>CM062372.1:47387293-57387293 GCA_031216125.1 Dalbergia cochinchinensis
AAGAAACAAGGTGTACCTAGACAAAATAGTGAAAGTAGCCCAATGGGATGGTACCTTCATTTTACTAGAAAAAATGAGGATCACCGATCCTGACCACCCTCCAGGGGATGTTTTGATGTTAAAAGGGGATTATGTGTATTGAGTGTGCTAATAGAGCAAAAGAATCTCATTTTTGAGTTCTGATGTGTAAAATGACCAAAATGCCCCTGTGGCTAATTAACACAGAATCAAGTACCGATTCAACCTGGACTTCACCCAAAGGTTTGAAATGATGTTTTTAAGTACTGTTTAACATCTGGTTAAGCCCGAATAGCCGCAGGAGATCTTTTACAAAAAATTATCATTTTGCCCCTGATTAAGCACTTAATGGGCTTAATCATGCGATTAACAAAACCTAAGCAATATTAAGCTCTAATTAAAGATTGACAAATTCTAATTACTAATCTAGAGTCAAAATAATTAATTGAGATTAATTACAACCTAAGATTGTTTAGAGAAACTCAAAATCCCTTTCTTAAAATCAAGACTTTATGTCATGAATCATTGAATAGTGTTCTTCCTTTCAATTTCCTTAAATCAAGGAACCAATGGATGTGATCGGGAATCTTGATTAGAAGATGTTTGACCTCATTAATGACCAAGACCACTCCTAAACCTTGTCTTGAAAAGCCTTAATCACCTTTTTTCTCACCTAAACACTTAATTACAACTCCTAATCCATAGCCTAATCAAATCAATTCCTAAACACACTCCTAACCCACATTGAAATGAGAAATTTTCCTCCCCCATTCCCTTAATACAACTGGCCACCCCTCCATTCATCTCATCTCATTTTATTTTATTCCACAAAATCAAAAGACACCATGCCTTGAACCATGTCTAGGACCATACTTTGTCATACATTCACCACTCCATGACATGATGTGCACAAAAGATACTTTTCCTTTCTTTTCCCTCCATGATGGCGTGCCACCTCCTCCCCCTCACTCCTCTCATGATGAAAATTTTCTATAAATAGGAGAAGCTCCCTAAAGAATCCCTTTGCTCATTTTTCTTACACCTCCAAAGCTTTCTTTCTTTCATCTCAAAGAGTTCTTCTTCTCTTCCTTCTTCCTCTACTCCTTTTCCAAGATCAAACTCTCTCTCAATCAAGAAGCACATCCAAGGTAGGGAGTTGTTTTAAAAGTTTACATCCTTTTCTTTTGAATCATTTTGGTTGGAACATTGAAATGTTGGTTTTTTCTTCTTCTTTCTTTCTTTTTCGGCCACAAGGCCTTCCTTTTTCTTTCTTTCATTTTTCAGCCTTGATGGCTTTGTGGGTTGAAAATTGTAACGCCCCGATTTTTCTGTCTGAGTGGAAAATGACCGAAATGCCCTTGAGGTCATTTTCGGCTTGGAATTCGAGGATGGCCGACTCGGCAGTCCTCGAAGGGCCAACTCAATGTTTGAAGGGGATTGAATGGCCTGCGAATGTTTCCAGAAGTGAAAATCTCGTTTTCCTCAATTTCAGGTCAAAATGACCAAAATACCCCTGTAGCGTTTTACGCGGGTAAAGGTACCGTTTGAGCCTGGAACTTCCCCTAGAGGGTTAAAACCATGTTGTTACATGTTTCAAAACATCTGTTTAAGTCCCGGTGGTCCCGGGCAGTTTTAGTGCAAAATTACGATTTTGCCCCTAGAATAGTGTTTTTGAGCGTAATGATGTAATTAAGCAAACCTAAGCAATATTAGGCTTTAAATGAAGATTAACTAATTTCCCTAATTAATCTAGAGTCAAAATAATTTATTAAAGTTAATTAGAACCTAAAATTGCTTAGATTAAACTTAAATCCCTTTTTAGAACTCAAGATTCCTAGTCTTGGAATCTTGAATAGTGTTTTCTCTCTCCAATTCCTTAAATTAAGGAATTGTGTCTAGAATTGTTTATACACTAAAATGAATTTATAACTCACTAATGATGCAAGAACACTCTCTAATTATGTCTTGACAACCTTAATTACTCATTTTCTCACCTAAACACAACTCTAAACCACAATTAAAATGCAAGAAATCCTCCCCCCATGGCTGATGCATATTCGGCCATCTCTCTCCTTTTACCACACATGTTGAATTGTTTCTCACTCAAAGAACCATGCTTGAGGCCATACCTAGAACCATACCTCACCATACTTTGAACCATACCTCACCATGCCTCAAGACCACATTATCTCACCTCATGGAACTCATGGGATGCCCTCCAATCTGCAATGGTCGAAGCCTCCTCCTCCATGTGCACCCTTCATTTGTTTCATTTCTTTATAAATAGAATGCCATGAGGAGCTTGCACCACTTTTACATCATTTGCTAAGTTTAGGAACACTCAAAGCTTCTTTTTTTCTCTCAAAGCTCTTGTGTTCTTCAAGTTCTTGGAGCTCTCCATCTTCTTCATCATCTTCATCTTCTTCTTCCATCTTTGTAACACCCTAATATTCGACCCCATAATACTAGTACGTACTTAGGCCAAATATTAGTCATTACTTACTGTCATGGTTCTTTTTACTTGGAAAAATAGCTTAACGAAAATACGAGCCAATTTTTTTCAAAACATTACTTAAAATAGAAGCCGCGCGTATCTTACCGGGTCGGTATCATAAAGTGCAGAAATATAAACATAGAAGTGGCTCCGAATCATAACATCATCACAACTGAAATACTTCATATATAATATGCCTACCCTACGGGGCAGGACTCTTCAAGTACATAATAAACAGGAATACAACGGAAATACAGAATACATGGAAATGAACTAGAAAGAAACATCCCTACCCACGTGCAACCTAAGGTGGATAACCTCAACACAAAAGAGGTTTCATCCATACTACGTGTCGTGCGTGCACTAAGGGCTACCCTCCAATCTCTACAGCAGAATCACGGGTACGGAGGAACGTAGCCAATCCACGGGCGGAGCTCGGCGGGTGCAGGCATGCCCTGTGACTGAACGTGTCGTCTACGCTGGGGTCGCGGTCTGGGCACCGAAGCCCTCCGACGCTGAGTGAATGTCTCCTCGCTGCCCATCGGTCGCCGAGGCAGAGTGGGGGCAGAGCCCTCATGGTCCATGGGGGAGTCCTCTACAGGGTCCTCTTCCGAGTGCTGCGATAGTGGCACATACTCCGGTATGTCAGCTGAACCGGCAGAGTGGGTCCGTAGGTTCCTCTCATGTCGTGCCCGTGCACGCTCAAAAATCATGGGGTCACCATAGGGGGATGTCGGGGAGAAGCGATAACTATATACGGGGTGTGCAAACGGCCGTCCCAAAAACATGAAGATGCGCACAGTACATCGACCCTCAAAATGGAATGACCCATGCTCTGGGTCATGGTGGACCTCCCACCGGGGTGTGTCAACGAATAACACGAACGTCGCCATCTCGCTCTGAAGACGTAATGGAAAGAAAGAGATAGAGGGAGTGAGATTCTTACTAAAGAAACTCAGTAGGGTTCTCCTCCTATCCTAGGTGTCATCATTTACGTCTCTAGGTATCTCGGGTTATTTATAAAACCATGGACATATATTGGTTCAATTATGAGTTTTTCTAAAGTCTCAATTTCCGAGATCCGTTCCTTTTAACATATCACTTGTATTTACATAAATCATGAGAAATAAATTGTGGGACTTCAATCATATAACTTGGATCATAGAACATGAAACATATAACTTGGATCATAGAACATAAAACATATAACTTGGATCATCGAACATAAATCACATAACTGGGTACTTGGCACATGGTGACTTATCTTGGTTACTTAGGTGACATTAAAACTTTTACTTAAACTAGGGCTGCCCTCATATTTCTCCCTTTTGAGAAATCTCTAGGCTATGAGCTCATACCACACTAGTCGTCACTCGTATCTAGACTTTTATCCCTTGGGATAAGTCAACTTCCCGACTTTAAGTATGGGTTTAGGGGGCTAGAATCACATTGTCCCCACCCTTAGTTTGGTGGTTTCAAAGGACTACATTCTCATATTTTAAGTCACCCTAAGTTTAACATGTTACTTTAAGATGCCACATAATTTAATGCATACCACATAATCACGACTTCGGTATCTCTAAGGTTCTTTTAAAGAAGTAATAATGTGAGATTACAAATCATCACATAAGGGTAATAGTTTACATGGCACCACATACGTCATGAGCTAACACATCAATTCATCATTAAATGAGAGGCACATAATCATCCCTTAAGGTAGAAACCCCTAAATCGGGTAACCTCAAACTTTCAAATTATTTTCTTATACCTCTAAGGGATTGTTTAACCTCATTACCATGATTTATTAAGTCCTAAAACCTAATTAATCATGGCTGGACAGCCTTGGCAGTAAGCTTGTATTAGATGAATTACGGTGTTCTAGTAGATGCGTTTTAAACCCCTTCTCACATCCGACTTTTTCTATGATACAACAATTAATACCTAAGCCAATTATGAGTCACTCTCATTGATCTAGACATCATATAATGTGATTCTATGGATGTTAATCAATCTGGACAGAATTCATATTTTCTGTACCTATGGGGTTCTAGAATTCACATTTCAAGCAATTAAAGTGACCAAACATGCTCTAAAATGTCTAGAACAATTAGCATATACTTGGAAAGGTATTCAAACATATTTAGACCACCCAAAACATAATTTAAGGTGCTGGAAATGATCATGGCAGAACTGAAATTGGTAAGTCATCAAATCATGTGTAAACTTTCTTTTTCATGTACATAGGTAGCTAGTTTCTCTTGGAACAATTTTAGGACTTCAAAAATACCTTGGAAATCAATTTAACTTGTCAAGAACTTTCATAAAATACATAGGGCAGCAACTCTTTAAATTTACTCATGGTTGAAATTCTAAATATAAGAACATACTCAAAATACTTTCAAATGTCACTTATGTTTAAGAAAAACTTAAAACATAAATATAGGCTCTTGTAACTAATGAAACTCATCCTAGAGCTTTCATCATCACATGGCCGAATGCATTTCAAGAACATACCTTCTTGATTTAACTTTTCTCAAGATGAAATGGGCAAGTCTTTGAGCTCTAGTCTCTTGGGGTTTAGTGATAGCATAGAAATAAACATGCTATACAAAGCTTTGAATTTAAACGTGCATTATGCAAGTTCATTCCTTATCTTGGGGTTTAGTGATAGCATAGAAATAAACATGCTATACAAAGCATAAAATAAACGTGAATGCAAGTTACTTTTATCTTGTCTAGAGCTCTTGCAAGAATTTTAAAAAGAACATAGTTCCAACCCAAACCTCATCCTCACAAGAAAAGGAAACTACTAGTGCTTGAATACTTAAAATGAATCATGACCTTAAAAACTTGAAGATGGCCGAATCTTCATCAAGAAGAATAAACCATTTTTGAACTCTAGGGACGAAGATCTTGATGATTCAACACCAACATCTCAAGTCCTCATCATTGAGTATTTTACTATGCTTTAAACTTCCATCAAAACCAAACTCATGGTAAACATAAAGGAACAAAACCGAAAACATACTTGGTCTAGGAACCAAGTTCAAGCTCTAGAGTTTTGTTCATGTGACATACATTAACATGAAGCCCTCATCATCAAGCTACCATTTTTTTTTCAAGTTCCAAAGGCCTTCATGGCTGAAACCTCAAAGAAAAGAGATGGAGTTTTCAAAGGTTCAAGAGAAACACAACTATTTCTTGAGTAAAACTTGGAAATAATAAACTTTTCTTAAGAAAACTCAAGCTTTAGAGGTTGTTGAGTGACAAGCATCCTCATGACAACCTCATCATCAAGCTTTCATTTTTCTAATGGGTTTAGCCCCTCATGGCCGAAACATTAAAGGAGAAAGGAGAAGTTCAAACATTCAAGAGAAACATAACCTCATGTTCAACTAAACTTGTAAAAGATGAAACTTTTCTTTAAGAAAAACTCAAGCTTTAGAGGTCTCATGTGAGATGAACTCATGGTCACCTCTAGAGAGCACTCATCATCAAGCCTTCATGTTCAAGGCCTTGAGGCCGAAAATGAAAGGAAAAGAAAAGGAAGAAACCGAAAATGAAGAAGCAACATGGAGGTTCCACCTCTCATCATTTCCCAACAAGATTCAACATAGAAATGAAAAACATATTTAGAAAGGTACCCTACCTTGTGGTTTTTGAAAAGAAGAGGAAGAACTTGAGCTTGAAAAACTCTTGGAAGCTTGAGAGAAAACCTCAAAGTGCTCTAAACTCTAAGCTTTAGTAAAATGAACAAAGGTGCTTCAAGTTCCCTAAGCTACCTATTTATAGAGAAGTAAAATGAATTGAAATGATGGTGGCCATTTGGGGGGAAAGTATTCGGCCACTTTACAACCACATGGGGGAGGAAAATATCTTTGTTCAAAGCATGGTGTTAGTCATTCAAAGCATGGTAAAAAGTCTAGCTATGCATGTCCTAAAGTATGGCTAACAATGTAGCTTATTTCCAAACCTTTTAAATGAATAAAATCATAAAATTTTGGGCTGTAAAGGAGTGGAAAAAAACCATGTATTCAATGTCAAAAAAAGAAGAAAATATTTTCAAATTTTGAATTTCCAAAGCATAGGTAAGGTGGTACAAGACATGGTATCTTGAAAGGTTTGATTGAAAGCTTGAATGACCACAAAAACAATTCATTCTTTTTGAATTTGAATGACATAAATATTTTTAATTTAGAAATGAATTGAAAACCTTGATTGATGTATGACAACTTTTCTTGGAAGAGAAAGCATTTGAAAGGAAATGTGAATAGTAAAAATACTATTCATAGTTGCTTTTTCTTTAAAGAAAGGAAAGAATTAGAATTGAGTTGCAAATTTCCCTAAGCAATTTTAGGTTCTAATTAACCTTAAATAATTATTTTAGCTTTAGATTAATTAAGAAAATTAATTAACCTTTCATTAGAGCCTAATATTGCTTAGGTTTGAGTTAAATAACTCGTTAGGCTTAAAATGCACTAAGCAGGGGTAAAATCGTAATTTTTACTAAAAGTTGCCCGGGACCTCCGGGACTTAGACCAACATGGTTCATGCCTTAAAACATCAGTTTTGATCTCCAGGACGAGTCCGGGTTGGAGTCGAAACTTATAACGGCCTTAAATCAAGTTAGGGGTATTTTGGTCATTTGTGTACAGAAATCTCAGAAATGAGGTTTTTCTGCTCCGTTGGACATTCACAATCATACAATCCCCCTCATATAACATATGAATCCTATGAGGATGGCCAAAGCCGGCCGTCCTCGCGTTTCAGGTAAAAATGACCTCAGGGGCATTTTGGTCATTTAAAAGTTTAGAGAAAAAAACGGGGCGTTACAATCTTCAAGTTCATCACACCAAGTAGGGATTTTCTTTCAAGTACTTCTTTCTTTAAAGTTCTTGTTCTAGCTTTATGTTCATAGTTTCTCTTGATTCTTTTTAGAACTTCTTTTCTTCTCCTTTTTCTTTCTCATTTTCGGCCATGGGCCTTGAAGTTCAAAGAAATGAGAGCTTGATGATGAAAGTTTCATGATGATGTTCATCACTTGAAACAAACTCTAGAGCTTGATCTTTGTTCTTGAGCAAAAATGTTTCTAGTTTTTCCTTTCTTGAACTCTTGAGAACTTTAGCTTTGATGGTGTTTTAAAATGGTTCTATGAACTCAATGATGAGGACTCATGGTGTTGGTGTTAATATATCACCAAAATCATGGACCCTAGAGTTTTCAAATATTCCTTTTTTTGCCTAGAATGTTTCGGCCATCTCCTTTTCTTCTACATGTTCAATGTTTTGATTTTCTAAAAATGTTGTCTTGAGTTCTAGGAACTCTGAGCTTTACTTAACCTTGGTTGGATGAGTTTGGGTTGAGGAGTGAGTTCCTTTAAAGTCTTGTTAAGGGCTCTAGAAAGATAAAATGAGCTTGCATATTTTAATTTATGCTTGCACTCATATTTACATTCTTGCTATGCATCTTTACTTTCAAGCTATCACCCAAGAACATAAAGATTAAAATGGAACTTGCATCATCACTTAATTTAATTCTCAAAGCCTTTCTATTTCGGCCTCAAAGTCGATTGTTGTTGGGCCAAGAGCACTAAAATAAAGAATTGAACTTGCATTATCACCTAATTAATTTCTCGAATGCCTATCTATTTCGGCCTTAAAGTCGATTGTTGTTGGGCTAAGAGCACTAAAATAAAGAATTGAACCTTGCATATTTACTTTCAAGCTTGCACGTTTAAGTTTATGCCTTGCATATTTATTTTAAGTCATCACTTTACTTTGTAAGCAAGATTAAAAATGAAAAGCATGAGCACGTTTATTTTATGTCATAACTTAAGAACCTAGAGCTCAAAGACTTGCCCATTTCATTTCAAGTTAAAGCTTAATGTGAATGCATTCTTTGAATGCATGTTTTCGGCCAAGTAGTGATGATGGACTTGCAATGAGTTTTCATCTAGCTACAAGGACTAATAGTCTATGTTCTAAGTTTTTCTTAAAAGCTTTACAATCTTTACAAGGTTATGTTATCATGAGATATGACTTTATTCCCTTTTGGAAGATGAAATATATTTTGGTCACCGACCTAAGGCTTCTCTTAACCTCTTGATGAATTAAAATGATTTGCAAAGAGTTTTAGAAATTCTAAATTGATCCCAAGAGAAACTAGTTAACTTATGTACCTCGAAATGTCAATTTAATTCTCTTATTGAAGCTCCATGATTTCGGTTCTGTCATGATGAGTGTGATGCTGTATGGTGATGTTTTGATGTGCTAGAATGTGTGAAAATATCATATGATGATGTAGAAATGATTCTATGCATAATAGGTAAGAAACTAGCTAACTAGAAATACCGTAAAGCTAGAATTTAACATAGTTTTGACCCAATTATTTTTGGAACTTATCAAAACTGTTTTAATGGGAACATAATCAGATTAGGATTGTTTAGACATGAAAAACTTGGTAACATTTGGACTAGAATTGAATTTTAGCACCTATAGGGAAACTAGTAACTAGAAAACTATAAAAATGAAAATGTAGAACTCTTAGAACATTTAGTTTTCTGGATTCTGTCCAGCAACATTACAACATGATAAATGTGATTATTAATTAGTTCTTAAGCAAAGGAATGTCTCATAATTGATTTAGATTTAAATTATAGCGCCTTAGGCGAAGACAGAACTGAGAAAGGGTCTAAAACGTAAGTTCTAGAACCCCGTAATCACAAGTTAGAAATTCTGCCCTATGCCTTTCAGATTTGAGTATGAACATGAGGATTAGGAATGATGATTAATTATGAGCCCTTAGGTGCATAACATATGAGCGACAGATGTTAGAAAACTATATCTCAAGATTAAGACCCGTAAGGGTCAAAGCATAAGTTACCGTAAGGGTAAGCGTTTGAATGTTCTATGATGATGCATGTGTTTGTGAAAAATGATTATGTTATTCATATGAGGATTCAAGAGGCTATATGTTTATGTGGCATAAAGCAAATTTGGAAGGAATTCGGCGTAATGCCTTTGTGCCGCCAAATTCCTGACAAATTTAGGGACTTAAAGAGATTTTAAAAATTAAGGTACTAAGATGGGTTCTAGGATGACACCGGTTCGGCCGAGCAGCTCCATAAAACTCATGTGACATCGGTACCAATTTATACTCTTAGGTGACACCGGTTCGGCCGAGCACCCCTAAGAGAATTGCCTCCTAACCCGTACTCAGATAGTCGGGATTTATGATTTATGATACTCTTATCGTTAAGTGGTAAGTAAGAACTAGTGACGACTAGTTAAGGTATGAGCTCATAACCTAGAGATGTGACACGTTCTGGGTGACACCGGTTCGTAGAGCACCCCAGGCAACGCTTGTCTTTTAGGGCGGCCCATGAGGAAGAGAAGTTTCATGATTATGATTATGTCACCAAGTTTGTCCCATATGAATGTTTCTATTGCCACTTTATGCCACTAAGTATGATGATGCTTGATGACATGATTCATGTATGTGCATTAGGTAGCGCCATGTATACATTCTCTATTATGTTGTATTCATGACATTAAGATCATCCTAAAATGAATGGACCTTGGCTAAAATATGTTTTAGAACTTAAAAATGGACTTAATGCATGCTCACTCATTTTGTATAATTAAACCCAAGGTTCCTGAGGACGTAGATGATGACACCTAGGTAGTAGGAGGCTCTACTGTAACACCCCGATTTTTCTATCCGAGGGAAATGACCAAAATGCCCCTGAGGTCATTTCCTGACCCAAGCTCGAGGGTAACCAACTCGGTCATCCTCGAAGGGTCAACTCAATGTTTGAAGGGGATTGAATGGCCTTTGAATGCTTTCGGAAGCGAAAATCTCGTTTCATGATTTAGGTCAAAATGACCAAAATACCCCTATAGCGTTTTTACGCGGGTAAAGGTGCCGTTTGAGCCCAGAACTTTCCCCAGAGGTTTAAAAACATGTTTTCATGTGTCTAGAGGTCTCTGTTCAAATCCCGGTGGTCCCGGGCAGTTTTAGTGCAAAATTACGATTTTGCCCCTAGAATAGTGTTTTTGAGCTTAATGACGTAATTAAGCAAACCTAAGCAATATTAGGCTCTAAACGAAGATTAATTTATTTCCCTAATTAATTTAGAGTCAAAATAATTTATTAAAGTTAATTAGAACCTAAAATTGCTTAGATTAAACATTAAATCCCTTTTTAGAACTCAAGACTCCTAGTCTTGGAATCTTGAATAGTGTTTTCTCTTTCCAATTCCTTAAATCAAGGAAATGTGTCTAGAGTTGTTTAGACTCTAAATTGAGGATTTAACTCACTAATGGTGCAAGACCACTCCTTAATTATGTCTAGACCACCTTAATTACCCATTTACCTTACTTAAACACTTTCTTACAAATTCCTAATCTTAAGCATAATCAAAGATACACCTAAACACAACTCTAAACCACAATTAAAATGCAAAGAAACCTCCCCCATGGGCTGATGCATATTCGGCCATCTCTCTCCAATTACCATACATATTAAATTGTTTTCTCACTCAAAGAACCATGCTTGAGCCATATCTTGAACCATACCTCACCATACCTTAAGCCATACCTCACCATGCCTCAAGAACACAATATCTCACCTCATGGAACACATGGAACCCTCCAATCTGCACCTCATATGGCTGAAGCCTTCATCAGCCTTCACACCCTCCATTTGTTTCATTTCTCTATAAATAGAATGCCTTGAGGAGCTTGCACCACTTTTAGATCATTTGCTAAGTTTAGGAAACACTCAAAGCTTTTCTTTTCTCTCAAAGTTCTAGTGTTCTTCAAGTTCTTCAAGCTCTTCAAAGTTCTTCATCATCTTCATCTTCTTCTTCCATCTTCAAGTTCATCACACCAAGTAGGGATTTTCTTTCATGTATTCTTTTCTTTAAAGTTCTTGTTTCAAGCTTGATGTTCATAGTTTCTCTTGTTTCTCTTTAGAACTTCATTTCCACTCCTTTTTCCTTTTCATTTTTGACCATAGGCCTTGGAGAACAAAGGAATGAGAGCTTGATGATGAGAGTTTCATGATGATGTTCATCACTTGAAACAAACTCTAGAGCTTGATCTTTGTTCTTGAGCAAAAATATTTTTAGTTTTTCTTTTCTTGAACTCTTGAGAACTTTAGCTTTAATGATGTTTTAAAATGGCTCTATGAACTCAATGATGAGGACTCATGATGTTGGTGTTAATATATCATCAAGATCATGAACTCTAGAGTTTTAAAATGTTCCTTTTTCTTCTTGAAGATTTCGGCCATTTCCTTAATTTTTCTAAGCTTCATGGTTTGATTTCCTAAAAATATTATGTTGAGTTTTAAGAACTCTAAGCTTGACTTTACCTTGGTTAGATGAGTTTCGGTTATGGTTTAAATTCCTTTAAAGTCTTGTCAAGAGCTCTAGAAATGATAAAATGAACTTGCATAATTTATTTTATGCTTACATCCATATTTACATTCTTGCTATGCATCTTTGCTTTCTAGCTATCACCTAAGAACATAAAGATTAAAATGGAACTTGTATCATCACTTAATTTAATTCTCGAAACCTTTCTATTTCGGCCTTAAAGTCAATTGTTGTAGGGCCTAGAGCACTAAAATAAAGAATTGAACTTGCATTATCACCTAATTAATTTCTCTAATGCCTATCTATTTCGGCCTTAAAGTCGATTGTTGTTGGGCCAAGAGCACTAAAATAAAGAATTGAACCATGCATATTTACCTTCAAGCTTGCACGTTTAAGTTTATGCCTCGCATATTTACTTTCAAGCTTGCACGTTTAAGTTATGCCTTGCATATTTAATTTTAAGTCATCACTTTACTTTGTAAGCAAGATTAAAAATGAAAAGCATGAGCACGTTTAGTTTATGTCGTAACTTAAGAACCTAGAGCTCAAAGACTTGCCCATTTCATTCCAAGATAAAGTTAAATGTGAATGTATTCCTTGAATGCATAGTTTCGGCCAAGTAGTGATGATGGACTTGCAATGAGTTTTCATCTAGCTACTAGGACCAATAGTCTATGTTTTAAGTTTTCCTTAAAGCTTTACAAATCTTTATAAGGTTATGCCATCACAAGTTGTGATTTTATTATCTTTTAGGGGATGGAATATGTTTTGGTCAGTGACCTAAGTCTTCACTTAGCCTCTTGATGAATTAAAATGTTTTGCAAAGAGTTTTAGAAGTTCTAGATTGATTCTAAGAGAAACTAGTTAACTTATGTACCTAGAAATGTCAATTTAACTCTCTCATTTAAGTTAAATGTTTTCGGTTCTGATGTGATGAGTGTGATGCTGTATGATGATGTTTTGATGTGTTGGAATGTGTGAAAATATCATATGATGATGTAGAAGCGAACCTATGCATGATAGGTAAGAAACTAGCTAACTAGGAATACCGTAAAGCTAGAATTTAACATAGTTTTGACCCATTTGTTTATGGAACTTTTCCAAACTGTTTTAATGGGGACATAATCAGATTTAGATTGTTTAGACATGAAAAACTTGGTATCATTTGAGTTAGAATTGAATTCTAGCACCTATGGGGAAACTAGTAACTAGAAAACCGTAAAAATGCAAATGTAGAACTATTAGAACATTTTATTTTCTGGATTCTATCCAGCACCCTTACAACATGGTAAACATGATTAATAATTAGTCCTTAAGCATAGGAATGCCTCATAATTGATTTAGATTTAATATATAAGCCTTAAGTAAAAACGGAACTAAGAAAGGGTCTAAAACGTAAGTTCTAGAACCCCGTATTCACATGTTAGGATTTCCACCCTATGCTATTCAGATTTAAAAGTAAAATGAGAGGATTATGAATGATGTTTAATTATGAGCCTTAGGTGCTTAAAATATGAACGACGGATGTAGAGAACTATATCTCAAGATTAAGACCCGTAAGGGTCAAAGCATAAGCTACCGTAAGGGTAAGCGTTTGGATGTTTTATGATGATGCATGAAGTATGCTAATGATGATGAAGTTATTCATATGAGGAATTTATGAGGTTATATGTTTATGTGGCATAAAGCAAATTTGGAAGGAAATTCGGTGTAATGACCGTTGTTCCACCGAATTTCCGACAAATTTGGGGACTTAAAGAGATTTTGAAAATTAAGGTACTAAGATGGGTTCTAGGATGACACCGGTTCGGCCGAGCACCTCCATAGAACTCATGTGACATCGGTACCATTTTATACTCTTAGGTGACACCGGTTCGGCCGAGCACCCCTAAGAGGTTTGCCCCCTAACCCGTACTCAGATAGTCGGGATTTATGATTTATGATACGCTTATCGTTAAGTGGTAAGTAAGAACTAGTGATGACTAGTTAAGGTATGAGCTCATAACCTAGATGTATGACACGTTCTGGGTGACACCGGTTCGGCCGAGCACCCCAGTTCGATTGTCTTTTAGGGTGGCCCATGAGGAAGAGAAGTTTCATGATTATGATTATGTCACTAAGTTTTGTCCCATATGAATGTTACTATTGCCACTTTATGCCACCAAGAATGATGATGCTTAATGTTATGTTTTATGTATGTGCATTAGGTAGTGCCATGCATACATTTTCTATTATGTTGCATTCATGACATTAAGATCATCCTAAAATGAATGGACCTTGGCTAAAATATATTTTTAAGTTTAAAATGAACTTAATACATGCTCAGTCATTTTGTATAAATAAACCCAAGGTTCCTGAGGATGTAGATGATGACACCTAGGTAGTAGGAGGCCCTACTGAGATTCTTTAGCAAGATTCTCACTCCCTCTATCTCTTTCTTTCCGTCACGTCTTCAGATGGCGACGTTCGTAGTGTTCGTGGACACCCCGACATGGGAGGTGCACTATGACCCGGCTCACGGGTCATACCATTTTGAGGGGCAGTGCACGGTGCGGGTTTTCATGTTTGTAGGACGCCCCTTCGCTCATCCCGTGCACACCCATCGCTTCTCCCCGACTGCACCCTATGGCGACGACGAGCGGGTTTTTGAGCGTGCGCGTACGCATGACGAGAGTGCTCCGCATGCACACCGCCGCCTTAGCCATGCGAGACTATCCCGATTACGTGCCCCGGACCTACTTCTCGGAGACCGACCCGTCCGAGGACCCGCCTACTCATCCGTATAGCGAGAGCTCTGCCCCCTCTCCACCATTGATGAGGGAGGGCAGTGAGGATACCGTGACTCAGCCCCGACTTGCACGATGACCGGAGATGCGGCCACACCGCGGGGGTCACTCTCGATCCCCGTTCCGCCTCTCTATGCCCGAGGAGCTCGCACAGTTTCCTGGATACTTGCCTCGTTCACGAGACGGACGTCAGTAGGAGGTGACGATCGACCGATGGAGTACCCGGTTAGAGCGCACACCACTTAGATGGGGATAAACCTTCTTTTGTTTAGAGGTTATCCTATTAGGTGCACTCGGGTAGGGGAGTAGATTATGTTCATGTTTTATGTTGTATTTTCTTTTATGCATTTCCCCTGTACTAAACTAAGTCCCACACTTATAAGTGGGCAAATTATACATATATATGAGATGATATTCAGTGATGTTCATGTTGTGCCTCATGTTATGATGTTGTGAGATAATTGTTTCACTTTACATGGTGTACCGCTTATCGCATCACGCGGCTCTCACTTTTATTTCAAAAAAAAAATTACCCGTATTTTCCGCTAAGTAATTCAAAGTTAAATGAGAACTATGAAGTAACAGACTAATGATTAACCTAAATATGTTCTAGAGTATTGGGTTAAAAATTAGGATATTACACCTACTGAGATTCTTTAGCACGATTCTCACTCCTTCTATCTCTTTCTTTCCGTCACGTCTTCAGATGGCGACGTTCGTGGTATTCGTGGACACGCCGACATAGGAGGTGCACCATGACCCGGACCACGGGTCATTCCATTTTGTGGGTCGATGCACAGTTAGAGTATTATGTTCATGGGTCGACCCTTCACTCCCCTTGTACATTCCCATCGTTTCTCCCCCGTCTCACCTTTTGGCGATGACCTGGTGTTCGAGCGCGCACGTCCCCAAGAGGAGAGGCTACGCCGTACTTCACCGTCCGCGTCCACCGTTCAAGGCTACCCCCAGTATGTACCTTGTTGCCCGTCGTCTTTCTCGGAGACGGATCCTTGCGAGGATTTGGCCATCCAGGTACCCTCTGAGGGGTCTTCCCCCACCATACCCATGGACCTTGGGGAGGGTAGTGAGCCCACCGTGACTTAGCCGAGGCTTGCACGACGACCGGAGATGAGGCCGCGCCGTGGAGGTCACTTCCGAGCCCCGTCCCGCCTATTCTCGCCGGAGGAGCTTGCTCAGTTTCCTAGTTACGTGTCACGCTCGAGGGATAGTCGCCAGTAGGAGGCTGTGGATGGCCCGGGTTAGAGCACACACCACTTAGATGGAGATAAACCTTCTTTGTTTAGAGGTTATCCCATTAGATGCACTCGGGTAGGGGAGTAGTTTATGTTTATGTTTATGATGTATTTTCTTTCATGTATTCCATTGTACTAAATTAAGTCCCACACTTATAAGTGGGCAAGTTATTTATATATATATGAGGTGATATTCAGTGTTTCTCATGATGTACCTTTATGTGCTTTATGCTATGATGTTATGAGATGTATGTTTTGTCCGCTACAAGTTATATCGCATCACGCGGCTCTCACTTTGTATTTCAAAAAAAAATTTACCCGTATTTTCCGTTAAGTATTTCAAAGTGAAAAAAATGAGAACTATGAAGTAACAGACTAATGATTAACCTAAGTATGTTCTAGAGTATTGGGTTAAAAATTAGGATGTTACAAAAATCATGGCTTGATGATGAGGATCTTGGGTGTTGGTTGCAAAACCATCATTTATTTTACCTCTAAAGCTTGAAGGTTTCACTTGTAAGAGTTTTGAGCAAATGAAGCTATTATGTTGTTAAATGGTAATCTTGAGCCTAGGACTCAAAAAGATAATAAGTGGGTTGCATTCATATTTATATTCCAAGTCTTTGCATTGCATATTTATGTTCAAGTATTGTATTCATGTTTATATTTCCTTGTCTAGCATATTTACTTTTCAAGTCATCACCTAAGACCCAAAGATTAAAACAAGGACTTGCATTTTCATATCACCTAATAATTATTCTCAAAGCCTACCTATTTCAACCTTAAAGTTGATTGTTGATTTAGAGTGAATACTCTAAGGGGCCTAGAGCACTAAAATAAAGAATTGGACTTACATTCATGATTATATTTCCTTGTCTAGCATATTTATTTTTCATATCATCACCTAAACGTAAAGATTAAAATTGGAGCTTGCATTCTCATATTTATAGTTAAGCTTTGCATAGCATATTTATGTTTCTCTTGTCATCACCAATAAGGCCAAGATTAAAAAATGAATCTTGCATTGCATGTTTACATTTATGCCATCACTTAATTAATCTAGTGCTCAAGACTCATTATTTCAACTTAGATGATAACTTTAACTCATGAAAAAGATGTCTTATTAAATGTAGACATCCTCTTATGAAGCTCTCTAAATTTTGCTAACAAACCTAAGGTTACTTATTGTGTTACCATGAGGATAAGAATTATTTATAAGAACATTTACTTAATCTAGAGTTAAATTTAAGAAAAACTAGTTACTAGAAATGCCTGTTTCACAATTTAGTAATGCCCTTAAAGATTTGAATTTTGATTTTGGATCAAACCTTTCTAGAATTTATATTTTCTGTTTGGAGTACTCTTGACTTGTAAAATTGTTATCAATGGGTATGTTAATTATTTTGATAGTTAAGAAAAGACTAGTAACTAGAAAGAAACGAAGAACACAAATTCTAGGACTCTTTAAAAGAAAAGAATGAGGTTTCTGTCCAGCATGAGATACTCAATGAAAAGATGTTTGACACTTAGTCAATGGATAGGAATTACTTAAAATTGGTTTAGAAATAAATTCTAACATCTTAGGAAAAGTTGGTAACAAGAAAGGGTCAAGAACGTAACTTCTAGAACAACAAAATGGTTCGTTTTCTCTTTTGATTCAATTTTGTCCAGATTTGTTTAGTAATGTTCTTAAGGTTAAAAATTAGTAAGAACAATGAGAATTGATCCCTTAGATGCATAAATAAATAAATATAAAAGTTAGGTTTACCCGATTAGAAGTCTAATTGATTGAAGAATTATTATAAGCGCTTGCTTTATAAAGTGTTATGAATTGATATACTTGAGATTTATGTGATGATCATGTTTGCATAAATATTGTTATAGCGTGTTATGATTTCACTTGAGATGTTTAAGATGCATGCGTGAAAGTAATATGAAAGCATGTGACATTATATGATATGTTGTGTTTTTACATCTTAACATTCCATGCTAATAATGGTGACATAAAAATATGTGGAAATGATCCTCTAAACTCCCCGAATCAAAGGTTATGAGAGGTGATCCAATAAGAAAATGATCCTTTGAACTTCCCGAATTAAAGGTTATGAAAGGTGATCCTATTGCCCCCTATCCCATACTCTAAGAGTCAAGTGTTAACTTATCATAGGATAAGATTATGCAAGTGACGACTAGCGAAATATGAGCTCATAACCTAGAATTCTCAAAAGGGAGAGTAGTAGGCCCCAATGAGTGAAAGAATAAGCTTAAGTCACCAAAGGAATAAGAATAAGGAATTCATGCTATATCCATTTTGCCCCATATGCATTACTTATGTTTCTATGTTGCATAAACATGCACAGCATAATAAGATATGTTACATTCATAACATTTGAGATGCATACTAAAATGAATGGGCCTTGGTAAATAGTATTTTCAAACTTTAAAATTGAACCTTATCCATGTTCACCCTTTTCATAAAGAAACCCGAGGTTCCTGAGGACATAGACGATGACACCAAGATAGGAGAATACCTTACTAAATTCTGTAGAAAGTTTCTCACTCCCTTTATCTTTTCTTTTCGTCGCGTCTTTAGAGGACAATGGCATCCTTCGTGATTTACGTTGATGCACCGACGTAGGAGCTACATTTTGACGCCATGCACTAGTCCTATCATTTTGTAGGCCATTGTTCAGTCCGTATGTTCATGTTCCTGGATCACCCTTTTGCTCAGCTAGTTACAAGCTTCCAGTTTACACCAACTTCGCCCTTCACCAAAGACCTACACTTCGAGCGCACATGCCCCTGAGGAGAGCGTATCTATCGCACCACCAACGCTACTTTTGCCATTCATGCCTATTCGAAGTACATCCCCTGTTCACCCTCGGCCTTCTCTGAAACTGACCCCTCTAAGACGAACATCGCATCCATGGGTTCTTCCCCCACTGTGCCCATGGAGTTGGGCAACGAGGCTACCGTGACGCAACCACTTCGAGGAGGCAGGATGAGGAAGGTGCCTTGCCATGGAGCGCATGTCCGACCCGCTCACCGCTTAGCCACCCCGGCCAAGTAGGCCCAATAGGTTGGGTATGTTTCCCCCCATGATGAGTAGGAGTAAGAACTGGCAATTGACTCATAGTGCACACACACGTAGATGTTCAGGATAGCCTTCTTTTGCTTTTTGAGGTTATCCATTTTAGATGCACTTAAGTAGTTAGGGGATTCAGTTGTATTTTCTTTATGTTATGCACGAATGACTGTACTAATGCTACTATTACTTGACTTGGTGTATGGTATGAATATTTATATATAACAATCTATGGTGTTATTTCTTTTTGTTTTATTTGTTATGATATGATTTTCCTTTACAAATCAACGATACAATTTATTTTATGCACTCGCATGGCTCACGTTTTCGCTTTCATTTCCAAAAAGAAAAATTTAACTTATATTTTCACTAAGTATTTTCTAAAGACTAGAATTAAGAACTGGAACAAAAGAGAAATAACTAATAATTAACTTGAATACATCCTAGGTGTCAATTATTAGGGTGTAACAATATTCACTTTCATTGATTCCTATCTCTTTAAACGAGATAAATCATGTTTGCATATGTAAAGTGAAATTATTTTTGCTTCAAGAAACGTGTTATGAAAATGGAAGAACCTGCTTGCTATTTCAAGAAAACTCAAGGAAAATATTAGTCATTCTTGAAAATATTTTCTTTAAATTAGTTTTGTTATCACTCAAAATATTTTGCATTAATGTTTTCTGATGGGTTTTGGAGCTAACAATCTCCCTCCTTTTGATGATGACAAACTAATAAAAGAAAATCTTTTGAGGAGATTTAGAAAGAAATATAACGTGATATGGAGCAAGATAAAACCAATTTCTTTCAACACTTCATAAGATTTGATTTTCAGATAATCCTTTTCTTAAGGCATGATAAAAACATTTAATTGCCTTAAGTAACTCAAATCAAAGCAGTTTTTGTTTCTCTTAAAGTTTTTGAAGTTACTTAAAGTACTTTCTGAAAGGTATCAAAGAAAAAGAGCAAAAAAGATATGATCGTTTAAGCTTTCTGAATAAATACAGTTTGATTTTTAGTCATTAGGACATTTTTGAAAAAGAAAAGGTGTTTGAATAAAGCGAGTAATACGTGTGATATTTACTTTTAATTAGATTTCTCATTTAGTACATCTTTATCCAAACTTATTTTTGAAACTTGATGCAAGTTTTGTGTATAAAAACTTGCAAAAATAAACTTTGCACACAAGTGAAGTTTTTGTAGCCATAGAAACCTTATTTCAAAAATTATCATGAATGTGACACGAGGTTTCTAAAGCTCAATAGGGATTAATCCCAGATATATCAAAGCATCATTTTTTGAGCTTGTGATCTGAAAAGAAAATTTCTTAAATTTGTGTACCAGAGCATATGTTTTTGAAGATAAGGAAAAACCTTTACAATTGTATAACATGGCTTATATATATTAGCGCGCACAAGGATATGTGTGTGTGTGTGTATGTCAAAACAAATGACACAATATGCTCTAGATCTAATCGTATTGATAGAAACTAATGTACATAGGCATCAAAGCACAAATAGAAAGCTGATGTGGCTATATATTGGATCGAGCTAATAATATGAGCATGCATGCATCAACATCAGTATTTCTAATTAGCTAATCTGAATATATCCTACTTTAGCTAGATGTTTTTAGTTTACTTTTGTTTCTGAAAAACAAAGAAAAGGTTTGATTATGTATCCAACTTTCTTGAAAAATGCATTTGCTCTTTCAAAAATAATAAAAAAAAAGGAAATTGGAGTTTTTACTTTTTCAATCAGTCTCAAATTGCCATTTACTTTTTCAATCGGCCTCAGATTGTCATTTTACTTTTCCAGTCGGCCTCAAATTTCCATTTACTTTTTCAGTCGACATTAGATTTTCATTTACTTTCTAGTAGACCTCAGATTGCCATTTACTTTTCTAGTCGGCCTCAGATTACCATTTACTTTTCCAGTCGGCCTCAGGTTACCATTTACTTTTCCTGTTAGCCCCAGATTGCCATTTACTTTTCCATATCGGCCTTAGATTGTCATTTTACTTTTCCAGTCGACCTTAGATTGTGTAACGCCCCGATTTTTTTGTCTGGGTGGAAAATGACCGAAATGCCCTTGAGGTCATTTTCGGCCCGGAATTCGAGGATGGCCGACCCGGCAGTCCTCGAAGGGCCAACTCAATGTTTGAAGGGGGTTGAATGACCCTTGAGTGGTTCCGGAGGCGAAAGTCTCATTTTCTGCAGTTTCGGGTCAAAATGACCAAAATACCCCTGTAGCATTTTACGCGGGTAGAGGTGCCGTTTGAGCCCGGAACTTTCCCCAGAGGTTTAAAACCATGTTTTTACATGTTTCAAAACATCTGTTTAAGTCCCGGTGGTCTCGGGCAGTTTTAGTGCAAAATTACAATTTTGCCCCTAGAATAGTATTTTTAAGTTTAATGATGTAATTAAGCAAACCTAAGCAATATTAGGCTCTAAACGAACATTAATTAATTTCCCTAATTAATCTAGAGTCAAAATAATTTATTAAAGTTAATTAGAACCTAAAATTGCTTAGATTAAACTTAAATCCCTTTTTAGAACTCAAGATTCCTAGTCTTGGAATCTTGAATAGTGTTTTCTCTCTCCAATTCCTTAAATCAAGGAATTGTGTCTAGAATTGTTTATACACTAAAATGAATTTGTAACTCACTAATGATGCATGAACACTCTCTAATTATGTCTTGACAACCTTAATTACCCATTTTCTCACCTAAACACTTTCTTACAAATTCCTAATCTTAATCCTAATCAAAGATACACCTAAACACAACTCTAAACCACAATTAAAATGCAAGAAACCCTCCTCCCTTGGCTGATGCATTTTGGCCACCTCTCCCTCATTTGACCACATGTTGATTTGTTTTCTCACTCAAAGAACCATACTTGAGCCATGCCTTGAACCATACCTCACCATACTTTGAACCATACCTCACCATGCCTCAAGACCACATTATCTCACCTCATGGAACTCATGGGTTCCCTCCCCATCTGATGGCCGAAGCCTTCCTCTCCATGTGCACCATTCATTTGTTTCATTTCTCTATAAATAGCTTGCTTGGGTGAACTTGTATCATTTTGGGTTCATTTGTAAAGTGTAAGTTTTCAAAGAAACACTTCAAAGCTTTCTTTTCTCTCAAGTTCAAGCCTTCAAAGTTCTTCATCTTCTTCTTCCATCTTCAAGAGCATCACACCAAGTAGGGATTTCTTTTCATGAATGTTCTCCTTTAAAGCTTGATGTTTATGGTTTCTCTTATTTTCTTTTTAGAATTTCTTCTCTATTCCTTTTTCTTTCTTGATTCGGCCATGAGCCGATGAGAATAGAGAAATTAGAGCTTGATGATGAGAGTTTCATGATGATGTCCATCACTTGGAACAAACTCTGGAGCTTGATCTTTGTTCTTGAGTAAAAATGTTTCTAGTTCTTCCTTTCTTGAACTCTTGAGAACTCTATTTTTGGTGATGTTTCAAAATGGTTTTAAGGACTCAATGATGAGGTCTCATGATGTTGGTGTTATTATATCATCAAGATCATGGACCCTAGAGTTTTAAAATGTTCCTTTTCCTTCTTGAAGTTTCGGCTACTTCCTTTTCTTCTACAAGCTAAATGTTTTAATTTTCTAAAATGTTATGTTGAGTTCTAAGGACTCTAGACTTTACTCGATCTTGGTTTGATGAGTTTGGGTTAAGGTTTAAGTTCCTTTAAAGTCTTGTTAAGAGCTCTAGAAAGATAAAATGAACTTGCATAATTTATTTTATGCTTGCATTTATATTTACATTCTTGCTATGCACCTTTACTTTCAAGCTATCACCTAAGAACATAAAGATTAAAATGGAACTTGCATCATCACTTAATTTAATTCTCAAAGCCTTTCTATTTCGGCCTTAAAGTTGATTGTTGTTGGGCCAAGAGCACTAAAATAAAGAATTGAACTTGCATTATCACCTAATTAATTTCTCGAATGCCTTTCTATTTCGGCCTTAAAGTCAATTGTTATTGGGCCAAGAGCACTAAAATAAAGAATTGAACCTTGCATATCTACTTTCAAGCTTGCACGTTTAAGTTTATGCCTTGCATATTTATTTTAAGTCATCACTTTATTTTGTAAGCAAGATTAAAAAATGATAAGCATGAGCACGTTTATTTTATGTCATAACTTAAGAACCTAGAGCTCAAAAACTTGCCAATTTCATTTCAAGTTAAAGTTTAATGTGAATGCATTCTTTGAATGCATGTTTTCAGCCAAGTAGTGATGATGGACTTGCAATGAGTTTTCATCTGGCTATAAGGACTAATAGTCTATGTTCTAAGTTTTTCTTAAAGCTTTACAAATCTTTACAAGGTTATGTTATCATGAGATATGACTTTATTCCCTTTTAGAAGATTAAATATATTTTGGTCACTGACCTAAGGCTTCTCTTAGCCTCTTGATGAATTAAAATGATTTGCAAAGAGTTTTAGAAATTCTAAATTGATTCCAAGAGAAACTAGTTAACTTATGTACCTAGAAATGTCAATTTAGTTCTCCTATTGAAGTTAGATGTTTTCGGTACTGTCATGATGAGCTTATGGTTGTATGATGATGCTTTGATGTGTTAGAATGTGTGAAATTAACACATGATGATGTAGAAATGATTCTATACATGATAGGTAAGAAACTAGCTAACTAGAAATACCATAAAGCTAGAATTTAACATAGTTTTGACCCATTTGTTTTTGGAACTTATCCAAACTGTTTTAATGGGAACATAATCAGATTAGGATTGTTTAGACATGAAAAACTTGGTAACATTTGGATTAGAATTGAATTTTAGCACCTATAGGGAAACTAGTAACTAGAAAACCGTAAAAATGTAAATGTAGAACTCTTAGAACATTTAGTTTTCTGGATTCTGTCCAGCAACGTTACAACATGATAAATGTGATTTATAATTAGTTCTTAAGCATAGGAATGCCTCATAATTGATTTAGATTTAATTTATAGCGCCTTAGGCGAAGACGGAACTGAGAAAGGGTCTAAAACGTAAGTTCTAGAACCCCGTAATCACAAGTTAGAAATTCTGCCCTATGCTTTTCAGATTTGAGTATGAACATGAGGATTAGGAATGATGATTAATTATGAGCCCTTAGGTGCATAACATATGAGCGACGGATGGTAGAAAACTATATCTCAAGATTAAGACCCATAAGGGTCAAAGCATAAGCTACCATAAGGGTAAGCGTTTGAATGTTCTATGTAACATCCTAATTTTTAACCCAATACTCTAGAACATATTTAGGTTAATCATTAGTCTGTTACTTCATAGTTCTCATTTAACTTTGAATTACTTAGCGGAAAATACGGGTAATTTTTTTTTTGAAATGAAAGTGAGAGCCGCGTGATGCGATATAACTTGCGACGGTCAAAACATACATCTCATAGCGTCATAGCATAAAGCATATAAGGGCACATCATGAGAGACACTGAATAACATCTCATATATAATTATAATTTGCCCACTTATAAGCGTGGGGCTTGATTTAGTACATGGAAATACATGAAAGAAAAATACAACATAAACATAAACATAATCTACTCCCCTACCCGAGTGCAACTAATAGGATAACCTTTAAACAAAAGAAGGTTCATCCCCATCTAAGTGGTGTGTGTTCTAACTCGGGGACGTGCGCGCTCGAACACCAGGCCATCGCCAAAAGGTGAGACGGGGGAGAAACGATGGGAATGTACAAGGGGAGTGAAGGGTCGACCCATGTACATGAATACTCTAACTATGCATCGACCCACAAAATGGTATGATCCGTGGTCCGGGTCATGGTGCACCTCCTATGTCGGCGTGTCCACGAATATCACGAACGTCGCCATCTGAAGACGTGATGGAAAGAAAGAGATAGAGGGAGTGAGAATCTTGCTAAAGAATCTCAGTAGGGCCTCCTACTACCTAGGTGTCATCATCTACGTCCTCAGGAACCTTGGGTTTATTTATACAAAATGACTGAGCATGTATTCGGTTCATTTTAAACTTTAAAATATATTTTAGCCAAGGTCCATTCATTTTAGGATGATCTTAATGTCATGGATGCAACATAATAGAGAATGTATGCATGGCACTACCTAATGCACATACATAAAACATAACATCAAGCATCATCATTCTTGGTGGCATAAAGTGGCAATAGTAACATTCATATGGGACAAAACTTAGTGACATAATCATAATCATGAAACTTCTCTTCCTCATGGGCCACCCTAAAAGACAATCGGCCGGGGGTGCTCGGCCGAACCGGTGTCACCCAGAACGTGTCATACATCTAGGTTATGAGCTCATACCTTAACTAGTCGTCACTAGTTCTTACTTACCACTTAACGATAAGCGTATCATAAATCCCGACTATCCGAGTGCGGGTTAGGGCAAAACTCTTAGGGTGCTCGGCCGAACCGGTGTCACCTAAGAGTATAAAATGGTACCGATGTCACATGAGTTCTATGGAGGTGCTCGGCCGAACCGGTGTCATCCTAGAACCCATCTTAGTACCTTAATTTTCAAAATCTCTTTAAGTCCCCAAATTTGTCGGAAATTCGGCCCAAAGCGGTCATTACACGAATTTCCTTCCAAATTTGCTTTATGCCACATTAACATATAATCTCATAAGTTCCTCATATGAATAACATCATCATCATTAGCATACTTCATGCATCATCATAAATCATCCAAACGCTTACCCTTACGGTAGCTTATGCTTTCGAGCTTACGGGTCTTAATCTTGAGATATAGTTCTCTACATCCGTCGTTCATATTTTAAGCACCTAAGGCTCATAATTAAACATCATTCGTAATCCTCTCATTTTACTTTTGAATCTGAATAGCATAGGGTGGAAATCCTAACATGTGAATACGGGTTCTAGAACTTACGTTTTAGACCCTTTCTTGGTTCCGTTTTACTTGAAGGCTATGGATTAAATCTAGATCAATTATGAGGCATTCCTATGCTTAAGGACTAATTATTAATCATGTTTATCATGTTGTAAGGGTGCTGGACAGAATCCAGAAAATTAAATGTTCTAAGAGTTCTACATTTGCATTTTTTACGGTTTTCTAGTTACTAGTTTTCCCATAGGTGCTAGAATTCAATTCTAACTCAAATGATACCAAGTTTTTCATGTCTAATCAATCTAAATCTGATTATGTCCCCATTAAAACAGTTTGGATTAGTTCCATAAACAAATGGGTCAAAACTATGTTAAATTCTAGCTTTATGGTATTTCTAGTTAGCTAGTTTCTTACCTATCATGCATAGGATCGCTTCTACATCATCATATGATATTTTCACACATTCCAACACATTAAAACATCATCATACAGCATCACATTCATCACATCAGAACCGAAAACATCTTGCCTCAATAAGAGAATTAAATTGACATTTCTAGGTACATAAGTTAACTAGTTTCTCTTGGAATCAATTTAGAATTTCTAAAACTCTTTGCAAAACATTTTAATTCATCAAGAGGCTAAGTGAAGCCTTAGGTCACTGACCAAAACATATTCCATCCCCTAAAAGAGATTGGAATCACAACTTATAATGACATAACCTTATAAAGAATTGTAAAACTTTAAGGAGCACTTAAAACATAGGCTATTGGTCCTAGTAGCTAGATGAAAACTCATTGCAAGTCCATCATCACTACTTGGCCGAAATTATGCATTCAAGGAATACATTCACATTTAAATTTATCTTGGAATGAAATAGGCAAGTCTTTGAGCTCTAGGTTCTTAAGTTACGACATAAACTAAACGTGCTCATGCTCTTCATTTTTAATCTTGCTTTCAAAGTAAAGTGATGACTTGAAATTAAATATGCAAGGCATAATTTAAACGTGCAAGCTTGAAAGTAAATATGCGAAGCATAATCTTAAACGTGCAAGCTTGAAAGTAAATATGCAAGATTCAATTCTTTATTTTAGTGCTCTTGGCCCAACAACAATCGACTTTAAGGCCGAAATAGATAGGCATTCGAGAAATTAATTAGGTGATAATGCAAGTTCAATTTGTAACACCCTAGTAATTAACCAGATACTCCTAGGTTGAATCTGATTAATGACTAGACTTTACTCCTTGCTTTGGTTCTTTCTTCATAATTTGAAAATACTTAGTGAAATTACGAGCCATTTTTTATTTTTTTAAACACATAATTGAAAACGTGAGTTGAGTACAACGCGTGAACGAGTAAGCGGGTATAATAAGACGTTTAAGAATATATCACATCATATCACTTAGGCTCCATCATATAACATCCATAAGCACATTATAGCATATATTTACATACAATAACCTCACTCAAAGGGTGGGTTATGTTCATACATCATTATCTTATGCAAACCCATAAAAGAAAATATACTTAAGGAAATACATGCCCTAAACTAGATAACTTCATAAGCGGAAGGTTATCCTAAAACTAGGGTGCATGATCACACATAAATCTACTAAGAACCTTCTATGGCCACCGCCCCGGAAATGGGGAATAAATCCGATCCACTGATGAGCTCCTCGGGGCAGGACACACGAGATGCACCAGTCGGGTCGCATGGGCGGCCTTCGCTAACCTCCTTTGAACAATTGTTTCCTCACTACCCTCTCTTACACGTGTGGGAGTAGGAGCGAGCTCTCAGAATATACATGAGTAGGAGTGTCCTCTGAAGGATCAGTTTGAGAATATCTCGTCTCAGGAACATACTGAAATCCATGGACAGCAGATGAAGCGGGATAAGAACGTAACATCCTTTCATCAAGTGGACGTGCATGTTCGAAAACCATTTCATTGGCATAGGGAGAAGTAGGAGAAAATCGATAACTAGGGACAGGATGTGCAAATGGGCGACCTATGTAAATAAAAACACCAACTGCGCACCTCCCTTCAAAATGATACGAGCGATGCACCGGATCATAGTGGAATTCCCAAGTAGGGGTATCAACGAACAGGACGAATGTCGCCATTTGAATCTGGGGACAATGATGGAAATAAAGAAAAGGGAGTGAGAATCTTGCTAAAGAATTCTCAGTAGGGTACCTCCTTCTATAGTGTCATCATCAAAGTCCCCAGGAACCTCGGGATTATTCTAAAATAGTGAGCATGCAAAGATTCATTTTAAGTTCGGACAAATACTTAACCGAGGTTCGTCAATTTTTAATTATGCGTCTTATAATGCATCTTATTCTTAACATGTCATATTTACAATGAACATTTCCTTTATCATTACATCATATTCCTCATCATCATTATCAAAATAACATGCATAAAAGAACGTCATATAATATTAGCTACACATGGACACAGTGCACATATTTCATTTCTTTAGTGCCTTTGGTGACTTAAAATCTTATCATCATCATTATTTTCCTTGGGCCACCCTATACTCCACCCTTTTGGGAGTAATTTAGGTTATGAGCTCATACTTTACTAGTCGTCACTAGCATATACTTATCCCTTTTGATAAGCTAAAGTCCCGACTCTACCCTTTTGAGAGAACGGGTTAGGGGGCTAAAATCACATTTTCACCATCTATAGTCTGATGGTTCCAAAGGATCATTTTCTTATAAGTTTAAGTCACCATTAAATCTTTGCATGTTATATCATAATACAATTCATAAACATCATAACATTTTCTCATTTATAGTCTTAAGCTAGAATAATATATATCATCTGTAATCATGCATATGGGAGATTCCCAGAAAGAGAGGTGGGTCACAATGGACACGCTTAAATACCAAGTCTTTCCTTAGCGAACCTTTCCAAATTACACTTTTACAATGATACACTTTCTTCTAGCAACAAAGGTAAATTTTACATAATAAAGAACATTTCATGTACAAGCATTCTCATTATTTGCAACAGCAACTATAACATGCAAGCCAGAAATCATTCAATGATATCAAGTACTTAATAAGCATCCAATCCTTACATAGAATTATCAATTATAGAACTAATTAGTTACTAAACCAATTATGAATCATTCTTTTAACAATAAACCATAATTATCACAACTTCAATCATATCAAATCATTATCACACATTGATACTAAACTCGGATCAGTGGCGAATCATGAACCTCATGCAATTACATAGAATCATATTTTAAGTGCATATAAAATACTAGTTCCCTGTAAAATCCTTGCAAAGCCTTAAAACTCATTTAGAAACTAGTTCTTTTGTCAAATTTGGGAGGATCTTCACAATTAAAATTCTCACTTAAGATAAAAGGAGTAAGTCTTGAGCTTTAGAGATTTAGGTGACATCTTAGAATTATAAACATGCTATGCAACCTTATTTTAATCTTATCTTTATAAGGTGATAGCTTGGAATTATAAACATGATATGCAATTCCATTTCTTTATCTTTAAGATTTAAGGTGATGACTTGAAAATTAAACATGATGCAAGAACTTGAAATATAAACATGATACAAGAAAGCTGGAGCGCGGTAATCCGCACAGACCAGTAGAGGAGAAGAAAATATTAAGAAACCGGAGCTATGTAGTCCGCACAGGACCAGATAGAGGAGAAGAGAATATTAAGAAACCGGAGCGGTAGTCCGCACAGGACGATAGAGGGAGAAGAGAATATTATTATTACATCTTTTTAAGCTCCAATCTCAAGACTTTTTAAAGAATAAATTCTTTAACTCCAATAATCATATTTCTTTGCTTGTGATACATGGGCAAGTCTTTGAGCTCTAGGATCTTTAGGTGATGGCATAAAATAAACATGCCATGCGTTGATTCTTTTAGCCATTATAAAATATAGTGAGAGCATAAATTAAATATGAGATGCAACCTCTTTATTATCTTGAAAGATTAGCGATGACTTGAAACATAAACATGAAATACAAGCTTGGAATTTAAACATGAGAAATGCAAGTTCATTTATTCATTCTTGAAAATTTAGTGATGACATAGAAGGTAAACATGGTTATGCAAAGCATAAACTTAATCATGGATGCAAATTCATTTTGTTTCTTTACTAGAGCTCCTTCAAGACTTTAAAAGAATTATAAATTCAACCCAATACATATCTTAACAAGAAATAAAACATAAAAGGAAAAATACATCTTTCAAGTTCTAAACTAAAAATCTTTGTTTTAGCATCATAAAGCATTATTCTTTAAAGTTTTGCATCAAGTGGAATTTTCAAGCTTTAGAGGCCTAACTTGTGATGGATTTACAACCCACCCTCAAGGTCCTCATCATCAAGCCATCATCTTAGTTCCACCTAGGCCATATGGTTGAATTGGTTAAAGAAAAATTGAAGAGGAAAACCAAAATGAAAAGCTAAGGCAAGTTCATAATTTCATCATTTTGAGCTAAAAACACAACTCCTCAAAGCATAGAAATAAATTTAGAAACTACTCCCTACCTAATCTGAGTTGAAGAAGAGGAAGAGAACTTGGTTTCTTGAAGTGAAATGAAACAAAATCTCTTTGAAAAATTGAAGAAAGAATTCAGCCAAAGAGGAGGAAGAAAGAAAGTTTTTGGTGCTCTTAAAAACTAGCTATGAACCAAGCATTCCAAGACCACTCAAGCAAGCCTATTTATAGAAGATTTTGAGGCTTCTAATTGGCCAAAATGATGAGGTAGTGGACGGAATTTTGCAGGAGAAATAAGGGAGGAAAAATCATTTTAGACAAAGTTGTATGAAATTAAGGAATTATGTCTCTTATGGTGACATTTTGGCATTTTGTTTTAGTGCAACTTTTGGCAATAATTCAGCTGCATAATGGCATCAATAATTTCGTCCATTACAGCCCAAAGAAGTGAAATTTGTGTGTTCCATGCATTATTTAGGTGTAGGCAAGGTATTCATGTAATTTAGAGAATTTACGGTTAAGGGTTTAAGTGAATTAGTAAGCAATTTGGGTGTTTTTGAGCAATTTTGGGTTCTAATCAATCTAAATACATAATTTTGACTCTAGATTAATATTTAGAATTTAATAAGCTTTAATTTGAGCCTAATATTGCTTAGGTTTACGTATACGAATCAAAAATCCCGAATTCAAAAAGCGCCCAAAAACAGGGCAAAATCGTACTTTCACTTAAAAATTGCCCGAGGCCACCCGAGCTTAACCAATGGTTAATCATGGCTTAAAAACACATTTTAAAACATTTTAGTGAGGTTCGGGCTCAGTCGGCACGCACATCGGAGTTAAAACGACCACAGGCGTTTTGGTCATTTATTGGCGTCGGAACTCAAAATTGAGATCCTTCCGCTCTATTAACACACATAACACAAACAATCCCTTATTATCCTCAAAATATCCCCTTGAGAATAGGTGGGGCCCACGATCCTCATTTTCCGAGTAAAATAACTTTAGGGGCATTTTGGTCATTTTATACGTACAGAAATTCGGGATTTGCGACTCTCGCATGAATCGTTCCTAACCTCTCTTCTAATGTTATATTCCTTTATTGAGGATTGTTCGGCCTCAAATCTTATGTAATAATTACCTACGGTAATTCGATAATTGAGTAATTTCTAATGACAGTAAAAATTACAGTAAAAATTGGGCGTTACATTACTCCTCCTTAAAAGAATTTCGCCCCGGAAATTCGTTACCTGAGAACAACTCGGGGTATTGTGCTTTCATGTTTGATTCCAGCTCCCATGTAAGTTCTTCGGTTTCACCGTGTCCGCATGCTACTTTGACCAGAGTGCAGCCTTGTTCCTTAAGCGCTTAACTCCTCGGTCGACGATTCTCGTGGGTAGTAAGTTAAATGTCAGGTTATCTCTTAATTGTATGCAGGTGTTACGGCTCTAGTACATGACTGGTCGATTGATACTTTCTTAATCGAGAGACATGGAAAACATCATGAAGGTTGGATAGACTCGGGGTAGGGCTATACGGTAGGCTAGGCTGTGTCCTACTTTGGTAAGGATTTCAAGCGGACCAAGAAATCTGGGGCTCAATTTCTTTACTTTTATTGCTCGGCCTATGCCTCGTGGTGGGGGTGATCCTTAGGAACACGTGGTCCCTTTCTTGAAAATCTAGCGGTTTCGCCGCTTGTCCGCATAGTTTTTAATCGACTTTGAGCAAGAAGAATCTTATCCCTAATCTTCTTGATTTGTTCCGTTGTTTCCCTCACAATATCAGTCCGAGTAACCTTTGCTCTCGGGTTCATACCAACATAAGGGAGATTGACATTTCCGTCCATAGAGGGCCTCATACGATTGCCATACCGATACTTGCATGATATCTGTTGTTATATGCAAATTCAATCAGTGGCAGGTACTTATCCCAACTTCCCCTTTGATCTAAAACACATGCCCTTAACATATCCTCCAAGGTTTGGATAGTTCTTTCAGATTGACCGTCTGTTTGGGGGTGATAGGCCGTGCTTAGACACAGCTTTGAACCAAATGCCTTTTGAAAGGCTCCCCAAAATCGTGACGTAAACCGCGGATCCCGGTCCGAGATTATCGTCGGCGGCACCCCATGTAACCTTACTATCTCCTGAATATATAATTGTGCTAACCTATCCAAGGAATAAGTCACCTTAATAGGTAAAAAGTGGGCTGACTTCGTCAATCGATCCACAATTACCCATATGGTATCATGATTCATTTGGGTCCTCGGTAATCCAGTCACAAAATCCATGGAGATACTATCCCACTTCCACTCAGGGATCGACAGAGGTTGCAGCATTCCAGAGGGTTTTTGGTGTTCAATCTTCACCTTTTGACACACCAAGCACTTACTCACCCATGTGCACACATCTTTCTTCATTCCAGGCCACTAACATCTTCTTCAAATCTTGATACATCTTGGTGGCACCAGGATGAAGAGTAAAATGGCTGTTATGGGCTTCCTCCAAAATAACCTTCCGGAGGCCACCACTAGCAGGTACACATATTCGACCTTTAAACCTCCACAAATCATCCATTCCTTGGGTAAAACCTATCAACTTTCCTGCCTTCACTGCCCCTAAAGTCTCTTGAAACTCAGCATCGTCCCCTTGAGCTTGAACAATCCTTTCTCTGAACTCACTTGTCACTCTAAGATGACAAGCTCTGATGCCCTTAGTGGTCAAAGTCATTCCTAGGTTTAAGTCCCTAAATTGCTCAATCAATTCAACCTCCTTCACCATCAAACGGGACACTTGTAAGGACTTCCTACTCAAAGCATCAGCTACTACATTAGCTTTACCAGGATGGTAGTTCAATCCAAAATCATAATCTTTCAAGAACTCCATCCATCGCCTTTGCCTCATGTTTAGCTCTTTTTGATCAAAGAGATATTTCAAACTCTTGTGATCGGAAAACACCTCAAACTTAACTCCATATAAATGGTGTCTCCAAATCTTTAGAGCAAAGAGGACGGCAGCTAACTCAAGGTCATGGGTAGGGTAGTTTGCCTCATGTGGCTTGAGTTGTCTTGATGCATAGGCCACCACTTGCCTATCTTGCATCAATACACACCCTAAACCCTTTTTTGAAGCATCACAATACACCTCGAAAGGCACATTGGGGTCGGGTAACACTAAAGCGAGGGTAGAGGTTAGCTTGTGTTTTAACTCTTGAAAGCTCTTTTCACACTCCGGGGTCCATGAAAAGGGGTGTTCTTCCTAGTCAGCTTGGTCAAAGGTAGGGAAATCTGGGAAAATCCCTTGATAAATCGACCAGTAATAACCGCTAAACCCAAAAAGCTCCTTACTTGATTCTGATGGTTGGTCTTTCCCAATTTACTACCGCTTCTACCTTACTAGGATCTACTGACAATTCCTTTCTTAGATACTACATGCCCTAAAAATTGCACCTTATCCAACCAAAACTCACACTTGGAAATCTTGGCATATAGTTTCTTTTCCTTCAAGATCTCCAGTACTATGGTCAGGTGGCATTCATGCTCTTCATGGGTCTTAGAATATATGAGAATGTCATCTATAAAGACAACTACAAACTGATCTAAATAGGGCCGAAAGATCCTATTCATGTAATCCATAAAAATAGCTGGAGCATTGGTTAACCCAAAGGACATTACTGCAAACTCAAAATGGCCGTATCGAGTGCGAAAGGCCGTTTTAGGTATGTCTTCATCTCTCACTCTAATTTGATGGTAGCCTGACCTCAAATCTATCTTAGAAAACACTACCGCACCTTTCGGTTGGTCCATCAAATCATCCATCCTACCCAGAGGATACTTGTTTTTCACCGTTACTTTATTCAACTGCCCATAATCTACACACATCCTCATACTCCCATCCTTTTTCTTTGCAAACAACACACAGGGCTCCCAAGGTGATGCACTAGGCCTAACAAACTTTTTCTCCAATAAATCTTCCAATTGAGTTTTTAACTCGGTCAATTCTAATGGGGACATCCTGTATGGGGCTATGGATATAGGTCCTGCACCCGGAAGCAATTCTATGGAAAACTCTATCTCTCTCTTGGGGGGAAACTCTGGTATCTCATCTGGAAATACTTCAGGATAATTTCTTACTATTGGTATCTCATCGATACTTTGCTCAAAGTCTACATCACTAGCGGCTAAGAAAATGTAACCTTTACTCTCACCCTTACCACAATCCATTTCCCACAGCGGTTATGTAAAGACTTATGGGTTTCTTAGGTACAATAGGAACAGGAAGAAAAGTGATGGTTTTCTCATAGCAGCTTTAACAAAGACACGGTTGGCCTCAAGCCAATCCATGCCAAGAATCACATCTAAACCTCGCATGGGTAAGCAAATAAGATCTAAAACAAAGGATCTATTATCTATAATAAAACTACAATCTAAACAACATTTACAAGTCCTAACGGGTTTTCCAGTCGGGGTAGAAACAATAAGGTCAAAAGGAAGCTCAGTCATAGGTAAATTAAGGCTTTTAACACATGAATGGGAGATAAAAGAATGAGAAGCGCCAGAATCATATAGTACAATTAAGTCTTTACCATGCATATTACCCTTACCTTCCACGAGATTTCGTGACTTCGTTGTTTCTTCAAAGATTAACGATAAATACCCTTCCTGGTATTGCGGCTTGGGATTCGGGGTTGGCGGGTTTCTTTCCGTGCATTCTCGGGAGTAATGACCTGGTTTTCCACACCGATAGCACACGTTTGTTCGGCTCGACATGGCATGCTCCCATGATTCTTGCCGCGCAGGGACATTCCATGGATGGCGCAGCCGTGGAGGTCTTCTTGGACCTCTTTGTGGTGCTTTCCTTTATTGTTGTTATTGTTGTTGTTATGATTATTCTTTGGGGTTATTGTTGTAGCGGTTGTTATTATACCGATTGTTCTTGTTTGGCCTTCCTTGTTGTAAATTTCATTGTGTCCCTTGTGGTCTTGATTGAGAAATGAAGGTCGATTCGCCTCTTGAGCTAGCGACCTTGAGGTGTCAACTTTTTGGTAATATTATCTGACTTTGGGGTGTTTAGTTTTCTCTGACCTTCTTCAATAATCCGACATTTGTTAACTAGGGTAGAGAAATCCCTAATCTCCAAATGTGCAACTGCCATATTAAGTTCCGCCTTCAACCCTGACTCGTATTTAATGCATTTCGAGTACTCATCAGGATTTCCTTGGTACATTCTTGAGAACTTAATGAGTTCTTCAAATCTGGCAGTGTACTGGGCCACATTCATATTCCCCTGGACAAATTGCATGAATTCAATGTCCTTGGCATTTCTAACTGACTCTGGAAAGTACTTTTCATAAAAATGGACCTTGAAAAGTTCCCAATCAATGTCCACGTCGGTCGTCTCCAGGAGTCTTTGAACACCCGTCCACCAGAAACCGGCATCACCTTCAAGCATATGAGTAGCGAATGTGACCTTTTGCTCCTCCGAGCATGGGACTACAGCAAAGACCTTCTCAATATTCCGAATCCATTCATCTGCAATATTTGGATTCAGTGTCCCCTTGAAAACTGGTGGGTTTGCCTTACGAAACTCCCCGAAACAGGCATGTTCAGGAATCTCATGTCCTTGATTCATATTGGCTTGACGATCCTGATCCATTCGTTCCATCATCATTCTCATGGTCCTTGCTACGTCGCGGAGTGCTTCGGCTGTCTCGTTGTCTTGATTATTCTGTGCTGCGCTCCTAGTCTGTTGTCGACGTGCCATTGGTCCCTATACACACAAAACAGCAACACTGAGGTGATCAGGCCCAATATTCCATGCAAAGTGAGCAAGTTACCATGGCACTTTCAACATACAATAGTCATGTATTTCTAATCCTCAAGCTCATCCTAATGATAAACATCTACACATGACGTCACTAACGTATTATGCCTTAGAAGCATAGCTAGTCCAATCCTCAGGCTCCATGAGAATCGAACTGCTCTGATACCAAAATGTAACACCCTAGTAATTAACCAGATACTCCTAGGTTGAATCTGATTAATGACTAGACTTTACTCCTTGCTTTGGTTCTTTCTTCATAATTTGAAAATACTTAGTGAAATTACGAGCCATTTTTTTAAACACATAATTGAAAACGTGAGCTGAGTACAACGTGAACGAGTAAGCGGGGTATAATAAGACGTTTAAGAATATATCACATCATATCACTTAGGCTCCATCATATAACATCCATAAGCACATTATAGCATATATTTACATACAATAACCTCACTCAAAGGGTGGGTTATGTTCATACATCATTATCTTATGCAAACCCATAAAAGAAAATATACTTAAGGAAATACATGCCCTAAACTAGATAACTTCATAAGCCGGAAGGTTATCCTAAAACTAGGGTGCATGATCACACATAAATCTACTAAGAACCTTCTATGGCCCTTGTCCTGGAAATGGGGAATAAATCCGATCCATCGATGAGCTCCTCGGGACGGGACACACGAGATGCACCAGTGGGAGTCGCATGGGCGGCCTTCTCGCTAACCTCGGCTGAACAACTGTTTCCTCACTACCCTCTCTTACACGTGTGGGAGTAGGAGCGAGCTCTCAGAATATACATGAGTAGGAGTGTCCTCTGAAGGATCAGTTTGAGAATATCTCGTCTCGGGAACATACTGGAAATCCATGGACAGCAGATGAAGCGGGATAAGAACGTAACATCCTTTCATCAAGTGGGCGTGCATGTTCGAAAACCATTTCATTGGCATAGAGAGAAGTAGGAGAAAATCGATAACTAGGGACAGGATGTGCAAATGGACGACCTATGTAAATAAAAACACGAATCAAGCAAGCACCTCCTTCAAAATGATACGAAGCGATGCAACGGATCATAGTGGAATTCCCAAGTAGGGGTATCAGCGAGAGCAGACGAATGTCGCCATTTGAATCTGGGGACAATGATGGAAATAAAGAAAAGGAGTGAGAATCTTGCTAAAGAATTCTCAGTAGGGTACCTCCTTCTATAGTGTCATCATCAAAGTCCCCAGGAACCTCGGGATTATTCTAAAATAGTGAGCATGCAAAGATTCATTTTAAGTTCGGACAAATACTTAACCGAGGTTCGTCAATTTTTAATTATGCGTCTTATAATGCATCTTATTCTTAACATGTCATATTTACAATGAACATTTCCTTTATCATTACATCATATTCCTCATCATCATTATCAAAATAACATGCATAAAAGAACGTCATATAATATTAGCTACACATGGACACAGTGCACATATTTCATTTCTTTAGTGCCTTTGGTGACTTAAAATCTTATCATCATCATTATTTTCCTTGGGCCACCCTATACTCCACCCTTTTGGGAGTAATTTAGGTTATGAGCTCATACTTTACTAGTCGTCACTAGCATATACTTATCCTTTTTGATAAGCTAAAGTCCCGACTCTACCCTTTTGAGAGAACGGGTTAGGGGGCTAAAATCACCTTTTCACCATCTATAGTCTGATGGTTCCAAAGGATCATTTTCTTATAAGTTTAAGTCACCATTAAATCTTTGCATGTTATATCATAATACAATTCATAAACATCATAACATTTTCTCATTTATAGTCTTAAGCTAGAATAATATATATCAACTGTAATCATGCATATGGGAGATTCCCGGGAGAGAGAGGTGGGTCACAATGGACACGCTTAAATACCAAGTCTTTCCTTAGCCAGAACCTTTCCAAATTACACTTTTACAATGATACACTTTCTTCTAGCAACAAAGGTAAATTTTACATAATAAAGAACATTTCATGTACAAGCATTCTCATTATTTGCAACAGCAACTATAACATGCAAGCCAGGAAATCATTCAATGATATCAAGTACTTAATAAGCATCCAATCCTTACATAGAATTATCAATTATAGAACTAATTAGTTACTAAACCAATTATGAATCATTCTTTTAACAATAAACCATAATTATCACAACTTCAATCATATCAAATCATTATCACACATTGATACTAAACTCAGATCAGTGGCCGAATCATGAACCTCATGCAATTACATAGAATCATATTTTAAGTGCATATAAAATACTAGTTCCTCGTAAAATCCTTGCAAAGCCTTAAAACTCATTTAGAAACTAGTTCTTTTGTCAAATTTGGGAGGATCTTCACAATTAAAATTCTCACTTAAGATAAAAGGAGTAAGTCTTGAGCTTTAGAGATTTAGGTGACATCTTAGAATTATAAACATGCTATGCAACCTTATTTTAATCTTATCTTTATAAGGTGATAGCTTGGAATTATAAACATGATATGCAATTCCATTTCTTTATCTTTAAGATTTAAGGTGATGACTTGAAAATTAAACATGATGCAAGAACTTGAAATATAAACATGATACAAGAAAGCTGGAGCGGCGGTAATCCGCACAGGACGATGAGAGGAGAAGAAAATATTAAGAAACCGGAGCTGGCGGTAGTCCGCACAGGACGATAGAGAGGAGAAGAGAATATTAAGAAACCGGAGCGGTAGTCCGCACAGGACCAGTAGAGGGAGAAGAGAATATTATTATTACATCTTTTTAAGCTCCAATCTCAAGACTTTTTAAAGAATAAATTCTTTAACTCCAATAATCATATTTCTTTGCTTGTGATACATGGGCAAGTCTTTGAGCTCTAGGATCTTTAGGTGATGGCATAAAATAAACATGCCATGCGTTGATTCTTTTAGCCATTATAAAATATAGTGAGAGCATAAATTAAATATGAGATGCAACCTCTTTATTATCTTGAAAGATTAAGCGATGACTTGAAACATAAACATGAAATACAAGCTTGGAATTTAAACATGAGAAATGCAAGTTCATTTATTCATTCTTGAAAATTTAGTGATGACATAGAAGGTAAACATGGTTATGCAAAGCATAAACTTAATCATGGATGCAAATTCATTTTGTTTCTTTACTAGAGCTCCTTCAAGACTTTAAAAGAATTATAAATTCAACCCAATACATATCTTAACAAGAAATAAAACATAAAAGGAAAAATACATCTTTCAAGTTCTAAACTAAAAATCTTTGTTTTAGCATCATAAAGCATTATTCTTTAAAGTTTTGCATCAAGTGGAATTTTCAAGCTTTAGAGGCCTAACTTGTGATGGATTTACAACCCACCCTCAAGGTCCTCATCATCAAGCCATCATCTTAGTTCCACCTAGGCCATATGGTTGAATTGGTTAAAGAAAAATTGAAGAGGAAAACCAAAATGAAAAGCTAAGGCAAGTTCATAATTTCATCATTTTGAGCTAAAAACACAACTCCTCAAAGCATAGAAATAAATTTAGAAACTACTCCCTACCTAATCTGAGTTGAAGAAGAGGAAGAGAACTTGGTTTCTTGAAGTGAAATGAAACAAAATCTCTTTGAAAAATTGAAGAAAGAATTCAGCCAAAGAGGAGGAAGAAAGAAAGTTTTTGGTGCTCTTAAAAACTAGCTATGAACCAAGCATTCCAAGACCACTCAAGCAAGCCTATTTATAGAAGATTTTGAGGCTTCTAATTGGCCAAAATGATGAGGTAGTGGACGGAATTTTGCAGGAGAAATAAGGGAGGAAAAATCATTTTAGACAAAGTTGTATGAAATTAAGGAATTATGTCTCTTATGGTGACATTTTGGCATTTTGTTTTAGTGCAACTTTTGGCAATAATTCAGCTGCATAATGGCATCAATAATTTCGTCCATTACAGCCCAAAGAAGTGAAATTTGTGTGTTCCATGCATTATTTAGGTGTAGGCAAGGTATTCATGTAATTTAGAGAATTTACGGTTAAGGGTTTAAGTGAATTAGTAAGCAATTTGGGTGTTTTTGAGCAATTTTGGGTTCTAATCAATCTAAATACATAATTTTGACTCTAGATTAATATTTAGAATTTAATAAGCTTTAATTTGAGCCTAATATTGCTTAGGTTTTGATATCTGAATCAAAAATCCCGAAATTGCAAAGCGCCCAAAACAGGGGCAAAATCGTACTTTCACTTAAAAATTGCCCGAGGCCACCCGAGCTTAACCAATGGTTAATCATGGCTTAAAAACACATTTTAAAACATTTTAGTGAGGTTCGGGCTCAGTCGGCACGCACATCGAGTTAAATGACACAGGCGTTTTGGTCATTTCAGCGTCGAACTCAAAATTGAGATCCTTCCGCTCTATTAACACACATAACACAAACAATCCCTTATTATCCTCAAAATATCCCCTTGAGAATAGGTGGGGCCCACGATCCTCATTTTCTGAGTAAAATAACTTCAGGGGCATTTTGGTCATTTTATACGAACAGAAATTCGGGATTTGCGACTCTCGCATGAATCGTTCCTAACCTCTCTTCTAATGTTATATTCCTTTATTGAGGATTGTTCGGCCTCAAATCTTATGTAATAATTACCTACGGTAATTCGATAATTGAGTAATTTCTAATGACAGTAAAAATTACAGTAAAAATTGGGGCGTTACACAATTCTTTATTTTAGTGCTCTAGGCCCAACAACAATCGACTTTAAGGCCGAAATAGAAAGGCTTCGAGAATTAAATTAAGTGAAGATGCAAGTTCCATTTTAATCTTTATGTTCTTAGGTGATAGCTTGAAAATAAAGATGCATAGCAAGAATGTAAATATGAATGCAAGCATAAAATAAATTATGCAAGTTCATTTTATCTTTCTAGAGCTCTTAACAAGACTTTAAAGGAACTTAAACCTCAACCCAAACTCATCAAACCAAGACAAAGTAAAAGTCTAGAGTTCTTAGAACTCAACATAACATATTTAGAAAATCAAACATCTAGCATGAAAAGGAAAGGTAATGGCCGAAACTTCAAGGAAAGAAAAGAAATGTTTGAAACTCTAGAATCCATGATCTTGGTGATATACTAACACCAACATCATGAGACCTCATCATTGAGTCATTAGAACCATTTTGAAACAACATCAAAGTTAAAGTTCTCAAAGGTTCAAGAAAGGAAAAACTAGAAACACTTTTGCTCAAGAACAAAGATCAAGCTCTAGAGTTTGTTTCAAGTGATGAACATCATCATGAAACTCTCATCATCAAGCTCTCATTTCTTTGAACTCCAAGGCCCATGGCCGAAAATGAGCAAGAACAAGGAAAGGAAAAGAAGTTCTAAAAAGAATCAAGAGAAACTATGAACATAAAGCTTGAAGCAAGAACTCTAAAGAAAGAATTCATGAAAGAAAATCCCTACTTGGTGTGATGAACTTGAAGATGGAAGAAGAAGATGAAGAAGATGAAGAACTTGAAGAACTCCAAGAACTTGAAGAACACAAAGACTTTGAGAGAAAAAGAAAAGCTTTGAGTGTTTCCTAAACTTAGCAAATGATCTAAAAGTGGTGCAAGCTCCTCAAGGCATTCTATTTATAGAGAAATGAAACAAATGGAGGGAGCTCATGGAGGAGGAGGTTTCGGCCATGAGGGTGCAGATTGGAGGCTTTCCATGAGTTCCATGAGGTGAGATAATGTGTTCTTGAGGTATGGTGAGGTATGGTTCAAAGCATGGTGAGGTATGGCTCAAGGTATGGCTCAAGCATGGTTCTTTGAGTGAGAAAAATAATTAAACATGTGGTCAATGGGGAAAGGTGTTGGCCAAAACTTCATCATGCATGGGGAGGATTAGTTTGCATTTTAATTGTGGTTTAGAGTTGTGTTTAGGTGTATCTTTGATTATGCTTAAGATTAGGAATTTGTACGAAAGTGTTTAGGTAAGGTAAATGGGTAATTAAGGTGGTCTAGACATAATTAAGGAGTGGTCTTGCACCATTAGAGAGTTAAATCCTCAATTTAGAGTCTAAACAACTCTAGACACATTTCCTTGATTTAAGGAATTGGAGAGAGAAAACACTATTCAAGATTCCAAGACTAGGAATCTTGAGTTCTAAAAAGGGATTTAAGTTTAATCTAAGCAATTTTAGGTTCTAATTAACTTTAATAAATTATTTTGACTCTAGATTAATTAGGGAAATAAATTAATCTTCATTTAGAGCCTAATATTGCTTAGGTTTGCTTAATTACGTCATTAAGCTCAAAAATACTATTCTAGGGGCAAAATCGTAATTTTACACTAAAACTGCCCGGGACCTCCGGGACTTGAACAAAGACCCCTAGACACATGAAAACATGTTTTTAAACCTCTGGGGAAAGTTCCGGGCTCAAACAGCACCATTACCCGCGTAAAAACGCTATAGGGGTATTTTGGTCATTTTGACCAAAAGCTGAAAACGAAATTTTCGCTTCCGAAAGCATTCAAAGGCCATTCAATCCCCTTCAAATATTGAGTTGACCCTTCGAGGATGACCGAGTTGGTTACCCTCGAGTTCGGGTCAGGAAATGACCTCAGGGGCATTTTGGTCATTTCCCTCGGACAGAAAAATCGGGGTGTTACATTCTATGATGATGCATGTGTTATGTGAAGAATGATAATTTTATTCATATGAGGAATTCATGAAGATATATGTTTATATGGCATAAAGCAAATTTGGAAGGAATTCGGCGTAATGCCTTTGTGCCGCCAAATTCCCGACAAATTTGGGGACTTAAAGATAGTCGGGATTTATGATTTATGATACGCTTATCATTAAGTGGTAAGTAAGAACTAGTGACGACTAGTTAAGGTATGAGCTCATAACCTAGAGATGTGACACGTTCTGGGTGACACCGGTTTGGCCGAGCACCCCCAAAGCGCTTGTCTTTTAGGGCGGCCCATGAGAAAGAGAAGTTTCATAATTATGATTATGTCACCAAGTTTGTCCCATATGAATGTTTCTATTGCCACTTTATGCCACTAAGTATGATGATGCTTGATGATATGATTTACATATGTGCATTAGGTAGCGCCATGTATACATCCTCTATTATGTTGCATTCATGACATTAAGATCATCCTAAAATGAATGGACCTTGGCTAAAGTATATTTTAAAGTTTAAAATGAACTCGATGCATGCTCACTTACTTCTACGAAAATAAACCCAAGGTTCCTAAGGACGTAGATGATGACACCTAGGTAGTAAGAGGCCTTACTGAGATTCTTTAGCAAGATTCTCACTCCCTCTACCTCTTCTTTCCGTCACGTTTTCAGATGGCGACGTTCGTGGTGTTCGTGGACACGCCGACATGGGAGGTGCACCATGACCGGACCACAGGTCATTCCATTTTGTGGGTCGATGCACGGTTAGAGTATTCATGTTTGTAACATCCTAATTTTTAACCCAATACTCTAGAACATATTTAGGTTAATCATTAGTCTGTTACTTCATAGTTCTCATTCAACTTTGAATTACTTAGCGGAAAATACGGGTAATTTTTTTTTTTGAAATAAAAGTGACAGCCACGTGATGCGATAAGCGGTGAACCATGTATGGTAAACAAATGTCTCACAACATCATAACATAAGGCACAACATGAACATCACTGAAAATTATCTTATATATATATAACTTGCCCACTTATAAGTGTGGGACTTAATTTAGTACAAGGAAAATACAAGAAAGGAAATACAACATCAAACATAAACATAATCTACTCCCCTACCCGAGTGCATCTAATAGGATAACCTCTAAACAAAAGAAGGTTTATCCCTATCTATGTGGTGTGTGCTCTAACTCGGGCCATCCTCGACCTCCTACTGGCGACCATCTCGTGAACGAGGCAGATATCCGGGAAACTGGGCGAGCTCCTCGGACGTGAAGAGGCGGATCGGGGATCGAGGGTGACCCCCACGGTATGGTCGCATCTCCGGTCGTCGTGCAAGCCGTGGCTGAGTCACGGTATCCTCACTGCCCTCCCTTGTCTGTGGTGGAGAGGGGGCAGAGTTCTCGCTATACGGATGGGTAGGCGGGTCCTCGGACGGTCGGTCTCAGAAGTAGGTCAGGGCACGTAGTCGAGATACCCCCGCATGGCTAAGGCGGCGGTGTGCCTACGGAGTACTCTGCGTCATGCGTCTGGCGCCGCGCTCAAAAACCCGCTGCGTCGTCGCCATAGGGTGCGGTCGGGAGAAGTGATGGGTGTGCGGGATGAGCGAAGGGCGTCCTACGAACATGAAAATCCGCCGCGTGCCTTGCCCTCAAAATGGTATGACCCGTGAGTCGGGTCATAGTGCACCTCCCATGTCGGGGTGTCCCACGAACACTACGACGTCGCCATCTGAAGGCGTGACGGAAGAAAGAGATAGAGGGAGTGAGAATCTTGCTAAAGAATCTCGGTAGGGCCTCCTACTACCTAGGTGCCATCATCTACGTCCTCGGGAACCTTGGGTTTAATTATGCGAAAAGTCTGAATATGCATTTAGTTCATTTTAAACTTCAAAATATACGTTAGCCAAGGTCCATTCATTTTAAGATGATCTTAATGTCATGAATGCAACATAATAGAAAATGTATGCATGGCACTACCTAATACACATACATAAAACATAACATCAAGCATCATCATCATTGGTGGCATAAAGTGGCAATAGTAACATTCATATGGGACAAAACTTAGTGACATAATCATAATCATGAACTTCTCTTCCTCATGGGCCACCCTAAAGACATTGAGCTGGGGGTGCTCGGCCGAACCGGTGTCACCCAGAACGTGTCATACATCTAGGTTATGAGCTCATACCTTAACTAGTCGTCACTAGTTCTTACTTACCACTTAACGATAAGCGTATCATAAATCATAAATCCCGACTATCTGAGTACGGGTTAGGGGGCAAATCTCTTAGGGGTGCTCGGCCGAACCAGTGTCACCTAAGAGTATAAAATGGTACCGATGTCACATGAGTTCTATGGAGGTGCTCGGCCGAACCGGTGTCATCCTAGAACCCATCTTAGTACCTTAATTTTCAAAATCTCTTTAAGTCCCCAAATTTGTCGGAAATTCAGCGGCCAAACGGTCATTACACCGAATTTCCTTCCAAATTTGCTTTATGCCACATTAACATATAATCTCATAAATTCCTCATATGAATAACATCATCATTGTAACACCCCGATTTTTCTGTCCGAGGGAAATGACCAAAATGCCCCTGAGGTCATTTCCTGACCCGAACTCGAGGGTAACCAACTCGGTCATCCTCGAAGGGTCAACTCAATGTTTGAAGGGGATTGAATGGCCTTTGAATGCTTTCGGAAGTGAAAATTTCGTTTTCCGCAGTTTCGGGTCAAAATGACCAAAATACCCCTATAGCGTTTTTACGCGGGTAATGGTGCCGTTTGAGCGCGGAACTTTCCCCAGAGGTTTAAAAACATGTTTTCATGTGTCTAGAGGTCTCTGTTCAAGTCCCGGAGGTCCCGGGCAGTTTTAGTGCAAAATTACGATTTTGCCCCTAGAATAGTGTTTTTGAGCTTAATGACGTAATTAGGCAAACCTAAGCAATATTAGGCTCTAAACGAAGATTAATTTATTTCCCTAATTAATCTAGAGTCAAAATAATTTATTAAAGTTAATTAGAACCTAAAATTGCTTAGATTAAACTTAAATCCCTTTTTAGAACTCAAGATTCCAAGTCTTGGAATCTTGAATAGTGTTTTCTCTCTCCAATTCCTTAAATCAAGGAAATGTGTCTAGAGTTGTTTAGACTCTAAATTGAGGATTTAACTCTCTAATGGTGCAAGACCACTCCCTAATTATGTCTAGACCACCTTAATTACCCATTTCCCTTACCTAAACACTTTCTTACAAATTCCTAATCTTAAGCATAATCAAAGATACACCTAAACACACCTCTAAACCACAATTAAAATGCAAGAAACTCTCCTCCCTTGGCTAATGAAGCTTCGGCCAGCACACTCCACATTGGCCACATGTTTAATTATTTTCTCACTCAAAGAACCATGCTTGAGGCCATACCTTGAACCATACCTCACCATACCTTAAGCCATACCTCACCATGCCTCAAGAACACATTATCTCACCTCATGGAACTCATGGGAAGCCCTCCAATCTGCACATATGGCTGAGCTCCTCTCCTCCATGAGCTCCCTCCATTTGTTTCATTTCTCTATAAATAGAATGCCTTGAGGAGCTTGCACCACTTTTAGATCATTTGCCAAGTTTAGGAAACACTCAAAGCTTTTCTTTTCTCTCAAAGTCTTTGTGTTCTTCAAGTTCTTGGAGTTCTTCAAGTTCTTCATCTTCTTCATCTTCTACTTCCATCTTCAAGTTCATCACACCAAGTAGGGATTTTCTTTCATGTATTCTTTCTTTAGAGTTCTTGCTTCAAGCTTTATGTTCATAGTTTCTCTTGATTCTTTTTAGAACTTCTTTTCCTTTCCTTGTTCTTGCTCATTTTTCGGCCATGGGCCTTGGAGTTCAAAGAAATGAGAGCTTGATGATGAGAGTTTCATGATGATGTTCATCACTTGAAACAAACTCTAGAGCTTGATCTTTGTTCTTGAGCAAAAGTGTTTCTAGTTTTTCCTTTCTTGAACCTTTGAGAACTTTAACTTTGATGTTGTTTCAAAATGGTTCTAATGACTCAATGATGAGGTCTCATGATGTTGGTGTTAGTATATCACCAAGATCATGGATTCTAGAGTTTCAAACATTTCTTTTCTTTCCTTGAAGTTTCGGCCATTACCTTTCCTTTTCATGCTAGATGTTTGATTTTCTAAATATGTTATGTTGAGTTCTAAGAACTCTAGACTTTTACTTTGTCTTGGTTTGAATGAGTTTGGGTTAAGGTTTAAGTTCCTTTAAAGTCTTGTTAAGAGCTCTAGAAAGATAAAATGAACTTGCATAATTTATTTTATGCTCGCATTCATATTTACATTCTTGCTATGCATCTTTATTTTCAAGCTATCACCTAAGAACAAAAAGATTAAAATGGAACTTGCATCTTCACTTAATTTAATTCTTGAAGCCTTTCTATTTCGGCCTTAAAGTCGATTGTTGTTGGGCCTAGAGCACTAAAATAAAGAATTGAACTTGCATTATCACCTAATTAATTTCTCGAATGCCTATCTATTTCGGCCTTAAAGTCGATTGTTGTTGGGCCAAGAGCACTAAAATAAAGAATTGAATCTTGCATATTTACTTTCAAGCTTGCACGTTTAAGATTATGCTTATGATATTTACTTTCAAGCTTGCACGTTTAAATTATGCCTTGCATATTTAATTTCAAGTCATCACTTTACTTTGAAAGCAAGATTAAAAATGAAAAGCATGAGCACGTTTAGTTTATGTCGTAACTTAAGAACCTAGAGCTCAAAGACTTGCCCATTTCATTCCAAGTTAAAGTTTAATGCAAACCACACTTTGAATGTATGTTTTTCGGCCAAGTAGTGATGATGGACGTGCAATGAGTTTTCATCTAGCTACTAGGACCAATAGCCTATGTTTTAAGTTTTCCTTAAAGTTTTATGAATTCATTATAAGGTTATGTCATTATAAGTTGTGATTCCAATCTCTTTTAGGGGATGGAATATGTTTTGGTCAGTGACCTAAGGCTTCACTTAGCCTCTTGATGAATTAAAATGTTTTGCAAAGAGTTTTAGAAGTTCTAGATTGATTCCGAGAGAAACTAGTTAACTTATGTACCTAGAAATGTCAATTTAATTCTCTTATTGAGGCAAGATGTTTTCGGTTCTGATGTGATGAATGTGATGCTGTATGATGATGTTTTAATGTGTTGGAATGTGTGAAAATATCATATGATGATGCAGAAGCGATCCTATGCATGATAGGTAAGAAACTAGCTAACTAGAAATACCGTAAAGCTAGAATTTAACATAGTTTTGACCCATTTGTTTATGGAACTAATCCAAACTATTTTAATGGGGACATAATCAGATTTAGATTGTTTAGACATGAAAAACTTGGTGTCATTTGAGTTAGAATTGAATTCTAGCACCTATGGGAAACTAGTAACTAGAAAACCGTAAAAATGCAAATGTAGAACTCTTAGAACATTTAATTTTCTGGATTCTGTCCAGCACCCTTACAACATGATAAACATGATTAATAATTAGTCCTTAAGCATAGGAATGCCTCATAATTGATCTAGATTTAATCCATAGCGCCTTAGTAGCGGAACCAAGAAAGGGTCTAAAACGTAAGTTCTAGAACCCCGTATTCACATGTTAGGATTTCCACCCTATGCTTTTCAGATTTAAAAGTAAAATGAGAGGATTATGAATGATGTTTAATTATGAGCCTTAGGTGCTTAAAATATGAGCAGCGGATGTAGAGAACTATATCTCAAGATTAAGACCCGTAAGGGTCAAAGCATAAGCTACCGTAAGGGTAAGCGTTTGGATGATTTATGATGATGCATGAAGTATGCTAATGATGATGATGTTATTCATATGAGGAACTTATGAGATTATATGTTAATGTGGCATAAAGCAAATTTGGAAGGAAATTCGATTGTAATATTTGTTTTGGCAGCTGAATTTCTAACAAATTTGGGGACTTAAAGAGATTTTGAAAATTAAGGTACTAAGATGGGTTCTAGGATGACACCGGTTCGGCCGAGCACCTCCATAGAACTCATGTGACATCGGTACCATTTTATACTCTTAGGTGACACCGGTTCGCCAGAGCACCCTAAGAGTTTTGCCCTAACCCGTACTCAGATAGTCGGGATTTATGATACGCTTATCGTTAAGTGGTAAGTAAGAACTAGTGACGACTAGTTAAGGTATGAGCTCATAACCTAGATGTATGACACGTTCTGGGTGACACCGGTTCGGCCGAGCACCCCCAGTTCGATTGTCTTTTAGGGTGGCCCATGAGGAAGAGAAGTTCATGATTATGATTATGTCACTCAGTTTTGTCCCATATGAATGTTACTATTGCCACTTTATGCCACCAATGATGATGATGCTTGATGTTATGTTTTATGTATGTGCATTAGGTAGTGCCATGCATACATTCTCTATTATGTTGCATCCATGACATTAAGATCATCCTAAAATGAATGGACCTTGGCTAAAATATATTTTAAAGTTTAAATGAACCGAATACATGCTCAGTCATTTTGTATAAATAAACCCAAGGTTCCTGAGGACGTAGATGATGACACCTAGGTAGTAGGAGGCCCTACTGAGATTCTTTAGCAAGATTCTCACTCCCTCTATCTGTTTCTTTCCGTCACGTCTTCAGATGGCGACGTTCGTAGTGTTCGTGGACACCCCAGCATCGGCGGTGCACTATGACCCGACTCACGGGTCATACCATTTTGAGGCGTGCACGGTGCGGATTTTCATGTTCGTGGGGCGCCCCTTCACTCATCCGTGCACACCCATCACTTCTCCCGGCGCACCCTATGGCGGCGGCGGCGGGTTTTTGAGCGTCTTGGCGTCGCGCATGACGAGAGAGTACTCGTAGGCACACCGCCGCCTTAGCCATGCGAGATTATCCCGACTCGTGCCGGATCTATTTCTGGAGACCGACCCATCCGAGGACCCGCCTACCCATCCGTATAGCGAACTCGCCCCTCTCCACCACGGATAAGGGAGGCAGTGAGCATACCGTGACTCAGCCACGGCTTCCGCGACGGCCGGAGATGCGACCATACCGTGGGGGTCACCCTCCATCCCCGTTCCGCCTCTTCACCTCCGAGGGGCTCGCTTGATTTCCTGGATATCTGCCTGCGTTCGCGAGATGGACGCCTTGATGAGAGGTGACGATCGTCCGATGGAGTACCCGGTTAGAGCACACACACCACTTAGATGGGGATGAACCTTCTTTTGTTTAGAGGTTATCCTATTAGATGCACTCGGGTAGGGAGTAGATTATGTTTATGTTTATGTTGTATTTTCTTTCATGTATTTCCATGTACTAAACCAAGTCCCACGCTTATAAGTGGGCAAATTATAATTATATATGAGATGTTATTCAGTGTCTCTCATGATGTGCCCTTATATGCTTTATGCTATGACGTTATGAGATGTATGTTTTGTCAAATGCATAAGTCATATCGCATCACGCGGCTCTCACTTTCATTTCAAAAAAAAATTACCCGTATTTTCCGCTAAGTAATTCAAAGTTAAATGAGAACTATGAAGTAACAGACTAATGATTAACCTAAATATGTTCTAGAGTATTGGGTTAAAAATTAGGATGTTACAATCATCATTAGCATACTTCATGCATCATCATAAATCATCCAAACGCTTACCCTTACGGTGGCTTATGCTTTGACCCTTACGGGTCTTAATCTTGAGATATAGTTCTCTACATCCGTCGTTCATATTTTAAGCACCTAAGGCTCATAATTAAACATCATTCATAATCCTCTCATTTTACTTTTAAAATCTGAATAGCATAGGACAAGTTCTCTAACTTGTATTTACGGGGTTCTAGAACTTACGTTTTAGACCCTTTCTCGGTTCCGTTTTTAGGAAAGCTATGTATTAAATCTAACTCAATTATGAGGCATTCCTATGCTTAAGGACTAATTATTAACCATGTTTACCATGTTGTAAGGGTGCTGGACAGAATCCAGAAAGTTAAATGTCCTAAGAGTTCTACATTTGCATTTTTACGGTTTTCTAGTCACTAGTTTCCTCATAGATGCTAGAATTCAATTCTAACTCAAATGATACCAAGTTTTTCATGTCTAAACAATCTAAATCTGATTATGTCCCCATTAAAACAGTTTGGAAAAGTTCCATAAACAAATGGGTCAACACTATGTTAAATTCTAGCTTAACGGTATTTCTAGTTAGCTAGTTTCTTACCTATCATGCATAGGATCGCTTCTACATCATTACATGATATTTTCACACATTCCAACACATCAAAACATCATCATACAGCATCATACTCATCATGTCAGAACCGAAAACATTTAACTTCAATAAGAAAGTTAAATTGACATTTCTAGGTACATAAGTTAACTAGTTTCTCTCGGAATCAATCTAGAACTTCTAAAACTCTTTGCAAAACATTTTAATTCATCAAGAGGCTAAGTGAAGCCTTAGGTTAAAGACCAAAATATATTTCATCTCCTAAAAGAGGATAAAATCACAACTTGTGATGACATAACCTTATAAAGATTTGTAAGGCTTTAAGGAAAACTTAAAACATAGGCTATTGGTCCTAGTAGCTAGATGAAAACTCATTGGAAGTCCATCCTCACTACTTGGCCGAAAAACATACATTCAAAGTATGGTTTACATTCAACTTTAACTTGGAATGAAATGGGCAAGTCTTTGAGCTCTAGGTTCTTAAGTTACGACATAAACTAAACGTGCTCATGCTTTCCATTTTTAATCTTACTTACAAAGTAAAGTGATGACTTAAAATTAAATATGCAAGGCATAACTTAAACATGCAAGCTTGAAAGTAAATGTGCAAGATTCAATTCTTTATTTTAGTGCTCTTGGCCCAACAACAATCGACTTTAAGGCCGAAATAGATACGCATTGAGAAATTAATTAGGTGATGATGTAAGGTCAATTCTTTATTTTAGTGCTCTAGGCCCAACAACAATCGACTTTAAGGCCGAAATAGAAAGGATTCGAGAATTAAATTAAGTGAAGATGCAAGTTCCATTTTAATCTTTATGTTCTTAGGTGATAGCTTGAAAGTAAAGATGCATAGCAAGAATGTAAACATGAATGCAAGCATAAAATAAATTATGCAAGTTCATTTTATCTTTCTAGAGCTCTTAACAAGACTTTAAAGGAACTTAAACCTCAACCCAAACTCATCAAACCAAGACAAAGTAAAAGTCTAGAGTTCTTAGAACTCAACATAACATATTTAGAAAATCAAACATCTAGCATGAAAAGGAAAGGTAATGGTGAAACTTCAAGGAAAGAAAAGAAATGTTTGAAACTCTAGAATCCATGATCTTGGTGATATACTAACACCAACATCATGAGACCTCATCATTGAGTCATTAGAACCATTTTGAAACAACATCAAAGTTAAAGTTCTCAAAGGTTCAAGAAAGGAAAAACTAGAAACACTTTTGCTCAAGAACAAAGATCAAGCTCTAGAGTTTGTTTCAAGTGATGAACATCATCATGAAACTCTCATCATCAAGCTCTCATTTCTTTGAACTCCAAGGCCCATGTGCGAAAATGAGCAAGAACAAGAAAAGGAAAAGAAGTTCTAAAAAGAATCAAGAGAAACTATGAACATAAAGCTTGAAGCAAGAACTCTAAAGAAAGAATTCATGAAAGAAAATCCCTACTTGGTGTGATGAACTTGAAGATGGAAGAAGAAGATGAAGAAGATGAAGAACTTGAAGAACTCCAAGAACTTGAAGAACACAAAGACTTTGAGAGAAAAAGAAAAGCTTTGAGTGTTTCCTAAACTTGGCAAATGATCTAAAAGTGGTGCAAGCTCCTCAAGGCATTCTATTTATAGAGAATTGAAACAAATGGAGGGAGCTCATGGAGGAGGAGGTTTCGGCCATGAGGTGCAGATTGGAGGCTTTCCATGAGTTCCATGAGGTGAGATAATGTGTTCTTGAGGTATGGTGAGGTATGGTTCAAAGCATGGTGAGGTATGGCTCAAGGTATGGCTCAAGCATGGTTCTTTGAGTGAGAAACAATTTAATATGTGGTCAAAGGGGAAAGGTGCTGGCCGAAATGCATCAGCCCATGGGGAGGATTAGTTTGCATTTTAATTGTGGTTTAGAGTTGTGTTTAGGTGTATCTTTGATTATGCTTAAGATTAGGAATTTGTAAGAAAGTGTTTAGGTAAGGTAAATGGGTAATTAAGGTGGTCTAGACATAATTAAGGAGTGGTCTTGCACCATTAGAGAGTTAAATCCTCAATTTAGAGTCTAAACAACTCTAGACACATTTCCTTGATTTAAGGAATTGGAGAGAGAAAACACTATTCAAGATTCCAAGACTAGGAATCTTGAGTTCTAAAAAGGGATTTAATGTTTAATCTAAGCAATTTTAGGTTCTAATTAACTTTAATAAATTATTTTGACTCTAGATTAATTAGGGAAATAAATTAATCTTCGTTTAGAGCCTAATATTGCTTAGGTTTGCTTAATTACGTCATTAAGCTTAAAAACACTATTCTAGGGGCAAAATCGTAATTTTGCACTAAAACTGCCCGGGACCACCGGGACTTGAACAGATACCTCCAGACACATGAAAACATGTTTTTGAACCTCTGGGGAAAGTTTCGGGCTCAAACGGCACCTTTACCCGCGTAAAAACGCTATAGGGGTATTTTGGTCATTTTGACCCAAAACTGCGGAAAACGAAATTTTCGCTTCCGAAAGCATTCAAAGGCCATTCAATCCCCTTCAAACATTGAGTTGACCCTCGAGGATGACCGAGTTGGTTACCCTCGAGCTCGGGTCAGGAAATGACCTCAGGGGCATTTTGGTCATTTCCCTCGGACAGAGAAATCGGGGTGTTACAATGTTCATGGGTCGACCCTTCACTCCCCCTGTACACTCCTATCGTTTCTCCCCCGAGAGGAGAGGCTTCGCCATACTCCACCGTCCGCGTCCGCCGTTCGAGACTACCCCTCAAGATGCCCTGCTGTCTGCCGCCTTTTTCGAAGACGGATCCTTCCAAGGATTCGGCAACCCAGGTACGCTCTGAGGGATCTTCCCCTACTATACCCATGGACCTTGGGGAGGGTAGCGAGCCCACCATGACTCAGCCGAGGCTTGCACGACGACCGAAGATGAGGCCGCGCCGTGGAGGTCACTCCCGAGCCCCGTTCCGCCTATTCTCGCCGGAGGAGCTTGCTTAGTTTCCTGGTTACGTGCCACGCTCGAGGGATAGTCGCCAGTAGGAGGCTGTGGATGGCTCGAGTTAGTGCACACACCGCATAGACGAGGGTAAACCTTCTTTTGTTTAGAGGTTACCCCATTAGATGCACTCGGGTAGGGGAGTAGTTTATGTTTATGTTTATGTTGTATTTTCTTTCATGTATTCCATTGTACTAAATTAAGTCCCATACTTATAAGTGGGCAAGTTATATATATATATGAGATGATATTCAGTGTTTCTCATGATGTGCCTTTATGTGCCCTATGTTATGACGTTATGAGACGTATGTTTTGCCCTTTACGTGTTATATCGCATCACGCGGCTCTCACTTTGTATTTCAAAAAAAATTTTACCTGTATTTTCCGCTAAGTATTTCAAAGTAAAAATGAGAACTATGAAGTAACAGACTAATGATTAACCTAAGTATGTTCTAGAGTATTAGGTTAAAAATTAGGATGTTACAGATTGCCATTTTACTTTTCCAATTAGCCTTAGATTGCCATTTACTTTTCTTGCCATTTTACTTTTCCATCGGCCTCGGATTGCCATTTTACTTTTCCAGTCCACCGTAGATTGCCATTTACTTTTCCAATCGGCCTTAGATTGCCATGTTACTTTTTAGTCAGCCTCAGATTACTGTTTACATTTCTAGTTGGCCGTAGATTGCCATTTGCTTTTCCAGTCCGCCCTTGTCAATTTTTTTTAATTCTAGTCAGTCCCTATCAACTTTTAATTTCTTGCTAGTCCCAGTTGGCTTTTAAATTTCTTGTTGGTTTTGTTGGTTTTTATATTTCTTGTCATTTGTGAATTTGTGTCCAATTAGTTAGCTTCTTGTCTTTGCATGATTCATACACAGTTGATTTCTAAATTGCACCATTACAGATGAATTCCTTGAATGTTTATATTCTTTTGTTGTTTGGACTTAGATTTTTGCAATTCATGCATTACCGAACAAAATTAGTTTTCATGTCTTTACTCATTCCTTATGATGACAATATAAAACTTAGGTTTTCTTATTTTCTTATTTTCTTAGGTTCATTTCTATTTTTTTAAGTTTTGCCCATTTCATTTTTGAATTTAAAAAAAAATTCCCTTAGCCCATTTCATTCTATTCTATTGTTGTAAAAAAAAATAAACTAAGCCTATCTCATTTTTTTTTTGTAAATGAAAAAAATATATTTCAGCCTATTTTTTGTTTTTAAATTTTTTCTAAAAAAAGAGGATGGGTGCGTGCACCCGACTCTTGACCTATATTTTTAAAAAAGAAAAAAAGAAAAAGACTACTGCACCATTTTCAATTTTATCATTTCCTTAAAAAAACAAAGAAAGAAAGAAAGAGGAGTGCTTGTTGTCTTTGACAATTTTTTCAAAGAACAAGGAAAAAGAAGCAGATCATTGAACACATAAGCAGAAATTCAGAAACAGCAGCGTGTGAGGTCAAGCAAATCCCCAATAATTAACATGAATCAAGGAATAAATCTTTTAACCAGTTCACAAGGTCACCTATCATATATGAGAAAATCAACTAACAATTGTGTATAAATTCATAGACAGAAACAAACTCTAGAATGATCGGAGAGCTTCTTCGAACACTAAAAAAGTTTCTACCACCATTTTTTTTCTAAAAACACTTTTGCATCAAACACAGAGAAAAGAAAAATCATAGAGCCACAGGTAAATTATTTGTTGATTCATTTTCTTTTCCAAGTATATACTTCCCATTCTGAAACCAATCCCATTCTTTACCCAAGTCCACTGAGCCAAGAACAAACACAAGCCAGAAATAAAAAATCCAATCATACAATACCCAGTCGTTCCCAACCAAACACAGATCAAATCAAACCCAAATTCATCAACAGTCCATCCTAACCCCAAAAAAACTCCCAATTCCCAAATCAAAACTGAACAATAATATCAATTTCTAAAAAAAAAAAAGAAGCAATAAGGGGAGCTAGCGGTGTTACCGCCACCACCACGGCCGCCGCCCAACTCCCTCCTCCTTTTCGGTTTCCTTTTCCTCTCTCTCTTTCTTGGCCTCTCCATCATCAACAATATCATCGTCTTTGATCCTTTTTCCTTCCTCTCCTCTTATCTTCCAACACCAACATCATCCCTTCACCACTCGGCTGACATCTCCTCCTCCAACCATCATCGTCACCAACGGCTTCCTCTCCAACCACCATCATCATTAGCACTTAAAACCAAAACAACTATGAACCGCCACCTATCCCTTTTCCTTTTCCTCTCCGACGAACCCATTTAGCCACCGGTGAAGCTAACTGCACCGCTATCCTTCATGTAACACCTTAATTTTTATTCAGAAAATAATTGAGGCTTTGTTAATGAGAATATCAAAATTCTAATAGACATAGAAATGAAGAGAACAATGCAATGAATGAACACACGAAAAAATAAAATAAAAAATGAATAGTGTTTTATAGGCCGTACAGGCTCGCTGAGATAGCCGAAACCTCTGATTCGGGACCAAAAGGTGCCCAAAATTGGGAAAACATGGAAATAAGGTTAGAAATAGTTAGAAATGAAAATTTTATACTTAGAATTAAATGTTAAGCAATATTTGATTGTGTGAATTCTAATATTGAAAAATAATTTGATTTCTAAAAAATAAATGAGCTTATCTCTTTAAATCAAGTGAATGGTTAAGATTCAATCTTGGATTACAAGGTTGAATCATAGCCATCCGTTTCACTTTTTTAGATTAGGATTTATCTAAGTATATTATATAATATTAAGTCATTATTCCAAGATATATATGAACTCAAATATTCTCCAATAAGGCAAATAAACCTTCGGCCATTAAGGGAGACAACAGCAAGCTCATTTTCCATATCCAAGAGCTTCATCTTGGTTTCAAATCCTATATACACTGACCTAGAGTCATTGAAATCAAAACCTTCCTTCATCAAAGTTGTTCTACACCTCAAACCCTACAATTCTAACCGATCAAAATTTTAATTCTTCGTCAATTTTCTCCTTATTTCCTAACTCCCTCACTGCCTGGGGGAGGTTTGGTGTATGATTAGGAGTTCTCAAGGTGAAGAGAAGTCAAGTAGAGCATCCTTTGGAGCAAAGAGCTCAAAAGCTCTCAAAGTAGGGTTTTCTTTGGTCTTTTTTTTTCCAATTTTATGCTAAACAGTTATGTTGATTTAATTCCAAAAATTTTAATTGCTTTGGTTAATGATATATGGTTGTTGATGTATAAATTTTGGTGGAAGGTTTGGATGAGGTTAGAGACCTCATTTCATCAAAAGAAGTTTTAATTAGGTTGCTGGATTTTTGGTTTGCCTGCAGACATGGAATTTTCATGAATTTTTAAGCATATTTGTGGTCATGGTTGTGATATGGAAAAATTATATGTTGAACCTTATATCTCAAAATAACTACATAAATTTTCTTGAGCCTTGGTTTTAAAGAATAATGCCTTACAAAAATCAATGACTGAATCATGCTATCTAAGTTTTTGAAATAGAAGGAGTAAAATTGTTTAACTTTATTAGCATAGCAAATGATAGATTTCTCCTTTAAAATTTTTATTGTGAGTTGATAATGAGGAATTGAAATTCCAATCGGTTAGTTTGATAGATTATAAGGACTAGAACAAGTTTTGTGAAGAGAGTTTTTGGTTTTAGCAAGATTTGGATATGAAAATGGAGGTTTAAAATCAAGACTTGAAGGTTTAAAGAAGATGATCATGGAGATTGTGTGTTCAGAAAGCATGGCCAAGAATGAGAAGTGCAAATAATGAAGTTAGGTGGCTTGAATATATCCTAATATAAAGATAGCATTTATATAGTCCAAGTATAGTTTCATTCTAATAATAAAAAGATATGGATGGCTAGGTTTTAATCTTGCTTTACAAGATTAAATCGTAGCCTTCCACTTGTCTTGAATGGATATACATTATCCATTTAAAGTAATTAAACTATCTTTTGGTGTTAAAATTGCACACCGAAATTTTACTGAATAGGCAAAATAACGTACCCGAGTAATCAGACATTGCCCAAAAATTAATTCCAGGCCTAAAATTCTCATTCCTTACCATTTCTAATCTCAATCTTATAATTTCTCAGTTTTGGGCACCTTCAAGTCCCAATTCTATAGTTTCAGCTATCTCCACAGACGCATGGGGCCCATAAGATTACTATTCACCCCGGCCTGAAACTTTTTTTTTTTTACATCTCCATTAGGCCACCCTCATCGTTTTTAAAAATGTTAGATTTTTGAAATTATGACTAATAAAGTTTAAATTAATTTTTAAATAATTTTTAAGGTGTCATTGTAAGTAGTCTACCTCATACCGATCACTACTGGATCGAGGTTACAAGGTTTGTGTTTAGGTTTACAACTCAAACTAACCTACATTCAAGTTTCCTTAAAGATTTACAGAGATAGAACTAAGATGAACTTGAATGACTTTTTTCTAGTTATCCTTCCTTGGAAGAACTTATAAACAATGAGGAACGTAGAAAGAAGATTTTACAAACAAGGAAATGATTACAAGTAGTAATAAACTTTACAAGAAGATGAAGGAGAAATCTTTGCAGAGTTTTTGGCTATTTTGTTCAGCATTAATCTCTATTTTTTTTAAAGCAATCATCTCCATTTATAGAGGTCTTCCTTGTGACTGTTGCCCTAATCATATTTCCCAGGGACAGGTGTTGATCATTCATTTGTGTCTTGAAAAGGTAGTCTAGAAGAATAGCCTATCTGTTTGTCAGTTGAAAAATTGAGGTTTCTGATGTCACTTCAGAAACTACTCTACTTTCTAAATCATGGTTTTTGAACTTTTCTTCTAGGACCTGGGGCCATTGATCTCAAAGGCAAAAGAGATGATAAGCTAGTTCTGGTGCTGGGTTTTGGCTTTTTTCATATTCAAATTCAAATTTGAAATTCAAATGTCCCTTTTTATTATAAAGCCCACTATCTTACTATGTTTGAGCTTTCGAAGTGTGGTAGCATTCTCTTGATGATTCTTTGATCTTCTGGTCTTCAATCCAATCTTTATGATGATGAAAGAATTGCGATTGTGCTGATTGAAAATGGTGTAACACTAGGTTCTCAAAGTTTGCTTGAAATCTTCATTGTAAACATACTTTTTGATGTGTAATGCTACTTTCTAAAGACTCAAAACTTGGTTTCCTGCAGCGTTGATTTCTTCTTCATATCGTTAGCTATTTTAAACTTGAATAAAGGTATAATTTTACTTCCTTTTTAGTTCATATCTCTTACCATGAGATAAAACATATTTGCACATGTAAAGTTAAACAAATCCTCATTTGATTAAACCTTGATATGCTAAATGATACAACCTGTTTAATCTTACAAGAAACCCAAGACAACCATTAGTCATTCTTCAAAGTATTTTCTTTAAATTGGCGTTGTCATTATTCAAAACTTGTTAACAGATCTTGGAAGGGTTCTGGAGCTAACATCTCAATAATCCATATACATAATCATGGCATGCTAAAATTATTATTTCATCGATCACATGGGCATGCACTTCACATTTGCATATATGTAATAGCATATCATCATCAATATCTCATTGAAATGTAAACATGCCCCTACTCAATTGCCGAAAATCAAGGGATCAGACTCAGCTAATGCATATGCCATTCCCAATATATATATACAATCATCAATTTCATAATCCAAGGTTTCAACCATGCGTAGTCATCTATTCATAGTTTTACATAATCATTCAAGTCATTCAAATTCCAAATAATTCTCACAAGTATAATCCACATAGTATACCAATCACATCATTGTCAATAAGTCATCAATATTTATACTTTAGCCCTTAAAAGGTCAAATAGAAATTTCTATAAGTATGTAGGTCAAAGTATCACTTTATCACAGTCCAATCTTACATTTCTTAATCTCATATCATTAACTTACAAATGCCTTAGTCCGATAGGTCACTTGCTAATTTTTAACTTTATTTAGCTTCTTAGTGTTATCGGATCCTAATGACGATTTACATTTTTATCTCTTCTTGTAAGACACCTCAAGGTGTGCATGTGGATTGCAAAAAGCTTTCCAAGAATAAAGGTCTTAAGATGTTTAGTTACAAGTCTCTGTGCGATAAAAGGCCATGGTTAACATGATATTGTAGCATTTGGACAAATCTACAAGTGTCTCTCACTGCTCTTGGGAACCATCTTGAGCCATTTAATAAGGAGGGTTGGGATAGAGATGAAGATGATGTGGGTGAAGAGGGCTATGATCCTTTTCTATCATGTTTGCTTTGATTTCTTTATCTTTGTTTTGACTAGGACTTAATTTGTGTAAACATATATTGAGCTACTCAAATACATTCATTTTTACGATTAACACTACTATACTAAGTTATATTTTTCTTTTAAAAAAATCATCATGAATTATCTTTTCTACTTCTCCACAAAGTAGTGTTTGACTTTTAACATCGAAAAACAAAAAAAGGCAACTCCCACTTCATACTGGTTAAAGTCAGGAAAGCCCATTCTCTGAAAGATCAGAAATTGGCTAAACTCTTACATTTCAATCATAGTGTAGGAAAAAAAAAAAGCAATACCATTTTTTGGGACTCATGAACCCTTTCTATAAGTCATACCATGTTAATGTAGTTAACCTAGATAGATGGCTTCATATCAAGCCTAAGTCAAAACTATGGAGTGGAAATGGAGCATTTGGTGATGAACTTATGATAATCTCTTTATCGATTACGCTATAACTCACTAAAACTACATTGTTGGATGTGTTTACATTTAAATATATACTAGAAAGTATATGTTTACATTTTATTGCATTCAATAGTTAAAAATTCTTTAAAAAAGTAATTGTAAATTAATAAATAAACAATAATTGTGTTTCAGTATCTTTATTTTAATATTTATATTTATTCTCTAGCATTTATTCCTTTATTAAAAAGAATTTTTTATTTATTAATTTGACTCCTTTAAATAAAATCAAGAGAATAAACTATCTCGATTTCCTTGTATTTCAAATCATTTTGAATAATAGAAATGCAACTAAGTTGGTGCCAATTTTACTTCTAGTAAATTACATAAATGTAGAATAGACTGTGCATATCACTTCGATTTTTCCCGTGTGCAAAATGACCAAAATGGCCCTAAGGTCATTTCTGCCCAGAAATCGAGGATGGCCGATCTAGCTATCCTCAAGGGATTAATTTAATGTTTGAAGGGAATTAGTTATGTTATGGATGATGTTAGAGGTGAAAATCTCAATTCCTGGATTTTTCCATGCTCAAAATTACCAAAATACCCCTGAAGTAATTTAATGCGAGATTAAGTGATGACTAAACCAAGTCATCACCCAGGATTCAGAAATGTTAATTATAAGTATTGCATGATATCTGGAGAAGTCCAAGTGGTCCTAGGGAGTTTCTATATAAAATTACCTTTTTGCCCCTAGTTAGTACTAAATGAGCTTAATTAAGTAATTAAGGAAATATAGACAATATTAGGCTCTAATTAAAGATAAATTAATTTTATTTATTAGTCTTGAGTCAAAATAATTATTTAAGGTTAATTAAGGCCAAAGATTGTTTAGGGAAGTTTAAATCCCTTTCTTAATCAAGAAAACTCATAAGGCCATTATGTCAAGTCAAAGGCAAATAGCGCTTTCTCTCTCATTTCCTTAAAATTAGGAAATATATTAGAGTTTGAATTCCAAACTAATTGAACTTAACTTTATGTGCAAGACCACTCCTTAATCATGTCTTGAAAAGACTTAAACACTTGGTTACTAACCCAAACACCTATTTACCAATTCCTAACTCATTACCTAATCAAATCTATCTCTAATTCATGTCCTAACACACATGAAAAATGAGAAATCTCCCCCCAAAAATAGCCAAGAGGCCAAGGACTCCCTCCCCTAATTCTTTATCATATTTTAATTTTTCACAACACCAATACACTCAAAAATTGTCATTCCATACCATTTGCTTTTTTGTTGCAAGTCTTGCTCATAAAATTTGGTAAAACAAACTCTCTTTTCTCTCTAAACTCAAAATTCTCTTCTTCTTTCTCCTCCACCTTCAAGAGATTCTATTCCCAACCTCCACCCAAGCTCTCAATCTCAAACCACTACATCTCCACCTTAGATCTATTAGCTCCCGAACTCTTTGCGCTTATTTGTTTTGAATGACAACAAAGCCAATTTAAAGAAAATGCTTTGAATAATAACTGATGTCTCTATTGATTTCCTTGTAAGATTATAACATGTTTCTATCATTAACAAGAGCAAGGCTTACTCAAATAAAAATATATTTCACTATATATGTGTAAACATGTTTATCTCATATTATGAGATCTGATACGAAATAGAAGTGAAATCACCCAAGGATTTGATAGCTAACGATGAGAAGAAGCTTTCAATGCTACAAGGACCCAAGTTCAAAAACTTTAGAAAGTAGCACGGGATATCAGAAAGTACACTCAAGATGAAGATATTATATTAACTCATGTCCAAGAGCAATGTGCTACTTAATCTTTAATCATCACAATTGCAAAAATATTATCAGCAAAGAACATGTGATTGAAGATCAGAAAGTAAAAAACTCATCTTGTATGAGCTCTAGTAATTATATAATAATGAACTTGCATTCATGTTTACTTTTCAAGCTCGTGCATTGCATATTTATGTTAAGCTTTGCATTCACATTTAAGTTTCTTTGCCATCACCTAAAAACATAAAGATTAAAACAAAAGCTTACATTTTCTTATCACCTAATAATTAATCTCGAAGTTTGCATATTTCGGCCTTAAAGTCGATTGTTGTGGAGCCTAGAGCACTAAAATAAAGAATTGGACTTGCATTCATGTTTACATTTCCTTGTCTAGCATATTTACTTTTTAAGTCATCACCTAAAATTTGGAAATAAAAATGAAGTTGCATCTCATATTTATTTTAAGCTCTCACTTTACTTTTCTAATGAAGAATAAAATGAAGTGCATAACATGTTTAAATTCTTATTATCACCTAAAGATTCTAGAGCTCAAAGGCTTGTCCTTTTATCTCAAGGAGAATTTGGATATGGAAGAATTCTCTTGAATGCATAATTCGGCCATATGATGATGATGATGATGATGAGCTTGGTGTGAGTTTCATCTAGTTACAAGTGCCAATAAACTATGTCTTAGGATTTGCTTAAGTATAGGTGAACTCAAAGAATGTTTCAAGCATGATTTTATGTTTTAAAGACCAACCATGGAAGATTTACATTAGTTGCTGCCCCTATTTATTTTATGATGATTTTGACGAAATAAGTTGGTTTCTAAAGAGTTTTAGAAGTCCTAAAATAATTCCATGAGAAACTAGTAACTTATGTGTATTAAAAATGAAATTTTATGAATGATATGATGATGTATGACCACGGTTCTGCCTTGATGATTTGCTCACCATTTGATGATGATTTTATTATGTTAAAATGTGTGGAATCATGTATATTTGATGTTAGAATTGATTGGAGGAAGCTAGGAAAAACTAGTAATTAGAAAAAGATGGAAAATGAGAATTCTAGAACACTTGGAACCCAGAAAATTCTGTTTCTGTCCAGTGACCTTCTAGGGCAGTAATCATGGTTTAGAATTAGTTTATATGTGTAGGAACCTCTCATAATTGGTTTCGATTTAATTTATAGTGCCCTAGGCGAAGACGGAACTTAAAAAGGGTCAAAAACATAGATTCTAGAACCCCGTAATCACATGAACTTAAAACTGTCCAAATCTATATGGTGCTATTTGGATTAGTTCCTAAGCATAAAAATTATTAAGAGTAATTAGTCATGAACCTATAGGTGCATAAAAGGTTAAAAATGGATAATAGGTTGGCTAGATTTCAAGTTTAATACCCGTAAGGGTCAAAGGCATGAAGCTTTGTGAGTTAAGTAACATAATGAAGTTCGTTAGTGTTGATGCATGTACTATGAAGAATATGTTTATATGACTTTGATGGTTTATTTTGAATATGAAATCATGATTGAATGTGCATACACTATATGTTTTGTGGCATAAAGCAAGTTTGGGAAAATTCAGTGTATAGCCGTTATACTGTCGAATTTTCGCCAAACTTGAGAACTTGGAAAGTTTTTGTTTTAAAAGATATGAGATACATTCTGGGTGACACCGGTTTAGCCGAGCATGGCCAAGAACAAACGTGACATAATTCTGAGACGCATTTTGGGTGACACCGATTTAGCCGAGCACCCCCAAGAACAAAACTGTGAGGGTATTGACATTGAGCTTGTCAAAACAGACAAATAACTGTGTACTAGATACCAGTAGTTACGTTTCAAAAAAGAAAATGATGTATTATCCCTTCTATTACCCCATATTAAATTTAGTGACGACTAGTTAGGATTGAGCTCATTCTTAAGCGATAGGTGAGATGTAGTTTGGTGACCAGATTATCACCAGGGCCGGTGAGTTAGTTGGATTTTTGGTGAATATGCTAAGAGGGTGGTCTTTAAGAAAAAGAACTTAAGAGATTGACTTATAAGAAAGATGTCACATGAAAAGTACTATGCCTTTTTATTTCACGTATATGATTTATGTTTCTTTATGTTGTGCTCAAGTACTATGATTTTCATGTTAATGTGCATATGGTATTGTCATGAATTCATCCAATATCTATTGCATTCATGTCATTAAGACTCATGCTAAAAGACACCTACTTTGGATAAATAGATTTGAAAAGTCTAAAACCAAACCTTATGCATGTACACCTTTTTCATAATTAAAAACCGAAGTGGCTGGGGATGATGACGATGACATTTGTGTTAGAGTTGGAAATCCCTATTGAGAATCTTGAATGAGTTTCTCATCCCTTTCTTTTCTTCTGTGTTGTCTCCAGACGAGGATAACAACAAGGTTCATGACTTCTTCTAAGGCTCGTGCTTAAGGGTCGCACTAGCAAACGGAGCAGAGGGTCGCTACAGAAGCATAGATAGTTTAGCTTTTGGGTTAATACTTATCTAACCTCATAGGTAGATAACGAACACTTCATATATATATATATATATATATGTGCATGTTTTGATGTGAACAATGGTACAATGATGCCAGTAATTTATGTATCTATGAAGATCTAATGATATTATGTTGTTATGTATAATAATATATTTCATGATTATGTATGGTGTGATTACTTTTTCTTGCACATTGTGGTTATGACGAACGTTAGGTTAGCGCGTAGCTCACATTTTGTTTTCAAGTTTCAAAAAGAAAAATTTACTCGTATTTTCCGCCAAGTGTTTTAATAAAGAAAGGTTTTAAAGAATGAGACTAAAAGAGATAGACTAATGGTTAACCTAAATACGTTCTAGGAGCATTGGGTTAAAAATTAGGTTATTACATTAGACTTCTTTCCACCTCCATAATTTAATTTTTTTTTAAAGCCTATGCACCCTAAAATATATCATAACAATAGCATGTGCTCTTTAACTTCCCTTTCAACGTTTTTGAGCAAAAATTCTGATGGCAATATAACCCATATGCCATGGCCTAATACCCCTCCATGATGCCACCATTTGATTTTATTTCAAAAAAATTAAGCACTCAAACAACCTCATGACAATACCATGTGATCTTTGAGTTGTTTTGCATTGTTTTTGAGCGAAAATTCTGACCATCTAACAAACTATATGCAGCAGCCATAATGCTCCAATTCCACCATATTTTATTGTTTTTCCAACATAGAAACATAACCTTATCACCATTTCTTTAGCTTTCTTTTCTATTATTTTAGCTTATGTTTAAGCAAAAGAATTCCTTACATATCAGCCATGGAAGCCAAGTCAAGCATGCTCTTTATCTCACCATATTTAATTCTTTCTTCCAACAAAAATGCACGTGCTACATCATTATACCACTTGCTTTCTTTTCCTTTCTTTTACATTGTTTTTAGTCAAAAATTCTAGTCTTGCAATCAGCCAAAGAAACCGTGAGAATGGAGCTTCCATTTCATCATATTTTAGTATATTTCATCCATAATGCACGACCAATATCATGACTACACCATATGCATTCTTTTTCTAAGTTTTCTTTAATTAAAAGAATGAACAAACTCCTCCATTTCTAGCCTTATACCACACGGCTAAACCCCTTCAAAATGGCTATAAATAGATGTTCTTCCATTGCCAAAATGCACACACAAACACTCTTAGCCTTAGCATTTTCTTACTTGATAGTTTTCTTACTCAAAGTTTGCTCAAAGTTCTCTAATTCTCTCAAGACTTCAAGCTTTCTTCTTCTTCCTCATTCACATCCAAGACACTCCATTCTTAACATTTATCCAAGTGCCCAAGCTCACACAAACACATTCCAACCGTAAATCAACTCCTAAACACATAACCTTTCCTTTATCAAACACAAAAACACAAGAAAAATCCACCCTCCATTCCAAACTCCCTTGGCCGAAATTATAACCTCACTATGATTAGACTTTAGTCTTTGATATCTCATAGAAGATTAAGCTCTCTTTAATAAAAAAAAGAAACAACTTGGTAGGGATTTTATTTCATGTTCTTTCTCTTGTTCTTTCTTTATATTTTTGGTTTTTATGATTTGATAATGACCATGGCTTGATGATGAGGAATCATGGTAGTGGTTGTGAATCCATCATTTAAATGACCTCTAAAGTCCAAGGTTTAATTCTTTATGTCAAAAGATTAATAAAGGAATTGCTAAGTCTTGAGTTTTAAGCTTAATAAGACATAAAAATGAACTTGCATCCATATTTATGTTATAAGTTCTTGAACATCATATTTATATTTCAAGCTTTGCATAATCATATTTATATTTCAAGTTATCACTTTAATTCTTGAAGATAATAATATGAACTTGCATATTAATATTTACATTTCAAGTTATCACATAAATCATAAAGACCTAAGAATGAATTTGCATCTTCATATTTATATTTCAAGCCTTGCATTTCATATTTATATTTCCAAGTTATCACTTTATAATGATAATAATAAAGTTACAAGACAAGTTTATGATTCTAGTCATCACTTAAATCGTAAAGTTCAAGATTTGCTTCTTCCATCTTAAATGGCAATTTTGATCATGGACACTTCTCATCTATTTATTTTTGGCCCCTGTATAATTTTGATTTAAAGTTTGTTATATTTTATTTTTTAGGTATGATCTTGTCTTTAAAGTTGTACAAAGAAATTTTGAAAGACCTAGAAATTACAAAGGATTAAGAATATGATTTTTCTCATGATTTTAAATGCTAAAGTTTTAGTTTCTGATCTAATATTTTAGAACTAGAATAGTTACTGATTTAAGATGTTTAGATGAGTTTAAATCACTAATAGTTGTTGTAAAAATTGTTTTTAGTGTTTTAGGAAAAACTGGTAACTAAAAAGAATCAAAATTGTATTTTTATGAAGCTTTTAGAATGCTAATTTTTTTATTACTGTTCAGACTTGTTCATCACTATTCACTACTATTAATTGCTGTTCACACACTTAAGGATCACTAATAATTGTCATAAACATTGTTCTTAGCATTTTAGAAAAGTCTAGTAACTAGAAAGGATTAAAATTGTGATTTTGTGAAACTTTAAGGAGATTAATTTTCTGATTCTGTTCAAGGGTTGTTCAAGGCCGTTCATGTTGTTTACTTACTTAAAAAGTACTTATATTTGATGAAAAAATTATTTTTTGTATCATAGATGCATAAAAAGGTAATTGCAAATGTTAGTTTTGGCCATTTTGCAAAATCCAGAAAGATGTGTTTTGAACTATCAACTATGTTATTTAAGCCAAATGTTTTTAATTAGAGCAACTAATGATGTTGAATGTGTCCATGTGTTCAAAATATCATTTATATGGACTTAAAAGGTTTTTATGATGAGTTTAAATGGTTTCTAATAGTTATATGTCTCTTGAAAGTATTGGTTAATGTTAAAAATCTCTAGTTTGTAAGAATGCATTAAAAATGGGTATTTACGTTTTAACCCATAATCTTTGAGAAATTACGATTTGACCCCCTTAGGGCTTAAGCGTAAGTATTGATAATTTTAATGAGATAAATGTGAATGATGACTTGTGAAGGCTATGTTCATGTGTTGAAATTTATATGGCTTATGGATATATGTAATGAAATATGATGCATATTTATGTGATTTAAATGATGGTATGTTAATTGAGATGCATTATTTCATGAAATTTATGAGCATGAAATGTTGAAATGATGAGTTATTCATGTTTGCATCTATATAACATGCCAAGATTAAAAGGTGACATAAGACACATGGAAATGATCCTTTAGACTCCCCAAATTAAAGGTTATGAGAGGTGATCCAGTAAGGGGATCCTCCAGACTCTAGGAATTAATGGTTATGGGAGGTGACCCAGAGAAGTGATCCCTCTAGACTCTAGGAATTTATGTTTATGAGAGGCAATCCAAATAGGAAATGATCCTTTAGACTCCTCGAATTAAAGGTTATGAAAGGTGATCTTAATGCCCTATATCTTGTACCTTAAGAGTCGGGAATTTAACTTATCAAAAGGGATAAGATTACGCTAGTGACGACTAGTGAGGTATGAGCTCATAACCTAGAACTCTTAAAAAAGGAGAGAATACAAGGCAACCCCCAAGGAAAAGAGAATAAGTTTAAGTCACTTATAAGAATGATAATCATGATGTTCTTTATATCATATGCATTGTTTTATAAATTCTATGATATTTTGTATATGATATTGACATGCATTCATGACTAGTATGTTGCATTCATAACATTAAGATTCATGTTAAAAGATACAAGCCTCGGTTAATGGTATTTAGAATTTAATAAATGAACCTTATATATATATTGTAACGCCCCAATTTTTACTACTATGTGAAAATTACCAAAATGTCCCTAGGTAATTTTTACACGTAATTCGAGGTCAAATAATCCTCAATAAAGGAATATGACATTAGAGAAATATCATAGGAGACTTGACTAGCGATTCGTGCGAAAGTCACAAACCCCGATTTTTCTATACGTGTAAAATGACCAAAATGCCCCTAAGGTCATTTTTACCTAGAAATCAAGGATAACCAATCTAAATTATCTTTGAGGGGTTAATTTTATGCTTGATGGGGATTATATGTGCCTTAGAGGTAAAAATCTCAATTCTCAATTTTTACCATAAGTAAAATTACCGTTTTACCCCTACAGTAATTTTTCATGAAATTATATAATCTTTGAATTCGATTTTCACCCAAAGGTTCAAAATGACTATTTTAAGTATGATTTGAGATTGTCTAGTACTTACAAGGAGTTTTTACGTGAAATTACCTTTCTACCTCTAGTTGTGATAAATAGGTTTACTTGTGTAATTAAGATAGTATTAAACCTCTATTTGAACTCAAATTGATTTTATTCATTAACCTTGAGTTTAAAATTAATTACCCAAGGTTAAAAATAATTACTAAGGTAATTAGAGTCTAAAATTACCTAAGGTAAAATTAAATTATCTTTCCTTAATTATGAAAGCTCATAAAATTAGTGATAATTGAGATCAAAGTTAAGATTTCAATTTAGGTAAAATATTGTACATTTACATTTTCTTATCCTAAGTTTAGAACCTATATTACAAATTAATTTTTTACTCATTTGAAATTAACCTCATTTACTAGTATATGATTTCTCTTTTTACCTTGTCTTGTATTGACCTAAACACTTAACCTTTTACCATTTTCACTAATCTATCAATTCCTAATCTTTTACCTAAGTAAATACACATCTAATACATGATTTACCACTTGTAAAACATTACCAATCTGATCCTAAAGGAATCAGAAACCAGTGGCCAACTTGTCTCCTTTTCACCATATTTTAATTGTTTTCCAACAAAGAAACATATCCAACCATAACACCATACGTTTAGCTTTCTTTTGCATTATTTTTTGCTATGTTTATTAAAAAAAAAACCCACCCATTTCAGTCATGATGTGATCAGTAACAATGTCTCCCATTAGCATCATATTTTAGTGTTTTCATCCATTATGCATGAACCAAATTATTACAAGAATAAAAACATTCTTTTTCCATGTTTTCTTTAATTGAAAATGAACTAAAAACTCCATTTTCCAGCCACAAGGCAGCTGCCATACAGCCCTCCTTGGCCTATAAGTATGAGCTCTTCCATTGCCTAAATGCATACACAAACATTCCTAGCCTTAGCATTTTCTTACTTGATAGTTTTCTTACTCAAAGTTCTCTAATTCTCTCAATACTTCAAGCTTTCTTCTTCGTCCTCTTTCACACTCAAGAGACTCTATTCCCAACCTCTAACCAAGCTCTAAACCTCAAGCATACACATTCCAACCACAAATCAACTCCTAAACACACAACCTTTCCATTATCAAATAGAGGAACACAACAAAAATTCTTTCACCATTGCATCATCACTTGGCCGAAGTTACCATCATCATCTAGAGGAGATTTTCTTCTCTTTACTTCTTAAGACATCAAGCTTTAACATTTGAGAATAAGAAACAACTTGGTAGGGATTTTATTTCATGTTATTTCCTTGTTCTTTGCTTATAATTTAACTTTTAATAAGCTTAATGATGAGACCATGAAATAAGGTTCTTGAAACCATGATAATCGAGGACTCTAATGCTCACTTCCTTTGTTAAGATTAATTGAGGTTAAAGAGTTTTTAATTCTCTAAAGGTTTTGAGCTTAACAAGATAATAAATGAATTTGCATCCATTGTTTATGTTTCAAGCTCTTGCATATCATATTTAAATTTCAAGCCTTGCATAATCATATTTAATTTCAAGTCATCACCTTAAATCTTGAAGATAATAATATGAATTTGCATTCTCATGTTTAAATTTCAAGTAATGCATTTTATATTTCAATTTATCACTAAACTTTGAAGATCTAAAAATAAACTTGCATCTTCATATTTATATTTGAAGTAATACATATCATGTTTATATTTCCAAGTTATCACCTTATAATGATAAAGATTAAAAATGGATTGCATAACATATCTATGATTCTTACTATCACCTAAATCTCGAAAAGCTCAAAACTTACCTCTTTAACTTAAATAGGAATTCTTATACTTAAATTAAGTTAATTTCAGCCTCTTGATGTTCTTGGTATTAAGATTTGTTTATTTTGATTTTAAGGCTTTGATCTTGTCTTTAAATTACTTGAATAATTCTTGTTAGAGTTAGAAATCCAAAGATATTAAAGATTGTGTTTTTCTCAAGCTTTTTGATTTAAAAATTATGTTACTGACCTGACTTAAATAAAATGGTTAGAATGCTATTTTATAAGGTTTGAATGTGTATAAATTACTTATAATTGATGTGAGAATTGTTTTTAGCATTTTTGAGATAAACTAATAATTAGAAAGGATCAAAATCATAATTTTATAAAGCTTTAGACAATGAATTTTCTGGATTAATTCCTTACTGATTTGATACTGATCTTATGGTTTATATACATTAGAATTATTAGTATTTGATGTATAAATTGTTTTTGGTATCTTAGAGGTTGAAAAGAATAATTACAAGTATTAGTTTTGACCTTTTCATAAAATGCAGAAAGTTATGTCCTAAACTATCAATTATGTAATTTTTTTTATTATTCAAAAGATCTTAATTAGAGTAAATAATGATATCTGATGTGTATATGTGTTTAGAATACCATTTATGATGTTTAGAGAAAGTTTTAGAAGTTTTGGCTTTTGATAAGTGTCAAAAATAAGTAACTTTGTACTTTGACCCCTAAAATGTGTTAAATTTAGTCTATGGCCCTAAAAGGTTTTTATGATGAGTTTGAATGGTTTCTAATAGTTATATGTCTCTTGAAATGTATTGGTTAAAGTTAAAGATCTTTAATTTATGAGTAGTTGTTAAAAAGGGGTAATTATGTTTTGACCCGTAACCTTTGAGAAATTGTGATTTGACCCTTTGGGACTTAAATGTAAATATTGATAATTTGATGAGATGAATATGATTAATATCTTGTGTAACACCCTAGTAATTAACCAAATACACCTAGGTTGAATCTGATTAATGACTAGACTTTACTCCTTGCTTTGGTTTTTTTCTTCATAATTTGAAAATACTTAGTGAAATTACGAGCCATTTTTTTTAAAAAAAAACATAATTGAAAACGTGAGCCGAGTACAACGTGAACGAGTAAGCGGAGTATAATAAGACGTTTAAGAATATATCACATCATATCACTTTTGCTCCATCATATAACATCCATAAGCACATTATAACATATATTTACATACAATAACCTCACTTAAAGGGTGGGTTATGATCATACATCATTGTCTTATGCAAACCCATAAAAGAAAATATACATAAGGAAATACATGCCCCTAAACTAGATAACTCCATAAGCCGGGAAGGTTATCCTAAAACTAGGGTGCATGAACACACATAAATCTACTAAGAACCTTCTATGGCCTTTGTCCTGAAATGGGAATAAATCCGATCCTTGATGAGCTCCCTCGGGAGGGGACACACGAGATGCACCAGTGGGAGTCGCATGGGCTGACCTTCTTGTAACACCCTAGTAATTAACCAGATACACCTAGGTTGAATCTGATTAATGACTAGACTTTACTCCTTGCTTTGGTTCTTTCTTCATAATTTGAAAATACTTAGTGAAATTACGAGCCTTTTTTTTTTTTTAAACACATAATTGAAAACGTGGGCCGAGTACAACGTGAGCGAGTAGCGGAGTATAATAAGACGTTTAAGAATATATCACATCATATCACTTAGGCTCCATCATATAACATCCATAAGCACATTATAGCATATATTTACATACAATAACCTCACTCAAAGGGTGGGTTATGTTCATACATCATTATCTTATGCAAACCCATAAAAGAAAATATACTTAAGGAAATTCATGCCCCTAAACTAGATAACTCCATAAGCGGGAAGGTTATCCTAAAACTAGGGTGCATGATCACACATAAGTCTACTAAGAACCTTCTATGGCCCTTTGTCCTGAAAATGGGGAATAAATCCGATCCTTGATGAGCTCCCTCGGGAGGGGACACACGAGATGCACCAGTGGGAGTCGCATGGGCGGCCTTCTCGCTAACCTCGGTTGAACAAGCTGTTTCCTCACTACCCTCTCTTACACGTGGGAGTAGGAGCAGAGCTCTCAGAATATACATGAGTAGGAGTGTCCTCTAAAGGATCAGTTTGAGAATATCTCGTCTCGGGAACATACTGAAATCCATGGATGCAGATGAAGCGGGATAAGAACGTAACATCCTTTCATCAAGTGGGCGTGCATGTTCGAAAACCATTTCATCGCCATAGGGAGAAGTAGGAGAAAATCGATAACTAGGGACGAGGATGTGCAAATCGGCGACCTATGTAAATAAAAACACGAACTGCGCACCTCCCTTCAAAATGATATGAGCGATGCACCGGATCATAGTGGAATTCCCAAGTAGGGGTATCAACGAACAGACGAATGTCGCCATTTGAATCTGGAGACAATGGCGGAAATAAAGAAAAGGAGTGAGAATCTTGCTAAAGAATTCTCGAAGAGTACCTCCTTCTACAGTGTCATCATCAAAGTCCCGGGAACCTCGGGATTATTCTAAAATAGTGAGCATGCAAAGATTCATTTTAAGTTAGGACAAATACTTAACCGAGGTTCGTCAATTTTTAATCATCGTCTTATAATGCATCTTATTCTTAACATGTCATATTTACAATGAACTTTTCCTTTATCATTACATCATATTCCTCATCATCATTATCAAAATAACATGCATAAAAGAACGTCATATAATATTAGCTACACATGGACACAGTGCACATATTTCATTTCTTTAGTGCCTTAGGTGACTTAAAATCTTATCATCATCATTATTTTCCTTGGGCCACCCTATACTCCACCCTTTTGGGAGTAATTTAGGTTATGAGCTCATACTTTACTAGTCGTCACTAGCATATACTTATCCCTTTTGATAAGCTAAAGTCCCGACTCTACCCTTTTGAGAGAACGGGTTAGGGGCTAAAATCACCTTTTCACCACCTATAGTCTGATGGTTCCAAAGGATCATTTTCTTATAAGTTTAAGTCACCATTAAATCTTTGCATGTTATATCATAATACAATTCATAAACATCATAACATTTTCTCATTTATAGTCTTAAGCTAGAATAATATATATCAACTGTAATCATGCATATGGGAGATTCCCAGTAAAGAGAGGTGGAGTCACAATGGACACGCTTAAATACCAAGTCTTTCCTTAGCAGAACCTTTCCAAATTACACTTTTACAATGATACACTTTCTTCTAGCAACAAAGGTGAATTTTACATAAGAACATTTCATGTATAAGCATTCTTATTATTTGCAACAGCAACTATAACATGCAAGTCAGAAATCATTCAATGATATCAAGTACTTAATAAGCATCCAATCCTTACATAGAATTATCAATTATAGAATTAATTAGTTACTAAACCAATTATGAATCATTCTCTTAACAATAAACCATAATTATCACAACTTCAATCATATCAAATCATTATCACACATTGATACTAAACTCAGATCAGTGGCGAATCATGAACCTCATGCAATTACATAGAATCATATTTTAAGTGCATATAAAATACTAGTTCCCAGTAAAATCCTTGCAAAGCCTTAAAACTCATTTAGAAACTAGTTCTTTTGTCAAATTTGGGAGGATCTTCACAATTAAAATTCTCACTTAAGATAAAAGGAGTAAGTCTTGAGCTTTAGAGATTTAGGTGACATCTTAGAATTATAAACATGCTATGCAACCTTATTTTAATCTTATCTTTATAAGGTGATAGCTTGGAATTATAAACATGATATGCAATTCCATTTCTTTATCTTTAAGATTTAAGGTGATGACTTGAAAATTAAACATGATGCAAGAACTTGAAATATAAACATGATACAAGGAAGCGGAGCGCGGTAATCCGCACAGGACGATGAGAGGAGAAGAGAATATTAAGAAACCGGAGGCGGTAGTCCGCTGAGGACCCGATAGAGGAGAAGAGAATATTAAGAAACCGGAGGCGGTAGTCCGCACAGACCGATAGAAGGAGAAGAGAATTATTATTACATCTTTTTAAGCTCCAATCTCAAGACTTTTTAAAGAATAAATTCTTTAACTCCAATAATCATATTTCTTTGCTTGTGATACATGGGCAAGTCTTTAAGCTCTAGGATCTTTAGGTGATGGCATAAAATAAACATGTCATGCGTTGATTCTTTTAGCCATTATAAAATATAGTGAGAGCATAAATTAAATATGAGATGCAACCTCTTAATTATCTTGAAAGATTAAGTGATGACTTGAAACATAAACATGAAATACAAGCTTGGAATTTAAACATGAGAAATGCAAGTTCATTTATTCATTCTTGAAAATTTAGTGATGACATAGAAGGTAAACATGGTTATGCAAAGCATAAACTTAATCATGGATGCAAATTCATTTTGTTTCTTTACTAGAGCTCCTTCAAGACTTTAAAAGAATTATAAATTCAACCCAATACATATCTTAACAAGAAATAAAACATAAAAGGAAAAAAATACATCTTTCAAGTTCTAAACTAAAAATCTTTGTTTTAGCATCATAAAGCATTATTCTTTAAGGTTTTGCATCAAGTGGAATTTTCAAGCTTTAGAGGCCTAACTTGTGATGGATTTACAACCCACCCTCAAGGTCCTCATCTTCAAGCCATCATCTTAGTTCCACCTAGGCCATATGGTTGAATTGGTTAAAGAAAAATTGAAGAGGAAAACCAAAATGAAAAGCTAAGGCAAGTTCATAATTTCATCATTTTGAGCTAAAAACACAACTCCTCAAAGCATAGAAATAAATTTAGAAACTACTCCCTACCTAATCTGAGTTGAAGAAGAGGAAGAGAACTTGATTTCTTGAAGTGAAATGACACAAAATCTCTTTGAAAAATTGAAGAAAGAATTCAGCCAAAGAGGAGGAAGAAAGAAAGTTTTTGGTGCTCCTAAAAACTAATTATGAACCAAGCATTCCAAGACCACTCAAGCAAGCCTATTTATAGAAGATTTTGAGGCTTCTAATTGGCCAAAATGAGGAGGTAGTTGTCAGAATTCTTCAGGAGTAATAATGGAGGAAAAATCATTTTAGACAAAGTTGTATGAAATTAAGGAATTATGTCTCTTATGGTGACATTTTAGCATTTTGTTTTAGTGCAACTTTTGGAAATAATTCAGCTGCATAATGGCATCAATAATTTCGTGCATTACAGCCCAAAGAAGTGAAATTTGTGTGTTCCATGCATTATTTAGGTGTAGGCAAGGTATTCATGTAATTTAGAGAATTTACGGTTAAGGGCTTAAGTGAATTAGTAAGCAATTTGGGTGTTTTTGAGCAATTTTGGGTTCTAATCAATCTAAATACATAATTTTGAATCTAGATTAATATTTAGAATTTAATAAGCTTTAATTTGAGCCTAATATTGCTTAGGTTTGGTATATGAATCGAAAATCGAAGTCGCAAAGCGCCAAAAGCGGGGCAAAATCGTACTTTCACTTAAAAGCGCCCAAGGCCACCCGAGCTTAACCAATGGTTAATCATGGCTTAAAAACACATTTTAAAACATTTTAGTGAGGTTCGGGCTCAGTCGGCACGCACATCGGAGTTAAAGCGACCTTGAGGCGTTTGGTCTTTTCGTGCGTCGGAACTCAAAATTGAGATTCTTACGCTCTATTAACACACATAACACAAACAATCCCTTATTATTCTCAAAACATCCCCTTGAGAATATGTGGGCCCACAATCCTCATTTTACGAGTAAAATAACTTCAGGGACATTTTGGTGATTTTATACGTTCTGAATATCGGGATTTGCGACTCTCGCATGAATCGTACCTAACCTCTCTTCTAATGTTATATTCCTTTATTGAGGATTGTTCGGCCTCAAATCTTATGTAATAATTACCTCACGGTAATTCGAGTAATTGAGTAATTTCTAATGACAAGAAAAATTACAGTAAAAATTGAGGCGTTACATTACTCCCTCCTTAAAAGAATTTCGCCCGAAAATTCGTTACTGAGAACAACTTCGGGGTATTGTGCTTTCATGTTTGATTCCAGCTCCCATGTAAGTTCTACGGTTTCACCCTGTCCCCATGCTACTTTGACCAGGGTGACCTTGTTCCTTAACTGCTTAACTCCTCGGTCGACGATTCTCGTGGGTAGTAAGTTAAATGTCAGGTTATCTCTTAATTGTACATGCTCTGGCACTAGTACTTGACTCGGTCGATTGATACTTTCTTAGCGAGAGACATGGAAAACATCATGAAGGTTGGATAGACTCGGGGTAGGGCTATACGGTAAGCTACGAGTCCTACTTTGGTAAGGATTTCAAGCGGACCAAGAAATGGGGCTCAATTTCTTTACTTTTATTGCTCGGCCTATGCGTGGTGGGGGTGATCCTTAGGAACACGTGGTCCCCTTCTTGAAAATCTAGCGGTTTTAGCCGCTTGTCCGCATAGTTTTTACATCGACTTTGGCGGTAAGAATCTTATCCCTAATCTTTTTGATTTGTTCCGTTGTTTCCCTCACAATATCAGGTCCAAGTAAACTTTGCTCTCGGGTTCATACCAACATAAGGGAGATTGACATTTCCGTCCATAGAGGGCCTCATACGATTGCCATATCGATACTTGCATGATAAGCTGTTGTTATATGCAAATTCAATAAGTGGCAGTACTTATCCCAACTTCCCTTTGATCTAAAACACATGCCCTTAACATATCCTCCAAGGTTTGGATAGTTCTTTCAGATTGACCGTCTGTTTGGGGGTGATAGGTCGTGCTTAGACACAGCTTTGAACCAAATGCCTTTTGAAAGGCTCCCCAAAATCGCGACGTAAATCGCGGATCTCGGTCCGAGATTATCGTCGACGGCACCCCATGTAACCTCACTATCTCCTGAATATATAATTGTGCTAACCTATCCAAGGAATAAGTCACCTTAATAGGTAAAAAGTGGGCTGACTTTGTCAATCGATTCACGATTACCCATATGGTATCATGATTCATTTGGGTCCTTGGTAATCCAGTCACAAAATCCATGGAGATACTATCCCACTTCCACTCGAGGGATCGACAGAGGTTGCAGCATTCGAGGGTTTATGGTGTCGAATCTTCACCTTTTGACACACCAAGCACTTACTCACCCATGTGCACACATCTTTCTTCATTCCAGGCCACGAGAACATCTTCTTCAAATCTTGATACATCTTGGTGGCACCAGGATGAAGGGTAAAATGGGTCTTATGGGCTTCCTGCAAAATATCCTTCGGAGGCCACCACTAGCAGTACACATATTCGATCTTTAAACCTCCACAAATCGTCCATTCCTTGGGTAAAACCTATCAACTTTCTGCCTTCATCTGCCCCTAAAGTCTCTTGAAACTTCATCGTCCCCTTGAGCTTGAACAATCCTTTCTTTGAACTCACTTGTCACTCTAAGATGACAAGCTCGATGCCCTTAGTGGTCAAAGTCATTCCTAGGTTTAAGTCCCTAAATTGCTCAATCAATTCAACCTCCTTCACCATCAAGCGGGACACTTGTAAGGACTTCCTACTCAAAGCATCGGCTACTACATTAGCTTTACCAGGATGGTAGTTCAATCCAAAATCATAATCTTTCAAGAACTCCATCCATCGCCTTTGCCTCATGTTTAGCTCTTTTTGATCAAAGAGATATTTCAAACTCTTGTGATCGGAAAACACCTCAAACTTAACTCCATATAAATGGTGTCTCCAAATCTTTAGAGCAAACACGGCCGACTAACTCAAGGTCATGGGTAGGGTAGTTTGCCTCATGTGGCTTGAGTTGTCTTGATGCATAGGCCACCACTTGCCTATCTGCATCAATACACAACCTAAACCCTTTTTGAAGCATCACAATACACCTCGAAAGGCACATTGGGGTCGGGTAACACTAAAACAGGGTCGAGGTTAGCTTGTGTTTTAACTCTTGAAAGCTCTTTTCACACTCAGGGTCCATGAAAAAGGGTGTTCTTCCTAGTCGACTTGGTCAAAGGTAGGGAAATGCAGGAAAATCCCTTGATAAATCAGCGGTAATAGCAAGCTAAACCCAAAAAGCTCCTTACTTGATTCTGGTGGTTGGTCTTTCCCGATTTACTACGCTTCTACCTTACTAGGATCTACAGCAATTCCTTTCTTAGATACTACATGCCCTAAAAATTGCACCTTATCCAGCAAAACTCACACTTGGAAATCTTGGCATATAGTTTCTTTTCCTTCAAGAGCTCTAGTACTATGGTTAGGTGGCATTCATGCTCTTCATGGGTCTTAGAATATATGAGAATGTCATCTATAAAGACAACTACAAACTGATCTAAATAGAATTCGAAAGATCCTATTCATGTAATCCATAAAAATAGCTGGGCATTAGTTAACCCAAAGGACATTCTTGCCAAACTCAAAATGGTAGTATCGAGTCTGAAAGGCCGTTTTAGGTATGTCTTCATCTCTCACTCTAATTTGATGGTAGCCTGACCTCAAATCTATCTTAGAAAACACTACCGCACCTTTCGGTTGGTCCATCAAATCATCGATCCTAGGCGAGAGGATACTTGTTTTCACCGTTAGTTTATTCAACTGCCTATAATCTACACACAACCTCATACTCCCATCCTTTCTCTTTACACACAACACAGGGCTCCCAAGGTGATGCACTAGGCCTAACAAACTTTTTCTCCAATAAATCTTCCAATTGAGTTTTTAACTCGGTCAATTCTAATGGGGACATCTGTATGGGGCTATGGATATAGGTCCACCCGGAAGCAACTCTATGGAAAATTCTATCTCTCTCTTGGGGAAACTGCAGTATCTCATCTGGAAATACTTGGGATAATTTCTTACTATTGGTATCTCATCGATACTTTGCTCAAAGTCTACATCACTAGCGGCTAAGAAAATGTAACCTTTACTCTCACCCTTACCACAGTCCATTTCCACAGTTATGTAAAGACTTATGGGTTTCTTAGGTTCAATAGGAATAGGAAGAAAAGTGATGGTTTTCTCATAACAGTTTAACAGTACACGGTTGGCCTCAAGCCAATCCATGCCAAGAATCACATCTAAACCTCGCATGGGTAAGCAAATAAGATCTAAAACAAAGGATCTATTATCTATAATAAAACTACAATCTAAACAACATTTACAAGTCCTAACGGGTTTTCGGTCAGGTAGAAACAATAAGGTCAAAAGGAAGCTCAGTCATAGGTAAATTAAGGCTTTTAACACATGAATGGGAGATAAAAGAATGAGAAGCACCAGAATCATATAGTACAATTAAGTCTTTACCATGCATATTACCCTTACCTTCCACGAGATTTCGTGACCGTTGTTTCTTCGGCATTAACAGTAAATACCCTTCCCTGGTATTGTGGCTTGGGATTGGGGTTGGCGGGTTCCTTCGGTGCATTCTCGGGAGTAATGACCTGGTTTTCCACACCGATAGCACACACGTTTGTTCCGGCTCGACATGGCATGCTCCCATGATTCTTGCCGCGCAGGACATTCCATGGATGGCGCAGGCCGTGGAAATCTTCTTTGGACCTCTTTGTGGTGCTTTCCTTTATTGTTGTTATTGTTGTTGTTGTGATTGTTCTGGGGTTATTGTTGTAGTGGTAGTTATTATAGCGATTGTTGTTGTTTGGCCTTCCTTGTTGAAAATTTCTTTGTGTCCCTTGGGGTCTTGATTGAGGGGCTAATGGAGGTCGATTACGCCTCTTGAGCTGCTAACCTTGTGGTGTCAACTTTTTGGTAATATTATCGACTTTGGGGTGTTTAGTTTTCTCTGACCTTCTTCAATAATCCGACATTTGTTAACTAGGGTAGAGAAATCCCTAATCTCCAAATGTGCAACTGCCACATTAAGTTCCGCCTTCAACCACGACTCGTATTTAATGCATTTCCGGTACTCATCAGGATTTCCTTGGTACATTCTTGAGAACTTAATGAGTTCTTCAAATCTGGCGATGTCTTGGGCCACATTCATATTCCCTGGACAAGTTGCATGAATTCAATGTCCTTGGCATTTCTAATCGACTAGAAAGTACTTTTCGTAAAAATGGACCTTGAATAGTTCCCAATCAATGTCCACATCGGTCGTCTCCAGGAGTCTTTGAACACCTGTCCACGAAGCGGCATCACCCTCAAGCATATTAGTAGCGAAGGTGACCTTTTGCTCCTCAGAGCATGGGACTGACAAAGACCTTCTCAATATTCCGAATCCATTCATCTGCAATATTTGGGTTCAGTGTCCCCTTGAAAACCGGTGGGTAAGCCTTACGAAACTCCCGAAGCAGGCATGTTCGGGAATCTCATATCGCTGATTCATATTGGCTTGGCGATCCTGATCCATTCGTTCCATCATCATTCTCATGGTCCTTGCTACGTCGCGAGTGCTTGGTGTCTCGTTGTCGTGATTATTTTGTCTTTGCGCTCCTAGTGCATTGTCGACGTGCCATTGGTCCCTATACACACAAAGCGCAACAACGAGGTGATCGGGCCGAGTATTCCATGCAAAGTCACCAAGTTACCAGGGCACTTTCAACATCTGATAGTCATGTATTTCTACTCCCCAAGCTTATCCTAATGATAAACATCTACACATGGCGTCACTAACGTATTATGCTTTAGAAGCATAGCTAGTCCAATGCTCAGGCTCCATGAGAATCGAACTGCTCTGCAAAATGTAACACCCTAGTAATTAACCAGATACACCTAGGTTGAATCTGATTAATGACTAGACTTTACTCCTTGCTTTGGTTCTTTCTTCATAATTTGAAAATACTTAGTGAAATTACGAGCCTATTTTTTTTTAAACACATAATTGAAAACGTGAGCCGAGTACAACGTGAGCGAGTAGCGGAGTATAATAAGGCGTTTAAGAATATATCACATCATATCACTTAGGCTCCATCATATAACATCCATAAGCACATTATAGCATATATTTACATACAATAACCTCACTCAAAGGGTGGGTTATGTTCATACATCATTATCTTATGCAAACCCATAAAAGAAAATATACTTAAGGAAATTCATGCCCCTAAACTAGATAACTCCATAAGCGGGGAAGGTTATCCTAAAACTAGGGTGCATGATCACACATAAGTCTACTAAGAACCTTCTATGGCCCTTTGTCCTGAAAATGGGGAATAAATCCAATCCATTGATGAGCTCCCTCGGGAGGGACACACGAGATGCACCAGGTGAGTCGCATGGGCGGCCTTCTCGCTAACCTCGGTTGAACAAGCTGTTTCCTCACTACCCTCTCTTACACGTGTGGGAGTAGGAGCGAGCTCTCAGAATATACATGAGTAGGACTGTCCTCTAAAGGATCAGTTTCAGAATATCTCGTCTCGCGAACATACTCTGGAAATCCATGGACAGCAGATGAAACGGTATAAGAACGTAACATCCTTTCATCAAGTGGGCGTGCATGTTCGAAAACCATTTCATCGCCATAGGGAGAAGTAGAAGAAAATCGATAACTAGGGACAGGATGGGCAAATGGGCGACCTATGTGAATAAAAACATGAAGCTGCGCACCTCCCTTCAAAATGATACGAGCGATGCACGGATCATAGTGGAATTCCCAAGTAGGGGTATCAGCGAGCAGGGCGAATGTCGCCATTTGAATCTGGAGACAATGACGGAAATAAAGAAAAGGAGTGAGAATCTTGCTAAAGAATTCTCGAGGTACCTCCTTCTACGGTGTCATCATCAAAGTCCCCAGGAACCTCGGGATTATTCTAAAATAGTGAGCATGCAAAGATTCATTTTAAGTTAGGACAAATACTTAACCGAGGTTCGTCAATTTTTAATCATCGTCTTATAATGCATCTTATTCTTAACATGTCATATTTACAATGAACTTTTCCTTTATCATTACATCATATTCCTCATCATCATTATCAAAATAACATGCATAAAAGAACGTCATATAATATTAGCTACACATGGACACAGTGCACATATTTCATTTCTTTAGTGCCTTAGGTGACTTAAAATCTTATCATCATCATTATTTTCCTTGGGCCACCCTATACTCCACCCTTTTGGGAGTAATTTAGGTTATGAGCTCATACTTTACTAGTCGTCACTAGCATATACTTATCCCTTTTGATAAGCTAAAGTCCCGACTCTACCCTTTTGAGAGAACGGGTTAGGGGCTAAAATCACCTTTTCACCACCTATAGTCTGATGGTTCCAAAGGATCATTTTCTTATAAGTTTAAGTCACCATTAAATCTTTGCATGTTATATCATAATACAATTCATAAACATCATAACATTTTCTCATTTATAGTCTTAAGCTAGAATAATATATATCAACTGTAATCATGCATATGGGAGATTCCCAGGGAAGAGAGGTGGGTCACAATGGACACGCTTAAATACCAAGTCTTTCCTTAGCCAGAACCTTTCCAAATTACACTTTTACAATTATACACTTTCTTCTAGCAACAAAGGTGAATTTTACATAAGAACATTTCATGTATAAGCATTCTTATTATTTGCAACAGCAACTATAACATGCAAGTCGAAATCATTCAATGATATCAAGTACTTAATAAGCATCCAATCCTTACATAGAATTATCAATTATAGAACTAATTAGTTACTAAACCAATTATGAATCATTCTCTTAACAATAAACCATAATTATCACAACTTCAATCATATCAAATCATTATCACACATTGATACTAAACTCGGATCAGTGGCGAATCATGAACCTCATGCAATTACATAGAATCATATTTTAAGTGCATATAAAATACTAGTTCCCGTAAAATCCTTGCAAAGCCTTAAAACTCATTTAGAAACTAGTTCTTTTGTCAAATTTGGGAGGATCTTCACAATTAAAATTCTCACTTAAGATAAAAGGAGTAAGTCTTGAGCTTTAGAGATTTAGGTGACATCTTAGAATTATAAACATGCTATGCAACCTTATTTTAATCTGATCTTTATAAGGTGATAGCTTGGAATTATAAACATGATATGCAATTCCATTTCTTTATCTTTAAGATTTAAGGTGATGACTTGAAAATTAAACATGATGCAAGAACTTGAAATATAAACATGATACAAGAAAGCTGGAGCGGTAATCCGCAGGACGATGAGAGGAGAAGAGAATATTAAGAAACGGGGCGGTAGTCGCCTGAGGACGATAGAGGAGAGAAGAGAATATTAAGAAACCGAATTGGCGGTAGTCACACAGGACCAATAGAGGAGAAGAGAATATTAAGAAACCGGAGGCGGTAGTCCATTGGACTAGTAGAAGGAGAAGAGAATTATTATTACATCTTTTTAAGCTCCAATCTCAAGACTTTTTAAAGAATAAATTCTTTAACTCCAATAATCATATTTCTTTGCTTGTGATACATGGGCAAGTCTTTAAGCTCTAGGATCTTTAGGTGATGGCATAAAATAAACATGTCATCGTTGATTCTTTTAGCCATTATAAAATATAGTGAGAGCATAAATTAAATATGAGATGCAACCTCTTAATTATCTTGAAAGATTAAGTGATGACTTGAAACATAAACATGAAATACAAGCTTGGAATTTTAACATGAGAAATGCAAGTTCATTTATTCATTCTTGAAAATTTAGTGATGACATAGAAGGTAAACATGGTTATGCAAAGCATAAACTTAATCATGGATGCAAATTCATTTTGTTTCTTTACTAGAGCTCCTTCAAGACTTTAAAAGAATTATAAATTCAACCCAATACATATCTTAACAAGAAATAAAGCAAAATAGGAGGAAAAAAATACATCTTTCAAGTTCTAAACTAAAAATCTTTGTTTTAGCATCATAAAGCATTATTCTTTAAGGTTTTGCATCAAGTGGAATTTTCAAGCTTTAGAGGCCTAACTTGTGATGGATTTACAACCCACCCTCAAGGTCCTCATCATCAAGCCATCATCTTAGTTCCACCTAGGCCATATGGTTGAATTGGTTAAAGAAAAATTGAAGAGGAAAACCAAAATGAAAAGCTAAGGCAAGTTCATAATTTCATCATTTTGAGCTAAAAACACAACTCCTCAAAGCATAGAAATAAATTTAGAAACTACTCCCTACCTAATCTGAGTTGAAGAAGAGGAAGAGAACTTGATTTCTTGAAGTGAAATGACACAAAATCTCTTTGAAAAATTGAAGAAAGAATTCAGCCAAAGAGGAGGAAGAAAGAAAGTTTTTGGTGCTCCTAAAAACTAGTTATGAACCAAGCATTCCAAGACCACTCAAGCAAGCCTATTTATAGAAGATTTTGAGGCTTCTAATTGGCCAAAATGAGGAGGTAGTTGTCAGAATTTTCAGGAGTAATAATGGAGGAAAAATCATTTTAGACAAAGTTGTATGAAATTAAGGAATTATGTCTCTTATGGTGACATTTTGGCATTTTGTTTTAGTGCAACTTTTGGAAATAATTCAGCTGCATAATGGCATCAATAATTTCGTGCATTACAGCCCAAAGAAGTGAAATTTGTGTGTTCCATGCATTATTTAGGTGTAGGCAAGGTATTCATGTAATTTAGAGAATTTACGGTTAAGGGCTTAAGTGAATTAGTAAGCAATTTGGGTGTTTTTGAGCAATTTTGGGTTCTAATCAATCTAAATACATAATTTTGAATCTAGATTAATATTTAGAATTTAATAAGCTTTAATTTGAGCCTAATATTGCTTAGGTTTCGGTATATGAATCGAAAATCCCGAAAGTCAAAGCGCCAAAAAGGGCAAAATCGTACTTTCACTTAAAAGCGCCCAAGGCCACCGAGCTTAACCAATGGTTAATCATGGCTTAAAAACACATTTTAAAACATTTTAGTGAGGTTCGGGCTCGTCGGCACCATCGGAGTTAAAGCGACCTTGAGGCGTTTTGGTCTTTCGTCGTCGGAACTCAAAATTGAGATTCTTACGCTCTATTAACACACATAACACAAACAATCCCTTATTATTCTCAAAACATCCCTTGAGAATATGTGGGGCCCACAATCCTCATTTTCTGAGTAAAATAACTTCAGGCACATTTTGGTCATTTTATACGTACAGAAATTCGGGATTTGCGACTCTCGCATGAATCGTTCCTAACCTCTCTTCTAATGTTATATTCCTTTATTGAGGATTGTTCGGCCTCAAATCTTATGTAATAATTACCTACGGTAATTCAGTAATTGAGTAATTTCTAATGACAGTAAAAATTACAGTAAAAATTGGGGCGTTACACTTCTTGCTAACCTCGGCTGAACAACTGTTTCCTCACTACCCTCTCTTACACGTATGGGAGTAGGAGCAGAGCTCTCAGAATATACATGAGTAGGAGTGTCCTCTGAAGGATCAGTTTCAGAATATCTCGTCTCGAGAACATACTCTGGAAATCCATGGACAGCAGATGAAGCGGGATAAGAACGTAACATCCTTTCATCAAGTGGACGTGCATATTCGAAAACCATTTCATCGCCATAGGGAGAAGTAGGAGAAAATCGATAACTAGGGACAGGATGTGCAAATGGACGACCTATGTAAATAAAAACACGAATCAAGCAAGACCTCTCCTTCAAAATGATACGAGCGATGCACCGGATCATAGTGGAATTCCCAAGTAGGGGTATCAACGAACAGGACGAATGTCGCCATTTGAATCTGGAGACAATGACAGAAATAAAGAAAAGGGAGTGAGAATCTTGCTAAAGAATTCTTAGTAGGGTACCTCCTTCTACAGTGTCATCATCAAAGTCCCCAGGAATCTCGGGATTATTCTAAAATAGTGAGCATGCAAAGATTCATTTTAAGTTTGAACAAATACTTAACCGAGGTTCATCAATTTTTAATCATGCGTCTTATAATGCATCATAATCTTAACATGTCATATTTACAATGAACTTTTCCTTTATCATTACATCATATTCCTCATCATCATTATCAAAATAACATGCATAAAAGAACGTCATATAATATTAGCTACACATGGACACAGTGCACATATTTCATTTCTTTAGTGCCTTAGGTGACTTAAAATCTTATCATTATCATTATTTTCCTTGGGCCACCCTATACTCCACCCTTTTGGGAGTAATTTAGGTTATGAGCTCATACTTTACTAGTCGTCACTAGCATATACTTATCCCTTTTGATAAGCTAAAGTCTCGACTCTACCCTTTTGAGGGAACGGATTAGGGGGCTAAAATCACCTTTTCACCACCTATAGTCTGATGGTTCCAAAGGATCATTTTCTTATAAGTTTAAGTCACCATTAAATCTTTGCATGTTATATCACAATACAATTCATAAACATCATAGCATTTTCTCATTTATAGTCTTAAGCTAGAATAATATATATCAACTATAATCATGCATCTGGGAGATTCCCAGACACTTAAATACCAAGTCTTTCCTTAGCCAGAACCTTTCCAAATTACACTTTTACAATGATACACTTTCTTCTAGCAACAAAGGTAAATTTTACATAATAAAGAATATTTCATGCATAAGCATTCTCATTATTTGCAACGACAACTATAACATGCAAGCCAGGAAATCATTCAATGATATCAAGTACTTAATAAGCATCCAATACTTACATAGAATTATCAATTATAGAACTAATTAGTTATGCACCTAAGGGATTTATTACCATCTTTATGATTATTTATAGGCCTTAAGAACACTATTAAATCAAATGGGGTAGCATAGGTAGTAAGTTGTTCCTAAGGTTTTATGGTATGCTAGAAGTTATGTTTTAAATCCTTTCTTGTTACCAGCTTTCCCTATGATGCTAAAATTAGTTACTAAACCAATTATGAATCATTCTCCCTTATTTAAACATAATAAAACCTGGTTCTTATCTTTGCTAAAGATTCTGGATAGAATGCATAAATTTCATTCCCTAGAGTTCTAGAAATCATGTTTTTACGGTTTTCTAGTTGCTAAGTTCATTTTTAGTGTTCGGGATCAATCCTAGTCTAATTGATACCAAATTTTTCGTGGCTAACTAATCCTAGACAGAATTATAACATACTAAAACAGATTTGGCATTGGCTAAGCTTAAAGGGGTCAAAAACTAGGTAAATTCTAGCTCTTCGGTTGTTATAGGGAGCTAGTTTTATCTCTAACATGCAGTGAATCATTCTCTTAACAATAAACCATAATTATCACAACTTCAAACATATCAAATCACTATCATACATTGATACTAAACTCAGATCAGTGGCTGAATCATGAACCTCATGCAATTACATAGAATCATATTTTAAGTGCATATAAAATACTAGTTCCCCATAAAATCCTTGCAAAGTCTTAAAACTCATTTAGAAACTAGTTCTTTTGTCAAACTTGGGAGGATCTTCACAATTAAAATTCTCACTTAAGATAAAAGGAGTAAGTCTTGAGTTTTAGAGATTTAGGTGATATCTTAGAATTATAAACATGTTATGCAACCTTATTTTAATCTTATCTTTATAAGGTGATAGCTTGGAATTATAAACATGATATGCAATTCCATTTCTTTATCTTTAAGATTTAAGGTGATGACTTGAAAATTAAACATGATGCAAGAACTTGAAATATAAACATGATGCAAGAAACTGGAGCGGCGGTAATCCGCACAGGACCAGTAGAGGGAGAAGAGAATATTAAGAAACCAGAGCGGCGATAGTCCGCACAGGACCGGTGAAGGGAGAAGAGAATTATTATTACATATTTTTAAACTCCAATCTCAAGACTTTTTAAAGAATAAATTCTTTTAACTCCAATAATCATATTTCTTTGCTTGTGATACATGGCCAAGTCTTTGACCTCTAGGATCTTTAGGTGATGGCATAAAATAAACATGCCATGCGTTGATTCTTTTAGCCATTATAAAATAAAGTGAGAGCATAAATTAAATATGAGATGCAACCTCTTTATTATCTTGAAAGATTAAGTGATGACTTGAAACATAAACATGAAATACAAGCTTGGAAAATACATCTTTCAAGTTCTAAACTAAAAATCTTTGTTTTAGCATCATAAAGCATTATTCTTTAAAGTTTTGCATCAAGTGGAATTCTCAAGCTTTAGAGGCCTAACTTGTGATGGATTTACAACCCACCCTCAAGGTCCTCATCATCAAGCCATCATCTTAGTTCCACCTAGGCCATATGGCTGAATTGGTTAAAGAAAAATGAAGAGGAAAATCAAAATGAAAAGCTAAGGTAAGTTCATAATTTCATCATTTTGAGCTAAAAACACAACTCCTCAAAGCATAGAAATAAATTTAGAAACTACTCCCTACCTAATCTGAGTTGAAGAAGAGGAAGAGAACTTGATTTCTTGAAGTGAAATGAAACAAAATCTCTTTGAAAAATTGAAGAAAGAATTCAGCCGAAGAGGAGGAAGAAAGAAAGTTTTTGGTGCTCCTAAAAACTAGTTATGAACAAAGCATTCCAAGACCACTCAAGCAAGCCTATTTATAGAAGATTTTGAGGCTTCTAATTGGCCAAAATGAGGAGGTAGTTGGTGAAATTTTGCAGGAGAAATAAGGGAGGAAAAATCATTTTAGACAAAGTTGTATGAAATTAAGGAATTATGTCTCTTATGGTGACATTTTGGCATATTGTTTTAGTGCAACTTTTGGCAATAATTCAGATGCATAATGGCATCAATAATTTCGTCCATTACAGCCCAAAGAAGTGAAATTTGTGTGTTCCATGCATTATTTAGGTGTAGGCAAGGTATTCATGTAATTTAGAGAATTTACGGTTAAGGGCTTAAGTGAATTAGTAAGCAATTTGGGTGTTTTTGAGCAATTTTGGATTCTAATCAATCTAAATACATAATTTTGACTCTAGATTAATATTTAGAATTTAATAAGCTTTAATTTGAGCCTAATATTGCTTAGGTTTCGGTATACGAATCAAAAATCCCGAAATTCGCAAAACTGCCCAAAAACAGGAGCAAAATCGTACTTTCACTTAAAAACTGCCCGAGGCCACCCGAGCTTAACCAATGGTTAATCATGGCTTAAAAAACAAATTTTAAAACATTTTAATGAGGTTCGGGCTCAGTCGGCACGCGCATCGGAGTTAAAACAGCCGCAGGGGCGTTTTGGTCATTTCACGCGTCGAAACTCAAAATTGAGATCCTTCTGCTCTATTAACACACATAACACAAACAATCCCTTATTATCATCAAAACATCCCCTTGAGAATAGGTGGGGCCCACAATCCTCATTTTCTGAGTAAAATAACTTCAGGGGTATTTTGGTCATTTTATTTGTACAGAAATTCAGAATTTGCGATTCTCGCATGAATCACTCCTAACCTCTCTTCTAATGTTATATTCCTTTATTGAGGATTGTTCGGCCTCAAATCTTATGTAATAATTACCTACAGTAATTCGGTAATTTCTAATGACAGTAAAAATTACAGTAAAAATTGGGGCGTTACATCTTGTGATGGCAATGTTCATATATTGAGATTTATATGGCATATATGCAATGAAATATGATGTATGTTTATGTGATTTGATTTATGGCATGTTACGATTATGTCTGATTCATTAAGATGCATAGTTCATGAAGTTTATGAGCATGAAATATTAATGATGAGTTATTCATGTTTGCATCTCTATATATCATGCCAAGATTTAAGGTGACATAAAACACATGGAAATGATCCTCTAGACTCCCTGAATTAAAGGTTATGAGAGGTGATCCGAATAGGAAGTGATCCTTTGGACTCCCTGAATTAAAGGTTATGAAAGGTGATCCTAATACCCCCTATTCTGTACCTTAAGAGTCGGGAATTTAACTCATCAAAAAGGATAAGATTATGCTAGTGACGACTAGTGAGGTATGAGCTCATAACCTATAACTCTCGAGAAAAGAGAGAATATATGGTGGCCCCTAGGGAAAAAAGAATAAGAAGTTTAAGTCACCTGTAAGAAAAATGATCATAATGTTCTTTATATCATATGCATTGTTTTATGATATTATGATATTGACATGCATCCATGACTAATACGTTTCATTCATGACATTAAGATTCATGCTAAAAGATACGGGCCTCGGCTAATGGTATTTAGAACTTAATAAATGAATCTTATATCTGTGTTCACCATTTTCATAATCAAACCCAAGGTTCCTGGGGACGATGACGATGACACTTGTGTTAGAGTTGGGAAGCCCTACTGAGATTCTTGTATAAGTTTCCCATCCCTTTTCTTTTCCGTGTCGTCTCCAAACATGAATTATGGTGTAGTTTGTGATTTACCTTGAGACTGGACGAAGAGCTAAAGAGATAACTTTCCTTTGGATATTTGCCTTTAGAGTGATCGCATCTCATACATCAGTTTGTATTCTATTGATGGATATATATTGATGTCCTTAAGTTTACAAGACATCACTATTATGATACAGTTATTGATATGTTATTATTATTTGAGTTATGTTATGCCATGGTTGTATTATGTATTTATCTGTTATTTGTTTCTAATATCTCTCTTACGCAGGCAAGATAAATGACGTTAGATATTTAGTATGCGCGGCTCACGTTTTGGTATTTAAAGTTCAAAAAAAAAATTTACCTATATTTTCACTAAAGTATTTTTCAAGAAGTTTTTCAGTCAAAAACTGAAACAAAAGAGTAATAACTAATACTTAACTTAAATACGTCCTAGGCGTGTTGAGTTAAATATTAGGGTGTTACATATGTCCACCATTGTTATAATGAAAACCCGAGGTTCCTGGGGACGATGATGATGACACTTGTGTTAGTGTCGGGAAGCCCTACTGAGATTCTTGTATAAGTTTCTCATCCATCTTTTTTCCGTCTCATCTCCAAACAAGGATGATGGTGTAGTTCGTGATTTTCTCTAAGACATGGACGAGGAGCTACGTTATAAACAAGAGATTTAACGGAGATAATTTCCCTTTGGATATTTTCCTTTAGAGTGGTTGTATCTCATTTATCAGTTTGTATTCCATTGATGGATATATATTGATGTCCTTATGTTTATAGGACATCATTATTATGATACAGTTATTGATATGTTATTATTATTGAGTTATGTTATGCTATGGTTGTATTATGTATTTACCTATTATTTGTTTCTAACATCTCTCTTACGCAGGCAAGATGAATGACGTTAGATACTTAGTATGCGCGGCTCATGATTTGGTGCTTTAAGTTCAAAAAAAAAAAATTACCCATATTTTCACTAAAGTATTTTCAAGAAGTTTTGAATTAAAAACTAGAATAAAAAAGTAATAACTAATAATTAACTTAAATGCGTCTTAGGCGTATTGAGTTAAATATTAGGGTGTTACAGTGACCGTTGCCCTAGATCAGTTCTTCAAGTGACACATGTTGATCATCAGTTGTATCTTGAAAAAAATAGCTAAAAGAGAGGTTGACAGAATTGTCACATTAGTTGCAGAAGCCATTGTAAATATGAGCTTTCTGATCTTCCATTAGAAACTACTTTTCTACTATCTGAGCAACCTTTTTGAACTCCTCCTTCGTGAAGCCAGGTTGGTTGATCAAGTTGACCAAGGGATGACGTACCAGTTTGAAACTGGGTTTGACTTGATAATTTGAATTTCAAATTTCAAATTTCCCTCCTTTTTCTGTAGTATTCTCTACTCCACTCATAGGTGAACTTTTTTATGTATGTAATCAGCCCTAGAAGAGTTATTTCACTTTCTAATCTTCAATCAAATCTTCTTGATGATGATTTCTTTCCAATTGTGATGATTGAAGATTAAGTAACATGTTGCATATGGACATATTCTATTTTTTTTCATCTTAAGAATACTTTCTGATGCCCATGCTACTTTATGAAGTCTCTTTCCTTAATTTCTTGTAGTGTTGCAACCTTCCTCTGATCCTTAGCTATCAATAGCTTAGATAAGAATATAATTTCACTTCTTTAATATAGCAAATCTTGTAACATATTTACACATGCATAGTGAAATATATACTTATTTGAGTAAGCCTTGCTCTTGCTAAATGATAAATACTTATTATAATCTTACAAGAAACTCAATAGAGACATCAAACGTTCTTCAAAGTATTTTCTCTACATTGGTTTTGTTGTCATTCAAAACACATGAGTGCAAGGGTTTTCGAGCTAACAATGTAACACCCCGATTTTTTGTCTAAGAGAAAATAACCAAAATGCCCCTGAGGTCATTTTCTGCCCGAAATATGAGGATAGCTGGCACGGTAGTCCTCGAAGGGTCAACTCAATGTTTGAAGGGGATTGGATGGTCCTTGAGTGATTTCAGAAATGAAAATCCTGTTTTCTGCAATTTCGGGTCAAAATGACCAAAATACCCTAATAGCATTTTTAAGCAGGTAAAGGTGTCGTTCAAGCCTGAAACTTTCCCCGAAGGTTTAAAATGATGTTGTAAAGTATTTTTTTAAGTCTCAGTGGTCTCGGGTAGTTTTTGAGCAAAATTATGATTTTGCCCCTAGCATAGTGTCATTTGAGCTTAATGACGTAACTAAGCAAATCTAAGCAATATTAGGCTCTAATCGAAGATTAATTAATTTTCATAATTAATATAGAGTCAAAATAGGTTATTAAAATTAATTAGAACCTAAAATTGCTTAGATTAAACCTAAATCTCTTTTTAAAACTCAAGATTCCTAGTTTTGGAATCCTGAATAGTGTTTTCTCTCTCCAATCTCCCTAAATCAAGGAATTATATTGGCATTGGATTCCAAGTTAATGAAGTTTGACTTCATTAATTTAGTAAAACCACCTCCTAAATCTAGTCATACAAGTCTCTCATTACATCCTTAGTCACCTCAATACTTTCTTACAAATTCCTAATCCTAAGCCTAATCAAAACTACACCTAAACACACATCCTAACCCATAATTAAGGAACAACTTGTTCCCCAAGTTCTTCTAGAAAGGCATGGCCACCCATACCACACCATGCCTTGCACCATGCCTAGAACCATACCTTAGGCCATACCTAGCCATACTTCACCTTGCTTGAACCTATACTTGAACCCATACTTGGCCATACCTTTCAATGACTACAACCATACCTTGAAAAAGATATTTTCCTTCCTTTTTCCCTCCATATAGTTTCGGCCACCCTTCCTTCTCCATGCATCCTCATTTGTTTCATTTCCTTATAAATACACATGCAAATAAACTTGTGAGAACCTTTAGTTCATTTGCTAGCTTTGAGTTCTCAAGAGTGTCTTGGTTTCTTTCTTTTCTTTCAAAGAACTCAAGAGTTCTTTCTTCTTCTCATCTTCTTCATCCTTTCCACCACCACACAACCACCATTAAATCTTCCTTAAAACACTTAGCCATATCATTCTCAAGATCAAGCTCAAGAAACACAACTTCCTTTCCTTTTTCCTTTCTTCTTGGCCGAAGCTCCATCAAGCTTGAAGAAGGATTTTTCTTTCATTCTCCTCTCAAGACCAAGCCTTGTTCATCCTCCAAGAGACATACCTTTGGTAGGGATTTTGTTTTAAATATTTTAGCCATTAAAGTTCTTGTTTAGTTATGTACTTGATGGTTTCTCTTAAATCTTTTAGAACTTCTTCTTCTCTTCCCATTTTGATTTCGGCCTAGAGCCTTTGATGAACTTGAAAATGAGAGCTTGATGATGGGGGTTGCATGATGATGTTCATCACTTGAGCAACCCCTAAAGCTTGGTCTTAGTTCTTGAGGAAAAGGTGTTTTTAGTTCCTTTCCAATGAGTGTATGAACTCAATAATGAGGACACATGATGTTGGTGTTAATACATCATCAAGATCATGGTCTCTAGAGTTTCAAAATGGTTCTTTTTCTTGCTCATGATTTCGGTCCATTTTTCCTTTTTCTTTCTCTAAAATTTCGGCCATCATTGATGGTTCAACATGAAAGCCTGATGATGAGAGTTCCTAGATGATGACTATATGTTCATCACAATGAGACCTCTAGAGCTTGAGTTTTAATAAAAATGTTATTTATGATTTTGCTTCAAGGAATGATATTTTGGGTTCTAAGGACCTTAAGGTCCACTTTATCTTGCTATGATAAGTTTGGGTTGAGGTTTAAGTCCTTCTGAAGTCTTGGATAAGCTCTAATAAGAAATAAAATGAACTTGCACTCATGTTTATATTCAAGCTTTTGCATTTGCATATTTATTGTTGAGCTTTACATTCATGTTTACCTTCCAAGCTATCACTCAAAGTTAAAGATAAGGAATGAAATGAACCTCATATTTATGTTTCTTGTCTAGCACGTTTACTTCTTAAGTCATCACTTAAGAACTTAAAGATTTAAAACGAGAGCTTGCATATCACCTAATTAATCTTGAAGCCTTTCTATTTTGGCCTTAAAGTTGATTATTACTGGGCCTAGGCCACTAAAATAAAGAATTGAATTTGCATATTTACTTTCAAGTCTTGCGTATTTATATTTCAAGTTTTGGCATCTCATATTTACTTTGAAGCCCTCACTTTACTTTGTAATGAAGAATAAAATGGAATGCATAGCATGTTTATATTTTGTCATCACTTGAAAACTCTAGAGCTCAAAGACTTGCCCTTATTATCTCAAGTTAAAGTTTGGCTATGGATACATCCCCATGGATGCATATTTCAGCCATGTGATGATGAGGAGCTTGATATGGGTTTCATCTAGTTACAAGAGCCAACAATTCATGTTCAAGGATTTTCCTATGTTTTAAGAATTTCCTAAGGTCATTGCTAACAAGATTTGTAAATTAAACCTCTTCTAAGAATGTTTTAAATTAGTTACTACCCTATGGTTGTTCTTAGTCTCTTTTACAAGATAAAATGTTTTACAAAAAGTTTTAGAATTCCTAAAATGAATCCAAGAGAAACTAGTAACTTATGTTGGTTAAAAATGAAATTTTATGCATGATATGGATATATATGAATTCAGTTCTGTCATGGTATGTTTGCTGCTGTATGATGTTGTTTTGGTATGTTGGAATGTGTTAAAATTATGTATAATAAGTTGAGAACCTTTCTATGCATGTTAGGAAATAAACTAGTCTTACAGAAAAATCGTAAAGTCAAGTTTTAGCGAGGTTTTGACCCATTTATTTTTAGATACTGACCAAAATTTTTAGTGGGATGATAATCAGATTAGAATTGTTTAAATATGAAAAACTTGGAAACATTTGATGTAGGATTGAATCTTAGCACCCATAGAGAAACTAGTAACTAGAAAACCGTAAAAATGCAATTCTAGAACTCTTAGAACATTTAATTTTCTGTTTCTATCAAGCAACCTTATAACGTAGTAAACATGATTTATAATTAGTTCATAAGGGTAGGAATGCCTCATAACTGGATTAGATTTAATTTATAGTGCCTTAGGCGAAGACGGAACTTAGAAAGGGTCTAAGACGTAGATTCTAGAACCCCGTAAGTATATGATATTAATTTAGCCCACATCCTTATGATACTATCCAGATTTGTTTATGATCATAAAAATAAGTAAGAATTATTAGTGGTGCGCCTATAGGCATATAAAAGGATAAAAACAGATGATAGCATAATTGGTTTTCAAGATTAAGACCCGAAAGGGTCAAAGCATAAGGCACCATAGGTCCCAAGACATAATGAGCTTTATGACTTCAAGTAGATGTATGTTTAATTATGAGAATGACTTAAGCATGGCATATGCATTAGATGAGCCCGATCCTTGATTCCGGAAAACTAGTTAGGAGCATGCTGTCTTTTAAGAATGTTAAAGCAATGATGTGACGACGTATATACTATGATGAGTTTGACTATATGACTTGATGTCTTATGGTGATGTTGAATGGCTATGCACGCTCTATATGTTTCGTGGCATAAAGCGAGTTTGAAGGAAATCTGGTGAATGCCAGTACACTGTCGAATTTCCCCTCAAACTTGAGGATTTGAGAAAAGTTTGCGAAAACTCCTGGGTGCACCGGTTCGGCCGAGCACCCCCAGAACAGATGTGACATAACACTGAGACGCATTCATCCCGCTACGATGGGGAGGAAACAAATCCGTGAGGGTATTGACATTGAGCTTGCCAAAGTGGACAATTCGCTATGTACTAGATACTAGTAAAGCGTTTCAAAGAAGGAAATGATCCTAAGATAGCTGATCCAAGAAAGTTATGTATACCCCCTCAATTACCCCATATTAAATCTAGTGACGACTAGTTAGGATTGAGCTCATTCCTTGGCGATAGGTGAGATGTAGTTTGGTGACCAGATTATCGCTAGGGCTGGCATGTTGGTTGGATTTTTGGTGGATACATTAAGAGGGTGGTCTTTAAGAAAAGAACTAAAGAGTTTGACCTATGAGAAAGATGTCACATGAAAAGTACTGTGCCTTTTATGCCACGTATATGATTTATGTTTCTTTATGTTGGGCCCAAGAGCTATGATTTTCATGTTAATGTGCATATGCTATTATCATGCATTCATCAAATATGTGTTGCATTCATGTCTTTAAGACACATACTAAAAGACACCCACTTCGAATAAATAGATTTGAAAAGCCTAAAACCAATACTTATGCATGAACACCTTTTTCATAATTAAAACCGAGGTGGCTGGGGACGACAACAATGACACTTGTGTTAGAGTTGGGAATCCCTACTGAGAATCTTGAATGAATTTCTCATCCCTTCATTTTTCTTCCGTGTCGTTTTTAGACGAGGATTACAACGAGGTTCGCGACTTCTTCTAAGGCTCGTGCTTAAGGGTCACACTAGCAAATGAAGTAGAGGGTCGCTGCGGGAGCATAGATAGCTTAGCTTTTGAGTTGACACTTATCCAACCTCATAGGTGGACAAGGATCACTTCTTATATATGTGCATGTTTTCATGTAAATGATGGTACAATGATACTAGTAATTTATGTATCTATGCAGAATGTAATGATATTATGATTATTAAGTATAATACTATGTTTCATGATTATGAATGGAGTGATTATTTTTCTTGCACATTATGGTTATGACGAACGTTAGGTTAGCGCGCGGCTCGCATTTTGCTTTCAAGATTCAAAAAGAAAAATTTATTCGTATTTTCCGCTAAAGATTTTAATAAAAGGTTTTAAAGAATGGGACTAAAAAGGTAATAGACTAATGTTTAACCTAAATACGTTCTAGGAGTATTGGGTTAAAAATTAAGATGTTACAAATAATCTCCCCTTTTATTATGATGACAAACCAATTTGAAGAAAATATTTTGAAGAGATAGTTGAAAGAAATATTGCAAAAATATAAACAAGATAAGCATATTCTGTCAAAAAAATAGAACGAGAGATTTTCACAAAATTCTTTTTCTCAACGCATGATGTAAATCATAGAAACATTTTTAGCCTTAAGCGACACTTAATCAAGACTGCTGTTGTTTCATTTTAAGCATAAGACAAATTTAAGCGTACTTTCTGATCATTGTGAGAGCAGATGTTAAGGAGAAAAATGGTTAAGCTATGGATAAATAACCAGCTTGATCATTTGTCAAAAGAAAGGAAGTTTTTGAAGATTCTCATGCTTGAAAACTTAAAAAGTAAAACCTGTGATATTTTATCTTAGCAAGATCCATTTTCAGTAAGTCTTAATCCAAGAAAAAACTTTGAAAAGAATGCTCAGAGGTATATAAGAAAATGAAGTAGAGCATTCAAAATTCTTGAAAAGTAAACTGAAGCTTATGTAGTTTCTGATGCTTGGAGAAACCATAAGAAAGATAAGATCAATATATTGCTATCCAAGTTTCAAAAGTTCATATAGGGATCAATCCTTGAGTCATCAAGAAGGAGCTTTTGAACTGAGCTATGAAACTTTTCCCATAAGAAACAAATTATGAAAATGATGCTTTCAAAAATAGAAGATGTATGATCCCTTTTAAAAAGGTTTTGTGAAAGCAAAGCACATTACTCTATCAGATATTTTTGAAGCTTGCTTACTAATCTTGATCTTTTAACATATGTAAATGCAAGTTTCTGAAGACAAGTTAGAAACTATATATATCCAGATTTTGATCAAGTTAAGCACAGAACTTTAGAAAAGCATATCTAGAGAGAGCAGAAAAAAAAACGATTAAGCTCATCATGTATATCAACACTCAGCTTATAAAACAGTGTCAGAGCAACAACCACTTTGTGCTCCTAAAGATACTTGGCCAAGACTAATCACAAAAAAAGCCAATATCCAGCATATATGATCAATCATGACAAAGTATACACATCCAAGATAGGAAGCAAACATATGACAGAGATATATGTGATTAGTTGAGCTTAGATAAAGCATTGACATGAATCAGAACTTAAAAAATTGAAGCATGATAGATATGTATGCACTAAAAACATAGAAGTTAAAGGATATATAGAAGACATAAAAGAACAAAAAGAGATCATGATAAAAGAAACTTTTACAAACAAAACATGTTTAAAGATATACAAAAAAAATGTAAAAAAAATTCTCTGGGCTTCCCCTCAGCATATGCTCCCCTTGAGTTCTTACACATCCTTTGTTCCAACATAGCTCCCCCTGAATCCTTATGACACAGATTTTGTTCAACATTTACTTTTCCCCTTTTTGGCATCATCAAAAAGGTGTACTAAGGACACCATATTTAGCTTCTTTGCTTTAGTTCTTGTAGGATGTTAGAAGTATTCTGAACAATCTATCACAGTAGTTCTTCATGATTCTGAGACCTATTTTCTAGGTTGTCCAATCTATCTGAAATGAGTTGTTGATTATATATCAAACTCCTTATACCAAGATAAGTGTAGTTTGGAGGAGGTGTTGTTTGATGATGACCAGAGGAGGGTTAATCACCACCTTAATCTTGAGCTGGTTGATATTAAGATGGGAACGAAATAAAGGGTTGTTCAACATGAGAATGAGAAAAGTTGCCAGCAGGAGTAAGAATAGTTTCAGGTACTATACTTCCCGTAAAAGTTAGGGAAGACATATATTCATGTATCTTGATCCTACTTCCTTGGTCAGTTCTAGATCTTGAGGGTTTAGATAAAGGGATAGTGTCACCACTAGGCATTGTGTTTGAAAGATGCATCACAGAGTCTTTAGAACTACTGTCCAGAGTGATCACGTGCCTTTTTATGCCCTTTTTCCTCAACAGTGAGCTTTTTGGTAGGTTCCTTCAGAATTTTGAAATGAGATATGGCATATTTAGTTCCAACCATATACCTAAACCGTTTATTTTCCAAAGTGTATTTCACATACTCAAGTACCCTAGTCATCAGAATTCCATAGGGCATAGAAAAAGAAGAGTCTCTGGAGGCATAATCAATCATATGATTCAAAATCAAACTAGGTAGGTTAACTTTCCTCTTAGATAGGAGATAGAACAACAGCATGCAATCCATACCTTCTAGAAGAGGCACGGTGTTAAGCCTCGGAAGAAGATTTCTTTGAATAAGAATAAGAACCTTTCTTGCATCAGTATGAATCATCTCAGTAGTTATCTTCCATGGTAGAGAACTTGGGTAACTAGTGAGACTAATGGAAACTTCTTCGAGCAAGACCCTAAGAGGAGTAAACCAACAATTTTTGAATGAGCAAGTAAGGCCCTTATTAGAAGCATGGATGATTTTGGAGAAATCAGAGCTGCCAACTACTATATCAATGCCTTTGATATACGAAGTTACTACTGAATCAGTTACTTGAACTAACTGCAAGTAAAAGGCAGTTACCACCTTGGTGAAGATTCTATCTATCATGTTGATGAACTCTTCCCATCCTTGGAAAGAAATGACTTCTAGCAGAATGGCAATATGAATCATTAAATCGTAGCTTAGATGTTTTCCAGGGGCAGTTTGACGATGAACAAAATTATTGATATAGTGTTGCTGATGATAAGATTCATCAGACATAAAGGGTATTTCCTGAGCAGTGAAGATTTCTTCAAAATTCTTTCCTTCAACCATGTTAAAAGGAACTTGAAGGGATCTTGGATAGAGGAAAGATTTATGTTGGGACACAAAGATAGAGGTTGAGGTTACCGAAGGATGTGAAAGAGGATGAAACGGTTGAGATCTTAAGATTGGGAGAAGACAAAATGATTTAAGGAACCGTATAGGGAAGATGGAGGTTAAAACAAGACATGGAGGTTTAAAAAGATGTGCATGATTGAAGGCAAGGCAACGTGGAGAGAGAAACTCTGACATAGTGGGTGAAAAAATCCCACCTTTTCATCTTTCTTTCAGAAAGAGAGTCTTCTGACTCTTGATTCTCACTTTCTCAAGAAATTACTTTCTGAGGCTTCAGGGTTTACTTTCTCACCTCCAAGGAAACTTTTGTATGTTCTCTCAGATTCTTCTTCTTGCTCTGAATTCAAGGCTTCCATATAACCATCATTCACTGATCTTCTTTTTGATCAAACAACCTTTTTCTGAACACTTCTTCTTCTTTCTAATTGATCTGTCTTAAAACTTGGCAACCTGATTTCTTTCTAAACTTGCAAACTGATGCATCATATCTCACAGAGAACTGTGGCCTTGCAAACTGACTTCTGAAACACATGATGGTAGAGCTAATCTTGCATATTGATATATCATACCTTATAGAGAACTGTGGCCTTGCAAACTGACTTCTAAAGTTCTTGCACACTGATAAGCATAGTCTTCAGGAGGATGCGTACACTAATGATTGCAAATACTTTGCTTGATCTTCATAAGGGAGGAGTGAAAAGAGACCACCCAAAGAGTTTTTATGCAGGAATGCTTATGCATAAATGAAAACTTAAAAACTTTTCAAAATTTGGAAACAATGAAGAGATCCTCAGTTATAGATATTGTGAATACATCATGATACAAGATCTTCAGTAGACATGTCTATTTACTAAGCATTTTTATTTTTAAGCAAACAGAAACTTTTCATAAACGGCCTTGGATAAGAAAGCTTATCGGATACTTATAAGGATAAAAAGCATTGAGAAGTACAACTTACCTTAAGAGATAGTCTTACACTTGATTCCTTATCCGCAGCATCTGAGTTCAATGGACTTAGCATGCTTTGGCCTTTCCCTCTATTTTTTAATTATCTTGACTGCTTGAAAGGATATGTTAGCTCTGATGATATCAGATTCAACCAGATGATCCTAGGGTTTCCTTTTAAGAGTAGATGATGATGTCTTTAACATGATGAGTAGATTTTGCCTTTCTTTTGAGCTTGGATAGCACATACAACATAACTTCCACTAAACTTTGACAACTTAAAGCTTTCTTAGCAAATGTAGATATTGTGGTGGTGATTAAAGCATGGTTGATAAAAATCCAAGGAATGACTTGGTTTTCGTAACCTTGGGAATACTCTCAGAACTTTGACAACAAAAGATATATTTTAAAGACTGAACTATCATGAAGTTACAGTACATTCAAATCATTCAGCTTCTGTGTCATCCTCAAACTGCTCATGTTGTTTATCAGAAAGATTATTTTCTGATCATTTTGAATAGTCCGAGCATAACTGTCTAAAAGACTGAGGTTCTGGAGCTCACTTTCTAAAGCTTTTGGCTTTCATCTGCTGACCTTTTGAATATATCTTGAGACTAAAATTCTCAAGACATTCTTCATGATAAACAAGAATATCAACAAAGTCTTCCTTAGGCTTTTTCTTCATCATCTTTATGAGAGATTCTTGAAATGATTACCTCTTATGAACTATGACAACACTTAGAATTAGAGCCTGATATCTGGATGGATCACCATCAAATTGTTTCCATTGACATTTCAAGCAGGAGATTTCTGACATACCTGCAGGAAAGAAAATGACTTTTGGTACCTAGACTTTCATAGGTTTTTTATGGTTAGTTTTTTAGATAAAGAGATTTTTCAACCTTTTTAAGGAAAGTCCTTTTCAAGATTCATTAGTTGTAACAGTATCTCTTTAATCATTCTAAAGAACAGAATTAGAAGATATCAAATAGATGAAGTTGCATAGAATTTTCTTCTATTGTTTAATCTGTATATCTCAATCCAGTTTCTTTGAAGCAAAAGATGCTAACTATTTGTTACAAAAACATGGTTTTTGAATATGTCTGATAAAATAGGTCAGATCTTAAGATGTCATGAGGCCCTTTTCAAGAATTTAGAAGAAATTTCTGATATGTTCATATAGCTTCTTGGAGGCTTCAGAAACATATAACATGAGAAGAGTAAACTATCTTGGAGTATATCTCTTTTTCAGCTTTCTAGATTTAGATTAGATCTTCTCAAGTGATCATGACAATTCTATAGATGAATAGACTTGGAATTTTTCTAGTAACTCATCTCATAAAAAGAATTAACAAAGATAGGATATCGAAATTTTTACCTCATGAGTTGCTTATGATGTTCTTCAGCTGTGAAGCACAGAATGGCAGCAAGTTTTAGCATAACAAGTTCTTCTAAGCAAGACTTTCTAGATGACTGGCATATTCTCCTTTTTGCTCAGGGATATGTTGATAAAAAGCTGAATAAATACATGATGTGTGACATTGATGTTATAAGCAAATGTTCTGTCTTAAGATGATCTTTGTCCCGATCTGTAATACCCTAATCTTTAACCTAACACACCTAGGACATATTCAAGTTAAATATTAGCCGTTACTCTTTTGTTCCAGTTCTTGATTCTAACTTTTAGAAAATACTTAGTGAAAATACAGGTAAATTTTGTTTTTTGAAAATAGGAGATGAAAACGTGAGCCACGCATATGATAACACTATATTGTGTAGGTTGTAAACAAATGATAATAATAATAATAGCCCATGCATGTGAGGAATAAGGGCACAAGATCATAACGTAACAACCATAATATCATATATATAAATAAAGTTCTACCATACATCAAGTTTAGATAGTAGCATTAGGTACAGTCATCCAAAATACAAAAAAGTAGAAAATACATAAACCATAAACTCTCACCTATCCTAATGCATCTAAAGTAGATAACCCCTAAAACAAAAGGGGGCTATCCTATGCCAGTCATACGCTCAAGCACCAAAACGATAGCTGCCAACTCAACTGCTGCCTGTCACACGATAATGGCCAAACGGTGCACAGGTTGGACATGGGCCCTATGGTAGGGTATTATCCTCACTAGCCCTCCATAGATTGGCTGAGTCACAGTGGCCTCACTACCCTTGCTAAAATCCATGGGCATGGTAGCTGAAGAACCCTCGGAGGGTACCTGAGTAGCGGAGTCCTTGAAAAGTCTGTCTCTGAGTGGTCCGTGGAGGAACGAGGCACATACTCTGGGAAGTCACGAATGGCAGAGATGGTCGACGGAGAGCAGCGGGTCCACTCCTTGCGAGGATGTGCATGCTCGAAGACGAGGTCGTTGCCGAAGAGGGAAGCAAGAAAGAACCAGAAGCTGGAGACTGGGTGTACGAAGGGACGATCTAGCTGGACAAAAAGGTGAACTGCACAATTACCCATGAAATGATACGACCAATGAGCGGCATCGTAGTGCATCTCCTAAGTAGGTGCATCAATGTAGATCACGAACATCGCCATTAGCTTCTAAAGACATGATGGAAAGAGAAAACAGAGGGAGTGAGAAACTTTCTAAAGAATCTTAGTAGGGTGTCCTCCTATCCTGGTGTCATCATCTATGTCCTTAGGAACCTCGAGTTTTATTATAAAATAGTGAGCTTGCATAAGGTTCAACTTTTAAGTTCTAAAATATTATTTACTGAGGCCCGTTCATTTTAACGTGCTTCTTAAATACTATGAATGCATCATACCTCATCACGTTATGCATGTCAATGTAAGGGGCAACAGAATATACGTACAAACACAGTGATGCTCATGGAACTTAACAAACATAACATGAATTACTGTATCTTATCTTTTAGGTGACTTAAGTTGTTCTCTCTCTCTTTGGGGCCACCCTATTACTCTCCGTTTTGAGAGTTCTAGGTTATGAGCTCATACCTCACTAGTCATCAGTAGCACATACTTATCCTATGATAAGTTTAACACCTGACTCTTAAGGTGCGGAGTAGAGGGCATTAGGATCACCTTTCATAACCTTTAATTCGGGGAGTCCAAAGGATCACTTCCTATTTGGATCACCTTTCATAACCTTTAATTCGGGGAGTCTAGAGGATCATTTCCATGTGTCTTGTGTTGCATTTAATTGTAACATCCTAATTTTTAACCCAATACTCTAGAACATATTTAGGTTAATCCTTAGTCTGTTATGTCATAGCTTCCTTATTACTTTAAAATACTTAGCGGAAATACTGGTAAAATTTTTTTTTTGAATTTATAAAAGCAAAGTGAGAGCCGTGCGACACGATGAGCAATAAAGCATGGATGGAAGTAAAGCAAACATTTAATCATATCATATAGGAAGTAAAGGCACATCATAATAAAACTGAACTGCATATTTATATATATAATATGATATGCCCACTTATGGAGAGTGGGGCTTAGTTTGATACATCTGGAATGGAAATACAAGGAAATCGAAAACACATCAAAGGCATAAGAAGAAACTCTCCTAACTCTAGTGCGCCTACAAATAGATAGCCTTAAGACAAAAGGAGGCTATCCAGGCCTAGTCAAAGCTCAGGCACCCGAACGCGACGGTCGTCTCCTAATGCGGGCCTCTCTGGAAAGGAGGGATGTATCCGATCCACTGGGCTATCTCGGCCGAGTGGCTATACGCTGCATCAGGCGGGCGTAAGCTCCACGGCGGGGAATCATCCTCACCCGTTCTCCACGTAGCGGCTGAGCGACAGAAGCCTCACTACCTTCCCCAACGTCCATCGGCATGGTAGGGGAGGATCCCTCGGAAGGTACCTGAGTGGCAGAGTCCACCGAAGGGTCTGTCTCGGAGAATGATGAGGGCGAGCGGGGCACATACTGCAGGTAGTCCCGGATGGCAGAAGCTGTCAGTGGGGTGCGGCGCATCTGCTCCTCTTGAGGGCGTATGCGCTCGAACACGTGGTCGTCGCTGAAGGGTGAGACAGGAGAGAATCGATGGCTATGTACGGGGTGACTAAAGGGTCATTCAACGAACATAAATATACGAACGACACAGCGACCCACAAAATGGTATGACCCGTGGTCCGGATCATGATGCACCTCGCACGTTAGGGTGTCCACGAAAATCACCCATCTGAAGACGTGACAGAAAGAAAGAGATAGGGGGAGTGAGAATCTTGCTAAAGAATCTCAGTAGGGCCTCCTACTACCTAGGTATCATCATCTACGTCCTCAGGAACCTTGGGTTTAGTATACAAAATAAGTGAGCATGCATTAAGTCCATTTTTAGGTTTTGAAACATAATTAGCCAAGGTCCGTTCATTTTAGCATGATTCTTAATGACATGGATGCAATCATATTTAAGAATGTATGCATGGTCTCTACTCAATGCAAGAATAATAATCTCAACATTAGGAACATCATAATAGTGGCATGAAGTGGCAATTAAATTCTCACATGGGAAACTTTGTGACATAAACATCATACTTTACTTCCTCATAGGCCACCCTAAAAGACAATCGTTCTAGGGGTGCTCGGCCGAACCGATGTCACCCAGAATGTGTCACATCTCTAGGTTATGGGCTCATACCTTAACTAGTCGTCACTAGTTCTTACTTATCAATCCCGATAAGCGTAACATAATCATAAACATAATCCCGACTTATCCAGTACGGGTTAGGGGCCATTTCTTGGGGGTGCTCGGCCGAACCAGTGTCACCCAAGAATTCATCTTGGTACCGATGTCACATGAGTTCTCTGGAGGTGCTAGGCCGAACCGGTGTCATCCGAGAACTCATCTTAGTACCTCATAAATAAAAATTTCATAAGTTTTCAAAAACTTTCTGAGTCCCCGAATTTGTCAGAAATTGGCAAAGATAATCATGAAAGATGCCGAATTTCTTCCAAATTCTTCTTTATGCCACATAAGTCATTCAAACATGCATCCTCCATCATAATTTTCATGCATTCACTTAATCATTCCCATGCGTTCACAAGCAACATTAAAATTCATTATACTCTTGGTCCTACTGTATCTTATGCTTTGACCCTTACAGGCCTTAAACTTGTGGTGTACTTAACCTATCATCTTCTATCAACCTTTTATACACCTAAGGGTTCTCTTCTAACAAATCTTATTATTATTTATGCTCTCTATTAAATTTGAACAACCTCATTCCTTAGGGGCAGCATTATAAACTTATAATTGCAGGGTTCTAGAACTTACGTCTTCGACCCTTTCTTGGTTCTGACTTCGTCTAAGGTGCTATAAGTTAAACCTAAACCAATTATGAGATATTCCTATGTCTAAGAACTAATTATAAACCATGTCTACCATATTATGAGGTTGCTGGACAAATTCTAAAAATTAAATGTTCTAAGAGTTCTAGAATTGCGGTTTTACAGTTTTCTAGTTACTAGTTTCTCTATAGTTGCTAAAATTCAATCCTACTTCAATTGTAACCAAATTTTTCATGATTAAACAATCCTAATCTGATTATATTCCCATAAAAACAGTTTGGGCAGTTTCCAAAGGTAAATGGGTTAAAACTATGCTAAATCTTGACTTTACGATTTTTCTAGAAAGCTAGTTTCTCTCCTATCATGCATAGAAATGTTCCTATTTCAACATACATAATTTTTACTCATTCAAACACATCAAAAAATCATCATACAGCAGCAAACTCATCATGGAAGAACCGAAACATTAAGTCTTCCAAAAAGATGCATAACTTGATATTTCTAAAACATATAAGTTGCTAGTTTCTCTTGGAACCATTTTTAGGACTTCTAAAACTCTTTTGCAAACCATTTTATGTTGTAAAAGAGGATAAAAACATTCTGAGGACTTGATCCCTCCTTAAAAGAGAATTAAATTCATAAATCTTGTTGGTCTTAATCTCATAGAATTCATGAGGCTTAAAGAGAATTCTTAAAACTTAGATTGTTGGCCCTTGTAGCTAGATGAAACTCATTCCAAGTTCATCATCACTACTTGACTGAAATTATGCATTCAAAGAATGCTCCCACATTAAACTTTAACTTGAGATAAAATAAGCAAGTCTTTGAGCTCTAAGGTCTTTAAGTGATGACATAATTTAAACATGCTATGCACTTCATTTTTATTCTTCATTACAAAGTAAAATGAGAGCTTAAAGTAAATATGCAAGACTTAAAATATAAATATGCAAGTTCATTTCTTTATTTTAGTGCTCTAGGCCTAGCAACAATCGACTTTAAGGCCGAAATAGAAAGGCTTTGAGATTTAGTTAGGTGATAGTGCAACTCTCATTTTAAATCTTTATGTTCTTTAGTGATAAAAAGTAGATATACTAGACAAGAATGTAAATATGAGATGCAACCCATTCTTTATCCTTTAACTTTAAGTGATGGCTTGGAAAAATGAATATGAATGCAAAGCTCAAAGTAAATATGTAATGCGTAAGCTTGAATTTAAATATGAATGCTAGTCCATTTTATTTCTTATTAGAGCTCATACAAGACTTTTAAAGGAACTTAAACCTCAACCCAAACTTATCCTGACAAGATAAAGTAAAGACAAGAGTGAATCTCAAGGGTTCCTTAAAACACAAAGTTTCTTTTCTTGAAATGAGGTCATAAATAGCATTTTTATTAAAACTCAAGCTCTAGAGGCCTCATTGTGATGAACACATAGTCATCATCTAGAAGCTCTCATCATCAAGCCATTATGAACCCTATTGGCCAACATGGCCGAAAATGTGAAGAAAGGAAAGGAAAGGAACCGAAACTTTTAAGAAGAAAAGGAAACATTTGAAACTCTAGAGACCATGATCTTGATGATACATTAATACCAACATCATGAGTCCTCATCATTGAGTTCATGTAACCATTTTAAAACATCATCAAGGGGAAAGGTTTCAAAGTTCAAGGAGAAAAACTAAAAACATCTTTGTCTTAAGAACAAAGATCAAGCTTTAGAGATTGTTCAAGTGATGAACATCATCATCATGGAACCTCATCATCAAGCTCTCATTCCTTTGCTCTCAAAGGCCCATGGCCGAAATGATAAAGAAAAAGGAGAGGGAGAGAAGTTCTAAAAAGACTCAAGAGAAACCATAAACACATAAATAGAAATGGAACTTAAATAAAGAAAATACTTGAAAGAAAATCCCTACCAAGTGATTTGAAGATTGGGATGAGAGAAGAGGATGAAGAACTTGAAGAACTTGAACACTTGAACTTGAGAGAAAAAGGAAACTTTGAAGTGCTCTTTGAAAACTTACATTTAGCAAATGAACCCAAAATGATGCAAGTTCACCCAAGCATGCTATTTATAGATAAATGAAGCAAATGCAAGGTGCAAGAGGGAGGAGGGAGTTCGGCCAACATGAGCAGCCCCATGAGTTCCATGAGGTGAGATGTTGTGATCTTGAGGCATGGTGAGGTATGGTTCAAGGTATGGCTCAAGCATGGTTCTTTGAGTGAGAAACAACTCAACATGTGATGTAAATGAGAGAGAGAGGGCTGAAAGTGCATCAGCCATGGGGGAGGGTTTTCTTGCATTTTAATTGTGATTTAGAGTTGTGTTTAGGTGTATCTTTGATTAGGATTAAGATTAGGAATTTGTAAGGAAGTGTTTAGGTGAGAAAATGGGTAATTAAGGTTGTCAAGACATATTTAAGGAGTGGTCTTGCATCATTAGTGAGTTATAAACTCATTTTAGTGCATAAACAATTCTAGACACAATTCCTTGATTTAAGGAATTGGAGAGAGAAAACACTATTCAAGATTACAAGAGTGAAATCTTGAGTTTTAGAAAAGAGATTTAAATCTAATCTAAGCAATTTTAGGTTCTAATTAATTTTAATAGTTTATTTTAACTTTAGATTAATTATGAAAATTAATTAATCTTCGATTAGAGCCTAATATTGCTTAGGTTTGCTTAATTACATCATTAAGCTCAAAAATACTATTCTAGGGGTAAAATCATAATTTTTCACTAAAACTGCCCGGGACCACCGAGACTCAAATAGATGCTTTGAAACATGTAAAAACATTGTTTTAAACCTCTGGGGAAAGTTTCGGGCTCAAACGGCACCTTTACCCGCGTAAAACGCTATAGGGGTATTTTGGTCATTTTGACCCGAAACTGCAGAAAATGAGACTTTCACCTCCGAAACCACTCAAGGGTCATTCAATCCCCTTCAAACATTGAGTTGGCCCTTCGAGAACTGCCGGGCCGGCCATCCTCGAATTCTGGGCCGAAAATGACCTCAGGGGCATTTTGGTCATTTTCCACTCAGACAGAAAATCTAGGCATTACATTAATCTTGGCATATTATGTATAGATGGATGGTAATTCATAACTTATTTCTCAACGTGTCATTGCTCATAATTATGCATCTTAACCAAATCACATAAACATGTTCATAGTTATGGCAAATGCCTTCTAATGAATTTCTAATTCAAATAAGTATGCTCATGATCCAAGAATAGTCATGCAAGATCATAAATCCATGTCATGCAAGATTATAGATTCATGTCACACAAGATCATAGATTCATGTTATACGAGTAGGGAAAATACTTATTTGCACATTTTAGGTTCGGGTAATCGATTACATGAGCCTTGTAATCGATTACATACCTTGAGCTCTTAAAACAGGAAGGTTGAGGGTTCTGGTAATCGATTACATGAGCCTTGTAATTGATTACCACTGTTGAAAATGCTTTCTGGGCCTCAAGAACATCTGAGTAATCGATTACATGGAATAGTAATCGATTACTAGAGTCCAGGAATATGTTCTAGGTTTCTTAGAACATCGTGTAATCGATTACTCAGGCCAAAAGTTCTTACTCGGGTATTGTAGACCACTCTAGTAATCGATTATATCCCCGTGGTAGTCGATTACTAGTAACTTCAAAGTTCGAAAATTCAAGTTTTAAATATTCCTTGTGTTACTCTTCCCTTCTAAAACCATTTTGAACCCTATACCACTTCTTTTTGAAATCAAAACACCTCTATAGAGGTGAATGCCCATGGAACCAAAATTCCTAAGTAAATTGAAAGGGGTAAGTTTGGAGCTCTAGATTTTTAGATGATGACAGAAACTTAAATATGCAAATGCAAATCTCATTTTAATCTTGGCACATTAAGGTGATGGCAAGGGAAATATAAACATGATATGCGAGGCTCGAAATTAAATATGAGAATACAAGTTCACTTTTAATCTTTAAGTTTAGGTGATGGCTTGAAATATAAACATGCTAGACAAGAAACATAAATATGGAGTGCAAGTTCATTTCTTATCTTCAAGCTTTAGGTGACAACTTGGAAATAAATATGAGGTGCAAGACTTGAAATGTAAATATGAAATGCAAAGACTTGAAACAAAAACATGAATGCATTTCCTTTTTATTACTTCTTTAGGTTCTAGGCTCAAGACTCCTATTTAGAGTGATAGCTCTAAAACACCGATCAATCTTACTCAATGGGCATGAGCTTTAGAGTCTCTCATCATTGTGGTTTCAAAAACCTTGTCTCCTTAGACTCATCATCAAGCTCAAAAGAAACCATCAAAGGAAAACCCAACATATTTTTATTTAGTTCTTTAAGGTTTGAGCTCAAGACTCCTATTTAGAGTATAGACTCTAAAACACTGATCAACCTCAAGTTGAAAGAGGTAAGTTTTGAACCCTTAAAAACCAAGTGATAACAAAATCATAATATTTCATTTTCTAGAAACTCTTAAAACCAAGTAATGAAACCTTGAGCTCTAGAGGTCAAACAAATTATGGCTTTTCAACCAACATCAAAGATCCTCATCATCAAGCCATGGTTTCTAACCATTAAACAACATTAAAACAAAAACAAATAGAGGAGAAGAAGAAGCTTAAAATCGAAAAAGAAGGAACAAGAGAAAGAAGAAGAACTCAACATAAAAATCCCTACAAAAGAAAAGGTGATTTCGGCCAAGGAAAGAAAAGAAGGAAGAAAGGTTTGTCTTTGGTTTTTGATCTTAGGAGTGGAGAGGTTAAGTGTTGAGAGGAAGATCTATGGTAGTTGAGTGGTGGTTTGGGGTTGAGGAGTGGTGGAGGGTGGTGGCTCTTGAAGAACGAAAAAGAAGAGGAAAAAAAGAACTCTTGAGAACTAGAGAGAAAACTTGAGAACTTGAGGTTTGCAAGAAAATGAGCAAATGGCTTTTTGGAGAGCTTCCTTGTATTTATAGAAAATTTCAACATGAGGGGGTAAGAGGGGGTGTGTTTGGCCGGCCATGGGAGGGAAGAGAAAGAGAAAAAATATCTCTTTTCATGGTATGGTGTAGGCATGTTTAAGGTATGGCTAGGTATGGCTCAAGGTATGGTTCTTTAAGTGTATATTTTAATTGAATTTTCACATGTGATGGATGAAAATGGAGGGAACTAGTCGGCCATTTCAAGAGGAAAATGGGGGAGGATTTCTTTCATTTTAATGTGGATTAGAAGTGTGTTCAGGAGTAGACTTGGTTAGGCCTTTGATTAGGGGGTTGTAGTTAGGTTTTATGTGAGAAAGTGAGCAATTAAGGTGGCTAAAGAGTGTTCTTGCTCATTAGTGGAGTCAAACCTCTTCTAATCAAGATTCTCAATCACATCTTGATTTCCTTATATCATGGGATTGGAATAGGGAGAATACTATTCATGAAAATGTGACATAAAATCTTAAATTAAGAAAGAGATTTTGAGTTTTCTTAAGCAATCTTAGGCCCTAATTAACCTTAATTAATTATTTCAACTTTAGATTAATTATTGAAATAAATTAATCTTCGATTAAAGCCTAATATTACTTAGGTTTCGTTAATTATGTAGTTAAAACTCATTATGTCCTTAATCAGGGGCAAAACAGTAATTTTTCACAAAACTCCCCGGGATCACCCGAGCTTAAGCCAACGTCAGACATCCCTTAAAAATGGCATTTCCAACTCTCAGGCAAGGTTGGGGTCCAGTTGGGAATTAATTCTGTGTCAATTAGACACAGGGGCATTTTGGTAATTTTGCGCGTAGGAACTCAAAAATGAGATTCTTCTGCTCTATTAACACATATAACACGAGTAATCACATATAATCCTCGTTCAATACTAAAAAATCCCTTTGAGGACGACCAGGGCCGGTTATTCTCATTTTCCCAGTAAAAATGGCCTTCGGGGCATTTTGGTCATTTGTACACGGGAAAAATCGGGCGTTACATGATCTGTCATTCATGAGATTGATGTCCTTTTGATATGGTTGTTACAGACTTCAGACATGGACTACAGATGAAGAATTAATCTTTAAAAACCAATCTCAGATAACAATATCAGATTTTCTACTTCTCAAAGAAGTTTTACCAATTTTCATTGCTTCATAGTTATAAGACATCTGATATGTTACAAATAGGATCAAAGATATCTTGAAACACGTTAAGATCTTTCAACATTGTAACATCCTAATTTTTAACCCAATACTCTAGAACATACTTAGGTTAATCATTAGTCTGTTACTTCATAGTTCTCATTTTTACTTTGAAATACTTAGCGGAAAATACGAGTAAATTCTTTTTTTGAATTATAAAAGCAAAATGAGAGCCGCGTGATGCGATATAATATGTAACGGACAAAACATTCATCTCATAACATCATAGCATAAAGCACATAAAGGCACATCATGAGAAACACTGAATATCACCTCATATATATATATATATATATATATATATATATATATATATATATATATATATATATATATATATATATATATATATAACTTGCCCACTTATAAGTGTGGGACTTAATTTAGTACAACACGAGTAATACAATTAGAAAGGAAATATAAGAGAAAGTGCAACGGAAACTATGAAAGCAACTCCCCTACCCAAGTGCGGCTAACGGGATGACCTCTAATACAAAAGAAGGTTCATCTCCATCTAAGTGGTGTGTGCTCTACCCGGGTACTCCATTGGTCGATCGTCACCTCCTACTGACGTCCATCTCGCGAAAGAGGCAAATATCCGGGAAACTGGGCGAGCTCCTCGAGCGTAAAGAGGCAGAATGGGGATCGAGAGGGGGCTGAGTCACGGTATTCTCACTGCCCTCCCTCATCGATGGGGGAGATGGGGCGGAGCTCTTGCTATACGGATGGGTAGGCGGGTCCTCGGATGGGTCAGTCTCCGAGAAGTAGGTCCGGGGCACGTAATCGGGATAGTCTCGCATGGCTGAGGCGGCGGTGTGCATGTGGAGCACTCTCTCGTCATGCGTACGCGCGCGCTCAAAAACCCGCTCGTCGTCGCCATAGGGTGCAGTCGGGGAGAAGCGATGGGTGTGCACGGGATGAGCGAAGGGGCATCCTACGAACATGAAAACCCGCACCATGTACTGTCCCTCAAAATGGTATGACCGTGAGTCGGGTCATAGTGCACCTCCCATGTCGGGGTGTCCATGAATACCACGAACGTTGCCATCTGAAGACGTGACGGAAAGAAAGAGATAGAGGGAGTGAGAATCTTGCTAAAGAATCTCAGTCGGGCCTCCTACTACCTAGGTGTCATCATCTACGTCCTCAGGAACCTTGGGATTAATTATACAAAATGAGTAAGCATGCATTAAGTCCATTTTTAAGTTCTAAAACATAGTTTAGCCAAGGTCCATTCATTTTAGGATGATCTTAATGTCATGAATGCAGCATAATAGAGAATGTATACATAGCATTACCTAATGCACATACATAAATCATATCAACAAGCATCATCATACTTAGTAGCATAAAGTGGCAATAGAAACATTCATATGGGACAAACTTAGTGACATAATCATAATCATGAAACTTCTCTTCCTCATGGGCCGCCCTAAAAGACAAGCGCTCTGGGGGTGCTCGGCCAAACCGGTGTCACCCAGAACGTGTCACATCTCTAGGTTATGAGCTCATACCTTAACTAGTCGTCACTAGTTCTTACTTACCACTTAACGATAAGCGTATCATAAATCATAAATCCCGACTATCTCAGTACGGGTTAGGGGGCAATTCTCTTAGGGGTGCTCGGCCGAACCGGTGTCACCTAAGTGTATAAATTGGTACTGATGTGACATGAGTTCTATGGAGGTGCTCGGCCGAACCGGTGTCATCCTAGAACCCATCTTAGTACCTTAATTTTCAAAATCTCTTTAAGTCCCCAAATTTGTCGGGAATTTGGCGGCACAAAGGCATTACGCCGAATTCCTTCCAAATTTGCTTTATGCCACATAAACATATATCTTCATGAATTCCTCATATGAATAACATTATCATTCTTCACATAACACATGCATCATCATAGAACATTCAAACGCTTACCCTTACGGTAGCTTATGCTTTGACCCTTATGGGTCTTAATCTTGAGATATAGTTTTCTAACATCCATCGCTCATATGTTATGCACCTAAGGGCTCATAATTAATCATCACTCCTAATCCTCATGTTCATACTCAAATCTGAAAAGCATAGGGCAGAATTTCTAACTTGTGATTACGGGGTTCTAGAACTTATGTTTTCGACCCTTTCTCAGTTCCGTCTTCGCCTAAGGCGCTATAAATTAAATCTAAATCAATTATGAGACATTCCTATGCTTAATAACTAATTATAAATCACATTTATCATGTTGTAATGCTGCTGGACAGAATCCAGAAAACTAAATGTTCTAAGAGTTCTACATTTGCATTTTTACGATTTTCTAGTTACTAGTTTCCCTATAGATGCTAAAATTCAATTCTAATCCAAATGTTACCAAGTTTTTCATGTCTAAACATTCCTAATCTGATTATGCTCCCATTAAAACAGTTTGGATAAGTTCCAAAAACAAATGGGTCTAAACTATGTTAAATTCTAGCTTTACGGTATTTCTAGTTAGCTAGTTTCTTACCTATCATGCATAGAATCGTTTCTACGTCATCATGGGATATTTTCACACATTATAACACATCAAAACATCATCATACAGCCACAAGCTCATCATGACAGTACTGAAAACATCTAACTTCAATAAGAGAACTAAATTGACATTTCTAGGTACATAAGTTAACTAGTTTCTCTTGGAATCGATTTAGAATTTCTAAAACTCCTTGCAAATCATTTTAATTCATCAAGAGGCTAAGAGAGGCCTTAGGTCAGTGACCAAAATATATTTCATCTTCTAAAAGGGAATAAAGTCATATCTCATGATAACATAACCTTGTAAACATTTGTAAAGCTTTAAGAAAAACTTAGAACATAGACTATTAGTCCTTGTAGCTAGATGAAAACTCATTGCAAGTCCATCATCACTACTTGGCCAAAAACATGCATTCAAAGAATGCTTCCACATTAAGCTTTAACTTGAAATGAAATGGGCAAGTCTTTGAGCTCTAGGTTCTTAAGTTATGACATAAAATAAACGTGCTCATGCTTTTCATTTTTAATCTTGCTTACAAAATGAAGTGATGACTTAAGATAAATATGCAAGGCATAAACTTAAACGTGCAAGCTTGAAAGTAAATATGCAAGGTTCAATTCTTTATTTTAGTGCTCTTAGCCCAACAACAATCGACTTTAAGGCCGAAATAGAAAGGCATTCGAGAAATTAATTAGGTGATAATGCAAGTTCAATTCTTTATTTTAGTGCTCTTGGCCCAACAACAATCGACTTTAAGGCCGAAATAGAAAGGCTTTGAGAATTAAATTAAGTGATGATGCAAGTTCCATTTTAATCTTTATGTTCTTAGGTGATAGCTTGAAAATAAAGGTGCATAGCAAGAATGTAAATATAAGTGCAAGCATAAAAATAAAGGTGCATAGCAAGAATGTAAATATAAGTGCAAGCATAAAATAAATTATGCAAGTTCATTTTATCTTTCTAGAGCCCTTACAAGACTTTAAAGGAACTCAATCCTCAACCCAAATTCATCCAACCAAGGTTAAGTAAAGCTTAGAGTTCCTAGAACTCAAGACAACATTTTTAGAAAATCAAAACATTGAACATGTAGAAGAAAAGGAAATGGCTGAATCATTCTAGGCAAGGAAAGGAATATTTGAAAGCTCTAGAGTCCATGATCTTGGTGATATATTAACATCAACACCATGAGTCCTCATCATTGAGTTCATAGAACCATTTTAAAACACCATCAAAGCTAAAGTTCTCAAGAGTTCAAGAAAGGAAGAACTAGAAACATTTTTGCTCAAGAACAAAGATCAAGCTCTAGAGTTTGTTTCAAGTGATGAACATCATCATGAAACTCTCATCATCAAGCTCTCATTTCTTTGAACTTCAAGGCCCATGGCCGAAAATGAGAAAGAAAAAGGAGAAGAAAAGAAGTTCTAAAAAGAATCAAGAGAAACTATGAACATAAAGCTAGAATAAGAACTTTAAAGAAAGAAGTACTTGAAAGAAAATCCCTACTTGGTGTGATGATCTTGAAGATGGAAGAAGAAGATGAAGAAGATGGAGAGCTTGAAGAACTTGAAGAACACTAAAACTTTGAGAGAAAAAGAAAACTTTGAAAGTGCACTATGTAACATCCTAATTTTTAACCCAATACTCTAGAACATATTTAGGTTAATCATTAGTCTGTTACTTCATAGTTCTCATTTAACTTTGAATTACTTAGCGGAAAATACGGGTAATTTTTTTTTTGAAATGAAAGTGAGAGGCGCGTGATGCGATATAACTTGCAACTGCAAAAACGCATATCTCATAACGTCATAGCATAAAGCATATAAGGGCACATCATGAGAGACACTGAATAACATCTCATATATAATTATAATTTGCCCACTTATAAGCGTGGGACTTGATTTAGTACATGGAAATACATGAAAGAAAATACAACATAAACATAAACATAATCTACTCTCTACCCGAAAGTGCAACTAATAGGATAACCTTTAAACAAAAGAAGGTTCATCCTCATCTAAGTGGTGTGTGTTCTAACTCGCCATCCTCGACCTCCCATCAAGCGTAATTATCTCGTGATCGAGTGCGATATCCTGGAAATCGAGCGAGCTCCTCGTGTGTGAAAAGGCGGAGTGGGATCAATATGACTCCCAGGGTATGGCCGCATCTCCGTCGCCGCGGCACGCCCGCCGAGTCACGGTGGGCTCAAGCTATCCTCCTCAAGTCCATAGGTATGGTGGGGGAAGATCCCTCGAGGGTACCTGGGTGGCCGAATCCTCTAAGGATCCATCTCCGAGAAGGATGATGGGCAACCCGGGCACATACTGGGTAGTCTCGAACGGCTGGAGCGCGGAAGGTGGAGTACGGCGTAGCCTCTCCTTCCTGGGGACGGCGCCAGCCGAACACCAGGTCATCGCCAAAAAGGTGAGATTTCGGGGAGAAACGATGGGAATGTATACAGGGGAGTGAAGGGTCGACCCATGAACATGAATACTCTAACTGCATCGACTCAATAAATGGAATGACCCGTGGTCCGGGTCATGGTGCACCTCCATGCTCGGGCGTTCCACTAACACTACGAACGCCGCCATCTCAAGACGTGACGGAAAGAAAGAGATAGAGGAGTGAGAATCTTGCTAAAGAATCTCAAGAGGGCCTCTACTACCTAGGTGCCATCATCTACGCTCCTCAGGAATCTTGGGTTTAATTATGCGAAAAGTCTGAACATGCATGTAGTTCATTTTAAACTTCAAAATATACGTTAGCCAAGGCCCATTCGTTTTAGGATGATCTTAATGTCATGAATGCAACATAATAGAAAATGTATGCATGGCACTACCTAATGCACATACATAAAACATAACATCAAGCATCATCATCATTGGTGGCATAAAGTGGCAATAGTAACATTCATATGGGACAAAACTGAGTGACATAATCATAATCATGAACTTCTCTTCCTCATGGGCCACCCTAAAAGACAATCGAACTGGGGTGCTCGGCCGAACCGGTGTCACCCAGAACGTGTCATACATCTAGGTTATGAGCTCATACCTTAACTAGTCGCCACTAGTTCTTACTTACCACTTAACGATAAGCGCATCATAAATCCCGACTATCCGAGTACGGGTTAGGGCAAAACTCTTAGGGTGCTCGGCCAACTGTCACCTCCAAGAGTATAAAATGGTACCGATGTCATATGAGTTCTATGGAGGTGCTCGGCCGAACCTGTCATCCTAGAACCCATCTTAGTACCTTAATTTTCAAAATCTCTTTAAGTCCCCAAATTTGTCGGAAATTGGCCCAAAACGGCCATTACAATCGAATTTCCTTCCAAATTTGCTTTATGCCACATTAACATATAATCTCATAAATTCTCATATGAATAACATCATCATCATTAGCATACTTCATGCATCATCATAAATCATCCAAACGCATCTCCTTACGGTAGCTTATGCTTTGACTTACTAGTCTTAATCTTGAGATATAGTTCTCTTACACCCGCTGCTCATATTTTAAGCACCTAAGGCTCATAATTAAACATCATTCATAATCCTCTCATTTTACTTTTTAAATCTGAAAAGCATAGGGTGGAAATCCTAACATGTGAATACTGGGTTCTAGAACTTACGCTTTTAGACCCTTTCTTGGTTCCGCTACAAGGCTATGGATTAAATCTAGATCAATTATGAGGCATTCCTATGCTTAAGGACTAATTATTAATCATGTTTATCATGTTGTAAGGGTGCTGGACAGAATCCAGAAAATTAAATGTTCTAAAAGTTCTACATTTGCATTTTTACGGTTTTCTAGTTACTAGTTTCCCCATAGGTGCTAGAATTCAATTCTAACTCAAATGATACCAAGTTTTTTCATGTCTAAACAATCTAAATCTGATTATGTCCCCATTAAAACAGTTTGGATTAGTTCCATAAACAAATGGGTCAAAACTATGTTAAATTCTAGCTTTACGGTATTTCTAGTTAGCTAGTTTTTCACCTATCATGCATAGGATCGCTTTCTACATCATCATACGATATTTTCACACATTCCAACACATGAAAACATCATCATACAGCATCACATTCACCACATCAGAACCGAAAAACATCTTGCCTCAATAAGAGAAGTAAATTGACATTTCTAGGTACATAAGTTAACTAGTTTCTCCTAATCAATCTAGAACTTCTAAAACTCTTTGCAAAACATTTTAATTCATCAAGAGGCTAAGTGAAGCCTTAGGTCACTGACCAAAACATATTCCATCCCCTAAAAGAGATTGGAATCACAACTTATAATGACATAACCTTATAATGAATTTGTAAAACTTTAAGGAAAACTTAAAACATAGGCTATTGGTCCTAGTAACTAGATGAAAACTCATTGCACGTCCATCATCACCACTTAATAAAAACATACATTCAAAGTGTGGTTTGCATTAAACTTTAACTTGGAATGAAATGGGCAAGTCTTTAAGCTCTAGGTTCTTAAGTTACTTACATAAACTAAACGTGTCTATGCTTTTCATTCTTAATCTTGCTTTCAAAGTAAAGTGATGACTTGAAATTAAATATGCAAGGCATAATTTAAACGCAAGCTTGAAAGTAAATATGCAAGCATAATCTTAAAAGGGCAGGGTTGGAAGTAATTATGCGACATTCAATTCTTTATTTTACTACTCTTGGCCCAACAACAATCGAATTTTAAGGTCAAAATAGATAGGCATTCGAGAAATTAATTACGTGATAATGCAAGTTCAATTCTTTATTTTAGTGCTCTAGGCCCAACAACAATCGACTTTAAGGCCGAAATAGAAAGGCTTCGAGTATTAAATTAAGTGAAGATGCAAGTTCCATTTTAATCTTTATGTTCTTAGGTGATAGCTTGAAAATAAAGATGCATAGCAAGAATGTAAATATGAATGCAAGCATAAAATAAATTATGCAAGTTCATTTTATCTTTCTAGAGCTCTTAACAAGACTTTAAAGGAACTTAAACCTCAACCCAAACTCATCAAACCAAGACATAGTAAAAGTCTAGAGTTCTTAGAACTCAACATAACATATTTAGAAAATCAAACATCTGGCATGAAAAGGAAAGGTAATGGCCGAAACTTCAAGGAAAGAAAAGAAATGTTTGAAACTCTAGAATCCATGATCTTGGTGATATACTAACACCAACATCATGAGACCTCATCATTGAGTCATTGGAACCATTTTGAAACAACATCAAAAGTTAAAGTTCTCAAAGGTTCAAGAAAGGAAAACTAGAAACACTTTTGCTCAAGAACAAAGATCAAGTTTCTAGAGTTTGTTTCATGATGAACATCATCATGAAACTCTCATCATCATGCTCTCATTTCTTTGAACTCCAAGGCCCATGGCCGAAAAAGAGCAAGAACAAGGAAAGGAAAAGAAGTTCTAAAAAGAATCAAGAGAAACTATAAACATTAAGCTTAGAACAAGAACTTTAAAGAAAGAATACATGAAAGAAAATCCCTACTTGGTGTGATGAACTTGAAGATGGAAGAAGAAGATGAAGAAGATGAAGAACTTGAAGAACTCCAAGAACTTGAAGAACACAAAGACTTTGAGAGAAAAAGAAAAGCTTTGAGTGTTTCCTAAACTTGGCAAATGATCTAAAAATGGTGCAAGCTCCTCAAGGCCATCTATTTATAGAGAAATGAAGCAAATGGAGGGTGTGAAGGCTGAAGGTGTTTTCGGCCAAGAGGTGCAGAATTGGAGGGTTCCATGTGTTCCATGAGGTGAGATAATGTGTTCTTGAGGTATGGTGAGGTATGGCTTAAGGTATGGTGAGGTATGGTTCAAGGTATGGCCTCAAGTATGGTTCTTTGAGTGAGAAAATAATTAAACATGTGGTCAATGGGGAAGGATGTGGCCGAAATGCATCAGCCCATGGGGAGGATTAGTTTGCATTTTAATTGTGGTTTAGAGTTGTGTTTAGGTGTATCTTTGATTATGCTTAAGATTAGGAATTTGTAAGAAAGTGTTTAGGTAAGGTAAATGGGTAATTAAGGTGGTCTAGACATAATTAAGGAGTGGTCTTGCACCATTAGTGAGTTAAATCCTCAATTTAGAGTTTAAACAACTCTAGACACATTTCCTTGATTTAAGGAATTGGAGAGAGAAAACACTATTCAAGATTCCAAGACTAGGAGTCTTGAGTTCTAAAAAGGGATTTAAGTTTAATCTAAGCAATTTTAGGTTCTAATTAACTTTAATAAATTATTTTGACTCTAGATTAATTAGGAAATAAACTAATCTTCGCTTAGAGCCTAATATTGCTTAGGTTTGCTTAATTACGCCATTAAGCTCAAAACACTATTCTAGGGGTAAAATCGTACTTGCACTAAACTCGCCTCGGACCACCGGGACTTGAACAGAGACCTCTAGACACACATGAAATCATGTTTTTAAACTCCTGGGGAAAGTTCCGGCTCAAACGGCACTTTACCCGCCGTAAAAACGCTATAGTGGGTATTTTTGGTCATTTTGACCCTAAATCGCTGAAACGAAATTTTCGCTTCCGAAAGCATTCAAAGGCCATTCAATCCCCTTCAAACATTGAGTTGACCCTTCGAGGATGACCAAGTTGGTTACCCTCGAGTTCGGGTCAGGAAATGACCTCAGGGGCATTTTGGTCATTTCCCTCGGACAGAAAAATCGGGGTGTTACACACTAACTTAGCAAATGATCTAAAAGTGGTGCAAGCTTCCCAAGGCCATCTATTTATAGAGAAATGAAGCAAATGGAGGGGGTGAAGGGCTGATGAAGCTTCGACCATGAGGAGTGTAGAATGGGAGAGAAAAATATCTCTTACAAGGCATGGTTCAAAGCATGGTGGAAGCATGGTCAAGCATGGGCTCAAGTATGGTGAGGTATGGTTCAAGGCATGGTTCTTTGAGTGAGAAAACAATTCAACATGTGGTCAAATGGGGTGAGAGTTTCGGCCATGTGCATTAGATTTGGGAGAGGATTAGTTTGCATTTTAATTGTGGTTTAGAGTTGTGTTTAGGTGTATCTTTGATTATGCTTAAGATTAGGAATTTGTCAGAAAGTGTTTAGGTGAGGAAATGGGTAATTAAGGTTGTCAAGACATAATTAGAGAGTGTTCTTGCATCATTAGTGAGTTATAAATTCATTTTAGTATATAAACAATTCTAGACATAATTCCTTGATTTAAGGAATTGGAGAGAGAAAATACTATTCAAGATTCCAAGACTAGGAATCTTAAGTTCTAAAAAGGGATTTAAGTTTAATCTAAACAATTTTAGGTTCTAATTAATTTTAATAAATTATTTTGACTCTAGATTAATTAGGGAAATTAATTAATCTTCGTTTAGAGCCTAATATTGCTTAGGTTTGCTTAATTACATCATTAAGCTCAAAAACACTATTCTAGGGGCAAAATCGTAATTTTGCACTAAAACTGCTCGGGACCACCGGGACTTAAACAGATGTTTTGAAACATGTAAAAACATGGTTTTAAACCTCTGGGGGAAGTTCCGAGCTCAAACGGCACCTCTACTCGCATAAAATGCTATAGGGGTATTTTGGTCATTTTGACCCGAAACTGCAGAAAATGAGACTTTCGCCTCCGGAATCACTCAAGGGTCATTCAATCCCCTTCAAACATTGATTTGGCCCTTCGAGGACTGCCGAGTCGGCCATCCTCGAATTTCGGGCAGAAAATGACCTTAGGGGCATTTCGGTCATTTTCCACTCGGACAGAAAATCAGGGCATTACAAACATCATGTATTGATTGTCGCATATAGCCTTTCTCATGTAAGAACCCATACATAGGTAACATATATAGTTTAAGCTTGAGGCAGAGATTTGACTTGATAGAAATACTGATCTTTCTCCTTTGTAGAGTTCATGTCAACAAGTCTCTTTTGAATCCCTTTCATCATATAAATGAATTGTGCCATGACTTGGAGTCTTGTCAACAAAGGATCATTAGATAAAAGATCAATCTTGAAAAGATGATATATGTCATTCTGCCCTTTGGATCTTTGTCCTTTGCAATCATTGGATTGCTCAACCCCTCAGAGGCCTTGCTCTGATACCACTTGTAAGTGAAGATGTATACGAGAAGGGAGGGTTGAATCGTGCATTGATCCTTTTTTATTTTTTGCATTTTCTAAAGCTTATAAAAAGGATGACTGTTAAGTATACAACTTGAAGTGTAGTGAAAACATGGTTAGTAGCTTCAGAAAGTTATTTTCTGAACCTTATTAAATAAATTACTCGCTATTAAAGGAGATAACATAAAAGGAGCAGGACATATATAAGACTAATAGACAGTTAATGATGCAACAAAAGTAAATAAAAGAGATCAGGGGAAAAGAGAGTAGAACACAAAAGATTTTATACTAGTTCGCCCAAACTGCCTACATCCAGTACTCAACAACTGTTGAGGTTCCACTATAACAACAACTTTCTCAACTTGAGAAAGTAAAGATGGATAGTCTTTTCATTAGCCTTCTCAAGCTATCATCCAAGGATTTTCAGTAGTTCTGTACTAGCCTCTCTAAGCTAACATGAGTAGTCTTGACTCTAGGCTCTTCAAGCAAACCCATGACTGACAAGTAACTCCGTCAGCATGTTGTTAGTAGTCTTTTCCCAGCCTCTATAAGCTGCAAGTAATCTTGACACTAGCCTCTCTAAGCCCAACTGAGTAGTCTTGACATTGGCCTCTCTAAGCCTAACTGAGTAGCCTTGACACCGGCCTCTCAAGCCCAACTATGACTAAAAGGCAACTCCTTCAGCACATTGCAAGTAATCTATTCCTGGCCTCTCTAAGCCGTAAGTAGTCTTTTCCCAGCCTCTCTAAGCTACAAGTAGTCTTTGACTAGCCTCTCCAAGTTAAACCATGATAAGTAAGAACACCTTACTATCACATTGCAAGTGGTTTTACCTTAGCCTCTCTAAGCTATGTTTCACTCTGATCACTAATGGATCAAGGATACAAAGGTTAAGTGTTTAGGTTGCCACTCAAACTAATCTACACTCAGGTTTGCTTAAAGATAATACATTTAATAAGTTCCTGGAAAAACTTGAATGACTTCCTTCTTCTACTTCTTCCATGAGAAGAATACAAATCTAACTAAGAATATAGAAGGAAGATTTTCTTTACACTTCAAGGATAAAACTGATTCCATGATAACGATTGAATATTCTAGGAAGTAGGAAGAGATTTTTGCAAAGTTTTTTCTCTTGAATCTTCAAATCTCTCAACGTTCTTCAAACTTAGCATCTTTCATATAATGGTCTTTCTTTGTGACTGTTGCCCTGGATTAGTTTTTCAAGTGACGTGTGTAATCATCGGTTATGTCTTGAAAGAAACAGCTAGAACAAAAGTTGATAGAACTGTTACATCGGTTGCAGAAGCCGTTGTAAATATGAGCTTTCTGATCTCCTATCAGAAATTACTTTTTTACTCTCTGAGTAAGCTTTCTGAACTCTTCCTTTGTGAAGCCAGGTTGGTTGATAAAGTTAGCCAAGAGATGACGTACCAGTTTGAAACTGGGTTTGACTTCATAATTTGAAATTCAAATTTCAAATTTCCCTACTTTTCCTGTAGCTTTCTTCGCTCCACTCACAGGTGAGCTTTCTAATTTATGTAATCAGCCCTTGAAGAGTTATTTCGCTTTCTGATCTTCAATCAAATCTTCTTGGTGATGAATTCTTTGTGATTGTGATGATTGAAGATTAAGTAACATGTTGCATATGGACCTATTCTGTTATCTTCATCTTGAGAGTACTTTCTGATGTCTCGTGTTACTTTTCAAAGTCTCTTTCCTTAGTTTCTTGTAGCATTGCAGCCTTCCTCTAATTATTAGCTATCAACAGTTTAGATAAGAATATAATTTCACTTCTTTAATAAAGCAAATCTTGTAACATGTTTACACATGCATAGTGAAATATATATACTCATTTGAGTAAGCCTTGCTCTTGCTAAATGATAGATTCTTGTTATAATATTACAAGAAGCTCAATAGAGACATTAGATGTTCTTCAAAGTATTTTTTCTAAATTGCTTTTGTTGTCATTCAAAACATATGAGTGCAAGGGTTCTGGAACTAACACCTTCTACATTCTTAATTAGATTTATGCTCTTCCTGTGGAAGAAATAGAAGAAAAAAGTCATTCAAGTTTTTCTCGAGTACATTTTATGTATATGTTAAGGAAACTTAAGTGCAGATTAGTTTGAGTGACAACCCAAACACTTAACGTTTGTATCCTCGATCCAGTAGTGATCGCTGTAAAAGTACTTGTATTGTGACGATAGAGGTTGCTACTATCATGGATTAGCTTAGAGAGACTAGTGTCAAGAGTACTTTCAACGTGATAGTAGAGGTTGCTACTGCTCATGGTTTGACTTGGGGAGGCCAGTGTCAAGACTACTTTCAATGTGACAGGAAAGGTTGCTACTGCTCATGGTTTGACTTGGAAAGGCCAGTGTCAAGAATACTTTTAACGTGACTGTAGGGGTTGCTACTGATCACGGCTTAGCTTGGAGAGGCTAGTTCAATACTACTCATGTTAGCTTAAAGAGGCTAGTACAATACTACTCGGTTTAGCCTGGAGAGGTTTGTAAGTGAATACTCAACTTGTGGTAGTCTCTGAGTTGGTCTGCTAGCACAAGAGCTTGGGAAGGCTACTAATGTAAAGACTATCCAACTTTACTTTCTCAGGTTAAGAAAGTTATTTTGAATGGAACCTCAACGGTTGTTGAGTATTGGATGTAGACAAGTTGGTCGAACTAGTACAAAATTCTATGTTTTTTTTCTCTTTCTCTAATCTACTTTACTTGTCTTTATTGCGCCTTTTACTTATTCTTAATCTGATATATCCTTCTCATTTTCTGTCATCTCCTTTAATTATGAGCACTTTATTTAATAAGGTTCAAAATTCTACTTTCTGAAACTCCTGACTATGTTTTTGCTGCACTTCAAGTTTTACACTTGATAGTAATTATTTTCAGAAGTTTCAAAAATATGAAAAGAATCAATGCACGATTCAACCTCCCTTCTCATGCACATCTCTACCTACAAGATCAACTCCCAAACACTTATCCTTTCCATTCCCAAATACAAGATAACAAGAAAAATCTTCTTCCTATTTTGTTTCCTCTTGGCTGAAACTACTCTTGCTCTAAGAAAGGATTTGTTCTTCTCATTTCTTTACAAAAAATCAAGCTCTCTCTTTGTTAACAAGAAACACTCTAGGTAGGGATTTTATTTTTGAGTTCTTTCTCTTATTCTTCTCTTTCTCTTTTTGGTTTTGTTGTTGGTTGATGGTCAAGTCCATAGCTTGATGATGAGGGTTCTTGATGTTGATTGTGTTGCCATCATATATTTGACCTCTAGAGCTCAAGGCTTGATTTTTGGTTTTAAAAAAATATGAGAAATGGAATGTTTGTTGGTTTTCTTTGGTTGTTTCCTTTGAGCTTGATGGTGAGTCCAAGAAATGAGGTTCTTGGAACCATGGTATTGAGGGACTCTAAATCTCACTTCTATTTTTGTTAAGATTTAATGGGTTTAAAGAGTTTCATTCTTTAAAAGTTTTGAGTTTAGAGCTTAATAAGATGTAAAAGTGGATTTGCATTCATGTTTATGTTTTAAGCTCTTGCATTTCATGTTTAAATTCCAAGTCTTGCATATCAAGTTTAAATTTTAAGTCATCACCTTAAATCTTAAAGATAAGAAAATGAACTTGCATTTTCATGTTTAAATTCCAAGTCTTGCATATCATGTTTAAATTTTAAGTTATCACCTAAACCTTAAAGACTTAAAAATGAACTTGCATTTTCATATTTATATTTCCAAGTCATCACCTTATAATATAAATATTAAAAATGAGATTTGCATGGCATATTTATAATTCTAGCCATCACCTAAAATCTCTAAAGCTCAAGACTTATCTCTTTTATCTTAAATGGAAATTTTGATCATGGACACATCTCTATAAATGCATTTTGGCCTTATGAGGATATTGAGTTTTGAAGTTGGTTTTATTTTACTTTGAGGCTTGAACCTTGTTTCTAAGATGTACAAAGAATTTTTGAAAGATTTAGAAACTTAAGAGGAGTGGAAATGTGATCTCTAAGTGATTAACAACCCATTAATGAAATTTTTAGTTTTGCTACTATTTTGACATTTATACTTAGGTTCTTAAAGAGGTAAAATAGTTTTAAGTGTTTTCTATGTCTTAGGATAATTCTTGGGAAAGAATAGTAACTAGAAAGGATTAAAAATGTGATTTCCCAAGCTTTTAGAAATCAAAATTATGGTTACTGATTAGCCTTAATTAAATCAGAAAGGTGCTGTTTGGCATTGTTTAGATGTGTAAAATTTATTAATAATTATTGTAAAAATTATTTTTAGCACCTTAGGAAAAACTAATAACTAGAAATAATCAAAAATGTGATTTTCAAAAATTTTAGAAATTGAAATTTATGACTATTGATTGGTTCTATAAGGTGCTATTTGGTACTGCCCTTATGTCTAAAAATTATTTTTAGTATCTTAGGTGCTTAAAAGAATAATTGAAAGTGTTATGGCAAGTTATGCTTTAAACTATCATTATGGAATTTTGGCCAAAAGGATTTAACTAAAGTGAGTAATGATTTTGATTGTGTTCAAAATACCATTTATGATGTTTAGAAAAAGCTTTAGAAGTATTGGCATTTGTTAAGGGTAAAAAATGAGAAACTTTGCACTTTAACCTCTTAAAGTCTATCAAAATTTGGTCTAGGGCCCAAAAAGATTTTTATGATGAGTTTAAATGATTTCTAAGTGTTATGGTTCTTTTAAAAGCATAGATTAATTTTAAGAATCTTTAGTTTGAGAAAATTTGTTAAAAAGAGAATTTACACTTTGACTCGTAATCCTTGAGAAATTGCAGTTTTAACCCCTTTTAGGACTGAAGTGTAATTATTGACAACTTGATGATATTAATTTTCATTAATAACTATGCATGCTTGATTCTTGAATTATGCAAATGATGATCTCTACTATACTGTATATATTATGTTGAGCATAGCATATACATTAGCTGTAACGCCCCGATTTTTCTGTCTGAGAGGAAAATGACCAAAATGCTCCTGAGGTCATTTTCTGCCTGGAATTCGAGGATGGTCGGCCTAGCAATCCTCGAAGGGTCAACTCAATGTTTGAAGGGATTGGATGGCCCTTAAATGGTCTCACTTTTTGCAGTTTCGGGTCAAAATGACCAAAATACCCCTATAGTGTTTTTACGCGGGTAAAGGTGCCGTTTGAACCCGAAACTTTCCCCAAAGGTTTAAAACAATGTTTTTACATGTTAAAAGCGTTTGTTTAAGTCCAGGTGGTCCCAGGCAGTTTTAGTGCAAAATTACGATTTTGCCCCTGGAATAGTATTTTTGAGCTTAATGACATAATTAAGCAAACCTAAGCAATATTAGGCTCTAATCAAAAATTAATTAATTTCCATAATTAATCTAGAGTCAAAATAGGCCATCAAAATTAATTAGAACCTAAAATTGCTTAGATTAAACTTAAATCTCTTTTTAAAACTCAAGATTCCAATCTTGGAATCTTGAATAGTATTTTCTCTTTCCAATTCCTTAAATCATGGAATTGTGTCTAGAGTTGTTTATGAACTAAAATGAATTTATACTCACTAATGGTTCAAGACCACTCCTTAAACATGTCTTGACAACCTTGATTACCCATTTTTCTCACCTAAACACTTTCTTACAAATTCCTAATCTTAATCCTAATCAAAGATACACCTAAACACAACTCTAAACCACAATTAAAATGCAAGAAATCCTCCCCATGGCTGATGCAAGTTTCAGCCACCTCCTCCCCCATTTACATCACATGTTGATTTGTTTCTCACTCAAAGAACCATGCTTGACCCATACTTGCACCCATACTTGAACCCATATCTAGCCATGCTTTCCACCATGCCTTGAACCATACCTTGAACCATACCTTGGAGAAGATATTTTCTCTTCCTTGTGCTGTAATGGCCGAAGCCTTCCCTCCCCTAAACACCTCTCATTTTGTTTCATTTCTCTACAAATAGCATGCTTGGGTGAACTTGCATCATTTTGGGTTCATTTGCTAAGTGTAAGTTTTCAAAGAGCACTTCAAAGTTTTATTTTTCTCTCAAAGTTCAAGTGTCCAAGTTCTTCAAGTTCTCCATTCTCTTCACTCATCTCAACCTCCAATCACTTGGTAAGGATTTTCTTTCAAGTGTTTCTTTCATTTAAGTTCTTAATCTAGTTATGTGTTCATGGTTTCTCTTGAATCTTTTTGGAACTTCTTTTCTTCTTCTCCTCCTTCTTCATTTTCGGCCATGAGCCTTTGAAAACAAAGGAATGAGAGCTTGATGATGAGGGTTTCATGATGATGTTCATCACTTGAACAACCTCTAAAGCTTGATCTTTGTTCTTGAGTTTAAAATGTTTATAGTTCTTTCTTTCTTGAACCTTGAAATCTTTAACTTTGATGATGTTTTAATATGGTTACATGAACTCAATGATGAGGACTCATGATGTTGGTGTTAATACATCATCAAGATCATGGTCTTTAGAGTTTCAAAATGGCTCTTTCTTGCTCTTAAGTTTCGATTTCTTTCTTTTCCTTTTCTCTAAAATTTCGGCCAACCAACTTGGGTGGTCCAACATGATAGCTTGATGATGAGAGTTCTAGTTGGTGACTTTATGTTCACCACAAAGAAATCTCTAAAGCTTGAGTTTTCATAAAGGTGTTATAAAGCTCATTTATGGTTATAATTTTAAGGAATGTTATCTTGAGTTCTAAGAACTCTATACCTCACTTTATCTTGTCATGATGAGTTTGGTTTAAGGTTAAAGTTCCTCTAAAAGTCTTGTATGAGCTCTAATAAGATATAAATGAACTTGCATATTTACTTTGAGGTTGCACTCATGTTTATGTTCTTGCTTTGCATCTTTATTTTCAAGTCACAACCTAAGGACTCAAAGATTAAAATAAGACTTGCATTATCACCTAATTAATTCTCAAAGCCTTTCTATTTCGGCCTTAAAGTCGATTGTTGCTGGGCCTAGAGCACTAAAATAAAGAAATGAACTTGCGTTGCACATTTATTTCAAGTCTTGCATATTTAAATTTCAAGCCTTGCATATTTTTTTCAAGTCTTGCATATATTTCCAAGTCTTGCATATTTACTTTAAAGTTCTCACTTTACCTTGTAATGAAGAATAAAAATGAAGTGCATAGCATGTTTATATTATGTCATCACTTAAAGACCTTAGAGCTCAAAGACTTGCCCATTTTATCTCAAGTTAAAGTTCAATATGGAAGCATTCTTTCAATGAATACTTTCGACCAAGTAATGATGATGAGCTCGGAATGAGTTCCATCTAGTTACAAGGGCCAACAACCTATGTTCTAGTATTTTCTTTAAGCTTGATGAGTTTTATAAAAGTTATGACCAATAAGAATTATGATTTTATTCCTCTTCTAAAGAAGAATTAAATTGGTTACTGACCTAAGGTTGTTTTTAGCCTCTTGATAAAATAAAATGGTTTGCAAAGAGTTTTAGAAGTCCTAAAATGATTCCAAGGGAAACTAGCAACTTATATGCTTTAGAAATGTCAAATTATGTGTCTTTTTGGACTTGAACAATTCAGTTCTGCCTTGATGTGTTTGTTGCTGTATGATGATGTTTTGATATGTTAGAATGTGTGAAAATGATATATGATGAGGTAGGAATACTTCTATACATGTTAGGGGAGAAACTAGCTTCATAGGAAAACCGTAAAGTTGGAATTTAACGTGTGATTCAACCCCTTTAATCTTAATCAATACCAAAGCTGTTTTAGTATGATAACAATCAGTTTAGGATTGGTTAAGCATGAAAAATTTGATTACATTTGAAGTAGGATTGAATTTTAGCACCTATAAAGAAACTAATAACTAGAAAACCATAAAAGTGCAATCCTAGAACTCTTAGGACATTTAATTTCTGGATTCTATCCAGCAACCTCATAATATGGCAAACATGGTTTATGATTAGTTCTTAGGCATAGGAATGCCTCAAAATTGGTTTAGATTTAATTTATAGCGCCTTAGATAAAGACGGAACCGAGAAAGGGTCTAAAACATAAGTTCTAGAACCCCGTAATCATAGATATATAACTCTGCCCTTGGAGTATGGTGCTGCCCAGATTTATTAAAGAGCATAAATGATAGTAAGATTTGCTAGAAGAGAATCCTTATGTGCATAAGAGGTTGATAGAGAATGATAAAATAATTACATCTCAAGTTTAAGGCCCGTAAGGGTCAAAGCATAAGATACCATAGGATCAAGAGCATAATGAGTTTTAATGTTACATGTGAACGTATGTTTTATTTGAGAATGATTATGTAAACATATGGAATTATGATTGAGGATGCATGTTTTATCTATTTATGTGGCATAAAATAAATTTGGAAGAAATCCGGCGTGCTGCTATTGCGCTGCCGAATTTCTGACAAATTTGGGGACTTAGAAAGTTTTTGAAAAACCTATGAGATTTTCTTTATGAGGTACTAAGATGAGTTCTCGGATGACACTGGTTCGGCCGAGCGCCTCCAGAGAACTCACGTGACATCGGTACCAAGATGTATTCTTGGGTGACACCGGTTCGGCCGAGCACCCCCAAGAAATGCCCCTTAGCCCATACTAGATAGTCGGGATTATGATTATGATACGCTTATCGGGATTGATAAGTAAGAACTAGTGACGACTGGTTAGGTATGAGCTCATAACCTAGAGATGTGACATGTTCTGGGTGACACCGGTTTGGCCGAGCAACCCCAGAACGAATGTCTTTTAGGGTGGCCCATGAGGAAGTAAAGTATGATGATTATGTCACAAAGTTTTCCCATATGAGATTTCAATTGCCACTTTATGCCACTGTTATGATGTTCTTAATGTTATGATTATTATTCTTGCATTAGGTAGAGCCATGCATACATTCTTTACTATGTTGCATCCATGACATTAAGAATCATACTAAAATGAACGGACCTTGGCTAACTATGTTTTAAAAGCTTAAAAATGGACTTAATGCATGATCACTTATTTTGTACCCTAAACCCAAGGTTCCTGAGGATGTAGATGATGAAACCTAGGTAGTAGGAAGCCCTACTGAGATTCTTTAGCAAGATTCTCACTCCCTCTATCCTTTCCTTCCGTCACGTCTTCAGATGGCGACATTCGTGATTTTTGTGGACACCCCGACATGGGAGGTGCATCATGATCCGGAACATGGGTCATACCATTTTGTGGGTCGCTGTGTCGTGAATGTGTTCATGTTTGTTGGACGGCCCTTCAGTCACCCTGTACAGACTCATCGATTCTCTCCTGTTTCACCATTCGGCGACGAGTTCGTGTTCAAGTGCACATGCCCTCGAGAGGAGCGGATCCGCCGTACTCCACTGACGTCTTCTGCTATTCGGGACTACCCACAGTACGTGCCCCGTTTGCCCTCATCATTCTCTGAGACGGACCCTTCAGAGGACTCTATCACTCAAGTGCCTTCCGAGGGATCCTCCCCTACTGTACAGATGGACTTTGGGGAGGGTAGCGAGGCTTTTGTCACTTAGCCGGTACGTGGAGGACGGGTGAGGATGATTCCTGCCGTGGAGCTCATGCCCGACCGATGTAGTGTATAGCCACCCCGGCAGAGATAGCCCAATAGATCGGATACGTCCCTCCTTTCCAGAGAGGCCCGCAGTAGGAGGCAACCATCGCGTTCTGGTGCCCGAGCTTTGACTAGATCAGGATAGCCTCCTTTTGTTTTAAGGCTATCTATTTGTAGATGCACTAGAGATAGGAGAGTTTCTTTTTATGCCTTCTGTTGTACTTTCGTTTTCCATGTATTTCTATTTCGATTGTACTAAACTAAGTCCCACTCTCTATAAGTGGGCATATCATATTATATAAATATGCAGTTCAGTTTTATTGTGATGTGCCTTTACTTGCTTTATGTTGTGATGCTTGCCTTATTTCCTTATGTGCTTCATTTCTTATCATGTCGCGCGGCTCTCACTTTGCTTTTATAATTCAAAATTTTTTTTTACCAGTATCTTCCGCTAAGTATTTTAAAGTAAGAAGGGAACTATGATGTAACAGACTAATGATTAACTTAAATATGTTCTAGAGTATTGGGTTAAAAATTAGGATGTTACATTAGCTGAGTTCGGTCCTTAATTTCCCGCATATTGGGTTGGAGCATGTTTATGATTATGAGCTATTGATGATAACATGCTTATGGATATATGCAAAGAATGTGATACATGCTTGTATGATCAATGACATGATGATTTGTGTTATGTTGTAATTATGAATGAATGATTGAGATGCATGATTTATGAAGTTTATGAGCATGAAATGTTAAATGAAAAGTTATGATTATATGCTCATGTTTGCATCTTTAAATAACATGCTAAGATTAAAGGTGACATAAGATACCTGGAAATGATCCTCTAAACTCCGAGAATAAAAGGTTACGAGAGGTGATCCAATAAGGTGATCCTTTAGACTCCAGGAATTAATGGTTATGAAAGGTGATCCTATGCCCCCTATCTCGCACTCTGGGAGTCGGGAATTTAGCTTATTGAGAGGATAAGTATAGACTAGTGATGACTAGTTAGGTATGAGCTTATAACCTAGAACTCTCAAGAGGAAAAAGTATTAGGGTGGCCCCCATAGAAAAGAGAATAAGAAATTTAAGTCACATAAAAGAATAATGAGGAAAGATCATGATAGAAATATTTATATTCTTTATGCTATGCCCTTGTACTATGATTCTTATGATATCTTGCTTGAGGCATTGACATGCATTCTTGACTTAGTATGTTACATTCATGACATTAAGATTCATGCTAAAATTTATGGGCCTCGACTGATGGTATTTGAAACTTAATAATTGAACTTTATACATATGCTCACTATTTTCATAATGAAACCCGAGGTTCCTGAGGACATAGATGATGACACATGATAGGAGGCAAAAGCCCTACTCAAATTCTTATATAAGTTTCTCATCCCCTCTTTCTTTCTTTCGATCTTATCTTTAGAGGTCGATGGTGACATTCGCGATCTATATTGACGCCCCGTCATAGGAGATGCACTATGACCCGGTTAATTGGTTGTACCATTTTATAGGTCATTGTACTATTTGCTTGTTTGTGTTTTTGGGGCCGTCCATTTGCGCATCCTATCACTAGTGTTTGGTTCTCCCTTACTGCTCTCTTCACGAATGACTTCACCTTCAAGCGCACATGCCTGCGTACTCAACAGTTCCCTCGTGCCCACACTGCCGCATCATCCATTCAGGATTTCTCGATCTACGTACCACGATCACCACCGAGCCCCACTAAGCCATTATCGGACCCATCAAAGGATTCATCCACCCAGCTTTCTTCCGATAGTTCTGCCCCCACTGTTCCTATGGAGATGGGATGGAGTAGTGACAGAGAGGCTACTATCATGCAGCCATTGAGAGGAGCTACATCTATCCATAAAGGAGCTACTCATCCCTGCTGAGGTGCCCACGTCCGACCTGTCGGTCGTCTTGCCACAGGCTCATTGGATTGGTTACTTTCCTCTCTCCTAGGAACGACAGTAGAAGCTGTCGGCAGTGGACTTCCTGGAGCGCTTGTGCTTTTTAGTGGAGAAGATAGCCTTCTTTTGTTTTTGTTTTTATTAGAAGTTACCTATTCTAGGCGCGCCCAATGACATTAGTGGGAGGAAGGACCTTTTCTAGCTTGTATTTAGTTTCCATTTGCATATTATTTATGTATATTTTGGTATGATTGTACCTAGCCCAACCTTTGTTGGGGGGCATGATGTTACTATATATATGTTTTGACGCGTGAGGCAGAACAGTCAGTATTTGATAATATATATATGACACTATTATGTCCATGATTTATGGTGTTGTATTCTTAGGTGTGCCCATGACTTGTTTTTACCTTCTTCCCTTATATGCACAAGGTATGATGTAGTTTATTCAGTGTGCGTGGCTCATATTTTGTTTTTAAAATTCAAAAAAAAATTTACTCATATTTTTACTAAAGTATTCCTAAGAGTTTACGTTAAAAATTGAAACAAAAGAGTAATAATTAATAATTAACTTAAATGCATCTTAGGCGTGTTGGGTTAAATTATTACGGTGTTACACTATATAAGCATGCCAGATAAACAAGTCTACAAAGGATAGTAATTCAATTCTATAATTTAGATAACTTTATTTTTTGCATTATATTTATGGTTTTATAATTAAAAGTGAATATGAAGCTATGAAGTTTTTCAACCTGCTCGATACCTTTTTTCAAAATATTTTGTGAGTTAGTGCATGGAAGCTAATTTTTGTGTGATGTTTGTTTCTTTGAGAAGATAATATGACTTTACTTCATGGAGGAAGATCTTTGAACAAGTGACATGTTTTTTTGTTTATCTTTAATATGCAAACCTAATTTTATTGTAGAGGTTTTGTGTGTTTTTGCTGTTTTAGTTAAATTGCAGTATAACTTTTGTTAGCTTGACACACGAGTCAAAATGTGGTTTATTCTTAAAGAAAACGGTTAACAATTAGTTACTAATCATCTTTGTGAGAGAAATAAAAGATGTATAAAAGATAAATATATTTTTTTGGTGGGTAGGATAAATGTTATTTTATAATGCGTCAAATAGAAGCAAAAATAAAACAATAAATACAAGTTAAAATTTTGAATATGAATCATTAGGTAATTTAATTTTTATGATCCGCACCGGTTTCGACAAGTATATGTACAGAGTAGTATGTCAAATTAGTTTTTCAAATTTTCACAAACCTCCTTTGCCTTTTATCAACTCAATAGGTTTTTGGTTCATATCCTTGTCTCTCCGGTAATTTAGCTTCTGGGCAAAGAAAACTATGTTCTTCTCTCTCTGTACTCTTTTCAGTTTATTTATTCGAAATTTTCTGTGACTTTGCGCAGTTCTTTGTTCCCTTGATGCGGCTGGGGTTTTGGTTTGATTATTGGAACCATAAATCGGGAGCACAAAGTGCAGAATCGTTGGTGGGTTGTTCTCAAAACCTAGTGAGTATTGATTTTCCTCGCTTCTTTCTCCCCTTTCTTCCTCCTTTGAATTTATTTGATTGCCCTGAAACAGCGTTTGTTGTTTATCTCTTATCTCTGTCTCTGTCTCTCTCTCTTGGTTGTGGGTCAGGTTTACTTTCAAATCGTTAATTTTTATTTTTCTTATTCACTTTTTGATTGATGATTTTTGTTTGTTAAAGTTGGTAGCGGATGATATTTGTTTGTGTTTTTGTGGTATCAAACAAAATGAGAAAGACGAACCTTTCTGTAAAGTTGAAGTGTTGCAGCTAATACTAGTAGATTTAGCTTTGGGGGATATATCTCATTCCCTTTGGATTTTTTATTGAAGGGAGATTGGCTTCTGTTTGCCATTTGTGTAGTTGCCATATCTAATGTTATTGTGATTTGTGAGTTTCACTTTGGAGGAAGGAGGGAAAGAAATGGATTTGAAGAGTAAAATCCCCTTCACCTCCCTTCCTTCCATTCCAAAGTGAAACTGATAAACACACCATTAAGTACTTACACCGGGTTTGAGATGGTCATAACTCTGCAACGGATTGCATTTTGTGTGATGATTGGATTCCAAGGGGCATAGCTTGCAGCTTCTGTTTTAGTGAAGTTAATTAGCATACTATGCTCTTACCTAAAAGGCCAAGGACTTATTTCTGACCTGGGAATTCACTTATTTCAGTGTGCTGTTTACTATGTGTTAACCTTTTAGCAAGACCTTGTTTTAAGTAGATTTATTGAAATTTTGATTTTTGGTAGAGACCATAGCACGCAATGGTGTAATTGATTCCATGTTGCTGACCCTACCTAGTGGGTATGCTTTGTTGTTGTTCTTGTTGATTGTTTGGGTTGTTGTTCTTGTTGATTGTTTGGTACAATGTCTTACAACCAATACCCTTTTGGTTGTATCTTTCAAGTAACATGATCACTTTGTCTCATTGCTGCATGATGATATTTTTTCCCATGATGTAACTATCTGTTCATAACACAAAATTTACCTGATTTCAGAATATAATATGTAGCAGTTCAATCCATTATTTCTGTCCTGTGACAGACTGTATTTGGCCAACAAAAAGACTTTTTAGTTTTACATTGTATTTTCTTCATGTTTTGTCATATGCATAGTCATATGGCTTTGTTTTCTGTATTATATTTTAGTCGATGAAGATTAACACATTAATGTTCTTTTATCTTTCAAGTGGATGTATAAAAAGCCAGTGCAATCATTAGAAAACCAATAACTGGATACTACAATGGAAGTTGGTGCACCGACACCACTTTTAATTTTTCATTCTGTGCAAGTGATATGGTGCTTGTTTGTTGCATAGATTTCCGTGCCAAATTGCATCATGGATATTGCATCAGAAGTGAAACATGAAAATCAGCTCCTCTGTGATCTTTCTTACCATTGGGATAATATTTTATGTTTTGAACCTATCCATATCTTTAAAAGTTATGAAAAATGTTGTTTAAAATGAGATTGCTACATTTATGAAACAAGTTACTTTATTTTAGGCATAGTTTTCATGCATTAACAATACAAAGCTTTCTTCCTTTGGCTTACCCTTATCTATATGAACTTGTAGCCATGGATGTTGAAGATGCAAAGATTGAAGTTTCAGCTTCTTCAGTTAGTCTTAATTCCTCAGGATCTCAGCAGAATGAGTTCCTTTCTCCAGAGGATCTTGCTTGGGTTGATTCCTCTCTAACTAAAGATTCTGATATTTCAGAGTCTACTTGGATCCCTATGCAAAATGCTTTGTTTGAAATTATCAGTGCCCAAACTCAATTCTTCAGCACTGATAGAGAAATTCTCCCCTCGATTGTTAGTCTAGAACATAATCAGGAATCTTTAACTTACGATGTGGGGCATTCATCTAAGCCGCCTTCTACTTATGTTAGCCCGCTAAGTCTTGCAGAAGAAAGTAGCACTGATGAAACTCCAAAAATTGAAAAGACTGGGACTTTGCCATCGTCAACTTTCCAAGGAAATCCTTTTCTTCCAACTTATAACGAAGACCTGAAGGGGAATGAAACTGAGGATATAGGACTTAATCTGGATTCTTCTGCTTATGAGGTGGAGGATCACACCCCTGAGAATATTTTCAAAATCTGGGATTTGGACATCCCATCCGAGCCATCTGAGGAAGTTGAACTTGTTAAACAGTTGGAAAAAGCCCTTTCAGAGAATACCTTTCAAACGGTTCCATCATCTTTTGATGATTCAGGGAAGTTGAAGGAGGGCTCACTTGATGATCTAATTGGCGGCATTGCTGACTTATCTTTAAATAATAAAGTATAGTGTCCATTGATTTGTTTTCCTTGCAATTTTTTTATCAGCGTAGTTACTCTACTTTTAACTATTGATGTTTGAAGTTTAAAGCCTCTCTTTTGGTTTTTTTTTTTTTTTTATATATAATTTGGAACAATGACAAGGCCTTGAATTATCCTTGCAACCAAGGACTTGTATTTTGAATAAAAACCTTCTGTGAATTGTGATCGCAGTTTTTAATTCGATTTGGTGGATCACAAAAAGAAACAAGGCATAGTATGAGTGTTCTCTGGGACTTGGACCTGAAGAACATGAGAATTCCTTTGCGGGGCTTGGTGCATTTGTTGTTATGATTTCAGCTTGGTATATTTGAATAATCCATCACAGTAGCCCATGGTAGCATTTACCATTACAACTAGCCCTAGTTTAAAGACATTATGGTGTTTGTTATGATACATCTTTTAAATAGATGGCATACCTGACAAATATTTATTGTTATTATTTTCTTTATATTAGCTTTTAGTTGGCATATTCAAATATCAAATTATTAATTTTTTGTGTACAATATAAAATAGCGAATTTTAATGAAGCTTGCTTTTTTTTTCGCTGATTTAAGAAAAAAAGCAAGCTTGCTTCGCAATCTACCGCTATCTGACCAAGGTCGCTTGCGTCTCAATTTTGTTCTTTGGGTGCTCGACTACTGATCATCTCACTTAAGAGTGTCGAGCTCACACAAATTTGTTAACTATGATTGCTCAAAAAACACACGATGCAATCCAAGTTGTCTTTCAAAACTGGACAACTATTTGATTCAAACTTATGGGGGATTTCTGCAAATAGTTTAAATGCAACAATTTGAACGAGAAAATGCGATTTTAGAGGCAAGCTCTGGAATCTCTGGGAAACAATTGTTGTATAATTGACTCTACAGTAAGTCAATATGCAAAGTATATGACTATTTTGGATTAAAGTGAAATCTTAATGTTTAACCCAACGTCTAAAGTGTTTTTTTTAATTTTTTTTTATATGTGCGGGGAAGCCTGAGGTCTTGGGACCTAGAAGGGTAAACAGTACGACCCTTTCTAAGATAGCTGATACGCCACAAGAGCGTAAATTGGATATTCTAGCATCAAAGGCATGATGGAGATTATCAAGAATAATCAAGGATGATATAATATTTGTTTAGTTTATTTAATTTATGTATTTAGTTTTCTAAATTTGTATTTATTTTATTTAGTCTAGATTTATATTTTGTTTAGTTTTTTTAGGCCATATTTGTTAAGACTCAATAAATGGACTTAGGATCAGTTTAGACTTAGTTAAGTATTTACCCTAGTCTAAGAGGCTATAAATACCTCATAGTAACTAATTGTTAAGGAGTTTTTTTTTCAAGATGTGAAATTGAAATCCTATATTGTGGTTACGTCTGATGCAGAATTTGTTAGCTCTGGAACCATCGAAAAAGTTATCACAACTTAAGTTTTGAGTAACAACAAAGTATATTTTGTTAAAATATTTTGAAGAAAGAACCAATAGTTTGCTTGAGTTTCTTAATTATCAAATAGGAACTTTTTCATACTATATGTAATCAATTTCATGATATATTTTTCATAATATCATGATCTGGCATGATATAAGACTCATTCAAAGATTCCATAATTTTTTAAAGTATGAAAAATAAATCAAAAAGTGAGTTATAGTATGTGAGAACCTTTAGAAAGTAAGATGGAACATCAAAAAGTATATCTGAGACATCATAAACCAGTCTAGTACAGCAGAAAGCAACATTATGTAACACCCTGGAGTTATTTAGAAATTAATTGAAGCCTTATTAACAAGATTTTCAATATTCTGACAGACGTAGTGATGATAAGGACAACCTAATGGACAACCTAATGCCCCAATTTTTACTGTAATTTTTACTGTCATTAGAAATTACTCAATTATCGAATTACCGTAGGTAATTATTACATAAGATTTGAGGCCGAACAATCCTCAATAAAGGAATATAACATTAGAAGAGAGGTTAGGAATGATTCATGCGAGAGTCAATCAGAATTTCAGACGTATAAAATGACCAAAATGCCCCTGAAGTTATTTTACTCAGAAAATGAGGATCGTGGGCCCCACCTATTCTCAAGGGGATATTTTGAGGATAATAAGGGATTGTTTGTGTTATGTGTGTTAATAGAGCAGAAGGATCTCAATTTTGAGTTCCGACGCGCGAAATGACCAAAACGCCTCATGGGTGTTTAACTCCGATGTGCGTGCCGACTGAGCCCGAACCTCACTAAAATGTTTTAAAATGTGTTTTTAAGCCATGATTAACCATTGGTTAAGCTCGGGTGGCCTCGGGCAATTTTTAAGTGAAAGTACGATTTTGCCCCCTGCTTTTTGAAAGGCGGTTTTGCGAATTTCGGGATTTTTGATTCGTATACCGAAACCTAAGCAATATTAGGCTCAAATTAAAGCTTATTAAATTCTAAATATTAATCTAGAGTCAAAATTATGTATTTAGATTGATTAGAACCCAAAATTGCTCAAAAACACCCAAATTGCTTACTAATTCACTTAAACCCTTAACCGTAAATTCTCTAAATTACATGAATACCTTGCCTACACCTAAATAATGCATGGAACACACAAATTTCACTTCTTTGGGCTGTAATGGATGAAATTATTGATGCCATTATGCAGCTGAATTATTGCCAAAAGTTACACTAAAACAAAATGCCAAAATGTCACCATAAGAGACATAATTCCTTAATTTCATACAACTTTGTCTAAAATGATTTTTCCTCCCTTATTTCTCCTGCAAAATTCCGTCCACTACCTCATCATTTTGGCCAATTAGAAGCCTCAAAATCTTCTATAAATAGGCTTGCTTGAGTGGTCTTGGAATGCTTGGTTCATAACTAGTTTTTAGGAGCACCAAAAACTTTCTTTCTTCCTCCTCTTTGGCTGAATTCTTTCTTCAATTTTTTCAAAGAGATTTTGTTTCATTTCACTTCAAGAAACCAAGTTCTCTTCCTCTTCTTCAACTCAGATTAGGTAGGGAGTAGTTTCTAAATTTATTTCTATGCTTTGAGGAGTTGTGTTTTTAGCTCAAAATGATGAAATTATGAACTTGCCTTAGCTTTTCATTTTGGTTTTCCTCTTCAATTTTTCTTTAACCAATTCAACCATATGGCCTAGGTGGAACTAAGATGATGGCTTGATGATGAGGACCTTGAGGGTGGTTTGTAAATCCATCACAAGTTAGGCCTCTAAAGCTTGAAAATTCCACTTGATGCAAAACCTTAAAGAATAATGCTTTATGATGCTAAAACAAAGATTTTTAGTTTAGAACTTGAAAGATGTATTTTTTTCCTTTTATGTTTTATTTCTTGTTAAGATATGTATTGGGTTGAATTTATAATTCTTTTAAAGTCTTGAAGGAGCTCTAGTAAAGAAACAAAATGAATTTGCATCCATGATTAAGTTTATGCTTTGCATAACCATGTTTACCTTCTATGTCATCACTAAATTTTCAAGAATGAATAAATGAACTTGCATTTCTCATGTTTAAATTCCAAGCTTGTATTTCATGTTTATGTTTCAAGTCATCACTTAATCTTTCAAGATAATAAAGAGGTTGCATCTCATATTTAATTTATGCTCTCACTATATTTTATAATGGCTAAAAGAATCAACGCATGGCATGTTTATTTTATGCCATCACCTAAAGATCCTAGAGCTCAAAGACTTGCCCATGTATCACAAGCAAAGAAATATGATTATTGGAGTTAAAGAATTTATTCTTTAAAAAGTCTTGAGATTGGAGCTTAAAAAGATGTAATAATAATATTCTCTTCTCCCTCTACTGGTCCTTCTCCCTCTACTAGTCCTGTGCGGACTACCGCCGCTCCGGTTTCTTAATATTTTCTTCTCCCTCTACTGGTCCTGTGCGGATTACACTGCTCCAATTTCTTGTATCATGTTTATATTTCAAGTTCTTGCATCATGTTTAATTTTCAAGTCATCACCTTAAATCTTAAAGATAAAGAAATGGAATTGCATATCATGTTTATAATTCCAAGCTATCACCTTATAAAGATAAGATTAAAATAAGGTTGCATAGCATGTTTATAATTCTAAGATGTCACCTAAATCTCTAAAGCTCAAGACTTACTCCTTTTATCTTAAGTGAGAATTTTAATTGTGAAGATCCTCCCAAATTTGACAAAAGAACTAGTTTCTAAATGAGTTTTAAGGCTTTGCAAGGATTTTACGGGAAACTAGTATTTTATATGCACTTAAAATATGATTCTATGTAATTGCATGAGGTTCATGATTGACCACTGATATGAGTTTAGTATCAATGTGTGATAATGATTTGATATGATTGAAGTTGTGATAATTATGGTTTATTGTTAAGAGAATGATTCATAATTGGTTTAGTAACTAATTAGTTCTATAATTGATAATTCTATGTAAGGATTGGATGCTTATTAAGTACTTGATATCATTGAATGATTTCCTGGTTTGCATGTTATAGTTGCTGTTGCAAATAATGAGAATGCTTGTACATGAAATGTTCTTTATTATGTAAAATTTACCTTTGTTGCTAGAAGAAAGTGTATCATTGTAAAAGTGTAATTTGGAAAGGTTCCGCTAAGGAAAGACTTGGTATTTAAGCGTGTCCATTGTGACCCACCTCTCTTTCTGGGAATCTCCCATATGCATGATTACAGCTTGATATATATTATTCTAGCTTAAGACTATAAATGAGAAAATGTTATGATGTTTATGAATTGTATTATGATATAACATGCAAAGATTTAATGGTGACTTAAACTTATAAGAAAATGATCCTTTGGAACCATCAGACTATAGATGGTGAAAATGTGATTTTAGCCCCCTAACCCGTTCTCTCAAAAGGGTAGAGTCGGGACTTTAGCTTATCAAAAGGGATAAGTATATGCTAGTGACGACTAGTAAAGTATGAGCTCATAACCTAAATTACTCCCAAAAGGGTGGAGTATAGGGTGGCCCAAGGAAAATAATGATGATGATAAGATTTTAAGTCACCAAAGGCACTAAAGAAATGAAATATGTGCATTGTGTCCATGTGTAGCTAATATTATATGACGTTCTTTTATGCATGTTATTTTGATAATGATGATGAGGAATATGATTTAATGATAAAGGAAATGTTCATTGTAAATATGACATGTTAAGAATAAGATGCATTATAAGACGCATAATTAAAAATTGACGAACCTCGGTTAAGTATTTGTCCGAACTTAAAATGAATCTTTGCATGCTCACTATTTTAGAATAATCCCGAGGTTCCTGCGGACTTTGATGATGACACTATAGAAGGAGGTACCCTACTGAGAATTCTTTAGCAAGATTCTCACTCCCTTTTCTTTATTTCCGTCATTGTCTCCAGATTCAAATGGCGACATTCGTCCTGTTCGTTGATACCCCTACTTGGGAATTCCACTATGATCCGGTGCATCGCTCGTATCATTTTGAAGGGAGGTGTGCAGTTCGTGTTTTTATTTACATAGGTCGTCCATTTGCACATCCTGTCCCTAGTTATCGATTTTCTCCTACTTCTCCCTATGGCGATGAAATGGTTTTCGAACATGCACGTCCACTTGATGAAAGGATGTTACGTTCTTATCCCGCTTCATCTGCTGTCCATGGATTTCCAGAGTATGTTCCCGAGACGAGATATTCTGAAACCGATCCTTCAGAGGACACTCCTACTCATGTATATTCTGAGAGCTCTGCTCCTACTCCCACACGTGTAAGAGAGGGTAGTGAGGAAACAGTTGTTCAGCCGAGGTTAGCGAGAAGGCCGTCCATGCGACCCCAGCCTGGTGCATCTCGTGTCCCCTCCCGAGGGAGCTCATCAGTGGATCGGATTTATTCCCCCATTTCCAGGACAGTGGCCATAGAAGGTTCTTAGTAGATTTATATGTGATCATGCACCCTAGTTTTAGGATAACCTTCCCGGCTTATGGAGTTATCTAGTTTAGGGGCATGTATTTCCTTAAGTATATTTTCTTTTATGGGTTTGCATAAGATAATGATGTATGAACATAACCCACCCTTTGAGTGAGGTTATTGTATGTAAATATATGCTATAATGTGCTTATGGATGTTATATGATGGAGCCTAAGTGATATGATGTGATATATTCCTAAACGTCTTATTATACCCCGCTTACTCGTTCACGTTGTACTCGGCTCACGTTTTCAATTATGTGTTTTAAAAAAAAATGGCTCGTAATTTCACTAAGTATTTTCAAATTATGAAGAAAGAACCAAAGCAAGGAGTAAAGTCTAGTCATTAATCAGATTCAACCTAGGTGTATCTGGTTAATTACTAGGGTGTTACATTATGTGTCACCAAGATCATGGCCTCTAGAGTTTTAAAGTTTTGTTCTTTTCCTCCTCATGGCTTCAGCCTTGTTTTCCTTTCCTTTGGTGTTCAAGGTTTTGTTTTGAATAATGTTGGTTGTTAGTTATTTTGATCTCTTGATCCATTTCCTTGAACTTGATGATGATGTTCAAACCATAAGATTTCTTTGACACCTTGGTACAAGAACTCTAAAGTTCACTTTATCTTGCTATGATAAGTTTGAGTTGAGGTTTAAGTTCCTTTAAAGTTTTACAAGAGCTCTAGTGAAGAATGTAAAATGAACTTGCATTCATATTTATTTTCCTTGCCTAGCATATTTATTTTTGAGCTAATCACCTAAACCGTAAAGATTAAAACAAGAGTTGCATTCTCATACCACTTAATAATTAATCTCGAAGCTCACCTATTTCGGCCTTAAAGTCGATTGTTGTGGAGCCTAGAGCACTAAAATAAAGAATTGGACTTGTATTCATATTTATACTTCAAGTCATCACTTAAATCCTAAAAGATAAAATGAGCTTGCATATTTACTTTCAAGTCTTACATATTTATTTTCAAGTCTTGCATATTTACTTTCAAGTTTTGTGTATTTGTTTTCAAGCCTTGCATATTTAAATTCCTAGCACCTCATGTTTATGTTTCAAGTTCTTGCATCTCATATTTACTTGAAGCTCTCACTTTACTTTATAATAAAGAATAAAATGGAATGCATAGCACGTTTATATTTTGTCATCACTTAAGGAACCTAAAGCTCAAAGATTTGCCCTTTTATCTCAAGTTAAAGGTGGCTATGGAGACATCCTCATGGATGCATATTTCGGTCATGTGGTGATGATGAACTTGGTGTGAGTTTCATCTAGTCACAAGAGCCGACAATCTATGTTTTAAGATTTTCCTTAGACTTCAAGAGTTTTATAACATTATTACCAATGAGATTTATGAATTAAACCTCTTCTAGGAATGTTTTAAACTAGCTACTGCCCTATGGCCATTCTTAGTCCCTTTCGTGAAATAAAATGGTTTTCAAAGAATTTTAGAAGTCCTAAAACGATTACAAGAGAAACTAGCAATTTATGTCTTGAAAATGTGAGATTATGTGTTATTTGGAACCTATGCTTTTCAATTCTGCCATGCTATGGTTGCTGCTGTATGATGATATTTTGACATGTTAGAATGTGTAAAAATTATATATGTTGAGGTAGGAGCCTTTCTATGTATGTTAGAAAAGAAACTAGTCTTACCGAAAAATCGTAAAGTTGAGTTTTAGCATAGTTTTGACCCATTTATTTTTAGCCACTGCCAAAACTATTTTAATTGGATAATATTCAGTTTAGGATTGATTAATCATGAAAAACTTGGTAATGTTTGATGTAGGATTGATTTTAGCACCTATAGAGAAACTAGTAACTAGAAAACTGTAAAAGTGCAATCCTAGAACACTTAGATTATTTAATTTTCTAATTCTGTCTAGCAACCTTATAATATAGTAAACATGGTTTATAATTAATTCAAAGGCATAGGAATACCTTATAATTGGTTTAGATTTAATTTATGGCGCCTTAGGCGAAGACGGAACGTAGAAAGGGTCTAAAACGTAGTTTCTAGAACCCCATGATCGTAAGTTTTAGAAAATGGAAGATCTACATGGGGTTGTTTGGTTTTGCTCCTAGGCATGAAAATTAGTGAGGATATTAGTTGTGAAGCCATAGGTGCATAAAAGATTAATAGTGAACATTAGAATGATTACATCTCAAGTTTAAGACCCGTAAGGGTCAAAGCATAAGACACCCTAGGTTTAAGAGCATAATGAACTTTAGTACTTCATGTGGGTGCATGATTTTATTATGGAAATTTATGATGACTGTGATGCTCATGATTATGTATATATATATATATGAATGTGGCATAAAGCAAATTTGGAAGAAATTCAGTGTGCCGTAGTTATGCTACCAAATTTCTGATAAATTTGAGGAACTTGGAAAGTTTTCAAAGAGATATGAGTTTTGAGTGTGACATAGTACTGTGAGAACGCGTTCTGAGGGACGGTGATACACAATGCCCCAGAAAAAAAATCCTTGAGGGGGACGGCGATACATAACACCCCAAAGAGGACAATATTCACTGTATACTTGATGCCGTGTGACGCATTCTGTTATGATTATTATTATTGAGATTTCGCTTATCAGATGATAAGTAAGAACTAGTGACGACTAGTTAAGGTATTAGCTCATAACCTAGAGATGTGACACGTTCTGGGTGACACTGGTTCGGCCGAGCACCCCCAGATCGATTGTCTTTTTAGGGTGATCCCTATGTTACAGTACGATGCTTTGAATGTCACACTGTTACAGAAAAAGAAATGCTTTTACATGAGAAGTATATGCCACTTTATGCCACCTGTATGATGTTGATAGCTCTATAAATGTTTATTTGATTCTGCCTATTACATCGTCATGCATTCATGTTTTATTATGTTGCATCCATGAGACATTAAGACTCATCCTAAAAGGAATGGACCTTGGATAATTAAGTTTGAAACCTAATAAGTGAATTTTATGCATGCTCATCTTTTCAAAGAAACCCAAGGTTCCTGAGGACGTAGATGATGACACCTAGATAGGAGGTTGCCCTACTGAGATTCTTTAGCGAGATTCTCACCCCCTCTATCTTTCTTTCCGCCACATCTTCAAATGGCGACTTTCGTGTTGTTCATTGATACCCCCACCTAGGAGGTGCACTACGACCCAGAGCACCGGTCGTATCATTTTGAAGGGAGCTGCACACTCCGAGTGTTTATGTTTTTGGGACGCCCCTTTTTTCACCCTGTACATAACCATCGATTTTCTCCGACTTCCCCGTATGGCAATGACATGGTTTTTGAGCGAGCACGGACGCATAACGAGAGGGTGCTCCGCACTTACTTTGCTAAGTCCGCCGCCCATGTTTTTCCCGACTATGTCCCCCGTTCGAGACATTCGAAGACTGACCCATCAGAGGATCCATCCACCCATCCATACTCTGAAAACCCTTCCCCTACTCCCCCGCTGAGGGTAGAGGGTAGCGAGGAGACGGTCACACAGCCGAGGCTGGCTCGAAGGCAGTCTATGCATCCCCGTCGAGGAGCTCATGTCTATCCGCAGCAAGTGCCCACTCCGGATGTGCTTCGCCCATGGATCGGTTATGTCCCGCCCTATCTGAACTACTAGCAGTAGAGCCGCTTGAGGAGTGATTGTATACACACCACACGTAGATTAGGGTAGCCTTCTTTTGTTCAAAAAGGTTACCCATTTTAGGTGCACTATGTAATATCCTATTCTTTTTAGAAATTAAATGAAGCTTTATTAATGAGAATTTTAGGATGTTGATAAATGTGGAAATGATGAGACTAACTCAAGGAAGCAAAAAAAAAAAAAAAAAAAAAAAAACGTGAATAGTGTCTTACAGGCCCCACAGGTCCACCGGAACAGCCGAAATCCTAGAATTGGGCCCCGGAGATGTCCAAAATTGAGAAATTATAAGATTATGTTTAGAAATAGGTAGGAGTAATGATTTCATACCCGAAATTATTTTTCGGGCAATATTTGATTTCTCGAATTAAGCTTCGCCTGTTTGTAGAAATTTCAGTGTTCGATTTCTAACATCAAAACTAGTTAATATCTGCAAATAATGAAGTATATCCACTTGAATACCAAGTGAATGGCTAGGATTTCATCTTGGATGAAAGATCAAATCCTAGCCATTGATTTTAAACCCTTTTAATGGAAAGAAATTATATTTTATTTTTCAACCAATCAAAACACTCCTTAATAGATATACTTAACCCACCTAATCACATCTTTTTCATCATCATCCTCGGCCAAGTGAAGAGCAGCAGCAAAACTCATTCCTTCTTCATCCAAAAACCTTTGCTAACCTTCAAAATTTCAACCTCCAAAATCCTAGACCAAATCTTGCTAGAATCAAAAACTTCCTTAAGCAAACTTGTTCTACACTTCAACCTCTACAAATATAACCGATTAGATTTTTCAAAACCTCACTTTAGTACCTCACTCAGCACTGATTAGTGGAGGATCTAGGTGTGTTTCAAGAGTTTTGGGGTGGAGAACATCTACCTTGAAGTATACAAAAGCTAAAGAAGCATTAGCTTCCAAGGGTAGGGTTTTATTTGTCTTCTTTTGTTTCAAAATTTCCTCTGAAAATTCTGATTGGTTTTGTCCCAAAATTTCTGATTTTATTGGTTAATCATATGTTGATATTGATGTATGAATTTTGGTGGAGTGTTTGGTGTGGTGGAAAAATCATTTACATCAAGAGAGACTTGGAATTAGTTTGCTGGATTTTCGGATTTCCACAAGGCAGAACTTGTTGACGAATTTTCTGGTGCAATTGTGTTCCATTTTATGGGCTATAAAAATTATATGTTGAAGGTAACATCCTAAGACAACCCCATGATTTTCCTTGGGTCATGTGAATGATTTTCTCTGCTTGAAGAAAATTCATGATTCTTGAACATTGTTACTGGAAAATCCCGGTTTGAAGCAAGCAGCAAATTTTGTCGAATTTTCTAATATATCTAGAGATCTTAGATTCAGTTGAAAATTTTATGGGATGTAGTTACCATGTTAGGGGTCTCTATTAAAAATTTGGGGTTATTCTGGGTACTTTTTCTGTGTTTAAAAATTCAAGAACCGAAGTTGTGACTATGCTGCCTGAAATATTGAAGCTGAGGCAGTAAAATTGTGTGATTTTATTATCATAGTAAACGATGGGTTTACTCTTTGAAAATTTTATGGGAAGCTGATAACACATTGAATTATAACTGTGAATTTTATTTTGAGTTGATTTAATCAATTGGTGGGGTCGAAAATTATGAGAGTCCTGATCTAACTGTGAACAAGTGGTCTCTAACCACCAGATTGGAAAAGTTTATTTGATAAGGTTAGAGAACACCGTTTGTTTTGAAATTTGTACAGGGCCTTTTAGATACATTAACATGTCATAGAGAATTTTTATGGCTCTTAAATTCGCTATTTGATAGGGAAATTAATTTTGAATTCTAGAGTAATAAATCTGTTGAATGCTGAAAACGGTAAGAATGTCTTGAACTAATGATAGAATGGCTTTAGATACAAGTATATATCATGTTAATGCATGCTATTTGTTTGAAAGAAATGTTGATGAGATATGGATGAGACTCCAACATAATTGTATGCCTACCGTGATCTAAGCCGACCTTTGAAAGGAGGAGTACATTATGTGATTAGTGTGAGGATAAAGGAAAAGAAAAGAAAATTAACATGACTTTTAGTTGTGCAATTTTTAACATATGGGGAAAATAGAGACAAGGCTTATGTGGTTGAGCAGGAAAGACAAAAGTAAGAGCTTTCTGGGAATTTGATAAGCCAGTAGACGTATCGACATATAGGAATGAGCTCATGTCCTAATGGTAAATAGTTCTTGTGGAGTGATTCCACTACAGACATCACTTGATGTGGGATTAAGCCTTCCCTATGTTAATGAGAAAATAACAATGCACTAATTATTATTATACTTGTACTTGATTTTACATGATGTATATACCTTGATATTCTTGTACATAGTTTTGCATGAGTATTCCCACATGAATGAGCTTATCAATTGTGTTTCACATTATACCCGAGGGAATACCCTACCGAGGATTTTATAATATTCTCATCCCTACGGTTGCATTTACTTGGTGTTAACCAGATCCAAAGATGCCGTCACTAGTATTTTACCTTGACTCGCCACAAGGTGTGGCATTATGATCCTGCTCTTGACTCTCTGTATGTAGTGGGTTACTCGCAAGTTCGTGTCTATGTGTTTTTCGCCGCTCTTTTAGTACATCGATTTTCTGGTGACTTTGACCCTGCTTTCCCTTATGATGGTGTGCCTCTCCACTTGGCACACCGTGATATTTGAGGTCCCACTGCACCACCAGCACTCTCTCCAGCCAGATGATCCCTCTTCATCCTCGTCTTGCACTCGCACCCATCGGAGGGTCCTCGATGCCCAGCGGAGGTGAGGCTATCATGCCGATAGCCAGCGGTTTCATCTAGTAGGACGTGAGATCTTGAGGACTCATGATATGTATATAGTGGTAGTTTAGCATCTTGGTAACCCTCTAACCTGCAGATTTATCGGGTTAAATGTTGTGGGGTTTATGTCCTGCTTGTACAAACTTTTGCTAGACCTCAACTTTGAGCAAAGTTAGATTAGATAATCGGAGGTGTTCCTTCCTTTTGTGAATCGAGTTCCTGATGAGCTTAGAAGTTAACCAGTGTAGTATCAGTACGGTGTACACATTGCAAACTTAGAAATGATGTTTATATATGTATATTCGAGTTTGGCCATCTATGTGTTTGAATTATTTGATTTCAATTATTTTCGACTAGTATAGATTGTGAATATAAGTAATACTTTTCGAATTACTATGTTGATACTCGAGTAAAATATGGTAATTCGGAGGGTGTTACATTATGGTATCAGAGCCGGACTATCCTATAAGCCTGAGGATTGGACCGGCTATGCTTTCTTAGAAATTGTCATACATTATGATTTTATATACATGTATGACTGCTGATTTAGAATGTTGTGGGTTACTGCTACACTTAGCTTGGTATTGAGCCTGATCAACTCAATATTTTGTTTGGTGTGATAGGAATCAATGACTTCGAATCGGCAAACTAGGCGTGGAGCAGGAAATGATGCCGACATGATGAATACTTTCCGTGAGATGGCGGCTGCCATGAGGGAACAAGCTACAGCTGCTACCCGAATGATGGAGCAGCTGAATCGCAACGAAAGGCAAAATCCAGCCAATAGCCCTTCAGTGAATGAGGTTGATGTAGAGTATCAGAAGTTTGCTGAGTTCAGGAAGGCAACTCCCCCGCCATTTCGAGGAGCCTTCAACCCAAGTAAGGCAGAGGAATGGGTTAAGGCTATGGAGAAGATCTTCTCAGTTCTCCCGTGCACAGAGACCCAAAAAGTGGCTTTTGCCACCTACATGTTGGAAGCAGATGCAGAATTCTGGTGGGTTGGCACCAGGAGGTTATTTGAAGCTTCCCAAACTGAAGTTACTTGGGACATTTTCAAGGAAGCCCTCATCGCAAGTATTTTCCTACTACGTGAAAAATGCAAAAGAGTTGGAGTTGATGGTTCTTGAACAAGGACCTATGAGTGTAGCAAAGCATACCACTAAATTTGAAGAGCTCTGCAAGTTTTCTACGATTTACCAGCGTGATCGGGATGAAGCTTGGAAATGCATGAAATATGAAGGAGGTCTACGAGAAGATATAGAAGCAGCTGTAAGTCTCCTAGAGATCAGAGACTATCCTACTTTGGTAAATAAATGTCGACGTGCAGAGGAGTCTAACAAGAAGCTGATAAATTTCAAGCATGCCCAAAACAATGCTAGAAGGGGATTAGCACCTCAAGGCCCTCGATTCAAGCCTATCAACCAACCCTGGAGAAGATTTCCACCCAACAATAACAACAACAACAACAAAGGGAAACAACTTCAATTTTCAAGACCTGAGGCAGGGAAAGATTGCCCTAAATATGGGAAGAATCATGGGAATCGACCTTGCTGGGCAACACAAATTGTTTGCTTTGGATGTGGGAAGCCAGGACACAAAATATTTGAATGTCCCGACAAGAGAGGCCGACCCGCCTCTAGACCACAACAACATGGACGCGTTTTTACTATAAGTGCCAAAGAAGCTTCTCAATCTACCGATCTGATCCGAGGTAAGTGTGAAATAAATGGTAATATCCTGGATGTACTGTATGATACGGGCGCCAGTCATTCTTTTATATCCTATGACTGTGTACAAAAATTACAATTATCTGTGTCTGAATTACCTTATGATCTCCTTGTGTCCACTCCTACTGCTAGTCCTATTAGAACTTGTTATGCATGTATGAGCCTTCCTCTTCAAATAGGTGCTAGGGAATTTACTGCCAATTTAGTTTGTCTTCCTTTGTCTGGTTTAGAGGTAATTTTAGGCATGGATTGGTTAGTATCTAATTATGTTCTTTTGCACTGTCCAGACAAAACTCCTATATTTATTTCTACATTTCCTTCTATTCCTGTGGTTGCTTTTTCTTTTTATTTAGACTTAGTAACACCCAACCCAAACAAAATAGATCATCAGGAATATGTTCTTCTCTCAGCCAGTGAAACTGAAGGTGACCACGAATTAAGTAAGATTCCAGTGGTTAGAGAATATCCAGATGTCTTTCCAGAGGATATTCCCGAATTTCCTCCTGAACGAGAGATTGAATTCTCCATTGAGTTGGTTCTAGGGGCGGGTCCTATTTCAATTGCTCCTTATAGAATGTCCCCTTTAGAGTTGAAGGAATTAAAGTCACAAATTGAAGAATTATTAGGGAAGCACTTCATTAGACCAAGTGCCTCTCCGTGGGGAGCCCCTGTTCTTCTGGTAAAGAAAAAGGATGGGGGTATGAGGCTTTGTGTGGACTATAGGCAGTTGAACAAGGTAACGGTGAAGAACAAATATCCTTTGCCAAGGATTGATGACCTTATGGATCAATTGAGAGGGGCAACTATATTCTCAAAGATTGATCTTAGATCAGGCTACCACCAAATTCGAGTTCGGGAGGAGGATATCTCCAAAACTGCTTTTAGAACTCGGTATGGGCATTACGAGTATAGGGTGATGTCTTTTGGACTAACGAATGCTCCAGCAGTATTTATGGATTATATGAACCGAATCTTTCGACCATACTTGGATAAATTTGTAGTTGTCTTCATAGATGATATACTCATTTATTCAAGGACGGAGGAAGAACATGCTGAGCATCTTCGGGTTGTGTTACAGATCCTGAGGGAACAGAAGTTGTATGCTAAGTTGTCAAAATGTGAATTTTGGATGGAAGAGGTTAGATTTTTAGGTCATGTGGTATCACGAGGGGGAATCTCCGTAGATCCCAGTAAAGTGGAATCAGTACTCCATTGGGAACGACCTACAACGGTGACAGAGGTTCGGAGTTTCCTAGGGTTAGCTGGATACTATAGGCGTTTTATTATGAGTTTTTCTCAGATAGCCCTACCTTTGACTAAGTTAACCCGAAAGAATGCTCTATTCAAGTGGACACCGGAGTGTGAAAATAGTTTTCAGGAATTGAAACAGAAGTTGACCACGGCTCCAAGATAGTATTACCCAACCCCCATGAACCCTTTGAGGTTTATTGTGATGCTTCTAATAAGGGTTTAGGATGTGTATTGATGCAAAATCGAAAAGTGGTCGCCTACGCTTCTCGGCAGTTGAAACCCCACGAAGTCAACTATCCCACCCATGACCTTGAACTTGCAGCTGTGGTTTTTGCTCTAAAGATTTGGCGACATCTCCTTTATGGTGTGCAGTTCAATGTTTTCTCGGACCACAAAAGCTTGAAATATCTCTTTGACCAGAAAGAATTGAACATGAGACAACGAAGATGGATGGAATTCCTCAAGGATTATGATTTTAGTCTGAATTACCATCCAGGCAAGGCAAATGTTGTTGCCGATGCCCTAAGCAGAAAATCCTTAAGTGTAGCATGCTTGAGGATTAAAGAGGCGGAGTTAGTGGAAAGTTTTCGAAAGCTTAGTCTAGATATATGCGTAACCCCTCAAGGTGTTGTATTAGGTCGATAGAAGTAACAAGTGAGTTCAAAGGATGGATTTTGGCTGCACAACGCGAAAATCCGGAGTTCCAAGAGAGGTTAAGATCACTTCATACAAAGGAGTTGCCGGATTTACTCAAGATCAACAAGGTATATGGAGATACATGGATAGGGTATGTGTACCGCAAGTGGCAATCGAGAAATGAGATCTTAAAGGAAGCTCATAGGGGTGAATTCACTATACACCCAGGGACTAGTAAGATGTATGCGGATCTCAAGAAAATGTTTTGGTGGCCAAGGATGAAGAAAGACATAGAAGATTTTGTCAGGAAGTGCTTAACTTGTCAAAAAGTTAAAATAGAACACCAAAACCAATTTGGAACCCCGCAACCTTTGGAAATCCCGAGAATGGAAGTGGGAAAGTATCTCGATGGACTTTGTAATGGGTTTGCCAAGGACATCGTCAAGTCATGATGCTATATGGGTTATAGTAGATAGATTGACTAAGTCTGCTCATTTCTTACCCATTAAGGCTAATTTTCCTTTGGATAAGTTAGCTTCTTTGTACATCCAAGAGATAGTCAGCTACATGATGTTCCTTCTTCTATAGTTTCGACAGAGATCCCGATTTACTTGAGATTTTGGGAGCTTTTCAAAAGGCCTTTGGAACCAAACTTTGTTTAAATCGCGCCTACCATCCCCATCGACGGACAAGCAGAGCGAACAATACAAACCCTAGAAGACATGTTAAGGCGTGCGTGATTGAGCAAAAAGGAAGTTGGGATAAGTTACTTCCATTGGTTGAATTTGCTTATAATAACAGACCATCACGCTAGCATTGGCATGGCCCCATATGAAGCACTATATGGAAGAAAATGCCAATCTCCATTATGTTGGTATGACTCGGGGAGGCGGGATTGTTGGGCCCGACCTTGTTAACCAAACGGCGGAGGCGGATCCAAAAGATCGGGAGTAAAATTCGCTGCAAGAAAATCGTCAAAAGAGCTACGCAGACACTCGAAGGAAACCTTTAGAGTTTCAAGAGGAAGAACATGTATTCTTGAAGGTCACGCCCACTACTGGAGTAGGTAGAGCCCTTAGAGTTAAAAAGTTGTCACCCAGGTTCATAGGTCCTTTTCAAATTCTCCGACGAATTGGGTCAGCTGCTTACCAAATAGCCTTACCTCCACAATTATCAAACCTTCATAATGTTTTCCATGTGTCTCAACTTCGAATGTATCATCCAGATCCACACCACATTATTGAGCAGAATCGTCAGTTAAGGGATGACTTGACATTTCAAGCCCCTCCTATTCAGATCATCGATAAAGAAGTCAGGCAACTTAGAAATAAATCTGTGCAACTTGTAAAAGTGGCTTGGGGTGGACCTGGAAATGAAGAATATACATGGGAACTAGAATCAAGCATGAAGAAAGATTATCCGGAGTTGTTTACAGGTATGAAATTTTGAGGACAAAATTTTTATTAAGGTGGGTGGTAATGTAATACCCTATTCTTTTTAGAAATTAAATGAAGCTTTATTAATGAGAATTTTAGGATGTTGATAAATGTGGAAATGATGAGACTAACTCAAGGAAGCAAAAAAAAAAAAAAAAAAAAAAAAAACGTGAATAGTGTCTTACAGGCCCCACAAGTCCACCGGAACAGCCGAAATCCTAGAATTGGGCCCCGGAGATGTCCAAAATTGAGAAATTATAAGATTATGTTTAGAAATAGGTAGGAGTAATGATTTCATACCCGAAATTATTTTTCGGGCAATATTTGATTTCTCGAATTTCTTTATTTACTTAGTTTGTAGAAATTTCAGTGTTCGATTTCTAACACCGAAAACTAGTTAATATCTGCAAATAATGAAGTATATCCACTTGAATACCAAGTGAATGGCTAGGATTTCATCTTGGATGAAAGATCAAATCCTAGCCATTGATTTTAAACCCTTTTAATGGAAAGAAATTATATTTTATTTTTCAACCAATCAAAACACTCCTTAATAGATATACTTAACCCACCTAATCACATCTTTTTCATCATCATCCTCGGCCAAGTGAAGAGCAGCAGCAAAACTCATTCCTTCTTCATCCAAAAACCTTTGCTAACCTTCAAAATTTCAACCTCCAAAATCCTAGACCAAATCTTGCTAGAATCAAAAACTTCCTTAAGCAAACTTGTTCTACACTTCAACCTCTACAAATATAACCGATTAGATTTTCAAAACCTCACTTTAGTACCTCACTCAGCACTGATTAGTGGAGGATCTAGGTGTGTTTCAAGAGTTTTGGGGTGGAGAACATCTACCTTGAAGTATACAAAAGCTAAAGAAGCATTAGCTTCCAAGGGTAGGGTTTTATTTGTCTTCTTTTGTTTCAAAATTTCCTCTGAAAATTCTGATTGGTTTTGTCCCAAAATTTCTGATTTTATTGGTTAATCATATGTTGATATTGATGTATGAATTTTGGTGGAGTGTTTGGTGTGGTGGAAAAATCATTTACATCAAGAGAGACTTGGAATTAGTTTGCTGGATTTTCGGATTTCCACAAGGCAGAACTTGTTGACGAATTTTCTGGTGCAATTGTGTTCCATTTTATGGGCTATAAAAATTATATGTTGAAGGTAACATCCTAAGACAACCCCATGATTTTCCTTGGGTCATGTGAATGATTTTCTCTGCTTGAAAAAAATTCATGATTCTTGAACATTGTTACTGGAAAATCCCGGTTTGAAGCAAGCAGCAAATTTTGTCGAATTTTCTAATATATCTAGAGATCTTAGATTCAGTTGAAAATTTTATGGGATGTAGTTACCATGTTAGGGGGTCTCTATTAAAAATTTGGGGTTATTCTGGGTACTTTTTCTGTGTTTAAAAATTCAAGAACCGAAGTTGTGACTATGCTGCCTGAAATATTGAAGCTGAGGCAGTAAAATTGTGTGATTTTATTATCATAGTAAACGATGGGTTTACTCTTTGAAAATTTTATGGGAAGCTGATAACACATTGAATTATAACTGTGAATTTTATTTTGAGTTGATTTAATCAATTGGTGGGGTCGAAAATTATGAGAGTCCTGATCTAAACTGTGAACAAGTGGTCTCTAACCACCAGATTGGAAAAGTTTATTTGATAAGGTTAGAGAACACCGTTTGTTTTGAAATTTGTACAGGGCCTTTTAGATACATTAACATGTCATAGAGAATTTTATGGCTCTTAAATTCGCTATTTGATAGGGAAATTAATTTTGAATTCTAGAGTAATAAATCTGTTGAATGCTGAAAAGCGGTAAGAATGTCTTGAACTAATGATAGAATGGCTTTAGATACAAGTATATATCATGTTAATGCATGCTATTTGTTTGAAAGAAATGTTGATGAGATATGGATGAGACTCCAACATAATTGTATGCCTACCTGTGATCTAAGCAGACCTTTGAAAGGAGGAGTACATTATGTGATTAGTGTGAGGATAAAGGAAAAGAAAAGAAAATTAACATGACTTTTAGTTGTGCAATTTTTAACATATGGGAAAAATAGAGACAAGGCTTATGTGATTGAACAGGAAAGACAAAAGTAAGAGCTTTCCTGGGAATTTGATAAGTCGGTAGACGTATCGACATATAGGAATGAGCTCATGTCCTAATGGTAAATAGTTCTTGTGGAGTGATTCCACTACAGGCATCACTTGATGTGGGATTAAGCCTTCCCTATGTTAATGAGAAAAATAACAATGCACGAATTATTATTATACTTGTACTTGATTTTACATGATGTATATACCTTGATATTGTTGTACATAGTTTTGCATGAGTATTCCCACATGAATGAGCTTATCAATTGTGTTTCACATTATACCTGAGGGAATACCCTACTGAGGATTTTATAATATTCTCATCCCTACGGTTGCATTTACTTGGTGTTAACCAGATCCAGCAGATGCCGTCACTAGTATTTTACCTTGACTCGCCACAGTGGGTGTGGCATTATGATCTTGCTCTTGACTCTCTGTATGTAGTGGGTTACTCGCAAGTTCGTGTCTATGTGTTTTTCGGCCGCTCTTTTAGTACATCAGTATTTACAGCTGACTTTGACCCTGCTTTCCCTTATGATGGTGTGCCTCTCCACTTGGCACACCCAGTGATATTTGAGGTCCCACTCGCACCACCAAAGACCCCCTCCAGCAGATGATCCCTCTTCATCCTCGTCTGCAGACTCAGACCCATCGGAGGGTCCGGATGCCCAGGGTGGAGGTGAGGCTATCATGCCGATAGCCAGCGGTGTCATCTAGTAGGGCGTGAGATCTTCAGGGACTCATGATATGTATATAGTGGTAGTTTAGTACTGGTAACCCTCTAACCTGCAGATTTATCGGGTTAAATGTTGTGGGGTTTATTTCTGTTTGTACAAACTTTTGCTAGACCTCAACTTTGAGCAGGTTAGATTAGATACTGGAGGTGTTCCTTCCTTTTGTGGCGAGTTCCTGATGAGCTTAGAAGTTAACCAGTGTAGTATCAGTACGGTGTACACATTGCAAACTTAGAAATGATGTTTATATATGTATATTCGAGTTTGGCCATCTATGTGTTTGAATTATTTGATTTCAATTATTTTCGACTAGTATAGATTGTGAATATAAGTAATACTTTTCGAATTACTATGTTGATACTCGAGTAAAATATGGTAATTCGGAGGGTGTTACACACTAGGGTATGGGTGTTTCCCCTTTTATATTTCCATGTATTCCTATTTCAGTTGTATTTATTCGATGTTGTACTAAACTAAGTCCTGCTTAACTTGAGTGGCCACATTATCTATCTATAAATACAGTATGTTTCATCATGCTGTGCAATCACATGTTTTATGATCGGATGTTCATGAGGTGTTTATTTGGATTTGTGTTTTATTTCTTTTATGCTCCATCGTTCATCATATTGCGTGGGTCTCACTTTGCTTTCACAACTTAAAAAAAAATTTACCTGTATTTTTCGCTAATTATTTTAAAGTAAAGAGGAAACTATGACGTAATAGACTAATGATTAACCTAAATATGTTCTAGAGTATTAGGTTAAAAATTAGGATGTTACATCCCCTCTGCGTGACACCTCCACTTCCTCTCTTTATTTTCACTGGCAGCTTCGAGTAGCCCCTTTTAGCAAACCAGCAAGCTCCGTCACGGTCCATGGCTGAAGCCATCGCATGCCCAACCCTCTCCAGCCATGACACAAACCACCCGTTCCATCATCTAATATTCGTGTTGAGAATGGCTAAATCTATTTACCATGACTTTTTCTTTATCATTATGTTTCAGGTTTTTCTTAAAGGTCCCAATAATGCCCGCAAGGCTGTCAAACACTTTGGACCAGTTCCTGGTGTGCCCCACAGCCATACCAATCCCTATGTTCATTCAAAAGGATGAAAAATTGAGCGGGAAAAAGGAAGAATGAACAGCAGAAGCTTTAGAGTTTGAGTTCTGGAGTTCAAAGCTCAATGAGCTTTCCTTTTATCTTTATTATTATTCTTTATTGTTTTCTCCCATTTTGTGCCATCAGAACAATTTATTTATATTAAATTTCATTTTTCTTTCTTCCGAATAAGGATGAAAAAAAGAATGAACAACCCTCACTGGAGAATTCTTGTTTCTAGCACAAACTTTCTAATGAAAATTTCAAGGTTCAATGAGTTACTTATGCAGAGTTGCAGACTAACATTTCTCACTTTCCTGTTGTATTAGGCTTGGCTAATACCTTCTTGCATATATACCCCTTTTAAATTTTGGGGTTGGGGTTCCATCATTGCATTGTTACTAAGTTTGAATAACGAATTGAACGGGTATTGCTTATGCTTTATTTTCTTTAGTACTGTGTTGTTTGAAGGACTTAGTATTGCTTCAAAACTTATAAATTTTCTTACTGATTGTTTAGAAATCATAGATTGTTTCATCATCCCATTACCTGTGTTCTATTCTTGATGCATTCTTTGATTTGCTTTTCACTTCTTTTATCTTTCCTTATCAATTAAGAAAGATAATGAATTGTATGAAATAATATCAATGCTCGGAGGTGATGAAATAATAACAAAGTGTTAGAAATAACAGTGTGTGATTCTGGTAGGTGCTACTGATCTTTAAAAAAAAAATGATTGGGAAGCATTTTTGTGGCACCCATTCCACTCAATTCTAAAAAACATTTCTGAATTTTATTCAAATTTTGTAGTGGGAATTCCAAGTTGGCCCTGCTGTTGGTATCTCTGCTGGAGATTAGATATGGGTTGCTCACTACATACTCGAGGTGATTTAAAGTTCCATTGATAATCTTTTCCTTTCTTTTGAGGGGTTATACTTATATATGATCAAGATAACTGGTGAAGATTTAATGAAAACATTAAATGTTGATTATATCTTTCTTTGTTTTCAGAGGATTACAGAGATTGCTGGAGTTGTTGTTTCATTTGATCCCAAGCCTATTAAGGTTAAAAATGAAATGCCATTAACAATTTTAGAATTTCTATAAAACTTTGAGTCTACGCTTTTCTATTATAATAAAAGATTGTCCAAACAAATCTTGAATAGCTTAGTTATGAAGGATAATTTGTCATCTTATTATTTCGTTTCACTTTTGAATTTTAACTTGAATGAACACATTACAATTTCCAGGGAGACTAGAATAGTGTTGGCATTCACACAAACTACAGGTAATATATTGACCTATGTTTTATATTCGTCACATTTAGCTTATTCTTTGATTATATACATATATATATATGTTAGGCACTCACAATTTAGGTACATGGAAACTGTCTCCATATTTTTCTTTTTTGTTTTTTAAATGATTTGTTGGAAAGCGGGGGAAAAGAGACTTAGGTTCCCTGAGCATTGTCTACACTTGCTTTCTTAGTGAGACCATGGTCATTGAACACTTTTGATTTTCACACATGTTTGGCTTTTGCTACAATCAATTTCTCAAATGGGTAATCTATCCTGTTCATAATGATATCTGGTAAATTTGCATATATCTGCTGCTTGCTTTGTATACTAGTTCCAGAAGACTTGTGTGTTTCATTTTGCCTATCTTGTTCTATATGAGAACCTTCTATTCTATTGGTCTCCTGCTTTCCTCTTTCTCAACCTCTTGTAATTTTACATGTTGGTATCCTAAATTTAAACACTTGTTCAGTTTTTTTTTCCATTTTCCCCTTCTTTTTTTGGGTATAAGTTGCCTGTGCTACTGAGAAGTTAGAAATGGAGGTGGTGGACACTACTTTGGTGTTGCAGCAAGTGGCTGAGTTATGTTTAAAAATTTGGGAGGAATCAAATGATAGGAATAATTACTAGGAACTGTGCTTTGTACATGACCATACAACTGCTTGATGCCATTATTTAAACTATGTCAAAGAATTGGCAATCCTTTTTGTCTAGAAGGCATGATATCTTTATGAAATATGCTTAGACTTTTTGCCATCTGTGTAACATCCTAATTTTTAACCCAATACTCTAGAACATACTTAGGTTAAACATTAGTCTGTTACCTCATAGTTCTCAATTTTACTTAGAAATACTTAGCGGAAAATACGGGTAAATTTTTTTTGAAATACAAAGTGAGAGCCGCGTGATACGATAAGCGGTAAACCATGCAAAGTAAAACAATCGTCTCACAATCATCATAACATAAGGCACATCATGAACATCACTGAATATCATCCCATATATATATAGCTTGCCCACTTATAAGTGTGGGACTAAATTTAGTACAAGGAAAATACAAGAAAGGAAATACAACATCAAACATAAACATAATCTACTCCCCTACCCGAGTGCATCTAATAGGATAACCTCTAAACAAAAGAAGGTTTATCCCTATCTATGTGGTGTGTGCTCTAACTTGGGCCATCCTTGACCTCCTACTGGCGACCATCTCGTGATCGAGGCAGATATCCGGGAAACTGAGCGAGCTCCTCGGGTGTGAAAAGGCGGAGTGGGGATCGAATATGACTCCCAGGGTATGGCCGCATCTCCGGTCGTCGTGCACGCCTCGGCCGAGTCACGGTGGGCTCGCTATCCTCTCCGAAGTCCATAGGTATGGTGGGGGAAGATCCCTCGGAGGGTACCTGGGTGGCCGAATCCTCGGAAGGATCCATCTCGAGAAGGGCGATGGGCAGCGGGGCACATACTGGGGGTAGTCTCGAACGGCGGATGCGGAAGGTGGAGTACGGCGTAGCCTCTCCTCTCGAGGACGTCTTGGCGCTCGAACACTAGGTCATCGCCAAAAGGTGAGGCGGGGAGAAACGATGGGAATGTCTGAGGGGAGTGAAGGTCGACCCATGAACATGAATACTCTAGCGTGCATCGACCCACAAAATGGAATGACCCGTGGTCCAGGTCATGGTGCACCTCCCATGTCGGCGTGTCCACGAACACCACGAACGTCGCCATCTGAAGACGTGACGGAAAGAAAGAGGTAGAGGGAGTGAGAATCTTGCTAAAGAATCTCGATGAGGCCTCCTACTACCTAGGTGTCATCATCTACGTCCTCAGGAACCTTGGGTTTATTTATACAAAATGACTGAGCATGTATTCGGTTCATTTTAAACTTTAAAATATATTTTAGCCAAGGTCCATTCATTTTAGGATGATCTTAATGTCATGGATGCAACATATTAGAAAATGTATGCATGGCACTACCTAATGCACATACATAAAACATAACATCAAGCATCATCATTCTTGGTGGCATAAAGTGGCAATAGTAACATTCATATGGGACAAAACTTTGTGACATAATCATAATCATGAAACTTCTCTTCCTCATGGGCCACCCTAAAAGACATTCGAACTGGGGGTGCTCGGCCGAACCGGTGTCACCGAGCGTGTCATACATCTAGGTTATGAGCTCATACCTCAACTAGTCGTCACTAGTTCTTACTTACCACTTAACGATAAGCGTATCATAAATCATAAATCCCGACTATCCTCGAGTACGGGTTAGGGGGCAAATCTCTTAGGGGTGCTCGGCCGAACCGGTGTCACCTAAGAGTATAAAATGGTACCGATGTCACATGAGTTCTATGGAGGTGCTCAGCCGAACCGGTGTCATCCTAGAACCCATCTTAGTACCTTAATTTTCAAAATCTCTTTAAGTCCCCAAATTTGTCGGAAATTCGGCGGTCAAACGGTCATTACACCGAATTTCCTTCCAAATTTGCTTTATGCCACATTAACATATAATCTCATAAATTCCTCATATGAATAACATCATCATCATTAGCATACTTCATGCATCATCATAAATCATCCAAACGCTTACCCTTACGGTGGCTTATGCTTTGACCCTTACGGGTCTTAATCTTGAGATATAGTTCTCTACATCCGTCGTTCATATTTTAAGCACCTAAGGCTCATAATTAAACATCATTCATAATCCTCTCATTTTACTTTTAAATCTGAATAGCATAGGGTGGAAATCCTAACATGTGAATACGGGGTTCTAGAACTTACGTTTTAGACCCTTTCTTGGTTCTGTTTTCGCCGAAGGCGCTATGGATTAAATCTAAATTAATTATGAGGCACTCCTATGCTTAAGGACTAATTATTAATCATATTTACCATGTTGCGAGGGTGCTAGACAGAATCCAGAAAATTAAATGTTCTAAGAGTTCTACATTTGCATTTTTACGGTTTTCTAGTTACTAGTTTCCCCGTAGGTGCTAGAATTCAATTCTAACTCAAATGATACCAAGTTTTTCATGTCTAAACAATCTAAATCTGATTATGTCCCCATTAAAACAGTTTGGAAAAGTTCCATAAACAATTGGGTCAAAACTATGTTAAATTCTAGCTTTACGGTGTTTCTAGTTAGCTAGTTCCTTACCTATCATGCATAGGATCGCTTCTACATCATCATACGATATTTTCACACATTCCAACACATCAAAACATCATCATACAGCGTCATAGTCATCATGTCAGAACCGAAAATATTTAACTTCAATAAGAAAGTTAAATTGACATTTCTAGGTACATAAGTTAACTAGTTTCTCTCAGAATCAATCTAGAACTTCTAAAACTCTTTGCAAAACATTTTAATTCATCAAGAGGCTAAGTGAAGCCTTAGGTTAAAGACCAAAATATATTTCATCTCCTAAAAGAGGATAAAATCACAACTTGTGATGACATAACCTTATAAAGATTTGTAAGGCTTTAAGGAAAACTTAAAACATAGGCTATTGGTCCTAGTAGCTAGATGAAAACTCATTGGAAGTCCATCCTCACTACTTGGCCGAAAAACATACATTCAAAGTATGGTTTACATTCAACTTTAACTTGGAATGAAATGGGCAAGTCTTTGAGCTCTAGGTTCTTAAGTTACGACATAAACTAAACGTGCTCATGCTTTTCATTTTTAATCTTACTTACAAAGTAAAGTGATGACTTAAAATTAAATATGCAAGGCATAACTTAAACATGCAAGCTTGAAAGTAAATGTGCAAGATTCAATTCTTTATTTTAGTGCTCTTGGCCCAACAACAATCGACTTTAAGGCCGAAATAGATAGGCATTCGAGAGATTAATTAGGTGATAATGCAAGTTCAATTCTTTATTTTAGTGCTCTAGGCCCAACAACAATCGACTTTAAGGCCGAAATAGAAAGGCTTGAGAATTAAATTAAGTGAAGATGCAAGTTCCATTTTAATCTTTATGTTCTTAGGTGATAGCTTGAAAGTAAAGATGCATAGCAAGAATGTAAACATGAATGCAAGCATAAAATAAATTATGCAAGTTCATTTTATCTTTCTAGAGCTCTTAACAAGACTTTAAAGGAACTTAAACCTCAACCCAAACTCATCAAACCAAGACAAAGTAAAAGTCTAGAGTTCTTAGAACTCAACATAACATATTTAGAAAATCAAACATCTAGCATGAAAAGGAAAGGTAATGGCCGAAACTTCAAGGAAAGAAAAGAAATGTTTGAAACTCTAGAATCCATGATCTTGGTGATATACTAACACCAACATCATGAGACCTCATCATTGAGTCATTAGAACCATTTTGAAACAACATCAAAGTTAAAGTTCTCAAAGGTTCAAGAAAGGAAAAACTAGAAACACTTTTGCTCAAGAACAAAGATCAAGCTCTAGAGTTTGTTTCAAGTGATGAACATCATCATGAAACTCTCATCATCAAGCTCTCATTTCTTTGAACTCCAAGGCCCATGGCCGAAAATGAGCAAGAACAAGAAAAGGAAAAGAAGTTCTAAAAAGAATCAAGAGAAACTATGAACATAAAGCTTGAAGCAAGAACTCTAAAGAAAGAATTCATGAAAGAAAATCCCTACTTGGTGTGATGAACTTGAAGATAGAAGAAGAAGATGAAGGTGATGAAGAACTTTGAAGAGCTTGAAGAACTTGAAGAACACAAGAACTTTTGAGAGAAAAGGAAAAGCTTTGAGTGCTCCTAAACTTAGCAAATGATCTAAAAGTGGTGCAAGCTCCTCAAGGCATTCTATTTATAGAGAAATGAAGCAAATGGAGGGTGTGAAGGCTGAAGGTGTTTTCGGCCAAGAGGTGCAGAATTGGAGGGTTCCATGTGTTCCATGAGGTGAGATAAGGTGTTCTTGAGGTATGGTGAGGTATGGCTTAAGGTATGGTGAGGTATGGTTCAAGGTATGGCCTCAAGCATGGTTCTTTGAGTGAGGAAACAATTAAACATGTGGCCAATGGGGATGAGGTCTGGCCAAAACTTCATCATGCATGGGGAGGATTAGTTTGCATTTTAATTGTGGTTTAGAGTTGTGTTTAGGTGTATCTTTGATTATGCTTAAGATTAGGAATTTGTAAGAAAGTGTTTAGGTAAGGGAAATGGGTAATTAAGGTGGTCTAGACATAATTAAGGAGTGGTCTTGCACCATTAGAGAGTTAAATCCTCAATTTAGAGTCTAAACAACTCTAGACACATTTCCTTGATTTAAGGAATTGGAGAGAAAACACTATTCAAGATTCCAAGACTAGGAATCTTGAGTTCTAAAAAGGGATTTAAGTTTAATCTAAGCAATTTTAGGTTCTAATTAACTTTAATAAATTATTTTGACTCTAGATTAATTAGGGAAATAAATTAATCTTCGTTTAGAGCCTAATATTGCTTAGGTTTGCTTAATTACGTCATTAAGCTCAAAAACACTATTCTAGGGGCAAAATCATAATTTTGCACTAAAACTGCCCGGGACCACCGGGACTTGAACAGAGACCTCTAGACACATGAAATCATGTTTTTAAACCTCTGGGGAAAGTTCCGGGCTCAAACGGCACCTTTACCCGTGTAAAAACGCTATAGGGGTATTTTGGTCATTTTGACCCGAAACTGCGGAAAACGAAATTTTCGCTTCCGAAAGCATTCAAAGGCCATTCAATCCCCTTCAAACATTGAGTTGACCCTTCGAGGATGACCGAGTTGGTTACCCTCGAGTTCGGGTCAGGAAATGACCTCAGGGGCATTTTGGTCATTTCCCTCGGACAGAAAAATCGGGGTGTTACAATCTGCAACTCCATTTATCTTTATACTATTTTGTCATCGCAAGGATGTATTCTACTTTACTCATGTCATTAGTGTATAACAAATATTTTATACCAGGATGATTTCTAGAATTCTAGAAAAACATAATGATGTCATTGTAGAATGATTTATTATTCTATCTAGTTCTTATAGTTTTTCATTCTGAAAGTTTCTGCTTTGATTTTTTATTTCAGATTCCAAACTTTAAATCACCGGGACAAGGAAGATGTGTAACGCCTCGATTTTGTCTGAAAGAAAATGACCAAAATGCCCCTGAGGCCATTTTCTGCCCGGAATTCGAGGATAGCCGGCCCGGCAGTCCTCGAAGGGTCAACTCAATGTTTGAAGGGGATTAGATGGTCCTTGAGTGATTTCGGAGACAAAAATCGTGTTTTCTGCAGTTTCAGGTTAAAATGACTAAAATACCCCTATAGTGTTTTACGCGAGTAAAGGTGCCGTTCGAACTCGAAACTTTCCCCAAAGGTTTAAAATGATGTTTCCATGTGTTTAAAAACATCTGTTTAAGTCCCGGTGATCCCGAGCAGTTTTTGTTTATAATTACGATTTTACCCCTAGCATAGTGCCATTTGAGCTTAATGATGTAATTAAGCAAACCTAAGCAATATTAGGCTCTAGTCGAAGATTAATTAATTTTCATAATTAATCTAGAGTCAAAACAAGTTATTAAAATTAATTAGAACCTAAGATTGCTTAGATTAAACTTAAAACCCTTTTTTCTTGTAAAAACTCAAATTTCCAAGACATAGAATCTTAAATAGTATTTTCACTATTTACTCTCCATACTCCAAGAAGCCTAGGTAGAGTAGGATTTTGACCCCACTAATGGACTAGAGTGCTCACTAATCATGCCTTAAATAGCCTTGATTACCTATCCTTTCACTTACACGCTTACTTACAAGTTCCTAATCCTAAGCCTAATCAAAGCTACACCTAAACACACCTCTAACCCACAATTAAATGAAAGATTTTCCTCCCCTTGGATCCCCAAAAAGTGGTGCCACCTCATCCCCTCTTGCATCACAAATTTTTTCACTCACACACTCAAAGAAGCATGCTACACCATGCTTAATGTAACGCCCCGATTTTCGCTAAACTTTCATAATGACCAAATTGCCCCTGAGGTCATTTTTACCCGAAACTCTGAGGCGGCCGACTTTGGCCATCCTCGTAGGGTTCATATGTTATATGAAGGGGATTGTATGAGCATGAGTGCCTAACAAAGCGGGAAAACCTCATTTCTGAGATTTCTGCAGTAAATGACCAAAATACCTCAGAATGTAATTAAGGCAAGATTAAGTTCCGTTTTGACCCGGACTTTGTTCTGAGGTTCAAAACAATGATTTTAAGGCATAAACTATGTTGGTTTAAGTCCCGGAGATCCCGGGCAACTTTTGGTAAAAATTACGGTTTTGCCCCTGCATATTGCATTTTCGACAATGAGTTTAACTCCAAACCTAAGCAACATTAGGCTCTAATTAAAGGTTAATTAATTTCCATAATTAATCTAGAGCCAAAACCATCATTTAGAATTAATTGGAAACTGAAATTGCTTAGGGAAAATTCAAATCTCATCATAGTCTTATTCTTTAAAAAGGAAAAAGAATATGTGAATAGTGTCGAATAGTGTTTCCACTATTCACATCAACTTTTCTTTTTGAGACAAGTTGTCACACTCACATCACTAGTCCTAGAGGTGTTGACTCCCTAATCCTTCTAGACCACCTCTAAACCTAGGGATTTATGGTTTTAATTAACCTATTAGTGCACCTAAGTACCTACTTAGCAGCTTTTAAATCCTAAGACTAATCTATGTCACACCAAAGCACACTTCTAGAACATGGTTTAAGGAGATATTTCTCCTCCCCAAGGCTGCCAAGAATGGCGCCATTTTCCCCTAGAAAATCATCAAAAAGTTAGTCTATGTGTTCAAGCTATCTTGTGACATATGTCTTGAACACTTTCAATCAATGATCAACTTTCAAGAAAAATTGTCACTCAAGACTCAAAGAATATTTTATGTAGTCAATCAAGTTGTCTTTCAAGCTACCCTATGACCTATGCCTACCTATGGTTTCAATCACACCAAGAATGACCACACAAGAAGATATTTCTCTCTTCCTTCTTCAAGAAGCTTCAACCAACTCCCTCTTCACTCCTTCATTTGCCTATAAATACATCACACTCCACAACTCCACCACTTTTGCATCCTTCTCCAAAGTCTCAAACTCTCTCATTTCTTTCTCTCAAGCTTTCTCATTTCTTTTCCCCTCAAGTGCCCAAGAGTTCCTCAAGCTCAAGTTCTCTCCTCCTTTTCCAAGACACAAGGTAGGGAACTCTTTCTAAATATGTCTTTGATTCTTATGCTTGAATCTTGTTTGGGAGTTGATGAATGGTTGAACCTCTATGTTGCTTTCTTTTGGTTTCTTCCTTTTCTCCTTAGATTTTCGGCCTCAAGGCCTTGAATATGATAGCTTGATGATGAGTGTTCTCTAGATGTGACCATGAGTCCATCTCTCATGAGACCTCTAAAGCTTGAGTTTTTCTTAAAGAAAGTTTCATTCTTTACAAGTTTAGTTAAAAGAGTTTATGTTTCTCTTGAACATTTTGGATCTTCTTCCTTTTTCTTCTCATGTTTTCGGCCATGGAGCCTTTTTACATGGGAAAAATGTAAGCTTGATGATGAGAGCTTCATGTTGATGCTTGTCACATGAACAAACTCTAAAGCTTGAAGCTTTGGCCCTAAACCAAGCATGGTTTGGGTTTTGCTTTCTTCTTTATCATGAACTTTGTTTAAATATTTGTTTTGAAGGGAGCCATGTACTCAATGATGAGGACTTAGGATGTTGATGCTTGGATCATCAAGATCTTGGTCCCTAGAGATTTAAAAATGGTTCCTTCCTTTGTTAAGATTTGACCACTCCCATGACTCTTGAAGTCATGTTTTCTCTTGATGCCTTGGTACCAATGGTTTTTCTTTTCTTGTAAAGATGAGTTTTGGGTTGGGACTATGTTCCTCCTTAAAATCTTGTAAGAGCTCTAGATAAGATACAAAGAAACTTGCATTCCACGTTTACTTTACGCTTTGCATAGCACGTTTATTTCCATGCAACCACTAAACCCCAAGACTAAGAATGAACTTGCATTATGCACGTTTAAATTCCAAGCTTTGCATCTCATTTTATATTTCAAGTCCTCACTAAACTCAAAGAATGAAAATGGATATGCATTTCATATTTACTTTGAGCTATCACTTTACTTTCTAAAGGACTCTAAAATGAAGTGCATAGCACGTTTATTTTATGTCATCATCTAAGATACTAGAGCTCAAAGATTTGCCCCTTTCATCTTGAGAAGAGGTTAACCATGGAAAACATTCTTGGAATGTACATCTTGGCCATGTGATAAAGATAGCTCCAAGAGGAGTTTATTTAGTCACAAGAGCCTATAGCTCATGTTTTAAGCCTTTCCAAAACATATGTTGTACTCAAAGACATTTTGGGTATGTTCTTAGAATTATAAGGGTTTTGACAAGTTAAAATGGTTGACAAGATGTTGTTGAAGTTCAAAATTGTTCCAAGAGAAACTAGCCACCATAAGCATTTCAAAGGAATGACTCAGATATGTTTAGACATCATATTTCGGTTTTTAAGATGCTGGTAATCGATTACACAGCATATGTAATCGATTACCAGAGAGCTCGGACGAGCTCAAACATGAAATTTTGCCCGAAGTAATCGATTACTATATAGTGTAATCGATTACACATTCTGGATTCTAGTAATCGATTACCTAATCATGTAATCGATTACCCAGATGTTCTAGGGGCCCAGCAAAGTGTTTTAAACAAAGTAATCGATTACAAGTCCCATGTAATCGATTACCAGAACCCCTATCTGCCTTGATTCGAAAATTCGAAGCTGTGTAATCGATTACAAGTCCCATGTAATCGATTACCAGAACCCCCCTGACCTCCATGTTTTGAAATCTCGAGGCTGTGTAATCGATTACAAGACTTATGTAATCGATTACCAGAACCCATGTTTACAAACAGAATGCTTTTCTGATTTAATGACTTGAAGCTATGATCTTGCATTGCCTGAATCTGAGAATTGTTATGCCATGAGTCTATGCTTTAGCCTAACATGAATACATGATCTTATATGTTCGATTTCAAACATGATCAAGTTAAGAGGCTTATTTGCTCTTGCCTACCTTATGATGATTTTACTCCATGAGTCAAGTATGATGATACCATGTGAACTATTATTCTTCGATGATAGTTTTATGTTTGCACGTTATAGTTCTTTAAAGACTTCAAAGATGCCTATGATGTAATTATGTTTGACATGCATGAATTATGTGGCATCTTGCATTAACATGCTAAGACTTAAGGTGACATAGACTATGAGAAGATGATCCTTGAACCACCGGATTAAGGGTGGGGATAAGGTGATTCTAGCCCCCTAGACCCGTACCTTAGGTCGGGATCTTTAAACTTATCAAAAGGGATAAGTCCATGTACTAGTGACGACTAGTAAGGTATGAGCTCATAACCTAGAATTTTCTCCACAAGGAGATCAGTTAGGGTGGCCCCAGGAAAATAATGATGATGTTTTAATGTCACCTCCAAAGAACCAAGACATGTACCATGTTCCATGAGCTATGTTTTTATGCATCATAATCATATGAATTTGCGTGCTATGCCCCATGATATGAGAACCATAAAGTTATGAGTTTATGAGCTATGACCCATGATATGGGAAATCATGTTCCATGAGTTAAGATATATGATTTATGTTCTATGATCCAAGTTATGTGAGTTATGTCTATGATACAAGTGATATGTTAAAAGGAACGGATCTCGGAAATTGGTACTTTAGAAAACTCATAATTGAACCAATAGATGTCCATAGTTTTCATAAATAAACCGAGATTCCTGGAGACGTAAATGATGACACCTAGGATAGGAGGAAAACCCTCGAAGTTTCTTTAGTAAGAAAACTCACTCCCTCTATCTTTTCCTTTCCATTACGTCTTCAGAGCGAGATGGCGACCTTCGTCCTATTCATTGACACGCCACGGTGGGAGATCCACCATGACCCGGAGCATGGGTCATTTCATTTTGAGGGCCGGTGTACTGTGCGCATCTTCATGTTTTTAGGACGGCCATTCGCACACCCCTTGTACAGTTATCGCTTCTCCCCAGCATCCCCCTATGGTGACGCGATCTTTGGCGAGCACGGCCACGACATGAGAGGAATCTGCGGACCCACTCTGCCGGTTCAGCGGACGCGCCGCAGTACGTGCCATCATCGCAGCACTCAGAGGAGGACCCTTCAGAGGATTCCCCCATGGACCATGAGGGCTCTGCCCTCACTCCGCCTCTGCGACAGATAGGCAGCGAGGAGACAATCACTCAGCGTCGGAGGGCCGGTGCGGACCACGACCCGACGTGGGCGACACGCTCGATCCGCTGGGCATGCTCGCACGCCGAACTCCGCCTCGTGGATTGGCTACGTTCCTCCGTACCCGTGAGTCTGCTATGGAGATTGGAGGGTAGTCCTTAGTGCACGCACGTCACATAGTATGGATGATACCTCTTTTGTGTTGAGGTTATCCATCTTAGGTTGCACATGGGTAGGGAGGCTTCTTTCCAGTTCTTTTCCATGTATTCTATTTTTCTGCCGTATTCATGTTACCATGTACTTGAAGAGTCCTGCCCTATAGGGTAGGCATATTTTATCTATGAGGTATTTCAGTTATGATTGATGTTATGTTCGATGTTATGGTTTGGAGCCATTCCTATGTTATCGTTCCGTATACTATGATAATCGACTCGTAAGTTACGCGGCTTCTATTTTAAGTAACAATTTAAAAAAAAAGTTGGCTCGTATTTTCGTTAAGTCTATTTTCTCAAGAAGATGAACCATGCCAGTAAGTAACGACTAATATTTGGCCTAAGTACGTACTAGTAGTATTGGGTTGAATATTAGGGTGTTACACTTAAACCCATGTCTTACACTTTACCTTGAAATGATATAACCAAGAGATATTTTCTCCCTTATACCTCCCCTAAAAATGGTGCCATTCTTCTCCCCCCATTTTAACCCCTCATGTTTCATTTCTTTATAAATAGCATGCTTGGATGAACTTGAATCACTTTTGGTTCATTTGCCAAGTTGAGTTTTCAAGAGCACCTTAAAGCTTTTCTTTTTCTCTCAAGTGTAAGAGTTCCTCTTCTTCATCTTCTTTTCTCATCTTAACCTCCAATCACTTGGTAGGGATTTTACTTTAAGTGTTTCATTCATTAAAAAGTTCTTATTTAGTTATGTGCTTTATGATTTCTCTTGAATCTTTTAGTTCTTCTTTCTTTCTCTTTTCTTTCTTTTTTGATTTCTTGGCTTCCTTTTTCTTCCTTTCAATTTCGGCCATAATGGCCTATCTTGGAAGAAAAACCATGGCTTGATGATGAGGTTTCAAGATAATTGACTCATGAGTACCCTTGAGAAACCTCTAAAGCTTGAAACTTGGTTTTGATCTTAACATATTTTAGTTATTCCTTTTTCTTTTCTTGAAACAAGTTTCGGTTCCTTTTCTTTCTTTCCCTTTGATTTTGGTTTCTTTTTCCTTTCCTTTGCAAAGATTTTGGTTCCCTTTTCCATTGCTTAGCTTTTGTTTCTCAAAGAAAGGTTGTTAGTTATTTTGATCTCTTGATCCATTTCCTTAAGCTTGATGATGAAGTTCACACTATATGGTTTCTTTGTAAACCTTGGTACAAGAACTCTAAAGCTTACTTTACCTAGCTATAATAAGTTTGGGTTGAGGTTTAAGTTCCTTTAAAGTCTTGTAAGAGCTCTAGTAAAGATGTAAAAATGAACTTGCATATTTATTTTCCTTGCCTAGCATATTTATTTTTGAGCTAATCACCTAAAACGTAAAGATTAAAACAAGAGCTGCATTCGCATATCACTTAATAATTAATCTCAAAGCTCACCTATTTCGGTCTTAAAGTTGATTGTTGTGGAGTCTAAAGTACTAAAATAAAAAATTGGACTTGCATTCATATTTATACTTCAAGTCATCACTTAAATCCTAAAAGATAAAATGAACTTGCATATTTGCTTTCAAGTCTTGCATATTTATTTTCAAGTCTTGCATATTTACTTTCAAGTCTTTATATTTATTTTCAAGTCTTGCATATTTATATTCCTAGCACCTTATATTTATATTTCAAGTCCTTACATCTCATATTTACTTTAAAGCTCTCACTTTACTTTATAATGAAGAATAAAATGGAATGCATAGCATGTTTACTTTTTTGTCATCACTTAAAGATCCTAGAGCTCAAAGACTTGTCCTTTTATCTCAAGCTAAAGTTTGGTTATGGAAGCATTCCCTTGAATGCACAATTTGGCCATGTGATGATGATGAGCTTGGTGTGAGGTTCATCTAGTCACAAGTGCCCATAATCTATGTCTTAGGATTTTGTTAAGCATAGGAGAGCTCAAAGAATATTTCAAGTATGATTTTACATTTTAAATTTCAATCATGGGCCAACTCAAATGGTTGCTGCCCTTGTTTAGTTTATGATGATTTTAGTAAAATAAGTTAGTTTCTAAAGAGTTTTAGAAGTCCTAAAGTGAATCCATGAGAAACTAGTGACTTATGTGTATTGAAAATGAAATTTCATGCTTGGTATGATGATGAATGGATTCGGTTCTGCCTTGATGATTTGGTTGCTGTTTGATGATGATTTTAATATGCTAGAATGTGTAAAAATTATATATGTTGAGGTGGGAGCCTTTCTATACATGTTAGGAAAGAAACTAGTCTTACAAAAAAATTGTAAAATTGAGTTTTAGCCTAGTTTTGACCCATTTATTTTTAGTTACTGCCAAAACTGTTTTAATGGGGTAACATTCAGTTTAGGATTGATTAATCATGAAAAACTTGGTAACATTTGATGTAGGATTGATTTTTAGCGGCTATAGAGAAACTAGTAACTAGAAAACCGTAAAAGTGCAATTCTAGAACCCTTAGATTATCTAATTTTTTGTTTCTATCCAGCAACCTTGTAATGTAGTAAACATGGTTTATAATTAGTTCATAGGCATAGGAATGCCCCATAATTGGTTTAGGTTTGATTTATAGCGCCTTAGGCGAAGACGAAACGTAGAAAGGGTCTAAAACGTAATTTCTAGAACCCTCGTAATTACAAGATATAATTTCTGCCCTCAAGGCATGATGCTGTCCAGATTCGTTGACAAACATAAATATTAGTAAGAATCTTTAGTTGTGAATCATTAGGTGCATAAAAGGTTAATAGCGGATGTTAGAGTAATATTATCTCGAGTTTAAGTCCCGTACGGGTCAAAGCATAAGACACCATAGGTTTAAGAGCATAATTAACTTTGGTACTTCATGTGAGTGCATGTTTTATTATGAAAATTTATGATGATTGTGATGCTCATGATTATGTATATATGTGAATGTGGCATAAAGCAAATTTGGAAGAAATTCAGTGTGCCGTCGTTATGCTGCCAAATTTCTGACAAAATTTGAGGAACTTAGAAAGTTTTCAAAAAGATGTGAGTTTTGAATGTGACATAGTACTGTGAGAATGCGTTCTGGGGGACGGCGATATGTAATGCCCCAGAAACAAATCCTTGAGGGGGACGGTGATACGTAACACCCCGAAGAGGACAATATTCACCATGTACTTGATACAGGCGCAACGCGTTCTGTTATGATTATTATTATTGAGATTTCGCTTATCAGATGATAAGTAAGAACTAGTGATGACTAGTTAAGGTTTGAACTCATAACACGTTCTGGGTAACACCAGTTTAGCCGAGCACCCCCAGATCGATTGTCTTTTTTAAGGTGATCCCTATGTTATAGTACGATGCTTTGAATGTCACACTATTACAGAAAGAGAAATGCTTTTACATGAGAAGTATATGGTGTAACATCCTAATTTTTAACCCAATACTCTAGAACATAATTAGGTTAATCATTAGTCTGTTACTTCATAGTTCTCATTTTAACCTTGAAATACTTAGCGGAAAATACGGGTAATTTTTTTTTTTGGAATACAAAGTGAGAGCCGCGTGATGCGATATAACATGTAATCGAACAAAACATACATCTCATAAAGTCATAGCATAAGGCACATAAAGGCACATCATGGGAAAACACTGAATATCATCTTATATATATAACTTGCCCACTTATAAGTGTGGGACTTAATTTAGTACAAGGGAAATACATGAAAGGAAATACAACATATCATAAGCATAACTACTCCCCTACCCGAGTGCACCTAATGGGATAACCTCTAAACAAAAGAAGGTTTATCTCCATCTAAGTGGTGTATGCTCTATCTCGGCCATCTACAGCCTCCTACTGGCGACTATCCCTCGAGCGTGGCAAGTAACCAGGAAACTGAGCAAGCTCCTCTGGCGTGAATAGGTGGGACGGGGCTCGGAAGTGACCTCCACGGCATGGCCTCATCTCCGGTCATCGTGCAAGTCTCGGCTGAGTCACGGAGGGCTCGCTACCTTCCCCAAGATCCATGGGTATGGTGGGGGAAGATCCCTCGGAGGGTACCTGGGTCGCCGAATCCTCGGAAGGATTTGTTTCCGAAAAAGACGACGGGCAACGAGGCACATACTGGGGGTAGTCTCGAGCGGCAGATGTGGACGGTGGAGTACGGTGAAGCCTCTCCTCTCGGGGACGTGCGCGCTCGAACACCAGGTCATCACCAAAAGGTGAGACGGGGGAGAAACGATGGGAATGTACAGGGGGAGTGAAGGGTCGACCCATGAACATGAATACTCTAACCGTGCATCGACCCACAAAATGGAACGACCCGTGGTCCGGGTCATGGTGCACCTCCCATGTCGGCGTGTCCACGAACACTACGAACGTCGCCATCTGAAGACGTGATGGAAAGAAAGAGATAGAGGGAGTGAGAATCTTGCTAAAGAATCTCAGTAGGGCCTCCTACTACCTAGGTGTCATCATCTACGTCCTCAGGAACCTTGGGTTTAATTATACAAAATGACTGAACATGCATTAAGTTCATTTTAATCTTTAAAATATACTTTAGCCAAGGTCCATTCATTTTAGGATGATCTTAATGTCATGAATGCAACATAATAAAAGATGTATGCATGGCACTACCTAATGCACATACATAAAACATAACATCAAGCATCATCATAATCAGTGGCATAAAGTGGCAATAGTAACGTTCATATGGGACAAACTTAGTGACATAATCATAATCATGAAACATCTCTTCCTCATGGGCCACCCTAAAAGACAATCGAACTGGGGGTACTCGGCCGAACCGATGTCACCCAGAACGTGTCACATATCTAGGTTATGAGCTCATACCTTAACTAGTCGTCACTAGTTCTTACTTACCACTTAATGATAAGCGTATCATAAATCATAAATCCCGACTATCTGAGTACGGGTTAGGGGGCAAACCTCTTAGGGGTGCTCGGCTGAACCGGTGTCACCTAAGAGTATAAAATGGTACCGATGTCACATGAGTTCTATGGAGGTGCTCGGCCGAACCGGTGTCATCCTAGAACCCATCTTAGTACCTTAATTTTCAAAATCTCTATAAGTCCCCAAATTTGTCGGGAATTTGGCGGCACAAAGGCATTACGCCGAATTCCTTCCAAATTTGCTTTATGCCACATAAACATATATCCTCATGAATTCCTCATATGAATAACATCATCATCATTTACATACCACATGCATCATCATGGAACATTCAACCGTTTATACTTACAGTAGCTTATGCTTTGACCCTTACGAGTCTTACTCATGAGATATGGTTCTCTAACATCCGTCGCTCATATTTTATGCACCTAAGGGCTCATAATTAAACATCATCTATAATCCTCATGTTCACACTTAAATCTGAATAGCATAGGGCAGAATTCCTAACTTGTGAATACGGGGTTCTAGAACTTACGTTTTAGACCCTTTCTCGGTTCCGTCTTCGCCTAAGGCGCTATAAATTAATCACATTTATCATGTTGTAAGGGTGCTGGATAGAATCCAGAAAAATAAATGTTCTAGGAGTTCTAAACTTGCACTTTTACGGTTTTCTAGTTTCTAGTTTCCCTATAGGTGCTAGAATTCGATTCTAATCCAAATGTTACCAAGTTTTTCATGTCTAAACAATCCTAATCTGATTATGCTCCCATTAAAATAGTTTGGATAAGTTTCATAAACAAATGGGTCAAAACTATGTTAAATTCTAGCTTTACGGTATTTCTAGTTAGTTAGTTTCTTACCTATTATGCATAGAATCATTTCTACATCATCATATGATATTTTCACACATTCTAACATGTCAAAACATCATCATACAGCACCACATTCATCATATCAGAACCAAAAATATTTAACTTCAGTAAAGGATTTAAATTGACATTTCTAGGTACATAAGTTAACTAGTTTCTCTTGGGATCAATTTAGAATTCTAAAACTCTTTGCAAATCATTTTAATTCATCAAGAGGCTAAAAGAAGCCTTAGATCAATGACCAAAATATATTTCATCCTCGAAAAGGGAATAAAGTCATATCCCATGATAACATAACCTTGAAAAGATTTGTAAAGCTTTAAGGAAGACTTAGAACATAGACTATTGGTCCTTGTAGCTAGATGAAAACTTATTGCAAGTCCATCATCACTACTTGGCCGAAAATATGCATTCAAAGAATGGTTTCACATTAAACCTTAACTTGGAATGAAATGGGCAAGTCTTTGAGCTCTAGGTTCTCAAGTTATGACATAAAATAAACGTGCTCATGCTTTTTATTCTTAATCTTTGCTTACAAAATAAAGTGATGATGTAAGATAAATATGCAAGGCATAAACTTAAACGTGCAAGCTTGAAAGTAAATATGTGAGGCATAAACTTTAAACGTGCAAGCTTGAAAGTAAAGATGCAAGGTTCAATTCTTTATTTTAGTGCTCTTGGCCCAACAACAATCGACTTTAAGGCCGAAATAGATAGGCATTCGAGAGATTAATTAGGTGATGATGCAAGTTTAATTCTTTATTTTAGTGCTCTAGGCCCAACAACAATCGACTTTAAGGCTGAAATAGAAAGGCTTTGAGAATTAAATTAAGTGATGATGCAAGCTCCATTTTAATCTTTATGTTCTTAGGTGATAGCTTGAAATTAAAGATGCATAACAAGAATGTAAATATGAGTGCAAGCATAAGATAAATTATGCAAGTTCATTTTATCTTTCTAGAGCTCTTAACAAGACTTTAAAGGAACTTAAACCTCAACCCAAACTCATCAAACCAAGACAAAGTAAAGTCTAGAGTTCTTAGAACTCAACATAACATTTTTAGAAAAATCAAAACATTTTGCATGTAAAAGAAAAGGATATGGCCGAAATTTCAAGGAACAAAAAGAACATTTTGAAACTCTAGAGTCCATGATTTTGATGATATATTAACACCAACATCATGAGACCTCATCATTGAGTCCTTAGTACCATTTTAAAACACCATCAAACACTAAAGTTCTCAAGAGTTCAAGAAAGGAAGAACTAGAAACATTTTTGCTCAAGAACAAAGATCAAGCTCTAGAGTTTGTTCCAAGTGATGAACATCATCATGAAACTCTCATCATCAAGCTCTCATTCCTTTGTTCTCCAAGGCCTATAGCCGAAAATGAAAAGGAAAAAGGAGTGGGAGAGAAGTTCTAAAAAGAAACAAGAGAAACTATGAACATCAAGCTTGAAACAAGAACTTTAAAGAAAAGAATACATGAAAGGAAATCCCTACTTGGTGTGATGAACTTGAAGATGGAAGAAGAAGATGAAGATGATGAAGAACTCCAAGAACTTGAAGAACACAAGAACTTTTGAGAGAAAAGAAAAGCTTTGAGTGTTCCTAAACTTAGCAAATGATCTAAAAGTGGTGCAAGCTCCTCAAGGCATTCTATTTATAGAGAAATGAAACAAATGAAGGGTGTGAATGGGAGGGAGTGCTTCGGCCATGTGTGCAGATTGGAGGGCATCCCATGAGTTCCATGAGGTGAGATAGTGTGGTCTTGAGGCATGGTGAGGTATGGCTCAAAGTGTGGTGAGGTATGGTTCAAGGTATGGCCTCAAGCATGGTTCTTGAGTGAGAAAACAAATCAACAAGTGGTCAAATGGGGGAAGAAGTGGCCGAAATGCATCAGCCCATGGGGGAGGATTTTCTTGCATTTTAATTGTGGTTTAGAGTTGTGTTTAGGTGTATCTTTGATTATGCTTAAGATTAGGAAGTTGTAAGAAAGTGTTTAGGTAAGGAAAATGGATAATTAGGGTGGTCTAGATATAATTAAGGAGTGGTCTTGCACCATTAGTGAGTTAGATCCTCAATTTAGAGACTAAACAACTCTAGACACACTTCCTTGATTTAAGGAATTGGAGAGAGAAAACACTATTCAAGATTCCAAGACTAGGAATCTTGAGTTCTAAAAAGGGATTTAAGTTTAATCTAAGCAATTTTAGGTTCTAATTAGCTTTAATAAATTATTTTGACTCTAGATTAATTAGGGAAATTAATTAATCTTCGTTTAGAGCCTAATATTGCTTAGGTTTGCTTAATTATGTCATTAAGCTCAAAAACACTATTCCAGGGGCAAAGCCGTAATTTTACACTAAAACTGCCCGGGACCACCGGGACTTGAACAGAGACCTCTAGACACATGAAAACATGTTTTTAAACCTCTGGGGAAAGTTTCGGGCTCAAACGGTACCTTTACCTGCGTAAAAACGCTATAGGGGTATTTTGGTCATTTTGACCCAAAACTGCGGAAAATGAGATTTTCGCTTCCGGAAGCATTCAAAGGCCATTCAATCCCCTTCAAACATTGAGTTGACCCTTCGAGGACGACCGAGTTAGTTATCCTCGAATTCGAATCAGGAAATGACCTCAGGGGCATTTTGATCATTTCCCTCAGACAGAAAAATCGGGGTGTTACATATGGCACTTTATGCCACCTGTATGATGTTGATAGATCTATAAATGTTTAATTGATTCTGCCTATTGTATCTTCATGCATTCATGCTTTATTATGTTGCATCCATAACATTAAGACTTATCCTAAAAGGAACAGACCTTGGATAATTAAGTTTAAAACCTAATACGTGAATTTTATGCATGCTCACCTTTTTCAAAGAAACCCAAAGTTCCTGAGGACGTAGATGCTAACGCCTAGATAGGAGGTTGCCCTACTGAGATTCTTTAATAAGATTCTCACTCCCTCTATCTCTTCTTTCCATCATGTCTTTAGATGGTGACGTTCGTGATTTTTGTGGATTCCCCGATGTGGGAAGTGCACCATGATCCAGAGCATGGATCATACCATTTTGACGGTCGATGCACTGTTCGTGTCTTCATGTTCGTTGGATGACCCTTCGCCCATCCTGTACATACTCATCGTTTCTCCCCGACAGCGCCATATGGCGACGACGATCGAGTTTTTGAGTGTGCCTGTACGCATAACGAGAGGGTGCTCCGTATGCACTCTGCCACCTAGGTCGTGCACGACTACCCCGACTATGTGCCGCGCACGTACTTCTCAGAGACCGATCCGTCGGAGGACCCACCTACCCACCTGTATAGCGAGAGCTTTGCCCCCACTCCACCACTGATGGGAGAAGGCAGTGAGGAAACTGTCACTCAGCCAAGGCTGGCTCAGAGGCAGTCCATGCGCCCCCGTCGAGGAGCTCATGTCCAGCCGTAACGAATGCCCACTCCAGATATGCTTCATCCTTGGATTGAATATGTCCCACCCTTTCCGGGATCCCAGTAGTAGCAGCTCGTGGGTAGAGACAGTGCACACACTATATAGATTAGGATAAACCTTCTTTTGTTTAGAGGTTATCCATTCTAGATGCACTTAGGTTGGGGAGTTTTCTGTTTCGCTCTCCGTTGTATTTTCCTTTCCATTGTACTTTCCTTTCAACTGTATTTGTTCTGTGTTGTACCAAACTAAGTCCCGCTTTTCTTGAGTGGGCCTATTATATATCTATATATGTGGTTTGTTTTATCATGTTGTGCAACTACATGTTCTATGATCAAATGCTCATGAGGTGTTTATTTGGATTTGTGTTTTATTTCTTATATGCTTCACCGTTCGTCATGTTGCACGGCTCTCACGTTGCTTTTACATTTCAAAAAAAATTTACCTGTATTTTCTGCTAAGTATTTTAAAGTAAAGAGGAAACTATGACGTAATAGACTAATGATTAACCTAAATATGTTCTAGAGTATTGGGTTAAAAATTAGGATGTTACAAGATGCACTTCGTTAGCTAATCGTGAACCTAAAGACAATGAACTATCAAATGCTCAACTTAATTATTATAGACAATTGACTTTTCCTTAGTTTACCTTGAATTTTTATGTCATTGGTAGATATTAAGGCTCGCCCATTAATTGTATTTGTTTTATTTTTTTTCCAATTGTATTTATCTCAAGATTAATATTATGTTATAGAGGAATGTAAAATTATGAATTGGTTTTAATTATGCTTTACTTGTGATGCTATTTTTTTTCTTGCTGTAGCAAACACTACGGCGGTTTTGAACTGCCAGAAATACTAATTATTTTTTTGAAAATATAAGGCAAATTGCGGCAGTTTGAACCACTGTAATAATATTTTTTTTTCAACTGTAATGAAAATTGTAGTGGAAATTATCCTTGACATCTTAGGTAAAAACTAGTAACTAAAAACCCATAAAATTGTATTTATGGAAACTTTTGACAACTTTATTTTCGGTCACTATCCAAACTATTTTGGTATGATTAACGTTGTTTGGGATTGTTCAAATATGAAAAACTTGTTAGTAATTAGTGTAATAATTATTTTTAGCAATTGGAGAAAGACTAGTAATGAAAAAGGGTCAAAAACGTAACTTCCACAACACTGAAATGGTTAAATTTCCATTTCTATTCAAATTTACCCAGCATGGTTTCATAATTTTCTTAAGGTTAATAATTAATGAGAATCATTGGAATTGATCCCTAGATGCATAAATAAATAAATACGAAAGTTGGGTTTACCCAACTTAGAGGCTTTATTGATTAAAAGATAATGAAAGTGCTTGCCTTAAAAGATGTGATGATTCAATATGTAACATCCTAATTTTTATCCCAATACTCCTAGAGCGTATTTAGGTTAACCATTAGTCTATTACTTCTTAGTTTCATCTTTTCTTTAAATTACTTAGCAGAAAATACGAATAAATTTTTCTTTTTGAACTTGAAAACAAAAACATGAGCCTCGCATTAATATAAAACCTTTCGTTCGTCATAAACATAACTTACAAGGAAAAGAAATCACATATAAACGTGAAATACAACATTATATTAACCACATATCATAACCACATCATTATAGTTACATAGTACTAGCATCAGTGTTCACACCAAAACATGTATATATATATGAAATACTTCTTATCCACCTACGAGGTTGGATAAGTAACAACCTAGAGACTATCCTATTTATTCTTTCGCAACGACCCTCGGCATCCATTTGCTGAAGTGACCTTTAAGCACGAACCTCAGAAGAAGTCATGAACCTCGTTACTATCCTTGTCTGGAGACGACACGGAAGAAAAGAGAGGGATGAGAAACTTATTCAAGATTCTCAGTAAGGATTTCCGACTCTAACACAAATGTCATCGTCATCGTCCCCAGCCACTTCGGTTTTCATTATAAAAAGGGTGTACATACATAAGGATCGATTTTAAACTTCTTAAATCTATTTATCCGAAGTGGGTGTCTTTTAACATGAGTCTTAATGATATGAATGCAATAGATATTGAATGAATGCATGTCAATACCATATGCAAACAGTACTAGCTTTTTAGCAAGTATAGCATTCATAGACATAGTGCATAATACATCGGTCATAAAAACATAGATCATAAAACATAGAACATGGAACTTGATACATAGTACATGGTACATAAAACATGAATCATGGAACGTAGAACTTGGTACTTAAAACATGGTGCATGGTACCTTAACTTGGTTACTTAGGTGATGTTGACATATTATTCTTTTCTTCCTAGGGGCCACCCTAATATTTCTCCCTTTTGAGAAATCTCTAGGTTATGAGCTCATACCCAGCTAGTCGTCACTAGCATCTGGACTTATCACATTGTGATAAGTTAAAAATCCTGACTTAAAGTACGGGTCTAAGGGGCATAGAATCACCTCATCCCCACCTATAGTTTGATGGTTCCAAAGGATCATTTTCTCATAGTTTAATGTCACCTTAAGTCTTAGCATGTTATGACAAGATGCCCTATAGTTCATGCATGTTACATATGAATCACCTCATCCCCACCTATGGTTTGATGGTTCCAAAGGATCATTTTCTCATAGTTTAGTCATAGCAAGATGCTACATATTTCATGCATGTCACATAGATCGTGTAATTCTAACATAGGCATCTTTAAAGTTCTAAAGGGAACCATGACATGCAAATGATACAATCATCATTTAAGAGTAATAACTCGCATAGCATCATAGTGGTCATGAGACAACACAATAATCCATCATCATTCACATAGAACATGTAACACCCCGATTTTTCTGTCTGAGGGAAATGACCAAAATGCCCCTGAAGTCATTTCCTGACCCGAGTTCGAAGGTAACCAACTCGGTCGTCCTCGAAGGGTCAACTCAATGTTTGAAGGGGATTGAATGGCCTTTGAATGCTTCCGGAAGCAAAAATTTCGTTTCATGCTTTGGGTCAAAATGACCAAAATACCCCTATAGCGTTTTACGCGGGTAAAGGTGCCGTTTGAGCCCGGAACTTTCCCCAGAGGTTTAAAAACATGTTTTCATGTGTCTAGAGGTCTCTGTTCAAGTCCCGGTGGCCCCGGGCAGTTTTAGTGCAAAATTACGATTTTGCCCCTAGAATAGTGTTTTTGAGCTTAATGACATAATTAAGCAAACCTAAGCAATATTAGGCTCTAAACGAAGATTAATTTATTTCCCTAATTAATCTAGAGTCAAAATAATTTATTAAAGTTAATTAGAATCTAAAATTGCTTAGATTAAACTTAAATCCCTTTTTAGAACTCAAGACTCCTAGTCTTGGAATCTTGAATAGTGTTTTCTCTCTCCAATTCCTTAAATCAAGGAAATGTGACTAGAGTTGTTTAGACTCTAAATTGAGGATTTAACTCACTAATGGTGCAAGACCACTCCTTAATTATGTCTAGACCACCTTAATTATCCATTTCCCTTACCTAAACACTTTTTTACAAATTCCTAATCTTAAGCATAATCAAAGATACACCTAAACACAACTCTAAACCACAATTAAAATGCAACTAAACCTCTCCCAAATTTGATGCACATGGCCAAAATTCTCTTCCCCATTGACCACATGTTTAATTATTTTCTCACTCAAAGAACCATGCTTGAGGCCTTACCTTGAACCATACCTCACCATACCTTAAGCCATACCTCACCATGCCTCAAGAACACATTATCTCACCTCATGGAACTCATGGATGCCTCCAATTCTGCACACATGGCCGAAGCTCTTCATCACCATGAGCTCCCTCCATTTGTTTCATTTCTCTATAAATAGAATGCCTTGAGGAGCTTGCACCACTTTTAGATCATTTGCTAAGTTTAGGAACACTCAAAGCTTTTCTTTTTCTCTCAAAGTTCTTGTGTTCTTCAAGTTCTTGGAGTTCTTCACCATCTTCATCTTCTTCTTCCATCTTCAAGTTCATCACACCAAGTAGGGATTTTCTTTCATGTATTCTTTTCTTTAAAGTTCTTGTTTCAAGCTTGATGTTCATAGTTTCTCTTGGTTCCTTTTAGAATATCTTTTCTCATAACATCCTAATTTTTAACCCAACACTCTAGAACATACTTAGGTTAAACATTAGTCTGTTACTTCATAGTTCTCAATTTTACTTAGAAATACTTAGCGGAAAATACGGGTAAATGTTTTTTGAAATACAAAGTGAGAGCCGCGTGACGCGATAAGCGGTACACCATGTAAAGTAAAACAATTATCTCACAACATCATAACATGAGGCACAACATGAACATCACTGAATATCATCTCATATATATATAACTTGCCCACTTATAAGTGTGGGTCTTAATTTAGTACAAGGGAAATGCATAAAAGAAAAGACAACATAAGCATAAACATAATCTACTCCTCTACCCGAGTGCATCTAATGGGAAACCTTTAAACAAAAGAAGGTTTATCCCTTATCTAGGTGGTGTGTGCTCTAACCGGGTACTCCATCAGACGATCGTCACCTCCTACTGGCGTCCATCTCACGAATGAGGCAAATATCCAGGAAACTGAGCGAGCTCCTCGGACGTGAAGAGGCGGAACGGGGATCGAGTATGACCTCCACAACGTGGCCTCATCTCCGGTCGTCGTGCAAGCCTCGGCTGAGTCACGGAAGGCTCACTATCCTCCCCAAGGTCCATGGGTATGGTGGGGGAAGATCCCTCGGAGGGTGCCTGGGTTGCCGAATCCTCGGAAGGATCCGTCTCCGAAAAAGACGACGGGCAACGGGGCACATACTGGAGGTATTCTCGAGCGGCGGACGTGGATGATGGGGTACGGCGAAGCCTCTCCTCTAGGGGACGTGCGCGCTCGAACACCAGGTCATCGCCAAAAGGTGAGACGGGGGAGAAACGATGGGAATGTGCAGGGGGAGCGAAGGGTCGACCCATGAACATGAATACTCTAACCGTGCATCGACCCACAAAATGGAATGACCCGTGGTCCGGGTCATGGTGCACCTCCCATGTCGGTGTGTCCACGAACACTACGAACGTCGCCATCTGAAGACGTGACGGAAAGGAAGAGATAGAGGGAGTGAGAATCTTGCTAAAGAATCTCAGTAGGGCCTCTTACTACCTAGGTGTCATCATCTACGTCCTCAGGAACCTTGGGTTTATTTATACGAAATGACTAAGCATGTATTAAGTTCATTTTAAACTTTAAAATATAATTTAGCCAAGGTCCATTCATTTTAGGATGATCTTAATGTCATGAATGCAACATAATAGAGAATGTATGCATGGCACTACCTAATGCACATACATAAAACATAGCATCAAGCATCATCATACTTGGTGGCATAAAGTGGCAATAGTAACATTCATATGGGACAAAACTTAGTGACATAATCATAATCATGAAACTTCTCTTCCTCATGGGCCACCCTAAAAGACAATTGATCTGGGGGTGCTCGGCCAACAGTGTCACCCGTAGCGTGTCATACATCTAGGTTATGAGCTCATACCTTAACTAGTCATCACTAGTTCTTACTTACCACTTAACGATAAGCGTATCATAAATTATAAATCTCGACTATCTGAGTACGGGTTAGGGGGCAAACCTCTTAGGGGTGCTCGGCCGAACCGGTGTCACCTAAGAGTGTAAAATGGTACCGATGTCACATGAGTTCTATGGAGGTGCTCGGCCGAACCGGTGTCATCCTAGAACCCATCTTAGTACCTTAATTTTCAAAATCTCTTTAAGTCCCCAAATTTGTCGGAAATTCGGCGGCACAACGGTCATTACACTGAATTTCCTTCCAAATTTGCTTTATGCCACATAAACATATAACCTCATAAATTCCTCATATGAGTAACATCATCATCATTAGCATACTTCATGCATCATCATAAAACATTCAAATGCTTACCCTTACGGTAGCTTATGCTTTGACCCTTACGGGTCTTAATCTTGAGATATAGTTCTCTACATCCGTCGCTCATATCTTTATGCACCTAAGGGCTCATATTTAATCATCATTCCTAATCCTCATGTTCATACTTAAATCTGAAAAGCATAGGGCAGAATCTCTAACTTGTATTTACGGGGTTCTAGAACTTACGTTTTAGACCCTTTCTCGGTTCTATTTTCGCCGAAGGCACTATATATTAAATCTAAATCAATTATGAGGCATTCCTATGCTTAAGAACTAATTATTAATCATGTTTATCATGTTGTAAGGGTGCTGGACAGAATCCAGAAAATTAAATGTTCTAAGAGTTCTACATTTGCATTTTTACGGTTTTTTAGTTACTAGTTTCCCCATAGGTGCTAGAATTCAATTCTAATTCAAATGAAACCAAGTTTTTCATGTCTAAACAATCTAAATCTGATTATGTTCCCATTAAAACAGTTTGGATTAGTTCCATAAACAAATGGGTCAAAACTATGTTAAATTCTAGCTTTACGGTATTTCTAGTTAGCTAGTTTCTTACCTATCATGCATAGGATCGCTTCTACATCATTACATGATATTTTCACACATTCCAACACATCAAAACATCATCATACAGCATCACACTCATCACATCAGAACCGAAAACATTTAGCTTAAATGAGAGAGTTAAATTGACATTTCTAGGTACATAAGTTAACTAGTTCCTCTTGGAATCAATCTAGAACTTCTATAACTCTTTGCAAAACATTTTAATTCATCAAGAGGCTAAGTGAAGCCTTAGGTCACTGACCAAAACATATTCCATCCCCTAAAAGATAATAAAATCACAACTTGTGATGACATAACCTTTTTGAGCGCGCGTGAACGCATGACGAGAGAGAGTGCTGCAGCACACCGCCTCTAGCCATGCGAGACTGCCCGACACGTTCGTGCCGGACTTACTTCTCGGAGACCGACCCGTCCGAGGACCCGCCTACCCATCCGTATAACGAGAGCTCTGCCCCCTCTCCCCCACCGTTGAGGGAGGGCAGTGAGGATACCGTGACTCAGCCACGGCTTGCACGACGACCGGAGATGAGACCATACCGCGGGGGTCATACTCGATCCCCGTTCTGCCTCTCCACGTCCGAGGAGCTCGCCCAGTTTCCCGGATATTTGCCTCGTTCGCGAGATGGACGCCAGTAGGAGGTGACGATCGTCCGATGGAGTACCCGGTTAGAGCACACACCACCTAGATGAGGGATAAACCTTCTTTTGTTTAGAGGTTTCCCATTAGATGCACTCGGGTAGGGGAGTAGATTATGTTCATGTTTTATGTTGTATTTTCTTTTATGTAGTTCCCTTGTATTAAATTAAGTCCCACACTTGTAAGTGGGCAAGTTATATATATATGGGATGATATTCAGTGATATTTATGTTGTGCTCTATGTTATGATGTTGTGAGACATTTGTGTTACTTTACATGGTTTACCGTTTAACGCATCACGCGGCTCTCACTTTGTATTTCAAAAAAAATTTACCCGTATTTCCGCTAAGTATTTCAAAGTAAAAATGAGAACTATGAGGTAACAGACTAATGATTAATCCAAATATGTTCTAGAGTATTGGGTTAAAAATTAGGATGTTACATTATGGTATCAGAGCAGTTCGATTCTCATGGAGCCTAAGGATTGGACTGACTATGCTTTCTAAAGCGTAGTACGATAGCTATGTCATGCGTAGAGCTTAGCTAGAGATAAGCTATAGGGTAGAAGTGCATGACCCTTGTCTACTTGCATGTGCCATGGTAACTAGCTCATTTTACATGGAATATTGAGCCTGATCACCTTAGTGTTTATTGTCTCGTGTGTTTAGGAACCAATGGCACCAAGGAGACAACCTAGGACCCCGACCGATGGGGACCAAAACGATGCTACTGCTGCTGCTGTTCGTGACATGGCTAGAGCCATGGAGCAGAATGTTCGAGAGGATGAACCAACAAGGGGACGTCGGACGTGCTCCCCCTACTGCCGAAATGGTCGAGCAAGCGAGGTTTGGTGAGTTTCGCAAGGCGAACCCACCAACCTTCCGAGGAGCCATGGACCCCGACAAAGCTGATGAGTGGATCAAAAACATGGAGAAGATCTACTCCGTGGTGGCTTGGTCAGAGGAGCAAAAGGTCACCTTCGCTGCTTATATGATGGAGTCGGATGCCGAGTTCTGGTGGACTCGGATGCCGAGTTCTGGTGGACTGGCACCCGAAGACTGCTGGAAGCTTCGCATCTTGTCAATCGAGTCGTTTCAAGACTTACTTCTACGAGAAGTACTTCCCGGAGTCAGTAAGGAATGCGAAGGACATCGAGTTCATGCAACTAACCCAAGGAGGAAGGACTGTTGCCCAGTACACGGCAAGATTCGAAGAACTGATCAAGTTCTCACGGGTGTTCCAAGGGAACCCCGATGAGATATGGAAATGTGTGAAGTACGAAGCCGGAGCTAAATTATGCTGTAGCACATATGGAGATCAGGGACTTCCCCACCCTGGTCAACAAGTGCCGCATTTTGGAGGAAGGACAAGGTAAGCTCCAGGCTGCAAGGGCGGAAAGAGCTAAGGGGCTGGGACCTCAAGCCCCGAAGTTCAAACCCCAACACCAAAACCAACCACGAAACCATTACAACCCTTACCACGCCAACCAATTCAAACCACAACAACAACAAAGAACCCCCTTCACCAACAACCCAAGCAACCCTACAGACCACCGTTCCAGAACAACAACCACCGAAACAACAACAACAACAATAACCGGCAAGGAGTGTCGGGAGGCCCCCGGAACAATGCGCAACAAGGAGGGTCCAGTGGGACCAAGAACAAGACGCCCCAAGGAGCCCCCGCCACCTTTGCTAGGACTACACCGGCGATAATATGCCCCCAGTGTGGGAAAGATCATGGCAACCGTCCCTGCCTAGCTGGACAAAACGTGTGCTTCAAGTGCGGGAAGCCCGGCCACTATGCCAACAGATGCAACAACGGAGGGCCAGCGAATCAGAAGCCTAGGCCGCAACACCAAGGGAGGGTCTTCACCCTCAATGTGGACGAAGCGGACACATCCAACGGTCTCATAGAAGGTAAGTGCGAAATAGATGGTAGGACCTTAACTGTACTTTATGACTCTGGTGCAACACATTCTTTTATTTCATATGCTGGTGTCGAGGCTCTAAATTTGAAAACTTCCAAACTTCCTTTTGATCTTATTGTCTCTACCCCTACAAATCATCCTGTGAATACTTGTTATTGTTGTCTAAACTGTCACCTCACCACAGAAAATAGATCATATGTTATGGATTTAATTTGTTTACCCATGAAAGGTATAGGAGTAGTTCTTGGCATGGATTGGCTTCACGCCAACCGTGTATTGTTAGACTATGACACCAAAACAGTTGTCTTTCCTTCTCCCCCTAGTGAAATAAGTCAACCTTTGAAACTCTATCTCAATGCCGTAGAGGTCCACTGTAGTGGGAAAAAGACTAAGGGATATGTTCTCCTAGCCGCTAGCGAGGTACACTTTGAGCAGAATTTAGAAAATATACCAGTAGTGAGAGACTATCCCGAGGTGTTTCCGGAAGATATACCCGAGTTCCCTCCTGAGAGAGAAGTGGAGTTCTCCATTGAGTTGGTTCCTGGAGCGGGACCAATCTCCATTGCCCCCTATAGAATGTCACCCCTAGAACTAGCTGAGCTTAAAACCCAACTTGAGGAACTTTTAGAGAAGAGCTTTATAAGATCTAGTGCTTCACCGTGGGGAGCCCCGGTATTGTTTGTGAAGAAGAAGGACGGGAGCATGAGGTTGTGCATAGATTATAGGCAATTGAATCGTGTGACAGTGAAAAACAAGTACCCTTTGCCTAGGATAGATGATCTTATGGACCAATTGAGAGGAGCGGTAGTATTTTCCAAGATCGACCTAAGGTCAGGATACCACCAAATTAGAGTGAGAGATCAAGATATACCAAAGACCACCTTTAGAACTCGATATGGACACTTTGAGTTCGCGGTGATGTCTTTTGGATTGACGAATGCTCCTGCAGTATTTATGGATTACATGAATAGGATCTTTAGACCCTATTTAGATCAGTTCGTGGTCGTTTTCATAGATGATATACTCATATATTCAAAGACCCACGAGGAGCATGAGCGTCATTTGAGGATAGTTTTGGAGATTTTGAAGGAGAAAAAGCTGTATGCAAAACTCTCTAAGTGTGAATTTTGGTTGGAGGAGGTCAAGTTTTTAGGGCACGTTGTGTCAAAAGGAGGTATAGCCGTTGATCCTAGCAAGGTAGAAGCCATAATGAATTGGGATAGACCAACCACCGTAACGGAAATACGGAGCTTTTTAGGTTTTGCGGGCTATTACCATAGGTTTATCAAAGGATTTTCCCAGTTAGCCCTACCCTTGACCAAGCTCACTAGGAAGAATGTCCCGTTTGAGTGGAGCCCCGAATGTGAGAAGAGTTTCCAAGAGCTTAAGGAAAGGTTAACCACGACCCCAGTCTTAGTCTTACCTAGCCCCAATGTACCCTTCAAGGTATATTGTGATGCTTCGGGCAAAGGACTAGGGTGTGTGTTGATGCAAAATAGGCAAGTGGTAGCCTATGCATCTCGACAACTCAAGCCTCACGAGACTAACTACCCCACCCATGACCTAGAATTAGCCGCCGTAGTGTTTGCCTTAAAGATGTGGAGACACCATCTGTATGGTGTAAGGTTTGAAGTTTTCTTCGATCATAAGAGTCTCAAGTACCTCTTTGATCAAAAGGAGTTAAACATGAGGCAAAGAAGGTGGATGGAATTCCTCAAAGACTACGATTTCGGTTTAAGTTACCACCCCGGCAAGGCTAATGTAGTCGCCGACGCCTTGAGCCGAAAGTCGTTACACCTGTCCCACATGATGATCAAAGAAGTTGAGTTGATAGAGAAGTTTAGGGATATGAATCTAGGGATGTCAGCAACCGATAGAGGGATAAAGATGTGCTATCTTAGTGTAACAAGTGGATTTAAGCAAAGAATCATGTTAGCACAACGAGAGAATGAGGAGTTCGAAGAGATCATAGATGCTGTTAAGGCGGGAAAGTTGAAGGGTTTCGAAAGAGGCGAGGATTGGATATGGAGATTTGAGGGAAGGATCTGCGTACCCCAAGATGGTGACCTCCGAGAAAAGATCTTGGAGGAGGCTCACAAAAGCTATTTCACCATTCATTTCGGTGTCACCAAGATGTACCAAGACTTGAAGAAGATGTTTTGGTGGCCCGGAATGAAGAAGGATGTAGTCGCCTGGGTTAGTAAGTGCTTGGTATGTCAGAAAGTGAAAATCGAGCACCAAAAACCTTCAGGTTTGTTGCAACCCCTGTCAATCCCCGAATGGAAGTGGGAATGCATATCCATGGATTTTGTGACAGGATTGCCTAAGACCCAAGCTGGCCATGATGCTATATGGGTAATAGTGGATCGACTAACCAAGTCGGCACACTTTCTACCTATTAGAGTGACATACTCTTTAGATAAATTGGCTCAGTTATACAACATCCATGAGATCGTAAGATTGCATGGAGTACCGTCGACGATAATCTCGGATAGAGATCTGCGGTTTACGTCGCGTTTTTGGGGAGCCTTTCAAAAGGCGTTTGGTTCAAAGCTATGCTTAAGCACTGCTTACCACCCACAAACAGACGGACAATCCGAAAGGACGATCCAAACCCTAGAGGATATGCTAAGAGCCTGTGTGTTAGACCAAAGGGGAAGTTGGGATAAGTACTTGCCTTTGATCGAATTTGCGTATAACAACAGTTATCACGCAAGCATCGGTATGGCACCGTACGAGGCGTTGTATGGAAGGAAGTGCCAATCACCTTTGTATTGGTACGAGCCTGGGGAGCAAAGTGTCTTAGGACCCGATGTAGTGAGGGAAACAACGGAACAAATCAAGAGGATCCGGGATAGGATGCTCACTGCTCAAAGTAGACAAAAGAGCTATGCGGACAAGCGGCGCAAGCCCTTGGAGTTCGAAGAGGGAGAACATGTGTTCCTTAGGATTACCCCCACTACAGGCATAGGGAGAGCCATGAAAGTCAAAAAGTTGAGCCCCCGATTCCTTGATCCCTTCCAAATTCTTCAAAAGATAGGAACAATTGCCTACAAAATAGCCTTACCCCCTAACCTTTCTAATCTTCACGACGTCTTTCACGTCTCTCAGTTAAGGAAGTACGAGTCCGACCCTAGCCACATTTTAGAGCCAGAGCATGTTCAGTGAAGGGATGACCTAACTTTCAATCTTCCCCCTACGAGAATCGTGGATCCATGAGTCAAGCGGTGAGGAACAAGTCTGTTCCTTTGGTAAAAGTAGCATGGGGACGCGACAAGTCTGAAGAATTCACATGGGAGCTAGAGACAGAAATGCGAGACAAGTATCCCGAGCTTTTCTAAGGTAACGAATTTCGAGGGCGAAATTCTTTTTAAGGAGGGGAGTAATGTAACACCCCGATTTTTCTGTCCGAGGGAAATGACCAAAATGCCCCTGAGGTCATTTCCTGACCCGAGTTCGAGGGTAACCAACTCGGTCGTCCTCGAAGGGTCAACTCAATGTTTGAGGGGGATTGAATGGCCTTTGAATGCTTCCAGAAGTGAAAATCTCATTTTCCGCAGTTTCGGGTCAAAACGACCAAAATACCCCTATAGCGTTTTACACGGGTAAAGGTGCCGTTTGAGCCCGGAACTTTCCCCAGAGGTTTAAAAACATGTTTTCATGTGTCTAGAGGTCTCTGTTCAAGTCCCGGTGGCCCCGGGCAGTTTTAGTGCAAAATTACGATTTTGCCCCTAGAATAGTGTTTTTGAGCTTAATGACGTAATTAAGCAAACCTAAGCAATATTAGGCTCTAAACGAAGATTAATTTATTTCCCTAATTAATCTAGAGTCAAAATAATTTATTAAAGTTAATTAGAATCTAAAATTGCTTAGATTAAACTTAAATCCCTTTTTAGAACTCAAGACTCCTAGTCTTGGAATCTTGAATAGTGTTTTCTCTCCAATTCCTTAAATCAAGGAAATGTGACTAGAGTTGTTTAGACTCTAAATTGAGGATTTAACTCACTAATGGTGCAAGACCACTCCTTAATTATGTCTAGACCACCTTAATTATCCATTTCCCTTACCTAAACACTTTTTTACAAATTCCTAATATTAAGCATAATCAAAGATACACCTAAACACAACTCTAAACCACAATTAAAATGCAACTAAACCTCTCCCAAATTTGATGCACATGGCCAAAATTCTCTTCCCCATTGACCACATGTTTAATTATTTTCTCACTCAAAGAACCATGCTTGAGGCCATACCTTGAACCATACCTCACCATACCTTAAGTCATACCTCACCATGCCTCAAGAACACATTATCTCACCTCATGGAACTCATGGATGCCTCAATTCTGCACACATGGCCAAGCTCTTCATCACCATGAGCTCCCTCCATTTGTTTCATTTCTCTATAAATAGAATGCCTTGAGGAGCTTGCACCACTTTTAGATCATTTGCTAAGTTTAGGAACACTCAAAGCTTTTCTTTTTCTCTCAAAGTTCTTGTGTTCTTCAAGTTCTTGGAGTTCTTCACCATCTTCATCTTCTTCTTCCATCTTCAAGTTCATCACACCAAGTAGGGATTTTCTTTCATGTATTCTTTTCTTTAAAGTTCTTGTTTCAAGCTTGATGTTCATAGTTTCTCTTGGTTCCTTTTAGAACTTCTTTTCTTCTCCTTCTTCCTCTTTATGTTTCGGCCATGGGCCTTTGGGAATGAAGGAATGAGAGCTTGATGATGAGAGTTTCATGATGATGTTCATCACTTGAAACAAACTCTAGAGCTTGATCTTTGATCTTGAGCAAAAATGTTTTTAGTTTTTCCTTTCTTGAACTCTTGAGAACTTTATCTTTAATGATGTTTTAAAATGGCTCTATGAACTCAATGATGAGGACTCATGATGTTGGTGTTAATATATCATCAAGATCATGAACTCTAGAGTTCTAAAATGTTCCTTTTTCTTCTTGATGATTTCGGCCATTCCCTTAAATTTTGCTTGGCTTCATGGTTTGATTTCCTAAAAATATTATGTTAAGTTTTAAGAACTCTGTAATGCCCCGATTTTCTGCTAGAGTGAAAATGACCAAAATGCCCCTGAGGTCATTATCAGCCCGGAATTCGAGGAAAGCCAGGTCCGGCAGTACTCGAAGGGCAAACTCAATGTTGGAAGGGGATTGGATGACTTGTGTTTCTTTCCGGGATCGAAAATCTCATTTTTCGAGTTTTCGGGTCGAAATGACAAAAATGCCCCTGTGGCGTTATACCCTTTTGCAAGTGCCGGATGAACCCAAAACCTCTCCAGATGGTTTTAAAAGATGTTTTTATGTTTTCTGTGGTCTCAGTTTTGGTCCCGGAGGTCCCGGGCAAAATAAGTGCAAAATTACGGTTTTGCCCGTAGTTTCGTATGTTTACACCTAATCACACGGTTAAGCGAAACCTAAGCAATATTAGGCTCTAATCGAAGGTTAATTAATTTTCATAATTAATCTAAGGTCAAAATAATTTAATAAGGATGATTAGAACCTAAAATTGCTTAGATAAACTTAAAACCCTATCTTTAAATTCAAAGACTTTGAATGTAGAAATCAATGAATAGTGTGCAAATAGTGCACAAATAGTATTTTCTCTCTCTTTCCTTAAATCATGGGATTGTGTTACACATTGTTTATTCACAAATGAGTTTTAAATTCTCTAATGATGTAAGAGCACTCCTAATCTTGTCATAAAATTCCTAATACACATGCTTAGTTACCTAAACTTAAAGCTTAATTACTCCTAACCTTGTACCTAAACTAACCTACACTTAATCCTATCATTAACACCCAATTACATGGAAGATTTTTCCTCTCTCCTTGCTGCCCAAATCTGACCGAAAATCATCCCCCATTTTCATGAATTATTATATTTCAAACTTAAAGGAAAATCACCTCAAATCACCTCACTTGTCATGCCTTGTCATAATTTCAATCAAGCTTGCTTTTCCAAATGAATAACCAAGTAAAATAAATCATTCTCTTCAATTATTTGTGGCTGAAAAACTTCCAGCCATGTTGGTCTTCTAGAAGCCTAATTTCATCCACAATTTAAAGAAAAGATCACTCAAAAACCCATGCTTGAAGCCATACCTTGTGTCATGAGCTTCATGCTTCAAACCATGCTTGTATGACACCATCAAAGAGATATTTTCTCTTTCTTACCATCAGCCATGCCTTCCATTCTCTCACCTATCACTTTGTTTTTCTATAAATAGGGAGCTTGTGTTAGCATTGGATGCACATTGAGCATTTGCTAAAGCTTAGAGTAGTCTTGCTAGTTTCTTTCTTTCTCTCTAGTCCCAAAGAGTTCCTTTCTTTTTCATCTTCATCTTTTTCATCTGTTTACTTCATCATCATCATCTCATAACCTTCACACATCACCCCATAACCTTGAATCACCATCAAACCTCTCAAATATTTCATCTCAAACACAACCTCACCTCAAACACAACTCTAACCTCCTTATCTCCCCTTGGCCGAAAACATCAAGCCTTTTGGAGGAGCTCATCATCTTGTTTTCTTCTCTCAAAGTTCAAGCTCTTTGTCTTCACTCTAGGTAGGAGTGTTTCTTTGCATCTCATTTCCATGGAAAAATGAGTTTTTCTCTAGCTACCTCTTGGAATTTCTTTTTAAAACTCTTGGTTTCCTTCTTGAGTTTTTGGCCTTCACGACCTTTAAACTCATACATGATGGCTTGATGATGGGGACCTCTAGATGATGACTATGTGTTCATCATAATGAGACCCCTAAAGCTTGAGTTTTCTTTAGTTTTTATTATTATGCTATGAAGTTCACTAAAGTTTTCAACTTAAGAAAATAAGAATGATTTCAAAAAGGAATATGGATTACTTTCTCTTAGCCTCATGATTTCGGCCATAATTCCTTTTCTTGAAAGTATGGAGATTTCTTTTAGTTCCATTCTCTTGACTTGATAAGACTATGTTGGGGTTGTGAATATTGGTTCTTTAAAGTCTTGGACGAGCTCTAGTTATTAAACCAAAATGAACTTGCATTCATATTTAGTTTATGCCTTGCATAGCATGATTTATTTTTATGTCATCACTAATGCTCTAAGACTAAAAATGAACTTGCATATTCATATTTAATTTCCAAGCATTGCATTTCACGTTTAATATTCAAGTCATCACTTAAAATCCAAGATAATAACAAGTTGCATCTCATATTTATTTTGAGCTACTTACTTTTCAAGTTCTCACTTTATTTCCCTAATGAACAATAAAAATGAAGTGCATGGCATGTTTATGTTTTGTCATCACCTAAAGCTCTAGAGCTCAAAGATTTGTCCCAAGGTCTCAAATGAGAGTTAGACATGGAAAGCATTCTCTTAGAATGCCCACTTCGGCTATGTGAGATGAATGAACTTAGGATAAGTTTCATTTGATCACAAATGCCTATAAGCTGTGCTTTATAATTTTTTAAGTCTATGTGGATTCAAGGAACATATAGAACTAAGTTTTACAATTTAGGACCTCTTGAAATAAATTCAACTTAGCTACTGCCCTTATAAATATCTTGATGATTTTAGATGTTAAAAATGTTTACAAAAGAGTTTTGAAGGTTTTAAAAAGGTTCCAAGAGAAACTAGTATCCTATGTGCTTTAAAAAGTATGTTTTATGCCTTTGTATGGAGAGTGTTGTTTTGGTTCCGCCTTGCTATGATTGGCCACTGTATGAGCTGTTTTAACGATGATAACATGCTTATGTTTAAGTATGATCAATGGAAAAACTCATGAGTAAAAGATAAGAAAGGTTAGAAACTAGAAAAGAATTAATTTGAGAGTTCTAGATCCCTTAATATTAGAATTTTCTGGATTCTGTCCAGCAAGGTTTAGTAATGATAATCATGGTTCTAAATTAGTTTAAATGTGTAGAAATGACTCATAATTGGTTTAGGACTTGATCTTGGTGCCTTAGGAGCAAACCGAACTTAGAAAGGGTCATTGTCGCGACTCCTAGGTACCCGTAAAGTTGAAATTATGAATTCTGCACCTTTGAGATTGAGCGATATTCTTGACCATAGTATGAAGAGAGATATACTTAGTCATAACCTCCTAAGTACCCGAGAGGTTAGCTTTGAATGATTCATAACTTAGACTGTGAGTTAAAGACCATAGCGGTCAATGCATAAGACATTAAGAATATGAGAATGATATTTATATGATACTAAGGTATGTTAAGATGTTTTACGATGATGCATATGTTATGTGAAGGATGATGACGTTATTCATATGAGGAATTCATGAGGATATATGTTTATGTGGCATAAAACAAATTTGGAAGAAATTCGGTGTGATGCCATCATGCCGCCGAATTTCCGACAAATTTGGGGACTTAAAGATTTTGAAAATTAAGGTACTAAGATGGGTTCTAGGATGACACCGGTTTGGCCGAGCACCTCCATAGAACTCATGTGACATCGGTACCCATTTTTTTACTCTTAGGTGACACCGGTTTGGCCGAGCACCCTAAGAGATTTGCCCTAACCCGTACTCAGATAGTCGGGATTTATGATTTATGATACGCTTATCATTAAATGGTAAGTAAGAACTAGTGACGACTAGTTAAGGTATGAGCTCATAACCTAGAGATGTGACACGTTCTGGGTGACACCGGTTCGACCGAGCACCCGATTCGATTGTCTTTTAGGGTGGCCCATAAGGAAGAGAAGTTTTATGATTATGATTATGTCACTAAGTTTGTCCCATATGAATGTGTTCTAATTGCCACTTAATACCACTAAGTATGATGATGATTGATGTATGTGCATTAAGTAGCGCCATGCATACATTCTTTATTATGTTGCATTCATGACATTAAGATCATCCTAAAATGAATGGACCTTGGCTAAAATACATTTTAGAACTTAAAATGAACTTGATATATGCTCACTTGTCTTTATGAAATAAACCCAAGCTTCCTGGGGATGTGAACGATGTAACCCTAGGATAGGAGACTCCTACTGAGATTCTTTACTAAGAATTCTCACTCCTCTCTCTCTTCTCCCGTCACATCTTGAGAGCGTTGGCCATGTTTGTTGACTTCATTGACACGCCAGCCAGGGAGGTGCACTACACCCCGGTGGAGCTTTCGAGTACACAAGCGTTGCAAGGATATTCCATTCGGCTGTATCTTTTGGGAGGGGTGGTGGATTTATACTCGTAGCTTACTAGGAGGGTAGCATTTTGGATTTTTATTGTAGTCGCACCCTACACTTGTGTTTCTTGTTGTGTTTTATTTCTTCTGTATTACAAGCTCTGCCTGTACCTATGCGGGTATGACTACCTATGTACTCTAAATATATTATTAATGAAATGTTTCTCTTGTTATGATGATTTCTGCTCCATCATTATATGTTTTCCTTTTTGAGTTCTCTCTATGAGTGTTAATCATGTCTCACGTTTCTGTTATTCGAATAGTTAAGTTCGCGGCTCTCACTTTGTTTTATACTTTCAAAAAAAAAATTTTTACCGTAATTTCTGCTAAATATTTTCAAGAAAAAGATGAGACTATGAGGAAATAGCCTAATGTTTAACCTAATGTATTCTAGAAAGTTGGGTTAAAATTAGGGTGTTACATTATGGTATCAGAGCAGTTCGATTCTCACGGAGCCTAAGGATTGGACTGACCATGCTTTAGAAGCATGATACGATAGTTATGTCATGTGTAGCGCTTGATAGAGATAAGCTATAGGATTAGAGATGCATGACTTTTGTTGCTTGCAAGTGCCATGGTAACTAGCTCATTTTGCATGAATATTGAGCCTGATCAACTTGATGTTCATTGTCTCATGTGTTTCGAGACCAATGGCATCGCTGACGGCGACCTAGGACTATGCCCAATGCTGATCAAGACAACGCAACCGCAGCTGCTGTCTGGCAAATGGCAACAGCCATGGCACGATTTTTTGATCGAATGGATCAATGTGAGAATGGTATACCTGCTCCCCCTGCTGCCGAGGTGGTTGAGCAGGCACGCTTCGGCGAGTTTCGCAAGGCAAACCCGCTTGCCTTTAGGGGAGCCATGGACCCCGACAAGGCCGACGAATAGATCAAGAATATGGAAAAGATTTACTCTGTGATTGCACCTTTCGAGAGGAGCAGAAGGTGACTTTCGCCTCCTACATGATGGAGTCCGATGCTGAGTTTTGGTGGACCGGCACCCGAAGGATGCTTGAAGCCGTCGGTACGGCTATCAATCGAATCGCTCAAGACTTACTTCTACGAGAAGTACTTTCCCGAGTCCGTAAGAAATGCTAAGGATATACAATTCATGCAGTTGACCCAAGGAAGGTCTACTGTGGCACAATACACTGCCAAGTTCGAAGAACTGATCAAGTTCTCTCGGGTGTTTCAAGGGAACCCCGATGAGGTATGGAAATGTGTGAAGTATGAGGCCGGTCTCAAAGTGGAGTTAAACTTCGCCGTTGCTCACATGGAAATCAGGGATTTCCCAATGCTGGTAAACAAGTGTCGGATTCTGGAAGAAGGCCAGAAGAAACTCAATGCCGCGAGGGCGGAAAGAGCCAAGGGGTTGGACCACAAACCCCAAGGTTCAAACCGCAACATCAGAACCAATCAAGGAGCCACTACACTCCATACAACAACAACAACAATAACAACCAGTTCAAGCCACAACAACAACAACAACAAAGGACTCCCTACAACCAACAATCCAAGCAGAACCAAAGGCCCCCATTCAAAAACAATGGCCAGAGGAATAGCAATCACCAAGGAGGACAAGGCGGTCCTCGAAACGGCAATAGCCAAGGAGGGGCAAATGGAGCTAAGAATAAGGCGTACCAAGGAACCCCCGCCACCTCTTCAGGTTCCACAACGGCTGCTGTATGCCCTCAATGCGGGAAGAATCATGGGAACCGCCCATGCCTAGCCGAGCGAATCTGCTTTCAAGTGTGGCAGGCCCGGCCACTATGCAAAAGACTGTGCCAGCAGAGGGCCATCAAGCCAGGACCCCCGTCCACAACACCAAGGGAGAGTCTTTACCCTCAACGCCGAAGATGCCGAGAAGTCTAACGACCTCATCGAAGGTAAGTGCGAACTTAATAGTAGAACCTTAACTGTACTTTTTGATTCTGGCGCTACTCATTCCTTCATTTCACTTGCTAGTGTCGAGTCTTTAAATTTGAAAGTCTCTAAACTTCCCTTTGATCTCATTGTTTCTACTCCTACAAATCGCCCTGTTAATACCTGCCATTGTTGCCTGAACTATCATCTTGTAGTGGAAAATAGGTCTTTTATCATGGATTTTATTTGTTTACCCCTGAAAGACATAGGAATCATCTTAGGCATGGATTGGCTTCACGCCAACCGTGTATTGTTAGATTATGGAACCCAAACAGTAGTATTTCCTTCTCTTCCCAAAGATATCACTCAACCTCGTAGGTTATACCTAAACTCCGTAGAAGTCTTCTGTAGTGGGGAGAAAACTAAGGGATATGTTCTCCTAGCCGCCTGCGATGTAAACTTTGAGCAAAACATAGATGAGATACCTGTGGTAAGAGACTATCCCGAGGTATTCCCAGAGGAAATACCTAAATTCCCTCCCGAAAGAGAAGTAAAGTTTTCCATAGAACTAGTACCCGGAACGGGACCGATCTCTATAGCCCCATATAGAATGTCACCCTTGGAGTTAGCTGAGTTAAAAACCCAGTTAGAGGAGTTATTAGAGAAGAGATTCATAAGGCCGAGTGCTTCGCCTTGGGGTGCTCCGGTCTTATTTGTAAAGAAAAAGGATGGAAGTATGAAAATGTGTATAGACTATAGGCAGTTGAACCGAGTGACCATAAAGAATAAGTACCCGTTGCCTAGGATTGATGATCTTATGGACCAATTGAAAGGAGCTGTAGTGTTTTCTAAGATTGATTTGAGGTCCGGTTACCATCAATTAGGGTTAGAGATTTGGACATTCCAAAAACCGCCTTTCGAACTCGGTATGGACACTTTGAGTTCAATGTGATGTCGTTTGGTTTGACAAATGCTCCCGCAGTTTTTATGGATTACATGAATAGGATCTTTCGACCCTATTTAGATCAGTTCGTGGTTGTGTTCATAGATGATATTCTCATCTATTCGAAGACCCACGAGGAGCATGAGCGTCATTTAAAGCTGGTTTTAGAAGTATTAAAAGAAAAGAAGCTATATGCCAAGCTCTCTAAGTGTGAATTCTGGTTGGATGAGGTGAAATTCTTAGGACATGTTGTGTCAAAAGGTGGCATAGCTGTCGACCCAAGTAAAATAGAGGCCGTAATGAATTGGGATAGACCAACCTCCGTGACCGAGATTAGAAGCTTTTTGGGTTTAGCTGGCTATTATCGTAGGTTTATCAAAGGATTTTCCCAGTTAGCCCTACCCTTGACCAAGCTCACTAGGAAGAATGCCCCGTTTGAGTGGAGCCCTGAGTGTGAAAAGAGTTTCCTAGAGCTTAAGGAAAAGCTCACCTCAACCCCAGTTTTGGTATTACCTGACCCCAATGTGCCCTTTGAGGTATATTGTGACGCGTCAAGCAAGGGTTTAGGTTGTGTGTTGATGCAAAATAGGCAAGTGGTAGCCTATGCGTCCAGACAACTCAAGCCTCACGAGGTAACCTACCTCACCCATGACCTAGAACTAGCAGCCATCATTTTTGCCCTTAAGATATGGAGACACCATTTATATGGTGTAAGGTTTGAAGTTTTCTCCGATCATAAGAGTCTCAAGCATCTCTTTGATCAAAAGGAGTTGAATATGAGACAGAGGAGATGGATGGAATTCCTCAAAGATTACAATTTCGGCTTAAGTTACCACCCCGGCAAGGCTAATGTAGTCGCCGATGCCTTGAGTCGAAAGTTGTTACGTCTGTCTTATATGATGATCAATGAAGTTAGGTTAATAGAGCAGTTTAGGAATATGAATTTGGGGATGGCAACAATGGAAAATGGCATCGTGATGAGCCATCTCACGGTGACCAGTGGGTTTAAGCAAAGGATTATGCTTGCCCAAAGAGAAAATGAGGACTTTATGGAGACAATAGAGGTGGTTAAGGCCGGAAAATTGAAAGGTTTTGAGCAAGGCCCCGACTGGTTGTGGAGGTGTGAGGGGCGGATCTATGTACCACATGATGGCGACCTCCGAGAGACAATCTTGGAGGAGGCTCATAAGAGCCACTTTGTCATCCATCTTAAAGAAGATGTTCTGGTGGCCCAGATTGAAAAAGGATGTGGTCGCCTGGGTGAGTAAGTGTTTGGTCTGCCAAAAGGTAAAGATCGAACACCAAAAACCTTCTGGCATGTTGCAACCCCTGTCAATTCCCGAGTGGAAGTGGGAAAGTATATCAATGGATTTCGTGACAGGATTGCCAAGGACCCAAGCTGGCCATGATGCCGTATGGGTAATCGTGGATCGACTGACCAAGTCGGCTCACTTTCTACCTATTCGAGTCACGTACTCATTAGATAAGTTGGCTCAGCTTTACATCCAAGAAATAGTGAGGTTGCATGGAGTGCCATCGACGATAATCTCGGATCGAGATCCACGGTTTACGTCACGTTTTTGGGGAGCTTTCCAAAAGGCATTTGGTTCGAAGCTGTGCTTAAGCACGGCCTACCACCCACAAACGGATGGCCAATCTGAGAGAACCATTCAAACCCTAGAAGATATGTTGAGAGCCTGTGTTTTAGATCAGAAGGGGAGTTGGGATAAGTACTTGCCTTTGATCGAGTTTGCGTATAACAACAGTTATCACGCGAGTATCGGTATGGCACCGTACGAGGCATTGTATGGAAGGAAGTGCCAATCACCTTTGTGTTGGTATGAGTCTGGGGAGCAAAGTGTCTTAGGACCCGATGTAGTGAGGGAAACGACGGAGCAAATCAAAAGGATTAGGGATAGAATCTTAACCGCTCAAAGTCGGCAGAAAAGCTACGCGGACAAAAGGCGTAAGCCCTTGGAATTCCAAGAGGGAGAACATGTATTTCTAAGAATCACCCCCACTACAGGAATAGGTAGAGCCATGAAAGTCAAGAAGTTGAGTCCCCGATTCCTCGGTCCTTTTGAAATTCTTCAGAGAATCGGATCCGTAGCCTATAGAATAGCTCTGCCACCTAATCTGTCAAACCTTCATGACGTCTTTCACGTCTCTCAGTTGCGTAAATACGAGTTCGACCCTAGCCATGTCTTAGAGCCAGAACATGTACAGTTAAGGGAGGACCTGACATTCAAACTACCACCGACGAGAATCGTGGACCAAGGTGTTAAACAGTTGAGGAATAAGTCTGTTCCTTTGGTGAAGGTCGCATGGGGACGAGGAAACACCGAGGAGTTTACATGGGAACTTGAGTCCGAGATGAAGTCAAAGTACCCCGAATTATTCTAAGGTACGAATTTCGAGGGCGAAATTCTTTTTAAGGAGGGGAGTAATGTAATGCCCCGATTTTCTGCTAGAGTGAAAATGACCAAAATGCCCCTGAGGTCATTATCAGCCCGGAATTCGAGGAAAGCCAGGTCCGCGGTACTCGAAGAGCAAACTCAATGTTGGAAAGGGATTGGATGACTTGTGTTTCTTTCCGGGATCGAAAATCTCATTTTTCGAGTTTTCGGGTCGAAATGACCAAAATGCCCCTGTGGCGTTTTACCCTTTTGCAAGTGCCGGATGAACCCGAAACCTCTCCAAATGGTTTTAAAAGATGTTTTTATGTTTTCTGTGGTCTCAGTTTTGGTCCCGGAGGTCCCGGGCAAAATAAGTGCAAAATTACGGTTTTGCTTGTAGTTTCGTATGTTTACACCTAATCACACGGTTAAGCGAAACCTAAGCAATATTAAGCTCTAATCGAAGGTTAATTAATTTCCATAATTAATCTAAGGTCAAAATAATTTAATAAGGATGATTAGAACCTAAAATTGCTTAGATAAACTTAAAACCCTATTTTTAAATTCAAAGACTTTGAATGTAGGAATCAATGAATAGTGTGCAAATAGTGCACAAATAGTATTTTCTCTCTCTTTCCTTAAATCATGGGATTGTGTTACACATTGTTTATTCACAAATGAGTTTTAAATTCTCTAATGATGTAAGAGCACTCCTAATCTTGTCATAAAATTCCTAATACACATGCTTAGTTACCTAAACTTAAAGCTTAATTACTCCTAACCTTGTACCTAAACTAACCTACACTTAATCCTATCATTAACACCCAATTACATGGAAGATTTTTCCTCTCTCCTTGCTGCCCAAATCTGACCAAAAATCATCCCCCATTTTCATGAATTATTATATTTCAAACTTAAAGGAAAATCACCTCAAATCACCTCACTTGTCATGCCTTGTCATAATTTCAATCAAGCTTGCTTTTCCAAATGAATAACCAAGTAAAATAAATCATTCTCTTCAATTATTTGTGGCTGAAAAACTTCCAGCCATGTTGGTCTTCTAGAAGCCTAATTTCATCCACAATTTAAAGAAAAGATCACTCAAAAACCCATGCTTGAAGCCATACCTTATGTCATGAGCTCCATGCTTCAAACCATGCTTGTATGACACCATCAAAGAGATATTTTCTCTTTCTTACCATCAGCCATGCTTTCCATTCTCTCACCTATCACTTTGTTTTTCTATCAATAGGGAGCTTGTGTTAGCATTGGATGCACATTGAGCATTTGCTAAAGCTTAGAGTAGTCTTGCTAGTTTCTTTCTTTCTCTCTAGTCCCAAAGAGTTCCTTTCTTTTTCATCTTCATCTTTTTCATCTATTTACTTCATCATCATCATCTCATAACCTTCACACATCACCCCATAACCTTGAATCACTATCAAACCTCTCAAATATTTCATCTCAAACACAACCTCACCTCAAACACAACTCTAACCTCCTTATCTCCCCTTGGCCGAAAACATCAAGCCTTTTGGAGGAGCTCATCATCTTGTTTTCTTCTCTCAAAGTTCAAGCTCTTTGTCTTCACTCTAGGTAGGAGTGTTTCTTTGCATCTCATTTCCATGGAAAGATGAGTTTTTCTCTAGCTACCTCTTGGAATTTCTTTTTAAAACTCTCTTGGTTTCCTTCTTGAGTTTTTGGCCTTCATGACCTTTAAACTCATACATGATGGCTTGATGATGGGGACCTCTAGATGATGACTATGTATTCATCATAATGAGACCCCTAAAGCTTGAGTTTTCTTTAGTGTTTATTATTATGCTATGAAGTTCACTAAAGTTTTCAACTTAAGAAAATAAGAATGATTTCAAAAAGGAATATGGATTACTTTCTCTTAGCCTCATGATTTCGGCCATAATTCCTTTTCTTGAAAGTATGGAGATTTCTTTTAGTTCCATTCTCTTGACTTGATAAGACTATGTTGGGGTTGTGAATATTGGTTCTTTAAAGTCTTGGACGAGCTCTAGTTATTAAACCAAAATGAACTTGCATTCATATTTAGTTTATGCCTTGCATAGCATGATTTATTTTTATGTCATCACTAATGCTCTAAGACTAAAAATGAACTTGCATATTCATATTTAATTTCCAAGCATTGCATTTCACGTTTAATATTCAAGTCATCACTTAAAATCCAAGATAATAACAAGTTGCATCTCATATTTATTTTGAGCTACTTACTTTTCAAGTTCTCACTTTATTTCCCTAATGAACAATAAAAATGAAGTGCATGGCATGTTTATGTTTTGTCATCACCTAAAGCTCTAGAGCTCAAAGATTTGTCCCAAGGTCTCAAATGAGAGTTAGACATGGAAAGCATTCTCTTAGAATGCCCACTTCGGCTATGTGAGATGAATGAACTTAGGATAAGTTTCATTTGATCACAAATGCCTATAAGCTGTGCTTTATAATTTTTCTAAGTCTATGTGGATTCAAGGAACATATAGAACTAAGTTTTACGAATTTAGGACCTCTTGAAATAAATTCAACTTAGCTACTGCCCTTATAAATATCTTGATGATTTTAGATGTTAAAAATGTTTACAAAAGAGTTTTGAAGGTTTTAAAAAGGTTCCAAGAGAAACTAGTATCCTATGTGCTTTAAAAAGTATGTTTTATGCCTTTGTATGGAGAGTGTTGTTTTGGTTCCGCCTTGCTATGATTGGCCACTGTATGAGCTGTTTTAACGATGATAACATGCTTATGTTTAAGTATGATCAATGGAAAAACTCATGAGTAAAAGATAAGAAAGGTTAGAAACTAGAAAAGAATTAATTTGAGAGTTCTAGATCCCTTAATATTAGAATTTTCTGGATTCTGTCCAGCAAGGTTTAGTAATGATAATCATGGTTCTAAATTAGTTTAAATGTGTAGAAATGACTCATAATTGGTTTAGGACTTGATCTTGGTGCCTTAGGAGCAAACCGAACTTAGAAAGGGTCATTGTCGCGACTCCTAGGTACCCGTAAAGTTGAAATTATGAATTCTGCACCTTTGAGATTGAGCGATATTCTTGACCATAGTATAAAGAGAGATATACTTAGTCATAACCTCCTAAGTACCCGAGAGGTTAGCTTTGAATGATTCATAACTTAGACTGTGAGTTAAAGACCATAGCGGTCAATGCATAAGACATTAAGAATATGAGAATGATATTTATATGATACTAAGGTATGTTAAGATGTTTTACGATGATGCATATGTTATGTGAAGGATGATGACGTTATTCATATGAGGAATTCATGAGGATATATGTTTATGTGGCATAAAACAAATTTGGAAGAAATTGATTGTGATGCCATCGTGTCCCAATTTCCGACAAATTTGGGGACTTAAAGATTTTGAAAATTATGGTACTAAGATGGGTTCTAGGATGACACCGGTTTGGGGGAGCACCTCCATAGAACTCATGTGACATCGGTACCCATTTTTTTTACTCTTAGGTGACACCGGTTTGGCGAGCACCCCTAAGAGATTTGCCCCTAACCCGCACTCGGATAGTCGGGATTTATGATTTATGATACGCTTATCATTAAATGGTAAGTAAGAACTAGTGACGACTAGTTAAGGTATGAGCTCATAACCTAGAGATGTGACACGCTCTGGTGACACCGGTTCGGCCGAGCACCCGATTCGATTGTCTTTTAGGGTGGCCCATAAGGAAGAGAAGTTTTATGATTATGATTATGTCACTAAGTTTGTCCCATATGAATGTGTTCTAATTGCCACTTAATACCACTAAGTATGATGATGATTGATGTATGTGCATTAAGTAGCGCCATGCATACATTCTTTATTATGTTGCATTCATGACATTAAGATCATCCTAAAATGAATGGACCTTGGCTAAAATACACTTTAGAACTTAAAATGAACTTGATATATGCTCACTTGTCTTTATGAAATAAACCCAAGCTTCCTGGGGATGTGAACGATGTAACCCTAGGATAGGAGACTCCTACTGAGATTCTTTACTAAGAATTCTCACTCCTCTCTCTCTTCTCCCGTCACATCTTCAGAGAGCGATGGCGATGTTCGTTGACTTCATTAACACGCCAGCCAGGGAGGTGCACTACACCCCGGTGGAGCTTTCGAGTACACAAGCGTTGCAAGGATATTCCCTTCGGCTGTTTCTTTTGGGAGGGGTGGTGGATTTATACTCGTAGCTTACTAGGAGGGTAGCATTTTGGATTTTTATTGTAGTCGCACCCTACACTTGTGTTTCTTGTTGTGTTTTATTTCTTCTGTATTACAAGCTCTACCTATACCTATGCGTGTAACATCCTAATTTTTAACCCAATACTCTAGAACATATTTAGGTTAATCATTAGTCTATTACTCTTTTAGTCTCATTCCTTACAACCTTTCATTAAAATACTTAGCGGAACATACGAATAAATTTTTCTTTTTGAAACTTGAAAGCAAAATGCGAGCCGCACACTAACCTAACGTTCGTCATAACCATCACGTGCAAGAAAAAGTAACCACACCATTGATACTCATGAAATATAGTATTATACATAACAATCATAATATCATCACATCTTCGTAGATACATAGACTACTAACATCATTGTACCATCATTTACATCAAAACATGCCCATACAAGTGAAGTCATCCTTATCCACCTATGAGGTTAGATAAGTGTCAACCCAAAAGCTAAGCTATCTATGCCTCATGGCGACCCTCTGCTCCATCTGCTAGTGCGTCCCTTAAGCGTGCGCCTCAAAAGAAGTCACGAGCCTCGTTGTAATCCTCGTCTAGAGACGACACAGAAGAAAAGGAAGGGATGAGAAACTCATTCGAGATTCTCAGTAGGGATTCCCGACTCTAACACTAGTGTCATCGTCGTCATTCCCAGCCACCTCGGTTTTAATTATGAAAAAGGTGTACATGCATAAGGATTGGTTTTAGGCTTTACAACTCTATTTATCCGAAGTGGGTGTCTTTTAGTATGTGTCTTAATGACATGAATACAACAGATATTTGATGAATGCATGACAAATACCATATGCACATTAACACGAAAATCGTAATACTTGGGCACATCATAAAGAAACAAGAATCATATATGTGGCATAAAGAGGCATAGAAATTTTCATGTGATATCTTTCTTATAAACAAAACTCTTAAGTTCTTTTTCTCAAAGACCACCCTCTTAACATATCCACCGAAAGTCCAACCGATTCACCGGCCCGGCGATAATCTGGTCACCAAACTACATCTCACCTATTGCCTAGGAATGAGCTCAATCCTAACTAGTCGTCACTAGATTTAATATGGGCTAATAGAGGGGGTATACATAACTTTCTTGGATCACCTATCTTAGGATCATTTCCTCCTTTGAAACGCTCTACTAGTATCTAGTACACACGAATTGTCCGCTTTGGCAAGCTCAATGTCAATACCCTCACGGATTTGTTTCCTCCCCACCGTAGCGGGAGAAATACATCTCAGTACTTTGTCACATCTGTTCTGGGGGTGCTCGGCTGAACCGGTGTCACCCAGAACCTATCCTGGGGGTGCTCGGCCGAACCGGTGTCACCCAGGAGTTTTCACAAGCTTTTTCTCAAGTACTCAAGTTTGATGGGAAATTGACAAACAGAATTGGCGTACAATCGGATTTCCATCAAACTTGTTTTATGCCACCAAACATATAGAGCATGCATAGCCATTCAAAACCAACATAAGGCATCATCATCGTGTGCATCATAAGCATCATAATATCATAATTTTGCATAACACATCATGGCGTGAGCATCAACATATCAACACTATATACTCTCATAAACATACAACCTCATGAATTCCTCATATGAATAACATCATCATCATTTACATACTACATGCATCATCATAGAACATTCAAACGTTCACCCTTACGGTAGCTTATGCTTTGACCCTTACGGGTCTTAATCATGAGATATGGTTCTCTAACATCCGTCGCTCATATTTTATGCACCTAAGGGCTCATAATTAAACACCATTCATCATCCTCATTTTCACACTTAAATCTGAATAGCATAGGGCAGAATTCCTAACTTGTGATTACGGGGTTCTAGAACTTACGTTTTAGACCCTTTCTCGGTTCCGTCTTCGCCTAAGGCGCTGTGAATTAAATCTAAATCAATTATGAGGCATTCCTATGCTTAAGAACTAATTATTAATCATGTTTATCATGTTGTAAGGGTGCTGGACAGATTCTAGAAAAATAAATGTTCTAAGAGTTCTAAACTTGCACTTTTACGGTTTTCTAGTTACTAGTTTCCCTATAGGTGCTAGAATTCAATTCTAATTCAAATGATACCAAGTTTTTCATGTCTAAACAATCTAAATCTGATTATGTTCCCATTAAAACAGTTTGGATAAGTTCCAAAAAAAAATGGGTCAAAACTATGTTAAATTCTAGCTTTACGGTATTTCTAGTTAGCTAGTTTCTTACCTATCATGCATAGGATCGCTTCTACATCATCATATGATATTTCCACACATTCCAACACATCAAGACATCATCATACAACATCACACTCATCATATCAGAACCGAAAACATTTAACTTAAATGAAAGAGTTAAGTTGACGTTTCTAGGTTCATAAGTTAACTAGTTTCTCTCGGAATCGATCTAGAACTTCTAAAACTCTTTGCAAAACACTTTAATTCATCAAAAGGCTAAGAGAAGCCTTAGGTCACTGACCAAAACATATTCCATCCCCTAAAGATAATAAAATCACATCTTGTGATGACATAACCTTATAAAGATTTGTAAAGCTTTGAGGGGAACTTAAACATAGACTTTTGGTCCTAGTAGCTAGATGAAAACTCATTGCGAGTCCATCATCACTACTTTGGCCAAAAATATGCATTCAAAGTATGGCTTCACATTAAACTTTAACTTGGAATGAAATGGGCAAGTCTTTGAGCTCTAGGTTCTTAAGTTTCGACATAAACTAAACGTGCTCATGCTTTTCATTTTTAATCTTGCTTACAAAGTAATGTGATGACTTAAATTTAAATATGCAAGGCATAAACTTAAACGTGCAAGCTTGAAAGTAAATATGCGAGGCATAAACTTTAGACGTGCAAGCTTGAAAGTAAAGATGCAAGGTTCAATTCTTTATTTTAGTGCTCTAGGCCCAACAACAATGGACTTTAAGGCCGAAATAGATAGGCATTCGAGGAATTAATTAAGTGAGGATGCAAGTTCAATTCTTTATTTCAGTGCTCTTGGCCCAACAACAATCGACTTTAAGGCCGAAATAGAAAGGCTTTGAGAATTAAATTAAGTGAAGATGCAAGTTCCATTTTAATCTTTATGTTCTTAGGTGATAGCTTGAAAGTCAAGGTGCATAACAAGAATGTAAACATGAGTGCAAGCATAAGATAAATTATGAAAGTTCATTTTATCTCTCTAGAGCTCTTAACAAGACTTTAAAGGAACTTAAACCATAACCCAAACTCATCCAACAAGGTAAAGTCAAGCTTAGAGTTCTTAAAACTCAACATAATATTTTTAGGAAATCAAACCATGAAGCTTAGAAAATTTAAGGTAATGGCCGAAATCTTCAAGAAGAAAAAGGAACATTTTAAAACTCTAGAGTTCATGATCTTGATGATATATTAACACCAACATCATGAGTCCTCATCATTGAGTTCATAGAGCCATTTTAAAACATCATTAAAGCTAAAGTTCTCAAGAGTTCAAGAAAGGAAAAACTAGACACATTTTTGCTCAAGAACAAAGATCAAGCTCTAGAGTTTGTTTCAAGTGATGAACTTCATCATGAAACTCTCATCATCAAGCTCTCATTCCTTTGTTCTCTAAGGCCTATGGCCAAAAATGGGAAGGAACAAGGAGAAGAAAAGAAGTTCTAAAAAGAATCAAGAGAAACTATGAACATCAAGCTTGAAACAAGAACGTTAAAGAAAAGAATACATGAAAGAAAATCCCTACTTGATGTGATGAACTTGAAGATGGAAGAAGAAGATGAAGATGATGAAGAACTTCAAGAACTTGAAGAACACAAGAGCTTTGAGAGAAAAAGAAAAGCTGTGAGTGTTCCTAAACTTAGCAAATGATCTAAAAGTGGTGCAAGCTCCTCAAGGCATTCTATTTATAGAGAAATGAAGCAAATGGAGGGGGTGAGGGGCTGATGCATTTTCGGCCAAGGGGAGTGCAGCCCATGAGTTGCATGAGGTGAGATAATGTGGTCTTGAGGCATGGTGAGGTATGGTTCAAAGTATGGTGAGGTATGGTTCAAGGTATGGCCTCAAGCATGGTTCTTTGAGTGAGAAAATAATTAAACATGTGGTCAATGGGGAAGAGAATTTCGGCCATGTGCATCAGATTTGGGAGAGGTTTAGTTGCATTTTAATTGTGGTTTAGAGTTGTGTTTAGGTGTATCTTTGATTATGCTTAAGATTAGGAATTTGTAAGAAAGTGTTAAGGTAAGGGAAATGGATAATTAAGGTGGTCTAGACTTAATTAAGGAGTGGTCTTGCACCATTAGTGAGTTAAATCCTCAATTTAGAGTCTAAACAACTCTAGACACATTTCCTTGATTTAAGGAATTGGAGAGAAAACACTATTCAAGATTCCAAGACTAGGAGTCTTGAGTTCTAAAAAGGGATTTAAGTTTAATCTAAGAAATTTTAGATTTTAATTAAATTTAATAAATTATTTTGACTCTAGATTAATTAGGGAAATAAATTAATCTTCGTTTAGAGCCTAATATTGCTTAGGTTTGCTTAATTACGTCATTAAGCTCAAAAACACTATTCTAGGGGCAAAATCGTAATTTTGCACTAAAACTGCCCGGGGCCACCGGGACTTGAACAGAGACCTCTAAACACATGAAAACATGTTTTTAAACCTCGGGGGAAAGTTCCGGGCTCAAACGGCACCTTTACCCGCGTAAAACGCTATAGGGGTATTTTGGTCATTTTGACCAAGCTAAAAATGAGACTTTCGCCTCCAGAACCACTCAAGGGTCATTCAATCCCCTTCAAACATTGAGTTGGCCCTTCGAGGACTGCCGGGTCGGCCATCCTCGAATTCCGGGCCGAAAATGACCTCAGGGGCATTTCGGTCATTTTCCACTCGGACAGAAAATCGGGGCGTTACAATGCGGGTATGACTACCTATGTACTCTAAATATATTATTAATGAAATGTTTCTCTTGTTATGATGATTTCTTCTCCACCATTATATGTTTTCCTTTTTGAGTTCTCTCTATGAGTGTTAATCATGTCTCACGTTTCTGTTATTCGAATAGTTAAGTTCGTGGCTCTCACTTTGTTTTATACTTTCAAAAAAAAATTTGTTACCGTAATTTTCGCTAAATATTTTCAAGAAAAAGATGAGACTATGAGGAAATAGCCTAATGTTTAACCTAATGTGTTCTAGAAAGTTGGGTTAAAATTAGGGTATTACAAACTCTGAGCTTGACTTTACCTTGTTTGGATGAGTTTGGGTTATGGTTTAAATTCCTTTAAAGTCTTGTTAAGAGCTCTAGAGAAAAATAAAATGAACTTGCATAATTTATTTTATGCTTGCATTCATATTTACATTCTTGCTATGCATCTTTACTTTCAAGCTATCACCTAAGAACATAAAGATTAAAATGGAACTTGCATCTTCACTTAATTTAACTCTCGAAGCCTTTCTATTTCGGCCTTAAAGTCGATTATTGTTGGGCCTAGAGCACTAAAATAAAGAATTGAACTTGCATTATCACCTAAGTAATTTCTCGAATGCCTATCTATTTCGGCCTTAAAGTCGATTGTTGTTGGGCCAAGAGCACTAAAATAAAGAATTGAACCTTGCATATTTACTTTCAAGCTTGCACGTTTAAGTTTATGTCTCGCATATTTACTTTCAAGCTTGCACGTTTAAGTTTATGCCGTGCATATTTAAATTTAAGTCATCACTTTACTTTGTAAGCAAGATTAAAAATGAAAAGCATGAGCACGTTTAGTTTATGTCGTAACTTAAGAACCTAGAGCTCAAAGACTTGCCCATTTCATTCCAAGATAAAGTTAAATGTGAATGCATTCCTTGAATGCATAATTTCGGCCAAGTAGTGATGATGGACTTGCAATGAGTCTTCATCTAGCTACTAGGACCAATAGTCTATGTTTCAAGTTTTTCCTAAAGCCTTACAAATTTTTATAAGGTTATATCGTCACAAGTTGTGATTTCATTCTCGTTTAGGGGATGGGATATGTTTTGGTCACTGACCTAAGGCTTCACTTAGCCTCTTGATGAATTAAAATGTTTTGCAAAGAGTTTTAGAAGTTCTAGATCGATTCCAAGAGAAACTAGTTAACTTATGTACCTAGAAATGTCAACTTAACTCTCTCATTTAAGTTAAATGTTTTCGGTTCTGATGTGATGAGTGTGATGCTGTATGATGATGTTTTGATGTGTTGGAATGTGTGAAAATATCATGTGATGATGTAGAAGCGATCCTATGCATGATAGGTAAGAAACTAGCTAACTAGAAATACCGTAAAGCTAGAATTTAACATAGTTTTGACCCATTTGTTTATGGAACTAATCCAAACTGTTTTAATGGGAACATAATCAGATTTAGATTGTTTAGACATGAAAAACTTGGTATCATTTGAATTAGAATTGAATTCTAGCACCTATAGGGAAACTAGTAACTAGAAAACCGTAAAAATGCAATGTAGAACTCTTGGAACATTTATTTTTCTGGATGCTGTCCAGCACCCTTACAACATGATAAACATGATTAATAATTAGTCCTTAAGCATGGGAATGCCTCATAATTGATTTAGATTTAATCCATAGCGCCTTAGGCGAAGACGGAACCAAGAAAGGGTCTAAAACGTAAGTTCTAGAACCCCGTGATCACAAGTTAAGAATTCTACCCTATGCTTTTCAGATTTAAATGTAGATATGAGGATTATGAGTGATGTTTAATTATGAGCCCTTAGGTGCATAAAATATGAGCGACGGATGTTAGAGAACCAAATCTCATGATTAAGACCCGTAAGGGTCAAAGCATAAGCTACCGTAAAGATAAACGGTTGAATGTTCCATGATATATGTTTATGTGGCATAAAGCAAATTTGCAAGGAATTCGGTGTAATGCCATCGTGCCACCGAATTCCCAACAAATTTGGGGACTTAAAGAGATTTTGAAAATTAAGGTACTAAGATGGGTTCTAGGATGACACCGGTTCGGCCGAGCACCTCCACAGAACTCATGTGACATCGGTACCATTTTATACTCTTAGGTGACACCGGTTCGGTCGAGCACCCCTAAGAGAATTGCCCCCTAACCCGTACTCAGATAGTCGGGATTTATGATTTATGATACGCTTATCGTTAAGTGGTAAGTAAGAACTAGTGACGACTAGTTAAAGTATGAGCTCATAACCTAGATGTATGACACGTTCTGGGTGACACCGGTTTGGCCGAGCACCCCTAGTTCGATTGTCTTTTAGGGTGGCCCATGAGGAAGAGATGTTTCATGATTATGATTATGTCACTAAGTTTGTCCCACATGAATGTTTCTATTGCCACTTTATGCCACTAAGTATGATGATGCTTGATGTTATGTTTTATGTATGTGCATTAAGTAGTGCCATGCATACATCTCCTATGATGTTGCATTCATGACATTAAGATCATTCTAAAATGAATGGACCTTGGCTAAACTATGTTTAGAACTTAAAAATGGACATAATGCATGCTCACTCATTTGTATAATTAAACCCAAGGTTCCTGAGGACGTAGACGATGACACCTAGGTAGTAGGAGGCCCTACTGAGATTCTTTAGTAAGATTCTTACTCCCTCTATCTCTTTCTTTCCGTCACGTCTGCAGATGGCGACGTTCGTAGTGTTCGTGGACACGCCGACGTGGGAGGTGCACTATGACCTGACTCACGGGTCATACCATTTTGAGGGACAGTGCACGGTGCGGGTTTTCATGTTCGTAGGACGCCCCTTCGCCCATCCCGTGTGTAACACCCTAGTAATTAACCAGATACACCTAGGTTGAATCTGATTAATGACTAGACTTTACTCCTTGCTTTGGTTCTTTCTTCATAATTTGAAAATACTTAGTGAAATTACGAGCCATTTTTTTTTTTAAACACATAATTGAAAATGTGAGCCGAGTACAACGTGAACGAGTAAGCGGGGTATAATAAGACGTTTAGGAATATATCACATCATATCACTTAGGCTCCATCATATAACATCCATAAGCACATTATAGCATATATTTACATACAATAACCTCACTCAAAGGGTGGGTTATGTTCATACATCATTATCTTATGCAAACCCATAAAAGAAAATATACTTAAGGAAATACATGCCCCTAAACTAGATAACTCCATAAGCCGGGAAGGTTATCCTAAAACTAGGGTGCATGATCACATATAAATCTACTAAGAACCTTCTATGGCCACTGTCCTGGAAATGGGGGAATAAATCCGATCCACTGATGAGCTCCTTCAGGAGGGGACACACGAGATGCACCAGGCTGGGGTCGCATGGACGGCCTTCTCGCTAACCTCACTTCGAACAACTGTTTCCTCACTACCCTCTCTTACACGTGTGGGAGTAGGAGCAGAGCTCTCAGAATATACATGAGTAGGAGTGTCCTCTGAAGGATCAGTTTCAGAATATCTCGTCTCGGCAACATACTCTGGAAATCCATGGACAGCAGATGAAGCGGGATAAGAACGTAACATCCTTTCATCAAGTGGACGTGCATGTTCGAAAACCATTTCATCGCCATAGGGAGAAGTAGGAGAAAATCATAACTAGGGACAGGATGTGCAAATGGACGACCTATGTAAATAAAAACACAAACTGCGCACCTCCCTTCAAAATGATACGAGCGATGCAATCGGATCATAGTGGAATTCCCAAGTAGGGGTATCAACGAACAGGACGAATGTCGCCATTTGAATCTGGAGACAATGACGGAAATAAAGAAAAGGGAGTGAGAATCTTGCTAAAGAATTCTCAGTAGGGTACCTCCTTCTATAGTGTCATCATCAAAGTCCCCAGGAACCTCAGGATTATTCTAAAATAGCGAGCATGCAAAGATTGATTTTAAGTTCGGCGAAATTCTTAACCGAGGTTCGTCAATTTTTAATTATGCGTCTTATAATGCATCTTATTCTTAACATGTCATATTTACAATGAACATTTCCTTTATCATTAAATCATATTCCTCATCATCATTATCAAAATAACATGCATAAAAGAACGTCATATAATATTAGCTACACATGGACACAAAGGCACATATTTCATTTCTTTAGTGCCTTTGGTGACTTAAAATCTTATCATCATCATTATTTTCCTTGGGCCACCCTATACTCCACCCTTTTGGGAGTAATTTAGGTTATGAGCTCATACTTTACTAGTCGTCACTAGCATATACTTATCCCTTTTGATAAGCTAAAGTCCCGACTCTACCCTTTTGAGAGAACGGGTTAGGGGGCTAAAATCACCTTTTCACCATCTATAGTCTAATGGTTCCAAAGGATCATTTTCTTATAAGTTTAAGTCACCATTAAATCTTTGCATGTTATATCATAATACAATTCATAAACATCATAACATTTTCTCATTTATAGTCTTAAGCTAGAATAATATATATCAAGCTGTAATCATGCATATGGGAGATTCCCAGGAAAGAGAGGTGGGTCACAATGGACACGCTTAAATACCAAGTCTTTCCTTAGCCAGAACCTTTCCAAATTACACTTTTACAATGATACACTTTCTTCTAGCAACAAAGGTAAATTTTACATAATAAAGAACATTTCATGTACAAGCATTCTCATTATTTGCAACAAAGAACTATAACATGCAAGCCAGAAATCATTCAATGATATCAAGTACTTAATAAGCATCCAATCCTTACATAGAATTATCAATTATAGAACTAATTAGTTACTAAACCAATTATGAATCATTCTCTTAACAATAAACCATAATTATCACAACTTCAATCATATCAAATCATTATCACACATTGATACTAAACTCATATCAGTGGCCGAATCATGAACCTCATGCAATTACATAGAATCATATTTTAAGTGCATATAAAATACTAGTTCCCCGTAAAATCCTTGCAAAGCCTTAAAACTCATTTAGAAACTAGTTCTTTTGTCAAATTTGGGAGGATCTTCACAATTAAAATTCTCACTTAAGACAAAAGGAGTAAGTCTTGAGCTTTAGAGATTTAGGTGACATCTTAGAATTATAAACATGCTATGCAACCTTATTTTAATCTTATCTTTATAAGGTGATAGCTTGGAATTATAAACATGATATGCAATTCCATTTCTTTATCTTTAAGATTTAAGGTGATGACTTGAAAATTAAACATGATGCAAGAACTTGAAATATAAACATGATACAAGAAACTGGAGCGGCGGTAATCCGCACAGGACCAGTAGAGGGAGAAGAAAATATTAAGAAACCGGAGCGGCGGTAGTCCGCACAGGACCAGTAGAGGGAGAAGAGAATATTATTATTACATCTTTTAAGCTCCAATCTCAAGACTTTTTAAAGAATAAATTCTTTAACTCCAATAATCATATTTCTTTGCTTGTGATACATGGGCAAGTCTTTGAGCTCTAGGATTTTAGGTGATGGCATAAAATAAACATGCCATGCGTTGATTCTTTTAGCCATTATAAAATATAGTGAGAGCATAAATTAAATATGAGATGCAACCTCTTTATTATCTTGAAAGATTAAGTGATGACTTGAAACATAAACATGAAATACAAGCTTGGAATTTAAACATGAGAAATGCAAGTTCATTTATTCATTCTTGAAAATTTAGTGATGACATAGAAGGTAAACATGGTTATGCAAAGCATAAACTTAATCATGGATGCAAATTCATTTTGTTTCTTTACTAGAGCTCCTTCAAGACTTTAAAAGAATTATAAATTCAACCCAATACATATCTTAACAAGAAATAAAACATAAAAGGAAAAATACATCTTTCAAGTTCTAAACTAAAAATCTTTGTTTTAGCATCATAAAGCATTATTCTTTAAGGTTTTGCATCAAGTGGAATTTTCAAACTTTAGAGGCCTAACTTGTGATGGATTTACAAACCACCCTCAAGGTCCTCATCATCAAGCCATCATCTTAGTTCCACCTAGGCCATATGGTTGAATTGGTTAAAGAAAAATTGAAGAGGAAAACCAAAATGAAAAACTAAGGCAAGTTCATAATTTCATCATTTTGAGCTAAAAACACAACTCCTCAAAGCATAGAAATAAATTTAGAAACTACTCCCTACCTAATCTGAGTTGAAGAAGAGGAAGAGAACTTGGTTTCTTGAAGTGAAATGAAACAAAATCTCTTTGAAAAATTGAAGAAAGAATTCAGCCAAAGAGGAGGAAGAAAGAAAGTTTTTGGTGCTCCTAAAAACTAGTTATGAACCAAGCATTCCAAGACCACTCAAGCAAGCCTATTTATAGAAGATTTTGAGGCTTCTAATTGGCCAAAATGATGAGGTAGTGGACGGAATTTTGCAGGAGAAATAATGGAGGAAAAATCATTTTAGACAAAGTTGTATGAAATTAAGGAATTATGTCTCTTATGGTGACATTTTGGCATTTTGTTTTAGTGCAACTTTTGGCAATAATTCAGCTGCATAATGGCATCAATAATTTCGTCCATTACAGCCCAAAGAAGTGAAATTTGTGTGTTCCATGCATTATTTAGGTGTAGGCAAGGTATTCATGTAATTTAGAGAATTTACGATTAAGGGTTTAAGTGAATTAGTAAGCAATTTGGGTGTTTTTGAGCAATTTTGGGTTCTAATCAATCTAAATACATAATTTTGACTCTAGATTAATATTTAGAATTTAATAAGCTTTAATTTGAGCCTAATATTGCTTAGGTTTAGATATCTAATCAAAAATCCTGAAATTCGCAAAACTGCCCAAAAACACGGGCAAAATCGTACTTTCACTTAAAAATTGCCCGAGGCCACCCGAGCTTAACCAATGGTTAATCATGGCTTAAAAACACATTTTAAAACATTTTAGTGAGGTTCGGGCTCAGTCGGCACGCATCGGAGTTAAAAGCGACCCTTGGGCGTTTTGGTCATTTCGCGCGTCGGAACTCAAAATTGAGATCCTTCTGCTCTATTAACACACATAACACAAACAATCCCTTATTATCCTCAAAATATCCCCTTGAGAATAGGTGGGGCCCACGATCCTGATTTTCTGAGTAAAATAACTTCAGGGGCATTTTGGTCATTTTATACGTACAGAAATTCGGGATTTGCGACTCTCGCATGAATCGTTCCTAACCTCTCTTCTAATGTTATATTCCTTTATTGAGGATTGTTCGGCCTCAAATCTTATGTAATAATTACCTACGGTAATTCGATAATTGAGTAATTTCTAATGACAGTAAAAATTGGGGCATTACACCGTGCACACTCATCGCTTCTCCCCGACTGCACCCTATGGTGACGATGAGCGGGTTTTTGAGCGCGCGCGAACGCATGACGAGAGAGTGCTCCGCAGGCACACCGCCGCCCTAGCCATGCGAGACTGTCCCGATTACGTGCCCCGGACTTACTTCTAGGAGACCGACCCGTCCGAGGACCTGCCTACCCATCCGTATAATGAGAGCTCTGCCCTCTCTCCCCCACCGTTGAAGGAGGGCAGTGAGGATACCGTGACTCAGCCACGGCTTGCACGACGACCGGAGATGCGACCATACCGCGGGGGTCACACTCGATCCCTGTTCCGCCTCTTCACGTCCGAGGAGCTCGCCCAGTTTCCCGGATATTTGCCTCGTTCGCGAGATGGACGCCAGTAGGAGGTGACGATCGTCCGATGGAGTACTCGGTTAGAGCACACACCACCTAGATGAGGGATAAACCTTCTTTTGTTTAGAGGTTTCCCATTAGATGCACTCGGGTAAGGGAGTAGATTATGTTCATGTTTTATGTTGTATTTTCTTTTATGTAGTTCCCTTGTGTAACACCCCGATTTTTCTGTCCGAGGGAAATGACCAAAATGCCCCTGAGGTCATTTCCTGACCCGAACTCGAGGGTAACCAACTCGGTCATCCTCGAAGGGTCAACTCAATGTTTGAAGGGGATTGAATGGCCTTTGAATGCTTTCGGAAGCGAAAATTTGGTTTTCCGCAGTTTCGGGTCAAAATGACCAAAATACCCCTATAGCGTTTTTACGGGGGTAAAGGTGCCGTTTGAGCCCGGAACTTTCCCCAGAGGTTTAAAAACATGATTTCATGTGTCTAGAGGTATCTGTTCAAGTCCCGGTGGTCCCGGGCAGTTTTAGTGCAAAATTACGATTTTGCCCCTGGAATAGTGTTTTTAAGCTTAATGACGTAATTAAGCAAACCTAAGCAATATTAGGCTCTAAACGAAGATTAATTTATTTGCCTAATTAATCTAGAGTCAAAATAATTTATTAAAGTTAATTAGAACCTAAAATTGCTTAGATTAAACTTAAATCCCTTTTTAGAACTCAAGATTCCTAGTCTTGGAATCATGAATAGTGTTTTCTCTCTCCAATTCCTTAAATCAAGGAAATGTGTCTAGAGTTGTTTAAACTCTAAATTGAGGATTTAACTCTCTAATGGTGCAAGACCACTCCTTAATTATGTCTAGACCACCTTAATTACCCATTTACCTTACCTAAACACCTTCTTACAAATTCCTAATCTTAAGCATAATCAAAGATACACCTAAACACAACTCTAAAACCACAATTAAAATGCAAACTAATCCTCCCCATGGGCTGATGCATTTTCGCCACATGCTCCCCATTTGACACATATTAAATTGTTTTCTCACTCAAAGAGCCATGCTTGAGCCATACCTTGAGCCATACCTCACCATGCTTTGAACCATACCTCACCATACCTCAAGAACACATTATCTCACCTCATGGAACTCATGGAGAGCCTCCATTCTGCACCTCATGGCCAAAGCCATCCTCACCCATGAGCATCCTCCATTTGTTTCATTTCTCTATAAATAGAATGCCTTGAGGAGCTTGCACCACTTTTAGATCATTTGCTAAGTTTAGGAAACACTCAAAGCTTTCTTTTTCTCTCAAAGTTTTTGTGTTCTTCAAGTTCTTGGAGTTCTTCAAGTTCTTCATCATCTTCATCTTCTTCTTCCATCTTCAAGTTCATCACACCAAGTAGGGATTTTCTTTCATGTGTTCTTTCTTTAAAGTTCTTGTTCTAAGCTTAAAGTTCATAGTTTCTCTTGATTCTTTTTAGAACTTCTTTTTCTTCCCTTTACCTTTTCATTTTCGGCCATGGGCCTTGGGGAACAAAGGAATGAGAGCTTGATGATGAGAGTTTCATGATGATGTTCATCACTTGAGACAAACTCTAGAGCTTGATTTTTGTTCTTGAGCAAAAGTGTTTCTAGATTTTTCCTTTCTTGAACTTTTGGGAACCTTAACTTTGATGTTGTTTCAAAATGGTTCTAATGACTCAATGATGAGGTCTCATGATGTTGGAGTTTGTATATCACCAAGATCATGGATTCTAGAGTTTCAAACATTTCTTTTCTTTCCTTGAAGTTTCGGCCATTACCTTTTCCTTTTCATGCTAGATGTTTGATTTTCCAAATATGTTATGTTGAGTTCTAAGAACTCTAGACTTTTACTTTGTCTTGGTTTGATGAGTTTGGGTTGAGGTTTAAGTTCCTTTAAAGTCTTGTTAAGAGCTCTAGAAAGATAAAATGAACTTGCATAATTTATTTTATGCTTGCATTCATATTTACATTCTTGCTATGCATCTTTACTTTCAAGCCATCACCTAAGAACATAAAGATTAAAATGGAACTTGTATCATCACTTAACTTAATTCTCAAAGCCTTTCTATTTCGGCCTTAAAGTCGATTGTTGTTGGGCCTAGAGCACTAAAATAAAGAATTGAACTTGCATTATCACCTAATTAATTTCTCGAATGCCTATCTATTTCGGCCTTAAAGTCGATTGTTGTTGGGCCAAGAGCACTAAAATAAGGAATTGAATCTTGCATCTTTACTTTCAAGCTTGCACGTTTAAGATTATGCTTCGCATATTTACTTTCGAGTTTACACGTTTAAATTATGCCTTGCATATTTAATTTCAAGTCATCGCTTTACCTTGAAAGCAAGATTAAAAATGAAGAGCATGAGCACGTTTAGTTTATGTCGTAACTTAAGAACCTAGAGCTCAAAGACTTGCCCATTCCATTCCAAGTTAAAGTTTAATGCAAACCACACTTTGAATGTACGTTTTTCGGCCAAGTAGTGAAGATGGACTTGCAATGAGTTTTCATCTAGCTACTAGGGCCAATAGCCTATGTTTTGAGTTTTCCTTAAAGTTTGACAATTCTTTATAAGGTTATGTCGTTATAAGTTGTGATTCCAATCTCTTTTAGGGGATGGAATATGTTTTGGTCAGTGACCTAAGGCTTCACTTAGCCTCTTGATGAATTAAAATGTTTTGCAAGGAGTTTTAGAAATTCTAGATTGATTCCAAGAGAAACTAGTTAACTTATGTACCTAGAAATGTCAATTTAATTCTCTTATTGAGGCAAGATGTTTTTCGGTTCTGATGTGATGAATGTGATGCTGTATGATGATGTTTTAATGCGTTGGAATGTGTGAAAATATCATGTGATGATGTAGAAAGCGAACCTATGCATGATAGGTAAGAAACTAGCTAACTAGAAATACCGTAAAGCTAGAATTTAACATAGTTTTGACCCATTTGTTTATGGAACCAATCCAAACTGTTTTAATGGGAACATAATCAGATTTAGATTGTTTAGACATGAAAAACTTGGTATCATTTGAGTTAGAATCGAATTCTAGCACCTACGGGGAAACTAGTAACTAGAAAACCGTAAAAATGCAAATGTAGAACTCTTAGAACATCTAATTTTCTGGAATCTGTCCAGCACCCTTACAACATGATAAACATGATTAATAATTAGTCCTTAAGCATAGGAATGTCTCATAATTGATTTAGATTTAATGTATAGCGCCTCACACGAAGACGGAACCGAGAAAGGGTCTAAAACGTAAGTTCTAGAACCCCGTAAAAACAAGTTAGAGATTCTGTCCTATGCTATTCAGATTTAAGTATGAACATGAGAATGAAGAATGATGTTTAATATGAGCCTTAGGGGCATAAAATATGAGCGACGGATATTAGAGAGCTATATCTCAAGATTAAGACCCGTAAGGGTCAAAGCATAAGCTACCGTGAGGGTAAGCGTTTGAATGATGTATGATGATGCATGAAGTATGCTAATGATGATGATGTTATTCATATGAGGAATTTATGAGGTTATATGTTTATGTGGCATAAAGCAAATTTGGAAGGAAATTCGTGTAATGACCGTTTTGTACGGAATTTCCGACAAATTTGGAAGGAAACTCGGTGTAATGACCGCTTTGGCGCGAATTTCTGGCAAATTTGGGGACTTAAAGAGATTTTGAAAATTAAGGTACTAAGATGGGTTCTAGGATGACACCGGTTCGGCGGAGCACCTCCATAGAACTCATGTGACATCGGTACCATTTTATACTCTTAGGTGACACCGGTTGACCGAGCACCCCTAAGAGTTTTGCCCCCTAACCCGTACTCAGATAGTCGGGATTTATGATTTATGATACGCTTATCGTTAAGTGGTAAGTAAGAACTAGTGACGACTAGTTAAGGTATGAGCTCATAACCTAGATGTATGACACGCTCGGGTGACACCGGTTGGCCGAGCAGCCCCAGTTCGATTGTCTTTTAGGGTGGCCCATGAGGAAGAAAAGTTCATGATTATGATTATGTCACTATGTTTTGTCCCATATGAATGTTACTATTGCCACTTTATGCCACCAATGATGATGATGCTTGATGTTATGTTTTATGTATGTGCATTAGGTAGTGCCATGCATACATTTTCCATTATGTTGCATTCATGACATTAAGATCATCCTAAAATGAACGGACCTTGGCTAAAGTATATTTTTGAAGTTTAAAATGAACTAAATGCATGTTCAGTCATTTCATATAATCAAACCCAAGGTTCCTGAGGACGTAGATGATGACACCTAGGTAGTAGGAGGCCCTGCTGAGATTCTTTAGCAAGATTCTCACTCGCTCTACCTCTTTCTTTCCGTCACGTCTTCAGATGCCGACGTTCGTGCTGTCCGTGGAGACGCCGACATGGGAGGTGCGCCATGACCGGACCACGGTCATTCCATTTTGTGGGTCGATGCACGCTTAGAGTATTCATGTTCATGGGTCGACCCTTCACTCCCCCTGTACATTCCCATCGTTTCTCCCCGTCTCACCTTTTGGTGATGACCTAGTGTTCGAGCCAAGACGCCCTCGAGAGGAGAGGCTACGCCAGACTCCACCTTCCGCATCCGCCGCTCGAGACTACCCAGTATGTGCCGGCTGCCCATCGTCCTTCTCGGAGATGGATCCTTCCGAAGACTTCGGCCACCCAGATACCCTCCGAGGGGTCTTACCCCTCCATACCTATGGACTTTGGAGAGCATAGCGAGCCCACCGTGACTCAGCCGAGGCGTGCACGACGACCGGAGATGCGGCCATACTCTGGGAGTCATATTCGATCCCCACTCCGCCTTTTCACGCCCGAGGAGCTCGCTCACTTTCCCGGGTATCTGCCTCGATCACGAGATGGTCGCGAGTAGGAGGTCGAGGATGGCCCGAGTTAGAGCACACACCACATAGATAGGGATAAACTTTCTTTTGTTTAGAGGTTATCCTATTAGATGCACTCGGGTAGGGGAGTAGATTATGTTTACGTTTTATGTTGTATTTCTTTTCATGTATTTCCCTTGTACTGAATTAAGTCCCACACTTATAAGTGGGCAAGTTATATATATATGAGATTATATTCAGTGATGTTCATGATGTGCCTTATGTTATGATGATTGTGAGACGATTGTTTTACTTTGCATGGTTTACCGCTTATCGCATCACGCGGCTCTCACTTTTATTTCAAAAAAAAAAATTACCCGTATTTTCCGCTAAGTAATTCAAAGTTAAATGAGAACTATGAAGTAACAGACTAATGATTAACCGAAATATGTTCTAGAGTATTGGGTTAAAAATTAGGATGTTACACCTTGTACTAAATTAAGTCCCACACTTGTAAGTGGGCAAGTTATATATATATGGGATGATATTCAATGATATTTATGTTGTCTCTATGTTATGATGTTGTGAGACATTTGTGTTACTTTACATGGTTTACCGTTTAACGCATCACGCGGCTCTCACTTTGTATTTCAAAAAAAATTTACCCGTATTTCCGATAAGTATTTCAAAGTAAAAATGAGAACTATGAGGTAACAGACTAATGATTAATCCAAATATGTTCTAGAGTATTGGGTTAAAAATTAGGATGTTACAGAACATATAAATCATTCCCTTAAGAATAAACCCCTAAATTGGGTAACCTCAAACTTCCAAATTATTTCCTTATGCCTCTAAGGGATTGATTAATCTCATTACCATAATTTATTAAGTCCTAGAACCTAATTTATTATGGCTAGGCAGCATAGGCAGTAAGCATAGTTTTGATGGATTACGGTGTTCTAGAAGTTGCGTTTTAGATCCTTTCTCTTTACCGACTTTTCCTATGATGCAAGAATTAATACCTAAGCCAATTATGAGTCACTCTCACTCATCTAGACATCATGTAATGTGATTCTATACACTCAAACAAGGCTGGAACAGAATGTATAAGTTCAGTTCCGCAGGGGTTCTAGAAACTACGTTTCAGACCCTTTTTAAGTTCTGTCTTCACCTAAGGCGCTATAAATCATCCCTAAACCAATTGTAAAGGATTCCTATACATATAAACTAATTATAAAACATGATTTCTGCACCTAAGGGTTGCTGGACAGAAACATTTTTACTTTTGATTCTAAGTGTTCTAGAATTCACATTTTCAAGCATTTCAAGTTACTAGGCATGCCTAAGATGCCTAGAACCTTTATCATACATAAGGCAAGGTATTTAAACACATATAAACCACCCAAAACAGAATTTAAGGTGCTGGAAAATAAAAGGGCAGAATTGAAACTTGAAGGCATGTAAATGCTCAAAATAAAACATTTCTAGTTCACATAGTTTGCTAGTTTCTCTTGGAACACTTTTGAAACTTCTAAAACTCTTTGGAAATCAATTTATCTTGTCAAAAACCTTTACAAAAGACATAGGGCAGTACCTATCTATTTTCTTTCATGGTTAGGATTTAAATCATAAAAACGTGCTTGAAGCATTCTTCAAGACTACCTATGCTTAAGAAAATCCTAAAACATAGGTTATAGGCCCTTATAACTAAATGAAACTCATGCTTGAGCCATTATCATCACATGGCCGAATGCATATCCAAGAAATACCTCCTTGATAGATCTTTTCTCAAGATGAAATGGGCAAGTCTTTGAGCTCTAGTATCTTAGGTGATGACTGTCAAATCCTAATTTTTAACCCAATACTCTAGAACATATTTAGGTTAATCATTAGTCTATTACTCTTTTAGTCTCATTCCTTACAACCTTTCATTAAAATACTTAGCGGAAAATATGAATAAATTTTTCTTTCTGAAACTTGAAAGCAAAACGCGAGCCGTGCACTAACCTAACGTTCGTCATAACCATCACGTGCAAGAAAAAGCAACCACACCATTGATAATCATGAAACATAGTATTATACATAACAATCATAATATCATCACATCTTCATAGATACATAGACTACTAACATCATTATACCATCATTTACATCAAAACATGCCCATATATGTGAAGTCATCCTTATCCACCTATGAGGTCAGATAAGTGTCAACCCAAAAGCTAAGCTATCTATGCCCCCGTAGTGACCCTCTGCTCCGTCTGCTAGTGTGTCCCTTAAGCGTGCGCCTCAAAAGAAGTCACAAACCTCGTTTTAATCCTCATCTAGAGACGACACGAAAGAAAAGGAAGGGATGAGAAACTCATTCGAGATTCTCAGTAGGGATTCCCGACTCTAACACTAGTGTCATCGTCGTCGTCCCCAGCCACCTCGGTTTTAATTATGAAAAAGGTGTACATGCATAAGGATTGGTTTTAAGCTTTACAAATCTATTTATCCAAAGTGGGTGTCTTTTAGTATGTGTCTTAATGACATGAATGCAACAGATATTTGATGAATGCATGACTATGCACATTAACACGAAAATCGTAATACTTGGGCACATCATAAAGAAACATAAATCATATACGCGGCATAAAAAGGCATAGTACTTTTCATGTGACATCTTTCTCATAAGTAAAACTCTTAAGTTCTTTTTCTTAAAGACCACCCTCTTAACATATCCACCAAAAGTCCAACCGATTCACCAGCCTGGCGATAATCTGGTCACCAAACTACGTCTCACCTATCGCCTAGGAATAAGCTCAATCCTAACTAGTCGTCACTAGATTTAATATGGGCTAATAGAGGGGGTATACATAAATTTCTTGGATCACTTATCTTAGGATCATTTCCTTCTTTGAAACGCTCTACTGGTATCTAGTACACAGCGAATTGTCCGCTTTGGCAAGCTTAATGTCAATACCCTCACGGATTTGTTTCCTCCCCACCGTAGCGGGAAAAATGCATCTAAGTGCTATGTCACATCTGTTCTGGGGGTGCTCGGCCGAACCAATGTCACCCAGAACCTATCCTGGGGGTGCTTGGCCAAATCGGTGTCACCCAGGAGTTTTCGCAAGCTTTTTCTCAAGTACTCAAGTTTGATGGGAAATTCGGCACAGAACGTGCGCATACACCGGATTTCCATCAAACTTGCTTTATGCCACCAAACATATAGAGCATGCATAGCCATTCAATACCAACATAAGGCATCATAATCATCGTGTGCATCATAAGCATCATAATATCATAATTTTGCATAACGCATCATGGCGTGAGCATCAACACATCAACACTATATACTCTCATAAGAGATCACATGCTCAAGTTGTTCTCATAATAAAACATACACTTGCATGAAACATTAGAGGTCATTATGCTCTTAAGCCTATGGTGTCTTATGCTTTGACCCTTATGGGTCTCAATCTTGAAAACTAATTACGCTATCATCCGTTTTTAACCTTTTATGCACCTATAGGCTCACAACTAATAATTCTTACTAATATTTATGTTCGTCAACGAATCTGGACAGCCTTACACTTTAAGGGCAGAAATTACATCTTGTGATTACGAGGGTTCTAGGACTTGGGTTTTAGACCCTTTCTTGGTTTTGTCTTCGCCTAAGGCGCTATAAGTTAAACCTAAACCAATTATGAGTCATTCCTATATCAAGGAACTAATTATAAACCATGTTATCTACCTTATAAAGTTTCTGGACAAATTCTAAGATTTAAATGTTCTAAGAGTTCTAGAATTGCGATTTTACGGTTTTCTAGTTACTAGTTTCCCTATAGGTGCCAAAATTCATTCCTACTTCAAATGTAACCAAATTTTTCATGATTAATCAATCCTAATCTGATTATATCCCCATTAAAACAGTTTGGGCAGTGTCCATAATTAAATGGGATAAAACTATGCTAAATCTTGACTTTATGGTTTTCCTAGAAAGCTAGTTTCTTCCCTAACTTGCATACAATTGTTTCATTTGTAACATCCCCTGCTGCTTTATGGATTGACGACTATCCTCATTAAAAAAATTTGGATAAGTTCCAAAAACAAATGGGTCTAAACTATGTTAAATTCTAGCTTTACAGTATTTCTAGTTAGCTAGTTTCTTACCTATCATGCATAGAATCGTTTCTACATCATCATGTGATATTTTCACACATTCTAACACATCAAAACATCATCATACAGCCACAAGCTCATCATGTCAGTATCGAAAACATCTAACTTCAATAAGAGAACTAAATTGACATTTCTAGGTACATAAGTTAACTAGTTTCTCTTGGAATCAATTTAGAATCTCTAAAACTCTTTGCAAATCATTTTAAATTCATTAGGAGGCTAAGAGAAGCCTTAGGTCAGTGACCAAAATATATTTCATCTTCAAAAAGGGAATAAAATTATAACTCACGGTAACATAACCTTATAAAGATTTGTAAAGTTTCAGGATAAACTTAGAACATAGGTTATCGGCCCTTGTAGCTAGATGAAAACTCATTGCAAGTCCATCATCACTACTTGGCCGAAACATGCATTCAAAGAATGCATTCACATTAAACTTTAACTTGAAATGAAATGGGCAAGTCTTTGAGCTCTAGGTTCTTAAGTTATGACATAAAATAAACGTGCTCATCCTTTTCATTTTTAATCTTGCTTACAAAATAAAGTGATGACTTAAAATAAATATGCAAGGCATAAACTTAAACGTGCAAGCTTGAAAGTAAATATGCAAGGGTTAATTCTTTATTTTAGTGCTCTTGGCCCAACAACAATCGACTTTAAGGCCGAAATAGAAAGACATTCGAGAAATTAATTAGGTGATAATGCAAGTTCAATTCTTTATTTTAGTGCTCTTGGCCCAACAACAATTGATTTTAAGGCCGAAATAGAAAGGCTTCGAGAATTAAATTAAGTGATGATGCAAGTCCCATTTTAATTTTTATGTTGTTAGGTGATAGCTTGAAAGTAAAGGTGCATAGCAAGAATGTAAATATAAATGCAAGCATAAAATAAATTATGCAAGTTCATTTTATCTTTCTAGAGCTCTTAACAAGACTTTAAAGGAACTTAAACCTCAACCCAAACTCATCACACCAAGATCAAGTAAAGTCTAGAGTCCTTAGAACTCAACATAACATTTTTAGAAAGTCGAAACATATAGCATGTTAAAAGAAAAGGAAGTGACCGAAACTTCAAGAAGGAAAAGGAACATTTTAAAACTCTAGGGTCCATGATCTTGATGATGTATTAACACCAACATCATGAGACCTCATCATTGAGTTCTTAGAACTATTTTGAAACATCACCAAAGATAGAGTTCTCAAGAGTTCAAGAAAGGAAGAACTAGAAACATTTTTGCTCAAGAACAAAGATCAAGCTCTAGAGTTTGTTTCAAGTGATGAACATCATCATGAAACTCTCATCATCAAGCTCTCATTTCTCTATTCTCAAAGGCTCATGGCCGAAACAAGAAAGAAAAAGGAACAGAGGAGAAGTTCTAAAAACAAAACAAGAGAAACCATAAACATCAAGCTTTAAAGAAGAACATTCATGAAAAGAAATCCCTACCTAGTGATTAGGAGGTTGGAATGAGAGAAGAGGATGAAGAACTTGAAGACTTGAACTTGAGAGAAAAAGGAAGCTTTGAAGTGTTTCTTTGAAAACTTACTCTTTGCAAATGAACCCAAAATGATACATGTTCACCCAAGCAAGCTATTTATAGAGAAATGAAACAAATGAAGGGTGCAAATGGAGGGGGAGGCTTTGGCCATGCAGAATGGAGGGAACCCATGAGTTCCATGAGGTGAGATAATGTGGTCTTGAGGCATGGTGAGGTATGGTTCAAAATATGGTGAGGTATGGTTCAAGGTATGGCTTCAAGCATGGTTCTTTGAGTGAGAAACAATTCAACATGTGTGGTAATTGAGGGAGAGAGGCCGAATGTGCATTAGCCATGGGGGGAGGATTTCTTGCATTTTAATTGTGGTTTAGAGTTGTGTTTAGGTGTATCTTTGATTAGGATTAAGATTAGGAATTTGTAAGAAAATGTTTAGGTGAGAAAATGGGTAATTAAGGTTGTCAAGACATAATTAGAGAGTGTTCTTGCATCATTAGTGAGTTATAAATTCATTTTAGTGTATAAACAATTCTAGACACAATTCCTTGATTTAAGGAATTGGAGAGAGAAAATACTATTCAAGATTCCAAGAGTGAAATCTTGAGTTTTAGAAAAGAGATTTAAATCTAATCTAAGCAATCTTAGGTTCTAATTAATTTTAATAATTTATTTTGACTCTAGATTAATTATGGAAATTAATTAATCTTCGTTTAGAGTCTAATATTGCTTAGGTTTGCTTAATTACATCATTAAGCTCAAAAACACTATTCTAGAGGCAAAATCGTAATTTTGCACTAAAACTGCCCGGGACCACCGAGACTCAAACAGATGTTTTGAAACAAGTAAAAACATGGTTTTAAACCTCTAGGAAAAGTTTCGGGCTCAAATGGCACCTTTACCCGCGTAAAACGTTGTAGGGGTATTTTGGTCATTTTGACCCGAAACTGCGGAAAATGAGACTTTCGCCTCCGGAACCACTCAAGGGTCATTCAATCCCCTTCAAACATTAAGTTGGCCCTTCGAGGACTGCCGGGTCGGCCATCCTCGAATTCCGAGCCGAAGATGACCTCAGGGGCATTTCGGTCATTTTCCACTCAGACAGAAAATCGGGGCGTTACAATGACATAAAATAAACGTGCAATGCATTTCATTTTAGAGTCCTTTAGAAAGTAAAGTGATAGCTCAAAGTAAATATGAAGTGCATATTCATTTTCATTCTTTGAGTTTAGTGAGGACTTGAAATATAAAATGAGATGCAAAGCTTGCAATTTAAACATGCATAATGCAAGTTCATTCTTTATCTTGGGATTTAGTGATGGCATAGAAAATAAACATGCTATGCAAAGCGTGAAGTAAACGTGAATGCAAGTTACTTTTACATCTTGACTAGAGCTCTTTTAAGACTTTAAAAAGAACTAAGTTCCAACCCAAAACTCATCCTCACAAGAAAAGATAAGAAGCTTTACTGAGCCTTAAATATATAAACATAAAGGGACCTATGTCATATTCTTTATTAATGCCCAATAACCCCTATCTAGAGAGAACTCTAGAACGTGCCGGCCAACTTTAAGGTTGACAAGGGTAGGTTATGGACTTTTTGAAAACCTTATTAATTTCTTTTTTTTTTCTTGGATAAAACCATGGTGAGTTAGGCAAAACATAAAGAGAATGAACTCATAGAGGTGGTAACCTCAAAAGAATGGAAATGGCCGAATCCTAGCAAGAAATAATGGACCATTTTTAAACTCTAGGGACCAAGACCTTGGTGATGTGTTAACACCAACATCATGAGTCCTCATCATTGAGTACTTAACATCATTCTAAACCATCATCAAAACAAAGTTCATGACAAGTTAAGGAAAGGAAAAACCGAAAACCATGTTTGTTTGAAACATAGATCAAGCTCTAGAGGTTGTTCAAGTGCTAAGCACCATCATGAAACCCTCATCATCAAGCTTACATTTTTCCAAGTTTCAAAGGCCTTCATGGCCGAAACCTTGAGAGAAAGAAATAAGGTTTTTAAGGGTTCAAAGGAAACATAACCCATTCTTGAATAAATCTTGAAAAAGATGAAAATTTTCTTTTTAAAAAACTCAAGCTTTAGAGGTTGTTCATGTGTCAAGCATCAACATGAAACCCACATCATCAAGCTTCCATTTCTCCAAGCATCCAAGGCCTACATGACCGAAACATTCAAGGAAAAGAAAGTGAGGTTCCAAGAGATTCAAGAGAAACATAGCTCATACTTTGACTAAAACTTCAAAAAAGGTGAGGCTTTTCTTCAAAAAGATTCAAGCTTTAGAGGCCTCATGTTGAGATGAACTTATAGTTACATCTTGGAGAGCACTCATCATCAAGCCATCACCATCTTGGCCTTGAGGCCGAAAATAAATGAAAAGGAAAAGGATGAAACCGAAAATAAAACTTCATGGATGTTCATTCAAACAACATTTTTCCAACAAGATCAAGACATAGAGAACAAAGAAAGCACTTTTAGAAAAACTCCCTACCTAGTACTTGTGCTCTTGAAGATGGAGAAAGGTTTGATCTTGAAAAATAAGAAGAAGAAATCTCGTTTGAACTTGGGTATGTATTTTCGGCCAAACAAGGAAATGGAGGAAGGATGTGTTGTTGGCTTGTGTTTGGACTTGGATGTGTGTTTAGAAGAAAAAGAGATGAAGATTGGAGGTGGAGAAGGTGGCGGTTTTGGCTTGGACAAGGAGGAAGAAAGGAAAATTTGAGAGAACTTGGAGAGACTAGAACTTGCTCTTGGAAGTTTAAACTTTGCAAATGAACTAAAGTAGCAAAATGTTCACCAAGGCAAGCTATATATAGAGCCTTGAGTCATGAATGAGTGGAGGGGAAGAGGCCATGTGGTTTTCTTCTAGAATGAGGGAAGTGTGTGGAGGAGAATGAATGAGAAGTTGTCTTGGAGACATGGCCATTTGTGTGCCACACATTCAAACAACATGTGATGCAAAGTGGAGGGAAAAGTGGCGCCATTTTTGGGCAGCCATGGGGGCAAAATTCATCTCCGCAAATCATGGTTTAAATGTGTGTTTAGGTGTGTTATGAATTAGACTTAGGATTAAGGGTTGTTAAGTAGGTACTTTAAGTAAACTAATTAGTTAATTAAAGCTATAATTCCTTAGGTTAGAAGTGGTCTTGTAGGTTTAATGGAGTCAAAACCTCTATGACTAGTGATGTGAGTGTGACAACCTTTCTTGGAAATGGGAGTGTGAATAGTAAAAATACTATTCATAGATACTTTCTCTCTTTAAAGGAAGAGACTAGAATTAAGTTTGAATTTCCTAAAGCAATTCTAGGTTCCAATTAGTTTTAAATAATGATTTTGGCTCTAGATTAATTATGAAAATTAATTAACCTTTAATTAGACCCTAATATTGCCTAGGTTCTGAGTTAGATAACTCATTAAGCCCAAAATGCACTAAGCATGGGCAAAATCATAATTTTACTCAAAAACTGCCTGGGACCACCGGGACTTAAACAAACCTTAAACAAACATAGTTCATGCCTTAAAATCATTGTTTTGAACCTCCGGGCAAAGTCCAGGTCAAAACGGAACTTAAAACTGCCTTAAATTACTGTAAGGGTATTTTGGTCATTTACACGCAGAAACCTCAAAAATGAGATTCTTCTGCTCTATTAAACACGCCATCACATATAATCCCCTTCAAACATTACAATAGCCCTATGAGGATGGCCGAGGTCGGCCGTCCTCGATTTTCAGGTAAAAATGATCTCATGGGCATTTTGGTCATTTTTACGCTTAGAGAAAATCAGGGTGTTACACAATATATTTGAGAATTTATGTGATGATTATGTTTGCATGCTTAGCTACCAATTACAAGATTTGTTGTGGCATGTTATGATTACACTTGGAATGATTAAGTTGCATGCATTTATATGACAGCATGTGACATTACATGATAAGTTTGTGCTCTTGCATCTCAATATAACATGCTAAGCTTAAGGTGACATAAAACACTCAGAAATGATCCTTTCGTAACTAGCCGGGCTCAACGTAAGGTGATCCTAGGGAATTGCTTACTGAGAGGATAAGCGTGCTTATCGAAAGGATAAGTATTCCTATGCCCTCTATCCCGTATTCTGAGATGGAGCTGCGAAATTTGCTTATCGAGAAGATAAGTGTTAACTAGTGACGACTAGTGAGGTATGAGCTCATAACCTAGAACTCTCGAGAGGAGAGAATAACAGGGTGGCCCCCAAGAAAAAGAAATAAGAACCTTAAGCCACCTAAAAGAAATATTAAGGAAAAGGTCATGAATTTGCATTCTTTGTTATATGTTGATTAATTGTGGTATTAGTTATGTTATCATGATATGTCATTCTTGCATTAAGACACATTCTAAAATGAACAGGTCTTGGATAATTACTTTTGGAACTTAATAATTGAACCATATGCATGCCCACCACTTCATAAAGAAACCCGAGGTTCCTGAAGACGTAGATGATGACACTTGTTAGAAGGTGAACTCCCTACTGAGTTTCTTTTATAAGATTCTCATCCCCTCTTTCTTTCTTCCATCACGTCGTTAGAGGACAGTGATTTTGTTCGTGAGCAGCAGTAGGAGGCGACCGTGGATCTTATCAAGGGCCTGTGCACGTATCACATAGACAATAGCCTCCTTTTGTTCCTTTTGGGGGTTATCTATTTAGGCAGAATAGGCAGGAGGGATCGTGGCTAGTTATACCTTTTGCTATTTCCTATGTATGTCCTTATGGATGATTGTACCGCCCTTACCTTTGATGGTGGGCCTATTGCTACATTAGAACCTATATTATGTGATGTATTATGAATTATCTATTATTGTTAATACATGATGTTGTGATACGTTATGATTTGTATTTGCTTATGATACTTTTAACTCCTTTTGGATTATATGCGTAATTGTACAACGTAGCTCTTTAAGTTGCGCGGCTCGCGTTTTTGTTTTTAATCTTCCAAAAAAAAATTTACCCATATTTTCGTTAAGTATTTTAAATAAACTAGAATCAAGAACTGAAATAAAAGAGTAATGCTAATAATTAATCTGAACGCGTCCTAGGCGTGTTAGGTTAAATATTAGGGTGTTACAAATTTCAATTAAAATACACTTAATGAACCATACCTAAGCCCATACCTAGTCATACCTTGGAATGACACACAGAAAGAGATATTTTTCTCTTCCTTTTCCCTCCAATGGCCAACCACTCACCTCCCCCTCATCCCTTCATGTTGAGTTTTTCTATAAATACAAGGAAGCTCTCCAAAAGGCTTTTGCTCATTTTCTTGCAAACCTCAAGTTCAAGAATTCTCAAGTTTCCTCTTTAGCTCTCAAAAGTTATCTTCTTCTTCTTCTTCATTACTCCAAGAGCACCACCCTCAACCACCCCTAAAACACTTAACCTTTCCACTTCTTAGACCAAAACCTAAGATAAACCTTCCTTCCTTTCTTTTCTTCTAGTGGCCAAAATCATTTCCTTGCCCAAAGGAAAGATTGTAACGCCCCGATTTCTCTGTTTGAGAGGAAAATGACCAAAATGCCCCTGAGGTCATTTTCTGCCCAGAATTCGAGGACGGCTAGCCCGGCAGTCCTCAAAGGGTCAACTCAATGTTTGAAAGGGATTAGATGGCCCTTGAGTGGTTTCAGAGGTGAAAATCTCATTTTCTGTAGTTTCGGGTCAAAATGATCAAAATACCCCTATAGCATTTTTACACGGGTAAAGGTGCCGTTGAGCCCAAAACTTTCCGCGAAGGTTTAAAACAATGTTTTCATGTGTTTAAAAGTGTTTTTTTAAGTCCCGATGGTCCCGGACAGTTTTTGAGCAAAATTATGATTTTGCCCCTGGGATAGTGCCGTTTGAGCTTAATGACGTAATTAAGCAAACCTAAGCAATATTAGGCTCTAATCAAAGATTAATTAATTTTCATAATTAATCTATAGTCAAAATAAGTTAATAAAATTGATTAGGACCTAAAATTGCTTAGATTAAACCTAAATCTCTTTTTAAAACTCAAGATTCCTAGTCTTGAAATCTTGAATAGTATTTTCTCTCTCCAATTTCCCTGAATCAAAGAATTGTGTTGGCATTGGATTCCTTATTAATGGAGTTTGACTCCACTAATTTAGCAAGACCACTTCCTAAACCTAGTCTTACAAGCCTCTAATTAACCATTACCTCACCTAAACACCTTCCTACAAATTCCTAATCCTAAGCCTAACCAAAGCTACACCTAAACACACCTCTAAACCACAATTAAATAGAAGATTTCCCTTCTCCATTCCATGGAGAAGATGGCACCACATCATTATCCAATATCCACCACATGTTTGAATTCTTTCATTCAAAGAACCCATGCTTGAAGCCATACTTGAGACCATACCTCACCATACCTAGCCATGCCTACACCATACCTTACAAAGAGATATTTTCTTCCTTTCCCTCCATAAAGATTTCGGCTACTCCCTCATTTTCCTTCACCCTTGATTTTTTTTTCTATAAATAACACACTTGAGTGAACTTGAATCACCTTTAGTCATTTGCTAAGTTCTAGTTTCCTAAGAGCACTCAAAGCTTTCCTTTTCTCTCAAAGATCAAGGGTTCTTCTTCTCCAACTTCTTCACCTTCTTCATCTTCTTCAACATCATTTCACTTGGTAGGGATTTTGTTTTAAATGTTTTATCCATTAAAGTTCTTGTTTAAGTTATGTGCTTTATAGTTTTTCTTGAATATTTTAGAACTTCTTTCCTCCTCTTTGTTTCTTTTTCCATTTTCGGCCATAGGCCTTTAGTGAGCTTGGATATGAGAGCTTGATGATGGGATTTGCATGATGATATTCATCACTTGAGCAACCCCTAAAGCTTGATCTTAGTTCTTGAGGAAAAGGTGTTTTTAGCCTCCTTCCTTTTTACCTTGAAAAACTTAACCATTATTAATAACAGCCCAGCACCCCCGGCGTCGCCAGATATTGTCCGCTTTGGCAGGCTCGATGTCCATACCCTCACGGTTTTGTTTTTCAGGAGACTCAAACTCTGCGAAAATGTGTCTAACTGGTATCAGAGTACGCAGCAGATATTGTCCTCTTTGGGCCTCCTCTGGCCCTCAAGGTTTTGTTCCCCGGGAGACTCTAACTCCGCGAGAACGCGTCTGACTAGGAGGAGGTATCCACACCCTTATAAGGCATGCTTCGTTCCCCTCCCCAGCCAATGTGGGACTATCCACCCCTCTAAAGGGACCCAGCGTCCTCACTAGCACACCGACTCCGAGACCGGCTCTGATACCATAAATAACACCCTAGTAATTAACCAAATACACCTAGGTTGAATCTGATTAATGACTAGACTTTACTCCTTGCTTTGGTTCTTTCCTCATAATTTGAAAATACTTAGTGAAATTACGAGCCATTTTTTTTAAAAAAAAAAACACAATTGAAAACGTGAGCCGAGTACAACGTGAACGAGTAAGCAGAGTATAATAAGACGTTTAAGAATATATCACATCATATCACTTTGGCTCCATCATATAACATCCATAAGCACATTATAACATATATTTACATACAATAACCTCACTCAAAGGGTGGGTTATGATCATACATCATTGTCTTATGCAAACCCATAAAAGAAAATATACATAAGGAAATACATGCCCCTAAACTAGACAACTCCATAAGCCGGGAAGTTTATCCTAAAACTAGGGTGCATGAACACACATAATTCTACTAAGAACCTTCTATGGCCACTGTCCTGGAAATGGGGGAATAAATCTGATCCACTGATGAGCTCCCTCGGGAGGGGACACACTAGATGCACCAGTCGGGTCGTATGGACGGCCTTCTTGCTAACCTCGGCTGAACAACTGTTTCCTCACTACCCTCTCTTACACGTGTGGGAGTAGGAGCAGAGCTCTCAGAATATACATGAGTAGGAGTGTCCTCTGAAGGATCAGTTTCAAAATATCTCGTCTCGGCAACATACTCTGGAAATCCATGGACAGCAGATGAAGCGGGATAAGAACGTAACATCCTTTCATCAAGTGGACGTGCATGTTCGAAAACCATTTCATCGCCATAGGGAGAAGTAGGAGAAAATCGATAACTAGGGACAGGATGTGCAAATGGACGACCTATGTAAATAAAAACATGAATCAAGCAGACCTCCCTTCAAAATGATACGAGCGATGCAATCGGATCATAGTGGAATTCCCAAGTAGGGGTATCAACGAACAGACGAATGTCGCCATTTGAATCTGGAGACAATGACGGAAATAAAGAAAAGGGAGTGAGAATCTTGCTAAAGAATTCTCAGTAGGGTACCTCCTTCTATAGTGTCATCATCAAAGTCCCCAGGAACCTCGGGATTATTCTAAAATAGTGAGCATGCAAAGATTCATTTTAAGTTCGGACAAATACTTAACCGAGGTTCGTCAATTTTTAATCATGCATCTTATAATGCATCATAATCTTAACATGTCATATTTACAATGAACTTTTCCTTTATCATTACATCATATTCCTCATCATCATTATCAAAATAACATGCATAAAAGAACGTCATATAATATTAGCTACACATGGACACAGTGCACATATTTCATTTCTTAGTGCCTTAGGTGACTTAAAATCTTATCATCATCATTATTTTCCTTGGGCCACCCTATACTCCACCCTTTTGGGAGTAATTTAGGTTATGAGCTCATACTTTACTAGTCGTCACTAGCATATACTTATCCCTTTTGATAAGCTAAAGTCCCGACTCTACCCTTTTGAGAGAACGGGTTAGGGTATAAAATCACCTTTTCACCACCTATAGTCTGATGGTTCCAAAGGATCATTTTCTTATAAGTTTAAGTCACCATTAAATCTTTGCGTGTTATATCACAATACAATTCATAAACATCATAGCATTTTCTCATTTATAGTCTTAAGCTAGAATAATATATATCAACTATAATCATGCATCTGGGAGATTCCCAGGAAAGAGAGGTGGGTCACAATGGACACGCTTAAATACCAAGTCTTTCCTTAGCCAGAACCTTTCCAAATTACACTTTTACAATGATACACTTTCTTCTAGCAACAAAGGTAAATTTTACATGATAAAGAATATTTCATGCATAAGCATTCTCATTATTTGCAACAGCAACTATAACATGCAAGCTAGGAAATCATTCAATGATATCAAGTACTTAATAAGCATCCAATACTTACATAGAATTATCAATTATAGAACTAATTAGTTATGCACCTAAGGGATTTATTACCATCCTTACGATTATTTATCCTTAAGAACACTATTAAATCAAATGGGGTAGCATAGGTAGTAAGTTGTTCCTAAGGTTTTACGGTATGCTAGAAGTTATGTTTTAAATCCTTTCTTGTTACCAGCTTTCCCTATGATGCTGAAATTAGTTACTAAACCAATTATGAATCATTCTCCCTTATTTAAACATAATAAAACCTGGTTCTTATCGTTGCTAAAGATTCTGGATAGAATGCATAAATTTCATTCCCTAGAGTTCTAGAAATCTTGTTTTTACGGTTTTCTAGTTGCTAAGTTCATTTTTAGTGTTCGGGATCAATCCTAGTCTAATTGATACCAAATTTTTTGTGGCTAACTAATCCTAGACAGAATTATAACATACTAAAACAGATTTGGCATTGGCTAAACTTAAAGGGGTCAAAAACTAGGTAAATTCTAGCTCTTCGGTTGTTCTAAGGAGCTAGTTTTATCTCTAACATGCAGTGAATCATTCTCTTAACAATAAACCATAATTATCACAACTTCAAACATATCAAATCATTATCATACATTGATACTAAACTCAGATCAGTGGCCGAATCATTAACCTCATGCAATTACATAGAATCATATTTTAAGTGCATATAAAATACTAGTTCCCCGTAAAATCCTTGCAAAGTCTTAAAACTCATTTAGAAACTAGTTCTTTTGTCAAACTTGGGAGGATCTTCACAATTAAAATTCTCACTTAAGATAAAAGGAGTAAGTTTTGAGCTCTAGAGATTTAGGTGACATCTTAGAATTATAAACATGCTATGCAACCTTATTTTAATCTTATCTTTGTAAGGTGATAGCTTGGAATTATAAACATGATATGCAATTCCATTTCTTTATCTTTAAGATTTAAGGTGATGACTTGAAAATTAAACATGATGCAAGAACTTGAAATATAAACATGATACAAGAAAACTGGAGCGACGCTAATCCGCACAGGACCAGTAGAAGGAGAAGAGAATATTAAGAAACCGGAGCGGCGGTAGTCCGCACAGGACCGATGAAGGAAGAAGAGAATATTAAGAAATCGGAGCGGCGGTAGTTCGCACAGGACCGATGAAGGGAGAAGAGAATTATTACTACATCTTTTTAAGCTCCAATCTCAAGACTTTTTAAAGAATAAATTCTTTAACTCCAATAATCATATTTCTTTGCTTGTGATACATGGCCAAGTCTTTGACCTCTAGGATCTTTAGGTGATGGCATAAAATAAATATGCCATGCGTTGATTCTTTTAGCCATTATAAAATAAAGTGAGAGCATAAATTAAATATGAGATGCAACCTCTTTATTATCTTGAAAGATTAAGTGATGACTTGAAACATAAACATGAAATACAAGCTTGGAAAATACATCTTTCAAGTTCTAAACTAAAAATCTTTGTTTTGGCATCATAAAGCATTATTCTTTAAAGTTTTGCATCAAGTGGAATTTTCAAGCTTTAGAGGCCTAACTTGTGATGGATTTATAACCCACCCTCAAGGTCCTCATCATCAAGCCATCATCTTAGTTCCACCTAGGCCATATGACCGAATTGGTTAAAGAAAAAATGAAGAGGAAAACTGAAATGAAAAGCTAAGGTAAGTTCATAATTTCATCATTTTGAGCTAAAAACACAACTCCTCAAAGCATAGAAATAAATTTAGAAACTACTCCCTACCTAATCTGAGTTGAAGAAGAAGAAGAGAACTTGATTTCTTGAAGTGAAATGAAACAAAATCTCTTTGAAAAATTGAAGAAAGAATTCAGCCAAAGAGGAGGAAGAAAGAAAGTTTTTGGAGCTCCTAAAAACTAGTTATGAACAAAGCATTCCAAGACCACTCAAGCAAGCCTATTTATAGAAGATTTTGAGGCTTCTAATTGGCCAAAATGAGGAGGTAGTTGGCGGAATTTTGCAGGAGAAATAAGGGAGGAAAAATCATTTTAGACAAAGTTGTATGAAATTAAGGAATTATGTCTCTTATGGTGACATTTTGGCATTTTGTTTTAGTGCAACTTTTGGCAATAATTCAGCTGCATAATGGCATCAATAATTTTGTCCATTACAGCCCAAAGAAGTGAAATTTGTGTGTTCCATGCATTATTTAGGTGTAGGCAAGGTATTCATGTAATTTAGAGAATTTATGGTTAAGGGCTTAAGTGAATTAGTAAGCAATTTGGGTGTTTTTGAGCAATTTTGGGTTCTAATCAATCTAAATACATAATTTTGACTCTAGATTAATATTTAGAATTTAATAAGCTTTAATTTGAGCCTAATATTGCTTAGGTTTGGTATACTGAATCAAAAATCCCGAATTCGCAAATCGCCCAAAAACAGGGGCAAAATCGTACTTTCACTTAAAAACTGCCCGAGACCACCCGAGCTTAACCAATGGTTAATCATGGCTTAAAAACAAATTTTAAAACATTTTAGTGAGGTTCGGGCTCAGTTGGCACGCACATCGGAGTTAAACAAATTGAGGGCGTTTTGGTCATTTCGCGCATCGGAACTCAAAATTGAGATCCTTCTGCTCTATTAACACACATAACACAAACAATCCTTTATTATCATCAAAACATCCCCTTGAGAATAGGTGGGGCCCACGATCCTCATTTTCTGAGTAAAATAACTTCGGGGGCATTTTGGTCATTTTATACGTACAGAAATTCGGGATTTGCGACTCTCGCATGAATCGCTCCTAACCTCTCTTCTAATGTTATATTCCTTTATTGAGGATTGTTCGGCCTCAAATCTTATGTAATAATTACCTACAGTAATTCGGTAATTTCTAATGACAGTAAAAATTACAGTAAAAATTGGGGCGTTACATTATGTTGTTTTAAAATGAATGTATGAACTCAATGATGAGGACACATGATGTTGGTGTTAAACGTCATCAAAATCGTGGTCTCTAGAGTTTCAAAGTTTTATCCTTTCTGTAACATCCTAATTTTTAACCCAATACTCTAGAACATATTTAGGTTAATCATTAGTCTGTTACTTCATAGTTCTCATTTATCTTTGAATTACTTAGTGGAAAATACGAGTAAATTTTTTTTTGAAAAACAAAGTGAGAGCCGCATGATGCGATAAGCGGTAAACCATGTATGGTAAACAAATGTCTCACAACATCATAACATAAGGCACACCATGAGTAACACTGAAGATTATCTCATATATATATAACTTGCCCACTTATAAGTGTGGGACTTAGTTTAGTACAGGGGAAATGCATAAAAGAAAATACAACATAAAACATGAACATAATCTACTCCCCTACCCGAGTGCACCTAATAGGATAACCTCTAAACAAAAGAAGGTTTATCCCCATCTAAGTGGTGTGTGCTCTATCTCGCCATCTGACCTCCTCCCATGGCGACTATCCCTCGAGCGTGGCAAGTAACTAGGAAACTGAGCAAGCTCCTCCGGCGTGAATAAACGGGACGGGGCTCGGAAGTGACCTCCACGGCGTGGCCTCATCTCCGGTCGTCGTGCAAGCCTCGGCTGAGTCATGGAAGGCTCACTACTTTCCCCAAGGTCCATGGGTATGGCGGGGGAAGATCCCTCGGAGGGTGCCTGGGTTGCCGAATCCTCGGAAGGATCCGTCTCCGAAAAAGATGACGAACAGCGGGCACATCTGGGGGTAGTCTCGAGCGGCAGACGTGGATGATGGGGTACGGCGAAGCCTCTCCTCTAGGGGACGTGCAAGCTCGAACACCAGGTCATCGCCAAAAGGTGAGACGGGGGAGAAATGATGGGAATGTACAAGGGGAGTGAAGGGTCGACCCATAAACATGAATACTCTAACCGTGCATCGACCCACAAAATGGAATGACCCGTGGTCCGAGTCATGGTGCACCTCCCATGTCGGCGTGTCCACGAACACTACGAACGTCGCCATCTGAAGACGTGACGGAAAGAAAGAGATAAAGGGAGTGAGAATCTTGCTAAAGAATCTCAGTAGGGCCTCCTACTACCTAGGTGTCATCATCTACGTCCTCAGGAACCTTGGGTTTATTTGTACAAAACGACTGAGCATGTATTAGGTTCTTTTTAAACTTTAAAATATCTTTTAGCCAAGGTCCATTCATTTTAGGATGATCTTAATGTCATGGATGCAACATGATAGAAAATGTATGCATGGCACTACCTAATGCACATACATAAAACATAACATCAAGCATCATCATTCTTGGTGGCATAAAGTGGCAATAGTAACATTCATATGGGACAAAACTTAGTGACATAATCATAATCATGAAACTTCTCTTCCTCATGGGCCACCCTAAAAGACAATCGAACTGGGGGTGCTCGGCCGAACCGGTGTCACCCAGAACGTGTCATACATCTAGGTTATGAGGTCATACCTTAACTAGTCGTCACTAGTTCTTACTTACCACTTAACGATAAGCGTATCATAAATCATAAATCCCGACTATCTGAGTACGGGTTAGGGGGCAAACCTCTTAGGGGTGCTCGGCCGAACCGGTGTCACCTAAGAGTATAAAATGGTACCGATGTCACATGATTTCTATGGAGGTGCTCAGCCGAACCGGTGTCATCCTAGAACCCATCTTAGTACCTTAATTTTCAAAATCTCTTTAAGTCCCCAAATTTGTCGGAAATTCGGCGGCACAACGGTCATTACACCAAATTTCCTTCCAAATTTGCTTTATGCCACATAAACATATAACCTCATAAATTCCTCATATGAATAACATCATCATCATTAGCATACTTCATGCATCATCATAAAACATCCAAACGCTTACCCTTACGGTAGCTTATGCTTTGACCCTTACGGGTCTTAATCTTGAGATATAGTTCTCTACATCCGTCGTTCATATTTTAAGCACCTAAGGCTCATAATTAAACATCATTCATAATCCTCTCATTTTACTTTTAAATCTGAATAGCATAGGGTGGAAATCCTAACATGTGAATACGGGGTTCTAGAACTTACGTTTTAGACCCTTTCTTGGTTTCGTTTTACTTGAAGGCGCTATATATTAAATCTAAATCAATTATGAGGCATTCCTATGCTTAAGGACTAATTATTAATCATGTTTACCATGTTGTAAGGGTTCTGGACAGAATCCAGAAAATTAAATGTTCTAAGAGTTCTACATTTGTATTTTTACGGTTTTCTAGTTACTAGTTTCCCCATAGGTGCTAGAATTCAATTCTAACTCAAATGATACCAAGTTTTTCATGTCTAAACAATCTAAATCTGATTATGTCCCCATTAAAACAGTTTGGAAAAGTTCCATAAACAAATGGGTCAAAACTATGTTAAATTCTAGCTTTACGGTATTTCTAGTTAGCTAGTTTCTTACCTATCATGCATAGGATCACTTCTACATCATCATATGATATTTTCACACATTCCAACACATCAAAACATCATCATACAGCATCACACTCATCACATCAGAACCGAAAACATTTAACTTAAATGAGAGAGTTAAATTGACATTTCTAGGTACATAAGTTAACTAGTTTCTCTTGGAATCATTCTAGAACTTCTAAAACTCTTTGCAAAACATTTTAATTCATCAAGAGGCTAAGAGAAGCATTAGGTCACTGACCCAAACATATTCCATCCCCTAAAAGATAATAAAATCACAACTTGTGATGACATAACCTTATAAAGATTGTAAAGCTTTAGGGAAAACTTAAAACATAGACTATTGGTCCTAGTAGCTAGATGAAAACTCATTGCAAGCCCATCATCACTACTTGGCCGAAATTATGCATTCAAGGAATACATTCGCATTTAACTTTAACTTGGAATGAAATGGGCAAGTCTTTGAGCTCTAGGTTCTTAAGTTATGACATAAACTAAACGTGCTCATGCTTTTCGTTTTTAATCTTGCTTACAAAGTAAAGTGACAACTTAAAATTAAATATGCAAGGCATAACTTAAACGTGCAAGCTTGAAAGTAAATATGCAAGGCATAAACTTAAACGTGCAAGCTTGAAGGTAAATATGCATGGTTCAATTCTTTATTTTAGTGCTCTTGGCCCAACAACAATCGGCTTTAAGGCCGAAATAGATAGGCATTCGAGAAATTAATTAGGTGGTAATGCAAGTTCAATTCTTTATTTTAGTGCTCTAGGCCCAACAACAATCGACTTTAAGGCTGAAATAGAAAGGCTTCGAGAATTAAGTTAAGTGATGATACAATTTTCATTTTTAATCTTTATGTTCTTAGGTGATAGCTAGAAGGTAAAGATGCATAGCAAGAATGTAAATATGAATGCAAGCATAAAATAAATTATGCAAGTTCATTTCATCTTTCTAGAGCTCTTAACAAGACTTTAAAGGAATTTAAACCATAACCCAAACTCATCCAAACAAGGTAAAGTCAAGCTTAGAGTTCTTTAAAACTTAACATAATATTTTTAGGAAATCAAACCATGAAGCTTAGAAAATTTAAGGAAATGGCCGAAATCATCAAGAAGAAAAAGGAACATTTTAAAACTCTAGAGTTCATGATCTTGGTGATATATTAACACCAACATCATGAGTCCTCATCATTGAGTTCATAGAGCCATTTAAAAACATCATCAAAGCTAAAGTTCTTAGGAGTTCAAGAAAAGAAAAACTAAAAACGTTTTTGCTCAAGAACAAAGATCAAGCTCTAGAGTTTGTTTCAAGTGATGAACATCATCATGAAACTCTCATCATCAAGCTCTCATTCCTTTGTTCTCCAAGGCCTATGGCCGAAAATGAAAAGGAAAAAGGAGTGGAAATGAAGTTCTAAAGAGAAACTATGAACATCAAGCTTGAAACAAGAACTTTAAAGAAAAGAATACATGAAAGAAAATCCCTACTTGGTGTGATGAACTTGAAGATGGAAGAAGAAGATGAAGATGATGAAGAACTTTGAAGAGCTTGAAGAACTTGAAGAACACTAGAACTTTGAGAGAAAAGAAAAGCTTTGAGTGTTTCCTAAACTTAGCAAATGATCCAAAAGTGGTGCAAGCTCCTCAAGGCATTCTATTTATAGAGAAATAAAACAAATGGAGGGTGTGAATGGGCTGATGTATTTTCGGCCAAGAGGTGCAGAATTGGAGGGTTCCATGTGTTCCATGAGGTGAGATATTGTGTTCTTGAGGCATGGTGAGGTATGGCTTAAGGTATGGTGAGGTATGATTCAAGGTATGGCCTCAAGCATGGTTCTTTGAGTGAGAAACAATTTAATAGATGGTCAAAGGAGGAGTGTGCTGACCGAAACTTCATCATCCATGGGGGAGGTTTCTTTGCATTTTAATTGTGGTTTAGAGTTGTGTTTAGGTGTATCTTTGATTATGCTTAAGATTAGGAATTTGTAAGAAAGTGTTTAGGTAAGGTAAATAGGTAATTAAGGTGGTCTAGACATAATTAAGGAGTGGTCTTGCACCATTAGAGAGTTAAATCCTTAATTTAGAGTCTAAACAACTCTAGACACATTTCCTTGATTTAAGGAATTGGAGAGAGAAAACACTATTCAAGATTCCAAGACTAGGAGTCTTGAGTTCTAAAAAGGAATTTAAGTTTAATCTAAGCAATTTTAGGTTCTAATTAACTTCAATAAATTATTTTGGCTCTAGATTAATTAGGGAAATAAATTAATCTTCGTTTAGAGCCTAATATTGCTTAGGTTTGCTTAATTACGTCATTAAGCTCAAAAACACTATTCTAGGGGCAAAATCATAATTTTGCACTAAAACTGCCCGGGACCACTGGGATTTGAACAAAGACCTCTAGACACATGAAAACATGTTTTTAAACATCTGGGGAAAGTTCCGGGCTCAAACGGCACCTTTACCCGCATAAAAAATGCTATAGGGGTATTTTGGTCATTTTGACCCGAAACTGCGGAAAACGAAATTTTCGCTTCCGAAAGCATTCAAGGGCCATTTAATCCCCTTCAAACATTGAGTTGACCCTTCGAGGACGACCGAGTTGGTTACCCTCGAGTTCGGGTCAGGAAATGACCTCAGGGGCATTTTGGTCATTTCCCTCAGACAGAGAAATCGGGGTGTTACACTTTCTCCTCCATGGTTTCGGCCATGGTTTCCTTTTCTTTGATATTTTGGTTTTGTCACCAAAACATGGTGAGATAGTTTCTAGAACTCAAAGCTTGGTTTTCTAACTTGATCCATTTTTGGTCCTTTAAATAATATTAATGTTTAACTTGTTTCTTTTAATCCATTCCTCAAAGCTTGATGATGATGTTCATACCATATGGTTTCTTTGTAAACCTTGGTTCAAGGGACTCTAAAGCTTGCTTTACCTTGCTATGATAGGTTTTGGGTTGAGGTTTAAGTTCCTCTAAAGTCTTGAATGAGCTGTATTAAGAATAAAAGGAACTTGCACACATGTTTATATTTAAGCTTTTGCATTTGCATATTTACTTTTGAGCTTTGCATTCATGTTTACCTTCCAAGCTATCACTTAAAGTTAAAGATAAGAAATGAAGAGCATCTCATATTTATATTTCTCGCCTAGCACATTTACTTTCAAGTTATCACTTAAAGAACTTAAAGATTTAAAACGAGAGCTTGCATATCACCTAATTAATCTCAAAGCCTTTCTATTTCGACCTTAAAGTCGATTGTTGCTGGGCCTAGAGCACTAAAATAAAGAATTGAACTTGCATATTTACTTTCAAGTCTTGCATATTTATTTCCAAGTCTTGCATATTTATTTTTAAGTCTTGCATATTTACTTTCAAGCTCGCACTTTACTTTATAAAGGATAAAATCGAATGCATAGCACATTTACTTTATGTCATCACTTAAAAACTCTAAGAGCTCAAAGACTTGCCTTAGTATCTCAAGTTAAAGTTTGGTTATGGAGACATCCCCATGAATGCATATCTCGGCCATGTGATGATGATGAACTTAATATGAGTTTCATCTAGTTGCAAGGGCCAACGATCTATGTTCAAGAAGTTTTCCTATGTTTTAAGAATTCTATAAGATCATTACAAATAAGATTTGTAAATTAAACCTCTTCCAAAGGTATTTTAAAGTAGTTACTGTCCTATGATTGTTCTTTGCCTTTTTTACAAGGTAAAATATTTTGCAAAAGAGTTTTAGAAGTCCTAAAACGTTTCCAAGAGAAACTAGTAACTGGTGTTGCTCGAAATTGAGATTTTACGCATGATATGTATATATATGAGTTCAGTTCTGCCATGGTGTGCTTGGTGCTGTATGACGTTGTTTTCATATGCTAGAATATGTAAAATTCATATGTGTTGAGGTAGGGACCTTTCTATGCATGTTAGGAAAGAAACTAGTCTTACAGAAAAACCGTAAAGTCAAGTTTTAGCATGGTTTTGACCCATTTATTTTTAAGTTCTGCCCAAACTGTTTTAGTATGATAATAATCAGATTAGGATTGTTTAGTTATGAAAAAAATGGTAACATTTGGGGTAGGATTGAATTTTAGCACCCATAGAGAAACTAGTAACTAGAAAACCATAAAAATGCAATTCTAGAACTCTTAGAATATTTAATTTTCTGTTTTTGTTCAGCACCCTTACAATGTAGTAAACACGATTTATAATTAGTTCAAAGGCTTAGGAACACCTCATAATTGGTTTAGATTTAATTTATAATGCCTTAGGCGAAGACGGAATCGAGAAAGGGTCTAGAACGTAAGTTCTAGAACCCCGTAATCATAAAGATGAAAATCGGCCCTTAGAGTATGATGCTGCCTAGATTTGTTAATGGACATAAGTGCTAGTAAAAGTCATTATTTGTGAATCCTTAGGTGCATAAGAGGTTGATAGAAGACAATAGGATAATTATATCTCAAGTTTAAGATGTAACATCCTAATTTTTAACCCAATACTCTAGAACATATTTAGGTTAATCATTAGTCTGTTACTTCACAGTTCTCATTTTTACCTTGAAATACTTAGCAGAAAATACGGGTAATTTTTTTTGAAATAAAAAGTGAGAGCCGCGTGATGCGATGTATCATGTAACAATCAAATCATACATCTCATAACATCATAGCATAAGGCACAACATGAATAACACTGAATATCATCTCATATATATATATAACTTGCCCACTTATAAGTGTGGGACTTAATTTAGTACAAGGGAAATACAGGAAAGGAAATATAACATAAACATAAACATGATCTACTCCCCTACCCGAATGCATCTAATGGGATAACCTCTAAACAAAAGAAGGTTTATCCCCATCTAAGTGGTGTGTGCTCTAACCGGGTACTTCATCGATCGATCGTCACCTCCTACGGACGTCCGTCTCGCGAACGAGACAAGTATCCAGGAAACTGGGGGAGCTCCTCGGGCGTAAAGAAGCAGAACGGGGATCGAGAGTGACCCCTGCGGTGTGGCCGCGTCTCCGGTCGCCGTGCAAGTCGGGACTGAGTCACGGTATCCTCACTGCCCTCCCTCATCAATGGTGCAGAGGGGGCAGAGCTCTCGCTATACGGATGAGTAGGCGGGTCCTCGGACGGGTCGGTCTCCGAAAAGTAGGTCCGGGGCACGTAATCGGGATGGTCTCGCATGGCTAAGGCGGTGGTGTGCATGCGGAGCACTCTCTCGTCATGTGTACGCGCGCGCTCAAAAACCCGCTCGTCATCGCCATAGGGTGCAGTCGGGGAGAAGCGATGGGTGTGCACGGGATGAGCGAAGGGGCGTCCTACGAACATGAAGACCCGCACTGCCGCCCCCTCAAAATGGTATGACCCGTGAGCTGGGTCATAGTGCACCTCCCATGTCGAGGTGTCCACGAACACTATGAACGTCGCCATCTGAAGACGTGATGGAAAGAAAGAGATAGAGGGAGTGAGAATCTTGCTAAAGAATCTCAGTAGGGCCTCCTACTACCTAGGTGTCATCATCTACGTCCTCAGGAACCTTGGGTTTACTTATACAAAATGACTGGGCATGTATTAAGTTCATTTTAAACTTTAAAATATACTTTAGCCAAGGTCCATTCATTTTAGGATAATCTTAATGTCATGAATGCAACATAATAGAAGATGTATGCATGGCACTGCCTAATGCACATACATAAAACATAACATCAAGCATCATCATACTTAGTGGCATAAAGTGGCAATAGTAACATTCATATGGGACAAACTTAGTGACATAATCATAATCATGAAACATCTCTTCCTCATGGGCCACCCTAAAAGACAATCGAACTGGGGGTGCTCAGCCGAACCGGTGTCACCCAGAACGTGTCACATATCTAGGTTATGAGCTCATACCTTAACTAGTCGTCACTAGTTCTTACTTACCACTTAACGATAAGCGTATCATAAATCATAATTCCCGACTATCTAAGTACGGGTTAGGGGGCAAACCTCTTAGGGGTGCTCGGCCGAACCGGTGTCACCTAAGAGTATAAATTGGTACCGATGTCACATGAGTTCTATGGAGGTGCTCGGCCAAACCGGTGACATCCTAGAACCCATCTTAGTACCTTAATTTTCAAAATCTCTTTAAGTCCCCAAATTTGTCGGAAATTCGGCGGCACAACAGCATTACACCGAATTTCCTTCCAAATTTGCTTTATGCCACATAAACATATAACCTCATGAATTCCTCATATGAATAACATCATCATCATTTGCATACTACAAGCATCATCATAAAACATTCAAACGCTTACCCTTACGGTAGCTTATGCTTTGACCCTTACGGGTCTTAATCTTGAGATATAGTTCTCTAACATCCGTCGCTCATATTTTTATGCACCTAAGGACTCATAATTAATCATCATTCCTAATCCTCATGTTCATACTTAAATCTGAATAGCATAGGGCAAATTCTCTAACTTGTGTTTACGGGGTTCTAGAACTCACGTTTTAGACCCTTTCTCGGTTCCGTCTTCGCCTAAGGCGCTATGAATTAAATCCAAATCAATTATGAGGCATTCCTATGCTTAAGGACTAATTATTAATCATGTTTATCATGTTGTAAGGGTGCTGGACAGAATCCAGAAAAATAAACGTTCTAAGAGTTCTAAACTTGCACTTTTACAGTTTTCTAGTTACTAGTTTCCCTATAGATGCTAGAATTCGATTCTAATCCAAATGATACCAAGTTTTTCATGTCTAAACAATCCAAATCTGATTATGTTCCCATTAAAACAGTTTGGAAAGAATCCATAAACAAATGGGTTAAAACTATGTCAAATTCCAACTTTACGGTATTTCTAGTTAGCTAGTTTCTTACCTATTATGCATAGGATCGCTTCTACATCATCATATGGTATTTTCACACATTCCAACACATCAAAACATCATCATACAACATCACACTCATCATATCAGAACCGAAAACATTTAACTTTAATAAGAGAGTTAAATTGACGTTTCTAGGTACATAAGTTAACTAGTTTCTCTTGGAATCAATTTAGAATTTCTAAAACTCTTTGCAAATCATTTTAATTCATCAAGAGGCTAAGAGAAGCCTTAGGTCACTGACCAAAACATATTCCATCCCCTAAAAGAGAATAAAATCACAACTTTTGATGACATAACCTTATAAAGTTTTGTAAAGCTTTAAGGAAAACTTAAAACATAGACTATTGGTCCTAGTAGCTAGATGAAAACTCATTGCAAGTCCATCATCACTACTTGGCCGAAATTATGCATTCAAGGAATGCATTCACATTAAACTTTAACTTGGAATGAAATGGGCAAGTCTTTGAGCTCTAGGTTCTTAAGTTACGACATAACATAAACGTGCTCATGCTTTTCATTTTTAATCTTGCTTACAAAATAAAATGATGACATAAGTTAAATATGCAAGGCATAAACTTAAACGTGCAAGCTTGAAAGTAAAATGCAAGGTTCAATTCCTTATTTTAGAGCTCTTGGCCCAACAACAATCGACTTTAAGGCCGAAATAGAAAGGCATTCGAGAAATTAATTAGGTGATAATGCACGTTCAATTCTTTATTTTAGTACTCTAGGCCCAACAACAATCGACTTTAAGGCCGAAATAGAAAGGCTTCGAGAATTACATTAAGTGATGATACAAGTTCCATTTTAATCTTTATGTTCTTAAGTGATAGCTAGAAAGTAAAGATGCATAGCAAGAATGTAAATATGAATGCAAGCATAAAATACATTATGCAAGTTCATTTTATCTTTCTAGAGCTCTTAACAAGACTTTAAAGGAATTTAAACCATAACCCAAACTCATCCAACAAGGTAAAGTCACGCTTAGAGTTCTTAAAACTCAACATACTATTTTTAGGAAATCGAACCATCAAGCTTAGAAAAAATTAAGGAAATGGCCGAAATCTTCAAGAAGAAAAAGGAACATTTTAAAACTCTAGAGTTCATGATCTTGATGATATATTAACACCAACATCATGAGTCCTCATCATTGAGTTCATAGAGCCATTTTAAAACATCATCAAAGCTAAAGTTCTCAAGAGTTCAAGAAAGGAAGAACTAGAAACATTTTTGTTCAAGAACAAAGATCAAGCTCTAGAGTTTGTTTCAAGTGATGAACATCATCATGAAACTCTCATCATCAAGCTCTCATTTCTTCATTCCCAAAGGCCCATGGCCGAAACATAAAGAGGAAGGAGGAGAAGAAAAGAAGTTCTAAAAGGAATCAAGAGAAACTATGAACATCAAACTTGAAACAAGAACTTTAAAGAAGAGAATACATGAAAGGAAATCCCTACTTGATGTAATGAACTTGAAGATGGAAGAAGAAGATGAAGATGATGAAGAACTTTGAAGAATTTGAACAACTTGAAGAACACTAGAACTTTTGAGAGAAAAGAAAAGCTTTGAGTGTTCCTAAACTTAGCAAATGATCTAAAAGTGGTGCAAGCTCCTCAAGGCATTCTATTTATAGAGAAATGAAACAAATGAAGTGTGTGTGTGGGCTGATGTGTTTCGGCCATGAGGGTGCAGAATGGAGGCATCCATGAGTTCCATGAGGTGAGATAATGTGGTCTTGAGGCATGGTGAGGTATGGCTCAAAGTATGGTGAGGTATGGTTCAAGGTATGGCTCAAGCATGGTTCTTTGAGTGAGAAAACAATTCAACATGTGGTCAATGGGGAGTGTGCTGGTCAAAATGCATCAGCCAAGGGAGGAGAGTTTCTTGCATTTTAATTGTGGTTTAGAGTTGTGTTTAGGTGTATCTTTGATTATGCTTAAGATTAGGAATTTGTAAGAAAGTTTTTAGGTAAGGAAAATGGATAATTAAGGTGGTCTAGACATAATTAAGGAGTGGTCTTGCACCATTAGTGAGTTAAATCCTCAATTTAGAGTCTAAACAACTCTAGACACACTTCCTTGATTTAAGGAATTGGAGAGAGAAAACACTATTCAAGATTCCAAGACTAGGAATCTTAAGTTCTAAAAAGAGATTTAAGTTTAATCTAAGCAATTTTAGGTTCTAATTAACTTTAATAAATTATTTTGACTCTAGATTAATTAGGAAAATTAATTAATCTTCATTTAGAGCCTAATATTGCTTAGGTTTGCTTAATTACGTCATTAAGCTCAAAAACACTATTCTAGGGGCAAAATCGTAATTTTGCACTAAAACTGGTCGGGACCACCGGGACTTGAACAGAGACCTCTAGACACATGAAAACATGTTTTTAAACCTCGGGGGAAAGTTTCGGGCTCAAACAGCACCTTTACCCGCGTAAAATGCTATAGGGGTATTTTGGTCATTTTGACCCGAAACTGTGGAAAACAAAATTTTCGCTTCCGAAAGCATTCAAAGGCCATTCAATCCCCTTCAAACATTGAGTTGACCCTTCGAGGATGACCGAGTTGGTTACCCTCGAATTCGGGTCAGGAAATGACCTCAGGGGCATTTTGGTCATTTCTCTCAGACAGAAAAATCAGGGTGTTACATAAGACCCGTAAGGGTTAAAGCATAAGACACCATAGGTGTAAGAGCATAATGAACTTTAGTGTTTTACGTGAATGCATGTTTTATTATGAAAATATCTTGGACATATGATTTCTTATGAGAATACGTAATGTTGATGTGTTGATTCTCATGTTATGAAGCGTATGATGTCTTACAATGCTTATGATGCATATGATAATGATGCTTATGACACACATGATTATAAAGATATGAATATGGCATAAAGAAGGTTTGGAAGAAATCCGACGTGTTGCTGTTATACTGCCGAATTTCTGACAAACTTGAGGACTTTGAAAGTCTTGAAAATATGAGTTTTTAATGTGACATGGTACTGTGACAATGCGTTCTAGGGGACAACAATACGTAACGCCCCAGAAACAAATCCTTAAGGGGGACAGCGATACGTAACACCCCAAAGAGGACAATATTCGCTGTGTACTTGGTACCGGTGTGACGCATTTTGTTATGATTATTATTATTATGATTTCGCTTATCAGAGGATAAGTAAGAACTAGTGATGACTAGTTAAGGTATGAGCTCATAACCTAGAGATGTGACACATTCTGGGTGACACCGGTTCAGCCAGCACCCCCAAAATGATTGTCTTGTTAGTGTGATCCCTGTAACAGTACGATATTTTGAATGTCACACAGTTATAGAAAGAGAAATATCTTACATGAGAAGTATATGCCGCTTTATGCCACCTACATGATGTTGATTTCTCTATGATGTTTAATTGATTTCTGCTTGATGCATCTTCATGCATTTATGCCTTATTAGGCTGCATCCATAACATCAAGACTCATTCCAAAATAGGCGAACCTTGGCTAACTATGTTTTGAAACTTAAAAATGAACTTAACGCATGCTCACTTATTTTATACAGTAAACCCAAGGTTCCTGAGGACGTAGATGATGACACCCAGATAGGAGGTTACCCTACTGAGATTCTTTAGTAAGATTCTCACTTCCTGTATCTCTTCTTTCCGTCACGTCTTTAGATGGTGACATCCGTGGTTTTTGTGGATTCCCCAATGTGGGAAGTGCGCCATGATCCGGAGCACGGGTCATACCATTTTGAAGGTCAATGCATTGTACGTGTCTTCATGGTTGATGGACGACCCTTCGCTCATCCTGTACATACTCATTTCTTCTCCCCAACATCACCATACAACGACGACGATTAAGTTTTTAAGCATGCCCATCTCGCATGCGCTTCGTCCTTGGATTGGATAAGTCTTACCCTTTCCGGGATCCTAGCAGTAGAGGCTCACAGGTAGAGATAGTGCACACACCACGTAAAAGAGGATAAACCTTCTCTTGTTTAGAGGTTATCCATTTTAGATGCACCTGGGTATGGGAGTTTCCCTTTTTGCTTTCTGTAGTATTTTCTTTTCTGTTGTACCTTCATTTCAGTTGTATTTGTTCCATGTTGTACCCAACTAAGTCCCACTTCTCATGAGTAGGCATATGATATATATATATATATATATTTGCAGTTTGTTTATCGTGATTGATCGGATGTTCATGAGATGTTTATTTGAGTTTGTGTTTATCTATTTATGTGCTTCATCGTGCACCGTATTGCGCGGCTCTCACTTTTCTTTTTCAATTCAAAAAAAAAATTTATTTACCCGTATTTTTTGCCAAGTATTTTAAAGTAAAAAGGAAACTATGACGTAATAGACTAATGATTAACCTAAATATGTTCTAGAGTATTGGGTTAAAAATTAGGATGTTACAAAGATTGGTATTCTCATTTCTTCTCAAGATCAAGCTCTCTTTCATCCTTCAATACCTTTGGTAAGGAGTTGTTTTAAAGTTTTCATTCTTTTCTTTTGAATCATTTTGGTTGGAATGTTGAAATGTTAGTTTATTCTTTCTCTTCTTTTCTTTTCAGCCAAAAAGGTTTCCTTTTCTCTCTTTTCTCTTTTTGGCCTTGATGGCCTTGTTCTTGAGGAACCATGGCTTGATGATAAGGATCTTGGATGTTGGTTGTAAAACCATCATTTACTTGACCTCTGAAACTTGAAGGTTCCACTTTTAAGAGTTTTTGCAAATAAAGGTGTCACTTGGTTTTCTTTGATAAGTTTTAATTGAGCAAAAGATAAAATGATATGGTTATGTTGTCACTTAATTAACTTAAGTTCAAGACTTACCCCTTTCAACCTTAAAGTTGATCGGTGTTCTAAAGTAATTACTCTGGATAGGAGTCTTGAGCATAAAACTAAAAAGGGATAATTGGACATTCTTTCACTTTGCAAACCTTGGAGTTGATCGGTGTTTTAGAGTTACTACTATAAATAGGAGTCTTGAGCCTAGAACCTAAAAAAGTAATAAAAGGAAATTTATTCATGTTTATATTTCAAGTCCTTCCATTTCATATTTACATTCAAGTCTTGCACCTCATATTTATTTCCAAGTCACCTAAAGCTTAAAGATAAGAAATGAACTTGCATTCCATGTTTATATCTCTTGTCTAACACATTTATATTTCAAGCCATCACCTAAACTTACAGATTAAAAATAAACTTGCATTCTCATATTTAAATTTGAGCCTTGCATATTATATTTATATTTCCATCGCCATCACCTTAATATGCCAAGATTAAAATGAGACTTGCATTTGCATATTCAAGTTTATGTTATCACCTAAATAATCTAGTGCTTACAACTTACCTCTTTCAACTTGCATGGGGATTTTAGTCCACGGACATCTATCTTTATAAATGTGAATTGGTTCTTCAAAAAAATAAGGTCCTAGTGAATGTTATATTATTGTCTTGAGAAAATGAAGTTTGCGTCTTACAACTTTTTCTTGAAATATAAGCTTGTTCTTAAAGTGTTAAAGCTTAGCTCACATAACCAAAAATCATTTGAGCTCTCGGCTTTTTCTACTAAACTAAGGGTATTATTTGTGTTTCTATAAGGGTGAAGTTAATTATAAGTGTATCTCTTGATCTAGAATTAACTTAAAAGACTAGTTACTAGAAATGTCTATTTTGTATTCTTGCAAGCGCTTAGGAAATTAAATTTTAGTCTTTATTCCAAACTTTCCAGATTTGATATATGCTGTATGGAATGTGCTTAACATGAGAGAATTTTTATTAATGAGTGTGGTAATTAATTTTAGTAATTAAGGAAGGACTAGCAACTAGAAAGAACCAAAAATGTGAATTCTAGGACTCTTTAAAATGATAAACATGGTTTCTGCCCAGCAAGCATTATTTGAGTAAAAGTGATATTTACCACTTAGTAAATATATAGGAATCACTCGTAAATGGTTTAGGAATTAATTATAGCACCATAGGAAAAGTCAGTAATGAGAAAGGTTCAAAAACGTAACTTCTAGGACACTGAAATTGCCCATTTTCTATCTTGTCCAATTTCTGCCCAGCATTGTTTAATGATGTTTTTGAGGTTAACATTAATGCAAAACATTGTAATTAGCCCCTTAGATGCATAAAAGAATAAATACAAAAGTTGGGTTTACCCGATTTAGGGGTTTAATCGATTAAGAGATAATGAAAATGCTTACTTTATGAGGTAATGTGGTTTAATGTATGTGAGACTTTATGTGATGACTAATGTGTGCATACATGGTTTTTAATAACAAAATTTTATTGTGGTACATTATGATTTCACTTAGAATATTTAAGATGCATACATTGAAGTAATATGAAAGCATGAGGCGTGAAATGATATGTTTGTGTTTTTGTATCTTAAGATAACATGCTAAAGTTGAGGTAACATAAAACATATGGAAATAATCCTCTAGACTCCCCGAATTAAAGATTATGAGAGGTGATCCAATAAGGAAGTGATCCTTTGGACTGCCCGAATTAAAGGTTATGAAAGGTAATCCTAGCCCCCTATCCTGTACTTGAAAATCGGGTGTTAACTTATCTTAAGGATAAGAATATGCTAGTGACGACTAGTGAAGTATGAGCTTATAACCTAGAACTCTCAAAAGGCGAGAATAATAGGGTGGCCCCAAAAGAGAGAAAGAAATGGTCTAAGTCACCTAAAAGAAAAATTAAGGAGATTCATGTTATAATTACTATGATCCATGAGCATCACTTATGTTTGCACTTAGTACGTTGCACCTTACATTGACATGCATTTCATGATGAGGCATGATGCATTCATGATATCCAAGACGCATATTAAAATCAATGGGCCTTGGTAAATAACATTTTGGAAACTTAATAATTGAACTTTATGCATACTCACTATTTCATAATGAAACTCGAGGTTCCTAAGGACATCGATGATGACACTAGAATAGAAGGACACTCTACTAAGATTCTTTATTAAATTTCTCACTCCTTCTATCTTTTCTTTCCATCACATCTTCAAAGCTCGATGGCAACGTTCGTGATCTACATTGATGCGCCCACTTGGGAGATGCACTACGATGTCGCCAATCGGTCATATCACTTCGTGGGTCGTTGTGCCATTCGCCTTTTTGTATACATGGACCGTCCCTTCGCACACCCAGTTTCTAGCTTCTGATTTTCTCCTGCCTCCCCTTTTGGCGACGACCTCATCTTCAAGCATGCACGACCTCGCAAGGAGCAAACTCGCCGCACCCAGCCAGCCGCTTCTGCCATCCGTGACTTCCCGGAGTATGTGCCCCGTTCCCCCACGGATCATTCAGAGACGGATCCATCGGAGGACTCCACCACCCATGTGCCATCCAAGGGCTCTTCCCCCACCGTGCCCATGGAGTTTGGCGAGGGCAGTGAGGCCACCGTGATGCAACCGATTCGCGGAGGACGAGTGAGGATGATACCCCGTCATGGAGCCCATGCCCGATCTACGCACCGTTTGGCCACCCCAACTGAACTGGCTCAGTAGGTTGGATATGTTCCTCCCCTTTATAGCGGGCAGCAGTAGGAGCTAGTGGCAGACTTGATGGTGATTGTGCATATAGTCGACATAGGATAGCCTTCTTTTACTTTTGAGGTAATATACTTTAGATGCACTTTAGTGGGCGAGGTTTCTGGTCTATGTATTTCATGTTTTTATGTATTATGTTCAGATGACTGTACCTATGCTATTATATAACTTGGTGTATGGCAGAACCTTTATTGTATATATGTGATATAATGGTTGTTATGTACGATCTTGTGATTTTATTCATGGCATGTATGGCTTTTTATTATCATTCGCAAATCAAACAAATATAGTATTCATCTTATGCACAGCTCACATTTTCTTCTCTTATTTTTTTTTTTTTAAAAAGTTGTCTGTATTTTCACTAAGTATTTTCTAAAAGTTAGAATTAACAACTGGAATAAAAGAGTGATAGCTAATAATTAACTTAAATACGTCCTAGGCATATTAAATTAAATATTAGAGTGTTATATGTTTGTGTATATAAAATTTTAAATAAATTAATAATTACATCAATGTGCTATTTTAGGTGATGTAGGTTTAGTTTATAAAAATAGAAAAAATAACTAACCTTTAAATTTTCCATGTGCAACTAATATAGCATTTTTTTTTTTGAATTAATATTGCATTTGAAATCATGTATATGAACATAATAAACATTGTACGTCTCACTATGATTACACATATAAAAGCAATTTTGCAATGAACACGTTACGTTGGCATAATAAATGCAAAAACGTAGATAATATATTTAAAAACATTACTTTACTACAATGATGCATTATTTCATTTAATAATTTTAAACAAAAATGAAATATGAATTAATTAAAGATAATAACATTATGATGAATTAGAAACTGAAATATGTGGGTTCAATATTTAGGTGGGGAATAGGGAAATTAAATCAGTAATTAATCTATAAGTTTTTAAATAAAATCAAATATTATTTTTAAATATTAATGAATAAATGACTTTTTAAAAATAAATCAATTATTTTACTTAAGATGAAAATTTATTCTTTAAGAGACTTTTCAATTTAATAAAATCACCAATCAATAATTTATTCTTTAAGAGACTTTTCAATTTAATAAAATCACCAATCATGTTGTCATATTTGTTCACATATCTCATTTAAAGGTAGATGGGAATATAAATGGATAGCATGAAGCTTGAAGGAGAAGAATATGCAAAATTCAAAAAATTGCATCTGGTATAGAAATTTCAATTTTGAAAATAAAATGGAGAGCTGGAAAACCCAGATGAAAGAAGTGAAAAAAATAATAATTAAATTATATCAATTAGTAATAAAGGATGAGTATATCATGATTCATTTATTTACATAAAAAATTGTTTGATTTCCGGCATAAATTATATCCGAAAATATTAATGTTAGTTATACTTGGAAAGTCCTAATACAATAAAAAATTTAATTAAATAAATAAGCAAAGAAAAAATTTATTTTAAAATATCAATAAAGATTATACCTTGGAAAAATGAATCACAATAAATGAGTAATAAATATAGATTGTAAATAAATATAAGCAAGCATTGTTTAGAAATACATCAGTTAATCTAAAGTCTTAGCATTGCAATATACCACTAAAAAATTTAAAAAATACATAATACACTTATAATTTTAAAATAAAATTTGTATGCAAAAAAAGTGAATTTAACATTACCTGTGAAAAAAAGAGAATGTGACTAACAAAGAGAGGACTAACATATGTTCATAATACAAGGACCAATTGAATGAGTAACACATGTAAAATTATAAGCAAGAATACATATAAAAAGAGTGTTTATCAACGCCCTTTACTGCCAACCTGCTAACCATCAATGGGAATGCCATGTTACAAATGTAGATGGAAGTGTCCGCATTATGAAAGAACAAATCAAGTTAGAGAGTATGAGTAATAACTTTGAAATAATGTAAAATACAGAATATAAAAGTGATGGACATACCACAAAACTCCTGTGGTTTGGTAATATGGTATAAGACTTCTTGATAAAAAATCTCTTCTCCATTAACATAAATTATGATTTTGATAGACATATAAAAAACCCATAATAAATGAATCCACACATCTAAATAAAAAAGGATACCATTTTAAGCCGCAAGCACCTCAGCGTATTTTGAACTTTGAACTACAGATGTAGAGAAAGGAAGAGTTACTCCAGTGATGCATCCCACCGATGATTAAGAAATGTTCTTTTCTCTCTTTTTTCCTTCTTTAAAACGTATGTTTTTAGCAGCAATGATTAAATTGTTAATGGAAATATGTTAAGGAAGGCTAATGGTTGCTTTCATTATTTGTTTGATTGAATGTTAAAAGGCTAATTGGAGGCCATTGCAGTAGTAGTATTATTTCATTTCAATTTTTTATTTCGAGGGATGGAATTAAACGCTGATTGCAATATATATAAATAATTTTATACGTATAAAATAACATTGATTGATTTTCTAAGGCTAATTGGAGGCCATTGATTTTCTAAGGCTAATTGGAGGCCATTGCAGTAATAATATTTTATTTCATTTTAGTTTTACAATTCAAAGGGCGAGATTAAATGCTGTTTGCAATCTATTTTGCATATATAAAATAATATTGATTGATTTTCTATGTAGAATAGATGATATTTATACTATGTAATTTAAATGTTAATGTAATAAATGCTTTCTACCATAAAGAATATCTATAATACTAATATTTCAGAGTCGTTTGAAGGAAAGTTTTACACGTGTCATAATGAGGATGTTTTAGGACCCACATCTTTTAAGAAGTTATTTATTAATATTTTTGAAAAAAATAAAACCACAATTATTACATAATATTAGCATATCATTGGTAATCATCTATATTTAATAATAGAATTACATTACATTAATTAAATATCTTTAATTATTACGATACTGAAATCATGAATTATATTGATAAATTAATTTTACAATTTTAGTATTAATTTCACATCAAAAGTTTTTACATTTGATGCGGGAAGTGATTTTCTTTTGAATACTATTATATTAAATTTATGAAATTAAGTATATAAATTATAAGAAAGATACAAAATATATGCGCTAGGTTATATCATTTACCTTTTTATTAACAATAAGATTATGATGAATTTAATTATTTAAAGGCAGAATATTTTTTAGTGTCATTAGTGATGATATTATTTGATTATATATATAGACTAATTTAATGATTTAAAAATTAGGAATATATCAATTCAATAAAAAAAAAACTTATATATGTACGCAGGTGAAAATAAAAATCCTGGGATCATCTGGGATGACTATAGAATTACACCTTAAATAATCTCTAAGCTCTTGCAAATAATTTTGATAATTTTATATTTTAAAAGATTTGAATGAATTTTGAAAAAAAAATTAATTGTATAATTCATGGCAATTTTAAAAATTTTATACTTTAAAAGACTTAAATGAATTTTGAAAAAAATGTTAATGCTGAAAAAATTTTAAAAAAAATTGGAAAAGATTTTAAAAAGAAAAAAAATGATAGAGATTTATTAGAATCTTATTTATAATTAGAAGTTATTAATGATAAAAATTATGTATAAAATTTATTGATTATATGAATCTACTATATCAATATTTCATACTCATTTCATGAAAACTATTACAAATATCATTCATATAGTTATTTAGGCTTTACATGTCATTCATACAGTGATTTAGGTCTCATTTTTGTCAATCTTCATGTCTAAAGATTTTTTTAAACTTAATTTATAATTTACTTATTAATTATTTTTTAGATGAAATAAAATTAGATATTATAATCATTAACGAATCAAATATTATAATTTGCATTAAGAGAAAACCCATGTTAATATAATTATGATCTATAATTAAATTAAAAATTATTGAGAACCTCGCATTATGAAGGTAATATAAAACATTATAAAACAAATATTTTTAAAATAAATAAGCTTTAAAATCAACATATTTTTTTAAAGAAAATAGATAGGTCAAATTGTTAAGGAATTACTAATTGATTGATTTTGATATGATAATAATTCAAAATTCAATTTATACCAAATTTATTCTTAATCAAATATGTTAATAATTGATATAATACTAATATTTAAAACTCGTTACATAAAAAGATTTCCATGTGTTATTTATAGAAAAATTATATGTTAATAATTGATATAATACTAATATTTAAAACTCGTTACATAAAAAGATTTCCATGTGTTATTTATAGAAAAATTATAACCCACTCTTTTCACAATTTTAATACTTAAAGTAATTTTTTAAATTTAATTTACCTTCTAATGATCAATTTTTTTCAATTATATCTTTATATCTCTCTACCATTAACAAAACCAATATAAAAAATAAAAATAGTATAAATAAAATTACAATTCAATATATTATACAATAAAAATTTTATATATATAATTATAGTATTAACGATAACAAATTTATTATAATTGTTTTGCATTAGTAACATTTGTTATTATAGATATTTATGTTTTAAAGTTCAAAATATTTTTAAAATTTTTTAATAAACCCGTAAACATCAATAGAAATTCAAATCTCCATGTGAAATGAAAAATGCGGACCGATGACTAGGATGTGCATGAAAATGGAGACAAAATCCTAAATAAAGATGAGATTAGAGGAAATTTTCTAATTTCAAATGTAAAACTTTTGAAAGTCATAATAAAAAAATTATTTATCTACATGTATCACTGTATTTTATTTAACTTTTTACAATTTAAACATTTCAATCTATCAATTTCATAATTTTTTTTACTAATTTTTTTGAAAAAAATATCTTCAATTTTTCAACACTAAAATATTTAAAAAAATCAATTCTATAATTCAGACTTCTTTGATAATGATATTAAATATTTATTAATTTTTTAAAAGTAAATAATACTATTATATGTTATTCAAAAAATTATAATTAATATACTACTCTAATAATTGAGATTATATAAATTAGAATTTAAATAATTTTTTACTAATTATTACATATTAATTATAACTTATTTTAAAATTGATATTTTAATTTATTAAAAGGATGTGAAATAAGTGAAATAATATAAATTAAATTTATTTATTATTTTTATTAATTAGAAAACATATTTTTATATTTTTAAACTAAATATTTTAATTTATTAAAAAAATATAAACAGCTAGGGATGATAAAAAAATTAAAAATGGATACACATGGAAATTACCCAATGGGAAAAAGAATTGGTACATCTTTTACCTTTATATGGATAATTTATGATCTATGGAGGTTAAGTTCCTGTTTGTTAAACGGGATAAGGACAAGGATAATATATCTTTATTTTTAATTATTTTTTATTATATTTGTATTATATATATTTTTAATTTTAATTTTAATTATATTGCATTAATAATATTTATTATTATGGATATTTATGTTTCAAATTGTAAAATATTTTTAAAATTTTTCTCTTTTTGAAATTTGTTAATAAACCCTTAAATACCATAGGGATCCAAAAAATGGGAAATAGGGACCTATAAAGGAGATGGGGATGAGAGACAAAATTCTAAACGGTAACGGAAGACATGGAACATGTCCTCTTTCTCATGAATACTTATTGTCATCCCTATAAATGACTCATGATATAGTAAAATTCTCCATTTATTCTCTTTTTTTTCAACAATTTTAACTTTTGAAATGTGTAAAATTTTCATAAAATAGACTCTTTATTGTTAGTTATAGGTCATCTATTAAGATATTTTCAATCTTATAAACATGATATTCAATATAAAATATAAAATAGAATGACACATTTATATTTTGTCCACTTTTTTAATTACTTAACTATTAATTTACTTTTAAGATAAATTTATATACTCAATATTCTATAAGATGTATGTAAATAAATTATCATTAATTTTTTATACTAATTAATAAAATATTTTTTATTATCTCCTCGTGCATTGCACGGGTCAAACAACTAGTATATGTATAAAATAATATTGATTGATTTTCTGTGTAGAAAAGATGATATTCATACTATGTAATTTAAATATTAATGTAATAAATGCTTTCTATATATCATTTACGAACAACAACTATTTTCCATGTAAATGTTTTACTTTTATATTCAAGGTATTAGAATTGGATTAGAGGTGACTGATGAGGGACTTAGATGATATGTATGAAATCATATGTTCAAACCTCATTTCTCTTTAAAATTTTGATGAACAAAAAAATCTAAGAATTTGACAATAACAAATTTATTGTATTCATTTCTCTGAAAACTGTTGTAAATTGCAACGCATTCTTTAATTTTATGTTTTGGACATCAAATTAAAGTATACAAGAAGCACCCTCAATGTTACCTCAATTACCAGTAACCGACAAATGGGTTCAATAATTCAGCTCACTATTTAAACAAATGCCAAAATTAAACATTCTCATCAAACAATAAACATAAAAAGTATCGTACATTTTTTTATCATATGCCATGGCAAAGTTTTGCAACTACGTTATTTTAGTGTCAATCCTAATGGCTACCACAATAGTTAAGATCTACGCCAGTGAAAAAGAGTTGGAGATGGAGACTCCGTATGAATGTGCAAAGGTTATGGGAACATATTGTGGAAAGCAAGTGCATGACAGATTGTTCCATAACAACAACTCCAAAATGCCCGTGAATTGTTGTTATAAACTTGTTCAAACAGGTTATATATGTCACCTGAAGATGACCGTACATGCTCTATTAAATTATGGAGAGTTTGAAAACGCAAATTGGAATGAAGTTCTGAGTAAGGGTGATAAGGTGTACCACAGGTGTAATCATGCAACCAAGCCAGAAGATGCCAAATATCTGACCAAGTGCGTTGCAAAGATAGGCATGAAATGCGGGGAAGAAGTGTATGAAAATATAGCCCGTGAAAAGAACGTAAGCAAGCTATGTTGTGAAAAGCTTGTGACAATGGGTGAAACATGTCATACTAGTATGGTGAACGCCCTTATTCGCACCCCAGAGATGAGGAATTCCAATGCAACTCAACTCCTGGAAAAAAGCCAAAAAATATTTGACCGATGTCAGCATGATGAGTAAGAAGTATCTGTTGCGACATCATCTGTAGCCAAAGCGGAATAATTCAAGAGAGAAGGAACACAAGGGAAACCAACTTAGTGCATTTATGCGACATCTTTTCAGTTGCATCCTTTTCATTTACATTTCTAAATCTTTGTCATTTTTACCTTTTATAGTGCTGAAATTGATCACGTGCATCGTATTGATTTATGTTATTTATATACCCTATTTTAGAGACATCTATAGACAATTATACACTAAACGGTGGATCCTCATAATTTTATTTTTGTCATGTCACACTTTTTGGTCGCTTTCAACTCAAAAAATTAAATGTGTGGTCTCTAAAATAGAGGTGTATAAACAGTTTTTTATAGGCATACCTGAAGCTTGATTAATTTTCACGAATTCTTCTTCACTCCTCCATCTACAACCTCCTCCATTAGGCTTGTCATTTATTTGGCTTAAGATAAGGAATGTAAACTTTCATCTGGTTACATGCATGTCATACTCTATTATAAAATAAACAATATACAATATCATCAAATACACTAAAGACTACTATCTACGTGATCACACCACCTATAGTAGATCCTGAAACAACATTTATATTCAGGACTGCATATGATATGTGACTATACAATATGTGAAATAAAATGTATTTAGAATAGGAGAAGACACAGAACGATACAACATAGAAGGAAAATAGAAACTCTGTTTAGAGACTTGTCAATTTGCATTTCTTGCGTATTCATCCATAGACTGCCACTTCCATTATGATGATAAGGAAACAAATTTGCATCTGAGACCCCAAAAATCCTTGTCAGGACCATCTCCCCAGACATACCAATCATCGGGTTGAAGAAACTAGTCATAGCACCACCACTAAGATAAGGCAATCCATTGTCACCGTATCCTCCATAAAGGTAAGTGTGAATACCCGATTTTATTCGGCCCAATAATAAATAAAAAAAATCTTTTGTTCTTGTTTATTTGTTGAAAAAATCATCGTTAGCCCAATTATTTTGGCTTGTACCCAATTTAGTTTTAAGTCCATTTATGTTTCAGCCCATTCAAAGAAAAAAACAAAAAAAAAAGAGAGAGCCCAACCATTACAACCCATTTCACTTCTTTACAGTAAATAAAAAAAAAATGACAAAATTGAAAGGGAGCCCGAGGAGTGTCATGGACTCCTTCCCTTTCTTTTCCCTCACCCCCGAGATATGCATGTGAGTTAACAGTAACCATGGGGAGGAGAGAAAGCATAAAAAATCAAACAGAGGCAATGATGGTGTTACTGAATTTAGATCTCTTTTGGTGGAGTTGAAAAAGAATAACACGGGATACGTAGAAAAGAAGATCATCAACACTACCATCGGGGAACCCTTCTTTTACAAAAAAAAAAAACTGAACCAAAAAAAATTTCCAATTCAGGAGGCAGACCAATCAGCAAGAACATCTATCACCTACAAAGAATTTTTCGAATTCAACCAAGATTCCAGTCCAGCCATCAAGAACAAAAGAATCAGAAGAAGATATAGGTACATATACATCATTATAATAAAAAAATAAAAAAAAAAAGAAGAAAAGCATAGGGGCCGCGGCCTCCCTGCTCCACCGCCGCGGCCCCCCCCTTTTTTTAACCACCATCGGCCTCCCCCTCCTCGGATCATCACCAACCAGCCACCAAACCATCATCTTCTCCCCTCTTCCCTCATCAACCAACAAACACCACCCTCACCACAACCTCCAACCGCCGCGGCCCTTCTCCAGCACCATTGTCTTCAACCTCATCATCACCATACCACCGCATGCCACCGTGAGCCCCTTCCCCTTCTAGCCTCAAAACACCATCATCTTCTACCTTTCCTCATCTTCCTCACTGTCACCATCATCATCACTCCTCCACCACTCCTCACCGACAACCGCGAGCCCCTCCCCTCCGTAACCACCACCGCCGGGAAGCCATCAACCTCGAACCACTAAACCATCGGCCTTCCTCCCGCCTCAGCCGCCGACACCGCCGCTGTCCCCAGATCCGTTGCCAAGCCACCGTGAGACCACCCAACCTCAACCTCCGCGAACCATCCCTTTCAAAACCCCGACCATCGCAAGCTCCGTATCCACCACCCCAATCCAAGCGCGAAGCCGCGCTTCACCCCTGTCCCCTGACCGCGATGCACCGCGCCGGTTCTCTCCCCGCGATCACTTCCCTGTCGTGTTTACCATGTTTCCCTCTGTCTCTCCTTCTCTTCTCTGTGTGTGTGTGTACGTGAGAGAGAGAAATCTTGTGAGAGGGAAAGTGAGTGAATGAGTGATAGTGAAGAGTGTGTGAGTCCGTGAGTGTGTGCGTGTGTATGGGTATGTGCGTGTGAGAAAGAGAGGATTATGTGTGTGTGTTGGGTGGTAGTGTATGTGAGTATGGGTAGATAAAAAAAATAAAAGGTGTTATTTTATATTTATTTGTTTACATTTTGAGTTGATTTTATTTAGTTTTGTGAGATCTAATAATAGATTTGCTTGATTTGAGATTTGATTGTCTAATTAGTCTTCTTTTAGTCTTTGGTTTTGATTTAGTTTAGGCCTAAATAAAAGTTTTTTTTTAAGTTTGTAATAAATATTTCGACATTTTGATAAAAAAAGGAGAAGAGAATTTACAATATGTGTTCTTTTACCTTTTTTATTTCTCTTTATTTCGAACGAAATCAGGTAAATTAAAAAAAAAACAAGTTATCCAATTTAATTTCATTTAATTTCATTTTATTATTTTGGGTAAATTTAGTGTTAATGTTTCTATTAATTGAAAAAGAGAGAAAAATAGTAATTAGGACCTTTATTTTTTTAGTTTAATCATTTTCATATGTTTTGTGGTATGTTTACGTTTATGTTTAAGAGTTAATTTTATTTTTATTAATTTTTATTTTTATGTTTTGATTGAATTAATTGCTTAATTACGCTTATTTTACTTTTTTAATCTAAATATTTTGTGTTTATGTGTTTCGATTAAAATTAATTGTGTAATCGTAATATTTTGCATTTCTAGTTTAATTATTTTACATATTTTGTGTATTTGCCTTTGTGAATTACTTTTTTAGTTTTGTTATTTTATATGATTATGTGCTTTGTGTGTATTTATGTTATAAATTAATTTTTCTTTTGGTTTAATTCTTTTATATGTTTTTATGGTTTATTTAAGTTAATTGTGTTTGTGTTCTTAAATTTTGCTTTGTTAGCTTAATTATCTTTTTTTTTTCGGTTCAAATTCATTGGGGATTTGTTTTTATGCGTTAATTTTGTAGGTTCCTGTTAAAATTAGAATTTTGTCTAAAAAGAGAAGTTTTATCCATTTTGGATTCAAAATAAACATTTGGTTTTTTTTATTAAAATTTATATGCTTAATTAATTGAAGAATTGTATTAAAAAATAGAGGTTAATTGAGCCGAGGCGGTTTGTTAATCTCATGTTTCAGAATATTTTAGCTGCGACGGCTTGATATTCAAAGTCTTCTCAAAATAGGGGTTAATTGAGCCGGGCAGTTTATTAATCTCATGTTAGAATATTTTAGCTGTGACAGTTTGATATTCAAAACCTCTTTTCAAAAATAAAGTTAATTTAATCGCGACGGTTTGTTAACTTTAAGTTTTAGAATATTTTTGCTGTGACAGCTTAATATTCTACAATTCTCTTTCAAAATAAAGATTAAATGCTTTTTTTTTTTAAAAAAAAAGAACTACGTGACTTTGAATTCCCTATTGCACTAGGGGATACGTAGGAGCAGGCGATTCTAATCTCTGTCAAGTCAAAATTAGATTTTCATAATATTGTTTTGTTTGTAAATATTTTATTGTTACTTTGCTATTATTTCTATTACGTTAATTTGAGTTAATTATTAAATTGTAAATATTTAAATAAAAATGTTAATTTAGCCATGACGGCTTGTTAACTTAATATTTTGGACATCTGAATCGTCACGGTTTGATGCTCCAAAATTTCTTTTTAAAGAAAATCCATTTTCTTCGTAATTTTCTTATAAGTAAAAATAAAAAATAATAATAATAATTCCAAAGGTTATTAATAATTTGCACAACTAATTAAAGATACCGTCCGAAGACGGGTGTACTAGGGGTGCGTGGGATTAAATTCCTGCCCTTCCCTATACATAACTGACTCCCGAACTCAAACTGGTTTCAAAGATCATTTTTCTAAAAAATGGGTTTTTCCAACGTTTTCCCAAATGTAAATAAACTTGGTGGTGACTCCAATATTTTCAATCAAAATAACTTTCTCTTTTTTTCGCCGTCCCCGTCGCGATCCCGGTTGCGACAGATGGCGACTCCACTGGGGATTTCCAAGAGAGTCAGGCCTGTTTTAATTAGTTGTGCAAATTAAATATAGCCTTTTGATGTTTGTTTCCTTTTCTTGTTTTACTTTGTCTAATATTTTCTTTCTTTATACTTTGTCTCTTTACAGAATCTTACATTTCATATGTTTGATAGCTCTATTTGTTAAAACCTTAGGATAGATGACTGTTAATTGGGTTCTGTACATGTTTGTTTGAGTTGTTTTTGCAGGTATTAGTCATGGGTAGTCTTAGGATTTCAAGTTTGTATGCTCTCTTCACACACAACACTTACATATTAATCACACACGAGTGGGGCCCTATACCCGGGTCTGAGTGTAACTTGAGATAGGTAAGAGATTGTGTAGTGGTAACCATTTTAGATGTTCATCCTGTTTGGTTATCGCGAAAATCTCATCTAGAGTGTGATTCTTTCATGGATGCCCTGCACCTAGCAGTTCACCTGCTGTTGTGGGTAACATTCTGAAATGAGTCTTAACTCTAGAGGCCATAGAACTCTGAGAATATAGATCCACCCGGTGAAAGTGTTCACGAAGTAGAGCGACCATAGGACCATAGAATTAACCTCCAGAATTTACCTCACATAGGACACCAAGAGAGCGTGCATTTTCATTAACTCCTTTCTTTGTACATAAATTCTTATCATTGTTCTTTGTGCATAGTTTCTGTTCATTTCCTAAATTGTTTACTATTCCTTCTTTCATTTAAATCAAATTTTTCTTTCTATTATGACAGGTTTGTTAGAAAGTTGAACTGAAATCTTTTTGTGAGTATCTCTGGAAAATGGAAACGAATGTGAGACCAAACAGTCAGGAAGGTGAAAAGTTGAAAAGAACTTTGCGTCTTAAAGCCAAGACATCTGACACAAAAAGTCTGAGATCTTTGGGTCAACTGCTGAAGTTACCACAACGCCTGTCTCTCACCAGAAAATATGGAAAGATTTTGAACCTCTTAGAAGTAGAAGAACAGGAAGAGGCAATCACGGCACTGGCACAATACTATGATCCTCCGCTCCGATGTTTCACTTTTCAAGACTTCCAGTTAGCACTGACCATTGAAGAGTTTGAGAAGATTCTGGGGTTACCATTAGAAGGAGAAAAACCTTATCATTACCAAGGTCATTATCCTTCTTTACAAACCCTATCAACTGTCCTAAGGGTAGGTGTAAAGAACTTGCACGAAGCACAAAAGTGTAGAAATGAGACCTACGGATTCTCAAGGGATTATCTCGAAGAGCATATGCACCGTTTGGCTCAAGTTGAAGACTGGGATGCCTTCGTAGATGTACTGGCCCTCACCATCTACGACACTGTCTTATTTCCGAATATTGAAGGCCTTGTAGACTTTGCGGCTATTGATGTATTCCTTGCCCGCAAGTTCCATAGCCATAATCCCGTTCCAGCCCTCCTAGCAGATGTTTATTGTACTCTGAACTTTTTCCATGAGAGAAATGGTAAGAGAATTCTGTGATGTTTACCAATGTTATATGTGTGGGTTACTTCACACATATTCCAAAGGAATTACAAGGCGCCTTGTCCGATTGAAGACTTACGAATGCATAATATCAAGAAGAAGAGTGGACAAGAGTGGGCTCAAGACTTGGCTAAATTGAATGAAAAGATGATACGATGGTATCCTTGGAGGGAGGGTGGTCAAATTCTGATTTATCAGTGCGGAAGCTTTCCAAATGTACCTCTCATGGGTACCCGAGGATGCATAAATTACAATCCTGTCTTGGTATTACGCCAACTCGGTTATCCCATGATGGGACCTCCTTCTGAAGCTGCAGTTACTCCGTTTGTCTCATATTATCAAGACTCCGATGACATTGGCCTACTGCAGAAAGTCTGGTATGCTTGGAACAAGATCGTCCGAAAAGGAAAAGAATTGGGAATGAGGAGTTGTGCTGTGAAAGAAAACTATCGTCAATGGGTGAAAAACAGGGCACAAGAGATCAAGATGCCATTCAAGGTCATAACTGTTACTCCTATGGACAATGCATCAACCTGGCACTTCCATGAGAATGAAGAAATGAAAGAAGTGAAGGAGAAACTAGACAAGGTTGAACAAGAAAAGATGCAAATAGAAGCTGAGTTGAAAAGTGTCCACTATAACTACACGACGTTAAAATGAGAAAGCACTGCAAAGGATCAAGCTCTAGAAGGAACAAGCAATAAGCTGAAGATGGGGCACGAACACATGATGAAAACCAAGGAATGCCTCAAAGCTGCCAACAAAGAGCTTGGACTTCGGAGGCAGGAGCATGATAAAGCGCTAGCCGAAAATCAACAGCTTAAAGATCTACTTCGAAAGGCGAAAATTGCTGAAGAAACTGCGCTAAGAGGTGAAGAACAAATGAAACAACAAATGGAAGAATTGAACAATGAATACCAAAGGAAGATTGAAGAGCTAAGCCGACACATGAATGATGAGATCGTGGAATATCAAGTTGCGCTGGAAGAAGAAAAGAAGAGAGTTGCGAGTCTGGATTCTAAAATACAACATCAAAACCTCATTATTCATGAGTTGAAGATTCGCTTCTCAAACCTGGCAGGATTGGCTAATGCGGCCATCGAAGATGTTCCGAGATACTTAGGATTGGCCGAGCAAGGAATAATCCCTTTCAAGACCCCGATTGAGATTAACAACTTTATTGACTATTGTAAAGACTTGATTGGGAGAATGAAGCAAATGATTGCTGAGAGATGTTGAGAAAGGCATTTGTGGCTTTACAGTGTATTTTCTTTTGTTGTTGTGAGAACCAATGTAAGAAAGATGATGGTTGTAATATGCCTTTATGAATAAAAGAATCTTCGTTTCTCTGTATTGGGTTGGTCTCATAGCAATGTCCATGACTTAGTACTTTTGAACGAGACGTTCTGAGGAACGGTTATCATCAAAGATACTCACATCAAGATTCGGTTCAACTGATGATTTCTAACAAATAGCTATGTTTTTGTCTTTTTCTTTTCACTAAAGTTTATTTTTAATAGGTAAAAATCCATCACAATTGGGCACCCAAGGAAAACCGATACCGATCAAACTCGAATTCACAATACCAGAGCCCGGACCAAAATGGCTGGAGGGAATGGTGACACAGAAAGGGGTATCCCAATCACAACTACTTCTGAAGTAGGAAGAAATCTGAGCAATGAAGTTGATGCGGTGAGAGGAAAACTTAATGAATTGTCAAACAACCAAGGAAGATTGGAGGATATGATGCAGGCCATACAAGAATCACTTAACCTATTGGGAGCTCATTCAGCAAATGTGCAACAAAATACCACGACACTGGGTATGCCTGTGGTACCGGGGGCAGCTCTAAATGTCACTGTAGGGATGAATGATATGGGTGAAATCCCGAATAACCTCCATGGGCAACCACCGCCCACGATACCATTGGTAATCCCTATCGGAGAAGGCTATCGTTCCTTAGAAAATGTGCAAACTCATGAGCATGGGCATGTTACCCCTGTCTGGGAGCAACCTCGTGTGGTCATCCAGAAGCAGCCCTTCTCTTCAGAGAATAGTTGCAGGAGAGAGAAAAGGAAAGTTCAAAGAGGAATGGATGGAGAAGATTCAGGAGAAGATTCAGGAGCAGATTCGGGCTATTCAAGGACCTAGCCCCTGTGGGTATGTGGAAGTTGAACAACTCTGCCCTTCTACTGATGTAGTAATCCCTAGGGACTTCAAGGTTCCTGACTTCTCAAAGTATGACGGGACGGGTAATCCTCTTTTTCACTTGAAGAGTTATTGTACTAAGATGGCGATATGGTCAAAGGATGAAAAATTTCTCATCAACTTCTTCCATGAAAGCCTGACGGGACCCGCTCTGGAATGGTACATTCAACTAGACCATTCAAAGATTTCTAGCTGGAGAGAATTGGCAGATCTGTTCATGAGCCAATACAAGTTCAATCTTGAGGTGGCACCTACATAGGAGCAATTAAGCTCTATGCAGAAGAAGAAGGATGAATCATTCAAGCAATACGCTCAAAGGTGGAGAGCCTTGGCTGCCCAAGTTCAACCGCCACTCATCCCAACTGAAATGTGTTCTTACTTCTTGGGAACCTTGGGATCCCCTTACATTGGGGCAATGGCAGGAGCAGCATACAAGGACTTCTTTGAGTTGATAACTACTGGAGAAAGAATTGAAAGCTTAGCAAAAGCCGGCAAGCTTCCCATGAGCAGTGAAGACACTAGGAAAAGTTTCCCACCCAGAAAGAAGGAGACAGATGTGAATTATGTGCATGGTCAGCAATTCTTCGTCCCACGATACACTCCAACACGGCCACGATCATACCAAACCCATATCCCTCCTTACTCATCTTACCAACCCACACCAACCGCAAACACTGTTCCATACTCCCAACCCCAAGTTAACAACCTCCATATAAGGCCATACCAACCAATCCGCCCAACATACACCCCAGCACCTCGACCAAATTTCCAAAACCAAAACCGTAATCGATTCCCCAACTTCCCACCTTTCCCAAAGCTATCTATTTCGAATGTTGATCTGTTTCAAAAGTTAGTTGATGCTCATCTGATCTCGGCATATCCTGTGCACCCATTAGAACCACCATACCCAGCTTGGTATAACCCGAACCTAACCTGTAAATACCATATGGACATAGCAGGACATTCTATTGAGGATTGCGAAGGTTTCAAGACAGCAGTAAGAAAATTAATTGCTTGTGGGAGACTAGACCTTCAAGAAGATTCGAAGCCAGACATTGTTAACAACCCGATCCCAAAACACGAAGGAGGAAGTCGTGTGAATGCCTTGGAAGTGGAAGAACCTCTGATTAAGAAAGTTCTGAATCTTCGAACACCAATGGAGGAAGTGTTCAATGGCTTGAAGGAGGCTGGGTATTATATCACAGCATCTGCATCCATGATGAAAGAGAATGAGAAAGATGATATAAAGTCGAGTTGCATATACCACTCTGGAGGTTTTGGTCATGATATAGAAAGTTGTTGGAATTTCAAAACTCGAGTACAAGAATTACTCGACCTAGGTGTGATTCAAGCAAAAAAGAGGTCGAATCTCCCTGAAGAGGTAAATGTGATCGATCGCTTCGTACTGCGCGTCCCTTCACTGAATCGAACTCCGAAACCAGAGAAAGTAGTGATCACCGTGAGGAAACCAGCACCATTCAGTTACGAGAATACACATGCTGTCCCTTGGAACTATGAAACTGACGTGGAGACAAATGGAGACATAGGGGAAACCTCGAAAGCCCAAGTGGTAGCGGAGGTAAAAGGAATAACAAGAAGTGGAAGAATTTACGGACCCGGAGAGTTGGAAAAGGGAAAGTTTGTCGAGGAAGAGAATGTGGGAAGAGGTTTTGGTGCAGATAGAAAAGGAAGAGAAGAAAATGAAGAAGAAGAGTTCCTGAAGATTATGAAGCAAAGCGAGTATGACATACTGGAGCAATTGAAGAAGACTCCTGCCAGAATCTCCCTGTTGTCACTAATCTTATCATCTGAATCTCACCAAAAGGCAGTACTAAAGGTATTGAAAGATGCTTATGTGAAACTGGATCTCTCACTGGAGAGTATGGTGAATATGGTGGATCCGGTAAAGTGTGTTAATATGATCACTTTCCCAAGTGAAGAAATCGTATCAGAGGCTAACCCACGAGCACTGTATATAACCCTTAAATGCAAAAGCTATATAGTGCCCAAAGTTCTCATCGACGGAGGATCAGGATTAAATGTCTTGCCAGCGTCAACTTTGATCTACTTGTCAATAGGCAAAGATGATATTTCACCGCAAGTGATGATCGTAAGAGCCTTTGATGGAGCAAAGAAAAACATCATTGGGGAAATAGTGCTACCATTGGAAATCGGCCCAAGCTGATTTGAGGTTTTATTCCAAGTGATGGAAATTGAGTCTGATTACAACATGCTACTGGGAAGACCATGGATTAACAATGTTGGTGCTGTTCCTTCAACTTTGCATCAAAAGGTTAAGTACATTGAAAATGGTTCGGTCATTACGATCCATGGAGAGAAGGAAATCATTGTATCTAAACCTGTTTCACTTCCATATGTTGAAAATGTGGAGTTAGTGGAAAACAGCTTATGGCACAATTTGGAGGTGGTGGGGTTGAAGCAAGCACAGAATGAGTTCCCAGGGCAGGATGTCAATCAGGTAGTGGCTCATATCATGACCAAAAGTGGTTATCTGTACGGCAAAGGACTGGGACCACGGTTGTAAGGTATCAAGACACCTCTACCTATCTCAGGGAAGCCTAACCGATTTGGTTTAGGATATGATGCGTCATTGGAGGAGCAGATCAAGACCATGGCTCTTGAGCAAAAGAAACCCAATGAGAAGATGAAGCAGATCCCTCATCTGAAAGAAACATTTCCTTATCCGGCTGAAGTGATTGCGGCTGAAGAAAGTTATGAAGCTAGCTGTTGCCCAACCATCAATGTGGTGGATGTCGAGAAGCCTGAAGAATGCAACAATGCTTATGTTGTCAACCACGATGAGATGCTGATGAATTGGATAGCCGAACCAATGCTTGATGTTGTTACTTCAAAGTAATCATTCGGGATTGTATTAATTGTATTTGCTTTTATGGATGCTACTTTGAGACATCATTTGAATAAACTTGCATGTTCATCTAGCAATTGTTCTCTTTTCTATCCGCTATTCTTTTTCTTTAGCATTATTTCCTCAAACCATTAATTTGCGCCTTTTTATTCATGTTTACCCGTTATTTGTCTTGGCATTCCAACCCACCGCAATTACTTTCCAGGGATTTAAGTGTAGGAATTTTGCCACATGAAAGGGATTTTGAAGGCCAATCAATTGACTCTCTTACTGCACTTGAGTGTGATAGCTATGAATCTGAAGAAGATGAAGAAACTGTTGAGAAATTTTCAGGGTTACTAGAACACATGGATAAAGGATTTGACTTAGACAATGAGGTGGTCGAAGTAATTAACATGGGCACCGAAGAAGAGAAGAAAGAGCTGAAAATAGTGGAGAATCCTGAGCGAACAGAAATGATCGCCTTGTTTGAAGAATACCTGGATATTTTCGCATGGTCTTATCATGATATGCCAGGACTAGATCCAGAGATTGCTTCACACAAGATTCCTTTGTATCCAGAAGCTAAGCCGAAAAAGCAAAAGTTGAGAAGAATGCGACCCGACATGTCGCTAAAGATAAAAGAAGAAGTGACTAAACAGCTAGAGGCCGGGTTTCTAGAAGTATCAAGACATACAGATTGGGTGGCCAACATCGTGCCTGTGCCTAAACAAGATGGAAATGTCAGGATGTGTGTTGATTACCGGGACCTGAATAAAGCTAGCCCGAAAGATGATTTTCCGCTTCCTCACATTGATGTCCTGGTTGATAATACGGCCAGAAATCATCGATTTTCATTTATGGATGGATATTCCGGGTACAATCAGATTCTCATGGACGTTCATGACAAAGGAAAAACTACGTTCATAACTCCGTGGGGAACATTTTGCTACACAGTCATGCCATTCGGGTTGAAGAATGCCGGTGCCACTTACCAACGTGCTATGGTTGCATTGTTCCATGACATGATGCACAAAGAAATTGAAGTGTATGTAGATGACATGGTTGCTAAGTCCAAAGAAGAAGAAAGCCATGTAGCAGTCTTGCGAAAGCTGTTTGAAAGGCTCAGAAAATACAAATTGCGGTTGAACCCGAATAAATGCATCTTTGGAGCTTCCACAGGAAAATTACTGGGATTCATTGTCAGCAGAGAAGGGATAAGAGTGGATCCGGATAAGGTGAAGGCTATACAAGAAATGCCAGCTCCTCGAACTGAAAAGGAAGTGAGAAGTTTTCTTGGGAGGCTCAACTACATTACTAGATTCATTGCAAATTTGACTAGTACTTGTGAGCCTATATTCAAGTTGCTGCGAAAACATCAACCTGGAGAATGGAATAACGAATGCCAGGAAGCCTTTGACAAAATAAAGACCTATATAATGAAACCTCCAGTTTTGATTCCTCCTACGCCAGGCCGTCCTTTAATACTGTATCTTACAGTGTTACCTACTTCACTCGGGGCAATGTTGGGGCAATATGATGAATCTGGAAAGAAAGAACAGGCCATTTATTATTTGAGCAAGAAGTTTAATGAATGCGAATCTCGCTATCTGGCAATTGAAAAGACCTGTTGTGCGTTAGTATGGGCTTCCAAGAGGTTGAGGCAGTACATGTTGTACTACACTACTTGGCTGATTTCTCAAATGGATCCGTTAAAGTACATATTTGATAGTCCTCATGTGTCATTAAGAATGTCAAAATGGCAAGTGATGCTGTCTGAATTTGATATCAAATATGTCACTCAAAAGTCCATCAAAGGAAGTGCAATTGCTGATCATCTAGTTGAAAACCCTTTGGAAGGTGTACAACCCACTATGCTTGAATTCCCTGATGACGAGGTGTTGGCACTAGAAAGAGAAGATGAGGAAGAGGAGAATGTATGGAAGATGTACTTTGATGGAGCAGCCAATATGAATGGATGTGGAATAGGAGCTGTAGTAGTCTCACCAGCTGGGAAACAAGATGCCAGTTTCTGTCAAATTAGACTTTGAATGTACCAACAACATGGCAGAATATGAAGCATGTGCAAATGGTTTGCAAGTTGCGATTGACTTGGGAATCAAAGATCTAAAAGTCTTTGGAGACTCCACGCTCATAATCTATCAAGTTAATGGAGAATGGCGCACAAAGGATCCGAAATTGGTACCTTATCAGAAGCATTTGTCTCAGTTAATTGAGCACTTTGATGACATATCATTCTCTCATTTAACTCGGGACAAGAACCAGTTTGCGGATGCTTTAGCGACTTTGGTCGTGATGACTAACTTGAAGGTCCATGCTAATGTCCAACCCATCCATGTAGAAGTGCAAAGTGAACTAGTTTATTATGGCAATATGGAGATTGAGCCGGACGGCCAACCATGGTATCATGATATCAAACAGTACATTCAAAGAGGAGAATACCCAGCAGGTGCAAATGAGGTGGATAAGAAGACAATTCGAAGACTAGCCATGGCTTTCTTCCTGAATGGTGAAGTTCTCTACAAGAGGAACTATGACACGACTCTCCTCAGATGTGTAGATGCTCATGAAGCTCGAATAATCATGATTGAAGTTCATGAAGGGATCTGTGGAACTCATGCCAATGGACATATGATGGCTCGCAAAATCTTAAGAAGCGGTTATTACTGGTCCACTATGGAGAATGACTATATCAGTTATGTTCGGAAGTGCACCAAATGCCAAATATATGCAGACCGAATCAATGCTCCCCCAGTTCAGTTGCACAGCATGGTGTCTCCTTGGCCTTTCTCGATGTGGGGTATGGATTTTATCAGCCCGATTAATCCCAAAGCATCTAATGGTCATCGTTTCATCTTGGTGGCAATAGACTACTTCACTAAATGGGTGGAAGCTGCTTCATATACCAACATCACACAGAAGGTGTTTCTCAGATTCATCAAAAAAGACATTATCTGCAGATATGGAATTCCAGAAAGGATTATCACAGACAATGCTCCTAACCTCAATGGTGTCGAGGTTCAGAAATTCTTTGAGACTTTCAAGATCAAGCATCATAACTCAGCTCCTTATAGGCCTCAAATGAATGGCGCGGTAGAGGCTGCGAATAAGAATATTAAGAAAATCATTGCCAAAATGGTGGTGAACTACAAAGACTGGCATGAAATGCTGCCGTATGCTCTGCACGCATATCGTACCAACATACGATCAAGCACAGGGGCAACTCCTTTCTCATTGGTATATGGGATGGAAGCCGTATCTCCTATAGAGATTGAAATCCCTTCACTCAGAGTTTTAATGGAGGCCGAGCTGGAAGAATCTGAATGGGTAAGAGTTTGATATGAGCAATTGAACATGATCGAAGAGAAGAGACTTACAGCCATTTGCCACGGCCAGTTGTATCAAAGCAGAATGGCTAAGGCTTTTAATAAGAAAGTCCGCCCTAGAGATTTTCAGCCAGGAGATTTGGTTCTGAAGAAAATTCTCCCTAATCAAGAGGACACACGGGGAAAGTGGGCTCCAAGTTATGAAGGTCCTTATATTGTCAAGCATGCATTCTCAAGTGGAGCGTTGATTTTGCAAAACATGGAAGGACAAGAATTGCCTAAACCAATCAATAGTGATGCAGTCAAAAGATTTTATGCTTGAAAAAATGCTTAAAAAGCCCGTTAGGTCAAAAAACTCGAAAGAGCGGCTTAAGCAAAAGTTAGGGCAAAGCAAAAAGAAAAAGCCCGTTAGGTTGAAAACTCAAAAGAGCAGCCTAAGCAAAAGTTAGGGCAAAACAAACAAACAAGAAAGAAAAGGAAAGGAAAGAGATGACTCGCTAGGTTGAGAACTCAAAAGAGCGGCCTAGGCAAAGGTTAGAGCAGAAAAGATAACCATCTTCACTAACAACTGAAACTGGGGCAATTTTTGATAGTCCAGCGAATCAAGCAGATAAGGGCTGAAACTGGGGCAAATTTTAAAAAGGAATTTGAAGACATGTTGTCAGATATCATGGCTATGGTGTTCAACTTGCTTTAAGAAGTCAATTGATTGAGCCACAAAGAACCTAAACTGGGGCAAAAATTTTGTGTCTCCCAAGATTTTATCTTTCGTATTTCTGTTATTCAAAGCATTTTGTCATCTAATACACCAAACAATGAAAATATCCATTCAGTTGATCCCTCCACCTTCTCTTTGAATGCATGTTATTCATAACGTCTCAAGTAGGATAAATTTAAGCTTCAATTACGCAATCTAACAGTGTTTACAGCAATACATCAATGACTAGCATCATAATCCAGAAACTGCAGCTAAGCTTGACAGAAAAGTAATCAACCTTCCGAAAAGGAAAATGAGAGAAGAATAAAAATGAGCAAGGTCACAGAAGAAAAGAAAGCCTTTGTTGTGCCAAAAGGTCCAATTCTAAGATTACGAGTTTGATCGGTTAAAGTTTTCCTCGAGGCTTGCTCAATTGGGTTACGGTTAGTTTTTTTCAATATTGTATTTGAAATAAGTTGAAGGTAGATAATTCATGACTTTTTGCATATAATTTGAAAGAAAAAAAAAACTGTTTACTCTGCCAATTTAATTACCAGTCGGCCTCAGATGCCAGTTTACATTTTCAGTCGGCCTCAGATGCCAGTTTACGTTTCCAGGCGGCCTCAGGTGCCATTTTACGTTTTCAGTCGGCCTCAGCTGCCAATTTAATTTTCAGTCGGCCTCAGATGCCAGTTTACGTTTCCAATCGGCCTCAGATGCCAATTTACATTTCAAGTCAGCCTCAGTTGCCAATTTACATTTCAAATCGGTCTCAGATGCCAATTTACATTTCAAGTCGGCCTCAGATGCCAATTTACATTTCAACTCGGCCTCAGCTGCCAATTTACATTTTCAGTCGGCCTCAGATGCCAATTTACATTCTCAGCTGGCCTCAGTTGCCAATTTACATTTTCAGTCGGCCTTAGATGCCAATTTTACATTTCAAGTCGGCCTCAGCTGCCAATTTACGTTTTCAGTCGGCCTCAGCTGCCAATTTAATTACCAGTCGGCCTCAGATGCCAGTTTACGTTTCCAGTCGGCCTCAGCTGCCAATTTAATTTTTCAGTCGGCCTCAGATGCCAGTTTACGTTTCTAGTCGACCTCAGATGCCAATTTACATTTCAGTCGGCCTCAGCTGCCAATTTAATTTTCAGTCGGCCTCAGATGCCAGTTTACGTTTCCAGTCGGCCTCAGATGCCAATTTAATTTTCAGTCGGCCTCAGATGCCAGTTTACGTTTCCAGTCGGCCTCAGATGCCAATTTACATTTCAGTCGGCCTCAGCTGCCAATTTAATTTTCAGTCGGCCTCAGATGCCAGTTTACGTTTCCAATCGGCCTCAGATGCCAATTTACATTTCAAGTCGGCCTCAGTTGCCAATTTACATTTCAAATCGGCCTCAGATGCCAATTTACATTTCAAGTCGGCCTCAGATGCCAATTTACATTTCAACTCGGCCTCAGCTGTCAATTTACGTTTTTAGTTGGCCTCAGCTGCCAATTTACGTTTTCAGTCGGCCTTAGATGCCAATTTACGTTTTCACTAGGCCTCAGCTGCCAATTTACATTTCTTGTCGGCCTCAGCTGCCAATTTACATTTTCAGTTGGCCTCAGATGCCAATTTACATTTTCAGTCGGCCTCAAATGCCAAATTACATTTCAAGTCGGCCTCAGTTGCCAATTTACATTTTCAATCGGCCTCAGATTGCCATTTTACATTTCCAGCCAACCCCTTGTTAGTTTTTAAGTTTTGGTCAGCATTGTCTGCTTTAGACTCTTGCTAGCCTTTGCATTTGACTTTCTTAAGAGGTGCATCTTCTTTTACCATGTAGGTTTAGATCGTTTGCATTTCATGCATTGCCAAATAAAATCGATATTCATGTCTTTACTCATTCCTTATGACGACAATATAAAAACTTAGGTTTTTCATATTCTCTTATAAGAAATGAATAAAGAGGGGCAACTGTGAATACCCGATTTTATTCGGCCCAATAATAAAAAAAAAAATCTTTTGTTCTTGTTTATTTGTTGAAAAAATCATCGTTAGCCCAATTATTTTGGCTTGTACCCAATTTAGTTTTAAGTCCATTTATGTTTCAGCCCATTCAACGAAAAAAACAAAAAAAAAGAGAGAGAGCCCAACCATTACAACCCATTTCACTTCTTTACAGTAAATAAAAAAAAAATGACAAAATTGAAAGGGAGCCCGAGGAGTGTCATGGACTCCTTCCCTTTCTTTTCCCTCACCCCCGAGATATGCATGTGAGTTAACAGTAACCATGGGGAGGAGAGAAAGCATAAAAAATCAAACAGAGGCAATGATGGTGTTACTGAATTTAGATCTCTTTCGGTGGAGTTGAAAAAAAATAACACGGGATACCTAGAAAAGAAGATCATCAACACTACCATCGGGGAACCCTTTTTTTACAAAAAAAAAAAACTGAACCAAAAAAAATTTCCAATTCAGGAGGCAGACCAATCAGCAAGAACATCTATCACCTACAAAGAATTTTTCGAATTCAACCAAGATTCTAGTCCAGCCATCAAGAACAAAAGAATCAGAAGCAGATATAGGTACATATACATCATTATAATAAAAAAATAAAAAAAAAAGAAGAAAAGCATAGGGGCCGTGGCCTCCCTGCTCCACCGCCGTGGCCCCCTCTTTTTTTTAACCACCATCGGCCTCCCCTCCTCGGATCATCACCAACCCCAGCCACCAAACCATCATCTTCTCCCTTCTTCCCTTATCAACCAACAAACACCACCCTCACCACAACCTCCAACCGCCGCGGCCCCTCTCCAGCACCATTGTCTTCAACCTCATCATCACCATACCACCGCATGCCACCGTGAGCCCCCTTCCCCTTCTAGCCTCAAAACACCATCATCTTCTACCTTTCCTCATCTTCCTCACTGTCACCATCATCATCACTCCTCCACCACTCCTCACCGACAACCGCGAGCCCCTCCCCTTCGTAACCACCACCGCCGGGAAGCCATCAACCTTGAACCACTAAACCATCGGCCTTCCTCCTGCCTCAGCCGCCGACACCGCCGTTGTCCCCAGATCCGCTGCCAAGCCACCGTGAGACCACCCAACCTCAACCTCCACGAACCATCCCTTTCAAAACCCCCACCATTGCAAGCTCTGTATCCACCACCCCAATCCAAGCGCGAAGTCGCGCTTCACCCCTGTCCCCTGACCGCGATGCACCGCGCCGGTTCTCTCCCCGCGATCAATTCCCTGTCGTGTTTACCATGTTTCCTTCTGTCTCTCCTTCTCTTCTCTGTGTGTGTGTGTGTACGTGAGAGAGAGAAATCTTGTGAGAGGGAAAGTGAGTGAATGAGTGATAGTGAAGAGTGTGTGAGTCCGTGAGTGTGTGCGTGTGTATGGGTATGTGTGTGTGAGAAAGAGAGGATTATGTGTGTGTGTTGGGTGGTAGTGTATGTGAGTATGGGTAGATAAAAAAGATAAAAGGTGTTATTTTATATTTATTTGTTTACATTTTGAGTTGATTTTATTTAGTTTTGTGAGATCTAATAATAGATTTGCTTGATTTGAGGTTTGATTGTCTAATTAGTCTCCTTTTAGTCTTTGGTTTTGATTTAGTTTAGGCCTAAATAAAAGTTTTTTTAAAGTTTGTAATAAATATTTCGACATTTTGATAAAAAAAGGAGAAGAGAATTTACAATATGTCTTCTTTTACCTTTTTTATTTCTCTTTATTTCGAACGAAATCAGGTAAATTAAAAAAAAACAAGTTATCCAATTTAATTTCATTTAATTTCATTTTATTATTTTGGATAAATTTAGTGTTAATGTTTCTATTAATTGAAAAAGAGAGAAAAATAGTAATTAGGACCTTTATTTTCTTAGTTTAATCATTTTTATATGTTTTGTGGTATGTTTACGTTTATGTTTACGAGTTAATTTTATTTTTATTAATTTTTATTTTTATGTTTTGATTGAATTAATTGCTTAATTACGCTTATTTTACTTTTTTAATCTAAATATTTTGTGTTTATGTGTTTCGATTAAAATTAATTGTGTAATCGTAATATTTTGCATTTCTAGTTTAATTATTTTACATATTTTGTGTATTTGCCTTTGTAAATTACTTTTTTAGTTTTTTTATTTTATATGATTATGTGCTTTGTGTGTATTTATGTTATAAATTAATTTTTCTTTTGGTTTAATTCTTTTATATGTTTTTATGGTTTATTTAAGTTAATTGTGTTTGTGTTCTTAAATTTTGCTTTGTTAGCTTAATTCTCTTTTTTTTCGGTTCAAATTCATTGGGTATTTGTTTTTATGCGTTAATTTTGTAGGTTCCTGTTAAAATTAGAATTTTATCTAAAAAGAGAAGTTTTATCCATTTTGGATTCAAAATAAATATTTGGTTTTTTTTATTAAAATTTATATGCTTAATTAATTGAAGAATTGTATTAAAAAATAGAGGTTAATTGAGCCGAGGCGGTTTGTTAATCTCATGTTTCAGAATATTTTAGCTGCGACGGCTTGATATTCAAAGTCTTCTCAAAATAGGGGTTAATTGAGCCGGGCGGTTTATTAATCTCATGTTAGAATATTTTAGCTGTGACAGTTTGATATTCAAAACCTCTTTTCAAAAATAAAGTTAATTTAATCGCGACGGTTTGTTAACTTTAAGTTTTAGAATATTTTTGCTGTGACAGCTTAATATTCTACAATTCTCTTTCAAAATAAAGATTAAACGCTTTATTTTTTTTTTAAAAAAAAGAACTACGTGACTTTGAATTCCCTATTGCACTAGGGGATACGTAGGAGCAGGCGATTCTAATCTCTATCAAGTCAAAATTAGATTTTTATAATATTGTTTTGTTTGTAAATATTTTATTGTTACTTTGCTATTATTTCTATTACGTTAATTTGAGTTAATTATTAAATTGTAAATATTTAAATAAAAATATTAATTTAGCCGTGACGACTTGTTAACTTAATATTTTGGACATCTGAATCGTAACGGTTTGATACTCCAAAATTTCTTTTTAAAGAAAGTCTATTTTCTTCGTAATTTTCTTATAAGTAAAAATAAAAAAAAATAATAATAATTCCAAAGGTTATTAATAATTTGCACAACTAATTAAAGGTACCGTTCGAGGACGGGTGTACTAGGAGTGCGTGGGATTAAATTCCTGCCCTTCCCTATACATAACCGACTCCCGAACTCAAACTGGTTTCAAAGATCATTTTTCTAAAAAATGGGTTTTTCCAACGTTTTCCCAAATGTAAATAAACTTGGTGGCGACTCCAATATTTTCAATCAAAATAACTTTCTCTTTTTTTTGCCGTCCCCGTCGCGATCCCGGTTGTGACAGTAAGGGAGGAATTGTTCATAATGAGATGGTCGTGATTGTAACTGGAAATAACTTGGATGAAGTTGCTGACGGTGGTGAGAAGTTAACAAGCGAGCGGACTGTAACATAGCACTCAAGCTATAAGGAGGTGGCCTATGAGGTATTCCTAGACCCATTTGAAGTTTTTTGGCTTCAAATTCTGGGTTAGACATTCCGTGGCCATAAAGGGGGAGTAGTGAAGTATGAGAGATCTTAGCTTTACAAACAGGGCATGTTGGCAGCTCGTCTAGTTCGACAGAGTAGGCTTGGACATGCAGCCACTTGTATATGCATAGCCAGCAGTAAAGGTGGCCGCATAGAGTGACGATAGGGTTATGTGCTGATTCCAAGCAAATATTGCAATCAAAGCAACCATAATCACTAGTAGAGATCGTTGCCTCCATTGCAGTAGATTTCAATTTTTACTTTAGTGAGACTTCCCCATCATAGTCAAAGTATGTAGGCTCCATTAAATTTTTTAACACAGTAATATTTCCTGTTATAAATTTAAAAAATGATTGAAGTTGCAGCAAGTTTAGAGGAACCAGATCCAAAAGTAGAACCAATGAGATCAAAGACTTAGATGACCACTAAAACATTATAAATTAATTTTTATTGAAAGAACCTCCTGTAGATATACTTCAATGTAGTGTTCTATAATTTTTCTTCCCAGTGGCTACCTTGTAGATTTATCAAGATTCTGTTTTACCCTCAATGTGCAAGGCATAAGTTAGCTTTTGCTACGACACCCAAACATATGCAATTAACGTGGAATTTTACAACAATGTTCCAATTTTAATTAATAACTAGGGATCAATAATCAAATTTATTTGCTCAGAGTTCCCAGAGGTTCCTATAAAACCAAAAGTACATACATATCAATAGATTTTGTGTATAGCAACATATTCACAAATTTGATTCTTAAGATCATTCCTATACATATGATTAAAAAAATAAACCAAAGTCCCCTAAATCCTCACATCTTATAGATTAATTTATAACTAAACAAGACATCAAGGTAATAATAAGTAAATTTTTCTATGTTCATTAATCCTTCCCCAACAAAAAGAACTAGACCCTCATGTTGGAATCATCAATGTAGTCTTAATTCACAGAAACACCCTTTATTAACAATTTTAATTGAGAGCTTGTAAGACAGATAATCATATACAAACGTTCCCACAAGAATAGAGGGCAATGAATGCCCAATTTCCCAAAAATATTCCCCAAAAATAGCTTTTCTTCATCAAGAAAATGAAAAGAATGATATAAGAAACAAATAAAATTCACAACAATTCGATGATTGCACAATTATTCATTACTAACTCGCAGGTTTCCATTCCAGAAAAACAAATAAACCAAAACCTAATGTAGATTAAATCCTCAGAAACAGGGTACATTAAATGAAAGCTTAAAATGTTACACCAGTAAAAAATCCAATGCATGCAAACAATTCCAAAGGAACCACATGAATAAAAAACAAACACCCATTTGAAAACCAAAAAAAAAAAAATCAAATTTTGATCCGAAAACACAAAAGACAGGAAAAGTTTTCTTTATCATGTACACGACAAGAATGATAGCATATCTTCTACAAAGGAATCAGATATCAAAGGGAAGAAAAACACACCTTTATAATGTGTAGAAGGGATCGAGAGTGGAGCAAATGTAGCTTCAAATGGAAAGAAAATAAAAGAAGAAAAAAGAAGAGAAAAAGAGGAAAGAGGGTGTGATTAAAGAAATGGATTGCGTAGGAAACAATGGAGGAGAGTGAAATGTGGAAGAAGAAGATTATGTTGCGTGAGAGTGAGTGGGATCGTGGTGGTGCCACCATGGTGCAACCGTGTTTATTTATTTATATATATATATTTTCTGAATCGAGACCATTTATATAATGCCTAAGCCTTGTGCACTTAAATTTTTTAATAATTTTTAATAAAAATTAAATTTAATTGATTTGACTTTTAAATTTTGTGCTAAATTAATAATTAAGTATGCTAAATTTCAGAAAAATCAAACAATAATAAGCATATATTCTAATGAATGATATTTATGTGTATTTTTAAAAATATATTATCCACTAAAATAAAGTGACTTCATTTATAAAAGGTCTTAAAAATCCTTTTTATGTTACAAAAAAATCTTTTCCAAAAAAAGAAAATTATAAATTTTGATAAAAAAAAACATCTTTTTGCACTTTTTTCTATAAAAATATCAAAATATATAAAAAGTGTAATATCCTCCCAAATACAATATCCTTCTTACGTCATGACATCGGTATCAAGAGTTGTTACTTATAAATTAGTGGACCTTTCTTATATAACTATAGCAAATTTGATGGGTTCGTGTAATAACTAGTGTAATTTGATTAAAATATATAACAAACATACAAAATATTTATTTAATATGAACTCAATTACATAAGGAAGTTCTACTATGAGCTTTAATACATACACAGTCTCTATTACATTTACATACATATGACTCCAACTAAATACAATGAACTAAAAGATCAACTACTGCAATCTCGAGTTCTTTCCCATGACAGCTGTGTCGTTCTCTAGATCAACCTAGAGGCGACACGGGAATACAAAACATATAGGGGTGAGAATTATACAATTCTCAGTATGGCAACTCCCCAGAAACTCACTCATAATGTCATTGTCATTGCCCCAACCACTTTGGTTTATTAGAGAAAGAGTGATCATGCATTTCATAATGATGGTTTATTTTTAAAGTTCCAAATCGTACTTCCGAAGTAGGTAGCTTTTAATAATCAATCACTTAATGCATATACATCATAATGTTCAAACACTAGTAAATCATCCTAGCAGACAATTCAAATTAATATGCATATGTATATGATAAATACCGAAATCTTTAATGAAATCATCTCCACTTGTTCTGGATATATTCAAAGGGAATTCTCTAGTTTTTTCTTGTGGCTATATAACTTAATTCAGTGCATTTTTATCTTTTTATCGACATAGGAAAAACTTAGTTTATATCATGCTGCAAAGCTAAATTCAATGCATTTTTCTCTTTTTCATCAACATAGGAAAGACTTAGTTTATACCCAATGGGTATCTATCGTGGACAACTCCAGAATAGATAGTTTATACTAAATGGTATTTATAATGGATCACACCACACAAGGGAAATAGACTACTTATCAGGATTGAACTCAATCCTACACGTGGTCATTGGACTTCATTTTTTCCTTTTTCAAATCACACATAGATCTATTCCTAGCTGATATGTCTACCGACTCATAATATCTCAGGGGAAGTTCCTCTTTTTGTCTTCCCCTTAATTCAATCTAAGCCTTGTTTTTGTTTTCTCCATATGTCAAAACATGTATACTAGGGAAGTTTCTCTTTTTACCTTCCCTTCATTCAACTTAAGTCTTGTTTCTGTTTTCTCCAAATGTCAGAACATTTACGATTGAAGTTCACATATTCTTTTTTGCTAAATATATATCATTCACTTTTCTTTTTCCAAATACATGCATAAAGCACATATACATATTTATTCACAATATGATTCCAATCATGCCCTAAACCATTCCTTAAAGTCACTAGCATGCATTCATATATGTCATATTCGAACCCAATGTCATTATTTCATCAATTCAAAGTATCAATTCATTTTCAGCACCATGGTAGATTTCACTTATCCATAGCACAAATTATTCTGCTTTTCAAACCATCCAATCCAAGGCTATAAAAATTACCTATGACACTTCAATGTGTCCCCAAGGTCCTCTGAAAATTTTGGAGTAAAAAGAGTTCTTTAAGTATGATAACAAAATTCAACAAATTTAGTGGTCAGAGACCACTTATACTCAGCTCAAACGCAGAATCTCATAATTTTTAACCCTAGAAAATGGTTGAATAAATTTAGAATAAAAATCACATTATACTTCGAGATGTTACCAACACCATGTAAAAATTTTAAAGGATAATTCAATCATTTTCTATAGTAACAAAATTAGACAAATTCACAGCTTTAAGACCAGAAAATCAGGCAGCACAAACATAGTCTCAGTTCATGATTTGTTTTAGGCAGTTAGAGTCTTTATCATGCTCCATGAAAATTCTCAGAGTTGTCTTAGGATGTTAGCTTCAACATATAATTTTTATAGCTCTTGAAAATGCCCACAACTCACCCAGAAAATTCGTGATCAGTGGTTGTAATGCCCCAATTTTTTTTCCTCTATGTATAAATGACCAAAATGCCCATAAGGTCATTTTTACTCGGGAATCGAGGAAAGCTGGTTTGGGCAAACCTCGAGTGGATGTTTTAATGTATGAAGGGGATTACTTGTGTTATGCATAATATTAGAGATGAAAATCTCAATTTTGGTTTTTTCGCGCGAAGTTACCAAAATACCCTAATGACAAATTAATGCGGAATTAATTACCGATTGGACCCAAAATTTACCCAAAAGTTTGGGATGGTGTTTTTAAGGGATGTATTATGTCTGTTTAACCCTGGGGGATCCCGGGAGTTTTGTGTAAAATTACCATTTTACTCCTAATTAAGGGCATAATGAGCTTAATTGTGTGATTAAGGAAACATAGGCAATATTAGACTCTAATTGAAGATTAATTAATTTTATTTATTAATCTAGAGTCAAAATAATTAATTGAGATTAATTAAAGCCTAAGATTGCTTAAGGAAACTCAACATCCCTTCTTTAATTCAAGACTTTGTGTCATATCAAGAGAAATAGTAATTTTTCTCTCCAATTCCTTAATTTAAGGAATTGTGTTGGATTTTGAATTTCAAACTAAATAAGGTTAATTCAGGCTAAGTGTGTATGACTACTCCCTAATCATGTCTTGGATTTCATAAACTCACGGTTATCAACCCAAACACCTAATTACAAACTCCTAATCAAGTGCTAAATGAAGTTTATCTCTAAACACAACTCCTAACACAAAAGAAATAAAAATATCTCCACATGCCCATGACTTCCTCATGGCCACCCATACCTTCCTCATGGCTGCTCATACCCCCCATGTGTGATTTCTCTATTTAATACTTAAACACACACAAATTCTCATTTTCCTCCTATCCACTTTTTTGGCCAAGACTTTGTCCAAAAAAGAGCTCTTAAATTCTCTCTTCTCTCACCTCTCAAAAACTCTCTCCCCTTCCCCACCACCACAAGAACCACCACCCACCACCACCTCTCAATCTCAAATCACCATAAGCCACCATCAAGAAACATAACCTTTCCATCCCTAAGCTTCAAAGCTCAAGAAAAACCCTTCCTCTCTTTTCTTTCCTTTGGCCGAAATTCTTCTTGCCTCAACGAGAAGATTTTCTTCTCATTTTCTTTCACAAGGCTCAAGCTTTTCCTTGCAATAAGAAGATACCTTGATAGGGATTTTTCTTTTGAGTTCTTCTTCTTTTCTTTGTTTCTTTCTTTTCGATTTTGAGTTCCTTTTTCTTCTCTTTATTCCTTTGGTTTTTGTTGTTGTTCAATGGTTAAAAACCATGGCTTGATAATGAGGATCCTTGATGTTGGTAGTGATACCTCCATTTATTTAACCTCTAAAGCTCAAGGTTTGATTTTGGTTTCATGAGAAAAGGTTGTTTTGTTTATATTTTTGAGTTATTTTGTTGGAGCTTGAAGATGAAATAAGAAATGAGTTTTACTCTTGATATTTTTGGTCTTTGGATTTCCTTTTCTTTCCTCTTTTATTTCGGCTTTAAAAGCCTTTTGAGTTTCAAAAATATTGGCTTGATGATGAGGGTTCCTAGATGATGATAATGAGATCATCACATTTGGGACCTCTAAAGCTTGAACTTTGCATTTTTTTTGGTTTTTCAAAGAATCATAATGAATAAGGTGTTAGTTTCTTTATATTTCATTTCTTTGACCTTGATGGTGAGTCCAAACAAAATAAAGATTCTTGGAACCATGGTATTAATAGACTCTAAAGCTCATATCCATCTTGTAAGATTGATCAATGTTTTAGAGTTGTTACTCTAAATAGGAATCTTGAGCTTAAGATCTAAAGAAATAACAAATGGAAATGCATTCATATTTATCTTCCAAGTTCTTGCATTTCATATTTATATTTGAACCTTGCATATCATGTTTATTTCCAAGTTATCACATAAATCTTGAAGATAAGAAAATGAACTTGCATTCTCATGTTTATATTCAAGCCTTGCATATCATATTTATATTTCCATTGCCATCACCTTATAATATCAAGATTAAAATGAGGCTTGCATTAGCATATTTAAGTTTATGTTATCACTTAAATATCTAAAGCTCAAAACTTACCCCTTTCAACTTACATAGAAATTTCAGTTCCATGGACATTTGTCTTTACAAATATGTTTTGTTTTCAAAGGAATAAAGTTTTGAGATTTGGAGTATCATTACCTTGAGGTTTCAAAAGCTTGGGTCTTGCAATTTTTTGCCTTTGAGAAATATGTTAATTCCTAAAGTGTTAAAACATAATTTAAATAACCAAAATCTTAATATTGAGCCCTTTGATTTTGCTACTGACCTAAGGACATTTACTTGTGTTTCCAAAGGGATAAATTAATTATAAGAGTGTTACTTGTTTTAGAATTAATTTTAAGAAAGACTAGTGTGCTAGAAATGTTTATTATTGCAACTTTGCATGCTCTTGGAAATTTAAATTTTGGATTCTGTTCTAAGATTTTCAGATCTGATGTAGGCTGTTTGGACTGGATTAAATGTGTGAAATCTACTAGTAATTATTGTGAAAATCATTCTTGGCACCTTAGACAAGTCTAGTAACTAAAAAGGATAAAAAATGTGACTTTTAAAGCTTTCTAAAAACTGAAAATGTAGTTTCTATTTCAGCATGTTTGAAAACTATAGAAGTGTGTTATATTAGGTATAGATGGGTAAGAATCCCTAATAAATGGTTTAGGAATTAATTCTAGAATCTTAGGAAAAGTCGGTAATGAGAAATAGTCAAAAACGTAACTTTTAGAATACCGAAATTGCTCATTTTTGTTTATGTCCAAACCTGTCCAGCATTGTTTAATGATGTTTTGAGGTTAATAATTAATGAAAACCATTGTAATTGATCCCTTAGATACATAAAAGAATAAATACAAAAGTTAGGATTACCCGATTTAGAGGTTTAACTATTTAAGGGATAATCAAAGTGCTTATTTTATGTGATGATTATGTTTGCATACTTGGCTACTAGTTACAAGATTTATTGTGGCATGTTATGATTACAGTTGGAATGTTTAAGATACATATGTTGAAGTAATATAAAAAAATGTGATATTATATGATATGTTTGTGTTCTTGCATCTCAATATAACAAGCTAAGGTTAAGGTGACACAAAACATATGGAAATGATCCTCTAAACTCCCCAAATTAAAAGTTATGAGAGGTGATCCAATAAGGAAGTGATGTGTTTCTCCCTTTATTACCCCATGTTAAATTTAGCAAATGATAGTTAGTTAGGTTGAGCTCATCCTAGGCGATATGTAACATCCTCCCAAGTACAACGTCATCCTTAAGTCATGACATCATACTCGAGAGTTGTTACTTATAAATTAGCGGACATTTCTTAAATATCTATAGCCATTTTGATTGATTCGCAAGATAACTAGGTCATAATTCTACTGAAATATATATAACAATGAAACCAAAATATTTATTTAATACAAAGTTCAGTACATAAAGGAAGCTCTTTTATGAGCTTTAACATACCTTTGTCTTCTAACATATTTACATACATATCAACTCCACTAAATACAACATAATAAAAGTATTAACTACTACACTATTGCATTTCCGAGTTCTTTTGCATAGTAGTCTCTCAATCTTCTGCATCAACCTAGAGACGACACGGGAGCACAAAACATAGGAGTGAGAATTATATAATTCTCAGTGGCGTAACTCCCCCAAATACACAATCATAATGTCATCGTCATCGCCCCAGCCACTTCGGTTTACTAAGAAAAAGTGGTCATGCATTATATAATAATGGTTTATTTTTAAAGTTTCAAATCATACTTCCAAAGTGGGTTACTTTTAACATTCAATCACTTAATGTACATATATCATACTACTCAACATCATATACTACTAACTTTCCACTTAAATATATTGGTCTCAATATCGATACTAAACTTCTTCACTTAGCATATAAGACAAAGGATTTCTTAGAAAATTTGCTTCTTAAACTTGCCTTGGCCCTTGACTAATCTTGTCATGTCTGGGTGTTACGTACCACCATCCCCAGTGTGACAATAATGGTTAATAGACTGCTTTTCAGGACTGAGCTCATTCCTATACATGATCGTTGGATTTACTTTCTCTAATTCTCACACAGATCTATTCCTAGCCAGGTTTACTTTCCCCGACTCAATTCAAGGGTAGTCAGGTTCACTTTCCCTGACAGATCGAATTTACTTTCTCCAACCCAAGGTTTATAAATTTTATACTCTTCTTAGTAGTTAGGTTTACTTTCCCTAACAAACTGGATTTACTTTCTCCAGTCCAAGAAACATAATCTTATGCTTTTCTTTTGCATATAAGCAATTGTAATGATCATTCATATCTATGTGTACCTAACCTCATCAATAAGTTCACATGCTCAATTATTCATACTCATATTCAGGTACTCATGTCATACTAGTACAAAATGTCATTATTTCGTCAATTCAAAGCATCAATTTATTTTCAGCACAATGGTGGATTTCACACTATTGTGGCACGAATTTATTTGCTCACAAAACAATCATTTCATAGGCTATAAAAATTATCAAGGACACCTCAATGTGTCACCAAGCCCCTGTAAAAATTTCAGGGTAATTAGAGTTCTCTAACTATATTAAACAAATTCTACAAATTTAGTGGTCAGAAACCCCTCCACCTCAGTTCAAGAACCGTAATTCATAATTTTTAACCCTAGCAAGTGATTGAATCAATTCAGAATAAAAATCATGGTTATACTTCGAGATGTTGTAAGCATCCTGTAAAAATTTCAAAGGATAATTTAATCATTTGCTATTGTAACAAAATTATACAAAATCACAGCTTCAGTTCCCACAATCTAGACAGCATATGCTTAATTTTGGTTCTTGATTTTTTTAAAGTAGTTTAACTCCAAATAAGAACCCAAGAAAATTTGTGGGACTATCCCAAGATGTTAGCTTCAACATACATTTTTCTCAGCTCACGCAAATGCCCACAACATGCTCAGAAAATTTGTGAACAACACCTGCCCTGTTGAAATTCGAAAATCCAACAAACCAACTCAAAATCTCTTTTGATAAAAATGATTTTTCCACAACCCCAAACACTCCACCAAAATTAACACATCAATATCAGCATATTATCAACCAATATATCCAGAAATTTTGGACCAAACATAATTAGAAAAGTCCAGCATAAAATTGGAAAGAAAAGATCGAAGAAAACCCTACTCTTGGGAGCTATTGTATCCTTGTCTCTAGCTTGTTCCAAGATGGAAATTCTTCATTTCAAAGCTCTTAAAACACACTCAAACCCTCCTTAAATCAGTGAAGGATGAGGTAGTAAGATAAGGTTTAGAGATTCTAATCGGTTATATTTGTAGAGGTTGAAGTGTAGAACAATTTTAGTGAAGGAAGATTTTGATTTTACCAAGGTTTGACTTAGGATTTTTGAGGTTGAAGTCAAGGTTTTGATGAAGAAGGAAATGGAGGTTCTGTTGTGTATTTTTTGTCGAGGATGAAAAATGTCTTCTTGGAGAATAAGTTTGGTCATATTTATCTTGTAATAAATGGTTGAATACTTTATGTCATAACTAGATAAATCCTAATCTAAGAAAATATATTGGATGGCTATGATTCAATCTTGTAATTCAAGATTGAATCTTAGCCATTCATTTAGTTTAAAGGGATAAGGCCATTCTTTTTGTAGAGATTTAATTAGTTTTTGGTATTAAAAATTACACACCGAAATTTTACTAAACGGGTAAAATATCATACCCAGGTAATCAAACATTGCCCGAAAATTAATTTCGGGCCTAAAATTCTCATTCTTTATCATTTCTAATCTCAATCCTATAATTTCTCAGTTTTGGGCACCTCTGGGTCCCAATTCTATGGTTTCAGCTGTCCCGATGGGCCTACGGGGCCTAAAAAACACTATTCATGGTTTTTTTTTTACAAAACTATTGGACTGTCCTCATCATTGTTAAAACTGTCAGATTTTTGAAAATACGACTAATAAAGCTCAAATTAATTTTTAACTAATTTTTAGGGTGTTACACGATAAGTGTGGTAAAGTTTTGGTGTTGTTTGTATAAAATTCACCGATGGAGGTATGATGGTTGGTTTATGAAATTCACCGGTGGAGGTATGTTGGTTGGACTGTGAAGTTCTAGTAAGAGGGTGGTTAGCAAAAAAAAAAATAATGTGAAGAAATTATCATGGGTTCTCTTGCATACATATTGAATGCGTTCCTTATGCTTCTACTTTATGTCATTTTATACATGTAATGTTGCATACAGTATTGACATGCATTCATGACTTAGTATGTTGTATTCATAACATTAAGATGCATGCTAAAAGACACGGGTCTCGGCCAATGGTATTTTTAACTTAATAAATGAACCTTATATATGCCCACTACTTTCATAATGAAACTCGAGGTTCCTGAGAACGATGATGACACGTGCATGGAGACGGAATACCCTACTGAGATTCTTATGTAAGTTTCTCACTCCCTCTATTTCTTTCCATCTTTGTCTTCAGACAAGATCAATAGCGACGTTTGTGGACTACCCTGAGATGCCGGCGTAGGAGTTGCACCGTGGTCTAGATCAAAGTGGCGCAACAAAAACGGAGATTAAAGGCCTTCCTGTTTTCAGCACTTAGAAGTTGTCTCGTCTTCACATTTGCTCGTGACTTAGTTCTAGTAGATGTGCACCCACTAGTAGTTAGTTACTTTTTAATCATGTTTGGCTTTTGTATTAGCATATGGTTAGCCTCTATGGATGGGCTCAATATATTTTGTGTGGTACTGTGACTGTGGAATATGTCCGCATTATTATTATTACTATTTGATATGATATTCGAAGTAAATGTTATGATGTGATGATGTTCGCAGTGTATGTTGCACCTTATTGTGGTTTGCATGAAATGCAATGTGATGAATAATTATATGCTATAATGTATACGTGAATGGCTCATAGTTTGGTTTTTCAAAAAAAAAAAGGGTCATATTTTCCATAGACTTATTTCAAAGCTCAAAATTAAGTAAAATGTAAAATTTTGAGATGATAGGATAACAACTAACGATTAACCATTATGCGTCCTAGGCGTATTGTGTTGAAAGTTAGAGTGTTATAGTGGGCAGAATCCAAAAATCCAGCAGCATGGTTCAAAATCTCTTTCCACAAAAATGATTTTTCACAATATCAAACCACTCCACCAAAATTAACACATCGCTATCAATATATTATCAACCAATTCAACCAAAAATATTCAGTGAAATCAGTAAGAAAATCACAAAAACAGAGTTGAAGTAAAAGATGTTTAAAATGCTCTACTTTGGTGGCTTTAAGGATCTTGGCTTTAAGGATGTTCCAAGAGTGATCTTGCTCACTTCAAGGCCACCAATTCAATGTCAAACCCTTCCCTAAACAGTAGATGGTGAGCTCTCAAAGTTGGAAAAAGTGATGGATTCAAATTCTAATTGGTTAGTTTGGTAGATATTGAGGAGTGGAACAAGTTTTGTTAAAAGAGTTTATGGTTTTATTAGGTCTAGGCTAGGGAAATAGCAGTTTGAATTCAAGTTTTCATGGTTTTTGTGAAGAAAAATGGAGATGGTTGGTCCTTCTTGTTCATGGCCAAGAATGATAGCTTGATGGAGAAGTTTGGTTGTTTTAATTTGTCTTAGGATAAAGTAGCATTTATGTAATATTAAGTATAATTCTTTAAAGAAAAGAAAAACAAATGGATGGCTAGGATTTAATCTTGTAAAGAAAGATTAAATCTTAGCCATTCACTAAGTCAAAATGGATATACATTACCCTTTTATAAAGATTTAACTATCTTTCGATATTAAAAATTGCACACTGAAATCTTACCGAACGAGTAAAATACCGTACCCGGATAATCAAATATTATCCGAAATTATTTTCTAGGTATAAAATCCTCATTCCTTACTATTTCTAATCTCAATCATATAATTTCTTAGTTTTGGGTATCTCTGGACCCAATTCAAGGGTTTTGGCTCTCCCGACGGACCCACGGAGCCCACAAGTTACTATTCACTTTTTTTTTTTTGCAAATCTGTTAAACTATTCTCATCATTATTGAAACTGTTAGATTTTTAAAATTATATCTAATCAAGCTTAAATTAATTTTTAAATAATTTTTTGGGTGTTATAAAATGTAATTTTTTGTAATAAAAGATATAATTTTTTATAAAAACAATGGTGCACAAATCAGGGTCAAGAAGGTGTGGTAAGAGTCCATCGCTTCCTAATCAAGTATCGATAGTTCAAATCTCATCTTGAGAATGGACAGCTTTAAAAACCTATGGCCAGTATCTACCCCTTTAAATTAGCCTATTGTACATGAAGAGATTAGTTATTATGTCTAGCAATAGATACAGTAAGAAACCAAAATAAAAAATAATAATAATTTCCCACAAAACCATTATAACATCATTTGTTATTGAGATTAATTTCAATGAATTGTCAATACCAAAGAGTTGTATACCTTTTTTTATGGGGTAAGATTTTAAAAGTAATATAGAGTTAAGTCAAATATTTTTATCTATATGATAGTATACAATTAAATAATTATATAAATGTTTATATTTATAATGTATTAAAATTTGGACGGAAATAAATGCTTTCATGTTGTTCTTACCTAAAAGTGGAGGTAAGGCTACAAGTGTCTCTGACGTTCATGTAAGGGGGTAGGGATACCTATAAAAACACTTTGATGCTCAAATTAGCAAGTGGTGAGGCATAGAGGTATTGAGGATACAATAAGGATTAGATGATTATATGTAGGGCATTAAGTCCCTTGATATAGAGATAGGTGACCTCATCATAAATAAAGTGACAATCTTCCTCGGGCAAGGAAGATATTCTTGATATTTAGTGTGGATTAGATATATATCATATTCAGAGGGAGATATGATCTAATCTAGAAGATGTGGAGATCGTAAGAGATATAAGTGTAGGTAAAAATGTGCACGAGAAGGGGGGTTGAATCATGCATGATCCTTTTTTGCGTTTTCTAAAGCTTTTGAAAACTAATTACTATCAAGTGTAAAACTTGAAGTGCAGTGGAAATATAGTTAGTAGCTTCAGAAAGTGGATTTATGAACTTTATTAGATAAGAAGTTCATTATTAAAAGAAATGACAGAAAGCTGGAAGTATATATATAAGATCAAGAGTAAGAGAAAGATGCAACAAGGATAAATAAAAGAGATTAGAGAGAGAAAAAAAACATAAAGGATTTTATACTAGTTTGGCCAACCTGCTTACATCTAGTAGTGAACAATCGCTGAGGTTCCATTTAAAATAGCTTTCTCAACCTCAGAAAGTAAAGTTGTGTAGTTTTTACATTAGCCTTCCTAAGCTATCATCCGTGGGTTTCAGAAATCACCTGATGTCACAGATTGAGTAGTTTTGTACTAGTCTCTCCAAGCTAACATGAGTAGTATTATACTAGCCTCTGTAAGCTAACCTGTGATCAGTAGCTACCCCTATAGTCACGTTGAAAGTAATCTTGACACTGGCCTCTCCAAGCTAAACCATGAGTAGTAGCAACCTCTACAGTCATGTTGAAAGTAGTCTTGGCATTGGCCTCTTCAGGCCAAACCGTGACTAGCAGCAACCACTGCTGTCTCATTGTAAGTAGTTTGACCTTAGCCTCTTCAAGCTATGTTCCACACTAATCACTAACGGATCAAGGATACAAAGGTTTGTGTTTAGGCTGCCATTCAAATTAACCTATACTCAAGTTTCCTTAACATATACATAGAAGTTCCTGGGAAAAATTTGAATGACTTCCTTCCTCTATTTCTTCCATGGGAAGAGCATAAATCTGATTAAGAATGTAGAAGGAAGATTTTCTTTACACTTCAAGGATAAAACTGATTACATGATAAATATTGAATATTCTAGGAAGTGGGAAGAGATTTTTACAGAGTTTCCTCTCTTGAATCTTCAAATCTCTCATTTGTCTTTAAGCTTAGCATCTCCTTTTATAATGGTCTTTCTTTGTGACCACTGCCACATATCAGTTCTTTAAGTGACACATGTTGATCATCAGTTGTGTCTTGAAAGAAATAGCTAGAAGAGAGGTTGACAGAACTATCACATCAATTATAGAATGTAACATCCTAATTTTTAACCCAATACTCCTAGAACGTATTTAGGTTAACCATTAGTCTATTACTCTTTTAGTCTCATTCTTTAAAACCTTTCTTTAAAATACTTAGCGGAAAATACAGGTAGAATTTTTTTTTGAAGACGTAAACAGACGTGAGTCTCGCGTAACATAAAAGGTCATTAACGTAAAGGGCAAAAATAAAAAGAATAACATATCAGAAACATCAGCACATCATCATATAACATTAACCTCAAATATTAAATCAAACAACATTAATAGTATTAATGATATATGAATATTCCACAATAATACCACACTAAATATATTGAGCCCACCTGTAAAGGTTGAGCTTATAACAAATCAAAACTACACACAACCACGATGTGAAAAGGCTAAGACTACGTCCTCGTTTCCGCTACGCCACTCTGTCCTCGACCATCAAGCTACTTCCATGTCGGCACCTCAGGGCAATCCATGGATGTCATTGTCGACCTTGTTTGAAAATGACGATGGAAAAGAAAGATAGGGGAGTGAGAAACTTATACAAGAATCTCAGTAGGGCTTCCCTTTTCACGCACGTGTCATCATCATCGTCCTCAGGAACCTCGGGTTTAATTATGAAATAGTGAGCATGCAAAGATTCATTTATTAAGCTCTAAAACAGCCATTACCGAGGCCCGTTCATTTTATCATGAATCTTGTAATGAATGCATCATACTTCTTTATGATATGCATGTCAATACTTTATGCAACATTACTCTAAAACATACATCTAACTTCATAGCAAACATGACGTGCATAGAACATGGTTCATGAATAACATTCCTTGTTTCATTAGGTGATTTAAATTTCTTTTCATTCTTGGGGCCACCCTATTACTCTTCCTTTTTGAGAGTACTTCTAAGTTATCAGCTTATATCTCACTAGTCGTCACTAGCTTAAACTTATTCCCTTTTGATAAGTTGAAGTCCTGACTTGATAAGTACAGGTTAGGGGGCAAGAATCATCTTTTCATCACCTATAGTTTGATGAGTCTAAAGGATCATTTTCTTATATTTTAGATCACCTTAAGCAAGAATCACCTTTTCATCACCTATCATTTAATGAGTCCAAAGGATCATTTTCTCATACTTTTAAGTCACCTTAAGTCTTGGCATGTTATAACAAGATGCAACACATATCTCATAAATGTCATAATTCTTCATATATTTCTAACATATGCATCTCTAATGTTTCAAATGAAACCACAACATGCAAATGATGAATTCTATACCAATACCTCACATAACATCAAATATCGCATGAATGCATCATCTCAAATCATCATCACATAAACATTCCCTTAAATGGCCAAACACTTAAATTGGGTAACTCAAATTGTCAAATTATTTTCTTATACATCTAAGGGACTAATCATCATCATTACCACTAATTATTAACCTCAAGAATATCGTCAATCAAGATTGGGCAGCATAGGTAGTAAATGAATTTCCATGATTTAAGGTGTTCTAGAAGTTGCGTTTTACGCCCTTTCTCGGTTCTGTCTTCGCCTAAGGTGCTATAAATTAAATCTAAATCATTTATGAGGTATTCCTATGCCTATAGACTAATTATAAGTCATGTTACCACATTATAGGGGCACCGGAAAAAATCAGAGAATTAAATGTTCTAAGAGTTCTAGAATTGCATTTTTACGGTTTTCTAGTTACTAGTTTCTCTATGGGTGCTAAAATTCAATCCTACATCAAATGTTACCAAGTTTTTCATAAATAAACAATCCTAATCTGATTATTATCATACTAAAATAGTTTTGGTAGTGTCTAAAAATAAATAGGTCAAAACTATGTTAAAACTCAACTTTATCGTTTCTCTGTAAGACTAGTTTCTTTCCTAACTTGCATAGAAAGGTTCTCAACTTATTATACATAATTTTAACACATTCCATCATACCAAAACAACATCATTCAGCAGCAAATATACCATGACAGAACCGAATTCATATATGTTCATGTCATGCATAAAATTTCATTTTTAACAAGCATGAGTTACTAGTTCCTCTTTGAATCGTTTTAGGACCTCTAAAACTCTTTCGCAAAACATTTTATCTTGTAGAAGAGACTAAGAACAATCATAGGGCAGTAACTAAATTAAAACACTTTTGGAAGAGGTTTAATTTACAAATCTTGTTGGTAATGACCTTATAGAATTCTTAAAACATGGAAAACTTTTGAACATAGATTGTTGGCCCTTGTAACTAAATGAAACTCATATTAAGTTCATCATCATCACATGGCCGAAATGTGCATCCATGGGATGTCTCCGTAACCTAACTTTAACTTGAGACAATAAGGGCAAGTCTTTGAGCTCTTAGAGTTTTTAGGTGACGACAAAAAGTAAACGTGCTATGCATTCCGTTTTATCCTTTATTGCATGACTTGAAAATAAATATGCAAAGCTTGAAAATAAATATGCAAGTTCAATTCTTTATTTTAGTGCTCTAGGCCCAGCAACAATCGACTTTAAGGTCGAAATAGAAAGGCTTCGAGATTAATTAGGTGATATGCAAGCTCTCGTTTTAAATCTTTAAGTTCTTTAAGTGATGACTTGAAATATAAATGTACAATGCAAGGCTTGAAACTTAAACATGATAATGCAAGTCCTTTTCTTTAATCTTTAGAGTTTAGTGATGACATAGGAAAGTAAATATGAGATGCAAGAGCTTGAAATATAAATATGAGATGCTAGAAATATAAATATGCAAGTTCATTTTTATATCTTTACTAGAGCTCTTACAAGACTTTGAAGGAACTTAAACCTTAACCCAAATTTATCACAATAAGCTAAAGTAAACAAAATATCATCCCTTGAAGCAAAATCATAAATAACATTTTTATTAAAACTCAAGCTCTAGAGGTCTCATTGTGATGAACACATGGTCATCATCTAGAAACTCTCATCATCAAGCTTCCATGTTGAACCACCAATGATGGCCAAATTTTTAGAGAAAGAAAAAGGAAAATGGGGCCGAAACCATGAGCAAGAAAAAGAACCATTTTGAAACTCTAGAGACCATGATCTTGATGATGTATTAACACCAACATCATGTGTCCTCATCATTGAGTTCATACACTCATTTTAGAACAACATCAAAGTTAAGTTTTCAAGGTAAAAAGAAAAGAAACTAAAAACATCTTTTCCTCAAAAACCAAGATCAAGCTTTAGAGGTTGCTCAAGTGATGAATATCATTATGCAATCCCTATCATCAAGCTCTCATTTCCAAGTTCATCAAAGGCTCTAGGCCGAAATCAAAATGGAAAGAAAAGGAGAAGTTCTAAAGGATTCAAGAGAAACCATCAAGTACATAACTAAATAAGAACTTTTAATGAAAAAAATATTTAAAATAAAATCCATACCAAGTGAAATGATGTTGAAGAAGATGAAGGAAATAAAGAAGTTGAAGAAGAAGAACTCTTGATAGAGGAAAAGGAAAGCTTTGAGTGCTCTAGAAAACTAAAACTTATCAAATGACTAAAGGTTCTCACAAGTTTATTTGCATATGTATTTATAAGGAAATGAAGCAAATGAGGATGCATGGAGGAGGAAGGGTGGCCGAAACTATATGGAAGGAAAAGGAAGGAAAATATCTTCTTCAAGGTATGGTTGTAGTCATTCAAAGGTATGGCCAAGTATGGGTTCAAGTATGAGCCTAAGCATGGTGTAGGCATGATGTGGTATGGATGGCCATGAGGGAGGTATAGGTGGCCATGCCTTTCTAGAAGAACTTGGGGAATAAGTTGTTCCTTAATTGTGGGTTAGGATGTGTGTTTAGGTAAGGTAATGGTTAATTAGAGACTTGTAAGACTAGATTTAGGAGGTGGTCGTGCTAAATTAATGGAGTCAAACTCCATTAACTAGGAATCCAATACCAACATGTTTCCTTGATTTAGGGAATTGGAGAGAGAAAATATTATTTCTAGATTCTTTTCTCTAAGAATTAAAATTAGAAAAGAGTTTTGAGTTTCTCTAAGCAATCTTAGGTTCTAATTAACCTCAATTAATTATTTTGACTTTAAATTAGTAATTAGAATTTACTAATCTTTAATTAGAGCCTAATATTGTTTACGTTTTGCTAATTATATCATTAGGCCCAAAATGCACTACATAAGGGCAAAATCGCAATTTTACACAAAAACTGCCCGGGGCCACTGGGACTCCAACAGAGGTCACTAAACACATAAAAACATCATTTAAACCTTCTGGAAAAGTTCCGGGCTCAAATGGCACTCATACCTGCGTGAAAACGTTATAGGGGTATTTTGGTCATTTTGACTGTAACATCCTAATTTTTAACCCAATACTCTAGAACATATTTAGGTTAATCATTAGTCTGTTACTTCATAGTTCTCATTTAACTTTGAATTACTTAGCGAAAAATACGGGTAAATTTTTTTTTGAAATAAAAGTGAGAGCCGCGTGATGCGATAAGCGGTAAACCATGTATGGTAAACAAATGTCTCACAACATCATAACATAAGGCACAACATGAACATCACTGAAAATCATCTTATATATATATATAACTTGCCCACTTATAAGTGTGGGTCTTAATTTAGTACAAGGGAAATACATAAAAGGAAATACAACATCAAACATAAACATAATCTACTCCCTACCGAGTGCATCTAATAGGATAACCTCTAAACAAAAGAAGGTTTATCCCTATGTAAGTGGTGTGTGCTCTAACTCGGCCATCTCGACCTCCCATCTTGCGACCATCTGGTGATCGAGGCAGATATCCGGGAAACTGAGCGAGCTCCTCGGGTGTGAAAAGGCGGAGTGGGGATCGAATATGACTCCCAGGGTATGGCCGCATCTCCTGCAGCACGCTGCCGGCAGTCAGTGGGCTCGCCATCCTCTCCGAAGTCCATAGGTATGGTGGGGAAGATCCCTCGGAGGGTACCTGGGTGGCGAATCCTCGGAAGGATCCATCTCCGAGAAGGACGATGGGCAACGGGGCACATACTCGGGGTAGTCTCGAACGGCGGATGCGGAAGGTGGAGTACGGCGTAGCCTCTCCTCTCGGGGACGTGCGCGCTCGAACACTAGGTCATCGCCAAAAGGTGAGACGGGGGAGAAACGATGGGAATGTACAGGGGGTGAAGGTGCGACCCATGAACATGAATACTCTAACGTACATCGACTCCACAAAATGGAATGACCTGGTCCGGTCATGGTGCACCTCCCATACGTCGGCGGTTCACGAACACTACGAACGTCGCCATCTGAAGACGTGACGGAAAGAAAGAGATAGAGGGAGTGAGAATCTTGCTAAAGAATCTCAGTAGGGCCTCCTACTACCTAGGTGCCATCATCTCGCCCTCAGGAACCTTGGGTTTAATTATGCTGAAAGTCTGAACATGCATTTAGTTCATTTTAAACTTCAAAATATACGTTAGCCAAGGTCCATTCATTTTAAGATGATCTTAATGTCATGAATGCAACATAATAGAAAATGTATGCATGGCACTACCTAATGCACATACATAAAACATAACGTCAAGCATCATCATCATTGGTGGCATAAAGTGGCAATAGTAACATTCATATGGGACAAAACTTAGTGACATAATCATAATCATGAAACTTCTCTTCCTCATGGGCCACCCTAAAAGACAATCGAACTGGGGGTGCTCTCAACCGGTGTCACCCGTAATCTGTCATACATCTAGGTTATGAGCTCATACCTTAACTAGTCGTCACTAGTTCTTACTTACCACTTAACGATAAGCGATCATAAATCCCGAATTATCCGACTGAGTGCTGGTTAGGGGGCAAAACTCTTAGGGGTGCTCATCAACTCTGTCACCTAAGAGTATAAAATGGTACCGATGTCACATGAGTTCTATGGTGGTGCTCCGCCGTACGGCGGTCATCCTACAACCCATCTTTGTACCTTTAATTTTCAAAATCTCTGTCCCCTAAATTTGTCGGAAATTGGCGCCAAAACGGTCATTACAATCGAATTTCTTCCAAATTTGCTTTATGCCACATTAACATATAATCTCATAAATTCCTCATATGAATAACATCATCATCATTAGCATACTTCATGCATCATCATAAATCATCCAAACGTTTACCCTTACGGTAGCTTATGCTTTGACCCTTACGGGTCTTAATCTTGAGATATAGTTCTCACACCCGCTGCTCATATTTTAAGCACCTAAGGCTCATAATTAAACATCATTCATAATCCTCTCATTTTACTTTTTAAATCTGAATAGCATAGGTGGAAATCCTAACATGTGAATACGGGTTCTAGAACTTACGCTTTTAGACCCTTTCTTGGTTCCGCTTTTTAAGCCAAGGCTATGGATTAAATCTAGATCAATTATGAGGCATTCCTATGCTTAAGGACTAATTATTAATCATGTTTATCATGTTGTAAGGGTGCTGGACAGAATCCAGAAAATTAAATGTTCTAAGAGTTCTACATTTGTATTTTTACGGTTTTCTAGTTACTAGTTTCCCCATAGGTGTTAGAATTCAATTCTAACTCAAATGATACCAAGTTTTTCATGTCTAAACAATCTAAATCTGATTATGTCCCCATTAAAACAGTTTGGATTAGTTCCATAAACAAATTGGTCAAAACTATGTTAAATTCTAGCTTTACGGTATTTCTAGTTAGCTAGTTTCTCACCTATCATGCATAGGATCGCTTCTACATCATCATACGATATTTTCACACATTCCAACACATTAAAACATCATCATAGAGCATCACATTCACCACATCAGAACCGAAAACATCTTGCCTCAATAAGAGAAGTAAATTGACATTTCTAGGTACATAAGTTAACTAGTTTCTCTGGAATCAATCTAGAACTTCTAAAACTCTTGCAAAACATTTTAATTCATCAAGAGGCTATGTGAAGCCTTAGGTCACTGACCAAAACATATTCCATCCCCTAAAAGAGATTGGAATCACAACTTATAATGACATAACCTTATAATGAATTTGTAAAACTTTAAGGAAAACTTAAAACATAGGCTATTGGTCCTAGTAGCTAGATGAAAACTCATTGCACGTCCATCATCACTACTTGGCCGAAAAACATACATTCAAAGTGTGGTTTGCATTAAACTTTTACTTGGAATGAAATGGGCAAGTCTTTGAGCTCTAGGTTCTTAAGTTACGACACAAACTAAACGTGCTCATGCTTTTCATTTTTAATCTTGCTTTCAAAGTAAAGTGATGACTTGAAATTAAATATGCAAGGCATAATTTAAACGTGCAAGCTTGAAAGTAAATATCACGAAGCATAATCTTAAACGTGCAAGCTTGAAAGTAAATATGCAAGATTCAATTCTTTATTTTAGTGCTCTTGGCTCAACAACAATCGACTTTAAGGCTAAATAGATAGGCATTCGAGAAATTAATTAGGTGATAATGCAAGTTCAATTCTTTATTTTAGTGCTCTAGGCCCAACAACAATCGACTTTAAGGCCGAAATAGAAAGGCTTCGAGAATTAAATTAAGTGATGATACAAGTTCCATTTTTAATCTTTATGTTCTTAGTGATGGCTTGAAAGTAAAGATGCATAGCAAGAATGTAAATATGAATGCAAGCATAAAATAAATTATGCAAGTTCATTTTATCTTTCTAGAGCTCTTAACAAGACTTTAAAGGAATTTAAACCTCAACCCAAACTCATCAAACCAAGACAAAGTAAAAGTCTAGAGTTCTTAGAACTCAACATAACATATTTAGAAAATCAAACATCTAGCATGAAAAGGAAAGGTAATGGTCAAACTTCAAGGAAAGAAAAGAAATGTTTGAAACTTAAAATCCATGATCTTGGTGATATACTAACACCAACATCATGAGACTCCTCATCATTGAGTCATTGGAACCATTTTGAAACAACATCAAAGTTAAAGTTCTCAAAGGTTCAAGAAAGGAAAAACTAGAAACACTTTTGCTCAAGAACAAAGATCAAGCTCTAGAGTTTGTTTCAAGTGATGAACATCATCATGAAACTCTCATCATCAAGCTCTCATTCCTTTGTTCTCCAACGCCCATGTAAAATGAAAAGGTAAAGGAAAGGAAAAGAAGTTCTAAAAAGAATCAAGAGAAACTATGAACATTAAGCTTGAAACAAGAACTCTAAAGAAAGAATACATGAAAGAAAATCCCTACTTGGTGTGATGAACTTGAAGATGGAAGAAGAAGATGAAGAAGATGGAGAACTTGAAGAACTCCAAGAACTTGAAGAACACAAAGACTTTGAGAGAAAAAGAAAAGCTTTGAGTGTTTCCTAAACTTAGCAAATGATCTAAAAGTGGGCGAAGCACCTCAAGGCATTCTATTTATAGAGAAATGAAACAAATGGAGTGGAGCTCATGGAGGAGGAGGTTTCACGCAGGTGCAGATTGGAGGCTTTCCATGAGTTCCATGAGGTGAGAGATAATGTGTTCTTGAGGTATGGTGAGGTATGGTTCAAAGCATGGTGAGGTATGGCTCAAGGTATGGCTCAAGCATGGCTCTTTGAGTGAGAAAACAATTTAATATGTGTCAAAGAGGGGATGTGGCAAAATGCATCAAATTCATGGGAGGAGGATTAGTTTGCATTTTAATTGTGTTTTAGAGTTGTGTTTAGGTGTATCTTTGATTATGCTTAAGATTAGGAATTTGTAAGAAAGTGTTTAGGTAAGGAAATGGGTAATTAAGGTGGTCTACACATAATTAAGGAGTGGTCTTGCACCATTAGAGAGTTAAATCCTCAATTTAGAGTCTAAACAACTCTAGACACATTTCCTTGATTTAAGCAATTTTAGGTTCTAATTAACTTTAATAAATTATTTTGACTCTAGATTAATTAGGGAAATAAATTGATCTTCGTTTAGAGCCTAATATTGCTTAGGTTTGCTTAATTACGTCATTAAGCTCAAAAACACTATTCTAGGGGCAAAATCGTAATTTTGCACTAAACTGCCCTGACCTCCGGATCTGAACAGAGACCTCTAGACACATGAAAACATGTTTTTAAACCTCTGGGAAAGTTAGGAGCTCAAACGGCACCATTTCCCGTAAAAACGCTATAGGGGTATTTTGGTCATTTTGATTCAAAGCTGAAACGAAATTTTCGCCTCGAAAGCATTCAAAGGCCATTCAATCCCCTTCGAACATTGAGTTGACCCTGGGAGGATGACCGAGGTGGTTACCCTCGCGAAGTTCAGTCAGTGAAATGACCTAAGGGCATTTCTGGTCCATTTCTGACAGAAAAATCGGGGTGTTACATTGACCCCAATCCTCAGAAAATGAGATTTTTGTTTCCGAAACCACTCAAAAACCATCTAATCCCCTTCAAACATTGAGTTGACCCTTTGAGGACTGCCGGGTCGGTTATCCTCGAATTCGAGATGGAAAATGGTTGTAGGGGCATTTTGGTAATTTTTTCTCAGACAGAAAAATCGGGGTGTTACACAGAAGCCATTGTAAATATGAGTTTTCTGATATTCCTTCAAAAACCACTTTTCTACTTTCTGAGCTTGCTTTCTGAACTCCTCTTTCATGAAGCTAGGGTGATTGATCAAGATGGCAGAAGAGATGATGTACCAGTTTAAAACTAGGTTTGACTTGATAATTTGAAATTCAAATTTCAAATTTCCCTCCCTTTCCTATAGCATTCTTTGCTCTACTTATGGGTGAGCTTTCTGATGTATGTAGTCAGTGCCTTGAAGAGTATTTCACTTTCTAATCTTCAATCAAATCTTCTTTGTTGATAATATCTTTTCGATTGTGATGATTGAAGATTAAGTAACATGTTGCTTATGAACGTATTCTAATTTCTTTATCTTGAGTGTACTTTCTGATGTCCCATGCTACTTTCTAAAATCTATTTCTTGGTTTCTTGTAGCGTTGCAACCTTCCTCTCATTGTTAGCTATCAAATGCTTGGATAAGGATATAATTTCACTTCTATTTCATAACAAATCTCGTAACATGTTTACACATGCATAGTAAAATATATATACTCATTTGAGTAAGCCTTGCTCTTGCTAAATGATAGATACCTGTTACAATCTTACAAGAAACTCAAGAGAAATATTAGTCATTCTTTAAAGCATTTTCTTTGAATTGGTTTTGTTGTCATTCAAAACACATGAGCGCATAGGGGTGTAGAGCTAACAATAAGGGGATAATAGGAGATTTCCAAGATATCACGCAGGAAATTCATAAGATATCCTTGATTAAATTGAGGGAGAATCTTTAGGGGATCATTATGTCAAGTAGGTGATCTGTAGAGCCCCCTATCTGCGTACTCATGGTTAGGTCAAGGTCTCCATATTTCTAGTCTAGTTGATAGCCCCTAAGCTTGGTTGTCGACTGAGTATTTGGAATTGAGGTGTCATGACCAATGTATGCTGAGAACTACGTGTAAGCAGAAAAACACATGAGAAGGGGGGTTGAATCATGTTTTAACTATTTTTCCCTTCACTGAAGATTTGAAAAACTTTGTTTAAAAAAACTATCAAGATAAACTTGTAGCGCAATGGAAAAACGTTATATACCTTCAAAAAGTGAATTTTCTGAGCTTGATTAAATATGGAAAGATGTCTAAGAACTTTTCAAAACTTGAAACTGAAACAAAGCATATATATAGAAAATAACAGAGATAAAGGAAAGCAGAGAACGAACACAAGGAGTTTTATATTGGTTTGACCAACCTGTCTACATCCAGTTCTCAACCACTATTGGGTTTCACTACCTCTTCCTCCAACCAGAACAAGAGTCAAGATAATCTTTTCAGTAGCCTTCTCAAGCTATGTCTCGTGACTAGTAGACAACACCTACTGCCACATACCAAGTAGTTCTTTGCCAACATCTTCAAGCTGAACCGAGTAGTCTTGAACTAGCATCTCCAAGCTAAACTCGTGACGAGTAAAACTCAATTACTGTCATGTTGCAAGTAGTATTCAACAAGCCTCTTCAAGTTATCCCACACTGATCACTACTAGATCAAGGTTACAAAGGTAATAAGTTTGAGTTGCCACTCAAACTAACCTATACTCAAGATTTCTTTGAATATACAATGAAAAGATCTTGAAAATATTGAATGACTCCTTTCGAAAATTCTTCCTCAGAAGAACATATGATCAATGAAGTATAGAAAGAATATTTTGTACAAGGAAAAAGATTTATAGACAGTGAAAACTTTTACAAAGAAAAGATAAAGAGAAAACTTGACAATGTTTTTGCTCTTTTGCTTAGCATTAGTTCATTTCTTTAAAGAGCACTGCATCTCTATTTATAGAGGTCCTTCTTGGGACTGTTGCCTTCAGTGACATCTTCTAGGGACATGTGTTGATCATTCATTACTGTTTCAGAAAGATAGTCTAGAAGAGTAGTCTGTCTTCTTGTCAGATACTTTGCAGAAGCCATTGTGAAAAAGTGAGATTTCTGATGTTTGTCAGAGACTTCTTTATACTTTTTGATCTTATGGTTTCTAAACATTTTTCTTCTAGAACATTTGGACAGTTGACTTTTGAAGGCAAAATAGATGATTTACTGGGTCTGACACTGGGATTTGACTTTTCTATAAGCAAATTTGAATTTTGAAGTTCAAAATTTCCTTCTTTCTGTGTGATGTAAATTGTTTGTTTATGATACACACTTTATGAAAGTGATGATTGAAGGTGGTGTAACATCTGGTCTTTAGATAATGCTTGATTTCTTAATGTAAGCATACTTTCTAATGTCTAGTGCTACTTTCTGAAGTCTCTTTCCTTGGTTTCTTGAAGCGCTGAAGTCTTCTTCAATCGTTTTAGCTTTCAATGCTTAGATAAGGATATGATTTCACTTCTATAACAATTCAAATCTCATAACATGAGATTAACATGCTTACACATACATAGTGAAATATATATTCTCCTTTGAGTAAGCCTTACTCTTGCTAAATGTAACGCTCGGTGACGAAGTTGGGGAGTGATCGCCGGTGCAAAGAAAGCACAGACAAGGAGCGGCTCCTGTGAGACTTCTAAATGGAGGGGTATATGAATGAACCGATTACGTACCCGAATGAGAGGGATCCTGAGGCTGTGTAGGTATGGGACTACACAGTTAAGGAGGACTTATATGAATTGATTTGTACTACCTATACCAACAAGATGTATCTTCTTTTCGGTAGCCTATCACTAAAGAACTCCACAATTAAGCGTAATTGACTTGGAGCAATTTTGGGATGGGTGACCTCCTGGAAAGTTTTCCTAGGAAGCATCTGAGTGAAGACAAAACACGCTGGAAAGACCCGTGTTAGTTTATGGGGACAGTCGTCAATCCATAAAGTAGCAAGGGATATTACGAATGGTATCAGAGCTTGCACCTCTCCTAGTATGGTGTGGTTCGGGGATGAACCAAGCGAAAGCTGGTGGGCATGTAATGCCTAGTGATGAAGTCGGGGAGTGATCGCTGGTGCAAAGAAGACACGGACAAGAAACAGTTCCTGGCAGACTTCTAAGTGAAGGGGTACATGAATGAATCAATTACGCACCCGAATAAGAGAGATCTTGAGGCTGTGTAGGTATAGGACTACACAGTTAAGGAGGGCTTATATGAATTGATTTGTACTACTTATACTAACAAGATGCATCTTTTTGATAGCCATCACTAAAGAACTCCACAGTTAAGTGTGCTTGATTTGGAGCAATTTTGGTATGGGTGACCTCCTAGGAAGTTTTCCTAGGAAGCATGTGAGTAAGGACAAAATATGCTGTAGAGAGCCGTATTAGTTTGTGGGGATAGTCGTCAATCCATAAAGTAACAGGGGATGTTACAGTCATAACATAATCTTTCATCTTTACTTCCTTAGGTGACTTAACTTTCTTGTGAGAGTTCTAGATTATGAGTTCATACCTAACTATTTGTCACTAGTCTACACTTATCCTCTCGATAAGCTAATTCTCAACTCCCAGAGTGTGGGATAAGGGGCATAGGATCACCTTTCGTAATCATTAGTTCTTGGAGTCTAAAGGATCACCTTATTGGATCACCTCTCCTAACCTTTAATTCTTGGAGTCTAGATGATTATTTCCATGTGTCTTATGTCACCTTAAATCTTAGCATGTTATTTAGAGTGCAAACAAGAGCATATAATCATAACTGTCATCTAAACTTATCATTTAACATTTTATGCTAGTAACTTCATAATATTTCTAAGTCCACAAATTTGGCGGAAATCCGGCAGCATAATGGCTGGGAACAGAGCTTCCCTAAATTTGCCTCATGCCATAGAACACATGTATCATCCTAATTTTTTAACCTAATACTCTAGAATATATTTAGATTAATTATTAGTCTATTACGTCATAGTTTTCTCTTTATTTTAAAATACTCAGCGAAAAATACAGGTATTTTTTTTTTTTGAAATGTAAAAGCAAAGTAAGAACCGTGCAATACAATGAACGATGAAGCATAAAAGAAATAAAACACAAGTCCAAATAAACACATCATGAACATCCGATCATAAAACATGTAATCGCATAGTATGATAAAACAAACCACATATATAGATATATAATGTACCCACTCAAGAAGGGTGGGACTTAGTTTAGTACAACATCGAACAAATACAACTGAAATGGAAATACATGGAAACATAAAAAGAGAACACCCACACCCTAGTGCACCTAAAATGGATAACCTTTCAGAAAAAAGAAGGCTATCCTAATGTACGTGTGGTGTGTACACTATAACTCCTCAAGCACCTTTACTACTGGTAGTTCGGATAGGGTGGGACATAGCCGATCCACGAGCAAAGCACATTTGGAGTGGGCACTCGCTGCGACTGGACATGAGCTCCTCGACGGGGGCGCATAGACTGCCTCTGAGCCAGCCTCGGCTGTGTAACCGTCTCCTCACTACTCTTTATTCTCAGTGGGGGAGTAGGGGCAGAGCTCTCAGAGTATAGATGGGTGGGTGAATCCTCTGATGGGCCAGTCTCTGAGTGCCTCGAACGGGGGACGTAGTCGGGAAAATCACAGACGGCAGATTCAGCAAAGTACGTGCGGAGTACCCTCTAGTTATGCGTCCGCGCACGTTCAAAAACCATGTCGTCGCCGAATGGAGAAGTTGGAGAAAAATGATGGCTATGCACAGAGTGAGAAAAGGGGCATCCCAAAAACATAAACACTCGGGGTGTGCAACTTCCCTCAAAATGATACGACCAGTGCTCCGGGTCGTAGTGTACCTCCTAGGTAGGGGTATCAATGAACAACACGAAAGTCACCATCTGAAGATGTGACGGAAAGAAAGATAGAGGGGGTGAGAATCTTGCTAAAGAATCTCAGTAGGGTAGCCTCCTATCTAGGTGTCATCATCTACGTCCTCAGGAACCTTGGGTTTAGTGTATAAAATAAGTGAGCATGCATCAAGTTCATTTTTAAGCTTCAAGACGCAAATGAATGATCAACACATGTCCCTAGGAAGTCTGATCAAGGCAACAGTCACAAGGAAGACCTCTATAAATATAGATGTTGTGCTTTCAAATAGAAGTGATAAAAAACACTGAATAAAAGAGCTGAAACTCTGCAAAGATTTCTCCTTCACTAGTAAAGTTCATTACTGCTTATAATCATTTTCTTGTTCACAAAATATTCTTTCTACGTTCCTCATTGTTCATATGTTCTTCCAAGGAAGAACAACTAGAAAGAAGTCATTCAAGTATTTCCCAAAGTCCTTCACTATAAATCTTAAGGAAACTTGAGTGTAGGTTAGTTTGAGTAGCAACCCAAACACAGAACCTTTGTATACTCGATCCAGTAGTGATCGGTATGAGTTAGTTTAAAGAGGCTAGTCAAAGTCTATTTGCAATGTGACAGTAAAGGTGTTTTATTGGTCACGGTTTAGCTTGAAGAGGCTGGTTAAAGACTACTTCGTTTAGCTTGGAGAGACTGGTCAAAGACTACTCGGTTCAGCTTGAAGAGGGTGGTGAATAACTACTTGGTTTGCGACAGTAGGGATTATCTATTGGTCATTGGAAATAGCTTGGGAAGGTCATTGTAAAGATTATCTTTGTTCTTTCTCGGGTTCGAGAAAGATTTAGTGAAACTCAACGATTGTTGAGAACTAGATGTAGGCAAGTTGCCAGATCTAGTATAAAAACTCTTAAGCAGTATCTCTATTCTTCTTCATCTCTTAATTTATTTCCATATCTATCTTACTATCAGTATTTGTTCTGGAAAACTTTCTTTCACTCATTTTGTTATACATTCAATTCAGAAAGTTCACTTTCTGAAATCACTAACGTTGTTTTCTGCTGCACTTCAAGTTCATAATTTTTTATTCTTTTTTTATAAAGTTTTTTAGAAGTCTATCACAGAAAGAAAAGACAAAACACAATTCAACACCCCTTCTCGTGTGCTTTTCTATGTACAGTAGCTAGATAGCACAATAGTGGAGCTCTCTCCCTTGCTGCCTGTGCTTTGCCTCCTTACTACCCTTTGTTTGTGTTTACGTTTGTGTGAATTAGGGTTAGAAGTTTGTCTTTTGTGAGATTTTGTTTTTCAGGGTGTTAGGCTGCTGTTGGGCTAGGTTTGCTTTTTTGGGGGCTGATTTATTTTGGGATTGGTTTTGGAAATTTTTTTCCCTTTCTTGCACAACTTTATATCTCCGATCAAATAAAAATTCTTTTATTTTGTTTAGGTGGTAGGATTTTAAAAAGATAAAAATAAAAATATTTTTTTATTATCGGCACAACATTCAAAGGTCATAATTAAGAAGTGGATATCTTATTCATGTACTATTGAATTGTAAGGATTTATTGGATAACCTACTACTAACTTGTATTATGTGCGAAGACAAATTTTATTCAAAAAATCCTTTTTCATCAAATCTTTTCAAAAATTAAAAAAATCAGCTAACATTATTTTTTTCTTTATTTAAAATCCATCAACACACTTATTTTCTATCAAAATAATTTGTAAAAGAACAAAAAAAAAAAAGGGTATTGAAACCAGGTTTAGTGGTTATTTAAGGTCATTTTAATGGAGTACACTTGCTCAATGCAAAATAATGGAATATTATTGGGAGCATAGCAAATTCCTCCACTAAACAAGCTAAGCTTTCAATTTCCTATGCTCGAAAAATCGTGCCATGGATGACGACGACGACAGGGTCCACAGAATCCAAGTATCCCCATCGCCGCCGCCACCTTCGCCTCCCTTGGGTTCATTCATCGCTGCTCTAGCCATCGCAACGCTAATCTTCATGTGCATTTACGTCTTTTCCACCGTTGTTTCTGTGGCCATAGTCCTCGCCCTTTGCATCACCAGCGTGTTCATTTGCAGGTTTATGCAAGGAAATAAATCGATAGGATCTGTTGTACGTTTTGCTAGCAAAGCAACGGCATCAAGTAGCTGTGACTGTGCGATTTGCTTGGAGAATTTCAAGAACGGAGAAGAATGCTTAGTTTTCCCAATTTGTGGCCATCTTTTTCATCGGATTTGTATCAGCCATTGGCTAAAGGACAAGCACACGTGCCCAATTTGTCGACATCGTATTCCACCATCAACGACCATGATCACGGAAGCTGGGAACATAGAATTCTTAGCGAATTTAGTTTAATATTGTTTTCGCTATATGATTTTTAGCGCACATATGTTTCTCTCGAATTCAAAGTTTCATAACAACTGAGGACTTTTATGTTTTGTCTACTCTGCAGTCATACAAAACCGTCTTTCTTGTTCTTATTCATCCGTTTTTTTACTTTTTTTTTTTTTCCATCATCGACATTTAAGTATAAGCAGTTTAACCGAAACTACAGAAAACTTGTTTTATTCAATATTTTTTCACTGTGTATTGGATCAATTTTCAAAGACTGTGCTGATTCATCCAATGACGTGTGACATGAATAAATATTTGAGTTTATGTAATTTTACTCCCTACAAGAATCGGTCTTTTATTAGAATGATCTCTAACAAAGAAGAAAAAAAAATCACATTCGTTCTTAAAATTAATAAGTTATAGCCTATAAAACATAGACACTGACACTGATATTTATAGATATTGATACAGATATGGAACACGACACGGATACGGAGACACACCAAATTTAAAAAATTACCCGACACGGGCACGGCATATATATATATATATAATTTTTTTATTTTTTTATATGATTTTTTTGGATTTTTTTGGTCATGTTTTGTATAATTTTTTTATCTAATTAATTCTTATTTTTTATAATCAATTGAAGAATTTTTAAAATGAAATGACTCAACAATACAGATCAAACTAAACAACTAGAGTTGATTTTTGGCTTATATTGGTATTAAAAATTTTAAAAAAGAAACTAACCTTGGTGTGTCCACAGTAAATTAGAGTCATGTTTAACAAGTGTCCGATCGTGTTCGGCGCGTATCCGAGTTTAGAAAAATTATTATTTTTAGTTGAACATGTATGGACGCGTGTCAGACACATATCCTGTCGATGTTGGTGTCCGTGCTTCTTAGGTTATAACCTGTTAGCCCCTCTATTAAATTCTATCCGATCCATAAACTTAACAAGATGATCATGTGGTTAGTTAAATATCACGTGCTATATATATATATATATATATATATATATATATATATATATATATATATATATATATATATATATATATATATATATATATATATTATGGGGATTCAATTACACTAGTGTAAGAGTTTCATTCTTACATCAAAATCTAATCATTAATTTTATATTAATTTAATGGTTTTAAAATGATACAATTTAATGAAAAAAGAAAATTATGAATTTACCACATTAAAATTTTAATGAAAGAGAAACACCAAATCTAATATAATTAAATTTAAATAAGTTAAATAACAGAAGATAATAAAATAAAAAAAAATAACAGAAGAGTTGATAAAATAAAAGAGCTAAGAAAGAGTTGATAAATTTAAATGTGAATTATGACGGAAGAGTTGATAAAATAAATGAGCTAAGAAAGAGCTAATAAAAAATAACGGAAGAGTTGACAAATTTCTTATTTATGTAGGCTAAAAGCTGTAATGAAGAATTATTTAATGTGAATTATTTTTACGCGAGTATTTATAAAAAAATTTAAATATATTTTGATTAAAATTTTTGGAAAATAATTAAAGATATAAATAAAATGAAATTTAAATATCATGTAATTAGTGAAATAAAAAATTTGTGCTTTCAATAAAAACTATAAAAAGTCTAAAAATCTTCACGTCAAAAGTTATAATAAATAATTATTAAAAAGTAAAAGACCTACAAACTTTAAATAAAAAGAAAAAAGAAGCGTTCTTTTTTACTAATATTTTTAATTTAATTTCTATGTAATTTAAAAAATTAATTATGACATTTTGATGCGAATCTGTTTGCTTTTTGTTACATTTTTTTAAAAATATATATAATTTTATATTATTAGCTCTTATGTTATTATTTTGTATTATAATTGTTAATTTATATAGTCAAATTTTCTATCTTAATTAATTATTAGATTTAATGTTTCTCTTTCTTCATTAAATTATATCATTTTAAATCATTAGATACTCTATCATTATTTTTTATTTGGATGCCCAACATAATTTTGAAAATACATGCAAATTTTGAGTATTAGACAATATATTTATCAATGTCCAATTTTTCTGAAATTCGGTATCATAATCATCAAAATAATATCACATAAATTAACAATAGGTTTGATGAAATATATTATTAATAAGGAAATATTCAATGGAGTAGATGTAGTATACTTACACCTAAAATAAACATATTTGTCTTCATATGTATACTAGTGTAGTACCTGCACATTGCATGAATCAACTAAATAAGTTAAATATAAATATGATAAATGTATTGAATCAATGTAATATTATTTTGTAATTATAAAGGTATTTTTGAAAAATACTCATCATTTGTTGGCTTTTTTTTCTAAGTCATCATCATTTGTTGATTTAAATTATTGAATTATTACTTTTTAATGATATAAATGTGATTATTATCTAAAACAAATATTCCATCTGTTTCACAATAGCTGTCAATTTTTGAATTTTTGATGTTTTACAATATCTGTCCATTTGGCCTATCTAGGTTGGATTAAGTTTTTTTCTTCCATTTATACCCTTAGTGTTGATGTATTAATTAAATAATCAACACATTTATCAATATGAGTAATAATGACTATATAAGGATAGTTTTATCAATTCATATAGCTTTCTACATTTACCAAATCTTTTTTTTGTTTTCCTTAATATATGTATTGTTTGGTTTTTGACAATTATTGTAAAATTGAGTGAGTATCATGTTGTGTATCTTTTGATTGACGTATAATTGAAAAATAATTAATAATAATTATTTAATTTAATAATATATATAAATGTTTGCTAAATTACCAAATTTAGTATAAAATCAATAACAATTGGTTGAATTTTGCATTTGTGGTCCTAGTTACATCTCTATTCAATGCAACATGTAACGCCCCGATTTTTTCTACTATGTAAAATGACCAAAATGCTCCTGAGTCATTTTTGCACAAGAATTGAGGATGACCAATCTTGGCTATCCTCAATGGGGTATGTTAATATTATGATGAGATTATATGAGGTTTAGATAACAATTTGTGCGAAAATCACAATCCCCAATTTTTTTCGTGTGCAAAATGACCAAAATGCCCCTGAGGTCATTTTTACCCAGAAATCGAGAACGATCGGTCTCAGCTATCCTCAAGTGGTTAGCGTTACTTCAAAAAGTAGCGTTAGATACTTCAGAAAGTTGTAGCATAGTGGAAAATAGCGTTAGATACTCCAGAAAATGAATTTTCTAAACTAAACAAGTAATGGAAAAATGTAAGATAGTCTTTTTAAAACATATACTGATATAAGAATAGATATGGAAATAAAATAAGAGATGAAGGGAGACGAAGATCCAACATAGGAGATTTTATATTGGATCGGCCAAACCTACCTATATCTAGTTCTCAACAACCGTTGAGTTTCACTAACTCTTTCTCCAACTTGAGAAAAAACAAAGATAGTCTTTACAGTAGCCTTCCCAAGCTATGTTCAGTGACCAGTAGACAACCCCTACTGTCACAAACCAAGTAGTTATTCAGCAACCTCTTCAAGTTGAACCAAGTAGTCTTGCACTAGCCTCTTCAAGGTAACAAACTATAACAAGTAAAACACTCTTACTGTCACATTACAAGTATTATTTGACAAGCTTCTTCAAGCTCTCTCACACTAATCACTCTAGATCAAGGATACAAAGATTATATGTTTGGGTTTTCACTCAAACTAACCTACACTCAATATTTCTTTGGATATACAGTGAAAGTTCTTAGAAATACTTGAATGACTTTTTTCTAGATATTCTTCCTTAGAAGAACATATTATCTATGAAGGAAGTAGAAAGAAGATTTTATGAACAAGGAAAGGATTACAAGCATTAATGAATATTATAGAAGAACAAAGGGAAAACTTGGCAACGTTTCAGCTTTTTCTCACAACATTAAGTCCTTATCTTTGTAAGCACAACATCTCTATTCATTATAGAGGTTTTCCTTGAGACCATTGCCTTTGCTTAGATCTTCCAGGGACACGTGTTGATCATCTATTTGTGTCTTAGAAGGATAATCTAGAAGAGTAACTTGTCTGTATATCATATCAGTTTGTAGAAGCTGTTGAGGAATAGAGGTTTCTGATACTCTTCAGAAAACTGCTCTTACTTTTCGAACCATTGTTTCTGAATTTTTTCTTCTAGAACTTTTGGATAGTTGACTTCAAAGGCAAAAAAGATGACCAGTTGGTTCTGACACCAGGATTTGACTTTTTCAAATTTAAAATCAAATTTGAAATTCAAATTTCCCTCCATTTCCTTATAAACTTGTTCTATTTTACTGAGTGTAAGCTTTCTGAAGTGTGGTAATCTTTCCTTGATGAGATATAAGTCTTCTTGTCATCAATCAATGTTTGTTGATGATCTAATCTTTACAAATATGAGGATTAAAGATAGTAGAACACTTTGGTTTCATAGATTATGAGATTTCTTCCTTTTGGGTGTACTTTTTGATGTCCAATGCTACTTTCTGAAGTCTCAAAAAGACTTGGTTTCTTGCAACGTTGATTCCTTTTCAATTGTTAGTTGTTTTCTTCTTGAATAAGGATATTATTTCATTTCCATTTCACTTCAAATCTCGTAGCATGAGATAAACATGTTTACACATGCATAGTGAAATATATTCTCATTTGAGTAAGTCTTGCTCTTGCTAACAATAAAATCTTGTTTATGATCTTACAAGAAACTCAAGACAAACATTAGTCATTCTTCAAAGTATTTTCTTTCAATTGACTTTTTTGTCATTCAAAATAGAATAACGCATATTGGTAGGGTTTTAGAACTAACATATATGATATCTGGGTGGTCCCGGGAAGTCCCGGGGAGTTTTATGCAAAATTACACTACAAAAAAAATGTAAATTATGGCAATCAAATTTGGGCGGTTCCAAAGAACCGCCATAATATACGTGAATTAAGGCGGTTTTATTAACCGCCACAATTTTAGTTGAAAAATGGTTGTTAGAGGGTATGTTACGGTGGGTTTCCAACTTGCCATTTTAGCTCTTCGAAAAAATTAAAATTTAAAAAGAATGAAAGAAGATTAGGGATTATCTCAACTCTCAAGCCTTACACTTCTTCTCATTTCATTTCTCTCCCAGTGGCTGCCAGATGCAACTTCTCCTCATCTTATTTCTTTCCCAGTGGCTGCGGATGCGACGTCGCCGCCCCTACTACATGACGCCTCCTTCCTTGCTACGTGACGCTTCGCCTCTGCTCCGTGATGCCTTTGTTTGGATCGAGCTCGCCCAGGAGGTTGCTGCCCACCTCGTCAGCAGCGCCGCTCCTTTTCTCCTCGACCCTAAGTGCCCCAAGCTCGATAACACCAACAACAACACTGGTATCCCTCCTTCTTCCTTCGATTTTGTGACTTTGTGTAGTTCTTTGATCCCTTGATGCAACTAGGGTGAATAGGTTTTGGGTTGTTTGGTTTGATTATTGGAACCATAAATTGGGAGCACAAAGTGCAGAATCATTGGTGGGTTGTTCTCAAAACCTAGTAAATATTGATTTTCCTTGGTTATTTCCTCCTTTCCTCCTCCTTTGAATTTTTTTTGATTGCTCTGAAACAACAATTTTTGTTTATTTCTTACCTACAATGATAGAGGGAGGGGTTGATAATGGTGGCTAAGAAGGACACCAAGGTAGTGATGGCGACAAAGGTGAGATCTGCCGCCTTCCTCCCTCTTTCTCTTTCCTTTTCTTAATTATTCATCTTAGTTGTGGCTCACTATTATGATTGTTTGGGTTCTGATGATGGTTTTGTTGGTTGTTTTGATGACTGTGGTGATATTTTGAATTTTTGACTTTGTCTTGTATATTGGGTGGGACTATTTTTACTGGCAATGATTTTGTTTGAAGTGGCAATGAATTTGCTTGGATTGCCATTGATCACTAGTTTTTTTTTGGGATTGAGATTGGCACTTGATTATTCCTTGTCTGTTAGAATATAAATTACAAAAGTATTTCTAGAACATTTTTATTTCTTTTTATGATTCATTGTTTGATTTGGTCGGTTTTCATATTGGCTTAGGATGTTTAGAGGATGAGACATTTCCTGCCTATAAGGGCTTTATATTTCTGATGACTAGAACATCGAGGTTAACAGGTAATTTCTAATGATTAGGAAATTTAATTTGAGGTTCTATTTGTTTAGACTTCAGATTGTGCATGCTTGGTTTTGTATTAGGAAAGGTATTGGATATGCATTAGGAAAGGTTTCTGTTTTAAGTTCTGTTCTTATCATTATATCTTATGAAGAACTATGCAATTCCCTTAATTAAAAGGATGCTGTAAGAAAAAGAAAGTAGTTTATTGATCAATAATCCAATCATATGTCACTGCAGAATGAAATTATCTTATTATCACTTCGAAAATCTAGAAAAGTTATTGTAATGGCTTCCTCCTTAGTTCATTATTAGGTGCTGATTCACTGAATCCTAAAGCTTGGATGTATGGTAGGGTTTTGTCACCATTATCTTCCTCTTGTGTCATTCTAATTATTGTTTGATCTTGCTTTATGCCTTTATCTTTGTGCATTTGAAAATCGAAAATGGGGTTGGCAGAGGACTTGATTTGGTTGTTGACAAGCTTGATTTAAGGAGAAGAAGTTATTTTTATTTTTTTATGCCCATTTCATTGCTGAAATTTTTGGACAGCTCTAGTGGTTGTGAATAAAGTGTTGTATTATTGAAAGTTTGGGCTTTGATCTTCCCTTTTGTCCTTGTTTTATTTTTCAGCTAGCATTGGGTATGTTTGGGATGTAGTTTTGTCTTATTTTTTATTGGAAAGATGATGGGGAATGGTTGTAAACTGCATCATGAAGGTTGTATCACGTCAAAGTGCTGGAATTTTATTTTATTTTGCTCATTTCTTTTGTTGAAAAGTGTTATTAAAATTTTCTGGTTGCATTAAGGTATATATATGTATGTAGTGGCTTTGTAGAAATAGATGGTAGAGGGCCTTTGTCTTCTCTTGGTTTCATGTTCAAGAATGCATTTTTTTTTATTAACTTCTAGCTGCTGTGTTCTTTTGAGCTGTCACAAAGATGAGTCTTTGACACCTAAGTTCGCATGTTCATGCTTGAATTTTGATGATGATTCACACATGTATACACCTTAGTTCATGTATTGCCTAACATTTTTAATGTTTTAAGTTAGTTCTAATGCTTTAGAATTAAGTCTAATAAAGAAGTAATGTACTAAAAGTCTTATTAAAACATAGCCAAGTGCTGTTGGGTCTTCAGTCTTGGTTCTTTTTTAATTTCAATGGCAAAGATTAGTTGATTCAATTTTATATAGGCCACGTTAAAATTTTTTGGCTGCTGGAATCTGGAATGTTCTTTATGGAGCTCTAATCAATGTGTATGTTTTTGTTTGGGAGGTATAGTGATGGGGCTTTGATCTTTAATAAATAATTTGACATATGGCTTGTGGAATTTAATGGTGGTTAAGACTAAAGAACTACTTGAATGATTGGGTATGCTAGGAATTTATTTCCAATCCTTGAAACTCTCACTTAAAGAGGTGGTTTTGGTCTTCATCAACATAAAAGGTGTAACATCCTCCCAAGTACAGCATCATCCTTAAGTCATGACATCATACTCGAGAGTTGTTACTTATAAATTAGCGGACCTTTCTTAAATATCTATAGCCATTTGGATTGATTCGCGAGATAACTTGGTCATAATTCTACTAAAATATATAGCAATGAAACCAAAATATTCATTTACTACAAAGTTCAGTACATTAAGAAAGCTCTTTGATGAGCCTTAACACACCTTGTCCTCTAACCTATTTACATACATATCCATTCCACTAAATACAACATAACAAAAGTATTAACTACTACCCTATTATACTCCGAAGTTACATTTGCATAGCGCTTTCGATTTTCTGCATCAACCTGGAGACGACACGGGAACACAAAAACATAGGGGTGAGAATTATACAATTCTCAGTAGGGTAACTCCCCCAAATACACAATCATAATGTCATCGTCATCGCCCCAGCCACTTCGATTTATTAAGAAAAAGTGGGCATGCAATATATATATATATATATATATATATATATATATATATATATATATATATATATATATATATATATATATCAAAGGTTCATTTTAAAGTTATAAAATCACCTTTTCAAGTGGGTTTCTTTTAACATTCAATCACTTAATGTACATATACCATACTACTCAACATCATACACTACTAACTTTCCACTTAAATATATTGGTCTCAATATCAATACTAAACTTCTTCACTCGGCATATAAGACAAAAGATTCCCTAGAAAATTTACTTCTTAAACTTGCCTTAGCCCTTGACTAATCTTGTCACATCTGGGCATTACATACCGCCGTCCCCAGTGTGGTAATAATGGGTAATAGACTGCTTTTCAGGACTGAGCTCATTCCTATACATGATCATTGGATTTACTTTCTCCAATTCTCACACAGACCTATTCCTAGCCAGGTTTACTTTCCCCGACTCAATTGAAGGGTAGTTAGGTTTACTTTCACTGCATCGGATTTACTTTCTCCAGCCCAAGGATTATAAATCTTATGCTCTTCTTGGTAGTTAGGTTTACTTTCCTTAACAAACTGGATTTACTTTCTCCAGTCTAAGAAACATAATCTTATGCTTTTCTTTTGCATATAAACAATTGTAATAATCATTCATATCTATGTGTACCTAACCTCATCAATAAGTTCACATGCTCAATTACTCATACTCATATTTAGGTACTCATGTCATACTAGTACAAAATGCCATCATTTCATCAATTCCAAGCATCAAGTTATTTTCAGCACAATGGCGGATTTTTCACTCAAGTAGCACAATTTATTTCTCATACCAAATGATCAATTCAAATGCTATAAAAATTCTCAACGACACCTTAATGTGTTGCCAAGGTTTTGTAAAAATTTCATAGTAAAAATAGTTCTCTAACTATGTTAACAAAATTAGACAAATTTGGTGGCCAGAAACCACTCAACCTCGGCTCAAGAACCAAAATTCATAATTTTTAACCCTATCAATTGAACCCAGAAAATTATAAATAAAAATCCTGGTAAAACCTCAATATGTCTCTAATACTCCGTAAAAATTTCAAGTGATAATTCCATCATTTGTTATGTTAACAAAATTAGCAAAATTTACAGCTTCTGTTCTAGCATTTCAGGCAGCATATGCTTAATTTCAGTTCTTGATTTTTCTAAGGCAGTTTGACTCAAAATAAAAACCCAAGAAAATTCGTGGGACTAGCTAAAGATTAGCTCCAACATATATTTTTTTCAGATCACGAAAATGAACACAACAAGCCCAGAAAATTCGTGATCACACACTACCTGTAAGAAAACCAAAAATCCAGCAAACCAACTCAAAATCTCTTTTGATAAAAATGATTTTTCCACAACCCCAAACACTCCACCAAAATTAACACATCAATATCAGCATAATATCAACCAAATTAACCAGAAATTTCGAGTTGAAACCAATAAGAATTGTTCAGAACGAGTTTGAAAGAAAAAGGCCAAAGAAAACCCTACTTTGAAAGCTTTTGAGCTTGATACTTCAAAGGATGTTCTAAGTGATCTCCCTTCACTTCAAGACACCAATTTCAGTCCTAAACCTTCCTTAGGTAGTGGGGAAGTGAGGTATTAAGGTGAGGATTTGAGATTTCAATCGGTTAGATTTGTAGGGTTTGAGGTGTAGAACAAGTTTTGTGAAGGAACTTTGTGATTTTATGAACTCTAGGCTAGTGTTTTTGGTATTTGAAATCAAGTTTTCTTGTGTTTGAAGAAGCAAAAATGGAGTTTTTTGCTGCTCTAGGTGCTGGCCGAGGATGAAATGGCTTCCTGGAGAAGAATTTGGTCATATATATCTTGTAAGAAATAATGTGATTGGTTAATCATACAGCATAATTGCTTTTCATTAAAGGAGCTTAATATCAATGGCTAAGATTTGATTTTTCATCCAAGATAAAAACTTAGCCATTCATTTGGAATTCAAAGGGATAGACTTCATAATTTTGTAGAGTTTAACTAGCTTTTCGTGTTAAAAATCACACACCGAAATTTTACTAAATGGGTAAAATAGTGTACCCGAGAAATCAAACATTGCCCGAAAAATGATTTCAGGTATAAAATCTTTATTTCTACCTATTTCTAACCATAATCATATAATTTCTCAATTTCGGGCATCTCTAGGTCCCAATTCTAGGGTTTCGGCTGTCCAGGTGGGCCTGATGAGCCTGCAAAATACTATTCATGGTTTTTTTTTTTTACAAATCCGTTGGATCGTCCTCATCATTGTTCAAGGTATCAAATTTTTGAAATTATGACTAATAAAGCTCAAATTAATTTTTAGATAATTTTTAGGGTGTTACAAAAGGGATATAGGCTTGTCTTCATGATTCGTAACAGCATTTGCATGCTGCATGTCTAACCTTTAAGCTTCATGAATATTGCTCATGAATGTCAATTAGCAACTTTTATTACATTCATGTTATTTGGTCGCTGTTGCTATTATGATGTCCTAGTAATACTCATAAATGAATTTTCCCTTAATATGCAATACAAGCATCAAAACTCCATGTGCCTATGATTTGAGTGTTAGATTGGATGTTTAAATATGTTCTTTTGGCTGTTAAATATTCACCAAATTGGTGTTAGATTGCTGGAATTTTTTAGTGTCTTATTTCCTCTCATAAAGTGGCAATTTGGACTTGGTTCTTGCATTCTTGACTTGAGATTTTTGTACAAGTGTTAGAGTGTAATGAACATGCATTTGGATTAAGTATCACCTTTTTCCATCATCAGTTCAACCAATTGTTCTACTAATTAATTAGCTTTTTCCACTTATTCATCATATTAAGGCTACTCTTATAAATAAGAAAATGTGATACTAAATATTTTTATTACTAACTTATCACTCTTATATTTGTTCTTTCTTTTATTTTGCATGGTTATTGGAACCTTCATTTTTTAAATTGGCGTTACAATTATGGTGGTTTAAAATTATTGTAATAAATAGTTTTAAAAATTTTTCAAAAATATTTCACTGTAAATTGTGGCGGTTTCAAGCAGCCATGATTAATATTTTTTTTTAAAACATTACCACAAATTGCGGTGCTTTCAAGCTATCGTAATTTATTTTCTTAAAATATTTCACTAATTGCGGCGGTTTAAAATCGCCATAACTTAACCGCCATAATTTACATGAATTGTGGCGGTTATATAGGGTAATTGCGGTGACTTTTTTTATAACCACCGTAATTTACTGTTAGGAGTTGATAATTATGGCAGTTCATTGAACCGCCATTTGCTACGGCGGTTATAACTGCCATAATTTACCAAAACAACCACCGTAATTTGCCTCTTTTTTTGCAGTGTTACCATTTTGTCTCTAGTTAGTGCTAATTAAGCTTAATTAAAGTAATTAAGGAAATATAGGCTATACTAGGCTCTAATTAAAGATAAATTCATTTTATTTATTAATCTTGAGTCCAAATAATTATTTGAGGTTAATTTGGGTCCAATATTGCTTAGGAAAAGTTTAATCTCATTTATATTCAAAAAATGACTCATGAGACCAAAAAGTAAAAAGTAGAAACAAAAAGCACTTTCTCTCTCTTTCTTTTCCTAAAGATTAGGAACAAAATGTTGGTGTTTGAATTTTAAATTAATCAAGTTTGACTCAACTAAACATGCAAGACCACTCCTTAAATATGTTTAGAAAGCCTTAACCACCCCATTACAACTCCTAACACCATATTATCAATTTCTAACCCTTTTCCTAATTAAACCTACCCCTAATACAAGTCCTAACATACATGAAGCCCAAAATTTTTCCCCTAAACAGCCCTACAAGGCAATGGCCAACAGCCCCAAATTCCCTCTTCTATGTGATCTCAACTCTCACAACTCGCACTCTCTCATTTTACTATCTACTTTTTTGGTGAAGTCTTCCTCATTAAGAATTGTAAAAAATAAAAAACAAAACACTCTTGTTTTCTCTCAACCAAAGGTCTTTTCTTCCTCTTCCTCCTCCACCTTCAAGAACCTCCATTCTTGATATTCCTTCAAGCTTAAAACATCAAACTACCACATCACCATCATGGATCAATTCCTAAACACCTATTCTTTCCATTACCATACATAAGAACACAAGAAAAATCCTCCTCCTAATTTTTTTCCCTTGGTTGACAACACTTATAGCTCCAAGAGAAGATTTTTTTGTTAACTCCAAAACCCTTTGTGCTTATTTGTTTTCAATGACAACAAAGTCAATTTAAATAAAATGCTTTGAAGAATGACTGATGTCTCTATTGAGTTTCTTGTGAGATTATAATAGGTTTCTATCATTTAGCAAGAGCAAGGCTTACTCAAATGAGAATATATTTCACTATACATGTGTAAACATGTTTATCTCATATTATGAGATCTAAAATAAAATAGAAGTGAAATTATCCAAGCAATTGATAGTAAACGATTAGAAGAAGTTTTTCAACGCTACAAGAAACCAAACCTGAGACATCAAAAGTAGCACGGGACATCAAAAAGTACACTCAAGATAAAGAAATCAGTTTATGTGCAAGAGCAACGTATTATTTAATCTTCAATCATCACAATCACAAAGACATCATCAGCAAAGAAGATCGGATTGAAGATCGGATTGAAGATCAGAAAGTGAATAACTTTTCAAGGGACTAATTGCGCATATCAGAAAGCTCATCTATGAGTAAGGCACATAATGTTATAGGAAAGGGAGGGAAATTTGAATTTTGAATTTCAAATGTTCAAGTCGAACCCAGTTTCAAGTTGGTACATCATTTCTTCTACCTGTTTGATCAACCACCCTGGCTTCATGAATGAGGAGTTTAGAAAGCATGATTCAAAAAATAGAAAACTAGTTTCTAAAGGAAGATTAGAAAACTTAACTTTACGACAGCTTCTGCAACTAATGTGATAGATATGTCAACCTCTCTTCTAGCTATTTCTTTCAAGACACAACTTATGTTCAACATGTGTCAATTGAAGAACTGATTAAGGGCAATGGTCATAAAGGAAGACCACTATATATGGAAATGCTATGCTTAAAGGCCAACGAAAGATTTGAAGATTCAAGAGAGGAAACACTGCAAAAATCTCTTCTCACTTCCTGGAATATTCAATATTTATCATGTAATTAGTTTTATCCTTGAAGTCCTTGAAGTGTAAAAAATATTCCTTCTATATTTTTAGTTAGATTTATGCTCTTCCTATGGAAGAAGTAAAAGAAGGAAGTCATTCAAGTTTGCCCAAAAACTTTTCATGTTTATGTTAAGGAAACTCGAGTGTAGGTTAGTTTGAGTAGCAACCCAAACACTTAACCTTTTTAACCTCAATCTGGTGGTGATCGCTGTGAGATAGCTTGGAGAGGCTACTGTAAAAATACTTGCAATGCGACAGTGGTGGTTGTTGCTGCTCACGATTTAGCTTGAAGAGGATAGTTAAAGACTACTTTCAACGTGATAGTGGTGGTGGCTACTAATCACAGTTTGGCTTGGAGAGGCCAATGTCAAGACTACTTTCAATGTGACTGTAGAGGTTGTTATTGATCACGAGTTAGCTTGGAGAGGCTAGTACAATACTACTCAGTTTAGCCTGGAGAGGCTGGTAAAAGGAATACTCAACTTGTAACAGTCTTTAAGTTAGTCTGCTGGCACAAGTGAGAGCTTAGGAAGGCTAATGTAAAGAACATCCATAATTGCTTTCTCAGGTTAAGAAAGTTGCTTTGAATGGAACCTCAATAGTTATTGAGTACTGGATGTAGGCAGTTTGACCGAACCAGTATAAAAGCTTTGTGTCTTCTCTCTTTCTCTCTGATTTCTTTCATGTTGTATCTGTTGTGTTTCTTATGATTCATATGTTGTTATATCTTTCTCATTATTTTGTCATCTCTTTTAATAATGAACATTTATTTAATAAGGTTCATAAATATATTTTTTGAAGCTACTGACTATGTTTCCACTGCACTACAAGTTTTACACTTGATAGTATTTTATTTTTTAGAAGTTTCAGAAAACACAAAAGAATCAATGCATAATTCAACCCCCCTTCTCATGCATATCTTAACCTACAAGTGGTATCAGAGAAATGCCTCTGAGGGGTTGAGCAATCCAATGATTGCAAAGGACAAAGATCTTAAAGACAGAATGACTTATATCATCTTCACAAGATAAATCTATTATCTGATCATCCTTTATTGACAAGACTCTGGGTTATGGCATAATCCATTCAAATATTGAAAGGGATTGCAAAGAGAACTATTGACAAGGACTTTAAAAAAGAGAAAGTCTAGTTGTCCCATCAAGTCAAGTCTCTATTCATATATGCCCTAAGCTAAAGCTGTATATGCTACCTATGTATTGCTTGTTACATATGAAAGGCTATATGAAATTGACTATACATGAAGTGTAAGGATCTCAAACTATATCAAAATGTCTTTGATCCTAAGGTTGACATATCAGATGATTTGTAATGTTGAAACAATGAAAATTGCTAAAACTTCTCTTTGAAGTAAAAAGATCTGATATTGTTATCTAAGATTGGATATGGAGATGAGTTCTCTGTTTATGGAATGTGTCAGAAGTCTGTAACGACTATATCAAAAAGACATCAATCTCATGAATGATAAATCAAGACAAAGATCCTCTTGAGAAAGAATATCTGCTTATAGCAGTAATGACACATACCATGTATTTATTTATCGTTTAATTGACATATCCTTATGCAAAAAAGAAGAATATGCCAAACATCTAGAAAGCTTTTGTTAGGAGCTTGTGAGGCTAAAATTTGTTGCCATTTTGTGCTTCATCACTAAAAAACATCATCAGAAATAAGTGTGGTAAATGTTTCTGCATCTCACCTTTGCTATATTATTTTATCTGCTTCATGTGTTAAGTTGCTTGAAGGTTTTCATGCCTATTGATATGTATATCTCAAATCAATCAAAGAGCTCATAAAGTTGCCATGAAGACTTGAGAAGTTCAAACCTATAGTTGGAAAGCTGAACGCAAGAAATACTCTAAAGAGAGTCTACTCTTCTCAAGTTATATATTTCTAAAACCTCCAAAAAGTTATATGAACATATTAGAAATCTTTTCTGAATCCTTGAGAAGACTTCATGGCATCCAAAAGTTTTGACCTATTTTATTTGACATATTTCAAAAACTGTATTTTTGTGAAAATGGTCAGCATCTATAGTTTCAGAGAAACTGGACTGAGATATACAGATGAAATAGACGATGAAAAAGCTATGCAACTTAATCTATTACTTCTATCTTTTGTTTCTGCTTTTCTTGTTGGATAAAGAGATACCTTCCAAATGCATGATTCCTAGAAAGGAATTTCATTAGAAGGGTTGAAAAATCTTTTTCTTTGAAGCTAACCAAAAAAGGACCCATAAAAAGTCTGGGTACTGAAATCTAATTTCCTTTTGCAGGTTTATCTGAAAAGTCTTTCTGGCTGAAACTACAAGAAACACACTGATGATGATCATTCCAGATATCATGTTTTGAACTTGAGAGTTATCATAGTTCCTAAAATATAGTCTTCTCGAGAATCTCTCAAGTATGATGATGATAAAAAGCTTAAGGGAGACTTTGTTGACAATCTTGAGAATCTTGAAGAAAGTCTTGAGAATTGTTATCTCAAGGAAACTCTAGAAAGCTAGAAGATGAAGGCCAAAGCTTTAGAATTGTGAGCTCTAGAACCTCAACCTTCAGAAAGTATGCTCTGACTATTCAAAATGATTAGAAAATAATCTTTTTGAAATACAGTATGAGCAGTATGAAGATGACATAGAAGCTAAAGAATCTGAATGTATAGTAACTTCAAGAAAGTTTCTATTTTAAAGATAGTCTTCTATTATCTATTGTAACATCCTAATATTTAACTCAACACGCCTAGGACATGTTCAAGTTAATTATTAAATATTACCTTTTTGTTCTAGTTCTGACTTTTTAATCTTTAGAAAATACTTAGCGAAAATATGGGTAAAATTTTTCTTTTTTGAAGATAAAGGTGAAAACTTGAGCCATGTGTGAGATAATCCTACCGTACTGAACTAGGAATATGGGCCAGGTGACCTCGGCCCAAACCTCCAAAGCTTGGCCATCGGTCTTAGAGCGCAGACAAGAGGTGTCCAACCTCACTAGAGCTCAGCTACAGGTCTGAAAGTTCGGATATGTGGTTTCAGAGCTCGAACACAAGGCTCAGAGCTAGGACACATGGTCTCAAAGCTCGGGCCCACAGTGTCCGATCGCCCATGGCCTTATTCCAGATTGTCGAGGACACCTATATCATTCGTCATGCAAGAAAAGAAGAGTAGACGTACATGTAATAAGAGAAATACAAGAGCTCGTAACAAACCATCATATATATATATATATATCTATAGAAGTTCACCAAGGAAAGACTTAGTTTATACCCAATAGGTATTTGTCGTGGACAACTCCACAATAGATAGTTTATACCAAATGGTATTTATAGTGGATCACACCACACAATGGAAATAGACTGCTTATTAGGATTGAGCTCATTCCTATACGTGATCATCAGACTTTATTTTTTTCCCTTTCCAAATCATATATAGTTCTATTCCTAGTCAATACGTCTACCGACTCATAATATCTTAGGGGAAGTTTCCTCTTTTTTCCTTTCCCTTAATTCAATCTAAGTCTTGTTTCTATTTTCTCCATATGTCAGAATAGGCACACTCATAGTATTTTGGGAAAGTTCCTACTTTTGCATTCCTCTCATTCAATTTAAGTCTTGTTTTTGTTTTTTCTATATGTCAAAATATGCATGATTAAAGTTCGTATATTCTCTTTTGCCACATGTGTATACCATTCACTTTACTTTTCCAAATGCATGCATGAGGCACTTATACACATTAATTCAGAATATGATTCCAATCATGCCTTAAACTATTCCTCAAAGTCACTCACATGCATTCATATATATCATACTTGAACCCAATATTATTATTTCATCAATTCATTTTCAACACAATGACAGATTTCAGATATCCATAACACAAATTATTGTGCATTTCAAACCATCAAATCCAAGGCTATAAAAATTATCCAAGACACTTCAATGTGTCTCCAAGGTCCTTTAAAAATTTTGGAATTAAAAGAGTTCTCTAAATATGATAACAAAATTCAACAAATTTAGTGGTTAGAGACCACTTATACTCAGCTTAGAATCAGAAATGAATAATTTTTAACCATAGCAAATAAACCCAGAAAATTTGAAATAAAAATCCTGGTAAAACCTCAAGGTATCTCTAATATCCTATAAAAACTTTCAAGTTCAATCATTTGACGTGATTATAAAATTAGCAAAATTTATAGCTTCTATTCCAACATTTCAGGCAGCACATGGATCACTTTGGTTTCTGATTTTTCAAACATAGCAAAAGTGCCCAGAATAGCTCAAAATTTTTAATATAGACACTTTAATATGTTATCTACATCCCATAAAATTTTCAGCTAAATCTAAGATCCATAAATAGGTCAGAAAATTCTACTAAATTCCCTGCTTGGTTCAGACCGAGATTTTCCAGTAACAATGTTCAAGCAAAATGAATTTTTTTCAATACATGACCCAATAAAAATCATGGAGTTTCCTTAGGATGTTAACTTCAACATATAATTTTTCTAGATCATAAAAATACCCACAACTCCATCAGAAATTTCGTGATCATGCCCTACCTATAAGAAAACCAAATTTCCAGCAAACATGATTAACACTTCTCTAGCAAAATTGAGTTTTTCCACAACACCAATACACTCCACCAATACAAATACACCTACATCTATGTATAATCATTCATTAGAACTAAGAATATCAATTTTCAAAGCCTCACAATCAGCAAGAAAACAAAATTTTATCAAGCAAGAAAACACTACCCTACCTTGCAAACTTTAGAGCTTTGCACTCCAAAGGTGTTCCAATGGATTTCTCTTCACTTTAAGGATACCCAATCAAGCCCAAAACCTTCCTTAGGTAGTGAGGAAGTGAGATATCAAGGTGAGGATTGATGGAGAATTGAGATTTCAATTAGTTAAATTTGTAGGTATTGATGTGTAGAACAAGTTTTATGAAGGAACTTGGAAATTTTAACAACTCTAGGCTAAGGTATTTGGGCTTGGAATGAAAGCTATGGAGCTCTTTGAGAATGGAGATGGAGTTGCTGCCTTTTCTGCTTGATGGCTGAGAGTTTTGGTTGGCTTGTTGGAGAAGATAAGCTTGTGTTGATCTTTATAACAAATACATGAGTATAATATATTATAATTAGATAATTCTTAATCTAAGAATGAAAAATGGATGGCCAGGATTAAATCTTGTAATCCAAGATTGAATCTTAGCCATTCATCTAATATAAATGGATAAGCTCTTTCCTTTTGTAAAGATTAAATTAGTTTTTGGTGTTAAAAATCACACATTGAAATTTCACCGAATAGGTAAAACACTATATCCGGATAATCAAACATTGCCCGAAAATTAGCAATAGGTATAAAATATATATTTATAACTATTTCTAGTCCTAACCCTACGTTTCCTCAGTTTTGGGCATCTCCAAGTCCCAATTATAGGGTTTGGGCTGTTCCATCTAGCCTATGGGACCACAAGGTTACTATTCATATTTTCTTTTTCCTTTTTTTTTTCAAATCCCTTGGACCATCTCATCATTACTAAAACTGTCAGATTTTTGCAATTACGATTAGTAAAGCCCAAATTAATTTTTAAATAATTTTTAGGGTGTTATAATTACCACACACTGTAATTGATTAACAAGATGTTCTTGGTGCCCGGAATGGGTATTTGATTCTGGTAATCGATTACACAGCCCTTGTAATCGATTACCAGTAACCTGAATGTTATCTATTTTGAAAATTTGAACTGTGTAATCGATTACCAGCTCACGTAATCGATTACCAGGCCTAGGAATGTGCAAGTGGTTGGTTTTGAAGAGATGCATCCTTTAGGATCAATCCCCAATGCTCTATGCGAAATAATATGAATTGATGAGTATGCATGCTTGATTTGTTTGAATTATGTAAATGATTATCTCTAGTATGTTGTACATATATCTTATTAAGCATAGCATATGCATTAGCTAAGTCCGGTCCTTGATTCTGGCATATTGGGTAGGAGCATGTTTACTTTCATGAAATATTGGTGATAACATACATATGGATAAACACAAAGAGTGTGATGCATGCTTATGTGATCAATGACTTGATGAATTGTGGCATGTTATGTTTATGATTGATTAATTGAGGTGCATTATTTAAGTGTTCTATGAGCATGAGATATTAAATGATAAGTTATGATTATATGTTCATGCTTACATCTCTAAATAACATGCTAAGATAAAAGGTGACATAAGACATATGGAAATGATCCTTTAGACTCCCTGAATTAAAGGTTAGGAGAGGTGATCCAATAAGGTGATCCTTTGCCCCCTATCCCATACTCTGGGAGTTAGGAATTTAGCTTATCGAGAGGATAAATATAGACCAGTGATGACTAGTTAGGTATGAGCTCATAACCTATAATACTCAAGAGGAGAGAATATTAGGGCAGCCCCCAAGTAAAAGAGAATAAGACATTTAAGTCACCTAAAATAATAATGAGGAAGGATCATGTTAGAAGGATTTATGTTCTTTATGCTGTGCTCAATTGTTATGTTTCCTATGATATTTTTCATATTGCATTGACATGCATTCATGGCGTGATATATTGCATTCATGACATTAAGATTTATGCTAAAAGACACAGGCCTCAGCTAATGGTATTTGGAACTTAATAAATAAACCTTATTTATATGCATTATTTCCATAATGAAACCCGAGGTTCCTGGGGGCGATGATGATGACACATGATAGGAGGTGAAAGCCTTATTGAGATTATTATTTAAGTTTCTCATCTCCTCTTTCTTTCTTTCCATCTTGTCTTTAGAGCTTGATGGCAATATTTGCAATCTTTATTGACGCCCTTACATAGGAGATGCACTATGACTTGGCTAACTGGTCATATCATTTTGTGGGTCATTGTGCTGTTCGCCTGTTCATGTTCATGGACCGTCCCTTCGCGCATCCTGTCACTAGCGTTTGGTTCTCTTCTACCGCTCTATTTAAAAATGATTTTGCTTTTGAGTGCACACATTCACGTACTTCACAGTTTCCTTGCACCCACTCTGCCCCATCAGCCATACGAGGTATTCCTGTTTACATACCACTATCACTACCTCAGCTCGTCGAGCAATGGCCAGACCCGTCAGAGGAGTCACCTACCCATCGTTCTTTCGACGATTCTTTCTCAACCATTCTTATGGAGATGGGAGGTGGTAATGTGAAGAAGTTTCCATTACATAGCCAATGAGAGGAACCGATCCTGTACGTGGAGGTGCTACCCATCCTCGTCGATTTGCCTATGTTTTAACGGTGGAATGTCTTTCCAGACTTGATGAACTGGCCAATTGAACCTATTCTAGGTGCACCCAATAGGAGTAGAGGGAGGAAGGGTCTTATGCTAGTTTCTTTTTAATTTCCAGTTACATATTATTCAGTTTGGATTACTGTACTTAACCTAACCTTTACTGGTGGTATGTGTTAGCTCCAAAACCCCTTGCGCTTCAGATTCAACATTTCAGGCAGCATAGTTACAACTTCGGTTCTTGAATTTTTCAAGGCATTAGAAATCAAAACCAGAGCTCAATAAAATTCATGGAACTATCCTAGGATGTTACCTTCAACATATAATTTTTATAGCTCATGAAAACACCCACAACTCCCTCAGAAAATTCGTGAACAATCACTACCAGCAGGAAAACCGAAAATCCAGCAAACCACTTCAGAATCTCTTTTGATAAAAATGATTTTTCCACAACCAAAAAAACTCCACCAAAATTAACACATCAATATCATCATATTATCAACCAATATATCCAGAAATTTCTGACCAAACACAATCAGAAAAGTCCAGCATAAAATTGGAAAGAAAAGATCAAAGAAAACCCTACTTGTGAAGCTTTAAGGCTTCTAACTCCAAGGGATCTTTCAAAAATGATTTTTCTTCACTTCAAGCCTTACAAACAGCACCTAACCCTTCCTTAAATAGTAGAGGATGATAGCTCAGAGTTCATCTTGGAGATTATTTAAAATGCTAATCGGTTGGTTTGATAGATTATGAGGAGTAGAACAAGTTTTGTGAAAGGATCTTGGTGTTTTGTCAAGTTTAGGCTAGGGTTTATGAAGCTTCAAGTTTGTTAATGGTGGAATGAGAGAAAGAAGATGAAGTCTGATGTCTTTTGAGCTCTTGGCCGAAATTGATGGTGTTGGAGTGATAAGGTTGGTGATTTATCATTATCTAGGTATAAAACTAGTCAAAATAGGTATTTATTCCTTTTTTAAAATGAAATAATGAAATGGATGGCTAAGATTTGGTTTCTTGGTCAAAGAATGAAGCTTGACCATCCACTTGGCTCAAGATAAGTGGCTCATATTAACTTGGTGAGCAAGTAGCTTTTTCGGTGTTAAAATCGCACACCGAAATTCTACCGAATGGGTAAAACACTGTACCTGGGTAATAAGACATTGCCTGAAAATTAATTCTAAATATAAAATCCCAATTTCTAACAATTTCTAATCTCAATCCTATAATTTCTCAGTTTTGGGCACCTCCGGGTCCTAATTCTAGGGTTTCGGCTGTCCCGACTGGCCCGTAGGGCCCACAAGGTTACTATTCATGATTTTTTTTTTTTTTTACAAATCCGTTGGATCGTCCTCATGATTGTTCAAAGTATCAAATTTTTGAAATTATGACTAATAAAGCTCAAATTAATTTTTTAGATAATTTTTAGGGTGTTACAATGTGCATCAAGATATCTTTGATCCTGTCTGTAACATGTCAGATATCCTACTATAATGAGGCAATGAATTTTGTCGAAAAGATTCTTAGAGAAATAGATCTGATTCTATTACTGGAGATTGAATTCTCTATTGGTCAAATATGTCTGAAGTCTAAAATGACTATATTAGAAGGACATCAATCTCTCGTATATTAAATAAGAAAGTATTGCCATGTTAAAGCTTGTTGCCATTCCATGCTTCATATCTCGTATATTAAATGTCTCTGCATCTTATCTGTTTCATTTTGTTTGAGTTGCTAGAAAGACTCTAAATTCATTTACATATCTTAATCTATCTTATAACTGAAAAAAGTTGCGATGAACACTTGAGAAAGTCTAACCCAAAGTTGGAAAGCTAAAAGAAAGAAACACTCCAAGAAAGTTTATTCTTCTCAAGTTATATGAAGTCTACAAGAAGCCATATAATATTGTCAGAAATTTTTTTTGAAGAGGACTTCATGGCATCCAAGATCTGTTTTATTAGAAATATTCAAAGAACATGTCTTTGGTAACAAATGGTTAGCATCTTTTGTGTCAAAGAAAATGGATTGAGATATATATGTGAAACAACAAAAGAAAATTCTATGCAACTTCATCTATTTGATTTCTTCTTGTTCTGTTCTTTGTAATGATCAAAGAGTTACCTTCACAATAAATGAATCCTAAAAAAGGATTTCCCTTTAAAAGGTTGAAAAATCTCTTTATCTAAAAAACTAATGGATAAGGACCCATAGAAGTTTGGGTACCAATAGTCATTCTCCTTCTTGCAAATATTTCTGATATATATCTCTCTGCCTTAAACATCAAAAGAAGTACTCTGATGTTGATCTATCCAGATATCAGATTCTGATTCTAAGTGTTGCCACATTTCCTAAAAGTTAATCTTTTCAAGGATCTCTCATGATGATAATAAAGAAAAAGCTTAACGAAGACTTTGCAAATAATCTTGTTTATGATATGAAATATCCTGAGATTTTCTATTTCAAGGTATCTTCAGAAAGCTAGCTGATGAAAGCTAGAAGCTTTAGAGAATGAGGTCCAAAACCTCTGTCCTTCAAAAGAACATGCTTGATCTATTCAAGATAATCAGAAAGAAATTTTTCTGACGAACCATAAGAGCAGTTTAAGAATGGCATAGAAGCTGAATGATTCGAATGTACTGTAACTTAATGATAGTTTAGTCTTTAAAAATTATCTTCGGTGGTCATAGTTTTGAGACTTTCCCAAAGTTATCAAATCCAAGTTATTCCTTGGACATTTATTAACCATGCTTTCATCACCACCACGATATCTATATTTGTTGAAAAAGCTTCGAGCTATCAATGTTTAGTGGAAGCTATGCTGAATATACTACCCTAGATCAAGAGAAAGACAAAGTCTATGTTTCATGCTCAAGACATCATCATCATTGCTAAGAAAAAGATCAAGGATCATTTGGATTAATCTAACATCATCAGAGCAAGTAAATATACTCAGGAAGAGAAGATCAAAAGGACAGGCCAAAGGCTTGCCAAGTTCTTTGAACTCAGATACTACAGATAAGGAATCAAATACAAGATTATCTTTTAAGGTAAGTTGCCTTTCCATCCTCTAAATTTTTTTTTCCTTGTGTAATATCTATCTTTAAAAAGAAAATCTAATCAACACATCTTATCTAAGTATGTTTGTGAAAAATATCTATTTGTTTTTTTAAAATGGAGATGCTTGGTAAATGGATGTGTCTATTGAAGATCTTGTATCTAGATGTATTCATATTTTCTTTAACTAAGGATCTCTTGGTTGTTCAATTTTTTTTTAAAAAAAGAAAGTTTTTAAGCTTTTACATATGCATAAAACTCTCTAGGTGCTCTCTACCTATATTATCCTCTGGAAAATTAAGCTATCATCTATACACATACCTTCCTGAAGACTCCGCATATTAGTTTGCAAGACCACAGTTATCTGTGAAGTATACAAATTTGTAGAAACAGAAGAAGATCAGTTTGCAAGACCAATTCTACAAGGATGTGTTTCAGAAGTCAGTTTGCAAGACCACAGACTCCTGTGAAGAACAGCGTATCGGTTTGTAAAGCCAGAAAGAAATCAGGACGACATACATGAAGACAGATCAATCAAAAAATAGAAGAAGTGCTCAGAAGAAGGTTGCTTGGTCAGAAAGAAGATCTTAAGGATCAGTGAGCAATGGCATTGTACTCAAAGCTAAAAGAAGAACTTGAGAAAAGTTACCAAAGTTCCTCTAATACTCAGGAAGTAAATCCTAACGCCTCAGAAAATAAACTCTTCAGAAAGTAAGTTCATATGTCAAAAGACACTCTTTCTGAAAGGAGAATAAAAAGGCAAGATTTTTTTTTAATCAGAAGTTTCTATCTCCCACATCGCTTAATCTTCAGTTACATCACATCTCTTTAAACTCCTATATCTTTCACTGTTCTTAACCATCATCTTCTCGAACAAGTTTTTTTTTTTTTTTTTTACCTTTAACCTCACACACTTGGTCGCTTCACATTTGTTTTTCACTTCTCTGTTACCTAAACCTTTCTTCTTCCTCTTCACAACACTCTTTTCACTTGAGCCGTTTTCTTTTATTCTCTTTCTTCTTGTGTCCTTTCTTTTGACCTTTATCCTTTCAGATTTAGTCCTACACTCTTCAATGGCAAATGATAAGAACGTGGCTGAGTTTGTCCTTGCAGAAAAACCCTTTTACATGTTTGAAGATGCTAGGATGTAGGACCATTTTGAGAGATTCTTCATGAACAGGAAGATGGCACCTAGAAAGTCTCTGAGTAAAGACCTAAGAGAAGTAGTGAACATTCTAAATGAAGTCTTTACATTTCAAAAATGGGAATAATTTTTCGAAATAAATGAACTCATCTTTCCTCGGTTAGTTAATGCCTTCTACTATCATCTACAGAGATTCTCATCTTCGCAAGTCAGAGGAATGGTCAAGGACTGTTCTATCAAGGTTACAGCCTCAAGTCTTGTAAAGATGATCAAGGCACCATGCGAAGGAATCGTTTGTACATCTGTACTGGATTGGCCAAAGTTTCTTGATGTAAATGAAGGATATGTGTCTAGGTATCTCACTAGCTCCATTATTCATAAGCTAGTAAGATTATCACCGCCATGTTGAGTTCTGCGGCAAGAAAAGTTTACACAGTAGTTTAATTTTCCATCCTTCCACGGATTGGTAGTACCGGCACTCTAGTCAGAATGGATTGCATGCTTCTCTATTTCCTAATGGCAATGAGAAAAGTCAATCTGCCCATGCTCATTCTTGATTATATGATGAGTGCTACAACAAAGGACACTCAAAAGACTGTTAGTGTTCCATATGTAATGCTTCTAACTAAATTACTTCAAAAGGCGAAATTTCCCCTTGACAATGAAAGATATGATTTGATGGAAAGAACCATGTTCACTTCCTCATCCTTTAGAACTATGAGAAAGAGGTCTATCCACCAAATATCTGAGCCTACAAGACAAAGCCCCAAAATAAGGAGTGGACAAGGTCAAGAAGTCTCACAGAAGTCTCAGTCCAACCAAGAGAAGGCAAAAGGGAAGAGGAAACTCATTCTTCCTGATAATGAATCTAATGAGGAAGATGTTCCTTTAATGCAACACTTTGAAAGGAGAACAAAAAGAAGAGAGGAGGCACACACTCAACCATCAAGAATAATAACCAAATTTGAAAAAGTTATCAGCAAAAAAGAAATTGAGCTAAGGTGGAAGACGATACACAAAAGTGTATCACCAGTTACTGTCCTATGGGAGGAAGTTAAGAAATTTCAGGAGGAAGGATATCATGTAACTGTGCTGAGTGATATTGAACAAGAAGAAGTGCAAGAAGCTAATGAAGAATAGGCTGAAACATCATCTTCTGAAGAAGAAGAAGGATATCTTCTGAGCAGTGAAAAGGCCAGACTAAGTGCCATGACAAGCTCAAGACCCTCATCAGTAGAGCCTTCGATGGAGCCCATTATCGAAGAGCTAGATGAAGAAAATCTTGCAACTTGTCTTGCTCTCGTACAATTCAAACCTTTACCTCACACTCTTCCAGTTGAAGAAAAAGTGGACAGTTTGGCTGAGAGTTCAGCTTCATTCATAAAAGAAGATGATGCTAACACATTAAGTCAAAATGTTCCTAACATACCGGCTCAAACACAAGATATTCCTTATCCTTTTGTTGCTCACATGCTAAATAATGATGATGTTGACTATATAACTGTTCCTGCTGTCTCTGCTTCAGTCTCTGCCTGTTATGAGAATGCTCGTAGACAATCATCTTCACCTCCTGCTAAGGTACAAAATGACACTAGGGATATCTCACCAAGATTAGGGAACACTGTACCCCTAGACATTCTAGAATCTTCTACCAGAGCTAGTCTTTCTCCTGTAAATCAGCCGCCTCCTTATCCGTCTAAAACTTCTGCAATCCATTAAGTCATCCTAAGAAATCTGAGAGAGATCTCGTTTAGGTAAGACAAATTTGAGGCATCTTTAGCTGCTCATGGTGCTCATCTGAGACAAATAGAAGATATATAACTCCAGATGTTTCACTAGATGTAGAGTGTATTTCCTGGCACACCTCCTTTTTGATGATGCGAAAAAAGGGAGAAGTTTAAGATTGAAGAAAATTTGTGCCTCAGGGATTCAGACGGAGCTATGTTGATATTCAGAATGTGCAAAGGACTCAAGAGGAGTATATGCTAAGGGGGAGCCCAGAGATTTTTTTGGTTTTTTTATCTTTGAACATGCTTTATGTTTAAAAAGTTTCTTTTATATATCTTGATCTGTTTTAATTATATCCTTCTTATCCTATATGTTTTGATGTTTTTTTTTTATCATGCATCATGTTTTTGTTTTTATCTTAAGCTCTGATTCATATCATACTCTACCTAAACGCAGCTAATCACATATATCTCTGATATATGTCGGCTTCCTATGTTGAATGTGCATGCTCTGTCATGTTTAATTATATATGTTGGATATTGGTTTATGCCTTTTTATGTGATTAGTCCTAGCCATGTATCTTAAGGAGCACAAAGTGGGTGTTGCTCTGATACTATTTTATAAGCTGAGTACTGATATATATGAAGAGCTTATTTGTTCTTTGTTTTTTACAAAACCTGCTTCAAAAAGGATTATATATTTCTATTTTCAAAACAATGTTCTTCATAATCTGTTTCTTATGTGTAAAGTTTCATAACTCAGTTCCAAAGCTCCTTTTTGTTAATTCAGGGATTGATCCCTATATGAGCTTTAGAAACCAAGATAGCAATGCTTTGTTGTTATCTTTTTCAAGGTTTCTCTAAATGTCAGAAACTATATAAGCATCAGTTTGCTTTTCAAAGATTATGAATGCTCTGTTTTCATCTTTTATCATGTCTTTAAACATTCCTTTCAAAGTAACTTTTGTGAAATGGTTTGCTGAAAATGAATCTTGCAAAGATAAAATGTCACAAGTTTTTCTTGTTAAGTTTTCCAAGCATAAAAATCTTCAGAAAGTTTCTTTCCTTCAACAAATGATCGGGCTGGTTGTTTATCTATAGCTTAAGCTTTTTTCTCTTTCAAACATTTGCGCTTACCACGTTCAGAAAATACGCTTAAGTTTGTCTCATGCTTAAAACAAAACAATAGCAGTCTTGATTAAAATGTCACTTAAGGCCAAAATGTTTTTATAACCTATATCATGCCTTAAGAAAAAGTTCTTGAAAATTTCTCTTTCTGATGGATTGAAAGAATATGCTTATCTTGTGTATATTTCTACAATATGTCTTTCAATCATCTCTTCAAAAGATTTTCTTCAAATTGGTTTGTCATCATCAAAAAGGGGGAGAATGTTAGCTCCAAAACCCTTGCCCTCATAAGTTTTGAATGACAACAAAACCAATTCAAAGAAAATGCTGTGAAGAACTACTGATGTCTCTTTTTAGTTTCTTAACAAAGCATAACAGGTCAAATCCGATTAAGTATGTTACAAACTTATAGCAAGAATAATGTTTCACTTTGCATGTACAAACATGTTTTGTCTTATGGGAAGAGACTGAGCCAAAAAGAAAGTGAATATTATTTCTAGCAAAGCATGTATACATATTTATGGAACAAAGCATAGAAACGGACTTGAATTGAGAATAATTTCACTATACATGTACAAGCATATTTTATCTCATATGAAGAGATTAAGCTTAAAATGAGTGATCATTATCTCGTGCAAAGAATGGGTAAATGCTTAAGGAGTGGAGGAAATCAAGCAAAAAGCCAAAAAACCAAGGAAAGAGACTTCAAAAAGTAGCACGGGACATCAGAAACCTCTCTCAAGATGAAGATATCAAAATATGTCCATATGCAATGTGTTACTTGGTCTTCAATCATCACAATCACTAAGAAATCATCATCAAGGGGATTTTATTGAAGATTAAAAAGTCAAATACTCTTCAAGGAATTGGCTGCACACGTCACAAAGCTCACAGCTATGTGTAGAGCAAAGAATGCTATAAGAAAGGGAAGAAAATTTGAAATTTGAATTTCAAAAGATCAAATCAAACCCAGTTTAAAACTAGCACATCATCTCTTCTGCCTATTTGATCAACAACCTTAGCTTCATGAAGGAGGAGTTCAGAAAGCTTGCTCAGGAAGTAGAAAAGTAGTTTCTGATAAAGGATCAGAAAGCTCATATTTTCAATGACTTTTGTAACTGATGTGATAGTTCTGTTAACCTCTCTTCTAGATGTTGTCTTCAAGTAACAACTGATGTTCAACACGTGTCACTTGAAGAAACGATCAATGGCAATGGCTACAAAGAAAAAGACCATTATAAAAAGAGATGCTAAGCTTAAAGAATGCTGAGAAAAAAAGATTTTGAAAATTCAAAGAGAGAAACTCCGTAAAAATCTTCTCCCACTTCCTGGAATATTCTACCTCAATGATGTAATCAGTTTCTATCCTTGAAGTGTAAAGAAAATCTTCCTTCTATGTTTAGTTAGATATATGTTCTTCTTGTGAAAGAAGTAGAAGAAGGAAGTAATTCAAGTTCTCCTAGGATCTTTAAAAAATGTATTATCTTTAAGCAAACTTGAGTGTAGGTTAGTTTTAGTGGCAGTCCAAACACTTAACCTTTGTATCCTTAATCCATTAGTGATCCGAGTGAGACATAACTTGAAGAGGCTAAAGTAAAAACTACTTGCAATGCGATGGTAGGAGGAACTTACTCATTACGATTTAGCTTGGAGAGGCCTGGAACAGACTACTCATGTTAGGCTTGGAGAGGCCAGAGCCAAGACTACTCAGTTAGGCTGGGAAAGGCCATTGTCAAGATTACTTATAGCCTAGAGAGGCTAGGAAAAGAATACTAACAACATGCTGAAGGAGTTTCCTATCAGTTATGGGTTGGCGTGGAGAGACCAAAGTCAAGACTACTCATGGTAGCTTGGAGAGGCTAGTACAAAACTACTTGAAATCCTTGGTTATAGTTGAATTATGAAATCCTTGGATGATAGCTTGGGAAGGCTAATTTAAAGACTATCCTTTTTTTCTCAGGTTGAGAAAGTTGTTATAGTGAAACCTCAACAATTGTTGAGTATTGGATGTAGGCATATTAGCCGAACCAGTATAAAATCCTTCGTGTTCTTTCTCTATTTCCTTTATCTTTTTTATCTTCTGTTATTACTTTACTATCTTATAAATTGGTTCTATTTCCTTTATATATCTTTTACGCTATATTTTTTCATTTTGAGCGTGTAATCTAATAAGGATCAGAAAGTAACTTTCTGAAGCCATTAACTCTGTTTTCGCTGCACTTCAAGTTACTTGATAGTAATCCATTTCAGAAGCTTCAAAAAATGAATAAAGACCAATGCATGATTCAACCCCCTTCTCATGCATATCACCTCCTATAGTATGATGTTATGATACTTGTGTGTTTTGATGCTTGATGCGAAATGGTCAGTATTTATGATGGTATTATTATGTTATTGTTTTGTTGTATTTTATATGTACCTGTGACTTGTTTTTGATCTTTTCTCTTATATATACAAGGTGAATGACATTTATTTACTTAGTATGCACGGCTCATGTTTTATATTTAATTAAAAAATTTACCTGTATTTTTACCAAAGTATTTCCAAGAATTTAAGTTAAGGATTGGAACAAAAGAGTAATGACTAATAATTAACATACATGTGTCCTACGCATGTTGGGTTAAATATTGGGGTGTTACATTCCTCTCAGCGGAGGGATACATCAATGAACCGATTACACACTACAATGAAAAGGATCCTGAAACTGTGTAGGTATAGGACTATACAGTTGATGATGGCTTATATGAATTGATTGGTACTACCTATGCCAACAAGATGCATATTCTTTTTCGATGGCCTATCACTAAAGAACTCCACAGTTAAGCATGCTTGACTTGGAGCAATTTTGGAATGGGTAACTTCTTAGGAAGTTTTCCTAGGAAGCGTGTGAGCGAGGACAATGCATGTTGAAAAGACTTGTGTTAGTTTATGGGGACAGTCGTTAGTCCATAAAGTAATAGGGGATGTTACATGCTTTATCCATCAAAACTCCAGCAACTCTTTTCCATTAGCTCCTTACTTTATACTTTCAAGTACTATTTCATTTGCATTTTGGCTTGTTCTGAACTGCTTCCATGTTCTTTTGCAGGTCCATGGCTCCTAAACGTCAATGCCCCGCCCAGAGTTCCTCCGAGGAAGGAGTTGCTCTCTAACCCCCTGCTGACCTATTCCAGTTTGAGAATATAACTGCGGAGAGGGCTTTCCAAAAGGTTATGGATAGGGGGCCCTGCTTATTTGAGAACACAATTTTGTATGACAACCTACAGGAGCAAAAGTTCCAGGGGTGTTAGATGACTTTGAGGCTCATGATTGGGGCTTTCTCCTGGCTGCAGCATGCCACCAACCAACATCTCCTAAGTTAGCGAGTTCTATGCAAACCTATGAGGTAGATTAGCAAACACTGTTTATCTTTGGGGAAGGCAGGTTCCCCTCACTACTGACAGCATTCGCACCATCCTAGCCATACTTCAGGACCTTGAAAAAGGAGAGCCTGATGACTACCAGTTGCTTCTGGATGATATCTGGAATGTGGATTTATAAGAGATCAAGGACAGACTGACTCACGTAGGGAGCGAGTAGATATACAATTAGCATAATAAACCACACTTGCTCCCTAGTACTCACTTGACATTGGTGGCCGAGCCTGGATGTATATCCTCTTCTCACACATTATCCCCTGCTTTCAGGTATTAGATCTCAGTCTCGACTATGCTCTCATCCTATTTTGCCAGGTGGAAAGCAAGAGATTCGATCTTCCTTCTAGGATATTATATCATATAAGAGAGGCTCATTCTGCTACTATTCTAATAAGGTTGACATACCCTGTACTAATTACTAGGATGGCCACTGCTTGTAGGGTCCAGCAGCTCCCAGATGACCTTATCTAGACTAGACTTCCTTTTGTTACTGTTGCTGGTCTCGTACCAAAGGATGTTGTGGCCAAGAAAAAGGCTATGGATAACCCCTTCGAAGCACTACTAGCTGGGATGAAAGAGCTCAAGATACAATAGAGGGAGAGAGCTCGAGGGCTCAAACAAAGCCTCCACCAGCACATCACAAATGCTATTACTGCTTTTGAGCACAGGATTATGCCGAGGATTGCCAGGCTAGAGGAATAGATGGCTGGGAAGTTGTAGGAGGATTTAAGGCCTTCAGAAGCTGACTAGAAAGGCTCGGACTTAGAGGATCTAGATGCAAAGGATTCTAAGGTGGAGACCTCAGATGACTGAGCCAAGTTTCTACAAATATTCCCCTTTACACCATGTTTGTTACACTTTTATACAACACTGAGGACAGTACTTTATATAAATATAGGGGGTGATTTACTTCAGCATGACCTTTCTTTTCCCTTTCCTTCTATCTCTTATATTGTTATTTTTATTTCTCTTATTTAGTTTTTCTTTCTTTTTCTGTTAGGTAGTTAGACCTTATCTTTAATTGCTTTTTTAGTATCTTTTATATATATTTATATATATATATAAAAAGAGTTTGGAAATTGTTTAGTTAATGAGTTTTTCTTGGTCACGCATATCCTTTAAGTCATTGTTAGCACTAATTTAGAATTTTTAGCATTCAATTTATGTTTTGAGAATCAAGTATTAGATTCATATTGATTTTGATTGATTGGTTGGAATTAGCTTGTGAGCTATTGAGCCTAATTGATGATTTCCTGAATTAATTACTCTCATTTTTGTTCTAGTGTGGACACTCATAGTGCTTACCATTCTAGAACTTGCCTAATTCTTTTTCAAAGCATTTTCAATGTATTACTTGGCATGTATGTGATTGAGGCATTTATTTTGTTTTTCTTTAACCACTTGGCCTAAAAAGCCTACCTTCTTGCATGAACCCTTGCATAGCCCTCATTTTGAGCCTTTAACACCCCCTTTCTTTGTTTTAACTTACCACTATAACCTCAAGTGAAAAGCAATGAAAACAATATCCAAGTTGAACCTAGGAAGCATTGGTGAAGTTGTTGTGCTATAAATCAAGTGCAAGGGAAGCCTTTTTGAACCAATTATGGCCTTTGAAAAGAACTCCATGTGAATTATAAGTGAATTGGCAAAGTTTTTATAATTAGTTTTATCTTTCAAATATATTAAAAGAAAAGAGAAAAAGAAATATAAATAATATCTAAAAAAGAAAAGAAAAGAAAAGTAATCAATTCACTGCTTGCTTTGAATAAGAATGCATCACTAGTATAAGTCGCATCGATAGGGATTCTTTTTAGGACTACCATTGGTTTGATTTTGGGCTTCTCATTCATATATCCTTCATGTTAGCATACACCTTTGCTTTCCTCAGGCTTAAGTTTAGCCCATATATCCAAATTTTGTCCTTCCCTAACCTCAGCGTTGCTATAACGTCAAATAAGATCTCTTGATGTATGTTTTTGCTTATGTTTGAATTGTGGTGATTGAGATGAAGGGAAAGCTTATGGAAGGCATTGCATAGTGAAGTGTTTGGATGTTACATTTGTAATGCCCCGATTTTTCCCGTATACAAATGACCAAAATACCCCTAAGGCCATTTTTACCGGGAGAACGAGGATAACTAGCCCTGACCATCCTCAAAGGGCTGTTTTAGTATTGAACGGGGATTATGTGTGATTACATGTGTTATGTGTGTTAATAGAGTAGAAGAATCTCAATTTTAAGTTCATACGCACAAAATTACCAAAATGCCATTATGACTAATTGGCATAGAATTAATTCCCGACTAGACCCGGACCTTGCCCGAGAGTTTGAAATGTCATTTTTAAGAAATTTCTAATGTCTGTCTAAGCCAGGGTAATCTCGGGAGGTTTTTGGAAAAAATTACCATTTTGTCCCTAATTAAGGGCATAACGAGCTTAATTACATAATTAACAAAACCTAAATAATATTATGTTCTAATTAAAGATTAATTAATTTTAATAATTAATCTAGAGTCAAAATAATTAATTAAGGTTAATTAGGGCCTAAGATTGCTTAAAGAAACTCAAAAACCTTTTCTTAATTTAACAATTAGTGTCATGTCAATTTGGAATAGTATTTTCTCTATTCAATTCCTTAAATTATGGAAATGGTCATGTGATGAGATTCCTTGCTAATAAAGGTGGATTTGCACTAATTGTGCAAGAACACTCTTTAATCTTATCTTGAGCCACCTTAATTGCTCACTTTCTCACCTAAATACTTAATTACAACTCCTAATCCATGACCTAACCAAATCAACTTCTAAACACACTCATAAACCAACATTAAAATGAGATTTTCTCCTCCCTATTTCTCCTTATATGACTGGCCACTCCCCTTCCATTTTCATCCATCACATGTTGAAATTCAATTAAAATATCCACTCAAAGAACCATGCCTTAAGTCATACCTAGTCATACCTAAGCCCATACCATGCAAAGAGATATTTTTTTCTCCCTTTTTTTCCCTCCAATTGCTGCAGCCTTCGTTTCCCCTTCATCCTCTCATATTTCATTTTCTATAAATAGCTCATTCATGGAATCTTGCAAGAACATTTGGTTATTCTTGCAACTTTAGTTTCCTTTCCTTGTCTCCAAAAGTTCTTCTTCTTTTCTATTCCTTAAGAGCCACCACCACTCTCCACCACTTCTCAACCCCAAAACCACCATCAACCTCCCCTAAAAACATTTAACCTTTCCATTCCCAAGACAAACCTTTCTTTCTTTCTTTCTCTCTAGTGGCCGAAACCACTTCCTTGCCCAAGGGAAGGATTGTTCTTCTCATCTCATTTCCAAGATCAAGCTCTCATTCTTTCAAAGAAAAATACCTTTGGTAGGGAGTTGTTTTAAAGTTTTCATTCTTTTTCTTTTGAATCTTTTTGGTTGAAATGTTGATTCATTCCTCTTCTTCTTTGACTTTTTCGGCCAAAAAGGTTTCCTTTTCTCTCTTCTCTCTTCTCTCTTTTTGGCCTTGATGGCCTTGTTGTAATGTCCTAATTTTTAACCCAATACTCGTGGAATGTGTTTAGGTTAACCATTAGTCTATTACTCTTTTAGTCTCATTCTTCAAAACGTTTTTTTAAAATACTTAGCATAAAGTATAAGTATTTTTTTTTAAACATAAATGCAAAGTAAGAGCCACGCATATCTCAAATTAGCGTTATCATGAAACATATCTCATACAAAAGAAGGTGCAAGGTAAGAACATTAAATAACTGCATAACATTAGACAATTATGGCCACACCAACATCAATATTACATTAATATAGTAAACTGCCCACCTATGAAAGGCAGGATGAGTTTGATACATCACAAGTGTAAATACAACCGAAAGGAAAATACAAGGAAAGCATAAAGGAAATCACCCCTACCTTATTGCACCTAAAATGGATAACCTCTAGAACAAAAAAAGGCTATCTTAGCCTATGTATGGTGTATGCACTAACACCCCTTAAGAGCCTCTACTGCTGTGGTCCTGAAAAGGGCAAGACATAACCAACCCATCGGCGTATCTCGACAGGAGTAGCCACATGACGTAGCTGGACGTGAGCTCTGCGACGGGGGGGCATGGTCGGCCTTCGAGCCAATCTTGGCTGAGTCACAGTCTCTTCACTACCCTCTCTCATGAGTGAAGGAGAGGGAGCAGAGCTCTCAATGTACAGGTGGGTTAGTGGGTCCTCCGAGGGTTCTAAAGACTGTGAGCAGGGCACATAGTCTGGGAAGTCACGTACAATTGACGCAATGGTATGGGTATGGAGAATCCTTTCATTGCGCGTCCGACCACGCTAAAAAACCATGTTGTTTCCATAGGGGGATGTCGGGGAAAATCGATAGCTGGGTACCGGGTGTGCAAAGGGGCGTCCTACGAATATAAAAACTCTGACGGTGCAACACCCCTCAAATGGTAAGACTGGTGCTTCGGATCAAAGTGGACTTCCCACAATAGGGTGTCGATGAGGACCACAAATGTTGCCATCAGAATCTAAAGATGTGACGGGAAGGAAAGAGAGAAAGAAAATGGAGTGAGAATCTTACTGAAGAATTTTAGCAGGGAATCTCCTATCTAAGTGACCTCGTCAACACCCTCAGGAACCTTAGGTTTATTATAAAAAGGTGCGCATGCATAAAGTTTGTTATCAGGTTTTAAACATAATTATCCAAGGCCCATTTATTTTAGAATGAATCTTAATGTCATGTATGAAACATGGCAAAGCATGAATGCATGATACTACATTATGCAAGAAGGCAATAGAACACAACATCAAGAATCATCATATAAGTGGCATAAAGTGGCATGTAACTTTTCGTGTGAAACCTTCTCTTTTCTTAACTATGTGACATTAAACATTATACTTTGCATCATGGGGGCCACCCTAAAAACATTTCTAGATTATGAGCTCATACCTAACTAGTCATCACTAGTTCTCACTTATCCTATGATAAGCGTAACATAATAATCCCGACTTCTAGAGTACGGGCTAGAGGGCATAAGGATCACCTATCATAACCTTTAATTCAGGGAGTCCATAGGAATATTTCCTCCTTTGAAACACTCTACCTGTATCTAGTATGCAGTGAATTGTCTGCTTTGGCAAGCTCAATGTCAATACCCTCACGGATTTGCTTTCTCCCCACCGGAGCAAGAGAAATGCGTCTTAGTACTATGTCACACTTAAAATCTCATGGAGTTTTTAAAAACTTTCTTAAATCTTTAAATTTGATGAAAATTCGACAGCATAACGGCGACACACCGAATTTCCTTCAAATTTGCTCTATGCCATAAGAACTAATAGTGCATGTACTTTCACATTCAAAATCCAAGGTCATAACAAATCATCAATGTCATCCAACATATCCATTCATGGTACATGCATCAACACATCATGACTTGACTCAATGAGTTCATTAAATTGTTCATGCTATGGTGCCTTGAACCTTTAATCCCTTCGGATCTTAAACTTAAAATCTAATTAATTAAATGTCCATTTTTAACCCCTGATGTGCTTATAGGTTCTCAACTAATAATTCTCCCTAATACTTATGCTTAGCAACAATTCTAATTAACATTATGCAGTTCTAATTTCCATGTGATTATGGGGTTCTAGAGACTACGTCTTTGACCCTTTTATAAATTCCTAAGCCAATTATGAGGGTTTCCTACACATATACACTAATTATAAATCACTTTAATTATGATCAATTATGCTAAAACAGAATCTAGAAATTTTAATTTCTAAGTGCTCTAGAATTCTCATTTCTAATCCTTTCTAGTTACTTATTCTTCCTAACATTCACAAATAAACTCCAGCATCAATTAATCAAAATTTTGATGCATTCTAACATGTTAAAGTCATCATCGAACAGCAAGCAAAAAAAATATCAAGGCAGAACTGAATTATTCATCATTTCATCAAGTATAGGATTTCATTTTCAATACACATGACTCTTGGAACCATCTTAGGACTTCTAAAACTCTTTGGAAACCAACTTACTTCTTTAAAATCATCATAAAATAAATAAGGGAAGTAGCTACTTTAAATTGTTCATGGTTGGAATTTAAGATATAAAATCATGCTTGAAACATTCTTTGAGTTTACTTATGCTTAAGGAAATCCTAAGACATAGATTATTGGCACTTGTGACTAGATGCAACTCACACCAAGTTCATCACCATCACATGGCCAAATTGTGCATTCAAGAGAATGCTCCCATATCTAACTTTTCCTTGAGGTAAAGGGACAAGTCTTTGAGCTCTAGAATCTTTAAGTGATAACAAGAGTATAAATATGCTATGCACTTCATTTTATTCCTCATTAGAAAAGTAAGGTAAGGGCTTAAAATAAATATGAGATGCAACTTCATTTTTTTTTATCTTTAAAGTTTAGGTGATGATTTGAAAAGTAAATATGCTAGACAAGGAAATGTAAACATGAATGCAAGTCCAATTCTTTATTTTAGTGCTCTAGACCCCTTAGAGTATTCACTCTAAATTAACAATCAACTTTAAGGTTGAAATAGGTAGGCTTCGAGTTAATTATTTAGGTGATATAAAAATGCAAGCTCTTGTTTTAATCCTTAAGTTTTAGGTGTTGGCTTGACAAGTAAATATGATATGCAAGGCATAAATTTAAACATGAGTGCAAGTTCATTTTTATATAATTACTAGAGCTCATATAAGACTTTAAAGAACCAACATCTTAATCCCAAACTTAATCTCATCAAGACAAAGTAAGCTCTAGAGTTCTAAGTACCAAGGTTTCAAAGAAAACTTTTGGGTGTGAACATCATCATCAAGCTCCAGGACATGGATTCAAAAGATTAAAATAAATAGCAATGTTTCTTGAGAATCAAAAGCAAAGCAAGGAAAAACAAGCCGAAATCTATTCAAAGGGAAAAGAAAGGAAACTAAAACCATGATCAAAGAAAAGGAAAGGAAAAACCGAAATGTGTTAAGATCAAACTAAGTTTCAAGCCTTAGAGGTTTCTCAAGTGATGAACATAAGACCATTATCTTGAAACCTCATCATCAAGCTAAAAAAATTTCCTTTCAAACCAAGCTTCATACCCGAAAATAAAAAGAGAGAAACGAGTTTGAACTAAGAGAAACTAGAATTTTTCATATCAAAACCTCAACATAAAAGTTAAAGCTTTTGTAAAACAAAACCCCTACCAAGCAGTGAAGAGAAAAGCTTGGCTTTTGAACTGAAGATGAGAAGAAAAATTCCTTCCAAAGTGAGCTTGTGGTTTTGGCCAAGGGGAGGAAGAAAAGGAAAGTGAGGTGTTTTCCTTGAGCTTTGTATTTAGGCAATAGTGTATGGTTGAGAAGTGGTGATATGAGGTTGAAGTGTAATGGTTCCTTGTGAGCTTGAAGGAGATGAAGAAAATGGGAAGAAAAGAACTCTTGAACTTTGAGAGAAAATGAGAGAAACTCAAGAATGCTCTTTGAAACTTACACTTAGCAAATGATCAAAATGTGACCAAGTTCATCCAAGTATGGTATTTATAAGAAAACAAAATCAAAGGTGAGTGAATGGAAGGGGAGGCTGCAGCTATATGTGAGCTTTTGGGGAGAAAATATCTCACTAATTTGGTCATTCTAAGGCATGGTTCAAGGTATGGTAGAATATAGTTCAAAGCATGGTGAGGTATGGTTCAAAGTAAGGCTATTTGTGTGTAAGAATAAATCATCATGTCATGGAAAAATGGGGGAGAATAGTGCCGGTTTCTTCATGTAATGGGGGAGGAAAATCTTTCATTTAATTATGGTTTAGAGATGTGTTTAGGTGTATCTTTTATTAGGCTTATGATTAAGAGTTGCTAGGTAAGCTTCTAGGTAACTAATTAGGTAATTAAGGGTATCAAGACATGATTTAGGGAGTGTTCTTGCTTCATTAGTGAGATTAAAACTCATATTAAAGTGTAAATAATTGTAGACACAATTCCTTAATTCAAGGAATTGGAGAGAGAAAACACTATTTAAGATTCCATGACTTGAAATCTTGAGTTTTAGAAAGAGATTTAAGTTTAATCTAAGCAATTTTAGGTTCTAATTAACTTTAATAAATTATTTTGGCATAGAAATTAATTAATCTTCGATTAGAACCTAATATTGCTTAGATTTTCTTAATTATGTCATTAAGCTCAAAATCACTATTCCAAGGGTAAAATCATAATTTTGCACAAAAACTGCCCGGGACCACCGAGACTTAAATAGACATGCCCAGACTGATAAAAACATCATTTTAAACCTTTCGAAAAATTTCTAGGTTCAAACGACATTTATACCCGCGTAAAAACGCCATAAGGGTATTTTAGTCATTTTGACCCGAAAACTCAGAAAAAGAGATTTTTCTGCTCAATTAACATTCATTCACATACAATCCCCTTCGAACATTGAGTTGACCCTTCGAGGACTGGCGAGTCGGCTATCCTTGAATTTGGGGTGAAAAATGACTTCAGGGGCATTTTGGTCATTTTTGCTCAGATGAAAAAATCGGGGTGTTACACTTGTTCTTGAGGAACCATGGCTTGATGATGAGGATCATGGATGTAGGTTGTAAAACCATCATTTACTTGACGTATAAAGCTTGGAGGTTTCACTTCTAAGAGTTTTTGCAAATGAAGGTGTCACTTGGTTTTCTTTGATACGTTTTGCTTGAGCAAAAATAGAATGATATGGTTATGCTGTCACCTAATTAACTTAAGTTCAAGACTTACCCCTTTCAGCCTTAAAGTTGATCAGTGTTCTAGGGTAATCACTCTAGATAGGAGTCTTGAGCATAAAACTAAAAAAGAACAATTGGACATTCTTTCACTTTGCAAACCTTGGAGTTGATCGGTGTTTTAAAGTTATTACTCTAAATAGGAGTCTTGAGCCTAGAACCTAAAAAAATAATAAAAGGAAGTGCATTCATGTTTATGTTTCGAGTCTTTGCATTTCATATTTACATTCAATCCTTGCACCTCATATTTATTACCAAGTTGTCACCTAAAGCTTAAAGATAAGAAATGAACTTGCATTCCATGTTTATATTTCTTGTCTAGCATGTTTATATTTCCTTGCCATCACCTTATTATACCAAGATTAAAAATGAGGCTTGCATTTGCATATTTAAGTTTATACCATCACCTAAATAATCTAATGCTCAAGACTTACCCCTTTCAACTTACATGGATGATTTTGGTCCATGGAACATCTATCATTATAAATGAAATTTGGTCCTTCAAGAAAATAGGGAATGATATATTATTATCTTGAGAAAATGAAGTTTGTGTCTTACAAGTTTTCCTTGAAATATAAGCTTGATCTTAACATGTTAAAGCTTAGTCCACATAACCAAAAACTATTTGGGCTCTCGACCATTGCTATTAAATTAAGGGTAATATTTATGTTTCTATAAGGGTAAAGTTAATTATAAGTGTATCTCTTGATCTAGAATTAATTTAAAAAAAAGACTAGTTACTAGAAATGCCTATTTTGTATTCTTGCATGCTCTTCGGGAATTAAATTTTAGTTTCTATTCCAAACATTTCAGATTTGATGTATGCTGTACGGAGTGTGTTTAACATGAGAAAATTATTATTAATGAGTGTGGTAATTAATTTTAGTAACTAAGGAAGGACTAGTAACTAGAAAGAACCAAAAATGTGAATTCTAGGACTCCATAGAATGATAAACATGGTTTCTGCCCAGCAAGCATCATTTGAGTAAAATTGATGTTTACCACTTAGCAAACATATAGGAATCACTCATAAATGTTTAAGAATTAATTATAGCATCATAAGGAAAGTCGGTGATGAGAAAGGGTAAAAATGTAACTTCTAGGACACCGAAATTGCCCATTTTCTATCCTATCTAAATTCTATCTAGCATTGTGTAATTATGTTCTTGAGGTCATTAATTAGTGGAAGTCATTGGAATTAATCCCTTAGATGCATAAAAGAATAAGTACAAAAGTTAGGTTTACCCGATTTAGAGGTTTAACCGTCTAAGGGATAATGAAAGTGCTTATTTTATGAGATGATGGGTTTATGATATAAATGAGAATTTATGTGATAATTTTGCATATTTGGCTATCAATTTATATGATTCATTATGGCATGTTATGACTACACTTGGAATATTTGAGGTGCACATGATAAGTGGAATATAAGCATGTGATATTATATGATATGATTGTGCCTTTGCATCTCAAGACAACATGCTAAGTTTAAGGTGACATAAAACACATGGAAATGATCCTCTAGACTCCCTGAATTAAAGGTTATGATAGGTGATCCAAGTAAGTTACATATTCATAATAAGAAAGGCAAGGAAGTGATGTGTTTCTCCCCCTTTTATTAGCCCATGTTAAATCTAGCGACAACTAGTTAGGTTGAGCTCATCCTAGGCGATCGGTGTGTTGGTTGGTTTTGGTGATGACGTAAGAGGGTGGAATTAATAAGAAGGAATTTGAGAATTCATTCATGAGAAAGTAAATTATCATGGGTTCTCTTACCTTCTCATGCATGTTACATGATGTATAACTCATAGCATTGCCCTATCATGCATCCATTTACTTGCCACTGTTGTAGTTTTCTAACTTATCTCCTGCCCATGTGCTTAGCCTTATCTTGTGTAACACCCAGGGATTGCGAAGTCAGGAAGTGATCGCTGGTGCAAGGAGGCACAGACAAGGAGTGGCTCCTGGCAGACTTCAAAAGCGGAGGGGTACATGAATGAACTGATTACACACCCAAATGAGAAGGATCCTAAGACTATATAGGTATGGGACTATACAGTTAAGGAAGGCTTATATGAATTGATTTGTACTACCTATACCAACAAGATGCATCTTCTTTTCGGTAGCCTATCACGAAAGAACTCCATAGTTAAGCGTGCTTGACTTGGAGCAATTTTGGGATGGGTGACCTCCTGGGAAGTTTACCTAGGAAGCGTGTGAGTGAGGACAAAGCATGTTGAAAAGACTCGTGTTGGTTTGTGGGGACAGTCGTCAATCCATAAAGCTGCAAGGGATGTTACAAATGGTTTCAGAGCCTGCACCTCTCTTAGTACAGTGTGGTTCGAGGACGAACCAAGGGAAAGCTGGTGGGCATGTAACGCTCAGGGATTACGAAGTCGAGGAGTGATCGTTGGTCCAAGGAGGCACGGACAAGGAGCGGCTCCTGGTAGACTTCGAAAGCAGAGGAGTACATAAATGAACTGATTACACACCCCAATGAGAGGGATCCTAAGACTATATAGGTATGGGACTATATAGTTAAGGAGGCTTATATGAATTGATTTGTACTACCTGTACCAACAAGATGCATCTTCTTTTCGGTAGCCCATCATGAAAGAACTCAAAGTTAAGCATGCTTGACTTGGAGCAATTTTGGGATGGTGACCTCCTGGGAAGTTTTCCTAGGAAGCATGTGAGTGAGAACAAAGCATGCTGAAAAGACTCGTGTTGGTGTATGGGGACAGTCGTCAATCCATAAAGCAACAGGGGATGTTACAAACGGTTTTTGAGCTTGCACCTCTCCCAATACGGTGTGGTTCGAGGACGAACCAAGCAGAAGCTGGTGGGCATGTAATGCTCGAGGATTGCGAAGTCGAGAAGTGATCACCGATGCAAGGAGGCACGGAAAAGGAGCGGCTCCTGGCAGACTTCAAAAGTGGAAGGGTATATGAATGAACCGATTACACACCTAAATGAGAGGGATCCTAAGACTGTATAGGTATGGGACTATACAGTTAAGGAGGGATTATATGAATTGATTTGTACTACCTATACTAATAAGATGCATCTTCTTTTCGATAGCCCATCACGAAAGAACTCCATAGTTAAGCATGTTTGACTTGGAGTAATTTTGGGATGGGTGAGCTCCTAGGAAGTTTTCCTAGGAAGTGTGTGAGTGAGGACAAAGCATGCTGAAAAGACTCGTGTTGGTTTGCTGGGACAGTCGTCAATCTATAAAGCAGCAGGGGATGGTACATCTTGTGTTTTGAACTTACGCATTGTTGATTTATGTTGCATGCACTAAGGCATTGCCATGCATACATGAGATACCTGTTGCATTCATACATTATGATTCATGCTAAAAGATACGGGCCTTGGTTAATGGTATTTGAAAACTTAACAAATGAATCTTGTTTCTGCCCACTACTTTCATAATTAAACCCGAGGTTCCTGAGGACGATGATGATGACATGTGTGTGGAAAGGGAAACCCTACTGAGATTCTTGTATAAGTTTCTCACTCCCTCTATCTTTCTTTCCATCTTCATTTTCAGACAAGGTTGATGGTGGTACCGGTGGACTCCTTTAAGATGCTGGCATAAGAGTTGCACTACGGACTGGATCAGAGTAGCACAGCAGAAGTGGGGATATAGTCTTTCATTTTCACAACCATAGGAGTTGTCTCGCTCTCATACAAGTTTGTAACTTAGTCACAAAGGGTTTAGCTACATCATAGTTATGTTTAGTTTTTGAATTATTGTATGCTCAACCTTTACAGGTGGGCTCAGTATATTTGATATGGTATTATTATTATAGTATGGTTGTGGAATATTCCTATAACATCATTATTATTATTATTTGTCTTGATACTTGAAGTTAATGTTATGGTATGACAATGTGCTCAATTAATTCTAGACTCTGTTGTGTTCTGTACGCATGATATATGACGAATAGTTATATGCTATAACTTATAAGCGAACTGCTCACTGTTTGATCTTTCAAAAAAAATGGGTCGTATTTTTCATAGACTTATTTTCAAAAGCCTTAAAATTAAGTAAAAATTATGATACGAAGGAGTAACAACTAACGATTAACCATAATACGTCCTAAGCATATTGTGTTGAAAGTTAGGGTGTTACAGCATTCCCACACACATTTGAGTGAACTAAGTGACACACATCCATGTAAGGATCCAATCCAATCACTCATTTTTTGATCTAATCTATGCTTGTTTTAACCTCTTGTTTGATGGTTGAGTTGCCAATTCTTATTATCGGTGCTTGCAAGTGTAACCAATTGGGCTTCATTATCTTCTTTTTCCAACGCTTTGTAATCATCCTTTCTTTCCATGTTTTTCTTTCTTTTGTCTCTGACGGTCCTTGCATGAGGACATGCAATTGCCTAAGTGTAGGGGAACTGATAAACACTCTTTTTGTAAATATTTTCCTTCTTCCACTTAGTGCTTTTGCATTCTTTTTTAGCTTAATTTCCATGAGTTTGATAGTTCTTGAATCTAATCCTCCCTGCACTCAACTTTACTTTGTGACTTCTATTCAGTAGCTTTTGCACAATTTAGTTTCTGTCTTTCACGAGTCCTCTTTTTCTTACACAGTAAATCATGGACATATATGAAGGGTGACCTTTGAGAGTGCATCGTGGAATGGACCTTGGAGCGTACATAGAAGAAAGACAGAAATCTAGATGGAAGTTTTTCCTTAACAGCTTCACTGTAGCCAATATCAATTGCTACAGCAAGCATAGAAAATAGAGCATGATTAGGATTAGGGACAGTTTCACTACAGTGAGCTTGAGGAATGGCACCAATGGAAATTTTGAAGTTCACTCGTTGCAGTGAGTTTTGTGGGCCGAAATTGAAAGTTTTATTTTGCAATTTTTACCCACTTAGGCCCATTTTTAGCAATTTTAATGATGATGTAAAGCTTTGAAACATGAAGTCCGAGGCATTCCTTGCCAATTTAGGAAATAGAACTAGGTTTTGAGAGGGACCTCTCTTCTCTTCTTTCTCTTCCTCTCCTCTTTCAAAGGCACACTCATATACATAACTTTTGTTATTTGCTGCCAATTTCTTCTCTAAATCCTTTAGTTTCTTTTATTCTCTGATTGTAACCTCCTTCATGGAGGAGTAGTTCTCTTGCTAGCTCAAGGGATTCAAGATCTAGGGTTTTGTTTTGAAACATTTTGATCATTAATGCAAATCCTTAGTATTGTTCTCTTTCTGTTTATGTACCCTTATTTTCTCATGTTTATTGATTGATATGCATGTTGAGTGAGGTGCTATTATGTGTATGTGAGCATGATTTGTAAGCATATATGTCTTAGCTTGTTGATTGAATACATGCTAATTAATTGATTGGTGAGTATTTAATGAACTAAGAGAATAGAGTAAATTTTTTATTGAGAATTGGGCTATAGAAATTGGCATTTGATTTAGCACATATGTTTGGGGAATTGTGATTGCAATTATCTAAGTGTATGTGCTTGACTCTATCCTTTAGTTTATTGACTTTAACGAGAATTGCTAGTTAATTATGTGATTGCATGATTAGCACATAGTCTCTTACCAGGTGTTTGATCATTTGTTTAAGTTGATGATTATCACTCCTTAGCTTGAGAATCCCCTAGGCTAGCTCTCTTTTATTATTACTAATTAATTTTAATTACTTGCTATTTCATTTTCTTATGCAACAAAACCCCCCTAAATTCCAACTAATTGTTTAGCTTCCTTGTGAGGCAACCCAACTGTTACACCACTATCTAGGTGCTTTGTGCAGCTCGGTTTGGGAACCTAAATTCCTTTTAAACTTGGTGTTAACAACGGCTTGCTACCAAGTGCAACGAAAACAACGTTAGAGACGTCAGTTGTTACTTATAAATTCCTTTTAAACCTTTTGTAACATTCTTCCAAGTACAACATCAATCTTAACCCATGACATTAGACTCAAGAGTTGTTACTTATAGATTAGCGAACCTTTCTTAAATATCTATAGCTAGTTTGATTGATTCACAAGATAACTATGTCATAATTCTATTGAAATATATAACAAGGAAATCAAAACATTTATTTAATACAAAGTTAAGTACATAAGGGAAGCTCTTCTATGATCTTTAATACATATCTGTTCTCTATTACATTTACACACATATAACCACAATTAAGTCACGGTAAAATAAACACATCAACTACTAAACTACTGCAACTCCAGTATAGTTTTTTCCTTGTAGCGGCTTCACTGTTCTCTGGATCAACCTGGAGACGACACGGAATAGGGGTGAGAATTATATAATTCTTAGTAGGGCAACTCCCCAAATACACAATCATAATGTCATCATCATCGTTCCAGCCACTTCGGTTTATCAAGAAAATGTGATCATACAATACATATTAATAATTCATTTTAAAGTTCTAAAATCATCTTCCGAAGTGGGTAGGTTTTATTATTCAATCACATATCATACTACTCAACATCATATATACCATATACTGCCAAAATCACACTTAAACATGTTGGCCTCAATAATGATACTAAAATTCTTCACTTAGCACATAAGAAAAAAAGACTACTTAAAACAATTTCTACTTCAACTTGTCTAGGCCCTTGACTAATCTTGTCACGTCTAGCCATTACGTATAGCCGTCCCAGCGTGGCAATAATGGGTAATAGACTGCTTTTTAGGACTGAGCTCATTCCTATATATGATCATTGGATTTACTTTCTTCAATTCTCACACAGACCTATTCCTGGCTAGGTTTACTTTCCCGGATAGACTGGATTTACTTTATCCATCTTAAGAATTATAAATCTTATGCTCTCCTTGGTAGTCAGGTTTGCTTTCCTTAACAAACTGGATTTACTTTCTCTAGCCCATGAAACATAATCTTATGCTTTTCTTTTGCATATAAGCAATTATAATAAGCATTCATATCTATATATGCCTAACCTCATCAATTAGCTCACATGCTCAATTGTTCATATTCATATTCATGTACTCATGTCATACTAGTACAAGATGCCATTATTTCATCAATTCAAAGCATCAATTCTTTTTCAGCATAATGGTAGATTTCACATGTCCGTAGTACAATTTATTATGCATTTCAAACCATCAAATCCAAGGCTATATAAATCACCTATGACACATCAATATGTCCACAAGGGTCCACAAAATTTTCAAGCAAAAAGAGTTCGATAACTATGTTAAATAAATTGTACAAGTTTGGTGGTTAGAGACCATGCATACACAGCTTAGACGAGGATTCTCATAATTTTTAACCTTAGCAAATGATTGAATCAATTCAAAATAAAATTCACAGTTACACTTCCATATGTCATCAACTTTCTGTAAAATTTTCAGCTAACAATTCGATAATTTACTAAGGTAATAAAATTAGACAACTTTAGCACTCCAGAGATTACTGTTCAGCTAGCAATCTTGACTAGTTCGATTCTAGAATTTTTAAGCATAGAAAAATTGCCCAGAATGGCTCCAAACTTTTACTGGAGACACCTAAATATGTTGATTACATTCCATAAAATTTTCAGCTCAATCCAAGATCTCTAAATAGGCTAGAAAATTTGAACAAATTCCCTGCCTACTTAAAACCGGGATTTTTCCAGCAACAAGGTTCAAGAAATATAATTTTTTTCCAAGAAGTAAAATTTCAAACCAAGGCTCAAGAAAATTCATGGGACTAGCTTAGGATGTTAGCTTAAACATATAATTTTTATATCTGATAAAAATACTCACAAATCCATCAAAAAATTCGTGATCAATGGCTGCCTATACAAAACCAAAAATTCAGCAAGTAAGGTTTAACATCTCTTTAGCATAAATGAGTTTTCCACAACAACAAAATAATCCACCAAAGCAAATACATCTATATATATATATATATATATCTGTGTGTGTGTGTGTGTGTGTGTGTAATCACCCAATAGAACTAGAAACTACCAATTAAATCAAAAATCAAACTTTGGAAAACAGATTTTAAAATAGAAGGTTCAAAAGCCCTACTTTGAAAACTTTAAAGTTTTACAACTCCAAAAGTTGTTCCAAATGATTTCCTTTTACTTCAAGGCTCTTAAAACACACCCAAAACCCTTTTAAAACAGTGAGGTACAAAGTATCAAGGTTGAGATTTGGTAAGGGATTGAGATTCTAATTGGTTATATGTGTAGGTATTAAGGTGTAGAACAATTTTAGTAAAGGAAGATTTTGATTTTGGTAACTGTGAACACTTGATTTTGTCTAGCCCAAAAATAAAAAAAAAATTAGTCCATTTCATTTTTAAAAAAAATTCTTAGTCCATTGTCATTTTTTGTTGTTGTTAATTTTTATCAGGCCCATTTCTTTTTTTGGGTTGTTAGATTAAGCCCATTTCATTTTAGTTGCCAAAAACATGTTTAATTAAATTAAAAAAAAGAGGCCCATTTCAAAACCAAAAAAAAAAAGATTCTTTGTTAGCCTGTTTCTTTTCTTTTGTTATTTTGTTTTATTTGGATTAAAAAAAAGGGAAGGAAGGAACCGACAAACGTGGCTGAAATGAAAGAAAAATTTAAAAAAAAAAGTAAACGTTGCCAGTAAGATGAGATTGAGCATGTGCCTGATGTTTCTGAATTCTTTGGGATCCACCTGATGTTTCTGAATCTTTTGAAGAACAAAACAAGAATAGGCGTGCAGAAGCATTGAATGGAGGTAAGGAAAATCAAAAGCAATGGCTTTAGAATCCCAAGAACCAGCGTGAATTCAGGATGAATTTCTTGAAGATCACATGCCATATTTGAAAAATACATCCACGGTTATGTATAAATTCAAGGAAAACAGAGGTGGTAGAGGGGGCTTCGATCAGACAATTAGTTACCAACACTAAACAATTTCATCACTAATTAAACTTCACCACCATTTTCCATCCAGAAACATTTTGCAACAAATAGAGAAAGAAGAAAGATCACAAAATTACAAGTAAATCATTTGTAAATCACTGACTCATTTCTTTCTCAGTGTTGTTCCATTACCAAATAAAGCCACATTCCTAGTCACCAATACCCAAACCATAGCCAAATACTAGCCCAAAAATCATCAACAGACACATAATTCACACAATTCACAATCCATAACAGTCCATTCGTACATCAACAATCCAGTTTAACAACAAAAATCCCAATTTCAGAAAAATAAAAAAAAGGAAGCTAAAAACCAGAGAGGCCACGACCACCTTCCCCGCCACGGCCTCCCCCTTCAACATCTTTCTCCCTCTCTTAGCTGCGAACCACCGTAGTCCACTGCCAATCCGCTACCCTCCACTAGCACCGCGAACCGCGCCATTTGGCCTCTCCGCCATGCACCATCACCACAGCCCAAACCAGCACCCTGCACTTGCGGCCTCCACTTCGCCTTCCTCCGCTGGGCAAAACTCCTGGTCAGCCACCGTACCACCGCACCGTGGCCCTCTGCGATCGCGCGCTACCCTCTTCCTCTTCCCCGTGATCGAGATCTCAACCACGGCCTCCCAATCCACTCCGCCTTCAGCCTTCTGTCATGGCCGCTTCACCTTCATCGAACCCACAGCCGCCGATCCGCAACCTGCGCCCGTGCTACCAGCTTCCTTTCTCTCTCCGTCGGCGGCTCTCTCTCTCTCTCTCTCTTGTCCACCCTTTTACCCTCTGTTTCTTGTTTCCTTACTCTTTCTCCACGTGAACTAATGGTACGTGTAAATGTGGTTTTAGTGAGCATGTGTGAATGTGTGTGTATGTGTGAGGCATGTGTAGTGCTTGTAAATGTGTGTGAGCCACATGTGAGCATGTGAATGTGTGAGTGTGTGATTGTATGAGCGTGTGTGGGGAGCGGGTAGAATTAATTTAGGGGGTAGTGTTAGATTAAGTAAAAATTAAATTAGGAAAATTTAAAAATAAATAAGGGGTTTTTGGATTTATTTTAGTTTGAGTTAGTGTTATTTTATTTTGTTTAGATTTGAGTTTATTTGTTTGATTTAGTGTTTGTAATTTTTATTTTTACTTTCCAGATTTGCTTGGTTTAGAATTATTTTAGTTTGAGTTTTTTTTTTTAGGAAAAAGGTTCATTATCTTTTGAGTAAAATTAATTAATTGGATTAGAGATTGATTTAGCCATTGATTTGATATTTTGGTGAGTTTTGTCAAAAATCTTAAAATACAAAAAAATAAAAATGATAGTCAGGACCCTTGATTTATTTTTAGCTTTTAATTACTATTATTTTTTTTGTTATTGTTTTTATTTTAATTAATATTTTTGTTTTTGAATTAATTTTGTTAGTATATGATTGAAATTAGCTTTTTTTTTAAAAAATGTGCTTTCTTTTTAAATAAACAATAAAAAAATCTTTTCAAAACTTTTTCTAATCTGACCAATAGTCAATAACGATGATTGAGTAGCAAATGTTACTTTCATTGTTATTTGAACCATAAGAGTTCATTGAGTGGTCTAGTGCTAACTTGAATTCTATGTGATAACGGATTTTCTTATCATAAATTCTTTTTTCATAAATAAAATTTGTTAACCCACAAATATTTTCTACAGAATTACGTGACTTTGAGTTCCCCATTGTACTAGGGGATACATAGGAGCACATGACCCCTGTCAAGTCAAAATTAAATTTTTATAATTTGCTTTACTTATAAATATTTCTTTTAGTGCATGTTTATCTATTATTTTCTTTTACTTGTAAATGATCTAATTTTTAAAGGGGTTATTAATTAATTTGCACAATTTACTAAGGTACCGTCCAAAAACGGGTGTATTATGGGTGCGAAGGATTAAATGCCTACCCTTCCCTATGCATAACCAACTTCCGAACTCAAATCTGGTTTCAAAGACTATTTGCTAAAATAAATGGGTTTTTCCACATTTTCCCAATTTAAATAAACTTGGTGGCAACTCCAATTTTCAAATATAATCTTTTTTCGCCATCCCCTTCGCGATCCCGATTGCGACGAATGGCAACTCCACTGGGGATTTACAGCAAGTGAGTCAGGCCTATTTTAGTTAGTTGTGCAAATTAAATATAACCTTTAATTTTTCATTTTTCCTTTTCTTATTTTATTTTGTACAGTGATTTTTTATTTTTTTTTAGAATTTGGTATTTTTTATATTTATAGCTTTTGTTTTATTTTGCCAGAACTTTAGGATAGATGACCATTATTATGTATGTATTTGTTATTGTTTGTATTTTGTTTTGCAGGAATGTATGTAGTGTTAGGAATGAAAGGTTTATATGCTCCCTTCACACACTTTCACTATCATTGTCCTCACACACTATTTGGGCTCTATACCTAAGCCTTGGAAAACCATAGGGCAAGAAGGGGTTTTGACGTTGTTATTGTGAGGCTTATGCTTCCCTGACAGTCATTGATTCATCCACTCAGGTTATTACTAGCACTATGAGTTACCATATTATGACTTTCACATCCTTATGGTTTGACTCATAGAACTAGGTCTTTATCTTATTGATAAAGGCAACCTGGGGACCATGATCTTTTAGGGGTCTAGATCCATCCACAACCGAGCACTGCTAGAAGGACCTTAGTTGGCCACCTCAAATAGGATCAACCATAGAACCATCAAACATTAGACTCCACCCTGCTAGGACACAAAGGAGCATACTTTATTTTTCATCTTTTATTATACATCATGCATTCTTGATATTATGCAACATTCATCATAAATAATTAGTTTTTATTCTTCTTTGCATAAAGTAATTCATACTTTAATCATGCATGACATCTATACTCTTCTCATTTAACATGTTTATTTTAAGCATAAAAAGTCCATATTTTAGTTCATGCACTTAGCCATATCACATGCATTCTCTTCATGTAACATACATATTTATTTTATTTTATGATGCATATTTAATTCATTTTTTTCCTCTCTTTAAAGGATCTATTGGTGGTGAATAACATCATATTAGATAGTAAATATTAGCAAAAGCACAACACACTAGCAATGTATCTAATTTGAAGAAGCATTTCAATGTGATGGCAAATACCAGTTCCCTAGAGAAATTGCAATGGTTGAGTCAATTGCTACCTAATGAATACAGGAAAACTTTCTCAAATAAGTATGGTCCTATTCTCGATCTGTTACTTATATCAGTAGAGACTTCTGCCCTCAATATTCTAGCTCAGTATTGGAACCCAGCCTTGAGATGTTTTGAACTACCCAACATTGACATCATTCCTACCATCAAAGAGTATGATTGCATGTTAAAATTACCATTGAGAAAAAACACCTCTATTTATTTCCATTTGGAACAACATACTTTAGAGGCAAGGATAATGGAGTAGTTTGGAGAATTGCTAGGGGTACCATTGGCTCGAGTGAAATTAATAGGGTATGCAGAATCAAAAGGGATAACTAAAATATTCATGGAAGAACATTTGAAGGACTTGGGGCATCGAAAAAATTGGACTACCTTTGCAAAAGTACTGGCTTTTGCTATTATGGGCTGGTATTATTCCCTTCTGCTCCAGACATAGTTGACCAGGTTGCCATGAATGTTTTCTTTGTTGTAGAAAATAAGCAAAGGAATCCCGTTCCTACTATGTTGGCTGAAACATTCCTGACCCTAAATTTCTATCAATAGAAACAAAAAAGGAAGCTTCAATGTTGCCTGCACCTCTTATACATGGGGGATCATCACACATATGTATGCAGGGAATCATATTAGAAATGTCTCAGAACCACTAAGAACATTTCACCGTATCCCAATCAGGTCGAAGGAAGACCATGAATGGAATGCTGAATTCAGTAACATGAAGGAACAATCATTCAAGTGGGTTTGTCCATGGTATGAACATGAAAGAGGTGATATCATTCTCAGATGTGGAAAATTTCATAATGTACCATTAATGGGTCCAAGGGGTGGCATATCATATATGCCGACAATAGTACTCAGACAGCTTTGTTGGACACAAAAGAAACCACGGGAAGATCAACTTGGAGGACTCTACTTCTGGTATAAGGAAGGCGATCATACTAGGAGGTTATTACGAGAAGTTAAAGATGCATGGAGAGATGTTCACAGGGTAGGGAGAGATAAGTTAGCAAAACCACTCATGATCAATACCCATGAGTACGTCATGTGGAGAGAAGTAAGAAAAGAATCCCAAAGTAGTCCTAACTCTCCTCATGAAAAGGGAATGATCTTCAGTTGGTTGAACAAATTGAGGCCATGAAAGCCCAGATGAAGCTTTTAGAACAACAAAAATAGGCAGCAGAACTAATGGTTGTTATCACACGGAATCAATATGAGAAAAAAGAAAGGGTGATCGAGCGACTGAAGGATGAGCTTGCTGATATCCTTAATCAAGAAGAGGAAAGACAGAGGATCCCGAACCTTGAAAAGGAGGTCTGTATGATGGCTAATAAGAAGAATAGATTTGTGAAACATATTAGCTAACTAAACAAAGCAAACGAAGAACTGAAAATGAAGGTTAGCCAACAAGAGCAAATGAATGAAGAATTGGAAGTTGAAATGCAAGAGCAAAAAGAAAAGTTGCATCTAAAGATAGAGAAGTTAAATGCATTCTTAGCACAGGCTAAAGAAGAATGTGACCAAGAATGGGCCCGTCTCATGCGATGCCAAAACCGACTTTCCCATATAGAAGATGTTGGTAGATTCTGGAAGAAACAAGCTGGTGACTAGACAATGAAGGCTGAAGCATGGAAGGAAAAATATACAAGATTAATTGGGAACTTGGACAATCATATTTCAAAGTTCATATACCATTTTGAAAGAGTAGAGAAAGAAGTTCAAAAAAATCTCAAACTTCATTTACTTGCTGAAGTGAGCGACTTTATGGATATGAGTAGGAGCTTTACTAGAGGTCTTAAAAGAAAGAGAATGACCATTCTTGACTCAACTATGATGTAATCATACTTTATTTGAATAAATGAAAGCAATTCATATTTTGATTCTTCTCTACTTCTCTTGGAATATTGTGCAAGACTATATTCATCGTGGAGCAAAGTCTCCCTGGGATATATTGTCAATTACATTTTTGCCTTATAGGAAATTCTTCCTTCTGTGTGGAATGTAAGAAAGAATATCAAGTTTTGCATTGCTAGTGTATTTTTAATAAAGCATATTGTGGAATGATATTCCCCTATACTTTTGTTGGACAATATGTCTTCTGAATAGGAAATGGATCAAGTTCATTACTGTCAAATTTAGATGTTATTCCTTGTCATCAAAGGTTTCCTTAAAAGTCTTTATTTTCCATTAACTCATCTTTTCTTGCTATTTGTCATAGAATAAATATAGGATCTGTAACCATTGGGCATCCCAGGAAGACAGAAATCGATCAAACTCATATTTACAATACAAGAACTCGGACCAAGATGGCTGGAGGAGGGAATACTGAAACAAGAAAGACGTACTCAGTTGCAACCACTATTGAAACAGGAAGGAACCTGAGCATGAAGGTGGACGAGATGAGGGGGCAGTTGAATATGATGACTAATACTCAAACAAGGATAGAAGAAATGATGCGACTCATGAAAGAGTCACTTGACCTATTGGGAGGTTATCAAAGCAGAGATATACCAACAAGTGTGCATCCAAGTGCCATGACAGTAACCGTGCTGGTGATATCAAGTGCACCTCTGAATATCACCCAAGAAATGAATGATATGGGAAAAATGTTGAGTAACCCTCATGGACAACCACCACCGACAATGTCAATGGCAATTCCCATCAGAGAAGGCTATTATTCCTTAGAAAATGAATATGCTGAGAAGCACATGCATGCTACCCATCCTTGGGAGCAACCACATGTCGTCACACAAAAGCAACCACTTTCCTCAGAAAATAGTCATGCAGAAGTGGAGAAAGACAAGTTAAAAGAAGAATGGATGAGAAAAATTCAAGAGCAAATTAAGGCTATCCAAGGTCCTAGCTCCTATGGCTATGTGGAGATTCAACAACTGTGCCCTCCTATAGACCTGATAGTTCCCAAAGACTTCAAGGTCCCTGATTTCTCGAAGCATGATGGGACTGGTAACCTTGTGTTCCACTTGAAGAGTTACTGTATTAAGATGGCAATATGGTCAAAGGATGAAAAATTTCTCCTTAGTTTTTTTCCGTGAAAGCCTGATCGAGCCTGCCTTGGAATGGTACATTCAACTAGACCATTCAAAGATTTCTAGCTAGAGAGAATTGGCAGATTAATTCATGAGCCAGTACAAGTGGCACCTACTCGTGAGCAATTAGCCACGATGTAGAAAAAGAAAGACAAGTCAATTAAGCAATATGCCCAAAGATGGAGAGCTTTAGCTGCTCAAGTACAATCGCCACTTATCCCATCTGAAATATGCTCATACTTTTTGGGGACCTTTGGATCTCCTTACATCGGGACAATGGCAGGAGCAGCATACAAAGATTTCTCTGAGTTGATAACTGCTGGAGAAAGAATTGAGAGCTTGGAAAAGGCCGGCAAGCTTCCCATGAGTAGTGAAGACACAAGAAAAAGCTTTCCACCTAGAAAGAAGGAGACAGATGTGAATTATGTGCATGGTCAGCAATCCTTCATCCCAAGGTATACACCAACACGTCCACGACCCCAAATGTCATCATACCAAACCCCTATCCCTCCTTACTCATTTTACCAAGCCACACCAACTGCAAACCCTATCCTACACTCCCAGCCCCAAGTTAACAACATCCACATAAGGCCATATCAACTAACTCGCCCAATATATACCCTGTAATGCCCCGTTTTTCTCTAAACTTTTAAATGACCAAAATACTCCTAAGGTCATTTTTACTTGAAACATGAGGACGACCGGCCTCGGCCATCCTCACAAGGCTTTTATGATATATGAAGGGGATTATATGTGTAACGCCCCAATTTTTACTGTAATTTTTACTGTCATTAGAAATTACTCAATTACTGAATTACCATAGGTAATTATTACATAAGATTTGAGGCCGAACAATCCTCAATAAAGGAATATAACATTAGAAGAGAGGTTAAGAACGATTCATGCGAGAGTCGCAAATCCCGAATTTCTGTACGTATAAAATGACCAAAAAGCCCCTGAAGTTATTTTACTCAGAAAATGAGGATCGTGGGCCCCACCTATTCTCAAGGGGATATTTTGAGGATAATAAGGGATTGTTTGTGTTATGTGTGTTAATAGAGCAGAAAGATCTCAATTTTGAGTTCCGACACGCGAAATGACCAAAACGCCCCTGCGGCTGTTTTAACTTCAATGTGCGTGCCGACTGAGCCCGAACCTCACTAAAATGTTTTAAAATGTGTTTTTAAGCCATGATTAACCATTGGTTAAGCTCGGGTGGCCTTGGGCAGTTTTTAAGTGAAAGTACGATTTTGCCCCTGTTTTTGGGCAGTTTTGCGAATTTCGGGATTTTTGATTCGTATACCGAAACCTAAGCAATATTAGGCTCAAATTAAAGCTTATTAAATTCTAAATATTAATCTAGATTCAAAATTATGTATTTAGATTGATTAGAACCCAAAATTGCTCAAAAACACCCAAATTGCTTACTAATTCACTTAAGCCCTTAACCGTAAATTCTCTAAATTACATGAATACCTTGCCTACACCTAAATAATGCATGGAACACACAAATTTCACTTCTTTAGGCTGTAATGGATGAAATTATTGATGCCATTATGCAGCTGAATTATTGCTAAAATTTGCACTAAAACAAAATGCCAAAATGTCATCATAAGAGACATAATTCCTTAATTTCATACAACTTTGTCTAAAATGATTTTTCCTCCCTTATTTCTCCTGCAAAATTCCGTCCACTACCTCATCATTTTGGCCAATTAGAAGCCTCAAAATCTTCTATAAATAGGCTTGCTTGAGTGGTCTTGGAATGCTTGGTTCATAACTAGTTTTTAAGAGCACCAAACACTTTCTTTCTTCCTCCTCTTTGGCTGAATTCTTTCTTCAATTTTTTCAAAGAGATTTTGTTTCATTTCACTGCAAGAAACCAAGTTCTCTTCCTCTTCTTCAACTCAGATTAGGTAGGGAGTAGTTTCTAAATTTATTTCTATGCTTTGAGGAGTTGTGTTTTTAGCTCAAAATGATGAAATTATGAACTTACCTTAGCTTTTCATTTTGGTTTTCCTCTTCAATTTTTCTTTAACCAATTCAACCATATGGCCTAGGTGGAACTAAGATGATGGCTTGATGATGAGGACCTTGAGGGTGGATTGTAAATCCATCACAAGTTAGGCCTCTAAAGCATGAAAATTCCACTTGATGCAAAACTTTAAAGAATAATGCTTTATGATGCTAAAACAAAGATTTTTAGTTTAGAACTTGAAAGATGTATTTTCCTTTTATGTTTTATTTCTTGTTAAGATATGTATTGGGTTGAATTTATAATTCTTTTAAAGTCTTGAAGGAGCTCTAGTAAAGAAACAAAATGAATTTGCATCTATGATTAAGTTTATGCTTTACATAACCATGTTTACCTTCTATGTCATCACTAAATTTTCAAGAATGAATAAATGAACTTGCATTTCTCATGTTTAAATTCCAAGCTTGTATTTCATGTTTATGTTTCAAGTCATCACTTAATCTTTCAAGATAATAAAGAGGTTGCATCTCATATTTAATTTATGCTCTCACTATATTTTATAATGGCTAAAAGAATCAACGCATGACATGTTTATTTTATGCCATCACCTAAAGATCCTAGAGCTCAAAGACTTGCCCATGTATCACAAGCAAAGAAATATGATTACTGGAGTTAAAGAATTTATTCTTTAAAAAGTCTTGAGATTGGAGCTTAAAAAGATGTAATAATAATTCTCTTATCCCTCTACTGGTCCTGTGCGGACTACCGCCGCTCCGGTTTCTTAATATTCTCTTCTCCTCTATCGGTCTGTGCGGATTACCGCCGCTCCAGTTTCTTGTATCATGTTTATATTTCAAGTTCTTGCATCATGTTTAATTTTCAAGTCATCACCTTAAATCTTAAAGATAAAGAAATGGAATTGCATATCATGTTTATAATTCCAAGCTATCACCTTATAAAGATAAGATTAAAATAAGGTTACATAGCATGTTTATAATTCTAAGATGTCACTTAAATCTCTAAAGCTCAAGACTTACTCCTTTTATCTTAAGTGAGAATTTTAATTGTGAAGATCCTCCCAAATTTGACAAAAGAACTAGTTTCTAAATGAGTTTTAAGGCTTTGCAAGGATTTTACGGGGAACTAGTATTTTATATGCACTTAAAATATGATTCTTTGTAATTGCATGAGGTTCATGATTCGGCCACTGATCTGAGTTTAGTATCAATGTGTGATAATGATTTGATATGATTGAAGTTGTGATAATTATGGTTTATTGTTAAGAGAATGATTCATAATTGGTTTAGTAACTAATTAGTTCTATAATTGATAATTCTATGTAAGGATTGGATGCTTATTGAATGATTTCCTGGCTTGCATATTATAGTTGCTGTTGCAAATAATGAGAATGCTTATACATGAAATGTTCTTTATTATGTAAAATTTACCTTTGTTGCTAGAAGAAAGTGTATCATTGTAAACGTGTAATTTGGAAAGGTTCTGACTAAGGAAAGACTTGGTATTTAAGCGTGTCCATTGTGACCCACCTCTTTTTCCTGGGAATCTCCCATATGCATGATTACAGTTGATATATATTATTCTAGCTTAAGACTATAAATGAGAAAATGTTATGATGTTTATGAATTGTATTATGATATAACATGCAAAGATTTAATGGTGACTTAAACTTATAAGAAAATGATCATTTGGAACCATCAGACTATAGGTGGTGAAAAGGTGATTTTAGCCCCCTAACCCGTTCTCTCAAAAGGGTAGAGTCGGGACTTTAGCTTATCAAAGAGGATAAGTATATGCTAGTGACGACTAGTAAAGTATGAGCTCATAACCTAAATTACTCCCAAAAGGGTGGAGTATAGGGTGGCCTAAGGAAAATAATGATGATGATAAGATTTTAAGTCACCTAAGGCACTAAAGAAATGAAATATGTGCACTATGTCCACATGTAGCTAATATTATATGACGTTCTTTTATGCATGTTATTTGATAATGATGATGAGGAAAATGATGTAATGATAAAGGAAAAGTTCATTGTAAATATGACATGTTAAGATTATGATGCATTATAAGACGCATGATTAAAAATTGACGAACCTCGGTTAAGTATTTATCCGAACTTAAAATGAATCTTTGCATGCTCACTATTTTAGAATAATCCCGAGGTTCCTGGGGACTTTGATGATGACACTGGAGAAGGAGGTACCTTCATCGAGAATTCTTTAGCAAGATTCTCACTCCCTTTTCTTTATTTCCATCATTGTCTCCAGATTCAGATGGCGACATTCGTCCCGTTCGTTGATACCCCTACTTGGGAATTTCACTATGATCCGGTGCATCGCTCGTATCATTTTGAAGGGAGGTCTTGTGATTCGTGTTTTTATTTACATAGGTCGTCCATTTGCACATCCTGTCCCTAGTTATCGATTTTCTCCTACTTCTCCCTATGGCGATGAAATGGTTTTCGAACATGCACGTCCACTTGATGAAAGGATGTTACGTTCTTATCCCACTTCATCTGTTGTCCATGGATTTCCAGTGTATGTTCCCGAGACGAGATATTCTGAAACTGATCTTTCAGAGGACACTCCTACTCATGTATATTCTGAGAGCTCTGCTCCTACTCCCACACGTGTAAGAGAGGGTAGTGAGGAAACAGTTGTTCAGCCGAGGTTAGCAAGAAGGCCGTCCATGCGACCGCAGCCTGGTGCATCTCGTGTGTCCCCTCCCGAGGGAGCTCATCAGTGGATCGGATTTTTTCCCCCATTTCCAGGACAGTGGCCATAGAGGGTTCTTAGTAGATTTATGTGTGATCATGCACCCTAGTTTTAGGATAACCTTCCCGGCTTATGGAGTTATCTAGTTTAGGGGCATGTATTTCCTTAAGTATATTTTCTTTTATTGGTTTGCATAAGATAATGATGTATGAACATAACCCACCCTTTGAGTGAGGTTATTGTATGTAAATATATGCTATAATGTGCTTATGGATATTATATGATGGAGCCTAAGTGATATGATGTGATATATTCTTAAACGTCTTATTATACTCCGCTTACTCGTTCACGTTGTACTCGGCTCACGTTTTCAATTATGTGTTTAAAAAAAAATGGCTCGTAATTTCACTAAGTATTTTCAAATTATGAAGAAAGAACCAAAGCAAGGAGTAAAGTCTAGTCATTAATCAGATTCAACCTAGGTGTATCTGGTTAATTACTAGGGTGTTACAATATGTTTATGAATGTTAACAAAGCAGAAAAATCTCATTTCTGAGGTTTCTGTGTATAAATGACCAAAATACCGCTAACCTGATTTAAGGCAGTTTTAAGTTTCGACTCCGACCCGGACTCGTCCTGAAAATCAAAGATGATGTTTTAAGGCATGAACTATGTTGGTTTAAGTCCCGGAGGTCTGGCAACTTTTGGTAATAATTATGATTTTACCTCCGCTTAGTGCTTTTTACGTCTAACGAGTTACTTAACTCAAACCTAAGCAATATTAGGCTCTAACGAAAGGTTAATTAATTTCCTTAATTAATCTAGAGCTAAAATAATTATTTAAGGTTGATTAGAACCTAAAATTGCTTAGGGAAATTTACAACTCAATTCTAATTCTTTTCTTTCTTTAAAGAAAAAGCAATTATGAATAGTGTTTTCACTATTCACACTTCCATTCCGAAGAACACTTCCTTTCCCAAGAAAAAGTTATCACACTTTAATCAATAGTCATAGGAGTTTGACTCCATGAACCTTACAAGATCACCCTTAATCCAAGGTATTAATGGCCCTAATTACCTACTTAGTTCACCTAAAAGCACACAACCTTAATTAGTAACGTAACCTTGTTTACTCCTAAACACTCCATTAGTACATGATTAAATTGAATGAAATCTTCCCTCCCTTGGCCTTATAATTTTCAGCCACTTTTCCCCCAAAAAATTCAAAAGAATGATAATTTATGTAGTCAATCAAGTTGTCCTTCAAAAGCCACCCTAAGACCTATGACCTATGACACCATGAATGACAACACGAGATTTTCTTCCCTCCTTCTTCGTCAAGAAGTTTCGGCTAACTTCTTTTCCTCCACTCCTTCATGATTCATTTGCCTGTAAATACACAACACTACACAACTTCATTCCTTTGCTCACTTCTTGCAAAATCTCTAAAAGTCTCAAGCTTTCTCACTTCTCTTTTTTACAAGCTTCCAAGAGTTCTTCAAGCTCAAGTTCTTCCTCTCCTTTTTCGAAAACCACAAGGTAGGGAACCTTTCTAAATATGTCTTTGATTTCTATGTTGAATCTTGTTGGGAAATGATGAAAGGTGGAACCTCCATGTTGCTTCTTTATTTTCAGTTTCTTCCTTTTCTTTTCCTTTGGTTTTCGGCCTCAAGGCCTTGAACATGATAGCTTGATGATGAGTGCTCTCTAGAGGTGACTATGAGTTCATCTCACATGAGACCTCTAAAGCTTGAGTTTTCTTAAGAAAAGTTTCATCTTTTACAAGTTTAGTCAAGAATGAGGTTATGTTTCTCTTGAACATTTGGAACCTTCCTTTTCTCCTTCAAGTTTTGGCCATGAAGGCCTTTGACCCTTGGAAAAATGGAAGCTTGATGATGTGGGTGTTATGATGGTGCTTGTCACCTAACAACCCCTAAAGCTTGAATTTTTCACAAGGAAAGTTTCTTCCTTTTTCAAGGTTGAGTAAAGAAGGAGTTTATGTTTCTCTTGAACACTTCTTGGACTTCCCTTTTCCTTCATATTTTCGGCCATGAGAGTTTCTAAAGCTTGGAAAAATAAAAGCTTGATGATGAGGGTTTCATGTTGATGCTTGTCACATGAACAAACTCTAAAGCTTGAAACTTTAACCTTAAACCAAGCATGGCTTCAGTTTTGCTTTCTTCTTTAGCATGAACTTTGTTTTAATGTTAGTTTTGAAGGAAGCCTTGTACTCAATGATGAGGACTTAGGATGTTGATGTCATACATCATCAAGATCTTGCTCCCTAGAGTTTAAAAATGGTTCATTCATCATTCATCTTGATGAAGATTCGGCCACCTTCAAGTTTTTAAGGTTATGATTTATTTTAAGTATTCTAGCACTAGTAGTTCTCTTTTCTTGTGAGGATGAGGTTTGGGTTGGAACTAGGTTTCTTTTTAAAGTCTTGCAAGAGCTCTAGACAAGATCTAAAAGTAACTTGCATTCACGTTTATTTTATGCTTTGCATAGCACGTTTATTTTCTATGCTATCACTAAACTCCAAGATAAGGAATGAACTTGCATAATGCACATTTAAATTCCAAGCTTTGTATTTCATGTTATTTTTTTCAAGTCATCACTAAACCCAAGGATTAAAAATGAAGGAGCATTTCATATTTATTTCGAGCTATCACTCTACTTTCTAATGGACTATAAAAAATGGAATGCATAGCACGTTTACTTTTATGCTATCACCTAAAATTACTAGAGCTCAAAGACTTGCTCGTTTCATCTTGAGAAAAGTTAAATCAAGAACGTATCTTCTTGAAATGCATTCGGCCATGTGATGATGAAAGCTCTAGGATGAGTTTTCATTAGTTACAAGAGCCTATAGTTTATGTTTTAAGTTTTTCCTAAACACAAGTGACATTTAAAAGTATTTTGAGTATGTTCTTCTAATTAGGATTTCAACCATGAGAAAAATTAAAGAGCTACTGCCCCATGTATTTTATAAGAGTTCTTGACAAGATTAATTGATTTCTAAGATGTTTTTGAAGTCCTAAAATTGTCCCAAGAGAAACTAGCTACCTATGTACATTGAAAAAGAAGTTTATACATGATTTAATGACTAACCATTTTCGGTTCTGCCATGTTCATTTCCAGCACCTTAAATCATGTTTTGGGTGGTTTAAATATGTTTAAATACCTTGCCAAGTATATGATAATTGTTCTAGACATTTTGGAGCATGCCTAGTTACTTGAATTGCTTGAAATGTGAATTCCAGAACTCCATAGGTACAGAAAATATGGATTCTATCCCAGCATTATTAACACCCATAGAATCACATTATATGATGTCTAGATTAGTGAGAGTGACTCATAATTGGCATAGGTATTAATTGTTGCATCATAGAAAAAGTCGGATGTGAGAAAGGGTTTAAAATGCATCTTTTAGAACACTGTAATTCATCTAACTTAGCTTACTGCCAATGCTGTCCAGCCTTGATTGATTAGGTTCTAGGACTTAATAAATTATGGTAATGAGGTTAATCAATCCCTTAGAGGTATACGGAAATAATTTAGAAGTTTAAGATTACCCGATTGAGGGTTTTCACTCTTAACGGAAAGGTTTAAGCATTACTCTATGAATGATGAATTGGTGTTTACCTCATGACTTATATGATGCCATGCGAACTATTATTCCTAAATGATAGTTTTATTATTGCATGTGATTGTTCTTTGAGAACTTAGAGATGCCTATGTTGTAATAAAAGATATGTGACATGCATGAAACTATGTAGCATCTCAATAAAACATGCTAAGACTTAAGGTGACTTAAACTATGTGAAAATGATCCTTGAACCACCAAACCAAGGGTGGGGATGAGGTGATTCTAGCCCCCTAGACTCGTACTTTAAGTCGGGACCTTTAACTTATCAAAAGGGATAAGTTTATGTGCTAGTGACGACTAGCGTGGTATGAGCTCATAACCTAGAAGTTTCTCCAAAGGGTGATCAGTTAAGGTGGCCCCAAGAAGAAAATGATGAGGTTCTAATGTCATCTAAAGTAACCAAGATAAGTTACCATGTACCATGTTCTAAGAACTATGATTTTATGCACCATGAATTATGAGTTTAAGTGCCATGACCCATGATATAATGAACCATGATTTATGATTTGAGTTTCATGAATTATAGACAATGTAACCAAGAGGTTTTCATAATTAAAAGGAACAGCCCTCAGAAGTTAACATTTTCGAACTTCATAATTGAACCATTATATGCCCATGTTTTTACTAAGAAACTGAGGTCCTTGGAGACGTATATGATGATACTTAGATATGAGAAAAAACCCTACTGAGTTTCTTTAGTAAGAAATCTCATTCCCTCTATCTCTTTCTTTCCGTTACGTCTCTAGATTCAGATGGCGACATTCGTGCTCTACATTGAAACACCTACATGGGAGTTCCACTACGATCCGGAGCATGAATCGTATCATTTTGAAGGCTGTTGCACTGTTCGTGTCTTTATGTTTTTCCGGACGGCCATTCACCCATCCTGTAGATAGCTACCTCTTCTCCCTAATGTCACCCTATGGCGACGACATGGTTTTTGAGCTTGTGCGCACACGCAATGAGAGGATCCTCCGAACTTACACCGTAGGCTCGGGCGCCGTACCCGAATATGTACCCCGTTCACAGCATTCGGAGGAGCCACCTGCCTCTATGTATGAGGAAGACTCTGCCCCCACTCCCCCACGTGTGCCAATAGGAAGTGAGGAGATGGTTACCCATCCATGGAAGGCTCAGATGCCTGAGATGTGACCCCAACACAGAGGACGTGTCCGAGTGCCCACTCCTGACGCGCTTCGCTCGTGGATCAGCTACGTCCCACCATACCTGTGACTGTAGCCGTATAGTTTAGAAGGTAGTCCTTAGTGCACACACATCACGTAGTTAGGATAAACCTTCTTTTGTGTTGAGGTTATCCATTTCAGATGCACTTGGGTGTGGGTATTCTCTTGCATGTATTGTTTATGTTTTCATGTATTACCTACTTTTCAGTTGTATTGCACTTTATGTATCGAACAGTCCCGCTGTTATTGGTGGGCATGTCAAGTATTAATGCATGAGGTATTTCAGTATATGTATTCATGATGCTGTGGATAGAGCCTTTTATGTGTTTACATTTCCGCACTTTAAGATATCGTTCGAATTACATTATACGCGGCTCATACTTTATCGAGGTTTTGTTACAAAAAAAATTGGCTCGTATTTTCACTAAGTAATTTCAAAGGTAATAGAACTAAATCAAGAAGTAACGACTAATATTTGGCCTTAGTACATGCTAGTAGTATTGGGTTGAATATTAGGGTGTTACATACCCTATCACCCCGACCAAATTTCCAAAACCAGAACTATAATCGATTTCCTAACCTTCCAGCTTTTCCAAATGCTGACCTCTTTCAAAAATTGGTTGATATCCACTTGATCTCTGCATATCCAGTGCACCCATTAAAACCACCATATCCAGCATGGTATAACCCAAACCTTACTTGCAAATATCGTATGGATATTGCGGGACATTCTATTGAAGATTGTGAAGGATTCAAAATGGCAATGAGAAGATTAATTGCTTGTGGTAGGCTGGACCTTCAGGAAGATTCAAAGCCAGACATTATTAATAACTCGATCCCAAAACATGAAAGAGGAAGTGGGGTCAATGCCTTGGAGATAGAAGAACCTTCGATTAAGAAAGTTTTGAGTCTTCGAACATTGATGGAAAAAGTGTTCAACGGCTTGAAGGAAGCTGGATACAACATCACAACATCTGCATCCATAATGAAGGAAGATGCAAAATATGACATGAAATCAAGCTGTTTATACAACTGTGGAGGTATTGGCCATGATATAGAAAACTGCTGGGATTTCAAGGCTTGTGTATAGGGATTGCTCAACTTGGGCCTAATTCAAGTAAAAAAGAGGTTAAGTTTCTAGGAAGAAGTGAATATGATTGAACACTTTATGCTTCGCATAGCACCACTTAATCTAACACCCAAACTAGAAAGGTAGTGATCACTGTGAAAAAGCCAATACCCTTTGGTTATGGGGATACACATGCAATGCCTTGGAATTACAAAACCAAAGTGGAAACAAATGGAGACATAAGGGAAACCTTGAAGACCCAAACAAGTAAAGTAGTAGCTGAAGTAAAAGGAATAACAAGAAGTAGAAGGGTCTATAGGCCTAAAGAGATGGAAAAAGTAAAATTCATGAACGGAGGGATGTTGGAGAGCAGAAAAAAGAAGAAGATGAAGAAGAGGAGTTTCTAAAGATCATGAAGCAAAGTGAGTATGATATATTGGAGCAATTGAAGAAGACTCCTGTCAGAATCTCCTTGTTGTCACTAATCTTGTCATTCGAATCTCACCAAAAAATAGTGCTAAAAGTCTTGAAAGACGCCTATCTGAACTCGAATGCCTCATTGAAGAGTATGGTGAATATGGTGAATCCGGTAAAGCGTGTCAATATGATCACTTTCTTAGATGAAGAAATTGTATCACAAATCAGCCCATGAGCACTGTACATATAGTGTTGTCCACTTCACTTGGAGTAATGTTGCGACAATATGATGAATCTGGAAAGAAAGAACAGGCAATTTACTGCCTGAGCAAAAAGTTTAATGACTGCGAATCCTGTTATCTGGGAATTGAAAAGACATGTTGTGCATTAGTATGGACTTCCAAGAGGCTGAGGCAGTACATGTTATACCACCCTACTTGGTTGATTTCTCAAATGGATCCACTAAAATACATATTTGATAGTCCTCACGTGTCATTGAGAATGTCAAAGTGGCAAGTGATACTATTAGAATTTGATATCAAATATGTGACTCAAAGGTCTGTCAAGGGACGTGCAATTGCCGATCACCTAGCTAAAAATCCTCTTGAAGGTGGGAAACCAACCACTATGCCTGAATTCCCTGATAGTAAGGTGTTAGCACTAGAAAGAAAAGAGGAAGAAGATGAGAATGTGTGGAAGATGTATTTTGATGGGGCTGCCAATATGAATAAATGTGGAATATGAGCTATGGTAATGTCACCAGTTGGGAAGCAATACCCAATTTCCATAAAGTTAGACTTTGAATGTACTAACAATATTGTAGAATATGAAGCATGCGCGAATGATTTGCAGGTTGCAATTGATCTAGGAATCAAAGAATTAAAGGTCTTTGGAGACTCTGCACTCATAATCCACTAAGTTAATGGAGAATGGCGTACAAAGGATCTAAAATTGGTACCTTATTAGAAGTATCTATCGCGATTAATTGAGCACTTTGATCATATATCGTTTTCCCACTTAACTCGAGACAAGAACCAATTTGCGGATGCATTGGCAACTCTGGCTGTAATGACTAAGTTGGAAGTCCACACCAATGTCCAACCCATCCATGTGGAGGTGCCAGTAAGATGAGATTGAGCATGCGCCTGATGTTTCTGAATTTTTTGAAGAACACAATAAGAATAGGCGTGTAAAAGCATTGAATGGAGGTAAGGAAAATAAAAAATAGTGGCTTCAGAATCCCAAGAACCAGGGTGAATTCAGGATGAATTTCTTGAAGGTCACATGCCATATTTGAAAAATACATCCACGGTTGTGTATAAATTTAGGGAAAATAGAGGGGTAAAGGGGGCTTCGATCAGACAATTAGTTACCAACACTAAACAATTTCATCACCATTTCAACTTCACCACCATTTTCCATCTAGAAACATTTTGCAACAAACAGAGAGAGAAGAAAGATAATAGAATTATAGGTAAATCATTTGTAAATCACTGACTCATTTCTTTCTCAATGTTATTCCATTACCAAACAAAGCCACATTCCTAGTCATCAATACCCAAACCATAGCCAAATACCATCCCAAAAATCATCAACAGACATGTAATTCACATAATTCACAATCCATAACAGTCCATTCATACATCAACAGTCTAGTTTAACAACAAAAATCCCAATTTCAGAAAAATAAAAAAAGGAAGCGAAAAGCCAAAGAGGCCATGGCCACTTTCCCCACCGTGGCCTCCCCCTTCAACATCCCTCTCCCTCTCTTAGCCACGAACCACCATAGTCCGCTGCCAATCCACCATCTTCCACTAGCACCGCGAACCGCGCTGTGTTTCTTCTCTGCCAAGCACCATCACCACAACCCAAACCAGCACCCTGCACTTGCGGCCTCCGCTCTGCCTTGCTCAACCAGGCAAAACTCCCGGTTATCCACCGGACCACCACACTGCAGGCCTCTGTGATCGCGTGCCGCCCCCTTCCTCTTCCCCACTATCGAGATCTCAGCTGTGGCCTCCCAATCCACTCTACCTTTAGCTTTCCGTCACAGCCGCTTCACCGCCATCGAACCCATAACCGCCGATCCGCAACCTCCGCCCGTGCTGCCAGCTTCCCTACTCTCTCTATTGGCAGTTCTCTCTTTCTCTCTCTCTCAATTTCTCTCTCTTGTCCATCCTTTCACCCTCTATTTCTTGTTTCCTTACTCTCTCTCCACGTGAACTAATGGTACGTGTAAATGTGGTTTTAGTGAGCATGTGTGAACATGTGTGTATGTGTGAGGCATGTGTAGTGTAACACCCTAAAAATTATTTAAAAACTAATTTAGGCTTTACTAATCGTAATTTCAAAAATCTGACAATTTTAACAATGATGAGGATAGTTCAATGGATTTGTCAAAAAAAAAATGTAAATAGTAACCTGTGGGCCACATCGGCCGATCGGGACAGCCGAAACCCTATAATTGGGACTCGAAGGTGCCCAAAACTGAGAAATTATAGGATTGAGATTAGAAATAGTTAGAAATAGAGATTTTATACCTAGAATTAATTTTCAAGCAATGTCTTATTACCCGGATACAATGTTTCGCCCGTTTGGTAAAGTTTCAATGTGTAGTTTTTAACACCGTACAAGTTACTTGGTGGCCAAGTAACCTTTACCAACCACTTTATGCCAAGTGGATGGCAAAGATTAAAAATCGAGAAGCAAGTCTTAATCTTGACCTTGCATTTATTATATTTTACTCGGGAGCTAATAACTCGTCCGTTCGGTGGAATTTCGATGTGCGATTTTAACATCGAAAAAGTTACTTGCTCACCAAGTTAATGTGAGCCACTTATGTAACATCCTAATTTTTAACCCAATACTCTAGAACATATTTAGGTTAATCATTGGTCTATTAAGTCATAGTTTCCTTTTTACTTCAAAATGCTTAGCAGAAAATACTGGTAAATTTTTTTTTGAATTATAAAAGCAAAGTGAGAGCCGCGCGACACGATAAGCAATGAAGCACGTAAGGAAATAAAGCAAGCATCTCATAAACATCATAACATAAAGCAAGTAAAGGCACATCATGATAAAACTGATCTGCATATTTATATAATATGATATGCCCACTTATGAAGAGTAGGACTTAGTTTGGTACAACATGAAACGAATACATCTAAAAAGAAAGTACAAAGGAAAGTGCAACGGAAAGCATAAAAGCAAACTCCCCTACCCAAGTGCAACTAAAGCGATAACCTCTAAACAAAAGAAGCTTTATCTTCATCTAAGTGGTGTGTGCACTAGCCTGGGTACTCCATCGGTCATCCACTACCTCCTACTGACATCCATCCCGCAAGCGAGGCACATACCTGGCAAACTGGGCGAGCTCCTCCGACATGTAAAAACGAAGCGGGGGTCGGGAGTGACCCCCACGATGTGGCCGTATCTCCAGTCGTCGTGCTAGCCGAGGCTGAGTCACAGTGTCCTCACTGCTATCTCTCATCAGTGGTGGAGTGGGGGCAGAGCTCTCGTTGTACAGATGGGTAGGCGGATCCTCCGACTGGTCGGTATCCGAGAAGTATGTCTAGGGCACATAGTTGAGGTAGTCGCGCATAGCTAAAGCGGTGGTGCGCATGCGGAGCACTCTCTCATTGTGCATACGTGCGTGCTCGAAAACCCGCTCGTCATCGTCGTAGGGTGCTATTGGGGAGAAGCGATGGGTATGTACGGGGTGAGTGAAGGGTCATCCAATGAACATGAAGACACGAACCGTGCACTGACCCTCAAAATGGTATGATCCGTGCTCCAGATCATAGTTCACTTTCCACTCGGGGTGTCCACAAAAACCATGAACGTCGCCATCTGAAGACGTGACGGGAAGAAAAGATAGAGGGAGTGAGAATCTTGCTAAAGAATCTCAGTAGGGCCTCCTACTACCTAGGTTTCATCATCTACGTTCTCAGGAACCTTGGGTTTAGTGTATAAAATAAGTGAGCATGCGTTAAGTTTATTTTTAATTTTTTAAAATATAATTAACCAAGGTTCGTTCATTTTAGAATAAATCTTAATATCATGAATGCAATATAGTAAAGGATGTATGCATGGCACTACTTAATGCAAGGACATCAATCATAACATCAAGAAGCATCATAATGGTGGCATAAAGTGGCAATTGAAATCTCATGTGGGGAAAACTTTGTGACATAATCATCATACTTTACTTTCTCATGGGGCCACCCTAAAAGACATTTGTTCTGGGGGTGCTCGGCCGAACCGATGTCACCCAGAACGTGTCACATCTCTAGGTTATGAGCTCATACCTAACTAGTCGTCACTAGTTCTTACTTATCAATCCCGATAAGCATATCATAATCATAATCCCGACTATCTAGTACGGGCTAGGGGGCATTTCTTGGGGATGCTCGGCCGAACCGGTGTCACCCAAGAATACATCTTGGTACCGATGTCACATGAGTTCTTTGGAGGTGCTCGGCCGAACCGATGTCATCCAATAACTCATCTTAGTACCTCATATCTTATAAAGAAAATCTCATGGGTTTTTCAAAAACTTTCTAAGTCCCCAAATTTGTCAGAAATTCGGCAGCGCAACAGCAGCACGCTGGATTTCTTCCAAATTTACTTTATGCCACATAAACAAATAGAACATGTATCCTCAATCATAGATTCATACGTTGACATAATTATTCTCAAATAGAACATGCATTCACATGTAACATTGAAACTCATTATGCTCTTGATCCTACGGTATCTTATGCTTTGACCCTTATAGGCCTTAAACTTGAGATGTAATTATCCTATCATCCTCTATCAACCTCTTATACACCTAATGATTCTCTTCTAACAAATCTTACTATCATTTATGTTCTTTAATAAATCTGGGCAGCACCATACTCCAAGGGTAGAGTTATATATCTATGATTACGGGGTTCTAGAACTTACGTTTTAGACCCTTTCTCGGTTCTGTCTTCGCCTAAGGTGCTATAAAATTAAATCTAAATCAATTATGAGGCATTCCTGTGCCTAAGAACTAATTATAAACCATGTTTTCCATATTATGAGGTCGCCGGACAGAATCCAGAAATTAAATGTTCTAGGAGTTCTAGAATTGCACTTTTACGGTTTTCTAGTTACTAGTTTCTTTATAGGTTCTAAAATTCAATCCTACTTCAAATGTAACCAAATTTTTCATGATTAATCAATCCTAAACTGATTGTTATCATACTAAAATAGTTTTGGCATTGATTAAGATTGAAGGGGTTAAACATGTAACGCCCGGGGATCGCGAAGTCGGGGAGTGATCGCCGGTGCAAAGAGGCACGGACAAGGAGCGGCTCCTGGCAGACTTCGAAAGCGGAGGGGTACATGAATGAACCGATTACACACCCGAATGAGAGGGATCCTAAGACTGTATAGGTATGGGACTATACAGTTGAGGAGGGCTTATATGAATTGATTTGTACTACCTATACCAACAAGATGCATCTTCTTTTCGGTAGTCTAAATCGAAAGAACTCCACGATTAAGCGTGCTTGACTTGGAGCAATTTGGGGATGGGTGACCTCGGGAAGTTTTCCTACGAAGCGTGCGAGTGAGGACAAAGCATGCTGAAAAGACCCGTGTTGGTTTGTGGGGACAGTCGTCAATCCATGAAGCAGCAGGGGATGTTACAAATGGTATCAGAGCCTGCACCTCTCCCAGTACGGTGTGGTTCGGGGACGAACCAGGCGGAAGCTGGTGGGCATGTAACGCCCGGGGATCGCGAAGTCGGGGAGTGATCGCCGGTGCAAAGAGGCACGGACAAGGAGCGGCTCCTGGCAGACTTCGAAAGCGGAGGGGTACATGAATGAACCGATTACACACCCGAATGAGAGGGATCCTAAGACTGTATAGGTATGGGACTATACAGTTGAGGAGGGCTTATATGAATTGATTTGTACTACCTATACCAACAAGATGCATCTTCTTTTCGGTAGCCCAAACTGAAAGAACTCCACAGTTAAGCGTGCTTGACTTGGAGCAATTTTGGGATGGGTGACCTCCTGGGAAGTTTTCCCAGGAAGTGTGCGAGTGAGGACAAAGCACGCTGAAAAGACCCGTGTTGGTTTGTGGGGACAGTCGTCAATCCATGAAGCAGCAGGGGATGTTACAAAACACACGTTAAATTCCAACTTTACGGTTTTTCTATGAAGCTAGTTTCTCCCCTAACATGCATAGAAGTATTCCTACCTCATCATATATCATTTTCACACATTCTAACACATCAAAATATCATCATACAGCAACAAACACATCAAGGCAGAATCGAATTGTTCAAGTCCAAAAAGACACATAATTTGACATTTCTAAAGCATATAAGTTGCTAATTTCCCTTGGAGTCATTTTAGGACTTCTAAAACTCTTTGCAAACCATTTTACTTTATCAAGAAGCTAAAAAGAACCTTAGATCAGTAACCAATTTAATTCTTCTTTAGAAGAGGATTAAAATCATAAATCTTGTTGGTCATAACTTTATAAAACTCATCAAGCTTAAAGAAAATCCTAGAACATAGGTTGTTGGCCCTTGTAACTAGATGGAACTCATTCCAAGCTCATCATTATTACTTGGCCGAAATTATACATTCAAGGAATGCTTTCATATTAAACTTTAACTTGAGATAAAATGGGCTAGTCTTTGAGCTCTAAGGTCTTTAAGTGATGACAAAATATAAACATGCTATGCACTTCATTTTTATTCTTCATTACAAAGTAAAGTGAGAACTTTAAAGTAAATATGCAAAACTTGGAAATAAATATGCAAGGCTTGAAATTTAAATATGCAAGACTTGAAGTAAATATGCAAGGCTTGGAATTTAAATATGCAAGACTTGAAGTAAATATGCAATGCAAGTTCATTTCTTTATTTTAGTACTCTAGGCCCAGCAACAATCGACTTTAAGGCCAAAATAGAAAGGCTTTGAGAATTAATTAGGTGATAATGCAAGTCTTGTTTTAATCTTTGGATCCTTAGGTGATGACTTGAAAATAAAGATGCAAAGCAAGAACATAAACATGAGTGCAACCTCAAAATAAATATGCAAGTTCATTCATATCTTATTAGAGCTCATTCAAGACTTTAGAGGAACTTTAACCTTAACCCAAACTCATGATGACAAGATAAAGTGAGGTCTAGAGTTCTTAGAACTCAAGATAACATTCCTTAAAAATATAACCATAAATCAACTTTATAACACCTTTATGAAAACTCAAGCTTTAGAGATTTCTTTGTGGTGAACATAAAGTCACCAACTAGAACTCTCATCATCAAGCTATCATGAGGGTTCATCCAACAATTGTTGACCGAAATTTTAGAGAAAAAGGAAAGGAAAGAAACTAAAACTTAAGAGCAAGAAAGAACCATTTTGAAACTCTAGAGACCATGATCTCGATGATGTATTAACATTGACACCATGGGTCCTCATCATTGAGTTCATGTAACTATTTTAAAAACATCATCAAAGTTAAAGATTTCAAGGTTCAAGAAAAAAAGAACTATAAACATTTTTAACTCAAGAACAAAGATCAAGTTTTAAAGGTTGTTCAAGTGATGAACATCATCATGAAACCCTCATCATCAAGCTCTCATTCATTTGCTTTTCAAAGGCTCATGGCCGAAATGAAGAAGGAGGAAAAGAAGAAAAGAAGTTCCAAAAAGATTCAAGAGAAACCATAAACACATAACTAGATTAAGAACTTAAATGAAAGAAACACTTGAAAGAAAATCCCTACCAAGTGGTTAGAAGTTAAGATGAGTGAAGATGATGAAGAGGATGAAGAACTTGGACACTTGAACGTTAAGAGAAAAAGAAAACTTTGAAGTGCTCTTTGAAAACTTACACTTAGCAAATGAACCCAAAATGATGCAAGTTCACCCAAGCATGCTATTTATAGAGAAATGAAACAAAATGAGAGGTGTAAATGGGGAGGAAAGCTTCGGCCATTTATAGCCATGGGGAAGAGAAAATATCTTCTCCAAGGTATGGTTCAAGGTATGGTGGAAAGCATGGCTAGGTATGGGTTCAAGTATGGGTGCAAGTATGGGTCAAGCATGGTTCTTTGAGTGAAAAACAAATCAATATGTGATGTAAATGGGGGAAAGGTGGCCAAAAATGCATCAGCCATGGGGGAGGATTTCTTTCATTTTAATTGTGATTTAGAGTTGTGTTTAGGTGTATCTTTGATTAGGATTAAGATTAGGAATTTGTAAGAAAGTGTTTAGGTGAGAAAATGGGTAATCAAGGTTGTCAAGACATGTTTAAGGAGTGGTCTTGCATCATTAATGAGTTATAAATTCATTTTAGTTCATAAACAACTCTAAACACAATTCCATGATTTAAGGAATTAGAAAGAGAAAATACTATTCAAGATTCCAAGATTGGAATCTTGAGTTTTAAAAAGAGATTTAAGTTTAATCTAAGCAATTTTAAGTTCTAATTAATTTTAATAGCTTATTTTGACTCTAGATTAATTATGAAAATTAATTAATCTTCGATTAGAGCCTAATATTGCTTAGGTTTGCTTAATTATGTCATTAAGCTCAAAAATACTATTCCAGGGGTAAAATCGTAATTTTACACTAAAACTGCTCGTTACCACCGGGACTTAAATAGACGCCTTTAAACATGTAAAAACATTGTTTTAGACCTTTGGAGAAAGTTTTGGGCTCAAACGGCACTTTTACTTGCGTAGAAACGCTACAGGGGTATTTTGGTCATTTTGACCCGAAACTGCAGAAAATGAGATTTTCGCCTCCGAAACCATTCAAAGGCCATCCAATCCCCTTCAAACATTGAGTTGGCCCTTCGAGGATTGCCGGGCCGACCATCCTCGAATTCCGGGCAGAAAATAACCTCAAAGGCATTTTGATCATTTTCCTCTCAGACAGAAAAATCGGGGTGTTACGACTTATTTTGAGCCAAGTGGATGGCCAAGTTTCATTCTTTGACCAAGAAACCAAATCTTAGCCATCCATTTCATTATTTCATTTTGAAAGGAAATAAATACCCATTTTGACTACTTTTACACTTAGATAATGATAAATCACCAAACCTTACCACACCATAGGGAAAGCTGGTAACAAGAAAGGATTTAAAACATAACTTCTAGCATACCGTAAAACCTTAGGAACAACTTACTACCAATGCTACCCCATTTGATTTAATAGTGTTCTTAAGGCTTATAAATAATCGTAAGGATGGTAATAAATCCCTTAGGTGCATAACTAATTAGTTCTATAATTGATAATTCTATGTAAGTATTGGATGCTTATTAAGTACTTGATATCATTGAATGATTTCCTGGCTTGCATGTTATAGTTGCTGTTGCAAATAATGAGAATGCTTATGCATGAAATATTCTTTATTATGTAAAATTTACCTTTGTTGCTAGAAGAAAGTGTATCATTGTAAAAGTGTAATTTTGAAAGGTTCTGGCTAAGGAAAGACTTAGTATTTAAGCGTGTCCATTGTGACCCACCTCTCTTTCCTGGGAATCTCCTAGATGCATGATTATAGTTGATATATATTATTCTAGCTTAAGACTATAAATGAGAAAATGCTATGATGTTTATGAATTGTATTGTGATATAACATGCAAAGATTTAATGGTGACTTAAACTTATAAGAAAATGATCCTTTGGAACCATCAGATTATAGGTGGTGAAAAGGTGATTTTAGCCCCCTAACCCGTTCTCTCAAAAGGGTAGAGTTGAGACTTTAGCTTATCAAAAGGGATAAGTATATGCTAGTGACGACTAGTAAAGTATGAGCTCATAACCTAAATTACTCCCAAAAGGGTGGAGTATAGGGTGGCCCAAGGAAATAATGATGATGATAAGATTTTAAGTCACCTAAGGCACTAAAGAAATGAAATATGTGCCTTTGTGTCCATGTGTAGCTAATATTATATGACGTTCTTTTATGCATGTTATTTTGATAATGATGATGAGGAATATGATGTAATGATAAAGGAAAAGTTCATTGTAAATATCACATGTTAAGATTATGATGCATTATAAGACGCATGATTAAAAATTGACGAACCTCGGTTAAGTATTTGTCCGAACTTAAAATGAATCTTTGCATGCTCACTATTTTAGAATAATCCCGAGGTTCCTGGGGACTTTGATGATGACACTGTAGAAGGAGGTACCATACTGAGAATTCTTTAGCAAGATTCTTACTCCCTTTTCTTTGTTTCCGTCATTGTCTCCAGATTCAAATGGCGACATTCGTCCTGTTCATTGATACCCCTACTTGGGAATTCCACTATGATCCGATGCATCGCTCGTATCATTTTGAAGGGAGGTCTTGTGATTCATGTTTTTATTTACATAGGTCGTCCATTTGCACATCCTGTCCCTAGTTATCGATTTTCTCCTACTTCTCCCTATGGCGATGAAATGGTTTTCGAACATGCACGTCCACTTGATGAAAGGATGTTACGTTCTTATCCCACTTCATCTGCTGTCCATGGATCTCCAGAGTATGTTCCCGAGACGAGATATTCTGAAACTGATCCTTCAGAGGACATTCCTACTCATGTATATTCTGAGAGCTTTGTTCCTACTCCCACACGTGTAAGAGAGGGTAGTGAGGAAACAGTTGTTCAGCCGAGGTTAGCAAGAAGGCCGTCCATGCGACCCCAGCCCGGTGCATCTCGTGTGTCCCCTCCCGAGGGAGCTCATCAGTGGATCGGATTTATTCCCCTATTTCCAGGACAGTGGCCATAGAAGGTTTTTAGTAGATTTATGTGTGTTCATCCACCCTAGTTTTAGGATAACCTTCCCGGCTTATGGAGTTATCTAGTTTAGGGGCATGTATTTCCTTATGTATATTTTCTTTTATGGGTTTGCATAAGACAATGATATATGATCATAACCCACCCTTTGAGTGAGGTTATTGTATGTAAATATATGTTATAATGTGCTTATGGATGTTATATGATGGAGCCAAAGTGATATGATGTGATATATTCTTAAACGTCTTATTATACTCCGCTTACTCGTTCACGTTGTACTCGGCTCACGTTTTCAATTATGTTTTTTTTTTTAAAAAAAATGGCTCGTAATTTCACTAAGTATTTTCAAATTATGAAGAAAGAACCAAAGCAAGGAGTAAAGTCTAGTCATTAATCAGATTCGACCTAGGTGTATTTGGTTAATTACTAGGGTGTTACATTCTCTATTACATTTACATACATATAACCACAATTAAGTTACGGTAAAATAAACATATCAACTACTAAACTGCTGCAACTCCATTACAATTTTTTTTTTCTTGTAGTGGCTCGTTGTTCTCTAGATCAACCTGGAGACAACACGGGAACATACAAAATAGGGGTGAGAATTATACAATTCTCAGTAGGATAACTCCCCAAATACATAATCATAATATCATCGTCATCCAGCACTTCGGTTTATCAAGAAAATATGATCATATAATACATATTAATTATTCATTTTAAAGTTCAAATCATCCTTCCGAAGTGGGTAGCTTTTATTATTCAATCACATATCATACTACTCAACATCATATAAACCATATACTGCCAAAATCACACTTAAACGTACTAGCCTCAATATCGATACTAAAATTCTTCACTTAGCACATAAGAAAAAAAGACTGTTTAAAACAATTTCTACTTTAACTTGTCTTGGCCTTTGAATAATCTTGTCATGTCTGGGCATTACATACCGCTGTCCCCACCGTGGCAATAATGGGTAATAGACTGTTTTTCAGGACAGTGCTCATTGGATTTACTTTCTCCAATCCTCACACAGACCTATTCCTAATGAGGTTTACTTTCCCCGACTCAATTCAAGAGTAGTTAGATTTATTTTTCCTGAAAAACTGGATTTACATTCTCCAGTCCAAGAATTATAAATCTTACACTCTTCTTGATAGTCAGGTTTACTTTCCCTATCAAACTGGATTTACTTTTTCTAGCCCAAGAAACATAATCTTATGTTTTTCTTTCGCATATAAGTAATTATAATAAGCATTCATATCTATGTATGCCTAACCTCATCAATAAGCTCACATGCTCAACTGTTCATATTCATATTCATGTGCTCATGTCATATTAGTACAAGATGTCATTATTTCATCAATTCAAAGCATCAATTCATTTTCAGCATAATGGTAGATTTCACATGTCTGTAGCATAATTTATTATGCATTTCAAACCATCAAATCCAAGGCTATAGAAATTACTGATGACACTTCAATGTGTCTATAAGGTTCCACAAAATTTTCAAAGCAAAAAGAGTTCTGTAACTATGTTAAATAAATTGTACAAGTTTGGTGGTCAAAGACCACATATACACAGCTCAAACTAGGATTCTCATAATTTTTAACCCTAGCAAATGATTGAATTAATTCAAAATAAAATTCACGGTTACACCTCTATACCTCTCCACTTCCTAGAAAATTTTCAGCTAACAATTTGATCATTTACTAAGGTAATAAAATTAGACAACTTCAGCTCTCTAGAAATTACTATTCAGGCAGCAATCTTGACTACTTCAGTTCTAGAATTTTTAAGCACAACAAAAGTGCCCATAATGGCTCCAACTTTTTATTCAAGACACCTCATTACGTTAATTACATACCATAAAATTTTCAGATCAATCGAAGATCTCTAAGGAAGTTAGAAAATTCGAACAAATTTCTTGCCTACTTAAAACCGGGATTTTTCCAGTAACAAGGTTCAACCAACATGTTTTTTTCAAGAAGTAAAAGTTCAAACCAAGGCTCAAGAAAATTCTTGGGACTATCTTAGGATGTTAGCTTCAACATATAATTTTTATAGCTCGTAAAAATACTCACAAATCCATCAGAAAATTCATGATCAGTGGCTGCCTATACAAAACCGAAAATTCAGCAAGTAAGGTTTAACATCTCTTTAGCATAAATGAGTTTTCCACAATAACAAACTAATCCACCAAAGCAAATACATATATATATATATATATATGTATGTATGTAATCACCCAATAGAATCAGAAATCAAACTTCAGAAAATAGATTTGAAAACAAAAGGTTCAAGAGCCCTACTTTGAAAACTTTAAAGCTTTACAACTCCAAAGGTTGTTCCAATTGATTTCCCTTCACTTCAAGGCTCTTAAACCACACCCAAAACCCTTTCAAAATAGTGAGGTACAAAGTATCAAGGTTGAGATTTGGTAGGGATTAAGATTCTTATCGGTTATATGTGTAGGTGTTGAGGTGTAGAACAATTTTAATGAAGGAAGATTTTGATTTTGGTAACTCTAGACTAGTATATATAGAAGTTGAAACCAAGATGAAGCATTTGGCTATGGAGGAAATGCAGCTGCTTCTCTTCTCTTTGCTGGCCGAAAATATGGCTTCTTGAAGAAGCTAAATGTTGAGTTTATCTTGTATTAAATGACATGAATATTATATATTATATTTAGATAATTACTAATCCAATAAAGTAAAATGGATGGTTGTGATTCAATATCATAATTCAAGATTGAATCTTAGACGTTCATTTGATTTAAAATGATAAGCCTCTTCAACTGTAGATATTAAATTAGATTTCGGTATTACAAATTGTACACCGAAATTCCACCGAATGGGTAAAACATTGTACCCAGCAAATCAGATATTACTCGAAAATTAATTCTGGGTATAAAATCTTTATTCCTACCCATTTCTACTCTTAATCTTATAATTTCTCAATTCCGGACATCTCCGGGGCCTAATTCTAGGGTTTTGGTTGTCACGTTGAGACTATGGGGCCCACAATTTACTATTCACACTTTTTTTACAACTCTGTTGGATTGTCCTCATCATTATTGAAACTGTTAGATTTTCGAGATTATGACTAACAAAACTCAAATTAATTTTTAGCTAATTTTTAGGGTGTTACACCTTTCTCAAACCACAGAAAGAACAAGGATAGTCTTTACAATAGTCTTTCTAAGCTTTCACCAATGACCAGTAGACAACCCCTACTATCACAAATCAAGTAGTTATTCATCAGTCTCTTCAAGCTGAACCAAGTAGTCTTTGACCAGCTTCTCAAGTCAAACCGAGTAGTCTTTAACCAACCTTTCCAAACTAAACTGTGACCAGTAAAACACCTTTATTATCACATTGCAAGTAGTCTTTGACTAGTCTCTCTAAGCTAATTCACATTGATCACTACTGGATCAAGGTTACAAAGATTTGTGTTTAGGCTTGCAACTCAAACTAACCTACACTCAAGTTTCCTTAATATTTATAGTGAAAAGACCTGGGAAGAACTTGAATAACTTCTTTCTAGCTATTCTTCCTTGAAAGAATATATGAATAATGAAAGAATGTAGAAAGACAATTTTTACAAGTAAGGAAAATGATTACAAGATGTAATGAGCTTTACAAGAAGGTGAAGAGAAATTTTCATAGAGTTTTTCTTCTTTGTATCTCATTTGTCATTTTATTTTAAAGCATAGCATCTATATTTATAAATGGTTTTCCTTGTGACAGTTGCCCTTGATCAGATCTCCAAGTGACACATGTTGATCATCCATTTATGTCTTAGAAAAGCAGTCTAGAAGAGTAGCCTATTGTTTGCTAAAGCCATTGCAGAAGCCATTGCAAGGTTGAGATTTCTGATGTCCCTTTAGAAACTACTCTTACTTTCTGAACATGGTTTTTGAACTCTTTCTTCTAAAAGCTGGGGTAGTAACCGAGACGACAAAAGAGATGTCATGTCAGTTCTGTCACTAGGTTTTGACTTTTCAAATTCAATTTTAAATTTTAAATTTCCTTCCTTTTCTTGTAAGGTGCACTGCCTCACTGTACATGAACTTTTTGAAGCATGGTAACATTTCATTGATGAATCTTTGGTCTTCTTGTCTTCAATCAGAGCTTGTTGATGATCAAACCATTATGAGAGTGATGATTGAAGATAGTAGAACACTTTGGCTTCAGCGTTTGATTGATATCTTTATTTCAGGTGTACTTTCTGAAATCCTAAATCTTGGTTTCTTGTTTTAGTTGCTTTTCTTCAAATTGTTAGACATTTGAAGCTCATTTTTTAATATAATTATCATTTTCATTTAGTTCATATCTCTTAAAATGAGATGAAACATGTTTCGACATGTAAAATGAAATTATTTTTCCTTAATGAAGTCTTGTTATGCTAATGATAGAACTTGTTTAGCTACTCAAGAAACTCAAGATAAATACTAGTAATTCTTCAAAATATTTTCCTTAAATTGGTTCTGTTATCATTCAAAACATGTTGCATTAAAGCTTTCAAAAGGGTTCTAGAGCTAACAGTCACTTCCTCGTAAAGAATTAAGATTGAGTTTGTGTAAAGTGTTCAAGGAACTAAAAGTGGTAAAAAGGAAATGTAATTGCAAAGAATTTAAACTGTAATGAAGAAACAAATGTGCAAAGATAGTGAATTGCATAATGTAAATTTTGAAAAAGAAAAAACAAACTATTTTAAATGAAAACAAAAGGAAAAAATCCTCACTCATAAACTTACGTTTTTTTCTCCATATGACTTAAAGACTAAAACCTAGTGTATGAGCGTCAAATTGCATGCCTTACAACTAAGCCTAAGACTCTTATTTATAGAAAAATTTCCTCCTAAAATCCTATTAATAACCTATGAATCCTTGATGTTGATTGGCCTATCATGCTTGCTCTTCCTTCTTGTTTGCTTTTTCTTAAAGGACTTATGGTCCTACTATCTCCTTAACCTTCTCTCATGCGTTTCAGAGATATTTTCCTATTTGCTCAAAGCCTCAATACTTAACCATCTTAGGCTCTATTTTGACATACTTCATCATCCCAGGTGTGGACACCTTCATCTAATTTTCTATCACTCATATTTTGACACCATGTTTCCTTACACATACTTTTATTAACAAAGAAACATGTGTCCTTTATTTTGACTTCCAAATAGAATCCTAACACCTACATTAATTTTGTGCTAGTATTTCTCATGAAAGAATTGTTTGAAACAAGAAAGTATAATAGTTGACTGGGCAATGAGTACTACAACAACAATAAAGACAATAACCAAAGCATTATTTGTAACACCCTAATATTTAACTCAACACGCCTAGGACTTATTTGAGTTAATTATTGTTATTATTTTTTTGTTTAGTCTTTAACTTAAACTCTTTAAAAATACCTTAGTAAAAATATCAGTAAATTTTTTTTTTGAACTTAAATACCAAAACGTGAGCAGCACATATTAAGTATCTAACATCATTCATCTTGCCTACGTAAGAGAGATGTTAGAAACAAATAACAGGTAAATACATAGTACAACCATGGCATAACATAACTTAAATAATAATAAGATATCAATAACTGTATCGTAATAGCAATGTCCTATAAACATAAAGGACATCAATATATACATCCATTAATAGAATACAAACTTGATGAATGAAATATGATTACTCTAAAGGAAAATATCCAAGGGAAAAACTATCTTCATTGAATCTCTTGTTTATAATGTAGCTCCCTCGTCCACTACTTAAGGAAAGTCATGAACTACACTATCATCCTTGTCTGGAAACAACACCGAAAAGAAGAGGGATGGGAAACTTATACAAGAATCTCAATAGGGCTTCTCGACTCTAACACAAGTGTCATCGTCATCGTCCCTAGGAACCTTGGGTTTCTTTATGAAAATGTGGACATATACAGGGTTCATTTATTAAGTTCTAAATACCATTAGCGGAGACCTGTATCTTTTAGCATGAATCTTAATGTTATAAATACAACATACTATATCTTGAATGCATGTCAATACCATATGCAATATATAACAGAATATACAACAATTAAGTATACATAAAGAACATATGCATATGGTTCATTCTGTAGGTGACCAAAACCTCTTATTCTCTTTTTCCTTGGGGGCCGCCTTATATCTTCTCTCCTCTTAAGAGTTCTAGGTTATGAGCTCATACCTTACTAGTCGTCACTAGTGTAATCTTATCCCATTAGGATCACCTTTCATAACCTTTAATTCGCGGAGTCTAAAGGATCACTTCCTATTTGGGTCACCTCTCATAACCTTTTTAATTCGGGGAGTCTATAGGATCATTTCCATATGTCTTATGTCATCTTTAATCTTGGCATGTTATATAGGGATGTAAATATGAATAACTCATCATTTCAACATTTCATGCTCATAAACTTCATGAAATAATGCATCTCAATTTATCAAGCATAATCATAACATACCATAATTTAAATCACATAAACATGCATTATATTTTATTGTATATATCCATAAGTCATATAAATTTCAACACATGAATATAGCCTTCACAAGACATCATTCACATTTATCTCATCAAAATTATCGATATTTACACTTAAGCCTTAAAAAAGTCAAATCGCAATTTCTCAAAGATTACGGGTCAAAAAGTAATACCCCTTTTTAATGCATTCTTACAAACTAAAGATCCTTAACATTAACCAATACTTTCAAGATACTTATAATCACTAGAAACCATTTAAAACTCATCATAAAAACCTTTTAGGGCTATAGACCAAATTTTAACATACTTTAGGGGTCAAAGTACAAAGTTGTTCATTTTTAACTCGTAACAAATGCCAACACTTTTAAAACTTTTTCTAAACATTGTAAATGACATTTTAAACACATGGACATATTAGATGTCTAACTAAAATCCTTTGACCAAAAATTTCATAATTGATAGTTTAAAACATAACTTTTCACATTTTGCAAAATGGTCAAAACTAACACTTGTAATTATTTTTTTATACCTCTAAGATGCCAAAAACAATTTTTACATCAAATATTCACCATTCTTATGTATGTAAATAGAAAGATCAGTATCAAAATAGTAAGTGATTATTCCAGAAAATTCATTCTCTAAAGCTTCATAAAATTACGGTTTTGATCCTTTTTAGTTATTAGTTCACCCCAAAAAAGCTAAAAATAATTTTTACATCAATTATAAGTAATTTATATACATTCAAATCTTTTAAATTAGCATTCTAACCATTTTATTTAAATCAAGTTAGTAACTTAAATCTTTCATCCCAAAAGCTTGAAAAAGCACAATCTTTAACTTATTTGAATTTCTAATTCTAATAAAAGTTCTTTGAGTAATTTAAAGACAAGATCAAAGCCTTGAAAATAAAGTAAACCAACTTCAATACCAAGAACATCAAGAGGCTGAAAATAACATAATTCAAATATATTCATAATAAAAATTCCTATTTAAGATTAAAGAGGTAAGTTTTGAGCTTTAGAGATTTAGGTAATAACAAGAATCATAAACATGTTATGCAAACCCATTTTTAATCTTTATCATTGTAAGGTGATAACTTGGAAATATAAATATGAATATGCAATGCTTGAAATATAAATATGAAGATACACGTTCATTTTTAAATCTTCAAAGTTTAGGTGATAACTTGAAATATAAATATGAAATGCAATACTTGGAATTTAAACATAAAAATACAAATCCATGTTACTGTCTTCAGGATTTAAGATGATGACTTGAAATTAAACATGATTATGCAAAGCTTGAAATTTAAACATGATATACAAGAGCTTGAAACATAAATATGGATACAAGTTCATTTATTATCTTGTTAAGCTCAAAACTTTTAAAGAATTAAACTCTTTAACCTCAATTAATCTTAACAAAGGAAGTGGGCTTTAGAGTCCTTCATCATCATGGTTCCAAGAACCTTATTTCATGGTCTCATCATCAAGCCATAAATCAGAAATTATTAGGAAGAATTGAAGGAAAGAACATAAAATAAAATCTCTACCAAGTTATTCTTTGTTTACAAAGGATAGAGCTTGATCTTCTATGAGCAATAAGAACCAAAATCTGATTTTAATGCTAGCAATGGTTTTGTCCAAGTGAGGTTGGAATGGAGGAAGGATTTTTCTTGTGTTATTGTGTTTAGAAATGGAAAGTTTAGGTGCTTAGGAATTGATCTATGGTGGAGGAGGACTTGGATGAAGGTTGCGGGTGGAGCTTCTTGGAGGTGGAGGAGGAAGAAGAAGAGACCTTTGTGTTTAGAGAGAGAATAGATGACTTTTGGCTAATTTTTGTGAACAAGACTATAACAAAAAAAATGCAAATGATAAGAATGAATGTTTGTAAGTGAATTAGGACTTGGAAGAGCACATATTTATAGTGAATTTGATGGAGGAGGCCATGGCTATTCAGCACAATGAGGAGTGATTTTTTTCTTTTTTTTTTTTGTTAATGGTAGGTCATGTATTTAGTGTAATTAATTGTTAGTGGAAAAGAAAATGATAAAGTAGAGTAAGCACTTAATAATCAAATATTTAAAGAGCTCCATTACAAAATTAAATGGCCAACATATGTAGTGCAATTTTTAGTGTTAATAATCTGAAGTAATAAAAAAATGTTTTATTTTTAAGAAAAAGAAATATAATACACTAAGTTCCTATTATGTGTCTTAAAAATCATTTTTAATTAAGAAAGAAAATTAATCTTTTCTAAAATAATCTTATACTTTAAAATTACTTTAAATAATTATTTTGACCTAAGGTACATAAATAAAATCAATTTATCTTTAATTAGAATATAATATTGTCTATATTTACTTAATTACGTAAATAAGCTCATTTAGCACTAACTAGGGACAAAATGGTAATTTCACATAAAAATTCCTTGGAACTATCTGAATATTTTTAGATATCAAACTATACTTGTAATAAACATTTTGAACTCGAGTGATGGCCGGGTTCAGAAATTACTTAATATCGTGTTAAATTACCACAGAGATATTTTGGTAATTTCACGTACAGTAAAAATAGGAAGTTGATATTTTCACTTCTACAACATCCATAGCACATATAATCCCCTTTAAGCATAAAACTAACCGCTTGAGAATAGTCTGGACTAGCTGTCCTTGATTTTAGAACAAAAATGACCTCAGGGGCATTTTGGTCATTTGGACATTGAAAAAAATGAAAATTGTGACTTTTGCATATATTGCTATTTAATCTTCATATAATGTTATTCTAATGTCCAAATGTTCTATTGAAGATGGCCTGGACTATTTCAACCTTAAATCTTAGGTAAAAATGACCTAGGGGTATTTTGGTTATTTTACATATCAGTAAAATTTGGGGCGTTACATTATCCAACTAGATATACTTCACTATATGAACAAACGTCTCACAATGATGCCCTACTTAAACTATGGATATACAAATATTGGGAAATGTAATAAGTTAAAAGAATTATTTCCCTAACCCGCTATATAAATAATCATAATAGTAAACAAAAGTGTTATAAGAGTTACTACAGAGTGAATCAAATATATACAGTTAACAAAAAACTATGGAAATTGAATCTAAAATATAAAATTATTTTTTCTCAAACTAGTCAAGCTTAGAAAATATAACTCAAAATTGTGAAAGATAGAAAATTAATGAGTTAATATTCATTTTAGTACCTCATTTTACAATTATGAGTTATTTTAGTTATTGACTTTCAAAATGAATCAAATTAGTCCCTAACATCACAAAATGTGAGTCATGTTAGTCCCTCAACTCACTTTTATTTAACATTTCATCAGTTAAATGATGAGAGGTAACCTTAAGTGATACGTTGACATATCATTTTCTTTTTGAAGTAAAATGAAGTTTAAGATAGTTCTTTTTTATAGCTAATATTGCACAAAATGAGTTATTTAATGATTTGAAATGAAATTTAAATGACTCATTCTTTATAATTTTAGACACCAAAATGAGTTATTTTACTTCAAATGACACAAGGTATGTCAATGTATTATTTAAGATTACCTGTCATCATTTAATTGATGAAATATTAAATAAAAGTGAGTTGAGGGACTAAAATAACTCATATTTTGCAATGATCAGGACTAAATTAACTCATTTTAAAAGTTAGGGATAAAAATGATTTATGAGTATAAAATTAAGGACTAAAATGGACATTAACTCAAAATTAATTTGTTAATTAGCATCTTGGTCAACAAAACATTGAATCGCTAATGTTTGAATAAGAAATTGAATGCCTCATCTCATCCTAGTCAACAAAAGCAGTAATATGAGGTATGCATTAAATTAATGTGATACATTAACAAATATTTTTTTAATCTTATAAAATTTATTTTCGAATTAATATTTGATTGTATGCTATTATTATGTATTTATTTTAATTTATATGCTACCAAAACAGTTTGCAAAAATGAATTGTTAAGAATGATTTATAGAACATTTTGAATTTCAGTGGAATTAGCACCAATTACAAATATATCTTAATGATAATAATTTATCTTTCTCTTAAATATATTAATTTTCCATTCCATACAAAATTTCTATTCGATCAAAATCTTTCTTTATAAAGATATTAAATTTATCAAATTATATTGAACTCTTATCTAAATATCACTATAATAAAATAATCTCTATCAAATCTTCCATTTAATATCTTTAACTCCAATTTAATGCATTTTGAGCCTAACATATTGATGAATAACCACACAACAACATTAGAAATAAATTTAAAAATTTTTCAACGTATAAAGAAGAATTTTTTTTTTGATTGATTAAAGTAGTATGGGTTACTTATTTATTCAAGAATAAACAATCATACAACATCACCGTAAAAAAAAAAAAAAAAAGAAACTTGTTTTCCACTTTCGCATTTTTATTATGTTAAAGGGCAATCCTATATGATCAAAAAACTGTATTAAATTTTCACAAAATGCAATAGAAGTTGCTAGATGGTGTAAAATGGCATATATCACTTATCTAGTAATTCTATTTTCCTTTTTTTTAATGGATCACCTTTTATAGTTCATATAGAAAAATTAATTATTAATTACATAACCTATAAAGTCACAAAACACCAATTAAGTGGTCATCAATTAATTAAAATTTGTCATTAATTAGCATTAATTCTCACATGCACATGGAGACAGATACGTACTATTCTAAACTTCTAATCACAAAATAGTATTAAGTAATCAATTATTAATAATTATAATTAGCATTGATTAATAATGATGTGTTGCTCATATATTACATCAAATTGCCATATACTAATTTTTTGCAAGTATTTTTCAAGAAAGAGATGTTTGAAACAAGGAAAAGTAATACTTAAATGGGCAAATGAGTAAAACAAGAATGACTACAGCAACGCAAGCATTACCCAAGCAGATGGGCTGACCATATGAATCAAACGTTACAATGATGTCTTACCTAAACTAGGGATATACTCAAACATGGAAAGATATGTAATAAATTAAAAGAATTATTTCCCCAGCCCACCATATAAATAATCATAAAACTAGATAAAAGTGTCACCAAAGTTACTGCAGAGTGAATTAAATTAATATAGTTAAGAAAAATTGTGGCTGTAGCATAGGAAATTGAATCTGGATTATAAAATTATTTTTTATCAAACTAATCAATTTTATAAAATATAATTAAAAATTCTGAAACTTAGAAAATCAATTTGTTATATAGCATCTTGGTCAGCAAAACATTGAACCCCTATTGTTTGAATAAGAAATTGATTGCCTTACCTCATCCTAGTCAACAAAAGCATTGATATGAGGTATGCATTAAATCAATGTGATACATTAACTACTATTTTTCAATCTTATAAAATTTATTTTTCTAGTTAACGTTTAACGGTATACTAATTGAACATAATATTATTTAATGTTTCAATAATTATGTATTTATTTATATATTTATGTTAATTTATATGCCACCAAATTGTTTGAAAAAATGAATTTTTAGGAATGATTTATAAATAATTTTGAAATATCAGTGGAATTAGGATCAGTTACAAATATATCTTAACGATAATAATTTATCTTTATCTTAAATACATTAATTTTCCATTCGATACAAAAAATGTCTATTTGATCATGCTCTTTCTGAACGAAGATATTAAATTTATCAAATTATATTAAACCCTTGTCTAAATATTATTAGAATAAAAATATTCTCTATCAAATCTTCTATTTAATATCTTTAACTCCAATGCAATGCATTTTGAGCCTAATATATTGATAAATAACCACACAACAACATTAAAAAAAATCTAAAATTATGTCATCAAAGTATAAAGAAGTATTTTCTTTTTTTTTTGGATTGATTAAAGTAGTAGAGTATGAGTTACTTACTTATTCAAAATTTTGGCATTTTTATTATTTTAAAGAGCAATCCTATATGATCAAAAAAATATATATTATATTTTCACCTAATGTAACAGCAATTGCTAGGTGGAGTAAAATGGTATAGACAACTTATCTAGTAATTCTATTTTTTCTTCCTTGTAAACGGATCACTTTATATTTTTCATATAGAAAAATTAATTATTAATTACATAAGCCTATAAAGTCACAAAATACTAATTAAGTAGTTATTTCATACCAGATTTTTGAGGAGGGATTAAAGAGATAAAATAGAATCTCAATCCTTGGGTTTATAAGCTTGTGAAAAGAATGTGAGAATTAGCAATGAGTGAGAACACACTCTCTTGGGTGGCCTTGGTAGAGAACAGACTTTCCCAACCTCAAGAGATGGATGAGGATGATTGGAAGCCCTTACAGCTGAGGTTTAGGATTAAAAAAGGTTTTCAATCATCCCCATCAATCTCTTGATGTTGGCAAGGTTTCTTTTCTACCATAGCTACCAAAGAGGGTGTATTCTCACTCATTGCTATTTCTCACATTCTTCACAAGTTTATAAACCCAATGATTAAGGTTATGTTTTACCACTTTAATCCCTCCTCAAAAATAAAATAGTAGTCAATCAGTTAAAAATTGTTAATTATTATCATGAATTCTCACATACGCACAAATACAGGTATGTACTATTCCAAACAACTAATCACAAAATAGTAACTAAGTAGTCAATTATTAATAATTATAACAGAAATTAGTAATGATTTGTGGCTTATATGGTACAACTAATTGTCATACACTAATTTTGTGCAAGTATTTCTCATGAAAGAGTTGTTTGAAACATGAAAAAGTGATACTTGAATGGGAAATGAGTAAAATAAGAAGAACATTAATATCCAAAGCATTATCCAAGCAGATGGGGTTACTATATGAATCAAATATCACAATGATATCCTACATAAATTGGGATATACTTAAACTTGAAAAAGGTAATAAGTTAAAATAATTATTTCCCAAACCCGCTATATAAATTGTAATGCCTCGATTTTTCTTTCCTCACATACAAATGATCAAAATGTCCCTGCAGTCATTTTACTCGGAGAACGAGGATAGCTAGCCTCGGCCATCCTCAAAGGGTTGTTTTTATGTTGGACGGGGATTTTATGTTTGTTATGTGTGTTAATAAAACTGAAGAATCTCATTTTTTAGTTCCTATGCACAAATTACCAAAACGCCCTTATAGCTAATTAGCACAGAATTAATTTTCGACTAGAACCAGACTTTGCCCGGGAGTTTGAAATGTCATTTTTAAGGGATGTCTAATGTCTGTCTAAGCCCAGGTGGTCCCGGGGAGTTTTCGTGAAAAGTTACTATTTTGCTCCTAATTAAAGGCATAACAAGCTTAATCACATGATTAACAAAACCTAAGCAATATTAAGCTCTAATTAAAAATTGATTAATTTTAATAATTAATCTAGAGTTAAAATAATTAATTGAGATTAATTAGGGCCTAAGATTGCTTAAAGAAAACTCAAAATCCCTTTCTTAATTCAAGACTTTATGTCATGTTTCATTGAATAGTATTTTCTCTCTCCAATTTCTTAAATTAAGGAATCGAAGATGTGATGGTAATTCTTGGTTGAATGAGGTTTGACCCCACTAATTGAGTAAGAGCACTCCTTAACCATGTCTTGAGTGATCTTAATCACTCATTTTCTCACCTAAACACGTGATTACAAACTCCTAATCAAAGATACTCCTAAACACACTTTTAATCCACATTAACAAGAGACACTTCGCCCCCCCTTGGATCCTCATGCAACTGGCCACCCCCTCCATTCTTCTCACCTCATTTTATTTTATTACACAAAATTAAAGAAAGTCATGACTAACCGTACCCAAAGCCATACCTAGTCATTCCTATACCATGCCATGACATGACATGATACACTTGAATGAGATATTTTTTCTCTTCTTTTCCCTTGCCATTGTCGTGGCTACTCCTCCTCCTTTCATCCCTTCATGTTTCAATTCCTCTATAAATACACATCCAAGAAAGCTTGCAAGAACCTTTACTCATTCTTACAACTTTAGTTTTCTTTCTTTGCTTTCAAGAGTTCTTCTTCTTTTTCATTCTTCAAGAAAGCACCATCAACCACCATATCTCAACCCCAAACTACCACACAACCACCATAAACCTTCCCTAAAACACTTAACCTTTTCACTTCCAAGATCAAAACTCAAGACACATCTTCCTTCCTTTTCTTTTTCTTCTTGGCCAAACCTTCATTTGGACTTCAAGGAAGAATTTTCTTCTCATCTCTTTTCAAGACCAAGTTCTTTTCATTCATCAAGAAAAACATCTTTGGTAGGGAGTTGTTTTAAAAGATTTCATTCTTTTTTCTTGTATCATCTTTGGTTTGGAGTGTTAAAATGTTGGTTTTTTCCTTTTCCTCTTCCTTTTTCGGCTTTTTGCTTTTCCTTTTCTCTCTTTTCTTTTCGGCCTTGATGGCCTTGTTGTTTGAAAACCATGGCTTAATGAAGAGGATCCTTGATGTTGGTTGCAAAATCATCATTTGCTTGACCTCTAAAGGTTAAAGTTTCACTTCTAAGAGTTCTTAGCAAATGAAAACGTTATTTGGTTTTCTTGATGAGTTTTGTTTTGAGCAAAATGGAATAATATGTTTATGTTATCACTTAATTTTCTTAAGTTCAAGACTTAGCCCTTTCAACCTTAAAATTGATTGGTGTTTTAGAGTGGTTACTCTAAATAGGAGTCTTGAACATAAAACGTAAAAGGAACAAAATGCACATACATTCATATTTATTTTTGAAGTTATCACTTAAGTCTTAGAGGCTAAAAATAAACTTGCATTCTCATGTGTATGTCATGTTATCACTTAACCATTTGAAGCTCAAAACTTACCCCTTACAACCTTAAAGTTGATCGGTGTTTTAGAGTTGTTACTCTAAATAGGAGTCTTGAGCCTAGGACTTGAAGAAATAACAAATGGAAATACATTCATATTTATATTTCAAGTCTTTACATTTCATATTTATATTTGGGCCTTGCATATCATATTTATTTCCAAGTTATCACCTAAAACTTAAAGATAAGTAAATGAACTTGCATTTCACATTTATATTTCTTGTCTAGCATATTTATATTTCAAGCTATCACCTAAACTTTAAAGATTAAAAATGAGCTTGCATTCTCATATTTATATTCAAGCTTTGCATATCATATTTATATTTTCATCGCCATCACTTTATAATACCAAGATTAAAATGAGGCTTGCATTTGCATGTTTAAGTTTATGCCATCACTTAAATAATCTAGAGCTCAAGACTTACCCTTTTCACGTTCACAGGAATTTCAGTTCCATGGACATTTATCCTTACAAATATGATTGGTTTTCAAAGAATAAGGTTCTAAGAAATGGGTGTATTATTGTCTTGAGGTTTTAAAGCTTATGTCTTACAATTTTCCTAGATAAATATGTTGATTCCCAAAGTGTTAAAACATGATTCACATAACCAAAATCATTTTATTAAACTCTCTGATTTTACTACTGACCCTAGAGTAATTGCTTATATTTCCAAGAGATAAATTGCCTTTAAGAATGTTCCATGATTTAGAATTTAATTTTGAGAAAGACTAGTTACTAGAAATGCTTATTCTTGTAATTTTACATGGTTTTGGAATGTTAAATTTTAGTTTCTGTTCTAACATTTTCAGATTTAATACATGCTGTTTGAGGATGATTAAATGGGTGGAATTTGTTAATAATTAGTGCTATAATTATTTTTAGCACTTAAGAAAAGACTAGTAACTAGGAAGAATAAAAAATGTGATTTCTAAAATCTTTAAAAGTGAAAAATATAGTTTCTGTCCAGCATGTTATACTTTGGAGAAAAAGATGTTTAACACTTCATAAATATGTAGGAATCACTCATAATTGACTTAGGAATTAATTCTAGCATCATAGGAAAAGTCGGTAATAAGAAAGGGTCAAAAACGTAACTTCTATAACATTGAAATGGTTCATTTCCTTTTCTGTTCAGATCTATCCAGATTCATTTAATGATGTTCTTAAGGTTAATAATTAATAAGAATCATTGGAATTTATCCCTTAGATGCATGAAAGGATAAATACAAAAGTTGGGTTTACCCGATTTAGAGGTTTAATGGATTAAGAGTCAATAAGAGTGCTCCATGAGATGTTATGATTTGGTGCACTTGAGAATTTATGTGATGCATATGTTTGTATACTTGGTTACTAGTTACAAAAAAATTGTTATAGCATGTTATGATTACACGTGGAATGTTTAAGATACATGTGTTGAAGTATTATGAAAACATGTGACATTATATGATATGTTTGTGTTCTTACATCTTAATATAATATGCTAATGTTAAGGTGACATAAAACATAAGGAAATGATCCTCTAGACTCCCTAAATTAAAGATTATGAGAGGTGATCCAATAAGAAAGTGATCCTTTGGACTCCCCGAGTTAAAGGTTATGAAAGGTGATCCTAGCCCCCTATCCCATACTTAAGAGTCGGGTGTTAACTTATCCTAAGGATAAGAGTATGCTAGTGACAACTAGTGAGGCATAAGCTCATAACCTAGAACTCTTAAGAGGAGAGAGTAATAGAGTGGCCCTAGTAAGAGAAAGAATAGTTTATGTGACCTAAGGAATAGAATAAAGTAATTCATGCTATGTTTACCATGTTCTATATGCATCACTTATGTTTCTATATAGTAATGTTGCACCTTGTATTGACATGCATTTCATGATGAGGGATATTGCATTCATAACATCCAAGATGCATTTTAAAATGAATGGGCCTTGGAAATTGGTATTTTAGAACTCAATAATTGAACCTTATGCATGCTCACCATTTCATAATGAAATCCAAGGTTCTTGAGGACGTAGATAATGACACTAGGGTAGAAGGACGCCCTACTGAGATTCTTTATCAAGTTTCTCATTCCCTCTATCTTTTCTTTCCATCGCGTCTTCAGAAGACAATGGCGGCATTCGTGATCTACGTTGACATGATGACTTGGGAGCTCCATTTTGATGCCACACATCAGTCATACCACTTCGTGGGCCATTGTTCCATCCACATGTTTGTGTTTTTGGACCACCTGTTTGCTCATCCGGTCACCAGTTTCCGTTGCACCCCTACTTCGCCCTTTACCAATGAGCTTCTTTTTGAGCGTTCGCGCTCCCACAAAGAACAAACTCGACACACCCCTACTGCTACCTCAGCCGTACGAGATTACCCGAAGCATGTTCCCTGCTCTTACCCAGTTCATTCAGAGATTGACCCCTTTGAGGACTCAGCCATAGAGATCCCTTCCATCGGTTCTTCCCTCACTGTGCCCATGGAGATCGATGGAGGTAGTGAGGCTACAGTGACGCAGCCGATTCGAGGAGGCATAGTGAGGATGATACCCCCGCCGTGGAGCACACGGTCGACCCTCTCACTGTTTGGCCACTCTAGCCAAACTGGCCCAGTGGGTTGGTTATGTTCCTCCTTCTTAGGACGGGCAGTAGTAGTGGGTAGGCAATAGACGTGGTAGTGCTGGTGCACATATCTTGCATAGGATAGCCTTCTTTTACTTTTAGAGGTTATCTACTTTAGGTGCACTTAGGTAGGCGAGGTTTCTGGTTGATATATTTTATGTTTTCTTTATGTATTTGCACGGATAACTATACTAAGCTGCTATGTGACTTGGTGTATGGTAAAACTATTAGTATTATGTATATATCCATGATGATTTATTATATATCTTGTGTATCACTCGCCATATGAATATCTATTCTTTATTCTATGCGAAACGAACGATGTAGTTTTACTTTACGCACGGTTCAATTTTTACCTTCCATTTCAAAAAAAAAAAATACCCATATTTTCGTTAAGTATTTTTGGAAAATTAGAATTAAGAACTGGAATAAAAGAGTAATGACTAATAATTAACTTGAATACGTCTTAGGCATGTTAGGTTAAATATTAGGGCGTTACATTTTGGAATCAGAGCAGCTCGGTTCTCATGGAGCCTGAGGATTGAATTGACTATGCTTCTTAAGCATAATACGATAGATATGTCATGTATAGTTGCTTTATCAACAGGATAAGCTTAAGGATTAGAAATGCATGACTACTGTATGTTTGTACATGCCATGGTAACTAGCTCACTTTACATAGAGTATTGAGCTTGATTACCTCAGTGTTTGTTGTTTTGTGTGCATAGGAACCAATGGCATATCGACAATAGAAGAGCATGTCGACAACAGAAGAGGACCTCAACTGCTAGCACTCAAGATAACAAGACCGCTGAAGCCCTCTGAGATGTGGCTAAGACCGTAAAGGCAATGTTCGAAAGGATAGATCGAGACTGCCAGACTGACAGCTCATTTTAGGGAATTTCACAAGGCAAACCCATCGTCCTTCAAGGTAACCTTGAATCCGAATCACATCGACGAGTAGATTAAAAGTATGGAGAAGATCTTCATGGTAATCCCATGCACAAAGGTGCAGAAAGTGACCTTCGCCACCTATATGCTGGAAGGAGATGTCGGATTTTGGTGGACCGGTGCTAAGAGACTGTTGGAGGCAGCCGGCACTGAGATTGATTGGGAGCTGTTCAAGGCTCATTGCTACAAGAAATACTTCCCAGAGTTTGTGAGGAATGCAAGAGACATCAAGTTCATGTAATTGACTCAAGGAGGCATGAGCATTGCCCAATATACTGCTAAGTTCAAGGAGCTTATAAAGTTCTCGATGATGTACCAAGGAAACCCCGGCGAGTATTAGAAATGTGTTAAGTACGAGTCCGGGCTGAAGGGTGAAATCAATGTTGCGATGGCTCATCTAGAGATCAGGGACTTCCCTACCCTGGTCAACAAATACCGCATCATTGAAGACGGCCAAAAGAAGCTGAGTACACCAAGGGCAGACAACTTCGCAAAGAAGTTAGCACCACAAGCTCCAAGGTTCAAGCCGCAAAATCGACCACCTTTCCGACAGTAATCAAGGCCGTAGTCCAGGCTACCGTTCCATTGGCAAGGCCCTTGGAGAGATTTCAACCAATGAGGACCAAGTGGCAACTGAGGTAAGGCGCCTCAAAGGGCCCCAGTCGCACCGTCGAGGCCTACACCCGTCACCGTATGTTCCAAGTGCGGAAAACCTCATAGAGACTTACCTTACCGGGCAGGCCTAGGTGTTTACTACCAGTGCGAAAAGCCCGCCACTACTCATGGGAATACATGGAGAGGACCCTGACGGAAGGAAGGGTCTTCACCCTCAGTGCCAAAGAGACAATGACATCACGAAACCTCATGGAAGGTAAGTGTGAAATGTATGGTAGGACATTAATTGTACTTTTTGACTCTGCCGTTACCTATTCGTTTATATCCCATTCTTGTGCTAAATCTCTAAATTTGCATGTGTCAAAAATTCCTTTTGATCTCACTATTTCTACCTCTACTGGAAAACCTGTTAGGACTTGTAGATGTTGTCTAAACTATAGCTTCATTGTTCAAGGTGGATCTTTTGTCTTAGATTTAGTCTGCATACCTATGCAAGGTCTAGACATAATTCTTGGCATGGATTGGCTTTATGCCAATCGTGTAATATTAAATTGTTATAAGAAGTCTATTGTCTTTCTTCTCATTCCCAGTGAACTTAGAAAACCCCAAAGTGTGTACATAAATGCTGTAGAAATAAACTATAGTAAGGGAGAGAATAAGGGTTACATTCTTCTGGCTGCTAGTGATGTGGACCTTGAGTAAAACTTTGATGAGATACCCATTTTGAGGAACTATCCCAAGGTGTTTCTGGATGAGATACCAGAGTTTCCCCATGTAAGAAAAATATAATTTTCAATAGAATTGCTTCCAGAAACAAGACTCATATCCATAGCACCCTATAAGATGTCCCCTTTGGAACTCATCGAGTTAAAAACCCAATTGGAGGATCTGCCAGATAAGAAGTTTGTGAGACCTAATGCGTCACTGTGGGGAGCCCCAGTGTTATTTGTAAAGAAGAAGGATGGGAGCATGCGATTGTGTGTCGATTATAGGCAGTTAAATCGAATGACCGTGAAGAATAATTACCCGTTGCCTAGGATCGATGATTTGATGGATCAATTGAAAGGAGCGGTAGTATTTTCAAAGATTGATTTAAGATCAGGCTATTACCATATTAGAGTGAAGGATGAGGATATACCAAAAATGGCATTTTGCACTCATTATGGCCACTTTGAGTTTACCATAATGTCCTTCGGATTGACAAATACTCTGGCTGTGTTCATGGACTACACGAATAGCATTTTTAGACCCTATCTAGATCAGTTCATGGTTGTCTTTATAGATGATATACTCATCTACTCCAAGACCTATGAGGAGCATGAACATCATTTAAAGATAGTATTGGAAACCCTAAGAGAGAAGAAATTATATACCAAGCTATCTAAGTGTGAATTTTGGCTGGATGAGGTAAAACTTTTAAGGTATGTAGTGTCAAAGGGAGGTATTGCTATTGACCCTAGTAAGATAGAGGCTGTGATGAACTGAAAGAGATCGACCACGGTAACAGATGTTAGGAGCTTTTTGGGTTTGGCAGGATATTACTGTAGGTTTATTAAAGGATTTTCCCAGATTTCTTTACCCTGGACTAAGCTTACTAGGAAGAATGCCTCTTTTACTTGGACTCCAGAGTATGAAAAGAGTTTCTAAGAGTTGAAATAGAAGTTAACCTCAACCCCAGTTTTAGTGCTACCCAACCTTAATACATCTTTTGAGGTATATTGTGATGTTTTCGGGAAAGAATTGGGTTGTATATTGATGGAAAATAGGCAAGTGGTGGCCTATACGTCTAGACAACTCAAGCCTCACGAGGGAAACTACCCCATCCATGACATAGAGTTAGCCGCTGTAGTGTTTGCTCTAAAGGTGTGGAGACACCATTTGTACAGAGTAACATTCGAGGTGTTTTCTGATGATAAAAGTCTGAAGTATCTCTTTGATCAGAAAGAGCTAAACATAAGGCAAAGAAGGTGGATGGAGTTTTTGAAAGACTGTGATTTTGGGTTAAACTACCATCCTAGCAAGGCCAATGTAGTGGCCGATGCCTTAAGTAGGAAATCATTGCACCTATCCCACATGATGGTTAAAGAAGTTGAGCTAATCGAAAAGTTTAGAGACTTGAACCTAGGAATGACCTTGACCACTAAGAGCACAAAGGCATGCCATCTTAGTGTGACAAGTGACTTTAGAGAAAGGATCACTCAAGCTCAATAGGAAGATAGAGAGTTTCAAGAAACTGTAGAGGCGGTAAGGGATGGAAAGTTGAAGAGGTTTGCCCAAGATACTGATAGTGTATGGAGGTTTGAAGACCAGATCTGTGTATCGACAAGTAGTGACCTCCGAAAGGAGATCTTGGAGGAGGCCCACAAGAGCCATTTTACCATTCACCCTGGTACCACCAAGATATATCAGGACCTGAAAAGGATGTTCTGGTGGCCTGGGATGAAAAAGAATATGAGTACCTAGGTAAGTAAGTGCTTAGTTTGTCAGAAAGTGAAGATTGAGCATCAAAAATCCTCTGGAATGCTACAACCCCTATCAATCCCTAAATGGAAGTAGGACAGTATCTTAATGGATTTTGTGACTGGGCTACCAAGGACCCAAGCTAGTCATGATGCCATATAGGTAATAATGGATCGGCTGACCAAGTCAGCCCACTTTTTACCTATCAAGGTAACTAACTCCTTAGATAGGCTAGCCCAGTTATATATTCAAGAGATCATAAGATTACATAGAGTACCGTCGACGATGATCTTAGATCGAGACCTGCGATTTCGTCACGGTTTTGGGGAGCCTTCTAAAAGGCGTTTGGTTCAAAGCTGTGTCTAAGCATGGCTTACCACCCTCAAATGGATGGACAATCCGAGAGGACCATCCAAACATTAGAAGATATGCTAGGGGCATGTGTGATGGACTAAAGAGGGAGTTAGTATAAATACTTGCCATTGATCGAATTTGCTTATAACAACAGTTATCATGCAAGTATCGGCATAGCACTGTATGAAGCCCTATATGGACGAAAATGCCAATCATCTTTATGCTGGTATGAACCTAGAGAGTAGAGCTTGTTAGGGCCCGATATCATGAGGGAAATGACGGAACAAATCAAGAGAATTAGGGATAGGATTCTCGCCTCTCAAAGTCGACAGAAAAGCTATACGGACAAACGGTGAAAGCCGCTAGAATTTCAAGAGGGAGAACACATATTCCTTAGGATCACCCCTATCGCAAGCATAGGTCGAGCTATGAGAGTCAAGAAATTGAGCCCCAGATTCCTTGGTCCGTTTGAGATCCTCGGTTGAGTTAGAAACATAGCACACCGTATAGCCCTACCTCCTAATCTATCCAATCTCCATAATGTTTTCAATGTCTCTCAGTTAAGAAAATATCAGTCTGACCCAAGTCATGTATTAGAGCCAGAGCAAGTACAATTAAGGGAAGACCTAACGTTTAACTTACCACCTATAAGAATGGTAGACAAAGGAGTCAAGCAACTGAGGAACAAGATTGTGCCTTTGGTCAAAGTAGCATGGGGACGGGGAAGAGTAGAGGAATTCACATGGGAGTTGGAGTCGAATATGAAGACGCAATATGCCGAGCTTTTCTCAGGTAATGAATTTCGAAGGTGAAATTCTTTTTAAGGAGGGGAATAATGTAACGCCCCGATTTTATTTCCTTACATACAAATGACCAAAATGCCCCTGTGTCCATTTTACCAGAAGAACGAGGATTGCCGACCTCGGCCATCCTCAAAGGGTTGTTTTTATGTTGGACAGGGATTTATGTTTGTTATGTGTGTTAATAGAACTGAAGAATCCCATTTTTGAGTTCCCGAGTGCAAATTTCCAAAATGCCCATGTAGCTAATTAACACATAATTAATTTTCGACTGGACCCGGACTTTTCCCGGGAGTTTGAAATGTCATTTTTAAGGGATATCTAATGTCTGTCTAAGCCCAGGTGGTCCCAAGGAGTTTTTGTGCAAAATTACCATTTTACCTCTAATTAAGAGCACACCAAGCTTAATCACATGATTAACAAAACCTAAGCAATATTAGGCTCTAATTAATGATTGATTAATTTTAATAATTAATTTAGAGTCAAAATAATTAATTGAGATTAATTAGGGCCTAAGATTACTTAAAGAAAACTAAAAATCCCTTTTCTTAATTCAAGACTTTATGTCATATTTCATTGAATAGTATTTTCTCTCTCCAATTCCTTAAATTAGGAAATCAAAGTTGTGATAGTAATTCTTGGTTGAATGAGGTTTGACCCCACTAATTGAGCAAGAGCACTCCTTAACCATGTCTTGAGTGACCTTAATCACTCACTTTTTCACCTAAACACTTGATTACAAACTCCTAATCAAAGATACTCCTAAACAAACTTCTAATCCACATTAACAAGAAACATTCCCCCCTCCTTGGATCCTCGTGCAACCGGCCACCCCCTCCATTCCTCTCATTTCATTTTATTTTATTACACAAAATTAAAGAAAACCATGCCCATCCATACCCAAAGCCATACCTAGCCAGTCCTACACCATGCCATGACATGATACACTTGAATGAGATATTTTTCTCTTCTTTTCCCTTGCCATTGTCGCGGCTACTCCTCTTCTTCTCATCCCCTCATGTTTCAATTCCTCTATAAATACACATCCAAGAAAGCTTGCAAGAACCTTTACTCATTCTTGCAACTTTAGTTTTCTTTCTTTGCTTTCAAGAGTTCTTCTTCTTCTTCATTCTTCAAGAAACCACCATCAACCACCACATCTCAACCCTAAACCACTACACAATCACCATAAACTTTCCCTAAAATACTTAACCTTTCCACTTCCAAGATTAAAACTCAAGACACATATTCCTTCCTTTTCTTTTTCTTCTTGGTCAAACCTCTATTTGGACTTCAAGGAAGAATTTTCTTTTCATCTCTTTTCAAGAACAAGTTCTTTTCATTCATTGATGAAAGCATCTTTGATAGGGAGTTGTTTTAAAAAATTTCATTCTTTTCTTTTGTACCATCTTTGGTTTGGAATGTTGGAATGTTGGTTCTTTCCTTTTCCTCTTCCTTTTTCGACTTCTTGATTTTCCTTTTCTCTCTTTTCTTTTTTCGGCCTTGATGGCCTTGTTATTTGAAAACCATGGCTTGATGAAGAGGATCCTTGATTTTGGTTGCAAAACTATCATTTGCTTGACCTCTAAAGCTTAAGGTTTCACTTCTAAGAGTTCTTAGCAAATGAAAATGTTATTTGGTTTTCTTGATGAGTTTTGTTTTGAGCAAAATGGAATAATATGTTTATGTTATCACTTAATTTTCTTAAATTCAAGACTTATCCCTTTTAACCTTAAAGTTGATCGGTGTTTTAGAGTGGTTACTCTAAATAGGAGTTTTGAGCATAAAACTTAAAAAGAACAAAATGCACATAGATTCATATTTATTTTCCAAGTTATCACTTAAGTCTTAGAGGCTAAAAATAAGCTTGCATTCTCATGTGTATGTCATGTTATCACTTAACCATTTAAAGTTCAAAACTTACCCCTTACAACCTTAAAGTTGATCGGTGTTTTAGAGTTATTACTCTAAATAGGAGTCTTGAACCTAGGACTTGAAGAAATAAGAAATGGAAATACATTCATATTTATATTTCAAGTCTTTGCATTTCATATTTATATTTAGGCCTTGCATATCATATTTATTTCCAAGTTATTACCTAAAACTTAAAGTTAAGTAAATGAACTTGCATTTCATGTTTATATTTCTTGTCTAGCATATTTATATTTCAAGCTATCACCTAAACTTTAAAGATTAAAAATGAGCTTGCATTCTCATATTTATATTCAAGCTTTGCATATCATATTTATATTTTCATCGCCATCACTTTATAATACCAAGATTAAAATGAGGCTTGCATTTGCACGTTTAAGTTTATGTCATCACTTAAATAATCTAGAGTTTAAGACATATCCCTTTCAACTTACATAGGAATTTCGGTTCCATGGACATTTATCCTTACAAACATTATTGGTTTTCAAAGAATAAGGTTCTAAGAAATGGGTATATTATTATCATGAGGTTTTAAAGCCTATGTCTTATAATTTTCCTAGATAAATATGTTGATTCCTAACGTGTTAAAACATGATTCACATAACCAAAATCCTTTTATTAAACTCTCTGATTTTGCTACTGAGCCTAGAGTAATTGCTTTTATTTCCAAGAGATAAATTGCCTTTAAGAATGTTACATGAGTTAGAATTTAATTTTGAGAAAGTCTAGTTACTAGAAATGCTTATTCTTGTAATTTTACATGATTTTGGAATATTAAATTTTAGTTTATGTTCTAACATTTCCAGATTTAATACATGCTATTTGAGGATGCTCAAATGGGTGAAATTTGTTAATAATTAGTGCTATAATTATTTTTAGCACTTAAGGAAAGACTAGTAACTAGGAAGAACAAAAAATATGATTTCTAGAATCTTTAAAAGTGAAAAATATAGTTTCTGTCCAGTAGATTATGCTTTGGCGAAAAAGATGTTTAACTCATAGTAAATGTATAGGAATCACTCATAATTGACTTAGGAATTAATTCTTACATCATAGGAAAAGTTAGTAATGAGAAAAGGTGAAAAATATAATGACCCATTTTTTTTTTAGTGTTGTTGTGATAAAATGATTAATTGTGAATAATCTATAAGAATTTTGAAATTTTCGATAGACACAGTTATGATCACAATAATATGAGGAGTTTGTAAAAAACAATAAAAATTAATTTAATAATAAAAACTCAATATAATAATATTTTTAACCAAGGATATAGGGTAATATGGATGAGACCGTATAAATGGTATACGGATTTAGATAAAAATAAGGATAAGGGTATTTATATATTTTAACCCGATAAAGTTTATGTATGTCAATCGGATACCGAAATAGTAATAATTGGTACACCGAGGTGATAATAATTAGTACACCAAAACATTGAGTTTGGAAAAAATAATGGATATTATCGAGTCCTAGATAATTTTTACTTTGAACAATCAAATAGATATAGATATTTTCTATACTGATGGAAGGTATATTGATCCGGAATAATGATAATTACATCTATATGGCTACTTACTCTGCAAGTAAGTCATAATTATATAAATCAAAAAGAAAATGACATTTTTCTTTCTCTGCGCATAGCTTCATGTTCTCTTCTTTCTTTTTCCATCTTCTTCAAGTTTTTATTCTTCAAACTCCATGAAAGCTTCATATTCTTGAAGGATACACTTAGATAAACACATAAACTAGTCCAAGATCACTTTCTCTACATCAAACTCAAGCCAAAACCTTCTTTTTCCTCTTCAAAGATGTCCAACAGCAGCTCATAGAAGGGCTGAAAAAAGGGTTTGAAGCTTTAAGTTAAAGGAGGAAAAGTTAGAGAAAGATTTAGCAAAAAGCTTGGAAGAAAGATAGGAAAGATCTATGTCTATTTCTTGGTGATTGTTTGACTATTTTACTAGATAAACTCTTGAAATATGTTTGAAAATTATATGTGTGGATTTGAAAGTTATTCTCAAGATGCATATATATAAGTTTTATAGATGTAAAAGATACTATGGAAAAGCCTCATGAATTGATTGAGTTGATAAAAGAGATTTAACTATGTAATCAAAAAGATTTTTGGTTCTTTAAAAGAATAAGATACTTGGAGATTTAACCAGAATATAATCACAAATAATTTTATAAATTTTGAAAGATTGGTATTTTGATGTGTGATGCTAAAGTTTTGTGAAAATGATGAGATTTTGATCTATAGAAGAAAAGCCCTGAAATCTACGTAAGACACTTGATTTAATTTCTTGAAAGTTTTAAGAATTATTAAGTAAGAAGTCCTATAAGTTTCTGTAATGAATAAATCTCATAAAAGATTAGCAGACGTTGCAAAAATATCTCACCACAGATTAACAGATTTTACAGAAAAATTTCATAATAGTAAAACAGATTTTATAGAAGATTCTTATAAAAAGTTTAGTAGATTCTACTGATAAATCTCCTAAAAACTAAAGATAGATTTTCAACAGAATATGAACATCTCACAAGACTTTAAGAGAGACTTTTGGAACAGAATATCTCATAAGACATCAGGAGATTTTAATACAGAATATCTCATAGGAATTCAAGAGACTTTAAGGAAATATCTCATAAAAATTTAATGAAATTTCAGGGAAATCTCAGACATGTATAAGAAAACGAGCTTCATAAAGAGAGGAAATCAAGAAAATAAGTCTCACACAAAGAGAGGGAAATCAAGAAAATAAGCTTTACGTAATAATCAATTGCTTAAGCTCATGGATTCATGGGTAGTAGTAAACGTCTTACGCCCTTAGAACTATATCAGGTTGTAATCGCGACGGCATTACATCGTTATGAGAAAGGGATGTACTGAGAATAGCGAGGCTATTCTAGATAAGATATAGTAGACATACTCCATCTAGTGAACTATATCAGGTTGTAACGTGATGACGTTGCATTGTTGACAGTACGATTCACAGAGAAGTATATCAGAAGAATCATATGAGTTCTACTATCAAGCCTAAACTTTAATAACAAGATCATGTCAAAAAGGAAATGAAATTGATAAAGTAAAATGAATTGTATCATGTTAAAGGGATGAATTATATCAGATTGTAACACAAGGTGTTACAAAGAAGAAATGAGATTGATGTATTGAGAAGAAAATGTTTTGAGATCTATATCAGGATGTAGTACGAGAAACTATATCAAGTAAAGTATATCAAATTGTAACACGAGGTGTTACAGCACAGGCAATACATCAAAAGGGAAGCATATGAACAAATCATAAGTAATTCTTTTCTAAAGCCTAAAGTTGTTCATGAGTTTATAATAAAGAAATAATGAAGTAAACGAGATAAGTACTATATGAACAACTAGAATGAAAGCAATTCTAAGACTGTATAGGTATGAGATTATATAGTTGAGAATGAATCATACTCAGAATATTACGTTAGATCAAAGAGAGAACAAGCAGAAGCCATCATTTCATAAGACATCTAAATGCTTTAATCATTTTAAGGCTATGTCAGATATTACTAAGTAGTAGACTAGTGTTTTCCTACTGGGAATCTTTGATTCTCATTCCTGCCGTTATCATATTTCTTTTTTTATAGATTGTGTTGGTGGTGATTATTTTGTGGAGATTCTTAGTTGGTATTGGCACTATGATCCAGACATTTCGATGAACCAATGATAGAGAATTAATTAGTTCTTTTTATTTGCTTTTGATGAATTTTGAGTAGTACCTTACCTAGACTAAAGGATTCCTACGTGACCCAGGGTAAGGGTTTAATATAGTTATGGATACTATTGTTTAGACATCGGGTAATACAATTATGTATTCTTGACATATTATTTGTGTTCAAACGTAAAGATATGGAGAGAAGTTAGCTTTATGTTTGTCATGAAAAGCAGGCTCATATGTAATAATATATGTATACTCCTCTAAGATCAAGTAGAGTCTACAAGTAACAACTACTCACTACAAGGTTGGGGCTTAAGCATAGCTTTATGGTGTGAAGAGTGTTACAAAATACATAACTTCTAGAATACCGAAATGGTTCATTTCCTTTTCTATCCAGATTTGTTTTATGATGTTCTTAAGATTAATATTTAATAAGAATCATTGGAATTAATCCCTTAGATGCATAAAAGGATAAATACAAAAGTTGAGTTTACTCGATTTAGAGGTTTAATCGATTAAGAGTCAATAACAGAGAGTGCTCCATGAGATGTTATGATTTGGTGCACTCGAGAATTTATGTGATGAATATGTTTGCACGCTTGGTTACTAGCTACAAAAAAATTATTATAGCATGTTATGATTACAAGTGGAATGTTTAAGATGTATGTGTTAAAGTATTACGAAAGCATGTGACATTATATGATATGTTTGTGTTCTTGCATCTTAGTATAACATGCTAATGTTAAGGTGACATAAAACATAAGGAAATGATCCTCTAGACTCCCTGAATTAAAGGTTATGAGAGGTGATCCAATAAGGAAGTGATGATTTGGACTCTCCGAATTAAAGGTTATGAAAGGCGATCCTAGCCCCCTTATCCCGTCCTTAAGAGTCGAGTGTTAACATATCCTAAGGATAAGAGTATGCTAGTGACGACTAGTGAGGTATGAGCTCATAACCTAGAACTCTCAAGAGGAGAGAGTAATAGGGTGGACCCAGTGAGAGAAAGAATGGTTTAAGTCACCTAAAGAATAGAATAAAGTAATTCATGCTATATTTACCATGTTCTATATGCATCACTTATGTTTCTATATAGTAATGTTGCACCTTGTATTGACATGCATTTCATGATGAGGAGTGTTGCATTCATAACATCCAAGATGCATCTTAAAATGAATAGGTCTCGGAAATTGGTATTTTAGAACTCAATAATTGAACCTTATGCATGCTCACTGTTTCATAATGAAACCCAAGGTTCCTGAGGACGTAGGTTATGACACTAGGATAGGAGGACGCCCTACCGAGATTCTTTATCAAGTTTCTCACTCCCTTTATCTTTTCTTTCCATCGCGTCTTCAAAAGACGATGGCGGCATTCATGATCTACATTGACGCGCCGACTTGGGAGCTCCATTTTGATGCCACACACCAGCCATACCACTTCGTGGGCCCCTGTTCCATCCGCATGTTCGTGTTTTGGACCGCCCGTTTGCTCGTCCGATCACCAGTTTCCATTTCATCCCTACTTCGCCCTTTGCCCATGAGCTTCTCTTCGAGCGTGCGTGCCCCCGCGGAGAGTAGACTCGACGCACCCCTGCTGCTACCTCAGCCGTACAAGATTACCCGGAGTATGTTCCCTGCTCTCCCCTAGCTCATTCAGAGACTAACCCCTCTAAGGACTCTGCCATAGAGATCCCATCCATCGGTTCTTCCCCCATCGTGCCCATGGAGGTCGGTGGAGGTAGTGAGGCTACAGTGATGCAGCTGATTCGAGGAGGCAGAGTAAGGATGATACCCTGCCATAGAGCACATGCCCGACCCTCTCACCGTTTGGCCACTCCGGCCGAACTGGCCCAGTAGATTGGTTATGTTCCTTCCCCTTGGGGCAGGCAGCAGTAGTGGGTAGGCAGTAGACGTGGTAGTGCTGATGCACATATCTTGCATAGGATAGCCTTCTTTTGCTTTTAGAGGTTATCTGCTTTAGGCGCACCTAGGTAGGCGAGGTTTCTAGTTGATGTATTTTATGTTTTCTTTATGTATTTGCACGGAAGACTGTACTAAGCTGCTATGTGACTTGATGTATGGTAAAACTATTAATATGATGTATATATACATGATGATTTATTATATATCTTGTGTATCACTCGCCATATGAATATCTATTATTCTATGCGGAACGAATGATGTAGTTTTACTTTACGCACAGCTCAAGTTTTTACCTCCCATTTCAAAAAAAAAAAATTTACCTATATTTTCATTAAGTATTTTCCAAAAATTAGAATTAAGAACTGAAACAAAAGAGTAATGACTAATAATTAACTTGAATATGTCCTAGACATGTTAGGTTAAATATTATAATGTTACATAAATAATCATAAAAGTGAAAAAAAGTGTTACAAGAGTTACTACATAGTTAATTAAGTTCAAACAGGTAGCAAAAGTTATGGATGTAGAATAGGAAACTGAATCCAGATTGCAAAATTATTTTTTCTCGAACTAATCTATTTCAATAAATATAATTCAAAATTGTGAGACAGAAAATTAATTTTCTTTTTGCATCTTTGTCAACAAAACATTGAACCTCTAAAGGTTGAATATGAAATTGATTGCTTTGCATCATCTTAGTCAACAAATGGATTAATATGACGTATGCATTAAATTATTGTGATGCATTAACTAATATATTTTAATTTTATAAAATTCTCTTTCTATAATTAATATTGGTCACTTTGGTATTTTTATTAATTATATTACAGCACAATACTATATGGTCCATAAAGTATATTGAATTTTCACATAATGCAATAATAGTCACTAGGTGGATTAAAATAATGCAGGTCACTTATCTAGTACTTCTATTTTCATTTTTTTTCCCTTTTAAATATAGGATACTATAGGTTTTAAAAAGTTCATAAAAGCAAAAAAAATTCCAGAAAATTTTATATAAAATATTTTTTTTACTTTAATTTATCTATCATTTTTGGTGTGGAAGTTTGCCTTTGTAGTTGTAATTAAAAATACCTTAATTACGTGAAATGATATTATTATTATCAGATCTATTCCAAGGCAAGTCGGTCACTATATATATATATATAGATATGTGTGGGTTGTTTCACATAACAAAATTGTCAGACTTGAACAAAGGTGAACAGTGTTGAAGATGAGGGCCATATCTTTGGTTTTGATCGTTTTCATTTTTCTTTCAACTGGTATAGGTATATTTTGCCTATGGATTGGCAATTTTTAAATATGTCTTGCTTCTTTTTTTTTTATTGCTTTAACCAATTTTTCGAGTTTTAGTTATATAATCGAGTACTGAAAATTTTATATGTTTTGTATATGTTTGACATAGAAAATGGAGGGTTATTGAAAATTACAGAGGCAAGACGGTGTGATGAAACACTCTACCAAGACTGCCCAAGCAGTGATAAGTGCAATAGTGATTGTCAGAAAAAGCATGGAAACCTGGCAAGTGGGTGGTGCAATGCGATAGAAGATTGTGTGTGTCGTTACCCATGTTAAATTTATTTTCTTTTCTCTGTAGCGTTGTCCCTATGAATATCTGTTTAAATAATGGGCAACAACTTTTCCATAATGTGAAAAAAATTTGGCTATAAGTATCAAGTTTCGCTCTCTTCATCCCCTTCATTGCTGCGTTTAATTTCAATAGCACGTTTGATGGAGAACAACACATGTCGCAACAGGGATTGCGACGTGCAAAAAAAGAGGAAATTTTGAAATTAAAAATGGGATCACTACCAATATTTATTTAGATTGAAAAAAATATTAGGAAAATCCATTTATTTAAAAAAATTGTCATGAAAATCATATTTGAGGTTGGAAATTAATCATGCATAGAAAAGTGTGGGAACTTAATCTAACAACATCCCTAATAAATAACCTTAAATAATTGTTTATTTTATTTTTGAGTGAATAGAAAAGGTTATTTTGAAGAAAAGAGAAAGGTTAAGACAAAAAATATCTACAACAAACAAGTCCAATTTTTTATTTTTATTATTATTATTATTATTATTTGTTTTAGATGAATTAAGGAAAGATTTTTTTTTAAGGAAAATTGGGACAAAATTATTACAATGAAGCAAGTAAAAAAATTCATTTGTTCTTTATTTTAATTGAGAAAGGGCTAGAAACAAATAAAATAAAATAAAATATAATTTTATCTTGACAGGATTACCTTCTTCTATGTATCATCTAGTATAATAAGAAACTAAAAATCACATAATTCTTTAAAAAATATTTGTGGGTTTGTGGCTTTTATTTTTGAAAACATTTTCTGCATAGAGTTTAAATTAGCACATGCTAGTCGATAAACTTTTATGATTCAAGAAATGATGAGGAAGCATGTGGTACTCATTTGCCATGACTTTTCATTGCTCAGATAAAAAAAAGTTTAGGAAAAGATTTTTTTTGTTCAACCATAAAAAAAATTGACCTTAAACAATTACATAACTAAACTCAAATATTTGAATTAAGATTAAGCCATTAGGGTTTATCTAGTGATGAGGTATTTAGATAGTATGCATAAGGTTCTAAGTTCAAATCTCATTGTGACTATAATAATTTTTGAAATACCAAAAACAAATTATTTGAATTAAGATCAAACTTATTTAATTTTTATTTATTTTTTTTATCTTTTTTTTATTTTTTTATAGGCCAAACCTTAAAAAGATGAAAATTAAAGAACCAGAAAAGAAATCTAACATGCTAGGGAAAAAAAAAGTCCACCTAAACTTACTGGACCCACAATATAATTTTGCTGACCAAAAATAACAATAAACATAAAGTTTTATCATAACGTCAACAAACCTGTTGACCATGACAAAAAAAAAACAATAATGATAATAATATCACACAAAACATAGAATGCCAAAGGCATAATAGCCAAACAACATGGTACACTCACTAACAAAACAAAACAAAACAAAAAAGTAACGAGCAATTGAGGATGACACAAATGGTTGGGGTCAAAGGTTTGAGCTCATGACTATCCCATAGTCACAGATTTAAATATTTCTAGCTATGAAATCTTTAGTCAATGGATAACCTTCCATAAAGAGATCCACTATCATTGAGGGACGATATCAATAAGTTCTCTGGATGGTCTTGAATTGGCCCAATTTAATGAGATGGCGTTATTGTTGTGGGCTAAACTCAGTAAGTGCCTCTACCTAGCTGGATTCCTAATTCGGGCATTGGTGCTTGTCAGACAAAAATTTTTAAACCAAACATGCTACCTAGTATATAGCCTATTCTTTAGCCATCAATAAGACAAGATGTTGGAGTCCAAGAGCATTGAATGGTTTGTCACGTTTGTAGACTTTAAGCAACATCACATTTATTGTATTGACTTCATGGTTGCTTTGTTTAGCTTGTCATTAATAGTTTGTCATAAAGTTATTTGTCTTGTATTGCAAAGTTGAGCCTATAAAAGGCTGTTAATGTACCCAAAGGCTATTAATGTACCCAAAAAAAAATGAAGTGTTGTAGTACATAGATCCTCTTTCTTGTGATATTCTTGTCTACAATGTTTTTTTTTTCTAGCATCTTAATTGATACCTGCGTACCTCTAATGCTTGAACCTGAGAGAAAAATATTGGTGTGAGTGAAATTTTGTGGTGAGTAAATATTTCAATATCATATTGGTATCAGAGCTGGTTAGATTCAGCATCAATTTTTCAGCAAATTTGTGTGAAATAAGAGTGCTCTCATATAGTTAATTTTTTCTTGAGTTAGTATGACAAATAATATTAATATTGTTTGGTTCGGTCCCAAATTAGATGGGAAGCTTGATTATTATTATTGGGAGACTTTAATGTGCACCCATTTAAAAGTTCACAATATTTGAAGCTTTATTGAACCAGGCATTCAAGAAGGAACAGATCAAGCAACTCAAAGGAGAGACCAATTGGTGTTGTCACAAATTCATCAAGGAGTGGAATATTCAGTGTTTGGCAAAATTACAAATGCCAAAACTGCCAATGAAGCATGTGATACTCTAAAGCTATCTTACAAAGGTGTAGAGAAGGCACAAAAATTCAAACTACAGTCTTTGCGCAGAGAATATGAAAGGTATGAAATGTCTAGCTCAGAAACTGTTGAACAATATTTTTCTTGTGCCACAGACCTTGTCAGTAAAATGAGAGTATATGGAGAAAATGCAAGAAACATTGTAAGAGAAAATCTGTATCTCTTTCTACAAGGATCGGATTAAGACAAATGAATATGTTTTGGAAAGCTCAAGAAGTCCTCTACAACTTTCATGTTCAGCTCAAAATCCAGTTCTAAGAGCATCTTGGTGAAAATTTAGTTGCAAGATTAAAGGTTACTGATGTTCTGATGCTGTCCAACTTGACCTCTAGTTAGTATTTTCGCAATATCTAGAGCTACAGATGTCCAATTGAGGTGATTTTGGTGGCGTTGAAAAGCTTATTCAAAGAACTACAAGTTCTATTTCTAATGTTAGGCCAATTTCAATTTTGTCAGCTGCTGTAAAGGTCTTTAACCGCTGCAGTGGTCAACAGCACCTGAAAAAGTGACATTCAACAGCATAGCTCACTGCTAACCACTGCAGCGGTCATGTGATGATGCAGAATAGCTCATTTAACCTATTTTTGGGCCCAACTTTGACCTATTTTAGAGAGCAGTATATAAGGGATTGTTATAAACTTTTACCTAGCTTTTCATTCAGCTGTTGACTCAATTTTGGCAGCCATATTCCCTCTCTACATCTCTCTTTTCTCCTTCTCTATTCTTCTCTGTCTAAGGGTTCCATTGGTGAAGGTGCTTTGTCTTGGAGATTGTGGCAAGAATTATTACTATTATTTTCAGGTTCTTTTATCTTCGTTGTTGTAATCCTCCAGAGATGGAGGAATAGATTTCTTTACTAGTGTAGGGATTTCCGGATGGATTAGGATGACATTTGAGACCCTTTGTTTATATTGAATGCATTGATTTTCTTAATGTTCTTAGTTTTTATTCCTTTAATTATTGTGATGATTGCTATAATATTTATTAGGATAACTAAATTGGCGATTGTCATTTAGGAAAACCCTTTGGCCATAAATTGATAGATCTATTGGTTTATGTTTGAAGGAGAACATTAGAATTAACTTTCCAATTGGCGGTTAGGTTATGGCAATTGATACCTTGGATCATTGTAATTACCAATCAAATTGAGATTTCATTTATTTGTTAATTTCATTGATCAATCCTAGAGGTCAATTGATCACTAGTAGAATTGCCAGTAATTTATTACTAATAGCCATCAATGGGTTTAATATTTGGTCAATGATAATTGATTTCCAATCCTAGGAATACCTTGCACTAGTGCCTTTCTCTATTGTTGCTATTATCTTTAATTTTCAATTACTATAATCTCATTCTTCCAAACTCCCAATTTTCACAACTAAGTATTAAAGCCTCCTTGAGAGATAACCTAGGTTTTGCCCTTTGGTGCATCTTAGCACTTCATAAATTTTAATTTGTTGTGAGTTGCGATAGCTCGCATCAAATTTTGGTGCCATTGCCAAGGAGGCATTAAAACTTAGTTGTTTATTTTTCTTGATTTTTTTCAGTTTTTATTTTATTTTCTTATTAATTATTTACTATTTTTTCTGCAATTTATTTTATTCTATAAAAAAAACAAAAATAAAAAAATTGTTTGTTCCTTTATATGAGGCATTCTTTGTCTGTTGAAAATTTGATTCCTCTTGATCCTGAAATTGAGAAAACTTTGAGAAAAATCAGACAGGTAAGACATCAACAAGCGAAACCATCTGAACACTCTGATCCTCTATTTAGTGTTTCAGGAATTACAGGTAATATGGGAGATCGGAATAGAACACTTACGGAGCTTACTACTCCTGACTTTACCTAGTAGCCCTTGGCCATTACTTACCGGCTACACAGTGATTTTGAGCTTAAAGGGTTTATGGTACATGCTTTGCCTAAATTCCATGGGCTTTCTGGAGAAGACTCCCATCAACATTTGAAGAAGTTTCATATGATGTGTTCTGGGATGAGACCTAATGGGGTAGAGGTGAATGATATTAAACTAAGAGCATTCCCCTTTTCCCTTGAGAGTGCAGCAGAAAATTGGTTCTTCAACCTTCCTGATGGTGTAACACCTTAGTAATTAACCAGATACACCTAGGTTGAATCTGATTAATGACTAGACTTTACTCCTTGCTTTGGTTCTTTCTTCATAATTTGAAAATACTTAGTGAAATTACGAGCCATTTTTTTTTTTAAACACATAATTGAAAACATGAGCCGAGTACAACGTGAACGAGTAAGCGGGGTATAATAAGACGTTTAAGAATATATCACATCATATCACTTAGGCTCCATCATATAACATCCATAAGCACATTATAGCATATATTTACATACAATAACCTCACTCAAAGGGTGGGTTATGTTCATACATCATTATCTTATGCAAACCCATAAAAGAAAATATACTTAAGGAAATACATGCCCCTAAAGTAGATAACTCCATAAGCCTGAAGGTTATCCTAAAACTAGGGTGCATGATCACACATAAATCTACTAAGAACCTTCTATGGCCCTTTGTCCCCGGAAATGGGGAATAAATCCGATCCAATCGATGAGCTTCCTGATCTGACACACGAGATGCACTGTGGGTCGCATGGATGGCCTTCTCGCTAACCTCCTATCAACAACTGCTTTCTCACTACCCTCTACATCGCAGGGAGTAGGGAGGTAGCTCTCGAGAATATACATGAGTAGGAGTGTACTACTGAAGGATCGATTTCAGAATATCTCATCTCGGGAACATACTGAAATCCATGGATAGCGGATGAAGCGGGATAAGAACGTAACATCATTTCATCAAGTGGACGTGCATGTTCGAAACCATTTCATCGCCATAGGGAGAAGTAGGAGAAAATCGATAACTAGGGACGGGATGTGCAAATGGGCGACCTATGTAAATAAAAACACGAATCACAAGACCTTCCCTTCAAAATGATACGAGCGATGCACGGATCATAGTGGAATTCCCAAGTAGGGTATCAACGAACGTGACGAATGTGCCATTTGAATCGAGACAATGACGGAAATAAAGAAAAGGGAGTGAGAATCTTGCTTAAAGAATTCTCAAGAGAGTACCTCCTTCTATAGTGACATCGTCAAAGTCCCCAGGAACCTGCGGGTTATTCTAAAATAGTGAGCATCCAAAGATTCATTTTAAGTTCGGACAAATACTTAACCGAGGTTCACAATTTTAATCATCGCCTTATAATCCATCTTATTCTTAACATCTCATATTTACAATGAACATTTCCTTTATCATTACATCATATTCCTCATCATCATTATCAAAATAACATGCATAAAAGAACGTCATATAATATTAGCTACACATGGACACGTGCAATATATTTCATTTCTTTAGTGCCTTTGATGACTTAAAATCTTATCATCATCATTATTTTCCTTGGGCCACCCTATACTCCACCCTTTTGGGAGTAATTTAGGTTATGAGCTCATATTTTACTAGTCGTCACTAGCATATACTTATCCCTTTGATAAGCTAAAGTCCCGACTTCTACCCTTTTTGAGAGAATGGGTTAGGGTTAAAATCACCTTTTCACCACCTATAGTCCGATGGTTCCAAAGGATCATTTTCTTATAAGTTTAAGTCATCATTAAATCTTTGCATGTTATATCATAATACAATTCATAAACATCATAACATTTTCTCATTTATAGTCTTGTTAGAATAATATATATCAACTGTGAATCATGCATATGGGAGATTCCTCAGAAAGAGAGGTGGGTCACAATGGACACGCTTAAATACCAAGTCTTTCCTTAGCTGTAACCTTTCCAAATTACACTTTTACAATGATACACTTTCTTCTAGCAACAAAGGTAAATTTTACATAATAAAGAACATTTCATGTACAAGCATTCTCATTATTTGCAATAAAGAACTATAACATGCAAGCCAGGAAATCATTCAATGATATCAAGTACTTAATAAGCATCCAATCCTTACATAGAATTATCAATTATAGAACTAATTAGTTACTAAACCAATTATGAATCATTCTCTTAACAATAAACCATAATTATCACAACTTCAATCATATCAAATCATTATCACACATTGATACTAAACTCAGATCGTTGGCCTAATCATGAACCTCAGGCAATTACATAGAATCATATTTTTAAGTGCATATAAAATACTAGTTCCCCGTAAAATCCTTGCAAAGCCTTAAAACTCATTTAGAAACTAGTTCTAATTTGGGAGGATCTTCACAATTAAAATTCTCACTTAAGATAAAAGGAGTAAGTCTTGAGCTTTAGAGATTTAGGTGACATCTTAGAATTATAAACATGCTATGCAACCTTATTTTAATCTTATCTTTATAAGGTGATAGCTTGGAATTATAAACATGATATGCAATTCCATTTCTTTATCTTTAAGATTTAAGGTGATGACTTGAAAATTAAACATGATGCAAGAACTTGAAATATAAACATGATACAAGAAACTGGAGCGGCGGTAATCCGCACAGGACCAGTAGAGGGAGAAGAAAATATTAAGAAACCCGAGCGATGTAGGTCCGCACTGTGACCAAGAGAGGAGATAAGAGAATATTAAGAAACCTGAGCTACAGAGTCCGCACAGGACCAGTGGAGGGAGAAGAGAATATTATTATTACATCTTTTTAAGCTCCAATCTCAAGACTTTTTAAAGAATAAATTCTTTAACTCCAATAATCATATTTCTTTGCTTGTGATACATGGGCAAGTCTTTGAGCTCTAGGATCTTTAGGTGATGGCATAAAATAAACATGCCATGCTGATTCTTTAGCCATTATAAAATATAGTGAGAGCATAAATTAAATATGAGATGCAACCTCTTTATTATCTTGAAAGATTAAGTGATGACTTGAAACATAAACATGAGATACAAGCTTGGAATTTAAACATGAGAAATGCAAGTTTATTTATTCATTCTTGAAAATTTAGTGATGACATAGAAGGTAAACATGGTTATGCAAAGCATAAACTTAATCATGGATGCAAATTCATTTTGTTTCTTTACTAGAGCTCCTTCAAGACTTTAAAAGAATTATAAATTCAACCCAATACATATCTTAACAAGAAATAAAACATAAAAGGAAAATACATCTTTCAAGTTCTAAACTAAAAATCTTTGTTTTAGCATCATAAAGCATTATTCTTTAAAGTTTTGCATCAAGTGGAATTTTCAAGCTTTAGAGGCCTAACTTGTGATGAATTTACAACCCACCCTCAAGGTCCTCATCATCAAGCCATCATCTTAGTTCCACCTAGGCCATATGGTTGAATTGGTTAAAGAAAAATTGAAGAGGAAAACCAAAATGAAAAGCTAAGGCAAGTTCATAATTTCATCATTTTGAGCTAAAAACACAACTCCTCAAAGCATAGAAATAAATTTAGAAACTACTCCCTACCTAATCTGAGTTGAAGAAGAGGAAGAGAACTTGGTTTCTTGAAGTGAAATGAAACAAAATCTCTTTGAAAAATTGAAGAAAGAATTCAGCCAAAGAGGAGGAAGAAAGAAAGTTTTTGGTGCTCCTAAAAACTAGTTATGAACCAAGCATTCCAAGACCACTCAAGCAAGCCTATTTATAGAAGATTTTGAGGCTTCTAATTGGCCAAAATGATGAGGTAGTGGATTGGAATATTGCAGGTGAAATAAGGCAGGAAAAAACTATTTTAGACAAAGTTGTATGAAATTACGGAATTATGTCTCTTATGGTGACATTTAGGCATTTGTTTTAGTGCAACTTTTTGGCAATAATTCAGCTGCATAATGGCATCAATAATTTGTCCATTACAGCCCAAAGAAGTGAAATTTGTGTGTTCCATGCATTATTTAGGTGTAGGCAAGGTATTCATGTAATTTAGAGAATTTACGCTTAAGGGTTTAAGTGAATTAGTATGCAATTTGGGTGTTTTTGAGCAATTTTGGGTTCTAATCAATCTAAATACATAATTTTGACTCTAGATTAATATTTAGAATTTAATAAGCTTTAATTTGAGCCTAATATTGCTTAGGTTTCAGATACTAATCAAAAATCCAACCAGTAAAATCGCCCCAAAACAGGGCAAAATCGCATTTTCACTTAAAAATTGCCCGAGGCCACCCGAGCTTAACTAATGGTTAATCATGGCTTAAAAACACATTTTAAAACATTTTAGTGAGGTTCGGGCTCACTGCACACACATCTGGAGTTAAACAAATTGTAGCTTTTGTCATTTCAATGCCGAACTCAAAATTGAGATCCTTCTCGCTTCTATTAACACACATAACACAAACAATCCTTATTATCCTCAAAATATCCCCTTGAGAATAGGTGGGGCCCACAATCCTCATTTTCTCGAGTAAAAATAACTTCAGGGCATTTTGGTCATTTTATACGCATTTAAATTTGGGATTTGCGACTCGCATTTAATCGCTCCTAACCTCTCTTCTAATGTTATATTCCTTTATTGAGGATTGTTCTGCCTCAAATCTTATGTAATAATTACCTACTGCACTGCAGAATTGAGTAATTTCTAATGACAAGAAAATTACAAGAAAAATTGGGCGTTACATTCTCTCCCAAAAGAATTTCATTTAAATTCGCCAAGTACCGAGAACAACTCGGGTATTGTGCTTTCATGTTTGATTCCAGCTCCCATGTAAGTTCTTGGTTTCACCTCGTCCCCATGCTACTTTGACCAGGGTACCTTGTTCCTCAACTGCTAACTCCTGGCCGACGATTCTCGTGGGTAGTAAGTTAAATGTCGCCGTTATCTCTTAATTGTACATGTTCGCTCTAGTACATGACTCTGGTCGATTGATACTTTCTTAATCGAGAGACATGGAAAATATCATGAAGGTTGATAGACTCGGGGGTAGGGCTATACTGAGCTACGTGTCCTACTTTGGTAAGTGATTTCAAACCACCAAGAAATGCAGGGCTCAATTTCTTTACTTTTATTGCTCGACCTATGCCTGTGGTGGGGGTGATCCTTAGGAACACGTGGTCCCCTTCTTGAAAATCTAGCGGTTTTCGCTTTGTCCGCATAGTTTTTCCGTCGACTTTGAGCGGTAAGAATCTTATCCTAATCTTCTTGATTTGTTCCGTTGTTTTCCTCACAATATCAGTCCTGAGTAAACTTTGCTCTCCGTGTTCATACCAACATAAGGGAGATTGACATTTCCGTCCATAGAGGGCCTCATACGGTGCCATACGATATTTGCATGATAATCGTTGTTATATGCAAATTCAATCAAAGGGTGTACTTATCCCAACTTCCCCTTTGATCTAAAACACATGCCCTTAACATATCCTCCAAGGTTTGGATAGTTCTTTCAGATTGACCGTCCTGTTTGGGGGTGATAGGCCGTGCTTAGACTACGACTTTGAACCAAATGCCTTTTGAAAGGCTCCCCAAAATCGTGATTTAAACCGCGGATCCCGGTCCGAGATTATCGCCGATGGCACCCCATGTAACCTTACTATCTCTCAATATATAATTGTGCTAACCTATCCAAGGAATAAGTCACCTTAATAGGTAAAAGTGGGTCGACTATCAATCGATCCACGACACCATATGGTATCATGATTCATTTGGGTCCCTCAGAATCGCCACAAAATCCATGGAGATACTATCCCACTTCCACTCAGGGATCGACAGAGGTTGCAGCATTCCAGAGGTTTTTGGTGTTCAATCTTCACCTTTGACATACCAAGCACTTACTCACCCATGTGCACACATCTTCTTTTCATTCCAGGCCACCGTAACATCTTCTTCAAATCTTGATACATCTTGGTGGCACTAGGATGAAGCGGTAAAATGGCTCTTATGGGCTTCCTCCAAAATATCCTTTCGGAGGCCACCACCAGTACACATATTCGACCTTTAAACCTCCACAAATCGTCCATTCCTTGGGTAAAACCTATCAACTTTCCCGCCTTCACCGCCTAAAGTCTCTTGAAACTCAAGATCGGCCCCTTGAGCTTGAACAATCCTTTCTTTGAACTCACTTGTCACTCTAAGATGACAAGCTCGATGCCCTTAGTGGTCAAAGTGATTCCTTGGTTTAAGTCCCTAAATTGCTCAATCAATTCAACCTCATTCACCTTCAAACGGACACTTGTAAGGACTTCCTACTCAAAGCATCAGCTACTACATTAGCTTTACTGGATGGTAGTTCAATCCAAAATCATAATCTTTCAAGAACTCCATCCATCGCCTTTGCCTCATGTTTAGCTCTTTTTGATCAAAGAGATATTTCAAACTCTTGTGATCGGAAAACACCTCAAACTTAACTCCATATAAATGGTGTCTCCAAATCTTTAGAGCAAACACGACTACACTAACTCAAGGTCATGGGTAGGGTAGTTTGCCTCATGTGGCTTGAGTTGTGTTGATGCATAGGCCACCACTTGCCTATCTTGCATCAATACACAACCTAAACCCTTTTTGAAGCATCACAATACACCCTCGAAAGGCACATTGGGGTCGGGTAACACTAAAACAGTGGGTAGAGGTTAGCTTGTGTTTTAACTCTGAAAGCTCTTTTTCACACTCCGGGGTCCATGAAAAGGGGTGTTCTTCCTAGTCGCCTTGGTCAAAGGTAGGGAAATCTGGGAAAATCCTTGATAAATCGACGGTAATAACTGCTAAACCTAAAAGCTCCTTACTTGATTACAAGTGGTTGGTCTTTCCTGGGCCAGTTTACTACCGCTTCTACCTACTAGGATCTACTGAATTCCTTTCTTAGATACTACATGCCCTAAAAATTGCACCTTATCCAACCAAAACTCACACTTGGAAATCTTGGCATATAGTTTCTTTTCCTTCAAGATCTCCAAGATTATGGTCAGTGTGGCATTCATGCTTCTTCATGGGTCTTAGAATATATGAGAATGTCATCTATAAAGACAACTACAAACTCGATCTAAATAGGGTCAAAGATCCTATTCATGTAATCCATAAAAATAGCTGGAGCATTGGTTAACCCAAAGGACATTATCAGAAACTCAAAATGGCGACGTGAGTGCGAAAAGGCCGCTTTAGAGTATGTCTTCATCTCTCACTCTAATTTGATGGTAATGACCTCAAATCTATCTTAGAAAACACTCTGCACCTTTCGTTGGTCCATCAAATCATCGATCCTGAGCAGGATACTTGTTTTCACTAGTTACTTTATTCAATCGCCGATAATCTACACACATCCTCATACTCCCATCCTTTTTCTTTACAAACAACACAGGGGCTCCCCAAGGTGATGCACTAGGCCTAACAAACTTTTTCTCCAATAAATCTTCCAATTGAGTTTTTAACCTGGGTCAATTCTAATGGGACATCCTCAGTATGGGGCTATGGATATAGGTCCTGCACCTAAGCAATTCTATGGAAAACTCTATCTCTCTTGGGGGAAACTCGTATCTCATCCGAAATACTTCAGATAATTTCTACTATCCAGATCTCATCGATACTTTGCTCAAAGTCTACATCACTAGCTGCCAAGAAAAATGTAACCTTTACTCTCACCCTTACCACAATCCATTTCCACAGCTGATTATGTAAAGACTTATGGGTTTCTTAGGTTCAATAGGAACAGGAAGAAAGTGATGGTTTTCTCATAGCAGTTTAACAAAGACACTGTTGGCTCTGCCAATCCATGCCAAGAATCACATCTAAACCTCGCATGGGTAAGCAAATGAGATCTAAAACAAAGGATCTATTATCTATAATAAAAACTACAATCTAAACAACATTTACAAGTCCCAACGGGTTTTCCAATGGTAGAAACAATAAGGTCAAAAGTAGTCACTCAATAGGTAAATTAAGGCTTTTAACACATGAACGGGAGATAAAAGAATGAGAAGCACTTTAATCATATAGTACAATTAAGTCTTTACCATGCATATTACCCTTACCTTCCACGAGATTTCGTGACTTCGTTGTTTCTTCAAAGATTAATAAAGAAATACCCCTTCCCTGGTATTGCGGCAGGGATTGGGGTTGGCGGGTTTCTTTCCGTGCATTCTCGGGAGTAATGACCTAGTTTTCCACACCGATAGCACACGTTTGTTCCGGCTCGACATGGCATGCTCGCATGATTCTTGCCGCACTTAGGACATTCCATGGATGGCGCAGGCCGTGGAGGTACTGCTGGACCTCTTTGTGGTGCTTTCCCTTTATTGTTGTTGTTGTGATTGTTACTGGGGTTATTATTGTAGCGGTTGTTATTATAGCGATTGTTGTTGTTTGGCCTTCCTTGTTGAAAATTTCTTTGTGTCCCTTGTGGTCTTGATTGAGGGGGAAATGGAGGTCGATTCTCGCTTCTTGAATCACGACCTTGAGGTGTCAACTTTTTGGTAATATTATCTGACTTTGGGGTGTTTAGTTTTCTCTGACCTTCTTCAATAATCCGACATTTGTTAACTAGGGTAGAGAAATCCCTAATCTCCAAATGTGCAACTGCCACATTAAGTTCCGCCTTCAACCTTGACTCGTATTTAATGCATTTCCAGTACTCATCAGGATTTCCTTGGTACATTCTTGAGAACTTAATGAGTTCTTCAAATCGCGTTGTCTTTGGGCCACATTCATATTCCTGGACAAATTGCATGAATTCAATGTCCTTGGCATTTCTAATCGACTGGAAAGTACTTTTTCATAAAAATGGACCTTGAAAAGTTCCCAATCAATGTCCACGTCCTGGCTGCCTCCAGAGTCTTTGAACACCCGCCCACCGTAAACCTGCATCACCTTCAAGCATATGAGTAGTGAATGTGACCTTGCTCCTCCGAGCATGGGACTACAGCAGAAAGACCTTCTCAATATTCCGAATCTATTCATCCGCAATATTTGGATTCGTCCCTTGAAAACCGTGGGTTTGCCTTACTTAAACTCCCGAAACAGGCATGTTCAGGAATCTCATGTCCCCTGATTCATATTGGCTTGACGATCCCGATCCATTCGCTCCATCATCATTCTCATGGTCCTTGCTACGTCGCGAGTGCTTCGGCTGCCTCGTTGTCTTGATTATTCCAGGTCAGCGCTCCTAGTCATTCAAGTCGACGTGCCATTGGTCCCTATACACACAAAACAAAGACAACTGAGGTGATCAGGCCAATATTCCATGCAAAGTGAGCAAGTTACCATGGCACTTTCAACATACAGTAGTCATGTATTTCTAATCCTCAAGCTCATCCTAATGATAAACATCTACACATGACGCGTCACTAACGTATTATGCTTTACATAGCTAGTCCAATCCTCAGGCTCCATGAGAATCAATCTCCTCTGATACCAAAATGTAACACCCTAGTAATTAACCAGATACACCTAGGTTGAATCTGATTAATGACTAGACTTTACTCCTTGCTTTGGTTCTTTCTTCATAATTTGAAAATACTTAGTGAAATTACGAGCCATTTTTTTTTAAACACATAATTGAAAACATGAGCCGAGTACAACGAACGAGTAAGCGGGGTATAATAAGACGTTTAAGAATATATCACATCATATCACTTAGGCTCCATCATATAACATCCATAAGCACATTATAGCATATATTTACATACAATAACCTCACTCAAAGGGTGGGTTATGTTCATACATCATTATCTTATGCAAACCCATAAAAGAAAATATACTTAAGGGAATACATGCCCCTAAACTAGATAACTCCATAGCGGGAAGGTTATCCTAAAACTAGGTGCATGATCACACATAAATCTACTAAGAACCTTCTATGGCCACTATCCTCGAAATGGGGGGAATAAATCCGATCCACTGATGAGCTCCCTAGATCGGGACAATACGAGATGCACCATGGGTCGCATGGACGGCCTTCTCGCTAACCTCAATAACAACCTGCTTTCCTCACTACCCTCTTACATTGTAGGAGTAGGAGCTGAGCTCTCGAGAATATACATGAGTAGGAGTGTACTGGATCGGAGTTTAATATCTCATCTCGGGAACATACTCTGGAAATCCATGGACAGCAGATGAAGCGGGATAAGAACGTAATATCCTTTCATCAAGTGGACGTGCATGTTCGAAAACCATTTCATCGCCATAGGGAGAAGTAGGAGAAAATCGATAACTAGGGACAGGATGTGCAAATGGACGACCTATGTAAATAAAAACACGAATCAAGCGCACCTCCGTTCAAAATGATACGAGCGATGCACCGGATCATAGTGGAATTCCCAAGTAGGGGTATCAACGAACAGGACGAATGTCGCCATTTGAATCTGGAGACAATGACGGAAATAAAGAAAAGGGAGTGAGAATCTTGCTAAAGAATTCTCAGTAGGGTACCTCCTTCTATAGTGTCATCATCAAAGTCCCCAGAAACCTCTTATTATTCTAAAATAGTGAGCATGCAAAGATTCATTTTAAGTTCGGACAAATACTTAACCGAGGTTCGTCAATTTTTAATCATGCGTCTTATAATGCATCTTATTCTTAACATGTCATATTTACAATGAACATTTCCTTTATCATTACATCATATTCCTCATCATCATTATCAAAATAACATGCATAAAAGAACGTCATATAATATTAGCTACACATGGACACAATGCACATATTTCATTTCTTTAGTGCCTTTGATGACTTAAAATCTTATCATCATCATTATTTTCTCTTGGGCCACCCTATACTCCCACCCTTTGGGAGTAATATAGGTTATGTGCTCACATTTTACTAGTCGTCACTAGCATATACTTATCCCTTTTGATAAGCTAAAGTCCCGACTCTACCCTTTTTGAGAGAATCTAAGTTGTGGGCTAAAATCACCTTTTCACCACCTATAGTCCGATGGTTCCAAAGGATCATTTTCTTATAAGTTTAAGTCATCATTAAATCTTTGCATGTTATATCATAATACAATTCATAAACATCATAACATTTTCTCATTTATAGTCTTAAGCTAGAATAATATATATCAACTGTAATCATGCATATGGGAGATTCCTGCAGAAAGAGAGGTGGGTCACAATGGACACGCTTAAATACCAAGTCTTTCCTTAGCCGTAACCTTTCCAAATTACACTTTTACAATGATACACTTTCTTCTAGCAACAAAGGTAAATTTTACATAATAAAGAACATTTCATGTACAAGCATTCTCATTATTTGCAACAAAGAACTATAACATGCAAGCCAGGAAATCATTCAATGATATCAAGTACTTAATAAGCATCCAATCCTTACATAGAATTATCAATTATAGAACTAATTAGTTACTAAACCAATTATGAATCATTCTCTTAACAATAAACCATAATTATCACAACTTCAATCATATCAAATCATTATCACACATTGATACTAAACTCAGATCAGCAATATAATCATGAACCTCATGCAATTACATAGAATCATATTTTAAGTGCATATAAAATACTAGTTCCCCTGTGAAAAATCCTTGCAAAGCCTTAAAACTCATTTAGAAACTAGTTCTTTTGTCAAATTTGGGAGGATCTTCACAATTAAAATTCTCACTTAAGATAAAAGGAGTAAGTCTTGAGCTTTAGAGATTTAGGTGACATCTTAGAATTATAAACATGCTATGCAACCTTATTTTAATCTTATCTTTATAAGGTGATAGCTTGGAATTATAAACATGATATGCAATTCCATTTCTTTATCTTTAAGATTTAAGGTGATGACTTGAAAATTAAACATGATGCAAGAACTTGAAATATAAACATGATACAAGAACTGGAGCATGGTAATCATACAGACCAAGAGAGGGAGAAGAAAATATTAAGAAACCTGAGCTGGTGAGTCCGCAAAGTGACCAGAGAGGAGAAGAGAATATTAAGAAACCTGAGCGGCGTAGTCCGCACAGTGACCAGTAGAGGGAGAAGAGAATATTATTATTACATCTTTTTAAGCTCCAATCTCAAGACTTTTAAAGAATAAATTCTTTAACTCCAATAATCATATTTCTTTGCTTGTGATACATGGGCAAGTCTTTGAGCTCTAGGATCTTTAGGTGATGGCATAAAATAAACATGCCATGCTTGATTCTTTTAGCCATTATAAAATATAGTGAGAGCATAAATTAAATATGAGATGCAACCTCTTTATTATCTTGAAAGATTAAGTGATGACTTGAAACATAAACATGAGATACAAGCTTGGAATTTAAACATGAGAAATGCAAGTTTATTTATTCATTCTTGAAAATTTAGTGATGACATAGAAGGTAAACATGGTTATGCAAAGCATAAACTTAATCATGGATGCAAATTCATTTTGTTTCTTTACTAGAGCTCCTTCAAGACTTTAAAAGAATTATAAATTCAACCTAATACATATCTTAACAAGAAATAAAACATAAAAGGAAAAATACATCTTTCAAGTTCTAAACTAAAAATCTTTGTTTTAGCATCATAAAGCATTATTCTTTAAAGTTTTGCATCAAGTGGAATTTTCAAGCTTTAGAGGCCTAACTTGTGATGAATTTACAACCCACCCTCAAGGTCCTCATCATCAAGCCATCATCTTAGTTCCACCTAGGCCATATGGTTGAATTAAGTTAAAGAAAAATTGAAGAGGAAAACCAAAATGAAAAGCTAAGGCAAGTTCATAATTTCATCATTTTGAGCTAAAAACACAACTCCTCAAAGCATAGAAATAAATTTAGAAACTACTCCCTACCTAATCTGAGTTGAAGAAGAGGAAGAGAACTTGGTTTCTTGAAGTGAAATGAAACAAAATCTCTTTGAAAAATTGAAGAAAGAATTCAGCCAAAGAGGAGAAGAAAGAAAGTTTTGGTGCTCCTAAAAACTAGTTATGAACCAAGCATTCCAAGACCACTCAAGCAAGCCTATTTATAGAAGATTTTGAGGCTTCTAATTGGCCAAAATGATGAGGTAGTGGACGGAATTTTGCAGGAGAAATAAGGGAGGAAAAATTATTTTAGACAAAGTTGTATGAAATTAAGGAATTATGTCTCTTATGGTGACATTTTGGCATTTTGTTTTAGTGCAACTTTTGGCAATAATTCAGCTGCATAATGGCATCAATAATTTCGTCGTGTGTTCCATGCATTATTTAGGTGTAGGCAAGGTATTCATGTAATTTAGAGAATTTACAGTTAAGGGTTTAAGTGAATTAGTAAGCAATTTGGGTGTTTTTGAGCAATTTTGGGTTCTAATCAATCTAAATACATAATTTTGACTCTAGATTAATATTTAGAATTTAATAAGCTTTAATTTGAGCCTAATATTGCTTAGGTTTCAGATACTAATCAAAAATCCCGAATTGCAAAACTCGCCCAAAAACAGGGCAAAATCGCATTTCACTTAAAAATTGCCCGAGGCCACCCGAAGCTTAACCAATGGTTAATCATGGCTTAAAAACACATTTTAAAACATTTTAGTGAGGTTCGCTCTGGCCTAAGACGACATCGGAGTTAAACACCAGAGGGCGTTTGTCATTTCGCCTAACTCAAAATTGAGATCCTTCTGCTCTATTAACACACATAACACAAACAATCCCTTATTATCCTCAAAATATCCCCTTGAGAATAGGTGGGGCCTACAATCCTCATTTTCTCGAAAGTAAAATAACTTCGGGGGCATTTTTGGTCATTTTATACGTCTGAAATTTGGGATTTGCGACTCGCATGAATCGTTCCTAACCTCTCTTCTAATGTTATATTCCTTTATTGAGGATTGTTCGGCCTCAAATCTTATGTAATAATTACCTACGATAATTCGGTAATTGAGTAATTTCTAATGACAGTAAAAATTGGGGCGTTACAGATGGGGTTGTCAATAGCTGGACTAGAATGAAAAAGACTTTTCTTGGAGAGATATTTTCCAGCCTCTGGAGTGACTTTTATCAGAAAAGAGATCTCTAGTGTCCGCCAGTCAGATGAGACACTTCATGAGTATTGGGAGCATTTCAAGCTCCTCTGTGCCAGCTGCCCCAACCATCAAATTCCAGAGCAACTCCACCTTTAGTTCTTTTGTCACAACCCGACTTGGGCACGTGACTAGAACGTGGGGAATCCTCATTCCCATGTAAGCCTCGTGACCTCTGTGTTTCTCCATATGCATATTTTAATATAAAACCGTTTGCAAAACATTATTTCATCTCTGATAACTCATTGGTCCCATGAAACAAAAACATAAACAAACTTTAACACAAATCTCTGGAGTAATAAAATCAATCATTTCCATTGCAACCGTTAAACATATTACTAGGGTTCAAAATACATGAGTTGCTCTCTCTACAAAATATACATGAAATTTATAATCATGTAGGTACAAATAATCATGATAAAATAATGCCGATCCATCTCAATGGTCCAAGACCCTGCCCGTCATGTAACTGGAGCACTCTATCTCTAACAAAAAGCAAAATAGAATACTTCACACCAAGTGAAGCTCACTGAACAATAAATCTCTACTGCGGGGGTGGAGGTAGAACAGGAGAACCCGCAACATCTACAACACCTATAATGGGAAAGGGAGAGGGGTGAGTTTCATCTAAAACTCAATGAGCAAGTCCTCACCCATAACCCTCTCATGGGACGACCAAGAAGATAGATAATCATATACAAATAATTAAAATCAGTTGATGCAATAATATCTGGAATCACACTAATACACATGTAAAAGTAAAAGCTCTAAATAGAAATTTCTCTGAAATTATAATAACAATACTCTATGAGAGAAACAGGAATCTTTACTCTATGGTTCCTCAAGAACCGAAATATTATTCTTTATGATCCATCGGGGATCTAATGTGGACACGTAAATAGATTCTATTCTCTGCTCTATGAGATTGTCCTCTTAGGACAACTTGGTACCAAAGTTAACGATCAGGGTCAGCCGTTAACTCACTGTCTATTTCCCTATAGCTAATGTGTAGTCTCTAAACCAATGAACATAATATTTTCTCTAAATCTTTATTCTAATGTTTCTTTAGACACAACTCTATGATTCGTAAATCATTCGTTCAAAATATTATCATGGAAATTTCATGGAAACCTTAATTCAAGAATATAATAGTAATACTCTAGCTCTTGTGATAAATTATTTAACAATAATGGTCCCATGAGTTTATAATAAAACAAATATTTCATGCTCTAGTTGGAATCGCCATTTCAATAATTATAACATATCAACGGAGACTCTAAGCTCTTGAAATCTCTTTAAAACCATGTAATTAATAATAATTTGACTGAAATTAGCTCTAATGACCAACATAGAGGTCATGGGTTCCAAACCCACTCACTTGGAGGAGAGGAAATGGTGACGTCAACTCCAACGAAGCTCCAGGGAGAAGGAACGGCACCAACATCTGCCATTAGAGCCACAAAACACAAGATTAGTGTCCGTTACTCTCTAGATTACTCAAACATAACTCTAACAACATTGGGGGTGCACCCCCACTTAACAACAATGGAGACAAACAGCAAACCCAAACTCTAGGAAACAAAGTGAGAGGAATGGAGACAACGAAACCCATAAATCTCACCTTTAATCTCTTGGAGGAAGAAGGATTGGAGAGGATTTATGTGAGGAAGGAGTGGAAGAGAGTTAGGAAGAGAGGGATTTCGGATTTTAGGGTGTAATCCCGAGTTTGAAGGGTTTAAAAAGGGTTGGGGGTCTCACTAACGCGAAACGACGCGTTTTGGACAGTTTGGGTATTGTTGACACCGCTATAAAGGTCTATGACCGCTATAGCGGTATACCCCCCACTTACGACTGCAATAGCAGTCCTGGACCACTATAGCGGTCCCCAGAACATCCAAAACACGTTGCCACACTCCCATGACCGCTATAGCAGTCCCCCGATGCTCAAAATGCCACGGTCACCCCACTGTGACCGCTATAGCGGTCCTAGACCGCTATAGTGGTGATAGTTCACCACATCAGCTGCACTAAGGGTCCTCCAGGCATTCCGGGGCTTTCCCAGCAACATGGGTGGGTCCTAGGGGACCCTGGGGCAAAACCAAACTTATCTGCTGTCACGTATGTGCCAGGTATCACATTCTCCCCCCCTAAACTAGATTTGGTCCCCAAATCTAAAACATACCTTGAGGAGGGAAAAGGTGCAGATATCTGATCCTCATGGCTTCCTCAGCCTCCCACGTGGATTCCTCGTCAGAGTGGTTCCTCTAGATGACCTTTACTGAGGCCACTTACTTTGAGCGAAGCTTCTTGATCTGCCGATCCACAATGGCAACTGGTTCATCTTCATATGACAAGTCCTTATCCACTTGAACCGCTTGTGTGGTGAGCACGTGAGACTCATCAGGCATATACTTCCTGAGCATACTGACATGAAACACTGGGTGTATCTCTGATAAATTGGGAGGCAGTGCTAACCTGTAGGCCACCGCTCCAACTCTCTCTAGAATCTCAAACAGGTCGATATAACGTGGATTCAACTTTTCCCACTTACCAAACCTTAGCACTCCTTTCATGGGAGACACCCTCAGAAACATGTGATCACCCACAGCAAACTCTAGGTCTCTGCGCCGGTTATCGGCATAAGACTTCTGTCTGGACTGAGCCGCCAACAACCGTTCTCTGATCAGCATAAAAGCTGTAGGGGCATTGGTTAACCCAAAAGACATCACTAAGAACTCATAGTGTCCATAGCGTGTCCTAAAGGCCGTCGTCGGTACATCTTCACTCTTAATCTTCAACTAGTGATAACCCGACCTTAGGTCAATCTTAGAGAAACACCTAGCTCCTTGGAGCTGATCGAACAGGTCATCAATGCATAGCAAGGGGTACCGGTTCTTGATTGTCAACTTGTTCAACTGCCGGTAGTCTATGGATATCCTTATAGACCCATCCTTCTTCTTAACAAACAACACTGGGGCACCCCAAGGCGAGGTACTCGGTCGGATAAACCCCTTATCAAGCATCTCTAGCAACTGATCTTTCAACTCTTTCAACTTTGTGGGAGCCATCCGATATGAGGGTATAGAGATGGGCCTAGCCCCGAGCTCAAGCTCTATCCCGAACTCTATTTCTCTCTCTAGTGGCATCTAGGGTAGCTCCTTCGGAAAAACATCAGGGAACTCACAAACCATAGGCACTGACTCTAAGCTTGGTACCACTACATCCATGTCTCTAATTGAAGCCAGGAACCCATAACTTCCTCTACCCATGAGCTTCAAGGCACTCATGGCCGATATCAAGCTGGTTAGAACCGAGCAACTGGTATCCTTAAACTCTAAAAGCTCGCCTCCAGGAATATCAAACTTTACGGTCTTACTGTAGCAGTCCACCATGGCATGACATGGTGCTAGCCAATCCATGCCCACAATGACATTGAAATCTGACATATCCAATAAATGAAGGTTAGCGAGTGCCTCCATACCTCCAACCTTAACCTCATACTCTTTATAGACTAACTGAATCAGAAAGGGTGCCCCCGAGGGTATCCCCACCAAAAATGGATTCTCTACGGTAGAAATAGGTTTCTCGAACCGTATGGCAAAGAACGGGGACACATACAAATATGTAGACCCGGAATCAATCAATGCAAAAGCCTCAAAGGAGAAAACTCTAATGATACTGTGACAACATTAGCTAAAGCTGCTGCATCCTGGCGTGTGAGAGCAAACAGATGGGGCTGTCCTCCTCCACCTTGGCCTCTATCTCTGCCACCTGGACTTTTACCTCCAGGGCCCCTACCCCCAGTATCTCCCCCAGCTAGAGCAAAGGCCACCACAGGTCCTCGATCGATAAGATCGAGCAGATCTGATGGGGTTCGCCGACCCCTGGCTAGATGCTTCTGATCTGAACGACACTCTGCATGCTTGTAGCCTTGCTGGTCACAGCCATAACAAGTGAATGTGCCAATCTTGCATCGGCCATCATGTTTCCTTCCATGAGTCTGACACTGATGGAAGCTCTTAACTAAACCCTGGCCACTGAACTGGCTACCACCTCTACCCTGACTATAGAAAACAGTAGGCCTAGTTAGGGCAGACTCTGAGAGGCGACTCGCTGGGGGACGGGGCCGACCTGCTAACCAGGTCCTCTGCTTGACCCTGCTCCCCTCGAGAAAGAACCATGTGTCCTGGCCTTCTTGCCAGAATCTGATGCAGCTGTCTTTTCTGCTAGGCCGGCCTCTATCGCAATAGCCATGTCCACTATCTGCTCATAGTCCATGGTGCCCAAGTGTGGTTGAAGACTGAGGAACATATTTCGGGGTAGTCCCTGAATGAATCGCCTAACCCGCTCTGTCTCCGATGCCAACATACTAGCAGCCCCTTGGGCTAAGTATGTGAATGTCTCCTCATACTCCATAACTGACATACATGACGTCATTCGGAGCCTAAGGAAGTCCTGAACCATCTGAGCCCAACGGCTCTCTGAAAAGTATCTCCTCAGGAACGCTGCTCGGAATTCCTCCCAGGAGGGTGGCTCAGAGTTGCCACTCCCCTGAAGGAACTCATCGTGCCATGTAGCAGCCTGGCCTCCCAGCTGGAAGCCAGCCAACTCAACTGCCCTCACAGAAGAGCAATGGATAACTCTGATGATTTTCTCTACCTCTTGGAGGAATAACTGAGGATCCTCCATCGTGAGACGCCCCTAGAAAGTGGGTGGATCCAACCTCCTAGAGCGCTCTAATGCCGAGTCATCTGGATCTTTAATCGGTGCCTGAACTGGGGGTGTCTGGACTGGTAGTGGCTGAACGAGAGGTGTCTGGACTGCGGGTGGCTAAGTGCCAGCCTCAGTCTGCCTGGTCAACGCCCTTATGAGGGCTTCCAAGGCCTGCTCTAGTGCCCTGAAACGGGCCTCTAAAACCGAAGATCCACTGCTACGACGGCGGCGGTGAGAAGAAGAAGAAGGACGTAGAGAAGGCATACTGAATTTGAAAGAACATGAAGACAGAGATAAGACACAGATCTTGAAAAGAAGACAAGACTCTATGTCTGAACTTAGACATGACTGACCACCCTAAAGGCCTCAAGTAACGCTTCGTTAATGCAAATAGGCACGCTTCCATTTAAAAAAATGTCGTGCTACTTGTGGACACTTGCTCCAGTGTCATGCAGGGAAACCTGGCTCTGATACCACTTTGCCACGACCCGACTTGGGCACGTGACCAGCACGTGGGGAATCTTCATTCCCACGTAAGCCTCGTGACCTCTGTGTTTCTCTATATGCATATTTTAATATAAAACCATTTGCAAAATATCATTTCATCTCTAATAACTCATTGGTCCCATGAAACAAAAACATAAACAAACTTTAACACAAATCTCTAGAATAATAAAATCAATAATTTCCATTTCAACCGTTAAACATATTACTAGAGTTCAAAATACATGAGTTGTTCTCTCTACAAAATATACATGAAATCTATAATCATGTAGGTACAAATAATCATGATAAAATAATACCAATCAATCTCTATAGTCCAGGACCCTGCCTGTCATGTAATTTGAGCAATCTATCTCTAACAAAAAGCAAAATAGAATACTTCACACCAAGTGAAGCTCACCGAATCACCGAACAATAAATCTTTACTGCGGGGGTGGAGGTGGAACGGGAGAACCCGCAGCGTCTACAACACCTATAATGGGAAAGGGAGAGGGGTGAGTTTCATCTAAAACTCAGTAAGCAGGTCCTCACCCATAACCCTCTCATGGAACGACCAAGAAGATAGATAATCATATACAAATAATTAAAATTAGTTGATGCAATAATCTCTTGAATCATACCAATACACATGTAAAAGTAAAAGCTCTAAATAGAAATTTCTCTGAAATTATAATAACAATACTCTATGAGAGAAACAAGAATCTTTATGCTATGGTTCCTCAAGAACCGAAATATTATTCTCTATGATCCATCGGGGATCTAATATGGACACCTAAATAGGTTCCATTCTCTACTCTATGAGATTGTCCTCTCGAGATAACTTGGTACCAAGGTTAATAATCAGGATCAGCCGTTAACTCACTGTCTGTTTCTCTATAGCTAACGTATAGTCTCTAAACCAATGAACATAATATTTTCTCTAAATCTCTATTCTAATGTTTCTATAAACATAACTTTATGATTTGTAAATCATTCGTTCAAAATATTATCATGGAAATTTCATAGAAATCTCAATTCAAGAATATAATAGTAATACTCTAGCTCTTATGATAAAATTATTTAACAATAATGGTCCCATGAGTTTGTAATAAAACAAATATTTCATGCTCTAGTTGGAATCGCCATTTCAATAATTATAACATATCAACGGAGACTCTAAGCTCTTGAAATCTCTTTAAAACCATGCAATTAATAATAATTTGATGGAAATTAGCTCTAATGACCAACATAGGGGTCATGAATTCCAAACCCACCCACCTGGAAGGGAGGAATAGTGACGTCAATTCCAACGGAGCTCCGGGGAGAAGGAACGGCACTAACGTTTGCCATTGGAGCCATAAAACACAAGATTAGTCTTTGTTAACCTCTAGGTTACTTAAACATAACTCTAACAACATTGGGCGAGCACCCTGACTTAACAACAATGGAAACAAACAACAAACCCAAACTCTAGGAAACAAAGTGAGAAGGATAAAGACAACAAAACCCATAAATCTCACCTTTAATCTTTTAGAGGAAGAAGGATTGGAGAGGATTTATGTGAGGAAGCAGCGGGAGAGAGTTGGGAAGAAAGGGATTTTGGATATTAGGGTGAAATCCCGAGTTTGGAAGGTTTAAAAAGGGTTGGGATCTTACTAACGTGAAACGATACTTTTTGGACAGTTTGGGTACTGCTGACATCGCTATAGCGGTCTACCCCCCACTTACGACCACTATAGCGGTCCCTAGAGGCCAAAACACGTGCTGTAGCATACACATGACCGATATAGTGGTCCCTAGAACACCCAAAACATGCTGCCACACTCCCATGACTGCTATAGCGTTCCCTTGATGCCCAAAATGCCATGGTCACCCCACTATTACCGTTATAGCAGTATAGCAATCCTGGACCGCTATAGCGATGACAGTTCACCACATCAGCTACACTAAGGGTCCTCCGGGCATTCCGGGGCTTTTCCAGCAACACGGGTGGATCCCAGGGGACCCTAGGGCAAAACAGAGCTTATCCGCTACCACGTATACGCTGGGTATCACAAATTTTATGAAAGGTTGGTACCTGGTGATAGATGCATGATAGATGCTACTAGTGGAGGGGCACTCTTGAATAAGACACTGCAAGAAGCCCGTGCTTTAATTGAGAATATGGCTACCAATTTTCAGCAATTTGGTTCCAGGGCAGCCACAACTACTAGAGGCCTTCATGAAGTGTGACAACCAGAGAATCCATTATTGGCCTAGACTTTGCAGAAACTTTCTGGGCTTATGCAGCAACTGATGGCTAGCCAGGTAGCAACTCCAGTAGTTCCCAAGATCTGTGGCATATGCACTTCCAATGATCATCATACTGATATGTGCCTAACATTGCAAGATGACTCAACCACTGGAGTAGCAACAATAAACCCCTTCTAGAGTCAACCTCATAATTAGACAGGCCAGTTTCCATTTGAGAACACATATAACTCCAGTTGGAAAAATCACCCCAATTTGAAGTGGGGAAATAATTCTCAACCACAGGACCAACCCTCACAGTAGAAGTATTTGGCACCTCATCAGAGGCAATAGGCCTTTCCTGCACCTCCAACTTCAGATCCCACCATGACCGAGATAATGAAGATGATGATAGAGCAAATGCAAGAAATTAGAAAAGAAAATGCCCAGCTGAGAGAAGAGGTGACTCAGATGAAAAATAGTCAGAGCCAGCAGGTCCCAGCTACCCAGTTACCCTCTCAAACTATGCCCAATCCCAAGGAAAATGTTTATGCAATCACTCTAAGGTCTGGAATGAAAATTCTAGAAGTAAATAGACTTGTCCAGGAAAGAGAGCAACCTGAAGACAAGCCTGAAGAGCATTCGGGTGAGCACTGCAGCGGTCAATAGAATCTGCAGATGGAAGCCTGATGCCAAGACAATCCTCGGTTGATCGCTGCAGTGGTTAATCACTACTATAGTTATCCATAGAATCTGTAAAGGTTCCAGACTTCACTCCTCCATTGCCATTCCCACATAAGATGCAACCCAGGAAAGTCACTGCAGCAGATTTGGATCCGAACACACTAGAAACCTTCTGAAAAGTGTAAGTGAATCTTCTGTAATAAAGTAAATTCCTAAATATGCAAAATTCTTGAAAGATCTTTGCACCAATAAGAGGAAGATCAAGGGCAGTAGGGAGGATAAGGTGGCTATAGGGGTCAATGCTTCCTCCATTATCAAGCTAAGTAACCTGCCAACCAAGTGCAAGGACCCGGGCACATTCTATGTTCCTTGCACTATTAGGGGTCTGCACATCACAAAGGCCTTGATTGGCTGACCATGGAGCTGGCATTAATGTTATGCCCAAATCACAGTACCAGTCCTTGTACTTTGGAGAGCTCAAGCCAACTAGACTACAAATTCAGCTGGCCAACCGCAGCATCACAAGAGCAAAGGAAGTATTAGAAGATGTTCTTGTCTAGGTAAATGATTTAATATTCCTTGCTGATTTCTATGTGCTTGAAATGGAAAATAACACCAATGCTAGCCAGCATACATTGATCTTGGGGAGACCCTTTTTGAAAATTACTAAAACCTTAATTGATGTTCATGCTAGCACATTATCCATGGAGTGTGGGGACATGAAAGTCGAATTTAATTTATCTAATGCTATGAAACATCCTGAGGAAAAACACTTTGTGTTTGGCGTTGATGCCATTGATTCTTTAGTTGATGATGCCTGTGGTAATATGATTTGTAAAGATCCAGATCCCCCTTTCTCCACTCTTTCTTCTTCCATGGGATATGATGCACCTATTGTTTTAAAATGTCCCAAGGTTTCAGATATGGGTACACCACCTAGGCAGCAGTCATCAGTTTGCTAGGCGCTCTGTGATCAGCCCATATTGGGTAAGAAGCCCTGTGAGGGGCAGTGGATCTTGCTACCTGGGCCCCTGGCAAAACTGATGACTGGAAAGCCAAAGTCTAGATGGAAGGGACTATTCTTGGTCACCTATGTGCAACCTGATGGTGCAATTGAGTTACAAAATTCTAGGATGGTTTAGTGCACCATTGATGGGAACTGGCTTATGCACCTTCATGAGACCCCTATAGATCTAAGGGCTCAGACAACCTATCGTTGGGTTGAAGCTACACACTCTCCATGAGAGTTCTGGCCATCCAACTTAGGGATGTTAAAGCATAGTACTGGGTGGGAGATAACCCATCATGAGATTTTTCTCTACCTTTCCCTTTTATTTTTCTATATTTTATTTTTTGTCTTTTTTAGTTTTAATTCTTGCATCATATTTATTTTCATTTATAATTTACACTATCCCTTTGGCAACTTAGAGGTTACATGCATAGGCTAACACCACATGCACCTTATTGACTTACTTAGCATTGACTTTATCTTGTGTTGTATGGTTGGTAGGTTCATTGTGTTGTTTGGATTGAGTACATGTACTTTTACCTATGAGATTTTGAGCCTCTTTGATTGGATTATAATATGCCATCCTTATTTGTTCATGTGTGTTTCCCTCTTTGGATTTGTATTCTAGAACTTGCTTAGGGTCTTGCTTGAATATGATTGAGGCATTTTTCTTGTTTTTAGCCACTTGCCCATATAGCCAACCTTTGCATGTTACCATTGTTTAGCTCCCTTGAGCCTTATTTCCCATTCTTTTATTTTAGCACATCCCTAGCCAAAAGTGAAAAACCATGAAAATTCCCAAGCTTTTAGGCTTAGGAGAGCATTTGTGCATTTCTTCTATGTGCTTGAGCATAAGTGTGGGGGAGAGCATGAGGACATGCTTCAATTTAAGTGTGGGGAAGGAACAATGTGTACCCAAAATTCAGCAAGTGGCACACACAAAAAAAAAGAAAAAATACAAGTTTGATAAAAAAATCAAAAATCTGAAAAAAAAAAAGTTTGGTGGAAGGTGTGCCACATTATAAAAGAGAGGCTTGTAATTGTGTTTAGTTTGACAAAGTGTATCCTTAGGCACTTGTGCTTTTGGTATATGAAATTGCTTTCCTTTGACTTAAGGTTTAGCCCTATTAGCCTATATTTTTATCCACCTTTACCCAAGCCCCATTACAATCAAAGATAAGTCCTCTTGATTCAATATGCATATGTGTATGACAAAATGGACAATGAGACCCATAGCAAGCTTATGGTAATGCATTTTCATTTGAGTTAATTGAGTGTGCATCATAACCCAAAACATTTGAGTGGATAAGGGCAGACACTGACCTTAGGAGGATTTTTGTACTTGATTCATGCATCATATATGGATTCTATCTTGTGTGTTATGCTATTGATCATGCCTTGCTTATTGTAATTCTCTTGATTATTAGTGTGAAGCTTACTGTTGTGCAACTAGGTTCATTGGATTAGTGTATTGTCATTTAATTACATGCATCATGCATTTTAGGTTAGGAGTCTAGAGTAGTCCTTGTTTACTATTTCTCATCCATGCCTTAGTTTGATCTTAGTTTCACATGAGGACATGTGAAAGCTTAGGTATGGGGGAGTTTGATAAGAGGCTTTTGTGCCACTTATCTTATTTCTAAACTTTAGCTTTTTATATGAATTTTAATATGTTGTTGATACAATTAATAAGGATTTTAATTCATTCCTCATTGTGTGATTTTGATAGAATTGATGGTTTTTGCATTGATTTCGGGATAATTTGTAATTATACCCTGTTGCATTTGACTTGTCTCTTTGAGTATCATTTTGTTCACAGGAGCTTTGAATCAAGTGCAAATGTCAAGAACAAGGTTGGAAACTGTTGGGAAGAATTTGGAAGCAAAATAGAAGAATTCTTGAGTTTATTTGAGCAAAATTGCAAGAAATATTATAAGAGAAAATCTGTATCTTTATCTACAAGGATTGGATTAAGACAAATGAATACTTTTTGGAAAGCTCAAGATGTTCTCTACAACTTTCATGTTCAGCTCAAAAACCAGTTCTAAGAGCATCTTTGTGAAAATTGAGTTGTAAAATTAAAGGTTGCTGATGTTCTGATGTTGTCCAACTTGACCTCTAGTTAGTATTTTCGCAATATCTAGAGCTACAGATGTCCAATTGAGGTGATTTTGGTGGCGTTGGAAAGCTTATTCAAAGGGCTAAAACTTTTAGTGCTGAGGCCAATTTCAATTCTATCCACTGCTGTAGTGGATTTTAACTGCTACAGCAGTCAACGCCTGAAAAAGTGACATTCAGCAGCATAGCTCACTGTTGACTGCTGCAGCGGTCAATGAGCGCTATAGCGGTTATGTGATGACATAGAACATCTCATTTAACTTGTTTTTGGGCCCAACTTTGACCCATTTTAGAGAGCAGTATACACGGGATTGTTATAAACTTTTACCCTAGCTTTTCATTCAACTGTTGACTCAGTTTTAGGCTACCGCTTTGGGGCAGCCATGTTCCTTCTCTACATCTCTCTCTTCTCCTTCTCTATTCTTCTCTCTCTAAAGGTTCCATTGGTGAAGGTGCTTTGTCTTGGAGATTGTGGCAAGGATCATTACTATTATTTTCAGGTTCTTTTATTTTCATTGTTGTAATCCTCCAGAGATGGAGGAGTAGATTTCTTTACTAATGTAGAGATTTCCAGATGGATTAGGATAACATTTAGGACTCTTTGTTTATATTGAATGCATTGATTTTATTAATGTTCTCAGTTTCTATTCCTTTAATTATTGTGGTAATTGCTATAATATTTATTGGGATAACTAAATTGGCGATTGTTAGTTAGGAAAACCCTTTGGGCATAAATTGATAGGTCTATTGGTTTATGTTTGAAAGAGAACATTAGAATTAACTTTCCGATTGGTGATTAGGCTATAGCAATTGGTACCTTGGATCATTGTAATTACCAATTAAATTGAGATTTCATTTATTTGTTAATTTCATTGATCAATTCTAGAGGTCGATTGATCACTAATAGAATTACTAGTAATTTATTACTAATGGCCATCAATGGGTTTAATATTTGGTCAATGATAATTGATTTTCAATCCTAGGAATACCTTGCACTAGTGCCTTTCTCTATTGTTACTATTATCTTTAATCTTCAATTACTATAATCTCATTCTTCCAAACTCCCAATTTTCACAACTAAGTATTGAAGCCTCCTTGAGAGACGATCTATGTTGTGCCATTTACTACATTTTTTATGTAACTTAGCATTTTATAAATTCTAATTTGTTATGAGTTACGACAGCTCGCATCAGTGACTACAATAATTGAGTTACATGACATAGACAAAATGACAATTGTAGAGTTGCAAGGAAGTTTAGAAAGTCATGTTAGCAGGATCTTGGAAAAGACAGAAAAATCAGCAGAAGAAGCCTTGAAAAGTCAGGTGAATTTAAATAGATTTGTTGAATCAAGCCATGAAGGAGAAGCAAAAAGTTATGGCCAAGGCAAAGGAAACTTTAGAGGCAAAGACAGAGGAAGTAGTGGCACTAATTACAATCAAGGAAGAGGCAATAATTTTAGACCACACAATCAAGAAAGAGGAGGAAATAATTTTGGGCCTGTTAATCGAGCAAGAGGAAGAGGTAATTTTTATCAAGAAAGAACAAACTTTAATTGTTTTCACTATAGAGTTTTTGGGCACAGAGTTGCAAATTGCAGATTTAGACCAATGAATCAAAGCAACAACACTCAAGCAAATGTTGCCAAAAACCAGTGTCAAGACATTGGTGAGAATTCTAATCCACAAAGCCTATTTTTAGCAAGCAATTCTTTTGATGTGGAAGAAAATATGTGGTATTTGGAAATTAGTTGTAGCAATCAGATGTATAGGAAAATGAGTTAGTTTCTTCACTAAATGAAACTGTAAAATCATCTATGGAATTTGACAATAAATTAAATATTTCAATTTTGGGAAAAGGTCAGATAAAAATAAAATTGAAATATAGTTCTCACAATTTCATTTCTGATGTGTTTATGCTCCTGGTCTTCATAACAATTTGTTGAGTTTGGGACAATTGTCAGAGAAAGGCTATTACATCCAATTTTGGGAAAAGGTCAGATAAAAATAAAATTGAAAGATGGTTCTCACAATTTCATTTCTGATATGTTTTATGCTCATGGTCTAAGGTCAGATAAAAATAAAATTGAAAGATAGTTCTCACAATTTCATTTCTGATGTGTTTTATGCTCATGATCTTCATCACAATTTGTTGAATTTGGCAATAAATTAAATATTTCAATTTTGGGAAAAGGTCAGATAAAAATAAAATTGAAAGATGGTTCTCACAATTTCATTTTTGATGTGTTTTATGCTCCTAATCTTCATCAAAATTTGTTGAGTTTAGGCCAATTGCCAAAGAAAGGATACTGCACATTATTTAACAAGAATAGAAGATTTATAGCCAAAGTTAAAATTACTTGAAATAGACTTTTCGCATTGAAAATTCAACATCAAAAATTTTCTTGCTTAAGTTCAGTGATACCTGATGATAACTAATTGCGGCACATGCATTTTGGACATCATCATTTTTCTAGATTAAATTACCTGTCAAGAAAAAAACTTGTTTCCGGTTTGCCAGTTGTTCAAATTCCTAATTGTATTTGTAAGACTTGTCAATTAGGAAAGAAGCATAGAGAATTGTTTCCTGTTGGAAAATCTTGGACAACAAAAAGGTTACTGGAGATTGTGCATTCACATCTATACACCATTAATGTTCCATCATAGAATGGAAGCAGGTATTTTATTACTTTTATTGATGACTTGATGACTTTAGTAGAAAGACTTGGGTGTATTTTTTAAAGTAGAAATCAGAAACATATGATGTCTTCAAGTCATTCAAGGCATTTGTGAAGAATCAAAGTGGCTACAAAATCAAGATTCTAAGAACAGATAGAGGATAGGAATATCTTGCATGTGCAAATTTCTTTGAGCAGCATGGGATTCAACATCAGTTAACAACCAGATACACTCCCTAACAGAATGAAGTCACTGAAAAGAAGAACAGGACAATCATGGATATGGTGAGATACATGTTGCAGTTCAAACAGCTACCAAAAGAATTTTAGGCAGAAGCAATTGCTACAGCTATGTATATTTTGAATAGGTGCTCAACAAGGAGTGTTCATAATAAGACTCCTAAAAAGCTTAGGGTGGAAGAAGGCATTCAATTCATCACCTTAGAGTCTTTGGATGTATTGCATATGCTCATGTACCAGATCAGTTAAGGAAGAAATTGGATGATAAAGGTGAGAAATGTATTTTCATTGGTAACAGCATGAATTCTATAAGGCATATAAGCTGTATAATCTAGATACAAAAAAGATAATCATCAGTCGAGATGTGACTTTTGATGAAGGAGCAATATGGGACTGGTCTTCCAAAACTTTGAAGGAGCATATAGTGATTTCTGATAGTTTTGAAGAAAAAGAAGAAGAAGAAAAAGATGGATAGGCAGGCACATCAGCTCAATCAGAATCATCAAGTCAACCTAAAAGGAATCATCAATTACCAGCAAGATTGAGGCATTATGTTGTGAGCAATGATAATGATCCATCTAATGAGGAGATTATCAATTTTGCTTTATTTGTAGATTGTAAACCAGTAAGCTTTAAAGAAGCTTCCACTAACAAGAATTAGAGAAAAGCTATGGATGAAGAGATCTTTACAATTGAGCAAAATGATACCTGGGTGCTAATAGATTTTCCTGTGAGTAAAAAGCCAATAGGAGTGAAATAGGTATACAAGACAAAATATAAGCCCAATGGTGAGATTGATCGGTTCAAAGTAAGATTAGTTTTAAAAGGATACAAGTAAAAACCAAGTATTGATTACTTTGAGGTATTTGCCCCTGTTGCTAGACTTAATACAATTCGAATAATTATTTCACTTTCTGCTCAAAATAAGTGGAAGATATATCAAATGGATGTCAAGTCTGCTTTTTTGAATGGTACTTTGGAGGAAGAAGTATATGTTGAGCAATCTACAGGTTATGAAATTTCTAAAGAAGAAGACAAAGTCTATGGATTGAAGAAGGCACTGTATGGTTTGAAACAGACACCAAGAGCATGGTACAAGAAGATTGATTCTTATTTTGCTGAGAATGGTTTTCAAAGATGCCCATTTGAACATACTTTATACATTAAATCTGTTAAGTCAGGTGATATGCTCATTGTATGCCTTTATGTTCATGATTTGATTTTCACCGGAAATAATTTGAAGATGATTGCAGAATTCAAGGAGGCCATGGTGAAAACATTTTGAGATGACAGATCTGGGTCTAATGTCTTACTTTCTAGGCATTGAAGTTGTTCAACAGGATCATGGCATTTTCATTTCTCAAAAGAAATATGCTAATGATATTTTGAAGAAGTTTCAAATGGAGAATTCAAAGCTAGTCTCTACTCCCGTTGAAGAGAAACTAAAATTGATAAGAGAAGATCAAGGAAAAATTGTGGATCCTACCTACTATAAGAGTTTGATTGGAAGTTTGAGATATTTGACTGCAACCAGACCAGACATAGTTTTTGGAGTTGGATTATTAAGCAGTTTCATGGAGGAGCCACGCACCTGTCATTTGCAAGCAGCCAAAATGGTTCTTTGCTATATCAAAGGTACCATAACTGATGGAATTTTTTATGGTGATACTAATGATATGAAGCTTGTTGGATATACAAATAATGATTGGGCAAGTGACATAAAAACAAGGAAAAGTACTTCAGGGTATATTTTTCATCTTGGGTTTGGCACAGTATTTTGGTCTCTAAAGAAACAACCAGTTGTTACACTCTCCACAGTTAAAGCAAAATACATTTTAGTAGCTAGATGTGCTACACAAGCAGTGTGGCTGAGAAGAATTCTTGAAGCTTTGAAGCATAAGCAAAATACTCCCACAATAAGATTTTATGACAACAAGCCCATTATTGCACTTTGCAAAAATCCAGTGTTTCATAAGAGATCCAAGTATATTGATATTTGATTCCATAAGATTCGAGAATTGGTGGCTGAGAAAGAAGTGTTGATTGATTATTTTCATATTGAAGAATAAGTTGCAGATATTTTCACAAAATCTTTAAAAAATAAATTATTCTGCAAGTTAAAGAAAATGCTTGGAATGATTAACTTTATATGCTTGGTTTAAGGGAGGCAATGTCAAATAAAAATTTTAAACCAAGCATGCTACCTAGTATATAGCCTATTCTTTAGCCACCAATAAAACAAGATGTTGGAGTCCAAGAGCATTTAATGGTTTTTCACGTTTGTAGACTTTAGGCAACATCACATTTATTGTATTGACTTCATGGTTGCTTTGTTTAGCTTGTCATTAAATGTCATCAATAGTTTGTTATAAAGTTATTTGTCTTGTATTGCAAAGTTGAGCCTATAAAAGGCTGCTCATGTATCGAAAATAAAATATGAAGTGTTGTAGTACATATATCCTCTTCCTTGTGGTATTCTTGTCTACGAAGTTTTTTTTTTAGTGTCTTAATTGATACCTGCGTACCTCTGATGCTTGAACCTGAGAGAAAAAATATTAGTGTGAGTGAATACTCTTGTGGCGAGTAAATACTCTCATATCAGTGCTATGCCCTCTTATATTGAGGGTGGCTCTATTACGGGCATTTTTTATAAGAAAAAAAAACATAAAATTAGGGAAAAACACGGGCTTGGGTTTGGGCTTTTTTTCGATCCAAAGGGTGCCCCTTACCGAGGGAGAAAGAGATCGTGCCTGCACTGGGATGCCCATTGCACACCGCGACCATGTCGGCAGTGGCACGGAGGCGCACAATGGAGACTAGCGGCTGTCAAGGCGGTGGCGGCATGGTTCAGCCAGTTCATGGTTCAGACGGTGCTTGCAATTGCAGTGCTACTACAACGTGGAGGTCGTGCAGCAGCGCTAGCAGTGGTGGTTCACGATGAAGGTAATTGCTGCCGGGCTGATGGAGGAGTGGTGGCAGTGGTTATGAGTCTCTGTCTTACTCTTTCTTCCCTATTCTTATTTATTTTTGTATATTTTTTTTTTGGAAATGAATTTGTGCTTTGTTCTATACTCACTTTGGTTTGTGAAAGTATGTATTGTTTAGGAAAGGATTGGCTTTGCCGAGAGGATTTTTGTTCGAAGACTGGTTTATGTAGATGTGTTGCCTCTCAATGTGTATGTGGAATATATTTACTTATTGTTGATGTTTAAATCAAGAACCGGGTATTGAATCAATGTCCTTTAAAGGTCCAATTGATTCATCAACCAAGGTTCAATAAGAAATATGACATATGTGTTTAATTGGGTTGAATGAATATATTAAATTAATAAAATTCAATCCAAATATACTCCAAATAAATTCCAAATGCACCCTCCCCCACCATCACACTATCAGATCACTCAATCACCACCATTAAAAAAATTAAAAAATAATTATCACACATGCATTCTTTCCTTCTCTATCTCACTAGCCTCCAACAGTATCATCACATCACATCACATCTCTCTCTCTCTCTCTCTCTCTCTCTCTCTCTCTCTCTCGTCATTTCCCTATATTTATCATCAAATCACACTAGCCTCAAACTCCTCTCTTTCCTTCTTCTAATTACCCCTAAAAAGAAAGATAAAAGGAAACAGAACATTCTCCACCTCCAGCAGTGCGAAGCCCTCCACCTCTAGCAGCATGAAGTAGAAGCAAAAGCACGTGGAGCAGAAGCAGAAGTAAAAGCAGCACAAATTGCAGAAGTAGAAGCATGAAGCTGAACTAGCCAACTTTTGCAACCGAACTGGTCCATCGATATTCCTGGTTTTCATCGGTTTTGACCAATTCTTGATTGGTTTTGAACTCCACCAGTTTTAGAGGCTTAACCGGACCAGCAAGGTGACCGGTTTCAGTCAACCCAGTCGGACTGGCCAGTCCGGTCCGATTTTCTCTTCCATGGTTTAAATATTGTTTAGCTAACGTACAAATGAGGCAAAATTTGAAAGCACAATGAAGAACATAAGAGTTAATGCCTAAGCATTGGTAGATTTCATGGACAATAGCCCTCCCCTATAGCAGCCTGCGTAGACATTGTTTATAAACGAAGCTGCAAGTCCTAAGGGCAGTAGGGCTGGGGTGATAGTGGAATAGGAAGATGATGCCTAGATTGAATTGTCCATCAAATTTGAGTTCCCAGTGTAATATATATACGAAGCGGTGGTTGCCAGTTTACACTGGCAAAGGATTTCAGAGCCTAGAAGGTTTAAGGGCATGCAACGCCAAGGATCCTTTAATGCAGAAATACTTATCAGATGTCAAAAACTTGTTTTGAGACATTTCGAATAATGAGATTAGGCATGTCCCCGGAGACCAAAACACTAGAGCCAGCATCCTATCAAAGTTGGCAAGCAGAAAACCAAGCAAGAACAACAGAAGGCTAATCCAAGAAGTATTAAGAAGTCCCATAATTTCTGAAATAAACTAGGTCACATAGGTAGAATAGAGCTTGGGATGGATGACCCTATTAGCTTTAGACCCCTTGAGAAAGCCATCATAGCTTATGTTTTGAATAATAACAAAACCAATTTTGTTAAAACATTATATAGAAAGGATTAAGGATAAGTTACACTCCCCTTTTCTAAGGTTTGTGGAAATGCAATTCACACCCCCTCTAGTTGTCGAACTTACACTTACACCTTAAACGTAAAAGAGTGGGTAAAGATATTTTTATAATTTTATTAATTAAAAACTGTTAATATCACAAAAATGTCATTCTATTAAGTTTACTAATGGTGTTCTATAAATGAAGAGTGTGACTGTAATATAAATACTTAATATTTGACAAGTAGAGGGGGTGTCAATATAAGATGGACAACTAGAGGAGGTGTGAGTTGTATTTCCACAAACCTCAGGGGAAGTAAGTGTAATTTGCCCAAGGATTAATGGTTTACATGAGTTTCTTAAGTGCCAAATAGGAACTTTTTCATGTTATATGTAATTTATTTCTTGATATGTTTTTTTATATTATCATGACTTAACATCATTCGAAGAGATCATAGTATTTAAGAATATGAAAAATAGCTCAGAAAGTGAGTTACAATATATGAGAAACTTGAGAAAGTAAGTTTGAGCATTAGAAAGTGTAGCTTGGACATCAAAAACTATTCTGATACATCTGAAAGTGGCATGACAACTCAAGGAGGTGCTTTCTCATGATCATATCAAGCACACCTCTATCTGTTTTGTTTGTGCTCACAAATTAAAGTGCTTAGCACTATCTAAAGACTAACACCTACTTTAGAAAGAAACTCACCAAGAGTTTGAAGAGCTCAAAAAGTGTAATGCATCATCAGAAACTAAAGTACATATTAGAAACTACACGTGCACATCAGAAACTAAAGAAATTTGATTTCAATGAAGACAATGCCTCATAAAGTAGTTGCTCATATCTAATTGGCTTCATACTTGGAAGTTCAAAATGCTTAATGAATTTTTTGCAAGCTAAGAAGTTTAGAAACCATGCAAGCTTTGAAGAAGGGTTTCTAAAGTACCTTTAGAATATACAACAACGGTTTTTGTACTATGAAAATTGTCACTAATACAACTTAACTCAAATATCTAGAAGACTAATCCTAGGATATGTAGCAATTGTTCAACACGTGTTAAAAGGGAAAGAAATCAAGAACCAATGGTCTCATTCAAAATCTAAGTATAAAAGCAACATATCTTCAAGCTAGAAGGAACTTTTGTGCTCAAAATATTCAAATAGCCTTTCAACTTTCTAAAGCCACTTTCTTAATTAATTTCAGTTTCTCAAGTGCATAAATCTTCTTTCTTGTATTCATTAGCTAGCAGTCTTTGTAAGAAGTTAAGAAAGAATTCTTGCAAGTTCTTTCCGTACAATACTCTTATATCCTAGGTAACTTGAGTGTAAATTTGGAGTAAAACACCAAAAGCTCTTATCTTATTGTGTAACGCCTCGATTTTTACTGCTATGCAAAATAACCAAAATACCCCTAGGTCATTTCTACACAAGATTTGAGGCCAAAATAGTTCAGACCATCTTCAATAGGATATTTTGATATTAGAATAACATTATATGGTGATTAAATAGCAATATGTGCAAAAATCGCGATTTTCAATTTTTCAATGTACAAATGACCAAAATGCCCCTAAGGTCATTTTTGCCCCGAAATCAAGGACGGCCAGTCCATGCTATCCTCAAGGGGTTAGTTTTATGCTTGAAGGGGATTATGTGTGTTGTAGATGTGAAAATATTAACTTCAATTTTTTTTACCGCAAGTGAAACTATCAAAATACTCATGTGGTAATTTAACACGAGATTAAGTAATTTCTGAACCTAGTCATCGCCCGGGAGTTCAAAATGTTTATTACATGTGTAATTTGATATTTGAAAATGTTCGGGTGGTTTCGGGGAGTTTTGTGTGAAATTACCATTTGGCCCTAATTAACAATAAATGAGCTTATTTACGTAATCAAATAAATATAGGCAATATTAGGCTCTAATTAAAGATAAATTAATTTTATTTATTTATTTTGAGTCAAAATAATTATTTGAGGTAATTTTAAAGTATAAGATTATTTTAGAAAAGATTGTTTTTCTTTCTTAATTAAAAAGGGGTTCTTAAGACACATAATAGGAAATTAGTGTATTAAATTTCTTTTTCTTAAAAATAAAATATATTTTAGATTTATTTTTTTTATTACTTCAGATTATTTGCACTAAAAATTCCACTACATATGTTGGCCATTTAATTTTGTAATGGAGCACCTTAAATATTTGATTATTAAGCACTTACTTTAATTTATCAATTTCTTTTCCACTAACAATTTCTTTTTCTCAAAAATAAAATATATTTTAGATTTATTTTTGTTTTATTACTTCAGATTATTAGCACTAAAATTTCCACTATAAGTGTTGGCCATTTAATCTTGTCTTGAGGAATTTTAAACTCTTGATGGTTAAGCCACTTATACTAATTTATCATTTCTAAACCATTACAAATTAAATACCCATCAAATATATGTCCTACCACTCACAAAAATTGAAAAAAATACTCCCCATTATAGCCATTAATGTAGCTGCCTCACCCCCCCAAAATCCCTATAAATATGTGTTTTTCCAAGTCTAATTCACACACAAACATTCATTCTTATCATTTACATTTTTGGTTGTAGTCTTGCTCACAAAAATTAGCCAAAAATCCTCTCTTCTCTCTCTAAATACAAAGCTCTCTTCTTCTTCCTTCTCCACCTCCAAGAGACTCCATTCTTGATATCCATCCAAGTTCCCAAGCTCAAACAAACACATACATACCATAAACCAACCCCTAAGCACCTAAACTTTCCATATCCAAACACAAGAACACAACAAAAATCCTCCCACCATTTCATCTTCACTTGGCCAAATATATACCATCACTAAGATCAGATTTTTGTCGTTGATATCTCATACAAGATCAAGCTCTTGCTTTAATTAACAAAGAAACAACTTGGTAGGGATTTTATTTCATGTTCTTTCTTTTGTTCTTCCTTTATATTTTTGATTTTTATGATTTGATAATGACCATGGCTTGATGATGAGGAATCATGGTGGTGGTTGTGAATCCATCATTTAAATGTCCTCTAAAGCCCAAGATTTAATTCTTGATGACAAAAGATTTCTAAAGGAGTTACTAAGTCTTGAGTTTTAAGCTTAATAAGACATAAAAATGAACTTGCATCCATATTTATGTTATAAGTTCTTGCACATCATATTTATATTTCAAGCTTTTCATAATCATATTTATATTCCAAGTTATCACTTTAATTCTTGAAGATAATAATATGAACTTGCATATTCATATTTACTTTCAAGTTGTCACCTAAATCATAAATACCTAAGAATGAATTTGCATCTTTATAATTTATATTTCAAGCCTTGCATTTCATATTTATATTTCCAAGTTATCACCTTATAATGATAATAATAAGGTTACAAGACAAGTTTATGATTCTAGTTATCATTTAAATCCTAAAGTTCAAGATTTACTTGTTTTATTTTAAATGATAACTTTGATCATAGACACTTCTCATCTATTTATTTTTGGCACTTATATAATTCTGATTTAAAGCTTGATATACTTTATTTTTAGGTATGATCTTGTCTTTAAATTTGTACAAAGAAATTTTGAAAGACCTAGAAATTATAAACGATTAAGAATACGATTTTTCTCATGATTTTAAATGCTAAAATTGTAGTATTATGATCTAATCCTTTAGAACTGGAAAGGTTACTGATTTAGGATGTTTAGATGAGTTTAAATCGCTAATAGTTATTGTAAAAATTATTTTTGGTACCATAGATGCATAAAAGGGTAGTTACAAGTGTTAGTTTGGGTCATTTTGCAAAATGCAGAAAGTTGTGTTTTGAACTATCAACTATATTATTTCAGCCAAATGATTTTATTTAAATCTACTAATGATGTTGAATGTGTCCATGAGTCCAAAATACCATTTATGAAGTTTATATAAAGTTTTAGAAATTTCGGTCATCGTTAAATATTAAAACCAAGCGATTTTGCACTTTGACCCCTAAAATGTATTGAAATTTGGTTTCTGGCCTTAAAAGGTTTTTTATGATGAGTTTATAACGGTTTCTAATAGTTATATGTCTATTAAAAGTATTGGTTAATGTTAAAGATCTCTAGTTTGTGAGAAGGTGTTACAAAGGGGTATTTGCATTTTGACCCGTAACCTTTGAGAAATTGTGATTTGACCCTTTGGGGCTTAAGCGTAAATGTTGATAAATTTGATGGCATGAATGCGGTTGATATCTTGTGAAGGCTATATTCATGTGTTGAAACTTATATGGCTTATGGATATATGCAATGAAGTATGATGCATGTTTATGTAGTTTAAGTTATAGTATGTTATAATTATTCTTGATAAATTGAGATGCATGATTCCATGAAGTTTATGAGCATGAAATGTTGAAATGATGAGTTATTCATATTTGCATCTCTATATAACATGCCAAGGTTAAAGGTGACATAAGACACATGGAAATGATCCTCTAGACTCCCCGAATTAAAGGTTATGAGAGGTGATCCAAATAGGAAATGATCCTTTAGACTCCCCGAATTAAAGGTTATGAAAGGTGATCCTAATGCCCCTATCCCGTACCTTAAGAGTCGGGAATTTAACTTATCAAAAGGGATAAGATTGTGCTATTGACGACTAGTGAGGTATGAGCTCATAACCTAGAACTCTCGAGAAAAGAGAGAATTATAGGGCGGCCCCCAAGGAAAAGAGAATAAAGAAGTTTAAGTCACTTGTAAGAATGATGATCATGATGTTCTTTATATCATATGCATTGTTTTATGAATTTTATGATATTATGTATATGATATTGACATGCATCCATGATTAATATGTTGCATTCATGACATTAAGATTCATGCTAAAAGATACGGGTCTCGGCTAATGATATTTAGAACTTAATAAATGAACCTTATATATATGTTCACCATTTTCATAATTAAACCCGAGGTTCCTGGGGACGATGACGATGACACTTGTGTTAGAGTCGGGAAGCCCTACTGAGATTCTTGTATAAGTTTCTCATCCTTTTTCTTTTTCCGTGTCGTCTCCAGACAGGAATGATGGGGTAGTTCGTGATTTACCCTAAGACTGGATGAGGAGCTACGGAGATAGTTTCCTTTGGATATTTAAAGTGATCGTATCTTATTTATCAGTTTATATTCTATTAATGGATATACATTAATGTCCTTACGTTTAGAGGACATCACTATTATGATATTGTTATTAATGTGTTATTCGAGTTTATGTTATGATTGTATTATGTATTTAACTGTGATTTGTCTCTAACATCTCTTACACAGGCAAGATGAATGACGCTAGATACTTAGAAAGCACGGCTCATGTTTTGGCATTTAAGTTCAAAAAAAAAAATTTACCCATATTTTCACTAAAGTATTTTGAAGAAGTTTGAATTAAGATCTGGAACAAAAGAGTATCAAATAATAATTAACTTAAATGCGTCCTAGGCGTGTTGAGTTAAATATTAGGGTGTTACATATTGCACCTTCATCTAGTAGTGATCATTATGAGATAACTTGGAGAGGCAAGGATAAAAACTAATTGTGAGTGAAGGCCGATTGTACTGACTGCTCATTAAGGTTAGCTTAAGAAGGTTAGAGAAAAACTATCTTAATGTTCTCTTACTAGAGAAAGAAGTTTTTAGTGGAACTCTCAACAATATTGGTTGAGGACTAAATGTAGGCAAGCCTGGCTAAACTAGTATAAATTTTTTTGAGTGATCTTCTCATTCCTTAATGTTTTATAATTTGTTTTATGTGTATCTCTTATTTTGTGTGTGTTAAAACTATTTTCACAACTTTCCTAACTTATTTTAGTTTCTGAACACTTCAAAAAATTACTTTATGAAGTTATCTAACTTGTGTTTTCTGCTGCCTTCAAGCTTCTATACATGATAGAATTTGTATAAGTTTCAGAAAGTAAAGGTCTTTAAAAACCACGATTCAACCCCTTTCTTGGCTCTTTATACACAACCTACAAACCAAGGTCATAAGCTACCTATAGGATGGAAAACTCCTTTTGGAGCAAAAAGAGGCAGCCAGAATCATTCGAGAAATGATACTCATTTATTCATGGTGAGTGATACAAGAAGGGATCAACTACTAAGGAAATGTGTTATAAGGGACCATGACAAAGGAATAATAGAAATCCATGAAGGAGTTTATAGCTATCACATCAGAGGATGAACCTTGCACTGAAAATAGGGAAAGCGGGCTACTATAGGCTCACTGTTCTCTGAGATATGACATTGTTCATAAAAAGATGTGCCAAATGTCAAGAGCATGCAAAGTTCCACATAGCCCCCACGAAAGATATTACAATGATTATAGCCCTATGGCCATCTGAAAAATAGGGAATTGACATGTTGGAGCCTTTTTTGCTAGCGCCGGGTTAGTTTAAATACCTCATTGTGGCTATTAACTACTTCACAAACTAGGTTGAGGTGGAACTACTAGCAATAATCACAGTAGCACAATATAGGAAGCTTGTATAGAGAAATATCTTCATGCAGTTTGGCATACTAGAGTCCATAATCTTGGACAATGAAACCCAGTTCATGGACAACAAATTTTGAGGGTTCCTTGTGAGCTACAAGGTTAAACACCATTTCACCTTGTTCGAGCACCATAAGCAAAAGGCAAGGCCAAAGCAGCAAATAAAGTGATTCTTAGAAGATTAGAAAGAAACTGGATGAGGCAAAAGGACCTAGGGGGAGGAGCTTGGGAGCATCCTATGGTCATATAGGACTATTTTGCAGTCTGCCACCTTGGAATCCCCATTCAGGGTATGTTATTGGATTGAGGCTATGATCCCTATTGAGCTAGATGAGGTAATTTCCCGTAAGATATTCTACACAGAGAAATAAAACCATGTGAAGTTATATGAAGAGCTCAACAGTGTATCCGAAGTCTGAGAAAAGGCACACCTCATGGAGCTCACCTTCAAAAAAAAGAGTAGCTAAAAGGTAACAACTCTGAGGTCTTGCCATGACATTTCAGTACTAAGGATCTCGTCCTTTGCTATGCAGACATTGGGCTATGAGCCCCAGGATAAGGAAAGCTGGCCCTAACATGAGAAGGTCCTTACCAGGTCACCAGCATGCTTGGCAAAATAGGCATATAAATTAGAAGCCATGGATGGCACTAAGGTACCAGGGCCTTGGAACATAACCAATATGCAAAGGTTAGTTAAAATTCCTTTACTTCCATGTTTTTATGTGCATATTTTTAATTGTTAAGTTTGTATTATGTAAATATTTTGAATATTCTGAGCACTCTTTTTCCCACTTTGGATTTTTCCTATTAGGTTTTATCGCGGAGGTTTTAAACGAGGCTCAAAGAATAAAATGTTAAAGTGCATTCCATTATTACTTTCATATTGCTTTAATTTGTTCTAAGTATAATGTCGAATCACTTACAATTAAATGTCAATACACTCTGATCTCCGACTCTTGTGTTAAATAAAAGATTACTCAAGTCCAATGTAACACCTTGAAGTTATTGAAAAATTAATTTGAAGCTTTATTAATGATAATTTTGTTAGCTTTAGAACTCTTTAGAAAGCTTTAACTTGAAGTTTTGAGTAACAACAAAGCATATTTTGTTAAAATGTTTTGAAGAATGGACTAATATTTTATTTCAGTTTCTATAGCACTTAGATAGGACTAGTCTCATTGTAACAACTCAAAGTTATTGAAAATTAATTTAAACCTTATTAATGAGAAGTTTAGTATTTTGATAAACTTGGCGATGATGAGGATGACTTAATGGAAAAGTAGAAAAAAGTGTGAATAGTTTTTCTGAGTCCATAGATGAAACTCTTGAACTGGGACCAAGGGTGTTTGGGCTAGGGGAAACTTAGACTCAAAAACTGGGGTAGAATATTAGGCTTGGGACCCGACTAAAGATATTTCAGGTTCTTGGTAGAGATATTGTACTTGATAAGTGAAGTTTTGATGGGCAATTTTTGACAATGTAATAGTGACATTCTGGCAAAATAACCACTAATAACCACATTTTTCCCAAGTGGATGGCATGAATTAAAACTTAGTAAGCAAGTTTTAGTCTTGCCCTTTCATTAATTTTGATTTCACCCAAGAACTAATATTGCACCGATTTGGTAAAATTTCGATATACGATTTCTTATACTACATGAAGCTTAGTGAGCAAGCTTCTTTTATAAGTGTATGCATAGAAGATAGCCACACCATCCAACTTTACCAAGATCAAACCATAACCACATAAAAGACTATTTTTTTAATTGTCCATTACAAAAAAAAAAATTACATCTTTGTGAAATTAATTTCACACATCTATAAAACTGACCTCATTACTCATTTTTTCATTCTTCTCTCACAAAATTTTGACCATCTCCTCCTTATGCAGCCTTCATGTTCAAAAACACAAAAAAACCTAAGTGACAAGCTTAAAAGCACCATTTCTATTACTTCCAAGTTCAAATCTTTCAACACAACACTTAATCTACTCATTTATACCTCCAATTCTAACCTAAGAGCATCACCATCCCACATCCTTATTAAGAAAAGGCCATTTCCTCCTGTTTTAATGAAAGGGCCTTGCTTGGTTTGGTAAGGTTTTGGGTAGAAGATCACTTGAAGAAAACATCACACAAGTAAAGAAGCTTGCTTGCTATATGTAGGGATTTCTTGAAAACCTCTTTCAATGTAGCTTTTGTTTTCTTAAAATTTTCAATGAAAAATGCTAGGTTTTGGTTTTGCAATCATAGTTTAGAGCTTGAATATTGATGAACATGCATGAATTGGTTAGAACATGTTGCTAGAATGCTTCTTTGATCAAATTACATCTAGGCTTAGTATGCTGGAAATTCGGATTTCTATCTGGTAGTGATTTTTTAAAATTTTTAAAACATACTTTGAGATGTTTTTTCGATCTAAAATTTTTATATAGTGAAGGTAACATGTTAAGGTATTTCTATGATTTTTCTTGCATCCATCTAAAAGTTTTTACTCTTTTAAAAATTCAAAAACCAAGGCGGCTAGGGTTATTGTTTGAACATCCAGTTCTAAAGCTTTGAATTTATCTAATTTTGATACTTTATCAAATGATCAAAATTTTTACTTGAAATTTTTACAGGTTGTTGTAGACACCACTCTGGATTTTTATAGAATTTATTGAATTCATTTGGTATGGTAATAAAATTGAAAATTTTGATTGCTGTTTGGAATTAGGTAGTCACTGACTACTGAATTTGTACAATTTTGTTAATATAGCTAAAAATCTTGTTTTGCTCTGAAATTTTTTATAGAGTCTCATAGACATATTGAATTATCTCTAAAAATTATTCTACCATGTATTTATGATGTTTAGTAATTTAACTAGAATTTTCTTTAGGACTGAAATTCTGAATAAGTGTTATATGAGCTAGAATTGTGATTATGGGTAATATGCCAATGACTTTATGCATGGTACACTATGCAACTTAATTTTTGATGCTATGCATATATGATTATGTTGCTTGTGCATGTTAAATAGAGCATAAAATATGAATTGTTTAAATATGTAGAATGAATAAGGGATCCCTTTAGACATTGAGTCAAGGATAGTACTGTGTGAGAGTCGGAGAAAGTAAATCGGATAATCATATATAGAAATAAGTTTAGTCTTGATAAACAATCTATTATCCAGGAGGGGACAAGGCTACTTATGTTAAGGGCACACAAAGATGATAAAGATATATATGAGATCCCTTTTGACTTATCAAGGGCACGTGAAGTTAAGAAAGATATATATGAGATTCCTTTTAGCATATCAAGGGCATGTAAAGAAAGCTATCAAAGTAAAGATGGTCATTGCATTTATCATATGCATACTCATATTATTCTGAATTAATTACCTATGATGATTTATTATGAGCTTGAGCATTATGATATATGTGAATTAAGTGATTGAATGCTAAAAAAAACCCACTTTGGAAAGATGATTTTGAACTTTAAAATGAATCTTAGTTATGTACTGCATGATCACATTGTTTTTTAATAAATCAATGTGGCTGGGATGATGACGATGACATTGATTATTGTGTATTTAGGGATACTCTACCGAGAATTTCATAATTCTTACCCATATATTTGTGTTTCGTGTCGTCTCCATATAGTTTACGAGAATACTGAAGCTGCTCATAATGGAAGTATTTGACTTTAGAACATCTCGATAATTGAAGACCATTTTTAGTTTTTTTTTTTTATAAATGCTTAATGAGACAAATGTGTATTAAGGCTCATAGAAGAGCTTTTTCATGTATTTGAATATATATTCTCTAAATACTTTGTTTCCTTTTTATATAATTAAGTAGAACTATGACATAGTTACTGCACGACTCAATCGAATATACTATAGATACTTAAGTCTAACATCATGGCTTAAGAATGATGTTGCACTTGGGAGGGTGTTACACTCGTTACATATAGATTCAATGGATGACATATTTTTCACATTATCATGTTTTAACATGATTATAATCTCATTCAAAGAGATTCAAAGTTTAAACGATGTGAAAAAATAGTTTAGAAAATGAATTAATATATGTTAGAAACTCAATGAAGCACTAGCAAGTATCAGAAGCCAAGTTTACAACATTGAAAAGTATCACACTCGTTCAGAAAGCTCAATAATCAATAAAGAAATGTTTGCTTTGAGCAAATTATGATTAAGATCTTCAATCAACATAAAAATCAACTCTAAAGGGATCCTAAATGGTGAAAGAATTCATATCAAGCTCAGAGTCATGCAAAGAAGATCAACAAGAAGAACATAAACTGAGAAAGGACATCAAAAAGCATGCACATTCAAAAACCATGAGAACTTCACAGAAAAGGATAGAAAATTCAAAATTCAAATAAGGTCAACTCTCAAAAAGCACTGATAGTGACATATTACTGTTGTACATGGTCAAGTATCTCAGCTCCTAGAAGAAGAAGTTCAAAAACCATGTCTAGAATGTAAAAAGTAGTTTCTGAATATGCATTTAGAAACCATATTTGAAAGTGAATTCTACAACTGCAAAGGTAGCTCTGACACAGCTATGCTATTTTTCTAGAGGATAGCTTTTAGAACACAAAAAGAAGATCACAACATGTCAAGAGGAAAGGAAATCAAAGGGCAATGGCCCAATTCAAGAACCAAGTATAAAAGGAGGTAGCCTTCATACAAGAAAAGAACTTTTGATAGAAAAACTTTTTCCTAGAACTCTTGCTCAAAAGCCTTCGTGTTAATCTCTCTCTTTTCCTAAAAGATGATTATATCGTGTAATCAGTTTCTATAAAAATCTTCCTTCTAGTTTTAATCAGATAACATTTTCTTCTTAGGAAAAATTATAGAAATAAGTCACTCAAAGTTTTCAGTTCATACACTGTTCTATTGCTAGAAAACTTGAGTGTTTATTAGTTGGAGTGTGCTAACCAAACTAACTAATTTGCACTATGATCTAGTAGTGATCATTATGAAGTTAGATTAAAGAGGCTAGTAAAAAGATTACTTAGAGTAAGAGTAAATTAGAACTACTGCTCACTGCATATAGCTTGAGAAAGCTATCCAAAAACTATCTCACTTTCTCAAGGTTGAGAAAGGGCTATTAATGGAACTCAACAGATTATTGAGAACTGGATGTAGGCAGAGTTGGCTGAACCAGTATTAAAATCACCATGTAGTATCTTTCTATCACTCCTCATCTATTTTATATTTAGCATTTGTGGTTAATTGTGCTATACTTTTTTGTGAAACGTTTTCAAATAATTTTTGAGTTTTTCACTTAGTTCATAAAGTAATTTTCTGAACCATACTAACATAAATTTCCACTACCGTTAAGTGAAAAGCTTAATAGACTTTGCTTAGTATTTTAGAATTTTCAAAGATATTAAAGCATGATTCAACTCCCCTTCTTGTGCTACTTTCAACCTAGAATTTTGAGTATTTTGCCATATTTAGTGGAAATGATGATGTTTCAATGGACGAGTAGGAAAATGAAAAAAGGAGAAAACTTGGTCCGGTCATGAATAGTAACTTTACGACTCTTAGGTGAATAATGGCTTTGGAACTTGGACCAAGGGTGTCCATGGATGGGAGAACTTAGACTCAGAAGCTGAGTTAGACTATTAGGCCAGGGGCTTAGGGCCTAAGTAAAGATATTTTAAGTTTCAGGTAAAGATATTTTACTTGTGTTGTAAAGTTTTGATGTGTGATTTTTAACACTGTAAAAGTGATTTTGTGGCCAAGTAATCATTGCCAACCATATCTTGCCAAGTGAATTGCATGGATTAAAACTTGGCAAGCAAGTTCTAATCTTAGCCTTTCATTAATTTTAATTTTACATGGGGTCTAATATCTTATCAGTTAGGTAAAATTTTGATGCGTAATTTTTTGCATCGCATGAATCTTACGGAGCAAGTTTCTCTATTCCACCATATACTTGACAAATATATGACAAAGAGAATGGTCACACCTTCCAATTTTATAATGATCAAACCATGATTGCAAAAAAATTTATGGCTTTGTGAAATTAATATCACACAACCTTTATATTCATCTCACCACTCATATTTCTAATTCTTTCTCTCTAATTTTTGGCCAGTAACCTCTCAACACAACAACCTCCATGAAAACATTCTCCAAACCCTAACCCTAGCTTTGAAACCTTCAAAACCCTTGATCAAAGTCATTAAAACTACAAGCTTCCTTCACTAAACTTCATCTACTCTTTATAACTTACAAAACTAACTAATTAGAATTTTGATCTATCACCATTTTTTACCTTGAACCATCATAAATCACTGCTAAAAAAAGGATTACGGGCTATTTCTAAATGAGGTTTCTGAAATTTTCCTTTTTTAAGCCAGCCTAATTGACCAAGTTGGCAGAAGAGATGTCACGTCAGTCTATGACCAAATTTAAATTTAAATTTGAATTTCAAAATTCCCTTATTTTCCTGTAAACTGTACTATTTCACTATGATATGTGATTTCTGAAGTGTGATAATAGTTTCTTGACTTTTCTTTGATGTTCTAATAATCAATCACAGCTTGTTGTTGATGATACGGTTATGATCATGATGAATGAAGGCTATAGTATACACTTGCTTCAGAGTTAGATTGAAATCTTCATTTGAATTGCACTTTCTGAAGTCATTTGTTACTTTCTAAAGATCTGAGCCCTGATTTCTTGTCCTTAAGAATTTTCTTTAATTCGTTAAGCATATATGCGTTCATTCCACGATATATTTTTCACTTTCATTAAGTCTTAGTTTCTTCAAATGAGATTAAATATGTTTGCACAAGTCATGTGAAAATATTTTTAGTTTAAGAACCATGTATGCTAATGTCATAAGACTTGTTTGATGCTTCAAGAAACTCAAGGAAGGGATTATTCATTCTTCAAAATATTTTCTCAAAATTAGTTGTGTTATCGGTCAAAACATATGGCACTTAAGCTTTCTTAAGGGTTCTAAAGCTAACAATTAAGACTCATGTTAAAAGAAACCTACTTCGGATAAATAGTTTTGAGGAAATTTAAAATTAAACCTTATGCATGTACGCCTCCTTTATAATGAAAACTGATGTGCCTAGGGACGACAATAACGATACTTGTGTTAGAGTTCGGAAGTGCTACTGAGATTCTTGAATAAGTTTCTTATTCCCCTCCTTTCTTCTATGTCGTCTCCAGATAAAGATAATGGCATCAATTATGGTCTTCCTTCAGACTTGTATGATAGCAAATGAAGTTCAATAAAGCATAAATCCAATTTTGAACCAAAAATAAAAGTATAAAACAAGCAAGTGGTAAGCGAAATACATAATATGACATGGGAGTTGTGCTAGAAACCAGATCAGAGTGTCACAGTAGAAGCATGAAGATAGCTTTCCTGTGTATAGTAGCTTTAGGGTTATTATATCTCATATACCCATTCGTAACTTAGTTTTTTGATGGATATGCACCTATAATTGGTTTAGTTATGCTATAGTTGTATTTAGTTTTTGGACTATCATATACTCAACCTTTCTTGGTGGTTATGATTGTTAACTCCAGGACCCTTTCTAGAAGTGTTAACAAGTTTTGAATGAAAAAAAATCCAATTTAAAGAAAATGCTTTGAAGAATAACTAATGTTTATCTTGAGTTTCTTGTAAAAATGAAATAGGTTCTATTGTTTAGCAAGAGCAAGGTTTACTCAAATGAGGATATATTTTACCATACATGTGCAAACATGTTTTATCTCATGTTAAGAGATATGAACTGAAAAGAAAGTAAAATTATATCTTTTTCAAGCTTAAAATAGCTAATGACTAGAGGAAGAAATCAAAGCTGCAAGAAACCAAGATTTGAGACTTTAGTAAGTAGCATCAGACATCAGAAAATACGTTTACAATGAAGATATCAAGTGAATTTTGAAAACCAAGCGTTACGCTATCTTTAATCAGCTTAATCGTAATTCCTTCATCATCATAAAACTTGGATTGAAGACCTGAAGATCAAAGAATCATCAAGGATCTATTACTGCACGTTAGAAAGCTCACTTCACTGTGGAGCGCTGAACATTACTGGAAAAGGAAGGAAATTTGAATTTTTGAAATTCAAATTTAAAACCAAACCCAGTATCAGAACTGGTGTGCTATCTCTTTTGCCAACTGGACAATTTACCTTAGCTTCTAGAAAAAAGAGTTCAGAAACCACATTTAGAAAGTAAGAGTAGTTTCTGAAGGGATATCAAAAATCTCAATGCCACAATGGCTTCTGTAACAGATCTGACAAATTGTCAACCTACTCTTCTAGACTGTCTTTCCAAGACACAAATGGATGATCAACACGTGCCACTTGGAGATCTGAAAAAAGGCAACGGTCACAAAGAAGATCATCTTTAAATAGAGATGCTGTGCTCAAATGAAATAGAAAGAGACTTTGCGCAAGAAGAGAAAACTCTATAAAAATCTCTCCTCACATCCAGTAAGGTTCATATCATTATGTAATCAGATTCCTTACTTGTAAAAATCTTCTTTCTATGTTCTTGAATAGATATATGTTCTTTTTCAAAAGAAATTATCGAAAAGAATCATTCAAGCTTTCCCAGATTATTCATGTATATATTAAGGAAACTTGAGTGCAGGTTAGTTTGAGTGGCAACCCAACCACAAAACCTTTGTATCCTCGATCCAGCAGTGATCGGTGTGAGATAGCTTGGAGAGGCTAATGTAAAATTACTTGCAATGCGACAATGAGGTGTTCTTATTGGTCACGGTTTAACTTCGATAGGCTGGTTAAAGACTACTTTCAACAAAACATGTAACAGGTGGTTTATTGTCAAGGGTTCAGCTTGAAGAGGCTGGTGAATAACTACTTGATTTAGCTTGGAGAGGTTGATGAATAACTACTCAGTTTGTGATAGTAAGGGTTGTCTACTGGTTACAAGAGTTAGCTTGGAGAGGCTAATACAAGAATACTCATTTCAACTTTGAGAAGCTGGTGAATTACTACTCAATTTGTTAGTAGGGGTTGCTTGCTAGTCACAAATGAGAGCTTGGAAATGCTAATGTAAAAACTATCCAGTTTCTCTTTCTCGGGTTGAGAAAGATGTTTTGGCGGAACCTCAACATGTGTTGAGTACTGAATGTAGGCAGATTTGGTTGAACCGGTATAAAAATATGTGTCCCATCTTCTTCTCCTTGTACTCCTTTATTTTTCTCTGTTATGATTTACTGTTGAAATTATACTGGCACAACGAGTAATCATTTTCTTCAGAAATCTACTTTTTGAAACTACTGACTGTATTTCTGCTGCACTACAAGTTTTATATTTAATAGTATTTTTGTTAAAGATTTCAGATATGCAAAGAGAAGCAAAACACGATTCAACCCTCTTCTCATGCACATTTATACCTACAATGATATGTTATCTCAGTTTGTGTTATGTTATGCTATCATTTACACGTATATTATGATGAGATTTATATGATTGCTATTATTATGTTTGCATTGACCTATAGTAATACACACATGTGACTTGCATTTTGTTTTTAAAGTTAAAAAAAATTTTAACCATAATTTTACAATACAAGTCCTCCCCTCCTTTTTCTGCCCTTCTAAAATCCAAACTCACAAATATACTCTTACTAACAGAAATTTGGCAATTGCTGGAAGATGTATTGGCCTGTTTGAAGCATAATGGGAGAGTAACTTGGACGTTTAAAAACCAAAGGCAGGATTAAATTAGTTTTCTTTTTTCAAAAAAAAAATATATATATTTCAACTAATAATGCTTGCTGCTTTTTCAACGGAATCAGCTCTATGTAGCCTAACTCAACACTATAACCAGTGCAATTCCTCTGCTGAACTTGCTATGAGGTAAGCTCTTCAATTGTTATATCTATTAGCCAGTTCACTTCAAGGGGCTGTGTGGCAGTTCACTCAGCATTATTGTTCTGTTTGTGAGGCATTGTGCATATGAAACTATGCATGTGTTGCCATACACTACTTCCTTCCTGGAAACTGTAAAAAATCTATTTTCTTAGCATATATGGTCATGGATTGCTATTGATTTATTAAAATGCCATATCATTCATGACTAGTGTGCCTTACGTTTTGGTTTATATGTTGCTTGTTGGAAAATTTAAACTAAGCTTTTTAGTAGCTATGTTTAGTAGCTCATCATAGCTCTAACAAGTGGTTCAATTGCAAGTGAAAAGATTACTAATGCCTCAGAATTTTCAGTTGGGCTACTTGTTCATTTGGTGCACTGTATTCAAAGAGATTGTTATAGCTGAAACATAGCTCACAATTTGATAAATGGTCTTTATCACAAATGCAATAAACCAGATTTGATGATGCCTTAACTTGATTGAGATAACAATTGGTTTGATCATGCGTACTTCTATGAAGGCTTGCGGGTTTTATGTGTTTCCTGTTAATGGCACAACACTTTATTAAGGAATATGTGTTTTTGTTGCTTTGACTTTTTGGTTTGTCTTTGGTATGTATCCCTTGCATAAGGAGAATGAAACTTATTTAAAAAAATGTTGCTATTTTATAACCTAAATTCAAGCAAAATTAACTAAAATCCATTATTGGAACATGAATTTAGTTATGATTCAAAACAGAACAAAAACTAGGAGACTTATCTAATTGCTTGATTTTTGTGTATTGTGGTCATATTTGTATCAGACTGCAACTCCCCTATTTCTTGGGTTCAAGCTTGTAGAAACTTTGGAAGAGAAACTGAATGGATATAAAGATATCGCGGAAAAACTTGCTCAAGCTTAGAATCAATTGGCGACAAACAACAAACAACTTGCTCACACTCAAAATCAATGGGAAACTCTTCACAAATTATGTATTTTGGTTTATTTCTAGGAGTTATGAGACCATATGAATATTAAAATTTTATGACTTTCTTTTGTTAGTGACCAATATATGTGCATGAGACTTTGATTGTAGAAAATATTCTGTTTTATTAGGATCTTAATATCTATTGCATTTAACAAATATCCTAATCGATAATTGATATAGGATGAAACATGAAAGTACTAATAAAATAGTTAATTTTTAGTTAAATAGTTAATTTTTGAGTTAAAATTGTTAAGTTTTAATTTGAATAGTTAATTTTGTAGTTAAAATTGTTAATTTTTAGTTAAAATAGGTATTTTTAAGTTAAAATTGTTAATGTGTTAAAACAACTAATTTTTAGTTTAAATTGTTAATTTTTTACTTGAACTTGTTAATTTCTAGTTAGAGTAGTTAATTTTTTAGTTAAAATCGTTAATTTTTAGTTAGAATAGTTAATTTTTAGAGATAAAACTATTAATTTTTAGTTTAAATTGTTAATTTTTATATTAAATAGTTAAATTTTTATTTAAATAGTTAACAGTGGGTTTAAATTGTTAATTTTTCAATAGTATAGTTAATTTTTGAGTTAAAATAATTAGTTCCTAGTTAAAATAGTTAATTTTTGAGTTGAAATTATTATTTTTCGCATTACTTATGAGGGGCATTTTGAGAAAATTGTATAATATTTCTGAGAATATTAATGATAACCAAACATAGAAATGTTAATTTCCAAATATATTTTATAATATTTCTGAAAGCTTAATCCTTTTACCAAATACTTTAAAAATGTTATACTTGAGAATGACTTTTCTGAAAATAATATCCCCAAAAATAGTATTCCAAAAAATATAAATTTAAACTTGTTACCACACGCCACCCAGCTAAAGTGCGCAAAAATGACTATTGGTGATAATAGAAGTATATAAGACAAGAACAGAAAATATTTCAGATGTTACCAATTACATTTGATTACAATCACCGTCCACAGTTTTTTCTCCGATATCATCACCATTCACAGCTCCCAACAACTATTTCTCAATTCTCATAAATCATAATGTTATGGGCAGTTGGCAACACCGTTGGGACAGCAGCCATCTAGGAAAAAGGATTTTAGTAGACAGCTAAACATCTAACAAACTCATCAGACAATGTTCTGCACTCTTCTGAGATGTTATTTAACTCTTGGAAAATATCTCTGAAGCAACATTGAAATTGAAACTCGAAAGCTCCAACTTAGGCCAAACCGACAAGTTTCTCACTAATCTCCCAGACCTTGCGAGCCTTTTCTGCATCACTGGCTTCATGGGACAACTGGTTTTCAAATGATGCAGAATCGTGATTCCAGCTCCAGTAAACACCTGATTTCGTTAGGCTTGGATCGCTCACAACCTAAACGAAAACCAAACAGTTCACAATGAGAAATAAGGATGTTTAATAAACACATTCAACCTAAAAAATTCATAATCATCTCGAAGAGTCTCATTGCTATTACCTGTGCAAGTCTCTTGCCTGCATCCTGTTCTGAGACAAAGCCTTTGGTTATGTACTTTTGGAATGGAGGGAACAGAAGTCTGAACAAGGGAATGTGCTCTCTGAACAAGCCCGTTGTGGCAATGCAACCCGGGTAGAGGGAAGCAAATGTGACTCCAGTTTCGTCATGGTATCTTCTGTGGAATTCTTGCATGGTAAGCATGTTGCAGACTTTGCTGTCCTTGTATGCCTTGGCGCCATCAAAGTCTCCCCCATCTATCATTGATGAAGTGTTTAGCCCATTCAAGCCTCCAGCTAGTCCCCTCAAGTCGCCGAGGTTAGCCTTGGGAGGCACATTCCCAGCCAATGTGTTTGTGTTTCCTGTTAAACATCCACAATCAGCACAAAAGATGCAGCCAACCAAAATATGCTAACTAATAAAAATTGAGATTCACAATAAGCATCCAAATGACTGAGACCTGTGATTGAGCCAACGATGATCAAACGCTTCGATGGATAATCAGATTTGTTCAAGTCCTCAAGCAGTAGCCGTGAAAGGAGAAAATGTCCCAGATGGTTAGTCCCAACACTGAGTTCAAAGCCTTCAGCAGTGAATGTAGGCTCCTTAGCAGTTGGCAAGTAAACTGCAGCATTGCAAACCAGCACATCTAGCGGCTTTCCTGATTGCCTGAAGCTATTGACAAATTGACGGACACTGTCAAGAGAGGCAAGGTCTAGATGCATGATGGTGTAGTTTTCCTTGGCAATGCCAGCAGATTTTGCAGCTGTTTCAGCCTTGAGGAAATCCCTGCAGGCCATTATTACATGCCATTTTCCTGTCTCAGCCAAAGCCTTAGCAGTGGCCAGGCCCAACCCAGAGGAGGCCCCAGTGATCACTACACTGCCCTTCCTCAAAGTTTTCTTGCCTTCTGGTGCAGCACTCTTAACTGCTGGGGTTGTTGTCGCCACTGTCTGGGCTCTCACGGCGCCGACATGTTGACGAAATTCTCTCTGATAGAGAAGGTAAACAACGAAATTAGAAAATTGGCCAAGAAAATTAACAAAGGATTAAGATAACTAAATAATGGCATAGTGCTTGTGTTTAGATTTTTGACCTTGTGCTAACATTATAGAGCAGAAACCACAGGTCGATTTTCTCAAAAGCATAAAATAAAAAAAAATGAAAATTCCTCTATGAAATTAAGTCTAGTCAAATATCTCAAGGGAACTAGTATCCTCAGAAATAAATAGAAACAATTTTATAGCAAACTAGGAATAAGAAAGCAAGGCTTATGATGAAGTTACCTTGCACCTCAATGCCGAAGAGTTGAAGTCAGTTTTGAGAGTGTCTGACAATGAAATACCAAATAGGGTGGTGTCCCTGAGTGATACACTAGACTTCCCCTGTAAACACAACAAAGCAATTCCCCAAACAACAATTCAATTAACTCCTTGAAAAGTATATGAGAAGAAAACTGACTCCGATGAAGAAGATGTTTTGTCGGGAGAAATTGAAGCAAACCTGTTTAGGAATGGAGATAGAAGCGGGAGCCAATGAAGCAGCCTGCAGAGCCATTGGAAGGTAGTTAAAACAAGTGGGAAATGGGTTTTTGTTTTGCAAATTAGAATGTTCCACTCAACAAGCTAAGCTAGTGGGTTAGAGTGGGAATGCCACGAGAACATCAGAGGTGTGTACTTGTGATGAATTTATAAAGTGAAGTGCTACCTTGGATGTGAAAGGATAAGATAGTTTTCAGCATCGGCACCTGCCAGGTCACATCGAACCGACCAATGAGGTTTTGTGTTTTAGATATCTTGTGATATTTTAATTAACTTTATGCTTGGAATTAGGCAAGAAGGGATATTTTGATTAGTTGCGGAGGTGAGAGCTGCGGATATCAATGTTGAAAAGGGATTGGGGAATGGGGGTCCATTTTGATTTGCAGTAAAAGGCAGAACTTCTCTAAGTTTCGTAGATAGTAAGGCATTGCTTGAGGTTTGATATTTGGACATACTTAAAGTACATTCGTGTATGGATTTGAGTAATGCTAAGAAGCCAAAACAACATAACCAAAATCTTTTACGGAGTTGATGGATAGTTTGACTAAATATAATGGTAGGATTTACCTACTTATTCAAAAATTACAAATTATATCGTATTATTTTTATATTTATTTTCTGATAAAAAAATTTTCTTACCAATGTGCAATCTTGCCAACCTATCCAATGGATATGTGACTTTGACGGGTATAAAGTGGACAGGCTTCGTCAGTTGGTCCACAATCACCTATATAGAGTCGTGACCTTCCTGGTTCCTAGGTAAGCTATAACACTATAAAAATTAGTTAAAAATTAATTTGAATTTTGTTAGTCATAATTTCAAAAATTTAACAATTTTAATAACGATAAGGATGACCCAACAGATGTGTAAAAAAATAAATAAATAAAGAATTTCAGGTCTAGGTGCATAGTAACCTTGCGGGCATTCGGACAGCTGAAACCCTACATTCTGGATCTGGAGATACCCAAAACTGAGAAAATATAGGGTTAAGGTTGGAAATGAAGATTTTATACCTGAAATTAATTTTCAGATAATATTTGATTACCTGGGTACGGTATTTTACCCGTTCAGTAAGATTTCGGTGTACGATTTTTAACATCGAAAGATAGTTTAATCTCTACAAAAGGATAATGTATATCCATTTTGACTTAGTGAATGGCCAAGATTTAATCTTACTTTACAAGATTAAATCCTAGCTATCCATTTGTTTTCCTTTTCTTTAAAGAATTATACAATAATATTATATAAATGCTACTTTATCCTAAGATAAATTAAAACCAATAAACCTCTCCATCAAGCTATGCATTCTCGGCTAGCAAAGAGCCAGCACCCTCCATGGCTTTTTCACAAAGAAAAACCATAAAACTAGATTTCAAACCTCCATTTTCCTAACCTACACTTGATGAAACCACAAACTCTCTTCACAAACTTGTTCCACTCCTTAATATCTACTAAACTAACCGATTAGAATTTGAATCCATCAACCTTTTCTACTTTGAGAGCTCACCATCTGCTATTTAGGGAAGGGTATAATGTTGATTTGGTGGCCTTGAAGTGAGCAAGATCACTTTTGGAATATCCTTGAAGCCAAGATCCTTAAAGATATCAAAGGAGGGTATTTTAAACCTCTTTTACTTCAACTTTGTTTTTGTGATTTTCATACTAATTTCACTAAACTTTTTTAGTTGAATTGGTTGATAATATATTGATAGTGATGTGTTAATTTTGGTGGAGTGGTTTGATGTTGTGAAAAATTATTTTTCTGGAAAGAGATTTTGAACCATACTGCTAGATTTTTTATTTTTGTATGAACAACCATTGATCACGAATTTTCTGAGTGTATTGTGTGTATTCTCATGAGTTATAAAAATTATATGTTGAAACTAACATCCTAAGGCAACTTTGAGAATTTTCATGGATCATGATAAAGACTCTAACTATCTGAAAAAAAAAATCATGAACTGAGACTATATATGTGCTGCTTGAATTTCTAAAATTGAAGCTGTGAATTTGTCTAATTTTGTTACTACAGCAAATGATCGAATTATCACATGAAATTTTTATGGGGTGTTGTAAACATCTTTAAGTTCAACCCTAATTTTTATTTTGAATTGATTCAATCATTTGCTAGGGCTAAAAATTATGAGGTTTTGGTTCTAAGCTAAGGCTGTGGTTTTTAACCACCAAATTTGTCTAATTTTGTTAACATAGTTAGAAAACTCTCTTTGCTCTGAAATTTTTATGGAACCTTTTGTCGACACATTGAAGTGTCATTTTATAGCCTTGGTTTTGATGGTTTGAAAGGTATAATAAATTGTGCTACAAACATGTGAAATTTGCCATTGTGCTGAAAATAAATTGATGCTTTGAATTGATAAAATAATGATATCTTGTACTAGTATGACATGAGCACATGAATATGAATATGAATAATTGAGCATGTGAGCTTATTGATGAGGTCAGGCACACATAGATATGAATGCTTATTACAATTGCTCATATGTAAAAGAAAAACATAAGATTATATTTCTTGTGCTAGAGAAAGTAAATCCAGTTTGTTAGGGAAATAAACCTGACGACCAAGAAGAGCATAAGATTTATAATTCTTGGGCTGAAGAAAGTAAATCCAATCTATCGAGGAAAGTAAACCTGGCTAGCAATAGATCTGTATGAGAATTAGAGAAAGTAAATCCAATAATCATATATAGGAATAAGCTCAGTGCTGAAAAATAATCTATTACCCATTATTGCCACGTGGGGGATGGCGGTACATAATGCTCAATCAAAATGATTCGATATGATAAAAATATGTATATACTAAATATAGGAAAATTATCTTTAATTGCCCATGATAAATCGAAGAGGATCTCATCTATCTTTGTTTTTCCTCAATAAGTTGAAAAGATCTCATTTTTCTCTCTATTTGCCCTCGACAAGTCGAAAGGATCTCATCCCTCTCTATTTGCCCTCGACAAGTCGAAAGGATCTCATATCTCTTTATTTGCCCTCGACAAGTCAAAAGGATCTTATGTTTCTCTATTTGTCCTTGACAAGTCATAGAGGATCTCATGTTTATTTATGGTTACAAAACTTAATTCAATATATCATTCACTTTCTTTCCAATGCATGTATAAAACACATATAGACATTCATTCACCTTGTGATTTCAATCATGCTTCATAAACCAATCTTTACTTCCTCTAATATGCATTTATACATCACAAGTCACATGGCCAAATATTTAACATCAAGTATTCATGTCATACTAGAACCAAAATACCATTACATTATCACTTCAAGTCTTTGGTTCATTTCCAGCAAGTGGACAGATTTTACACCATGGTAGCACAAATTTATTTGCATATCAAACAATCAAGTTAGAGGCTATAAAAATTATTAAAGATACTTCAATGTATCCCCAAGGTTCTGTAAAAATTTCAGGATAAAAAGAGTTCTCTAACTATGTTAGCAAAATTAGACAAATTTGGTGGTCAGAAACCACTCAACCTCAACTCAAGAACCAAAATTCATAATTTTTAACCATAGCAATTGAACCCAGAAAATTATAAATAAAAATTCTAGTAAAACCTCAATATGTCTCTAATACCCTATAAAACTTTCAAGTGATAATTTCATCATTTGATATGGTAACAAAATTATCAAAATTTACAGCTTTTGTTCCAACACTTTAGGCAGCATATGCTTAATTTCGGTTCTTGATTTTTCTAAGGCCGTTTGACTCACAATAAAAACCCAAGAAAATTTGTGGGACTAGATAAAGATGTTAACTCCAACATATATTTTTTTGAGCCCAAGAAAATGCCCACAACAAGCCCAAAAAATTCGTGATCACACACTGCCTGTCAGAAAATCGAAAATCCAGCAAGTATCACTCAACATCTTTTGACAAAATGATCTCTCTAACCTCATCCAAACACTTCAGCAAAATTCATACATCAATAACAACATAATATCAACCAAATTAACCAGAAATTTCAGATTGAAACCAGTAACAATTGCTCAGAAAATTTTGAAAGGAAAAGGCCAAAGAAAACCCTACTTTGAAAGCTTTTGAGCTTGATACTTCAAAGGATATTCTAAGTGATCTCCCTTCACTTCAAGACACCAATTTCAGTCCTAAACCCTCCTTAGGCAGTGGGGAAGTGAGGTATTAAGATGAGGATTTGAGATTTCAATCGGTTAGATTTGTAGGGTTTGAGGTGTAGAACAAGTTTTGTGAAGGAACTTTGTGGTTTTATGAACTCTAGGTTAGTGTTTTGGTGATTTGAAATTAAAACTTGAGCTTATGAAGAAGATAACAATGGTGGCCGTATTCTCTCTAGAATGGCCGAGAATTGCAAGCTTCAAAGGTAAGTTTTATGGCTTTTAATGATATTAAATTAGGTTGTAACAATTGTTTAATATGATGTGTGTATTCTTTTTAAAAGAAAACAAGATGAAAGGCTAGGATTTGATCTTGTAATCGAAGATTAAATCCTAGCCTTACACTTGGCTCTAAAGGATAAACATTATCCTTTTACAAAGATAAAACTATCTTTCGGTGTTAGAAATCGCACACCGAAATTTAACCGAACGGGTAAAACAGTGTACCCGGGAAATCAAACATTGCCCAAAAAATAATTTCGGGTATAAAATATTTATTTCTACTTATTTCTAACCATAATCATATAATTTCTCAATTTTGGGCATCTCCGGGTCCCAATTCTAGGGTTTCGGCTGCTCCGACGGGCCTACGGGGCCCGCAAGTTACTATTCACATTTTTTTTTTTTTTACTAATCCGTTGGATCGTCCTCATCATTGTTCAAACTATCAAATTTTTGAAATTATAACTAATAAAGCTCAAATTAATTTTTAGACAATTTTTAGGGTGTTACAATAGTTATCTCGTGAATCAATCGACCTTGTTATAGATATTTAAGAAAGGTTCACTAATCTATAAGTAACAACTCTTGAGTCTAATGCCATGGCTTAAGACTGATATTGTATTTGAGAGGATGTTACATAAGCTAGGTATGAAATCTATAGATATGTCCTCCCACTTTCAAATAGGAATGAGTAACAGTTGCAACAAACCCAAAGGTTGTTGAAGGTCTATCTTGACTCTCAAGCACACAAGACATTTACTAACCCATTCAGCTACATCATTCTTCAGCCCTGGCCACCAAAACATTTGCTTCAAGTTATGATACATCTTCATTGCTCCCGGATGAATGGTGAAGTGGCTCTTATGAGCCTCCTCTAGGATACTCCTACGAAGGTTACCACTGGCTGGTACATAAATTTTCCCTTCAAACCTCCACAGTCCATCAATTCTCAACTCAAAACCCTTCATTTTCTTCTCTTCTATACTCCATCAATGCCTTAAACTCTTCATTCTTCTTCTAAGCTTGAGCAACTTGCACCTAGAATTTGCTCATCACATGAATTTGGCACATCCTTATGCTGGTAGAGGTAAAGTGTAACACCTAATATTTAATCTAATATGTCTAGGACGTATTCAAGTTAATTATTAGTCATTACTCTTTTGTTCTAGTTCTTAATTCTAATTTTTGGAAAATACTTAACGAAAATATGGGTAATTTTTTTTTTTTTTGAAATGGAAGGTAAAAACTTGAGCCGTGCGTAAAGTAAAACTACATCGTTCATTCCACATAGAATAAAAAATAGATATTCACATGGCGAGTGATACACAAGACATATAATAAATCATCATGGATATATATATATATATATATATATATATATATATATATATATAATACTAATAGTTTTACCATACACTAAGTCACATAGCAGCTTTAGTATAGTCATCCGTGCAAATACATAAAGAAAACATAAAATACATCAACCAGAAACCTCGACTACTCAAGTGTGTCTAAAGTAGATAACCTTTAAAGCAAAAAGGCTATCCTAAGCAAGATATGCATACGTGCACTACTACGCCTACTGTCCACCCACTTCTGCTGTCTGTCCTAAGGGAGAGGAATATTACCAACCCACTGGGCCAGTTTGGCTGGAGTGGCCAAATGGTGAGAAGGTCGGGAGTGTGCTCCACGGTGGGGTATCATCCTCACTCTACCTCCTCGGATCGGTTGCGTCACTATAGCGTCACTACCTCCACCAATCACCATGGGCACGGTGGGAGAAGAACCGATGGACAAGATATCTGTGGCTCAGTCCTCAGAGGGGTCAGTCTCTGAATGGGCAAGGGGAGAGCAAGGAACATACTCCGGGTAATCTCATACAATTGAGGCAGTAGCAGAGGTGCGTCAAGTTTGCTCTCCATGGGGGTGCGCACGCTTAAAGATAAGCACGTCGGTGAAGGGCAAGGTAAGGGTGAAGCACAAACTGGTGACGGGATGAGCAAATGGGTGGTCCAGAAATATGAGCATACGAACGGAACAACGGCCCACGAAATGATATGATTAGCGCATGGCATCAAAATGAAGCTCCCAAGTTGGCGCGTGAATGTAGATCACGAATGCCATCATCGTCCTCTAAAGACGCAATGGAAAGAAAAGATAGAGAGAGTGAGAAGCTTGATAAAGAATCTCAATAAGGCGTCCTCCTATCCTAGTGTCATCATCTATGTCCTCAGGAACATCGGGTTTCATTATGAAATAGTGAGCATGCATAAGGTTCAATTATTACGTTCTAAAATACCAATTATCGAGGCCCATTCATTTTAATATGCATCTTGGATGTTATGAATGCATCATACCTCATCATGAAAAGCATGTCAATACATGGTGCAGCATACTATATAAAAGCATAAGTGATGCATATAGAACGCGGTAAACATAGCATGAATTACTTTATTTTATTCTTGTGTGACTTAAACTATTCTTTCTCTCATTGAGGCCACCCTATTACTCTCTCCTCTTGAGAGTTCTAGGTTATGAGCTCATACCTTACTAGTCATCACTGGTATACTCTTATCTTTAAGATCAGTTAACACCCGACTCTTAAGTACGAGATAGGGGGCTAGGATCACCTTTCATAACTTTAATTTGAGGAGTCCAAAGGATCACTTCCTTGTTGGATCACCTCTCCTAACTTTTAATTCGGGGAGTCTAGAAGATCATTTTCATATGTTTTTATGTCACCTTAACATTAGCATGTTATACTTAAGATGCAAGAACACTACATATTATATAATGCTCATCTTAAACGATCCAAATGCAATCACAACATGCCTTCAAAAATTCTTATAACTGGTAGTCTAGTATGCCAACCTAGTCATCACATACATACCCAAAAATATAGGATTAGACCATCTCTTAAACTAAGCACTTTTATTATCTCTTAATCGGTTAAACTTATCTTTCATATTTATTCATTTATGCATCTAAGGGATTAATTACAAAGATTCTCATCAATTATTGACCTTAAAAACATCATTAAATGAATCTGGACAGAATTGAGTAAAAAAGAAAATGAACTGTTTTGGTGTTCTAAAAGTTATGTTTTTGACCATTTCTCATTATCAACTTTCCTTATGATGCTGAAATTAATTTCTAAACAAATTATGAGTGATTCTAATACATATACACCTAATATAACACACTTATACCATTTTAAACATGCTGAAATAGAAACTATAATTTTAGTTTTTGGAAGCTTTAGAAGCCACATTTTTTATCCTTTTTAATTACTAGACTTGCCTAAGGTGCCAAGAATAATTATCACATCAATTAATAGTCATTCTCACACATTTAAGCTACTCCAAACAACATACATCAGATCTGGAAATGTTAGAACTGAAATCAGAATTTAATTTTCCAAAGGCATGCAAAATTGTGATAATAAGCATTTCTAGTAACTAGTCTTTCTTAGAATTAATTCTAGATCAAGAAATACTCTTTATAATTAATTTAACCCTTAGAAAACACAAGTAAATGTCCTTAGATCAGTAGTAAAATTAGAGAACTCAATAAAGGATTTTGGTTATGTAAATCGTGTATTAACACTATAGGAACTAACATTTTTCTCAAGGAAAGTTGTAAGTGTAACACCCTAATATTTAACTCAATACGCCTAGGACGCATTTAAGTTAATTATTAGTTATTACTCTTTTATTCTAGTCATTATCTTAAGCTTTTTGAAAATTACTTTAGTAAAAATACAAGTAAAATATTTTTCTTTTTTTTTTTAAAACTTGAATACCAAAACATGAGCCACGCATGCTAAGTAACTAACGCTATTTGCCTTACCTATAAATAAGAAAGGATAAAGACAAGTCACAGATACATATAACATCAATATATGTCATGACATAAACAATATTAGCACATCAGAATTATTTCATAATAGTGACGTCCTCTAAACATGGAGGGCATCGGTACATATCCATCAAGAGACTAAAGCACACGCAGATAAAAACGGTATGATCACCGTAAAGCCAATATCCAAGGGAAACTATCTCCATACTCCTATTATGACCTTCTTGATCCCTTTTGTAGTGCGACTCCCTCATTCGTTTCTTAGAGAAATCCACGAGCTACGCTATCATCCTTGTCTAGAGACGACACGGAAGAAAGAAAAAGGGATAAGAAACTTATACAAGATTCTTAGTAGGGCTTCCCTATTCTAATGCAAGTGTCATCGTAATCGTCTCTAGGAACCTCAAGTTTTATTATGAAAATGTGAACATATATAAGGTTCATATTATTAAGTTCCAAATACCATTAGCCGAGGCCCGTATCCTTTAGCATGAGTCTTAATGTCATGAATGCAACAGATATCTCATGTATGCATGGTAATGCCTCTAGTACACAAATAACATATGCAAATAACTTAAGCATACTCTTAACATGAATTTGCAACACAAAACCAAAACACAACATCCAATGAGTAAACACACCTAATATACATCCTTACTTCATTTTCTTAGGTGACTTGGTATGAATGCATGATATAACAAACCTGATGAGTCGTACACCCTTTGGCTTGCATGGAAAAAGGCGAGAAAACCCATGAAAATTTACTTTCTCATAGTGGAACTCTCAAGTTCCTTTCTTAATAACCATCCTCTTACGTCAACATCAAACCAACCATCTCACCTTCCCCAGTGATTTTATATTCAGCACCAAAACTCCACCTCACTGATCGCCTAGGATTGAGCTCAACCTAACTAGCCGTCGCTAGATTTAATATGGGGTAATAGAGAAGGAAAATACATCACTTTCTTGCCTTTGTTCAACTTTCTCATCATAGGTATGCAACTTCCTTGGATCACCTCTCATAATCTTTAATTCGGGGAGTCTAGAGGATCATTTCCATGTGTCTTATGTCACCTTTAATCTTAGCATGTTATTTAGAGATGCAAGCATGAAGATATAATTATAACTCATCATTCAATACTTTATGCTCATAATATTTTATGAATTGTGCATCTCAATGCATTAAACATAACTATAACATGCCATAATTTCCATACATGAACATAGCCTTCACAAGATATCAATCACATTCATTTCATCAAATTATCAATATTTACACTTAAGCCCAAAAAGGGGTCAAATTGTAATTTCTCAAAGGTTACGGGTCAAGATGTAAATACCCCTTCCTAACACATTCTTACAAACGAAAGATCTTTAACATTAACCAATACTTCCAAGAGACATATAACTATTAAAAACTATTTAAACTCATCATAAAAACCTTTTATGGCCATAGACTAAATTTTAACACACTTTAGGGGTCAAAGTGAAAAATCAAACATTTTGAACACTTAATAGCAACCGAAACTTCTAAAAATTTTTCTAAACATTATAAATGGTATTTTGAACACATGGACACATTCAACATCATTAGTTGTTCTAATTAAAAATATTTGGTTGAAATAACATAGTTGACAGTTCAAAACACGTTTTTTTCTACATTTTGTAAAATGGCCCAATCTAACACTCGTAATTACCCTTTTATGCATCTATGATACCAAAAATAACTTTTACATCAAATATAAGTAATTCTTAAGTGTGTGAACAATGTGAACAGTCTTGAACAACCCTTGAATAGAATCAGAAAATTAATCTTTCAAAACTTCATAAAATCACAATTTTGATCCTTCCTAGTTACTAAACTTTTCCAAAATACTAAAAATAATTTTTATAAAAATTATTAGTGATTCTCAAGTGTGTGAACAGGTCTGAACAGTGATCCAAAAATTAGCATTCTAAAAGCTTCATAAAAACATAATTTTGAACCTTTTTAGTCATTGGTTCATCCCAAAATTCTAAAAACAATTTTTTACATCAATTATAAATAATTTATACACGTCCAAACCATTTAAATCAGTATTCTAAACCGTTTAAATCAGTATCCTAACCATTTTATTTAATTTAGGTCAGTAACCTAAATCTTTTAATTAAAAAGCTTAAGGAAAGAACAATCTTTAACATCTTTGAATTTCTAATACTAACAAAAATTGTTTGAGTAATTTAAAGACAAGATCAAAGCCTAAAAAATAAAATAAACCAACTATAATACCAAGAACATCAAGAGGCTAGAAATAACATAATTTAAATATATCCATAACAAAAATTCCTATTAAGATTAAAGAGGAAAGTTTTGAGCTTTAGAGATTCTAGGTAATAGCAAGAATCATAGACATGCTATGCAATCCATTTTTAATCTTTATTATAAGGTGATAACTTGGAAATATAAACATGATATGCAATACTTGAAATATAAATATGAATATGCAAGTCTAATTTTAGATCTTCAAAGTTTAGGTGATAACTTGAAATATAAACATGAAATGCATTACTTAGAATTTAAACTTGAGAATGCAAATTCATATTATTATCTTCAAGATTTAAGGTGATGACTTGAAATTAAATATGATTATGCAAGGCTTGAAATTTTAAACATAATATGCAAGAGCTTGAAACATAAACCGTGGATGCAAGTTTATTTATTATCTTGTTAATCTCAAAACTTTTAGAGAATTAAACTCTTTAACCTCAATTAATCTTAACAAAGGAAATGAGCTTTAGTGTAACACCCTGATTTCTCTAAGCGTAAAAATGACTAAAATGCCCCTGAGGTCATTTTTACCTGAAAATCGAGGAAGGCCGACCTCGGCCATCCTCATAGGGCTATTGTAATGTTTGAAGGGGATTATATGTGATGACGTGTTTAATAGAGCAGAAGAATCTCATTTTTGAGGTTTCTGCGTGTAAATGACCAAAATACCCTTACAGTAATTTAAGGCAGATTTAAGTTCCGTTTTGACCCGTACTTTGCCCGGAGGTTCAAAACAATGATTTTAAGGCATGAACTATGTTTGTTTAAGGTTTGTTTAAGTCCCGGTGGGACCGGGCAGTTTTTGAGTAAAATTACGATTTTACCCATGCTTAGTGCATTTTGGGCTTAATGAGTTATCTAACTCAGAACCTAGGCGATTTTAGGCTCTAATTGAAGGTTAATTAATTTCCATAATTAATCTAGAGCCAAAATCATTATTTAAAACTAATTGGAACCTAGAATTGTTTAAGGAAATTTAGAACTCTTTTCTAAATTCTTTTCTTTCTTTTAAAAGAAAATGCAACTATGAATAGTATTTTCACTATTCACACTCCCTTTCCCAATGACACTCTCTTTTCCAAGAAAGTTGTCATTCTCAAATAATCATGATCACATTTGAAAAATATATGTCATTCAAAATTCAAAAGAATAAATTGTTTATGTTGTCACTCAAAGCTTTCAATCAAGCTTCATAATCAATCATATCTTCCATACTTTCTTCCATACCTTTGAATGACAACACATATAGATATTTTATCTTGTGGCCATGAAATTTTCTCTCCCTTGGCCCTATAATTTTCAGCCACTTCCCCTAAGAATTCAAAAGAATTTTATTTTATGTAGTCAATCAAGTTGTCTTTCAAGCTACCCTATGACCTATGCCTACTACCCATGGTTTCAATCACACCAAGAATGACCACACAAGAAGATATTTCTCTCTTCCTTTTTCAAGAAGCTTCAACCAACTCCCCCTTCACTCCTTCATTTGCCTATAAATACACCACACTTCACAACTCCATCACTTTTGCATCCTTCTCCAAAGTCTCAAACTCTCTCATTTCCTTCTCTCAAGCTTTCTCACTTTTCTCTCAAACTCTCAAAGAGTTCCTCAAGCTCAAGTTCTCTCCTTCATTTTCAAGACACAAGGTAGGGAACTCTTTCTAAATATGTCTTTGATTCTTATGCTTGAATCTTGATTGGGAGTTGATGAATGGTTGAACCTCTATATTGCTTTCTTTTTGGTTTCTTCCTTTTCTTCCCCCTTAGTTTTTGGCCTCAAGGCCTTGAATATGATGGCTTGATGATGAGTATTCTCTAGATGTGACCATGAGTCCATCTCTCATGAGACCTCTAAAGCTTGAGTTTTCTTAAAGAGAGTTTCATTCTTTACAAGTTTAGTTAAAAGAGTTTATGTTTCTCTTGAACATTTTTGGATCTTCTTCCTTTTTCTCCTCATGTTTTCGGCCATGGAGCCTTTTTACATGGGAAAAATGTAAGCTTCATGATGAGAGCTTCATGTTGATGCTTGTCACATGAACAAACTCTAAAGCTTGCAACTTTGGCCCTAAACCAAGCATGGTTTTGGTTTTGCTTTCTTCTTTATCATGAACTTTGTTTTAAATATTTGTTTTGAAGGAAGCTATGTACTCAATGATGAGGACTTAGGATGTTGATGCTTGGATCATCAAGATCTTGGTCCCTAGAGATTTAAAAATGGTTCCTTTCTTCTGTTAAGATTTGACCACTTTCATGATTCTTGAAGTCATGTTTTCTCTTGATGCCTTGGTACTAATGGTTTTTCTTTTCTTGTGAAGATGAGTTTTGGGTTGGGACTATGTTCCTTCTTAAAGCCTTGTAAGAGCTCTAGACAAGATATAAAAGTAACTTGCATTCACGTTTATGTTTATGCTTTGCATGGTATGTTTATTTTCTATGCCCTTACTAAATCCCAAGATAAAGAATGAACTTGCATTATGCACGTTTAAATTCCAAGCTTTGCATCTCATTTTATATTTCAAGTCCTCACTAAGCTCAAAGAATGAAAATGGATATGCACCTCATATTTACTTTGAGCTATGACTTTACTTTCTAAAGGACTCTAAAATGAAATGCATAGCACGTTTATTTTATGTCATCACCTAAGATACTAGAACTCAAAGACTTGCCCATTTCATCTTGAGAAGAGGTTAACCATGAAACATTCTTGGAATGTACATTTTGGCCATGTGATGATGATGGCTCCAAGATGAGTTTTCATTAGTCACAAGAGCCTATAGCTCATGTTTTAAGTCTTTTTAAAACATAGGTTGTACTCAAAAGTATTTTGAGTATGTTCTTATATTTATGAGGGTTTTAACAAGTTAAAATGATTGCTAAGATGTTTTTGAAGTTCAAAATTGTTCCAAGAGAAACTGGCCACCATAAGCATTTCAAAGGAATGACTCAGATATGTTCAGACCTGATTTTTTCGTGTTTTTAAGATGCTGGTAATCGATTACACAACCTATGTAATCGATTACCAGAAAGCTCGGATGTACTTAAACATGAACTTTTGCCCAAAGTAATCGATTACGATAGAGCGTAATTGATTACACATTCTGGACTCTAGTAATCGATTATCGAATCATGTAATTGACTACCCAGATGTTCTAGGGCCCAGCAAAGTGTTTTTAAACAAAGTAATCGATTACAAGTTTCATGTAATCGATTACCAGAACCCCCTATCTTCCATGTTTTGAAATCTCAAAGTTGTGTAATCGATTATGATACTTATGTAATCGATTACCAGAACCCAAGTTCACAAACAGAATGCCTTTCTGATTCGATGACTTGAAGCTATGACCTTACTTTGCTTGAATCTGGGAATTTTTATGACATGAGTTTATGCTTTAGCCTAACATGAATATATGATCTTATGTTAGATTTCAAGCATGATCAAGTTAAACAGCTTATTGCTCTTGTTTACTATATGATGATTTTTGCTCCATGTTTCAAGTGTGATGATGCTATGTGAGTTATTGCTCTTAAATGATGATTGTATCATTTGCATGTTATGGTACCCTTTAGAACCTTAAAGATGCCTATGTTAGAATTACACGATATATGTGACATGCATGGAATATGTAGCATCTTACTATGACTTGAACTATGAGAAAATGATCCTTTGGAACCATCAAACTATAGGTAGGGATGAGGTGATTCATATGTAACATGCATGAACTATGGGCATCTTGTCCTAATATGCTAAGACTTAAGGTAACATTGAACTATGAGAAAATGATCCTTTGGAACCATTAAACTATAGGTGGGGATGAGGTGATTCTATGCCCCCTAGACCCGTACTTTAAGTCGGGATTTTTAACTTATCACAATGTGATAAGTCTAGATGCTAGTGACGACTAGCGTGGTATGAGCTCATAACCTAGAGATTTCTCAAAAGGGAGAAATATTAGGGTGGCCCCCAGGAAGAAAAGGATAATATGTCAACGTCACCTAAGTAACCAAGTTAAGCTACCATGCACCATGTTTTAAGTAACCAAGTTAAGCTACCATGCACCATGTTTTAAGTACCAAGATCTACGTTCCATGATTCATGTTTTATGTACCATGCACTATGTATCAAGTTCCATGTTCTATGTTTTATGATTTATGATTTTATGACCCACGTATCATGCACTATATCTATGAATGCTATACTTGTTAAAAAGCTAGTACTGTTTGCATAGAGTATTGACATGCATACCATAAAGAAGCATGATGCATTCATTACAAGACTCATGATAAAATGAACGGGCCTCGGTAATGGATGTTTAGAACTTAATAAATGAATCTTTGCATGTTCACGATTTCATAATTAAACCCGAGGTTCCTAAGGACGATGATGATGACACGTGTGTGAAAAGGGGATCCCTACTGAGATTCTTGTATAAGATTCTCACCCCCTATCTTCCTTTTCCATCTTCGTCTTCAGACAAGGTTGATACGACGCCCGCGGATTGCTCTTAAGTGCCGACGTGGAAGTGCTTGAAGGTCAAGATCGGAGGAGTATAGCGAAACGAGGACATAGTCTAAGTATACCATAAGTTATGTGTGGTTTTTGAGTTGTTGCATGCCCAACCTTTAAAGGTGGGCACGATATGTTTAAAGTGGCATTATGGTGGGATGTCCCTATGTCACTAATACTATTAATGTTTGACTCGATATTTAATGTTAATGTTACATGATGATGTGTCGATGGTTGTTCCTTCTATGAAAGCTTAATTGGTGTTTCTGTTCGTGTTATTCTTTCATGTTTACGCTTCACGGTACGCAAGGCTCATGTTTTGTTTATGTTTTCAAAAAAAAAAAAATTTCTACCTATATTTTCCGCTAAGTATTTTAAAGAAAAGTCTTAAAGAATGAGGCTAGAAGAGTAATGGACTAATGGTTAACCTAAATACGTCCTAGGAGTATTGGGTTAAAAATTAGGATGTTACATTTAGAATCCTTGATTATCATGGTTCCAGGAACCTTATTTCATGGTCTCATCATCAAGCTTATTAAGAATCAAATATAAGCAAAGAATAAAGGAAATAACATGAAATAAAATCCCTACCAAGTTGTTTCTTGTTCTCAAATGTTAAAGCTTGATATCTTAGGAAGTAAAGAGAAGAAAAATCTCCTCTAGATGATGATAATAGCTTCGACCAAGTGATGATGGAATGGTGCAAGAATTTTTGTTGTGCTTTTTTGTTTGATAATGGAAAGGTTATGTGTTTAGGAGTTGATTTGTGGTTGGAATGTGTATGCTTGAAGTTTAGAGCTTGGTTAGAGGTTGGGAATAAAGTCTCTTGGATGTGAATAAGGAAGGAGAAGAAAGCTTGAAGTGTTGAGAGAATTTCAGAATTTTGAGTAAACTTTGAGCAAGAAAACTACCAAGTAAGTAAGTACGAAGGCTATGGATGTTTGTGCGAACACTTTAGCAATGGAAGAGCTCATATTTATAGGCCAAGGAGGTTGTATGGCCACTGGCTTCATGGCTAGAAAATGGGGTTTTAATTCCATTTTTCAATTAAAGAAACATAGAAAAAGAAAGCATAATGTGTAGTCATAATTGTGTTCATGTATCATGGTTTGAAATTATACAAAATATGATGTTAATGGAAAGCAAGAAATCATGGCTGATAAGGCTGGATATGGATGGATTTCTTTTGATTAAACTTAGCCAAAAATAATGAATATGAAAGCCAAAGAAATGGTGATAAGTTTGGATATGATTTCATGTTGGAAAAGCAACAAAATATGGTGGTTTGGGCTGATCATGGGCGCTGGTTTCTGATCCTTTTATCATCAGATTGGTGATGTTTTACAAGAGGTAAATTATGTATTGGATGTGTAATTACTTAGGTAAGAGGTTAGGACTTAATAGATTAGTGAAAATGGTAAAAGGTTAAGTGTTTAGGACAATTTAAGATAAGGTAAAAAGAATAATCATACACCAGTAAATAAAGTTAGTCTCATATGAGTTAACATCAATTTGTAACATAGGTCTTAAACTTAGGATAAGAAAATGTAAATGTACTAGATTTTACCTAAACCATAATCTTAACTTTGATCTCAATATCACTAAGTTTATGAGATTTTGTAATTAAGCAAAGGTAATTTAATTTTACCTTTGGTAATCTTGGGCTCTAATTACCTCAAGTAATTATTTTTAACCTTGGGTAATTAATTTTTAACTCAAGGTTATTGAATGAAATCAATTTGAGTTCAATTAGAGCTTAATATTGTCGTAATTACATAAATAAACTCATTTAGCATAACTAGGAATAAAAAGTTAATTTCACATAAAAACTCCCTGTAATTACTGGATATTCTCAAATCATACTTGAAATGATCATTTTGAACTTTTGGGTGAAAACAGAATTCAAAGATTATATAATTTCATGTAAAATTACTGCAGGGGTAAAATAGTAATTTTATGTACGGTAAAAATTGAGAATTGAGATTTTTACCTCTAAGGCACATATAATCCCCATCAAGCATTAAACTAACCCCTCAAAGATAATCTAGATTGGTTATCTTTGACTTTCTAGGTAAAAATGACCTCAGGAGCATTTTGGTCATTTTACATGTACAAAAAAATCGAGATTTGCAACTTTTGCACGAATCGCTATTCAAATTTCTCATAACGTTTCTTTAATGTTACATTCCTTTATTGAGGATTATTTGGCCTCGAATTACGTGTAAAAATTACCTAGGGATATTTTGGTAATTTTTACACAGCGGTAAAAATTAGGGCGTTACAGTAAGACACAAACTTCAAGATATCAAGACAATAATTATACCCATTCTTAGAACCTTGTCCCTTGAAGAATCAATTATATTTGTAAAGATAAATGTCCATGGAATTGAAATTCCTATGTAAGTTGAAAGGGGTAAGCCTTGAGCACTAGTTTATTTAGGTGATGGCATAAACTTAAGTGTGCAGATGCAAGCTTCATTTTAATCTTGGTATTATAAGGTGATGGCAATGGAAATATAAATATGATATGCAAAGCCTGAATATAAATATGAGGATGCAAGCTCATTTTTTTATCTTTAAAGTTTAAGTGATGGCTTGAAATATAAATATGTTGACAAGAAATATAAACATGAAATACAAGTTTAGTTCTTATCTTCAAGCTTTAGGTGATAATTTGGAAATAAATATGATATGCAAGGCTCAAATATAAATATGAAATGAAAAGACTTGAAATATAAATATGAATGCATTTCCATTTATTATTTCTTTAAGTCCTAGGCTTAAGACTCTTATTTAGAGTAACAACTATAAAACACTGATCAACTTTAAGGTTGTAAGGGGTAAGTCTTGAACTTTAAATAGTAAAAAGGTAACATAACATACACATGAGAATGCAAGCTTATTTTTAGCCTCTAATGACTTAAGTGATATCTTGGAAAATGAGTATGAACACATGTGCATTTATTCCTTTTAAGTTTTATGATCAAGACTCTTATTTAGAGTAGCCACTCTAAAACACCGATCAACTTTAAGGTTGAAAGGGGTAAGTCTTGAACTTAAGATAATTAAGTGTTAATATAAATATAATATTCCATTTTATTCAAAGCAAAACTCATCAAAGAAAACCAAAAACAACATTTTCATTTATTAAGAACTCTTAAAACTAAAATGAAGTCTTAAGCTTTAGGGGTCAAGCAAATGGTGGTTTTGCAACCAACATCAAAGATCCTCATCATCAAGCCATGACTTTTAATCCACAAGGCCATCATAGCTGAAAAAAAAAGGAAGGAAAAAGGAAATCATAAAACAAAAAATCAAGAGGAGAAGGAGAGAAACAACATTTTAACATTTCAATCCAAGAATGATACAAAACAAAAGAAGGAAAACTTTAAAACAACTCCCAACTATAGATGTTTTTCTTGTTGAAAGAAAGAGAGCTTGATCTTGAAAAGGGATGAGAAGAAAAATTCTTTCTTGGGGCCAAGATGATTTCGGCCAAGAAGAAAAGAAAAGAAAGGTTTGTCTTGAGTTTTTGATCTAGAAAGTGGAAAGGTAAAGTGTTTTAGGGAAGAATGATGGTGATTGTGTGGTGGTTTGGGATTAAGATGTGGTGGTTGATGGTGGTTGCTTGAAGTGTGAAGAAGAGGAAAAAGAAGAACTCTTGAGATCAAAGAATGAAAGCTTAAAGTTGCAAGAGTGAGCAAAGGTTCTTGCAAGCTTTCTTTGGTGCCTATTTCTAGAGAAAATGAAACATGAGGGGGTGAGAGGAGGAAGGGTGGTCGTAGCCCATGGAGAGAAAAGGGAGGGTAAAAAAATATCTCTTTGTATACATCATGTCATGGAATGGTGGAGGAATGGATAGGTATGGCTTTGGGTATGGCTAAGCATGCCTTCCTTTGATTTGTGTAATAAAATAAAATAAAATGAGATGAATGGTGGGGGTGGCCAGTTGCATTAAGGGAATGGGGAGGAAAATATCTCATTTTAATGTTGGTTTAGGAGTGTATTTAGGAGTATCATTGATTAGGCCTTTGGTTAGGAGTTTGTAAATAAGTATTTAGATAAGAAAGTGAGTAGTTAAGTACACTCAAGGCATGGTTAATGAGTGTTCTTGGTTATTTAGTGGAATCAAACCTCTTCAAATTAAGATTCTCAATCACATCTATGGTTCCTTAAATTAGGGAATTGGAGAGAGAGAAAATACTATTCATGAAATATGACATAAAGTCTTGAATTAATAAATGGATTTTGAGTTTCTTTAAGCAATCTTAGGCCCTAATTAACCTCAATTAATTATTTTGACTCTAGATTAATTATTAAAATTACTTAATCTTTAATTAGAGCTTAATATTACTTAGGTTTTGTTAATCATGCAATTAAGCTCGTTATGCCCTTAATTAGGGGCAAATGGTAATTTTCCACAAAAACTTCATGGGACCACCTAGGCTTTAGATAGACATTAGACATTCCTTAAAAATGACATTTCTAACCCCGGGCAAAGTCTGAGTGCAGTCGGGAATTAATTTTGTGTTAATTAGTTACAGGGGTATTTTGGTAATTTATGTGTAGAAACTAAAAAATGAGATTCTTCTCCTCTATTAATACACATAACACACATAGTCCCCATTCAATATTAAAACAACCCTTTGAGGATGGCCGAGGCCGGCTATCCTCATTCCCCCGATAAAAATGACCTCAGGGGCATTTTGGTCATTTATACACGGAAAAAATTGGGGCGTTGCATTACTCCCCTCCTTAAAAAGAATTTCGCCCTCGAAATTCGTTACCTGGGAAAAGCTCGGGATATTACGCTTTCATATCCAACTCTAACCCCCATGTGAATTCCTCTACTCTTCCCCGTCCCAACGCTACTTTGACTAAAGGTATAGTCATGTTCCTCAATTGCTTGACTCCTTTGTCTATGATTCTCGTAGATGGTAGGTTAAACGTCAGGTCTTCCCTTAATTGTACTTGCTTTGGCTCTACTACATGACTCGGGTCAGACTTATATTTTCTTAATTGGGAAACATGGAAAACATCATGGAGGTTAGATAGATTGGGACGTAGGGCTATACGGTATGCTACGTTTTCGACTCGATTAAGGATCTCAAATGGACCAAGTAATCTGGGGCTCAATTTCTTGATTCTCATCGCTCGACTATGCTTGTGGTAGGGGTGATTCTAAGAAATACGTGTTCTCCTTCTTGAAATTCTGGTGGTTTTCGCCGTTTATCTGCATAGCTTTTCTATTGACTTTGAGCAGCAAGAATCCTATTCCTAATTCTCTTGGTTTGTTCCGTTGTTTCCCTCATGACATCGGGTCCTAATAAACTCTACTCTCCAGGCTCATACGAGCATAAAGGTGACTGACATTTTTGTCCATATAGGGCTTCATACGGTGCCATGCCGATACTTGCATGATAACTATTATTATAAGTAAATTCGATCAATAGCAAGTACTTGTCCTAACTCCCTCTTTGGTCCAATACATATGCCCTCAGCATATCCTCCAATGTTTGGCTAGTCCTCTCAGATTGTCCATCCATTTGAGGGTGGTAAGCTGTACTTAGACATAACTTTGAACCAAACGCCTTTTGAAAAGCTCCCCAAAACTGTGACGTAAATCACGGGTCTTGATCCGAGATTATTGTCGACGACACTCCATGTAATCTCAGAACTCTTGAATATATAATTGAGCTAGCCTATTCAAGGAGTAAGTTACCTTGATAGGCAAAATGTGGGTCAGTCGGTCCACTATTACCCATATGGCATCATGACTAGCTTGGGTCCTGGGTAGCCCAGTCACAAAATCCATTGACATACTGTCCCACTTTCACTCAGGGACTGATAAGGGTTGCAGCATTCCAGAGGTTTTTTGGTGCTCAATCTTCACTTTTTGACAGACTAAGCACTTACTTACCCAGGTACTTACATCCTTTTTCTACGCAGGCCACTAGAACATCCTTTTCAGGTCCTAATACATCTTGGTGGTATTAGGGTGAATAGTAAAATGGCTCTTATGGGCCTCCTCCGAGACCTCTTTTAGGAGGTCACCACTCGTCGATACACAGATCTGACCTTTAAACCTCCATACACCATTAGCATCTTGGGCAAAACCCTTCAACTTTCCATCTCATACCGCTTCTAGAGTTTCCTGAAACTCTCTGTCCTCTTGTTGGGCTTGAGTGATCCTTTCACTGAAGTTACTCGTTACACTAAGATGGCATGCCTTTATGCTCTTAGTGGTCAAGGTCATTCCTAGGTTTAGATCTCTAAACTTTTCGATTAGCTCAAACCATCATGTGGGATAGGTGCAACGATTTCCTACTTCAGATGTCGGCCACTACATTGGCCTTGCCAGATGGTAGTTTAACCCAAAATCATAGTCCTTCAAAAACTCCATCCACCTTCTTTGCCTTATGTTTAGCTCTCTCTGATCAAAGGGATACTTCAGACTTTTATGATCGAAAAACACCTCAAACTTTACTTTGTACAAGTGGTGTCTCCATACCTTTAGAGCAAACACTATGGCGGCTAATTCTGGGTCATGGGTGAGGTAGTTTGCCTCATGAGGCTTGAGTTGTCTAGATGCATAGGCCACCACTTGCCTATTTTGCATTAATACACAACCCAATTCTTTCCTAGAAGCATCGGAATATACCTTAGAAGGTATATTGGGGTTGGGTAGCATTAAAACTGGGGTCGAGGTCAACTTCTGTTTCAGCTCTTGGAAACTCTTTTCACACTCTGGAGTCCAAGTAAAAGAGGCATTATTCTTAGTAAGCTTAGTTAAGGGTAAAGAAATTTGGGAAAATCCTTTAATAAACCGACGGTAATAATTGCCAAACCCAAAAAGCTTCTAACCTCCATTACTATGGTCGGTCTCACCCAACTCATCACAGCCTCTATCTTACTAGGGTCAACAACAATACCTCCCTTTGACACTATATGCCCCCAAAACTTTACCTCCTTCAGCCTAAATTCACACTTAGACAGCTTGGCATAGTGTTTCTTCTCTCTTAGGATCTCTAATGCTATCTTTAAATGACATTCATGCTCCTCATGGGTCTTGGAGTAGATGAGTATGTCATCTATAAAGACAACCACAAACTGATCTAGATAGGGTCTAAGGATCCTATTCATGTAGTCCATGAACACAGTCGGAGCATTTGTCAGATCGAAGGACATTTTGGTAAACTCAAAGTGGCCATAACGGGTACGAAAGGCCGTTTTTGGTATATCCTCATCCTTCACTCTAATCTGGTAATAAACTGACCTCAAATCCATCTTTGAAAATACTACCGCTCCCTTTAGTTGATCCATCAAATCATCGATCCTAGGTAACGGGTACTTGTTCTTCACAGTCACTCGATTTAGCTGCCTATAATCGACACATAATCTCATGCTCCCATCCTTCTTCTTCACAAACAACACCAGGGCTCCCCATGGTGACGTGCTAGGTCTCACAAACTTCTTTTCTAGTAGATCTTCCAACTGGGTTTTTAATTCGGTTAGTTCCAAAGGGGACATCTTGTAGGGTGCTATGGATATGGGTCTTGTTCTTGGAAGCAATTCTATTGAAAACTCTATTTCTCTTATAGGGGGAAACTTAGGTATCTCATCCGAAAACACCTCGAGATAGTTTCTCACAATAGGTATCTCATCAAGGTTTTGCTCAAAGTCCACATCACTAGCAGCTAGGATAATGTAACCCTTATTCTCTTCCTTACCACAGTTTATTTCTACAGTATTTATGTACAAAATTTGGGGTTTCCTAGGTTCATTCAAAATAGGAAGAAAAATAATAGACTTCTCATAACAATTTAACATTAGATGGTTGGCATAAAGCCAATCCATGTCAAGAATTATATCTAGACCTTGCATAGGCAAGTAGACTAGATCTAACACAAAAGATCTACCTTTAACAACAAAGCTACAATTTAGACAACATCTACACGTCCTAACAAGTTTTCTAGTAAGGGTAGAAACAGTGAGATCAAAAGGAACTTCTGACACATGTAAATTTTAGGATTCAGCACAAGAATGGTATATAAATGAATGGGTAGCACCAGAGTTAAAGAGTACATTTAAGGTTCTACCATACATTTCACACTTACCTTCCATGAGGTTTTGTGACATTCTAATTCCTTCGATACTGAGGGTAAAGACCCTTCCTTGGAGTTGCGGCTTGGGGTTGGGGGCCGACGGGTTCCTTTCCATGCATTCCCGCGAGTAGTGATCGGGCTTTCCGTATCCGAAGCAAACTCCTAGGCCTGCCAGGGAGGGTAGGTCCCCATGAGGTTTCCTGCACTTGGAACATACGGTGGCGGGTGTAGGCCTCGGGGGTACGGTTGGGGTCTTTTGAGGTGCCTTACCTCGGCTGCCGCTTCGTTCTCCTTGGTTGAAATCTCTATAGGGACCTTGTAACTGGAACGATGGCTTGGATTGAGGCCTTGATTGTGGTCAGAAAGGTGGTCAATTCTGCGGCTTGAGCCTTGGGGTTTATGGTGCTAGCTTCTTCGTAAAGTTGTCAGTCTTTGATATGCTCAGCTTCTTTTGGTTGTTTTCAATTATGTGGCATTTGTTGACCACAGTAGGGAAGTCCCTGATCTCCAGATGAGCTATTGCAACATTGATTTCGGCCTTCAGCCCGGAGTCGTACTTAACACATTTCTAGTACTCATCAAGGTTTCCTTGGTATGTCATCGAGAAATTGATAAGCTCCTCAAACTTAGCAGTATACTGGGCGATACTCATGCATCCTTGAGTCAATTGCATGAACTCGATGTCTCTTGCATTCCTCACGGATTCTGGGAAATACTTCTTGTAGAAATGGGCCTTGAGCAGCTCCAAGTCAATCATGGTGCCGGCCACTTCCAACAACCTCTGAGCACTAGTCTACCAGAATCCGGTATCTCCTTCCAGCATATAGGTGGCGAAAGTCACCTTCTGTACCTCTGTGCATGGGATTACCGTGAAGATCTTCTCCATGCTCTTAATCCACTCTTCGACGTGATTCGGGTTCAAGGTTCCTTTGAAGGACAGTAGGTTCACCTTGCGAAACTCTTCGAAACGAGCATGCTCAGGGATTTCAATAGCATTGTGACTACAGCCCGCATTAGTCTGGCAGTCTCAGTCCATCCTTTCGAACATTGCCCTCATGGTCCTAGCCATATCACGGAGGGCTTTAGTAGTCTCGTTGTCCTATCTGCAAGGGGTTGAGGTCCTATTCCGTTGTCAACATGCCATTGGTTCCTATGCACACAAAACAACAAACACTGAGGTGATCAGGCTCAATAATCTATGTAAAGTGAGTTGGTTACCATGGCACGTACAAACATACAGTGGTCATGCATGTCCAATTCTTAAGTTCATCCTATTGATAGAGCAACTACACATGACATGTCTATCGCATTATGCTTAAGAAGCATAGTTAGTCCAATCCTCAGGCTCCGTAAGAACCGAACTACTCTGATACCAAAATGTAACACCCTAATATTTAACCTAATATGCCTAGGACATATTCAAGTTAATTATTAGTCGTTACTCTTTTGTTCCAAGTCTTAATTCCAATTTTTGTAAAATACTTAACAAAAATGTGGGTAAATTTTTTTTTTTTGAAATGGAAGGTAAAAACTTGAGCGGTGCGTAAAGTAAAACTACATCGTTCGTTTTGTATAGAATAAATAATAGATATTCATATGGCGAGTGATACACAAGATATATAATAAATCATCATGGATATAAACATATATGTATATATATATAATACTAATAGTTTTACCATACACCAAGTCTCATAGTGGCTTTAGTACAATCATTCGTGCAAATACATAAAGAAAACATAAAATACATCAACCAAAAACCTCACTGATAGAGAAATTTTTAAGCATCTATTATTGTTCATACTTGGCCTAATTTACTTCTATGTGTTTAATGATTTAATTGAGTTTTGCATAATTGGGCCTCATTGGATTTAATTGTTGAAATTTGGTTAATTTCGGATTTTACACTCACTATGACCTTTTTGTCTTCCAAAGATCATTTTGGGCTCTAAAAATATCGGATTTAGGTGATCTTGGTGGCTCCTGAAAGCTAAGACCGAGATTTATAATTTTGGGTTTCACAGGCTTCATTCAATTCGGTCCGTTTCAAGGCTTAATTGGGCTTCCAAGTTCCGGAGCTATTGTTTAGGCGGGTCCCAAGACCTTTCCTCACTTAATTGGGCATATCTCACTCATTTTTGATCCAATTAAGGCATATAATATGTCTTTGGAAAGCTTATCCAGAGAAGATTATCTTATCTAGATCAGATTTCAGAAATCAGGAAAATCTGGATAAGATAAGGTTAGTGATAAGTGGAAATCCGGGTATGGACATTGGATTGCCTATAAATTTCTGTTTCCTTTGCAATTCTGTACTGAATCAACCATAAAGAACCCGAAACTTGTATTTTCGTTTTTCCTTTCAAACTCAAGGTGTTCATACAGAGAGCTTGCCAATGGAGATGTCCATGGAAGGCTAAGCTTCTCTCAATCCTTGACATCATAGATAGTTGGTTTGAATTCGGAGTTCCTGTTGTATAAATCTTATTTGTATGTATGCTTTCCTTTTCTAAACTTCAATTTCGATTATGGACTTGGTTATTTAACATGATCATGTTTGAATTATATCTGATTAGATATAGGACTGAATTCGTTAGTGAAATTGAAGTAAAGGCTGAATAACCGATTGGTTGTTCAGGTTAATCCAAACTGCACGTAATTTGGCATTCATTTAAATTGCGATTGTGATTTAAGGATTGTTGAGTAAAAATTGTATGATTATATAGTTGATTCGGATTAACAGAGTAGCATGCAAAGTTAACTCTTTTGAACCGTGATGAATTCTACCAATAGTCATGATGTCTGGGATTGATTCTTTGATCAAGAGTGATTCTATTCTATTTCTATTTCTGTTTGTTTCTGTAATCCTTTCATTCCAAAAATCACAAACTCCCCCCTCCCCCCGCCTTTTTATTGTTATTAGTATTTACAATTTGATAACATAACTGATGTGTCCTGAGGAAGAATGACTTGAGTCTACTTATACTGCAAATAAGGGGATTTAGACTATTTTGATATCGGATATGACAGTACATATCAAAATTTGGTGCCGTTGCCGGGGATGCATATTATGTTATCTGATCTTGTTATATATGTGTGTTTCAAATAATTCTGTACATATTTCTGCTTCTGTATTTCACTGACAGTGGTGTTGCAGGCTGTTGTTTCTTGTTGCTGTAGAAAATACAGGTATTTTTCGACTAACTCATTTTACCTTGAAAAAATTCTAGAAAATCAGGAAAAAAAAAGAAATAGACCCAAGTATTGCTTATGCTTATTTTTCCAAAAATCCTTCATTTAGACCACTTTTTTAATTTTTTTAATTTTTTCTATTTTTAAAAATGAAAAAAATTAGTTAGATTACTTCCCTAGTATTTTAGAGTACTTCTATGGTGTTATTTATTTTTCAAAAAATTAATTGATAGGACTTTTCAATTTCTATTATATTTTGCAGTATATAGGCTATTTTGAGTTGTGCTCCGGAATTCTAGCTGTGCTTTTTGTGTGTATGTGCATGATAAGGTCTGATCCTGGTGAATTGTATGCACATGATCCTGAAATAGATAGAACTTTTCATAGATTGAATAGAGTGAATAGGAATTTGGCTTTTCATAGTGTTGTTGGTGGTAATCAAAGTGTTAATTTGAGTGATTCTGTATCTAATTGTGCATTTGATATCCGTGTTCTTATCTCTAAAATTAGTGTTGATAACATGGCTAACAGAACTTTGAAAGAATTGACTGCACCTGATGTTGCATATCAGCCTTTGTGTATTCAATATCCTGAGTTAGAGGTGCCATTTGAGCTTAAGTCTGGTCTAATCCATTTGCTGCCCAAGTTTCATGGTCTTGCAAGAGAGGATCCTAATAAGCATCTTAAGGAGTTTCATGTTGTGTGCTCCACCATGCGACCTCAAGGAGTGCCTGAAGAGCATATTAAGTTGAAAGCATTTCCTTTCTCTTTAGATGCTGAAGCAAAGGACTGGTTGTATTATCTTCATCTAGGTTCTGTTACTACATGGCAAGAAATAAAGAGATTGTTCTTAGAGAAGTTCTTCCCTGTATCCAGAACAGCATCTATCCGAAAAGATATTTGTGGCATTAGGCAGTTCTCTGGGGAGACTTTATATGGGTATTGGGAGAAATTCAAAAAGTTGTGTGCAACATGTCCTCACCACCAGATTAATGAACAACTTCTCATCCAATATTTCTATGAAGGGCTGATTCAAAATGATAGAAATATGATTGATGCAGTAAGTGGTGGAGCATTGATGGACAAGACACTGCAGGCTTTAACTCTAATTGCTAACATGGCAGCCAACTCACAGTAGTTTGGCTAAAGATCTTTTGCACCAGCTAAGGGAGTCAATGAGGTGACTGCAGCTGCTGATAATCAGAGGCTGGAAAATAAGATAACCGAGCTTACATCTCTTGTAAGACAGCTAGCTGTTGGACAACACCAGCAAATCAATACAGCAAATCAGTGTCCTTCACAAGTATGCGGCATATGTACCACCACAAGTCATTATACTGATGCATGTCCTACATTACAAGAAACTGATCCAGGAGTACAAGACTCAGCTGCAGTGGCCGGAATATTCATTGGATGGCCGCAAAGAATAAAGAACCATACAGACCTCAACAACAGCAAAAGTATGATCCATTTTCTGAGAGGTACAATCCAGGGTGGAGAGATCATCCTAACCTGAGATATGGTCCTGTGCAGCAAAATGTACCACAGCAATAAAAATTTCAAACAGCAGGACCAAGTCCAAGTCAAAGCAATAAGTACCAACCACCTCCATTTAGACAGCAGCAGAATATACAGCAGAATGTGATGCAACCCATGCAGAGTACCAGTTCAGATCCTATATTAGAGGATTTGGTGAAACAGATGGCGACCAGTAACCTACAGTTCTAGCAAAATGTGAATTCTACAATTCAAGACTTGCAGACACAGATTGGATAGTTGGCAACTTCAGTCAACAAAATGCAGTCAGAAGGTTCTGGCCAAATCCCTTCTCAATCAGTCATCAATCCAAAAGGAAATGTGAGTGCCATTACATTGAGAAGTGGTAAGGAGTTAGAAATGGAGAAACAGAAAATTGAATCTAGCGGCGAGAAAACAGAAAAAAATGATGCAGCAGAAAAAATGGAAACTCAGAAAAAGTCAAGAGCTGCAGATTCTAATTTCATACCTCCATTACGTTTTCCCAACAGAATAGCTCAAACAAGAAAAGCAGCTGAACTAGATAAGGAGCTGTTTGACACTTTTAAGAAAATAGAGGTCAACATCCCTCTCTTGGATGCCATAAAGCAGATTCCTAAGTATGAAAAGTTTCTTAAGGAGTTATGCACTCATAAAAGGAAGTTGAACGGTCATGAAAAGGTGAGCATAGGTAGAAATGTTTCTGCATTGATTTAGCCCAATATACCCAAGAAGTGCAAAGATGTAGGTACTTTCACCATCTCTTGCACCATAGGCAACTCTGAATTTGGGAATGCAATGCTAGATTTAGGTGCCTCCATAAATGTCATGCCTACATCAGTTTATAGATCATTGAAGCTTGGAGATTTGAAACCAACTGGTGTAGTAATCCAACTAGCCAACAGGAGCACTACACATCCAGCAGGTGTGCTTGAAGATGTGCTTGTTCAGGTAAATGAGTTGATTTTCCCAGCTGATTTCTACATTTTGGAAATAGAAGATGAAATGTCCAGCAATGGACTCACACTGATTTTGGGAAGACCCTTTCTGAAAACAACAAAAACTAAGATAGATGTGGATGCAGGAACTCTTTCTATGGAGTTTGGTGATGATGTTGTGCAATTCAATATTTTTGATGCAATGAAACATCCTTCGGAAGAGCATTCTCTTTTCTATCTTGATGTCATTGATTTTCTGATTGATGATTACGTAGATTTAAGCTTTGAATATGATGATTTTGCTGATTTTGATGAATTTGCTTATTGTGAATAGTTCAAAAGTGTGGAGATTGATTCTGCAGCAACAGAATTGAAAGAACCACCATTACCATCCATTATGCAACCACCAACTTTAGAGTTGAAGCCTCTACCTTCACACCTAAAATACGTTTTCCTAGAGGCTAATGATAAGCTACCAGTTATTATAGCAAATGATCTCCAATCGGATCAAGAAGATAAGTTACTGCAGATGTTGAAAGATCACAAGAAAGCTATTGGCTGGTCTTTAGCTGATATTCCAGGGATTAGTCCTTCCACTTGTATGCACCGAATATTGTTAAAGGATGGTGCTAGAATTGTAAGACAGCCACAAAGGCGGCTGAATCCTACCATTTTGGAGGTAGCGAAGAAAGAAGTCAGCAAGTTGCTAGCAGCAGGGATCATTTATCCTATATCGCATAAAGGAGTGGGTTAGTCCTTTGCAAGTGGTTCCTAAGAAGACTGCATAATCAAGTGAAAAATCAGAACAATGAATTGATTCCAACTAGAATCCAAAATAGTTGGAGGGTGTGTGTAGACTACAGGAAGTTGAACCAAGCCATTAGAAAGGACCATTTTCCTCTTCCATTCATTGATCAAGTGTTAGAGAGACTTGCAGGCAATTCTCATTATTGCTTCTTGGATGGATTCTCAGGTTACCTTCAGATCCATATAGCACTGAGGACCAAAGACAAAACTACTTTCACTTGTCCATTCGGCACTTTTGCCTATAGGAGGATGCCATTTGGCCTTTGCAACGCTCCAGGTACTTTTCAGAGGTGTATGGTAAGTATTTTCTCAGATCTTTTAGAGAGTTGCATGGAGGTATTTATGGATGATTTCACTGTTTATGGATCCTCATTTGATGCATGTTTAGAGAGTCTGTCTAGAGTCTTGGATAGGTGCATTAAGACTAATCTTGTGCTAAATTTTGAGAAATGTCATTTTATGGTGACAGAAGGGATAGTCTTAGGGCATTTAGTATCTAGGAGAGGCATTGAAACTGATAGAGCCAAGATAGATGTTATTGCTTCTTTACCTTACCCCGTGTCTGTGTGGGAAGTGCGTTCTTTTCTTGGCCATGCAGGTTTTTACAGGAGATTTATATGAGATTTCAGCAAGATAGCTTTACCTTTATCCAGTCAAGCATGTAAGGAAGTGGAGTTTGTTTTTGATACACCTTGTCACAGCATTTGATGAGCTGAAGAAGCAACTCACTACAGCTCCCATCATCCAACCACCTAATTGGGAGTCTCCTTTTGAGCTGATATGTGATGCTTCTAACTTTGTACTTGGAGCTGTCTTAGCTCAAAGAATTGGCAAGATTTCTCATGTTATAGCCTATGCTTCACGGACATTAGACACAGCTCAAGCCAATTATACTACCACTGAGAAAGAACTTTTGGCTATTGTTTTTGCATTAGACAAGTTTTGCTTTTATTTACTTGGTTCTAGAGTGATTGTCTTTTCAGATCATGCAGCATTGAAGTTCTTATTGAAAAATCCAGATGCAAAGCCAAGGCTGATTCGTTGGATGTTGCTACTCCAGGAGTTTGATATAGAGATCAAAGATAGGAGCGGTGCACAGAACTTGGTAGCTAATCACTTGAGCAGGATCGAGCAGGATTCCGACCTTTTGCCTATCAGAGATGATTTTCCTGATGAGCAGCTTATGCAGCTGCATGATACCACCACTTCCCCTTGGTTTGCTGATTTAGTTAATTTCTTGGTTGCATCTGTTTGGCCCCAACATGCATCTAGATCACAGATTGCTAAATTAAAAAGTGATGCCAAATACTATGTATGGGATGATCCATATTTGTGGAAATTTTGTAGTGACCAGGTAATTCGCAGGTGCATACCAGATCATGAGATCCAGTCTGTACTTCATTTCTGTCATGCTTCCCCTGTTGGAGGGCACTTTGGACCACAGCGGATAGCTAGGAAAGTACTGGACTCTGACTTCTATTAGCCTACCATTTTCAAGGATGCACATCAAGTTTTTACCACTTGTGAGCAATGCCAGAAAACCGGATCTGCCATCACTCGTAGACATGAGATGCCACAGCAACCTATTCTGTTTTGTGAAGTTTTTGATGTTTGGGGTATTGATTTTATGGGACCCTTTCCTATCTCTTTTGGATTTACATATGTTTTGCTTGCTATTGATTATGTATCCAAATGGGTGGAGGCAAAAGCCACCAAGACTAATGACTCCCGTGTTGTTGCAGATTTTGTAAAGTCTAACATATTTTGTAGGTTTGGTGTACCTCGCGCTATCATTAGTGACCAAGGGAGTCATTTTTGCAATAGGACCATGGAAGCTTTGCTTCGGAAGTATGGGGTTGTCCACAGAATTTCCACTGCCTATCATCCCCAAACTAATGGGCAGGCTGAGGTTTTTAATAGGGAGATCAAGAAAATTTTGCAAAAGGTAGTGCAACCGAATAGGAAAGACTGGAGCCGTAGGCTTGAGGATGCTCTTTGGGCTCACAGGACTGCTTACAAGACACCTATAGGGATGTCTCCTTTTCGAGTTGTTTTTGGTAAAGCATGCCACCTTCCGGTGGAGATTGAGCATCGTGCATATTGGACAATTAAGTGTTGTAATATGGATTTTGATAAAACAGGTGTTGAAAGGAAATTTCAATTGCAGGAACTTGTGGAGCTTCGTTTGGAGGCTTATGAGAATTCAAAATTCTACAAGGAGAAAACTAAGAAATTTCATGACAAGATGATTTCTAGAAAAGAATTCTCTGCTGGCCAAAAAGTCCTTTTGTTCAATTCTCGTCTTAAGCTCATGCCTGGTAAGCTTCGTTTAAGATAGGATGGTCCTTTTGTTGTTACTAACATTTTTCCTTATAGTATAGTGGAGATCAAAAGTGAATCTAGTGACAAGAGTTTCAAAGTTAATGGTCACCGTCTGAAGCATTTTCATGAAAACCCGACATTGGTAGGGGAAGAACTAGAGGAGCTATCTTTGGATAAGCCCACTCATCCTCAAGTGCAAATTTTTCCACTATAACAAGGGAGTTTTTCCTCCTTCGCTCTTTAATTACACAAGTTTCTTTATCTTTTGTTTTGTAATCACATCGAGGATAATGTGTAATTTAAGTGTGGGGGAGTGTTTTAGAACTAGGATTTTGTCTTCCTAAGTCTTTCTAATAAAAAATAAAATATATATATATATAAAAGAGTTTGTTTTGATTTTGTGCTCAAGTTTTCATGGCATGATATGGATGCATTTTTAGTAAGCATTAATGATTAATTGATGGACCAATTGTGATAGATTTATCCCTTGAGAGTTTTTGAGCTTTGTACATATGAATAACTATGTTTTTATTTGCTTGTGTGTTTTCACTCATGTTTGTTAGTCACTCTAGAACTTGACTTAACTCTTGTTGAAGCTTTTGGTTCACATGCATGTATTGAGATGATTTAGGCCATTTTTTTTTTTTGCTACTATCCAAATTAGCCTACCTTGAATTAATTCCATTGTTTGCCTATTTGAGCCTATTTAAACCATCCTTTATTTTGTAATTCACTACAAACTCATAAAGTGAAAAACAATGATTCACCTTAACTTTAGAGAGTAAAAGAGCTTTGGAATGCGTTCTTAAATAAATGTAGGAGTTATCCAACAATTTGAGGTTTTCTTGTTTTGTTTACTTCATCTATGTATTCGTTATGAAAAAAAAATAAAAATGATAAAAAAAAAATGTGTTTAGTTGTAAATATAATGAAATACATATTTGGCAGGATTGAAAAAAAAAGGAAAAGAAGAAGAGAAAAAGAAAAGGAATATATATATATATGAAAGGAAAAATGGAAATGGAGTTCAGTTGTGCATGTTTATTTGGAATCATTCCTCATGGCTCTTCTAGGCTCAGGTTGATAGCTAGTATCCTTTCTTATATCTTCCCATACCTTAACCCTGCTACAACCTGGAAAGTCCTTTTGATCTTTATGTGCATGTGTTTCAAATGTTGATGTTAGAGGCTTGTCAAGCTTATGGTAGTGTTAACATTCATGATGTGCTTTGAGTGTAAATACAAACCTAAACACTTGAGAGTTTGCCTAACGAGATTCTATTACTCTTGGTTCATCTTTTGATCGGATTTGTCTTCTTGAGATGTTGAGAATGTGTTCATACATATGTTCTGAATTCTTGTGAATAAAGTGCTTGTTTCTTATTTCCAATGGTGAATTTTTAGGCCCCTATGATTCAACTTTTGGATTTTGCCCAGGAGTGCAAAAGACTAAATGTAGGGGAATTTGATAGAGAAATTTTTAGGCATCTATTATTGTTCATACTTGGCCTAATTTGCTTCTATATGTGTTTAATGCTAATGATTTAATTAAGTTTTGCATAATTGGGCCTCATTGGATTTAATTGTTGAAATTTGGTTAATTTCGGATTTTACACTCACTATGACCTTTTTGTCTTCCACAGATAATTTTGGGCTCTACAAATATCGAATTTAGGTGATCTTGGTGGCTCCTGAAAGCTAAGACTGAGATTTATAATTTTGGGTTTCACAGGCTTCATCAAATTCGGTCCGTTTCAAGGCTTAATTGGGCTTCCAAGTTCCGGAGCTATTGCTTAGGCGGGTCCAAGACCTTTCCTCACTTAATTGGGCATATCTCACTCATTTCTGATCCAATTAAGGCATATAATATGTCTCTGGAAAGCTTATCCAGAGAGGAATATCTTATCTAGATCAGATTTCAAAAATAAGGAAAATCTGGATAAGATAAGGTTAGTGATAAGTGGAAATTCGGGTAGGGACATTGGATTGCCTATAAATTTCTGTTTCCTTTGCAATTCTGTACTAAATCAATAATAAAGAACCAGAAACTTGTATTTTCATTTTTCCTTTCAAACTCAAGGTGCTCATACAGAGAGCTTGCCAATGGAGATGTCCATGGAAGGCTAAGCTTCTCTCAATCCTTGACATCATAGATAGTTGGTTTGAATTTGGAGTTCCTATTGTATAAATCTTATTTGTATGTATGCTTTCCTTTTCTAAACTTCAATTTCGATTATGGACTTGGTTATTTAACATGATCATGTTTGAATTATATCTGATTAGATATAGGATTGAATTCGTTAGTGAAATTGAAGTAAAGGCTGAGTAACCGATTGGTTGTTCAGGTTAATCCAAACTGCACGTAATTTGACATTCATTTAAATTGCGATTGTGATTTAAGGATTGTTGAGTAAAAACTGTATGATTATATAGTTGATTCGGATTAACAGAGTAGCATGCAAAGTTAACTCTTTTGAACCGTGATGAATTCTGCCAATAGTCATGATGTCTGGGATTGATTCTTTGATCAAGAGTGATTCTATTCTATTTCTATTTCTATTTCTGTTTCTGTTTCTGTAATCCTTTCATTCCAAAAATCACAAACTCCCCCCTCGCCTTTTTATTGTTATTAGTATTTACAATTTGATAACATAACTGATGTGTCCTGAAGAAGAATGACCTGAGTCTACTTATACTGCAAATAAGGGGATTTAGACTATTTTGATATCGGATGTGACAGTACATATTACTCACCTACTCAAGTGCATCTAAAGTAGACAACCTCTAAAGCAAAAGGCTATCCTAAGCAAGATATGTGCACGTACCTTACTATGCTTCCTACCCACCCACTACTACTGCCTATCCCAAGGGGGAGGAACATAACCAACCCACTAGGCCAGTTCAACAGGAGTGGCCAAACGGTGAAAGGGTTGGGCGTGTGCTCCATGGCTAAGTATCATTCTCACTCTACCTCCTCGGATTGACTATATTACTGTAGCCTCAGTACCTCCACCGATCTCCATGGGCATGGCAGGGAAGAACTGATAGACAGGATCTCGGTGGCTGAGTCCTTAGAGGGGGTCAGTCTTTGAATGGGCTGAGGGAGAGCAGGGAACATACTCCGGGTAATCTCATACAGCTGAGGTGGCAGCAGGGGTACGTCGAGTCTACTCCGTAGGGGCGCGCATGCTCTAAGAGAAGCTCATCGGTGAAGGGCAAGGTAGGGGTGAAGCGAAAACTGGTGACAGGATGAGCAAATGGGCGGTCTAGAAATACGAACATATGGATGGAACAACGGCCCACAAAATGATATGACTGGTGTGTGGTGTAACATCCTAATTTTTAACCCAATACTCCTAGAACGTATTTAGGTTAACCATTAGTCTATTACTCTTTTAGTCTCATTCTTTAAAACTTTTCATTAAAATACTTAGCGGAAAATATAGGTAGAATTTTTTTTGTTTGAAACATAAACCTAGCGAGCCTCGTGTACCGTGAAGCATAAACCTAAAAGGAATAGCATGAACAGAAACACCAGAGAGGCTTCATGGAAGGAACAACCATCAACATATCATCCTATGACACTAACGTTAAATATCAAGTCAAATACTAATGGTATTAGTGATATAGGTTCTCACAATCACATCAAATATATTGGGCCCTGTAACACCAGAAAAATTGTCTAAAAATTTATTTGAGCTTAATTAGTCATAATTTTAAAAATTTGATAGTTTGAACAATGATGAGGATGATCCAATGGATTTGTAAAAAAAAAATGTGAATAGTAACCTATGGGCCCCACCGGTCTGTCGGAACAGCCAATACCTTAGAAGTGGGCCTCGAAAATGCCTGAAACTAAGAAATTATAATATTAAGATTATAAATGAGTAGGAATAAAGATTTCATACCTAGAATTAATTTTTCAAGCAATGTTTGATTACCTGGGTATACTATTTTACCCGATCAGTAGAATTTCGGTGTGCGGTTTCTAACACCGTAAAAGCTACTTAGTGGCTAAGTAAGCTTTATCAACCACTTTATGCCAAGTGGATGACAAGGATTGAAAATTGAAAAGCAAGTTTTAATCATGGCCTTTCATTTATTAATATTTTACTCGGGTGCTCATATCTCACCCGTTCGGTGGGATTTCGGTGTGCGATTTTGACACTGTAAAAGCTATTTATTCTACAAGTTAAAGAGAGCCACTTATCTTGAGACAAGTGGCTGACCAAGATTCATTCTTTGACCAACAAACCAAATCTTCGCCATCCATTTTTCTTACTTTGGTCAAAGATCATTTAATTATACAATATAATACTCATTCTTTTATATATAACAAGATAACCACAAGCCAAGCTTCTTCAAGAAGCTCAAAATTTCGTGCAACATGCTGTAAGGAGAAGGAAACCAGGTTCTTCCATGTCCAAGAGCTCAAACTTCACTTCAAATGCCAAAAACACTAGCCTAGAGTTGATAAAACACTAAACTTCCTTCACTAAACTTATTCTACACATCAATACCTATAAATTTAACCGATTGGAATTTCAATTCCACATCAATCCTAACCTTGGTATCTCATACATCATTGATTAAGGAAGGGCTTGGTGCTGATTTGGTGGCCTTGAGTTGAGCAAAATCAATCTTGGAGCATCCTTTGGAGCCAAGATCCCTAAAGTCATCAAAGTAGGGTTTTCTTTGACCTTTTCTTTCCAATTTTATGCTGGACTTTTCTGATTGTGTTTGGTCTGAAATTTCTAGATATATTGGTTGATAATATGATGATATTGATCTGTTAATTTTTGTGGAGTGTTTGGGATTGTGTAAAAATCATTTTTATCAAAAGAGATTCTGAAGTGGTTTGCTGGATTTTCGATTTTCCTGCTGGCAGTGATTGTTCATGAGCTATAAAAATTATATGTTGAAGGTAACAACCTCAGATAGTTCCATGAATTTTCTTGAGCTCTCCTAATGCCTTGAAAAATTCAAGAACCGAAGTTGTAACTATGCTGCCTGAAATGTTGAATCTGAAGCTGTGAACTTGTGACATTTTATTAACCTAGTAAATGATCGAATTATGAGCTTAAATTTTTACAGGCTATTAAGGGCATATTGAAGTCCAACACTGAATTTTTATATGATTTTATATGATTATTTGGTAGGGTAATAAAATTGGAAACTATGACTGTTGGCTGTAAATAGGGGGTTTCTAACCTCCAAAGTTGTTTAATTTTGTTCACATATTTAGAGAATTCTTTTTGTTATGAAATTTTTATGGAACCTTGTGGACACATTGAGGTGTCATTGATAATTTTTATAGCATTTTAATTGATCATTTGGTATGAGAAATGAATTATGCTACTTGAGTGAAAAATCTGCCAATGTGCTGAAGTTGTGATGATGCCTTGAATTAGTGACCTAATGGCATTTGGTTCAAGTTGATGTGTGTGAATGCATGCCATGGACTTCCAAGATTATGTTATGAAGAATGAATGAATAATATATATAGGTTTGAAGTATTATGAAATCCGAGAATTATGTTCATGCATATAGAAATGTTATGCGTGTATATATGAGCTTAAGGATGATGTATGTGCTAAGTGAAAAATGAAGTCCCCTTTAGTATAAAAAGTGCACGAAGAGGTCCCCGATAGGGCACGAAGAAGTCCCCTTTAATATGTAAAGGGCACGAAAAGATCATTGTAATTGCCATATGTCTATGTATATCTTGTTAAATTATTGGTCTTGAAGGAATTCCTATGATGTTGAATGTTATGAAATACATGTTTTAAGTGATTGAATAATAAAAGAGACCCACTTCGGAAAGGTGATTTTATAATTTTAAAATGAACATTTGATATGTACATATTGCATGCTCACGCTTTCTTAATAAACCAAAGCGACTGGGGCGATGATGATGATATTATGAATGTGTAATTGGGGAGTTACTCTACTAAGAATTTTAGAATTCTCACCCCTATGTTTTTGTGTTCCCGTGTCATCTCCAGGTTGATGCAGAGAACCGAGGGATTGCTATGCAAAAGAACTCAGAAGTGCAATAGTGTAGTAGTTAATGCTTTTATTATATTGTATTTAGTGGAATGGATATGTGTGTAAATATGTTAAAGAACAAAGGTATGTTAAAGCTCCTAGGAGAGCTTCCCTTATGTACTTAACTCTGTATTAAATAAATAGTTTGGTTTCATTGCTATATATTTTAGTATAATTATGACCTAGTTATCTCGTGAACCAACCAAACTGGCTATAAATATTTAAGAAAGGTCCGCTAATTTATAAGTAACAACTCTCGAGTATGATGTCATGACTTAAGGATGACGTTGTACTTGGGAGGATGTTACAGGCCCACCCATGAAGGTTGAGCATACAACAATTCAAACTACACATGACGACGATGTGAAAAGGTTAAGACTAGATCCCCACTTCCGCTACGCCACTCGGATCCTCGACCATCAAGCTACTTCCATGTCAGCACCTCAGGGTAATCCATGGGCGTCGTTGTCAACCTTGTCTGAAGATGAAGATGGAAAAGAAAGATAGGAGGAGTGAGAAACTTATACAAGAATCTCAGTAGGGCTTCCCTTTTCACACACGTGTCATCATCATCGTCCTCAGGAACCTCGGGTTTAACTATGAAATAGTGAGCATGCAAAGATTCATTTATTAAGTTCTAAAACATCCATTACCGAGGCCCGTTCATTTTATCATAAGTCTTGTAATGAATGCATCATACTTCTTTATGATATACAAGTCAATACTTTATGCAACATTAACTTTAAAGCATATATCTAACTTTATAGCAAACATGATATGCATAGAGCGTGGTTCATGAATGACATTCCTTGTTTTCCTTAGGTGACTTAAGTCTCTTTTCATTCTTGGGGCCATCCTATTACTCTTCCCTTTTGAGAGTACTTCTAAGTTATGAGCTCATACCTCACTATTCGTCACTAGCATAAACTTATTCCCTTTTGATAAGTTGAAGTCCCAACTTGATAAGTACGGGTTAGGGGGCAAGAATAACCTTTTCATCACCTATAGTTTGATAAGTCCAAAGGATCATTTTCTCATGTTTTAGATCACCTTAAGCAAGAATCACCTTTTCGTCACCTATCGTTTGGTAAGTCCAAAGGATCACTTTCTCATACTTTACATTTCCTTGAGCAAGAATCACCTTTTCATCACCTATAGTTTGGTGAGTCCAAAGGATCATTTTCTCATACTTTAAGTCTCCTTAAGTCTTAGCATGTTATAACAAGATGCAACACATATCTCATAAATATCATAATTCTTCATATATTTCTAACATATGAATCTCTAATGTTTCAAATGAAACCATAACATGCAAATGATGAATTCTATGCCAATACCTCACATAACATCAAATATTACATGAATGCATCATCTCAAATCATCATCTCATAAACGTTCCCTTAAATGGCCAAACACTTAAATTGGGCAACTCAAATTGTCAAATTATTTCCTTATGCATCTAAGGGACTAATCATCATCATTACCACTAATTATTAACCTCAAGAACATCATCAATCAAAGTTGGGCAGCATAGGTATTAGATGAAATTCTATGATTTAAGGTGTTCTAGAAGTTGCGTTTTACGCTCTTTCTCATTACCGGCTTTCTTTATGATGCTAGAATTAATTCCTAAACCATTTATGGGCCATTCTCACTCAAGTAAACATGGCATAACATGGTTTTACAATCCTTCAAAGGTGCTGGAGCAGAAACAGAAAATTAATTAATCTAAGTGTTCTAGAATCGTACTTTTACGGTTTTCTAATTACTAGTTTCTCCGTAGGTGCTAAAAATAAATCTTACATAAAATGTTACCAAGTTTTTCATATTTAAACAATCCTAATCTAATTATTATCCCACTAAAATAGTTTGATCAGTATCTAAAAATAAATGGGTCAAAACCACGCTAAAACTTGACTTTACGATTTTTCTGTAAGCCTAGTTTCTTTCCTAACTTGCATAGAAGGGTTTCTACCTCAACACATATAATTTTTACACATTCTAGCATATCAAGATAACATCATACAGCACAAACACACCATGGTAGAACCGAATTCATATATGTACGTATCATACATAAAATTTCATTTTCAACAAGCATAAGTTACTAGTTTCTCTTTGAATTGTTCTAGGACTTCTAGAACTCTTTTGCAAAACATTTACCTTGTGAAAGGGACTAAGAACAATCATAGGGTAGTAACTAATTTAAAACATTCTTGGAAGAGGTTTAATTTACAAATCTTGTTGGTAATAATTTTATAAAACTCTTGAGGTCTAAAGAAAATCTTAAAACATAGATTGTTGACTCTTGTGACTAGATGAGACTCACACCAAGTCCATCATCATCACATGGCTGAAATATGAATCCATGATGATGTCTCCATGACCAACTTTAACTTGAGGTAGTAAGGGCAAGTTTTTGAGCTCTAGGTTCTTTAAGTGATGACAAAATATAAACGTGCTATGCATTCCATTTTATTCTTCATTAGAAAGTAAAGTGAGAGCTTCAAAGTAAATATGAAATGCAAGAACTTGAAATTAAATATGCAAGGCTTGAAATTAAATATGCAAGGCTCAAAGTAAATATACAAAAACTTGAAAGTAAATATGTAAGTTCAATTCTTTATTTTAGTGCTTTAGGCCCAGTAACAATCGACTTTAAGGCCGAAACAGAAAGGCTTTGAGATTATTTAGGTGATATGCAAATTCTTGTTTTAATCTTTAAGTTCTTAGGTGATGACTTGAAATATAAACACGAAATGCAAAGCTTGAAACTTAAACGTGATAATGCAAGTTCTTTTCTTAGATCCTTAGAGTTTAGTGATGACATAGAAAAGTAAATATGAGATGCAAGAACTTGAAATATAAATATGCAAGTTCATTTTTACATCTTTACTAGAGCTTTTACAAGACTTTAAAGGAATATGAGCCTTAACCCAAACTCATCATGACAAGATAAAGTGAACATTAGAGTTCCTAGAACACAAAATAGCATTCCAAAATAAAACCATAAGAGAGCCATATAACATTTTTATGAAAAATCAAGCTTTAGAGATTTCATCATGATGAACAAGAAGTCATCATCTAGAACTCTCATCATCAAGCTATCATGTTAAGCCATTCAACATAATGGCCGAAAACTGAAAGGGAAGAAAAGGAAAAGAACCAAAACCATGAACAAGAAAAGAAACCATTTTGAAACTCTAGAGACCATGCTCTTGATGATGTATTAACACCAACATCATGAGTCCTCATCATTGAGTTCATACATCCATTTTAGAGTATTATCAAAACTAAGTTCCCAAGATCAAGAAAGAAGGAAACCAAAAACTTCTTTTACTCAAGAACCAAGATCAAGCTTTAGAGGTTGCTCAAGTGATAAATATTATCATGAGATCCTCAGAATCAAGCTCTCATTTCCAAGTCTCTCAAGGCCCTTGGCCGAAAATGAAAGAGAAACAAAGAGGAAGAAAGAAGTTCTAAAAGATTCAAGAGAAACTATAAGGCACATAACTTAAACAAGAACTTTAATGGCTAAAATATTTAAAACAAAATCCCTACCAAGTGAAATGAGGTTGAAAAAGATGAAGAAGAAGAACTCTTGGTCTTTGAGAGAAAAAGGAAAGCTTTGAGTGCTCTTAGAAAACTAAAACTTAGCAAATGACTAAAGGTGGCTCAAGTTCATCCAAGTGTGCTATTTATAGAAAAACAAAACATGAGGGGTGAAAAAGGGGGGAAGAATGGCGTCACTTTTAGGGAAGGAAGGAGAGAGAAAATATCTCGTGGTTATGCCATTTCAAGGTAAGATGTAGGCATGGGTTTAGGCATAGGTTTAGGCATAGTATAGGCATGGTTCTTTGAATGAAAGAATTCAAACATGTGGTGGATATTGGAGGGTGATGTGGCGCCATCTTCTCCATGGAATGGGGGAGGAAAATCTTCCATTTAATTGTGGTTTAGAGGTGTGTTTAGGTGTAGCTTGTAACATCCTAATTTTTAACCCAATACTCTAGAACATACTTAGGTTAATCATTAGTCTGCTACTTCATAGTTCTCATTTTTACTTAGAAATACTTAGCGGAAAATACGGGTAAATTTTTTTTGAAAAACAAAGTGAGAGCCGCGTGATGTGATATATCATGTAACGGACAAAACATACATCTCATAACGTCATAGCATAAGGCACACCATGAATAGCACTGAATATCATCTCATATATATATATAACTTGCCCACTTATAAGTGTGAGACTTAATTTAGTACAAGGAAAATACATGAAAGGAAATACAACATAAACATAAACATGATCTACTCCCCTACCCGAGTGCATCTAATGGGATAACCTCGAATCAAAAGAAGGTTTATCCCCATCTAAGTGGTGTGTGCTCTAACCGGGTACTCCATCGGTCGGTCATCACCTCCTACTGACGTCCATCTCGCGAACGAGGCAGATATTCGGGAAACTGGGCGAGCTCCTCGGGCGTAAAGAGGCTGAACGAGGATCGAGAGTGACCCCCGCGGTGTGGCCATATCTCCGGTCGCCGTGCAAGTCGTGGCTGAGTCACGGTATCCTCACTGCCCTCCCTCATCAATGGTGGAGAGGGGGCAGAGCTCTCGCTATACAGATGGGTAGGCGGGTCCTCGGACTGGTTGGTCTCCGAGAAGTAGGTCCAGGGCACGTAATTGGGATAGCCTCGCATGACTGAGGCGGCGGTGTGCATGCGAAGCACTCTCTCGTCATGCGTACGCGCATGCTCAAAAACCCGCTCGTCGTTGCCATAGGGTGCAGTCGGGGAGAAGCGATGGGTGTGCACGGGATGAGCGAAGGGGCGTCTTACGAACATGAAAACTCGCACCGTGCACTGCCTCTCAAAATGGTATGACCCGTGAGCCGGGTCATAGTGCACCTCCCATGTCGGGGTGTCCACGAACACTACGAACGTCACCATCTGAAGACGTGACGGAAAGAAAGAGATAGAGGGAGTGAGAATCTTGCTAAAGAATCTCAGTAGGGCCTTCTACTACCTAGGTGTCATCATCTACGTCTTCAGGAACCTTGGGTTTAGTTATACAAAATGACTGAACATGCATTAAGTTCATTTTAAACTTTAAAATATACTTTAGCCAAGGTCCATTCATTTTAGGATGATCTTAATGTCGTGAATGCAACATAATAGAGGATGTATGCATGGCACTACCTAATGCACATACATAAAACATAACATCAAGCATCATCATACTTAGTGGCATAAAGTGGCAATAGAAACATTCATATGGGACAAACTTAGTGACATAATCATAATCATGAAACTTCTCTTCCTCATGGGCCACCCTAAAAGACAATCGTACTGGGGGTGCTCGGCCGAACTGGTGTCACCCATAACGTGTCACATATCTAGGTTATGAGCTCATACCTTAACTAGTCGTCACTAGTTCTTACTTACCACTTAACGATAAGCGTATCATAAATCATAAATCCCGACTATCTGAGTACGGGTTAGGGGGCAATTCTCTTAGGGGTGCTTGGCCGAACCGGTGTCACCTAAGAGTATAAAATGGTACCGATGTCACATGAGTTCTATGGAGGTGCTCGGCCGAACCGGTGTCATCTTAGAACCCATCTTAGTACCTTAATTTTCAAAATCTCTTTAAGTCCCCAAATTTGTCGGGAATTTGGCGGCACAAAGGCATTACGCCGAATTCCTTCCAAGCTTTATGCCACATAAACATATATCCTCATGAATTCATCATATGAATAACATCATCATCATTTACATACCACATGCATCATCATGGAACGTTCAACCGTTTATCCTTACGGTAGCTTATGCTTTGACCCTTACGGGTCTTAATCATGAGATATGGTTCTCTAACATCCGTCGCTCATATTTTATGCACCTAAGGGCTCATAATTAAACATCATTCATCATCCTCATGTTCACACGTAAATCTGAATAGCATAGGGCAGAATTCCTAACTTGTGATTACGGGGTTCTAGAACTTACGTTTTAGACCCTTTCTTGGTTCCGTCTTCGCCTAAGGCGCTATGAATCAAATCTAAATCAATTATGAGGCATTCCTATGCTTAAGGACTAATTATTAATCACGTTTATCATGTTGTAAGGGTTCTGGACAGAATCCAGAAAAATAAATGTTCTAAGAGTTCTAAACTTGCACTTTTACGGTTTTCTAGTTACTAGTTTCCCTATAGGTGCTAGAATTCGATTCTAATCCAAATGTTACCAAGTTTTTCATGTCTAAACAATCCTAATCTGATTATGCTCCCATTAAAACAGTTTGGATAAGTTCCATAAACAAATGGGTCAAAACAATGTTAAATTCTAGCTTTACGGTATTTTTAGTTAGCTAGTTTCTTACCTATTATGCATAGAATCATTTCTACATCATCATATGATATTTTCACACATTCTAGCACATCAAAACATCATCATACAGCATTACACTCATCATATCAGAACCGAAAACATTTAGCTTCAGTAAAGGATTTAAATTGACATTTATAGGTACATAAGTTAACTAGTTTCTCTTGGAATCAATTTAGAATTTCCAAAACTCTTTGCAAATCATTTTAATTCATCAAGAGGCTAAGAGAAGCCTTAGGCCAATGACCAAAATATATTTCATCTCCTAAAAGGGAATAAAGTCATATCTCATGACAACATAACCTTGAAAAGGTTTGTAAAGCTTTAAGGAAAACTTAGAACATAGACTATTGGTCCTTGTAGCTAGATGAAAACTCATTGCAAGTCCATCATCACTACTTGGCCGAAAATATGCATTCAAAGAATGGTTTCACATTAAACTTTAATTTGAAATGAAATGGGCAAGTCTTTGAGCTCTAGGTTCTTAAGTTATGACATAAAATAAACGTGCTCATGCTTTTCATTTTGAATCTTGCTTACGAAATAAAGTGATGACTTAATTTAAATATGCATGGCATAAACTTAAACGTGCAAGCTTGAAAGTAAATATGCGAGGCATAAACTTTAAACGTGCAAGCTTGAAAGTAAATATGCGAGGTATAAACTTTAAACGTGCAAACTTGAAAGTAAAGATGCAAGGTTCAATTCTTTATTTTAGTGCTCTTGGCCCAACAACAATCGACTTTAAGGCCGAAATAAATAGGCATTCGAGAAATTAATCAGGTGATGATGCAAGTTCAATTCTTTATTTTAGTGCTCTAGGCCCAACAACAATCGACTTTAAGGCCGAAATAGAAAGGCTTTGAGAATTAAATTAAGTGATGATGCAAGTTCCATTTTAATCTTTATGTTCTTAGGTGATAGCTTGAAAGTAAAGGTGCATAGCAAGAATGTAAATATAAATGCAAGCATAAAATAAATTATGCAAGTTCATTTTCATCTTTCTAGAGCTCTTAACAAGACTTTAAAGGAACTTAAACCTCAACCCAAACTCATCAAACCAAGATAAAGTAAAGTCTAGAGTTTTTAGAACTCAACATAAAATTTTTAGAAATCAAAACATTTTGCATGTAAAAGAAAAGGAGATGGCCGAAATCTCAAGGAACAAAAAGAACATTTTGAAACTCTAAAGTCCATGATCTTGATGATATATTAACACCAACATCATGAGACCTCATCATTGAGTCCGTAGAACCATTTTAAAACACCATCAAGACTAAAGTTCTCAAGAGTTCAAGAAAGGAAAAACTAGAAACATTTTTACTCAAGAACAAAGATCAAGCTCTAGAGTTTGTTTCAAGTGATGAACATCATCATGAAACTCTCATCATCAAGCTCTCATTTCTTTGAACCTCAAGGCCCATGGCCGAAAATGAGAAAGAAAAAGGAGAAGAAAAGAAGTTCTAAAAAGAATCAAGAGAAACTATAAACATAAAGCTTAGAACAAGAACTTTAAAGAAAGGAATACTTGAAAGAAAATCCCTACTTGATGTGATGAACTTGAAGATGGAAGAAGAAGATGAAGATGATGAAGATCTTTGAAGAACTTGAAGAACACTAGAACTTTGAGAGAAAAGAAAAGCTTTGAGTGTTCCTAAACTTAGCAAATGATCTAAAAGTGGTGCAAGTTCCTCAAGGCATTCTATTTATAGAGAAATGAAACAAATGAAGGGTGCTCATGGAGGAGAAGAGCTTCGGCCATGTGTGCAGAATTGGAGGGCATCCATGACTTCCATGAGGTGAGATAATGTGGTCTTGAGGCATGGTGAGGTATGGTTCAAGGTATGGCCTCAAGCATGGTTCTTTGAGTGAGAAAACAAATCAACATGTGGTCAAATGGGGGAGAGGTGGCCGAAACTTCATCAGCCATGGGGGAGGGTTCTTTGCATTTTAATTGTGGTTTAGAGTTGTGTTTAGGTGTATCTTTGACTATGCTTAAGATTAGGAAGTTGTAAGAAAGTGTTTAGGTAAGGAAAAATGGATAATTAGGGTGGTCTAGACATAATTAAGGAGTGGTCTTGCACCATTAGTGAGTTAGATCCTCAATTTAGAGTCTAAACAACTCTAGACACACTTCCTTGATTTAAGGAATTGGAGAGAGAAAACACTATTCAAGATTCCAAGACTAGGAATCTTGAGTTCTAAAAAGGGATTTAAGTTTAATCTAAGCAATTTTAGGTTCTAATTAACTTTAATAAATTATTTTGACTCTAGATTAATTAGGAAAATTAATTAATCTTCGTTTAGAGTCTAATATTGCTTAGGTTTGCTTAATTACGTCATTAAGCTCAAAAACACTATTCTAGGAGCAAAATCGTAATTTTGCACTAAAACTGCCCGGGATCACCGGGACTTGAACAGAGACCTCTAGACACATGAAAACGTGTTTTTAAACCTCTGGGAAAAGTTTCGAGCGCAAACGGCACTTCTACCCGCGTAAAAACGCTATAGGGGTATTTTGGTCATTTTAACCCGAAACTGCGGAAAACGAGATTTTTGCTTCCGGAAGCATTCAAAGGCCATTCAATCCCCTTCAAACATTGAGTTGACCCTTCGAGGACGACCGAGTTGGTTACCCTCGAATTCGGGTCAGGAAATGACCTCAAGGGCATTTTGGTCATTTCCCTCGGACAGAAAAATCGGGGTGTTACATAGCTTTGATTAGGCTTAGGATTAGGAACTTGTAGGTAAGTATGTAAGTGAAAGGATAGGTAATCAAGGCTATGTTAAGGTATGATTAGTGAGCACTCTAGCCCATTAGTGGAGTCAAAATCCTACTCTATCTAGGCTTCTTGGAGTATGGAGAGTGAATAGTAAAAACACTATTTAAGATTCCATATCTTGGGAACTTGAATTTTTTTAAAAGAAAAGGGGTTTTTTGAGTTTAATCTAAGCAATTTAGGTTCTAATTAATTTTAATAACTTATTTTGACTCTAGATTAATTATGAAAATTAATTAATCTTCAATTAGAGCCAAATATTGCTTAGGTGTGCTTAATTACATCATTAAGCTCAAATGGCACTATGCCAGGGGCAAAATCGTAATTTTGCACAAAAACTGTCCAGGACCACTAGGACTTAAACAGGTATTTTTAAACACATGAAAATGTCATTTTAAACCTTTGGGGGAAGTTTCGGGGTCAAACAGCACGTTTACCCGCGTAAAACGCTATAGGGGTATTTTGGTCATTTTGACCCGAAATTGCAGAAAACACATTTTTCGTTTCCGAAAACACTCAAGAATCATCCAATCCCCTTCGAACATTGAGCTGACCCTTCAAGGATTGCCATGCTAGCTATCCTCGAATCCCTGTCAAGAAATGATTTCAGGGGCATTTTGGTCATTTCCCTCAAACAAAAAAACCGGAGCGTTACACTTGGCATCAAAATGGAGCTCCTAAGTCAGCGCATCAACGTAGATCATGAATGCCGTCATCGTCCTTTGAAGACACGATGGAAATAAAAGATAAAAGGAGTGAGAAACTTGATAAAGAATCTCAGGAACCTCAGGTTTCATTATGACATAGTAAGCATGCATAAGGTTCAATTATTAAGTTCTAAAATACCAATTACCAAGGCCCATTCATTTTAATATGCATCTTGGATGTTATGAATACATCATACCTCATCATGAAAAGCATTTCAATACAGGGTGCAGCATACTATATAAAAGCATAAGTGATGCATATAGAACGTGGTAAACATAGCATGAATTACTTTATTTTATTCTTTAGGTGACTTAAACTATTCTTTCTCTCATTGAGGCCACCCTATTACTCTCTACTCTTGAGAGTTCTTAGTTATGAGCTCATACCTTACTAGTCATCACTAGTATACTCTTATCTTTAAGATAAGTTAACACCCAACTCTTATGTACTGAATAGGGGGCTGGAATCACCTTTCATAACCTTTAATTCAGGGAGTCCAAAGGATCACTTCTATATTGGATCACCTCTCCTAACCTTTAATTCAGGAAGTCTAGAGGATCATTTCCATATGTTTTTATATCACCTTAACATTAGCATGTTATATTTAAGATGCCGGAACACTACATATCATATAATGCTCATGCCTTCATATTGCTTGAACACATGCATCTTAAATAATCCAAATACAATCACAACATGCCTCAACAATTCTTATAACTAGTAGCCTAGGAGCCAACCCAATCATCACATACATACCCAAAAATATAGGATTACACCATCTCTTGAACTAAGCACTTTCATTATCTCTTAATCGGTTAAACCTATATTTCATATTTATTTATTTATGTATCTAAGGGATTAATTACAAAGATTCTCATCAATTATTGACCTTACAAACATCATTAAATGAATCTAGATAGAATTGAACAGAAAAGAAAATGAACTGTTTCGGTGTTTTAAAAGTTATGTTTTTGACCTTTTCTCGTTACTGACTTTCCTTATGATGCTGAAATTAATTTCTAAACCAATTATGAGTGATTCTAATACATATACACCTAATATAACACACTTCTACCATTTTAAACATGCTGAAACAGAAACTATAATTTCAGTTTTGGGAAGCTTTATAAGCCACCTTTTTTTTATCTTTTATAATTACTAGACTTGTATAAGGTGCCAAGAATAATTATCATATCAATTAATAGTGATTCTCACACATTTAAGCTACTTCAAACAACATACATCAGATCTGGAAATGTTAGATCCGAAATCAGAATTTAATTTTCCAAAGGCATGCAAAATTGTAATAATAAGCATTTCTAGTAACTAGTCTTTCTTAGAATTAATTCTAGATCAAAAAATACTCTTTCTAATTAATTTAGCCCTTAGAAAACACAAGTAAATGTCCTCAGATCAGTAGCAAAATCAGAGAATTCAATGAAAGGATTTTGATTATGTAAATCATATATTAACACTTTAGGAACTAACATTTTTCTCAAGGAAAGTTGTAAGACACAGACTTCAAGATCTCAAGACAACAATTATACTCATTCTTCGAACCTTGTCCCTTGAAGAACCAATTATATTTGTAAAGATAAATGTCCATGGAACCGAAATTCCTATGTAAGTTGAAAGGGGTAAGCCTTGAGCACTAGTTTATTTAGGTGATGGCATAAACTTAAACGTGCAGATGCAAGCTTCATTTTAATCTTGGTATTATAAGGTGATAGCAATGGAAATATAAATATGATATGCAGATCTTGAATATAAATATGAGAATGTAAGCTCATTATTTTATCTTTAAAGTTTAGGTGATGACTTGAAATATAAATATGCCAGACAAGAAATATAAATATGAAATGCAAATTTATTTTCCTATCGTCAAGCTTTAGGTGATAACTTGGAAGTAAATATGATATGGAAGGCTCCAATATAAATATAAAATGCAAAGACTTGAAATATAAATATGAATGCGTTTACATTTGTTATTTCTTTAAGTCCTAGGCTCCAGACTCCTATTTAGAATAACAACTCTAAAACACCGATCAACTTTAAGGTTGTAAAGGGTAAGTCTTGAACTTTAAATAGTTAAGTGGTAACATAATATACACATGAGAACGCAAGCTTATTTTTAGCCTCTAATGACTTAAGTGATATCTTGGAAAATGAGTATGAATACATGTGCATTTATTCCTTTTAAGTTTTATGTTCAAGACTCCTATTTAGAGTAACCACTCTAAAACACCGATCAACTTTAAGGTTGAAAGGGGTAAGTCTTGAACTTAAGCTAATTAAGTGGTAACATAAACATAATATTCCATTTTATTCAAGGCAAAACACATTAAAGAAAACTAAAAACAATATTTTCATTTATTAAGAACTCTTAAAACTAAAATGAAGTCTTAAGCTTTAGAGGTTAAGCAAATGATGGTTTTGCAACCAACATCAAAGATCCTTATCATCAAGCCATGACTCTTAAACCATAAGGCCATCATGGCCAAAAAAGAAAAGAAGGAAAAAGGAAATCATAACGCCGAAAATGAAGAGGAGAAGAAGAGAAACAACATTTCAACATTTCAATCTAGGAATGATACAAAAGAAATGAAGGAAAACTTTAAAACAACTCCCTACCAAAGACGTTTTTCTTTTTGAAAGAAAGAGAGCTTGAGCTTGAAAAGGAATGAAAAGAAAAATTCTTCCTTGGGGCCAAGATGATTTCGGCCAAGAAGAAAAGAAAAGGAAGAAATGTTTTTCTTAAGTTTTTGGTCTAGGAAGTGGAAAGGTAAAGTGTTTTAGGGAAGGTTGATGGTGGTTGTGGGTGTTACATTGGTCATTTATATTGGGAAAAATGGGGGCGTTACATAAAGGAAACAAATCTTCCATTATTAAATGAGACCTATACAGTGATTTCTGCTAAAAGCACCAACCACTACATTTGCCTTCTTAGGGTCATAATTCAACCCATAGTCATAATCCTTCAATAACTGCATCCACCTCCTCATAATTCAACCTTATTTAATTTCTAAAGAGAATTAGGGTGTTACATTGGTCATTTATATATGGGAAAAATGGGGGCGTTACATAAAGGAAACATATCTTCCACTATTAAATGAGACACATACAGTGATTTCTGCTAAAAGCACCAACCACTACATTCGCCTTCTTAGGGTCATAATTCAACCCATAGTCATAATCCTTCAATAACTACATCCACCTCCTTTGCCTCATATTGACTTCTTTCTAATCAAAAAGATACTTCATGCTCTTATGATAAAAAAAGACCTCAAACCTCACACCATACGATTGGTGCCTCCAAGACATAAGGGAAAACACTACCACAACTAGTTCTAAGTCATGGGTGGGATAGTTAAGCTCATGTGGCTTTAACTGTCGGGAAGCATAAGCCACTACCTTTCGATATTGCATGAGTACACATCCCAAGCTATGTCTAGAAGCATCAAAATACACCTCAAAGGGTTCTCTCGGGTCAAGTAAAACCAACACAGGGATGGAAGTCAACTTACCTTTTAACTCCAAAAAGCTCGCTTCACACTCATAAATCCAAATGAAAGGGGCATCTTTCGAGGTTAGCATAGTTACGGGTAAGGCAATCTGGGAAAAACTCTGGATAAGCCTACAATAATATCCAGCTAAGCTTAAAAAGCAATGGATCTTAGTCATAATGGTAGGTTGCTCCTAGTTTATTACCGTTTTAACCTTACTTGGATCCACTTCAATCCCATTACTAGACACTATATGGCCTAAGAACTTTACCTCCTCCAGCCAGAACTCACACTTGGACAACTTAGCATAAAGCTTCTTATCTCTTAAAAATATCTAAAATCCTCCTAAAGTGACTTTCATGCTCTTCCAATATCCTAGAATAGATGATGATATCATCTATGAAAACTAGCATGAACTGGTCTAGGTAAAGTCTAAATATCCAGTTCATGTAATCCATGAACATTGCAGGGGCATTAGTCAGCCCAAAGGACATAACTGTAAACTTGTAATGCCATACCTTGTCCTAAAAGTAGTTTTTGGTACATCCTCCTCGCTCAAGCAGATCTGATGGTCTTAGACCATAGATCAATTTTCGAAAACACAACTGCTCCTCTTAGCTGATCCATAAAGTCATCAATCTGAAGAGGGGGATACTTATTCTTCATGGTAACTTTGTTTAGTTGCCTATAATCTACACATAGTTGCATATTCTCATCCTTCTTTTTCATAAATAGTACCGGTGCCCCCTAAAGAAAAGTACTTGGTCTCACGAATCTTTTTTCTAACAACTTTTCTAATTGCATCCAAAGCTCCACTAACTCAATTGGTGACATCCTATAAGGCGCTATGGATATTGATCCTATCCTAAGGAGAACTCTACTTCCCAAACTGGGGAAAACTCAGGATCTCCTTAGGAAAGACATCAACGTACTCACTCATAGTTGGAATCCTCTCAAGGTTCTGCTCTGGATCAACCTTACTAGTGGCTAGGAGAACAAATCCTCTACTCATGACCCTACAACAGTTCAAGTCAATGGCATTTAGTAAGGGATTCACAGGCTAGTAAGTGTGGTTAGCTTAATAGGAAATATCATAGATTTGGCATAACAGTCTAATAGCACATGAGAAGTAGATAACCAATCCATACCCAATATTATACCAAAACAAGACATAGGTAAATAGATAAGATTAGAAGTAAAGTGTCTCCCATCTATGCAGTAATGACGATCTAAGTAAATAAGACAAGTTTTGACAGGTTTCGCGGTAGGAGTAGACACATGCAAGTTAAAAGGTAACCTAGATATAGGAAGGTGCAAGGATAATGCATGATCATGTGAGCTAAATGAGTGGGTTGCACCAGAATCATACAATACAATTAAACTATGTCCATTAACCTCACATTTACCCTAAATAAGCTTGTCAAATTGAATGGCTTCTTTAGCAGTTATGATAAAGATCCTACCTTACTGTTAGGGATGGGTGAAGGGAGCCTACTAGGACCTCTGAGTCGGGTAGTCTCTGATCAAGTGTCCTGGCTTCCCGCAATGTAGCATACACCTTGGCCTGCCAAGCACGAACGACTACAATGTTTCTTTCTACATCTACTATAGGGGGTAGTTGTAGTAGGGGTAGATTCTCCTCTGGTCTAAGTACGGGTGGTGGTAGGGGTAGTAGGGACTATCCTCTAGTGCTATGCACCCCTAATACCTTATTAGGCACGTTGTCTACCCACACGTTGCCCTCCAGTCTGAAAGCCCTTCTTATGGCCATGCTGCTTAAAACTCTACCCCTGTGGTGCTGTCTTCTGCCTATATGCCTTAAATTGAACTGCAGTTGTCTTCCTCTTGGTGTCCTCTATGATTCGGCAGGTGTTTGTCAGCTCCACAAACTTTCTGATCTTGAAGTGCTCAACTACCTCTCTGAACTCTGGGTCAGCCCATCAATAAGCTTATAGCACTTCTATTGATCAGTAGGGCTCCTTCGGTGGTATCGGGAAAACCGAGGCAACTCCTCGAACCTGGCATTGTAGGCAGGTACAATCATGGTCCCTTGTTTCAAGGCAAGGAACTATATCTCTCTCTCTCTCTTGTCACACCACTTCTGGAAGTACATGGCATAGAAGTACCCCTTGAAGATATCCCAAGTCATGACGGGGTGTGCAACCTCATTTTTCCTCCTCATATTATCCTACCACGCCTAAGCATCCCTCTGTAGCATGAATATGGCATGAGCCACCTTCTACTCCTTGGAGCATCGCAGAATATAAAAAATCTTATACATCTCCTTCAGCTATGCATCCGCCGCTCAAAGGTCAAAAGCTCCCTGAAAATACGGAGGGTGGGTAGCCCTAAACACCTGATACCCATCCTCTTCCGGCTCTATCATCGCTTGTCTTGCTGCTCAGTCTTTGAGCTCCTCCTCATGATGGTCTTTGCAGTTTGACATTTGCTGGAAAGCCCTCGCAATCTCTCTCAAAGTATCTAGCACCTTCTTATTTGGGGAGCTGCCAGGAGTCTCTATCCTAGGGCACCTACCTAGTTCCGTCAGTCCCTGAGTGCACAAAACAAGAAACATAGAGGTGATCATACTCAACTCCCAAGTTTGGTTAACCTAGTGACTGTGTCAAGCAAGTAAGCGGTCATGCATGTCTAACTTATAGCTTTTAATACAGACAAATAGCTAACATGATATAAAATACCATACTTATGCAACAAAAGCACAATGTTTCCAACCCTTAGGCTCTACTAGGGCTAAACCTGGCTCTGATACCAAAATGTAACCCCCTAACGTATCATGAAGTACGCTCGAGTTGTATTTAGTTTTAATGTTAAATGATCACGCCTTGGGACCTTAGCTTGACTTTGAGTTTCGAAAATAATTAGCAAAAAATACCAGCCAATTTTGTTTTTTAAAGACATTACTTTTAGAAATAGAAACCTTTGCGTGTAAGTAGTATTCGACATTAAAGCACATAGATATAAGTGAACATAGAGCATGATATTATCATCTAAACACCTCTAAGTGGAAACGTACACGAGAAAGGGGATTAAATCGTGCATTGCTTCACGTTACATTTATGAAACTTTTAGCAAAGATACTATCAAGTGTACAACTTGTAGTGTAGCTAAACTACTTATATCCAGTACTCAACGAATGTTAAGGTTCTATTAAAACCATCTTTCTCAACCTAAAAAAGAACAAATGGATTGTCTTTACATTAGTCTTCCTAAGCTCTCATCTGTGACCTTCAAAAATCATCTGCTGCCACAGATTAAGTAGTTCTGTACCAGCCTCTCCAAGTTGAAATGAGTAATTCTGCACCAGTCTCTCTAAGCTAAAACGAGTAATTCTGCCCCAACCCTTTCAAGCTAAAAATGAGTAGTTCTAAACCAGCCTTTCCAAGCTAAACTGAGTAGTCTTGTAGCAGCCTCTCCAAGCTAAAATCTGTGACCAGTATTAACCTCTACTATCACATTAAAAATAGTCTTGCCTTAGCCTCTCCAAGCTAAAAGTAGTCTTGCACTAGCTTTTCCAAGCTGCAAGTAGTCTTTGACTAGCTTCTCTAAGCTATCTTACAACGATCACTATCGGATTGAGGATAGAAAGGTTAAGTGTTTGGGTTGCTACTCAAACTAACCCATACTCAAGTTTCCTTAACATATACATCAAAGGTTCCTGGGAAAACTTGAATAACTTCCTTTTATCACTTCTTCCCTAGGAAGAGCATAAATCTAATTAAGAACGTAGAAGGAAGATTTTTACAGAGTTTCCTTTCTTGAATATTCAAAAATCTCTCGTCAGCTTTTGAGCGTAGCATCTCTATTTATAGCGATCTTCCCTTATGACGATTGCCCTTGATCAGTTCTCCAAGTGACATATGTAGATCATTCGTTTGTGTCTTGAAAAGTCAGTCTAGAAGAGTAGGTTGATAGTCTGTCACATCGGTTACAGAAGCCATTGTATAGTTAAGGTTTTTGATGCTCCCTCAAATATTACTTTTTCACTTTCTGATCATGGTTTCTGAACTACTCATTCTAGAAGCTCGAGTGGTTGATCAATTAGGAAGAAGAAATGACGTACCAGTTTGAAATTGGGTTTGACTTGAAAATTCAAAATTCAAAATTCAAATTTCCCTCCTTTTCCTGTAGCATTTAGTGCTCCACTGTGAAGTGAGCTTTCTGACGTGCGCAATTAGTTCCTTGATTATATCTTCACTTTCTGATCTTCAATCCAAGCATTTTGATGGTAACTGATTGAAGATAGTGTAACATTTGGTCTTCAGAGAATGCTTGATATCTTCATGTAAGCGTACTTTCTGAAGTCTTAGGCCTTGGTTTCTTATGGCGTTGAAATCTTCTTCTTCTGATTGTTAGCTATCAATTTCTTAGATAAGGATATAATTTCATTTCAAATCTTGTAACATGAGATAAACATGTTTACATATGCATAGTGAAATATATTCTCATTTGAGTAAACCTTGCTCTTGCTAAATGATAGAAACCTATTATATTCCTACAAGAAACTCAAGAGAAACATCAGTCACTCTTCAAAGTATTTTCTTTAAATTGGCTTTGTTATCATTCAAAACAAATAAGCACATATTGATAGGGTTCTGGAGCTAACAATGTCCCCTTTTTTTATGATGACAAACCAATTTGAAAAAAATCTTTTGAAGAGATAATGAAAGAAATATTATGGAAATATAAGCATAATGGTCCTTATTATTTCAACTTTATCAGTAAAAGTGATTTTCAGGAAGTTATCTTCTCAAGGCATGATATAGATCATATAAAAGCATTTTGGCCATAAATGACTTTAATCATAGCCATTGTTTCATTTGAAGCATAAAATAGGCTTAACACACTTTCTGAAAAGATATCAGAGCAGTATGTTAAAGAGAAAAATGTTTAAGCCAGGGATATACAACCAGCTTGATTTTTTTGTCAAAGGAAAGGAACTTTTTGAAGATTTTTGTGCTTAAAACCTAACAAGAAATACTTCTGATATATTATTTTGATTAGATCCATTTTTAGCACTTCTTTATCCAAAAGGATTTTTGAAGGGAATGCGTCAAAGATATAATAAATGTAAAAGAGCATTAGTGATTTTGCTGAAAAACACACGAATGCTTATTTAGTTTCTGATGCTCAGAGAAACCTTGTAAAAAGATAATATCAACATATTGCTATACGAGGTTTCTGAAGCTTATTAGGGATCAATCCCAGAAATAGCAAGGATGGGCTTGTGCATTGAGCTGTGAAACTTTTCTCATAAGTATCACAGCATGAAAAGATATTTTTAAAACAAAGGTATATGATCTTTTAAAACAAATTTTGTTTTATAAAAAGAACATAACGCATATTGACATATCAACACAGCTCACTTCAAGAGAGTTCTGAAGCTTGTTTAACTAATCTTAGTTGTTTCAAAACATGTAGGCATAAGTGTCTAAAGATTTGTTAGAAAATATTCACAACTATACTCTGATCAAGTTATACACAACTCTTTTAGAAACATCTCATATATGTGTTAAGGATAATGTGTTTTATTAAAGATAAAGAAAATGATTAAGCTCATCATACATATTAAGGCTCAGCCTATTAAAACTAGTATCATAGTAACAAACAACTTGTGCTCCAAAAGATACCTTGCCAAAGCTAATCATAACATATCTGTAAGCTAAGTATCTAGCGTATATATGAATAAGCAAGTCAGAGCATACACATAAGAGATAAAAAGCAAACATTTAACTGAGAAATATATGATTAGCTGAGCATAGAAAGAGCATTGATATGAATTAAAGCTAATAAAAAAGAAACACACGTATATAAACGAGTTTAAAAGAAACAAAGCATGAAACATGATAAACATATATGCATTATAAAAGATGATATATATATATATATATATATATATAGGGAAGAAAGAACTATTTATATAAAAACATAAAAGAACAACTGTTAAGAGATTTACAAAAAGATAATAGAAGATAACAAAAAAATGCATGCTGATAAAAAATTCTCTAAGCTTCCCCTCAACATAAGCTTCCCCTGAACATCTTAGCATAGCCTTCATACCAAATCATATCTTTCCTGAGTTCATAGCATGTCCCTAGAATTCCATCGGTAGCTCCCTTGAATCTATTACTGAATCCATTAGCTCCCCTTGAATCCAAAGCATTTTCCCATAATTCTATCGGCACATGATTTTCTTCAAATCATATATTTCCCCCCTTTTTTGGCATCATAAAAAAGGAGGTATTCTGGGAAATAGACACTACAACATCTGAAAAATCCAAAGTTGTAGATCTTCCATTTATCTAAGCTGGGCGCCATGCTCTATCATAGTTGTCTTAAACATATCCTGTCTGGAGGAAAAATCCCTCAAATTATGTAGGATGACCTGATAGCTTGTTGAAGAATCAGTTAAGGATAGAGGCAGTAGATTGGTAGGTGCAAAAGCATCTCTAGGAGATGGTTCAGGAATGTCAAGAGGCACAGTCCCCCCTGATTTAGGCGATTCAGCCTGAGTCTCATTTTGTACAGCAGCTGAAAGTAGAGTAGATAGTGCATGACCATTTGCAGATGTGACAGAAATAGAAGAAGAGGTAGCAGGAGCAGAGTAGGCTCAATAGTAACAGCAACAATATCAAGCACTTAAGCTGTGGAGGGAGCAGCAACCTCTTGAGTAGAAGAAGGGGCGCCTTGAACCAGCATAGAGGTAGCAGCTCCATTTGCTAGAGGAGCTAAATTTTCTGATGTTCTATCCTCTTTTTCCTTTGTTGGAGAAATATGGATGCAAGAGGGAGGCAGTGGTACCTAAGAATAAGAGCTGAACATGTTGTGTGATCCTCTTTATCGAGTTCTTCAATGATAAACTCCATCTGAGATTTTTCAGCTGTAGGCTTGGAACTGAATATAGCACTCAATCTAACCTTCTCGCTACTCAACAAGCTTTCTTCTTTTTTGAATAAAGATGTTTTTGCTTGTTTTTCTTCTGCATCTTCTTTCTCTTCAACATCATCAATCACAGTTACATGATGCCCCTCCGCCTGATATTTTTTAACTTCCTGCAGCAATATGGTGAATTCTGACACACTCTTGTCCATCTTTTTGCACCTTAACCTAATTTCCTTCTTGTTGATGACTTTTTCAGGTTTGCTCATAGCTTGTGATGTTTGAAAGACTGCCTCCTCTCTTCTTTTTGTCCTTTTTTCATAGAGTTGGATTAAAGGGACATCATCTTCTTCAGATTCACTCTTAATGAAGACAAGTTTTCCTTTCCTTTTTTGTAACATCCTAATTTTTAACCCAAAACTCTAGAACATATTTAGGTTAATCATTAGTCTATTACTCTTTTAGTCTCATTTTTCAAAACCCTTCATTAAAATACTTAGCGGAAGATACGAATAAATTTTTCTTTTTCGAAACTTGAAAAAACAAAACGCGAGCCGCGCGCTAACCTAACGTTTGTCATAACCACCTCGTGCAAGAAAAGTAATCACACCATTCATAAATATGAAACATAACATCATTCAATCATAATATCGTCACTCCTTCATAAATACATAAATTACTAGCATCATTGTACCATTAGTTACACTAAGATATGCCTATTTATATGAAGTGATGCTTATCCACCTGTGAGGTTGGATAAGTGTCAACCCAAAAGCTAAGCTATCTATGCTTCATGGCGACCCTCTGCCCCGTCTTCTAGTGTGATCCTCAAGCACGAGCCTCAGAAGAAGTCACAATCCTCGTTGTAATCCTCGTCTAGAGATGACACGGAAGAAAAGGAAGGGATGAGAAACTCATTCGAGATTCTCAGTAGGGATTCCCGACTCTAACACTAGTGTCATCGTCGTCGTCCCCAGCCACCTCGATTTTAATTATGAAAAAGGTATACATGCATAAGAATTGGTTTTAGGCTTTACAAATCTATATATCCGAAGTGGGTGTCTTTTAGTATGAGTCTTGATGGCATGAATGCAATAGATATTCGATGAATGCATGGCAATATCATATGCACTTTAACATAAAAATCAAAATGCTTGGGCACATCATAAGGAAACATAAATCATATGCGTGGCATAAAAAGGCATAGTACTTTCATGTGACATCTTCATCATGAATCAAGCTCTTAAATTCTTTTTTCTTAAAGACCACCCTCTTAACATATCCACCAAAAATCCAACCGATTCACCGGCCCGGCGATAATCTGGTCACCAAACTACATCTCACCTATCGCCTAGGAATGAGCTCAATCCTAACTAGTCGTCACTAGATTTAATATGGGCTAATAGAGGGGGTATACATAACTTTCTTGGATCATCTATCTTAGGATCATTTCCCTCTTTGAAACGCTCTACTGGTATCTAGTACACAACGAATTGTCCGCTTTGGCAAGCTCAATGTCAATACCCTCACGGATTTGCTTCCTCCCCACCGTAGCGGGAGAAATGCATCTCAGTGTTCTATCACATCTGTTCTGGGGGTGCTCGGCGAACGCGTGTCACCCAGAACCTTTCCTGGGGGTGCTCGGCCGAACCGGTGTCACCCAGGAGTTTTCACAAACTTTTCTCAAATTCTCAAGTTTGATGGGAAATTCGGCAGCGTAACGGTATACACCGGATTTCCTTCAAACTTGCTTTATGCCACGAAACATATAGAGCATGCATAGCCATTCAACATCAACATAAGGCATCATATTCATCGTATGCATCGTAAGCATCATAATATCATAATTTTACATAACGCATCATGGCGGGAGCATCAACACATCAATACTATACACTCTCATCAGAGATCACATGCTCAAGTTGTTCTCGTAATAAAACATATATCCTCATGAATTCCTCATATGAATAACATCATCATCCTTCACATAACATATGCATCATCGTAAAACATCTTAACATACCTTAGTATCATATAAATATCATTCTCATATTCTTAATGTCTTATGCATTGACCGCTATGGTCTTTAACTCACAGTCTAAGTTATGAATCATTCAAAGCTAACCTCTCGGGTACTTAGGAGGTTATGACTAAGTATATCTCTCTTCATACTATGGTCAAGAATATCTCTCAATCTCAAAGGTGCAGAATTCATAATTTCAACTTTACGGGTACCTAGGAGTCACGACAATGACCCTTTCTAAGTTCGATTTGCTCCTAAGGCACCAAGATCAAGTCCTAAACCAATTATGAGTCATTTCTACACATTTAAACTAATTTAGAACCATGATTATCATTACTAAACCTTGCTGGACAGAATCCAGAAAATTCTAACATTAAGGGATCTAGAACTCTCAAATTAATTCTTTTCTAGTTTCTAACCTTTCTTATCTTTTATTTATGAGTTTTTCCATTGATCATACTTAAACATAAGCATGTTATCATCGTTAAAATAGCTCATACAGTGGCCAAACATAGCAAGGCGGAACCGAAACAACACTCTCCATACAAAGGCATAAAACATACTTTTTAAAGCACATAGGATACTAGTTTTTCTTGGAACCTTTTTAAAACCTTCAAAACTCTTTTGTAAACATTTTTAACATCTAAAATCATCAAGATATTTATAAGGGCAGTAGCTAAGTTGAATTTATTTCAAGAGGTCCTAAATTCATAAAACTTAGTTCTATATGTTCCTTGAATCCACATAGACTTAGAAAAATTATAAAGCATAGCTTATAGGCATTTGTGATCAAATGAAACTTATCCTAAGTTCATTCATCTCACATAGCCGAAGTGGGCATTCTAAGAGAATGCTTTCCATGTCTAACTCTCATTTGAGACCTTGGGAAAAATCTTTGAGCTCTAGAGCTTTAGGTGATGACAAAACATAAACATGCCATGCACTTCATTTTTATTGTTCATTAGGGAAATAAAGTGAGAACTTGAAAATTAAATAGCTCAAAATAAATATGAGATGCAACTTGTTATTATCTTGGATTTTAAGTGATGACTTGAATAATAAACGTGAAATGCAATGCTTGGAAATTAAATATGAATATGCAAGTTCATTTTTAGTCTTAGAGCATTAGTGATGACATAAAAATAAATCATGCTATGCAAGGCATAAACTAAATATGAATGCAAGTTCATTTTGGTTTAATAACTAGAGCTCGTCCAAGACTTTAAAGAACCAATATTCACAACCCCAACATAGTCTCATCAAGTCAAGAGAATGGAACTAAAAGAAATCTCCATATTTTCAAGAAAAGGAATTATGGCTGAAATCATGAGGCTAAGAGAAAGTAATCCATATTCCTTTTTGAAATCATTCTTATTTTCTTAAGTTGAAAACTTTAGTGAACTTCATAGCATAATAATAAAAACTAAAGAAAACTCAAGCTTTAGGGGTCTCATTATGATGAACACATAGTCATCATCTAGAGGTCCCCATCATCAAGCCATCATGTATGAGTTTAAAGGTCATTGTAACACCCCGATTTTTCTGCCCGAGGGAAATGACCAAAATGCCCCCGAGGTCATTTCCTGACCCGAACTCGAGGGTAACCAACTCGGTCATCCTCGAAGGGTCAACTCAATGATTGAAGGGGATTGAATGGCCTTTGAATGCTTTCGGAAGCGAAAATTTCGTTTCATGCTTTAGGTCAAAATGACCAAAATACCCTATAAGCGTTATTCTGCGGGTAAAGGTGCCGTTTGAGCCCGGAACTTTCCCCAGAGGTTTAAAAACATGTTTTCATGTGTCTAGAGGTCTCTGTTCAAGTCCCGGTGGTCCCGGGCAGTTTTAGTGCAAAATTACGATTTTGCCCCTAGAATAGTGCTTTTGAGCTTAATGGCGTAATTAAGCAAACCTAAGCAATATTAGGCTCTAAACGAAGATTAATTTATTTCCCTAATTAATCTAGAGTCAAAATAATTTATTAAAGTTAATTAGAACCTAAAATTGCTTAGATTAAACATTAAATCCCTTTTTAGAACTCAAGACTCCTAGTCTTGGAATCTTGAATAGTGTTTTCTCTCTCCAATTCCTTAAATCAAGGAAATGTGTCTAGAGTTGTTTAGACTCTAAATTGAGGATTTAACTCACTAATGGTGCAAGACCACTCCTTAATTATGTCTAGACCACCTTAATTACCCAATTACCTTACCTAAACACTTTCTTACAAATTTCTAATCTTAAGCATAATCAAAGATACACCTAAACACAACTCTAAACCACAATTAAAATGCAAGAAACTCTCCTCCCTTGGCTAATGAAGTTTCGGCCAGCACACTCCACATTGGCCACATGTTTAATTATTTTCTCACTCAAAGAACCATGCTTGAGGCCATACCTTGAACCATACCTCACCATGCTTTGAACCATACCTCACCATACCTCAAGAACACATTATCTCACCTCATGGAACTCATGGAAAGCCTCCAATCTGCACCCTCATGGCCGAAACCTCCTCCTCCATGAGCTCCCTCCATTTGTTTCATTTCTCTATAAATAGAATGCCTTGAGGAGCTTGCACCACTTTTAGATCATTTGCTAAGTTTAGGAACACTCAAAGCATTTCTTTTTCTCTCAAAGTCTTTGTGTTCTTCAAGTTCTTGGAGTTCTTCAAGTTCTTCATCTTCTTCATCTTCTTCTTCCATCTTCAAGTTCATCACACCAAGTAGGGATTTTCTTTCATGTATTCTTTCTTTAAAGTTCTTGTTTCAAGCTTTATGTTCATAGTTTCTCTTGATTCCTTTTAGAACTTCTTTTCTTCTCCTCATTCCTCTTTATGTTTCGGGCATGGGCCTTTGGAGTTCAAAGAAATGAGAGCTTGATGATGAGAGTTTCATGATGATGTTCATCACTTGAAACAAATTCTAGAGCTTGATCTTTGTTCTTGAGCAAAAGTGTTTCTAGTTTTTCCTTTCTTGAACTCTTGAGAACTTTAACTTTGATAATGTTTTAAAATGACTCTATGAACTCAATGATGAGGTCTCATGATGTTGGTGTTAATATATCACCAAGATCATGGATTCTAGAGTTTCAAATATTTCTTTTCTTTCCTTGAAGTTTCGGCCATTACCTTTCTTCCTACATGCAAAATGTTTGATTTTCTAAATATGTTATGTTGAGTTCTAAGAACTCTAGACTTTTACCTTGTCTTGGTTTGATGAGTTTGGGTTGAGGTTTAAGTTCCTTTAAAGTCTTGCTAAGAGCTCTAGAGAGATAAAATGAACTTGCATAATTTATCTTATGCTTGCATTCATATTTACATTCTTGCTATGCATTTTACTTTCAAGCTATCACCTAAGAACATAAAGATTAAAATGGAACTTGTACCATCACTTAATTTAATTCTCAAAGCCTTTCTATTTCGGCCTTAAAGTCGATTGTTGTTGGGCCTAGAGCACTAAAATAAAGAATTGAACTTGCATCATCACCTAATTAATTTCTCGAATGCCTATCTATTTCGGCCTTAAAGTCGATTGTTGTTGGGCCAAGAGCACTAAAATAAAGAATTGAATCTTGCACATTTACTTTCAAGATTACACGTTTAAGATTATGCTTCGCATATTTACTTTCAAGCTTGCACGTTACGTTTATGCCTTGCATATTTAATTTATGTCATCATTTTAATTTGTAAGCAAGATTAAAAATGAAAAGCATGAGCACGTTTAGTTTATGTCGCAACTTAAAGAACCTAGAGCTCAAAGACTTGCCCATTTCATTCCAAGATAAAGTTAAATGTGAATGTAATTCCTTGAATGCATAATTTCGGCCAAGTAGTGATGATGGACTTGCAATGAGTTTTCATCTAGCTACTGGGTCCAATAGTCCATGTTTTAAGTTTTCCTTAAAGCCTTACAAATCTTTATAAGGTTATGTCATCACAAGTTGTGATTTTATCCTCTTTTCGGAGATGAAATATATTTTGGTCTTTAACCTAAGGCTTCACTTAGCCTCTTGATGATTTAAAATGTCTTGCAAAGAGTTTTAGAAGTTCTAGATTGATTCCAAGAGAAACTAGTTAACTTATGTACCTAGAAATGTCAATTTACTTCTCTTATTGAGGCAAGATGTTTTCGGTTCTGATGTGATGAATGTGATGCTGTATGATGATGTTTTAATGTGTTGGAATGTGTGAAAATATCATATGATGATGTAGAAGCGATCCTATGCATGATAGGTAAGAAACTAGCTAACTAGAAATACCGTAAAACTAGAATTTAACATAGTTTTGACCCATTTGTTTATGGAACTTTTCCAAACTGTTTTAATGGGGACATAATCAGATTTAGATTGTTTAGACATGAAAAACTTGGTATCATTTGAGTTAGAATTGAATTCTAGCACCTATGGGGAAACTAGTAACTAGAAAACCGTAAAAATGCAAACATAGAACTCTTAGAACATTTAATTTTCTGGATTCTGTCCAGCACCCTTGCAACATGGTAAACATGATTAATAATTAGTCCTTAAGCATAGGAATGCCTCCTAATTGATTTAGATTTAATATATAGTGCCTTCGGCGAAAACGGAACCAAGAAAGGGTCTAAAACGTAAGTTCTAGAACCCCGTATTCGCATGTTAGGATTTCCACCCTATGCTATCCAGATTTAAAAGTAAAATGAGAGGATTATGAATGATGTTTAATTATGAGCCTTAGGTGCTTAAAATATGAGCAGCGGATGTAGAGAACTATATCTCAAGATTAAGACCCGTAAGGGTCAAAGCATAAGCTACCGTAAGGTTAAGCGTTTGGATGTTTTATGATGATGCATGAAGTATGCTAATGTTGATGATGTTATTCATATGAGGAATTTATGAGGTTATATGTTTATGTGGCATAAAGCAAATTTGGAAGGAAATTGATTGTAATGACCGTTGGGCTGAATTTCCGACAAATTTGGGGACTTAAAGAGATTTTGAAAATTAAGGTACTAAGATGGGTTCTAGGATGACTCCGGTTTGGCCGAGCACCTCCATAGAACTCATGTGACATCGGTACCATTTTATACTCTTAGGTGACACCGGTTCGGCCGAGCACCCCTAAGAGTTTTGCCCCCTAACCCGTACTCAGATAGTCGGGATTTATGATACGCTTATCGTTAAGTGGTAAGTAAGAACTAGTGATGACTAGTTAAGGTATGAGCTCATAACCTAGATGTATGACACGTTCTGGGTGACACCGGTTCGGCCGAGCACCCTGAGTTCGATTGTCTTTTAGGGTGGCCCATGAGGAAGAGAAGTTTCATGATGATGATTATGTCACTAAGTTTTGTCCCATATGAATGTTACTATTGCCACTTTATGCCACCAAGAATGATGATGCTTGATGTTATGCTTTATGTATGTGCATTAGGTAGTGCCATGTATACATTTTCTAATATGTTGCATCCATGACATTAAGATCATCCTAAAATGAATGGACCTTGGCTAAAATATATTTTAAAGTTTAAAATGAACCGAATACATGCTCAGTCACTTTGTATAAATAAACCCAAGGTTCCTGAGGACGTAGATGATGACACCTAGGTAGTAGGAGGCCCTACTGAGATTCTTTAGCAAGATTCTCACTCCCTCTATCTCTTTCTTTCCGTCACGTCTTCAGATGGCGACGTTCGTAGTGTTCGTGGACACCCCGACATGGGAGGTGCACTATGACCCGGCTCACGGGTCATATCATTTTGAGGGGCAGTGCACGGTGCGGGTTTTCATGTACATAGGATGCCCCTTCGCTCATCCCGTGCACACCCATCGCTTCTCCCCGACTGCACCCTATGGCGACGACGAGCGGGTTTTTGAGCGTGCGCGTACGCATGACGAGAGAGCGCTCCGCATGCACACCGCCTCCTTAGCCATGCGAGACTATCCCGATTACGTGCCCCGGACCTACTTCTCGGAGACCGACCCGTCCGAGGACCCGCCTACTCATCCGTATAGCGAGAGCTCTGCCCTCTCTCCACCATTGATGAGGGAGGGCAGTGAGGATACCGTGACTCAGCCCCGTCTTGCACGACGACCGGAGATGCGGCCACACCACGGGGGTCACTCTCAATCCCCGTTCCGCCTTTTTACGCCCGAGGAGCTCGCACAGTTTCCCGGATACTTGCCTCGTTCACGAGACGGACGTCAGTAGGAGGTGACGATCGACCGATGGAGTACCCGGTTAGAGCACACACCACTTAGAGGGGGATAAACCTTCTTTTGTTTAGAGGTTATCCTATTAGGTGCACTTGGGTAGGGGAGTAGATTATGTTTATGTTCATGTTGTATTTTCTTTCATGTATTTCCATGTACCAAATCAAGTCCCACGCTTATAAGTGGGCAAATTATAATTATATATGAGATGTTATTCAGTGTCTCTCATGATGTGCCCTTCTATGCTTTATGCTAAGACGTTATGAGATGTATGTTTTGTTCGTTGCAAGTTATAACGATCACGCGGCTCTCACTTTTATTTCAAAAGAAAAAATTACCCGTATTTTCCGCTAAGTAATTCAAAGTTAAATGAGATCTACGAAGTAACAGACTAATGTTTAACCTAAGTATGTTCTAGAGTATTGGGTTAAAAATTAGGATGTTACAGTCATGAAGGCCAAAAACTCAAGAAGGAAACCAAGAGAGTTTTAAAAAGAAATTCCAAGAGGTAGCTAGAGAAAAACTCATTTTTCATGGAAATGAGATGCAAAGAAACACTCCTACCTAGAGTGAAGACAAAGAGCTTGAACTTTGAGAGAAGAAAACAAGATGATGAGCTCCTCCAAAAGGCTTGATGTTTTCAGCCAAGGGGAGATAAGGAGGTTAGAGTTGTGTTTGAGGTGAGGTTGTGTTTGAGATGAAATATTTGAGAGGTTTGATGGTGATTCAAGGTTATGGGGTGATGTGTAAAGGTTATGAGATGATGATGATGAAGTAAAGAGATGAAAAAGATGAAGATGAAAAGAAAGGAACTCTTTGGGACTAGGGAGAAAGAAAGAAACTAGCAAGACTACTCTAAGCTTTAGCAAATGCTCAATGTGCATCCAATGCTAACACAAGCTCCCTATTTATAGAAAAACAAAGTGATAGGTGAGAGAATGGAAAGCATGGCTGATGGTAAGAAAGAGAAAATATCTCTTTGATGGTGTCATACAAGCATGGTTTGAAGCATGGAGCTCATGACACAAGGTATGGCTTCAAGCATGGGTTTTTGAGTGATCTTTTCTTTAAATTGTGGATGAAATTAGGCTTCTAGAAGACCAACATGGCTGGAAGTTTTTCAGCCACAGATAATTGAAGGGAATGATTTATTTTACTTGGTTATTCATTTGGAAAAGCAAGCTTGATTGAAATTATGACAAGGCATGACAAGTAAGGTGATTTGAGGTGATTTTCCTTTAAGTTTGAAATGAAATAATTCATGAAAATGAGGGATGATTTTCGGTCAGATTTGGGCAGCAAGGAGAGAGGAAAAATCTTCATGTAATTGGGTGTTAATGATAGGATTAAGTGTAGGTTAGTTTAGGTACAAGGTTAGGAGTAATTAAGCTTAAGTTTAGGTAACTAAGCATGTGTATTAGGAATTTTATGACAAGGTTAGGAGTGCTCTTACATCATTAGAGAATTTAAAACTCATTTGTGAATAAACAATGTATATCACAATCCCATGATTTAAGGAAAGAGAGAGAAAACACTATTTGTGCACTATTCATTGATTCCTACACTCAAAGTCCTTGAATTTAAAGATAGGGTTTTAAGTTTATCTAAGCAATTTTAGGTTCTAATCATCCTTATTAAATTATTTTGACCTTAGATTAATTATGAAAATTAATTAACCTTCGATTAGAGCCTAATATTGCTTAGGTTTTGCTTAACCGTGTGATTAGGTGCAAACATACAAAACTACGGGCAAAACCGTAATTTTGCACTTAATTTGCCCGGGACCTCCGGGACCAAAACTGAGACCACAGAAAACATAAAAACATCTTTTAAAACCATCTGGAGAGGTTTCGGGTTCATCCGACACTTACAAAAGGGTAAAACGCCACAGGGGCATTTTGGTCATTTCGACCCGAAAACTCGAAAAATGAGATTTTCGATCCGGAAAGAAACACAAGTAATCCAATCTCCTTCCAACATTGAGTTTGCCCTTCGAGTGCTGCCGGACCTGGCTTTCCTCGAATTCCGGGCTGATAATGACTTCAGGGGCATTTCAGTCATTTTTCACTTAGACAGAAAATCGGGGCGTTACATTTTTTCCTTTTCTTTGTTGGATTCAGACTTCTGGGAGGTCTCTTAGGCTTGTTCACTACTTATTCTGGGGTTCTGCCTTGTTGGTTCAGTAATTTAGAGGGTTGACCTCTTTCTCAAAGTTCTGAGGAGGAAGGTGTAAAGACAATTCTTTCCAAAAGCTCATAGTTTTCCGTGAGAAAAGGGACGTTCAAATGTTGAAGCACCTTGGTCAAAAGCATGCCATAAGGAACACTTATAGTTCTTTGTGTCTTCTTTGAGCTGCATTGATCATGTAATCCAGAATGAGCATAGGCAGGTTCACTTTTCTTTTGCCATCAGATAATAAAGAACTATGCAGTCTATTCCAACAAGAGCATCTGTGCTGCCAATCTATGGAAGGATAGAGAACTGAACCACTATATACACTTTCCTTGCCCTAGTACTCAACATGATAGTGGTAATTTCACTAGGCTTGTGAAGGATGGAATTAGTGAGATACCTGGACACATCTCCTTTATTCACTATAAAAGATTTGGCCCAGTCTGGTGATGATTTGCAGATGATCCCATCATATGGAGCCTTAATGATTCCGGCAAGTCCCGAAGCTGTGATCTTGATAGAGCAATTTCTGATCATTGCTCTGACATAAGATGGTGATGGTCTCTCCATATGAGAAGAGAAGGCATTGACTAATCATGGAAAGATTAGTTCATTTATTTCCAGAAAATCCTCCCACTTTTAGAAAGTAAAGACTTCATTAAGAATAGTGATTTCTTCACGTAGGTCTTTTCTCAAAGACTTTCCAAGTGCCATTTTTCTAGAAGCAAAGACTTTTTCATACTGATCCTCCATGCTAGCATCATCATACATATGAAAAAATGATTTTACAGCTGTAGATTGAGCCACACTCTTTTCTTGTGCCATTGGAGTGGTATATAGGTATGTTATGAGGAAGAGGTTGAAAGATAGAATCTTGAAGATGATTAAACAATAGGAATGAAAAGGGTTAGAGGTAAAGGAGAGCAGTTAAAAAATGCAGAGATGAGGGTTTAAGGAGAACTAGTTGTGGTTGTAGGGAAAAGATAAAAAATGAAACAGTTAAGTATTTGAGATTATAAGGAAAACAAAGCGGTTTGAAGAAGCGTATTTGGGAAGATGAAGGTAAAGGTGATGTGTGAGACATGGGGGTTTTAAGTGATGTAACGTGACTAAAGATGAAGTGATGTGGAAGAAAGAAACTTAGACAAAATAGGAATCCTTCTTTCAGAAACAAAGTCCTCTGACTATTGATAACACTTTCTGAAGGAGGTGCTTGCCAAAACTCATAGATTTACATTCTGACCTTCTGAATACACTTCATAAACTTATCACAACTTATCTTTTTGCATTGAATAATATGCTCCCATATAATCATTATTTTTTATCCCTCAAAATCTTCTTTCCGACTAACTAATCTTCTTTCTGAACATATTGTCTTCTTTCTGATCAACCTGTCTTCTTTCTGATCTTTGCAAGCTGATAAACTGTTCCTCACAAAGAACTATGGTCTTGCAAACTAACATCTGGTATACTGGCTAATTTTCTGATCTTGCACATTGTACTTTTGATGTAGTGTTCTGACTTTCTGATGTTCTGATTGTCTAGCTGATCAAACAGACTTATTTTTCTACTATACTTGCAAACTAACAAATTGTATCTTCAAGAGAATACATTGACTAAAGACTTCTAATGGCTTGCTAGGACTTTAAATGGGAGTTATAAAGGGAGAAACCCCAGAGATATTTTATGTATGAATGCTTATGCAGATGTGAAAAATGTTTTAAAGAAGAAGAAAGCATTTCAGAAAAAAATAGAAAAACATTTAAGAGATCTTTAGCAATAGATATTATGAATACATCTTGACATAAAGTCTTTAGTATGCACATCTGTAACTTAGCATCTTCGTTTTAACAAGATATAGCATAAAAAGGCTTTTTCAAAACAAACTTGGATTTAGAGTGCTGAAAAGATTCTTGATAAGATAAATAATACTAGTATTATCCAAAAGATAGGTAAAAGAAATATCTCAAGAGATAGTCTTTTAGTTGATTCTTTATATGTAGCATTTGGGTGCAAAGATTGCAGCATCACCTATGCTTTTTCTTTTAGCTATTTCTCTAGAGAAGTTAGCAGTAGCAAGCACTATACTGGTGCAAAGGCTCCATCATAAACTATTATCTGTTGATATGTATAACCATGTGTAGTCATGCTTGCCCTGATGATGTTAGCTTTGTCCAGATTATCCTTGAACATCTTCTTTGTACTAATGATGATGTTTCATCATTGTTGTGTAGATTTTTCCTTTTTCTCGAACTAGGTCAGCACATTCAGCATAGCTTCCACCTAACTTTAACAACTCAAAACTTTTTCATTTCATCTAGGTTCAATGGTGGTGATGAAAGTATGGTTTTGATATATATCCAAGAGATGACTTGGTTCTCATACCCTTGGGAGTCACTCTATGAACTTAGACAATAGAAAACCATCTTTAAATCATAAACTCTAGTGTAGTTTCTGCATATTGAGATCCTTTAGCTTCTATGTCATCTTTATACTACTCATTTTGTTGTCCAGAAAGATTATTTTCTAATCATCTTGAAAGGTCCGAGTATACTTTCTGAAGTGTTGAAGTTCTGGAGCTTACTTTCTAAAGCTTTGGCTTTCATCTTCTAGCTTTTTGGAACTTTCTTGAGATACATTTCCTCAAGGTCTTCATTAAGATCATTGAGATTGTCAACAAGATCTTTAAGCTTTTTCATCATTGTACTTGAGAGATTCTTCATTAGTTTATCATTCACGATCTTTTGGTATTTCTCAGGTTCAAAATGTTTGGAATGATCATCATTTGTTTGCTTCTTGAAACTTCACCCAGAGAAACCTTTCAGAAATATTTGCAAGGAAAGGATTTTATTTCGGTACCCAGACTTCTTTGGGTCCTTTTCAGTTAGTTTTAGAGAAAGAGAATCCAACCTTTCTAATGGGATTCTTTTTCAAGAATCATTTGTTAAGAAGGTATCTCATCACTCAACAAGAGGAAACAAAAACAAAAGATAGATATAATAGATGAAGTTGCATAGCTTTTCATCTTTTATTTCCTCTATATATCCCAATCTAGTTTTCTAAAACTATAAATGCTAACTATTTTCACAAAAATAAAGTTTTTGAAAAATGTCAAATGTTGCAGGTCAGATATTTTAGAAGCCATGAAGTCCTCTCAAGAATTCATAAATAACTTTTTGACATTTTCATATGATTTTTTGGAGACTTCAGTCTCATAGAACTTGAGAAGAAGAAAATCTCTTTGGTGTAGATCTTACTTTCAGCTTTCCAGCTTCAGGCTTGATCTTCTTAAGTTTTTCATAGTAACCTTATAAGTTCTTTGATTGGTTTGAGATATATAGAAGAGTAAACTTGATAAACTTCTAGCAACTCATCACATGAAGCAAATAGTATATTATAAGAGAGATGAGACATAGATATATTTACCTCACTTATCTCTATTAATGTTCTTTAATCATGAAGCACAGAATGGCAGCAAATTCTAGCACATTGTGATCTCCTGACACATCCTTTTTCTATATGTCTAGCATATTCTTCTTTTTTCCGTAGAGATATACCCGTCAAGCTTTAAGCTTGAAAATCCTAATACATGATGTCTATTCTCACTTTGATAAGCAGATTGCTTCTGAAGATAATCTTTGTCCAGTGTTGTCATTTATGAGATTTATGCCTCCTTGTTTTAGTGATTACAGACTTTTGACAATTTTTGCAGACAGAGAGATTGCATCTCCATATTCAATCTCAGTTATTAATATCAGAATTTTTTACTTCATATGAAGTTTTAAGCAATTCCCATTGCTCATTTCATAGCATCTGACATAACAACCTCAGGAATAAAGATTTCTTAAAATAGTTTAAGATCTATAAACATCGTGCACAGTCTGGTTCATATAGCCTTTCATATGTAACAAGCAATACATATGTAGCATTTTCAGCTTCAGCTTAAAGCAAATATGAACAGAGGCTTGCCTTAGTGGAACAACTAAACTTTTTCCATTTGTTGTTCTTGTCCATCAATTTTTTGTAATCCCTTTGAATATGAGTGTGCTAAGATAGATCCAGATACCTTATCAGCAAAAGATGATCAGGTGATAGACTAATCTTGTGAAGTAGAAGTATGCCATTCTGTCCTCAGGTCTTTGTCCTTTACGATCGTTGGATTACTCAACCCCTTAGAGGCCTAGCTCTGATACCACTTGTAGGTGGACATGTGCATGAGATGGGGATTGAATCATGCATTGCTTCATTTTATATTTCTGAAACTTTTAGCAAAGATACTATCAAGTGTACAACTTGTAGTGCAGCAAAAGCATTGTTAGTGATTTCAAAAAGTAGATCTCTGAAGCGTTTGTTAATAAGCAAATATTATATAATAAATAACAGAATGATAAGAGAATTAGTTCAGTGCATAATGAATAGAAAAATACAATAGAGAAATACAAGGAGATCAGAGAGAGAAAGATGTGACACTGGTTCAGCGAAACTGCCTACATCCAGTACTTAACAAATGTTGAGGTTCCACTAAAAACATCTTTCTCAACCTGGGAAAGGCTAAATGGATAGTATTTATATTAGCCTTCTCAAGCTCTCATTTGTGACCTTCAAAAATCACCTACTGCCATAGATTGAGTAGTTCTGCACCAGCCTCCCCAAGCTAAAATGAATAGTTCTGCACTAGCTTCTCCGAGTTAAAATGAGTAGTTCTACACTAGTCTCTCCAAGTTGAAACGAGTAGTTCTGTACCAGCCTCTCTAAGCTGAACCGAATAGTCTTACACTAGCCTTTCCAAGTTGAAACCCGTGACCAGTAGCAACCTCTACTGTCACATTGAAAATAGTCTTGCTCTGCCTCTCCAAGCTGCAAGTAGTCTTGCGCTAGCCTCTCCAAGCTGGAAGTAGTCTTTGACTAACCTCTCCAAGCTAAACCGTGATCAACAAGTACACCTTACCTTACTATCTCATTGCAAATAGTTTTACAGTAGTCTCTGTAACATCCTCCTAAGTACAACCTCATCCTTAAGTCATGACATCGTACTCGAGAGTTGTTACTTATTAATTAGCAGACCTTTCTTAAATATTTATAACAAGTTCGATTGAATTGTGAAGTATCTAAATCGTAGTTCTATTAACACATATAACTAAGAAACAAAAATTTATTGATTATACAGTCAAGAACAAAAGGAAGCTCTTCTATGAGCTTCAATATACATTTGGTCTCTATTATATATACAGACATAAACATATGACTAAGTACAATCGATACAAGCTTCAGCCTTAAACTACTGCAAATTTGATTTCCTTTTATAAAGCAGCCTCCTTGTTCTCTATATCAACTTAGAGATGACACGAGAACACAAACACATAGGTGTGATAATTCTAAAATTCTCAGTAGGGCATCCCCAAAACGTATACTAAAATCCTTGTCATCATCATCACCCAGCCACTTCAGTTTGTTAAGAAAATGTGATCAAACAACATTTATTGAAGTTTTATTTTAAAGTTCAAAAACCATTCTTCTGAAGTGGGTAGCTTTTAGTAATCAATCACTTAGTACATATACACCCTAATGTTCAAACACCTAGTAAATCATCCTAGGTAAACAATTCAAATTAATATGTGTATGCATATGATAAATGCCGAAATCATTAATGAAATCATCTTCACTTGTTATGGATACATCAAAGGGATTTCCTTAGTTTTCTCTTGTGGCTATGGAACTTAATTCAGTGCATTTTTCTCTTTTCATCAACATAGAAAAGACTTAGTTTATATCATGCTGCAAAACTCAATTCAGTGTATTTTCCTCTTTTCATCGACATAAGAAAGACTTAGTTTATATCCAACGGGTATTCATAGTGGATCACACCACATAAAGGAAATAGACTGCTTATCAGGACTGAGCTTGTAACATGCCCTGCTACTTTATGGATTGACGACTGTCCTCACAAACCAACACAGGTTTTTTCAGCATGCTTTGTCCTCACTCATATACTTCCTAGGAAAACTTTCCAGGAGGTCACCCATCCTAAAATTGCTCCAAGTCAAGCACGCTTAACTGCGGAGTTCTTTAGTGATTGGCTTCTGAAAATAAGATGCATCTTGTTGGTATAGGTAATACAAATCAATTCATATAAGCCCTCATTAATTGTATAGTCCCATACCTACACAGTATTAGGATCCTTCTCATTCTGGTGTGTAATCAATCCATTCATGTACCCCCTCCGCTTATAAGTCTTCCAAGAGCCGCTTCTTGTCCATGCCTTCTTACACTGGCGATCACTCCCTGACTTCGTCACCGGGCATTACATGCCTACTAGCTTCCGCTTGGTTTGTCCCCAAACCATACCATACTAGGAGAGGTACAAGCTCTGATACCATTTGTAACATCCACTGCTGCTTTATGGATTGGCGACTATCCCCACAAACCAACACGGGTCTTTTCAGCGTGCTTTGTACTTACTCATAATCTTCCTAGGAAAACTTCCCAGGAGGTCACTCATCCCAAAATTGCTCCAAGTTAAGCATGCTGAAAATACCCATGTTGGTTTGTGGGGACAATCATCAATCTATAAAGTAGCAAGGGATATTACAAATCTCAATCCTATACGTGGTCATCAGACTTCATTTTTTTCTTTTTCAGAATCACACATAGATCTATTCCTAGCCAATACGTCTATCGACTCCTAATATCTCTAGGGAAGTTCCTCTTTTTGCCTTCCTTTCATATAATATAAGTCTTGTTTCTGTTTTCTCCATATGTCAAAACATGCATGCTAGGGAATTTTCTCATTTTACTTTCCCCTCATTCAACTTAAGTATTGTTTCTATTTTCTGCATGTGTCAAAATATGCACGATTGAAGTTCACATATTCTCTTTTGCCACATATATGTATCATTCACTTTTCTTTTTCCAAATGCATGCATAAGGCATGTATACATATTCATTCACAATATAATTCCAATCATGTCTCAAACCAACCCTTAAAGTCACTAGCATGCATTCATATACATCATGCTTGAACCAAATGTCATTATGTCACAATTATAATATCTTGGCATAAATACAATAGATGGACAGATTTCACACCTTTGTAACCCCAATTAACTTGCATACCAAACAACCAATTTAGAGACTATAAAATTATCTAAGATAATTCAATGTGTCCACAAGGTTCCATAAAGATTTCAGGGAAAAAGAGTTCTCTAGTTATGCTTACAAAATTAGACAAATTCGGAGGTCAAAAATCCCCTATTTACATCCAATAGTCAAAGTCCCAATTTTATTAGCCTACCAAATGATCATAAAATATCATACAAAAATTCAAGGTTAGATTTCAATATGTCCTCAACACCTTATAAAAATTATAAGTGATAATTCAATCTTTTGGTTTGGTAACAAAATTAGCAAAATTCAATGTTCCAAAATTGGCTATCTAGACAACTCAAGAATAGTCTTGGTTTCTAATTTTTAGAAAATATTAAAAGCCATTTTTATACCTAAGAAAAATCATGGATTTGCCTTAGGATGTTAGATTCAACATATAATTTTTATAGCTCATAAAAACATCTACAAATACCTCATAAAATCCTTGATTCATAATCTGCCAGCACAAATCTGAGAATTCTAGCACATGATTCAAAACTTGTTTTGACAAAATGGGTTTTCTAACATCATCCAAACACTCCACCAAAATTAATACATCAATATCAATATATCATCAACCAATACAAATAAAACTTTTGGACCAAAACTAATAAGAAACATTCAGGATAAATTTTGAAAAAAAAAAGGCTAAAGAAAAACCCTACTTTGGTGGCTTTATGGATCTTAGCTCCAAAGAATGCTCCAAGAAGGATTTTGCTTACTTCAAGGTCACCAAATCAACAACAAACCCTTCCTTAATCAGTGATGAATGAAATATCAAAGTGAGAATTGGTGAGGAATTGAAATTCCAATTGGTTGGTTTGATAGATTATGATGAGTAGAACAAGTTTTGTGAAGAGAGTCTGTGGTTTTAACAAGATTTGGCTATGGAAATGGAGGTTTAAGATCAAGACTTGAAGCTAGCCAAGAATGAGATGTGAAAATAATGAAGTTCGGTGGCTTGAATATATCCTAATATAAAGATAGCATTTATGTAGTCAAAGTATAGTTTCTTTCTAATAATAAAAAGATATGGATGGCTAGGATTTAATCTTACTATACAGGATTAAATCTTAGCCTTCCACTTGTCTTGAATAGATATACATTATCCATTTATAGTAATTAAACTATCTTTCAGTGGTAGAAACTAAACACTGAAATTTTACCGAATGGGTAAAACATTGTACCTGGGTAATCAAACATTGCCTGAAAATTAATTCCAAGCCTAAAATTCTCATTCCTTACCATTTCTAATCTCAATCCTATTATTTCTCAGTTTTGGGCACTTCTGAGTCCCAATTCTATGGTTCGGCTGTCCCATGGGGCCTGCAAGGTTACTATTCATGCCCGGCATGAATTTTTTTTTCTTTTACACATCCGTGGGCCGTTCTTATCATTATGAAAACTGTGGATTTTGAATAATTTTTAAATAATTTTTAGGGTGTTACAGCCTCTCCAAGCTATCTCACAGTGATCACTACCGGATCGAGGATACAAAGGTTAAATATTTGGATTGCCACTCAAACTAACCTACACTCAAGTTTCCTTAACATATACATGCAAAATTCCTAGGAAAGCTTGAATAACTTTCTTCTATCACTTCTTCCCTAGGAAGAGCATAAATCTAATTAAGAACATAGAAGGAAGATTTTTACACTTCAAGGATAAAAACTGATTACATGATATATTGAACCTTCGAGGAAGTGGGAAGAGATTTTTGTAGAGTTTCTTCTCTTGAATATTCAAAAATCTCTCATCGACTTTTAAGCACAGAATCTCCATTTATAATGATCTTTCCTTATGACAGTTGCCCTTGATTAGTTCTCCAAGTAATGTGTAGATTATCCATTTGTGTCTTTGAAAGTTAGTCTAGAACAGTAGATTGACAATCTATCACATCGGTTGCAGAAGCCATTATATAATTAAGGTTTCTAATGCTGCCTCAGAAATTACTTTTTCACTTTCTAATCATGGTTTATGAACTCTTCCTTCTAGAAGCTTGGGTGGTTAACTAATTAGACAGAAGAGATGATGATACCGGTTTGAAACTTAACTTGAAAATTTGAAACTCAGAATTCAAATTTCCCTCATTTTCCTGTAGCATTCAGTGCTCCACTGTGAAGTGAGTTTTCTTATATGCACAATTAGTTCCTTGATTATATCTTCACTTTCTAATCTTCAATCCAAGCATTTTGATGATGACTAATTTGTATTTGTACTAATTGAAGATAGTGTAACATCTAGTCTTTAGAGAATACTTGATATCTTTATGTACGGATACTTTCTAATCTCCGGTGCTATTTTCTGAAGTCTCAGGACTTGGTTTCTTGTAGCGTTGAAATCTTCTTTTTTTGATTGGTAGCTATCAATTTCTTGGATAAGGATATAATTTCACTTCTATTTTATTTCAAATCTCATAACATGGGATAAACATGTTTACACATACATTGTAACGCCCCAATTTTTACTGTAATTTTTACTGTCATTAGAAATTACCGAATTGCTGTAGTTAATTATTACATAAGATTTGAGGCCGAACAATCCTCAATAAAGGAACATAACATTAGAAGAGAGGTTAGGCGTGATTCATGCGAGAGTCGTAAATCCCGAATTTCTGTACGTATAAAAAGACCAAAATGCCTCTGAACTTATTTTACTCAGCAAAAGAGGATCATGGGCCCCACCTATTCTCAAGGGGATGTTTTGATGATAATAAGGGATTGTTTGTGTTATGTGTGTTAATAGAGCAGAAGGATCTCAATTTTGAGTTTCGACGCGCGAAATGACCAAAATGCCCCTGCGGCTGTTTTAACTCCGATGTGCGTGCCGACTGAGCCCGAACCTCACTAAAATGTTTTAAAATTTGTTTTTAAGCCATGATTAACCATTGGTTAAGATTGGGTGGCCTCGGGCAGTTTTTAAGTGAAAACACGATTTTGCCCCTGTTTTTGGCGATTTTGCAATTTGGGATTTTGATTCGTATACTGAAACCTAAGCAATATTAGGCTCAAATTAAAGCTTATTAAATTCTAAATATTAATCTAGAGTCAAAATTATGTATTTAGATTGATTAGAACCCAAAATTGCTCAAAAACACCCAAATTGTTTACTAATTCACTTAAGCCCTTAACCGTAAATTCTCTAAATTACATAAATACCTTGCCTACACCTAAATAATGCATGGAACACACAAATTTCACTTCTTTGGGCTGTAATGGATGAAATTATTGATGCCATTATGCAGCTGAATTATTGCCAAAAGTTGCACTAAAACAAAATGCCAAAATGTCACCATAAGAGACATAATTCCTTAATTTCATACAACTTTGTCTAAAATGATTTTTCCTCCCTTATTTCTCCTGCAAAATTCCGCCAACTACCTCCTCATTTTGGCCAATTAGAAGCCTCAAAATCTTCTATAAATAGGCTTGCTTGAGTGGTCTTTGAATGCTTTGTTCATAACTAGTTTTTAGGAGCACCAAAAACTTTCTTTCTTCCTCTTCTTTGGCTGAATTCTTTCTTCAATATTTCAAAGAGATTCTGTTTCATTTCACTTCAAGAAATCAAGTTCTCTTCCTTTTCTTCAACTCAGATTAGGTAGGGAGTAGTTTCTAAATTTATTTCTATGCTTTGAGGAGTTGTGTTTTTAGCTCAAAATGATGAAATTGTGAACTTACCTTAGCTTTTCATTTCAGTTTTCCTCTTCATTTTTCTTTAACCAATTCGGCCATATGGCCTAGGTGGAACTAAGATGATGGCTTGATGATGAGGACCTTGAGGGTGGGTTATAAATCCATCACAAGTTAGGCCTCTAAAGCTTGAAAATTCCACTTGATGCAAAACTTTAAAGAATAATGCTTTATGATGCTAAAACAAAGATTTTTAGTTTAGAACTTGAAAGATGTATTTTCCAAGCTTGTATTTCATGTTTATGTTTCAAGTCATCACTTAATCTTTCAAGATAATAAAGAGGTTGCATCTCATATTTAATTTATGCTCTCACTTTATTTTATAATGGCTAAAAGAATCAACACATGGCATGTTTATTTTATGCCATCACCTAAAGATCCTAGAGGTCAAAGACTTGGCCATGTATCACAAGCAAAAAATTATGATTATTGGAGTTAAAGAATTTATTCTTTAAAAAGTCTTGAGATTGGAGCTTAAAAAGATGTAATAATAATTCTCTTCTCCCTTCACCGGTCCTGTGCGGACTACATGCTCCGGTTTCTTAATATTCTCTTCTCCTCTCTGGTCCTGTGCGGATTACCGCCGCTCCAGTTTCTTACATCATGTTTATATTTCAAGTTCTTGCATCATGTTTAATTTTCAATTCATCACCTTAAATCTTAAAGATAAAGAAATGGAATTGCATATCATGTTTATAATTCCAAGCTATCACCTTATAAAGATAAGATTAAAATAAGGTTGCATAGCATGTTTATAATTCTAAGATGTCACCTAAATCTCTAAAGCTCAAGACTTACTCCTTTTATCTTAAGTGAGAATTTTAATTGTGAAGATCCTCTCAAGTTTGACAAAAGAACTAGTTTCTAAATGAGTTTGAAGACTTTGCAAGGATTTTACGGGGAACTAGTATTTTATATGCACTTAAAATATGATTCTATGTAATTGCATGAGGTTCATGATTCGGCCACTGATCTGAGTTTAGTATCAATGTATGATAATGATTTGATATGTTTGAAGTTGTGATAATTATGGTTTATTGTTAAGAGCATGATTCACTGCATGTTAGAGATAAAACTAGCTCCCTAAAACAACCGAAGAGCTAGAATTTACCTAGTTTTTGACCCCTTTAAGTTTAGCCAATAACAAATCTGTTTTAGAATGTTATAATTCTGTCTAGGATTAGTTAGCCACGAAAAATTTGGTATCAATTAGACTAGGATTGATCCCGAACACTAAAAATGAACTTAGCAACTAAAAAACCGTAAAAACAAGATTTCTAGAACTCTAGGGAATGAAATTTATGCATTCTATCCAGAATCTTTAGCAACGATAAGAACCAGGTTTTATTATGTTTAAATAAGGGAGAATGATTCATAATTGGTTTAGTAACTAATTTCAGCATCATAGGGAAAGCTGGTAAGAAGAAAGGATTTAAAACATAACTTCTAGCATACCGTAAAACCTTAGGAACAACTTACTACCTATGCTACCCCATTTGATTTAATAGTGTTCTTAAGGCCTATAAATAATCGTAAGGATGGTAATAAATCCCTTAGGTGCATAACTAATTAGTTCTATAATTGATAATTCTATGTAAGTATTGGATGCTTATTAAGTACTTGATATCATTGAATGATTTCCTGGCTTGCATGTTATAGTTGCTGTTGCAAATAATGAGAATACTTATGCATGAAATATTCTTTATTAAGTAAAATTTACCTTTGTTGCTAGAAGAAAGTGTATCATTGTAAAAGTGTAATTTGGAAAGGTTCTGGCTAAGCAAAGACTTGGTATTTAAGCGTGTCCATTGTGACCCACCTCTCTTTCCTGGGAATCTCCCAGATGCATGATTATAGTTGATATATATTATTCTAGCTTAAGACTATAAATGAGAAAATGCTATGATGTTTATGAATTGTATTATGATATAACATGCAAAGATTTAATGGTGACTTAAACTTATAAGAAAATGATCCTTTGGAACCATCAGACTATAGGTGGTGAAAAGGTGATTTTAGCCCCCTAACCCGTTCTCTCAAAAGGGTAGAGTCGGGACTTTAGCTTATCAAAAGGGATAAGTATATGCTAGTGACGACTAGTAAAGTATGAGCTCATAACCTAAATTACTCCCAAAATGGTGGAGTATAGGGTGGCCCAAGGAAAATAATGATGATGATAAGATTTTAAGTCACCTAAGGCACTAAAGAAATGAAATATGTGCACTGTGTCCATGTGTAGCTAATATTATATGACGTTCTTTTATGCATATTATTTTGATAATGATGATGAGGAATATGATGTAATGATAAAGGAAAAGTTCATTATAAATATGACATGTTAAGATTACGATGCATTATAAGACGCATGATTAAAAATTGACGAACCTCGGTTAAGTATTTGTCCGAACTTAAAATGAATCTTTGCATGCTCACTATTTTAGAATAATCCCGAGGTTCCTGGGGACTTTGATGATGACACTGTAGAAGAAGGTACCCTACTGAGAATTCTTTAGCAAGATTCTCACTCCCTTTTCTTTATTTCCGTCATTGTCTCCAGATTCAAATGGCGACATTCGTCCTGTTCGTTGATACCCCTACTTGGGAATTCCACTATGATTCGGTGCATCGCTCATATCATTTTGAAGGGAGGTGCACAGTTCGTGTTTTTATTTACATAGGTCGTTCATTTGCACATCCTGTCCCTAGTTATCGATTTTCTCCTACTTCTCCCTATGGCGATGAAATGGTTTTCGAACATGCACGTCCACTTGATGAAAGGATGTTACGTTTTTATCTTGCTTCATCTGCTATCCATGGATTTTCAGAGTATGTTCCCGAGACGAGATATTATGAAATGATCCTTCAGAGGACACTCCTACTCATGTATATTCTGAGAGCTCTGCTCCTACTCCCACACGTGTAAGAGAGGGTAGTGAGGAAACAGTTGTTCAGCCGAGGTTAGCAAGAAGGCCGTCCATGCGACTGACTGGTGCATCTCGTGTGTCCCCTCTCGAGGGAGCTCATCAGTGGATCGGATTTATTCCCCCATTTCCAGGACAGTGGCCATAGAAGGTTCTTAGTAGATTTATGTGTGTTCATGCACCCTAGTTTTAGGATAACCTTCCCGGCTTATGGAGTTATCTAGTTTAGGAGCATGTATTTCCTTATGTATATTTTCTTTTATGGGTTTGCATAAGACAATGATGTATGATCATAACCCACCCTTTGAGTGAGGTTATTGTATGTAAATATATGTTATAATGTGCTTATGGATGTTATATGATGGAGCCAAAGTGATATGATGTGATATATTCTTAAACGTCTTATTATATTCCGCTTACTCGTTCACGTTGTACTCAGCTCACGTTTTCAATTATGTTTTTTTTTAAAAAAATGGCTCGTAATTTCACTAAGTATTTTCAAATTATGAAAAAAGAACCAAAGCAAGGAGTAAAGTCTAGTCATTAATCAGATTCAACCTAGGTGTATTTGGTTAATTACTAGGGTGTTACATTATACGTTTTAGAAATATCAAGTTATGCATCTTTTTGGAAACTTAAAGTTTCGGTTCTTCCATGATGAGTTTGCTACTGTGTGATGATGTTTTGATGTGTTTGAATGAGTAAAAATTATGTATGATGAGGTAAGAACGTTTCCATGCATGATAGGAGAGAAACTAGCTTTCTAGAAAAACCGTAAAGTCAAGATTTAGCATAGTTTTAACCTATTTACCTATGGACACTGCCCAAACTGTTCCAATGGGAATATAATGAGGTTAGGATTGTTTAATCATGAAAAATTTGGTTACAATTGAAGTAGGATTGAATTTTAGCACCTATAGAGAAACTAGTAACTAGTAAACCGTAAAACCACAATTCTAGAACTCTTAGAACATTTAATTTTTAGAATCTGTCCAGCAACCTCATAATATGGTAGACATGGTTTATAATTAGTCCTTATACATAGAAATGTCTCATAATTGGTTTAGGTTTAACTTATAGCACCTTAGGCGAAGACAGAACCTAGAAAGGGTCTAGAATGTAAGTTCTAGAACCCTGCAATTATAAGTTTATAATGCTGCCCCTAAGGAATGATGTTGTTCAGATTTAATAAAGAGCATAAATAATACTGAGATCTATTAGAAGAGAACCCTTAGGTGCATAAAAGGTCGATAGAAGATGATAGGTTAATTACATCACAAGTTTAAGGCCCGTAAGGGTCAAAGCAAAAGATACCGTAGGATCAAGAGCATAATGGATCTTTAATGTTGCTTATGAACGCATGAGAATGATTATGTGAATGCATGAAAAATTATGATGGAGGATGCATGTTTGAATGACTTATGTGGCATAAAGAAGAATTTGGAAGAAATTCGGCATGCTACAGTTATGCTGCCGAATTTCTGACAAATTCGGGACTCCGAAAGTTTTTGAAAACCTATGAGATTTTTATGAGGTACTAAGATGAGTTCTCGGATGACATCAGTTCAGCCGAGCACCTCCGGAGAACTCATGTGACATCGGTACCAAGATGAATTCTTGGGTGACACCGGTTCGGCCGAGCACCTCCAAGAAATGCCCCCTAGCCCGTACTGGATAAGTCGGGATTATGTTTATGATTATGTTATGCTTATCGGGATTGATAAGTAAGAACTAATGACGACTAGGTAAGGTATGAGCTCATAACCTAGAGATGTGACACGTTCTGGGTGACACCGGTTCGGCCAAGCATCCCCAGAGCGATTGTCTTTTAGGGTGGCCTATGAGGAAGTTATGATGTTTATGTCACAAAGTTTTCCATGTGAGAATTTAATTGCCACTTTATGCCACTATTATGATGTTCCTATTGTTGAGATTATTATTCTTGCATTAAGTAGAGCCATGCATACATTCTTTAATATGTTTGCATCCATGTCATTAAGAATCATGCTAAAATGAACGGACCTTGGCTAAATATGTTTTAAATCCTAAAAATAGACTTAATGCATGCTCACTTATTTTGTATACTAAACCCAAGGTTCCTAAGGACGTAGACGATGACACCTAGGTAGTAAGAGGCCCTACTGAGATTCTTTAGTAAGATTCTCACTCCCTCTATCTCTTTCTTTCTATTACGTCTTCAGATGGCGACGTTCATGGTTTTTGTGGACACCCCGACATGGGAGGTGCACTATGATCCGGATCACGGATCATACCATTTTGAGGGATAGTGCACGGTGCGAGTCTTCATGTTCGTAGGACGTCCCTTCGCTCACCCCGTGCATACCCATCGCTTCTCCTCGACAGCACCCTACGGCAACGACGAGCGGGTTTTTGAGCGCGCGCGTACACATAATGAGAGAGTGCTTCGCATGCACACCGCCGCCTCAGCCATGCATGACTATCCCGACTACGTGCCCCGAACCTACTTCTCGGAGACCGACCCGTCCGAGGACCCGCCTACCCATCCGTATAATGAGAGCTCCGCCCCCACTCCACCATTGATGAGAGAGAGCAGTGAGGATACCGTGACTCAGCCACGGCTTGCACAACGACCGGAGATGCGGCCACATCGCGGGGGTCACTCTCAATCCCCGTTCCGCCTCTTTATGCCAGAGGAGCTTGCCCAGTTTCCTGGTTATGTGCCTCGCTCGCGAGATGGACGTCAGTAGGAGGTGACGTACGACTGATGGAGTACCCGGGTAGAGTACACACCACTTATATGGGGATGGATCTCCTTTTGTTTAGAGATTACCCCTTTAGTTGCACTGGGGTAAGGGAGTTGCTTTTACGTTTCCGTCGTATTTCCCTTTGTACTTTCTTGTAGTTGTATCTGTTTATGATGTATCAATCTAAGCCCCACTCTACACAAGTGGGCATATCATATATTATATAAATATGCAGTTCAATGTTACTATGATGTGCCTTTACTTGCTTATGTCATGTTGCTATGCGATGCTTGTTTTATTTCTTTTCGTGTATTATTAATTAACGTGTCGCGCGGCTCTCACTTTGCTTTTATAAATTCAAAAAAAATTTGCTAGTATTTCCGCTAAGTATTTTAAAGTAATAAGGAAGCTATGACGTAACAGACTAATGATTAACCTAAATATGTTCTAGAGTTTTGGGTTAAAAATTAGGATGTTACACTAACTTTTAGAAAATACTTAGTGAAAATATGGGTAAATTTTTTTTTTTGAAATAAAAGATGAAAATGTGAGCCACGCATAAGATGGACACTATATTCGTTTGATTCATGAAGGATAATAAAAAGCCATGCATGCTATGAATAAAAACAAAGGATCATACATAACAGTCATCATATCTTATATATAATAAAAGTTCTGCCATACACCAAGTTATATAATAGCATAAGTACAATCATCTGAACAGAATACATAGAAACATGAAATTACATAAATCATTGCCTACTAAAGTGCATCTATGGTAGATAACCTCAAAAGCAAAAGAAGGTTATCCTATGCTGACTAAACGCACAAGCACTACCAAGTCTACTACCAGCTCCTACTATTTCCCACCCCAAGGAGGAGGAACATTTCCAACCTACTGAGCCAATTCGGCCAGGGTGGCCAAACGATGCATAAGTTGGCATAGGCTCCACGATGGGGTATCGTCCTTACTCATCCTCTGTGGCGGCTGTGTCATGGTGGCCTCACTGCCCTCACCAAACTCCATGGGCACGGTGGAGGAAGAACTCTTGGATGGTACCTGGGTGGCGGAGTCCTCAGATGGATCTATCTCTGAATGATCTGTGGGGAAACGGGGCGCGTACTTTAGGAAGTCAAGGATAGCAGAAGCAGTCAGCTAGGTAAGGCGAGTTCGCTCCTTGCGAGGACGTGCACGCTCGAAGACAAGGTCAAAAGAGGAAGCAAGAGAGAACCGGAAGCTGGAAACTGGGCGTGCAAAGGGGCGGTCCATGCATACAAAAAGGGGGATGGCACAATGACCCACGAAGTGGTATGACCGATGGGCGGCATCATAGTGCATCTCCCAAGTGGGCTTGTCAATGTAAATCACGAACGTCGCCATCGACCTCCGAAGACGCAATGGAAAGAAAAGATAGAGGGAGTGAGAAACTTGATAAAGAATCTCAGTAGGGTGTCCTTCTATCCTAGTATCATCATCTACGTCCTCAAGAACCTTGGGTTGCATTATGAAATAATGAGCATGCATAAGGTTCAATTATTAAGTTTCTAAAATACCAATTACCGAGGCCCATTCATTTTAATATGCATCTTGGATGTCATGGATGCATCATGCCTTATCATGAAATGCATGTTGATGCAAGGTGCAACATACTAAATACAATCATAAGTGATGCTCATGGATCATAGCAATTATAACATGAATTTTCTTTAATTTATCTTTTAAGTGACTTAGACCATTTCTTTCTCTCATTTGGGGCCACCCTATTACTCTCGCCTTTTGAGATTTCTAGGTTATGAGCTCATATCTCACTAGTCATCACTAGCATATTCTTATCCTTAAGACTAGTTAACACCCGACTTTCAAGTACGGGATAGAGGGCGAGGATCACTTTTCATAACCTTAATTCGAGGAGTCCAAACGATCACTTCCTTATTAGATCACCTCTCATAACTTTTAATTTGGGGAGTCTATAGGATCATTTCCATATGTTTTATGTCACCTTAATTTTAGCATGTTATCTTAAGTTGCAAAAACACAAACATATCATTTAATGCCTCATGCTTTCATATTACTTCAATGTATGCATCTTAAATGTTCCAATGAATTCATAACATGCCACAATAAATTTTGAAACCAAAAACCATGTATGCAACCATTAATCATCACATAAATTCTCAAGTACATCAAATCACATCACCTCATAAAATAGGCACTTTCATTGTCTCTTAATCAATTAAACCTCTAAATCGGGTAAACCCAACTTTTGTATTTGTTCTTTTATGCATCTAAGGGATCAATTACAATGGTTTTTATTAATTAATAACCTCGAAAACACCATTGAACAATGCTGGACAGAATTAGGTAGGAAAGAAAAATGAGTAATTTCGATGTTCTAGAAGTTACGTCTTTGACCCTTTCTTATTACCGACTTTCCCTATGATGCTAAAATTAATCCCTAAACCATTTATGAGTAATTCCTTTACATTTACTAAGTGGTACACATCACTTTTACTCAATTAATACTTGCTGGGTAGAAACCATATTTTTCTTCTAAAGAGTCCTAGAGTTCACATTTTTTGTTCTTTCTAGTTACTAGTCTTTCCTTAATTACTAAAAATAATTACCATACTTATTAATAACAATTTTCACATGTTAAATACATTCCATACACCACACATCAAATCTGGAAAGTTTAGAATTGAAACTAAAATTTAATTTCCTGAGAGCATGCAAAGATACAAAGCAGGCATTTCTAGTAACTAGTTCTTTCTTAGAATTAATTCTAGATCAAGAAATACACTTATAATTAACTCTACCCTTATGGAAGCACAAATAATAACCTTAGTTCAGTGGCAAAGATAGAGAGCTTAAATAAATTTTTAGTTATGTGAACCATGCTTCAACACTTTAAGGATAACCATATTCTTTCAAGGAAAAGTTATAAGACACAAACTTCATTTTCTCAAGACAATAATATATCATTTATTAGGACCTTATTTTCTTGAAGAACCAAATCACATTTATAAAGATAGATGTTCCATAGATCAAAATCCCCATGTAAGTTGAAAGGGGTAAGTCTTGAGCACTAGATTATTTAGGTGATGGAATAAACTTAAATATACAAATGCAAGCCTTATTTTAATCTTGGTATAACAAGGTGATAGCAATGGAAATATAAATATGATATGCAAGGCTTAAAATTAAATATGAGAATGCAAGTTCCTTTTTAATCTTTAAGTTTAGGTGATGGTTTGAAATATAAACATGCTAGACAAGAAATACAAACATGGAATGCAAGTTCATTTCTTATCTTCAAGCTTTAGGTGACAAATTGGAAATAGATATGAGGTGCATGGCTTGAATATAAATATGAAATGCAAAGACATGAAATATAAATATGAATGCATTTCTATTTATTATTTCTTTAGGTTCTAGGCTCAAGACTACTATTTAGAGTAATAACTCTAAAACACCAATCAACTCCAAGGTTTGTAAAGTGAAAGAATGTCTAATTTTTCCTTTTTAGTTTTATGCCCAAGACTCCTATCTAGAGTAATCACTCTAGAACACCAATCAACTTTAAGGTTGAAAGGAGTAAGTCTTGAACTTAAGTTAATTAAGTGACAATATAACCATATCATTTTATTTTTGCTCAAGTAAAACTTATCAAAGAAAACCAAGTGACACCTTCATTTGCAAAACTCTTAAAAGTGATACCTTCAAGCTTTAGAGGTTAAGTAAATGATGGTTTTACAACCAACATCCAAGATTCTCATCATCAAGCCATGGGTTTTTAAGAACAAGGCCATCAAGGCCGAAAAAGAAAAGGGAGAAAAGGAAACCTTTAAGCCGAAAAGAAAAGAAGAAAAGGAATGAACCAGCATTTCAACATTTCAACCAAAATGATTCAAAAGAAAAGAATGAAAACTTTAAAACAACTCCCAACCAAAGGTATTTTTCTTGAAGAGTGAAAGAGAGCTTGATCTTGAGAAGAAATGAGAAGAACAATCTTTCCCTTAGGCAAGGAAATGATTTCGGCCACTAGAGGAAAAAAAAGGAAGAAAGGTTTGTCTTGGTTTTTAGTCTAAAAAGTGAAAAGGTTAAGTATTTTAGGGGTGGTTGTATAGTAGTTTGGGGTTGAAATGTGGTGGTTGAGGGTGGTGCTCTTGGAGGAATGAAGAAGAAGAAGAAGAAAATTCTTGAACGCTAGAGAGGAAACTTGAGAATTCTTGAACTTGAGATTTGTAGAAGATGAGCAAATGGATTTTTGGAGAGCTTCCTTGTATTTATAGAAAAATTCAACATGAGGGGGTAAGAGAGGGAGTGTTTGGCCATGGCTTTTGGAAAGAAGAAGGAAGGAAAAATATCTCATTGCATGGAGTAGTGTAGACATGGGTTTAAGTATAGCTAAGTATAGGCTTAGGCATGGTTTTCTAAGTGTATATTTTAATTGAATTTCAACATGTGATGGAGTAAATAAGGGAAGAGTGGCCGGCGGCTTCATGGAGGATTTGGGGAGGAAAGTTCTCATTTCATTTGGATTTGGGTTATGACATGGTTTAGGGAATAGGTTTGATTAGGTACTTGATTAGGAGTTGTAACTAGGTGTTTAGGTGAGAAAATGAATACTTAAGGCTACTCAAGACAAGATTAAAGAGTGTTCTTGCACAATTAGTGCAAATCCACCTTTATTAACAAGGAATCTTATCACATGACCATTCCCATGATTTAAGGAATTAAATAGAGAAAATACTATTTCAAATTGACATAACACTAATTCTTGAATTAAGAAAAGGGCTTTTAGTTTCTTTAAGCAATCTTCAGCCCCAATTAACCTCAATTAATTATTTTGACTCTAGATTAATTATTAAAATTAATTAATCTTCAATTAAAGCCTAATATTGCTTAGGTTTCGTTAATTATGTAATTAAGCTCGTTATGCCCTTAATTAGGGACAAAACGGTAATTTTTCATAAAAGCTTCCCGGGATTACTCGGGCTTAGACAGATGTTAAACATCCCTTAAAAATAACATTTCAAACTCCTGGGCAAGGTCCAGGTCCAGTCGGGAATTAATTCTGTGCCAATTAGTCACAGGGGCGTTTTGGTAATTTTGAGTGCAGGAACTCAAAAATGAGATTCTTTTGCTCTATTAACACACATAACACATGTTATTACACATAATCCCCGTTCAATACTAAAACAGCCCTTTGAGGATGGTCGGGGCCGGTTATCCTCATTCCCCCAATAAAAATGGCCTCAGAGGTATTTTGGTCATTTGTGCATGGGAAAATCGGGGCGTTACATTACTCCCTTCCTTAAAAAGAATTTCACCCTTGAAATTTGTTACCTGAGAAAAGGACAGGATATTGCGCCATCATATCTGATTCCAACTCCCATGTGAACTCCTCCGCCTTTCCCCATCCCCATGCTACTTCGACCAAGGGTACAGTCTTGCTCCTTAGTTGCTTGACTCCCTTATCTACTATTCTCATAGGTGGCAAGTTAAACGTCAGGTCTTCCCTTAATTGTACTTGCTCTGGCTTTAACACATGGCTCAGGTTAGACTCATATTTTCTTAATTGGGAAACATGGGAGACATCAGGGAGGTTAGATAGATTAAGGGATAGGCCTATACGATATGCTATGTTTCCGACTCGATTAAGAATCTGAAACAGACCAAGAAATCTGGGGCTCAATTTCTTAACTCTCATAGCTTGACCTATGCCTGTGGCAGGGGTGATCCTAAGGAGCACATGTTCTCCCTATTGAAATTCTATCGGCTTTCACCGTTTGTCCACATAGCTTTTTTATCGACTTTGAGCAGTGAGAATCCTATCCCTAATTTTCTTGATTTGTTCCGTCATTTCCCTCATGACATCGAGTTCTAACAGGCTCTGCTCCCTAGGTTCATACTAGCATAAAGGTAACTGGAATTTTTGTCCGTATAGGGCCTCGTATGGTGCCATGCCAATACTTGCATGATAACTATTGTTATAAACAAATTCGATCAATGGCAAGTACTTGACCCAACTCCCTCTTTGGTTGAAAACATATGCCCTCAACATATCTTCCAGTGTTCGGATGGTTCTCTCAAATTTCCCGTCCATTTGAGGGTGGTAAGCTGTGCTCAAACATAGCTTTGAACCAAACGCCTTTTAAAAGGATTCCCAAAATCGTGATGTAAATCGCGGGTCTCAATCCGAGATTATCGTCGATGGTACTCCATGTAACCTTCCAATATCTTGAATATATAATTGGGGTAGCCTATCCAAGGAGTAAGTTACCTTGATAGATAAAAAGTGGGCTGACTTGGTCAACCGATCCACTATTACCTATATAGCATCATAACCAGCTTGGGTCCTCGGTAGCCTAGTCACAAAATCCATGGAGATACTATCCCATTTCCACTCAGGGATTGATAGGGGTTGTAACATTCCAGAGGGTTTTTAGAGCTCAATCTTCCTTCTGACAGACTAAGCACTTACTTATCTAGACACTCATATCCTTTTTCAACCCAGGCCACCAGAACATCTTTTTTAGGTCCAGATACATCTTGATGGTACCAGGGTGAATGGTAAAATGACTTTTATAGGCTTCCTTCAGAATCTCCCTCTGGAGGTAACCACTTGCCAGTACACAGATTCGGCCTTCAAACCTCCATACACCATCAGCATCTTATGCAAATCCCTTGATCTTTCCATTCCGTACTGCCTCTAGAGTTTCCCGAAACTTCTTATCCTCTTGTTGGGCTTGAGTGATCCTTCTCCTAAAGTCCCTAGTCACACTAAGATGGCACGCCTTTATGCTGTTTGTGGTCAAGGTCATTCCCAGGTTTAGGTCTCTAAACCTTTCGATCAGCTCTACCTCCTTAACCATCATGTGGGACAAGTGCAAAGACTTCCTACTTAAGGCATCGGCTACTACATTGGCCTTGCTAAGGTGGTAGTTTAGCCCAAAATCATAGTCCTTTAGAAACTCCATCCACTTTCTCTGTCTCATGTTCAGCTGTTTTTGAACAAAAGTGGTACTTCAGACTCTTATGATCGGAGAACACCTCGAACCTAACTCCGTACAAATGGTGTTTCCATACCTTTAGAGCAAACACTACAGCAGCTATGTAACATCCTAATTTTTAACCCAATACTCTAGAACATAATAAGGTTAATCATTAGTTTGTTACGTCATAGCTTCCTTATTACTTTAAAATACTTACCGGAAATACTGGTAAATTTTTTTTTTTTGAAATATAAAAGCAAAGTGAGAGCCGCGCGATACGATACAAAATAAAGCACGAACAGAATTAAGCAAACATCGCATAGCAGCATGACATAAGCAAATAAAGGCACATCAATAAAACTGAATTGCATACTTATATATAGTAGAATATGCCCACTCATAAAGAGTGGAGCTTAGTTTAATACATCATAAACAACTAAAAGAAAATACAAAGGAAATACAACGGAAACATAAAAGCAACTCCCCTACCCAAGTGCAACTAAAGGGATAACCTCTAAACAAAAGGAGATCCATCCCCATCCAAGTGGTGTGTGCTCTACCCGGGTACTCCATCAGTCGTACGTCACCTCCTACTGATGTTCATCTCGCGAGCAAGGCACATAACCAGGAAACTGGGCGAGCCCCTCTAGCGTAAAGAGGCGGAACGAGGATCGAGAGTGACCCCTGCGATGTGGCCGCATCTCCGGTCATCGTGCAATTCGTGGCTGAGTCACGGTATCTTCACTGTCCTCTCTCATCACTGGTGGAGTGGGGGCGGAGCTCTCGCTATATGGATGGGTAGGCGGGTCCTCGGACGGGTCAGTCTCCGAGAAGTAGGTCCGGGGCACGTAGTCAGGATAATCACGCATGGCTAGGGCGGCGGTGTGCATGCGGAGTACTTTCTTGTTATGCATACACGCGCACTCAAAAACCTGCTCGTCGTCACCGTAGGGTGCTGCCGGGGAGAAGCGATGGGTATGCACAGGGCGAACGAAGGGACGTCCTACGAACATGAAGACTCGCACCGTGCACTGTCCCTCAAAATGGTATGATCCGTGATCCGGATCATAGTGCACCTCCCATGTCGAGGTGTCCACAAAAACCACGAACATCACCATCTGAAGACGTGACGGAAAGAAAGAGATAAAGGGAGTGAGAATCTTGCTAAAGAATCTCAGTAGGGCCTCCTACTACCTAGGTGTCATCATCTACGTCCTCAGGAAGCTTGGGTTTAGTATACAAAGTAAGTGAGCATGCATTGAGTCTATTTTTTTGGTTTTAAAACATATTTAGCCAAGGTCCGTTCATTTTAGCATGATTCTTAATGACATGGATGCAAACATATTAAAGAATGTATGCATGGCTCTACTTAATGCAAGAATAATAATCTCAATAATAGGAACATCATAATAGTCGCATAAAGTGGCAATTAAATTCTCATATGGGAAACTTTGCGATATAAACATCATAACTTCCTCATAGGCCACCCTAAAAGACAATCGCTCTGGGGGTGCTCGGCCGAACCGGTGTCACCTAGAACGTGTCACATCTCTAGGTTATGAGCTCATACCTTAACTAGTCGTCACTAGTTCTTACTTATCAATCCCGATAAGTGTAACATAGACATAAACATAATCCTGACTTATCCAGTACGGGCTAGGGGGCATTTCTTGGGGGTGCTCGGCCGAACCGGTGTCACCCAATAATTCATCTTGGTACTGATGTCACATGAGTTCTCTGGAGGTGCTTGGCCAAACTGGTGTCATCCGAGAACTCATCTTAGTACCTCATAAAAATCCCATAGGTTTTCAAAAACTTTCTGAGTCCCGAATTTGTCAGAAATTCGGCAGCATAATTGTAGCATGCCGAATTTCTTCCAAATTCTTCTTTATGCCACATAAGTCATTCAAACATGCATCCTCCATCATAATTTTCCATGCATTCACATAATCATTCTCATGCGTTCACAAGCAACATTAGAAATCCATTATGCTCTTGATCCTACGGTATCTTATGCTTTGACCCTTACGGGCCTTAAACTTGTTATGTAATTAACCTATCATCTTCCATCAACCTTTTATGCACCTAAGGGTTCTCTTCTAATCGATCTCATTATTATTCATGCTCTCTATTAAATCTGAACAACATCATTCCCTAGGGGCAGCACTATAAACTTAAAATTGCGGGGTTCTAGGACATACGTTTTAGGCCCTTTCTTGGTTCTGTCTTCGTCTAAGGCGCTATAAGTTCGACCTAAACCAATTATGAGGCATTCCTATGTCTATGAACTAATTATAAGTCATGTTCTCTTCATTATAAGGTTGCTGGACAGATTCTAAAAATTAAATGTTCTAAGAGTTCTAGAATTACAGTTTTACGATTTTCTAGTTACTAGTTTCTCTATAGGTGCTAAGATTCAATCCTACTTCAATTGTAACCAAACTTTTCATGATTAAACAATCCTAATCTGATTATATTCCCATTGAAACAGTTTGGGCAGTGTCCAAAAATAAATGGGTTAAAACTATGCTAAATCTTGACTTTACGATTTTTCTAGAAAGCTAGTTTCTCTCCTATCATGCATAGAAATGTTCCTACTTCAACATGCATAATTTTTTACTGATTCAAACACATCAAAACATCATCATACAGCAGCAAACTCATCATGGAAGAACCGAAGCATTAAGCCTCCAAAAAGATGTATAACTTGATATTTTTAAAACATATAAGTTGCTAGTTTCTCTTGGAATCATTTTCAAGACTTCTAAAACTCTTTTGCAAATCATTCTATTTTGTAAAAGAGACTAAAAACATCCTCAGGTCAGTGACCACTTAACCCCTCCTTAAAAGAGAATTAAATTCATAAATCTTATTAGTCTTAACCTCATGACCTTCATGAGGTTTTAAAGAGAAATCTTAAAACTTAGATTGTTGGCCCAAGTAACTAGATGAAACTCATTCCAAGTTCATCACCACTACTTGACCGAAATTATGCATTCATAGAATGCTCCCATATTAAACTTTAACTTGAGATAAAAGGGCAAGTCTTTGAGCTCTAAGGTCTTTAAGTGATGATATAATTAAACATGCTATGCACTTCATTTTTATTCTTCATTACAAAGTAAAGTGAGAGCTTAAAGTAAACATGCAAGGCTTGAATTATAAATATGCAAAGCTTGAATTAAATATGCAAGACTTGAAATATAAATATGCAAAACTTAAAATATAAATATGCAAGTTCATTTCTTTATTTTAGTGCTCTAGGCCCAACAACAATCGATTTTAAAGCCAAAATAGAAAGGCTTTGAGATTTAGTTAGGTGATAGTGCAAGTTCTCATTTTAAATCTTTACGTTTCTTAGTGATGAAAAGTAAATATGCTAGACAAGAATGTAAATATGAGATGCACTCCATTCTTTATCCTTTAACTTTAGGTGAAGGCTTGGAAAATAAATATGAATGCAAAGCTCAAAGTAAATATGTAATGCATAAGCTTGAATTTAAATATGAATGCTAGTCCATTTTATTTCTTATTAGAGCTCATACAAGACTTTTTAAAGGAACTTAAACCTCAACCCAAACTTATCATGATAAGATAAAGTAAAAACAAGAGTGAACCTCAAGGGTTCCTTAAGAACACAAAGTTTCTTTTCTTGAAATGTAGACATGAATATCATTTTTATTAAAACTCAAGCTCTAGAGGCCTCATTGTGATGAACACATAGTCATCATCTAGAAGCTCTCATCATCAAGCCATTGTAAACCTTATTGGCCATCATGGCCGAAAATGTGAAGAGAGAAAAAGAAAGGAATCGAAACTTTTAAGAAGAAAAGGAAACGTTTAAAACTCTAAAGACCATGATCTTGATGATGCATTAACACCAACATCATGAGTCCTCATCATTGAGTTCATGTGACCATTTTAAAACATCATCAAAGTAAAAGGTTTCAAGGATTCAAGAAGAAAAACTAAAAACATCTTTAACTCAAGAACAAAGATCAAGCTTTAGAGATTGTTCAAGTGATGAACATCATCATGAAACCTCATCATCAAGCTCTCATTCCTTTGATCCTCAAGCCTCATGGCCGAAAACAAAGAGGAGAAGAAGAAGAAAAAAAGTTCTAAAAATATTCAAGAGAAACTATGAACACATAAAGAGATTAAGAACTTTAAATGAAAGAAGCTCTTGAAAGAAAATCCCTACCAAGTGATTGAAGGTTGGGATGAGAGAAGAGGATGAAGAACTTGAAGACTTGAACTTGAGAGAAAAAGGAAACTTTGAAGTGCTCTTTGAGAACTTACACTTAGCAAATGAACCCAAAATTATGCAAGTTCACCCTAGCATGCTATTTATAGAGAAATGAAACAAATGCAAGGTGCAAATGAAGAAAGAAGTTTCGGCCATCAGCACAAAGGGCAGCCCATGAGTTCCATGAGGTGAGATGTTGTGATCTTGAGGCATGGTGAGGTATGGTTCAAAGTATGGTGAGGTATGGTTCAAGGTATGGCTCAAGCATGGTCCTTTGAGAGAGAAACAAATCAACATGTGATGCAAATGGGAGAGAGATGGCCGAATGTGCATCAGCCATGGGGGGAGGATTTCTTGCATTTTAATTGTGGTTTAGAGTTGTGTTTAGGTGTATCTTTGATTAGGATTACGATTAGGAATTTGTAAGTGTTTAGGTGAGGAAATGGGTAATCAAGGTTGTCAAGACATAATTAAGGAGTGTTCTTGCATCATTAGTGAGTTATAAACTCATTTTAGTGTATAAACAATTCTAGACACAATTCCTTGATTTAAGGAATTCGAGAGAGAAAATACTATTCAAGATTCCAAGAGTGAAATCTTGAGTTTTAGAAAGGAGATTTAAATCTAATCTAAGCAATCTTAGGTTCTAATTAATTTTAATAATTTATTTTGACTCTAGATTAATTATGGAAATTAATTAATCTTCGATTAGAGCCTAATATTGCTTAGGTTTGCTTAATTACATCATTAAGCTCAAAAATACTATTCTAGGGGCAAAATCATAATTTTGCACTAAAACTGCCCAGGACTGTCGGGACTCAAACAGATGTTTTGAAACATGTAAAAACATTGTTTTAAACCTCTGGGGAAAGTGTCGGGCTCAAACGGCACCTTTATCCGCGTAAAAATACTATAGGGCTATTTTGGTCATTTTGACCCGAAACTGCAGAAAATGAGACTTTCGCCTCTGGAACCACTCAAGGGTCATTCAATCCCCTTCAAACATTAAGTTGGCCCTTCGAGGACTGCTAGGTCGGCCATCCTTGAATCCCGGGCCGAAAATGACCTCAGGGGTATTTTGGTCATTTTCCACTCAGACAGAAAATCGAGGCGTTACAAGCATAGGCGTCATGGGTGGGGTAGCTTGCTTCTTGGGGCTTGAATTGTCTAGATGCATAGGCTACCACTTGCCTATTTTGCATCATGCATAACCTAAGCCTTTCCCGGAAGTGTCACAATACACCTCAAAAAACTAAAACTGGGGTCAGGCAATACTAAAACTGGGGCTGAGGTTAACTTCTGTTTTAACTCTTGGAAGCTCTTTTACACTCTGGAGTCCAAGTAAAAGAGACATTGTTCCTAATAAGCTTATCCAAGGGTAAAGAGATCCAGGAAAATCCCTTAATAAACCAATAGTAATATCCTGTCAAACCCAAAAATCTTCTAACCTCTGTTGCCATGGTAGGTCTCTCCTAGTTCATTACAGCCTTATCTTACTAGGGTCAACAGCAATATCTCCTTTCGACACTACATGCCCCAAAAACTTCACTTCTTCCAACCAAAATTTGCACTTAGATAGCTTGGCATATAGTTTCTTTTCTCTCAAGATCTCCAACACTATCTTTAAATGACGTTCATGCTCCTCATGGGTCTTGGAGTAGATGAGTATATAATCTATAATGACAATCACAAACTGATCTAGATAGAGTCTAAAGATCCTATTCATGTAGTCCATGAATACAATCAGAGCATTCGTCAGTCTAAAGGACATTTCAGTAAACTCAAAGTAGCCATAACGAGTGCGAAAGGCCATTTTTGGTATATCCCCATCCTTCACCCTAATCTGATGGTATCCTGACTTCAAATCAATCTTAGAAAACACTGTTGCTCCTTTCAATTAATCCATCAAATCATTAAACCTAGGCAAAGGGTACTTGTTTTTCACTGTTGTAACACCCCGATTTTCTGCCTGAGTGGAAAATGACCAAAATGCCCCTGAGGTCATTTTCGGCTCGAAATTCGAGGATGGCCGACCCGGCAGTCCTTGAAGGGCCAACTCAATGTTTGAAGGGGATTGAATGACCTTTGAGTGGTTCCGGAGGCGAAAGTCTCATTTTCTGCAGTTTCGGGTCAAAATGACCAAAATACCCCTACAGCGTTTTTACGCGGGTAAAGGTGCCGTTTGAGCCCGGAACTTTCCCCAGAGGTTTAAAACCATGTTTTTACATGTTTCAAAGCATCTGTTTGAGTCTCGGTGGTCCCGGGCAGTTTTAGCACAAAATTACGATTTTGCCCCTAGAATAGTATTTTTGAGCTTAATGATGTAATTAAGCAAACCTAAGCAATATTAAGCTCTAATCGAGGATTAATTAATTTCCATAATTAATCTAGAGTCAAAATAAATTATTAAAATTAATTATAACCTAAGATTGCTTAGATTAGATTTAAATCTCTTTTCTAAAACTCAAGATTTCACTCTTAGAATCTTGAATAGAGTTTTCTCTCTCCAATTCCTTAAATCAAGGAATTGTGTCTAGGATTGTTTATACACTAAAATGAGTTTATAGCTCACTAATGATGCAAGAACACACCTTTATTATGTCTTGACAACCTTGATTACCCATTTCCTCACCTAAACACTTTCTTACAAATTCATAATCTTAATTCTAATCAAAGATACACCTAAACACAACTCTAAACCACAATTAAAATGCAAGAAATCCTCCCCCCATGGCTGATGCACATTCGGCCATCTCTCTCCCATTTACAACACATGTTGATTTGTTTCTCACTCAAAGAACCATGCTTGAAGCCATACCCTGAACCATCCATCACCATACTTTGAACCATACCTCACCATGCCTCAAGACCACATTATCTCACCTCATGGAACTCATGGGCTGCCCTTGTGCTGATGGCCGAAGCCTCTCCCCCTCATTTGCACCTTGCATTTGTTTCATTTCTCTATAAATAGCTTGCTTGGGTGAACTTGCATCATTTTGGGTTCATTTGCTAAGTGTAAGTTTTCAAAGAGCACTTCATAGTTTTCTTTTTCTCTCAAGTTCAAGTCTTCAAGTTCTTCAAGTCCTTCATCCTCTTCCCTCATCCCAATCTCCAAATCACTTGGTAGGGATTTTCTTTCAAGAGATTCTTTCATTTAAAGTTCTTAATCTCTTTATGTGTTCATAGTTTCTCTTGAATCTTTTTAGAACTTCTTTTCTTCTTCTTCTCTTCCTTGTTTTCGGCCATGAGCCTTTGAGAGCAAAGGAATGAGATCTTGATGATGAGGTTTCATGATGATAATGTTCATCACTTGAACAACCTCTAAAGCTTGATCTTTGTTCTTAAGTTAAAGATGTTTTCTTTTATTCTTTCTTCTTAATCCTTGAAACCTTTTACCTTGATGATATTTTAAAATGGTTACATGAACTCAATGATGAGGATTCATGATGTTGGTGTTAATGCATCATCAAGATCATGGTCTCTAGAGTTTCAAATATTTCTTTTCTTCTCAAAAGTTTCGGTTCCTTTTCCTTTTCTTTCTTCAAGATTTCGGCCATGTTGGCCATTAAGGTTCACAATGGCTTGATGATGAGAGCTTCTAGATGATGAGAGCTTCTAGATGATGACTATGAGTTCATCACAATGAGGCCTCCAGAGCTTGAGTTTTAATAAAAATGTTATTTATGTTTACATTCCAAGAAAAGAAACTTTGTGTTTTTAAGGAACCCTTGAGGTTCACCCTTGTTTTTACTTTATCTTGTCATGATAAGTTGGGTTGAGGTTTAAGTTCCTTCAAAGGTCTTGTATGAGCTCTAATAGGAAATAAAATGGACTAGCATTCATATTTAAATTCAAGCTTATGCATTGCATATTTACTTTGAGCTTTGCATTCATATTTAATTTCCAAGCCATCACTTAAAGTTAAAGGATAAAGAATGGATTGCATCTCATATTTACATTCTTGTCTGGCATATCTACTTTTCATCACTAAAGAACATAAAGATTTAAAATGAGAATTGCACTATCACCTAACTAAATCTCAAAGCCTTTCTATTTCGGCCTTAAAGTCGATTGTTGCTGGGCCTAGAGCACTAAAACAAAGAAATGAACTTGCATATTTATATTTTAAAGTTTTGCATATTTATATTTCAAGTCTTGCATATTTAATTCAAGCTTTGCATATTTATAATTCAAGTCTTGCATATTTACTTTAAGCTCTCACTTTATTTTGTAATGAAGAATAAAAATGAAGTGCATAGCATGTTTAAATTTTGTCATCACTTAAAGACCTTAGAGCTCAAGGACTTGCCCATTTTATCTCAAGTTAAAGTTTAATGTGGGAGCATTCTTTGAATGCATGATTTCAGCCTTGTAGTGATGATTAACTTGGAATGAGTTTCATCTAGCTTCAAGGACCAATAAGTCAAGTTTTAAGAATCCTTTTAAACCTCATAAATTTGTTTGAGTTTAAAGACCAACAAGGTTCTATGAATTTAACTCTCTTTAAGGAAAGATCAAGTGGTCACCGACCTAAGGATGTTTTAGCCTTTTTTGCAAAATAAATTGGTTTGTAAAAGAGTTTTAAAGGTTCTAAATTGGTTCCAGGAGAAACTAGCACCTTATATGTCTGGCCTTGTCATGATGAGTTTGTTGTTGTGTGATGATGTTTTGATGTGTTATAATGTGTGGAAATTATGTATGATGAGGTAGGAACACTTCTATGCATGTTAAGAGAAAACTATCTTTCTAGGAAAAATCGTAAAGTCAAGATTTAGCATAGTTTTAATCCATTTTACCTTTGGACACTACCCAAACTGTTTCAATGGGAATATAATCAGATTACGATTGTTTAATCATGAAAAATTTGGTTACAATTGAAGTAGGATTGAATTCTAGCGCCTATAGAGAAACTAGTAACTAGAAAATCGTAAAACCACAATTCTAGAACTCTTAGAACATTTAATTTTTAGAATCTGTCCAGAAACCTCATAATATGGTAGACATGGTTTATAATTAGTCCATATACATAGGAATGTCTCATAATTGGTTTAGGTTTAACTTATAGCACCTTAGGCGAAGATAGAACCAAGAAAGGGTCTAAAACGTAAGTTCTAGCACCCCGCAATTTTAAGTTTATAGTGCTGCCCCTAAGGAATGATGATATTCAGTTTTAATAGAGAGCATAAATAAAATTTGTTAGAAGAGAACCCTTAGGTGCGTAAAAGTTTGATAGAAGATGATAGATTAATTACATCACAAGTTTAAGGCCCGTAAGGGTCGGAGCATAAGATACCGTAGGGCCAAGTGCATAATGAATTTTTAATATTGCTTGTGAAAGTATGAGGTTGATTATGTGAATGCATGAAATTATGATGAAAGATGCATGTTTGATTGACTTATGTGGCATAAACTTGAATTTGGAAGAAATTCGGCATGCTGCAGTTATGCCGCCGAATTTCTAACAAATTCAAGGACTCAGAAAGTTTTTGAAAACCTGAGAATTTTTTATGAGGTACTAAGATGAGTTCTCGGATGACACTGGTTCGGCCAAGTACCTCCAGAGAACTCATGTGACATCGGTACCAAGATGAATTCTTGGGTAACACCGGTTCGGTCGAGCACCCCCAAGAAATGCCCCCTAGCCAGTACTAGATAAGTCGGGATTATGTTTATGATTATGTTACGCTTATTGGGATTGATAAGTAAGAACTAATGACGACTAGTTAAGGTATGAGCTTATAACCTAGAGATGTGACACGTTCTGGGTGACACCGGTTCGGCCGAGCACCCCCAGAGCGCTTGTCTTTTAGGGTAGCCTACGAGGAAGTTATGATGATTATGTCACAAAGAGAATTTAATTGCCACTTTATGCCACTATTATGATGTTCTTAAAGATATGATGATTATTCTTACATTAAGTAGAGCCATGCATACATTCTCTAATATGATTGCATCCATGTCATTAAGATTCATGCTAAAATGAACGGACCTTGGCTAATTATGTTTTAGAACCTAAAAATAGATGTTTATGCATGCTCAATTATTTTGTATAACTAAACCCAAGGTTCCTAAGGACGTAGATGATGACACATAGGTAGTAGGAAGCCCTACTGAGATTTTTTAGCAAGATTCTCACTCCCTCTATCTCTTTCTTTCCGTCGCGTCTTCAGATGGCGACGTTCGTGGTTGTTGTGAACACTCCAACCTAGGAGGTACATCATGATCCGGACCACGGGTCATACCATTTTGTGGGTCGCTGCGTCATTCGAGTGTTTATGTTCGTTGGACGGCCCTTTAGTCACCCCGTACATAGCCATCGATTCTCTCCTGTCTCACCCTTCGGCAACGACTTCATATTCGAGCGCGCCCGCCCTCGAGAGGAGCGGATCCGCCGCACCTCACCGACGGCCTCTGCCATCCGGGACTACCTACAGTATGTACCTCGCTCGCCCTCATCATTCTCCGAGACAGACCCTTCGGAGGACTCCGCCACTTAGGTACCCTTCGAGGGATCCTCCCCCACTGTGCCGATGGACGTTGGGGAGGGTTGCGAGGCTTCTGTCGCTCAGCCAGTACGTGGAGGGCGGGTGAGGATGATTCCCCACCGTGGAGCTCATGCCCGACCGATGCAGCGCATCGCCACCCCGGTCAAGATAGCCCAGTGGATCGGGTACATCTCTCCTCTCCAGAGAGGCCCGTAGTAGGAGACGACTGTCGCGTTTTGGTGCCCGAGCTTTGACTAGGCATGGGTAGCCCCTTTTGTCTTAAGGCTATCTATACGTAGACGCACTAGAGTTAGGAGAGAGTTTCTTTTGTCACCTTTGATGTACTTTCATTTCCATGTATTTCCATTCTAAATGTACTAAACTAAGCCCCACTCTACACAAGTGGGCATATCATATATTATATGAATATGCAGTTCAATGTTATTATGGTGTGCCTTTACTTGCTTATGTCATGTTGCAATGCGATGCTTGCTTTATTACCTATCGTGCATTATTAATCAACGTGTCGCGCGGCTCTCACTTTGCTTTTATAATTCAAAAAAAAAATTTACTAGTATTTCTGCTAAGTATTTTAAAGTAATAAGGAAGCTATGATGTAATAGACTAATAATTAACCTAATTATGTTCTAGAGTATTGGGTTAAAAATTAGGATGTTACAACTGTCACTCGATTTAACTACCTATAATCAACACACAACCTCATGATCCCATCCTTTTTCTTCACAAATAGCACCGAGGCTCCCCACGATGATGTACTGCGTCTCACAAACTTCTTCTCCAATAAATCTTCCAACTGGGTTTTTAGGTCGGTGAGTTCTAATGGGGACATCCTATAATGTGCTATGGATATGGGTCCCGTTCCTGGAAGCAATTCTATTGAAAATTCTATCTCTCTAACAAGGGGAAACTTAGGTATCTCATATGGAAATATTTTAGGATAGTTCCTCACAATAGGTATCTCATCAAAGTTTTACTCAAAGTCCATATCACTAGTGGCCAGAAGAATGTAGCCCTTATTCTTTCCCTTATCATAGTTTATTTCTACGGCATTTATATATAAACATAGGGGTTTTCTAGGTTCACTGGGAATAGGAAGAAATGTGATAGTCTTTTCGTAACAATTTAACATCACACGGTTGACATAAAGCCAATCCTTGCCAAGAATTATATCTAGACCTTCATAGGTAAGCAGACTAAATCTAAGACAAATGATCTATTTTCAACAACAAAATTACAGTTTAGACAACACTTACAAGTTCTAACAGGTTTTCCAGTAAAGGTAGAAACAGTAAGATTAAAAGGAAGTTCTAACACATATAAATTTAAGGACTCGGTACAAGAATGGGATATGAATGAATGGGTAGTGTCAGAGTCAAACAGTATAATTAAGGTTCTACCATGCATATCACACTTACCTTCTATGAGGTTTCGTGATGTCGTCGTCTCTTCAGCGTTGAGGATAAAGACTCTTCCTTGGCGTTGCGGCTTGGGGTTGGGGGTCGTTGGGTTTCTTTCTGTACATTCCCACAAATAATGGCCGGGCTTTCCACATCACCCAGGCCTACCCGGTAAGGTAGGTCTCCGTGAGGTTTCCCACACTTGGCACATACGACGACGAGTGTAGCACTTGGGGTGTAGTCGGGGTCCTCTAAGGTGCCTTCCCTCGGTTGTCGTTTGGCCATCCTTGATCGAAGTCTCTCTAGGGGCCCTGTGGTCTGAACGATGGCCTGGACTGTGGTCTTTGTTGGGGTTGAAAAGGCGGCCTATTCTGCGGCTTGAATTTCTGGGCTTGTATTGCTAACTTCTTCGCGAAGCTGTCGGCCTTCGATGTGCTCAGCTTCTTTTGGCCATCTTTAATGATGCGGCATTAGTTGACCAGGGTAGGGAAGTCCCTAATCTCCAAATGGGCCATCACAACATTAATCTTAGCCTTCAGCCCGGACTCATACTGTAACACCCTAAAAATTAATTTAGGCTGTACTAATCATATTTCAAAAAACTAACAGTTTTAACAATTATGAGGATGGTCCAATGGATTTGTTAAAAAAAAAAGCGAATAGTAACCTACGGGCCCTACCGGCTTGTTAGGATAGCCGAAACCCTAAGATGTCCAAAATTGGGAAATTATAAGATTAAGGTTAGAAATGAAGTTTTATACATAGAATTAAATTTTGGGTAATATCCAATGACCCGAGTACGGTATTTAACCTGTTCGGTGAAATTTCGGTGTGCGATTTCTAACACGAAAAGATAGTTTAACCTTTGTAAAAGGATAATGTTTATCCTTTGGAGCCAAGTGTAAGGCTAGGATTTAATCTTGAATTACAAGATCAAATCCTAGCCATTAATCTTATTTTCTTGGTCAAAGAATATAGACTTTATATTAAAATAATAATTTAAATATAGTATAAGATAAATATAAACCACCTAACTTCATTATTTTCTTCTCCCTAGTTTGGCCAGCATTTGAAACTACAGAAACTCCATTTCTTCTTCACATAAACCTTGCAAACTTGTTTCCAAACTCCAAACTCAGCCTAGATTTGTTAAAACCATAAACTTCCTTCATTAAACTTGTTCTACACATCAAAACCTACAAAATTAACCGATTAAAATTTCAATTCTCCATCAATTCTCACCTTGACATATCACTCCCTCACTAGCTAAGGAAGATTTTGATGTTGATTTGGTGGCCCTGAAATCAGCAAGATCACTCTTGGAACATCCTTGAAGTCAACATCCAAAAGACACCAAAAGTAGCATTTTCTTTGGCCTTGTACTTTCAAAATTTTTCTGAAACTTTATGACTGGTTTTAATTCAACATTCTGGATGTATTGGTTGATGATAGATAGATATTGATGTGTTAATTTTAGTGAAATGTTTGGATGAGGTTAGAAAATCATTTTTGTCAAAAGAAGTTTTGACCAGGCTGCTGGATTTTCAGTTTTCTTATAGGCAGTGTGAGATCACGAATTTTCTGGGCATGTTGTAGGCATTTTCATGAGCAAATAAAAATATATGTTGGAGTAACATCTTGGTCTAGTCCCACAAATTTTCTTGTTTTCTTATTTTGAGTCAAATTGCCTTAAAAAAATCAGAGACCGAAATGGTTCTTATGTTGTCAAAATCATTGAAACTGAAGCTATAAAATGGTATAATTTTGTTTCTATAGGAAATGATTGAATATTCACTTGAAATTTTTACAGGATATTAAGGACATATTGAAGTCCAACCCTGAATTTTTATATGATTTTATATGATCATTTCGTAGGGTAATAAAATTGGAAACTATGGTTGTTGGCTGTGAATAGGGGGTTTCTAACCTCCAAATTTGTCTAATTTTCTTAACATAGTTAGAAAACTTTTCTTCATCTGAAATTTTTATAGAACCTTGTGGACACATTGAGATGTCATTGAGAATTTTTATAGCCTCCGATTTGATGGTTTGAATTGCATATTAAATTGTGTTAATTGAGTGAAAAATCTACCAATGTGCTAAAATTGTGATAATGCCTTGAATTAGTGACTTAATGGCATTTGGTTCAAGTTTGCTGTGTATGAATGCATGCCATGGACTTCCAAGATTATTTTATGAGGAATGAATGAATGATATATATAGGTTTGAAGTATTATGAGATCCGAGAATTATGTTCATGCATATAGAAATGTTATGCATGTATATATGAGCTTGAGGATGATGTATGTGCTAAATAAAAAATGAAGTCCCCTTTAGTATAAAAAGGGCATGAACAGGTCCTCATTAGGGCACGAAAAAGTCCCCATTAAGGCATGAAAAAGTCCCCTTTATTATGTTAAGAGCACGAAAAGATCATTATAATATGTATTCGTATATTTTGTTAAATTATTGGTCTTGAAGGAATTTCTATGATCTTGAATGTCATGACATACATGTTTTAAGTGACTGAATAATAAAAGAGGCCCACTTCGGAAAAGTGATTTTAGAACTTTAAAATAAACATTTGATGTGTGTGTGTATATATATATATATCATGCTCACACTTTCTTAATAAACCGAAGTGGTTAGGACGATAACAATGACATTATGCATGTGTAATTGGGGAGTCACCCTACTGATAATTTTAGAATTCTCAGCCCTATGTTTTTGTATTCGCGTGTCATCTCCAGGTTGATGCAGAAAACTTAGGGACTGCTATGCAAAAGAACTCAGAAGTGGAATAGTGTAGTAGTTAATACTTTTATTACGTTGTATTTAGTGGAATAGATATGTGTGTAAATATGTTAGAGAACAAAGGTGTGTTAAAGCTCATAGAAGAACTTCCCTTGTGTACTTAACTCTGTATTAAATAAATATTTTGGTTTCATTACTATGTATTTTAGTAGAATTATGACCTCGTTATCTCGCGAATCAATCAAACCGGCTATAGATATTTCAGAAAGGTCCACTAATTTATAAGTAACAATTCTTGAGTCTGATGTAATGACTTAAGGATAATGTTGTACTTGAGGGGATGTTACACGTACTTGATGCACTTCTAGTATTCGTCAAGGTTTCCTTGGTACATTCTTGCGAATTTGATGAGTTCCTTGAACTTGGCAGTATACTGGGTGATGCTCATGCTTCCTTGAGTCAATTGCATGAATTCAATGTCCCTCGCATTCCTTACCGATTCTGGGAAGTATTTCTCATAGAAGTGAGCTTTAAACAGCTCCCAATCAATCTCGGTATCGGCTGCTTCCAACAGTCTTTGAGCACTGGTCCACCAGAATCCGGCATCTCCTTCCAGCATGTATGTGGTGAAAGTCACCTTCTGCACCTTCATGCATGGAATTACAGTGAAAACCTTCTCCATGCTCTTGGGGACATCAGTAGTATTGTGACCACGGTCGGGATCAGCTTGGCGGTCTTAGTCCATTCTTTTGAACATTGCACTCATAGTCCTAGCCACATCATGGTGGGCCTCAGCAATTTTGTTGTCCTGTCCACAAGGGGTTGCGGTCCTATTCTGTTGTCGACATGCCATTGGTTCCTATGCACACAAAACAATAAACATTAAGGTGATCAGGCTCAATACTCTATGTAAAATGAGCTAGTTACCATGGTACGCATAACATACAGTGGTTATGCATTTCTAATCCTTAAGCTCATCCTATTGATAAAGTAACTATACATAGCATATTTACCGCATTATGCTTAAGAAGCATAGTCAGTCCATTCCTCAGGCTCCGTGAGAATCGAACTGCTCTGATACCAAAATGTAACACCCTAATATTTAGCCTAATACGCCTAAGACGTATTCAAGTTAATTATTAGCTGTTACTCTTTTGTTCCAGTTCTTAATCCTAACTTTTAGGAAATACTTAGTGAAAATATGAGTAAAATTTTTTTTTGAAATAAGAGATGAAAGCGTGAGCCGTGCATAAGATGGACACTATATTGTTTGATTCGTGAACGATAATAAATAGCCGTACATGTTATGAATAAAAACACAGGATCATACATAACAGCCATCATATCATATATATAATAAAGGTTCTGCCATATACCAAGTTATATAATAACATAAGTATAGTCATCCGAACAGAACACATAGAAACATGAAATACATAGACCAGAAATCCTTGCCCACTAAAGTGTATCTATAGTAGATAACCTCAAAAGCAAAAGAAGGTTATCCTATGCCGATTATACGCATAAGCATTACCAAGTCTGCTACCAGCTCCTACTGTTGCCCGCCCCAAGGGGGAGGAACATATCCAACCTACTGAGCCAGTTCGGTCGGGGTAGCCAAACGGTGCACAGGTCGGGCATGGGTTGTATGATGGGGTATCATCCTTACTCGTCTTCCACGGATCGGTTGCGTCACAGTGGCCTCACTGCCCGTGGGGGAACAAGGCACGTACTCCGGGAAGTCACGGATGGCAAAAGCGGCCGGCTGGGTGCGGCGAGTCCATTCCTTGCCAGGAAGTGCATGCTCAAAGATGAGGTCGTCACCAAAAAGGGAAGAGAGAGAATCGAAAGCTCGAAATAGGATGTGCAAAGGGGCAGTCCATGTATACAAAAAGGCGGACAGCACAACAACCCATGAAATGATATGACTGATGGGCGGCATCGTAATGCATCTTTCAAGTAGGCGCGTTAATGTAAATCACGAACATTGCCATCGACCTTCGAAGACGCAACGGAAAGAAAAAATAAAGAGAGTGAGAAACTTGATAAAGAATCTCAGTAAGGTATCCTTCTATCCTAGTCTCATCATCTACGTCCTCAGGAACCTCGGGTTGTATTATGAAATAGTGAGCATGCATAAGGTTCAATTATTATGTTTCTAAAATACTAATTATCGAGGCCCATTCATTTTAATATGCATCTTGAATGTCATCGATGCATCATGCCTCATCATGAAATGCATGTCGATGCAAGGTGCAACATACTAAATACAATCATAAGTGGTGCTCATGGATCATAGCAATTATAACATGAATTTTCTTTAATTTATCTTTTAAGTGACTTAGATCATTTCTTTCTCTCATTTGGGGCCACCCCTATTACTCTCGTCTTTTGAGAGTTATAGGTTATGAGCTCATATCTCACTAGTTATCACTAGCATATTCTTATCCTTAAGATAAGTTAACACCCAACTTTCAAGTATGAGATAGAGGGCGAGGATCACTTCCTTATTGGATCACCTCTCATAACCTTTAATTCAGGGAGTCTAGAGGATCATTTCCATATGTTTTATGTCACCTTAATTTTAGCATGTTATCTTAAGATGCAAAAACACAAGCATATCATTTAATGCCTCATGTTTTCATATTACTTCAATATATGCATCTTAAATGTTCCAAGTGAATTCATAACATGCCACAATAAATTTTGCAACTAAAAACCATGTATGTAACCATTAATCATCACATAAATTCTCAAGTACATCAAATCATATCATCTCATGAAATAGGCACTTTCATTATCTCTTAATCGATTAAACCTCTAAATCGAGTAAACCTAACTTTTGTATTTGTTCTTTTATGCATCTAAGGGGTCAATTACAATGTTTTTCATTAATTATTAACCTCAAAAACACCATTGAACAATGCTGGATAGAATTAGGTAGGAAAGAAAAATAAGTAATTTCAATGTTCTAGAAGTTACGTCTTTGACCCTTTCTTATTACCGACTTTCCCTATGATGCTAAAATTAATTCCTAAACCATTTATGAGTGATTCCTATACATTTACTAAGTGGTACACATCACTTTTACTCAATTAATACTTGCTGGGCAGAAACCATGTTTTTCTTTTAAAGAGTCCTAGAGTTCACATTTTTTGTTCTTTCTAGTTACTAGTCTTTCCTTAATTACTAAAAATAATTAACATACTTATTAGTAAAAATTTTCACATGTTAAATACATTCCATACACCACACATCAAATCTCGAAAGTTTTGAATTGAAACTAAAATTTAATTTCCTAAGAGCATGCAAAGATACAAAGTAGGCATTTTTAGTAACTAGTTCTTTCTTAGAATTAATTCCAGATCAAGAAATACACTTATAATTAACTCTACCCTTATCAAAACACAAATAATAACCTTAGTTCAATGGCAAAGGTAGAGAACTTAAATAAATTTTAGTTATGTGAACCATGCTTCAACACTTCAAGGATAAGCATATTATTTCAAGGAAAAGTTGTAAGACACAAACTTCATTTTCTCAAGACAACAATATATCATTTATTAGGACCTTATTTTCTTGAAGAACCAAATCACATTTATAAAGATAGATGTTCCATGGACCAAAATCCCCATGTAAGCTGAAGGGGGTAAGTCTTGAGCACTAGATTATTTAGGTGATAGCATAACCTTAAATATGCAAATGCAAGCCTCATTTTAATCTTGATATAATAAGGTGATCGCAATGGAAATATAAATATGATATGCAAGGCTTGAAATTAAATATGAGAATGCAAGTTCCTTTTTAATCTTTAAGTTTAGGTGATGGCTTGAAATATAAACATGCTAGACAAGAAATATAAACGTGGAATGCAAGTTCATTTCTTATCTTCAAGCTTTAGGTGACAAATTGGAAATAGATATGAGATGCAAGGCTTGAATATAAATATGAAATACAAAGACTTGAAATATAAATATGAATGCATTTCCATTTATTATTTCTTTAGGTTCTAGGCTCAAGACTCCTATTTAGATTAATAACTCTAAAACACTAATCAACTCCAAGGTTTGTAAAGTGAAAGAATGTCCAATTATTCTTTTTTAGTTTTATGCTCAAGACTCCTATCTAGAGAAATCACTCTAGAACACCGATCAACTTTAAGGTTGAAAGGGGTAAGTCTTGAACTTAAGTTAATTAAATGACAACATAACCATATCATTTTATTTTTTGCTCAAGTAAAACTTATCAAAGAAAACTAAGTGACACCTTCATTTGTAAAAACTCTTAGAAGTGAAACCTTCAACCTTTAGAGGTCAAGTAAATGATGGTTTTACAACCAACGTCCAAGATCCTCATCACCAAGCCATGGTTTTTCAAGAACAAGGCCATCTAGGCCGAAAAAGATAAAGAAGAAAAGGAAACCTTTAGGCCGAAAAGAAAAGAAAAAAAGGAATGAACTAACATTTCAACATTTCAACCAAAATGATTCAAAAGAAAAGAATGAAAACTTTAAAATAACTCCCTACCAAAGGTATTTTTCTTGAAGAGTGAAAGAGAGTTTGATCTTGAGAAGAAATGAGAAGAACAATCTTTCCCTTAGGCAAGGAAATGATTTCGGCCACTAGAGGTAAAGAAAGGAAGAAAGGTTTGTCTTGGGTTTTGGTCTAACAAGTGGAAAGGTTAAGTATTTTAAGGGTGGCTGATGGTGGTTGTGTGGTGGTTTAGGGTTGAGATGTATTGGTTAAGGGTGGTGTTCTTAGGGGAATAAAGAAAAAGAAGAGAACTCTTGAGAGCTACAGAGAAAACTTGAGAAAACTTGAGAATTCTTGAACTTGAGATTTGCAAAAAGATAAACAAATAGCTTAGAGCTTCCTTGTATTTATAGAAAAATTCAACATGAGGGGGTGAGAGGAGGGGTGTTTGGCCATGGCTTTCATTGCATGGAGTGGTATAGGCATGGATTTGGGTATGGCTAGGTATGGGCTTATGCATGATTCTTTGAGTGTATTTTTTAATTGAATTTCAACATGTGATGGAGTAAATAGGGGAGGAGTGGCCAGTAGCTTCGCGGAGGATTTGGGGAGGAAAATTTCTCATTTCATTTGGGTTATGACATGGTTTAAGGAATAGGTTTGATTAGGTACTTGATTAGGAGTTGTAATTAGGTGTTTAAGTGAGAAAGTGAATAATTAAGGCTACTCAAGATAAGATTAAAAAGTGTTCTTGCACAATTAGTGCAAATCCACCTTTATTAACAAGGAATCTCATCACATGACCATTCCCATGATTTAAGGAATTGAATAGAGAAAATACTATTCCAAATTGATATGACACTAATTCTTGAACTAAGAAAAGGGTTTTTAGCTTCTTTAAGCAATCTTAGGCCCTAATTAACCTCAATTAATTATTTTGACTCTAGATTAATTATTAAAATTAATTAATCTTTAATTAGAGCCTAATATTGCTTAGGTTTCGTTAATTATGTAATTAAGCTTATTATGCCCTCAATTAGGGGCAAAATGGGTAATTTTTCACAAAAGCAGCCCAGGATTACCCGGGCTTAGATAGAAGTTAGACATCCCTTAAAAATGACATTTCAAATTCCCGGGCAAGGTCCGGGTCTAGTAGGGAATTAATTCTGTGCCAATTAGTCACAGGAGCGTTTTGTTAATTTTGCACATAGGAACTCAAAAATGAGATTCTTCTGCTCTATTAACACACATAACACAATCACACATAATCCCCGTTCAATACTAAAACAGCCCTTTGAGGATGTCCGGGGCCGATTATCCTCATTCTTCCGGTAAAAATGGCCTCAGGGGTATTTTGGTCATTTGTACATAGAAAAAATTGGGGCATTACACACGGCTTTCTATTGCTTTCTGGAAGCAAAGAATCAGACCACTCTCTCCACCACAATCAAGGATGTCTTCATGGAGATAGAACTGTCAGACTTGGCAACTGTGGTTAGGGCTCTTACTGCTAGAGTCAACTGTCTTGCTAGTGAAGATTAGACCAATTTCCTTGGAGTGAGTACTGAAAAAGTGTCACAATACCTCATTGATTACACAAGATACAAAGCTGGTAATATTACTACAGCCGTATTCAGCTCTAGGGTAAGAAAAGTATTTTCTGTGGTACAATGTACTGTTCTTCGTAGGAAAGGAAGCACAGATGTTTAGATGGGAATGGACTGTATGTTACTTTTTTGTTTGTTGACCAAATGAAAAGTGAACTTACCAAAGCTGATAATGGACTACATGCTTAGTGCCATTACTAAGGACAAGAGAAGAACTGCAGCAGTACCTTATGGAATACTGCTGACAAAAGTTATCCAAGACTTTCGATACCTTCTTACAGAAGAATAGTTCGAGTATGTTCCAAGAGCTGACTACACCATTAATTTCTTCATCTCAAAGAAGAAGACTCAGTCATTTCCTGTGATAATAAGCTCAAGGAAGACAAACATCTAGTTGGGGAAACAAAACTAAAAAAAAAAAGATTGCAAATAAGAAGAAGGGAGCAGAAGATCAGAAGAAAAAGAAAACAAAGTTATCATTTTCTCTTAAAGCAGTTCAGAAAATTCTGATGAAGAAGAACAGACATCCTTTGAAAAGGAGTCTGAAGAAGCTATTTCAAAATACCTTCAGAAAAGCAAGGGCAGATCAACCAAGAGACAGAAGCTATCAAAGACTTAAAGACAGCATGACAAGGAGTTAGAAATATCAAAAAGGAAGCTTCCTCAAGGCAGACCTAATAAGCTCCCTATTTGAAAGAAGGTTCAAGAAAAAGAGGCACAGTCTTTGCCTAAAGGAGTTCAAGGAACTGCACTCATTCTGAAAGATATGAGTGAGGCAGAGCATACTGCTGCAGCAACCAGGGAGACAGAGCTATCTAATGATGAGAAAGAGGCAATCCTCATTCTTAAGGAACAAAGGATTTTGTAGGAGAAAAGAAAACTTAAGGAAGCAAGGAAAAGGCAAAAAGCCAAAGGAATTTAAGGCTCAATCAGTAAAAAGGTAAACACTATTCCTGAACCCTTTGTGGTTATCGAAGAACTACCTTCTCAACCGATGGCTCAACAATTTGGGTGTGCTTTTGATCCTGCTCCTACAGTTTTCGATAAACTGAAGACTTTATGACTGTTAGCTAAGTCCTGAAAATCATGTCAAAGTCTGAGGAACTAAGGCCACACTAAAAGGAAAAGGATATGGATGGTCTGCACTTCTTTATCAATGAGGTCTTTTCCAATATGGAACCAATTATAGAAAAACCTGAGAATGAAGCATCTGAAGCTCAGGTGGAAATTGTTCTTATGGTACCTCAACCTCCTCCTTCCATCTGAGTTACTTTTGTGGAGGAAGAAGTGGTTAAGGCTTCTGAAGCTCCTATGAAGAAAGATACTGCTGCTGCTATATCTGCTCAAGAAGTTCCTATTCCCTATACCTCTACTCAAGAAGCTATTGTTCCTTCCTTGCTTCAAACATTTGACATTGGTGCTGCCATTCCTGAGCATTCCTCTGCTCATGCTACTTTTGATCTTGCAACTTCTGCAACAGCTTCTCCACATCCATCTGCTACACAGAAAATCACTCGGGCTGAATCACCTAATTTAGGGGAAACTATGCCACTTAATATTCCTACACCATTTCCTAGAGCTAGTCCTACACCCATCAATATACCACCTTCATCTTCAGCTGCATCTTCAGCAAACTATTAGGTCATTCTGCAAAATCTTAAAGAGATCTCTACCAAACAAGATAGCTTTGAAGTAACCCTATCTGCACATGGTGCTCAGCTGAGACAAATGGAAGATCTACAACTTCAGATGTTTTAGTGGATGTAGCGTGCATTTCCTAGCACACCTGCTATTTGATGATGCCAAAAGAGGGAGAAGTGAAGATTGAAGAAAATCTGTGCTAGAAGGGATTCAGGGGAGCTATGTTGAAATGAGAGTGATGCAAAGCGATGCTAAGATACTCAAAGGGAAAAAATGGTGAGGAGGAAAGCTAATAAGGGGCATTTGTGCCACTTATCTTACTTATAGCTTTTCACATGAGTTTTGCTGTATCGTTGACACAATTAATAAGGATTTTGATTTATTCCCCATTGTGTGATTTTGATAAAATTGATGGCTTTTGCATTGATTTTTGGATAATTTGTAATTACATCCTGTTGAGTTCGACTTGTCTCTTTGAGTATGGTCTTGAGCACAGGAGCTTTGGATCAAGTGCAATTGTCACGAAAAGGGATCGGATTGAGACAAATAAAGATATTTTGGAAAGCTCAAGAAGTCCTCTACAATTTTCATGTTCAGCCTAAAACCCAGTTCAAAGAGCATCTTAGTGAAAATTGAGTTGTAAGATCAAAGGTTGCTGATGTTTTGATGCTGTCCAACTTGACCTTAAGTTAGTATTTTTCCAATATCTAGAGCTACAGATGTCTGATTGAGGTGATTTTGATGGCATTGGAAAGCTTATTCAAAGGGCTACAATTTCTATTTTAGTGCTAAGGCCAGATTCAATTCTGTCCAGTGCTACAGTGGTCAACCAGCGCTACGGCGCTCAACAGCACTTGAAAATGACGTTTATCAGCATAGCTCACCGCTGAGCATTGCAGCTCTCAATGAGCGCTGCAACGATTGTGCGATGATATAGAACAGCTCGTTTAACCTATTTTGGGGCCCCAGTTTAGGCTATTTTAGAGAGCAGTATTTAAAAGATTGTTATAGACTTTTACTTTAGCTTTTGACTCAATTTTAGGCCACTACTTTTGATTGCTATTATTCTCTTTCTATATTTCTCTCTTCTCCTTCTCTATTCTTCTCTCTCTAAAGGTTCAATTAATGAAGGTGCTTTCTCTTGGAGATCGTGGCAAGGATTATTGCTATTATTTTCAGGTTCTTCTATCTTCATTGTTATAATCCTCCAGAGATAGTGGAGTAGATTTCTTTACTAGTGTAGGGATTTCCGGATGGATTGAGATGACATTTGAGACCCTATGTTTTATATTGAATGCATTGGTTTTCTTAATGTTCTGCAGTTTTTATTCCTTTAATTATTGTGGTGATTGCTATAATCTTTATTGGAATAACTAAATTGGCGATTGTCATTTAGGGAAACCTTTTGGGCATAAATTGATTGATCTATTGGTTTATGTTTAAGGGAGAACATTAGAATTAATATTCCGATTGGCGGTTAGGCTATAACAATTGGTTGATTAAATCAATGTGATTTCTAAATAAATTGGCGATCGTCATTTATTAGTTATTTACATTGGTCAAATTCTAGAGGTCAATTGATCACTAGTAGAATTGCCAGTAATTTATTACTAATAGCCATTAATAGGTTTAGTATTTGGTCAATGATAATTAATTTCCAATCCTAGGAATACCTTGCACAAGTGCCTACGTTATTGTTGCTATTATCTTTCAATTTAAATTATTTGCGTCAATTCTCAAAACCCCCAAATCTTTCTAACTAAGTATTGAAGCCTCCTTGAGACAAAACCTAGATCGTGCCCTTTACTTCATTTTTTGTGCAACTTAGTACTTTATAAATTTTAATTTGTTTGTGAATCGCGACAGCTCGCATCAAATTTTGGTGCCATTGACTAGGAGGCACTAAAACTTAGTTATTCATTTTTCTTTATTTTTATTTTTATTTTATTCAAGTTTTTATTTTATTTTATTTTTATTTATTTAATTACTATTTCTATTTTCTGCCCAAAAAAAAAATTGTTCCCTTGTATGAGGCGTTCCCTGTCTATTGGAAATTTGATACCTCTTGATTCTGAAATTGAGAAAACTTTGAGAAAAATCAGACAGGCAATGCATCAACAAGCAGAACCATCTGAACATTCTGATCCTCCGTTTAGTGTTTTAGGAAATACAAGTAATACAGGAGATCAGAATAGAACACTTAGGGAGCTTACTGCTCCTGATTTTACCCAGCAGTCCTTGGCCATTACTTACCGCAGGCTAAACAATGATTTTGAGCTTAAAGTGTATCACCCTAAAAATTAATTAAAAATTAATTTAGGTTTTACTAATCATAATTTCAAAAACCTGACAGTTTTAACAATGACGAGGATGGTCCAACGGATTTGTAAAAAAAAAATATGAATAGTAACCAGCGGGCCTCACCAGCCTGTTGGGACAGTTGAAACCCTAGAATTGGGCCCCAGAGATGTCTAAAATTGGAAAATTATAAGATTAAGGTTAGAAATGAAGTTTTATACTTAGAATTAAATTTTGGGTAATACCTAATTACCCGAGTACAATATTTACCTGTTCGGTAAAATTTTGGTGTGCGATTTCTAACATAGAAAAATAGTTTAATCTTTGTAAAAGGATAATGTTTGTCCTTTGGAGCCAAGTGTAAGGCTAGGATTTAATCTTGAATTACAAGATCAAATCCTAGCCATTAATTGTATTTTCTTGGTCAAAGAATATAGACTTTATATTAAAATAATGATTTAAACTTAGTATAAGATAAATATAAACCACCTAACTTCATTATTTTCTTCTCCCTAAGTTTGGCCAGCATCTAAAACTACAGAAACTCCATTTCTTCTTCACATAAACCTTGCAAACTTGTTTCCAAACTCCAAACTCATAGCCTAGATTTGTTAAAACTACAAACTTCCTTCACTAAACTTGTTCTACACATCAAAACCTACAAAACTAACCGATTAAAATTTCAATTCTCCATCAATCCTCACCTTGACATATCACTCCCTCACTACCTAAGGAAGGTTTTGATGTTGATTTGGTGGCCTTGAAGTGAGCAAGATCACTCTTGGAACATCCTTGAAGTCAACATCCAAAAGACACCCAAAGTAGGGTTTTCTTTGGCCTTGTACTTTCAAAAATTTTCTGAAACTTTTTGACTGGTTTTGATTCAAAATTTCTAGATGTATTGGTTGATGATAGATAGATATTGATGTGTTAATTTTAGTGAAGTGTTTGGATGATGTTAGAAAATCATTTTTGTTAAAAGAAGTTTTGACTAGGCTGCTAGATTTTCGGTTTTCTTACAGGCAGTGTGAGATCACGAATTTTCTGGGCATGTTGTAGGCATTTTCATGAGCTGAGAAAAATGTATGTTGGAGCTAACATCTTGGGCTAGTCCCACGAATTTTCTTGGTTTCTTATTTTGAGTCAAATTGCCTCAAACAAATCAAAGACCGAAATGGTTCTTAGGCTGTCAAAATCATTGAAAATGAAGCTGTAAAATTGTATAATTTTGTTGCCATAGGAAATGATTGATTATCACTTGAAATTTTTACAAGATATTAAGGACATATTGACGTCCAATCCTGAATTTTTATATGATTTGATATGATCATTTCGTAGTGTAATAAAATTAGAAACTGTGGTTGTTGGCTGTGAATAGGGGGTTTCTAACCTCCGAATTTGTCTAATTTTGTTAACATAGAGAACTTTTCTTCCTCTAAAATTTTTATGGAACCTTGTGGACACATTGCGGTGTCATTGAGAATTTTTATAGCCTCTGATTTGATGGTTTGAATTGCAAATTAAATTGTGTTACTTGAGTCAAAAATCTGCCAATGCGCTGAAATTATGATAATGCTTTGAATTAGTGACTTAATGGTATTTGGTTCAAGTTTGATGTGTATGAATGCATGCCATGGACTTTCAAGATTATTTTATGAGGAATGAATGAATGATATATATAGGTTTGAAGTATTATGAGATCTGAGAATTATGTTCATGCATATAGAAATGTTATGCATGTATATATGAGCTTGAGGATGATGTATGTGCTAAATGAAAAATGAAGTCCCCTTTAGTATAAAAAGGGCACGAAAAGGACCCTATTAGGGCACGGAAAGGTCCCCTTTATTATGTCAAGGGAACGAAAAGATCATTATAATTGCCATATGTATTCGTATATTTTGTTAAATTATTAGTCTTGAAGGAATTTCTATGATCTTGAATATCATGAAATACATGTTTTAAGTGACTAAATAATAAAAGAAGCCCATTTCGGAAAGGTGATTTTAGAACTTTAAAATGAACATTTGATGTGTGTGTGTGTGTGTGTATATATATATATATTGCATACTCATACTTTCTTAATAAACCAAAGTGGCTGGGGCGATGACGATGACATTATAAATGTGTAATTAGGGAGTTACCCTCCTGAGAATTTTAGAATTCTCACCCCTATGTTTTTGTGTTCCCGTGTCATCTCCAGGTTGATTTAGATAACCGAGAGACTGCTATGCAAAAGAACTCGAAAGTGTAATAGTGTAGTAGTTAATGTTTTTATTATGTTGTATTTAGTGGAATGGATATGTGTGTAAATATGTTAGAGAACAAAGGTATGTTAAAGCTCATAGAAGAACTTCCCTTGTGTGCTTAACTCTATATTAAATAAATATTTTAGTTTCATTACAATATATTTTAGTAGAATTATGACCTAGTTATCTCGTGAATCAATCAAACTGGCTATAGATATTTAAGAAAGGTCCACTACTTTATAAGTAAAATTTCTTGAGTCTAATGTCATGACTTAAGGATGATGGTGTACTTGAGGGGATGTTACATAAAGGGTATATGGTACATGCTTTGCCTAAATTCCATTGGCTTTCTAGAGAAGACCCTCATCAGTATTTGAAGAAGCTTCATATGGTGTGTTCTAGGATGAGACCCAATGGGGTAGAGGTAGATGATGTTAAACTGAGAGCACTCCCCTTTTCCCTTGAAGGTACAGCAGAAAATTGGTTCTTTAACCTTTCTAATGAGATTGTCAATAGCTAGACTGGAATGAAGAGGCTTTTCTTGGAGAGGTGTTTTCTTGCCTCTAGAATGGCTTCTATCATAAAGGAGATATCTGGAATCCACCATTCAGATGAGATTCTCCATGAGTATTGGGAGCGTTTCAAGCTCCTCTGTGCCAGCTACCCCAACTATCAAATTCCAAAGCAACTCATCCTCCAATACTTTTATGAAGATCTTGTATCTACTGATAGATGCATGATTGATGCTACAAGTAGAGGGGTGCTCTTGGATAAGACAATGAAAGAAGCCGGTGCTTTGATTGAAAATATGGCTACCAATTTTTAGCAATTTGGTTCTAGGGTAGCCACAACTACTAGACACTTTCATGGAGTGAGCCAGCCAGAGAATCCATTGTTAACCCAGACTTTACATCAACTTTCTAGCCTTATGTATCAATTAATAGTGAACCAGGCAGCAACTCCAATGGTTCCTAGGGTCTGTGGCATATGTACTTCAAATGACCATCACACTTATATATGCCTAGCATTACAAGATGACTCAACCACTGGGGTAGCAACAACAAACCCTTTCTAGAATCAACCTCATAATCAGGCAGGCCAGCTCCTATTTGGGAATACTTATAACTCCTACTGGAAGAATCACCCCAATTTGAAGTGGGGAAATAACTCTTAGCCACAGTGCCAACCTTCACAATAGAAATATTTGGCACCTCGTCAGAGGCAATAAACCCTTCCTGCACCTCCAACTTCATATCCCACTATGACTGAGATGATGAAGATGATGATGGAGCAAATGCAGGAAACTATAAGAGAAAATACCCAGCTGAGAGAGAAAGTGACTCAGATGAAAAATAATCAGAGCCAGCAGGCCCCAGCTGGCCAGTTACCCTCTCAAACTATGCCCAATCCAAAGGGAAATGTCTATGCTATCACTCTGAGGTCTGGGACAAATATTCTAGAGGTGACTAGGCCTGAATATGGAGGAGAGAACAAGGCCAACAGAGGATTCTAATGATCGCTCTGATGCTCCATCACCATTGTGTGATCCACCGAGAGTGATCCACCACCAGCTACTGAAGAAGGGCCCACTGCTGACCGCTACAGTGCTCAATAAAGTCTACAAAAATTCCAAAATTCATCCCCTCATTTCCATTCCTACAAAGGATCTAACCTAGAAATTCTATTGCATCAGAATTGGATTCTGAAACTTGGGAAACATTTAAAAAGGTGCAAGTCAACATCCCCCTATTGGATGCAATCAAGCAAATTCCTAAAGATGCAAAATTCTTGAAAGATCTACGCACTAATTGAAACACCCTAGTAATTAACCAGATACACCTAGGTTGAATCTGATTAATGACTAGACTTTACTCCTTGCTTTGGTTCTTTCTTCATAATTTGAAAATACTTAGTGAAATTACGAGCCATTTTTTTTTTAAACACATAATTGAAAACATGAGCCGAGTACAACGTGAACGAGTAAGCGGGGTATAATAAGACGTTTAAGAATATATCACATCATATCACTTAGGCTCCATCATATAACATCCATAAGCACATTATAGCATATATTTACATACAATAACCTCACTCAAAGGGTGGGTTATGTTCATACATCATTATCTTATGCAAACCCATAAAAGAAAATATACTTAAGGAAATACATGCCCCTAAACTAGATAACTCCATAAGCCGGGAAGGTTATCCTAAAACTAGGGTGCATGATCACACATAAATCTACTAAGAACCTTTTATGGCCACTGTCCTGGAAATGGGGGAATAAATCCGATCCACTGATGAGCTCCCTCGGGACGGGACACACGAGATGCACCAGGCTGGGGTCGCATGGACGGCCTTCTCGCTAACCTCGGTTGAACAAGTGTTTCCTCACTACCCTGTCTTACACGTGTGGGAGTAGGAGCAGAGTTCTCGAGAATATACATGAGTAGGAGTGTCCTCTGAAGGATCGGTTTGAGAATATCTCATCTCGGGAACATACTGAAATCCATGGACAGCAGATGAAGCGGGATAAGAACGTAACATCCTTTCATCAAGTGGGCGTGCATGTTCGAAAACCATTTCATCGCCATAGGGAGAAGTAGGAGAAAATCCATAACTAGGGACAGGATGTGCAAATGGGCGACCTATGTAAATAAAAACACGAATCAAGCACCTCCTTCAAAATGATACGAGCGATGCACCGGATCATAGTGGAATTCCCAAGTAGGGGTATCAACGAACAGGACGAATGTCGCCATTTGAATCTGGAGACAATGACGGAAATAAAGAAAAGGGAGTGAGAATCTTACTAAAGAATTCTCAGTAGGGTACCTCCTTCTACAGTGTCATCATCAAAGTCCCCAGGAACCTCGAGATTATTCTAAAATAGTGAGCATGCAAAGACTCATTTTAAGTTCGGACCAATACTTAACCGAGGTTCGTCAATTTTTAATCATGCGTCTTATAATGCATCTTATTCTTAACATGTCATATTTACAATGAACTTTTCCTTTATCATTACATCATATTCCTCATCATCATTATCAAAATAATATGCATAAAAGAACTTCATATAATATTAGCTACACATGGACACAGTGCACATATTTCATTTCTTTAGTGCCTTTGGTGACTTAAAATCTTATCATCATCATTATTTTCATTGGGCCACCCTATACTCCACCCTTTTGGGAGTAATTTAGGTTATGAGCTCATATTTTACTAGTCGTCACTAGCATATACTTATCCCTTTTGATAAGCTAAAGTCCCGACTCTACCCTTTTGAGAGAACGGGTTAGGGGGCTAAAATCACCTTTTCACCACCTATAGTCTGATGGTTCCAAAGGATCATTTTCTTATAAGTTTAAGTCATCATTAAATCTTTGCATGTTATATCATAATACAATTCATAAACATCATAACATTTTCTCATTTATAGTCTTAAGCTAGAATAATATATATCAACTGTAATCATGCATATGGGAGATTCCCAGGAAAGAGAGGTGGGTCACAATGGACACGCTTAAATACCAAGTCTTTCCTTAGCTAGAACCTTTCCAAATTACACTTTTACAATGATACACTTTCTTCTAGCAACAAAGGTAAATTTTACATAATAAAGAACATTTCATGTACAAGCATTCTCATTATTTGCAACAAAGAACTATAACATGCAAGCCAGAAATCATTCAATGATATCAAGTACTTAATAAGCATCCAATCCTTACATAGAATTATCAATTATAGAACTAATTAGTTACTAAACCAATTATGAATCATTCTCTTAACAATAAACCATAATTATCACAACTTCAATCATATCAAATCATTATCACACATTGATACTAAACTCATATCAGTGGCCGAATCATGAACCTCATGCAATTACATAGAATCATATTTTAAGTGCATATAAAATACTAGTTCCCAGTAAAATCCTTGCAAAGCCTTAAAACTCATTTAGAAACTAGTTCTTTTGTCAAATTTGGGAGGATCTTCACAATTAAAATTCTCACTTAAGATAAAAGGAGTAAGTCTTGAGCTTTAGAGATTTAGGTGACATCTTAGAATTATAAACATGCTATGCAACCTTATTTTAATCTTATCTTTATAAGGTGATAGCTTGGAATTATAAACATGATATGCAATTCCATTTCTTTATCTTTAAGATTTAAGGTGATAACTTGAAAATTAAACATGATGCAAGAACTTGAAATATAAACATGATACAACAAACTGGAGCGTGTAATCCGCACAGGACGATAGACGGAGAAGAGAATATTAAGAAACCGGAGCGGCGGTAGGCTGCAGAGGACCAGTAGAGGGAGAAGAGAATATTATTATTACATCTTCTTAAGCTCCAATCTCAAGACTTTTTAAAGAATAAATTCTTTAACTCCAATAATCATATTTCTTTGCTTGTGATACATGGGCAAGTCTTTGAGCTCTAGGATCTTTAGGTGATGGCATAAAATAAACATGCCATGCGTTGATTCTTTTAGCCATTATAAAATATAGTGAGAGCATAAATTAAATATGAGATGCAACCTCTTTATTATCTTGAAAGATTAAGTGATGACTTGAAACATAAACATGAGATACAAGCTTGGAATTTAAACATGAGAAATGCAAGTTCATTTATTCATTCTTGAAAATTTAGTGATGACATAGAAGGTAAACATGGTTATGCAAAGCATAAACTTAATCATGGATGCAAATTCATTTTGTTTCTTTACTAGAGCTCCTTCAAGACTTTAAAAGAATTATAAATTCAACCCAATACATATCTTAACAAGAAATAAAACATAAAAGGAAAAATACATCTTTCAAGTTCTAAACTAAAAATCTTTGTTTTAGCATCATAAAACATTATTCTTTAAAGTTTTGCATCAAGTGGAATTTTCAAGCTTTAGAGGCCTAACTTGTGATGGATTTACAACCCACCCTCAAGGTCCTCATCATCAAGCCATCATCTTAGTTCCACCTAGGCCATATGGTTGAATTGGTTAAAGAAAAATTGAAGAGGAAAACCAAAATGAAAAGCTAAGGTAAGTTCATAATTTCATCATTTTGAGCTAAAAACACAACTCCTCAAAGCATAGAAATAAATTTAGAAACTACTCCCTACCTAATCTGAGTTGAAGAAGAGGAAGAGAACTTGGTTTCTTGAAGTGAAATGAAACAAAATCTCTTTGAAAAATTGAAGAAAGAATTCAGCCAAAGAGGAGGAAGAAAGAAAGTTTTTGGTGCTCCTAAAAACTAGTTATGAACCAAGCATTCCAAGAACACTCAAGCAAGCCTATTTATAGAAGATTTTGAGGCTTCTAATTGGCCAAAATGATGAGGTAGTGGACGGAATTTTGCAGGAGAAATAAGGGAGGAAAAATCATTTTAGACAAAGTTGTATGAAATTAAGGAATTATGTCTCTTATGGTGACATTTTGGCATTTTGTTTTAGTGCAACTTTTGGCAATAATTCAGCTGCATAATGGCATCAATAATTTCGTCCATTACAGCCCAAAGAAGTGAAATTTGTGTGTTCCATGCATTATTTAGGTGTAGGCAAGGTATTCATGTAATTTAGAGAATTTACGGTTAAGGGTTTAAGTGAATTAGTAAGCAATTTGGGTGTTTTTGAGCAATTTTGGGTTCTAATCAATCTAAATACATAATTTTGGCTCTAGATTAATATTTAGAATTTAATAAGCTTTAATTTGAGCCTAATATTGCTTAGGTTTAGATATCTGAATCAAAAATCTCGAAATTCGCAAAACTGCCCAAAAATAGGGGCAAAATCATACTTTCACTTAAAAACTGTCCGAGGCCACCCGAGCTTAACCAATGGTTAATCATGGCTTAAAAACACATTTTAAAACATTTTAGTGAGGTTCGGGCTCGATCCACGCACATCGGAGTTAAAGCGGCATGAGGCGTTTGGTCATTGGCGTCGGAACTCAAAATTGAGATCCTTCTGCTCTATTAACACACATAACACAAACAATCCCTTATTATCCTCAAAATATCCCCTTGAGAATAGGTGGCGCCCACGATCCTCATTTTCTGAGTAAAATAACTTCAGGGGCATTTTGGTCATTTTATACGTACAGAAATTTGGGATTTGCGACTCTCGCATGAATCGTTCCTAACCCCTCTTCTAATGTTATATTCCTTTATTGATGATTGTTCGGCCTCAAATCTTATGTAATAATTACCTACGGTAATTCGGTAATTGAGTAATTTCTAATGACAGTAAAAATTACAGTAAAAATTGGGGCGTTACACTAATAGGAGGAAGATCAAGGGCAGTGGGGAAAACAAGATGACCATAGGGGTCAATGCTTCCTCCATTATCAAGCTAAGCAACCTGCCAACTAAGTGCAAGGATCCGGGCACATTCTATGTTCCTTGTACCATTAGGAACTTGCATATCACAAGAGCCCTAGCTAACCTTGGGGCAAGCATTAATGTTATGCCCAAATCACTTTACCAGTCCTTGCACTTTGGAGAGCTCAAGCTAACTGGGTTGCAAATTCAGTTGGCCAACCGCAGCATCACAAAACCAGAAGGAGTATTAGAAGATGTTGTTGTCTAGGTAAATGATTTAATATTCCCTACTGATTTTTATGTGCTTGAAATAGAAAATGACACCAATGCCAGCCAGCATATATTGATCTTGGGGAAACCCTTTTTGAAAACTGCTAGAACCTTGGTTGATTTTCATGCTAGCACATTATCCATGGAGTGTGGGGACATAAAAGTCTAATTTAATTTATCTGATGCTATGAAACATCCCCTAAGGAGCACTCCGTGTTTGGTATTGATATCATTGACTCTTTAGTTGATGATGCTTGTAAGGACCCAAATCCCCCCTCCTCAAGTTTTTCTTCTTACATGGGATATGATGCACCTATTGTTTTAGAATGTCCTAAGTTTTCAGATACAGATACACTACCCGGGCAACAGTCATCTGTTTGCTAGGTGCTTCATGACTAGCCCGTGTTAGGTAAGAAGCCCTGTGAGGGGCAGTGGATCTTGTTGCATGAGCACCGAGCAAAACTGATGACTGGAAGGCCAAAGTTTAGATGGAAGGGACCATTCTTGGTCACCTATGTGCACCATGACGGTGCAATTAAGTTAGAGAACTCCATGATAGTTCGATGCACCATTGATGAGAACCGGCTAATACATATCCATGAGACTCCTATAGATCTAAGGGCTCAGACAGCCTATCTATGGGTTGAAGCTACTCACCCTTCATAAGTGTCCTGACCGTCCAACTTAGGCACGTTAAAAATAAAGTGCTGGGTAGGAGACAACTCACTGTGAGGTTTTTCTTTACTTTTCCCTTTTATTTTTTGCCATTTTATTTATTTTCATTTTAGTTATGAGTCTTGCATTATATTTATTTTTATTTGCATTTTACATCATCCCGTTGGCACCTTAGAGGTTACATACATAGGCTCACACCACATGCACTTTATTAACTTGCTTGGCATTAACTTTATTTTGTGTTGCATGCTCGATGGATTCATTGTGTTGCTTGGATTGAGTACATGCTCTTTCATCTGTAAGATTTTGAGCCTCTTTGATTAGATTATAATATGCTATCCTTGTTTGTTCATGTGTGTTTCCCTCTTTGGATTTGTGTTCTAGAACTTGCTTAGGGTCTTGCTTGAAAATATGTTTCCATGCACATGCTTGAATAAAATTGAGGCATTTTTCTTATTTTTAGTCACTTGCCATATAGCCAACCTTTGCATGTTACCATTGTTTAGGCCCTTTGAGCCTTATTGCCCATTCTTTTGTTTTAATACATCCTTATTCAAAAGTGAAAAACCATGAAAATTCCTAACCTTCTAGGCCTAGGAGAGTGATTGTGCAATTAATATATGTGCTTGAGCATAAGTGTGAGGGTGAGCATGAGGACATGCCCTAATTTAAATGTAGGGGAGGAACAATGTGTACAAAAATAAATTCAATAAATGACACACCGAGAAAAAAAAAATCAGAAAAGCTTGAGTTAAAGGTGTACCACATTGTAAAAGAAAGGCCTGTAATTGTGTTAAGTTAAACAAAGTGTACCCTTAGACACTTGTACTCTTAGCATATGTATTTTCTCTTCTTTGACTAGAGATTTAACCCTATTAGCCTATATTTTTTATCCACCTTCACCTAAGCTCCATTATAACCAAAGGTAAGTCCTCTTGATTCAATATGCATGTGTGTGTGACAAAATGGAGAATGAGACCCCTAGCAAGCTTATGGTAATACATTTTCATTTGAGATGATTGAGTGTGCATCATAACCCAAAACACTTGAGTGAATGAGTGACAAACATTACCTTGGGAGGATTTTTGTACTTGATCCATGCATCATATGTGAATTCTACTTTGTGTGCTATTTCATGTTCATGCCTTGCTTGTTGTAATTCTCTGGATTGTTGGTATAAAAGCTTACTATTGTGCCTCTAAGTTCATTGGATTGGTTTATTATCATTTAATTTCATGCATCATGCATTTTCGGTCAGAAGTCTAGTGTAGTCCTTGTTTACTGCTTCTCATCCATGCCTTGGTTTAATCTTAGTTTCACATTAGGACATGTGAAAACTTAAGTGTGGAGGAGTTTGATGAGGGGCATTTGTGCCACTTATCTTACTTCTAAACCTCAGTTTTTTACATGAGTTTTCCTATATTGTTGACACAATTAATAAGGATTTTGATTTATTCCTCATTGTGTGATCTTGATAGAATTGATGGCTTTTACATTGATTTTGGGGTAATTTGTAATTACATCTTGTTGCCTTTGACTTGTCTCTTTGAGTATGGTCTTTAGCACGGGAGCTTTGAATCAAGTGCAATTGTCATGAACAAAGAATCGAATAAAGACAAATAAAGATATCTTGGAAGGTGCCTACTTCCCTACAGTTGAGAGTCAATGCATGTGTTTATAGTTACTTTTAACCATACTTCTCAAATGTGGTTAAACGCAGAAAAAAGTGTGACCAAAAACACCCATCATTACTGTACAAATAACTGAATGCGGACTATCCGAATTCAATTAAAATTCAGTTGCCTTTAACCACATTTTGTAAATGTGGTTAAATGCAAATAGTGTGCCAAGTTGCAATTAACCACATTTTTAAAATGTAGTTAAATAAAATGAAATTTGTGGCTAAACAGCCACATACACTCTATGGAACCTTCTCTTCGTTGATGTCGACGGCTTCCTCTTCCTCTCCCTCTTCAATGTCGATGACTTCGTCCACCTCGAGACCCTCCCCTCATCCACCACCACGCCGTCAACGACCTCGCCCTTCACCCTTCTGGCAAGCTCATGCTCTCCGTCGGTCACAACAATAGCGAAGCAAGATGCGAGAAGAAATATACTCAATTGACACTGCTCGCGGTAGCTGGCTAGTTTGCACGACGAAGCTCATGTGACTGTACCAATTAAGCAGTGGCGGCTACAAAAGAAAGCGAATCTCAAAGTGAAGAAAAGAGGGTTGCGATGATGAGTGCATAAGGTCGTTAGGAAGCCATTGTCAGAGGCTAAATCATTGACACCGGAAACAATGGCAAGGAAAAAAAAAGAAAAGAGGAGGAGTGTAACGCCTCGATTTTTATTGCTATGCAAAATGACCAAAATACCCCTAGGTCATTTCTACACAAGATTTGAGGCCAAAATAGTCCAGGCCATCTTCAATAGGATATTTTGATATTAGAATAACATTATATGGTGATTAAATAGCAATATGTGCAAAAATCGCGATTTTCAATTTTTCAATGTACAAATGACCAAAATGCCCCTAAGGTCATTTTGCCCCGAAATCAAGGACGACCAGTCCAGGCTATCCTCAAGGGGTTAGTTTTATGCTTGAAGGGGATTATGTGTGTTATGGATATTGTAGATGTGAAAATATCAACTTCAATTTTTTTACCGCAAGTGAAATTACCAAAATACCCCTGTGGTAATTTAACATGAGATTAAGTAATTTCTGAACTTAGTCATCACCCGGGAGTTCAAAATGTTTATTACATGTGTAATTTGATATTTGAAAATGTTCGGGTGGTTTCGGGGAGTTTTTGTGTGAAATTACCATTTTGCCCCTAATTAACAATAAATGAGCTTATTTACGTAATCAAATAAATATAGGCAATATTAGGCTCTAATTAAAGATAAATTAATTTTATTTATTTATCTTGAGTCAAAATAATTATTTGAGGTAATTTTAAAGCATAAGATTAGTTTAGAAAAGATTGTTTTTCTTTCTTAATTAAAAAGGGGTTCTTAAGACACATAATAGGAAATTAGTGTATTAAATTTCTTTTTCTTAAAAATAAAATATATTTTATATTTATTTTTTTTTTATTACTTCAGATTATTTGCACTAAAAATTCCACTACATATGTTGGCCATTTAATTTTGTAGTGGAGCACCTTAAATATTTGATTATTAAGCACTTACTTTAGTTTATCAATTTCTTTTCCACTAACAATTTCTTTTTCTCAAAAATAAAATATATTTTAGATTTATTTTTATTTTATTACTTCAGATTATTAGCACTAAAATTTCCACTATAAGTGTTGGCCATTTAATCTTGTCTTGAGGAATTTTAAACTCTTGATGGTTAAGCCACTTACACTAATTTATCATTTCTAAACCATTACAAATTAAATACCCATCAAATATATGACCTACCACTCACAAAAATTGAAAAAAATACTCCTCATTATAGCCATTAATGCAGCTGCCTCACCCCCCAAAATCCCTATAAATATGTGTTTTTCAAGCCTAATTCACACACAAACATTCATTCTTACCATTTGTATTTTTTGTTGTAGTCTTGCTCACAAAAATTAGCCAAAAATCCTCTCTTCTCTCTCTAAATACAAAGCTCTCTTCTTCTTCCTTCTCCACCTCCAAGAGACTCCATTCTTGATATCCATCCAAGTTCCTAAGCTCAAACAAACACATACATACCGTAAACCAACCCCTAAGCACCTAAACTTTCCATATCCAAACACAAGAACACAACAAAAATCCTCCCACCATTTCATCTTCACTTGGCCAAATATATACCATCACTAAAATCAGATTTTTATCGTTGATATCTCATACAAGATCAAGCTCTTGCTCTAATTAACAAAGAAACAACTTGGTAGGGATTTTATTTCATGCTCTTTCTTTTGTTCTTCCTTTATATTTTCGATTTTTATGATTTGATAATGACCATGGCTTGATGATGAGGAATCATGGTGGTGGTTGTGAATCCATCATTTAAATGTCCTCTAAAGCCCAAGATTTAATTCTTGATGACAAAAGATTTCTAAAGGTGTTACTAAGTCTTGAGTTTTAAGCTTAATAAGACATAAAAATGAACTTGCATCCATATTTATGTTATAAGTTCTTGCATATCATATTTATATTTCAAGCTTTTCATAATCATATTTATATTCCAAGTTATCACTTTAATTCTTGAAGATAATAATATGAACTAGCATATTCATATTTACTTTCAAGTTGTCACCTAAATCATAAATACCTAAGAATGAATTTGTATCTTTATATTTATATTTCATGCCTTGCATTTCATATTTATCTTTCCAAGTTATCACCTTATAATGATAATAATAAGGTTACAAGACAAGTTTATGATTCTAGTTATCATTCAAATCCTAAAGTTCAAGATTTACTTGTTTTATTTTAAATGACAACTTTGATCATGGACACTTCTCATCTATTTATTTTTGGCACTTATATAATTCTGATTTAAATCTTGATATACTTTATTTTTAGGTATGATCTTGTCTTTAAATTTGTACAAAGAAATTTTGAAAGACCTAGAAATTATAAAGGATTAAGAATACGGTTTTTCTCATGATTTTAAATGCTAAAATTGTAGTATTCTGATCTAATCCTTTAGAACTGAAAAGGTTACTAATTTAGGATGTTTAGATGAGTTTAAATCGCTAATAGTTATTGTAAAAATTATTTTTGGTACCATAGATGCATAAAAGGGTAGTTACAAGTGTTAGTTTGGGCCGTTTTGCAAAATGCAGAAAGTTGTGTTTTGAACTATCAACTATGTTATTTCAGCCAAATGATTTTATTTAAAGCTACTAATGATGTTGAATGTGTCCATGAGTCCAAAATACCATTTATGAAGTTTATATAAAAATTTAGAAATTCGGTCGTCGTTAAATATTAAAAACAAGCGATTTTACACTTTGACCCCTAAAATGTATTGAAATTTGGTTTATGGCCTTAAAAGGTTTTTACGATGAGTTTATAACGGTTTCTAATAGTTATATGTCTATTAAAAGTATTGGTTAATGTTAAAGATCTCTAGTTTGTGAGAAGGTGTTACAAAGGGGTATTTGCATTTTGACCCTTTGGGGCTTAAGCGTAAATGTTGATAAATTTGATGGCATGAATGCGGTTGATATCTTGTGAAGGCTATATTCATGTGTTGAAACTTATATGGCTTATGGATATATGCAATGAAGTATGATGCATGTTTATGTAGTTTAAGTTATGGTATGTTATAATTATGCTTGATAAATTGAGATGCATGATTCCATGAAGTTTATGAGCATGAAATGTTGAAATGATGAGTTATTCATATTTACATCTCTATATAACATGCCAAGTTTAAAGGTGACATAAGACACATGGAAATGATCCTCTAGACTCCCTGAATTAAAGGTTATGAGAGGTGATCCAAATAGGAAATGATCCTTTAGACTCCCCGAATTAAAGGTTATGAAAGGTGATCCTAATGCCCCTATCCCGTACCTTAAGAGTCGGGAATTTATCTTATCAAAAAGGATAAGAATACGCTAGTGACGACTAGTGAGGTATGAGCTCATAACCTAGAACTCTCGAGAAAAGAGAGAATTATAGGGCGGCCCCTAAGGAAAAGAGAAAAAAGAAGTTTAAGTCACTTGTAAGAATGATGATCATGATGTTCTTTATATCATATGCATTGTTTTATGAATTTTATGATATTATGTATATGATATTGACATGCATCCATGATTAATATGTTGCATTCATGACATTAAGATTCATGCTAAAAGATACGGGTCTCGGCTAATGATATTTAGAACTTAATAAATGAACCTTATATATATGTTCACCATTTTCATAATTAAACCCGAGATTCACTGGGACGATGACGATGACACTTGTGTTATAGTCGGAAGCCCTACTGAGATTCTTGTATAAGTTTCTCATCCCTTCTCTTTTCCGTGTCGTCTCCAGACATGAATGAAGGTGTAGTTCGTGATTTGTCTTGAGAGTGGACGAGGAGCTACGGAGATAACTTCCTTTTGGATATTTTTCCTTAGAGTAATTGTATCTCAGTTATCAGTTTGTATATTATTGACGGATATATATTGATGTCCTTAAGATTACAAGACATCACTATTATGATATCTGATTATTGATATGTCATCATTATTTGAGTTATGTTATGTTATGGTTGTATTCTGTATTTACCTGATATTCGTTTCTAACATCTCTCTTACGCAGGTAAGGTAATGACGTTAGGTATTTAGTATGCGCGGCTCACGATTTGTTATTTAAGTTCAAAAAAAAATTTTACCCATATTTTTACTAAAGTATTTTAAAGAAGTTTGAGTTAAAAACTGGAACAAAAGAGTAATGACTAATAATTAACTTAAATGCGTCTTAGGCGTGTTGAGTTAAATATTAGGGTGTTACAAGGAGAATGGCTCTATTTTTAAAGAGAGTGTTCATTGTTTTGTGGGTTTTGGGGGGGATGGGACAATGGTTGTTGCCAAGATAGGCACTTTGAGGGGGAATTCATGGGGTTTGGGAACAAAGGTAGGTTCTGGTGTTGTTGCCATGGAGTTCTCAAGGTGGGTGTGGTTGGTGGAGTTTGAGAGAAGCAGAGAAAGGGCCGGGTGGCATTTAGCAACATAGTTTTTGGCGTTAACAACATTAACAGAACGTGGTTAAATTCAACTGCATCATCTACATTGACCAATGAATGTATGTGAGAATCTCCCATTCTGGAAAGCTAAATAAGTCCTCTACAACTTTCATGTTCAGCCTAAATCCCCCTTCTAAGAACATCTTGGTGAAAATTGAGTTGCAAGATCAAAGGTTACTGATGTTCTAATGCTATCCAACTTGACCTCCAGTTAGTATTTTGCAATATCTGGAGCTACAGATGTCTAATTGAGGTGATTTTGATGGTATTGAAAAGCTTATTCAAAGGGCTACAATTGCTATTTCTAATACCAAGGCCAGATTCAATTCTATCCAATGCTGTAGTGGCCACAATGCTGTAGCAGCCAACCAATGCTACAGTGCTCAACAGCACTTGAAAAATGACCTTTATCAGCATAGCTCACTATTGAGTGCCGCAACGCTCAATGAGTGCTGCAGCGGTCATGCAATGACACAGAGCAGCTCATTTAACATGTTTTTGGGCCCCAATTTGGGCTATTTTAGAGAGCAATTTAAAAGATTGTTATAGATTTTTACCCTAGTTTTTAACTCAGTTTTAGGCCACCACTTTTGGTTGCTATTATTCTCTCTCTACATCTCTCTCTTCTTCTTCTCTATTCTTCTCTTTCTAAGGGTTCCATTGGTGAAGGTACTTTCTCTTGGAGATTATGGCAAGGATTATTACCATTATTTTCAGGTTCTTCTATCTTCATTATTGTAATCATCCAAAGATGGAGGAGTAGATTTCTTTACTAGTGTAGGGATTTTCGGATGGATTGGGATGACATTTGAGACCCTTTTTTATATTGAATGCATTGGTTTTCTTAATGTTCTATAGTTTTTATTCCTTTAATTATTGTGGTGATTACTATAATCTTTATTGGAATTACTAAACTGGTGATTATCATTTAGGGAAACCATTTGGGCATAAATTAATAGATCTATTGGTTTATGTTTAAGGGAGAACAATAGAATTAATATTCCGATTGGCAGTTAGACTATAGCAATTAGTTCATTAAATTAATGTAATTTCTAAATAAATTGGCGATCATCGTTTATTAGTTATTTACATTGGTCAAATTCTAGAGGTCGATTGATCACTAGTAGAATTGCCAGTAATTTATTACTAATAGCCATCAATGGGTTTAGTATTTGGTTAACGATAATTAATTTCCAATCCTAAGAATATGTTGCACTAGTGCCTTCTCTAGTGTTGCTATTATCTTTCAATTTAAATTATTTGCTTTAATTCTCAAAACCCCCAAATCTTTCCAACTAAGTATTGAAGCCTCCTTGAGAGACGACCTAGATTGTGCCCTTTACTACATTTTTGGTGCAACTTAACACTTTATAAATTTTAATTTGTTTGTGAATCGCGACAGCTCCCATCAAGAGCCCAGAGAATCTTTTGTTTAGCATGTTTCTTTTAGCTTTTCTTTTGTATATCTCTGAACATATGTTTTGCTTATATATAAGTCTTTTGCTTCTCTCTTTTATCATGATCTCTTTATGTTTTTTTTTTCCTTAGCTCATGTGTTTGGTGCATACATGTTTATCATGGTTCACGTTCTTGTTTTTAATCTTATGCTCTGAATCATATCAATACTCTATCTAAGCTCATCTAATCATATATATCTCTGTCAAATGTTTGCTTCTTATCTTGAATGTGTATGCTTTGACATGTTTATTCATATACACTAGATATTAGCATACACGTTCTTCTATGATTAGTCTTGGCCAAGTATCTTTAGGAGCACAAGGTGGTTGTTATTCTAATACTAGTTTATAAGTTGAGTCTTGATATACATGATGAGCTTAATTGTTTTTCTTTATCATTTACTCTTGTAAGAGATGGTTCTCTAAAGTGTTGTGTTTAACTTGATCAAAGTTTGGTTGTAAATAGTTTCTGACTTGTTTTTAGAAACCTACACTTACACGTGTTGAAAAGACCAAGATCAGTTAACAAACTTCAGAAATATGTTGAAAAAGTAATGTGTTTTGTTTCTACAAAACTTATTTTAGAAAGATCATATATCTTCTATTTTGAAAACATCTTTTTTATAATATGTTTCTTATGGGAAAGTTTCATAGCTCAATTAAAAAGGTCCTTCTTGCTTATTCAGGGATTGATCCCAAACTGAGTTTTAGAAACCTTGCATAGTAATATATTGATCTTATCCTTCTTATGGTTTCTCTAAGCATTAGAAACTATATAAGCATTAGTTTGTTTTTCAAAAAATTTATGAGTGCTCTGTTTCATTTATCATATCTTTGAGCATTCCTTTCAAAGTTTCTTTTTAATTTAGACTTGCTGAAAACGGATCTAGTTAAGATAAAATATCACAAGTATCACTTGTTAAGTTTTCAAGCATGAGGATCTTCAGAAAGTTCCTTTCTTTTGAAAAATGATCAAGCTGGTTATTTATCTATAGCTTAAATGTATTTCTCTTTAACATCTGCTCTTATAACATTTAGAAAGTACGATTAAGTCTATCTTATGCTTCAAGCGAAAAAAAATGCAGCTCGAATTAAATGTCACTTAAAGCCAAAATGTTTTCACATGACCCATATCTCTTTATGATATATTGAAAGAATATGCATATCATGTTTACATTTCTATAATATTTCTTTCATTTATCTCTTTAAAAGATTTTCTTCAAATTAGTTTGTCATCATCAAAAAAAATGGGAGATTGTTAACTCCAGAACTCTTTGAGCTTATTTGTTTTGAATGACAATAAAGTCAATTTAAAAAAAAATGCTTTGAAAAATGACTGATGACAGGTTTCTATCATTTAGCAAGAGCAAGGCTTATTAAAATTAGAATGTATTTAACCATACATGTGTAAACATGTTTATCTCAAGTTATGAGATTTGAAATGAAACAAAAGTGAAATTAACCAAGCAATTGATAGCTATCGATAAGAAGAAATTTTTAACGCTACAAGGAACCAAGTTCAGAGACTTCAGAAAGTAGCACAGGACATAAGCACACTCAAGATGAAGATATTAACTCATGTCCAAGAGCAACGTGTAACTTAATCTTCAATCATCACAATTGTAAAGATATAATCAGCAAAGGAGATGTGATTGAAGATCAGAAAAAAAAAAATTCTTCAAGATACTGATTGCATATATCAGAAAGCTCACCCGCGAGTGGAGCAAAGAATGCTACAGGAAAGGGAAGGAAATTTGAATTTCAAATAATCAAGTCAAACCCAATTTCAAACTAATACGTCGTCTCTTCTGCCTATTTGATCAACTACCCTGGCTTCATGAAGGAGGAGTTCAAAAAGCATGCTCAGAAAGCAGAAAAGTAGTTTCTAATGGAAAATCAGAAAGCTCAAATTTACAACGGCTTATGCAACCAACGTGACAAACCTGTCAACCTCTTTTCTAGTTGTTCCTTTCAAGACACAAATGATGTTCAACACGTGTCACCTGAGGAACTGATCTATGGCAATAGTCACAAAGAAAGACCACTCTATAATGAGATGCTAAGCTTGAAAACCGATGAGAGGCTTGAAGACCGATGAGAGATTTGAAGATTCAAGAGAGGAAACTCTGCAAAAATCTCTTCCCACTTCCTAGAATATTCTATCTTAATTATGTAATCAATTCTATCTTTGAAGTGTAAGAAAATCTTCCTTCTATATTCTTAGTTAGATTTATGTTCTTCCTATGGAAGTAGTAGAAGAAGGAAGTCATTCAAGTTTTTTCCCGGGAACTTTTTATGTATATGTTAAGGAAACTTGGGTGTAGGTTAGTTTGAGTGGAAACCCAACACTTAACCTTTGTATCCTCAATCCAGTAGTGATTGTTGTGAGATAGCTTGGAGATGCTACTATAAAACTACTTGCAATGCGGTAGTAATGGTTACTACTGCTCATGGTTTGGCTTGGAGAGGCCAGTGTCAAGATTACTTTCAACGTGATAGTAGAGGTTGCTATTACTCACGGTTTGGCTTGTAGAGGCCAGTGTCAAGACTACTTTCAACGTGACTGTAGGGGTGGCTACTGATTACGGGTTAGGTTGGAGAGACTCGTATAATACTACTCAGGTTAGCTTGGAGAGGCTAGTAAAATACTACCCATGTTAGCTTGAAGAGGCTAGTACAATACTACTCAATTTAGCCTAGAAAGGCTTGTAGAAAGAATACTCAACTTGTGACAATCTCTGAGTTGGTCTGCTAGCACAAGTGAGAGCTTGGGAAGGTTAATGTAAAGATTATCCATCTTTACTTTCTTAGTTTGAGAAAGTTCTTTTAAATGGAACCTGAACAGTTGTTGAGTACAGGATGTAGGCAGGTTGGCGAAACCGGTATAAAATCCTTTGTGTACTTTTTCTCTTTCTTTGATCTCTTTTATTTATGTCTGTTGTGCCTTTACTTAATCTTAATCTGATATATTCTTCTCGCTTTCTATTTTTTTTTATAATGAGCATTTTATTTAATCAAGTTTAGAAATCTAGGGGCTGTTTAGAAGTGTTTTTTAGTTTTTGTTTTTAAAAGCTGTTTTAGAAAACAGTTTTAAGTTTGATTTTTAAAAACAACAAAACAGAAAAACTTGTTTGATAATTTAAGTTCAAAAACAGTTTTATAATGATAAAAAACAGAAAATTTGGATAATTTTTTTAAAAAACAATTGATTGATAAGCTCAGAAAAGAGGAGTGAAGCTTAACTATGGGCGCCTACTCCTCCTCTCAGTCCCAGTTAGCTCCGTACTGCTATTCTGGTTATTCTCTCTCTCTGTCTTTTTCTTCCTCCTTCTCTTTTTCGATCATCTTGTTCATTGTTCAAACACACTTGTCCTCTCTCTTGCATTACACTCACTGCTTCGACCCAACAATAATAGCAAAAGCGCTTCAATCTCCAATGTAGCCCCCATTTCACACACAAACATAGGAAGCTTCAATCTCTAATGTAGCCCCCATGCATCTGGTCCTATGCATGGCAGAGGTAGAGGTCAGGTGGCGGCGGCAGATCTGCTCCCTTCCATTGTTGCTTTGTTCTCTTCTCTTCAGAAATGAAACAAACTAGGAAGATGGCCATGAAGATGAAACCCGTGCCTGTACTCTCTTGCAAGGATCGAAGCTGGTTCCCCATTTTATTGCAAAATTGCCACCGTGTTTATTTACAAAACAAGTTTCATCTGTTTTGTGTTTTCTATTTTTTAAATGCAAGATCTATTTTTTGTTTTTAAAATTGGTATGAACAAAACAACTAGCCAAACAACATTTTTTGTTTTTTTAATTTTAAAAACTGAAAACAATTTTTAAAATGTGTTGCCAAACAAGCCCTTACTTTCTGAAGCTACTAACTATATTTCCACTGTACTATAAGTTTTATACTTGATAATATCTATTTTAATAAGTTTCAAAAAGCACAAAAAAAAGGATCTATGCACTATTCAACCCCCATTCTTGTGCACATCTTTACCTACATTAGTTACTTCACGATCGATCTGCTATAGATATTTAAGAAAAGTCCGCTAAACTTGAGTACAATGTCATGACTAAGAAAGAGGTTGTACTTAGGAGGAAGTTACACAGTTCAGCTTGAAGAGACTAGTAAATAACTACTTGGGTTGTGATAGTAGGGATTATCCACTGGTCACAGATGAGAGCTTGTGAAAGCTATTCTAAAGACTATCCTTGTTCTTTCTCGGATTTGAGAAAAGTTTAGTGGAACTCAGCTGTTGTTGAGAACTAAATATAGGCAAATTGACCGAACCAATATAAAAACTCTAAGCAGTATCTCTCTTCTCTTTTATCTTTTATTTATTTACTGTATTTAGTTTATTTACTGTGTTTCTTCTGGAAAGCTTTGTTTTATGCATTCAGACAACTTTCTTAGTTCAGAAAGCTCACTTTCTAACGCTTTTAATGTTGTTTCTGCTGCACTTTAAGCTTATAACTTGATAGTATCTTGATTAAGTTTTTAGAAGCTAAAAAGGAAAAGAAAAAGTGAAGCACTATTCAACCCCCCTTCTTGTGCGCTTTTCTAGCTACATCTAGTGTAAGGGGTGTGAGTTCTCTTTCAAATACATAGACATTCATAACTTACATTATCCATGGTTCATGCCATGGTGTGACACTTAATACACATTATCCATGGTTCATGCCATGGTGTGACACTTAATACACCCGACAAACCTTACTTGCTCAATTTTTCTTGCTTTGCAAGTAGGCCCACAAACGCATCATGTGGCATGCCACGACAATGTTCCAAGCTCATAATTTCCATTATTCATGTCTTATTGCATACTTTACTTAACACATTCTATTAATAAGACTCATTCAAAAATCAATTATGAATGATGCTCAGAATAAATGCATATGCAACCAGTACAACCATCAATATCCAGTATGACAATTAATATCACATATATTACCAATGCATCTCAATCAAGTATGTCATAACAGTTGTTCATAATTCGATCAAGTATAACAATCAACTGCAATAAATAATCATATTTCACCTAATAGATATTCAAGAGTTATCAGTGCATTTAAAATCACAGTTATAAATCTCATATGCTAAACCAGTTTGAGTTTGATGATAAAGGTATTTTGAAAGACATATTTTTCCTCTTCATAAGATATATGATTACTATGGCCCACCTTCCTTTATGTTACAAGTTCTAAAATTTTGCTTTTGAAAACTTTATAACTTCTAATTTTACAAGGTAGCCCCATACTTTATAAAATTTACAAAATAGCCCCTAAATTTTTCATCTAAAAACATATTTTTCACCCTAATTCTACTGAAATTACACCCTACACTTGAAATTTCAAAATTTGCACAACAACCCAAACTTTTAAGAAACTACATTTTGACCTGTAAAATTGCAAAATAACCCCCCAAAACTCTTTTTTTTTCTTCTAAACACATACATTACCATTCCAAGATCCTTTTTTTTCAGCTTTAGGCCAAAAAACTTAGTTTTTACATAAAACCCCTAAACTTTATAAAATTATACTTTGACCTCTAAACTTTATTGAAATTGCAAAAAAACCCCAAAACTCATTTTTTATCTCCCAATCACATATATTATTGTTTCCAGAGTCTATTTTTACAGCATTACAAACTAAAAATTCAGTTTTCACATAAAAGTCTCGTAACTCAAAATCATAAGGAAGCAAAAGCTCTTCCTTTCTTCACAACAACAATTTGGCCAAGCAGCAAAGGGGATATTGGAGGATTTTTCTTGCAAGACTAATGGTGGATTTGGATTTTTTGGGTGGAGCTATAGGAAAGTGTATTTAATTGTTGGATTTGGTGGAGAAATGAAGAAGTTGTAAGGTTGGAGGTGACAAAGGAAATGGTGGAGATGAAAGAAAATAAGAGTGGAGAGTGTTTGAGAAAAAAAGTGCGTGTAATCAGATTAGGGGAGGAAAGTGGTGACCAAGAAGAGAAAAAAGGAGTGGTTGGGTTAGGGTTAAGGGTATTTTATGGATTAGACAAAAAGTGGGGGTAGTTTAGGTAGAAAATGTACTAATCAGGGGTGGCTTAGTAAAAACAATAGTTAAAGCAGGATTAATTTGGTCTAACCAAGATTAATTTGAATTACTCATCATTAAAGGTGCATTTAGTGATAATAAAGTAGCATTTGTTCCTAAATTGTGTCATAATGTGTAGCCGCTACAAGATAAGTGTAGTGGTGGTGACATCATCATATCTCCCCTTTATTTTTAAGAATGAGATTAAGTTTCCTTAATCATTCTTAGGCCTTAATTAACTCAAAATAATTATTTTGACTCAAGATTTATTAACAAAAATAATTTACCTTTAATTAAAGCCTAATATTGTCTATATATCCTTAATTACTTTAATTAAGCTTAATTAGCACTGACTAAGGATAAAAAGGTAATTTTATAAAGAAACTCTTCAGGACTCACCCAAGCATCAAATATCCTCTGAAGTTAACATATCCAACTCCAGGGTGATGATCGGATCTGGTCGTCACTGAATCCCACATTAAATTACCTTAAGGGCATTTTGGTAATTTTTTAGATGGAAAAAATTAGGAATTATGATTTTCACACCAATTATCATCTAAAACATATATAGTCTCATTCAAACATTTAACTAACTTTTTAAGGAACCGGCCATCCTTGATTCTTATACAAGAATGACTTTGGCATTTTGGTCATTTTGCACAGAAGAGAAAATTGGGGCATTACAGAAAGCATTAGTTGTTCTTCAAAATATTGTCTTTAAATTAGTTGTGTCATCACTCAAAATATTTTGCAATAATACTTTCTAGAGGATTCTGGAGCTAACATCGTACACATAGCATCAGACCTAAAAAGTTAGCAATAAAAGAGTTTTATTGCTCACAACAAATCAACTTTACTGTAACTGAAGGTGCATTTGTTTCAAATTTCAAAAAACTTAATTATGAAATTTAAATTTTATATGTTACTGAAAAGTTGAGATTTGATTTTCTTTTTCAAAAGACTCTTTTTAGCTTATAAAAAAATTAAAAACAAATATTTTTTACAATTTGATTAATTTTTAAAAAGTTATATAAATACACACAAAAAATTTATTGAAAAAATTATTTCCACCCAAAACAATCATATCCAAGCACCTTAAATTAGCTAGAAACAGAATAAAATACACTTGGAATTGGTTTCTGATAAAAGAAGTAACATAACGGCATTAAGTAATTTAAAAGAGGTGAACCATGCAAAAATTCAAAGTCATTCTTTTTGAACAATGAATCAAATAAATTACGTAGCAGCGAAAAAAACCAAATAAATTAAATCAAACACAATATACATCAAATGAATTATTCAAAATTCAAAATGCACTCTTTTTTTGGAATTTTGCACTTAATCTACATTAAATGTTATGTGCAACCAAAAGTAAAACCCCAATTGTGGATATGCTGTCGAATGACAATTTTTCTTTTTTAGAAATTATTGTAATTAGTGTTAACTATTATGGATAACAAATTTACCTCAATAAAATAGTATTAAAAAAAAGTGTGCTAAATATTTACATGTTACAACCCACATTTTTTATTTTGTTTAAGTATTAATAGTGTATTCTGAAATTCATTCCATAACCCCATTGTCATTTAACAAATCACATTTTGATGGCGATAAGTGCTGAAAATCAGGTACTAATCTTAAGAAAATTAAAGAATTATTAAACAATGGGTAAATATAATGTTTGATATAACATGTGAAAAGAATAACAGAAACATGATTAAAAACTTAATAAGTAAAAATATAAAATCTTTGCAATGCATGAAACTCGTATAAAGATTTAGTAAAAATGAATAGATATTTTATATATACATGTCACCTTAAATTATTGGCAAAGTTGTCAGCAAATTATTCTGCTGTTCCTCCATATGTATTGAAAGAAGTGTTGAGAAGAATAAAACTTTTCTTTAAATAAGATGAGTAGGATGTAAAGAAGAAAAGATGCGGTGCTTGTTTTTCACAAAAGAAGAAGAAGAAGAATGAAATATAACAATACTGTATTGTCTTAATGTTATAAAGAGAAAAAATGTAAAAATTTGAATGTCAAACAAACATTTCAGTTATCCCTAAAAATGGGTAGATAAGATATCCCTTAGCATATCCAAACTCAACAAAATTAAATTTGAATCTTTTCAAAAATTTGTTATAGTCTCTCTATTCGTCTTAATGTTAAACTTATAGATACTTAGAGCATAAAAAATTAAATTTGAAACAAACATACCAATTATCCTTAAAAATGTGTCCATGAGATATTGTTTAAGATATCAAAACTCGAAAAAACAGTACACAGTGGATGTGAGGAGTGTTCAGATATGCAAACGAAAAAAAAAAATATTGAAGCTTTTCAAAATTGTTGGTACAATAATAACATTGCATTAAACTAACATTCAGCAAACAATAGCCACTATCATCTCCTCAAGCATTCACTATTCTTCGATTTGGCAATCGAAGATACTGTGTTTGAAGTTCACGCTCACCCTCTGCCTCCAAATTATTCTAGAGCTTTGATTCCTCTATCCTTCATTGAACACTTGGTGGCTGCAAGTAAAAACAAAATAAAAAACAATTAGTCAAAACATTGAAACCAATAAAATTAATATAAATTAAAAACCACTTCATATCCATTTACAATTAACAACATAGTGTTTCATATGTCTTTGATTTGTTACAGTTTCTTCCCATTTTATGACAGCCATAACAAAAGAGAGCCACAACATCTATCACACATAATCCAAACATGAAATAGAAAATTTTCATTGCAAGACCAATCTCAATGTACACAGTACATAATCCACCCAATGCAAACCCAGAACATAAACAAAACTGGACCATAATCCAATTCATTGAAAAGAAAAAAAAAGTAGAAAAAGGAAAGACAAACCTAAAATTTGAAGGGGATAACAGTGAAAAGTTGTGAACTTGGACTTGAGAATCGATCTTGGCAGTGTAAATCCATTACACAATAATGCAATCCTTCATAAAGAATCATAGGAAACCAAAGAGTGAAGGTATGGTGTGCGCTTTTGCCGTCCCGCCATCGTGCCACTCGGCCAGTCATCTTCATCGTTGCTGTGCCATTGCTCCTCTCCTTTACCCGTCTATCATGCCTCTTTTTCCGCCACCAGTCGTGACCTCCTCTGGTCATATCACATTGGGCCACCATCATCTTCGCCACGGCTCTACTCAAGTCGTGCCATCACTGTGCGCATGCAGGAGCAGGTCATGCCGGATTGCTCCCCAACCACCACAAAGCAGAACCAATTCTTGCACAATTGGCACTGCCTCTACTTCAAATTAGGGATTAGGTATCTTGAAGAATTGATTTAGGGAGTTAGGAGAGGTTTCTAATAGTAAAGAAGAAGAGTAGAGAAGTGGAAAAATGGAAAAAGAAGAATCGATTTAGGGAGTTAGAAGGATGGAGGAGTGGTTGCACAAAGAGTGCATGAATGAAGGAGTAGAAACTGTCGAGAAATGTAGAAAATACTAAAAGGGAAAGGAGTGTGGGATCAAAATTTTTTGGGAATTTTATCTGAACTTAGGTGCAGACATGAAAACCCATTTCAATTCATTGAGAAGACACTAAAAAACAGTTATCAAATCCAATCCATTTTATTTAATGGTATAGATTATAGTAGTAAGATAGATGGTGTGGATAGATAAATAATTTGTAAATGATAATCATGTAAAAAAAAACAAAAATCATGAATGACAATGTATAATAGTGGATAGCTTGTCTCTTTGCAACATCTCCACTGAAACATATATTGAAAAGCTAAAATTTCATGGGTGCAAAAGAGGGGCACATAATATGAAAAGTCTAGTGGAAATGGTTAGAAGTATAAAAATAAAAAGATATAAACAAAATGAAGAAAAGAGGGGGCTGTGTTGTACATTCTACATTGCTATGAAAGCAAGATGTGTAAATAGCATTAAGAGAAGATTGAATAAGAGGAATCGCTTTTGAAGAAGAAAAATGAATCTTCAACTTCCATGATAACAATTTTTTGTTTCTCCAAAAATAATAACTGCCCATGGTTTTTTAATTTGCTATTCTCCAATGATAACTATCTTAATTATAAATTTATCTTCATTGATGAAATTGTTGGCCAATACCAAAAACAATTAAAAAGCTAGTGGCATTTTAGGAATAAGCCACACTGGACACATGAAATCTCCTACCTACAAATAGAATGATAGATAGATTATGAAATATAGGATATGAGATATTGTTCTGACTCATACTTCTTTCATCATTAAATGGAATATGAGTCCTATTTTAATACAATCAACACTTCATCTAATGATAAATAAAGCATAAGTTAACACAATATTTTACACATATAAGTACAAATAACTCATCTTTTATTTAATGGATACATGGCAAATTTATACCCAAAAAAAAAAGAAGGAAGATACATGGGGAATCACACCCGCATGATTTTCTGTTTCCATTTCATCCTTTTTTTCTGATCAAACTGTTCCTTCTTTGGGAGACACTCCCTCAGTTTAGGGAACCTTTCGCGCCAAAATTCCATCTCAGATTCCTCTCTCAAAGTCCACATTTCTCTTGTTCATCCGATTCTTCATCTGCATTCAAATTCCTTTAACGTACCGTATGTTCTCGACTCAAATTTCATGTTTCGATCTCGTACTGTTCTCGAGGAAACAAAATTCTTGAAATTTTAAACCGCTGTTACCTATTTCTTGATGTTCATTCCGAATGTGAGACGTCACTCGAATTTCAGATCGTTTTGTTTCATACTCGTTTGAACGATACACATTCTCTTTTATTCTTCTCATTGCTTCAGATTTAAGGTTCTGGCAGGTAAATTGAATTGAGGTTTTGCAGAAACAAGAGTGGAAACCGGGAAAGTTGAGTTTTGGTAAAAATGTCATGTTAACAGATGGCCCTGCCTCCGTTTCAATTTATTATTTGGCTTTGATTTGTGAAAATGTTGATGATTCTGCTGGCTATTGATGATGGCTTTAATCTCACGATTACAATTGATGTGAATTGAAGTTATGTATCTGAAACCCTTACTCTGGGAGTACTGTGATTGAAAATTATTTTTTTTGCCAATTGTGAAGGATGGTATCTTATGTAGCAGTTTCTCACAAATATGTTGCGCTATTTAGTTGTTGGCATGATTGTTGCTTATGCTACCTCTTGCTCTGGGTCACTTAATCACTTTTACTCCCTGAATATTTGTGAAACTTAAGATAAAGGATACAAGATTTATGACACAGTGGTGGAGGAGGGGTAACAATCCATTTCAATTTTCAATTGTTTGGCTTCTTTGTCACTTTTGAAGGTAGGGTACAAGCATTTTGAAATGCTTTTCACTTTGCACTTCATTCAAATTTCAATATTCTATGGTTGCATATAATCAAGTCACGAGTTTCATAAACTTCATTGGAAGTTAGAGATGCTGATTCAAAGACAGAGATTTATTGCGGGGGTTTATTCATAGATTAAGTGGCACATTAATTCATTTGGAAGCTGGGAGCAGGTGTTACCAATGAATCTGTGTTATGATGCAGAGATAGAAGGAGTTACAGGCTTAGTTCAGAATGTGAACTAGTTAGCATATAAATTATTCTTGAAAAAAGTAGGTCGCTGGTCGCCTCAATTCCTTTTCAAGAATAGTTTATATGAAATAATTAGAACTGTTAACAGTCCAAGTATGTTTCTGCAATTTTATACTGACAATCCTGTGTTTATTTGATCTTTGTTTTGATAAGCATCAGCTAGTGATCTGAATTTGTTATTTTTCTTTTTCCCTTATAAGATTGCTATATTAATATTTATTCATTTCAGTTTTAATTTGCAAAACATATCCCTGTACTTGTAGGCAATTGTTCATGAAGATGTATTCTTAGATTATTACTTAAGGTTGTCTTGTTGCTTCATATTGCATTTTCCAAACTGAGTAATTAATCTGTGACTTTGACATTGAACTACTCAAAGTCTGCATCTCTAGTAGTTGGGATATGCTTTGATATCATTGTCATCGTCATTATTGTTTTGACACAGAATATGCTTCCCACTTAAGTTCAAATGCTAACTCATTTTATCCCTTTATTTGAGTAAAGCCTGTAGCCTTATTAATCCTCACAGAATCCTGATTAACAACTTTGTCTTGTAGGTGTATTGAACCTTAGACATGTGAAGTATCTGAGAGCTGAAATGAGATGCAATGCATGCTGGCGAGAAGTAGAAGGGCGAGCTATTTCCACAACATGTGGTCACCTATTGTGTATCCAAATACCAGCAACATTGCCCTCACCTTCCTTGTTTGTTTTTTCCTTAATCTGATCAACAAACTTCATAATAAATTTGGTTGATTTTTCTTTTTCTGTTATTGAAGTGACCAGAGAACATATTTCCTTAACACAGTACACAGGCACAGATGATGCAAATAAGATATTAAGTAATGATGGAGCATGCCCTATTTGCGATCAAGTCCTTTCAAAGAGGTATGAGTTTGATTGAGATCTGTTGATTACGGATAAACAAAACACCACATGTAATTTTGTTACTCACCACATACAATAATGATTTTAACAGCCGTTCAGTTCACTATTTGTTCTCAGATATTTTGTAATGGTTCTAGCATTGATTCTAGATTAGGTGTTGTCAATTTTGAGCTTCATGAACATAAATATTAAATTAAGTTGGTCATTGGTGGCACTAATATTTTCTCAACTATTAGCATCCATATTTGTGCTATAATGTGATGTTTCTTGTTGTCTATTTTATATTTTTCTTCTCTTGTCAGTCTCATGAAACCTGTGGATATCAATCCTAACGACGAATGGATAAATGTAAGTAAGAATTGTCCTGACTATTACTAACAAGCAGCCAAGAAGTGTTGCATAATTTGATGAATTTCATTCCCGTTTAGTCTTTCTTTACTTTATTCCCACTTGTTTTCTTGCTAATCATTGTGATATTTTCTGTTGCAGATGGCCATGGCTGGAGTATCTCCACAAATATGTATCCTTTATGTCCATTTTTATTATGGAACATGATAGTAGATCCATCATAAAGAGGGTCTGCACTAGGGGGTTAAGGAGGGTTACATGGGATAATTCCTCAAATAAAGGTATCTGAACCAAAAAGAGGTTAATTAGTAGTTGGAAGACTTGAAAATAGTTAGGAGTTAGTTAACAACAAAGATCGTATATAAGAGAGGTTAAGAGAGAAAAAGAGGATAACAGCACTAATCCCAAACAGCTGCCATAGTAGCTTAGCTTGGCAGAATTTTGAAATAACAGCAATACTGTTGCTACTAAATTGACACAATTTGGGGTTCTATGTGGAAGGTATCCCTCCTGTTCGATAAAGAGGCATGTTGTTTTGTTAGCTGTGGAAGAGGTGTTAACTGACTGGTAGAGGAAAGAAATAAGATGTTGGATGAATTCAAGGAACATTTAACATTGCCCAGAAGATTGAAGCACCAGGCTGACTGGCATAAGAGGGTGGTCGAAAACTAGCTTGGAGATATGGTCTATTTAATGATCTATGCGTACAGATTGAAAACATTGTCTAGAAGGGTGAATCAGAAGTTGTGTCCTAGGCACTGTGGCCCAGGTGAAGTTAGGGAGCAGATAGGGCCTATGTGAAGTGAGGGAGAAGATAGGGCCGGCTGCTTATAAATTACAGCTGCCAAACACCAAATTCACCTTGTGTTTCATGTGTCCTTATTTAAAACACGTCTGACCAATTCATTAGTTGAACACTGCCTCCTTGTCCCACAGAAGATGGGAATGGGTGCCAAAGTCATCTTGTGTTCCATGAATCCTTATTGGAAACAGGTGTCTCACCAATAGTCAGTAGCCAGCCACAGCCTCCTTGACCCACAGAAGATGGAAACGTAAGGTTCAACCAGCAGAAGATCTAGTTGTCTGCAACAACCACCAAGGGCAAAGAGAAGTGCTCATCAAGTGAAAGGACCTACCAGATTTTGAGAACCCCCGAGAATTAGAAGCTGTGATTAGGAAGCGATTCTCAGAGTTTCCCCTTGACGATAAGGTGAATTTTGAAAGGGGAAATGTTGATAGGACCCCTAGGATAACTGATGTGTATGTAAGGAAGAAATTCTGCATGACCACTGGCAAGAGGGGTATTATAGAGAATGAGGGGTCCACTACTGTGTAACCAACTGCTGAGTTGACAAGGAAAGTAGAGGGAAGGGGAGATTCTATAGATTCGTTTAGATGGAAATATACATTCGTGGTGGGAAGGGTGAAGGAGGGGGGAAATCAAATTGGATAGGAGTGGGAGAGACCAGGCCACTGAAATAAATAAGGATAGTTTTTTTCTTGTAACTCTCTTGTAGTCTTGTTTACTATACCCAGAACCTGAATTGGTATTATCTTGATATCATACCAGAATACTCACTATACAATACACTTTCTTCTATTTCTTCTTCAATTTATACTAGTACCAATCAAAGTATGTCAAGGATTATGTGTCCAATTGCAAGGGTTGCTGATAGGAACCCCAAGTTCATAGGGGGTAATTCAGGAGAAAGAGTATAGACTGTTAGCGGTCCCACAGGGAGAGTGAAAACAGAATAGGAGTTATACACACTAGGAAATTAGGAGGGAGATCATTCAGGGATTGAGACTTGAATTTGAGGAAATAAAGCGTGCAAGGCGTGTGTGAGATTGGACAAGTGGGGTGGTCAACAATCTATAACAGCACCCGAAAGTGGTGGACAGCAGCAGTAGATGCCACAGAAAGGTGCTAGAGGCTGCTGGAGTGATGCACAGTCCCGGAATGATAACACAATATCTGGAAAAAAAAAACAAGAAAAAATTGAAGGACAATGGGTCCTCTTGACAATACAGTTTACGGTTTTCTTTCTCTCTAGGTTCTAGATATCATGTTGAGAGTGTGAGAAAGGGGATGAGGACATATGAGAATTCATGTGTTTCAACTACACAATGGCGTATGGTAGATATAGGCACTGAGTAATAAATACAAGAATATTTATAGATAAACAAGAATATTCTATCTTCCAAACTACACAAATTGATATCCTAATTATTATATTTGGAAAAGGATCCTCTCAAGTGGAAATTTCACATCACCATGTCATGTATGAGTTTCCACCATTAATTAATAAGGTGGGTCGCCATACTCTAGCTCCTACAAGATAGTGTGATGAATGGTGGAAATTCACATTTGACATTGTCGTGTGGAATTTCCACTTGAGAGGATTCATTACATATTCTAGCGGGTTAACCACTTACAGCATAAAGGGATACAATTTTGGATGAATTGAAACAAAATCTGCATACTGCATGGCAAAGAATCAAGGTGCAGGCAGATACAAAAGGAAAGGAAGTAACCTATCAAGTTGGGAATCAGGTGTACCTAATGGTCCAGTCTTATAGACTCAGGTCTTTAGCTGAAAAGAGGAATATGAAGCTCAGTCTGTGATTTTGTGAACCAGTGGACGTCCACAAAAGATTGGAGTAATAGCTTACAAGCTTCAATTCCTGCCTACTAGTAGAGTGCATCCTGTCTTTTATGTTAGTATTCTAAATAGAGCTGTCTTAGGTCACTACTCTTCACAACCCTTACCAGTAGACAATAGTACTGGCAGAAGATTGGGAACTGCAGCCTTAATTGTAGGAGTTGTAAGCTCCCTGATACAATACTCTAGAAGTTGAATAACTTGTCAAGGGACAAGATTTGCTGAACTGTGAGAATTCTTGGGAGCTACTCACGGTACACCAGCAATTTCCCACATTTAATGTAGAGAACAAGATCATCTTTGAGGGGGGGAGTATTGATAGAAACCTATCATAAAGTGGGTCTATATTTGGATAGGAAGGAGGGTTACAGGGGATAATTCCTCAAATCATTACTTAGCAACATAAGGGAGGTCAGAGGGAGGAAGAGGTTACCAGACGTTAAGAGTTGATAATAGAGAGAGAACATGGTCTCTCGAATACCTTAGAATGCCATTATCTTCTTCCACTGGTTCAGAGATCAGTGTTATATTAATTGCACGCCATTTTTTCTTTTCTTTCTTCTACTTTCTCTATTTTCCTATCTGAGGTCCAGTTCTACCAGAGCTGAATAGTAAAGTGAAATTGATGTTCATGTTATAATGCTTCATACCTTATGATAGTTTGACTAACGTAAATGAAGTTATTGATGTGCATGTAAAAACCCTTTATACCTTCTGATGGTTTGACTAATGTAAATAAAGTTGTGTCCTGAATTATAGAAACTAAGGGCATATCAGACCATGTGTTTTCCCTGAGCAAATTTAGTGATGAAGAGTGCTTACAGAAGTGTGATGTTCTACACTGGGCAAAAAGAACTGGAGATGCAGTTTAAGATGAACAAGATTGTTGCTCAATGCCGGCAGAAATGTGAGATGATGCAAGAGAAATTTACAGAAAAATTAGAGCAGGTTCATACTGCATACCAAAAAATGGCCAAGAAGTGCCAGATGATGCAACAGGAAATCGAGAGCTTAACCAAGGACAATCAAGAACTCCAGGAAAAATTTGCTGAAAAATCCAGGTCAATTTCGATCTCTTTACAAGCTTGTACAAATCATACCTTGGCCTTGATGTCTTTGAGTTATTCCTTTTCAGGCAGAAGAGAAAATTAGATGAAATGTATGACCAACTAAGGAGTGAGTTTGAGTCAATGAAGCGGTCTACCATACAGCCTGCAAACAGCTTTTATGCCAAAAATGATCGTGATTTGTTCTCTCACCTGCCTAACATGATGGATGAGAGAGAAACTGGCAGAAAAGGTAATCCTTTGCTTTCTAGTTTCTACAGTAAGAGCTGATGCCTTCAAAACCGAACAAAGTATCTATAATTAAAATCAAATGGAGTCATGAAATATATATGACCTGGTTTCTGCTTAGATATTTCCAAAAGTAGGTGACTGATTTGTTACAGGTCGACCGGTATTCACTCCTGACACTCCAGGACCAAGAGAGGATGTGTGGCCTGCAAGACAGAATAGCAATAACTCTGGTCACTTTGATATCTCTGTTGGCTCGCCGGCAAAACAAGCAGTTATTGCAGGGGATGCAGGGGACAGAAGGGTTGGTGCTCACCCTGTTTTTGGACCTGCTGCTACCAGTAACCCATCAATGACTTTGAGGAACTTGATACTATCTCCAATTAAGCGGCCTCAGCTCTCGCGTAACCGCCCCCAAATATTCACGTGAGAAAGAGGAAGAAACTATAGTCTACTAATTTCACTCTACTATCCACTCTGAATAATCTATTTTGGTGTTTCAGGTTATAGGCTCAGACGATGGTAACCATCTAAGATGTCAGTTAAGCTGCTGGTTGGTTCTGGCTTTAGGTTCCTTTTTTTTCCTTGTTTCAAAGAAACAAACTCAAACATCCTTCGCGTGTTGTTTGAATTGGGCAGCCAAAATCGAATTCAAAGTTGTGCTTGTGAATTCGAAGCCATGCCATGATATTTTACATTCAGTTTCCTTTCCTGCCATTCATACTATTACCGATGAAGAGCTGCTGTATTATTTTGGGTTGCCCGGCTGAGTATGTAGATAGATAGTTTGAACATATTATGTCAACTGAGTTGGCTCACGTTCGTGCATTGGCATGGATTCAATTATGTCCGTAAATACCTATTCAAACTCTCATTTAGCTTGGTAATACTCTTAACATTGGGTTGTAGCGGATCTTTTTCCATAGTTAAATTTTTTCGTTTAAAAAAAAAAAACAAGTATGCTATTTGGTGCATGGTTCTTAGTACGAAAACATGGCGAATTCTAAATGGTTAAATTTGATTGGTCATACAGTTGGTAAATTGAAAAGTCAAAGGAAGAGATGATGGTAAAATAACTTATTGCCATCATTTTTCATAGGCAGTGAGTTCGTACTAAGTAGTATTACTCAAAAAAATTTATATGGTGAGTGCTAAAAACTCATGCTACTTGAATTTTGATCAATTATGATGAATACCCCATTTGATTTTTGGCTTCTTTTTTTATCTTTCTTTCTCCCTGGTCTCAAATTAGGGGGATTCTCATATGAATGTGATAATCAATGCCTATCCTATCTTTTTTTTCTCTTAGAATTCGGACCCCCCGAATTCTATACAATGTATAGTAATTTTTTTTATTTTTTTTCCTTTTTGTTGTTGTTACTATTTTGTTAATTTTAATTATTTTTAATATTTATTTTTATTTATTTCTTAAAGAAGTTGGTTGTCTCAACTTCTACTATGTGTGTAATATTTTTTTTCCCTTAATTGTTGTGCTATTTTGGTAATTTTGAATATTTTTAATAATTTTTTATTTATTTTGTAAAGAGTTCGATTTATACAAATTCCTTTCTATGTACATCTATATACAGTATATTTTTAATTTTAATTTTTTAATTATGTTCTCTTAAATTTTAATTATCTTCCAAATTTATTTTGTAATATTGTTGTATTTTTATTAAATTTACTTTGGTATTACTTTTTTATTTTGTTATGAGTTTAATTAATTATGACTTGTAAATTTTTTAATTTGTTCTTTTAATTTTTTTATTTTTTGTTTAATTATTTTGTTGGAAACAATGCTATTTTTAGTTTTTGATATTTAATATTTTAATTTTTAGTTTTTATTTTTTGGTGAATAGTACTATTTTTTTTTGTTTTTTTTACCCAATTCAATTTGTCTGAACTGTATTGCATGAGCTTTTTTTTTTAAATTTCAGTGTGTCTGAATTATATGTAATGAATAGTAAAAACTTTTTTAATTTATAAAATATTTGCCATTTTATAATTTTTTATTTTTTAAATAAATAAATAGTGTTTTTTAAAACATTTTTTTCTTTTTTTTAAACACAATTTGGGGTACCCGAATTGTGTATGTTAAATAGTATTTTTTTTCTTTTTATTTTCTTTTTTTTAAAGGATAACTAAAAATAAAAATAAAAAAATGAAAAGAAAAAAAATAAGAAAGGAATTTTTAATTTATAAAATATTTTCCATTTTATAATTTTTTATTTTTTTAAATAAATGAATAGTATTTTTTAAAAAAAAATTTTATTTTTTTTAAACACAATTCGGGGTACCCGAATTGTATATGTTAAACAGTATTTTTTTCTTTTTCTTTTTTTTAAAGAATAACTAAAAATAAAAATAAAAAAAATGAAAAAATAAAAATAAAAAAGGTACTATGCATTACATATAATTTGGTGGGTCCGAATTCTTAAAAAAAAAAAAAGAGGCAGCGTAGACATTGACCGTCGAATGTAAGGGAGTGGGCACCCTCAAATTATTGAGTATTTGAGCATGACATGTTGATATGGAGTTTTTGAACTTTCGAAGAAACAGAAACTACAACACATAAGAATGCTCAATTCACACAACCATCAATTAAGGGTCTGTTTGATTTATATTTAGCAGAATTACTTTTAGGATATGTTTGGTTAAGAGGTAAAATTGAGCATTCCATGAAATTTAATCATGAAAAATTAAGTTCTATGTATAATTTTATGTATGAAATTTAATAATGAAAAATTTACTCATTTTTACCCTCCAATATAAACATAGCCTTAATATAATTGAAGTTAAAAGAACTAAATTGTCTTTGGAAATGATATTTCAAAAATAACTATAAAAGAATCGATTTGTTTGGATTAGTTAACTTAAAATTACATTATATATAAATTTATTAAAAGGATATATCTAACCATTGCCACAAAATGAAAACTTTTGCAATGGAGAGATGAATTTTTATGTCAACACATGAGATCCACTCAAGTTTAAAATCTTGCCATTTTTGGTTTCCATAAATTATGCTCTAAGAGCAATGATTAGAAAAACCCTTACTAAAAAGGCATAATACAATTTTAAAATAGAATAAAGTAAAATGTTAGTAGGGTAGTATGGTAAAAGTACCATTCCAATTTGATGGAAGTAAAATGAAAACTAAGTTGAAATACTTTCACCAAAAGTAATTTTGGAAGGTTGAAAATTATTTTTAATAGTTTGTTTGGTTGGTGAGTGAAAATGAAAGGTAAAAATTCTATAAATGAGTTTTATACGTAAACTTATATACGAAGGTCATAGAACTTCTATCACATAACTAAACATTCCCTGAGCACTCAAAAAGTTTACTCAAACACACGGGTTACTATTCAAATTCATTTTTTTAGTGAGTAAAATTATTTTTTGAAGTTAGCTTTAGCAAATTAGAATGGGAGGGAGGTTGAATCGTGTCTTACGATTTTTTCAAAATTCAAAAAAATTTAAAGAAAAATTCTCAAAGCTTCTCGACTTGGACAACGAGAGCAAGAAACTGGGGTTGATTTAGTTTCTTGTAACGCTCCGATTTTCTGTCTGAGTGGAAAATGACCAAAATGCCCCTGAGGTCATTTTCGGCCCGGAATTCGAGGATGGCCGACCTGGCAGTCCTCAAATGGCCAACTCAATGTTTGAAGGGGATTGAATGACCCTTGAGTGGTTCCGGAGGCGAAAGTCTCATTTTCTGCAGTTTCGGGTCAAAATGACCAAAATACCCCTATGGCGTTTTTACGCGGGTAAAGGTGCCGTTTGAGCCCGAAACTTTCCCCAGATGTTTAAAACCATGTTTTTACATGTTTCAAAGCATCTGTTTGAGTCCCGATAGTCCCGGCCAATTTTAGTGCAAAATTACGATTTTGCCCCTAGAATAGTGTTTTTGAGCTTAATGATGTAATTAAGCAAACCTAAGCAATATTAGGCTCTAATCGAAGATTAATTAATTTCCATAATTAATCTAGAGTCAAAATAAATTATTAAAATTAATTAGAACCTAAGATTGCTTAGATTAGATTTAAATCTCTTTTCTAAAACTCAAGATTTCACTCTTGGAATCTTGAATAGTGTTTTCTCTCTCCAATTCCTTAAATCAAGGAATTGTGTCTAGAATTGTTTATGCACTAAAATGAGTTTATAACTCACTAATGATGCAAGAACACTCCTTAATTATGTCTTGACAACCTTGATTACCCATTTTCTCACCTAAACACTTTCTTACAAATTCCTAATCTTAATCCTAATCAAAGATACACCTAAACACAACTCTAAACCACAATTAAAATGCAAGAAAACCCTCCCCATGGCTGATGCAATTTTTGCCCTCCCTCTCTCATTTACAACACATGTTGAATTGTTTCTCACTCAAAGAACCATGCTTTAAGCCATACCTTGAACCATACCTCACCATACTTTGAACCATACCTCACCATGCCTCAAGACCACCTTATCTCACCTCATGGAACTCATGGGCTGCCCATGAGGCTGATGGCCGAAGCCCTCCTCCCTCCTTGCACCTTTCATTTGCTTCATTTCTCTATAATAGCTTGCTTGGGTGAACTTGCATCATTTTGGGTTCATTTGCTAAGTGTAAGTTTCCAAAGAGCACTTCAAAGTTTCCTTTTTCTCTCAAGTTCAAGTCTTCAAGTTCTTCAAGTTCTTCATCCTCTTCTCTCATTCCAATCTCCTAATCACTAGGTAGGGATTTTCTTTCAAGATGTTTCTTTCATTTAAAGTTCTTAATCTCTTTATGTGTTCATAGTTTCTCTTGAATCTTTTTAGAACTTCTTTTCTTCTTCTTCTCCTCTATGTTTTTGGCCATGAGGCTTGAGGATCAAAGGAATGAGAGCTTGATGATGAGAGTTTCATGATGATGTTCATCACTTGAACAATCTCTAAAGCTTGATCTTTGATCTTGAGTTAAAGATGTTTTTAGTTTTTCTTCTTGAATCCTTGAAAACTTTTCACTTTGATGATGTTTTAAAATGGTTAACATGAACTCTATGATGAGAACTCATGATGTTGGTGTTAATGCATCATCAAGATCATGGTCTCTAGAGTTCCAAATGTTTCTTTCCTTCTCAAAAAGTTTCGGTTCCTTTTCCTTTTCTTTCTCCAAGTTTTCGGCCATAATGGCCAAGGAGGTTCACAATGGCTTGATGATGAGAGCTTCTAGATGATGACTATGTGTTCATCACAAAGAGGCCTCTAGAGCTTGAGTTTTAATAAAAATGTTATTTATGTTTACATTTCAAGAAAAGAAACTTTGTGTTTTAAAGAACCCTTGAGGTTCACTCTTGTTTTTACTTTATCTTGTCATGATAAGTTTGGGTTGAGGTTTAAGTTCCTTTAAAAGCCTTGTATGAGCTCTAATAAGAAATGAAATGGACTAGCATTCATATTTAAATTCAAGCTTATGCATTACATATTTATTTTGAGCTTTGCATTCATATTTAAATTTCCAAGTTATCACTTAAAGTTAAAGGATCAAGAATGGATTGCATCTCATATTTACATTCTTGTCTAGCATATTTACTTTTCATCACTAAAGAACATAAAGATTTAAAATGAGAATTGCACTATCACCTAACTAAATCTCAAAGTCTTTCTATTTCGGCCTTAAAGTCGATTGTTGCTGGGTCTAGAGCACTAAAATAAAGAAATGAACTTGCATATTTATATTTTAAAGTTTTGCATATTTATACTTCAAGTCTTGCATATTTAATTCAAGCTTTGCATATTTACAATTCAAGTCTTGCATGTTTACTTTAAGCTCTCACTTTATTTTGTAATGAAGAATAAAATGAAGTGCATAGCATGTTTAAATTATGTCATCACTTAAAAGACCTTTGAGCTCAAAGACTTGCCCATTTTATCTCAAGTTAAAGTTTAATGTGGGAGCATTCTTTGAATGCATGATTTCGGCTTTGTAGTGATGATAAACTTGGAATGAGTTCCATCTAGCTTCAAGGACCAATAAGTCAAGTTTTAAGAATCCTTTTAAATCTCATGAATTTGTTTGAGTTTAAGACCAACAAGGTTCTATGAATCTAGCTCTCTTTAAGGAGGGATCAAGTGGTCACCGACCTAAGGATGTTTTAGCCTCTTTTTCAAAAAAATAAATTTGTTTGCAAAAGAGTTTTAAAGGTTCTAAATTGGTTCCAAGAGAAACTAGCACCTTATATGTCTTAGAAACATCAAGTTATGCACCTTCTTGGGGACTTGGTGTTTCGGCCTTGCATGATGAGTTTGTTGTTGTGTGATGATGTTTTGATGTGTTATAATGTGTGGAAATTATGTATGATGTGGTAGGAACACTTCTATGTACGTTAAGAGAGAAATTAGCTTTCTAGAGAAACCATAAAGTCAAGATTTAGCATAGTTTTAACCCAATTATATTTGGACACTGCCCAAACTGTTTCAATGGGAATATAATCAGATTAGGATTGTTTAATCATGAAAAATTTGGTTACAATTGAAGTAGGATCGGATTTTAGCACCTATAGAGAAACTAGTAACTAGAATAACCGTAGAACCGCAATTCTAGAACTCTTGGAACATTTAATTCTTAGAATCTGTCCAGCAACCTTATAATGTAGAGAACATGGTTTATAATTAGTTCTTTGACATAGGAATGACTCATAATTGGTTTAGGTTTAACTTATAGCGCCTTAGGCGAAGACAGAACCAAGAAAGGGTCTGAAACGTAAGTTCTAGAACCCCGCAATTTTAAGATTAAAGTGCTGCCCCTAAGGAATGATGATGTTTAGATTTAATAGAGAGCATGAATAATAATAAGTTTTGTTAAGAGAGAACCCTTAGGTGCATAAAAGTTCGATAGGAAATGATAGGTTAACTACATCACAAGTTTAAGGCCCGTAAGGGTCAGAGTATAAAATACCGTAGAACCCAGTGCATAACGAATCTTTAATGTTGCTTGTGAAAGTATGAGGATGATTATGTGAATGCATGAAATTATGATGAAGGATGCATGTTTGATTGACTCATGTGGCATAAAGAAGAATTTGGAAGAAATTCGGCATGCTACAGTTATGCCGTCGAATTTCTGACAAATTCGGGACTCAAAAAGTTTTTGAAAACCTATGAAATTTTTATGAGGTACTAAGATGAGTTCTCGGATGACACCGGTTCAGCCGAGCACCTCCAGAGAACTCATGTGACATCGGTACCAAGATGAATTCTTGGGTGACACCGGTTCGGCCGAGCACCCCCAAGAAATACCCCCTAGCCCGTACTGGATAAGTCGGGATTATGTTTATGATTATGTTAAGCTTATCGGGATTGATAAGTAAGGACTAGTGATGACTAGTTGAGGTATGAGCTCATAACCTAGAGATGTGACACGTTCTGGGTGACACCGGTTCGGCCGAGCATCCCCAGAGCGCTTGTATTTTAGGGTGGCCTATGAGGAAGTTATGATGATTATGTCACAAAGAGAATTTAATTGCCTCTTTATGCCACTATTATGATGTTCTTAAAGATATGATGACTATTCTTGCATTAAGTAGAGCCATGCATACATTCTTTAATATGCTTGCATCCATGATATTAAGAATCATGCTAAAATGAACGGACCTTGGCTAAACTATGTTTTAGAACCTAAAAATGGACCTAATGCATGCTCACTTATTTTGTTTAATAAACCCAAGGTTTCTGAGGACGTAGATGATAACACCTAGGTAGTAGGAGGCTCTACTGAGATTCTTTAGCAAGATTCTCACTCCCTCTATCTCTTTCTTTCTGTCACGTCTTCAGATGGCGATGTTTGTGGTTTTTGTGGACACCCCAACTTGGGAGGTACATCATGATCTGGACCACGGGTCATACCATTTTGTGGGCCACTGCGTCATTCGAGTGTTTATGTTCGTTGGACGACCATTTAGCCACCCCGTACATAGCCATCGATTCTCTCCTATCTCACCCTACGGCGACGACTTCGTGTTCGAGCGCGCACGCCCTCGAGAAGAGCGGATCCGCCGCACTTCACCGACGGCCTCTGCCATCCGGGACTACCCACAGTATGTACCCCGCTCGCCCTCATTATTCTCCGAGACGGACCCTTCGGAGGACTTTGCCACTTAGGTACCCTCCAAGGGATCCTCCCCCACTATGCCGATGGATGTTGGGGAGGGTAACGAGGCTTCTGTCGCTCAGCCTGTACGTGGAGGACGGGTGAGGATGATTCCCCGCCGTGGAGCTCATGCCCGACCGATGCAGTGCATTGCCACCCTGGCCGAGATAGCCCAGTGGATCGGGTACATCCCTCATTTTCAGAGAAGCCCGCAATAGGAGACGACCGTCGCGGTTCTGGTGCTCGAGCTTTGACTAGGCTAGGATAGCCTTCTTTTGTCTTTGGGGCTATCCACTTATAGGCGCACTAGAGTTAGGAGAGTTTTTTTTATGCCTTTGTTGTACTTTCATTTCCATGTATCTATATTCCAGTTGTATTAAACTAAGTCTCACTCTTTATGAGTGAGCATATCATATATTATATAAATATGCAGTTCAATGTTATCATGATGTGCTTTTATTTGCTTATGTCATGTTGCTATGCGATGCTTGCTTTATTGCCTTTCGTGCATTACTAATTAACGTGTCGTGCGGCTCTCACTTTGCTTTTATAATTCAAAAAAAAATTTACCAGTATTTCCGCTAAGTATTTTAAAGTAACAAGGAAGCTATGACGTAACAGACTAATGATTAACCTAATTATGTTCTAGAGTATTGGGTTAAAAATTAGGATGTTACATTTCTCTTTGAGAACTTGATTTTTGTTGGCTTCAAAAAGTTATTTTGGAAATTACTCAAACGAAATTATTAGTTCTGATGTAGTTCGTGTTAGCTGAGGAGAAAGAAGATGGAAAAGTACTTAGTCGATTGATCATGTTAGCTGATAGAGAGATTTAGCTGAGGACTGTGAAAGCAAATTGACAAGGTCACATGTGGTATTCTTTGGAGCAGGAAATTATTTCAAATAGGAAACATCTGTTTAGAGAGTATACATAGGGGAAACCCTATAAATACCCCAAGATCCATCATTTGTACAGGTCCTTGATCAAGTCAACACTTTGTATATTTTCCTTCTATCTCTTGGTCTTAGTTTTAGTTTTAGACTTGGTATCTTTTTAACTCAAGGATGCTCCTTAGCAACTCTTGCTAATTTTCTTGTAATTAGAAATGCCTATTGTAATCCTTTCTCAAATGGATAAATGGAATTTTTTGATTAATCATTGTTTCCTTTTCTTGCATTTTTGGATACTTGTACTACATTGAGTGGCCTCGGCCAAAGGCTTATCATTAAGCACTTTGGGAACTCACATTCAAAGAGTTGATTGTGTGTAATGAACTAGGTTTACCATTAAACACTTTGGGAACTATCATTCCTGGCAAATATATGTCCTATTATGTGTAACTAACTAGATTCATTAGTGCTTGGCAATGAGATTATAAAAATGAACTTTTGATACTATCAAAAACTCATTTCCAAACCTACAATAGTTCCCAACTCATAAATCTTGGGTAACACCTAGCACAACATGACATGGCCGCCTAAGTAGTAATGAATGTATCAATTAGAAGATTCTAACGAACATATTGTCCATGCATTCGAATCCTTTCATTATAGGATCCCCATCCAGCTAGGATCATACATAATGTTAAACTCTATAGCTTAGACCATATGGATTCTCTAGGTTTTTCTTTCTTTGGTCAATGACATGAACTAGAAATTTTTCTGTTTAAGTCCAAGTACCTTAGCTAAGGATATTCACGATCAAGAACAACTCCTCGTCCATTGGACCTATCCTCATTTACTTGAGATAATGAATCCCATATTAACTTGTCAGCTATCTACTTACATTACAAACGATGCCACAAATTGCTTAATACTAATGTATAGCATGATTATACAAAGAGTTGCAACTATAGTTACATATGTACAAGATATAATTGTGCCGTCTCAGATCCAAGGATCATATGCACTAATATGATTTAGATAATATTTTATTGACATTAGCAAAGTTATCATGTGAACTTTATACATTTGTCACATTCAACTCACTCATGTCCTATAAGTGTCCACATATCTTTTTTAAGATATAATGTTGTATAGTATGAAATTCACTACTTTATCTTCATTAGTATCTTATACTAATCATAGAAACAGACAAAGGTGATGATCTTTCAAAGTAATAATGCCCAAATAGAATTACTATCATCGTAAACTATTTTAAAGATCTTGTACTAGACTATTCCATCACTCAATAAAGTATCTAATAAGTATCTTATGGAATTACTCAAATAAACATACTCAAATTATGGATAAAACAATAATAAACTACCATTGATAAATTATTGATACATATATATTGGCTCTAGGGTATACAACTAACAATCCAGTATGATAGTTTTTATCTAGTAAATATATTTGATTATGGAGAGTAATTTTTATTTTTAAATTTTTTGGAAAAATGACAGACGAAAAGCAACTAAGACTAGCTAGAGGATGTAGTATACTGTTGGGACCTATGCAAATAACATATTTGTTTTAGATTTTACTCTGCGTTTTCCATAAATTTGGCTTTCCAATGTAAATTTTGTGTGGAGTTCCACTGCTTCTTTGGTTAAGGGTGAGTTTGACAAGATTGCACAATATTCTGCTTAAAATTATGCCAAGATTGTACAAACACACACACACATGCGTATACATAAGGAGAGATCCCAATTTACTCAAAAGTAAGTTATGTACATATAATGTTTTATCAATCCAATTATTGAATTAAATCAAATAATTCAAGTTTATGAGATTTTATATAATTTAAAAGATATTTGCTACTTTATCATTCTACTTTATTTTAATGTGTAAGTTATTGATGGAAATAAATGTACAAGACTTACTAAATTGGAATCAATAGATCTCCATCCAAGATATATTTGTACTAGTGATTTAATCTGCGCATTGCACGGGATGATAAAAAAGAAATATATCGGGGGATAAATTAGTCCCTACAAATTTAAAAGTCTTTATTAATCCTTCAAACCGGTCCCAATGTACAGCTTCGTACAATTAAAAAACACTGTACATACCTATATAGAGATTCAATTTGTCTCCATGTTTGAATTGTGAAATATCAATGGGGGATGTTCAAATCCTAAGGTACTTATTTGTCCTCCAATACTTTTTGAGGGATTAAAGTAGATATTTAGTCTTAATAAATAAAATTTTAAAAAATGACATTATTTGATTGGAAACGAAATAGAGGCAGAGCTATAAAGAAAAAGGTCAATTGTATGCTATAGATTAAATAAATTGAACAAATAATATGTTGATGAACTTGTTAAGCAATTTGGCGCAAATCACAATATAATAAACAAATAATAATATCTAAAAATTAGTTAGACATTTTTAAAGTTAATTGCAATATGTTGTTAACACTAGCGTGATGAACAAAAATAATAATAATAATAATAGTGAAAAATTAGAATATAAATGCAAAATTTATAAATAAACTAAAATCAATATTCCAAAATATGCATTATTTAAATGTTCTTCTTGTAGAGCCTCATGACTAAATAATATCATGATTTAAAATAAATTTTGCCTTGCCCACCTGTCAATATTTGATGTAGACCATGAAAATCTCAATTCACGTTAAAAGTATTTTAACCAAAATAAACTTGAGAAGTTATCTAAAGAACTCTTCATTGATGTAAGAGGCGCTACAGACCTCCATTGATTATTATGCAACAATTAACATCATACCTTATAAATAAAGAAATCTAGTTAAAGAATTGGTTACTATAGTTAATAAGATAATAACGTAGGTATGAAAGTATACGAAAAGGGGGGTTAAATCATGCTTTGTTACATTTTGCATATCTGAAACTTTTAACAAAAATACTATCAAGTATGAAACTTGTAGTGAAGTGGAAATCCAGTTAGTAGTTTCAGAAAGTAGATTTCTAAAGTAAATGATAAATAACATGAAAGCATGAAATGTTATATCTACATAAGTTCAACTATAAAACATAATAGAATGATTAGACTTTAAATGAACAAATATTAAACTATAAAGAGCAATAGAGAAAAGAATAAAAGAGATTAAAGAGAAGAAGATAAGACGTAAAAGATTTTATACTAGTTCAGCAAAAACTGCCTACATTCAGTACTCAGAAAATGTTGAGGTTCCATTAAAATAACTTTCTCAACTTGAGAAAGAAAAACTGGATAGTCTTTACATTAGCCTTCCTAAGCTCTCATTTGTAACTAGCAGACAACTCCTACTGTCACAAATTGAGTAGTGATTTACCAGCCTCTCCAAGTTGACCTGAGTAGTTTTTCACTAGCCTCTCTAAACTGAACTAAGTAGTCTTGTACTAGCTTCTCCAAGCTAACACCTGTGACCAGTAGACAACTCCTACTGTCACAAACCTGAGTAGTTATTCACTAGCCTCTCCAAGCTTAACTAAGTAGTTATTCACCAGCTTCTCCAAGCTGAACCTGTGATAAGTAAACCATTTTTAATGTCCCATTGAAAGTAGTCTTTCACTAGCCTCTCCAAGCTAAAACCGTGACCAGTAAGAACACCTCACTGTCATGTTACAAGTAGTTAGCCTTTCCAAGCTATCCCACACTGATCACTACTGGATTGAGGATACAAAGATTTTGTGTTTGGGTTGCTACTTAAACTAACTTATACTCAAGTTTTCTTAACATATACATGAAAAACCTGAGAAAGTTTGAATGATTTCTTTCTATCATTTCTTCCTAAGAAGAATATAAATCTATTCAAGAACATAGAAAGAATATTTTTACAAGTAAGGAATCTGATTACATAATGATATGAACCTTACTAGATCTGAGGAGAGATTTTTACAGAGTTTTCTCTTCTTGCTTAAAGTCTCTCTCTTTATGTTTGTGCATAGCACCTCTTATTTATAGAAGGTCTTCCTTGTGATGGTTACCCTTGATCATGTTTCTAAGTGACACATGTTGATCATCTATTTGTGTCTTGGAAAAGCAGTGTAGAAGAGTAGGCTAACAATTTATCAGATATATTACAGAAGTCATTGTGGGGTTGAGGTTTCTAATATTCCTTCAAAAACTACTCTTACTTTTTGAAAATAGTTTCTGAATTCTTTCTTCTAAAAGCTGGGGAAAGTTGATCCAGTTGACAAAAGAGATGATATGCCAGTTCTGGTAGTGGGTTTGACTCTAAATTTGAATTTCAAAATTCAAATTTCCCTTCTTTTCTAGTAACGTTTAGCGCTCCATAGTGAAGTGAGCTTTCTGACGTGCGGTAACAGTTCCTTAATGATTCTTTGATCTTCAGGTCTTCAATTGAAACTTTATGATGATGAGAAGATTACGATTAGGCTTATTGAAGATAGTGTAACACTTGGTTCTTAGAGTTTGCTTGATTTCTTCATTGTAAGCATACTTTTTGATGTCCAGTGCTACTTTCTGAAGTCTCTAATCTTGGTTTCTTGTAGCACTGATTTCTTCTTCCAATCGTTAGCTATTTTAAGCTTGAATAAAGGTATAATTTTACTTCCTTTTCAGTTCATATATATTATGATGAGATAAAACATGTTTGCACACGCAAACTAAAATATATCCTTATTTGCGTAAGCCTTGCTCTTGCTAAATGATGGAACCTATTTAATTTTACAAGAAATTCAAGACAATCATTAGTCGGTCTTCAAAGAATTTTCTTTAAATTGGCTTTGTTATCATTCAAAAGTTTGTTAACACTTCTTCAAAGGGTTCTGAAGCTAACAATCTCCCCTTTTCTGATGATAACAAACCAATTTGAAGAAAATCTTTCGAAGAGATATTGAAAGAAATAATATTGAAAATATGATAATTCATATTCTTTCAACATATCACAAAGAATGATTTTCAGGAAGTTCTTTTCTTAAGGCATGATATGGGTCATATAAAAATATTTTTGGCCTTAAATGACTTGAATCATAGCTGTTGTTATTTTTCTTAAAGCTTTGGATACGCTTAACATACTTTCTGAAGAGTATCAGAGCAGTATGTTAAAGAGAAAAATGTTTAAGCCTTGATTATACAAGCAACTTGATTTTAAGTCATAAAAAGAGAGCTTGAATAACTAACAATAAATACTTGTGATATTTTATCTTAATTAAATCTGTATTCAACACTACTTTAGCTAAATGATTTTTGATATGAATGATCAAAGATATATGATAAACGTAGCAGAGTATGCATGATTTTTGGAGGAAAACATACTGATGCTTATGTAGTTTCTGAAGCTCATTAGGGATCAAACCCAGAATTTGCAAAGCATAGATGAGCCCTTTGTTTTGAGCTATGAAGCTTTTCATAAGTATCAGATTATGAATGGAAGTATGCAAAGCAAAGCTTAAAACATATGCTCTTCAAATAAGTTTTCCTATTGATACACATATGAAACAGAACGTAACACATTTTGTGACATATAAGCATAGCACACTACCAAAGAGTTCTGAAGCTCATTAACTGATCTTAGTTGTATCAAAACATGTAAGAATGGGTTTCTGAAGACATGTAAGAAGCTATACACAACTATATTTTGATCAAGTTATACATAGTCTTTTGAAAGACATCTCATATGTGTGTCAAAGGTAATGTGTTTTGTAAAAGCTTTTCCAAAAATCTTTTAAGCACATCATACACATCGAGGCTCAGCAAACAAATACGAGTATCGAAGTAACAAAAAAACCCGTGCTTTTAAAGATACTTGTTAGTGCTAATCATATGTAAGCTAAATATCCTGGCATGTTGATGATTATACAAGACAAAGCATATGCATAACAGATAAGAAATAGACACTTATCAGATGACATATGATTAGCTGAGCATAAATGAGCATCAATATGTATCAGAGCTTAATAAGCACATATATGTATCAGAGCTTAACAGAAACAGAGCTTAAGACAATATACATAAAAAAAAAAACATATAGAAAGACACATAAATAGAAATAAAGAATTGTATATAATAGGATGAACTAATTGTCAATAAAAACAAAACAACAAAAAGAAAATGTATGCTAAAAAACTCTGAACTCCCTCTCAGCATAAGCTCCCCTTGAATTCCATAGTACTTGATTGATTTTCTTCAAGGCATTTCTTCTCCCCCTTTTGACATTATAAAAAAGGAAGTGTGCCTAGAACCAGACGTTGTAGAATCTGAAGCTACAGATCTTCAACTTGTCTGAGCTGGGCACCATGCTTTATAGCTATTGCTTCAAGTCTGTCTTGTCTTGAAGCAATCTCCCTCAAATTCTGTAGGATGATCTTATAGCTTGTGGAGGCTCAATTAAGGATAGAGGTGGCAAGCTAATGGGTGCAGGAGCAATTTTAGGAGATGGCTCAATAATGTCTAGGGGTACTGTCTTCCCTAATCAGCCTAAGTTTCATCTTGTGCAGTAGGAAAAGGTGGGGAGAATGGTGCATGACCATTAGCAGAAGTGGCAGTAGCAAAAGTAGAGGCAGTAGGAGCAGGCGTAGGAGAAGACTCAGGGATAGCAGCAAAAATATCTAGTATTTGAGCTGAGGAATGAGCAGCAACCTCTTGAGCTGGAGCAATAGGAGTAGGAGCATCTTGACTCGATACAGAAGTAGCAGCTTCTTAAACTAGAAGTGCTTCAACTTCATATGTCCTATCCCTTTCTTCTTCTACTGGAGTGGTGCAAATGGAAGAAGGAGGTTGAGGCACCATCAGAACAAAAGCAAATCCCGATTCATATGCCTTTTCATTTGGCTACTCAACAATGGGCTCGAGGTTAGAGAAGAGCTCATTGACAAAGAAGTTTAGTCCATCTAGACCTCTTTCTTCAGATTGTGGCTTTGGATCCTTAGATTTTGACGTGATATCTAGCACTTGACTTATGGTCATAAAATCCTCAAAGTCATCATAAGACGTTTCATAAGGAGCAATAGGAGCTGAAAAAGAGGTATACCCAAATTGTTGAGACATGGGTCTTGAAAGCTGCTTTTCAATAACCACAAAGGGTTCAGGATCAACATTGATTCTTCTACTACTTAAGCCCTGAATTCCCGTAGCCTCTTCCAATTTTGTTGCTTCTTCAAGTCTTCTTTTCTCCTGTAGAATCTGTTGCTCCTTGAGGATAATGTCAGTCTCTTCTACATCTTTTAAGGGCTCAGACTCTCTAGATGTAGTTACAGTCTACTCTGCCTCACTCATATCCTTCAGAATAAGTGCACCTCTTGGTACCCCCCTTGGCAAATATTGATATTTTTGCTCAATTTCTCTACTTTGAAAAGGAAGTTTGTCTTGTCTACCTTAATGAAGTTCACTTTTTGAAGATTCTACATTACTCTCAGAAGGCTTTTCAGTTTTTGTGAGCTTTTGCTTCTTGGTTAATATTTTTTTGCCTTCTGAAGCATTTTAGACAAGACTTGTTCAGACTCCATGTCCTTAGAAGCCTGCTCGGCCTCTTCTGAACTTTCAGAGCTGCTTACTGAAAGGATAAACTTCCTCTTAGATTTTTCTTTCTTCTACTCTTTTATTTTCTTCTTGTCCTTTATAGCCTCATTCTATGCCTTGGTCTTATCAACCAAAAGGCTTGTCTTCATAGAGCTAGTTTTTACTGGTACAGACTGTGTTTTCTTCTTTGACCTGAAGTAATTGCTGGTGTAGTCTGTTCCTAGAAAGTATTCAAACCATTCTTCAGTCAGAAGGTATCGAAAATGCTGAAAGATCTTAGTCAATAGCATCCCATAGGGCACTCTAGTAGTTTTTCTTTTTTCCTTGGTAATGGCACTGAGCATGTAGTCCATGATCATCTTAGGCAGATTTAATTTTTATTTGGTCATCAAACAGAAAAGTAGCATACAATCCATTCCCCATAAGACATCTGTACTTCCTCGTCTGAGTAGAACAATGAATTGAACCACAGTAAACACTTTTCTTACCCTAACACTAAGCAAGGCAACAGTAATGTTACCAAGTTTGTATTTAGTTAAATCAGTGAGGCATTTTGACATATCTTCAACACTCATCCCAAGAGAGTTGAACCAATCTTCATCTGCTAAATAGTTTACTCCAGCCACAAGAGCCTTAACCACTATAGATAAATCAGACAATCCCATCTCGATGTAGGTGTCCCAAATGGTGGTTTTGAGTGTTGTTCTGCTCTTTGCTTCAAGAAAGCAATAGAAAGCAATGACCATCCCTGGAAATGCTTTGTCAGAGATGTCCAGAAAGTGCTCCCAGCCTTGGAAGGTGAATACTTCCCTAAGAATATGGATTTTATTCAACAGGGAGTTAGTTTATCTTTTTCCAGCCACAATAGTTCTACTAGAGAATTGCTCTTCGTAAACTTCCTGCATAAGAGGTTCATCATACATAATGAGGATTCCTGGCTTTAATAAGCTATCGAGTTCCTTTCCTTCAGCCATTTGTTTATGTGAATGAATAGAATAAGAAAGGTTGAAGCTTGATAGGGTTTATGAGAAGATTTTGTGGTTTCATTTGCAAAAGGTGAAGGCTTGAGAAGAAAAGATACAAGTCACAGAGAGAATAGGTAAAAGGGAGGATGAAATAGTTTATGGTAGCGTGTTTAGGAAGGTGAAGGTAAAGGTGAAGGTAAAGGTGATGTTTGAGGCATGGGAGTTTTTAGGAGATGTGATGTGATAGACTGAAGTGAAGCAACGTAGGAGAGAGAAACACAAAAGAGTGGGAATTATCCCACCTTTTTCATCCTTATTTCAGAAAAAGAAATTTCTGACTCTTGAGATTTTTTTCTAAAGGAGTTACTTTCTAAACCTTACTATTCACTTTTTGACCTATCGAAGTGTCTTTACATACTCATCATATGCTCATCTTCATATACTAGATTCTATGTCCCTATATATTCCTTAGTTTTTTATCCTCATCTCTTCTTTCTGACCATATGTCTTCAACTCATATACTTTCTAAGCTTGCAAACTGCACTTCTAATATTTCATCCTGACCTTCTAATGTTCTAACCAAATAGCTGATGTCATAGACTAAACTTTTATTGTTCTTCCAAACTAGCATTTTTATATCGTCAAGAATATACTCTTTCTGATGTCTTATAGTGGCTTTGCTAGGCCTTTAGTTGGGAGTTATGAAGAAAGGATGACCAGAGATGTTTTATGAATGAATGCTTATGCAGATGTAAAAACTTTTAAAGAAAAGCTTCTTTAAAAGAGAAAAACACAAGAGATCTTTAGCAAAAGATATTGTAAGTATATCTGACAGTTGGTCTTTAGTATTCATATCTATTTACTCAACATCTCTGTTTTGAATAAGATATAGAAAAAAGGATTTAGCAACACAAGTTTGGATTTAGAGTGCTGAAAGGATTCTTAATAAGATAAATAACACTAGTATTATCTCAGTAGCTAGGATTTATGAAATACCTCAAGAGATAGTCTTCCAGCTTATTCCTCATCCACTGCATCTGGGTGCAATGAATTACAGCAGCTACATGTTCTAATATTACTGTAGAGAGAGAGCAACACAATTTTGTTTCTTTCATGATAAAGACTTTTTTTTTTAAGAGAACCAGTATCTACTACTTGTGTTGTTTCTTTCAGCCCTTTCTCTTAAGAATTCAATAACAACAAGTAGCATTCTAGTGCAAAGGACTCATCATTAATCAGTTTCCTCTTGATAAATATAACCTTATGCAGCCATGCTTGCTCTATTTAAGTGATAATGGTAGCCTTATCCAGATTGTTCTTAAACATCTACTTTGTACTAATGATGATTTTTTCAACATGTTGTGCAGACTTTGCCTTTCTCTCGAACTTGGTTAGCTCATTTTACATGGCATCCACCCAACTTTGATTACTCAAAGCTTATTCAATACATCAGGTTCAATAATGGAGATGAAAGCACAATTTGATATACTCCTAAGTGATGACCTAGATCTCAAACCCTTGGAAGTGTCTCCATGAACTTAGTTTTGAGAAACTGCCTTTAAAACAGAAACTCCCTTGTAGTTTCTATGGCTTTGAGGTTTTTGAGCTTCTCTTTTATCTTCATATTGCTGACCTTGAGTCCAAAAGGTTACTTTCTGGTAGCTTGGGAGTTCTGAGCATGCTTTCCGAAGAGTTGATGTTCTAGAGCTCATAATATAATATTTTGGCTTTCATCTGCTTCCTTTCTGGAACTGCCTTGAGATTCATTTTCTCAGGGCTTTCCATAAGATCATCGAGATTATTAGCAAGATCTTTTTTGAGCTTTTTCATTATCGTACTTGAGAGATTTTGAGTTGTTATCCAAAATGATCATCGTCTGTTTGTTTCTTGATCCTCCAGCTCATGAAGCTTTTCTGACATTCGTGCAAAAAGAATAGTTTTGATTTTGGTACCCAGACTTTCTTAGGTCCTTTTGTTCAGTTTCAAAGAAAAAGATTTCTCAACCTTTCTAATTGAATTCTTTCTCAAGAAGTATTTGTTAGATGGGTATTTCTTCTTTAGGTAAGGAGAGCAAAAAACAAGATAAAGATAATAGATGAGATTGCATAGCCTTTTTATCTCCTATTTCCTTTGTATATCCCAAACTAGTTTTAGGAAACTATAGATTCTGAACACTTTCACAAAATTAAAGTTTTTGAAAATATATCGAATATTCTAGGTCAAATCTTAGAAGCCATGAAGTCCTCTCAAAGATTCAGAAATAACTTTCTAGCATTCTTCACATTTCTTTTGGAGGCTTTAGTTTTAGAGAACTTGAGAGGTGAAGAACTCCTTGTAATATATCTCACTTAAGCTTCACCTTTCCAGCTACATGCTTGATCTCCTCAAGTTTCATAGCAACCTTATGTGTAACATCCTAATTTTTAACCCAATACTCTAGAACATATTTAGGTTAATCATTAGTCTGTTACTTCATAGTTCTCATTTTACTTTGAAATACTTAGCGGAAAATACGGGTAAATTTTTTTTTTGAAATACAAAGTGAGAGCCGCGTGGTGCGATACATCTTGTAACGATCAAATCATACATCTCATAACTTCATAGCATAGGGCACAACATAAATAACACTGAATATCATCTCATATATATATAACTTGCCCACTTATAAGTGTGGGACTTAATTTAGTACAAGGAAAATACATGAAAGGAAATACAACATAAACATAAACATGATCTACTCCCCTACCCGTGTGCATCTAATAGGATAACCTCTAAACAAAAGAAGGTTTATCCCCATCCAAGTGGTGTGTACTCTAACCCGGGCCATCCACAGCCTCCTACTGGCGACTATCCCTCGAGCGTGGTACGTAACCGGGGAACTGAGCAAGCTCCTCCGGCGTGAATAGACGGGACGGGGCTTGGAAGTGACCTCCACGGCGTGGCCTCATGTTCGGTCGTCGTGCAAGCCTCGGCTGAGTCACGGAAGGCTCACTACCCTCCCCAAGGTCCATGGGCATGGTAGGGGAAGATCCCTCGGAGGGTGCCTGGGTTGCCGAATCCTCGGAAGGATCCGTCTCTGAAAAAGACAACGGGCAATGCGGCACATACTGGGGGTAGTCTCGAGCGGCGGATGTGGATGATGGGGTATGACGAAGCCTCTCCTCTAGGGGACGTGCGCGCTCGAACACTAGGTCATCGCCAAAAGGTGAGACGGGGGAGAAACGATGGGAATGTACAGGGGGAGTGAAGGGTCGACCCATGAACATGAATACTCTAACCGTGCATCGACCCACAAAATGGAATGACCCGTGGTCCGGGTCATGGTGCACCTCCCATGTCGGCGTGTCCACGAACACTACGAACGTCGCCATCTGAAGACGTGACGGAAAGAAAGAGATAGAGGGAGTGAGAATCTTGCTAAAGAATCTCAGTAGGGCCTCCTACTACCTAGGTGTCATCATCTACGTCCTCAGGAACCTTGGGTTTATTTATACAAAATGACTAAGCATGTATTAAGTTCATTTTAAACTTTAAAATATATTTTAGCCAAGGTCCATTCATTTTAGGATGATTTTAATGTCATGAATGCAACATAATAGAAAATGTATGCATGGTACTACCTAATGCACATACATAAAACATAACATCAAGCATCATCATACTTGGTGGCATAAAGTGGCAATAGTAACATTCATATGGGACAAAACTTAGTGACATAATCATAATCATGAAACTTCTCTTCCTCATGGGTCACCCTATAAGACAATCGAACTGGGGGTGCTCGGCCGAACCGGTGTCACCCAGAACGTGTCATACATCTAGGTTATGAGCTCATACCTTAACTAGTCGTCACTAGTTCTTACTTACCACTTAACGATAAGCGTATCATAAATCATAAATCCCGACTATCTGAGTACGGGTTAGGGGGCAATTCTCTTAGGGGTGCTTGGCCGAACCGGTGTCACCTAAGAGCATAAAATGGTACCGATGTCACATGAGTTCTATGGAGGTGCTCGGCCGAACCGGTGTCATCCTAGAACCCATCTTAGTACCTTAATTTTCAAAATCTCTTTAAGTCCCCAAATTTGTTGGGAATTCGGCGGCATGATGGCATTACACCGAATTCCTTCCAAATTTGCTTTATGCCACATAAACATATATCCTCATGAATTCATCATATGAATAACATCATCATCATTTACATAACATACATCATCATGGAACATTCAACCGTTTATCCTTATGGTAGCTTATGCTTTGACCCTTACGAGTCTTAATCATGAGATTTGGTTCTCTAACATCCGTCGCTCATATTTTATGCACCTAAGGGCTCATAATTAAACATCACTCATAATCCTCATATCTACATTTAAATCTGAAAAGCATAGGGTAGAATTCTTTAACTTGTGATCATGGGGTTCTAGAACTTACGTTTTAGACCCTTTCTTGGTTCCGTCTTCGCCTAGGGCGCTATGGATTAAATCTAAATCAATTATGAGGCATTCCCATGCTTAAGGACTAATTATTAATCATGTTTATCATGTTGTAAGGGTGCTGGACAGCATCCAGAAAAATAAATGTTCCAAGAGTTCTACATTGCATTTTTACGGTTTTCTAATTACTAGTTTCCCTATAGGTGCTAGAATTCAATTCTAATTCAAATGATACTAAGTTTTTCATGTCTAAACAATCTAAATCTGATTATGTTCCCATTAAAATAGTTTGGATTAGTTCCATAAACAAATGGGTCAAAACTATGTTAAATTCTAGCTTTACGGTATTTCTAGTTAGCTAGTTTCTTACCTATCATGCATAGGATCGCTTCTACATCATCACATGATATTTTCACACATTCCAACACATCAAAACATCATCATACAGCATCACACTCATCACATCAGAACCGAAAATATTTAACTTAAATGAGAGAGTTAAATTGACATTTCTAGGTACATAAGTTAACTAGTTTCTCTTGGAATCGATCTAGAACTTCTAAAACTCTTTGCAAAACATTTTAATTCATCAAGAGGCTAAGTGAAGCCTTAGGTCACTGACCAAAACATATTCCATCCCCTAAAAGATAATAAAATCACAACTTGTGATGACATAACCTTATAAAGTTTTGTAAAGCTTTAAGGAAAACTTAAAACATAGACTATTGGTCCTAGTAGCTAGATAAAAACTCATTGCAAGTCCGTCATCACTACTTGGCCGAAAATATGCATTCAAAGAATGGTTTCACATTAAACTTTAACTTGGAATGAAATGGGCAAGTCTTTGAGCTCTAGGTTCTTAAATTACGACATAAAATAAACGTGCTCATGCTTTTCATTTTTAATCTTGCTTACAAAATAAAGTGATGACATAAATTAAATATGCAAGGCATAAACTTAAACGTGCAAGCTTGAAAGTAAATATGCGAGGCATAAACTTAAACGTGCAAGCTTGAAAGTAAATATGCAAGATTCAATTCTTCATTTTAGTGCTCTTGGCCCAACAACAATCGACTTCAAGGCCGAAATAGAAAGGCATTCGAGAAATTAATTAGGTGATAATGCAAGTTCAATTCTTTATTTTAGTGCTCTAGGCCCAACAACAATCGACTTTAAGGCCGAAATAGAAAGGCTTCGAGAATTAAATTAAGTGATGATACAAGTTCCATTTTAATCTTTATGTTCTTAGGTGATAGCTAGAAAGTAAAGATGCATAGCAAGAATGTAAATATGAATGCAAGCATAAAATAAATTATGCAAGTTCATTTTATCTTTCTAGAGCTCTTAACAAGACTTTAAAGGAATTTAAACCATAACCCAAACTCATCCAAACAAGGTAAAGTCAAGCTTAGAGTTCTTAAAACTCAACATAATATTTTTAGGAAATCAAACCATGAAGCTTAGAAAAATTTAAGGAAATGGCCGAAATCTTCAAGAAGAAAAAGGAACATTTTAAAACTCTAGAGTTCATGATCTTGATGATATATTAACACCAACATCATGAGTCCTCATCATTGAGTTCATAGAGCCATTTTAAAACATCATTAAAGCTAAAGTTCTCAAGAGTTCAAGAAAGGAAAAACTAAAAACATTTTTGCTCAAGAACAAAGATCAAGCTCTAGAGTTTGTTTCAAGTGATGAACATCATCATGAAACTCTCATCATCAAGCTCTCATTCCTCCATTCCCAAAGGCCCATGGCCGAAACATAAAGAGGAAGAAGGAGAAGAAAAGAAGTTCTAAAAGGAACCAAGAGAAACTATGAACATCAAGCTTGAAACAAGAACTTTAAAGAAAAGAACACATGAAAGAAAATCCCTACTTGATGTGATGAACTTGAAGATGGAAGAAGATGATGAAGAACTTTGAAGAACTTGAAGAACTTGAAGAACACTAGAACTTTGAGAGAAAAAGAAAAGCTTTGAGTGCTCCTAAACTTAGCAAATGATCTAAAAGTGGTGCAAGCTCCTCAAGGCATTCTATTTATAGAGAAATGAAACAAATGGAATGTGTGTGTGGGCTGAAGGTATTCGGCCATGAGGGTGCAGAATGGAGGCATCCATGAGTTCCATGAGGTGAGATAATGTGTTCTTGAGGCATGGTGAGGTATGGCTTAAGGTATGGTGAGGTATGGTTCAAGGTATGGCCTCAAGCATGGTTCTTTGAGTGAGAAAATAATTAAACATGTGGTCAATGGGGGAGGAGGTGGCCGAAATGCATCAGCCCATGGGGGAGGGTTCTTTGCATTTTAATTGTGGTTTAGAGTTGTATTTAGGTGTATCTTTGATTATGCTTAGGATTAGGAATTTGTAAGAAAGTGTTTAGGTAAGGAAAATGGGTAATTAAGGTGGCCTAGACATAATTAAGGAGTGGTCTTGCACCATTAGTGAGTTAAATCCTCAATTTAGAGTCTAAACAACTCTAGACACATTTCCTTGATTTAAGGAATTGGAGAAAGAAAACACTATTCAAGATTCCAAGACTAGGAGTCTTGAGTTCTAAAAAGGGATTTAAGTTTAATCTAAGCAATTTTAGGTTCTAATTAACTTTAATAAATTATTTTGACTCTAGATTAATTAGGGAAATAAATTAATCTTCGTTTAGAGCCTAATATTGCTTAGGTTTGCTTAATTACGTCATTAAGCTCAAAAACACTATTCTAGGGGCAAAATCGTAATTTTGCACTAAAACTGCCCGGGACCACCGGGACTTGAACAGAGACCTCTAGACACATGAAAACATGTTTTTAAACCTCTGGGGAAAGTTTCGGGCTCAAACGGCACCTTTACCCGCGTAAAACGCTATAGGGGTATTTTGGTCATTTTGACCCGAAACTGCGGAAAACGAGATTTTCGCTTCCGGGAGCATTCAAAGGCCATTCAACCCCCCTTCAAACATTGAGTTGACCCTTCGAGGACGACCGAGTTGGTTACCCTCGAACTCGGGTCAGGAAATGACCTCAGGGGCATTTTGGTCATTTCCCTCGGACAGAAAAATCGAGGTGTTACATTATGAGTTCCTAGACTGGTTTGAGATATTCAGAGAGGATTGATCTTGAAGATCTTCTAGCAACTCATCATATGAAACAATTAATAGATGATATGAAGGATTAGATACAGATATATTTACCTTATATATTTCTGTTGAGGTGCACTCAATCATGAAACACAGAATAGTAGGATCTTCTAACTCATCATGGCTTTCTGAGTCATCATGACTTTCTGACTCATCCTTTTTCCTTTTTAGAGTTGCTCTTAGTAGCCAGCATGCCATGGATAGAAGGTTTCTCTTTTAAGATTTTTCTTTGCCCTTTCTGACTTTACTGCGATTGATGTCTCTTCCTTTCATTGTTTAGTCTTTTCAGACTTTTGACATTTTCAACAGACATAGTGATCTCATTTCCATTTTCAATCTCAAATCTACATCGACTCTTTCCTCTTGTATTGAGGTTTCAGCAACTTTTTATTGCTTTAGCTTTGCACGGCTTCTTATATGATTGCTTTGGGGCCAAAGACTTTTGAGTTAATTGAGAGAAACTTCGATCAATAGGCATAGACTATCCCACTTTTTTCTTTCATATGTCATAAGCACTAAATATGTCATATTCATCTCTGCTTAGTGCACATATGAGCATGAGCTTTGGCTTAAGAGTTCAACTAAACTCTGGCTTTGCTGTTCTAGTCCACTTGCTTCGTAGAAATCTTCTTTGCTGTTTGAGAAAGCTTTTTTTGATTCTAGAGAGTCATCAAACAAGACATTTAGTTGATAAAAAACTTGTATACTATGTGGATTCATGTCATTTTGTTCCTCAGATCTTTGTTCTCTACAATCATTGGATCAACCCCTTAGAGGCCTTGCTTTGATACTACTTGTAGGCATGAAAATGCACAAGAAAGGGGGTTTGAATCATGCTTTTACATTTTGCATATCTGAAACTTTTAACACAAATACTATCAATTATGAAACTTGTAGTGTAGCGGAAATCTAGTTAGTGGTTTCAGAAAGTAGATTTCTGAAGTAAATAACAAATAACATGAAAGCATGAAACGTTATATCTTTATAAGTTCAACTGTAAAATATAACATAATGATTATAGACTTTAAATCAGAAGATATAAAACTGTGAAGAGCAACAAAGAAAAGAACAAAAGAGATTAGGGAGAAGAAAATGAGACATAAAAGATTTTATACTGGTTCAACCAAAACAACTTACATCTGGTATTCAGCAAATGTTGAGTTTCTAATAAAACATCTCTCTCAACCTGAGAAAGAAAAACTAGATAGTTTTACATTAGCCTTCTCAAACTCTCATTTGTGACCAGTAAACAATTCTTACTATCACAAATTGAGTAGTGATTCACCAACCTCTCCAAGCTAAACCGAGTAGTTATTCACTAGCCTCTCTAAGCTGAACCGAGTAGTCTTGTACTAGCCTCTCTAAGCTAACACCTATGACTAGTAGACAACCCCTACTGTCACAAACCTGAACAGTTATTCACCAGCCTCTCCAAGCTAAAACTGTGACAAGTAAATCACTGTTACTATCCCGTTGAAAGTAGTTTTTCACTAACCTCTCCAAGCTAAAACCATGACTAATAAGAACATCTCACTGTTGCATTGCAAGTAGTTTTACATTAGCCTCTCCAAGCTACCTTACACCGATCATTACTGGATCAAGAATATAAAGGTTTTGTATTTGGGTTGTCACTCAAACTAATCGACACTAAAGTTTCCTTAACATATACATGAAAAACCTGGGAAAGCTTGAATGACTTCTTTCTATTATTTCTCCCTAAGAGGAGAATAAATCTATTCAAGAACGTAGAAAGAAGATTTTTACAAGTAAAGAATCTGATTACATAATGATATGAACCTTACTGGATGTAAAGAGAGAGTTTTACAGAGCTTTCTCTTCTTGTACAGAGTCTTTCTCTTTATGTTTAAGCACAACATCTCTTATTTATAAAAGGTTTTCCCTATGATCGTTGCCCTTGATCAGATCTCCAAGTGACATGTGTTGATCATCCATTTGTGTCTTGGAAAAGCAATCTAGAAGAGTAGCCTCACAATTTATTAGATTTGTTACAGAAGCCATTATGGGGTTGGGGTTTCTGATATTCCTTCAGAAACTACTCTTACTTTCTGAACGTGGTTTCTGAACTCTTTCTTCTGGAAACTAGGGAAAGTTGATCCAGTTAGCAGAAGAGATGACACACCAGTTCTGACACTGGGTTTGACTCTAAATTTGAATTTTAAAATTCAAATTTCCCTCCTTTTCTAGTAAAGTTTAGCGCTCTATTGTAAAGTGAGCTTTCTGACGTGCTATACCAGTTCCTTGATGATTCTTTGGTTTTTAGGTCTTCAATCCAAGCTTTATGATAATGAAAGGATTATGATTAGGCTAATTAAAGATAGTGTAACACTTGGTTCTTAGAGTTTGCTTGATTTCTTCATTGTAAGCCTATTTTCTAATGCCAAGTGCTACTTTCTAAAGTCTCTAATCTTGGTTTCTTGCAACGCTGATTTCTTCTTCCAATCGTTAGCTATTTTAAGCTTGAATAAAGGTATAATTTTACTTCCTTTTCAGTTCATATTTCTTATCATGAGATAAAATGTCTATACATGCAAAGTAAAATATATCCTCGTTTAAGTAAGCCTTGCTTTTGCTAAACAATAGAACCTATTTAATCTTCCAAGAAACTCAAGGCAACCATTTGTCACTCTTCAAAGCATTTTTTTTTTAAATTGGTTTTGTTGTCATTCAAAACTTTGTTAACGCTTTTTGAAAAGGTTTTGGAGCTAACAAATAAGAGGACTAATAAAGATGTACAATTTGATTATCACACTGTTGGAATAGTAAAGGACTTCCATTTAGTGATTCAAAGACAACGTATGAAAAAGGGGGAAAAAGATGAAAGAAACATTCATTAGTTATGGACTTAGGGCATTCAGAAAGAAAAATGTGTTATCTCACCTTACCCCTTAAAAGCGATCAAATTGTAAACTTAAAAGATAGCCCTTGGAGTGAAAATAAAGTAAGAGAAAGACATGGAAAATTAAAGAAATGTTAGGATAAGGGTAGAAATGGAACTTGCAAAGCAAGCTAAAACATTTGAAATAGGGGAAAGAGTAACTTATCGTAGTCTACCTTTCCATGATCATGATGCTAATAAGCTCCATCATAGCCTTCCTAGCAATGGAATTAAACTATAGAGACAATAAGATAGAGATATTAACAAAGAGATTGAGAGAATAATAACAGACTGTAGGCCATAAATTACTTTAGAAGCGACATCTGAAAAAATTTTCTCCAAAAGATTAATATTATAGATAAGAATCATGCAATTCAACATAAAATTAATAAGATGATTGAAGAGTATAAAATGTAGTACATGTATGTGTGTGTGTGTGTGTGTGTTTTTTACAACTTTATTGATCCTAAACCATAAACTGTAATATCTAATGGAATACTCAACAAAAAGGACATAATAAAAATTGATAATAAAAGAAACAATATAATTTTTTTCTATGCTTGATTTTACATTGGAAATTCAAACTTTGCATGACATTGCATTTTCATTCCAACTAGTACCTCGACATTTGAGCCTAGAACGATTAAGGTAAAAAAATAAAAATAAAAGGTCCAACACAATTACAATTGAAAGAAAACGAAATAGGTAAACAGTCAACCATTAACATAAGAAAAAATAATAATCAACCCATCTCTTCATATAAAAGAGAATGCATTGAGACTTGGTAGCCAAAAGATCAAGGTGGAAAACTTTCAACATACAAAATCCAATGTCAAATTAGAACCAAACTGTAAAGCCTTAGAAGAACTATAAAATTCTAAATCAAAATCAAATACATTACCAATTCTTTGAGGCCTTAAAAGATTTCATGGCTCTCTTGCATAAGTAATTTCCCTACTTACATGAAAACAACTCTAAAGAAAAAAAGAAAACTAAAAATATAAATGAAAATAATTGACTTAAATTGGAAAAAAAAGAACAAAGAATGTAATTATCGATTATGAAGGCTGGCACAACAACATTGCTAAAACAAAATTAAAAAAATGAATCAACATCCAAATAACAATATTGCAAAAATAAAAAGCAATAACATCAAAACATATAATAATAAACATAAAATAATTAAAAAATGAGTAAAAAATCTAATTGAATACAAACCAAACCATAAACGCGCTTAAGTCGTTAATTCCTGTTCACAGGGACATAGTGTTGACATTTCATAATGGATGAAAAATATACATGAAACTAGTTCATAGTACATCAGCTAAACCCTTAGATCCGAAGGCCTTTGTCCAAATCTTCACCAGCACCTTCCTATAATTTATTGCGAAAAAAAGAAGAAGAAGAAGAAGAAGAAGAAGAAGGCAAAAACTTAAATAATTATCAGTGAAAATAAATCATGAAATAAATGATAGCAAATAAGACCATAAATAAAAGTGAAGAAGAGTGGACTAAGAATAGAGAAGTTTGAGAGGTATATATAAAAAGACAAATAGAATTATCAGTGAAAATAAATCATGAAATAAAGGATAGCAAATACGAGCATAAATAAAAGTGAAGAAGAGTGGACTAAGAATAGAGGAGTTTGAGAGGTATATATTAAAAGACAAATAGGAGAAACGAGAAAAAGAATATCCAAGAGAATTCTAAAGTTAGGGGTGAGAATGTTGAGTCACATTTTTTTGTAGTGGATTTTAATTGAAAAGCACTGAGTAATTACAAGAAATATTAATTATGGGAAATAGTAATTATTATTATCATATTCAATTGAAAAAAATTAATTAGAAGATGGTTTTGAATTTAAAATATGAATTTGCAAATTAGAGTCCGATTTTGTTAGGCTAAAATCATAGATTTGATAAGGCAGAAACTATGCATTACATTAATTATAATTTTAATAATGAAATTTGAAAATTTTATTAGAAAGGTGGAGATATATTTTAGCTTAGTATTATTATAGAATATTTATTGGATGGAAGAATCCTGCCAATATATTACTCCTAATTGATTCACAAAAAATAAGATATGAGAATATGTGTATTTCTTTTAACAAATCAAATCATTATAATTATATTGCCTTAGATTAAAAATCTTTAAGTGTTGACAATGATTTTGAATTTGTAACCGCACCAAATTGGTTGGACTAAAAATATGGATTTAGGTTTTTTTTTCTGAAAAATTAGATTTGGAAAAAAGTTGCTAAAACAAAATCGTTATTATTATAATTTATTAAATATCATATAAGATTAAAATAAAATTATATATAAGCTATTATTATGAAAATAGTAAATTAGAACCCCAATTTTCTCAATTATCTAGAAAATTTGAATTCATAACATCTCAAAGTTTACATCTGCATTCATTTTTCAAGAATTAACGATAGATCAAAACAAAGAAATGTTGTGGAAATTAAAACCATTTTACATTAACACATTTAATTTTCTTTATTGTTCTCTTTCTAACTTATTTTATTTTGCTTTTATTTTTAAATTGAATATTCAAATTCTACATTAACATGTTTCATTTGATTAAAACTATTTTACATCAACAGATGAATATTCATTTTCAATGTTAAATAATTTAGATTGATATATTTTGATCAGTCTTGTCATTTAAATTAAGAATTGCAATAGTTTAAAATCCAATATTTAATTTAGATTATTTATGTTGTGTTAATAAAAGAGATATGAAGGTAATTTTTTAATAAAATAATTAATAATGAGGGTTATAGAATTGTGGGCCATAAGTTGCTCTATGAGTGACACGTGTAAAACTTTTCTTAAAATGAGTCTTGAATATTAGTAGAGTTATATTATTTGTACTTACAATACATTGGATATCGTGTCGACTCACACTCATCTACCATTGGATGATGTGTGGACCTCATTAAAGTAGGGTTCACATCTCATCTAATGATGAATGAGATGAGTTGACATGATATCTCATGCCTTGTAAGTATAAATAACATTTTTCATATTAGTATTATAGATAGATTATAAATTTGAAACTATTTATATATCATAAAAAATTTGAATCTAGATTTTCTAAATTACACTAATTCTTAGTAAATAATAGGCCATAAGCCATAAACAAAAATGAAGGGAAAAAAACCGATGAAGATTCTAATTTTACATAAATGTTAAATCTTAGCTTAAGCTAGTTCGATTTCATTAGAGAATTTGAGTTATGTACTTCCATTTAAAAGATATCTATCAACATTGATATACTCAGATACAAACAAGTAGGTCCCACAATTTGATAATAGTCTTAATACATTTTTTTCAATTATTTCAATTTCTATAAGGTGCCTCTAAAATTATAAAGGGACTCTAAGATTAGGCGTATCAAATACAAAAATGTTGCATGTATTTATTTGATATTAGACACTGTATCGACTTCTTATCTATTATTAAATATAATATGGACTCTACTTAAATGGAGTCCACACTCCTTCTAATTGTGGATAAAAATTCAATCAATATAATGTACTTTATCAAATGAGTACAAATAATATAATTCAGTCAAATAACATTTTCGCGACAAGTAAAGAGAATGTCTTTTTCATTATAAATTATACTCATAAGTCTCATTTTCACGTGATTAAAAAGTACTTTATTCAATCGATGTTAAATATTGCTAAAATATTATAATTATATCGTTAATAATTATGTATGTGTGTGTCTATATATATATATATATATATATATATTATATTATCTTTTATTGTCACTTAAATTAACAAATTAGTATCTATAAGAGAAGTCAGTGTAATTTTAATAAAATTTAGGAGAGATCGGTTATAGTTTTACAAAATAGAGGAATGGTGAGTATAATTATACTGAATCTTGAAGAAAGTCAATATAATTTTTTTAATTAATAATTAATCAATATTGTTAATAATTACTATATCAAAATTAAAATGATTATATTTTATTATTTTTACTTATTATCATAATAATTAATAATTAATTAGTATTAATATTCATATTATTGTAATTATTAATTGTTACTGTTAGTTATTAATGAAACAAGTTAGATAGGATACATTTTTCAATAAAAATGGGATGAAGTGCAATTTACCAAGATGGAGGAGAAAATCAATCATGTTTAGTTTAGTGATATGACATAATATGATTGAATGACACAGTAAATTTTTTTTTTTACATGTATAATTAATCAAAATTGAAGTCTCAAGCGAAAAAGAAATGTTATTTGTAATCACAAAGTGTGGAACACTTTACCACTACACTTTCATCTTCTATTAAAATGAGTATGAACCCTATTTAGTTTAAATTTTACATCTCATCTAATTATAAATACAAATATATCGATAAGGTGTCACTCACTCACTTTATGAGTATACTAGTGAATCGATAAGTACTTACGTGCCTATCAATCCATATTTTTTTATTTTTATGTTTTTAAATTTTTTAACTTCTTTTATTTATTTTTATAAATTCTTTCGACTTGCTATGTATCAAGAATATTTTAGAAAATAGAAATTTTAGAAGAAAAAAAAAGCAGTTAAAAGTACTATTCCCTTGGCTTATAATATAGACTTAACATTAGTCTGACCGAAATCTCATATGGTTCTTACTCGTCCTTTGTTCCGGCCGGGAGTTTACTTGTAGAGTCACTTCTTCACACAAAAGGGATAGACAGATAACAGATAGCGCATAGCGAAGCGCAGCACTGCGTGAGAGAGCGGCAAAAATGGCCCTGCTTTGTGGTTCCGCTTCGGTGACGTTCCCTTCATCTTCATTCCCTCCTCACAAGAATGCAACCGCCGCAAAATCATCCTCCTTCGCTGGCTTCCATTTGCCACTGCCAAAGCTTTCATCTTCTTCCTCTTCTATTCGAGCTCATTTCCTTTCCAACTCCAAGGGAAGAACGAGTCTCCATGTCCTTTGTCAGCAGCAGGACTCTTCCACCGTCCCACCAGAACAAGATCCACGCTTCATGTGCGTCGAACCCGAACCCCGATTCAAAGGCCCTGTACGTCCCTCTCTTCTTTTACTCATTTCCTTAAAATAAAAAATTTCCGTAGGTGTTAGTGGGTTTTGTTTATTTAGTTTTGTATATTTACCCGGAAAATGGTGTGGATAATTTGTTCAAATTCCTTGGTGACCCGTTAGTCGGTATCCAAAAGCAAGTAAAAGAGAATAGAAAAGCCTCATATGTGTCTTTTTCTTTAGTGGTTGATCAAGTATTTGTTAATTTACGCCTATGTTTGCTCTTCTCATTAACCTAATCCGGTGTTGAATCTATAGGTAATATCTTCTTGCGTTTTCTGTCTTTATTTATTTTTTTAGCTTTCGTTTTGTATGATGTCTTTAATGTTTAATTTAATTTAATATTGTGCTGCAATGTCATTAAAAAGTGGAAGGCTGAAAGCATTGTGAATCTAAACCTCACTGTTCGCACTAACTCCGGGTGTTTGTTGTGAAATTTTAATATAAATATATCTGCATCTAAATGCATTTTCTGTTTTCCTTCTTGTCTTTTGAAGTTTAAACCCTGCATCTTTTAATATAGATATATCAGCATTTTTTGTTGTGAAGCTTTTGTGCTCTGTAGATTTTATTTTTTTTTCTAATAAAGTTTAAACTCCTCAACCTGGAAAACATAATTGCAGGACATTTGGAACAAGACCTGGTATCCAAAAGCTGCAGATCACGTGAATACAGAGAAAACATGGTATGTTGTTGATGCTACAGACAAAATTCTGGGGAGATTAGCATCCACGATTGCTATTCATATCAGAGGGAAAGATCTAGTTACCTATACTCCCAGTGTTGACATGGGCGCCTTTGTAATTGTGGTATGTATTATGGTGTAGATTATTTGCTCTTTTCATGGTTTGCCACTTCTACTAAGATAACTTATTGATTACAGTCTGCATAACACCATTCAGTCTCTACTTTGAACGCCTTTCCCTATTACTTTTTTGATATCAGGTTAAGTTACAATTAAAATGGAGCAGCAGCTAATGTTGTTTTCATTCAATTTTTAATACCATTTCTAAATGTTCTATTTGAATATAAACCTTGGATTACCTTACCCTTAACATTGTTCATGTCAATTTTGACATAATCCAACCTCTATACATGATTTTATGTCACGTTTGGAATTTTGGAAATGTACTAATTAAACCTGAATCTAGTTACATATGAATATCTGTCGTCTTCTTTGGATAATTTTGGTTGCTGCAAGAATGATTATTATCCTCCTTAACCTGCAATATGTATATCTGAAGATGGGGATTCTTCTCCATTTACTTTCACCTATATATTGAAGGAATTTCTATGCATTTGAAGTTTTGTGTGCATTATATCCATGATTCCAAGGATATTATCCAATTTTTCAATAGCCAGTACTTCAAAAAGAAATAGAGGATGCAATATCTACTTTCCGGGGAAACCCTGTATTTGTGAGCATACTCACTTTTAATTTAATTGTCCATGTAACCTGCCTGAGCCTTCTGTTGGAATTTTAGTCTAGGAAATTTACACTTGGATTATGTTTTCTTGCATTCTGGTTGATGTATATGGCTAGGCATGTGTTTTATGGTATATAAAATTTCATGACTGCGATACAAGGTCTGAATCCTTTTACTATTGTGGTTCTAAAGGTGAATGCCGAAAAGGTTGCTGTATCTGGGAAAAAGAGGACCCAAAAGCTTTATAGGAGGCACTCTGGAAGACCTGGTGGTATGAAAGAGGAGACATTTGCCCAGCTGCAGAACAGAATTCCTGAAAGAATTATTGAGCATGCTGTTCGTGGCATGCTTCCGAAGGGGAGGGTGGGTCACATTCATACCAAAACTAGACATGTTAAAGTTGATATAATTCTAAATGAGTTTAATTTTGATGTACTAATAATGTAGAAATGTTTTACGCTATCATGATGTTTTACATTGTCATATAATCAAATCTCTCCACTAACATAACTTTTCAAGTAGTGGGGTTAAAAGTTAAACATATTTGCTAATGTGTCAACACATTTTTGGATGATTGTGTTAAAAAATTTTATTCTATTAATGCATTAAAATTAAATCCATTCTAAATTATGTGATTAATTTCATGACATATAACATCCAAGATTCATCTCCATAACTGATGAAAAGATATGTAGCAAATGGAAGTGAAATTCTCGGCAATTGTTAGTTAGTTTTAGAATTCAAGTTTTTTGAAAGGACTATAAGATTTTTAACCAAAGGTGACATTCTTGGTCATGCTTTGGGACATGATCATCCTTTCTATGCTGCTTACTTGATATATTTTTTTCAGAGGAACTGATGAATACTTTTGTTCATAGTTAATAGTTTTTGCTAGGCCTCTGTTGATGAACGTATGTTGTAAGAAGGGCTCCTTATCACCTTCCTCCTTCCCATAATATGTCATTGTTTTCCTTGGATAGAACATTTTTTTTTCTCTAAACAGAAAAATTGTTTCTCTTAGTTGAATCTACAATAATCAAGGGTTGCTGTATGCAGCTTGGCAGGAAATTATTCACCCACCTGAAGGTTTATAAGGGCCCAGACCATCCACATGCTGCGCAGAAGCCCATTGAATTGCCAATAAGGGATAAAAGAATACAGTTTCAGAGATAGGTGTAAGTGAGTGAATGAAATATAAGTTATTCTGTTATTGTCTTAATACATTTCACTGAGCGTCGAGTTTCTGGCTTTAGCTGCTACCTAGCTGATGTCTTGCATTTGATGTTTATATTGCATGTAGAGGTATCTGATTATTGTGTTGCTTGTTTTATTCGAGGCCCTCTGGTCCGAGTCTGAGGTATATATTTTAATTTGCTTTCTAGTTCATGGCACCATATTACATTTGAAGGAAATATGTTTTTCCATAATACTTTTTCCTTGTCAGTCCTTAGACGATCAAAATGGTTAAAGAAAAATAAGATGAAAAAGTAGGATGGTGGAAGCTAAAACTCAGTGCAAACTACGTCAATTATGTAGTTTGTTGGTTACTCGTTGATAAATGGTTAATTAATTAGCTTGATAGTTGTCTCACCGGCACTTTTATCAAACTAGAGTTAGCTAATCAGAGTCTGCGAAGTCAGATTCCTAAGGGTATGTTGGTGAGTTTAGAAGTCCTAGGATACGCAGGCGTGGATTCATCCATACTCGCGCTATTCCATGTGGGCGAGGGCACTCAAGAGGCCATGGATGTGGAGTTGGGAGCTGCAGTCACAACGGATTGATGTTTTATTTCTGATTGAGTTTATTAGATTTGTGGTTCATGTTTTGATACCCTGCTTTCTTGAGTCAACTGATGGCATGATGATATGTTAGCCTCGGATCCCTCATTTAACCGAATCTCTTGTTTTTCTGTGTGTGTGTTGAATAGTCGCCGGAGGTTAATTAACCAGTGCAACTATGGTTATTCATGTTTTATTGCTTATGTTGATGTTTTATTGCTCATGTTTAAAAGCTGAGATTTATGTATGTTGATGTTATGATTATATTACCGTACCCGATGGTTATTTAATTTATGTTACTACGATCGTTAACTATATCTGTATTCCGCGTGATCAATGCTAAGCAATGGCGCACATTTTCTGTAACTAGTAAAACAAGCTATTCGTATTTTCTATAACCTATTTTCTTAATTTAGATTTACTGTTGCAAGTTCTAAAATGAGAGAAGATAGACAGGGTGAGTTTCACAATTTAGCGAGACAGATAGAAAACCCATAGCTCACACAAATCAAAATATGATATATTTTTATATCGAAACAAAAAACTGGATCATAAAAAAAATTTCATGAACTTCCTATAAAAACATAATCATGCACTTTCATGAAAGATAAAGGGGGAGTTCACCAAGTTCATAAGTTACTAAGATTGTGACATGTCTGTTAGCTCCAAAATCTTCAGAAAGCTACTGTAGTTTATGTTTTAAGTGAGAATAAAATAAATTTTATTAAAATATTTTGAAAAAAGGAGTAATAGTGTGGTTGAGTTTCTATACTAATTAACAAGACTATTTTTGTAACAATAAATTCTATTCATGATATATTTTTCACAATATTATGTTTTAGTATAATTTAAATCTCATTCAAAGAGATTCAAAATTTTAATTGTGTAAAAATAGCTCAGAAAGTGAACTAAGATATGTGAGAAACACGAGAAAGCTATACCAAGAATTAGAAACCAACTGTAGATCTTTAGAAAGTGTGATATTCATTGAAGAAATCAATGTCTCATGAGTATATCACCACTATAATCTTCAATCACTTTGGCTATTATCTCTGACGACTTTCTACATATTCAGAAGATCATTATCAAGCTCAAAATTAAGTTCAGAAAATCAACAAAGCTTAGAAAGTGTGAAACCATCTCAGAAAACATATGTACTTCAAAAACCACACCGAGTCAACAGAAACTAAAGGAAATTTGAAATTTAAATTTAGTCAACTTCAAGAAAAGTATTGATAGTGAAATATCACTTTGGTATTTAGCAAAATCCACGTATTCTAGAAGAAAATATTCAAAAACCACATTCAGAAAGTAAAAATTGTTTGTGAACGATTTTTCAGAAACTAGAATGTCAATGTTTCTGCATCAATAAAGACAGTTTGACACAGCTTAGCTATCCTTCTAAAAGAAAATACCTAGGACACACAAATAACATCAACATGTGTCAAGAGGAGTCGAAATCAAGGGACAACAGTCTAATTCAAAATCCAAGTATAAAAGAGTGAAACCTTCAAACATGAAGGAACTTTTACATCTTAAGCGCTGAAATCTTCTAATACTTTCTAAAGCTTATCATTCTATTTGTAATCAATTTCTATATAGAAAATCTTCTTTCTTGTATTGGTTAGCAAATATTTTCTTCTTAGGAAGAATTTAGAAAGAAGTCTTTCAAGTCCTTTAGCTCAAACACTGTTTTATCTTAAGAAAGACTTGAGTGTTATTTGTTGGAGTGTACCAAACCAAATCATATCCTTCTACCCTGATCTATTAGTGATCATGTAACACCCCGATTTTTCTGTCCGAGGGAAATGACCAAAATGCCCCTGAGGTCATTTCCTGACCCGAACTCGAGGGTAACCAACTTGGTCATCCTCGAAGGGTCAACTCAATGTTTGAAGGGGATTGAATGGCCTTTGAATGCTTTCGGAAGCGAAAATTTCGGTTCATAGCTTTGGTCAAAATGACCAAAATACCCCTATAAGCGTTTTTACGCGGGTAAAGGTGCCGTTTGAGCCCTAACTTTCCCAGAGGTTTAAAAACATGATTTCATGTGTCTAGAGGTCTCTGTTCAAGTCCCGGTGGCCCCGGGCAGTTTTAGTGCAAAATTACGATTTTGCCCCTAGAATAGTGTTTTTGAGCTTAATGACGTAATTAAGCAAACCTAAGCAATATTAGGCTTTAAACGAAGATTAATTTATTTCCCTAATTAATCTAGAGTCAAAATAATTTATTAAAGTTAATTAGAACCTAAAATTGCTTAGAATAAACTTAAATCCTTCTTTAGACCTCAAGATACCTAGCCTTGGAATCTTGAATAGTGTTTCTCTCTCTCCAATTCCTTAAATCAAGGAAATGTGTCTAGAGTTGTTTAGACTCTAAATTGAGGATTTAACTCTCTAATGGTGCAAGACCACTCCTTAATTATGTCTAGACCACCTTAATTACCCATTTCCTTTACCTAAACACTTTCTTACAAATTCCTAATCTTAAGCATAATCAAAGATACACCTAAACACAACTCTAAACCACAATTAAAATGCAAACTAATCCTCCCCATGCATGATGAAGTTTCGGCCAGCACCTTTCCCCATTGACCACATGTTTAATTATTTTCTCACTCAAAGAACCATGCTTGAGCCATACCTTGAGCCATACCTCACCATGCTTTGAACCATACCTCACCATACCTCAAGAACACATTATCTCACCTCATGGAACTCATGGAAAGCCTCCAATCTGCACCCTCATGGCCGAAACCTCCTCCTCCATGAGCTCCCTCCATTTGTTTCATTTCTCTATAAATAGAATGCCTTGAGGAGCTTGCACCACTTTTAGATCATTTGCTAAGTTTAGGAAACACTCAAAGCTTTTCTTTTTCTCTCAAAGTCTTTGTGTTCTTCAAGTTCTTGGAGTTCTTCATCTTCTTCATCTTCTTCTTCCATCTTCAAGTTCATCACACCAAGTAGGGATTTTCTTTCATGTATTCTTTCTTTAAAGTTCTTGTTCTAAGCTTAATGTTCATAGTTTCTCTTGATTCTTTTTAGAACTTCTTTTTCTTTCCTTTACCTTTTCATTTTCAGCCATGGGCCTTGGAGAACAAAGGAATGAGAGCTTGATGATGAGAGTTTCATGATGATGTTCATCACTTGAAACAAACTCTAGAGCTTGATTTTTATTCTTGAGCAAAAGTGTTTCTAGATTTTCCTTTCTTGAACTTTTGAGAACTTTAACTTTGATGGTGTTTTAAAATGGCTCTATGAACTCAATGATGAGGACTCATGATGTTGGTGTTAATATATCATCAAGGTCATGAACTCTAGAGTTTTAAAATGCACTTTTCTCTTCTTGGAGATTTCGCCATTTCCTTGAGATTTTCTAAGTTTCATAGTTTGATTCCCAAAGATATTATGTTGAGTTCTAAGAACTCCAAGCTTGACTTTACCTTGTTTGAGTGAGTTTGGGTTAAGGTTTAAATTCCTTTAAAGTCTTGTTAAGAGCTCTAGAAAGATAAAATGAACTTGCATAATTTATTTTATGCTTGCATTCATATTTACATTCTTGCTATGCATCTTTATTTTCAAGCTATCACCTAAGAACATAAAGATTAAAATGGAACTTGCATCTTCACTTAATTTAATTCTCGAAGCCTTTCTATTTCGGCCTTAAAGTCGATTGTTGTTGGGCCTAGAGCACTAAAATAAAGAATTGAACTTGCATTATCACCTAATTAATTTCTCGAATGCCTATCTATTTCTACTTTAAAGTCGATTGTTGTTGGGCCAAGAGCACTAAAATAAAGAATTGAATCTTGCATATTTACTTTCAAGCTTGCACGTTTAAGATTATGCTTCGCATATTTACTTTCAAGCTTGCACGTTTAAATTATGCCTTGCATATTTAATTTCAAGTCATCACTTTACTTTGAAAGCAAGATTAAAAATGAAGAGCATGAGCACGCTTAGTTTATGTCGTAACTTAAGAACCTAGAGCTCAAAGACTTGCCCATTTCATTCCAAGATAAAGTTAAATGTGAATGTATTCCTTGAATGCATAATTTCGGCCAAGTAGTGATGATGGACTTGCAATGAGTTTTCATCTAGCTACTAGGACCAATAGCCTATGTTTTAAGTGCTCCTTAAAGTTTTACAATTCTTTATAAGGTTATGTCATTATAAGTTGTGATTCCAATCTCTTTTAGGGGATGGAATATGTTTTGGTCAGTGACCTAAGGCTTCACTTAGCCTCTTGATGAATTAAAATGTTTTGCAAAGAGTTTTAGAAATTCTAAATTGATTCCAAGAGAAACTAGTTAACTTATGTACCTAGAAATGTCAATTTAATTCTCTTATTGAGGCAAGATGTTTTCGGTTCTGATGTGATGAATATGATGCTGTATGATGATGTTTTAATGTGTTGGAATGTGTGAAAATATCATATGATGATGTAGAAGCGATCCTATGCATGATAGGTAAGAAACTAGCTAACTAGAAATACCGTAAAGCTAGAATTTAACATAGTTTTGACCCATTTGTTTATGGAACTAATCCAAACTGTTTTAATGGGGACATAATCAGATTTAGATTGTTTAGACATGAAAAACTTGGTATCATTTGAGTTAGAATTGAATTCTAGCACCTATGGGGAAACTAGTAACTAGAAAACCGTAAAAATGCAAATGTAGAACTCTTAGAACATTTAATTTTCTGGATTCTGTCCAGCACCTTTACAACATGATAAACATGATTAATAATTAGTCCTTAAGCATAGGAATGCCTCATAATTGATCTAGATTTAATCCATAGCTTTCAGTAAAACGAACCAAGAAAGGGTCTAAAACGTAAGTTCTAGAACCCCGTATTCACATGTTAGGATTTCCACCCTATGCTATTCAGATTTAAAAGTAAAATGAGAGGATTATGAATGATGTTTAATTATGAGCCTTAGGTGCTTAAAATATGAACGACGGGTGTAGAGAACTATATCTCAAGATTAAGACCCGTAAGGGTCAAAGCATAAGCTACCGTAAGGGTAAACGTTTGGATGATTTATGATGATGCATGAAGTATGCTAATGATGATGATGTTATTCATATGAGGAATTTATGAGATTATATGTTAATGTGGCATAAAGCAAATTTGGAAGGAAATTCGGTGTAATGACCGCTTTGGCGCCAATTTCGACAAATTTGGGGACTTAAAGAGATTTTGAAAATTAAGGTACTAAGATGGGTTCTAGGATGACACCGGTTCGGCCGAGCACCTCCATAGAACTCATGTGACATCGGTACCATTTTATACTCTTAGGTGACACCGGTTGGCCGAGCACCCCTAAGAGTTTTGCCCCTAACCCGCACTCGGATAGTCGGGATTTATGATACGCTTATCGTTAAGTGGTAAGTAAGAACTAGTGACGACTAGTTAAGGTATGAGCTCATAACCTAGATGTATGACACGCTCGGGTGACAGGTTCGCCGAGGACGCCCAGTTCGATTGTCTTTTAGGGTGGCCCATGAGGAAGAGAAGTTTCATGATTATGATTATGTCACTAAGTTTTGTCCCATATGAATGTTACTATTGCCACTTTATGCCACCAAGAATGATGATGCTTGATGTTATGTTTTATGTATGTGCATTAGGTAGTGCCATGCATACATTCTCTATTATGTTGCATCCATGACATTAAGATCATCCTAAAATGAATGGACCTTGGCTAAAATATATTTTAAAGTTTAAAATGAACCGAATACATGCTCAGTCATTTTGTATAAATAAACCCAAGGTTCCTGAGGACGTAGATGATGACACCTAGGTAGTAGGAGGCCTCTACCGAGATTCTTTAGCAAGATTCTCACTCCTCTATCTCTTTCTTCCGCCACGTCTTCAGATGGCGACGTCAGTAGTGTTCGTGGACACCCGACATGGGAGGTGCACTATGACCCGACTCATGGGTCATACCATTTTGAGGGGCGTGCACGGTGCGGATTTTCATGTTCGTAGGACGCCCTTCGCTCATCCCGCACACCCATCACTTCTCCCGATCGCACCCTATGGCGACGGCATTTAGCGGATTTTTGAGCGTGCGCGTACGCATGACGAGAGAGTACTCCGTAGGCACACCGCCGCCTTAGCCATGCGAGATTATCCCGACTACGTGCCCCGGACCTACTTCTGAGACCGACCCATCCGAGGACCCGCCTACCCATCCAGATAGCGAGAACTCGCCCTCTCCACCACAGATAAGGGAGGCGGTGAGGATACCGTGACTCACCACGGCTTGCGCGACGACCGGAGATGCGACCATACCGTGGGGGTCACCCTCGATCCCCATTCCGCCTCTTCACGTCCGAGGAGCTCGCCCAGTTTCCCGGATATCTGCCTCGTTCGCGAGATGGACGCCAGTAGGAGGTGACGATCGTCCGATGGAGTACCCGGTTAGAGCACACACACCACTTAGATGGGGATAAACCTTCTTTTGTTTAGGGGTTATCCTATTAGATGCACTCGGGTAGGGGAGTAGATTATGTTTATGTTTATGTTGTATTTTCTTTCATGTATTTCCATGTACTAAACCAAGTCCCACGCTTATAAGTGGGCAAATTATAATTATATATGAGATGTTATTCAGTGTCTCTCATGATGTGCCCTTATATGCTTTATGCTATGACGTTATGAGATGTATGTTTTGTCCGTCGCAAGTTATATCGCATCACGCGGCTCTCACTTTCATTTCAAAAAAAATTACCCGTATTTTCCACTAAGTAATTCAAAGTTAAATGAGAACTATGAAGTAACAGACTAATGATTAACCTAAATATGTTCTAGAGTATTGGGTTAAAAATTAGGATGTTACAGATCAAGTGAAATTAACTTGAAGATGCTAGGACAAAGGCTACTTGTTAATAATGGTAAATTGGAACTACTGTTCATTAAAGATAGCTTGAGAAGACTATTCTGACTTTCTCAAGGTTGAGAGAGTGTTTGTTAGTGGAACTTAAGAAGTTTGTTGAGAATTAGATATATGCAGTGTTATGCCAGACCAGTATACAATCTTTGAGTAACATCTTTCTATCCATATCTCTTTATCTTTCAGTGTTTAATTCTATTAATGTTGTGTACTTTTTGAAAAACATTTTAAATCAATTTTTGAAGCTTGCTTGTTTATTGCTTATTGAGAAGGTTATAGGTAAAAAAGTGTACGAGAAAAGGAGGTTGAATCGTGCTTCACCTATTCTTTCCTTTTCTTTTTCTAAAAAACTTAAATAATTACTATCAAGTATTAAACTTGAAGTACAACATAAACAACATTAGTTATGTCAGAAAATAACTTTTGAAACTATGACAAAGATAATAAAAATGCATATAAGCAAATTTTCAGAAAATACAATATAACAAGCACAAAGCAATTAATAAAGGAGAGTTAAGAAAGAAGAAGATACTGCACATGAGTTTTTATACTGGTTTGACCAATCTACCTATATCCAATTCTCAACCACCGCTGAATTCTACTAAAACCTTTCTCAATCCAATTAAGTTAAATAGTATTTACAGTAGCCTTTCCAAGCTCTTACCAGTGACTAATAGCTCACTCTACTGTCACAATCTAGTAGTCTTTGATTAGCCTCCCCAAGCTAACATACTCACTTTATTGTCACAATCGAGTAGTCTTTGATTAGCCTTTCCAAGCTAACACCGTGACTAGCAGCCCACTCTATTGTCAAGTTACAAGTAGTCTTTGCTTAACCTTTTCAAGTTAACTCACAACAATTACTACCAAATTGGGATTATAGAGGTTTGTGTTTAGGTTTGAACACTCAAACTAACCAATACTCAAGTTTTCGTAAGATGAACAGTAACAGCCTTGAAAAACTTGAATGACTTCTTTCTAACTATTCTTCCTAGGAAGAATGTGTAATGTATTGAGAACAGAGAATGAAGATTTTTACAAGGAAGAAACCGATTACAAGCAGTAATAAATTTTACAAAGGATGAAGGAAAATTTCTTCAGCGTTTCAGCACTTTGATGAGCAAAAAGTCTCTTGTCTTGTAAGCACAACATCTCCTTTTATACTTGGTTTGCACTTATGACCGTTGTCCTTGATCTGTTTTCCAAGTGATACATGGTGATCTTTTTTCTGTGTCTTGAAAACGGAATCTAGAAAAGTAGCTCAGCGTTGTCAAAATAGTTGCAAAAGCCGTTGTGAAATAAAGGTTTCTTAGACCACCTTCAAAAACTACTGTTTACTTTCTAAACGAAGTTTCTGAATTTCTTCTTCTAGAAGTTGTGGCAGCTGACTATGTTGGCAGAAGAGAGTCATGTTAGTCCTTGACTGTCTTTTACTTTAAATTTGAAATTCAAAATTTCCTACTTTTTCGGTAAAGTACATTGTTTCACTATGAAACGTGCTTTCTAAATTACGATAATAGTTTCTTGATTTCTCTTTCATCTTCTAGTCTTCAATCAGAGTTTGTTGATGATGTTACAATTGCAATCATGATGATTGAAGGCTGTAGTATACACATGCTTTAGAGTTGAACTGAAATCTTCACTTGAATTGTACTTTCTAAAGTTATGTGCTACCTTCTGAAGATCTGAGCCTTGTTTCTTATACTTGAGAATTTCTTCAATCCGTTAAGCATATATAAGTTCATTTCACGATATATTTTTCATTTGCGTTAAGTCCCAATCTCTTCAAATGAGATTAAACATGCTTGCACATGTCATGTGAAAATATTTTTTTTTTAGAAACCATGTATGCTAATGTAATAAGACCTGTTTGTTGCTTTAAGAAACTCAATGAAAACATTAGTCATTCTTCAAAATATTTTCTCAAAACCGGTTATATTATCACTCAAAACATTTGGCACTTAAGCTTTCTGAAGGGTTTTGGAGCTGACAAAGGTTATTTTATGATGCACACTAACTCTTGTTTCTGCTGCCTTCAAGTGAAAATATTAAGGCACGATTCAACCCCCCATTCTCGTTCTATTTTCTACTTACAATGTCTTGACTCCTTGGATTTGTTCACATGTCTCAACAATTGTCTTAACTTTCTACCATGTGTCTTTGACAGAGATGGTTACCGATCTATCATATTTGTGCCATTCTTTTGTATTCTCTGTCAACAATCGCTAAAAACCATTGGTAACTACTGATAATCACCATGACCAACATATGGTTCCTTCTATTCATTGTGGCGATCCTCTTAAGGTCTTCAAAATTTTCGATCCCAAATGATGAACTTTAACTTCGACATGTGGAATTCCAACCTCGAAACTTTGTCAGCATTAGCTTGCATACTCTTGATGGTCACAGTTTGCTCTTCATAGCCCATGTCTTTAGAAGGTCGAACGTCACTTCGACTTTTTGAATTGTGCTGAATTTTGGTGCTAACAATCATCAATTAACATAAATTAGTTATAGATCACAAATCCCCAATTTCCACGCCTTAGGCTCTCAACATTAGAGCTCTAATCTCATACCCAAGCTAATATCTAGCTAACCCATAAAAATAAGAGTAAGATTGAGTTCTAAAACTTCCTTAGGGAGTCAACGAGAAAGTAGGAAGAGGTGGGTGGAATTGGGTCACTCAAAAATCAATCCCCCATCATAAAGTTTGTGTGAGCTGAGCCGCCTCTGTCAATGGCGGCGTGGTGTTTGATGAAGATGGGTTGAGGCTAGAGGTGATGGAATGGGAAGAAGAGAGAAGGTGAGTACAAAGGGGAGAAAGAAAGGGCAACATCAATTGGATGCTAAGGAGGGGCTCACTAACCCCGCCCCTTTTAATGTCTCTAATTTAGCCTTGTCATCCTCATGTTCAATTAGTTGTGCTATAGTGTAGCCTTCTAGGTACAAAAGTCGTATTCTATGCATAGGAGTACGTTCTTCACACCATTTCTGAGCCGGGTGTAAACAGTAACTTTATGTGCCCATAATTGAATAGTAACTCTGGAATCGGGACCAGGAGTACCCAGGGCCAAGAGAAGATAAAACAAAGATTGGGATAAAGGATTAGGCCTAGGATTAAGTTCAAATAATATTTTGATTTCTTGAGTACAGAGTTTTATGCATTCTGTAAAATTTTAGTGTGCAATTTTTAATACCGAAAAAGTAACTTGCTCACCAAGTTTAAGTGAGCCACTTATCTTAAGCCAAGTGGATGGCCAAGATTCATTCTTGACTAACAAAAACAATCATAGCCATTCATTGCATTTCTTTTTTGAAAAGAAAGAAATCTAGAGAAAGAAAACTAGATAAATACTACACCTAACCTAAGATAAGATTAAAACAACCACCACCCTTATATCACCCTCATCATAGCTGTAGGAAAACACAACCCGTCCATGATTAAAAACTCCAAACCTTAACCCTAGCTTCTAGGGTCCCAAAACCCTAGCCTAAATTAAGCTTCTAAAACCATAAGCTTTCTTCACCAAACTTCATATACTCTTTAGCCATCGTATTCGAATTTTGATTCATCAGCATTCTCCACCTTGAGCCATCATATTCTACTGCTCAAAGAAGGATTAGGTACTGTTTGGAAGGGCTTTTAGTGAAGAAAATCATTTTGGAAGGATCATCTAAAGTAGGAAGCCTTGAAGCTTCAAGAGTAGATGTTTGTGACCTCTTCGTTTTCAAAATCTATTTTTGAAAAATATTCGATGGTTGACCTTGATGTTATTAGTTTTTTTCCTGCATAGATGTTGATGTGGTTGTATAGGTGGAGTAGTTTGCTGTTGTTAGAAAATCATTTTCTGTCAAAACAAGTTTTAACATGAGTTACTGAAAACACAGATTTTTCATTGGCAGTAAGTGTTTCATGATTTTTCTCAAGTAGTAAAAGATATCTTTTTGAGTGGATTTTTTTTAATATTGAAGCTAACATGTCAAGGTAACTGCATGATTTTTCTTGAGTCCATTTGCGGTCTTTTACATTTTTAAAAAAAATCAAAAACTAAGGCTATTGTTGTTGCTGTTTGAACAACCAGTTTTGAACCTCTAAATTTTTTTTAATTTTGTTACTAAACCAAATCATCTAATTTATATTTGAAATTTTTATACGTTATTGTAGACATTTTGAGGTCCAAGCCTGAATTTTTATAGAAATTTTTAAGTTCATGTGCTATAGTAATAAAATTAGGAATTCTGACTGCTGACTAAAATCAGGTGGTCTCTGACCACTGAAATTTTACAATTTTGTTAATATAGTTAGAGACCATGTTTTGACTTGAAATTTTTACAGGGCCTTGTAGACACATTGATGTGACTTGGTGAATTTTTGTAACTTTGTTTTATACAGTTTGATATGTGAACTAAATGCATCACTGAGGTTTGAAATCTTTCTATTATATTGAAAGTGTACAAATGCCCTAAATTAATGATATAAGGGCATTTGGCTCAAGTGTGATGTGTATTAATGCATGTTAGAAAATTTAAAGATTGGTTTATGAGACATGATTGAAATTACTTGTGAATGAATGCCTATATGTGACCAATGAATGCATTTGGAAAAAAAAAAGAATATGAGCAAACATGTGACAAAAGAAAATGTATGGACTTCAGTTGTGTATGTTCTAACATATGGGTAAAAAAGAGAAAAGACTTATATCAAAGAGGAAGGAAAAAAGAGGAACTTCCTCAAATAAAGGAGAAGACAAAAAGAAAAACTTTTCTTAAGATTTTATGAGTCGATAGACGTACCGGCTAGGAATAGATCTGTAGAAGATTTAAAAGTAGAAAAAAGAAAATCCTCTATGATCATATATAGGAATGAACTTAGTCCTAATAAGCAGTCTATTGTCCATGTATGGTGTTATCCATTGATACTAGTTGATATAAATTAAGTCTTCTCTATATCAATGAAAAAAAATAATGCACTTAATTTAGTTCTTTGGTCACAAGAGAAATACTTGAAGGTTCATTGATATTGCATATGGTTTACACAGATTTTATGGCTGATATAATGTGACTAAATTACTAAGTATGCTTCCATGAAATGTTTTTGGTAATGAATTGCAATGGTTGAAAATGATTCTGATGATATGTTTATGCATGAAGGAGTATCTTATTGAAAATTTTATAATATTCCCATCTCTATATTGCATGTACCTTGTGTTATCTTTAGATCTTGCAGATGCCAACCCTATGGATCTTTGTTGGCTTGCTATAGTAGAAGTAACATTATGATTCAATTCCTCATTTGCTCAGTCTATTTTCAGTGCCCTTTACATTCCCAAATTTCCATATGATGGTGTGCCTTGGCTCCTAGCACACCCAATTTGTGTTGTACCACTGCTTGCACTGCCAGCATCCTGCACAGAACGTACTAACTTAGTCATTATTTGTCTAACTCCGACTCCTCTATTGACTCTGGTATTTCAGCATGAGGGCGGTGTTATCATCCAGATAGGCAAACGGTTTTCCTTTAAAGAATTTAGGAGATATTCAAGATGACTGTACATCTATTGACTTGTTAGGTTATAGTTATTGCTGTTCCACTTGACATATATATATATATATATACAAATGGGCTATATATTATTGATGGTTCCATTAGTACTTTAGACTATTGATGCTAGGTTTATTTTATTTTATTTTCATGCTTTACGACTAATTTAAGTAAGAAAATGTAAGTGACACACTTCTAATTGCTATGTTAATACTCGAGTAACACACGGTAGTTAGGAGGGTGTTACATATGTTAGATCACAAATACATGACAACTAAACCTTCTAAAATCACAAGACTTGAGAAGATAATACAATTGCAGCTAAAGGAGAAATTGCTTAAGATATCCAAAGAGATAAATCGTTACCCTAAGACAAAAGGATAAGATCATAATAAACTTCTCTACATAATAACAGCTCTAGCTCGTAATCAAATAAGTAACATCTCAATAATCACTTTCTTGAGTAAGACCTTTTCTGACTTGAGCTTCGGAATCCTTGCAGATCCCCTACCCTCGTGTTGGAAGCTCGAAGATGTATCAGCCATATCTAGGATCAATCGAGGACTCACTTCCAGAAAAGAGGTCAGAACAACATTAAATAAGATGTGGTAATATATAATAGGATGTGACAATAGTCACTCCCAACATTAATTTAGACATTTCAATCAAGTTGAAGTTCAACAAAATGGCTAAATTAAAAATGTTAGGACTAAATTGATGTAAAACATTTTGTTAGAACCAAATTAATGTCAAATTGAAAGTGTTATGACCAAAATAGTTATTTACTCATAGCTTAAATATATTTTTAATCTTTGAAAAATAAGTAAATTTTGATTTTAATCCCTGAAAAATTTTTGTTTGATTTTACTCCAAACATTTCTAAGAATGCTTGGTTTTTAGTTCGTCTCATGTATTATTACAAATTGTTATGTGAAACTGAACTTATCTAATATTAGCCAGTTCAACATTTGACATAAACAGTTTAATGACAAGGAATAAAACTAAATAGTTTTAAAAAATTTTGGACTAAAAGCAAACAAAAAATTTTAGGGACCAAAACCCAAATTTGCTTATTTTTAGGGGAAAAAAAACATGTTCAAGCCTTTACTCATATTTTTGGTGACAAAAATGAGATTTTTTTTTTATATGGGATTTGGATGGTATATTTACATCAATATAGTGTTCTGAAAAAAAAATCAAACGATATAATATTTTCAATATAGAATCCACCAAAAATAAATTTAACACTAAATTTGTCAAAGATAGACTCAGTGTAAAAGAAATTAACACTGAATTCATCAAAAACAAATTCAATATAAAATGAAAATAATATAAAATCTGCCTATAGTAGATTCTATAAATGTTACATATAAATAAATTTTCTCAATATCTCATATTAGTATAAATCACACGTAAAGAAAACATATACAAATTTTTTTCCCCAAAAAGAGGTATTTTATACTTAAAAAAAAAACTGCTAATTTTGCTTTGGTACCCTATGGGTACTGGTACTTTTTTAAATTTAAAGGTTGTGATTTAATCATGAACATTTAAAATAATAATTGATTTAGTTAGTGGGACACGTGGTAAATTTTAAGCTACAAGTCATCTAAAAGGGACCGGTATTCATAAATTTTATAGGGTACCGGAATAATCCCCAACATTAAATTAAGAAAAGAAATAAAACCCACGCAGTAGCGTTGGCCCGTCATTCGATTCGTAGTTTGAACTTTGAAGACAACCGGGAGAGGAGCGAGAAATGCGGCCAGAGAATCTGTTGCATCAGCTTCATCTCAGAACCCAGAAGTGCAGCGTGGGGTGTCCCGTACTTGATCGCTGCCTAGGCGGTGGAGTCCCCTGCAACTCGTTGACGGAGCTCGTCGCCGAAAGCGGCTGCGGCAAGACCCAGTTCTGCCTCCAACTCGTCCTCTCCGCCCAGTTGCCGCCGTCCCGCGGCGGCCTCTCGGCCTCGTCGCTATACATCCACACCGAGTTCCCTTTCCCCATTCGCCGCCTCCGACAGCTCTCACGCGCCTTCCGTTCCTCGAACCCTGACCCTCTTGGCGGCGACCCCTGCGACCGCGTGTTCGTCCACAGCGTCTCCACCGCCGACCAGTTGGTCGCCGCGCTGCCAAAGATCGAGTTGTTCCTGCTGTACTCGCGGTCCCGCTTCCCCTTGAGAGTCATAGTGATCGATTCCATAGCCGCCCTGTTCCGGTCCGACTTCGAGAACACCGGCTTCGACCTTCGTCGCAGGTCGTCCTTGTTTTTCAAGATTTCCGGCGGGCTGAAGTCGTTGGCCGAGAGGTTTGGATTGGCGGTGGTGGTGACGAACCAGGTTGTTGATTTGATTGGCGACGGGGCGTCCGAGGGTGTGAATGGTGTGAGGATTGGGAACTTGTGTGGGCTGTATTCGTCCGGTAGACGGGTCTGCCCCGCGCTGGGTATAGCATGGGCCAACTGCGTGAACTCGAGGCTGTTCTTATCGCGGGATGAGGAGGCTGAAGTGGATGGTGGTGATGGTGGAGGTTATCAGCGAACCAAAACGCGGAGGAGGCTCAGTGTTGTGTTTGCGCCTCATTTGCCCGAATCGTCTTGTGAGTTTGTCATAGAAGGGGAAGGCGTTTTTGGCGTGGATACATAGCCTTTAATCCCAACTGATGTGTGGAATATTTTGTGAGTTTCTTCTGATTTATTCGAGTGAAAATGTATAGAAGCAGCTTTGTTTAGTGTTTTACTTGCTCTCCTCTCATGCCCTGGGTTGTTTTCTGGGTTTGCCTCTTGGAGTATTCATTATGATACGGTCGTTGAATGACCATTCGTCAATATATCCTCGTTATTCTCTGTTTCTGTCATAATCTGTTTTGTGTCTCTGTTGATGACCGTAAGTAACGGAATTGATTTTCCCTTCTCCATCTCCTCTGTCTCCATAGGATTTGTACTTCATTCCCATCGCAACAGTTAACACCCTGATAAATGAAAATTGATGGCGAGACTCATTACTAATTAATCCTGTTGGTTGTCCCTTTTGGGACTTGTCCTCCTACTAGGGCCGCTCCAATTCATTAAGGTAAACCAGCAGTCAGTATAACTCGGCCTCTAGTCTTTCGCGAGGTCGAGTTAATATATGCAAAAGCCGAGTATCGATCGATATAATGATATCATTCATATGGCTGGCTAAGAAAAAAGAAAAGGGTATTCTAGCTACTCGGAGACCGTGCTACGCACGATTTATTTAGAGATAAAACTGTTACTTTTTTTTCTACAATATCAAAATTTGATTATGTATATTTTTACTTTTATTTGTCAGTGTGTGTGTCTATTTAACGTATTTTGAGCTAATTGTAGACACTTTGTTTTTAAAGGAAAAATATTATACTGAAAGATATTTAACAAATAAAATTATACTACAGGAATAGAAAGCGTGTTATATCGTTTATAAACCCTAAAACCTTGTGTACAACGAGCTCAATTTTTCAAGGCAATTACTTAACGACTCATGACTATATTTAATGGTTCATAACCATATTTGTAATCTTTAATATCAAACTTGTCTGCTCCAATGCAATTGTACAGACAACTAAAATAAGTAGATATCAATTGTAAAATAATAGATGTTCACTTCAAATTGATTGAAGCAAAGAAACAAATTATCTAAATCATATTAAAAAAATATCATCGAATAATCCTAGTCAAACTACATTTCTAAACAAAATGAATAATGCAAAAAATATTATTATGTTATGTCATATTCAATATTTTAGAAAAAATTCTTTCATTATTTGCATCTTATCTTATTTTGGTTTGGAGTGACTGTGTGCTATTTAATCTAAGTGACTCCATTGTATCTTTTAGTATATTTGTATAAAATTTTAGACCCCTTAAAATACAGTGTACACAGTTTATTTCAAATCACAAAATAGTAATTATTGTACAAAATGTTTGACTCCTTATTTTAATTATTTTTATTTTTATTAACATTTTATTAACTATTCACCACAATATCATCATCATCAAATATATCTTTCACCCATGATTGGATTTAACCTTTTTTCTTTTTGGTACTGAGAAGGCCCATAAGGCCTAAAGGAAGAACGAACTAACAGGAGACTACACGGGGTATGGGGACTTAACCTTTTAAATTATAAGCTATAGCTAACCAGAGAGGATACAGATTTTGGGAAATTTTCCAGCCTTATATTTTTATTTACAGTTATTGCAAATAAAAAACTTAACGAAAATTATTTCCTCTAAAGTTTGAAGTGTGCTTAAGTACCAAATAAAGTTTGATTTTTTAAAAAAACAAAAATTTGATACTTGAGCATGCTAAAGTGAAACTCAAGCCATATTATAACTGTAATATAAAAATTAACCAAATAAAATATAACAAGACACATAATACTGACAAGATAAAAAAGAGACTCCTTATTATGGGGTTACCTATTTAAGAAATGTCTCCTTGTCTAATACAATAAATGTCACTATAAAAAATGAACATTCAAAATAAGATAAATAAAAAGAATCAACTTCCTTCTAATCATCAATAATTTGTGCTTGATAGCCTCTTCTCTAGCCTGATTAATGCTTTTGTAGGCATATAAGGAGCTAGTCATGCATGGTCAAATTGAAATTCATTGCTTGATATAAGATCTTAAAATAAATCACAAATGTGGTTACTTTTAACTATGTAGCAGTTGATATGCAAAATCAGATTTAGAGCAACAATATGACCAACTGTAATTTATTAGATTGGACACGAAATAATCTATGGCTACTTCATAATTATTGTTACGACTACAGAGAATATATTAACATGCAATTATCAAGCAACAAAGCATGCTACACTTATTTCTTTCCTTCCCTTGACTCAGTAGAAGAAAAATCAGGAAGCAATGAATTCTTAAATCATAGTAAAAATAACACTATAACTTCAGTACCAAAAGTTCATTAGTGACATCAACAAAAGCTTCCGACTACCCAACCAATTTCCTCAGCCAGATGGAAAGTTGGTACTTGCTGCATGAGATTCTCATTCAATTTCAATGAAAGCAACTAAGAGCTTTGTCTCATCAGAGTATGCCAAAATATTTCTCCTCATCAACATATGATTTGATTCCTCTTGTCACCATCTCCACTATTAACTCTATTTTCCATTGGCCAAGATGTATCGACCCAAATGATTAACATAAGCTCCACCCACTCAATCAAGAACAATAGAGGCATCATATCACTATCATTCATCATGTTTCTTCCCATCAATAATATAAATATAAGTGCTAAATATAACAAAAATTTTAGCAGATGTTCAGATTTATTAAATACCTAATTGGATCATGGTGGATTGTTAAGCTGAGATTATGAACTCACACAAACTTGAATGGGGAAAAAAAAATGGCTTCTGCCAATGAAATCTGAAATAGCATCCACTCACTTCCACACATACTATATCCAACATCGACCATACAATTTTTTTAATCAAATCATGCAATAAAGGGTTCGCATACTCAGCAAGAAAAGAAATTCTGGTAAATAGCCACAACATATCTAGATGTATCAACCAAAAGGAATAATATAAGTTCCATTCACTCTACCATTAGCATACATACATGCCATAAGAGCAAACTGGTCCTATGAAACCATTATCCCAGTGTGTATAGATATGCCCTGACTCGAATAGAGAAAATCAATTTTGGTTTCAAACATGTAAGAAGTTAATGCTAAGAAAACAGGAAGTTAGCTTAATGTTAGATCAATATTATAGAATACTATGAACAAAGCTCATAAAATCAAACAAAAGTACAAAATACTACAAACAAGGGCATGATATCACATACTTAAAGAAAATAAAAAAAAATTGTTACGTCATGTCACACATAGAATACAAATTAACAGCAATTTTGATAACTAAATCTTGAACTGAGAGACAATACCCTTGCAATTTCAGTAGTAGCCATTCAAGTGACATGAAAACCTTCTCCCCACTTCTTGTTTATCTATTTCAAGGAGAACAAAAAAATCACTTTGTATGAATATTGAATATATTGTGTACCTACATAAATTAGATCACAAATCACAGCAGATCAAAGGTAAATTCAATAATAGAATCATGTTATGTACATGTCTATAGAAATTCAGCCTTTGTAAACACTACAGAGAAAAACTCATACAAGATAATTGTAAACCAACATATAAGAAGCATGTGGGACAACTTGTGGTTGGTATCATAAAACTTCATTGTGATTTTCCATTTTCCTTTGTTTTTTTGTTTCGACCTTGTAAAACACATGGAAGAAATGGATGGAAAAAAGATTAATTGGAAGAGAAAAAGACATATCATAGAAAGAGTGGGAGAAAAAAAAAAAAAATACCAGAGAATGAAATATCTGGTCCATCATGATCTCTTCCCCAAATGATTAACGAAATTTATGGCGATATACACTTCCAAAGACAAATGACTACCCCTAAACAAAACACATGCAGTGCACCATCTCATCCTCCCCCTTCTCGCATGCATATGGACACCGCATCAAATGAAATGGATAGTTACATGGAATAAACCCACTTTGTAGTACTGGGTGACTCAGCAAATCCTTCACAACTGACATACGGTGAGGAAAGGTCCCTAACAGCATATTGAGTGGCGATGAACAATTTTAACTAACTCTAATACAAAGTGATAAATTGGTAATCAATAAAGCGGGTGACGTCTCTTCTACCTTCGCTTCCGCATAATCAAGCACGAGCATATACAGATATTTGGTTTTAGTCATTTCACAATCAAGTAAAATCATATATCCACTTGCAAGCAGTCGGCATTGTAACAAATCCTCAGTGTAATTCATCAAATTAAATTAATTTAGATAAACAAGGTCATCAGACACTAAAAATCAAAGAAAGAAACAAATTACGCTTATTATTATATTCCAAGGGCACAGAAAATTTTACACATAATTGCACAAGGTTACGGAATTTTTTTTTTGTTTTGGGGGGGGGGGGGGGGTGAATAGTTATATCTTTTGCTGATGAGACGAGAGGCAAAGGGAGAGAGAAAGCTGAGCCTGTTGGCATTGATTGCGCTTGAGGGCAGTGCCAGCGCTTGAGCAGAGGGCGCGCACCGCGTCGGATTCGTGGGGGCAGGCCAAAGAAACGAGGCACTGGGCCAAAGCGAGGTTGAGATGACGGCAAGCTGAGTCACGACCCAGACCTGACGGGATCCGACGGTGGCATTCCCATAGCGCCCGCTGAAGCTGCTCGCATGAGCCTTCCCTTGATGACATGTTTACGCTTCTTGTTGGAGATCGCAGCAAGTTCGGGTCACTCGCCGCGATCCGGTAATGCGTAGGGTGATCGCTTTACCATGATCACTGAGTAAGAGGCGTAGCCAGGCTTTCTTCTAGATATTGCGGTTGAGTGGTAACAAAATTTGATCGACGGCTGGCATTCATTCGCTGATGCCCGACGCGATAACTCAAAGGAAAAAGGAATATCTGCAAGTAAATATGATCAGATTAAGAGAGAAGCTTGAAGATGAAAATGTTACCCTTATAAGTGTGTTTGGATGGAGTGATTTTTAGAAGGTAATATATATACACACACAGATACCACTTTGTGCTAGGATTTATGGAGAAATTCTTTTTTAATTATTTTTTAATAGTCTTAACTTTATACTTAATAGTTAAAAGTTTGAGATGTAAATCATTTGCTTTTATACTATTTGTAAAAGTATGTTATTTTTTATTTATTTCAAATAATTCTTGTAAAACTCTTAACCAATATTAGTTTTACCTTTTTAATCTTAATCCTAAATGATAAGCTGAAAACATTTAATACTGGCTTAAAATATGTAATTTTTTCTTCCTTTTTATCTAAAAATAAATACATATCATATAGTTGATCTAAAAGGACTTGATCCTCTGGAAAAGGGCATTCTTCAAATAGTTTTATAATATCTAAAACTTGTTTTTGATGTTTTCTTATACGAAATAAAGCATATCGATATATGAAAGCTGAAACCATATTATCCTCTACTTAGAACTTCTAAAAAGCTTTCGTAATTATTCAAGAATGTACTATTCTAAATAATTCAGAATATAATTCTTGTAATAGATTTAAATTTCTATTATAATATATTTTTGCTTCTTCTTGATCTATTTGTTCTAAAACAATATTTAAATTAATTTTTAGAGTTTTAATACTTTGTTTAAATTTACAAATATAAGGAAGAGTCATAAAATAAGAATAACTTATAAGAAAATATGCTGATAAATTTCAGAGATTTTTATTGAATGCTTCCAAAGAGCTTGTACAAAAGATTGATACAAGGGTTTTTTCGAATATAGTGATGAGAATAGTGTAAGCTACCACTCAAAACTTAGTCTAAGGTTTTCTGAGAGTTTTTCCCCATGCCCTTCATCAGTTATGAGAGTTGCCTTTTATAGAAGGCTATTACCTCCTATTTCACCTAACATTCTTACTATTACACCAAGAATGACTCATGACTTTAAAAAAGAGGCTATTACAATTATGACAATTAATACTTTAAGACAAAGCTATCTCTTAGTCTTCTTAGCCTTTTGACAATTCCCGCTAGACTTTTTTCCTTTAGGGGTTTACTTGCTTTATAATTCTTGTTCTTGAAATGATTGTAGACTTGTCTTGTTCTGCTTTTACTATTGGGAGATATTGCCGAAACTTGCTTTTAGCTGGTTTAGAGATTCTTATCTTGAAACTTTTTCAGAAGTTGTGTTAATCTTCTGTATCTTCAAAATAATGTCCTGGACTTGAACTGATTTCTTCGTCTTCTTTTGGTTTATCTAATATTGCTTTGATTTATTCTTGAATTTCTTCTTCTAACGTTGCTGCTACTAAAGCTGCTATTAATTGCTTTTTCTATGCTAAAAATTGGGCTTTTTTTTCATTTTCACTTTTCTTAGATGTACTTGGAGAAATAGTGGAGGAGTGAGATCCTTTTTCATATGAAATGGATATCCATGAATCAATAGCACTTTTACTAACTAAATTTCAATCAAATACTCCCCACCATCTGACATTTATAATTTTTACAAGGAACTGAATACTATTATCTTCTTCCATTTTTGCTGAACTATAATCCCATTGCATAATCCAAGAACACCTAGACATGCGATAAATGAGATCATCTTCATTTCTGCTATAAATGATGTCTTGGCTTTCCAATATTCATATCCCATTGATGCTTCTTTTGGGAAAATGGCTGGAATTGGACCTAAATCCAAAAACCACTTAAAAAACCATTTAGGGAATTGTAAAGAGATTCCCTTTTTGAACCAAAAGAACCATGAATGGGGACTTGGAGAAAAGTCTAGTACATGATGCCAGGCTTCTATATAGTCAAAATAATTATAATACTGAGGCTCAAATTCTCTGGTAAATTCTTTTACTTGGAAAAGAGGTTGGTTCCAATCTTTCAAGGATAGAACTTTTATGATCTTTAGTTTGGAATGGAAAATCCTACTAGGGTCTTTTTTATCAAATACATGGGTTATTTCAACTGAGTTTGTGTCCACAAGAATATACTCATCAAACTTTTGGATTTTTTGAGGATGAACTAGTAGATAATGGAATGGTTTAGGAAATATGTGTTTATACATGATTTTTCGATCTAAGGTAAACCACTCTCTTTCTATAGCTATTACAGGTAATGAATTGGGTTTTTCGATATAAGGATGATCTTGATATGTGGTTTAGTGAGGAATAATTGAGAGGGTGTAACTGGTTGAGGTGTAGAATATTTAGGCTAAGAAGATATATCAGTAGAGCTTTTATCAATAAAACTTTTTCTACTTGATATCATTGAGCTTTTAACAATCTGTGAATAGTCATAGGTGTAGATGATGAAACTAGTACAGATTATTTTTTATGGTTCTTTGGAGGACCATAATTATCTCTTGTATTGGGATTCTGGCTCATTCTGAGTAGAACCCTGCAAGAATTCTCGCGTAAGAAAGTCTGAAAGAGCATTCTTTTCTCTTTTTATGTGTATTATTTCAAAATCAAAACAAGATAAAATTGCTTGCCATCTAACAAAGATATGTTTTGAAACAAGATTTTTTACATCATTTTGTAAAACATGAGGTGCTGCTTTGCAATCAATTCGTACTAAAATTTTTTTATTAAATAAATCATCTTGAAATTTTGTAATACATAGTACTATAGATAAGATTTCTTTTTTGATTGTTTAATATTTTTGTTGGGCTAGATGCCAAATACCTGAATGATATTTGATGACTTGTTCTTTTATGGAGTTTGGAAGAACTTGTTTAAGAATTCCACCATAACCAAGATCAGAGGCATCTGTTTCAACTATTAAAAATGCAGAGGGGTTTGGTATACCTAAACAAGGAGGCTCTTAACAATGCTTTTAACTTTTATAATGACTTGACTCATTTCTTCATTCTATGGAGGAGGATTCTTCCCAAGACGCTTGTACAATGGAGCACAAATAGTTCTAATATTAGGAATGAAGTCCGCTACATAGTTTAGACATCCTAAGAACCTTTGTAATTGTTTTTTATCTTTTATTTCATTTGGGAATTTATCTGTACATTCAATTGATCTTTTAATTGGTGTAAAAGTTCCATGGTATATTTCATATCCTAGGAATTTTACTTTAATCTGAAATATTTTCATTTTCTTGGTTGATATGACCAATCCGTTTTCTTTTATTATTTGAATAAATTTATTCAAATGTTCTTTATGTTGGTTAATCCTTTTAGAAAAGATTAATACATCATCTAAATAAACAATAGAAAATTCCATATATGGATTTAAGATATTGTTCATTATTTCTTGAAATTCACTTGGGGCGTTTTTAAGACCTTGGAGCATTATGTTCCATTCATAATGACCAAAAGGTACTACGAATGCAATTTTATATCTGTCTTTTTCTTTTACAAAGATTTGATAATATCCTGATTTCATATCAAATTTTGAAAAGATATTGGCTTTATATAGTCTCTTAATTAGATCTTGTTTATTTAGTAATAGGTATCTTATCCATCTCAAAACTTTATTTAAAGATTTATAATTAATTACTAATCTAGGGGCTCCACTCTCTATTTCTGATGCTTTGATAATATAAAATCCTGAACAACTCCAGGGTGATTTAGAAGGTCTTATTAATCCTTTTTCTAAATATTCTTATATCACATTCTTACAATATTTTAAATATTCTTCATTCATTTGTATGGGCTTGGCTTTTGTCGGTATGTCAGATTCTTTAAATCCTTCTTCATATGGTAAAGATGTTTCATGATCTTTCCTATGATGAAAGGCCATTGGGTTTTTATCACAAATTTCTTTCTCTATTCTTTTTTCAAATTCTCTTATTATTCTTTGTATTTTGGGATTTTCAATTTGCTCTTCTATCTTTTTATAATAAATTTCTCTATTTAATAAGTTAATCTGTTTATGTTTTTGTCCTATTAATTCTTCTGTTGTTATGGACGCTTTTTGTAATAGATTTAATTCTTTAGTTTTAGGAGGTTCTAAGAATTCAAAAAGAACTGGGGTATTTGGTATAACATGTGTTTCTATGCCTTTTTTGGTTGTCCAAAATGGATATAATAAACATATAAAAGGGGTTCCTAATATTATAGTGTTTACAATATTTTTTACTAATACAAAAGAGGTCTTAAAACAAATTTTATTTTTACAAATCTTGGCATTTGAAAGTTTATACTTAATTTTTAATCATGTTCCACTTGCTTTTGATACTCTTTTAGTTGATATATAAATCAGCTCCTGAATCTACTAAATACATATGTTAGAATATAGTTACCCAGGAACGAGTAATAACAATATCATAAATATTTTAGAAGATAAAAAACTTAAAGAACACAAAAAGCAAGGCTTTAATTTTATACATATAGGATTAATCCAAGTAATAGCAAAACCAAACTTTTAGATAGGAGTAAATACCCCTATTTTAATAATTTTAAGAGATATAAGATTTAAAAAGTTTGAAGATTCATTAATAGCCACCCTAGAAAGCAACAATCATGATGGTCCAGTTTTCTTTAATTGTTATCGTAACTTTACGATGAATATAAATAATGATTATACTTCAGAAGCCATAAAATCATATGTAAAAACCCTTGATGATATAATAGATGAAAAATATGACCCACTTCAGATAATATATCAAATATATTATAAGATTACCAAAATAGATTATAATTTCAGAGTTTTAAAACAATCCCCTAAAGATGAAACTATATTAGTTCAAGCTAATTTAAAAAAAACTACAGTACAAGTTCCTAAAAAACTTAAGCATTCATAAATTATAAAACGTGTTCCAGAAGAATGGTTATTAGAGGATGTTATTGAACCAATAAAAGTTGAAAACACCCAAGTTAGAGAAATAATTCAAGAAGGTAATAATATAAGACTTAGGATGAATAGATCGCAATCAGTAAGGATACAAGAACCCCAAATAATTAGACCTGAAACTTCTAGACATTCAATAGATAATTCAACCATTAATATTGACTTAGTAGGGATAAATAATAGTAGAGCTAGAGTTGCAACATCAGTATATGAAGATACTCAATATTCTCCAACTGCCTCACGAATACTAAACACTTTAACTATGAAAGAATCTTTTGAAATAGATAGGCATGGATAAGAGAAGATTTTGAAGTAGAATATAATAAGGATATTAGAAAATGGTTTTTTAAAACCTTTAGTAAAAAAGAAACTGAAGATATTAGAAAAATATTTTATGATTATATGGAAGATAATGAAATCAATTTATATTTCTTTGATTAGTTAATAAATATCCATAACAATGATTACTGGAGATATAATAGAATCTGAATATCCTCCAGAAGAAAAAGTAAAAATAAGATTGTCAGAAAATACTAAAATAAAAACGGCTAAATATAAAGACATTACCAATGAAAATGGAAATATAGAAAAGAAAGATGTAAGAAAAATTCATCAACAACTTAATTATTCAAATACAATGCTAGATGTAATAAGTAATCAGTTAAAAAAAATTGAAGAAAAAACTGAAAAAAGTAGCACTAGTACAAGTATAATAAAAAATAATTTAGTTCCAAAATTAATAGAAACCCCTATATATAATATAGAAAGTAATTCAAGAATATTAAAATCTAATAGAAAATTAGAATATGATACTGAAGATATAAAAGAAAAGCTTAAAGGTTTAAGTATTAAAAAAGAGATAAACATTTTAGATTTAGAAGTAATCAGATTAACAGCTCATGCTAATAAAGGAAATCCAAAAACTAGAAACTATTATCAAAGACCCACACCTGTAGATATAAGCTATGAAGAAAGAGGTATGCAATATCAAAATACTTACTTATTCAGGAGGAAATATAGAAGAATGGAATGTAGATGGTATGAGTGAACAAGCAGTATTAGATCTTACATGTCAAATAGCTATGTTTGCCACAGTATTAAAATCTAATGGATTATCAAAAAGAGAAGCAACCATAATAATAATACATGGATTTACAGGACAATTAAGAGGTTGGTGGGATAATTTCCTATCTCAACTAGACAAAGAAATAATATTAAATAGTATGAATAAGAAGGTGCATGAACTATTTCAGATACAGTAACAACATTAATAGTATCCATAATTAAAAAATTTATAGGAGACCCTAGTATTTTTAGAGAAAGAGTAGGAGCTCAGTTATTAAATTTAAGATGTCCAACTATGTTTGATTATAGATGGTATAAAAATGTATTTATATCCAAAGTAATCATGAGAAATGATGCTAATAATGCATTCTGGAAAGAATGATTTGTGACAGCCTTACCTAATCTATTTGCGGCAAAACTCGTACAAAAACTACAAACTCATTTTGGAAATCAAATCCCTTATGATAAGTTAACCTTTGGTCAGATACATAATATTATAGTTGAAACAGGAATAGAAGTATGTACTGATATGAAATTACAAAATAAGATTAAAAAAGAGAAGATGACTAATAAAAGAGAATTAGGAATATTCTGTCATCAGTATGGTTTAGAACCTTTAAAAGCTCCAAGTAGACAACATAGAAAACAAATTAAAAAACAGAATAAATATGTAAAAACTAATGATTTTAGAAGATATTATAAAAATAAAAATATACAACATCCTCTACCAATTTATTATAATAAACCTATTAAGAAAAAATACCATAAAAACATAAAGAAAGAAAATGTGTGTTGAAAGTGTGGAAAACCAAGACACTATGCAAAAAATTGTAAAATACACAAAAAATAAATGAATTAACTAATAAAGAATTAAAACAAACATTCTTAATTATTTTATTAATTCTGAAACTAAACTAGAATCTGAGAAAGAAACCATGAGTGAAGAAGATGCTATAGATAATGAAATACTTCAAATAGACAATAACTCTTCAAAAGAATTAGAAATAGAAGAAGAGGAAAATTATTATTTAGGATCAGGTTTATGTAATTGTGAAAATTGTATAGAAAAAACTATAAATGTCTTAACTAGTGATCAAACATCTATTTTAATATCCATCATAGATAAATCAAAAGACTCACCATTAAAAGAAGAATTTTTACAACAATTAAACACATTAATATCTAAAGAAGAAAACCAAAGAAAAGAAATAAGACCAACTGAGATGAAAGAAGTTTATAATATATTCAAAGTACCTAAAGAAAGTATAACTGTAAAAGATTTGCAAAATGAAATTAAAAATCTTAAGCAAGAAATTTCACAAATAAAAGAACAAAATATCACTTTAGAATATAGATTATTAAAATTAGAAGGAGAACAAATAATCCATAAACAAGAATCAAAAGCTTTAATTATAAAAGAATCAGAAGATGAGAGCTTAACCCCTTTTATTAATATATTAAGCCTAATAACTATGCATAAATGGTGGACAAAAATTACTTTAATTGTTAAAAATGAGAAATTTGAATTAATAGCTTTAGTAGATTCAGGAGTTGATTTTTAAATATATATATATATATATATATATATATATATATATGTATATATGTACATATATATCTCATTTCAAATGACTTGATATAAAATTTTTTGTTTAGATATTAGCTCATAAAACTTATAAAATTTTAAGTATTTTCATAAGGTATCCTTAAAATTTAAAAATAGTGGATTTCAAACTCTCTCTATAGAGTGAATTTTGAAATCTCTTCTCATTTTTGTCTCATAACTTTTATTCTTGCAAGTCTAATACCATTCATCAGCTACTACTTGCTCACAATTCGCCAACATCAGTCGCCCAACGCACACCACCCTCCATCGGTCATAGGCCTTCGCCGCCAGCATGCTGTCGCTCATTATCGGTTGTCTGCCTGCCATCCATCACTGCTCAATTGTCATTGTATATCAGCAAATGCCTATCTACTCTTACTGATAGAAAATGTGATATAATTTCATTACACAAACAAAAGTTTTGTAAATGAAGTAAAATAATTACCTTATCTAAACAAAAGGATTTAAAAATAAAAGGAATTCAATTGAGTCAATTACAATTCAATGCATTTTAAATTCTCTGAAATTCAACAATGCTCCATCCAAATGATAAAACAAACGATTTTCTTCCTTGCATTGCTTTCTTTTCATGCACGAGCTACATATATAGTTAATGATTTGAGAACATTCACAATCTTTTTCTCGTAACTTGAATATTCTTTTTTATCAATCCATATATCCTAATTCTAGAATATTCCCAAATATTCTTCCCTAACATTACATTTCTCATCATATCACCTTGTCCTCAAGGTTATTAGGAAAAAAAAAATTTCAAGTTCCTAAAAATTATTAATCCTATGAAACTAAGTAAATGTTCATTTTGGCCCCTGAAATTATATGTGTGATTCACTTTAGTGGCTAAAATTAAGAAAGTATCATTTTAGTCCCTATAATTTCAAAAAGTAATTCAAATTAGTCCTTATATTACTGTTTTTAAGGACTAACTTGAATCACCAAAAGGACTATGTTGAATTACGTTTTGAAATTTCAAGGACTAAAGTGATACTTTCTTAATTTTAGGGACTAAAGTGAATCATGCATACAATTTCATGATCAAAGTGAACCTTTATTCCTATGAAACTATTTTGTTTCCAATAAATATCAAGTACACGATAAAAAAAATTTTCTACTAGATCTCATTGTTTGAGTAGTGTAACGACTAGTTCTTTAGTATGGTTTGCGACAAAATAATTAAATGTGAATAATTTATAAGGATTTTGAAAATTTCAACAAACACAAATATGATCACAATAATATGAGGACTTTGTAAAACAAAATAATTTAATATTGTTAAAAATTTAATATAATAATATTTTAATAAAAAATATAGAATGATACCCTATGATTGCTATAAGGACATAGATAAAATAAGGGTAAGGGTAAATAGATATTTTAACCTGGTAAAGTACATAAAATAAGGGTAAGGGTAAATAGATATTTTAACCTGGTAAAGTTTTTTTTTATATCAATTGGGTACCGAAATGGTAATAATCAGTACATTAAAATGGTAATAACTGATACACCAAAACACTAAAACTGGTATAAATAATAAATATTATCAGATCTCATAATTTTATTTAGGACAATCAAATAAATATAGATATTTTTAATATAGATATAAGGCAAATTGATCTGAAAATAGACATACTACTTACTTTTTCTCCAAGTAAGTTTTAGTGTATAAATAAAAAAGCAAAATAAATGGCATTTCTTTCCTTCCTAGCAGCAACTTCATGTTCCTTACTTCTTCTGTTCACCATCTTGATATTTTTCTTCTTGAAGCTCCATGAAACCTTCAAGTTCTTGAAGGTTATGCTTAGATAAATATTTAAACTAGTTCAAAAATACTTTCTCTACATCAAACTCAACCCAAAACCATCTTTTTTCCCTTCAAATATGTCCAAACAGCAGCATAAATGGGTGCTGAAAATGGGTTTGAAGCTTTAGTTAAAGGAGAGAAAGCTAGAGAAAAGTTTAGGAAAATGCTTGGAAGAATGGCAGAAAAATCTGTCTATTGCTTGGTGGCTATTTGGCTATTTTTGCTAGATAAACTCTTGAAATATATTTGAAATTATGTGTGTGAAATCTAAAGTTTATTTTCAAGATACATATATATGAGCTTGATGGATGTAAAAGGATGCAATAGATAAAAGTCTTGTAGGTTGATCGAATGGATGTAAGAGATTTATTAAGTAAAAGAAGAGATTTTTGGTTCTTTAAAAAGAATGAGATACCTAGAAATTTACCAGAATATAATAAAAAATAATTTTATAAATTCTAAAAGATTGGTATTTTGAAGCATGATGATAAAGCTTCATGGAAAAAGAATGAGATTTTGATTAATAGAAGAAAAAGCTTTGAAATCTATGAAAGGCACTTGGTTTAATTTCCTGAAAGTTTTAAGAATTACTAAGTAAGGAATCCTATCAGTTTCTATAGTGAATAAATCTCATAAAAGATTAGCAGACTTTCTAGAAAAATCTCATCACAGTTTAGCATACTTTTCAGAAATATCTCATCATAGTTTAATAGATTTTATAGAAAAATCTCGTAACAGTTTAACTGGTTTTATAGAAGATTCTCATAAAAAGTTTGGTGGTTTTCTTTCGGAAAATCTCATAAAATTAAAGAAAGTTTCTGCAGAGAAGATTCATAAGAATTTAGGAGATTTTGAAACAGAATATCTCATAAGATTTCAGGAGATTTAAAGAGAAAAGTCTCACAGTAATTCACGAGACTTAACATAGAAAATCTTGTAAGAGTTAAGGAGATTTTAAGGAAAATCTCAAAGCAAAAGTATGAGAAATAGAACTATTAAGAAGAGATTTTACTTGATAATCATAAGATTTCCTAATCAAATATTAAAGATTCTTATGAAGCGAGAAAATCTGAGAAAATAATATAAGTGGAAAAGTGCACGAGAAGGGGGGATTGAATCGTGCTTGCTTCATTTTAGTTTTCTGAAACATTTAAAACAAATATTATCAAGTATAAAAACTTGTAGTGTAGCAGAAACCCAGTTAGTGGTTTTAGAAAGTAGATTTTTGAAGTATAAAATAAATAACAAAACGGCAAAAAAATTATTTCAGCATATGATGAAAAATAAAGCGCAATAGAGAAATATAAATAAGATCAAGGAGAGAAAGATGAGACACAAATTTTTTTATACTGGTTTGGCCAAAACTATCTATATCCAATACTCAACAAATGTTGAGGTTCCACTAAACATCTTTCTCAAACTGACAAAGAACAAATGGACAGTCTTTATATTAGCCTTTCTAAGCTCTCATCTATGACCAATAGACAATTCCTACTGCCCCAGATTGAGTAGTTCTTCACCAGCCTCTCCAAGCTCAATCGAGTAGTTCTTCCTAGCCTTTCCAAGTTCAACCGAGTAGTTCTTCCCAGCCTTTCCAAGCTGAATCGAGTAGTTTTGCCCCAGCCTCTCCAAGCTGCAAGTAGTCTTACCCCAGCCTATGTAAGCTGCAAGTAGTCTTTGATTAGCTTCTCTAAGCTAAACCATGATCAACAAGAGCACCTCACTGTCGCGTTGCAAGTAGTTTTACATTAGCCCCTCCAAGCTATCTCGCAACGATCACTACTAGATCGAGGATACAAAGGTTTAGTGTTTGAGTTGCCACTCAAACTAACCCACACTCAAGTTTCCTTAAAATATACATGAAAAGATCTTGGGAAAATTAAATGATTTCTTTCTATCATTTCTTCCCTAGGAAGAACATAGATCTAATTAAGAATGTAGAAGAAAGATTTTTACACTTCAAGGAAAAACTGATTACATGATATATTGAACCTTCCAAGAAATGATGAAAGATTTTGCAGAGTTTCCTCTCTCGAATATTCAATTATCTCATTAGCTTTCAAGCACATTATCTCCATTATAGCTGTCTTCCCTTATGACCGTTGCCGTTAATCAATTCTCCAAGTGACACATGTAGATCATCTGTTTGTGTCTTGGAAAGTAAGTCTAGAAGAGTAGGTCATCTGTAGAAGCCGTTGTGTAGTTAAGGTTTCTGATGCTCCCTCAGAAATTACTTTTTCACTTTCTAATCATGGTTTTTGAGCTCCTCCTTCTAGAAGCTCGGGTGATTGACCAATTAGGCAGAAGAGATGATGTATTAGTTTGAAACTGGATTTGACTTGAAAATATGAAATTCAAAATTTAAATTTCCCTCATTTTCCTATACCATTTAGTGCTCCACAATGAAGTGAGCTTTATGATGTGCGTTATCAGTTCCTTGATAAATCTTCTATTTTCAGGTCTTCAATCCAATCTTTATGATGATGAAAGATGTGCAATTATGATGATTGAAGATAGTGTAACACGTTGCTCTCAGAGTTTGGATGATATCTTCGTTTTGAGTGTCTTTCTGATGTCTAGTGCTACTTTCTGAAGACCCTTGCCTTAGTTTCTTGCTCTTGATTTGATTTTCTTTCATCCGTGAGACATGTATGCGTACTTTGCACGATATAATATTCACTTTCTATTAGGCTCAATTTCTTTACACGAGATAAATCATGTTTGTACATGTAAAGTGAAATTATTCTCAAGTGCATATTATGCAATCCGAAAATACCTATTATGCTTTGTCAAGAAACTCAAGGTAGATATTAGTCGTTCTTCAAAATATTTTTTTTAAATTGGCTTTGTTGTCATTCAAAACAAATCAGCACGTCTTGATAAGGTTCGAGAGCTAACAATCTCCCCCTAAACCAAATAGAAGAAAATCTTTTGAAGAGATATTGAAAGAAAAATTACTGAATTATAAGCGTAATAGTTCACATTCTTTCAACTTTATCACTAAAGGTGATTTCAGGAAGTTCTTTTCTTAAGGCATGACCTATATCTTATAAAAACATTTTTGGCCTTAAGAGACTCAAATCATAGCTGTTATTGTTTTACTTGAAGCTTTAGAGCAGACTTATTGTACTTTCTGAAGAGTATCAGAACAGTGTGTTAAGAAAGAAACTGCAATGTTAAGAGAGAAAATGTTTTGTTAATAGAGAAAATTTTTAAGCTTAGATTAAACAAATAGCTTGATCTTTTGGTCATAAAAAAAAGCTTTCTGAAGATCTATGTGCTTATGAAAACTTAACAAGAAATACTTGTGATATTTTATCTTGATTAGATTCATTTTTAGCACTTCTTTATCCAAATTTTTTTTTGGAAGGAATGCTTAAGGATATATAATAACCTAACAGAGCATTCGTGATTTTGGAGAAAAGCATACTGATGCTTATGTAGGTTCTAATGCTCAAAGAAACCTTAAAAGGATAGTATCAACATATTGCTATATAAGGTTTCTGAAGCTCATTAAGGTTTAATCCCAGAATAAGCAAGGATGAGCTTTTGCATTGAGCTGTGAAATTTTTCTCATAAGTATCAAAGCATGGAAAAGATATTTGCAATAATAAAGGTATATGATCTTTTAAAAGAAATTATATGATCTTTTAAAAGAAATTTTTTTTGATACATATGTGAAACAAAATCATAATACATTTTGTGACATATAAACACAACACACTTCAAGAGAGTTCAGAAGCTTGTTAACTGATCTCAGTTGTATCAACATGAAGCCATAGGTTTTTGAATACTTGTTAGAAACTATTCACAAATGTATTTTGACCAAGTTATACACAACCTATTAAAAGAAAACATCTTATATGTGTGTCAAAGATAATGTGTTTTGTTAAAGCTAAAGAAAAATGATTAAGCACATCATACATATCGAGGCTTTAGCAGATTAAATGGAGTATCATAGCAACCCAACTCTTGCTCCTAAAGATACTTTGCCAAAGCTAATCATAAAACACATGTAAGCTAAGTATCCCAGCATGTTAATGATTAAACAAGACATCGCATAAGCATAAGAAGCAGAAACTTATCAGGAGAGTGTATGATTGGCTGAGCATATAAAGAACATCGATATGAATCAGAGCTTAATGAACATTTATGTGTATAAGTGAAAACAGAGCATGAAACATGAATGACATATATGCATCATAAATCATTATATATATGAATAAAGATGGAGGAACGATTTATACAAAACCGTAATGAAAAACCTAATTGTTAAAAGATATACAAACACATATAGAATAATAGAAGAAAATATGCATGCTAAACAAAAATCTCTGAGCTCCTCCACAGCATAAGCTCTCCTTGAGTCCATAGCATTTGATTTTCTTTAAAAACTATTCTTCTCCCATTTTTGGTATCGTTAAAAAGGAGGTGTGCTTAGAAACATACGCTGTAGCATCTGAAGAATCTGAAGTTGCAGATCTTCCATTTGTCTGAGCTGGGTGCCATGTTTTATGATAGTTGCTTTAAATCTATCCTATCTTGAGGAAATCTCCCTCAGATTTTGCAATATGACTTGATAGCTTGTTAAAGACTTAGTTAAGGATGGAGGCGGCAGATTGATAGGTGTAGAAGCAACTCTAGGAGATGATTCAGGAATGTTTAAAGGTACAGTCTCCCCTAACTTAGCTGAATCAACTTGAGTCTCATCTTGTGCAGCAGTTGGAGGTGAAGAAGATTGTCCATGACCATTTAGAGATGTGGAAGTGGCAGAAGCAAAGGCAGCATGAGCAAAGGTAGGCTTAGGGATAACAGTAGCAATTCCTTGAGCAGGAGCAGCAGAAGGAGGAACATATTGAACTAACACAGAAGCAGCAACATCTTGCACTGTATGTGTTTCAGCTTCAGATGTCCTACCATTTCTTCCTCCACTAGGGTAATGCAAATGGAAGAAGGAGGTTGAGGCACCATTTGAATGATTACTGATTATGGTATTGATGCTTCTTTCTCAGGCTCTTCGACAATTAGTTCCAAGTTGGAGAAGACCTAATTAATGAAGTTTAAGCCATCCATACCCTTTTCTTCATATTGTGGTTTTGGATCCTTAGAGTTTGACATGATGGCCAGCACTTGACTTATGGTCTGGTAAAAAAGGTATACTCAAATTGTTAAGACATGGGTTTTGAAGGCTACTCGTCAATAACTATAAGGGGTCTAGGAGCAACATTGACCCTTCTGTTACTTGAACCTTGAATTCCTTTAGTCTCTTCCAATTTCCTTACTTCTGTAAGTCTCTTTTTTTCTTGCAGGATCTATTGCTCCTTAAGGATGAGGTCAGCTTCTTCTCCATCATAGAAGGCTCAGCTCTCTCATTGCAGCTGCAGTCTACTCTACTTCGCTCATGTCCTTTAGAATAAGTGTAGCTCTTGGAACCCCTTTTGACAAAGACTGATACTTCTCTTCTTGAATTTTCTTTTAGATAGGAAGTTCGTCAGGTCTGTTTGAGAAAGATCACCTTCTGATATCTCTATCTCTTCTTTAGATGGCTTTTGAACTCTTGTGAATTTCTGCCTTTTGTTTGACTTCCCCTTGCTTTTCTAAAGGAACTTGGACAAAGCTTCTTCAGACTCTGTGTCTCTAGATGTTTGCTCAACTTCCTTTGAATTCTCTGAGTTGCTTTCAGAAAGGACGAACATCTTCTTAGATTTTCTTTTCTTTAGCTCTCCTATTTTCTTCTTGTTCCTTACCGCCTCTTTTTCTGCCTGGTTCTCATCAATCAGAAGACTTGCTTTTTTGGAGCTAGTTTTCACGGGGAAAGACTGTGTTTTCTTCTTTGAAACCATTGTAGGTATAGTCTATAGCTGGAAAGTATTCAAACCATTCTTCAGTCAGAAGGTATCGAAAATGCTGAAAGATTTTTATTAGAAGCATACCATAGGGCACTGCAATAGTTCTTCTTTTATTCTTGGTCATAGAACTGAGCATGTAGTCCATTATCATCTTAGGAAAATTTACTTTTCATTTGGTCATTAAACAACAAAGCAACATACAATCCATACCCAATAAGACATCTGTGCTTCATCATTTGGGTAGAACTGTGAATTAGACTACAGTAAACACTTTTCTTACCTTAATACTAAGTAAAGCAGTTGTAATGTTACCGCGTCTGTACTTGATTGAGTTAGTGAGGCATTTTGACACATCTTAAGCACTCACCCAAGGAGTTGAAATACTCTTCATTAACTAAATAGTTAACTCTAGTCGTAGGAGCCATAACCACTATAGATAGGTTAGACAAACCCATTTCTATGCAGGCATCCTGATGGTGATTTTGAGTGTGGTTGTGTTCTTTGCTTCGAGGAAACAATAATCATTCTTAGAAATACTCTATCTGAGATGCTCAGAAAGTATTCCCAACCTTAGAAAGTGAAGACTTCCTTAAGAATCTAGATTTGATTCAACAGGGAGTTCATTAATCTTTTCCCAAGTGCAATAGTTCTATGAGAGAATTCATTCGTATACATTTCTTGCATAAAGGCTCATCAAACATAATAAGGGTTCTTCGCTTTGGAGAACTATCGAGTTCCTTTCCTTCAGCCATTTTGGATTGGTGTTTGTGTGTAGAAGATTGTGTGATGTTAAGGCATAAAGATTGAGGCTTGAAGGAAATGTTGGTGAGAAGTTTTAGTTTCAAAGATGAGGGTTTGAGAAATGAAGGTTGCAGTTATAAAAAGAAGGAATAGAAGAAGAGTAATCAGTTGAGGTAGCATGTTTTAGGAAGATGAATGGTAAAGGTAATGTGTATGGAGTGGAGATTTTATGTGATGGGACAAGTCTGATTGAAGGTGAGGCGACGTGGAAGAAAGAGACACAAAAGAGGGGGAATTATCCTGCCTTTCCAAAAAAGTTACTTTCTGAACTTCACGGCTTACTTTTTGACCTTCTGAAAGGTCTTCATGAACTCATCACAGACTCATCCTCCTATACTAGATGCTATGCTCCCATATATATATATATATATATATATATATATATTATTTTTTGACTCTTAATATCTTTTACCTGACCAACCCATCTTCTTTCTAAACAAATCGTCTTCTACCTGATCAAACTGTCTTTTCTCTGATCTTACAAGTTGCATTTCTGATATTGTATCTTGTTTGGCTGATGTTCTGACCAACCAACTTACAACATAGATTGAACTTCTGCTGTTCTTGCAAACTCAAGATATAGTCTTTCAGCTTGATCCTTATGTGCAGTATTTGGGTGTTTTTTCTTTCAGCCATTTCTCTGGAGAAATTAGCTGCAGCAAGTAGCATTTTGGTGCAAAGGCTTCATCATAATCCATTTTTTGTTAATAGATATAACCTTGTGCAGCCATGCTTGCCCTGACAATATTAGGTTTGTCCAGATGACTTTGATGATCTACTTTGTACTAATGATGATGTTTCAACATATTGTGTACATTTTGTCTTTTTCGTGAACTTGGTCAGCACATTTAGCATAGCTTTTACCCAACTTTGACTATTCAAAGCTTTTCAGTGTGTTCAGGTTTAACGGTGGTGATGAAAGCATAGTTTTGATATATATCCCGAGGATGACTTGGTTTTCATACCCTTGGGAATCACTCCATGAACTTAGACATTAGAAGATGATCTTTTAATCAGAAACTCTCGTGCAATTTTCATAAATTGATATACTTCAGCTTCTATGTCATCTTCATACTGCTCATTTTGTGGTCCAAAAAGATTACTTTTTGATTATCTTGAGAGATCCGAGCATACTTTCTGAAATGTTGATATTCTGGAGCTTACTTTCTAAAGTTTTGGCTTTCGTCTGCTAGCTTTCTAGAACTTCCTTGAGATTCATTTTCTCAGGACTTTTCTCAAGATCATTGAGATTATCAGCGAGTTCTTCTTTAAACTTGTTCATCATTGTACTTGAGAGATTCTTGAGTAGTTTATCCTTCAAGATCTATAATAACTCTATGGTTCAAAACATGATATCTAGAATGATCATCATCTGTTTTCTTCTTGATACTTCAGCCAAAGAGACTTTTTAGATATACCTGCAAGAAAAGGATTTGATTTTAGTACCTAGACTTTCTTGGGTCCTTTTTGATTAATTTCAAAGAAAGAGATTTTTCAACCTTTCTAACAAATTTCTTTTCAAATAGCCATTTGTTAAGCTGGTATCTCTTCTTGCAACAGTGAGATCAAATATAGGATAAAGATATAATAGATGGGATTGCATAGCTTTTTCATTTTCTGTTTCCTCTATATATCCTAGTCCAATTTTCTAAAACTATAAATGCTGGCCATTTTCACAAAAACAAAGTTTTTGAAATATGTCAAATGTTTCATGTCAGATCTTTAGAAGCCATGAAGTCTTCTCAAAAATTCAGAAATAACTTTCTGATATTTTTCATATAAGCTTTTGGAGGCTTCAATTTTATAGAACTTTGAGAATAAGGAAATATCCTTAAAAAAATGTTTCTTTTAGCTTTCCAGCTTCAGGCATGATCTTCTCAAGTTCTCATAGCAACCTTACGAGTTTCTTGACTAGTTTGAGATATACAGAAGAGTAAGTTTGAGAAATTTCTAGCAACTCATCATCTAAAGCAATTTATACAAGATATGAAGGGTAAGATGCAGATACATTTACCTTGCTAATCTATGTTGAAGAACCTTTGGCCATGAAACACATAATGGCAGCATTTTCTAGTACATCTTGACTCAACCTTTTCTAGGTGTTTAGCACACTCTTCTTTTTTGTGTTGGGATACATCTGTTAAGCTATGAGCATAGGACTTCTGATGCAAGATGTTTGTATTTACTACGATAAGCATGTTGCTCTTTTTAAGATAATCTTTGTCCCTTTTTGTTATTCATGAGATTGATGTCTCCTTGTTTTAGCCATTACAGACTTTTGACATTGTCTATAGACAAAGAGATTTCATCTCCATTTTCAATCTCAGATATCTATATTAGATCTTTCTACATCATATGAAGTTTTAGCAATTTTCATTTGTTTTACCAGTGCATTGCATCTGATATGACAACCTTAGGGTCAGGAATATCTTAAAAATGGTTTAAGATCTTCAAACATCATGCACAATTTGTTCCATATAGCCTTTCATATGTCATAAGAAATACATATGTAACATATACTACTTCAGCTTAAAGCATATATGAATAGAAGCTAGACTTAGTGGAACAACTGAACTCTTTTCCTATTTATTGTTCTTGTCCACCAGTCTTTTGAAATCCCTTTAAGCATAGAGTGTGCCAAGACAGATCTTGATATCTCATCAGTGAAAGATGATCAGTTGATAGATTGATTTTGTGTAGTGGATATATGCCATTTTGTCGCTCAAATCTTTGTCTTATGCAATTGTTGGATTGCTCAACCTTTCAGAAGCCTTGCTCTGATACCACTTGTAAGTGGAAAAGTGCACGAGAAAGGGGGCTGAATTGTGCTTGTTTCATTTTAGTTTTCTGAAACATTGAAAACAAATACTATCAAGTACAAAAACTTGTAGTGCAGTGAAAACTCAGTTAGTGGTTTCAGAAAGTAGATTTGTGCAGTATAAAATAAATAACAGAATGGCAAGAAAATTATTTCAACGTATGATGAAAAATAAAGCGCAACAGAGAAATGGAAATAAGATCAAGGAGAGAAAAATGAGACACAAATATTTTTATACTAGTTCGGCCAAAACTGCCTACATCCAGTACTCAATGAATGTTAAGGTTCCACTAAATATCTTCCTCAAACTGAAAAATAATAAATGGATAGTGTTTACATTAGCCTTCTCAAGCTCTCATCTGTGACCAATAGATAACTCCTGCTTTCACAGATTTAGTAGTTCTTTACCAGCACCTCTAAGCTGAATCGAGTAGTCTTGCCCCAGCCTCTCCAAGCTACAAGTAGTCTTGCCCCAACCTCTCTAATCTGCAAGTAGTCTTTGACTAGCCTCTCCAAGCTAAACCGTGATTACCAAGAGCACCTCACTGTCACGTTGTAAATAATTTTATATTAACCTCTCCAAGCTATCTCACAGTGATCACTACCAGATTGAGGATACAAAGGTTTAGTGTTTGAGTTGCCACTTAAACTAACCTACACTCAAGAAAATATACATGAAAAATTCATGGGAAAACTTAGATGACTTCCTTTTATCATTTATTCCCAAGGAAGGACATAGATCTAATTAAGAATATAGAAGGAAGCTTTTTACTCTTCAAAAAAACTGATTACATGATATATTGAACCTTTCAGGAAGTGAGGAGAGATTTTTGCAGAGTTTCCTCTCTTGAATATTAAATTCTCTCTTCAGCCTTTAAGCACAACATCTCTTTTATAGCAGTCTTCCTTTATGATCGTTGCCCTTGATCAGTTCTCCAAGTGACATGTATAGATCATCCATTTGTGTCTTGGAAAGTCAGTCTAGAAGAATAGGTTGACAGTGTAACACCCTAGTAATTAACCAGATACACCTAGGTTGAATCTGATTAATGACTAGACTTTACTCCTTGCTTTGGTTCTTTCTTCATAATTTGAAAATACTTAGTGAAATTACGAGCCATTTTTTTTTTTAAACACATAATTGAAAACGTGAGCCGAGTACAACGTGAACGAGTAAGCGGGGTATAATAAGACGTTTAAGAATATATCACATCATATCACTTAGGCTCCATCATATAACATCCATAAGCACATTATAGCATATATTTACATACAATAACCTCACTCAAAGGGTGGGTTATGTTCATACATCATTATCTTATGCAAACCCATAAAAGAAAATATACTTAAGGAAATACATGCCCCTAAACTAGATAACTCCATAAGCCGGGAAGGTTATCCTAAAACTAGGGTGCATGATCACACATAAATCTACTAAGAACCTTCTATGGCCTTTGTCCTAGAAATGGGGAATAAATCCGATCCATCGATGAGCTCCCTCGGAACGGGACACACGAGATGCACCAGTCGGGTCGCATGGACGGCCTTCTCGCTAACCTCGGCTGAACAACTGTTTCCTCACTACCCTCTCTTACACGTGTGGGAGTAGGAGCAGAGCTCTCGAGAATATACATGAGTAGGAGTGTCCTCTGAAGGATCGGTTTGAGAATATCTCGTCTCGGGACATACTGAAATCCATGGACAGCAGATGAAGCGGGATAAGAACGTAACATCCTTTCATCAAGTGGACGTGCATGTTCGAAAACCATTTCATCGCCATAGGGAGAAGTAGGAGAAAATCGATAACTAGGGACAGGATGTGCAAATGGACGACCTATGTAAATAAAAACACGAATTGCGCACCTCCTTCAAAATGATACGAGCGATGCACGGATCATAGTGGAATTCCCAAGTAGGGGTATCAACGAACAGACGAATGTCGCCATTTGAATCTGGAGACAATGACGGAAATAAAGAAAAGGGAGTGAGAATCTTGCAAAAGAAATCTCAGAAGGGTACCTCCTTCAATAGTGTCATCATCAAAGTCCCCAGGAACCTCGGGATTATTCTAAAATAGTGAGCATGCAAAGATTCATTTTAAGTTCGGACAAATACTTAACCGAGGTTCGTCAATTTTTAATTATCGCCTTATAATGCATCTTATTCTTAACATGTCATATTTACAATGAACATTTCCTTTATCATTACATCATATTCCTCATCATCATTATCAAAATAACATGCATAAAAGAACGTCATATAATATTAGCTACACATGGACACAAAGTGCACATATTTCATTTCTTTAGTGCCTTTGGTGACTTAAAATCTTATCATCATCATTATTTTCCTTGGGCCACCCTATACTCCACCCTTTTGGGAGTAATTTAGGTTATGAGCTCATACTTTACTAGTCGTCACTAGCATATACTTATCCCTTTTGATAAGCTAAAGTCCCGACTCTACCCTTTTGAGAGAACGGGTTAGGGGCTAAAATCACCTTTTCACCACCTATAGTCCGATGGTTCCAAAGGATCATTTTCTTATAAGTTTAAGTCACCATTAAATCTTTGCATGTTATATCATAATACAATTCATAAACATCATAACATTTTCTCATTTATAGTCTTAAGCTAGAATAATATATATCAAGCTGTAATCATGCATATGGGAGATTCCCGGGAAGAGAGGTGGGTCACAATGGACACGCTTAAATACCAAGTCTTTCCTTAGCGAACCTTTCCAAATTACACTTTTACAATGATACACTTTCTTCTAGCAACAAAGGTAAATTTTACATAATAAAGAACATTTCATGTACAAGCATTCTCATTATTTGCAACAAAGCAACTATAACATGCAAGCCAGGAAATCATTCAATGATATCAAGTACTTAATAAGCATCCAATCCTTACATAAAATTATCAATTATAGAACTAATTAGTTACTAAACCAATTATGAATCATTCTCTTAACAATAAACCATAATTATCACAACTTCAATCATATCAAATCATTATCACACATTGATACTAAACTCAGATCAGTGGCGAATCATGAACCTCATGCAATTACATAGAATCATATTTTAAGTGCATATAAAATACTAGTTCCCAGTAAAATCCTTGCAAAGCCTTAAAACTCATTTAGAAACTAGTTCTTTTGTCAAATTTGGGAGGATCTTCACAATTAAAATTCTCACTTAAGATAAAAGGAGTAAGTCTTGAGCTTTAGAGATTTAGGTGACATCTTAGAATTATAAACATGCTATGCAACCTTATTTTAATCTTATCTTTATAAGGTGATAGCTTGGAATTATAAACATGATATGCAATTCCATTTCTTTATCTTTAAGATTTAAGGTGATGACTTGAAAATTAAACATGATGCAAGAACTTGAAATATAAACATGATACAAGAAATCGGAGGCGGTAATCCGCACAAGACCAGAGAGAGAAGAAAATATTAAGAAACCGGAGCGGCGGTGAGTCCGCATACAGGACCATAGAGAGGAGAAGAGAATATTAAGAAACCAGCGGCGGTAGTCCGCACAGAGGACCGATAGAGAGGAGAAGAGAATATTATTATTACATCTTTTAAGCTCCAATCTCAAGACTTTTTAAAGAATAAATTCTTTAACTCCAATAATCATATTTCTTTGCTTGTGATACATGGGCAAGTCTTTGAGCTCTAGGATCTTTAGGTGATGGCATAAAATAAACATGCCATGCGTTGATTCTTTTAGCCATTATAAAATATAGTGAGAGCATAAATTAAATATGAGATGCAACCTCTTTATTATCTTGAAAGATTAAGTGATGACTTGAAACATAAACATGAAATACAAGCTTGGAATTTAAACATGAGAAATGCAAGTTCATTTATTCATTCTTGAAAATTTAGTGATGACATAGAAGGTAAACATGGTTATGCAAAGCATAAACTTAATCATGGATGCAAATTCATTTTGTTTCTTTACTAGAGCTCCTTCAAGACTTTAAAAGAATTATAAATTCAACCCAATACATATCTTAACAAGAAATAAAACATAAAAGAAAAAAATACATCTTTCAAGTTCTAAACTAAAAATCTTTGTTTTAGCATCATAAAGCATTATTCTTTAAGATTTTGCATCAAGTGGAATTTTCAAGCTTTAGAGGCCTAACTTGTGATGGATTTACAACCCACCCTCAAGGTCCTCATCATCAAGCCATCATCTTAGTTCCACCTAGGCCATATGGTTGAATTGGTTAAAGAAAAATTGAAGAGGAAAACCAAAATGAAAAGCTAAGGCAAGTTCATAATTTCATCATTTTGAGCTAAAAACACAACTCCTCAAAGCATAGAAATAAATTTAGAAACTACTCCCTACCTAATCTGAGTTGAAGAAGAGGAAGAGAACTTGGTTTCTTGAAGTGAAATGAAACAAAATCTCTTTGAAAAATTGAAGAAAGAATTCAGCCAAAGAGGAGGAAGAAAGAAAGTTTTTGGTGCTCCTAAAAACTAGTTATGAACCAAGCATTCCAAGACCACTCAAGCAAGCCTATTTATAGAAGATTTTGAGGCTTCTAATTGGCCAAAATGATGAGGTAGTGGACGGAATTTTGCAGGAGAAATAAGGGAGGAAAAATCATTTTAGACAAAGTTGTATGAAATTAAGGAATTATGTCTCTTATGGTGACATTTTGGCATTTTGTTTTAGTGCAACTTTTGGCAATAATTCAGCTGCATAATGGCATCAATAATTTCGTCCATTACAGCCCAAAGAAGTGAAATTTGTGTGTTCCATGCATTATTTAGGTGTAGGCAAGGTATTCATGTAATTTAGAGAATTTACGGTTAAGGGTTTAAGTGAATTAGTAAGCAATTTGGGTGTTTTTGAGCAATTTTGGGTTCTAATCAATCTAAATACATAATTTTGACTCTAGATTAATATTTAGAATTTAATAAGCTTTAATTTGAGCCTAATATTGCTTAGGTTTGGTATACTGAATCAAAAATCCTGAAATTCGCAAAGCGCCCAAAACAGGGCAAAATCGTACTTTCACTTAAAAATTGCCCGAGGCCACCCGAGCTTAACCAATGGTTAATCATGGCTTAAAAACACATTTTAAAACATTTTAGTGAGGTTCGGGCTCAGTCGGCACGCACATCGGAGTTAAACAAATGCAGGGCTGCTTTTGGTCATTTCAAGGCGTCGGAACTCAAAATTGAGATCCTTCTGCTCTATTAACACACATAACACAAACAATCCCTTATTATCCTCAAAATATCCCCTTGAGAATAGGTGGGGCCCACGATCCTCATTTTCTGAGTAAAATAACTTCAGGGGCATTTTGGTCATTTTATACGTACAGAAATTCGGGATTTGCGACTCTCGCATGAATCGTTCCTAACCTCTCTTCTAATGTTATATTCCTTTATTGAGGATTGTTCGGCCTCAAATCTTATGTAATAATTACCTACGATAATTCGGTAATTGAGTAATTTCTAATGACAGTAAAAATTGCAGTAAAAATTGGGGCGTTACAGACAGTCTATCACATCAGTTGCAGAAGCCATTGTGTAGTTAAGGTTCTGATGATCCCTCAGAAATTACTTTTTCACTTTTTGATCATGGTTTATGATCTCATCCTTCTAGAAGCTTGGGTGGTTAACCAATTAGGCATAAAAGATGATGTACCAGTTTGAAGCCGGGTTTGACTTGAAAATGTGAAATTCAAAATTCAAATTTTTCTCCTTTTCCTGTAGCATTATGTGCTCCACAGTGAAATGAGATTTCTGATGTATGTTTTTAGTTCCTTGATAAATCTTCTGTCTTTTGTAACACCCTAGTAATTAACCAAATACACCTAGGTTGAATCTGATTAATGACTAGACTTTACTCCTTGCTTTGGTTGTTTCTTCATAATTTGAAAATACTTAGTGAAATTACGAGCCATTTTTTTTTAAAAAAAAAATAATTGAAAACGTGAGCCGAGTACAACGTGAACGAGTAAGCGGAGTATAATAAGACGTTTAAGAATATATCACATCATATCACTTTGGCTCCATCATATAACATCCATAAGCACATTATAACATATATTTACATACAATAACCTTACTCAAAGGGTGGGTTATGATCATACATCATTGTCTTATGCAAACCCATAAAAGAAAATATACATAAGGAAATACATGCCCCCAAACTAGATAACTCCATAAGTCGGGAAAGTTATCCTAAAACTAGGGTGCATGAACACACATAAATCTACTAAGAACCTTCTATGGCCACTGTCCTGGAAATGGGGGAATAAATCCCATCCACTGATGACCTCCCTCGGGAGGGGACACACGAGATGCACCAGTCTGGGGTCGCATGGACGGCCTTCTTGCTAACCTCGGTTGAACAACTGTTTCCTCACTACCCTCTCTTACACGTGTGGGAGTAGGAGCAGAGCTCTCAAAATATACATAAGTAGGAGTGTCCTCTGAAGGATCAGTTTCAGAATATCTCATCTCGGGAATATACTCTGGAAATCCATGGACAGCAGATGAAGCGGGATAAGAACGTAACATCCTTTCATCAAGTGGACGTGCATGTTCGAAAACCATTTCATCGCCATAGGGAGAAGTAGGAGAAAATCGATAACTAGGGACAGGATGTGCAAATGGACGACCTATGTAAATAAAAACACGAACTGCGCACCTCCCTTCAAAATGATACGAGCGATGCACCAGATCATAGTGGAATTCCCAAGTAGGGGTATCAATGAACAGGACAAATGTCGCCATTTGAATATGGAGACAATGACGGAAATAAAGAAAAGGGAGTGAGAATCTTACTAAAGAATTCTCAGTAGGGTACCTCCTTCTACAGTGTCATCATCAAAGTCCCTAGGAACCTCGAGATTATTCTAAAATAGTGAGCATGCAAAGATTCATTTTAAGTTCGGACAAATACTTAATCGAGGTTCGTCAATTTTTAATCATGCGTCTTATAATGCATCATAATCTTAACATGTCATATTTACAATGAACTTTTCCTTTATCATTACATCATATTCCTCATCATCATTATCAAAATAACATGCATAAAAGAACGTCATATAATATTAGCTACATATGGACACAGTGCACATATTTCATTTCTTTAGTGCCTTAGGTGACTTAAAATCTTATCATCATCATTATTTTCCTTGGGCCACCCTATACTCCACCTTTTTAGGAGTAATTTAGGTTATGAGCTCATACTTTACTAGTCGTCACTAGCATATACTTATCCCTTTTGATAAGCTAAAGTCCCGACTCTATCCTTTTGAGAGAACGGGTTAGGGGGCTAAAATCACCTTTTCACCACCTATAGTCTGATGGTTCCAAAGGATCATTTTCTTATAAGTTTAAGTCACCATTAAATCTTTGCATGTTATATCACAATACAAATCATAAACATCTTAGCATTTTCTCATTTATAGTCTTAAGTTAGAATAATATATATCAACTATAATCATGTATTTGGGAGATTCCCAGGAAAGAGAGGTGGGTCACAATGGACACGCTTAAATACCAAGTCTTTCCTTAGCTAGAACCTTTCCAAATTACACTTTTACAATGATACACTTTCTTCTAGCAACAAAGGTAAATTTTACATAATAAAGAATATTTCATGCATAAGCATTCTCATTATTTGCAACAGCAACTATAACATGCAAGCCAGGAAATCATTCAATGATATCAAGTACTTAATAAGCATCCAATACTTACATAGAATTATCAATTATAGAACTAATTAGTTATACACCTAAGAGATTTATTACCATCCTTACGATTATTTATAGGCCTTAAGAACACTATTAAATCAAATGGGGTAGCATAGGTAGTAAGTTGTTCCTAAGGTTTTACGGTATGCTAGAAGTTATGTTTTAAATCCTTTCATGTTACCAGCTTTCCCTATGATGCTGAAATTAGTTAATAAACCAATTATGAATCATTCTCCCTTATTTAAACATAATAAAACCTGGTTCTTATCGTTGCTAAAGATTCTGGATAGAATGCATAAATTTCATTCCCTAGAGTTCTAGAAATCTTGTTTTTACGGTTTTCTAGTTGCTAAGATCAGTTTTAGTGTTCGGGATCAATCCTAGTCTAATTGATACCAAATTTTTCGTGGCTAACTAATCCTAGATAGAATTATAACATACTAAAATAGATTTGGCATTGGCTAAACTTAAAGGGGTCAAAAACTAGGTAAATTCTAGCTCTTCGGTTGTTCTAGGGAGCTAGTTTTGTCTCTAACATGCAGTGTATCATTCTCTTAACAATAAACCATAATTACCACAACTTCAAACATATCAAATCATTATCATACATTGATACTAAACTCAGATCAGTGGCCGAATCATGAACCTCATGCAATTACATAGAATCATATTTTAAGTGCATATAAAATACTAGTTCCCCGTAAAATCCTTGCAAAGTCTTAAAACTCATTTAGAAACTAGTTCTTTTGTCAAATTTGGGAGGATCTTCACAATTAAAATTCTCACTTAAGATAAAAGGAGTAAGTCTTGAGCTTTAGAGATTTAGGTGACATCTTAGAATTATAAACATGCTATGCAACCTTATTTTAATCTTATCTTTATAAGGTGATAGCTTAGAATTATAAACATGATATGCAATTCCATTTCTTTATCTTTAAGATTTAAGGTGATGACTTGAAAATTAAACATGATGCAAGAACTTGAAATATAAACATGATGCAAGAAACTGGAGCGTGTTATCCGCACAGGACGAGAGAGGGAGAAGAGAATATTAAGAAACCGGAGCGGCGGTAGTCCGCACAGGACCGGTGAAGGGAGAAGAAAATTATTATTACATCTTTTAAGCTCCAATCTCAAGACTTTTTAAAGAATAAATTCTTTAACTCTAATAATCATATTTCTTTGCTTGTGATACATGGCCAAGTCTTTGACCTCTAGGATCTTTAGGTAATGGCATAAAATAAACATGTCATGCGTTGATTCTTTTAGCCATTATAAAATAAAGTGAGAGCATAAATTAAATATGAGATGCAACTTCTTTATTATCTTGAAAGATTAAGTGATGACTTGAAACATAAACATGAAATACAAGCTTGGAAAATACATCTTTCAAGTTCTAAACTAAAAATCTGTTTTAGCATCATAAAGCATTATTCTTTAAAGTTTTGCATCAAGTGGAATTTTCAAGCTTTAGAGGCCTAACTTGTGATGGATTTACAACCCACCCTCAAGGTCCTCATCATCAAGCCATCATCTTAGTTCCACCTAGGCCATATGGCTGAATTGGTTAAAGAAAAATGAAGAGGAAAACCGAAATGAAAAGCTAAGGTAAGTTCATAATTTCATCATTTTGAGCTAAAAACACAACTCCTCAAAGCATAGAAATAAATTTAGAAACTACTCCCTACCTAATCTGAGTTGAAGAAGAGGAAGAGAACTTGATTTCTTGAAGTGAAATGAAACAAAATCTCTTTGAAAAATTGAAGAAAGAATTCAGCCAAAGAGGAGGAAGAAAGAAAGTTTTTGGTGCTCCTAAAAACTAGTTATGAACAAAGCATTCCAAGACCACTCAAGCAAACCTATTTATAGAAGATTTTGAGGCTTCTAATTGGCCAAAATGAGGAGGTAGTTGGCAGAATTTTGCAGGAGAAATAAGGGAGGAAAAATCATTTTAGACAAAGTTGTATGAAATTAAGGAATTATGTCTCTTATGGTGACATTTTGGCATTTTGTTTTAGTGCAACTTTTGGCAATAATTCAGCTGCATAATGGCATCAATAATTTCGTCCATTACAGCCCAAAGAAGTGAAATTTGTGTGTTCCATGCATTATTTAGGTGTAGGCAAGGTATTCATGTAATTTAGAGAATTTACGGTTAAGGGCTTAAGTGAATTAGTAAGCAATTTGGGTGTTTTTGAGCAATTTTAGGTTCTAATCAATCTAAATACATAATTTTGACTCTAGATTAATATTTAGAATTTAATAAGCTTTAATTTGAGCCTAATATTGCTCAGGTTTGATATACTGAATCAAAAATCCCGAAATTCGTAAAGCGCCCAAAAACAGGGCAAAATCGTACTTTCACTTAAAAGCGCCGAGGCCACCCGAGCTTAACCAATGGTTAATCATGGCTTAAAAACAAATTTTAAAACATTTTAGTGAGGTTCGGGCTCAGTCGGCATGCACATCGGAGTTAAAACAGCCGTATGGTCGTTTTGGTCATTTTGCGCGTCGGAACTCAAAATTGAGATCCTTTTGCTCTATTAACACACATAACACAAACAATCCCTTATTATCATCAAAACATCCCCTTGAGAATAGGTGGGGCCCACGATCCTCATTTTCTGAGCAAAATAACTTCAGGGGCATTTTGGTCATTTTATACGTATAGAAATTCGGGATTTGCGACTCTCGCATGAATCGCTCCTAACCTCTCTTCTAATGTTATATTCCTTTATTGAGGATTGTTCGACCTCAAATCTTATGTAATAATTACCTACAGTAATTCGATAATTTCTAATGACAGTAAAAATTACAGTAAAAATTGGGGTGTTACATCTTCAGGTCTTCAATCCAATCTTTATGATGATGAAAGATTTGCGACTATGATGATTGAAGATAGTGTAAAACATTGCTCTCAGAGTTTGCTTAATATCTTCATTTTGAGCATACTTTCTAAAGTCCAGTGCTACTTTCTAAAGACCCTTGCCTTGGTTTCTTGCTCTTGATTTGATTTTCTTTCATCCATGAGGCATGTATATGTACTTTGCATGATATAATATTAACTTTCTATTAGGCTCAATCTCTTTACATGAGATAAATCATTTTTGCACATGTAAAGTGAAATTGTTCTCGCTTCAAGTGCATATTATACAATTCGAAAATACCTATTATACTTTGCTAAGAAACTCAAGGTAGACATTATTCGTTCTTCAAAATATTTTCTTTAAATTGGCTTTGTTGTCATTCAAAACAAATCAGCGCATTTTGATAGGGTTCTAGAGCTAACAAATAAGTCTTATTTAATATCAATTACTTGATCGTAAGCTCAGGGATTCAAAGTGTAATCTATCAGGTTGTAACACGAGGTGTTATATAGTTATAAAGAAAGTGATGTATTGAGAATAGCATGCAATTTGATCTATTAGGATATAGTAGATGTACTATATCATTTGAACTATTAGGTTGTAACACGACAATGTTACATCGTTGAGAATGACATGCAATTGTGATCTATCAGGTTGTAGTAGACGTACTACATCGTTTGAACTATCAGGTTGTAACACGATGGTGTTACATCATTGGCAATACATCAAATGAAAAGAATATCAGGAATCCTATGAGTTCTATTATCAAGCCTAAAATTACTAATAAGACTATGATAAAGAAGTGGCAAAGTAAAAAAAACTAATTGCTATATAGACAACTAGAAAACTGATTAATTATTCAATGAATCCTATGATTTTATTCTCAAGCATAAGTGCCCTCATAATACTATGTTAAATAAGAAAAGAAATAAGAAAACTATTTATTTTAAAGGGAATTGAAGATACTTTAATCATTTTAATACTATGTCAAATATCACTATTTAGTAGACTAGTGTTTTTCCTATTAGGAATCTTTGATTCTCATTCCTGCTATTATCATATTTTTACATAGATTGCGATAATGGTGATTATTTTGTGGAGATCCCTAGCTAGTATTGGCATCATGGTCCAGGATCTTTTGATAAACCAATGATAGAGAATTTGAGTAGTATTTTTATTCTCTTTCAATGAATTTTGAGTAGTACTCTACCTAGACTAGAGGGTTCCTGCATGAACCAGGGTAAGGATTTGATATAGTTATGGATACTATTGATTTGATATCTAGTAATACAATTATGTATTTTTGACATATTATTTATGTTCAAACTTAGAAATATGGAGAGAAGTTGGTTTATGTTGTCTTAAAAGAAGGCTCATTAAATATTATATACACAACTCTAAGATCACATAAAGTTAACAAGTAATAACTACTCAAAATAAGGTTATGGCTTAAGCTTAGCTTTACAGTAGGAAGGATGTTACAAGTAGACTGGCAAAAAATGGTTTTTGACTCATAAATAGCAAAATAAATGTTTCCAAAGTATTTTTGGTAAAGTGGACTTGGCCCAATCTCATTAATGCAGCAAAAGATATGGGTTTGTGTTGGGTCTGTCCCAACTCAAAAAATTGAGTTACTCTTCTTGTGGTTACCCCAGCAGCAACCTTCTTCTTCTTTTTTCTTCCTAACCTTGATACCAATAGCCTTCTTCTTCTTTACTCGGGATGTAAGCAGATCGGGACAATCCGATGAACCCAACCAACCCAAATCTAACCAATCAAATCCATTCAGGTTGGTTTGGGTCATCAAGTGAAAAACTAATTAAGCCTAATAATAATCAATTAGAGTATTGAATTTCATAAATTTCAACTTTAGTTATATCTATTGATGTTTTTAAGCTATATATGTATATGAAATTAATAAAACTTTAGGAGATTTAAAGTTTGTGATTTTTAAAGAAATTTGTGGTTTATTTCAATTAAAATTGAAATAAGCATAAAATAATCAGCTAATCCAACTACCCAAATCGAACCAATCCGATTTTAATTAATCTGAGTTTGATCAATAAAATCCCCAAACCAAATCGAATCAATCAAAATTGATCTGTTTGGATTTTTTTCCTCTAAACGCCAACTAACCCGACCCAATTACACCCTTATTTCTCACCATGGTAGAACCAAACTCTTTCCTCCCCTTCCTATCATCACCTCCATGCGATTCATCTAGTTGGGCTATATCCTCTAGACGGCTACCATGGATAGCGTCACATCATCGCCAGTCACCACCCGATTTTGCCCGCGTAATGGCTACTTGCACAGTCCAAAGGCGGTATCTTCTCTCTGTTCCATTCACGGCTACACCAACACATGGTGGTGAAGATGATATGGTCACTTACCTCAACTACGCCAAACACTGCATCACACTATCATCTTTACCATTAAGATATGAAGATGGACATTGGGCTTGCAGGTCTAGTTCTATCATAACCCAACTTGGTAATAACTAGTGCATAGGGAGCCTTGGCCCTTCGCAAGCCCAAATAGTAATATTTATAGAAAAATCGATAGAGGTTCCTGATACAGTGTGGACATTCATAAAGTGACATAACTCATTCAAATTAATTTAGTTCCATTTAAGCATGGTGTTCTCAAAATGCATCTAATCCCAAGCTAACTATATATGTAACCTTAAATAATAACTTAAAAAATTTGTTTATACAAGTTTTATCTTATAGAAATACAAGAATTCTAAAAATACTCATAGAATCACAATTTCAAAGAATGTACATATGTTCTTGACCTTATTTCAACAACTCCAATGACATATAGGACATCAAACACTACCTGTGGAATATGCAGCATAACAAAGAATATTTACACTCAAGAATACAAATAAACATAAAACTAAGAGTATGGATCCTCCAAAAAATCTACGCTTTTAATTGACTGAAAGGTCAATCATGAGCTTGTACCTACATCTAAAAAACTAAGGGAAACACAACGAGGTGAGTCATTGACTTAATAGGCAATAGTATATCAAACAAATGCATAAGAACAAGCCTTAAGCACAAATTAGTAAATATACATAATCAATATACACAAATACATCCAAGTCAGAATTCAAAATTCATAGGTCACGTGGCATATCTAAGATTGAAGATATGGCCCCCAAACAACTCTTAGCCCTTGGCACTTTGTCCCTGGCCCTCCTAGGACCTAAGAGGTAGCCCCTAAGTACCTTAACCCCTGTGGCACTTTGTTTCTAAAAGGTCAAGCATTTTCACCATAGCCAAGTGTAAATGACAAATCTGAACATGGGGGCCAAATGTGTCAAGCTAGCAACACCCCTAATGGTTGGAGTCCGACCAAGGTGTGTCAAGACTAACATCGACACACTTAGTGATCATATTTATTAGACTTTCTAAAAAAAAAGAATTCAGGATTTAAACAGAGTCCTTAATCTCACATATATCTAATCATATTTCCAATATAAAAATTTAGAATATGCCTACATCTAAATATGTTTTGATCCACAATAACCGTAAAAATACTTAGTTCTTATCACTCACAACACAAGATAAGGAATGGTGGTCTAGGCTTATGATGTTGTGAAGTCAACATACGATCATCCCTAGAAGTATTTATTTGTTTGAAGCCATCTCAGCCAATGTGAGCGCCACCCCTCTTTAACCTTGTCACCATCATATCCTACATCACCATTATCTTAAGATGCCATCACCTCCTTGCCCCTCCAACTATACCACTGTACAACCACTATGAACAGATTGCAACCAAACCAGTCATAAAGCTGCCACGATGAGGATTGTCCTTCCTTGTCTTTGTTCCATGGCTGCTAAGCTTAGCTCCTTTCCCAGTCCCCTTTTTGCCTCTTTCTTCTAATTGGGTCCTTGTTCTATACTTCTCTCTTCCTAATCTAGAGCCCAAACATAGTATGAGGTTGAGAAAGAGCAATATAGAGAGAAAGGTAGAAAGGTATAGATAGAGAGATAAAATGAATGATGGGAGATAAAGAACAAAAGATAAACGAAGAGGAAAGAATGAGATATGTTCTTTAACTTTTCTCTTAGCCCTCTTACCAGCATCAGACGCTACTCTCCTCTCTGCTAGACCACTTTCAAGTCCCACAGTTGTATCCACTACCTGATCATAGTCTATAATATCAATGAATGGCTATAAGCTAAGGAACATGTCCTCAGGCAATCCTTGAATGAGCTGCTTCACTCTCTCAGTGACTGTTGCATGCATGAAGCTGCCTGTGCTAAGGAAGCATGCCTTTAATCATACTTTGCTATGAACATGCCTTAAGTAGTTGGAGCCTCAAGAACTCCTCCATCATCTGTGCATGTATGCTCTCTAAAAAGAACCTCCTCATGAAAGTTGCTATGAATTCTTTCTGAAAAGGTAGGCTCTGACCACACTTTTGAAGGAACTCTTTGCACCATATCCTTGCTTGGACTGTCAGCTTGAAGCTAACCAACTTTGTTACTGTAACATCCTAATTTTTAACCCAAAAATTTAGAACATATTTAGGTTAATCATTAGTCTGTTACGTCATAGCTTCCTTATTACTTTAAAATACTTAGCGGAAATACTGGTAAATTTTTTTTTTGAATTTATAAAAGCAAAGTGAGAGCCGCGCGACATGATAAATAATAAAGCACGAACGGAATTAAGAAAACATCGCATAGCAGCATAACATAAGCAAGTAAAGGCACATCAATAGAACTGAACTGCATATTTATATATAATATGATATGCCCACTTATACAGAGTGGGACTTAGTTTGATACATCCGGAATCGAAATACACGGAAAACGAAAATACAACAAAGGCAATAAAAGAAACTCTCCTAACTCTAGTGCACCTACTAATGGATAGCCCTTAAGACAAAAGAAGGCTATCCTAGCCTAGTCAAAGCTCGAGCACCAGAACTGCCACGGACGTCTCCTACTGTGGGCCTCTCTGGAAAGGAAGGATGTACCCGATCCACTGGGCTATCTCGGCCGGGGTGGCGATGCGCTGCATCGGTCGGGCATGAGCTCCACAGCGGGGAATCATCCTCACCCGTCCTCCACGTACTAGCTGAGCGACAGAAGCCTCGCTACCCTCCCCAACATCCATCGGCACAGTGGGGGAGGATCCTTCGGAGGGTACCTGAGTGGCAGAGTCCTCCGAAGGGTCCGTCTCGGAGAATGATGAGGGCGAGCAGGGTACATACTGTGGGTAGTCCCGGATGGCAGAGGCCGTCGGTGGGGTGCGGCAGATTCGCTCCTCTCGAGGACGTGCGCGCTCGAACACAAAGTCGTCGCTGAAGGGTGAGACAGGAGAGAATTGATGGCTATGTACAGGGTGACTAAAGGGCCGTCAAACGAACATAAACACTCGAACGACGTAGCGACCCACAAAATGGTATGACCCGTGGTCCGGATCATGATGTACCTCCCAGGTTGGGGTGTCCACAAAAACCATGAACGTCGCCATCTGAAGACGTGACGGAAGAAAGAGATAAAGGGAGTGAGAATCTTGCTAAAGAATCTCAGTAGGGCCTCCTACTACCTAGGTGTCATTGTCTACGTCCTCAGGAAACTTGGGTTTAGTATACAAAATGAGTGAGCATGCAATAAGTCTATTTTTAGGTTTTAAAACATATTTAGCCAAGGTCCGTTCATTATAGCATGATTCTTAATGACATGGATGCAAACATATTAAAGAATGTATGCATGGCTCTACTTAATGCAAGAATAATAATCTCAATAATAGGAACATCATAATAGCGGCATAAAGTGGCAATTAAATTCTCATATGGGAAACTTTGTGACATAAACATCATAAGTTACTTCCTCATAGGCCACCCTAAAAGACAATCGCTCTGGGGGTGCTCGGCCGAACTGGTGTCACCCAGAACGTGTCACATCTCTAGGTTATGAGCTCATACCTTAACTATTCATCACTAGTTCTTACTTATCAATCCGGATAAGCATAACATAATCATAAACATAATCCCAACTTATCCAGTACGGGCTAGGGGGCATTTCTTGGGGGTGCTCGGCCGAACCGGTGTCACCCAAGAATTCATCTTGGTACCGATGTCACATGAGTTCTTTGGAGGTGCTCGGCCGAACCGGTGTCATCCGAGAACTCATCTTAGTACCTCATTAAAATCTCATAGGTTTTCAAAAACTTTCTGAGTCCCGAATTTGTCAGAAATTCGGCAAAGATAATCTTTGCATGCCGAATTTCTTCCAAATTCTTCTTTATGCCACATAAGTCATTCAAACATCCATCCTCCATTAGAATTTCCATGCATTCACATAATCATTCTCATGTGTTTACAAGCAACATTAAAATTCGTTATGCTCTTGCTCCTACGGTATCTTATGCTCTGACCCTTACGGGCCTTAAACTTGTGATGTAATTAACCTATCATCTTCTATCAACCTTTTATGCACCTAAGGGTTCTCTTCTAATAGATCTCATTATTATTTATGCTCTCTATTAAATCTGAACAACATCATTCCTTAGGGGCAGCATTATAAACTTATAATTGCGGGGTTCTAAGACTTACGTCTTAGACCCTTTCTAGGTTCTGTCTTCGCCTAAAGCGCTATAAGTTTGACCTAAACCAATTATGAGGCATTCCTATGTCTAAGAAATAATTATAAGCCATATTCTCTTCATTATAAGGTTGCTGGACAGATTCTAAGAATTAAATGTTCTAAGAGTTCTAGAATTGCGGTTTTACGATTTTCTAGTTACTAGTTTCTCTATAGGCGCTAAAATTCAATCCTACTTCAATTGTAACCAAATTTTTCATGATTAAACAATCCTAATCTGATTATATTCCCATTGAAACAGTTTGGGCAGTGTCCAATGTAACATCCTAATTTTTAACCCAATACTCTAGAATATAATTAGGTTAATCATTAGTCCGTTACGTCATAGCTTCCTTATTACTGTAAAATACTTAGCGGTAACACTGGTAAATTTTTTTTTGAATTATAAAAGCAAGGTGAGAGCCGCACGACACGTTAATTAATAATGCACGAAAGGTAATAAAGCAAGCATTGCATAGCAACATGACATAAGCAAGTAAGGGCACATCATAATAACATTGAACTGCATATTTATATAATATATGATATGCCCACTTGTGTAGAGTGGGGCTTAGTTTGATACATCATAAATAGATACAGCTAAAAGAAAATACAAGGACAATACTACGAAAACGTAAAAGCAACTCCCCTACCCAAGTGTAACTAAAGGGATAACCTCTAAACAAAAGGAGGTCCATCCTCATCTAAGTGGCGTGTGCTCTACCCGGGTACTCCATCGGTCGTACGTCACCTCCTACTGACGTCCATCTCCCGAGCGAGGCACATATCCGGGAACTGGGCGAGCTCCTCGGGCGTAAAGAGGCGGAATGGGGATCGAAAGTGACCCCCGCGATGTGGCCGCATCTCCGGTCGTTGTGCAAGCCATGGCTAAGTCACGGTATCCTCACTGCCCTCTCTCATCACTGGTGGAGTGGGGGCGGAGCTCTTGCTATACGGATGGGTAGGCGGGTCCTCGGGCGGGTCGGTCTCTGAGAAGTAGGTCTGGGACACGTAATTGGGATAGTTACACATGGCTGAAGCGGCGGTGTGCATACGGAGCACTTTCTCGTTATGCGTACGCGCGCGCTCAAAAACCCGCTCGTCGTCGCTGTAGGGTGCTGTCGGGGAGAAGCGATGGGTATGCACGGGGTGAGCAAAGGGACGTCCTATGAACATGAAGACTCGCACCGTGCACTGTCCCTCAAAATGATATGACCCGTGATATGGGTCATAGTGCACCTCCCATGTCGGGGTGTCCATGAAAACCACGAATGTCGCCATCTGAACACGTGACGGAAAGAAAGAGATAGAGGGAGTGAGAATCTTGCTAAAGAATCTCAGTAGGGCCTCCTACTACCTAGGTGTCATCATCTACGTCCTCAAGAACCTTGGGTTTAGTTATACAAAATAAGTGAGCATGCATAAACATCTATTTTTAGGTTCTAAAACATATTTAGCCAAGGTCCGTTCATTTTAGCATGAATCTTAATGACATAGATGCAATCATATTAAAGAATGTATGCATGGCTCTACTTAATGCAAAAATAATCATCATATCTTTAAGAACATCATAATAGTGGCATAAAGTGGCAATTAAATTCTCTTTGTGACATAATCATCATAACTTCCTCATAGGTCACCCTAAAAGACAATCGCTCTGGGGGTGCTCGGGCGAACCGGTGTCACCCAGAACGTGTCACATCTCTAAGTTATGAGCTCATACCTTAACTAGTCATCACTAGTTCTTACTTATCAATCTCGATAAGTGTAACATAATCATAAACATAATCCCGACTTATCCAGTACGGGCTAGGGGGCATTTCTTGGGGGTGCTCGGCCGAATCGGTGTCACCCAAGAATTCATCTTGGTACCGATGTCACATGAGTTCTCTGGAGGTGCTCGGCCGAACCGGTGTCATCCGAGAACTCATCTTAGTACCTCATAAAAATCTCATAGGTTTTCCAAAAAAACTTTCTGAGTCCTGAATTTGTCAGAAATTCGGCAGCATAACTGCTGCATGCCGAATTTCTTCCAAATTCTTCTTTATGCCACATAAGTCATTCAAACATGCATCCTCCATTAGAATTTCCATGCATTCACATAATCATTCTCATGTGTTTACAAGCAACATTAAAATTCGTTATGCTCTTGCTCCTACAGTATCTTATGCTCTGACCCTTACGGGCCTTAAACTTGTGATGTAATTAACCTATCATCTTCTATCAACCTTTTATGCACCTAAGGGTTCTCTTCTAATAGATCTCATTATTATTTATGCTCTCTATTAAATCTGAACAACATCATTCCTTAGGGGCAGCATTATAAACTTATAATTGCGGGGTTCTAGGACTTACGTCTTAGACCCTTTCTAGGTTCTGTCTTCGCCTAAAGTGCTATAAGTTTGACCTAAACCAATTATGAGGCATTCCTATGTCTAAGAAATAATTATAAGCCATATTCTCTTCATTATAAGGTTGCTGGACAGATTCTAAGAATTAAATGTTCTAAGAGTTCTAAAATTGCGGTTTTACGGTTTACTAGTTACTAGTTTCTCTATAGGTGCTAAAATTCAACCCTACTTCAATTGTGACCAAATTTTTCATGATTAAACAATCCTAATCTGATTATATTCCCATTGAAACAGTTTTGGCAATGTCCAAAAATAAATGGGTTAAAACTATGCTAAATCTTGACGTTACGGTTTTTCTAGAAAGCTAGTTTCTCTCCTATCATGCATAGAAATGTTCCTACCTCATCATACATAATTTTTACTCATTCAAACACATCAAAACATCATCATACAGTAGCAAACTTATCATGGAAGAACCAAAACATTAAGTCTCCAAAAAGATGCATAACTTGATATTTTTAAAACATATAAGTTGCTAGTTTCTCTTGGAATCATTTTCAAGACTTCTAAAACTCATTTGCAAACCATTTTATTTTGTAACAGAGCTAAAAACATCCTTAGGTCAGTGACCACTTGATCCCTCCATAAAAGAGTATTAAATTCATAAATCTTGTTGGTCTTAATCTCAAACAAATTCATGAGATTTAAAAAGATTCTTAAAACTTGACTTATTGGTCCTTGAAGCTAGATCAAACTCATTCCAAGTTTATCATCATTACAAGGCCGAAAAGGGAGCATTCAAAGAATGCTCCCACATTAAACTTTAACTTGAGATAAAATGGGCAAGTCCTTGAGCTCTAAGGTCTTTAAGTGATGACATAATTTAACCATGCTATGCACTTCATTTTTATTCTTCATTACAAAATAAAGTAAGAGCTTAAAATAAATATGCAAGACTTGAATTATAAATATGCAAAGCTTGAATTAAATATGCAAGACTTGAAATATAAATATGCAAAACTTAAAATATAAATATGCAAGTTCATTTCTTTATTTTAGTGCTCTAGGCCCAGCAACAATCGACTTTAAGGCCGAAATAGAACAGCTTTGAGATTTGGTTAGGTGATAGTTCAAGTTCTCATTTTAAATCTTTACGTTCTTTAGTGACGAAAAGTAAATATGCTAGACAAGAATGTAAATATGAGATGCACTCCATTCTTTATCCTTCAACTTTAAGTGATAGTTTGGAAAGTAAATATGAATGCAAAGCTCAAAGTAAATATGTAATGCACAAGCTTGAATTTAAATATGAATGCTAGTCCATTTTATTTCTTATTAGAGCTCATACAAGACTTTAAAGGAACTTAAATCTCAACCCAAACTTATCATGACAAGATAAAGTAAAAACAAGAGTGAACCTCAAAGGTTCCTTAAAAACACAAAGCTTCTTTTCTTGAAATGTAGACATAAATAACATTTTTATTAAAACTCAAGCTCTAGAGGCCTCATTGTGATGAACACATAGTCATCATCTAGAAGCCCTCATCATCAAGCCATTGTGAATCTTATTGGCCATCATGGCCGAAAATGTGAAAAAAGGAAAGGAAAAGGAACCGAAACTTTTAAGAGGAAAAGGAAACATTTGAAACTCTAGAGACCATGATCTTGGTGATGCATTAGCACCAACATCATGAGTCCTCATCATTGAGTTCATGTGACCATTTTAAAACATCATCAAAGTGAAAGGTTTCAAGGATTCAAGAAGGAAAACTAAAAACATCTTTAACTCAAGAACAAAGATCAAGCTTTAGAGATTATTCAAGTGATGAACATCATCATGAAACCTCATCATCAAGCTCTCATTCCTTTGCTCTCAAAGGCTCATGGCTGAAACAAGGAGGAGAAAAAGAAGAAAAGAAGTTCTAAAAAGATTCAAGAGAAACTATGAACACATAAAGAGATTAAGAACTTTAAATGAAAGAAACTCATGAAAGAAAATTCCTACCAAGTGATTTGAAGGTTGGGATGAGAGAAGAGGATGAAGAACTTCAAGAACTTAAAGACTTGAACTTGAGAGAAAAAGGAAACTTTGAAGTGCTCTTTGAAAACTTACACTTAGCAAATGAACCCAAAATGATGCAAGTTCACCCAAGCAAGCTATTTATAGAGAAATGAAACAAATGAAAGGTGCAAATGGAGAAGGAAGTTTTGACCAACAGCACAAAGGGCAGCCCATGAGTTCTATGAGGTGAGATAATGTGGTCTTGAGGCATGGTTCAAGGTATGGCTTCAAGCATGGTTCTTTGAGTGAGAAACAAATCAACATGTGATGCAAATGGGAGAGGGATGGCCGAATGTGCATCAGCCATGGGGGAAGGATTTCTTGCATTTTAATTGTGGTTTAGAGTTGTGTTTAGGTGTATCTTTGATTAGGATTAAGATTAGGAATTTGTAAGAAAGTGTTTAGGTGAGAAAATGGGTAATCAAGGTTGTCAAGACATAATTAAGGAGTGTTCTTGCAGCATTAGTGAGTTATAAACTCATTTTAGTGTATAAACAATTCTAGACACAATTCCTTGATTAAAGGAATTGGAGAGAGAAAACACTATTCAAGATTCCAAGAGTGAAATCTTGAGTTTTAGAAAAGAGATTTAAATCTAATCTAAGCAATCTTAGGTTCTAATTAATTTTAATAATTTATTTTGACTCTAGATTAATTATGGAAATTAATTAATCTTCGATCAGAGCCTAATATTGCTTAGGTTTGCTTAATTACATCATTAAGCTCAAAAACACTATTTTAGGGGCAAAATCGTAATTTTGCACTAAAATTGCCCGGGACCACCAGGACTCAAACAGATGCTTTGAAACATGTAAAAACATGGTTTTAAACCTCTGGGGAAAGTTCCGGGCTCAAACGGCACATTTACCCGCGTAAAAACGCTATAGGGGTATTTTGGTCATTTTGACCCGAAACTGCAGAAAATGAGACTTTCGCCTTCGGAACCACTCAAAGGTCATTCAATCCCCTTCAAACATTGAGTTAGCCCTTCGAGGACTGTCGGGTCAGCCATCCTCGAATTCCGGGCCGAAATGACCTCAGGGGCATTTTGGTCATTTTCCACTCAGACAGAAAATCGGGGCGTTACATCCAAAGGTAAATGGGTTAAAACTATGCTAAATCTTGACTTTACGGTTTTTCTAGAAAGCTAGTTTCTCTCCTATCATGCATAGAAATGTTCCTACTTCAACATACATAATTTTTACTCATTCAAACACATCAAAACATCATCATACAACAGCAAACTCATCATGGAAGAACCGAAGCATTAAGCCTCCAAAAAGATGTATAACTTGATATTTTTAAAACATATAAGTTGCTAGTTTCTTTTGGAATCATTTTCAAGACTTCTAAAACTCTTTTGCAAACCATTTTATTTTGTAAACGAGACTAAAAACATTCTTAGGTCAGTGACCACTTGATCCCTCCATAAAAGAGTATTAAATTCATAAATCTTGTTGGTCTTAATCTCATAATCTTCATGAAGTTTTAAAAAGAATCTTAAAACTTAGATTGTTGGCCCTTGTAACTAAATGAATCTCCTTCCAAGTTCATCATCACTAATGGCCGAGATTATGCATTCAAAGAATGCTCCCACATTAAACTTTAACTTGAGATAAAATGGGCAAGTCTTTGAGCTCTAAGGTCTTTAAGTGATGACATGATTTAAACATGTTATGCACTTCATTTTTATTCTTCATTACAAAGTAAAGTGAGGGCTTAAAGTAAATATGCAAGACTTGAATTATAAACATGCAAAGCTTGAATTAAATATGCAAGACTTGAAATATAAATATGCAAGACTTAAAATATAAATATGCAAGTCCATTTCTTTATTTTAGTGCTCTAGACCCAGCAACAATCGACTTTAAGGCAGAAATAGAAAGGCTTTGAGATTTAGTTAGGCGATAGTGCAAGCTCTCATTTTAAATCTTTATGTTCTTTAGTGATGAAAAGTAAATATGCTAGACAAGAATGTAAATATGAGATGCAATCCATTCTTTATCCTTTAACCTTAAGTGGTGGCTTGGGAAAATAAATATGAATGCAAAGCTCAAAGTAAATATGTAATGCATAAGCTTGAGTTTAAATATGAATGCTAGTTCATTTTATTTCTTATTAGAGCTCATACAAGACTTTTAAAGGAACTTAACCCTCAACCCAAACTTAACATGACAAGATAAAATAAAAACAAGGGTGAACCTTAAGGGTTCCTTAGAAACACAAAGTTTCTTTTCTTGAAATGTAAACATAAATAACATTTTCATTAAAACTCAAGCTCTAGAGGCCTCATTGTGATGAACACATAGTCATCATCTAGAAGCTCTCATCATCAAGCCATTGTAAACCTTATTGGCCATCATGGCCGAAAATGTGAAGGGAGAAAAAGAAAGGAATCGAAACTTTTAAGAAGAAAAGGAAACATTTGAAGCTTTAGAGACCATGATCTTGATGATGCATTAACACCAACATCATGAGTCCTCATCATTGAGTTCATGTGACCATTTTAAAACATCATCAAAGTGAAAGGTTTCAAGGATTCAAGAAGAAAAACTAAAAGCATCTTTAACTCAAGAACAAAGATCAAGCTTTAGAGATTGTTCAAGTGATGAACATCATCATGAAACCTCATCATCAAGCTCTCATTCCTTTGATCCTCAAGCCTCATGGCCGAAAACGAAGATGAGAAGAAGAAGAAAAGAAGTTCTAAAAAGATTCAAGAGGAACTATGAACACATAAAGAGATTAAGAACTTTAAATGAAAGAAACTCTTGAAAGAAAATCCCTACCAAGTGATTGAAGGTTGGGATGAGAGAAGAGGATGAAGAACTTGAAGACTTGAACTTGAGAGAAAAAGGAAACTTTGAAGTGCTATTTGAAAACTTACACTTAGCAAATGAGCCCAAAATGATGCAAGTTCACCCAAGCATGCTATTTATAGAGAAATGAAACAAATGCAAGGTGCAAATGGGGGGTGAGGGCTTCGGCCATTACAGCATCATGGGCAGCCCCCATGAGTTCCATGAGGTGAGATATTGTGGTCTTGAGGCATGGTGATGTATGGTTCAAAGTATGGTAAGGTATGGTTCAAGGTATGGCTCAAGCATGGTTCTTTGAGTGAGAAATAATTCAACATGTGTTGTAAATGGGAGAGAGATGGCCGAATGTGCATCAGCCATGGGGGGAGGATTTCTTGCATTTTAATTGTGGTTTAGAGTTGTGTTTAGGTGTATCTTTGATTAGGATTACGATTAGGAATTTGTAAGAAAGTGTTTAGGTGAGAAAATGGGTAATCAAGGTTGTCAAGACATAATTAAGGAGTTTTCTTGCATCATTAGTGAGTTATAAACTCATTTTAGTGTATAAACAATTCTAGACACAATTCCTTGATTTAAGGAATTGGAGAGAGAAAATACTATTCAAGATTCCAAGAGTGAAATCTTGAGTTTTAGAAAGGAGATTTAAATCTAATCTAAGCAATCTTAGGTTCTAATTAATTTTAATAATTTATTTTGACTCTAGATTAATTATGGAAATTAATTAATCTTCGATTAGAGCCTAATATTGCTTAGGTTTGCTTAATTACATTATTAAGCTCAAAAACACTATTCTAGGGAAAAAATCGTAATTTTGCACTAAAACTGCCTGGGACTACCGGGACTCAAACAGATGCTTTGAAACATGTAAAAACATTGTTTTAAACCTCTGGGAAAAGTTCCGGGCTCAAACGGCACCTTTACCCGCGTAAAAACGCTATAGGGGTATTTTGGTCATTTTGACCCGAAACTGCAGAAAATGAGACTTTCGCCTCCGGAACCACTCAAGCGTCATTTAATCCCCTTCAAACATTGAGTTGTCCTTTCGAGGACTGCCGGGTCGGCCATCCTCAAATTTTGGGCCGAAATGACCTCAGGGGCATTTTGGTCATTTTCTACTTAGATAGAAAATCGAGGCATTACAGTTGCTCTCTCAGATGAACAGTAAATGAGCTAAGTAACCTTCTCTATCTCTCGGAGAAACTCTAGCGAATCCTCTATTAGAAGGCACCTTTGAAAGGTGGGTGAATCTATCTTCTTGAAGCACTCGAGGACCAAGTCATTAGGATCTCAGACTGGAGTTTAAGCTATAGGCTGGACTAGTTGTATCTTAGCCTCTACCTATCTGGCCACACCCTTATAAAGGTTGGCCATAACTTGCTCCAAGACTCTAAAGTGGGCATTATTTCTGGAAGAGCTGCTACTATAGTGGCAATTTATTGGAGTACATCTCAAAGGTAGCATGATGAATCTTGGGGAAGATAAATACACGAGATAAGATACTAAGCATGAAACAAAATGCAAGACTCTTTGTGGACCTAGACATAACTGACCTTTCCTAAAGGCTTCAAGTATTGCTTAGTTAGTGCATATGGGCGTGCTTCCATTTACATAGACGTCATGCTACTTGTGGATACTTGCTCTAATGACATATATGGAAACCTATGGCTTTGATACCACTTTGTCACGACCTGATTTAGAAACATGATCAGCACGTGGGAAATCTTATCCCTACATAAGCCTCATGATAGCCGAGTTGTACTACATGCATATTTAAATATAATTTCCATTTTCAAAATATAATAAACATGTCTAATTCATTTCGTAATTCAAGTCTGAAAATCCTTAATCATAAAATGAAGGGAAAAATGCACTTTATCCCCTGTACCTTGGGTCATGTGCAATTTAGATCCTAACTTTTAAAATTGTACATCTCGACCTCTTGTGTTTATCAAACTTTGTAAAAAGGACCCTCCATTAGCGGGACATCCAAATCATCTGTTAAGTCTACATGTGCAGGTCACATGCATTTTTATGACAAAAATGCCTCTGTTTAAAATAAAATTTTCAGCCCCCAATGTATATTGATCATACCAAACATGAATCTTGAACTAGTAAACTCAGCAACAAATACAGATCAAATAACAAGATCAAATACAGATCAAATCCACAAATTTGAATTTTAACAACTTCATCTCGATGGTGACGCTAACCAAAATGGAGCCAAAACCAAAGTAGTGGCAAACTCATTGGAGGTATAAACAAGAGGTGACTAGAAGACGAATAGATCTAAAATGAAGTACCGAAGCCTTACAGAAGAAAAACAGAAATGAAGACAAACCATAGACAGAGCGCTAAACTAGATCCATATTCACCGTACCAGATTGGTAAAGGTCATCAGAAACACGAAAAAGAAACAAGAGTGGCAAACACGAACAATGAGAGAAGACGAACATCAAAGAGGACTGACAAAGCATCACCATCACCGAGTTCAATGACATCGCAAATCATCGCCAGAGCAAGAACCAGTGATGAAGAAGACCTGATCTGACCGAAGAAGACGTAAAGCGCAATGGAGAAAATTAGAACTAGATCCGTCGTAGTTCGCACATGGAGATCCATCAAAGAACACAAACGTAATCAGATGAAGCCATATCAGATATGGAAGATAGGAGGTGAAATCGAAACTGGAAAAAAAAAGAAACAAAGATCCAAAAATGGAGGATCTAACAATTGTGTGAAATCTGAAAAGAAAATGAAGATGAAAATGTGATGAAGATTAGGGATTTTGGTGAAATTTAGGGATTTAGGAAATAAATAAAAGACGAGAAGTAATTAGGTGGAAGGAATCCATGAGAAAAGGGAAGAATGTAAAAAGATTCTGCGAGATGCAATGTTTGGAAGAAAGGAAAATTTGAAAAAGTGAAGGAAAGTAAAAGAAACTGTGAGAAAATGGATGAAACTTAAGAAAAAAGGGAAAAATTGGAAGCAATAGAAGAGTTTCTTAAATTCTGAGTGGGTGTAAGGATTGGGGATTGAAAATTTGATTTTGAACCAAGGCATTTTTATCCTAAAAAAATGCATGTGACCTGCACATGGGGACTTAACAGAGAGTTTGGATGTTCCACTAACGGAGGGTCCTCCTTGCACAGTTTAATGAACATAAAGGGTTGCGATGCACAGTTTTAAAAGTCTGGGTCTAAATTGCACATGACCCAAAGTACATGGGGTAAAGTTCATTTTTCCCTAAAATGAAAGTTGAGTTGAGTTGTTCTATACAAAGCCATGAAAATCATATAATCTTAAATACATAATAAATCTTAATCATGGTAACAAAATACCGTATCATATATGGTCTAGGATCCTACCCACAAAATCAATGGAGCACTTTATAAATAAACTCAAAATACTTCATTACTAAGTAAAGCTCACCATAGTGAAATATTATAACTATATCTTTAACGGGGAAGAAAAGAGAGGGGTGAGTTTCATCTAAAATTCAGTAAGCAAATTCTCACTCGTAAGCCCTTCATGGAACAACCAAAAGATACGTAATAACAATAAATACAACAATTGTAAATAATTTTCATATTTAAAGACATAATATTCGAAAATCAATAATTGGGGTAAATCATGGGAAATAGTCAACTACTAGAAAAACAGTAATCTCTAAATGTATATACATAATAATAACAATAATAATAATACCATATAATCTAATCTCTAAAGCACCTAACAAGGTTCTGTATTGAATACCTAACTGGGTTTCATTCTCTGAATACTCTGATAAGGCGATATTGCCCTCTAGCAGACAACTTGGTACTAAGGTTAACGATCTTTCATAGCTATTAACTTACTGTCTATTTCTCTATAGCTACCGTGTAATTTAATATTAGGAAACTAAGTATTTTCTCTAAATTCTTTATCAGGACTCTATCTCTTAGCTTGTAAACAAAACAAGAATAGATAATTCTTGAAAGCATTTAATTGAACATGGAATTCCAAAATATTCCTACTCATAGCCAAATTTATTCATGAAATCAATTGAGCAGCAAATATATTCTCATGAGTTTTGTAATGCTATTTTCATGACAACTTGAAAAGCATGAAATCCATAAACTAGGAAAAATTTCTCTGTAATTCATACTTGTCATTAGATATCTAAAATCATGCTTTTATGCCATACTGCTAAGAAAGTAATTCTAATAACTAAAATAAAAGTTATAAGATTGAACCCATTCACCTAGAAGGGAGGAACTAGTGGTTTCAAGACCAATGGAGCTCTGTAGAGTGGGAATGACACCAACGTCTGCTATGGAAGTAACAAAAACCCATGAATAATCTATAATAACTCTATAAACATTAGGAGAGTACCCAAACTTGACAAAAATGAAGAATAACAATGACCCAACACCTAGACAGAAAGAAAAGAGAGTAAACCTAGCATAAACCATCAATAATCTCTTACCTTGAGGCTTAAAGAAGGTTGTATTGAGAGAGGATGAGATTGAAAGGGTGGAAGAAGCAAGAGACGTTAGGGTTTTTAAGGGAGAAAATGCATTAGGGGAGGTTTATGTAGGGTTTAGGGTCACTTAAACATTTGGACCTATTTTGATATCAGGGGTACCACTATACCAGTCTTTGGCTGCTATGGCAGTCACTCATGGACCCTAGCATAGTGCAACTGCACTACCCACGACTATAGTAGTCTTAGAAATACATGTTCTGTATTTTCATGTTTTCATGTCTTTGGAGCTTTCCTAGCAACAAGGATGGATCCCAAGGTATCCTAGGATCATGCTAGACTTATCTAGGGATATGTAGGTTTAAGGCATCATAGGTTTCGACTATATATTTGAGGAAGTAGTGTTATTATAGACACCATAACTAGGAAAGAACCATGTGCATGGCATTGGAGTTGTTGTGCTTGTAACACTCTAAATTATATCTTATGTTCAAGTCATGTTTAGATTAATCATTAGTTATTATGTTTTGATCTCGTAAATTTTTCTTTTAAAATAAGTCATATAGAAAATACATGTAACCCTTTTTTTAATAAAAAAAGACTTTGAAATAAAAATTTGAGTCTTGACATATTTCGCATAATAACTAATTACACCTGCTAATTGTAATTCGCGGAGAATTAAAAACATACATAATCTATTCATTTATGTCAAAACATCATAAATCCATAAAAGCGTACCTTAGTCATAAAACATAAACACCCAACATTTAAATAATAATAGACATAGTAAACTAGTCAATCACTCATTAAATGCATAAACATAAACATAATCTATAAACAAAAAGCACGTAAGCTAAATATAGCTAAACTTAATTAGAAACGAGGATCTAAGAGCCTACTTGAAGTATAATCTAGTCCTTATTCAACATGATCTCTTCCCTAGTCTCTTCTGAAGACAACATGGAAAAATGGATAAGAAATACTATATTTCTCAGTAGGGTAAAACAAATAAAGTGTCATCATGGTTGTCCTTAGTCACTTTCATTTATTAAGAAAAAATATGTGTATATCAAGGTTCATTTTTAAGTTTAGAAAATCTTTAAATCTGAATTGAGTATTTCTTTTATTCATGATCTTTATCCATGAATGTATTCTACCTTATAATCATATGGATATGCAGCATAATTCATAATGGACGCATGTTCATGGTATGTAAGTCATAGAGAACCTAGTAGCACATGATCAAATAATTAATAAAGGATGGTCATGTACCTGCATATCACCCTATTCATGAAAGCATTCTACCTTTTAATCGTGGATATGTAGCATAAATCATAAAGGATCCTCTTCAATTTTTCTCATATCTAAACATCTTATTAATTTGCATAGATATACCATCCTCCCTCGTGGTCACCAAAATCCACCCACGTCTCCTCCCTGATGATTTTTATCAGTCACCAAAACTTCAAACTAATTGATCACCTTTGATGAACTCAATCTAATTAGCCATCACTAGATTTAAAAAGGGATAGAAAAGGTTCATCTACTTTTGTTATCTTTTTCTTATCAATCTTTCATACACATGCATAAGCTCATGTCAAACCAATATCATCAATTTTCTTTCTCAAAATACTTTTCATGCTATGAACACTTTGACATGCAAAAATCTCATGCGTTATTGTGAGACGTGGAGTATAAGTAGGAAATCTCATGCACACTTATGAGAAATGAAGCATGAACATGAAATCTCATGCAAAGTTATGAGACAAGAAATGCACATGTGAAATCTTATACACAACTATGAGAAGTAAAACATGTATTTGCCATTTTCAATGCCAAAGATTAAGAAATTCACATATTCATCATGGCTTTGTTCTAATGCCCATGAGACATAATCATATCACATTTTATTACTGCAATTCTTACTTGCAATAAAATGAGCTAAGTTATGTTTCATGGTCCTTACTACACTTTGCACTTCACAATATTTCATTCTACATAACTAATTTAACTCCAACAAGTCCCAATCCACGTAGTCCTAAAGACATTGTAGTTCACAGTCAAATCCAAACATGAAAATAAAGAGCCTAGAACATATGCTAGAAATCAAAGAACCTATTTCGGCTAAAATATTCCACAATTATTAAATCAACCCAATAGCATTATCAATCTGATTAAATACAAATATTCAAACTTAAGTCCCAAAACCCCTGATAGAATCTGTTGCTACCCCTAAACAAATTAAAATTTATTTAACACCAAATTGTGTCAAAAAAATATAGTAAAATGAATAACTCAAGTCATATCATAAGAAAGTGTTATTAGCCAATTGAAATTAAGAGAATTTGTTTGGCAAAATTTGTTAAAATAATGGAAGAAAATTTAATTAAATAAATTACCTGCACAAGGAGTTCTTACAAAGCAATGATTATAGCATCACTGGCTCAAAAGGATAATTCACAAAAGCCATTATTTCACTAATTCACAATCACATAATCAATGATATAATTCTATTTAGTAGCCACACAATCACATAACTAACTAAGAGTTTGGCTAATACAAATGCTAGGAAATCATAATTTCAATCTCTATATGATTATGCCAATTTGAACACCAATCACAATAACCTAATTCTTATAAGAATTAATTTTGAACCCTTTTACTAATTAAACATACTTTAAACTATCGGTTAAGCTATACCCAATTAGAATCCTAACTATGCATGACATTCACAATCATAGACATATAGATAATCAAAGCTGGCTCTCAAACATACAATTTTATTAATCAACACAAAAATAAAATAAGGAAAAGAAGAAAGAGAACTGATAATCCAAAGCATAAATTGAATTAAAATAAAATAACTTCAAACATAATTCTTTGATCCTTGGTAATTTTTTTTGCACTAAGTAAAGAAACTACACTTCCATGGGTACAAGATTATAATCAAATTATTGAAGAAAGCAACCAAAATCCCAAATGGAGCTAAAACGGAGACTGGAATGACTAAAAATCCTTGAGATAAAGTATAGAGAGCAGAAAGAGAGTGAAAGATGCAATGGAGGCAACCCCATCAAAGGGGTCTTTCATTACTAGACTGTGTATATGTGTGTGTGTGTGTATACATTACATTACAGTGTCAAAAATGAGCCCCAAAATAACTTTAAAAAGATATTTTAAGAACTAATGATGTCATCGGGAGACCATTACATTACTCTAGTACCCACTTTTTCCTCTATGGTGACCGCTACAGTGATTTGGTACTCGCTCAAATACTACTCTACACACTCCCAAGCCCATTTTGAGCCCCAAAATGTTCAAGTTAGCTCTTAGACCTAGATATGCTCATTCGTTGTTTTATTCTAAGAAAACTTGTTCAGTAGTTGGAGTGAACTAACCTACAAATATCTTTGTTCCTTGATCTAGTAGTAATCATTATGAGTTTAGTTTGAAAAGGCTAGTCAAAGACTACTTGGAAGTGACAATAGAGAGAGCTATTGGTTACGTGAAATAGCTTGCAAAGGCTATTGAAAGACTATCTGACTTTCTCACGTTGAGAAAAGGTTTGATATAGTGGAACTCAATAGGTTGTTGAGAACTAGATATAGGCAGATTAGTCAAATCAGTATAAAAACACTCTGTGTAGTATCTTTCTTCTCCCTTAATCTCTTTTATTTTCTACTTTGTGCTTCTCCTTAACACGTTTCTGAAAAATATATTTTAACTAGCTTTCGTGTTTTCACTTGGTTTAGAAAGTTACTTTCTAATACTCACTGACAATCTTTTCGCTACATCAAGTGACCACTTGATAGTTTATGTTTAAACAGAAATAGGAAAAGAAAAGTGAAAGCACAATTCAACCCCTCTTCTCATGCACTTATCAACCTACAATTGAAGTTTTAGTCCTTTAAATAAGCTTTCTACTGTTGCAACATGATCTTAGAAATGAATTTTGAGCTAAAAATGAAAGTTATAAAGGACTTCTTGACCTTTGTAAAAAATCTGTGTCTCAATCCGATCTTTATAAAGAGAAATATGAATTATTCATTATAATACTTTTTATAAATATGCTTAAATGAGCTTTAGAACTATTCTATTTAACCCCCCCCCCCCAAAAAAAAATTCTCCTAAATTGAAAACTATTGCAAGCTTCATGCACCTGCAAATGTGATTCCCATAAGTCATAAACATAAGTGTCCAAAATATTAAGATTTAACCAAAGCACATTTTAACTTTAAAAGTCACCTTTTATCAAGGAATTAATGTAATGCCTCGATTTTTCCCTATACAAATGATCAAAATGCCTCTGAAGTCATTTTTATCGGGAAAATGAGGGTAGCCGGTCCCGGCCATCCTCAAAGGGCTGTTTTAATATTGAATAGGGACTATGTGTGCTATGTGTGTTAATAAAGCAGAAGAATCTCATTTTTGAGATCCTGCGCACAAATTACCAAAATGCCCCTGTAACTAATTGGCACAAAATTTAATTCCGACTAGACCCAGACTTGTGCCCGGGAGTTTTGAAATGTTATTTTTAAGGGATGTCTAATGCCTGCCTAAGCCCGGGTGGTCCTAGGGAGTTTTGTGAAAAATGACCGTTTTGCCCCTAATTAAGGGCATAATGAACTTAATTGCATGATTAACAAAACCTAAGCAATATTAGGCTCTAATTAAAATTTAATTAATTTTAAAAATTAATCTAGAGTCAAAATAATTAATTGAGATTAAATTAGGGCCTAAGATTGCTAAATGAAACTCAAAATCCCTTTCTTAATTCAAAACCTTATGTCACTTTCATGAATAGTATTTTCTCTCTCCAATTCCTTAAATTAAGGAATCAAAGATGTGATGGTAATTCTTGATTGAATGAGGTTTGACCCTACTAATTGAGCAAGAGCACTCCTTAGCCATGTCTTGTGCAATCTTAATTACTCACTTTCTCACCTAAACACTAAAGTACAAACTCTTAATCAAAGGCCTAATCAAAGATACTCCTAAACACACTCCTAAACCCATATCAAAGTGAGATATTTTCCTCCCTATTCCCTTAATACAACTGTCCATCCCCTCCATTCATCTCATTTTATTTTATTTTATTACACAAAATCAAAGACAACCATGCCTAGCCATACCTAGCCATTCCTACACCACTCCATGACATGATGCATGCAAAGAGATATTTTTTTTCCTCCTTTTTCTCTCCCATGGCCGACAGCCATACCTCCTCCTCTCACCCCCTCATGTTTCATTTTGTTTATAAATAGGCACCAAAGGAAGCTTGCAAGAACCTTTGCTCATTCTTGCAATTTCAAGCTTTCTTTCTTTGATCTGAAGAGCTCTTTTTCTTCTTCTTCTTCTTCACCCCTCTTCAAGAACCACCATCCTCCACCACTTTTCAACCTCAAGCCACTACACAACCACCATTAACCTCCCTTAAAACACTTCACATTTCCACTTCCTAAACCAAAAACTCAAGACAAACCTTTCTTTCTCTTCTTTTCCTCTTGGCCAAAAATCATCTTGGCCTAACGAAGAATTTTCTTCTCATTGCTTTTCAAGATCAAGCTCTCTTTCATTCATCAAGAAAAACATCTTTGGTAGGGAGTTGTTTTGCAAAGATTTCATTCTTTTCTTTTGTATAATTCTTAGATTGAAATATTGGTTGTCTCCTTCTCCACTTCATTTTTGGTTTCTTGCTTTCCTTTTTTCTTTCCTTTCTTTTTCGGCCTTGATAGCCTTGTTATTTAAAAACCATGGCTTGATGATAAGGATCTTGGATGTTGGTTGTGAAATCATCATTTGCTTGACCTCTAAAGCTTGAGGTTTCACTCCTAAAAGTTTTTGGCAAATGAAAATGTCACTTGATTTTCTTTAAGGAGTTTTGCTTGAGCAAAATGGAATAATGTGTTTATGTTATCTCTTAATTATCTTAAGTTCAAGGCTTACCCCTTTCAACCTTAAAGTTGATTGGTATTCTAGAGTGGTTACTCAAGATAGGAGCCTTGAGCATAAAACTTTAAAGGAATAAATGGACATACATTCACTTTACAGACCTTAAGTTGATCGATGTTTTAGAGTTATTACTCTAAGTGGGAGTCTTGAGCCTAGGATCCAAAGAAATAATAAATGGAAATGCATTCATATTTATATTCTAAGTCGTTGCATTTAATATTTATATTCAAAGACTTACACACATATTTATTTCCAAGTTGTCACCTAAAGCTTGAAGATAAGAAACGAACTTGCATCTCATGTTTATATTTCTTGCCTAGCATGTTTACATTTCAAGCCATCACCTAAACTTAAAGATTAAAAAAATGAACTTGCATTCTCATATTTATATTCAAGCTTTGCATATCATATTTATATCTCCATTTCCATCACCTTATAATACCAAAATTAAAATGAAGCTTGCATTTGGATGTTTAAGTTTATGCCATCACCTAAATAATCTAGTGCTCAAGACTTACCCCTTTTAACTTACATGAGAATTTTTGTTCATGGACGTCTACCTTTACAAATATGATTTGGTTTTTCAAGAAATAAGGTCCTAATAAATGATATATTGTTGTCTTGAGATGTTGAAGTTTGTGTCTTACAATTTTTCCTTGAGAAATACGTTAATTCCTAAAGTATTAAAACATGGTTCACATAACCAAAATCCTTTTATTAAGCTCTCTAACTTTGCTACTGACCTCAGGTTATTACTTGTGTTTCTATAAGGATAAAATTAATTATAAGGGTATTTCTTGATCTAGAATTAATTTTAAGTAAGACTAGTTACTAGAAATGCTTATTTTGTAATCTTGCATGCTCTTAAGAAATGAAATTTTTTATTCTGTTCAAACCTTTCCATATTTGATGAATACTTTTTGGAGCATATTTTAATGTGCAAAAATTGTTATTAATTAGTGTGATAATGATTTTTAGTAATTAAGGGAAGACTAGTAACTAGAAAGAACTAAAAATGTGATTCTAAAGCTTTTAAAATTGAATTCATGGATTCTGTTCCAGCATGTAATTAATTGGTAGAAATGTGTTTTGTCATGTTTATATGTTAGAATCCATAATAAATGGTTTAGAAATTAATTTTATTATTTTAGGAAAAGTTAGGTTTACCTGATTTGTTGTTTAACCCGTTTAAGGGCTGATGAGCATGTTTATTTTATGAGATGATTGGTTCATGACATGCTTGAGGATATATATGATGAACATGTTGCATACACAGCTATCAATTACGTAATTTATTGTGGTATGTTATGATTACACTTGGAATATTTGAGGTGCATATGATAAGTGAAATATAAGCATGTAATATTATATGATATGATTGTGCATTTGCATCTCAAAACAAGATGCTAAGTTTAAGGTGACATAAAACACATGGAAATGATCCTCTAGACTCCTCGAATTAAAGGTTATGAGAGGTGATCCAAGTAAGTTGCATATTCATAATAAGAAAGGCAAGGAAGTGATGTGTTTCTCCCCCTCTATTACCCCATGTTAAAACTAGCGACGGCTAGTTAGGCTGAGCTCATCCTAACCAATCAGTATGTTGGTTGGTTCTAGTGTAAATTTTAAAATCACTAGGGAAAGCATGTAGGTTGGATTTGGTGTTAATGTAAGATGGTGGATTGATGAGAAAGTAAATTATCATGGGTCCTCTTGCTTTCCCATACATGTTAAAAGATGTTTGACTCATTGCATTTTCCCCATCATGTCTTCATTTATTTATCACTACTTTAGTTCTCTAACTTATCTTTTGTTATGAATTTACACGTTATTAATTCATGTTATGAGTGGGGCTATGTTATTTGCATGTGTTACTAGTGCACTAAGGCATTGTCATGCATATATGAGATACCTGTTGCATTCATACATTAAGATTCATGCTAAAAGATATGGGCAGTTAATGGTATTTGGAACTTAATAAATGAATCTTATTTATGACCATTACTTTCATAATGAAACCTGAGGTTCCTGGGGACGATGATGATGTCACATGTGTGGAGATGGAACCTCTACTGAGATTCTCGTATAAGTTTCTCACTCCCTCTCTTTCTTCCCGTCTTCGTCTTCAGACAAGGTTGAAGGCGATACTAGTGGACTTCCTCAAGATGTCATCATAGGAGTTGCACTACAGTCTGGATTAGAGTGGCGTAGCGGAAGCGGAGATATAGTCTTTCATTTTCATAACACTTAGAAGTTGCCTCGTCTTAGTACAAGTTCGTAACTTAGTCGCGAGGGATTTCGCTACATCATAGTTATGATTAGCTTTTGAGTTATTGTATACTCAACCTCCATAGGTGGGCTTAGTATTATTGTTATAGTATATATATAGAATATTCCTATATTATCATTATTATTATTATTTGGCTTGATATCTGAAGTTAATGTTATGATATGATGATGTTCTCAGTTTATACTAGACTCTATTGTGATCTGTATGGATGCTATGTGACAAATAATTATACGCTATAACGTATACGCGAATGACTCACAGTTTGGTTTTTCAAAAAAAAAAATGGGTCGTATTTTCCATAGACTTATTTTCGAAGTTCAAAATTAAGTAAAATTTTGAGACGAAAAAGTAACAACTAACGATTAACCATTATGTGTCCTAAGCGTACTGTGTTTAAAGTTAGGGTGTTACAATTAACATGAAGCACAAATGAGGACTCTAGCAAGGATTTATACAATATGATGTGAATTAATACACTAAAATATTAGGTGTTAAGGGCAAAATATATTGAACAATTTAGACTCATCAATCCTCAATTAGGACGAAAATGTTGGAAAACATCAGATTAACACAGAGGAATATTAAACAATAGTGAACAAAAATTTTCCATCACATGAATCGTTCATACAGGATAGAAAAACACTCTCAATAAAATCATATTTCATGAGGCTGGTATCACCTTGTGTCATTTGGATGACATAAACACTTAAAACAAGGATGAATAAACAGGACATGTACCTCTTGTAGCGAAGTCCTATAAAGAGTAGTTGTCCATCTCACGAACACTTAGCCACACAACTGCATGACCTCTAGCTTGTCTACACGAACATGATATGCCAAGGAACTCCTTTTTGTCCAAGTCTCATTCTTTGTTGTCCTTGGGAACCTAGACCAGGAAGGAGTGAGTAGTGGAGTGGTTTTCCCATAATAGAAAGATCTATTTGCTCAATAGGTTTCTCCCCCTTTTAAAAACATGAGCCACACTTTCTCTCTTTGATGTTTCAGATTCCCTTTCGATTTTATTATTAGGCATGTGCAAATATGTGGATGACATTTATGTTATATATCAATTCTCAATTGATCCCCAATTAAAAACTTATTTAAAATTGAATTAATTTATTTTCAAATAATTCTTATTTTAAATAGGCTTATGTAATTTTGGCACTTACCAAAACAATATCATCTCACATATAGGTCATTTGATGCCTATTATTAACCCAAACTTGAAAAGACCAAAATGCCCTTGAGACGGGTTTCTAAAATATGGAGCTTCAATATAAAACCTTTTAAGGATTTACCACTATGTTGAATTAGACTTCGGAATGTGCTAGCAACCTCGTAATCCAATTGCAAATCCAATTCGATAATTAATTTCTAATTAACTATCTTAATTATAATTAATTCGTTCTTAGCATATACATCTTCTATTGTGTGTGACTAACTAGGTTCATCATTAGTTGGTAATGAGATCACAAGATCAAACTTTTGATCTTATCGGAAACTCATTTCCGAACCTAGAGTACAATTCCCAAAATACCCTTTATTCTCATAAGTCATGGGTAACACCTAGCACAGCATGCCATGACCACCCAAATAGTGACGAATGTATCAATTAGAACATCTTAGTGAACCAATAATCATATTTTCGATGCACTCAAATCCTTTCATTACAAGATCCTAATCCAACTAGGGTCATGGATAATGTCATACCTTATAGCTTAGATCATATGGATTCTTTGAGTTTTTTTTCATTCTTTCATCAATATGGCATGAACTAGAAACTCTTTTCTATTTAAGTCAAAGTACCTTGGCCAAGGATTTCATGATCAAGAACTATTAGCTCCAGAATCCTATCAGTATGCACTTATTTGTTTTGAATGACAACAAAGCCAATTTAAAGAAAATACTTTGAAGAACGATTAATGTTTCTCTTGAGTTTCTTGTAAGAATACAACAAGTTCATCGTTTAGCAAGAGTAAGGGTTACTCGAATGAGAATATATTTCACTATGCATGTATAAACATGTTTATCTCATATTACATGATCCGAAATGAAATAGAAGTGAAATTATATCCTTATCCAAGCAATTAATAGCTAACGATTAGAAGAAGATTTCAACGTTACAAGACACCAAGTCCTGATACTTCAGAAAGTAGCACTGGACATCAGAAAGTAAGCTTACATGAAGATATCAAGTATTCTTTGAAGACCAGATGTTACACAATCTTAAATCAGCACAATCACAAATTAGTCATCATCAAAATGCTTGGATTGAAGATCAGAAAGTGAAGATTTCATCGATGAACTGATTGTGCACGTTAGAAAGCTCATTTTATTGTGAAATACAGAATGCCACAGGAAAATAAGGGAAATTTGAATTTTGAATTTCAAATGTTCAAGTCAAACCCAGTTTCAAACTGGTATGTTATCTCTTCTGCCTAATTGATCAACCACCCGAGCTTCTAGAAGGAGGAGTTGAAAAACCATGATCAAAAAGTGAAAAAGGGATTTTTGAGGAGCATCAGAAACCTTAACTATATAACGGCTTTTGCAACTAATGTGATGATCTACACGTGTCACTTGGAGAACTGATTAAGGGAAATGGTCATAAAGGAAGACTGTTATAAATAGAGATCTTATGCTTAAAAGCTTATGAGAGATTTGATTTTTCAAGAAAGGAAACTCAACGAAAATTTCTTACCACTTCCTAGAATATTCAATATATCATGTAATCCATTTTTATCCTTGAAGTGTAAGAAAATCTTCCTTCTATGTTCTTAATTAGCTTTATGCTCTTCCTAGGGAAGAAGTGATAGAAAGAAATCATTCAAGGTTTTCTAAGAACTTTTCATGTATATTTTAAGGAAACTTGAGTGTAGGTTAGTTTGAGTGACAGCCCAAACACTTAACCTTTGTATCCTCGATCCGGTAGTGATTGTTGTAAGATAGCTTGGAGAGGCTACTATAAAACTACTTGCAATGCGATAGTAAGTGTTCTTATTGATCACTGTTTAGCTTCAAGAGGCTAGTCAAAGACTACTTGCAGCTTGGAGAGGCTGGGACAGGACTATTTTCAACATGACAGTTGAGGTTGCTATTGGTCATAGGTTTCAGCTTGGAGAAGCTAGTGCAAGACTACTCGTTTTAGCTTGGAGAAGCTAGTCAAAGATTACTTGTAGCTTGGAGAGGCTGGGGCAATACTACTTGTAATGTGACAGTAGATGTTACTACTGGTCACGGGTTTTAGCTTAGAGAAGCTAGTGTAGAACTACTCAATCTGTGGCAGCAAGTGATTTCTAAAGGTCACAGATGAAAGCTTAGGAAGGCTAATGTAAAGACTATCCATTTTGCTCTTTCTCAGGTTGAGAAAGATGTTATTAGTGGAACCTCATTTGTTGAGTACTGGATGTAGATAGTATAGCCAAACCAGTATAAAAATACTTGTGTCTCATCTTTCTCTCCTAGATCTTCTTTATTCTTCTTTGTTGCGCCTTGTTATTCATTTATACGCTGAATAAACATTCTTATCATTCTATTATTTACTTCATGATAAATGTTTATTAATAATGATTTAGAAATCTACTTTCTGAAACCACTAATTACGTTTTTGCTGCACTACAAGTTTCACACTTGATAGTATTTGTTTTCTAGTGTTTCAGAAATGCAAAAAGAAGAAATGCATGATTCAACCCCCCTTCTCATGCACATTTCCACCTACAAGTGGTATCAAAGCAAGGCCTCTGAGGGGTTATGTAACGCCCCGATTTTCTGTCTGAGTGGAAAATGACCGAAATGCCCCTAAGGTCATTTTCAGCCCGGAATTCGAGGATGGTCGACCTGGCAGTCCTCGAAGGGCCAACTCAATGTTTGAAGGGGATTGAATGACCCTTGAGTGGTTCCAGAGGCGAAAGTCTCATTTTCTGCAGTTTCGGGTCAAAATGACTAAAATACCTCTATAGCGTTTTACGCGGGTAAAGGTGCCGTTTGAGCCCGAAACTTTCCCTAGAAGTTCAAAACCATGTTTTTACATGTTTCAAAACATCTGTTCAAGTCCCGGTGGTCCCGGGCAGTTTTAGTGCAAAATTACGATTTTGCCCCTAGAATAGTGTTTTTGAGCTTAATGATGTGATTAAGCAAACCTAAGCAATATTAGGCTCTAAATGAAGATTAATTAATTTTCCTAATTAATCTAGAGTCAAAATAATTTATTAAAGTTAATTAGAACCTAAAATTGCTTAGATTAAACTTAAATCCCTTTTTAGAACTCAAGATTTCTAGTCTTGGAATCTTGAATAGTATTTTCTCTCTCCAATTCCTTAAATCAAGGAAGTGTGTCTAGGGTTGTTTAGACTCTAAATTGAGGATCTAACTCACTAATGGTGCAAGACCACTCCTTAATTATGTCTAGACCACCCTAATTATCCATTTTCCTTACCTAAACACTTTCTTACAAATTCCTAATCTTAAGCATAATCAAAAGATACACCTAAACACAACTCTAAACCACAATTAAAATGCAAACACAACCCCACATGGGCTGATGCATTTCGGCCAGCACACCTCCCCACTGACCACATGTTGAATTGTTTTCCCACTCAAGGAACCATGCTTAACCCATGCTTGCACCATACTTGAGCCCATGCTTGACCATGCTTCCAACCATGCCTTCAACCATGCTTTGTAAGAGATATTTTCCTCCCATTTCTGCACCCTCATGGCCGAAACCCCTTCAGCCACACACACACTCCATTTGCTTCATTCTTCTATAAATAGATGGCCTTGGGAAGCTTGCACCACTTTTAGATCATTTGCTAAGTTTAGGAACACTCAAAGCTTTTCTTTTTCTCTCAAAGCTCTTGTGTTCTTCAAGTTCTTGGAGTTCTTCATCATCTTCATCTTCTTCTTCCATCTTCAAGTTCATCACACCAAGTAGGGATTTTCTTTCAAGTACTTCTTTCTTTAAAGTTCTTGTTCTAGCTTTATGTTCATAGTTTCTCTTGATTCTTTTTAGAACTTCTTTTCTTCTCCTTTTTCTTTCTCATTTTCGGCCATGGGCCTTGAAGTTCAAAGAAATGAGAGCTTGATGATGAGAGTTTCATGATGATGTTCATCACTTGAAACAAACTCTAGAGCTTGATCTTTGTTCTTGAGCAAAAATGTTTCTAGTTTTTCCTTTCTTGAACTCTTGAGAACTCTATCTTTGGTTATGTTTCAAAATGGTTCTAAGGGCTCAATGATGAGATCTCATGATGTTGGTGTTAATATATCATCAAGATCATGGACCCTAGAGTTTTAAAATGTTCCTTTTCCTTCTCGAAAGTTTCGGCCATTTCCTTTTCTTTTACATGCAAAATGTTTTGATTTTCTAAAAATGTTATGTTGAGTTCTAAGAACTCTAGACTTTACTTTATCTTGGGTTGATGAGTTTGGGTTGAGGTTTAAGTTCCTTTAAAGTCTTGATTAAGAGCTCTAGAAAGATAAAATGAACTTGCATAATTTATTTTATGCTTGCATTTATATTTACATTCTTGTTATGCACCTTTACTTTCAAGCTATCACCTAAGAACATAAAGATTAAAATGGAACTTGCATCATCACTTAATCTAATTCTCAAAGCCTTTCTATTTCGGCCTTAAAGTCGATTGTTGCTAGGCCTAGAGCACTAAAATAAAGAATTGAACTTGCATTGTCACCTAATTAATTTCTCGAATGCCTTTCTATTTCGGCCTTAAAGTCAATTGTTGTTGGGCCAAGAGCACTAAAATAAAGAATTGAACCTTGCATATTTACTTTCAAGCTTGCACGTTTAAGTTTATGCCTCGCATATTTACTTTCAAGCTTGCACATTTAAGTTTATGCCTTGCATATTTATTTTACATCATCACTCTATTTTATAAGCAAGATTAAAAATGGAAAGCATGAGCACGTTTATTTTATGTCATAACTTAAGAACCTAGAGCTCAAAGACTTGCCCATTTCATTTCAAGTTAAAGTTTGATGAGAATGCATTCTTTGAATGCATGTTTTCGGCCAAGTAGTGATGATGGACTTGTAATGAGTTTTCATCTAGCTACAAGGACCAATAGTCTCTGTTCCAAGTTTTCTTAAAGCTTTACAAGTCTTTAAAAGGTTACGTTATCATGAGATATGATTTTGTTCTCTCTTGAAGATGAACTATACTTTGGTCACTGACCTAAGGCTTCTCTTAGCCTCTTGATAAATTAAAATGATTTGCAAAGAGTTTTAGAAATTCTAATTTGATTCCAAGAGAAACTAGTTAACTTATGTACCTCGAAATGTCAACTTAATTCTCTTATTGAAGCTCCATGATTTCGGTTCTGTCATGATGAGTGTGATGCTGTATGGTGATGTTTTGATGTGTTAGAATGTGTGAAAATATCATATGATGATGTGGAAATGATTCTAGGCATAATAGGTAAGAAACTAGCTAACTAGAAATACCGTAAAGCTAGAATTTAACATAGTTTTGACCCATTTGTTTTTGGAACCTATCCCAACTGTTTTAGTGGGAGAACAATCAGATTAGGATTGTTTAGACATGAAAAACTTGGTAACATTTGGATTAGAATTGAATTTTAGCACCTATAGGGAAACTAATAACTAGAAAACCGTAAAAATGTAAATGTAGAACTCTTAGAACATTTAGTTTTCTGGATTCTGTCCAGCAACATTACAACATGATAAATGTTATCTATAATTAGTTCTTAAGCATAGGAATGTTTCATAATTGATTTAGATTTAATTTATAGCACCTTAGGCGAAGACGGAACCGAGAAAGGGTCTAAAACGTAAGTTCTAGAACCCCGTAACCACAAGTTAGAAATTCTGCCCTATGCTTTTCAGATTTGAGTATGAATATGAGAATAAGGAATGATGATTAATTATGAGCCCTTAGGTGCATAAAATATGAACGACAGATGTTAGAGAACTATATCTCAAGATTAAGACCCGTAAGGGTCAAGGCATAAGCTACCGTAAGGGTAAGCGTTTGAATGTTCTATAATGATGCACGTGGTATTTTAATGATGATGATGTTATTCATATGAGGAATTCATGAGGATATATGTTTTATTACGAGAACAACTTGAGCATGTGATCTCTGATAAGAGTGTATAGTATTGATGTGTGGATGCTCCTGCCATGATGCGTTATGTAAAATTATTATATTATGATGCTTCTGATGCATACGATGAATATGATGCCTTATGTTGATGTTGAATGGCTATGCATGCTTTATATGTTTCGTGGCATAAAGCAAGTTTAAAGGAAATCCAGTGTATGCCGTTACGCTGCCGAATTTCCCATCAAACTTGAGAATTTGAGAAAAGTTTGTGAAAACTCCTGGGTGACACCGGTTCGGCCGAGCATCCCCAGGAAAGGTTCTGGGTGACACCGGTTCGGCCGAGCAGCCCCAGAACAGATATGACAGAACATTGAGACGCATTTCTCCCACTACGGTGGGGAAGAAACAAATCCGTGAGGGTATTGACATTGAGCTTGCCAAAGCGGACAATTCGTTGTGTACTAGATACCAGTAGAGCGTTTCAAAGAAAGAAATGATCCTAAGATAGGTGATCCAAGAAAGTTATGTAAACCCCATCTATTAGCCCATATTAAATCTAGTGACGACTAGTTAGGATTGAGCTCATTCCTAGGCGATAGGTGAGACGTAGTTTGGTGACCAGATTATCGCCGGGCCGGTGAATCGGTTGGACTTTTGGTGGATATGTTAATAGGGTGGTCTTTAAGAAAAAGAACTTAAGAGTTTTACTTATGAGAAAGATGTCACATGAAAAGTACGAAAAGTACTATGCCTTTTTATGCCACATATATGATTTATGTTTCCTTATGATTTGCCCAAGTATTACGACTTTCGTGTTAATGTGCATATGGTATTGTCATGCATTCATCAAATTTCTGTTGCATTCATGCCATTAAGACTCATACTAAAAGACACCCATTTCGGATAATTAGATTTGGAAAGCTTAAAACCGAACCTTATGCATGTACACCTCTTTCATAATTAAAACCGAGGTGGCTGGGGACGACGACGATGACACTCGTGTTAGAGTCGGGAATCCCTACTGAGAATCTTGAATAAGTTTCTCATCCCTTCCTTATCTTCCGTGTCGTCTCTAGACGAGGATTACAACGATGTTCGTGACTTCTTCTAAGGCTCGTGCTCAAGGGTCACACCAACAAATGGAGTAGAGGATCACCGCGGACGCATAGGTAGTTTAGCTTTTGGATTGATACTCATCCAACCTCATAGGTGGATAAGCATCACTTCATATAAATAGGCATATTTTGGTGTAAATAATGGTACAACGATGCTAGTAATTTATGTATTGATGAAGGAGTGACGATATTATGATTGTTATGAATGATGCTATGTTTCATATTTATGAATGGTGTGATTACTTTTCTTGCACGAGGTGGTTATGACAAACGTTAGTTTAGCGCGCGGCTCGCATTTTGTTTTTCAAGTTTCGAAAAAGAAAAATTTATTTGTATCTTCCGCTAAGTATTTTAATGAAAGGTTTTGAAAAATGAGACTAAAAGAGTAATAGACTAATGATTAACCTAAATATGTTCTAGAGTTTTGGGTTAAAAATTAGGATGTTACAGGTTAAGCAATTCAACGATTGCAGAGGACAAAATTGCAGAGGACAAAGATCTAAGGGACATAATGGCATACATCAACTTCACAAGATCAATTTATCAATTGACCATCTTTTGTTGATGAGTTTCTATGATCTGGCATAGTACGCTCAAATGGCGAAAGGGATTCCAAAGGACCAATGGACAAGAACAACAAAAAAGAAAGAGTCCAATTATTCCACTAAGTCAAGCTTCTGTTTGTAAATGCTCTAAGCTAAAGCTGAACATGCTATATATGAAAGGCTATGTGGAACAGACTGTGCATGATATTTGTAGATCTTAAACCATTTTAAGAAATCTTTGTTCCTGAGGTTGTTATTTCAGATGCTATGCAATGAGCAATGAAAATTGCTTAATACTTCTTATGAAGTAAAAATATCTGATATTCATATCAGATATTCATATCTGAGATTGAATAAGGAGATGATATCTCTCTGTCTGCCAAAAGTGTTAAAAGTCTGTAACGACTAAAACAAGAAGACATCAATCTCATAGAAGATAAGACTGGACAAAGATTATCTTGAGAAAGCTATCTGCTTATCGTTGTACAAATAGACATCATGTATCAGGAATTCCAAGTCTAGAGCTTAATAGATATATCCCTACACAAAGAAGAAGATTATGCTAGACATCCAAAAAAAGGATGTGTTAGGAGATCATGATGTGCTATAATTGGCTACCATTTTGTACTTCATATTCTCAACTCTTGAGAATGAAGTATCTAACAAGTATCTTATGGACTTATTTTAATAAACATAAATTATGGATAAAATATTAATAAACTACCATTAATAGGAATTACTGATATATATATATATATATATATATATATATATATTAGCTCTAGGGTATACAACTAACAGAAGGTGCACATGTATACTCAAGGTTATCAAACTTGAGAGTTTACCTAATCTCATAAAGCTTAGATAAACTCTTCAACTCTTAAACTCATGAAGCTCAACTCATAAACTCATAAAAGTTTACAAGTTAACTCAAGACTTTGATAATCTTGTGTATACTTACAATTGTCTCAGGCAAAATATAAATTAGATTTTCCACTTCTCAAACTCCTATTTATTCATAAGAATCATCATCCAATTGCCAAAACATTACAATGAAATTCCAAACTCCTCAAACCAACCAAAATCCTTAATAAGGCTAAAATTAACATATTTAATTGCAATTATGCTAGACACACCAAAATATAGTTTTTCTCTTTTAAAATTCATAATTATACATAAGAACTAATATTCAATTGCTAGATCTTGATAGTGTATCCCAAACCCCTTAAACTGGACAAGGCCACCACTTATTATGCATCAACATCGATGTAGTAAACTTTTCAACACATTGAAGCTTTAAAACTAGCTCCATAAACTCATTTTTACCCATCAAAAACACATCCTTGATCAAATATTTGAGGCTAAACCCCAAAACATTCCAAAGGCCCCTAAACCACCACTTAAATAAAGAATTAGGGGCTATAATTTAAATTTCCAGCTCATTAAAATGCAAAGCAATGTTCTAGTCCTTGAAAGCAACTTATTTTTCACAAATATTCTCCAAGGAAACAAAATAAAACCCATCACCCTAAGTAGAACAACTCCAAAATCATGAAAAAAAATAAGGACAAAGGTTCCAAGTAAAACTTCAAGTAATCATAAACTTTAATATGATCTTAAATCTTTGAAAATCACTTATTCTCACGCCTTTAATCAAAGAAATAATAAAAAAAATCCTTAAAACCCTTTAATGGCTAAAGGTATAAGAAGGGGAAAAGAAGACTTTTAAATCAATTTTCTTACACAATCTAGTTGAAACCATCAAATCCATGCCATAAATCAATACATTTTGGGCTTATACTAAGCACACACACAAAACCATGCAAAACCCTAAACTTGGGCTCAAACAATCACACATAAAACAAAAGGTTTTTAAGAGGAAATAATCCTAACCAAGAGAAGATAACCATATGAAAATGAGCTCCTTGAAACCAAAATGTTCAGAAGAAGAAGAAAATTCCTCCTCTCTAAGCAATTAGTGCTAATTAGTAGCTAATCAACCTTTTTAAGCATAAATTATCATGACAAATTAATTTAATAATCATACAATCACACAAAATCAATTATAGTCAAGTTAATTAAAGATGATTAAAAATAGTAATCACTTTGTACTCAACTAATCACCTTAAGGTTATTAAGGTAGTTAGTGTGAACAAAAATCAGGTGTTGTAGTGCTGGTGTAAAGGATGTGTTAAAATTGTAGTTATGTAAGTGAGTAGATAAAAGATATGAGGATTTCATAAGATGTCAGTAGAGAAATTAGACATGGTGAATTTGAAATGAAAGCACCAAATAATCTAAAAAATTAAGAGAAAGCTTGAAGATAAAAATGCTACATTTAAAAACTAAGACTACAAGCTCAAACTTAAAGCTAACAATTTTCTTCCTTGTGTACTTTTCATGCCAAGGGCTACATATATAATCATGGAAATCATTTTAGAATATTCTCAATCCCTATCCCATAACTAGATTATTCCTATTGAGTATTCTTTCTTATCAATCTATATCCTAATTCTAAAATATTCTCGTACTAAGGGGAAAGAAAAGTCGAAACATACCTCATTACCCACATAATGATTAGTTCGGGAAGGCAAGGAGACCACGGTCCTTGAGTCTCCAATGAGTATAGGGGTGTGTACCTACAAGGACTCCACTGGCAAGTAAGCAACAGCTTAATGAGGAATGATTGTGCAAGTGAACATAAACGTGTACTTGGAGTCCCTGGTCATAGAAGTATCTTGGAGGTGGTTATTAGGGATAGGAGATTCATCGTGTCTCCGAATGTAGTACACCTATATTCTCTATAGAAGGTAGAAGAGGACCTAGGTAATCGTTGCCATGTGGAAGTTTTCTTCGAGTTTGAGTAGCATAATGTTCCGGAACTGGAATCCAAAAGGCATGGGCCAGTAGACTAGGCCAATGTAGTTGGGTCGTGTGTAAATCTATGCTTAACCCATATTATTGTCCCTAACATTTCTCGCAACTCGACTTCTAAGATAATAAGCTCGGAGGTCGAGTTGGAACAATGATTAGAAACCTTACAATGCTTTTGGAAAATCAATCATTTTTGCGTGAGGAGATTGGATCTCGGAGGGCATTATTCCAAGATGAAGGAACTTTTCAAATTTCAAACAATGTCCACTTTTTTCCTCAATCATTACACTCAAATGCCCACCATTCCAGGGATACCACGTTCCGCTTCTGAAAAGTGAAATTAAATAGGCGTTGTGTCATATTAGGTATATTTCCTATTATGCCCCCAAAGTGTCCCTGCAAAAAGTCACTACTACCCCTTTTGGACCTTTGCTATTCACATTCAAATAGTGCCTCCACTCTCAATATGTACTTGTCTTCTTCATCATTGTTTCTTAATTGGCTTTTGTTCTAATAGGGAAACTCTACCGAATTGCCACCACACCACCTTTGATATACTTCTTGTATTTGTATCTTTGCTTATTACATAAACGTTGATTTTTGGCTTGTGGCATGATTTGTTTTGTGTTGTCACTGCCTCTAAACTTTAGCATTCTTTATTGTTCTGGACTTGTTTTATATTATCTGTGCTTTTGGAAGCGGCTAGCCCTAGTGAAAGAGTGTAAGTCGTGAGCAACTCTTCAACACTTTTTGTGGATATACCAAGTGATCTACCCCCATTTGGGGGTCCATCTACCATTCTTCAAATTCCAAAAAGAAGTACTGAGGAAACTAAGTGCTACATAAATACAGCTTCAGTTGAATAATTGGGCCGCTATCCAATACATTAAAATCATTTGTTAATCTCTAGGGTTACCTTTTTCCTCTAACCTTTTCTTCTACCTCCTTATCCTTTTTGTTCCAAGTAGGGTGGGTTCTAAGTAGCTCAGCCTGGAAAAGTTGTCTATCTTTTTGCACCTGTCAAAACCATAAAATTTTTTAACTCTTCAAATCATCCTACCAAAAGTTTAAGTGGGTGTATTTGCAAACATTTCCTACCCTCAGAGTTTAACTATTTTTCATATACCCTAGAAAGGACATTCCCTCAATGGATATATACTGGAAGTGAGATGTTGAGCCGTTCAAGGTAGAAGAGAAAGACTTGCCTCTTTTAGAAAAGTAGATTCTAGAATTTTTACTAATCACTTGGCGATCAAAACCCATTCATTTGAAGACTATTATCGAGCTCGATGGCACGGATGCTCAAGCCATTCTGGATAGGCAGAGTTGTTACTGTTTTCCTTTATGTTTTATCTATTAATAAGTATTTTGCATGATCTAACTTTTTCTTTCTTCGTTTTTAGCAAAGAACTTCATGGACAACAACATGGCCTTCAAAAGCAAGTTCATCAAGTTCTAAAAAGTCCTCACCACTAATACGGTCCTTCTATGGCTAGCCAATTGTGGCTGGCTTCCTAAGAACCCCATCTTCTACCTCTGAACCTTACTTTCTTAGAGGTAGAAGCACCTGCTGCTACTAGTCCACTGAGAAGAAAAAGAAATGGTTGTAGATGCTGTCTAGAATAAGACTTCTTCTAAGCCAGCCAAGAGGGCGGCTTCTAAGGTGACCACCATTACCTCTCCCTCTAGCTTAGCTTCTGATTCAATCTAGTCAAAGAGTTTGATTTTTAGGGGCTGGTTAATGCCCACCTACTCACCTCGAAGGCCGAACTTGAGCTGGCAGGATTGGACTTTTCCTAAGCATGGCCTAGTACGTGAAATGGTTTATCTGGCCAAGTGAGTATGCTGAGGTTTGTGGAAAGGAAACTGAGTAGTGTCAACCAAGCTTAAGCTGAAAAGAGGTTGGCTAAATAGGCTTGTGCCTGTGTTAGGGAGCACAAAAGGACCTGGAAGGAGAGGGTTATGGCTTTTAGATTTTGAATAGTCGAGCTTGAAGGTGTCTCTAGGATGGGAAAAAAAGGCTAGGAAACCAAGGAAGCTAACACCCTAGAAAAAGAAAGTTGTTGAACTGAACTTTGAGGTCAGATTATCGAGGCACAAAATAAATATTCCAAGGCAGTGGCTAACACTCAAGAGACTTTGGAGGAGATGTTCTCCAATGTCATGAGCCAAGTTGCATAAGTTCCTCCTGGCCTAGATTTCGGAGAAATAGGGTTGTGAAAGAAATATGACCCTATGTCTCGCTCCATTCACCTTCTCTAGGAGATAGAAGATAAGGAGGCCACTAATGCCTAGAAGGATACAGAGGCCAGAGCTATAATGTTAGTGGTTGATTAGGTTGACGAGGAAGAAATGCCATACTCCCTTGTCTTTTTATTATGTTTATAACTTTCTATAATTTTCATGGTAAGGGTTGATTTGTAGTCTAGCCGTTTTGGGTTTTGGAATAAAATGAATATCATTGCAATTTTTGCTTGCCTATTTTTTCTTGTTAAGCTTGCAAATTTTCTAACTGAGTATGTTTTATCTACTGTACTCTTTATTCGATTGTCATCCTTGGAGAATTATTTATACTTAACTTTAGATGTAACAATCAAGCACATTTTTTAACGTAATGACTTCCATGGCGTGAGTCAAGAAGGATTTGGTCTCGATCCCTTTTGACTAGGAGGAGTTTTGCACTTTGTCCTTCTAGGTCTGAAGGAAGAACTTATAGTGCATTGCATAGCCGTATAGAATCTTAAAGGGATTGCATAATAATGGGGTATGAGTATTGGACTCGGGTAACCGTTTGTTCAACTCAGGAGTCAGATATCAAATTATAGTTCTTAATTATTACTTAACTCAAAATCAAAACTTGGAATGAAAATAATTATGAGTAATTTAAAATTAAAAGAAAATTGAAACAATATGCAAATAATAATGGAATGCACTAAATGTTTATTCTTCGAGCCTCAATAAAAACCTCCCAGGTAAAACCTAGTAGGAAAACCCAAGGTAGAGAAAAAAAGCGCTCAAAAAGTTCAACATATTTACATAATAAAAGCTTTAAAAGAAACTAGTATATGAACATGGAAATGAAAGACTTCAAACATAAAACTTTTAGAGATTGGTGATGTTCCAAGATCTTGGTACGGTTCATGGCTTCTAACTTGTATGCCCCTTTACTGAGTATGCTTATTATCTTGTATGGTCCTTCTTATGCTGGGGTAAGCTTTCCTTATCCTGGAGCATACCCTATTATTGTAAGACCTCAGAGTTGTATCTCTTGGCCATTTTTTCTTTGAGAGTGTGTTCTCTAAGGTGCACTTATTCTTGGACTTCGTTCAGGTTATTAAGCTTCTATCACAACTTTGTTTGATTTTCCTTTTCTGAGTAGAATATCCTGTGGGGACTCAATTCCTTTAGCTCAATTGGAATCTTAACTTCAACTCCATAACATATTCTGAATGGAGATTTTGAGGTAACAGAATAGGGGATTGTTCTATACAACTAGAGAATGCTTCCAAGCTCATCTGCCCACCCTCATATTGCTTCGACCAACATCTTCTTTAACCTATAGAGAATTAACTTATTCATTGTTTCCATCTGAACATTTTATTTGGGGTGCTCGATTGAGGTAATGTTGTTTTTGACCTGGTAGTTAGCGAGGAATCCACGGAACTGGCTATCCATTATAACTAGGTTCCATTATCCGAGATAATATATTCTCGTATGTTGAATCGTGTAAAAATGTTTCTCCATATGAACTTCTTGCATTGTGCAGCTATAATTGTAGCTAATTGTTCCGCCTTAACCTACTTTGAGAAATAGTTACTGGACATGACAAGGTGCTTAACTTAGCCCAAGCTGATAGAAAGAGTCCAAGCAAGTCAATTCCCTATAGGCAAGGGCTATAATTGCTAATTTATTCAAAGGGAGCTATGTAGTACTTTGCAAGTTCGTGACACTTGACATACTTTTTAAAGAATAGCGCTGTTTCTGGGAGGATGGTGGGCCAGTAGTAGCGTACTTTACCTATCTTTCAATGCTAGTGATTGACCTCAGATATGATGGCCACATGCCCCTTCATGGACTTCCCTTGAAACCTAACTACTATTCATCCCCTGTATACACTTTTTCAAAGGTTATGAGATACCTTTTTTATATAATTTGCCATTGACCATTGAGAAATTAGTAGCTTCTTCGGTGATATTGGCTGCTTCTTTTTGGTCTAAATGGAACTTTCCATCTCTAAAGTATTCTACGAGTAGGGTTATCTAACCCAAGTTCTGTTCTAGCTATATGACCAAGCTTGCTTAGGATATCGTAGGATTTTTCAATACTTCCTGCATCAAGCTTCTATTATTTCTAGATGGTTTTGTACTTGCTTAATTTGATAAGATATTAGCTCGAGTATTTTGATCACGAGGGATGTGTCTTATTTCGTAATCTGAAATATCTCTGAGTACCTTTAACAAGTACTTTTACATTAGGGGATTTTGGCATGATATGCCCCTAAAACCTGTAAAGTGACCAGTTGGGAATCACTATAGACTACCAGCTTCTGGGCTTCGACATCCTTTGCAAGCAGCAAAACTGTGATCATTGCTTTGTACTCGGCCTGGTTGTTTGATATTGGGAACACGAACTTGATGCAGAGTTCTATCTAGGCCTTGTCTTCTCAATCTAGTACTACCTCGGCACCATTACCCCTAGGGCTTGCCATTCCATCTACAAACAATGTCCACGTAAGCATCGATGGAGAGGGTTGTCTTCGTTGAATTCGGCCACAAATTTACCAATACCTGGGCCTTGATTACATCTTGGGGCTCATACGTGATGTTGAACTCCGATAACTCGATTGCCCAACTGATCATCCAACTAGCGAGATCTAGCTTATAGAGTATATCATATCAGCTAGCCAGTCCAGATGATGATTGTATGGGCTTGAAAGTGCTATCTTAGTCTTATTCCCATTGTTACCAAGGTGACCACTACTTTTTCTTCTTTAGCATATTGGATCTCAACTCTGGTTAATGACTTACTGACAAAATATACTGGCTTTTAAGACTTCCCGACTTCTGCCATAATATACTTGCCAATGCTTTTTCCAAGACGACTAAATAGAAGATAAGTTGAATTTTGGGCTCCAACCTAGTCACAATAGACAGTGAGCCTATCACTCCTTTTAAATGTTGGAATATGTTTTCACATTCTAGGGTCCATTTGAACTCCTTTCCTTTTCTCAAAGCTCAAATAATAGGCTTGCCGTCAAGGCAAAGGTTACCAAGAATCTTAAGAGTGAAGCCATCCATTGGACCTCCTTTGCAATAGTCAAATTTCGTATTTCCAAAACTACCTTACAATTGTCCAGATTGGCTTCAATCGCACTATGGGTTATCATAAAACCTAGAAATTATTTTGGCTTTAATGGCGAAGGCACCCTTCAATGGGTTGAGCCTCATATTATACTTTCATAAAGTATAGAACACTACCTCCAAATCTATAATGAGTGTGATCAGAGCAGTTGTAACATCCTAGTCTTTAACCCAACACTCCAAGGACGTATTTAGGTTAACCATTAGTCTATCACTCTTTTAGTCTCATACTTTAAGACCTTTCTTTAAAATACTTAGCGGAAAATATGGGTAGATTTTTTTTTGAAAACATTGACAAAAACGTGAGCCTCGCGTACCGTGAAGCGTAAACATGAAAGAATAACATAAATGGAAACACCAGATAAGTTTCATAGAAAGAACAACCATCGGCACATCATCATTAAATATCAAGTCAAACATTAATAGTGTTAATAATATAGGGACATCCCATTATAACATCACACCAAATATATTGGGCCCACCCGTGAAGGTTGAGCATACAACAATTCAAACTACACACCAAACTTATGGTGTAAATAAGCTAAGACTACGTCATCGCTTCCACTGCGTCACTCTATTCTTGACCATCAAGCTACTTCCATGTCGGCACCTCGGGGTAATCCACTGACATCCTTGTCAGCCTTGTCTGAAGACGAAGATGGAAAAGAAAGATATGGGGTGAGAAACTTATACAAGAATCTCAGTAGGGCTCCTATTTTCACGCACGTGTCATCATCATCGTCCTCAGGAACCTCGGGTTTAATTATGAAATAGTAGGCATGTAAAGATTCATTTATTAAGTTCTAAACATCCATTACCGAGACTCGTTCATTTTATCATGAGTCTTGTAATGAATGCATCATACATCTTTATGATATGCATGTCAATACTTTATGCAACATTAACTTTAAAGAATGCATCTAACTACATAACATACATGATGTGCATAGAACATGGTTCATGAATGACATTCCTTGTTTCCTTAGGTGACTTTAAGTTTCTTTTCTTCCTGGGGTCACCCTATTACTCCTCCCTTTTGAGAGGACTTCTAGGTTATGAGCTCATACCTCACTAGTCGTCACTAGCATAAACTTATTCCCTTTTGATAAGTGCGGGTTAGGGGGCAAGAATCACCTTTTCATCATCTATAGTTTGATGAATCCAAAGGATCATTTTTTTATATTTTAAGTCACCTTAAGCAAGAATCACATTTTCATCACCTATAGTTTGGTGAGTCCAAAGGATCACTTTCTCATACTCTACATTTCCTTGAGCAAGAATCACCTTTTCATCACCTATAGTTTGGTGAGTCCAAAGGATCATTTTCTCATGCTTTAAGTCTCCTTAAGTCTTAGCATGTTATAACAAGATGCAACACGTATCTCATAAATGTCATAATTCTTCATATATTTCTAACATATGCATCTCTAATGTTTCAAATGAAACCATAACATGAAAATGATGAATTCTATACCAATACATCAAATATCACATGAATGCATCATCTCATAAACATTCCCTTAAATGGCCAAACACTTAAATCAGGTAACTCAAATTGTTAAATTATTTCCTTATGCATCTAAGGGGATAATCATCATCATTACCACTAATTATTGACCTCAAGAACATTATCAATCAAAGTTGGGCAGCATAGGTAGTAATGAAATTCTATGATTTAAGGTGTTCTAGAAGTTACGTTTTACGCCCTTTCTCGTTACTGGCTTTCCTTATAATGCTAGAATTAATTCCTAAACCATTTATGGGCCATTCTCACTCAAGTAATCATGGCATAACATGGTTTTACAATCCTCCAAAGGTGCTGGAACAGGAACAGAAAATGAATTAATCTAAGTGTTCTAGAATTGTACTTTTACGGTTTTCTAGTTACTAGTTTCTCTATAGGCGTTAAAAATCAATCCTACATCAAATGTTACCAAGTTTTTCATGATTAATCAATCCTAAACTGAATATTATCCTATTGAAACGGTTTTGGCAAGGGCTAAAAATAAACGGGTCAAAACTATGTTAAAACTCAACTTTACGGTTTATCAGTAAGACTAGTTTCTTTCCTAACCTGCATAGAAAGGTTCCTATCTCAACATATATAATTTTTGCACATTCTAACATGTCAAAATATCATCATACAGCAGTAAACATACCATGGCAGAATCAAAAAGCATAGGTTCCAAAGAGCACATAATCTCACATTTTTAAGACATATAAATTACTAGTTTCCCTTGGAATCGTTTTAGGACTTCTAAAACTCTTTGTAAACTATTTTACTTCATTAAAATCATTGTAAAATGAGTAAGGGCAGTAGCTTATTTAAATTGTTCATAGTTGGAATCTAAAACATAAAATTTGCACTTGAATCATTCTTTGAGGTCACCTATGCTTAAGAAAATCCTAAGGCATAGGTTATTAGCGCTTGTGACTAGATGAAACTTACTCCAAGCTCATCATCATCACATGGCCGAAATATGCATCCATGGGGATGTCTCCATAACCAAACTTTAACTTGAGATAATAAGAGCAAGTCTTTGAGCTCTAGGTTCTTTAAGTGATGACAAAATATAAACGTGCTATGCATTCCATTTTATTCTTCATTAGAAAGTAAAGTGAGAGCTTCAAAGTAAATATGAAATGGAAGAACTTGAAATTAAATATGCAAGGCTTGAAAGTAAATATGCAAGGCTCAAAGTAAATATACAAAACTTGAAAGTAAATATGCAAGTTCAATTCTTTATTTTAGTGCTCTAGGCCCAACAACAATCGATTTTAAGGCCGAAATAGAAAGACTTCAAGATTAATTAGGTAATATGCAAATTCTTGTTTTAATCTTTAAGTTCTTAGGTGATGACTTGAAATTTTAAACGTGAAATGCAAAGCTTGAAACTTAAACGTGATAATGCAAGTTCTTTTCTTTAATCTTTAGAGTTTAGTGATGACATAGAAAAGTAAATATGAGATGCAAGAACTTGGAATACAAATATGAGGGGCTAGAAATATAAATATGCAAGTTCATTTTTACATCTTTATTAGAGCTCTTACAAGACTTTAAAGGAACATAAGCCTTAACCCAAACTTATCATGACAAGGTAAAATGAACTTTAGAGTTTCTAGAACACAAAACAACATTCCTTAAAATTAAAACCATAAGAGAGCCATATAACATTTTTATGAAAACTCAAGCTTTAGAGATTTCCTTATGATGAACAAGAAGTCATCATTTAGAACTCTCATTATCAAGTTATCATGTTGAGCCATTCAACATAATGGCCGAAAACTCAAAGGGAAGAAAAGGAAAAGAATCGAAAAAGAAAAGGAAAGAGAAGGAAAGAAGAAACAAATTCTATCATTCCAAACCAAAAGCTAAACAAAAGAAGGAAATGCATTGTCAACATAAACTAAACTCCCTACCTTGGATGTGTTTTCTTGATTGAGAAAGAGAACTTGCTCTTGAGGAAGAAGAAGAAGAAGAAGAAGAAGAAGAAGAAGAAGAAGAACTTCTTGAAGATTGAGAGAAAGAAAGTATTTAGGAGTGTGAAAGAAATGAGCAAAGATTCTAGCAAGCTCCTTGGGTGTCTATTTATAGAGGAAATGAACATGAGAGGAGTAAGGGGAGGAGGCTAGGTGGCACAATTTGAGTGGAGGAAGGAGAGAAAATATCTCTTACATGTAGTCATTCATAGGTAAGGCTAGGCATGGTTGGAGGTATAGGTTTAGGCATAGGTTTAGGCATAGTGTAAGCATGGTTCTTTGAATGAAAGAATTCAAACATGTGGTGGATATTGGAGGGTGATGTGGCGCTATCTCCTCCATGGAATAGGGGAGGAAAATCTTCCATTTAATTGTGATTTAGAGGTGTGTTTAGGTGTAGCTTTGATTAGGCTTAGGATTAGGAACTTGTAGGTAGGTGTGTAAGTGAAAGGATAAGTACTCAAGGCTATGTTAGGGTATGATTAGTGAGCACTCTAGCACATTAGTGGGGTCAAAATCCTACTCTACCTAGGCTTCTTGGAGTATGGAGAGTGAATAGTGAAAACACTATTCAAGATTCTATGTCTTGGGAACTTGAATTTTTAAAAGAAAAAGGGGATTTTGAGTTTAATCTAAGCAATCTTAGGTTCTAATTAATTTAAATAACTTATTTTGACTCTAGATTAATTATGGAAATTAATTAATCTTCGATCAGAGCCTAATATTGCTTAGGTTTGCTTAATTACATCATTAAGCTCAAATGGCACTATGCCAGAGGCAAAATCATATTTTTGTATAAAAACTATCCGGGACCATCAGGACTTAAACTGGTATTTTTAAATACATGAAAACGTCATTTTAAACCTTTGAGGAAAGTTTCGGGCTCGAACGACACCTTTATCTGCGTAAAACGCTATATGGGTATTTTGGTCATTTTGACCCGAAACTGCAGAAAACACAATTTTCATTCTGAAACCACTCAAGGACCATCCAATCCCCTTCAAACATTGAGTTGACCCTTCGAGGACTACCGGGCCGGCTATCCTCGAATTTCGGACAGGAAATGACCTCAGGGGCATTTTGGTTATTTCCCTCAAACAGAAAAATCGGGGCGTTACAGCAGTTGTTTTTACCATCATATCATCTATATACATTTCCATTAGGCCTCCATTATGATCTGTGAATACTTTGTTCATCAGTCTTTAGTATGTTGCTTTGGTCTTTTTTAGCCAAAATGGCATTACCTTGTGGTTGTAGTTGGCCATGGGAGTGATGAAACCAGCCTTTTCCTTGTCTTTTAGGCTCATTAGGATTTGATTATACCCGAAATAAGTATCCATGAAGAGAAGAGACGGTTGCCGGAAGCTGCGTCCTCCATTCCATCTATGCTAGGCAGAGGGTGCGAGTCCTTAAGGCAGACTTTGTTGAGATCAATGTAGTCCACAAACATTCTTAACTTCTCATTTGCCTTTAAAACCATTACCTCATTAGCTAGCTATATGGGATACATGATTTCCTTGATAAATCTTGCTTCCAGCAAGCTTATGACTTGTTTTCCCACTACTCAGGCCCTTTCCGTGCACATTCTTCTTTTTCGCTGAGCTATTGAAATGTAACACTAAAAAAATATTTTAAAATTAATTTGAACTTTTTTAGTCATAATTTTGAAAATCTGATAGATGTAGCAATGATAAAGACATCCCAATAGATGAATTGAAAAAAAAAATTTCAAGGGGTGTAAATAGTGATTTTTGGGTTCATAGATGAATAGTAAGTATGGAACTAAAGCCAAAGGTGTTCCAGGCTAGGGGAACTAGGCCCGAAAATAGAGGTAGAATATTAGGTATGAGGCCCATATAGATTATTACACTTAGGGCCCACGTAAAGATATTTTAAGTTTCCTGGGTATGGTGTTTCACCCATTCGGTAAAATTTTAATGTGGTTTTTAATACCATAAAAGTTACTTGGTGGCCAAGTAACCTTTACCAACCATATCTTACCAAGTGGATGGCAAGGATTGAAACTTGGAAAGTAAGTTTTAATCATGGCATTTCATTTATTTTTATTTTACAATAAGGGCCAATATCTCATCCGTTCGGTAGAATTTCGGTGTATGATTTTAACACCGAAAATGCTACTTGCTTACCAAATTAAAGTGAGCCACTTATCTTGAGCCAAGTAGATGGCCAAGATTTATTCTTTGACCCAAAAATCAAATCATAGCCATTCATATCATTTTTTTTCCAAAAAGAAAGAAATTTAAACTTTAACTACATAATTACTACATCTATATCAAGATAAACACAACACAACCAACCTTATCACTCCATCATCATCATTTTCGGCCAGCATACTCCATGAACACATGCTCCATTGTTCTTGCCTCAAACCCTTATTCTTGCTTTCAAATCCCTAAAACACTAACTCAAAATTACTAAAATACCAAGATTCCTCTATGAAACTTGTTCTACTCTCCATAATCTACCAAACCAATCGATTGAAATTTGAATCCCTCACCATTTTTTACATTGATATCTCATGCTCATTATTTAAGAAAAGGGTTAGGTGCTATTTGGAAGGTTTGAAACAAGGAAAAATCATTTTGGAAGATCTTTTCAAACTTGAAGTCCTAAAACTTCACAAGTAGGGCTTATTTGTCCTCTTTTCTTTCAAAATTTATCCTAAATTTTTCTAACTGGTTTGGCTAGGAATTCTGGTTATATTGGTTGATGATAGATAGATATTGATATGTTTAATTTTGTGGAATGATTAGATGATGCTAGAAAATCATTTTTGTCAAAAGAAATTTTGAACTTGGTTGTTGGATTTTCAAATTTTCCCAGGCAGGAATTATTCATGATTTTTCTCATATATTTAGAGGTATTTTTATGAACTAAAATTTTATATGTTATAACTAACATTTTAAGGCAACTCCATGATTTTTCTTAGGACTTAAAAATGACTTTTACTATTTTCCAAAAATAAAAAACCAAGATACTTAAGATTTCTACCTAGTCAAACCTAAAGCTATAAATTTATCTAATTTTGTTACTATATCAAATAGGCGAATTTTCCTTTGAAATTTTTACTGAGTGTTGAGGACATTGAAGTTCAACCTTAAATTTTTGTAGGAATTTATATATTTCATTTGATAGGGTAATAAAGTTAGGGATTTTGTCTATTAACTATAAACAAAGGGTTTCTAACCTCCGAATTTGTAGAATTTTTGTAACATAACTAGAGAACTATTTTTGCTCTGAAATTTTTATAGAACCTTATGGACACATTGATGTGTCATAGATAATTTTTGCAGCATTGAATTTGATTATTTAACATGCAAACCAATTTTTGATACATAGCTGTGAAACTTGCCAATATGTTGGAATTTGTACCAATGCCTTGAATGAATGATATAACAGCATTTTGGTTCTAGTTTGACATGAATGCTTGACGTTAAGTATTTGGCCATGTGACCTGTGATATATAAATGCATGCTAGAGGAAGTAAAGACCGGTTTATGAGGCATGATTGAAATTACATTGTGAATGAATACCTATGTTTGCTTTATGCATGCATTTGGTAAAAGAAAACAAATTATTCATATGTGGTAAAAGAGAATGTATGAACTTCAATTGTGCATGTTCTCACATATGGATAAAATAGAAATAAGACTTATGTTAGGTAAAGGGGAAGGCAAAAAGAGAAACTTCCTCAGGAATATTATGAGTTAGTAGACGTATCAGCTAGGAATAGATCCGTGTGAGATTTAGAGAGGAAAAAAAGAAGTCTGATGATTACGTATAGGAATGAGCGCAGTCCTGGTAAACAGCCTATTACCCATTATGGAGTTATCCACTACAGATACCATTTGATATGAATTATCGATTGTGGAGTTATCTATTGGAGATACCATTCGATATGAACTAAGTCTTTCTCATGTTGATAAGAAAAGAAAAAAGCATGGAATTGAGTTCTATGGCCACAAGTAAAACCAGGGCATCTTAAGATAATTTCACTACATTTATAACATGCATACTCATGTCATATTGAATTATTTGCATATGATGATTTACTATGTGCTTGAGCATTATGATAGAATTGAGTGTTTTTTTTTTTTGGTATACACATCTGAATTAAGTGTTTAATACTAAAAGAAACCTACTTTGGAAGGATGATTTTGAACTTGAAAATGAACCGTTGTTTTGCGGTGCATGATCACATTTTTCCTAATAAATCGATGTGGCTGGAATGATGACGATGATATTTATAATTGTGTATTTGGGGAATGCCCTACTAAGAATTTTACAATTCTCACCCCTATGTTGTGTGTTCCCGTGTCATTTCCAAATAGCACAAGAGAATAAAGAAGTTGCTCGTGTTGGAAATGCATGTATCAGGGTAGCTCGATGGTTGAAAATCCCTGGTAGTTTCTGTTGTATAAATGTTTAAGTGAGATAGCTATGTATTAAAGCTCATAGAAAAGCTTCCTCTTATACTTGACTTTGTAGTAAATAAATATTTTGTTTCTTTGTTATATATATTCTAATAGAATTATGAATTATTTATTACACGAATCAATCGAATTTGCTATAAATACTTAAGCAAAGGTCCGCTAATTTATAAGTAATAACTCTCAAGTCTGATATTACAAATTAAGGATGATGTTGTACTTGGGAGGGTGTTACAGAAAGCACCTTGGGGTTGACGACCACCTTATAACTAATGAAGTTAGGGTTTATCCATGGCATGTCAAAAGTTGTCAAAGTAAAAAGGTGGGAGTTACTCTTTAATAACTTGGTCAGTTCTTCTTTCAAACCCAGCTCCAATTTTTCATTTATTTTGGTAACCTTTTCCAGGGGTGGCCACCATCTGAATTTCTTCCAGTTCTTCTTCTGGTTTAGGGCAGTGCCTGGTTACTTAAGATCTCATATCCAATTCCATCACCTAGACTCCCAAGGTGACTGGAGCTTGGTCACTTTAATTTGCTGCTCGAGGCCTCTTTGGGATCTTTCAAACTAGCAAAGTAGTACTCCAAACTGTTAATTGGTCAGCCCTCAAGGTTGCTACCTTCCTCTGATCCAAAATGAATTTCATTGTTTGGCATACCATGGAGACTACCGCTCTTATTTTATTTAGCATAGATCTTGCAATTATTGCATTATATGTTGAGCCTTTGTTAACCATGATAAAATCCACCTCCAACATTTTACTCAAAGGCTTGGATCCTTGAGTCAAGTACAAGGGTATATATCCCTCTGGGCAAACTCTGTCTCTTGTGGAACTGATCAGCTCTTAGGGATATGCTCGTAGTTGAAAGTCAAAACTTTGAGCTTATCAAACCCATCCAAAAAGAGCAAATTGGCTAGTTGAAAGTCGAAACTTTGAGCTTATCAAACACGTCCAGAAAGAGCAAATTGGCTATGCTTCCTTAGTCAATCAATACTTGCCTAACTTCAATGTTGAATATCCTTACTGAAACCACCATTAGATCATCATGATTAGATGCAATGCCCTTTATGTCCTCACTAGAAAATTTTATGGTCGAGATATCATTTGGTAGAGTTTCCGGGGCCATGCTTATAATCTCTTTCAAATGCCTTTTTTGGGCCGACTTTGTGGCTCCTCTACTGGTGAAACCTCTTACTATCACATTGATGACTTGGTTGAGTTTGCCATCTTATGTTGATTTGTCATCTTGTGGGGTAGGATTATCTAGTCTCCGACTATGGGGATTTTTATTGTCTTCATTATCCTGGGTAGCGAGGATCTTTCCCTTTTAATGTTTTTCTGAGAAGCCAACATACTTATTAAATTTCCTTTCTTGGATTAAGGTTTCCATTGCATCCTTTACAGCAAAACAATACTTAGTGCAATGACCACGAACATTGTGGTATTTATTCAACTTAACCCATACTACTGTCTATAACAAATCCTAAATATTCTTCTCTAACAAAATTTTTTAATCATGAATTTATAGAGGTACTGAAATTGATGAGCTAACATGATATGCCGAATTTGGTTTTACTTCACCTATTCTTTTTCATTCATTTAGTAATTTAATAATTTTTATCTTTTTATTCATTTTGACTAATAATTAGATTATTTTTATTTTCAATTTTTATTGAAATTTCCATTTTTACTTTTCTTATTGTTCAAAATTTTGCAATTAGCATTAACTTGGAAAAAAACTGACTTCTAAAAAGAATACTATAAACCACCAAAACATGACAAAAGAAAATGGTTTAATTTTGATGCCCAAATAGTGTAATTTTTTTTATTGTCATCTATTATGTATTACCACATCAATAAAGGTAATTAATTTTCACACCTACCAGTTAAAAAAGTTATCTAAATAAGATGATTTGATTAAATGAAACTGGTAGTGCATATAAATTAAAGTGGAAAAAACCACTTTTTCCTATGCATTTAATAAATTATTCATAGGTTATTTTTCAAAAATTAATTTCTCATCAAGGATTAAATGAGCTGTAAGTGTACATTTGGCATGTGGAATTAAAGCTAGGAAATTTTCTTCTTTGGTGTAAGATATAGAATTGTAATTATAGTTCCAGAATCAAATTTCATGGAATTAACAAATAATTAAAATAAATTGTTTATAATTCCTAATATATATACATATTAATTTTCAATTTCAAAATTTATTAAATATTTATCTTCTCATTAAAATCTATATATTTGTTTTTATATTTTTCATTTATATTCTAACAATTAGATTATAATTCTTTAGTAATTAATTGAAATTAAAATTCTATATCACAATTTCAATTCCCATGTAAAAAAAATAAAATAAAAATGAATATTTTGTTGAATTTCAATTATCCTGAATTTGTCATCAATTGACTTATGCTTAACTAAATTTGTGGAGGAGATTCCCGAATCCCTACATTCCTTCCCCTTTCTATCATAGTTTTAAACTCGGACTGATAATTGACTCGGCTACACTATTGAGTCACTGAATCATTGGTTTAACCAGTGAGTCACAGGTTGAATTTAATTTAATTAAATAAATACATAAAAATATATTAAATATATAATATATTTAATTATTGGCACTTTAATGAGTAAAAAGCAAGCTTACTCAGTGGCATATGCATTGCCATGTTCCCTGACCGGGTTGAACTGACCAAGTTTTTAAGGGAAAATTATATTTTTTCAAAAGTTATGTGGTGGGGTTTGAACCCTACACCACAAAGAATAAGGCATATGCACATGCCACTAGACTAACTTGCTTGATATTATATAATATGCCAATAATTATATAGAATATACATCTAATATATTTTTATATATAAAAGAATTCAAAATTTTTCCTGAATTCAACCATGTACCAATGGGATAAATGGCAATATACATATCACCAGACTAAGTTGCTCTTTGTTCATTAAGTACCAATAGTTATATATATTACATACTAAATATATTTTTATATATTTATTTAATTAAATCTGGTTTAACTTGTAATGCCTTTTAACTAGTAATAAAGTAGTTCAAGAGTCTTAATCGAGTTAATCACCGATCTAATTTTGAAAATTATGTCCCCTAGTACATGATTGACCCTTGAATAGTAGTTTTGAATTCATTTATATATAAAAGTATATTAGGTATACAATATATATAATTATTGGCACATTATATAATGAGTTTAATTTTGATACATTGATAGTGTAAAATAGTTTTACATTGTCATCCAATCAAAATATTTAGTTTGGATGACCTTTCAGGTAATTGGTATAAAAGTCAACTATCATGACTTATGTGGTGATAAATGATTGGATGATTGTGTAAAAAAATTTTACTCTATTAATATATAACAATTAAATCCTTATATAATAAAAAGTATGCACGTGCCTTGTTCCTCTTGTATCACCCCAGTTTTGATAGAATTTGACATGCATCGATTGGGTTGTATGCAAGTCTGATCCAAATGACGAACAGAATCGGTAAGGTGGTCAGTTCACCAGTTTCCAATCTAACTGGCCCGGTCTGGTCTAGTCCGGTTCACTTTTAAAAACTTTGCTTTCCAGTACCATCCCCGGCGGCGCAAGAGTTAGAGCAGGACAGCAACACATTTTCCAATTGACAATTTTAAGGATGTCTATCGTCTTCTCCGCCGCCGCAAACCTTTCTCCCGTGTTTTCCTTGGTGCCCAGGTCACTATCCACCCGACATAAAATTTCTCCCACATTCCCTGAATGTTGTAGGAAATTTCACCAGTTTGGTTTACGTCCGGCTCCAGATTCAAGCTTCGACTCGAGGACACAGCCCTGCAAAAGCACTTTGCTATCTGATACTTACAGTCATGATAAGTTTCCAGCTGTTGGTGCTCGATCAACGGGGCCCATTGCTCCTAATAACCTCATTGAAGTGGTTAAAACTGCTGCTCAGACTGGTGCTCAGGTTTCCCCGAATTCCTCCTTTTGCATTGGATTGTTACTTTTCAAAAGAACCCTGTCTAAGATACTGTGCTAAGTGAGCGTATTATTTCTGTTGTTTTGGATATTTGCTAATATCCTTGCATTGTGGGCTCGATTATGTTTGTGGATAAATTTGTTCAGATATTGGGTGCGTGGAATTTAGGATTTCACGACAATTTTTTGTTTTGTTTCCCTTTGTTTCTTGCCAATAGCGGTGCGTTTGGTATTCGCCTAAGAATGAATGTATTTCCCGATGATTCTTTGTTTTATTTCCTTCTTTTTAATGCCCGCAAGTCATTTTTTTTGTAGAAGATGACGATGACATATTGAGCATCTGAGGGGGTGAGAGGTGAAGGGGTTACACCACTCTCATGCATTTCATACTTTGAAATTTCTAAAAATAATTAGTTTCATGGAGTCCTAATGTAGAATCCTCAATGCTTTATTAACACAACTATGCCTAGGTTTAGCAATTGTTTCTCCAAGCATCCTTCTTCTAGTTTGACATGTTAGATCCTACCTATTGCCTATAATATTGTGTCTTATTAAGGTTCATAAATTTACCATTTGAATTTGTGTCCTACTTCCTTAACGAGCTACTTCCTTCATGAGTTCCTAACTAGTGAATTGGTCCCATAATTCATGTTTGTTTTGTTTATCATTTATATATTACTTCTACTTAGGTCCTCATTGGGTAAATAACTTATCTAAGTACTTATACAAAAATAACTTTTGAAAAGTGAGTTATGAATAAGTTATTTGATATTCAAATACACAATAATAAAAGTGCTTGTTTTTATTGTTTTAGAAAGTGTTTAAAAAGAAGCTAGATATTTTAACTTTTTTAAAAAAATACTAAAAACAACTTTTAGAGAAGCAATCAATTCTTTAGCCAAATAGGACAAAAAGTAAAATGTGACTTTTGACTTTCAGAAAGTTAAAAAAAGTCACAAGTTGTACTATCCGAATGGATCATTAGCACTCTTGCTTCCCCCTAAGGTTACTTGAACCTTCCTAATCTTATTAAGATATCCTTTTCTAGTCTTTCATGTTTAACTAGTTTTAGGACCCTACGTATCTTCTTATCCTTGGTTCTTACTTTGTCCTAACTTTAACAAGATAGAAACAACACCATCTACTCTCTATTATGGTGGATCCATGATTCATCAAGAATTATAAATTTTGCTCATTTCAAGAACCATGGTACATATATTTAAAGTCTCATGGTCATTCCTCAAACTAGAACTTAGCCTAGCTCTAGGATCTTCCTAGCTTCATGTTATCATCATTCAAGCAATTGAAAAGAAGCAATTCCCTGAATATTTAAATCTGGGCAGCACCTATATGTAATTGAAAATGAGAGTTTCTCATTCCTATCCACCAAAGTCTCCATCAAGCCATGAGTCATTCATCAAGGAATTATAAAAACATCACTAAGCCATTATCAATCACGAATTCATTCGTAAACCTTCAGCCTATAATGTTGAAATATTGACACTTTTGTCTTTGTCATTTATTGTTTTTGTCTTTATCATTTATTGTTTTGGTATTTATCATTTATTGTGAGGGATAGTTTTAGGAATGTCAATATTTTACATTTATTAGGTTGGTTTATGCATTTATTAGGTGGGTCCTACAATGTACATATAAATTGTGTTGTATCTTTCTCTTAAGGTATGAATTGGAAACAGAATCATTTAACTCCATTTCTCTCTATTTTCAAAGTTCTCCATTCTCAAGTTGGTATTAGAGCTCCCGATCTGGGAGCTTGATCACTCTCCGTTGTTTTTCCAGCCTTCATTGCTGGGATTTTTTTTTTCTAGCCTTCATTTGCTAAGTTATAGGAGTGTTTGTTTTTCAGCCTTTATTGCTGGCCTGTTTTTTCTAGCATTCACAACTAACCCTGATTTGGTTCAAGCCTTCATTTTGATCATCATCATCCAAAACAGATCAACCTGTGAATTCCAGTCAGTGTCCAATAAGATCACTGCGTCAGCAGCTTGAAGATTCACTCCAACACTACCAGCTCAAATACTTGCAACAATAGCTAAAAGTCAGAAATACTATTTTTTTCCTTCCTGGTTTCCTTTTTTTTCCCTTGTTTTTCCCTTCTCCGCCACTGTTACAGCCACCGGCGCCCCATTCTGACCAGCCTCTGACCACCCTATTACTATGGCAGAATCGAAAACCTCCATGACTATTACACCTACACCTTTAAATCCTAATGACCTTCCTATTTTGCACCCAACCTACCACCTAAATGGAAAAAATTACTTGCAGTGGACTCAAGTTATTTGGCATACTCTCAAAAATAGTCGGAAATTGTCCCACATTGAGGGAAATCCTCCTCAGAAGGACGACCCTACTTTTGAGGCTTGGGATGATGAGGATTCTCTTATTATGACATGGCTATGGAGCTCTATGATTCCTGAAATCAGTCGGAATTGTATGTTTCTTACTTCCTCCTGTGCAATTTGGGATGTACTTAGCAAAACTTTCTCCAAGAAGCAAGATATTGCTACTTGTTATGAGTTGAAGATGAAAATATTCTCCACCAAGCAAGGACTGATGTCGGTAACAGATTACTATGGTGTTCTTACTGGTCTGTGGACTGAGTTGTATCAATATCAAAACTTGCAGATGGAATGTAGCAAGGATACTTCTATGTTGGCAGACTTTGTTAATAGGGACAGGATTTTTGAGTTTCTCTCTGGCTTAAATCCAAAATATGATCCCATTCGAGTTCAGATTCTGGGAAAAGAACGACTCCCATCTATATTCGAGGTGTTCTACACTGTGCAGGGAGAGGAAAGTCGTCCGGCAGTTATGCTTGATGACAAACCCATTAGTGTTTCAGCTTTGATCACTGGCAAGATAGCCAAGCCAGGACCTTTTTCTTCCTTTTCAAGGCCTTCCTGAGATAGTCGTTGGTGCCCCTATTGTAAGAAGTCCGGGCATACTAAAGAAACTTGCTTCAAATTTCATGGAAAAGACAAAGTTCTCAGCCGCACAGGAGGATTTCTCGGCTTGTCAAGCAGTCAAGCCTCAATGGCTGCATTAGACAACACCCCCACTCCTCAAGTGGATAATGAAATTCTTGCCCTTAGTAAGGATGAGCTTACACACTTGCGATCTCTCATAAGTTCTATTAGTAACCCATTTGGCTTTTGCTCTCTAACCTTTTCTGGTAAGGTTCCTTGTTCTCAATCTTTTCATGTATCTAATACTGAATGTAAGGATTTATGGATCATTGACTCTGGTGCGACTGATCATATGACCTCTAAAACTCCTCATTTTTCCTCTTACCTTCCCATTTTTAAAAAACGCCACATCACTGTAGCTGATGGCTCCCAAACCTTAGTTGTAGGATCTGGTAGCATTTCTCCTCACCCTTCCTTACACTTGAATAATGTCCTTCACGTTCCTCAACTCGCCAGTAACCTTATCTTTGTTCATAAGCTTACTAAAGAACTTAACTAAGCTATGACTTTTTTCCATTCGCATTGTGTTGTTCAGGATCTTGCTACGGGGAGGATGATTGGAGTTGCTAAGGAACAAAAAGGGTTATATTATCTCCTTAATGCACTAGCTGAAGGTGATGAAAGAAAGAAGACGCCAACCTCATGTCATATTGCAAATTCAGAATCTCAAGCATCACAAATTTGGTTACACCATAGACATCTAGGTCATCCTCCATTTCAATTAATAAAGTCCATGTATCCGTCTCTGTTTTTAAAGGAGTCAATTAAGTCTTTTTCTTGTGAAATTTGCCAGTTTGCTAAACACCACCGTGTGTCATTTCCATCTAATTTTAATAAACGTGATGAACCTTTTGCACTTATTCATTCTGACGTCTGGGTCCAGCATCTATTCCTAATATCACTGGCACAAAATGGTTTGTTTCTTTTATTGATGATTGTACACACGTGACTTGACTTTTTCTTATGAAAGATAAATCTGAAGTTTTTCAACTCTTTATTCAGTTTTATCATATGATCAAAACACAGTTTGGAAAAATCCATTAAATGTTTACGTTCAGATAATGGTAGGGAATATGTGAATCAACAGTTTTTTAACTTCATGAAAGAACATGGCATTATTCATGAACTTACTTGTGTTGATACTCCTCAACAAAATGGTGTGGCAGAGCGGAAGAATAGGCATTTGCTAGAGGTTACCCGCGCTCTTCTTTTTCAAATGTCTGTCCCTAGCTCTTATCGAGGTGAAGCGGTTTTAACAGCTGCCTATTTGATTGATAGGGTGCCTTCTCGAGTCCTTGGTAATGTCAATCCTATTCAATCTATGTTGTTTCATTTTCCCTCTGTTCCAATTATGCAAAGTTTATAGCCTCGGGTTTTTGGATGTGTAGTCTTTGTCCATGTGCATCGTCAACATCGTACTAAACTTGATCCTCGGGCCATCAAATGTGTTTACATAGGTTATGCTCCTAACAAGAAAGGATACAAATGTTTTCACCCATCCAGTCGTCGTTTCTTTGTATCTTTAGACGTTACATTTTTTGAAACTGAGTCGTTTTTTAGTCTTTTGCTTCACGGGGGAGTATAGTAGAAGCAGAGAACTTGACCTTTTCTCCTCAATCCTTCCTTCCTCTTCCATCATCACAAGAATTAGCTCCTTCTAGTTCCCAAGAGTGTTCCCAAGAGTTAGTGTCTTCTACTACACCATCTGAGGAAGTGTCTTCTATTACATCATCTGAGGAAGCTCAGAAGAAACCACTTTTAGTATATGAAAGGAGAAAGAAACCCGATATGATCCAACAGCAACTTCAAGAGTTTGAACCTGTGGTAAGTACTAAAGAAACTGACTCTTCCAATATTCGTGAACCCAACCTAGATGACTTATCGATTGCCTTGAGAAAAGAAAAAAGGACTTCCACTAAACATCCTATTTCTTTTTGTGTCCTCTAAACACCTTTCCTTGCAGCATCAGAGTTTCATTGCAGTTATTGATTCCATACAAATCCCAAATTCAATGCAAGAGGCATTAAAAGATATGAACTGGATTCAAGTCATGAATGAGGAAATGAAGGTGTTAGAGAAGAATGGAACATGGGAGATCGTTGAGAAGCCAAGAGATAAAAGGTCGGTGGGATGTTGGTGGATATACACTATGAAGTATCGGTCAAATGGTGCATTAGATAGATATAAAGCAAGATTAGTTGTAAAAGGATACACATAGACATATGGAATCGACTTTGAGGAGACGTTTGCTCCAATAACAAAGATGAATATAGTCAGAGTCTTACTTTCTCTTGTAGTCAGGGTAGCTAAGATTGAGAACTTACGTAGGATCGGAAGAGGGATGCAAAATCGTAAAACATTGAATCATAACACCAATCGTAAGATCCCACCAAAATACAAAAATTATATTTATATAAATATATATACCACATAATATAATGTAAATTAGTAAATAAGTCACAATTAACATAACTAAAACTCCATAGTGTATAAATAATATTTACAAATTAATTACTTTTTAAAAAACAATTAAAAGATATAAATCTACCATTGAACTCAAACTCCCCATTATTATTTGTCTTGAGCTGATATAAATAAAAAACAATATGGGCCAACATTAAGCATCAATAGTAGCTCAAAAGCCCAAATAGCAACAAAGAAAGAATAAAAAAAACTAGAATAAATGGAAGGCAAAATTAACACAAAGTGGAGGAAGCTTCTTGTAGGCAGAGATTGAGTTTGAGAGTGAGGGACTTGGGCTCATCCGGTAACAAAGAGAAAGGGAGATCATGTGCATGTGGCCATGGACTGAGCAGTTGCAGTTCAAGGCGTTGGAGGATGGAGGTGGTTCTGTTGGTTTGTGTGTCGAGGGTGTTGACACACAAAGTCGACAATTGCGGCCATGGCGGCGCCATGGCGCCATGGCGTGGCGGAAATCACAGAAACCGCCATCGAAACCTGCATGGCGTGGCGGAATGGCGTGGCGGCTCATGGCGGCCGCAATTGCATGGCGCCATGGCGGACAAATGGCGGAAATGGCGGAAAGCGGCCATTTTCAGAGGAAATAAGGGAAAGAATGGGGTTATTTTGGGGATTTTGTGGGTTTATTACATAGAACCCTAACCTGTCGATGGACACATTTCCGCCTCCCCCTTTTGCTTCACACTTCCGCCTCTAACTCCAAGCTTGGTTCTTCAACGCGACCTCTGCACGAGCTCCGGCGACCTCCGCGGGCCTCGGCGACCCTCAGCGGCGACCCTCTGCTTCGCGCGACCCTCGACGGCGACCCTCGGCGGCGACCCTCTGCTTCGTGTGATCCTTAGCGAGCCTCGGCGACCTCCGTCCGAGCTCCTCCGACCTCCGCGCGAGCTCCGGCTCCACGCGACCCTCAACGACAGTCAGTGACCCCCGGCGACCTCCACGCGACCCTCAGCTCCGCGAACTTCGGCGAGCTCAGCGACCCCCAGCGACCCTAAGCAACCCTCGGCGACCTCCGCGCAACCTCCGGCGACCTCCACGCAAGCTCCGGCGAAGCCAACTGATCGGCGGCCTCCTTCTTGCAGAGACCAGGTTGGGCCCCCTTCCTCATTCTTCCTTCTTTCTGCCTTCTGCAGTTCTGCTTCATTTTTTCCTTCTTCTAGTGCTGAGTTGAGCCTTTCCTTCTTCCTTCTTTCTGCCTTCTTCAGTTTCAATTTTGTTAGTGAGCTGAGCTTTGTGTTTCTTTTTTCTGGTTTCAATTTCTTTAGTGAGCTACAATGGAAAGTCAAGGCCAAGCTTCACAAAGCACAAGGTCATCTAGAACAGACCCTGGCTGGAAATATTGCCATCCAGTAGAAGAAAATAATACCAATGATGTTATTTGTAATTTCTGCTCAAAAGTGATGAGAGGAGGAATTACAAGAGCCAAAGAACACTTGATGGGGAAGAGTGGCAATGTCTCCCAGTGTCCTAAGTGTCCAAAAGATGTTAAAGATGAGTTATGGGCTATTTATAAAAAGAAAAAAAAGCAAGAGAGTGATGAAATGGCAGCCATGAGGGACCTTGATCTTGAAAATTTGCAGTTTGGATTATCTGAAGATGATGCTCAAGATATTGTGGATACCCCCAATCCTAGGCAAAGAAGAGGTGCAAATTTGAAAGGCCCAGTGGATTTATTTTTCACAAAACCAGAAACTATAAATTCAAGGAGGAAAAAGGACAGATTAAGGCAGCAAAATATTAGAGAGGCATGTGATAAGGAAGCGGTGGCAAGGGTTCATCAATACATAGCTCGATGGTGGTATCAAGCTGGACTTTCATTCAATTGTATCAAATTAAAGAGTTTTCGTGATATGTTGACAGCTATTGGAAGTTTTGGTCCCAATTTGCCTCCTCCGTCTTATCATGATATAAGAGTTCCACTTCTTAACAAAGAGTTGGAGTACACCAAAAATTTGATGAAGGATCATAAGGAGCAATGGGGCAAACATGGTTGTTCAATCATGTCAGATGCTTGGACTGATCGGAAGCAAAGGTGCTTGATTAACTTCTTGGTGAACTCTCCCGTTGGAACAATGTTTGTCAAGTCTATTGATGGTTCAAACTTTGTGAAGACCGGGGAGAAGTTGTTTGAATTGCTTGATTCTCTTGTGGAGGAGATTGGTGAGGAAAAGGTTGTGCAAGTTGTGGCCGACAATGGTAGTAATTATGTTTTGGCAGGCAAAATGTTGGAAGAGAAAAGACCACACCTTTATTGGACTCCTTGTGCAGTTCACTGCTTGGATTTAATTCTAGAAGACATTGGAAAAATTCCATTGATAAAGAAGACTATTAAAAGGGGAATTTTTCTTGTTGGCTTCATTTATAGCCATTCTAGCACTTTGAGTTTGTTGAGGCACTTCACAAACAAGAAGGAGTTGGTGAGGCATGCAGTCACAAGATTTGCCACATCTTTTCTATCACTGGAAAGGCTTCAACAAGAAAAAGCAAATCTTCGAAGAATGTTTACTTCTGAGGAGTGGGTAAGTAACAAGTTGTCTAAAGATGCCAAGGGCAAGGAAGCAACAAAAATTGCAATTATGTCTTCCTTTTGGAACCATGTAGATTACACCATTAAAATCATGCGTCCTCTTGTTCGTGTACTTCATCTTGTTGATGGTGAAAGAAAGCCTGCAATGGGTTATATTTATGAGGCAATGGACAAGGCAAAAGAGTCCATTATGAAGTGCTTTAGTGATGAAAGCAAATACAAGGAGGTGTTTGCAATCATTGATAATAGATGGAATTGTCAACTTCATCGACCATTGCATGCAGCAGGACATTTTTTAAACCCACAGTTCTATTATGGCAACCCGGATTTAGAGTATGATCTAGAAGTCACAAATGGGATGTATGGCTGTATCAAGAGATTGGTTCCAAGTCGGGACGTGCAACAAAAAATTTTGCTTGAGCTGCCAATTTATAAGAGTGCTAGTGGCCTCTTTGGAGATGAATTTGCAATATCACAAAGGAAAATCCTTGCACCTGGTGAGAAGAATATAACTTCTAGCTTTCAAATTTCTTTTAATTTTAAATTAGAGTAATTTGCTTACATGATCTTTGGATTTGTAGCTCATTGGTGGCGAATGTATGGTCTTTCTACGCCAAATTTGCAAAAACTGGCCATCAAGATTTTGAGCTTGACATGTAGCTCTTCGGGATGCGAACGAAACTGGAGTGTTTTTGAGCATGTAATTATCATTTTTCTATTACTTTGCTTTTTGTTATTGTTAGGATAACCAATAGTAATGTTTAGATTATATTGATATTGCAGATTCATTCTAAGAAGAGAAATAGGCTTGAGCATAGAAGGTTGGAAAACTTGGTTTTCGTGAAATATAACCAAGCGCTTAAGCAAAGATATGATATTAGGAATGAGATTGACACTATCTCACTCAATGACATTGATGATTGTAATGAGTGGGTGGTTGGAGGGCTAGAGGATGAGGATCATGATGCTAGAGATGACTTGGTCTGTGAGGATGATAACACTTTGACTTGGGAAACTGTATTTAGGGCATCAGGGGTTGGAGAGCCTAGAACATATACTAGGCGACAAAGTAAAAAGAAAGGAACCCTCAAGTGGTGATCGCTCATCAAATGGTGCAACAATGGCGTGTACTAGAGTTTCTAAAAGGGAAAAGAAGTAGCAATGTAAGTGCCAATGATTGAAGAAGAACCTGAGTGGGATGACTCTGAGGCATCCGAAGACGAGGAAGAAGAAATCAAATATGATGATTCAGAATCAGAAGGAGAAGAAGCGGAGGGATATGCCTCGGATGGACCCATTGACGCTGATTACCTTAGGGATGAGAATATGGACTAGAAAGCTGTTTAGTTTTATAATATTAACCTTTGTCTTAACTCTTAATTTGTGTTAAAGAGTGTTGAGTTGAATTGACTTGTATTTTGTTATGAACTTGAGATTTCTAGCTTCTAGTGCTTATGACTTATTATGACATGACATTGTGCGTTTGGAGCTATGATTTGCATTTGGTCGTGATTGTTTTACATCTTTTTCTTGATATTTTGGATGTATTTGTTGAATTTAGTTCAAAGAATAGATTTGTTCTTCATATATGTTGTTAGTTTTATTATTTGTCATATTTGGAATATTTTTTGTGTGGTTTTTTGTATATATATAAAAAGTATTTTTCAGTCCGCCATGGCTTCCGCCATATCCGCAACGCCATCCGCCATATTTTCATGGCGGATTTTTGGCTCACCGCCATAAGCCGCCATCCGCCATTGACAACTATGGTGGAGGAAGCTTCTTGTAGGCAGAGATTGAGTTTGAGAGTGAGGGACTTGGGCTCATCCGGTAACAAAGAGAAAGGGAGATCATGTGCATGTGGCCATGGAGTGAGCAGTTGCAGTTCAAGGCGTTGGAGGATGGAGGTGGTTCTGTTGGTTTGTGTGTCGAGGGTGTTGACACACAAAGTCGACATCGACGTCAACGTCGGGGCAGAAGAGAGAGCTCGTGCATGGCCGAGCCAAGGAGTGAAGGGAAAGAAAGACGATAAGAGTGGAATGACACCTTGTCCTCGTGAGCTCGGAGCCGAGAGAAGGGAGAGAAAGTGGCGGCCGGCGGTGGCTGTGAACCGCACCGGAGAGCTTGAGCTCTGGTAGTCTTTGGTGGCGGCAGTCGTCGAGGAGAGGAAGAGAGGAGGGCTACAGGAGTTGTGGATAGAGATTGAGAGAGAAGGAGCAGTGTGGGAGCGCCCGGCTCACCAAGATTGCCTGATTCCAGCGCTTCCATGATCTTCCCTGGCGATCCCACAGCGAGGCAGCAGCGTGAGCCCAGAGGTGGAATCGGGATCGCGAAGGGTTGCTGGGAGCGTAAGATCGTGCGATTTCACAATCTTCCACGCGATCCTAGCTACCTTGCTTGCAACTCATTTTGGCTGGGATTTCCATCAATTTGATGTAAAGAATGCATTCTTATATGGAGACTTAGAGAAAGAAGTTTATATGGAAATTCCTCCTGGATATTAATGTCACCAATGGAAGAAACAAAGTATGCAGGCTAAAAAAAGCCTTGTATGGGTTGAAACAGTCTCCTCGTGCATGGTTTGGGAGATTTGCAAAAACTATGATATCGCTTGGATACGAACAGAGTCAAGGGGACCATACCCTTTTCTTCAAACATATAGTTGGAGGAAAACTTACGGTTCTCCTAGTATATGTGGACGACATCATTGTATCAGGCAATGATCCAGTTGAGAAGAAGATCTTGGAGGAGAAGTTAGCTTCTGAATTTGAAATGAAAAATCTAGGAAAATTGAGATACTTACTTGGAATAGAGGTGGCATATTCTAAGCAAGAGATCTTCATCTCTCAAAGGAAATATATTCTAGATCTACTTAAAGAGACTGGGAAACTTGGGTGCAAAGTTGTTAGTGTTCCCATTGAATAAAACCATCGAATGGGAAGTGAAGAAGAGAGTCCTAGTGTTGATAAGACACAATATCAAAGACTGGTGGGAAAACTCATATACTTGGCTCGTACTAGGCCAAACTTGACTTATACTATGAGTGTGGTCAGCCAATTCATGCTTGATCCCAAAGTGAGACACATGTAAGCAGTAGAAAGAATATTACGGTATCTTAAAACCACACCTGATAGAGGACTACTGTTCAAAAGTGGTGACAACTCTCTCTAGAAGTCTACGCTAATGCTGATTATGCAGGCTCTATTAGTGACAAAAGATCAACATCAGGATTTTGTATATTTTTGGGAGGAAATTTGGTGACTTGGAGAAACAAAAAGCAAAATGTTGTTGCTCGATCAAGTGCAGAGGCAGAATTTCGTGCCATGTCACAAGGAATTTGTGAGCTACTATCGCTGAAAATTATCTTAGATGACTTGAAAATAAAATATGAGGCTCCTATGAAGATATCAGGTGACAATAAATCAGTTATTAGTATCGCTCATAATCCTGTCCAACATGATAGGACTAAGCATATTGAAATTGATCGACACTTCATCAAGGAGAAGTTGGATAGTGGATTTATAGCCACAATACATGTTCCTTCCGAACTACAGTTGGCAGATATGTTGACTAAAGGCCTACCCAAAAAGTGGTTTCAAGAGCTTACATGCAAGCTGGGAATGATAGATATCCATTCACCAGTTTGAGGGGGAGTGTTGAAATATTGATACTTTTGTCTTTGTCATTTATTGTTTTTGTTTTTATCATTTATTGTGATGGATAGTTTTAGGAATGTCAATATCTTACATTTATTAGGTTGGTTTATGTATTTATTAGGTGGGTCCTACAATGTACATATAAATTGTGTTGTATCTTTCTCTTAAGGTGTGAATTGGAATCAGAATCATTTAACTCCACTTCTCTGTGTTTTCAAAGTTTCCATTTTCAAGTTATAATAATAAAGCATTTCATTCTTCCTTACACTAGCACAACACATTCATGATTTTTAGACTCTGCATCTGTATATATATGAAAGAGTTGCTTCCTTGCTAGTATTTAACTTGGCCATTTTGTACACGAGTATTCTAGCATCATAATCAATTCTAATACCTCATGAAACCCACACTAAACTCTGAAATACTAGATTTTTTTTCTTTCTGCATAATGCTGTCCAAAACTACATAATATGAAGATAATGATCTCTATATGAAATAGCGTGAGAATTTCATGCACCCATATGTCTCAGCACATGTCGTTTTACAAGTAGTTAGCTTAGGCATCTTGTAAACTAGCATCCTAACATCATTATCACTCCAGACACCTCATGGAACCAACATTAAACTCACATGTAACAGACTTTCCTTCTGCATAAAACTCTCCAAAAACTGTGAAATATGCAAACCAGAGTTTCTACATGAATTAACATTCGGATTTGATGCATCTATAGTATTTAGCTTGGCCATCTTGTAAACAAGCATTCTAACATTATTATCACTCCAAATACCTTATGCAATCAACATTAAACTCACAAATAACAGATTTAACTTTCTGCACAAATGTGGCCAAAGCTGTACAGAATTAAGGGAGGAAGTTCTTCACTTCTGCCAAGGCATTTAATGATTATCTTAGACTATGAGCTCTCTACTTTACAAATCCACTTACCAATCCTTTATTTAAGCAATTCAAACTTCTTTTCTTCATTCTAGGACCATCTTATCCACAAATATTTTAGAATTCATTGCATATGAGTTGGGTCATGTACTTGGCATATGCTAGAAGGGTGCTTTTCCAAGTCATCTGTCCTAAGTGCTTAATTATCAAAGGAATAATTACTCTAGCACTAAGTTAATTCTAAACATGACATGAAACCATAAGCAACTTGTTGAAATTGAGGGTTTTAGATAGTGGAGGAGGAAAAGAGAGAGAATAGAGAGTCAATAATATGAAAATATATTTGATATGTTGTGATATTGTGATACACTGAGATAATCCTATTTATAAAGCAAAGATAAAATCTAAACATAATGATAGAATCAACCTAAATTAATCTAAGATATGATGAAATATTCTAAGGTATAATGGAGATATTACTAAATATTTCCTTATTTCTAACATAACTATTCCTTACTCATTTTTAGGGGCTGTCCGAACTGCATACATAGCCATGACATACCTTTTTTTTTCTTCTCCTATTCAATATTTAGACACCAAGAACCATGAAAAGTTATAGGGCCTAAAGTTAAAAAAACTTCTGCACAAACCTCTTTTTTTCTACATCAAGAACTACTTATAAAGCTTCAATTACATTCTAAAATGGCACACTAATAGGAAATTTTTTTCCCCAACCAGCCCCTAGGATAGCCAAAAAGTCACTCAGACATAAAGGTAAATATCCAAGATACTTTAGTTCTATTAGTCATTACATTAAACAACTAGTTTGCATTATTTCAACCTCAGATATAATACTAATACAGTAAAATTTCCAGCCACTTAGATAACTCAACAAAATTCTATTTGCACCTAGAACAAGTATAGGAACCAAAGCAGAGCAAGCAAATTTGTGGGTTGAACCTTGGTACTTGGGTTTGTAGAAACAAGAGAATGAAACAGCTACCTTGTGAAGGCTAACTGAAAATGAAGAGGATAGTTCAGCTTTCTTGTTGTTCCCCTTCCTCTTGCTTTACCCACTCTTCTCCTCCTTTTATCTTTGATTCACACTTTCCCCTTTTTCTTTATTTGCTTCCTATGGGTATTGCAAGGAAAGGATTGGAGAGGCCAAGTTGCTGCTTTTATAGTGTTTGTTTCCTTTGACCCAAAGTAATCACACAAGATAAGTTTAAAAGTGGAAGGCCAAAAGATTTCCTCCACCGTTACTTGTCTGAATCCCTCTCTCCCTTCCACAACTTTTCTTTGGCAAGCTAGAGGAGAAAATGAGAAATTAGTTGGTTAGTATTATTATCATTAGTCATTTTGCTTCCTAGTTGTCTAGACTTTGGAGTCAACCATGGGCCTTGGTCCATCATGAACCAAAGTTGGGCTTATTTCCATTATAAGGCCCAATCCTCTTAACCAATGCTTCACTCCCTTGTTCAAACCAAATTTTGTGCATGCAATGCTATAGCATAATGCAGATTTTAGCCTATGCAATAATAATAAGAAAAAAAGAGAAAACCTAAACTCTAAAAAGAAAAAAGACAAAAAAAGGAAAACGAAAAACAAGCCTAACTTAAATCTTAAAAGAAAAACGAAAAAATTGTTTAGTTTTAATGATTTTGTTAAACATCATTAAAATTTTGTGAGCCCAACTTAAATCTTAATGGCCCAAACTCATTTCTTACCTACTTTTAATTTTAATGATTCAATTTTGGTATTATCCTCATAACTAGTGTAAAATAGAGTTTGAAATTTTAATTAGATTAAGCAGATTATATTGTAACTATTTAATTAACTTTATTTATTCCATGTCTACTATGCATTTAGAATTTCATCATAATTTTCAAAAAAAATTTCCTAAGCTTTTAAATTGTTCTACCCTTGATTTCCCTAGAAGTTAAAGAGTTTCCATTACAATTTAAACTGCTTATCTTTAATTTACTTCAACTGTATATTTTTATCAGAGTTGACTCTTTGCATTTGCTATCATCAATTATTCAATGGGTAGAAATTCTACTTAACAGTAGTTAGAGTTACAGCTAAGTTGGGTTTATGCATTTAAGGGCATTTCTATCACAATTTCTTTATGACTTCTGGCAAGCAATTTTTGGGGTGTTATACTTTTGCTATTGGTGATGTTCTAAGGTACAGACTTTATCTTTGTAATGTCCACTAAATGTTGCTAAATATACCATTTTAAATTTGGTTATTTCTATTTACAGAAGGTTTTGGCATGCCATTATAAGAATATGTATAATTATTTTACTCTTTCATGTCATTTACAGGTTGTGATGGATGCTGTTAATAAGCCACGGAATATTACATATAAAGGATTAACTGACTTGGTGACTGAGTAAGGTCTCACTGAATCTCCGATGCTTATCTTATTCAAATCAATTTATTGATACAGACTGTGGGCCTTCTCCCCGGTTTTCTTCCTTGATCTCATTTGGCTGGATAATAAGTACTCTGGACAATCTTTCAGTTGCCCTGTTTTATTGTCCGAGCTCAATCATATGCTGGAGATGTTATGCCTTTGATGTGTATTAATCTTTGGATTTATAGCTTCTTCTGTTGTTGATCTTTAACTTATTCTGCTATTGTTTGCTTCTTTAGTTTGTTTATCTGACAGAATAAGACCCATCTTTAACCTTACTTGCACCTATTTTTAAAACTATTTACAGGACAGATAAAATGAGTGAAGCTGCCATATTAGAGGTGGTGAAAAAGAATTTTGAAGACCATCTGATTCTAGGTGAAGAAGGAGGAATTATAGGAGATGCAGCATCTGATTATCTCTGGTGCATTGATCCTTTAGGTTCGGTATTTCAGTCAATTTTCTTGTCCTAAAATTTTTAAGAAACAACTGTAATTTGCAGCACACAAACTTACAAGAACTCCAAACCTGGAACTTCAATACAAGTCTGTTTATTCAACTTTAGGACAGACCCTTTTTGAACTTTGCAGCTTCTGGGAAGACATCATACCAGTTGATGAGACTTGATCAGAGAATGTAGAAAAAGTATGGAAAGTATCAAGAACTGTGTATTGTGCGTGATTCTTGGTTAGGGTGACTCAACAACCAAAATGTACGGGGGTGGGAGGATATGTTCTAGATTTCCTCTCCTCTCTCTTCTATAGTCCACTAAGTCTCTAATTGACTTTTCTCTTTCCCTTCCTTCCTATTTGTAACAATCTTCCTCTAACAAACCTTCCCCATCTGCACCTACAGTTGTAGCAAGCTATTGTTTGCTGTTACTATTGGGCTAGTTCTTAATGAGCCCATTTGCCCCTTTCCATCTCCTTGCTTAAACATGCCTAATAACAACTACCCTATTTGATCTCTGGCCATAAAACTTGTTGGCAGTTGCAAACAGTGGAGGTAGGAAGACAAAGAAGCTATTGGTCAGAAACGGCAGCTGCCAGAAAGAAGAAAGGGCTGTATAAAACTTGTAACCAGTGTGTAGCTCATTTCTTTCCCGATATTGATATTTATATACAAGAGACAATCAACTACTGCTTTGTTTACAAGAAGACTTAAATGAATTTATTGTTTCCTAGACCACTCTATTGTGTTTCCAAAACTTATTATGTCAATAGATTTAATTTGAATTAGGTCAGCCTTCATTCTAAGCATGAGTGCTATTTGATTCTGCAATTTGATTCATGCGATTTATCTTCGTTTCTTCTGATTACATAATCTCTTTACCAGAGAAAATGAATCCATTCCCAGTTTCTTGCTCTCTTGATCAAGAGAAATTCCTTCTTGCTGATTTTCTTTGTAAATAAGGTCCCAATTTTAAGTTCTCGAATTTTATTTGGACCGTGGTACAGAGACAACATTGTTCATGGCTATACGCATGATATAGTCTATCAAAAACTTGTATTTGTAACATATTTTATCCGCTTTGTATACTAATATGTATCTTAAAGCTCATGCTCCTCCTATGTATGTATTATATGGATAGCTTAATAACAAATCTTGGATATTTGTGTAGATGGGACGACAAACTTTGCACATGGCTATCCCAGTTTTGCTGTCTCTGTTGGAGTTCTATATCAAGGGAGGCCTGCTGCGGCTGCCGTGGTGAGCTAGCCATATCTTTTACTTCTATTTCTTATGATTTGCTTAGCTGTTTATGATAAATATGGGAAAAATAAACAAGAGCTGCTTCAGTAGTAACTGATTCTATATAAAGATATATACCTATCAGAATTGATGCATGTGACTAATGTGTTGTGCCCTGTGATTAGTATGGTATTGGGAATGATGGAAGTCATGGCATTGGAACAATAGAAGTCATAGCAAGTAGTTTTAAGTCATTATTATTGTTCTTGAAAAAGCAAACTATAAGGATTTTTGTCCCATTAGTTTGGTGTCCGGTGTTTATAAAATCATTACAAAAGTGCTTGCTGCCAGATTGAGTGAGGTCCTTTCTGACGCAATTTCCAAATGTGCTTTTATCTCGGTTAGACGAATCCTAGATGCGGCCCTTATTGCTAATGATGTGGTGGAAGATGTTAGTTCTCAGGGAAAACATGGTCTTGTGTTAAAACTAGACTTTGAAGGAGCTTATTATTTTGTTAGTTGGGGCTTCCAGGACAAAATCATGGATATAAAGTGTTTTGGGGAAGGATTGAGAAAGTGGATTTCGAGGTGTCTTTGATCCTCCTCTTTGTTATTGTTGGTGAACCTATATCTTGGTTTAAAGGTCAAAGTGATGTTAGATAAGGTGAGCTTACATCTCCATTTCTTTTCGCTGTTGTGGTAATGTGCTTAGTCATTTAGTGTCGAGAGATATTAATGATGGGATAGTTAAGCATTTATTTGTCGGTGTGGAGAGGGTGTTGGTCACTCATCTTCAATTTGTTGATGACTCAATTTCTTCTTAGATCCTGATATTGATTCCTCTGTAAATATTTATCTATTTTGGGTTTCTCTGAAATGATCTCTGGTCCTAAAATTCACATGGTTAAGAGCGATTTAGTGAGTATCAATGTGGATAGTCATGTTTTGAATACTTTTGCCTCTTCAATAGGGTGTCAAGTCCTTCAATGGCGTCTTCCTTACCTAGGCATTCCCATGGAAGGTAATCCCCAAGGAGTATGCTGTTGGGATCTAGTGGTGTGTAAATCTTGTAGGAGATTTGATTGCTGGAAAGGAGCTTTTATCTCTCAGATGATAGGATTTCTCTTATTCAATCGTACCCATCTAGCAATGAATTTTCTAGCATCCTTGTATGTTATCTCTCCTTTTTTCATAGCAGTGGCTCAGAAAATTGAATAAATCATGTGTTGCCCTTTGGCCATTGGCGGGGCTTCTCGTAGAGATTGCCTTGTTATTTGGGAGGTTTGTTGTAAACCAAAAAGAGGATGGAGGTTTGGGCCTTGGTAATTTGGTGTCCAAGAATAAGGCTTTGGCAGCTTGGTGGTGTAAGAACTGGTATCAGAATGAGCAAGAAAAGGTAGAAACTGAATAGTAAGAGCCTAGGAAGAGAAATACCCGAGTAATATGGCTTCCCCTTGCTGTGATTTGTGTTATTCTGGCAGAAAAAGAAAAGAATAGTATGTGTGTAGCTAAGTGTTCGAGAGACTTAGCACTCTCCCAATTCCAATTCCTTCCCAACTATCTGAATGCCCCCCTCAGCATCCTCCCACTCCCCATATAATTCCCACCCCCTCACCTCGAACAGAATTCACACGTTCCCTCCCTCCTCACTAACTGAGCCAGCTAGGCTAAGTTAGTTACACACCCCATCTATTCATTTGTGGTCACATGCCTCCCCTCGAATCCCCAATTCCCTCTTTATTTCTTATTCTATAAACCTTGTCATAAGGCAAAATTCTGTTACTTGGCCTAGCCTCATATGGGTGCCTTGTCCCCACTACTTGGGGTCCTAACAACACCCCCCTTTCAAAATCCACCTTGTCCTCAAGGTGGAAAGAAGGAAACAACTTCTGAATATCTGTGACCAACTCCCAAGAATTTTCAAAAGCTGGCAGGCCTTGCCATTTAATCAGTGCCTCAATCTGGCTTGCTAAATTAGTCCGGACAGCAATGGCGTCTTCAGGTTGCACCTGAAGCTCCCAGTCTTCAAAAAGAGCATCTAGAAGTGGCTGTGTTTGCACATCCTGTGAAACACATTTTTTAAGCAAGGAGATGTGAAAAACAAGATGTACCCTTGAGTTATCCGGTAGTTTCAGTTTGTAGGCAACTGACCCTATTTTTTCCAAGATTTCATAAGGCCCATAATATCGAGGACTGAGCTTCTGATTGCTTCTTTTTGCCAGAGTTTTAAGTCTATAAGGCTGTAACTTAAAATAAACTTTATTTGCCACTTTAAACTCAACATCTCTTCTTTTAAGATCAACATATGACTTCATTCGGTTTTGGGCTCGTTCAAGTTGGAATTTCAACTCATCCAACACTTGATTCCGCTCCCCCAATAACACATGAATTTCCTCAACCGCAGACTCCTTACCATCTCTTAAAAGTGTGGGAGGTTCTCTCCCATAAAGGGCCTTGAAGGGGGTCATACGATGGCTCCATGATAATTGGTATTGTACCAATACTCAGCCCAAGAAAGCCACTTAGGCCAGTGTCACGGTTTAGAACTAGTAAAACAACGAAGATATGTTTCCAGGCATTTGTTGGCCGCTTCACTCTGCCCATTAGTTTGTGGATGGTACGCGGAGCTATATTTCAGTTTAGTCCCAGCCATTCTGAATAAATCTATCCAGAAATTGCTCATAAACACTCGGTCCCAATCAGAGACAATGGAGCTAGGGAACCCATGAAGACGAACCACTTCCTTGACAAAAATGGCAGCCACTTCTTTTGCAGTAAAAGGGTGTGATAGCAGACAGAAATGGGCATATTTGGTCATTCGATCAACCACTACCAGTATCGTGTCCATTCCCATCGCTCTAGGCAGTCCCCCTATAAAATCCATGGTGACATCAGCCCATGTATTGCTAGGAATGGGGAGCAGTTGCAGGAGCCCTGCTGGGGAGAGCGTTTGATGCTTATTCCTTTGACAAACATCACATTCCTTAACATACTGCTGAATGCTGGACTTCATTCCCTCCCAATACAGCAAACCAGAAATTCTTTTAGAAGTGCGGAAAAATCCAGAATGACCCCCAATGTTAGAGTCATGGAATTCTTGCATTATTTGAGGAATTTTTGCGGAATCTTTGGCAATCACCAACCTACCTTTATAGTACAATCTGCCTTTGTTTATTGTGAACCCTGGATGGGAGTCTCTGCCCTCTAACAAATCTTGCATAATTCCTCTCAATCTTGCATCTGCTTGCACTTCAGCCTCTAACTGCGTCTAGTCAGCAACATTAACAGTGGAAATGGCCGAATATTGAAGCTTTCTGGAGAGGGCGTCTGCCACTCTGTTCTCATTCCCTGCCTTATACTTGATCTGGAAGTCATAACCAAGAAGTTTGGCCAACCATTTCTGCTGATCTTCACCCACAATTCTCTGATCCAACAGATATTTCAGACTTTTTTGATCTGTATTCACCACAAAATGTTGTCCCAGCAAATAATGACGCCACTTCTGCATAGCTATCACTATTGCCATCAATTCTCTTTCATAAATGGACTTCCTCTGGGCTCCCACAGAGAGGACTTGGCTCATGTATGCAATGGGTCTTCCATCTTGCATTAGGACAGCTCCAATTCCCTTATTAGATGCATTTGTTTCAACCTCAAATGGTTTAGCAAAAGAAGGGACAGCTAAGACAGGTAAAGAAGTCATAGCACATTTCAGCTTTTCAAATGCCATTTGAGCTTCTTCCCCCCGCTTAAAATTGTCTTTCTTAAGAAGTTGGGTGAGGGCCCATGCTATCTTCCCATAATTCTTCACAAATCTCCTATAATAGCCTATTAACCCCAAAAAGCCTCTAAGGCCTTTTAAATCAGTAGGCACAGGCCAATCCACCATATCCTGAATTTTTTTCGGGTCCGCTGCCATGCCTTTGTCTGGAATGATATGCCCCAAATATTCAACTTGTGATTGTTCAAAACAGCACTTCTTCTTGTTGACATACAACTCATTAATTCTCAATATTTCAAAAATTTGCTGAAGATGTATGTGATGGAGCTCACTGTTAGGGCTATATATCAGGATGTCATCAAAAAACACTAGGACAAATCTCCTCAAGAAGGGTTTCAGCACCTTATTCATTAGGGCCTGGAATGTAGAGGGGGCATTAGTGAGTCCAAAAGGCATCACAAGGAACTCATAATGCCCTTCATGTGTTCTAAAGGCTGTTTTTGGGATGTCCTCATACTTCATCCTAATCTGATGATAACCAGATTTTAAATCTAACTTAGAGAACACCCTTGCTCCTCCAAGTTCATCTAGCAATTCATCAATGACAGGGATAGGGAATTTATTAGGCACCGTTATCTGATTTAACGCCCTATAATCCACACAAAAACACCATCCTCCATCTTTTTTCTTCACGAGAATTACTGGACTAGAAAAAGGACTAGTGCTAGGCTGTACAATCCCTGATTGCAGCATCTCATCTATAATTTTTTCAATTTTAGTCTTCTGGTAATAAGGATACCTGTATGGACGAAGGTGAGGAATTTGAGCTCCTTCCTTCAGTACGATGGCATGATCTTGCTCGCATTTTGGTGGTAGACTTGAAGGAGGTTGGAATAGCGCTTCATATTCATCCAATAATCCTCTGACCCCTTGAGAAACCTCCTGGTTCTCCTTATCGTCGCCTTCAACCAGCATGGGTGTCACTAAATAACCTTCCCCTTTAGCCTTGAGAGCCTTCAAAGCCGCTTTCCAGGATGATTTACTCTTGCATAATTCTGGGTCACCCCTCATTATTACTCTGTTGCTGCCTTCTCCCCAACTCAATGTCATATTTCGGAAATTTCCTGTGAAGTCCCCCAAACTTTCTAACCATTCAGTCCCTAAAACCACCTCAGGTCTGCCTAGCTTCACAACAAAAAAGTTCTGGATGATCTTCACCCCTTGTACGTGAAGTTCCAGCCCGCTACAAACTCCAAACCCTTCTTCAATGTCTCCGTTTCCCACCTCCACCTTGAAGCCCCTTACCCTGTCCACTGTTAAGTGTAACATTTCTGCCACCTTGGTGGAGATAAAGTTGGCAGTAGCCCCTGAGTCTATCAAAATAATCACCCGTTCCCCTTTAATCTCCTTCCACAGCTTGAGTGATTTATTTGAAGTTAATCCCCAGTAGCTACGAGATGAAAGTTGCAGCTCCTTTACCTCGTTTTCCAGCTCCTCATCGATGGGGGCTCCTAGTTCCTCATCCCCTGCATTCTCTTCATTGCCTTCTTCCATTTATATGATTTGCTAATGGCGAAGCTGACATCTGTGTTCCGGATTCCATTTGTCTCCACACCTGAAACATAACCCCTTTCTTTGCCTTTCTTGCCACTCTTCATTCAATAGCCTTCGGATGTTACTAGACCGGCTTTTAGCTGGTCCATTTACACTACCACTCATTCCACTCCCGCGGGCTTCGCCAGAGATATTTCTAATTCCATTTTGTGGTTTAGGAATTTCTGGGCCTATATCACTCCTTGGCCCAGTTCCTTGAGTGAATCCAGCCCCTGTCTGATTAAGTGAGTGAGGCTGAAAGTGACTTGGCCTTTTCGAGGGTCCACCTGCTCTCCTTCCCCCTGGTTGCACCCCAGCCTCTATCCAAGCTAAATTTCTCTGCTCTATTTCCAACGCCCGATCCATCATCGCCGTGAGGTTGCAGAACTCCCCCACCGTCAATTAAGCTCGCACCCCTTTCTTGAGTCTGTTCATGAATATACACATAAGAACATCAGGATCTAGGTTCTTCTTGGTTCGCGCAACCAGCTCAAACTCCCTCCGGTATTGCATCACGGAATCCATCTGTTTCACGTCTAGCAATGGCCCCATTGGATTCTGAGCCTCCCCGGGTTGGAACCTTCAAAGCAAGTCCCCCTTAAACCTCCTCCACGATAGAAACTCTGTTTGTTCCTCCCACCATTCATACCAGATTAGAGCTTCGCCCTCCATGGCCACTAAAACAAGATCCAGCCTATCTCGCAAACTTACCCCAGCTACGTGGAAGTAGCGTTCAGCTCGCGCAAGCCACCCGTGTAGGTCGTCACCTGAAAAAATGGGTAGGTCTATTATACGGTGCACCTCAGCCCTTCTCGGTTGTCGGTTTGCGTGCCTCTCAGCCTCGGAGGAGGCGTCTTCGTCCTCACTCGCTTCCCCTGGTTGCAACGATGAATCCCCTTCCTCTTCGGGATCATTGCGACGTCTCTGGCTCCGCCGCTGATGGTGGTTCCGACGTCGCTGGTCATTGTTCCGACTTCGAGACCCGCTTGAGCTCCGATCTCACCTCAGTTGCTCCATTTGACGAGTCAGATTCGCGGTTAGAGTTGCCATGGCCCGTGTGTTTTGCGCTTGCAAATCTTGTATGTTTTGCGTTTGCATCTCCTGCATCTCTACCAATCTTCGCTCCATTTCCCCAACCTCGCCTCCATTGCAGCACGTGTGGTTACCATACACAAAGCTCCCAAGATCGAGAGCTCTGATACCAATTGTAAGAACTGGTATCAGAATGAGCAAGAAAAGTAGAAATTGAATTGTAAGAGCTCAGGAAGAGAAATACCCGAGTAATATGGCTTCCCCTTGCTGTGATTTGTGTTATTCTGGCAAAAAAAGAAAAGAATAGTATGTGTGTAGCTAAGTGTTCGAGAGACTTAGCACTCTCCCAATTCCAATTCCTTCCCAACTATCTGAATGCCCCCCTCAGCATCCTCCCACTCCCCATATAATTCCCACCCCCTCACCTCGAACAGAATTCACACGTTCCCTCCCTCCTCACTAACTGAGCCAGCTAGGCTAAGTTAGTTACACACCCCATCTATTCATTTGTGGTCACATGCCTCCCCTCGAATCCCCAATTCCCTCTTTATTTCTTATTCTATAAACCTTGTCATAAGGCAAAATTCTGTTACTTGGCCTAGCCTCATATGGGTGCAGGGAACTAACAGCCTTGTCCCCACTACTTGGGGTCCTAACAGGTGGCTTTAGCGTTTTCTTCTACAACTTGATTCCTTATGGCATCAAGTTATTCGTAGTATGGTTTGCATCCGAATGGGTGAGACTCCAGCTTAGCTAGTAAGTTACTCGTTCTTGTCCTTTGAAATTTATTTCTTTGGGTTTACTTTCACTTAGTTCTTACTTGTCCTTCCATTTGGGTGATGGTTCACGAATTAAATTCTGGAAAGATATTTTGGTCGGTACTAGACAATAAGGTTGGGCTGAAATTCCATTTGGTTTTGAGGTTCAATTCGGGCTGGGTTAGAAAATTAGGCCTCAAATGCACTTTCATGGAAAATGATGTACCAAGCGGTCTATGTAGTGCACTCTAGTATGTAGGACACAATTCATTAGATATAAAACTATTAATTATGTGCCATAAGCTAATAGCTTAAGCTTTTGGGACAAGTGGTTTCATGACATGGTATTAGAACTTCTACAACCAAGTGGTCTAGGGTTCGATCCTTATTGCCCTCACTTCTAAATAAAAATAATTAAATTTTACCATAAAGTAAGGTGAGTTGTGCACAGCTCACGCTTGAAACCCCAAAAAAGGCATTCGCATGAGGGGAGCATATTAAATATAAAATCATTAATATGCCATAGCCAAACAATTTAAGCTTTTGGGACAAGTGGTTTCATAACACAATGTTGAAATTAAGGCCAATCCACTGCTGCAACAGGTCGCTCAGGCTTGGATTCATTCACCATAAATTCTGTTCAAGGGAGGCATTTGTTTTACTAAGGCTGTGTTGTTATTCCACATGATTCCTCTCACATTCCCCTTTTATTAGCTGAATTCCATGACATAGCTGCAGGAGGCCATTTGGGATTTCTGAGAATTTAGTAAAAGTTGGCTGCAGTTGTCTATTGGACGGTCATGAAGAAGAGAGTGACGGAGTATATGGCCAGCTGTCAAGTATTCCAAACCAGCAAGTATGAAGCTCTATCTCTTGGTTATTGCAGTTGTTGGAAATTCCGAACCAAGTGTGGACTGAATTTTCTATGGATTTCATATTGGGACTGCCACAGCGTAAAGGGAAGGGTTCCATTATGGTGGTGGTCAATCGCCTTACCAATTACGCCCATTTCCCTCCCCTTTCCCACCTTCACAACTAAGGATGTCACCCACCAATTTGTAAAAGAGTTAGTTCATCTTCATGGCTTCTCTAGAGTGACAATTTCAGCCGTCATCCCATATTCCTTAGCCAATTTTGGTCAGAGGTCTTCCATATTAGGGTGGGTACCAAGTTGAAATATTAGTTAATCCTACCATCCACAAACGAATGGAAGCATTGTTTGGAGACATGCCTATTTTTTTTTTGTGGGGTCTCAACCAAAGCAATGGCCGAATTTGATGGCACAGGTACAGTATTGGTTTAACACCACCTTCAATGCATCCACTCGACTTTTCCCCCATCCGTGCATTATGCGGCAGACACCCACCAATCCTTTTCCAAGGTGAGATGTACCCTTCCAAGGTACCTGTGTTGCAATCATTGATGGCCACATGTGACAAGGCCTTGGTTGAGCAATTAGAGATGGAGATGCATAGAAGCTCTGGTAAAGGCGTCCTTTTGGGACTAACCAATTTGGAGGTGGGTAGTGTGATTCTGATGGTTGTGATGCTGGATGCACAGCGGAAGGGTCGTTGGAAGAGAAATTGTTGCTGGAAATAGGTTGAAATCTTTGGAAAAATAGGTGCAGTCACTGGTAGGATAAGCGGCAAAGAAGGAAGATGATGGCTTGTCGATAGGATGCATGGCAAAGATTGAGACAATTGGTAAGATGCACAACCAAGAGATTTTATCAGTGGGCAATGGGCAATCAGAGTGAACCAAAGCTGGGTCAAAACCCATTCTGATACTAACATCAGTAGAAGAGTCCAGAAGTTGGCTGAGTTGCTTTATTATTTCATTCAATATAAATTGATATACATACATCAGATGTCATAACTACTACTTTCTACGAGACTATGTTAATTGACATAAGCTATTTCCTATGCCACTACTTTATCTACATAACCCGAACTTGTTAATTCCATTATTCCACCGCTCACTTTGAGGACTGGGTGGTTCTCCAAAGACCCAATGCGTGATCAGGCCTATTTCGGGAGGAAGGAATAGTTGAGAGGTGGGCCAAGACTCAGGCCTAATTGTAACTGATGCAGCAGAGGACCAGGTGTGAATAGGTTGAGGAGTGGTTATTTGCAGATCAAAATTCCATTACAGTGTTTAGCGAATAAAAGGCTAGTCTTTTGATCAGTTTGGGCTTGTTCAGTCATTTTCTAAGAGTTTGAGAGAGATTGAGAGCTCTAGAATTCCATCGGAGGAGACAGTATACTTGTATCAGAATTCTAGGGTTCTTGGTGAGTTGCCAAGAATTTCCCAATCCAACACATTCTTTTCTTAATTTGTTTTTCACGATACCAGTGGTAACACAGCATTTCCTCTTTCAAACCATTGCTTCTGATGCTGCCAGTGAATTTTCTGATGACTGTCTTCCGTGACTGTTCGCTTTCTGATGACTGTTCTTTGCATTGTCTTCCATCACAGCCACTGGAACCTAGCTCTACATATGTAAGTCGCCCAAACCCTTGAACCACACCTCCACCAGAAGTGCTATGTGCCACCACGTTTTCAGTGTTAACATGTCATTGTCAGCACGAGGACCCATCCAGCATAATTTCCAGCTGTTGTCAATCTCGTTTGGCTTTGCCTTGACCTCATCTTTGAAGCTCTGCACTTTCTTTTTAGCTTGAAGCTCATTCACTGCACTTTTTTTTTTCTTGTTTTCCTTTTCTCTTTTCATTTAGAGGGATTTTCCCCACATTCAAATCTACTTGGCTGTTTTCTGTGTCAGCCATTATCAACTATAATTTCAATTTTGTAGTTTCTTCTTTTTCTTTTGTGTGTGCACGTGTGTTAGACGTATTCATGGGTTTGCTTACAATTCTTTTTCTTTATAATCCCATGACTAAGGACTAGACCGTTCTCTGTATATTTTCTTGGTTAGGTACATAATACATACAGTGCTTGAGAAGGCCAAGGTTTCCTTTAGTTTGTTTAGTCTTTATGATATTCGTTGAGCTTGGGATAAGATTGTTCATCTTGCTTGTAGTCGGTGCTGAAATTGTGATAATTTTAGAGCCTATTTGAGTATTCAAAGAGATTATGGGATGGGCTTTCTTTTGAGTTTTGAGTTGTCATTTTAACCTTTTTCTTTCCCCTCTTCTCAAATGTTCAGAAATTTCTAGCTCCTCGTCTTTTCCTCTGATATAAGAGACACTTATAATTGTAGTCTTATAAACACTCATCAGATCATCTAAGGTTCTACTGAACGTTCTGTTGTAGTAAATAATGCCGGAAGAAATATATTTAAGGCAAGAAAGGATATGTTACTATGAATTTTATATGTATTTCAGGTTGAATTTGTTGGAGGTCCTATGTGTTGGAATACCCGCATTTTCTCTGCAACTTCTGGTGAAAGAAAATACTATTCTAACTCCCGTCTTCCTGTTAATGAAATAAAGCTGATTTAGTAAAACAATTAAGTTATCAAATAACTCGTCTATTTCTAGACTAAATTTTGTTGTCTTGCCTTCTAGGTGGTGGAGCATTCTGCAATGGCCACAGGATCCAAGTGAGTGCAACTAATCAGGTATTAACAAAACAGAATCTTAGAATGTAGAAAGTGAACATCAATCCTAGATCATCACAATTTCATTTTTTATGGAACAAAATCTGTTTTATATGGAGCTTTTCTGATTGTTATAGGTTTTAAGAAATCTTCCTTTGTTTTAGGTGGAACGATCTCTTCTAGTGACTGGCTTTGGGTATGAACATGATGATGCATGGGCTACAAACATAGACTTATTCAGAGAATTTACCGATGTCAGCAGGGTAGTCATCTAAAAACCATTTAAAATGTGTCCAATTTCTTTGCCTTCCATTTCTCATTTGCTTGACTTTGATTATTAGGGTGTAAGAAGACTTGGTGCAGCTGCAGTGGACATGTGTCATGTTGCTTTGGGAATTGTGGAAGCTTATTGGGAATATCGTCTAAAGCCATGGGATATGGCTGCTGGTGTTTTGGTATGCTTTATGAGTTCTACATAATTGACCATTGTTCTGGCAATTTAGTAAGCCCTGCATCTGAGATTGCAATAAATGTTTGGGTTTTGTGACAAAAAATCAATCTCTCAAAGTAAAGATGGAAGAATTTTTATGTCTAATGATAATAGCAAGGAATCAGATTCAGGATAAAGAAAAACTTCTATCCAACCCATAGTAAGAACATGCCTACCACGTACATATAAAGATCACGTGCATGGTTTGCTTCATAAAACATGAAATATTATAATTTTTCAATAATTAAATTCAGTTTGACATTTTTGAGCCATTTTGCTCTTTGCTTTTTGAAATATTTGTTGTGCTGTGTTGTCAGCATTATTACATAGCTGGTATGAAGCATGGGTTTTAGGGGATGGTGGTTGTGGATTGTGAGGCAATTGGGAGCCCATGTAAAACTGTTGAATCTTTATGGCATTGATTGAGTTAGATTGAATGTGATGGAAGCACAAAGAAAATATTAGGATTATTCTTTTTCGAAAATCAAAAGCTTTCTCTTGGTGAAACAGTAAGAGACCATGTTCCTGCTAAGGGGCTGAAAGTGTATAAAAGGAGGAGAGTTAAGGGTGTTTTAGACAATACCAAACGGGAAAATATTGTACTGCCTAACAACCTTGCCAAGTCAGCAGGTGATGTCAGCTGAGTGAATTTGGGGTGAGGCCTCAGGCAGGAATTAGGGACTTGGAGAGCTTTCAGGTGCTTAGTGTTAGTAAGGAGGTCCAAACTAGGATTAAGTATAAGCCCACTTATGATACGGTTTACACTAGAAAAGGCCGATTGGGTAAATTTACATAATTATTATTTATTAGGTTAAGTAGCTATTATATAAGGATCAGTAGTAGACTGATTAGGAATTCAGACAATTGGTTAAGGAGAATCAGTAGGAGAGTTGGCGACCTCTCGAAGTGCTACCACCCCTCATTGTTAGGAACCCCAATCCCAGTTTGGGAGTTATTTCTTTATTATTCTTTTCCTATTCAGCAATAAACACTTATTTCCGTCTATCTCTCTTGATTACTACTGGTGCCATTGCAATTGGCATCAGAGCTCTAACCTTGGGATCTTGTGTATGGCCACTACAAGACCTACAATGCAAGCATGTATCGAGAACGTAGAGAGGAGACTGGAATCAATCTCTACCACGGAACAATCCTTGCAGGAAAAGCCGAGACATGGTTGTTATCCAAGAGTAGATGAGCCTATTGTTGGCCTGTGATGGGTCGTGGCAAAGCAGTAGAAATAGGACAAAGAAAAGCCGTGAGCATTGCCATGCCAGTCACCGTCATTGGTGTGAAGAGAGGTCATGTGCAAGACACCAACCCGATGGCGACCACCATTGCTGTCTAGAATCTGATCGTGCAGGCGGCAACTAAGAGAGGGAGCATAATAGCGAAGAAGATGATAGCAGTTCCGAGGGAAGCAAAGACAGCAGGCCGCACTGACAGCGGCAGCATGAATGAGATTCCCGTTCACAACCCGGTTTGACGGTGAGGGGAGCTATTACGCGAGGGGTGCGTCAAGGCAAAGGTATCGAAGTCTTTAGAGTAGTTGGAAAATTGATATTCCGGTGTTTGCTGCAGAAGACGCGTATAGGTGGCTAGTACGGATTGAAAGGTATTTTCATATTAGAGTAGATGGGCATGGGAAGCTTGATATGGCACTGGTAGCGATTAAGGGGGATGCCTTGATTTGGTATCAATGGTGGGAAGAAAGGCCCCTTTTCCTTCTTGGCAGGAGTTCCAAGAGGCTCTCATCAAGCGATTCTAATCGGAAGTAGCTCGGAATCCCCTATAACCATTATTAGAGGTGAGCTAGACAGGGAGTGTAGCACAGTACAAGAAGCAATTTGAGATGGTAACGGAGTACTGGAATGACATTGAGGCAAGCATGGTAATGAATATTTTCTTGAAGGGCCTGAGGAAAGATATCAAGGAGAGATAAAGGTTGGCTCTTTTCGTTCCTTGACAGATATGATGTATAGGGCGGCAGACTTGGAGATGCGAAATAAAGCATGGAAAGAGGAAGGTCGGGTGCAGATTCTTCTAGAGGGCCATAACCACCCCAATTTACAGGACCACCTTGTGGTGGAAACCAACCGAATCCACAGCCTGTGGAGGAAAGGGGTTTACGGCCTAATGCAAGCAGCACAGTGGACACGCATAGGAATGGGAGGGGCGGATTCACTAATAAGGAATGGGAAGAACGTCAGAGGAAGGGATTATGTTTCAAGTGCGGAGAGAAGTGGGGACAGGATCATGTCTCCAAACTCTAGCACCTCAAGCTGATACTCATGGAAGACAGCAGGAAGGAAAGTTGAGTGAATATGGGACTGCGAAGGGAGAGACAGAAGAAGCTCAGTAGTTACGTACCCTGAGGTTGTCACGTAACACTTTCCGGGGTTTTACCTCTTAGAAATTGCTAAAAGCTTGGGGGTGCATTTAAGAAAAACAGGTAGAGGTACTTATTGATTCAGAGGCAATAGCCAACTTCATCTGTCTATAGTCGATACAGAGGTTGGGACTACCAATGGAGACAAATTCAGAGTTCGATGTGGAGGTGGGGAATGGGGAGGTTGAGAGAGGCACAGGCGTATGCAGATGTGTGGAGCTAACAATTCAGGGATCCAGATTGTGTAGGATTTCCACACCTTGAAGTTAGGGCGCTCAGAGATGGTATTAGGGTGGGACTGGTTGGAGACATTGGATATTGTGGCAACGAGTTATAGAGATAAGGTTATGTGGTGCCATGAGAATGGAGTTCGTAGAGTATTGAAGGGGTATCCTACCCTCTGCAAGGCGGTGACCTCCTTGAAGTTAACCATGAAACTTCCTAGAGGTGACAGAGGGGTTTTTGGTGGTCCCCATGCCACTGAGACGTTGGAGGAGCAAGATGGTTCTCTGAATGCTTAGGTGAAGCACCTGTTGGGAAGGTATGAAGATATGTTTCAAGTGCCAAGGGTTTAGCTCCGATGAAAGACAAAGATCATGCTATCATCTTGTGGGAAGAGAGCGGAGATACCACGGTTGTGGCCTTATAGGTATCCATACGGATTACCAGAAGGATAAGACTGAGAAGATCATTGAGGAAATGCTCCTGTCCGGTATTATTAGGCCTAGTACCAGTTCCTTTTCGAGCCCGGTAATCTTGGTGAAGAAGGATGGTGCATGGAGGTTTTGCATGGATTATAGAGCCTTGAACCAAATTACGGTGCCCGACAAATTCCCAATTCTTGTGATTGATGAGCTACTTGATGAGTTTGTTCGTGCACGGGCGTTCACTAAGCTAGACTTGAAGGTGGGGTACCCCCAGATCCGCGTGAGGGAAGGTGACATCTCCAAGACCACTTTTAAGACACATGAAGGCAACTATGAGTTCTTGGTTATGCCATTTGGGTTTGTTGATAAACAAAGGAAGAGAGAAAATCATAGGATGAATCCGTGTGTCCAAACTACACAATGGAGAGAATATATATAGACAATGTGTAATAAATACATGATAATTACAAAGATATATTTTTCCTAATTACAGATAATTACAGATATTCACAGATTCTAACATTCCTCCTCAAGCTGGGGCATATAGATCATATGCACCTAGCTTGTTACATAGGTAATTTATTCTAGGACCTTTCAATGATTTGGTGAGAACATCTGCCGGTTGGTCATTTGAATTGACGAAGCTTGTGGAGATGTCTTCAGATAGAATCTTCTCTCTGATAAAGTGACAATCAACTTCAATGTGTTTGATCCTCTCATGAAAAATTGGATTTGAGGCAATGTGTAAAGCGGCTTGATTGTCACAAACAAGTGTCATGTGCTTGATTTTCCCAAATTGAAGCTCTTTGAGGAGTCGCTTGAGCTGGATAAGCTCAAATGTAGTTGAGGCCATGGCACGGTACTCTACCTCAGCACTAGATCGCGTCACTACAATTTGCTTCTTACTCTTCCAGGGTATGAGCTTGTCTCCAATAAGTACACAATACCCTAAAGTGGAACGCCTATCAGAAGGGGATCGTACCCAATCTGCATCAGAATACCCAACTATATCAATATGTCCCTTATCTTCATAAATAAGGCCATTCCCTAGTGCTCCTTTGACATACTTCAAAATATGTATCACAGCATCCTAGTGAGCTTCACATAGTGAGTTTAGAAATTGACTAACCACACTTACTGCGAAAGAAATGTCTGGATGAGTAACTATGAGATAGTTCAATTTTCCAACCAATCTTCTATATCTCCCAGGGTCAGATAGTGGCTCCCCCTGATTTGGTAGGAGCTTGACATTAGGATCCATAGGAGTATCAACAGGTTTTGCAGCAAGTAAACTTGTTTCCTCTAGAATGTCAATGACATATTTTCTCTGAGAGAGAACTATGTCATCTTTGGACTGTGCTACTTCAATACCCAGGAAGTATCTGAATTTGCCAAGGTCTTTGGTCTGGAAATGCTTGCATAGGTGCTATTAGATCTGTGTTATACCCTGAGTGTCGCCCTGTAATGACAATGTCATCAACATACACAACTATGTAGGTGCAACCTCTCTGAGTATGACGATAAAACATGGAGTGGTCAGCTTCATTTCGAGTCATACCAAATTGCTGAACCACAGTGGAGAACCTTCCAAACCAAGCTCGAGGAGACTGCTTAAGACCATACAATGATTTTCAAAGATGACAAACAAGGCCAGAAGACTCCCTCTGAGCAACAAACCCAGGAGGTTGCTCCATATAAACTACTTTCTCGAGATCACCATGGAGGAAGGCATTCTTAACATCCAACTGATGAAGAGGCCAACGACGTATAGCAGCCATAGAGAGAAACAGACAAGCAGAAACCATCCTAGTAACAGGGGAGAATGTATCACCATAATCCAAACTAAAGATCTGAATGTACCCTTTGGCTACAAGATGGGCTTTAAGACGATCAATTTGGCCATCAGGCCCCACTTTAACCGTAAAGATCCATCAACAACCAACCACAGACTTACCTGGAGGGAGAGACACCAGTTCCCAAGTACCACTGTCCTGAAATGCACACATCTTAGTAACCATAGCTTGTCTCCACCCAGGATGGGAGAGGGCCTCACCTATAGTCTTAGGAATAGACACAGAAGACAAAGAAGCATAATGTAGAGAAGATAGACGGTGATAACTCAAGTCAGTATCGTGAGGAGATAGGTTACGAGTGGAATGAATACCTTTACGAAGGGCAATGGGAAGATCAAGCTCAACCGGCAGGACCGAAGGTAGCAAAGGATCAGGCACCGGAGGAGAGTCCACATCAGACAAGACAGGCTTAGAGGAAGGAGCAGGAGCAGGCAACGGCTGCCGGTTAGGTGCAATAGGTGTTGGAGGTAGGACAGGCTCAACTAGTGGACAAGCTCGACGATGGTAGACTTGAAAAGGGCAGGGTGTGGGTGTAGGTGTAAGCAGAAGGGGTGGCAAAGGCACAGGGATCACGGGAAGTGAGTGTTCCTCAAAAGTAGGAGAGGTGGAATGGGTAGATGGCTCAGAGAAGGGAATAGTGTCAAAAAAGATAACATCCGTGGAGACAAGATAACGACACAAAGTAGGAGAAAAACACCGAAAACCCTTTTGAGACTGAGTGTAACCAAGAAAAAACACATTTATGTGAACATGCAGAAAGTTTGTCAAGATCAGGAGCTAAGTTGTGAACAAAGCAAGTTGACCCAAAAACGTGCAAGGGAAGGGAATGCAAGGGGTCATGGGGAAATAAGATGGAGTGCGGAACCTGGTGGCCCAAAACAGGAGAAGGCATGCGATTAATCAAATAACATGCAGTTAAAACAGCATCCCCCCAAAAATGAAAGGTACTTGATTATGAAGAAGAAGAGTAAGTGTGGTTTCAATCAGATGACAATTCTTGCGCTCAACAACCCCATTCTGTTGAGGTGTATGAGCACAGGACGTCTGGTGAAGAATGCCATGAGAAGCCAAAAACTGTTGAAAATCATGAGACAAATACTCTTTTGCATTATTACTACATAAAGTGCAAATAGGAACACCAAAATGAGTTATTTCTTGATAAAATTTAGTAAAAACAGAAAATAACTCAGATCTGTGTTTCAATAAAAATAACCAAGTACAACGAAAATAATCATCAATAAACGTGACAAAATAACGAAATCCTAAACTAGACACCGTGCGACTAGGACCACAAATATTTGAATGAACTAAAGTAAAGGGAGATACAGCCTGACTACTAACACTATCTGGATAATGACTCCGCGTGTGTTTCCCAAGCTAACACAATTCACAAGGCAAATTGGATAGTTTGGATAGGCTAGGCACCATACGCTACAAGTTGGCAAGGCTGGGATGACCTAACTGGGCATGGAGGGTGAGAGGATCAGTGGTGAGGGAGTAAACACTTGATGGGGGGCGGAGCCAGTAGAGGCCACGAGACTCACATTCGGAACCAATCATCTGTCTCGTGCTCCGGTCCTGCAAGTAAACAGAATCTTCAGTGAATGAAATAATACACTTAAAGGCTTTAGTCAACCTAGAAATAGTGAGTAGGTTGAATGGAGAACCAGGAACATAAAGGACAGAATCAATTGACATAGAAGGAAGGGGATGGGCAATGCCCACCCCGTAAGACTGTGTGTGAGAACCGTTGACCAAAGTGACAGTAGGTAAACATCCAGAAGTAGAAAGTGTAGAAAATAAAGCTTTATTACCGAAGATATGATCAGTGGCGGCAGAATCAAGAACCCAAGGACCCAATGAGACCGACTGAGAGAGTCAAGCAAAAGAATTACCAGTGTATGCAACAGAGGCAGTGGGACTAGAGTTCTGACGTTGCTCAAACCACTTCGGGAAATCAACATAGTTAGCTGGAGACGGTGGATGCAGAGCAAGTGAGTTCAAGGGAGCAAGAACAGCAGCCTAGGCAACATTAACAGTAGGGCACAGATGAGGATGCAAAGAGTAACAGTGATCAATGGTGTGGCCTGGCTTATGACAGTGATCACACTTAAGACGGGACTTCCGAGAACGGCCACGACTGGTATTTTGCGTGACAAGTGCAAAGGTATCAACCGAGGCTAAAGGGAGGGGCAACTCAGTAGGTGATTTGGCAGGAACCCGAAGGAGAGAGGCAGACACCATGGAGAAAGTAGGCATATTCAGTGATCCCAGAAGCTGATCATGAGTAGCAGAGTACTCTGGAGGTAAACCATAAAGGGCCAAGAGCATAAAGAAAGAGCTACGTTGTTCCAACTCCTTCTTCGGGGTATCAGCAAGGGGCAAAAGTTCATTAAAGTCATGGAGAGCACCATGAATCTTACACAAATAAGAGAACATAGAACCATCAAGCTGGCGAGGAGCAATGATACCCATGAGATCTTGAAAAACACGATAGAGACGTTAAGTGTCATTGGTGAAGAGGGTCTTTGCCTATGTCCAAATAGATTCACAAGTGACATGGACCCGAAAGATCTGTTTGATGGAAGGAGCAATGGTGGACTTGAGGACGCTACACAGCTGGGCATCAATCTTAACCCAGCGGAGACGCTCATCCACCAGGATGTCTATAACCTTCGTGGTGAGGTGATCAGCATAGTCCTGCCCTGTCAACCAAAGTTTGATGTCTGATGCCCAAGTATCATAGTTATTGTCATCAAGCTTGTCAGTGGAGAGGCACACTGACATAACTAGTGAATGCCGGGGGCTCGGGCTTTGGAACACCTTTATTTTCAAAGGTAAGGTCTGTAGTCATGGGCACAAAAGGGTAGGGGCAGAATGGGAATTACAAAAAAAGTCACGTCGTCGAAGAGCACTGATCGCGAATCCAAGGACAGATCCTGAAAAAGGAAAGCGGCGCGAGTCAAACGCAGGAGGCGGCAGCCAGAATAGAGGCAGGATGCGCCGCCACACGCTGCCGGAAGAGGCGGCAGCGGAAAACAGTGCAAACGGAAGAAGCTGTGCATGACAGCCGATCTGGAGCCGCAGTTGCTGGGGGTGAGCTGCACACGGTGAGGCAAGGCTGGGGTTGAGGCAGCGGTAAGCAACAGCGGACAAAGGCTATTTTCGCTGGAAAGGTAGCACATTGAAGAGGAAAGGCGGGCAAACCGGAAAGGAAACAAGGTTTGGCCGAAAAAAAATTTCACCAAAGGGCAGTGGGCCGTCCTAACAGCACGGAGTAGGGTTTTTTTTTCTTTCTTAGGCTCTGATACCATGTTGATAAACAAAGAAAGAGAGAAAATCATATGATGAATCCGTGTGTCCAAACTACACAACGAAGAAAATATATATAGACAATGTGTAATAAATACACAATAATTACAAGGATATATTTTCCCTAATTACAGATAATTACAGATATTCACAGATTTTAACAGGGTTAACCAATGCCCTTTCCACTTTCCAAGCTCTTATGAACAAGTTATTGAAGCCATACCTTTGTCGTTTTGTGCTGGTATGTTTTCATGATATCTTGATTTATAGCCCTACTATGGAGTTGCATTGCGAGCACTTGGGGAAGGTATTTGAGTTGTTGAGGTCGCATGCATTGTGTGTGAACAAGAAATGTAGTTTTCCACAAACTCTGCTAGAGTAACTGGTACATGTAATCTCAAGTGAGGGAGTGGTGGCTGATCCCAACAAAATCACGGATACGGTGGAGTGACCAGTTCTGACAGACGTTATTGAGGGGATTTTTAGGGCTGACAGGGTATTATAGGTGGTTCATGGAGAACTATGGGAAGATTGCTTGACCCTTAACTTAGTTGATCAAGAAGGATAGTTTTGTATGGAGGGATGAGGCCCAGTAGGCCTTTGATTAGTTGAAGCTAGTCATGACCATGGTTCTAGTTCTGGCTGTTCTGTCCTTTAAGAAGACCTTTGTGGTGGAAACAGATGCTTCGGGAAAAGGAATTGGAGCGGTGTTGATCCAAGAGGGGAGACCAGTAGCCTATATGAGTCAGATGTTATCAGAGAGCGCCAAACAAGCTCTGTATATGAGAGGGAATTAATGGCTATGGTATTGGCCATTCAGAAGTGGCGCCAGTACCTATTGGGTAGACACTTCATTGTTTATACTGTTCCGAAGAGTTTGAAGTTCTTGCTAAATCAGAGAGTAGTAGCGGAAGATCAACATTAAGTGGATGAAGAAGCTGCTGGGTTTTGATTTCGAGATCGGGTACAGGCCTGGTTAGAGGCCCCAGTAGCTGATGTGTTATCCCCAAAGCTACAGTACTCGGTGATTTCATCTATAGTCATCGGTGACGGGGTCAAATTGGAAGCCGAGGTGCAAGAGGATGAACACTTGAAGGGAATTATGCTAGACTTGATTCAGGGCGACAGGGACCACCTGGGGTCTGAGTTGAAAAGAGGCAGGCTTTTCTACAAGGGAAGGCTGGTCGTATCCAAACAATCCACCAGAATTCCTGACATCATGTGGGAGTTTCATGACACTGCCATGGGAGGGCATGCAGGGTTCCTCAAGGCATACAAGTGCATTTCTGGGCTGTTTTATTGGGAGGGGATGAAGAAGAATATTCAGGATTATATCCGAGCTTGTGATGTGCGCCAAAAGAACAAGAGTCAGGCCCTACTGCCAACAGGATCCTCCAGTGCTGATTAAGCGAACCAGCTGCTGCAGCAAAGAAACCAGATTGTAGATGACTTAAAGTTGCACTTGAACATGGCACAAAACCGAATCATCTCTCAGGCCGGCAAGAAGAGGAGGGAAGTGGAGTTTCAAGTAGGTGATGGTTTATCTGAAGATTCAGCCCTATAGGCTGAAGTCTTTAGCTACCCGCATCAACCAGCAGTTAGGTCCTTGTTTTTATGGACCATTGAGTTTCTTGAGAAGATTGGGCTTGTATCATATTGACTGAAACTTTCTCCTGACACTATGGTTCAACCTATTTTTTATGTTTCTCTTTGAAGAGCAGCACCACACCAAATGTGGTCAGCCAACCTCTTCCTCCGGGATTTACTGATGACTGGGAGCTGAAGGTGAAGCCTTCAAAAATTCTGGCTGTCGGAACCAATGCTCAAGGTGAAATGAAAGTGCTGGCACAGTGGGAAGACATGCCTGAGTTTGAGAGTTCCTGGGAATTAGCTGCTGATATTAAGTTGAGTTTTCCCTCTTTCCACCTTGAGGACAAGGTGATTGTCCAGGGGAGGTGTATTGTAAGAGACACGTTCGTGCTGAGGGGCTGAAAGTGTATAAAAGGAAGAGAGTTAGGGGTGTTTTAGACAATACAAAGGGGAAAATATTGTTCTGCATAACAACCTTACTGAATCAGCAGGTGATGGCATGGATAGTGCTTCTGGTAGGGATTTGGTTAGCTGAGCGAATGGGGAGTATGAGGCCTTGGGCCAGAATTAGGTTGGGACTTGGAGAGCTTTCAGCTGCTTAGTACTGATATTCCTCTCCTCTCGTCTTGCACACTTTTCTTCCTTTCTTTTCTCTCATACTGTGAATAATACACCCGTACCTTCATATTTGTTCTTGCATTTTCCGTGGTTTCTTTCAGAAACCCTCCCCTCCCCACAGTGAGGCACACTCCCTATTACAACGATATCTCCAGCTATGGACTTGTCTGTCTCTGCTGATTTCCCCCCAATTGCTCCTTGAAAAGAGACTGATTTTACTAGAAATCTGTTGGGATGCACAATTGAGGCTTATAACATTTATATCTCTTCAGCGCTTTCAAGATTTATTGGGTTAAATATCAACACTGTTCGCTGATTTTTTTTTTTCCCCGTTCCCTGTTTACTTGTAGATGGTTGAGGAAGCCGGTGGTGCAATTTCTAGGATGGATGGAGGAAAATTTTGTGTTTTTGATAGATCTGTTTTGGTTTCAAATGGTGTGCTCCATGCAAAGGTTAGTCTCTTCTGATTGTGCTTCTAATAATATTTATATATCCTTTGAAATCGATCTTGTTCTTAGTTGAGTGAAAAATATAAAGGTGCTCTTAACGGTTTAGCTCTTGGAATTATTTTACGTTAAATGAATATGCCTATAATAGAGGGAAGAAAGGTAGGAAATCCTATATGCAGTAATTTGGTAATTGGTTAGGACTAATTTCGACATCTACTACTGTTGCTGCCCATTGTGTTACATACTGACACAAAATCAGACTGGGCAGATTGATGCTTAACCATACACTGATTAAATGGACAATCCATTCCAGCGAATATTCGCACTCATGAGACTAGTGCAATTATCTGATAGCAAGCCATGGTTATCTGTGCTAATGAAACCCTGAAACTTTATGGGGGTTGTCACAATCTTGTCAGGGTCGTTGTCCTTAGAAGTTTGATAGTCCTATGTTTGCTTATCTTGGCAAGGTTCATTGTTGTTTGCTATACTTCAATGAGCTGTTGCCCATTGCTGATAACCCCGGGCAAGGACAATGAGCAGTGGAGTATTTCTGATTTTTTTTTTTTTTAATAAATTTTCTGTGTAGGCTATGTTTCAAAAAAATTAAAATTAAAATTAAAAGATATGTAATTAACTCAATACTCAGTGGGGTCACAGGTCCCTTCTCTCCCAAACATGAGTCCATCCCTTTCCCAAATAGCATCTTGTGATGTTGAATTCTCAACTTGCTCTGCACAAGGACTAAATCTCTCAGAAGAGTACAATTGTGCCACAATCAAAATGATCTAAATTTGGTGCCTGGAAGGGAACGAAGTATTAGGGCTGACTGAGTCACTGAGTTGTTTGTACTCAAATGCCACCTGTGGTGTAGCAAAATCCCAGGTGTTGACACGGTTTCCAGCAAGGGTGATGTTTAAATTTGATGCAAATGTGGGAATATTTCTGTATCCGAACACTATTCAGGGAACCAAGTGGCACCTACAGTGAATATCCTCCGATTATAAGCTTGATCAGGATAGCTTCATAGCTTACTGCTTTAGCTCAAGGAACTTGAGATTTTTGAAAAAATTCGACAGAATATATTTTGCGGTTTTGACTTTGTTATTTTTTAATTTCCACACACGTGCGCATGCGCACACAGGATTCAAGTTATTGAATTTGATTGAATGTGGACTGGTTGGTGGTATACTGAATTTAATTAAACGTTGAGTGGTTGGTGGTCTGCTTAATCTGATTTCAATTGGACATTGTTTTTGGTTTTCATTTTTCACAGCTGCTGGAAAGAATTGGACCTGCTACAGAGAAACTAAAAAGCAAGGGAATTGATTTCTCATTGTGGTATAAACCAGAAGACTACAGGGCTGACGTTTAAGGTGCCGACGATTGTTCTTCATGAATACCATTATGTAATTTAACAGCGAGTGGATGATGTTCTTCAATTTTTTTAATGTTTTTCATTTGTACAAATGTTAACAGTACTTCTTGCAAGATGCAATATGCAAAATTTGTTCTTGAACAAAGTCGTTTGTGCACCGAGTTCAACACTCATAAGAGCCACATTATTTGCACATTAAATTACTAACAGTATAATTTTTACTCTTGCAACATTTTTAAGAAGTATTTTCAAAGTACTCACGATTGGGTCGTAAAATTTTTTCACTCACTAATATGATGTTGAGTCCCACACTGGGGGATGTTAGCTTGAAAATGATGTCTTATAAAGATTTTGGCTCTTCCAGTTCAATAGTTAGCTTATGAGGTGTGATTTTTTTCAAGAACTTATGTTTGTTACAAGTAGTTGCTTTCATTGAGTGGTGATCGATTAATGAGGGTTACTTGTGGAGGGTTTGGGTTTTGACCAACGAAGAGGCTTAAATATATTTTTATTTCTTGAAAAATATTTTGGCTTTGGTATTTGAAATTTTTTTATTTGGATTAAGTTCAAACATTTCTAGAACTCCTTTAGTTTTAATTGTTATTGTTAAGCTATCTATGTTAAAAGCTAAATTGGTTAACCAGAGGTCTTGTCATTTAACTCTAAATAACAATTAACAATCAAAGGTGATAGGGATTAAAATCAAATAGTATTAGTTTTACAACTGTTTGGATCGAAACCAAACAAGACAAAAATTGAAACCAACATTCATCTATTTTGGAAATACTATAAATATTTAAACCAATTAATAAATATTTATAATAATTATAACTACAAATAATAAATCATTAAATAATAACCTTTTTTAATTTATAAACAAAAAATTAAAAAAAATATTTTTTATTATATTATGATTTTACATTTTTTGTAATTACAGGGTTCAACACAATTGATAGTTAGTTGGACTCTTTAAACATTTAATTAGAAATTCGATTTCTAATAGTGTGCATGGTAAAGGACTCGTGGCAAGAGGGTTCCTCTCTTGAGGAGCTCTCCTTTAAAGGAATTAGTTACTATTGTTAGCAGTAGTTGGGAAATTAAAAAAAAAATTGTTAAATACTTACTTCAAATAAGAATCATTTACAATAATTAGAAGATAATTTTGTATCTAATTTTATATCATATGATATACAATGTCAAATCAAATACTATATTATATTAAAATTAAGGCCTAATACTATTAGACTTTAGACTATCAAATTTTATTTTATCATATCTTATATCCCAAATGAGACCTCAGAGTTAGAGCAAAAGTAATGGAATTCTACAAAACCTCGAAGATGGTTTGTGTTATTTATTCTAACAAAAATGGAGTCAAAGATTAATGTGACTCATTTTTTATAACTTAAGATACTAAAAAATTAATTTCTAAGTTTTAGAGGCTAAAGTGACTCTCCTGTATACAACTTTAGAGTTTTCTTTTTTTGGTAAATACATAAAACTTTAGAGTGTGTTTGGATGAAGTATTTTTAAAGACTAATTTTTTTTTTTACAGGATTTCAATTGACAAAGTATAAAATTTTTTGTTTGGATGGTTAAATAAAGGAATTTAAAATTTTCAAGTATTTTTATCAAGTATTTTATAGGCAGAAAATGAACCCCAAAAATATGTTGTGGTTTTGGCCTTGGAATTTCTTTTTTTGTGGTTTTAGTGCAAATATTTCTAAAACTCTTTGGTTTTTGTCCTTATCATTAAACTGTTTATGTTACAACTTAAATTGGTTAACGGAAGGTCATGTCATTCACTTCTACTTAACAATCAACAATCATATGTGATAAGGATTAAAATCAAACAATTTTAAAAATGTTTGAACTGAAACTAGATCATATATATATATCAAACCAACATTTGCCAATAGTTGAAAGACTAGAAGAAACATATTTAAGCCAATTAATAAATATTTACAATAACTATAATTACAAATAATAAATCTTCAAATAATAATGTTTATTTTTAAATTTATAAAAAAATAATTTAAAAAATATTCTTATTGTATTATCATTTTCCCTTTTTTGTAACCACGAATCCTACATAGTTGGTAGCTAGTTTGACTCTTTAAACACTTAGCCAGGAATTCAATTCTTGGTGGTGTGTATGGAAAAGATGTCACAGTCAGAGATTTACCCATTTAGAGGGGCTTCTATGTCACAATCCGACCAGGGAACGTGACAGGCACGTGGGGAATTTCATCCCCACGTAAGCCTTGTGACATCTGAGTCTCTCTATATGCATAAAATAACATACTTTTCATTCTGAAAACATGATTTCATCTAAATCTCTATCTATGCTTTATATCTGGAATTATAACACTAAAATACTTGATACATGAAGCTTTGAAAACCTCTTAATCATACTCTGAAAATTCATTCAACATATGAATTGAATCATAAATACATCTCTGGTTTATTACATAAACTCTAATCAAACTCTACAATTTCAAATCCATAATTATGAACTGAAAATATACATACCTGTTTAAATACTGAAATCAAATATGTAATCTAAAAATAATGTATGGCTCATATCCTGTCTGCACATCTACTGGAGTACTCTACTCTAACAAGACCCTAAATTAAGCCTTACTCCAATACTCACTGCTGAAAAGGAATTGCATAAACCAAACTGGAGTCTAGGCTACATCTGTACCTGCATCTATGAGAAGAAAAGGAGGGGTGAGTCATCGGATTCAGTGAGTGAGCTCTCACCCATCATCCACATGGGACAACCAAGGATAATATGCATAATGCAATATACATGCAAAAATCATGAACCGTTTGATATTCATATGCATAATCTCATAGAAAATATATTTCTATACTCATAAATTCATAGGAAGACATCTCTAAATTCTTACTCCAACAAGAAAATCATTTCTCATATACATAATGGCTCTTAAATCAAATATTCTCTTAAAAACATCAACAAGTTCTGAAAATATAATTAATAGTACTCCAATAGAGCAATAGGAATATCTAGTTATTCATTGCATAACGATACATTCTCTAGCTATGTATGTCAACCATGGCATAGCGAATATCTGATCTCTAGGATCCCTCAATGATTCAAATCGAACACCTAACTAGGTTCCATTTCTAATTTCTCTAGCCCTGGGGGGGACTTGATATACCAAGGTTAACAGAATAACTGTCGTTAACTCACAGTCTGTTTCTTTATAGCTACCATAGGTTTTCTCAATCATAAAATACTTATTTCTCTAAAACTCTCTCATATGCTTATACTCTACTCTGGAAATTATCATAATATTTCATAAATCTCTAAACATAATCATATCCGTACTCTAACTCTTTAATCAAATCATTTAATTATAAAAACTCTTGGAACTCTGAAAGCTCTAGACTTTACAACTCTAGCAATCTGATTTTAGCATAACTATGACTGTGAAATCATGCCTAAGGGATCACTCACTTGCAAGCATTCCGATTTCAAGAGCCCACAGAATATGTATCTGACAGTTGCTACCAATCATACTGAATTCCACACTTCTGAGTGTCATACAAACTGAATTTCCAAAATCTCATTTCTCAAGCTAACAGCTTTTCGTAACTTAGTAATCATAATATCATACTTGAATTGAAAGGATTTGTAATCATGAAAACTTTGACATTATAATAACATCTCTATTCATGAAACTAAGTCATTCTCTATTTGACATTTTGTTGAAATATCATAATGGATACTTTAAAATCACATTTCAAAATCTCTAGCCTTATAGTATAAAGATATCATAAACTCTTGAAGCATGGTTGATAAAATAACACTTGTTACGTCATATATTCTTATAAGAAATCTCTTAGGCTTGCACATAAAACATTTTTATATCATACAATATGTCAATCATGGTGCCATGGTTTTTTAAACACATTTTCATGCCATACTCAAAATCATACTCTTTGGCTAACTTGCCACACTTGTAAATCATATATATAAAATCATAATTTCATCTCAAATGTCATATTTGACAATCATCATGCATAAAACATAGCCATAATGGGAAAACTAAGGCTATGAGTTTAAACCCACTCATCGTTTGGAGCCGAGAGTATGTGGGCACTACCAACTTGACCTCCGAAGCATTGCATGGCACCAACAACTGCCATAGAGTGACATTGACTGAAGATTAGTCTCCACTAATCTTTAAACAACTCTAATCTAGCTCTAATAACATTAGGGGAGCACTTCCACTTGACAATAATGGGAGAAACAACAAAGCCCAAACCATGGAACATGTAAAGGAGAGGAAGGAGATGATAAAACCAACATAAATCTTTACCTTTGATCTTGGAAGGAGAAGGATTGATGATGGATTGAGTGGAAGAGAGTGGGGAAGGGCTTAGGAATGAAGGGTTTCAATTCTGTCCCCAAAATCCCGAGATTGGGGTGTTTTGTAGGGGTAAGGGTTCACTTATCCAAAACTGCATCGTTCTGTACTGTGCTGTCATCGGGTCCGCTTGCTGCAGCAAGCCAGATGAAACAACCACTCGCTGCAACGAACATATCTCACTGCATTGAGCCTTACAGCCCGCTGCTCATTTGCAATGAACATATCTTCTGTCATGAATCTTTCATTCTGCAGAATTCTCTGACAAAGAATAGCACCCAAATTGTATCCTTCTATTATCTTGGCATTTGGGTTATCTCAACACTCACTTATTTAAATTTATTAATTTTAAGTTAATGGAGATACCCCCATTTGGATTCAAATAAAATATCACAAAAATCAAAATCCAAATTTTGGGTTTTAGTTCAAATCCTATAATCTTTGAGATTTGCTAAACTTGTGGGCCAAAAATGAAACGTTTAAGGGTTTCATAAAATTCATTAAAAATCGCTTATTAACTTATTTTTCTTCTAGGAACAATTACCAGGACTTTTGATCCCAAGAATGTGACTCTAACATATAGCCTTCCAAGGAGGTGTAGGATCTAGACTTAGCGAAAATCAGGATTTGACATCATGGGTGGGTCCCAAGGGACCTCTAGGGGTGTACGAAACTTGTCTACTAACACATGTACCTGAGATATTACATCTCATCTCAAAGGATTAGTCACCATTGTTTAGTGATGACTACCCTAGGAAACAAAAAAAAATGATAATTAATTTTACTTTTTGCTAAATGTTACTCAAGAACATAATTATTCGTAATAATTAGATGATAATTTTATGAGTATGAGCCTCAATATAGCAATAAGGTTATTGCTTTGTAACTTAGAGGTTATAGGTTCAAATTTTGGAAACAGTCATCTATATTATATAATATAGCATCTTATACAATGTCAGGCCAAATACTATATTCTATTAAAACTTTGAGGCCTAATACTATTGGGCCTTAGACAATCAAGTTTTGTTATTTTATCATACTTTATATACCAAATGAGCCCTTAGACTTAGAGTAAGAGCAGTGGAAGGCTGCAAAACCTCAAGGTGGTTTATGTTATTTACTCTAATGAAAAAGAAGTTAAAGACTAATATGACTCATATTTTAAAATTATAAATACTAAAATTAATTTAAAATTTTTTATATATAATATTTTAATTTCTAAGTTTTATTTTTGTATAGCTCTGTTTTAAAATATATATCATTTTAGTACTCCTCCAATTAAGCATTGTTGCTTTCGGCCATATGCCCTAACTGAAATTATTCCTTAGGATCCATGCCAAATGGAAACTTATCTTTATTCCTACCCTTTTGGTCAAGCTATTGACATCCTCAACATAAGGCTTGTAGACTCGTGATGCAACATGACAAAACGATTTCATTTTAGAGTTGTGTGTAATATTTTAATTCTAAGTTTTAGAGGTCAAAGTGACTCTTGTATATAATTTTAGAGTTTCTTTTGGGTAAATACATAACACCTCCTTAATTAGAGTGTTCCACTTGGGCTATTGCACCACATGTAAGAGTGTGATACTACATATCATATGCATTTACCATGTAGTAATACTTTACTTATTTATCTGTAAGCTCTTATTCAAGGGGAAATTACTTCTTATCCAATTTCAAATAGTACGACGTATCATTGCCTAATGACATATAGATGAAACTTTATACAAGAGAGAATAATATATAATTGAGTATCATCTGATTTTCTATAAGTATTAAAACATCATTAATTTTTTTTATAGACAACATGGGTACATATGCCATTTCAGTACATATTTATAACATATAGTGCATAAGAGCCTGAAGTCCATGCAAGGATAGCCAAAGTACATCCAAACATAAAAACATGCTCCTACTCTAAAGAAACCTATCGATGCTGTTCCCTGAACTTGTGGTAGACATAGAATGCAAACAGGGATGAGAATTCAAAAATCCTCAGTAGGGTACTCCCATACCACATACAACTGTCATCATTGTCTATCTTAACTGCTTTAGTTTATTTATAAAAGCAAAGTAAGTAAACAAAAGAATTAATATTAGTTATCTTAGTTTGTAGAATCTTTATCCAAAGCAAGTCCATTTTATCTAATCATCATCTTATGGTTTACAATGGCAGCTTAACATGTAAATATCTTGATCGCAATTAAAACATCAAGCCTCATTCACTTTGCACATAAGATAAAAGACTGTTTAGGACAATTGCTACTTCAACTTGTCTTGGCCCTTAACCTTTGTGGCTTAGACCACTCCTAGGGTAATAGACTATTTTTCAAGACTGAGCTCATTCCTATACGTAATCCTTAGATTTTCTCTCTAGTTCACACATATCTATTCCTAGCCAGGTTTGCTTCTCGACTCAATTCAAGGGTAGCTAGGTTTACTCCCCAACTAACTGGATTTACTCTCTGGCCTAATAAGACATAATCTCATGCTTTTTCTCGCACACATATGCAATTGTGATGAGTATTCACAATCTTGTGCACATAACATCATTAATAGAGTCACATATACAAGCATCATAGTCATATGTGCATCTTACTTGTGTATGCATCTTAATTATATATGCACACATATTATTCATTATCTTAGCTTTAGCTCATAGAGCATCCATCAATAATTTCACTCTTAAACATTCACCATGGCATATGCATAACATCATCAATAGATTCACATAGTATCAATGAGATCAAATCATAAACATTTTTGTTATTTCTTCAATTAATCTTGCTTGCTACCAGAATTTCGGTCCTAAGAGAAATTTTGGTTAAATTATCAAACATCATTAGAACATAGCAAAACTATTTTTTAGAGATGATACAATGTATTAAAAAGGTTCATAAAAATTTCAAAGTATAAAAAGGCCTCTATTTTTATTAATAAAATCCCACAATTTTGGAGGTCAGAAACTACACAATTTCAGTTAATAGTTAGAAATGTCAATTTTTCTACCCTGTCAAATGATCAGATAAATTCATACCAAAAAATAATTTTGGACCTTGAGATGTCCTCAACATCCCATAAAAATTTCAGATCAAAATTCGATCATTTGATATGGTAACAAAATTAGACAATTTCAATGCTTCAAAATAGACTATGCAGGTAGAAACCCTAACCTGTTTGGTATTCCATTTTTTAAGAATAGCAAAAGTGATTATGAAGACCCAAGAAAATTACTGGAAACTATTTCATATATTAGTTTCATCATATAAAAATTTTAACTCCTAATCATGTCTCTAAATCGATAAGAAAAATCAAAATTTCAGACTTGTTTACCCAAAAATGGGATTTCTAGCAATAAGGGTCATAACATATTTTGAGAAAAATGATTTTCTAACATCATCCAAATACTTCACCAATTTAATCACATCAAAATCCATTATAATAAACCAATAAAACTGAAAATTTCAAGCCAACTCAATTAGGAGTTTTCAGAGTGAATCTTTTTAAAAAAGAGGAGTAACAAAGCCCTACTTGGCCTTTTGAAAGCTTAAACTCTTGTTCTTGATTTTCCTCAATGATTCTCTACCAATTTCTTGATCTAACTTTCTCTCTAATCCTCTTACAACACTACAACTAATAGCTGACTTGAAAATATAAAGAGGTTGGGATTTGTAATAAGGAATTGATCTTGAGTTTATGAAAGGTAGCACATAGGTTATGCTTTTGGCTATATGATTTTGGGTGAAGTTTAGTGTTCATGGCTAATGTTCATATAAGGGTTTGAAGAAGAAGATATAAAAGGCTGTAAATCATAGATACTTGGCCGAAAATTACTAAGAGAAATGTGTTGAAAAGTTGTCTTGTAATGTAGTGATATTTTGAATAATAAATGAAATTAGGAAAATGATTTTTCTTCAAGATAATTGCATACAATTTGGATGGCTTCTCATTGGTTCCTAGAAAAGACAATATCATGGCTTCCTCCAAGCCACACAATTGTCTTGCTAGGTGTCCTTCTCATACTGTAATTTCTATAAAGTATGAGAAACTATAAAATACTGTACCCGTAAAATATATAGTACCCGCAATTTTATTCCAGATCTAACCTTTTCAACTTTAATCCTTCCCAACCTATTGCTCACATTTTCTTAGTCTCGGGCACCTCCGAGCCCAATTCTAGAGCTTCGATGGTCCCAACAAGCTTGTGAGGCCCACACAATCACTATTCAATTTTTTTTTTTGGAAAAAAAACAAATTACCCCCCTGAACTTTTGCTCGTGTGCAATTTGGACCTTGAGTTTTAAAAAGTTGCAATGCAAACCCTATACTTACCAGATGGTGCAAAGAGGACCTTCTATTAGACTGACGCTAAATTGCACCATTAAGCATCCACGTGCTTCTCACGTGCGTGACCAATTTGACAAAAAAATACCATTTTGTCTCTCTCTTAACTCACTTTCTCTCAACTCACAAAAATCCCTGAACCAACCACTGCTTGAAACCCTTTCACGCCTCCCCCTCCCCCTCGCCTGAACCCTTCCCATTTCTAACTTCACCTTCCCTTTTCTCGTTGGTCCTCCCCCTTGCACTGAACCCCTCGCTTGAACCCACTTCGCGTTAGTCCTTTTCCATCCTTTCAAAGTCACGAAGATCTAGACGAAGAAGGCTTGCGAAGGGGTGGCTTGCGGAGAGGTGAAGGGTGGTGAAGAGCGGTTGCTTCAGAGGTAAAGGCTATTTTTGCGGTGGTTGGTTCATAATTGGCCAACACGGGTGGAAGACTGAGCCCGCTGTGGAGAGTAAAAGGGAGAGGAGCCATGGTGGTGGGTATGGAAGGCGGTGGCGGCGCCGTGCGATGCTCATCAAAGAGGCACAACAACGGAGGGGTGCGGCAAAGAGGGGAAGCTGGAGGGAAGAGAGGGCAGACGAGGCAATAGCGGAGGCGACCTCAAAGGAGAGATGTGTGGTTGCCGGCGTGGAGGAGCTAGAGCGAATGATGAGGCCACGGCAGTGGCTCTAATGGAGGTCGCGGCGGTGATGGAGTGGTGGAGGACCGCCACGGCCTCCCCACTTTTCCTTTTTTTAATTTATTTATTTATCATTTTTTTGACATTGATAAAAAAAACCTCTTCCTACTACTACTACTGCTTTTGTTTGATCTTTTCTGTTATTTCTGGGATTTTTCTGTGTATTGGAAAATTTTCTTTTGTTGATAGTTTGGAGAGATGAGGGTTATAAGGGGTGGTTGTTGAGGTAAGGGAATTTGTGCTACTGCCAAATTTGTATCTGTCTCTGGAAAGGAATACATCTGTATCTATCTCTCGAAGGGTGGCTATGGAAGTTGGGGAGTTCATGAAAAGGAAAAGTGAGTTAAGAGAGAAAAGGATATTTTTATCAAATTGTTAATGCACCGTGCAATTTAACAGTTAGAGGATTTCAATTGACTAAGTATAATTTTTTTTGTTTGGATATGGTCAAACAAAGGAATCTAAAAATTCAAAGTATTTTTATGAAGCAGTTTAAAGGCAACAAAATAATGGATTTCAATTTCCACCATCACATAGAAAATTATAAAATTCCATCTTTTTGTCTCTTGATTCCATCTGCCAACAATTTTATTATCATTCATCACTCATCACCTGCCACCGTCGGCCAACAACCCCAAGTATTTACTTGATGTAGATGTGTAGCACCTTTGTTTCAACTTCTTCTTTCAAAAATATTTTTCTCAAGATTTTGTATATTAGACATTTTTTTTTCATACTAAAGTATCAATTTAGTCCCTCGATGATATACATGATGTCAAGTTAGTTGTTAAAGAATTTTTTACATTAATTTACTCCCTAAAAGATATATGCTAGTCCCCAAAAGACTTTTGACATCTCGGTATAGATGCTTTAGCAAGATGACTGGTTTTAGATTAAAAAATAAAGATGAATGATCGTGATTACTCCATGTATGGTGTAATTGATTTACCGTAGTGCACCATATATGACACCTTAAAGTAGGCATAATCTAACACACATTCCATCCCTTGTATTTCTTGAGAAATTTTGTAGCATTACAGCATCACATGAATATACTCTATATTTAATAATAGAGTGACATTTTGGCTATGACTCAGTGTTAACTTTACTTTTAAGTTAAGTTTCTAACATCCTATATGTTACAAGAGAGAATGGATGGAAAGAACTAGCAAAGAAAGAAAAAATAATTTTTCATTCCATTTGAAGGAGAAAATTGAAGGAGAGAAAAATTTTAATGCGACCCATAATGGATGTTTTGTACTTACTTGTGTGCTGAAAATAGGAAAGAGTAGTCAAAATATTAAAATGACATTTATAACCCTATTGAAAAAGTAAAATTATTGAGTGTTACATTAATAAAAAAAATTTATTTGTATGGGTTCCCTACTCATGAGCCCAAGCCTACCCATGGTCCTGGTCGATTCACATTAATAAAGGACCTCTCCTAAATATTACCATATGGGTAAGATTTAGACAGATTCATTTTAATCCAAACATTAGACCCACTCCTCCTTTTCTACCTTTAAGTTGATGCATGAACAATTTTAATATTAATATTAAATTTACTTTTATTTAAAATAATAGAAAAAATAAGATTTATAATTTAAATATTAATAAAGTAAATTAATTTTTAATATTATTTTAATATGATCTATTAATTGAATTTATAAAAAAAGCATTTAAAATTAAATAGTTTACTATTATAACAATAAGGATATATTTATCAATTTAACACAAGTCTCATTTTTTTCCTATCATTTTTTCTTCATCCAAAAGTACTAAAAAAAATTATCTTTATTTTCTCTTCTCTTTATTTTTTACCTTCTATTTTTTTGTCCTCTTTTAATCCAAACATACTATAAGCATCACTCTATCATTGGATTTAGAGTATATACATGTTATACTACAAGTGCATGCAAAAATGTTTCCCATGTCTATCTATCAAAGGGTTATTCATGAGTATCCACTTAATAAAGAATATGTGGCATTTACAACATTGAATATCTTATTCTAAAATCCATAATACTTTGTATTACAGTTACCAAAAAAAAATTAGTTTATATCATCAATTAATAGAAACTCACAGAAATATTAAATTGTGGTAGCTGATTATTATGGATAATCAACTAACATGAATTGAGATTTCTTACAAAATTTATGGGCTAATTACATTAACATTCATAGTTTTTAAAATTGAACCGGACTGGCCGATTTGAACCGAAAATTGGTGAACCGAGCATTGTTCCAGTTTGTGTAACGCCCCAATTTTTACTACTATGTAAAAATTACCAAAATACCCCTAGATAATTTTTACACGTAATTCGAGGTCAAATAATCCTCAATAAAGGAATATGACATTAGAGAAACATCATAGGAGACTTGATTAGCGATTCGTGCGAAAGTCGCAAACCCCGATTTTTCTGTACGTGTAAAATGGTCAAAATGTCCCTGAAGTCATTTTTACCTAGAAATCAAGGATAACCAATCTAAATTATCTTCGAGGGGTTAATTTTATGCCTGATGAGGATTATATGTGCTTTAGAGGTAAAAATCTCAATTCTCAATTTTTACCATAAGTAAAATTACCGTTTTACCCCTGCAGTAATTTTTCATGAAATTATATAATCTTTGAATTCGATTTTCACCCAAAGGTTCAAAATGACTATTTTAAGTATGATTTGAGATTGTTCAATATTTACAGGGAGTTTTTACATGAAATTACCTTTCTACCCCTAGTTGTGGTAAATAGGTTTACTTGTGTAATTAAGATAGCATTAAAACTCTATTTGAACCCAAATTGATTTTATTCATTAACCTTGAGTTTAAAATTAATTACCTAAGGTTAAAAATAATTACTGAGGTAATTAGAGTCTAAAATCACCTAAGGTAAAATTAAATTATCTTTCCTTAATTATGAAAGCTCATAAAATTAGTGATAATTGAGATCAAAGTTAAGATTTCGATTTAGGTAAAATATTATACATTTACATTTTCTTATCCTAAGTTTAGAACCTATGTTACAAAGTGATTTTTACTCATTTGAAATTAACCTCATTTACTAGTATATGATTTCTCTTTTTACCTTGTCTTGTATTGTCCTAAACACTTAACCTTTTACCATTTTCACTAATCTATCAATTCCTAATCTTTTACCTAAGTAAATACACATCTAATACATGATTTACCACTTGTAAAACATTACCAATTTGATCCTAAAGGAATCAGAAATCAGTGGCCAACTTGTCTCTTTTTCACCATATTTTAATTGTTTTTCCAACAAAGAAACATATCCAACCATAACACCATACCTTTAGCTCTCTTTTGCATTATTTTTGGCTATGTTTATTCAAAAGAAAACCCACCCATTTCAGCCATGATGTGATCAGTAACAATGTCTCCCATTAGCATCATATTTTAGTGTTTTCATCCATTATGCATGAACCAAATTATTACAAGAATAAAAGTATTCTTTTTCCATATTTTCTTTAATTGAAAATGAACTAAACTCCATTTTTCCAGCCACAAGGTAGCTGCCATACAGCCCTCCTTAGCCTATAAATATGAGCTCTTCCATTGCCTAAATGTACACACAAATATTCCTAGCCTTAGCATTTTCTTACTTGATAGTTTTCTTACTCAAAGTTTGCTCAAAGTTCTCTAATTCTCTCAATACTTTAAGCTTTCTTCTTCTTCCTCATTCACACTCAAGAAACTCCATTCCCAACCTCTAATCAAGTTCTAAACCTCAAGCATATACATTCCAACCATAAATTAACTCCTAAACACATAACCTTCCCATTATCAAACACAAAAACACAAGAAAAATCCTTCCTCCATTTGCTATAATCTTGGCTGAATTTCAAGGACATATCAATGACATATTTTCTTCTCCTAACTTCTCTAAAGATCAAGCATTATCTTTTGATAACAAGAAACAACTTGGTAGGGATTTTTATTTCATGTTCTTTCTCTTGTTCTTTCTTTATATTTTTTATTTTTATGATTTGATTATGACCATGGCTTGATGATGAGGAATCATGGTGGTGGTTGTGAATCCATCATTTAAATGAACTCTAAAGCCCAAGGTTTAATTCTTGATGTTAAAAGATTAATAAAGAATTACTAAGTTTTGAGTTTTAAGCTTAACAAGATATAAAAATGAACTAGCATCCATATTTATGTTTCAAGTTCTTGCACATCACATTTAAATTTCAAGCCTTGCATAATCATATTTAATTTCAAGTTCATCATCTTAAATCTTGAAGATAATAATATGAATTTGCATTCTCATGTTTAAATTTCAAGTAATGCATTTTATGTTTCAAGTTATCACTAAACTTTGAAGATCTAAAAATAAACTTGCATATTCATATTTATATTTGAAGCATTACATATCATGTTTATATTTCCAAGTTATCACCTTATAATGATAAAGATTAAAAATGGATTGCATAGCATATATATGATTCTTGCTATCACCTAAATCTCTAAAAGCTCAAAACTTACCTCTTTAATCTTAAATAGGAATTCTTATACTTAAATTAAGTTAATTTCAGCCTCTTGATGTTCTTGCTATTAAGATTCGTTTATTTTATTTTTAAAGCTTTGATCTTGTCTTTAAATTACTTAAATAATTCTTGTTAGAGTTAGAAATCCAAAGATGTTAAAGATTGTGCTTTTCTCAAGTTTTTTTATTTAAAAATTACGTCACTGATCTGACTTAAATAAAATGGTTAGAATACTATTTTATAAGGTTTGAATGTGTATAAATTACTTATAATTGATGTAAGAATTTTTTTTAGCATTTTTGAGATAAACTAATAATTAGAAAGTATCAAAATCATAATTTTATAAAGCTTTAGACAATGAATTTTCTGGATTAATTCCTCACTAATTTGATACTGATCTTATGGTTTATATACATTAGAATTATTAGTATTTGATGTATAAATTGTTTTTGGTATCTTAGAGGTTAAAAAGAATAATTACAAGTATTAGTTTTGACCGATTCATAAAATGCGGAAAGTTATGTCCTAAACTATCAATTATGTAATTTTTTGATTCAAAGGATTTTAATTAGAGTAAATAATGATATCTGATGTGTATATGTGTTTAGAGTACCATTTATGATGTTTAGAGAAAGTTTTAGAAGTATTGGATTTTTAAGTGTTAAAAATAAGTAACTTTGTACTTTAACCCCTAAAATATGTTAAATTTAATCTATGACCCTAAAAGGTTTTTATTATGAGTTTAAATGGTTTCTGATAGTTATATGTCTCTTGAAATGTATTGGTTAAAGTTAAAGATCTTTAATTTATGAGTACATGTTAAAAAGGGGTAATTACGTTTTGACCCGTAACCTTTGAGAAATTGTGATTTGCCCTTTGGGACTTAAACGTAAATATTGATAATTTGATGAGATGAATGTGATTGATATCTTGTGATGGCTATGTTCATATATTGAGATTTATATGGCTTATGAATATATGCAATGAAATATGATGCATGTTTATGTGATTTGATTTATGGCATGTTATGGTTATGTCTGATTCATTGAGATGCATAAGTTCGTGAAGTTTATGAGCATAAAATATTAATGATGAGTTATTCATGTTTGCATCTATATATATCATGCCAAGATTTAAGGTGACATAAAACACATGCAAATGATCCTTTAGACTCCCCAAATTAAAGGTTATGAGAGGTGATCCGAATAGGAAGTGATCCTTTGGACTTCCCGAATTAAAGGTTATGAAAGGTGGTCCTAATGCCCCCTATCCCGTATCTTAAGAGTCGGGAATTTAACTTATCAAAAGGAATAAGATTATGCTAGTGACGACTAGTGAGGTATGAGCTCATAACCTAGAACTCTCGAGAAAAGAGAGAATTATAGGGCGACCCCCAAGGAAAAGAGAATGAAGAAGTTTAAGTCACCTGTAAGAATGATGATCATGATATCATATGCATCATTTTATGAATTTTATGATATTATGTATATGATATTGACATGCATCCATGACTAATATGTTGCATTCATGACATTAAGATTCATGCTAAAATATACGGGCCTCGGCTAATGGTATTTATAACTTAATAAATGAACCTTATATATATGTTCACCATTTTCATAATTAAACCCAAGGTTCCTAGGGACGATGACGATGACACTTGTATTAGAGTCGGGAAGCCCTACTGAGATTCTTGTATAAGTTTCTCATCCCTTTTTCTTTTCCGTGTCGTCTCCAGACATGAATGATGGTGTAGCTCGTGATTTACCTTGAGACTGGACGAAGAGCTACGGAGATAACTTTCCTTTGGATATTTGCCTTTAGAGTGATCGTATCTCATATATCAGTTTGTATTTTATTAATGGATATATATTGATGTCCTTAAGTTTACAAGGCATCACTATTATGATACAGTTATTGATATGTTATTATTATTTGAGTTATGTTATGCCATGGTTGTATTATGTATTTATCCGTTATTTGTTTCTAACATCTCTCTTACGCAGGCAAGATAAATGACATTAGATATCTAGTATGTGCGGCTCACTTTTTTATATTTAAAGTTAAAAAAAAAAACATTTACCTATATTTTCACTAAAGTATTTTTCAAGAGGTTTTGAATCAAAAACTGAAACAAAAGAGTAATAACTAATACTTAACTTAAATACGTCCTAGGCGTATTGAGTTAAATATTAGGGTGTTACAGTTTGGTTCTACAATTGAATCGATCAAACATTGTCAAACCCGAGTTGAATCAGTGGGCAGACCAATGACTGGTTAGGAAACCAGCACTTAACCATGGGCAATGGGGCAAACCAACATATGTGGTGGGCAAGGCAAGGAAATTTCAGAAATAAATTGTAAAATTCCAAACTTTGGAATCAGACCCATGCCTTGTTAATGAGTAGCATGAATCACTATTACTGGCCTTCTTACTTGTGATATTATGTGTTTTTTATTGTATATATCATATCTTTAACTATTTAAATTGTAATTTTATATATTTATTTAATTAAGTTTGGTTCAACCAATTTAATATGTGACCCATTGGTTAAACTAGTGATTCTATAACATAATGCCTTGGCTGAGTCAATCATCAATTTAATTCCTCCTGTAACCTAATATCTTGGTTAAGTCGATTACCGATTCAGTTCTAAAAACTACCGTAACATCCCTCGAATTCTTTTATCTCACCTCATATTAAAACACTTTTTAAAATACCAATTGTACCTTTGAGACCCTTTCCGTTTTCACTCCTCTTTCCTCCCCTCTCCCACTCCCTCATCCTCTCTGCAGAACCGTTAACACCGGTGAATTTAGGGAAGGTATGGATCCAAGATTGGCTTGCATAATTGAAAAATGGATTTGATGGTTGCTGTTTAGGTTTTATCATCCAATGCTTACTAAACTGGAACGTTTTCTATTTTGGGTGGGGCTCAGGTTTTGTGGCTGGAACACTTGGGCTTTAGAGCTAAAAAGAGAAAACGAAAATGAAAAGAATTGGTTTATAAATTCTAGCAGTTTTGTCAATGATTTACTAAACATCAAAATCTTACACGCAAAGTGGTTTCTGTTTTGTAGATGAATGAAATCCTTTGAACCAATGTCAATTCAAACGAGCCTTATACATGAACACAGCTATAAATGAAATGAATTCATTGGGTTGGGTTTTGTTTTTGTTTGATGATTTTGTTTGGTGGGGGCTTATATTGGAGGTGCAGATACATCAGTTGGGCAGGGGGGGAGGTGACTAGTGCATGATGTGAGTGATAAAAAGCTTATTGGCAAAATTTAAGTCTCTTATTTTACGGCCTGTGGGATTTGGTTGTGGGAGGGAGGGGCAGAGCTACTATTGTCCAATTTGGGGGATATGATACTGTTGGAGCTCAAAGCTGTAGGTAGAGAGAGAGAGAGAGATTGGAGAAGAGATAACGGCATTCAATAAAAATAGGGGATTTTTAAAAAGGTAAAATGGACTGTCAAAATTGTTTTAAATTTATAAGGGATATAAAATAGCATATAAGGATAAAATGGACTTGTGAAAAATAGGATGTAACTCCAACGGCCCCGTAAAGAATTAAGAATGGTAGGTGTGATAGTGAAAATTAAAAGAGAAAAATATAATATCAAACGATATCAGAAAAGATCCATGTAATGTTATCTAAATTTTATTAATTTGTTGTTTGACCGTGCGATACAGAAAAATAATAAAAAATAATTGATTCATTATTATAAAAAATAAATGATAATTTATTTATATATATTTTATAGAAGATTGAGTATATAAATTTATTTTAAAAGTAAGTTAATAATTAAATAAGTGGACAAAATATAAATGTGTCATTCTATTTTATATCTCAAATTGAATATCATGTTTATAAAGTTGAAAATATTTTAATAGATGACCTATAATTAGCAATAAAGAGCTTATTTCACGAAAATTTTACACATTTCAAAAGTTGAAATTATTGAATAAAGAAAGAGAATAAATAGATGATTTTATTATATCATGAGTCATTTATAGGGATGACAATGAGTATCCATTAGAAAGGGAACATTTCCCACGCCTCCCATCACCGTTTATTATTTTGTCTCTTATCCTCATCTCCATCTCCATCCTCATCCCCATCTCCTTTATCGATCCCCATTTCTCATTTCCTATTTTCCATATGGATTTTGAATCCCTATGATATTCAAGTGTTTATTAACAAATTTTTAAAAGAGAAAAACTTTAAAAATATTTTATAATTTGAAACATAAATATTCATAATAACAAATACTATTGATGCAATATAATCCAAATTAAAATTAAAAAATATATATATAATGTAAATATAATAAAAATAATTAAAAATAAATATGTGTTATCCTTGTCCCTATCCTGTTTAACAAATGGGGACTTAGCCTCCATAAATCATCTCTATAAAGGTGAAATATGTGTCAATTTCTTTTCCTATTAGATAATTTTTGTGTGTACCAATTTTCAATTTTTTTTTATCATACCTAGCTATTTATATTTTTTAATAAATTAAAATATTTAATTTAAAAATATAAAAATATATTTTCTATTTAATAAAAATAATACATAAATTTAATTTATATGATTCAATTACATATCCTTTCCTTATACATCCTTTTAATAAATTTAAATTAAAATTTTAAAATTTATGTTATAATTAATATGTAATAATTAGTAAAAAAAATTATCTATAATTTTAATTGATATAATCTCAATTATTAGAGTAGTATAGCAATTATAATTTTTTTAATAAAAAATAATATAATTATTTGCTTTATAAAAATTAACAAATATTTAATATCATTATTAAAGAGTGTAAATTATAGAAATGATATTTTTAAATATTTTAGTGTTAAAAATTGAAGGTATTTTTTTTCAAAAAAATTAGTAGATAGATTGGAATGTTTAAGTTGTAAAAAATCAAATAGAATATAGTGAAACATATAGATAGATTGATAATTTTTTTATATTATGATTTTCAAAAGTTCTAGATTTGAAATTAGAAAATTTTCCCTAATCCTATCTTTATTTAGAATTTTATTTTCATTCTCATGCACATCCCGATCGCGGGTCCTGTTTTTTATTTTACATGGAGATTTGAATCTCTATTGATATTTATGGGTTTATTAAAAAATTTTAAAAACAAATACTACTAATACAATACAATTATAATATGTTTATTATTATTAATACTATAATTATATATATAAAATTTTTGTGATATAATATATTGAATTATAATTTTGTTTGTGCTAATTTTTTATTTTTTATATTGATTTTGCTAATAGTAGAGAGATATAAAGGTATAATTAGAAAAATAATAATTGATAATTAGAAGATAAATTAAATTTTAAAACTTACTTTAAGTGTTAAGATTATGAAAAGGGTGGGGTATAATTTTTCTATAAATAACACATGGAAGAATTTTTATGTAATGAATCTTAAATATTAGTATTATATCAATTATTATCATATTTGATTAAGAATAAATTATTATATTAGCATTATAATGTGTTTTAAATATTTGATTAAGAATAAATTTGCATAAATTAAATTTTGAATTATTATCATATCAACATCAATTAATTAACAATTCGTTAACAATTTGACTTACTCGTTTTCTTTAAAAAAATGTTTATTTTAAAACTTATTTATTTTAAAAATATTTTCTTTATAATTTTTTATATTACCTCCATAATGTGAGGCTATTAATGATTCTTAATTTAATTATAGATTATAATTATATTAACATGGGTTCTCTTTTAGTATAAATTATAATATTTAATGATTGTAATATTTAATTATTTAATGATTGTAATATCTAATTTTATTTCACATGAAAAATAATTAATAAGTAAATTATAAATTAAGTTTAAAAAAATCTTCAGACATAAAGATTGAGAAAAGTGGGGCCTAAATCATTATATAAATGACATATGAAGCCTAAATCACTATATGAATGACATGTGTAATAATTTTCATGAAATGAGTCTGAAATATTAGTAAAGTAAATTTATACAATCAATAAATTTTATACGAAATCTTAAACATTAATAATTTCAAATTATAAATAAGATTATGATAAATCTCTATCTTCTCCAATTTTTTTAATTTTTTTCAACACTAACTTTTTTTTTTAAATTCATTCAAATCTTTAAAGTATAAAATTGTCAAAATTGTCATGAATTGTATGATTATTTTTTTTTCTAAATTCATTCAAATCTTATAAAATATAAAATTATCAAAATTATTTGCAAGAGTTTAGAGGTTATTGAAGGTATAATTTTATGATCATCCTAGGTGATCCCAGGATTTTCATTTTCACCTGCGTATATATATAAATTTTTTTTATTGAATTGACATATTTTTTGACTTCAAATCATTAAATTAATCTATATATATAATCAAATAATATCATCACTAATGATACGAAAAAATATTCTGCCTTTATATAATTAAATTCATCATAATCTTATTGTTAATAAAAAAGGTAAATGATATAACCTGGCATATATATATATTTTACATCTTTATTATAATTTATATATTTAATTTTATAAATTTAATATAATAATATTCAAAAGAAAATCACCACTCATATCAAATATAAAAATTTGAGATGTGAAATTAATACTAAAATTATGAAATTAATTTATCAATATAATTTATGATTTCAACATCAGAGTAATTAAAGATATTTAATTAATATAATGCAATCCTATTATTAAATAAGGATGATTATCAATATTATGCTAATAATATGTGATAATTGTGGTTTTATTTTGTTAAAAAAATTAATGAATAACTTCTTAAAAAATGCGGGTTTTAAAATATTCTCATTGTAACATGTGTAAAATTTTTTCTTAAATGATTCTGAAATATCAGTATTAGAAATAGACTATAGATTACAAATTTGCGATATAAAATAAAATTACTTTACATGGCTGTTATATAAAAATCAAATTTTTTCCTATTAAATGTTTTTCAATTCCATTAAATAGTATTTATCCATTTCCAATCCTTTCGAATAAAATAACCGCAGAGACTCTTCCGCATAAACCCGAAACTCAAAAGGGTATTATTATCACCTATACCACTCAAGCTTGTTTGCTTCGACTGAAATTTCCGAAGAGATTGCAACCAGTACGTCAGTCTCTCCCATCCTTCCCCACCTTTTTTGTTGCTCTTGTTCTTTCTTCTCACTCACCGAATCATTCTCAGCGACTCGCTCGGTTTTATAACAAATCCATGTGTTTTTTAGCTTAAAGCTTGCTTCTTTTCACCTGTTTTGGCGCTGAAGTTTGTTACTCTGATCTCTACTGATAATCCTTTATGCTAGTGACTTTGTACGCTCCTCTAATATCTAATGCAATCCTCTTTAGTGGCTTCACATGTCATTTTCTTTTGCCCCCAAACTTTTTATGGTATGTGCTTATGTGATGTCTGTCAGTGTTAATTCGTGATCGCTCTCGCAGGTATTTTTACCTTAAATCCATCAAAATGAAAGCGTGGAGAATAGCGCTGCTCCTTCTTTGTTTACAAATCTTTTCATACGCAGCGGTAAAATAAAGAATAGTTCCCCTTCTCTCGTTTTTTATAATCTTATTTGTTTGGTTTGGGACATGACATGTGTAGATTCATTCTGTTGTTTGATGGGAATTAGATTGGCGCTCCTCAAACCTGCCCGGCTGACAATGGCAGTAAATGCGACGATTCAGATGGATGGGAAGGGGAATTCTTTCCTGGCATTCCTAAAATTAAATATGAGGTATATCTATTAGTCGTGGCATCCGAGGATGTTGGTTATATATCTTGTATACTAAAACTTTGTTAACAGTCAGTTAAAGGTTTTTTTTTTTTATTTCTTTATTTTTCACAATTGAAGACTTTCTCAACCAAACGAGTCCTTTCATGTTTTGGTCTAGAGAAAGAACCTTGCATGCTATGACATATACATCGACACGGACACCTGACGCCACATGGACATGGAGACAGGGGGACACAATTCTTAAAACTGTAGGGCACAAAATTCTACTTCATTTGCAAATAGTACACTCACCAAAAAATACAAGATTTTGGTCTGAATCTGGGTGTTCGTTTGAAGTTTTTTAATATTTGACTTAAGTCTATTTGACTCTGTCCAAGTTGTGTTCCCATGAGTTGAAATGTGTCTCGTGTTTGAGCTGTGTCCAAAGCCTATACAAGATTAAGGAAAATATTTTTTAATTGGACATGTATAGACGCATTTCTGACATGTGTCGTGTGCATGTCCATTGGGTGTCAATGTCCAACATGTGTTAGACACACAGACATTGGCATGTCCGCATTTCCTAGCTTGCATGAAATATTGTCTGAGAAAAATGTCTCGAATCTTGTTTCTCTATGTTCATTTGGTTTGCTTAACTATATAGTGCATGTATATTTATTGATGTATATATTGCTTTTTCAGGGTCCCTCTAGCAAGAATCCACTTTCTTTTAAATGGTATAATGCAGAGGAGGAAATTCTTGGGAAGAAAATGAAGGTTGGTTTTTTATTTTGGTTTGAAGATGTGCTCCGAATCATTCTGTACTTTTATCATCCAACAGCATCTATTGGCTTCCAAATGCAATTCTTCTCTATAACCGCAGGATTGGTTCAGATTTAGCGTTGCGTTTTGGCATACATTCCGTGGAACAGGTGCCGACCCATTTGGTGCACCCACCAAGCACTGGCCGTGGGAAGACGGTACCAATTCGTTAAACATGGCTAAAAGAAGAAGTATGTTAATCCATGACTATTCAATTAGATACTTCATAGTCATAGATTTATATTTGGCTGAGAATAATCTGCTCTTCATTGATACAGTGCGAGCAAACTTTGAATTTATAAACAAACTTGGAGTTGATTGGTGGTGCTTCCATGACCGGGATATTGCCCCTGATGGAGAAACTCTGGAGGTGGGTTAATATTTGATGTTTCTGGACATAAGTTATCTGCAATTAATGAATGGTAATGAATTATGAGAGGCAATGGCATATAATATCCTCATGCATTTTATATTACTGGAAAGGTTCTCCAACTGTGGTCATTGCATGTCGAATTGCCTAGATTATGGGAAATTTAGTATGGATGTTAACAGTGAGGCGAAAATTCAGGCATTAGTTTTATATACAATTTTACTCATGGTATAATTCATGAAATTTTCTTGCCCATTTCTACCTCAATACCAAACTGATCCTTAATGGTATTCTATCTTTTTTAAGATTTGCATGTGCTTGCTGAGCTATTGAATTATCATTGTGTTTATCATAGGAAGCCAATGCAAACTTGGATGAAGTAGTTGCCCTTGCCAATGAGCTTCAGACTCAGGTAATTTGACATGAGTGGACTGGTTGATGCCTATTAATTTCAACATACATTGTATATTATTTTCAAGTAGAAACAGAAGCACTGTTTCTTAGCAGCATGTGCAAAGGCTATATTCAGTATACAAAGATCCCCGTTGTTGTGGTTTTCCATTTCAAATGTATCCAGAATGGGGAGCTAGGCAGAAATTCATTTGTTAAGCAATTGTTGTTTATGCTTTTTACAGTGCAAGTATTTTATTTTTCAGCGTGCCGTCTTATGATAGAATTAAACCGAGAATTCTTGGATTTGTCATTATATTATGTCCTATTGTTTTTTGTCGTTAAGTTGATAAGATAAGGAAATTATGATATGACACAGGACATTAAGTATAAACTTCATTGTGTTTGGAATTACTACATGCTAGTCAACTATAGTTTTTTTGTCAAGAAACTGGTCTAGATATGCTTACACTTCATTGTTTGGGAGAAGAACCACTGGCATATAATAATGTTGTTATTTGATTATATAGGGTAAAAAGAAAGTTTTATGGGGAACAGCTCAATTGTTTATGCATCCACGTTATATGCATGGTGCTGCTACTAGGTAATAGATATACCACCTGACTTGTTCATTTTGTTATGCCTATTGGATTCCTGGCTCACCAAATCAACTGCTTTACAGCTCTGAATTAGGGGTATATGCATATGCTGCTGCACAAGTGAAGAAAGCCATGGAGGTTCATTTCCTTATTTGTGTCAACAAGGTCCGTTGAGATTTTGGTATTATTGTCCATTTTTCTCAATCAAACCTGTTGCAGGTCACACATTATTTGGGAGGAGAAAATTATGTTTTCTGGGGTGGTCGTGAGGGTTATCAATCCCTTTTGAACACAGATATGGAACGAGAGCTTAATCATTTGGTGCGTTAATCATTTTATCCTCAATTTATGTTTTTTTGGTTAAACTGCCTTTGTTCAGTAATATATATGTGTGTATGTATATGTATATTGTAATTTGTAAGCAAGCCTGCAAGCAAGTCCAGAGCATGAAGCCTTACTGGAAAATTTATGTTTGTAGTTTCAAAATATTAATCCCATACTCGCACCATGAAAACCAACAGTTGTTTGAATAATATCCATTATGTTTGTTATTTATCTTGTTTACAGGCTAGGTTTTTAGAAGCTGCTGTTGCCTACAAAAGGAAGATTGGATTCAATGGTAACATGCTGGAATTCCCAGCTAGCTGGACCATTCTCTGATAGTATTCTAATGCAATTTCTTTTTCTTATTTGATTTCAGGGACACTGCTGATAGAACCCAAGCCACAAGAACCTACAAAACACCAGTATGCGTCTTACCTTTCAACTTAGTCAGTAATTTTCCACTTGATAGCCATGATACAAACTAATGTTCCTCCAGGTATGATTGGGATGCTGCAACCACGGCCAATTTCTTGCGAAAGTATGGACTAACAGGTAATACTTGCATCCTCATCCTCTGACGGTCTCCCAAAGAACCACTGAACCATACCGTAAGTTGATGTTCTTTGGTCATGAAAATTTGACGTCAAACAGTACACATTATCATCATCATCATCATCATTGTTTTGTTGAACTGTATATATCTTTGTTCTTAAAGAAAGCGCTACATAGTTATTTCACCTTTTTTTGAATACTTTGATTACTTTGATTACTTTTGCTTTGAATGCTGGTCTGCAAGTACTTTTCTTTTACTTCTACAGTTGGAATGCTTTTACTTAAATGCAATGCCCAAATTGTCCCCATTTTGGTTTAGTTCCTACTTGCAATTGGTTGGATTATAAATGTGTTAAAAAAAATGAGAGTGAGAGAAAGACGGAAGACTCTTCTCTGGTATGATTCCAGTAAATGCAAGAGCCAGACTTTAATCAGAATGAGTGCACCATACAAATTTTTTTCATTCTGAATGTTGTTATTTCATCATGCAAATTATTCACAATTTCTTTCCTTCTTCTTTAGGTGAATTCAAACTCAACATTGAGTGCAACCATGCCACCCTATCTGGTCATAGGTGAACCTCTCATTGTATATAGTGTTTTGCATTGGGGTTCCTTGTTCATATTTTGACTTTCGAATTTGATAACTGAAACTGTGGATGTGTTCTTTGTACTTGTAATGCCTGTACATGAAAGTTGTCATCATGAGCTTGAAACTGCAAGGATCAATGGACTGCTGGGTAATATTGATGCAAACACTGGTGATCCTCAAGTTGGTATGTACGAATTATTTTTTATCTAAAATTATTTATAATGTTACTTTGGAAGATAGAAACATGACTTCGTGTTATGTCCCATGATTATGCTTATTTCTGCAGGTTGGGACACAGATCAGTTTCTTGTAGATATTCAAGAAGCAACAATGGTTATGCTCAGTGTGATAAAAAATGTATGCTAATGCCTGTCTCTCAGCTTGCACCATGAAATGCTACTTTGTATTAGAATTGTAATCTCATCTACCTTATTCTCTTCATTTGTTAGGGAGGACTAGCACCGGGTGGATTCAACTTTGATGCCAAACTGTGAGTACTGCACCATATTTTGTACACTTTCTTTTTGTTGTTTGAGGTATAAACCTTATTCAAGCCTCTACACAATGGCTTAACACTCAAGCTTTTAGGGGAGTTTCTCTTTGATGTAGTATTAGAACATATATGGCCAACTGATTAGCGGTTCAATGTTTCAGCTTCAAAGGGCTATTGCCTGAGAGGGCATGTTAGTGATATAAAGCAATTCTTAGGCCTTCAGCAGCTTAAGCATTTAGGATAGTTGGTCTTTTATCCTTTTAAATTTACTTGTTATGAAGTTTTGATAATGTTATGATGGAACATATTTATTTTTCTCAATTTCTTTCCTAAACAATGTCACAGGCGAAGAGAGAGCACAGATGTTGAAGACTTATTCATTGCTCACATTATTGGCATGGATACAATGGCTCGTGGCCTCAGGAATGCTGCCAAGCTAATTGGGGTAATAACCTTTATCTTCCCTCTATTTAGGTTATCTCTATCCTGGCATAGAAAGTCTCTGAAAGCTTCCTTTAATCAGTCCTGTAAATCAAACTAGTTCTGGTGACACCAAACTAAATGTTTTTCATTATGTTGAACCAAAGGATGGTTATCTAGCTGAGCTTGTCCGCAAGCGATATCAGAGTTTTGACACTGAAATTGGCTCCCAAATAGAGGTAGTGTAATATTCTTCGAAAATTTCTTTCGTCCTCTATTAAATGCTTTTGGTAGTTTATTTTAATGGAGTGCATGTTGCCATAGGCTGGTAATGCTGACTTTGAATTCCTTGAGAAGAAAGTTAAGGAATGGGGAGAACCCAAGGTTGCTTCAGGAAAACAGGTAACTCAAAATCTAGATAGTCTGATCATCGTGTTTTTTTGCTTAAGGGTATGTTTGGTGGAGGGATAATATTTGGTAGAAATTTTTTATAAATGAGTTTTATGTATAAAATTACACATGATCTCATCCATGAAAAATTCAGCCCTGTTTTTACCTCATAACCAAATACTCCCCGAGTATTTCGCATGATTATTCTCCTTTCCAATGTATAACAAACAAATGTCATTTTTGACATGTATTGGGGTTATACCCTTCAGTGGTATGCAAGTATATACGAACATCAAGTAACCATTCCTAGACCAAAACAATGAACTTGCTTGAAAGTGTCTTTGATAAACCATTCAAATCGGGTATGAATTATATCCCGAAATTAATGATTTGCCCCATGTCACTGTCATCTTGATAATCTAATAAGATTGTTCGTGTTAATCTATTCTATTCTCGTTAATCTTGTTAGACTTCATCAAAAATTTACATCACCATCACAAATCAACGGCTTTCTGTTCGATGCTTCACATGGATCCTAATGTAGGTTTGCTCATTGTATGTTGCAGGAGCTAGCTGAGATGATCTTCCAGTCTGCAATGTAGAAACTTGAAAGCACCATCTTCCTCTGTATTGTGGCTGTTTTACTTATTCGTTTGGTTAGGAGCAGCTCAGCATAGTAATAGTAGGTTTGGTAATAAGAGGAACAATGGAACAGCTTAGCATAGTAATAATAGGTTTGGTAATAAGAGAAACAATGTCGTTATTTCTAGGTGCGTCCTTTTCCTTAGGGAAGAAAACTGCCAATCCCCGAGTGTGAAGCCGGGCGAAGTGCTTGTTTCCTGGAAATATTTATACTGCTGATAATAATCAAGGGAATGGCCGCAAAGCTTTTTAGATTGTGAATTTACTTGTCTATTTTATCCTGTATAATAATAATAATACTAATTTTCAATCAAAATAATATAATAATTTAATTTACCTATATTGTCATTGTAAATTTTTTTACTAAGATATTTAATCATTATCATATTAATAGAAGTATTTGATTTAATCATTCATTGTTAAGGGGTGAATAATTTCCTGCCAAGCTGCATATGGCAACCCTTGATTATTGTAGATTCAACTAAGAGGATTTGGCTAGGGGGTAAAAATAGGGTATAAATTTTTATGGAGGAGTTTTATGTATAAAGTTATATATATAAATTTTATTTATGGAAAATTTATTCCTATTTTTATTCTTCAACTAAGCATATTCTAAAACTCTTATAAATAGAAATATCCAATTGAATGTATGCATGGCGTCAAAATTAAACTCGAACTGTATAATATTATATTAGTAAGTATACTTATTGATCATACATCCGGTTGAAAAAAGGTATAATTATATTGATCAAAGATTGCAATATGTGGCGTGATTGGGTGTAAGGGGTGGTAAAAGGGTTAACTCGCCTTAACCTGCTGCAAACCAATCCAAAAAAAGGCCAGGGTGGATCAACTAGTCTTACTAACATGAGTTGCATACATCAATTTATCTTGCTTTAGAGTGGGGCCTTATAAACTCCGGTAATTTAAAATTACATTACTATTATTCAAATATATTACCTCATATCAAATGCACTCTTAGCTTCTGCCTGCCATGCTATATGAAGCATAATAGGACAAACCAACGCAATACATATTTTGTTTGTTATTTGGTGTGAGTAACATTGTCCAAACTTATCTATCAAATTCTTTTACATGCCAAAATTATGTATAACTTAATCAGCAATAACAACAACTAAGTCTTATCCCACTAAGTGGAGTCAGCTACTTGAATCAAGTGACAACATAATTTTTATTATATATCATATTCATATTAAAGTCATTAACATTTGAATCTCTTTCGAATATTTCTCCTATAGGTTTCCTCAGTCTTCGTCTACCTCTTTTTATGGTGTTATTCTCTATTTGGTCTACTATCCTTATTGGGGCCTCTATAGTTCTTCTCCAAACATACCAAAATCACCTGAAGCGAAATTTTACCATCTCTATGGTAGAATTCACCTTTAAACTTTAAGGGTATTTTTTTTCAATCACAAAAAGGACTCGAAACACCTCTCCACTTTATAATTTATGCATCTCATTTGATTTAGATTTCTTGTTCTTCGTTCCCTCACTATTGCTAATATATAGATACCTTTTCCCCTTTTTTAGTGCCTACGGATTAGTATAGCCTCTCAAATGCTTTAGTTTTTGCCTCGCTCACTGCCTTCTTTATTCTTTCCTAGATGCCTTATATATTGCCCAAGTTTTAACATTTTTATTCAAAGAGCAAGCTTTAAAATTCTCTTTTACCTTTAACCTTCTCTTGTAAGTCTTTATTCCACTACCAAAATTCCTTACCATTTACACCAAAATCTCTACATTCTCCAAGGGTTTCTTTTGTTTTCTTCCTAATCCCTCTTGCCATTCGGTCCCATATTTCATTCGCATTTTCCTGGATCTCCTAACCTAACTATTTTTTGATCCTCCTTTGGAAAATTATTTGTTTTTCATCTTTTAGATGTTGCCACTTGATCCTTGGAGTCTTCTTTTGGTCTTTTCTCTTCCTTTGTCTTGCAAATTGCTCATCCATCACTAAAATCCTATGTTGAGTAGTTAGGCTCTTCCCAGGAATAACCTTGTAGTTCATGCAAATTTTTCTATTTGACTTTCTTATAATAAAGAAATTGATTTGAAAGAATTCATGCCCAGTCTTATAGGTTATAAGGTGCTCTTCCTTTTTTAAAAACAAGTGTTAGCTATAGTAAAATCCAAAGCTCTCAAGAAGTCCAAAATAGTTTCACCGTCTTTATTTCCTTCTTCAAAACCATATCCTCCATGCGACCCCTCATATTTGCTAGCTCTCTTTCCCACATATCCATTTAAATTGCCTCTTATGAAATTTTTTTCTCCTAAAGGTATGCCTTCGATTAAACCTTCTAGATCCTCCCAAACTTTTACTTTTGCCATGCTCTTCTAATCCAACTTATGGCACATAGGCACTAATAACATTAAAAGTGTCTCCTTTAATTATCAATTTTAATGCTATAATCCTGTCTCAGCCTTTTAACCTCCAATTAATTATACCCACACCATTTCTAGATTTTGCTTTACTATTGTATCACAACTTAAAACCCGAAGTATCAAATTCCCTTGCCTTCTTTTCCACCTACTTAGTTTCTTTTAGGCATATAAAATTTATCCTCCACCATATCATAGTATCAACTAATTCCATCAATTTACTTGTAAGTGTGCCTATGCTTCAAGTCCTAAACTTGTCATTGTGAACTAACTCATTTACCCATATATGTTCACAAAAATATAGGAACCCTTGCTTATTTTTCAATGCAACAACCCTTGCTCATTTCACATTGTACTTCAGCAACACAACTCCAAGCAACGACCTAGCATTAGCTCTATCTCATCTTTGATCTATATCATAAACTTATGACAAAAAATATTTCTATTGGCTATCGACGACATAATACAATTTTCCTCTTTTACCCAGGTTTGAGATCGGTTATGTAAATAGATTTTCAATAAAGCATAGCATAGGTAGAGTTTATGTAGAACTTAATCAATCCTAAGAAAATAGGATAAGGTCTGATTAACTTTTATCTTATAAGATATATAAAATAATAAATAAATTAAAAGTGATGAATAAAATAAGTATAAAATAAACATTAATAAATAAAATAAAATATAATTAATACTAAATATTTTAAATAAATAGCTGTAAATAAAAAAATTTAATAATAAAAATATTTCAATTAAATGACACATAATATTTAATGTAAAAATAAAAGTTTAATTTCTACGTGTTAATAATATAAAACTGTTGTAAAATAAAGAGAACAAGAGAAAGAAGAAATGAGAGAAGAAGGTAAAATATTATATTCCTTTCAGTTTATATAACAATGTGACTCTAGGTCTCTATTTATAGACCATTGGGTGCATCACAATTGAAATAATTTACAGAATCATATTGATTGACAATAAATGGGATCCTAATCAATCACCTAAATTTGTTAATGGACATTCATATAATATCTTATTTATAACACTCCCCCTTGGATGTACGTGGGATAGACAATATGTCTCATCAAAAACCTTACTAAGAAAAAACCTTGTGGGAAAAAAAATCTTAGTGAAGGAAAAAAGAGTGCACTTGTCTTGTAATAAATATGTTATGCTGCCTCATTAAAACCTTACCAAGAAAACCCATTTTGGGACAAAACCTTGGTTAAGGAAAAAAAGTACATCGCATATTACTCCCCCTAACGGCAACATCATTGAATATCTTGAAGCCTGGGTGTTCCAATCTTGTATACCAACTTCTCAAAAGTAGATGTAGGGAATGCTTTAGTGAACAAATCTGCCAAATTGTCGCTTGACCAAATCTATTGAACATCAATTGCTCCTTGCTTTTGAAGATCACGTGTAAAGAAGAATCTTGGAGAAATATGTATTTTTCTATCTCCTTTGATGTACCCTCCTTTAAGTTGAGCTATACATGCAGCATTGTCCTCATATAAAGTTGTTGGAGTTTGTTCTTTATTAGATAGTCCACATGACACCTGAACATGCTGATTTATCTTCTTTAGCCAGAAACATTCACGACTTGCTTCATGGATTGAAATTATCTCTGCATTATTTGAAGACGTAGCGGGTAGAGTTTGCCTTGTGGACCTCCATGATATGGCTGTATCGCCGTATGTGAATAAATAACTTGTTTGAGATCTATCTTTATATGGATCTAATAAACATCTTGTATCTGCATAGCCAACCAACTGTGGCTTGGATTCATATGAATAAAATAACCCTTTATCAATAGTTTCACAGAGGTATCGAAGGACATGTTTTATTCCATTCCAATGTCTTCTGGTTGGAGAGGAACTGTATCTTGCTAATATACTTATAGGAAATGCCATGTCAGGTCATGTATTATTAGCAAGGTACATAAGTAGCAAGATACATAAGTGCTCCTATGGCACTAAGATATGGTACTTCAGGACCAAGTACTTCTTCATTACCTTTCTTAGGACAAAATGGATCATTCTTTACATCCAATAACCTCACAACCATTGCGGTACTTAATGGGTGTGATTTATCCATATAAAATCTCTTAAGGATTTTCTCTGTGTAAGTTAATTGATGAACAAAAATTCCATATGTTAGATGCTCAATTTGCAAGCCGAGAAAAAATTTCGTCTTTCCAAGATATTTCATCTCAAACTGTTCTTTTAGATCTTTTATGACTATGGGAATCTCTCCAGGAGTTCTAACAATATTCAAGTCATTGACATACAAAGCGATTATAATGAATCCAGATGCAAATTTCTTTATATGAACACAGGGGCAGATAACATCATTCTTAAACCCCTTCTTAATCAAGTACACATTGAGGCGGTTATACCACATTCGTCTAGACTGCTTTAGATCATATATAAATCTTTGCAACTTAATTGAGTACGTTCCCTGGGGATGTTCGTTAGATGATGTTGATATCTTTAATCCTTCAAGGACTTTCATGTAGATATCATTATATAATGAACCATATAGATAAACTGTGACAACATCCATCAGATGTATATTTAGCTTATTATGTGTGGATAAGCTAATCAAATATCGAAACGTTATTGCATCCACTACTAAGGAATATGTTTCGTCATAATCTATACCAGGTCTTTGTGAGAAACCTTGTGCCACAAGTCAAGCTTTATAGCATATAATTTCATTCTTCTCATTTCTTTTTCTCACAAATGCCTATTTGTATCCCACAAGTTTTACACCTTCTGGTGTTCGAACTACAGGTCCAAAGACTTCACATTTTGCAAGTGAGTCTAATTTAGCCTACATGGCTTCTTTCTACTTTGGCCAATCATCTCTACGTTGATATTCTTCGATGTTTCTTGGTTCAAGATCCTCATTTTCATACATAATATCTAGCGCTACATTATATGCAAATATATTGTCAATAACAGTTTCTTTTCGGTTCCATCTTTTTCTTGTAGAGATATAGTTTATTGAAATCTCATCATTTTCAATATTCTGACTGTTTTCAGGTACCCGAAGTCTTCTAGAATTTCAATTAAGTCAAAATTCTGGACTATTTCAGATGTCCTTACTATATCTTTACCCTCTTTATTGGAAGAGAATCTTTTGTCTCTATAACATCATTTGCCTCTCTTCTTTTTCGAGGATTTTTATCTTTCGAATCGGCTGGTCTTCCACCCTTTTGGTGTGTAATTGTTTCATTGACCGATTGTCTAATAGCGAAATCAATTCGGATTAAGGCATTTTCTACTGGTATGTAGGACTTGGTTATCCTCTTTTGTATCAAAAAATGCATCTGGCAATTCATTTGCTATTCTTTGCAAATGTATAATCTTTTGAACTTTAAGTTCACATTGCCTTGATCGAGGATCTAAATGAACGAAAATGATGCATTCAATTTAGTTCATTTTCCAGCTGTTTATTTTCTCCCCTTAATGTTGGAAATTAAACATTGCTTCATCAAAATGACAATCAGCAAATCGAGCTTTAAATACATCTCCTGTTTGTACTTCAAGATAATTTACTATAGAGGGGAGTCATATCCAACATATGTTCCTAATTTTCTTTGGGGTCCCATTTTGATGTGATAAGGTGGGACAATTGAAACATATTGCACACCCAAAAATCTTTAAATGGGATATGCTTGGCTGTTGACCAAAAGCTAATTGTAGGGGAGAAAATTTATGACAACTAGTTGGTCTCAAATGTATAAATGCTACAGCATGTAAAATAGCATGCCCCCAAGCAAAGATCGAGAGCTTTGTTCTCATGAACAATGGTCTAGCAATCATTTGGATGCATTTTATAAGTGATTCGACTAGCCCACTTTGGGTGTGAACATGAGCAACTGGATTTTCAACATTAATACTGTTGGCCACACAATAAGCATTAAAAGCTTGAGAAGTAAATTCACCGGCATTACTAAGGTAGATTGTTTTTATTGGATTTTTTGGAAATTGTGCCCTTAATCGAATAATTTGCGCAAGTAATCTCACAAATGCTAGGTTGCGAGATGATAATAAGCACACATGTGACCATCTTGTAGATCCATCAATTAAGACCATGAAATATCTAAAGGATCCACAAGGTAGATGAATTGGCCCACATATATCACCTTAAATTCTTTCTAGAAATTCAGGGGATTCAAATCCAATTTTTGCTAGTGAGAGCTATGTAATTAATTTTTCTTGAGAACACGCACAAGAAAACTCATTAGATTAAAGAATCTTTTAGTTCTTCAATGAATGCCCTTGTGAGTTTTCTATAATCCTTCGCATCATTATTGCTTCGGGATGTCCTAATTGGTCATGCCAAATGATAAAATCATCTAGGCTAGTAAACTTCTGGTTTGCGATAGCATGTGATTCAATTGCACTAATTTTAGTGTAATAAAGACCGGAAGAAAGTGAATGTAACTTTTCTAGTATAACTTTCTTGTTTGAATCATAAGCTATAATATAGAGGTACTTATTATTTCCCTCATTCACAGTCTCAATGTGATATCCATTGCTGCAAATATCTTTAAAACTCAATAAGTTTCTTTGCGATTTGCTAGTAAATAAGGCATCATTTATGATGAATTTTGTTCCTCCAAGGAGCAAAATAATAGCTCTTCTAGAACCTTCAATCATATTGATACTCGCAATAATGGTATTAACGCTTTTTCTATTACTAGATGAGTAAAATAAATCTTGCTTTTAAGAAAGATATGCATAGGTCACACTATCCGCAAGACAAATATCTCCATTATTTATCCCGATCATTTTCTTCAAAAAAAAAAGGGTAAAGTACTTTTAAAAAAATTAATCAACAGGATTAAATGTTGCATATGCTAGTGGATAGTGTCCGCATATAATATAATCAATACACATAATTAATATGCCTGTTGTAAAAGGATTTGCGACTCAAAAAAAAAAAAAAAGGAAACATCAATGAATAATAATTAAGGATTATTCATTGATTTGTATATAACTATTTAAGTTAATAACTGAGCGCTATAAAACATCTATCCACGGGCAAAACATAAGTTTCCTGTCTTATTTCCAATTCATGCACTTACACTTTTTGTGTATATCTATTGTCTATCCGGGATATTCGTATATGGAAAATACTATATCAACATGCATAATATATATATATATATATATATATATATATATATATATATATATATATATATATATATATATGTTGAAGGTACTTGACAATAATAACGTTATGAAAGGAATTTGATAGGGAATAAGAGAAAATTATTACTAATTAAGGACAACGATTATTGCAATAATTTCCATATTAAACGGTAATGTAATAGTAGAAGAGGAAATCAAACAAGAAAGTCAATGCTATCACATAATAATTTAAACCATCATAAAAGAAATCACGCAATAAATATCATTCAATAATAATTAAAAATTTTGAATAATCCATTAATACTGAAATGAACATTTTCATGTTTACAATACTTGAAATTTCAAATCAGCATATGCTTTCTCAATACCGAAATGAACGTATACAAGGCAATGAAAATAAATAAATAAATAAATAAAACTAAGAAAGCAAGTAGCATTACTACTTTTATTCAACATTGGAATTAAAAGAAAAAGGACCAATTCAATAACTAGACATTCCCGTCATTAATCAAATGACCAATATTCCCATCAGGATCCTTAAAAAAATCAGATACATCTAGATAACTCGTATTCATCATGGCATGACAGTCTAAATTATTTTTAGAAACAAAATTTCCCTCTACCTTTTTCTCTTTGATTGATGCTTGATAAAGATCAACCAAGTATCTTGGAGTATGACATGTACATGTCCAATGACCTTTTTCACCACAACGATAGCATTTATTCTTCGAATTCTTATTCTGCCCATTATTCTTCCTATCATTGTTTTCCCATTTCTGGTTTGACTTGCTCTTGGAGGAGGAGGGAGGAGCACCATGAAAACGACTTTGCTTTTTTCCTTGACCGTGTCTTTTATTGAAACCATGATCTTTACTGCTTCCGAGGTCATAATTTGTCACATTCCCTTCAGGGAATGGAGCCAGGCCAACAGGGCAAGCTTCATGATTTTTCATGAGCAATTCATTGTTTTGTTTAGCCACAAGAAGGCATGAAATCAACTTGAAATATTTAGTAAATCCCTTTTCTCGATACTACTATTGCAGGAGCACACTCGAGACATGAAAAGTCGAAAAAGTTTTTTCTAACATATCATTATCAGTAATATTTTCTCCACACAATTTCAATCATGAAGAAATTCTAAACATTGCAGAATCATACTCACTTATAGACTTAAAGTCCTATAACCGAAAATGCAACCATTCATATCTAGCTTGTGGAAGTATCACCGTTTTTTGGTGTTCACATTTTTCTTTCAAGCTCCTCCAAAGATATTCCTTGTTTAATGGTGTCTCCAAGAGCCATTAAATCAAAGAGAATTTCAACATCTAGGATCCAAGATAGGTAATTTTTCCTTAGAATATCAAGGGCAACAAATTCAAGCTTTGAGAGGTTTGACATACCTTAAGCCTTTTTTTTTTATTTAGAGAGACAAAGCCTCATGCTAATAACGTGTTGTAAAATAAAGAGAATAAGAGAAAGAAGAAATGAGAAGAGAAAGTGAAATATTCTATTCCTTTCAGTTTATATAACAATGTGCCTCTAGGTCTCTATTTATAGACCCTTGAGTACATCACAATTGGAATAATTTATAGAATTATATTAATTGATAATAAATGGGATCCTAATCAATTACCTAAATCTGTTAATGGACATCCATATAATATCTTATTTATAACAAAAACCTTTTTATAGTTGTTCAATCACCTATTACCATATTAGCTAAGGTGGTTAAGTTTCACATAAACTACTTTAAAAGTCATATAAATGAAATCATTTTGTTAGATGACAATCTAAAAGTTTTACATTGTGAGTACACTAAAATTAAGTGCTAAAAATAAATTAAAAAGTATTATTTAGTAAAATATATGAATAAATAATTAATAATCATAAAAGTATTCAATATTTATTTTAAATTTATATGAAAATGATTAATAAAAATTATTATTTTATTTTTATTAAATAGTTACTCAAGTATAATTGTCTATAAAGAAAGGATAATATTATATAATATAAAATATATGTAATGTTATACCAAATACTATATAATATTAAAATTTTATTAGGATTTATGCTATTAGATCTTATTTTATTTGGCACGCCAAATGTGCCCTTAATGAAATGAGATGGAATATATTTTTTCATATACTATCGAAGTGAAGTAATACATGTGAAGTTTATTTATAAAACTTTCTCATCTATTTCTACCCTCATTTTAAATACATGCTAAAAGGAAAGTTGTTGAAAGCTTAAATTTTAATTCAATTGTTGATAATTGCAAGTAATTAAAAAAGCCAAGAACAATATTATAAAGTAAATTTTAGTTCTTATCTTCAAAGTTATCTCTCTGTGTTAGCAATTTTCTTTAAAGTGAAATAAGTGATTAATTATGAGTGACAAAAAGAATTTAACTATTAATTTTTACATAAATGGTCAAAATTAAAACATAAAAATATATGACTTTAATTTACAGTGTTCATATGACTTTTAAATAAGTTAAACATAATAATAGGGAAAATGGGAAACTGGTTAATAATAATAGGGAAAAGTCCTAAGCGATTAATTCCAAGAAAACATGGGTCCCGAATGGTAGTGCAATGAACACAAGTGCTAAATTGCATGGATCATCCTCAAAGGCCCGCACACATGTTGGTAGATATAATACTTCGGATGGTATGCCGGAGTTGAGAACGCCATTCGTGGATAAGAAGAAAATGATGAGGCCAGCCTCTTTAAACTCATCACCAATGGCTAAAGAGACTCTTATTACTGGGGCCAAAACTAACAAAGGGGAGATCGAAAATTCTGTTGAAGTGCATAAAGATATCACTGCACAAGAATTTATGTTCGAAAATAATGCCATGCAGGAGGTCTCTAATCATGTGTTTCTTGTGTTAGTATGAGCTATGGCATGTCCTTCCTCTTACTTGTTGTTTATGAATTTTAAAGATTTAAACTTAATTTCCTGGAATGTGAGGAGGGCCTTAAATAAAGTGGCCTAGTATGACATTAAAGAGTTGGTCTGCAAGTTTCAACCTACTATTTTTATCTTGCTTGAAACGCATGTTCTTTTTACAAAATTCAAGGATTTTTGGAATAAGCTTGGCTTTCAAGTGGTTGGTATTGAAGAAGTGCAAGGGCATAGAGGGGGAATTTGGGTTTTGTTTTCAAATAAATCCATTAAGTGCTCTATTGTAACTCAATGTACTTAGGTGGTTACCTTTGATGTTCAATGTTTTACTTTGAGGTGGCGTTGCACAGCGATCTATGCTAGCCTAGTTCAAATTCATAGATATGACTTGTGGCAACATATGGCCAGTCTAAACTTTTTTGATGACCTGCCTTGGATGGTTCTTGGGGATTTTAATGAAATCATTCATCATCATGAGGTGAAAGGGGGGATCTTCTCACCTTCTCGGGCTATTATGTTCTCTAATATTTTGGACTCTTGTCAGTTGATGGATTTGGGTGCTGTGGGTAATCAATTTACTTAGTCTTATCCTTCTCAGAATTAGAGATATGCTTCCAAACGGCTAGATAAGGCAGCAGCTAATTGTGAATGGGGAAGAATCTTTCGAGATACTTTTGTTGAAAATCTTTTTCGTCTCCATTCGGATCATTGTCCTATTTTAGTGAGATGTGGTGGTTTGCCTAGGGTCAGAGGTGAGCGCCCTTTTTCATTTTCAGGTTGCTTGGGCTACTCACCCTCTATATAGAGGAGTGGTTCTTATGGCTTGGAATCGTCAGAAGCCTAATGCTATTGACTGCCTTCATGAAGTGATGTTGGATTCTAAGACCTTCAACAAGGAAGTCTTTGGTAATATTTTCCACTAGAAAAAGCACTTGGAGAATTGGATTAAACATATTCAGGGCAGATTGGAGGTGATCGATTCAGTGAGACTTCAAATTACTGAAAGGGAACTTCAGGTTGATTATAATAGCATTTTGCACCAAGAAGAGCTTTTATGGTATTAGAAATCTAGGGAAAACTGGGTCAGGTTTGGAGATAGGAATACTAAGTTCTTTCATATGCGGACTTTAATTAGGCAAAACAAGAATAAAATGCATGGTCATTTTATTAATGATAGTTCTTAGTCAATTGATCCAAACGTTCTCAAAGGCAAAGCTTTAACCTTTTACAAGAACTTATTTACCTCTAGGGAAACTGTGATTTTTGATACTCTAAGTAATCTACCTTCCCCAAAACTAAGTCATGATAGATGTTTAACTTTAACAGTTCCTATGATTAAAAAAGAAGTTCGTGTGGCCATTATGTCAATGAACTCATTTAAGGCTCCTGATCCTAGTGGGTATCAAGTTTTTTTCGTCAAGAATTATTAGGATGTTGTTGGGGATGATATTTGGAAAGTTGTTAGAGAAGCCTTCTTGAGTGGTAGTTTGGACCCTAGACTTTTGGAAATCTTGATTGTCTTAATTCCCAAAACTAAGCAACTATGAGAATGAAAGAATTTAGACCTATTAGCCTGTTAATGTGCTTTATAAACTCATTACCAAGGTTTAGGTAAATCGTCTTCACCCTTTCTTGGAAGATCTTATTAGCCCTTTGCAAGGGAGTTTTATCCCAGGGCGAGGCATAATAAACAATATTATTCTTGCCTAAGAAGTGCTGCATTTTATGAAGAAGACAAAATCTAAATATGGGACTCTTGCTTTCAAAGTTGATATGGAAAAGGCTTATGATCGGGTGGATTGGGAATTTTAGGAATAGACACTATTTGACTTTGGATTTCCTTCTTCCATAGTTGCCCTTATTATGAGGTGTGTTACTTCTTCTTCTTTCTCAACCCTTTGGAATAGTGCTAAGCCAGATTCCTTTGCTCCTTTACGTGGCTTAAGATAAGGGGATCCTATATCCCACTATCTTTTTGTTCTTTGCATGGAGAAATTGGCAATTCTTATTAGCCAAAACATTGATGTGGCGTTTGGCAGCCTGTGGCTGTTTCAAAAAGGCGACCTAGGATTTCACATCTTATATTTGCTAATGATGTTTTTCTTTTCTGCAAAGCTAAAAGTACCCAAATTCATCTAATTTTATCTACACTCAATGAATTCTGTCAAGCGTCAGGAATGAAAATCAACTTTGAAAAATCTAGAGCTTTATGTTCGAAGAATATTTCTTAATAATGCAAGGAAAATTTTACCAGTATATCTTTCATACACTGTACATGTGATATTGGTAAATACTTGGGTGTTCCTTTAATCCGGGATAGGGTAAAGCAGTCTACCTTTGATGATATCATTGCCAAAATTCAAGGCTGCTTGGCATCTTGGAAAGGAAAACTCCTCAATAGGGTTAGAAGGATTTGTCTAGCAAAGTCAGTTATTTCATCCATTCATGTTCATCAGATGCAAGCACTATATTTTCCCCAAAGCGGTCAGCAAGAATATCAACCAAATGACTCGACACTTTGTTAGGAATGGTCAAGAAGGTTCTAGAAGTCTTAATCTGGTCAATTGGAAAAAGATTATCACCCCTAAACGTTTTGGGGGACTGGGTATTCGTGAAGCTCATTGAAGTAATTTGGCTTTACTGGGTAAACTGGTTTGGACATTAATTCATGATAATGACAAACTGTGGCCGCAAGTAATTAGACTCAGGTACTTCTCAAATTCATTTGTCTTAAATAATAACCTTCTTACGGTCTTTCCGATGTGGTTAATGGCATTATGAAGGTAGCTAATGCACTTAGAGATGGCTTTGCTTGGAATCCTGGTCATGATAACACCTCCTTTTGGTATAATACTTGGTCTCACTTGGGACCTTTATGCACTAGAGTCCTTTATGTCCATATTTCTTATACTTCGCTTTTATTCATAATGTTTGGAATAATGGCACTTGGCTTTGGCATACATTTTCTATTGATCTTTCTTTCAGAGGAATTAAGAATGAAATTGCAACTTTACTAGTGCAATTGAGTGGAGAGGAAAGACATGGATGGTTTTGGACAAAATCTTCTTCCTATACATATTTTGCAACTTCTGATTATTGTTGGCTTATTGAACAGTTCTACGATTGGGACACCACTCAAAATTGGTCTTAGCTTTGGCACTTGGTTTGCCCGAAAAAAACACAGGTGATGCTTTGGCTATTTTTACATAATGTACTTCCCACCAATCTTTTCCGTTTTATAAAAGGACCTGTTAATTCGCCCATATGTAATCAATGTAGGAAGGAACATGAAACCCATATACACTATCTTAGAGACTGCCCAAAAGCCAAAAAAGTTTGGGATACCTTGGACTTCTTGAAAGAGCCGTTGTTTGATGAGTTACAAAATAGTCATTGGATTTAGACTTTTGGAACTGGGAAGAGGGCTATACTTTTTCTTGCTGGCTGTTGGTGGATATGGAGAGACCGCAATAATGATGTATTTGGTGCTGATACTTGGCCTACCACCCTTATAGCAAGAAATGCTCGTTTGCTCGCTTATGATGTATAATACACCCATAAGCGAAATTATTATTGGCAAGGTACGCAGGTTATGGATAAATGGTCCCTACCTAGTGATGACTTTGTCAAACTTAATGTTGATGGAAGTGTCCTTGGATGCCCAAGGCGGGCTGGTTATGGTGGAATCATTAGGAATGTAAGAGGAAACTGGGTCTTGGCTTTTTCAGGTCCTAATGAAAATATACGAGTTTTTCATACAGAGCTATTTGCTATCCAATAGAGTCTTCTATATGCATGATACAAAGGTTGCAGGAATATCGTTTGTGAGACTGACAGTCTAGAAGCTTTCTTTTGTGTGACTTCTTATAAAACACAGATTAATCATATTGAAAGAGATTTAGTTTCTAAAATTCTCCGACTGATCACTCGTCAATGATGTGTTCGCTTTGTTCTAATTTTAAGGGATGCGAATGAATGTGTTGATTAATTGGAATGTTAGGGAGCTGTTCCAAGTGATGATTTCCATGCATGGGAGGCTCCTTCTCCTACTCTTTTTGCCTTGATGGCTTTTGGTACGGAAAGCTAGCTTTGTGAGTGTTTTTCTCTTTTCTTTTTGTCTTGCTATCTACCAAAAATCCACGTATGATTTAATGGAAAAGATTTACTTCTTTCATCTATTATATAAAGCCATTTCTCTCATTTATACACTCCAAAATTTATATATATAATATACAATTAATTTTATTTTGATATTTTGTGTTCGAAAAATTAATTTTAATTTATTGGTCATCATGATTTAATTTACTATTCAACTTCAGGACCCCTAAAATCTTTTTGAAGATCCGCCACCGTCTGTTCTGGTGCTACAAAGTTTCATCATGGGGACTAGTTGTTCTATATGGTGGCGCTGCCTTATTTTTGAGCAGAAATGCAGCTAGATTCCGAGAAGGGAAACTTTAGTAGACGAAATCTTGGGCTGGAAGTCCTGGAAGCAAATCCTCTGGAAATCACACCAGATATGGAAAGATGCGTCAGTGAAGGTTTTACAGCATGGATGGGTTCATCCATTCTTTCCTCGGACGAAGTTGAACCTCATAGTTATGAGGAACTAACTCATTTAACATGCACTAATTCAGACAGGCAAACACTCTAAACTCGTTAAATTCAGTGTTAAGATGTTCACATCATCGTTAGAGACAGATAATGTCCAGAAGACTTTAACAATGGAACAAAGCAAAAGGACAGAAAATGAGAGCATGGATAAGGTAATAGTGGAGATGACGGTGAGCCAAGAAACAGGTGAGGATTTTTTTATTTTATTTTATTTTTTCAAAATTACCCGGGTGATCCATGTTATTTTATTTTGAACAGACCACGTTAAAACCATCCATAAAAAGAGATCCACGTAATAGATCCTATCAACTGATTTAGGGAAGGGAAAAAAAAGAAAAAGGATGATGGCCAAGTTTTTCCTTTTTCGGATATGAGTTACAAATGTTCTTTACAATGAATCACGGTACTATTTGTGGACCAAAAAAAAAAAGAAAGATGAAAAATATAACAGCTTCTTGCTGTACTATTATCAATGACATCTAAGTTACGAACGAAGCCTCATGTACATAAAGGTGCACTCAAATGCTTCCTTGCTCCAATAAAATGTACAATTCATCGTTTTTTGGTACAAACAAATCATCTTCATCCCTTCCGATCTACATTCAGGGGAAAAGGATCAGAAGACATCTACCACTGCTGACAACATTGATTTGTTGACATCAAACATAACAAAGGCTAGAGAAGGAAGTTATCTATCATATGGTAAACCACATCAGCACCATCAGAATTCAACCAGTAGGTTTTCACCTGAAAGCAAGATGAAACAACTAAGAAAACGAAAAAAGGTAACGAATAACATTATCTTAGAAGAACTACAGCATATTTTCACAAAGACAATCTACATATATAATTTAATTTGTCATGCAAGGTAAGTATCAAAGCATGAGTGCATTAAAACTAATCCGTTATAGAAAGTCAAATATGCAAAGCCAAAAACTGGTTTAACTAATATGAAGAAAGATCATCCAAAATGATAAACAAGGAAGCGGACTCAGACATATCAAATATACATATAACTTCAGTTAGATATACCAACTCCTGGGACATGACTTGGATAACCAACAATAAATTCCAAATGCTTGTCCACGGTACGTTACTGGTGGCAGAAGAAGAAACAGTAAAGGGAGTGCACAATCCCTCTTAGACAACAATGATATCATGAAAGCATAAGCTGGAATCAAAGCACTCTACTGTTTCAGTGTATATACATCGGGGAATGGGGAAGATTGAAATATACCACAGAATTACCAACCGAAAGTTGTTTAGGATCATTAGGTTCAGTCCAGAAATTTGGCCAATTTCTAGTCCCTGCTCATCGCATCATGGATTATATTTGTGAATTCACTACTACAAGAGCCTCTGAGTCAGAGATAAATGATAGAAATGGAACCCTAGGGTGCAAGAGAGACCCAATTCTCTCCAACTCACAATTATTCCTGTATCTAACTGACCTTGTAGGGTTCAGGCCAGGCCTCCTATTAATGGCTCTGGTAGTCAAGTTAGATATATATATATAATTAGGTGAGTGAGCCATTGATGGAAGCACAAGGGAGGAGTTGAGAAATTAGGAAGTTAGGAACTAGAAGAGCAACAGATTCTCAAATATCTCAAGCCATTGTATTTTCATTAGTAAACATTACATGCTTTTCAGGGTTTTCATCCTACCTTCTTAACCAGTCCTATCAACAAGTATCAGAGCTCTAGTTCCGGAAGTCTAAGACAAATCTAAGCAAATAAGAAGAAAACAGAAGAAATCCGCAAGAAAATTCTGGGAACAATCCAAGAATTATCAAGAAAACTGGGGGAATCATGATTTTGGTTTCTTTATGAGGACGTGTCCTCGTTTTTTGTACTCTTTCCTTCTCTTTTAATAAAATTTCTATTTTCTATATAACAAATGCAATAAAGAAATTGAGGGGAATAACCAAGAAACCCGTTAAGAACCACTGTGACACTGGTGTGGATTTTGGTTGAGAGGACAGCGAGGTTAACGAGAAGTAGGATGAGAGGAGTGTTGGACAAAGGATTTCTCCAGTACCCCTACACCATTACATTCTCATTAGTAAATAATACACAATTTTTGAGGTTTTGTTGCTATTTTTGGAACTAGTTCTATTGAAGACATGCCAACAGCATGTAACACCAAGACACAAGTCAAATGTCAGTTTAAAAGGCCAAGACCTCTATCCAAAGCTCAAATGCTCCGACACAAAGCTCCTTGATCCGATCTGAATTGGAAGCCTATTGATTGCACCGGACCATTTTTATGCTCTATGCACCTAGGTTGAACCTAAGCTCCATAGCTCAACTGCTCCAAAAAAAGGTTCCTTGCTCGAAGTTGGGTAGGGTTGTGGATTGTACTAGACCATCCCAACATTAAACCACCAGCAAACACGTAACATCAAGGTAGAGGTCAATGTCAATGTACATGGCTTGAACCACACCTCCAAAGCTTAAACACTTTTGATGCAAATCTTACCACTTGCAGTTGGCCTGTCTATAGATCCGACCCAACCCTCCCTACACTAAGATAGTTGCAAACATGTAACACCAAGGTATAAGTTGGAGTCAAGGTACCTTGCTTGGACCTCGCCTTTGTAGCTCAAATGCTACGGCACAATTCTCCTTGCTTTGAGTTGGGGGCTGTGGATCGCATTCGATCCATACTCTCTTGTTTCACCAAGCACACATCTCCTATCTCCTAACACAAGCACCTTTGTCGAAGACCCTTGCTAGCTAATTTCCTTATGGTATGTTTATGAGTTTGGATTTTGGAGGGGAACATAGGGGAGGGAAGGGCTTGTCGTGTAGAAGCTTTGGGCTTCCTAGGTTTGGGTGAAAGAATGTGATGAGATGAGCATTCTTAAATTGCCTATTGATAAGTATGGTTTTGTATACTTACTTGCTCCCTATTCTTTGTGTCCTAGCTCTCTTTTATGTTTAATTGGATGCATTTGCATCATATTTGAGTTTGGGCATCAATTTGAGCATTATTGAGAACTTTTTACATAATTACGCTTTTGAAACTGTTTCGTGTCTTGATCATAAGAGCTTCAGACCTCTAATTAATGTTGTTAAATATCAGCCACGGCGCATTTGCGGGTGCCGCCATGTGAAAGTGAATGGCGTGGCGGAATGGTGTTGTGGGCGTGGTGGCCGCAATTTTGGTGGCGCCATGGCAGAAATTGCCCAAAAAAAACCCTATTTTCTTAAATTCAGAGGGTATTTTTGGGATTTCGGGACCAGTTTCGTGGTCCACTCTCTTCTCTCTGAGTCTCATAGACCTTCTCTCTCAGTCTCACAGACCCCCTCTCTCTCTCGATCTCTCAACTCTCTCGGCCTCACCTTTCATTTATGCTCTTCTCTGGGACGCCACTGCCAGCAGCAGCAGCAATGGCTCACCTACTAGCGACAGCAGCTCAGCACACCAGCTGCAGCGGCCAACACCCAGCAAGGTCTTTCATGATCTTCTCCTCTGTTCTGTTTTCTTCTTCTTCTCTGTTCTGTCTTCTTCTTCTTGTTTGTCTTGGAACTCTATGTTTGTCTTGAATTCTTAATTTGTATTTTGTGTTGACATTATGTCTTTGTGGCTTTGATCATGGATTGCTATGTTTTTTTAGTCCTTGTTTGTGATTTTGATTGTGTATTTGTGGCTTTGAGGCTTTGATTATGCATTAGGTCTTTGTATTTTATAATATATATATATATATATATATATATCGTCATAATCCACAATGCCATCCGTCATATTTTTATGGCAGTTTTTTGGCTCACCGCTATCCGCCATTGACAATCTTGCCTCTAAAAGTTGTGTTCTTTGACTTATAGAAAAGCTAAGAGAATCATCTACAACTCTCATGCAGAGCACGAAAGCCAGATCGGATGTCTAGCTTGTCGAAATAAGCCCAGAAGTCAGAATATGGCTGAAATTTTAGATTGGCCATGCTGCAATAATCGAGCCATACCTCCCTCATCCAAAGTCCAAATGAGGCAAATAAAGTGTCCATTTTGAAGAGATAAAAAGATCTACAACTTTATGAAAAAACTAAGACCAAATTCTGAATGTATCATGCATATGCGCATTGTGGAGTTCTAAAATGCTCCCGGAATTTTGCAACTACGTGTCAACGCAATAAAAACGCACATCCGCATGATTTGGTTCCGTCAAACCTGTTTTGGGCTGCATTTTACCTGATTTAAGGCCCTTTTTTGGGTGATTTTGATTATGTACTCATACCCCAACTGCTCAAATTTGAAGAGAGACCCTCCATCTAGCATAGTTTAGGTTTAGTTTTCGTTTCTCTCTTTAAAATTCTCTCCTCCTCCTTTGTTCTCCTCCTCTCCTCTCCTCTCCTCTTCCCCTCTTTTTATTCCCACTCCGTCCTTGACTTAGGTTTTATGTTATATTTTTATTGTTATTTCTCATGGAGAGTATAGATTGGAAGCTAGCTTGGGATTCTCCAAAGGGCTTCAAGGGTTGTATTTTGAAATCTCTCTCTTATTATCACTGCATATTGTGTTTTCTTAATTCTTTGCTCTCATTATCTTATTTGCTTGCATTGTAATAGTATTGAGATGTGCGTATGAGATTGAATGATTAGTTAGGTGATTATTGATTGGTTAATTGATATGATCTTGACTAAATGAGGATTCCTAATTATGAAGCTTGACTGTAATGATATTGAGATTGGATTTTATAATTTGGGACAATCTTGATTATGCATTTTTGTTGACTGGTATTGATATAAGAATGCATGATTTAGATGTTAATTAAATATATGTTGATTGGTTGATTGATGTATGTTTGATTAACTAAGAATTGAGAATTGAGTCTCGATTGAGACTTGGGTTAATGTAATTAATGCTAAAGGTTAATACTAGTTAATTGGAGGTTGAGGTCTCGATCATCTAGTAAATTTGTAGGTGTTAATCAAATGCTTGACGGTTGTTAAGTGAATTACAGCGTTGTTAGTAGCGGTTGCATGAATAACTTAAATTAGCTGCTCTCTGTGTTTGATAATATGTGTGTTTATGATAGATATGCCTTTGACCCTTGGAAATCTTTAAGCTAGTGTCCGTTTTAGTTAATTGTAGCTGTTAATTTCTTTTCCTATCTTCATTTTAGTATTCTTGCATATTAAAACCAAACCCCCCCCCCCTCCCCAAAAAAAAAAAAAATTTCCTTCTCCTTCTATCTCTTTATATAATAGTGATTGAACATCCACGTGAGACGACCCGAGTTGCATCATTGTGCTACATTTTCATTGCAATTCGGTCTTTACAAATTTCTAATTTGATAGTGAGCCAGAGTTGTGACACTCACTGTACTTATCACCTATCTAGGACCACCACAATGGTGTCTATTCCTTTGGCCTTAGATGAACCAACAATGAAGTCCATGGAGATGTCACTCCAAACTTGAGTGGAGTAAAGCAGTGGTTATAGGAGACCAGCAAGTGATACGAAACCGGAATGATAGATAGGTTAATGAATCCTATTCACCCATCCAATGTCCAAGACGCCAGGACTTGGAATCTTGACCCCTTTGGTATTTTTTCATGTTTCAAATCCAAACTTCTCCTAATATAGCAGGCTTTCTCTTGGATAAACTTATTTGGAAATCTAGATCTCCCTCTAAGGTCAAAGTTTTTGTTTGGAGTGTTATTCTTATACATAATCAATACTAAGGACAGGCTTCAGAAGTGCAAGCCCTTCATTGCTTTGTCTCCTAATATGTACATCATGTGCAGTCTAGATTCCAAATCGAGGGCTTATATATATATATATATATATATATATATATATTGCAGTCTGCTGCTTTTGGAGTGATTTGGTGTATTTGGTTGAAAAATAATTCTAGGATTTTTAATGACTCATTTTCGGTTATTGATTTTATTCGGAATAGGATCGCCTTTTTGGTTTCTCTTTGATGCTCAACACATGGTTTGTTTAATGGTGTTCCTCTAACTGATATTCAAAGGGATTGGCATGCTTTGCTACATAGCTTATCACTTTTGGTGCTAGCTGTATTTTTTGTATCTATCTGAGGATTTCTCACCCTCTTTTGTACATTCCCTTTTATCTTAATGAAATTTCCTTTCAGATAAAAAAAAGGGAATTTAAGCCAAAAGTTTTAGGGTAAGTATGAGAGCGTATGTCAAATGTAAATTGCTTCTTTGAAGAATAAATGTCAGTTCCATAGATTTATTAACGTGATCACTATTTTCTTTTCAGTGAGATGCAACCAAGCCTATGATATTTTAAATATTGCTAGCCCACTAATTTATTTCCTTCAATGAGTCAACCTATATAGACCAATTTTCCTTCAGACAGCATAACATTCTTTATCCGATAAATCTAGCTTAAAAATTTGGCCCAAAATCCACCATACCAAAAATACTCATTTCAGTGGCACTATTCACTGTTCCCTAATATTAACCAGTTTCACTCCCTTAATCATCATCCTATTCTGCACAACACTGATCACCTTTTAACAAACCTTTAATTATTTGCTGGCTTAAACTATTTAGTAAATCCCCTATCCCACATTTCCTCCAGCCTGTTTTACATCATTGTCACCATCAATGAAGTAAAAGTACTTTGTCTGCAGATAATATCTGGTATTGTTTTCTCTGGTATAATGAATACTGTTTCATCTACATATAGGAGTACTAAATAAAGATAGAATGAAGAAAGCAGTTCATAATACAGCATAAGAAAGGTTGTGCAATAAAATCACGAAAGTTTGCAGGGAAACTTCCCAAGTTTACCTGGATTGTACTGTGAGCAATATACCGCTGCTTGCTCTTCTGAAAGCTAACATCCACACGTTCCCAAGGTACCTGAGTGAGACCCCTTATCATCTCCTCTACATTGAGGTATAGTAAATAAATTAGAAAAATATGAACTTAACATTAGTCTAACAATCAAAAGAAACAGCTACCGGATGCAATATTTATAGCTATGACAAGAAAGAACTACAACTAGCTGCTTGAATTGCATTTGCACCGAGTATAATTATCTTCAATTGCTATTGTATATTAGGTGCAACTAAGTTGAATAGGCCAAGGAAAAATGGTAGAACGTAAATATTAAAATATTAAATAGAATTGTATGTTATAGGAATGTTGAAAGGGGTATTCAAATCCAATCCAATCCAATCCATTCAAAATAATATTTAGAGTTCAAATCCAATCCAAACATTGTTGATAAGCATATTTACCAGATTCAGCAACGATATTTACACAGAATCTTATGTACAAACTGCAAAGTGGATATATCTAAGTTTAATTGACCCCACTAAAATTCAATCCTACTGGCAACACTTAAACATGGGATTCCATGATAAAATAAAAACAACTCAAACTGATAATTTTAACTATATATAATAGTGTGAACAGGGCCATCAAAGGCAATGGTTTGACGAAAAGAACCCCAAAATTGCAACTTGTATCTCTGTTGCAATTACTAGATATAAAATCATTAATGTGCCATAACTCAACAACTTAAACTTTTGGGAGAGATGGTTTCATGATATGGTATCAGAGCCTTTATGATCAAAAGATCTAGAATTCGATCCTTGCTGTCCCCATTCTTCTGATAAAATAATTAAATTTCAGCATAAGGTAAGGTGGGCCTGAGCATTGTCCATGTTTCAAGCCTCAAAAAGACATTTGCATGAGGGGGCGTATTAAATATAAAACATTAATGTGTCATAACCCAACAACTTAAGCTTTTGTGAGAGATAGCTTTATGACAACAACAAACCACAAATATATCAAGGCAAAGAGGTGGCTGTATCCTCTATAAGATACAACATTTCAAATGAAGTTATCCATAAGAAACCAAATTCAAATAAAGACAATGTTAACACCCTACTTGCTGCATTTTTATATTAGGAATAATTTGTTCATAAAATATATTAACCAAAAAAAATTTTGCCTCACTCTTGAATCTTTATCCTATGAAGATTAAAAAGAAAATGTACCTAGTCTTATCTTATTTATGATAAACTTATTGTCATGACATATAATCTATGCTTACACTATTTTGCGTATTTTTCTCTTGAAAAGAAAGGGACAAGCACATAGTGCATCAAATGATATGACCATTTTCAAAACTGATATGACTTACAAAAGGTTATAAACATGAACAGAAATTGCATTTGAAGGATAAGACATTGCTTTTCTTTTTACTTCTTTTCCCTATTTTATCTTATTAGTACTTGACCTAGACAGTACTATTGGTACTCAATCATCCTCAAAACATTGATCTGAGCCTAAATATATAGTACATCACTCATAAAGTGTTTCTGAAAAAAAAAAGGGGAAGAACCTTCTAAGTCAATTGCTTGGCCTCCAACATAAGATGCTTTATCGTGAAGGTCATCAGCAGTCTCTCCTTCAACATAAACAATGTGTGGGTATTTCTCATCAATTACAAGAAGATTCGACTAGCACAAAAGAAGAAACAGAATTTAGTCTCTGAAAAACATTGAAAGCAACAAGGAGGACAATTATCGGAAAATCAATACCCTGGGAAGTTCATGTTGACGACGAATTGATGAGGTACGCCATCCAACCATATCTTCAAGCTAAGTCAAGAAATTTTAGGATATAAAAAGCATTTCTCTATCCTATAGTTTGATCCACACCATTGTGCCAGTTTACGGTGTCAAGAAGATGACTAATTTATAGCCAAGATGATATTTGGGACATAGCTATCTACAAATGCAAGCTGCATCTACTAACTCATATGTGTGATTGACTCTATTCATTAGCCTTAGGCTTCTGTGATGTTGAAAATTTAATAAGCATGAATGATGAATTGTTATTAAGCACCTAAATTTAAAAGGAGGATACGATCATAATTTGCGTTTGCATATGCTACCCGACGCTTGAATGCACGTAAAGCTGACCTACAGATCGTCACAAACAATTAAATTGGCAAAGATATAGAAGTAAAAATTAGCATCTGATGAGTTTAATTGACACATAAATACTGACATAAATTTTAAATCATCAGTGTCATCCACCATTCGTAGGAGCAGAGGTGGCTTTCCATCATCATTGTCCATGAGGAAGAGATGCTTCCCAGATCTTCCTGCAACCAAATGTGCAGTTTGGGAGGCTCTTCTCTCAAGGAAAGGAAGACCACAAAGAAATGGAAGCTACAAGAAACAAACAAAAATATAAGATAATATTGCAATGACAATATTTGCACTTCCACGTCCAACATAGAAACAATTAGTACAGACTACCAAAACCTATCACAAAACAATAGTGACTTCACCATAGAAACAATTCACAGAAACCCACAGAAAATTAAAAAGATACAAAATATTTTATGCTTATGTGCATATCACACACAAATTGAGTATGCAGATGGTGTGGGTTACTAATAAATGTGAAAACCGTTTTCCTGTCATGCTGCAGATAGATACTGCCTTCATTTTGTACATCTTCAGAGTGTAAAAAGTTGATTCACTACGACATGGAAAATGAGATAAACAAAAACAACTTAACAGCTTTTATATATGATTTTATAATAATTAAGAAATGAAATAAATTGAGGGTGAGCAGGGGTGATCTAGACCCCACCAAGGGAGACCTTCATGCATTTGGTCACCCTTTAGAAAATAAATAAATAGGCTACAAATTGAGCCCAATTAGAAGAATTAAAATAAAATAAAATAAAATAAGTATATATATGTACACAGTACACACACACACACACAATTATAACCAAAGCCACTCCTGCAGCACTAATGGTTTGGTCCTCTTGGACCTATATCCATGTTGCAGGTTGGAGTTGGCAGAACAGAACCAAAGAGTTACAACCAAAATATTTCAAAAGAAAAAGGTCTTTCTGAAAATGTCAGGCATAAACTAACCACCAGAAGTTCCAAACACCAAAGGATAAAAGCAAAATAATAAAAATCCCCAGGTAATGGCACTGACACCACATGAATCAATTGGATTATGGGAAACAAAAAGGAAATAAACTTAATTGTTACACTGACTGCACTGAGCTTGGACTCAAAGAACAACACCTTCCATGTGAATTTCTCTTCCAACAAAATTGAAATGCCAAAATATGTTATGCAAAGGGACACAAATGATAACTGATGTAATTAAGTGGCACAACCCCAAAAGAACATATGCTACCTGTTTATTTCCTCTTGAACCAAGATGTGGTGTTGCAAATGTTATGAAGTTCATTGGCTCTAAACCAGCAATTTTGGCTTCATATTGAGGTTCAAGGCATTGCTTCAAATATTCTGTCTTCTCTTCATCTAAGTTGTTTCTGCTAGTCCCTACAAGTTCTGATTTTGAAGAATAATCATAAAGTCTTCCAATAGCATATCTTGCCACCAAGCCTCCAAGAGAATGTGCAACAAAGGATATCTTTTGCACCTCTGGCCAATGTCTAATAACAGATAGAACCTGCATAAACAATGAGTTAAATTTGAAGAGTCGAATGTGAATTATCCATTGCAAAGTCAACACTGTAGGTAAGCATAAGAGATTAAGACAGGCACAGCAAAAACCTATCATATTATTACTGTTTGAAATAACAAAATATTTAGTAATATCTCTATAATACAATATTTCATATCATAACTTAGATGATCTCTTGGTATTGATTAATGCTTTTCCTTATATTTCATGATTTGTTTCTTCATTTAATTAGGATTAGGATTCTAGTATCATTATAAAAGGGGATTGGTTCTTTGTATTTCACGTTACACCACAATATATCACATCAATATATTTTCATATTATTGAGAGTCATTATTCTCTCTTTCTTCCTTCTCGATATAAAACCCACAATTTTAACATGGTATCAAAGCAATACCACCCTCCATGACCTATATCATCCTTTTCCACTACCAAGTTCCTACCTAATCCTTGGAACTCCATCAGTATGCTTCCAAAATTAGACCATTTAAAACCTAAAATTTCTTTTCATTCCACTTCATATGGCTACTATTTTCCTGCTGCTGGCTTTCCCTCTGCTGTGTCGTCACCGCCAGCAGCCAGAAGCTGTCATCCACTGCCTTTTGCCATCGCCAGCATCTTTTTCTGGCTACATTGATCCCCTCCCCCCCAATCTGACTCACCTCCCTTTGCATGGCCCAAACCCCGTGGTCACATCTTGTTCCGGTGTCCGATGCGCTGCTACTTCTGTCGCACGTGACAGAGCGTCCAATGACATCTCTGACCACGGCACCCATCATTGGACTCGCCTCGCCGTCCTCGTCCTGGATTTGGCCTCGGATTTCCCATCTGTGCACTTTGTGAATGTCAGATTTTTGTGATTTCTGGTTTTGCCCCAGTTTTCTGTGACCCATGCTATTTCTTTTTTGGCTACTGCTTTTCTGAAGTCCAATGCTTACATAGCATTGAAGGGGAGATTGTTCAAAAGTGTTTGGTAGCTCACTCTTTTTCTTGTTGTGAGATGGCTTTTCCCATCAACTGGCCTCGTGAGATGACTTTTCCCAATAGCCTGGCCTTGTGAGATGTCTTTCCCAACAACCATGAGACGGCTTCTCCTAGAAGTTTGGCCCTGTTTCCTCCTCAACTATCCTAGTCTAGCCATGATTTCCTTAGTGATTTTCCCCGTGTGGCCATTACCTCTTTTATTGTTAAGGATTTAATTGTAACAATCTTAAAGCTTAGTAAGCTTTAGCTTGAGGGGGAGTGCTAGAAATAAGAAAATAATTAGTTACATCACTATTATACCATATTCAAATCTTGGAAACAGCCTCTCCGCAAAGCAGCGTTAAGGCTGCGTATATCTACCCTCCTCAGACCCCACCAAGTGAAAACCTTGTGTATTGAGCCGCCCTTTATCTCTATTATACCTTATAATATTTCATATCATATCTTAGATGATCTCTTAGAATTGATTTTTTTTATTTCCTTGTATTTCATATTTGTTTCTTTATTTAATTAGGATTAGGATTCTAGTATTACTAAAAATAGGGATAGGTTCATTGTATTAACAATACATCACATAACATCAAAATAAATCACAGCAGGATCAATATATTTTCATATTATTGAGAGCCTTTATTCTCTCTTTCTTCCTTCTCTATCTAAAGCCAACAATTTCAGCAATTATTACCACAATACCTCTTCAGCAAGCCTCTCGCCCATTGTATCAACACCATCAAATGTCAATTTTGAAGAATTGCATTCACTGCCTGTCCACAAGATATAAAGAAAAACACAATTAATGATGTTCTTTACAAACAGCGAAAGAGAGAGTAAGAGCAAAGGATGGTGGACTTGGCAATGTCAGGGCAAGAATAAGAAGAATATTAAAGCAGGATGATTCAAAAATTGATAGAAAATTTTGTGATTAAGACCACTCGTTTAGGGTCTCTTTGGATACTGCAACTTATGACTTTTTTAGCTTTCTGGAAATCAAAAGTCATATTTTTACTTTTTATCCTGTTTGACTAAATAACTCATCACTTTCTAAAAGTTATTCTTAGTGCTTTTTGAGAAGTTAAAATGTTTAGCTTCACTTTGTAAAACACTAAAAATAGGTACCTTTATTATTATGTATTTGAATATAAAATAACTTGTTCATAAGTTATTTTTCTATAAATGCTTAAAAAAGTTGTTTAGCCAAACAGGACCTTGGTTGTATGTGATGTCTCAGAATTCATGCAAGCAACAAACAAAATGAGGACCTCAAAAGTCAAAACTATCCATTTAGCATCCCATCTCTTTAGTGACATGATGTTCGTTTTCCACGTCGCACGAAACCGTCAACAATGTTCAGACGCGCATGGAAAAATCAACAACTGAACATGATAGGGAGTAGGAACGCTTACGGTGTACAACAACTTTATCAGGAAGCTTCTTCACAAACTGCTCGGCAGCATATCTCCAATCTGCAGCACTGAAACACCAAGGTGCACTTCAACACACCAAACCAAATAAACCAACTCCCCACCAAACCAAAGCTCAAGGAAAAGAAAAGACAAGAAAAATATTCAACTATAATCATGATATACTGGAGCGAAGCGAAGCAAAAAAGGCTACCTCCCAATTATACCGTTAACCATAACCACAAGGTGATGGGGAACCGGCTTGGCGAAGGCCGCGCGGAAGACGTCCTCGCCGGCGCCGTCGGCCTCGACCTTGAGGCGGGGGTTCTTGAAGCTGAAGCAACCGCGGCCCATTCGGCGGAGCGAGTCCATTTGACTGGAATTGAGGGACAGCTTGGGTCCCTCGGGGAAGGTGGGCCTCGATCGATCGAAGAAGCAAGGGTCACCGGCGCTGAACCGTGAAAGGGTCGGGCTGCGAGCGGGCACAATGGGTTTGGGTGCGAGCACAGAGCTGGTGTCGGAGGCGAGCATGAAAGAGGGTTTTTGTTCCGCAGAACAGAACAGTGGAAGAGGTGAATGGTTTAATTTATCCGGTGCTGTCTTGGCTTGAGGTCGAAGCGACTGCGAGTGCGATCGGGGATGCTCGATGATTTCTGTGCAGTAATCGGGAAGTCAGAATCTCACTTGGCCCGCTGGGCTATTTCATTGGTCAACGGCTCTCCACGTCAAAGTAAGATTTTTTATACAAATAACATACAAATATTTATTTTTAAGTTTTTACTTTGGTACCCAAAGAGTATTGATACTTTTTTAAATCTAAGGGTTGTGATTTAATCATGAACATCTAAAATAGTAATTGATTTAATTAGTAGGACACGTGGCCAATTTTCAGCCATAAATTATCTAAAAGGTATTTGTATAGGATCGAATCAAAAATATGGTATTTGTATGATGCCTCGTTAGTATATTTATTGGTTTTTTATAGTTTGAACCATAGTTGTAAAAACCAGCTCGAACCGGCCAATTCAATTGGAAAATCGATGAACCGGTCATGGAATCGGTCGGAACCACTAATTGGATCGGTCTCGCATCGAAACTGATGTGATCTAATTCGACTCGGCCTATTGAATTGGGTTGGTCGAACCGATTTTTTTTTTTGTTTTTTTTACTTTTTTTTTACTAAATGATGTCTTTTTTGAAAATCTTCAAAAAAAATATTCTAATCTAATTTATAGAAAAATATAATAACTTTATATATATTGTTATACTTGTGAGTTTATGATGTAAAACTTTATAAGTTTACTTATATAATTATATTTTGAACTTATCAATTGTAATTCGTGATTGTGAAATGTCAACAATATTTAGAAATTTATATTATTTATTTATGTTTTTATATTTGGATCCCTTAAAGGATGTCAAATTGTTAATTAGTTATTATTTTATTGTATTTTATTTAAATTTTTTATTTTTTTATATATTTTTTCTTATAAAATTGGTTCAACCGGTTCGACCAGTGACCCATCGGTTAAACCAATGACCCGGTGCCTCGACCAAGTCGATCACCGGTCCGAATTTGAAAATTATGCTCTGAACAAGTACACAGCTTAGGTCATAGACCCGACTTCATTATTTTCTTCTTGAATTGATTCATTTTTAGAGGAGTAATCTTTGTAGATTCCAAAACTTAATTCAGATAACTATTCTGACTCATTTTCTGATTCATATTGATAATTTATTAATCTATAATACTAATATTTCAAAGTCATTTGAGAAAAAGTTTTACACGTGTCGCAATGAGAATATTTTAGGACTCAAATCTTTTAAGAAGTTATTCATTGATTTTTTTGAAAAAATAAAACTGTAATTATTACATATTATTAGCATATCATTGATAATCATCCGTATTTAATAATAGGATTACATTATATAAATTAAATATCTTTAATTATTGTGATGCTGAAATCATGAATTATATTGATAAATTGATTTCATAATTTTAATATTAGTTTCACATCTAAAATTTTTATATTTGATGGGGATGGTAATTTTCTTTTGAATAATATTATATTAAATTTATGAAATTAAGTATATAAATTATAAGAAAGATGTAAAATATATGCATTAGGTTATATCATTTACCTTTTTATTAACAATAAGATTATGATTAATTTGATTATTTAAAAGCGGAATATTTTTTCATGTCATTAGTGATTACATTATTTGATTATATATATAGACTAATTTAATAATTTAAAGACCAAGAATATGCCAATTCAATAAAAAAAATTTATATATATATGCAGGTGAAAATGAAAATCCTGGGATCAACTGGAATGACCATAAAATTATATCTTCAATAACCTCTGAGCTCTTACAAATAATTTTGATAATTTATATTTTAAAAGATTTGAATGAATTTTTTTAAAAAAAAATCATACAATTCATAACAATTTTGATAATTTTATGTTTTAAAATATTTGAATGAATTTTGAAAAAACAATCTTTAACATCTTTGAATTTCTAATTCTAAAAAAAGTTAATTAAGTAATTTAAAGACAAGATCAAAGCCTTAAACATAAAATAAACCAACCTTAATATCAAGAGCATCAAGATGCTAGAAATAACATAATTTATATATATCCATAAAAATTCCTATTAAGATTAAAGAGGTAAGTTTTGAGTTTTAGGGATTTAGGTGATAGCAAGAATCATAGACATGCTATGCAATCCATTTTTATTCTTTATCATTATAAGGTAATAACTTGGAAATATAAACATGATATGAAATACTTGAAATATAAATATGAAGATACAAGTTTATTTTTAGATCTTCAAAGTTTAGGTGATAACTTGAAATAAAAACATGAAATATATTACTTGAAGTTTAAACGTGAGAATGCAAATTCATATTATTATCTTCAAGATTTAAGGTGATGACTTGAAATTAAATATGATTATACAAGGGTTGAAATTTAAACATGATATGCAAGAGCTCACAATATAAACAATGGATACAAGTTCATTTATTATTTTGTTAAGCTCAAAATTTTCAGAGAATTAAACTCTTTAACCTCAATTAATCTTAACAAAGGAAATGAACTTTAGAGTCCTTGATTATCATGGTTCCAAAAACCTTATTTCATGGTCTCATCATCAAGCTCATTAAAAGTTAAATTATAAGCAAAGAACAAGGATAAAACATGAAATAAAATCCCCACCAAGTTATTTCTTGTTAACAAAAGATAATGCTTGATCTTTAGAGAAGTTAGAAGAAGAAAATATGTCCTTGATAAATCCTCCAATTTCGGCCAAGATGAGAACTAATAGAGGAAGGATTTTTCTTGTGATTTTGTGTTTGATATTGGAAAGATTATGTGTTTAGGAGTTGATTTATGGTTGGAATATGTATACTTGAGGTTTAGAGCTTGGTTAGAGGCCGGCAATAGAGTCTCTTGGATGTGAATAAGGAAGAAGAAGAAAGCTTGAAGTATTGAGAGAATTAGAGAATTTTGAGCAAGGAAACTATCAAGTAAGCAAATGCTAAGGTTGAGTGTTTGTGTGAACATTTTGGCAATGGAAGAGCATGTATTTATAGGCCAAGGAAGGTTGTATGGCCATTGCATTTGTGGCTGGAAAATGGAGGTTTTATTTTATTTTTCAATTAAAGAAAACATAGAAAAAGAATGCTTTTATTCTTGTAATAATTTTATTCATGCATAATGGATGAAAACACTAAAATATGATGCTAATGGGAGACATTATTGCTGATCACATCATGGCTGAAATGGGTGGGTTTTCTTTTGATTAAACATAACCAAAAATAATGTAAAAGAAAGCTAAAGAAATGGTGATAAGGTTGGATATGATTTCATGTTGGAAAAACAATTAAAATATGATGTAATGGGGCATAAAAGGGCCCTGGCTTCTGATTGCATTTGGATCATATTGGTGTTGTTTTATACATGGTAAATCATGTATTAGATGTGTACTTACTTAGGTAAAAGGTTAGGAATTGATAAATTAGTAAAAATGGTAAAAGGTTAAATGTTTAGGACAAATTAAGACAAGGTAAAAAAAGTAATCATATATTAATAAATGAAGTTAATTTCAAATGAGTTAAAATCAATTTGTAACATAAGTTCTAAACTTAGGATAAGGAAATATAAATGTACTAGATTTTACAAAAACCGCAATCTTAACTTTGATCTCAACATTACTAATTTTATGAGCTCTTATAATTAAGGAAAGGTAATTTAATTTTACCTTAGGTAATTTTAAGCTCTAATTACCTCAAGTAATTATTTTTAACCTTAGGTAATTAATTTTAACTCAAGATTAATAAATGAAATCAATTTGAGTTTAATTAGAACTTAATATTACCTTAATTACACAAGTACACCTATTTAGCACAATTAGGCGTAAAAAAGTAATTTCATGTAAAAACTCCCTGTAATTACTGGAAATTCTCAAATTATACTTGAAATAGTCATTTTGAACCTTTGGGTGAAAACTGAATTCAAAGATTATGTAATTTCATGTAAAATTACTACAGAGGTAAAGTAGTAATTTTACGTACGGTAAAAAAATTGAGAATTGAGATTTTTACCTCTAAGACACATATAATCTCCATCAAGCATAAAACTAATCCCTCAAAGATAATCTAGACTGTTTATCCTTAATTTCTAGGTAAAAATGACCTCAGGGGCATTTTGGTCATTTTACACATACAGAAAAATTGGGTTTGTAGCTTTCGCACGAATCGCTATTCAAGTTTTCCGTAATGTTTCTCTAATGTTATATTTCTTTATTTAGGATTATTCGACCTCGAATTATGTGCAAAAATTACCTAGGGGCATTTTGATAATTTTCACACAGCAGTAAAAATTAGGGCATTACAGAGGCTCACTTGCTCGCCTGCTTGCTGCAATAAGTATTTCTCGTTGTAGCAAGCCTATCCTGTATAATGATGCAGACTTTTGCATCAGCATGACCTTTAAGGTACTAAAAGTTCTCGAGTACCAAGAAGGCTATGTTAGGCCTAGCCTCGAACACATGGGCTTGAGGCATCGCACCCGACGTCTATAACACCCTAATGTTTAACCCAATACACCTAGGACTTATTTAAGTTAATTATTAGCTATTACTCTTTTGTTTCAGTTCTTAACTTTAAACTGTAAAAAAAACTTAGCGAAAATATGGGTATTTTTTTTTTAACTTAAAACGAAAACATGAGCTGTGCATGCTTAAAAAGAAGTACGTCATTCACCTAGCATACTAGTTAAAAGGAGAAGCTAAAGCGCATCATAGATATACATGGATTAAAATGATCACAACACCATAAGCATAACATCTTATCATGGATTTCATATAACATACCACACAATGTATTTAAAATGGGTAGCATCATACCAACCAATATAGGCTGGGATATTATAGTCATCCATAGGAATTATAAAAAGTAAAGCCAAGTACAACTAGCCAAGATCTCTCCTCTACGTTACTCCTACTGGGGTGCGCCAATATAGATAACCTCTAAGATACAAAAAGAAAATGAAGGCTATCATCTCCAAGTCATGTGCACAGGCTCCCTAGGGTCCACTACTCGCTCCTACTACTGCCCTTCCTCGGAGGGAGGAAGGTATCCAATCCACAAGACCAACTCATCGAGTGTAGCCAAACGGTGAGCCGGACAGACGTAGCACCTCGGCGTGGTCGCGTAGCTCCCCAAGCTCCTCTCATGAGCTGAGTCACAATGGCCTCGCTACTGCCTCCAATCTTCATGGGGATGGTAGGTGCGGAACCATCTAAAGAACTGGCAGAATCCTTGGATGGGTCAGACAGCGGCCCCCTCAGGTGAGAGAGTGATCAGGGAATGTAGTCAGAGAAGTCATGGACGGTAGAAACAACAAGACGGGTACGGCGGGTCTGCTCCCCACGTGGTCGAGCATGCTCAAACACGAGGTCATAACAAACGGAGTGGCAGAAGAGAACCGGAAGCTAGAGATTGGGTGTGCAAAAGGACACTCCATGAATACAAAAAGGCGCACAACATAACGACTTATGAAATGGTACGACTAATGAGCAGCGTCGAAGTGCATCTCCCAAGTAGGTGTGTCATTGAAGATCACAAATGAAGCCATCATCTTCTGAAGACGGGATGGAAAGAAAGAAAAAAGGGATAAGAAACTTTTAAAAGAATTTCAATAGGGTTTTCGCCTCCTAACTAGTGTCATCATCTACGTCCTCAGAAACCTTGGGTTTCATTATGAAATAGTGGGCATGTACATAAGGTTCAATTATTAAGTTCCAAATATTATTAATCTGAGGCCTGCCTATTTTAGCATACGTCTTAATGCAAGGATGCAACATGATAAGCCATGAGCACATAATCAATGCCACAAATCAAATGTCATAACGTGAAGAATGCAAAATTTTCTAGCATGAACTTTTCCTCATTAATCTTTTAGGTGACTTAAGCTTCTCATTCTCTTTTTCCTAGAGCTACCCTATTATTCTCTCCCTAGAGAGTTCTAGGCTATGAGCTCATACCTCACTAGTTGTCACTAGTCTACATTATCCTCTCGATAAGCTAACTCCCGACTATTAGCTCTAGACCCCTTGTGCTCATGAGTTTTTAATGACAACAAAACCAATTCAAAGAAAATACTTTGAAGGACGACTGATGTCTCCTTTGAGTTTCTTGACAAAGTACAATAGGTCAAGTCCGGTTAGTATGTTACAAACTTATAGCAAGAATAATGTTTCATTTTGCATGTGGAAACATGATTTATCTTATGGGAAGAGATTGAGCCAAATAGAAAGTGAATATTATTTCAAGCAAAACATGTATACATACTTATAAAACAAAGGATAGAAACAGACTTAAATCGAGAATAATTTCACTGCACGTGTACAAGCATGTTTTATCTCGTGTGAAGAGATTAAGCTTAAAATGAAGTGATCATTATCTCGTGCAAAGAACGTGTCAATGCTTAAGGATTGAAGGAAATCAAGTCAAAAGCCAAGAAACCAAGGAAAGAGACTTCAGAAAGTAGCACAGGACATCAAAAAGTACTCTCAAGATGAAGATATCAAAATATGTCCATATGTAACATGTTACCTAGTCTTCAATAATCACAATCATAAAGAAATCATCATCAAGAAGATTTGATTGAAGAACTGAAAGCGAAATAACTCTACAAGGGCTGATTACGTACATCAAAAAGCTCACCTGTGAGTGGAGCAAAGAATGCTATAGGAAAAGGAAGGAAATTTGAAATTTGAATTTCAAATTATCAAGTCAAACCCAATTTTAAACTGATACGTCATCTTTTCTGCCTTCTTGATCAACGACTTTAGCTTCATGAAGGAGGAGTTCAGAAAGCTTGCCTAAAAATTAGAAAAATGGTTTCTGATGGGAGATTAGAAAATTCACACTTACAACGGCTTCTACAACCAATGTGACAATTCTGTTAACCTCTATTCTAGCTGTTCCTTTCAAGACACAACTGATGATCAACACGTGTCACTTGAAGAACTAATCTATGACAACGGTCACAAAGAAATACCATTATATAAAGAGATGTTGAGCTTGAAAAATTGAGAGATTTTGAAGATTCAAAAGAGAAGAAACTCTGCAAAAATTTCTTCTACTTCCTGGAATATTCATTCTTTATCATGTAATTAGTTTTATCCTTGAAATATAAAGAAAATCTTCCTTCCACATTCTTAGTCAGATTTATATTCTTCTTATGGAAGAAGTAGAAGAAGGAAGTCATTCAAGTTCTCCTAAGATCTTTTAAAATGTATCATCTTTAAGGAAACTTGAGTATAAGTTAGTTTGAGTGGCAATCCAAACACTTAACCTTTGTATCCTTGATCTGTTAGTGATCAGAGTGAGACATAGCTTGGAGAGGCTAAGGTAAAACTACTTGCAACGCGATAGTAAGATAGGCTTACTGATCACGGTTTAACTTGGAGAGGCTAGTCAAAGACTACTTGCAGTTTGAAGAGGCTGAGAAAAGACTACTTCAGCTTGGAGAGGCCGGGACCAGACTATTTGAGGCTTGGAGAGGCCTGGAGCAGACTAATTAAGGTTGGGATTAGAGAGGCCAATGTCAAGACTACTCAGTTAGGCTTGAAGAAGCCAGTGTCAATACTACTTGCAGCTTGGAAGGGCTAGGCAAAGACTACAACAACGTGCTGAAGGAATTGCCTATCAGTCACAGGTTGGCTTGGAAAGGCCAGAATCAAGACTACTCATATTAGCTCGGAGAGACTAGTATAGAACTATTCTAAATCCTGGTTATAAGTGATCACTAAAATCCTTGGATGATAGTTTGGGAAGGCTAATGAAAATACTATCCATCCTTACTTTCTTAGGCTGAGAAAATTGTTGTTATAATGGAATCTCAATAGTTGTTGAGTACTGGATGTAGGCATGTTGGCCGAACTAGTATAAAATCCTTTTTGTTCTTTCTGTCTTACCTTAATCTCTTTTATTTTCCTTCATTGGTTATTTATCTTATTAATCGATTTTATTTCTATCATGCATATTTTACGCTATATCTTTTAATACCAAGCGTTTTATGTAATAAGGATCAGAAAGTGACTTTCTGAAGTCACTAACTTTTTTTTTACTACACTTCAAGTTTTATATTTGATTGTAATATTTTATAGAAGTTTTAGAAAACGAAAAAGGATTAATGCATGATTCAACCCCTTTTCTTGTGCACATCTTCACCTACAAACGGTATTCGAACCAGGCCTCTGAGGGGTTGAGCAATCCAATGATTACAAAAGACAAAGATCCAAAGAACAGAATGGCAGATTCTTTGCTGACAAGACTCGAAGACATGGCATAGTTCATCCATAGATGAAAAGGATTTAAAGGAGACGTGCTGACAAGTATCTCTCAAAAGAGAAAAACGCAGTCTCATAATCAAGTCAAGTCTCTGCTCATATAAGCCATGAACTATAGTTGAATGTGCTATTTATGTACTGTGTTACATAAGAAAGGCTATATGAGACATCAATTCATGATGGTAAAGGAACTCAATGTGCATCAAGACATCTTTGATCCTATCTGTAACATGTCAGATATCTTACCTTGTTGAGGCAATAATATTTGCCAAAAAGCCTTTCAAAGAAATAGATCTGATACTGTTTCTTGAGATTGGATTCTCTATCTGTCAAAAATGTCTAAAGTCTAAAATGACTACATCAAAAGGAAATCAATCTCTTGAAAGACAAATCAGGACAAAGATCATCGTGAGAAAAATCAGTTGCTCATAGCAACTATATCACACATCATGTATCTATTCAATTCTCTACAATTATATCCCTGTTGAAAAAGGAAGAATGTGCCAATGATCTAGAAAGTATTTGTCAAAAAGTCTTGCCATGTTAAAACTTGTTGCCATTCCATGCTTCTTTTTTCAAAGAGCTTCATCAGAGACATATAAGGTGAATGTTTCTGCTTCATTATCTCTTTAAATGTTTTTTAGCTAGAAGGTCATCAAGATGATTCATCCATATATCTCAATCTATCTTATAACTTGAAAAAACTACCATGAACACTTGAGAAAGTTTAACCCAAAGTTGGAAAGTTGAAAGAAAGAAATACTCCAAGAGAATTTACTCTTCTCAAGTTATATGAAGCCTCCAAGGAGCTATATAATCATGTCAGAAATCTTTTCTCAAATTTTGTGAAGAGGACCTCATGGCATCTCAAGATCTGACCTGTTTTATCAAACAACTTCAAAAACCATGCTCTTGTAAGAAATGATCAGTATCTTTTGCTTCAAAGAAACTAGATTGAGATACACTGATGAAACAACAGAAGAAAATTCTATGCAACTTCATCCTTTTGATATCTTTTAGTTTTGTTCTTTAGAATGGTTAAAGAGATACCTTTACAACTGATGCCTGAAAAGGATTTCCTTTAAAAAAAAGTTGGAAAAATCTCTTTATCTGAAACTCACTAATAAGGACCCATAAAAGCCTAGGTACCAAAAGTCTTTTTTGATCTTGTAGGTATTTCTAGTTTGCCTCTCTGCCTGAAACATCAAAAGAAGTACTCTGATGTTGATCCATCCAAATACCAAACTCTGGTTCTAAGTGTTGTCACAATTTTTACGAGTTAATCCTTTCAAGAACCTCTCATGATGATGATGAAGAAAAAGCTTAAGGAAGGCTTTACTGATAATCTTGATTATACTGAAGAAAATTCTAAGATTTTCTATCTCAAGGTACCTTCAAAAAGTCAGCAGATGAAAGCTAAAAGCCATAAAAAATAAGCTCCAGAACCTCAGTCTTTCATAAGAACATGCTCGGACCATTCAATATAATCATAAAGAAATTTTTCTAATAAACACAATGAGCAGTTTAAGAATGACACAAAGTTGAATGATTCGAATATATAGTAACTTCATGAGAGTTCAGTCTTTAGAAATTATCTATATATAGTAACTTCATGAGAGTTCAGTCTTTAGAAATTATCTTTTGTTGTCAAAGTTTTGAGATTTCCCAAAGCTATCAAAGCCAAGTCGTTTCTTAGATATCTATCAATCATGCTTTCTTCACTACCATATTATCTATATTTATTGTGAAAGCTTTGAGTTGTCAAAGTTTGGTGTAAGCTATGCTGAATGTGTGTTTCAAGCTCAAGAGAAGGGCAAAGTCTAATCTTCATGCTTAAGGTATCATCATCCTTGCTGAGGAGAAGCTCTAAGATCATCTGGATGAATATGATATCATCATAGCAAGAATATATACTCAGGGAGAGAAGATCAAAAGGAAATGCCAAAGGCATGCCATGTTCTTTGAACCTAGATGTTGCGGATAAGGAATCAAATGCAAGATTATCTCTTAAGATAAGTTGCCTTCCTATCCTCTGAAATTTTTTTGTGTTGTATCTATCTTTAAAAGAATCTGATCAGCACATCTTATCTAAGTATGTTTGTGAACAATATCTTTTTGCTTATAAAACAGAGATGCTTGGTAAATAGATGTGTCTACTGAATATCTTGTATCTAGATGTATTCACAATATCTATAATTAAGGATCACTTGGTTGTTTTCGTCTTTGAAAAGTCTTTGAGTTTTTCTTATGCATAAGCATTATTGCATGAAAACTCTCTGGGTGGTCTCTCTTCACTACTCCTTATGAAGGTTAAGCAAAGTACACATAATCATCCGTGTACATATCCTCATGAAGACTATGCCTATCATTCAAGTCAGTTTGTAAGGGACAGTTATCTGTAAGGTATGATATGTCAATTCGCAAGACTAGAAAGAAATCAGGTTGCCAAGTATGAAGACGGATCAGTCAGAAAATAGAAGAATGTTCAAAAGAAGGTTATTTAGTCAAAAAGAAAGACTTGAGGATCAGTGAGTAATGGCATTGTTCTTAAAGCTAGAAGAAGAATTCAGGATATGTTACAAAAAGTTCCTTTGTTAGTCAGGAAGTAAATCCTAACGCCTTAGAAAGTAATTTCTGATGAAAGTGAGTTCAAAAGTCAAAAGACTCTATTTCTGAAATAAGGATAAAAAGGCAGGACTTTTTTCTTACCCACTACGTCAGAGTTTCTCTTTCCATGTCGCCTCATCTTTAGCCATGTCACATCTCTTTAAACCCCTATGTTTCACCTTCACTCTTATCTTCATCTTCTAAAACAAGTTTCCTTTTCTCATCCTTCTAACCTCAAGTATTGAACCACCATTCGGCCATCTCTCTCTTGAAATCTCTTCTACATCATCACATAACACAGCTTCTGCAACTGTTTCTGTTCTTTTTTTCCCTTTGCTCTATCTCCTCTACTCTTACTCTCTTATGCTATCAAACCCTAATTCACCCTCCTTTTCCTTCGTGATTCTCCATTATGGCTAAAAGACAAGAGATAGAAAAGGATACATAAAGACAAGGAGCTTTTCTCATGTATAATGAGCCATATATGCAGGAAGCATATGAAAAAGACTTCTGCCGAAGGACCATTGCTCTTGGAAAGAGGCTAAGCAATGACTTGTTAAACCAAGTTCAGATCCTCAGGGAAGTATTCTCTTCCAAAAATGGGAATACTTTCTGGATATCTTCGATAAAGTCTTTCTAGAAATGGTAACTGCCTTCTATAGCTGTCTAGAGGGAAAGAACCAGACCACTCTCTCCACTACAATTAGAGATGTTTCTATGGAGATTGAACTATCAGACTTGGCAGCTGTTATCAAGGCACCTAATGCTGGAGTCACTTGTCTTGCCCGCTAAGATTGGGCAAACTCTCTTGGGGTGAGTGCTGAGGAAGTATCGAAATGCCTCACTGATTCCACAAGACATAAACCTGGTGATATTACCACTACCCTACTTAGCTCTAGGGTAAGAAAAGTATTCTCTATTGTTCAATTTAATGTTTTTCTTAAGAAAGGAAGCACTGATGTTCTAATAGGCATGGTTTGTATGTTAATTTCCTGTCTGATGAGCAAACAAAAAGTGAATCTGCCTAGATTGATAATGGACTATATGCTTACTGCCATTACCAAAGATAAGAGAAGAATTGCAGCTGTACCCTATGGAATGCTGCTGACAAAAGTCTTTCGATACTTTTGGTACCCTCTTGCTAAAGAATGGTTTGAGTTCGCGCCTAGAACTGACTACACCAAATTCCTTCAAGTCTAAGAAAAAGACTCAGTCACTTCTTGTGATAACAAGCTCACGGAAATCAAGCCATCTGGTTGAGGAAACAAAACCAAAAAAGAAAACTACTAAGAGGAAAAAGGCAGAAGAAAGTCAGAAGAAAAGAAAAGCTAAGAGAGTCATCATTTTCTCTGAAAGCAGCCCAGAGAAATCATATGAAGAATATGAGACATCCTTCGAAAGTGAGTCTGAGGAGGCTATATCAAATCTCCTTCAAAAAGGAAAGAGCAAATCAACCAAGAAACAAATACCTTCAAGAACACACCAACAGCATAACAAAGAGGGAGAAGCCTCAAAAAGTGAGCTTTGTAACATCCTAATTTTTAACCCAATACTCCTAGAACGTATTTAGGTTAACGATTAGTCTATTACTCTTTTAGTCCCATTCTTTAAAACCTATTATTAAAATACTTGGTGGATGATACGAATAAATTTTTCTTTTTCGAAACTCAAAAACAAAACGCAAGCCACGCGCTAACCTAACGTTCATCATAACCACATCGTGCAAGAAAAGTAATCACACCATTCGTAATCATGAAATATAGTATCATACATAACAATCATAATATCATCACCCCTTCAAAAATACGTACATTACTAGCATCATTTTACCATTATTTACGTCAAAACATGCCTATATATATGAAGTGATCCTTATCCACCTATGAGGTTGGATGAGTATCAATCCAAAAGCTAAACTATCTATGCTTCCACGGCGACCCTCTACTCCATTTGCTAGCATGACCCTTAAGCACAAGCCTTAGAAGAAGTCACGAACCTTGTTGCAATCCTCGTCTAGAGATGACACGGAAGAAAAGAGAGGGATGAGAAACTCATTCAAGATTCTCAGTAGGGATTCTCGACTCTAACACGAGTGTCATCGTCGTCGTCCCCAGCCACCTCAGTTTTAATTATGAAAAAGGTGTACATGCATAAGGTTCGGTTTTAGGCTTTCCAAATCTATTTATCCGAAGTGGGTGTCTTTTAGTATGAGTCTTAATGGCATGAATGCAACAGATATTTGATGAATGCATGACAATACCATATGCACATTAACATGAAAATCATTGCTCTTGGGCTCAGCATAAAGAAACATAAATCATACATGTGGCATAAAAGGCACAGTACTTCTCATGTGACATCTTTCTCATAAATCAAACTCTTAAGTTCTTTTTCTTAAAGACCACCCTCTTAACATATCCACCAAAAATCCAACCGACTCACCGGCCTGGCAATAATCTGGTCACCAAATTACATCTCACCTATCGCCTGCAAATGAGCTCAATCCTAACTAGTCATCACTAGATTTAATATGGGCTAATAGAGGGGGTATACATAGCTTTCTTGGATCACCTATCTTAGGATCATTTCCTTCTTTGAAACGCTCTACTGGTATCTAGTACACAGCGAATTGTTCGCTTTGGCAAGCTCAATGTCAATACCCTCACGGATTTGTTTCCTCCCCACCGTAACGGGAGGAATACGTCTCAGTGTTATATCACATTTGTTCTGGGGGTGCTCGGCCGAACCGGTGTCACCTAGGAGTTTTCGCAAACTTTTCTCAAATCCTCACGTTTGGTGGGAAATTCGGCAGCGTAACAGCGTACACCAGATTTCCTTCAGACTTGCTTTATGCCACGAAACATATAGAACATGCATAGCCATTCAACATCACCATAAGACATCAAGTCATTCTCATAATTAAACATACATTCTCATGTAACATTATAGCTCTTTTTGCTCTTGAACCTATGGTGTCTTATGCTTTGACCCTTACAGGTCTTAGACGTAAGATATGATTATTCTATTCTTCTCTATCAACCTCTTATGCACATAAGGATTCTCTTCTAACAAATCTTACTATCATTTATGCTTTTTAATAAATCTGGGCAGAGTTATACCTCTATGATTACGAGGTTCTAGAACTTATGTTTTAGACCCTTTCTCAGTTCCATCTTCGCCTAAAGCGCTATAAATTAAATCTAAACCAATTATGAGGCATTACTATGCCTAAGAACTAATTATAAACCATGTTTGCCATATTATGAGGTTGCTAGACAAAATCCAGAAATTAAATGTTCTAGGAGTTCTAGGATCGCATTTTTACGGTTTTCTAGTTACTAGTTTCTCTATAGGTGCTAAAATTCAATCCTACTTCAAATGTAACCAAATTTTTCATGATTATTCAATCCTAAACTGATTGTTATCATACTAAAATAGTTTTGGCGTTGATTAAGATTAAAGGGGTTAAACATGCGTTAAATTCCAACTTTACAATTTTTCTATGAAGCTAGTTTCTCCCCTGACATGCATAGAAGTATCCCTACCTCATCATACATCATTTTCACATATTCTAACACATCAAAACATCATCATACAGCAACAAACATATCAGGGCAGAACCGAATTGTTCAAGTCCAAAAAGACGCATAATTTACGTTTTCTAAAACATATAAGTTGCTAGTTTCCCTTGGAATCATTTTAGGACTTCTAAAACTCTTTGCAAACCATTTTATTTTATCAAGAGGCTAAAAATAACCTTAGGTCAGTAACCAATTTAATTCTTCTTTAGAAGAGGAATAAAATCATAAATCTTGTTGGTCATAACTTTATAAAACTTATCAAACTTAAAGAAAATCCTAGAACATAGGTTGTTGGCTCTTGTAACTAGATGGAACTCATTCCAAGCTCATCATTATTGCTTGGCCGAAATTATACATTCAAAGAATGCTTCCATATTAAACTTCAACTTGAGATAAAATAGGCAAGTGTTTGAGTTCTAAGGCCTTTAAGTGATGACATAATATAAACATGTTATGCACTTCATTTTTATTCTTCATTACAAAGTAAAGTGAGAACTTTAAAGTAAATATGCAAGACTTAGAAATAAGTATGCAAGGCTTGAAATTTAAATATGCAAGACTTGAAAGTAAATATGCAAGGGTTGGAATTTAAATATGCAAGGGTTGGAATTTAAATATGCAAGACTTGAAGTAAATATGCAAGGCTTGGAATTTAAATATGCAAGACTTGAAATAAATATGCAAGGCTTGGAATTTAAATATGCAAGACTTGAAATAAATATACCATGCAAGTTCATTTCTTTATTTTAGTGCTCTAGACCCAATAACAATCAACTTTAGGGCTGAAATAGAAAGGCTTTGAGAATTAATTTGGTGATAATGCAAGTCTTATTTTAATCTTTGAGTCCTTAGGTGATAACTTGAAAATAAAGATGCAAATCAAGAATAAATAAATATGCAAGTCCATTTATATCTTATTAGAGCTTATTCAAGACTTTAGAGGAACTTTAACTTTAACCCAAACTCATCATGACAAGATAAAGTGAGGTCTAGAGTTCTTAGAACTCAAGATAACATTCCTTGAAAATATAACCATAAATGAACTTTATAACACCTTTATGAAAACTCAAGCTTTAGAGATTTTCTTGTGGTGAACATAAAGTCACCAACTAGAGCTCTCATCATCAAGCTATCATGTTGGACCACCCAAGTTGGTTGGCCGAAATTTTAGAGAAAAAGGAAGAGAAAGAAACCGAACTTAAGAGCAAGGAAGAACCATTTTGAAACTCTGTAGATCATGATCTTGATGATGTATTAACACCAACATTATGAGTCCTCATCAATGAGTTCATGTAACCATTTTAAAACATCATCAAAGTTAAAGATTTCAAGGTTCAAGAAAGAAAGAACTATAAACATTTTTAACTCAAGAACAAAGATCAAACTTTAGAGGTTGTTCAAGTGATGAACATCATTATAAAACCATCGTCATCAAGCTCTCATTCCTTTGTTTTCAAAGACTCATGGCCGAAAATGAAGAAGGAGGAGAAGAAGAAAAGAAGTTCCAAAAAGATTCAAGAGAAACCATGAACACATAACTAGATTAAGAACTTAAATGAAAGAAACACTTGAAAGAAAATCCCTACCAAGTGATTGGAGGTTGAGATGAGTGAAGAGGATGAAGAACTTGAAGAACTTGGACACTTGAACTTTGAGAGAAAAGAAAACTTTGAAGTGCTCTTTGAAAACTTACACTTAGCAAATGAACCTAAAATGATGCAAGTTCACCCAAGCATGCTATTTATAGAGAAATGAAACAAAATGAAAGGTGTTTGGGGGAGGGAGAGCTTAGGCCATTTATAGCCAAGGAGAAGAGAAAATATCTTCTCCAAGGTATGGTTCAAGGCATGGTGGAAGGCATGACTAGGTATGGGTTCAAGTATGGGTGCAAGTATGGGTCAAGCATGGTTCTTTGAGTGAGAAACAAATCAACATGTGATGTAAATGGGAGAGAGGTGGCCGAAAATGCATCAGCCATGGGGGAGGGTTTCTTGCATTTTAATTCTAGCTTAGAGTTGTGTTTAGGTGTATCTTTGATTAGGATTAAGATTAGGAATTTGTAGGAAAGTGTTTAGGTGAGGTAATGGTTAATTAGAGGCTTGTAATACTAGATTTAGGAGATGGTCTTGCTAAATTAATGGAGTCAAACTCCATTAACAAGGAATGCAATGCCAACACAATTCCTTGATTTAGGGAAATTGGAGAGAGAAAACGCTATTCAAGATTCCAAGACTAGGAATCTTGAGTTTTAAAAAGAGATTTAGGTTTAATCTAAGCAATTTTAGGTCTTAGTTAATTTTATTAACTTATTTTGACTCTAGATTAATTATGAAAATTAATTAATCTTTGATTAGAGCCTAATATTGCTTAGGTTTGCTTAATTACGTCATTAAGCTCAAATGGCATTATCCTAAGGGCAAAATTGTAATTTTACACAAAAATTGCCCGAGACCACCGAGACTTAAACAGACACTTTTAAACACATGAAAACATTGTTTTAAACCTTCGGGGAAAGTTTCAGGCTCAACGGTACCTTTACCCGTGTAAAAACGCTATAGGGGTATTTTGGTCATTTTGACTCGAAATTGCAGAAAACACGATTTTCACTTTCGAAATCATTCAAGGACCATTTAATCCTCTTCAAACATTGAGTTAACCCTTCGAGGACTGCCGGGCTGGCTATCCTTGAATTCTGGGCAAAAAATGACCTCAGGGGCATTTTAGTCATTTTCTCTCAGGCAGAAAATCGAGGTGTTACAAGCTTCCTCAGGGTAGACCAGATAAGCTTCCTATTCGAAAGAAAACTCAAGAAAGGAGACACAGTCTCCACCTAAAGTTGTTCAAGGAGCTGTTCTCATTCTAAAAGATATGAGCGAAGTAGAACCTGTTGTTGTAGCAACTAGGGAAGTAGAACCCTCTGATGATGATGAAGATACTGATCTTTTTCTTAAGGAGCAAAGGATCCTGCAAGAGAAAAGAAAGCTTGAAGAAGTAAGAAAAGGAAGGAAGCTGAAGGAATTCAAGGCTCAAGCAGCAAAAGGGCAATTTCTATTCTTGAACCCTTTGTGGTTACTGAAGAGCTACCCTCTCAACCCACGGGTCAACAATATGGGTATACCTTTGGTCCTACTCCTACAACTTCAAAAGAGTCTGCTTTTGATGTCTCTGAGGACTTCATGACTGTCAGCCAAGTCCTGGAAATCATGTTGAAGTCTGAGGAACCAAAGCAAAAATAAAAAGAAAAAGAGATGGATAGACTACACTTCTTTGTCAATGAGGTATTTTCCAATATGGTACCAATTGTGGAAGAACCTGAAGAAGAAGCATCTAAACCTCAGATAAAAATTGTTCTTATGATGCCTCAACCTCCTCCTTGTATCCGCATCACTCAAGTGGAAAAAGAAACTGCTAGAACTCCTGAAACTTCTTTAAGGGAGGATGCTGCTATATCTGCTCCTTCTTTGAATCAAATGCTAGTTGGTGTTGTTGCCAAGCCTTCTCCTGCTCCTCCTGTTTTAGTTTCTGCTATTTCCACTCCTAACGAAGCTCCTAAACGGCCTTTATCACCTCCACATATTGAACGAGATGATTTTAGGCTTGGATCGCCTCAATCAGGGGAGACGGCACCACTTGACATTCTTACACCTCCTTCAAGGCCATCACCAAGGGTTGCTCCTGCTCCTATCCATCTGCCACCTCCACCTTCAATGGCATCTTCGTACTATCAGGTCATCTTGAGGAATCTGAGAGAAATTTCCTCTAGACAGGATAGTTTTAAAGCTGTTTTGGCTGCTCATGGTGCTCAACTGAGGCAAATGGAAGATCTTCAACTCTAGATGTTTTAATGGATGCAGCGTGCATTTCCTGGCACACCTCCTTTTTGATGATGTCAAAAGGGAGAGAAGTGAAGATTAAAGAAAATCTATGCTGCAAGGACTCAGGGGGAGTATATGCTGAGGGGGAGCCTAGAGAATTTTGTTTTAGCATGTTTCTTTTGTATCTCTTTGATATTTCTTTGAACCTTTTTTTTTGTGTTTATAAAAGTTTTTTTTTATCTTGCTCTGTTTTTGTTATAATGTGTCTTACTTATATCTTTCTCATCTCATATGTTCTGATGCATCTTTTTCATGCTTCATGTTTTGTTTTTATCTTAAGCTCTGATTCATATCATACTCTATTCAAGCTCAGCTAATCACATATATCTCTAATATATGTCTGCCTCTTATCTTGAATGCGTATGCCTTGTCATGTTTGATCATATATACGCTAGATATTGGTTTATGTTTCTGGTGTGATTAGTCTTGGCCATGTATCTTAAGGAGCACAAAGTGGTTGTTGCTCTGATATTGTTTTATAAGCTGAGTACTAATACATATGAAGAGCTTATTTGTTCCCTATTTTTCACAAAACCTACTTCAAAAAGGATCATACATCTTCTGTTTTCAAAAAATAACGTTCTTCATAATCTGTTTCTTATGAGAAAAGTTTCATAACTCAGAAACTCCTTCTTGATGATTTAGGAACTAATCCCTATGCAAGCTTTAGAAACCTGGATAATAATGTATTGATTTTATCTCTCTTATGGTTTCTCTAAGCATTAGAAACTACATAAGTTTCAGTTTGCTTTTCAAATTACGAATGCTCTGGTTCTTATTCTTATATACGTTTGAGCATTCTTTTCAAAGCTTTTTTCTTTCTTTTTCTTGGCATAAGACTTGCTGAAAACGGATCTTGCAAAGATAAAATATTATAAGTTTTACTTGTTAAGTTTTTCAGGCATAAAGATCTTCAGAAAGTTCGTTTGCTTTGACAAATGATCAAGCTGTTTGTTTATCCATAGCTTAATCGTCTTTCTACTTAAAATCTATTCTCACCATGATCAGAAAGTAAGCTTAAGACCATTGTATGCTTAAAACGAAACAACAGCAGTATTGATTAAGTGTCACTTAAGGCTAAAAATGTTTTTATGACACACATCATACCTTAAGAAAAGAAACTTCCTGAATATCTCTCACTCTGTTTGATTGAAAGAATATGCTTATCTTGTTTGCATTTCTACAATTTTTCTTTCAACTATCTCTTCAAAAGATTTTCTTCAAATTGGTTTGTCATCATCAAAAAGGGGGAGATTGTTAGCTTCAGAATCCTTGCACTCAAGAGTTTTGAATGACAACAAAACCAATTCAAAGAAAATACTTTGAAGAACGACTGGTGTTTCTTTTGAGTTTCTTGACAAAGTATAACAAGTCAAATCTGGTTAGTATGTTACAAACTTAAAGCAAGAATAATGTTTCACTTTGTATGTGCAAATATGATTTATCTTATGGGAAGAGATTGTGCCAAATAGAAAGTGAATATTATTTTAAGCAAAGCATGTATACATACTTAACAGACTTGAATCGAGAATAATTTCACTACACATGTACAGGCATGTTTTATCTTGTGTGAAGAGATTAAACTTAAAATGAAGTGATTATTATCTCGTGCAAAGAATGTATAAATGCTTAAGGACTGGAGGAAATCAAGTCAAAAACCAAGAAACCAAGGAAAGAGACTTCAAAAAGTAGGACAGGACATCAGAAATACTCTCAAGATGAAGATATCAAAATATGTCCATATGTAACATGTTACCTAATCTTCAATAATCACAATCGTAAAGAAATCATCATCAAGAGGAATTGATTGAAGAACTGAAAGCGAAATAACTCTACAAGGGTTGATTACGTACATCAAAAAGCTCACCTTAACTTTAGCTTGTTATATTGGGATGCAAAAGCACAAACATATCATATAACGTCACATGCTTTCATATTACTTCCACATATGCATCTTGAACATTCCAAGTGTAATCATAACATGTGACAATAAATCTTGTAACTAGTAGCCAAGTATGCAAACATAATCATCACATAGATTCTCAAATATATCATAAACCCATCGTCTTATAAAATAAGCACTTTCATTATCCCTTAAATGGTTAAACCTCTACATCGGGTAAATCTAAATTTTGTATTTATTCTTTTATGCATCTAAGAGATTAATTCCAATTACTTCCACTAACTAATGACCTTAAGAACATCATTACACAATGCTGGACAGATTTGGGCAGAATTGAAATTGAGCAATTTCAGTGTTCTAGAAATTATGTTTTTGACATTTCTCGTTACAGTCTTTTCTTAAAGTACTAGAATTAATTCCTAAACCATTTATTAGTGTTTCCTACACAGGTGCAAATCATAAAACATATTCATACCAATTTTAGATATGCCGAAACAGAAACTTCAATTTTAGTTTTTAAAGAACCTAGAAATCATTTTTTATTCTTTTTAGTTACTAACTTTGCCTAAGGTACCAAAAATTATTATCACAACAATTAATAGTAATTTTTACACACTTAAACTTCTCCAAACAACATATAACAAATTTGGAAATGCTAAGGCAGAATCCGAAAATGTCATTTCTATAAGCTTACAATATTGCAATGTAAGGCATTTCGAGTGACTAATTTTGCTCAAAATTAATTCTAAGTCAAAGGATACTCTTAGAATCAAATTATCCTTTAAGAAACACAAATAAATACTTTAGTTCAATAGTAAAAGAATTAAAATTTTCATTACTAAGATTTTAATCATAAGACCTTACTTCAATACTTTAGGAGTTATTAATCCCTTTTAAGAGAAACTGCAAGGTCAAGTTTTGAAACCTCAAAGCAATGATACACTAAACTCTAGAAACTTTGTCCTCTTGAAATTTATAAAGGTAAATGCCCATGGAATCAAAATTCCTATGTAAGTTGAAAGGGGTAAGTCTTGAGCTTTAGATATTTAGGTGATGACGTAAACATAAACATGCTAATGCAATTCTTATTTTAATTTTGATATTATAAGGTGATGGCAATGGAAATATAATTATGAAGTGCAAGGCTTGAAAGTAAACATGAGAATGCAAGCCCAATTTTAATCTTTAGGAATTAATTGATAACTTGAAACATAAATATGCTAGATAAGAAATATAAACATGAAGTGCAAGTTCATTTTTTTATCTTCAAGATTAGGTGATAACTTGGAAGTAAATATGATATGCAAGGCTTAAATATAAACATGAAATGCAATAACTTGAAATATAAATATAAATGCAGTTCCATTTGTTATCTCTTTAAGTTCTAAACTCAAGACTCCCATTTAGAGTATAAACTCTAAAACACCAATCAATCTTACAAAATGAACATGAGCTTTAGAGCCCATCAACACCATGGTTCCAAGAACCTCTATTTTGTTTGAACTCATCATCAAGCTCAAAGAGACGGAATATAAAGAATCTAATACCTTACTCATCATGGTACTTTGAAAACCGAAAACAAACAAAGTTCAAGTTTTAGAGGTCACAAGTGTGATGATCTCATTATCATCATGTAGGAGTCCTCATCATCAAGCCATTATTTTTTAGCATAAAAAGGCTCCAAGGCCGAAATGAAAAGAAAGAAAAAAGGAAGCCTAAACCGAAAATGGCAAGAGTAAAACTCACTCCTTGCTTCATCATCAAACTAAAAGAAGGAGAACATAGAAGAAGAAAATATTTTCAATCAATCCAAAATTCCAATGATTCAAAGAAAAAGAATGAGAACTTTAAAACAAAATCCCTACAAGAAAAAGCTTGATCTTTGTGAAAGAAAATGAGAAGAAAAATCTTCTCTTTGAGCAATAACACTTTCAACCAAGAGAGAAAGCAGAGGAAGGAAATTTTTTCTTGAGTTCTTGTGTTTAAAGATGGAAAGGTTGTATTTATTGAGGGTGGTTTGTGGTAGTTTCAGGTTGAGAGGTGGTGGTGGATGGTGGTTCTTGTGGTGGTGGAGGAAGAAAAGAGAGTATTTGAGAAGTGAGAGAAAAGAGAATTTAAGAGCACTTTTTTGACACAAAGTCTTGGCCAAAAAAGTGGATGGAAAGAAATGAGAGTTTGTGTGTGTGTTTGTGTGTTAATTAAAAAACTAAATATGGGGGAGTATGGGCAAGAAGTGGCCACGTAGAGGTATAGGGGGGATGGCTTGCCATGAGGAAGGCATTGGGGGAGGAGATATTTTCTTTCTTTTGTATTAGGAATTGTGTTTAGAGATAAACTTAATTTGGCACTTGGTTAGGAATTGTTAATGGAGTGTTTGGGCTAGTAAGCAAATGATTAAAGCCATGCAAGACAAGATTAGGAAGTTGTCTTGCTCAATTAGAGTAAATTCACCTTTATTAGCTAGGAATCTCATCACATCATGGGTTCCATGATTTAAGGAATTGGAGAGAAAAAACACTATTGCTCTTAACATGACACAAAGTCTTAGATTAAGGAAGGGATTTTGAATTTTCCTAAGCAATCTTAGGCCCTAATTAACCTCAATTAATTATTTTGACTCAAGATTAATAATTAAAATTAATTAATCTTTAATTAGAGTGTAATATTGCCTATGTTTCTTTAATCAAACAATTAAGCTCGTTATGCCCTTAATTAGGGGCAAAATGGTAATTTTACACAAAATTCCCCAGGACCATCTAGGCTTATACAGACGTCATGCATCTTTTCAGACTCCCGGGTAACATCCAAGTTTAGTTGGCAATTAATCCCGCATTAAATTACAGCAGGAGTACTTTGGTCATTTCACCTACGAGAAAAACTAGGAAATCGAGGTTTTCACCTCTAACAGATTTAACAATATGTCCATTCCCTTTCAATTATCAAACTAACCCTTAGAGGATAACCTGGACTGACTATCCTTGATTCCCAGTGAAAATGACCTAAAGGGCATTTTGGTCAGTTTGCACGGCAGGAAAAAATCGGGGCGTTACAAGAACCTCAACAGTTGTTGAGTACTGGATGTAGGCATATTGGCCGAACCAGTATAAAATCATTTGTGTTCTTTCTCTCTTACCTTAATCTCTTTTATTTTCCTTCATTGGTTATTTATGTTATCAATCGATTTTATTTCTATCATGCATCTTTTACGCTATATCTTTTAATACTAAATGTTTTAATTAATAAGGATCAAAAAGTAACTTTCTGAAGTCACTAACTTTGTTTTCACTGCACTTCAAATTTTATACTTGATAGTAATATTTTACAAAAGTTTCAGAAAATGAAAATGGATTAATGCACGATTCAACCCCCATTCTCATGCATATTTTCACCTACACCGACTCCTAGAGTGCCGGACTGGGGGCATAGGATCACCTTTCATAACCTTTTCAGGGAGTCTAAAGGATCATTTCTGTGTGTTTTACGTCACCTTAAACTTAGCATGTTACTGGGAAATGCAAACATGAACATATCACTTTAGTGGTTCACTTCTCATAACCTTTGATTCGAGGAGTCTAGAGGATCACCTTATTGGATTACCTCTCATAACCTTTAATTTGAGGAGTCTAGAGGATCATTTCCCTATGTTTCATGTCACCTAGCCTCGGCATGTTCTTTTAGAAATGCGATGCAATCATAACTTATCATTCTACATATCATGCTCATAATCTTTATAAATCATGCATCTCAATTAATTAAGTATAATCATATCATGCCACAACTCATCATGTAATCGATCACATAAGCATGCATAACATTCATTGCATATATCCTTAAACATGTTATAATCTAGTATAATAGTAGATATCCTCCTATCTAGTATACCGGAAATCAAGGACCGGACTCAGCTAATGCACATACTATGCTCAACAGGATATATGTATTCAGTTGTACCAAAGATCATCATTCATATAACTCAAGATCAAGCATGCAAGGTCATCAATCCATGTTATTTCAAGTAGGAACACACTTAGTTACACATTTCAGGTTTTGGTAATTGATCACATAGTTCAAATTTTCAAAACAGACATGTTTAAGCTTCTGGTAATCGATTATATGGGCTATGTAATCGATTACTAATGTTGAAAATACATTCTGGGCTTTCAAGAACATCTTGGTAATCAATTACCAAGGTCAAAAACTCATTTTTAAGCATCAAAGACCTGGTAATCGATTACAACATGCTGGTAATCGATTACCAAAAATCTCAAAAGTTGAAAAACTCAAGTTTTGACATCCCTCAAGTTTTGATATCCCTCAAGTTATCCATTCATTCTAAAGCCATTTTAAACATCTTTCCAACATTTTCTTTAAAATCATACTCACATTATTCCAAACCAAATCAAACTTTCCAATAAGAACCAAAGATTTCATGTAAAGATTTCTAAATCACTTAGAATTATGTTTTACTCCTCTTGAGTTCTTTTAATCTCTCAACACTCTTTTGCACACCATAGAAGTGAGATTCAAGTCTAAACATAAACAAAGCTAACCTTAAAAACCTCCAAGATTATAAGGTGTTTAAGATCAAAATTCCCATTTTAGATGAAAAAGGCAAGTCTTTGAGCTTTAAAATTTAGGTGATAACTTGAAATATAAATATGATATGCAAGACTTGGAATTTAAACATGAAAATGCAAGTCTTCTTTTCTTATCTTCAAGATTTAAAGTGATAACTTGGAAATAAACATGATGTGGAAGACTTGAAATTTAAACATGAAAATGCAAGAACTTGGAATATAAATATAAGGATGCAAGTCCATTTTAAGTCTTTGAAACTTAGGTGATGACTTGAAATATAAACATGCTAGACTTGAAATTTAAACATGAAATGCAAGCTCATTTTCTTATCTTCAAGATTTAATGTGATAACTTGGAAATAAACATGATATGCAAGACTTGAGATTTAAACATGAGATTCAAGGACTTGAAATATAAACATGAATGCATCTCATTTTATCTTTTTAAGCTCCAAACTCAAGACTTTTAGAGAATAACTCCTTAACTTGAATCAACAGCACAAAATGGAAATGAGCTTTAGAGTCCATCAACACCATGGTTCCAAGAACCTCATTCCCTTGGACTCACCATCAAGCTCAAACAAAAACAACTCAAGAACACCAATAAAACAATCTTTTCTCATTTTTCTCTTGAAACCAAAAATCAAATCTTGAGCTCTAGAGGTTAAGAATATGATGGTCGCACAACCAATCATCAAAACTCTCGTCATCAAGCTATGGTCTTGAATATCCAACTAACAACAAAAATCAAAAATCAAGAGAGGAAAAAGAGGAAAAACTCATCCATTGAACCAATCAACAAAACTGAAAAATAAAGCAAAGAAAAGAGAGAAAACTCAAAACCAATATCCCTACCAAAGATGTTTTCTTGTTAGCAAGAAGAATAAATCTTTTCTTGAGGCTTGAGATGGATTCAGCCAATGAGGAAGAAAATGGGTGGAGAGGTTTTCTTGAGTTCTTGTGTTTGGGAATGGAAAGGTTGTGTATCTTGGGAAGGATCTATGGTGGTGATGTAGTGGTTTAAGGTGGAAAGGTGGTAGAGGATAGAGGTTCTTGTGGTGGAGGAAGAGGAAGAGAAGAAGTCTTGACATAAGGGAGAAAAGAGGATTCTTGACTAGATTTTTGGACAAGAGTGAAATCCAAAAAGGCAAATGGTGAAGTGTGGGTTTTCTTTAAGTGTGTAAGTGTTAAAAATTGAAATGTGAGGGTGTGATGGGGGAGAGAGGCTACCAGCCATGTAGGGGTTTGGGGGGAAAATATCTTCATTTCATTTGTGTTAGGACATGGTTTAGGGAATGGATTTGATTAGACAATAGGTTAGGACAATTGGTGGTTAAGTGTTTAGGCAAGAAACCAAGTGATTAAGGCCATTCAAGACATGATTAGAGAGTGATCTCGCTCACTTACTGAAGTCAAGCTTCATTAGCTAGAAATCCAATCCCATCATGGTTTCCTTAATTTAGGGAATTGGAGAGAGAAAATACTATTGCACATGACATGACACAATGTCTTAGATTAAGGAAGGGATTTTTGAACTTCCGTAAGGAATCTTAGGCCTTAATCAACCTCAATAAATTATTTTGACTCAAGATTAATAATTAAAATTAATTAATCTTTAATTAGAGCCTAATATTGCTTATATTCCCTTAATCACACAATTAAGCCCATTTAACATAAACTGGAGGCGAAAAGGTTATTTTATAGAAAAACTCCCTAGGCCCACCTGGACTTTCCTAGATATCATACAACATGTATAAATAACATACCGAATCCCCAGGTGATGACCGGGTCCAGCCGTCACTAAATCCCACATTAGATTACTTGGAGGGTACTTTGGTAATTTCACACACAAGAAAAATCAGGAATTGAGGTTTTTCATCTCTAAGATCATTAATAACACATCTAATCCCCTTAAATCATCAAACTAACTCTTTGAGGATAGTCTGGACCGATTGTCCTCAATTCCTGGGTAAAAAATAACCTTAGGGGCATCTTGGTCATTCGTACACAGGGAAAAATCGGGGCGTTACAACGTCGATATGAGAACCATTTGCCACCCTAGGTGAAAGATAGCACCCAACAGTGAAGAAAAGTGATAAAGTAGACTGAAGAATTATTAAATGCTAGATTATACCTAGCATGGCTGCACAATGTTGTGATGGTCCCAAAAGCAAATTGAAAGATGCAGATGTGCATTGACTACACCAACCTAAACAAGGCATAGATGGATTAGTGGACTCAGCTTAGCGTTTTAGATTCTTATCCCTCATTGATGATTGCTCGGGATATAACTAGATCCCCATGTACCCTGGAGATGAAGGAAAAATGGCTTTTATCATGGCAAGAGCAAGCTTCTACTATAAATTGATGCCTTTTGGGCCGAAGACCGTGGGCTCCACTTACTAGCATCTCACGAACAAGGTATTCAGAGCACACCTCAAGAAAGCCCTAGAAGTATACATTAATGAGATATTGGTCAAGATCGCCACCTCGGACCCTTTATACCTAACCTTGAGAATTTCTTCACACGTCTCAGGGAGACCAAAATGCGACTCAATCCATCCAAGTTGCCTTTATCGTCAATACTGGTAGATTCCATGGCTTCATGCTTACTCACAAGGCATAGAGGCAAACTCGAACAAAGTGCCAAGCTATTTTGGAAATTAGAATTTCAGAGAACATTAAGGAAGTGTAGAGGCTAACAGGAAGAATTGCCATGCTATCAAGATTCTTCTTACAATCAACCCAAAGATCCTTGCTCTTATTCAAACTACTGAAGAAAGACCAGGAGTTTGAATGAATTCACAAGGAGGCATTCCAACAGTTCAAGAGATATTTAGGCTCCTCACCTACCTTGAGCAAGCAAAAAAAAGGAGATGAGTTTATCATCTACTTATTATCAATTGGTGAAGCAGTAATGGGCATAGCATTAATCCGGGAACAAGACAGCATTAATCCGGGAACAGGATGGAATTCAAGAACCACTATACTTCACTTGTAAGGCCCTCCCCTGCCTGAGCTTCTTTACTAGAAACTCGAGAAGGGGATATTTGCCCTAATCTTACCACTAGTTTGCAATTTTTAGTTAATGCTTAGTTTTATAATTTTCTTTTGATCTTAGTTTACAAAACTTATGAACTTCATGCTTAAAACTTGTACACAAATTGCAAAAAACTTATAAACCAAGAGCCAAAAACTTGTAAATCGATTTTTAACATTATTTTACAAGTTTTAGCGCCAAATTACAATTTATTGAACCATTCATTTTCAGTTCAACAATCAGATATAGCTCAAAGCATATACCCACCATTACAATCAAATAATTTAAGTGTTAGGAGAAATATCACACATCCATCAAAAGAGAAATGCAAATGAGGATCCTACATAACTTCCAAAGAAGATTGTTGCAAAAAAATGAAATATCATAGACCTATCAGAATAGATAGTTGTAGAAAAATGAGGAACCCACAATTACACTCATCAAGAGTTGTTGTTCTTGTTGTGAGATGAGCAAATAACTAGTAACTAATGATGGTGGTAGTGGTAGTTCTTGTGCCTCAGAGAAAAGAGAAGAAAGAATGAGTTTGTATTGTTGTGCGGGAATGAAAGACATAAAGAGAGAGACATGTGTTTGTGTTTTTATTTCTACAAATGTTTTTTTTTTAAAAGAATAGTGATGATATTTGTTATACACCACTATTTTATCCTTTTTCACTATTCACATATGGTGAAAGCTTACGTGTATAAAGGAATAATGTGCCTATAACATTATTCAAAAAAAAAATTAATAACTGATATTTAAAGTAAAACGATATAAGGATTTTACCTGTTTTTCTTAAATTATCGTAGTCCTTATTTTTCAACCACTCACTTTGTGTTTGTGTCTCATTATCTCTACAGGATCTTGGCTGTTCTAAGAACTCGAGACACAACCAGTGGTCCAGTGCTCAAGAGAGATGAAGACGAGCTGGCTACGCACATATTGCCTTATCATTATTATCTTGTGGATGAGTTTTGCAGCTGAATGGGAGTGTTGCGCTTGTGAGAGTTCAACCCCGATTCCCACACCATGGCCAGAGCAATTTCATGCCCTCCTCTACATGAACCTGAGCAGTACGCGCCTCCAATTGAGTGACCTATGGTACGACTGGCCCAAGGGACGCAACGTCAACATATTCCACAAGCAGCTGGGCGAGGTGTTATACGACATCGAGTGGGACAACGGCACCTCCTTTTACTACACGCTAGGCCCAAATGCAACATGCAGGGTCGTGGATTTCGGGGTTGGCATCCCCAGACCCGATTTCCTTGATGGTGCTGTTTACCTTGGAACTCAGGTCACTGATGGCTTCCTGTGCAACGTGTGGGAGAAGCTTGACTTCATTTGGTACTACGAGGATGTCACCTCCAAGAGGCCTGTCCGCTGGGATTTCTACGACGGTGAGTGGAAGTCCAGTTCTTGATTAGTTTTTATTACAAACATTAATTTTTTTAATTAATATATTAGAGGATACAGAGTGGGAATAAAAGTAAAACTTACAATCTCATGACTCATTAAAACGTGTAGAAGTCTACTTTATAAAATACGGACACACCGTTCGTGTTGCCCACTGCCCATATTAAATCTAGATGTCATATGTTTATATATATATATATTCTTACTCATAAAAATATAATATAAATAGGATCAGAAAAAGAAAATACTACATAATTATTTTGAAATATCTCGTTTCCCACATCCTTGTCCCTACCACAAGATTAATTGAAATATCTCGGTCATTTTATGGATTGAAATGAATTGATGGCCAGTTGTGTGAGATATTAACTGCTCTAGGCCTCTTAACCATGTGGTTTAATTCTATTGTGAGAATGATAGTGTGGGCGTGGTCGCTTTGTAGGAATATCGTCGCACGTGATGACGTTTGAGGTTGGTGCCGTTTTGCCAGATTCAGTGAGTCAAGCACCTCAATACTGTTTCACCCAAGGCCAGGCACAGGACGCAGATAAAGACGCTTTCAAGAACCATCTCCGCTACAGGATGTTGCCAACACGTTAAGTGCGTGATTATCAATTTATCATTATTAAACTTAAATAAAGACATTAAAACTGCATTTTTGAGACACCCTAAAAAGAAAAGGGAAGAGTTGGAGGAAAAACAAAAGGGGTGAGTTCTATCTATTGTTGTATTTTGGGGTTTGGGAGTTTTGAATTTTCTAGAGTTCAGATAACATTATTGGTTAATCTACAAAAGGAGGTACAAATTAGAATTGCAAGTTTAAGTGGATGGCCGTGCTTAGGTTGCAATGGAAATGACACTGCTAAATGGCTAGTATAATAGATGCTACGATGTTATATGTTGCTCATCATTACATCAAGATGCTATAGTCTGTTTATGGTCTCCATCACCTCCTTGCATTGATAATTAAGAGTTGAACCATATTTTAATTTTTGACTTTGTATAAATGAATTAATTTAGTTATTAATTTTTAAAATAAGTCGAATTAATTTATGATACTGCAAAATATGAGTTATATTAAACCTCCAACCTACTTTCATTTAATATTTTATTAGTTAAATGATGATTTATAACATTAAATGACACTTTGATATACCATATGTCACCGAACATATAAAGGAGATTTAAATAATTGATTTTGGTATATAAAATTATTTAAAATAAATTATTTTATGACTTAGAATATAGATTTAAATGATTTATTTTTGTGTAATTTCAGACATTAAAATGAGTCATTTTAAACTTTATTCTACATCATATGGCATATGACATGTCAGTGTGTTACTTAATGTTACATATTATCATTTTACATTGATAAGGGCTAATTATATTTAACTCATCTTGAAAGTCAAGTACTAGAATAAAATTTAACTCTTATTTTAATTTTCTAAACTTTTCTAGTACTTACAGTTTCATCAAATTTATATGATATTTCTACTTTATTCTATTACCTAATAGGCCATGACATATGATGCGTCGAAATTTTTTCTAGCTAACGATCATGATTATTTTAACACTCCTCGTTGATGTACATTAGCCTGTTGAAAATATCGATCGATTGCTCCTCCTTGATATAATATTGGCACTGGTAAATAGCTTGTCTTGTTTCATGCTCGATTTTTCATACTGCTGATGGCACACAGCTAAGCAGAAATACTTTGTTGGAGTATGAAATCTTGTTTCCTTGAATTTTCTCTTGATGCTTTGTCTTTCTTGATAATCTTGAGTGGCTCTGAGTTCTGTGGTCCCACTCTCCAGTGCCTTTCTCTTAAACTCTCTTTTGTGGTAAGTATTTTGTTTACTACCTTCTTATCAATTACAGTTTCACAGTATAATTTCATCTGATTAACAATTTCTTTAATTCTTGCATAATATTCCCCTATAGTCTTAGAATCCTTCATATTTAATATTTCGAATTCTCTTCTTAAATATTGAAGTTTGATTAAGCGTATTTCAGTGCCGTGAAACTCCTCATCCATCTTGGATTGAGCGCATTCATCTACATTTGTGCTTCTTGTGAGTACTGTGTTTGTCAGTTACCCGACATTTTACAATATCCCACAATTTTTGTGAGATAAAATATGTCTTTAGTTTAAGGTTCCAAAAATCATAGTTCTCTCCGGTAAAATTGATAAAGTAACTAATGACAAGTTAACTGATGATTAGGCCATAGTTGAATACAAAGGTGTAAATGGATGATTAATAGAACAACAAAAGTTGGTGATTAATTGAGGCCTTCTATTAGGTCACGCCCAATGTATTATTGGACAGAACTCTAATACCACTACTAGTTTATAGGAGGAGGTAAAAATTAGAATTGGTATTTTTGGTGGATGCCCTTGGATTAGATTGCTATTGAAGTTACACTAATATATGGTTAGTTCTATTGCCTAGTCACTACAACATTTTTATTCTTCAGCAACGACCAAAAACCGTGGCTAGTGGCTATATGTGAGAAAACCATTGCCTTTAGAATAAACAACGGTTTTGCAACCGTGGAGTATGCGACCATTACTTATTCTTTTAGGCAACGGTTTTGTACTTTCGGCCATGATAACAAGAAAACTGTTGCCTTTATCAATCGAATAGGCAACGATTTTATTGATATAATTAGACAATGATTTTATTTGTTGCCTTTTATTTGGCAACGATTTTACACCACTGGATAATATTTGGTAGTTGAAATATTTTTTAAACCGTTACCAAGTTTTAAGCAACAGTTTTTCACATGTTGTCTATCTCAATTGGCAATGGTTTTATAGCAAATATGATTATTTATAGGCAACGATTTTAGAAGTGTTGTCTATCTCAATAGACAACAATTTTATAAATGATACTAGTATTTATAAGGAACAATTTTACAAGTGTTACCTATTTCAATATATATAATTTTTTGTAATATGTTGGTCTAAATAAAAATACTACAATAAAAACAAAAAATATTGTAAATCAATTAAAATCCATGACAAGCTCATACATATAATTATCAAATCCTATTTTTAAATCCTAAGATCCATGTGCACACATTAATAACCTTTAATAAGTGTGGCATACAAGCTAGGTCATGACACCTACAAAACACTATTTCAAAATCATATAACGAAGGGATATAAACCATGATAACATCTACTTAAGTATTGATATAGTTACAAAATAATCACTAAGTACAAAAAGTCTTGAAGCACGGCATCCAAATCCTATATCATCTCAAAAGATCCTGATCTCTTTCACTCTTTGTCTACTTAATCATCACATTCTTTGTGATTAGGGTCTTCCTATCCCTCAACATGATTTTGCTACATAAAATCATGAAATTAAATACCATAAACAAACAATTAATAAAACAAGACAAAGTCAATATAAGCACAAGACACATATATAAATGACTTTGCAAAAATTTTAGCAATAACAACTAGAGTAAACATTAACCAAGAGAAATAATAAGTAATTTAGTCACCGTAATATAAGAGTACGTCATCCATTAAAAAATGTGCCACAACAGTAAAAATAACTAGCATAGTACAATAAGAACCAAAGTCAAACTACAACATTTCTCACTAAAATATACAATACATACTCAATCAATGTACATTTTAATCCACTTCAAACTTAACTCCTAGAAATTTCTATTACAATAAAGATAGTTGCACAAACTTCAACAATCCACACATACACTACTACAAACTATTTTTTTTATAGAAAATAATTTTCTTATAAGAAAGCACAAACAACTAGCCCAAACACATCTATAGGCAGTACCGCGATAGCAACTAGCAACACACCAGGATAACACAAAACAACCTAAAGAAAGCAGCAGCACCATGAGAAGAAACTTACCCTTCTTTGACATGTAAGGATAAGAAACTAAAATATATAAGGATGGTGATACTGATTTGTAAGCATGAGGACCAATTATCAAATCTACCAGAACAATAAATTGTATTAAGACTACAAGCCATCAGTTAAGATTCCTATAAAATAAATTAAACCTTTTCATTATTTTGATCAGTGGGTAAATTGTTTGGACCATTAGAAGTGCATCCCAGATGAGCAGCCAAGGCCTCCATATCCAATCCTGAGCTATTTTGTTGTAGCAAGAGTTTAACAAGAGACTTTAGATCATTCATCTCTTGTTGCATCACATCAACCTTACCTTCTAAGGAATAAACAATGATATTATTAGTCATAATCAAATATGTATTAGAAAAAAGTAATAAAGTTTCAATGTGCTTACTTTTTACAAATTCTCAAATAGAATTCTTGTCAGGAATGGCTTTCCAATTTGTGTAAATCAAAGGACACAAATCTGAATTCCTTGCTATTGTACCCAAAAAGTAGCTTAAATCAGATACTACTTTATCAGTAGGTCCAATTGGCTCCCCTTTATCATCCAAGATAACTTCTTCTCGTTATTCCATTGATCTTCCATGAATATTCAGGCATTGTGTCTTCCCCAGTGTCTTTTTCACCTTTGTCCCTATTATATTCACACAATGACACTATATACAAAAAGGAAATTGAGTGGGGATACCAACTCTAATGGCTTGGCCAAACCAAATACACCTATACCAACTAAAATACTCGTTACCATGAAATCATCATTCAATTTTATTATAAAGCCAGACAGTAATAGTATTGTGTTACTATGATTTAGAAGTGCAACATATAGACTCGTATTTTAGGGATAAAGAAAGCTATTCATTCATGTGAATGAATCACTATAATGCTACCAATGTTGAATATCTACACTAGCACATTCACATCCTAGCTAGACAATCAATCAATCAATCAATCAATCATGGAATTTCATAAATCCATTATATAACATGACAAATAATGAAATGTTTTCATACATGATTAAACACTTCACAAAATATTTCCATACGTCAACTTAGAGTAAGATATATACGAAGAAACCTTAACTAATATATACACACACACACACACACACAAAATGCACAAAACAAAACATACCTGAACAACAAGTGTGCGTAATATGGTGAAACTGGCACATGATTCATGCAATGTTCTTTCTTTCAACTAAAAACCATCACTAAGTCTTTTGCCTCAGCCTGCTATCTAATAGAGAAGATTAAAAGTGGGGAAGCAACCAAACGATCTCACCTTTAAAAAAATGTGTAAACGAAGTATGAAATACTTTTTTTTCTAATTAACCACATGCTTATCTTCTAATTATTTATTATGCCTTTTGAGATTATTTAATATGGAAAAAGATTGAGTTGTCATCAAGTGCAATCTCATAAAGAAATTTGATTAAACTATTCTTATTTACCTTCACTTTTCATGTCTTTTCTCTACACAAGATCCTAGAAATCACTTAGCAAAAAGAAAAAAGAAAGACAAAGTTCACTTTTGCTATAATTCTCTACCAAATATTCAAACTAGCTAGGTAGCAAAAATTTCTATCTCTTAAACCCGGAAAGTAGTTAGCTGCAGGATTCAACCTCCAAGTCACAGGAAGGCAACAGAAGCGCTAATCAGAGAACTCGAGTTTACAAATCAACTTCTCTTTAGCATATGCAAAAGAGTTGAGATAAAAAAGAAGGGTCAATATTCATTGCTACCAGTGCCATATTACTTGATGAAAATCTGAGGTCTTGAACAAAAATATCCTTTTTGATTTTGAATACCTTTTCTCCTTCCAACTATGTTATGGAAATTGAGCGATTCCTCATGGCCAACCCATTCAAATTCGGAACAAAATAGCCAACATTCAAGATATATAGAGGAGGATATAAGGTAAATTATGAATACCCTTATTTTGGAATTTTTTTCCTCAATAATTCTCAGTAATTTTTTTCTCTTGATCATTGGTGAAATTCTTAAAAGAAAAATAAATAAACATACACTAGAGAAATAAACAAAAAAGGAAATGAACTATACGGCTGTACCTCTCATAACCCTTGCTCTATTCACTTTTAATTCATCTTTATTACCATCTTTTCCCTTCCATTGAGAAAGAGACGACAACTTTGTGCCTAACACCTCTTGGTTACCCGAGAATTACACCACCAGCATCAGGTCACACTCCCTAATCGCGGCCTCTTGTGTGCATATGTGTGTGTGTGTGTTGTCTTGTTTTATTCGTGCTTTGATGCTAAGCTATTTATGTGTGCATTCAAACTTTAATATGCTTAGGTATTGTTATTGAGAGCCATACAAATCCAAAGGACATCAGAGTCAATTCTATTTCTCAAGGCCCTTTCGATGCCAAGTATTGCTTTCTCATTGCAAAGGTATATTTATGCTCTTAGATTTAGCTCAGGTGTTTTCCTTATTAGGCATTTAGATTTTCAGAAAAATGAGTGCCAGAATAGTTTAAGGTAGGCAGTTATATTTGTGTTACCTAGCGCACTAGTCAGTTTATATTCATGTAGGCTAGCTTCTCCAAAAGGCAGCTAGAACACAAAACCTAATAGTGTGATCTGTGCTGATTGTGATGGAAATGGTAAGATGGCCACTTATTTTACGTGGCAGGCATATGCAAATGAGCCCTTTTTATTATTCTTCCTTTTAGGTGATAGTATATGCAAATTAAAGCATTGATTTTGAATGTAGTGGACTATCTTTTCAACACCTCTAGATGACTAGATACAATAATCTAAACAAGAGATGCTATAAAAAATGAGAGATGAGAAAGATGAAACGGAGAGACGACAGAGACAAGAAAGACAAAGATGAGACAATGAGAGAGCATTCCTGAAGAGAGCATCACCTTCAGCACGCGCGCGAAGCACCACCGCGAAGGTTGCGCATCGCCGTCAACAACATCGCAAGACAGCGAAGGTCACGCATCGGCTTCAGCACGCACGCGAAGCCACACCACTAGGACACGCAGGGAGAATGGCAGAGCAGTACGCACGCGAAGTGCCACGGCCGAATCAACAACCACCTGCAACGGAGGAAGAAAGCGGTGGCCAGGCTCGATGCTCCCAGGCACGGTGGAGGCAGCCGCAACATTCCCGGCGAGGATAGCAGCGAACCGCGAACCACGAGGAAGAAGTAAAGGTGGTGTAACAGTGTTCGCGACGTTCCTTCACCAGCACGAAGCAGTGAACCGGAGGAAAAGGCTTCTAGGCGGTGTGAACAGTGCCTAGGCCAAAAGCAGCGAACCAGAGGAAGAAGCTGACGGTGCCAACTTTCCTTTCTCTTTTTTGGTTTTGGGCCCAATTGCTTTGGGTTTAAGTTTTAACGAGCGGTGGGAAGGGAATTTTGTTCCCGCCACTTAATAAAGTACATTAGGAAACGGTTCTTATTTGTACTCTAAATTTTATGTATCTTAACAACGGTTTTAAAGTGTATCGGTTATAAATATATATAAGCAACATCTAAATAACCTGTCTAAAATAAAAATAATATAGCAGTTTATAAACCGTTCCTTATTTATACTAAGAGAACGGTTTTATATTGTTGTAATAACATCCTATATAAATTTAACTACACCGATAAAAAAAATCGTGGTCATAAGCCCTTTTAACCAACGGTTTTTTAGCCATTGCCAAATTTGGCGTTGCCGTAGCTAGGAAATGTTGTAGTGAGTGGATGTTACAATGTGGTTTGATCATGCTATTCGTACTTCATCATTACTTCGAGGAAGAATTCTTACCTGTGTTGAGAGCAAATGTTCTGAGAGAAAATCACCTCATTTGCTTGATACCCTTGATGGCTCAAATTAGTGGGTCCTATTTATTTTCTTTGAATCGCAAACTAACCACGGTTAACCAAGGCGTCTATGTTTAAACATAATAGATTGAGAAAAAAATAGCCTCTATTCTTTTTACAGGACAAAAACAAAAACTTTGTCTTCCACCTTTTCAGGCTCCTTCTTTCCCCAGAGTATTTGTTGTCTTGATTTTTTATTGTTTTTTGTTCTTTAGTGCTTTAACTCTATTTCTTTTATCTATTTTCTCTTGTTTAAAGATAAACAATTATCTCTCCTTATACTCTCACATGCTCACCGTCCTAGAGCTTTCAAAAACTAGATCCAAAAGGAAAAATTAAATAGAAATATGAAAATAAACTAAAGTTAAAAATGTACCAATGGCCACCTTTTGCAATTCTGGGTTTTATAAATCTGTGAAATAGTTGAACAATAACAACTAGACAGGCTTAATTCAATGGATTGACACTACAAGAAATGTGCAGAAAACTGATAGTTTTATCGATGGATTTTTCAACGGGTCATAAGTATATCAATGGGTATGGACCATCGATTTTTTGGTTGTCAATACTACCAACTAGTTAGTAAACCAATCAGTAATTTTTTATGAGTGTACTGACAGCTAAAAAAAATGAAGAACAGTCAATACAATTGCATTGAAGGCATCACTGAGGTAGTTAGATAAATAATATTAGCAACAGATTATTTTTATTTTATTCATGAATTTTTAAAATAAAAATAATTTATTATTAATTTTTACTAACTGGTTTGTATTTCTTTTAAAATATTTAATTTGAAAATATAATTTTACTACTGACGGGTTTAGCCTTCGGTAATATTTTATTAATTTTTTAAGACTAAATACCTAAACAGGTCCCTCAGATTTGTATTGGGGGATAAGTTAGTCCTTGAGGTTTTGAAAATCCCAAATTGGTCCCTCACATTTCAGAAAGGGGACAAATTGGTCCCTCCATATACTGTACGAAACTGTATAGAGGACCAATTTGGGATTTTCAAAACTTGAAAGACTAACTTGTCCCCTAATACAAACCAGAGGGACTTGTTTTGGTATTTAGTCTTTTTTTAATAAGTGAATTCATTATCATGTGTAACTCATCTATATAAACTATGAATTGTTTGGTATTTAATTATTTTTTATTTATTTATATAATAATTTAATTATCAATTAACGTAATATTAAGTAAGAAAATAATAAAATAAAAAAATTGATGCAATAAGTAAACAAAGTATTAGAATAAAATATAAACAAAGTGTGATAAATATAACAAAATCCAAAAATTAAAAAAAAAAGCTAGATAAAGACAACTAAACTCCTCCTTGCCAATATTGTCTGCATCATTTGACCTATCGAAGTCATCTACGCCATTAGACGGTGAAGAACCTTAAAAAATGGAAGGGAATGGCATCTAGGGGAGCTTTTTCTTGCTAGAGCCGGAGGATCCTAAGGCCTATATGTCCTTGAATAAGCTCGTCACATTAGCAATGATCTTTTTCTACGTCCCCTTGAATTTAATCTTTTCTTTCTTGACCTTTTCCTACTGTTGCTGCTCCATGGACATCTTAAGTTGTCAGATCTCCCTAAGCTCCTGCTCCATTGCTACTCGCCTTGTCGCCTACTTCTAGAGCTACTGAAAAAGCTGTGCCAACCGCTAAAGGAGTTGTGCCTGCTACTTCTGCTGCTATTGGATCAGATGTGCCTGCTACAGTAGCTCATGGTTAAGAGTATGCATATGCTCCCTCAGGGCATCATCCTTAGTGGCAGACCCAATGGTGGAGGATGGGGATCTACTATTAGGATAGTACCCTATCCCATACATGTGATCCTTATAAGGGCTGCCAACCACTTGGACCCAAACATCCTCCTCATTTAGAAGAGGAGGGATACCTGCATCTAGCCCAACCTCAGCTACTTTGGTATTGTATTGGATTTGGGCTTGCTCCTAAAAGTCTGTAAACTCATGCTACAAAGGAAAAAAAAAGATAAAACACATTGTAAGTAATAATTATGACATAAATAAAAAGGTAGCAAAAATTAAGTAAAAAGTTGTCTGAATTCAAATTAACATAAGTGGCCTTAGAGTGGGGATCTACCTATACTTCTCTAAACTCCTCTCACTACTCACTCTTTCGGGTGTGAGTCTCCCGAAATAGCTCTCCCTAAGTGGGAAGCCGGTTTAACTCTCTCGACTGCATAGATATGGAAAATAAAGTCATAAAAATAGTATTTTCCACAATTCAAATGTAGTAAATTAACATTTAATAATATATTAAATGTAGAATGGTTAAAGATTTACTAGACACTTACGGGTCCCTCTTAGGTGCTCGACCTACCCATATGTAGCGACCTGCCTTTCTATGAGGCCCAATTTCTCTACCCCTTGTCAGACCTATCTTTAAAGGTTGGGTCAAAGGCTTAGTGGCAACGCAGCTTACTGACGGTGGCATTATTCAGCCATGAGCTGGTCATATGGCCCTTGCGGACATCATGGAAGATATTTCACAATTGTAACACCTCAAAATTTATTTCAAAAATTTTATTTAAACTTTATTAATCATAATTTCGTGAATATGATAGAATTAGTCATAATAAGAATAGCTTGAAAAAAAGACATGAATAGTAACTTTGCAAGCCTTATGGGCCCATTAGGACCACCGAAACCCTGGAATCAGGACTAGGAAATGTTTGAGACTGAGAAAACTTGGATTAAAGTTATGAAGGATTAGAAATGCAAATTTTAGACCCGGAATTAAATTCCGGGCAATATCATTTCTTTGGATACGATATTTTACCCATTCGGTAAAATATCAATGTACAATTTCTTACATCGTAAGAAAATTGAAGTGCAAGCTTGCCACCTAACTAGACAAGCATGTGGCTAGGGAATGGTTACATCATTGTCTTAGCTAAGATCAAATGAAAACCCCATAAAATTTCTATTACAAGTTATATTTATTTGCAGTAAAGAATTATGACATGTCTTCATATATTAATAAAATAAAAATCACATTTCGTACACCTTTTCTTCTAAAAGATTTGGCCAACCTCATTTACAACCTTCTCCATTTTCATTTCTTCACCAATATACCATAAGATAACTTGAACTCTCATATTACAACACCAAACATCTAAGACTTAAGCATAAATTACATATTACCTCGTGTAATCTCTAATCAAAATCTTTATAGAGAATCCTCACCTCACCATACCATCAATTGTAGCTGTTGTTCTTTTTGTGTTAAAAGAGGATTTGAGTGGTTTAGATCAAAGATTGAAGCTCTTGAAGAAAGCCAAGAATAAGAGTTAGAGCTTGCAAGAGCCAAGTAAGGTTTCTTTTGCCCTTTTTCTTTGCAAAACTGATTTTGAAATTGTTTTGAATGATTAAGCTTGAAATTTTTAGTTTAATTGGCTGAACATACATAGATATTGAAGAATTTAATTGGGTGGAATGATTTGATGTTGTTAAAAAATCATTTTTTCTCAAAATAAGTTTTGAGCTGTATGCTAGAAATCTCGGATTTAAGTAGACAGGTCAATTTATATGATTTTTTTCACTTAGTTGAACATGTGTTTTTGAGTTATAATTTTTATATGATGAATTTAACATATGAAGGTGTCTCCAATATTTTTCTTGAGTTTATTTGAAACTTTTGCTATTTTTAAAAATTTAGAAATCGATCTAGTCAAGGTTTCTACCTAAATAGCCAAATCCAAAACACTGAGTTTGTCTAATTTTGTTACTATAACAATGATCAAATTTTAACTTGAAATTTTTACAGGGCATTAAGATATTTTGAAGTCCAGCCCTAAATTTTGGTAGGATTTTATATGTTCATTTGATAGGGTAATAAAATCTGACTATTGGCTAGAATTAGGTGGTTTCTGACCTCTAAAATTGTATAATTTTGTTAATATAGCTAGCTAGAGATCTTATTTTTCTTTGAAAATTTTCTAGGGTCTCATCAACATGTTGAATTAACTTTGAAAAATGATTTTGCTCTATTTTGATGATGTTTAGTAGCTTCTCTATATTTTTCTTCAAAATCAAAATTCTGGACAGCATGTTGAATTGGTGAATCCATGATGAAATGTTAATGACTTGATGTCTAGTATACTATGTAAATTTAATGATGATGTTACACATAAGTAAATGTGAGTGTTCATGATAAACACTCCTATACAAAAAGAATATTAAGATTATAGCTTGAGATCATGAATGGTATGTATGCTTGATGCATTAAGCAACTCAAAAAATGATGCTAATGCATATATGATCATGATGCTTGTATATGTGACATGAAGCATGAAGATGTTAATTGCATATAATTTTGAATACTTTTGCCAATTGCCTCTATATGAGAGAAAGATAATGATATTATGTTTTTTTGGGCCGGAGAAAGTAAATCCGATAAGTTAGGGAGAGTAAACCTGACCACTCTTGAATTGAGTCGGGAAAAGTAAACTTGTCTTGGAATAGATCTGTGCGACACTTGGAGAAAGTAAATCCAATGATCATGTATAAGAATGAGCTCAATTTTAAAAAACATTTATTACCTAAGAGTGGAAAAGGCCACCATAGATCAAGGGCCAAGACAAGTTAAAGTAGCAATTGTCCTAAGTAGTCCTCTATATTATGTGCTAAGTAAAATCAGAGATCCCCTTCGATATGTAAAAGGCATATAAAGATGAGAATAATGTATATGAGATCCCCTTCAACATATCAAGGGTACGTGAAGATAATTTCACTAAAGATCATTGCATTTATCACATGCATATACATATTGTATTGAACTATTTGTCTAAGAAGATTTAGTATGATCTCAAGTATTTTGATATATGTACATTAAGTGATTGAATATTGAAAGAAACCCACTTCGAAAGGATGATTTTGAACCTTAAATGGAATCTTTGATATATGTTGCATGATCACATTTTTCTAAACAAGTCGAAATGGTTGGGATGATGATGATGACTTGGACGTTATTATGTATTTTAGGGATGCCCTATTGAGAATTTCACAATTCTCACCCTGATGTTATTTGTGTTCCTGTATCGTCTCCATATTTCTCAAGAGAACAATGAGGCGGCTACATGGAAGCTCAATCTTTGGAGTTCCTCATCAATTTATTTTGTTTTGTATATATGTGTTTGTAATTATATATGAAAATAGATGTATGTTAGAGCTCATAGAAGAGCCTTTTCTTGTATTTGGATTCGTACTTAATGAATACTGTGTTGTTTTTCTATATATTTTAGTAGAACTACGAATTAGTTATAGCACGAATCAGTCAAATTTACTATAGATACTTGAGTAAGGTTTGCTAAATTATAAGTAATAACTTGTAAGTCTAATGTCAAGGCTTAAGAATGATGTTGCACTTGGGATGGTATTACATTATGATATCAGAGCAGTTCATCTTTGTAGGACCTTCAGAAATGGATTGACTATACTTCCAATGTATAGATAAGTCATGCCTCGAATCTTATATGTATGAAAGGACATAAGGTTTAAATGTACATGACAATCTAGTGGTGTTGTAGTTAGTTGCTATCATACTTAGGATAGTGTTGAGCCTGATCAACTCAGGAACCAATGGCAAACCACAGACATACTAGGAATAAGGATGCTGAGCCAGAAGACATGAAGGCTAACTTTTGTGAGGTGGCTACTACGATGAAGGAACAAGCTACAGTGGCAATTCAAATGATGGAAAGATTATATCGGATCACTAGAGGCAATTCAACAGGAAACTTAGGCGGAGTAGAGGAATGGATTAAGGGAATAGAGAATATTTTCTCAGTATTGGCCTGTACAGAAAATCAGAAAGTTGCCTTTGCTACCTACATGCTAGAAGCTAATGTTGAAATTTGGTGGAATGGAACTAGAAAATTGGTTGAGGCTTCTCAAACTATACTCACTTGGAATGTTTTCAAAGAAACCTTCTACTAGGAGTATTTTCTTGCTTTGGTAAGGAATAAAAAAGAGCTAGAGTTCATGAGGCTTAAGCAGGGAATCATGAGCGTAACAGATTACACTGCAAAATTTGAGGAACTCTGCAAGTTCGACACCATTTATCAATGTAATCCCATTGAAGCTTGGAAGTGTATTAAATGTGAAGGTGGACTATGAAAAGACATCGAAGCGGCTGTCAGACTCTTAGAGATTAGAAACTATGCTGCTTTAGTAGACAAATGTCGATTAGTTGAAGAATATAACAAGAAGCTGATGATTACTAAGTTTTCTAGGGACGATTTTGAGAAATGATCACCACCTGAAGACCAAGACTGTAAGGATTCCCTACCCTTAAAGAAGCAGTTTCAACCAAGTCTATACAAGAATAAACAGTAACAACAGTCAATTGTGAGACAAGACTGGCCAAAATATGGAAAGGGTCATGGGATTAGACCTTGCTTAGCTAGGCAATATGTATGTTACTGTTGTGAAAAACTAGGACATAAGATCAAGAAGTGCCCAAAGAAGTATTCGAAACCAATTATGAGGCCCCAACACTAGAATAGCTAAAAAGACATCACCACTCGAAGACTCGATCCGAGGTAGGAATGCTTTTCAGACCTTATAATTGTTTTAAAGATGTCAAATTATTACTTTCAAATACAAATTCAATTGTTATATAAATTTTTAGTACAACTATTTTCAATCTTATTTCCTTAACAAAATTCTAACAAAATTTTGGCAGCATCTCTGCTTAAATTATGAGTTTCTATCCTCATATATTTGAGTGCAACCATAGACATACAAATTTTTAACAATGTCAAATTATCACTTTCAAACACATTCAATCGGTCTTTAAATTTTTTAATATACTTAATTTTAATCTTATGTCCCTAAAAAAAATTTTAACAAAATTTCGACAACATTTTCGCTTACCTTTGGAGCTTCCGTTATCATATATTTTAGTGCATTGTCGAATTCATAGACATATAATTTTTTAAAGACATCAAATTATTACTTTAAACCATATTCAATTGCTTTTTAAAGTTTTTGAATACAATTACTTTTAATCTTATTTCCCTAACAAAAATTTCACAAAATTTTGACAGTATCTCCCCTTAAATTAGGAGCTTCCATCATCAAATATTTTAGTCAATTTAACAATAATAGATATTATTAAAGATCAACAACAGAATAGACATAATTAAAAGATATATCGTAATAATTATATACAATTTGCACAATCCTAAAAACTGTTCTATTGCGCATTTCCTTATAACTCCACAATATGCATCCTACAATCTTTGCAAACACAAAGAATCTCATAGCAAACAATGTAACTAAGTTGGGGAAGGACCACTACGACCTTCTCCCCAGTCATGCAATCTTAAACCATATTTCGTTACAATCCTCTACTGTAAGGAAAAGAACAAAGAATGCTAAAGCCCCCTGTACACAACCAAATCAAATCCTCAAAATCCAATAAGGCCAAATATTTAATTTCACATGATTATAAACATTTGTACATACAAAACATGTTGTTGTCTAGCTTTGGGTGAAGGTGTAACACCTCGATTTTTTTGGTATGTAAAATGACTAAAATGCCCTTGAGGTCATTCTGTCTGAAAATCGATGACGATCAGTCCAAGTTATCCTCAAAGGGTTAGTTTAATATTTGAAGGGGACTAGATGTGCTATGCATAATGATAGAGATAAAAATCTCAATTCCTGGTTTTTCCCGTGCGCAAAATTATGAAAACACCCCTAAGGTAATTTAATACGGGATTTAGTGACAACTGAGCTTGGCCATCACTCGGGAGTTGAAAATGTTAATTATAAAGAATGTATGCTATCTGAAAAAGTTTGGGTGGTCTTGGGGAGTTGTTATGTAAAATTACAATTTTGCCCTTAGTTAGTGCTAAATAAGCCTAATTAAGTAATTAAGGAAATATAGGCAATATTAGACTCTAATTAAAGATAAATTAAATCTTGAGTCAAAGCAATTATTTGAGGTTAATTAAGGCCTAAAATTGATTGAAATTTAAATCTCATTCTTAATCAAAGAGGATCCAAGAGACTGAAAAGCAAAAAGCAAAGACAAAAACATTTTCTCTCTTTTTCTTTTCCTAAAAATTAGGGACTATGTTGGTGTTTGAAATTCAAATTAATTAAGTTTAACTCAACTAAGTATGTAAGACTACTCTTTAATCATGTCTTGAAAAGCCTTAAACACGTGGTTACTAACCCAAACACCTAATTACCAATCCCTAACCCTTTGTCTAATCAAATCTATCTCTAATCCAAGTCTTAACACACATCAGACATGAAATATTTTCCCCTAAAACCCCTTAAAGACCATGGCCAGCACCCCCAATTTCACCCTCATATTTTAATTTTTTTCAACATTCTTACACTCAAAAACTCTCATTCTTACCATTCATTTTTTGGCCAAAACTTGCCAACCAAGTTGTATAAAAAAAGGAGTCTTGTTCTCTCTAACCTCAAGCTCTCTTCTTCCTTCTCTCCTTCATCTTCAAGAACCTCCATTCTTAACCTCTATCCAAGCTCTCAACCTCAAACCAATACATCTTTACCATAGATCAACTTCGAAACACCTAACCTTTCCATTCCCAAACACAAGAAAAATCCTCCATCCATTTTATTCTCCCTTGACTAAAACTTCACTTGGCTTCAAGCGAAGATTTTTCTTCTCTTTTCTTCTTAAAAGATCAATCTTTTACTCTTGCAAACAAGAAAATACCCTTGATAGGGATTTTATTTTATGTTCTTTCTCTTATTCTTTTCTTTTTTTTTTTGGTTTTGATGTTTAGTCGATGGTCAAGATCATAGCTTGATGATGAGGATTCTTAACATTGGTTGTGAAGCCATCATATATTTGACCTCTAAAGCTTAAGGCTTGATTTTTGCTTTCAAAAGAATATCAGAAATAGAATGCTTTTTGGTTTTCTTTGGTTATTTCTTTTTAAGCTTGATGATGAGTCTAAGAAATGAGATTTTTGGAACCATGGTATTGAGGGACTCTAAAGCCCACTTCCATTTTGTTAAGATTGATTGGGGTTAAGAGTTTTATCCTTTAAAGTCTTGAGTTTGAGCTTAATAAGATATAAAAGTGGACTTGCATTCATGTTTATGTTTCAGGTTCTTGCATTTCATGTTTAAATTCCAAGTCTTGTATATCATGTTTAAATTTCAAGTTACCATCTTAAGTCTTAAAGACAAAAAAATGGACTTGCATTTTCATGTTTAAATTTCAAGTTTTGCGTATCATGTTTAAATTTCAAGTTATCACCTAAACCTTAAAGATTTAAAAATGAACTTGCATTCTCATGTTTATATTTCAAGTCTTGCACATTATATTTATTTTTCCAAGACATCACCTTATAATGATAAAGAAAAAAAATGAGGTTGTATGACATGTTTATAATTCTAGTCATCACCTAAATCTCTAAAACTCAAGACTTACCCCTTTTATCTTAAATGAAAATTTTGATCATGGACACAACTGAATATATGTATTTCGACCCTATGAGGGTATTGGGTTTGAAGTTGATTTTATTTTATTTTGAAGCTTGAATCATGTGTCTAGAATGTACAAAGAATTTTTGAACGAATTAGAGACTCAAAAGGATCAAGAATATGATTTTCAAAGCTTTTAGAAATTGAAATTATGGCTACTATTTGATCTTATTTAAATCTATAAGGTGTTGTTTGGAACTGATTATGTGTGTAAAAATTATTAATAATTGTTTTAAAAATTACTTTTAGTATTTTAGGAAAAACTAGTAACTAGAAAGAATAAAAAATGTGATTTTCAAAGCTTAAGAATAAAAAATGTGATTTTCAAAGCTTTTAGAAATTGAAATTATCGTTACTATTTGATCTTATTTAAATCTATAAGGTGATGTTTGGTACTGATTATGTGTGTAAAAATTACTAATAATTGTTGTAAAAATTGTTTTAGCACTTTAGGAAAAACTAGAAACTAGAGAGGATAAAAAATGTGATTTTCAAAGATTTTAGAAATTGAAATTTATGGGTACAATTTGATATTGTTTAATGCTGTAAGGTACTGATTGGCACTGATATTATGTGTAAGAATTATTAATAATTGTTGTAAAAATTATTTTTGGTATCTTGCGTGCTTAAAAAAACAATTACAAGTGTTAATTTAGATTGTTTTGCAAAATATGAAAAGTTGTACTTAAAACTATCACTATGGAATTTTGGCCAAATGGATTTAATTAGAGTTAGTAATGATTTGGAATGTGTCCATGTATTCAAAATATCATTTATGATGTTTAGAAAAAGTTTTAGAAGCATTGGCATTTGTTAAGTGTCAAAAATGAGAAACTTTACATTTTGGGCCCCTAAAACTAAAAAAATTTGGTCAATGGCCCAAAATAGTTTTTATGATGAGTTTAAATGATTTTTAAGTGTTATGGGTCTCTTAAAAGTGTAAATTAATTTTAGGGATCATTAGTTTGAGAAAATGTGTTGAAAGAGGAATTTACACTTTAACTCGTAATCTTTTAAAAATTATAGTTTCGACCTTTTTGGGACTCAAGTGAAATTATTAAGAACTTGATGATATTAATGTGAACGATATCTTATGAATGCCATGTTCATGTGATTTAGTTAGAAATGATATGACTTGAAATAATTGTGCAAAATTATAAATTGATGACTATGCATGCTTGATTCTTGAATTATGCGAGTAATGATCTCTAGTATATTGTATATATCCTGTTGAGCATGGCATGTGCATTAGCTGAGTCAGGTCCTTGATGTCACCCCCAAAACCCTTGCACTCAAGAGTTTTGAATGACAACAAAACCAATTCAAAGAAAATACTTTGAAGAACGACTGATGTCTCCTTTGAGTTTCTTGACAAAGCATAACAGGTCAAATCCAGTTAGTATGTTACAAACTTATAGCAAGAATAATGTTTCACTTTGCATGTGCAAACATGATTTATCTTATGAGAAGAGATTAAGCCAAATAGAAAGTGAATATTATTTCATGCAAAGCATGTATACATACTTATGGAACAAAGTATAGAAACGGACTTGAATCGAGAATAATTTCAATACACATGTACAAGCATGTTTTATCTCATGTGAAGAGATTAAGCTTAAAACGAAGTGATCATTATCTCGTGCAAAGAACATGTAAATGTTTAAAGACTAGAGAAAATCAAATCAAAAGCCAAGAAACCAAGGAAAAGGACTTCAAAAAGTAGCACGGGACATCAGAAAGTACTCTCAAGATGAAGATATCAGAATATGTCCATATGCAACAAGTTACGTAGTCTTCAATCATCATAATCGAAAAGCTTTAATCATCAAGAAGATTTGATTGAAGATCTGAAAATGAAATAACTCTTCAAGGGCTGATTACATACATCAGAAAGCTCACCTGTCAATGGAGCAAAGAATGCTACAGTAAATGGATGGAAATTTGAAATTTGAATTTCAAATTATCAAGTCAAACCCAATTTTAAACTGGTACGCCATCTCTTCTACCTTTTTGATCAACGACCATAGCTTTATGAAGGAGGAGTTCAGAAAGCTCACTCAGAAAGTAGAAAAGTGGTTTCTGATGGGAGATCAAAAAGTTCATATTTACAACGGTTTCGACAACCGATGCGACAGTTTTGTCAACCTCTCTTCTAGCTGCTTCTTTTAAGACACAACTGATGATCAACACATGTCACTTGAAGAACTGATCTATGGTAACAGTCACAAAGAAAGACCATTATACAAAGAGATACTAAGCTTGAAAAATGTAAAAGATTTGAAGATTCAAAGAGAGGAAACTCTACAAAGATCTTCTTCACTTCCTGGAATATTCAATATTTATCATGTAATCAGATTTATCCTTGAAGTGAAAAGAAAATCTTACTTCTATATTCTTAGTTGAATTCATATTCTTCTTATGGAAGAAGTAGAAAAAGGAAGTCATTCAAGTTCTCCCAAGATCTTTTAAAATGTATCATCTTTAAGGAAACTTGAGTGTAGGTTATTTGATCAGAGTGAGACATAGCTTGGAGAGACTAAGGTAAAACTACTTGCAACGTGATAGTAAAATGATTCTTGCTTATCATGGTTTAGCTTGGAGAGGCTAGTCAAAGATTACTTACAGCTTGGAAAGGCTGGGAACAGACTACTTGCAATGTGCTGAAGGAGTTCCCTGTCAGTGACGGTTGGGCTTGGAGAGGCCAGTGTCAAGACTACTCGGTTGGGCTTGGAGAGGCTAGGCAAAGAATACTAATAATGTGCTAAAAGAGTTGCTGCCAGTCACGAGTTGACATGGAGAAGCCAGAGTCAAGACTACTCATTTTAACTTGGAGAGGCTAGTACATAACTACTCTAAATCCTTGGTTACAGGTGATCTCTGAAATCCTTGGATGATAGCTTGGGAAGGCTAATGAAAATACTATCCATCCTTACTTTCTCATGTTGAGAAAGTTGTTGTTATAGTGGAATCTCAACAGTTGTTGAGTACTGGATATAGGCATGTTAGCCGAACCAATATAAAATCCTTTGTGTTCTTTGCCGAACCAATATAAAATCCTTTGTGTTCTTTCTCTCTTACCTTAATCTCTTTTATTTTCTTTTATTGGTTATTTATCTTATCAATCGGTTTTATTTTTATCATGCATTTTTTATGCTGTATCTTTTAATACTGAGCGTTTTAATTAATAAGGATCAGAAAATAACTTTTTGAAGCCACTAACTTTGTTTCCGCTGCACTTTTATTAATACTTTTCAAAAGATTCAGAAAATAAAAAAGGATCAATGCATGATTCAACCCCCCTTCTCGTGCACATTTTCACCTACACTTGATATCCAACATATTAGGTAGGAGGATGTTTAATTTTTATGAGATATGGATGATAACATGCTTATGGATATATGCAAAGAATGCGATGCATGCTTATGTGATCAATTACATGACGATATGTAGCATGTTGTGATTATGAATGAATTATTGAGATACATCATTGATGAGTTATATGGCATGAAGCAAATTAGGAGAAGTTTCGTTCCTAGCCATTATGTTGCCGGATTTTCACCAATTTTGTGAACTCAGAGAACTTATGAAGTTTATGAGCATGGAATGTTAAGTGGTAAGTTATAATTATATGCTCATATTTGCATCTCTAAATAATGCTAAGATTAATGGTGACATAAAACACATGGAAATGATCCTCTAAACTCCAAGAATTAATGGTTAGGAGAGGTGATCCGATAAGGTGATCCTTTAGATTCCAAGAATTAATGGTTATGAAATGTGATCCTATGCCCCCTATTCCACACTCTAGGGGTTGAGAATTAGCTTATCGAGAAGATAAGTGTAGACTAGTGACAACTAGTTAGGTATGAGCTCATAACTTAGAACTCTCAAGAGGAGAAAGTAGTAGGGTGGCCCCCATAGAAGAGAATAAGAAATTTAAGTCATCTAAAAGAATAAAGAGGAAAAAAACATGTTAGAAGGATTACATTCTTTATGCCATGTCCATTTAATATGATTCTTGTGATATTTTGCATATGGCATTAACATGTATTCATGAATAGTATAATGCATTCATGACATTAAGATTCATGCTAAAAGATACTAGCCTCGGCTAATAGTATTTGAAACTTAATGAATGAACCTTATATATGCTCACTATTTTCATAATGAAACTCGAGATTCTTGAGGACGTAGATGATGACACGTGTTAGAAAGAGAAAGACCTACTGAAATTCTTATATAAGTTTCTTATCCCTCTTTCTTTCTTTTCATCTCGCCTTTAGAAGTTGATGGTGACATTTGCGATTTACATTGATGCCCCCATGTGGGAGATGCACTATGACCAGGTTAACCGATCATACCATTTTGTAGGTCACTATGTTGTTCGCTTGTTTGTTTCCTCGGGCCATGTAACACCCTAAATATTAGTTAAAAATTAATTTGAGCTTTATTAGTCGTAATTTCAAAAATCTGACAGTTTTAACAATGATGAGGACGGTCCAATAGTTTTGTAAAAAAAAAAATATGAACAAGTATTTTGTGGGCCCCGTAGACCCGCCGAGACAGCCGAAACCCCATATTCGGGACCTGGAGGTGCCCGAAATTGGGAAAACATGGAAATAAGGTTAGAAATAGTGAGAAATGAAAATTTTATACTTAGAATTAAATATTGAGTAATGTTTGATTTCCTGGGTATATTGTTTTACCCGGTCGGTAAAATTTCGGTGTGTGATTTCTAACACTGAAAGCTAGTTTGACCTTTACAAAAAGAGAATACTTATCCATTTCAATTAAAGGAATGGCTAAGATTCAATCTTGAGTAACAAAATCCAATCTTAGCCATCCATATTACTTTCTTTTTATTAAAAGGTTAGGCTTTATATTAGAATAATGATTTTATCACCTTATAAGATAAACACAACTCACCTAATTTCATTAATTCCTTACCTCTAGTCTCGGCCAGCAAGGAGAAGGCAGAGAACTCCATTTTTCTCTTTACAAAAACCTTGAAACCTTGTTTCCAACCTCAAATTCCTAAGCCTAGACTTGTTGAATCCATGAGTTTCCTTCGTAAAACTTGTTCTACACATCAATATCTACCATTCTAACTGATTGAAATTTCAATTCCTCACTTTGGTATCTCATACTCCTCTGCCTAAGGAAGATTTAGGACTGAAATTGGTGTCTTGAAGTAAAGGGAGATCGCTTAGAACATCCTTTGAAGTATCAAGCTCAAAAGCTTTCAAAGTAGGGTTTTCTTTGATCTTTTCTTTCCAATTTTATGCTGGACTTTTCTGATTGTGTTTGGTTTGAAATTTCTAGATATATTGGTTGATAATATGCTGATATTGATGTGTTAAATTTTGTGGAGTGTTTCGGGTTGTGGAAAAATCATTTTTATCAAAAGAGATTTTGAGTTGGTTTGCTGGATTTTCGGATTTCAACAGGGTAGGTGTTGTTCACGAATTTTCTGGGCATGTTGTGGGCATTTTCATGAACTGAAAAAAATATATGTTGGAGTTAACATCTTTAGCTAGTCCCATGAATTTTCTTGGATTTTTATTTTGAGTCAAACTTCCTTCGAAAAATCAAGAACTGAAATTAAGCATATGCTGCCTGAAGTGTTGGAACAAAAGCTGTAAATTTTGCTAATTTTGTTACCATATCAAATAATGGAATTATCACTTGAAATTTTTACAGAGTATTAGAGACATGTTAAGGTTTTACCAGGATATTTATTTCTAATTTTCTGGTTTAATTGCTAGGGTTAAAAATTATGAATTTTGGTTCTTGAGCTAAGGTTGAATGGTTTCTAACCACCAAATTTGTCTAATTTTATTAACATAGTTAGAGAACTCTTTTTGCCCTGAAATTCTTACAGCACCTTGGGGATACATTGAAGTATCTTGAATAATTTTTATAGCCTCCGAATTGATTGTTTGATGTGTAAATAAAATTGTGCTACAATGGTGTGAAATCTGCCCAATTGCTGGAAATGAGCCAAAGACTTGAATTGATAATGTAATGGTAGTTTGGTTCTAGTATGACATCAGTACCTGAATATGAATATGAATAATTGAGCATGTGAGCTTAACAATTAGGTTAGGTATACATAGATATGAATGCTTATTACAAGTGCTTGTATGCGAAAGAAAAGCATAAGATTTTGTTTCTTGGGCTGGAGAAAGTAAATCCAGTTTGTTAGGGAAAGTAAACCTAACTACCAAGAAGTAAGATTTATAGTCCTTGGGCTGGAGCAAGTAAATCCGGCCTGTCAGGGAAAGTAAACCTGACTACCCTTGAATTGAGTCGGGGAAAGTAAATCTAGCTAGGAATAGGTTTGTGTAAGAATTGGAGAAAGTAAATCCAATAATCATGTATAGGAATGAGCTCAGTCCTGAAAAGCAGTCTATTACCCATTAATGCCTAGACGTGACAGGATTAGTTAAGGGCCAAGACAAGTTTAAGAAGTAAATTTTCTAAGAAATCATTTGTCTTATATGCCGAGTGAAGAAATTTTGTATTGATATTGAGACCAATATATTTAAGTAGAAAGTTAGTAGTATATGATGTTGAGTAGTATGGTATATGTACATTAAGTGACTGAATGTTAAAAGTAACCTACTTCGGAAGTATGATTTGGAACTTCAAAAATAAACCGTTATTATATAATGCATGACCATTTTTTCTTAATAAACCAAAGTGGTTGGAGCGATGACGATGACATTATAATTATGTAGTTAGGGGAGTTACCCTACTAAGAATTGTATAATTCTCACCCCTATATTTTTGTGTTCCCATATCATCTCCAGGTTGATACTGAAAATCGAGAGACTGTTATGCCAAAAAACTTGGAAGTGCAATAGTTTAATAGTTAATGCTTTTATTATGTTGTATTTAGTGGATTGGATATGTATGTAAATATGTTAGAGGATAAAGGTGTGTTAAAGCTCATAAAAGAGCTTCCTTTATGTACTGAACTTTGTATTAAACAAATATTTTGGTTTCATTGCTACATATTTCAGTAGAATTATGACCTAGTTATCTTGTGAATCAATCAAAATAGCTATAGATATTTAAGAAATGTCCACTAATTTATAAGTAACAACTCTCGAGTGTGATGTCATGATTTAAGGATGACGTTGTACTTCGGAGGATGTTACAGACCATCCCTTCAAGCATCCCATCACTAGTGTTTGGTTTTCCCCTGCTACTCTATTTACAGATGACTTTGCTTTAAAGCATGTGTGTCTGCATACTCAGTAGTTCCCTCACGCCCATTCTACCGCATCAGCCATTTGGGATTTCCTTATCTACATACCCCGGTTTCCACCTCACCCTATCAAGCCATGGTCAGACCCATCAGAAAAGTCACCCTACCAGTACTCTTTTGACGATTCTGCCCCTACCGTCCCTATAGAGATGGGAGGTGGTAGCGATGGAGAGGCTGTTGTTACACTGCTACTGAGAGGAGCTAAGTTTATTTGTAGAGGAGCTACCCATCCTCGCTGAGATGCCCATGTTTGACCTGCTAGTCATCTTGTTGTGCCTGATGGCCTGGCCCATGTGATTGGTTACCTTCCTCCTTCTTGGGAGCAACATCAGTAGGAGTCAACAATGGACCTTTTGGAGTGCCTATGCATATTTAGTAGAGAGGATGACCTTCTTTTATTGTTTTGATTAAAGGTTATCTATTCTAGGCGCGCCCCAATAGGAGTAGTGGGAGGAGAGGTCTTTACTAGCTTGTATTTAGTTTCCCTTTGCAGACTGCGCATATTTATTTTGGATGATTGTACTTAACCTAACCTTTTTTGGTGGGTATGATGCTATTATACATGTATATTTTGGCGCGTGAGGCGGAACAGTTGATATTGATGATATATAAATATATGATGATATGATTATCTCCATGATATTATGGTGTTGTATTCTGTGTATGGCCATGATATGATTTATCTTTTTCTCTTATATGCAAGACGAATGATACAGTGTATTCACTATGTGCGGCTCATGTTTTGTTTTTAAAATTCAAATAGAATTTACTCATATTTTTGCTAAAGTATTTCCAAGAGTTTAAATTAAGAACTGGGACAAAAGAGTAATAACTAATTATTAACTTAAATGCGTCATAGGCGTATTGGGTTAAATATTAAGGTATTACATTTTGGTATCAGAGCAGTTCGGTTCTTATGGAGCCTGAGGATTGGATTGACTATGCTTCTTAGGCATGATGTGGTAGTTATGTCATATGTAGATGCTTTATTAATAGGATAAGCTATAAGATAGAGATGCATGACTATTGTATGTGTGTATGTGCCACGGTAACTAGCTCACTTTACATGAAGTATTGAGCTTGATCACCTCAGTGTTTATTGTTCTGTGTGTTCAGGGACTGATAGTACGACTACAACAGAATAGCATTCCAGGCGGAGGCGAGCGGAGTAATGAGACTGCTGAAGCTCTCAGGGACATAGCAAGAGCCATGCAGATGATGTTTGAATGGATGGATTGTCAGGGCGATGCTGGTCGTGGCCCCAACATTGCTGAGGGTCTCGAGCATGCCCGATTCGGAGAGTTCTGCAAGCCAAACCTACCACCATTTAGAGAAGCTCTAAACCCAAACCAAGCTGACAAGTGGGTTAAAAGCATGGAGAAGATCTTTTCGGTGATCACTTGCACTGAGGAGCTGAAGGTGACTTTTGCTGCTTACATGATCAACTGGTGGAGGCATTTGGCATTTGGAAATGTTCAACTGGGAAAGACTATTGGAGGCATTTGGCACCATGATCAACTGGGAAATGTTCAAGACTTGCTCCTACAAGAAGTGCTTTCTAGCATCTATGAGAAATGCTAAGGATGTAGAATTCATGCAGCTAACCCAAGGAGGGATGAGTATTTTGCAGTACACTACAAAGTTCAAAGAACTAATTAAGTTCTCAAGGATTTTTCAAGGGAACCTCGATGAATTCTGGAAATATGTCAAGTACGAAGCTGGGCTGAAGGCGAAGATCAATGTCACCATTGCACATTTGGAGATTAGGGACTTCTCTACCCTAGTCAACAAATGTCGCATCATTAAGGAAGGCCACAAGAAGTTGAGTATATCAAAGGCTAAGAATTTCACCAAGAAGTTGGCGCTGAAAGCCTCGAGATTTAAGCCGTAATTCAGGCCATAGTTCTGGCCACAAGGCCACAAGAAGAATTTTCATCATGAGGGATCAAGTGGTCCCATCGGCAAGGCACCCCAAAGGCCCCTGGTTTCACCCCCAGGCCTGTACTTGTTACATCATGTCCCAAATGCGGGAAGCCACACATAGATCAACCATACTTGATGGGCCAGGGAGTTTGTTTGAAGTGCGAGAAGCCCGGTCACTATGATAGACAGTGCTTTGAGATAAACACGATGATCCCTAACCCCAGACCACAACGTTACAGGAGGATCTTTACCTTCAATGCGAAAGACTCGACGAAGTCCAGAAACTTCATAGAAGGTAAGTGTAAAATAAATGATAGGACCTTAATCGTATTATATGACTCTGGCACAGCTCACTGATTCATATCACATGATAATGTCAAGTCCCTGCATTTGCATGTGCCAGAACTTCCTTTTGATCTTACTATTTCTACACCCACTGGTAAACCTGTTAGAACCTGTAGATATTGCCTTAGGGTAGACATTTTATCCTAGATTTGGTTTATTTAGCCATGCATGGTCTAGACATGATTCTCGGCATAGATTGGCTTTATGCTAACCGTGTATTGTTGAACTATTATACAAATTCTATCATCTTTCCCCCCACCCCTCATGTGCCTAGTAAACCTTTAAGTCTTTACTTAAATGGAGTAGAGGTCAATTGTTATGGGGAAGAAAGTAAGTGATATGTTCTCCTAGCTGCTAGCGAGGTAGACCTTGAGCAGAGTATTGATGATGTGCCTATAGTAAGAGACTATCCTGAGGTATTTCTGGATGAGATACCCGAGTTCCTTCCGATGAGAGAGATAGAGTTCTCTATAGACTTGGTCCCGGGGACAGGGCCTATATCCATATCACCCTATAGGGTGTCACCCCTAGAGTTAACTGAGTTGAAGACTCAGTTAAAAGAGCTTTTGGAAAAGAAGTTTATGAGACCTAGTGCATAACCATGGGGAGCCCCGATTTTGTTTGTTAAAAAGAAAGATAGGAGCACGAGGCTTTGTATAGACTATAGGCAATTGAATCGAGTAATGGTGAAGAACAAGTACCCCTTGCCTAGGGTCGATGACTTGATGGACCAATTAAGGGGAGCGGTAGTGTTCTCAAAGATTGATTTGAGGTCGGGATACCATCAGATTAGAGTAAGGGATGAGGACATTTCCAACATTGTCTTTTGGATACCCAGTACGATGACTTTGAGTTCACGGTGATGTCATTTGGATTGACTAATGCTCCTGCTATGTTCATGGAGTATATGAATAGGATCTTTGGACTCTATTTAGACTAGTTTGTGGTTGTTTTCATAAATGATATACTCATCTATTTGAAGACCGACGAGGAGCATAAGCATCATTTGAGGATAGTTTTGAAGATTCTGAAGGAAAAGAAGTTGTATGCGAAGTTGTCTAAGTGTGAATTTTTGCTGGAGGAAGTGAAATTCTTAGGACATGTAGTGTCAAAAGGAGGTATTGCAGTAAATCCTAGTAAGATAGAGGCTGTAATGAGTTAGGAGAGACCTACCACGGTGACAGAAATATGGAGTTTTTTAGGACTAGCTGGCTATTACCGTAGGTTTATTACGAGATTTTCCTAGATTTCCTTACCCTTGACCAAGCACACTAGGAAGAATGCTCTTTTTGTTTGGACTTTGGAGTGTAAAAAGAGCTTCCAAGACCTAAAGGTGAAGTTGATTATGACTCCAGTTTTAGTTTTACTAGACCTTAATATGCCTTTTGAGGTGTATTATGATGCGTTGGAAAAAAGGTTTGAGCTGTGCATTGATGCAAAATAGGCAAGTGGTAGTCTATGCATCCAAGCAACTCAAACCTCATGAAGCAAACTACCCTAACTATGACCTAGAGTTAGTAGCAGTTGTGTTCACATTGAAGGTATTGAGACATCATTTGTACGGAGTAAAATTTGAGGTGTTCTCTGATCACAGGAGTCTCAAGTACCTCTTTGATCAGAAGGAGTTAAATATGAGGTAGAAGAGATAGATGGAATTCTTGAAGGACTACGACTTTGGGTTGAGCTATCATCCCAACAAGGTTAATGTAGTGGCTGACGCCTTGAGTCCAAAATCATTACACCTGTCTTAGATAATAGTTAAGGAGGCGGGGTTGATTGAGATGTTTAGATACCTGAACTTGGGAATGACATTGACCACTGAGAGCATGAAGGTGTGTCATCTAAGTGTGACGAGTGACTTCAAAGAAAGAATCACACAAGCTTAACAGGAAGATGAGGAGTTTAAGGAGACCTTAGAGGATATGTTGAGGGCATATGTGTTAGACCAAAGGGGAAGTTGGGATAAATACTTGCCGTTGATCGAGTTTGCATATAACAACAGTTATCATGCAAGCATTGGTATGGCACCATAAGGTTTTATATGGAAGGAAGTGTCAATCCCCTTTGTGTTGGTATGAGCCCGGTGAGCAAAGTATGTCAGTACCCAAATTTGTAAAGGAAACAACGGAACATATCAAGAAGATTAGAGATAGGATTTTTACTGCTCAAAGTCAACAGAAAAGCTATGCGGATAAACGATGAAAGCCATTGGAATTTCAAGAGGGAGAGCATGTATTCCTTAGGATCACCCCCATAATAAGCATAGGACAAGCTACAAGAGTCAAGAAGTTGAGCCCCAGATTTCTTGGTCCCTTTGAAATCCTTAATAGAGTCGAGTTAGTAGCATATCGAATAGCCTTACCACCCAATTTGTCCAACCTTTATGTTGTCTTCCATGTCTCTCAATTAAGAAAGTATCAATCCAACCCTAGTCATGTATGAGAGCCAGAACAAGTACAATTAAGGGAGGACCTGATCTTTAACCTGTCACCTACAAGAATCATGGACAGAGGGGTCAAGCAGTTAAGGAACAAAACTGTATCTTTGGTCAAAGTGGCATGGGGATAGGGAAAAGTGGAGAAATTTACATGGGAGTTGGAATCAGAGATAAGGACACAGTATCCTGAGCTATTCATAGAAAATGAATTTCGAGGACGAAATTCTTTTTAAGGAGGGAAGAAATATAATGCCCCGATTTTTTCCGTATGCAAAATGACCAAAATGCCTTTGAGGTCATTTAGCCCAGAAATCGAGGACAGTCGGTCCAAGTTATCCTCAAGGGGTTAGTTTAATGTTTGAATAGGACTAGATGTGTTATGGATGATGATGGAGGTGAAAATCTCAATTCCTGGTTTTTCCCATGTGCAAAATTACCAAAATACCCTAAGGTAATTTAATGCGGGAAGTGACGACTGAACCTGATCATCACCCGGGAGTTGGAAATGTTAATTATAAGGAATATATGATATCTGGAAAAGTTCGGGTGGTCCGGGGTATTGTTATGTAAAACTATCATTTTGCCCCTAGTTAGTGCTAAATAAGCCTAATTAAGTAATTAAGGAAGTATAGGCAATACTAGATTCTAATTAATGATAAATTAATTTTATTTATTAATCTTGAGTCAAAATAATTACACTGACACCCCACGTGGGAGATGCACTATGAGTCGGTTAACTAGTCATACCATTTTGTGGGTCATTGTGTGTAACACCCCAACTTTTAACACAATACGCCTAGGACGCATAATGGTTAATTATTAGTTGTTACTCTTTCATCTCAGAATTTTACTTAATTTTAAGGCTTATGAAAATAAGTCTATGGAAAATAAAACCCTTTTTTTTTAAGACCAAACTATGAGCCGCTCACGTATACGTTATAGCGTATAATTATTCGTCACATAGCATACATACAGATCATAATAAAATCTAGCATAAACTGAGAACCTCATCATATCATAACATTAACTTCAAATGTCAAGTCAAATAATAATAATAGTGATAATATAGGAATATTCTACATATTTACTATGACAATAGTATTAAGCCCACCTATGAAGGTTGAGCATACAAATAACTCAAAAGCAAATCATAACTATGGTGTAATGAAATCCTTCGCGACGAAATTACGAACTTGTACGAAGACGAGGTAACTTCTAAGGTTGTAATGATAAAAGACTATATCCCCATTTCTGTTGCACCACTCTGATCTCGACCATCGTACAACTTTTGTGCCGGCATCGCGAGGAAGTCTATCGTCACCGCCATCAACCTTGTCTGAAGACGAAGATGGAAAGAAAAATAGAGGGAGTGAGAAACTTATACAAGAATCTCAGTAAAGTTTCCCTCTTCACACACCTGTCATCATCATCGTCCTCAGGAATCTCAGGTCTAATTATGAAAGTAATTGGCATAAATAAGATTCATTTATTAAGTTTTCAAATGCTATTAATCGAGGCCCGTATCTTTTAGCATGAATCTTAATGCATGAATGCAATAGGTATCTCATGTATGCATGGCAATGTCTCAGTGCATGCAACATAAATCAACAATGTGCAAGTTCAAAACACAAGATAAGGCTAAGCACATGAGTAGGAGATAAGCTAGAAAACTAAAATAGTGGCAAGTAAATGGGTGCATGATAGGGCAATGCTATGAGTTATACATCATGTAACATGCATGGGAAGGCAGGAAAACTCATGGTAATTTACTATGTCATGAATGAATTCTCACATTTCTTTCTTATCAATTCCACCCTCTTACATTATCATCAAAACCAACCAACATGCTAGCCCTGACATTTTTTACAATTACCACCAAAACCAACCGACCTATCCATCGCCTAGGATGAGCTTAATCTAACTAGCTGTCGCTAGATTTACATAGGGTAATAAAGGGGGAGAATCTCATCACTTGCTTGCCTTTCTTATTATGAATATGCAACTTACTTGGATCATCTCTCATAACCTTTAATTCGGGGAGTCTAGAGGATCATTTCCATATGTCTTATGTCACCTTAAACTCAGCATATTGTTTTGAGATGCAAAGGCACAATCATATCATATAATATCATATGCACCTCAAATATTCCAAGTGTAGTCATAACATGCCACAACAATTCTTATAACTAGTAACCAAGTATGCAAACATAATTATCACATAAATCCTTAAGCATATTGAACATCAACATCCCATGGAATAAGTACTTTCATTATCTGTTAACCGATTAAACCTCTAAATCAAGTCAACCTAACTTTTGTATTTATCCTTTTATGCATCTAAGGGATCAATTACAAGGGTTCTCATTGATTATTAATCATTACCAAACAAATCTAGACAGATTTGAGTGGAAAAGAAAATGAGTGGTTTTGGTGTTCTAGAAGTTACGTCTTTGACCCTTTCTCATTACCGACTTTTCCTATGACGCTAGAATAAATTCCTAAGTCAATTATGAGTGATTTCTACACATTTACTAAGTGTTAAACATCCTTTTTGCCAAAGAATAACATGCTGGATAGAAACCATATTTTTCACTTTTAAAGATTCTAGAAATCACATTTTTTATTCTTCCTAGTTACTAGTCTTTCCTTAATTACCAAAAATCATTACTACACTAATTAATAATAATTTTTACATGTTTAACATACTCCAAATAGCATTCTTCAAATCTGGAAAGGTTTGGATAGAATTAAAAATTCAATTTTCTAAAACTATGCAAAGTCACAAAATAAGTATTTCTAGTAACTAGTCTTTCTTAGGAGTAAATATGGATCAAGAAACACACTTGTAATTTATTTTATCCTCATAGAAACACAAATAATAACCTTAGTTCAGTGGCAAAGTTAAAGAGCTCAATAAGAGAATTTTGGTTATGTGAACCATGTTTTATCATTTTAAGAGTTAACATATTTTCCAAGGAAAAGATGTAAGATACAAACTTTAAATCCTTAAGATAGTAATATTCCAACATCTTAAAAACTTTATTCCTTTGAAAACAAAACCTTTCTGTAAATACAAATGCCCATGGAACTGAAGTTCTCATGTAAGTTGAAAGAGGTAAGTCTTGAGCTCTAGGTTAGTTAGGTGATGGCAAAAACTTAAACGTGCAAATGTATGCTTTATCTTAATCTCGGTATTATAAGGTGATGGTAATGGAAACATAAATATGATATATAAGGCTCAAATATAAACGTGCAATACAAAGACTTGAAATATAAATATGAAAATGCAAGCTTATTTTTAATCTTTAAGTTTGGTGATGGCTTGAAATATAAACATTCTAGACAAGAAATATAAACATGAAATGCAAGTTCATTTCTTATCTTTAAGCTTTAGGTGATAACTTGGAAATAAACATGATATGATATGCAAGTCCAATTCTTTATTTTAGTGCTCTAGGCCCCTTAGAGTATTCACTCTAAATCAACAATCAACTTTAAGATTGAAATAGGTAGGCTTTGAGTTTAATTATTTAGGTGATGACATAAATATAAATATGAAGTGCAGGGAGTTGAATATAAATATGAAATGCAAAGACTTGAAATATAAATATGAATGTAATCTATTTATTATTTCTTTGAGTCCTAGGCTCAAGACTACCATTTAACTCTTTAAAGCAACATAACATATTCATTTGCTAAAAACTTTTGGAAGTGAAACCTTCAAGCTTTAGAGGTCAAGTAAATGATGGTTTTACAACCAACACCCAAGATCCTCATCATCAAGCCATGGTTTCTCCAATATATAGGCCATCAAGGCCGAAAATAAAAAGAAAGGAAAAGGAAAGTAAGGAACCGAAAATGAGAAGGAGGAAGAGAAAATCAACATTATAACATCTCAATCCAAGAGTAATACAAAAGAAAAGAGTAGCAATCTTCAAAACAACTCCATACCAAGGTATCTTCTTGTTGCAAGGAAAAGCTTGAGCCTTGTGAAAGAAAATGAGAAGAAAATCCTCTCCTTGGGGTAAGAAGAATTTCGACCAATGGAAGGAAAAGAGGGGAGGGGTTTTTCTTGAGCTTTGATGCTTAGGGATGGAAAGGTTGTGTTTCTTGATGGTGGTTTATGGTGGTTTGAGGTTGAGAAGTGATGGTGGATGGTGGTTCTTGTGGTGGTGAAGGAAGAAAAACTAGTTTTTGAGAGGTAAAAGAAAGGAGAATTTGAGAGCACTTTTTTGGATACAAGACTTAGCCAAAAAAGTGGATGGGAAGAAATAAGAGTTTGTGTGTTTCTTTGAGCATGTGTTGCATATAAAGACACATGTGAGGATATGGTGGGAGGTATGGGTGCCCATAATGGAGGTATGGGTGCCCATCTAGAAGGACTTGGGGACCAAGTTTCATTTTTAATATAGATTAGGGTGTGTATTAGAGGTAGATTTAATTAGGAGAAAGGTTAGAAATGGGTAATTAGGTATTTAGGTGGATGATCATGCATTTAGGCATTTCAAGACTATGGTTAAAGAGTGGTCACAAACATTAAGTTCATTTAATTTGAATTAAACTCAATAAATTTGAATTTCAAATGCCAACATGTTTTCTTAAATCATGGGATTGTACATTATTCACCTTTTGACTTGAAGACTATTTGATTCTAGAAAAGGGATTTAGTTTTCTTTAAGCAATCTTAAGCTCTAATCAACCTCAATTAATTATTTTGACTCAAAATTAATAATTAAAATTATTAATCTTTAATTAGAGCATAATATTATTTAGGTTTTGTTAAGCATGCAATTTAAGCTCATTATACCTTTGATTAGAGGTAAAATAGTAATTTTATAGAAAACTCCTTAGGACCACCAGGGACTAAATAGACATTAAACATCTCTTAAAAATGACATTCCAAACTTCCGGGTGAAGTCCGGTCCTAATCGGTAATTAATTATGTATTCATTAGCTGCAGGGGTATTTTGGTAATTTCGTTCAAAAAAATCAAAAATTGAGATTTTCATCTCTTACAATACACATAACACAATTAATCCCCTTCAAGCATTAAAACATCCACTCGAGGTTTGCTTGGACTGGCTGTCCTTGATTCCCAGGTAAAAATGACCTCAGGGGCATTTTGGTCATTTGTATACAAGGGAAAAATGAAGGCATTACACTGTGCCGCTCGCTTGTTCATTTTCCTGGACTGTCCCTTCACGCATCTCGTTACTAGTGTTTGGTTCTTGTAACACCCTAAAAATTATTTAAAAATTAATTTAGGCTTTACTAATCATAATTTCAAAAATCTAACAGTTTTAACAATGATGAGGATGGTTCAACGAATTTGTAAAAAAAAAGTGAATAGTAACTTGCGAGCCCTGCGGGCCCGTCGAGACAGCTGAAACTATAGAATTGGGACCCGGAGATGCCCAAAACTGAGAAATTAAAGGATTGAGATTAGAAATGATAGGGAATGAGAATTTTAGGCCTGAAATTAATTTTTAGGCAATGTTTGATTACCCGAGTACGATATTTTACCCGTTCGGTAAAATTTTGGTATGCGATTTTTAACACTGAAAGCTAGTTAATCTCTACAAAATAATGAAGTTTATCCCTTTGAATGCCAAATGAATGGCTAAGATTTTGTCTTGGATGAAAGATCAAATCTTAGCCATTGATATTAAGTTCTTTTAATGAAAAGAAATTATGCTTTATGATTAACCAATCACATTACACCTTATAAGATAAATACTAGCTCTTTTATTCTCTAAGAAGGATGTCATTCTCGGCAAAGACAGCAAGCAATAGCAGCAACCTCATATCCATTTCCAAGAGCTTCATCTTGATTTGAAATCCCATATACACTAGCTTAGTGTTGTCAAAATCAAAATCTTCCTTCACTAAAATTGTTCTACACCTCAACACCTATAAATCTAACCGATTAAAATATCAATTCTCCATCAATCCTCACATTGATACCACACTTCCTCATTGATTTTGGAAGGGTTTGGGTTTGATTTGGGAGCTTTGAAGTCAAGGGAATCTATCTTAGAGCATCTTAGAGCCAAGGATACACTAGCTTCTAAAAGTAAGGTTTTTAAATCTCTTTTTTCTTCAAATCTGTTTTTCTATTTCAATCACTGATTTAAATTGACATTTCTAGTTTAATTGGTTGATGATATATGGATGTTGATGTATTAATTTTGGTGGAGTGGTTTGATGTTGTAAAAAATCATTTTTATCAAAAGAGAATTTGATACATGCTGCTGGATTTTCAGATTTCAACAGGGCGGGATTTGTTCATGAATTTTCTGGTGCAATTGTAATCATTTTCATTAGCTATAAAAATTATATGTTGAAGCTAACATCCTAAGGCAACTTTGAGAATTTTCGTGGATCATGATAAGGACTCTAACTGCCTGAGAAAAATCATAAACCGAAAGTTTATCCATGCTGCCTGAATTATTGGAATTAAAACTGAAAATTTGTGTAATTTTGTTACCATAGTAAATGATTGATTTATCCTTTGAAATTTTTACAGGATATTAGAGACACCTTGAGGTTTTACCAAGATTTTTATTTCAAATTTTCTGGGTTCATTTGCTATGGTTAAAAATCATGCATGTTCTAAGCTGAGTATAAGTGGTCTCTGACTAGTAAAATTGTTGAATTTTGTTGCCATACTTAGAAAACTCTGTTTACTCCAAAAATTTTAAAGTACCTTGGAGACATACTGAAGTGTCTTTGAGAATTTTTATAGCCTTGGATTTCATGGTTTAAAATACAAAATAATTTGTGCTATAGATATGTGAAATCTGCCATTGTGTTGAAAATGAATTGATGCTTTGAGTTGATGAAATAATGACATTAGGTTCAAGTATGACACATGTGAATACATGCTAGTGACTTTAGAGAATGGTTTGAGGCATGATTGGAATCATATTATGAATGAATGTGTATATGTGCCTCATGCATGCATTTGGAAAAGAAAAGTGAATGATATGTGTATGTGGCAAAAGAGAATATATGAACTTTAATAGTGCATGTTCTGACATCTAGAAAAAACAAAAACAAGCCTTAAGTTGAATGAGGGGAAGGCAAGAACAGAACTTGCCTAGTGTGCATATTCTGACATATGGGGGAAAAGAGAAACAAGACTTACATTGAATTAAGGGGAAGATAAAAAAAGGAACTTCCCTCGAGATATTATGAGTCGGTAGACGTATTGGCTAGGAATAGAACTTGTGTGATTCGGAAATGGAAAAAAATAAAGTCCGATGATCACGTATAGGAATGAGTTCAATCCTGATAAGCAGTCTATTTTCCATATGTGGTGTTATCCACTATAAATACCATTTGGTATAAACTATCTATTGTGGAATTGTCCACTGTAGATACCCGTTGAGTATAAACTAAGTCGTTCCTATTTCAATGAAAAGAGAAAGATGCACTAAATTCAGTTTCGTAGTATGATATAAACTAAGTCTTTCCTATGTTAATAAAAAGAGAAAAATGCACTCAATTAAGTTCTATGGCCATAAGAGAAAACTAGAGAATTCCCTTTGATATATCTAGAACAAGTGAAGATGATTTCATTAAAGATTTCGGCATTTATCATACGCATACGCAAATTGATTTGAATTGTCTGCCTAGGATGATTTACTAGGTGTCTGAACATTGGGCAGTATATGCATTAAGTGACTGATTATTAAAAGCTACTCACTTTGAAAGTATGATTTGGAACTTTAAAAATGGACCATTGTTATAAGATGCATGATCACTTTTTTTCTTATAAACCAAAGTGGCTGGGGCGATGACGATAACATTATGAGTGAGTTTTTGGGGAGTTGCCCTACTGAGAATTTTAGAATTCTCACCCCTATGTGTTTGTGTTCCCGTGTTGTCTCCAGGTTGATCCAGAGAATAAAGAGGCTGCTTTATGAAAGGGAATTGAATTTGTAGTAGTTTAAGGCTAAAGCTTGTATCGACTGTACTTAGTCATATGTTTATATCTGTATAGGTAATAGAAAACGTATATGTACTAAAGCTCTTAGATGAGCTTCATTTTGTACTTAGCTATGCATTGAATAAATGTTTTGTATCTTTGTTATACATTTTAATAGAACTACACCTAGTTATTGCACGAACCAACCAAATTTGCTATAGTTATTTAAGAAAGGTCCACTAATTTATAAGTAACAACTCTCAAGTCTGATGTCATGACTTAAGGGTGACGTTATACTTGGGAGGATGTTACAAAATGGTATCAAAGCAGTTCATCCTAGTAGAACCTTGGGAAATGGACTGACTATGTTTCCAAATCTTAGATAAGTCATGCCTTGAATCTTATCTATATGATAGGATATAGGGTTTAGGTATGCATGACAGTCTAGTGGTGTTTTTGTTGGTTGCTATCACACTTAGTATAGTGTTGAGCCTGATCAACTCAATATCTTTGTTTGGTGTGTTCATAAACTAATGGCAAACCGTAGACGTACTATGACTAGGAATACTGAGCTGGATGACATGATGGATACTCTCTATGAGATGGCTGCAGATATGAGAGCACAAGCCGCAATGGCCAACTGGATAATGGAAAGCTTAAATCGAAATACGGCAGAGCTGGAGTTTATGATACTCAAGCAAGGATCCATGAGTGTAGCAGAGTACACGACCAAGTTTGAGGGGCTCTACCAGTTTTCTACTATTTATTAGCATAATCCAGATGAAGCTTGGAAGCGCATGAAGTATGAAAGAGGGTTACGGGAGGATATTCAAGCAGTCGTGAGTCTCTTAGAGATCAAAGATTTCGCTACCCTAGTGAACGAGTATTGGCTTGTAGAGGAATCCAATAGGAAGCTAGCAATTGCCAAATCTATTAGGGACGATTCTGAGAAGAGACTGGCATTTGAATATCAAAACTATGAGGATGACACGCCCTTAAAGAAATAATTTCAACTAAGTCTACCTAAGGATAAATGGCAACAGCAATCGAGGCCATGCCCAAAATGTAGGAGATATCACGGGGATAGACCTTTATTGGCTACACAAAATGTGTGTTATGGTTGCAAAAAACCAGTGCATAAGATTTGGGAGTGTATAGAGAAATGTCCAACACTTACTGAAAAGTCACCACACGAGCACCAAGAACTGAAGGGACATCACCATCTGACAATCCGATCCTAGGTAGGAACATTTTAGGATTTGATTGTTACCTTTTGATTGAATTGTTTAAGCTATGTGTGAATTCCTTGTTTGATTTACGAAATTTGTCTTTGAAATTGTTTTCAAATGAATTTTAAGGGCAAAATTCTTTTTAAGGTGGGTGGTAATGTAACATCCTAAAAATTATTTAAAAATTAATTTAGGTTTTACTAATCATAATTTCAAAAATCTGATAGTTTTAATAATGATGAGGATGGTTTAACAGATTTGTTAAAAAAAAATATAAATAATAATTTGAGGGCCCCATGGGCCTATCAGGATAGCCGAAAACATAGAATTGGGACCCGGAGATGCCCAAAACTGAGAAATTATAGGATTGAGATTAGAAATGATAAGGAATGAGAATTTTAGGCCTGAAATTAATTTTCAGGCAATGTTTGATTATCCGGGTATGATATTTTACCCGTTCGATAAAATTTCGGAGTGTGATTTTTAACACCGAAAGCTAGTTAATCTCTACAAAATAATGAAGTTTATCCCTTTGAATGCCAAATGAATGGCTAAGATTTTATCTTAGATGAAAGATCAAATCTTAGCCATTGATATTAAGTTCTTTTAATGAAAAGAAATTATGCTTTATGATTAACCAATCACATTACACCTTATAAGATAAATACTAGCTATTTTCTTCTCCAAGAAGGATGTCATTCTCGGCAAAGACAGCAAGCAATAGCCGCAACCTCATATCCATTTCCAAGAGCTTCATCTTGATTTCAAATCCCATATACACTAGCTTAGAGTTGTCAAAATGATAATCTTCCTTCACTAAAATTGTTCTACACCTCAACACCTACAAATCTAACCGATTAAAATCTCAATTCCATCAATCCTCAATTGATACCACACTTCCTCACTGATTTTGGAAGGGTTTGGGTTTGATTTGGGAGCTTTGAAGTGAAGGGAATCCATCTTGGAGCATCTTAGAGCCAAGGATACACTAGCTTCCAAAAGTAAGGTTTTAAATCTCTTTTTTCTTCAAATCTGTTTTTCTAGTTCAATCACTGATTTAAATTGACATTTCTGGTTTTATTGGTTGATGATATATGGATGTTGATGTATTAATTTTGGTGGAGTGGTTTGATGTTGTGAAAAATCATTTTTGTCAAAAGAGAATTTGATACATGTTGCTGGATTTTCAGATTTCAATAAGGGAAGATTTGTTCATGAATTTTCTAGTGAAATTATAGTCATTTTCATGAGCTGTAAAAATTATATGTTGAAGCTAACATCCTAAGATAAGGCTGAGAATTTTCGTGGAGCATGATAAAGATTTAACTGCTTGAGAAAAATCATGAGCCGAAAGTGTATCCATACTGCCTGAATTATCAGAACTGAAGCTGTAAATTTGTGTAATTTTGTTACCATACTAAATGATTGATTTATCCTTTGAAAGTTTTACAGGATATTAGAGACAACTTGAGGTTTTACCAGGATTTTTATTTCAAATTTTCTGGGTTCATTTGCTATGGTTAAAAATTATGCATTTCTAGTTCTACATTGAGTATAAGTGGTCTCTGACCACTAAAATTGTTGAATTTTGTTACCATACTTAGAGAACTTTGTTTACTCTAAAATTTTTAGAGCACCTTGGGAACATATTGAAGTATCCTTGAGAATTTTTATAGCCTTAGATTTCACGGTTTGAAATGCAAAATAATTTGTGCTATAGATATGTGAAATCTGCCATCATGCTGAAAATGAATTGATGCTTTGAGTTGATGAAATAATGACACTGAGTTCAAGTATGACACATATGAATGCATGCTAGTGACTTTAAGGAATGGTTTGAGGCATGATTGGAATCATATTATGAATGAATGTGTATATGTGCCTCATGCATGCATTTGGAAAAGAAAAGTGAATGATATGTGTATGTGGCAAAAGAGAATATATGAACTTTAATAGTGCATGTTCTGACATCTAGAAAAAACAAAAACAAGCCTTAAGTTGAATGAGGAGAAGGCAAGAACAGAACTTGCCTAGTGTGCATGTTCTGACATATGGGGGAAAAAAGAAACAAGACTTACATTGAATTAAGGGGAAGACAGAAAAAGGAACTTCCCTCGAGATATTATGAGTCGGTAGACGTATCGGCTAGGAATAGAACTTGTGTGATTCTGAAATGGAAAAAAATAAAGTCCGATGATCATGTATAGGAATGAGCTCAGTCTTGATAAGCAGTCTATTTCCCATATGTGGTGTTATCCACTATAAATACCATTTGGTATAAACTATCTATTGTGAAATTGTCCACTGCAGATATCCATTGGGTATAAACTAAGTCTTTCCTATGTCAATGAAAAGAGAAAGATGCACTAAATTGAGTTTCGTAGTATGATATAAACTAAGTCTTTCCTATATCAATGAAAAGAGAAAAATGCACTCAATTAAGTTCTATAGCCATAAGAGAAAACTAGAGAATTCCCTTTGATATATCCAGAACAAGTGAAGATGATTTCATTAAAGATTTCGACATTTATCATATGCATATGCATATTGATTTGAATTGTCTGCCTAGGATGATTTACTAGGTGTTTGAACATTGGGCAGTATATGCATTAAGTGACTGATTATTAAAAGCTACTCACTTTGAAAGTACGATTTGGAACTTTAAAAATGGACCACTGTTATAAGATGCATGGTCACTTTTTTCCTTATAAACCAAAGTGGCTGGGGCGATGACGATGACATTATGAGTGAGTTTTTGGGGAGTTGCCCTACTGAGAATTTTAGAATTCTCACCCCTATGTGTTTGTGTTCCCGTGTTGTTTCCAGGTTGATCCAGAGAACAAGGAGGCTGCTTTGTGAAAAGGAATCAGATTTGCAGTAGTTTAAGGCTAAAGCTTGTATCGACTGTGCTTAGTCATATGTTTATATCTGTATAGGTAATAGAAAACGTATATGTATTAAAGCTCTTAGATGAGCTTCCTTTTATTCTTAGCTATGCATTCAATAAATGTTTTGTATCTTTGTTATATACTTTAATAGAATTATGCTTAGTTCTTGTGCAAACCAATCAAATTTGCTATAGTTATTTAAGAAAGATCCATTAATTTATAAGTAACAACTCTCGAGTTTGATGTCAAGACTTGAGGGTGGCGTTATACTTAGGAGGATGTTACAGTTCTCCACTGCTGCTCCATTTATAGACGACTTTGCTTTTGAGCATGCTTGTCCGCGTACTTAGCAGTTCCCTTGCGCCCACTCTGTTGCATCAGCCATTCAGGATTTCCCCAACTACATACCCGGTCGCCACCTCACCCTACCAAGCCATGGTCAAACTCGTTAGAAGAGTCACCTTACCAACGCTTTTCTGACGGTTTTGCCTCTACCGTCTCTATGGAGATGGAAAGTGGTAGTGATGGAGAGGCTTCTGTTATGCAGCCATTGAGATGAGTTGAGTCCATTCATAGAGGAGCTATCCATCCTCACCAAGGTGCCCATGTTCAACCTGCTAGTCATCTTGCCACACCTGACGACCTAGCCCATGTGATTAGTTACCTTCCTCCTTCTTGGGAGTGACATCAGTAGGAGTTGACAGTGGACCTCTTGGAGTGCCTATGCATATTTAGTGGAGAAGATAGCTTTCAATTGTTTTTTGGATTAGAGGTTATCTATTCTAAGCGCGCCCTAGTAGGAGGAGTGAGAGGAGAGGTCTTTACTACCTTGTATTTAGTTTCCCTCTACTGACTGCTTATGTTTATTTTGGATGACTGTACTTAGCCTAACCTTTGTTGGTGGGTGTGATGCTACTATACATGTATATTTTGGCACGTGAGGAGGAATTGTTGATATTGATGATATATAAATATATGATGATATGATTATGTGTATAATATTGTGGTGTTGTATTGTTGATATTGATGATATATAAATATATGATGATATGATTATGTGCATAATATTGTGGTGTTGTATTTTGTATGTGCTAGTGACATGTTTTTATCTTTTTCTCTTATATGCAAGACAAATGACGTAGTGTATTCAGTATGTGCAGCTCACATTTTATTTTTAAAATTAATAAAAAATTTACCCATATTTTTACTAAAGTATTTCTAAGAGTTTAAGTTAAAAACTGGAACAAAAGAGTAATAACTAATAATTAACTTAAATGCGTCCTAAGCGTATTGGGTTAAATATTAGCATGTTACAGAAGGTCTGGGGGGTCCGTGTGTAGGTTTGGAATCAATCACTTCTTCTTCCTCTAGCCCAGCATATATCCATTGACGGAGAGCCGTTGCCCTCCATCAATGCTTTGGTTGATTTTTGCATTCAAAGATCGATCCTTACCTGAGGGATATAGGGTTGTGTGTTAATGCTGGGACACCAGGGAATCCGATGCTTATTGGACCCATCCGCAAGAATTTGCTAGGGGGAGGCCTAATGACCTTAGAGAGTGGGCTGGTTTTGGAAGCCTAATGACACTAGAGTGTAGGCCATTTTGGGAGGTCCAATGGACTTGGAGCGAGGTCGACGAGACGGTCAGTCAGAAGCCGACTGGTCCAATAAGGAATGAAAGAAGGCAATGGAATTAGCAAAATGACGTGGTTAGGTTTAATAGCCACGTCCATAGCACATTGATCGTTTCCATTTAGGGACCAATTATTGTCCAAAAATTGACATTGTCAGGAACCAACTTGGTCATTGCTTATATTGTTAAGGACTAACATGGGGATTTACTCTAAAAATAATGTTAAAAAACAATGTGCAAGAATCTACTTTTTTCTTTTCAGAATATCTATATATTTTTAGACAATTTCACATTTCAATATAATATTTATTTTTTTGCCAATAATACCCCCAAGTAATTTCATTCACTAATTATTGATTTTCCAAAAGTATTTTATTTAATAGAGTTATATTAATTTACTTATTATATTTTATTCAATTTTTAATATATTTATTATTTTTTTGATACTTGTCCTTATGAAAAAATGACAAATATTTTAAGGGGGAGAGAGGATATCTGTTCTTAGTCAATGAATGGACTTGGATCCGAGCTGAGGCCCAAAACCAAAATCCTTTGGAATAGCGCCAAGCCAGCCCCATGGCACCAGTTGGTACCTGGCAGATCGTTATTGCCAGAGACCCAGGGTATCAATGTCATCATCCTGCTTTGTTTCTTCCCGCAGCGCTGCTTCTCTTGTCTTTCTCCATTTCGTTTGGCTCCACATTTGCTCTTTCATACATTCAATTCATCTTTCATAGTACATGGAGATTCGCTGTGAGTGACAGTGGCATTGACTCCTCCTCGTGTTTCTCCTCTTCCCTCGCTTTAAGATCTGATCAGATTTAATATCGATTTCATGTACTGAGTTGCAATCCTTTCCGCCTCCCTTCTGCCGATTCGAAACATGGGTTTAGTTTTCACCAAATTGTTTTCTTCCGTTTTCGGTAACAAGGAAGCTCGAATTCTTGTTCTTGGCCTCGACAATGCTGGAAAAACCACAATTCTCTGTGCGTATCCCAATCCTTATCGATTTCCCCGTTCTGGTGATAACCATTGTTTGTTCATTTTTAAATTTTTTTTTTGAATATTTATATTCAGATCGGCTTCAGATGGGTGAAGTTGTATCCACCATTCCAAGTTGGTACTCTTTCTCATTTTACATTTACAGAATCTTACTCATTTTTTTTTTATTTTAATTATTAGTTTGTATACAATGATTCTGCGTTGTGTATATTCTGTTGATGCATGTTGGCGTGCTGCTTTTAAGTGTCTTTCGTGACATGGATGGTGTTTATGTTCTTTGGCACTACCTTCTGCATATTAACTGACCGATTTATTTGATTATTTTTTATGAACAGCCATTGGGTTTAATGTTGAAACAGTCCAATATAACAACATTAAATTTCAAGTTTGGGATTTAGGTAAGCGCTTTGATCGCCCAACTACGTTCATGCATTATCTCATCTATTTTATTCGCCCTTGTTTTGCTAGACAGATTTGAAACAAGTATAAATGATGAACATATATTATAAGAGTTTAATTTTAATACAACCAATGGTATAAAATCATCTAATCAAATCTTCGCATTGGCATGACCTTTCAAGTATGGGTGTGAGACTCAACTATATTTGCTAATGCCATACGTGATTGGATAACAGTGTACAGAACATTTTACACAATCAGTGAATAGAAATTAAACTCATACCATAATTTATGTCATTTTATTATGAATTTAACATTATGAGGTCATCCAAGTGATCCAACCAGTTTTCAAGTTCACCTGTGCTGCCTAGATGGGACTTCTGAGTTCTGGCCATATGTATCATTGTTTTTATATATTTTTTTTCTTAAGTTTCAGCAGAATCTAAGCAAAGATAAATGTTTTTGTTAAACCTCTGAAGATACATTCCTCCTTTCTACTTATAGAAGAAAATATCACCTCCAAAGATAAAATTTAGAATTCTGCTTTGAAATAGTCTATTATTTCCAGTCTTGTGCAATATTTTTTGTGACATAGGACAGCTATTTTCAATATCTAATTCCAGTCTATCACTTGTTTGAAACAGGTGGCCAAACTAGTATCAGGTAAGTCTTTTGTTTCCTTCAATCTTGCTTCTTTTGACTGATGGAAGATTTGTTGTTTATTTTTTATTTCTTCTTCTTCTTTTCTTTTTTTTAAGTAAAAAGTCCTTTACATTTATGTGCCATGAGTTTGCACTACCTTGACTGGCATTCATCAGTGAGCATTCCCTTGACTTGTATGAATTTTTATTTCTATTTTTTCTAATACAAGTGTTACTATAGTATGATTCACCATATAGTTTCATTGGTTGAAAGAGAAACATGGATGGCTCGGATGGCTCTCACTTTCAATTTCTAGTGGTATCGTAATTTTTAGCAGAATATGATTTTCATTCAATGTAATGGAACACATAAGATAGGCCCAACATGATGTTACTTTCTTACAGAAAAAAGACTAGAAAATATTGCCGTATCACATATCAAGGGATATTTTCACAAATTGGCTACTAGACTCTGTGCTTGTGCTTCAATGCATGCGTTTCCTAGCATGCCCATGCCCCTGTTTACGTGTAATCTTGCAAAATATATTATGAATAGTTATATGAATCAGTTACAACTTTGATGTCCATGTAGGTGACACTATTAGCAAGTGCCCTTTAAGTTAGTAGAGATATGAATCCTTATGTGAATAATCAATATGTACATTTCTTATGATATAAATTATCTCGAATTTCAATGCATGATGGCAAAATTTGGCAGGATATGCGAAAATTTGGTGATTATATGTATGAGAAGGGACAAGACAGAAATTTGTTACCCCCTCCCAGTCTCTTGACTTTGAAATTATGGTAGCTTGACATTGTGGAAACATATAACGAGGACTTGACGTCAACTAACAAATTGCTCTTATTTTAGTCTTTGTGTAGACTCCTTTGTTTCCCTTTGATTCTCATGACTTTTTATTGGTGTGAATATAACAGCTACACATTTTGGTTCTGTCCATAGGCCATATTGGAGGTGTTATTTTCCAAATACCCAAGCAATAATATATGTTGTTGATTCAAGTGACACTGACAGGCTAGTAATAGCTAAGGAAGAATTTCATGCAATTCTAGAGGTACTTATTCTTTATTTGTGATTTTCTTACATATTTTATTCATTATATGATTCTGACTCTTACTCATTGTGCTAACTCAAAAGAATTAGAAAAGCATGAATGTTAACATGTCGATTGTAAACAATGTGCCTAAATAATTTAGTTATGAGGGTTTGTGAAAATCTCCAATGTAACATGCCTTCAGTATGTTAGTATGAATTTTAATATAATTAGTCCTCTTGTACTTACTATTGGCTTCTACCATGGAGAACATATGTTAGGTCTTGTAATATTTGATGTTAAGGCTATATTAATTTCTATAGGGATACGCATGTTATCTAAGGTGGCTGCTGATGTATATGGCCAATGGGCAAGGGATTTTGTAACTTACTCTGCCTGTGGGTAGTGGGTAATGGGTTTTGTAACTGACTATTCCGCCTAGGCAGAGGAGAGAGAATATTCTAATTGATAAGGGGAGAGTCTATATAGGCAAGGGGAGGGATATTGAGGGGGGTAGTTGGAAAAGATAACCGATGGTGACTGAAAAGAACACTTGATGCAGAAAGTAACGTTTTTGTAGGGAAGGCTGGGTGCGGACAGAGCTCTTGAAGAGTATGTGTTATGGTATTAATGTTTCCCTGTATTTGCTTAGGTTCTATACTCCGAATAATCTTATATTTTCTGTACTGTAATTTCAACTGTAGACAGAGAGCTAGCCACCTATATTCAGTGTATTTTAGAAAATTCTGGTTCTAGTTCTTATCAGCTGCAAGCTGCTTATTAGTACTACATGATGGTTGGTGATAGCAATTGGGTTGTGGAGGGGAACCAAAAATATGTTAGGATATTGTGTGTGACAAATAAATTGGCACTAGCCACTGTTCACCCTTATGTTAAGTTCCATTTTCTAAGCTATTCTGAATTCATATTTGTTATAGTATTAATGTTTCCCTGTAATTGCTTAGGTTCTATACTCCGACTAATCTTGCATTTTCTGTACTGGAATTTCAATTGTAGACAGAGCTAGACATCTATATTCAGTGTATTTTAGAAAATTCTGGTTCTGGTTCTTATCAGGTGCTTATAAGTATAGTGCCACATGAGGGCTTGGTGATAGCAATTGGGTTGTGGAGGGGAACCAAAAATATGTTAGGACTTAGGATATTGTGTGTGAGTGTGTGGCAAAGATTGGCACTAGCCACCACTCACCCCTATGTTTAAGTTTGATTTTCTAAGCTATTCTAAATTCGTATTTGTTAGAATGGATGCACTGTTTGTGAAAGTAGTGCCAGGATTTAATTTTATTGTCTCTCTCTCTAAAATTTGTTGTCTAGGTCTACTCTTGGAGTAGATCCAGTGTCTTATTCTTGTTTGGCTCAATTTTGTGTTGTTCATGATTGTGGTTTTCAGCTTTTTAAAGTATTCCTTACCATTAGTTTCTTTCTCTGAACCTTTTTGTCAGGAGGAAGAACTAAAAGGTGCAGTTGCATTGATTTTTGCAAACAAACAGGTCAGAATGTGACTAATTTTTGCATGATATTCCTGTTTCGAGAGGGGGTGGGGTAAGAAGGAAAGAATGGACATGATAAAAAGTTATGAAGCTGATTTCATCAGTGGAATTTTTGCTAAACTACAATGGGATATATTTGATTTTAACTTAAAAAGTGTTATATACATAAATTCTTAATAAGATATAGCAATCACATGGTATGTGTGAAACATTGTTGTTTCAAAATTTTGCATCATTGGTTTTGAATTTGTCTTTCTGCCTGATATAGGACCTTCCTGGTGCTCTTGATGATGCTGCAGTGACAGAGGCTCTAGAGTTACACAAAATTAAAAACCGCCAATGGGCTATTTTTAAAACTTCAGCCATAAAGGGGGAAGGACTGTTTGAGGGTCTGGACTGGTAAGTCAGTTGAAACTGAATGATTATATTTATAGCCTCTTGATGCTGTTTTGCTGATGGCTGCTTAATTGAAGCTTCTGATAACCATAGCAATTAGGCAGCTTTGCACCATTCTTCACTTTTTGTTGTTCTTTACTTCATTTGCTTTAATGTTGCAATGGTAGGGTATGACCGTCGGGTACAATACGTAATTACTATAAATTTTGGAAAATTTTCAAAATGGGTATTACAAATAAAGTCACTAAATTCAAGTCTACTTTTCCCTGCTCCTTATTCTTCCATACCTACTTGCAATTTGCTCTTCCTTGCTCTCACCTTAGTGCCCTGTCCTATCCACTCAGCCACTTCCACCTCACATGCCCATCAATGGTTGCCACTATTATACCGCATTTGGTAGCATTCATGTCGAAATTATGGGTGTTAGATAGGGAAGGAAGAAAAGAGAGAATAAAGACTTCTAATAATATGAAAATATATTGATATGTTGTGATGTAAGGTGATGTGGTGTGATATGAAATACAAAGAACCAATACCTATTTATAATGATACTAGAATCCTAATCCTAATTAAATAAACAAATAATGAAATATAAGAAAATACATAAATCAATCCTACGATATCATCTAAGATATGAAATATTATTTTCTTATTTCTAACACCACCACTTAAGTTAAAGCTTACAGAACATATTCAAGGCCCAGTGCCTTGGTATATGTTGTTTACAAACGATATAGTGTTGATAGCAAAATTAAGAGAAGAAATAAACAAAAAGCTATGGAGGGAAGCTTTGGAGGTATGTGGGTTTTGTATAAGAAAAAGTAAGACGGCATACATGGAGTGCAAGTTACCACAAGTCACAATTTAAATATCTCGGTTCTATCATTCAAAGTGATGGAGATATACAGGGAGATTTAACTATAGGATTAAAGCAGGATGGTCAAAATAGAGAGGCGCTTCAAGTCTTATTGTGATTAAAAAAGTACTACTAAAGCTTACAGGTAAATTCTACCATACAGCGATAAGATTGGCTTTGTTGTATGGGACTGAATGTTGGGCGGTGAAAAGGTCAACATAAAAATTAGTTACATGTGGAAGAGATGAGGATGTTGTGATGGATGAGTGACTACACAGGATATGATAGAATAAGGAATGAATGCATTAGAGAGAAAATTGAGGTGATGCCTATCATAGAGAAGATGGTAGAATTTCGTTTTAGGTGGTTTCAGCATGTTTGGAGGAGACTTGTAGAGTCCTAGTAAGGAGAGTGGATCAAATAGAGAATAACACCATAAAAAGAGGTAGAGGGAGACTGAGGAAAACTGTAGGAAAATAATCAAAAGAGATTTAAGCGTCAATGATCTTAACATAAAAATGATATATGATATAGCTCCGTGGCGTCGCTTGATCCATATAAACAATCCCGCTTAGTGGGACAAGGCTTAGTTTTTATTATTGTTGTTGTACAATTAAATCCTTAACAATAAAAAACAAATAACGACCAAGCGGGGATAGTCATGGAGGAAATAGTGCTAGACTGGGACAGTTGAGGAGGAAACAGAGCCTTTAGTGTTTATGAGGTCACTCTTTTTCTTGCTGTGAGACTAAGACGACCTTTCCTAGTAGCTTGGCCCTGGGAGACAACTTTTCTCAGCAGTTGGCCTCGTGATAAGGCTTTTCCTAGAGTTTGGCCAATGGGCATAAAGGGACATAGAGATCAGGTAGTTGAACATTATAGCGTTGGACAGAGGCATAGATGACCGGCAAACGGAGGTGATGCCACTGGAAATAAATCATAAATGGGTTGGTGACGACTGGTTGAAGGCATGGCCAATTGATAGTCGGGATGCGCCACCATTCGTTGAAGAAAAGGCGACATGTGGCTGGACGCATAAATGATGCAAACTACGTATGACATCGCATGAGCTGATGAACAGTTGATGTTTCTTTGGGGTTAGGCCACGAATGGTGCGGCAAGTTGGATGGAAGGGTCATTAGCTGAAAACATCACCGAATGAGTCATTGGCAGTTAAAAACAGTTTTTCTTTGAGGTAGAATGGAAGAAAATTTTAGGTTTTCAATGGTCTGTTCTGAAAGCATACTCAAGGAGTTCCAAATTTAGGTAGGAATTTGGCATGAAAAAAGGGCGGTATAGGTCATGGAGGATGGTATTGCTTTGATACCATGTTGAAATTATGGTTCTTAGATAGGAAAGGAAAAAGAGAGAGGATAACGACTTCAAATAATACGAAAATATATTAATATGTTTTGATGTAATGTGATGTGGTGTGATATTAAACATAAAGAACTAATCCCTATTTATAATGATACTAGAATCCTAATCCTAATTAAATAAAGAAACAAATCATAAAATATAAGAAATACATACATCAATCCTAAGAGATCATCTAAGATATGATATAAAATATTATAAGATATGATATAAAATATTACTAAATATTTTCGATTTCTAACGTTGTATAATACTTTAGGCAAGACAAATATATGAATCCATGTCCTAGACTTCTTAAGCAGATTTAGCTTGAGGGCATGGGGAATCTGCTAAGACTGGATCAGTAAATGGAAAGACAATAGAACCAATATGAATAACCTTGTATTTTCAATGGGGAATTCTTGGACAATGTGTCCAAGAACCCTAGAAATTGGAGAAGAATGTATATGGATACAATGAGGGAGATCGAGAGCCCCTCAACTCTCTAAGCCTAGCCACGATACAAGAATGATCAATAATCCCTCATTATTCTGTTATTTTCCCTTTTATACCTTCACTGCTACTCCTAACCTCCTAACCTCCTAATTGCTTTGACAACTGTCTTGCCTAATCACAACTGTCCTTCTCATTATTATTCACAACTGACTTCAAACAACAGAATTTACATTTGTGCCCCTCCTCTCATAAACCTTTCCAAAGAATGGGTCCTAACACTACCCCCCTCCCCTCGAATTGGCACCTTGTCCTCAAGGTGCAGTTGAGGGAAAGTAGCTTGCAGGTTAGCGAGAAGCTCCCAAGAGTTTTCAGAGTCTGGCAGGTTTTCCCGATGAACCAGAACTGCAACAGCACCATTGGCAGCAGTACAGGAATCTAGCAATGTCTCAGGGGTAGCCTGCAACTCACCATCAACAGTTAACCCAATAGGAATGTCCTGTGGTTTGGATGTGGGAGGTACACTCCTTTTCAGTTTACTAACATGAAATATGGGATGTAATTGGCATTCGGTGGGAAGGGCCAGCTTGTAAGTGACTGGTCCCACTGTCTGAATCACCTGAAACGGGCCATAATAGCGAGGACTTAATTTTTCATTGGCCTGAGATGCCAAACTGCGTTGCCTATAAGGTTGTAATTTGATGGAAACCCAGTTCCCAACCTCATAAGTCACCTCTTTCCTTCGTTTGTCTACGAACAGCTTCATCCTCTGTTGAGTAAGGCATAGATTGTGCTTAAGCTCATCCAAAATCTGATCTCGGGTGGCTACTAACTGCTGTACCTCAGGGACTTTGGAAGGGTATGTTTCTCCCTTGAATAGGATACGTGGTGGTCTGCCATATAAAGCCTGAAAAGGGGAGAATTGAGTGGAAGCATTGTAAGTGGTATTGAACAAATATTCTGCCCATACAAGCCATTCGGGCCACTTCTTGGGCTGTATACTCACAAAACAGCGGATGTAAGTCTCCAAGCAACGGTTAACGACTTCGGTTTGGCCATCCGTTTGTGGATGGTAAGCAGTGCTATACTTCAACTTCATCCCAGCTTTGGAAAATAAAGCAGACCAGAACTTGCTCAGAAAAACTTGGTCATGATAAGAGATTATCACCTTGGGAAAACCATGAAGTCAGACTATCTCTTGTATAAAGAGTTGAGCAACATCTTTTGCTGTAAAAGGGTGATTGAGGGCAATGAAGTGATTGTATTTGGTAAGCCGATCAACCACTACCATAATGGTGTCCTTGCCCTTGGCTTTAGGTAACCCGGTGATGAAATCCATTGAAATCTCATACCATACATGAGATGGAATGGATAGGGGCTGCAACAAGCCTGCAGGGGATAATGTTTCATATTTATTCTGCTGACAGATTTGACAAGCTGCCACATACTCCTTAGTTTGTTTCCTCATCCCTTGCCAAAATACTGCCCCAGCTATATTCTCTTATATGCTCTGAGGAACCCTAAGTGTCCGCCTGTTGCTGAATCATGAAATTCTGCAAGTAGCAATGGGATCTGCGTGGAATTACGAGGTAAGACCACTCTGTCTTGGTAAAAAAGTCTGCCTTGGTGCAACGAGTGGCCTGGGTGTGACTCAAACCCTTGCTATAAAGCTTGAATAATACTCTGCAGATGAGGATCTTGTTCAACCTCTGCTGCCACTGTGCGCCACAAGTCAGAATGGACTACTGAGATAGCCTGAAACTGCACCTATCGTGAAAGAGCGTCTGCTGCCTTGTTTTCATGTCCAAGTCTAAAGCGGATCTCAAAATCCATTCCCAACAACTTAGAAGTCCATTTCAATTGTTCTTCCCCACATAGCCGCTGATCTTGTAGGAACTTGAGGCTTCGCTGATCTGTTGAAATGATAAAGTGTCACCCTAACAAGTAATGTTTCCACTTCTGAACTGCAAATACTACTGCCATGAGTTCACACTCATATACTGATTTTTTCTGGGCTTGAGGGGACAAAGCTTGGCTGAGAAATGCAATTGGCCTGCCTTCTTGCGTGAGCACAACCCTTAAACCTTGGCTCAATGCATCCGTGGTAGCTAGCCATTGTCAACACCAAGTTTAAAAATAGGAAATTGGATTCCCAAACCAGATTGCAAGTGCACCTAGATAGTGGTATGCAACTCGGGTCATCTCACAAGGAAGTTGAGCTAATTAGTTGAAGTAAAAAGGGGGCTTTTGTTGCATTAAAATTTGAATGATGAGTAATTGAACTTAACAATGGTAAAAAGAAGCTAGCCGAGGGGATTCTTGAGCTAGGGAATGTCAATTATTAACATAACGAAATATCAAACACTTGGTGAAGGACTAAGTACTAATCATGCAATCACACAATTAGATAGCAATTCTCTTAAAAGTCAATCAACTAAAGGATAATGTTGAGTATATACACTTAAATGATTGCAATCACAAAACATAAATGTATGAACCAATTAAGATACCAACTGCCCTAGTCCAATTCTCAATCAAGAACCATCTCTTTCCCTTAGTCAACTAAATGCTCACTAATCTATTAATTAGCATGCATTCAATCAACAGGCTAAATCATGTATGCTTGCAAATCATGCTACCATACATAAAACAGCACCTTACTTAACATGCATATGAATTGTAAACATGAAAAGAGAGGAAAACATAGAGAGAAAGAGAACAACATCAAGGTTTTGCATTAAATCCAACAATGTTTCATAACATAACCCTAACTCTTGAATCCTCCTTGGCTAGCAAGAGAGCTGCTTCTCCATGGAGGAGGTTACAGCCAGAAAAGGAAGAAAAGTAGAGCAAATAGAAACAAAAATTTGCATAAAAATGAACCAGCTTTGTGTATCAATGTGTTCTTGAGATGGAGAAGGAAGAAGAAGGAGAAGAAGAAGCTCTCCTCTAAAACCTAATTCTATTTCTTAATTTGGCAAAGAATGTCTCGGGATTTGTGCCCCAGAGTCTTACATCATCATTAAATTTGCTAAAAAGGGGCTTAAGTGGTTCAAAATTGCAAAATTAAACTTTCAGGATTGGGCCCGAAAAAATCGCTGTAGCGAGTTAAACTTGTTGCAGTGAACGGATTTCAACTTCTCCACAGGTGCCAACTCTCAGGCTCGTTGCAGCGAAGCTGTCCGGACATTGTTCCTTCTTGCAGCCTCTTTCTTTCTTCCACTTGCTCTAAGCTCTACTCCACAATGCATTCTTACAGGTGACTCTTCAGATGTACATGATCCACTTTGTAGGACAAAGAGATCTCATGAGAGGTAGAAACCAAAATTGCACAAAAGTCATTAATAAAAGCCACAAAACAAAATTGAGTGCAAAGGGGTTAAAAGATCCAAAACTAACAACACTCATGGATGCTAAACCCAAAAAGAATGCAAAAGCACCAAGTTTAAGAGAGAAATTATTTGCAAAAAGAGTGTTTATCAATCCGTTTCGGCGACAAACGGCTTAGAAAAATTAGGGACAGCTAGAATGGGGAGATCAGCCACAACAGTTTTCAGTGCCTCAAAGGCTGTTGTGCATTATCATTCCATACAAATGCATCCTTTTTTGTCAAATCAGTGAGGGGCTTTGCTATCAAACCATAGTTGCGGACAAACCTCTTATAGTACCCCGTCAACCCCAGGAATCCACATAGAGCTTTCAGGTCCTTGGGGATAGGCCATTGATGCATGGCCTCTGTTTTCTTTGGGTCAGCAGCAATTTTGAGGGACAGCAAAACAAGGATATCATCGAAGAAGACAGCAAAACTACATTTCTTTCTATTTACCACCTGGCTGTTAGCTCTCAGAAGTGTAAATACAGCATCTAAATGGGTAGCATGTTCCTCTATCCCCATGCTATAAACAAGGATATCATCGAGGAAGACCAATACAAATTTCCGAAGAAAAGGGCGTAATACCTCATTCATTAGGGCCTGAAAAGTGGAGGGTGCATTAGTGAGACCAACATGCATCACAAGGAATTCGTATAATGCTCTTCATGAGTATGAAATGCAGTCTTCTTAATATCTTCCTCCGCCATCCGTATTTGATGGTACCCCGATTTTAGATCTAGCTTTGAGAAGACTCTTGCCCCTACTAATTCTTCCAACAGTTCATCAATTACTGGAATGGGAAATTTATCTGGCACTATGTTTTTGTTTAATGCCCGATAATTGACGCAAAAATGCCAGCTACCATATTTTTTTTCTTGCCAAAATGATGGGACTGGCATAAGGGCTCACACTAGGACGAATTATCCCCGAATCTAACATTTCTTGCACCAGTTTTTCAATCTCTCTATCTCTTTTTTTAATAGTGCAGGTATCGGTAAGGTCTAAGGTTGGGAATATCAGTCGCTGCCTTGAGTGTGATAGCATGATCATGGCTCCTGCTCGGAGGTAGTCCTTGTAATGGTTGGAAGATTGTTTCATTTTCCCTCAGTGCCTTAGGAATTTCAGCAGGTATTTCTCCTTCTTCAATTGCTTGCTCTTGAGGCCAAAGTTGGACCAAGTACCCCTCAACACCTGTTTGTAAGGTGTTTAGAGTTGAGCGTAGGGATGCACCACCATAACACAACTTTGGGTCCCCTTGGATCTTAATGATTTCCCCTTCCTTGAATATTATGATTAAGGACTCTTTGAAATGAGTCAGAGCTATCCCAATAGTATCCAACCATTTCAAACCCAATACAATTTCAACACTATCCACAGGGAATACGAAGAAATTCTTAGTGACAGAAATGGTAGGAAGGTGCACTTGTACCTCATGACAATGTTGAATTCCCCTAAGTCATTGGCCAGATGCTACTATGACTACGATTTTGTCAGTAGCCTCAGATTCAAGTCCCAGATTGTCTACTAGCCGCTGACAAATGAAGTTATTTGAAGCTCTAGAATCTATCAACACTCACCTTTTGGCCTGCGACCTTGCACCATAGCCTCAAGGATCGTGCGGAACTGTGCCTGGTGACGTTCTTGAGATTCAAATATAACATATTGAGAGATCCTTCCAACTCCTCTTGAGCATCTTGCCATTCAACCTCTGGCCCTGTCTCGATGTCCTTTTCAATCACCATGAATTTGAACTGTTTGTTTTGTCAGTGCTTGCAGACGTGTTCAGGTGTGTATCTCTTATTGCAATTAAAACAAAGGCCCTTAGTTCTTCTCTCTTTATACTCATCGTCAGTCAGTTGTTTGGACCCCTTGGATCCAAAGCTGTTAGATGCCCCACTAACATTAGATGGTCCACTAACAACCTGTGAGTCTATTTTGGGTCTGTTGAGAAACAACGGAAAAGAGAAAATCATAGGATGAATCCGTGTGTGTTCGCTACACAATGAAGAGAATATATATAGACAATGTGCAATGAATACACAATAATTACAAAGATATAATATTCCTAATTACGGATATTCACAGATTCTAATACTCCCCCTCTTGCTGGAGCATATAGATCATATGCACCTAACTTGTTACATAGGTAACTTATTCTAGGACCTCTCGACGATTTGGTGAGAACATCTGCTAATTGGTCATTTGAATTGATGAAGCTTGTGGTAATGTTTCCAGATAGAATCTTCTCTCTGATAAAGTGACAATCAACTTCAATGTGTTTGGTCTTTTCATGAAAAACGGGATTTGAGGCAATGTGTAAAGCGGCTTGATTGTCACATACAAGTGTCATGTGTTTGGTTTCCCCAAATTAAAGCTTTATTACTGGAGATGTGGTCAATGGTGGCGGAATCAAGAACCCAAGGACTCAATGAGGCCGATTGAGATAGACAAGCAAAAGAATTACCAATGTGTGCAACAAAGGCAGTGGAATCAAAGTTCTGACGTTGCTCAAACCACTTCAGAAAATCAGCATAGTCAGCTAGAGACGGCTTCAAAACACTCTTATTTTCAGAGGTAAAGCCGGTGGCAGCCATGGGCACAAGAACACATGGGCAGAAGCGATTTTTGCAGAATATGACTTCAGCAAAGTGCACCGATGGCGAAAAGGCAGGAAGATCCAGAAAGGGGAGGACGGCGCGAATTCGGAGGTGGCAGAAGTGGCCGGAAAGCTCGCCGGACGCGCCCACACGCGTGTTGGAGAAGGACGCGGGTGAACAGTGCTGTGCTGGACTACAAGGGCGCATGGCGGTGTGTCAGTGGTCAGATTGGGACCGGACCGCCGCAGTTGGGTTCCGTAGGGAGGGGCGACGCTGGTGGTGGGTCGAAGGGCGGAACTGTTGCCGGAAAAGGTCGCCGGCGGTGAAGAAGGCGGCGGAAATTGGGGGAAAAAAAAACAGCCGGGAGGGAAAAAAAGGAGCCGGTAACCCAAAGGAGGACATGGTGGCTGGAAAAATTTTCACCGGAGGACAGTGGGTCCCCTTGATTGCACGGATTCAAGTTTCTTTTCTCACTTAGGCTTTGGATACCATATTGAGAAACAGAAGAAAAAAGAAAATCATAGGATGAATCTGTGTGTGTCAACTACACAACGGAGAGAATATATATAGACAATGTGCAATAAATACACAATAATTACAAAGATATAATATTTCTAATTACGGATATTCACATATTCTAACAGGGTCCTCCTATACTCCCATTGCTGCACAGGACACTATTTCGGCCTAAACTCCCTGTAACCCCTCCTTTGTCTCCCAAACCTCCTCTGGATAATGAAAAACCTCGGGCCCAACTTCTCCCTGCAGTGCCTGGCCCAAATCTACCCCTAGCCCAAGCCTTATTCCTAACTTCAACTAACTCTGCCATGCCCATCATATCATCAAGTGTGTCAAAATGATGCATGTCAAGTTCAGAACTTACCTCTTCCTTTAACCCATTTAGGAACAAGCCATCCAAGAATTGTCTTTCCCGTATTTAGCGGGCTAGCCAACTGTTCGAATTGATGGCGGTAATCAAGCATCGATCTACTTTGTTTCAACGACATCAACGTTACGAATGGATTACGAGCCATCAACAATTGGAACCTCTTCACCACTACCAACTGAAAGCGTTCCCAAGAGTACTTCGTTGTTGTGGTCTCCTACCACTTGAACCACGTCAGTGCGGGACCCTCCATCGTCACTTTTGCCACCGCTAACCAATTCTCCACCGGCACTTCACAAATCTCTTATCGATCAACATGATTGATCCGTCCATAAGCATCTTCACCGTTGAACAAGGGAAGATCGATTTGTCTACACTGTTGTGTTCCTCCGCTGCGTCGACTTGCGGAGTTTTTGTCGCCATCACTGTTCCTGCCTTGGGCTCTGTTGGGTACATGATCTGTGAGGTTGAATGCACTCCACATGTTCCATGCACGCTTCAACCCGTGCAATCCTCTCTCCTAGTCGCTTGATCGATTCCTCCAAAGCGAGATGGTGTTCCTTCGCCATGCATCGATCCTCGCCAAATCTCTCCAAAAATGCATCAAACTTCGCCTCCATCTTCGACTTACGCACCATATGAGCTCTCCCAGGATCAGAAGAATCTGAGATTAGTGCTAAGACTGGATTAGTAAATGGAAAGACAATAGAACCAATTTGAATAACTCTGTATTTCAATGGGGAATTCTTGAACAATGTGTCCTAGAACCCTAGAAATTGGGGAAGAATGTATATGGACACAATGAGGGAGATTGAGAGCCCCTCAACTCTCTAAGCTTAGCCACGATACAAGAATGATCAATAATCCCTCATGATTCTGTTGTTTTTCCTTTTATACCTTCACTCCTATTGCTAACCTCCACTCCTACTCCTAACCTTGTAATTGCTTTGACAACTGTCTTGCCTAATCACAGCTATCCTTCTCATTATTATTCACAACGGAATTTACATTTGTGCCCCTCCTCTCATAAACCTTTCCAAAGAAAGGGTCCCTAACAGAATCCACAAGAAAATGGAGACACGATAAGTATAAATGTTGCAATATCACGAGTATTATTATTGAATATAGATACAGTCTATACAAACCACCAATTTTGGAGTTTCCATGCATCATAGTTTCACATTTTATGGTTTTGAGGGTATTTTATATTTTGTGCTTCATTTCATCATTAGAAGGCATGTGTGTTGTGGTTTCTGTGATTTGAGCGTTAGGTTGATGGTGCAAATTTTTAGGGAACCAGGGGATAAAAATTACATATAAATAATTTTAAAAAAGACAACAATGAAATTCTCTCGTACTTATTACTCAAAGAATTCATGATCAGAGAGGGACGGAAGAGATGTGTGAAGTACAGATGAAACCCAAGAGAGAAGAGAGTAAGAGAGCAATAGAATAGCAGAGGAGAGTAATCTTTACTGAATGTTCAATGAATGAATGAACTGTTCATGAGGCTGCACCTTATATAGAAGTTGATGCGACTGAAATGTATGACTGCATAGGAAATATCTGGTATGGTGTTCGTCAAGTAGAGAAGCTAATCAACCAGTTTGCGATAAGATGCAGCATTAGAATACCGGCCTTCATCATCCTTGATAAGCTTCGTGGAGGAACTAATGGGGTGCTTGCTAGTTTGTAGACCAACAAACCAGCTTGTTCAGTTAGCTGAATAGTGTTTCTCCTTTGAGATAATGAAATACCTTTAGAGCTCCTAGCCCCTTCTAACCCAAGCAAGAATGTCAAGGGGCCAAGGTCCATAATCCTAAACAGATTGTCCAATGTGTGCTTAACCGAGGCAATCTCAGTTGTATCATTCCCTATTTATATCACGTCATCCACATACACTGAAAATGCTGTGAAGGAAGGAGAGGCTGATTTGACAAATAAGGAGTGATCGGCTTGGGATTGCCTGTGTTAGGTAGCCGACTTGTAACATTGGCCTAAACTGTAATTGTGGGGCATGTGAGATGAGAGAGAATGAGAGGCACACTCGTGTGTAACCACCTGCTGAATTAGCAGTGAGATAGTGCTGAAGGGAAATATCATGTGATTCTGTTATGAGGTGAGGGGTTATGTGTATGCAAGGGATGAGAGGAGAGAGGAAGAAAGCATTGACAAATTATTGAGGGATGGAAGAGGTGAAGATATGGGTTGGTTGATGATAAGAATCAGATGTAGGAACTAGACCACCGGGTTTCAAGTTATGGGATTTGAGTTGATGTTCCTATGTGACAAGCACACTTCCCTCTATATTTTTCAAGATCTGGGACCTGGAGGAAGACCTGACTTGATCAACATTATTGTTTCCCTCTAGCTAAATCACCTTGTTGAGGACAAGATGATGATTTTAAGATTTTTTTGTTTTTTGTTTTTGGAGTTTGGGGCGAGGGGGGGGGGGGGGGTTGTTAGGACTGGATGGCCTTTCTTGAATCTTTGCTCTAGAGTTTACAAAGCTTGAAGGACTAGCAAGAATGTGTAAAGAGCAATGAGCTCACACACTCCCTTCTTTTACAGGCTATGAGGCCCTGGGTTTGGGGCTGTAAGCAGACGGGTTTTGTGCCTCAATGTGTTGGTCTTGGATGCTTATTTGATTGGAGTGAAGTTGTGTTAGATTGTTACATTCCAAAGCATACCATTTATGTTTGAATTAGTAGCTAGTTTAGGCCTATTTTAGTGCATCTATTGATGGATGTCAAGAGCTTGTCATAACCCAAGCTTTCAATGTGACATTGTGTCTTGAAACAACTCAAAAATTTCCCTTCCCCATAGCCTCCAACAGCCACGGTTTGTGCTTCAAAATGGAGGAGGAAAATTTCAAGTTTTGAGCATACATGCCATGCATTACATTTGTCATATAATCCTATGTTTTGTGCTTTAATTTAATCTTTTATCATATGGTGGTATGATACTATGATGTACATTATGCAGCTGGAAATATGTGCATGAAATAATGCATACATGCATCACATTGTCATTATCATAGCATTAAGAAAATAACAATTATATCATAATACCACTTTTGGTAAATTTTACTTTTTGGAATCTTAACTACAATTGGTTTAATCATGGCTTTAATATATTTTATTGATCTAATTAGAATCCTATGCTCATTAATTATTCTAATTACTCATTAGAGCCGTAATCCGTGATTAGGATTTTTAAATAGTTTTCATTTAAATTTTGTTGACTTTTAATTTGGACTTTGACTTGTTAACCTTTTATTAATCCTTTATGAACTTTGTCTTCCATGTTGACTCCTTTGACCTTGGGTTGACTTTGAATTTTTCGTGTTGACTTTGGTTGACTTTGGTCAACAGTTGACTTTTGGTTGACTTCTCTTTTGCAAGAGTAAATTCAACCGTTTCTCGTTGAAGTTATGATTTCTCAATGTTTGAGTTAATCTTTCTAGTTATGAATTTGGGGATGTTAACCAAAGGAGCGAGGAAGGTTTTTTTAACTACGTCAGGGGAGAGCCACCGATTGGGTAGCTCAAAATTGGATTGGAATTGGTCTTGGGAGAGTGCTGAGTCTCTCGAACTCCTCAGCAACCTATTTTATTGTATTTCTCTTTTATGTGAATTATATGTACACACAGAGGTTGATACCCCACTAGTGTCTTCCTCTACATATTTATACAGCAGTTCCACCTTCTTATTATACACCTCTTCATAAAGATCTCCACGGAGGAAAGCATTATTGACATCTAAATGCTCAAGGAGCCAATCATGCTTAGAGGCCAAGGCTTGGAGCAACCTTTGTGTACTGAGTTTGGCCATGGTGAAGAAATCAATACCCTCGAGTTTGGGTGAAGCTCTTGGCAACTAATTTGGCTTTGTACCTTTTTATGCTACCATTGGCCTTCAACTTCACCTTGTAAACCCATTTGTGCACCCTCCGGTTTTCTTGCTTGCAGGTAGATCGGAAAACTCCCACATTCCTATGTAATTAAGGGCTTCAATCTCAGCTTGCATTGCTTTTCCCCAATGCTCAGACAAAACAGCTTGGTGATAAGACTTTGGTTCTTCTGCCAGGGACAAGTTAAGAACAAAATTCCTATGGGAAGCAGAAAGTCTAGAATATGAGAGGTGTTCAGAGAGTCGATACAACACACCTGAAGAATCTTGGACAGCATTGGCTAAACAGGTCAATGCACAATGAAAGTCCTTGAGGTAAGATGGTGGTTTCCTTTCCTTTGAGACTTTTTGAGGGGAATGGGTACAGGAGGAGGAGAAGGATCACAGTTAGTGGAGGTTGTTAATGGGAAGGCATATATTCTGCAGGATTAGGAGATGGTGGATCTGATACAAAGGAAGAAGGAATAGGAGGATTTGCTGCATTTGTGGCTGGATTAGGCAGAGAATTATAGGAATAGGTGATGGAAAGGGAAATATTTCACATAAATCAGATGCTAAATCATGATATGGAATAACAAGTAAATCATCTGGACATATGACATGCTTGAAAGGTAATGTGTCTTAGTGGAAAACAATGTTTCTTGAAAATAAAATGTCTCTAGTGTGCAGTTCATAAACTAAGTATCTCTTAGTGCTTGTCCTATGTCCTTTGTAGACCCCTTTCCTAGCCCTAGGATCAAGTTTCTTCCTGTTAGCAGTGCAAGTAGAAACCAAACACTGGCAGCCAAAAGTTCTAATGAGGTCAGATCAGGTTGCTTGCCAAACAGCCTTTCCAATGGTGTGGTATTCTGAATTGCTTTTCTTGGTAATGTAATTATCAGAAAAATAGTGAGCAATGGCATATGTCTAAGATTTTAGGGACTTGAACTAAAACATTAGTGCCCTAGCAGTGTTTAAAATGTGTTGATGTTTTCTTTCACCAAGCCCATTTTGTTTGGTTGTTTCTACATAAGATTTCTAATACAATATGCCGTGGGCTGATATAAAGTCACAAGGTTAAACTCAGGCCCATTATCAAACCTTATGATCTTTACCCTACAAATTATGTTTCTATCATATTGATAAATCCAATAATGCAAGATGCATTTAGGTAAAATAACATATGACTGCTGTTTGTGCAACAAATTCTTCCTCACTAGACGATGGCCTAGCCTAAGGTGCCAAATATCACAAGAGGATTCATGTACAGAATTGATATTGTTACCATGAGATTTTGTAAGGGCAGAACTTTCAAGGACATATAGACCTCCCCCAGCCTCATAAATCAAATTGTCTTCAATGTGAGCAGATCCTGAATGACAATTTTAGTGAATTTGAGAAAAAATGGTAAGGAGGAAACTAACTTTGTAACAGAAGTTAGATTAAAAGCAAAAATTGGCAGGTAAAGCACATTTTCTAAGTAAAAAGAATCAGTAAAATCTACAGTCCCTGTGGTGGTTGTGGTGACTTGAGTTCCATTAGGTGATTTGACTCAAACTGGAGGAATAGACCTATAAGAACTAAAAGACTCTAAAGAACTGCAAGTATGGTCAGTTGCCCTGGAATCTATGATCCAATAATGAGTATCAGACTTTAAATTGAGAGCAACATGTATATCTGAGGGGTTAATGTCAGAGGGTGGACGGATAGAGGAAATTTGGTTTACTGGGTAAAATTGAGGTGTGAGAGGGTTTTACACTCCAGGCTGTCTGAGATTGTTGAAGCAAAGCTAGCAATCCTTGATGTTGCTCCTTAGTCAAACTGAAACTGGCAGTATGTTGAGTCTCCTCAGCAGAGTGGTCCTCATTCACACTACATTCACCTGAGGACACCAAATTGGTTGCAGAACCCTGTCCCCTTTTGAAATGTGGAGGAAATCCGTGTTTCTTGAAGCATGTGTCTTTGGTGTGTGATAGAAACCACAGCAAGAAAGAAACAGAAATGGAAGAAACTACTAGTGTATTGAGAGTAATCTCAGAGAAATGTAAAATGTAAAATGCAAAAACAATAAGGAGAAAATGGGCACTATAGCAGCTCTACTCTCCTATGCCTAAGCCTTTTGCCAACCAAAATGCCTACCTACTCTCCCATAATCACTTCCCTTATATACTACCCTCAGCCACATGTGCAATCTGTTACAGGCCTCACACTCACATTGCACATTCTGTTACAGTACTCGCCTCACAATGCACACGGCATGCACATGCTTCTCACCTTCTTTCTCTCACTCATAAAGCAATAATTACAATCAGGGTCCATTATGATTGGCCCAATTACCCCAGGTTCCTATCAATGTATCCACTATTTCCACGGTGGCTACACATCTTACCAGGTTGACCTTTCAAAGGTTTGCCTTTGCTCATCTCTTTTCTGATGGCTGGTGCCTTTTACTTGAACCAAGTGTACCAGCAGCCAAAATCGTGGATTCCTCCATGTTCTCACCACAAAATTGACGTTTTTGCTGTGCTATTAGACCAAACACCCTGTTGATCAGGGCCTGAGGATCCATTAACAAAATCTGTGACCTCACTTTTGAAAACTTCTCATTAAAGCCTTTTAAGAAAGGCATGATGTGATCTTGTTCTATATAGCTTTTGCTCATGCATTTTTAGCCATACAGATTAATCAGTCTGAACTCTGAAATTCTCTATCTCACCCCACAGCTTCTTCGATTGGGTGAAGAAGTAACTTGTTACGGACAGGGTCCCTCTTTTTAGGGCGTTTACTTCGTTCATTGAGTGGAACAGAGACTAGAATTAGACCAGGATGCTCGCTAAAGAGTTCATGATTATAGAATTCTTATACGTATTCATTGGATCAGCTAGAGAGTTTGTAACCAGATTGCTTACGGGTGCTAGGGTGATTGGAGTGTGTTCATGGTGCGCCATTGGAGCAGATACAGGAAATTGATGACCTTGGTCTTCCTTCATCATCACTAGGAAATCTTCTGCCATTGCAATCTTATTGATGCAGAATTATGAATACCTCTTGAACAGATGGTTTCATGCACGAAACCACATGACTCTTCTAAAATCTGCTATCAGAGTTACCAGATGCAGCAGGGCCCTCTATATGAGAATTCATGATTAGAGAAGGATAGAAAGAGTATGTGAAGTACAGATTAAGGTCAACAGAGAAGAAAGCAAGAGAGCAAGAGAATATGTGAACAGAGTAATCTTTACTGAATGTTCAATAAATGAATGAACTGTACATGAGGCTGAACTTTATGTAGAGGTCGATGCCTTGGTAACAATGCTAACTAACTGGATGATAAAACTGCTATAACAGTTGTAACTAACTAACCCAAAATAGCAGACTATAGTTGGCATAAATACATGTGATATGATGTAATTCCTAATAATCACTTCATTTTTCACCTCGCTTCTCAATCAAGATCTTACAAGGCAATAATTCTGACTGCGGCTAATGCAGCAGCAGTTATACAAGCTGTATTCTTGCGGATATAACATTGCAATGCTTCCTGTTGAAGAAATAACATTGCAATGCCTTTGTTTGTTTCCTTGGCTTTTACGACATGCAGTGGCTGCTATCATGGGTAAATTAATGAGAGCTTTTTATTGTAGGTTGAGTAATACACTCAAATCTGGAGGTGGCTAAAGATGTAAGCTTCAAAGAATTTGGTACTCCATCGATTGATGTGTTTAGGAGAAAGGTTGACGTGTGTATTTTTATGACCTTCAACATGAATGATGTCTTGACAATATGATTATTATTATTATTAAATGCTCATACACATGTGTTCCCTTTTCTATTTTGTGTTTTAAAATTAAAAATATGAACGTTAACCATTTTTGTCATGTTCTTTTGCAATGCATCTCGCCTGGCTCGATTCTGTACTGGAGTCTGTATTTTGGCTGTTCTATGTTTGTAATTACTAAAGAATATCTTCAGTTCTTCCGTTTGTTTTATCAAGCTTCATGCATTTACACCGCCCCGTGAAAAGAAAAAGCTTCATGAGTTTACGAGTGATTTATGTGTTTAATTTATGCTTCTTGAAGTAGTGTCGTCAATGCCATGTGTTGGAACAGGTGTCAGAACCCTATTTTTGACCTACTCTGGCTCAGCTTATCTAGAAAATCACTCGCGTTTGTTATGCTTTTGAAATTAGCTTATTTAATTAAGTAGTCTAGGTTGTGTCTCTTTTTTTTTTTTGGGTCAACATTAGGCTAGGTCGGAAACCATAACAAAGCTCATTTATGTACAATATTTGCTTCTTATTATTGTTTTTGTTTATATGATATGCATCAAAAGCGGAAAATAATTTTATCGTCAATCAATAAAATTTCGCCAAAGCGATAAATTATATAAAGTAACTACTCTATATCACAAATCACAATTGTGATTTGCAATGTTGGTAAAATTCTATATATTAGTAGTGTAAAATATATAATTTTATGACACCGGTATATAGAAATTAAAGTTTATCAATATATCCTTTATGATTACTTAATTTATGAATATAAAGTACGTCCCAAATATCTACTTTATTATGCATCTAATTTTTGTTACAAAGTTATCAAAGCAAGAAAGTGTAAGTTCATTGGCCTATTTAAAGGCCATTGTATAATTACATATTTAACTAAGTTTCATGTTTTCCTAAATATGCTTGGCCATGGTGGCAAAAAAAAAAATGGAATGGCTGCAAAAAACTTGAAGAAAAATAGGCTTGGATTGATCCAAAGAAAAGTTTACCCTAACTCATTTTTAATCACAACCATGTTATTTGAACATTCAAGAAGTGAGTCTCCATTGAGACCACCATTTTATCACCATTCGATATGGTAAATAGATAGGATGAGTAGAAATTATTATCACGTTCAATCAATAGTAGAGCTTCCTGGGGCTAGGAGGGGTCCACTACTAGGGCTGTCAATGGGGTAAAGTTGATGTAACACTCCAAAATTTATTTCAAAAATTTTATTTAAGCTTTATTAATCAAAATTTTCACGAATCCAATAGAGTGCAAGGTTGTCAATGGGGCAAGCTTGTCTTGGCTTTTCTAAGAACTTATACTCCTAATTCTTTGAGCTTCATCGAAGAAAGTTAAAAAAAAAAAATGAATACTAATCTTGCGGGCCTGTCAGGATAGCTAAAACTCTAGAATCAGGACTAGGAGATGCCCAAGACTGAGAAAAGATAGGATTAAGATTAGAAATGGTTAGAAATGAAGATTTTAGACCCGAAATTAAATTTCGGGCAATATCTAATTATCCGAATGTAGTATTTTACCCATTTAGTAAAATATCGATATGCAGTTTCTTACCCCGTATGAGACTTACAATTCAAGTTGGACACCTTACTTGACAAGCGTGTGGCTTAGAAAAGACCACACCATTGCCTTTTCCAAGAGCCAATAAGAGTTACACAAATATTACAATTTTTACTTTAATTAAACAATTTTTATGATAGCAAAATTATATACACGTCATCTTAAATAAATAAAATCAAAACCTTGTAATTTCTTACTCAAAAGGTTCGGCCAAGTGCCCCTTTTTCAAGGCCCTCTTTATTTCTTATTCAACCAAACACAAAAAACCTAGCTTGAAACTTCAAATTGCAACACCAAAACTCCATAACCAAAGCATAAACTCTAATCTAGCTCTTGAAAGCTCTTGAAATAGTCAAATCCACTCCAAAAGAAATTCCTCACTTCTACCTTACCATCAAAAATTGCTATTTTGTTGGTTGTCTAAGAAGAGAATTTGATTGGTTTGAGTGGAAAATTAGGAGTTGAAATTCTTAGAAAAGCCAAGACAAGCTCAAAGGTCTTCTAGTGACAAGTAGGGGCTTTATTTGACCTCTTTTCTTTCAAAATTTACTTTGAAATTTTCTGATTGATTAGGCTTGAAATTTTTGGTTTTATTGATTGATAATATATAGATGTTGATGTGTCTAATTGGATGGTGTTAGAAAATCCTTTTTGTCAAAATAAGTTGTGAACTATGTTGCTTGAATTCTCAGATTTGAGTGAGCAGGTGACATACATGATTTTTTTCGACTTTGTTAGAGACTTTATTTTGAGCTGTACATTTTATATGATGAAGCTAACATGTTAAGCTGTCTCTACTACGAGTCACTTTGAGCACTTTTACTATTTTTAAAAATTCAAGAGCTGAGGTGGTTAGGGTTTTTGCTAGACAGTTAATTCTAAAGCATTGAATTTACATAATTTTTTTTCCTATATCAAATGATTGAATTTTGACTTGAAAATTTTACAAGGTGTTGAGGACATCATGAAGTCCAACCCTAAATTTTTGTAGGATTTTATATGTTCATATATTAGGGTAATAAAATTTGAAATTCTGACTATTGGCTAGAAATAAGTAGATTCTGACCTCCAAAATTGCATAATTTTATTAATATAACTAGAAATTTTATTTTGCTTTAAACTTTTTACAAGATCTTATAGACATATTAAATTAACTCTTAAAAATGATGTTTAGTAGCTGATCCATAATTTTCTTTAGAACGGAAATTCTAGATAACATGCTGAATTGTTGAATCCATGATGAAAATGTTAATGATTTGATGTCTAGTATACTATGTGAATTTAATGATGATGTTACACATGTAAATGTGAATGCTCATGATAAATGCTCCTATATAAAAAGAAGATTGAGATTATAACTTGAGATCATGAGTGATATGTATGCTTGATGGATTAAGAAACTCAGAAATTGATACTAATGCATATATGATTGTGATGCTTGTATACGTGACATGGAACATGAAGATGTTATGTGCATATAATTGTGAATACTTTTGACAACTGCCTCTACATGAGAAAGAATAAGAATATGTTTTCTTGGATTAGAGAAAGTAAATCCGGTTAGCCGGGGAAAGTAAACCTGACTACCCTTGAATTGAGTCGAGGAAAGTAAACCTGATTAGGAATAGATCTGTATGAGAGTTAGAGAAAGTAAATCTAATGATCATATATAGGAATAAAACCAGTCCTGAAAAGCAATCTATTATCCAGGAATGGAATAAGCCACCACAGATCAAGGGTCAGGATAAGTTAATGTAGCAATTGTCCTAAGTAGTCCTCTATATTATGTGCTAAGTGAATGATATTATTATCTATGTTGAGGCCAATATGTTTAAGTTGCAATTTAAACAATATATGTTCTAAATGATATTGGTTGAATAAAGTGATAATGATATATGTATATTAAGTGATTAAATGATAAAAGAAATCCACTTTGGAAGGATGATTTTGAACTTTAAAATGAACCTTTGTTATGCGTTGTATGATCACATTTTCTTAATAAACCAAAGTGGCTGGGACGATGACGATGACGATGACGATGACATTGATTATTATGCATCTTGGGGATGCCTTCCCGAGAATTTCACAATTCTCTTCTCTATATTTGTTTGTGTTGCAATGTTGTTTCCAGATTAATCAAGAAAAAAAATGAGGTGGCTACTATGGAAGCTCAATATTTGGAAGTCCCTTATCAATTGTATTTTGTTATGTATATATGTTTATAAATATATGAGGAGACATGTATATTAAAGCTCATAAAAGACCTTTTATTTGTATTTGGATTTATATTTAATGAATACTTTGTTTTCTTTTTACATGTTTTTGTAGAATTATGAATTACTTACTACATGAATCAATCACAATTACAATAGCTAATTAAGAAAAGTCTGCTAATTTATAAGCAACAACTCATAAGTCTAATGTCATGGTTTAAGGATGATATTGTACTTAGGAGGGTGTTACAGCTGAGATGGGGGATAGTCCCCTGCTCTATGCCCCCATGGATGAATATTTGTCTTCATCCCCGCTCCATATTTGTATGACTATTCGCTAATATGTTCTCTTGTGGATAAATGGATATTCGCGAATATTTGTGAGTACCTATTATATCATTAAAATTTATAAAAAAATTGAAAAATAAAATAAATGAAGAAGAATTTTAATATCATAATTTTTTATTTGATCAATAAAATAAGAATATCCAAAGATAATTCAAATGTATTTTAAATCCAACAACTTTAACACTAGAAATGGTAGCATTAAGCTAATCTGACACTTTTTATTTTTATACAGATGGAAATAACAAAGAAAAGGTGTATAATTATGAAAAGTGATAGTAAACAAAGAAAGAAAGGATAATAGGAATGAGAAAAATAAGATTTTCAAATTTTAATATATATAGATGAGTACAATTAAGCAATTTCACACATAGCGGATACCCATGTGTATATGGATAGTGCCCCCACTCCCACCCTATTTAACAATCAGATTTTTAAAATCTCCATCTTCATTATCCATTAGGGGAAATCTTTCACCCCATATCCACCCTGCTGTGAGTATTACCCGTGGGTATCCGCAACTGTGGGTATTATTGACATCCCCAGCCATTACCCCACCAAATTTTTTTTAATAAGAATAATAATAATAAATTGATTAAGTGTGCTATGACCTTATAGTCTATGATCTACTTACTAGTTTTATCTTTTTGCATTTTAACACTATTATTATGGAAATTTGTTGTCCAAAATTACAACTCGTTAGTTTCATTTCCTTTTGGGATTGAAGCCACACATGTAGTTAATCAAAAAATAAATTAAAAAGTGCATAAATTATTTTTAATTGAAAAATAAAAAGATTATATCACTAGTAAGTATCATTTTATGTGGAAATATTTTTTTTTTGTTACAATAAACAAACAATTATAAGAGTTGAAAAACAGGTTTGATGATCAAACAATGAATTTGTTAACTTTATGCTTTGATTTCTAAGGATGCTCACAAAATATTTGACATTATTAAATCTATGTTTAACAATGCAATTTTTTCATTTAAAAGTTTATTTAAATAATATTATATATTTGGGTAAAAATTTTGATTATAATTAGAAACAAATAATTATTTTAGAATCTTAATTTTTTTTGGTCAAAACTATAGGTATCAAATATTATAAAATATATAAAAAAAATTTCATACTTTTTTTAGTAATCTAAACAAAAGGAAACTATTTTAAAATTATTTTTAAATACAGTCAGTCATAATTTTTTAAAATAATCAATTATAAAAAACTCAATCATATATATATATATATGATTATTTGAACAATCTTGTCTTACACTTAATCCAAATACACTTTAACTCATTGGTTGACTTTAAAATTTATATATTATACATAATTAATTTTAATTTAATTAACAAAATCTAACTTAGATCATGAACACTTTGCCCCCAAACTATTTCTTCAATATCTGCCACTGCATCCAATGGACTCTCATCGTTTGGGTGGTCAAATAACATTTCTTTTAACCGTAGTGAGAGGGTAAGAGATGATCGCACATCAATAGAATTGAAATCAAAATTTACTCAACTTTAAAGAGGAATAGTTAGATTAATGGAGGAAAATTCATTTATCTATTCAAGAAAAGTTAAACATAAAGCTATATCTCTACTTAAGAAAAAAAATAAAGCTATATTATTTTGGCCACAAAATTGTAGCAGTTTAATATAATGGTTGCATGACAAAAATAATAACAAAGAGGATACCCTAAATAGTATAGAGAAGAAAGAAGAAAGACCAATAGTATCATAGATGATTTTAAAGTGTGTAATAAAGAGTAAAAGTTCACTTTGCTCCCTGAAAATTCACTACAAAAAATTGTGCAAATTAGGGTGGGTTTCAAAAACCGCCACAATTTTGGTAAATTGTGGCGGTTTTAGTAACTGCCATAATTCTAATGGAAGAAATGGCGATGAAATTACGGTAGTTCCATAAAACCGGCACAAATCTTAGTAAATTATGGCGGTTTAGTAAATTATGGCGGTTAGAACCGCCTTTATTTACTATGAAATATTTTTATATTTTTTTCTTACTTTTTTATTAAAGTAGAGGAGAAAAAGAGGATTTTCACTCTATAATATTTTAACTAGTTATAATTAGATATTTTAACTTCTAAATCTTTTAATTAAATGTTTAAATTATACCAATCCTCTGAATTGGTCATTTTATTTAATTTTGGGTTTAGGTAGATAGGTGATGTGATTAAGTATCTAATGATATAAATATCGCAATTTCTTTTAGTTTTTTAAATACTTTCTTTATTTATATTATTTAATATTTGTAAAAGATAAATATCAATAAAAAATTAAAAAATATTAACTAAAATTTTGTCATTCGCTACTCAGAAAATGAGGATGGGAAACTTAAATTAAACGTTAACTCTTCTAAGAGAATGTGTTATCTTTTGATTTTTTTTAATCTTATAATAAAAACAACGAGTTATGGTATATAGAGCACATTTTGTGCTTTTTTTTTTATTTCAATTGAATTTGAAAATTGTTTTGCTACTACAATTATAGTTGTATTCCTTAAAAAATGAAAACAAAATCTAAAAAGTGGATAAATTAAAACTCAAGCATTTTTTGCATCACGCACACACACACACACACACACACACACACACACACACACACACACACACACACACTCATTTTATAAATCATTTGTTTATTATGAAACTTTTAGATTTTAACTCAAACTTTATTGTGCTTTGTTATATAGGAACTTTTAAAATTTTAAAAAGGACTAATTTCACAGAATAAATTAGTAAAAGAATTTAATTAAAAATTTAAAAATATAAAGAAGAAAAGGAAAAAATATTTTTTAAAAATAAATTTATTAATCTAGAAAATAGAATTATTTTATAATTAAACTTGAAATAATAAGGAGAATCTAACGTCTGAATGTATGTTTGGGAACCTTTCACTGAGATAAAATTAAAAACCTTTGAATGAAATAAAAACCTAACACTGACTCATTGACTGAGAAAACCCATGTTTTCACTGAGATGCCACAATTTGCTTACCTTCGCGCCAGACATTTCACTAAACCCGCACCCCTCACTAATGCGGTGCTCCCTCACCTAGCAAAAGAAAGCTCAACCTCAACTCCTTCCCCGCGGTGCTTACTCAACGCCTTCCCTGCGGCTTTTCCCTCAACCACCACAAGAAACCTTAACTCCTTCCCCGCGACTCTTCCCTCAACCACCACAAGAACCCCTCCTTCCCCGCGGCTCTCCCTCAACCTCAAAGCCTCCACGCACAAACCCTTTGTGCGCAAACCGTCCTTTTCTCTGCAGAAGTCTCCAACTTGAAGGAGACTGCCTCGTAGGCCAAGGGTCGACCGAGGGTCGACTGTGGTGGCTGAGGTACCCATACTAAAGCACAAGCCGCTGCCAAACCCAAGAAGCCCCCAAAGTTCCTCAGCTTCGTCAACGATGAAGGCGACGACACCACTACTCCCCGGCAACATCCTTGTTCAACCCAACAGCGTGTGAAATGGACACATCAGCGTCCTAGTAAGCCTTCGCATGTTCGATATGCCATGGTTTCTAAATTGAAAGTGGGTCTTTTATTTTTTTGCCTATTGGTTGCTTTTTACTTCTTTTCCCCCAAATTTTAGAACTTTATGTGCGATAGGTGTCAGTTATCCTCTTATCTTTGTGTCCTGGACCTGAGTTCCTACTTGCAATTGACTTTTGGCATTAGATAAGCATGTCAATGATTTCTTCGTAGAATGCTGAATTTAAGAGCTTAATGCCACTTCTTCCAAAAGCCAGAAATTCGATTGCTGTTGTAAAGTTTCCTAAAGGCATATAAACTTGGTCTTTTACATTTATTGTCCAGAGCAAATAAGAGATTGTAACTCAACGACTTAATTTCCGAGCCATGGGAAACCTATGAACCCGCACTTCAATTATTTTTTTTCTTCTACTTTTGTCGCAGGCTTTTTTTTTCTTTTTTTTTTCACAAACTTGTGTCTCAGGCATTTTTGACAAGAATTCTGTACTTTCAAGCTTACTAGAGTTCACTAGGGGTTAAATGATCAAGATGTTTAGAAATTAGAATACGTCCTGGTTCGACTGAATAAATAAATCGATATGAAGTGGTTGTGTAGATCTTGGCCATTGGGCAGTTAATGTGCTGACTCTATTGCTTTTTAATTTTTTCCTTTTCTTCTTAGTTTCAGGGATTGAGGTTGCTGCCGTAGGTTCATATCTTGCATTGAAGGTGAGATTGTATTCCCTCTAGTTGGGTTCTAATAGGAGTTGGACCTTTATGTGACCAATATTTTCACTGGCTCCAACTCTGTTTATGAATCACCTTGACTCAAATTGGTATAAGAAGCTTGTTCAAGTGTGCTAGTATCTTTCATGAATCCGTCCCCTTAACTCAGGTACGTTTTAGTTATTTATATTTTCCAAGATTATGGATTGATTGATTGATTGATTGTTTTTTATTTAAAATTTAAGATTGTTTTAAACTTATGCTGTCTTTTGTTATTTGAAACATCTTTTTTATGCCAATTGTTTGTTTAGGCTTTTTAATTGCTATCGCTTGCTCTTGCTCACCAATCATGATCGATAAATCTTGGATTGACAAACCTCGGAACACACTTGAATATGCAAATGGGTTGAAGAAGTTTTTAGATTTTGCATTTCAGCATCAATCTATTGGGGGTCATTTTCGGGGTCGTCAAATTAAGTGTCCTTGTCCAAAGTGTAGCTTTAGTAAGTGGCAAGCAAGAGATATAGTTGAAGAACACCTAACTTGTGAGCTTTTTCCTAAAAACTACAAAGTTTGGTATTAGCATGGTGAACAATCAAATGTAGTTGAGCTAGAGGCTCTTGAAAACACACACGTCATAACAGATGCTTTGCAATCTCAAAATCCTATGGAAACTATGATCAATGATGCATTTGGGTTTGCTAAACACAATCAGGATGAACTTGTTCCTTCTTTTGATCCTTTAGATAGGGAGCAAACTCTAAGTGAAGAGCATAATAGAGAAAATGTAGAATTTTATGAGTTGTTGAAAGATGGTAATCAACAATTGTATGAAGGCTGTACAAAGTATTCAAAATTTTCTTTCTTGATCAAAGTATATCACATAAAGTGCTTGAGTAGAATGAGTGACAAGGCAATGACTATGATTCTTGAATTATTAAAAGATGCCTTTGAATCTGCAAAGATTCCTGGTTCATTCTATGAAGCCAAGAAAACCATTAATAAACTTGGTCTTAATTACACCAAGATACCTACTTGCTCGAATGATTGTATGCTATATTGGGGGGAAGATGAAGAATTGCAAGAGTGTAAAAGATGCAAGACATCTAAGTAGAAGGATAACAATAAGAAGAAACCTGCAAAGATGTTACGATATTTTCCACTAAAGCTGAGATTGCAAAGATTATTTATGCGTTCTAGGACTGTTGAGTCAATGAGATGGCATATTTTGGAGGGTAACCAAGATGAAATGATGAGGCACCCAAGGGATTCTAAGGCTTGGAAGACATTTGACGTAATTCATCCAGAGTTTGCTGCTAATCCTCGAAATGTACGACTTGGCCTAGCTTCTGATGGTTTCAACCCTTTTGGAGCCATGAGTACAAACTATAGCATTTGGCCAGTGGTTCTTATCCCTTACAATCGGCCTCCATGGAAGGGCATGAAGCAAATTTCATTCATCCTTTCAATGATTATTCCTAGAAAACAAATGCCCGGGAATAACATAGATGTGTACTTACAACCTCTGATCAAAGAATTGAGGGAGTTATGGTATGATGGGGTGCAAACTTTAGATTCTTCAAATAATGAAATGTTTAGGATGCGAGCAGCTCTAATGTGGACAATCAGTGACTTTCCTGGTCTTGGTACCTTATCTGGGTGGAACACACACACACTAGTCTCGCCTGCCCCACATGCAATTTTGAAACAGACTAATATAGATTGAGGCATAGTGGAAAATGGTGTTTTATGGGTCATCGTCATTTTCTAGAAAGGGGCCATAAATTTAGATTGAATCGAACTCATTTTAATGGGACAATTGATCAGAGGAGTCCACCTATAGCACTATCAAGATCATAAATATTGAAACAACTTGAAGGAATCGATGTTGTATTTGGGAAAACATTAATGTCAAATGATAAGGGTAAAAGAACTCGAGGAAAAACTGTTGTTAGAGATGGATTAGGACAGTGGAGGAAGAAAAGCATATTTTTTGAGCTTCCTTACTGGGAATCTAATTTGTTACGACACAATCTAGATGTCATGAACATTGAAAAAAATATATGTGACAATTTATTATACACGTTGCTCAATGAGACTGGGAGATCAAAAGACAATCTTAAAGCTCGTAAGGATCTTAGAGAAATGGGTATAAGAAAAGAGCTTTGGCCAGATGAGAATGGAAAATATTGCCCATCGATATTTACAATGTCAAATGCCAATAAAGATATATTCTTGTGAACTTTAAAGAATGTCACAATGCCAGATGAATATTCAAGTAATATTTCTAGGTGTGTTGACTTGAAGCAACGAAAGCTCTTTGGACTGAAGAGTCATGACTGCCATGTTCTTATGCAGCAACTATTACCAATTGCTATACGTCATCTATTGCTACACAAAGTTATTGCAGTGCTTATAAAGTTGTGTTCATTCTTTCGACGGTTATGTTCCAAAAGCATAAGTCTCTTAGACCTTGACAATCTTCAACCTCGAATTGTTCTCACCCTTTGTCACTTAAAAATGCTATTCTCTCCATCATTCTTTACAATCATGGTCCATTTAACTTGCCATCTAGTTGATGAAGCAAAACTGGGAGGGCTAATACATTATCGATGGATGTATCCTATTGAAAAGTAAATATCCCATTCCATTGTTAAGACTTTATTGTTTAAAGCTAAAAATTAATTTTGTCTTTTTCATTAATTTTCAATCTTTTGCTTAGGTATTCAGGACATTTAAAGTCCTATGTACAAAATAAAGCTCAACTAGAAGGTTCCATAGCCGAAGGATACCTAGCTGAAGAGGTTCTTACCTTTTGTTCTCACTATATAGAAGGGATTGAGACATGAATCAATAGGCCAGCATGTGTTGATGATAATCCTGATTGTAACATCCTAATTTTTAACCCAATACTCTAGAACATACTTAGGTTAATCATTAGTTTGTTACTTCATAGTTCTCATTTTTACTTTGAAATACTTAGCGGAAAATACGGGTAAAATTTTTTTTTTTGAAATACAAAGTGAGAGCCGCGTGATGCGATATAACACGTAGAGGACAAAACATACATCTCATAACGTCATAGCATAAGGCACATAAAGGCACATCATGAGAAACACTGAATATCATCTCATATATATACATAACTTGCCCACTTATAAGTGTGGGACTTAATTTAGTACGAAGGAATACATGAAAGAAAATACAACATAAACATAAACATAAACTACTCCCCTACCCGAGTGCATCTAATAGGGTAACCTCTAAACAAAATAAGGTTTATCCTCGTCTATGCAGTGTGTGTGCACTAACTCGGGCCATCCACAGCCTCCTACTGGCGACTATCCCTCGAGCGTGGCACGTAACCAGGAAACTGAGCAAGCTCCTCCGGCGAGAATAGGCGGAACGGGGCTCGGGAGTGACCTCCACGGCGCGGCCTCATCTCCGGTCGTCGTGTAAGCCTCGGCTGAGTCACGGTGGGCTCGCTACCCTCCCCAAGGTCCATGGGTATAGTGGGGGAAGATCCCTCGGAGGGTGCCTGGGTCACCGAATCCTGGGAAGGATCCGTCTCCGAAAAAGATGACAGGCAACGGGGCACATACTGGGGGTAGTCTCGAACGGCGGACGTGGACGGTGGAGTTCGGCAAAGCCTCTCCTCTCGGGGAGCGCACTCGAACACCAGGTCATTGCCAAAAGGTGAGACGGGGGAGAAACAATGGGAATGTACAAGGGGAGTGAAGGGTCGACCCATGAACATGAATACTCTAACCGTGCATCGACCCACAAAATGGAATGACCCGTGGTCCGGGTCATGGTGCACCTCCCATGTCGGCGTGTCCACGAACACCATGAACGTCACCATCTGAAGACGTGACGGAAAGAGGAGATAGAGGGAGTGAGAATCTTGCTAAAGAATCTCAGTAGGGCCTCCTATTACCTAGGTGTCATCGTCTACGTCCTCAGGAACCTTGGGTTTAGTTATACTAAATAAGTGAGCATGCATTAAGTCCAGTTTTAGGTTCTAAAACATAATTTAGCCAAGGCCCATTCGTTTTAACATGATTCTTAATGACATGGATGCAATCATATAAAGGCATGTATGCATGGCTCTACATAATGCAAGAATAATCATCATATACTTAAGAATATCATAATAGTAGTGGCATAAAGTGGCAAATAAAATTCTCTTGTGACATAATCATCATAACTTCCTCGTAGGCCACCCTAAAAGACAAGCGCTCTGGGGGTGCTCGGCCGAACCGGTGTCACCCAGAACGTGTCACATCTCTAGGTTCTTACTAGTTCTTACTTACCACTTAACGATAAGCGTATCATAAATCATAAATCCCGACTATCTGAGTACGGGTTAGGGGGCAATTCTCTTGCGGGTGCTCGGCCGAACCGGTGTCACCTAAGAGTATAAATTGGTACCGATGTCACATGAGTTCTATGGAGGTGCTCGGCCGAACCGGTGTCATCCTAGAACCCATCTTAGTACCTTAATTTTCAAAATCTCTTTAAGTCCCCAAATTAAATCAGAATTCAGTGACACGATGGCATTACGCCGAATTCCTTCCAAATTTGCTTTATGCCGCATAAACATATATCCTCATGAATTTCTCATATGAATAACATCATCAACATTTACATACCATATGCATTATCATAGAACATTCAAACGCTTACCCGTACGGTAGCTTATGCTTTGACCCTTACGGGTCTTAATCTTGAGATATAGTTCTCTAACATCTGTCGTTCATATGTTATGCACCTAAGGGCTCATAATTAATCATCATTCCTAATCCTCATGTTCATACTCAAATCTGAAAAGCATAGGGCAGAATTTCTAACTTGTGGTTACGGGGTTCTAGAACTTACGTTTTAGACCCTTTCTCGGTTCCGTCTTCGCCTAAGGCGCTACAAATTAAATCTAAATCAATTATGAGACATTCCTATGCTTAAGAACTAGTTATAAATCACATTTATCATGTTGTAACGTTGCTGGACAGAATCCAGAAAACTAAATGTTCTAAGAGTTCTACATTTGCATTTTTACAGTTTTCTAGTTACTAGTTTCCCTATAGGTGCTAAAATTCAATTCTAGTCCAAATGTTACCAAGTTTCTCATGTCTAAACAATCCTAATCTGATTATGTTCCCATTAAAATAGTTTGGATAAGTTCCAAAAACAAATGGGTCTAAACTATGTTAAATTCTAGCTTTACGGTATTTCTAGTTAGCTAGTTTCTTACCTATCATGCATAGAATCGTTTGTACAACATCATGTGATATCTTCACACATTCCAACATATCAAGACATCATCATACAGCCACAAGCTCATCATGACAGTGCCGAAAACATCTAACTTCAATAAGAGAACTAAAATGACATTTCTAGGTACATAAGTTAACTAGTTTCTCTTGGAATCAATTTAGAATTTCTAAAACTCTTTGCAAATCATTTTAATTCATCGAGAGGCTAAGAGAAGCCTTAGGTCAGTGACCAAAATATATTTCATCTTCTAAAAGGGAATAAAGTCATATCTCATGATAACATAACCTTGTAAAGATTGTAAAGCTTTTAAGAAAAACTTAGAACATAGACTATTAGTCCTTGTAGCTAGATGAAAACTCATTGCAAGTCCATCATCACTACTTGGCTGAAAACATGCATTCAAGGAATGCATTCACATTAAACTTTAACTTGAAATGAAATGGGCAAATCTTTGAGCTCTAGGTTCTTAAGTTATGACATAAAATAAACATGCTCATACTTTTCATTTTTAATCTTGCTTACAAAATAAAGTGATGACTTAAATTAAATATGCAAGGCATAAACTTAAACGTGCAAGCTTGAAAGTAAATATGCAAGGTTCAATTCTTTATTTTAGTGCTCTTGGCCCAACAACAATCGACTTTAAGGCCGAAATAGAAAGGCATTCGAGAAATCAATTAGGTGATAATGCAAGTTCAATTCTTTATTTTAGTACTCTTGGCCCAACAACAATCGACTTTAAGGCCGAAATAGAAAGGCTTTGAGAATTAAATTAAGTGATGATGCAAGTTCCATTTTAATCTTTATGTTCTTAGGTGATAGCTTGAAAGTAAAGGTGCATAGCAAGAATGTAAATATAAATGCAAGCATAAAATAAATTATGCAAGTTCATGTTATCTTTCTAGAGCTCTTAATAAGACTTTAAAGGAACTTAAACCTTAACCCAAACTCATTAAACCAAGATATAGTATAGTCTAGAGTTCTTAGAACTCAACATGATATTTTTAAGATTCAAACCATGAAACTTAGAAAAAGAAAGGAAAAGGGCCAAAACCTCAAGAAGGAAAAAGGAACATTTTAAAACTCTAGGGTCCATGATCTTGATGATATATTAACACCAACATCATGAGACCTCATCATTGAGTCCTTAAAACCATTTTGAAATATCACGAAAGATAGAGTTCTCAAGAGTTCAAGAAAGGAAGAACTAGTAACATTTTTGCTCAAGAACAAAGATCAAGCTCTAGAGTTTGTCTCAAGTGATGAACATCATCATGAAACTCTCATCATCAAGCTCTCATTTCTCTACTCTCAAGGGCTCATGGCTGAAACAAGAAAGAAAGAGGAATAGAGAAGAAGTTCTAAAAAGAAAACAAGAGAAACCATAAACATCAAGCTTTAAAGAAGAACATTCATGAAAAGAAATCCCTACTTGGTGTGATGCTCTTGAAGATGGAAGAAGAAGATGAAGAACTTGAAGAACTTTGAAGGCTTGAACTTGAGAGAAAAGGAAGCTTTGAAGTGTTTCTTTGAAAACTTACACTTTACAAATGAACCCAAAATGATACAAGTTCACCCAAGCAAGCTATTTATAGAGAAATGAAACAAATGAAGGGTGCACATGGAGAGGAAGGCTTCGGCCATCAGATGGGGAGGGAACCCATGAGTTCCATGAGGTGAGATAATGTGGTCTTGAGGCATGGTGAGGTATGGTTCAAGGCATGGCTCAAGCATGGTTCTTTGAGTGAGAAAACAAATCAACATGTGGTCAAATGGGGGAGAGGTGGCCGAAATGCATCAGCCCATGTGGGTTTGTGTTTGCATTTTAATTGTGGTTTAGAGTTGTGTTTAGGTGTATCTTTGATTAGGATTAAGATTAGGACTTTGTAAGAAAGTGTTTAGGTGAGAAAATGAGTAATTAAGGTTGTCAAGACATAATTAGAGAGTGTTCTTGCATCATTAGTGAGTTATAAATTCATTTTAATGTTTAAACAATTCTAGACACAATTCCTTGATTTAAGGAATTGGAGAGATAAAATACTATTTAAGATTCCAAGACTAGGAATCTTGAGTTCTAAAAAGGGATTTAAGTTTAATCTAAGCAATTTTAGGTTCTAATTAACTTTAATAAATTATTTTGACTCTAGATTAATTAGGGAAATTAATTAATCTTCGTTTAGAGCCTAATATTGCTTAGGTTTACTTAATTACATCATTAAGCTCAAAAACACTATTCCAGGGACAAAATTGTAATTTTGCACTAAAACTGCCCGGGACTGCCGGGACTCAAACAGATGTTTTGAAACATGTAAAAACATGGTTTTAAACCTCTGGGGAAAGTTCCGGGCTCAAACGGCACCTTTACCCGCCTAAAACCCCACACGGGTATTTTGGTCATTTTGACCCGAAACTGCGGAAAATGAGACTTCCGCCTCCGGAACCACTCAAGGGTCATTCAATCCCCTTCAAACATTGAGTTGGCCCTTCGAGGACTGCCGGGTCAGCCATCCTCGAATTCCAGGCCGAAAATGACCTCAGGGGCATTTCGGTCATTTTCCACTCAGACAGAAAATCGGGGCGTTACACTGATGATACATACTCTTTACATGTGGATTTTATTTTTCCACCAATGGGCAAAGCTATTGGAGCTTTCTCAAATTTTCAATAGTCAGATATGGAGAAAAGGCAAGCGCATCGATATGTTCTGCTAAATTGTCCGCAAATCAAGCCATACATTGAGTGAGTAGTTAGACAAACTCCATGTAACACTTAGAATTAATGTGAAACTATTTCTTTGAAGATATAATTTTAATTTTAATTTTTTGCGTGGTGAATTTAAGGATTTTGTACGAAGGCGGTCTCGGGGACGAAGACCATCGGAGATAGAGAAAATAGTGAATAAGGATTTTATTGATTGGTTTCCTCAACAGGTTGGTGAAAAATGTGATGATATTTTATTGAAAAATGTTCACAATAGTTTATTATGGCTAATATTTCTGTTGTTGTAGATTATCAACCCAGACATTGTGAACACCATGTCAGATGATTTGAAGTATCTAGCAAATGGTCCAACACAACTTGCTAGAAGGGTTTCTGCATTTAATATTAATGGGTTCAAGTTTCGTACTAATACTCGAGATCACGGGTTAAAAACCCAAAATAATGGAGTTTTTCTAACTTCTTTTACATCTTGTGTTGCTAGTAGTGTTGATGGAAATGTAAGGCAAGCAGATTTGGCCTATTATGGCCAATTAGAAGACATCATTGAGCTAAACTACTATGGTCGGTTTTGGGTTATACTATTTAAATGTAGATGGGCCGACACTACTTGGGATAAGGGGTATAGAAAGGATGCATGGGGTTTTACTTTTGTTAATTTTTCACGCCTAATTCACACTGGTGATCATGAAGACCATGATCCGTACATTGAAGCTTCCCAAGCTCAAATGGTATTTTATGTGAATGATGAGGTGAATAAAGAATGGAGTGTTGTTGTGCCTTTGAGTCTAAGGGACTTTTATTGTAATACCTTAAAAATTAATTTGAGCTTTATCAATCATAATTTCAAAAATTTGATAGTTTGAACAAGGATGAGGATGATCCAACGGATTCGTAAAAAAAAAAAAAATGAATAGTGTTTTGCGAGTCCCGCAGGCCCGCTGGGGCAGCCAAAACCCTAGAATTGGGACCCGGAGATGCCCAAAATTGAGAAATTATATGATTATGGTTAGAAATAGGTAGAAATAAAGATTTTATACCCGAAATTATTTTTCGAGCAATGTTTGATTACCCGGGTACACTGTTTTGCCCGTTCGGTAAAATTTCGGTGTGCGGTTTCTAACACCGTAAAAGCTATTTATTCTACAAGTTAAAGAGAGCTACTTATCTTGAGCCAAGTGGCTAACCAAGATTCATTCTTTGACCAACAAACCAAATCTTAGCCATCCATTTTTCTTACTTTGGTCAAAGATCATTCAATTATACAATATAATACTCATTCTTTTATATATAACAAGATAACCACAAGTCAAGCTTCTTCAAGAAGCTCAAAATTTCATCTATCATGCTGTAAGGAGAAGGAAACCAGGTTCCTCCATGTCCCAGAGCTCAAACTTCACTTCAAATGCCAAAAACACTAGCCTAGAGTTGATAAAACACTAAACTTCCTTCACTAAACTTGTTCTACACCTCAATATCTACCATTCTAATCGATTGAAATTTCAATTCCTCACTTTGATATCTCATACTCCTCTGCCTAAGGAAGGGTTTGATGTGGGTTTAGGAGCTTTGAAGTGGAAGGAATCAATCTTGGAGCACCTTGGAGCCAAGGATCCAAAAGACACCAAAAGTAGGGTTTTATTTGTTCTCTTTTCTTTCAAAATTTGTTTTTAATTTCTCTGATTGGGTTGGATGGAAATTCTGGATGTATTGATTGATGATAGATAGATATTTATGTGTTTAATTTGGTGGAGTGTTTGGATGATGTTAGAAATCATTTTTGTTAAAAGAGATTTTGAACCATGTTGCTGGAATTTCAGTTTTTGTACAGACAGTATTTGTTCACGAATTTTCTGGGCTTGTTGTGGACATTTTCATGAGCTTAAAAAATTATATGTTGGAGCTAACATCTTGAGCTAGTCCCATGAATTTTCTTGGGTTTTGATTTTGAGTCAAACTGCCTCAGAAAAATCAAGAACCGAAATTAAGCATATGCTGCCTAAAGTGTTGGAACAAAAGCTGTAAATTTTGCTAATTGTTTTACCATATCAAATGAAGGAATTGTCACTTTAAATTTTTACAGAGTATTAGAAACATATTGAGGTTTTACCAGGATTTTTATTTATAATTTTCTCGGTTCAATTGATAGGGTTAAAAATTCTGAATTTTGGTTCTTGAGCTGAGGTTGAGTGGTTTCTAGCCACCAAATTTGTCTAATTTTGGTAACATAGTTAGACAACTATTTTTACTCTGAAATTTTTACAGAACCTTGGTAACACATTGAGGTGTCATTGATAATTTTTATAGTCTCTGAAATGATTGTTTTGTGTGCAAATAAATTGTGCTACTTGAGTGAAAAATCCACCATTGTGCTGAAAATAACTTAATGCTTTGAATTGATGAAATGATGGCATTTTGTACTAGTATGACATGAGTACCTGAATATGAGTCTGAGTAATTGAGCATGCGAACTTATTGATGAGGTTAGGTACACATAGATATGAATGATTATTACAATTGTGTATATGCGAAAGAAAATCATAAGATTATGTTTCTTGGACTGGAGAAAGTAAATCCAGTTTGTTAAGGAAAGTAAACCTAACTACCAAGAAGAGCATAAGATTTATAATCCTTGGGCTGGAGAAAGTAAATCCAGTCTGTCAGGGAAAGTAAACCAGACTACCCTTGAATTGAGTCAGGGAAAGTAAACCTGGCTAGGAATAGGTCTGTGTGAGAATTGGAGAAAGTAAATCCAATGATCATGTATAGGAATGTCCTGAAAAACAGTCTATTACCCATTATTGCCACACTGGGGACGGCGGTACGTAACGCCCAGATGTGATAAGATTAGTCAAGGGTCAAGGCAAGTTTAAGAAGTAAATTTTCTAAGAAATCTTTTGTCTTATATGCCGAGTAAAGAAGTTTAGCATCGATATTGAGACCAATATATTTAAGTGGAAAGTTTAGTAGTATATGATGTTGAATAGTATGGTATATGTATATTAAGTGATTGATTATTAAAAGTAACCCACTTTGGAAGTACAATTTGGAACTTTAAAAATAAACCGTTATTATAAAATGCATGACCACTTTTTCTTAATAAACCGAAGTGGCTGGGGCGATGACGATGACATTCTGATTGTGTATTTGGGGGAGTTACCCTACTGAGAATTGTATAATTCTCACCCCTATGTTTTTGTGTTCCCGTGTCGTCTCCAGGTTGATGTAGAAAATCGAGAAACCGCTATACAACAGAACTCGGAAGTACAATAGGGTAGTAGTTAATACTTTTGTTATGTTGTATTTAGTGGAATGGATATGTATGTGAATAGGTCAGAGGACAAGGTGTGTTAAGGCTCATCAAAGAGCTTCCTTTATGTATTGAACTTTGTATTAAATAAATATTTTGGTTTCGTTGCTATATATTTTAGTAGAATTATGACCAAGTTATCTCGCGAATCAATCCAAATGGCTATAGATATCTAAGAAAGGTTCGCTAATTTATAAGTAACAACTCTCGAGTAGGATGTCATGACTTAAGGATGATGCTATACTTGGGAGGATGTTACATCTATGATATGGGAGAAGAGGGAGATAATGAAGTTTATAAGATTGAGCCATGTTCAAAGCAAGACCTAGATAAATTGTTTGAAGGTGTTGATCATCTACCATTATTGAGAGAGGATACAGAAGATGATATATTAAGTGAGTCGAATGTTGGCGATGAGGTTGGGGAAAATGAACATTTATCAGAATAGTTAATATCATTAGCATAAGTGCTTACTTTTTCATTTCAAATGTTGAAGATTTAAGTATGAATGTTGAATATTTGTTTTGTTTGTTAAAATGATATGATTCTTCTGTTGAAATCCCCTTGTATTGTAACACCCTAAAAATTATCTAAAAAAAATTAATTTGAGCTTTATTAGTCATAATTTCAAAAATTTGATACTTTGAACAATGATGAGGACGATCCAACGGATTTGTAAAAATAAAAAAACATGAATAGTATTTTGCGGACCCCGCAGGCCTGTTTGGACAATCGAAACCCTAGAATTGGGACCCGAAGATGCCCGAAATTAGGAAATTAAATGATTATGGTTAGAAATAGGTAGAAATAAAGATTTTATACCCGAAATTATTTTTCGGGTAATGTTTGATTACCGGGTACACTGTTTTACCCGTTCGATAAAATTTCGGTGTGTGATTTCTAACACCGAAAGATAGTTTATTCTTATAAAAAGGATAATGTTTATCCTTTATATGCCATGTGTAAGGCTAAGATTTAATCTTGCTTTACAAGATTAAATCCTAGCCATTCATTTCTTTTTATTATTAGAAAGAAAGCATATTTTAATTATACAAAGACTACATCTATGACAAGATAAATATAGCACACCTAATCTTATCTCCTTGCAACCAATTCTCGGCTAGCTTCTTAAACACACAACCACCTCCATTTTTGTTCCTTCAAAGAGCATGAAACTTGATTCAAACCTCCATTTTCCTAGCTTAGAGTTGTTAAAACTTCAAAACTCTTTCACAAAACTTGTTCTACACCTCAATACCTACAAATCTAACCGATTGAAATCTCAAATCCTCACCTTAATACCTCACTTCCCCACTGCCTAAGGAGGGTTTAGGACTGAAATTGGTGTCTTGAAGTGAAGGGAGATCACTTAGAACATCCTTTGAAGTATCAAGCTCAAAAGCTTTCAAAGTAGGGTTTTCTTTGGCCTTTTTCTTTCAAACTTTTTCTGAACAATTCTTATTGGTTTCAACTCAAAATTTCTGGTTAATTTGGTTGATATTATGCTGATATTGATGTGTTAATTTTGGTGGAGTGTTTGGGGTTGTGGAAAAATCATTTTTATCAAAAGAGATTTTGAGTTGGTTTGCTGGATTTTTGGTTTTCTTACAGGTAGTGTGTGATCACGAATTTTCTGGGCTTGTTGTGTGCATTTTCGTGATCTGAAAAAATATATGTTTGAGTTAACATCTTGAACTAGTCCCAAGAATTTTATTGGGTTTTTATTTGGAGTCAAACTGCCTTAGAAAAATCAAGAACCGAAATTAAGCATATGCTGCCTAAAGTGTTGGAACAAAAGCTGTAAATTTTGCTAATTTTGTTACCATATCAAATGATGGAATTATCACTTGAAATTTTTACAGGGTATTAGAGACATATTGAGGTTTTACCAGGATTTTTATTTCGAATTTTCTGGATTCAATTGCTAGGGTTAAAAATTATGAATTGTGGTTCTTGAGCTGAGGTTGAGTGGTTTTTGACCACCAAATTTGTCTAATTTTGTTAACATAGTTAGAGAACTCTTTTTACCCTGAAATTTTTACAGAACCTTGGGGATACATTGAAGTGTCTTGAATAATTTTTATAGCCTCTAAATTGATTGTTTGATGTGCAAATAAATTTGTGCTACCACGGTGTAAAATCTGCCCACTTGCTGGAAATGAACCAAAGACTTGAAGTGATAATGTAATGGTATTTTGGTTCTAGCATGACATGAATACTTGATGTTAAATATTTGGCCATGTGACTTGTGATGTATAAATGCATATTAGAGGAAGTAAATATTGGTTTATGAAGCATGATTGAAATCACAAGGTGAATGAATGTCTATATGTGTTTTATACATGCATTGGAAAGAAAGTGAATGATATATTGAATTAAGTTTTGTAACCATAAATAAACATGAGATCCTCTGTGACTTGTCAAGGGAAAATAAGAAACATGAGATCCTCTATGACTTGTCAAGAGCAAATAGAGAAACATAAGATCCTTTCGACTTGTCGAGGGCAAATTAGAGAGAGATGAGATCCTTTTGATTTGTTGTCGAGGGCAAATAGAGAGGGATGAGATCCTTTTGACCTGTCGAGGGCAAATAGAGAGAAAAATGAGATCTTTTCTACTTATTGAGGAAAAATAAAGATAGATGAGATCCTCTTCGATTTATCAAGGGTAATTAAAGATAATTTCCCTACATTTAGTATATACATATTTGTATCATATCGAATCATTTTAATTGACATTATTTACTATGATTATGAGCTTGTGATAAATGTGTACACAGTGATTGATTCTTAAAAACAACCCACTTCGGAAATATGATTTGAAACTTTAAAAATGAACCGTTATTATGTAATGCTTGATCACTTTTTTTTTATAAACCGAAGTGGCTGGGACGATGGCGATGACATTATGATTGTGTATTAGGGGGAGTTGCCCTACTGAGAATTATAAAATTCTCACCCCTATTTTGTGTGTTCTCGTGTTGTCTCCAGGTTGATCCAAAGAACGGTGAAGACACTACAAGAAAAACTATACTGGAGTTACAGTAGTTTAGTAGTGGATGTGTTTATTTTACCATAACTGTATTGTGGTTATATATATGTAAATGTAGAGAACGGATGTGTTAAGCTCATAAAGGAGCTTCCCTGGTGTATTTAACCTTGTATTAAATAAATGTTTTGATTTTCCTTGCTATATATATATATTTCAGTAGAACTACGACATAGTTATCTCGCAAATCAATCAAACTGGCTATAGATTATTATGAAAGGTCTGCTAATTTATAAGTAACAACTCTCGAGTCTGATGTCATGACTTAAGGATGACGTTGTACTTAGGAGGATGTTACATGTATGGCGCCCTTGGATGAATTAATCTATATTTTAGATTTATATAAATGTTTCTAATATACACTTTAGCTTTTTTAATGGAATCAATTACTTTTAGTGTGAAAGTGAAAGATGGCGGAGGAGTACGAAGAGGATCGGCGCCAAAGAATGGAGGCGAATAGGAAGAGACTGGAGGCTCTTAATCTCCCTTTGCTTTCTCAAGCCCTTCATAACTCTTCCACTTCCAAAATCACGTCACCACAGGTATCTCTCTCCCCTTCTCTTTCTCTCTCTCCTTTTAATCATTTTTTTCATTCCCCCTCCTCACTCACTCACTAACTATGTTTGCATTTTAGCTGAAGCGAATGAAATGTTCCACCATGGATGAGCAGGTGGTTGAGGTGAGGAGGTCCAGTCGTGTTGCCAACATGTCCCCTCTTGTCTATGACGAAGTGAGCTATCTTCTTCATTATTCCTTTCTTTTTTTTTATCGTTTAATAGAAACACTAATTATAGACCACAAAAACTTTGCAACAACCACAAACATCAGATGCTTCTCCTTTGGCATGTAATGGTTGTCCTTTAGCATCTACTGCTTGTCCTTCAGCATCAATTGCTCCAATGAATTCACAATCATCTAATCTAACCAGTTCACAAGCTGCACATGGGGAGGGTTCATCTACAGTTACATGTCATCTTGGACATAAATCTAGCCATTATTGGTGGGTAGATGTCATAGGTATGTACATATGTAAATTGACATAGGTTTTTATCATTTATTGTATAATTTGGATAATTAACCTAATTAATATTTGTTCTAGATGAAAATGAGGTAATTACAAAGCGTCAGATGACGGTCAAAGATATGAATAACATTGGTGATAACCTACGCATAATAGTGGACTTTGATGAATTTGGTTCGCCAATAGGAAAAGCAGCTGGGCTTCTTGCTGGATTCTGTGGGCAGATGGCTAAGGATTGCCTTCTTTTTCCCATTAGTTTCGAAAGCTGGTAAAAAAATGCCAGGAAGTTTTTCTCAGAACCGTTGGAATGCTTTCTTTGCCGTAAGACAATTTATAGTCTCTAATTTATTTCCTTTTTAGACGTTACATGTGTAAAGCATAATAAACTTTCATTCCTTTTTCTTTTATTATATATTCGAAGCCTAACTTTGTCTTCAAGACGAGTGATAAGAAAGTAAAGCATTATCTAACACAATCTATCAGTAAAAAGTGAAAGGAACATAGGCTGAAATTATGGAATAAGTTTTATGATCCAAGATTGAGTAGAAATGAGAACATCAGAAATGTGCCAGAAGGTATCAATGAGGAACAATGGGCTTTATTTGTAAATTATCGCTTGAAGCCTTCCACTAAGGTACTTGCTTTATTATTAATTGTAAATTAATTGTTATTAAATTGTTGAACCTTATATACTTTGATTTGTAGGAGCTTTGCAAGAGAAATCAAGTGGTTTGCAGTAAACAAACCATTCCACATACTACTGGTGCGAAAAGCTTGGCACGGAGAAGAGCTGAATTGGTAGTTAAATGATTTTATCCTCAAGTTATAGTTTGCATATTGTGTACCGTTATTGAATCATTAACTTTTAATTTATGTTAAAAATTATTAGATGGATGAGACTGGAAAAGAGGTTGGTCATGGTGAACTGTGGAAGTTGACCCACAAAAAAAAGGATGGAAACTACATAAATGAGGAAGCAAGAGAGATAGCGGTAAACATAATCATTATTCTCTTAGTAGTTGGTTTGCACAAATACTTTAATGACATGAATTACCAGCTGATCCTTTGAAGAAATGATAGTGTTTATGACTATTTTATAGCTGATCCTTTGGTTCTTGCCTTAAAGCGTATGGAGTGCCTAAATTTCTAAGCTATTATTGTCCCTTTTATTTTAATTTTTATGGAAACTCATTCTTTGTTGTATATAAACTCACTGGTGATTGTTAACTGAACATTGCATTAATATGTCTATGGTTTTCTTTTGTGCATTATTTTGGATTAAACTTATCCTAGTATCTCTTTTCATGCTTTCTAATGCTGCTATATTTTCCTACTGCTAGTGTTTTACCTTATGTTTATGAGACAAATTAATGCAATAAACTTTTGATGGGCTTGGTTCTCCATAGATTTGTTCGTTAATTTTTACTTTTATTTCCACATCTACTTCTAAGCTGGTATAGGCAGTCGTGAGTAAAGCAGATGCTTTAAGATATGGTGGAAGATCTTGGCATTAGACGATGGAGGTTGGGTTTAAAAGCATCAACAGTTTTTCCCCCTTTTTATGGTCTAGTTTATATATATTGTCATATATAGTTGGACATCAAACGCGTTAATGTGTGCACCAAAAAACACTAAACTCTCATCATAAACACATACATTCTCAACCTCAGCCAGAATCATAATTTCTCATTCCTTTTTATTTGGAATGATTTATGATTAAGCTTGAAATTTCAAACAATATTAAATACTGAATTTTGGTGCAACTAAAGGTTTTAATATAACTGGTGCTTATCATTAGTACCATCAATTCAGCCCAATTTTGCAGGCTGGTCCCCGAACCCCACATTTCAAGCTCATTCACCATTTTATCCTCATAGTCAAAACCCACATCCACCCCATTTATCTTGCAACAAACTGGCTACTTTGATGTGAACACCATCATCTCCCCATAACCCCTCACCCCAATTTTAACCCTGCAGCTTGCATGCTTATCAAACACAAGGGACCACCAGAGTTAAGCATGTTTACTAAGCCAATTGGAGAAAATTGAATTAGCCTCTTGGATAACACCTTCACTGGGGACAATGTCATTAGCTCGAAACTGAAGGGTTGAAGTGATACTTCCAACTTGTCAGAGGGCTTCATAAGCTTCAGCTTATATTCATATTGCTATTTAGGTTGCAGCTTCTTTCAGCTTCATCCATGTTGTCTTCGTGCTCTTTTATTTTTCATTTTTTGGGTTTTGATGTCTGGAATATATTCATATTGTTATTTTCTGGCTCTCATATCTCATCTCTGTTTGGTATGAATAAGTTTTACTTATAAATTAACATGGCTCATCTGTGTATGGTATGAATAAGTTTTCTGCTATTCTCAAAATATGGACTATGAGATGGCCCATCCATTTAGTTATACCTAAAGGATTTTGTCTACTTTTTGTCTTACATGACCTATGATTTTGTGTATATGCCTGAAGGATATTTTATTTATATCTTCTGTGAATTTGATGCTGATTTTGTGCTATTCTTCATTTTCTGTGAATCATGTAGGAGAAAATTGATGATCATATGAGTCAAGACTTGGAAAATAGATGTGAGATTTCTCCAACTGATGTAGTTGGAGAGGTTTTTAGAAAAGAACATCCTGGGTGAGTTCGAGGATTAGGCATGGGAGTGCTTCCTACTATGGCCTTCAAACGTACCATAACTCGTATTGGCGGTATGACTATGGGTTCATGTGGTGCTAGTACATCCTCTCAACCCTCTCAAGCAATACAGCAGAAGTTGGATACAATTGAATCACAAATTCAAGCATTATGTGCCTATATAGCTATGAAGGAAGGAGGACAGATGCCACATGAGTTAGTAACATTTTTCCCTAATCTTACTTCATGGGTATATAAACTATTGTAGTATTTTATATGAATCATCTTTCTTTGTTATCAATTTACTTGTACTTACTTTATCCTTGCAAAATTTGTTTCTTTAAAATTTTTCATTTATTAATTTAGCCTTATATTAGTTTATGTATCTTTCTTGCAGGCACCTGATGGGGGGAGTGGGCATGAGTCACCCAATGATATGAGAAGATCATCAGATGGAAGCAATAATAATCCAGCAACTAATCACTTGAGTCCATGTACATGATCCTTTTATTAATTGCCGTTGTGATTGGTGTATTACTTGGAATTGCTTTGTTTTGGTGTAGTACTTGGAATTGCTTTGTTTTGGTGTAGAACTTGGAATTGCTTTCTTTTGGTGTACTACTAGGAATTATTTTCCTTTTGGACTTATAAGTACTTATGTCTCTACTGTATTATTTATTCTATACTCAAGTAATGCATCTTTCTATTAGATATCATTATTATCATGCTTATAACATATGCATTTTTTTTATGTCAGATTTACAATTACAAAAATAATAGGTAACAGGGTATCAAATTGGATTGAAAATTTGATATAAATTTGACAAAAATTTTAACTTATGGTAGTACTAATATTTAAATTGGAACTGTCAGTTTTTTGAGAATAACCATTGACAACTATTGCTATTTATTAAGATCACAGGTAAAGAGAAAAATGGTGATTAAACTAGTCATAATTCACATCATAAAAAAGTGGCAGTTGAAAACCATCGCAATTTTCCAAGATGTGCCAAAATTTATAGGGAGAAAAATGGCGGTTGAAAGCCCCCTGAATTCACCAAGAGGGTGGAATAAAACGGCAGTTCAAACCGCCGTAATTCACAGGGAAAAAGTGGTGGTTCAAAACTGCCGCATTTCACTAGATATAAAAGCGCTGCTGTGAAGGGAATGACGGTGAGTAACGGCGGTCCATAACCACCGTAATTCTGTGGAAAAAGTGGCGGTTTGAAACCGCCCTAATTGACTAAGTACAGTTTTGGTCTTGCAAGGAACAGGGGGCGGTGAAAAATGGCGGTTGTAAAACCGCAGTAATTTATGCTGAAAAAAATGGCGGGGACCGGTGTTCATTATGGCGGCTTTTCTCTAACTACTGTAATTTACCGAATGACGTTGGCAATTACGGTGGCGCAAGGAACCGCCATTGCTGTAAATAACAGCGGTTAAAACCGCCCTATATCCCCCAAAAAATCGCCGCAATTCATTGGTCTTTTTGTAGTGATTAATGCATATTTTATTTTGATCCCTGAAATAAAGAAAGTAGCAATTTGATCCATGAAATTGCAAAAAGAGATTCAAATGAGTTATTTTAGTGATTCAAATTAGTCCAACAAATATTAGCATAGAGACAACTTTGAATAACTTCTTGTAATTTCAAAGACTAAAGGTTCTTATGGATTTCCTTATCAAAAAGCATCTTTTCTTAAATGATCTCTTTTAAAAAGATTTTTTTATAGAAATAAAAAAGGTTGTGTTTGGATATAATATTAATTTGTGTTTGGATGTAATATTAAAATATCATTATTTATTATCAAATATTATTTTTATGTTATTAAACATCTTCTAGAATATAGCAATTATAACTTCTCAAAAAAGAATTTTTTTTACTTTTTTATATTAACTATGTTTTTACGTAAAAAATTTACCCAAATATATTAAAAAGATCCTTTTTAATCAAAATAATGGCATATAAACAACCTCTAAATTCACTACAAAAAAAGCACAAGAAATTGACTAATTTTCTCAACGGGTACGTACTATACCGACGGATATAGGCCATCGATTTTTTGACCGTTGATGGAATATTACCGGTGGGTTATCATACTTGTCGTTAATTTTTGACGGTCATACCGACAATAGGTATTGTTAATATTACAAATAGACTATTAAAAAAATAATTTTTTATTAATAATTACCGATGAGACTACCAACGGTTGTGGTATTTTTTTAAATTATTTAATTATTTATTTTATGCTTGCATTTATATTTACATTCTTGCTATGCACCTTTACTTTCAAGCTATCACCTAAGAACATAAAGATTAAAATGGAACTTGCATCATCACTTAATTTAATTCTCAAAGCCTTTCTATTTCGGCCTTAAAGTCGATTGTTGTTGGGCCAAGAGTACTAAAATAAAGAATTGAACTTGCATTATCACCTAATTGATTTCTCGAATGCCTTTCTATTTCAGCCTTAAAGTCGATTGTTGTTGGGCCAAGAGCACTAAAATAAAGAATTGAACCTTGTATATTTACTTTCAAGCTTGCACGTTTAAGTTTATGCCTTGCATATTTAATTTAAGTCATCACTTTATTTTGTAAGCAAGATTAAAAATGAAAAGTATGAGCATGTTTATTTTATGTCATAACTTAAGAACCTAGAGCTCAAAGACTTGCCCATTTCATTTCAAGTTAAAGTTTAATGTGAATGCATTCCTTGAATGCATGTTTTCGGCCAAGTAGTGATGATGGACTTGCAATGAGTTTTCATCTAGCTACAAGGACTAATAGTCTATGTTCTAAGTTTTTCTTAAAAGTTTTACAATCTTTACAAGGTTATGTTATCATGAGATATGACTTTACTCCCTTTTAAAAGATGAAATATATTTTGGTCACTGACCTAAGGCTTCTCTTAGCCTCTCGATGAATTAAAATGATTTGCAAAGAGTTTTAGAAATTCTAAATTGATTCCAAGAGAAACTAGTTAACTTATGTACCTAGAAATGTCAATTTAGTTCTCTTATTGAAGTTAGATGTTTTCGGTACTGTCATGATGAGCTTATGGCTGTATGATGATGTTTTGATGAGTTAAAATGTGTGGAAATATCACATGATGATGTAGAAATGATTCTATGCATGATAGGCAAGAAACTAGCTAACTAGAAATACCGTAAAGCTAGAATTTAACATAGTTTAGACCCATTTATTTTTGGAACTTATCCAAACTGTTTTAATGGGAACATAATCAGATTAGGATTTTTTAGACATGAGAAACTTGGTAACATTTGGACTAGAATTGAATTTTAGCACCTATAGGGAAACTAGTAACTAGAAAATCGTAAAAATGCAAATGTAGAACTCTTAGAACATTTAGTTTTCTCGATTCTGTCCAGCAATGTTACAACATGATAAATGTGATTTATAACTAGTTCTTAAGCATAGGAATGTCTCATAATTGATTTAGATTTAATTTATAGCGCCTTAGGCGAAGACGGAACTGAGAAAGGGTCTAAAACGTAAGTTTTAGAACCCCGTAACCACAAGTTAGAAATTCTGCCCTATGCTTTTCAGATTTGAGTATGAACATGAGGATTAGGAATGATGATTAATTATGAGCCCTTAGGTGCATAACATATGAGCGACAGATGTTAGAGAACTATATCTCAAGATTAAGACCCGTAAGGGTCAAAGCATAAGCTAATGTAAGGGTAAGCATTTGAATGTTCTATGATGATGCATGTGTTATGTGAAGGATGATAATGTTATTCATATGAGGAATTCATGAGGATATATGTTTATGTGGCATAAAGCAAATTTGGAAGGAATTCGGCGTAATGCCGTTGTGCCGCCAAATTCCCGACAAATTTGGGGACTTAAAGAGATTTTGAAAATTAAGGTACTAAGATGGGTTCTAGGATGACACCGGTTCAGCCGAGCACCTCCATAGAACTCATGTGACATCGGTACCAATTTATACTCTTAGGTGACACCGGTTCGGCTGAGCACCCCTAAGAGGATTGCCCCCTAACCCGTACTCAGATAGTCGGGATTTATGATTTATGATACGCTTATCGTTAAGTGGTAAGTAAGAACTAGTGACGACTAGTTAAGGTATGAGCTCATAACCTAGAGATGTGAAACATTCTGGGTGACACCGGTTCGGCCGAGCACCCCCAGAGCGCTTGTCTTTTAGGGTGGCCTACGAGGAAGTTATGATGATTATGTCACAAGAGAATTTTATTTGCCACTTTATGCTACTACTATTATGATGTTCTTAAGTATATGATGATTATTCTTGCATTATGTAGAGCCATGCATACATGTCTTTATATGATTGCATCCATGCCATTAAGAATCATGTTAAAATGAATGGGCCTTGGCTAAATTATGTTTTAGAACCTAAAACTGGACTTAATGCATGCTCACTTATTTAGTATAACTAAACCCAAGGTTCCTGAGGACGTAGACGATGACACCTAGGTAGTAGGAGGCCCTATTGAGATTCTTTAGCAAGATTCTCACTCCCTCTATCTCTTCTTTCCGTCACGTCTTCAGATGGCGACGTTCGTGGTGTTCGTGGACACGCCGACATGGGAGGTGCACCATGACCCGGACCATGGGTCATTCCATTTTGTGGGTCGATGCACGGTTAGAGTATTCATGTTCATGGGTCGACCCTTCACTCCCCCTGTACATTCCCATCGTTTCTCCCCCGTCTCACCTTTTGGCGATGACCTGGTGTTCGAGCGCGCACGTCCCCGAGAGGAGAGGCTTCACCGTACTCCACCGTCCGCGTCCGCCGTTCGAGACTACCCCCAGTATGTGCCCCGTTGCCTGTCGTCTTTTTCGGAGCCGGATCCTTCCCAGGATTCGGTGACCCAGGTACCCTCCGAGGGATCTTCGTCCACCATACCCATGGACCTTGGGGAGGGTAGCGAGCCCACCGTGACTCAGCCAAGGCTTGCACGACGACCGGAGATGAGGCCACGCCGTGGAGGTCACTCCCGAGCCCCGTTCCGCCTATTCTCTCCGGAGGAGCTTGCTCAGTTTCCTGGTTGCGTGCCACGCTCGAGGGATAGTCGCCAGTAGGAGGCTGTGGATGGCCCGGGTTAGTGCACACACACTGCATAGACGAGGATAAACCTTCTTTTGTTTAGAGGTTACCCCATTAGATGCACTCGGGCAGGGGAGTAGTTTATGTTTATGTTTATGTTGTATTTTCTTTCATGTATTCCTTCGTACTAAATTAAGTCCCACACTTATAAGTGGGCAAGTTATGTATATATATGAGATGATATTCGGTGTTTCTCATGATGTGCCTTTATGTGCCTTATGCTATGACGTTATGAGATGTATGTTTTGTCCTCTATGTGTTATATCGCATCACGCGGCTCTCACTTTGTATTTCAAAAAAAAAATTTTACCCGTATTTTCCGCTAAGTATTTCAAAGTAAAAATGAGAACTATGAAGTAACAGACTAATGATTAACCTAAGTATGTTCTAGAGTATTGGGTTAAAAATTAGGATGTTACATTATGGTATTAGAGCAGTTCGGTTCTCATGGAGCCTGAGGATTGGACTGACTATGCTTTCTAAAGCATAGTACGATAGCTATGTCATGCGTAGTGCTTAGTTAGAGACAAGCTATGTCAGGCTCAATTGTGGAGATGAAGGCATAGTTTGATGTATTTCTAAGAGATAATCTGGTTCTTACACCCTTAGAAATATCTCCAAGAATTTTTTTTTGAGAAACTGTTCTTAAATCAGAAACTACCTTGTAGTTTCTATGACTCTGAAATATCTTAGCTTCTTCATCATCTTTAGATTGCTCTAATTGATGATTAGAAATATTACTTTCTGATATTTTAGGTGACTTAAGCAAGTTATCTGAAGTGCTTATGTTCTGGAGCTTGCTTTTTGAAGGTTGTCCTTCAGCATCTTGCTATCAGGAGAACCTTTTAGATTCATCTTTTTGAGGCTATCCTCTAGATCTTCAAGATCATCAGTATAGTCCTTTCTGAACTCCTTGAATTTTATATGAATGGTTTCTTCTCTTGTTGTATACTCTGTAAGCTCTAGACGTAGAAGAATAACCTAAGAAGATACCATCATCAGATTAGGGATCAAACTTTGCGAGTTTGTCCTTGGTTTTAAAAATAAAACAAGGTGAGCCAAAGACATGAAAATATGATATGTTGGACTTTTCGCCTTTTCATAGCTTATAAGGAGTTTTCTTGAGGATTGGCCTAAGAAAGATTCTATTTTTGTATATAGCACGAGGTCTTTACAGCCTCTGCCCAAAAACCTTTTGACAAACCACTTTCCAAAAGCATAGTTCTGGCCATTTTTTGCAAGCTTTTGTTTTTCCTTTTATAACACCCTAAAAGTTATTTAAAAATAAATTTGAGCTTTATTAGTCAGAATTTCAAAAAACTGACAGTTTTAGCAATGATGAGGATGGCTAAATGAATTTGTTAAAGAAAAAAGTGAATAGTAATATGTGGGCCCCATAGACCCGCCGGGACAGCCGAAACCCTAGATTCAGGACCCGGAGGTGCTCGAATTTGAGAAAACATGAGAATAAGGTTAGAAATAATTAGAAATAAAAATTTTATACTTAGAATTAGATTTCGGGTGATATTTGATTACTCAGGTATGGTACTTCACCCGTTCGGTGAAATTTCGATGTGCGATTTTTAACATTGAAAGCTAGTTAATCTCTATAAAATAATGAAGTTTATCCCTTTGAATGCCGAATGAATGGCTAAGATTTTATCTTGGATGAAAGATCAAATCTTAGCCATTGATATTAATTTCTTTTAATGAAAAGAAAAATGCTTTATGTTTAACCAATGAGATTACACCTTATTAGATAAAATAACTCATCTATCCTTATTATTTCCTCATTCAAGTTCAGTCAGCAAAGAAAGAGATCAGAGGACTCCATTTTCTCTTCACAAAATGCTTGAAACCTTGAATTTCAACCTCAAAAATCCTAAGCCAAACCTTGTCAAAATCAAAATCCTCCTTAACTAAACTTGTTCTACACTTCAACCTCTACAGGTATAACTAATTAGAATATCCAAATCTCACCTTATTACTCACTTATCACTAAGTAGAGGAGGGTTTGAGTGTGTTTTAAGAGTTTTGGAGTGAAAAACATCCATCTTGGAGCAAACTAGAGACAAGGATATTTTAGTTTTCAGGAGTAGGGTTTTCTTTGACCTTTTTCTTTCAAAATTTTTCTGAAACTTTCTGATTGATTTTAATTTGAAATTTCTGGTTATATTGGTTGATATTATGTTGATATTGATGTATTATTTTTAGTAGAGTGTTTGGATGAGGTTAAAAAATCATTTTTGTCAAAATAAGTTTTAATTACACTGTTGGATTTTTGGTTTTCTTACTAGTGTGGTGATTTTCGAATTTTCTGGCATATTTAGAGATCTCTTATTAAGCTAAAAATTTTATGGCATGTATTTAACATTTAATGTGTCTCCAGCAAAAATTTGGAGTCATTCTGGGTACTTTTACTATGTTAAAAAAATCATGAACCAAAGCCCTACCTGTGCTGCCTAAATTATTAATGCTGAAGCTGCGAAATTTTCTAATTTTGTTATCATAGCAAATGCTTGATTTTTCCTTTGAAATTTTTACAGAGAATGGAAACATATTGAAATTCAACCGTGAATTTTTATTTAGAATTGATTCAATCATTTGCTAGGGTTAAAAATTATGAGAATCCTGGTTTGAGCTATGTATATGTGGTCTCTGACCACCAAACTTGTACAATTTATTTAACTTGGTTAGACAACTCCGTTTGCTATGAAATTTTACAGGACCTTTTAGACATATTGAAGTGTCTTAGATAATTTTTATAGCCTTGGATTTGATTATTTGAAATGCAAAATAAATTGTGCTACGAATATGTGAAATCTGCCATTGTGCTGAAAATGAATTGATGAAGTAATGACATCTTGTACTAGTATGACATGAGCACATGAATGTGAATATGAATAATTGAACATGTGAGCTTATTGACAAGGTTAGGCATACATAAATATGAATGCTTATTACAATTGCTTATATGTGAAAGAAAAACATAAGATTATGTTTCTTGGGCTGGAAAAAGTAAATCCAATTTGTTAGGGAAAATAAACCTGACTACCAAAAATAGCATAAAGTTTATAATTCTTCGGCTGGAGAAAGTAAATCCAGTCTTTCGGGAAAAGTAAACCTGAGTACCCTTGAATTGAGTTGGAGAAAGTGAACCTGGCTAGGAATAAATGTGTGTGAGAATTGGAGAAAGAAAATCCAATGATCATATATAGGAATGAGCTCAGTCCTGAAAAATAGTCTATTACCCATTATTGCCATGCTGGGGACAGCGATAGTAATGTCCAAACATGACAAGAGTAGGCAAGGGCCAAGACAAGTTGAAGTAAAAATTGTTTTAAGTGGTCTTTTATCTTATGACGTAAGTGAAGAATTTTAGTATCGATATTGAGGCCAATATGTTTAAGTTCTGAGTTAGCAATATGTGGTTTATATGACGTTGAGTTGTATGATATGTGCAAATTAGGTGATTGAATAATAAAAGAAACTCACTTCAGAAGAATGGCTTTTGAACTTTAAAATGAACCTTTGAGATATGTTTTATGCTCACATTTTCATAATAAACCGAAGTGGCTGGGACGATGACAATGACATTATGATTGTGTATTTGGGGAGTTATCCTACTGGGAATTGTATAATTCTCACCCCTATGTTTTTGTGTTCTTGTGTCATCTCTAGGTTAATGCAGAGAACTAAGAGGCTACTATGCAAAAGAACTCGAAAGTACAGTAGTGTAGTGTAATATCCTCCCAATCATAACATCATCCTTAAGTCATGACATAATACTCGAGAGTTGTTACTTATAAATTAGTGGACCTTTCTTAAATATCTATAGCCAGTTTGATTGATTTTCAAGATAACTAGGTCATAATTTTACTAAAATATATAGCAATGAAACCAAAATATATATTTAATACAAAGTTCAGTACATAAAGGAAGCTCTTTCATGAGCTTTAACACACCTTTGTCCTTTAACATATTTACATATATATATATATATATATATATCCATTCCACTAAATACAACATAATAAAAGCATTAACTACTACACTATTGCACTTCTGCGTTCTTTGGCATAGCAATCTCTCGATTTTCTGTGTCAACCTGGAAACAACATGGGAACACAAAAATATAGGGGTGAGAATTATACAATTCTCAGTAGGGTAACTCCCCTAAATACACAATTATAATATCATCGTCATCGCCCCAACCACTTCGATTTATTAAGAAAAAGTGGTCATGCATTATATAATAACGGTTTATTTTTAATGTTCCAAATCATACTTCCAAAGTGGGTTACTTTTAACATTCAATCACTTAACATACATATACCATACTGCTCAATATCATATACTACTAAACTTTCCACTTAAATATATTGGTCTCAATATCGATACTAAACTTCTTCACTCGGCATATAAACAAATGATTTCTTAGAAAGTTTACTTCTTAAACTTGCCTTGGCCCTTGACTAATCTTGTCACATCTGGGCGTTACGTACCGCCGTCCCTAGTGTGACAATAATGGGTAATAGACTGCTTTTCAGGACTGAGCTCATTCCTATACATGATCATTGGATTTACTTTCTCCAATTCTCATACAGACTTATTCCTAGCCAGGTTTACTTTCCCCGACTCAATTCAAGGGTAGTCAGGTTTACTTTCCCCGACAGACCAGATTTACTTTCTCCAGCCCAAGGATTATAAATCTTATGCTCTTCTTGGTAGTTCGGTTTACTTTCCCTAACAAACTGGATTTACTTTCTCCAGTCCAAGAAACATAATCTTATGCTTTTCTTTTGCATATAAGCAATTGTAATAATCATTCATATCTATGTGTACCTAACCTTATCAATAAGTTTACATGCTCAATTATTCATCCTCATATTCAGGTACTTATGTCATACTAGTACAAAATGCCATCATTTTATCAATTCAAAACATCAATTTATTTTCAGCACAATGGTAGATTTCACACTATTGTGGCATGAATTTATTTGCACTTCAAACAATCATTTCAGAGGCTATACAAATTATCAAGGACACCTCAATGTGTCACCAAGGTCCTGTAAATAAAAATTTTAGGGTAATTAGAGTTCTCTAACTATATTAACAAAATTCTAAAAATTTAGTGGTCAGAAACCATCCAACCTCAGCTCAAGAACCAAAATTCATAATTTTTTACCCTAGCATTGAACCCAGAAAATTCTAAATAAAAATCCTTGTAAAACCTCACCATGTTTCTAATATCCTATAAAAATTTTAACTCATAATTCGACCATTTACTGGGTTAATAAAATCTCAAAAGTTCATAGCTTCAGATTCAACATTTCAGGCAGCATAGTTACCACTTCGATTCTTGAACTTCTCAAGGCATTAGGAGTCAAAAACAGAGCTCAAGAAAATTCATGGAACTATCCTAGGATGTTACCTTCAACATATAATTTTTATAGCTCATGAAAACACCCACAACTTCCTCAGAAAATTCGTGAACAATCACTGCCAGCAGGAAAACCGAAAATCCAGCAAACCACTTCAAAATCTCTTTTGATAAAAATGATTTTTTCACAACCCCAAACACTCCACCAAAATTAACACATCAATATCATCATATTGTCAACCAATATATCCAGAAATTTTGACCAAACACAATCAGAAAAGTCCAGCATAAAATTGGAAAGAAAAGATCAAAGAAAACCCTACTTGTGAAGCTTTAAGGCTTCTAACTCCAAGGGATCTTTCAAAAATGATTTTTCTTCACTTCAAGCCTTCCAAACAGCGCCTAACCCTTCCTTAAACAATAGATAATGATAGCTCAGGGTTCAGCTTGGAGATTATTTAAAATTCTAATCAGTTGGTTTTGTAGGTATTGATGAGTAGAACAAGTTTTGTAAAGGGAGTTTGTGGTTTTATAAAGTTTAGACTAGGTTTTTGAGGGTTTGAAATCAAGTTTCGATGGTTTTGGTGAAGCAACAATGGAGGGTGGCTGGTTTGAAGATGCTGCCCGAGAAAGCTTGGTGGAGTGATAAGGAAGTTTGTCTTGTATTTATCCTAATTTAGCTTTTCAATTCATATAACATAAATGCATATTTCTTTAAAAGAAAGTAAAATGGATGACTAAGATTAAATATTGTAAGTTAAGACTAAATCTTAGCCTTCCACTTGTCTTGAATGGATGTACATCCTCCACTTATAATGATTAAATAATCTTTCAGTGTTAGAAATCGCACACCGAAATTTTACTGAATCAGTAAAACATCGTACCCGGTTAATCAGATATTGCCCAAAAATTAATTCTAGGTATAAAATATTTATTTCTAACTATTTCTAATCTTGTTCCATGTTTTCCTAATTTCGGGCATTTTCGGGTCTTGAATCGGGGGTTTTGGCTGTTCCGGTGGGCTTGCGGGGCCCGCAAAACACTATTCACATTTTTTTTGGTTACAAAACCGTTGGATCGTCCTCATCATTGTTAAAACTGTCAGATTTTTAAAATTATGACTAATAAAGCTCAAATTAATTTTTAACTAATATTTAGGGTGTTACATGTAGTAGTTAATGCTTTTATTATATTGTATTTAGTGGAATGGATATGTATGTAAATATGTTAGAGAACAAAGATGTGTTAAAGCTCATAGAAGAGCTTCCCTTATGTACTTAACTTTGTATTAAACAAATGTTTTGGTTTCCTTGCTATATATTCTAATAGAATTACGATATAGTTATCTCGTGAATCAATCGATCTTCCTATAGATATTTAAGAAAGGTCCACTAATCTATAAGTAATAACTCTTGAGTTCAATGTCATGTTTTAAGACTGCTATTGTACTTGGGAGGATTTTACACCTTTCAGCTACCCCATTTTGTTGGGGAGTTCTAGGTGCAGAAAACTCATGAAGGATGCCATGTTTTTCACAAAACTCATTAAAATCATGATTCTCAAATTCTCCACCATGATCAGATCTAATAATGCTGATTTGAGAATCCTTTTCAATATGAACTAGTTTTGGAAAAACTTTGACTTTCTCAAAGACCTCATCCTTAGAAGCTAGAAAGATAACCCATGTAAATCTAGAGTAATCATCCACAATGACAAGATAATATCTCTTTCCAACTAGACTAGCAGTCTTGGTGGGACCAAAGAGATCCATATGTAACAGCTTAAGTGGTTTAGTGGTTGAAACCACATGTTTGCTAAGGAAAGAAGCTTTGGTTTGCTTTCCTTTTTTCGCAAAAATCATAGGTTGAATCCTTTTCATATGAGATTTTTGGAAGGCTGTTGACTAGCTCTTTCTGCGATAGCTCAGAAATAAGCTCCATATGAGAGTGCCCAAGCTTCTTATGCCATAACCACTTATCAACTGTGAAAGGTGCAAGACATTTTACATTTTGATCTCTCAAATCATCCAAGGATAATATATATGTATCGTCATGCCTTTTTCTAGAAAGAATTACTTTATCAAAAGTGAGGCTTACTACTTTGCAGGTATAGGCATTAAAGATGACATTAAAGCCTTAGTCACAGAACTGGTTAATACTTAAAAGATTATGAACCAAACCATTAACTAATAAGACATCTGAAATTTGGTGAGAATCATACTTACCAACATCTTATATGCTTGTGACCTTAGCTTTACCTCAATCTATAAATCTCACATATCCTGATTTTTCAGTCATAGAATTCTGAACCACCTCCTTGATCCAGACATGTGTCTTGAGTAGCCATTGTCCATGTACCATTTATTTTCAGGTTCCATGTGCATTCTTAGGCACACCTGCAATAAATGTATTTTTCATTTTAGGTACCCATATTGGGATGGGTCCTCTGGAGTTAGTATGAAATAAGGATTGTCCAATCTTTCTGACATACTTTCTTTTCATAAAGCATTTGTCAGGTGGATGTCTTTTTTTAAAACAGATATGCAGGAAGCTTTTCTTTTAGCCTTATAAAGAAAAGTTGATTTTCCTTTTTTATCAAGCTCATTTTCATATCCCAGTCTAACCTTTTGAAAATATGGTCTGTGACCACCAAGCATTAGATCAAGATTCCTTGATCCATTTAACACTTTTTCAAGGTCAATTTTGAGAAGCTTTGAAGTTCTTTCAAGCTCAGAGATAACTTTTTGAGTGTTTTCATTTGTATTTGCAACTTTAGATTCTAAGGCTATATGTTTTAAATTTAAAACTTTTTTTTCTTCTTTCAGAACTTCCTTTTCTAGCCTTAGATTCTCAGCTTCTGATTTGAGTATTTTAAGTTATAGAACAGTTTTTTTTATGTTCCTTTTTGAAACTGAGATAATAAGAGGAAAGAGTTTTAGAGTCTTTAAGCAACTCTTCATAAAGTGATAAAAGCTCATCATAAGAAAGATTAGAGTCACTTTCAGAAGAGTATCCTGCCATGAAGCACAGATTTGCAATATCCATTTCTTTTTGATCTTTTGATTCTTCCTTTTCTTTATCTGATTCACTCAAAGTTGCCAGCATGCTTTTCTTTCTAGAAGTGAATCTTTCCTGTGGAAATTTTGTTTTGTAGTGTCCTTTTACTCCACAGTCATAGCATATGATAACTTCAGGTTTCAGCTTTCCTCTTCTGTCCTTCCTGATGTTGAAATCTTTTCTTTTCTTCGCTTTTCCTTTCCAAAGTTTGGATATTTTTCTAACTAGCATGGAGAGCTCGTTCTCGTTTTCATTGTCTGTCTCTCCATCAGTTTCATCCTCTTTATTAGAGATTTTAGTAACTTTCATTGCTTTAGTTTTTGACGTTTTGATGAGATGACTTCAAAGCCACAGTTTTACCTTTTTTGCTGGATTCTCCATGCATCTCAGAAAGCACTACTTCATGAGTCTTAAGAGACCCAATGAGTGCATACAAGCCAAAAGTTTGAAGGTCTTTTGCTTTAGTAGTGGCTGTGACTTTGGGTAGCCACTTTGCAAGAAGACTTCTCAAGATCTTTCTAACCATTTTTGAGTTAGAATATCTTTTACCAAGACCTTTAATCTAGTTTACTATATGCATAAACCTGGTAGTCATTTCATCAATATTTTCCTAATCAGTCATTTTGAATAGTTCGTATTGATGAACCAGCATGCTGATCTTTGTTGCCTTCACTTGATCAGTCCTTTCATGTAACATGTGAAGTCTATCCCACATTTCTTTAGTCGAGTCACAGGCTATAATTTTATCATATTCAGCCTTGCTAAGAGCACATGTGAGTAGGTATTTTGCATTTAAGCTCAGTTGAACTCTTGCCTTTTGCTAGTCAATCCACCTACTTCTTAGGATATCTCTGGATACTGAAGGTACATCATCATTTCTTAGAGTTTCCTCCCTTGGAACATAGTCTCCTTCTTGAATGATTTTCCACAAGTCAGGACTTGTATATTTTATGAATAACTCCATTTTATCCTTCCAATAAGCATAGTCTCAACCATCAAAGAATGGTAGTCTGTTAATAGAATGCCCTTCGGCCATGTGAATGTTGTTTTGGGCCATGTATACCTCAGATCTTTTCCTTTGTAGTCGTTAGAATGCTCAACCCCTTAGAGGTCAAGCTCTGATGCCACTTGTAAGAACAATGACACACGAGAAGGGGGGGTTGAATTGTGTTTGACCTTTTTCTGCTTTTAAGGAAGATCTGAAAAACTAAAATGAAAGTGCTATCAAGATGAACTTGTAGTGTAACACCTTCCTAAGTACAACCTTATCCTTAGGTCGTGACATCGTACTTGAGAGTTGTTACTTATTGATTAGCGGACCTTTCTTAAATATTTATAGCAAGTTCGATTGAATTGTGAAGTAACTAAATCATAGTTCTATTAACATATATAACTAAGAAACAAACATTTATTGATTATAAGGTTGAGTACAAAAGGAAGCTCTTCTAGGAGCTTCAATAGACATCTGGTCTCTATTATATATATAGACATAAACATATGACTAAGTACAATCGATGCAAGCTTCAACCTTAAACTACTGCAAATCCGATTTTCTTTCATAAAGCAGCCTCCTTGTTCTTTGGATCAACTTGGAGACAACACGGAAATAAGCATATAGGGGTGAGAATTCTAAAATTCTCAATAGGGCATCCCCAAAACATATACTAAAACTCATGTTATCATTATCATCCCAGCCACTTCGGTTTATTATTAAAATTATGAGTATGCAACACATATCAAAGTTTCATTTTAAAGTTCAAAAACTATTCTTCTAAAGTGGGTTTTTTTTAATTACTTAATCACTCAATGTACATATGTCATACTGCTTAATGTTTTCAATCACTTAACATGCACTTGTCATACTACATAACATCATAGAAGCTCATTCTCAACCTTTCGTGCTATTGGTACATCGAATGGGACCTTTTCATGCCCTTTATAGACAAAAGGGGACCTTTTCATGCCCTTAACACATTACAGGGGACCTTCTCGTGCCCTTTATAAACAAAAGGGGACCTTTTCGTGCCTTTTATACCTTGCAGGGGACCTTCCCGTGCTCTTTACATGTTATAGGGGACCTTCCCTTGCCTTTTATAAACAAAAAGGGACCTTTCATCTACTTAGCATATACATCATCATCAAGCTCATATAAGCATCCGCTCACAATATAATTTTCAATCGCACCTCATAAACCAATCTTTTAAGTTGCTAGCATGTAGTCATATACATTATACTTGAATTAAAGGATATTATCTCATCAATCCCATGCTTTAGTTTACTTTCCAGCACCTTCGCAGATTTTATCCCATTATAGCACAAATTTATTTGCATATCAAACATTCAATTCAGAGTCTATAAAAATTATCAAAGACATTTCAATGTATCCAAAAGGTTCCATAAAAATTTCAGAGCAAAAAGAGTTCTCTAACTATGTTAAGAAAATTCTACAAATTCGGAGGTTAGAAACCCCCTATTCATAGCCAACAGCCATAGTTCCCAATTTTATTACCCTATCAAATGATCATATCAAATCATAAAAAAAATTCAGGTTGGACTTCAATATGTCCTCAACACTCTGTAATTCAGTCATTTTCTATGGTAACAAAATTAGCAAAATTTAGTATTCCAGAATTGGCTATCCAAACAACTCAACAATAGTCTAGATTTTTTATTTTTAGAAAATAGTAAAATTCATTTTTAAGATCTAGGAAAAATCAAGGAGTTGCCTTAGGGTGTTAGTTTCAACATATAATTTTTCTAGCTCATAAAAATATCTACAAATACATCATAAAATTCATGAATCATAGCCTATCAGTATAAATATGAGATTCCAGCAACATGACTCAAAACTTGTTTTGCCAAAAATGGTTTTTTTAACATCATCCAAACACTCTATCAAAATTAATACATCAATATCAATATATTATCAACCAATACAACTAAAAATATTCAGTGAATTCAGTAAGCAAATCATAAGAACAGATTTGAAGTAAAAAGGGTTTAAAATGCCCTACTTGTGAAGCTTTAAGGCTTCTAAATCTAAAAGATCTTTCAAAAATGATTTTTCCTCACTTCAAGGCTTCCAAACAGCACCTAACCCTTCCTTAAACAATAGAGAATGATACTCAAGGTGGAACTTTGAGATTATTTAAAATTCTAATCTATTAGTTTGGTAGATATTGAGGAGTAAAATAAGTTTGTGAAGAGAGTTTGTGGTTTTGGTAACTATGGGCAAGGATTATGGAGATTTGAAATCAAAACTTGAGCACTTGAGAAACATAATGGAGGTTGCTATGTTCTTCCTTATGCTATGCTGGCTTAGAATTCCTTGTGGAGTGATAAGGAAGATTGGTCTTGTATTTATCCTAACTTAGCTTTAGAATTTAAGTAATATAAACGCATATTTCTTTGAAAGAAAGAAAGTAAAATGGATGGCTAGGATTTAATCTTGTAAGACAAGATTAAATCTTAGCCTTCTACTTGTCTTAAATGGATGTACACCATCCATTTATATAGATTAAACTATATTTCGGTGTTAAAAATTGCACACCGAAATTTTACCGAACGGGTAAAACATTGTACCCGGGTAATCAGATATTGCCCGAAATTTAATTTCAGGTATAAAACTTTATTTCTAACCTTAACCATATATTTTCTCAGTTTTGGGTATCTCCGGATCCCGATTCTAGGGTTTCAGCTATCCTGATGGGTCTATGGCGCAAGTTACTATTCATTTTTTTTTTCACAAATCCGTTAGACCACCCTCATGTAACATCCCCTACTGCTTTATGGATTGACGACTGTCCCCACAAACCAACACGGGTCCTTTCAGCGTGCTTTGTCCTCACTCACACGCTTCCTGGGAAGTAGCAACTAATATTGTCACATTGCAAATAGTTTTATAGTAGCCTTTGCAAGCTATCTTATAGCGATCATTACCAGATCTAGGATACAAAGGTTAAGTGTTTGGGTTGCTACTCAAACTAACCTACATTCAAGTTTCCTTAACACACACATATACACACACACGTATGAAAAGTTCTTGGGAAAACTTGAATGACTTCCTTTTTCTACTTCTTTCATAGGAAGAGCATAAATCTAACTAAGAATGTAAAAGGAAGATTTTCTTACACTTCAAGGATAAAATTGATTACATAATAATGATTGAATATTCTAGGAATTGCACAGAGATTTTTGTAGAGTTTCCTCTCTTGAATCTTCAAATCTCTCATCGGTCTTTAAACATAATATCTCCTTATATAGTGGTATTTCTTCATGACCGTTGTCATAGATCAGTTCCTCAAGTGACACGTTGATGCGAGCTGTCGCGACTCATAACAAATTAAAAATTTATTTTAATACTAAATTGTACCAAAAATGTATCGAAGGGTACAACCTAGGTCGTCTCTCAAGGAAGCTTATCACTTAGTTGAGAATTAGGGGTTTTGAAGAATAAGAATTATAGCAATGGAAATTAAAAGATAATAGCAACAGTGGAGAATGGAACTAGTGCAGGGTATTCCTAAGATTGGTGTAACACCCTAACTTTCAACACAATACGCCTAGGATGTATAATGGTTAATCATTAGTTGTTACTCTTCTGTCTCAGAATTTTACTTAATTTTGGGCTTTGAAAATAAGTCTATGGAAAATACGACCCATTTTTTTTTGAAAAACCAAACTATGAGCCATTCGAGTTTAAGTTGTAGCATATAACTATCCATCATATAACGTATATACAGATCACAACAGAGACTAGCATAAACTGAGCACATCGTCATATAATATTAACTTCAAATATCAAGTCAAACAATAGTAATAGTGTTGATGATATAGGAATATTCCATAATAATACCATATCAAATATATTGAGCCCACCTATAGAGGTTAAGTAGATAACAATTCAAAAACTAGACATAACTATGATGTAGCTAAGCTCTTTGTGACTAAGTTATGAGCTTATACGAAGGTGAGAAACCCCTAAGGTTATGAGAATGAAGACTATGTCCCCACTTCCACTGCGCCGCTCTAATCTCAACCATCGTGCAACTTCTATGTCGACACCTTAGGGTGGTCCACGAATGTCATCGTCAACCTTGTCTGAAGACGAAGATGGAAAAGAAAGATAGAGGGAGTGAGAAACTTATACAAGAATCTCAGTAGGGTTTCCTTCTCCACACACGTGTCATCATCATCGTCCTGAGGAACCTCAGGTTTAATTATGAAAGTAGTGGGCATAAATAAGATTCATTTGTTAAGTTTTCAAATACCATTAATTGAGGCCCCATATCTTTTAGCGTGAATCTTAATGCATGAATGCAACAGGTATCTCATGTATGCATGGCAATGCCTCAATGCATCCAACATAAATCAACAATGTGTAAGTTCAAAACATAAGATAAGGCTAAGCATATGAGCAGGAGATAAACCAAAAAACTAAAATAGTGGCAAGTAAATGGATGCATGATAGGGCAATGCTATGAGTTATACATCATGTAACATGCATAGGAAGGCAGGAAAACCCATGGTAATTTACTTTCTCATGAATGAATTCTCAAGTTCCTTTCTTATCAATTCCACCCTCTCTCGTCATCACCAAAAACCACCAACGTAACTTCCCCGATGATTTTTACAATCATCACCAAAACCAACCAACCAACATAATGATCGCCTAGGATGAGCTCAACCTAACTAGCCATCGTTAGATTTAACATTGGGTAATAGAAGGGAAGAAACACATCACTTCCTTGCCTTTCTTATTATGAACATATAACTTACTTAGATCACCTTTCATAACCTTTAATTCGAGGAGTCTAAAGGATCATTTCCATGTGTTTTATGTCACCTTAAACTTGGCATGTTGTTTTGAGATGGAAAGGCACAATCATATCATATAATATCACACGCTTACATTCCACTTATCATGTGCACCTCAAATATTCCAAGTATAGTCATAACATGCCACAATGAATCATATAAATTGATAGCCAAAAATGCAACATTATCATCACATAAATTCTCATTCATATCATAAACCCGTCATCTTATAAAATAAGCACTTTCATTATCTCTTAGACGGTTAAATCTCTAAATCGGTTAAACCTAACTTTTGTATTTAGTCTTTTATGTATCTAAAGGATTAATTCCAATGACTTCCACTAATTAATGACCTCAAGGACATCATTACACAATGCTGGATAGATTTAGGAAGAATTGATAATTGAGCAATTTTGGTGTTCTAGAAGTTACGTTTTTGACTCTTTTTGATTGCTGACTTTTCCTATGATACTAAAATTAATTCCTGAACCATTTATGAGTGATTCCTATATAGGTACAAAGTGGAAAACCTCACTTTTACTTAATTAATACTTGCTGTGCAGAAACCATATTCTCCATTTTAAAGAGTCCTAGAGTTCACATTTTTTGTCCTTTCTAGTTTCTAGTCTTTCCTTAATTACTAAAAATAATTACCACATTTATTAATAACAATTTTCACATGTTAAATGCATTCCATACAGCATACATCAAATCTGGAAAGTTTTGAATAGAAACTAAAATTTAATTTCCTAAGAGCATGCAAAGATACAAATTAGGCATTTCTAGTAACTAGTCTTTCTTGAAATTAATTCTAAATCAATAGATACACTTATAATTAACTTCACCCTTATAGAAACACAAATAATACCCTTAGTTTAGTGGCAAAGGCCGATAGCTCAAATAATTTTTGGTTCTGTGAACCATGCTTTAACACTTTAAGAACAAGCATATATTTCAAGGAAAAGTTATAAGACACAAACTTCATTTTCTCAAGACAAAAATATATCATTTATTAGGACCTTATTTGAAGAACCAAATCACATTTAAAAGAAGAGGTGTTCCATGGACCAAAATCCTCATGTAAGTTGAAAGGGGTAAGTCTTGAGCACTAGATTATTTAGGTGATGGCATAACTTAAATATGCAAATGCAAGCCTCATTTTAATCTTGGTATAATAAGGTGATGGCAATGGAAATATAAATATGATATGCAAGGCTTGAAATTAAATATGAGAATGCAAGTTCATTTTTAATCTTTAAGTTTAGGGGATGGCTTGAAATATAAATATGCTAGACAAGAAATATAAACACGGAATGCAAGTTCATTTCTTATCTTCAAGCTTTAGGTGACAACTTGGAAATAAATATGAGGTGCAAGGCTTGAATGCAAATATGAAATGCAAAGGCTTGAAATATAAACATGAATGCATTTACATTTATTATTTCTTTAGGTTCTAGGCTCAAGACTCCTATTTAGAGTAGCATCTCTATAACACGATCAATTCCAAGGTTTCTAAAGTGAATGAATGTCTAATTATTCCTCTTTAGTTTTATGCTCAAGACTCCTATCTAGAGTAATCACTCTAGAAGACCGATCAACTTTAAGGTTGAATGGGATAAGTCTTAAACTTAAGTTAATTAAGTGACAACATAACCATATCATTTTATTTTTGCTCAAGTTGAACTTATCAAAGAAAACCAAGTGGCACCTTCATATGCAAAAACTCTTAGAAGTGAAACCTTCAAGCTTTAGAGGTCAAGTAAATGATGGTTTTGCAACCAATATCCAAGATCCTCATCATCAAGCCATGGTTTCTCAAGAACAAGGCCATCAAGGCCGAAAAAGAAAAGAAAGAAAAGGAAGCCTTTACACCAAAAAAGAAAGGAAGAAAAGAAATAAACCAACATTTCAACATTCCAGCATTCCAACCAAAATGATTCAAAAGAAAAGAATGAAAACTTTAAAACAACTCTCTACCAATGGTATTTTTTCTTTAAGAATGAAAGAGAGCTTGATCTTCAGAAGAAATAAGAAGAACAATCTTTCCCTTGGGCAAGGAAATGATTTTGGCAACTAGAGGAAAAAAAGAAAGAAAGGTTTGTCTTGGGTTTTGGTCATGGAGGTGGAAAGGTTAACTATTTTAATGGAAGATTTATGGTGGTTATGTAGTGGTTTGAGGTTGAGGAGTGGTGGTTGATGGTGATTTCTTTGAAGAATGAAGAAGAACAAGTAGAAGAACACTTGAGAGTAAAGAGAGAAAACTCAAGTGTAAGAATAAGTAAAGGTTCTTGTAAGCTTTCTTGAGGATGTATTTATAGAGAAATAAACATGAGAGGATAAGAATGGGAGGGGAAGGCCGCGGCAATGCACAAGGGAAAATGAGAGAAAAATATCTCATTCAAGTGCATCATGTCATGGAATGGCTAGGTATGGGCTTAGACATGGCTCTTTGAGTGTGTATCTTAATTAAAAAAAATTCAACATGTGATGAAATGGAGGAGGAGTGGCCGTGTACTTCAAGGCCATGGGGGAAGGAAAATATCTCATTTCATTTATGTTATGACTTGGTTTAGGGAATATGTTTGATTAGGTAGTTGATTAGGAGTTGTAATTTGGTGTTTAGGTGAAAAAGTGAGTAATTAAGGTTGCACAAAACATGGTTAAGGAGTGCTCTTGCTCAATTAGTGGGGTCAAACCTCATTCAATCAGGAATTACCATCACATCTTTGATTCCTTAATTTAAGGAATTGGAGCAAGAAAAATACTATCCATGAAAATGTGACATAAAGTCTTGAATTAAGAAAGGGATTTTGAGTTTCTTTAAGCAATCTTAGGTCCTAATTAACCTCAATTAATTATTTTAACTCCAGATTAACTATTAAAATTAATTAATCTTTAATTAGAGCCTAATATTGCTTAGGTTTTCTTAATCATGTGATTAAGCAAATTACGTCCTTAATTAGGGGTAAAACGGTAATTTTTCAAAGGGGCATTCTAATAATTTTGTGTGCAGGAACTCAAAAATGAGATTCTTCTGCTCTATTAACACACATAAAACACATAGTCCCCATTCCATATTAAAACAACCCTTTGAGGATGGCTGGGGCCATCAATTCTCATTCTCCCGGTAAAAATGACCTTAGGGGCAATTTTGGTCATTTATACACGGAAAAAATCGGGGCGTTACAATTGGAAATCAATTATCATTGACCAAATATTAACCCCATTGATGGTTATTAGTAATAAATTACTGGCAATTCTACTAGTGATCAATCGACCTCTGGAATTGATCAATGAAACTAACAAACAAATGAAATCTCAATTTAATTGGTAATTACAATGATCCAAGGTACCAATTGCTATAGCCTAACTGCCAATCGGAAAGTTGATTCTAATGTTCTCCTTCAAACATAAACTAATAGATCTATCAATTTATGGCCAAAGGGTTTTTCTAAATGACGATCGCCAATTTAGTTATTCCAATAGAGATTATAGCAATCGCCACAATAATTAAAGGAATAGAAACTGCAGAACATTAAGAAAACCAATGCATTCAATATAAACAAAGAGTCTCAAATGCCATCCCAATCCATCCAGAAATCCCTATACTAGTAAAGAAATCTACTCCTCCATCTCTGGAGGATTACAACAATGAAGATAAAAGAACCTGAAAATAATAGCAATGATCCTTGCCACAATCTCCAAGATAAAGGACCTTCACCAATGGAACCTTTAGAGAGAAAAGAATAGAGAAGAAGGAGATATAGAGAGAGAATAATAGCAACAAAAGTGGCAATCTAAAAGTGAGTTTAAGACTGAATAACAATCCCTTATATACTGCTCTCTAAAATGGGTCAAAGTGGGGCCTAAAAACAGGTTAAATGAGTTGTTCTGTGTCATCGCATGACCGCTGCAATGCTCATTGACCGCTGTAGCGGTCAGCAGTGAGCTATGCTGCTGAACATCAATTTTTCAGGCGCTGTTGACCACTATCGCGATTAAAGACCACTGCAATAGTGGACAGAATTGAAATTGGCCTTGGCACTAGAAACAGAAGTTGTAGCCCTTTGAATAAGCTTTCCAAGGCCACTAAAATCACCTCAATCAAATATCTGTAGCTCCAGATATTGTGAAAATACTAACTAGAGGTCAAGTTGGACAACATCATAACATTAGCAACATTTAATCTTGCAACTGAATTTTCACCAAGGTACTCTTAGAACTGGGTTTTGAGCTGAATATGAAATTGTAGACGACTTCTTGAGCTTTCCAAAACATCTTCATTTGTCTTAATCTGATTCCTGTAGAAAGAGATACAGATTTTCTCTTACAATGCTTATTGCAATTTTGCTCAAATAAACTCAAGAATTATTCTATTTTGCTTCCAAATTCTTCCCAACAGTTTCCAAACTTGTTCTTGACATTTGCACTTGATTCAAAGCCCCTGTGCATAAAATGATACTAGAAGAGACAAGTCAAATGTAACAGGATATAATTACAAATTATCCCAAAATCAATGTAAAAGCCATCAATTCTATCAAAATCACACAATGAGGAATAAATCAAAATTCTTATTAATTGTATCAACAATACATTAAAACTTATGTAAAAAGCTAAGGTTTAGAAGTAAGACAAGTGGCACAAAAGCCCTTTATTAAACTCCCCTACACTTAAGCTTTCACATGTCCTTATGTGAAACTAAGATCAAACTATGGCATGGATGAGAAACAGTAAACAAGGACTACTCTAGACTCCTAACCTAAAATGCAAGGTGCATGTAATTAAATGACAATACACTAATCCAATGAGCCTAGAGGCACATCAGTAAGCTTTCACACTGACAATCAAGAGAATTACAACAAGCAAGGCTTGATCAACAACGTAACACACAAGGTAGAATCCATATATGATGCATGAATCAAGTACAAAAATCCTTCCAAGGTCAGTGTTTGCCCCTTATTCACTCAAGTGTTTTGGGTTATGATGCATACTCAATCACCTCAAATGAAAATGCATTACCATAGGCTTGCTACGGGTCTCATTCTCTATTTTGTCATACAAATATGCATACTGAATCAAGAGGACTTACCTTTGGTTGTAATGGGGCTTGGGTAAAGGTGGATAAAAATATAGGCCAATAGGGCTGAACCTCAAGTCAAAGAGAGCAATTTCATATACGAAAGGCACAAGTGCCTAAGGGTGCATTTTGTCCAACTAAACACAATTACAAGCCTTTCTTTTACAATGTGGCACACTTTCAACCAAACTTGTTTTTCAGATTTTTTTTTTATCAAACTTGTATTTTTCCTTTTTTTCTGTGTGCCACTTGTTGAATTTTGGGTTTGCCACTTGATGAATTTTGGGTACACATTGTTCCTCCACCATACTTAAATTGAAGCATGTCCTCATGCTCTCCCCCATACTTCTGCTCAAGCACATAGAAGAAATGCACAAATTCTCTCCTAAGCCTAAAAGGTTGGGAATTTTCATGGTTTTTCACTTTTAGCTAGAGATGTGCTAAAATGAAAGAATGGGCAATAAGGCTCAAGGGGGCTAAACAATGGTAACATGCAAAGGTTGGCTATATGGGCAAGTGGCCAAAAACAAGAAAGATGCCCCAATCATATTCAAGCATGCACATGGAAACATATTTTCAAGCAAGACCTTAAGCAAGTTCTAGAATACAAATCCAAAGAGGGAAACACACATGAACAAATAAGGATGGCATATTATAATCTAATCAAAGAGGCTCAAAATCTCATAGGTAAAAGTACATGTACTCAATCCAAACAACACAATGAATCTACTAACCATGCAATACAAGATAAAGTCAATGCCAAGCATGTGACATCCTAATTTTCAACCCAATACTCCTAGGACGTAACTAGATTGATCATTAGTTTATTAATCATTTAGTCTCATTCTTTAAAAGCATTTCTTTAAAATACTTAGCGGAAAATACGGGTAAAATTTTTCTTTTTGAAAGGAAAGACAAAACGTGAGCTATATGCATGTGCTAAGTAAACTACGTCGTCATCTCGCAAGAAAAACAAGAGGGAAGAACACATTATATCCAAAGGAATACAATATCATAAAAGAAATTACATAATAGTCATGCCATACACCAGAATAGTAGTAGAGTTGTTACAATCATTCGTACATCATAAAGGAAACATAAAAAAAATACATCTGAATCTCCGCTTACAACAGTGTATATAAAAATAGATAACCTCTAAAACCAAAAAAAGGCTACCCTAGTCATGTAGGAGTGTGTGCATTGAAGTCAGCTACCAGCTTCTACTCCTGCTTGTCGACAGGAGGAACATATCCAATCCATTGTGCCAACTCGGCCGGGGTGGCCAAGCAGTGAGAGGGCCAGGCATGTGCTTCGCAGCAGGGTACCATCCTCACTCTACCTCCTCGGAGTGGCTGCATCACGGTATCCTCACACCCCAACTCCATGGGTATAGTGGGGGAAGAACCCATAGATGGAATGTCCATTTCGAAGGGGTCGGTCTCGGAGAAGGCCCGGGGTGAACGGGGAACGTACTTGGGATAGGCATGGATGGCAGAAGCAGCATCAGGGGTGTGACAAATGCGCTCTCCTCAGGGGTGCGTGTGCTCGAAGAGGAGGTTGTCAGCGAACGGTGAGGTTAGAGTGAACCGGAAGCTAGTGACTGGCTGAGCGAAAGGGCGATCCAGGAATACAAACATATAGATGGAGCAACAGCCTACGAAGTGATAAGATTGGTGCGTGGCGTCAAAATACAGCTCCCATGTTGGCGCGTCAACATATATGATGAAGGATGCCATCGTCCTCTGAAGAAGTAATGGAAAGAGAAGATAGAAAGAGTGAGAAACTTTCTAAAGAATCTCAGTAGGGAAATCCTCCTATCCTAGTGTCATCATCTACGTCCTCAGGAACCTTGGGTCTATTATAAAAAGGTGTGCATGCATGGAGTTCATTATTAGGTTTTCGAACGTAATTATCCAAGGCCCATTCATTTTAAGATGAATTTTAATGTCATGAATGCAACATAGCAAGGCATGAATGCATGAATATACATTATGCAAGAAGGTAGTAGAACATAATCATCAAGAAACATCATATAAGTGGCATCTAGTGGCACATAACTTTTCGCGTGAAACTTTCATTTTTCTTAACTGTGACATTAAACTTCATACTTTTCATCATAGGGGCCACCCTAAAAACATCTCTAGGTTATGAGCTCATACCTAACTAGTCGTCACAAGTTCTTACTTATCCCTCTTGATAAGCATAACATAATAATCCCGACTTCTAGAGTACGGGCTAGGGGGTATAAGGATCACCTATTATAACCTTTAATTCGGGGAGTCCATAGGAATATTTTCTTCTTTGAAATATTCTACTGGTATCTAGTACTCAGTGAATTGTCTGCTTTGGCAAGCTCAATGTCAATACCCTCATAGATTTGCTTCCTCCCCACTGGAGCGGGAGAAATACATCTCAGTGGTATGTCACATTTGTTCTTCGACGTGCTCGGCTAAACCGGTGTCACCCAGAATGTATCTCAGTACATCTATCCTTGGGCACGCTCGACTAAACCGGTGTCACCCAAAACGTATCATATGGAGTTTTCAAAAACTTTTCTTAAGTCCTTAAATTTGACAGAAATTCGGCAGCGTAACGGTAGTACACGAAATTTCTTTCAAATTTGTTTTATGCCACAAGAGGTAATAGCACATGTAAATCAAGTCATCAATATCATACAACATATCCATTCATGCATCAATGCATCATAGCATGTCATGATTCAAGAACAATCATTTCTAGCTTTTCATATATCTCTAGCATGTGCATCCCTAATGTTCCATATGAAACTATAACATGTAAAGGTTGGGTTCTATCTCTAGGGATCAATTCCTCAAAGTAAACATACTTATGATTCATGAATAGTTATACACTTCTCATTAATTTATGATAGGCAATCTCATAGTTTCATATGTAAACAAGATCATGGATTCATATCATTCATGTAGGGAAAGTGTTTATTGCATACTTGGGGTTCTGGTAATCGATTACATGAGCCCTGTAATCAATTACATAGTTTCGAGTTTCAAAATAGATGAATTGAGGGCTCTGGTAATCAATTACATGAGCCTTGTAATCGATTACACAGCTTCGAGTTTTCAAAATAGGAAGGTTGGGGGCTCTAGTAATCAATTACATGGGCTCTGTAATCGATTACATCAAACTTGGGCCCCAAAAACATCTAGTAATCGATTACATGGAATGGTAATCGATTACTAGTGTTCCAGTATGTGTAATCGATTACATAAGGATGTAATCAGTTACTCAGGCCTAAAAGTTCATGTCTAAGTCTCGCAAAACTTTCTGGTAATCGATTACATGTTCTCTGTAATCGATTACCAGTACCTTTAAAATACAAAATTTTTAGTCTAAAACATCTTCTAAGTTATTCTTCCCTTCTCTAACCATTTTGAACCTTGTTCCAACACTCACTTTGAAATTAAAACACTTTTGCAAGGTAAAAGCCCATAGCTTTCAAGATTTAGTTGAAAGAGAATCTTTGAGCCTTAGATCTTTAGATGATAAACATAAACATGTCAATGCAAGTCCCATTTCAATCTTATCATAATAAAGTGATAGCAAGGAAAAGTAAAGATGCAAGACTTGAAAATAAACATGAGAATGCAAGTTCATTCTTAATCTTTAGGTTTATGTGATGGCTTGAAACATAAACATGCTAGACAAGAAATGTAAACAGGAAGTGCAAGTTCATTTCTTATCTTTGAGCTTTAGGTAGTGACTTGAAAAATAAATATGATATGCAAGTTCAATTCTTTATTTTAGTGCTCTAGGCCCTTTAGAGTTTTCACTCTAAATCAACAATCAACTTTAAGGTTGAAATAGATAGGCTTTGAGATTAATTATTAAGGTGATAGCAAGGAAAATAAACATGAATGAAATCCATTTCTTATCTATTTGAGTCCTAGGCTCAAGATTACGCTTCACAACAACATAGTTTCTTTGTGTTGTTAAAAACCTTTTTAAAAGTGAAACCTTCAAGCTTTAGAAGTCAAACAAGTGATGGTTTTGCAACCAACACTCAAGATCCTCATCATCAAGCCATGGTTTCTTCCAAACATAGGCCATTTGGCCGAAAATCAAAGGGAAGGAAAAGGATGAATAAGAACCAAAAAAAGAAAGTAGAGAAGGAAAGAAACATTAACATTATATCTTTACAAGTCAAGGGATAAACAACAAAAGAAAAGAATACAACTCCCTACCTTGGATGTGCTTCTTGATTAAGAGGGAAGGCTTGGCCTTGAAAAGATTAGAGGAAGAAGAAGAAGAGCTCTTTGAGATGAGAGAAAGAAAACTTGGGAGGTGTAAGAGAAATGAACAAAATGATCTCTTGGGGGGCTCCTTCTATTTATAGAGAAATGAAACACATGGGGGGTGAAAAGGAGGGAAGGTGGCTGGCCATAATGGAGGGAAAAGGAGGAAAAATATTTCTTGTGTGTGTCATTCCAAGGTATGGCTAGGTATAGTCGAAGGTATGGATCTTTGAGTGTGAAATGTTATTAAAATAAATCAACATGTGATGGATTTTGGAGGGGGAGTGGCTGTGTGTTTTAATAGCCATTGGGGAGGAAAATTATTTCATTTCCTTTGTGTTATGATATGGTTTAGAGGATAGGTTTGATTAAGTATTTGATTAGGAGTTTGTGGTTAAGTGTTTTGAATGAGAAAATGGGTAATTAAGGGCTTCTCAAGACAAGTTTAGGAGTGGTCTTGGTTATTAGTGGAGTCAAACATCTTCTAATCAAGATTCTCAATCATATCCATTGGTTTCTTGATTTAAGGAAATTGATAGGAAGAACACTATTCTTTGATTTATGACATAATGTCTTAATTTTGAGAAAGGGATTTTGAGCTTCTTTAAGCAATCTTAGGTTCTAATTAATTTCAATTAATTGTTTTGATTCAAGATTAATTATGGAAATTAATTAATCTTCGATTAGAGTCTAATATTATTTAGGTTTGCTTAATCATATGATTAAGCTCATTAGGTGCTCAATCGGGGGCAAAATCATAATTTTGCACAAAAACTGCCCGGGACCACAAGGACTTAAACAGACGTACCCAGACTTAAAAACATCATTTAAATCCTCTGGGGTGGAGTTCAGGCTCAATCGGCTCACTAGTCAGTGTTAAACAGCCACATGAGCGTTTTGGTCATTTAGTGCGTCGAAACTCAAAAATGAGATTCTTTTGCTCTATTAGCATACATGCCACACATAAATCCCCTTTGAACATTGAGTTGACCTTTCAAGGACTATTGGATCGGCTGTCCTCGAATTCTGAGTGGAAAATGACCTCAAGGGCATTTTGGTCATTTTCACTCAAACAGAAAAATCAGGGTGTTACAAAGCAAGTCAATAAGGTGCATGTGGTGTGAGCCTATGCATGTAACCTCTAAGGTGCCAAAGGATGTTGTAAAATATAAATGAAAATAAATATGATGCAAGAATTAAAACTAAAAATGAAAAAAAATAAAATGCAAAAAAATAAAAGGGAAAGGTAAAGAAAAACCTTATAGTGGGTTATCTCCCGCTCAGCACTCTGCTTTAACATCCCTAAGTTGGATGGTCAGAACTCTCGTGGAGGGTGTGTAGCTTCAGCCGAAAAATAGGCTATCTGAGCCCTTAGATCTATGGGTGTCTCATGAGGATGCATTAGCCGGTTCCCATCAATGGTGCATCGAACCATCCTGGAATTCTCTAACTCAATTGCACCATCAGGGTACACATGGGTGACCAAGAATGGTCCCTTCCATCCAGACATTGGCTTTCTAGCCATCAGTTTTGCGCGGGGCTCATGCAGCAAGATCCACTGCCCCTCACAGGGCTTCTTACCTAACATGGGCTGATCATGGAGCACATGGAAAACTGATAACTGTGCCTGGGTGGTACCTGTATTTAAAAGCTTGGGACATTCTAAAACAACAAGTGCATCATATCCCATGGAAGAAGAAAGAGTGAAGAAAGGGGGATCTGGATCTTTACAAATCACATTACCACAAGCATCATCAACTAAAGAATCAATGACATCAATGCCAAACACGAAGTGTTCCTCTTGGGGTTGTTTCATAGCATCAGATAAATTAAATTGGACTTTCATGTCCCCACGCTCCATGGATAATGTGCCGGCATGAATATCAATCAAGGTTCTAGCAATTTTCAAAAAGGGTCTCCCTAAGATCAATGTATACTAGCTGGCATTAGTGTCATTTTCCATTTCAAGCACATAGAAATCAGCAGGGAATATTAAATCATTTATCTGGACAAGAACATCTTCCAATACTCCCTTTAGTCTTGTGATGCTGCGATTGGCCAGCTGAATTTGCAGCCCGATTGGCTTGAGCTCTCCAAAGTGCAAGGACTGGTAGAGTGATTTGGGCATAACATTAATGCCTGCTCCAAGGTCAGCTAGGGCTCTAGTGATATGCAATCTCCCAATGGTGTAAGGAACATAGAATGTGCCCGAGTCCTTGCACTTGGTTGGTAGGTTGCTTGGCTTGATAATGGAGGAAGTATTGACCCCTATAGTCACCTTATCCTCCCTATTGCCCTTGATCTTTCTCTTATTAGTGCAAAGATTTTCAAGAATTTTGCATATTTAGGAATTTGCTTTATTGCATCCAATAGAGGAATATTCACTTGCACTTTTCAGAAGGTTTCTAGTGTGTCTGAATCCAAATCTGCTGCAGTGACTTTCCTAGGTTGCATCCTGTGTGAAATAGCTATGTAGGAGTGAAGTCTAGAACCTTTGCAGGTTCTGTGGAGCACTGCTATGGTGGTTGACCGCTGTAGCCGTCAATAGTACGCTTTTCCTTTGAAATTGGTGGTGGATCACTCTCAGTAGACCACTATAGTATTAATGGAGCACTGCAGCACTCACCCGAGGAGTGTCTTAGCATCAGGCTTCCATCTGTTGATTCTATAGAGCGCTGCAGCGCTAGTTGACTGCTGCAGCACTCACCCAAATGCTGTTTAGGCTTGTCTTCAGTTGCTCCCTTTCCTAGACAGGTCTAGTCACTTCTGGAATTTTTGTTCTAGACCTCAGAGTGATAGCATAGACATTTCCCCTTAGATTAGGCACGGTTTGAAAGAGCAACTAGGCAGTTGGGGCCGCTGGCTTTGATTATTTTTTATCTAAGTCACTTTCTCTCTCAGCTAGGCATTTTCTCTTTTAATTTCCTGCATTTGTTCTGTAACGCCCCGATTTTCCTATGCACAAATGACCAAAATGCCCCTAAGGCCATTTTTACTGGGAAAATAAGGATAGCAGGCCCCGGCCATCCTCGAGGGAACTGCATTGATATTGAATGGGGATTATGTGTGTTAATAAAGTAGAAGAATCTCATTTTTGAGTTTCTACGCTTGAAATTACCAGAGTACCATTACAGTAATTTAAACATGGGATTAGTTACTAACTAAACCTGGGAGTTTGGGACGTTGTTTTCACAAGCTTCAGCATCTAAACATAGTTAGGCCGAATGTATATATCTTTGCTACCTCATAGCCGAGTTCTGCTACCTCTACCTCATGGCCGAGCTCTGCTACCTCTACCTCATGGCCGAGCTCTGCTACCTTATCTCATGGCCAAGCTCTGCTACCTCATGGCTAAGCTCTGCATGGATGAGCTCTGCTACCTCTACTTCATGGCCGAGCTCTGGATGGACGAGCTTTGCTACCTCTATCTTATGGCCGAAGCTCTGCATGGCCAAGCTCTGCTACCTAATGGCTGAGCTCCACTGCCTCACGGCCGAGCTCTGCTACCTCATGCTCGAGCTCCGCTACCTCACGGCCGAAGCTCTACAACCTCTAGCTCATGGCCGAGCTCTGCGACCTCATGGCTGAGCTCTGCTACCTCATGACCGAGCTCTGCCATCTCATGGCTGAGCTCATCCTTTACACTTTGGTCTAGCTCTGTTTTCTCTTGGCCGAGCTTTGCTCCCCTTTTGGCCGAGCTCTGCTTCCCTCTTGGCCTAGCTCCACCGTGATCCCTTTCACGTTAACAATATTTAGCTTTGGTTATATTCATGAGAAAGTGTCTGTGTGATTTCCCCGAACAAATATTGTGACTTAGTCACTTATACACTCAAAGAGCCATACCTTGAGTCATACTTAGCCATACCTTAAACCATGCCTACACCATACCGTGAAGAGAGATATTTTCTCTTCTTTTCCTTTTCAAAGACCGTCAGTCACTCCTCCCCCTCACTCATCTCATGTTGAAAATTTTCTATAAATACAAAGGAGCTCCACAAGAAGCCTTTTGCTCATTTCTTTTACAACTCTAAACTCTCTTTCTTTCATCTCAAAGAGTTTTTCTTCTCCTTCTTCTTCCTCTACTGCTTTTTCCAAGATCAAACTCTCTTTCAAAGAAACACATCCTAGGTAGGGAGTTGTGTGAAGAATGCTATTCTTTGCTTTTGTTTTACTCTTGGTTTGAAATATTACAATGTTGATTCTTCCTTCCTCTTTCTTTTTTTTCGGTTCTTTATTTTCCTTTTCTTTCCTCTTTGTTTTCGGCCTTGATGGCCTACATAATGAAGAAACCATGGCTTGATGATAAGGATCTTGGGTGTTGGATGCAAAACCATTATTTATTTGACCTCTAAAGCTTGAAGGTTTTACTTAAAAAAAAAAAGGTTCTTTTTAGCAAATAAAGATACCATGTTATTTTAAAGAGAGTGAAATGGTGGTCTTGAGCCTAGGACTCAAAGAGATATTAAATGGATTGTATTCATATTTATATTTTAAGTCCTTGTATTGCATATTAGTATTTAAGCCTTGCATTCATGTTTATATTTCTTTGCCATCACCTAAATAATTAATCTCAAAGCCTACCTATTTCAACCTTAAAGTTGATTGTTGATTTAGAGTGAATACTCTAAGGGGCCTAGAGCATTAAAATAAAGAATTGAACTTGCATATCATATCTATTTCCAAGTTATCACCTAAAGCTTTAAGATAAGAAATGAACTTGCATTTCATGTTTATGTTTCTTGTCTTGCATGTTTATGTTTCAAGCCATCACCTAAACTTAAAGATTAAGAATGAATTTGCATTCTCATATTTATTTTCAAGCCTTGCACATTTACTTTTCCTTGCCATCACTTTATAATAATAAGATTAAAATGAAACTTGCATTAGTATGTTTATGTTTAGGTCATCACCTGAATACTTAAGGCTCAAGATTTAACTCTTTCAACTAACACAAGTAATCCTGAATCTATAGGCATTTTTATCTTTACAAAAATGTTTTGATTTCAAAGTAAGTATTTTCTCTACTTGTATAACATGAATCTATGATCTCGTATGCCATGAGTCTATGATCTTGTATAACATGAATCTATGACCTCGTATGCCATGAATCTATGATCTTGTATAACATGAATTTATGATATTACATGACTGTTCTTGAACCATGAGCATATTTCTTTGAGTTTAGAAATTTATTTGAAGGCACTTGCAACAAATGTTGAGCATGCTTATATAAATATTGAGATACATGATTATGAGAATGCCACGATAAGAAACAAGTTATGAACTACTTTGCATCTTCATGTAACATGCTTAATTGTTTTAAAGTGACATAAGACACATGGAAATGATCCTCTAGACTCCCTGAATTAAAGATTATGAGAAGTGATCCAAAATAGGAAGTGGTCCTTTAGACTCCCCGAACTAAAGTTTATGAAAAGTGATCCTAGTGCCCTCTATCCCGTACTTTAAGAGTCGAGGATTTAACTTATCAAAATGAATAAGATTTATGCTAATGACGACTAGTGAGGCATGAGCTCATAACCTAGAACTCTCAAAAGGGAGAGTAGTATGGTGGCCCTAACAAGTGAAAGAATAAGCTTAGGCCACCAAAGGAATAAGAATAAGGACGTCATGCTATAGCCATTTTAGTTCTATATGCTTTACTTATATTTCTATGTTGCATAAACATGCATAGCATAATAAGATATGTTGCATTCATAACATCCAAGACATATACTAAAATGAATGGGCCTTGGTAAGAAGTATTTTCAAACTTTAAAATTGAACCGTATGCATGTTCACCCTTTTCATAAGGAAGCCCGAGATTCCTGAGGACGTAGATAATGACACCAAGATAGGAGAATACTCTACTGAGATTCTTTTATAAATTTCTCGCTCCCTCCCTTTCTTTTCCATCTTCATCTTCAAAACAAGTTGATGGCGATATCTGTGGGCTACCTTGAAATTCCAGCATGGGAATTGCACGAGGGTTGAGATCAGCGAGGCGCAGCGGAAGTAGAGACATAGGCTTTCCCATTTATGATGCTTAGGAAATATCTTGCCTACGTACATGCTCGCATCCTAGTTTCTAGTAGATGTGTAACCATAATGGGTTAGCTATATTTTAGTTATGTTTAGCTTTTGAATCCCTGTGCCGCTCAACCTTTAATTGGTGAGCTTTATACTACTATATTAAGTATTTGTGTTATGGCATGTATTATGGAACCTTTGATGTTATTAATGTATGCCCCCATGATGTTATGTTATGCTTATGTTTTGGTAATTAATTCTTGTCCATGATGTGCTTCAAATTGTTTTTGTTATGTGCAACGTATGACGTAGCTCTTTTGGCATGCGCGGCTCGTGTTTTTCATTTTAAGTTCTAAAGAAAAGAATTTACCCATATTTTTGCTAAGTATTTTAAATAAACTAAAATTAAGAACTGAAAACAAAAGAGTAACAATTAATAGTCAACTTGAATACATCCTAGGTGTATTAAGTTAAATATTAGGGTGTTACATGTTCCATCATCTCAGTCATAATGGGATCTAATGAAGGAGGTGCAGGAAAGGCCAGTTGCCTCTGATGAGGTGCCAGGCACTTTTGCTATGAAGGTTGGCCCTGTTGTTGAGAATCACTACACCACTTCAAATTGGGTGATTCTTCCAGCTGGAGTTATAAGTATTCCTAAATGGGAACTAGCCTGCCTGATTTTGAGGTTGACTCTGAAAGGGGTATGTTATTGCTACTCCAATGGTTTAGTCATCTTGCAATGCTGGGCACATATCAGTGTGATGGTCATTTGAAGTACATATGTCACAGACCTTTGAAACCATTGGAGTTGTTACCGAAACCACTGGAGTTACTGCCTGGCTCACCATTAATTGCTACATAAGGCCAGAAAGTTACTGCAAAGTCTGGGCTAACAATGGATTCTCTGGCTGGCTCATTCCATGAAGGCCTCTAGTAGTTATGGCTGCCATGGAACCAAATTGCTAAAAATTGGCAGCCATATTCTCAATCAAAGCACGGGCTTCTTCTAGTGTCTTATCCAAGAATGCCCCTCCACTTGCAGCATCAATCATGCACCTGTCAGCAGGTACAAGACCTTCATAAAAGTATTAGAGGAGGAGTTGCTCTGGAATTTGATGGTTAGGATAGTTAGCACATAGGCACTTAAAATGCTCCCAATACTCATGGAGAGTCTCATTTGACTAGCAGATTCCAAAGATCTCTTTTTTAATAGAAGCCACTCTAGAGGCAGGAAAATAATTCTCCAAGAAAAGCCTTTTTATCCTAGTCCAGTTATTGATAACCCCATCAGGAAGGTTGAAGAACCATTTTTCTGCTGCACCCTCAAGGGAAAAGGGGAATGCTCTCAATTTAACATCATCCACCTCTACCCCATTGGGTCTCATGCCAGAACACACCATATGAAACTTCTTCAAATGCTGATGGGGGTCTTCTCCAGATAGCCTATGGAATTTAGGCAAAGCATGTACCATATACCCTTTAAGCTCAAAATCATTGTCTAGCCTGGGGTGAGTAATGGCCAAGGGCTGCTTAGTAAAGTCAGGAGCAATGAGCTCCCTAAGTGTCCTGTTCCGATCTCTCATGTTACCTGTATTTCCTGAAACACTAAACAGAGGATCAGAATGCTCAGATGGTTCCACTTGTTGACACAAGGGAACAGAAAAAAAAAATTCTTTTTTTTGGGCAGAAAATAGAAACAATAATTGAATAAATAAAAATAAAATAAAAACTGAAATAAAATAAAAATAAATAAAAATGAACAACTAAGTTTTAATGCCTTTCCGATAACGGCGCCAAAATTTGATGCGAGCTGTTACGACTCACAACGAATTAGAAATTGATTTTAATACTAAATTGTACCAAAAATGTAACAAAGGGTACAACCTAGGCTGTCTCTCAAGGAGGCCTTATCACTTAGTTGAGAATTGGAGGTTTTGAAGAATGAGAATTATGGCAATGGAAATTAAAAGATAATAACAACAGTGGAGAAAGGCACTAGTGCAGGGTATTCCTAGGATTGGACATTAATTATCATTGATCAAATATTAAACCCATTGACTGCTATTAGTAATAAACTACTGGCAATTCTACTAGTGATCAATCGACCTCTAGAATTGATCAATGAAATTAACAAATAAATGAAATCTCAATTTAATTGGTAATTACAATGATCCAAGGTACCAATTGCTATAGCCTAATTGTCAATCGGAAAGTTAATTCTAATGTTGTCCTTCAAACATAAACCAATAGATCTATCAATTTATGCCCAAAGGGTTTTCCTAAACGACAATCGCCAATTTAGTTATTCCAATAAAGATTATAGCAATCAGCACAATAATTAAACGAATAGAAACTACAGAACATTAAGAAAACCAATGCATTTAATATAAATAAAGGGTCTCAAATGCCATCTCAATCCATCCAGAAATCCTTACACTAGTAAAAAAATCTAATCCTCCATCTCTGAAGGATTACAACTGTAACATCCTAATTTTTAATCCAATACTTCTAGAGCATATTTAGGTTAACTATTAGTCTATTACTCTTTTAGCCTCATTCTTTAAAACCTTTCTTTAAAATACTTAGCAGAAAATAGAGGTAGAATTTTTTTTTTTGAAAACATAGACAAAACATGAGCCTCGCGTACCGTGAAGCGTAAACATAAAAGAATGACACGAATAGAAACACCAAATAGGCTTCATAGGAAGAACAACTATCAACACATAATCGTATGACATTAACATTAAATATCAAGTCAAACATTAATAGTATTAATGATATAGGGACATCCCGCAATAATATCACATCAAATATATTGGGCCCACCCGTGGAGGTTGAGCATACAACAATTCAAAACTACACATGACTATGATGTAAAAAGGCTAGGACTATGCCTCGCTTCCATTGCGCCAATCCGACCTCCACCATCAACCTACTTCCACGTCGGCATCTCAGGACAATCCACGGATGTCGTTGTCAACCTTGTCTGAAGATGAAGATGGAAAAGAAAGATAGGGGGTGAGAAACTTATACAAGAATCTCAGTGTCATCATCATCATCCTCAGGAACCTCGGGTTTAATTTTGAAATTGTGAGCATGCAAGGATTCATTTATTAAGTTCTAAACATCTATTATCGAGGCTCGTTCATTTTATTATGCGTCTTGTAATGAATGCATCATACTTCTTTATGGTATGCATGTCAATACTTTATGCGACATTACTCTAAAGCATACATCTAACTTCACAGCAAACATGATGTGCATAAAACATGGTTCATGAATGACATTCCTTGTTTCTTTAGGTAACTTAAGTCTCTTTTCATTCTTAGGGCCACCCTATTACTCTTCCCTTTTGAGAGCGCTTCTAGGTAATGAGCTCATTCCTCACTAGTTGTCACTAGCATAAACTTATTCCCTTTTGATAAGTTGAAGTCCCGACTTGATAAGTACGGGTTATGGGGCAAGAATCACCTTTTCATCACCTATAGTTTGATGAGTCCAAAGGATCATTTTTTCATGTTTTAAATCATCTTAAGCAATAATCACCTTTTCATCACCTATCGTTTGGTGAGTCCAAAGGATCATCTTCTCATACTTTAAGTCACCTTAAGTCTTAGCATGTTATAACAAGATGCAATAAAATTGTAAATCATCATTTAACTTATCATGCTTATAAACTAATAAAATCATGCATCCTGATCAATGATAATCATTCATGCAATTTATCATGCAAACATGCCTTCACATTCATTTCATATATATATACATTCACCAAACTATAAATCATCATGTTCATAATCCGAGAATAGGCATACAAGATCATCAATTCATATTCCCATAAAGGAAGGAACACTTATTTACACATTTAGATATTGGTAATCGATTACATGGGCCTTGTAATCAATTACTTGGTTCAATTTTCTAAAACAGGGAAGTTTGAGGTGTAACACCCCGATTTCTCTGTCTGAGGGAAATGACCAAAATGCCCCTGAGGTCATTTCCTGACCCGAACTGGAGGGTAACCAACTCGGTCGTCCTCGAAGGGTCAAATCAATGTTTGAAAGGGATTAAATGGCCCTTGAATGCTTTCGGAAGCGAAAATTTCGTTTTCCGCAGTTTCGGGTCAAAATGACCAAAATACCCCTATAGCGTTTTTACGCGGGTAAAGGTGCCGTTTGAGCCCGGAACTTTCCCCAGAGGTTTAAAAACATGTTTTCATGTGTCTAGAGGTCTCTGTTCAAGTCCGGGTGGTCCCGGGCAGTTTTAGTGCAAAATTACGGTTTTGCCCCTAGAATAGTATTTTTGAGCTTAATGACGTAATTAAGCAAACCTAAGTGATATTAGGCTCTAAACGAAGATTAATTTATTTCCCTAATTAATCTAGAGTCAAAATAATTTATTAAAGTTAATTAGAACCTAAAATTGCTTAGATTAAACTTAAATCCCTTCTTAGAACTCAAGACTCCTAGTCTTGGAATCTTGAATAGTGTTTTCTCTCTCCAATTCCTTAAATCAAGGAAATGTGTCTAGAGTTGTTTAGACTCTAAATTGAGGATTTAACTCACTAATGGTGCAAGACCACTCCTTAATTATGTCTAGACCACCTTAATTACCCATTTTCCTTACCTAAACACTTTCTTACAAATTCCTAATCTTAAGCATAATCAAAGATACACCTAAACACAACTCTAAACCACAATTAAAATGCAAAGAACCCTCCCCCATGGGCTGATGCATATTCGGCCATCACTCTCAAATTACCACACATATTAAATTGTTTTCTCACTCAAAGAACCATGCTTGAGGCCATACCTTGAACCATACCTCACCATACCTTAAGCCATACCTCACCATACCTCAAGAACACATTATCTCACCTCATGGAACTCATGGAATGCCTCCAATCTGCACCTCATGGCCGAAGCTCTTCATCACCATGAGCTCCCTCCATTTGTTTCATTTCTCTATAAATAGAATGCCTTGAGGAGCTTGCACCACTTTTAGATCATTTGCTAAGTTTAGGAAACACTCAAAGCTTTTCTTTTCTCTCAAAGTTCTAGTGTTCTTCAAAGTTCTTCATCATCTTCATCTTCTTCTTCCATCTTCAAGTTCATCACACCAAGTAGGGATTTTCTTTCATGTATTCTTTTCTTTAAAGTTCTTGTTCCAAGCTTGATGTTCATAGTTTCTCTTGTCTCTTTTTAGAACTTCTCTTCCATTCCTTTTTCCTTTCCATTTTCGGTCATGGGCCTTTGGGAATGAAGAAATGAGAGCTTGATGATGAGAGTTTCATGATGATGTTCATAACTTGAAACAAACTCTAGAGCTTGATCTTTGTTCTTGAGCAAAAATGTTTTTAGTTTTTCCTTTCTTGAACTCTTGAGAACTTTAGCTTTAATGATGTTTTAAAATGGCTCTATGAACTCAATGATGAGGACTCATGATGTTGGTGTTAATATATCATCAAGATCATGAACTCTAGAGTTTAAAGATGTTCCTCTTTCTTCTTGAAGATTTCGGCCATTACCTTAAATTTTCTAAGCTTCATGGTTTGATTTCCTAAAAATGTTATGTTGAATTTTAAGAACTCTAAGCTTGACTTTGCCTTGTTTGGATGAGTTTGGGTTATGGTTTAAATTCCTTTAAAGTCTTGTTAAGAGCTCTAGAAAGATAAAATGAACTTGCATAATTTATTTTATGCTTGCATTCATATTTACATTCTTGCTATGCATCTTTACTTTCTAGCTATCACCTAAGAACATAAAGATTAAAATGGAACTTGTATCATCACTTAATTTAATTCTCGAAGCCTATCTATTTCGGCCTTAAAGTCGATTGTTGTTGGGTCAAGAGCACTAAAATAAAGAATTGAACCATGCATATTTACCTACAAGCTTGCACGCCTAAATTTATGCCTCGCATATTTACTTTCAAGCTTGCACGTTTAAGTTTATGCCTTGCATATTTAAATTTAAGTCATCACTTTACTTTGTAAGCAAGATTTAAAATGAAAAGCATGAGCACGTTTAGCTTATGTCATAACTTAAGAACCTAGAGCTCAAAGACTTGCCCAATTCATTCCAAGATAAAGTTAAATGTGAATGTATTCCTTGAATGCATAATTTCGGCCAAGTAGTGATGATGGACTTGCAATGAGTTTTCATCTAGCTACTAGGACCAATAGTCTATGTTTTAAGTTTTCCTTAAAACTTTACAAATCTTTATAAGGTTATGTCATCACAAGTTGTGATTTTATTATCTTTTAGGGGATGGAATATGTTTTGGTCAGTGACCTAAGACTTCACTTAGTCTCTTGATGAAGTAAAATGTTTTGCAAAGAGTTTTAGAAGTTCTAGATTGATTCCAAGAGAAACTAGTTAACTTATGTACCTAGAAATGTCAATTTAACTCTCTCATTTAAGTTAAATGTTTTCGGTTCTGATGTGATGAGTGTGATGCTGTATGATGATGTTTTGATGTGTTGGAATGTGTGAAAATATCATGTGATGATGTAGAAGCGATCCTATGCATGATAGGTAAGAAATTAGCTAACTAGAAATACCGTAAAGCTAGAATTTAACATAGTTTGACCCATTTGTTTATGAAACTAATCCAAACTGTTTTAATGGGAACATAATCAGACTTAGATTGTTTAGACATGAAAAACTTGGTATCATTTGAATTAGAATTGAATTCTAGCACCTATGGGGAAACTAGTAGCTAGAAAACCGTAAAAATGCAAATGTAGAACTCTTAGAACATTTAATTTTCTGGATTCTGTCCAGCACCCTTACAACATGATAAACATGATTAATAATTAGTCCTTAAGCATAGGAATGCCTCATAAGTGATTTAGATGCGGCCACACCGCGGGGGGTCACTCTCGATCCCCGTTCCGCCTTTTCACGTCCGAGGAGCTCGCCCAGTTTCCCGGATATTTGCCTCGTTCGCGAGATAGACGCCAGTAGGAGGTGACGATCGTCTGATGGAGTACCCGGTTAGAGCACACACCACCTAGATGAGGGATAAACCTTCTTTTGTTTAAAGGTTTCCCATTAGATGCACTCGGGTAGGGGAGTAGATTATGTTTATGCTTATGTTGTATTTTCTTTTATGTATTTCCCTTGTACTAAATTAAGACCCACACTTATAAGTGGGCAAGTTATATATATATGAGATGATATTCAGTGATGTTCATGTTGTGCCTCATGTTATGATGTTGTGAGATAATTGTTTTACTTTACATGGTGTACCGCTTATCGCATCACGCGGCTCTCACTTTTATTTCAAAAAAAAATTACCCGTATTTTCCGCTAAGTAATTCAAAGTTAAATGAGAACTATGAAGTAACAGACTAATGATTAACCTAAATATGTTCTAGAGTATTGGGTTAAAAATTAGGACGTTACATGAGGTCTTGGTAATCGATTACATGAACCTTGTAATCGATTACCTCGGTTGAAAATGCATTCTGGGTCTCAAGATCACCTGAGTAATCGATTACATGGAGTGGCAATCGATTACCAGGGTCCAGAAACATGTTTTGGGGGTTTCCCAAAACATTGTGTAATCGATTACATCATCTTGTAATCGATTACACAGGCCAAAACTTAGATCCGGGTGTGCAATGCACTCTAGTAATCGATTACATAAGCCCTGTAATCGATTACCAGTTACCCAAAATGGCAAAAAACTCAAGTTTGACATTCTTAAAATTGCCTATTCATTCTAAAAACCTTTTAACATCATTCCATCATCTTTCTTAAAACCAAACACACATTTAATTCCTTTGGGGCCTACCACCTTTCAAAACTTTCCACACATCAGAAAAACAAGATTCATCATCAACAAGACTTTTTCCAGAATCTCCAACTCCTTAAATGGAAACACCAATTTATAAAGGTAAAAAGCACATGGAACCGAAATTCATTTATGAGTTAAGAGGAGTAAGTCTTAAGCTCTAGGATTATTTAGGTGATGGCGTAAATTTAAACGTGCAAATGGAACCCTTATTTTAATCTTGTGATTATGAAGTGATGGCAATGGAAAAGTAAATATGAGATGCAAAGCTGGAATATAAACACGTAATGCAAGTCCAATTCTTTATTTTAATGCTCTAGGCTCCACAACAATCGACTTTAAGGCCGAAATAGGTGAGCTTCGAGATCAATCATTAGGTGATGCACAACTCTTGTTTTGATTCTTGAGTTCTTAGGTGATGGCATGAAAAATAAACGTGCTAGATGAGAAACATAAATATGATATGCACTTTCATTTCTTATCTTCGAACTATAAGTGATAACTTGAAAATAAACATGATGTGCAAAACTCAAAAGTAAATATGTAATACAAGAACTTGAAAAGTAAACATGAATGCAATCCATTTATCAATCCTTTAAGACCTAGGCTCAAGATCCCATCTTAACTCTTAAAAACCACATAACAACTTTATCTATTAAAAACTCTTAGAAGTGAAACCTTGAGCTCTAGAGGTCAAGCAAATGATGGTTTTGCAACCAACATCAAATATCCTCATCATCAAGCCATGGTTTTCAAACATTTAACAAAACAAGAACAAATGGAAGAAACTCAAAATCGAAAAAGAGAAAGAACAAGGAGAGGAAGAAAACTCAACATAGAATCCCTACCTTGGATACGTTTTCCTTGATTGAGAGAGGACTTGCTCTTGAAGAGGAAGAAGAAGAAGGACTCCTTGAAGCTTGAGAGAAAGAAAGTACTTGGGGGTGCAAGAGAAATGAGCAAAGGTTCAAGCAAGCTCCTTGGGTGTCTATTTATAGAGGAAATGAAACATGAGAGGAGTGAGGGGAGGAGGCTAGGTGGCATAATTTGAGAGGAGGAATGAGAGAAAATATCTCTTACATGTAGTCATTCATAGGTAAGGCTAGGCATGCTTGGAGGTATAGGCTAGCATGTCACTTTGAGTGTTGGAATGAACAAATTTGTGATATATGAAGGGGTGAAGTGGCGCCACTTTTGGGGATCCAAAGGGAGGAAATTGTTTCATTAATTGTGGGCTAGTGATGTGTTTAGGTGTATTTTTAATTAGTCTTAAGATTAGGAGTTTGTAGTGAAGTGTGTGCGTGAAGGGATAGGTAATTAAGGCTATTTAAGACATGTTTAGTAAGCATTCTTGCCCATTAATGGGGTTAAACCCTACTCAATCAAGGTTTTGAAGACTTGAGTTAAAAAGGGGTTTAAGTTTAATCTAAGCAATCTTAGGTTTTAATTAACTTTAATAAATTATTTTGGCTCTAGATTAATTATGGAAATTAATTAACCTTCGATTAGAGCCTAATATTGCTTAGGTTTACTTAATTACATTATTAAGCTTAAAACTACTATTCCATGGGCAAAATCGTAATTTTGTACAAAAACTGCCTGGGACTGCCGGGACTTAAACAGACATGCCTAGACTCATAAAAATATTATTTTAAACCTTTTGGGAAATTCCCGGGCTCAAACGACACTTATATCCGCGTAAAAACGCAATAGGGGTGTTTTGATCATTTTGACTCGAAAACTCAGAAAACAAGATTTTCACTTCCGAAACCACTCAATGACCATCCAATCCTCTTCAAACATTGAGTTGACCTTTTGAGGACGGCCGGGCCGTCTATCCTCAAATTCCGGACAGAAAATGGTCTCAGGGGCATTTTGGTCATTTTTCTCAGACAGAAAAATAGGGGTGTTACAACAACAATGAAGATTAAAAAAACCTGAAAATAATAGCAATGATCTTTGCCACAATCTTCAAGACAAAGCACCTTCACCAATGGAACCCTTAGAGAGAGAAGAATAGAGAAAAAGAAGATGTAGAGAGAGATGTAGTAAGAGAATAATAACAACTAAAGTGGTAGTCCAAAAGTGAGTTTAAGACTAAATGAAAAGCTAGGGTAAAAGTCTATAACAATCTCTTATATACTGCTCTCTAAAATAGGTCAAAGTAGAACCAAAAAAAAGTTAAATGAGTTGTTCTGTGTCATCGCATAATTGTTGCAGCGCTCATTGACCGCTGCTGCTGTCAACAGTGAGCTATGCTGTTGAACATCACTTTTTCAGGCATTGATAACCGCTGCAGCGCTTAAAGACCACTGCAACGGTGGACATAATTGAAATTGGCCGTGGCACTAGAAAAATAGAAGTTGTAGCCCTTTGAATAAGCTTTCCAACGCCACCAAAATCACCTCAATCAGACATCTGTAACTCCAGATATTGCAAAAATACTAACTAGAGGTCAAGTTGGACAGTATCAGAATATCAATAACCTTTAATCTTGCAACTCTATTTTCACCAAGATACTCTTAGAACTGGGTTTTGAGCTAAACATAAAAGTTGTAGAGGACTTATTTAGCTTTCCAAAACATCTTCATTTGTCTTAATCCGATCCATGTAGAAAGAGATACAAATTTTATCTTACAATGCTTCTTGCAATTTTGCTCAAATAAACTCAAGAATTCTTCTATTTTGCTTACAAATTCTTCCTAACAGTTTTCAACCTTGTTCTTGACATTTGCACTTGATTCAAAGCTCCTGTGCAGAAAATGATACTCAAAGAGATAAGTCAAATGCAACAGGGAATAATTACAAATTATCCCAAAATCAATGCAAAAGCCATCAATTCTATCAAAATCACACAATGAGGAATAAATTAAAATACTTATTAATTGTATTAACACCAAATTAAAACTCATGTAAAAAGCTAAGGTTTAGAAGTAAGATAAGTGGCACAAAAGCCCCTTATCAAACTCCCCTACACTTAAGCTCTCACATGTCCTCATGTAAAACTAAGATCAAACTATGGCATGGATGAGAAACAGTAAACAAGGACTACTCTAGACTCCTAACCTAAAATGCATGATGCATGTAATTAAATGACAATGCACCAATCCAATGAGCCTAGAGGCACAACAGTAAGTTTTTACACCAACAATCAAGAGAATTACAACAAGCAAGGTATGATCAACAACATAACACACAAGGTAGAATCCATATATGATGCATGAATCAAGTACAAAAATCCTCCCAATGTCAGTGTTTGCCCCTCATTCACTCAAGTGTTTTGGCTTATGATGCACACTCAATCACCTCAAATGAAAATGCATTACACAGGCTTGCTACGGGTCTCATTCTCCATTTTTTCATACACATATGGATACTAAATCAAGAGGACTTACCTTTGGTTGTAATGGGGCTTGGGTAAAGGTGGATAAAAATATAGGCCAATGGGGCTGAACCACAAGTCAAAGGAGAGCAATTTCATTTACCAAAAGCACAAGTGCCTAAGGGTACACTTTGTCCAACTAAACATAATTACAAGCCTCTTTCTAACAATATGGCACACCTTCAACCAAATTTTTTTTTTCAGATTTTTTTTATCAAACTTGTAACTTTCCTTCTTTTTTTTTTGTATGCCATTTGTTGAATTTTGGGTACACATTGTTCCTCCCCCACACTTAAATTGAAGCATATCTTCGTGCTCTCCCCCACACTTATACTCAAGCACATAGAAGAAATACACAAATGCTTTCCTAAGCCTAAAAGGTTGGGAATTTTCATGGTTTTTCACTTTTAGCTAGGGATGTGCTAAAATAAAGGATAGGCAATAAGGCTCAAGGGGGTTAAATAATGATAACATGCAAAGGTTGGCTATATGGGCAAGTGGCTAAAAACAAGAAAGATGCCTCAGTCATATTCAAGCATGCACATGGAAACATATTTTCAAGCAAGACCCTAAGCAAGTTCTAGAATATAAATCCAAAGAGGGAAACGTACATGAACAAATAAGGATGGCATATTATAATCCAATCAAAAAGGCTCAAAATCTCATAGATAAAAGTGCATGTACTCAATCCAAACAACACAATGAATCTACCAACCATGCAACACAAGATAAAGTCAATGCCAAACAAGTCAATAAGGTGCATGTGTTGTGAGCCTATGCATGTAACCTCTAAGGAGCCAAAAGGATAGTGTAAAATATAAATAAAAACAAATATGATGCAGGAATTAAAACTAAAAATGACAAAAAATAAAATACAGAAAAATAAAAGGGAAAGGTAAAGAAAAACTTCGCGGTGGATTGTCTCCTACCTAGCACTTTGCTTTAACATCCCTAAGTTAGACGATCAGAACTCTCATGGAAGATGTGTAGCTTCAACCCAAAGATAGGTTGTCTGAGCCCTTAGATCTATAGGGGTCTCATGAAGATGCATTAGTCGGTTCCCATCAATGGTCCACCGAACCATTTTGGAATTCTCTAACTCAATTACACCATCAGGGTGCACATGGGTGACCAAAAATGGTCCCTTCCATCTAGACTTTGGCCTTCCAGCCATTAGTTTTTCCTGGGGCTCATGCAGCAAAATCCACTACCCCTTAGAGGGCTTCTTACCCAACATGGGCTGATCATGGAGCACTTGGCAAATTGATGACTGCTGACTGGGTGGTGTACCCATATTTGAAAACTTGGGACATTCTAAAACAACAAGTGCATCATATCTCAAGGAAGAAGAAAAAATGGAGAATGGGGGATCTGGATCTTTACAAATCACATTACCACAGGCATCATCAACTAAAGAATCATTGACACCAATGCCAAACATGGAGTGTTCCTCTTGAGGATGTTTCATAGCATCTGATAAATTAAATTGGACTTTCATGTCCCCACAGTCTATGGATAATGTGCCAGCATGAACATCAATCAAGGTTCTAGCAGTTTTCAAAAGGGGTCTCCCCAAGATCAATGTATGCTGACTAGCATTAGTGTCATTTCCATTTCAAGCACATAGAAATGAGCAAGGAATATTAAATCATTTACCTGGACAAGAACATCTTCCAATACTCCCTCTAGTCTTGTGATGCTGTGATTGGCTAGATGAATTTGTAGCCCGGTTGGCTTGAGCTCTCCAAAATGCAAGGACTGGTAGAGTAATTAAGGCATAACATTAATGCTTGCTCCAAGGTCAGCCAAGGCTCTAGTGATATGCAGGCTCCCAATGGTGCAAGGAACAAAGAATGTGCCTGGGTCGTTGCATTTAGTTGGCAAGTTGCTTAGCTTGATAATGGAGGAAGCATTGATCCTCATAGTCACCTTATCCTCCCCATTTCCCTTGATCTTCCTTTTATTGGTGCAAAGATCTTTCAAGAATTTTTCATATTTAGAAACTTGCTTTATTGCATCTAATAGAGGAATATTCACTTGCACTTTTCGAAAGGTTTCTAGTGTGTCCGGATCCAAATCTGCGGCAGTGACTTTCCTGGGTTGCATCCTCTGTGGGAATGACAGTGGAGGAGTGAAGTCTAGAACCTTTGTAGGTTATGTGGAGCACTGCAATGGTGGTTAACCGCTGCAGTGGTCAGCAGTAGGCCTTTTCTTTGAAACTGGTAGTAGATCACTCTCGGTGGACTGCTGCATCAGTGATTGAGCACTGCAGCACTCACCCGAGGAGTGTCTTGGCATCAGGCTTCCATCTATTGATTCTGTAAAGCGCTACACGTAACACCCTAGTAATTAACCAGATACACCTAGGTTGAATCTGATTAATGACTAGACTTTACTCCTTACTTTGGTTCTTTCTTCATAATTTGAAAATACTTAGTGAAATTACGAGCCATTTTTTTTTTTAAACACATAATTGAAAACGTGAGCCGAGTACAACGTGAACGAGTAAGCGGAGTATAATAAGACGTTTAAGAATATATCACATCATATCACTTAGGCTCCATCATATAACATCCATAAGCACATTATAGCATATATTTACATACAATAACCTCACTCAAAAGGTGAGTTATGTTCATACATCATTATCTTATGCAAACCCATAGAAGAAAATATACTTAAGGAAATACATGCCCCTAAACTAGATAACTCCATAAGCCGGGAAGGTTATCCTAAAACTAGGGTGCATGATCACACATAAATCTACTAAGAACCCTCTATGGCCACTGTCCTGGAAATGGGGATTAAATCCGATCCATCGATGAGCTCCCTCGGAGGGACACACGAGATGCACCAGCCGAGGTCGCATGGACGGCCTTCTTGCTAACCTCGGCTGAACAACTGCTTCCTCACTACCCTCTCTCTTAGACGTGTGGGAGTAGGAGCAGAGCTCTCGTAATATACATGAGTAGGAGTGTTCTCTCAAGGATCAGTTTGAGAATATCTAGTCTCGGGAACATACTGGAAATCCATGGACGCAGATGAAGCGCGATAAGAACGTAACATCCTTTCATCAAGTGGACGTGCATGTTCCTAAACCATTTCATCGCCATAGGGAGAAGTAGGAGAAAATCGATAACTAGGGACAGGATGTGCAAATGGACGACCTATGTAAATAAAAACACGAATCACAAGACCTCCCTTCAAAATGATACGAGCGATGCACCGGATCATAGTGAAATTCCCAAGTAGGGGTATCAACGAGCAGGGACGAATGTCGCCATCCGAATCTGGAGACAATGACGGAAATAAAGAAAGGGAGTGAGAATCTTGCTAAAGAATTCTCAGTAAGGTACCTCCTTCTACAGTGTCATCATCAAAGTCCCCAGGAACCTCGGGATTATTCTAAAATAGTGAGCATGCAAAGATTCATTTTAAGTTCGGACAAATACTTAACCGAGGTTCGTCAAGTTTTAATGATGCGTCTTATAATGCATCATAATCTTAACATGTCATATTTACAATGAACTTTTCCTTTATCATTACATCATTTTCCTCATCATCATTATCAAATAACATGCATAAAAGAACGTCATATAATATTAGCTACATGTGGACATAGTGCACATATTTCATTTCTTTAGTGCCTTAGATGACTTAAAATCTTATCATCATCATTATTTTCCTTAGGCCACCCTATACTCCACCCTTTTGGGAGTAATTTAGGTTATGAGCTCATACTTTACTAGTCGTCACTAGCATATACTTATCCCTTTTGATAAGCTAAAGTCCCGACTCTACCCTTTTGAGAGAACGGGTTAGGGGGCTAAAATCACCTTTTCACCACCTATAGTCTGATGGTTCCAAAGGATCATTTTCTTATAAGTTTAAGTCACCATTAAATCTTTGCATGTTATATCATAATACAATTCATAAACATCATAACATTTTCTCATTTATAGTCTTAAGCTAGAATAATATATATCAACTGTAATCATGCATATGGGAGATTCCCAGAAAGAGAGGTGGGTCACAATGGACACGCTTAAATACCAAGTCTTTCCTTAGCCGTAACCTTTCCAAATTACACTTTTACAATGATACACTTTCTTCTAGCAACAAAGGTAAATTTTACATAATAAAGAGCATTTCATGTATAAGCATTCTCATTATTTGCAACAAAGAACTATAACATGCAAGCCAGAAATCATTCAATGATATCAAGTACTTAATAAGCATCCAATCCTTACATAGAATTATCAATTATAGGACTAATTAGTTACTAAACCAATTATGAATCATTCTCTTAACAATAAACCATAATTATCACAACTTCAATCATATCAAATCATTATCACACATTGATACTAAACTCAGATCAGTGGCGAATCATGATCCTCATGCAATTACATAGAATCATATTTTAAGTGCATATAAAATACTAGTTCCCTGTAAAATCCTTGCAAAGCCTTAAAACTCATTTAGAAACTAGTTCTTTTGTCAAATTTGGGAGGATCTTCACAATTAAAATTCTCACTTAAGATAAAAGGAATAAGTCTTGAGCTTTAGAGATTTAGGTGACATCTTAGAATTATAAACATGCTATGCAACCTTATTTTAATCTTATCTTTATAAGGTGATAGCTTGGAATTATAAACATGATATGCAATTCCATTTCTTTATCTTTAAGATTTAAGGTGATGACTTGAAAATTTAACATGATGCAAGAACTTGAAATATAAACATGATACAAGAAATCGGAGCAAGTGTAATCCGCAGGACCAAAGAGAGGAGAAGAGAATATTAAGAAACCGAGCGCATGTAGTCCGCACAGACGATAGAGGGAGAAGAGAATTATTATTACATGTTTTTAAGCTCCAATCTCAAGACTTTTAAAGAATAAATTCTTTAACTCCAATAATCATATTTCTTTGCTTGTGATACATGGGCAAGTCTTTGAGCTCTAGGATCTTTAGGTGATGGCATAAAATAAACATGTCATGTGTTGATTCTTTTAGCCATTATAAAATATAGTGAGAGCATAAATTAAATATGAGATGCAACCTCTTTATTATCTTGAAAGATTAAGTGATGACTTGAAAATTTAATGATGACATAGAAGGTAAACATGGTTATGCAAAGCATAAACTTAATCATGGATGCAAATTCATTTTGTTTCTTTACTAGAGCTCCTTAAAGACTTTAAAAGAATTATAAATTCAACCCAATACATATCTTAACAAGAAATAAAACATAAAAGGAAAATACATCTTTCAAGTTCTAAACTAAAAATCTTTGTTTTAGCATCATAAAGCATTATTCTTTAAAGTTTTGCATCAAGTGGAATTTTCAAGCTTTAGAGGCCTAACTTGTGATGGATTTACAATCCACCCTCAAGGTCCTCATCATCAAGCCATCATCTTAGTTCCACCTAGGCCATATGGTTGAATTGGTTAAAGTACAACTGAAGAAGAAAACCAAAATGAAAAGCTAAGGTAAGTTCATAATTTCATCATTTTGAGCTAAAAACACAACCCCTCCAAGCATAGAAATAAATTTAGAAACTACTCCCTACCTAATCTGAGTTGAAGAAGAGGAAGAGAACTTGGTTTCTTGAAGTGAAATGAAACAAAATCTCTTTGAAAAAATTGAAGAAAGAATTCAGCCAAAGAGGAGGAAGAAAGAAAGTTTTTGGTGCTCTTAAAAACTAGTTATGAACTAAGCATTCTAAGACCACTCAAGCAAGCCTATTTATAGAAGATTTTGAGGCTTCTAATTGGCCAAAATGATGAGGTAGTGGACGGAATTTTGCAGGAGAAATAAGGGAGGAAAAATCATTTTAGACAAAGTTGTATGAAATTAAGGAATTATGTCTCTTATGGTGACATTTTGGCATTTTGTTTTAGTGCAACTTTTGGCAATAATTCAGCTGCATAATGGCATCAATAATTTCGTCCATTACAGCCCAAAGAAGTGAAATTTGTGTGTTCCATGCATTATTTAGGTGTAGGCAAGGTATTCATGTAATTTAGAGAATTTACGGTTAAGGGTTTAAGTGAATTAGTAAGCAATTTGGGTGTTTTTGAGCAATTTTGGGTTCTAATCAATCTAAATACATAATTTTGACTCTAGATTAATATTTAGAATTTAATAAGCTTTAATTTGAGCCTAATATTGCTTAGGTTTTGATATCTGAATCAAAAATCCCAAAATTCGCAAAAGCCAAAAACAGGCAAAATCGTACTTTCACTTAAAAGCGCCTGAGGCCACCCGAGCTTAACCAATGGTTAATCATGGCTTAAAAACACATTTTAAAACATTTTAGTGAGGTTCGGGCTCAGTCGGCACGCACATCGGAGTTAAACACCATGAGGCGTTTTGGTCATTTCGCAAGGCGTCTGAACTCAAAATTGAGATCCTTCTCGCTCTATTAACACACATAACACAAACAATCCCTTATTATCCTCAAAATATCCCCTTGAGAATACGTGGGGCCCACGATCCTCATTTTCTCAGTAAATTAACTTCAGGGCATTTTGGTCATTTTATACGCATGAAATTCAGGATTTACGACTCTCGCATGAATCATTCCTAACCTCTCTTCTAATGTTATATTCCTTTATTGAGGATTGTTCGGCCTCAAATCTTATGTAATAATTACCTACGGTAATTCGATAATTGAGTAATTTCTAATGACAAGAAAATTACAAAAAATTGGGGCGTTACATTACTCCCTCCTTAAAAGAATTTCGCCGGAAATTCGTTACACGAGAACAACTCGGGGTATTGTGCTTTCATGTTTGATTCCAGCTCCCATGTAAGTTCTTCGGTTTCACCCTGTCCCCATGCTACTTTGACCAGGGGTACAGCCTTGTTCCTTAACTGCTTAACTCCTCGATCGACGATTCTCGTGGGTAGTAAGTTAAATGTCGGTTATCTCTTAATTGTACATGTTCGGCTCTAGTACATGACTCAGGTCGATTGATACTTTCTTAATCGAGAGACATGGAAAACATCATGAAGGTTGGATAGACTCGGGGTAGGGCTATACGGTGAGGCTACGAGTCCTACTTTGGTAAGGATTTCAAACGGACCAAGAAATCTAGGGCTCAATTTCTTTACTTTTATTGCTCGGCCTATGCCTGTGGTGGGGGTGATCCTTAGGAACACGTGGTCCCTTCTTGAAAATCTAGCGGTTTAGCGCTTGTCCGCATAGTTTTTCTCTCGACTTTGAGCAGTAAGAATCTTATCCCTAATCTTCTTGATTTGTTCCGTTGTTTCCCTCACAATATCAGGTCCGAGTAAACTTTGCTCTCCGGGTTCATACCAACATAAGGGAGATTGACATTTCCGTGCATAGAGGGCCTCATACGGTGCCATACCGATACTTGCATGATAACTGTTGTTATATGCAAATTCAATCAGTGGTAGGTACTTATCCCAACTTCCCCTTTGATCTAAAACACATGCCCTTAACATATCCTCCAAGGTTTGGATAGTTCTTTCAGATTGACCATCTGTTTGGGGGTGATAGGCCGTGCTTAGACACAGCTTTGAACCAAACGCCTTTTGAAAGGCTCCCCAAAATCGTGACGTAAATCGCGGATCCCGGTCCGAGATTATCGTCGATGGCACCCCATGTAACCTTACTATCTCCTGAATATATAATTGTGCTAACCTATCCAAGGAATAAGTCACCTTAATAGGTAAAAAGTGGGCTGACTTTGTCAATCGATCCACGATTACCCATATGGTATCATGATTCATTTGGGTCCTCGGTAATCCAGTCACAAAATCCATGGAGATACTATCCCACTTCCACTCAGGGATTGACAGAGGTTGCAGCATTCTAGAGGGTTTTTGGTGTTCAATCTTCACCTTTTGACACACCAAGCACTTACTCACCCATGTGCACACATCTTTCTTCATTCCAGGCCACCAGAACATCTTTTTCAAATCTTGATACATCTTGGTGGCACCAGGATGAAGGGTAAAATGGCTCTTATGGGCTTCCTCCAAAATATCTTTTCGGAGGCCACCACTAGCAGGTACACATATTCGATCTTCAAACCTCCACAAATCGTCCATTCCTTGGGTAAAACCTATCAACTTTCCTGCCTTCACTGCCCCTAAAGTCTCTTGAAACTCAAAGATCGTCCCCTTGAGTTTGAACAATCCTTTCTTTGAACTCACTTGTCACTCTAAGATGACAAGCTCTGATGCCCTTAGTGGTCAAAGTCATTCCTAGGTTTAAGTCCCTAAATTGCTCAATCAATTCAACCTCCTTCACCATCAAACGGGACACTTGTAAGGACTTCCTACTCAAAGCATCAGCTACTACATTAGCTTTACCAGGATGGTAGTTCAATCCAAAATCATAATCTTTCAAGAACTCCATCCATCGCCTTTGCCTCATGTTTAGCTCTTTTTGATCAAAGAGATATTTCAAACTCTTGTGATCGGAAAACACCTCAAACTTAACTCCATATAAATGGTGTCTCCAAATCTTTAGAGCAAACACGACTACAGCCTAACTCAAGGTCATGGGTAGGGTAGTTTGCCTCATGTGGCTTGAGTTGTCTTGATGCATAGGCCACCACTTGCCTATCTTGCATCAATACACAACCTAAACCCTTTTTTGAAGCATCACAATACACCTCGAAAGGCATATTGGGGTCAGGTAACACTAAAACAGGGGTCGAGGTTAGCTTGTGTTTTAACTCTTGAAAGCACTTTTCACACTCCAGGGTCCATGAAAAAGGGGTGTTCTTCCTAGTCAACTTGGTCAAAGGTAGCGAAATCTGGGAAAATCCCTTGATAAATCGACGGTAATAACCGGCTAAACCCAAAAAGCTCCTTACTTCAGTTACAGTGGTTGGTCTTTCCCAGTTTACTACCACTTCTACCTTACTAGGATCTACAGCAATTCCTTTCTTAGATACTACATGCCCTAAAAATTGCACCTTATCCAACCAAAACTCACACTTGGAAATCTTGGCATATAGTTTCTTTTCCTTCAAGATCTCCAGTACTATGGTCAGGTGGCATTCATGCTCTTCATGGGTCTTAGAATATATGAGAATGTCATCTATAAAGACAACTACAAACTGATCTAAATAAGGTCGAAAGATCCTATTCATGTAATCCATAAAAATAGCTGGAGCATTGGTTAACCCAAAGGACATTCTTTGCAAACTCAAAATGGCCGTGACGAGTGCGAAAGGCCGCTTTTAGGTATGTCTTCATCTCTCACTCTAATTTGATGGTAGCCTGACCTCAAATCTATCTTAGAAAACACTACCGCACCTTTCAGTTGGTCCATCAAATCATCGATCCTAGGCAGAGGATACTTGTTTTTCACCCTTACTTTATTCAACTGCCTATAATCTACACACATCCTCATACTCCCATCCTTTTTCTTTACAAACAACACAGGGGCTCCCCAAGGTGATGCACTAGGCCTAACAAACTTTTTCTCCAATAAATCTTCCAATTGAGTTTTTAACTCGGTCAATTCTAATGGGGACATCCTGTATGGGGCTATGGATATAGGTCCAGCACCCGGAAGCAATTCTATGGAAAACTCTATCTCTCTCTTGGGGGGAAACTCTGGTATCTCATCTGGAAATACTTCAGGATAATTTCTTACTATTGGTATCTCATCGATACTTTGCTCAAAGTCTACATCACTAGTGGCTAAGAAAATGTAACCTTTACTCTCACCCTTACCACAGTCCATTTCCACAGCAGTTATGTAAAGACTTATAGGTTTCTTAGGTTCAATAGGAACAGGAAGAAAAGTGATCGTTTTCTCATAACGGTTTAACAAAGACACGGTTGGCCTCAAGCCAATCCATGCCAAGAATCACATCTAAACCTCGCATGGGTAAGCAAATAAGATCTAAAACAAAGGATTTATTATCTATAATAAAACTACAATCTAAACAACATTTACAAGTCCTAACGGGTTTTCCAAATGGGTAGAAACAATAAGGTCAAAAGGAAGCTCAGTCATAGGTAAATTAAGGCTTTTAACACATGAATGAGAGATAAAAGAATGAGAAGCGCCAGAATCATATAGTACAATTAAGGCTTTACCATGCATAGTACCCTTACCTTCCACGAGATTTCGTGACTTCGTTGTTTCTTCAGCATTATGATAAATACCCTTCGCTGGTATTGCGGCTTGGGATTGGGGGTTGGCGGCTTCCTTTCCGTGCATTCTCGAGAGTAATGACCTGGTTTTCCACACCGATAGCACACGTTTGTTCCGGCTCGACATGGCATGCTCCCATGATTCTTGCCGCACTTGGACATTCCATGGATGGCGCAGGCCGTGGAGGTATCTTCTGGACCTCTTTGTGGTGCTTTCCTTTATTGTTGTTATTGTTGTTGTTGCGATTGTTACTGGGGTTATTGTTGTAGCGGTTGTTATTATAGCGGTTGTTGTCGTTTGGTCTTCCTTGTTGAAAATTTCTTTGTGTCCCTTGTGGTCTTGATTGAGGGGGAAATGGAGGTCGATTCTGCCTCTTGAACTGCCGACCTTGAGGTGTCAACTTTTTGGTAATATTATCTGACTTTGGGGTGTTTAGTTTTCTCTGACCTTCTTCAATAATCCGACATTTGTTAACTAAGGTACAGAAATCCCTAATCTCCAAATGTGCAACTGCCACATTAAGTTCCGCCTTCAACCCTGACTCGTATTTAATGCATTTCCAGTACTCGTCAGGATTTCCTTGGTACATTCTTGAGAACTTAATGAGTTCTTCAAATCTGGCGATGTCTTTGGGCCACATTCATATTCCCCTGGACAAGTTGCATGAATTCAATGTCCTTAGCATTTCTAACTGACTCTGGAAAGTACTTTTCGTAATAATGGACCTTGAATAGTTCCCAATCAATGTCCACGTCGGTCGTCTCCAGGAGTCTTCGAACACCTGTCCACGGCGGCATCACCCTCAAGCATATGAGTAGCGAAGGTGACCTTTTGCTCCTCCGAGCATGGGACTACAGCAAAGACCTTCTCAATATTCCGAATCCATTCATCTGCAATATTTGGATTCAGTGTCCCCTTGAAAACTGGTGGGTTTGCCTTACGAAACTCCCAAAACAGGCATGTTCAGGAATCTCATGTCCCTGATTCATATTGGCTTGACGATCCTGATCCATTCGTTCCATCATCATTCTCATGGTCCTTGCTACGTCACGGAGTGCTTCAGCTGTCTCGTTGTCTTGATTATTCTGTGCTGCACTCCTAGTCTGTTGTCGACGTGCCATTGGTCCCTATACACACAAAAACAAAGAACACTGAGGTGATCAGACCCAATATTCCATGCAAAGTGAGCAAGTTGCCATGGCACTTTCAACATACAGTAGTCATGTATTTCTAATCCTCAAGCTCATCCTAATGATAAACATCTACACATGACGTCACTAACGTATTATGCTTTAGAAGCATAGCTAGTCCAATCCTCAGGCTCCATGAAAATCGAACTGCTCTGATACCAAAATGTAACACCCTAGTAATTAACCAGATACACCTAGGTTGAATCTGATTAATGACTAGACTTTACTCCTTACTTTGGTTCTTTCTTCATAATTTGAAAATACTTAGTGAAATTACGAGCCATTTTTTTTTTTTAAACACATAATTGAAAACGTGAGCCGAGTACAACGTGAACGAGTAAGCGGAGTATAATAAGACGTTTAAGAATATATCACATCATATCACTTAGGCTCCATTATATAACATCCATAAGCACCTTATAGCATATATTTACATACAATAACCTCACTCAAAAGGTGAGTTATGTTCATACATCATTATCTTATGCAAACCCATAGAAGAAAATATACTTAAGGAAATACATGCCCCTAAACTAGATAACTCCATAAGCCGGGAAGGTTATCCTAAAACTAGGGTGCATGATCACACATAAATCTACTAAGAACCCTCTATGGCCACTGTCCTGGAAATGAGGGATCAAATCCGATCCACTGATGAGCTCCCTCGGGAGGGGACACACGAGATGCACCAGGCTGGGGTCGCATGGACGGCCTTCTTGCTAACCTCGGCTGAACAACTGTTTCCTCACTACCCTCTCTTAGACGTGTGGGAGTAGGAGCAGAGCTCTCAGAATATACATGACTAGGAGTGTCCTCTGAAGGATCAGTTTCAGAATATCTCGTCTCGGGAACATACTCTGGAAATCCATGGACAGCAGATGAAGTGGGATAAGAACGTAACATCCTTTCATCAAGTGGACGTGCATGTTCGAAAACCATTTCATCGCCATAGGGAGAAGTAGGAGAAAATCGATAACTAGGGACAGGATGTGCAAATGGACGACCTATGTAAATAAAAACACGAATCACAAGACCTCCCTTCAAAATGATACGAGCGATGCACCGGATCATAGTGAAATTCCCAAGTAGGGGTATCAACGAACAGGACGAATGTCGCCATCTGAATCTGGAGACAATGACGGAAATAAAGAAAAGGGAGTGAGAATCTTGCTAAAGAATTCTCACTAAGGTACCTCCTTCTACAGTGTCATCATCAAAGTCCCCAAGAACCTCGGGATTATTCTAAAATAGTGAGCATGCAAAGATTCATTTTAAGTTCGGACAAATACTTAACCGAGGTTCGTCAAGTTTTAATGATGCGTCTTATAATGCATCATAATCTTAACATGTCATATTTACAATGAACTTTTCCTTTATCATTACATCATTTTCCTCATCATCATTATCAAATAACATGCATAAAAGAACGTCATATAATATTAGCTACATGTGGACATAGTGCACATATTTCATTTCTTTAGTGCCTTAGATGACTTAAAATCTTATCATCATCATTATTTTCCTTAGGCCACCCTATACTCCACCCTTTTGGGAGTAATTTAGGTTATGAGCTCATACTTTACTAGTCGTCACTAGCATATACTTATCCCTTTTGATAAGCTAAAGTCCCGACTCTACCCTTTTGAGAGAACGGGTTAGGGGCTAAAATCACCTTTTCACCACCTATAGTCTGATGGTTCCAAAGGATCATTTTCTTATAAGTTTAAGTCACCATTAAATCTTTGCATGTTATATCATAATACAATTCATAAACATCATAACATTTTCTCATTTATAGTCTTAAGCTAGAATAATATATATCAACTGTAATCATGCATATGGGAGATTCCCAGGAAGAGAGGTGGGTCACAATGGACACGCTTAAATACCAAGTCTTTCCTTAGCCGTAACCTTTCCAAATTACACTTTTACAATGATACACTTTCTTCTAGCAACAAAGGTAAATTTTACATAATAAAGAGCATTTCATGTATAAGCATTCTCATTATTTGCAACAATAACTATAACATGCAAGCCAGGAAATCATTCAATGATATCAAGTACTTAATAAGCATCCAATCCTTACATAGAATTATCAATTATAGGACTAATTAGTTACTAAACCAATTATGAATCATTCTCTTAACAATAAACCATAATTATCACAACTTCAATCATATCAAATCATTATCACACATTGATACTAAACTCAGATCGGTGGCGAATCATGAACCTCATGCAATTACATAGAATCATATTTTAAGTGCATATAAAATACTAGTTCCCTGTAAAATCCTTGCAAAGCCTTAAAACTCATTTAGAAACTAGTTCTTTTGTCAAATTTGGGAGGATCTTCACAATTAAAATTCTCACTTAAGATAAAAGGAATAAGTCTTGAGCTTTAGAGATTTAGGTGACATCTTAGAATTATAAACATGCTATGCAACCTTATTTTAATCTTATCTTTATAAGGTGATAGCTTGGAATTATAAACATGATATGCAATTCCATTTCTTTATCTTTAAGATTTAAGGTGATGACTTGAAAATTTAACATGATGCAAGAACTTGAAATATAAACATGATACAAGAAACTGGAGCGGCGGTAATCCGCATGTGACCAAAGAGAGGGAGAAGAGAATATTAAGAAACCGGAGCGGCGGTAGTCCGCACAGGACCAGTAGAGGGAGAAGAGAATTATTATTACATCTTTTTAAGCTCCAATCTCAAGACTTTTTAAAGAATAAATTCTTTAACTCCAATAATCATATTTCTTTGCTTGTGATACATGGGCAAGTCTTTGAGCTCTAGGATCTTTAGGTGATGGCATAAAATAAACATGTCATGTGTTGATTCTTTTAGCCATTATAAAATATAGTGAGAGCATAAATTAAATATGAGATGCAACCTCTTTATTATCTTGAAAGATTAAGTGATGACTTGAAAATTTAATGATGACATAGAAGGTAAACATGGTTATGCAAAGCATAAACTTAATCATGGATGCAAATTCATTTTGTTTCTTTACTAGAGCTCCTTAAAGACTTTAAAAGAATTATAAATTCAACCCAATACATATCTTAACAAGAAATAAAACATAAAAGGAAAATACATCTTTCAAGTTCTAAACTAAAAATCTTTGTTTTAGCATCATAAAGCATTATTCTTTAAAGTTTTGCATCAAGTGGAATTTTCAAGCTTTAGAGGCCTAACTTGTGATGGATTTACAATCCACCCTCAAGGTCCTCATCATCAAGCCATCATCTTAGTTCCACCTAGGCCATATGGTTGAATTGGTTAAAGAAAAACTGAAGAAGAAAACCAAAATGAAAAGCTAAGGTAAGTTCATAATTTCATCATTTTGAGCTAAAAATACAACCCCTCCAAGCATAGAAATAAATTTAGAAACTACTCCCTACCTAATCTGAGTTGAAGAAGAGGAAGAGAACTTGGTTTCTTGAAGTGAAATGAAACAAAATCTCTTTGAAAAAATTGAAGAAAGAATTCAGCCAAAGAGGAGGAAGAAAGAAAGTTTTTGGTGCTCTTAAAAACTAGTTATGAACTAAGCATTCTAAGACCACTCAAGCAAGCCTATTTATAGAAGATTTTGAGGCTTCTAATTGGCCAAAATGATGAGGTAGTGGACGGAATTTTGCAGGAGAAATAAGGGAGGAAAAATCATTTTAGACAAAGTTGTATGAAATTAAGGAATTATGTCTCTTATGGTGACATTTTGGCATTTTGTTTTAGTGCAACTTTTGGCAATAATTCAGCTGCATAATGGCATCAATAATTTCGTCCATTACAGCCCAAAGAAGTGAAATTTGTGTGTTCCATGCATTATTTAGGTGTAGGCAAGGTATTCATGTAATTTAGAGAATTTACGGTTAAGGGTTTAAGTGAATTAGTAAGCAATTTGGGTGTTTTTGAGCAATTTTGGGTTCTAATCAATCTAAATACATAATTTTGACTCTAGATTAATATTTAGAATTTAATAAGCTTTAATTTGAGCCTAATATTGCTTAGGTTTCGGTATACGAATCAAAAATCCCAAAATTCGCAAAACTGGCCAAAAACAGGGGCAAAATCGTACTTTCACTTAAAAACTGCCTGAGGCCACCCGAGCTTAACCAATGGTTAATCATGGCTTAAAAACACATTTTAAAACATTTTAGTGAGGTTCAGGCTCAGTCGGCACGCACATCGGAGTTAAAACAGTCGCAGGGGCGTTTTGGTCATTTCGCGCGTCGGAACTCAAAATTGAGATCCTTCTGCTCTATTAACACACATAACACAAACAATCCCTTATTATCCTCAAAATATCCCCTTGAGAATAGGTGGGGCCCACGATCCTCATTTTCTGAGTAAAATAACTTCAGGGGCATTTTGGTCATTTTATACGTACAGAAATTCAGGATTTACGACTCTCGCATGAATCGTTCCTAACCTCTCTTCTAATGTTATATTCCTTTATTGAGGATTGTTCGGCCTCAAATCTTATGTAATAATTACCTATGGTAATTCGGTAATTGAGTAATTTCTAATGACAGTAAAAATTACAGTAAAAATTGGGGCGTTACACTACAGCACTAGTTGACCACTGCAGCGCTCACCCGAATGCTATTCAGGCTTGTCTTCAGCTTGCTCCCTTTCCTAGACAAGCCTAGTCACTTCTGGAATTTTTGTTCTAGACCTCAGAGTGATTGCCCAAACATTTCCCCTTAGATTGGGTAGGGTTTGAGAGAGCAACTAGGCAGCTGGGGTGTAACACCCTAATATTTAACTCAACACGCCTAGGATGCATTTAAGTTAATTATTAGTTGATACTCTTTTGTTCCAGATCATAATTCAAACTTCTTGAAAATACTTTAGTGAAATATGGGTAAATTGTTTTTTGAACTTAAATACCAAAACATGAGCCACGCTTTCTAAGTATCTAGCGTCATTCATCTTACCTGTGTAAGAGATGTTAGAGACAAATAACAGTTAAATACATAATACAATCATAACATAAACTCAAATAACACATTAATAACAATATCATAATAGTGATGTCCTCTAAACGTAAGGACATTAATGTATATCCATTAATAGAATACAAACTGATAAATACGATACGATCACTTTAAATATCCAAAGGAAACTATCTCCGTAGCTCCTCGTCCAGTCTTAGGGTAAATCACGAACTACCCCATCATTCCTGTCTGGAGAAGACACGGAAAAAGAAAAGGGATGAGAAACTTATACAAGAATCTCAGTAGGGCTTCCCGACTCTAACACAAGTGTCATCGTCATCGTCCCCAAGAACCTCGGGTTTAATTATGAAAATTGTGAACATATATATAAGGTTCATTTATTAAGTTCTAAATATCATTAGCCGAGACCCGTATCTTTTAGCATGAATCTTAATGTCATGAATGCAATATATTAATCATGGATACATGTCAATATCATATACATAATATCATAAAATTCATAAAACAATGCATATGATATAAAGAACATCATGATCATCATTCTTACAAGTGACTTAAACTTCTTTATTCTCTTTTCCTTGGGGGCCGCCCTATAATTCTCTCTTTTCTCGAGAGTTCTAGGTTATGAGCTCATACCTCACTAGTCGTCAATAGCGCAATCTTATCCCTTTTGATAAGTTAAATTCACGACTCTTAAGGTACGGGATAGGGGGCATTAGGATCACCTTTCATAACCTTTAATTCGGGGAGTCTAAAGGATCATTTCCTATTTGGATCACCTCTCATAACCTTTAATTCGGGGAGTCTAGAGGATCATTTCCATGTGTCTTATGTCACCTTTAACCTTGGCATGTTATATAGAGATGCAAATATGAATAACTCATCATTTCAACATTTCATGCTCATAAACTTCATGGAATCATGCATCTCAATTTATCAAGCATAATTATAACATACCATAACTTAAACTACATAAACATGCATCATACTTCATTGCATATATCCATAAGCCATATAAGTTTCAACACATGAATATAGCCTTCACAAGATATCAACCGCATTCATGCCATCAAATTTATCAACATTTACGCTTAAGCCCCAAAGGGTCAAATCACAATTTCTCAAAGGTTACGGGTCAAAATGCAAATACCCTTTGTAACACCTTCTCACAAACTAGAGATCTTTAACATTAACCAATACTTTTAATAGACATATAACTATTAGAAACCGTTATAAACTCATCGTAAAAACCCTTTTAAGGCCATAAACCAAATTTCAATACATTTTAGAGGTCAAAGTGCAAAATCGCTTGTTTTTAATATTTAACGACGACCGAAATTTCTAAAACTTTATATAAACTTCATAAATGGTATTTTGGACTCATGGACACATTCAACATCATTAGTAGCTTTAAATAAAATCATTTGGCTGAAATAACATAGTTGATAGTTCAAAACACAACTTTCTGCATTTTGCAAAACGGCCCAAACTAACACTTGTAACTACCCTTTTATGCATCTATGGTACCAAAAATAATTTTTACAATAACTATTAGAGATTTAAACTCATCTAAACATCCTAAATCAGTAACCTTTCTAGTTCTAAAGGATTAGATCAGAATACTACAATTTTAGCATCATGAGAAAAACCGTATTCTTAATCCTTTATAATTTCTAGGTCTTTCAAAATTTCTTTGTACAAATTTAAAGACAAGATCATACCTAAAAATAAAGTATATCAAGCTTTAAATCAGAATTATATAAGTGCCAAAAATAAATAGATGAGAAGTGTCCATGATCAAAGTTGTCATTTAAAATAAAACAAGTAAATCTTGAACTTTAGGATTTAAATGATAACTAGAATCATAAACTTGTCTTGTAACCTTATTATTATCATTATAAGGTGATAACTTGGAAATATAAATATGAAATGCAAGGCTTGAAATATAAATATAAAGATGCAAATTCATTCTTAGGTATTTATGATTTAGGTGACAACTTGAAAGTAAATATGAATATGCAAGTTCATATTATTATCTTCAAGAATTAAAGTGATAACTTGGAATATAAATATAATTATGAAAAGCTTGAAATATAAATATGATATGCAAGAACCTATAACATAAATATGGATGCAAGTTCATTTTTATGTCTTATTAAGCTTAAAACTCAAGACTTAGTAACTCCTTTAGAAATCTTTTGTCATCAAGAATTAAATCTTGGGCTTTAGAGGAAATTTAAATGATGGATTCACAACCACCACCATGATTCCTCATCATCAAGCCATGGTCGTTATCAAATCATAAAAATAAAAAATATAAAAGAAGAACAAAAGACAGAACATGAAATAAAATCCCTACCAAGTTGTTTCTTTGTTAATTAAAACAAGAGCTTGATCTTGTATGAGATATCAATGACAAAAATCTGATCTTAGTGATGGTATATATTTGGCCAAGTGAAGATGAAATGGTGGGAGGATTTTTGTTGTGTTCTTGTGTTTGGATATGGAAAGTTTAGGTGCTTAGGGGTTGGTTTATGGTATGTATGTGTTTGTTTGAGCTTGGGAACTTGGATGAATATCAAGAATGGAGTCTCTTGGAGGTGGAGAAGGAAGAAGAAGAGAGCTTTGTATTTAGAGAGAGAAGAGAGGATTTTTGGCTAATTTTTGTGAGCAAGACTACAACCAAAAATGCAAATGGTAAGAATGAATGTTTGTGTGTGAATTAGGCTTGGAAAAACACATATTTATAGGGATTTTGGGGGGTGAGGCAGCTGCATTAATGGCTATAATGGGGAGTATTTTTTTCAATTTTTGTGAGTGGTAGGACATATATTTGATGGGTATTTAATTTGTAATGGTTTAGAAATGATAAATTAGTGTAAGTGGCTTAACCATCAAGAGTTTAAAATTCCTCAAGACAAGATTAAATGGCCAACACTTATAGTGGAAATTTTAGTGCTAATAATTTGAAGTAATAAAACAAAAATAAATCTAAAATATATTTTATTTTTGAGAAAAAGAAATTGTTAGTGGAAAAGAAATTAATAAACTAAAGTAAGTGCTTAATAATCAAATATTTAAGGTGCTCCATTACAAAATTAAATGGCCAACATATGGAGTGAAATTTTTAGTGCAAATAATCTGAAGTAATAAAAAAAATCTAAAATATAATTTATTTTTAAGAAAAAGAAATTTAATACACTAATTTCCTATTATGTGTCTTAAGAACCCCTTTTTAATTAAGAAAGAAAAACAATCTTTTCTAAAATAATCTTATGCTTTAAAATTACCTCAAATAATTATTTTGACTCAAGATAAATAAATAAAATTAATTTATCTTTAATTAAAGCCTAATATTACCTATATTTATTTGATTACGTAAATAAGCTCATTTATTGTTAATTAGGGGCAAAATGGTAATTTCACTTGCGGTAAAAAAATTGAAGTTGATATTTTCACATCTACAACACGCATAATCCCCTTCAAGCATAAAACTAACCCCTTGAGGATAGCCTGGACTGGCCGTCCTTGATTTCGGGGCAAAAATGACCTTAGGGGCATTTTGGTCATTTGTACATTAAAAAATTGAAAATCGTGATTTTTGCATATATTGCTATTTAATCACCATATAATGCTATTCTAATATCAAAATATCCTATTGAAGATGGCCTAGACTATTTTGGCCTCAAATCTTGTGTAGAAATGACCTAGGGGTATTTTGGTCATTTTGCATAGCAGTAAAAATCGAGGCGTTACATGGGGCCTGTTGGCTTTGATTATTTTTCATCTGAGTCACCTCATCTCTTAATTGGGCATTTACTCTTCTAATTTCCTGCATTTACTCTATCATCATTTTCATCATCTCACTCATAGTGGGATCTGATGAAAGAGGTGCAAGAAGGGCCGGTTGTCTCTGATAAGGTGCCAGGTACTTTTGTTTTGAAGGTTGGCCCTATTGTTGAGAATCACTACCCCACTTCAAATTGGGGTGATTCTTCCAACTGGAGTTATAAGTATTCCTAAATGGGAACTAGCCTGCTTGATTCTGAGGTTGTCTAAAAGGGGTATGTTACTGCTACTCCAGTGATTGACTCATCTTACAATGCTGGGCACATATTAGTGTGATAGTCATTTGAAAAACATATGCCACGGACCTTAGAAACTATTGGAGTTGCTTCTTGGCTCACCATTAATTGCTGCATAAGGCCAGAAAGTTACTGCAAAGTCTGGGCCAACAATGAATTCTCTAGCTGGCTCCTTCCATGAAGGCCTCTAGTAGTTATGGCTGCCCTGGAACCAAATTACTGAAAATTGGCAGCCATATTCTCAATCAAAGATGGGGCTTCTTCCAGTGTCTTATCCAAGAGCACCCATCCACTTGCAGCATTAATCATGCACCTGTTAGCAAGTACAAGACCTTTATAAAAGTATTGGAGGAGGAATTGCTCTAGAATTTGATGGTTAGGATAGTTGGCACATAGGAGCTTGAAATACTCCCAATACTCATGGAAAGTCTCATTTGACTGGTGGATTCCAGAATCTCTTTCTTGATAGAAGTCACTCTAGAGGCAGGAAAATACCTCTCCAAGAAAAGCCTCTTCATCCCAGTCCAGTTATTGATAACCTCATCAGGAAGGTTGAAGAACCATTTTTCTGCTACACTCTCAAAGGAAAAAAGGAATACTCTCAATTTAACATCATCCACCTCTACCCCATTGGGTCTCATGCTAGAACACACCATATGAAACTTCTTCAAATGCTGATGGGGGTCTTCTCCAAACAGCCCATGGAATTTAGGCAAAGCATGTACCATATACCCTTTAAGATCAAAATCATTGTCTAGCCTGGGGTAAGTAATGGCCAAGGGCTGCTGGGAAAAGTCAGGAGCAATGAGCTCCCTAAGTGTCTTGTTCTAATCTCCCATGTTACCTGTATTTCATGAAACACTAAATAGAGGAGCAAAATGCTCAGATGGTTCCACTTGTTGACACAAGGGAACAGAAAATAGAAATAGTAATTAAATAAATAAAAATAAAGTAAAATAAAAATTGGAATAAAATAAAAAATGAAAATAAAAATAAAGAAAAATGAACAACCAAGTTTTAATGCCTTCCCGCAATAGCACCAAAATTTGATGCGAGCTATTGCGACTCATAACAAATTAGAAATTTATTTTAATACTAAATTGTACCAAAAATGTAGCAAAGAGTACAACCTAGGTCGTCTCTCAAGGAAGCCTTATCACTTAGTTGAGAATTGGGGATTTTGAAGAATGAGAATTATAGCAATGGAAATTAAAAGATAATAGCAACAATGGAGAAAAGAACTAGTGCAGGATATTCCTACGATTGGAAATCAATTATCATTGACCAAATATTAAACCCATTGATGGCTATTAGAAATAAATTACTGGTAATTCTACTAGTGATCAATCGACCTCTAGAATTGATCAATGAAATTAACAAATAAATGAAATCTCAATTTAATTGGTAATTACAATGATCTAAGGTACCAATTGCTATAGTTTAACTGCCAATCGGAAAGTTAATTCTAATGTTCTCCTTCAAACATAAACCAATAGATCTATTAATTTATGCCCAAAAGGTTTTCCTAAATGACAATTGCCAATTTAGTTATTCCAATAAAGATTATAGCAATCACCACAATAATTAAGGGAATAGAAATTGCAAAACGTTAAAAAAACCCATGTATTCAATATAAACAATGGGTCTCAAATGCCATCCCAATTCATTCGGAAATCCCTACACTAGTAAAGAAATCTACTCCTCCATCTCTGGAGGATTACAACAATGAAGATAAAAGAACCTGAAAATAATAGCAATGATCCTTGCCACAATCTCCTAGACAAAGCATCTTCACCAATGGAACCTTTAGAGAGACAAGAATAGAGAAGAAGAAGATGTAGAGAGAGATGTAGAGAGAGAATAATAGCAACTAAAGTGGCGGTCTAAAAGTGAGTTTATGACTAAATGAAAAGCTAGGGTAAAAGCCTATAACAATCCCTTATATATTGCTCTCTAAAATGGATCAAAGTGGGGCCCAAAAATAGGTTAAATAAGCTATTCTACGTCATCACATGACCGCTGCAATGGTCAGTAGTGAGTTATACTACTAAATGCCACTTTTTCAGGTGCTGTTAACCACTGCAGGGTGAAAGACCACTACAATAGTGGACAGAATTGAAATTGGCCTTGGCACTAAAATAGGATTTGTATCCCTTTGAATAAGCTTTTCAAATCCACCAAAATCACCTCAATCAGACATCTGTAGCTCTAGATATTGTGAAAATACTAACTAGAGGTCAAGTTGGACAGCATCAGAATATCAGCAACCTTTAATCTTGCAAGTCTATTTTCACCAAGATACTCTTAGAATTGGGTTTCGAGATGAACATGAAAGTTGTAGAGGACTTCTTAAGCTTTCCAAAATGTAACATCCTAATTTTTAACCCAATACTCTAGAACATACTTAGGTTAAACATTAGTCTGTTACTTCATAGTTCTCAATTTTACTTAGAAATACTTAGCGGAAAATACGGGTAAAATTTTTTTTTTTTTTTGAAATATAAAGTGAGAGCCGCGTGATGCGATAAGCGGTAAACCATGTAAAGTAAAACAATTGTCTCACAACATCATAACATAAGGCACAACATGAACAACACTGAATATCATCTCTTATATATATAACTTGCCCACTTATAAGTGTAGGACTAAATTTAGTACAAGGGAAATACATAAAAGAAAATACAACATAAAACATGAACATAATCTACTCCCCTACCCGAGTGCATCTAATGGGAAACCTCTAAACAAAAGAAGGTTTATCCCTCATCTAGGTGGTGTGTGCTTTAACCGGGTACTCCATCGGACGATCGTCACCTCCTACTGGCATCCATCTCACGAACGAGGCAAATATCCGGGAAACTGGGCGAGCTCCTCGGACGTGAAGAGGCGGAACAGGGATCGAGTGTGACCCCCATGGTATGGTCGCATCTCTGGTCGTCGCGCAAGCCGTGGCTGAGTCACGGTATCCTCACTGCCCTCCCTCAACGGTGGGGGAGAGGGGGCAGAGTTCTCGCTATACGGATGGGTAGGCGGGTCCTCGGACGGGTCGGTCTCCGAGAAGTAAGTCCGGGGCACGTAATCGGGATAGTCTCGCATGGCTAGGGCGGCGGTGTGCATGCGGAGCACTCTCTCGTCATGGCGCGTGTGGCGCTCAAAAACCGCTCATCGCCGCCATAGGGTGCGGTCGGGAGAAGCGATGGGTGTGCACGGATGAGCGAAGGCGCCCTACGAACATGAAAACCCGCACCGTGCACTGTCCCTCAAAATGGTATGACCCGTGAGTCGGGTCATAGTGCACCTCCCACGTCGGTGTGTCCACGAACGCTACGAACGTCGCCATCTGAAGACGTGACGGCAAGAAAGAGATAGAGGGAGTGAGAATCTTGCTAAAGAATCTCAGTAGGGCCTCCTACTACCTAGGTGTCATCATCTACGTCCTCAGGAACCTTGGGTTTATTTATACAAAATGACTGAGCATGTATTAAGTTCATTTTAAACTTTAAAATATATTTTAGCCAAGGTCCATTCATTTTAGGATGATCTTAATGTCATGAATGCAACATAATAGAAAATATATGCATGGCACTACCTAATGCACATACATAAAACATAACATCAAGCATCATCATACTTGGTGGCATAAAGTGGCAATAGTAACATTCATATGGGACAAAACTTAGTGACATAATCATAATCATGAAACTTCTCTTCCTCATGGGCCACCCTAAAAGACAATCGAATCGGGGTGCTCGGCCAACCGGTGTCACCCAGAACGTGTCATACATCTAGGTTATGAGCTCATACCTTAACTAGTCGTCACTAGTTCTTACTTACCACTTAACGATAAGCGTATCATAAATCATAAATCCTGACTATCTGAGTACGGGTTAGGGGGAAAAACTCTTAGGGGTGCTCGGCCGAACCGGTGTCACCTAAGAGTATAAAATGGTACCGATGTCACATGAGTTCTATGGAGGTGCTCGGCCTAACCGGTGTCATCCTAGAACCCATCTTAGTACCTTAATTTTCAAAATCTCTTTAAGTCCCCAAATTTGTTGGGAATTCAGCGACACGATGGCATTACACCGAATTCCTTCCAAATTTGCTTTATGCCACATAAACATATATCCTCATGAATTCATCATATGAATAACATCATCATCATTTACATAGCGTACATCATCATAGAACATTCAACCGTTTATCCTTACGGTAGCTTATGCTTTAACCCTTACGGGTCTTAATCATGAGATTTGGTTCTCTAACATCCGTCGCTCATATTTTATGCACCTAAGGGCTCATAATTAAACATCACTCATAATCCTCATATCTACATTTAAATCTGAAAAGCATAGGGTAGAATTCTTAACTTGTGATCACGGGGTTCTAGAACTTACGTTTTAGACCCTTTCTTGGTTCCGTCTTCGCCTAAGGCGCTATGGATTAAATCTAAATTAATTATGAGGCATTCCTATGCTTAAGGACTAATTATTAATCATGTTTATCATGTTGTAAGGGTGCTGGACAGAATCCAGAAAAAAATAAATGTTCTATGAGTTCTACATTGCATTTTTACGGTTTTCTAGTTACTAGTTTCCCTATAGGTGCTAGAATTCAATTCTAATTCAAATGATGCCAAGTTTTTCATGTCTAAACAATCTAAGTCTGATTATGTTCCCATTAAAACAGTTTGGATTAGTTCCATAAACAAATGGGTCAAAACTATGTTAAATTCTAGCTTTACGGTATTTCTAGTTAGCTAGTTTCTTACCTATCATGCATAGGATCGCTTCTATATCATCACATGATATTTTCACACATTCCAACACATCAAAACATCATCATACAGCATCACACTCATCATATCAGAACCGAAAACATTTAACTTAAATGAGAGAGTTAAATTGACATTTCTAGGTACATAAGTTAACTAGTTTCTCTCGGAATCGATCTAGAACTTCTAAAACTCTTTGCAAAACATTTTAATTCATCAAGAGGCTAAGTGAAGCCTTAGGTCAGTGACCAAAACATATCTCATCCCCTAAACGAGAATGAAATCACAACTTGTGACGATATAACCTTATAAAAATTTGTAAGGCTTTAGGGAAGACTTGAAACATAGACTATTGGTTCTAGTAGCTAGATGAAGACTCATTGCAAGTCCATCATCACTACTTGGCCGAACCTATGCATTCAAGGAATGCATTCACATTTAACCTTATCTTGGAATGAAATGGGCAAGTCTTTGAGCTCTAGGTTCTCAAGTTACGACATAAACTAAACGTGCTCATGCTTTTCATTTTTAATCTTGCTTACAAAGTAAAGTGATGACTTAAATATAAATATGCAAGGTATAAACTTAAATATGCAAGCTTGAAAGTAAATATGCAAGGTTCAATTCTTTATTTTAGTGCTCTTGGCCCAACAACAATCGACTTTAAGGCCGAAATGGATAGGCATTCGAGGAATTAATTAAGTGAGGATGCAAGTTCAATTCTTTATTTTAGTGCTCTAGGCCCAACAACAATCGACTTTAAGGCCGAAATAGAAAGGCTTTGAGAATTAAATTAAGTGAAAATGCAAGTTCCATTTTAATCTTTATGTTCTTAGATGATAGCTTGAAAGTAAAAATGCATAGCAAGAATGTAAATATGAATGCAATCATAAAATAAATTATGCAAGTTCATTTTATCTTTCTAGAGCTCTTAACAAGACTTTAAAGGAATTTGAACCATAACCCAAACTCATCCAAACAAGGTAAAGTCAAGCTTAGAGTTCTTAAAACTCAACATAATATTTTTAGGAAATCAAACCATGAAGCTTAGAAAATTAATGGAATTGGCCGAAATCATCAAGAAGAAAAGGAACATTTTAATACTCTAGAGTTCATGATCTTGATGATATATTAACACCAACATCATGAGTCCTCATCATTGAGTTCATAGAGCCATTTTAAAACATCATCAAAGCTAAAGTTCTCAAGAGTTCAAGAAAGGAAGAACTAGAAACATTTTTGTTCAAGAATAAAGATCAAGCTCTAGAGTTTGTTTCAAGTGATGAACATCATCATGAAACTCTCATCATCAAGCTCTCATTCCTTTGTTCTCCAAGGCCTATGGCCAAAAATGAAAAGGAAAAAGGAGTGGAAATGAAGTTCTAAAAAGAAACAAGAGAAACTATGAGCATTCAGCTTGAAACAAGAACTTTAAAGAAAAGAATACATGAAAGAAAATCCCTACTTGGTGTGATGAACTTGAAGATGGAAGAAGAAGATGAAGAAGATGAAGAAGATGAAGAACTTGAAGAACTCCAAGAACTTGAAGAACACAAGAACTTTGAGAGAAAAAGAAAAGCTTTGAGTGTTTCCTAAACTTAGCAAATGATCTAAAAGTGGTGCAACCTCCTCAAGGCATTCTATTTATAGAGAAATGAAACAAATGGAGGGAGCTCATGGTGATGAAGAGCTTCGGCCATGTGTGCAGAATTAGAGGCATCCATGAGTTCCATGAGGTGAGATAATGTGTTCTTGAGGCATGGTGAGGTATGGCTTAAGGTATGGTGAGGTATGGTTCAAGGTATGGCCTCAAGCATGGTTCTTTGAGTGAGAAAATAATTAAACATGTGGTCAATGGGGAAGAGAATTTCGGCCATGAGCATCAGATTTGGGAGAGGTTTAGTTGCATTTTAATTGTGGTTTAGAGTTGTGTTTAGGTGTATCTTTGATTATGCTTAAGATTAGGAATTTGTAAGAAAGTATTTAGGTAAGGGAAATGGATAATTAAGGTGGTCTAGACATAATTAAGGAGTGGTCTTGCACCATTAGTGAGTTAAATCCTCAATTTAGGGTCTAAACAACTCTAGACACATTTCCTTGATTTGAGGAATTGGAGAGAGAAAACACTATTCAAGATTCCAAGACTATGAGTCTTGAGTTCTAAAAAGGGATTTAAGTTTAATCTAAGCAATTTTAGGTTCTAATTAATTTTAATAAATTATTTTGACTCTAGATTAATTAGAGAAATTAATTAATCTTCGTTTAGAGCCTAATATTGCTTAGGTTTGCTTAATTACGTCATTAAGCTCAAAAACACTATTCTAGGGGCAAAATCGTAATTTTGCACTAAAACTGCCCGGGACCACCGGGACTTAAATAGAGACCTCTAGACTCATGAAAACATATTTTTAAACCTCTGGGGAAAGTTCCGGGCTCAACGGCACCTTTACCCGCGTAAAACGCTATAAGGGTATTTTGGTCATTTTGATCCGAAACTGCAGAAAACGAGATTTTCGCTTCCGGAAGCATTCAAAGGTCATTCAATCCCTTTCAAACATTAAGTTGACCCTTCGAGGATGACCGAGTTGGTTACCCTCGAACTCGGGTCAGGAAATGACCTCAGGGGCATTTTGGTCATTTCCCTCGGACAGAAAAATCGGGGTGTTACACAAAACATCTTCATTTATCTTAATTAGATCCTTGTAGAAAGAGATACAGATTTTCTCTTACAATGCTTCTTGCAATGTTGCTCAAATAAACTCAAGAATTCTTTTATTTTGCTTCCAAATTCTTCCCAACAGTTTCCAACCTTGTTCTTGACATTTGCACTTGATTCAAAGCTCATGTTTAGAAAATGATACTCAAAGAGACAAGTCAAATGCAACAGGAAATAATTACAAATTATCTCAAAATCAATGCAAAAGCCATTAATTCTATCAAAATCACACAATGAGGAATAAATCAAAATCCTTATTAATTGTATCAAGAACACATTAAAACTCATGTAAAACACAAAGGTTTAGAAGTAAGATAAATAGCACAAAAGCCCCTTATTACATGTGTTGAACATCAATTGTTTCTTGAAAGAAATAACTAGAAAAGTGGTTAATACAACTGTCACATTGGTTACAGAAGCCATTGTAAATTTGAGCTTTTCGATCTTCCTTTAGAAACTACTTTTCTACTTTCTGAGCATGCTTTCTGAACTCCTCCTTCATGAAGCCAAGATAGTTGATAAAAAAGGCAGAAGGGATGATGTACCAATTTGATACTGAGTTTGACTTGATTATTTGAATTTCAAATTTCAAATTTCCCTCCCTTTCCTATAGCATTCTTTGCTCCACTCATGGATGAGCTTTCTGATACACGCAATCAGTCCCTTGAAAAGTTTTTCACTTTCTAATTTTCAAGCACATCTTCTTTGCTAATAAAATATTTGTGATTGTGATGATTGAAGATTAAGTAACATGTTGCTCTTGGACATGGGTTAATATCTTCATCTTGAATGTACTTTCTGATATCCCGTGCTACTTTCTGAAGTCTTTGAACTTGGTTCCTTGTAGCATTGAAATATTTCCTCATCATTAGCCATCAATTACTTGGGTAATTTCACTTCTGTTTGATTTCAAATCTCATAACATGAGATAAACATGTTTACACATGTGTAGTGAAATATAATATTATTTGAGCAAGCCTTGCTCTTGCTAAATGTAACATCCTAATTTTTAACCCAATACTCTAGAACATACTTAGGTTAATCATTAGTCTGTTACTTCATAGTTCTCATTTTTACTTAGAAATACTTAGCGAAAAATACGGGTAAATTTTTTTTTAAAATACAAAGTGAGAGCCGCGTGATGCGATATAACATGTAACGGACAAAACATACATCTCATAACGTCATAGCATAAGGCACATAAAGGCACATCATGAGAAACACTGAATATCACCTCATATATATATATATATATATATATATATATATATATATATATCTTGCCCACTTATAAGTGTGGGACTTAATTTAGTACAACACGAGTAACACAATTAAAAAGGAAATACAAGAGAAAGTGCAACGGAAACTATAAAAGCAACTCCTCTAACCAAGTGCAACTAACGGGATGACCTCTAATACAAAAGAAGGTTCATCTCCATCTAAGTGGTGTGTGCTCTACCCGGGTACTCCATCGGTCGATCGTCACCTCCTACTGACGTCCATCTCGCGAACGAGGCAAATATCCGGGAAACTAGGCGAGCTCCTCGGGCATAAAGAGGCGGAACGGGGATCGAGAGTGACCCCCGCGGTGTGGCCGTATCTCCGATCGTCGTGCAAGCCGTGGCTGAGTCACGGTATCCTCACTGCCCTCCCTCAACGGTGGAGGAGAGGGGGCGGAGCTCTCGCTATACTGATGGGTAGGTGGGTCCTCGGACGGGTCGGTCTCCGAGAAGTAGGCCCGAGGCACGTAATCGGGATAGTCTCGCATGGCTGAGGCGGCGGTGTGCATATGGAGCACTCTCTCGTCATGCGTACGCGTGCGCTCAAAAACCCGCTCGTCGTCGCCATAGGGTGCAGTCGGGGAGAGGCGATGGGTGTGCATGGGATGAGCGAAGGGGCGTCCTACGAACATGAAAACCCGCACCGTGCACTGTCCCTCAAAATGGTATGACCCGTGAGCCAGGTCATAGTGCACCTCCCATGTTGGGGTGTCCATGAATACCACGAACGTCGCCATCTGAAGACGTGACGGAAAGAAAGAGATAGAGGGAGTAAGAACCTTGCTAAAGAATCTCAGTAGGGCCTCTTACTACCTAGGTGTCATCATCTACGTCCTCAGGAACCTTGGGTTTAGTTATACAAAATGACTGAGCATGCATTAAGTCCATTTTTAAGTTCTAGAACATAGTGTAGCCAAGGTCCATTCATTTTAGGATGATCTTAATGTCATGAATGCAGCATAATAGAGAATGTATACATGGCGCTACCTAATGCACATACATAAATCATATCATCAAGCATCATCATACTTAGTGGCATAAAGTGGCAATAGAAACATTCATATGGGACAAACTTAGTGACATAATCATAATCATGAAACTTCTCTTCCCATGGGCCGCCCTAAAAGACAAGCGCTCTGGGGGTGCTCGGCCGAACTGGTGTCACGCAGAACGTGTCACATCTCTAGGTTATGAGCTCATACCTTAACTAGTCGTCACTAGTTCTTACTTACCACTTAACGATAAGCGTATCATAAATCATAAATCCCGACTATCTGAGTACGGGTTAGAGGGCAATCCTCTTAGGGTTGCTCGGCTGAACCGGTGTCACCTAAGAGTATAAATTGGTACCGAGGTCACATGAGTTCTATGGAGGTGCTCGGCCGAACCGGTGTCATCCTAGAACCCATCTTAGTACCTTAATTTTCAAAATCTCTTTAAGTCCCCAAATTAAATGGGAATTCGACACGATGGCATTACGCCGAATTCCTTCCAAATTTGCTTTATGCCACATAAACATATATCCTCAAGAATTCCTCATATGAATAACATTATCATCCTTCACATAACACATGCATCATCATAGAACATTCAAACGCTTACCCTTACGGTAGCTTATGCTTTGACCCTTACGGGTCTTAGTCTTGAGATATAGTTCTCTAACATCCGTCGCTCATATGTTATGCACCTAAGGGCTCATAATTAATCATCATTCCTAATCCTCATGTTCATACTCAAATCTGAAATGCGTAGGGCAGAATTTCTAACTTGTGGTTACGGGGTTCTAGAACTTACATTCTAGACCCTTTCTTGGTTCCGTCTTCGCCTAAGGCGCTATAAATTAAATCTAAATCAATTATGAGACATTCATATGCTTAAGAACTAGTTATAAATCACATTTATCATGTTGTAATGTTGCTGGACAGAATCCAGAAAACTAAATGTTCTAAGAGTTCTACATTTGCATTTTTACGATTTTCTAGTTACTAGTTTCCCTATAGGTGCTAAAATTCAATTCTAATCCAAATGTTACCAAGTTTTTCATGTCTAAACCATCCTAATCTGATTATGTTCCCATTACAACAGTTTGGATAAGCTCCAAAAACAAATGGGTCTAAACTATGTTAAATTCTAGCTTTACGGTATTTCTAGTTAGCTAGTTTCTTACCTATCATGCATAGAACCGTTTCTACATCATCATGTGATAAATTCACTCATTCTAACACATCAAAGCATCATCATACAGCCATAAACTCATCATGATAGTACCGAAAACATCTAACTTCAATAAGAGAACTAAATTGACATTTTTAGGTACATAAGTTAACTAGTTTCTCTTGGAATCACTTTAGAATTTCTAAAACTCTTTGCAAATCATTTTAATTCATCAAGAGGCTAAGAGAAGCCTTAGGTCAGTGACCAAAATATATTTCATCTTTTAAAAGGGAATAAAGTCGTATCTCATGATAACATAACCTTGTAAAGATTTATAAAGCTTTAAGAAAAACTTAGAACATAGACTATTAGTCCTTGTAGCTAAATGAAAACTCATTGCAAGTCCATCATCACTACTTGGCCGAAAACATGCATTCAAAGAATGCATTCACATTAAACTTTAACTTGAAATGAAATGGGCAAGTCTTTGAGCTCTAGGTTCTTAAGTTATGACATAAAATAAATGTGCTCATGCTTTTCATTTTTAATCTTGCTTACAAAATAAAGTGATGGCTTAAAATAAATATGCAAGGCATAAACTTAAACGTGCAAGCTTGAAAGTAAATATGCAAGGTTCAATTCTTTATTTTAGTGCTCTTGGCCCAACAACAATCGACTTTAAGGTCGAAATAGAAAGACATTCGAGAAATTAATTAGGTGATAATGCAAGTTTAATTCTTTATTTTAGTGCTCTTGGCCCAACAACAATCGACTTTAAGGCCGAAATAGAAAGGCTTTGAGAATTACATTAAGTGATGATGCAAGTTCCATTTTAATCTTTATGTTCTTAGGTGATAGCTTGAAAGTAAAGGTGCATAGCAAGAATGTAAATATGAGTGCAAGCATAAAATAAATTATGCAAGTTCATTTTATCTTTCTAGAGCCCTTAACAAGACTTTAAAGGAACTCAATCCTCAACCCAAACTCATCCAACCAAGGTTAAGTAAAGCTTAGAGTTCCTAGAACTCAAGACAACATTTTTAGAAATCAAAACATTGAACATGTAGAGGAAAAGGAAATGGCCGAAACATTCTAGGCAAGAAAAGGAATATTTGGAAACTCTAGAGTCCATGATCTTGGTGATATATTAACACCAACACCATGAATCCTCATCATTGAGTTCATAGAACCATTTTGAAACATCATCAAAGCTAAAGTTCTCAAGAGTTCAAGAAAGGAAGAACTAGAAACATTTTTTCTCAAGAACAAAAATCAAGCTCTAGAGTTTGTTTCAAGTGATGAACATCATCATGAAACTCTCATCATTAAGCTCTCATTTCTTTGAACTTCAAGGCCCATGGCCGAAAATGAGAAAGAAAAAGGAGAAGAAAAGAAAACTTTGAAAGTGCACTAACTTAGCAAATGATCTAAAAGTGGTGCAAGCTTCCCAAGGCCATCTATTTATAGAGAATTGAAGCAAATGGAGGGGGTGAGGGGCTGATGAAGCTTCGGCCATGAGGAGTGTAAAATGGGAGAGAAAAATATCTCTTACAAGGCACGGTTCAAAGCATGGTGGAAGCATGGTCAAGCATGGGCTCAAGTATGGTGAGGTATGGTTCAAGGCATGGTTCTTTGAGTGAGAAAACAATTCAACATGTGGTCAAATGGGGGTGAGAGTTTCGGCCATGTGCATCAGATTTGGGAGAGGATTAGTTTGCATTTTAATTGTGGTTTAGAGTTGTGTTTAGGTGTATCTTTGATTATGCTTAAGATTAGGAATTTGTAAGAAAGTGTTTAGGTGAGGAAATGGGTAATTAAGGTTGGCAAGACATAATTAGAGAGTGTTCTTGCATCATTAGTGAGTTATAAATTCATTTTAGTGTATAAAAAATTATAGACACAATTCCTTGATTTAAGGAATTGGAGAGAGAAAATACTATTCAAGATTCCAAGACTAGGAATCTTGAGTTCTAAAAAGAGATTTAAGTTTAATCTAAGCAAATTTAGGTTCTAATTAACTTTAATAAATTATTTTGACTCTAGATTAATTAGGGAAATTAATTAATCTTCGTTTAGAGCCTAATATTGCTTAGGTTTGCTTAATTACATCATTAAGCTCAAAAACACTATTCTAGGGGCAAAACCGTAATTTTGCACTAAAACTGCCCGGGACTGCCAGGACTCAAACAGATGTTTTGAAACATGTAAAAACATGGTTTTAAACCTCTGGGGAAAGTTCCGGGCTCAAACGGCACCTTTACCCGCGTAAAACGCTACAAGGGTATTTTGGTCATTTTGACCCGAAACTGCGGAAAATGAGACTTCCGCCTCCGGAACCATTCAAGGGTCATTCAATCCCCTTCAAATATTGAGTTGGCCCTTCGAGGACTGCCGAGTCGGCCATCCTCGAATTCCGGGCCGAAAATGACCTCAAGGGCATTTCGATCATTTTCCACTCAGATAGAAAAATCCACTCAGACAGAAAAATCGGGGCGTTACACTAAATGATAGAAACCTGTTATAATCTTACAAAAAACTCAATGAGACATTAGTCGTTCTTCAAAGAATTTTCTTTAAATTGGTTTCGCTGTCATTCAAAACAAATATGTGCAAAGGGTTCTGGAGGTAACAATCTCCCCCTTTTTGATGATGACAAACCAATTTGAAGAAAATCTTTTGAAGAGATAATTGAAAGAAATATTACTGAAATGTAAACATGATATACATATTCTTTCAATATATCATAAATAAAGATTTTCAAGAAGTTCTTTTTCTTATGGCATGATATGGATCGCATAAAAACTTTTGGCCTTAGGTGACATTTAATTAAAGTTGCTGTTGTTTCACTTGAAGCATAAGACAAACTTAACGTACTTTCTAAACATTATAAAAGCATATGTTTAAAGAGAATGACATTTAAGCCATGGATAAACAACCAGCTTGATCATTTGTCAAAAGAAAGGAACTTTTTGAAGATCCTCATGCTTGAAAGCTTAACAAGTAATACTTATGATATTTTATCTTAACTAGATCCATTTTCAGTGCGTCTTAATCCAAAAGAACCTTTGAAAGGAATGCTCAAAGATAAGATAAACAAAATAGAGCATTCGTAAATTTTTGAAAAGCAAAATGATGCTTGTGTAATCTCTGATGCTAAGAGAAACTATAAGATAAGATCAACATATTGCTATGCAAGGTTTCTAAAGCTCATTTTGGGATCATTCCCTGAATAAGCAAGAAGGAGCTTTTGAACTGAGCTATGAAACTTTCCCATAAGAACCAGGTTATGAAAAAGATGTTTTCAAAACAGAGGATATATCATCTTTCTAAAATAGGTTTTGTAAAAAAGATAACACATTACTCTTTGAGAGATTTCTGAAGCTTGTTAACTGATCTTGGTCTTTTCAACACGTGTAAGCACAGGTTTCTGAAGACAAGCCAGAAACTATATACAACTAGACTTTGATCAAGTTATACACAACACTTTAGAAAACCATCTCTTATAAGAGTAAAGGATAAAGAAAACACTTAAGCTCATCATGTATATCAAGACTCAGCTTATAAACTAATATCAGAGAAACAATTACCTTGTGCTTCTAAAGATACATGGCCAGGACTAATCACAGAAAACATGTAACGTAATATCCAACGTATATGAATAAACATGTCAAGCAAATGCATTCAAGATAAGAAGCAAACATTTGACAGAGATATATGTGATTAGCTGAGCTTAGATAGAGTATTGATATGATTCAGAGCTTAGGATAAAAATAAAACATGAATCATGATAAACTTGTATGCATCAAACACATGGGCTAAGAAAAATAGATAGCGTAAAAAACATAAAGAGATAAAGATAAGGGAGAAACAAAAGACTTATATGAACATAACACATGTTCAAAGATATACAAAAGAAATGCTAAAAAAAAAATGAAAACATGCTAAGAAGACATGCTAAAAAAAATTCTCTAGGTTCCTCCTTAGCATATGCTCCTGAGTATCTCAACATTGCTCTCATTTCAACATAGCTCCCCCTGAATCCCTCCAGGCATAAATTTTCTTCAAACTTCACTTCTCCCCCTTTTAGCATCATCAAAAAAGAGATGTGCTAGGAAACGAGGAACGCCATCTTCAATCTCTTCGTCTCAGCTCTTGTAGAATGTCAGAAGTATTTTGAACAATCTGACATAGAAGATCATCATGATTTTGAGACCTTTCTTCCAGATTTCGGGACATTTCTTCCAGACTATCCAATCTGGTAGAAATATTTTGTTGATTGTCCAGTAGTCTCCTTATTCCAAGATAGACGAAGTTCAGAGGAGGTGCTGTCTAATGATGGCTACAGGAGGGTTGATCACCCCCTTGATCTTGAGTTGGTTGGTATAAAGATGGAACTGAAGTGAAGGGTTAATCAGAATGGGAAAGAGAACAATTACTGGCAGGAGCAAGGATAGTTTCAGGAACTATACTTCCCATATAGTCACTTTATGATTGTAGTTTAAAGGTTGGGGAAGATATATCGTCATGCAACTTGATTTTGCTTTCTTGATCAGCCCCAGTGTAACGCCCCGATTTTCTGTCCGAGTGGAAAATGACCAAAATGCCCCTGAGGTCATTTTCGGCCCAGAATTCGAGGATGACCGGCCCGACATTCCTCGAAGGGCCAAATCAATGTTTGAAGGGGATTGAATGACCCTTGAGTGGTTTCGGAGGCGAAAGTCTCATTTTCTGCAGTTTCGGGTCAAAATGACCAAAATACCCCTATAGCGTTTTTACGCGGGTAAAGGTGCCGTTTGAGCCCAAAACTTTCCCCAGAGGTTTAAAACAATGTTTTTACATGTTTCAAAACATTTTTTTGAGTCCCGCAGTCCCAGACAGTTTTAGTGCAAAATTACGATTTTGCCCCTGAAATAGTATTTTTGAGCTTAATGAGGTAATTAAGCAAACCTAAGCAATATTAGGCTCTAATCGAAGATTAATTAATTTTCATAATTAATCTAGAGTCAAAATAAATTATTAAAATTAATTAGAACCTAAAATTGCTTAGATTAGATTTAAATCTCCTTTCTAAAACTCAAGATTTCACTCTTGGAATCTTGAATAATGTTTTCTCTCTCCAATTCCTTAAATCAAGGAATTGTGTCTAGAATTGTTTATACACTAAAATGAGTTTATAACTCACTAATGATGCAAGAACACTCCTTAATTATGTCTTGACAACCTTGATTACCCATTTTCTCACCTAAACACTTTCTTACAAATTCATAATCTTAATCCTAATCAAAGATACACCTAAACACAACTCTAAACCACAATTAAAATGCAAGAAAACCCTCCCCATGGCTGATGCAAATTTCGGCCATCTCTCTCCCTTTTACATCACATGTTGAATTGTTTCTCACTCAAAGAACCATGCTTGAGCCATACCTTGAACCATACCTCACCATACTTTGAACCATACCTCACCATGCCTCAAGACCACATTATCTCACCTCATGGAACTCATGGGCTGCCCATGAGGCTGATGGACGAAGCCTTCCCTCCTCCTTGCACCTTTCATTTGTTTTATTTCTCTATAAATAGCTTGCTTGGGTGAACTTGCATCATTTTGGGTTCATTTGCTAAGTGTAAGTTTTCAAAGAACACTTCAAAGTTTCCTTTTTCTCTCAAGTTCAAGTCTTCAAGTTCTTCAAGTTCTTCATCCTCTTCTCTCATCCCAATCTTCAAACCACTAGGTAGGGATTTTCTTTCAAGAGTTCTTTCATTTAAAGTTCTTAATTTTTTATGTCTTCATAGTTTCTCTTGAATCCTTTTTAGAACTTCTTTTCTTCTTCTTCTCCTCCTTGTTTCGGGCATGGGCCTTTGAAAGTAAAGGAATGAGAGCTTGATGACGAGGTTCCATGATGATAATGTTGATCACTTGGATAATCTCTAAAGCTTGATCTTTGTTCTTAAGTTAAAGATGTTTTCTTTTGTTCTTTCTTCTTGAACTTTGAAACCTCTCACCTTGATGATATTTTAAAATGGTTACATGAACTCAATGATGAGGACTCATGATGTTGGTGTTAATGCATCATCAAGATCATCTCTTCTAAAAAGTTTTCGGTTCCTTTTCCTTTTCTCCCATCATATTTTTCGGCCATGTTGGCCAATGAGGTTCTCAATGGCTTAATGATGAGAGCTTCTAGATGACGATTATGTGTTCATCACAATGAGGTCTCTAGAGCTTGAGTTTTAATCTAAAATGTCATTTATGTCTACATTTCAAGAAAAGAAACTTTGTATTTTTAAGAACCCTTGAGGTTCATTCTTATCTTTACTTTATCTTGTCATGATAAGTTTGGGTTGAGGTTTAAGTCCCTCTAAAAGTCTTGTATGAGCTCTAACAAGAAATAAAATGGACTAGCATTCATATTTAAATTTCAAGCTTATGCATTACATATTTTACTTTAAGGTTTGCATTCATATTTATTTCCCAAGCCCTCACCTAAAGTTAAAGGATAAAGAATGGAGTGCATTGTAACGCCCGGGGATTGCGAAGTCAGGGAGTGATCGCCGGTGCAAGGAGGCACGAACAAGGAGCGGCTCCTGGCAGACTTCGAAAGTGGAGAGGTACATGAATGAACAGATTACACACCCGAATGAGAGGGATCCTGAGACTGTATAGGTATGGGACTATACAGTTAAGGAGGGCTTATATGAATTGATTTGTGCTACCTATACCAACAAGATGCATCTTCTTTTCGGTAGCCCAAACTGAAAGAACTCCACAGTTAAGCATGCTTGACTTGGAGCAATTTTGGGATGGGTGACCTCTTGGGAAGTTTTCCTAGAAAGCGTACGAGTGAGGACAAAGCACGCTGAAAAGACCCGTGTTGGTTTGTGGGGACAGTCATCAATCCATAAAGCAGCAGGGGATGTTACATGCATCTCATGTTTACATTCTTGTCTAGCATATTTACTTTTCATCACTAAAAGAACGTAAAGATTTAAAATGAGAACTTGCACTATCACCTAACTAAATCTCAAAGCCTTTCTATTTCGACCTTAAAGTCGATTGTTGTTGGGCCTAGAGCACTAAAATAAAGAAATGAACTTGCATATTTATATTTCAAGCCTTGCATATTTATATTCCAAGTCTTGCATATTTATTTTAAGCCTTGCATGTTTATATTCAAGTCTTGCATATTGACTTTAAGCTATCACTTTACTTTGTAATGAAGAATAAAAATAAAGTGCATAGCATGTTTAAATTATGTCGTCACCTAAAGACCTTAGAGCTCAAAGACTTGCCCATTTTATCTCAAGTTAAAGTCTAATGTGGAGGCATTCTTTGAATGCATAATCTCGGCCATGTAGTGATGATGAACTTGGAATGAGTTTCATCTAGCTACAAGGGCCAACAATCTAAGTTTTAAGATTCTCTTTAAAACCTCATGAAGAGCATGAGAATAAAACCAACAAGATTTATGAACTTAATTCTTTTTTAAGGAGGGATTAAGTGGTCACTGACCTAAGGATGTTTTCAGTCTCTTTCACAAAATAAAATGGTTTGCAAAAGAGTTTTAGAAGTCTTGAAAATGATTCCAAGAGAAACTAGCAACTTATGTGTTTTAAAAATATCAAGTTATGTATCTTTTTGGGACTTAATGTTTTGGTCCTTCCATGATGAGTTTGCTGCTGTATGATGATGTTATGATATGTTAGATTGTGTAAAAATTATGTATGATGAGGTAGGAACATTTCTATGCAAGATAGGAGTGAAACTAGCTTTCTAGGAAAACCGTAAAGTCAAGAATTAGCATAGTTTTAACCCATTTATTTTTGGACACTGCCCAAACTGTTTCTATGGGAATATAATCAGATTAGGATTGTTTAATCATGAAGAATTTCGTTACATTTGAAGTAGGATTGAATTTTAGCACCTATAGAGAAACTAGTAACTAGAAAACCGTAAAACCGCAATGCTAGAACTCCTAGAACATTTAATTCTTAGAATCTGTCCAGCAACCTCATAATGTAGAGAACATGATTTATTATTAATTCTTAGACATAGGAATGACTCATAATTGGTTTAGGTTTAACTTATAGCGCCTTAGGCGAAAATAGAACCAAGAAAGGGTCTAAAATGCAAGTTCTAGAACCCCGCAATTATAAGTTCATAATGCTGCCCCTAAGGAACGAGGTTGTTCAGACTTAATAGAGAGCATAAATAATAATAAGGTTTGTTGGAAGAGAACCCTTAGGCGCATAAAAGTTTGATGGAAAATGATAGGTTAATTATATCACATGTTTAAGGCCCATAAGGGTCAAAGCATAAAATACCATAGGACCAAGTGCATAATGAATTTTTAATGTTGCTTGTGAAGGTATGAGGATGATTATGTGAATGCATGAAATTATGATGGAGGATGCATGTTTGATTGACTTATGTGGCATAAAGCAGAATTTGGAAGAAATTCGGCATGCTACAGTTGTGCTGCTAAATTTCTGACAAATTCGAGGACTCAAAAAGTTTTTAAAAACCTATGAGATTTTATGAGGTACTAAGATGAGTTCTCGGATGACACCAATTCGGTCGAGTACCTCCAGAGAACTCATGTGACATCGGTACCAAGATGAATTCTTGGGTGACACCGGTTCGGCCGAGCACCCCCAAGAAATGCCCCCTAGCCCGTACTGGATAAGTCGGGATTATGTTTATGATTATGTTACGCTTATCGGGATTGATAAGTAAGAACTAGTGACGACTAGTTAAGGAATGAGCTCATAACCTAGAGATGTGACACGTTCTATGTGACACCGGTTTGGCCGAGCACCCCTAGAGCGATTGTCTTTTAGGGTGGCCTATGAGGAAGTTATGATGATTATGTCACAAAGAGAATTTAATTGCCACTTTATGCCACTATTATGATGTCGTTAATGTTATGACAACTTTCTTGCATTAAGTAGAGCCATGCATACATTCTTTAATATGATTGCATCCATGACATTAACAACCATGCTAAAATGAACGGACCTTGGCTAATTATGTTTTAGAACCTAAAAATGGATATCTATGCATGCTCACTTATTTTGTATACTAAACCCAAGGTTTCTGAGGACGTAGATGATGACACCTAGTTAGTAGGAGGCCCTACTGAGATTCTTTAGCAAGATTCTCACTCCCTCTATCTCTTTCTTCCCGTCACGTCTTCAGATGGCAACGTTCGTGGTTTTTGTGGACACCCCGACATGGGAGGTGCACTATGATCCAGATCACGGATCATACTATTTTGAGGGACAGTGCACGGTGCAAGTCTTCATGTTCATAGGACGTCCCTTCGCTCACCCCGTGCATACCCATCGCTTCTCCCCGACAGCACCCTACGGCGACGACGAGCGGGTTTTTGAGTGCGCGCGTACGCATAACTAGAGAGTGCTCCGCATACACACCGCCGCCTCAGCCATGCGTGACTATCCCGACTACGTGCCCCGGACCTACTTCTCAGAGTCTGACCCGTCCGAGGACCCGCCTACCCATCCGTATAGCGAGAGCTCCGCCCCCACTCCACCACTGATGAGAAAGGGCAGTGAGGATACCGTGACTCAGCCACGACTTGCACGACGACCGGAGATGCGGCCACGTCGCGGGGGTCACCCTCGATCCCCGTTCCGCCTCTTTACGCCAGAGGAGCTCGCCCAGTTTCCTGGTTATGTGCCTCACTCACGAGATGGACGACAGTAGGAGGTGACGTACGACTAATGGAGTACTCAGGTAAAGCACACACCACTTAGATGGGGATGGATCTCCTTTTGTTTAGAGGTTACCCCTTTAGTTGCACTTGGGTAGGGGAGTTGCTTTTACATTTTCGTCGTATTTCCTTGTATTTTCTATTAGTTGTATCTGTTTATGATGTATCAAACTAAGCCCCACTTTACACAAGTGGGCATATCATATATTATATAATTATGCAGTTCAATGTTATTGTGATGTGCCTTTACTTGCTATGTGTTATGATGAGACGTTTGCTTTACTTCCATCCATGCTCCATTGATCATCGTGTCGCGCGGCTCTCACTTTGCTTTTATATTTCAAAAAAAAAATTTACCAATATTTCTGCTAAGTATTTTAAAGTAATAAGGAAGCTATGACGTAACAGACTAATGATTAACCTAATTATATTCTAGAGTATTGGGTTAAAAATTAGGATGTTACACCCAGATCTTGAGAGTTTAGATAAAGGGACAGTGTTGCTCTGGGTATTATGTCTAATAGATGCTTTGCAGAGTCTTCAGAGCTACTGTCCGGATTGATCACATGCTCTTTGTATCCCTCTCCTCGAAAGTGGGAGCATTTATAGGTCTTCTCTAATTTTTGAAGTAAGATATGGCATATTTAGTTCCAACCATATACTCAACCCATTCATTCGTCGGGGATACTTCAAATATTCAAGTACTCTAATCAGCAAAGTTCCATAAGGCATAGAATTTGATGAATTTTTTGAGGCATAATCAATCATATGATGCAAAATCAGACGAGGTAGGTTAACTTTCCTCTTAGATAGGAGACAAAATCGTAGCATGCAATCCATGCCTTCATGTAGATGCAAGCGGTTAAGCCTTGGAAGAAGAGTGCATTGAATAAAGGTAAAGACCTTTCTTACATCTGGCTTAAGCATATCGACAGATATTTTCCAGGGTAGAAGGTTTGGGAAGTCAGTGAGACAAATGGAGACTTCTTCAAGCGAGACTCCAAGAGGAATAAACCAACATTTGTTAAATGTACATAAAAGACCTTTATCAGGGGTGTGGATGATATTGGAGAGATCAGTTCTGCTAACTTCTATATCAATGCCTCTGATATACGAAGTTACCATTGAATTAGTTTCTTGAACTAGCTGCGAGTAAGAGACGGTTACTACCCTGGTGAAGTTTCTGTCATTCATGCTGACAAACATTTCCCATCCTTGGAAAGTAATAACTTCTATCAGAATAACAATATGAGCCATTAATTCATAGCTCAGATGTTTTCCTAGAGCTATTGACAATGAACGAAATTATCGGCATAGTGTTGCTAATGAATGATTCATCATACATTTAGGGTGTTCTCGAATTAGCAAAATTTCCTCTAAAATTCTTTCCTTCAACCATGTTAACAAGGAATGTTAAGGCTTGAAAAGATCTTAGGAAGTAAGGAAAGATATGGAATGTGAAGAAGGTGAAGAGGATTTTGAAGAAACATGTGGTCAAGATTATGGTGAAGAGGAAGGAAGATGAAACTTTTGATGAAGAGTGTACAGGATGGAAAGTAAAGGTGAAAGAGGTAGCTTGTTCAAGAAGATGAAGGTGAAGGTGAAAGGCAAGATGTGGGGTTTTAAAGAGATGTGACGCGACTGAAGGCGAAGCAACGTAGGAGAAAAACTTTGTCAAAGTGGATAAAACTTCCACCTTTTCATCATTTTTCCAGAAAGAGAGTTTTCTAACTCTTGATTTCACTTTCTGAAAAAGTTACTTTCTGAAGCTTCAGAGGTTACTTTCTGACCTACTGAAGAACCTTTGTATCTCAACCCAGATTCTTCTTCCTGTTGTGGATTTTATCTCCTATATAACCATCATTCTTTTATACTCAAAAATTTCTTTCTGATAGACTCATCTTCAAACGAAGCATGCTAATTCCTTTCTAATCTTGCAAATAAATACATCATTCCTCATATAAACATGTGGCCTTGCAAACTAGCTTCTGAAATACATGCTGGAAAACCTGATCTTGCGTAATGATCTTTTGATGTTCTTGCAAACTGATAAGCATAGTCTTTAAGAGGATATGTATTCTAATGATTGCTGATTGCTTTGCTTGATCTTCAAAAGAGAGTAGTGGAGAGAGACCACCCAGAGATGTTTTATGCAGAGATTCTTATGCATATGTAAAAACTAAACAAAAACTCTCAGATAGAAAACATGCAAGAGATCTTTAGTCATAGATATTGTGAATACATCTTAATACAAGATTTTCAGTAGACACATCTATTTACTAAGCATTCCAGTTTTAAAAAGATAGCATAAAGAAGAAATTTTACAAAAATAAACTAGGATTTTAAGAGCTGAAGGGATTCTTGAAAAGATAAAAAGCATAGTATTATCTTCAGAGGATAGAAAGACAAATTATCTTAGGAGATGGCCTTGTAGCTGATTCCTTATCCGCAACATTTGGGTTTAAAGATCTTAGGATGCTTAGGCTTTTTCTTTTTAGTCATTTTCTCTTGTATAGGTATGCTTGCCCTGATGATATCAGATTTATCCAAATAGTCCTTGAGCTTCCTATTAGTATGGATGATAATGTATCGAACATGATAAGTAGACTTTTCCTTTCTCTTGAGCTTGTTTAGCATATTCAGCATAGATTCCACCCAACTTTGACAACTCAAAGCTTTCTCAACGTATATAGATATAGTGGTGGTGATGAAAGCATAGATGATAAATATCCAAGGAATGACTTGGTTCTCATACCCTTGGGGATACTCCAAGAACTCTGACAATAGAAGATTATCTTTAAAACAAAAATTTTGTAAAGTTATTGTACATTCAGATCTTCCAGGTTCTATGTCATCTTCATACAACTCATGTTGTATTTCAAAAAGATTACTTTCTGACCACCTTGAAAGGTCCGAGCATACTTTCTAAAAGACTTAGGTTCTGGAGCCCACTTTCTAAAGCTTTGGATTTCATCTGCTAGCTTTATGGAATTACCTTGAGGAAAAAAAATCTCAGGACTTTCTTGAAGATAATCAAGATTATCAACAACTTCAGGATAATCAAGATTATCAACAAAGTCTTCCTTAGGCTCTTCATCATCATCATACATGAGAAATTCTTGAGAAGATTATTACTCAAGAGCTATGACAACACTTAGAATCAAAGCATGATATCTAGGAAGATCATCATCAGTGTGTTTCCTGGAGATTTAGCTATAGATATTTTTTAGATATATCTGCAAAAGAGAATATTGATTTTGGTACCCAGACTTTTATAGGTCCTTTTCAGTTAGTTTCAAATAACGAGATTTTTCCAATGTTTCCAAAGGAATTCCTTTTCAGGATTCATTTGTTGTAAAGGTATCTCTTTAAACATCTTAAAGAATAGAAACAAAAGATATATATATAGATGAAATTGCATAGATCTCTCTCCTTCTGTTTCACCTGTATATCTCAGTCCAGTTTCCAGAAACAATAAATGCTAACCATTTTCACAAAAACATAGTTTTTGAATTTTGTCTAATAAAATAGGTCAAATCTTGTGATGCCATGAAGTCCTCTCAAGGATTCAAAAGAAATTTCTGACACATTCATGTAGCTTCTTAAAGGCTTCAAAAATATATAAATTGAGAAGAGTAAACTCTCTTGGAGCATTTCTCTTTTTCAGCTTTCCAGCTTTAGGCAGACCCTCTCAAGTGTTCATGGAAACCCTAAGAGCTCTTTGACAGGTTGAGATATATAGATGAATAGCCTTGATATCCTTCTAGCAACTTATCATATGAAGTAAAAGGAAATTATAATGGAGGTGAGATGCAGAAACGTTTACCTTACATGTCTCTGATGATGTTTTTCAGCCATGAAGCACAGAATGGCAACTAGTTTTAGCACAACTAGTCCTCCTAACAATGGCTTTCTAGATGACTGGCACACTCTTCCTTTTTGCATAGGGATATATTGATTAAGCACTGGACAGATACATGATGTGTGACATTGTTGCTATAAGCAGAAGTTCTTTCTCAAGATAATCTTTATCCCAATCTGTCATTCATGAGATTGATATCCTTTTGATATAGTTGTTACAGACTTTAGACATATTTCAGGGACAAAGAACTCATCTCTAAATCCAATCCCAGATAACAGTATCAGAACTTTCTATTTCACAGAGAAGTTTTAGCAGTTTTCATTGCTTCATCATTGAAAAACATCTGATATGTTACTATTAGGATCCAAGAAGTCTTGATACAAATTGAGATCCTTCAACACCATGTATAGACTATGTTATATAGCCTTTCGTATATAACAAACAATACATAGGTAGCATATACAGTTTAAGCTTAAGGCATATATGAGCAAAGACTTGACTTGATGGAATCACTAAACTTTCTCCATAGTAAGGTTCTTATCAACAGGTCTTCTTCAAATCAATTCATCATATGAATAAACTGTGCCATAACTTAAAGTCTTGTTAGAAAAGGATGATCAGATAAAAGATCGATCTTATGAAGATGATGTAGGCCATTCTATCCCTCAGATCTTTGACTCCTGCAATTGTTGGATTGCTTAACTCTTCAAAGGCCTGGCTCTAACTTAAAGTCTTGTTAGAAAAGGATGATCAGATAAAAGATCGATCTTGTGAAGATGATGTAGGCCATTCTATCCCTCAGATCTTTGACTTCTGCAATCATTGGATTTCTTAACTCTTCAAAGGCCTAGCTCTAATACCACTTGTTGTAGAGATGTGCACGACAAAAAGGAGTTGAATCGTGCATTAAACCTTTTTGCATTTTCTGAAACATCTAAAAATAAATACTATCAAGCATAAAACTTGTAGTACAGTGGAAATATAGTCAGTAGCTTCAAAAAGTAGATTTCTGAGCCTCATTAAATAAAACACTCATTATTAAAAGAAATGATAGAAAACGAGAAGGATATATCAGATTAAAATTAAGTAAAAGATGCAACATAAACAAATAAAGGAGATCAGAGAAAGACAGAGAGAATACAAAGGATTTTATACTATTTCAATCAACCTGCCTACATCCAATACTCAACAGTCATTGAGATTCCATTCAAAACAACTTTCTCAACCAGAGAAAGTAAAGTTGGATAGTCTTTACATTAGCTTTCTAAACTCTCACTTGTGCCAGCAGACCAACTCAGAAACTGTCACAAGTTGAGTATTATTTTACAAGCCTCTCCAGGCTAAACCGAGTAGTATTGTACTAGCCTCTCCAAGCTAACATGAGTAGTATTGTACTAGCCTCTCCAAGCTAACCCTTGTGCCAGTAGACTAACTCATAAACTAACATAAGTTGAGTATTCTTTTATAAGCCTCTCCAGACTAACCTGTGATTAGTAACTACCCCTATAATCACATTGAAAGTAGTCTTGACACTACCCTCTACAAGCCAAATGGTGAGCAGTAGCAACCTCTACTATCAGGTTGAAAGTAGCCAAGCCAAACTGTGAGTAGTAGTAACTTCTATTATCATGTTACAAGTAATTTTACAGTACCTCTCCAAGCCATCTCATAGCGATCACTATCGGATCGAGGATACGAAGGTTAAATGTTTGGGTTGCCACTCAAACTAACCTACACTCAAGTTTCCTTAACATATATATATATGAAAAGTTCCTAGGAAAACTTGAATGACTTCCTTCTTCTACTTCTTCCATAGGAAGAGCATAAATCTAACTAAGAATATAGAAGGAAGATTTTCTTACAATTCAAGGATAAAACTGATGACATAATAATGATTGAATATTCCAACAAGTGCGAAGAGATTTTTACAGAGTTTCCTCTCTTGAATCTTCTAATCTCTCATCGGTCTTTAAACATAGCATCTCCTTATATAATGATCTTTCTTTGTGACCATTGCCATAGATCAGTTCCTCAAGTGACACATGTTGAACATCAGTTGTTTCTTGAAAAAAAACAACTAGAAGAGAGGTTGACAGAACTATATCATCAGTTACAGAAGCCAATGTAAATTTAAGCTTTATGATCTTCCTTTAGAAACTACTTTTCTACTTTTTGAGCATGCTTTCTAAACTCTTCCTTCATGAAGTCAGGATAATTAATCAAAAAGGTAGAAGAGATGATGTACTAGTTTGAAACTATGTTTGACTTGATTATTTGAAATTTAAATTTCAAATTTTCCCCCCTTTCCTGTAATATTCTTTGCTCCACTCACGAGTGAGCTTTCTGATATATACAATCAGTCCCTTGAAGAGTTTTTCACTTTCTATTCTTTAATCACATCTTCTTTGCTGATAAAATCTTTGCGATTGTGATGATTGACGATTAAGTAACATGTTGCTCTTGGACATGAGTTAATATCTTCATCTTGAGCATACTTTCTGATGTCTCGTGCTACTTTCTAAAGTCTCTAAACTTGGTTCTTTGTAGCATTGAAAACTTCTTCTCATCGTTAGCCATCAATTACTTGGGTAATTTCACTTTTGTTAGATATCTCATAACATAAGATAAACATGTTTACCCATGTATAGTAAAATATATTCTTATTTGAGTAAGCCTTGTTCTTACTAAATAATAGAAACCTGTTATAATCTTACAAGAAACTCAATAGAGACATCAGTCATTCTTCAAAGCATTTTCTTTAAATTGGCTTTGTTGTTATTCAAAACAAATAAGCACTAAGGGTTCTGGAGCTAATATTTGGATGATCAACTGGTCCGTCAAGCTCTTGGAATTTGATATACAATTTTAGCCCAGAATGGCCATCAAAGCCCAGATGCTAGCAGACTTCGTCAGGGAATTCATGGATGATAGTGACCAAGACTCTGAGATCTAGACACTATACATTGATGGTTCATCAAATCTCTGAGGTAGTGGAGCTGGGGTAATACTGGAAAGGTATGATAAGGTATAGGTTGAGATGTCAATTAACTTCAACTTTATCACCTCCAACAACCAAGCTGAGTATGAGGCGATCATTGTAGGTTTGAAGTTGTTAAAAGACATGGGCACAAGGGAATTAGAGGTGTGTAGCAATTCTCATATCATAACATCCCAGATTGAAGGGACGTACATAGCTTAGGATCTAATGTTAAAGCTCTATTTGGAAAAGGTGAAGAGCCTATTCTCCGACTTCGTTAAAGTTACAGTAAAGCAAATACCTCATGAAGGACACATTTAAGCTGACATCCTATCAAAACTGGCTAGCACCAAGCTGAGAGGAAACAATAAGAGCCTCATATAAGAAACACTTAGGAAACCAAGTGTCACAGAGGGAAAAGAAGTTAGGACCATAGAGAAAGCTCTGAGCTGGGTGGTAGGGATCTTAGAGTATCTTAATTTTGGAGCCCTACCTAGTGACCCTAAAAAAGCAGTAAAGGTGGCTCACTAATCTTCATATTATACCATTGTGACTAACCAGCTATACAAGAAGGGACTCTCCCAACCACCGCTGAAATAGTAAACAAGGAACAAGCAAAATTTATCCTCCAGGAAATTTGTGAAAGGATCATTGGCAATCACCCTAGAGGTTGGGCACTAGTATTGAAGGTTCTCCGAGCAGGATATTACTGGTCCTCCTTAACCTAGGAAGCATCTGAGCTTATCAAGACATGTCAAAAGTGCCAGGAGTACTCCCACTTTAACATGGCACCTGCAGAGGAGATAACAGTGATCACGACTTCTTGGCCCTTTGAAAATGAAGCATAAACCTCCTTGGACTTTTCCCCTTTACTTCGGGACAAGTCAAGTAGCTAATAGTAGTAGTGCATTACTTCACAAAGTGGATTGAGGCGAAACCCCTCTCCATCATAATGGCAGCTTAATGCAAGAAATTTGTATAGAAGAATATCATCACAAGGCTTAGAATTTTGAGGCCCATAGTCACGGACAACGAAACAAAATTCATAGATTGGAAGTTCAGAAAACTATTAGAAAACTTGAAAATCTCACAACATTTCACCTTGGTTGAGCACCCCCAGGCTAATAGGCAAGTCGAGGTGGCCAACAAAGTTATTTTACTGGGACTAAAAAAGTGGCTAGACAAAGCAAATAGGGCATGGGCAGATGAGCTCAAAAGTGTTCTCTAGGCCTACAGGACCATACCTCACTAGGTCGCTCAGGAAACACCTTTCAGGTTAGTTGACTAACACAATCATCCCAGTAAAAATCAGATAATCAGGTCCCCAGATCCTGTTATACTCAGAAAATGTAAATAAGGCACAAAGGAGAAAGGAGCTTAATCTAATTGAAGGGGTAAAAGAGGAGGCCCACTGATAAGTATGCATTTTTATACATATTTTTACCCTATTTCTAGTGTCGTAGCTCTCTTTTATGCTTAATTATATATATTTACATCATCTTTGAGTTTGGACATTGATTTGAGCATTAATGAGAATTTTATCCATAATTTTACTTCTAGCACTATTTTGTATTTTACGTTTAATTGGAGTTGTAGACATCTAAAACCTATGATATTTGGCTTGTAGGAAATCTAATAAGATTATCTACAACTTTCATGTAGAGCACAAAATCCAGATAAAAAATCTAGTAGGTCAAAATAAGCCTAGAAATCAGAACTAAGGTGCTGAATTTCCAGATTATGCATGTTTCAATACTCAGGGCATATCTCTCTCATTTGGAGTCCAAATTAGGCAAGTAAGGTGTCCCTTTTGTCGAGACTAAAACTATCTACAAATTTCATGAAAACACCAAGAGCTAATTCGATCGTTTCAGGGGTTAAAACTTCAGACAACTCACTGTAGCGAGCCAAGGTCGTTGAAGCGACCCAGGTGCTGCCATTTGCAACTTTTAGTTTAGATAGGCTCGCCGCAACAAGCCAGGGTCACTACAGTGAGCAGTGGTAGTCCTATATGCGTTTTAATGAGTTTTGGGTCTTTAAATGATCCCTAAACTCTTATACAGAGATACAACCCTTTTGCTCAAAATAGCTTAGGTTAGAGTAGTTTTAGCTTTTCTTCTCTTTTCCCTCTCTTCCCATCTCCTCCTCCTTTCTTCACCCATCTTCTTCCTCACTCATTCTCTTCTTCTCTTAGGTTAGGTTTTATTTTCCATTTCTATTGTAGTTTCTTTATGGAGGAGTGAGTTTGGAACTAGCATTAAGGATTCTTCAAGCCTCTCTATGAATACATGGTTTGGTTTCTTGATTTTCCTTGTCTCATATTCCTTCCATTCCTCATATGTTTATGTTGATTAATTGATTGATTTGGATATATGAATGCATGAGTATGTGGTTGGAATGAATCTTGATTTTGTATGCTAATTCATGATCATGGGTTGGATGCATAATTGGGATTATTACCTAGGCATGAATTGATTGATTGATTAATGAATGCTTAGTTAGCATATGAAATTGGGATTAATTCTTGATTGAGATTAGACTAATGTAATTGGTGTTCAACTTAGTGTATGCATTTAATAAGGGTTGAGATCTCAATTACTTAGATGTTGTGTGCTAATCAAATACTTGATGATTGATTGATTGCTAAATGACTTATGATACCAAGGTTGTGTGATTGCATGATTCTAGGCACAAGTTAGTCACCTACCATGTATTTTATGAAATGTGTATGTCAAGGATAGATGGATTCTGGCCTAGGAAATCCTTGTGCTAGTGCTTTAGTTAAGTGTTAGTTATTTTCTTGTTTTAATTTACATTCTATTTTTGCTTGATGCACTCAATGAAAAACCCCATTGTTGCATAGTCTATTAGTTCACCAATATCGTTGGGAGATGACTCAAGTTGCACATTGTTATACTACGTTTTTAGTGTAATTTGATTTTAAATACATTTATTAATTAGTTAGAGCTAGAGCTACGACACTCTAGCCCTTACCAAATTTTGGCACTATTGCTAAGGATATTGGTGCTAATAGGCTTGTATATACCTGTATATAATTGAGCATCCTTGCATTCATCCTATTTTTCACTTTTTCGGTTGTTTATGGTGTTTTTAGTGCTAAAAAAAGGTGCTGCCTTGTTTTGAATAATCTCAGTTTGCCACGAAACTTGGTATCCCAAGTATTTTGGACATTCTAAACAAGACTTACTTTAGTGAACCCTATCCTATTTTTGCCAAATTCTACGTTTAGACCACTTTTCACTTTATTTTAATTTTTCTTGCATTTCTTCATGTTTTCATGCATGCCTTTTCTTTTGTTTTTGCATTCCATCATCCACCCATATCTTGTATAGTTTTTTATTGGTTATTTTATGTCATTTTAGAGTATCTTTTTGTTTCCCCTTTATTTTCTTTTATTTTACTCACTTCCACTTGAGCTAATATAAGCACTAATCCTTATTTTAGTTCCAAAAGTATAGTTCTTATGGTTTTGTAGGCAATGGAATAGTGAATAATCCTTACCAAGGATTGGAGGAGAAATTAGATAAGATAAAGTGCTTCCTAAAGCAATATGTCAAGGGAATGCAAATTCAATAACCATGTTTTGAGCCATAACCACTCCCATATTACCAACCACCACCACCACCATTTCAAACATATCTTTAAGCAAACCTGACATGCTATCATAAGCCATACACATATCCATATCATGAGCCTTACCATGACCCCTACCAACAGCCACATTATGAGCCACCATACCTAGATACATCCCCATACCCACCATGTTACCCACCATCCTTCCATCAACCACCCCAATGCGCATACAAACTACCTCAACCATCATCCAAACTAACAACCTAAGAGTTGTGGAAACAATTGTTGAAAATGTTGAAGAAACCTCAAGACGATCAGTAGAAGATTGATATTGGTCTCCAAGAGCTTCGTGCTGAATTGGAGGACTATAAAGTCTCTTTATCCCAACCTCTAATTGTAGGTGGAGTTGTGCACGAAAAAAGGCAGTTGAATCATGCATTGATCATTTTTTGGATTTCTAAAGCTTCTGAAAAATGTTCCTACCAAGTGTAAAACTTGAAGTGTAGCGAAAACAAGGTTAGTGGCTTCAGAAAGTTACTTTCTGATCCTTATTAATTAAAAAGCTCAGTATTAAATAATATAACATAAAAGATGCATGATAGATGTAAAACAAATTGATAAGGTAATAAACAATGCAAGAAAATAAAAAGGATTAAGATAAGAGAGAAAGAACATGAAGGATTTTATACTGTTCGGCTATCATGCCTACATCCAATACTCAACAACTGTTGAGGTTCCATTATAAAAACAACTTTCTCAACTTGAGAAAGTATAGATGGATAGTATAATCATTAGCCTTCCCAAGCTATCATCCAAGGATTTTAGAAATCACCTGTAACCAAGGATTTTTAGTAGTTCTATACTAGCCTCTCTAAGCTAACATGAGTAGTCTTGACTCTGGCCTCTCCAAGCCAACCCGTGACTAACAGGCAACTCCTTCAGCACATTGTCAGTATTCTTTCTCCAGCCTCTCTAGGCTGTAAATAGTCTTAATTCCGGCCTCTCAAAGCCTAACATGAGTAGTTTGTTTCGAGCCTCTCCAAACCTCAAGTAGTTTGTTCCCGACCTCTCCAAGCCGCAAGTAGTCTTTTACTAGCCTCTCCAAGCTAAACCGTGATGAGTAAGTTCATCTTACCATCGCATTGCAAGCTGTTTTTACCTTAGCCTCTCCAAGCTATGCCTCACTCTGATCACTAACGGATCAAGGATACAAAAATTAAGTGTTTGGGCTGCCATTCAAACTAACCCACACTCAAGTTTCCTTAAAGATGATACATTTTTGAAAGATCCTGGGAGAACTTGAATGATTTCCTTCTTCTACTTCTTTCACAAGAAGAATATATATCTAACTAAGAATATAGAAGGAAGATTTTCTTTACACTTCAAGGATAAAAACTGATTACATCATTAAGACAGAATATCCCAGGAAATGGGAGAAGATTTTTGCAAATTTTCCTCTCTTTGAATCTTCAAAATCTCTCTATGTTCTTCAAGCTTAGCATCTCTTTTTATAATGGTCTTTTTCTTTGTGACCATTGCCATTGATCGATTCTTCAAGTGACACGTGTTGAACATCAGTTGTGTCTTGAAAAGAACATCTAGAACAGAAGTTGACAGAACTGTCATATCGGTTACAGAAACTGTTGTAAATATGAACTTTCTTATCCTCTATCAGAAACTACTTTTCTACTTTTTGAGCAAGCTTTTTGAACTCCTCTTTCACGAAGCTAAGGTTGTTGATCAAATAGGCAGAAAAGATGATGTGCCAATTTAAACTAACTGGGTTTGATTTGATAATTTGAATTTCAAATTTCAAATTTCTCTCCCTTTCCTGTGGCATTCTTTATTCCACACATAGCCGTGAGCTTTCTGACGTGCACAGCTAGTTCCTTGAAAAGTATTTCATTTTCTGATCTTCAATCAAATCTTCTTGATGATGATTTCTTTGCAATTGTGATGATTGAAGACTAAGTAACACGTTGCATATGGATATATTCTAATATCTTCATCTTGAAAGTACTTTCTGATGTCCCGTGCTACTTTCTAAAGTCTCTTTCCTTGGTTTCTTGGCTTTTGGCTTGATTTCCTCTAGTCCTTAAGCATTTAGATGTTCTTTGCACGAGATAATGATCATTTCGTTTTAAACTTAATCTCTTCATACGAGATAAAACATGCTTGTACATGTATAGCGAAATTATTCTCAATTCAAGTTTGTTTATATGCTTTGTTCCATAAGTATGTATACATGCTTTGCTTGAAATAATATTCACTTTCATTTTAGCTCAGTCTCTTCCCATAAGATAAATCATGTTTGCACATGCAAAGTGAAACATTATTCTTGCTATAAGTTTGTAACATACTAACCAAATTTGACCTATTATGCTTTGTCATGAAACTCAAAGGAGACATCAATAGTTCTTCAGAGTATTTTCTATGAATTGGTTTTGTTGTCATTCAAAACTTATGAGCGCAAGGGTTCTAGAGCTAACACTAATCCCATATGAAGAGCCAATTATTGAAGAGCCATCATTAGAGGCAAATGAGAAGATAGATGTTCCAAATTCTAGCATGATTAAAGAGCTTATAGGGTCATCATTTGATGAGAGTTGTTATGTTTTGGAGCAAATTGTTGAGGTTCCACAAGAGACATTAGCTAAGGCACTTGCAGGGGAGTTTGATGAGGGGTCTGATATAAAGATTGTCTTCAAGGAGCCACTACCGATATCAACTGAGAGGATAGAAGTTAATTACTCTAGTGCTATTAAGGATATGTATGAGGAGTTCCCTAGGCAATTCCATTTTTCCTTGGAGCTTCCAATTGAAATGATTAAGGATACTCTATTCCCTGTAGTTTTTTTGGAGGTGGAGAAGACTGTGAAAGCAGGGGCTGTTGATCCCTCGACTGATATATGCCCTCTACTTCCTGGCACGGATCTGAATGATAAGAAGGGGTTTGTATGTCATACATGTCATGGTGGTTATATATACTCAGTGTACCAGGAGATTGAGGCTGGCATTCAAAGGAAACCTATCACTATCAGCATTAATGATGAGTTTGGTATGTTGGAAGGAACACCTCTAGTGCCAGATACCAATGGAACAACTATCATTAAGGTGAGCTGGGATTTTTCTCTACTTGAAGCAAAGGTAGAACCAAAGATAGTTGATTAGGAGCCCACTCATGTTCACCTCTTTGGGCCATATGAGTATGGTATTTTAGAGAGTGATGATCAGCTCTTGGCTATATATGGAAGACCTGTAGAGCACCAAGCAGGCAATTCTTGGGCACTAGATCATGGGAGATGCAATTAGTGGAAGCCTTCTTGTAAAGATTCACATCCCTCCCTACTTGAAGTGTATTGTTGCTAGAATGTTAGGACCTTGAAAAGCCCCAATGCTCCGAGGGGTGCACTGAATATTACAACACTTAGGGCCAAAGAAGCTAAATAGGTTCAAGACCCATGATGTGGTTTACATAATATAGGATCTTAGGGTGGGAATTCCTGGATCAATTCAAGCATAAGCCACCAAAAGGGAGTTCTCATCATCTTTTTTCTTTTAGTTTTCTATCTTGAATTTTCAATAAAGCATGCTTAGTGTAGGATTTCACATGCTACTAGTTTTAGGTTGTTAGTTGTTGATTAGTTGTGTTGTGTGCTATTCCATTGATACGATTAAGGATTACATTCTAGGCTTTTAGCATATTTGACATTTTTCCTAACTAGCTTGACTATGAATTGTGCTTTGTGTAATGCATACTTGGTTTTTGGTCTTCATTGCATGGATTGAGTATATGGACATAAACCTTGGTTGAGCTCTTGAGCTTTTCATGGGTGGATATATTTCATGCCATTCTTATTTTATTTTTTCTTTTTTCTGTCATTGGTTATACATTCTAGAACTTGCCATTTGTCTTTCTTGAAGCTTTCATTAGCATGAGCATGCATTAAGATGATAGAGGCATTTTTCTTGTTTTTTAGCTACTTGACCACATGGCCAACCTTAGCTTCCGTATTACTCTTGTGTGCACCCATTTTGAGCCTTAATGATCATTCTTTTATTTTAGCACACTATAAGCCTAAGTGGAAAATAATGAAATTACCTGACTTGTAGGCTTAGGAGAGCATTTGTTCATCCTTCATATGTGCTTGAGTATAAGTATGGGGTTTTCCATGAGGACATGCATTATTTTAAGTGTGGGGGAGTGAATGATCCTATAAAGAAAATCTCTAAAAGGAAGTGTGGCAATAAAGGTGCATAAATATGCATGAGAAATACCAAAAAAAAAAAAGAACAGTAAAAATGAAAAAAAAAAGTTATGGGGAATTGGTTAAGCTGTGAGAAATAAGACTTGTTTGAGCATGTTTTGTTTGGAAATTGCACTTCTTGCATACTTGCTCTTGTGCATATGCATTTGCTCTCTTAGCCTTTATTGCTTAGCCTTTTTGATATTTCCTACCCTTTACCCAAGCCCTATTGCAACCTTGAATAAGCCCTCTTGATTTGTGTATGCATGTGTGTGACTAGTAGAGAGTTAGATGACTGCCAAACCTATGGCAATACCTTTCCACTTGAGAGGTTTTGAGTGTCAAAATCTAAGCCAAAACACTTGGAGAAACTTGAGTGGTAAACACTAGCTTTGTGAGGTCCCATGTCCTTGATCCTTGCATGTTATGAGTGAAATTTACTTTGTTTTCTCTTTTTTTGCGTAAATCTTGCCTAGAAGGATTTGGTGCTTGATGGTGTGTTTTCGAACATTGTGTTTGTTTCCTCATAGTTTATTAGAATTGGCATTTTAGTTGTTTTCCTTGTTTTGTGTTAATTTTAGGATTTGTAAGTCGTTAATAGTTGGCTTGAGGATTGTTTAATTGCTTTGACACTTTGACAGTTTGACCATTGCTTGATTGTCGGTCTTGCATGAGGACATGCAAGAAGCTAAATGTGGGGTAGTGATAAGTATGCATTTTTATATATATTTTGTACCCTATTCTTAGTGTTCTAACTTTCTTTTTATGCTTAATTGCATGCATTTGTATCATGTTTAGTTTAGACATTGATTTGATTATTAATGAGAATTTTCTGCATAATTTCACTTCTAGCACTGTTTTGTATTTTGCACTTAACTGGAGTTGTAGACATCTCAAATGTAGGGTAGTGATAAGTATGCATTTTTATATATATTTTGTACCCTATTCTTAGTGTTCTAACTTTCTTTTTATGCTTAATTGCATGCATTTGTATCATGTTTAGTTTGGACATTGATTTGATTATTAATGAGAATTTTCTGCATAATTTCACTTCTAGCACTGTTTTGTATTTTGCGCTTAACTGGAGTTGTAGACATCTCAAACTTATGCTCTTTGGCTTATAAGAAAGCTAAGAGGATTATCTAAAACTTTCATGAAGAGAACAAAAGCTAGATATCTAGCTAGTCAAAATAAGCCTGAAACTCAGAACTAAGGTACGGAATTTCCAGATTAGGCATGCTTCAATAATCAGGGCATATCTCTCTCATATGGAGTCCAAATTAGGAAAATAAGGTATCCATTTTGCAGAGAAGAAAATTATCTACACCTTTCATGAAGACACCAATAGTTAATTCAATCATTTCAAGAGTCAAAACTTGAGACAACTTGCTGCAACGACCCCTGGTGCTGCTGTTTGCAACTCTAGTTCAAACAGACTCGCTGCAGTGAGCCAAGGTCGGTACAGTGAGCTACGACAGTCCTGTATGTGTTTTAATAAGCTTTTGGGTGTTTAAATGATCCCTAAACTCTTATAATAGAGATACGGCCCTTTTGCTTAAAATAGCTTAGGTTAAAGTAGTTTTAGCTCTTCTTCTCTTCTTCGTCTCTTCTCATCTCCTCTTGTTTCCTCTACCTTCATCTTTCCTCTTCTTTACCCATCTTCTTCCTCACTCATTCTCTTATTCTCCTTGGTTAGGTTTTACTTTCCATTTTTATTGCAGTTTCTCTATAGAGGAGTGAGCTTGAAACTAGCATTAAGGATTCTCCAAGCCTGAGGGTTTGTCTTGAGGAAGCATATTCAATGAATACATGGTTTGGTTTCTTGATTTTCCTTCTCTCGTATTCCTTCTATTTCTTATATGTTTATGTTGATTAATTGATTGATTTTGGTATGTGAATATGTGAGTATGTGGTTAGAATGAATCTTGATTTTGTATGCTAATTCATGATTGTGGGTTGGATACATAATTGGGATTATTGACTAGGCATGAATGGATTAATTGATTAATGAATGCTTAGTTAGCATAGGAAATTGGGATTAATTCTTGATTGACATTAGACTAACGTAATTGGTGCTCAAGTTAGTGTATGCATTTAGGGATTGAGATCTCAATTACTTAGCTATTGTATGCTAACCATATACTTGATGATTGATTGATTGCTAAGTGAATCATGGTGCCAAGATTATGTGATTGCTTGATTCTAAGCATAAGTTAGTCACCTATCATGTGTTTCATGAAATGTGCATGTTAAGAATAGATGGATTCTAGGCCTAGAAAATCCTTGTGTTGGTACTTTAGTTAACTGTTAGTTATTTTCTTGTTTTAGTTTACATTCTATTTTTGCTTGATGCACTCAATGAGAAATCCCCTTGTTGTATAGTCTATTAGTTCACCGATATCGTTGGAAGATGACTCGTGTTGCACACCATTATACTACGTTTTTAGTGCAATTTGGTTTTCAATAAATTTGTTGATTTCTTAGAGCTAGAGCCACGAAACTCTTATCCCTAGTAAGCTTTAAGCTCGAAGACTTCCTTAGTAAGCTTCTCCTTATCCTACTTAAGTGAAGCCATAAAAGATGTCAGAGAGTCCTTCTCATTTTGCAAGGCCACAAGCTTCAGCTTTAGCTCATCCGGCTCCTTTCCAGTGGTCTTAGCCCGAGAGCGAATGTCCTTTTGTAATTAATATATTCATTCATAGATTCTTTAAAATTTTCCAAGTGTTCCTTCTCACCCTCGAGCTCAGAGCAGAGGTCATCCCTCTTTTTCTCAACGTTGACCAAGTTGGAAGTGATGTCCTCACTGTGATGGAAAAGGGCCACAACTCGAAAAAGGGAACATTGACCCTATTAAAGTTGGTTTTTGAGCATGAAACCCTGAATATGATGATGTGTCCTCTCTGAGAATAGATGCTTGTCAATGAACTCAGAAAAGGGAAAGTCATCCTAGAATAATGTGATCCCTTCCTTCCTTTTTGGGTTGGAGAATTTTTCCCGGCCTCTATGTTGGAGTCCAAGATCTCGATGTCCGAGGAGGAAGTGAAGTCTTGACCTACGGGGACTTTTCCCCTTTTAGGAGAAGTGGCAGCAACATCCAATTTTCGTATCTTGAGCTCAAGCTACTCGGAGCCTGCAGAAGATGAAGTAAAAGAACCAGAAGTATTTGGACTCTAACATTGGGAGATAACATGCAATTCCTCAGCATTTTTCTTCAAAACCTTTGACCCTAGGCCCTTACACCAGAATACAAAGCCATCTTACCTGTAAAAGACAAATAACATAAGTCTATGAGTGACGTGAAAAGGGATAAATGCAGGCAGAAATGAAAGGCAATAAAATCAAATGACGGATCAAGATAAGCTTCGACAGCATTAGGGATAGAATGGAAAATCATTTTCAAGCTAAAGGGATTGGACCTTTATGACTCGAGAAAAAAATTTCACAATGAATCTCTAGATGGGACTCAATAAGTCCTTAGTAATTTTCAGAGATCAGGGAGCAAGAGACCAAAATTAGGGAAACTCGGATCCCTGAGCCCAACCAACGAAGAATGGTCGGTGTTGTGAAACCCCTTACACCTTAAAATAAAACTCCTTAAAGTTAAGGAGTAATTCTTCGTAGGATCCAAAAACCTTCTTATTCACACATCCTTAAAGGCCGCATTGATTTCACATAGTATTAGGATCTGAAAGTCAGAGAACGAAAGTCGAACTCCTAATTTCTCAAACAGGATGTCATACATCTATATGTATTGGAAATCCTCTTCCCCAGGACGATTGCACACCCTCTCAATGGAATTTGTGGCCTTCAAAGAGTACTTGGATTCATCCTCAGGGTTAACGCAAATCTGATGGTGACAACGGAAAGTAGAAAGGTATTCCTTATCCACCAACAACGAAATTCTGAGAACTTCCTCAGAAAAGTAATGAAGATGATTCTGCCAATGTATTCGGAGGTCGGAGAATTTTTGAAAACCTTGTCCAATCATTTTCCCATGACCTACAAAGGGGGAAACTACCATACACCTAAGGTTGGAAGTCGGAAGCAAAAAAAAAAAAAGAGGAAAAGCAAGAATTTAAACACCCTATGATGATTTCCCCCTTTTCACTAGAATACACAGTGGCAATGGTAGCCGCAAAATGTAAAAAAAAGAAAGGCCAAATATGGATTTTATGGTGATTTCCCATCCACAAGTCATGGAGCAGAGGTTAAGGGAAGAAAAATGCTTATCCCCCACCAAATGTACCATGGCGGGCTCTACCAAGAACAGTATGAGAACAATGTCGGGGATCGAATAAACCACCTAACCAAGGTGCCAAAGTGAAAACAAAAGTGAAAAACCCAAAGGCTATGGTGAAGAGAAGGAAGACTTAACAGAAATTGGAATGAACAGGAACTTGCCAATGCTCAGAAGAAGAGAAATGTTCCCAAAGTGGTGTTGGACAGTCACATAAGAAAATGTGGAGAAAAGGAAGAAGATAGAAAACGTGAAAAGAATAAAAGGAAGAACAAAGGATATAGGAATGAAAGAAAACCTTAGGAACAAACGTACCATATGCATTGGGAGCATGCAGGTACAATATCTAAAGCAACATATATTCCAATGCTTCAAAAAATGCGCTCTAGGGCACGTGTCACAAGCAAACGAAGTGACGTGACACTTGACGTAACCCAAATTGAAAAGGAGTCAGGAGGCCATCAGTTCATGTAAAAAGCGTAAAGGCATCATCGAGGACCCTTATCCAAGTAAATCAGCGAGGACTTCGGAAACTTGTAGTAAAAGTCATCCCTTAGGAAGGAGCGTGGAAAGGACGAAGTTCGAGAGTTTCAACCTCACTCTGGAACCTAATCTCACAGCTATTAACTCGGCACCCAATTAAATATAATCGAGTATCGAGTTGGGTGCACTATTATGACCAAGCAATAGGCCTACTACAAGAACCAATTTCTTATAGTCCAAGCCCAAAGTGCGCACCAAGAACAAGGCCCAACGTAGATATGTGAAATGAGTTCAGGCTAAGGATCCAAGGCCAAAAATCAGAAAGCCTAACACCCTACATGTACCCAACAGCTTCCGACCTCATCTGACACTAAGCTATGTTTCGACCTTGTTTGGCCTAGGGGCCATGTACCCTACGATCTCATGACATGGGTACATGCACAAGCCCACTAATTAACCATGCTCCGAAATATGGCGATAATGGTAACAGGCATCTTGATTTCCAATTTAAGGGATAATCTAAGAGGGAACAGGCATATATTCTAGCCCATACACATCACAATCTATAACCGTTAATCATACCCTTGGTGGAGTGCTTGTAGATACCCCACCTCCCATCCCAGAGTGGACAAAGGCAAACCAAGAACAAAAGAGGCCATTTCATATACATCCAAATTCCCCAAGTGACCTTTTACCTTACTACGAACTGCATCAAGGCCATAACGAGATTTATTTCAAGTTACTGATGCGCAAAAATTTTATATTGCATGAGACATAATGTAAGTCATGATGATCACATTGTCTAGGACCACAACCGTGATTGCAACTGTAATATAAAACACTGATATGTAACCATAATATTTATAAGTATGCCATAGTTATTGTCTACTGTCTCGAATCAAAAAAAGTTATCGTCTACTGGCTAGTGATGCATGTGTTTGTGTCACTGTTCATTAAAACATGTATTTGGTTTTCTTCGGTCAGAGCCGTGAACATTGACTTCCTCATCGTGAGAGCCAGCCACTTATGGATCTGGAAAATTTAAGTTGTGGGAAAAAAATAAAAAATATACTCCTGACCAAATCATGAAATTTTTATGGGACATGAGCCCACAATATTAACTCAGTAGATGAGCCCTCCTTGAGATGCTGTCTGTGCCATCAACACTAGTAGTGGGGAAATCTCCAACTCTCTGCACTTGGTTCGGCGTGTACTCTGGAATCACTTCTACCCATTGAAGGATGCGAATTGCTTTCCTGGCGGACAAAATGCTTCACCGTTTCAATCACCGTCGACCAAAACGATGTTTGTTGAGAGTGAATGGTTCTCAAAGTAGGCCACTGGGAGTATAAGAAACTGAACAAATAAAACAGGAGCGAGAGCAACGAAGCAACTGCTGTGACGATGAAAAGACCCGCAAAGCTATACACTTTTAGACTTTCACTGTCTGAAGTGATTGAGGCACCTTGATCAACGATGCCAGTGGAGAAATACTTGTTCTTGATTCCTTCAAACTTGTATTTGTCCTCCGTAACATTCAGGATTGCCCGTGAAAAATACGACACTAGGGAGGAATTTAGCGGAAAAGCCTGAACATACAATATAACACACCATTTTACCAAAAATTGGCTGATGATTAAGTGAATCCTAAAGCTACCCCAAAGTTGCTCTCGCTAAAACTTACCGCATGTGCTTTTTCGGTGTTCTAAAATGTATGTTTAAATTTCACTCTTTAATTTAAAACATCTTATTATATACGTTAACAAAACTGAACCACGTACAAAGTGAGATAAGTAACAGTAAGGCTAAATATAAAAATTGAATGAATTTTAAAAATAGTCAAAACTACTCATGACTATAAAGGAGAATAATAGTTTATTTAAACATATATCTTTTAGATATCTATTTCAGTATATGAGAACTAATGTATAAATAATTAAGAGTTTTAGTTATGTTATCAATTAATTTACTTAAATAAAAAATATGTAGAGCTATGAGTTCATAACTAGCAATTTTATTGATAAATTTTTTAAAAATTTTATTATTTATTATTGTATTATATTTACCATATTTTAATGTAACAAAAATTTTCAATTATTTATTCATTTCTGCATAAATATATAAAGTGGTATATTAAGTATATGTTAGAATAACATTTCTCAATCTCAAGGAAGCTATTAAAAAAAGGTTAGTATTGTGAAAGTTAATTAAATAATTTTGGAAAAAATGTATTTTATCTCTTAAATTATAAATTATGTGCACTTTAATTTTATAATTCTAAAATGATCAAAATCATCTGTTATAATTTTCTAAATGTGCACTTTAATAATATATGAAAAATTATCAATTTGTACAATTTGTAACTTAATATCCTAAATTTTTTTCAATATGTACGATTTTTACTAATAATAGATGACAGAGTTATGAGCATGATCAATTTGTATACCAAGGGTCGATTTGCATGGTTTCCAGAATTTGAGGATAAAATGCACATTTTCAATAATTCTATCAAATTTTTATACCACCTTCGAACATGGATAAATATCTTTTAAGGTTTAGGCACATAGATTAAGAAATCATTTTGAAAATACAACTATCAAAACAAATTAGATCATATTGATAAAATTATTCTTTTATTTTATTTATACAATAATTGTCATGAGAAGTGTGAGAGAATCTATTTAAAGATAAATATAAAAAAATAATTAATATTTTTTTAAAATTATTAAATAATAAATAATATTAGATAAATTTTTTTCTTGAAAAATATTTATTTATAGAAGGAGAAAATATGGGTTATATTATATATGGTCAATTCATATGTTATCTACCGTATAATATACACCCTATTAAAAAATGGGTCCGCATATCTAAATGTATCGTGAGTGGGCACGCAACTGTCATACGACACAAATGATATTTTTCCACACATACGGGGGGAGAATGTGTGATAGAGAGTGAGAGAGAGAGAGAGATTGAGATCTACTCACAAAACCCAATCCGTCTGTTTTATAAGTCGGTCCCACAGTAGCATAACTGTTTCCATACTTACTGAGGAACAGCTTAATGTAGGGAGTTTCATCAAAGATAGCCGCTACTCCGCCATTGTTGGTTCCCCTTGAAAGTGCTTCATGATATTCTTCAGGGGTACTATAGGCTTTCAACTTGTTTTCACTCAGTCCTAATTGATTTATTAGAAGCTCCTTTACGAAGGATGCGTTCTGATATCCTACTGAGTAATTATTAGTTTGTAAATCTTTTATGTCGATGAATGCAGGTCGAAGGCTCTCTATTGTCAGCAGTGAAGCTAAACTCGCTGTGTAACTCTGCGTTATGATGAGCACCACGAATACCCATACAGTCAGCACAAATCTTGACCAATTACTCAGTAGTCTCTCCCCTGCATAATCAAACATGGTAAATTAATCAATTTATTCGTATCATTTGCTCGAAGCCATCTACAATACTAGTCACTAATCTCTTTTTCACTATTAATACGTGTTGTCGCATACTTTTTTATCTTAGAAGAAAAACTTCTTATTGAATAGAATAAATAGGAGGATTTACTGTGAGCAAAGACAAGTGTTGAGAAGGAAAACCAGAATATCATTCCAAGTTGTTGGCGCGGGGTACCCCCAAAGTCTGCATTTGACCGGTGCTCCAGTAACCACACGACGAAACCTGTGAGCACAAAGGCTGCACCAGTGGTCAACCAGAGACCACAACTTAGAGGCTTTAAGAATATCCACATGTTTCTTCTCTGATCTTGCTTCATTGAAACCACCATTGATACGCCTGATTCGCAATATGGCATCGTGAAATCAACAAAATTTGTGCGATTAAAAATAATTGTTACATCTCCCACCACCGCATCGACCTTCTGCCAGAGAATTCCAAAGATCGATATACTAATTTACCGTTCAACCGAAACAAATTGACTGCAGCCACAAAAGCAAGAAGAAGGAAAAAAAATAAAAAGAAGGAAGTTTATGCAAAACTTACCCCGTTACCAATCTGGTGAAGATAGTCATCATAGGTAGAGTTATCCAAGGGGATGAACTCGTATGATTGGGGAAAAGGCAAAACATTCAGTACCTCTGAAAACAAATCAATAACGAACCCGGAAAATTTGGCCGTGTTGTTGAGAGATTTACTTTCCAGTTTTAAGAATTCAGTGAAACCCCTTCTTACCGGTACTCCGATTCTCATCCTGGGTGGCTGATCTGTTGTGTCACCTGGCCAAATCGGTTGCTTCAGTTTCTCCCAATCTTGGGCAAAACTTGGTTGGCCTTCTCGGAATAGTCCTCTTTCTGGGCTCCAGTATCCAATTACCCTCTCTTTGAATCCAACCACGTTGAAAAGTTCAAGCACTGACGGCTCCAGCTGTCCTCCCGTCAAATTGAAATACCCAGAGAGGCCTTGGAATTTCGTGGCCAGGATCGTCGTTCGGAGGGTGACATTATGCTTCGTGTCATGCGATGAGTTTAAAATCTGAGCCTCTACCGCTTTAGCCAATGCCCAGACAGTGTCATAAGCCCACAGCCCGAACAAGGTTAAGTGGTGGGACTCGATGTTTTCTCTAACCTGCACAGCTTTCCATCTTTTCTTGAAGTCCTTAAGCTTTTCAGTGCTGTCGAGTTTTGGCCTCACTCCCAGGACACCTTGCATGGAGTCCATCACTTGTGCAATTGTCGGATCTAGAGTAACAGACAGCCCTTCGGTGACAATCCATCCATACCCTTCGCTCATCATTCCGGCTTCCTCCGCAGCTAAAAACAACTTTGACGCATGTTCAGCCGCCATATGAACCAGAAATATTTTTGTTGGCTTGTGCTTAAGATTTTTAAGCTCTTCCTCAATTTGGTGTTCGTGAGAACTGGGATCAATCACGCTTCTGTAAGGCACCTTTGTTTCAACTGCTTCCAAGGCATCCGTGAGATATGGGATGAGACCATTGCCATATTCAGTGTCTTCGTATATAAGGACGATTTCACGCCAGCCGTAAGCACTAACAATAGCCGCTATGGCTTTGACCTGAGAGCTATCATCCTGTGCTGTTCGGATGAAAGTCGGGGTGCGAGTTGGGGAAAGAGATGGACTTGTAGCGGAAAATGAGATGATTGGCACGTCATGTTCGCGCCCAAGTTGGATCACATACCTTGCTTGTCCAGACCTTAGGGGTCCTATTATTGTGTGAACCTTTTCATTGATTAAATCAGAAGCTGCACAAGTAAATATTGCGCCAACAAGAAAAAACGCGAATAAATAATTAAGCTATTAGAATAAAATAAAGAGGCTCTATGAAAGACATGCAGCTTAAACGGAAATGATTGGACAAACCTGCTTGTGCTGCTGTGACGGCATCACTCTCAGAGTCTCTGATTCGAAGATCAAGTCTGGTTTGGAAACGAGGATGCTGTCTGTAGAAGTCATGATATGCCATCGAGATGCAACTATTAGCCATACTTCCAATTGGGGTGTTCAAATCAAGAACTGCCCCTATTGGTATCATGACCTCCTTGGCCACCAAGTGTAGCGGTCCAAGGCATAGGATGAAGTAGCAGGGAAATAAGAGATATGAAGGAAAGCAATTCCGGAGGTTTGGCACCGACATTCTGATGGTGCAATTTGCAGTAGCTATTATTCCTGGAGGTAGCCCCGTATTCTGTTAAGGATACAGGCTTTTTTCTCTCAGTTTTCGATGTTACGAACGTGATAGATAGATTCTAGGAAGTTGACATGCATCTACCAAGAAAATTCGCCAATCTGTAGAATATATATATATATATATATAAAAGTGAGTGTATGATAAAAATAAGGCTTGAATATGTTTTTGATGAGTTATTTTGATTTTAATTTCTTTAATTTATTTTTTTCACTTTTGGTCCCTCAATCTTTCAAAGTTTTTTTTTTTTGCCCATGCTCTCTAAATTTAGGGGTGTTAAACATTTTTTTATCTTGATAAATACCTTTAAAATCTTCCTTTAATTTTTAAAAATATTGTCACTTAACATTATAAACTAATAATATAGCCACTATAAATATAATTTTAGGGAAAAAAGTGATTTATAATCAAGAAAAAATTTAGAAATTTAATATAACATCACCTGTGTTTATATATAAGGACGAAAAAATATCTAAAACTAAAAATATATATATAAAAAAAGCCTACGTTTTCTTTGAATGCACCTATAACCTAAATGTAACGCATTCGAACGGGACTATTCCAATAAGCTTTCTATAAGTAAATAAATAAATATGTATTATTTATAATCATAATATATAATATATTATATTAATTTATATTTTATTTATAAGATATAAATTTTATTTAAATATAATTTATATCATATTTAATAATAAATAATATATAAATTAATCTAATATATATTATAGCTTTTCAAGTCTGGCATGAGAAATGGTAAAAGGACGACCCTACAAGTAAATTAAGACATCGATAGATGTGGCTATCAATCATAACGTGTCCTACTTGTTAGCCTATAAATGCAGGAAACGTCACCAAGTCAAGCCGTTCGTGACCATATCATAATGAAGCCACACTTGTCTTCAATTAAACAAATAAAAAATATTTTGAGCAGACCTTGAAGTGCTAAAATTTCATGCTTCGCCGTTGTAATGTGATAAAAAGTGTTTTATGAATTTTAATTGATTAAAGTTTCATGTTTGGTTGCCCTAATGTACTTAAAAATGTTAATATGCATTTAATCAGTTAAAGTTTAATATTTTTGTTCTAACATGATTAAACGAACAAACTTGCATCATTTATGTTCAGGTTCATCATTATATGTTTCTAATATATTTAAATAAGTTAACTTGCATATTTATGTTTCAAGTTCAATACTTTATATTCCTAACGATCTAAAAAGAATCAACTTGCATATTTAATATTGAAAGTCTACATTTTATGGTTTTAATAATGTTAAAGGAACTAGTTTGCATTTTTAATCCTCAAATTTGGTGATTTATGTTTATAATGATGAAAAATGAACTAACTTGTTCAAAAATTGTCACCTTAGTTATGCTTATAACAAGAAACAATGAGCTAACTTGGGTTCTAAAGTTTAAAGCTTGTCTTTTATGTCAAATGATTTGGAGTTAATTTATTTACGATCCCATTATTAAAAGATGTCCTCTTATGCTTCTACTTTGTTTGAATGTTCAAAGCATGACTTTTTTATGTTCAAATAATTTAAAGTTTGTCTCTTATTCTGCATTCATGTTTTCAAAGTCAAAGTTTGTTGCTTTGTTTTTATTGTTAAGAGATGTATTGTCTTTTGATGGGTAAAGTTTAGGACTTTATATTTCTACCATGTTTTAAAATGGACCAGATTATATTTCAAATGATTAAAGTTTGACTTTTATGTTTTAAAGTGAGTAAATAAACCAACTTGTAATTTTAGTGGAAAAAGTTTAATGCTTTGAAGCTTTACAAAGTTTAAAAGAGTTGTCTTGCATTAAAAGTGATAAAGATTAATGCTTTATGTTATAATAAGTCTAAATAAGTCACTTTGAAATTTTAATAAGAAAAGTTTCATGCTTCAGTTATTAATATGATTAAAAATGTCATAATGCATTTCTAATGGTTAAGGATTGAAGCTTTTGAGTCCTATGTGGTAAAAATGAGTTTTTGAATGATTTAGAAAGTTGATTTTGTTGGGAAATGTTTTAGAAACCTTAACTATCACTACATGGAAAAAGTTCTTTCATGGTGGTTCGAACTGCTGCCAAATTCTCTACGCAGGGGTTCCAAAACCGCCGCCATATCAGCCGTCGCTGGCCCATTTTGTGGCGGTCAGAGCCAGCCGCTGGAATAACCGCCGCTATAGGCCTTGTGCTTGCCAAATATCAAGTGAAAAATGAATATGTAAAATATTGCGGTGATTTGTGTCCGCCGCTAAAAAATAAATTATAATATGCCAAAAAAATTGTGGATCTTAATAACTAGAATAATTTAACGATGATTAGGAACCGTTGGAATAAGTAAGGCCTTATTAACTTCAACAATATAATGGTGGTTACAAACCACCACAAAATTATGAATTTTTTTCTTTTATATTAAACCCACAAAATAATGAATTTTTTTCTTTTATATAAAACCGCTGCTAATGACTAATATAACATTTCTTCCCCCTTTATATTTTGTATTATTCTTTCTCATAGATCTAGTCACATATTTCTATTACAAATACTTTCAAACATCCATAGAATTTCAAACATAAGCAAATATTAAAATTACAATTACTCATAATATGATAGAAAGTGTCCCAAAATAGATAGTATATTATAATATCTTATATGTCTCAAACATTTAAACTTCTCACAAAATCATAAAACAAAACAAGCAAGAATTTATAATCTTGCAACATCACAAAAAGTGAAGTTTCATAATTCTAAGATACATGAACATAGACAATCAAAAATATGCTAATTGTTGGATGGTCCCTCATTTGCTGGGTCATGCCTAGCTGAAAAGGGAGGTCTTGCTGGCCCTGGTGATCATTCCAAGTTTTCTGTAACACCCTAATATTTAACCCAACACGCCTATGACGTATTTAGATTAATTATTAGTCATTACTCTTTTGTCTCAATTCTTGACTTTGGTTTATTTAAAATACTTAGCGAAAATATGGGTAAATTTTTTTTTTGAAAATTAAAACGAAAATGTGAGCCTCGCAACTTAAAAGAACTACATTGTACGTTACATATTCAAGCCGAAAAGGAACTAAACGCATTATAGCATACATGGATTTAAGCAAATACAAACCATAACATATCACAGCATCATGGAGACATACAATAACAATAGTAGATAATTCATAACACATATCGTAATGTAAATACTTAAGGTAGCAACAAGCTCACCATTGAAGGTTAGAGCAGTACACACATCCATGAAAGCATAAAGGGAAATAACATAGGTATAACTAGCCACGATCTCTCCTACCCACTATGCCTAAAAAGTTAACCCCTAAAAGCAAAAGAAGGCTATCGTCTACGCTATATGTGCACAGGCGCTCCTCATAATCCATTGTTATCTCCTACTGCTGTTCTCCCCTGGAGGGAGGGAGGTATCTAATCCACTGGGTCAACTCTTCAGGTGTGGCCAAATGGTGCGCTGGACGAACGTAGGCACCTCGGCGTGGTCGCATGGCCACCCTAGCTCCCTTCACGGGTTGGTCAACAGTAGCCTCACTACGACCTCTAGCGTACATAGGGATAGTAGGCGCAGAACCCCTTGAAGGACACTGAATAGGCGAGTCCTCGGATGGCTCATACTATGAGTCCATCATGGGCGAGCGAGGGACGTACTCCGAAAAGTCACGAACGACAGAGGTGGCAGGATGGGTACGACGGGTCCGCTCCTCACGTGGTCGGGCACGCTTGAACACGAGGTCGTCACCAAAAGGAGAGGCGGGAGATAATCGAAAGCTAGGAACCGGGTGTGCAAAAGGTCGCCCTATGAACACAAAAAGATGGACGACACAACAACCCACGAAGTGATATGACTTATGCGCGGTGTCAAAAAGCAGCTCACAGGTAAGCGTATCAATGAAGATCACGAACGATGCCATCGTCCTATGCAGACGTGATGGAAAGAAGAAAAAGGGGATGAGAATCTTATACAAGAAACTCAGTAGGGAACCACCTCCTAGCATGTGACATCATCAACGTCCTTAGAAACCTCGGGTTTAATTATGAAATAGTGGGCATGCATATCAAGTTCAATTACTAATTTCAAATATACCCATTACCGAGGCCCGTTCATTTTAATGAGTCTTGGATGTTATGAATGCATCATACCTCATCATGAAATGCATGTCAATACAAGGTGCAACATACTATATAAAGACATAAGTGATATATAAAGAACACAGTAAACATAGCATGAATTACTTCCATTTATACTTTAGGTGACTTAATTTATTCTTTTTCTCTCATTGGAGCTACCCTATTACTCTCTCCTTTTGAGAGTTCTAGGTTATGAGCTCATACCTCACTAGTCGTTAATAGCGTAATCTTATCCCTTTTGATAAGTTAAGTTCTCAACTCTTAAGGTACGGGATAGGGGGCAAGGACTACCTTTCATAACCTTTAATTCGGGAAGTCCAAAGGATCACCTTATGGGATCACCTCTCATAATCTTTAATTCGGGGAGTCTAGAGGATCATTTCCACGTGTTTTATGTCACCTTAAGCTTAACGTGTTACTTAGAGATGCAATCATGAAACATATCACTATGATGGCTCACCTCTCATAACCTTTGATTCAGGGAGTCTAGAGTGCCATCATATTGGATCACCCCTCATAGCCTTTAATTTAGGGAGTCTATAGGATCATTTCCTGTGTTTCATGTTGCTTAGCCTTAGCATATTCTTCTAGAGATGTAATGTAAATCATAACTTATTTCTCAACATGTCATGCTCATAATCATGCATCTCAATTAATCACATAAGTACGTTCAACATTTATTGCATATATCATTGAGTGAACGATTAACTCATATAACATGCTTCTATCTAGTATGCTAGAATTCAAGGACTGGACTCAGCTAATGCATATGCCATGCTTACATGATATACATATTCATCAAACTATAAATCATCATGTTTATAATCCGAGAATAAGCATACAAGATCACCAATCCATGTTGTACGAGTGGAGAAATACTTATTCACACATTTTAGGTTATGGTAATCGATTATATAAGCCTTGTAATCGATTACATAGCTCGAATTTTCAAAACAGGAATGTTTGAGATTTTGGTAATCGATTATATGAGCTTTGTAATCGATTACCACTATTGAAAATGCATTCTAGGCCTCAAGAACATCTAAGTAATCGATTACATGGAATGGTAATCGATTACTAGAGTCCAGAAACACATTCTGGGTTTCCCAGGATGTCTTGTAATCGCTTACATGAGGTTGTAATCGATTACATGAGGTTGTAATCGATTACACAGGCCAAAAACTCATATCCAGGAACTTCAAGGCACTCTGATAATTGATTACATCACCTTGATAATCGATTACCAATGTCCCCACAAGATGAAAAGCTCAAGTTCTGACATTCCTCAAATCATTCTTTCATTCTAAAATATTTTTAAACATCATTCTAACATTTTAAAAAAAATCAAACACACACATTTCTACTCTTTGAGTTCCTCAATCTTTCAAAGCTCCTTTATATCTTATGAAAACCAAGATTCATCATTAACAAGGCCATTTCAAGATCTCCAACTTTTTCAAACGAAATCATAAAACACAAGTATTTTAATACTCAAAGTAATGATACATTAACTTTAAAACTTTATTCCTTTGAAACCAAAACATATTTGTAAAAACAAATGTCCATGAAATCGAAATTTCTATGTAAGTTGAAACGGGTAAGTTTTGAGCTCTAGGTTATTTAAGTGATGACATAAACTTAAACATGCAATGTGAGTCTCATTTCAATCCCATTCGTATAGAGTGATGGCAATGGAAATATAAATATGATATGCAAAGCTTGAATATAAATATGAGAATGCAAGCTCATTTTTAATCTTTAGGGTTTAGGTGATGACTTGAAATATAAATATGATAGACAAGAAATATAAACATGAAATGCAAGTTGATTTTCTTATCTTCGAGATTTAGGTGACAACTTGGAAATAAATATGATGTGCAAGGGTCAAATTTAAATATGAAATGCAAATACTTGAAATATAAATATGAATGCATTTCCATTTGTTGTTTCTTTAGGTCCTACGCTCAAGACTCCTATTTAGAGTGGTAGCTCTAAAACACCGATCAATCTTACAAAATGGACATGAGCTTTAGGGTCCATCAACACCATGGTTCCAAGAACCTTATTTCCTTGGACTCATCATCAAGCTCAAAATAAACATTTCAAAACAACAATCTTTTGGAACCATAAGTCAAATCTTGAGCTCTAGAGGTCAAACAAATGATGATTTTACAATCAACATCAAAGATCCTCATCATCAAGCTATGGTTTTCAACCATTTAACAATAACAAAACAAGAACAAATAGAGAAGAAGAAGAAGCTCAAAACCGAAAAAAGGAAAGAACAAAGAAAAGAAGAAGAACTCAACATAAAATCCCTTCCAAAGATATTTTCTTGTTTGAGCAAGAGAAAGCCTTGATCATTGAGAAGAATGAATCTTCCCTAGAGGCAAAAACAAATTCGGCCAAAGGGAAAGAAAAGAGAAGGAATTTTTCTTGAGCTTTAATGCTTAGCGATGGAAAGGTTGTGTTTCTTGAGGGTGGTTTATGGTGGTATTTTCGTGGTAGAGGGTGGTTCTTATGGTGGTGGAGGAAGAAAAAGAGTTTTTTTGAGAGGTGAAAGAAGAAAGAATTTGAGACAAGTTTTTTGGACAAGCTGGTGATCCAAAAAGTGAGTAGTAATGTGTGAGTTTCTTTGAGTGTGTGAGTATATATAAAAACTTGAAATGAGAGGATGTGATTGAGGAGGTATGGGTGGCCATGAGAGAGGTATGGGTGACCATAAGGAAGGTATGGGTGAAAGGAGATATTTTCTTTCCTTTTGTATTAGGAGTTGAGTTTAGAGATAAACTTGATTTGGCACATAGTTAGGAATTGTTAATAGAGTGTTTGGGCTAGCAACAAGCAATTAAGGCCATGTAAGACAAGATTAGGAAGTTATTTTTCTCAATTAGTGAAGTCAAATTTCATTCAGTAGGAATCCAATGCCAACATGGTTTCCTTAATTTAGGGAATTGAAGAGAGAAAATACTATTTCATGAGACGTGACATAAAGTCTTGAATAAAGAAAGGACTTTTGAGTTTCTTTAAGCAATCTTAGGCTCTAATTAACCTCAATTAATTATTTTGACTCAACGTTAACAATTAAAATTTATTAATATTTAATTAAAGCTTAATATTGTTTATATTTTCTTAACCACACAATCAAGCTCATTAAGCGCTTAATCAAGGCCAAAATGGTAATTTTACAAAAAACTCCCTGAGACCACCCCGGGTTTATGCAGTCGTCATATATTCCTTAAAAATAACATTCCAAACTTCCGGGTGAAGTCCGGGCCCAATCGGCAATTAGTTATGTGTTAATTAGCCGCCGAGGTATTTTGGTAATTTTACGCAAAAAAAAACCAAAAATTGAGATTTTTCATCTCTAACAATACACATAACATAATTAATCCCCTTCAAACCTTAAAATATCCATTTTAAATTTGCCTAGACTGGCTTACCTCAATTCCCGGATAAAAATGACCTCATGGGCATTTTGGTCACTTGTACGCAAAAAAAATCAGGGCGTTACATTTTTAACCTGAAATTGAAGAAAAAATAATACAACATAATCTTATAAAATGAGAAACTGAAAGAACTAAAAAGAAGAATTTTATTGAGATAAAGATAGCAATATGCAAGATAGGAAAACAAAAGATCCTTTTCACAATAATAAAACAAACCAGAGAAAATACTATCAATGCAGCATAGCTGCCAATCTCTCAACATATATGAGAGGGAAATTCCTTTAATAACACCAATTGCTTTAAACCAAATAGTGAACCAATATACAAAGCATAGACCCTTAAATATTTTTGTGCCGCGCCAATTGAATTTTGTACATGGTCGAGGGCTATGCCAAGAGTAGACCAGGTTATTAGTATTATCTATCCATGTATCCAAACAGCTAAAGAGTAGTCTCAGTGAAGTTTCTTAACTCTCTCTTCCATCTTTTTAAAAGCAGAAAGAGCGCTACTTGTATTGACATTTCCTAGCATCTCATTCACCTTGGTTGCAGTCCTACAGGAACATCAATCAATCAACAATTGTGATTAAAAGGGACACAGAATACAGACCGAAATTAGATGAAAAATAATGGGAAAATGGTTTAAAAAACGAACTTTGCATATTGAGCTCTTGCTTTTAGAGTATCCTTCTTTGACCTTGCCTTGTGTATCTTACTCTCCAGAAGCTACAAAATAACCAATTTACAGAGCATAGATGTAGTAAATTTCTATCACTAATCATACACAAAAGGCCGGAATTAAAATATTAAACTAAAATAGTTCATCCAATTCCAATCACTTCTAGAAGGACACACTTTTATAGATCCGACACTTGCTACACAACAAAACACCAAAGGAAATCATGGGCATAAAAAAATACCCAAACACATCTACCCCACAATACATAGTTCATTACCGGAGGGCAGTGGAGATTACAGAAACATGCCAATAGTTCATTACCGGAGGGCAGTGGACATTACAAAAACATGCCCGGGAAAAATACAAAATCAACTCAAGTAACAGCTATTAATCCTAATAAACCAATGTATAACAATAATATAGTAAGGTTTTAGGAATATACGATCACCTGGTAATCATAATTAATCCGAAATCATGATGTCACTCCTCCGTACAAAAATGAAAAAGCACATCTATTTAGCCCAGTGCTTCAAAAACATAGCTCTCTTAGACTAATAACTATGGTATTTAAATGTACTGACAGAGAATAAGATTTACTTACCCGTGTTAGAGACAAGATTGTCAACAACACCCTTTTGTTGATCAAGTTGAGCTTTCAAAGTGCTGCAACATATTAAAATAAGAAAATGAGCTTTCTATACTGTGATATGCAAGATAAAGCATTATTTGGAAGTAGCAGTTTCCTGAATCATCAATCAAAAGGTCAAATTCTAGCAAATTCCAAAATTCTAACCAAATACACTGTCATCAGCATGCATATTTACAGCAATATCAGAAATAGTAGAAATATTACAAACCTATACATGAAATCACGCCACAGATGGCAAGTACTGTGAGGGCTTTGCCATTATCAAAAAATTCTGAACTGATGTCAGCTAATCACAACACCTTTGTAATAAGAGGACATGGCAACCTGAATAGTCAACTCATTTAATAGACTTACAAATTTGATTATGATAATAAATCACTTGGGAACACAAGGAAGAGTTCCCAATGCACTTTTACAGATGCTAAGCATCAGAATTTCAATATATTTAAGTAGGGAGGGAAGGACAAAGTAATATAGTACTTACCAAACATGTGAAAGGAAAATGAAAAAACAAACTACTTTATCCGACCGAATTGAACACCACAAAAGATAAACAACCCTCTTTATAAACAAAAACTAGAAATTTAGAAGACCACAAATCCCCTAAACAACATGGGAACATACCACGTAAGATTTACGCCTCTTAAGTGCTTCACGAGCAAGATCTTCTGCACCTTTCTGAAAAGCAAGTTGTGCCTTGCGGTACCTACATCATATTTAAGGCACACAAGTGGTATTTATACACCAAACATCATAAGCAAATCAAGATTCTCATACATACCACTCTTCAGAAGCCTGTTGTGCTGCTTTGTATTTATTTTCCAACCGCTTTTGAGATGCCAACACCTCGAGAAAGAAAAAAAAATGATATTTTAATATTAAAGAAAAAACAAAGTGATGATAATTTTCTTTTAAGTCTGTTTTCAGACTTCTACAGCTGCCAGTAAACCTCACATTTAACATGCAAATTGCAAGATAATAGAGTTATCAATAACTCATGTATAGTCATAAAAAATTAAAAAACAAGCAAAACAATCATAATAAAAATAACAATGCTAATAATTGGGGAATCACAATGAAGGAACATAAACAATGATTTTGAAAGGAAAAGAAAAACATTATTATAAAACAGAGAAGAAGAAATAATAATAAAAGAAGAACATTTCAATTTCGTGTGTTAGTGAACATGAATTTCATTGCGTGTTGCTATGACCAGCCACTAATTACAACAGTCAAGCATTTAAGTTGTTATAATGTTGTTGACCTGTAATTTTAGGTGCTTCCCATAGCAACAGAAACTGCTTAAAATATCCATTACTTTACCTTATCAAGCTAAACAATGCATAGATCATATGTCTTCCTAACCGTTTTGATATCTATTTCTCATCAAACTCAAAAGCTAAATGCTCATTGCTTATGAGAAAAAAGGAAAAAAAAATGACATCAATTTCAGTTCTGCTATTATGACTTAAATTACTACTGCTATTTTTCTCACTAATAATTGAAATGTCAACCCCTAGGCATCCCACAATAGATTCAAAGGAATAGAGAATGGATTATTACCTCAACGGTGGTGGCGTGATGAGCTTCTAGATGCTAGCAGAGAGAACACACACGACAGAGAGAGACAAGCGAAGAGAATAAAGGGGAAGGCGATCCTGCCCGTCAACGTTCCTTCGGCAACAGGCGAGCTTAGGCATTTCAGGTATGTGCAATTTGATTCAACAAATTAGATGCAATTTGAGAAGAAAAATAGAGGAAGAGAAACCTTGACTGATTGATTTTGTTGTTTTGTCGCCGACCAGGTCCTCTCCGCCTTCACCGCCTTAGACCCCTTCGTTTTGCACGAGATTCCGAAGATAACGGAGGTCTCCTCCACAACATCGACAACATAGAGCAATCCGCCGACATTGAGTTCTCGAGCAGGTTGTCACGGCGTGGGGTTTGAATCGATCTCAAGAGCCAGAGAATGGGGCTTCAAGAACCATGAAGCTAGAAAGATTTGGGTTTAACTCGATGCACGGAGCGGAGCGCAGTGGCGCCCTTGACCGAGAGAGAGCAACGACCTTGAGGACCAGAATGAGAGAGAGTGGCGATCGACCTTTAGCAAAGGAGTGACCTTGAGAGAGTGGGATCTAGTTCAAATAGAAAAGGAGTGACCTTGGGAGAGGGAGAAAAAGCAGGTTTGAAGAATGAAAGACCAATACAAAAGAGAAAGGGGACTGATGTGGGAGACAGGATGAGAGTAGCGCCAAGTTTCACTGGATTTGGGGGGCAAGCGGCGGCAGTTTCACCAACCGCCACGAAATGCTTTATTAAATGGTCATTGAAGACCAATCTCTTGAGTTGCTATGAATGGACTTGTCATGATCTGACCGGGGAATGTAACCGATACGTAGGGAGTTCTATCCCCACGTAAGTCTCGTGATCTCTGAATCTTTCTATATGTAAAAAATAATTTTTTTTTTATTTTGAAATCATAATTTAATCTAAAACTCTATTTAAACTTTATATTTGGAAATATAAAACTAAAATACTTGACATATAAAACTCCGAAATATTTTAATCTTACTCTGAAAATCAATTAATCACGTGAACTGAATCATAAATACATCTCTGATTTATTGCATAAACTCTAATCAAACTCTACAATTTCAAATCCATATTTATAAACTGAAAACGTATACATCACTGTCTCAAATACTGAAATTAAATATATGATATGAAAATAATGCATGGCTCGGATCCTGCTTGCATATCTATTGGAGCACTCTACTCTAACATGACGCTAATCTAAGCCTTACTCCAAAGTAAGACTTACTGCTAAAAATGATTGTATCTACCAAACTAGAAGCTAAGCAATATCTATACCTACAACTATGAGAAGGAAGAGGAGGGATAAGTCAATGGACTCAGTGAGTGAGCTCTCATCCATCACCCACATGGGACAACTAAGAGATATACCATAATGCAGTATACATGCGACAATCATAAACCATTTAATATTCATGTACATAATCTCATAGAAAATATATCTCTATATTCATAAATTTATAGAAAAACATATCTAAATTCTTATTCTAACAAGAAAATCATTTCTCACATATATATAATATTTCTTAAATCAAATATTCTCTAAAAACATCAATAATCTCTAAAACTATAATTAACAGCATTCTAATAGAGAAACATGGATATCTATCCAGTTATGCATGTTAACCATGGCATACCCAATCCTTTATGGGTGCCAGACATGGGCTCCACCCTCAAGGCTTTGTTCCTTCCCCCCAAACACGGGCATGGGGAAGAACACGTATTTTTTTGTTCTATGAGATTGCCCCTAAGGATAACTTGGTATCAAGGTTAATGATCATTTTTTTTCCAGCTGTTAACTCGCTGTCTGTTTCTCTATAGATACCGTCTAAACTAGTTTGTACTTAGTTCGTATAATCTGAAAACTCATAAAATCTCTTAAGGCACTAAAACTCTGTTACATACTCTAATCTGGGTATCAAAACTCTTTCATACATAATTACTATATTCCTCACAATCAGAAATCTCTAATATTATAATAAAACATCTTTGCTTGATATTCTTGCCAAAATATTTTAACTGATATTCTAAAATCACATTTTGAAACCTCTAGTCTTGAAGTATAAATATGTCATAACTCTTGTTCATTTTTCTCTAACATATATAATTATCTAGATATTCTAAAGAATAGTATAAAATCTCAAAATATAATAATTAAACTTGATATTAAAAAAATCTAAAATCCAACATCTTATACAATTATAGTGATATCATAAGCTAATAAAACATATTTCGTAAAATCGCAAACTTGCTATAAAAAATACTTTCCTAATAAATCATTTCTCAAACATGTAAAACATTTTCCATAACACACAACATAACAATCATGATCCTATGGTTTTCAAAAATACACTTTTCATGCTAAGAATCAAAATCATATACTTCTAGTTTTGTCATCACTTGTAAATACATATCTAAATCATATTTTCATCTCAAATTTTCATATTTGACAATCATCATATAAGGAACATATTCATAATGATGAAACTAAGGCAATGAGGTCAAACTCACTCACCATTTGGAGCCGAGAGTATGTGGGCACCACCAACTTGACCTCTGAAGCATAGAATGGCACCAACAACTGCCATAGAGCAACATTGACTCAAGATTAATCTTTGTTACTCTCTAAACAACTCTAATCTAGCTCTAACAATATTAGGGGAGTATCTCCACTTGACTACAATGGGAGAAACAACGAAACCCAAACCATGGAACATGTAAAAGAAAGGAAGGAGATGACAAAACTAACATAAACCCTTACCTTTGATCTTGGAAGGAGAAAGAATGATGAAGGATTGAGAGAGGAAGGGTTGCAGAGCTCCTTGGAAAGGTTAGGGCTCGATTTCTGTATGAGAACCTAAGCTTGGGGTGTTTATAGGGGTGGGGGTTCACTTATCCAAAACTGCATCGTTTTTGTACTATGCTGTCATTAGGCTCGCTCACCGCAGTGAACCTTCTGAGGCTTACACTTACTGCAGCGAATAAAACTCATTGTATCGAGCCTTCTGGCTCGCCCACTCACTGCAATGACCAAAACTCAGTGCAGCAAGCCTACTTTGCAGAATTTTGCAACAGCAGCTCTAGCTTTTCACCCCTTGGCCCTTCACGCATCTGGGGTCTTCTTGGCAACACAAGTGGGTCCCAAGGGACCCTAAGGCCGTATGAAACCTGTCTACTGACACGTGTACTTGGGGTATCAGAGGACTACTACAAATTCCCTAATTTGTAGTAGTGAATGATATTTATTTGGAATGATAAAAATGATTTTAGAACCTTGGAAAGCTTGAAAAATCAAGCTTTGCTCTCTGTCAATTGATTATAGGGGGTTTGTAATCAATTACAGGAGCTGAAAACCCCCATCGGATCAATTTTCCTCTCTAATAATCGATTACAAGCACCCTGTAATCAATTGCGATAATACAAAATATGTCCTGATGTGTTACGGCCTTCGGTAATCAATTACAGAGACTATGTAATTGATTTCCATAAGCAAAAAATGAGTTTTTAGGCTAAAATGAAGATGTTTTCTAGCCTTTAATGTATCCTTAAGGGATTAACATGTTTTGGAAGTATTAGCCCTTCTTAAATAGAATTATAAAGACATGAGTGTATAAGATCAATATATACTATGCAAAACCAATATTGTGATTTACACCCACTTAAAATGAGTTTTCTTGAGTGGTTGATAGATGTGACAATATGTTGAAGTATTGTGCCTCTTACATGATATGATCTGAATCATGAATAAGCATTGATGCATGCTTTATTACGTATGGCATACTTGATGAATTATTGAGCATGTTCTATTATGCTTTAGCATGTGCATTAGCTGATTCAGGTCCCTTGAACTCCAGCAATAGATTAGGATGCATTGGCATAAATTAACAGACATGATTACTATTTATGATTGATTGATATGATATTGAGATGCCTTGTGGATATTATAGGTAGAAAAGCACACAAGAAGGTGGGTAAATCTTGCTTCACTGTTTTTTTTTCCTTGTTCTGAAAAACTTAAACAAATTACTATCAAGTATTAAACTTAAAGTGCAGTGGCAACAATGTTAGTTATGTCAGAAAGTAACTTTCTGAATTGAGATACATTATAAAATGCGTATGAGTAAGTTTTCCAGAAAACATAAAATAATAAGCACAAGACAGTAAATAAAGGAGAGCTGAAAGAGAAGAAGATACTACACACAAGAGTTTTATACTGGTTCGGCCAACCTGTCTATATCCAGTTCTTAACAACCGTTGAGTTCCACTAAAACCTTTCTTAACCCGAGAACGTTGAATAATCTTTACAGTAGCCTTCCCAAGCTGTTAACAGTGACCAGTAGCTCACTCTTCTGTCACAACTTGAGCAGTCTTTAACCAACCTCTCTAAGCCAATATAATGACTAGCACTACTAGAAAAAACTCTATTACCAACAAATTTTTTGGATTACCGATAGAAAATATTGTTTCCGACGGATTTTGTCTACCAGTAATAATGTAGATGGAAAAAAATCCATCGAAAAATGTTATGAATGGATTTACCGATAGATTTTTGTAACAAAAATCCGTCAGTAATGAGCTGGATGAGTTCGTCAGCAAATTTGTCACGGTTTACGCATTACCGATGGATTCTGTTTTATTACTGACAAAAAAATTCATTAGTAATTATTGGTTTTTATACTTTTTTTTAAAATTTTTATTTTACCGACGGAAAAATCCATCCGTAATTGTTGAATTTCATAAATTTTAATTTTTTATTTTTTATTTACCGACAGATTTTTTCGTCAATAATTTTAAATTATAAAATTTTATTTACTTCATGTATTTATATTTTTGATAAATTTTTATTTATTTTTTCTTTACAATTTGTGTGCTACCTAATCATTTTAAGAGTTTATTTTTAATTTAAAGCTAATTATAAATATATAAATATATTTAATAATGAAAAATTATAAAAAAATCCTAATAAATAATAAACGCAATGAATTTAAGTTCCAAATGTAAAATAGATAAAAATATTAGAAAATGTACAGATACAAATATAAAAAATTTCAACATATAAAAAAGAAAGAAAAAACAATAACTCAAATCAAAAGAAGTCAACAGCATCATCATCATCGTGGACTTAACATAAGAAATTCTATAATGTTGTTGGACTTAACATCATGGTGCATGACATCTTTCTCATGGAGGTAGGCTAGTGCCTTGGCTGTTTCCAGAGCAATGCTGAATCTTACAGGCCAAGGTAGTAGATTAGATTTTGACATTTTTCCATGGAGGTGATCAGCTAGTGTTCCATTTGGTATGAACTCATAAACAAGGAGAAGTTCTCAACTATGTCTTGAGGTGTATCCAAAAAGTGTCACTAGGTGAATTCTTGATTGTTCAACATTTTTTTTCCTTTGTTGTACCACAAAGTACACACATCCAAGAATGCCAACAAGGGCTGCAACTCCTACAACAGCACTTGAAGACAATGCTAGACATTAGAAAAATTTTTATTCAAAAGTTCATCTTTATTAAAATTCATTTAAACTATTAACAAAATTGTAATTTACCTATTCCAATACAAACTTTGCTAGAAGTGCTTTTATCTACAAAATTTGAAGGAAAAAAATGTCAAAACAAGGAATCAAATGAGGATGTCAATTAGCCCCATATTTTACATTTTCCCACTTTATCACTTGTTTGTACCATAAATTAAACCAACTGGTAAACTTTTCATAACCAATCAAGATTGAAATTTTGTAGCAAGAGCTTCTAGCTAGTGAAGTCGTCAAGATATCTTTCAAGCATGACTCCTTATGATTTATTCTAATCAAATCGTTTAAGAGTATAAGCTACTCTAAACATGTTTAATTAAATTAAGTATTCAATATTGAAGTTAAAAACAAGTAAGGAATCATGGTCATTATAGGACCACCATATAGCAACAATCAACAATGATAAGTCAAAAGAGGTGAAGATCACACATATATTAATTCAATGGATATAAACAGTGCCACAAAATTCCAGCGACTTAGCCACATATTAATCTTTAGTCATACAAACCCATCATCCTTAAAACCATTAGTTCATGAAATCAGAATCGTCACCAGAAAACTACACAAAATACCAAAATTAACCAAAAAACAAAACGTGGAATATACCTGAAGATGGACACAACCGATCACCACAAATGCAAATGGATTCATCAGAATTAGAATCAAACCTACATTGTCCACCAATACAAACACACTCAGCACACCCATCCTCATAAGGATTACTATAACTCACATTAAACCTTTCCATCAAAACCTCCTTAAGCAAAGACCTATCCTCTATAAGAGAAGGGCCATCCAAATCATAGCCAAAATTAGACAAAAAAAAAAGGATGCTCATTGAGGCCAATAGAGGAGAGAGCAGTGGCGAAGATCGTGCAGAAAGAGAAAGAGAGATTCGCAGAGCAATAGTGTTGGGCGGCGCCCTATTCCTTCTTCCTCTGACGGTGGCACACAGTTTCCTCCTTCCTTTAGCGGTAGTACACGGTTCCTCTTTTCTTTGGCCATACGCGGTTGCTCCTTTGTCCAATGGTAGCACGTGATTCCTCCTTTATTTGGCCCCGCGACATGCTTAGGGTGGTTGGACTGCAAATTGCGACCTACAGAGAGAGAGAGAGGGAGGCCACACACGCAACGTTGGGCAAGGTTGCTGGCATAGTGCGGCTTGTAAGGGAGATGACACAAAGATGCAAAGGTGGGGTAACACGACGACTTGGGGGGCAAGGGGGGCAACACAAATGATGAGAAAGGGAGAGAGAAAGAGTGAAGAAGATAATGAAGTTTTGATCCTTATCAATAAAAGGATTACCGATGGATTTTTAAATTTTTGACGGAATCAAATTCGTAAGTAATGACCACCAAGGCACTGCACAGCGTGATGAGAAAGGGAAAGAGAGAGAAAGAAACCAGATGAGAGAGAGAGTGAAGAAGATAATGAAGTTTTGATCCTTATCAATAAAAGGATTACTGATAGATTTTTGAATTTCTGACAGAATCAAATTCGTCAGTAATGACCACTAAGGCACTATTTTAAAAAAATTTCTCCAATATTTACCGATGGATTTTTCTGTTAGCAACATTAATTTCTAAAAAAATTTAAAAAATTACCGACGGATTTTTCTGTTAGTAACGTTCATTTCAAATTTTTTCAAAAAATAATTATCGACAAAAAAATCCGTCGATAATGTACGCTCCATGTTCATCTAAAGTAGGTTTGAATTATACAAATGGATTTATCGACAAAAAAATTCGTCGGTAATGATCGAAACCCAAAATTCTCGAATTTCTTGTTTTTCATTGGTAAATCCATTAGAAATACCGATGGAAAAAATCCATTGGTAACTCGTGTATTTCTTGTAGTATAGTAGGTACACTCTGTTGTCTTTTGATGTCTTGAAAGAAGTGAGGAGAGTTTTACCTTTTCCCCTGCCTTACGAGTTCGTCCCTTTCCTGAAAAATAGGAGACTGCTGGGAATTATGATGAACTTGTGATGAAATTTTATGAAAAGGCAAGTATTTTACACAACTTCCTTCATTCTTTTGTTTCAAGTGTTAAAGGAACACTACATCTTTCATTCGCTTTTTTTTTCTTTCTTGTTTCTGAAAAAATTAAACAAATTACTATCAAGTATTAAACTTGAAGTGCAGCAGAAATAATTTTAGTTATGTCAGAAAGTAACTTTCTAAACTGAGATATAGAATAAAATGTGTATGAGCAAGTTTTCTAGAAAACACAAAATAATAAGCACAAGATAGTAAACAAAGGAGAGCTAAAAGAAAAGAAGATATTGCACATAAGAATTTTATACTGGTCTGGTCAACCTGCCTATATCCAGTTCTCAATAACCGTTGAGTTCCATTAAAACCTTTCTGAACCTAAGAAAGTTGGATAATCTTTATAGTAGCCTTCCCAAGTTCTTACCAGTGACCAGTAGCTCACTTTATTATCACAAACTAAGTAGTCTTTAACCAGCCTCTCTAAGCTAACACAGTGACCAACAAGTACACTCTGCTATCACAACCTGAGTAGTCTTTAACCAGCCTCTCCAAGCTAACATTGTGACTAGCAAGTACACTCTATTGTCACTTGTAAGTAGTCTTTGCTTAGCCTCTCCAAGCTAACTCATAATGATCACTACTAGATTAGGGTTGCAAAGGTTTGTGTTTAGGTTAAAACACTCAAACTAACCAACACTCAGATTTCATAAGATGAATAATAACAAACCTGGAAAACTTGAATGAATTCTTTCTATGATTCTTCCTAGAAAGAACATGTGATCTACTAAGTCGTAGAAAGAAGATTTTTACAAGGAAGAAACTAATTACAAGAAGTATACAGAGAATGAGGACAATTTTTTCAACGTTTCAGCACTATAACAGCAAAAATCTCTTTAGTTGTAAACACAACATCTCTATTAATAGATGATCTGTATTTATGATCGTTGCCTTTTGTAACATCCTAATATTTAACCCAACACGCCTAAGACGTGTAACACCCCGATTTTTCTGTCTGAGGGAAATGACCAAAATGCCCCTGAGGTCATTTCCTGATCCGAATTCGAGGGTAACCAACTCGATCGTCCTCAAAGGGTCAACTCAATGTTTGAAGGGGATTGAATGGCCTTTGAATGCTTTCGGAAGCGAAAATTTCATTTTCCGCAGTTTCGGATCAAAATGACCAAAATACCCCTATAGCGTTTTACGCGGATAAAGGTGCCGTTTGAGCCCGAAACTTTCCCCAGAGGTTTTAAAACATGTTTTCATGTATCTAGAGGTCTCTGTTCAAGTCCCGGTAGTCCCGGACAGTTTTAGTGCAAAATTACGATTTTGCCCCTAGAATATTGTTTTTACGCCTAATGACGTAATTAAGCAAACCTAAGCAATATTAGGCTCTAAACAAAGATTAATTAATTTCCCTAATTAATCTAGAGTCAAAATAATTTATTAAAGTTAATTAGAACCTAAAATTATTTAGATTAAACTTAAATCCTTTTTTAAAACTCAAGATTCCTAGTCTTGGAATCTTGAATAGTGTTTTCTCTCTCCAATTCCTTAAATCAAGGAAATGTGTCTAGAGTTGTTTAGACTCTAAATTGAGGATCTAACTCACTAATGGTGCAATACCACTCCTTAATTATGTCTAGACCACCCTAATTATCCATTTTCCTTACCTAAACACTTTCTTACAACTTCCTAATCTTAAGCATAATCAAAGATACATCTAAACACAACTCTAAACCACAATTAAAATGCAAGAAACTCTCCTCCCTTGGCTGATGTATTTCGGCCACCTCTCCCCCATTTGACCACATGTTGATTTGTTTTCTCACTCGAAGAACCATGCTTGAGCCATACCTTGAACCATACCTCACCATACTTTGAACCATACCTCACCATGCCTCAAGACCACATTATCTCACCTCATGGAACTCATGGATGCCTCCATTCTGCACACACATGGCCGAAGCTCTTCCCCTCCATGAGCACCCTTCATTTGTTTCATTTCTCTATAAATAGAATGCCCTGAGGAGCTTGCACCACTTTTAGATCATTTGCTAAGTTTAGGAACACTCAAAGCCTTTCTTTTTCTCTCAAAGTTCTAGTGTTCTTCAAGTTCTTCAAAGTTCTTCATCATCTTCATCTTCTTCTTCCATCTTCAAGTTCATCACATCAAGTAGGGATTTTCTTTCAAGTATTCCTTTCTTTAAAGTTCTTGTTCTAGCTTTATGTTCATAGTTTCTCTTGATTCTTTTTAGAACTTCTTTTCTTCTCCTTTTTCTTTCTCATTTTCGGCCATGGGCCTTGAGGTTCAAAGAAATGAGAGCTTGATGATGAGAGTTTCATGATGATGTTCATCACTTGAAACAAACTCTAGAGCTTGATCTTTGTTCTTGAACAAAAAATGTTTCTAGTTTTTCCTTTCTTGAACTCTTGAGAACTTTAGTTTTGATGATGTTTTAAAATGATTCTATGAACTCAATGATGAGGGCTCATGGTGTTGGTGTTAATATACCACCAAGATCATGGACTCTAGAGTTTCAAATATTTCTTTTCTTGCCTAGATGTTTCAGCCATTTCCTTTTCTTTTATATGCCTTATGGTTTGATTTTCTAAAGATGTTGTTTTGAGTTCTAAGAACTCTAGACTTTACTTTACCTTGGATGGATGAGTTTGGGTTGAGGTTTAAGTTCCTTTAAAGTCTTGTTAAGAGCTCTAGAAGATAAAATGAACTTGCATAATTTATCTTATGCTAGCACTCATATTTACATTCTTGTTATGCACCTTTACTTTCAAGCTATCACCTAAGAACATAAAGATTAAAATGGAACTTGCATCATCACTTAATTTAATTCTCAAAGCCTTTCTATTTCGGCCTTAAAGTCGGTTGTTGTTGGGCCTAGAGCACTAAAATAAAGAATTGAACTTGCATTATCACCTAATTAATTTCTCGAATGCCTATCTATTTCGGCCTTAAAGTCGATTGTTGTTGGGCCAAGAGCACTAAAATAAAGAATTGAACCTTGCATGTTTACTTTCAAGCTTGCACGTTTAAGTTTATGTCTCGCATATTTACTTTCAAGCTTGCACGTTTAAGTTTATGTCTCGCATATTTACTTTCAAGCTTGCACGTTTAAGTTTATGCCTTGCATATTTAATTTATGTCATCACTTTATTTTGTAAGCAAGACTAAAAATGAAAAGCATGAGTACGTTTATTTTATGTCGTAACTTAAGAACCTAGAGCTCAAAGACTTGCCCATTTTATTTCAAGTTAAAGTTCAATGTGAATGCATTCCTTGAATGTGTAACGCCCCAATTTTTACTGTAATTTTTACTGTCATTAGAAATTACTCAATTACCGTAGGTAATTATTACATAAGATTTGAGGCCGAACAATCCTCAATAAAGGAATATAACGTTAGAAGAGAGGTTAGGAACGATTCATGCGAGAGTCGCAAATCCCAAATTTCTGTACGTATAAAATGACCAAAATGCCCCTGAAGTTATTTTACTCAGAAAATGAGGATCGTGGGCCCTACCTATTCTCAAGGGGATATTTTGAGGATAATAAGGGATTGTTTATGTTATGTGTGTTAATAGAGCAGAAGGATCTCAATTTTGAGTTCCGACGCGCGAAATGACCAAAACGCCCCTGCGGTTGCTTTAACTCCGATGTGCGTGCCGACTGAGCCCGAACCTCACTAAAATGTTTTAAAATGTGTTTTTAAGCCATGATTAACCATTGGTTAAGCTCGGGTGGCCTCGGGCAGTTTTTAAGTGAAAGTACGATTTTGCCCCTGTTTTTGGGCGGTTTGGTGAATTTCGGGATTTTTGATTGGTATACGAAACCTAAGCAATATTAGGCTCAAATTAAAGCTTATTAAATTCTAAATATTAATCTAGAGTCAAAATTATGTATTTAGATTGATTAGAACCCAAAATTGCTCAAAAACACCCAAATTGCTTACTAATTCACTCAAACCCTTAACCGTAAATTCTCTAAATTACATGAATATCTTGCCTACACCTAAATAATGCATGGAACACACAAATTTCACTTCTTTGGGCTGTAATGGACGAAATTATTGATGCCATTATGCAGCTGAATTATTGCCAAAAGTTGCACTAAAACAAAATGCCAAAATGTCACCATAAGAGACATAATTCCTTAATTTCATACAACTTTGTCTAAAATGATTTTTCCTCCCTTATTTCTCCTGCAAAATTCCGTCCACTACCTCATCATTTTGGCCAATTAGAAGCCTCAAAATCTTCTATAAATAGGCTTGCTTGAGTGGTCTTGGAATGCTTGGTTCATAACTAGTTTTTAGGAGCACCAAAAACTTTCTTTCTTCCTCCTCTTTGGCTGAATTATTTCTTCAATTTTTTCAAAGAGATTTTGTTTCATTTCACTTCAAGAAACCAAGTTCTCTTCCTCTTCTTCAACTCAGATCAGGTAGGGAGTAGTTTCTAAATTTATTTCTATGCTTTGAGGAGTTGTGTTTTTAGCTCAAAATGATGAAATTATGAACTTACCTTAGCTTTTCATTTTGGTTTCCCTCTTCAATTTTTTCTTTAACCAATTCAACCATATGGCCTAGGTGGAACTAAGATGATGGCTTGATGATGAGGACCTTGAGGGTGGGTTGTAAATCCATCACAAGTTAGGCCTCTAAAGCTTGAAAATTCCACTTGATGCAAAACTTTAAAGAATAATGCTTTATGATGCTAAAACAAAGATTTTTAGTTTAGAACTTGAAAGATGTATTTTCCTTTTATGTTTTATTTCTTGTTAAGATATGTATTGGGTTGAATTTATAATTCTTTTAAAGTCTTGAAGGAGCTCTAGTAAAGAACAAAATGAATTTGCATCCATGATTAACTTCTATGTCATCACTAAATTTTCAAGAATGAATAAATGAACTTGCATTTCTCATGTTTAAATTCCAAGCTTGTATTTCATGTTTATGTTTCAAGTCATCACTTAATCTTTCAAGATAATTAAGAGGTTGCATCTCATATTTAATTTATGCTCTCACTATATTTTATAATGGCTAAAAGAATCAGCATGACATGTTTATTTTATGCCATCATCTAAAGATCCTAGAGCTCAAAGACTTGCCCATGTATCACAAGCAAAGAAATATGATTATTGGAGTTAAAGAATTTATTCTTTAAAAAGTCTTGAGATTGGAGCTTAAAAAGATGTAATAATAATTCTCTTCTCCCTCTACTGGTCTGTGCGGACTACATAGCTCCGGTTTCTTAATATTCTCTTCTCCCTCTCTTGGTCTGTGCGGATTACGCGCTCCAGTTTCTTGTATCATGTTTATATTTCAAGTTCTTGCATCATGTTTAATTTTTAAGTCATCACCTTAAATCTTAAAGATAAAGAAATGGAATTGCATATCATGTTTATAATTCCAAGCTATCACCTTATAAAGATAAGATTAAAATAAGGTTGCATAGCATGTTTATAATTCTAAGATGTCACCTAAATCTCTAAAGCTCAAGACTTACTCCTTTTATCTTAAGTGAGAATTTTAATTGTGAAGATCCTCCCAAATTTGACAAAAGAACTAGCTTCTAAATGAGTTTTAAGGCTTTGCAAGGATTTTACGGGGAACTAATATTTTATATGCACTTAAAATATGATTCTATGTAATTGCATGAGGTTCATGATTCGGCCACGATCCGAGTTTAGTATCAATGTGTGATAATGATTTGATATGATTGAAGTTGTGATAATTATGGTTTATTGTTAAGAGAATGATTCATAATTGGTTTAGTAACTAATTAGTTCTATAATTGATAATTCTATGTAAGGATTGGATGCTTATTAAGTACTTGATATCATTGAATGATTTCCTGGCTTACATGTTATAGTTCTTGTTGCAAATAATAAGAATGCTTATACATGAAATGTTCTTTATTATGTAAAATTCACCTTTGTTGCTAGAAGAAAGTGTATCATTGTAAAAGTGTAATTTGGAAAGGTTACGCTAAGGAAAGACTTGGTATTTAAGCGTGTCCATTGTGACCCACCTCTCTTTCCTGGGAATCTCCCGTATGCATGATTACAGTTGATATATATTATTCTAGCTTAAGACTATAAATGAGAAAATGTTATGATGTTTATGAATTGTATTATGATATAACATGCAAAGATTTAATGGTGACTTAAACTTATAAGAAAATGATCCTTTGGAACCATCGGACTATAGGTGGTGAAAAGGTGATTTTAGCCCCTAACCCGTTCTCTCAAAAGGGTAGAGTCGGGACTTTAGCTTATCAAAAGGGATAAGTATATGCTAGTGACGACTAGTAAAGTATGAGCTCATAACCTAAATTACTCCCAAAAGGGTGAAGTATAGGGTGGCCCAAGGAAAATAATGATGATGATAAGATTTTAAGTCACCTAAGGCACTAAAGAAATGAAATATGTGCACTGTGTCCATGTGTAGCTAATATTATATGACGTTCTTTTATGCATGTTATTTTGATAATGATGATGAGGAATATGATGTAATGATAAAGGAAAAGTTCATTGTAAATATGACATGTTAAGAATAAGATGCATTATAAGACGCATGATTAAAAATTGACGAACCTCGGTTAAGTATTTGTCCGAACTTAAAATGAATCTTTGCATGCTCACTATTTTAGAATAATCCCGAGGTTCCTGGGGACTTTGATGATGACACTTTGTAGAAGGAGGTACCTTCTTGAGAATTCTTTAGCAAGATTCTCACTCCCTTTTCTTTATTTCCATCATTGTCTCCAGATTCGGATGGCGACATTCGTCTGTTCGTTCATACCATAGTTGAGAATTTCACTATGATCGGCTGCATCGCTCGTATGATTTTGAAGGGAGGTCTTGATTCGTGTTTTTATTTACATAGGTCGTCCATTTGCACATCCTGTCCCTAGTTATCGATTTTCTCCTACTTCTCCCTATGGCGATGAAATGGTTTTCGAACATGCACGTCCACTTGATGAAAGGATGTTACGTTCTTATCCCGCTTCATCTGCTGTCCATGGATTTCCAGAGTATGTTCCCGAGACGAGATATTCTGAAACTGATCCTTCAGAGGACACTCCTACTCATGTATATTCCGAGAGCTCTGCTCCTACTCCCACACGTGTAAGAGAGGGTAGTGAGGAAACAGTTGTTCAGTCGAGGTTAGCAAGAAGGCCGTCCATGCGACCCCAGCTTGGTGCATCTCGTGTGTCCCCTCCCGAGGGAGCTCATCAGTGGATCGGATTTATTCCTCCATTTCCAGGACAGTGGCCCTAGAGAGTTCTTAGTAGATTTATGTGTGATCATGCACCCTAGTTTTAGGATATTTTCTTAAGTATATTTTCTTTTATGGGTTTGCATAAGATAATGATGTATGAACATAACCCACCCTTTGAGTGAGGTTATTGTATGTAAATATATGCTATAATGTGCTTATGGATGTTATATGATGGAGCCTAAGTGATATGATGTGATATATTCTTAAACGTCTTATTATACTCCGCTTACTCGTTCAAGTTGTACTCGGCTCACGTTTTCAATTATGTGTTTTAAAAAAAAAATGGCTCGTAATTTCACTAAGTATTTTCAAATTATGAAGAAAGAACCAAAGCAAGGAGTAAAGTCTAGTCATTAATCAGATTCAACCTAGGTGTATCTGGTTAATTACTAGGGTGTTACAGAATGCATGTTTTCGGCCAAGTAGTGATGATGGACTTGTAATGAGTTTTCATCTAGCTACAAGGACCAATAGTCTATGTTCTAAGTTTTCCTTAAAGCTTTACAAACCTTTTCAAGGTTATGTTGTCATGAGATATGACTTTATTCCCTTTTAGGAGATGAAATATATTTTGGTCATTGACCTAAGGCCTCTCTTAGCCTCTTGATGAATTAAAATGATTTGCAAAGAGTTTTAGAAATTCTAAATCGATTCCAAGAGAAATTAGTTAACTTATGTACCTAGAAATGTCAATATAAATCCTTTACTAAAGCTAAATGTTTTCAGTTCTGATATGATGAGTGTGATGCTATATGATGATGTTATGATGTGTTAGAATGTGTGAAAATATCATACGATGATGTAGAAATGATTCTATGCATAATAGGTAAGAAACTAGCTAAGTAGAAATACCGTAAAGCTAGAATTTAATATAGTTTTGACCCATTTGTTTATGGAACTTATCCAAACTGTTTTAATGGGAGCATAATCAGATTAGGATTGTTTAGACATGAAAAACTTGGTAACATTTGGATTAGAATCGAATTCTAGCACCTATAGGGAAACTAGTAACTAGAAAACCGTAAAAGTGCAAGTTTAGAACTCTTAGAACATTTATTTTTCTGGATTCTGTCCAGCACCCTTACAACATGATAAACATGATTAATAATTAGTCCTTAAGCATAGGAATGCCTCATAATTGATTTAGATTTAATTCATAGCGCCTTAGGCGAAGACGGAACCAAGAAAGGGTCTAAAACGTAAGTTCTAGAACCCCGTAATCACAAGTTAGGAATTCTACCCTATGCTATTCAGATTTAAGTGTGAACATGAGGATTACGAATGATGTTTAATTATGAGCCCTTAGGTGCATATAATATGAGAGACAGATGTTAGAGAACCATATCTCATGATTAAGACCCGTAAGGGTCAAAGCATAAGCTACCGTAAGGAAAAACGGTTGAATGTTCCATGATGATGCATGTGGTATGTAAATGATGATAATGTTATTCATATGAGGAATTCATGAGGATATATGTTTATGTGGCATAAAGTAAATTTGGAAGGAATTCGGCGTAATGCCATCGTGCCGCCGAATTCCCGACGAATTTGGGGACTTAAAGAGATTTTTGAAAATTAAGGTACTAAGATGGGTTCTAGGATGACACCGGTTCGGCCGAGCACCTCCATAGAACTCATGTGACATCGGTACCCATTTATACTCTTAGGTGACACTGGTTCGGCCGAGCACCCCTAAGAGTTTTGCCCCCTAACCCGTACTCAGATAGTCGGGATTTATGATTTATGATACGCTTATCGTTAAGTGGTAAGTAAGAACTAGTGACGACTAGTTAAGGTATGGGCTCATAACCTAGATATGTGACACGTTCTGGGTGACACCGGTTCGGCCGAGCACCCCCAGTTCGATTGTCTTTTAGGGTGGCCCATGAGGAAAAGATGTTTCATGATTATGATTATGTCACTAAGTTTGTCCCATATGAATGTTACTATTGCCACTTTATGCTACCAAGTATGATGATGCTTGATGTTATGTTTTATGTATGTGCATTAGGTAGTGCCATGCATACATTTTCTATTATGTTGCATTCATGACATTAAGATCATCCTAAAATGAATGGACCTTGGCTAAAGTATATTGTAAAGTTTAAAATGAACTTAATGCATGTTCAGTCATTTTGTATAATTAAACCCAAGGTTCCTGAGGACGTAGATGATGACACCTAGGTAGTAGGAGGCCCTACTAAGATTCTTTAGCAAGATTCTCACTCCCCCTATCCTTTCTTTCCGTCACGTCTTCAGATGGTGACGTTCGTAGTGTTCGTGGACACGCCGACATGGGAGGTGCACCATGACCCGGACTACGGGTCATTCCATTTTATGGGTCGATGCACGGTTAGAGTATTTATGTTCATGGGTCGACCTTTCACTCCCCCTGTACATTCTCATCGTTTCTCCCCCGTCTCACCTTTTGGCGATGACCTGGTGTTCGAGCGCGCACGTCCCCTAGAGGAGAGGCTTCGCCGTACCCCACCATCCACGTCTGCCGCTCGAGACTACCCCCAGTATGTGCCCCGTTGCCCATCGTCTTTTTCAGAGACGGATCCTTCCGAGGATTCGGCAACCCAGGTACCCTCCAAGGGATCTTCCTCCACCATACCCATGGACCTTGGGGAGGGTAGTGAGCCTTCCGTGACTCAGCCGAGGCTTGCACGACGACCGGAGATGAGGCCACGCCGTGGAGGTCACTTCCGAGCCCCGTCCCGTCTATTCACACCGAAGGAGCTTGCTCAGTTTCCTGGTTACGTACTACGCTCGAGGGATAGTCGCCAGTAGGAGGCTGTGGATGGCCTGGGTTAGAGCACACACCACTTGGATGGGGATAAACCTTCTTGTGTTTAGAGGTTATCCCATTAGATGCACTCGGGTAGAGGAGTAGATCATGTTTATGTTGATATTGTATTTCCTTTCATGTATTTTCCTTGTACTAAATTAAGTCCCACACTTATAAGTGGGCAAGTTATATATATATGAGATGATATTCAGTGTTATTCGTGGTATGCCTTATGCTATGACGTTATGAGATGTGTGTTTTGATTGTTACATGATATATCGCATCACGCGACTCTCACTTTGTATTTCGAAAAAAAATTTACCCGTATTTTTCGCTAAGTATTTCTAAGTAAAATTGAGAACTATGAAGTAACAAACTAATGATTAACCTAAGTATGTTCTAGAGTATTGGGTTAAAAATTAGGATGTTACAAGACGCATTTAAGTTAATTATTAGTCATTACTCTTTTGTTCTAGTTTTTAACTTAAACTCTTGAAAATACTCTAGTAAAAATATAGTTAAATTTTTTTTGTTTTGAACTTGAATTCTAAAATGCGAGCCACGTGTACGCATGGATAATGGTCAGTACACATATAATAATAGCGATCATATAAACCACATCACAGTATATTTACAAATCATGGCATAACATGACACAAACAATATTAACACATCAGAACTATATCATAATAGCGATGTCCTCTAAACATAAAGGGCATCGGTACATATCCATCAAAAGACTAGAATGCAAGCAGATAGAAGGGGTATGAACACCTTAAAGCCAATGTCCAAAAGAAAACTATCTCCGTACTTCCATTGCGACCCTCCTAATCCCTTCTGTAGTGCAACTTCCTCATCTACGTCTCAGAGAAGATCACGAGCTACACCATTATCCTTGCCTGGAGATTACACGGAAGAAAAGAAGAGAGATGAGAAACTTATTCAAGATTCTTAGTAGGGCTTCCTAACTCTAAAACAAGTGTCATCATTACCGTCCCCAGGAACCTTGGGTTTTATTATGAAAATGATGAGCATGTATATATAAAGTTCATTCATTAGATTTCCAAATACCATTAACCGAGGCCCGTATCTTTTAGCATGAATCTTAATCTTATGGATGCAACATACTATATCATGAATTCATGTCAATACCATATGCGAGATATCATAGGATACACAACAAATGGGCATAACATAAAGAACATATATGTATCCTTCTAACATGATTCTTTCTCATTATTCTTTTAAGTGACTTAAATTTCTTGATCTCTTTCCTTGGGGGCCACTCTATATATTCTTTCCTCTTGAGAGTTCTAGGTTATGAGCTCATACCTCACTAGTTGTCACTAGTCTACACTTATCCTCTTGATAAGCTAATTCCCGGCTCCCAGAGTATGAGATAAGGGGCATAGGATCACCTTTCATAACCTTTAATTTTGGGAGCCTAAAGGATCACCTATCATAACCTTTAATTCGGGGAGTTTAGAGGATCATTTCCCTGTGTTTTATGTCACCTTAACCTTAGCATGCTATATAGAGATGCAAACATGAACATATCACCTTATTGGTTAACCCCTCATAACCTCTAATTCGGGGAGTCTAGAGAATCATTTCCATATATTTTATGTCATCTTAAATCTTAACATGTTATCCTGAGATGCAAATATAAATCATAATCATAACTTATCATTTAACCTTTCATGCTCATAAACTTCATAAATCATGTATCTCAATTATTCAAGCATAATTATAACATGCCACAATTCATCATGTAATTGATCACATAGGTATGCATCACATTTTTTACATATATACATAAGCATGTTATCATCAATATTTCATGAAAGTAAACATGCTCCTACCCAGTATGCCGGAAGAAAGGACTGGACTCAGCTAATGTATGTACCATGCTCAATAGGAGATATTCAACATACTAGAGATCATCACTTGCATAATTCTAGAATCAAGCATACACAATCCTTAATTTGTAATTTTGCACAATTATCAAAGTCATATAATTCTCAACTAAAACACATGGACATGCTTCATAAGATATCATACACATTATCCTCATCAAGTTATTGATATTTACACTTAAGCCCCAAAGAGGGTCAAAACTGCAATTTCTCAAAAATTATGTGTCAAAGCGTAATTTCCTTTTTTTAACATATTTTCTCAAACCAATAATCCTTAAAATTAGTCTATTCTTTTAGAAGACTTATAACACTTAGAAATCATTTAAATTCATCATAAAAACCTTTTTGGGCCATAGACCAAAATTTGTTACCCTATAGGGGTCAAAGTGCGAAATTGCTCAATTTCAACACTTGACAAATGCTAAAACCTTTTTCTGAACATCATAAATGGTATTTTAAATATATGGACACATTCAACATCATTACTAGCTCTTTTTAAACTCACTCGGCTGAAATCATATGTTTAATAGTTCAAAATACAACTTTCCACATTTTGCAAAATGGTCTAATCTAACACTTGTAATTACTCTTTTATATATCTAAGATACCAAAAACAATTTTTACAACAAATATAAGTGATTCTAATGTGTATGAACATCATGAACAATGCCAAATCAGTAAGCAATGATTCCAGAAAATTAATATTTCTAAAGCTTCATAGAATTATAATTTTGATCCTTTTTAGTTACTAGTTCTTCCCAAAATGCTAAAAATAATTTTTACAACAATTATTAGTGACTTATACTCATCTAAACATCACTAATCAGCAACCATTCCGGTTTTAATAGATCAGGTCAGTAACCATAATTTGAGCTTCTAAAGACATGAGAAAATTATGTTCTTAATCCTTTTGAGTTCCTAAATCTTTTAAAAATCCTTTGTGCATTTTAAAGACAAGACCCAAACCTCAAAATAAAATAAAACCAACCTCAAACCAAAAATAATTTTGAGGGCCAAAAATCATATGGTCAAGATGTGTCCTTGATAAAAATTCTCATTTAAGATAAAAGGAGCAAGTCTTGAGCTTTAGACATTTAGATGATGACTAGAATCATAAACATGCCATGTAATCTCATTTTTAATCTTTATCATTATAAGGTGATAACTTGGAAATATAAATATGATGTGCAAGACTTGAAATATAAATATAAAGATACAAGTTCATTTTTAAGTCTTTAAGGTTTTGGTGATAATTTGAAATATGAATATGATTATGCAAGACTTGAAATTTAAATATGGCATGCAAGTCCATATTATTATCTTCAAGAATTAAGGTCATAACTTGAAATATAAACATGATTATGCTAGGCTTGAAATTTAAACATGATATACAAGAACTTGAAACATAAACATGGATGCAAGTTCATTTTATATCTTGTTAAGCTCAAAACTCATGACTTTTAGACAATGAAACTCTTTAACTCCAAATAATCTTAACAAAAGGAAGTGAGCTTTAGAGTTCTTTGTTACGATGGTTCCAAGAACCTTATTTTATTGAACTCATCATCAAGCTTAAAAAGAATCAACTTAAAAAAAACAACAATTATTTCATAAATCTTTTGACAACAAGAATTAAACCTTAAGTTTTAGAGGTCATTTATATGATGGATTCACAACCACCACCATGATTCCTCATCATCAAGCCATGGTCATTATCAAGTCATAAAGCCAAAAATATAAAGAAAGAACAAGAGAAAGAACATGAAATAAAATCCCTACCAAGTTATTTCTTGTTTATTAAAGAGAAAGCTTGATCTTCTATGAAGCAACAAGAACAAAAATCTGATTCTAATGGTGATATAGGTTAGGCCAAGAGAAGTTAAAATGGATGGAGAATTTTTCTTGTGTTCTTGTGTTTGGAAATGGAAAACTTAGATGTTTAGGAGTTGATCTATGATGGATATGAGTTTGTTTGAGCTTGAGAACTTGGATGAATGTTAAGAGTGAGGTCTCTTGGAGGTGGAGGAGGAAGAAGATGAAGTCTTAGAGTTTCTTTGAGAGAATGCAGAATTTTTTTATCAATCTCTTGCAAGACAACTCCAACAAAGCATATAGTAAGGTAATGATGTGTTTTTGTGTATTATTATTCAATAAAAATAAAATATGAAGATGATAGAAAGGTATGGAGCCATGGCATCAGTATGGTGTTATGGGAGACAACATTCTTTTTATCGTGTAAGATAGGACACAAAGGATAGTATAATTTATTAGGTGGTAGGTTAGGAATTGGTAATTTAGTGTAAATGGTAAAAATCAAGTGTTTAGGATTTACTAAGACAAGGTAAAAGAGTAATCTTACACTAGTGATGAAGTTAATCTTAATTGAGTTGAAAATCAATTAGTAACATAAGTCATAATCTTAAGACAAAGAAAGAAAATACATTGGATTTACCTTAATCTTAACATTATGGATTTCATGAGTCCTTGTAATCAAGAAAGGAAATTAAATTTCCCTAAACATTTCTTAGGCTCTAATTACCTCAAGTAATTCTTTTTAACCCAAGGTTAATGAATGAAAACAATTTGAATTGAATTAAAGATTGCCTTAATTTCTTAAGTGAACTCATTAAGCACCAACTAGAGGTAAAAAGGTAATTTTATGTAAAAACTCTTCGAAATTACCTAAACATCATAATATACTTGTAACAAACATTTTGAACTTCCTGGGTGATAACTGGGTTCAAGGATTACTCAATCTCGCATTAAGTTACCACAGGGGTAATTTGGTAATTTCATGTATGATAAAAACTGGGAGTTGAGATTTTTACCACAACATCAACATAACACAAATAATCTCATTCAAACAGAAATCTAACCCTTTGAGGATAGCCAGGATTGGATATCTTCGATTTCCTAACAAAAATAACCTCAGGGGCATTTTGATCATTTTTACACGGAAAAATCGGGATTTACGATTTTCGCACGAATTGCTATTCAAGCCTCATATAATGTTGTCCTAATATTAAAATTTTCATTAAGGATTTCTCGGCCTCAAATCTATTACAAAATTTATCTAGGGGTATTTTGATAATTTTGCACAGTAGAAAAAAATCGGGGCGTTATACCCTTGATCTGTTGTCCAAGTGACACATGTTGATCTTCCTTTTGTGTTTTGGAAAAGCAATCTAGAGAAGTAGCTTGGCACTGTCAGAGTAGTTGCAAAAGCCATTGTGAAATAGAGGTTTCTAAGGCCACCTTCATAAACTATTTTTTACTTTTGAATAAGGTTTCTAAACTTTTCCTTCTAGAAGCTCGAGCAGTTCACCAAGTTGGCATAAGAGATGTCATGTCTATCCTTACTGGGTTTGACTTTAAATTTGAATTTTAAAATTCCCTCATTTTCCTGTAAAGTGCATTGTTTCACTGTGAAACGTGCTTTCTGAAGTGCAATAACAGTCTCTTGATATTTCTTTGATCTTTCAGTCTTTAATCAGAGCTTGTAAATGATGATATGATTGCAATCATGATGATTGAAGGTTGTAGAACACACTTGCTTTAGAGTAGGATTGAAATCTTCACTTGAAATATGCTTTCTAAAGTCGCGTGCTACTTTTTGAAGATCTAAGCCTTGGTTCCTTATATTTGAGAATTTTTTTCAATACATTGAGCACATATTCATTCATTCCACGATATATTTTTCATTTTCATTAAGTCTTAATCTCTTATAATTAGATTAAATATGTTTGCATATATCATATGAAAACATTTTCATTTTAGGAATGATGTTATGCTAATGTAAAGACTTGTTTGTTGCTTCAAGAAACTCAAGGGAAATATTAGTCCTTCTTCAAAAAAAATTTTCTCAAAATTAGTTGTGTTATCACTCAAAATATTTTGTATTAAAGCTTTTTGAAGGATTTTGAAACTAAATATGATATATGGTTTGAAGTAAATTTGGAAAAATTTCGATTATGGCTATTATGCTACCAAAATTCTATCAAATTTGTGAACTTAGATAAATATATGTAAATTTATGAGCATGTGATGATGACAGTTAAGATGTTACAATAGTTAAGATGTAAATTTATATGGAACAATGTTATATAACTATATATTAAATTCTCATTAAAGGAGAATTTGAAATGTATAAAAATTTTCTAGAATAGGTTTCTAATTATGTAGTTAAGAAATGATTGATTGATAGAATTTATGTGTTAGTTGATAGTATTTATTGGCTATGATAATATTATGCCATAATAGAAAATAATTTGATAAAATATTCTAATAAATTGATAGAATGTTCATATTTTTTTTTAAAAATAATTATGTATTGAATTCTCATTGAAGGAAATTTGCCATGCGACAAAACTTTCTTTAAGATAAATTTCTAATTGTATTATTACTATAGAATATACGATAAGATCAATAGGGTTATAGAATATAATAGAGCAAGTAAAATATGTATATCTTGAGTATAGTTAAATTAATAGTTAATGAGACTAGATAATAGAGTGGAGTGTCAATTTCCTATAAATTTTAGGTTGAGTGTGTTTTTCATAAACCTGAAGGGTGGGTGGTGTTATTTTCCATGAAAATTTCATGCATTGCGCGATTTGAAAATACTATATATATGTGTGTTATGAGGACCCCAAGGCCGTGCAAATAGCAAACCTCAACACTCCAGAAACGTTATTGACGATTTATGGTGAGTTGAACTTGACTAAGTCAATGTAAATAAACAGAACGAGTCTTTTTTTCTTGCGAGTAGCACACACGCATGGCCTAAGAAATTAAAGTCTGACATTAAGACAAACCTAGGAGGGCTCAATGTATTTTCGTGTATATTTCCAACACAAATCCGAAGTACGTGATCAGCTATAAGAAAATTCTACAAGGAGGAATTCTTATATCTGCCTCTCAATTTATTTATTTATTTTTGTCTGTACCATTTATTTTCTACACATCAATATTGTAGGTCAATTATATTTTTAAAATTAAATTCTAAAAAGCTAGTAATAGAATCAAACACGGTCAGCAAAATGATAAAATTCAATTTTTTTTTTTATTTCATCACACAAAAGATAGAAAGAAGATACCGTTGTGCGCACGCTGTTCAATAAAACCATATATCCCAGTAGTCCAAAAAATTTATGAAACTATGCGGTGAAGGGCCTTGTAAGTTGCAACACAAGCTTAATTGACAATGCCAAGCCTGAAGAGACGCCTTCATTCTTCAGTTTCATTTCTGTCTTTTCTCTTCCTCTGCCTATGGGGAAGACCCTTCATGGCAAAGGAGGCCATACCAACACCAATACCAATAGGAATAGTTCTTGATTTGAACTCCACAATTGGAAATACAGCCAATAGCTGCATCTGGATGGCACACCAAGATTTCTATAAACACCATCAATATTACAAAACCAGACTTGATCTTCTAACCAAAGATTCCGGGGAAAATGTTGTCACAGCAGCAACTGCAGGTTGAACTCTCCTCCTTTACCCCTGTTCTAGCCCTAAAGTTTTAGCATCTGCGTGTTAATTTTTTCTTTCCTTTTTTTTTTTTTGCTTATTTTATTAAACTGCAATATACCTGTTCGTACTAATATAAATATTTCGATGGCACTATAATATGCAGCTCAAGATTTAATTAAGAAGAAGGTGCATGCAATCATTGGACCACAAACTTCAGAACAAGCTTGGTTTGTTATAGAACTCGGGAGCAAGGCTCGAGTACCGATAATCTCGTTTTCTGCAACGAGTCCATCACTTTCCCCGACGCGGAGGCGGAACCATTATTTCATTCGTTTGGCACGGGATGGTTCTTCACAGGTAGAAGCTATAGCTTCCGTTGTCAGAGCTTTTGGTTGGCGTGAAATCATCCCCGTATACCCGGACACGGAATATGGCAACGGTCTGATTCCATATCTTAATGACGCCTTCGTACAAATTGGCACACGGGTGCCTTACAGAAGCGTCATTGGTGCACGTGCTCGTAAGGCCGAAATTCGCGGTGAGATTCAGAAGCTAAAGAGGATGACAACAAGAGTGTTTCTTGTTCATATGGACGCTAAACTTGGATGCAGATTCTTTCAAGCTGCAAAGGAAGCAGAGATGATGACAGCAGGGTATGCATGGATGGTCACTGAAGGCCTATCAGCAGAGGTAGATCCTTCGGTGTTAAAATGCATTGACTCAATGCAAGGTGTGTTGGGAGTGAGGCCAAGTGCATACAATAACTCTGGTAGGCTTAACGACTTCAGAGAAAGATGGAAAGCTTTATCAGGCAAAACAAAGAGTGAGTCCGATGTGGTAAGCATCTTTGGATTGCGGGCTTATGACACCGTTTGGGCATTGGCGGATGCAGTAGAGAAAGTATGGGTGGCAAACTCTACCTTTCCTGAACAGAATGTTTCCCTTCTCAAGACAATTCTGGCATCTAATTTCTCAGGCCTCTCTGGAGATATCAATTTGGTTAAAGGACAACTAGAGCCATCAAGACTAGAAGTATTCAATGTGGTAGAACAAACAGAGAGGATTGTTGGTTATTGGATCCCAGGCACAGGGAGGGAAAGCGGACTTTCTGAGCTCAGACACCTAAAATGGCCTGGTAATACAACAGAGCTGCCAGCAAAGCTGAGGATTGGGATCCCAGTTAAAAAGGGTGATAACGACTTCAAGAAAGTCAAGAACTTCTCTTTTGATGTCTTTTACGAAGTGCTGAGCGTCTTACCCTTTCCCCTGCCTTACGAGTTCGTCCCTTTCGAGAAAAATGGGGAGACCGCTGGGAATTATGATGAACTTGTGATGCAAGTTTACGAAAAGGTAGGTATTTTACACAACTTCCTTCATTCTTTTGTTTCAAGTGTTAAAGGAACACTACATCCCTTGTCTATGCAGAGGTGCGATGCTGTTGTTGGAGACGTCACCATTGTAGCTAACCGCTCAAAGTATGTTGATTTTACAATGCCATTCTCAGAGTCAGGCGTGTCCATGTTGGTTTTGGCGAAGCATGACGACAGACGAAACATGTGGATTTTCCTGAAGCCATTGAGTTGGGATCTTTGGTTAGCAACTGGAGCAGCAATCCTTTTCACAGGTTTCATCATTTGGTTTATTGAACACCGCTCAAATTCGGAGTTCGGGGGCACCCCAAAGAGCCAATTTGGCAGGGTTCTCTGGTTTTCCTTCTCAACATTAGTTTTCGCCTACAGTACATTCTCTAACTAATAACTTGCACTGCCTTCAAATTGTTTCCATACATCCTACCATTTTGTAAAAAGAATGCGAAAGACATTCACGATCATCATAATGCACGCAAAATGAATGATATGATGTGATTTATCTTTTCCAGGGGAAAGAATAGTGAACAATTGGGCAAGATTTGTGCTGATTATATGGGTCTTTGTGGTACTCATCATAACGCAAAGTTACACTGCAAGTTTAGCTTCACTATTAACTGTGCAAAAACTGCAGCCTGTATTTATGGACGTAGAAGAGATCAAAGTTAATAATTACTTTGTGGGATATCAGAAGAAATCCTTTGTGAAAGGGCTACTAATAGAGCATTTAGGATTAAATGAGTCTATGTTGATCGGTTACGACAGTCCCGAGGACTATCATCACGCACTGTCCCTCGGAAGCAACAATGGAGGGGTCGCAGCTATCTTTGATGAAGTTTTCCTTATTAATCTCTTCTTAGCTAAATATGACTCTAGGAAGTATAAGATGGTTGGACCAACCTACAAAACGGATGGCTTGGGCTTCGTAAGTCCCTGCATTTGTCATTTTCTTTGGTATTCATGGTCATTTTAAGTAACTTGGCCTAATGAAAATTTTGTTGCCTGTAGTATTGCTTCGCATTATTCTACTGCTTATTGTAGTATTGTTACTTCAACAAAAAATTAGATCTCGGTGAGAAGTGATTGTATGAAAATTCTAACAGTTTTCTGATATATTTTCCATTTCAGGCATTTCCACGAAACTCTCCACTGGTCTCCAGCTTTTCAAGGGCAATCTTAAATATCACTCAAAATAAAACTTTGTTTGATGGGATTAAGAAAAAGTACTTCTCAGGCGACATCATAAGTGAAACTGAAAGTGCCTCAATGTCCATAGATAGTCCAAATTTAACTGTCGAGAGCTTTGGTGGCCTCTTTATCATCTCATTGTTCACTTCACTGCTCTCACTCCTGGTCCATTTGTTTAAGTTCTTACATTCAAAGTGGATGTCATGAGGACCATCAATCCTGCTCAGAGAGCCCTTCAGGAATGATGATTAAACTGGGAAAGCATCTCAACAAGGAGATCACTCTTTACAATCTTGTTCGAATGGGTAAGTTTTCACGATAGATCCGGAAGGAAGAATTTAAAGCTAGTAAAACATTAGACAATTTGAAAAAAATAACGTACACTAGATCTGGGAGTGATACTGTACATCCTGAAAAATATTTATAGAATTGGTTGAAAAAAATAATAATAATTGTTAAATGAAAGAAAATAGTATGACTTATTAATTTATCTAAAGGTTAGTAATTATGCCATATTATTCTGAATATAAAATTCTGAATAAATTTCTTATTGTCTAGCATTTTCTTATATCTAAAGAGCAAACTAGGTTTTTTCTCCTAATGTTGGTTCGAGTTTTTATTTAGATCTCATGCCTTTTATTTTTAAATCGTTTTGAATTGGCCCTAATTATGGTTTCTTCATGGGTGAGCCATGCACTGTTTGTGCTACGTCAACATTTTCCATCAATTATACAATGAAATACTGACTTGAGAGTAAGTTTAAAGCAAGACCAAATTAAGAAATTAAAATAAAATATATGAAACCAAATTGAAAAATCGAGTAAAGATAAGGAACTATTTTATTGGTTATCGTCGACAACAAATAATCAACGATTCTCACTTTGATTCGTAGACCTCAATTTGGGAAGTGGAAGCGACTGCTGTTATAGTTTTTCATATTTCAGAATTTTGTTAGGAGAATACTTATTTTCAACAATTTTAGTAAGAGTATTTGATACTTATTTTCGATGATTTTGAAAGAAATATCAATACTTATTTTCAACAATTTCATATGAATCGTTAATAACTTTTGTTTTTTATACGTTTCTTTTGTCAACAAATTAAATGAACAGTAACTAATCGTAAAGAGAAGAAAAAATTTCAAAAAAGCGGTGAGAAGAGAATGAGGAAGGTGAGAAGAGAATGAGGAAGAAGAAGAAGTGTGTGAGAGAGAGAGAGTGGGAAAAGAAAGAAAACAAAATAGAAGAGTGGAGGCCCATAAAAAAGAAGATAAATGCGACAAGTTTGACAATATGACAATACAAAACTAAACCCTAAATCCTAAACCCTAAAAGAAACTAAGTGAAAAAAACTAAAGAGATTTGAGGAAGGAATTATATTAACAATATGACAAGTTTGACAATACAAACTAGAAATACAAAGAGAAGGAAGAAGAGGATAATGAGAAGGACAAAATGAAGAAAGAAAAGAACAAAAGAAAGGTGAGTTCATGGAATTTTACTTGGCTTCTCCAGTGTTCTGTGATGTCGTTGCCGCGGTGGAGGTTGTAGGGGTGTGCAAGTGTGTGTTCTCGCGATGAACTGTCTTTTATGTTGTGGCTACTGCTATATTTATAGACTGAACTGACACTATTACATTCCACTAGGAGTCTTTGACAGTTTTCTGATCCAACGTTTCAAAATCATTTCATTCAAATTTGTTAATAGCTGTTCCCGTCTTTATGTCAGAAGCAGCTTTTTGTCTCGTAACTTTGGTAACCGTCACATATTTCTTCAGACTTCATAATTGCTTGACACTTCCCTCTTGTCAACACATTCAGTCGAAGTCTCGTGCCAATGAAATCTGATTGCATGCTTTCAAGAACTAGATTTTCACCCCGAATTGTTCTAAGTTCTTAGAACACTCAAATTCACATTTTGAGGAGTTTCTCCAACTTACTTCGACGCTTTTAGAAAATTTACCCTAACAGATTTTAAGAAGCAGAATTTCGGTTAGAATTGTTCCAAGTCCCTAGAAAACTCAAATCCATATCTTCAACAATTTGTCCACCCCAACAGGATATAAAGACTATTTTACCTATCCAGTACATAGATATATGTATATAGAGTATTGTGCGTCGCCGATACTAATACGGATTCAAGAGTTGCCTTCCAGGGTATTTCAAATCCGGCCTAATGAAGGCTCATTGTACAGTTCAAATCGCTTTTAGATATTACAGTTTACTTCCCAAGTTCCCCTTTCCATTCACGCAGATAATATTTTGATATTGTCTTCGTCAACATTGGGAGATTGAATTGAACTTATCAATAACTCGGTCCGCTTGAATTTAAGTGATTGAAAATCCAGTAACTTTCATCCCGGTTGAATGAGGCCCTTGGTTGATAGCATTTTCAAACCATGAAGGATATATTGCTTTTGATAAATGATAAACACTACGGAAGAATAATCAACGGCCATACAGTCGCTTGAGGCGACAAGTGTGTTTTTGATGTAGAATTTGGAAATTGAATTTTGAAACTGGTATTTGTTTTGGTACACCCAAAGTACTGGTACCTCTTTGAATTCAAAGGTTATAATTTAAATATAAGTATTTAAAATATTAATTAATTTAGTTAATGAGATACGTGACTAACCTTCAATCGCAAATTATTTAAAAGATATTGATTTCGATGAATTTTATAGGGTATCAAAAAAATTTCCTTTGCAACTGCTTAGGACTATTTGGAAGTGTTTTTTTGTTTTTAAAAATTATTTTAGAAAATAGTTTTAAGTTCAATTTTTAAAAACAAAAAAGAAGAAAAATTTGTTTGGCAAGTTAATTTCAAAAATAGTTTTATAATGATAAAAAATAGAAAACTATTTGAGAAGTTGTATTACTATAAATGATAAATTTTAACTATCACGTTTTATATTCAATATTTTTCACGTATCCTTAATAAATAAAATTTTAAAACAATTTCCTATTTTGATTATCGCAACAGAGGAAATTGTCTTCAACATCTTCAGTCCTTCAACATCTTTAACAATTTCCTACTACTACCCAAATTTTCAACATCTTCAACCCTTCTAGAACCGTCTTCTTCTTCCTCCTCTTCTTCAATGTAACCACAATTGTAAATGGACCCAGCCAGAAGAAGCTAATCCTCTAGGTACCTATGTAGGAGCCCCTTCTCATCTTCCACCCCATCTTCACCGCAACCACCGCAGCACCCTCCCTCGCATCGTCGGAGCCTATTGCTGCAGCCATCGAAGTCGCGGAGGAGCTTCCCTCAGATGCGACAGTGGAGGCAGAGCTCGGCGAGGCAAAGGAATGGGAGGGCGACGCAAAGGAGGACGGGGAAGAGTGATGAGTAGAGGAGGAGGAAGAAGTACCGGATTCACCGGTTGCGAAGCCAGGAAGAGCAGGTGGCGGTCACAATGAAGGACAGGGAGATTGCGGCAGCGCAATGGTAATGGTGGCATTGATCATGCAGTGGCGAGGTTGAAGGATTGGGAATGGCGTGGATGAAGGTAAGTCCCACAAAATAAAAAGAGAGAAACCTGGGACAAGATTTGAAAGAGTGCCAGAAACACAAACACAACTTATTAACAAATTTGCCATCGCGTTTTCCTTTATTTTGAAAACAAAAGTTAAAGAAAACATCTTAGAAACTGTTTTGCGATTTTTGTTTTTAAAACCAGAGTTCTGTGTTTTTGGTTTTTAAAACTGAGTTCCGTTTTCCTTCACCGAAATAGGTTTTTTTTGTTTTTTTCATTTTAAAACCCAAGAACAGTTTTTAAAAATGATTGCCAAACAGGGTGAAATCACTTCTTTCAGTCCAAAAATTACTTTTTATATATTTAAATAGTTTTTAAAAATAAGTAAAATCTAAAAAAAAAATTTCAGCTTTGTTATGTCTAAAATTTAAATTTCATAACCATTTTGAAAAAGTCTCAAATAAATGCTCCCTTAATGTCAATGTGATTTATATTGGTAACTTTTATATTGAAAGTGATTATAACTAGGAAAATGAATGTCATATGGATAATATTTGTCAAAATCACTTTTGCACATGCAACTATAACTTGACAAGGTATTATCTCTTATTTCATTTTTTATTTTTAGATATAATATTTGAATAAACTATGCTAATATTATTATAAACTAGTGAGTTGATTGGCGTTAATGTGTTTGTCAATTCACATTTTTTTCATTTTTAGTATTTTTTATTTTTTCATATTAAAGTTTTTTTTTTCTAACCTTCGTCATTTTTTTATAACTTCTCTTGACTTTCTTTACGTTGTGGGTATTTTAAAAACACTTACTAGGAGCAAAAGCATGCAACCCCCACTCTTTTTATGCTTTCTTTCTTCCAAAAATAGCTCATGAACATCATCCAAGCTCATCACAAACTTGTCTTTTCTCCCTCATTTCAAAACTATTCACAAGCCCTTGCAAGAATACATCTTTTGTAACATCCCAAATTTAACCGAGATTAATTGACTTGATGAATCGAGCAATTGATTTACCGATGGATAGTTGATTTTGGTCCTGTAGTGGGAAAGATCAATAGTGATGGTTTATTATGTCAATAGCATAGTTACAAGACACAATGTGATTAGATAGAACGTGAAGGAACACATAATAGAAGACTAAATAGAGCTTAGTCACTTTCTCGGATCATGAATCAATAATTCGAAGCTTAATTGAGAAACTAGATTAATGTTAAGTAAAACCTAAATAGGAATAATACAAGATTAATTCAATTGAAACTACTAGATCAAACCCAATTAAGATATTAGTTAGCTCAGATTCAAGGATTAATTAATCAGCTCAAATAAATGGTTGAGGACACAAAAGAATGACCAATAATAGGTAGTCTTACAACATAGACTCCAAATTAAGGATATTAAACAAAGATAATTTAATTATGAGATTAAATTCCCTAATTGAGATAGTAATTAGTAAATTAAATTGATCAAGAAGATAGTATAAAATCTATAATAAATAAAAAGCCAAAGCCGATGTGGGGTAACTCAATTGGTCAGGCTCTCCACTCCTGCTGGTCAGGCTCTCTACTCCTGCTAGTCAGGACTTGGGTTCAATTTCAGGCAACTCGTTTGGTAGGCGATCTGTAAACCCACCGTAAACTCTCACTGAAGTTGGTGGTCTGCCTTGACCTTGCATGGGGACGAGCTTTCCCTTGGTTTAAAATTTTGTTTATAAAAAAAAATAAAAATAAAAAGTCAAATAAAAGGTCAAAAAGTCAAACAAATAGTAATGAGTTAATTAGAAGGACTAATTAACCCTTAACTATGATTAAGAATATGTAAAATACTTAATTAATTATTAAGATGAAAAATAACTAGAACCAATAGAAATTAGACAAGTGTCATGAAATATGATAAATAATATTAAAAAAATCAAGTGTGTCTAGAGAAAGAGGTAAAGAATTACAAAAATGTCATTACTTAAAGAAATTATGAAAATACCCTTATAATATTAAAGAAATTACAAAATTACCCTTATCTTGTAATCAAATGACAAAGATACCCTTATTTTATAAATAGCATTATAAGAATGCCATTGTCATTGTCTAATTACAAAATACCCTTGTCTTGGTTAAAGAAATTACTACAATACAGTTACTTTACTAATTACAACAATGCCATTGCACAAATCTCTAGGCATATCTTTAAGCAGGAATCAATCTAAACCATTGGATTAATACCTAAAATGGTTAAAAGATAAATTAACTTAAAATAGCCAATCTCTAGCATAGAATATTAATTCATCAGTATAAGCTTCTATAGATAACTTATTTAACAGTATGAATGAAATACTGACATGTAAATAATTTAAATATTCTAATCATGTATTAAGAAGCTCATGGATGATTAGGCTAAGCTAATCAACATAGGATTCTAATTAGTAGAATAAAATATAATATATTGAGGATTAAACTAATTGTAGTTAAGATTCCAAAAAAGTGTAATTAACTAAAAGTAGAATTATGATACAATTTCTATTTAATTTAAATACTATGACAAGACAATAAAATATATCACATACATCATAATCACATGCATATTTTCAGCTATACATGCATACATGCATTTGTACCCACATAAGCTAGGAAATTAATTTATGTAATAATCCTAATGTTTCATGACTTCAACTATGATGCATGTATGCCTGCAAAATGTGAGAAATCTCCCTCCATGCATGTCATAATGAATGTGGCTGCATCATTAGTTCATGGGGAAGGAAATTTTCATTTGATTAAAAGCCTATGGTACATTGAAAAGCTTGATTAATGTCAACTTATGATACATATGAATAGGTGCACAATTATAGGAGAGGACCATCTGTGGTTCCACATTTTTGGCAAGAAATGCAACTAGACAACCTAACTAAACATTACACTAACCAACTAGTTCAAATTAATGAGTTTTTGGAGAGCAAAAATCCTTAAACACAACCCTTAATACAGCTGCCTCTTGGCCTATATATAGAGGAAGTGTGAGAGCTCAATTGTTCTTTACACACTCCCACTACTCCTCTTTGTCTTGGCAAAATTTCTCTAAATGTTCCCACGTCTTATTCTTCTTTTTCTAATTCTTTTTCTATTCTTCATCTCAAGAGATTTCAATTATCCTTAGATCTCATTCAAACACTTGCATTTTAACCCACAAACACCACTAGTCTCACAAGAGCTATACTTTTTAGCTCTTGTGAAAAATATTGTCTTGGTACACAAACTTTGCAAGAAAAGGATCAAAGAAGATCACGCTATACCAAGCCTTGGTTCAAAGCCTTAGTAGTGAAGATAAGGACTTATTTAAGCCTCTCCAACAAGTTGTAGGACCTTCCTCTTTGTTTGTACAAGCATTGTTGGCTTCTAACCTTGTCCATGGTTGGAATGTCTCAAGCTTGTGTTGTTGACAAAAGTTTTTGAATGATTGTTATGAAAAATATTTTTATGTACACTACATGTTCCTCTCTATTTCTAAGTGTTTTTATGATGTCTTTTTGCTTAAGTTTAGTTTAAAAATGTGATTTTGTGACCATGGTTTTGATAAAGTGACATAAAACATGAAAATGGTACGTATTGGATTTTTGGCTGTTGTTGGTAGTAGGTACTTTGAAATATAAAACTCACAACATATGAATATTTTCAGAACAAAATAATTTTTCCACAAACTCGACACATTAGAGAACATTCTCCCAAAAAGGACTTTTATAGCCCAAGATATAAATATTTTAAGTTGACCCAAAGACTGAAGCTTTAAAGCCGACCTTTCAATAGTAAAATAGGTGTAACTCATGATAGAAAAATGCAAATGGGGTGAACTCACTCTGTTGGAAAGCTAACACCCATAGAAACACGTCCATATATGTCATGAACAATACTTTGTACCACACAAGGACAATATGTGAAATAAATTACAGGATAATGTTGAGAAAATCTGGAAATGGGTAAATTTGCACAAGTAAAGTAGTAAAACCCAAATGAGTTTTTCATGAAATTACCCTTCTTAAAAAGCTTAAAGAGTTACGAATCTGGAACTACCTTTAGGAGGCCAAAATAATCTATGTACAACAAGTTACAAATTTTCTAACAAGATATGTCAGATTTGGAAAATACAAGATTCAAGCATTGTAAAGAAAATGTTTAAGGAATCTAAATTGTAATAATCCTTAAGAGGAAAAGTACATATAAAAAGGTTACAAGAGACTTCAAAATAGTTAAAGAAACTCAAAATACCCAACGATAATATCATGAGTGTATTAAGGTATTTATGGAATATTTAAGGTTTAAGGAGACTTAAAAGGAAAAATTTTTTTATGAAAAATGAGAAAGACTTTATAATGTATTAACAACAAGACTTCCATGACCTCTTAGGAACCTTAGGGTACTTGACTTGTTGACTTTAAATGATGAAGTATGATATGAGATTGTGCATAAAAAGTCTACTGTTAAAATATGAGACTTGTATGAATGTCTATTGTTTTGTCATGATATTTAGCATGAAATGTCTACTATTTGACATGAGGTTTTATATGAGATATTGTCTACGTTACATGAAATGATATACAAAAATATGAATGTATAGTGATGAGTTTATGAAATGATGAGGATGAATGATCGAATATGCTATGACTTATTTATGATTATATGATGATATGCATACATTGATTATTCAAATTAAATAGAAAATGAAATAATAAATGACTGAACTCATTACTCAACCTTCAAAGGAGATTAAGGTATTGGTGTTATCACTCAGTGAGAATAGAAGTAAAGTCTAGAAAAGTGATCTTAAACTCACTGCTTAACCTTCAAAGGTGTTAAGGTATTGGTATTGTTACTCAGTGAGAGTTAAATAATAAATGGGAGAAGCTCACTGCTTAACCCCTCACCCCATCCATCAAGATTTTCCCACAAAACAAAGTTTGTGGCAACAACCACGGTATGAGCTCACTATCTCATGGAGGTGGTTTAAGCAACTGTGTTGGTGCACTCAGTGAGTGAAGGACTGAACCAAGTCAAAGATATATGCAATGTTAAAGTGCATGTATACAGTTGTGTGAACCATCTTGCTCTTATGTTTGTTTTGCTTGAATAATTGAAAGAAATGTTATTGAAAGAGAAATGGAATTTCATGCATAATCTCATGAATCTTACATAATGCATGCTAAAAAGGAAAAAAAGAACATACAAGGCAATGGGACCCCTAAGGTGTGGTACCTTAACCCCCTCGCCCATTGGTTCGGAACCTCGGGTATTATTACTGCTATGTGGTTATGACTACGGCATGAGCTCATTACCTCTTTGAGGGTGGTCAATCTAGAAGTGAGAGGAAAGAAAGATGGCAATCACAAATCAAGTAAATATTGTGGATAAGTAATTATAAAATGCATGCATTATTACCCATTACTTATTTTATATGATATGCCTAGATGCATGCTTAATAAGGGATTGAATGGATATTTTTGTTAATGTTATAAGAGTAGTTTAAAAACAATTGCAATTTGGCTAATCACATTTGCAAAAATCTAGTAATTGAACCATTTATATGTCTATCTTTTCATAATAAACCCAGAGTGACTAGGATGGCAACGATGACATGTTTGTAGGTAGAAAAGTGTATGAGAGGGAGGGGGGATTGAATTGTGCTTCGCCTTTTCTTGCCTTTTCTTTTCTGGAAAAACTTAAATAAAAACTATTAAGTATAGAACTTGAAGTGCAATGAAAACAGCATTAGAGATGTCAGAAAATAACTTTCTGAACTATAACAAAGATAATAAAAATGTGAATAAGCTCAAATTTAGAAAACACAATATACAAGTACTATGCAGTAAAATTGTAACGCCCCGATTTTCTGTCTGAGTGGAAAATGACCAAAATGCCATTGAGGTCATTTTCGGCCCGGAATTCGAGGATGGCCGGCCCGACAGTCCTCGAAGGGTCAACTCAATGTTTGAAGGGGATTGGATGGCCCTTGAATGGTTTCGGAGGCGAAAATCTCATTTTCTGCAGTTTCGGGTCAAAATAACCAAAATATCCCTATAGCGTTTCTACGCGGGTAAAGGTGCCGTTTGAGTCCGAAACTTTCTCTGAAGGTCTACAACAATGTTTTTACATGTTTAAAAGCATCTGTTTAAGTCCCGATGGTCCCGGGCAGTTTTAGTGTAAAATTACAATTTTGCCCCTAGAATAGTGTTTTGAGCTTAATGATGTAATTAAGTAAACCTAAGCAATATTAGGCTCTAATCGAAGATTAATTAATTTCCATAATTAATCTAGAGTCAAAAGAAACCATTAAAATTAATTAGAACCTAAAATTGCTTAGATTAGATTTAAATATCTTTTTAAAACTCAAGATTTCACTTTTGGAATCTTGAATAGTATTTTCTCTCTCCAATTCCTTAAATCAAGGAATTATGTCTAGAATTGTTTATGCACTAAAATGAGTTTATAACTCACTAATGATGCAAGACTACTCCTTAAACATGTCTTGACAACCTTAATTACCCATTTTCTTACCTAAACACTTTCTTACAAATTCCTAATCTTAATCCTAATCAAAGATACACCTAAACACAACTCTAAACCACAATTAAAATGTAAGAAATCCTCCCCATGGCTGATGCAAGTTTCGGCCACCTCTTTTCCATTTGCATCACATGTTGATTTGTTTCTCACTCAAAGAACCATATTTGAGTCATACCTTGAACCATACCTTACCATGCCTCAAGATCACAACATCTCACCTCATGGACCTCATGGGGCTGCCCTTGCTTGGTCGAAACTTCCCCCTCCCTCTTGCACCTTGCATTTGTTTCATTTCTCTATAAATAGCATGCTTGGGTGAACTTGCATCATTTTGGATTCATTTGCTAAATGTAAGTTTTCAAAGAGCACTTCAAAGTTTTCTTTTCTCTTAAGTTCAAGTGTTCAAGTTCTTCAAGTTCTTCATCCTCTTCTCTCATCCCAATCTTCAAATCACTTGGTAGGGATTTTCTTTCAAGTATTTTCTTTATTTAAGTTCTATTTCTAGTTATGTGTTTATGGTTTCTCTTGAGTCTTTTTAGAACTTCTTTCCCTCTCCTTCTTCTTCTCCATTTTCGGCCATGGTCCTTTGAGGACAAGGGAATGAGAGCTTGATGATGAGGTTCCATGATGATGATGTTCATCACTTGAACAATCTCTAAAGCTTGATCTTTGTTCTCAAATTAAAGATGTTTTCTTTTGTTCTTTCTTCTTGAACCTTGAATCTTTAACTTTGGTGATGTTTTAAATGGTTACATAAACTCAATGTTGAGGACTCATGATGTTGGTGTTAATGCATCATCAAGATCATGGTCTCTAGAGTTTCAAATGTTTCCTTTTCTTCTTAAAAAGTTTCGGTTCCTTTTCCTTTTCTCTCTTCACATTTTCGGCCATATTGGCCAATGAGATTCATAATGCTTGATGATGAGAGCTTCTAGATGATGACTATGTGTTCATTATAATGAGGCCTCTAGAGCTTGAGTTTTAATAAAAATGTTATTTATGACCTCATTTCAAGAAATGAGACTTTGTGTTCTAAAGAACCCTTGAGGTTCACTCTTGTCTTTACTTTATCTTGTCATGATAAGTTTGGGTTGAGGTTTAAATTCCTTTAAAGTCTTGTATGAGCTTTAATAAGAAATAAAATGGACTAGCATTCATATTTAAATTCAAGCTTATGCATTACATATTTACTTTGAGCTTTGCATTCATTTTTATTTTCCAAGCCATCACTTAAAGTTAAAGGATAAAGAATGGATTGCACCTCGTATTTACATTCTTGTCTAGCATATTTACCTTTCATCACTAAAGAACATAAAGATTTAAAATGAGAGCTTGCACTATCACCTAACTAAATCTTAAAGCCTTTCTATTTCGGCCTTAAAGTCGATTGTTGCTGGGCCTAGAGCACTAAAATAAAGAAATGAACTTGCATATTTATATTTCAAGTCTTGCATATTTATTTCAAGCCTTGCATATTTATATTTCAAGTCTTGCATATTTACTTTAAACTCTCACTTCACTTTGTAATGAAGAATAAAAATGAGGTGCATAGCATGTTTGAATTATGTAATCACTTAAGGACCTTAGAGCTTAAAGACTTGCCCATTTTATCTCAAGTTAAAGTTTTATGTGGAAACATTCTTTGAATGCATAATTTCGGTCCTGTAGTGATGATGAGCTTGGAATGAGTTTCATCTAGCTACGAGGGCCAACAATCTAAGTTTTACGACTTTCTTTAAGCCTCATAAACTTTATGAGATTAAGACCAAATAAGATTTATGAATTTATTTCTCTTTTAAGGAAGGATCAAGTGGTCACTGACCTAAGGATGTTATTAGCCTCTTTTACAAAATGAAATGGTTTGCAAAAGAATTTTAGAAGTCCTGAAAATGATTCCAAGAGAAACTAGCAACTTATATGCTTTAGAAATATCAAGTTATGTATTTTTTTGGGATTTAATGTTTCGATTCTTCCATGATGAGGTTGCTGCTGTATGATGATGTTTCGATGTGTTAGAATGTGTGAAAATTATGTATGATGAGGTAGGACATTTCTAGGCATGATAGGAGAGAAACTAGCTTTCTAGAAAAACTGTAAAGTCAAGATTTAGCATAGTTTTAACCCATTTATTTTTGGATACTGGCCAAACCGTTTCAATGGGAATATAATCAGATTAGGATTGTTTAATCATGAAAAATTTGATTACATTTGAAGTAGGATTGAATTTTAGCATTTATAGATAAATTAGTAACTAGAAAATCGTAAAATCGCAATTCTAGAACTCTTAGAACATTTAATTTTCTGATTCTGTGCAGCACCATTATAATTTAGTAAACACAATTTATAATTAGTTCAAAGGCTTAGGAATACCTCATAATTGGTTTAGATCTAATTTATGGCGCCTTAGGCGAAGATGGAACTAAGAAAGGGTCTAAAACGTAAGTTCTAGAACCCCGTAATCTTAAAGATGTAATTCTGCCCTTAGAATATGATGCTGCCCAGATTTACTAATGAACTTAGATTCTAGTAAGAATTATTAGTTGTGAACCCTTAGGTGCATAAGAGGTTGATAGAAAAAAATAGAATAATCATATCTCACGTCTAGGACCCGTAAGGGTCAAATCATAAGACATCGTAGGTTCAGAAGCATAATAAGCTATAAGGTTACATGGGAATGTATATTTAATTATGAGAATGACTTGATGTCTTATGATGATGTTGAATGGCTATGCATGTCCTACAAGTTTCGTGGCATAAAGCAAGTTTGAAGGAAATCCGGTGTACGCCGTTACGCTGCTGAATTTTCCCATCAAACTTGAGAATTTGAGAAAAGTTTGTGAAAACTCCTGGGTGACACCGGTTTGGCCGAGCACCCCCAGGAAAGGTTCTGGGTGACACCGGTTAGGCCGAGCACCCCCAGAACAGATGTGACGTAACACTGAGATGCATTCCTCCTGCTACGGTGGGAAGGAAACAAATTCATGAGGGTATTGACATTGAGCTTGCCAAAGCGGACAATTCGCTATGTACTAGATACCAGTAGAGCGTTTCAAAGAAGGAAATGATCCTAAGATAGGTGATCCAAGAAAGTTATGAATACCCCCTCTATTAGCCCATATTAAATCTAGTGATGACTAGTTAGGATTGAGCTTATTCCTAGGCGATAGGTGAGATGTAGTTTGGTGACCAGATTATCGCCGGGCCGGTGAGTCGGTTGGATTTTTGGTGGATATGTTAAGAGGGTGGTCTCTAAGAAAAAGAACTTAAAAGTTCAACTTATGAGAAAGATGTCACATGAAAAGTACTGTGCCTTTTATGCCACGTATATGATTTATGTTTATTTATGTTGAGCCCAAGAGCAATGAATTTCATGTTAATGAGCATATGGTATTGTCATGCATTCATCAAATATCTGTTGCATTAATGCCATTAAGACTCATACTAAAAGACACATACTTTGGATAAATAGATTTGGAAAGCTTAAAACCGAACCTTATACATGTACACCTTTTTCATAATTAAAACCAAGGTGGCTGGGGACAACAACGATGACACTCGTGTTAGAGTCAGGAATCCCTACTGAGAATCTTAAATGAGTTCTCATCCCTCTCTCTTCTTCCGTGTCGTCTCTAGATGAGGATTACAACGAGATTCGTGACTTCTTCTAAGGCTTGTGCTTAAGGGTCACACTAGCAAATGGAGTAGAGGGTCGCCGTGGGAGCATATATAGTTTATCTCTTGGATTGATACTCATCCAACCTTATAGGTGGATAAGGATCACTTCATATATATAGGCATGTTTTGATGAAAATAATGGTACAATGATGCTAGTAATTTATGTATTTATGAAGCAGTGATGATATTATGATTGTTATGTATGATACTATATTTCACGATTATGAATGGTGTGATTACTTTTCTTGCACAATGTGGTTACGATGAACGTTAGGTTAGCGCTCGCGTTTTGTTTTTCAAGTTTTGAAAAAGAAAAATTTATTCGTATCTTCCGCTAAGTATTTTAACGAAAAGTCTTAAAGAATGAGACTAAAAGAGTAATAGACTAATGATTAACCTAAATATGTTCTAGAGTATTGGGTTAAAAATTAGGATGTTACAAAAATAAATGAGAGATAATGATGAAGAAGATACTACACAAGAGTTTTATACTGGTTCAGCTAATCCTACCTACATCCAACTCTCAACAACTATTGAGTTCCATTAAAACCTTTCTCAACCCAAGAAAGCTGGATAGTTTTACAGTATTCTTCCCAAGTTCTTACTAATGACCAGTAGCTCACTCTGCTATCACAACAGAGTAGTCTTTAACTAGCCTCTCCAAGCTAAACCTATGACCAGTAACTATACTCTGTTTGTCACAACCTGAGTAATCCTTGACTAGCCTCTTCAAACTAACACCATGAACAGCAAGTACACTCTACTATTACGTTACAAGTAGTCTTTGCGTAGTCTCTTCAAGCTAAACTCATGACCAATATATCACATTACTGTTACGTTACAAGTAGTCTTTGACTAGTCTCTCTAAGCTAACTCACAGTGATCACTAACGGAGCAGGGTTATAAATGTTTGTGTTTGGGTTTATCACTCAACATCAACTAACACTCAAGTTTTCGTAAGATATACAATGACAGACCTAGAAAACTTGAATGATTTCTTTCTATGATTCTTCCTAGGAAGAAAATATGATCTATTAAGAACTTAAAAAGAAGATTTTTACAAATAAGAAACTGATTACAAAAAGTAATGAACTTCAGAGAAAAAAATGAGGAGAGATTTTTACAGCGTTTTAGCTCTTTGATTAAGCAAAAGTCTCTTTTTCGTTGATAGTATAGCATCTCTATTTATAGATGATCTGCATTTATGACCATTGCCCTTTAATCTGTTGTCCAAGTGACATGTGTTGATCTTCTTTTTGTGCCTTGGAAATGCAGTCTAGAAGAGTAGCTTGGCACTGTTAGAGTAGTTATAGAAGCAATTATGAGATAGAGGTTTCTAATGTCACATTCAAAAACTATTTTTTCTTTTCGAACAAGATTTCTGAACTTCTTTTTCTAGAAGCTGGGGCAGTTGACCATGTTGGTAGAAGAGATGTTACGTCAACCTATGATTGGGTTTGACTTGAAGTTTGAACTTCAAAATTCTCTCCATTTACTGTTGAAGTGCACCATTTTCACTATGAAATGTCCTTTTTGAAGTGCGGTATTAGTTCCTTGAATTTTCTTCGATCTTTTTGTCTTTAAATAAAGCTTGTAGATGATGATATGATTGTGATCATTGTAATATCCTAAAAATTATTTAAAAATTAATTTGAGCTATATTAGTCATAATTTCAAAAATTTGACAGTTTTACAATGATGAGGATGACCCAATGGACGTGTTAAAAAAAAAAATTTGGGCCGGGCATGAATAGTAACCTTGCGGGCCTCATAGGCTTATCGAGACAGCCGAAACCTCATATTCGGGACCAGGAAATGCTCGGGACTAAGAAAAGAGAGGGTCAAAGTTAGAAATAGCTAGAAATAAGGATTTTATACCTAGAATTAATTTTCGAGCAATGTTTGATTACCCGAGTACGGGGTTTTATCCGTTCAATAAAATTTCAGTGCGCGATTTTTAACATTGAAAGATAGTCAAATCTTTTCAATAGGATAAAGTTATCCTTATTAGCCAAGTGTAAGACTAAAATTTAATCTTGATTTACAAGATTAAATCCTAGTCATTCATTTCTTTTTATTATTAGAAAGAAGTATACTTTGACTACATCATTAATACATCTAATTTAGGATATATTAAAAAGCCACCAAGCTTGTCATTGAAGCTTGCATTCTCAGCCAGCCAAGGAAGAAGGCAGCACCTTCATCGTTTCTTCACAAAAACCATGAAAACTTGAATTCAAACCTCGATTTTCCTAGCCTAGACTTGATAAAAACAACAAACTCCTTTCACAAAACTTGTTCTACTCATCAATGCCTACAAAACTAATCGATTAGAATTCGAATCCAATCACCTTTTTCCACCTTGAGGGATCATCGTCTAATATTTAAGGGAGGGATTAGGTGTTGTTTGGAAAGTCTGAAGTGAGAAAAATCTTTCTTGGAGCATCCTTTGGAGTGAAGATCTCTAAAGTTCCAAAGAGTAGGGATTTTAAACCTCTTTTGCTTCAAATTCATTTTTCTATTTTGACCACTGAATTAATTTGATATTTTTGGTTGTATTGGTTGATAATATATGGATATTGATGTGTTTAATTTGGTGGAGTGTTTGGATGGTGTTAGAAAACTCTTTTTCTCAAAATATGTTTGAGCTATGTTTCTGTAAATCCCAATTTTAGGCAGACAGGTTATGCTTCACAATTTTTCTGAAGGGTTTGTGGATGGATTCTTGCTGTGAAAATTTTATAGGATAAAGGTAAAATTAAGATGTTTTCAATATTTTTCTTGGGTCTCAGAAATGATTTTTACTATTTTCTAAAAATTAAAAACTGAGGTAGTTAGGGTTACCACCTATACAGCCAAGGCTGAAGCTATAAATTTTGCTGATTTTGTTACCATAGCAAATGATCGATCTTCATTTGAAATTTTTATAGGGTGTTGAAAACATCCTAAGGTTCAACAATGATTTTTATTTTGAATTAATTCAGTCATTTGCTAGGGTTAAAAATTATAGAATTTTGGTTTTTAGCTGAAATTAAGTGGTCTCTAACCACCAAATTTATCTAATTTTATTAATCTAGTTAGAGAATGATTCTTGCCTGAAATTTTTACAAAACCTTGCAGACACATTGAAGTGTCTTAGAGAATTTTTATAGCCTCTAAATTGGTTGGTTGTTGTACAAATTAAATTATGCTATAAAAGTGTGAAATCTGTCCATAGGCTATATTTGTGCTGGCATGAACTCAAGTATTGATTTGGTGATATAATGACTCTTAATTCAAGTATGATGAGTATGAATGCATGCTATATAGTTTAAAGATTGGTTTATGAGAATTACATTGTAAATGAATGCCTACATGTGGCTTATGCATACATTTAAGAAAGGAAAAGCACAAGATACAGTTATATGAGAAAAGAGAATGTATAAATTTCAATCGTGCATGTTCTGACATATGAAGAAAACAGAGACAAGACTTATGTTGGGTAAAGGTGAAGGCAAAAAGAGGAACTTCCTTAGTGATAATATGAGTTGGTAGACGTATAAGCTAGGAATAGATCTATGTAAGATTGTAAAATGGAAAAAATGAAGTTCGATGATCATGTATAGGAATGAGCTCAGCCCTGATAAGCACTTTATTTCTCTTGTGTAGTGTGATCCATTATAAATACCATGTTATATAAACTAAGAGTACAAACTAAGTCTTTCCTATGTTGATGAAAAGAGAAAAATACTCCGAGTTGAGTTCTTTGGTCATAAGTAAAACCAGGTCGCTTTGAGATAATTTCACTGCATTTAGCATATGCATAATCATATCATATTTAATTGCTTGATTAGAATTACTTACTATGAGTTTGAGCATTATGATATATGTGCACTAAGTGATTGGTTACTAAAAGATACCTACTTTGAAAAGATTGATCTTGAACTTTAAAAATGAACCATTGCTATGTAATGCATGATCATCCTTTTTATAAATAAACCAAAGTGGCTGAAATGATGATGATGACATTTATTATTGTGTATTTGGGGGAAATGCCCTATTGGAAATTTTAGAATTCTCATCCTTATGTGTTTGTATTCTCGTGTCATCTCCAAGTTGACACAAAAAATCATGAGGCTACTATAGGAAGGATTAAATGGGAATTGCAGTAGTTTAGTAATGGAGACTTGTATCTATTGTATTTAGTTATATGTATATGTCTACAAATATTGTATTAAAACTCATGGGAGAGGTTCTTTTTGTACTCGACTTTGTATTAAATGAATATTTTATTTCTTTATTATATATATTAATAGAACCACGATTTAGTTACTACCCGATTCGATCAATCTTGCTCTAGATATTTAAGAAAGGTTTGTTAATCTATAAGTAACAACTCCCGAGTCCGATGTCATGGCTTAAGACTGATGTTGTACTTGAAAGAATGTTATAATCATGATAAGTTGTAGAACACATATGCTTTAGAGATGGATTGATATCTTCAGTTGAGATGTTCTTTCTAAAGTCGCGTGCTACTTTATGGCGATTTGAACCTTGGCTTCTTTGTACTTGACAAATTTCTTCAGCAAGTTGATCATATGTTTGTTCATTCCATGATATATTTTTCACTTTCATTAAATTATAATCTTTTCAAATGAGATTAAACATGTTTACACATGTCATGTGAAAATATTTTCGCTTTTAGAATTATGTTATGCTAAGATAACCACTTGTTTTATGCTTCAAGAAACTCAAGGAAAACATTAGTCCTTTTTCAAAATGTTTTCTCTAAATTGGTTATGTTATTACTCAAAACATTTTGTACAAACGCCTTTTGAAGGGTTCTCTAGCGAACAATCTCTCCTTTTTTTATGATAACAAACCAATTTTCAGAAAATCTTTTGAAGATAATTTGAAAGAAATATAACAGGATATATATCTTGATAGACCAATTTTCTTTCAAATCAGCATATGATATGATTCTCAGAGAGTCATTTTCTTAAGGCATGATATGTATGAAAACACGAGCACTTCAATACCTTAAGACTGAAATTTGAGTTGTTTCTATTTTTCATAAGATTTTTGAGTTTACTCAAAGTGCTTTTTGAGATGTATCAAGCTTTCTGAGAGGTATCAGAGCAAGTTAGGAAATATATATGAGTGTCAAAGCTTTCTAAATAAACACAACTTGATTTTTAGTCATTTTGACTTCTTTGAAAATACATTAGTTTGAATAAAGTGAGTAATACTTGTGATATATAATCTTAACTTTGAATCCATACTCAGTATATTTTTATCCAAATAAATTTTTGAAGCATGATACAATTTTTGCTCATAAAACCATGTAACATACAAACTTTGCACACAAAAGAAATTTCTGAAGCTTATAGGACCTTGACCACAATTGTATCAGAGTATATGAAAGAGGTTTCTAAAGCTTAAAAGCATTGATCACAATTGTATCTGAGCATGTTTTTAAGAGCTTATGATATAATTCATTAAGGTTCATATTTTCATGACAAAAAACATAAAGATTATGTAACATGGCATGCACAACAAAGATATAATATATATATATATATATATATATATATATATATATATATCAGAGCAAACAGATAATATATGTGTGCCATGTATCAAAAGAAAAAACTTATTAGAACAAGTCATAGAAACAAAACAAATACTTGAGTTTTAGCAAGGTACCAAAAAAAATTGTATCAGAACAATAAAACAAAAACAAATGTCCAATGATAAAAAAAAAATGCAAATGTTGGGAAAAATATCTCTGAGCTTCTCCCCCTCAGCATGATATTCCCCATGGATTCCTCAACACAAATTTTCTAATCTCTATTTTCTATTGTTTAGCAAGAGCAAGGATTACTCAAATAAGAATATATTTTACAATGCATGTATAAACATGTTTATCTCATGTTATGAGATCTTAAATGAAATAGAAGAGAAATTATATCCTTATCCAAACAATTGATAGCTAACAATAAAAAGAAGTTTTCAACAATATAAGAAATCAAATCTTGAAACTTTAGAAAATAGCACGGGACATCAAAAAGTACACTCAAGATGAAGAAATCAACTCATGTCCAAGAGCAACGTGTTTCTTAATCTTCAATTATCACAATCGCAAAGATATCATTAGTAAAGAAGATTGGATAAGTGAAGAATTGTTCAAGGAACTGATTGCCCATATCAGAAATCTCACTTCACTGTGGAGCATAGAATGCTACAGGAAAAGGAGGGAAATTTGAATTTTGAATTTGAAATGTTCAATTCAAACCTAGTTTTAAACTGGTACGTCATCTCTTCTGCCTGATTGATTAAGCACCCTGGCTTCATGAAGGAGAAGTTCAGAAAGCATGTTCAGAAAGTAGAAAAGCAGTTTCTGAAGGAATATCAGAAAACTTAACATTACAATGGCTTTTGCGATAGATGTAACAGATCTGTCAACCTCTCTTCTAGTCGTTTCTTTCAAGACACAACTGATGATTAACATGTGTCACTTGGAGAACTGATCAAAGGCAATGGTCACAAAGGAAGAACGCTATGTATGGAGATGCTATGCTTAAAGGCCAATGAGAGATTTGATTTTTCAAGTGAGGAAACTCTACAAAATACTCTTCCCACTTCCTGGAAGATTCAATACATTATGTAATCAATTTTTATCCTTGAAGTATAAGAAAATCTTCCTTTAATATTTTTAATTAGATTTATGCTCTTCCTAGGGAAGAAGGTTAGAAGGAAGTCATTCAAGTTTTTCCAATAACTTTTCATGTATATGCTAAGGAAACTTGAGTATAGATTAGTTTGAGTGGCAATCCAAACATAACCTTTGTATCCTTAATCCAGTAGTGATCGCCGTGAGATAGCTTAGAGAGGCTATTGTAAAACTACTTGCAACGCGACAGTAGAGGTTGCTACTGCTCACGGTTTAGCTTGAAGAGGCTAGTCAAACACTACTTGCAACTTGGAGAGGCTGGAGCAAGACTACTTGCAACTTGGAGAGGCTGCTGCAAAATTACTTTCAACGTGACAATAGAGATTTCTACTGGTCACGGGTTAGGCTTGGAAAGGCCAGTGTCAAGACTACTCGGTTAGACTTGGAGAGGTTAGTATCAATACTACTCAGGTTAGCTTGGAAAGGCTAGTACAATACTATTCATGTTAGCTTGGAGATGCTAGTACAATACTACTCGGTTTAGCCTGGAGAGGCTAGTAAATGAATACTCAAATTGCAAAAGTTTTTGAGTTTGTCTACTGGCACAAGTAAGAGCTTGAGAAGGCTAATGTAAAGACTATCTATTTTACTTTCTTAGGTTGAGAAAGTTGTTTTAATGGAACTTCAATAGTTATTGAGTACTGGATGTAGGTAGTTTCGTTGAACCAGTATAAAACCTTCGTGTCTTTTTTTTCTTTCTCTCTCTGATCTCCTTCATATTTATCTGTTGCATTTTTATTAATCATACACTGATATATCTTTTTCACTACTTTGTTATTCCTTTTAATAATGAACATTTTATTTAACACGCTTCAGAAATCCACTTTCTGAAGCTGCTAACTATATTTTCGCTGCACTACAAGTCTTACACTTCATAGTACTTGTTTTCAAATGTTTCAGAAAACACGAAAAGAAGTAATGTATGATTCAACCCTCCCTTCTCGTGCACATTTCCACCCACATAAGGTTCATTAACAGAGGCAGTGGTGGGAGCAATGGGTTGGGGTGAGCTGATCACGTGATCTTCATCTTGTTGCTCACCCATAGAAGATTTGTCCCTAGAATCTGAAGGCTTAGATGAAAAGAATGTAACGCTCCAATTTTTACTGTAATTTTTACTGTCATTAGAAATTACTCAATTACCGAATTACCATAGGTAATTATTACATAAGATTTGAGGCCGAACAATCCTCAATAAAGGAATATAACATTAGAAGAGAGGTTAGGAACGATTCATGCGAGAGTCGCAAATCCCGAATTTCTGTACGTATAAAATGACAAAAATGCCCCTGAAGTTATTTTACTCAGAAAATGAGGATCGTGGGCCCCACATATTCTCAAGGGGATATTTTGAGGATAATAAGGGATTGTTTGTGTTATGTGTGTTAATAGAGCAGAAGGATCTCAATTTTGAGTTCCGACCTTGAAAATGACAAAACGCCTCACATTGCTTTAACTCCGATGTCGTGGCGACTGAGCCCGAACCTCACTAAAATGTTTTAAAATGTGTTTTTAAGCCATGATTAACCATTGGTTAAGCTCGGGTGGCCTCGGACAGTTTTTAAGTGAAAGTATGATTTTGCCCCTATTTTTGGGCAGTTTTGCGAATTTCGGGATTTTTGATTCGTATACCGAAACCTAAGCAATATTAGGCTCAAATTAAAGCTTATTAAATTCTAAATATTAATCTAGAGTCAAAATTATGTATTTAGATTGATTAGAACCCAAAATTGCTCAAAAACACCCAAATTGCTTACTAATTCACTTAAACCCTTAACCGTAAATTCTCTAAATTACATGAATACCTTGCCTACACCTAAATAATGCATGGAACACACAAATTTCACTTCTTTGGGCTGTAATGGATGAAATTATTGATGCGATTATGCAGCTAAATTATTGCCAAAAGTTGCACTAAAACAAAATGCCAAAATGTCACCATAAGAGACATAATTCCTTAATTTCATACAACTTTGTATAAAATGATTTTTCCTCCCTTATTTCTCCTGCAAAATTCCTTCCACTATCTCATCATTTTGGCCAATTAGAAGCCTCAAAATCTTCTATAAATAGGCCTGCTTGAGTGGTCTTGGAATGCTTGGTTCATAACTAGTTTTTAGGAGCACCAAAAACTTTCTTTCTTCCTCCTCTTTGGCTGAATTCTTTCTTCAATTTTTTCAAAGAGATTTTGTTTCATTTCACTTCAAGAAACCAAGTTCTCTTCCTCTTCTTCAACTCAGATTAGGTAGGGAGTAGTTTCTAAATTTATTTCTATGCTTTGGGGAGTTGTGTTTTTAGCTCAAAATGATGAAATTATGAACTTACCTTAGCTTTTCATTTTGGTTTTCCTCTTCAATTTTTCTTTAAGCAATTTAACCATATGGCCTAGGTGGAACTAAGATGATGGCTTGATGATGAGGACCTTGAGGGTGGGTTGTAAATCCATCACAAGTTAGGCCTCTAAAGCTTGAAAATTCCACTTGATGCAAAACTTTAAAGAATAATGCTTTATGATGCTAAAACAAAGATTTTTAGTTTAGAACTTGAAAGATATATTTTCCTTTTATGTTTTATTTCTTGTTAAGATATGTATTGGGTTGAATTTATAATTCTTTTAAAGTCTTGAAGGAGCTCTAGTAAAGAAACAAAATGAATTTGCATCCATGATTAAGTTTATGCTTTGCATAACTATGTTTACCTTCTATGTCATCACTAAATTTTCAAGAATGAATAAATGAACTTGCATTTCTCATGTTTAAATTCCAAGCTTGTATTTCATGTTTATGTTTCAAGTCATCACTTAATCTTTCAAGATAATAAAGAGGTTGCATCTCATATTTAATTTATGCTCTCATTATATTTTATAATGGCTAAAAGAATCAATGCATGGCATATTTATTTTATGCCATCACCTAAAGATCCTAGAGCTCAAAGACTTGCCCATGTATCACAAGCAAAGAAATATGATTATTGGAGTTAAAGAATTTATTCTTTAAAAAGTCTTGAGATTAGAGCTTAAAAAGATGTAATAATATTCTCTTCTCCCTCTACTAGTCCTGAGCGGACTACCGCCGCTCCGGTTTCTTAATATTCTCTTCTCCCTCTACTGGTCCTGAGTAGACTACCGCCGCTTCGGTTTCTTAATATTCTCTTCTTCCTCTACTGGTCCTGTACGGATTACCGCTGCTCTAGTTTCTTGTATCATGTTTATATTTCAAGTTCTTGCATCATGTTTAATTTTCAAGTCATCACCTTAAATCTTAAAGATAAAGAAATGGAATTGCATATCATGTTTATAATTCTAAGCTATCACCTTATAAAGATAAGATTAAAATAAGGTTGCATAGCATGTTTATAATTCTAAGATGTCACCTAAATCTCTAAAGCTCAAGACTTACTCCTTTTATCTTAAGTGAGAATTTTAATTGTGAAGATCCTCCCAAATTTGACAAAAGAACTAGTTTCTAAATGAGTTTTAAGGCTTTGCAAGGATTTTACGGGGAACTAGTATTTTATATGCACTTAAAATATGATTCTATGTAATTGCATGAGGTTCATGATTCGGCCACTGATCTGAGTTTAGTATCAATGTGTGATAATGATTTGATATGATTAAAGTTGTGATAATTATGGTTTATTGTTAAGAGAATGATTTATAATTGATAATTCTATGTAAGGATTGGATGCTTATTAAGTACTTGATATCATTGAATGATTTCCTGGCTTGCATGTTATAGTTGCTGTTGCAAATAATGAGAATGCTTATACATGAAATGTTCTTTATTATGTAAAATTTACTTTTGTTGCTAGAAGAAAGTGTATCATTGTAAAAGTGTAATTTGGAAAAGTTCTGGCTAAGGAAAGACTTGGTATTTAAGCGTGTCCATTGTGACCCACCTCTCTTTCCTGGAAATCTCCCATATGCATGATTACAGTTGATATATATTATTCTAGCTTAAGACTATAAATGAGAAAATGTTATGATGTTTATGAATTGTATTATGATATAACATGCAAAGATTTAATGGTGACTTAAACTTATAAGAAAATGATCCTTTGGAACCATCAGACTATAGGTGGTGAAAAGGTGATTTTAGCCCCCTAACCCGTTCTCTCAAAAGGGTAGAGTCGAGACTTTAGCTTATCAAAAGGGATAAGTATATGCTAGTGACGACTAGTAAAGTATGAACTCATAACCTAAATTACTCCCAAAAGGGTGGAGTATAGGGTGGCCTAAGGAAAATAATGATGATGATAAGATTTTAAGTTACCTAAGGCACTAAAGAAATGAAATATGTGCACTATGTCCACGTGTAGCTAATATTATATGACGTTCTTTTATGCATGTTATTTGATAATGATGATGAGGAAAATGATGTAATGATAAAGGAAAAGTTCATTGTAAATATGACATGGTAAGATTATGATGCATTATAAGATGCATGATTAAAAATTGACGAACCTCGGTTAAGTATTTGTCCGAACTTAAAATGAATCTTTGCATGCTCACTATTTTAGAATAATCCCGAGGTTCCTGGGGACTTTGATGATGACACGTAGAAGGAGGTACCTTCATCGAGAATTCTTTAGCAAGATTCTCACTCCCTTTTCTTTATTTCCGTCATTGTCTCCAGATTCAGATGGCGACATTCGTCCTGTTCGTTGATACCCCTACTTGGGAATTTCACTATGATCCGGTGCATCGCTCGTATCATTTTGAAGGGAGGTGCGCAGTTCATGTTTTTATTTACATAGGTCGTCCATTTGCATATCCTGTCCCTAGTTATCGATTTTCTCCTACTTTTCCCTATGGCGATGAAATGGTTTTCGAACATGCACGTCCACTTGATGAAAGGATGTTACGTTCTTATCCCGCTTCATCTACTGTCCATGGATTTCCAGAGTATGTTCCCGAGACGAGATATTCTGAAACTGATCCTTCAGAGGACACTCCTACTCATGTATATTTTGAGAGTTCTGCTCCTACTCCCACACGTGTAAGAGAGGGTAGTGAGGAAACAGTTGTTCAGCTGAGGTTAGCAAGAAGGCCGTCCATGCGACCCCAGCCTGGTGTATCTCGTGTGTCCCCTCCCGAGGGAGCTCATCATGGATCGGATTTATTCCCCCATTTCCAGGAAGTGGCCATAGAGGGTTCTTAGTAGATTTATGTGTGATCATGCATCCTAGTTTTAGGATAACCTTCCCGGCTTATGGAGTTATCTAGTTTAGGGACATGTATTTCCTTATGTATATTTTCTTTTATGGGTTTGCATAAGATAATGATGTATAAACATAACCCACCCTTTGAGTGAGGTTATTGTATGTAAATATATGCTATAATGTGCTTATGGATGTTATATGATGGAGCCTAAGTGATATGATGTGATATATTCTTAAACGTCTTATTATACTCCGCTTACTCGTTCACGTTGTACTCGGCTCACGTTTTCAATTATGTGTTAAAAAAAAAATGGCTCGTAATTTCACTAAGTATTTTCAAATTATGAAGAAAGAACCAAAGCAAGGAGTAAAGTCTAGTCATTAATCAGATTCAACCTAGGTGTATCTGGTTAATTACTAGGGTGTTACAAAGAACAATTTTTATTCATCCTTGTCTGAATCTTGTCCTAGCTTGCAACGTCTTCTAGCTCTATAGGTTACTATCAATCCATTCGATTGGGATGATTTTGACATTTCCTCAGGTTCTGTAGAGTCCTTTGAGGTTCTCTCTATTTTGATTACTTTTCTTTTTCTTTCCCTCCTCTCAGCATCCGCAACAACCTTTTCAGTATAATAACATGTAGTTCATCCTACAGCAGGTGAGTGCTTCCCAGTCTTGGGAGAAGAGAAAATTGGATTAGGGTGAAGACTTGTCATGCCCTTGGGCTCAGTAGCACAGTTGTTATCTCATTGGGTTGGTGTTTGGGAGAGTTTGTGAGACATCTAGAGACCTCTTTAGCTGAGACTCCAAAAGTCATAAACCAGTCTCCTTTTGATGAGCATCTAAGTCCCATGTTAGGTGCTTAGATGATGTTGGACAGGTCCGTTATACCTAACTCTAAGTCAATGTCCCTAATAGAGGATATCAGCACAGATTCAGATAGCTACACAAGCTGTGAGTAAAGAGTAGTCACCATGTCGGTGAAGACTTAGTGATGTTGAAGAGATAACTTCTAGTGGGATGATAATCTGAGTCATTAGCTCTCTACTTAGTTTTTTCTATCATGCGCCAGGAAAAGTTTTCAGTGTGGTGTTGCTGATGTAGTGGGTCTTGGTACATGAGCAAGGTATCGATGTAAGCAATGCGACCATCGAAATGCTTACCTTTAGCCATTGTTGGTTTGTGTGTGTGAAGATTGAATGAGAGAAAAAGGGTTTGAGAAGAAAGTTGAGGGTTTGTGAGTGAGAATGGTAAGGTTGCAAAGAAGATTTGTGAGAGAGGAAAATAGGAAATGGTTAGAGTTATGAGTGTATGAGGTTGACAATGAATGTAAAGGTATGATGTGTGAGGAGGGGGAGATTATTTAAGTGATGAGATATAATGACTAAAGATGAAGCGATGTGGGATAGAGAAACTTAAAACGAGTAGGAAATATCCTACTCTTTTCATTATTTCAGTAAGAGTAGTTTCTGAAGCATGGAACCATTTTCTAACCCATCGAAATAACATTGATTTTTTACACCACATGCAACTTTTAATTCTCAACTTTGTGAGAGCATATACTCCATTTTTTGATCATTTGATATTTTCTCTGAATATCTCATCTTCTCTTTGAGCTTGCATACTGATATTCTGACCTTGTAAACTGATTGCCTGGTCTTGCAAACTAATTCTTTGGTCTTGGGAACTAATTGTCTTTGTTTGGGCTTTAATTTGGAGCCATGAAAGGAAGTGTCTAGAGATGTTTATGCAAGAATGCTTATGTAGATTTCAAAACTTTTAAGGTTCAAAAGCATTTTCAAAACACAAAAGCAATCTTCAACTGATAGTTTTGAGAATATATCAGACACATGGTCCTCAATATTCACAAATATTAACTCAACATCTCCTTTCTGAGCATGATCCTGAATAAAATGATGTTTAACATCGATGTGTTTGGATCTAAAGTGATGGATAGGATTCTTAGTAAGATTAATAGCACTGATATTATCACAGAAGATACATATTTTGGAATACCTCAGGTGATAATCTTCTAGCTGGTTCTTTATCCGTAGCATTTGGGTGCAGCAGTTTGCAATAGCTATATATTCAGCTTCAGCCATAAAGTGAACAATGGTGTTCTGCTTCTCACATGATCAATTGATGAGGCTTTTTCTAAAGAGATAACAGTATCCACTGGTGCTCTTTCTCTTTACTTTGTCTCTAGCAAAGTCAGTGTAACAGCCTAGGCTGGTTTATGGATTGATGACTGTCCTCATAAACTAATATGAGGTCTTTCTAGCATGCTTTGTCTTTACTCACATGTTTCCTGAGAAAACTTTCGAGGAGGCCACCCATCCCAAAATCGTTCTAAGTCAAGCACACTTAACCTTGGAGTTCTTTAGCGATGGGCTATCAAAAAGAAAATGCATCTTGTTGGTATAGGTAGTACAAATCAATTCATATAAGTCATCCTCAACTGTATAGTCCTATACCTATACAGTCTTAGGATTCCTATCGTTCTGGTGTGTAATCGGTTTGATCATGCACCTCTTCACTTAAAAGCTTGCCAAGAATCACTCCTTGTTTGTGCCTTTCTTACACCGACGATTACACTCCACTCTCATCACTGGGCATTACATGCCCACCAGCTTCGCTTGGTTCGTCCTCAAACTACACCATACGGGGAGAAATGTTGCTCTAATACCATTTGTAATGGCCCAGGCTACTTTATAGATTGATGACTGCCCCTATAAACTAATACAGGGTCTTTTCAGCGTACTTTGTCCTTACTCACATGCTTCATGAGAAAATTTCCTAGGAAGTTACCCATCCCAATATTGCTCTAAGTTAAGCATGCTTAACCATGGAGTTCTTTAGTGATGGGCTACCGAAAAGAAGATGTATCTTATTGGTATAGGTAGTACAAATCAATTCATATAAGCCATTCTCAACTGTATAATCCCATACGTATATAGTCTTAAGATCCTTCTCATTCTGGTTTGTAATCAGTTCATTCATGTACCTTTTTGTTTGAAGTTTGTCAGGAGCTGTTCCTTGCCCATGCTTTCCTTGCATCGGCGATTACTCCCTGACCTCATCACTGGGCATTATAGTCAGCATCATAATACTCTACAATCTCATAGGATATACCTTTCTTGTACCATAAGCCAAGATTAGTAGCACTAGATAAGTATCTAAAAATTCTTTTAACAGCATTTAAGTGTGATTGTTTTGGGTTAGATTGGAATCTAGCTCAAATCCTTACACTTAATTGAATGTCTAGTCTACTCGCTATAAGATACATAAGTGAACCAATCATTCCTCTATAGCTGGTTTCTGATACATTTTCACTATTCTCATCAACATCAATGACTTGAGATGGATGCATAGGGGGTATTCATAGATTTGGATTGATCCATGTTAAACTTTTTCAAAAGGTCTTTGTATACTTTTCTTGATAGATCAAGGTTCCTTCCTTTTGTTGTTTCATTTGAAGCTCGAGGAAAAACATGAATTCACCCATCATGCTCATCTCAAATTCATACTGTATTAATTTTGAAAACTTTTCATAGAGAGAATAGTTAGTAGCACCAAATATAATGTCATCAACATATATTTGGACTATCAGAAAGTGATTATCTTGTTCAAGAGTAAAAAGAGTAGTGTTAACTTTATTTCTTTTGAATCAATTCTTCAGCAAGAAGGTACTTAGTGTTTCATACCAAGCTCGGGGAGCTTGTTTCAGATCATAAAGTGCCTTTGTTAGCTTGAAGACATGGTTGGGAAGGTTTTTACTCTCAAAACCAAGAGACTACTTTACATATACTTCCTTAGAGAGGAATTCATTTACGAACACAAACTTAACATCCATCTGGTAAAGAGTGAATCCCTCATAGGCAGCAAAGACAAGTAAAATTCTTATGGCTTTAAGCCTAGCTAATGGTGCAAGGGTTTTATCATAATCAATTCCTTCTTGTCAATTATAACCTTGTGCAACCAATTTTGCTTCGTTCCTGACGACCTTGCTAGCTTCATCTAACTTGTTTCTGAACACCCATTTTGTTCCGATAATTGTCTTTCCTTTAGGTTTCTCAGCTAGTTTCTTATATCTTTATCCAAGCTTCTGATAGCTAACGATCAATAGAAGGCTTCAATGCCACAAGACATCAAAGAAAAAGACTTCAGAAAGTAGCACTGGACATCAGAAAGTATGCTTGCATGAAGAAATCAAGCATGAAGAAATCAGTCATTATGTTCATAAAATTTGTATCATAAACGAACAATGATTAAAACAATGAAGACTCTTATATCACCAAGGAAATGATATCATGCTTTAGAAAGTTCACGTATCAAAATAGTGAATTCTACATCACTAGGAAGGAGGGAAAATTTGAAATTTGAATTTCAACATTACTTGTGAAAAGTCAAAATTCCAATGTCAAAATTGGTAAATCATCTCTCTTGCCTTTGAATGTCAACTATTAAAATGTTCTAGAAGAAAGTGTTTAGAAATCATGGTTCAGAAAGTAAGAGATAACTTTTGAAGATCATCAGAAATCTCCTTTTTCTCACAACAGCTTCTGGAGACTGCTTTGACAAAGTAGAAAGGTTACTCTTCTAGATTTCCTTTCCAAGACACAAATAGATGATCAATAGGTGTCCATAAAAGATCTATTTGAAGGCAACAGTCTCAAAGAACACCTCTATATATAGAGATACAACACTCTTCATGAATATTAAGACTAATGTTGATCAAAAGTGCAAAAAACACTGTTAAGTTTTCTCTTTATCTGTTTGTACAAGTTTATCACTTACTGTAAATCATTTCTTTGTACAAAATCTTCTTTCAACACTTCATTGTTCATACATTCTTCTGAAGAAGAATTTTGTTTTGAAAGAAGTCATTCAAGATTGTGAAGATCTTTTCATTATAACTAATGAAATCTTGAGTGTAGGTTAGTTTGAGTGGCAACCCAAACTTGTAACCGTTGTAACCTTGATCCAGTAGAGATCAGTGTGAGATAGCTTGAAGAGGCTTGTTAAATACTACTTGCAATATGGCAGTAACTGAGTTTTACTGATCATGGGTTTAGCTTTGAGAGGCTAGTTCAAGACTACTCAGTTCAGCTTAAAGAGGCTAGTAAAGAACTACTTAGTGTGAGACAGTAGAAGTGACTACTAGTCGATCTGTCAAAGCTTGAGAAGGCTACTGAATAGACTATCTTGACTATTTCTCTAGTTGGAGGAAGAAGTAGTGGAAGTTGAGAGTTGGATGTAAACAAGATTGGCCAAGCCAATATAAATCCTCCTATATTCATTTTTCTCCTTCCTTTATCTCATCCCCTTTTTGTTCTTATTTAAAGTTTAAAGCTTTCAAAAATCTTTGTCATCTTATCTGTTCTATTAAGTTCAAAAAGCTAGCTTTTTGAAGGTGCTTAACATTATATTTCATTGTGCTACAAGTTCATCTTGATAGCATTTTTAGTTTATTTTTTTAGATTTTTAGTCAAGGTAGCAAAAGGAAAAACACGATTCAACCTCCCCTTCTCGTGTGACTTTTGTAACATCCTAATTTTTAACCCTATACTCCTAGAATGTATTTAGGTTAACCATTAGTCTATTACTCTTTTAATCTCATTCTTTAGAACTCTTCATTAAAATACTTAGCGGAAAATATGGGTAGAACTTTTCTTTATGAAAACATAGACAAAACATGAGCCTCGCGTACCGTAAAGCGTAAACAAAAAAAGAATAACATGAACAGAAACACCAGATAGGTTTCATGGAAAGATCAACCATGAACACATCATCATATAACATTAACGTTAAATATCAAGTCAAACATTAATAGTATTAATGATATATGAACATCCCACAATAATATCACATCAAATATATTGGGCCCATTCGTGAAGGTTGAGCATACAACAATTCAAAACTACACACGACTACTATGTGAAAAGGCTAAGACTATGTCCCTGTTTCTGTTGCGCTACTCTGATTTCGACCACCAAGCTACTTCCATGTCAGCATCTCAGGGCGATCCTTGAACATCGTTGTCAACCTTGTCTGAAGACGAAGATGGAAAAGAAAGATAGGGGGAGTGAGAAACTTATACAAGAATCTCAGTAGGGCTTCCCTATTCACACATGTGTCATCATCATCGTCTTCAAAAACCTCGGGTTTAACTTTGAAAATAGTGGGCATAAATATGATTCATTTATTAAGTTTTCAAAAACTATTAGCCGAGGCTCGTATCTTTTAGCATGAATCTGAATGCATGAATGCAACAAGTAACTCATGTATGCATGGTAATACCTTAGTGCATGCGACATAAATCAACAACGTATAAATTCAAAACACAAGGTAGGGCTAAGCACAAGAGCAGGGGATAATCTATAAAACAAAAACAGGGGCACATAGATGAATGCATGATAGAGTAATGTAATGAGTTCTCATATCTCTTTCATATTGTTCCACCCTCTTTCATCATCACCAAAAACCCAACCAACGTGCCAGCCCCGGTGATTTAACAATTACTACTAGAACCAACTGCCCTAACCGATCGCCTAGGATGAGCTCAACCTAACTAGCCGTCGCTAGATTTCATATGGGGTAATAGATGGGGTAACACATCATTTCTTCTTCAAAACGCAACTACTAGCATCTAGTGCACAGTAATATTGTCCGCTTTGGCAAGCTCAATGTCAACACCTTCACGGTTTTGTTCCTAGGGGTGCTCAGCCAAACCGGTGTCACCCAGGACGCGTCTCGGTACTATATCACATCTGTTTTGGGGGTGCTTGGCCGAATCGGTGTCACCCATAACGTATCTCAGTGTGCTATGCATGAATGCATCATAAACACATGTTCTCTTCAGAGATACAATACAATCATAAATCATCATTTAACTTATCATGCTTATAAACTCATAAAATCATGCATCCCGATCAATGATAATCATTCATGCAATTTATGATGCAAGCATGCCTTCACATTCATTTCATATATATATATATATATATATACATTCACCAAACTATAAATCATCATGTTCATAATCCAAGAATAGGCATGCAAGATCATCAATTCATATTCACATGAAGGAAGGAATACTTATCTACAAATTTTATGTAAAACCCTAGTAATTAATGTAACATCCTAATTTTTAACCCAATACTCTAGAACATTTTTAGGTTAATCATTAGTCTGTTACTTCATAGGTCTCATTTAACTTTGAATTACTTAGCAGAAAATACGGGTAATTTTTTTTTTGAAATGAAAGTGAGAGCCGCGTGATGCGATATAACTTGCAACGGACAAAACATACATCTCATAACGTCATAGCATAAAGCATATAAGGGCACATCATGAGAGACACTGAATAACATCTCATATATAATTATAATTTGCCCACTTATAAGCGTGGGACTTAATTTAGTACATGGAAATACATGAAAGAAAATACAACATAAACATAAACATAATCTACTCCCCTATCCGAGTGCAACTAATAGGATAACCTTTAAACAAAAGAAGGTTCATCCCCATCTAAGTAGTGTGTGTTCTAACTCGGGGACGTGCCCGCTCGAACACCAGGCCATCGCCAAAAGGTGAGACGGGGGAGAAACGATGGGAATGTACAAGGGGAGTGAAGGGTCGACCCATGAACATGAATACTCTAACTGTGCATCGACCCACAAAATGGTATGATCCGTGGTCCGGGTCATGGTGCACCTCCTATGTCGGCGGGTCCACGAATATCACGAACCTCGCCATCTCAAGACGTGACGGAAAGAAAGAGATAGAGGAAGTGAGAATCTTGCTAAAGAATCTCAGTAGGGCCTCCTACTACCTAGGTGTCATCATCTACGTCCTCAGGAACCTTGGGTTTATTTATACGAAATGACTGAGCATGTATTAGGTTCATTTTAAACTTTAAAATATATTTTATCCAAGGTCCATTCATTTTAGGATGATCTTAATGTCATGGATGCAACATAATAGAAAATGTATGCATGGCACTACCTAATGCACATACATAAAACATAACATCAAGCATCATCATTCTTGGTGGCATAAAGTGGCAATAGTAACATTCATATGGGACAAAACTTTGTGACATAATCATAATCATGAAACTTCTCTTCCTCATGGGCCACCCTAAAAGACAATCGAACTGGGGGTGCTCGGCCGAACCGGTGTCACCCAGAACGTGTCATACATCTAGGTTATGAGCTCATACCTTAACTAGTCGTCACTAGTTCTTACTTACCACTTAACGATAAGCGTATCATAAATCATAAATCCCGACTATCTGAGTACGGGTTAGGCAAAACTCTTAGGGGTGCTCGGCCGAACCGGTGTCACCTAAGAGTGTAAAATGGTACCGATGTCACATGAGTTCTATGGAGGTGCTCGGCCGAACCGGTGTCATCCTAGAACCCATCTTAGTACCTTAATTTTCAAAATCTCTTTAAGTCCCTAAATTTGTCGGAAATTCGGCGGCCCAACGGTCATTACACCGAATTTCCTTCCAAATTTGCTTTATGCCACATAAACATATAACCTCATAAATTCCTCATATGAATAACATCATCATCATTAGCATACTTCATGCATCATCATAAAACATCCAAACGCTTACCCTTACGGTAGCTTATGCTTTGACCCTTACGGGTCTTAATCTTGAGATATAGTTCTCTACATCCGTCGCTCATATCTTTATGCACCTAAGGCTCATAATTAAACATCATTCATAATCCTCTCATTTTACTTTTAAATCTGAATAGCATAGGGTGGAAATCCTAACATGTGAATACGGTGTACTAGAACTTACGCCTTAGACCCTTTCTTGGTTCCGCTACTTGAAGGCGCTATGGATTAAATCTAAATCAATTATGAGGCATTCCTATGCTTAAGGACTAATTATTAATCATGTTTATCATGTTGTAAGGGTGTTGGACAGAATCCAGAAAATTAAATGTTCTAAGAGTTCTACATTTGCATTTTTACGGTTTTCTAGTAACTAGTTTCCCCATAGGTGCTAGAATTCAATTCTAACTCAAATGATACCAAGTTTTTCATGTCTAAACAATCTAAATCTGATTATGTCCCCATTAAAACAGTTTGGAAAAGCTCCATAAACAAATGGGTCAAAACTATGTTAAATTCTAGCTTTACGGTATTACTAGTTAGCTAGTTTCTTACCTATCATGCATAGGATCGCTTCTACATCATCATATGATATTTTTACACATTCCAACACATCAAAACATCATCATACCACATCACACTCATCATATCAGGACCGAAAACATTTAACTTCAATAAGAGAGTTAAATTGACATTTCTAGGTACATAAGTTAACTAGTTTCTCTTGGAATCAATCTAGAACTTCTAAAACTCTTTGCAAAACACTTTAATTCATCAAAAGGCTAAGAGAAGCCTTAGGTCACTGACCAAAACATATTCCATCCCTTAAAAGATAATAAAATCACAACTTGTGATGACATAACCTTATAAAGATTGTAAAGCTTTAGGGAAAACTTAAAACATAGACTATTGGTCCTAGTAGCTAGATGAAAACTCATTGCAAGCCCATCATCACTACTTGGCCGAAATTATGCATTCAAGGAATACATTCACATATAACTTTAACTTGGAATGAAATGGGCAAGTCTTTGAGCTCTAGGTTCTTAAGTTGTGACATAAACTAAACGTGCTCATGCTTTTCATTTTTAATCTTGCTTACAAGGTAAAGTGATGACTTAAAATTAAATATGCAAGGCATAACTTAAACGTGCAAGCTTGAAAGTAAATATGCGAGGCATAAACTTAAACGTGCAAGCTTGAAGGTAAATATGCATGGTTCAATTCTTTATTTTAGTGCTCTTGGCCCAACAACAATCGACTTTAAGGCCGAAATAGATAGGCATTCGAGAAATTAATTAGGTGATAATGCAAGTTCAATTCTTTATTTTAGTGCTCTAGGCCCAACAACAATCGACTTTAAGGCCGAAATAGAAAGGCTTCGAGAATTAAATTAAGTGATGATACAAGTTCCATTTTAATCTTTATGTTCTTAAGTGGTAGCTAGAAAGCAAAGATGCATAGCAAGAATGTAAATATGGATGTAAGCATAAAATAAATTATGCAAGTTCATTTTATCATTTCTAGAGCTCTTGACAAGACTTTAAAGGAATTTAAACCATAACCCAAACTCATCCAACCAAGGTAAAGTCAAGCTTAGAGTTCTTAAAACTCAACATAATATTTTTAGGAAATCAAACCATGAAGTTTAGAAAAATTAAGGAAATGGCCGAAATCTTCAAGAAGAGAAAGGAACATTTTAAAACTCTAGAGTTCATGATCTTGATGATATATTAACACCAACATCATGAGTCCTCATCATTGAGTTCATAGAGCCATTTTAAAACATCATTAAAGCTAAAGTTCTTAAGAGTTCAAGAAAGGAAAAACTAAAAACATTTTTGCTCAAGAACAAAGATCAAGCTCTAGAGTTTGTTTCAAGTGATGAACATCATCATGAAACTCTCATCATCAAGCTCTCATTCCTTTGTTCTCCAAGGCCTATGGCCAAAAATGAAAAGGAAAAAGGAGTGGAAATGAAGTTCTAAAGAGAAATAAGAGAAACTATGAACATCAAGCTTGAAACAAGAACTTTAAAGAAAAGAATACATGAAAGAAAATCCCTACTTGGTGTGATGAACTTGAAGATGGAAGAAGAAGATGAAGAAGATGAAGAACTTGAAGAACTCCAAGAACTTGAAGAACACAAAAACTTTGAGAGAAAAAGAAAAGCTTTGAGTGTTTCCTAAACTTAGCAAATGATCTAAAAGTGGTGCAAGCTCCTCAAGGCATTCTATTTATAGAGAAATGAAACAAATGGAGGGAGCTCATGGAGGAAGAGGTTTCGGCCATGAGGGTGCAGATTGGAGGCTTTCCATGAGTTCCATGAGGTGAGATAATGTGTTCTTGAGGTATGGTGAGGTATGGTTCAAAGCATGGTGAGGTATGGCTCAAGGTATGGCTCAAGCATGGTTCTTTGAGTGAGAAAACAATTTAATATGTGTGGTAATTGGAGAGAGATGGCCGAATATGCATCAGCCCATGGGGGAGGTTTCTTTGCATTTTAATTGTGGTTTAGAGTTGTGTTTAGGTGTATCTTTGATTATGCTTAAGATTAGGAATTTGTAAGAAAGTGTTTAGGTAAGGTAAATGGGTAATTAAGGTGGTCTAGACATAATTAAGGAGTGGTCTTGCACCATTAGTGAGTTAAATCCTCAATTTAGAGTCTAAACAACTCTAGACACATTTCCTTGATTTAAGGAATTGGAGAGAGAAAACACTATTCAATATTCCAAGACTAGGAGTCTTCAGTTCTAAAAAGGGATTTAAGTTTAATCTAAGCAATTTTAGGTTCTAATTAACTTTAATAAATTATTTTGACTCTAGATTAATTAGGGAAATAAATTAATCTTCGTTTAGAGCCTAATATTGCTTAGGTTTGCTTAATTACGTCATTAAGCTCAAAAACACTATTTTAGGGGCAAAATCGTAATTTTACACTAAAACTGCCCGGGACCACCGGGACTTGAACAGAGACCTCTAGACACATGAAAACATGTTTTTAAACCTCTGGGGAAAGTTTCGGGCTCAAACGGCACCTTTACCCGCGTAAAAACGCTATAGGGGTATTTTGGTCATTTTGACCCGAAACTGCGGAAAACGAAATTTTCGCTTCCGAAAGCATTCAAAGGCCATTCAATCCCCTTCAAACATTGAGTTGACCCTTCGAGGATGACCGAGTTGGTTACCCTCGAGCTCGGGTCAGGAAATGACCTAAGGGGCATTTTGGTCATTTCCCTCGGACAGAAAAAAATCGGGGTGTTACATTACTCCCCTCTTTAAAAAGAATTTCGCCCTCGAAATTCGTTACCTTGGAAAAGCTCGGGATACTTGTCCTTCATTTCTGACTCTAGCTCCCATGTAAACTCTTCGGATTTGTCGCGTCCCCATGCTACCTTTACCAATGGAACAGACTTGTTCCTCAGCTGCTTGACTCCGCGGTCCATGATTCTCGTAGGGGGAAGATTGAAAGTTAGGTCGTCCCTTAACTGAACATGCTCTGGCTCTAAAACGTGGCTAGGGTCGGACTCATACTTCCTTAACTGAGAGACGTGAAAGACGTCATGAAGATTTGAAAGATTAGGGGGTAAGGCTATTTTGTAGGCAACTGTTCCTATCCTTTGAAGAATTTGGAAAGGACCAAGGAATCGGGGGCTCAACTTTTTGACTTTCATGGCTCTTCCTATGCCTGTAGTGGGGGTAATCCTAAGGAACACATGTTCTCCCTCTTCAAACTCCAAGGGCTTGCGCCGCTTGTCCGCATAGCTCTTTTGTCTACTTTGAGCAGTGAGCATCCTATCCCGGATCCTCTTGATTTGTTCCGTCGTCTCCCTCACTACATCAGGTCCTATTATGGTTTGTTCTCCGGACTCATACCAACATAAAGGTGATTGGCACTTTCTTCCATACAATGCCTCGTACGATGCCATACCGATGCTCGCGTGATAACTGTTGTTATACGCAAACTCGATCAAAGGCAAGTACTTATCCCAACTTCCCCTTTGGTCTAACACACAGCTCTTAGCATATCCTCTAGGGTTTGGATCGTCCTTTCGGATTGTCCGTCTGTTTGTGGGTGGTAAGCAGTGCTTAAGCATAGCTTTGAACCAAACACCTTTTGAAAGGCTCCCCAAAAACGCGACGTAAACCGCGGATCTCTATCCGAGATTATCGTCGACGGTACTCCATGCAATCTTACGATCTCTTGGATGTATAACTGAGCCAATTTATCTAAAGAGTATATCACTCTAATAGGTAGAAAGTGTGCCGACTTGGTTAGTCGATCCACTATCACCCATATAGCATCATGGCCAGCTTGGGTCTTAGGCAATCCCGACACGAAATCCATAGATATGCATTCCCACTTCCACTCGGGGATTGACAGGGGTTGCAACAAACCTGAAGGTTTTTGGTGCTCGATTTTCACTTTCTGACATACCAAGCACTTACTAACCCAGGCGACTACATCCTTCTTCATTCCAGGCCACCAAAACATCTTCTTCAAGTCTTGGTACATCTTGGTAACACCGGGATGAATGGTGAAATAGCTTTTGTGAGCCTCCTCCAAGATCTTCTCTCGGAGGTCACCATCTTGGGGTACGCAGATCCTTCCCTCAAATCTCCATATCCAATCCTCGCCTCTTTCGAAACCTTTCAACTTTCCCCGCCTTAACAAAGATCTATGATCTCTTCAACTCCTCATTCTCTCAAGCAGCTAACATGATCCTTTGCTTAAATCCACTTGTTACACTAAGATAGCACATCTTTATCCCTCTATCGGTTGCTGACATCCCTAGATTCATATCCCTAAACTTCTCTATCAACTCAACTTCTTTGATCATCATGTGGGACAGGTGTAACGACTTTCGGCTCAAGGCATCGGCGACTACATTAGCCTTGCCGGGGTGGTAACTTAAACCGAAATCGTAGTCTTTGAGGAATTCCATCCATCTTCTTTGCCTCATGTTTAACTCCTTTTGATCAAAGAGGTACTTGAGACTCTTATGATCGGAGAAAACTTCAAACCTTACACCATACAAATGGTGTCTCCACATCTTTAAGGCAAACACTACGGCAGCTAACTCTAGGTCATGGGTGGGGTAGTTAGCCTCGTGAGGCTTGAGTTGTCGTGATGCATAGGCTACCACTTGCCTATTTTGCATCAACACACACCCTAGTCCTTTGCCCGAAGCATCACAATATACCTCGAAGGGTACATTGGGGCTAGGTAAGACTAAGACTGGGGTCGTGGTTAACCTTTCCTTAAGTTCTTGGAAACTCTTCTCATGTTCGGGGCTCCACTCAAACGGGGCATTCTTCCTAGTGAGCTTGGTCAAGGGTAGGGCTAACTGGGAAAATCCTTTGATAAACCTACGGTAGTAGCCTGCTAAGCCCAAAAAGCTCCGTATTTCCGTTACGGTGGTCGGTCTATCCCAATTCATTACGGCTTCTACCTTACTAGGATCAACGGCTATGCCTCCTTTTGACACAACGTGCCCTAAAAACTTGACCTCCTCTAACCAAAATTCACACTTAGAGAGTTTTGCATACAGCTTTTTCTTCTTCAAAATCTCCAAAACTATCCTTAAATGACGCTCATGCTCCTCGTGGGTCTTTGAATAGATGAGTATATCATCTATGAAAACAACCACGAACTAATCTAAATAGGGTCTAAAGATCCTATTCATGTAATCCATAAATACTGCAGGAGCATTTGTCAACCCAAAAGACATCACCGCGAACTCAAAGTGTCCATACCGAGTTCTAAAGGCGGTCTTTGGTATATCTTGATCTCTCACTCTAATTTGGTGGTATCCTGACCTTAGGTCGATCTTGGAAAACACTACTGCTCCTCTCAATTGGTCCATGAGATCATCAATCCTAGGCAAAGGGTATTTGTTTTTCACGGTCACACTATTTGATTGCCTATAATCTATGCACAACCTCATACTCCCGTCCTTCTTTTTCACAAACAAGACCGGGGCTCCCCATGGTGAAGCACTAGGTCTTATAAAGCTTTTCTCTAAAAGTTCCTCAAGTTGGGTTTTAAGCTCGGCTAGTTCTAGGGGTGACATTCTATAGGGGGCAATGGAGATTGGTCCCGCTCCAGGAACCAACTCAATGGAGAACTCCACTTCTCGCTCGGGAGGGAACTCGGGTATATTTTCCGGAAATACCTCGGGATAGTCTCTCACTATAGGTATATTCTCTAAATTCTGCTCAAAGTGTACCTCGCTAGCGGCTAGGAGAACATATCCCTTAGTCTTTTTCCACTACAAAGGACCTCTACGGCATTGAGATAGAGTTTCAAAGGTTGACTTATTTCACTAGGGGGAGAAGGAAAGATAACTGTTTTGGTGTCACAGTCTAACAATACACGGTTGGCGTGAAGCCAATCCATGCCAAGAACTACTCCTATACCTTTCATGGGTAAACAAATTAAATCCACAACATATGATCTATTTTCTGTGGTGAGGTGACAATTTAGGCAACAATAACAAGTATTCACAGGATGATTTGTGGGGGTAGAGACAATAAGATCAAAAGGAAGTTTGGAAGTTTTCAAATTTAGAGTCTCGACACTAGCATATGAAATAAAAGAATGTGTTGCACTGCAGTCATATAGCACAGTTAAGGTTCTACCATCTATTTCGCACTTACCTTCTATGAGACCGTTGGATGTGTCCGCTTCGTCCACATTGAGGGTGAAGACCCTTCCTTGGTATTGCGGCCTAGGGTTCTGATTCGCTGGCCCTCCGTTGTTGCATCTGTTGGCATAGTGGCCGGGCTTCCCGCACTTGAAGCACACGTTTTGTCCAGCTAGGCAGGGACGGTTGCCATGATCTTTCCCAAGACCGGGGCATAGTATTGCCGGTGTAGGCCTAGCAAAGGTGGCGGGGGCTCCTTGGGGCGTTTTGTTCTTAGTCCCACTTGACCCTCCTTGGTTGTTTCGGGGGCCGCCCGACCCATACTCTGGAAATCCATGGACAGCAGATGAAGCGGGATAAGAACGTAACATCCTTTCATCAAGTGGACGTGCATGTTCGAAAACCATTTCATCGCCATAGGGAGAAGTAGGAGAAAATCGATAACTAGGGACAGGATGTGCAAATGGACGACCTATGTAAATAAAAACACGAACTACGCACCTCCCTTCAAAATGATACGAGCGATGCACCGGATCATAGTGGAATTCCCAAGTAGGGGTATCAACGAACAGGACGAATGTCGCCATTTGAATCTGGAGACAATGACGGAAATAAAGAAAAGGGAGTGAGAATCTTGCTAAAGAATTCTCAGTAGGGTACCTCCTTCTACAGTGTCATCATCAAAGTCCCCAGGAACCTCGGGATTATTCTAAAATAGTGAGCATGCAAAGATTCATTTTAAGTTCGGACAAATACTTAACCGAGGTTCGTCAATTTTTAATCATGCGTCTTATAATGCATCATAATCTTAACATGTCATATTTACAATGAACTTTTTCTTTATCATTACATCATATTCCTCATCATCATTATCAAAATAACATGCATAAAAGAACGTCATATAATATTAGCTACACATGGACACAGTGCACATATTTCATTTCTTTAGTGCCTTAGATGACTTAAAATCTTATCATCATCATTATTTTCCTTGGGCCACCCTATACTCCACCCTTTTGGGAGTAATTTAGGTTATGAGCTCATACTTTACTAGTCGTCACTAGCATATACTTATCCCTTTTAATAAGCTAAAGTCCCGACTCTACCTTTTTGAGAGAACGAGTTTGGGGGCTAAAATCACCTTTTCACCACCTATAGTCTGATGGTTCCAAAGGATCATTTTCTTATAAGTTTAAGTCACCATTAAATCTTTGCATGTTATATCACAATACAATTCATAAACATCATAGCATTTTCTCATTTATAGTCTTAAGCTAGAATAATATATATCAACTATAATCATGCATCTGGGAGATTCCCAGGAAAGAGAGGTGGGTCACAATGGACACGCTTAAATACTAAGTCTCTCTTTAGCCAGAACCTTTCCAAATTACACTTTTACAATGATACACTTTCTTCTAGCAACAAAGGTAAATTTTACATAATAAAGAATATTTCATGCATAAACATTCTCATTATTTGCAACAGCAACTATAACATGCAAGCCAGGAAATCATTCAATGATATCAAGTACTTAATAAGCATCCAATACTTACATAGAATTATCAATTATAGAACTAATTAGTTATGCACCTAAGGGATTTATTACCATCCTTACGATTATTTATAGGCCTTAAGAACACTATTAAATCAAATGGGGCAGCATAGGTAGTAAGTTGTTCCTAAGGTTTTACGGTATGCTAGAAGTTATGTTTTAAATCCTTTCTTGTTACCAGCTTTCCCTATGATGCTGAAATTAGTTACTAAACCAATTATGAATCATTCTCCCTTATTTAAACATAATAAAACCTGGTTCTTATCGTTGCTAAAGATTCTGGATAGAATGCATAAATTTCATTCCCTAGAGTTCTAGAAATCTTGTTTTTACGGTTTTCTAGTTACTAAGTTCATTTTTAGTGTTCGGGATGAATCCTAGTCTAATTGATACCAAATTTTTCGTGCCTAACTAATCCTAGACAGAATTATAACATACTAAAACAAATTTGGCATTGGCTAAACTTAAAGGGGTCAAAAACTAGGTAAATTCTAGCTCTTCGGTTGTTCTAGGGAGCTAGTTTTATCTCTAACATGCAGTGAATCATTCTCTTAACAATAAACCATAATTATCACAATTTCAAACATATCAAATCATTATCATACATTGATACTAAACTCAGATCAGTGGCCGAATCATGAACCTCATGCAATTACATAGAATCATATTTTAAGTGCATATAAAATACTAGTTCCCCGTAAAATCCTTGCAAAGTCTTAAAACTCATTTAGAAACTAGTTCTTTTGTCAAACTTGGGAGGATCTTCACAATTAAAATTCTCACTTAAGATAAAAGGAGTAAGTCTTGAGCTTTAGAGATTTAGGTGACATCTTAGAATTATAAACATGCTATGCAACCTTATTTTAATCTTATCTTTATAAGGTGATAGCTTGGAATTATAAACATGATATGCAATTCCATTTCTTTATCTTTAAGATTTAAGGTGATGACTTGAAAATTAAACATGATGCAAGAACTTGAAATATAAATATGATGCAAGAAACTGGAGCGTGCGTAATCCACACAGTGACCAAAGAGAGAGAGAAGAGAATATTAAGAAACCTGAGCGCTGTAGTCCGCCAGACCTGAAGGAGAAGAGAATTATTATTATATCTTTTTAAGCTCCAATCTCAAGACTTTTTAAAGAATAAATTCTTTAACTCCAATAATCATATTTCTTTGCTTGTGATACATGGCCAAGTCTTTGACCTCTAGGATCTTTAGGCGATGGCATAAAATAAACATGCCATGCGTTGATTCTTTTAGCTATTATAAAATAAAGTGAGAGCATAAATTAAATATGAGATGCAACCTCTTTATTATCTTGAAAGATTAAGTGATGACTTGAAACATAAACATGAAATACAAGCTTGGAAAATACATCTTTCAAGTTCTAAACTAAAAATCTTTGTTTTAGCATCATAAAGCATTATTCTTTAAAGTTTTGCATCAAGTGAAATTTTCAAGCTTTAGAGGCCTAACTTGTGATGGATTTACAACCCACCCTCAAGGTCCTCATCATCAAGCCATCATCTTAGTTCCACCTAGGCCATATGGCCAAATTGGTTAAAGAAAAATGAAGAGGAAAACCGAAATGAAAAGCTAAGGTAAGTTCATAATTTCATCATTTTGAGCTAAAAACACAACTCCTCAAAGCATAGAAATAAATTTAGAAACTACTCCCTACCTAATCTGAGTTGAAGAAGAGGAAGAGAACTTGATTTCTTGAAGTGAAATGAAACAAAATCTCTTTGAAAAATTGAAGAAAGAATTCAGCCAAAGAGGAGGAAGAAAGAAAGTTTTTGGTGCTCCTAAAAACTAGTTATGAACAAAGTATTCCAAGACCACTCAAGCAAGCCTATTTATAGAAGATTTTGAGGCTTCTAATTGGCCAAAATGAGGAGGTAGTTGTCGGAATTTTGCAGGAAAAATAATGGAGGAAAAATCATTTTAGACAAAGTTGTATGAAATTAAGGAATTATGTCTCTTATGGTGACATTTTGGCATTTTGTTTTAGTGCAACTTTTGGCAATAATTCAGCTGCATAATGGCATCAATAATTTCATCCATTACAGCCCAAAGAAGTGAAATTTGTGTGTTCCATGCATTATTTAGGTGTAGGCAAGGTATTCATGTAATTTAGAGAATTTACGGTTAAGGGCTTAAGTGAATTAGTAAGCAATTTGGGTGTTTTTGAGCAATTTTGGGTTCTAATCAATCTAAATACATAATTTTGACTCTAGATTAATATTTAGAATTCAATAAGCTTTAATTTGAGCCTAATAATGCTTAGGTTTCGGTATACGAATAAAAAATCCCGAAATTCATAAACTGCCCAAAAACAGGGGCAAAATCGTACTTTCACTTAAAAACTGGCCGAGGCCACCCGAGCTTAACCAATGGTTAATCATGGCTTAAAAACAAATTTTAAAACATTTTAGTGAGGTTTGGGCTCAGTCGGCACGCACATCGGAGTTAAAACAGCCGCATGGGCGTTTTGGTCATTTCACGCGTCGAAACTCAAAATTGAGATCCTTCTGCTCTATTAACACACATAACACAAACAATCCCTTATTATCATCAAAACATCCCCTTGAGAATAGGTGGGGCCCACGATCCTCATTTTCTGAGTAAAATAACTTCAGGGGCATTTTGGTCATTTTATACGTACAGAAATTCGGCATTTGCGACTCTCGCATGAATCGCTCCGAACCTCTCTTCTAATGTTATATTCCTTTATTGAGGATTGTTCGGCCTCAAATCTTATGTAATAATTACCTACAGTAATTCGGTAATTTCTAATGACAGTAAAAATTACAGTTAAAATTGGGGCGTTACATTTTAGATACTGGTAATCGATTACATGGGCCTTGTAATCGATTATTTGGCTCAATATTCTAAAACAGGGAAGTTTGAGATCTTGGTAATCGATTGCATGAGTCTTGTAATTGATTACCTCGGTTGAAAATGCATTTTGGGTCTCAAGAACACCTGAGTAATCGATTACATGGAGTGGTAATCGATTACCAGGGTCCAGAAACATGTTCTGGGTTTCCCAAAACATTGTGTAATCGATTACATCATCTTGTAATCGATTACACAGGCCAAAAACTTATATTCGGGTGTGCAAGGCACTCTGGTAATTGATTACATAAGCCCTATAATCGATTACCTGTAACCCAAAATGGTGAAAAACTCAAGTTTTGACATTCTTAAAACTACCCATTCCTTCTAAAAACCTTTTAACATCATTCCATCATCTTTCTTAAAATCAAACACACATTTAATCCATTTGGGGCCTACAATTTTTCAAAACATTTTACACATCACAAAAACAAGATTCATCATCAACAAGGGCTTTTTCAAAATCTCCAACTCCTTAAACGGAAACACCCATTTATAAAGGTAAAAGCACATGGAACCAAAATTCATTTGTGAGTTAAGAGGAGAATGTCTAATTAATTGAGGGGGTAAGGTGGCGCCATTTTCGGGGCATCCAAGGGGAGGAAAATGTCTCATTAATTATGGGTTAGTGATGTGTTTAGGTGTATCTTTGATTAGGCTTAAGATTAGGAGTTTGTAGTGAAGTATTTGAGTGAATGGATGAGTATTTATGGCTATTTAAGGCATGATTAGTGAGTATTTTTACCCATTAGTGGAGTCAAACTCTACTCAATCAAGGTTATCAATCACATCCTAGGTTCCTAGAAGTATGGTGAATAGTGGAAATACTATTCAAGATCCCATGCCTTGGAATCTGGACTTAAAAAGAGGTTTAGGTTTAATCTAAGCAAATTTTAGGTTCTAATTAACTTTAATAAATCATTTTGGCCCTAGATTAATCATGGAAATTAATTAACCTTCGATTAGAGCCTAATATTGCTTAGGTTTACTTAATTACATCATTAAGCTCAAAATCACTATTCTAAGGACGAAATCGTAATTTTGTGCAAAAGCTGCCTGGGACCACCGGGACTTAAACAAACATGCCCAGACTCAAAAACATCATTTTAAACCTTTCGAGACATTACGGGCTCAGATGACACTTATACCCGCATAAAAACGCTGTAGGGGTATTTTAGTTGTTTTGACCCAAAAGCTCAGAAAAAAAGATTTTTCTTGCTCTGTTAACATCAATTCACATACAATCCCCTTTGAACGTTGAGTTGACTTTTTGAGGGCTGCTAGGTCAGCTATCCAAGAATTCCGGGTGAAAAATGATCTCAGGGGCATTTTGGTTATTTTTGCTCATACGGAAAAATCGGGGTGTTACAATTTTCTGCTTATAAGTGGCAGTGTCCTCTAAGGGGTTGAGCATTCTAACTTTTGCAAAGGTAAAGATCCAAGGTATTCATGGCCCAAAACAACATTTACATGGCTGAAGGGCATTTTATCAACAGACCACCATTCTTTGATGGTGGAGACTATGCATATTGGAAGGATAGAATGAAGTTATTCATAAAATACACAAGTCTTGACTTGTGGAAAATCATTCAAGAAGGAGACTATGTTCCAAGGGAGAAAACTCCAAGAACTGATGATGTATTTTCAGTATCTAGAGAAATCCCGAGAAGTAGATGGACAAATCTGCAGAAAACCAGAGTTCAACTGAACTCAAAAGGTAAATACCTTCTTATGGGTGCACTAAGCAAAGTTGAATACAACAAAATCATTGCTTGTGACACGGCTAAAGAAATATGGGATGGACTTTACATGTTACATGAAGGGATAGATCAAGTTAAAGAAACAAAGATCAACATGTTGGTTCATCAATATAAACTGTTCAAAATAACTGATTAGGAAAATATTGATGAAATGATTACCAGGTTTATGCATATTGTAAACTAGCTTAAAGGTCTTGGTAAAAGATATTCTAACTCAAAATGGTTAGAAAGATCTTGAGAAGTCTTCCTGCAAAATGGTTGCCTAAAGTCACAGCCATTACTGAAGTAAAAGACCTTCAAACTCTTGGCTTAGATGTACTTATTGGGTCTCTAAAAACCCATGAAGTGGTGCTCTCTGTGATGCATGGAGATTCCAACAAAAGGAGCAAATCCATGGCTTTAAAAGTGTCTCATCAAAAAATCAACAAAGCTAAAGTAATGAAAATTACTAAAACTTCTAATAAGAGGATGAGACAGATGAAGAGACAGATGGTGAAGGTGGAAATGAGCTCTCCATGCTGGTTAGAAAAATGTCCAAACTTTGGAAAAGAAAAATGAAGAAAAGAAGAGACATCAATTTCAAAAAGGACAGAATAGGAAGGCCAAAACCTGAAGTCATTATATGCTATGATTATAGAGAAAAAGGACATTACAAAATAGAATGTCCAAAGTCTAAAGGTTCACAGAAAAGATTCAACCCCAAAAAGAAAAGCATGTTGGCAACATGGAGCGAATCAGATGAAGAAAAGGAAGAATCAGAAGACCAAGAAGAAATGGATATTACAAATCTATGCTTCATGGCAGGATATTCTTCTAAAAGTGACTCAGAGGCAAATAATGCTGACTCTGATCTTTCTTATGATGAGGTTTTATCACTTTATGAAGAGTTACTTGAAGACTCTAAAACTCTTTCATCTCATTATCTCAGTTAGAAAAAGGAACATAACAAAACTATTTTAGAACTTAAAATGATCAAGTTAGAAGTTGAGAATCTCAGAATAGAGAAGGAAGTTGTGAAAGAAGAAAACAAGGTTTTAAATATAAAACTTATAGCCTTAGAATCTGAAGTTGCAAATACGAATGAAAACACTTAGAAAGTCATTTTTGAGCTTGAAAGAACTTCAAAGCTTCTTAAAACTGACTTTGATAAAAATGGTAAATGGATCAAGAAATCTTGATCTAATACTTGGTGGTCAGAGACCATATTTTCAAAAGGCCAGATTGGGATATGAAGAAGAGCTTGATAAAAAGGGAAAATCAACTTTTCTTCATAAAGTTAAAAGAAAATCTCCCTGCACTACTTATTTTAAGAGGAGACATCCACCTAACAAATGCTTTATGAAAAGAAAGCATGTCAGAAAAGTTGGGGAGTCCTCATTTAATACTAACTCCAAAGGACCCATCCAGATATGGGTACCTAAAATGAAAAATGCATTCATTGCTGTAGATATGCCTAAGAACGCACATGGAACCTAAAAACAAATAGTACATGGACAGTGGTTGTTCTAGACACATGTTTAGATCAAGAAGGTGGTTTAGAAATCTATGATCGAAAAAATCAGGATCTGTAAGATTTGCAAATGGAGGTAAAGGTAAGATCATAGGCATAGGAGATGTTGGTAAGGATGATTCTCACCAAATTTCAGATGTCTTATTAATTGATGGTCTGGCTCATAATCTTTTAAGTATTAGCTAGTTTTATGACCAAGGTTTTAATGTCATCTTTAATGCTTATACTTGCAAAGTAGTATGTCCCACTTCAAATAAATTAATCCTTTCTGGAAAGAGGCATGATAATACGTATGTATTATCTTTGGATGATCTGAGAGACCAAAATGTAAAATGTCTCGCATCTTTTACAAATGATAAGTTGTTATGGCATAAGATGCTTGGGAATGCTTATATGAAGCTTATTTTTGAGCTATCTCAGAAAGAACTAGTTAAAGGCCTTCCAAAAATCACTTATGATAAGGATTCAACTTGTGATTTTTATGAAAAAGGTAAGCAAACCAAAGCTTCTTTCCATAACAAACATGTGGTTTCGAGTACTAAACCACTTGAGCAATTGCATATGGATCTTTTTGGTCCTACCAAGATGGCCAGTCTAGTTGGAAAGAAATAATGCCTTGTTATAATGTATGATTACTGCAGATTTACATGGGTTATCTTTCTAGCTTCTAAAGATGAGGTCTTTGAGAGGTTCAAATTCTTTGCAAAATGAGTTTGTATTGAAAAAGATTCTCAAATCAGTATTATTAGATCTGATCATGGTGGAGAATTTGAGAATCATGTTATTAATGAGTTTTGTGAAAAACATAGCATTCTTTATGAGTTTTCTGCACCTATAACTCCCCAACAAAATGTGGCAGCTAAAAGGAAAAATAGAAGCTTGCAAGAAATGGCCAGAACTATGCTTTTGGAAAGTGGTTTGTCAAAAGGTTTTTGGGCAGAGGCTGTAAATACCTCATGCTATATTCAAAATAGAATCTTTCTTAGGCCAATTCTCAAGAAAACTCCCTATGAGCTATGGAAGGGTTGAAAATCCAACATATCATATTTTCATATCTTTGGCTCACCCTGTTTTATTCTTAACAGCAAGGGTAAACTTGCCAAGTTTGATCCAAAATCTAATGATGGTATCTTTTTAGGTTACTCTTCTGTTCCTAGAGCTTAAAGGGTACACAACAAGAGAACTTTTTGTGTAGAAGAAACCATTAACATAAAATTCAAGGAGCTTAGAAAGGACTTTGCTGATGATCTTAAAGATCTAGATGAAAGCCTTGAACAGATGAATCTAAGAAGTATTCCTGGTAGCAACATGATGAAGGACAGATCTTCAGAAAGCAAGCTCTTGAACATAAACACTTCAGATAACTTGCTCAAGTCACCTAAAATATCAGAGAGTGATGTTTTAGAGTCATAGAAACTATAAAGGAGTTTCTGATTTAAGAACAGTTTGTCAAAACAATGTTCTCGGAGACATTTCTAAAGGTGTAAGGACCAAATCATTTCTTAAAAATACATCCAATTGTGCCTTCATTTTCACCATTGAGCCTGAGTGCATTGAAAAAGCTTTGACTTATCAAAGTTGGGTGGATGGTATGCAAGAAAAACTGAATCAGTTCGAGAAGAGCAAAGTTCAGGATCTTGTTGAAAAATCGAAAGGAAAAACCATCATCGGCATTAAATGGATGTTTAGAAACAAGCTGGATGAAATAGGGAAAGTTATAAGGAATAAAGGGTTGCACAAGGTTATAATCAACAAGAAGGAATTTATTATAATGAAACCTTTGCACTAGTAGCTCGGCTTGAAGCCATCATAATGTTACTTGCTTTTGCTGCCTACAAGAGATTCACTCTCTACCAAATGGATGTCAAGTTTGCATTCTAAATGGTTTCTTCTCTGAGGAAGTATATGTGAAGAAACCTCCTAGCTTTGAGAGCGAAAACCTTCCCAACCATGTCTATAAGCTAAGAAAGGCTCTTTATGGTCTTAAACAAGCGCCACGTGCTTGGTATGATAGAATGAGCACCTTTCTGCTTAAGAATGAGTTCAAAAGAGGTAATGTTGACTACTCTTTTTACTCTTAGTTAGGAAAATAACTTTTCGATAGTTTAAATATATGTTGATGACATTATATTTGGAGCTTCTGATCATTCTCTTTGTGAAAAGTTTTCAAATTTGATGTAAAGTGAATTTGAGATGAGTATGATGGGTGAACTCAAGTTCTTTCTAGGTTTACAAATAAAACAACAAAAGGATATTATCCTGATCTATCAAGAAAAGTACATAAAAGAGCTTTTAAAGAGATTTAATATGGATCAAGCAAAATGTAACATCCTAATTTTTAACCCAATACTCTAGAACATACTTAGGTTAAACATTAGTCTGTTACTTCATAGTTCTCAATTTTACTTAGAAATACTTAGCGGAAAATACGGGTAAAATTTTTTTTTGAAATGTAAAGTGAGAGCCGCGTGATGCGATATAACAAGCAACGAGCTAAACAAACGTCTTGTAACGTTATAGCATAAAGCACATAAAGGCACATCATGGGAAAACACTGAATAACATCTTATATATATATAACTTGCCCACTTATAAGTGTGGGACTTAATTTGGTACAAGGGAATACACGAAGGAAAATACATCATAAACATAAACATAATCTACTCCACTACCCGAGTGCGTCTAATGGGATAAACTCTAAACAAAAGAAGGTTTATCCCCATCTAAGTGGTGTGTGCTCTAACCCGAGCCATCCACAGCCTCCTACTGGCGACTATCTCGCGAACGAGGCAAATATCCGGGAAACTGGGCGAGCTCCTCGGGCGTGAAGAGGCGGAACGGGGATCGAGCGGGATCCCCGCGGTATGGCCGCATCTCCGGTCTTCGTGCACGCCTCGGCTGAGTCATGGTGTGCTCGCTATCCTCCCCAAAGTCCATGGGTATAGTGGAGGAAGATCCCTCAGAGGGTACCTGGGTGGCCGAATCCTCGGAAGGATTCGTCTCCGAAAAAGACGACGGGCAACGGGGCACATACTGAGGGTAGTCGCGAACGGCGGACGCGGACGGTGGAGTACGGTGTAGCCTCTCCTCTCGGGGAGGTGCGCGCTCGAACACCAGGTCATCGTCAAAAAGTGAGACGGGGGAGAAACGATGGGAATGTACAGGGGGAGTGAAGGGTCGACCCATGAACATGAATACTCTAACTGTGCATCGACCCACAAAATGGAATGACCCGTGGTCCGGGTCATGGTGCACCTCCCATGTTGGCGTGTCCACGAACACTACAAACGTCGCCATCTGAAGACGTGATGGAAAGGAAGAGATAAAGGGAGTGAGAATCTTGCTAAAGAATCTCAGTAGGGTCTCCTACTACCTAGGTGTCATCATCTACGTCCTCAGGAACCTTGGGTTTAATTATACAAAATGACTGAACGAGCATTAAGTTCATTTTAAACTTTAGAAACGTACTTTAGCGAAGGTCCATTCATTTTAGGATGATCTTAATGTCATGAATGCAACATAATAGGAGATGTATGCATGGTACTACCTAATGCATATACATAAGACATAACGTCAGGCCTTATCATACTTAGTGGCATAAAGTGGCAATAGAAACATTCATATGGGACAAACTTAGTGACATAATCATAATCATGAACATCTCTTCCTCATGGGCCACCCTAAAAGACAATCGAACTGGGGGTGCTCGGCCGAACCGGTGTCACCCAGAACGTGTCATACATCTAGGTTATGAGCTCATACCTTAACTAGTCGTCACTAGTTCTTACTTACCACTTAACGATAAGCGTATCATAAATCATAAATCCCGACTATCTGAGTACGGGTTAGGGGGCAATTCTCTTAGGGGTGCTCGGCCGAACCGGTGTCACCTAAGAGTATAAAATGGTACCGATGTCACATGAGTTCTATGGAGGTGCTCGGCCGAACCGGTGTCATCCTAGAACCCATCTTAGTACCTTAATTTTCAAAATCTCTTTAAGTCCCCAAATTTGTCGAATTACAAGACAAAGGCATTACGCCGAATTTCTTCCAAATTTGCTTTATGCCACATGAACATATATCCTCATGAATTCCTCATATGAATAACATCATCATCATTTACATACCACATGCATCATCATAGAACATTCGAACGCTTACCCTTACGGTAGCTTATGCTTTGACCCTTACGGGTCTTAATCTTGAGATATAGTTCTCTAACATCTTTCGTTCATAATTTTATGCACCTAAGGGCTCATAATCAATCATCATTCTTAATCTTCATACTCACTCTCAAATCTGAAAAGCATAGGGAAAAATTTCTAACTTATGATTACGGGGTTCTAGAACTTACGTTTTAGACCCTTTCTCAGTTCCGTCTTCACCTAAGGTGCTATGAATTAAATCTAAATCAATTATGAGGCATTCCTATGCTTAAGGAATAATTATTAATCATGTTTATCATGTTATAAGGGTGCTGGAAAGAGTCCAGAAAAATAAATGTTCTAAGAGTTCTAAACTTGCACTTTTACGGTTTTCTAGTAACTAGTTTCCCTATAGGTGCTAGAATTCGATTCTAATCCAAATGTTACCAAGTTTTTCATGTCTAAACAATCCTAATCTGATTATGCTCCCATTAAAATAGTTTGGATAGGTTCCAAAAACAAATGGGTCAAAACTATGTTAAATTCTAGCTTTACGGTATTTCTAGTTAGCTTGTTTCTTACCTATTATGCATAGAATCGCTTCTACATCATCATATGATATTTTCACACATTCTAACACATCAAAACATCATCATACAGAATCACACTCATCATATCATAACCAAAAACATTTAGCTTTAGTAAAGGATTTAAATTGACATTTCTAGGTACATAAGTTAACTAGTTTCTCTTGGAATCGATTTAGAATTTCTAAAACTCTTTGCAAATCATTTTAATTCATCAAGAGGCTAAGAGAAGCCCTAAGTCAATGACCAAAATATATTTTATCTTCAAAAAGGGAATAAAGTCATAACTCTTGATAACATACCCTTGAAAAGGTTTGTAAAGCTTTTAAGAAAAACTTAGAACATAGATTATTGGTCCTTGTAGCTAGATGAAAACTCATTGCTAGTCCATCATCACTACTTGGCCGAAAATATGCATTCAAAGAATGGTTTCACATTAAACTTTAACTTGGGATGAAATGGGCAAGTCTTTGAGCTCTAGGTTCTTAAGTTACGACATAAAATAAACGTGCTCATGCTTTTCATTTTTAATCTTGCTTACAAGATAAAGTGATGACGTAAATTAAATATGCAAGGCACAAACTTAAACGTGCAAGCTTGAAAGTAAATATGCGAGGCATAATCTTAAACGTGCAAGCTTGAAGGTAAATATGCAAGGTTCAATTCTTTATTTTAGTGCTCTTGGCCCAATAACAATCGACTTTAAGGCCGAAATAGATAGGCATTCGAGAAATTAGTTAGGTGATAATGCAAGTTCAATTCTTTATTTTAGTGCTCTTGGCCCAACAACAATCGACTTTAAGGCCGAAATAGAAAGGCTTTGAGAATTAAATTAAGTGATGATGCAAGTTCCATTTTAATCTTTATGCTCTTAGGTGATAGCTTGAAAGTAAAGGTGCATAGCAAAAATGTAAATATCAATGCAAGCATAAAATAAATTATGCAAGTTCATTTTATCTTTCTAGAGCTCTTAACAAGATTTTAAAGGAACTTAAACCTCAACCCAAACTCATCAAACCAAGATATGATATAGTCTAGAGTTCTTACAACTCAACATAATATTTTTAGGAATCAAACCATGAAACTTAGAAAAAGAAAGGAAAAGAGCCGAAACTTCAAAAGGAAAAAGGAACATTTTAAAACTCTAGGGTCCATGATCTTGATGATATAATAACACCAACATCATGAGACCTCATCATTGAGTCCTTAAAACCATTTTGAATCACCATCAAAACTAAAGTTCTCAAGAGTTCAAGAAAGGAAGAACTAGAAACATTTTTGCTCAAGAACAAAGATCAAGCTCTAGAGTTTGTTTCAAGTGATGAACATCATCATGAAACTCTCATCATCAAGCTCTCATTTCTTTGAACTTCAAGGCCCATGGCCGAAAATGAGAAAGAACAAGGAAAAGAAAAGTTCTAAAAAGATTCAAGAGAAACTATGAACATGAAGCTTAGAACAAGAACTTTAAAGAAAGAAATACTTGAAAGAAAATCCCTACTTGATGTGATGAACTTGAAGATGGAAGGAGAAGATGAAGATGATGAAGAACTTTGAAGAACTTGAAGAACTTGAATAACACTAGAACTTTGAGAGAAAAAGAAAAGCTTTGAGTGTTCCTAAACTTAGCAAATGATCTAAAAGTGGTGCAAGCTCCTCAAGGCATTCTATTTATAGAGAAATGAAACAAATGAAGTGTGTGTGTGGGCTGATGTGTTTCGGCCATGAGGGTGCAGAATGGAGGCATCCATGAGTTCCATGAGGTGAGATAATGTGGTCTTAAGGCATGGTGAGGTATGGTTCAAAGTATGGTGAGGTATGGTTCAAGGTATGGCCTCAAGCATGGTTCTTTGAGTGAGAAATAATTCAACATGTGTGGTAATTGGGGGAGAGGTGGCCGAAACTTCATCAGCCATGGGGGAGGGTTCTTTGCATTTTAATTGTGGTTTAGAGTTGTGTTTAGGTGTATCTTTGATTATGCTTAAGATTAGGAATTTGTAAGAAGGTGTTTAGGTAAGGAAAAATGGATAATTAAGGTGGTATAGACATAATTAAGGAGTGGTCTTGCACCATTAGTGAGTTAAATCCTCAATTTAGAGTCTAAACAACTCTAGACACATTTCCTTGATTTAAGGAATTGGAGAGAGAAAACACTATTCAAGATTCCAAGACTAGGAGTCTTGAGTTCTAAAAAGGGATTTAAGTTTAATCTAAGCAATTTTAGGTTCTAATTAACTTTAATAAATTATTTTGACTCTAGATTAATTAGGGAAATAAATTAATCTTCGTTTAGAGCCTAATATTGCTTAGGTTTGCTTAATTACGTCATTAAGCTCAAAAATACTATTCTAGGGACAAAATCATAATTTTACACTAAAACTGCCCGGGACCACTGGGACTTGAACAGAGACCTCTAGACACATGAAAACATGTTTTTAAACCTCTGGGGAAAGTTCTGGGCTCAAACGACACCTTTACCCGCGTAAAAACGCTATAGGGGTATTTTGGTCATTTTGACCCGAAACTGCGGAAAACGAGATTTTCGCCTTCGAAAGCATTCAAAGGCCATTCAATCCCCTTCAAACATTGAGTTGACCCTTCGAGGATGACTGAGTTGGTTACCCTCGAATTCGGGTCAGGAAATGACCTCAGGGGCATTTTGGTCATTTCCCTCGGACAGAAAAATCGGGGCGTTACACAAAACCTATGAGTACTCCCATGCATCCCTCTCAAATCATAGATGCTGATGAGAATGGTGAGAAAGTATCAGAAAGTAATTATCGAGGGATGGTTGGGTCACTACTGTATCTTACAGGAAGTAGAACTGACATTCAGTTAAGTGTAGGAATTTGTGCAAGATTTCAATCTAACCTAAAACAATCACACTTAAATGTTGTCAAAAGAATTCTTCATTACTTATTAGGTACTACTAATCTTGGCTTGTGGTACAAGAAAGGCTCTTCTTGTGATATTGTAGGATACTGTGATGCTGATTATGTTGGAGATAGAGTCGAAAAGAAAAGCACTAGTGGTTGCTGCTGCTTCTTTGGAGAAAGCTTGATTACATGGTTATGCAAAAAGCAAAATACTATTGCTCTCTCCACTGCTGAAGCTGAGTATGTAGCTGCTGCATACTGGTGTTCTCAGATGCTATGGATAAGAAATCAGATAAGTGACTATCACTTGAGGAACACCAAAATTCCCATCTTTTGTGATAATACAAATGCGATAAATCTTGCAAAGAATCCTATTTAGCATTCTAGATCCAAACATATTGATATCAAACATCATTTCATTCGTGATCATATTCACAAAGGTGATATTGAGTTATTGTTTGTGAATATTGAAGACCAAGTGTTAGATATATTCACAAAGGCTCTAGTTGAAGATCATTTTTGTGCTTTGAAAAAGCTTTTAAACTTAGTCATTTTCAAATCTGTATAGTTTTTCATAAGAAAATCATCTCCGGGTTCTCCCCTTTATCTCTCAAACTAAAGCCAAAAGGATAAGATGTCGGTTTGCAAGATTGAGTACATCTGTTGAAGGTTAGAAAGTAGTTCAGAAAGAAGAGGAATATCTTGCGCATATGCAGATAGGAAGTTGTTGAGTTAGAAAGTGTGAAGTAAAGATCAGAAAGAAAATACTTCAGAAAATGAACTCAAAAGTCAGAAATTTCTTTTCTAAGAGATCAATGATGAGGTAGGATATTTCCCTCTCTTTTAAGCCTTTCTCTCTCCTATGTCACCTCATCTTTTGTCAGTTGTATCACATCACTTAAATTACTTCCATTCCCCACACATTATTACTTCTCTTCAAAAACACAAATCCTCAACTGTTTCATTTTCTCTAAAAAACTTCACCTTCATTACCCTCTTTCTTTTTCCAAGCCTCAACCTTTGCTTTTCTATATTCCTTATCATCTGATTATGGCTAAGGCAAAGCACTCCTTTGGCCATATAGCTGAAATGGGAACCCTTTAGATGTTCTCAAAATAGATTCATTCAGACTATTATAAAGAGAACTTCTCACGATGTCTCATAGCACCAAGAAAAAGGCTGACACATGTGCTGATGGTTTAGGTTTTCATTCTTCTTGAAGTCTTCTCATTTTAGGGATAGGAAGGGTTTCTTAACCTATCAGACTAAGTCTTCTCTGGAGTGGTCATTGCCTTCTATTCTCAACTGGTTCAAGTGAATGACTCTATGCTAACCTTATATATCAGAGGAGTGAACTTAGAGCTGAGCATCATGGATCTCTCCAATATCACTTATGCTCTTGATAAAGGGCTTAGATGCTTAATTGAGGCAGAATGGTTTACAACTCTTGGTGTTACATCAGAACAGGTTTCTAGTTGTCTTACTGGGGTCTTTAACATCATCCAAGCGAGATTACTACAGCTATGCTAATCACAAATGTAAGGCAAGTCTTTATAGTTATTTAGTTTTCCTTGCTTCCTCGGTTAGGTAGCACCTACCTCTTGGTTGGGATGGATTGTATGTTGCTATTTTGTTTATTGACAAAATGGAGAGTTAACTTGCCTAGACTCATATTTGATCATATACTGAGTGCTTTCTCTTCTGAGAAAAGAAAAACTGCTGCCGTGCCTTATGGGATTCTGCTAACCAACATCTTCGAGTACTTGCATTACTCTCTTGAAAATGAGTGGTATGAGTACATGGAAGGTACAGAGTACAACTTCAACTCTTTTAGAACCCTAAGGAGACCAACTGGTGCTGTTCCCTCTAGTATTAGAAAATAAAGTTTAAGAATCAGGGATACAGCTGTTGAAAAGGCAGCCACAGAAGCTGAAAGTAGAAAGGGCAAAAGAAAAGTAATGATTCTTGAGAACAATTTAGATGATAGCAAGAGGCCAAAAATTATCATCAGATATGGAGGTGCTCCTTCTAGCAATAGCATGACCTCTGAGATGGAAACATCCTCAAAAAGTGAATCTGCTACTACTACTTCTCCCTCAAAGGCTGAACAGCCTCCTATGTCAACTATTTCTGATCCTTCTACTTAGGGCATTGATCCCTCATCTAGCAGACCTACACTAGCTGGATAGCCAAGCCTCACTGAAGTACAACTTCTGCTGCATGAACAATGCCTTATCCAATAAAGGCTGGATCAACTTGAAGCCAACTCTCACCGGTAGGAAGCTTTACTTCAGGACATACTTCGTGAAGTCAGGCGTCAGGGCTAATGATGTGCTACTAGTTTCTAGCACACTTTTTTTTGTTAATGACAAAAGAGGGAGAAGAACAAAGAAAAATCTTATTGTGCTCAGAAATACATGGGGAGATGAAGATCAAACTAAAAGGGAGTTTATCTAGAGAATTTTTTTTTAACCATTTCTTAGCATTATTTGCTTTTAACAACTCTATCATTATCTTTTGCTCCTTACTTATATTTCTTATGTCTTTTTTAGTCTCTAACGTGGGCTTTTATGGATGATCCTTTGTTTGTGTTTTTATATGCATTCGCTATTTATAATAAATATGGATGGTCAAAGGTGCGCTGAAAAGGATCTAATTAGGATTTTATGCCACAAGTATTACTTGTTAAAGTTTCATGCACAAAAAAATTCAAAAAGTTCACTTCTTTTGACTAAAAATCAAGCTTGTTGTTTCAATCAAGGCTCAAATAAGATTAAAACACTTATCCGATACCTTCAGAAAGTACATCTGGCCTGAACATTCATGAAAAATAGCAACAGCTATGATCTAAGTCACTTAAAGTCAAAAAGCCTTTTTTTACAAAATCTATTTCATGCCTTAAGAAAATAAACTTCCTGAAGATCTCTCTTTTTGATAAATTAAAAGAATATGGTTATTTTGTTTATATTTCTATAATATCTCTTTCAATTATATCTTCAAAAGTTTTTCTTCAAATTGGTTTGTCATCATCAAAAAAGGAGAGATTGCTAGCTCCAAAACCCTTGTGCTCATGTGTTTTGAATGATAACAAAATCAATTCAAAGAAAACACTTTGAAGAATGACTGATGTTTCTCTCCAAGTTTCTTGTAAGAATTTAATAGGCTCCATCAATTAGCAAGCATAAGGATAATACAAATAAGTGTATATATATTTCACTATGCATGTGCAAACATGTTACGAGTACTATTATATTAAAGAAGTGAAATTATATCTTTATCCAAGCTTCTGATAGCTAACGATCAATAGAAGGCTTCAACACTACAAGACATCAATGTAAGAGACTTCAGAAAGTAGCACTAGACATTAGAAAGTATGCTTACATGAAGAAATCAAGCATTCTCTGAAGACTAGATGACACATCACCTTCAATCATTATGTTCATAAAGTTTGTATCATAAACGAACAATAATTAAAGCTATGAAGATTCTTATATCATGCTTCGAAAAGTTCATGTATCAAAACAGTGAATTCTACATCACTCGAAATGAGGGAAAATTCAAAATTCAAATTTCAAGATTGCTTATGAAAAGTCAAAATTCCAATGTCAGAATTAGTAAATCATCTTTCTTGCCTTTGAAAGTCAACCGTCAAAATATTCTAGAAGAAAGTGTTCAGAAACCATGGTTCAGAAAGTAAAAGGTAACTTTTGAAGATCATCAGAAATCTCTTTTATCTTACAATGGCTTCTGGAGACTGATTTGACAAAGCAGAAAGGCTACTCTTCTAGATCTCCTTTCCATGACACAAATCGATGATCAACACGTTTCCCTGAAAGATCTATTTATAGGCATTGGTCTCAAGGAAAAGCTCTATATATAGAGATGCAACACTCTTTATGAATATTAAGACTAACGTTGATCAAAAGTTCAAAAAACACTGTTAAGTTTTTTCTCCATCTGTTTCTACAAGTTTATCACTTATTGTAAATCATTTCCTTGTACAAAATCTTCTTTCAATACTTCATTGTTCGTATATTCTTCAGAGGAAGAATTTTTTTTTTTGAAAGAAGTCATTCAAGATTGTGAAGATCTTTTCATTGTAAATCTAAAGAAATCTTGAGTCTAGGTCAGTTTGAGTGGCAGCCCAAACTTGTAACCGTTGTAACCTTGATCCAGTAGAGATCAGTGTGAGATAGCTTGAAGAGACTTGTTAAATACTACTTGCAACGTGACAGTAACTGAGTTTTATTGGTCATGGGTTTAGCTTCGAGAGCTAGTTCAAGACTACTCAGTTCAGCTTGAAGACGCTGGTAAAGAACTACTTGGTGTGAGACAGTAGAAGTGACTACTGGTCTATTTGTCAAAGCTTGAGAAGGCTACTGAAAAGACTATCTTGACTCTTTCTCTGGTTAGAGGAGGAAGTAGTGGAACTCAACAGTGGTTGAGAATTGGATGTAGCCAAGATTGGCTGAACCAATATAAATCCTCTTATGTTCATTTTTCTCTTTCCTTTATCTTGTCCCTTTTTTATTCTTATTTAAAGTTTAAAGCTTTGAGAAATCTCTTTGTCATCTTATCTTTTTCTATCGAGTTAAAAAAGCTAGCTTTTTGAAGGTGCTTAACGTTATTTTCCGATGTGCTACAAGTTCATCTTGATAGCATTTTCAGTTCAATTTTTAAGATTTTCAGTCAAGGCAGAAAAGGAAAAACATGATTCAACCCCCCTTCTCGTGTGACTTTCTACTTACAGATGGTCTTTTCAACACATAGCATTCTTTTGTTGTATACCCTATAAGCTTTGAAGATTGAGGAGTATCCTAGGAAAATCCTATCATCAGATTTAGGATTAAACTCTACGAGTTTGTCTTTGGTGTTAAGAATAAAGCAAGATGAGCCAAATATATAAAAATAAGATATGTGGGGTTTTCTACCCTTCCACAGCTCATAAGGGGTCTTTTTGAGACTTGGTGTAACACCTTAACTTTCCACACAATACGCCTAGGACGCATAATGGTTAATCGCTAGTTGTTACTCTTTCATCTCAGAATTTTACTTAGATTTAAATCTTTTGAAAATAAGTCTATGGAAAATACGACCCATTTTTTTATTTTTTTTAATGACCAAACTATGAGGCATTCATGTATGAGTTATAGCATATAACTATTTGTCACATAGCATTCATGCAAACTACAAGAAGGTGTAACATAAACTGCGAACATCATCACATCATAAGATTTACTTCGAATATCATATCAAATAATAACAATAGCGATAATATAGGAATATTCCACAAACATACTATAACCATAATACTAAGTCCACCTATGGAGGTTGAGCATACGACAATTCAAAAACTAATCATAACTATGATGTAGCTAAATCCCTCGTGACTAAGTTATGAACTTATACGAAGATGAGGCAACTTCTAAGTGTTGCAAAAATGAAACACTATATCTCTGCTTCCACTATGCCACTCTGATCCAGACCATAGTACAACTCCTACATCGGTATCTCAGGGAAGTCCACTGGCATCGCCATCAACCTTGTCTGAAGACAAAGATGGAAAGAAAGAGAGATAGTGAGAAACTTATACAATAATCTCAGTAGGGTTTCCATCTCCATACACGTGTCATCATCATCGTCCTCAGGAACCTCGGGTTTAATTTATGAAAGTAGTGGGCATAAATAAGATTCATTTATTAAGTTTTAAATACCATTAACCGAGACCCTTATCTTTTAGCATGAAACTTAATGCATGAATGCAACAGGTATCTCATGTATGCATGGTAATGCCTCAATGCATTAGTAACACATGCAAATAACATAGCCCTACTCGCAACATAAATCAATAATGTATAAACATAAAATAAGGCTGAGAACATAAGCATGAGATAAGCTAGAGAACCAAAATAGTGGCAAGTAAATGGATGCATGATAGGGCAAATGTAATGAGTTAAACATCATTTAACATGCATGGGAAAGCAGGAGAAGCCATGGTAATTTACTTTCTCATGAATGAATTCTCAAGTTCCTTTCTTATCAATTCTACCCTCTTACGTTAACACCAAATCCAACCTATACCCCTTCCCTGACGATTTTCAAAAGCAACACCAGAATCAACCATCATATTAATCGCCTAGGATGAGCTCAACCTAACTAGCTGTCGCTAGATTTAACATGGGGTAATAGAGGGGGAAAAACACATCATTTCCTTGCCTTTCTTATTATGAATATGCAACTTACTTGGATCACCTCTCGTAACCTTTAATTCAGGGAGTCTAGAGAATTATTTCCATGTGTTTTATGTCACCTTAAACTTAGCATGTTGTTTTGAGATGCAAAAACACAATCATATCATATAATATCACATGCTTACATTTCACTTATCATATACACCTCAAATATTCCAAGTGTAATCATAACATGCCATAATAAATTATGTATTTGATAGCCAAGTATGCAATATATTCATCATACATATCCTCAAGCATGTCATAAACCAATCATCTCATAAGATAAACATGCTTATTAGCCCTTAAACGGGCCAAACTACAAATCGGGTAAACCTAACTTTTGAGATTATTCTTTTATGTATCTAAGGGATTAATTATAATGATTTCCACTAGTTTTAACCTCATGAGCATAATTAAACAATTTCGATGTTTTAGAAGTTATGTTTTTGACCTTTTCTCATTACTGGCTTTTCCTAAGATGCTAAAATTAATTTCTAAAGCATTTATTATGGATTCTGACACATATACACATGACAAAACACATTTCTACCAATTGATTACATGCTAGAACAGAATCCATGAATTCAGTTTTTGAAAGCTTTAGAAATCACATTTTTGATCCTTTTTAGTTACTAGATTTGCCTAAGGTGCCATGAATGATTATCATATCAATTAATAGTAGTTTTCATACATCTAAACTACTCTAAACAACATACATCAGATCTAGAAATGTTAGAATGGAATCCAGAATTTAATATTCCAAAAGCATGCAAAATTGCAATAATAAGCATTTCTAGTAACTAGTTTTTCTCAAAATTAATTCTAAGTCATGGAACATTCTTAAAGGCAGTTTATCTTTTTGGAAATATAAGCAAATACTCTAGGGTTAGTAGTAAAATCAGAGAGCTCAATAATAAGATTTTGATTGTAACTCATGTTTTAACACTTTAGGAATTAACACTTTTCTCAAAGGAAAAAAATTGCAAGACACAAGTTTTTGAAACCTCAAAGTAACAACACATCAAACCTTAAAACTTTATTCCTTTGAAAATAGAAACATATTTGTAAAGACAAATGCCCATGGAACTGAAATTCCGATGTAAGTTGAAAGGGGTAAGTCTTGAGCTTTAGATATTTAGGTGATGAAATAAACTTAAACATGATAATGCAAGTCTCTTTTAACTTTGATATTATAAGATGCTAGCAATGGAAATATAAATATGATATGCAAGGCTTGAAAGTAAATAAGAGAATGCAAACTCATTTTTAATCTTTAAAGTTTAGGTGATGGCTTGAAACATAAATATGCTAGACAAGAAATATAAATATGAAATGCCAGTTTATTTTTTTATCTTCAAGATTTAGGTGATAACTTGGAAATAAATATGATATGCAAGGCTCAAATATAAATATGAAATGCAAGGACTTGGAAAGTAAATATGAATGCATTTCTATTCGTTATTTCTTTAGGTCCTAAGCTCAAGACTCCTATTTAGAGTAATAACTCTAAAACACCGATCAATCTTACAAAATGGACATGAGCTTTAGAGCCCATTAACACCATGGTTCCAAGAACCCTTAATGTGTTTGGACTCACCATCAAGTTCAAAGGAAAAACCAACAAAGAAAATCAAATAACATTTTCACTTGCTAGGAACTTTTAAAACCAAAAATGAAATCTTGAGCTTTAGAGGTCAAACAAATGATAGTATCCTAACCAATTCAAAGATCCTCATCATCAAGCCATGATTTTTGAACACCAAGGGCCATCAAGGCCGAAAAAGAAAAGGAAAGAAAAAGGAAACTTGAAATTGAAAAAGAAAGGAAAGAAAAGAAACAACACTTCATCATTCATTCAAACTCAAAATAACCAAAGAAAAAAAGAAAGACTCAAAGTAAAAATCCCTGCCAAAGATATTTTCTTGTTTGAGCAAGAGAAAGCCTTGATCTTTGAGAAGAAATGAGATGAACAAATCTTCCCTAGAGGCAAGAACAAATTCGGCCAAAGAGAAAAAAAGATAAGAAAGATTTTTCTTGAGCTTTGGTGCTTAGGTTGTGTTTCTTGAGGGTGGTTTATGGTGGTGATGTGGTGGTGAAGAAAGAAAAAGAGTTTTTTAAGAGGTGAGAGAAGAGAGAATTTGAGACAAGTTTTTTGGACAAGCTTGTGATCCAAAAAAGTAGGTGCTAATATGTGAGTTTCTTTGAATATGTGAGTATATATAAAAAATTGAAATGAGAGGATGTGATGGAGGAGGTATGGGTGGCCATCATGGAGGCATGGGGGGAAAAAAGATATTTTCATTCCTTTTTGTGTTAGAAATTGAGTTTAGAGGTAAACTTGATTAGGAATTGTTAATGGAGTGTTTGAGCTAGTAAGTGAGTGAGTAAGCCACTCAAAACATGATTAGAAAGTTATCTTGCTCACTTAGTGAAGTCAAACTTCATTAAATAGGAATCCAATGCCAACATGGTTTACTTGATTTAGGGAATTGAAGAGAGAAAATACTATTTCATGAGACATGACATAAAGTCTTTAATTAGGAAAGGGATTTTGAGTTTCTTTAAGCAATCTTAGGTCCTAATTAACTTTAATTAATTATTAGAATAATTAATCTTTAATTAGAGCTTAATATTACTTAGGTTTCGTTAATCATGCAATTAAGCTCATTATACCCTTAATTCAGGGCAAAATGGTAATTTTTCATGAAAACTCCTTAGGACCACTCGGGCTTAAACAGACATTAAACATCCCTTGAAAATGACATTTCAAACCCTTGGGTAAGGTTCGGGTCTACTCGGCAGTTATTCTCGCGTTAAATTATTACAGGGTATTTTGGTAATTTTGCATACAGGAAACCAAAAATGAGATTCTTCTGCTCTATTAACACACATAGTCCCCGTTCAATATTAAAATTGCCCTTTGAGGATGGCTGGGGCTGGCTATCCTTATTTTCCTGGTAAAAATGACCTTAGGGGCATTTTGATTATTTGTACATGGGAAAATCGAGGCGTTACAATTGGCCTTAGAAAGATTCTATTTTGGATATAACATGAGGTATTTACAGCCTCTGTCCAAAAACCTTTTGATAAACCGCTTTCTAGAAGCATGGTTCTGGCCATCTCTTATAAACTAATGTTCTTTCTTTCTGTAACCCCATTTTGTTGGGGAGTTCCAGGTGCAGAAAACTCATAAGACATGCCAAGTTTTTCACAAAACTCTTCCAAAACATGATTTTCAAATTCTCTTCCATGATATGATCTTATAAAGGTGATTTGAGAATCTTTTTCTAGACAAATTCATTTTGCAAAAACTTTGAATCTTTTGAATACCTCATCCTTAGAAGCTAGGAAGATTATCCATGTGAATCTAGAAAAATTATCCACTATGACAAGGCAATACCTTTACCTAACAAGACTTGCAGTCTTAGTTGGTTAAAAAAGATCCATATGTAAAAGCTCAAGTGACTTAGTGGTTGAAACTATATTTTTATTTTGGAAAGAAGCTTTAGTTTGCTTGCCTTTTCTACTAAAATCACAAGTTGAATCCTTGTCAAATTTGATCTTTGGAAGGCCTTTGACAAATTCGTTTTGAGATAGCTTAAAAATAAGCTTCATATGAGCATGTCCAAGCTTCTGATGCCACATCCACTTATCATCCATAAAAGATGCAAGACATTTTACATCTTGATGTAGAAGGTCATCCAAGAATAACATATATGTGTTATCATGCCTTTTGCTAGTTAAGATGACTTGTCCAGAAATGGGATTTACAATATAGCATGCATAAGCATTAAATAAAACATTAAAGCCATGGTCACAGAATTGGCTGATACTCAACAAATTATGAGCAAAACCATTAACAAGCAAAACATCAAAAATTTGGTGGGATTTATCCTTGCCAACATTTTCTATCTCTTTGACCTTGGCCTTATCTCCATTAGCAAACTTGATTGACCCAAAGTTCTTTGGCTTTAGATTTCTAAACCATTTTTGGATTTGGACATGTGTTTAAAGTAGCCACTCTCTATGTACCACTTGTTGTCTAGATCAACGTGCATTCTCAAATACACCTGTGACAAAGATAGTTTTTAATTTAGGTACCTAGACTTTCTTAGGTCTTTTCGGGTTAGTCTTTCGAGGGGGAGGATTCCTAACCTTGTTGACAGATTTCTTTCTCATGAAACACTTGTCAGGTGGGTGTCCCTTCTTATAACAAAAAATACAAGAGATTTTGTTCTTGACTTTCTTTAATGAGGTTGTCTTTCCTTTTTCATCCATTTCCTCTTCATATCTTAACCCTATTTAAGTCCCCTCTAGTTCAAAAATAACTTTCTAATTTTTCTCATTCATTTTAGAGACTTTAGTTTATAAGGCATTGACCTTATATTTAAAACTTTGTTTTCTCTGTTTATCTTTTCCTTCTCAAGGCTTAGGTTCTCAACATCTGATTTGGCCATTTCAAGTTCTAAAATAGTTTTCTAATCCTTCCTTTTCGGGTTAAGATAATAAGAGGAAAGAGTTTGAGAATTTTCAAGCAGCTCATCATATAAAGCAAGTAATTCATTATATGAAAGATCAGGTTTAGAAGACGTGTTTACCTCAAGTCCTCCTTTTGAAGTATAGCCAGCTATAAAGCAAAGATTTGCAACATCTTCCTGCTTGTCATGGCTTGCTAAGCTTTCTCTTCTTTGGTGTCGCTCTAGGTAGCCAGTATACTTTTCTTCTTGGACATGAACTTCTTCTATGGTCCCTCGAGCTTAGGACATTCAGGTTTGAAGTGTCTATTCTTACCACAGTTGTAACAAATGATGCTTTCTAGCTTTCCCTTACCTTTCTTAGTCTTCTTGAGGTTGATGTCTCTTCTTCTCTTTGTTTTGTCTCTCTAGGCTTAAGACATCTTCCTCACCATCATAGAGATCTCATCTTCTTTGTAACGCCCCGATTTTCTGTCTGAATGGAAAATGACCGAAATGCCCCTGAGGTCATTTTCGGCCCGGAATTCGAGGATGGCCGACTCGGCAGTACTCGAAGGGCCAACTCAATGTTTGAAGGGGATTGAATGACCCTTGAGTGGTTCCGGAGGCGAAAGTCTCATTTTCCGCAGTTTCGGGTTAAAATGACCAAAATACCCCTGTAGCGTTTTACGCGGGTAAAGGTGCCGTTTGAGCCCGAAACTTTCCCCAGAGGTTTAAAACCATGTTTTTACATGTTTCAAAACATCTGTTTGAGTCCCGGTGGTTCCGGGTTGTTTTAGTGCAAAATTACGATTTTGCCTCTAGAATAGTGTTTTTGAGCTTAATGACGTAATTAAGCAAACCTAAGCAATATTAGGCTCTAAACGAAGATTAATTAATTTCCCTAATTAATCTAGAGTCAAAATAAATTATTAAAATTAATTAGAATCTAAGATTGCTTAGATTAGATTTAAATCCCTTTTCTAAAACTCAAGATTTCACTCTTGGAATCTTGAATAGTGTTTTCTCTCTCCAATTCCTTAAATCAAGGAATTGTGTCTAGAATTGTTTATACACTAAAATGAGTTTATAACTCACTAATGATGCAAGAACACTCCTTAATTATGTCTTGACAACCTTGATTACCCATTTTCTCACCTAAACACTTTCTTACAAATTCCTAATCTTAATCCTAATCAAAGATACACCTAAACACAACTCTAAACTACAATTAAAATGCAAGAAAACCCTCCCCATGGCTGATGCAATTTCAGCCCTCTCTCTCTCATTTACAACACATGTTGAATTGTTTCTCACTCAAAGAACCATGCTTGAAGCCATACTTTGAACCATACCTCACCATGCTTTGAACCATACCTCACCATGCTTCAAGACCACAACATCTCACCTCATGGAACTCATGGGCTGCACTCCCCTTGGCCAAAAACACATCAACCCCTCACCCCCTCCATTTGCTTCATTTCTCTATAAATAGAATGCCTTGAGGAGCTTGCACCACTTTTAGATCATTTGCTAAGTTTAGGAACACTCAAAGCTTTTCTTTTTCTCTCAAAGTTCTTGTGTTCTTCAAGTTCTTGGAGTTCTTCATCATCTTCATCTTCTTCTTCCATCTTCAAGTTCATCACACTAAGTAGGGATTTTCTTTCAAGTATTCCTTTCTTTAAAGTTCTTGTTCTAGCTTTATGTTCATAGTTTCTCTTGATTCTTTTTAGAACTTCTTTTCTTCTCCTTTTTCTTTCTCATTTTCGGCCATGGGCCTTGAAGTTCAAAGAAATGAGAGCTTGATGATGAGAGTTTCATGATGATGTTCATCACTTGAAACAAACTCTAGAGCTTGATCTTTGTTCTTAAGCAAAAGTGTTTCTAGTTTTTCCTTTCTTGAACTCTTGAGAACTTTAGTTTTGATGGTGATTTAAAATGGTTCTAAGGACTCAATGATGAGGTCTCATGATGTTGATGTTAATATATCATCAAGATCATAGACTCTAGAGTTTCAAATATTTCTTTTCTTGCCTAGATGTTTCGGCCATTTCCTTTTCTTTTATATGCCTTATGATTTGATTTTCTAAAGATATTATTTTGAGTTCTAAGAACTCTAGACTTTACTTTATCTTGGTTTGATGAGTTTGGGTTGAGGTTTATGTTCCTTTAAAGTCTTGTTAAGAGCTCTAGAAAGATAAAATGAACTTGCATAATTTATCTTATGCTTGCACTGATATTTACATTCTTGTTATGCACCTTTACTTTCAAGCTATCACCTAAGAACATAAAGATTAAAATGGAACTTGCATCATCACTTAATTTAATTCTCAAAGCCTTTTTATTTCGGCCTTAAAGTCGATTGTTGTTGGGCCTAGAGCACTAAAATAAAGAATTGAACTTGTATCATCACTTAATTAATTCCTCGAATGCCTATCTATTTCGGCCTTAAAGTCGATTGTTGTTGGGCCAAGAGCACTAAAATAAAGAATTGAACCTTGCATCTTAACTTTCAAGCTTGCACGTTTAAAGTTTATGCCTCGCATATCTACTTTCAAGCTTGCACGTTTAAGTTTATGCCTTGCATATTTAATTTATGTCATCACTTTATTTTGTAAGCAAGATTAAAAACAAAAAGCATGAGCACGTTTATTTTATGTTATAACTTAAAGAACCTAGAGCTCAAAGACTTGCCCATTTCATTCCAAGTTAAAGTTTAATGTGAAACCATTCTTTGAATGCGTATTTTCGGCCAAGTAGTGATGATGGACTTGCAATGAGTTTTCATCTAGCTACAAGGACCAATAGTCTATGTTCTAAGTTTTCCCTAAAGCTTTACAACCCTTTTCAAGGTTATGTTGTCATGAGATATGACTTTATTCTCTTTTAGGAGATGAAATATATTTTGGTCATTGACCTAAGGCTTCTCTTAGCCTCTTGATGAATTAAAATGATTTGCAAAGAGTTTTAGAAATTCTAATTTGATTCCAAGAGAAACTAGTTAACTTATGTACCTAGAAATGTCAATTTAACTCTCTCATTTAAGTTAAATGTTTTCAGTTCTGATGTGATGAGTGTGATGCTGTATGATGATGTTTTGATGTGTTGGAATGTGTGAAAATATCATGTGATGATGTAGAAGCGATCCTATGCATGATAGGTAAGAAACTAGCTAACTAGAAATACCGTAAAGCTAGAATTTAACATAGTTTTGACCCATTTATTTATGGAACTAATCCAAACTGTTTTAATGGGAACATAATCAGATTTAGATTGTTTAGACATGAAAAACTTGGTATCATTTGAATTAGAATTGAATTCTAGCACCTATAGGGAAACTAGTAACTAGAAAACCGTAAAAATGCAATGTAGAACTCTTGGAACATTTATTTTTCTGGATGCTGTCCAGCGCCCTTACAAAATGATAAACATGATTAATAATTAGTCCTTAAGCATGGGAATGCCTCATAATTGATTTAGATTTAATCCATAGCGCCTTAGGCGAAGACGGAACCAAGAAAGGGTCTAAAACGTAAGTTCTAGAACCCCATGATCACAAGTTAAGAATTCTACCCTATGCTTTTCAGATTTAAATGTAGATATGAGGATTATGAGTGATGTTTAATTATGAGCCCTTAGGTGCATAAAATATGAGCGACGGATGTTAGAGAACCAAATCTCATGATTAAGACCCGTAAGGGTCAAAGCATAAGCTATCGTAAGGATAAACGGTTGAATGTTCCATGATGATGTATGTTATGTAAATGATGATGATGATATTATGATGCTTACGATGCATACGATGAATATGATGCCTTATGTTGATGTTGAATGGCTATGCATGCTCTATATGTTTCGTGGCATAAAGCAAGTTTGAAGGAAATCCGGTGTATGCCGTTACGCTGCCGAATTTCCCATCAAACTTGAGAATTTGAGAAAAGTTTGTGAAAACTCCTGGGTGACACCGGTTCGGCCGAGCACCCCCAGGATAGGTTCTGCGTGACACCGGTTCGGCCGAGCACCCCCAGAACAGATGTGACATAGTACTGAGACGCATTTCTCCCGCTACGGTGGGGAGGAAACAAATCCGTGAGGGTATTGACATTGAGCTTGCCAAAGCGGACAATTCGCTGTGTACTAGATACCAGTAGAGCGTTTCAAAGAAGGAAATGATCCTAAGATAGGTGATCCAAGAAAGTTATGTATACCCCCTCTATTAGCCCATGTTAAATCTAGTGACGACTAGTTAGGATTGAGCTCATTCCTAGGCGATAGGTGAGACGTAGTTTGGTGACCAGATTATCGCCGAGCTGGTGAATCGGTTGGACTTTTGGTGGATATGCTAAGAGGGTGGTCTTTAAGAAAAAGAACTTAAGAGTTTTACTTATGAGAAAGATGTCACAAGAAAAGTACTATGCCTTTTTATGCCACGTATATGATTTATGTTTCTTTATGATGTGCCCAAGTATTACGATTTTCGTGTTAATGTGCATATGGTATTGTCATGCATTCATCAAATATCTGTTGTATTCATGTCATTAAGACACATACTAAAAGACACCCACTTCGGATAAATAGATTTGTAAAGCCTAAAACCAATCCTTATGCATGTACACCTTTTTCATAATTAAAACCGAGGTGGCTGGGGACGACGACAATGACACTAGTGTTAGAGTCGGGAATCCCTACTGAGAATCTCGAATGAGTTTCTCACCCCTTCCTTTTCTTCCGTGTCATCTCTAGACGAGGATTACAACGAGGTTCGTGACTTCTTCTGAGGCTCGTGCTTAAGGGACACACTAGCAGATGGAGCAGAGGGTCACTGTGGGAGCATAGATAGCTTAGCTTTTTGGGTTGACACTTATTCAACCTCATAGGTGGATAAGAATGACTTCACATATATGGGCGTGTTTTGATGTAAATGATGGTACAATGATGTTAGTAGAGTCTATGTGTCTATGAGGATGTGATGATATTATGATTGTTATGTATAATACTATGTTTCATGATTATCAATGGTGTGGCTACTCCTTCTTGCACATTATGGTTATGACGAACGTTAGGTTAGCGCGCAGCTCGCATTTTGCTTTCAAGTTTCAAAAAGAAAAATTTATTCGTATTTTCCGCTAAGTATTTTAATGAAAGGTTGTAAGGAATGAGACTAAAAGAGTAATAGACTAATGATTAACCTAAATATGTTCTAGAGTATTGGGTTAAAAATTAGGATGTTACATTCTTCATCATCTTCAGTATCTTCATCATATTCTTCCTCATTATCAGAGGTCTCAGCAACTTTCATTACTTTGCCCTCATTTTGTTTTTGATGAGATGACTTCAGGGCCATGGACTTGCTCTTCTTAATAGATTCACTATGCATTTTAGATAGTACTACTTCATGGGTTTTGAGTGACCTAATTAGTGTGTCCAAGCCAAGAGTTTGAAGGTCTTTGGCTTCTGTAATGGTTGTGAGCTTAGCCGGCCATTTAACATGAATGCTTCTTAAGATTTTTCTAACCATTTCTGAGTTAAAATATCTTTTTCCTAAACCTTTTAATTGGTTTATGATGTGCATAAACCTCATGGTTATTTCATCAATATTTTCTTAATCTGTCATTTTAAACATATCATATTGATGAACCAGCATACCGATCTTTGTCTCTTTAACTTGATTAGTGCCTTCTTGTAACTTGTGCAACCTATCCTATATCTCCTTGGCTGTGTCACAAGCAATGATTTTATCATACTAATATTTTCTTAATGCATATGTAAGTAGGTATTTAGCTTTGGAGTTTAGCTGAACTTTGACTTTGTGTTGCTATGTCCACCTACTCATAGGGACTCTTTTGAGATTGAAGGTGCGTTATCAACTCCGAAAACTTCTTCAATTAGAATGTAGTCTCCTTCTTGTATGATCTCCCATAATTCAAGACTTGTGTACTTTATGAACAACTCCATATGATCAATCCAATATGAGTAGTCCCCACCATCAAAGAATAATTGTCTATTGACAGAGTGTCCTTCTGCTATGTGAATGTTTTGTGCCATATCTTCTCAGGATCTTTGTCCTCTGCAGTCATTAGAATGCTCAACCCTTTAAATGCTTGATCTCTAATGCCATCTGTAGGTAGAAAAGCATACAAGAAGGGGGTTGAATCGTGCTTCGCCTTTTCTTGCCTTTTCTTTTCTGAAAAAGGTTAAACAAAAACTACCTAGTATAGAACTTGAAGTGCAACTAAAATAGCACTAGAGATGTTAGAAAGTAACTTTCTGAACTATATAAAAGACAACAAAAACACGAATAAGCTTAAATTCAGAAAACACAATATACAAGTACTGTGTAGTAAAATAAATGAGAGATACGGGTGAAAAAGATATTGCACAAGAGTTTTATACTAGTTCGGCCAATCTTGCCTACATCCAATTCTCAACAACTGTTAAGTTCCACTAAAACCTTTCTCAATGTTAGAAAGTTAGATAGTCTTTACAATAGTCTTTTCAAGCTCTTACCAATAACTAGTAGCTCACTCTATTGTCAAAACCGAGTAGTCTCTAACTAGTCTCTCCAAGCTGAACCTGTGACCAACAAGTACACTCTGTTCATTACAACCTGAGTAGTCTTTGACTAGTCTTTCCAAGCTAAACCTGTGACTAGTAGATCACATTACTATCACGTTACAAGTAGCCTTTGACAAGCTTCTCTAAGCTAACTCATAGTGATCACTAATGGATCAGAGTTACAAAGGTTTGTGTTTGGGTTTATCACTCAACACTAACCAACACTCAAGTTTTCGTAAGATATACAATGACAGACCTGAAAAACTTGAATGACTTCTTTCTATGAATCTTCCTCTGAAGAATGTATGATCTATTAAAAACGTAGAAAGAAGATTTTTATAAATAAGAAACTGATTACAAGAAGTAATGAACTTCATAGAAAAATATAAGGAGAGATTTTTACAGCATTTCAGCTTTTTGATTAAGCAAAAGTATCTTTTTCGTCGATAGCACAACATCTCTATTTACAAATGATATGCATTTATGACTATTGCCTTTTGATTTATTGTCCAAGTGACACATATTGATCTTCTTTTTATGTCTTGGAGATGCAGTCTAGAAAAGTAGCTCGGCATTTTCAGAGCAGTTATAGAAGCCATTGTGAGAGAGAAGAACAAGGTTTCTGAACTTCTTCTTCTAGAAGCTAGGGCAGTTGACCATGTTGGTGGAAGAGATGTCACGCCAGTCTATTATTGTGTTTGACTTGAAATTTGAATTTCAAAACTCCCTGCATTTCATGTTGAAGTGCACCGTTTCATTGTGAAATGTGCTTTCTGAAGTGCGGTATCAGTTCCTTGAATTTTCTTCGATCTTTCTATCTTCAATCAAGGCTTGTAGATGGTGATATGATTGCGATCATGATGACTGAAGGTTGTAGAACACATATGCTTCAAAGATAGACTGATATCTTCACTTGAGACGTTATTTCTGAAGTTGTGTTCTACTTTTTGAAGATCTGAACCTTAGTTTCTTGTACTTAAGAAATTTTTTTAGTACGTTGAACATATGTTCGTTCATTATATGATATACTTTTCACTTTCATTAAGCTCCAATCTCTTCAAACGAGATTAAACATGTTTACATATGTCATGTAAAAATATTTTCGCTTTTAGAACCATGTTATACTAATGTAACTACTTGTTTTATGCTTTAAGTAACTCAAGGAAACATTAGTCCTTTTTCAACATATTTTTTCGAAATTGGTTGTGTCATTACTCAAAATGTTTTGCACTAAAACCTTCTGGAAGGTTGTGGAGCTAACAATGTTTAGTGCAAGTAGGAACTCCTATTGAGAAATCTTGTATATCTCATTCCTATGTTTCTTTTCCATTGTCATTACCAGGGAAAATGAATCCACATGAAGCTATGGAGCTACAATTAAGAAAGAAGACAACACATGAGGATTTCAAGCCTTCGAAGAATCGCCATATTTTTTTATTTCAATCATGTTATAATTGTTAGAAATAGACTCATAGTAGAAGGACTTATATTGTTATTTTTAAGCACTTATTCTTGTATATATCATAGTATGACTCAGGTATTAAGTAATTATAATTCAGTTAATCTTATGATAATTTTACATTTAGTCCCTTAGTTTGCTTTATTTAAGTAAGTAAGCACACAAAGTACTTTTGATTACCATCTATGTAAGCAATGTAACATTCCCTGCTGCTTTATGGATTGATGATTGTCTCCACAAACCAACACGGGTCTTTTTAGCATGCTTTATCCTCACTCACATGCTTCATGGGAAAACTTCCCAGGAGATCACCCATCCAAAAATTGCTCCAAGTCAAGCACGCTTAACTATGGAGTTCTTTAGTGATAGGCTACTGAAAAAAAGATGCATCTTATTATGGAGTTCTTTAGTGATAGGCTACTGAAAAAAAGATGCATCTTGTTGATATAAGTAGTACAAATCAATTCATATAAACCCTCCTTAACTGTATAGTCTCATACCTATACAGTCTTAGGATCCCTCTCATTCGGGTGTGTAATCGGTTCATTCATGTACCCTTTCGCTTTTGAAATCTGCTAGGAGCCGCTCCTTGTCCATGCCTCCTTGCACCGGTGATCACTCCCCAACTTCGCAATCCCCGAGCGTTACAAGCAATATGTATTTCAATTCTCACTACAAGCTTAAGCTTTTAAAAAGTAATTTGTACAAATAAAAAATTTATCCATTACTTTTATAAGTTAATTTCAGAAGAAAATGAACACATAGTGTAAATGACAACTAATAGAATCCAAATGTAAACTTAAGCGTAGTTGGGTTCTACTAGGGAGTTATATCTTTGGTCTTGCAAGAAAAAGAATAAAACACACTAGGCTTCCATCATTCAAAGGAAGAAGAAAATCTCCTTCTCTTTATTTTGTCAAGGTTGTAGGTTTCTTAAACTAAAGAGGGATCATTTCACATCTTCATCTTCTCTTCATTCAGTCACGAAAGAGGTAGACTTCTATTTTCAAAACTCATAAGATCTGGCCCCCTATTCTTGCCCGTGATTAGTGAGACTAGCATTTGTGTTGAAATGTTTTCAAACAACATGTTTGTACTCAAATGATGTTTGCATGTGCAAAGTTTCTTTTTCCTATTTTTATTTTGTGTTCTTATCCAAGTCAAGGCCTTGTTTTAATATGTGCATGTTGGTTTTCACTCATAGATTAAATAGCTAAACATGCATTAGAATTCAAAATAGAAAAAGAGAAGCATGCTAGAAAGAGATGTTTATCCTGGAAGTGTTCAATATGAAATTAATATCTCAATATCTACTTATCCATTTAGTTAAAACTAGTTTTGTTTGAAAGATAACTCACAATAGAATATCCACTAAAACATTCATAGCATTTGGTTAAGTAAGTTAGGAGATATGAATTTTTGAAATTGATGTTTATTGTCTGACCACAAATCTGACCTTTGTCTAGTTTTTATGTATATCTTGGGTTCTATATGTTGAAAAGATATGATTTTTTATTCTTTCGAAAGCTAAGACAAAACTAAAAATTTTCATATAACGTAGGTGTTTTAATTCTTTCTGAAAAATTCCAAATTTACTTTTACTCTAAGATCTTAATTCTGAGTTCAATATGTGTTCTAAATCTGACCTTCTCCTAAATTTTTACTCATAACTTGAGTTGTAAGTGTTCAAAACCTATTATTCTTGTTTATTTTGGAAGCAAATAGGATAGGAATATTTTGATATATGTTTTTTGAACTTTGATCTATAAAGTTGTTTTCTATAATTATTTTAATTTACATTTGTAACGCCCAGGGATTGCGAAGTTGGGGAATGATCGCCGGTGCAAGGAGGCACGGACAAGGAGCAACTCCTAGCAGGTTTCGAAAGCGGAGGGGTACATGAATGAATTGATTACACACTCAAATGAGAGGGATCCTAAGACTGTATAGGTATGAGACTATACAGTTGAGGAGGGCTTATATGAATTGATTTGTACTACCTATACAAACAAGATGCATATTCTTTTCGGTAGCCCATCATTAAAGAACTCTATAGTTAAGCGTGCTTGACTTGGAGCAATTTTGGGATGGGTGACCTCCTGGAAAGTTATCCCAGGAAAAGTGTGAGTAAGGACAAAGCATTCTAAAAAGACCCGTGTTGGTTTGCAAGGACAATCATCAATCTATAAAGCAGTAGGGGATGTTACAAATGGTATCAGAGCCTGCACCTCTCCCAAGACAAGGTGGTTCTGGGGACTAACCAAGGTGCCGATAGGCATATGCTGGGATTGTATGATCGGGAGTGATCACCGGTGTAAGGAGGCACGGACAAGGAGCGGCTCCTAGCAGGCTTCGAAAATGGAGGGATACATGAATGAACCGATTACACACCCGAATGAGAGGGATCCTAAGACTGTATGGGTATGAGACTATACAGTTGAGGATGGCTTATATGAATTGATTTGTACTGCCTATACCAACAAGACGCATCTTCTTTTTGGTAGCCCATTACTAAAGAACTCTATAGTTAAGTGTGCTTGATTTGGAGCAATTTTGAGATGGGTGACCTCCTGGGAAGTTCTCTCAGGAAAAGTGTGAGTGAGGACAAAGCATGCTAAAAAGACCTGTGTTGGTTTGTAAGGACAGTCATCAATCGATAAAGTAGTAGGAGGTGTTACAATATTCTTAGTCTAGATTCCAAATCTGACGTTCTTGGCAGAAATATTTTATAACTCTAGCTGCACTAAATCAAAATGATAAAAAAAAGTTCTTTGCTGAAAACTACGACATAGAGGAATCCAATGGTATATATTTTGTGTCAAATCCCTTTTGTGAAATTTTTGGTAAATAATTTAATTTACTATATTGGTTTCCGAAATAAGCCTCTATGATTGGTCTAGCGGTGAGATATTTGGGTAAAAAGCATGAAGCCTTAAGTTCAAATCTGAGTACAAACAATGTAATTTTCGAAGCACCAAAAAAATATTAGTTTCTGAAACAAATTTTGAATTGTCTAATTAGAAAACATAGAATAGTATTTTTACTCACCCATTTTTATTGAAATTTCTTTAGTATGAAAATATGATGAGCGATTTTCTAAGAGTTAGGGTGAAAATTTTAGATCAAAATAGTGAAAAATTAATAATTGAGCGATTTTCTAAGATTATATGTATGAAACATACTGTAATATTATTTTAGGATCTTTGGAAATAATGAACTTAATAAATAAATTATTAATTCTTCTAAAACGATATAATTTAAAGGCTTTAAAAATAAAACAAAGTAATATAAATTTATAACAAAAGACTACTATTATAAGGCACAAGAAAAAGGATTATCCTTTATATCAGGTTCATTACTGATTGAGATTTAGTGACAACTGATTACACTTATACATCACATTTATCTCTGACTAGTTGAGGTTCGATACTAATCGAGGTTTAGTGATGACTGATCGCATTATATTTTTATTTTGGGCATGATGAGCTCATAGCCAAGGGGTTCTTGAGAGATTAATAAATAGTTGAGAATGATCCAAGTTCAAAGAAAGCTCAAAGCCAAGTGCCTATATGAGCATGAGTTGTTTAGATAAGCACCATGTCAAAAAATTATGTCATATCACATGAGCATGAGTTATGTACATTTTTCCTTGCATGATATGAATGATGTTAATACAATATTGTATGTCGTAAAAGTAATCCACTTTGCCTAGTTACATTTTTGAAAATCACATAATTGGGCCATATTATATGATTCACCCATTTTATAATAAACCTAAGATGGTTGAGACGACAATGATGACACAAGTGTATGAAAATAGAAGTCTACTGAGAAATATTTATTTCTCATATCTACCTTCCGTATTGTCTTCAAAAAAGGATGGTGCCCTCGATAGAAACATCTAGGAGTTGTTTCACTCCTATTATTGTACCATAAACATTTGGAGCTGTAGACAATAATTAAACGGAATCTTCTTTTCTTCTTATTTGCCACGAAGATATTGATTGGCATATAGGATGTACTTATATATAGTTAATGAAAATACTCCACATTGAGTTATATTTTCTATTATTGTTGGTTATGCATTGATAAATACAATATGTTTGTGATACTTATGCTATGCTATAAATTATGGAAGTTCACTATATTCATAAGCTCTCAGTATATATTGGCAATTATTTTGATTACCATATATGAATTCCCTTATTAGTCTATGGTTGTTTCATGTTCATGCAATTGGCTCTATTGATTTCAAAATATAGGTTATGTTTAGTGTTACATGTATATATTACTCTATTTTCCATGTAAAGTAATTTGAAAGAAGTTTTGAAGTTTCTGCAAACATAAGTAGCAACTAATAATTGCCATAATATGTCGTAAGTAACATGGGATTATTAGGGTGTTACAACCAAGAGTGGAAGAATCTGAGGCTGAGATTACTTCAATCAAATAAACTCCCCAAAAGAAAAAAAAAGAGAAGTAAGAGAAAATGAGTTAAGGGAAGCTGCTTGGAATAAGAGACAAAAGGAATAGGACACTTAGATTGATGAAGTTCCTCTTATTCTCAAGAAATTGATCAATGCTTTATGGTTGTTCCAGAGTCTATTCCTAGAAAAGATAAAATTAGGCATAGTTTGTAGAGAAACTTTTTGTAAACAACCACTAAGCATGTCACCAAACCATTGTGTATGCAATCTTTCACTCCCCTAATCACCATTGATGAATCATAAAGGGATATCATTATGTTTGGCAACTCTATAGCTATTCAAACAGTTCCCAATGCTAATCTTGACTCCACACCTCTATTGATTTTTATTGGTAAGTAACACTATGATCAGTCTTCTACCACAAATGCAATAGAAGTGATTCCCTCTTTTACCCTATCTATAGAGAATCATTCACCTATAGTTACTTCATCATATATGCCCAAGATTCCACAACTCAAGCACGTTCAAATAGACTTTCTCCTCAACAACTAGAGAAATCTCATGGCTAATGAACAACAGCTTGTGACCAACCAATAGGCTTTGGAGAAGAGAATGGACAAAATAGAGGATCTTCTAGTTCAAGTATTGAAAGCTCTTTGGAAAAAGGATTCTTGAACATTCTTTGATAGCATTTTCCATCACACTATTTTCTTTTGTTGCTATCAAAAAGGGGAGAATATGTAAGAGACAAGGAGTTAAAAAAAATGCTTAGGCTGAGGAGTAGCTCTATTCACACATTATCATTTTATTTTTATTTATGTATTGTGAATAGTATCACCTTTTTCATCATTGTTTGCTACTCGGATACCCTTTGTCTTATATGTACTATTTTTTCTCTAATGTTTTTTATTTCTCAGATATATAGTTATATCTCTAATACTTTTTCTACGATTGAATTTGTATCTGCTCAAATGCGTTTTCTACAATTCAATGTGTGGATGTTCTAACACATCATTTATTCCTTTTATTCTCTAACGTCAATGGAGGGCGTTATATTTTTATAATAAATTATTAGTTTAAGTATTGAAAAGAGGAAGATCTTTGTAAAACTATTAATCAAAATTTCACAAAATATGGAGTGGAAATAGATAATAAAGTGTGACTATGTCACACTTTTGACATTATTAATTGAAAGATGATTTTATTTAAAATAATGTTATTGAGATTGTGTCCAACAAAAAAGGAAGAATTTTACCTTTAGATCAAACATTGATCTAAAAGTAAACTTAATTTTAGGTGAATGACAAAGAAAACAAAACTAAACATAATGAAATGAAACTAAAATCCATTCTATGTCGCTAAATGTCCACTTGATGTTTGTGTTGGGATTTCAATTAGGATATAAATGCTAAAACATTGTAGTAATTAGAGTTGTGAAAGAACACTATAAGTATTATCCATCCTATTAAAGATTACAAAAACTAGAATTTTAGAATAAACAAGTTTAATGTAACACCCTAATATTCAACCCAATACTACTAGTACGTACTTAGGCCAAATATTAGTCATTACTTACTGTCATGGTTCTTTTTCTTGGAAAAATATCTTAACGAAAATACGAGCCAATTTTTTTCAAAACATTACTTAAAATAGAAGCCGCGCGTATCTTCTCGGGTCGGTATCATAAAGTGTAGAAATATAAACATAGAAGTGGCTCCGAATCATAACATCATCACAACTGAAATACTTCATATATAATATGCCTACCCTACGGGACAAGACTCTTCAAGTACATAATAAATAGGAATACAACGGAAATACAGAATACATGGAAATGAACTAGAAAGAAACATCCCTACCCACGTGCAACCTAAGGTGGATAACCTCAACACAAAAGAGGTTTCATCTATACTATGTGTCGTGCTTGCACTAAGGGCTACCCTCCAATCTACAGTAGAATCACGGGTACGGAGGAACGTAGCCAATCCACGGGCAGAGCTCAGCGGGTGCAGGCATGCCCTGTGACTAAACATGTCATCCATGCCGGGGTCGTGGTCCGGGCACCGAAGCCCTCCGACGCTGAGTGACTGTCTCCTCGCTGCCCATCGGTCGTCGAGGCGGAGTGGGGGCAGAGCCCTCATGGTCCATGGGGGAGTCCTCTACAGGGTCCTCTTCCGAGTGCTGCGATAGTGGCACATACTCCGGTATGTCAGCTGAACCGGTAGAGTGGGTCCGTAGGTTCCTCTCATGTCGTGCCCGTGCACGCTCAAAAATCATGGGGTCACCATAGAGGGATGTCGGGGAGAAGCCATAACTATATACGGGGTGTGCAAACGGCCGTCCCAAAAACATGAAGATGCGCACAGTACATTGGCCCTCAAAATGGAATGACCCATGCTCCGGGTCATGGTGGACCTCCCACAGGGGTGTGTCAACGAATAGCACAAACGTCGCCATCTCGTTCTGAAGACGTAATGGAAAGAAAGAGATAGAGGGAGTGAGATTTTTACTAAAGAAACTCAGTAGGGTTCTCCTCCTATCCTAGGTGTCATCATTTACGTCTCCAGGTATCTCGGGTTATTTATAAAACCATGGACATATATTGGTTCAATTATGAGTTTTCTAAAGTCTCAAGCTCCGAGATCCGTTCCTTTTAACATATCACTTGTATTTACATAAATCATGGGAAATAAACTGTGGGACTTCAATCATATAACTTGGATCATAGAATACAAATCACATAACTTGGATCATAGAACATAAATCACATAACTTGGATCATAGAACATAAATCATATAACTTGGTACTTGGCATATGGTGACTTATCTTGGTTACTTAGGTGACATTAAAACTTTCGCTTAAACTGGGGCCGCCCTCATATTTCTCTCTTTTGAGAAAAATCTAGGTTATGAGCTCATACCACACTAGTCATCACTAGTATCTAGACTTTTATCCCTTGGGATAAGTCAACTTCCCGACTTTAAGTACAGGTTTAGGGGGCTAGAATCACATTGTCCCCACCCTTAGTTTGGTGGTTTCAAAGGATTACATTCTCATATTTTAAGTCACCCTAAGTTTAACATGTTACTTTAAGATGCCACATAATTAATGCATAACACATAATTACCACTTCGGCATCTCTAAGGTTCTTTTAAAGAAGCAATAACATGAGATTAGAAATCATCACATAAAGGTAATAGTTCACATGGCACCACATACGTCATGAGCTAACACATCAATTCATCATTAAATGAGAGGCATATAATCATCCCTTAAGGTAGAAACCCCTAAATCGGGTAACCTCAAACTTTCAAATTAATTTCTTATACCTCTAAGGGATTGATTAACCTCATTACCATGATTTATTAAGTCCTAAAACCTAATTAATCATGGCTGCACAGCCTTGGCAATAAGCTTGTATTAGATGAATTATGGTGTTCTAGAAGATGCATTTTAAACCCTTTCTCACATCCGACTTTTTCTATGATGCAACAATTAATACCTAAGCCAATTGTGAGTCACTCTCACTGATCTAGACATCATATAATGTGATTCTATGGATGTTAATCAATCTGGAAAGAATTCATATTTTCTGTACCTATGGGGTTCTAGAATTCACATTTCAAGCAATTAAAGTAACCAAACATGCTCTAAAATGTCTAGAACAATTAGCATATACTTGGCAAGGTATTCAAACATATTTAGACCACCCAAAACATAATTTAAGGTACTGGAAATGATCATGGCAGAACCGAATTTGGTAAGTCATCAAATCATGTGTAAACTTTCTTTTTCATGTACATAGGTAACTAGTTTCTCTTGGAACAATTTTAGGACTTCAAAAATACCTTGGAAATCATTTAACTTGTCAAGAACTTTCATAAAATACATGGGGCAGCAACTCTTTAACTTGACTCATGGTTAAAATCCTAAATATATGAACATACTCAAAATACTTATAAATGTCACTTATGTTTAGGAAAAACTTGAAACATAAACTATAGGCTCTTGTAACAAATGAAAAACTCATCCTAGAGCTTTCATCATCACATGGCCGAATACATTTCAAGAGAATACCTCTTGATTCAACTTTTCTCAAGATGAAATGGGCAAGTCTTTGAGCTCTAGTCTCTTAGGTGATGGCATAAAAGTAAACGTTCTATGCATTCCATTTTGTTCTTCATTAGAGAGTAAAGTGAGAGCTTCAAAGTAAACATGAAATGCAAGAACTTGAAATTAAATGTGCAAGGCTCAAAGTAAATATACAAAACTTGAAAGTAAATATGCAAGTTCCATTCTTTATTTTAGTGCTCTAGGCCCAGCAATAATCGACTTTAAAGCCGAAATAGAAAGGCTTCGAGATTATTTTAGGCGATATGCAAGCTCTCGTTTTACATCTTTAAGTTCTTAAGTGATGACTTAAAATATAAACATGGAATGCAAAGCTTGGAATTTAAACGTGCATTATGCAAGTTCATTCCTTATCTTGGGGTTTAGTGATAGCATAGAAATAAATATGCTATGCAAAGCATAAAGTAAACGTGAATGCAAGTTACTTTTATCTTGTTTAGAGCTCTTGCAAGACTTTAAAAAGAGCATAGTTCTAACCCAAACCTCATCCTCACAAGAAAAGGAAACTACTAGTGCTTGAATACTTAAAATGAATCATGACCTTAAAAACTTGAAGATGGCCGAATCTTCATCAAGAAGAATAAACCATTTTTGAACTCTAGGGACCAAGATCTTGATGATCTATGACATCAACATCCAAAGTCCTTATCATTGAGTACATAGCTTCCTTAAAACCAACATTTAAAACAAAGCTTATGCTAGAGAAGAAAACAAAACCGAAACCATGTTTGGTTTAAGGTTAAAGTTTCAAGCTTTAGAGTTTGTTCATGTGACTAGCATCAACATGAAACACTCATCATCAAGCTTTTATTTTTCCAAGTCTTAGAAGCCTACATGGCCGAAAACATGGGAGGAAAAAGTGAAGTCCAAAAGAGTTCAAGAGACATAAACTCCTTTCTTTCTCAAACTTGGAAAAAGGATGTATCTTTCCTTAAAAAAAAATTCAAGCTTTAGAGGTTGTTGAGTGACAAGCACCATCATGACAACCTCATCATCAAGCTTTCATTTTTCTCATGGGTTTAGGCCCTCATGGCCGAAACATTAAAGGAGAAAAGAGAAGATCAAACATTCAAGAGAAACATAACCTCATGTTCAACTAAACTTGTAAAAGATGAAACTTTTCTTTGAGAAAAACTCAAGCTTTAGAGGCCTCATGTGAGATGAACTCATGGTCACCTCTAGAAAGCACTCATCATCAAGCCATCATGTTCAAGGCCTTGAGGCCGAAAATCAAAGGAAAAGAAAAGGAAGAAACCGAAAATGAAGAAGCAACATGGAGGTTCCACCTTTCATCATTTCCCAACAAGATTCAACATAGAAATGAAAAGCATATTTAGAAAGGTTCCCTACCTTGTGGTTTTTAAAAAGAAGAGGAAGAACTTGAGCTTGAAGAACTCTTGGAAGCTTGAGAGAAAACCTCAAAGTGCTCTAAACTCTAAGCTTTAGTAAAATGAACAAAGGTGCTTCAAGTTCCCTAAGCTACCTATTTATAGAGAAGTAAAATGAATTGAAATGATGGTGGCCTTTTAGGGGGAAGAATTCGGCCGCTTTACAGCCACATGGGGGAGGAAATATCTTTGTTCAAAGCATGGTGTTAGTCATTCAAAGCATGGTAAAAAGTCTAGCTATGCATGTTCTAAAGTATGGCTAACAAAGTAGCTTATTTCCAAACCTTTTAAATGAATAAAATCATAAAATTTTGGGCTGTAAAGGAGTGGAAAAAACCATGCATTCCATGTCAAAAAAAGAAGAAAATATTTTCTAATTTTGAATTTTCAAAGCATAGGTAAGGTGGTGTAAGACATAATGTCTTGAAAAGTTTGATTGAAAGCTTGAATGACCACAAAAACAATTCATTCTTTTTGAATTTGAATGACATAAATATTTTTAATTTAGAAATGAATTGAAAACCTTGATTGACGTATGACAACTTTTATTGGAAGAGAAAGCATTGAAAGGAAATGTGAATAGTGAAAATACTATTCATAGTTGCTTTTTCTTTAAAGAAAGGAAATAATTAGAATTGCAAATTTCCCTAAGAAATTTTAGGTCCTAATTAACCTTAAATAATTATTTTAGCTTTAGATTAATTAAGAAAATTAATTAACCTTTCATTAGAGTCTAATATCGCTTAGGTTTGAGTTAAATAACTAGTTAGGCTTAAAATACACTAAGCAGGGGTAAAATCGTAATTTTTACCAAGAGTTGCCCGGGACCTCCGGGACTTAGACCAACATGGTTCATGCCTTAAAACATCATTTTTGATCTCCGGGACGAGTCCGGGTCGGAGTCGAAACTTAAAACGACCTTAAATCAAGTTAGGGGTATTTTGGTCGTTTGTGCACAGAAATCTCAGAAATGAGGTTTTTCTGCTCCGTTGGACATTCACAATCATACAATCCCCTTCATATAACATATGAACCCTATGAGGATGGCCAAAGCCGGCCGTCCTCGTGTTTCGGGTAAAAAAATGACCTCAGGGGCATTTTGGTCATTTAAAAGTTTAGAGAAAAACGGGGCGTTACATTTAATTTATATGTAATTGATTATCAACCAATAGAAATTTAATAAAGTGTCAAATCATGTTGGTAAGTATTCACTATAATAACTACCTACTATAATTTGGCACCTTTTTGAATTTTTATTATTTGGAAGTGCACAATTATCTCGAAACATCAATGCACAAAAACTAAAGTCTATAATAAGAAAGTGAAGGATTTTTTAATAATAATTTTTCTAGTACACAAGACCAATAGCAACAATACGCTATATATGCAAATTTTACATGAATCTATATAGTGGGATAATCAACCTCCAAACAATCAGTCTCCATTAATCATAAGCGATTGGAAAGGCTCTTTTTTTATTTCCACGAATGTTGAAAAGTCCTTGCTCAATGGTTGCTTCCAAGGTTCTCCATCCATTTGCATGTATGCATCCGTCCACTCCCCACCTCTTACTTCCAATCGAATTGCTCCTGCCTGAAACATTCAAGTATACATTTACATTCAAGAGACACCAATAGAGTTGGCCACTAAGAAATAGCAGTTTTACAATGTCAACTAATGTTTAATTAGAACTCAATCATAACAATGTATATTAGTGATTACATGACAACAATTGTTGAAGAATTAAAAGACAATATTTAGATTCAAAATGATTTTATCATTAAAGTTATAAAACCATGCTATATGATAGACCACAAAATGCACATTTATTTAAACATATAAGGGAAAATGTTTTAACATTGCAAATTCAAACTGATAGTAAAAGTAAAATATTAAAATTATACTGGGCATTGTAAGGACATTTGTTTTACACATGTATAGACAGCCTTTTTAATATATCAAGAATTATCTTGATCGAGCACTGAAATCGGAAAACTTTCACTAATTTTACCACTTTATAATGTCATATTTCATTAACATTCATCATGAATATGAAGGTGCTCAAGAAAAATTCATTTCCATAATAAGAATGTTGAAATCTAATAAGACTAAGAAACATAGAGAAGTATCAAAATTTGACTCAATTAATAGTATCCACCTATCATTATGTAAGCAATATGGAAGTCTTGAGCTAATCTTTCTCACATAGTAAACAAATCATCACAAATTATAAATAATAAATAGTTCTCGTATATTAACATTTGGTACCTGAGCTAGGTGTTTTGCAGAAATTAGTTCAACCATGACAAATGATGCATGCCAGCCTTGCTTTAGACCAAATATTTCCAAAAGTCCATCATCAACTTGTGCTTCAACAAATCCCTTCTAAAGAACAATGAAAAGATTTTCCATTTAAAGATAAATTTTGGTAGAAATTTATGAGTTTATTATGTAATCCAAGCTTACATTTAGTAGGATATTATCAAGCAAAAATAATAATCACCATAACAATTTCTTGTAAATTGGTCATGTGCCAATTGGGGAACAACTTCCAATCATCTTCAAAAAGCACTAAACAAAAATATAACAAACTATATTGGTAACAAATTGAGCTTGATTAACATTTATACTCCTGTTTGACATTGTGTGTTAAAGAATATTAATAAGTTATATAGTGTTAGTAGGTTGGCCTTATATTGTTCTTCTATTGTGTTTCATTCTTCGATATAAATAGTGAGACAAGATGACTAACATGTTTAAGTTATTCATTCCTTTTACTCAAGTTTATCTATGTACAAAGAATAGAAGAAATGCTTAAACATATATTACTTGCAACATGTGATTATCAAAGGGTAACAAGGGTATAATACCTTTTCCAAGTATTCTGGTTTTAAATTACCCCATGGATTTCTTCCACTTCCATAACTATTAAGGTTTAGAGCAACAACTGCCCTTACACTGAAAGAAAATAACACAACCTTACGTAAAATGAGACAATCCAAAAACCAAAATGCATAAGAGATTGTTATTGCAAACAAGTATAAATATGAAAAATGTGTAATTCAAATAATGGTAACAAGTAAAAAGCACAATTTAAATTCGTTGCTTTGTTTACCATTTAAAACATACCCACAAAGCAAAAAGTTTATTTTAACAAATATACCTTGTAGGAACTGGAATATGCTCCCACTTTGAGGAATCGACCTTCTTGACATACATCCGTAAAATATTCTTAAGTCCCCTGATATCAAAATATTTTTCAATTATTTAGTCATTAGGGAGTATATATTAGACCAAGTTTTTCCTTTTACATCTAAACACAAAATAATTATTCCTATAGCCAAAAGAATTTTAAAAATTTATGGAAATAGTACTTATTGCAATAGCCAAAAGATTTTTTTTGGATATTTATGGAAATAGTTAATTAAAATTTATAAACTTCAAAAAATTGTTCATGATTTAGGAGTAAATGCCCCAAAACAAAGAACAAATACAAACTAGAAACCAAGAATATGGTAAGAAGGAGAAGATATATTATGTTCCCACTAGAAAAGCCAAATTAAATTTGGATAAATCGGCATGACATTTGGCATTTGGGCATCAATAAGAGATTTCTAAGAACTTGTAGCCCTATAACAATGTCCCGAATCATTTTTAAAAAACAAAATGAATAGTTGGTCCAAAGTAAATTGATATTAACTATGGAAACTCGTATCATCATTTCTAGATTCACCTTTATAATTTACTATGTTAAAATAGCTAGAACATCACCTTATATGAAACTACATGCTAAAGGAAAAATAAATAATTTATTAATTGTCCATTTCAAAATATTTAAATAATCCTTACACTTAAATTTTGTTTTCCAAAAAATGCATCGATTATAAACCTCAAACCGATGTTAGTCATTTTGAAATTCAGAAATAGAAACCAAATATCACCAAAAATCCAAATAAACAATGTTACTTTTCCCTAACTCACGGATACACAAATTTCATATTAGGCATAATAACTCTGCAAAATAGAGTTATTTTGACTCATGTTGTATATAAAAAGTGTACTAGGATCTTGAGATTTGAATTAGTTTAGTTGAATTGCATACTTAATTGAAATCTTTCTAGTCTTGTTGAAATTTTATTCATGTTTGAGTTTTATTTTTTATATTTTCAATAATTGGCATTTCTCATTTATGACATTTTATTGCATTTTGAAGACACAATATCAAGAAGTTAATTTCAATGAAAAATCCAAGTGGTGATGTATTTTGACTTTGATACAATTACTTGACAAAAACTTAAGTTACAGTAGTTGTATTAATATAATATTAGTGGCTTAAGAAAGCTAAGAAAAAATAATACAACTTTGATGAAGACATTTAAATCTAATTCACGCATCAAAGGCTTAAACAATCGCATGCAAATTAGAGGAATAAAGCCGATGGTCTATGCCAAAGCGCTAAAAATGACCACTTAAGCATTCATATATTGAGTTTCCCTTTTATTTTAAATATCGAAAAGATAAATGTTTGAAAAGAACCTAGGTTAGGAAACAAGAGAGAACATTCTCCAACTTTGAGAAGGAGACAGGATGGCTAGAAGAGGATAGATTAAGGAATCATTAATATTGGGTTTTTGGTGCATTCTTCTCCTATTTTCTTCTTTTGTTTTGTTTTTCTTTATTAGTTTGTAACTCTTTTTTTAGAGATAGGATGAAATATGGACTAGGAATAAATTGTAATTCAGTTTTTTTTTATTGATGTTGGAATTAATTCATAAACTATGGCCTATAATGAATTGTTTAAGATTCATCAATGACTTGAGGAATTTGCGTATGTTCAAACTCCAGGGATAAACTATAACATTCTCAAGGTTTAGGAATTTATCTTTTGGTTGTGAAGATTTTTGGATTAGAATCATGTATTTAAACCCTTTATTTCTTCAAATATAATTGAGGAATCAATGTATCAGAGTGAAGAAGGAGAATTGATGTGACCAAGGAATTAGAATCAATTACTCATAGTTCATCCTTTAATCTATTAATCTCTAACAAAGTGAAAGAAACTCAATTAATCTTCTAAAAAGTTTAGACTAACCTAAGCCTTTAACCTGTTTTTAGTATTATTATTTGTTTTTGGTACTTAAATCATATTTGTCTAAATTTTGCTAGTTCTTTGTTTAATTTTAACTATTTGCTATAATTTAAATAAAAATTGAATTTGTGAAATGTTGCTTGACATCAATTCTTGTAAGATGATACTCATTCACTATGTTTTACTAAAAGATTCAATGCGCTTGCTAAGTAGTTATCAATACAATGGAAGATATAAGTGAAATTGAACAAGCTAAAGGAAGACAGAATTGCTCAACATAACAAAATTATTTAGCACGACAGTAAGAACAATTTATAAAGTCAAGCATGAATTTCTTTATATGCATTCCATATAATGTGAAAATAATAAGAAAGTTAAAATATAACAAAAACACATTTTTGCTAATTTATCATATGGACAAACTGTTTTAGTTTTAACAAATATTACCTTAATCCTGGATCACTTTTGCAAGGAGTGAAGAACCAGCCTTGGCTACAAGTGTAACTAGAATATATAATCTATAACCAAATAAATAAGGAAATAAAAATAAACCATATTAGTCCCAACCTTGTGTTCGACTAACTAAATTATATGATATCAATTTTATAGGAGATAATAAATGGTAGTTGTTTAAAAGTTAACATGAATGCTAAAAATATAATTGCAAATAAAATGTGGTACAAAAATAGAAAAAATAAATAACAAAGATAGATTGCACCCTAAAAAATGTTATGATGAAATTAGCAACAGAAAATAAACCTTAATCCATAGAACAAATTCAAAAGCTCTAAGGATATAACAATTATTACCTTGTTTGCAATTGGACCTTGGGCAAGGTATGGCTTTTCATTACGCAAATGATGAAATCCATAAGCCACTTGAGCATCCATTCCTATATAATACGAAACACTAAGTTTTAGGAATCTGAAAAAGCTTACATCCTAAATCAAACAATCAATGCTAAGAACACTTTAACTATGGTTGCAAGCATTGTCACATTTGCTATTTAATAACAATTTTCATATATTTACCAATGAAGCATTTTAGCAATAGGTAGGACTAGCATAATAAATCAAATAATGCCATCACATATTATCAAAACACATGTCTATAGACAAATCAATTAAATTCAACTACTTTTATGGTTTCGTTTATACTTTTTTTATGATCTCTTTTTAGTTTTACTTACTGAGCTATCCTTCATCTAATGTATTCATCTTATTAGGATTTCTATAGTTCTTATTTTTACATAACCAAATCACTTAAGATAAAGTTTTACCATCTTTTGGATGATAGGTGCTCCTCCATTTTTTTTTGTGTAAATGTATTTAACTAGTTTCTAAGATTAATAATCATTGGCAATCAGTTCCTAATTCTTGATCTTTAGGAATTAATGTTCTATTTCTACTCTATGTAAACATTCCAAGGGTTTAGGAAATTAATAATTATGTATTATTTTATCTCATTTCATTCATAATTAGAAAAAATATCATTTTCTACATGGTATCAACACTCAATCCAAACCATAAATACATCATCATCCTACAGAAGATGAGTTGATAATCAATAGGGAGACCCCAATTAGAGACTTGTGGTTCTACCATAGCTGGCCTAGTTGAGGGAACACACTCCTGATCAATAGTCATAAACTCAATAGTCAAAACAACATTTAATAGGCCAGATTGATCCAAATCTTCTTTCAAGGAAAGGGAGAAGTACATCATTGGTGAGACTAAACCACTAGAAAAGAATGAGTCTAACTTGAAGAATGGAAGCTTAGAAGTAGCTTGGTGCATGATGTCACAGCTACTAAATACTATAACAAATGAAACTAGAGAAGATTATATGTATTACAACTTTGCAAAAGAATAGAAGTGGGATGGTACATCATTGAAATTCTCAATCTTGCTAGAATAACAGAAAATGATTTGGTGCCAATTAATTTTATCTGTAAAATACAATGCAAATAAGAGTATTTATAGGTATATGAGACTCATCTAATAGAAAAAAAGTTCACACAATCCTACAGCATAGACTATCAAGATATATTTGGTTTGGTGGCAAAGCTAAATTTTATTATAGTCACATTTTTCTTTATTACAAACCTTAATGGATTCTTGTACTAAATTAATATCGAGAATGTCTTTCTTAATGGCAAACTAGAGGAATAAATCTTCATGAACATCCCTCATGGCCTTCAAATGTCAAGCACATTAGGCAAGATGTAAAAGCTATACAAGTTTTGTATGGCCATAGATAATCACCTTGGACAAGGTTTGAGAGGTTAGTCCAAGTTGTCAAAGAAGATGGCTTCATTCAATGTCAAATTGACCACAACATGTTTGTCAAGCACTTAGAGGGAAAAATTTCCTTGTTTATAGTTTATGTTGATCAGAAGGAAATCAAAGATATCTAGAACCTCTATTTTTTCCTATCAATCTAATAATAGTTCCCCTTAATTTAGTAGGAGCTTCACATTAGGATTCATAGAAGTTGCAATAGACTTTGCATTGACTAAGCCTATTTCTTCCATAGGTATTGCCAACATAAAAAATAACTTAATCTTAGACCTATCAAATGCATTTTTTTTAGGATAAGCTCTTGATCCAGATGGTACAAATGTTTCATTTAAGATTGTGGGTTTGATTCTACCATAAAAAGTTGGCTCAAAGGGAAATGTCTGCCTAATTGATTGATTATAAAGGCTACATTTACCATATTATTAAGCAAAAAAGATTTAACAACACTGTCATGCCTTACTCTCAATTCCTAGAGTATGAAGTTTGCAAAACTAGAATTTGCTAGTGGTCCAATATCAATCATAAGATGGGCTATAATATCATTTTAAGATTGTCATTCTAACTCTACCCCAAAGTTTGCTTAAGGGGAGAAAGGTTTTGAAATGATTATAAAGATCATCTTAACTATATCCGTAAAATATAATAATTTTGACCATTTAATCATCGTTTCTTTCTTTCCAAAGATGTGACCTTCAATGAAAATAAGATATATTCCATCCTCAATTTTAGAGGGAGAGTCTTTCGAAAGTTATTTTGAGAGGAGCAAAAAGGAATTGTACTAGTTATCCTATTTCTCAATTTGTCTCTTCAAACTCTTAAAATAAAATTAGAGGAAATTTTACTATTTTACTTGTGCATATTGATAACATGATTATATTAGGTAATGATCCGATAAAGAAACAACTTTTGAAAGAAAGATTAAAATTAAATTCAAAATAAATTATCTTGGGAAACTAAAATACTTCCTTGGAATTAAGGTTGCAACTCCAAACAAGTTATCCTTACTTCCCAAAGGAAATATATTCTAGATTGTCTCAAAAAATATGGGAAACTTTGGTAAGAGTGGGAAAGACCTTCACAAATTGAAAAGAAAATGGGAAGGGTATTATATTCAATAAATTATGTCCCCTACCTAGTAATATTGTTAGGAGTCTTCTTAGCTCAAGGCACCAAAATGACGTAAGAATATTTAAAGAACTAGAGTAAAAAAAATGACTATACTAAGAATCATTGAGTGATATCATCAAGTAAAAATTGATTAACCACTGTATTAGAGGTTGGTAGAGGTTGATATATGTGGCACATATCAAATTTGACTTAGCATATGCTACTAGTTTGATTAGTTGATTCATACATAACCCGATGGTAAGACACATAATGGATCATACAGTATGTTAAGGCCACACCTAGGATGGGACTGTTATTTAGAATGGACCAAATTGTAAAAAGCTATCCTATGAAAATTTGCATTGATGCTGACTATGCTAACTTTTATTAATAGAAGATCAAGGTCAAGATATTACATGTGTTTGTGAAGAAATTTGATGATTTTAAGGAGTAAGAAGAAAATATGTTTGTTAGATTAAGTGATAAGGTAGAATTTCAAATTGTAGCACAAAGAGGTTTGAGTTACTATAGATGAAAATAACACTAAATGATTAGAGTAAAAAGTATGAGGCTCATACGAAGATATTTTGTGAGAACATATCAGCCATTAACATTGATTATCAATCTACCCAACATGATAAGACTAAGCACATTAGAAGTGACCAATATTTCATCTAGGAAAAAGATTGATAGCAAATCAGTAACAACATATATATATATATATATATATATTTAGGGCTCTAGATGGCATATGTATTGGGTAAAGGCCTACTCATGTGACGATTTGAAGACTTTACATGTAAGCTAGGAATGTTCAATATTTATTTACTAGCTTAATTAGGAGTGTTGAGATATTATGTGTTATTACATACTATTCTATACAGATTTATTTTCATACCAAATGTCTATATATCATAGGAAAAAAAATTAATGTTAAGTTTTCTCACATTTCTTTCAAGTCATTGTTTCAAATAATTGTGGGCTTAAAAGGAAAAGTCTAGACATTTTCTTAGAACATGCATAACAAGTTAAAAGCTACATTATTAAATCACCTCAATATACATACATAACAAGAAGCGTCAAATTTGGGTTTAAAAATAATGTTCTATAAGAGACAGTATAATCATCACGTATATTAATTTCTCCTTCAATAATTAATCTCAACCATGATCCAAGGCAATAAACACTAACTTAATTATAAAGTTTCATTTTAGGCACCAATGAAGGAACCAAAGTAAAAGTTCAAGTACCTATGCTGAAATAATTGTAAAAAATGCCTTCATAACATATGACTTTCTCAGGTAGTTCTCCCTCGATTTCTAAGCCCTGCTGGCATAAGAAACTTAAAACATTACAGGATAAATAAATGAGATTGCAACAATATATCAAGTAAATAAATTTTAATTAAGAAACACCAATACTGAAAGTAGTGAATTTTGTTCATCAACATTATATACATGACATGCTTACTTGTCATAGACAAGGTGAGTGTGATAGAAGTAAGTTGTCAAAGCTCATAGGTGAATTTCACAACAATGACAAAATAGAGATTTTTGTCATCCTATTCAATAAACAATATTGTTTTAATTCTATTGCACAAGTTTGATGTAGTGCTTCATAGTAAGTATTTGCAAAAGTTTTTAAATTTATCAATTATCAATAGGTAAGGACTAATAAAGCACACAATAAGTAGGTTCCATTATGGATTAATTTATTACCTTTGTAACATGTACCTTAGGGATAAATTTTCCATTAAACTACTTCTAGCAATTAAAGGTTTGTCATTAAATTATTTTAAGGAGAAATTGATTTTGTTAAGGGCCAATGTACTACATTTATATAAACTATAATAGGATTGATTGAAAATGTACATAGTGATAGTTTTGGACTCATTGTAAGGACTAACTATAACCAAGTAGAACTTTCAAAAGACTTTCTCATGTCTGGCTAGATAGTTTAGGAGAAAATGTATATTATAGAAGCATCTTGTGAATCAAACTAATAGTATCAAATTATATATTTGGTAAGCCATCATAGATTGTATAATCAAACCTTAGTTGCCAAACATATGAACAAAACTATATAATCAAAACTTAGTTGCCAAACATATGAACAAAACTATAAACACTACAAATGAATTTTTTTTGAAAAACATTGACATTCTCTATTTCCATAAGCAAAATTCAATGATCATTTCATTCAAAACTAGAGACAAAGTGAATGATTAAGACATTGCCAAAATTATATGCTCCATTAAACATTTCTATTTGCCACAATAGGAAACCTAAACAATTAATAGCATACTCAGATAAAATAAATATATGATGTAAGAAATCAAATGACAACCTCATTAAGATTCAACTCTTCTATATGCTTTAGAGAATGCGGTGGTTCGACTATTGTTCCATCCGGCATTGAAAGTGAAAATTTCCAACTACATATTTTGCAAACAAAAAAAAAAAATTATACCTGATTGATGTGTGATTTACATAGCACTAGAGATATTACAGCAAAGAGAACAACAGCAACAAGAACAACAATTATTAAGTATTTTCCCTCTAGATGAGGTTAATTACATAGATCAAATGATGTCATTACATTCTATCATAAACCAAGTAAATAAACAAGCTATGAAGACGAAAGCCTTTTTAATGGTTTTATTCATAGTTTTTTTCTTATTTTCCCTTTGTTTATACCTATTAAGTTGGTTTCTATAGGTCATTTTATCACATGAGCAAACCATGCAAGGTAATAGTTTTCTACCATCTTTTTTTACAGCATGTGCTATGTCAATGTTCCATTTTGGAAAATACTAATTAAGGAGGAAAAATATTCACTCAAATTTATTTGCAGAATGATGTGATATGTATATTAATCGTTAGATGAATAAATGGGTTATACAACCATCTAATGACTACCCTTATTTTCTATAAAAAATTTTGACTTTTTCTTTGTTGTGTAGTTTTACTCTTCTATTTAATACATATATTTCTAAGTAATATGTATGCATGTGATTTCATAAGTTTATTTTGATTTATTTATTTGATATTTTTATTTTTTTAAAATAAAATATACTTTATTTAGTTTATTATGAAAATAAAATAAGTTCAACAACAAATAATTCAATATTATATGATAATTCTATGTAAGATTTGAGTTGAACTAGCATATGAATTAGGATTATAGTTATCACTACTCAAAAGTAAATCTTAGAATAATATATATATACATACACATACACATAGAGTTATAAACTTAAGATATGAAATAGTACAATAAATAAAATTTACATAAATCAAAATAAGATTTAATTTAGCATAAACAACCCTTGATGAACAATACCAGGAAGTAGTTATGTTGGCAAGATTTTCTTGTAAAATCACACAAAATAAAAGTATTATATTTATATTCTCACTTACAAAATTAAATAAATCAAACACAAACAAAAGACAAACATACTTGTTCATTTTTCTTCATAAACAAATCGAAGATATTCCTATGTTTAGATGATAAGTACATTTAAATCTTCTGGACCAACTCTTAAACCATATTCATCATCCTATTAACTTATGAAAATAAATACCACAAAAATTATTAAAAAATATCAAATTCATATCTTAAAAGGAAATTTAGATATGAGCAAGTCATTCTACAGCCTCCTAAATAAATTTTAACAAAAGATACTAAAAAATAGAAAAAATTTGAAAAAGTTTGCCTTCAAAAAGAAAGAGAGAGAAGGTGACGGGAGAATTTTTAGAGAAAGAGTTTTTCACATGAGAGAAAGAGAACTTGTCAATTTTTGAGAAATGAATAATGTTGAAGGTTCTCATAAAGAGTGTGATAATAGGTAAGTTAAATGATTAAATAGTTTGAAAGAATAATATGGAGTAAAAGCTTTTAAATAATTTTATAAAGAAAATTTTCTAATTGATTTCAATTAGAATGTGCCATATGGTGTGTAGAAATAGTTGATTTTGTTATATATAATAATAGAGAATAAATAATAAAATTTATCATCCCAAATGTCTCTATTTATTACTACAAAGAACCTCAATTAATGAATTAAAATGCATACCTAATAAGAAACTATCATTGGTACAAAAACAAAAATACAAAAATTCAAATTAGTGATTTTACATCTGCCAACAAAATTAAGTCACTCGAGCAAAAGATATAAACTAGAAATAAAGTATTAAATTTTAGAATTTTTTTAGGAAAGAATCTTAAATTTGCTATATCTTCCTATAAGCCATTTATTAGATTTAAGGTGAAGAACTTATTAAGGTGCCCTTTTAAGTCTAGCTTTTATCTAAAATTACCATGTTAGATATTAAAATTATCAATTTGATCTATTTGGTGAATAAGGTTTTAGTAAAATATTACAAATGTAAATATGTCAGAAACCAACAGAAGTTATAGAAAATATGGAGGCATTTGTATTATTAATACTCCTAGACTAGAACTAGTGAAATTCTAGCTTAAGGAAGAAGAGAAAAACCACTATAATAGAATGCAAATCCAGAGAGAAAAAGGACTTAGCACTAAGCAATTGAGTTTCTCCAAGCCTAGTCCTAATTCATACTTAAATACTCCCACATGCACTCCCTTTGAATTTACAAATATACCCTTGTCTCTATAATAGAATGGCCACATGTACACACACTCCCCCATTTCCCCTCAGCAAATTAGTTAGACCTAGGCCCTACATGATGCACCAAAATCCCTTAACCCTCCATTCCCTATTTTGTCCCTGTATTTTCTTTCTTTTGTAGACAATTAACCCCTACGAAATACTTGGTCTCTTAAGAAATGGAAAGTGGGAGTTAGAAGTTATTATCATACTAAATTTCAATAGCATATTACTTAGGTTAGTTCAATATCTATAACAAAACAAGAGGATTGTATTGAAAAAGACACAGAGCTAGATAAATGAATAAAAAGAAATCATTACTAATACCCTATTGCTATGTCACAATATTTCTACAGTCTTGTGCCAAATAATAGACTAACTTAAAAGAAAATCCTTATTTTCAGTAACCGAATTCTAGAGGTTTTCACTTCCATACTTCAAAATGTAAAATTATATCATGATATACATATACCTATCCAAACGAGAAATTGAACTAGTACTAGCCTTGTAGAGAATTCTCTTAATAGCCGACTTCCATGTAAATGGAAATGAACCACCCTAATGATGATATATAAAAAAGGCACGTTAGCATAGCAGAAAAGATTCATTCAATAGTCAACACATATAGTTTCTTCACATATGAGTTCTTACCCAACCAAAACTCCGAGACAGGTCATTGCCTGTACCAAGTGGTATGATTGCTACTGGAGGAACAGGTAGCCGGCCTAGTCTGTGTAATTCAGTGAGACATCCTAATACCCAGCCAACTGTACCATCACCTCCAGCAACCTACAGTCAACTCAACCAAATTCACCCAATGTGGCTAGTAACTTATGTTGCATGCATATAGTTATGAGCATCCGATATGACACTGGTATAGTACGACAATATGATATAAATCAAATTAAAAATATGTAAAATACAAGTAAAAGTATCAATAAATTATCTGATACAATACTTATTCGATATGGGTACATAGATTATTTTGCAATATCCCTACATCATATCTGGTAACACAGTATGGGAAATTCTTAGGTGATAAGTTCTTAATAAGTCTTAATCTTAGGCATACAAATTCATATATGACATGCGTTATGTGAGTCATGTTGAAGTTTATTTATTCTTTACTATCATAATTTTATACATGTTAAAATATTGAGTTCACAATGCCCAATCTACATTATTGTTATGTAGCATATGTCAAGCTCCATTTTTTTCTTTTAGAAACTATAGAAAAAGAAGAATCAAATAACGAATCCTTCTACTTATACGAAATTTAATATTATGATATGCATAATATGTTGACCAGGAAACACAACAACCATGCACTTATATCACCATGTGAAATAAAGTGTATGCTCTAGTGCACCATTATCAACATAGTGAACATACCACAATCCTTAATCTTTCACGAGTTTCTTTAGCACAAGAATCTCCAAGACCAGCCAATATCTCCAAGCAACCTAATGCATACTGGACAAATTCATGAGGCTTCACATCTATTAAATCAAAAACCTGCATTACAACTTCACATCAATCACAACATGAATAGGTAATAAAATATTTACAACAATGGAGCAATCACAACCCATAGCAAGCATTCAATAAACTGAAAGAAGAAAGTAAAATGCTAAAGTAATACCAGTGGCTAATTTACCTTTATCATAGAATTAGATTCAAGGGTATACCAAATGCCCCAAAACTAAAGACTAAAGTGGGCCTACTATTTCCTATAATGAGATTCGTTGTATCAAATCATTTTCTATCAAAAATTTTTTTAAATGAAGTGCCTATTATTAGCTATTAGTAGTGGCATGTAAGAATTTCTCCTCTGAATTCATACGTGTTCTCCTAGAATAGCAAAAGGTGCAAGGTAAATTGACTTTGAACAATTCAATGACTACATCAAAAATATAATTTAAACTAATAACTAAATGATGCTGGGTAAAGTTAAATCATTCTTTTAATTTCTTTTCCTTGATTCATGATTAAGAATGAGAACCATGAAGAAAGAAAATGATGACCTGCTCCTCACTCATGAGATGTTGGAGCCTATCCTTAAGGACGGGGCCATTGCGGCCGCCACTACGGGGATTAATGAAAACAACCATTGGTGTTAGAGGTGCGATGGCGTTCTTTTCACTATCTCCTCGAATAACATGGATGTCAATGGGGGTAGGATCCTGGAGGCGGATGCATTCACGCATTGCGAAGCGAAGGTAGTGTGGCATCATGAGATTCTGCCTGAGCTCCTCTTTGTCGATACGAATGCTAGAGAGGCCACACACTCGAAATGACTCAACGATCGTTGATGACCTCATTGGCATCTTGCTTGTGTCCCCTATTGTTGACCCTGATGGCGAGTTCATCATGGTCCTGCTCTCCTCTACCTCCCCCTCTTTTTCCCTATCTGCATTCTGATTCATGGTTTTTAGATGAATTAACGTATTCAAAGAATTTCTTTTCTTTTGTTTCTTGAAAGGAATAATATAAGATGTGATGACCAGGATAATATGTAGATGAACGTGTAGAAATGAAATGAGGTAATTGGCTTGTTTCTCTATTTGTCTATTTTTGTAGATAATTAGTAGAGGGAGAAAAAAGTGGTTGGCTTGGCCATTGATTAGCACTCACAAATAAAGGTAAGGAACCACATCTAATGGAGGTTTCAATTTTTGAAGATATCATTGTGTTATGGTTTTAGAATTACTTCATAGATCATATAAACATTTGTGGATAGACTGGTTAGGTGGATGTAACATCATAACTCATAAACAAATGCCTTCCCATTTCTCCCATAACTTCAAAAGTACCTGTGATCCCTATCATGCTCGTGCACCACTATATAATCATCCCTTCAAGCTTTTTACTATAAAATGTAAATTTTTTAATTTAATTTTTGATATACTAATAGTGAAAAAAGGTTTTATACATTCATCTTTAACACCCTTACTTTTAACCCCTTATGCTTAAATCATAAATCGGTTAATTAGTAGTTTGATATGCTTTTGATCTCAAAGTTAACATCTTTCTTGGAAATTGACTTACCAAAAAATAGGATAAATTTTGAAAACTTAAATAACAAAACATAACACCTCTCTAATCATATATCGCAACATCATAATTATAAGACTAGAGAATATATTGCATTCATCAATTTCCATTTCACATTGCCTTTATCAAATAAAAGACAATTCATGGACCCGACATCTATCATAACTCATAACATAATTCAAACATAATAATAATAATAATAATAATAATAATAATAATGATGATGATGATGATGATAAAAAATAATAATAATGTGGCGCATAATCTTTTGCATAAGCATCATAGGCCCTCATTGGGCACCCAACACACATACATGTAAATCCTAACATGAGCATTCAAATAGGGTGGATAAATGGCAGCCAACAAGGTCCAACTTGATACAATAAGTTGTTAGCTCCAGAACCCTTGCGCTCATAAGTTTTGAATGACAACAAAATCAATTCAAAGAAAATACTTTGAAGAACTACTGATGCTTCCTTTGAGTTTCTTGACAAAGCATAACCGGTCAAATCTGGTCAGTATGTTACCAACTTATAGCAAGAATATTGTTTCAGTTTGCATGTGCAAACATAATTTATCTTATAGGAAGAGACTGAGCCAAAAAAAAGTGAATATTATTTTAAGCAAAGCATGTGTACATACTTATGGAACAAAGCATAGAAAGGAACTTGAATCGAGAATAATTTCACTACACATGTACAAGCATGTTTTATCTCGTATGAAGAGATTAAGCTCAAAACGAAGTGATTCATTATCTCATGCAAAGAACATGTAAATGCTTAAGGACAGGAGAAAATCAAGCCAAGAGCCAAGAGACCAAGGAAAGACACTTCAGAAAGTGGCACGGGATATCAGAAAGTACTCTCAAGATGAAGATATCGAAATATGTATATATGCAAAGTGTTACTTAGTCTTCAATCATCACAATCACAAAGAAATCATCATCCAGAAGATTTGATTGAAGATCAGAAAGTCAAATACTCTTCAAGGAACTGGTTGGCATGTCAGAAAGCTCACGACTCTGTGTGGAACAAATAATGCTACAGGAAAGGGAAGGAAATTTGAAATTTGAATTTCAAATTATCAAATCAAACCCAGTTTAAAACTAGCACGTCATCTCTTTTGCCTATTTGATTGTAACATCCTAATTTTTAACCTAATACTCTAGAACATAATTAGGTTAATCATTAGTCTGTTACGTCATAGCTTTCTTATTACTCAAAATACTTAGTGGAAATACAGGTAAATTTTTTTTTTTGAATTTATAAAAGCAAAGTGAGAGCCGCACAACACGATGATCAATAGAGCATAGATGGAAGTAAAGCAAACATCTCATCATAACACATAGCAAGTAAAGGCATAACACAATGAAACTGAACTGCATATTTATATATAATATGATATGCCCACTTAGGTAGAGTGGGACTTGGTTTAGTACAATTAGAATGGAAATACATGGAAATGAAAGTACAACAAAGGTGACAAAAGAAACTCTCCTAACTCTAGTGCGCCTATATATAGATAGCCTTAAGACAAAATGGGCTATCCATTCCTAGTCAAGCTCGGGCACCAAAGCGCGATGGTCGTCTCCTAATGCGAGCCTCTCTGGAAATGAGGGATGTACCCGATCTACTGGGCGATCTCGTAGGGTGGCGATCTGTTGCATCGATGCGGCGTGAGCTCCACGGCGAGGAATCATCCTCACCCGTCCTCCACGTACTGGCTGAGTGATAGAAGCCTCGCTACCCTCCCCAACATCCATGGGCACAGTGGGGAGGATCCCTCGGAGGGTACCTGAGTGGTAAAGTCCTCCGAAGGGTCCATCTCGGAGAATGATGAGGGTGAGCGGGGTACATACTGTGGGTAGTCCTGGATGGCAGAGGCTGTCGGTGGGGTGCGGCGGATCCACTTCTCTCGAGGGCGTGCGCTCTCGAACACGAAGTCGTCATCGAAGGGTGAGACAGGAGAGAATCAATGGCTATGTACGGGGTGACTAAAGGGCCGTCCAACCAACATAAACACTCGAACGATGCAGCGACCCACAAAATGGTATGACCCGTGGTCCGGATCATGATGTACCTCCCAGGTTGGGGTGTCCACAAAAACCACAAACGTCGCCATCTGAAGATGTGACGGAAAGAAAGAGATAGAGGGAGTGAGAATCTTGCTAAAGAATCTCAGTAGGGCCTCCTACTACCTAGGTGTCATCATCTACGTCCTCAGGAACCTTGGGTTTAGTATACAAAATAAGTAAGCTTGCATTAAGTCTACTTTTAGTTTTTAAAACATATTTAGCCAAGGTCCGTTCATTTTAGCATGATTCTTAATGACATGGATGCAAACATATTAAAGAATGTATGCATGGCTCTACTTAATGCAAGAATAATAATCTCAACAATAGGAACATCATGATAGTGGCATAAAGTGGCAATTAAATTCTCATATGGGAAACTTTGTGACATAAACATCATAACTTCCTCATAGGCCACCCTAAAAGACAATCGCTCTGGGGGTGCTCGACCAAACCGGTGTCACCCAGAACATGTCACATCTCTAGGTTATGAGCTCATACCTTAACTAGTCGTCACTAGTTCTTACTTATCAATCCCAATAAGCGTAACATAATCATAAACATAATCTCGACTCATCCAGTATGGGCTAGGGGGCATTTCTTGGGGGTGCTCGGTCGAACCGGTGTCACCCAAGAATTCATCTTGGTACCGATGTCACATGAGTTCTCTAGAGGTACTCGGCTGAACCGGTGTCATTCGAGAACTCATCTTAGTACCTCATAAAAATCTCATAGATTTTCAAAAACTTTCTGAGTCCCGAATTTGTCAGAAATTCGGCAGTGTAACTGCAGCATGCCGAATTTCTTCCAAATTCTTCTTTATGCCACATAAGTCATTGAAACATGCATCCTCCATCATAATTTTCATGCATTCACATAATCATTCTCATGTGTTCACAAGCAACATTAAAAATCCATTATGCTCTTGATCCTACGATATCTTATGCTTTGACCCCTACGGGCCTTAAACTGGTGATGTAATTAACCTATCATCTTCTATCAACCTTTTATTCACCTAAGGGCTCTCTTCTAATAGATCTCATTATTATTTATGCTCTCTATTAAATCTGAACAACATCATTCCTTAGGGGCAGCATTATAAACTTAAAATTGCGGGATTCTAGAACTTACGTTTTAGGCCCTTTCTTGGTTCTGTCTTTGCCTAAGGCGCTATAAGTTTGACCTAAACCAATTGAGGCATTCCTATGTCTAAGAACTAATTATAAGCCATGTTATCTTCATTATAAGGTTGCTGGACAGATTCTAAAAATTAAATGTTCTAAGAGTTCTAGAATTACGGTTTTACGATTTTCTAGTTACTAGTTTCTCTATAGGTGCTAAAATTCAATCCTACTTCAATTGTAACCAAATTTTTCATGATTAAACAATCCTAATCTGATTATATTCCCATAGAAACAGTTTGGGTAGTGTCCAAAGGTAAATGGGTTAAAACTATGCTAAATCTTGACTTTATAATTTTTCTAGAAAGCTAGTTTCTCTCCTATCAAGCATGGGAACGTTCCTACCTCATCATACATAATTTTTTTTTACTCATTCAAACACATCAAAACATCATCACACAGCAACAAACTCATCATGGAAGAACCGAAACTTTAAGTTTCCAAAAAGATGCATAACTTGATATTTCTAAAACGTATAAGTTGCTAGTTTCTCTTGGAACCGTTTTTAGGACTTCTAAAACTCTTTTGCAAACCATTTTATTTTGTAAAAGAGCTAAAAACATCCTTAGGTCAAAGACCACTTGATCCCTCCTTAAAAGAGAATTAAATTCATAAATCTTGTTGGTCTTAATCTCATAGAATTCATGAGGCTTAAAGAGAATTCTTAAAACTTAGATTGTTGGCCCTTGTAGCTAAATGAAACTCATTCCAAGTTCATCATCACTACTTGGCCGAAAATTATGCATTCATAGAATGCTCCATATTAAACTTTAACTTGAGATAAAAAGGGCATGTCTTTGAGCTCTAAGGTCTTTAAGTGATGACATAATTTAAACGTGCTATGCACATCATTTTTATTCTTCATTATAAAGTAAAGTGAGAGCTTAAAGTAAATATGCAAGACTTGAAATATAAATATGCAAGGCTTGAAATAAATATGCAAGACTTGGAATATAAATATTCAAGTTCATTTCTTTATTTTAGTGCTCTAGGCCCGCCCAACAACAATCGACTTTAAGGCCAAAATAGAAAGGCTTTGAGATTTAGTTAGGTGATAGTGCAAGTTCTTATTTTAAATCTTTACGTTCTTTAGTGATAAAAAGTAAATATGCTAGACAAGAATGTAAATATGAGATGCACTCCATTCTTTATCCTTTAACTTTAAGTGATGGCTTGGAAAATAAATATGAATACAAAGCTCAAAATAAATATGTAATGCATAAGCTTGAATTTAAATATGTATGCTAATCCATTTTATTTCTTATTAGAGCTCATACAAGACTTTAAAGGAACTTAAACCTCAACCCAAACTTATCATGTCAAGGTAAACTAAAAACAAGAGTGAACCTCAAGGGTTCTTTAAAACACAAAGTTTCTTTTCTTGAAACGTAAACATAAATAACATTTTTATTAAAACTCAAGCTCTAGAGACTTCATTGTGATGAACACATAGTCATCATCTAGAAGCTCTTATCATCAAGCCATTAAGATCCTCATGGGCCAACATGGCTGAAAATGTGAAGAAAAAAAGGAAAAGGAACCGAAACTTTTAAGAAGAAAAGAAAATATTTGAAACTCTAGAGACCATGATCTTGATAATGCATTAACACCATCATCATGAGTCCTCATCATTGAGTTCATGTAACCATTTTAAAACATCATCAAAGTGAAAGGTTTCAAGGATTCAAGAAGAAAACTAAAAACATCTTTAACTCAAGAACAAAGATCAAGCTTTAGAGATTGTTCAAGTGATGAACATCATCATGAAACCTCATCATCAAGCTCTCATTCCTTTGATCCTCAAGCCTCATGGCCAAAAACAAAGAGGAGAAGAAGAAGAAAAGAAGTTCTAAAAAGATTCAAGAGAAACTATGAACACATAAAGAGATTAAGAACTTTAAATGACAAAACTCTTGAAAGAAAATCCCTACCAAGTGATTGAAGGTTGGGATGAGAGAAGAGGATGAAGAACTTGAAGACTTGAACTTGAGAGAAAAAGGAAACTTTGAAGTGCTCTTTGAAAACTTACACTTAGCAAATGAACCCAAAATGATGCAAGTTCACCCAAGCAAGCTATTTATAGAGAAATGAAACAAATGCAAGGTGCAAATGAAGGAAGTTTCGACCATCAGCACAAAGGGTAGCCCATGAGTTCCATGAGGTGAGATAATATGGTCTTGAGGCATGGTGAGGTATGGTTCAAAGTATGGTGAGGTATGGTTCAAGGTGTGGCTCAAGCATAGTTCTTTGAGTGAGAAACAATTCAACATGTGTTGTAAATGAGAGAGAGAGGGCCAAAATTGCATCAGCCATGGGGAGGGTTTTCTTGCATTTTAATTGTGGTTTAGAGTTGTATTTAGGTGTATCTTTGATTAGGATTAAAATTAGGAATTTGTAAGAAAGTGTTTAGCTGAGAAAATGGGTAATCAAGGTTGTCAAGACATAATTAAGGAGTGTTCTTGCATCATTAGTGAGTTATAAACTCATTTTAGTGTATAAACAATTCTAGACACAATTCCTTGATTTAAAGAATTGGAGAGAGAAAACACTATTCAAGATTCCAAGAGTGGAATCTTGAGTTTTAGAAAAGAGATTTAAATCTAATCTAAGCAATCTTAGGTTCTAATTAATTTTAATAATTTATTTTGACTCTAGATTAATTATGGAAATTAATTAATCTTCAATTAGAGCCTAATATTGCATAGGTTTGCTTAATTACATCATTAAGCTCAAAAATACTATTCTAGGGGTAAAATCGTAATTTTGCACTAAAATTGCTCGGGACTGCCGTGGCTCAAATAGATGTTTTGAAACATGTAAAAATATTGTTTTAGACCTCTGGGGAAAGTTTCGGGCTCAAATGGCACTTTTACCCGCGTAAAACGCTATAGGGGTATTTTGATCATTTTGACCCGAAACTGCAGAAAATGAGACTTTCACCTCCGGAACCACTCAAGGGTCATTCAATCCCCTTCAAACATTGAGTTGGCCCTTCGAGGACTGCTGGGTTGGCCATCCTCGAATTCCGGGCCAAAAATGACCTCAGGGGCATTTTGGTCATTTTCCACTCAGACAGAAAATCGAGGCGTTACATTGATCAACAACCTTAGCTTCATGAAAGAAGAGTTCAGAAAGCTTGCTCAGAAAGTAGAAAAGTAGTTTCTGATAGAGGATTAGAAAGCTCATATTTACAATGGCTTTTGCAACCAATGTAACAGTTCTATCAACCTCTCTTCTAGATGTTTTTTTCAAGACATAATTGATGTTCAACACATGTCACTTGAAAAATTGATCAATGGTGACGGTCACAAAGAAAAAGACCATTATAAAAAGAGATACTAAGCCTGAAGAATGTTGAGAGATTTTGAAAATTCAAAAAGAGGAAACTCTGTAAAAAAAATTTCCCACTTCCTAGAATATTCTATCTTAACAATGTAATCAGTTTCTATCCTTGAAGTGTAAAGAAAATCTTTCTTTTATATTCTTAGTTAGATATATATTCTTCTTGTGGAAGAAATAGAAGAAGGAAGTCATTCAAGTTTTGTCAGGATCTTTCAAAAATGTATCATCTTTAAGGAAACTTGAGTATAGGTTAGTTTAAGTAGCAGCCCAAACACTTAAACTTTGTATCCTTGATCTGTTAGTGATCAGAATGAGACATAGCTTAGAGAGGCTAAGGCAAAAAACTACTTGCAACTTGGAGAGGCTAGGAAAAGACTACTTATGGCTTGGAAAGGCCGGGAACAGACTACTTGAGGCTTGGAGAGGCCTGGAACAGACTACTCATGCTAGTCTTGGAGAGGCTGGAGTCAAGACTACTTGCAGCCTGGAAAGGCTAGGGAAAAATACTAATAATGTGCTGAAGGAGTTACCTGTCAGTCTTAGCTTGGAGAGGCCAAAGTCAAGACTACTCATGTTAACTCGGAGAGACTAGTACAGAACTACACAAAATCCTTAGCTACAGGGGATTTTTGAAATCCTTGGACGATAGCTTGGGAAGGCTAATGAAAATACTATCCATATGTACTTTCTCAGGTTGAGAAAGTTGTTGTTATAATGGAACCTCAATAGTTGGTTAGTACTGGATGTAGGCATGATGGCCGAACCAGTATAAAATCCTTCATGTTCTTTCTCTCTTGTCTTAATCCCTTTTATTTTCTTGCATTGTTTATTTACCTTATCAATCTATTACATCTATCATGCATCTTTTATGTTATATTGTTTAAAACTGAGCGTTCATAATAATTAGGATCAGAAAGTAACTTTCTGAGGTCACTAACTTTGTCTCTGCTGCACTTAAAGTGTTACACTTGATAGTAATCTTTTTCAGAAGCTTTAGAAATCTGAAAAAGGATCAATGCACGAGTAAAACCCCCATTTTCGTGCACATCTTTACCTATATAAGTCACCCAAAAAAGAAATAATCTTAGGACATAAACACAGCACAAATCAAGTAAAATAAATAATCTTTACCCCAAAGATAATTGGAATGACAAATAATGAGCAATTAAACATATAAACCAATTTCCTAAGCACATGCTATCTCCAAGGGTCAAGTGTCATGGAGCTCTTGCACCCTGGCTCATGGGCTTGTTGAAGACGACATACAAATATAAATGTGTGAGTAACTCGAAAGTAACTTAGTAAAGGTTAGAAGATAGTTTAAAATGTTATCATTATCCATTTGTTATAAAGGCAAGTGGACATGCATTTAATAATTTTATTTTTGAAAACATAAATTCCAAAGTGAAATAGAAAAAATATGGTTATCATTTTGGAGGATTCAATCTTAACTAAATTTATTTTAAATGTAACGTATACTATTTTAGATGATTATTGTAAGTGGAAAAATGCATGAGAAATGAGGGGTTGAATCGTGCTTGCTTCATTTTGCTTATCTAAAACTTTTAACAAAGATACTATGAAGTATGAAACTTGTAGTGCGGCGAAAACTCAGTTAGTAGTTTCAGAAAGTATATTTTGAAGTATAAAAAGTAAATAACAAAACAACAAAAACCTTAAATCAGCATATGATGAATAATAACACGTAACATAGAAAAATAAAGAAGATCAAGGAAAGCAAGATGAGACAAAAAAATATTTTTATACTGGTTCAATCAAAACTGCCTACATCCAGTACTCGACAAATGTTAAGATTCGACTAAAACATCTTTCTCAACTTGAGAAAGAACAAATGGGTAGTCTTAACATTAGCCTTCCTGTGCTCTCATATGTGACCAACAGACAACTCCTACTGCCATAGATTGAGTAGTTCTTCACTAATCTCTCCAAGCTGAATTGAGTGGTCTTGCCCCCAACCTCTCAAAGCTGCAAGTAGTCTTTGACTAACCTTTCTAAGCTAAACTGTGATCTATAACACCCTAACTTTCAACACAATATGTCTAGGACACATAATGGTTAACCGTTAGTTGATACTCTTTCATCTCAGAACTTTACTTGCTTTTGAACTTTGAAAATAAGTCTATGGAAAATATGACCTATGTAACATCCTAATTTTTAACCCAATACTCTAGAACATATTTAGGTTAATCATTAGTCTATTATGTTATAGTTTCCTTATTAATTTAAAATACTTAGCAGAAAATATTGGTAAATTTTTTTTTTGAATTATAAAAGCAAAGTGAAAGCCGTGCGACACGATAAGCAACGAAGCACGTAAGGAAATAAAGCAAGCATCTCATAAACATCATAACATGAAGCAGGTAAAGGCACATCATGATAAAACTGAACTGCATATATATATGATATGATATGCCCACTTATGAAAAGTAGGACTTAGTTTGGTACAACATGAAACAAATACATCTAAAAAGAAAATACAAAGGAAAGTGCGACGAAAAGCATAAAAGCAAACTCCCTTACCCAAGTACAACTAAAAGGATAACCTCTAAACAAAAGAACATTTATCCTCATCTAAGTGGTGTGTGCACTAGCTCGGGTACTCCATCGGTCATCTACTACCTCCTATTGACGTCCATCCCGCGAGTGAGGCACATACCCGGCAAACTGGACGAGCTCCTCCGTCGTGTAAAGATGAAGCGGGGATCGGGAGTGACCCCCATGATGTGGCCGCATCTTCGGTGGTTGTGCTAGCCAAGGCTGAGTCACAGTGTCCTCACTGCCCTCTCTCATCAGTGGTGGAGTGGGGGCAAAGCTCTCGCTGTACAGATGGGTAGGCGGGTCCTCCGACGGGTCGATCTCCGAGAAGTATGTCTAGGGCACATAGTCGGGGTAGTCACGCATAGCTGAAGCGGCCGTGTGCATGCGGAGCACTCTCTGGTTGTGCATACGTGTGGGCTCGAAAACCCACTCATTGTCGCCGTAAGGTGCTGTCGGGGAGAAGCGATGGGTATGTATAAGGTGAGTGAAGGGTCGTCCAATGAACATGAAAACACAAACTGTGCACTGACCCTCAAAATGGTATGATCCGTGCTCTGGATCATAGTGCACCTCCCACGTCAGGGTGTCCACAAAAACCACGAATGTCGCCATCTGAAGATGTGACAGAAAGAAAAGATAGAGGGAATGAGAATCTTGCTAAAGAATCTCAGTAGGGCCTTCTACTACCTAGGTGTCATCATCTACGTCCTCAGGAACCTTGGGTTTAGTGTATAAAATAAGTGAGCATGCGTTAAGTTCATTTTTAAGCTTTTAAAATATAATTAACCAAGGTTCGCTCATTTTAGAATGAATCTTAATGTCATGAATGTAATATAGTAAAGGATGTATGCATGGCACTACTTAATGCAAGGACATCAATCATAACATCAAGAAGCATCATAATGGTGGCATAAAGTGGAAATTGAAATCTCATGTGGGGAAAACTTTGTGACATAATCATCATACTTTATTTTCTCATGCGCCCACCCTAAAAGACATTCGTTCTGGGGGTGCTCGGCCAAACCGATGTCACCCAGAACATGTCACATCTCTAGGTTATGAGCTCATACCTAACTAGTCGTCACTAGTTCTTACATATCAATCCCGATAAGCGTATCATAATCATAATCCTGACTATCTAGTATGGGCTAGGGGGCATTTCTTGGGCGTGCTCGGCCGAACCGGTGTCACCCAAGAATACATCTTGGTACCGATGTCACATGAGTTCTTTGGAAGTGCTCAGTCGAACTGGTGTCATCCAAGAACTTATCTTAGTACCTCATATCTTATGAAGAAAATCTCATAGGTTTTTCAAAAACTTTCTAAGTCCCCAAATTTGTCAGAAATTCGGCAGTATAACAGCAGCACGCCAGATTTATTCCAAATTTACTTTATGCCACATAAACAAATAGAACATGTATCCTCAATCATAAATTCATACGTTGACATAATCATTCTCAAATAGAACATACATTCACATGTAACATTGAAACTCATTATGCTCTTGATCCTACGGTATCTTATGCTTTGACCCTTACAGGCCTTAAACTTGAGATGTAATTATTCTATCATTCTCTATCAACCTCTTATGCACCTAAGGATTCTCTTCTAACAAATCTTACTATCATTTATGTTCTTTAATAAATCTGGGCAGTACCATACTCCAAGGGCAGAGTTATATATCTATGATTACGGGGTTCTAGAACTTACGTTTCAGACCCTTTCTCGGTTCCATCTTCGCCTAAGGCGCTATAAATTAAATCTAAACCAATTATGAGGCATTCCTATGCCTAAGAACTAATTATGAACCATGTTTGCCATATTATGAGGTTGCTGGATAGAATCCAGAAATTAAATGTTCTAAGAGTTCTAGGATTGTACTTTTATGGTTTTCTAGTTACTAGTTTCTCTATAGGTGCTAAAATTCAATCCTACTTCAAATGTAACCAAATTTTTCATGATTAATCAATCCTAAACTGATTGTTATCATACTAAAATAGTTTTGGCATTGATTAGGATTGAAGGGGTTAAACACACGTTAAATTCCAACTTTACGGTTTTTCTATGAAGCTAGTTTCTCTCCTAACATGCATAGAAGTGTTCCTACCTCATCATATATCATTTTCACACATTCTAACACGTCAAAACATCATCATACAGCAACAAACACATCTAGGCAGAACCGAACTGTTCAAGTCCAAAAGGACACATAATTTGACATTTCTAAAGCATATAAGTTGCTAGTTTCCCTTGGAATCATTTTAGGACTTCTAAAACTCTTTGCAAACCATTTTATTTTATCAAGAGGCTAAAAACAACCTTAGGTCAGTAACCAATTTAATTCTTCTTTAGAAGAGGATTAAAATCATAAATCTTGTTGGTCATAACTTTATAAAACTCATCAAGCTTAAAGAAAATCCTAGAATATAGGTTGTTGGCCCTTGTAACTAGATGGAACTTATTCCAAGCTCATCATTATTACTTGGCCGAAATTATACATTCAAAGAATACTTCCATATTAAACTTTAACTTGAGATAAAATAGGCAAGTCTTTGAGCTCTAAGGTCTTTAAGTGATGACAAAATATAAACATGCTATGCACTTCATTTTTATTCTTCACTACAAAGTAAAGTGAGAACTTTAAAGTAAATATGCAAGACTTGAAATAAATATGCAAGACTTGAACTTAAATATGCAAGACTTGAAACAAATATGCAATGCAAGTTCATTTCTTTATTTTAGTGCTCTAGGCCCAGCAACAATCGACTTTAAGGCCGGAATAGAAAAGCTTTGAGAATTAATTAGGTGATAATGCAAGTCTTGTTTTAATCTTTGAGTCCTTAGGTGATGACTTGAAAATAAAGATGCAAAGCAAGAATATAAACATGAGTGCAACCTCAAAATAAATATGCAAGTTCATTTATATCTTATTAGAGCTCATTCAAGACTTTAAAGGAACTTAAACCTTAACCCAAACTCATCATGACAAGATAAATTGAGGTCTAGAGTTCTTAGAACTCAAGATAACATTTCTAAAGAATTAAACCACAAGTGAGCTATATAACATTTTTATGAAAACTCAAGCTTTAGAGGTTTCATTGTGGTGAACATAAAGTCTCCATCTAGAACTCTCATCATCAAGCTATCATGTTGGACCATCCAAGTTGGTTGGCCGAAATCATGAAGGAAAGAAAAGGAAAGAAACTGAAATCGTGAGGAAAGAAAAAGGAAGGAACCGAAATCATAAGCAAGAAAAGATCCATTTTGAAACTCTAGAGACCATGATCTTGATGATGTATTAACACCAACATCATGAGTCCTCATCACTGAGTTCACTAACTCATTTTAAATCAACATCAAAGTTAAGAATCTCAAGGTTCAAGAAAGAAAGAAACTAAAAACACCTTTTGCTTAAGAACAAAGATCAAGCTTTAGAGGTTGTTCAAGTGATGAATATCATCATGAAACCCTCATCATCAAGCTCTCATTCCTTTGTTTTCAAAGGTTCATGGCCGAAAATGAAGAAGGAAGAGAAGAAGAAAAGAAGTTCCAAAAAGATTCAAGAGAAACCATAAAACACATAACTAGATTAAGAACTTAAATGAAAGAAACACTTGAAAGAAAATCCCTACCAAGTGATTGGAGGTTGAGATGAGTGAAGAGGATGAAGAAGTTGAAGAACTTGGACACTTGAACTTTGAGGGAAAAACAAAACTTTAGAGTGCTCTTTGAAGACTTACACTTAGCAAATGAACCCCAAAGTGATACAAGTTCACCCAAGCATGCTATTTATAGAGAAATAAAACAAAATGAGAGGTGTAAATGGGGAGGAAAGCTTTGGCCATTTACGGCCATGGGGAAGAGAAAATATCTTCTCCAAGGTATGGTTCAAGGCATAGTGGAAAGCATGGCTAGGTATGGGTTCAAGTAGGGGTGCAAGTATGGGTCAAGTATGGTTCTTTGAGTGAGAAACAAATCAACATGTGATGCAAATGGGGGAGGAGGTGGCGGAAATGCATTAGCCATGGGGGAGGATTTCTTGCATTTTAATTGTGGTTTAGAGTTGTATTTAGGTGTATCTTTGATTAAGATTAAAATTAGGAATTTGTAAGAAAGTGTTTAGGTGAGAAAATAGGTAGTCAAGGTTGTCAAGACATGTTTAAGGAGTGGTCTTGCATCATTAGTGAGTTATAAATTCATTTTAGTTGATAAACAACTCTAGACACAATTCCATGATTTAAAGAATTGGAAAGAGAAAATACTATTCAAGATTCCAAGATTGGAATCTTGAGTTTTAAAAAAGAGATTTAAGTTTAATCTAAGCAATTTTAGGTTCTAATTAATTTTAATAGCTTATTTCGACTCTAGATTAATTATGAAAATTAATTAATCTTCGATTAGAGGCTAATATTGTTTAGGTTTGCTTAATTACGTCATTAAGCTCAAAAACACTATTCCAAGGGCAAAATCGTAATTTTACACTAAAAATGCCCTGGACCACTGGGACTTAAACAGATACCTCTAAACACTTGAAATTACTTTTTAATCCTTTGGGAAAAGTTTCAAGCTCAAACAGCACCTTTACCGGCGTAAAAACGCTATAGGGGTATTTTGGTCATTTTGACCTGAAACTGTAGAAAACGAGATTTCGTCTCTAAAATCACTCAAGGATCATCCAATCCCCTTCAAACATTGAGTCGGCCCTTCAAGGATGGCCGGGATGGCTTTCCTCGAATTTCGGGCAGAAAATGACCTCAGGGGCATTTTGGTCATTTTCCTCTCAGACAGAAAAATCAGGGCGTTACAACCTATTTTTTTTAAAAAGACAACTATGAGCTATTTGTGTATAAGCTATAGTGTATAAATATTCATCATATAATACTTCATAATAGTACATATCATTGGCATCTTCTTAACCATCCATCACATAGCATATATGCAAATCAAAACAGAGTTTAACATAAACTGAGAACATCATCATATCATAATATTGATTTTAAATATCATGTCAAATAATAATAATAATGTAGAAATATTCTGCAAGTATCATACCAGAACAATTCCACCTATAGAGGTTAAGCATACAATAATTCAAAAGCTAAGCAAAACAATGATGTAGCTAAACCCCTCATGGGTACACGTCTACTAGAAACTAAGTTATGAGCACGTACGAAGACGAGACAACTCCTAAGTGCTGTAAACAGGAAGGACCATATCTTCGCTTTCGATGTGCCACTCTGATATAGACCATAGTGCAACTCCTATACCAACATCTGAAGGAAGTCCACAGACTTGCCATCAATCTTGTCTGAAGACGAAGATGGGAAGAAATAGAGGGAGTGAGAAACTTATATAAGAATCTCAGTAGGGTTTCCATCTCCATACACGTGTCATCATCATTGTCCCCAGGAACCTCAGGTTTCATTAGGAAAACGGTGGAAAAATAAGGTCTATTTATTAAGTTCCAAATACCATTAGCCGAGACTCGTATCTTTTAGCATGAATCTTAATGTCATGGATGTACCATACCACATTATGAATGCATGTCAATACCTTACGCAACATTCCAAGTACACAATGACATAATATAAAAGCATAAGGAACATATCCTACTATGGCACACAACTTTCCTCTTTTTCTTTCTTAGGTGACTTAGCTTCCTTAACTAGTCGTCACTAGCCTACACATATCCTCTCGATAAGCTAATTCCTGTCTCCCAAAGTACGGGATAGGAGGCATAGGGTCACCTTTCATAACCATTAATTCTTGGAGTCTAAAGGATCACCTTATGATATCACTTCTCCTAACCTTTAATTCGAGGAGTCTAGAGGATAATTTCCATGTGTTTTATGTCACCTTTAATCTTAGTATGTTATTTAGAGATGCAATACATGAACATATAATCATAACTTATCATTTCACATTTTATGCTCATAGCATAGGATCACCTTTCATAACCATTAGTTCCTACAGTCTAGAGATCAACTTATTGGATCACCTTATCAGATCACCTCTCCAAATCTTTAATTCGGGGAGCCTGGAGGATTACTTCCATGTGTTTTATATCACCTTTTATCTAAGCATGTTATTTAGAGATGCAATACATGAACATATAATCATAACTTATCATTTAACACTTCATGCTCAGAAAACCCTTTAGTCATGCACCTCAATTATTCAATCATAATCATAACATGCCACAATTCATCATGTAATTGATCACATAAGCATGCATCACATTATTTGCATATATTCAAAAGCATGTTATCATCAACATCTTACTAAAAAGTAAACATGCTCCTACCCAGTATGCCGGAACTTAAGGACCAGACTCAGCTAATGCATATGTTATACTCAATGGGATATATACAACATACTAGAGATCATCACTTGCATAATTTAAGATTCAAGCATGCATAGTTATCAATTCCTAATTTCGTATAGTTATTTCAAGTCATATAATTTCCAACTAGACAATGCCAAACAGTACCTTACAAATTTAAACAATGTCAATCAGAATCCATAATTTCAATTTCTAAAAGCTTGGGAAATCACATTTTTAATCTTTTCTAGTCGCTAGTTTTTCTCAAAAATTATTTGAAGACATAGAAAACACTTGAAAACATTTTACCCTTTTGAAAATTGAAATAATAACCTTTAAAACAGAAACAAAAATTAAATTTCATTAGCAAGGTGTTGTGTAATGCCCCAATTTTTCCTACTGTGCAAAATTATCAAAATGCCCCTAGGTAAATTTTGCATGAGATTTGAGGCTGAGTAATCCTTAATAGGGAATTTTAACATTATGACAACACCATATAGGCTTGGATAGCAATTTGTATGAAAATCGCAAATCTCGATTTTTCTGTGTAAAATGACCAAAACGTCCCTAAGATCATTTTTGCCCGAAAATCAAAGATAGCCAATCTCGACTATCCTCAAGAGGTTAGTCTAATGCTTGAAGGGGATTATTTGTGTTATGTTGATGTTGTGGTAAAAATCTCAACTCCCGGTTTTTACCGTATGTAAAATTACTAAATTACCCCTGTGGTGATTTAACACAAGATTAAGTAACCTTTGAACCCTGTTATCACCCAGGAAATTCAAAATGTTTGACTACAGGTATAATTTGATGTTTGGGTAATCCCAGGGAGTTTTTATATGAAATTACCTTTTTATCCCTAGTTAGTGCTTAATGAGTTCACTTAAGTAATTAAGACAATATTAGGCTCTAATTCAATTCAAATTGTTTTCATTCATTAACCTTGGGCTAAAAATAATTACTTAAGGTTAAAAATAATTACTTGAGGTAATTAGAGCCTAAGAATTTTTTAAGGAAAATTTAATTTCCTTTCTTAATTACAATAGCTCATAAGGCCAATAATGTTAAGATTAAGGTAAATCTAATGCATTTTCTTTTTTATCTTAAGATAAGGACTTATATAACTAAATGATTTTCAACTCAATTGAGATTAACTCCATTACTAGTGTCAGATTATTCTTGTACCTTATCTTGGTAAATCCTAAACACTTGATTTTTACCATTTACACAAAATTATCAATTCCTAACCTTCCACCTAATTAATTATACTATCTTTTGTGTCCTACCATACATGATAAAGAAAGAATTGTCTCCCATTATGCCTTGCAAAGGCCATGGACTCCATGCCTCGCCATCGCCTTCATATTTTATTTTTCTTTCAATAATAATACACACAAACACTTATAACCTTACCATTTGCTTTTTTTTGAGTTGTCTTGCTCATTATTGATCAAAAAATTCTGCATTCTCTCAAAGAACTCTACGCTTTGATCTTCTTCCTCCTCTACCTCCAAGAGACTCTATTCTTAATATTCATCCAAGTTCTCAAGCTCAAACAAACAAATATACACCATAGATCAACTCCTAAACACCTAAGCTTTCCATTACCAAACATAAGAACAAAAGAAAAATTCTCCTTCCATGTTAACTCCACTTGGCCAAAACCATCTCCACCATTAGGATTAGATTTTGATTCTTGTTACTTCATAGAAGATCAAGCTTTCTCTTTTGAGAACAAAAAAAAACTTGATAGAGATTTTATTTCATGTTCTTTCACTTGTTCTTTCTTTTTATTTTTGGTTCTTAAGGCTTGAAGATGACCATGGCTTGATGATGAGGAATCATGGTGGTGGTTGTGAAATCCATCATATAATAAACCTCTAAAGCTTAAGGTTTAATTCTTGATGTTAAAAGATAATGAAATAATTGTTGTTTTTCTTTGATTTGATTCTTTTTGATCTTGATGATGAGTTCAATGAAATAAGGTCCTTGGAACCATGGTAACCAAGAACTCTAAAGCTCACTTCCTTTTGTTAAGATTATTTAGAGTTAAAGAGTTCCATTCTCTAAAAGTCTTGAGTTTTGAGCTTAATAAGATATAAAATGAACTTGCATCCATGTTTATGTTTCAAGCTCTTGCATATCATGTTTAAATTTCAAGCCTTGCATAATCATGTTTATATTTCAAGTTATCACCTTAATTCTTGAAAATAATAATATGGACTTGCATATCATGTTTAAATTCCAAGCTTTGCATAATCATGTTTATATTTCAAGTTATCACCTAAACCTTGAAGACTTAAAAATGAACTTGCATCTTCATATTTATATTTCAAGCCTTCCATATCATATTTATATTTCCAACTTATCACCTTATAATGACAAAGATTAAAATGATGATTGCATAGCATGTTTATGATTCTAGTCATCACCTAAATCTCTAAAGGTCAAGACTTGCTCCTTTTATCTTAAATGGAAATTTTGATCATAGACATACCTCAAACATCTGATTTTTGGCCCTCATGATGATCTTGGTTTGAAGCTTATTTTATTTTATTTTGAGGCTTGGAGCTTATCTTTAAGATGCACAAAGAATTTTTGAAAGACTTAGAAGTTAAAAAGGGTTAAGAACATGATTTTCATGTCTTTAGAAGCTCAAATTTTGGTTTCTGATCTGATCTATTTAAACTGAAAAGGTTGCTGATTAGTGATGTTTAATGTGTACAAGTCACTAATGATTGTTGTAAAAATTATTTTTAGCATTTTCGGAAGAACTAGTAACTAGAAAGGATTAAAATTGTAATTTTATGAAGCTTTAATAGATACATTTTCTGGTACTATTTTCAGCACTGTTCATCACTGTTCACCATGTTCACACACATAAGAATTACTAATATTTGTGGTAAAAATTATTTTTTGGCATCTTAGATGTATAAAAGAGTAATTACAAGTGTTAATTTGGACTGTTTTGTAATATGTGAAAAGTTGTGTTTTGAACTATCAATTATGTGATTTCAGCCAAATAATTTTAATCAGAGTTAGTAATGATGTTAAATGTGTCCATCTATTCAAAATACCATTTATGATGTTTAGAAAAAATTTTAGAAGTTTCAGTATTTGTTAAGTGTTAAAAATGAGCGATTTTGCACTTTGACCTCTAAAGTGTAACAAAATTTGGTCCATTGCCCAAGATGGTTTTTATGATGAATCTAAATGATTTCCAAGTGTTATGAGTTTCTTAAAAGTATAGGTTAATTTTTAAGGATCGTTAGTTTGAGAAATTGTGTTAAAAAAGAAAATTACGTTTCAACCTGTAATCTTTGAGAAATTGCAATTTTGGACCTCTTTTGGGCTTAAGCGTAAATATTGATAACATAATGAGCTTAGTGTTTTGATATCTTATGGAAGCTATATTCATGTGTTTTAGTTGAAATTTATGTGACTTGTGATAAATATGCAAAGTTACTAATTAAGGATTATGCATGCTTGATTCTTGATTTATGCATGTAATGATCATTAGTATGTTGCACTTATCTTGTTAAGTATGGCATATGGATTATCTGAGACCAGTCCTTGATTTGGGCATACTGGTTAGGAGCATGTTTACTTTTCAATGATATATTGATGATAACATGCTTATGGATTTTTGCAATGAATATGGTGCATGCTTATGTAATCAATTACATAATGAGTTGTGGCATATTATAATTATGTTTGAATGATTGAGATGCATGATTTATGAAGATTATGAGCATGACATGCTAAGGTTTAGGAATCCTCTAATTAAAGATTATGAGAGGTGAACTAATACTGGCCCTCTAGTATCCTCTACTTTAAAGGATATGAGAAATGAGCCAATACTAGCCCTCTAGTCTCCTCTAATTAAGGGTTTAGAGAGGTGATCTAATAAGATGATCCTAAGCTATGAGTGTGAAATGTTAAATGATGAGTTATGATTGCATGTTCATGGTTTCATCTCTAAATAACATGCTAAGATTAAAGGTGACATAATACACTCGGAAATGATCCTTTCATAATGGGTCGGGCCCATCGTAAGGTGATCCAGGGACATGATCCTTTCATAATGGGTCAGGCTGGCCATAAGATGATCCAAAGAGGTGATCTTTTCGTAATGGGCCGGGCCTAACAGAAAGTGAGCTAATTCCCCCTATCCTGCACTCTGGGAGTTGGGAATTTTGCTTATCAAGAGGATAAGTATAAATTAGTGATGACTAGTTAGGTATGAGCTCATAACCTAAAACTCTTAAGAGGAGAGAATATATAGGGTGGCCCCTAAGGAAAGAGATTAAGAAATTGAAGTCACCTGAAAGAATAATGAGGAAAATCATGTTAGAAGGATTTATGTTGTGCATTGAATGTGATTTCCTATGATATTATGCATATGGCATTGACATGCATTCATGATATAGTATGGTGCATCCATGACATCAAGATTCATGCTAAAAGATACGAACCTCGGCTGATGGTATTTGGAACTTAATAAATGACCCTTATATATGCTCATATTTTCATAATGAAACCCGAGATTCCTGGGGACGATGATGATGACACACATATTAGGAGGCGAAGGCCCTACTGAGATTCTTTTATAAGTTTCTCACTCCCTCTTTATTTCTTTACATCTCGTCTCCAAAGGAAGATGGCGATGTTTGTGATCTACGTTGATGCCCCCTCTTGGGAGATGCACTTCAACCTGATTAACCAATCATACTATTTGATGGGTTGTTGTGCCGTTCGCTTGTATGTATTTATGGATCGTCCCTTCGTGTACCCCATTTCTAGTGTCTAGTTCTCCCCTACTGCCCCTTTTCTAAATGACCTTGCTTTTGAGCATGCACGTCCATATCCTCAGCAATATCCTCGTCCTCGCCCTTTTGTATCGGCTGGTCGGGATTTTCCTAACTATATACCCCGGTCACTGCCTTACTCCACTGGGTCGTGGTCGAACTCATCAGAGGATGCACCCTCTCGTCACTCTTCAAGCAGATTTGCCCCTGCTGCCCCTATGGAAAGGGAACATGGTAGCGATGGAGAGGCTACTGTCACGCAACCAATGAGAGGAGCCACTCGTCCATGCCAAGGTGCTCATGTTCTACTTGCGAGACGTCTTGCCTCATGTGATGAGCTGACTCATAGGACCCATTTTAAGCGCATCAAGTAGGAGACGTGAGAGAAGAATCTTATGCTAGTTAGTTCGGTTTTTATTCACATGATATTTCTCTTGGATTATTATATTTAACTTGACCTATGTTAGTGGGGTGCTGCTTTGATTTCTGTATGTTTTGGTGTTCAAGGAAGAATGATCATTATTTATAATGGTGTTATTACATAATTTGAATAAGGTATTTCACATTTATCTGTGACTTGATGTTATTCTTTTGCTTATATATATATATATATAAAGTGAACAACGCTAATCAGTTAGTATGTATGGCTCACGTTTTGTATTTACAGCAAAAAAAAAATTACCTATATTATTAAAGTATTTTTAAGAGTTTTTAAGTTAAAGACTGGGGCAAAAGAGTAATGACTAATAATTAACTTAAATGCGTCCTAGGCGTGTTAGGTTAAATATTAGGGTGTTACATTTTGTACATAAAAATCCTATTTTTGGTACCTTTTGAATTTTCAATTCTTTCAAAACTCCTTTGTGCAATCAAGACACAAGATTTAAATCTTAAAACAAAATAAAACCTATTCTAAGTCCAATCATCACTATATGGCTGAAAATACACCTATGAATATGTCTATGATCAAAATTTCCATTTAAGATACAAGGGGAAAGTCTTGAGCTTTAGAGATTTAGGTGGTGACTAGAATCATAAACATGCCATGCAACCTCATTTTTAATCTTTATCATTGTAAAGTGATGACTTAGAAATATAAATATGAAGTGCAAGGCTTGAAATATAAATATGAGAATGCAAGTTCATTTTTAAGTCTCCAAGGTTTAGGTGATAACTTGAAATTTAAAAGCAAGACTTGGAATTTAAACATGAAAATACAAGTTCATTTTCTTATCTCCAAGATTTAAGATGATAAACTGAACTTTAAACATGATATGCAAGACTTGGAATTTAAACGTGAAATGTAAGAGCTTGAAACATAAACATGAATGCAAATCCACTATTATATCTTATTAAGCTCCAAACTCAAGAATTTTTAAAGAATAAACTCTTTAACTCCAATCAATCTTAACAAAATGGATTTGAGCTTTAGAGTCCCTCAATACCATGGGTCTGAGAACCTCATTTCTTGGACTCATCATCAAGTTCAAAAAGAAACAACCAAAGAAAATCAACAAACATTGTATTTCTCATATTCTTTTGAAATAAAAAATCAAGCCTTTGTTAGAAGAAAGACACATGAGAAGGAGGGTTGAATCGTGTATTTCCTTTTTGTGCTTTCAATGAAAATTTGAAAAACTTAAACTGAAAGTGCTATCAAAATGAACTTGTGATACCTTCATAAAGCAAGCTTTCTGAACTTGATTTAAAAGGAAAAATGTTAAAGATCTTTTTAAACTTGAAATAGAAACAAATAAGGAAAATAAAAGGAGATAAAGAAAAGAGAAAAAAAGAACACAAAAAGATTTGTACTGGTTTGGCCAACTTGCCTACATCCAGTTTCTCAACCACCATTGAGTTTCACTACCTCTTCCTCCAACCTGAGAAAGGGTTAAGATAGTATTTTCGATAGTCTTCTCAAGCTATGTTCAGGGACTAGTAGACACACCTACTGCTTTACACCAAGTAGTTCTTTACTAGCCTCTTCAAGCTGAACTGAGTAGTCTTGAACTAGCCTCTCCAAGCTAAACCTGTGACTAGTAAAACTCAGTTACTGTCACGTTGTAAGTAGTATTTAACAAGTCTTTTCAAGCTATCACACATTAAACACTACTAGATCCAGGTTACAATGGTTACAAGTTTAGGTTGCTACTCAAACTGACCTACACTCAAGATTTCTTTAAATATACAATTAAAAGCTCTTGAAAATCTTGAATGACTTCTTTCAAAGAAAGTGCTTCCTCAAAAGAACGTATAATCAATAAAGTGTGATTTTGTATAGGAAAAAATAATTTACAGACAGTGAAAACTTTTACAAAAAGATGAAGGGAAAACTTGACAGCAATTTAGCTTTTTTGTTCAGCATTAGCTCATCTCTTTGAAGAGTACTGCATCTCTATATGTATAGAGGTCTTCCTTAAGATCGTTATCTTCAAATAGACCTTTCAGGAACACATGTTAATCATCTATTTGTGTCTTGGAAAGAAAGTCTAGAAGAGTAGCTTTTTTGCTTTGTCAGATCAGCCTCTAAAAGCCATTGTGATATGAATGAGATTTCTGATGTTCTTCAGAGACTACCTCTTACTTTCTGAACTACAGTTTCTGAACACTTTCTTCTAGAACATGTTGACAGTTGACTTTAAAGGCAGAAGAGATGATTTATCGGTTCTTACACCAGGATTTGACTTTTCCATAAGCAAGCTTAAATTTTGAATTTCAAATTTTCCCTCCTTCCGTGTAATGTAGATTTCACTATCTTGAAATGAGTACTTTCTGAATTAAGATATCATTTCCTTGGTGAATAAAGAGTCTTCACAGCTTCAATCATTATTCATTTTAAGATACAAACTTTGTGAATGTAATGATTGATGGTGGTGTGTCATCTGGTCTTCAGAGCATGCTTGATTTCTTCATTTGAGCATACTTTCTGATATCCAGTGCTACCTTCTGAAGTCTTAATAGCTCATTTTCTTGAAATGCTGAAGTCTTCTTCAATCGTTTAGCCTTTAATGCTTAGATAAGGATATAATTTCACTTTTATAACAGTTTGAATCTCATATCATGAGACAAATATGTTTATACATGCATACTGAAAAGTATATTCTCATATGTATAAACCTTATACTTGCTAAATGATAAAACGTGTTAAATTCTTATAAAAAGCTCAAAAAGAAACATCAATCATTCCTTAAAGCATTTTCTTTGAATTGGCTTTGTTGTCATTCAAAACATATTAGTGCAAGGGTTCTAAAGCTAACAGCCTTGAGGTCTAGAGGTCAAATATATGATAGCTTCACAACCAACATCAAGAACCCTTATCATCAAGCTATGGTCTTAACCATCAACCCACAGCAAAACTGAAAAAGAAAGAAAAGAAAAAAAAGAAAGAACACAAAAAATGATCCCTACCAAGAGTGTTTCTTGTTAGCAAAGAGAAAGCTTGATCTTTATGAAGAAAAGAGAAGAAAAAATCTTCTCTTGGTGCCAATGTTGTTTCAGCCAAAGGAGAAAATAAATGGAGGGAGGATTTTTCTTGTGTTCTAGTGTTTGGAAATGAAAAGGATAGATGTTTGGGAGTTGATCTATGGGGGATATATGGTGGTTTGAGGTTGAGAGCTTACGTGAAGGTTGAGAATAGAGTATCTTGAAGATGAAGGAGGAAAAAGAAAAGAGCTTGCAGTTTAGAGAGAAAAGAGTTTTTTTTTTTTTGACAAACTTTGTGAGCAAGACTTCCACCAAAAAAGCAAATGCTAAAGAATGAGGGTATTTGAGTGTATAAGTGTTAAGAAAATTAAAATATGAGGGTGAAATAGGGGGAGGCTGGCTGCAACCTTCTACGGGGTTTTAGGGGGAAATTTTCCATTTTTCATGTGGGTTAGGACTTGGATTAGAGAGATTTGATTAGGCAAAGGGTTAGGGGTTGGCAATTAGGTGTTTGGATTAGTAACCAAGTGTTTAAGGCTTTTCAAGACATGATTAAGGAGTGATCTTGTATATTTAGTTGAGTTAAGCTCAATTAGTTTGAATTAAAACTCCAATACTTTTCATAATCTTAAGGAAAAGAGAGAGAAAATACTATTTGCCTTTGACTTTGACATAAAGGTCTTATGAGCTCTTTTGATCAAGAAAGGAATTTCAACTTCCCTAATCAACCTTAGGCCTTAAATAACCCGAAATAATTAATAACTCAAGATTAATAAATAAAATTAATTTATCTTTAATTAGAGCTAATATTGCCTATATTTTCTTAATTACATAATTAAGTTCATTTAGCACTAACTATGGGCAAAATGGTAATTTTACACAAAAACTCCCTGAGACCACCCGGAATTTTCTAGATATCAAACATCCCTTATAATTAATATTTCCAACTCCTAGGTGATGATCGGGTTAGTCATCACTTAATCCCGTATTAAATTACCTCAAGGGTATTTTGCAAATTTTACGCACGAGGAAAACTAGGAATTGAGATTTTCACCTCTAACATTATCCATAATACATCTAGTCCCCTTCAAATATTAAACTAACCCCTTGAGGATAATCGGGACTGGTCGTCCTCGATTTCTAGGCAAAAATGACCTCAGGGGTATTTTGGGCATTTTGTACACAGGAAAATCGGGGATTGTGATTTTCGCACAGATTGCTATCTAAACCTCATATAACCTCTTCCTATGATGAAAATATCCCATTGAGGGTGGCCTGGGCCGACCGTCCTTGATTCTCGTGCAAAAATTACTCTAAGGGAGTTTTGGTCATTTTGCATAGTAGGAAAAATCGGGGCGTTAAATGATCAACAGACAAACTCAAAAACTGTCATGTTGCAAGTAATCTTTGACTAGGCTCTCCAAGCTAAACCAAGATCAGCAAGAGCACCTTACTGTTGCATTACAAGTAGTTTTACATTAGCCTCTCCAAGCTATCTCACAGTGATCATTACCGAATCGAGGATACAAAGGTTTAGTGTTTGCGTTGTCACTGAAACTAACATACACTTAAGTTTTCTTAAAATATACATGAAAAGATCCTGGAAAAACTTGAATGACTTCTTTTTATCATTTCTTCCCTAGGAAGAACATAAATCTAATTAACAAAGTATAAGGAAGATTTTTACAAGTAAGGAATCTGATTATATAATGACATGAACCTTACTGGAGATGAGGAGAGATTTTTCCAGAATTTCCTCTTTAACCTCAGAGTCTCTCTCATATTCATTAGAGCACAATATCTCTATTTGATGAAAGTCTTCCTTGCCACCGTTGCCTATGATTTGTTCTTCCAAGAACACCTGTTGATCATCTATTCGTGTCTTTGAAAGATAGTCTAGAAGTATAGCCTGTCTATTCTATCAGATCAGTTTGTAAAAGCTGTTGTGGAATAAAGGTTTCTGATATCCTTTAGAAATTACTCTTACTTTTTGAACCAAGGTTTCTAAACTCTTTCTTCTAAAACTTTAGATAGTTGACTTCAAAGGAAAGAGAAATGATTAGCTGGTTCTGACACTAAGATTTGACTCTTTGAAATTCAAAGTTCCCTCCATTTCCAGTAACGCTCAGCACTTCACAGTGAAATTAGCTTTCTGACGTGTAATAGAACCATTGATGATATTTTTACTTTTTGATCTTCAATCCAAGCTTTATGGTAATGACTGATTTGTGATAGTGCTAATTAAAGATAGTGTAACATCTAGTCTTCAGAAATTGCTTGAAATCTTCATTGTAAATCTTACTTTCTGATGTCTAGTGCTACATTCTGAAGTCTCAGGATTTGGTTTCTTGTAGCATTGATATCTTCTTCAAATCGTTAGCTATCGATTGCTTAAATAAGGACATAGTTTCACTTCCATTTCAATTCACATCTCTTATCATGAAACAAACATGTTTACACATGTAGAGTGTAACATCCTAATTTTTAACCTAATACTCTAGAACATAATTAGGTTAATCATTAGTCTGTTATGTCATAGCTTTCTTATTACTTTAAAATACTTAGCGGAAATACTAGTAAATTATTTTTTGAATTATAAAAGCAAAATGAGAACCGCGCGTCTTGTTAACTAGTAATGCACGAAAGGTAATAAAGCAAACATCGCATAGCAACATCACATAAGCAAGTAAAAGCACATCATAATAACATTGAACTGGATATTTATATAATATATGATATGCCCACTTGAGTAGAGCGGGGCTTAGTTTGATACAACATGAGCAATACAACTAAAAAGGAAATACAAGAGAAAGTGCAACTGAAACTATAAAAGCAACTCCCCTACCCAAGTGCAACTAACGGGATGACCTCTAAAACAAAAGAAGGTTCATCCCCATCTAAGTGGTGTGTGCTCTACCCGGGTACTCCATCGATCGTACGTCACCTCCTACTGACGTCCATCTCGCGAGTGAGGCACATATCCGGTAAACTGGGCGAGCTCCTCGGGCATAAAGAGGCAGAACGGGGATCGAGAGTGACCCCTGCGGTGTGGCCGCATCTCCGGTCATCGTGCAAGCCGTGGCTGAGTCACGGTGTCCTCACTGCCCTCCCTCATCAGTGGTGGAGAGGGGGCAGAGCTCTCACTATAGGGATGGGTAGGCGGGTCCTCGGACGGATCGGTCTCCGAGAAGTAGGTCTGGCGCACGTAACCGGGGTAGTCTCGCATGGCTGAGGTGGCGGTGTGCATGCGAAGCACTCTCTCATTATGCGTACGCTCAAAACCCGCTGTCGTCGTAGTAGGTCTTTGTCGGGGAGAAGCGATGGGTGTGCACGGGATGAGCGAAGGGACGTCCTACGAACATGAAAACTCGCACCGTGCACTGTCCCTCAAAATGGTATGACCCGTGAGCTGGGTCATAGTGCACCTCCCATATTGAGGTATCCACAAAAACCATGAACGTCGCCATCTGAAGACGTGACGGAAAGAAAGAGATAGAGGGAGTGAGAATCTTGCTAAAGAATCTCAGTAAGGCCTCCTACTACCTAGGTGTCATCATCTACGTCCTCAGGAACCTTGGGTTTAGTTATACAAAATGAGTGAGCATGCATTAAGTCCATTTTTAGGCTCTAAAACATAATTTAGCCAAGGTCCATTCATTTTAGCATGATTCTTAATGTCATGGATGCAAGCATATTAAAGAATGTATGCATGGCTCTACTTAATGCAAGAATAATCATCATATACTTAAGAACATCATGATAGTAGTGGCATAAAATGGCAAATAAATTCTCTTTGTGACATAATCATCATAACTTCCTCATAGGCCACCTTAAAAGACAAGCGCTCTGGGGGTGCTCGGCCGAACTGGTGTCACCTAGAACGTGTCACATCTCTAGGTTATGAGCTCACACCTCAACTAGTCGTCACTAGTTCTTACTTATTAATCTCGATAAGCGTAACATAATCATAAACATAATCCCGACTTATCCGGTACAGGCTAGGGGGCATTTCTTGGGGGTGCTCGGCCGAACCAGTGTCACCCAAGAATTAAATCTTGGTACCGATGTCACATGAGTTCTCTGGAGGTGCTCGGCCGAACCGGTGTCATCCGAGAACCTATCTTAGTACATCATAAAAATTTCATAGGTTTTCAAAAACTTTCCGAGTCCTGAATTTGTTAGAAATTCGGCGGCATAACTGTGGCATGCCGAATTTCTTCCAAATTCTTCTTTATGCCACGAGTCAATCAAACATGCATCCTTCATCATAATTTCATGCATTCAACACAATCATACTTTCACAAACATCATTAAAAGTTTGTTATGCACTTGGTCCTATGGTATTTTATGCTCCGACCCTTACGGGTCTTAAACTCGTGATGTAGTCAACCTATCATCTCCTATCAAACTTTTATACACCTAAGGGTTCTCTCTTATCAAACCTTATCATTTATTTATGCTCTCAATTAAATCACCATTCCTTAGGGCAGCGTTATAAACTTATGATTACGGGGTTCTAGAACTTGCGTTTTAGACCCTTTCTTGGTTCTGTCTTCGCCTAAGGCACTATAAGTTAAACCTAAACCAATTATGAGTCATTCCTATATCAAAGAACTAATTATAAACCATGTTATCTACATTATAAGGTTTCTGGACAGAATCTAAGAATTAAATGTTCTAAGAGTTCTAGAATTGCGGTTTTACGATTTTCTAGTTACTAGTTTCTCTATAGGTGCCAAAATTCATTCCTACTTCAAATTTAACCAAATTTTTCATAATTAATCAATCTTAATCTGATTATATCCCCATTAAAACAGTTTGGGCAGTTTCCATAACTAAATGGGATAAAACTATGCTAAATCTTGACTTTACGGTTTTCCTAGAAAGCTAGTTTCTTTCTTAACTTGCATAGAAATGTTCCTACTTTATCATACATAATTTTTACTCATTCAAACACATCAAACATCATCACATGGCAACAAACACATCATGGAAGAACCGAAACATTAAATCCCAAAAAGATACATAACTTGATATTTTTAAAACACATGAGTTACTAGTTTCTCTTGGAATCATTTTCAAGACTTCTAAAACTCTTTTTGCAAACCATTTTATCATGACAAAGAGACTAAACACATCCTTAGGTTAGTGACCACTTAATCCCTCCTTAAAAGAGTGTTAAATTCATAGAACCTTGTTGGTCTTAACTTAAACAAATTCATGAGACTTAAAAGGATTCTTAAAACTTGACTTATTAGTCCTTGAAGCTAGATGAAACTCATTCCAAGTCCATCATCACTTCATGGCCGAAATCATGCATTCAAAGAATGCTCCCTCATTAGACTTTAACTTGAGATAAAATGGGCAAGTCTTTGAGCTCTAAGATCTTTTAAGTGATGACATAATTTAAACATGCTATGCACTTCATTTTTATTCTCCATTACAAATTAAAGTGAGAGCTTAAAGTAAACATGCTAGACTTGAATATAAAAATGCAAGGCTTAAAATAAATATGCAAGACTTGGAATATAAATATGCAAGTTCATTTCTTTATTTTAGTGCTCTAGGCCCAGCAACAATCGACTTTAAGCTCGAAATAGAAAGGCTTTGAGATTTAGTTAGGTGATAGTGCAAACCTCATTTTAAATCTTTACGTTCTTTAGTGATGAAAGGTAAATATGCTAGACAAGAATATAAATATGAGATGCACTCCATTCTTTAGCCTTTAACTTTAAGTGATGGCTTAGAAATTAAATATGAATGCAAAGCTCAAATTAAACATGCAATGCATAAGCTTAAATTTAAATATGAATGCTAGTTCATTTTATTTCTTATTAGAGCTCATACAGGACTTTAAAGGAACTTAAACCTCAACCCAAACTCATCATGACAAGCTAAAGAGAAACAAGAGTGAACCTCAAAGGTTCTTTAAACACAAAGTTTCTTTTCTTGAAATGTAAACATAGATAACATTTTTATTAAAACTCAAGCTCTAGAGGTCTCATTGTGATGAACACATAGTCATCATCTAGAAGCTCTCATCATTAGGTCATTGTGAGTTCCCTTGGCCAACATGGCTGAAACCACAAGGAAAGAAAAGGAAGAAGAACCGAAATTGTTGGAGAAGAAAAGAAACATTTGGAACTCTAGAGATCATGATCTTGATGATGCATTAACACCAACATCATGAGCTCTCATCATTGAGTTCATGTTAACCATTTTAAAATATCATCAAAGTGAAAGGTTTCAAAGGTTTAAGAAGAAAACTAAAAACATCTTTAACTCAAGATCAAAGATCAAGCTTTAGAGATTGTTCAAGTGATGAACATCATCATGAAACTCTCATCATCAAGCTCTCATTTCTTTGATTCACAAGCCTCATGGCCGAAAAACATAGAGGAGTGGAAGAAGAAAAGAAGTTCTAAAAGGGATTCAAGAGAAACTATGAACACATAAAGAAATTGTGAACTTTAAATGAAATAACTCTTGAAAGACAATCCCTACCTAGAGATTAGGAGGTTGGAATGAGAGAAGAGAATGAAGAACTTGAAGAACTTGAAGACTTGAACTTGAGAGAAAAGGAAGCTTTGAAGTGTTTCTTTGAAAACTTACACTTTGCAAATGAACCCAAAATGATACAAGTTTACCCAAGCAAGCTATTTATAGAGAAATGAAACAAATGAAGGGTACAAATGGAGGGGGAGGCTTCGACCATGCAGAATGGAGGGAGCCCATGATTTTCATGAGGTGAGATAATGTGGTCTTGAGGCATGGTGAGGTATGGTTCAAGGTATGGCCTCAAGCATGGTTCTTTGAGTGAGAAACAATTCAACATGTGAGGTAAAAGGGAGAGAGGTGGCCGAAATACATCAGCCATGGGGGGAGGGTTTCTTGCATTTTAATTGTGGTTTAGAGTTGTGTTTAGGTGTATCTTTGATTAGGATTAAGATTAGGAATTTGTAAGAAAGTGTTTAGGTGAGAAAATGGGTAATCAAGGTTGTCAAGACATAATTAAGGAGTGTTCTTGCATCATTAGTGAGTTATAAATTCATTTTAGTGTATAAACAATTCTAGACACAATTCCTTGATTTAAGGAATTGGAGAAAGAAAACACTATTCAAGATTCCAAGAGTGAAATCTTGAGTTTTAAAAAAGAGATTTAAATCTAATCTAAACAATCTTAGGTTCTAATTAATTTTAATAATTTATTTTGACTCTAGATTAATTATGGAAATTAATTAATATTCAATTAGAGCCTAATATTGCTTAGGTTTGCTTAATTACATCATTAAGCTCAAAAACACTATTCTAGGGGCAAAATCGTAATTTTGCACTAAAACTGCCCGGGACCTCCGAGACTCAAACAGATGTTTTGAAACATGTAAAAACATGGTTTTAAACCTCTGGGGAAAGTTTCGGGTTCAAACGGCACCTTTACCCGCATAAAACGCTATAGGGGTATTTTGGTCATTTTGACCCAAAGCTGAAAAATGAGACTTTCGCCTCCAGAACCACTCAAGGGTCATTCAATCCCCTTCAAACATTGAGTTGGCCCTTCGAGGACTGCCGAGTAGGCCATCCTCGAATTCCGGGCCGAAAATAACCTCAGGGGCATTTCGGTCATTTTCCACTCAGACAGAAAATCGGGGCGTTACATAGAGCGAATTTTATCTTCATTTGAGTAAGCCTTGCTCTTGCTAAATGATAGAATTCTATTATGATCTTACAAGAAACTCAAGATAACCACTAGTCATTCTTCAAAGCATTTTCTTTAAATTAGTTTTGTTGTCACTCAAAACAAATCAGCGCATCTTGATAGGGTTTTGGATCTAACAATATCCCTTTTTTTGATGATGACAAACCAATTTGAAGAAAATCTTTTGAAGAGATATTGAAAGAAAAATTTATGAAATATAAGCGTGATAATTCATATTCTTTCAACTTTATCACTAAAGGTGATTTTCAGGAAGTTCTTTTCTTAAGGTATGATATGGATCTTATAAAAATATTTTTGGCCTTAAGAGACTTTAAGCATAGCTATAGTTGTTTTACTTGAAGCTTTAGGTTAGACTTGTCGTACTTTCTGAAGAGTATCAGAATAGTATGTTAAGAGAGAAAACGTTTAAGCCTAGATTAAACAAGCAGCTTGATCTTTTGGTCATAAAAAGAAGCTTTCTGAAGATCTACATACTTGAAAAACTTAACAAGAAATACTTGTGATATTTTATCTTAATTAGATTTGTTTTCAGTACTTCTTTATCCAAAAGAATTTTTGAAAGGAATGCTTAAGGATATATGATAAACATAACAGAGCATACGTGATTTTGGAGAAAAGTATATTGATGCTTATGTAGTTTCTGATGCTTAGAGAAACCTTAAAAAGATAGTATCAATATATTGCTATGCGAGGTTTCTGAAGCTCATTAGGGTTTAATCCCATAATAAGCAAGGATGAACTTTTACATTAAGTTGTGAAAATTTTCTCATAAGTATCAGAGCATGGAAAAGATATTTGCAAAAACAAAGGTATATGATCTTTTAAAAGAAATTTTGACTTATAAAAAGAACATAACACATTTTAACATATAAACATAGCACACTTTGAGAAAGTTTTAAAGCTTGTTAACTGATCTTAGTTCTATCAACATGAAGTCATAGGTTTCTAAATACTTGTCAGAAAGTATTCACAATTGTATTTTGATCAAGTTTTACACAACTCTTTTAGAAACATCTCATTTGTATTAAAGATAAAGAAAGACAATTAAGCACATCATACATATCAAAGCTCAGCAGATTAAACAAGTATCAGAGCAACAAACAACTCGTGCTCCTAAACATACTTTGCCAAGGCCAATCATAAAACACATGTAAGGTAAGTATCCCGACGTGCTGATGATTAAACAAGACAACACATACGCATAAAAGATAAAAAAGTAGACATTTATTAGAGAGATATATGATTAGCTGAACATAGAAAGAGCATCAATATGAATCAGAGCTTAAAAACATATATACATACCAAAGTTTGAAGGAAATAGAGCATGAAACATGAATGACATATATGCATCATAAAAGATCATAATATATACAAATAGAAAAGGAAAAATGATTTATATAAAACTATAAAAAAAGTATAAATGTCAGAGATTTACAAAAACATATATCACAGGAAAATATGCATGTTGAACAAAAATCTCTTAGCTCCCCCTCAGCACTTGATTTTCTTCAAAAACTATTCTTATCCTCCTTTTGGCATTATCAAAAAGGAGGTGTTCCTATAAACAGATGTTGCGACGTCTGAAGAATCTGAAGTTGCAAATCTTCCATTTATCTGAGCTTGGCGCCATGTTCTATGATAGTTGCTTTAAATCTGTCCTGTCTTAAGGAAATCTCCCTCAGATTCTGCAATATGAAGACTCAATTGAGGATAGAGATGACATATTGATGGGTACAAGAGCAACTCTAGAAGATGGCTTAGGAATGTCTAGAGGCACAATCTCCCTTGACTTAGCCAATTCAGCCTAAATTGCTCCTTGTGCAGTAGGAGGAGGTGGAAAGAATAGTGCATGATCATTTACAAATGTGATAGTGGCAGAAGCAAAGGCAACAGAAGTAGGGGTAGACTCAAAAATAACAATAACAATATATGATATCTAAGCTGTGGAAGTAGCATCAACCTCTTGAGTAGGAGCAGAAGAAGTAAGAACATCTTGAGCCAATGTAGAAGTGGCAGCTTCTTGAACTGGGGTTGCTTCGGCTTCAGATGTTTTGTCCTCTTCTTCTTCTATTGGAGAGGTGCGGATGGAAGAGGGAGGTTGAGATACCATGAGAATGAGGGCAGAGCTTGGTGCATGGTCCTCTTCATCTGGTTCTTCAATGATTATCTCCATTCTAGATTCTTCAGCCATGGGCCTAAAACTGATTGTCCCGCTCCGTCTAGCCTTTTCACTATTCAATAGGCTTTTTTCTTCTTTTTCAGATGATGATACTTCTGTTTGTTCTTCTTTTGCTTCTTTTTCTTCTTCATCAACATCAGCTATAGTTACATGATACCTCACCTCCTGATATTTTTTTTTTAACTTCATGCAGTAGTACAATGACTCTTGACACACTCTTGTGCATCTTCTTGCACCTTAACCACACTTCCTTCTTGCAATGACTTTCTCAGGTTTGGTTACAGCTTGAGTTGTTTGAGGAGAAAGCTCTTGTTTTTTCTTTGTCCTTCTTTCAAAGTATTGAATTATAGGGATATCCTCTTCTTCTTTTGATTTATTTTCAATGGGGACAAGTTTTCTTTTCCCTCTCAGCCTTTTGAAGTTCTAAAGGAGGAAGGTGTGAAAACGGTTCCTTCCAATAGCTCATAGCTTTCTATGAGAAGAGGGAAATTCACATGTTGAAGCAGCCTGGTTAAAAGCATTCCATATAGAACACTTGCAGTTCTTTGTGTCTCTTTTGTGGCTGTACTCATCATGTAATCCAGAATAAGCATAGGCAGGTTCACCTTTCTTTTTGCCAATATGCAATAAAGAAGCATATAGTCCATACCAACAAAAGCGTCTATGCTACTGATCCATGGAAGAATAGAGAACTGAACCACTGTATATACTTTTCTTGCTCTAGCACTTAGCATGGCAGTGGTAATTTCACTGGGTTTATGAAGAAAGGAATCAGTGAGATACTTGGACACTTCTCCTTCGTTCTCATCAAGAGATTTTGCCCAGTCTGGTGAGGACTTATAGATGATTCCCTCATTTAGAGCTTTGACGATCTTGGTGAGCCCTGATGCAAAGATTTTGATGGAGCAGTCTCTGATCATAGTTCTGACATGAGAAGATAATGGTCTCTCCAGATGGGAGTAAAAGGCATTAACTAATCACGGAAAAATTAGTTCATTTATTTCCAGAAATTCCTCCCACTTTTGGAAAGTAAAGACTTCATCAAGAATGGAGATTTCTTCACGTAGGTCTTTTCTCAAAGACTTTCCAAGTTCCATTTTTCTAGAAGCAAAGAATTTTTCGTAGTGATCCTACATGCCAACATCATCATACATATGAAAAGATTATTTTACAAGGGCAGATTAAGCCACACTCTTTTCTTTCACCATTGGTAAGGTATACGGGTGTGTTTGTAAGGGAGAGGTTAGGTTGAAAGATAGAATCTTAAAGATGGGAAAAAAAGGAATAAATTTTGATAGAAAAGAGAGCTGATTGTCATTGCAAAAATAAAGGTTTGTGAAGAAACGGTTGTAAAGGTTAAATGTTTGATGTTAAAAGTAATGGTAAAAGTGGTAACTTGTTTAAGAAGATGAAGATAAAGGTGAAGAGTGAGGCATGGGGGTTTTAAGAGATGTGACGTAACAGAAGGTGAAGAGACATGGAAGAGAGAAACATAAAAGAGTGAGAATTATCCTGCCTTTTTCATCCTTCTTTCAAAAAGAGAGTTTTCTGAGTCTTGCGGTCACTTTCTAAATGAGTTACTTTCTGAACATCATAGTTTGCTTTTGACCATCTGAAGAATCATCATAAACACATCACAGGCTCATCTTCCAATATTGAATTCTATGCTCCTATATATCCATTATTTTCGGACCCTCAAATCTTCTTTCTGAACAAACCGTCTTCTTTCTGATCAACCAGTCTTCTTTTTGATCTTACAATCTGCGCTTCTAATATAGTATTCTGACTTATAAAAGTTCTGGCTAGCCAGCCAACAACATGGATTGAACTTCTATTGTTCTTGCAAACTGACATATAGTATCTTCAAGAGGATATTTTTTCTGGTGACATTTGATGGTTTTGCTATGGTTTTCTGATAGGAATCATGAAGTGAGAAAGTCCAGAGATGTTTTATGGATAAATGCTTATGTAGATGTGAAAACTTTTAAAGAAGAACCTTTTCAAAGAACAGAAAAGCATGCAAGAGATATTTAGCAATAGATATTATAAATACATATTGATACAAAGTCTTCAATATTCATATTTACAACTCAACATCTCTATTTTAACATAAAAAGGATTTTGCAAAACAAACTTGGATTTAGAGTGCTGAAAGGATTCTTGATAAGACAAATAACACTAGTATTATCTCATAAGATAGGTAAAAAGAAATACCTCAAGAGATAGTCTCTCAGCTTGATCCTCATCTGCAGCATTTGGGTGCTTTTTCTTTTAGTCCTTTCTCTAGAGAAATTAGCAGTAGCAAGTAGCATTTTGGTGCAAAGGTTTCATCATAATCTTTTTTTCTGTTGATAGATAAAACCTTATGCAACCATGCTTGCCCTGTTGTGTAGATTTTGCCTCTTTCTTGAACCTGGTTAGCACATTTAGCATACTTCCACCTAACTTTGACTACTCAAATCTTTTTCAGTACATTCAAGTTTAAAGGTGGTGATGAAAGCACAGTTTTAATATATATATCCTGGGGATGACTTGGTTTTCATACCCTTGGGAATCACTCCATGAACTTAGACATTAGAAGATGGTCTTTAAATCAAAAAAACCTATGTAGTTTCTATACATTGATATACTTCAGCTTCTATGTCATCTTCATACTGCTCATTTTGTAGTGCAGAAAGGTTGCTTTCTGAATATCTTGGGAGATTCGAGCTTACTTTCTAAAGAGTTGATGTTCTAAACCTTACTTTTTGAAGCTTTGGCTTTCATCTGCTAGCTTTGGGAATTTCCTTAAGATTTATCTTCCAGGACTTTTCACAAGATTATTGAGATAATCAGCAAGGTCATCTTTAAGCTTTTTCATCATTGTACTTGAGAGATTCTTGAGTAGTTTATCCTTCAAGATCTATGATAACTATCAGGTTCAGAACATGTTATCTGGAATAATCGTTATCTATTTGCTCCTTGATACTTCTCCAAAGAATCTTTTCAGAAATACTTGCAAGAAAAGGATTTGATTTTGGTACCCCAAACATTCTTGGGTCCTTTTGATTAGTTTCAAAGAAAAATATTTTTCAGCCTTTCTAACAGATTTCTTTTCAAAGAGCCATTTGTTAGGCAGGTATCTCTTCTTACATCAGTGAGATAAAAAAAAGGATATTGATATAATAGATGAGATTGCATAGCTTTTTCATCTTTTATTTCCTTTATATATCCCAGTCTAGTTTTTGAACCTATAGATGCTGACCATTTTCACCAAAACAAAGTTTTTGAAATATGTCACATGTTCTAGGTTACATTTCCTCTCAAGAATTTAGAAATAACTTTCTAACATTTTTCATATAACTTTTTGGAGGCTTTAATTTTATAGAACTTTAAGAATAAGGAAGTATCCTTATAAAAAAATTTCTTTCAGCTTTCTAGCTTAAGGCATGATCTTCTCAAGTTCTCATAGCAACCTCACGAGTTTCTTGACTAGTTTGAGTTATATAGAAGATTAAGTTTGAGAAATTTCTAGCAACTTATCATATAAAGCAATTTATACATGATATGAAGGATAAGATGCAGATACATTTACCTTGCTAATCCCTGTTGAAGAACCTTTAGTCTTGAAACATAGAATGACAACATTTTCTAGCACATCATGACATCCTGACTCATCTTTTTTCTAAGTGACTAGCATACTCTTCTTCTTTACAATGGGATAAATCTTGTTAAGCTCTAAGCTTGGAACTCCTGATACATGATGTTTCTTTTTAACTGTGGTTAGCAGGTTGCTTTCTCAAGATAGTCTTTGCCCTTTTTGTCTTCCCTGAGATTGATGTCTCTTTGTTTTAGTCGTTACAGACTTTTGACATTTTCCACAAATAGAGAGATCTCATTTCTATTTTCAATCTCAGATATTTATATCAGATCTTTCTACTTCATCTGAAGTTTTAGCAATTTTTCATTTGTTTTAGCATTGCATTGCATCTAATATGAGAACCTTAGGGTTAAGAATATCTTAAAATAATTTAAGATCTTCGAACATCATGCACAGTCTATTCCATATAGCCTTCCATATGTCACAAGCAATACACATGTAGCATGTTCATCTTTAGCTTAGTGCATATATGAATAGAAACTTGATCTGGTGGAACAACTAAACTCTTTCCTTTTTGTTGTTTTTATCCACCGGTCTTTTTGAAATCCCTTCAAGCATTGCATGTGCTAAAACAGTTCCTAATACCTCATTAGGGAAAGATGGTTAGGTGATAGATTGATCTTGTTTAATGGATATATGCCATTTTGTCCCTCAAATCTTTGTCCTGTACAATCGTTGGATTGCTCAACCCCTCAGTGGCCTTGCTCTGATTCCACTTGTAGGTGGAAAAGTGCATAAGAAAAGGGGGTCAAATCATGCTTGCTTCATTTTACTTGTCTGAAACTTTTGACAAAGATACTATCAAGTGTGAAACTTGTAGAGCAAAAACTCAGGTAGTAGTTTTAGAAAGTATATTTTTGAAGCATATAAAGTAAATAATAGAACAGCAAAAACCTTAAATCAGCATATGATGAATAATAACACATAACATAGAAAAATAAAGAAGATTAAGGAAAAAAAGATGAGACACAAAATATTTTTATACTGGTTCAGCCAAAACTATCTACATGCAATTCTCAACAAATATTGAGATTCTACTAAAACACCTTTCTCAACCAGAGAAAGAACAAATAGATAATCTTTACGTTAGCATTCCCAAGCTCTTATCTGTAACCAATATACAACTCCTGCTGCCATAGATTGGGTAGTTCTTCACCAGCCTCTCCAAGTTGAACCGAGTAGTTCTTCCTAACCTCTCTATTGAATCGACTAGTCTTGCCCCAGTCTTTTCAATCTATAAGTAGTATTTGACTAGCCCCTCCAAGCTAAACTTTGATCAGCAGACAAACTCAAAAACTATCACATTGCAAGTAGTATTTCACTAGCCTCTCCAAACTAAACTGTGATTAATAAGAGCACATCATTGTCTCGTTGCAAGTAGTTTTACATTAGCCTCTCTAAGCTATCTCACAGCGATCGCTACTAGATTAAGAATACAAAAGTTTAGTGTTTGGGTTGCCACCTGAACTAACCTACGCTCAAGTTTCCTTAAAATATACGTGAAAAGATCTTGGGAAAACTTGAATCACTTCCTTCTATCATTTCTTCCCTAGGAAGAACATAAATCTAATTAAGAACGTAGAAAGAAGATTTTTACAAGTAAGGATTCTGATTACATAATGATATGAACCTTACTGGAGATTAGGAGAGATTTTTCTAGAATTTCTCTTTAACCAAAGAGTCTCTCTCATATTCATTAAAGCATAATATCTCTATTTAAAGAAGGTCTTTCTTATGACCATTGCCTATGATTTGTTCTTCCAGGGACACGTATTGATCATCCATTTGTATCTTGGAAAAATAGTCTAGAAGTATAGCCTGTCTGTCTGTCAAATCAGTTTGTAGAAGCCATTGTGGAATAAAGGTTTTTGATATCCTTTAGAAATTACTCTTACTTTTTGAACCAAGGTTTATGAACTCTTTCTTATAAGACTTTGGATAGTTGACTTCAAAGGCAAAAGAGATTATTAGTTGATTTCGACACTGGGATTTGACTCTTCAAAATTCAAATTTGTAACACCCCGATTTTTCTGTCCGAGGGAAATGACCAAAATGCCCCTGAGGTTATTTCCTGACCCGAATTCGAGGGTAACTAACTCGGTCATCCTCGAAGGGTCAACTCAATGTTTGAAGGGGATTGAATGGCCTTAGAATGCTTTCAGAAGCGAAAATTTCGTTTTCAGCTTTTGGCTCAAAATGACCAAAATACCCCTATAGCGTTTTACGCGGGTAAAGGTGCCGTTTGAGCCCGAAACTTTCCCCAGAGGTTTAAAAACATGTTTTCATGTGTCTAGAGGTCTCTGTTCAAGTCCCGGTGGTCCCGGGCAGTTTTAGTGCAAAATTACGATTTTGCCCCTAGAATAGTGTTTTTGAGCTTAATGACGTAATTAAGCAAACCTAAGCAATATTAGGCTCTAAACGAAGATTAATTAATTTTCCTAATTAATCTAGAGTCAAAATAATTTATTAAAGTTAATTAGAACCTAAAATTGCTTAGATTAAACTTAAATCTCTTTTTAGAACTCAAGATTCCTAGTCTTGGAATCTTGAATAGTGTTTTCTCTCTCCAATTCCTTAAATCAAGGAAGTGTGTCTAGAGTTGTTTAGACTCTAAATTGAGGATTTAACTCACTAATGGTGCAAGAACACTCCTTAATTATGTCTAGACCACCCTAATTATCTATTTTCCTTACCTAAACACTTTCTTACAAATTCATAATCTTAAGCATAATCAAAGATACACCTAAACACAACTCTAAACCACAATTAAAATGCAAACCAATCCTTCCCCAATCTGATGCACATGGCCGAAGCTCTTCCCCCCCATTGACCACATGTTGAATTTTTTTCTCACTCAAAGAACCATGCTTGCACCATACTTGAGCTCATGCTTGCCCATGCTTCCACCATGCTTTGAACCATGCCTTGTAAGAGATATTTTTCTCTCCCATTCTGCACCTCATATGGTTGAAGCCTTCATCAGCCTTCACACCCTCCATTTGCTTCATTTCTCTATAAATAGATGGCCTTGGGAAGCTTGCACCACTTTTAAATCATTTGCTAAGTTTAGGAGCACTCAAAGCTTTTCCTTTTCTCTCAAAGTTTTAGTGTTCTTCAAGTTCTTGGAGTTCTTCAAGTTCTTCATCTTCTTCATCTTCTTCTTCCATCTTCAAGTTCATCACACCAAGTAGGGATTTCCTTTCATGTATTCTCTTCTTTAAAGTTCTTTTTTTAAGTTTGATGTTCATAGTTTCTCTTGATTCTTTTTAGAACTTCTTTTCCTTTCTTTGTTCTTTCTCATTTTCGGCCATGGGCCTTGAAGTTCAAAGAAATGAGAGCTTGATGATGAGAGTTTCATGATGATATTCATCACTTGAAACAAACTCTAGAGCTTGATCTTTGTTCTTGAACAAAAATGTTTCTAGTTCTTCCTTTCTTGAACTCTTGAGAACTTTAGCTTTGATGATGTTTTAAAATGGCTCTATGAACTTAATGATGAGGACTCATGATGTTGGTGTTAATATATCATCAAGATCATGAACTCTAGAGTTTTAAAATGTTCCTTTTTGTTCTTGAAGATTTCGGCCATTTCCTTAATTTTTCTAAGCTTCATGGTTTGATTTCCTAAAAATATTATGTTGAGTTCTAAGAACTCTAAGCTTGATTTTACCTTGTTTGAATGAGTTTGGGTTAAGGTTGAGTTCCTTTAAAGTCTTGTTAAGAGCTCTAGAAAGATAAAATGAACTTGCATAATTTATTTTATGCTTGCATTCATATTTACATTCTTGCTATGCACCTTTACTTTCAAGCTATCACCTAAGAACATAAAGATTAAAATGGAACTTGTACCATCACTTAATTTAATTCTCAAAGCCTTTCTATTTCGGCCTTAAAGTCGATTGTTGTTGGGCCTAGAGCACTAAAATAATAAATTCAGCTTGCATTATCACCTAATTAATCTCTCGAATGCCTTTCTATTTCGGCCTTAAAGTCGATTGTTGTTGGGCCAAGAGCACTAAAATAAAGAATTGAACCTTGCATTTTACTTTCAAGCTCGCACGTTTAAGTTCATGCTTTGCATTTTACTTTCGAGCTTGCACGTTTAAGTTTATGCCTTGCATATTTATTTTACGTCATCACTTTATTTTGTAAGCAAGATTAAAGAAAATGAAGAGCATGAGCACGTTTATTTTATGTCATAACTTAAGAACCTAGAGCTCAAAGACTTGCCCATTTCATTCCAAGTTAAAATTTAATGTGGAACCATTCTTTGAATGCATATTTTCGGCCAAGTGGTGATGATGGACTTGCAATGAGTTTTCATCTAGCTATTAGGACCAATAGTCTATGTTTTAAGTTTTCCTTTAAGCTTTACAAAACTTTATAAGGTTATGTCATCACAAGTTGTGATTTTATTCTCTTTTAGGGGATGGAATATGTTTTGGTCAGTAACCTAAGGCTTCTCTTAGCCTCTTGATGAATTAAAATGTTTTGAAAAGAGTTTTAGAAGTTCTAGATTGATTCCAAGAGAAACTAGTTAACTTATGTACCTAGAAATGTCAATTTAACTCTCTTATTAAAGTTAAATGTTTTCGGTTCTGATATGATGAGTGTGATGCTGTATGATGATGTTTTGATGTGTTGGAATGTGTGAAAATATCATATGATGATGTAGAAGCGATCCTATGCATGATAGGTAAGAAACTAGCTAACTAGAAATACCGTAAAGTTGGAATTTGATATAGTTTTAACCCATTTGCTTTTGGAACTTTTCCAAACTGTTTTAATGGGAACATAATCAGATTTAGATTGTTTAGACATGAAAAACTTGGTAACATTTGGATTAGAATTGAATTCTAGCACCTGTGGGGAAACTAGTAACTAGAAAACCGTAAAAATGCAAATGTAGAACTCTTAGAACATTTAATTTTCTGGATTCTGTCCAGCACCCTTACAACATGATAAACATGATTAATAATTAGTCCTTAAGCATAGGAATGCCTCATAATTGATTTAGATTTAATATATAGCGCCTTCGGCAAAAACGGAACCGAGAAATGGTCTAAAACGTAAGTTCTAGAACCCTGTAAATACAAGTTAGAGATTCTGCCCTATGCTTTTCAGATTTAAGTATGAACATGAGGATTATGAATGATGATTAATTATGAGCCCTTAGGTGCATAAAGATATGAGCGACGGATGTTAGAGAACTATATCTCAAGATTAAGACCCGTAAGGGTCAAAGCATAAGCTACCGTAAGGGTAAGGGTTTGAATGTTTTATGATGATGCATGTAGTATGCAAATGATGATGATGTTATTCATATGAGGAATTCATGAGGTTATATGTTTATGTGGCATAAAGCAAATTTGGAAGGAAATTCGGTGTAATGACCGTTGTGCACTAATTTCCGACAAATTTGGGGACTTAAAGAGATTTTGAAAATTAAGGTACTAAGATAGGTTCTAGGATGACACCGGTTCGGCCGAGCACCTCCATAGAACTCATGTGACATCAGTACCAATTTATACTCTTAGGTGATACCGGTTCGGCCGAGCACCCCTAAGAGGTTTGCCCCCTAACCCGTACTCAGATAGTCGGGATTTATGATTTATGATACGCTTATCGTTAAGTGGTAAGTAAGAACTAGTGACGACTAGTTAAGGTATGAGCTCATAACCTAGATGTATGACACGCTCTGGGTGACACCGGTTCGGTCGAGCACCCCCAGTTCGATTGTCTTTTAGGGTGGCCCATGAGGAAGAGATGTTTCATGATTATGATTATGTCACTAAGTTTGTCCCATATGAATGTTACTATTGCCACTTTATGCCACTAAGTACGATGATGCTTGATGTTATGTTTGATGTATGTGCATTAGGTGGTGCCATGCATACATCTTCTATTATGTTGCATTCATGACATTAAGATCATCCTAAAATGAATGGACCTTGGCTAAAGTATATTTTAAAGTTTAAAATGAACTTAATGCATGTTCAGTCATTTGTATAATTAAACCCAAGGTTCCTGAGGACGTAGATGATGACACCTAGGTAGTAGGAGGCCCTACTGAGATTCTTTAGCAAGATTCTCACTCCTTCTATCTCTCTCTTTCCGTCACGTCTTCAGATGGCGGCGTCAGAGTGTTCGTGCACACCCGACATGGGAGGTGCACTATGACCCGGCTCACGGGTCATACCATTTTGAGGGGCAGTGCACGGTGCGGGTTTTCATGTTCGTAGGACGCCCCTTCGCTCATCCCGTGCACACCCATCGCTTCTCCCCGACTACACCCTATGGCGACGACGAGCGGGTTTTTGAGCGCGCGCGTACGCATGACGAGAGAGTGCTCCGCATGCACACCGCCGCCTTAGCCATGCGAGACCATCCCGATTACGTGCCCCGGACCTACTTTTCGGAGACCGACCCGTCCGAGGACTCGCCTACTCATCCGTATAGCGAGAGCTCTGCCCCCTCTCCACCATTGATAAGGGAGGGCAGTGAGGATACCGTGACTCAGCCACGACTTGCGCGGCGATCGGAGATGCGGCCACACCGCGGGGGTCACTCTCGATCCCCGTTCCGCCTCTTTACGCCCGAGGAGCTTGCCCAGTTTCCCGGATACTTGCCTCGTTCGCTAGACGGACGTCAGTAGAAGGTGACGATCGACCGATGGAGTACCCGATTAGAGCACACACCACTTAGATGGGGATAAACCTTCTTTTGTTTAGAGGTTATCCCATTAGGTGCACTCGGGTAGGGGAATAGATCATGTTTATGTTTATGTTGTATTTCCTTTCCTGTATTTTCCTTGTACTAAACTAAGCCCCACACTTATAAGTGGGCAAATTATATATATATGAGATGATATTCAGTGTTATTCATGGTGTGCCTTATGTTACGATGTTGTGAGACATTTGTTTACTATACATGGTTTACCGCTTATCGCATCACGCGGCTCTCACTTTTTATTTCAAAAAAATTACCCGTTTTTTCCGCTAAGTATTTCAAAGTAAAAATGAGAACTATGAAGTAACAGACTAATGATTAACCTAAATATGTTCTAGAGTATTGGGTTAAAAATTAGGATGTTACAAAATTCAAATTTGAAATTTAAATTTCCCTCTATTTCCAGTAACGTTTAGTGCTCCACAATGAAGTGAGCTTTCTGACATGGTAATAGATCCTTTGATGATATTTTTATTTTCTAATCTTCAATCCAAGCTTTATGATGATGGCTGATTTGCAATTATGCTGATTGAAGATAGTGTAACATCTGGTCTTCAGAGATTGCTTGAAATCTTCATTGTAAAGCATACTTTTTGATGTCCAGTGCTACTTTCTAAAGTCTCAGGACTTAGTTTCTTATAACGTTGATATCTTCTTCAAAATAGTAGCTATTAATTGCTTGAATAAGGATATAATTTCACTTCTATTTCAATTCACATCTCTCATCATGAGACAAACATGTTTACACAGGCAAAGTGAATTTGATCCTCGTTTGAGTAAGTTTTGCTCTTGCTAAATGATAGAATCTTGTTATGATCTTACAATAAACTCAAGATAATCATTAGTCGTTCTTCAAAGCATTTTCTTTAAATTGGCTTTGTTGTTATTCAAAACAAATCAGCACATCTTGATAGGGTCTTAGAGCTAACAACTATAAGACTAAGGATTGGTCTTCAAATTCTAGGAGGTTTTTTTATCATGTCATAGAGAAAAAAAAAATATTCTTTCTAACCTTTTCTCTATCAAAAGCTTAGTGAGAGAAAATTTTAAAGAGATAGAATAATGATCAATGCTTAAGCTTTTGGGATTCATAGTTATGCAACTGAGGAATGAATAAATCGATTTCTATTTGAGTACATATTTAAATATACAGTCAATCAAAATATTCACTCTTGAATTAAAGTACCCAAATGTTAATTTATAAATGAATTTTCATCTGACTAGATAACTTATATTAGAGTAAATAATCAAATATACATTAGGTTTTGCTTTGGGAATCCCTGCTCTTTTAGAGTACATTTGTATAGAGTATTTCTAGAGGATAATGTATTCTTTGAAAGGATTTCAAATGACTTGGCATGAAATTTCTTATTTGGATATTAACACAAAGGAAGTTAAAAATTTCAAGTATTTTTGTAAAGTATTCTCAACATTAACAAAGAGTGAATTTCAAATTCTCTCTCCATGTAGGGAATTTTAATTCCCTCACTCATCTTTATCTCATAACTTTCACTTTTGTAACTTTACTAACATTCATCAGCCCACTACTTATTCACCATTAGCCAGCTAGCAGACATCAATCATCGTCAACCCACCACAGGTCACCATCCACTCGACGTGGGTCGCCTCCTAGACGTTGCCGGTTGTCTTCTGCCACCCGTCGTGGTCACCCTCTGCGTCAAATACTGGCTGCCCGCTACTGGTAGCCACCTATATGCTATTAGTGGCCAACCTCCTTGTAACACCCCGATTTTTCTGTCCGAGGGAAATGACCAAAATGCCCCTAAGGTCATTTCCTGACCCGAATGCGAGGGTAACCAACTCGGTCATCCTCGAAGGGTCAACGCAATGTTTGAAGGGGATTGAATGGCCTTTGAATGCTTCCGGAAGCGAAAATCTCATTTTCCGCAGTTTCGGGTCAAAATGACCAAAATACCCCTATAGCGTTTTACGCGGGTAAAGATGCCGTTTGAGCCCGGAACTTTCCCTAGAGGTTTAAAAACATGTTTTCATGTGTCTAGAGGTCTCTGTTCAAGTCCCGGTGGCCCCAGGCAGTTTTAGTGCAAAATTATGATTTTACCCCTAGAATAGTATTTTTGAGCTTAATGACGTAATTAAGCAAACCTAAGCAATATTAGGCTCTAAACAAAGATTAATTAATTTCCCTAATTAATCTAGAGTCAAAATAATTTATTAAAGTTAATTAGAACCTAAAATTGCTTAGATTAAACTTAAATCCCTTTTTAGAACTCAAGATTCCTAGTCTTGGAATCTTGAAGTGTTTTCTCTCTCCAATTCCTTAAATCAAGGAAATGTGTCTAGAGTTGTTTAGACTCTAAATTGAGGATTTAACTCACTAATGGTGCAAGACCACTCCTTAATTATGTCTATACCACCTTAATTACCCATTTCCCTTACCTAAACACTTTCTTACAAATTCCTAATCTTAAGCATAATCAAAGATACACCTAAACACAACTCTAAACCACAATTAAAATGCAAAGAACCCCCCCCCCCCCCCATGGCTGATGAAGTTTCGGCCAGCACACTCCTCTTTGGCCACATGTTTAATTATTTTCTCACTCAAAGAACCATGCTTAAGGCCATACCTTGAACCATACCTCACCATACCTTGAGCCATGCCTCAAGAACACATTATCTCACCTCATGGAACTCATGGGATGCCCTCCAATCTGCACCCTCATGGCCGAAACCTCTTCACCCATTCACACCCTCCATTTGTTTCATTTCTCTATAAATAGAATGCCTTGAGGAGCTTGCACCACTTTTAGATCATTTGCTAAGTTTAGGAGCACTCAAAGCTTTTCTTTTTCTCTCAAAGTTCTTGTGTTCTTCAAGTTCTTGGAGTTCTTCACCATCTTCATCTTCTTCTTCCATCTTCAAGTTCATCACACCAAGTAGGGATTTTCTTTCATGTATTCTTTTCTTTAAAGTTCTTATTTCAAGCTTGATGTTCATAGTTTCTCTTGGTTCCTTTTAGAACTTCTTTTCTTCTCCTTCTTCCTCTTTATGTTTCGGCCATTGTCCTTTGGGAATGAAAGAATGAGAGCTTGATGATGAGAGTTTCATGATGATGTTCATCACTTGAAACAAACTCTAGAGCTTGATCTTTGTTCTTGAGCAAAAATGTTTTTAGTTTTTCCTTTCTTGAACTCTTGAGAACTTTAGCTTTAATGATGTTTTAAAATGGCTCTATGAACTCAATGATGAGGACTCATGATGTTGGTGTTGATATATCATCAAGATCATGAACTCTAGAGTTCTAAAATGTTCCTTTTTCTCCTTGATGATTTCGGCCATTTCCATTAATTTTCTAGGCTTCATGGTTTGATTTCCTAAAAATATTATGTTAAGTTTTAAAGAACTCTAAGCTTGACTTTACCTTGTTTGGGTGAGTTTGGGTTATGGTTTAAATTCCTTTAAAGTCTTGTTAAGAGCTCTAGAAAGATAAAATGAACTTACATAATTTCTTTTATGCTTGCATTCATATTTACATTCTTGTTATGCACCTTTACTTTCAAGCTATCACCTAAGAACATAAAGATTAAAATGGAACTTGCATCTTCACTTAATTTAATTCTCAAAGCCTTTCTATTTCGGCCTTAAAGTCGATTGTTGTTGGGCCTAGAGCACTAAAATAAAGAATTGAACTTGCATCCTCACTTAATTAATTCCTCGAATGCCTATCTATTTCGGCCTTAAAGTCGATTGTTGTTGGGCCAAGAGCACTAAAATAAAGAATTGAACCTTGCATCTTTACTTTCAAGCTTGCATGTTTAAGTTTATGCCTTGCATATTTAATTTATGTCATCACTTTATTTTGTAAGCAAGATTAAAAATGAAAAGCATGAGCACGTTTATTTTATGTCATAATTTAAGAACCTAGAGCTCAAAGACTTGCCCATTTCATTCCAAGTTAAAGTTTAATGTGAAACCATTCTTTGAATGCATATTTTCGGCCAAGTAGTGATGATGGACTTTCAATGAGTTTTCATCTAGCTACAAGGACCAATAGTCTATGTTCTAAGTTTTCCTTAAAGCTTTACAAACCTTTTCAAGGTTATGTTGTCATGAGATATGACTTTACTCCCTTTTAGGAGATGAAATATATTTTGGTCATTGACCTAAGGCTTCTCTTAGCCTTTTGATGAATTAAAATGATTTGCAAAGAGTTTTTAGAAATTCTAAATTGATTCCAATAGAAACTAGTTAACTTATGTACCTAGAAATGTCAATTTAACTCTCTCATTTAAGTTAAATGTTTTCGGTTCTGATGTGATGAGTGTGATGCTGTATGATGACGTTTTGATGTGTTGGAATGTGTGAAAATATCATGTGATGATGTAGAAGCGATCCTATGCATGATAGGTAAGAAACTAGCTAACTAGAAATACCGTAAAGCTAGAATATAACATAGTTTTGACCCATTTGTTTATGGAACTAATCCAAACTGTTTTAATGGGAACATAATCAGATTTAGATTGTTTAGACATGAAAAACTTGGTATCATTTGAATTAGAATTGAATTCTAGCACCTATAGGGAAACTAGTAACTAGAAAACCGTAAAAATGCAATGTAGAACTCTTGGAACATTTATTTTTCTGGATGCTGTCCAGCACCCTCACAACATGATAAACATGATTAATAATTAGTCCTTAAGCATGGGAATGCCTCATAATTGATTTAGATTTAATCCATAGCACCTTAGGCGAAGACGGAACCAAGAAAGGGTCACAAACGTAAGTTCTAGAACCCCGTAATCACAAGTTAAGAATTCTACCCTATGCTTTTCAGATTTAAATGTAAATATGAGGATTATGAATGACGTTTAATTATGAGCCCTTAGGTGCATAAAATATGAGCGACGGATGTTAGAGAACCAAATCTCATGATTAAGACCTGTAAGGGTCAAAGCATAAGCTACCGTAAGGATAAACGGTTGAATGTTCCATGATGATGTATGTTATGTTAAGGATGTTAACGTTATTCATATGAGGATTTCATGAGAATATATGTTTGTGTGGCATAAAGTAAATTCGGAAGAAATTCGGCGTAATGCCTTCGTGCCGTCGAATTTCCAACGAATTTGGGGACTTAAAGAGATTTTGAAAATTAAGGTACTAAGATGGGTTCTAGGATGACACCGGTTCGGCCGAGCACCTCCATAGAACTCATGTGACATCGGTACCCATTTGTACTCTTAGGTGACACCGGTTCGGCCGAGCACCCCTAAGAGAATTGCCCCCTAACCCGTACTCAGATAGTCGGGATTTATGATACGCTTATCGTTAAGTGGTAAGTAAGAACTAGTGACGACTAGTTAAGGTATGAGCTCATAACCTAGATGTATGACACGTTCTGGGTAATACCGGTTCGGCCGAGCACCCCCAGTTCGATTGTCTTTTAGGGTGGCCCATGAGAAAGAGATGTTTCATGATTATGATTATGTCACTAAGTTTGTCCCATATGAATGTTTCTATTGCCACCTTATGCCACTAAGTATGATGATACTTGATGTTATGTTATGTATGTACATTAGGTAGTGCCATGCATACATCTTCTATTATGTTGCATTCATGACATTAAGATCATTCTAAAATGAATGGACCTTGGCTAAACTATGTTTAGAACTTAAAAATGGACATGATGCATGCTCACTCATTTGTATAATTAAACCCAAGGTTTCTGAGGACGTAGATGATGACACCTAGGTAGTAGGAGGCCCTACTAAGATTCTTTAGCAAGATTCTCACTCCCTCTATCTCTTTCTTGCCGTCACGTCTTCAGATGGCGACGTTCGTAGTGTTTGTGGACACGCCGACGTGGGAGGTGCACTATGACCCGACTCACGGGTCATACCATTTTGAGGGACAGTGCACGGTGCGGGTTTTCATGTTCGTAGGACGCCCCTTCGCTCATCTCGTGCACACCCATCGCTTCTCCCCGACTGCACCCTATGGCGACGATGAGCGGGTTTTTGAGCGCGTGCGTACGCATGATGAGAGAGTGCTCCGCATGCACACCGCCGCCCTAGCCATGCGAGACTATCCCGATTACGTGCCCCGGACTTACTTCTCGGAGACCGACCCGTCCGAGGACCCGCCTACCCATTCGTATAGCGAGAGCTTTGCCCCCTCTCCCCCACCGTTGAGGGAGGGCAGTGACGATATCGTGACTCAGCCACGGCTTGTGCAACGACCGGAGATGCGACCATACCGCGGGGGTCACACTCGATCCCCGTTCCGCCTCTTCACGTCCGAGGAGCTCGCCCAGTTTCCCGGATATTTGCCTCGTTCGCGAGATGGACGCCAGTAGGAGGTGACGATCGTCCGATGGAGTACCTGGTTAGAGCACACCCCACTTAGATAGGGATAAACCTTCTTTTGTCTAGAGGTTATCCCATTAGATGCACTCGGGTAGGGGAGTAGATTATGTTTATGTTTTATGTTGTATTTTCTTTTATGTATTTCCCTTGTACTAAATTAAGTCCCACACTTATAAGTGGGCAAGTTATATATATAAGAGATGATATTCAGTGTTGTTCATGTTGTGCCTTATGTTATGATGTTGTGAGACAATTGTTTTACTTTACATGGTTTACCGCTTATCGCATCACGCGGCTCTCACTTTATATTTCAAAAAAAAATTTACCCGTATTTTCCGCTAAGTATTTCTAAGTAAAATTGAGAACTATGAAGTAACAGACTAATGTTTAACCTAAGTATGTTCTAGAGTATTGGGTTAAAAATTAGGATGTTACACTCCTATTGCCAGCTGCCACCACCAGCGTCTGGCATCCCATTGCCAGTTGTCCTCTTGCTATCCACCACCACTCTATCATTTACTCTTACTCATAGAGAAGGAGATACAATTCCATCATGCAAACAAAGTTTTTTGTAAATGAAATCATCTAATTACCTTACCCAAATAAAAGAATTTAAAAATAAAGAGAATTCAATTGAAGCAATTAAAATTCTTGCATTTTAAATTCCTTGAAATTTGGGAATACTCTACCAAATGCAATCTTAGAGTATTTGAAAACCTATGGAATTAGATTCATTCAAAGAATTGAATTTAATTATTTAAAAAAATCAAAAGTAAATTAGAGTCAAATGGATTTGATTTGTCCAAGAAATCGGGATTAAAAGTTACTATACCCAAAATATCCCTAGACCTTATTATGATGTTATTAATTAATGAAGGGTAAAATAGTAATTTAATTCATTTTCAGGTACATTACATGTAGGTAAAGATGTGCACAAGAAGGGGGTTGAATCGTGCATTGATCCTTTTTGCATTTTCTGAAACTTCTTAAAATAAATACTATTAAGTATAAAACTTGTAGTGCGGCGGAAACATGGTTAGTACCTTCAGAAACTAGATTTCTGAACCTTGTTAAATAAAACGCTTATTATAAAAAGAGATAATAGAAAATGAGAAGGATATATCAGATTAAGAATAAGTAAAAGGCACAATAGATATATACAAAGGAGATCAAAGAAAGAAAGAGAAGAAACACAAAAGATTTTATATTGTTTCGGCCAACCTGCCTACATCCAGTACTCAACAAATGTTGAGGTTCCATTTAGAACAGCTTTCTCAACTAGAGAAAGTAAAGTTGGATACTCCTTCCATTAGCCTTCATAAGTTCTCACTTGTGCTAGCAGAATAACTCAGAGATTGTCACAAGTTAAGTATTCTTTCTTCAAGCCTCTCTAGGCTAAATCGAGTAGTATTGTATTAGGCTCTCTAAGCTAACACAAGTAGTATTGTACTAGCCTCCTCAAGCTAACTCATGATCAGTAGCCACCCCTACAGTCGTGTTGAAAGTAGTCTTGACACTAGCCTCTCCAAGCCAAACCATGAGCAGTAACAACCTTTACTGTCACGTTACAAATAGTTTTATAGTAACCTCTCTAAGCTATCTCATAGCGATCACTATCGGATCGAGGATATAAAGGTTAAGTGTTTGCGTTGCCACTCAAACTAACCTACACTCATGTTTCCTTAACATATACATAAAAACTTCCTAGGAAAAACTTGAATGACTTCCTTCTTCTACTTTTTCCATAGGAAAAGCATAAATCTAACTAAGAATGTAAAAGAAAGATTTTCTTTACACTTTAAGGATAAAACTGATTACATGATAAAGATTGAATATTCCAGCAAGTGGGGAGAGATTTTTGTAGAGTTTCCTCTCTTGAAACTTCAAATCTCTCATCTGTCTTCTGTTAGCTCCAGAACCATTGTGTTCATAAGTTTTGACTAACAACAAAACAAATTCAAAGAAAATACTTTGAAGAACTACTGATGTCTCTTTTAAGTTTCTTAACAAAGCATAATAGGTCAAATCCGATTAGTATGTACAGCAAGAATAATGTTTCACTTTGCATGTTCAAACATGATTTATCATATGGGAAGAGAATGAGTGAAAAGAAAGTGGATATTATTTCAAGCAAAGCATGTATACGTATTTATGGAACAAAGCATATAAATGGATTTGAATCGAGAATAATTTCACTACACATGTACAAGTGTAACATCCTCCCAAGTACAACGTCATTCTTAAGTCATGATATCATACTTAAAAGTTGTTATTTACAAATTTGCGGACCTTTCTTAAATATCCATATCAAGCTCGATTAATGGGTGTAATAACTAAACGTAATTCTATTAAAATATATAACAATGAAACATAACATTTATTAAATACATAGCTAAGTACAAAAGGAAGCTCTTCTATAGGCTTCAACATACATATGTTCTTCACTATAATTACAGACACACACACACACACACACACAGATATATATATATATATATATATATATATATATATATATATATATATATATATATATATATATATATATCTAGGTATACTAGATATGAGTCTCCACTGCTTAACTATAGAAATTCCAATCCAGTCTTTCTTGTAGGGACTCCACTGTTCTTTGGAATCAACTTGGAGACGACACGGAAAAAAACATACGGGTGAGAATTCTAAAAATTCTCAGTAGAGTAACCCCCCAAATACACAATCATAGTGTCATCATCATCGCTCCAGCCACTTCAGTTTATTCAGAAAAGGTGGTCATGCATTACATAATAACAGTTTGTTTTTAAAGATTCAAATCATACTTCCAAAGTAGGTTACTTTAACATTCACTCACTTAATATACACATGCCATACTACACAATGTCATATACTGCTAACTTTCCCCTTAAACATATTGGTATCAATATCAATACTAAACTTCTTCACTTGGCATATAAAACATTACTTAAAAAATTTACTTCTTCAACTTGCCTTGGCCCTTGACTAATCCTGTCATGTCTGAGCATTACGTATCACCATCCCCAGTGTGGCAATAATGGGTAATAGACTGCTTTTCAGGACTCATTCCTATACATGATCATTGGATTTACTTTCTCCAATTCTCACACAGACCTATTCCTAGTCAGGTTTACTTTCCCCGACTCAATTCAAGGGTAGTCAGGTTTACTTTCCCTGACAGACTGGATTTACTTTCTCAGGCTTAAGGATTATAAATCTTATGCTTTTCTTGGTAGTCAGGGTTACTTTCCCTAACAAACTGGATTTACTTTCTCCAGCCCAAGAAACATAATCTTATGCTTTTCTTTCACATATAAGCAATTGTAATAAGCATTCATATCTATGTGTACCTAACCTCATCAATAAGCTCACATGCTCAATTATTCATACTCATATCCAGGTACTCATGTCATACTAGTACAAGCTACCATTATTTTATCAAATCAAAGCATCAATTTATTTTTAGCACAATGGCAGATTTCACACAATTGTGGCATGAATTTATTTGCACATAAAACAACCATTTTAGAGACTGTAAAAATTATCAAGTACACCTTAATGTGTCACCAAGGTCCTGCAAAATTTTTAGAGTAATTAGAGTTCTCTAACTATATTAACAAAAGTCTACAAATTTAGTGGTCAGAAACCCCTTCACCTCAGTTCAAGAACTGTAATTCATAATTTTTAACCCTAGCAAGTGATTGAATCAATTCAAAATAAAAATCATGGTTATAATTCGAGATGTTTTAAGCATCCTGTAAAAATTTCAAAGGATAATTCAATCATGTACTACTGTAACAATATTATACAAAATCATAGCTTCAGTTCCCACAATCCAGACAACATATGCTTAATTTCGGTTCTTGATTTTTTTAAAGCAGTTTGACTCTAAATAAGAACCCAAGAAAATTCGTGGGACTTCCCGAAGATGTTAGCTTCAACATATATTTTTTTTCAGCTCACGAAAATGGCCAAAACATGCCCAGAAAATTCATGATCACACACTGCCTATAAGAAAATCAAAAATCCAGCAAGTATCACTCAACATCTTTTGACAAAATGATCTTTCTAACCTCATCCAAACACTTCAGCAAAATTCATACATCAATATCAACATAACATCAACCAAATTAACTAGAAATTTTGGACTGAAACCAGTAAGAATTGCTCAGAAAAATTTTGAAAGAAAAAAGGCCAAAGAAAACGCTACTTTTGGTGTGTTTTGAATGTTGACTTCAAGGATGTTCCAAGAGTGATCTTGCTCATTTCAAGGGCACCAAATCAACATCAAAACCTTCCTTAGGTAGTGAGGGAGTGATATGTCAAGGTGAGGATTGATGAAGAATTGAAATTTTAATCGGTTAGTTTTGTAGGTTTTGATGTGTAGAACAAGTTTAGTGAAGGAAGTTTAGGGTTTTAACAAATCTTAGACTATGAGTTTGGAGTTTGGAAACAAGTTTGCAAGGTTTATGTGAAGAAAAAATGGAGTTCCTGCAGTTTCAAAAGCTGGCCGAACTTAGGGAGAAGAAATAATGAAGTTAGGTGGTTTATATTTATTTTATACTATGTTTAAATCATTCTTTTAATATAAAATCTATATTCTTTGACCAAGAAAATAAGATTAAGGGCTAGAATTTGATCTTGTAATTCAAGTTTAAATCCTAGCCTTACACTTGGCTCCAAAAGATAAACATTATCCTTTTACAAAAATTAAACTATCTTTCGATGCTAGAAATCGTACACCGAAATTTTACCGAACAGGTTAAATACCATACCCGAGTAATTAGATATTACCCAAAATTTAATTCTAAGTATAAAATTTTATTTCTAACCTTAATCTTATAATTTCCCAATTTGGGACATCTCGGGGCCCAATTCTAGGGTTTCGGCTGTCCCAACAAGCTCAATGGGGCCTGCAAGTAACTATTCATATTTTTTTTTCAAATCCGTTGGACCATCCTCATCATTGTTAAAACTGTCAGATTTTTGAAATTATGATTAGTAAAGCCTAAATTAATTTTTTTAAGAGTGTTATAACAAGCATATTTTATCTCATATGAAGAGATTAAGCTTAAAACAAAGTGATCATTATCTCGTGCAAAGAACGTGTAAATGATTAAGGACTGGAGGATATCTTGTCAAAAGCCAAGAAACCAACGAAAGAGACTTTAGAAAGTGGCATAAGACATTAGAAAGTACTTTCAAGATGAAGATATCAGAATATGTCCATATGCAACGTGTAACTTCCCCTGTTGCTTTATGGATTGAAGATTGTCCCTACAAACCAACACGGGTCTTTTCAGCGTGCTTTGTCCTCACTCACATGCTTCCTAGGAAAACTTCCTAGGAGGTCACTCATCCCAAAATTGCTCCAAGTCAAGCACGCTTAATTATGAAGTTCTTTTATGATGGGCTACCGAAAAGAAGATGCATCTTGTTGGTATAGGTAATACAAATCAATTCATATAAGCCCTCCTTAACTGTATAGTCCCATACCTATATAGTCTTAGGACCCCTCTCATTCAAGTGTATAATCGGTTCATTCATGTACCCCTCTGTAATGCCCCGATTTTCTGTCTGAGTGGAAAATGACCGAAATGCCCCTGAGGTCATTTTCGGCCCGGAATTCGAGGATGGCCGACCCGGCAATCCTTGAAGGGCCAACTCAATGTTTGAAGGGGATTGAATGACCCTTGAGTGGTTCCGAAGGCGAAAGTCTCATTTTCCGCAGTTTCGGGTCAAAATGACTAAAATACCCCTATAGCGTTTTACGCGGGTAAATGTGCCGTTTGAGCCTGAAACTTTCCCCAGAGGTTTAAAACCATGTTTTTACATGTTTCAAAACATCTGTTTGAGTCCCGGTGGTCCTGGGCAGTTTTAGTGCAAAATTACGATTTTGCCCCTAGAATAGTGTTTTTGAGCTTAACGATGTGATTAAGCAAACCTAAGCAATATTAGGCTCTAAACGAAGATTAATTAATTTTCATAATTAATCTAGAGTCAAAATAAATTATTAAAATTAATTAGAACCTAAGATTACTTAAATTAGATTTAAATCTCTTCTCTAAAACTCAAGATTTCACTCTTGGAATCTTGAATAGTATTCTCTCTCCTATTCCTTAAATCAAGGAATTGTGTCTAGAATTGTTTATACACTAAAATGAATTTATAACTCACTAATGATGCAAGAACACTCTTTAATTATGTCTTGACAACCTTGATTACCCATTTTCTCACCTAAACACTTTTTTACAAATTCCTAATCTTAATCCTAATCAAAGATACACCTAAACACAACTTTAAACCACAATTAAAATGCAAAGAGAACCCTCCCCATGGCTGATGCATTTCGGCCCTCTCTCTCTCTTTTACCACACATGTTGAATTGTTTCTCACTCAAAGAACCATGCTTGAAGCCATACCTTGAACCATACCTCACCATACTTTGAACCATACCTCACCATACCTCAAGACCACATTATCTCACCTCATGGAACTCATGGGCTACCTCCATGCTGCATGGCCGAAGCTCCTCCCCCTCCTTGCACCTTTCATTTGCTTCATTTCTCTATAAATAGCTTGCTTTGGTGAACTTGTATCATTTTGGGTTCATTGCAAAGTGTAAGTTTTCAAAGAGCACTTCAAAGCTTCCTTTTTCTCTCAAGTTCAAGTGTTCAAGTTCTTCATCCTCTTCTCTCATTCCAACCTCCTAATCACTAGGTAGGGATTTTCTTTCAAGATTTCTTTCATTTAAAGTTCTTAATTTCTTTATATGTTCATAGTTTCTCTTGAATCCTTTTTAGAACTTCTTTTCTTCTTCCACTCCTCTTTGTTTTTCGGCCATGAGGCTTGAGAATCAAAGGAATGAGAGCTTGATGATGAGAGCTTCATGATGATGTTCATCACTTGAACAATCTCTAAAGCTTGACCTTTGTTCTTGAGTTAAAGATGTTTTTAGTTTTCTTCTTGAATCTTTGAAACCTTTCACTTGGATGATGTTTTAAAATGGTTAACATGAACTCAATGATGAGAGCTCATGATGTTGATGTTAATGCATCATCAAGATCATAGTCTCTAGAGTTCCAAATGTTTCTTTTCTTCTCCAATAATTTCGGTTCTTCTTCCTTTTCTTTCCTTAAGGTTTCAGCCATATTGGCCAAGGGAGTTCACAATGGCTTGATGATGAGAGCTTCTAGATGATGACTATGTGTTCATCACAATGAGGCCTCTAGAGCTTGAGTTTTAATAAAAATGTTATTTATGTTTACATTCCAAGAAGAGAAACTTTGTGTTTCAAAGAACCCTTGAGGTTCACTCTTGTTTTACTTTATCTTGTCATGATAAGTTTGAGCTGAGGTTTGAGTTCCTTTAAAGTCTTGTATGAGCTCTAATAAGAAGTAAAATGAACTAGCATTCATATTTAAATTTAAGCTTATGCATTGCATGTTTAATTTGAGCTTTGCATTCATATTTAATTTCCAAGCCATCACTCAAAGTTAAAAGCTAAAGAATGGAGTGCATCTCATATTTATATTCTCGTCTAGCATATTTACCCCTCATCACTAAAGAATGTAAAGATTTAAAATGAGGTTTGCACTATCACCTAACTAAATCTCAAAGCCTTTCTATTTCGGCCTTAAAGTCGATTGTTGCTGGGCCTAGAGCACTAAAATAAAGAAATGAACTTGCATATTTATATTCCAAGTCTTGCATATTTATTTTAAATCTTGCATTTTTATATTCAAGTCTTGCACGTTTACTTTAAGCTCTCACTTTATTTTGTAATGAAGACTAAAAGTGAAGTGCATAGCATGTTTAAATTATGTCATCACTTAAAAGGTCTTAGACCTCAAAGTCTTGCCCATTTTATCTCAAGTTAAAGTTTAATGAGGGAGCATTCTTTGAATGCATGATTTCGGCCTTATAGTGATGATGAATTTGGAATGAGTTTCATCTAGCTTCAAGGACCAATAAGTCAAGTTTTAAGAATCCTCTTAAGTTTCATGAATTTGTTTGAGTTTAAGACCAACAAGGTTCTATGAATTTAACTCTCTTTTAAGGAGGGATTAAGTGGTCACTGACCTAAGGATGTTTTTAGTCTCTTTGACAAGATAAAATGGTTTGCAAAAGAGTTTTAGAAGTCTTGAAAATGATTCCAAGAGAAACTAGTAACTTATGTGTTTTAAAAACATCAAGTTATGTATCTTTTTGGGACTTAATGTTTCGGTCCTTCCATGATGGGTTTACTACTGTATGATGATGTTTTGATGTGTCATGATGTGTGGAAATTATGTATGATGCGGTAGGAACACTTCTAAGCATGTTAAAAGAGAAACTAGCTTTCTAGAAAAACCGTAAAGTCAAGATTGAGCATAGTTTTATCCCATTTAGTTATGGACACTACCCAAACTGTTTCAATGGGGATATAATCAATTAGGATTGATTAATTATGAAAAATTTTGTTACATTTGAAGTAGGAATGAATTTTGGCACCTATAGAGAAACTAGTAACTAAGAAAATCGTAAAACCGCAATTCTAGAACTCTTAGAATATTTAATTTTTAGAATCTGTCCAGCAACCTTATAATGTAGATAACATGGTTTATAATTAGTTCTTTGATATAGGAATGACTCATAATTGGTATAGGTTTAACTTATAGCACCTTAGGCAAAGACAGAACCAAGAAAGGGTCTAAAACGCAAGTTCTAGAACCCCGTAATCATAAGTTTATAACGCTGCCCCTAAGGAATGATGTTGTTCAGCTTTAATAGAGAGCATAAATAAATGATAAGATTTGTTATAGAGAATCCTTAGGTGTATAAAAGTTTGATAGAAGATAAAAGGTTAACTACATCACAAGTTTAAGGCCCGTAAGGGTCAGAGAATAAAATACCATAGGACCAAATGCATAACAAACTTTTAATGTTGCTTGTGAAAGTATGAGGATGATTATGTGAATGCATGAAATTATGATGAAGGATGCATGTTTGATTGACTCATGTGGCATAAAAAAGAATTTGGAAGAAATTCGACATGCCGCAGTTATGCCGCCGAATTTCTGACAAATTCAGGACTCAGAAAGTTTTTGAAAAACTATGAAATTTTTATGAGGTACTAAGATGAGTTCTCGGATGACACCGGTTCGGCCGAGCACCTCCAGAGAACTCATGTGACATCGGTACCAAGATTAATTCTTGGGTGACACTGGTTCGGCCGAGCACTCCCAAGAAATGCCCCTTAGCCCGTACTGGATAAGTCGGGATTATGTTTATGATTATGTTACGCTTATCGAGATTGATAAGTAAGAACTAGTGATGACTAGTTGAGGTATGAGCTCATAACCTAGAAATGTGACACGTTCTGGGTGACACCGGTTCGGCCGAGCACCCCCAGAGCGCTTGTCTTTTAGGGTGGCCTATGAGGAAGTTATGATGATTATGTCACAAAGGGAATTTAATTTCCACTTTATGCCACTATTATGATGTTCTTAAAGATATGATGATTATTCTTGTATTAAGTAGAGCCATGCATACATCCTTTAATATGTTTGCATCCATGTCATTAAGAATCATGCTAAAATGAACGGACTTTGGCTAAATTATGTTTTAGAACCTAAAAATGGACTTAATGCATACTCACTTATTTTGTTTACTAAACCCAAGGTTCCTGAGAACGTAGATGATGACACCTAGGTAGTAGGAGGCCCTACTAAGATTCTTTAGCAAGATTCTCACTCCCTCTATCTCTTTCTTTACATCACGTCTTCAGATGGCGACGTTCGTGGACACCCCGACGTGGGAGGTGCACTATGACCCTGATCACGGGTCATACCATTTTGAGGGACAGTGCACAGTGCGAGTCTTCATGTTCGTAGGACGTCCCTTCGCTCACCCCATGCATACCCATCGCTTCTCCCCGACAGCACCCTACGGCAACGACGAGCGGGTTTTTGAGCCCGCGCGAACGCATAATGAGAGAGTACTCCACATGCACACCGCCGCCTCAGCCATGCGTGACTATCCTGATTACGTGCCCCGGACCTACTTCTCGGAGACCGACCCGTTCGAGGACCCTCCTACCTATCCGTATAGCGAGAGCTCCGCCCCCACTCCACCACTGATGAGGGAGGGCAGTGAGGATACCGTGACTCAGCTACGGCTTGCACGACGACCAGAGATGCAGCCACATCGCAGGGGTCACTCTCGATCCTTGTTCCGCCTTTTTACGCCCGAGGAGTTTGCCTAGTTTCCCGGATATGTGCCTCGCTCGCGAGACGGACATCAGTAGGAGGAGACGTACGATCGATGGAGTACCCGAGTAGAGCACACACCACTTAGATAAGGATAGACCTTCTTTTGTTTAGTGGTTATCCCTTTAGTTGCACTTGGGTAGGGGAGTTACTATTACGTTTCCGTAGTATTTTCCTTTGTATTTTCTTTTAGTTGTATCTGTTTATGATGTATCAGACTAAGCCCCACTCTACACAAGTGGGCATATCATATATTATATAAATATGCAGTTCATATCATATATTATATAAATATGCAGTTCAATGTTAATATGAGGTGCCTTTATTTGCTTACGTCATGTTGCTATGCAATGCTTGCTTTATTACCTTTCGTGCATTACTAATTAACGTGTCGTGCGGCTCTCACTTTGCTTTTATAATTCAAAAAAAATTTACCAGTATTTCCTCTAAGTATTTTAAAGTAATAAGGGAGCTATGACATAACAGACTAATGATTAACCTAATTATGTTCTAGAGTATTGGGTTAAAAATTAGGACGTTAGACCCTCCACTTTGGAAGTTTGCCAGGAGCTGCTCCTTGTCCGTGCCTCCTTGCACCGGCGATCACTTCCCTACTTCGCAATCCCCAGGCATTACATGCCCACCAGCTTCCACTTGGTTCGTCCCTGAACCACATCGTACTGGGAGATGTGCAGGCTCTGATACCATTTGTAACATCCCCTAATGCTTTATAGATTGACGATTGTCCCCACAAACCAACACTGGTCTTTTCAACGTGCTTTGTCCTCACTCACACGCTTCCTGGGAAAGCTTCCTAGGAGGTCATCCATCCCAAAATTGCTCCAAGTCAAGCACGCTTATCTATGGAGTTCTTTTGTGATGGGCTACCGAAAAGAAGATGTATCTTGTTGGTATAGGTAGTACAGATCAATTCATATAAGCCCTCCTTAACTGTATAGTCCCATACCTATATAGTCTTAGGATTCCTCTCATTCGAGTATATAATCGGTTCATTCATGTATCCCTCCGCTTTCGAAGTCTGCCAGGAGCCGCTCCTTGTCCGTGCCTCCACGCACCGAGGATCACTCCCCAATTTCGCAATCCCCAGGCGTTACACAACGTGTTACTTAGTCTTCAATCATCACAATTGCAAAGAAATCATTATAAAAAAGATTTGATTGAGGATCAGAAAGTCAAATACTCTTCAAGAAACTGGTTGCATACGTCAGAAATGTAACACCCTAAAAATTAGTTAAAAATTAATTTGAGCTTTTTTAGTCGTAATTTCAAAAATCTAACAGTTTTAACAATGATGAGGATGGTCAAACGGTTTTGTAAAAAAAAATATGAATAGTAACCAGTGGGCCCCACCAGTCCGTCGGGATAGCCGAAACCCTAGAATTGGGACCCGGAGATGTCCAAAATTTAGAAATTATAAGATTAAGGTTGGAAATGAAGTTTTATACTTAGAATTAAATTTTGGGTAATATCTAATTACCCGAGTACGGTATTTAACCTGTTCAGTAAAATTTCGGTGTGCGATTTCTAATACTGAAAGATAGTTTAATCTTTGTAAAAGGATAATGTTTATCCTTTGGAGCCAAGTGTAAGGCCAGGATTTAATTTTAAATTACAAGATCAAATCCTAGCCATTAATCTTATTTTCTTGGTCAAAGAATATAGACTTTATATTAAAATAATGATTTAAACATAGTATAAGATAAATATAAACCACATAACTTCATTATTTTCTTCTCCCTAAGTTTGGCTAGCATCTGAAACTATAGAAACTCCATTTTTTCTTCACATAAACCTTGCAAACTTGTTTCCAAACTCCAAACTCATAGCCTAGATTTGTTAAAACCACAAACTTCCTTCACTAAACTTGTTCTACACATCAAAACCTACAAAACTAACCGATTAAAATTTCCATTCTTCATCAATCCTCACCTTGACATATCACTCCGTCACTACCTAAGGAAGGTTTTGATGTTGATTTGATGGCCTTGAAGTGAGCAAGATCACTCTTGGAACATCCTTGAAGTCAACATCCAAAAGACACCAAAAATAGGGTTTTCTTTGGCCTTGTACTTTCAAAATTTTTATGAAACTTTTTGACTGGTTTTAATTCGAAATTTCTGGATGTATTGGTTAATGATAGATATATATTGATGTTTTAATTTTAGTGAAGTGTTTGGATGAGGTTAGAAAATCATTTTTGTCAAAACAAATTTTGACCTGGCTGCTGGATTTTCGATTTTCTTACAGGCAGTGTGAGATCACGAATTTTCTAGGCATGTTGTAGGAATTTTCATGAGCTGAGAAAAATATATGTTGGAGCTAACATATTGGGCTAGTTCCATGAATTTTCTTGGTTTCTTATTTTGAGTCAAATTGCCTTAAAAAAATTAGGGACTGAAATGGTTCTTATACTGTCAAAATCATTGAAACTAAAGCTGTAAAATTGTATAATTTTGTTGCCATAGTAAATGATTGAATTATCACATGAATTTTTACAGGATATTAAGGACATATTGAAGTCCAACTCTGAATTATTATATGATTTGATATGATCATTTGGTAGGGTAATAAAATTGGAAATTGTGGCTATTGGCTATGAATAAGGGTTTTCTAACTTCCGAATTTGTCTAATTTTTTTAACATAGTTAGAGAATGTTTCTTCCTCTAAAATTTTTATGGAACCTTGTGGACACATTGAGGTGTCATTGAGAATTTTTATAGCCTCTGATTTGATGGTTTGAATTGCATATTAAATTGTGTTACTTGAGTGAAAAATATGCCAATGTGCTGAAATTGTGATAATGCCTTGAATTAGTGACCTAATGGCATTTGGTTCAAGTTTGATGTGTATGAATGCATGCCATGGACTTCCAAGATTATTTTATGAGAAATGAATGAATGATATATATAGGTTTGAAGTATTATGAGATCCGAGAATTATATTCATGCATATGGAAATGTTATACATGTATATGTGAGTTTGAGGATGATGTATGTGCTAAGTGAAAAATGAAGTCCCCTTTAGTATAAAAAGGGCACGGAAAGGTCCCCATTAAGGCATGAAAAAACCCCCCTTTATTATGTCAAGGGCATGAAAAGATCATTATAATTGCCATATGTATTCGTATATTTTGTTAAATTATTGGTCTTGAAGGAATTACTATGATCTTGAATGTCATGAAATACATGTTTTAAGTGACTGAATAATAAAAGAGGCCCACTTCAGAAAGGTGATTTTAGAACTTTAAAATGAACATTTGATATGTGTGTGTGTGTGTGTGTGTGTATTGCATGCTCACACTTTCTTAATAAACCGAAGTGATTAGGGCGATGACAATGACATTATGAATGTGTAATTGGGGAGTTACCCTACTGAGAATTTTATAATTCTCACCCCTATATTTTTGTGTTCCTGTGTTGTCTCTAGGTTGATGCAAAAAACCGAGGGACTACTATGCAAAAGAACTCAGAAGTGCAATAGTATAGTAGTTAATGCTTTTAATGTGTTGTATTTAGTGGAATGGATATGTATGTAAATATGTTAGAGGACAAAGGTGTGTTAAAGCTCATAAAAGAGCTTCCTTTATGTACTAAACTTTGTAGTAAATAAATATTTTGGTTTCATTGGTATATATTTCAGTAGAATTATGACCTAGTTATCTCGCGAATCAATCAAAATGGCTATAGATATTTAAGAAAGATCCGCTAATTTATAAGTAACAACTCTCGAGTATGATGTCATGACTTAAGGATGACGTTGTACTTGGGAGGATGTTACAAGAAAGCTCATGACTATGTATAGAATAAAGAATGCTATAGGAAAGGAAGGAAAATTTGAAATTTGAATTTCAAATTATCAAATCAAACCCAGTTTAAAACCGGCACGTCATCTCTTCTACCCATTTGATCAACAACCTTAGCTTCATGAAGGAAGAGTTCAGAAAGCTTGCTCAAAAAGTAGAAAAGTAGTTTCTAATAAAGGATGAGAAAACTCATATTTACAATGGCTTCTGTAACTGATGTAATTGTTCTGTCAACCTCTCTTCTAGATGTTCTTTTCAAGATACAACTTATGTTCAACACGTGTCACTTGAAGAATCGATCAATGGCAACAGTCACAAAGAAAGAAGAACATTATAAAAAAAGATGCTAAACATGAAGAACGTTGAGAGATTTTGAAGATTCAAAGAGAGGAAACTCTCCAAAAATCTTCTCCCACTTCCTGGAATATTCTGTCTTAATGAAGTAATCAATTTCTATCCTTAAAGTGTAAAGAAAATCTTCCTTCTACATTCTTAGTTAGATATATATTCTTCTTGTGGAAGAAGTAGAAGAAGGAATCATTCAAGTTTTCTTAGGATCTTTTAAAAATGTATCATCTTTAAGGAAACTTGAGCGTAGGTTAGTTTGAGTGGCAGCCCAAACACTTAACCTTTATATCCTTGATTTGTTAGTGATCAAAGTGAGACATAGCTTGGAGAGGCTAAGGTAAAAACTACTTGCAATGCGATAGTAAGATGAACTTACTTATCACGGTTTAGCTTGGAAAGGCTAGTCAAAGACTACTTACAGCTTGGAAAGGCTGGGAAAAGACTACTTAAGGCTTGGAGAGGCCTGGAACAGACTACTCATGTTAGGCTTAGAGAGGCCATAATCAAGACTACTTGCAGCCTGGAGAGACTGGGGAAAGAATACTAACAATGTGCTGAAGGAGTTACCTATCAGTGTTGGCTTGGAGATGCCAGAGTCAAGACTACTCATGTTAGCTTGGAAAGGCTGGTACAAAACTACTCAAAATCCTTGGTTATAGTTGATTTCTGAAATTCTTGGATGATAGCTTGGGAAAGCTAATGAAAATACTATCCATATGTACTTTCTCAGGTTAAGAAAGTTGTTATTATAATGGAACCTCAATAGTTATTGAGTACTGGATGTAGCATGATGGCCAAACTAATATAAAATCCTTCATGTTCTTTCTTTCTTATCTTAATCCCTTTTGTTTTCTTGCATTGTTTATTTACCTTGTGAATCTATTTTACATCTATCATGCATCTTTTACATTATATCATTTATCACTAAGCATTCCAAATAATAAGGATTAGAAAGTAACTTTTTGAGGCCACTAACTTTGTCTCCGCTGCACTTCAAGTGTTACACTTGATGGTAATCTTTTTCAGAAGCTTCAGAAATCCAAAAAGGGATCAATGCATGATTCAATCCCCATTTTCGTGCACATCTTTACCTACATTTTTCAAGCTTAGTATCTCCTTATATAGTGGTCTTTCTTTGTGACCGTTGCCATAGATTAGTTCCTCAAGTGACACATGTTGAACATCAATTGTGTCTTGAAAGAAACAGCTAGAAGAGAGGTTGACAGATTTGGCACATCAGTTGCAGAAGCCGTTGTGAATTTGAGATTTCTGATCTTCCTTCAGAAACTACTTTTCTACTTTCTGAGAAAACTTTTTGAACTCCTCCTTCATGAAACCAAGGTGGTTGATCAAATAGGCAGAAAAGATGATGTACCAGTTTGAAATTGGGTTTGACTTGATTATTTGAAATTCAAATTTCAAATTTCCCTCCCTTTCCTGTGGCATTTTTTGCTCCACTCACTAGTGAGCTTTCTTATGTACGCAATCAGTACCTTGAAGAGTTTTTTTCACTTTTTGATCTTCAATCACATCCTTTTTGCTGATAATATCTTTGCGAATGTGATGATTGAAGATTAAGTAACACATTGCTCTTGCACATGAATTGATATCTTCATTTTGAGTGTACTTTCTGATATCCCGTGCTACTTTCTGAAGTCTCTGAACCTGGTTCCTTGTGGCGATGCAAACATCTTCTCATCATTAGCTATCAAATGCTTGGGTAATTTCACTTCTATTTCATTTCAGATCTCATAACATGAGATAAACGTGTTTACACGTTTATAGTGAAATATATTCTTCTTTGAGTAAGCCTTGCTCTTGCTAAATGATAAAAAGCTATTATAATCTTACATGGAACTCAATAAAGATATTATCGAAAAACATTTTCTTTAAATTGGCTTTGTTGTTATTCAAAACAAATAAGCACAAAGGGTTCTGAAGCCAACAATCTCCTACTTTTAATGATGACAAACCAATTTGAAGAAAATCTTTTGAAGAAATAATTGAAAGAAATATTACAAAAATATAAACATGATATACATACTCTTTCAATATAACATAAATAGAAATTTTCAGGATGTTCTTTTTCTTAAGGCATGATATAGATCATGTGAAAATATTTTGGCCTTAAGTGACATTTAATCAAAGCTACTATTGTTTCGCTTGAAGCATAAAATAGACTTAATCATACTTTCTGAATGCTATAAGAGCAAATATTAAAGAGAAAGACGTTTAAGCTATAGATAAACAACTAGCTTGATCTTTTGTCCAAAAAAAGGAACTTTATGAAGATTCTTATGCTTGAAAACTTAACAAATAATACTTGTGATATTTTATCTTAACTAGATCCATTTTCAGCACATAGTAAGCCAAAAGAAACTTCGAAAAGAATGCTCAAAGATATGATAAATGAAACAGAGCATTCATAATTTTTGAAAAACAAACCAATGCTTATGTAGTTTTTGTTGCTCAGAGAAACAATAAGAAGAATAAGGCCAACATATTGCTATGTAAGGTTTCTAAAACTCATTTTGGGATCAATCCCTGAATAAGTAAAAAGGAGCTTTTTGGACTGAGCTGTGAAACTTTTCCATAAGGATCAGATTATGAAAAAAAAAAGTTTTCAAACAAAGAATATATGAACTTTTAAAACAGGTGTTGTAAGAAAAACACCTTACTTTTTGAGAGGTCTTTGAAGCTGGTTAACTGATCTTGGTCCTTTCAACACATATAAGCACAGGTTTCTGAAGATAAGTCAAAAACAATTTCCATCCAAAATTTGATCAAGTTATATACAACATTTTAGAAAACCATCTCTTACAAGGGTAAAGGATAAAAAAAGAAATTAAGCTCATCATGTATATCAGGACTCGACTTATAAAACTAGTATCAGAGCAACAACCACTTTGTGCTCCTAAAGATATTTGGTCAAGACTAATCATAGAAAACGTCTAAGCTAATATCCAGCGTATATGAATAAACATGTCAAAGCACGCATTCAAGATAAAAAGAAAACATTTGACAGAGATATATGTGATTAGTTGAGCTTAGATAAAGTATTAATATAATTTAGAGCTTAAGATAAAAATAAAAACATGAAGCATGATAAACATATATGCATCAAACACATGAGCTAAGGAAGATATATAACATAAAAGACATAAAGAGATAAAGATAAAAGAAGAAACAAAAGACTTATATAAGCATAATAAATGTTCAGAGATATACAAAAAAAAAAATGCTAAACAGTAAAGAATTTTTTAGGCTCCCCTTAATCATTTTCTCCCCCTGAGTCCTCTCAGCATAGCTCTTATTTTAGCACAGCTCCCCCAGAATCCCTTCTAGCATAGATTTTCTTCAATCTTCACTTCTCCTGCTTTTGGCATCATCAAAAAGGAGGTGTGCCAGGAAACCAAGAACACCATCTTCAGTCTCTTCGTCTCAATTCTTGTAGAATGTCAAAAGCATTCTGAACAATCTGACACAGAAGATCATCATGATTCCGAGACCTTTTTTCAAGATATCAGGACATTTCTTTCAGGTTGTCCAATCTAGTAGAAATATTTTCTTGATTATCCAGGAGTCTCCTTATTCCAAGATAGGCGAAGTTCAGAGGAGGTGCTACCTGACGATGACTAGAGGAAGGTTAATCACTACCTTGATCTTAAGCTGGTTGGTACAAAGGTGGAACCAAAGTGAAAGGTTATTCAAAATGGGAAGGAGAAGAATTACTAGTAGGAGCAAGGATAGTTTCAAGTATCATACTTCCCATATTGTCACTTGACAACTGTAGTTTAAAAGTTGGGGAAGATATATCATCATGCATGCTGATTGTGCTTCCTTGATCAGTCTCAAATCGTGAAGGTTTAGACAAAGGGACAGTGTCACTGCTGGGTATTATGTCTGATAGATGCTTTGCAGAGTCTTCAAAACTACTATCTAGATTGATCACACGCTTCTTTGTATCTCTTTCCTCGAAAGTAAGAGCATTTGTAGGTCTTTTCTGATTTTTTAAATGAGATATAGCATACTCAGTTCCAACCATATACTCAAACCATACGTTCGCCAAAGGGTACTTCAAATATTCAAATACCCTAGTAAGCAGAGTTCCATAAGGCACAGAATTTGATGAATCTGTGGAGGCATAATTAATCATATGATCCAAAATCAGATGAGGTAGGTTAAATTTCTTAGATAGGAGACAAAACAGTAACATGCAATCCATGCCTTCCAGATGATGCATTTTGTTAAGCCTTGGAAAAAGAATGCATTGAATAAGAGTAAAAACCTTTCTTGCATCTGTAGGAAGCATATTGGCAGATATCTTCCATGATAGAAAGCTTGGGAAGCTAGTGAGACAAGTGAAGACTTCTTCAGGCAAGATTTCAAGAGAAATAAAGCAACATTTGTCAGCGGTGCATATAAGACCTTCATCAGGGGCGTGAATGATATTGGGGAGATCAGTGCTGCTAACTTCTGTATCAATGCCTCTGATATACGAAGTTACCACTGAATCAGTTACTTCAACCAGCTATAAATAAAAAGCAATTACCACCCTGGTGAAGATTCTAGCTATCATGCTGACAAACTTTTCCTATCCTTGGAAAGTAATGACTTCTATCATAATAACAATATGAGCTATTAATTCGTAGCTCAGACGTTTACCGGGAGCTATTTGACGATGCACAAAATTATCGGCATAGTGTTGCTAATGAAATGATTCATCATACATTTGGACTGTTCCCATATCAACACTATTTCCTTTGAAATTCTTTCCTTCAATCATGTTAATAAGAATGATTTAGACTTGGGAGAATTCTTGGTAGATATAAGAAGAAAAAAGGAGTAAGGGGTAGAAATGAAGCAGATTAGGAAAAGTGTGTGGTGAAGATTGTGGTAACGAAGGAGAAGGAGCTTTGAAGAAAACGATTTAGGGTTGGACATAAAGGTAAAAGAGGTAACTTGTTCAAGAAGATGAAGGTAAAGGTGAAAGGCAAGACATGGGGGTTTAAAAAGATGTGACATGACCGAAAGAGAAGCGATGTGGGAGAGAGAAACTCTAACATAGTGGGTAAAAAAAAATCTCGCCTTTTCATCCTTTATTCAGAAAGAGAGTCTTCTCACTCTTAATCTCACTTGCTGAAGAAATTACTTTCTGAAGCTCCAAGGTTACTTTCTGACCAACTAAACCCTATATATTATTCTCTAATCCTAAAAAAACTTCTTTCTGACCAAACAACCTTCTTCTAAACACATTAACTTCTTTCTAATCAACCAGTCTTCAAACTGAGCATGCTGATTCTTTTCTAATCTTACAAACTAATAAACCATTCCACAAAGAGATTTTTGGTCTTGCAAACTGACTTCTGAAATACATGTTAGTAAACCTGATCTTGCATGCTGATCTTCTGGTGTTCTTCCAAACTAATAAGCAGTGTCTTCAGGAGGATATGTATTCTGATTGCTTTGCTTGATCTTCAGAAGGGAGTAGTGGAGAAAGACCACCCAGAGAAGTTTTATGCAAAGATTCTTTTGCATATGTAAAAACTAAAGAAAAAATTTTAAAGCCAGAAAACATGCAAGAGATCTTTAGTCATAGATAGTGTGAATACATCTTGATACAAGATCTTCAGTAGATGTAACATCCTAATTTTTAACCCAATACTCTAGAACATAATTAGGTTAATCATTAGTCTGTTACTTCATAGTCCTCATTTAACTTTGAATTACTTAGCGGAAAATACGGGTAAATTTTTTTTGAAAAACAAAGTGAGAGCCGCGTGATGCGATAAGCGGTAAACCATGTATAGTAAAACAAATGTCTCACAACTTCATAACATAAGGTACACCATGAATAACATTGAATATCATCTCATATATATATAACTTGCCCACTTATAAGTATGGGACTTACTTTAGCACAAGGAAAATACATGAAAAGAAATACAACATAAACATAAACATGATCTACTCCCCTACCCGAGTGCACCTAATGGGATAACCTCTAAACAAAAGAAGGTTTATCCCCATCTAAGTGGTGTGTGCTCTATCTCGGTCATCTACAAATCTCCATCGGGCGACTATCCCTCGTGCGTGGCAAGTAACCAGGAAACTGAGCAAGCTCCTCCGGCGTGAATAGACGGGACGGGGCTCGGAAGTGACCTCCACGGCGTGGCCTCATCTCCGATCGTCGTGCAAGCCTCGGCTGAGTCACGGAAGGCTCACTACCCTCCCCAAGGCCCATGGGTATGGTGGGGGAAGATCCCTCGGAGGGTGCCTGGGTTGCCGAATCCTCGGAAGGATCCATCTCCGAAAAAGATGGCCAGACTGGGCACGTGCTAGGGGTAGTCTCGGCGCGGGACGTGGATGATGGGAGTGCTGGCCAAGCCTCTCCTCTAGGGGCGTCTTGGCGCTCGATCACCAGGTCATCGCCAAAAGGTGAGACGGGGGAGAAACGATGGGAATGTACAGGGGGAGTGAAGGATCGACCCATGAACATGAATACTCTAACCGTGCATCGATCCACAAAATGGAATGACCCGTGGTCCGGGTCATAGTGCACCTCCCATGTCGGTCTGTCCATCAACACTACGAACGTCGCCATCTAAAGACGGGACGGATAGGAAGAGATAGGGGGAGTCAGTATCTTGCTATTGAATCTCAAGAGGCCTCCTACTACCTAGGTGTCATCATCTACGCCCTCAGGAACCTTGGGTTTATATATACAAAATGACTGAGCATGTATTAAGTTCATTTTAAACTTTAAAATATATTTTAGCCAAGGTCCATTCATTTTAGGATGATCTTAATGCCATGAATGCAACATAATAGAAAATGTATGCATGGCACTACCTAATGCACATACATAAAACATAACATCAAGCATCATCATACTTGGTGGCATAAAGTGGCAATAGTAACATTCATATGGGACAAAACTTAGTGACATAATCATAATCATGAAACTTCTCTTCCTCATGGGCCACCCTAAAAGACAATCGAACTGGGGGTGCTCGGCGAACCGGGTGTCACCGGGAAGCGTGTCACATCTAGGTTATGAGCTCATACCTTAACTAGTCGTCACTAGTTCTTACTTACCACTTAACGATAAAGCGTATCATAAATCATAAATCCCGACTATCTCGAGTGCGGGTTAGGGGGCAAAACTCTTAGGGGTGCTCACGAACCGGAGTCACCTAAGAGTATAAAATGGTACGATGTCACATGAGTTCTATGGAGGTGCTCGGCCGAACCGGTGTCATCCTAGAACCCATCTTAGTACTTTAATTTTCAAAATCTCTTTAAGTCCCCAAATTTGTTGGGAATTCGGCGGCACGATGGCATTACACCGAATTCCTTCCAAATTTGCTTTATGCCACATAAACATATATCATCATGAATTCATCACATGAATAACATCATCATCATTTACATAACATACATCATCATGGAACATTCAACCGTTTATCCTTACGGTAGCTTATGCTTTGACCCTTACGGGTCTTAATCATGAGATTTGGTTCTCTAACATCCGTCGCTCATATTTTATGTACCTAAGGGCTCATAGTTAATCATCATTCCTAATCCTCATGTTCATACTTAAATCTGAAAAGCATAGGGCAGAATCTCTAACTTGTATTTACGGGGTTCTAGAACTTACGTTTTAGACCCTTTCTCGTTCAAGTTTTTACGAAGCTCTATATTAAATCTAAATCAATTATGAGGCATTCCTATGCTTAAGGACTAATTATTAATCATGTTTACCATGTTGTAAGGGTGCTGGACAGAATCCAGAAAATTAAATGTTCTAAGAGTTCTATATTTGCATTTTTACGATTTTCTAGTTACTAGTTTCCCCATAGGTGCTAGAATTCAATTCTAATTCAAATGATACCAAGTTTTTCATGTCTAAACAATCTAAATCTGATTATGTTCCCATTAAAACAGTTTGGATTAGTTCCATAAACAAATGGGTCAAAACTATGTTAAATTCTAGCTTTACGGTATTCCCAATTAGCTAGTTTCTTACCTATCATGCATAGGATCGCTTCTACATCATCATATGATATTTTCACACATTCCAACACATCAGAACATCATCATACAACATCACACTCATCATATCAGAACCGAAAACATTTAACTTAAATGAGAGAGTTAAATTGACATTTCTAGGTTCATAAGTTAACTAGTTTCTCTCGGAATCGATCTAGAACTTCTAAAACTCTTTGCAAAACACTTTAATTCATCAAAAGGCTAAGAGAAGCCTTAGGTCACTGACCAAAACATATTCCATCCCCTAAAGATAATAAAATCACATCTTGTGATGACATAACCTTATAAAGATTTGTAAAGCTTTAAGGAAAACTTAAAACATAGACTATTTGTCCTAGTAGGTAGATGAAAACTCATTGCAAGTCCATCATCACTACTTGGCCGTAATTATGCATTCAAGGAATACATTCACATTTAACTTTATCTTGGGATGAAATGGGCAAGTCTTTGAGCTCTAGGTTCTTAAGTTACGACATAAACTAAACGTGCTCATGCTTTTCATTTTTAATCTTGCTTACAAAGTAAAGTGATGACTTAAATTTAAATATGCAAGGCATAAACTTAAACGTGCAAGCTTGAAAGGTAAATATGCATGGTTCAATTCTATATTTTAGTGCTCTTGACCCAACAACAATCGACTTTAAGGCCGAAATAGATAGGCATTCGAGAAATTAATTAGGTGGTAATGCAAGTTCAATTCTTTATTTTAGTGCTCTAGGCCCAACAACAATCGACTTTAAGGCCGAAATAGAAAGGCTTCGAGAATTAAATTAAGTGATGATACAAGTTCCATTTTAATCTTTATATTCTTTGGTGATAGCTAGAAAGCAAAGATGCATAGCAAGAATGTAAATATGAATGCAAGCATAAAATAAATTATGCAAGTTCATTTTATCTTTCTAGAGCTCTTAACAAGACTTTAAAGGAATTTAAACCATAACCCAAACTCATCCAAACAGGGTAAAGTCAAGCTTAGAGTTCTTTAAAACTTAACATAATATTTTTAGGAAATCAAACCATGAAGCTTAGAAAAATTTAAGGAAATGACCGAAATCTTCAAGAAGAAAAGGAACATTTTAAAACTCTAGAGTTCATGATCTTGATGATATATTAACACCAACATCATGAGTCCTCATCATTGAGTTCATAGAACCATTTTAAAACATCATTAAAGCTAAAGTTCTCAAGAGTTCAAGAAAGGAAAAACTAAAAACATTTTTGCTCAAGAACAAAGATCAAGCTCTAGAGTTTGTTTCAAGTGATGAACATCATCATAAAACTCTCATCATCAAGCTCTCATTCCTTCATTCCCAAAGGCCCATGGCCGAAACATAAAGAGGAAGAAGCAGAAGAAAAGAAGTTCTAAAAGGAACCAAGAGAAACTATGAACATCAAGCTTGAACAAGAACTTTAAAGAAAAGAATACATGAAAGAAAATCCCTACTTGATGTGATGAACTTGAAGATGGAAGAAGAAGATGAAGAAGATGAAGAACTTGAAGAATTCCAAGAACTTGAAGAACACAAGAACTTTGAGAGAAAAAGAAAAGCTTTGAGTGCTCCTAAACTTAGCAAATGATCTAAAAGTGGTGCAAGCTCCTCAAGGCATTCTATTTATAGAGAAATGAAACAAATGGAGGGAGCTCATGGGGGAGAGTGGCTTCGGCCATGAGGTGCAGAATGGAGGCTTCCATGAGTTCCATGAGGTGAGATAATGTGTTCTTTGAGGTATGGTGAGGTATGGCTTAAGGTATGGTGAGGTATGGTTCAAGGTATGGCCTCAAGCATGGGTCTTTGAGTGAGTAAACAATTTAATATGTGGTCAAAGGGGAGGATGTGGTCAAATGCATCAGCCCATAGGGGAGGTTTCTTTGCATTTTAATTGTGGTTTAGAGTTGTGTTTAGGTGTATCTTTGATTATGCTTAAGATTAGGAATTTGTAAGAAAGTGTTTAGGTAAGGTAAATGGGTAATTAAGGTGGTCTAGACATAATTAAGGAGTGGTCTTGCACCATTAGTGAGTTAAATCCTCAATTTAGAGTCTAAACAACTCTAGACACATTTCCTTGATTTAAGGAATTGGAGAGAGAAAACACTATTCAAGATTCCAAGACTAGAGTCTTGAGTTCTAAAAAGGATTTAAGTTTAATCTAAGCAATTTTAGGTTCTAATTAACTTTAATAAATTATTTTGACTCTAGATTAATTAGGGAAATAAATTAATCTTCGTTTAGAGCCTAATATTGCTTAGGTTTGCTTAATTACGTCATTAAGCTCAAAAACACTATTCTAGGGGCAAAATCATAATTTTGCACTAAAACTGTCCGGGACCACCGGGACTTGAACAGAGACCTCTAGACACATGAAAACATGTTTTTAAACCTCTGGGGAAAGTTCCGGGCTCAAACGGCACCTTTACCCGTAAAAACGCTTATAGGGAGTATTTTGGTCATTTTGACCAAATCTGGAACGAAATTTTCGCCAGAAAGCATTCAAAGGCCATTTAATCCCTTCAAACATTGAGTTGACCCTTCGAGAATAGAGTTGGTTACCTCGAGTTGAATTCGAGAAATGACCTCAGGGGCATTTTGGTCATTTCCCTCGGACAGAGAAATCGGGGTGTTACAGTAGACACATCTATTTATTAAGCATCTCCATTTTAAATAAGATAACATAAAAATAAAGTGGGATTGAGAGTGTTGAACAGATTCTTGAAAAGCTAAAAAGAACAGCATTATCTTAGAGGATAGGAAGGCGAATTACCTCAAGAGATAGTCTTGTAGCTGATTCCTTATCTGCAGCATCTGGGTTCAAAGCTCTTAGCATGCTTAGGCTTTTTCCTTTTTAGTCATTTTCTCTTGTATGGATTTACTTGCCCTGATTATGTTGAATTTACTTGCCCAGATAGTCCTTGAGCTTCCTATTAGTATGGATGATGGTGTTTTGAACGTGATGAGTAGACTTTGTCTTTGTCTTGAGCTTGGTCAGCATATTCAGCATAGCTTCCACCCTACATTGACAACTCAGTTTTCTCAATGTAACATCCCCTGTTGCTTTATGGATTGATGACTGTCCCCACAAATCAACATAGGTCTTTTCAACGTGCTTTGTCCTCACTCACACGCTTCCCGGGAAAACTTCCCGGGAGGTCACCCATCCCAAAATTGCTCCAAGTCAAGAACGCTTAACTATGGAGTTCTTTCATGATAGGTTACCCAAAATTGCATCTTCTTTTCAGTAGCCCATCATGAAAGAACTCCATAGTTAAGTGTGCTTGACTTGGAACAATTTCTGTCTGAGAGGAAAATGATCAAAATGCCCCTGAGATCATTTTCTGCCCGGAATTCGAGGATAGCCGGCCCGACAGTCCTCGAAGGGCCAACTCAATGTTTGAAGGGGATTGGATGGCCCTTGAATAGTTTCGGAGGCGAAAATCTCATTTTCTGCAGTTTTGGGTCAAAATGACCAAAATACCCCTATAGCATTTCTACGCGGGTAAAGGTACCGTTTGAGCCCGAAACTTTCTCCGAAGGTCTAAAATAATGTTTTTACATGTTTAAAAGCGTCTATTTAAGTCCTGGTGGTCCCGGGCAGTTTTAGTGTAAAATTACGATTTTGCCCCTGGAATAGTGTTTTTGAGCTTAATGACATGATTGAGTAAACCTAAGCAATATTAGGCTCTAATCGAAGATTAATTAATTTCCATAATTAATCTAGAGTCAAAATAAGCTATTAAAATTAATTAAAACCAAAGATTGCTTAGGTTAAACTCAAAACCCCTTTTTCTTTTAAAAATTTAAGTTTCTAGAACATATAATCTTGAATAGTATTTTCACTATTCACTCTCCATACTCTAAGAAGCCTAGCTAGAGTAGGATTTTGACCCCACTAATGAGCTAGAATGCTCACTAATCATGCCATAACATAGCCTTAATTACCTATCCTTTCACTTACACACCTACTTAGAAGTTCCTAATCCTAAGCCTAATCAAAGCTATACCTAAACACATCTCTAAACCATAATTAAATGGAAGATTTTCCTCCCGCATTCCATGGAAAAGATAGCGCCACATCACCCTCTAATATCCACCACATGTTTGAATTCTTTCATTCAAAGAACCATGCCTACACTATGCCTAAACCCATGCCTATACCTTACCTTGAAATGACATAACCAAGAGATATTTTCTCCCTCCTTCCTTCCCAAAAAAAAATGGCGCCACTTTTCCCTCCTATTCTCACCTCTCATGTTTCATTTCTCTATAAATAGCATGCTTGGATGAACTTGAATCACTTTTGGTTCATTTGCCAAGTTGAGTTTTCAAGAGCACCTTAACGCTTTTCTTATTCTCTCAAGCTCAAGAACTCTTTTTCTTCCTCATCTTCTTCATCTTCTTCAAGCTCACATAGAATCACCACACCTCAACCTCATACCACCACCTCTTAACCATACAACATCCTTTAAACACAAAAGCTCAAAGCAAACACCTCACTTTCCTTTTCTTCCTCCTTTGGTCGAATCTCCTAGCTCACTTGGAAGGAAGTTTTTCTTCTCATTTCACTTCAAGAACCAAGCTTTCCTCTTCATCACTTGGTAGGGATTTTGTTCTTTGAAGTTTTGTCTTTTAAAGCTTTGCTAAAAATGAGTTTTGTTAGTTTCTCTTGACTTTTAGAACTTCTTTTCCTCTCTTTGATTTTTAGCCTTGGAGCCATTTTCTCTAAAGGAAATGTTGGCTTGATGATGAGGTTTCAAGATAATGGACTCATGATTACCCTTGAGAAACCTCTAAAGCTTGAAACTTGGTTTTGATCTTAACACATTTTGGTTATTCGTTTTCCTTTTCTTGGAACAAGTTTCGGTTCCTTTTCTTTCTTCCCCTTTGATTTTCGATTTCTTTTCCTTTCCTTTGCAAGGATTTCGGTTCCTTTTTCCATTGCTTTGCTTTTGTTTCTCAAAGAAAGGTTATTGGTTGTTTTGATCTCTTGATCCATTTCCTTGAACATGATGATGATGTTCAAACCATAAGTTTTCTTTGACACCTTGGTATAAAGAACTCTAAAGTTCACTTTATCTTGCTATGATAAGTTTGGGTTGAGGTTTAAGTTCCTTTAAAGTCTTGGAAGAGCTCTAGTAAAGATATAAAAATGAACTTGCATATTTATATTTCTAGCCCCTCATATATACATTCCAAGTTTTTGTATTTCATAATTACTTTGAAGCTCTCACTTTACTTTCTAATGAAGAATAAAATGGAATGCATAGCACGTTTACTTATGTCATCACTTAAAGATCCTAGAGCTCAAAGACTTGCCCTTCTATCTCAAGCTAAAGTTTGGTTATGGAAGCATTCCCTTGAATGCACAATTCGGCCATGTGATGATGATGAGCTTGTTGTGAGTTTCATCTAGTCACAAGTGCCCATAATCTATGTCTTAGAATTTTCTTAAGCATAGGAGAATTCAAAGAATATTTCAAGTATGATTTTATGTTTTAAAACTCCAATCTTGGGCCAACTCAAATGGTTGCTGCCCTTGTTTGGTTTGTGAGGATTTTAAGGAAATAAGTTGGTTTTCAAAGAGTTTTAGAAAGTCCTAAAATGATTTCAAGAGAAACTAGTAACCTATATGTCTTGAGAATGTAAGATTATGTATTTCTTGGGAGCTATGCATTTTGATTCTGCCATGGTATGGTTGCTGCTGTATGATGATGTTTTGACATGTTAGTATGTGTAAAAATTATATAAATTGAGGTAGGAGCCTTTCTATGCATGTTAGGAAAGAAACTAGTCTTATTGATTAACCGTAAAATTGAGTTTTAACATAGTTTTGACCCATTTATTTTTAGCCACTGCCAAAAATATTTTAATGGGATAATATTCAGTTTAGGATTGATTAATCATGAAAAACTTGGTAACATTTGATGTAGGATTGATTTTTAGCGCCTATAGAGAAACTAGTAACTAGAAAACCGTAAAAGTGCAATTCTAGAACACTTAGATCATTTAATTTTCTGTTTCTGTCCAGCAACCTTATAATGTAGGAAACATGGTTTATAATTAGTTCATAGGCATAGGGATGCCCCATAATTAGTTTAGGTTTAATTTATAGTGCCTTATGCGAAGACTGAACGTAGAAAGGGTCTAAAACGTAGTTTCTAGAACCCCCGTAACTGCAAGATTTATAATTTGTCAAATCTATATGGAGCTGTTTGGATTTGCTCCTAAGCACAAACATTAATGAGGATAATTCGTTGTGAACTCATAGGTGTATAAAAGGGTAATAACAAATGTTAGAACAATTGTATCTCAAGTTTAAGACCCGTAAGGGTCAAAGTATAAGACATTGTAGGTCCCAAGACATGACGAGTTTTATGACTTCATGTAGATGTATGATTAATTATGGGAATGACTTGATGTCTTATGGTGATGTTGAATGGCTATGCATGTTCCATATGTTTCGTGGCATAAAGCAAGTTTAAAGGAAATCCGATGTACGCTGTTACGCTGCCGAATTTCCCATCAAACTTGAGGATTTGAGAAAAGTTTACGAAAACTCTTGGGTGACACCGGTTCGGCCGAGTACCCCCAGGAAAGGTTCTGGGTGACACCGGTTCGGCCGAGCACCCCCAGAATAGATGTGATATAACACTGAGATGCATTCCTCCTGCTACGGTGGGAAGGAAACAAATCAGTGAGGGTATTGACATTGAGCTTGCTAAAGCGGACAATTCGCTGTGCACTAGATACCAGTAGAGCGTTTCAAAGAAGGAAATGATCCTAAGATAGGTGATCCAAGAAAGTTATGTATACCCCCTCTATTAGCCCATATCAAATCTAGTAACTACTAGTTAGGATTGAACTCATTCCTAGGCGATAGGTGAGATGTAGTTTGGTGACCAGATTATCGCTGAGCCGGTGAGTCGGTTGGATTTTTGGTGGATATGTTAAGAGGGTGATCTTTAAGAAAAAGAATCCAAGAGTTTGACTTATGAGAAAAATGTCACATGGAAAGTACTATGCCTTTTTATGCCACGTATATGATTTATGTTTCTATATGTTGGGTCCAAGTGTTATGATTTTCATGTTAATGTACATATGGTATTCTCATGCATCCATCAAATATCTAATGCATTCATGTCATCAAGACACATACTAAAAGACACCCACTTTGGATAAATAGATTTGAAAAGCCAAAAACCAATTCTTATGCATGTACACCCTTTTCATAATTAAAACCAAGGTGGCTGGGGATGATGACGATGACACTTGTGTTAGAGTCGGGAATCCCTACTGAGAATCTTGAATGAGTTTCTCATCCCTCTCTTTTCTTCCGTGTCATCTCTAGATGAGGATTACAATGAGGTTCATGACTTCTTCTAAGGCTCGTGCTTAAGGGTCTCACTAGCAAACAGAGCAGAGGGTCCTTGTGGGAACATAGATAGCTTAGATTTTGGGTCGACACTTATCCAACCTCATAGGTGGATAAGGATCCCTTCATACATATGTGCATATTTTGATGTAAATAATGGTACAACGATGTTAGTAATTTACGTATTTATGAAGCTGTGATATTATGTTGTTATGTATAATGGTACCTTTCATGGGTATGTATGGAATGATTACTTTTTCTCGCACGATGTGGTTATGACAAACGTTAGGTTAGCGCGCGGCTCGCATTTTGTTTTCAAGTTTTGAAAAAGAAAAATTTATTCGTATTTTCCTCTAAGTATTTTAATGAAAGGTTTGAAAGAATGAGACTAAAGGGTAATAGACTAATGATTAACCTAAATATATTCTAGAGTATTGGGTTAAAAATTAGGATATTACAACTCACACGCTTCCCGGGAAAACTTCCCAGGAGGTCACCCATCCCAAAATTGCTCCAAGTCAAGCACGCTTAACTATGGAGTTCTTTCGTGATAGGCTACCCAAAATTGCATCTTCTCTTTGGTAGCCCATCATGAAAGAACTCCATAGTTAAGTGTGCTTGACTTGGAGCAATTTTCGGATGGGTGACCTCCTGGGAAGTTTTCCCAGAAAGCTTGTAAGTGAGGACAAAGCACGCTGAAAAGACCCGTGTTGGTTTGTAGAGACAGTCGTCAATCCATAAAGTAGCAAGGGATGTTACACTCAACATATATAGATATAGTAGTGGTGATGAAAGCACAGTTGGTAAATATCCAAGGAATGACTTGGTTCTCATACCCTTAGGATTACTTCAAGAACTTTGACAATAGAAGATTATCTTTAAAACAGAACTTTCATGAAGTTACTGTACATTCAAATCTTTCAGCTTCTATGTCCTCTTCAAACTATTCATGTTGTATTTCAGAAAGATTACTTTCTGATCATCTTGAATGGTCCAAGCATACTTTCTGAAAGACTGAGGCTCTGGAGCTCACTTTTTGAAACTTTGGCTTTCATCCGCTAGCTTTTTGGAGTTGCCTTGAGATAGAAATTCTCAAGACTTTCTCCAAGATAATCAAGATTATCAACCAAGTCTTCCTTAGGCTTTTCATCATTATCATACATGAGAGATTCTTGAAAAGATTATCTCAGTAATTGTGATAACTTCTCAGGTTCCAAAACTTGATATTTGGAATGATCATCATCAGTGTGTTTCTTAGAGTTTCAGCTAGAGAGATTTTTCAGATATACCTACAAAAAATGATATTGATTTTGGTACCCAGACTTTTATAGGTCCTTCTCAGTTAGTTTCAAATAAAGAGATTTTTCTAACCTTTCTAAAGGAATTCCTTTTCAGGATTCATTTGTTGCAAAGGTATCTCTTTAAACATCTTGAAGAAATAGAAACAAACGATACACATACACACACACACACACACACACACACACACACACATATATGGATGAAGTTGCATAGATCTTTTTCCTTCAGTTTCACTGTATACCTCAGTCCAGTTTCCAAAAACAATAGATGTTGACTATTTTCACAAAAGCATAGTTTTTGAATTTTGTCAAATAAGACAGGTCAGATCTTATGGTGCCATGAAGTCCTCTCAAGGATTCAAAAGAAATTTATGACATGTTCATATAGCTTCTTGGAGGCTTCAGAAACAAATAACATGAGAAGAGTAAATTTTCTTCGGAGTGTTTCTCTCTTTCAGCATTCCAGCTTCAAACTAGACTTTCAAGTTTTCATGGCAACTCTATGAGTTGTTTTGACTAGATGAGATATATAGATGAATAGGCTTGATATCTTTCTAACAACTCGTCTCATGAAATAAAAAGAGAATTATAACAGAGATGAGATGTAGAAATGTTTACCTCACATGTCTCTGATGATGTTCTTTAGCCATGAAGCACAGAATGGCAATAAGTTTTATCACAACAAGTCCTCATGAAAAAGGCTTTCTAAATGTCTAGCACAGTCTTCCTTTTTGCACAGGGATATGTTGAATGAGAGCTATACAAATACATGATGTGTGACATTATTGCTATAAGCAAATGTTCTTTCTCAAGATGATCTTTGTCCTGATTTTTCATTCATGAGATTGATGTCTTCTTGATATAGTCGTTACAGACCTCAAACACATTTCTCAAATAGAGGGCTTATCTCCGTATCCAATCTCAGATAATGATATCAAATCTTTCTACTTCAAAGAGAAGGTTTAGCAATTTTCATTGCTTCAATATTGCAATTCATCTAATATGTCACTATTACGAATAAAGACACCTGATACAGATTAGGATTCTTCAACATCATGTACAAACTTTTTCATATAGCCTTTTCATATGTTACAAACAATACATGGGTAGCATATACAGATTAAGCTTAAGGCATATATGAACAACGGCGAGAGTTGGTGGAACCACTGAACTTTTCTTCTTTGTAGAGATCTTGTCCATTGGTCTCTTTGGAATCCCTTTCAACATATGAATGAACTATGCCATAACTTAGGGTCTTGTCAGTAAAGGTTAATCAGATGATAGATAGATCTTGTGAAGATGATGTAGCTCATTTTGTCCCTCAGATCTTTGCCCTCTGCAATCGTTGGATTGCTCAACCCCTCAGAAGCCAGGCTCTGATACCACTTGTAGGTAAAGATGTGCATGAAAAGGGTGGGCTGAATCGTGCATTGATCCTTTTCATATTTTCTGAAACTTCTTAAAGCAAATACTATCAAGTATAAAACTTGTAGTATGGCAAAAACATGGTTAGTACCTTCAGAAAGTAGATTTCTGAACCTTATTAAATAAAACGCTCATTATAAAAAGAGATAACAGAAAATGAGAAGGATATATCAGATTAAGAATAAGTAAAAAATATAACAGATATAAATAAAGGAGATCAGAGAAAGAAAGAGAAGAGACATGAAGGATTTTATACTGGTTTAGCCAACCTGTCTACATCCAATACTCAACAACCATTGAAATTCTATTTAGAACAACTTTCTCAACTCAAGAAAGTAAAGTTGGATAGTCTTTACATTAGCCTTCCCAAGCTCTCACTTGTGCCAGGAGACCAACTCAGATACTGTCACAAGTTGAGTATTCTTTTTCCAAGCCTCTCTAGGCTAAATCGAGTAATATTGTAGTAGCCTCTCCAAGCTAACATGAGTAGTATTGTACTAGTCTCTTAGCCTTTCCAAACTAACCTAAGTAGTATTGTACTAGCCTCTCCAAACTAACACGTGATCAATAGCCACCCCTACAGTCACATTGAAAATAGTCTTGACACTGGCCTCTCCAAGTCAAACCATGAGCAGTAGCAACCTCTATTGTCACATTGAAAGTAGTCTTGACACTAGCCTCTCCAAGCCAAACCGTGAGCAGTAGCAACCTCTACTGTCACATTGCAAGTAGTTTCACAGTAGCCTCTCCAAGCTATCTCACAGTGATCACTACCAGATCGAGGATACAAAGGTTAAATGCTTGGGTTGCCACTCAAACTAACCTACACTCAAGTTTCCATAACATATACATAAAAGGTTCCTAGGAAAAACTTGAATGATGTAACGCCCCATTTTTTTTCTCTAAACTTTTAAATGACCAAAATACCCCTAAGGTCATTTTTACCTAAAACATGAGGACAACCGGCCTCGGCCATCCTCACAAGGCTTTTGTGATATATGAAGGGGATTATATGTTTATGAATGTTAACAAGCCAGAAAAATCTCATTTCTGAGGTTTCTGTGCACAAATGACCAAAATACCCCTAATTTGATTTAAGGCAGTTTTAAGTTTTAACTCCGACCTGGACTCGTCCCGGAGATCAAAAATGATGTTTTAAGGCATGAACTATGTTGGCTTAAGTCCCGGAGGTCCCGGGCAACTTTTAGTAAAAATTATGATTTTACCCCCGCTCAGTGCATTTTAAGCCTAACAACTTAATTCAAACCTAAGCAATATTAAGCTCTAATGAAAGGTTAATTAATTTCCCTAATTAATCTAGAGCTAAAATAATTATTTAAGGTTGATTAGAACCTAAAATTGCTTAAGGAAATTTGCAACTCAATTCTAATTCTTTTCTTTCTTTAAAGAAAAAACAACTATGAATAGTGTTTTCACTATTCACATTTCCTTTCCCAAGAATGCTTTCTTTTCCAAGAAAAGTTGTCATACATCAATCAATGGTCATAAGAGTTTGACTCCATCAATCCTACCATAGTCTCTTAGTCCAAGGTATTAGGGTCCTAATTACCTAATTAGTTCACCTAAACACTTAGTTACACAACCTTAATTAGTAACCTAACCTTGTTTACTCCTAAACACTCCATTAGTACATGATTAAATTGAATGAAATCTTCCCTCCCTTGGCCCTATAATTGTAACGCCCCAATTTTTACTGTAATTTTTACTGTCATTAGAAATTACTGAATTACTGTAGGTAATTATTACATAAGATTTGAGGCCAAACAATCCTCAATAAAGGAATATAACATTAGAAGAGAGGTTAGGAACGATTCATGCGAGAGTCGCAAATCCCGAATTTCTGTACGTATAAAATGACCAAAATGCCCCTGAAGTTATTTTACTCAGAAAATGAGGATCGTGGGCCCCCCTATTCTCAAGGGGATGTTTTGAGGATAATAAGGGATTGTTTGTGTTATGTGTGTTAATAGAGCAGAAGGATCTCAATTTTGAGTTCCGATACGCGAAATAACCAAAACGCCCATGCGGCTGTTTTAACTCCGATGTGCGTGCCGACTGAGCCCGAACCTCACTAAAATGTTTTAAAATGTGTTTTTAAGCCATGCTTAACCATTGGTTAAGCTCGGGTGGCCTCGGGCAATTTTTAAGTGAAAGTACGATTATGCCCCTGTTTTTGGGCAGTTTTGCGAATTTCGGGATTTTTGATTAGATATCTGAAACCTAAGCAATATTAGGCTCAAATTAAAGCTTATTAAATTCTAAATATTGATCTAGAGTCAAAATTATGTATTTAGATTGATTAGAACCCAAAATTGCTCAAAAACACCCAAATTGCTTACTAATTCACTTAAACCCTTAACCGTAAATTCTCTAAATTACATGAATACCTTGCCTACACCTAAATAATGCATGGGACACACAAATTTCTCTTCTTTGGGCTGTAATGGACGAAATTATTGATGCCATTATGCAGCTGAATTATTGCCAAAAGTTGCACTAAAACAAAATGCCAAAATGTCACCATAAGAGACATAATTCCTTAATTTCATACAACTTTGTCTAAAATGATTTTTCCTCCCTTATTTCTCCTGCAAAATTCCGTCCACTACCTCATCATTTTGGCCAATTAGAAGCCTCAAAATCTTCTATAAATAGGCTTGCTTGAGTGGTCTTGGAATGCTTGGTTCATAACTAGTTTTTAGGAACACCAAAAACTTTCTTCCATCCTCCTCTTTGGCTGAATTCTTTCTTCAATTTTTCAAGGAGATTTTGTTTCATTTCACTTCAAGAAATCAAGTTCTCTTCCTCTTCTTCAACTCAGATTAGGTAGGGAGTAGTTTCTAAATTTATTTCTATGCTTTGAGGAGTTGTGTTTTTAGCTCAAAATGATAAAATTATGAACTTACCTTAGCTTTTCATTTCGATTTTCCTCTTCAATTTTTCTTTAACCAATTAAGCCATATGGCCTAGGTGGAACTGAGATGATGGCTTGATGATGAGGACCTTGAGGGTGGGTTGTAAATCCATCACAAGTTAGGCCTCTAAAGCTTGAAAATTTCACTTGATGTAAAACTTTAAAGAATAATGCTTTATGATGCTAAAACAAAGATTTTTAGTTTAGAACTTGAAAAATGTATTTTCCTCTTATGTTTTAATTCTTGTTAAGATATGTGTTGGGTTGAATTTATAATTCTTTTAAAGTCTTGAAGGAGCTCTAGTAAAGAAACAAAATGAATTTGCATCCATGATTAAGTTTATGCTTTGCATAACCATGTTTACCTTCTATGTCATCACTAAATTTTCAAGAATGAATAAATGAACTTGCATTTCTCATGTTTAAATTCCAAGCTTGTATTTCATGTTTATGCTTCAAGTCATCACTTAATCTTTCAAGATAATAAAGAGGTTGCATCTCAAATTTAATTTATGCTCTCACTATATTTTATAATGGCTAAAAGAATCAATGCATGGCATGTTTATTTTATGCCATCACCTAAAGATCCTAGAGCTCAAAGACTTGCCCATGTATCACAAGCAAAGAAATATGATTATTGGAGTTAAAGAATTTATTCTTTAAAAAGTCTTGAGATTGGAGCTTAAAAAGATGTAATAATAATTCTCTTCTCCTCTATCGTCCTGTGCGGACTCACCGCTCAGGTTTCTTAATATTCTCTTCTCCTCTCTATCTGTCCCGGATTACACGCTCCAGTTTCTTGTATCATGTTATATTTCAAGTTCTTGCATCATGTTTAATTTTCAAGTCATTACCTTAAATCTTAAAGATAAAGAAATGAAATTGCATATCATGTTTATAATTCCAAGCTATCACCTTATAAAGATAAGATTAAAATAAGGTTGCATAGCATGTTTATAATTCTAAGATGTCACCTAAATCTCTAAAGCTCAAGACTTACTCCTTTTATCTTAAGTGAGAATTTTAATTGTGAAGATCCTACCAAATTTGACAAAAGAACTGGTTTCTAAATGAGTTTTAAGGCTTTGCAAGGATTTTACGGGGAACTAGCATTTTATATGCACTTAAAATATGATTCTATGTAATTGCATGAGGTTCATGATTCGGCCACTGATCTGAGTTTAGTATCAATGTGTGATAATGATTTGATATGTTTGAAGTTGCGATAATTATGGTTTATTGTTAGGAGAATGATTCATAATTGGTTTAGTAACTAATTAGTTCTATAATTGATAATTCTATGTAAGGATTGGATGCTTATTAAGTACTTGATATCATTGAATGATTTACTGGCTTGCATGTTATAGTTCTTTGTTGCAAATAATGAGAATGCTTATGCATGAAATATTCTTTATTATGTAAAATTTACCTTTGTTGCTAGAAGAAAGTGTATCATTGTAAAAGTGTAATTTGGAAAGGTTCGCTAAGGAAAGACTTGGTATTTAAGCGTGTCCATTGTGACCCACCTCTCTTTCCTCGGGAATCTCCCATATGCATGATTACAGCTTGTTATATATTATTCTAGTTTAAGACTATAAATGAGAAAATGTTATGATGTTTATGAATTGTATTGTGATATAACATGCAAAGATTTAATGGTGACTTAAACTTATAAGAAAATGATCCTTTGGAACCATCAGACTATAGGTGGTGAAAAGGTGATTTTAGCCCCCTAACCCGTTCTCTCAAAAAGGTAGAGTCGGGACTTTAGCTTATCAAAAGGGATAAGTATATGCTAGTGACGACTAGTAAAGTATGAGCTCATAACCTAAATTACTCCCAAAAGGGTGGAGTATAGGGTGGCCTAAGGAAAATAATGATGATGATAAGATTTTAAGTCACCTAAGGCACTAAAGAAATGAAAAATGCACTGTGGTCCACGTGTAGCTAATATTATATGACGTTCTTTTATGCATGTTATTTGATAATGATGATGAGGAATATGATGTAATGATAAAGGAAAAGTTCATTGTAAATATGACATGTTAAGATTATGATGCATTATAAGACGCATGATTAAAAATTGACGAACCTCGGTTAAGTATTTGTCTGAACTTAAAATGAATCTTTGCATGCTCACTGTTTTAGAATAATCCCGAGGTTCCTGGGGACTTTGATGATGACACTGTAGAAGGAGGTACCCTACTGAGAATTCTTTAGCAAGATTCTCACTCCCTTTTCTTTATTTCCATCATTGTCTCCAGATTCAGATGGCGGCATTCGTCCTGTTTGTTGATACCCCTACTTGGGAATTTCACTATGATCCGGTGCATCGCTCGTATCATTTTGAAGGGAAGTGCGCAGTTCGTGTTTTTATTTACATAGGTCGTCCATTTGCACATCCTGTCCCTAGTTATCGATTTTCTCCTACTTCTCCCTATGGCGATGAAATGGTTTTCGAACATGCACGACCACTTGATGAAAGGATGTTACGTTCTTATCCCGCTTCATCTGCTGTCCATGGATTTTCAGAGGATGTTCCCAAGATGAGATATTCTGAAACTGATCCTTCAGAGGACACTCCTACTCATGTATATTCTGAGAGCTCTGCTCCTACTCCCACACGTGTAAGAGAGGGTAGTGAGGAAACAATTGTTCAAATTGAGGTTAGCAAGAAGGCGTCCCATACGACCTCTGTACTGGGTGCATCTTATGTGTCCCCTCCCGAGGGAGCTCATCAGTGGATCGGATTTATTCCCCCATTTCCAGGACAGTGGCCATAGAGGGTTCTTAGTAGATTTATGTGTGATCATGCACCCTAGTTTTAGGATAACCTTCCTGGCTTATGGAGTTATCTAGTTTAGGGGCATGTATTTCCTTATGTATATTTTCTTTTATGGGTTTGCATAAGACAATGATGTATGAACATAACCCACCCTTTGAGTGAGGTTATTGTATGTAAATATATGCTATAATGTGCTTATGGATGTTATATGATGGAGCCAAAGTAATATGATGTGATATATTCTTAAACGTCTTATTATACTCCACTTACTCGTTCACGTTGTACTCGGCTCACATTTTCAATTATGTGTTAAAAAAAAAATGGCTCGTAATTTCACTAAGTATTTTCAAATTATGAAGAAAGAACCAAAGCAAGGAGTAAAGTCTAGTCATTAATCAGATTCAACCTAGGTGTTACAATAATGATCAGCCACTTTCCCCCCCAAAAATTCAAAAGAATAATATTTTATGTAGTCAATCACATTGTCCATCAAAGCCACCCTAAGACCTAAAACCTATGACACCATGAATGACAACACAAGAGATATTTTTCCTCATTCTTCCTTAAGAAGTTTCGGCCACTTCTTCCTTCCCTCCACTCCTTCATGATTTATTTTCCTATAAATACACAACACCACACAATTTCACTCCTTTGCTCACTTCTTGCAAAATCACTAAAAGTCTCAAGCTTTCTTACTTCTTTTCTCTCAAGCTTCCAAGAGTTCTTCAAGCTCAAGTTCTTCCTCTCCTTTTTCAAAAACCACAAGGTAGGGAACCTTTCTAAATATGTCTTTGATTTCTATGTTGAATCTTGTTGGGAAATGATGAAAGGTGGAACCTCCATGTTGCTTTGTATTTTCGGTTTCTTCCTTTTCTTTTCCTTTCATTTTCGGCCTCAAGGCCTTGAGCATGATAGCTTGATGATGAGTGCTCTCTAAAGGTGACCATGAGTTCATCTCAGATGAGACCTCTAAAGCTTGAGTTTTTCTTAAAGAAATGTTTCATTTTTTTTACAAGTTTAGTTGAACATGAGGTTATGTTTCTCTTGAACATTTGGAACTTTCTCTTTTCTTCTTTAATGTTTCGGCCATGAGGGCCTTAACCCATGAGAAAAATGAAAGCTTGATGATGGGGTTGTCATGATGGTGCTTGTCATTCAACAACCTCTAAAGCTTGAATTTTTTTAAGGAAAGCTACATCCTTTTTCCAAGTTTAAGAAAGAAAGGTGTTTATGTCTCTTGAACTCTTTTGGACTTCACTTTTTCCTCCCATGTTTTCGGCCATGTAGGCTTCTAAGACTTGGAAAAATGAAAGCTTGATGATGAGTGTTTCATGTTGATGCTAGTCACATGAACAAACTCTAAAGCTTGAAACATTGATCTTAAACCAAGCATGGTTTCGGTTTTGCTTTCTTCTCTAGCATAAACTTTGTTTTAAATGTTGGTTTTAAGGAAGCTATGTACTCAATGATGAGGACTTAGGATGTTGATGTCTTAGATCATCAAGATCTTGGTCCTTAGAGTTTAAAAATGGTTCATTCTCCATGATGGAGATTTGGCCACTTCCAAGTTCTTTAAGGATATGATTTATTTTAAGTATTCTAGCACTAGTAGTTCTCTTTTCTTGTGAGGATGAGGTTTGGGTTGGAACTATGTTCTCTTCAAAAGTCTTGCAAGAGCTCTAGACAAGATAAAAGTAACTTGCATTCACGTTTGCTTTATGTTTTGCATAGCACGTTTATTTCTATGCTATCACTAAACCCCAAGATAAGGAATGAACTTGCATAATGCACGTTTAAATTCCAAGCTTCGCATTCCATGTTTGTATTTCAAGTCATCACTTAAGAACTTAAAGATGTAAAACGAGAGCTTGCATATCCCCTAAGATAATCTCAAAGCCTTTCTATTTCGGCCTTAAAGTCGATTGTTGCTGGGCCTAGAGCACTAAAATAAAGAATGGAACTTGCATATTTACTTTCAAGTTTTGTATATTTACTTTGAGCCTTGCATATTTAATTTCAAGTTCTTGCATTTCATATTTACTTTGAAGCTCTTACTTTGCTCTCTAATGAAGAATAAAATGGAATGCATATCACGTTTACTTTTATGCCATCACCTAAGAGACTAGAGCTCAAAGACTTGCCCATTTCATCTTGAGAAAAGTTAAATCAAGAAGGTATCTTCTTGAAATGCATTCGGCCATGTGATGATGAAAGCTCTAGGATGAGTTTTTCATTAGTTACAAGAGCCTATAGTTTATGTTTTAAGTTTTACCTAAACATAAGTGACATTTAAAAGTATTTGTGAGTATGTTCTTATGTTTAGGATTTCAACCATGAGTAAAATTAAGGAGTTGCTGCCCCATGTTTTTTATGAAAGTTCTTGACGAGTTAAATTGATTTCCAAGGTATTTTTGAAGTCCTAAAATTGTTCCAAGAGAAACTAGTTACCTATGTACATGAAAAAGAAATTTATACATGATTTGATGACTTACCAATTTCGGTTCTGCCATGATCATTTCCAGCACTTTAAATCATGTTTTGGGTGGTCTAAATATGTTTAAATACCTTGCCAAGTATATGCTAATTGTTCTAGACATTTTAGAGCATGTTTGGTTACTTTAATTGCTTGAAATGTGAATTCTAGAACCCCATGGGTACAGAAAATATGAATTCTGTCCAGATTGATTAACATCCATAGAATCACATTATATGATGTTTAGATCAATGAGAGTGACTCATAATTGGCTTAGGTATTAATTGTTGCATCATAGAAAAAGTCGGATGTGAGAAAGGGTTTAAAATGCATCTTTTAGAACACCGTAATTCATCCTAGTTTAGCTTCTTGCCAAGCTGTCCAGCCATAATTAATTACGTTTTAGGACTTAATAAATTATGGTAATGAGGTTAATCATTCCCTTAGAGGTATAAGAAAATAATTTGGAAGTTTGAGGTTACCTGATTAGGGGTTTTCACTCTTAAGGGAAAGGTTTAAGCATTACTCGATGGATGATAAATTGGTGTTTACCTCATGACTTATATGATGCTATGTGAACTATTATTCCTAAATGATAGTTTTATTATTGCATGTGATTGTTCTTTGAGAACTTAGAGATGCCTATGTTGTAATGAAAGTTATGTGACATGCATGAAACTATGTGGCATCTCAATAAAACATGGTAAGACTTAAGGTGACTTAAACTATGAGAAGATGATCCTTGAACCACCAAGTTAAGGGTGGGGATAAGGTGATTCTAGCCCCCTAGACCCGTACTTTAAGTCGGGACCTTTAACTTATCAAAAGGGATAAGTCCATGTGCTAGTGAAGACTAGCATGGTATGAGCTCATAACCTAGAATTTCCCCACGGGGAGATCAGTTAGGGTGGCCCCAGGAAAATAATGATGATGTTTTAATGTCACCACATGTAACCAAGATATGTACCATGTACCATGTTCCATGAACTATGATTCTATGCACCATGACTATATGAGTTTATGTGCTATGCCCCATGATATAAGAAACCATGAATTTATGAGTTTATGTGCTATGACCCATGATATAGGAAACCATGATTTATGATTAATGTACCATGACTTATGATCCATGTTTCATGACTTATAGACTAGGTAACCAAGAGATTTTCATAATTAAAGGGAACGGGCCTCGGAGGTTAACGTTTGCGAACTTCATAAATGAACTATTATATGCCCACGTTTTTACTAAGAAATTGAGGTCCCTGGAGACATATATGATGACACTTAGATATGAGGAAGAACCCTACTGAGTTTCTTTAGTAAGAAATCTCACTCCCTCTATCTCTTTCTTTCCATTACGTCTCTAGATTCGGATTGCGACGTTCGTACTCTACGTTGAGACACCCACGTGGGAGTACCACTACAATCCGGAGCACGGATCATACCATTTTGAAGGCCACTGCACTATTCGTGTCTTTATGTTTCCCAGACGGCCTTTCGCCCATCCTGTAGATAGCTACCTCTTCTCCCCGATGTCACCCTATGGAGATGACATGGTTTTTGAGCATGCTCGCACACGCAACGAGAGAATCCTACGGACTTACACCACAGGCTCGGGGTCTATACCCGAATATGTACCCTGCTCGCAGTTTTCGGAGGAGCCACCTGCCCCTATGTATGAGGAGGACTCTGCCCCACTCCCCACGCAGCCAAAGAGCAAGAAGGAGACGGTTACCCAGCCACGGAGGGCTCGGATGCCTGAGAAGCGACCCCAACACGGTGGACGTGTCCGAGTGCCCACTCCTAACGCGCTTCGCCCGTGGATCGGCTATGTCCCGCCTTACTCGTGACTGTAGCCGCATGGTTTAAAGGGTAGTCCTTAGTGCACACATGTCAAGTAGATAGGATAAACCTTCTTTTGTGTTGAGGTTATCCATTTCAGATGCACTTGGGTGTGGGTATTCTCTTGCTTGTAGCGCTTACGTTTCTATGTATTTCCTACGTTTCAGTTGTATTGCACTTTATGTATGGAATAGTCCCGCCATTACTGGTGGGCATTCTACGTATTAATATATGAGGTATTTCAGTATATGTGTTCATGATGCTGTGCATGGAGCCTTTATGTGTTTACATTTCCGCACTTTACGATATCGTTCGAATTACATAATACGCGGCTCATACTTTATCAAGGTTTTGTTACAAAAAAAAATGGCTCGTATTTTTAGTAAATAATTTCATAGGTAATAGAACTAAAACAAGAAGTAATGACTAATATTTGGCCTCAGTACATACTAGTAATATTGGGTTGAATATTAGGGTGTTACAAATGACTTCTTTCTTCTACCTCTTCTATAAGAAGAGCATAAATCTTACTAAGAATGTAGAAGCAAGATTTTCTTTACTCTTCAAGGATAAAACTAATTACATGATAAAGATTGAATATTCTAGCAAGTAGGAAAAGATTTTTGCAGAGTTTCCTCTCTTGAATCTTCAAATCTCTCATCTGTCTTCTAGCTTAGCATCTCCTTATATAAGAGTCTTTTGTGACCATTGCCATAGATCAGTTCCTTTAGTAACACTGTTGAACATCAGTTGTGTCTTGAAAGAAATAGCTAGAAGAGAGGTTGATAGAACTGTCAATTCGGTTACAGAAGCTGTTATAAATTTAAATATTTTGATCTTCCTTCAGAAACTACTTTTCTACTTTCTGAGCAAGCTTTCTGAACTCCTCCTTCGTGAAACCAGGATGGTTGATCAAATAGGCAGAAGCGATGATGTACCAGTTTGAAACTGGGTTTGACTTGATTATTTGAAATTCAAATTTCAAATTTCTCTCCCTTTCCTATAGCATTCTTTGCTCCACTCATGGATGAGCTTTCTGATATACGCAATCAATACCTTGAAGAGTTTTTTCACTTTTTGATCTTCAATCACATCTCCTTTGCTGATAATATCTTTGTGATTATGATGAATGAAGATTAAGTAACACGTTGCTCTTGGACATGAGTTGATATCTTCATCTTGAGTATACTTTCTGATGTCATGTACTGCTTTCTAAAGTCTCAGAACCTAGTTCCCTGTGGCGATGCAGACATCTTGTCATCGTTACCTATCAAATGCTTTGGTAATTTTACTTCTATTTCATTTCAAATCTCATAACATGAGATAAACATATTTACATATGTATAGTGAAATATATTCTTATTTGAGTAAGTTTTGCTCTTGCTAAACGATAGATACCTATTATTATCTTACATGGAACTTAATAAACACATTAGTTATTCTTCAAAGTATTTTCTTTAAATTGGCTTTGTTGTCATTCAAAACAAATAAGCACAAAGGATTTTGGAGCTAACATTACAAATCAAGAAATTGAATTCAATCATGTAATTAAGTAGTTTATTGCAAACATAATAATTCAAATTATGATGAAGCCATCTTGTCTTTTAATTCCAAACAACTTCCAAATTTGATAGATGAATCCCTACCTATCTAATGATATGTATATGACAGAAAAGTGAAAAACAATAATTACAGACTAAATACTCTAATTGGTCTCTCAGAAATATATCACTAGATAAATTAGTTTCCCAGAATTTAAAATTTCCTAATTGGTCTCTTACAATTCAAATAATGAGGCAAATTGGTCCCTCAAGATTTAAAATTTCCAAATTGGTTCAATTGTGATAGACAAATTGGAGACTTTTATATTCTGATGAATCAATTTGTCCATTTATTTGAATTGTGAGGAATCCATTCGACACTTTCAAATTATGAGTGATTCATTTGTCTCAAAATATATTTTTGATAGACTAATTTGAATACTTAGTCTTTATAAGTTATATAGAGAATTTTTTTTAATTCCCACTATTTGAATATTCTCTAAAATTAATGGTTATTCTTCGTAATAATATTCATCGTTCCAAAAAAAAAAAAATTGTGAGCATTCAATATTTGCTAACCAACCCGTAATAACAATTGAGTTTATTTATTTATTTATTTTGGTTAAAATGTAACAATCGAGTTCAAGCACTTGCGTCAAGCCGAAGCTCGAACAGTATGAAGTGTAATAATTTTAAACCAAAGGGGGCCCCCAAATTTCCCCTTTTTTGGCGTTGAGGTTCAGATTACTCATCCGCCTAGAGGAGTTAGTTTGTGGATAATGATGTTGATAACGGTCAGGGATGCTTCCTCTTCTTCTCCCCTCTGTTTCTGGCTTAATCGTATCAACACAAAACCCTCTGCCTCTAGAACTCCCAAAACTTCAATATGCCAAGCCAGTTTCTGTGTCCAGAGGAGACCCAGCAGTGCCCGCTCATGGAACCCTGGGCATGTCTCTACCAGGTAAAATGGTGCCAAGACCCTTTTCAAAGGCTACCTCTTCAAAAATGGACGCTCTACTGGGTTTGGTTCACTTCACATTGTTATTATTATTATTATTATGTTTTGTTTTTTTTTGCCTGAAGATGACCTCTAGCCCCTTCATGGAAATATTGATTCATCTTTTCTTTCCTTTTTCATTTCTGTTGCTTTAATCTCTCTGTTTTTTGTTGGATTGCATGGGAACTCTTGAAAAGAACAATGCATTGCAATGGGTTAAGTCATGAGTAAACATTCCCTGCACTGCAATAGGGTGATAATTTAAGTGCGGGGCATGTAAATTAGCTGCTAGTGGTGTTCAGAAAGATTATTGCAATGGAGGAAATGACAAGTAATAGGATGGCCAAATTCAATTAAAGTGTGTTGTGAAGTTGTTGAAAACTAGGGAGTGGAATGGCAGGGAGAGGTCAAGTTGTCCCTCCTTGCTACTTAATGCTTCCATTTTTTGCCCTTCAAAGTTTTGTTTTTGTGTTTACTAGATGTCCCTTTGCCATTTTTCGGTAATTAACCAAACAACAGTCAACAGGGTGAGATAAACCATTCCATCACTAGTGATTCCCTTCCATTGTCTCTTATCTCCCATACCTGTATTTCTTGCACGCAATCATCCAATTCAACAATAAATGCTCCTTAGTTTGTTTTTTTAGATTGAAAGTTACTAATTCTTTTGAGATAAAACGAGCCAACACTTGCTGGAAACACAATCTATGGTTTAATTCAGAAATACTGTTTATTTCAAGGGAACTAGTTGCTTTAACTCTCTACAATATCGGTTAATGTAACTTACATCTATTTTTTGCCTAACCTAGAAACACGGTTTGAAGTTGCCTGTGCTTTGCTCTGTCCAAGTCTATTATGCTAGTTCTTAACCTAGAATAAATTGGAGTGCAATGTTAGGTACTCAACAGTTAAGCTAAAACTTTGGCGTCTGGTGGGGTCACAAGTTATTGTTAATTTTTCCTCTCCTCTGAAAGTTTAGTTCTTTCTTTTTTACTTTCTGTCTCTTGTTGGAGCAAAGGATATGTAATTGCATAGGGTATTAGAAAACTACTCTATTTGTAATATTGTCAATTGCCTCCTGTTCTCAATATCAAATAGAAATCTTCAGACATGATATTTTTCCCTTTTGTTGTTGGTTTTAATTACCTTCTCCCCTACTTGCTGATTCGAAGTCTATGCAGCTATGAGGTAGCAAATTTCGATCCCTTGGGTATCAACCCAAGTTTATCTTCTGCTTTAAATTGTACTTGGGAGAATCTGGCATGCTTGTTTTCGCAAACATTTGAGAGTGCTTCCAGTTCAGACAAAGAAAAACCTAACTCTTCTCGTGGAGTAGCAGGTTTTATTCTTGACTTTTTCATTTGATGAACTTGAGCTTATGTTCGATTTGGCATCTCCTACCAAGTGATTGTTATATCTTGGCATTGGCAGCTGCAATAGAGGATAGCTCAATCGATTTTGGTGATTTCTTTAAAGGTCCACTGCCAGGAAAGTTTCTCAAGCTTTTAGGGTTTCTTGCCTTGTCACGGCTTGGTGTCTATATACCTTTGGGTGGGGTTAATAGGGAGGCTTTTGTTGGAAATTTAGATCAGAATAGTTTATTAAGCACTCTAGACTCATTTTCTGGAGGAGGTATTGGTAGACTTGGGATATGTTCCCTTGGTATCGTTCCTTTCATCAATGCACAGATTGTTTTCCAGCTTCTTGCACAAGTCTATCCTAAGTTACAAGATCTTCAGAAAAGAGAAGGTGAGGCTGGAAGAAAGAAAGTTCTTCAGTACACTCGATATGCTTCAGTTGGATTTGCAATTGTACAGGTGAGGTATTTACACTTCCAAATTTGTGAGGAAATTTGTACAGGGTATTTTTTTTTTCATTTTATATTTGTAAAAAATAGGACTATATGGAACAATGAGCTTTTAAGACAAGTTACTTCTTTTCTATATGGGAAAATATGAAGGACTTGCATGATCATCTAAATGATATTGAGAAGAAGAATATTGATCTACGTTATCAGGACTTTATGCAGACAAGAAAATATTAGTACACAGAAAATAATGTACACTCTCTAAATAGGGGAAAATAGTGTGCTACTACGGGTCATATGATCCATGCTGTTTAATAATTATTCCTTTATTGCATATGTAATATTTTAGGTATGCTTATTACTGATTGATCTTTCTGCTTTATAATTTGGCATTTGTTATTTTTCATTTCAGGCAATTGGCCAAGTACTCTACCTACGTCCCTATGTCAATGACTTTAGTACAGAGTGGGTTCTTTCCTCTGTGATCTTACTGACTCTTGGCTCTGTATTTACAACATACATTGGGGAACGAATTACAGACCTAAAACTTGGCAATGGCACCTCTCTTTTGATATTTACAAACATTATCTCCTACTTGCCAGCTTCTTTTGGTAGGACAATTGCACAAGCATTTAAGGATGCTAACTACATTGGACTTGTTACCATCATTTTGTCCTTCTTTCTGTTGGTGGTTGGTATTGTGTATGTTCAGGTAATGCTCATTTCAACTATTAAACAAACATGATCTTGTCTTCTGCTAGAAATGTTGATCTCAACACTAGTTTTCAGGAAGCAGAGAGAAAAATTCCTCTTAACTATGCTTCAAGATTCACTAGCAGAAGCAGAGGACTTGAAAAATCTGCTTACCTACCCTTTAAGGTCCACTCCCCTTTCACCAGCTTCTTGTTTTATGTTACTGTAGTCTCCGCCTTCTATTTTTCTAATTTATATAATTATCATGAAATTCTAAATTTGAGAATCTAGATCTTCTACTTTGGCAGGTAAATAGCTCTGGAGTAATGCCCATCATATTTTCTACATCATCATTAGCTCTTCCTGGTACCTTAGCACGCTTCACTGGATTGAATGCACTGAAGAAGGCTGCAGTGGCTTTAAACCCCGGCGGTATGCAGTTGTTTCATCATTGGATTTTTATAACACGTTGTTTTGGCCTGAAATGTCAGGTCTCGTGTATTTTGACCTGCATATGCTAGCATTTTGTGCATTATGAAACGCTGCAACTTGAAAACTGTTGGGAAGAATGTCTGATGAAATCTGGTGCCACAAATGCAATCCTACCATGCTGTGTTGCCTCTGCAATTTTGTCTCATCATAAATTGATGCTTTTTACATAACTGGAATTTTTGTTGCAGGCTCCTTCTATCTTCCATTTAACGTACTTTTGATAGCCTTCTTCAACTATTATTACACTTTCTTACAATTGGACCCTGATGATGTGAGCGAGCAATTGAAACGACAAGGTGCTTCGATTCCACTTGTCAGACCAGGCAGAAGTACAGCTACGTTTATCAAAACAGTAATGTTTTCCTTTTCTGTTCTTTCATTAGTTGATTTCCTTACTGATTATATCCTCTCTTTTTTTTCCTTTAAAATTATAAATTATGTCATAGAGTTATACTCTTGTATGTCATAAACTAAACCAGAATGTCTTAAACTAAACCAACATAATTGATTGCTTGCTGTCAGTAGGTTTCCTTGCAATGTTTTCCTTCATGTCATTTGCATTTTGTTACTCAATGAGTGCATTTGTTTCTGCTTTTCATTTTAAAAATAAATACTTCTCTTTGAATAAAAAGTATTTTTTGAATTTGTTTTACATGTTTGGTCAAACTTTCAAAAACAGTTGCGGATTTTTTTTAAATTTTTTATTTTTTGTAGCAATAGATAGTGATATGCTTCTAATTTTTATTGGAAGTAGTGAAACAGAGAGAAATCAATCCAAAAATTCAACACAGTATTTTTCTTTTATAAAACTATCCTTATTTTGAGGGTGAGGTTTGGCATAACAATAAAGTTGTCTTATGATTTAGAAGTCATATGTACGAGCCATGGAAATAATCTCCCTATTTTGAAAAACTCTTGACTAAGTATATGTCTAACACTTTATTTTTGCACATTGTCACATTAAAGTTAATGGATCTCATCATCAAATGAGTGTATCATGAATAAAGTTAGCGGGGCACACTTTTATTATGAGTGTGTAAATATGAAGTGTTAAACTTGTGCCACACAAGAACTCCTCTGTTCACATGTCCCTTTGTTGCAATAATACATTGTGATTGATTCTGACCTTCATTTTTATGCATAGAGGAGAAATTCTTGTATGACACAAGTTTAATATGGTACGGGGGAGAAATTCTCGTATGGCATAGTCATAGAGCTCATCTATGAAAATTTTAACCTCTTTATCACCCCTCAACCGAACATCTCCTCAATATTGATTTACCTGCTTAGTCTAAGTTGACTTGAAACTGCTTAAGCTAGCTGTATCACTATTGGATTCATTTTACACCCCCTAGTATATGGTGCAGGTTCTTAGTCGAATATCAGTTCTGGGTTCAACATTTTTGGCTATTTTGGCTGCTGGTCCAGCTGTAGTTGAGCAGACCACACACCTGACTGCATTCAGGGGATTTGCTGGAACGTCTATTCTTATTCTTGTTGGTTGTGCAACAGACACAGCAAGAAAGGTTCAAGCTGAGATAATATCCCAAAAGTACAAGAACATAGAGTTCTATGACTTTGACAAGTATTGATCATGAAAGGATTGGTGGTTTAAATTCTAGAGATACTGCTACATAGTTCTGCTAAATTTGATGTTCCAATGTGAGTTGAAAGTCTCGTTGGATGACAACAAATGGGAAGGTAAATAATAGTTTAGAGCAGAGATTGGTTTTTCTGGCAGTTGAGAAGATAAACTGCAAAATCCATCCCGTTTTATGTGTAGTAACAGGTTTAGTAATCACAAGAATAGATACGAAGGGACAAACTTCTTGCTGCTTGCTTATTTATTACAATGGAGATGATTTCACCCTGTTCCTTCACTTATATCCTCATCAAGACCCTGTTATATTCATTTTACGTTGTCCTTGCAATCCTTATTTAGCAACAAAGATCATTGCTGTTACCATTTGTCGCCTTGGAAATATTTTTCAGGCCCGTTCTGCATCCTAACTTTCGGTTGGTCTCAGCTGGACTCCACAGTTGTCTTACGTTTTGTTGTGTCTAATTTGAAAATAAACACAAGCGCACAACCGCACAAGATATGCAAAACCTGACCTGGAAGGTTAAGCATGTTGATCCTCTGCAATTTTGGAAATATGGAAAACACGAGAGAACAAAGAGGAGCAACTATAGGGATTTCAATCCCTAGTTAAATTGTAGGGCGATGAATGACATAATAGTGCACTAAATACGAAACAATTGTCTCTCCCCGCCCCCTCTTTAGCCGCATGCTTCCCCTTTCTCTCGATCTTGACTACATGAGTATTTAATTTCGACCATCAAATAGCGTTTTAGGCTTACTTGTCACAACGCTAGCTGACTTAATCAGATGAAGATAGCATACAATGTCCGTTACGGTATATGCAACAAATGCAGAAAAACCACCATCGGGCTTGGCTTCCCCCCATGCTTCGCTTTATCTTAATAGAATACATCGACAGCAGTGACAAGCAGGATTGGCATGACGTCCGGAATCAATATCCTCCGTACCTAACTGAATCGAATGTAGGCTGGAGCTGAATCTGAGGAACCAAATGCATCTGTATGTGTTACAAATCGTCACCTTCAGTGGAAAAGTCAGGTTCTTCCGGTTTCCGCAACTTAGGCAGGTCATCTTTAATCTTCAAAGCTCCTCTTCTTGTGTTGGCAGCGAACCTTGAAGCAAGTATTGTGGCCCCAAGGTTCAATTTGACCTGAGATGAATTTGAACCATCAGGATATTCCTCTTCATGTTCTCTCTCACTGACCACTGTCTCATTTAGAGGAATGGATTCCCTCAAAGTGAGGTCTTTGGCAGACATCCTTTTCTTATACCGACGCCAAGCAGCCTGTATAAAGCAGGCTGCCCAAGTCCTCCAGTGATGGGAGTAAAATCGAAAGGTGTGCTGCAGCTTCTTACTGTGGAGGCGCCGAAATTGGTTAGCAACAAACTTGAGGTCTTCAGCCCGAAGAGCAAAAGCTTCAACCTCACTGAGGGCTATAACTGTTCTAGTTGAAGAAGGCAAATTGGTGGTTGATTTTGGTAGTAAAGCCCAAGAAAGCAGTTCCTCGCCACAGAAGTCTCCAGGTCTCAATGTGATTGAGTTGAAGAAACCAGTCCGGCCACCATTTGTGGTAGAACTATCCAATCTACCTCTGATAACAAACAACATTTCGGTCACAGGGTCACCTTCACGAACAATGTAGGTACCTTGAGTGCTGAGAGAAGATACCAGCCGCTCACATATTGCATCAAGAAGCTGATCATCCATCTGTGAGAAGAATGGAACCTAAAACACACATGAACAGCAGTTTGTCAAATGCTTATAATGAAGTAACTTCTATAATTTATACCTACGATCATTGTTATGTTCAGTGGCCTCAATAGAGAGAGAATCTATCAACCCTAGTTCTGCATATTCAATTTGTCCTGAGGTAAGAAACCTACAGATACTAAAGCCATCTCAAATGCATGAAGATAATTTGCAATATACAGATAGTACTAGGTGCATAAATCTTCATGAACAGTGCATAAATCTTCAAGAAATAAAGTCAATCATCTTGTGAAGCATGATGGTTAATCCTGAATAATGGGATGATAGGATGACTGCTACACCGAAGTTAATGCAAGCAGATGTGTAGACTAAACATTCAACTTCAAATACTCAGAAGACAAATGTTACTCAAAAACACATTCATTGTTATTAATCAAAAATCACAGTCTAGGCACAGAATCACCACAAATCTAACGCATGATTAACAAGTTAATAACACCAAAGGTCAAGAAAAAATGTTGACTGCTGGAACAAGTGTGGTGAAGCTCAAACCGTGAAGAAGTTTGGGTGGAAGTGTCAACAGCCGAGTGAGAAGCTCAAATAAACCCTAAAGTAGAGTTTGTTTATTGTCTTTGAGACAGAAATACAAAGACACTGGAGACACAAATCTCTTTAGTGGTGGAGACAGTAACAGGAAATTTTGTCCCTAGGACAAAAAAACACAAAATTTCAGTAGCTCCAAAATATCGGGACAAAATACAGAGACAGAAATTTAATATTTTTATCTTTCAATAATACCACTATACATATTTATTATTTATGTTTCGATCTCCACTGTCTCTACTATCCTTGCATTTCTGTCGCTGTCCTTGTATTTCCTGTCTCAGGACAGTAAACAAACACTACCTAAAATACTTATGAAATAATAAAAATGCAAATCACCACTCACCCCAACAAAGTTGATGGGAAACGAAAAGGGGGATAAACTTGTTTTTCCCTCCTAAATGGTGAGTAATAACATTTTTTATAGAAAAAGAAATTTTATTAGAAGACAAAAATATGGTACAATAGAGTATGACAACCTCAAAGACACAAGATAACTACTAACTCTTAGAAGGATAAACCGAGCAACAAAGAAAGCCAATCCCTTTGAATATCAGCAAAAGGAACACCATTAAATAAGGCAAAGTGCAGAACACCAATTGGTGCCAAAAGACAGCTATTTCCCAGGCGCAATGGCTGAGCCTAAAAAACATGTGACACAATCACTGTCGCAGGGCAGCTGCATGACACTCTACACCAGCATAATTGGCCACTACTAACAACATAATTGTGAACTCGCGTATCACGGCACCTACTATTACCAGTTACTACAAAATATCAGCCAGTGATAGAATTGGAAGAAACAGAAATAAGGATCAACTATGCAACAAGTTGTGGACATGAGTGAGATAACAAACATCTAAGTGGACCATCATAATTACATGAAATAATAATTTGTAAAAGCAAAATAGCCAGCAAAAATCATACTCGCCGAACAAGGTCTAAGCATAGGTGGCACTGGATATCACGGCGAAGATCTGTAGGTAATGCGCGTAGAATGGTTTCTTCATCAACTCCACGAGTTGCAAGCCACTTATATTGAACAAATCGTCTAACACGACTTTTCAAATCTTCAGGGAGCTGGCGATGCCTCATCCACTCCTCTGTGTCTCTACGCTTAAGTCTCCACTCCTCAAGCCTTAAAGTAATTGATTGCAAATATGTCTACAACAATAAACAACCCCAAAGCATAATAAAACTGTATCAAAAACAAACATTTTACGATATATGTATATTGTTAAATATAGTAAACAAGTTACGTTGAACAACTTATTTGGCATTGTGTAGTGTACCAAGAGAATACATAGCTCATATAGCCATTGTTAAATACCAAGATGGCATAAAACCCCAAACAAAACAAGAAAATTTCCATATTTGTTGCTTAATATCTTTAAGTTGGCATATTACATGCAACAAACGTGCTAAAATTGAGTACATGTAAATTGTGTAGCCTAATTGTTAATGATTCTTAGCCACTTGGGAAAAAAAGGGGCAAAACAAATTGTCCGCAAGTACCTGCATGTTCCCAATCAAATGGGCAAATAATACAAGACCCAAGATGGCAATGAGAATGGCAAAGGATGTTTCTCCAATAAAAGTGCTTGTGTCTAGGTTCTGACCATAAGAACTGAAACAAAGTGAAACCAAATAAAAGAATAAGCATCAACAAACCATATCACCTATAACCTATCGATAACAAATTTCAAAATTAAGAGATAACTACCAATCCCCTACCATGGACAAGATTTCACACATCGCTGTCTAGAGTGAGCATTTTAAGCATTCTTAATACATAAAAGAAACATCATACATCCCTTCCACTATCTTAGTGCATGCTAGATTTTGAATATTGATACAGACTCACTAAAAGCTATTAAACCTAAAGCTGTCTCTTAAAACATTGTGTTTCAAGACTTTTTTTTTTAAAAGCAAAATAAACTACCCAAGACATGCATTTATACCAATCATTCAACTAGTAAAAGATTTCATCAAAATAGCACAAATGTTATATTCAAAAGTTTGATATTGTTTTCAAAGCCCATGGGGCTCATCAATGTGTTTTGAGTTTCACTTTTGAAAATTTTACTCTTCAAACAGCTTCCCCCCTTCCTCTACAAAGTAAAACTCACTAACATACCTTAAGGAACTCATCCCTCATTATTCTGCATCTTTTATTGCCTGCTTGCAACAGAATTAGGCAGCTTGAACTATTGAAAAATTTTGAAAACTTCTTGCAACAAAACAAGGAGGAAAACTAAAACTATTGATCTCATACATTGTAGTTAGAATCTTACGATTCATGATTCGAATCTCACAATTCGATACGATTTAATAGGCTAGCAATACGTATCTTACAGTGTATCTAAAATGAGCATGTATCTTACGATACATGTGTATGATTCGAATATGATTTATACGATTCAGCAATTCAATGATTCATTAATTTCCTTTTATTTTAACTTTTTTCACCAATTCTCACAAGAAAAATTAAATAGTCAACGAAACTTAAATTGTTAAATGAATTAACTAAAGAGGTGTTACTAAATGAACCAAAATTGACTGTTCATTGCTTAGTTTTCATTCTTCTAAAATAGTGATACCATACAAACAGAGTCACTCACTCACTCTATACACACCTTATTTGGTTCTTCTATTATTCTAATTTTGTTCATTTGAGTAGCTTTCACAGTTACTCATCCACTCTATATGCATCTTGTATGTTTCTTCACATGAAAATATTGTTATGCTATTTTTATTAGTGATCATGAATCTTACGATTCACGATTCGATTCGATTCACATTTGAAAAATTGTCTTCCGGATTCACGAGTCGTATCCCGATGTAACAACCATGCTCATATATGATAGTACTTAGATGAAAATGGTTAAAAAATTAAGACATGAAAGATTTGCAAGAACTGTATTATTGATGGGGATTCTTGGCCAATGCGACTCAAGAACCCTAGATTGTACAATTGAAAGGTAAGTTCAAGAGAATCTCTCATTCCCTTATATGAAATCCAAAACTATAGCTGCTATTCCCCTTTCCCCTCTCACCGAAAAAATCCAGAACAGATATCCCTCTTTCCCTTATCACCTGTAACAACTACTCAAACTAACTACCTCACCACCTGTAACAGCTTACAGCTGTACATTTTCTTAGAACGTCCTCACCAGAGATAATTACAATGAGGCCTATCTAATGCTTCCTGGCCTATTTCCCCCTTTCCCTCTTCTGACATATACCTGTTTAACTGCAGCTTGCCCATCATAATGTCATAATGATACAATAAACTAAGCAAATCTGAATGCTAGGTTATATAATTGTTTAGTTTGAAGGAAAGGAAGAGAAAATTCTGTGAAAAACCAGGACAGAGAGAGAATCTGAGAGAAGTTGAATCAGATCTAGAGAAAATTAATTCTGCATTAATGAAATGTACATCAGCTGCGTCTATTTATAAAGGGAAACAACCTTATGCAGCCCACGCACATGCAACATGAACTGATGTTAATCCTGTTAAGCACAGTTACCCTAATAAAATATTTAACCTCAGGGAGGTTTGGACTTGCAAATGGATTCATCAAGGTGGGGGGAAAAAATCTATTCAAGGAATGAGTAAGAATCAAAAGTCAGATTCACTAGAAAACACCTTAGAAGAATTAAGAGACCAAAATCTTTTAACAAGGCTAGAAGACAAATGGACAGAATCAATAAGTCCCAAAATAATTATTAATTTTGAGAACTCCCTATTGTTCAATTTTGAAATAAAATTGGAAGAATAAATGTAACCTAGCACACGGTAAAATTTCTGAACTGGAGAACATTGTAAAGAAGATAAACAATAAAGACATTGAACGATTAGAAACAATAAAGACATTGAACGATTAGCAAAACAGGAGTATCCTACCCAGTGGTCATCCTCCCAAAAGTTGACATAAGAATCATTACCTAACTTCAACAGAAGCAAAGTCTTAAAGGTAATGTAACCTAACTTCTAATTCAAATTTCAGCTTGAGTCCTATCACAAAGATCCTCACTGAGATTAACCTCAACATCCAGTTGTCCAGAAATGTTATTTTTCATAGTCCAATTATACCAAAAAGAAAGACTTATTTCACTCTTCTTTTTTTTTTTATTGAAAGACTTATTCCACTCTTTTAAATTTCCCATGCAACTCTTCAATTTTCTCATGAATTTACAGCCTCCTCAATCATCAACAAAAGTTGTATTCTAAACTTCCTTAACCAAATGGATGAAAGAGTGATGATTAAGCCACATATTTTCAAAACTAAAAGGAGTGGACCCCATTTCACCTCACTATATTCCAAAACAATAGCAAAGTGATAAAAAACCAGGGGGCTTGAGAGACTCTCTTGGATTAGCTCAAGAAAAGTGTCCTCCCAAGGTGTTGTGAAAAGGAATCTATCAAGCACAAAGCAACAGTGTAGTGCATTCTAGCCAACCATGTGAACTGTGCATTTGAGAGGGAAATATCCCTAAGGCTACATTCTATTATAAAACCATCAAAACCCCTCATAGATGAATTGAAGATTTGGATCACAATCGAGCATTACTTGGATATGCAAAACTGGACAATGTAGCACAAAGTGAAATAAGTTCCCGAGGTCGTTCTAGCCATTCACAAGCCAGTATTAACTAGGAAAAAGGAGGTTTCATCTGAACCTATCTGTCAAAACAGATTCAAGCTTCTAAGGAACCATACCAGCAGTGAACTTTCTTGAAAGCAATTCAAACAAGCCCCTACTGCCTTGTTGTATATAGTCATATTTTCCAGATTTGGTTTGGATATATTGTTATATTGTACATATTTGTTTTGTATTTTCATTTACTATGACAGATAGGATTAGCGTAATTATATGTATTAGGCAAATTAGTACCTGGCGATTATTAGCTAATAATTGCAAGATCTCTATTGTAAAGTTTTCTGTACATTTTAAGCATCAGAGAAAATTATTCACCTCACTGTATTCTCTATTTTTCCTTTCAAATTGGCACCAGAGCTTCCGATCTCGAAGCCTAACCAAATTCCGCTGCCTCCCGATTTCATTCTTGGACATCTACGGCCTTCATTGCTGTAACATTCATCCTTGGGCCTCTTGCCTCTTTTTTACTTCATTCTTCCCATTTCCCCCCTTGTTGTCCACCACTGTTACTACCGCTAGCTTAGTTTCTAGCAACTTTTCCGGCCACCCACCCTCACAACCAAATTCACCAACCTTAGATCAGCAAGCCCACCAAACCTCAATCTCAACCACCACCAGACATGCCTCAACACACGTCGCCACCTTCGCTCGTGCGTAGCTTCATGCATCGACACATTCCCAGCATGAGGGCATGTGACCTTACACCTCCGCCCACCCTTTCATCTCCAACCACCAGCCACCATGACAGAACCTGAAAACCCTAAAAGCTCTTCTCCAACCACCAAAACATCTACTCAGCAATGTCCAAATCACATACACAAAACGAAAGCAATACCAGTCATGACGCCATGGCAGCCAACTGTCGGAAGAGGAGTCAGGCGGCCTACTCCCCCAAAGAAGGCCCATCTCGATGTTGCAAAGGACCACCAATGGAATGGGGGCAGTTACTACCCTTCTGGTGCCTAGACCAAGAAGGCAGAGACTCGTTGCGAGGAAAGGGGAGTTTTGCGATCCCGTCGTCCTCTAGAACCATTGTTTTGACGGTCATTTGGATTCACCAAGCGGTGAGTCCTCTCTCAAGGCCTAGCTCACCTATGATCCCTCAAGTACCGCATCAACTCCTCACACTTCCTCTCTAAGTTCTTCATCCGATCCTCCATGGCAGCTTCCATGCACAAGGCCCCAACAACTCCAAGAAAGGAGGTTTGATGCCAAATGATAGAATCCACAACAAGAAAGAACAGAAATGGAAGAAAGAAATTTGAGAGTAATATTGAGTATGAAAAAGCAGAACAATTGGGAGAACGTTTTAGGGTAATAGGATTCTTGTTAAGCTAGGAGTACAAGTAGTGCTAAACTAGTACTTGATATAGATTATTAAGAAATAGGTCTAAACCAAATATTTGATTATGGAATCAGGGAATAATTCCACAAAAATCACAAACAAACGAAGAAGATTATAGAGACAATGCACTCCTGTCCTCTTCTCTTTGTATTATTCTTCCCTTCTTGTTAATGAATTTTCTTCTTTTATCCACAAATATATAGAGACAATGCAGGGCCTCTGAGGGTACTACTCCCTCCATGTCCGAAAGGCCTTAAATCCTCTTGCAGTAAATGCTTACCCATTCTCTATGTTCTCATCACATTTATCCCCAATCACCTGTAACAGAAATATCTCCTCCTCACCAGTTTTCCTTAGCCACTTTGGCAGTCTGTTATGCTGCAGGCAAGTAGCTTGAATATTTCTCAACCCTGCCCTTACTATAGCCTCCACTTCCACACATACACGTTATGACCTTAATGCAAGGAATCTATGATAGTGCCTTGTATTATACCCCACATCTATCAGGTCTCACATCAATATAACTACATAGATTTCAGATTATCCATATTATATTTTCTCTCCTTTGCACCGTAAACCCTGTTATTTCAACAGTAATGTGCAGTAAACACCATTTTAACATGAAGTAAAAATGAAAGTGAGTGATGACTTAATTGTGCACCATTTATAATATCAATTTGAAATATTTATAAAATGGATGTAGTGATGGACCATATCTTACCTTAATTGCTGCAACCCCCACCACAAACAATAAAAGTATTTTCTGATAAAGTTCGACGAGACAACTTGTTTCGTTACTGCATTTTCAAATATCCCAAACTTGAAATCATCATTATTGGGATCACATCTGTCAAACACATTTGTATTATTTGCCCATATCCTGCGCTGCTCGTTATTAGAAGAACTACAGTCCAGGTAAAGAAAGCAATTTTTAGGGCTAGGTTCTTTTTTGCAAAAGGATTTCCAACATGTAGTATAACGGTCCACAGACAAAAGATACCAAGCTGCCCCTAAAACCTACAACAACAAAAAAGAGAAAAGGACATGCATCATTACAGCAGAAAACTGTAAACAATCCAATAAGTTTCCGAGAGTTCAGATAAGTCTGTGTTGTGTGCATGTGTGAGTATGTGAGAGGGGAAGGTTGCTGCAGGGAGAGAAAGAGAGAGGAAAAGGGGGGGGGGGGGTGGAGGGGATGAGCTATTATTAAGCAGGACCATAAAATTAATTCAAACAACATACATGACTAGCCAACATATACAATAGAAGATTATATGCAGCTCCTGCCCAGGCAGTCTTTGTAACTACTCCCGTTGCTTTGATTATTTGAGAACTTAATGGAAAAATCAAGTATAATCTTGGAACATATTGAAGCAAGACAATCAATGCAAGAGCATTATTCTTGTGATCAGTCTGAGGGCTTCTTGTTGCTGGTATAATAAACCAGATAACCATCTGGAAAACAAAAATTCAATCAGCTATTATCAATATGTCACATCTCCCACTCAAAACCAACTGAATTACTGAGCATGCAAACAAAGACAAAAAGTTAGAAACAAAACAATCAGGCCTCACATTGTGAAGGTGTCTACCATATGCATTACTGTATAAAGATGCCAAGTCAAACTGTGCTTCCTCATACAGTCATAATTATAGTTATTAAAGATAGACCTCAGCTCAAGCTTTAAGCATCGAATTGAAAGCTTAGCTTGCAAAAGTTCCATCAAATCATGAACCAAAGCCAAAACTACCAATAGAGAATATCAATCACTTTTTCTAGGCCATCTACAGGAGTTCATCAGATGTAAGATCAAATGGGCTTTAACTATGGACACCAAACAGAAGCTTGAGCACATCTTACTACTGACAAATCAAGCAAATCTTAAGCTTGACTGAGTTACTTACAAGGTGGCGATATGCTCAGTTCATTCATATCCTTAGTTCAGGATGTTAGTGCTGGATGTGTAAGGGCCTAAAACCTCTAGTTAGCTTTATCTAGTACATTAATCCATCATACAGTGGATAAAGTGATCATGCCCATATTTACAATGAATAGAGAAGTTCATTCATTTCTTCCTTAGATAATTTTTGTGCTATTTTTTTTTCTCAATTTACTTTTTTCCATTTATATATGCACAAATCAAAATTGATTGAAAGAGAAGTTTGTAGCACATTTATGTTCAGCAACAATAGAACATTTTGTGGACATTTCTCAAAACTGATGGCACAATAGAACAACACACCTGTGGTAGAGGTAGTGTGGCAATAAAGTCAATGAAGAAATCAGATCTGATATATCTCCTTGCAATTTTCTTTGGGTCCATGACAAGTTCACCCCTGCCAAATACCCGCGAGCTGGGTGCGACATATGCTGTTCTGAACTTAATGATTAGGTGCAACAGATAAAAGACATCAGCAATAGTGCGAAGAAAGGTCACAATGATCCGTAATGTTAGGTCTGTCCTCACGCATGAAGACCTTGCATTTCCTCTCACACTGGGCAAAAAAAAGTACAGTGGGTCGACAAAAAGAGCCACCAAGCACGAAACTATAAAAATCCGGTTCCATTTTAACACAATCTCACTGCCCGGGTCAAGAATTCTTTTGCTCCACGGCTCAAGGTCCTCGGGGAATACCTTAGATCCTCCACTTCTAAATGTGTCACCAAACCTATTTTTCCCTGATGGCAGTGCACTGCTTGCTTTATGCAAGGTAGACGACGTGATTTTGTAGGTGGACGATGACTTTTCAAGTGTCGTCGGTTCTCTGTTCTTTTTGCCATCCGAGTAGAACCTAAAACCTTAAATTCTTAGAACACAAAATGGATCACAATGTTCTTGAGTAAAAAATAAAAAATGATCGCTGATTATGGAATGAATGAATGCCCGGGCACAGACCTAACAAAAGGGGGGGAGCAGACATAACATACCTGACAAGCTTTCCTTTTTTGAGCTCCATGGAAAGTGGGATCTGGATTCGGTTCCTTTAAAACCCTAACATGGGATGCCCGGTGAGGTGAGCCGAGAGTGACAGAATGATTGTGGGCTGCAAGGTGTAATAAGAATCAAACGTCTAACAGAATGGGGATCTTACACCGAGGATGTCTTGAAACCGGAGGACCAAACTTCAGACACGACAACTGCACAGGACAAAACAAGTCAACATTTCTTGACTTAAGCTTGAGCTAGTGCTGAGCTGTTTTACGGTACTCAAGACGACGGAAGAAATGCATTGCTGTGCTTTTATATTTTTCGCTTTTCAAATTTAAGCGTGTTTAGTAGTTACTTATAAGGCTATAAACAGTTTTTTTTTCCCATATTTTTTTAATATAATCTATATTTAGGTGGTTTGTATTGTACCTCTCTAAATGAAAGGGATTTAAAACCTTCTTTGATTGGTCCAACACAAATTGAGCATATATTAAATTTTAGGTAAATTATATTCACTTCTTCTGAAATTTATGAAAATGCAACTCATACCCCCCTTTATTGAAGGGTATAGGTATAATATAAATATTTAAAATTTGACAAGTAAAGGGAGTGTGAGTTGTATTTCCACAAATTTTGGGGGAGTTGAGTGTAATTTACCTTTAAATTTTTATATATTTAAGTAGTGATTTCAATGTGCAAAAGAAAAAAAACAATAGTGATTTCCAAATTTATACTTACACTCACTTCATACTTTTTTCTTATAATTTTACTCAGGGTCTATTAACAAAATCAAAACTTTTTTATTCTTAAATATCAATTCAAATTAATTATCCTGATTTCTAAATATCTAAAAAGCATTTTACCTCAATTTTGAAAGAACCCTAAATAAAGTATAAATATCAACCCTTTTATCAATAGAAGTAACATTAAGGTACTCTGGACACCAAATTTCATTAAGTGTCCACAAGTTAAACTGGCACTCGACCTTACAAAGCCATAGTGAATGAAGTTTGACTGTCACAACATGTAGGCTCTTGATAACAACAGTGCGTGATGAATATTCGATATGTCAAAACTGGTCGAGATAGATGAGGTATGATTCTCAAGGAAATAGAAATCAATGTTGACAAAGCAAGATTGACAATCAACAAGATGAAGTGGATGTTTGTTGCTTGAGATGAAGTTTGAATCTCAAAGGTTGCAAGCTAGCATGGAAAGATTTTCAAGCATAAGTTCGACGTGTCGAAGTTAATGTTTATCATTTAGGACTTGAAAAATTTTAAGGGTGTTGAGAAGATTGCCCCAGTGATCAATATGAGACAAATATTGATTACAACAATTAGTAGCAATTATCAATGATTTTTAGTAGTTATTGACAAAGGCATAATGAAGACGTGATGAAGTGATAAACGTTTAATGACAAAGACATATGACAAGGAAAAAAATTATCAAAGACATGTGGACAACATCCAAGGACGCAATCAAGACAAATGTCAGAATCTTAGAGCATGTTTGATTTCTGTTTTTCAGTTTTCAGAATTTTGTGAAGGAAATATTAAAAACTAGAAATGAAAACTGAAAACTAGATAGGCGTGTTTGGTTTGAATTTTCAGTTTTCATTTTCCAGATTTTGTGAAGGAAATACTGAAAATTCTGAAAACTACAAAATCCAGTTTTCAGTTTTCATTTCCAATTTTCAGTTTTTTCTTCAAAAAATCCTGAAAACTGGAAAACTGAAAATGAAAACTAAAAACTAGAGCAAACCAAATAGGCCCTCAATTTTCATAATTTTTAGTATTTCCTTCACAAAATTTGAAAAACTAGAAAATTGAAAATAAAACTTGAAAACTAGAAACTAGAAACTTAAACCAAATACGCTCTTAGAGTCCTAGAATGTCTATAAATTGTAGTTCTATACATTTGTCAAGAGTTGGAATTGGTACTCAAACACTCACTCTCACAAAGTCACCCTCATGATGAAATAGAGTCCAGAGTCCTTTGAGTAATTGTTCTCAACCCATTTCCTCGCTCTATTAGATCTCCTTTATTTTCCTTTTGTATTGTTAGTATTTTATTTCATTTGTCAATCAAATACTCTATATTCTCCATTTCTTCTGCACTTTACACTCTGTCCATCTTCATTTCATACATGACATACAAACCACATTATGCATTCCACCCACATTTTACTTACACATTTTGGCACTCAGTTCTTTGAAGTGGTGAACCCAAGGGGAATAGTTTGCTCCCCAAATCGAGATCATGCAAAGCAAAGGTTTTGAACTCAAAACTCTTTTTATTTATCTACGAGAACCTAGTTTAAAGTAATTTGACTTCCTATTCAAAGGAAATTGTCAATTATTTGTTGTCAATATAAAGTGTCAAAATTTGTAATAAACAATTTGGCATGCCTAGCAGGACTCCGTAGTTGAAATGAATAACGTGTCAAACAAACGAAATAAACAAACAAACAAACAAACAAAAAAGGAAAACATATTTTGAAGATAAAGGTTACCTTCTGAAGATTTGAACTTGGTTTCTTGCTTTGGAAATCATTTCTTTGTATGCAAAACACACCAACGTCCATTTCAAGAATTATTTTCACTTCATTTAAGTTCTGAATCTCTCTGAATGAGATTAAACACGTTGAAACATGATAATCGTGAAAATAAAACTTGTTAAAGGTACTTGTATGCCAACGAGAGTGGTCAAGTTGAGTACTCAAGAAACTCAAGTAAAAGATTAGTTCATTCTTCAATAATTTTAACAAAATTGGTTTTATTGTCATTCAAAACATTAAGCTATAACACTTTCTAAAGGATTTTGGAGCTAACAATTATATATATATATATATATATAATCATAAATACCATTGTTCCACATCACGCACCAATCAAAATACTGAAATAGTATCATGCCTACTAATGGAGGTTGGGCTTAGTATGGTAATCCGGTAAAGAAACATATACAGAGCATAAATAGAAGATATAAGCAGCCTACTTAAACCCTTCCCCACACTACTCCGACTGATAAGTGCCTAAATGTGCATAACCCTACAACCAACTAACAAAACAAGGCTATCCTTTGTATACAGTTTGCACAAGCGCTCCAAGGCCCCCCACTAGCTCCTAAGAGTGTCACTCCCAGGAGGGAGGAGTGTAACTAAGCACTTGGGCCAAATTGGTAGGAGTAGCAAGATGACCAATGGGATGAACGTGAACACCTCATCATGGACTGATAGCTCCCCTCTAGACTTGCGGAACTGCCCTCAGAGGTTGTGTTACCATGGTCTCTCCATCGCTACTACTCCCCACCTCCATGGGAACCGCAGGCATAGAATCACCAGAGTAATGTGGAGAAGGTGACTCCTTAGATGGGTCTAATCATGGCATGGAGGAGCAAGGCGGTGATTGAGGCACATACACTAAAAAGTCTCTCACGGCTGATGCTACAAGGTGGGTGCAGAGGAACCCCTCCATGTGCGAAAGTGCACGCTCAAAGGCAAAATCATAGATGAAGGGGGTGGCCGTAGAAAACCAAAAGCTAGTGACAAGGTGCGCAAATTGATGGTTCATGAGCACAAACAAACATACTGCACAATGATCGATTAAGTAGTACTATCAGTTGCTTGGGTTATAGTGCAATTCCCATGTGGGTGTGTCAATGTAAAGCACGAATGTTGTTATCAGCCTCTAAAAATAATATGGAAAAGAAAGAAGAGAGAAAAAGAGTGAAAAACTTATACAAGAATCTCAATAAGGGCTTTTGACCCCCACTTTTGTTGTTTGGTCTCATAAAGCATTTTTGTCTTTTTCTCACTAATCTTTGATTAAGAATGTGATTAAACTTTTTTTAACCATTCTTTGGCCTTAATTAACTGAAAATAATTATTTTTACTCCAAATTAATTAATAAAAATAATTAATCTTTAATTAGAACTTAATATTGTTTATATTCCCTTAATTACTTTACTTAAGCTTAATTAACACTAACTAAGGGCAAAATGGTAATTTTACACGAAAACATGTAATGACTCGTTTTTTGATAGTATTATTTAGGATAAAATGATTAAATGTGAATTAACTATAGGGATTTTGAAAATTTTGAAAGACACGGTTATGATCACAACAATAAGATCATTTTATAAGAAAAAATGAAAATGACTTAAATATTATTATTTATTCAAAATAATAATATTTTAATCAGGAATATAGAATGAGACCCTAAAATGGTATAAGAACATAAATAAAAAATAAGGATAAGGTTAAATAAATATTTTTAAGCTGGTAAAGTTGTTTAGGTGTCAATTAAGTACTAAAATGGTAATGATCGATACATCAAAACTGATCCAATTAATAGATATTATCATATCTAAGATACATTCTACTCAGGGCAATCAAATAAATGTAGATATTTTTAACATTAATACTAGACAAATTGATCCGAAAATAGTGACAATTATCCCTTTATAACTACTTACTCTCCAAGTAAGTGTTATATATATAAATAAAACAAAGATGTCATTTTTCCTTCTTTGCTGCACAGCTTCCCATTTCTTTTCCCTTTCCATCACCTCTTCATTTTCTTCTTCTTGAAATTCCATAAAACCTTCAAATCCTTAAAGACTACACTTAGATAAACACCTAAACTTGTTCAAGAACACTTCCTCTACATCAAACTTAAACCATAAGCTTCTTTTTCTTTTTCAAATCTGTACAAATAGCAGCTCATATAGGGGCTGGAAGGTGGTTTTGAGGCTTGAATTAAAGGAGGAAAAGCTAGAGAAAGGTTTGGTAAAAAGCTTGGAGGAAGGTAGGAAAGATCCTCTATATATTGATTTGTGATTGTTTGGTTATTTTGCTAATATAAACTTTTGAGATATGTTTGAAATTATGTTTGTGAAATCTAAAATTTGTTTCAAGATGCATATATATGAACTTGATAGATGTAAAGGATGCCATATATAAAAGTCTTATGGAGTGATTGAATTGATATAAGAGATTTAACTAAGCAAATGAAGAGATTTTTTGTTCTTTAAAAAAAATGAGGCACCTGGAAATTTTATAATAATATAATTGGAAATCATTTTATAAATTCTTGAAGATTGGTATTTCTAAAATATGATGATAGAGTTTCATGAACAAGAATGAGATTTTGATCTATAGCAAAAAAAGGCTTCAAAGTCTAAGTAAGACACTTGGTTTAATTCCCTAAAAATTATAAGAATTATCAAGTAAAGAGTCCTACAAGTTTCTGTAGTAAAGAAATCTCATAAAAATTTAGCAGATTTTACAGAAAAATCTCATAAAAAGTTTAGCTGTTTTTATAGAAAAATCTCATAAAAAGTTTAGTAGATTTTACAGATAAATCTCATAAAAGTGAAGGAGATTTTAAAAAGGAAAATCTCATAAGAATTCAAAAGATTCTGAAGAGAATATCTTATAAGAAATTCAAGAGATTTAAAGAGAATGATCTCACAAGAATTCAAGAGATTTTGAATAGAAGATCTTATAAGAGTTTACGAGATTTTAGGAAAATCTTAAAGCAAAAGTATGAGAACTAGAACTATTAAGAGGAAACTCTACTATCATAAGATTTCCTAAACAAATATTAAAGATTCTTGTGAAGAAAGAAAACTTTAGAAATAAGCTTTATGTAATATTAATTGCTTGATTATAAAGCTTATGGATTCAAATTGTGATATATATCAGGTTGTAACATGAGGTGTTACATTGTTATGATAAAAGTGATATATTGAGAATAGCATGCTATTATGATCTATATCAGGTTGTAGTACGAGGAACTACATCATTGAACTATGTTAGTGATCTATATCAGGTTGTAATACGAGGTGTTACATCATTGGCAATACATCAAATGAGAAGTATATTAGGAATTCTATGAGTTTTATCCTCAAGCATAAATGTACTCTTAATACTATGTTAAGAAAGTAAGAAAAGAATCAAACAAACAAATTATTTTAAAACAATAAAAAAATAGATTAACTACTTAACTCTAAGTCAGATATCACTGAGTAGTCGACTGGTATTTTTTTCTACTAGGAATCTTTGATTCTCATTCTTGCTGTTTTTATATTTTTACATAGATTGCGATAGTGGTGATTTTTGGAGATCATTAGCTGGTGTTGGCATTATGGTCCAAACCTTTTGATCAGCCAATGATAGAGAATTTAGTCAACATTTTTATTTTCTTTTAACGAATTTTGAGTGGTACCCTACCTAGACTAGGGGGTTCTTGTGTGAACTAGGGTAAGGGTTTGATATAGTTATGTACACTATTAATTGTCATCACTTAATAAAATTATGTTGTTTCGCTATTTTATTACGACTTATTATTTATGTTTAAATTTTGCGATGCAGGGGAAATAGTGGTTCATGTTTTTACAAAAGCAAGCTCATATTTAATATCAGATATACACCTTATATTCAATGATCAAGTAGATTTAACAAGTAATAACTACTCACTAGGACTCATCCAAACATCATATATCCCCACAAATCAACATATCCAACTCCCGGGTGATAGCTGGATCCGATCATCACTTAATCTCGCGTTAAATTACCTTAGGGGCATTTTGGTAATTTTGCACATAAGAAAAATTTGGAATTGCAATTTTTGCACCGATTTCCATCTAAAACACTTGTAGCCTTCTTTAAACGTTAAACTAACCCTTTGAGGATGACCAGGATTGACCGTCCTCAATTTCTATGCAAAAATGACCTTAGGGACATTTTGGTCATTTTGTATAAAAGGAAAAATCAGGGTGTTACACCTTCAACCTTACAACCACCTCAAAACTTAGCTAAATCCAACAAATAAGTACATTTTTTCATACCTCTTCTACCTAAAAAAACCCAAATCCACCATTTGTTTTTCAAGAAAAAACTCCTACTTGTTCTTGTGAAGGTTGAATGTGTATGCTTGGGAAAGGAAAACATTTTGCTTCCGTTTCCTTGGTAGAGTTTCAAGGAGCTTTTTTTGAACTTGGTCTTCAACAAAAACTTCTTTTGGTAGAGGTTTATTTTCAAAACTTGTCGTCTTACATGGTTTTTCCCACCTTGGAAAAAACCTCGAGTTTTGATAAATGTTCTTGCTAGGAAATGGGTTCTTTTACTCAAAAGTCCTTTTCTTCTTTTAAAATGTCTTCAAAGGCTCATCATTTCTTTCCCTTTAATTTTCGGTTTTCATCATTTCATGTATGTAAGGATTTTTATTTCAAAGCCACTTTTATGTATTTAAAGAGAAGAAAAATCTTCTCTTTGGCTATTATATGGCTTTGACCAAGAAAAAAAGGAGGAAGGAGAAGTTTTGTAGTGGTTTGGTTAGTGGTGAGTGTGTTTATTTGAAGCTTAAAGCTTTGGTTTGTGAACAAAAATTGTGCTTTGGTGAAGGAGAAGAGAAGTATTTGGAGTATAGATAATGGAGAAGTTTTTGAACAAACTTGATGCTAAAGTGTAAAAAAAAAAAGTGAATAGTAGCAATAACCGTATGTTAGAGAGTATGTGTGTATGCTTGCTAACAAAAACAAAAATGAGTGTGTGTAGGATGGGGGTGAGGCTGTGGCTCACAAGGGTAGTTAAGTAGGATCTTTGTGTTTTTGTGTGTAGAAATTAGGGTTGGGTAGGTTTTAAATCATGAAAAAATTATAAAATGAAAATAATGTAAGGGTTTTATGTATGTTTAAATGGGCTAACCTTAATTAATTCAAATTTCAAATGTGACATTACTTCTAATCTCATGGAAAAGAAAAAGTGATAAAGTAACTTTGTCTCCATATCTTTCAGTGTAGTGACATCATCATATCGCAAACTTATTAATAGGAATTGGCCTTAATCCACTCAAAATAATTATCTTAACCCAAAATTAAGTTATAAAAATAATTAATCTTTAATTTGAGTGTAATATTGCTTATATACTCGTAATTACCTTAATTAAGTTTAATTAGCATTAGCTAGGTGCAAAATGGTAATTTTACATCACTCCTCACTAGGACCCATCCAATAATCATATATCCCCTTAAATTATCATGTCCAACTCCCAGGTGATGACCGTGTTTGGTTGTCACTTAATCTCACGTTAAATTACCTCAGTGGCATTTTAATAATTTCATGCACGGAAAAAATTGGGAATTGAGATTTTCACACTAATCACTATCCAAAACACATATAGTCCCCTTCAAACTTAAACTAACTCCTTGAGGATCGCCGGGACATGCCATCCTTGATTTTTGTGTAAAAATAACTTTAGGGACATTTTGGTCAGTTTGTATAATAGAGAAAATCAAGGTGTTACATCTAGCATTGAGGTGGGTATACTCTTTGTATCATGGCTAAGGTGGCTTTTTGGTTTCATTTTGACCACAGTCCTATTGTCGGTGATCCTCTCATCTGCTGGGCTTATGGTCTGCTTTCTTAAGTGACTACTCTCGCTTTTTGTCTCTGTGATGTTAATTCGAGCTTTTGTTTATCTAACAGCCTGGACTTCCGCCATGTTGATTTTTTGATCGATCTTTGCCAAAATTTTATAATGATTCTTGGCATGGTTATGGCTAATAAGTCAGTGAAAGCTCCTACTCAGAGAGCGCTTATGATGGCATGTACCTCTACTAGAGGGTCAAGCTTGGGGATCTGAATGTAAAAAGTGTTGAATCAATCCATATACTCCTTCAACGGATCTTTAGGCCGTTGCTTACTAGCGTTCAAAGAGTCAACATTCTTCTTGGAAACTCAACTGGAGGAGAATCATTTTATGAAGGTTGTTAATAGCTCACCAAAGTTGTGTATTGATTTTACTGTTCATGAGGAGTACCAAAGCAAGGTTGCTTTTTTTATAAAGGCTTAGAATGTGCAACATAGGTAGGGATCACTCTCTCCATTTATTAGCATAATGGATTTGAACATGGTCACGTGTGTTAGCTCCAAAACTTTTAAGAAAGCTTAAGTGCCAAATGTTTTAAGTGATAACATAACCAATTTTGAGAAAATATTTTAAAGAATGACTAATGTTTTCCTTGAGTTTCTTGAAGCAACAAACAGGTTTTATCACGTTAGCATACACGGTTCATAAAATGACAATATTTTTACATGACATATGCAAGCATGTTTAATCTCATTAACATAAGTGAAAAATATATCATGGAATAAACATTTATATGCTCAATGGACTGAAGGAAACTCTCAAGTACAAGAAACGAAGGTTCAGATCTTCAAAAAGTAGGATGTGCTTCAGAAAGTGAAATTCAAGTGAAGATATCAATCTAACTTTGAAGCAAGGGTGTACTACAGTCCTCAATCATCATGATCAAAATAATATCTTCAACAACAAACTCTAATTGAAGACTAGAAGATCAAGAGAAATTAAGGAACTATTATTGTACTTCAGAAAGCACGTTTCACAGTGAAACGGTGCACTTTATAGGAAAAAGGAGAAATTTGAAGTTCAAATTTAAAGTCAAACCCAATTAAGGGCGGATGTGACATCTCTTCTACCAACTTGGTCAACTGCCTTAGCTTTTGAAAAGCAAAGTTCAGAAAACTTGTTCAGAAAGTAAAAAGTAATTTCTAAAGGTGGCCTTAGAAATCTCTATCTCACAACGGCTTTTGCAACTATCTTGACAATGCTGAGCTACTCCTCTAGACTACACTTCCAAGACACAAAAAGAAGATCACCATGTGTCACTTGGAAAATAAATCAAGGGCAATGGTCATAAATGCATATTAAGTGTAAAATGAGATGTTGTGCTTACAAAGTGAGACTTTTGCTCATAAAAGTGCTGAAACGCTAAAGAAATTTCCCTTTATCCTTTGTAAAGTTTATTACTGCTTGTAATCAATTTCTTCACTATAAAAAACTTCTTTCTATATTCTTAGGAGATTATACGTTCTTCCTAGTAAGAATCAATAGAAAGAAGTCATTTAAGTTTTCCAGGTCTGTCATTATTCATCTTATGAAAACTTGAGTGCTAGTTAGTTTGAGTGTTCAAACCCAAACACAAACCTTTATGACCCTGATCCGGTAGTGATCATTGTGAGTTAGCTTGAAGAAGCTAAGCAAACACTACTTGTAACATGATAGTAGAGTGAGCTATTGGTCATGAAGTTAGCTTGAAGAAGCTAGTCAAAGATTACTTGGTTGTGACAATAGAGTGAGCTACTGGTCACAAGTTTAGCTTAGAAAGACTAGTCAAAAAGTACTCAGGTATGATAGTAGAGTGAGCTATTGGTCACTGGTAAGAGCTTGGAAAGGCTACTGTAAAGACTATTTAACTTTCTCTAGTTGAGAAAGGTTTTAGTAGAACCCAACGGTGGTTGAGAACTGAATGTAGACAGATTGGCTGAACCAATATAAAGACTCTTATGTAGTATCTTCTTCTTCCTTAACTCTCCTTTATTTACTACTTTGTGTGTAATGCCTAGTGATGAAGTTGGAGACTGATCATCGGTGCAAGAAGGCATAGATAAGGAGTGGCTTCTGGCAGACTTCCAAGCGGAGGGGTACATGAATGAATTGATTACACACCCGAATAAGAGGGATGCTGAGACATTATAGGTATGGACTATATAGTTAAGGAGGGCTTATATGAATTAATTGGTACTACCTATATCAACAAGATGCTTCTTCTTTTCAGTAGCCCATCACTTAAGAACTCTACAATTAAATGTGCTTGACTTAGAACAATTTTGGGATGGATAACCTTCTGGGAAGTTTTCCCAGGAAGCATGTGAGTGAGGACAAAGCACGCTGAAAAGACCCGTGTTGGTTTGTGGGGACAGTCATCAACCCATAAAGCAGCAGGGGATGTTACAAATGGTATCAAAGCCTGTACCTCTCCTAGTACTGTGTGGTTTGGGGACGAACCAAGCAAAGCTAGTGGGCATGTAACACCTGGTGATGAAGTCGGGGAGTGATTGCCAGTGTAAGAAGGCACAAACAAGGAGTAGCTCCTGGTAGACTTCCAAGCGGAGAGATACATGAATGAACCAATACACATTCAAATGAGAGGGACCCTGAGACTATATAGGCATGAGACTATATAATTAATAAGGACTTATATGAATTGATTTGTACTACCTATACCAACAAGATGTATCTTCTTTTCGGTAGCCTATCACTTAAGAACTCCACAGTTAAGCCTGCTTGAGTTGGAGCAATTTTGGGATAGGTGACCTCCTAGGAAGTTTTCTTGAGAAGCATGTGAGTAAAGACAAAGCACGCTAAAAAGACCCGTGTTAGTTTGTGGGGACAATGTCATCAATCCATAAAGCAGCAGGGGATGTTACATTGTGCCTATTATTTCGTGTTTTCTGAAAACTTGCTTATATGCATTTTAATTATCTTTGTCATAATTTAGAAAGTCACTTTCTGATATAACTAACACTGTTTTCGTTGTACTTCAAGTTTAATAGTTGATAGTTATTGTTTAAGTTTTTGCAAAAAAAGAAAAGAAAAGGTCAAGCATGATTCTGTAGGTAAAAGTGCGCACAAGAAGGGGGTTGAATTGTCCTTTGCTTCATTTTACTTATCTGAAATATTTAAAACAAATACTATCAAGTATGAAACTTGTAGTGCAGCGCAAACTCAGTTTGCAGTTTTAGAAAGTAGATTTCTGAAGTATGAGATAAACAATGGAACGACAAAAGCATTATATTGGCATATACTAAAGAATAATGCATAATAGAGAAACGTAAAAGAGATCAAGGAAAAGAAGATGTGACATGGATATTTTATACTGGTTTAGTCAAAACTGCCTACATCCAGTACTTGACAAATGTTGAGGTTCTATTAAAATAATTTTTTCAACCTGAGAAAGAATAATTGGATGGTCTTTATATTAGTCTCCCCAAGCTTTTGTAACATCCTAATTTTTAACCCAATACTCTAGAACATATTTGGATTAATCATTAGTTTGTTACCTCATAGTTCTCATTTTTACTTTGAAATACTTAGCAGAAATACGGGTAAATTTTTTTTTTGAAATACAAAGTGAGAGCCGCGTGATGCGTTAAACGGTAAACCATGTAAAGTAACACAAATTTCTCACAACATCATAACATAGAGCACAACATGAACAACACTGAATATCATCTCTTATATATATAACTTGCCCACTTATAAGTGTGGGACTTAATTTAGTACAAGGGAAATACATAAAAGAAAATACAACATAAAACATAAACATAATCAACTCCCCTACCCGAGTGCATCTAATGGGATAACCTCTAAACAAAAGAAGGTTTATTCCTATCTAAGTGGGGTGTGCTCTAACCGGGTACTCCATCGGACGATCGTCACCTCCTACTGACGTCCATCTCGCGAACGAGGCAAATATCCGGGAAACTGGGTGAGCTCCTCGGACGTGAAGAGGCGGAACGAGGCTCAGAAGTGACCTCCACGACGTGGCCTCATCTCCGGTCGTCGTGCGAGCCTCGGCTGAGTCACGGAAGGCTCACCATCCTCCCCAAGGTCCATGGGTATGGTGGGGGAAGATCCCTCGAAGGGTGCCTGGGTTGCCGAATCCTCGGAAGGATCCGTCTCCGAAAAAGACGACGGGCAACGGGGCACATACTGGGGGTAGTCTCGAGCGGCGGACGTGGATGATGGGGTACGGTGAAGCCTCTCCTCTAGGGGACGTGCGCGCTCAAACATCAGGTCATCGCCAAAAGGTAAGACGGGGGAGAAACAATGGGAATGTACAGGGGGAGTGAAGGGTCGACCCATGAACATGAATACTCTAACCGTGCATCGACCCACAAAATGGAATGACCCGTAGTCCGGGTCATGGTGCACCTCCCATGTCGGTGTGTCCACGAACACTACGAACGTCGCCATCTGAAGACGCGACGGAAAGGAAGAGATAGAGGGAGTGAGAATCTTGCTAAAGAATCTCAGTAGGGCCTCCTACTACCTAGGTGTCATCATCTACGTCCTCAGGAACCTTGGGTTTATTTATACAAAATGGCTGAGCATGTATTAAATTCATTTTAAACTTTAAAATATATTTTAGCCAAGGTCCATTCATTTTAGGATGATCTTAATGTCATGAATACAACATAATAGAAAATGTATGCATGGCACTACCTAATGCACATACATAAAACATAACATCAAGCATCATCATACTTGGTGGCATAAAGTGGCAATAGTAACATTCATATGGGACAAAACTTAGTGACATAATCATAATCATGAAACTTCTCTTCCTCATGGGCCACCCTAAAAGACAATCAAGCTGGGCGTGCTCGGCCGAACCGGTGTCACCCAGAACGTGTCATACATCTAGGTTATGAGCTCATACCTTAACTAGTCGTCACTAGTTCTTACTTACCACTTAACGATAAGCGTATCATAAATCATAAATCCCCACTATCTGAGTACGGGTTAGGGGGCAAAACTCTTAGGGGTGCTCGGCCGAACCGGTGTCACCTAAGAGTATAAAATGGTACCGATGTCACATGAGTTCTATGGAGGTGCTCGGCCGAACCGGTGTCATCCTAGAACCCATCTTAGTACCTTAATTTTTAAAATCTCTTTAAGTCCCCAAATTTGTTGGGAATTCGGCGGCACGATGGCATTACACCGAATTCCTTCCAAATTTGCTTTATGCCACATAAACATATATCCTCATGAGTTCATCATATGAATAACATCATCATCATTTACATAACATACATCATCATGGAACATTCAACCATTTATCCCTACGGTAGCTTATGCTTTGACCCTTACGGGTCTTAATCATGAGATTTGGTTCTCTAACATCCGTCGCTCATATTTTATGCACCTAAGGGCTCATAATTAAACATCACTCATAATCCTCATATCTACATTTAAATCTGAAAAGCATAGGGTAGAATTCTTAACTAGTGATCACGGGGTTCTAGAATTTACGTTTTAGACCCTTTCTTGGTTCCGTCTTTGTCTAAGGCGCTATGGATTAAATCTAAATCAATTATGAGGCATTCCTATGCTTAAGGACTAATTATTAATCATGTTTATCATGTTGTAAGGGTGCTGGACAGAATCCAGAAAAAAATAAATGTTCTATGAGTTCTACATTGCATTTTTACGGTTTTCTAGTTACTAGTTTCCCTATAGGTGCTAGAATTCAATTCTAATTCAAATGATTCCAAGTTTTTCTTGTCTAAACAATCTAAATCTGATTATGTTCCCATTAAAACAGTTTGGATTAGTTCTATAAACAAATGGGTCAAAACTATGTTAAATTCTAGCTTTACGGTATTTCTAGTTAGCTGGTTTCTTACCTATCATGCATAGGATCGCTTCTACATCATCACATGATATTTTCACACATTCCAACACATCAAAACATCATCATACAGCATCACACTCATCATATCAGAACCGAAAACATTTAACTTAAATGAGAGAGTTAAATTGACATTTCTAGGTACATAAGTTAACTAGTTTCTCTCGGAATCGATCTAGAACTTCTAAAACTCTTTGCAAAACATTTTAATTCATCAAGAGGCTAAGTGAAGCCTTAGGTCAGTGACCAAAACATATCCCATCCCCTAAACGAGAATGAAATCACAACTTGTGACGATATAACCTTATAAAAATTTGTAAGGCTTTAGGGAAGACTTGAAACATAGACTGTTGGTCCTAGTAGCTAAATGAAGACTCATTGCAAGTCCATCATCACTACTTGGCCAAAATTATGCATTCAAGGAATGCATTCATATTTAACCTTATCTTGGAATGAAATGGGCAAGTCTTTGAGCTCTAGGTTCTTAAGTTACGACGTAAACTAAACGTGCTCATGCTTTTCACTTTTAATCTTGCTTACAAGGTAAAGTGATGACTTAAATATAAATATGCAAGGCATAAACTTAAACGTGCAAGCTTGAAAGTAAATATGCAAGGTTCAATTCTTTATTTTAGTGCTCTAGGCCCAACAACAATCGACTTTAAGGCCGAAATAGAAAGGCTTCGAGAATTAAATTAAGTGATGATACAAGTTCCATTTTAATCTTTATGTTCTTAGGTGATAGCTAGAAAGTAAAGATGCATAGCAAGAATGTAAATATGAATGCAAGCATAAAATAAATTATGCAAGTTCATTTTATCTTTCTAGAGCTCTTAACAAGACTTTAAAGGAATTTAAACCATAACCCAAACTCATCCAAACAAGGTAAAGTCAAGCTTAGAGTTCTTAAAACTCAACATAATATTTTTAGGAAATCAAACCATGAAGCTTAGAAAATTAATGGAATTGGCCGAAATCATCAAGAAGAAAAGGAACATTTTAATACTCTAGAGTTCGTGATCTTGATGATATATTAACACCAACATCATGAGTCCTCATCATTGAGTTCATAGAGCCATTTTAAAACATCATCAAAGCTAAAGTTCTCAAGAGTTCAAGAAAGGAAGAACTAGAAACATTTTTGTTCAAGAACAAAGATCAAGCTCTAGAGTTTGTTTCAAGTGATGAACATCATCATGAAACCCTCATCATCAAGCTCTCATTCCTTCATTCCCAAAGGCCCATGGCCGAAACATAAAGAGGAAGAAGGAGAAGAAAAGAAGTTCTAAAAGGAACCAAGAGAAACTATGAACATCAAGCTTGAAACAAGAACTTTAAAGAAAAGAATACATGAAAGAAAATCCTTACTTGATGTGATGAACTTGAAGATGGAAGAAGAAGATGAAGAAGATGAAGAACTTGAAGAACTCCAAGAACTTGAAGAACACAAGAACTTTGAGAGAAAAAGAAAAGCTTTGAGTGTTCCTAAACTTAGCAAATGATCTAAAAGTGGTGCAAGCTCCTCAAGGCATTCTATTTATAGAGAAATGAAACAAATGGAGTGTGTGTGTGGGCTGAAGGTGTTCGGCCATGAGGGTGCAGAATGGAGGCATCCATGAGTTCCATGAGGTGAGATAATGTGTTCTTGAGGCATGGTAAGGTATGGCTTAAGGTATGGTGAGGTATGGTTCAAGGTATGGCCTCAAGCATGGTTCTTTGAGTGAGAAAATAATTAAACATGTGGCCAATGTGGAGTGTGCTGGCCGAAACTTCATCAGCCAAGGGAGGAGAGTTTCTTGCATTTTAATTGTGGTTTAGAGTTGTGTTTAGGTGTATCTTTGATTATGCTTAAGATTAGGAATTTGTAAGAAAGTGTTTAGGCAAGGGAAATGGATAATTAAGGTGGTCTAGACATAATTAAGGAGTGGTCTTGCACCATTAGTGAGTTAAATCCTCAATTTAGAGTCTAAACAACTCTAGACACATTTCCTTGATTTAAGGAATTGGAGAGAAAACACTATTCAAGATTCCAAGACTAGGAGTCTTGAGTTCTAAAAAGGGATTTAATGTTTAATCTAAGCAATTTTAGGTTCTAATTAACTTTAATAAATTATTTTGACTCTAGATTAATTAGGGAAATAAATTAATCTTCGTTTAGAGCCTAATATTGCTTAGGTTTGCTTAATTACGTCATTAAGCTCAAAAACACTATTTTAGGGGCAAAATCGTAATTTTGCACTAAAACTGCCCGGGACCACCGAGACTTGAACAGAGACCTCTAGACACATGAAAACATGTTTTTAAACCTCTGGGGAAAGTTCCGGGCTCAAATGGCACCTTTACCCGTGTAAAAACGCTATAGGGGTATTTTGGTCATTTTGACCCGAAATGGCGGAAAACGAAATTTTCGCTTCCGAAAGCATTCAAAGGCCATTCAATCCCCTTCAAACATTGAGTTGACCCTTCGAGGATGACCGAGTTGGTTACCCTCGAGTTCGGGTCAGGAAATGACCTTAGGGGCATTTTGGTCATTTCTCTCGGACAGAAAAATCGAGGTGTTACAGCTTTCGTTTGTGACCAATAGACAACCCCTGCTGCCATAAATTGAGTAGTTCTTCACTAGCTTTTCCAAGCTAAACCGAGTAGTTCTTCATCACCCTCTCCAAGCTGAACCGAGTAGTTCTTCACCGACCTTTCCAAGCTGAAGCCGATTAGTTCTTCACCAGCCTTTCCAAGCTGAAGCCGAGTAGTTCTTCACCAGCCTCTCTAAGCTGAAACTGTGACAAGTAAACCACTTGTTACTATCCCGTTAAAAGTAGTCTTTAGCTAGCCTCTCCAAGCTAAACTGTGATCAGTAAGAACACCTTACTGTCACGTTGCAAGTAGTTTTACATTAGCCTCTCCATGTTATCTCACAACAATCACAACTAGATCAAGGATACAAAGGTTTTGTGTTTGGATTGCCACTCAAACTAACCTACACTCAAGTTTCCTTAACATATATATGAAAAGATCCTGGGAAAACTTTCTAAGGAAAACATAAATCTATTCAAGAATGTAGAAAGAAGATTTTTTTTAAGTAAAGAATCTAATTACATAATGATATGAACCTTACTTGAGATAAGGGGAGAGTTTTGCAGAGTATTCTCTTCATGTGTAGAGTCTCTCTCATTTTCAATAGAGCATAACATCTCTATTTAAAAAAGGTCCTTTTTTGTGACGATTGTCTTTGATTAAATCTTCCAGGGACACGTGTTGATTATCCATTTGTGTCTTGGAAAGATAGTCTAGAAGAGTAGCCTGTCTGTCTATCAGATCATTTTGCAGAAGCATTGTGGAATAGAGGTTTTTGATGTCCCTCAGAAATTACTCTTACTTTCTAAACCATGGTTTCTGAACTTTTTCTTCTAAGACTTGAGATAATTGACTTTAAAAGCAAAAGAGATGATTAGCTAGTTTTGACACCAAAGTTTGACTCTTTCAAATTCAAATTCAAATTTGAAATTTAAATTTTTCTCCATTTACAATAACATTTAGTGCTCCATAGTGAAGTGAGCTTTCTGATGTGCAGTAATCGATCCTTGATAATTGTTTTGACTTTCTGATCTTCAATCCAAGCTTTATGATGATGATGATAGATTTGTGATTATGCTGATTGAAGATAGTAAAACATCTGGTCTTCAGAGATTGCTTGATATCTTCATTGTAAGCGTACTTTTTAATGTCAAGTGCTATTTTTTGAAGTCTCAAAACTTGGTTTCTTACAGTGCTGATATCTTCTTCAAATTATTAGCCCTTTTAAGCTTGAATAAGGATATAATTTCATTTCTTTTTCAATTCATATCTGTTATTATGAGATAAACATGTTTGCATATGCAGAATGAAATTTATCTTCATTTGAGTAAGCCTTGCTCTTGACTAAATAATAGAACCTGTTTAAAACTTACAAGAAACTCAAGACAACCATTATTCATTCTTCAAAGCATTTTCTTTAAATTGGCTTTATTGTCATTCAAAACTAATTAGGGCATCTTAAAAGGGTTTTGGAGCCAATAGATTCAACCCCCTTTTCTCATGCACTTTTCTACCTACAATTGGCATTAGAGCTTAGGCCTATAAGGGGTTAAGCATTCTAACGACTATAGAGGACAAGGATCCTAAGGAAAAATGACATAAAACATTCACATAGTAGAAGGACACTCCATAAATAGACTACTATTCTTTGATGGTGCAGACTGTGCTTATTAGAAAGACATAATGGAGCTGTTCATTAAATACATAAGTCTTAACTTGTAGGAGATCTTACAAGAAGGAGATTGTATTCCAATGGAAGAAGTTCCTAGAACTGATGATGCACCTTTAACCTCCAGAGAATTCCCCAGCAGTAGGTTCTCATGTGTTGTTCTTAAATGACCTTCTAAATCAAGATGTAAAATGTCTTGCATCCTTCATGGATGATAAGTGGCTATGGCATAAGAAGCTTGGACATGCTCATAAGAAGCTTATTTCTGAGCCATCTCAGAAAGAGCTTGTTAAATGTAACACCCTAATATTTAAACCAACACGCCTAGGATGTATTTAAGTTAATTATTAGTTATTACTCTTTTGTTCCAGTTCTTAACTTAAACTCTTAGAAATACTTTAGTAACAATACAGATAAATTTTTTTGAATTTTAAAAACAAAATATGAACCGCGCATATTGAATAAACCACATCCTACCTCGTGCATATAAGAGAAGAAGATAATAACAAGACATGGGCACACTTAAAATACAACGCCACAAATCATGCACATAATAATATTATCATATATATGTGTGTGTGTGTGTGTATGTGTGTATATCATCAAATACTGACTGTTCCGCCTCACGCATCAAAACATACATATACAGTAGCATCATGCATACCAACAAAGGTTGGGCCAAGTACAATCATCCCTAAATATACATGGACAATAAGTAGATGAAATCTATTAACAAGCTAATAAAGACCTCTCCTCCCACTACTCCTACTGGGGTAAGCCAATAATAGATAACTTCTAATATAAAAAAAAAACAAAAAAAGGCTATCCTCTCCACTAAAAGGCACATGCACTCCAAGAGGTCCACTGCCGACTCTTACTGCTGACACTCCCAGGAAGGAGAAAGGTAACCAATCCAACGAGCCAGCTCATCAGACGTGGCAAGACGATCGACATGTCAGACATGGGCACATCGGTGGGGTCAAGTGGCTCCTCTACCAATAGATGTAGCTCTTCTCAACGGCTGCATGATAGTAGCCTCTCTATCGCTACCACCTCCTATCTCCATAGGAACAGTGAGGGCAGAACCACCGGAGAAAACTAGATAGGTGAGTCTTTTAATGGGTCTGACCATGGCTTGGTGGGGCAAGGTGATGATTGTGGTACATAAATGGGATGTCGCGGATGGATGATGCAGTAGTGTGGGCACGAGGGTACCGCTGAGTACGCTGGCGCGCATGCTCGAAGGCAAAGTCATCTGTAAAGGGAGTAGCGAAGGAGAACCAGACACTAGTAATAGGATGCGCGAATGGACGGTCCAAAAACATGGACAAGTGAGCAGCATAATGATCCATGAAGTGGTATGACTAGTTGACCAGGTCATAGTGCATCTCCCATGAAGGGGCTTCAATGTAGATTGCGAATGTGGCCATTATTCATTATGCGAGGCTCATACTTTATCAAAGTTTTGTTAAAAGAAAAAAAAATTTGGCTCGTATTTTCGTTAAGTAATTTTCAAAGTAATAAAACTGAGACAAGAAGTAATAACTAATATTTAGCCTTAATACATACTAGTAGTATTGGGTTGAATATTAGGGTGTTACAGTAGAGAAGTTTCAAATAACTTGTAAAGCAGACTAGTCTACACTTGGTTCCTAAAACCTACAGGGTGCCAATGACAATGTACATGTATGATAGTAACTTGTATTGCTGAAGATTTGTAAACCTAGAACAAAAAACTTGTAAACCATATATAAAATTTGTTTACCATGATAGGAAGATTGGTGAACCTGTGACTCACTACCTCTACACCAGGTTGACAAAATGTGTAGAGAAGTTTCAAATAGCTTGTGCAATAGCCCTCGAAAAATTTGTAAACTATGTGTAAAAACGGGTTTACCATGATAGAAAAACATATAAACCATGTATAAAAACCTGTAAACCTATGACACACAAAACCTCCACACCAAGTTGATAAAGCTTGTAGAGAAGTTTCAAAATAACTTGTAAAATAGCCCTGGAAATCTTGTAAACCATGATAGTAGGGCTAAGTAAACACTTGTAAACATGTGACACATAAAACCTCTATACCAAGTTCACAAAACTTGCAAAAGAGTTTCAAAGAAGTTGTAAAATAGGCCCCTGAAAACTTATAAACATTGAAACAAAACTTATAAACCATGTATAGAAAATTGTTTACTATTAGAAAAACTTGTAAACCTCCATACTAGGTAGACAAAACCTGTAGAGAAGTTTCAAATACCTTGTGAAATAGCCCCCTGATGGGCCATATAAACCTGGAGCAATAAATCCGGTAAACCATAACATATTAACTTGTAAACCATGATAGTAAACACTTGTAAACATGTGACACAAAACCTCTACACCAGGTTGACAAAATCTGTAGAGATGTTTCAATTAACTTGTGAAATATCCCCCTGAAAATTTGCAAACCAGGAGCAAAAAATCTTGTAAATCGTACTTTAAAAACTCATAAACCATGAGTAAAAACTTGTTTACCATGATAGACAAGCTTGTAAACCATGTATAAAAACTTGTAAAACTTGTGATGCACAATACCTCTACACAAGGTTCACAAAACCTATAGAGAAGTTTTAAAAAATATTTTGTAAAATAGACCCCGAAATCTTGTAATCCTGGACCAAAAAACTTGTAAACCATAGTGTAAAAACTTGTAAACCCCACTATAAAAAACTCGTAAACCATGATAGTAAATTCTTTTAAACATGTGACACATCTCTACGCTAGGCTCACAAAACCTATAGAGAAGCTTCAGGTGGATTGTAATAGAGTACGTAGTGAAATTTGTGAGGGAGAGGGGTGAGTAAGTAGTGAAATATCAAATACTACTGGCACCAAGAGCAGGCTGAAGTTTGTAACACCCTAAAAATTATTTTAAAAATTAATTTGAGCTTTATTAATCATAATTTCAAAATTCTGACAGTTTCAATAATGATGAGGACGATTCAATGTATTTGTAAAACAAAAAAAATGAATAGTGTTTTGCAGGCCCGCCAGGATAGCCAAAACCCTAGATTCGGGACCTGGAGGTGCTCGAAATTGGGAAAATATGGAAATAAGGTTCGAAATAGTTAGAAATGAAATTTTATACTTAGAATTAAATATTGAGTAATGTTTGACTTCTTGGATATACTGTTTTACCCGTTCGGTGAAATTTTGATGTGCAAATTCTAACATCGAAAACTAATTGGATCTCTACAAAACAAATGAATCTATCTCTTTAAATCAAATGAATGGCTAAGATTCAATCTTGAATTATAAGATTGAATCATAACCATTCATTTTACTTTATTGGATTAGTAATTATCTAAATATAATATATTATATTCATTCATTAAATACATGATAATCTTAACATTTGGCTTCTTTAAGAAGCTCCATTCTCGGCCAAACACAGCAGCTCACTTTTCTCCATAGCCAAGAGCTCCATTTTGGTTTCAACTTCCATATATGTTAGCCTAGAGCCACCAAAATCAAAGTCTTCCTTCATCAAAGTTGTTCTATACCTTAAACTTTACAATTCTAACCGATCAAAATTTTAATTCCCCATCAATTTTCACCTTGGTTCCTCACTCCCTCACTGCCTAGGGGAGGTTTGGTGTGTGATTAGGAGTTCTCAAGGTCAAGAGAAGTCAAGTAGAGTATCCTTGGAGCAAAGGACTTAAAAACTCTCAAAGTAGGATTTTATTTGTTCTCTTTTCTTCCAAAATTTGTTTCTAATTTTTCTGATTGGCTTGACTAGACATTCTGGTTATATAGGTTGATGAAATATATATATATATATATATATATTGATGTGTTTAATTTGGTGGAGCTTTTGGATGATGTTAGAAAATCATTTTTGTCAAAAGAAGTTTTGACTAGGTTGTTGGATTTTCAGATTTCTCCTGGGCAGGGATTGTTCATGATTTTTCTGGGGTAATTGTGGATAATCTTATGATCTAGAAAAATTATATGTTGAAGTTAACATCCTAAGGCAACTCCATGATTTTTCTTGGGTCATGTTAAGGACTTTCTCTGCTTGAAAAAAATCATGTTGCTTGAACATTGTTGCTAGAAAATCTTGGTTTGAAGCAAGTAAGGAATTTGTTCGAATTTTCTAACCTATTTAGAGATCTTAGAGTAGTTGAAAATTTTGTGGGATGTGGCTAACATGTTAAGGTGTCTCTAGTAAAATTTTGGAGTCTTTCTAGGAACTTTTGCTATGTTTGAAAATTCATGAACCGAGATTGTAACTATGCTGCCTAGATTGTGGGAACTGAAGCTGTGATATTATATAATTTTGTTACCATAGCAAATGATTGAATTATCATTTGAAAGTTTTACAGGATATTGAGGACATATTAAGTCCAACTCTGAATTTTTGTCTGATTTGACATGATCAGTAGATAGAGTTAAAAATTAGGGAATTCAGGAATTTAGCTGAGAATTAGTGGTTTCTGACCACCAAATTTGTCTAATTGTGTTAGCATAGTTAGAGAACTCTTTTCACTATGAAATTTTTAAGGAACCTTGTAGACACATTGAGGTGTCATTGAGAATTTTATAGCCTTTGAGTTGGATATTTGGTGTGAAAAATAAATTATGTTACTTGAGTGAAAAATCTCCCAATGTGCTGAAATTGTGATAATGCCTTGAATTAGTGACCTAATGACATTTGGTTCAAGTTTGATGTGTATGAATGCATGCCATGGACTTCCAAGATTATGTTATGAGGAATGAGTGAATGATATATATATATAGGTTTTAAGTATTATGAGATCAGAGAATTATGTTCATGCATATAGAAATGTGATGCATGTATATGTGAGCTTGAGGATGATGTACGTGCTAATTGAAAAATGAAGTTCCCTTTGATGTAAAAAGGGCATGGCAAAGTCCCCTTTAATATGAAACGGGCATGGAAAGGTCCCCATTAGGACACGAAAGAGTCTCCTTTAGTGTAAAAAGGGCACGAAAAGGTCCCCATTATGGCACGGAAAAGACCCCTTTAGTGTAAAAAGGGCACAGAAAGGTCCCCATTAGGGCACAGAAAAGTCTTATTTATTATGTCAAGGGCATGAAAAGATCATTGCAATTACCATATGTGTACATATATTTTGTTAAATTATTGGTCTTGAAAGATTTCCTATGATCTTGAATGTTATGAAATACATGTCTTAAGTGATTGAATAATAAAAAAGACCCACTTCGGAAAGGTGATTTTATAACTTTAAAATGAACATTTGATATATATTTTGCATGCTCACACTTTCTTAATAAACCGAAGTGGTTGGGGCGATGACGACGACGGCATTATGATTGTGTAATTGGGGAGTTACCCTACTGAGAATTTTAGAATTCTCACCCCTATGTGTTTGTGTTCTTATGTCGTCTCCAGGTTGATTTCGAGAACAAGGAGGCTACTTTATGAAAGAAAATCGGATTTGTAGTAGTTTACAGCTGAAGTTTGTACAGATTGTACTTAGTCATATGTTTATGTCTGTATTTATAATAGGTACCGGATGTATATTAAAGCTCATAGGAGAGCTTCCTTTTGTACTCAACCTTATAATCAATAAATGTTTGTTTCTTAGTCATATATGTTAATAGAACTACAATTTAGTTACTTCACGATTCAACCGAACTTGCTATAGATATTTAAGAAAGGTCCATTAATTTATAAGTAACAACTTCTCGAGTATGATGTTATGACTTAAAAATCATGTTGTACTTGGGAGGATGTTACAAAGTTTACTCCATTGATATCCATTACCAGCAGGCCTATTTTGGCAGAGGTAGATATTAATGAGCATTGAGACGATCAATAAAGCCTGAAAAAAATGGGATTTGTATATTGGCAATAACTTCCATTTGTGTATTGGTAGACGATTATTTGCATTAATTTTCACTTAGTAGACTAAGAAAAATTAATTAATTGTTTATTTTCATTGATTGTGAGGAATTAAGTTAAAGAGTTGCAATGCAGCTAATGAAATGTTGAAACTGTGGGAAGAATTTTAGGAACAATGGCAGGAAGCCAGCTCACATATTACACCGTGTAGCAAGTTAAAGTTTACATGAGTCTCTATACAAGAGGTAGGCATAGGCATTGTGATTTTGTCAGGGTGAACGAAAAAGAGAACAATAGTTATAGTTAGTTAGGGCTCTATTTTGAAGCATCCAGAACAACGAAAAGACCATCTGATGACAATTTTTATCAGTCTTCCAGATACAGGGTAAGTCCACTGTCAACCTGCAACCAAGTTGTGAATGTCATTGTTAAGGTTGCCGAATGAGATGAAATTTTAGTTTAGGGTTTAGGGTTTATTATGAGAATATCTTGGGCATATGACTTCTTATGAGAATACGTAATATTGATGTGTTGATGCTCATGTTATGATGCGTATGATGTTTTACAATGCTTATGATGCATATGATAACGATGCTTATGACACACACGATTATAAATGACTATGTAAAGATATGAATGTGGCATAAAGAAGGTTTGGAAGAAATTCGGCGTGCTGCTGTTATGTTGCCGAATTTCTAACAAACTTGAGGACTTTGAAAGGTTTTCAAAAAGATATGAGCTTTGAATGTGACATAGTATTGTGAGAACGCGTTCTGGGGGACGGCGATACGTAACACCCCAGAAACAAATCCTTGAGGGGGACGGCGATACATAATGCCCCGAAGAGGGCAACATTCACCGTGTACTCGATACCAGTGTGATGCATTCTGTTATGATTATTATTATTATTGAGATTTCGCTTATCAGATGATAAGTAAGAACTAGTGACGACTAGTTAAGGTATGAGCTCATAACCTAGAGATGTGATACGTTCTGGGTGACACTGGTTCGGCCGAGCACTCCCAGAATGATTGTCTTTTTAGGGTGATCCCTATGTTACAGTACGATGTTTTGAATGTCACACAGTTATAGAAAGAGAAATGTTTTACATGAGAAGTATATGCCGCTTTATACCACCTACATGATGTTGATTTCTCTATGACGTTTAATTGATTTATGCTTGATGCATCTTCATGCATTCATGCCTTATTATGCTGCATCCATAACATCAGGACTCATTCTAAAATAGGCGGACCTTGGCTAACTATGTTTTGAAACTTAAAAATGAACTTGATGCATGCTCACTTATTTTATACCCTAAACCCAAGGTTCCTGAGGACGTAGATGATGACACCTCGATAGGAGGTTACCCTACTGAGATTCTTTAGTAAGATTCTCACTCCCTCTATCTCTTCTTTTCGTCACGTCTTTAGATTGCGACGTCCATGGTTTTTGTGGATTCCCTGACGTGGGAAGAACACCATGATCCGGAGCATGGGTCATACCATTTTGAGGGTCGATGCACTGTTCGTGTCTTCATGGTTGATGGACGACCCTTCGCTCATCCTGTACATACTCATTGCTTCTCCCCGACATCGCCACACAGCGACGACGATTAAGTTTTTGAGCGTGCCCAGCCCGGATGCGCTTCGTCCTTGGATTGGATACCTCCTACCCTTTCCAGGATCCTAGCAGTAGAGGCTCGCGGGTAGAGATAGTGCACACACCACGTAGAAGAGGATAAACCTTCTCTTGTTTAGAGGTTATCCATTTTAGATGCACCTGGGTAGGGGAGTTTCCCTTTTCACTTTCTGTAGTATTTTCTTCTCTGTTGTACCTTTATTTCAGTTGTATTTGTTCCATGTTGTACCCAACTAAGTCCCACTTCTCATGAGTGGGCATATGATATATATATATTTGCAGTTTGTTTTGTCATGATTGATCGGATGTTCATGATGTGTTTATTTGGACTTGTGTTTTATTTCTTTCATGCTTCATCATTCGTCATGTCGCGCGGCTCTCACTTTGCCTTTTCAATTCAAAAAAATTTTTTTACCTGTATTTTCCGCTAAGTATTTTAAGGTAAAGAGGAAACTATGACGTAATAAACTAATGACTAACCTAAATATGTTCTAGAGTATTGGGTTAAAAATTAGGATGTTATAGTAATGTTGTTGGATTCATCTTTCCCTTTCTCGCTAGTTCAAGTACGCACTTGCAAAAGTTACGACTTGAAAAAAAAGGAAGTGTCATCTTTCATAGTAAAACATAATTGCAAAGTATGCATGTATGTTAAACCAAGTCCAGTGTTGAACGAATGAAGCCAGCGCAAACCATGTAAAATAACCAAACTCTTGGAGCACAAGTGGCTAACTCCTTGCGCGTTAGAAAACAGTTGAGCATTTGGACAAAGATCCTAAACCATGGAGGAAAACTAGTTAGTTCCACGTGTTATGACTTATATTATGGCCACGTGTCACCATTTGAAAAGAAATAAATATAATAAGATAAGTGTTGTTTGTAACATCCCCTACTACTTTATGGATTGACGACTGTCCCCACAAACTAACACGGGTCTTTTCAGCGTGCTTTGTCCTCACTCACATGCTTTCTGGGAAAACTTCCCAGGAGGTCACCCATCCTAAAATTGCTCTAAGTCAAGCATGCTTAACTATGGAGTTCTTAAGTGATGGGCTACCGAAAAGAAGATGCATCTTGTTGGTATAGGTAGTACAAATCAATTCATATAAGCCCTCCTTAACTGTATAGTCCCATACCTACACAGTCTCAGGATCCCTCTCATTCGGGTGTGTAATCGATTCATTCATGTACCCATCTGCTTTCAAAGTCTGCCATGAGCTGCTCCTTGTTCGTGCCTCCTTGCACCCACGATCACTCCCCGACTTTGCAATCCCCGGGCGTTACATGCCCACCACGCTTCTACTGCGTCACTCTGAAAAAATTAGTTAAAAATTAATTTGAGCTTTACTAGTCATAATTTCAAAAATCTAATAGTATCAATAATAATGAGGATGGTTTAACGGATTTGTAAAAAAAAAAAATGTGAATAGTAACTTGTGGGCCCTACTGGTTGGTCAGGACAGCCGAAACCATAGAATTGGGACCCAGAGGTGCCCAAAACTGAGGAATTATAGGATTGAGATTAGAAATGATAAGGAATGAGAATTTTAGGCCTGAAATTAATTTTTGGACAATGTTTGATTACCCGGGTATGATATTTTACCCGTTCGGTAAAATTTTGGTGTGTAATTTTTAACATTGAAAACTAATTAGATCTCTATAAAAAGAATGGCTTTATCCCTTTAAACTAAATGAATGGCTAAGATTCAATCTTGAATTACAATCTTTAATCATAGCCATCCAATATATTTTCTTAGATTAGGATTTATCTAGTTATGACATAAAGTATTCAACCATTTATTACAAGATAAATATGACCAAACTTCTACTCTAAGGAGGCATTTTCATCCTCGGTAGAAACCATATAGCAGAACCTCCATTTCCTTCTTCATCAAAACCTTGATTTCAACCTCAAAAATCCTAAGCCAAACCTTGGTAAAATCAAAATTTTCTTTCACCAAAATTGTTCTACACTTCAACCTCTACAAATATAACCGATTAGAATCTCTAAACCTTATCTTATTACCTCATCCTTCATGGATTTGAGGAGGGTTTGAGTGTGTTTTAAGAGCTTTGGAGTGAAGAATTTCCATCTTGGAATAAGCTAGAGACAAGAATACAATAGCTCCCAAGAGTAGGGTTTTCTTTGACCATTTTCTTTCAAAATTTTTCTGAGAATTTCTAACTAGTTTTAATCCAAAATTTCTGGTTAATTTGGTTGATATTAATGTATGAATTTTTGTGAAGTGTTTGGATGAGGTTAGAAAGATCATTTTGTCAAAAGATGTTGAGTGATACTTATTGGATTTTCGGTTTTCTTACAGGCAGTATGTGATCACAAATTTTTTGGGCATAGTGTCCATTTTCATGAGCTGAAAAAAATATATGTTGAAGCTAACATCTTGGGATAGTCCCACAAATTTTCTTAGGTTCTTATTTTGACTCAAACTGCTTTAGAAAAATCAAGAACCGAAATTAAGCATATGCTGTCTGGATTGTAGGAACTGAAGCTGTGATTTTGTATAATTTTGTTACAATAGCAAATGATTAAATTATCCTTTGAAAGTTTTACAGGATGCTTATAACATCTCGAAATATAACCATGGCTTTTATTCTGAATTGATTCAATCATTTTCTAGGGTTAAAAATTATGAATTATGGTTCTTGAGCTGAGGTGAACTGGTTTCTGACCACTAAATTTGTAGAATTTTGTTAATATAGTTAGAGAACTCTATTTATCCTAAAATTTTTACAGGACCTTGGTAACACATTGAGGTATGCTTGGTACTTTTTACAACCTCTGAAATGATTGTTTTACGTGCAAATAAATTTGTGACACAATAGTGTGAAATCTGCCATTGTGCTGAGAATGAATTGATGCTTTGAATTGATGAAATAATGGCACCTTGTACTAGTATGACATGAGCACATGAATATGAATATGAATAATTGAGCATGTGAGCTTAACAATGAGGTTAGGTATATATAGATATGAATGCTTATTACAATTATTCATATGCGAAAGAAAAGCATAAGATTTATAATCTTTGGGCTGGAGAAATTAAATCCGGTCTGTCGGGAAAAGTAAACTTGACTACCCTTGAATTTAGTTAGAGAAAGTAAACCTGGCTAGGAATAGATCTATGTGAGAATTGGAGAAAGTAAATCTAATGATCATGTATAGGAATGAGCTTAGTTCTGAAAAGCAGTCTATTACCCATTATTGCCACGCTGGGGATGGTAGCACGTAACGCCCAGGTGTGACAGGATTAGTCGAGGGCCAAGGCAAGTTAAAGAAGTAAACTTTCTAAGTAATCCTTTGCCTTATATGCCAAGTGAAAAATTTTAGTATCAATATTGAGACAATATGTTTAAGTGATTGAATGTTAAAAGTAACCCACTTTAGAAGTATGATTTGAAACTTTAAAAACAAACCATTATTATGTAATGCATGACCATTTTTTCTAAATAAACCGAAGTGGCTGGGGCGATGACAATGACACTATGATTGTGTATTTGGGGAGTTACCTTACCGAGAATTGTATAATTCTCACCCCTATCTATTTTTGTGTTCCCGTGTCGTCTCCAGGTTAATCCAGAGAATGATGCGGTTGCTACGTGAAAGAACTCAGGATTACAATAGTTTAATAGTTGATGTTTTTAATTTACTGTACTTAGTTGGAGTTATATGTATGTAAATGTAATAGAGAATGTATATGTATTAAAGCTCTTAGGAGAGCTTCCTTTTGTACTTAGCTATGTATTCAATAAATGTTATATATTTTAATCGAATTATGCTAGTTATTACACGAACCTATCGAATTTGCTATAGTTATTTAAGTAAGGTTTGCTAATTTATAAGTAACAACTCTCGAGTTCGATGTGATGACTTAAGGATGACGTTGTACTTGGGAGGATGTTACATTCTTACTCCTCATGGTCTTCATCTCCACTTCCAGTTTCGCTCCTGGCACCCTTAGTGCAGTAGGCATACACATGATTAGCAACATTATCTGGAAACTGCATAGCGATGGGGACCATAGGAGGTGGGTCTTGGTTGTCCTTGCCCCATATCCCAGAAGTCGTCAAATGTTTGTCGTTGTCTTCTGCTCCTACCTGGGCAGTGGTAAGAGGTTGCTTAGCTTGTTCTCCAATCAAAACAATGGGTAGAGCTTCGTCTTGGTCTTGGTGTTGGTTTTCTTCCAGCTGATCACGATGAGGATCCTCGTAGTCTTTACCAAGATGGCCAGTGGAAGTAGGTTCCTTGGCCTGTTCTCCAACCAGAACAATGGCTAGAGCTTGGTGTTAGTCTTCTTTGTAACATCCTAATTTTTAATCCAATACTCCTAGAACGTATTTAGGTTAACCATTAGTCTATTACTCTTTTAGTTTCATTCTTTAAACCTTTCTTTAAAATACTTAGCGGAAAATATGGATAAATTTTTTTGAAACATAAATGCAAAGTAAGAGCCGCGCATATCGTAAGCGAGCATTGTCATAAAACGTAGCCCATACAAAAGAATATGATAAGAATGTCAAGTAACGCTGTAAGATTAGACAATCATGTGCATACCACAATAATATTATATTAATATAATAACTACCTTCCTACGGAAGGCGGGATAAGTTTTGTACATCACGAGTGTAAATACAATTGAAATAAAAAATACAAAGAAAATAAAAAGGAAATACAAAGCAAAACATAAAGGAAGTCACCCTTACCCTCGTGCACCTAAACTAGATAACCTCTAGAACAAAAGAAGGTTATCCTAAACTAGTGGTGGTGTGTGCACTACTGACTCTCCAAGAGACCTACTGCTAGTAGTCTGGATAGGGTAGAGCATAGCCGATCCATAGATGAAGCTCGTCGAGAGTGGGCATACGAGATGCCTGAGCATGGGCACCACGTCAGGGTCACATAGCTGGCCTCCGTGCTATCCTCGGCTATGTAACCGTCTCCTCGCTACCCTCCACCCTTAGTCGGGGCAGGACTCTTAGAATATAGATGGGTAGGCAGATCCTTCGATGGGTCAGTCTTCGAATGCCTGGAGCGGGGAGCATAGTCTGGGATGTCACGAACGGTAGATGCAGTGGTATACATGCGGAGTATCCTCTCATTGTGTGTCTGCGCATGCTCGAAGACTATGTCGTCACCAAAAAGGGAAGTCAGAGAAAAGCGATAATATGAACAGGGTGTGAGAAGGATCGCCCCAAAAACATGAAAACTAGGACGGTGCAGCTCCCCTCAAAATGGTAGGACCGGTGCTCCAGATCATAGTGAATCTCCCATGTTGGGGTGTCGACGAAGACCACAAACATCGCCATCAAAGTCTGAAGATGCAACGGAAAGGAAAAAGGGAGTGAGAATCTTGTTAAAGAATCTCAGTAGGGAGTCTCTAGTGACATCAACCATATCCTCAAGAACCTTGGGTTTATTGTAAAAAGGTGTGCATGCATATGGTTCATCTTTAGGTTTATACATACTTATCCAAGGTTCGTTCATTTTAGAATGAATCTTAATGTCATGTATGTAACATAACAAAGCGCGAATGCATGATGATACATTATGCAAGAAAGCAATAGGACACAGCATCAAGAAGCATCATATATGTGGCATAAAGTGGCATATAATTTTTCTTGTGAAACTGTTTCTTTTTTCAACTATGTGATATTAAACATTATACTTTGCATCATGGGGGCCACCCTAAGAACATCTCTAGGTTATGAGCTCATACCTAACTAGTCATCACTAGTTCTTACTTATCCCTCTTGATAAGTGTAACATAATAATCCCGACTTCTAGAGTACGGGCTAGGGGACATAAGGATCACCTATCATAACCTTTAATTCGGGGAGTCCATAGGAGTATTTCCTTCTTTGAAATGCAATTACTAGTATCTAGTACACATTTATTTGTTCGTTCTGGCAAGCTCGTTGTCAATACCCTCACGGTTTTGTTCCTGGGGGTGCTCGGCTAAACCGATGTCACCCAGAACGTATCTCATATCTTTCTTTTTTTTAAAAGAACTTTCTAAGTCCTCAAATTTGGCGAAAATTCGACAGCATAATGGCCGTACACCAAATTTTCCCAAACTTGCTTTATGCCACTAAACATATAGAGTATGTTCATTCAATCATAATTCTATATTCAAAATTAAACCGTCAAAGTATTCTTCACAGCATATGCATCAACACTAACAAACTTCATCATGTTACTTAACTCACAAAGCTTCATGCCTTTGGTATTAAACTTGCAATCTAGCCAACCTATTATCCGTTTTTAACCTTTTATGCACCTATAGGTTCACGACTAATAATTCTCACTTGATTTTACGATCCTAAACAATTTTGGATAGCATCATAAAATGTGGGAAGAATTTTATGTCATTCCATTATGGGGTTCTATAAACTACATCTTAGACCCTTTCTAAGTTCCGTCTTCGCCTAAGGCGCTATAATTAATTTCTAAATCAATTATGAGGGATTCCTACTGATATACACTAATTATAAATCATTCTAACTATATTAATGTTTCTGGAACAGAATCTGGAATTTTAATTTCTAAATGTTCTAAAATCCTCATTTCTAATCCTTTCTAGTTACTTATTCTTCCTAACCTTCATAATTCAACTCTAGCATCAATTAATCATAATTTCACACATTCTAACATGTTAAAATCATCATCAAACAGTAAGAAACATATCAAGGCCAAACCGAAAATATAATTCATCATATCAAGCATAGGATTTCATTTCTAATGCACATAAGTTACTAGTTTCTCATGGAATCATTTTAGAACTCCTAAAACTCTTTGGAAACAAACTTATTTCATTAAAATCATCATAAAATAAGCAAGGGCAGTAGCTAATTTAAATCTTTCATGGTTGGTCTTTAAACTATAGAATCATGCTTGAAACATTCTTTGAGTTCACCTATACTTAAAAAAATCTTAAGATATAGGTTATTGGCACTTGTGACTAGATGAAACTCACACCAAGCTCATCATCATCATATGGCCGAATTTTGCATTCAAGAGAATGCTCCCACATCCAACTTTCTCTTGAGATAAATGGACAAGTCTTTGAGCTCTAGAATTTTAAGTGATAACAAGACTATAAATATGCTATGCACTTCATTTTATTCCTTATTAGAAAAATAAAGTGAGGGCTCAAAATATATATGAGATGCAACTTCATTTTTATCTTTAAAGTTTAAGTGATGACTTGAAAATAAATATAATATGCAAATCCAATTCTTTATTTTATCTAGGCCCCTTAGAGTATTCATTGTAAATAAACAATCAAATTTAAGGTTGAAATAGGTAGGCTTTGAGTTAATTATTTAGGTGATATGAAAATGTAAGCTCTTGTTTTAATCTTTAAGTTTTAGGTGTTGGCATTGTAAAGTAAATATGATATGCAAGGCATAAATTTAAACATGGGTGCAAGTTCATTTTATTCCTTGCTAGGGCTCATACAAGACTTTAAAGGAATATAAACTTCAATCCAACACATATCTTAACAAAACAAAGTGAGCTTTAGAGTTCTTTGTACCAAGATTTTCAAAGAAGCCCTTTGGTTTGAACATCATCATCAAGCTCAAGGAAATGGAATTAAAGGAGCCAAATCAACTAACAACTTTTGTTTAAATAAAACCTTGAACATCAAAGAAAAGGAAATAAGACTGAAGCCATGAGGGAAGAAAAGAATAAAACTTTAAGACTCTAGAGGCCATGATCTTAATGACACATAAACACCAACATCATATGCTCTTATCCTTGAGTCATTTTCACCTAAAAATAAACCCTTAAAATCGAAATCAAGGCAAGAAAAAGGCAAGGAAAAATCGAAACCAAACATAAGAAAAGGAAGGAAAAGGAAAGAAAAATCGAATCCCTTGGTTGGTCCAAGGACTAAGTTCCAAGTTCTAGAGGTTACACAAGTGAAAGATCTCATGATTAACATCTTGAAACCCTCATCATCAAGCCAACATTTTCTTTTAAAAGAAAGGCTCCAAGGCCAAAAATCAAAGAGAAGAAAAGAAGTTCTAAAAACTAAAAGAAACTAACAAAAACTCTTTTTTAAAAAAGCTTTAAAAGACAAAACTTTAAAGAACAAAAATCCCTACCAAGTGGTAAAGAGAAAGGCTTGATCTTTGAGGAGAGAAAGAAAAGGAAACTTGCTTTCAAGTGGCCTTGAGGTTTCGACCAAAGGGGAAGAAAAAGGAAGGAAAGGTATTTGTGTGAGCTTGATGTGTGAGGATGCAAGCTTATGTGTTTGAATGATGATCTATGGTAGTTATGTGGTGGTTTGAGGTTGTGAGGGATGGTTCTTTGGTGGGGATGAAGAAGATGAAGAAGGAGAGAACTCTTGAAGAAATGAGAGAACTTAAGACAACTCTTGAAAACTCAAAGCTAGCAAATGATCAAAAGATTCTCACAAGCTCATTTGCATGTGTATTTATAGGGAAATGAAACAAATGGAGGGTGAATGTGCCGTAGCCATGAAGGAGGAAAGAAAGAAAAATATCTCATTCAAGTGGTCATTCAAAGGCATGGTGAGGTATGGCTCAAAGTACGGTGAGGTATGGGTCAAAGTATAATTTCTTGAGTGTAAGAATTCAAACATGTGATGGACAATGGAGGGGGGAGGTGGCGCCGATTTCATCATGCGAAGGGGGAGGGAAAATGTCTCATTGATTGTGGTTTAGTGATGTGTTTAGGTGTGTCTTAGATTAGGCTTAAGATTAGGAGTTGCTATGTAACATCCCCTGCTGCTTTATGGATTGACGACTGTCCCCACAAACCAACACAGATCTTTTCAATGTGCTTTATCCTCACTCACACACTTCCTGGAAAACTTCCCAAGAGTTCACCTATCCCAAAATTGCTCCAAGTCAAGAACGCTTAACTATGGAGTTCTTACGTGATAGGCTGACCGAAAAGAAGATGCATCTTGTTGGTATAGGTAGTACAAATCAATTCATATAAGCCTTCCTGAACTGTATAGTCCCATACCTATACAGTCTCAGGATCCCTCCTATTTAAGTGTGTAATCAGTTCATTCATGTACCTCTCTACTTTTGAATTTTTCCAGGAGCCGCCCCTTGTCCGTGCCTCCTTGCACCGGCGATCACTCCCCGACTTCGCAATCCTCGGGCGTTACATGCTAAGTAGGTGCTTTAGGTGAGGTAAAGGGCAATTAAAGATGTCAAGACATGATTAGGGAGTGTTCTTGCTTCATTAGTGAGATTAAAACTCATTTTGAAGTGTAAACAATTGTAGACACAATTCCTTGATTTAAGGAATTAGAAAGAGAAAACACTATTCAAGATTCCATGACTTGGAATCTTGAGTTTTAAAAGAGGTTTAAGTTTAATCTAAGCAATTTTAGGTCCTAATTGAATTTAATAAATTATTTTGATTCTAGATTAATTATGGAAATTAATTAATCTTCGATTAGAGCCTAATATTGCTTAGATTTGCTTAATTACGTCATCAAGCTTAAAATTACTATTCTAGGGGTAAAATCATAATTTTGTACAAAAACTGCCCGGGACCACTGGGACTTAAACAGACATGCCCAAACTCATAACAACATCATTTTAAACCTTTCGGGAAAGTTTCGGGCCCAACGGTGCCTATACCTGCGCCAAAACATTATAAGAGTATTTCAGTCATTTTGACCCGAAAACTCGGAAAAAAGAGATTTTTTTGCTCTATTCACATTCATTCGCATACAATCCTCTTCGAATATTGAGTTGACCCTTCGAGGACTGCCGGGTCGGCTATCCTTGATGAAAAATAACCTTGGGGGCATTTTGGTCATTTTTGCTCAAACAGAAAAATCGGGGTGTTACATTCTTCCACCTGATCAGGACTAGCATCCTCGTTCTCTTCACCCAAATAGGTAGTGGAAGTAGGTTCATCGACCTGTTCACCAACCTGAACAATGACTGAAGCTTTTTCTTATTCTTCTTCCAGCACATCAGGACGAGGCTCTTCCTTCTCTTCATCCATCTGGCTAGTAAAAGGTTGACAATCTCTTTAATCATGGTTTATAATATTTGTAAATGGTTACAAGTTTTTACAGCATGGTTTACATGTTTTTAAAGTGAGGTTTACAAGTTTTTGTAGCAAGGTTCACAAGTTTTCCAGCAAGGTTCACAAGTTTTCCAACAAAGTTAACAAGTTTTTACAGCGTGGTTTACAAGTATTTCGTTCAAGGTTTACAAGTTTTAGGGGCTATTTTACAAGAGGTTACAAACTTTTGCAAATGTGGCTTGAAGTTATTTGTAGACAATGTGTAATGGGTTTACAAGGTTTTCTATTATGGTTTACAACTTTTTACGCAAGGTTTACAAGTTTTTGCAACACTATTTACAAGCATTCTAGGCAAAGTTTATAAGTTTTTACAACATGGTTTACAAGTATTTAGCATGGTTTATAAGTATTTACAACATGATTTACAAGTATTCTAGGTTTACAAGTTCTCAGGGGCTATTTAACAAGTTATTTCAAAGTACATGTTTTGTGAACATGGTGTAAACATAGTGTGTGTCATGAGTTTACAAGTTTTTCTATTATGGATTAGAAATTTTTGTCGCAAGGTTTACGAGTTTTTTCGCCAGCTTTACAAGTTTTGCAGCATGGTTTACAAGTCTGTACAATATGGTATTCAAGTTTTTCATTCTAGGTTTACAAGTTTAAGGAGGCTATTTCACAAGTTATTTCAAACTTGTATACATATTTTGTGAACATGGCGTAAAAATAGTGTATGGCACGGGTTTATAATTTTTTCTGTCGTGGTTTATAAGTTTTTGCAGCAAGGTTTACAAGTTTTTGAAGCAAGGTTTACAAGTTTTTCGATCATGGTTTACAAGTTTTTAGTTCTAGGTTTACAAGTTTAGGGGGAATTTGACAAGTTATTTGAAACTTGTATACATGTTTTGAGAACATGATGTAGGCATAGTGTGTGTTACGGGTTTACAAGTTTTTCTGCTAGGTTTACAAGTTATTCTACTAGGTTTACAAGTTTTTCTACCAGGTATACAAATTTTTCAGCATGGGTTACAAGTCTGTACAACATGGTATTCAAGTTTTTCTATCATGGTTTAGATATTTTTGTAGTTTGCAGCATGTTATACAAATTTTTACAGAATGGTTAAGAAAATTTTATCCTTTGGGTATACAACTATTATGATAAATATTTATAAGTTTTGCAGGACTATGTTACATGTTATTTGAACATTCTCTATAGGTTTTGTGAACCTACATTACAGGTTCAATCTGCTCAGTGCAAAACTTGGTGCAAGATATGATACAATATACATTTTACCAAAATATTAAAGCTAACCCATATTGTGGAAGGGTAATCAAGGTAGGACAAGGCCGTATCTAGCACTGGCTCTTATACCATGTCTTTGAGACCATGCATATCATCAGCCAAGTTCCCTAGCCCATGGGGCTCAGCCGCTTCACCAGTTAGAGCATATTTGTAAGGGTTGAGAGCAGATGTACAGGGCTCTTCTCCCATGTCAGCAATGAGAGGAGCCCCTTACTCAGCCAGAGTTCCTGTTGCTCCATCTCCTGATAAACTCTCCCACTAAACTGATTGTTTAGAAGCATGGCTTGGCTCATCTGTGCATTAGGTGGGAGGGCTCTTCTCTACAGCGTGAGCCTCAGATGCTTTTGCTACTTTGATCTCAGCATCATGTTCCTTCCCACTCTTAATGCATGCAGCCACCATTTTCTTAATTCCCTGCATAAAGACCGGTAATCCATTAATTGCTAAAACAACATCATGACAATGACATAATCAATTTAAATTCGTAATTGCTAATCAAGCAATTACCTCATTTTTGTATGTTCTATTCAAAAAGACTTGAACAAGGCTATCATCATCTTCTTTTTAGGCATTCAGCATATCTTGCACATAAAATGGAATAAGGCATAACAGTTATGCATAAACATTTTGATTAGAAAAACATTAGGAAAAGTATCTTTGCCTTTGTGCTACGCCTTTCTTCGCCAAAGAACCCTTGTATGGATAGTTTCCCCTAGTACTTCACCGGCGAAAGATCATCACAATGTGCAGGGTTCCCAAATTGGCAATGCATGCACCAAATCTATGCATTGTGCAAATAATGTCAGCAATATAGTCTAACATTTATCTATTTGACGAATATAAATGTGCTTCGCAAATACTATATGAAAGACAATGACAGCAAATAATCACAATCCCTACCATTAGAAAGTACACACATCCTTCGATGCCTCTCAATTGGCTTTAGTTTTTTTGGTATGCTTCAATGCACCCAACCACCCAATCTAATGCAAACTGACTCCAGTTGTATTGCTGGGGGCTCTCAACATCAATAATAGGCCCCAGCAACCTTGGACTGGGTGCTGGTTTCTGTGTAGGACAAAGGAAGGCTGAAAGGATGAGAAGAATGAATGTACGCTTGAATCTTTCATCCATTCTACCTTCCATCACAATGTCTTCCAACTGCCGGTCAGTCAGTTTCCTAAACTCACTGACAATATTGTTTTCATTTTTATTTAATTTTGTAGGAATTGGTTGACCTATTGCAGCAAGAATATAGGTTTAGAGGCTATTGCTGACATATAAAATTGCAACAACAATTGGTTAATTTATTTTGCTCACTAGTATAAGGTAGCCCTAGGATCATTCCTATGGACTGTGGTGTAACACGTATTAGGTGGCCCTTGGCTCGAATGTACCTGTCTTGCACATCAAAGGCCACAACTAGCTCCAGTATAATAAATCAATTTTGTAGTGTGTAGTTTATGCTTGACAGTCCTCCAAATCCCATTCGCCTCACCAAAATTACTTGGTGTAGGGTCAGCCCTTCTATAAAGGCTACAATCTTGCTAGGAGAACATTTAGTGTTAAATGCAACCTGCATTGCACGTTTTACACAAACAACCAAGTAGGTCATACAAGTAAACCAAAACTGATACTGAACATTAATATGTAAAATTAAAGTGTAGAAATAACCATTAAATGAATAAATAGTGGTGCTAATCGATCTACAGGTGATTTACCACATCATGTTTTGTTGAGCTGACCCCCTCATCGACTTTAATCATACGACGTTGGTAGGGTTATCTGTATTTTGCCTCTATTTTCTTATGCTGCAGGTGGGCCTTCTTCTCTAACTCTCTCCTTCCACTTGTGCGGCCCATTCTGATATGGTTTATGTATAGCAAGTGTAAGAAGATGATAAGTAAATGCAACAGGCATGTAGATCAAGAGGAAGGAACAAGGGTGCTTTACAAACCAACATAATGAGCATGTAAACCTTGGACAAATCACTTGTAAACCCACAGAATATGCAAGGGTGCCTCACAAACCAAGCCAATAACCATCTAAACCAAGTGCAACTAGTTTGAAAGCCTAATCAGTGCAAAAGAATATCCTTTACAATTTTATTTACTCATGGTTTACCAATTTTCAAAATGGGTATACAAGTTTCTTTACATGGGTTACAAGTTTTCAGGACCGGGTTACAAGTGTTTTAAAATGGTATGCAATATTTTGCACATAGCTTTAATCGTTTTGTACACAATTTACTTTTACAGGCCTCATGCACTTGGTTTACAAGTTTTATAATCGTGTGCTAAATTTGTTAAACAGAGTCCAAGATCATTGTCAACCTTGGTCAAATTACTTGTAAACCCAAGCAATGACCATGTAAACCAAGTGCAACTTGTTTGAAAGCCTAATCGGTGCAAAAAAAACATGGTTTACAAGTTTCTTTACGCATGATTTACAAGTTTTCAAAATGATCTATAGGTTTTGTAAATGGACAAAAACTTGTAAACTTGTGGTTACTAACCAAGTGCAATAAACATCTAAGGCAAGCGTGGAAACTTGTAAATGTAGAGCAACAAACAACTGTACCTAGTTATAAAAACTTGATACCCTAATGGTGAAAAAATTCTAAACTAGTTAAAATTGTTGCATTGACCTCAAATAGTAGAACACAAAAGCTACTTTAACTGAAAAACACAATCTAACAATTGTACACGACTTCAATATATTACCAAAGCACCAACCTTAACCCCTAAACATATTTATTCCACCAAATGAACATACAATCAACCATTACATGTATATGCAAGCATTTTCCTATAACTTACTTTCGAAATGAACTTCGCTTCCCTTACAATTGATGGACACTTGAAAGCGTGCAACAGTGATCACTTGCGCGGTTTGACCAAGACGAACAGAGGCTGTGCTTGCAAGCCTTCAAAAATACAGGACATGGAATGACGAATGCAATACAATCCAATCAGAGAGGGAGCTCCAGAGTTGGCGAACATGGGAGTCGAGGGAGTGAGGAGACAGAACGTGTAGTTGAGGGATGTTCAACGACGTGTACTTTACGGAAGGAGAGAAGAGAATGTGCTCTGCTGTTCAGTTTGCAATTGTGCAATATTTTCAAATTTTACTAAAATTACATCATACACTTACACCAAGTAAATGTTGTAAATTAGCGTATAAAAAGTTGTAAACTAGATTGTAAACAGTATGCAAACACTTTTTACATATTGGTTTATAACTTTTTCCCCACTGATTTACAACTTTTTATATACTAGTTCACAACTTTTAACTTGGTGTAATTGTATGGTGTAAGTTTGATGATGGTTGTTTATCATTGTTGTAAGGACAACATCTATCTGAAAGAGTATATAAATAAAAAATTAACTGCAGTATGTCTTTAATGCATATTTAGAGAAAAGCTAGTTACAGAATATTTCTTTTAAACATTTTAATTTAACCAATTTTATCAAATTATTGTGAAGTTAAATGTATTTAAATAGAGCTTATTATTTTATACTAAGCTTCATATTTATCATCACAAATTAATCAAATTAAAATAATAGGCATGTATATTAGCAACTGCTTTTTAATATATTTTTCTTATGAAATATTGTTTAGTTTGATATTTCATTTTAAAATCTAAAATATTGATCTTTATGATATTTTACGGTCATTTCCAAATCCAAAATAAGTGCAAATCTATATCCTTAACTAAAGTTGCATTGTAATTGAGCTTACTGTTTTATACTAATTTTCTTCAGGCCAAAATAAAATATTTATCATCACGAATTAATCAATATTGCTTGCCTTGATATTTCTTTTTATATTCACTTCAATTGATAATTTACAATCATTTTTAAAATTTAAAATATTGGTAACTTTACATTAAAATATTTCTTTTTGAAGATATTTTATGGTCATTTGTAAATCTAAAATAAGAGGAAATCTATATCCTTAATAAAAATTTGGATGTATATTTTACGTTCCATATATATATCACTGATTTTTAATTTTATAAGTAATTCAATAATCTAATTATTTAACTCTATAATCTATATTCTATACTATTATGTGTGTGTGTGTATGTGAATATATATATATAATATTGTATTTATTGCAATTGGAACTAAGTGAAATTTTTTTTCATTTATATCATTGCACAATTTTAAATATTTTGCATTGTATATAAAAAACTAAGTCACAATATAATTATTTAATTATCATTATATGTTATAATTGGATTGTTATTTACTAACAAATTATTGCGAAGGAATTGTAACAGATTAACCTAATTTTTCAATGAAATTACTCGAAGAGTACTACAAAATTATGGTGGTTAATTTTGCAAATTAGGGTAGTTTTTGACCGGCGTTTTCCACAGTAAGAGTGCTTCCCAAAACTGCTACAATTACCAATGCCATTCTGTTAATTATGGTAGTTTCTTTTTAACTACCACAATTCACATTTTAACCGCCGCAATTCACATATGGCAAATTACGGTGGTTTGAAACAGCCATAATGTTCAGTCAAAATTTAAAAAATACATGGTTAATTATGCTGGTTAAGAACTGTAGCAGGTTTCAACAAAATCTTTAAAAAATTATTAATTACGACAATTTGAACCGCCATAATTTGCGGTGAAATTTTTTTAAAATAAGTTAATCATGGCGGTTTGAAACCGTCGTAATTTGTATTCCAATTGACAAAAAAAAATTATTCCTTTATTTTAAAAATAACGCCATATAATTTAATAAAACCAACTTAAGCTTCATATTAATCTACTAAGATAAAGTAAAGGGATTAAGCAATGATCAAGTTTCAAATTAGGCTAAATCACATAACTAGAATACATAAAAATACATTAATCTTAATATAAAAATAAAGTAATTATTCTATTCATATTCTTTACTTAGGCTTAAATTGAGATCAACTTCAATCATTGGAGGTAAAAGACACTAGCTTCATGTTTGCATTCAGAAAAAATTGAGTTCTCAAAATTTTTGTCTTTATGTCAATGATAATGAGATATCTAAAATACAAACTCTATCAATTTAACCATGATTAGGATTGCAAAATACTTTTACAAATATTTCTTGCTAGGACTAAATCCTTAATTGTAGTCAAGTAGACACAGAATCACCAAGTAAAATATAGTCAAAAGAAACTAAAATAATTATAAAGCAAATATATAATTCAAAGCCACATCCTTCAATGTTTTCACCATAGGGCTTCATGTCAAACTTATGTTCTACATTCCTTGCCACCTAATGCAAACACAAAAGTTGTTAGCTAGCTTAAGGTAGCTAATATGACAATTGACTAATTGAAAGCACTACAAATAATTATAATTTATCCAATTTAAATTATTAAATATATCAAAAATCAATGTAGGTTGATGTACCGATGCATTAGATAATATAATACGATTTGCAATCCAATTCTTTTGATATATTTTGAGCACTTCAAAGCTTTTCTCAAGGTTACCAATTCTTTTGAGCAGTTGGTCAAAGTGTGGTTTGCAGTAAAGAACTCCCTTAAAAGAGTTATAGTTGCTAAACTGCAGATACATTAATCTGTTAATAAACTTCAAGAAAATTAAATATAGTAGCACACCTTAATACACAAGCAGGTAAAAGAGGTCCCAAGATTATTTACCTCATCATCTCAGGCACCTTAACTAAAAACTAAAGATTGCTGAATCAACTTCAGTTGTGAATGAAGAAACACGGTAAAAAGGAGAAGGGTAGGGGCAAAATCAGATCCATCTAAGAAAACAAAACAAAATGAAAAAGTAAAAATGGAAAACAAAGATGAATACTAGAATCCAAAAAGATTACATCCATATCAATATGAGGAACATATAAGAGTTCTGACAGGAAGTGTATTGGGATGAAAAAGCAATTGTTAAAATTGGTTCCACTTTGTGTGTCTAATGGTCAACTAATGCAGACACCAGATCCAAGGAAGAAAGATAGACCTTGAGGGTCCCTTAAGTGTCCATAGAGAGTTTTCTTTCACACAAAATAAGGAGTAAAAATCCTACATCAAAGTCACCAACTAATAAAAAACACAATGTTACATTTAATTCAAAGAGTGACAAATAAAACACACAATGTCTTACACCTATCACCCAATAATAAAAATAGCAATAAGAGTTAAATTAGCGAACCATGGTAAGGGAAATGTATGCTATACAAATTCTAAATATGTTAGAAGCCTATAGTAAACCAACTATTTTAAGGCTCTAATCTGAAGCAAGCAAATTAACACGCTAAGTGACATCTTCCATAAAAAATTATAGTTTTAATCATGCCTAAGCATATTAAAACAAAGCAACAAGTCAAAAAATAGTTTTTTACGTGTTGTGTCTAGGCACATAATAAACACGAATAGAAAACTAGAATTAAAAGATAACACATTATATACTAAATGAAAAAGCCAATACCTTTCATGAAGATGAAACATCTCATTATGGAGGGATGAGATAGTATCCTATAACTTCTTCAAGTCAAATTCCATTACCTAAGAAGATGACAGGAAAGTTGGAGCATTGCATCATCCCAAATATATCACTAGCAAAATGCATCACACATTTCCTACTATGATAAAGGAGTAACTGAAATGATGGAAAAAGATCACATAACCACAGGTGAGCTACAAACAGAAGCATCTAGAATTAATAATAATTACCTAAATTAAGCAAGTCTATCACTGACAATGAGAGGAATTGAAAATTGTCTACTGGCAAACAAAAAATGAATAGAAACGGTTTCAGAGAAATGTTGCTACATGTAACACCCCGATTTTTCTGTCCGAGGGAAATGACCAAAATGCCCCTGAGGTCATTTCCTGACCCGAGTTCGAGGGTAACCAACTCGGTCATCCTCGAAGGGTCAACTCAATGTTTGAAGGGGTTTGAATGGCCTTTGAATGCTCCCGGAAGCGAAAATCTCGTTTTCCGCAGTTTCGGGTCAAAATGACCAAAATACCCCTATAGCGTTTTTACGCGGGTAAAGGTGCCGTTTGAGCCCGAAACTTTCCCCAGAGGTTTAAAAACATGTTTTCATGTGTCTAGAGGTCTCTGTTCAAGTCCCGGTGGTCCCGGGCAGTTTTAGTGCAAAATTACGATTTTGCCCCTAGAATAGTGTTTTTGAGCTTAATGACGTAATTAAGCAAACCTAAGCAATATTAGGCTCTAAACGAAGATTAATTTATTTCCCTAACTAATCTAGAGTCAAAATAATTTATTAAAGTTAATTAGAACCTAAAATTGCTTAGATTAAACGTAAATCCCTTTTTAGAACTCAAGGCTCCTAGTCTTGGAATCTTGAATAGTGTTTTCTCTCTCCAATTCCTTAAATCAAGGAAATGTGTCTAGAGTTGTTTAGACTCTAAATTGAGGATTTAACTCACTAATGGTGCAATACCACTCCTTAATTATGTCTAGGCCACCTTAATTACCCATTTTCCTTACCTAAACACTTTCTTACAAATTCCTAATCTTAAGCATAATCAAAGATACACCTAAACACAACTCTAAACCACAATTAAGATGCAACTAAACCTCTCCCAAATCTGATGCACATGGCCGAAATTCTCTTCCCCATTGACCACATGTTTAATTATTTTCTCACTCAAAGAACCATGCTTGAGGCCATACCTTGAACCATACCTCACCATACCTTAAGCCATATCTCACCATGCCTCAAGAACACATTATCTCACCTCATGGAACTCATGGATGCCTTCAATTCTGCACACATGGCCGAAGCTCTTCATCACCATGAGCTCCCTCCATTTGTTTCATTTCTCTATAAATAGAATGCCTTGAGGAGCTTGCACCACTTTTAGATCATTTGCTAAGTTTAGGAACACTCAAAGCTTTTCTTTTTCTCTCAAAGTTCTTGTGTTCTTCAAGTTCTTGGAGTTCTTCAAGTTCTTCATCTTCTTCATCTTCTTCTTCCATCTTCAAGTTCATCACATCAAGTAGGGATTTTCTTTCATGTATTCTTTTCTTTAAAGTTCTTGTTTCAAGCTTGATGTTCATAGTTTCTCTTGGTTCCTTTTAGAACTTCTTTTCTTCTCCTTCTTCCTCTTTATGTTTCGGCCATGGGCCTTTGGGAATGAAGGAATGAGAGCTTGATGATGAGGGTTTCATGATGATGTTCATCACTTGAAACAAACTCTAGAGCTTGATCTTTGTTCTTGAACAAAAATGTTTCTAGTTCTTCCTTTCTTGAACTCTTGAGAACTTTAGCTTTGATGATGTTTTTAAATGACTCTATGAACTCAATGATGAGGACTCATGATGTTGGTGTTAATATATCATCAAGATCATGAACTCTAGAGTTTTGAAATGTTCCTTTTTCTTCTTGATGATTTCGGCCATTTCCATTAATTTTCTAGGCTTCATGGTTTGATTTCCTAAAAATATAATGTTAAGTTTTAAAGAACTCTAAGCTTGATTTTACCTTGTTTGGGTGAGTTTGGGTTATGGTTTAAATTCCTTTAAAGTCTTGTTAAGAGCTCTAGAAAAATAAAATGAACTTGCATAATTTATTTTATGCTTGCATTCATATTTACATTCTTGCTATGTATCTTTACGTTCAAGCTATCACCTAAGAACATAAAGATTAAAATGGAACTTGCATCTTCACTTAATTTAATTCTCGAAGCCTTTCTATTTCATCCTTAAAGTCGATTGTTGTTGGGCCTAGAGCACTAAAATAAAGAATTGAACTTGCATTATCACCTAAGTAATTTCTCGAATGCCTATCTATTTCGGCCTTAAGGTCGATTGTTGTTGGGCCAAGAGCACTAAAATAAAGAATTGAACCTTGCATATTTACTTTCAAGCTTGCACGTTTAAGTTTATGTCTCGCATATTTACTTTCAACCTTGCACGTTTAAGTTTATGCCTTGCATATTTATATTTAAGTCATCACTTTACTTTGTAGGCAAGATTAAAAATGAAAAGCATGAGCACGTTTAGTTTATGTCGTAACTTAAGAACCTAGAGATCAAAGACTTGCCCATTTCATTCCAAGATAAAGTTAAATGTGAATGCATTCCTTGAATGCATAATTTCGGCCAAGTAGTGATGATGGACTTGCAATGAGTCTTCATCTAGCTACTAGGACCGATAGTCTATGTTTCAAGTCTTCCCTAAAGCCTTACAAATTTTTATAAGGTTATATCGTCACAAGTTGTGATTTCATTCTCGTTTAGGGGATGAGATATGTTTTGGTCACTGACCTAAGGCTTCACTTAGCCTCTTGATGAATTAAAATGTTTTGCAAAGAGTTTTAGAAGTTCTAGATCGATTCCAAGAGAAACTAGTTAACTTATGTACCTAGAAATGTCAATTTAACTCTCTCATTTAAGTTAAATATTTTCGGTTCTGATATGATGAGCGTGATGCTGTATGATGATGTTTTGATGTGTTGGGATGTGTGAAAATATCATGTGATGATGTAGAAGCGATCCTATGCATGATAGGTAAGAAACTAGCTAACTAGAAATGCCGTAAAGCTAGAATTTAACATAGTTTTGACCCATTTGTTTATGGAACTAACCCAAACTGTTTTAATGGGAACATAATCAGATTTAGATTGTTTAGACATTAAAAACTAGGTATCATTTGAATTAGAATTGAATTCTAGCACCTATAGGGAAACTAGTAACTAGAAAACTGTAAAAATGCAATGTAGAACTCTTGGAACATTTATTTTTCTGGATGCTGTCCAGCACCCTTACAACATGATAAACATGATTAATAATTAGTCCTTAAGCTTGGGAATGCCTCATAATTGATTTAGATTTAATCTATAGCGCCTTAGGCGAAGACGGAACCAAGAAAGGGTCTAAAACGTAAGTTCTAGAACCCCGTGATCACAAGTTAAGAATTCTACCCTATGCTTTTCAGATTTAAATGTAGATATGAGGATTATGAGTGATGTTTAATTATGAGCCCTTAGGTGCATAAAATATGAGCGACGGATGTTAGAGAACCAAATCTCATGATTAAGACCCATAAGGGTCAAAGCATAAGCTACCGTAGGGATAAACGGTTGAATGTTCCATGATGATGTATGTTATGTAAATGATGATGATGTTATTCATATGAGGAATTCATGAGGTTATATGTTTATGTGGCATAAAGCAAATTTGGAAGGAAATTCGGTGTAATGCCGTTGTCTTGCACTGAATTTTCGACAAATTTGGGGACTTAAAGAGATTTTGAAAATTAAGGTACTAAGATGGGTTCTAGGATGACACCGGTTCGGCCGAGCACCTCCATAGAACTCATGTGACATCGGTACCATTTTATACTCTTAGGTGACACCGGTTCGGCCGAGCACCCCTAAGAGTTTTGCCCCCTAACCCGTACTCAGATAGTGGGGATTTATGATTTATGATACGCTTATCGTTAAGTGGTAAGTAAGAACTAGTGACGACTAGTTAAGGTATGAGCTCATAACCTAGATGTATGACACGTTCTGGGTGACACCGGTTCGGCCGAGCACCCCCAGTTCGATTGTCTTTTAGGGTGGCCCATGAGGAAGAAAAGTTTCATGATTATGATTATGTCACTAAGTTTTGTCCCATATGAATGTTACTATTGCCACTTTATGCCACCAAGTATGATGATGCTTGATGTTATGTTTTATGTATGTGCATTAGGTAGTGCCATGCATACATTTTCTATTATGTTGCATTCATGACATTAAGATCATCCTAAAATGAATGGACCTTGACTAAAATATATTTTAAAGTTTAAAATGAATTTAATACATGCTCAGCCATTTTGTATAAATAAACCCAAGGTTCCTGAGGACGTAGATGATGACACCTAGGTAGTAGGAGGCCCTACTGAGATTCTTTAGCAAGATTCTCACTCCCTCTATCTCTTCCTTTCCGTCACGTCTTGAGATGGCGGCGTTGGTAGTGTTCGTGGTCAGACCGCCATGGGAGCTGCACCATGACGCGGACCACGGGTCATTCCATTTTGTGGGTCGATGCACGGTTAGAGTATTCATGTTCATGGGTCGACCCTTCACTCCCCCTGTACATTCCCATCGTTTCTCCCCCGTCTCACCTTTTGGCGATGACCTGGTGTTTGAGCGCGCATGTCCCCTAGAGGAGAGGCTTCGCCGTACCCCATCATCCACGTCCGCCGCTCGAGACTACCCCCAGTATGTGCCCCGTTGTCCGTCGTCTTTTTCGGAGACGGATCCTTCCGAGGATTCGGCAACCCAGGCACGCTCCGAGGGATCTTCCCCCACCATACCCATGGACCTTGGGGAGGATGGTGAGCCTTCCGTGACTCAGCCGAGGCTCGCACGACGACCGGAGATGAGGCCACGCCGTGGAGGTCACTTCCGAGCCCCGTTCCGCCTCTTCACGTCCGAGGAGCTCGCCCAGTTTCCCGGATATTTGCCTCGTTCGCGAGATGGACGTCAGTAAGAGGTGACGATCGTCCGATGAAGTACCCGGTTAGAGCACACCCCACTTAGATAGGGATAAACCTTCTTTTGTTTAGAGGTTATCCCATTAGATGCACTCGGGTAGGGGAGTTGATTATGTTTATGTTTTATGTTGTATTTTCTTTTATGTATTTCCCTTGTACTAAATTAAGTCCCACACCTATAAGTGGGCAAGTTATATATATAAGAGATGATATTCAGTGTTGTTCATGTTGTGCTCTATGTTATGATGTTGTGAGACATTTGTGTTACTTTACATGGTTTACCGTTTAACGCATCACGCGGCTCTCACTTTGTATTTCAAAAAAAAATTTACCCGTATTTCCGCTAAGTATTTCAAAGTAAAAATGAGAACTATGAGGTAACAGACTAATGATTAATCCAAATATGTTCTAGAGTATTAGGTTAAAAATTAGGATGTTACACTAGCGACAGGGCATGGACCTGAACATGCCCAGCTATGATCTGTTTAGGGATGAGCCCTTATTAGCAGATCCCAGCCACCGGCATGGTCAGATATCGGCACCATCAACACCCCCTGTCCTCATTCAGTACCAGGAGGAGGAAGAGGGTGAGGATGAGCCATAGCATCTCATCCTTAGGCAGAGACTTGCACGCCGGGTTCATTTCCGGCATTATCATTCAAGGTGCGAGCTCCTGATGCCCAGGAGAGATAGGGATAGGGTGAATGATTAGTTGTAGGCCTAGAGTATCTTATGTATATGTACTTAACTTTAAAGGATTATGTTATGGACTTTATTTACCTTATGTATTATGTTTATGTATTTAATATATTCTATTTATTTGATGAATCATAAATTATGTGTATTTATGAAGCAGGAATAAAGGAACATGAAATCCATATTAGTAGAGGATTATATACATAGTTCCCCTAAGCTATATAAACCAGAATACGCAAGGAGGCCTTGCGCATACGGTACCAACGTGAATACGCAAGGGGCCCCCGCATATTCATTATAAACATGAATACACAGGGGCCCCTTGCGTATTCACGTTGATACCATATGCGCAAGGATCCCTTCCGTATTCGCCCGTATAGTTTTAGCTCACACATGACTCTGATTTCATTATTCTCCCATGGATCGCGCTTAGAAGCATTCTTACGTGTGTCACCTTTAGGAGCATTCTGTCGTGTGTCTTGCTTAAAATTGAAGTAATTATAATGTAAATAAAATCATTACTGTACTGTATAAAGTTTGAGGATCCGAAAGAAAATTAGACATTACATAACGTTTAAAAGTTAAAAGATAAAAATATTCTAAAATTGCAAGAACTTTAACGTGAGAATATAATATTTAATTTGCAATTGTTTTTATTCAAAACTCTTATAGCATTATTTAAGATTTGCAACTTTCTTTAAAATTATTGTATGTTATGCATCTACATCGGTTTTCAGACAATACATGAGAGCTTGTCCTTTCATCTTCGACTATTATATTTATCATTTTATTTAATTATGAAATTTTTACGTAAATATTCAAAGGCTAGATTCTTGAAATAGAATAATGGATATTAAAAATTCAAATTTAATGCTTGACCATATGTGAAGTGGAATGGATGGTCATGGTTCACATAACTCAATAAAAAGTATAGTATAAGTTTTTATTGAAAAAAAAAAGTATAGCATAGTATTATGCAATATAGACAAAATGTAACTAATTAACATACAATGTATCACATATGTTAGACATATAAAATTATTATTTATATATCTCTACCTATTAGCCTTATTAATTTTGGAACAGTTTAAAAACTTTATCTCCTTAGCAGGCCCTCATGCTGGTACTGCTTCAGTTCCTCTGTGTGGTGTATGTAAGTATCACTGTGGCTTTCCAGTATGGCGCCTTTATAATTCCTGTATCTTGTGGTATTGATTTTGGAAATATTGCATGCTATATTAGCTATTGACTTGGAGCTGATACCTTGCCATACTTTATTTGAATCAATCTCCACTTCAATTATTTCATAAGAAGGTTTAAAATTATACAAAGAATATTAATGTGAAACATTCATCATGTGCTACTTCTTATTTAGGAAATTTTCTCAACATTTTGGATTGATAGCATGCTTGGTATAGTGCATTTGAAGACATAAAAATGGGCAAGAGAAGATGATGAGGAATATTGATTTATGTTTACCTTAATGGGATGGCAAAGATGAACGATTTAGAAGAGTTAGCTACCTTTCTCCACCATAGCTCTATTATTTGTCCACTCATGACAATAGAAACAAGGAGAAAGTGGGTGCAAAAAATCTTTTTTTTCTTTTTCCTTAGCCTAACGAGACCTTATATTTTTCTGAGTTTCATTTCATATCTCAGATATGATACGGTACTGACAATCGAGTATATTTCCATTCCTTCAAATTTTTTATTCTATGAAAGACAGTAAAAAACTATTTGCACCATCTTCTTGCAGAGTATTATCGATAAAGTTATTAAAAACCCCAGATTCATCTCGCTTTATCTCCATTTTTTTTTTCACTCCTACCTTAAACAAAGTACTTTAGATTCGCCATTTAGGTAATTCTATGTGTTGTTTGCGGCATATTGGAGTGTCTTTGAAAATTATTGGTCATGCAACAAAAGAACAGTGATTGGAAGAATTTAACGCATATTATAACTTTCCTTTGCCTTGTTCTGATCATAAATTGCATTCCGTTTCTAAAGTCAGGTATCTTATGTATCATTGCGGACAATCTCATCAAGGGAGAGGTTTACAGTGATTATGTCCAAGTATTCATCTCTACCTCTTCCTTCCATTTAATTTTCTCTTGACTGATTTCGTACATAGTAGCTCTCCTGAATATGCTTATGTATTATTTCACTGTGTTAGCACTCAGCATCAATTTTTGTTCATGTATTAGAGTACCTGACATACATCGATTGAAAAATTGCGGGAACACTTAGCTCCTAGTGGATATGTTAAATTGCCAAATGTGAGTATTACTCTTTGTTGAATAATTCAAAAGAAAATGAGTAATGTTGATGACTTATTTCTCTAACGAGTGCAATTTGAGAAATGAAAAGTCACTTATTTTTAGTTGTTTTGTTAGGTTTCTAATTTTATATATCTTTTCCCATTTCCTGTGATGGAGTCAACTGCTATGTATTAATCTGTGTCCATTCTTAGTTGTCTGTTTGCTTAAAATTCAGTCCAGACCTTGACTCTAGGATCAAATTTGAATTTTGATTTCAGGCCATACTTGAATATTTGGAGAAAAATATTTCTCCCAATGCTGAACAAGGAGATACCAGAGAAGAGAGATTCCACTTACAAGGAAAGGTTTAGTAGCTTGCAGAATTTGGTACTTATCATGGTGGGTCCTCTAGAGGTATTTTCCTTTGATACTTCACGAATATTGCAAGCCGACTTCATGAAACTTACTTATTGATCATCTTACTGTATTCATTAAGGCTTTGTGTGAGAGTTTGGAGGGGAGGGGAAGGAAAGACATTGAAAGGGGAGGAAAGGTAAGAGAAGCAAGAAATTTAAAGGATTGATCCTTTATTTATTTGGAAATGCAAGATATCTAGAGAGAAGGAAATTGGAGGAATTGTAATTTATTTTTACAATTTTACCCCTTTTATAATATTTAATTATTTTATTTTTATAGAATTAATTATTTTAATTAAAAATACATATTTCTATTGATAAAAAAATAGAAAATTTATAAATTTTTAATTTATATCCTACTTAAAACCTCTCAAAATGGGAAAACTCAAAATAGAGGAGAATGGAGGATTAGAAAGGATTTTAAAAATCCTTTAAACACCTTTCCCTTCAATTAAGAAAACTCACAAACACAATCTAACCCTTTAAATCCTTCCCATTCCTTCCCTTCCCCTCCTAAACCCATCTCACAAACAAAGCCTAACAGTTCGAGCAAGACACAGTTTTAATTCCTAAGGAAACATCCTGGTTTGGATATTACCCAGATGGTGCCTTCAAGCCAGTCTTATCACCCCAAGAGGTATGACTTGCAATTCAATTTGTCTAGATATTTGCTTGTTATACAAGTTTCCTTACCGTGCATTCCTTACCGTGGCATCTGCACCCCATCTTGTAAATTATATTGTTGGAGCTGCTACCTGAAGATTCTATTATATATTTTAGTTCATAAATGTCATTATCATTTCAGCTTCATAGAAGTAGGTTCCATAACTTTTCTCTGAAAAGACATTTTAGACAGCAAAGACTGAAACTCTTAACTATAATTTCCAACATTATTGTATGTTAATAGATGTCTTCCAACCATTGCCCTGTGATGTAATGTTCTGAGACTGGCATGGTCTGGCAATTGACTGGTGTAGCTAAAACTTTCGCTCTATCACCAACACTTTATTGAAGGATCTAGTGAGAAGCGTAAAAGATCCATGCCTTCTCGAATTCTTAAGCTATTCATAGTTTAAATTGTAGATTCTGGCATACACATATTTGAAATTTAAGCTTTAAGGGTGTGTTTGGTAAGAAGGAAAAAATGAAGCGAAAATTTTCTTGAATAAGCTTTACGTGTAATTTTACACATGAATTTCATCCATGAAAAATTTCGCGCTATTTTTACTACTCAACCAAATAGTCCCTTGGTGATAACATATTTTAAAATTTAATATTCGATATCATTATCATGTGTTTTGACAGCCATACACTAAAGCATAGCAATTCAGCCATAGGATTTGAAAACTGTGAACACTTTTGAAAATCATTTGATGTCACCTTTGATGTAAGATTACTTGTTATATAGAACTCTTACTTTTTCCTCTTACTCCATCTGCTTTGTCAGACAAAACTTTACATTGAAGACTGGATTGGTCTTAGAACCCTGGATGAAGCGGGCAAAGTCCAATTCATTAGCGTTCTGGGTAAACATCTGGGAATCTCCGATGATGATATGAAGAAGCATGTAGTGCCATACTTGAAGGACCAGGCGTCAACAGAAGGTAGCAGCATTAAAGGTGGGCTTCTGGAGAATGCAGAGTTTTAAATCAGGGAGCTATTGAATGATACACGAGCAAGCTGTCTCAAAGGACTAATCATCAGCTACAGCATTACTCAGTGGATAGTTGTCATATTGGTGACCTACATAGTTCAAGGCTCACATTGTTAATTGTTTGGCAACAACAAAGAGGAGTCTATGAAAAGAAAAAAGAAGAAAAAAAAGAACTCATCATGTTATACTTAATTGTCGAACAATATCTAATCAGTAGTGGAAAGATGTGTTTGGATTGATCAAAAGATTTATTTGCTCCAAATTACTTGACATGTACATCAGAATATGATACATATTTGGATTGTTTGGACTGGATCACTCAAAAGGCTGCGTTCGATTCTTATTAGCAGCAAACTTCCCCACTCTGCTCTCCTGACACTTTAGATTGAGGATTGGATTGGCTTAAGAGCCTTGGATTGACATAAACTGTGTCATGTGAAAAATATATCGGGACAATCCTTCCGAAAACACGACATTTATGGTAATAACAAAGACCTTTAATCATGGCCACAAATTTCCGTTGTTTGTATACTGATAGCAAAGGCCTTTGATCATGGCTAAAAATTTTCATTGTTTGTATATTACTAATAACAAAGGCCTTTAATCATTTACCTTTTGTAAACTAAACTTCTATGTCATCCAACAAGTTATGAAGGAAATATTTTCTGTGATGAATGTCCTCAGAAACCACAACCACATACTAGCATAGTGTCAATGAAGCAAATTGATTGGCCTGCAATTTTGTTAATCGACGCAACACAGAAACCAACTAATGTCTTGGAATTAAAATGTCTAAAAATAAATCAAACCAAAACAGGTCTCAATAAGAACATTAATAACTTTTAGAGGAGTAATAGATGACCATCACTGAACATACACCAGCTACTTACACTAAGGAAAACGACAAATTTCATGTATTTGAGATGGTATGTGTACTGGACTAAAAAACATGGGCCGATCGCCTCGACCCAATCCATAACAGCTAGGTCATGGGCCCCAAAGATCAGCCCAGCCCAAATCTCTCTCCCCCAGGGTCCCACAGCTTAACCGCATGGCACGATATCCCCTGCAGATCTATACAGGATTTAGCTAAGGATATCTCACAGATCCCCCATAATATCTCTATGTATCTCATTATATCTTATCATTATCTTTAATACTGACCAAATCACAGGAATATCTCCCACACTCAAAGAAGATCATAACAAATTTACCACGGGGTAACCTCACACTGTATAAGAGGCTATTATCCCCCAGGTATGACACAATCTCTATCACATAAAACACCTTTCCACTCCTTACGCTCTTACTAACTTGAGCATTGGAGTGTTTTCGCTGGTACCCCACCCCCTGTTTTCACAGACGTCGAAACTACTTGCACCCTTACCATGATTTCCAAGTAAGAACATTGGCGCCCACCGTGGGGCCGGTAAACAAGCCTACCTCACAAGCCCCGTTACCCATTGCTGACGCTTCCAGCCAACACACACCCTCAAATAGCCAGCCTATTCCTAACCTCAACTAGTTGCAAGAAGAAAATCAAAGACTGGTCGAGCAACTCCTTAAGCTGCAAGAAGAGAATAAATCCCTAAGGATTGAAAACTCAAAAAATCCCAAACAGGGAGCCACCAATCCGGGGAATATTGAGCTTGCTAGTTATAATTTTTGCAGCGACAAACCCCAACATTCAGACCATCCAACCTATCACACTAAATCCGATGATGAGCCCGAAACCATTGACTACGGACCATTCTCAGAAAAACTCATGGCCACCAGCCTACACCTCAACTTCAGGCTCTTAACCTCGCTTCGCCCCTACGACGGAACAGGAGACCCCCAATTATTCATCACGATGTTCAGATCCATGATGCTCATCAATGGAACCACCGACCGAATCCTTTGCCTAATTTTCCCATCTTTCCTGGAGAAGTCGGCACTACTCTGGTTCTCAACTCTGCCCAGGAACTCTATACACAAGTTCGAGGATCTGGCAAAAGCCTTCACCAACTCTACACTAAAACCTCAGACTCACTGAAGCACGTCAGACAAGGGTCCGATGAATCCTTAAGAACCTACCTGACAGATTCCAAGAGGAAGCATCACAAATCCCAAGCCTTGACCCTGCCCTCGAACTCCACCAAATCCAAATTGGCCTGCATTCTAAACCCTTTAAGGAAAACCTGGCGATCAATAGACCTAGAACCATACACGAATTCCGCGAAAGAGCCCTTGGAAACACCAACACCGAGGAGCTCCGAGCTGCGGAGAAGAGCTAGAAGCAAGAAAAGATAGCTCGGCACAGAGGCACAAGGAAGGCAAATCCAAATACAAACAGAACTCAGAGTCTTCCGAACCAAGATTCACTACTCAACGCCCGAGCAAGTACAATATTAAGAGAAATATTCAATGCCCGGCTGATGAAACCAATAAAAAGCGAGCCACGACCAGGTCCAAAAGGCACGGATAAAAGCAAAGTGTGCGAATACCATAACACCATAGGGCATACAACCGACGAATGCAAAAATCTAAAGGCACAGATTGAACGCCTCGTCTAACAAGGATACCTGAAGCAATTCGTCAAGGAAAAGGAAGAAGAGAAGAAAAGAGGTCGAGGCCGAGAAAGAAAAAACAAACATCACAGCTCTTCCTTATCAAACAGTGAATCCCCACCAAGGCACAAAAAGCCCCAAAGAAGAACACAATCTCATACTCCCAAGGAAGCCAACATCCGAGGAGTTATTGATCACATTGCTGGAGGATTTGCAGGAGGAGGAGAGACGAACTCGCTAAGAAAAAGATCACTCTGGGCGATCATGTCACTTGAAGGAGTATCGCACTCATCAGGATCAAAGACCAAAAACCCGATAATATCTTTCTCAGACTTTGATTATAAAGGAATCGATGAAAATCTGCATGATCCTGTTGTGATTTCCATCCTTGCCGATAATTTTCTGGTCAAGAAAGTCCTAGTGGATCAAGGGAGTTCAACCGAAATCCTCTTCTATTCCACCTTCAAACACATGCAACTCTCTGAAAGCTCACTTCTCCCATACAATGGCGAGCCGGTTGGATTCATGGGAAACAGAGTACAAGTACTCGGCTATGTGTGGCTGAGGACCATGTTCGGTACAGAACCACTAACCAAGATTGTTGATCTCTACTATTTTGTCATAGATGCCAACAGTCCTTACCACATAATCCTGGGGCGGCCACTACTCAATGCCCTAGGAGCCGTAGTCTCAGCACCCCATCTAGCCATGAAGTTCCCGATTTCTAAATCCAAGGTTGAAGTAGTCCATGCTGACCAGAAAGAAGCAAGAACATGCTACAATGAATGCCTGAAGAAAAAGCCCACTGACAAATCCAAAACTAAATAGGTACACAGTGTCTCTCATACTGACCAAACCCCCCTGATCTCTGAACTCGACCCAGAGGAGAGATCCAGAATCGTCCTCAACCAGTAGATGACTTGCAACCAATCCAGATTGGGGATGAAGCCAGCAAAGTGACATTCATTGGAGCTGATCTCCCCTTGAGTTTGTTAGCTGAACTCACGGCCTTACTCCTAGATAATGTCGATCTCTTCGCCTGGACTCCAGCTAATATGCCAAGAATAAGCCCAGACGTAATCAACCACAAGCTCATGGTCGACCCGAAAGCTCATCCAATAGCACAGAAGAAGAGAACTCTTGGAGTCGAGCGCTAGAAAGTAGCTCTAGAAGAAACTCCTCAAGGCCAACTTTATCAAGGAGATTAGATATACCACGTGGCTTGCAAACATGGTGATGGTCAAAAAAGCATTAGGAAAGTGGCGTATGTGCATGGATTTACCGACCTAAACAAGGCCTGCCCAAAAGATTCCTACCCATTACCCAGCATCGACAAGCTCGTCAACAACGCATCTGGCTACCAGTATCTAAGCTTCATAGATGCATATTTTGGTTACAATCAAATCAGAATGCAACCACAAGATGAAGACAAAACCGCTTTCCTCACCGAAGATGCCAACTTTTGCTACCGAGTCATGCCTTTCGGTCTGAAAAATGCAGGGGCCACATACTAGAAACTCATGAACAAAGTCTTTGAAAAACAGATCGGCAAAAACGTCGAGGTATACGTCGACAACGTGGTGGCAAAAACCCCCGCAACTAGAAATCACATTAACGACCTGGGAGAAATATTTGGACAATTAAGAAGATACAACATGAGGCTGAACCCAGAAAAATGTGCCTTCGGAGTTTACAAAGGAAAATTCCTCAGATTCATGCTCACAAACCGGGGAATAGAAGCCAACCATGACAAATGCCGAGCAATATTGGAAATGAAAAGCCCAAGCTCAATCAAAGAAGTACAACAACTCACAGGTCGACTAGCAGCCCTATCTTGCTTTTTGTCGAGATCGACGAAAAGAGCAGCTCCATTCTTCAAAACATTAAAGAAGCAGACGTCATTCGAGTGGTCCGAAGAATGCGAAAAAGCCTTTGCCGAACTCAAAATATTTTTCTCTACACCACTGGTCCTTACCAAACCCTATCCAAAGGAGACCCTCTTCCTGTATCTATCGATACTGAAAATGCAGTAAGCTTGGTCCTGATAACTGAGCGAGATAGAAAATAACAGCCTATTTATTTCGTAAGCAAAATGCTCCAAGGACCCGAACAAAGGTATCAAAAGATTGAAAAACTAGCCTTCGCTGTGGTAGTATCTACAAGGAAGCTAAGACCATACTTCCAGAGCCACCACATTATCGTTCGAACCGAACAACCCATCAAACAAATTCTGATCAAACCAGAACTGGCGAGAAGAATGATCTCATGGTCGATTGAACTCTCAGAACATAGCCTAGAATATCAGCCTAGAGGGCCAATCAAGGCTCAAGCAAAATATAAAGCACTCATAGCTGGCCTCAAGCTCACCAAAGAAGTCGGAGCTCAAAGACTGATCATCAAAGCTGATTCATACCTAGTTGTCGGCCAAGTCACCGACACTTTTACAGCCAGAGACCCTCTCCTAGAAAAATACCTAACATTGGTAAAGAACTTAGTGCAACACTTTGACTCATGTGAAGTGACACATATACCCAGATAGCACAACATCAGAGCTGATAACCTCTCGCCAGCACCAACAAGCCATAGAACAATAGATCTGTGATCCAAATAAAGCTCCAGAAACTGAGCTGCCTTCAATCCGAAGGCTGCAACACAGAAGTAGGAGGCTAAGACTGGCGAACTCCACTCCTCAACTACCTGACTTCTGGAGAAATTCCGAGCTCGACGCTAGACAAAAAGAAATTCAGAAGATAGGCAAGCTACTGCACCCTTTGTAAAGGATTATTGTTCAGAAGGGGGTACTCACTCCCCCTCCTAAAATGTCTTGGCCCTTACAAAAATGACAACTGCCAAAGATTCTCTGAAGTTTCCCTGAAACACCCAGGACCATTGCACTTCTCTGAAGCCAGTTGGCCTTTTCACAGGTAGGGAATCGGCCTCCTCGGCCTCTTCCCCCTTGCACCAGGACAGCTTAAATACTTGGTAGTAGCCATAGAATACTTCACCAAATGGATCAAAGCAGAACCTCTAGCAACAATCACCACGGAGAAAGTCAGGAAATTCATTTGGAAAAGAATCATATCCAGGTTCGAACTTCCCAAGAAACTGATCACTGACAATGGCACACAATTCACAGATCAAAAACTGAAGGAACTCTGTGACAATTTCCAAATCAAACACATCTTTGTATCTATAGAGCATCCTCAAACCAATAGCCTAGCAGAAGCTGCTAACAAAGTTATCCTCACGGCCTTGAAGAAAAAGCTCGACAAAGCCAAGGGTCTCTGAGCTGAAGACCTCCCTGAGATCCTCTAAGAGTATCACACAACTGCTCAATCCTCAACACAAGAGACACCATATAGACTTGTCTTCGGCAGCGAAGCCATGCTCCCAATAGAGGTCACCCAACCTAATGCCCACCGACTAGCATTTGCAAATGTGACATGTGAAGAAAAATGACAAGCAGAATTAGACCTCCTAGAAGAAGACCGAGAGCTAGCCCAAATCAAAGAACAAGCAACCAAACAGAGAGTATCCCAACTCTACAATAAGAAACTCGTTCCAAGAGCTTTCCAAGTTGGCGATCTAGTCCTACGTAAACTTGAACAACAAAGAAAGCCCCCGAAATAAGGGAAGTTAGCTTCGAACTGGGAAGGACTATTTCGAATCACACAAGACATAGGCCGAGGAGCTTACAAAATCGGCAAACTCTCAGAACATCACCTCCCATAGACATGGAATGCCCTGTCCCTAAGGAGATACTATAGCTAGTAGACAGACGCCTCAAATCACACTCGATGGGTGCATTCTTTTTCCTTGGTTAGGTTTTATCCTATAGGCAGTGTTTGGTTTTTGTCCCACGACACAAATACAGGGACAGACTATCCCTGTATCATGTTTAGTTGCAGAGACGGGGTATGGGGACAGAAAAATTTTCTGCCCCAGAGACAGAAATTTTCAATATTTTTGTCCCTTCAAAAAGTAAGGACAGTGGAGACAGGACATAGAGACAGAAATTTAACTCTTTTGTGGGGAAAGTGGGGATAATAATTTTTATATCTCTGTTTTCACTATCCCTGTATTTTTGTCTCTGTCCCTATATTTCTATCCCAGGACACTAACCAAATGCTATCATAGGGTTTTACTAACAAAGGTTTTAACAAGGCATGATCGGATATGAGCCGAACACTTCGGTGGCAAATTACAAGTGTAATTCCCTTTTTTAATACAATATCTGTCTTCCCATATTATGCCTCCACAGATGTTCATATAGAAAACCTCAGTCGTACAAAAAACCGCCATACTCACAGTAAATCTGAATACATTTGAGTCGTGAAAGCGCATCAAAAAGCCGCCATACTCACAGTAAATCTTAGTACATTTGAGTTGTGAAGGCGCACTAAAAAGCCGTCACACCTCATACAAGCCTCGGACCATAAACCGAGCAATGAATGGCGCACAAAAAATCGCCACACCAATGGTCGAGTAGAAAAACACACCAAAGATAGCACAACTGAAGTCTAAAGACACATTTCAAAGGGTGACATCCTGGTACTAGCTACTTCATAAGCATATCCTTATAATATGATCTGAGTTACATTACTCAAATATCTTACTTAATCCGAGTATATCCCTTTTAACCCAAGTTATATTACTTAATCCGAGTATATCTTACTCAATCCGAGTTGTTTTACTTAATCCAAGTCATACTACTTGATCCGAAATATATCACTTGTTCGAGTTCATCACCTAATCTTGGCTTCTAACAAACTCATAATGATCTGAGTCTATGACACTGGATCCAAGTTTATAATGGCGAAATTACAGTGACCCAAGTCCATCATAAGAGTTTATCGTACTTAGTTGGAGTTCACGAATTTATACTTGACCTGTTACCTGACTTAAATTTGCTTGATACAATATTATCCGAGCACAAAAATAGAGGACAAAGGAAGTATATCATAAAAATAAAAATATTCAAATTACAAGCCATTTGTCTAAACATAAAATAAAAAAAATGTACAAGGGGCTCAATGACCAACAGAAGCTCCGACCTTATAAGAAGGACAACTTGAATAGGTTCCACAACCTGAACATTATCATCACCTCCTTCAACAGCTCCTCCAGCCTGAGCACCCTCCTCAGCCTCCTTGACGGTAAGATGGTCGACTAGCACACCATCAACAACTTCCTTGAAAGGGCCACACTAAGCCAAGTCCAGGTCCCTATGAAAGAATCGAACTTGCTCAAGAGCCTGATCAAAACCAGTCGTGTACCACTCGACCACCTTGTCCTTCAGAGAGTCAACCTCCACTTGAAGACCCCTCAACCGGTCGTTCTCCTCAGCCAACCGTCTACTCCTTGTCCTCGAAGAGCTTCTTATCAGCCTCAAGCTCTCGGATCTTCAAAGTAGCTGTGTCAGCATTGATCTTGACTTGGGCTACAAGGGAGTCGATCTTCTCCTCAAACAACTTCCTGGCCTCTAGTCAACCCCTCATCTCCTCGGCCAACTTGGCCTCAACCTCCTCCTTCTCGACCTTGAAATCCTGGGCAACTATCCTCTCAATCTTGAGCTCCTGAATAGAGCTCCCATAATTCCTATCCAGAAATCGACAAACCACTGCCTGGCGAAGACCCTAAATTTCCTGATGATGACATAATCTAGGGATGCCCACCCTCTCCATCATACTCACGTCTTCTGGCTCGGTGAACTAATGGTCAATAAATTCAAGATAAGGAAAATCCTTGCTCCACAAGCTTGATTGCCCAGCTGTGTTGAGAAAGTCTTTCACCTCCATGGCCCCCAAGATGGCAAAGGGAGAGAACAAGGGCATTGACTCAGGAGCTGCTTGAGGACCACCATCCACCCTGTTCTTCTTCTGAGGCCTCAATGGGTTAGGATTCGTAAGAGTACCGAAGCTTGACCCACTAGCAAGAGAAACAGGAGGAGCTCGGCTCTCAATCATAGCAACCCTCTCTTTGCCTTGAAAGCAGCTAATTCCTTGGGACCGAGCTTAGGAGCCATCTCGCCTGTAAAGAAACACATAGATCAAAATCATACAAGCAAGATCAAGCCAACAAGAACAAATGTATAAAATACTACCTATACGTCTGAGGACTTCTTTGTTATCATAACCCTATTCCAACAAAACCTCACAAGACAACGGAGAGGATAGAGAACCATACTCTACCCTCAAAATATGGCGAGGATTGTGCTGCCAATACAGGGGAAACCTCTCTAGGCCATTCAAATCCAAGAAAGATGGGAACTCAGTCTTAACTGACCTAACCTTGATGAACTTCTCTTTAAACCTCTTGAAGTTAGAAGTCAGCAAAGACAACAACCTCCTCCGAGGTACACTATCAAAAGAAATCCAACTCCCTTTTTCTACACCCTTAACTTGAAAAAAAATAAAAGAATACATCAACACTAGCCTCTTGCCCGAGCATAGCAAACAGATTCTCAAATGCTCGGACAAACAACCAACTGTTAGGATGAAGTTGAGAAAGGGCAACATTAACCTTGTTCAAGCACCCCTCCTCAAACTGAGTAAAGGAAACCCTAACATCTAACTTCTCAAAAAAGTCTATATACATATAAATATAATCAACATCGCTATCCCCTTCCCTATATTTACAGACCTTATCCTCGGCACCACACGGAAGACATTCCACCCTCCTCTCATTCTCAGAAGACACCAAGCATGCCCGCCTAAACCTATGGACGGACTCTCTATATTAAAAATTGAAACTAGCTCCCTAACCTTACTACTGACCCATCCATAGGGATCATACTCAGCTTCACCTACTGCCTCCTTCCTCTTTTCAGAAACAGAAGAACATTTCCTCTTCCCCTTTGCCATCAATAAATACCTAAACAAGAGACGATGAACAAAAACTCAGGGAAAAGATGCGAGCACAGAATAAACTACAGCAGCCAGCAGAATCTCCTATCCTAAGGTTCAAAACCAAATAAACCGTTTAAATAAAAAAGAAAGGAGAGAAAAACCAAACTAACCGATTGGAAATTGAAAGAAATCGAACTCTGGATGACCAAAACCGAAGCTTTCAACTACAAACGTCAAATGAGCACCAAAAGCAAATAAGCACCAAAAACGAATGAGAAGTGGGGAGTTTTCCAGAAACAAAAATGGAGAAGTTTCTCTCCCTCCTTTTTTGCTTGAGGCTGAGCCCATCCAATAGATGAAACAATTTCCCTCTACTCAATAACACATCCAAGACGCTCATTTCATCCAACAGCCAGGGGCTCATCACTTTTATCCAACGGAGAATGTGCAAACGTATGATCCTATATTTATGAGAAATGATTGCCCACCACTCATGGAAGGACACGTATCACGGTACGTTCCCCTACGACTGTTACAACTGCAACTAAAGAGACTCACAGCTCAACTCGAATCCTCAAAGCTCACCATGAAGTCCTCAACTCAAAGAGGCACAACCCACATAATCATATGCTCGACCAGCAGCTCGCCCAAGATATCAAAAGTCGAATCATTCGACTCGACACGTAGTCCTCAACAAACTACCTCGATACCAATTACTCGGCCCACGACCAAGCTCGAGGGCTATGTGCTGGACTAGAAAATATGGGCCGACCTCCTCGACCCAATCCATAAGAGCTAGGTCATGGGCCCTAAAGATTGGCCTACCCAAATCTCTCTCCCTTAGGGTCCCACAGCTTGACTGCAAGGCATGATATCCCCTGCAAATCTATACCGAATTAGTAACGCCCCAATTTTTCTGTCTGAGAGGAAACTAACCAAAATACTCCTGAGGTCATTTTCTGCCCGGAATTCAAGGATGGCCAGCCCGGTAGTCCTCGAAGGGCCAACTCAATGTTTGAAAGGGATTGAATGGCCCTTGAATGGTTTCGGAGGCGAAAATCTCATTTTCTGCAGTTTCGGGTCAAAATGACCAAAATACCCCTATAGCGTTTTTACGCGGATAAAGGTGCCGTTTGATCCCGAAACTTTCTCCGAAGGTCTAAAATAATGTTTTTACAAGTTTAAAAGCCTCTATTTAAGTCCCGGTGGTCCCGGGCAGTTTTTACGCAAAATTACAATTTTGCCCCTAGAATAGTGTTTTTGAGCTTAATGACGTAATTAAGCAAATCTAAGCAATATTAGGCTCTAATCGAAGATTAATTAATTTTCATAATTAATCTAGAGTCAAAATAAGCTATTAAAATTAATTAGAACCTAAAATTGCTTAGATTAAACTTAAATCTCTTTTTAAAACTCAAGATTCCAATCTTGGAATCTTGAATAGTATTTTCTCTTTTCAATTCCTTAAATCATGGAATTGTGTCTAGAGTTGTTTATGAACCAAAATGAATTTATAACTCACTAATGATGCAAGACCACTCCTTAAACATGTCTTGACAACCTTGATTACCCATTTTCTCACCTAAACACTTTCTTACAAATTCCTAATCCTAATCCTAATTAAAGATACACCTAAACACAACTCTAAACCACAATTAAAATGCAAGAAATCCTCCCCCCATGGCTGATGCATTTTCGGCCACTCCTCCCCTATTTGCATCACATGTTGATTTGTTTCTCACTCAAAGAACCATGCTTGACCCTTACTTGCACCCATACTTGAACCCATACCTAGCCATGCTTTCAACCATACCTTGGAGAAGATATTTTCTCCTCCTTGTGGCTGTAATGGCTGAAGCTCTCCCTCCCCTAAACACCTCTCATTTTGTTTCATTTCTCTATAAATAGCATGCTTGGGTGAACTTGCATCATTTTGGGTTCATTTGCTAAGTGTAAGTTTTCAAAGAGCACTTCAAAGTTTTCTTTTTCTCTCAAAGTTCAAGTGTCCAAGTTCTTCAAGTTCTTCATCCTCTTCACTCATCTCAACCTCCAATCACTTGGTAGGGATTTTCTTTCAAGTGTTTCTTTCATTTAAGTTCTTAATCTAGTTATGTGTTCATGGTTTCTCTTCAATCTTTTGGGAACTTCTTTTCTTCTTCTCCTCTTTCTTCATTTTCGGCCATGAGAACAAAGGAATGAGAGCTTGATGATAAGGGTTTCATGATGACGTTCATCACTTAAACAACCTCAAAAGCTTGATCTTTGTTCTTGAGTTAAAAATGTTTATAGTTCTTTCTTTCTTGAACTTTGAAATCTTTAACTTTGGTGATGTTTTAAAATGGTTACATGAACTCAATGATGAGGACTCATGATGTTGGTGTTAATACATTATCAAGATCATGGTCTCTAGAGTTTCAAAATGGTTCTTTCTTGCTCTTAAGTTTCGATTTCTTTCCTTTCCTTTTTCTCTAAAATTTTGGCCAACCAACTTGGGTGGTCCAACATGATAGCTTGATGATGAGAGTTCTAGTTGGTAATTTTATGTTCACCACAAAGGAATCTCTAAAGCTTGAGTTTTCATAAAGGTGTTATAAAGTTCATTTATGATTATATTTTTAAGGAATATTATCTTGAGTTCTAAGAACTCTAGACCTCACTTTATCTTGTCATGATGAGTTTGGTTAAGGTTTAAGATCCTCTAAAGTCTTGAATGTGCTCTAATAAGATATAAATGAACTTACATATTTAGGTTGCACTCATGTTTATGTTCTTGCTTTGCATCTTTATTTTCAAGTCATCACCTAAGGACTCAAAGATTAAAACAAGACTTGCATTATCACCTAATTAATTCTCAAAGCCTTTCTATTTCGGCCTTAAAGTCGATTGTTGCTGGGCCTAGAGCACTAAAATAAAGAAATGAACATGCATGGCATATTTATTTCAAGTCTTGCATATTTACTTTCAAGCCTTGCATATTAACTTCAAGTCTTGCATATTTAAATTTCAAGCCTTGCATATTTACTTTCAAGTCTTGCATATTTAAATTTCAAGCCTTGCATATTTATTTCCAAGTCTTGCATATTTACTTTAAAGTTCTCATTTTACGTTGTAATGAAGAATAAAAATGAAATGCATAGCATGTTTATATTATATCATCACTTAAAGATTTTAGAGCTCAAAGACTTGCCTATTTTATCTCAAGTTAAAGTTCAATATGGAAGCATTCTTTGAATGAATACTTTCGGCCAAGTAATAATGATGACCTTGGAATGAGTTCCATCTAGTTACAAGGGCCAACAACCTATGTTCTAGGATTTTCTTTAAGTTTGATGAGTTTTATAAAGTTATGACCAACAAGATTTATGATTTTAAGCCTCTTCTAAAGAAGAATTAAATTGGTTACTGACATAAGGTTGTTTTTATCCTCTTGATAAAATAAAATGGTTTGCAAAGAGTTTTAGAAGTCCTAAAATGATTCCAAGGGAAACTAGCAACTTATACATTTTAGAAATATCAAATTATGTGTCTTTTTGGACTTGAACAATTCAGTTCTGCCTTGATATGTTTGTTGCTGTATGATGACATTTTGATGTGTTAGAATGTGTGAAAATGATATATGATGAGGTAGGAATACTTCTATGCATGTTAGGGGAGAAACTAGCTTCATAGAAAAACTGTAAAGTTGAAATTTAACGTGTGTTTAACCCCTTTAATCTTAATCAATGCCAAAACTGTTTTAGTACAATAATAATCAGTTTAGGATTGATTAATCATGAAAAATTTGGTTACATTTGAAGTAGGATTAACTTTTAGCACCTATAGAGAAACTAGTAACTAGAAAACCGTAAAAGTGAAATCCTAGAACTCCTAGAACATTTAATTTCTGGATTATGTCCAACAACCTCATAATATGGAAAACATGGTTTATAATTAGTCCTTAGGCATAGGAATGGCTCATAATTGGTTTAGATTTAATTTATAGAGCCTTAGGCGAAGACAGAACCGAGAAAGGGTCTAAAACGTAAGTTCTAGAACCCCGTAATCATAAATGTATAACTCTGCCCTTGAAGAATGGTGCTGCCCAGATTTATTAAAGAGCATAAATGATAGTAAGATTTGTTAGAAGAGAATCCTTATGTGCATAAGAAGTCGATAGAGAATAATAGAATAATTACATCTCGAGTTTAAGATACCGTAGGATCAAGAGCATAGTGAGTTTCAATTTTACATGTGAACATATGTTTTAATTGAGAATGATTATGTAAGCATATGGAATTATGATTGAGGATACATGTTCTATTCGTTTATGTGGCGTAAAGTAAATTTGGAAGAAATCCGGCGTGCTGCTGTTGCGCTGCCGAATTTCTAACAAATTTGGGGACTTCGAAAGTTTTTGAAAAACCTATGAGATTTTCTTTATGAGATATGAGGTACTAAGATGAGTTCTTGGATGACACTGGTTCGGCCGAGCACCTCCAAAGAACTCATGTGACATCGGTACTAAGATGTATTCTTGGGTGACACCGGTTTGGCCGAGCACCCCCAAGAAATGCCCCCTAGCCCGTACTAGATAGTCAGGATTATGATTATGATACGCTTATCGGGATTGATAAGTAAGAACTAGTGACGACTAGTTAGGTATGAGCTCATAACCTAGAGATGTAACATGTTCTGGGTGACACCGGTTCAACCGAGCACCCCCAGAATGAATGTCTTGTAGGGTGGCCCATAAGGAAGTAAAGTTTGATGACTATGTCACAAAGTTTTCTCATATGAGATTTCAATTGCCACTTTATGCCACTATTATGATGTTCCTATTGTTATGATTATTATTCTTGCATTAAGTAGAGCCATGCATACATTCTTTACTATGTTGCATCCATAACATTTAGAATCATACTAAAATGAACGGACCTTGGCTAACTATGTTTCAAAAGCTTAAAAATGAACTTAATGCATGCTCACTTATTTTGTACACTAAACCCAAGGTTCCTGAGGACGTAGATGATGACACTTAGGTAGTAGGAGGCCCTACTGAGATTCTTTAGCAAGATTCTCACTCCTTTTATCTTTTCTTCCCGTCACGTCTTCAGATGGTGATGTTCGTGATTTTTGTGGACACCCCGACGTGGGTGGTGCACTATGATCCGGAGCACGGATCATACCATTTTGAGGGTCAGTGCACGATTCGTGTCTTCATGTTCATTGGACGACCCTTCGCCCACCCTGTGCATACCCATCGCTTGTCCCCGACAGCACCCTATGTAACGCCCAGGGATTACGAAGTCGGAGAGTGATCGCCGGTGCAAGGAGGCACAGACAAGGAGCGGCTCCTGGCAGACTTCGAAAGCGGAGGGGTACATGAATGAACCGATTACACACCCGAATGAGAGGGATCCTGAGACTGTATAGGTATGGGACTATACAGTTAAGGAGGGCTTATATGAATTGATTTGTACTACCTATACCAACAAGATGCATCTTCTTTTCGATAGCCCAAATTGAAAGAACTCCACAGTTAAGCGTGCTTGACTTGGAGCAATTTTGGGATGGGTGACCTCCTGGGAAGTTTTCCTAGGAAGCGTGCGAGTGAGGACAAAGCACGCTGAAAAGACCCGTGTTGGTTTGTGGGGACAGTCGTCAATCCATAAAGCAGCAGGGGATGTTACACCCTACGACAACGACGAGCGGGTTTTTGAGCGCGTGCGTACGCACAACGAGAGAGTGCTCTGCATGCACACCACCGCTTCAACCATGCGCGACTACCCCGACTACGTGCCCCGGACCTACTTCTCGGAGACCGACCCGTCGAAGGACCCGCTTACCCATCTGTACAGCGAGAGCTCTACCCCCACTGTACCACTAATGAGAGAGGGCAGTGAGGACACCGTGACTCAGCCTTGGCTAGCACGACGACCGGAGATGCGGCCACATCGTGGGGGTCACTCCCGATCCTCGCTTCGCCTTTACACGCCGGAGGAGCTCGCCCAGTTTGCCGGGTATGTGCCTCGCTCACGGGATGGACGTCAGTAGGAGGTAGCGGATGACCGATGGAGTACCCGAGGTAGTGCACACACCACTTAGATGAGGATAAACCTTCTTTTGTGTAGAGGTTATCCCTTTAGTTGTACTTGGGTAGGGGAGTTTGCTTTTATGCTTTTCGTCGCACTTTCCTTTGTATTTTCTTTTTAGATGTATTCGTTTCATATTGTACTAAACTAAGTCCCACTCTCCATAAGTGGGCATATCATATTATATAATTATGCAGTTCAGTTTTATCATGATGTGTCTTTATTTGCTTTATGTTATGATGTTTATGAGATGCTTGCTTTATTTCCTTACGTGCTTCATTGCTTATCGTGTCCGCGGCTCTCACTTTGCTTTTATAATTCAAAAAAAAAAATTTACCAGTATTTTCTGCTAAATATTTTAAAGTAAAAAGGAAACTATGACGTAATAGACTAATGATTGACCTAAATATGTTCTAGAGTATTAGGTTAAAAATTAGGATGTTACAAGATTTAGCTTAGGATATCTCAAAAATCCCCCGTAATATCTCTGTATATCTCATTATATTTTATCATTATCTTCAATACTGACCAAATCACAGGAATATCTCCCACACTCAAAGAAGATCATAACAGATTTACCACAGGTTAACCTCACACTATATAAGGGGGCTATTGCCCCTCAAGTATGACACAATCTCTATCACATAAAACACTTTTCCACTCCTTACACTCTTACTAACTTAAGCATCGGAGTATCTTTGCAAGTACTCCACCCTCTGTTTTCATGGACGTCAGAACTACTTACACCCTTACCGTTATTTCCAGGTAAGAACAATATGGATATGGAGGGCCAAATTTGAGGGAAAAAAGAAAAGGCAAAAAAAGAAGAAAAAGCAACGTCCCTTAACCTGTTCATTCTCTCTTTATTGTTTCTCTTTCTCACCTATTAAAGTTTTCATTTTTTTCTCTCTTTATCAAGTTCTCTCTCTCATTCTTCATTATTCATAGGAGGATGAAGAAGAAGAAGAAGAAGCAACGTTCTTTCTTTCTTCCAGAACTTGTTTACTCCCTTTTTCTTATTTCTGTCTCTCATTCACCAAAGCCTTCATTTTTTCCCTCTTTATTACATTTCTCTCTCTCACTCTCTCTTTTTCTTGTTCTTCATCATTCACAAGAGAAGGAGGAAGAAGAAGAAGAAGAATTTTTTATCAACAAAATGAATTGAGAATGACTCTGCTAGAAGCTGAGATTTGCTATTATTGTTGAAAATTGGAGTTGAAAAATTATAAATGCATGTTATGAAAAATTGTAAACCAATAGCAGAAAGTTGTAAACTTGTCATGACCAACTTAGGTGATGACCGGCGCATGGGGAATACCTTCCCGAGCAAGCCTTAACACACAAAATTTTCTAGAAAAACGGATAAAGTTTTCTCTATTTTTTAGATATTCCTCAAATAAAATGCAACCTGTAATATTCCCAATAAATTCACAGTAAATGGGCATCACGCATTCTTAGGATGTGCCCTTCCAGCATATAATAATATCTCAGCATAGTCCAGTCATAATCCAATTTAGTTTTCAACTCTATTAAATATAATACACATATAGTCCAAACATAAACCAAATTAAGTTTAGAAATCCTTTCGATAACATAATCTAAACATCTAAGTTATAATTTATCAACATAAACATAATATAAATCCAAGGACCCTGCCTGTGACATATGGAGCAACTGACAATTACAGGCTAAAACAAAATATGGGTGACAACAAAATGGGCCTTTACGAAAAGGCTCACCGACTTAAAATTTACTAAAGTTGTGCCGGAGGAACACCAGAACTAGCACCAGCACCTATATCTGAAAAAGATGGAAATACAATGAGGTGAGTTTTGTAACTCAGTGAGAGATGGGATATCCATAGTTTACTATATGCAAGCATAAAATAATATAAACATAACAATGTATATGTGCTTATAAAATATAATTTTAGTCATAACATGAGATTTCTTGATAACATAGCTTTACATAATCATATAAATCCAAATACATTGGGGAATTATCCAAAGCAAAACGATAACAAGTCCAGACATGACCCAAGGTCATGTGCAGGTTAGCACCACACCTGGTAATTGGAGTTGGCCCGTAGCCATATACAAATCCAGGCATAACAAAAGTCATGTGCGGGTTATCAACACACCTGCTAATTGGAGTTGGCTCGTAGCCAAATACAAGTCCAGACATAGCTGCAGCTATGTGCGGATTAGCACCTCACCTGCTAATTGGAGTTCCTCACGGTGCACCGAGGCTAACGCCACTGCCATTAACTACCAATTCTAACCTTAGAATTTCCCCAAATTAATTCAAAATCATGCACACTTCACTTTCTTGATATTTTTACAACATAAAATCCATCCTCATGTTATATGAGATATAATGGATGTAAAATAAACTCAAATTTAATAATTAACATAATTTGCTCTAAAATTTGACATTTGTTATAATTTGACTAAAAATATTTAAATAAGCATAATAATTAATTTATAGCCTCCAAATAAATGTTTCTATTTCAAACCTAATGCCTCATTTTTTATAAATAAATTATTTTCTCATATATTAACATATCTTCAACTTTCATATAATATTATTTTTATAAACACAATTTATCATGCACAAAGTAATCTGTAGATACACTATCTACTCACAGCTAGTGGTTCTGAGAACCGAAGAACACTCCACTGATAGCACCAATTCAAGTGTTGATACCTGATTGCCCTATCGCTCTAGGAACAAAATAACATTAATATTTGTGAGCTAACAACGTCACCAATTTATATAAATTAGCTCCAAATAACTAAAAACCCCAAATTCTAGGGTGCAAGAGACCTAATAATATCCCTAAAATAATTAGAAACTTTAATAATTTAAATAGATTAGTTTAAAAGCTTAGTTACCACTTGGAGAATAGTGTAACATCCCAAATTTCATCTAGGCTAATTGACTCGATAAACTCGAGCAATTGGTTTACCGACTAGACCGTTGGCCTTGGCCCTGTAGTAGGGAAAAAGTTAACATTGACAGTTTATGATTTATTAAGTTAATCAGCCTGAGTAAATGACTAATAAATATAATGAGTCAACAAAAGGTCAAGAGTTAAATAATGTTAAGGAGTTAATTAGAAAGATTAATTACTCCTAATTAATGATTAAGATGAAAAATGGGTAGAACCAATAGATAACGGACAAGTGTCATGAAGTATAATAAATTATATTATAATAATCAAGTGTGTCTAAAAAAAGATGCAAGGAATTACAAGATTGCCATTATCTAGTGAAATTACAAATATACCCTTACTATGAAAAAGAAATTACAAGTGTACCCTTGACTTATAACTAAATGACAAAGATACCCTTATTTTATAAATAAAATTACAAAAATGCCATTGCACAAATCTTCAAGCTTGTCTTTAAGAACCAATGAATATAAGCCATTTGATTCATACAAAGAATGGTTAAAAGCTAAAATAACCTAAAATAGCAAATCTCTAGCTTAGAATATTAATTTATTAGCATAAGTTTCTACAGACAACTTATTTAACAGTATGATTGAAATACTAACAAAGTAAATGATTTAAATGCTATGACAAGACAAGAAAATAGATCACATGCATCACAATCACGTACATATTTTCAAGCAACATGTAAAAGAAAACACTCACATAAGTTTCTTCAAAACAACTTACACTAGGACTAATTTAGCTGCAAGACAACATCTAGTTCTACATTAAATTAAAAAGCATAAGATTTCCCTTGATTTTTCTCTGCATTAGGCCGCAGACACAGCCACCATTTAAGAGTGATATGAGCTTGATTTGAAGCTTGCTTAATGCCTTGGTGAAAGGTAGATGGGTGTCAAAGTGACAAGTTGTCATTAGGCTTAAAGGCTAAGCTATAGATGATATTTTTATGGTATGGAAACGAACTAGCTAATCTAACTTAGTTTTAATTTTCCACTACTCTAACTAAGTGACAAACTAAATGAACTAAATGAGAGTTTAAAACTCATCCAAACAAGCCCTACAAGCCCATAGCCAAGAGGCCTATATAAAGGAGCAAGATGGGCTAATTTTGGTTCCTTGCAATTCCCTGAACACTTCTGAGTCTCAAGCTCTTTGTTTCTTGTGTTCTTTCTCTCAAAACTCATCCTTATACTCTCACACTTACAACTCTAGAGTCCTTATTCTATTTTACAAAGATTACCACTCTTAACTTTTGCAAACTTACCCCCTAAAACACACACTAGCCTCCATACTCACCAAGAACTTCAAGTTTGAACTAGGATCAAGAAAGAGTCTTCTTTTCTACCTTTCCTTTCTGCTGGTTCATAAGCTCTCTCAAGAGAGTGGAGGACTCATAAAATCTCTACATTTGCTTGGTAGGTGGTTTTTATCTTGAGAATGTGGAAGTTCTAAGTCTTAGCTCATTCTAGACCTATGTGCTTAAAACTTGCACATCTATCTCCTCTAAATGTTGTATTATTTTCTTTTATGAAGAACATGCTTTAAAATATGTGTTGGAATACTCTATGTCTCTGTAATGACATCTATGTATATTGGTAATGTTGGAAATGCTAAAAATCTATGTCTTGAGTTAAAAAGAAGTAGTATACACACACTCACATTAGTGCTGGAAAGTAGTTTTGATTGAGTTAGGAATATAAAAATGTGTCACACATGTAAACCGTGTTATTTAAGCCTCTAGAAAAATTATATATGGAAGTTAACTTCCCAAAGAACTTTCTACAAAAGAAAGCACCAAAAAATACATCCCCTAGGCAGAGATATAAATTTTTAAAGTTTAGTCTTCTTACTGGAATTGCTATCTAACCCTTAAGCATTAAACTGAACTTATCTTTTAATATAGAAATACAAAACATGTAAAATAGGTGTTGTTGGAAAGCTAACATCTTAAGGAACACAGAGATGTAAAATAACTTCACTAAAAATGTGCATGTGATTCCAGAAACACAAAACAAGTTGTAGATTGAGTTGTCTAAATACTAATGAAATAAAGTAACTTTGTAGGGGTATAAAAGTCATTTCACTTAGTATGATTTTGCAAAAAGCATGTTCAGAGAAATAGGAGTGAGTCAGGATTCTGGACACATCTTTGTCTCCTTGAAAGAGTAAGTATAATGAGAGATATTAATTTTTCTATATAGACATACCAGAAACGGAAATAACCTGTCAAAGTCTAATAAGTCAAAAATGGTACTATTAAAGGTAAATTCAAAAATTAAAATTTTCTGAGGATTACGGATTAATTATTGAAACTGAACAAATTTATATAACAATGATAAATATACATAACCTATGATTTCACATAATTAATAATTTTCACTCATAAATAACTAAGAGAACTTAATCCTTGACCTGAAAGCTTATGTTTCAATTAAACAAGACTTAATAACTTTAAGATAAGCATTATGCATGACTTTAACCTATAATCTTGATTATGTATGAAATGTTATGAATGCTTCAAAGTGCCATATTTACTATGATGTGAATGTTATGCCTTGAGTATTGATCATATGGTGTGCATTGAATTGAATGATAATACATTACCATGATGATTCATATGAGAAATGTCAAACGTCAAAAAGAATTGCATATGAAACATGATATATGGCACTGAAGAAGTTAGCAATGAAAGTTTAGAAAAGTGGACTTGAGTTAGGCAATGAAAGTCTAGAAAAGTGAACTTGAGTCAAACCATAAAAAGTAATGGGAGAAGCTCACTGCTTAACCCCTCACCTCATCCATTGAGATTCTCTTATGGAATAGGTCATGGCAATGGCCACGGTATGAGCTCATTACCCACAGAGGTGGTTTAAGACATTGGTTTTGGTACACTCAGTGAGTGAAGGACCAAACCAAGTTAAAGATATATAAAATGTTAAGTGCGTGCATACAGTTATGGTGAGCCTATCTTATTCTAATACTTGCTCTACTTGAGTAACTGAAAGAAATGTTAATCAAAGAAAAGATGATGATTAAAACTCAAGTAAATGTCGAGGATAAGTAATCATGAAATGTATCCATCTCTTGAATTAGTTATTGCTCATTATTGATTCACATGAAAAGTATGATTGATGAATGACTGAATGGATATTCCTGTTAATGTTGTAAGAATAGTTTAAAAGCAACTACACTTCGGCTAATTATGTTTGTGAAAAATCTAGTAATTGAACCATCTGTATGTCTACCTTTTATGATAAACCCGAAGTGATTGGGATGACAATGATGACATGATTAATGCAAATAGGAACTCCTACTAAGAAATATTGTATTTCTCACTCCTATGTTTCTCTTTCCGTTGTCATCACTAGAGACAGGCGAGTCCACTTGAAGCAATAGAGCTATAGTTAAGGGAGGAGGCAACATGTGAAGATTTCAGAACTTCCAAGAATTAGCACTCTGATTTTATCTATGTTATAGGCTGAGAAGAATAGACTAATAGTAATAGAATTTATATTGTTATTTGTAAGAACTTATCACTATAATATATGTCCTAATGTGACTCATGTATCAAGTAGTTATATTTCAATTTATGTGATAGCAATTTTATATCTATTTCCTTATTCAGCTTTATTAAATTAAGTAAGCACGCAAAGTAATTTTGATTATCATCTATGTAAACGCTATGTACTTCAATTCTCGTTAGAGGCTTAAGCTTTCAAAAATTAATTTGTACAAAAAAAGTTATCCAGTATTTTCTTTAGTTAATTTCAAAAGAAAATGAATGCAAGGCATAAATAATAACTAATAGAATTCAAATGCAAACTTAAGCATAGTTGGGTTTATTACGGTGTTACAAGTAGAATTGGTGAAGAAAATCACTTTAATCCTATCTAAAAGCTTCAAGCTTTCTAATGGAGCTTAGAGAGAAAAAGTGGAGGTAGACGAGATGGGGAGAGAGAAGGACACAGTTATGATGTTAAAAAGGAAGAGGAAATGATGATGATGGAGGTGATGGTGATGGTGATATTTTTTTCCTTTTTGAAAATGAGGGAAGAAGAAGTGAACGGAGATAGAAGAGAAGGGAGAAAGAATAAGAAAGGGAAAAGAAAGGAAGGGGTTATGGGAAGAAGAAAGAAAGGGAATGTTATGAAAGGGGAAAAGAAGGAAAAATAAAGAGAGATGGAGATCTCTATGGTGGACATACCACTTAATGTCCACCGGTGGTCTTCTCCCTTTTTTTTCTTTTACAAGGTATCACAAAACGATTGCACAAAAAGTTGTAAACCAAAAGTAAAATATTATAAACCAATTGAGAACACATACTAAACAAGTTACTGAAAACTGGAGTTAAAAAAATTATAAATATGTGTTACGAAATGTTGAAAATCAGTATGCAAAAAGTTGTAAACTATTGAACAAAAAATTATAAACTAGTAGCAAAATGTTGTAAACTAATTGAGGACATATACTAAACAGGTTGCTGAAAATTGGAGTTGAAAAATTGTAAATGCATATTACGAAATGTTGTAAATAGTATGCAAAAAGTTATAAACCATTGTACAAAATATTATAAACCAGTAGCAAAATATTGTAAACCAATTGAGGACTCTATGTTTTCATAATTTTATAAATATAAAATAGACCTAAATATAATAATAAAATTAAATTTTAGTCATTAGCAATATATTTAGTAGTCTTATTTGATGTTTAAATACAACAATCTCATTACTAAATTAATAAATATAATTATTATTATTATTAGAATAATTAACATAAGACCCTTGATTAAAACTAAATTTAACAAATAAATAAAAATTAAATTTTATTAGTATATTATTTAGCTCTATTTTATATTCATACAATTAAGAATTTTATTGATACAATATTATTAGTACAGTTTTAAAAATTTTAAATTTCCTATTTGATCTAATTTAAAATCTTTAAACTTAGATTATATCTTTAAGAATGACGTTATATGTACATGTGAATATATATAAATGATTTTACTTTTTTTTCCACAATAAATCAAATTAAGCACCAAATAAGACTAAAAAAGTTGTAAACCAGTAACAAAATATTGTAAACCAATTGAGGACACATACTAAACAGACTGTTGAAAACTAGAGTTGAAAAATTATAAATGTGTGTTACGAAATGTTGAAAATCAATATGTAAAAAGTTGTAAACTATTGCACAAAAAGTTATAAACCAGTAGCAAAATATTGTAAACTAATTGAGGACACATACTAAACATGTTGAAATTTGGAGTTGAAAAATTGTAAATGCATGTTACAAAATGTTGTAAACAGTATGTAAAAAGTTGTAAACCATTGCACAAAATATTATAAACCAGTAGCAAAATATTGTAAACCAATTGAGGACTCTATGTTTTCATAATTTTATAAATATAAAATAGACCTAAATATAATAATAAAATTAAATTTTAGTCATTAAAATTAAATTTTAGTCATTAGCAATATATTTATTAGTCTTATTTAGTGTTTAAACACAACAATCTCATTACTAAATTAATAAATATAATTATCATTATTAGACTAATTAACATAAGACTGTTGATTAAAATTAAATTTAACAAATAAATAAAAATTAAACTTTATTAGTATATTATTTAGTTTTATTTTATATTCAAACAATTAAGAATTTTATTAATACAATATTATTAGTACAGTTTTAAAATTTCCTATTTGATCTAATTTTAAAATCTTTAAACTTAGATTATGTCTTTAAGAATGATGTTATATGTACGTGTGAATATATATAAATGATTTTATTTTTTTTCCACAACAATCAAATTAAGCACCAAATAAGACTAATAAATATATTTCTAAGGACTAAAATTTAATTTTATTATTATATTTAGGTCTATTTTATATTTATAAAATTATGAAAACATAGAGTCCTCAATTGGTTTACAATATTTTGCTACTGATTTACAATATTTTGTGCAATGGTTTACAACTTTTTATATATTGGTTTACAATATTTCATAACACGTATATACAATTTTTCAAATCCAATTTTCAGTAACCTGTTTAGTATGTGTTCTCAATTAGTTTGCAATATTTTACTACTGATTTATAACTTGTTGTGTAATGGTTTACAACTTTTTGCATACTGGTTTACAACTTTTCATAACATGCATTTATAATTTTTCAACTCTAGTTTTCAATAATAGCAGCAAATCTGAGCTTCTAGCAAAGCCATTCTCAATTTGTGTTGCTGCTTCAAAAAACTAGAAAAAAAAATAATCATCCATGTCTTAGGACATAAATCACAAACACATGAAAAATTAAATAAAATGAGCTAAGTCTTTATGTGTGATGATAAGTTTTGTGCGCTGCCCACAGATCTTGACTCTCCTCCTTCTTCTTCCTCTAGTGAACGATGAAGAACTAGAGAGAGAAACATGAAAAAAGAGAGCGAAAATAAAGTTTTGGTGGGTGAAAGAAAAAGGAACAAGAAAGAAAGAGTGAACGTCACTTTTTCATACTTTTTTTTCTCTTTTCTTTGTTTTGGGTTTCTTTTCCTTTGCTTACCAAAATTGTCCCTTCGTATCTATACTATCTTCATATGCCAAATTTGTCCAGTAACGCAGTGTAAGTAATTGGTGTAAATATTTTGATGGTCACGAATCATTTCTCCAACTTTTTTAGGCTAACCATCTATGGCTTTTGATATTTAAGTTTTTTGACATGGGATACCTCACAAATTTTTTTATATTTATCAAGTTATAACACTTGGAATTTCAACATCAATCTTATCCTTTGATTAAAAAAATTAATAACTTTTTCTATAATTTATCTTATTGCTATGTTGCTTATTTTTCTTTGTTCCTAGAAGAGCTTGGACAATCTTCACTCATCAACATAAAGTTATTAATTAACTATAGCAGAAATCACTTATAATTGTAAGGGAATGATAAAATTGGTGTCAAAATTCAAAGTGTTACTATCAAATTGATGTCAATTTTTTCATAACTAAATTGATATTAAATTTTAAATATTAGGATTGAAAACTATATTTACTCTTATTATGTGTTTGAATGTTTTGCAAATCGGAATTAGTAGAAAGAAATTGGAAATGGAATGAAACAAAATTACCTTCATGATTGTTTAAAACAAGATTACCTTTATTTTTTTTTCATGGACTTTGATTCTTTTAAAGGAAACTATTTGGGGGAAATTTCAAAAGGTGTTTCACTAAGTGTAATAGATTCAAATCACAGTGGATGAAACACTTAAAGCTTGTTTGGTATTAGTTTTCAATTTTCAGTTTTTCAGTTTTTAGAATTTTATGAAGAAAATACTGAAAACTGAAAACTGAAATTTATAGTTTTCAATATTTTCTTCACAAAATCTGAAAAACTAGAAACTGAAAACTCAAACTAAACAAGTCTTTAGTGGGTGAAAATTTAGAATTGTTACAAGTGAGTGACCGAGTCATACACAATGAATGGTATGGAAAGGGTATACACCATGAATAAGTGACTAAGTTTTATGCTTGTAAATGCTTGAATATGTGAGGGATACATTGGTGAGGAATAAAATTTGCCAAATTGAACCATTGAATACATGTGGGTTTGTGTGTTAGTCATATTGTTTTCTTGTAGGAATTGATTTAAAGTAATGAAGTGAAATTAAAGCAATTTTTAAGGAAATTAATTAAAGAAATGAAGTGAAATTAAGCTTCGGTTGTCATACAAGGCTATATTTTACTTTAATTTGTTGTTATTAAATGTACCTCTTCTCATGCGTTTGAGAACTTGATTTCATTTACCGCGATATTGAATTGGTATCTATTATCTTTCCATTTTTGTTCACTCAATCACTCCCTTCTTTATACAATGCCAAGTGTTAGCGACATATATATTGCAACCTTTATTTGAAGTGGAATGGACGGAAATCGTGTGATTAGTGGGACAAAGAAGGGATATCGTTTTGATAACAGGCAAGGAAGAGAAAATCGGACCGAGTATCGCACCAATTAAGGTACTGGTTCAAAGGTTTAGAGGTCCAACCGGGATTCAACTGGAATATAATAAAAAATATACATATAAGTAATTAAAATATAAAAAATACATTAAATCGTCAATATTAACATAATCAACAAAAAAAATATTCATAAGTCTATAAAAATAAACACAATTCATATAAAATTTATTTAGTTTTAGCCTCACAACACGGTCACAAACCATTTGAAAACAATATTTGTTAGTGACCAACGAGATTTATAGTGAGCAACCTGCGAATGACAGAGAAAGAAGAATAACAACCCAACAATCTTTATTAGCCCTTCTTTGGTTCCTTTTTTTTATTTTACTCTTTGACTGTCACAAGATATCAGTATTTAATTTTTTTAAAAAAAAAAAAGTTACGAATCGGTCTAATCGATCCGGTTCACCGATTTTCCTAATGTTCCCCAGTTTTGACTGGTTTGGACTTCCTCCATTTTTCGTAGCCTAACCGTACTGGCTAGGTGACCTATTCTCGGTCGAACCAATCAGACTAGCTAGTCCAGTCCTATTTTTCTCCTCAATGATCATATATTATATCAATGATCACTTGTCTCTCTTAAATGGAATAAATGAATGATGTGCGGTTCTCAACTTAAAGATAAATATTTAATGTGTTTTGTATATTTTTGAATAAAAAATTTAATTTTAATAAAAACGTTATAATAGTGTAAAAGCTTAGTAAAATTATTTATTTATTATGTATTATTGTCTCAATAAAAGTATAAATTTATTTCTATATGCTAATTTTATATAATAATTATACATTGTTAATTCATTAAATTTCAAAAAAATCAAATTATGACAAATATATTTACCTTATATGATTTGTTATTTTATTTCATTTTTATTGATTGCAATACAAAATGATTTTATATTATTAATGCATAGAAATAAAATTCTTTAATTTTTATTGTTATTATTTTAAAAGTGATATATATATATATATATATATATATATATATAAATTTTATCACTCTTTTGCTTCCTTCACTTCTAGTATTTCCTCCAGCTTTGTTTTGACCTCATAATGTAGATACTGTAATTTAATTTTCGCGATTAATAAACTTTCCCAATTTCTCTAGTGAGGTAGGCAATGGATATTGGGATTCATGGTTTATGCCCTTAGATGAAATTTTTTATAAGGATTACTTTTATGATTGAGGATGATCCGATAAAAATATATATTTATTTGTTGGGTCTTTTATTTCATATTAGTTTTGAGGTTGTTATATGTATTAATATGGGTTAAAGAATAAATTTATGTATATATGATATCGGTAAAATCTCACTGCTTCAATTCTTTTCGAACTAGAGCAAAAGATTATATTTCAAAATCTCGCCATGACCTATAAATAATAATGATAATGGCGAGATTTCAATGCATGGCTTAGGCTGGCAATAAGAATCTGCCGCATCCTCTGTACATAAAATTGGTAGAAAAACACCTTGACACATTTAGACAGTGGCGAGATTTAAGAAGAAATCCTACCTGTGACGAGGTTTTAGTTAAAAAAATATTAAAATATTCGACTCTCTTTATATAAACCCGCTTCCGTCCCTTCACATTTTGTTTCGTTTTCAAGGCTGTGTGTGGTTTAGGTAGAGTTGGAATGAAATGGTTTGCGTGCTCCTCGTGGTCTGCTTCAGTCCGCGTTGGTCTGCTTCACTTCATTGTTGGTGGATGCTTCACTTCACTGTTGGCCCGCGTGCTCCTCGTGGTCTGCTTCACTTCACTGAAATCTCGTTTTAGACATGATTCACAACTCCACATGTGTAATATTTGCCCCAAACCCATATTAATGGTAATCATTCACTCATTCTCCGTATAAAAATTAATTTCCCTTGGTTGTTTGGTCTTGGTTGGCAGTTGGCACCATTACCAATGGTAACCCAACGAGTATACGTATCTGCTGTAGTTGCTGGAGCCTTGTTGAGTAAATAGCACTGTACTCTGCACAAGCCCTGTTTCCTTCACCTTGAATTGCATTGAATTCACCTTGACACATTGCCCATGGCTGTTCCTTCACTATCCTTTCTCTTCTTCATCTTCACCTTCTTTTTCTTTCCCATCTCACAATCAATACCCTTCATTGTCATCCACGGTAATTTCATTTCTCTCTTCTCTTTTTTCCTTTCTCTCAATTTTTTCCCTAGCTGCTTGCTGTCTTGATTATAAAAGAGACCAATTATGTTTTCTTTAATTAAGATTCTAAGGCAACCTTACGTTATAGCTGCTGCTCTCTGTCCGTGTTTGTTGGGGTTGAGGAAATTGTCTTGCTTGCCTGGAGATATGTAGTGATCTGTGCATATAAAGAGTCAATCACTCAATTGCACTGTCTTGTTAATTATTGTAGATAAACATTTCAGTATAATATAGTTATTGGGTAACGTGTTTAATTCCTTCCATATTAACGACGAGCATAGCACAGCTGCTAGTTAGTTAGGCTTCTTATGCATATAGTGAGGTGTTCAATTTCTGACTCTGTGGAGATTGTCTCTTGGACAGAGGTAAAACCCCATGTCAGTGAAGAAATTAGTCACTGCTTCTGGCAGTGGATATCCTAAATTCGGAAAAAAAAAAGGAAAAAAAGAACTTCTTCCATATTAGATGGATTCTATTTCCAAAGATACCCAGTTCTCTCATGTACTACTCATAGGTTGCAGGCTGGACAACATGTTGCAATCCATAATTTCATTACTTGTTCTATTTTGGAATTTTGGGACCTCTTTGAACTGCCCTGTTACACGTGTATTCTATTGAGTGTTCAACATGCTTTTAGGTAGCATTTGACTGGTACTGCAATGACCTTTTATGGCAGGAATTGTTGATTACTGCTCCAATGACAATGGCACCGTGAAAAGGATCACCGAGAATTTGACCAGCTTCTCTGGTGTTCAAGGATACTGCCTGTATGCTTGCTATCTTTTTAAAACTAAAAAAAATTGATTTCTTTGCCATATATAAATTAAATTTTATCACTCTTTTCCTTCATTCATTTCTAGTATTTCCCCCCAGCTTTGTTTTGACCTCAGAATGTAGATACTGTAATTTGATTTTCGTGATTAATAAACTTTCCAAATTTCTCCAGTGAGGTAGGCAATGGATATAACGATTCATGGTCTATGCCCTTAAGAGAGCAGGTAATGGTTCATAAAAAGGATGATTTGCTACGTTGAAGGTATTGCTGCTAGTACTGACTATTTTTCATTTTGTTTTGTTTTACTTCATCGCAGAGTGAGATTCTTTGCCAACAGGTGATTAGGATTCCTTCAGTAATGTGGTAAATGTTTCTTGCTATGCTTTTTGAATTTTATCCTGTCTTCTGAATGCCCCACTCTGCACATGTGCAGGCGAAGGAAATGAAAGAATTGGAGGAAGGGTACAACATTGTTGGGATTTCGCAAGTAAGACACGAGAATTGCAATTTTCTGTTTTTTTCCTTTTGTTTCTCTGTTCATGTAAATTTTCCGTATTTTCAATAATTGGAATGCCATTAGGTGCTGATCAATGCTCTATTAGACTGCGTTTGACCTTTGACAGAACTTTGTTCACTTGTGAGGAAAAACAAACGTTGAATAGTTGCTTTTAAGCTTTTCGAATTTCAAACTCATCCAACGAAGTTAGGATTGTTCTTTTAGAATCCAGCTTTACAAAAAGATGACATGTGTAAAGGTTTGCATTAGACACGTCCCCTTGACAAAATATTTGATGTCAATGATGTCGTCGCTTTTCCCTTTTCACTTATGCATTTCTTGAACACGTTTTTTGGCAAGTTGTGATAATTTATTGTACGTTTCATATCATTTAGTCACTTGCTTCATAGACCTTGAAAAATTATTTGGCGACAATGATGTCATCGCTTTTCCATTTTCGCTTATGCATTTCTTGAGCATGTTTCTAGCAAGCTGTGATAGCTTATTATATGTTTTGCATTGTTTAGTTACTTTTCTCATTAGGAAGTGGGATCAATATACTGCTCGGGTAGATGACCTACCTCATATTTTTGTTTTCTTTTCCAGTTTATTCATTTCAAGGAATTTTAAGCAACTACTTAATTTCATGAGCTATCTCACATTTGCTTTCAACATAAATATGATATATGATAAAGTTCTGTGGCATCACTTGATCCATGTGGCTGACCCACACTTAGTGGGACAAGACTTAGTTGTTGTTGTTATATCTCGCATTTACTTCTGTTGAAAGACAGAGAAAGAGAGAAAATCATAGGATGAATCCGTATGTTTAAACTACACAACGGAGAAGGTATATATAGGCAATGTGTAATAAATACACAATAATTACAAAGATATATTTTCCCTAATTATAGATATTTACAGATATTTACAGATTCTAACATTCCCCCTCAAGCTGGGGCATATAGATCATATGCACCTAGCTTGTTACATAGGTAACTTATTCTAGGGGCTCTCAATGATTTGGTGAGAACATCTGCCAGTTGGTCATTTGAATTGACAAAGCGTGTGGCGATGTCTCCAGATAGAATCTTCTCTCTGATAAAGTGACAATCAACTTCAATGTGTTTGGTCCTCTCATGAAAAACTGGATTTGAGGCAATGTGCAGAGCGGCTTGATTGTCACAAACAAGTGTCATGTGCTTGGTTTCCCCAAATTGAAGTTCTTTGAGGAGTTGCTTAAGCCAGATAAGTTCACATGTGGTTGAGGCCATTGCATGATACTCTGCCTCAGCACTAGACCGCGCCACTACAGTTTGCTTCTTACTCTTCCAGGATATGAGATTGCCTCCAATAAGTATACAATACCCAGAAGTGGAACGCCTATCAGAAGGGGATCCCGCCCAATCTGCATCAGAATACCCAACTATATCAATATGCCCTTTGTCTTCATAAATAAGGCCCTTGCACAGTGCTCCTTTGACATACTTCAAAATACGTATAACAGCATCCCAGTGAGCTTCACATGGTGAGTTTAGGAATTGACTAACCACACTTACTGCGAAAGAAATGTGCGGGCGAGTAAGCGTGAGATAGTTCAATTGCCCAACCAATCGTCTATATCTCCCGAGGGTGGATAGTGGCTCCCCCTGATTTGGTAGGAGCTTGACATTAGGATCCATAGGAGTATCAACGGGTTTTGCAGCAAGTAAACCTGTTTCCTCTAGAATATCAACAGCATATTTTCTTTGAGAGAGAACTATGCCATCTTTGGACTGTGCTACTTCAATACCCAGGAAGTATCTGAGTTTGCCAAGGTCTTTGGTCTGGAAATGCTTGCATAGGTGTTGTTTGATCTGTGTTATACCACGAGTGTCGCTCCTGTAATAACAATATCATCAACATACACAACAAGGTAGGTGCAACCTCTTTGACTATGACGATATAACACGCAGTGGTCGACTTCACTCCGAGTCATACCAAATTCTTTGAACCACAGTGGAGAACCTTCCAAACCAGGCCCCAGGAGATTGCTTAAGACCATACAATGATTTGCGAAGACGACAAACAAGGCCAGAAGACTCCCCCTGAGCAACAAACCCAGGAGGTTGCTCCATATAAACCTCTTCCTCAAGATCACTATGAAGGAAGGCATTCTTAATATCCAACTGATGAAGAGGCCAACGACGCATAGCAGCCAAAGAGAGAAACAGACGAACAGAAGCCATCTTGGCAGCGAGGGAGAATGTATCACCATAATCCAAACCAAAAATCGAGTGTACCCTTTGGCGACAAGGCGAGCCTTAAGGCGATCAATTTGGCCATCAGGCCCCACTTTAACGGTAAAAATCCACCGACAACCAACCACATTTTTCCGGAGGAGAAGAGTTACCAAGTCCCAAGTACCACTGTCCTGAAGTGCACACATCTTAGTAATCATAGCCTGCCTCCACCCAGGATGGGAGAGGGTCTCACCTGTAGTCTTAGGAATAGACACAGAAGACAAAGAAGACAGACAAGCATAATGTAGAGAAGATAGACGGTGATAACTCAAAGCGATATAGTGAGGAGATGGGTTCACGAGTGGAGCGAATACCTTTACGAAGGGCAATTGGAAGATCGGGTGCAGCCGGGGACGAAAGCGGTGGAGGATCAAGCACCGAAGGAGAGTCCACATCAGCCAAGACAGGCTCGGAGGAAGGAGCGGGAGCAGGCAGTGGTTGCGGGTTAGGGGCACTGGGTGTCAGAGGTGGGACAGGCTCGGCTAGTAGACGGGCTCGACGATGGTAGACTTGAATGGGGCGGGGTGTAGGTGTAGGTGTGGGCAAAAGGGGTGGCAAAGGTACAGGGAGCACAGGAAGGGGGACTTCCTCAGAAGCAGGAGAGGGAGAATGGTGAGATGGGTCAAAGAAGGGAATAGTGTCAAAAAAGGTGACATCCGCGGAGACAAGATAACGACGCAAAGTAGGAGAAAAACACCGAAAACCCTTTTGAGACCGAGTGTAACCAAGAAAAACACATTTAAGTGAACGTGCAGAAAGTTTGTCAAGACCAGGAGCTAAGTTGTGAACAAAGCAAGTGGACCCAAAAACGTGCGAGGGAAGGGGATGCAAGGGGTCATGGGGGAATAAGATGGAATGGGGGACTTGGTAGCCCAAAACAGAAGATGGCATGCGATTAATTAAATAACATGCAGTTAAAACAGCATCTCCCCAAAAACGAAAAGGTACATGATGATGAAGAAAAAATGCGTGTGGTTTCAATAAGATGACGATTCTTGCGCTCAGCAACCCCATTCTGTTGAGGTGTATGAGCACAGGACGTTTGGTGAAGAATGCCATGGGATGCTAAAAATTTTGAAAATCATGAGACAAATATTCCTTGGCATTATCACTACGTAAAGTGCGAATAGGAACACCAAAATGAGTTTTTATTTCTTGATAAAATTTAGTAAAAACAGAAAACAATTCAGACCTGTGTTTCAATAAAAATAACCATGTACAACGAGAATAGTCATCAATAAGCGTAACAAAATAACGAAATTCTAAACTAGACACCGTGTAACTAGCACCCAAAATATCTGAATGAACTGAGTAAAGGGAGACGCAGCTCGACTACTAACATTATCAGGAAAATGACTCCACGTGTGTTTCCCAAGTTGACACGACTCACAAGGTAAACTGGAAAGGTTGGGCAGGTCAGGCACCATACGTTGCAAGTTGGCAAGGCTAGGATGACCTAGCGGGCATGGAGGGTGAGGGATCGATGGTGAGGAGCAAACACTTGGCGGGGCGGAGCCAATAAAGGCCACGAGACTCACATCCGGTGCCAATCATCCGTCCCGTGCTCCGGTCCTGCAAGTAAACAGAATCTTCAGTGAATGAAATAATACATTTAAGGGCTTTAGTTAACCGATAAATAGAGAGTAGGTTGAATGGAGAACCAGGAACATAAAGGACAGAATCAACTGATAAAGAAGGAAGGGGATGGGCAGTGCCCACCCCGTGAGACCGTGTGAGAACCGTTGGCCAAAGTGACAGTAGGTAAATACCCAGAAGTAGAAAGTGTAGAAAATAAAGCTTTATTACCGGATATATGATCAGTGGCGGCGGAATCAAGAACCCAAGGACCTAAAGAGGCTGACTAAGAAAGACAAGCGATAGAATTACCAGTGTATGCAACAGAGGCAGTGGGACTAGAGTTCTGACGGTGCTCAAACCACTTCAGGAAATCAGCATAGTCAGCTGGAGACGGTAGATGTGGAGCAAGGGAGTCCGAGGGAGCAGGAACACCGGCCTGGGCGGCAACATTAATAGTAGGGCGCAGATGAGGATGCAAAGAGTAACAGCGATCAATGGTGTGGCCCGGCTTATGACAATGGTCACACTTAAGTCGGGATTTCCGAGAACGGCCACGACTTGTGCCCTAGGTGACGAGTGCAGAGGTATCAACTGAGGCCGGAGGAAGGAGCAACTCAGCCGGTGGCTTGGCGGGAACCCGAAGGAGAGAAGCAGATATGGTGGAGAGAGTAGGCACAGTCGGTGATCCTAGAAGCTGATCACGAGTAGCGGAATACTCTGAAGGTAAGCCATAAAGGGCCAAGAGCATAAAGAAGGAGCTACGTTGCTCCAACTCCTTCGCCGGGGTATCAACAGGGGGCAAGAGTTCATTGAAGTCATGGAGAGCACTGTGAATCTTACCCAAATAAGAGGACATAGAACCATTAAGCTGGCGAGGAGCAATGACACCCATGAGATCCTGACAAACACGGTAGTGACGTTGAGTGTCATTGGTGAAGAGGGTCTTTGCCTGTGCCCAAACAGATTCACAAGTGACATGGGTCCGAAAGATTTGTTTGATGGAAGGAGCAATAGTGGACTTGAGAAGGCTACACAGCTGGGCATCGATCCTGACCCAGCGGGGGCGCCCATCCACCGAGATGTCTACAGCTTTTGTGGTGAGGTGGCCAACATAGTCCTGCCCTGCCAACCAAAGTTTGATGTCGGATGCTTAAGTATCATAGTTATTGCCATCGAGTTTGTCAGTGGAAAGAGGCACATTGACATAACTAGCAAAAGTAGGAGGATCAGCCTTTGGAACACCCTTATCATCAGATGAAGAGTTGCTGGTAGCCATGGAGACAAGGAAGCAGGGGCAGAACCGGAATTACAAAAAAAGGAATGTCCGCGAAGTGCACGGATCGCGAAGACAAGGCCAGATCCGGGAGGAGGAGAGCGGCGCGAGTCCACCACAAGAAGCGGCGGCCGGAGAGGGGACCGGACGCGCCGCCACGCGCCACTGGAAGGTGCGGCGGCTGGAAGAAGAGCAGAACACTCGGACAGCGCGTGTGGGCGCGTGAGGGAAGCTCCGGAGGTGTGGTCGGCGGGGTTCGGCCGCGGAGGAAGCGAGGTGAGGGGTGGTCGTGCGGGATTCGACGCCGGAAAAGTCGCCGGCGGCCCTGTAACACAGCGGACAGTGGCGGTTTTGGGAAGGGAGGCACCGCGGAGGGAAAAAAAGGCAGCAAACCGGAAAAGAAACACGGTTTGCTGAAAAAAAAAAAAAAATTCACCGAAGGACAGTGGGCCCTCCTGACAGCACGAAATAGGGTTTTCTTTCTTTCTTAGACTTTAGATACCATGTTGAAAGACAGAGAAAGAGAGAAAATCATAGGATGAATCCGTGTGTTTAAACTACACAACGGAGAAGGTATATATAGGCAATGTGTAATAAATACACAATAATTACAAAGATATATTTTCCCTAATTATAGATATTTACAGATATTTACAGATTCTAACAACTTCTTCTGTAACTTTTAATCCTGTGTTTCATTCTTGAATTTCTGTTGTTCTATAGGGAAATTTAATCGGCAGAGGTGTTGTGCAATTTTGTGAAGGAGGGCCTCCTGTAAGAATCTATTATTTAGTAATGCAATTCTGTTTTCAATATTTTGATCTGTTGCCTTGTCTATGGTTCTATATGTGCCTTTGTTCGTAGTAGAAATAAATATATAAATAACGGAAAATATACTTAAAATGGTTTCCATGAAATATAAACTGAAAGTTTTCTCCATAACTGAATTAAAAACTGAAATTGCTGGAAAGATTGATTATATGAATTTTTTGATGAAGAACTATTAATTTTCTTTTTAAAAAAATGTAAGGAAATTTGAGCATGTTAAGTAGCTATCAAAGCTGAAAGAGGTAGTGAACAATAAATTTCCCTTTATCGCTACCTTATTATTGTTGGAACAGGTTAAAAACTTTATCTCCTTAGGAGGCCCTCATGCTGGTACTGCTTCAGTTCCTATGTGTGTAAGTATCATTGTGGCTTTCCAGTATGGTGCCTTTATAATTCCTGTATCTTGTGGTATTGATTTTGGAAATATTGCATGCTATATTAGCTATTGACTTGGAGCTGATACCTTGCCATACTTTATTCAATCTCCACTTCAATTATTTCATAAGAAGGTTTAAAATGACACAAAGAATATTAATGTGAAACATTCATCATGTGCTACTTCTTATTTAGGAAATTTTCTCAACATTTTGGATTGATGGCATGCTTGGTATATAGTGCATTTGAAGACATAAAAATGGGCAAGAGAAGATGATAAGGAATATTAATTTATGCTTACCTTGATTGGATGGTCAAGATGAACGATTTAGAAGAGTTAGCTATCTTTCTCCACCATGGCTCTATTATTTGTCCACTCATGATGATAGAAACAAGGAGAAAGTGGGAGCAAAAAATCTTTTCTTTTTTTCCCTTAACCTAGCGAGAGCTTATATTTTTCTGAGTTTTATTTCATATCTCAGATATGATAGGGTACTGACAATCGAGTATATTTTCTTACCTTCAAATTTTTTATTCCATGAAAGACAGTAAAAAACTATTTGCACCATCATCTTGTAGAGTATTATCGATAAAGTAATTAAAAATCCCAGGTTCATCTCGCTTTATCTCCATTTTTTTTCACTCCTACCCTAAACAAAGTACTTTAGATTCGCCATTTAGGTAATTCTATGTGTTGTTTGCGGCATATTGGAGTGTCTTTGAAAATTATTGGTCATGCAACAAAAGAACAGTGATTGGAAGAATTTAATGCATATTATAACTTTCATTTGCCTTGTTCTGATGTTAAATTGCATTTCATTTCTAAAGTCAGATATCTCATCTATCTTATGTGTCATTGCGGACTTTCTCATCAAGGGACTGGTTTACAGTGATTATGTCCAAGTATTCATCTCTACCTCTTCCTTCCATTTAATTTTGTTTTGACTGATTTCGTACATAGTAGCTCTCCTGAATATGCTTATGTATTATTTCAATGTGTTAGCACTCAGCATCAATTTTTGTTCATGTATTAGAGTACCTGACATACATCGATTGAAAAATTGCAGGAACACATTGCTCCTAGTGGATATCTTAAATTGCCAAATGTGAGTATTACTCTTTGTTGAATAATTCAAAAGAAAATGAGTAATGTTGCTGACTTATTTCTCTAACGAGTGCAATTTGAGAAATGAAAAGTCACTTCTTTTTAGTTGTTTTGTTAGGTTTCTAATTTTATATATCTTTTCCCATTTCCTGTGATGGAGTCAACTGCTATGTATTAATCTGTGTCCATTCTTAGTTGTCTGTTTGCTTAAAATTCGGTCCAGACCTTGACTCTAGGATCAAATTTGGATTTTGATTTCAGGCCATACCTGAATATTTGGAGAAAAATAGGTTTCTCCCAGTGCTGAACAATGAGATACCAGAGAAGAGAAATTCCACTTACAAGGAAAGGTTTGGTAGCTTGCAGAAGTTGGTACTTATCATGGTGAGTCCTCTAAAGGTATTTTCCTTTGATACTTTATGAATATTGCAAGCTGACTTCATGAAACTTACTTATTTATCATCTTATTATATACATTAACAGTTCGAGCAAGACGATGTTTTAATTCCTAAGGAAACATCCTGGTTTGGATATTACCCAGATGGTGCCTTCAAGCCAGTCTTATCACCCCAAGAGGTATGACTTGCAATTCAATTTGTCTAGATATTTGCCTGTTATACAAGTTTCCTTACCGTGGCATTTGCATTCCATCATGTAAATTATATAGTTGGAGCTGCTGCCTGAAGATTCTATTATATATCTTTGTTCATAAATGTCATTATCATTTCAGCTTCATCGAAGTAGGTTCCATAACTTTTCTCTGAATAGCCATTTTAGACAGCAAAGACTGAAACACTTGACTGTAATTTCCAGCATTATTTGATAGATGTCTTCAAACCATTGCCCTGTGATGTAATGTTCTGAGACTGGCATGGTCTGGCAATTGACTGGTGTAGCTAAAACTTTCGCTCTATCACCAACACTTTATTGATGGATCTTGTGAGAAGCGTAAAAGATCCATGCCTTCTCGAGTTCTGAAGCCATTCATAGTTTAAATTGTAGATTTTGGCATACACATATTTGAAATTTAAGCTTTAAGGGTGTGTTTGGTAAGAGGATAAAAATGAAGCGGAAATTTTCTTGAATGAGCTTTATGTATAATTTTACACATGAATCTCATCTATGAAAAATTTCACCCTATTTTTACTACTCAATCAAATACTCCCTTAGTGATAAAATGTTAAAAATTTAATATTCAATATCATTATCATGTGTTTTGACAGCCATACACTAAAGCATAGCAATTCAGCCATAGGATTTGAAAAACTGTGAACACTTTTGAAAATCATTTGATGTCAACCGTGATGTAAGTTATATGGAACTATTACTTTTTCCTCTTACTCCATCTGCTTTGTCAGACAAAACTTTACATTGAAGACTGGATTGGTCTTAGAACCCTGGATGAAGCTGGCAGAGTCCAGTTCATTAGCGTTCCGGGTAAACATGTGGAAATCTCCGATGATGATATGAAGAAGCATGTAGTGCCATACTTGAAGGACCAGGCATCAACAGAAGGTAGCAACAGTAAAGGTGGGCTTCTGGAGCATGCAGAGTTTTAAATCAGGGAGCTATTGAATGATACACGAGCAAGCTGTCTCAAAGGAATAACCATCAGCTATGCTGAAAGTGTGCCTACAACAGCTACCTATGTGGATGTTTTATCCAATTTCTATAAGTTTAATTTTCTGTTGTTTAAGACCTAGGCTTTAGGAGTTTCTGATTCTGTTGCAGATTGGAATATTGTTAGTCCTGCCTAAGAATAAGGGATATTTTGTTTTGTATGTTTGACTCTAGCTCTATTTAAGAGAGCAAATGAATAACAGCTATGTATCCTCCTTAAAACATACTAGCAACTGACCTGCATAGTTGTGCGGATAATTAGAATAATTCGATATTCATTTTGATGTAATAGATTTATTTTGATTATAAAAGAATTTAAACAATGAAATAAAATGTTCACAAATTATACTAAAAATACCAACTAATAATATTAATCAACATACATTTTCTTGGATTAAAAATCAACATACATTTTACAGTGGATTAGGTCACATAACTTTGACCTTCTTAAATCAACTAATAATCTTAATTCAATATATGCAATAATAAAGAATATCTAAGAGCACCTGTATTGTAACTCATATCATACTAAGGAAGCAATGGTATACCTAATAACAATTCCAAATGGATTCATATTCGATTAGGCCACATTGACCTTTTTGACCCCTGAAACCCAAAAAAGGGTGGCATATCAATTTCATCACACAACCTCAATGACTTCTCAAGGTTACATATTACAGGTTTAGTCCTCTTACCTAAGATGTTCATTGTGTCCATGTAAATGTAATTTCTGTGTCTGGTGACAGAATCCCCAGCTCAATATCGCTGTGTTAGTAGATTGGAAGTGTAGAGATTCACCAATGCAAAGAGAACCATGATAACTTTTCCAATAACACAGCCAAGTTGAGCCACTGAACATGCTAGTGAAAGGACTCCTAAGCCTATTTTTGGTTTTTCTGATATGAGCAGTTACTGTCCAAAATGTCCCTATGATACACCATAATATATTCCTCATCAGTTTCACATACTGGTTCAAGTATCTTAGTCCCACCAAGTGGATTGCTAGCAGCTATTTTAGGCGAAGATAGCTTAATAGGTGACTTTTTTTTTACTCTTTTTAAAGGTCTACTTTATACCAAATATGTTAGTTTCTGCACCATAAGCAAAAAAAAAAAAAAGAAGAAGATTAGTTTATGTTTAATAAGCCTATAAAATTATATTGACTTATTTTCCCTCTATTCTTGGATGACGATAAGGAAATTGTATATTATTCTTAAGGTACTTAATTGCACATCCCTTTGAAATCAGTTATATTATATACTCTAATGTAAAGTTAAACCATAACCTATTCACTTCAAGCAGCCATTATCATCAAAGCACCTGGGATAAGTGGACTGAATATTCATTGGTCTGGTCTCCATTTGAGTTTTGTGCTACACTTCTACTTGTAAGTAGCGTCTAAAACCGAACTCACTTTTGAAACCTATAACAGTGCAGCGAAAGATGAAAAGTTAAGTTACCATAAGAAACACATACCAAAGCAGAAGATGATATGATTCCTTGATGTTAGATAATATCAATATCAACTTTCTCAATGTTAGAAAATATCAACAACAGCTTTTCATTTGCGTTGCTCAAATCCTCACCTCAAAATTATAGTTCTGAGTACCATGAGAGGACTTCCTTCCTCCCAAAGTAAGTCTATAATCTTCCTCACCACTGCCAAACTTCACACAAAAATATTTTCTTTGCCTAATCACTAAGGAGAATGTAGATAAATAATCAGTGAAATTAAACCTCTAAAATAAATAATCATTTTCAGTAATATTATTAGATTAGTTTCATAAAGTAAATGTGTTTGAAAAATAAGTATTTTTGTGTCACGACCCGATTTAGACACGTGAGAAGTTTCATTCCCACGTAAGCCTCGTGAACTGAATGCTCTTATATGCACAACTAATTATAAAATTACCCAAGCACATTTTCATTTTCTACATACAAATCACCAGTTCATTAAATTGTACCAGTCTATGCTGAAATTTCATAACTCAAATTCTATAGTCTGTGAATCATAATACAAAACATATATGTATAAAGCTACTCTGATTTGAAATATCCATAAGTACTAAACTTTTCAATACAAACCAAAATAGTGTTATAATATGCAAAAATATAAACATGCTTTATAGTCCGAGATTCTGCCTGTATCTATACTGGAGCACTCTAGACAAATTATAAACACTTCACCCAAGTGAAGTTTACCACTAAAACTCTGGTACTGCTGAGAGGACGATGACTGAGAGGAATTTGTAGTAGTTGTTCTATCTGTGAAATAAGTGGAAGGAGAGGGGTGAGTGTCGCAACCGGGATCGCGATAGGGACGGCGAAAAAAGAGTTATTTGTTTAAAAATTGGAGTCGCCACCAAGTTTATTGAAATTGGGAAAACATGTGTCGCAACCGGGATCGCGACGGGGACGGCGAAAAAGAGAAATTTTATTGAAAGTTATGGAGTCGCCACCAAGTTTATTTAAAATTGGGAAAACGTTGGAAAAAACCCATTTTTTAGAGAATAGTCTTTGAAACCAGTTTGAGTTCGGGAGTCGGTTATGTATAGGGAAGGGCAGGAATTTAATCCCACGCACTTAAGACACCCGCCCTCGACGGTACCTTTAATTAACTGTGCAAATGAAACAAATACCTTTTTCAAACATTTATTTTCTGTTTCAAGACAATTAAAAGGAATTTATTATTTTTTTTAAAGAAAAGATTTTTTTTTTTTTTGTGCACCAAACTGTTATAATTCAGATATTCTAAGAATGAATTAACTAGTCGTCACGACTAAGTTAACCGTTCTTTATTTGGAACGAAGCATTTGACAAAAAACATATAATTTTAAAAAGAATTCTTCTAAATAATAAGTATTTGTAAATAGAATCTAAAAAGAAGCGAAAATTTATTTTTTGGGTATTTTGTAAGAGAAAACATAAAATTCTTTATGAGAGATATTTTGAATATCAAATTGTCACAACTCAAATGACCGAAATATCGAGTTAACAAACCGTCACGGCTAAATTAACCTTATTATTTGAAATAAAAGAAAGATAAATAAATGAATAAATTTAAATCAAAAATTAAAATATAACTAATAAATATTTACGAATAAGATAAGAAGAAATTGATTTTTTTCTTTTTATACATATAAAAAAAATATATAAAAAAAACAAATATTTTTTAAGGGAATTTTCAGGTCATTAAGCTGTCACAACTCAAATGACCGAAATATCGAGTTAACAAGCCGTCACTGCTAAATTAACTCTTTATTTACAATAACAGAAATTAAATAAAATATTTTGAAATAAAATTATTAAAAAAAACTTATAAATAAAACAAAATACATAAATAGCATAGAAAAATATTAGGAAAATCATTTATAAATAAATTAAATGGTGAAAAGATGATTTTGAAAAAAAGAAATTTAGAATATTAAGCTGTCACAGCTAAAATATTCCAAAACATAAAGTTAACAAACTGTCGCGGTTAAATTAACTTTATTCTTAAAAAAAATTTACAATTTAATAATTAACTCAAGGTAGAAAAGCGAAGTAATAATAAAATATTTACAAACAAAATAATATTATGAAAATCTAATTTTGAAAGGGGGTTTTAGAATATCAAGCTGTCATAGTTAAAATATTCTAAAACATGAAGTTAACAGACTGTCACGGTCAAATTAACCCTATTTTGAAAAGACTTTGAATATAAAGCCGTCACAGCTAAAATATTCTGAAACATGAGATTAACAGACCGTCTCGGCTCAATTAACCTCTCTTTTTTAATACAATTCATCAATTAATTAAGTAAATAAATCTTAATAAATACTCAAATCCTTATTTTTAAATCCAAAATGGATAAAACCCCTCTTTTTAAATAACAATTCTAACTTTAATAGGAACCAACAAAATTCAACACAATTAACTTAAATAAAACACATAAACATTTAAAATAATTAAACTATAAACATAGAACAATTAAACTAAAAATAAATAAATATAAACGTAAATGAATTAAGCATAACACACAAACACATAAACTAATTAAGTTGAACAAAATAAAATTACACAATTTAAACAAAACACATAAAATGAAATTAAAAAAAATGAAAATAAACCCATCAACACAAATACACAACCAATTCGAGTAAAACACATGAGCATATAAAACAATTAAATTGAAACAGAATAAATATAATTATGTACTTAATTAGAGCAAAACACATAAAACAAAAATAACTAAACTAAATAGAAATTAAATTAAATTCTAAACAAACGTGTAATTCAGCTGAACCTATGAAATAACTAAACTAAAAATGAGGGTTCTAATTACCTTCTTTTTTGAATAGGAAACACTAATACCTAAACACTTAAGAATTAAAGAAAATATTAAAACACTCTCTTTTTTTTGTTTTTTATAATTAGTTTACTTAATTCCCTTTGAATAAATAAAAAAAGGAACACATTACCAATAAAAGAAGTATTTATTTTTAAATCAAATAAAACTCCTTAATTTATTTTAAATCAAGATAATTTCTAATTCAACAAATAAACCCAAGAATAAAAATAAGAAGACATTAACTATGCAAACACAACATCAAACTCAAACAAATTCGAAATTTAACCTAAAATAAAATAATAATTAACTAAAAAAGAAAGAAAGTTAACTTGACTTAATTTTATTTTTATTAATACAACCTAAACAAAAAAACTAAAACATAAAAAAAAAAATTCATTCTCTCTCACCTCACACTCACTAACACGCGCACACACACACACACTAAAATAAACACACGCACACACACTTATTCTTCTTCCACATGACACACTCACACACGCGGTCAGAGACACGCACACACACTCACGCACATACACTTTCCTTTCTTCACACACACACTTGACAGAAGAGAGAGAGGAACTGAGAAATAGAGAGAGGTGGAATGTGAGATTGAGAGAAAAGAGAGAAGGAAGCGAAAGCGAGGGATCGAGAGTGAGATCGAGGGAGCAGAGAGAGAAGGACGCGAAACCGGCGGTGCTAGAGTGGCGCTGGAGGGGAAGATCGCGGCGGTTTCTTTAGCGGATCGGAGGGTGAGAGGGTGAGGGAGTGCCACGATATGTGCGATGGCTCGGTTGGCTCGCGGTGCAGCGGTTCGGACCGAAGCTGAAGATGATGATGGTAGGTCGAAGGGGGAGGAAGGTGACGAAGGTTTGAGGGGGGAAGCTAGTTCGCGGTGGGGAAGGGTGATGGCTTGTGGTGGTGCGCGGTGGTTAGAGGAGGTAGTGGCTAAACCATGGTGGAGGTTTGCAGTTTCCGGCCGCAGGTAGGTGGGGCGGTTAGGTAGAACTCGCAGAGAGGGGAGCCGCGGAGCGTGGAGGGGATCCGGGAGCCGTTTGTGGTGGTGGATCTTGGAGAAGAACCCACCCCAGCTGTGAACTCATGGAAGAGAAGGATGGCAGTGGAAGGCTGAGCTTGACATAGGCTACCACGAGATCAGGAAGAAGAGATGTGAAGGGTGGCGCGAAGGTGAGGAAGGGCGGAGGAGGCCGGTTGAGAAGCTGACTGCCGCGTTGATCAAAGGAAGAGGAAAGGGGAACCGATGGCCTTGGCAGTGGTTCCTTCCCGTTTTTGCTTTTCTTTTTATTTTTTGTTTTCTGAATTTATTTTCTGGAATTCTAGTAATTTGTTGGTGTTGGCTTTTGTTTTGTTTCTGGTATGTGGGTTTGTGATATGGCGAAGAGTAGTAGTTTCATTCCTTTGGTGTGATGATGATGGGAAAACGAGGAAGGTGGTGGCTGGTGATGGTGGTGTTGGTTATATGATGGATTTATGGAGATAAAGATGGTGGCTATTGTTAAAGGTTTTGTGTTTATGTGACTAGCTGGTTGTGATGGCAGAGGCTGGAGGAAAAAGACTGTGAAGGATGTTGATGAGAGTGATGGGGTGGAGATGAAGTTGAGAAAGGGGAGGGGGCCGCGGCGGTGGAGCAGGGAGGCCGCGGCCCCTTATGATTTTCTTCTTTTTTTTTATTTATTATGATGATGCATATACCTATATCTGCCATTGTTATTGTTGGTATCTGCTTCTGATCCTTTTGTTCTCTTTGGGGTGTATTCTTTGGAATCGTTGCTGAATTCTTCTTGCAGATTTCCCTTTGATTTTTCAGAATTTTTTTTTATGATCTCTGTGTATGTGTTTGAAACTTGTTGATTGTCCTCCGAATTCTCTCCGGTTCCCCCTGTATACCTTCTGTGTTCTCCTCTTTTCAATTCCACCGAAAGAGGAAATAAAAACATTCAAGACACCATCATTGTGTTGGTTTTGTTTTTCATACTTTCTCTCATCTCATGCTTCATGAGCTTGCTTCGGGGGAATCAAGAGAAGGGGAACCCGTGAATTTGGCAATGAAAGGGAGGAGAGGAGCTTGAATAGAGGAGCCCGTGACTCCCTCTCTCTTTTTTTTGTTTATTTATTTATTTATTTATTTTTTTATCTTTGAAGTAAAACAGGTTTCAACAAATTGGGTTTCTTCAAAGGCTGAATAGTAAATCGAAAATAAAGGGATGGGCTGAAAATAGCATAAATGGGCTAAAAATAGTTTTTGGGTATCATGTTAATAAAATTGGGCTGAAGATGATTTTTTTTTTTTTAACAAATAAACAAGAACAAAAGATTTTTTATTATTGGGCCGAATAAAATCGGGTATTCACAGTTGCCCCTCTTTATTCATTTCTTATAAGAGAATATGAAAAAAACCTAAGTTTTTATATCATCGTCATAAGGAATGAGTAAAGACATGAATATTGATTTTATTTGGCAATGCATGAAATGCAAACCATCTAAATGCACACGGCAAAAGAAGATGCACATCTTAAAAAAGTCAAATGTAAAGGCTAGCAAGAGTCTAAAGCAGACGATGCTGATCAAAACTTACAAACCAACAAGGGGTTGACTGGGAATGTAAAATTGGCAACTGAGGCCGATATGAAATGTAAAAATTGGAACCTGAGGCTGACATGAAATGTAAATTGGCAGTAAGCTTGAATGAAATGTAAATTGGCAACTGAGGCCGACCGAAAATGTAAATTGGCAACCGAGGCCGACTGAAAATGTAAATTGGCAACTGAGGCCAGTTGAAAACGTAAATTGGCATCTGAGGCCGACTTGAAAACGTAAATTGGCATCTGAGGCCGACTTGAAATGTAAAATTGGCATCTGAGGCCAGCTGAAAATGTAAATTGGCAACTGAGGCCAGCTGAAAATGTAAATTGGCAACTGAGGTCGAATGGGAATTTAAATTGGCATCTGAGGCTGACTTGAAATGTAAATTGGCATCTGAGGCCGGCTTGAAATGGAAATTGGCAGCTGAGGCCGGCTTGAAATGTAAATTGGCAACTGAGGCCGACTGGGAATTTAAATTGGCATCTGAGGCCAACTGAAATGAAAATTAGCAGCTTGGGCCTGCTTGAAATGTAAATTGGCAACTGAGGCCGACTGGGAATTTAAATTGGCATCTGAGGCCGACTGAAATGTAAAATTGGCATCTGAGGCCAGCTGAAAATGTAAATTGGCATCTGAGGCCAACTTGAAATGTAAACTGGCATCTGAGGCCGACTGAAAACGTAAATTGGCAACTGAGGCCAGCTGAAAATGTAAATTGGCATCTGAGGCCGACTTGAAATGTAAATTGGCATCTGAGGCCAACTGAAAATGTAAATTGGCATCTGAGGCCGACTTGAAATGTAAATTGACATCTGAGGCCGATTTGAAAATGTAAACTGGCATCTGAGGCCGACTTGAAATGTAAACTAGCATCTGAGGCCGACTGGAAAACGTAAATTGGCAACTGAGGCCGACTGAAAATGTAAATTGGCATCTGAGGCCGACTGAAAATGTAAATTGGCATCTGAGGCCGACTTGAAATGTAAATTGGCATCTGAGGCCAGCTGAAAATGTAAATTGGCATCTGAGGCAGACTTGAAATGTAAACCAGCATCTGAGGCCGACTGGAAAACGTAAATTGGCAACTGAGGCCGACTGAAAATGTAAATTGGCATCTGAGGCCGACTTGAAATGTAAATTGGCATCTGAGGCCGACTTGAAATGTAAACTGGCATCTGAGGCCGACTGAAATGTAAAATGGAAAAGAAAACAATTTTTTCATTTTTCAAATCATATGCAAAAAGCCTTGAATTATCCATCTTCAGTTTACGCAATATTGGAAAACTAACCGTAATCCAATTGGGCAAGCCTCGAGGAAAACTTTAACTGATCAAACTCATAATCTTAACATTGGACCTTCTGGCACAACCAAGACTTTCTTTTCTTCTGTGACCTTGCTCATTTTTATTCTTCTCCCATTTCCCTTTTCAGAAGGTTGATTACTTTTCTGTCAAGCTTAGCTGAAATTTCTGAATTAATGCTAATCATTGATGTATTGCTGTAAACACTGTTAGATTGCATAATTGAAGCTTAAATTCATCCTACTTGAGACATTATGAATAAACATGCATTTAATGGGAAGGTAGAGGGATCAACTGAATGGGCATTTCATTGTTTGGTGTATTAGATGACAAAATGCTTTGAATAACAGAAATGCGAAAGATAAAATTTTGGGAGACACAAAATTTTTGCCCCAGTTTAGGTTCTTGGTGGCTCAATCAATTGACTTCTTAAAGCAAGTTGAACACCATAATCATGATATCTGACGATGTGTCTTCAAATTCTTTTTGAAAATTGCCCCAGTTTCAGCCCTTATCTGCTTGGTTTGTTAGACTATCAAAAATTGCCCCAGTTTCAGTTGCCAGCAAAGATGCTTATCTTTTCTGCTCTAACTTTTGCCTAGGCCGCTCTTTTGAATTTTTAACCTAGCGAGCTCTTTTGTTTTGCTGTTTTGCCCTAATTTTTGCTTAGGTCGCTCTTTCGAGTTTTCGACCTAACAGGCTTTTCCTTTTTGCTTTGCCCTAACTTTTGCTTAGGTCGCTCTTTCGAGTTTTCGACCTAACGGGCTTTTTAAGTATCTGCTTTGCCCTAACTTTTGCTTAGGTCGCTCTTTCGAGTTTTCGACCTAACGGGCTTTTTAAACATCTCTTCAGGCATAAAATCTTTTAACTGCATCACTGTTGATTGGTTTAGGCAATTCTTGTCCCTTCATGTTTTGCAAAATCAACGCTCCACCTGAGAATGCATGCTTGATAATGTAAGGACCCTCATAACTTGGAGCCCACTTTCCCCGTGTGTCCTCTTGATTAGGGAGAATTTTCTTCAGAACCAAATCTCCTGGATGAAAATCTCTAGGGCGGACTTTCTTATTAAAAGCCCTAGCCATTCTGCTTTGATACAGCCAGCGTGGCAAATGGCTGTAAGCCTCTTCTCTTCGATCATGTTCAATTGCTCATATCGAGCTTTCACCCATTCAGATTCTTCCAGCTCAGCTTCCATCAAAACTCTGAGCGAAGGGATTTCAACCTCTATAGGAGATACAGCTTCCATTCCATATACCAATGAAAAAGGAGTTACCCCTATGCTTGATCGTATGTTGGTACGATACGCGTGCAAAGCATACGGCAGCATTTCATGCCAGTCTTTGTAATTCACCACCATTTTGGCAATGATTTTCTTGATATTCTTATTTGCAGCCTCCACTGCACCATTCATTTGAGGTCTATAAGGAGTTGAGTTACGATGCTTGATCTTGAAAGTCTCAAAGAACTTCTGAACTTCGGCACCATTGAGGTTAGGAGCATTGTCTGTAATGATCCTTTCTGGAATTCCATATCTGCAGATGATGTCCTTTTTGATGAATCTGAGAAACACCTTCTGTGTGATGTTGGTATATGAAACAGCTTCCACCCATTTAGTGAAGTAATCTATTGCTACCAAGATGAAACGATGACCATTAGATGCTTTGGGATTAATCGGGCCGATAACATCCATGCCCCACATCGAGAAAGGCCAAGGAGACACCATGCTATGCAATCAAGCGGGGAGCATTAACCGGTCTGCATATATTTGGCATTTGTGGCACTTCCGAACATAACTGATCATTCTCCATAGTGGACCAGTAATAACCGCTTCTTAGGATTTTGCGTGCCATCATATGTCCATTGGCATGAGTTCCACAGATCCCTTCATGAACTTCAATCATGATTATTCGAGCTTCATGAGCATCTACACATCTGAGGAGAGTCGTGTCATAGTTTCTCTTGTAGAGAACTTCACCATTCAGGAAAAAAGCCATGGCGATCTTGAATTGTCTTCTTATCCACCTCATTTGCACCTGCTGGGTATTCTCCTCTTTGAATATACTGTTTGATATCATGATACCATGGTTGGCCGTCCGGCTCAATCTCCACATTGTCACAATACACTGGTTCATTTTGCACCTCTACATGGATGGGTTGGACATTAGCATGGACCTCCAAGTTAGTCATCACGGCCAAAGTCGCTAAAGCATCCGCAAACTGGTTCTTGTCCCAAGTCAAATGAGAGAACGATATATCATCAAAGCGCTCAATTAACTGAGACAAATACTTCTGATAAGGTACCAATTTTGGATCCTTTGTGCGCCATTCTCCATTAACTTGATAGATTATGAGCGCAGAGTCTCCAAAGACTTTTAGTTCTTTGATTCCCAAGTCAATCGCAACTTGCAATCCATTTGCACACGCTTCATATTCTGCCATGTTGTTGGTACATTCAAAGTCTAGTTTGATAGAAACTGGATACTGCTTCCCAGCTGGTGAGACTACTACAGCTCCAATTCCACATCCATTCATATTGGCAGCTCCATCAAAGTACATCTTCCACACATTCTCCTCTTCCTCATCTTCTCTTTCTAGTGCCCACACCTCATCATCGGGGAATTCAAGCATAGTGGGTTGTACACCCTCCAGAGGGTTTTCAGCTAGATGATCAGCAATTGCACTTCCTTTGATGGACTTTTGAGTGACATATTTGATATCAAATTGACGACATCACTTGCCATTTTGACATTCTTAATGACACATGAGGACTATCAAATATGTACTTTAACGGATCCATTCGAGAAATCAACCAAGTAGTGTAGTACAACATGTACTGCCTCAACCTCTTGGAAGCCCATACTAACGCACAACAGGTCTTTTCAATTGCCAGATAGCGAGATTCGCATTCATTAAACTTCTTGCTCAAATAGTAAATGGCCTGTTCTCTCTTTCCAGATTCATCATATTGCCCCAACATTGCCCCGAGTGAAGTAGGTAACACTGTGAGATACAGTATTAAAGGACGGCCTGGCGTAGGAGGAATCAGAACTGGAGGTTTCATTAGATAAGTCTTTATTTTATCGAAGGCCTCTTGGCATTCCTCATTCCATTCTCCAGGTTGATGTTTTCGCAGCAACTTGAATATAGGCTCACAAGTACTAGTCAAATTTGCAATGAATCTAGCAATGTAGTTGAGCCTCCCAAGAAAACTTCTCACTTCCTTCTCAGTTCGGGGGGCTGGCATTTCTTGTATGGCCTTCACTTTATCTGGATCCACTTTTATCCCTTCTCTGCTGACAATGAATCCCAGTAATTTCCCCGTGGAAGCTCCAAAGATGCATTTATTCGGGTTCAGTCGCAACTTGTATTTTCTGAGTCTTTCAAATAGCTCTCGCAAGACTACTACATGGCTTTCTCCCTCTTTGGACTTAGCGACTATGTCATCTACATACACTTCAATTTCTTTGTGCATCATGTCATGGAACAGTGCAACCATAGCACGTTGGTAAGTGGCACCGGCATTCTTCAACTCGAACGGCATGACTGTGTAGCAAAATGTTCCCCACGGAGTTATGAACGTAGTTTTTCCTTTGTCATGAACATCCATGAGAATTTGATTGTACCCGGAGTATCCATCCATGAATGAAAATCGGTGATTTCTGGCCGTATTATCAACAAGGACATCAATGTGAGGGAGTGGAAAATCATCTTTCGGGCTGGCTTTATTCAGGTCCCGGTAATCAACACACATCCTAACCTTCCCATCCTTTTTAGGCACAGGCACGATGTTAGCCACCCAATCTGTGTGTCTTGACACCTCTAGAAACCCGGCCTCTAACTGTTTAGTCACTTCTTCTTTTATCTTTAACGACATGTCTGGCCGCATTCTTCTCAACTTTTGCTTTTTCTCGACCACGGGTACAAAGGGATCTTGTGTGAAGCAATCTCTGGATCCAACCCTGGCATATCATGATAAGACCATGCGAAAATATCCAGGTATTCTTCAAACAAGGCGATCATTTCTGTTTGCTCAGGATTTTCCACTATTTTCAGCTCTTTCCTCTCTTCTTCGGTGCCCATGTTAATTACTTCGACCACCTCATTGTCTAAGTCAAATCCTTTATCCATGTGTTCTAGTAACCCTGAAAATTTCTCAACAGTTTCTTCGTCTTCTTCAGATTCATAGCTATCACAATCAAGTGCAGTAAGAGAATCAATTGATTGGCCTTCAAAATCCTTTTCATGTGGCAAAGTTTCTACACTTAAATCCCTGGAAAGTAATTGTGGTGGGTTGGAATACCAAAACAAATAATAGGTAAAACACGAATAAAAAGGCACAAATTAACGGTTTGAGGAAATAATGCTAAAGAAAAAGAATAACGGATAGAAAAGAGAAAAATGCTGGATAAACATGCAAGTTTATTCAAATGATGTCTCAAAGTAGCATACATAAAAGCAAATACAATTAATACAATCCTAAATGATTACTTTGAAGTAACAATATCAATCATTGGTTAATTGTCCAATTCATCAAAGATCTCATTGTGGTTGTGACAAAGATAAGCATTGTTGCATTCTTCAGGCTTCTCAACATCCACCATATTGATGGTTGAACAACAACTAGCTTCATAACTTTCTTCAGCCACAATTACTTCAGCCGGGTAAGGAAAGGTCTCTTTCAGATGAGGGATCTGTTTCATCTTCTCTTTTGGTTTCTTTTGCTCAAGAGCCATGGTCCTGATCTGCTTCTCCAATGACGCCTCATATCCTAAACCAAATCGGTTAGGCTTCCCTGAGATAGGTAGAGGTGTCTTGATACCTTGAAACCGTGGTCCTAGTCCTTTGCCGTGCAGATAACCATTTTTGGTCATGATATGAGCCACTATCTGATTGACATCTTGCCTTAGGAGCTCATTACATTCTTGCTTCAATTCCACCACCTCGGTGTGCCATAAGCTGTTTTCCACTAACTCCACATTTTCAACATATGGAAGTGAGACAGGTTTAGATACAATGATTTCCTTCTCTCCATGGATTGTAATGACTGAATCATTTTCAATGTATTTAACCTTTTGATGCAAGGTTGAAGGAACAACACCAACATTGTTAATCCATGGTCTTCCCAGCAGCATATTGTAATCAGACTCAATCTCCATCACTTGGAATAGAACCTCAAATCGGCTTGGGTCGATCTCCAACTAAGACACTATTTCCCCAGGATGTTTTTCTTCGCTCCATCAAAAGCTCTTACGATCATCATTTGTGGTGAAATGTCGTCCTTGCTTATTGACAAGTAGCTCAAAGTCGACGCCGGCAAAACATTTAATCCTGACCCTCCGTCAATGAGGACTTTGGGCACTATATAGCCTTTGCATTTAAGGGTTATATACAGTGCTCGTGGGTTAGCTTGTGATACGATCTCTTCATTTGAGAAAGTGATCATGTTGACACGCTTTACCGGATCCACCATGTTCACCATATTCTCCAATGAGACATCCGGTTTCACATAAGCATCTTTCAAGACCTTTAGTACTGCCTTTTGGTGAGATTCAGATGACAAGATTAGTGACAACAAGGAGATTCTGGCAGGAGTCTTCTTCAATTGCTCCAGTATGTCGTACTCACTTTGTTTCATGATCTTCAGGAACTCTTCTTCTTCATTCTCTTCTCTTTCTCTTCTTTCCGCATCAAAACCCTTTCCCACGTTCTCTTCTTCGACAAATTTTCCTTTTTCCAGCTCTCCGGGCCCATAAATCCTTCCACTTCTTGTTATTCCTTTTACTTCCGCTACCACTTCACTTGTTTGGGCTTTCGAGGTTTCCCCTATGTCTCCATTTGTCTCCACATTAGTTTCATAGTTCCAAGGGATAGCATGTGTATTCTCGTAAGTGAATGGTCTTTGGTTTCTTCTGATGATCACCACTTTCTCTGGTTTGGAGCTCGATTCGATGGAGGACGCAGTCTGGCGATCGATCACATTTACCTCTTCAGGGAGATTCGACCTCTTTTTTGCTTGAATCACACCTAGGTCGAGTAATTCTTGTACTCGAGTTTTGAAATTCCAACAACTTTCTATATCATGACCAAAACCTCCAGAGTGGTATATGCAGCTCGACTTTATATTATCTTTCTCATTCTCTTTCATCATGGATGCAGATGCTGTGATATAATACCCAGCCTCCTTCAAGCCATTGAACACTTCCTCCATTGGTGTTCGAAGATTCAGAACTTTCTTAATCAGAGGTTCTTGTGTAACACCCCGATTTCTCTGTTCGAGGGAAATGACCAAAATGCCCCTGAGGTCATTTCCTGACCCGAACTCGAGGGTAACCAACTCGGTCGTCCTCGAAGGGTCAACTCAATGTTTGATGGGGATTGAATGACTTTTGAATGCTCCCGGAAGCGAAAATCTCGTTTTCCGCAGTTTCGGGTCAAAATGACTAAAATACCCCTATAGCATTTTTACGCGGGTAAAGGTGCCGTTTGAGCCCGGAACTTTCCCCAGAGGTTTAAAAACATGTTTTCATGTGTCTAGAGGTCTCTGTTCAAGACTCGGTGGTCCCGGGCAGTTTTAGTGCAAAATTATGATTTTGCCCCTAGGATAGTGCTTTTGAGCTTAATGACGTAATTAAGCAAACCTAAGCAATATTAGGCTCTAAACGAAGATTAATTTATTTCCCTAATTAATCTAGAGCCAAAATAATTTATTGAAGTTAATTAGAACCTAAAATTGCTTAGATTAAACTTAAATCCCTTTTTAGAACTCAAGACTCCTAGTCTTGGAATCTTGAGTAGTGTTTTCTCTCTCCAATTCCTTAAATCAAGGAAATGTGTCTAGAGTTGTTTAGACTCTAAATTGAGGATTTAACTCACTAATGGTGCAAGACCACTCCTTAATTATGTCTAGACCACCTTAATTACCCATTTACCTTACCTAAACACTTTCTTACAAATTCCTAATCTTAAGCATAATCAAAGATACACCTAAACACAACTCTAAACCACAATTAAAATGCAAAGAAACCTCCCCCATGGATGATGAAGTTTCGGCCAGCACACTCCTCCTTTGACCATCTATTAAATTGTTTCTCACTCAAAGAACCATGCTTGAAGCCATACCTTGAACCATACCTCACCATACCTTAAGCCATACCTCACCATACCTCAAGAACACATTATCTCACCTCATGGAACACATGGAACCCTCCAATCTGCACCTCATATGGTCAAGCCTTCATCAGCCTTCACACCCTCCATTTGTTTCATTTCTCTATAAATAGAATGCCTTGAGGAGCTTGCACCACTTTTAGATCATTTGCCAAGTTTAGGAAACACTCAAAGCTTTTCTTTTCTCTCAAAGTTCTAGTGTTCTTCAAGTTCTTCAAGCTCTTCAAAGTTCTTCATCATCTTCATCTTCTTCTTCCATCTTCAAGTTCATCACATCAAGTAGGGATTTTCTTTCATGTATTCTTTTCTTTAAAGTTCTTGTTTCAAGCTTGATGTTCATAGTTTCTCTTGTTTCTCTTTAGAACTTCATTTCCACTCCTTTTCCCTTTTCATTTTCGGCCATAGGCCTTGGAGAACAAAGGAATGAGAGCTTGATGATGAGAGTTTCATGATGATAATCATCACTTGAAACAAACTCTAGAGCTTGATCTTTGTTCTTGAGCAAAAATGTTTTTAGTTTTTCTTTTCTTGAACTCTTAAGAACTTTAGCTTTGATGATGTTTTAAAATGACTCTATGAACTCAATGATGAGGTCTCATGATGTTGGTGTTAATATATCACCAAGATCATGGATTCTAGAGTTTCAAATATTTCTTTTCTTTCCTTGAAGTTTCGGCCATTACCTTTCCTCTTATATGCAAAATGTTTGATTTTTTAAATATGTTATGTTGAGTTCTAAGAACTCTAGACTTTTACTTTGTCTCGGTTTGATGAGTTTGGGTTGAGGTTTAAATTCCTTTAAAGTCTTGTTAAGAGCTCTAGAAAGATAAAATGAACTTGCATAATTTATTTTATGCTTACATCCATATTTACATTCTTGCTATGCATCTTTGCTTTCAAGCTATCACCTAAGAACATAAAGATTAAAATGGAACTTGCCTCATCACTTAATTTAATTTTCAAAGCCTTTCTATTTCGGCCTTAAAGTCGATTGTTGTTGGGCCTAGAGCACTAAAATAAAGAATTGAACTTGCATTATCACTTAATTAATTCCTCGAATGCCTATCTATTTCGGCCTTAAAGTCGATTGTTGTTGGGCCAAGAGCACTAAAATAAAGAATTGAACCATGCATATTTACCTTCAAGCTTGCACGTTTAAGTTTATGCCTCGCATATTTACTTTCGAGCTTGCACGTTTAAGTTATGCCTTGCATATTTAATTTTAAGTCATCACTTTACTTTGTAAGCAAGATTAAAAACGAAAAGCATGAGCACGTTTAGTTTATGTCATAACTTAAGAACCTAGAGCTCAAAGACTTGCCCATTTCATTCCAAGTTAAAGTTATATGTGAATATATTCCTTGAATGAATAATTTCGGCCAAGTAGTGATGATGGACTTGCAATGAGTTTTCATCTAGCTACTAGGACCAATAGTCTATGTTTTAAGTTTTCCTTAAAGCTTTACAAATCTTTATAAGGTTTTGTCATCACAAGTTGTGATTTTATTATCTTTTAGGGGATGGAATATGTTTTGGTCAGTGACCTAAGGCTTCACTTAGCCTCTTGATGAATTAAAATGTTTTACAAAAAGTTTTAGAAGTTCTAGATCAATTCCAAGAGAAACTAGTTAACTTATGTACCTAGAAATGTCAATTTAACTCTCTCATTTAAGTTAAATATTTTCAGTTCTGATGTGATGAGTGTGATGCTGTATGATGATGTTTTGATGTGTTGGAATGTGTGAAAATATCATATGATGATGTAGAAGCGATCCTATGCATGATAGGTAAGAAACTAGCTAACTAGAAATACCGTAAAGCTAGAATTTAACATAGTTTTGACCCATTTGTTTATGGAACTAATCCAAACTGTTTTAATGGGAACATAATCGGACTTAGATTGTTTAGACATGAAAAACTTGGTATCATTTGAATTAGAATTGAATTTTAGCACCTATGGGGAAACTAGTAACTAGAAAACCGTAAAAATGCAAATGTAGAACTCTTAGAACATTTAATTTTCTGGATTCTGTCCAGCACCCTTACCACATGGTAAACATGATTAATAATTAGTCCTTAAGCATAGGAATGCCTCATAATTGATTTAGATTTAATATATAGCGCCTTCGGCGAAAACGGAACCAAGAAAGGGTCTAAAACGTAAGTTCTAGAACCCCGTATTCACATGTTAGGATTTCCACCCTATAATAATCAAATTTAAAAGTAAAATGAGAGGATTATGAATGATGTTTAATTATGAGCCTTAGGTGCTTAAAATATGAGCGTCGGATGTTAGAGAATTATATCTCAAGATTAAGACCCGTAAGGGTCAAAGCATAAGCTACCGTAAGGGTAAGCGTTTGAATGTTTTATGATGATGCATGTAGTATGCAAATGATGATGATGATTATTCATATGAGGAATTCATGAGGTTATATGTTAATGTGGCATAAAGCAAATTTGGAAGGAAATTCGGTGTAATGACCGTTGTGCACTAATTTCCTACAAATTTGGGGACTTAAAGAGATTTTGAAAATTAAGGTACTAAGATGGGTTCTAGGATGACACCGGTTCGGCCGAGCACCTCCATAGAACTCATGTGACATCGGTACCATTTTATACTCTTAGGTGACACCGGTTCGGCCGAACACCCCTAAGAGTTTTGCCCCCTAACCCGTACTCAGATAGTCGGGATTTATGATTTATGATACGCTTATCGTTAAGTGGTAAGTAAGAACTAGTGACGACTAGTTAAGGTATGAGCTCATAACCTAGATGTATGACACGCCTGGGTGACACCGGTTCGCCGAGCACCCCAGCCTCGATTGTCTTTTAGGGTGGCCCATGAGGAAGAGAAGTTTCATGATTATGATTATGTCACTAGGTTTTGTCCCATATGAATGTTACTATTGCCACTTTATGCCACCAAGAATGATGATGCTTGATGTTATGTTTTATGTATGTGCATTAGGTAGTGCCATGCATACATTTTCTAATATGTTGCATCCATGACATTAAGATCATCCTAAAATGAATGGACCTTGGCTAAAATATATTTTAAAGTTTAAAATGAACCTAATACATGCTCAGTCACTTTGAATAAATAAACCCAAGGTTCCTGAGGACGTAGATGATGACACCTAGGTAGTAGGAGGCCCTACTGAGATTCTTTAGCAAGATTCTCATTCCCTCTATCTCTTTCTTTCCGTCACGTCTTCAGATGGCGACGTTCGTAGTGTTCGTGGACACCCCGACATGGGAGGTACACTATGACCCGGCTCACGGGTCATACCATTTTGAGGGACAGTGCACGGTGCGGGTTTTCATGTACGTAGGACGCCCCTTCGCTCATCCCGTGCACACCCATCGCTTCTCCCCGACTGCACCCTATGGCGACGACGAGCGGGTTTTTGAGCGTGCGCGTACGCATGACGAGAGTGCTCCGCATGCACACCGCCGCCTTAGCCATGCGAGACTATCCCGATTACGTGCCCCGGACCTACTTCTCGGAGACCGACCCGTCCGAGGACCCGCCTACTCATCCATATAGCGAGAGCTCTGCCCCCTCTCCACCATTGATGAGGGAGGGCAGTGAGGATACCGTGACTCAGCCCCGACTTGCACGACGACCGGAGATGCAGCCACACCGCGGGGGTCACTCTCGATCCCCGTTCCGCCTCTTTACGCCCGAGGAGCTCGCACAGTTTCCCGGATACTTGCCTCGTTCACGAGACGGACGTCAGTAGGAGGTGACGATCGACCGATGGAGTACCCGGTTAGAGCACACACCACTTAGATGGGGATAAACCTTCTTTTGTTTAAAGGTTTCCCATTAGATGCACTCGGGTAGGGGAGTAGATTATGTTTATGCTTATGTTGTACTTTCTTTTATGCATTTCCCTTGTACTAAATTAAGACCCACACTTATAAGTGGGCAAGTTATATATATATGAGATGATATTCAGTGATGTTCATGTTGTGCCTCATGTTATGATGTTGTGAGATAATTGTTTCACTTTACATGGTGTACCACTTATCGCATCACGCGGCTCTCACTTTTATTTCAAAAAAAAAATTACCCATATTTTCCGCTAAGTAATTCAAAGTTAAATAAGAACTATGAAGTAACAGACTAATGATTAACCTAAATATGTTCTAGAGTATTTGGTTAAAAATTAGGATGTTACATCTTGCACCTCCAAGGCATTCACACGACTTCCTCCTTCGTGTTTTGGGATCGGGTTGTTAACAATGTCTGGCTTCGAATCTTCTTGAAGGTCTAGTCTCCCACAAGCAATTAATCTTCTTACTGCTGTCTTGAAACCTTCGTAATCCTCAATGGAATGCCCTGCTATGTCCATATGGTATTTACAGGTCAGGTTCGGGTTATACCAAGCTGGGTATGGTGGTTCTAATGGGTGCACAGGATATGCTGAGATCAGATGAGCATCAACTAACTTTTGAAACAGATCAGCATTCGAAATAGATAGCTTTGGGAAAGGTGGGAAGTTGGGGAATCGATTACGGTTTTGATTTTGAAAATTTGGTCGAGGTGCTGGGGTGTATGTTGGGCGGATTGGTTGGTATGGCCTTATGTGGAGGTTATTAACTTGGGGTTGGGAGTATGGAACAGTGTTTGTGGTTGGTGTGGCTTGGTAAGATGAGTAAGGAGGAACATGCGTTTGGTATGATCGTGGTCGTATTGGTGTGTATCGTGGGACGAAGGATTGCTGACCATGCACATAATTCACCTCTGTCTCCTTCTTTCTGGGTGGAAAACTTTTCCTAGTGTCTTCACTGCTCATGGGAAGCTTGCCGGCTTTTGCTAAGCTTTCAATTCTTTCTCCAACAGTTATCAACTCAGAGAAGTCTTTGTATGCTGCTCCTGCCATTGCCCCAATGTAAGGGGATCCCAAGGTTCCCAAGAAGTAAGAACACATTTCAGTCGGGATGAGTGGCGGTTGAACTTGGGCAGCCAAGGCTCTCCACCTTTGTGCGTATTGCTTGAATGATTCATCCTTCTTCTTCTGCATAGAGCTTAATTGCTCCCGTGTAGGTGCCACCTCAAGATTGAACTTGTATTGGCTCATGAACAGATCTGCCAATTCTTTCCAGCTAGAAATCTTTGAGTGGTCTAGTTGAATGTACCATTCCAGAGCAGGTCCCGTCAAGCTTTCATGGAAGAAGTTGATGAGAAATTTTTCATCCTTTGACCATATCGTCATCTTAGTACAATAACTCTTCAAGTGAAAAAGAGAATTACCCATCCCATCATACTTTGAGAAGTCAGGGACCTTAAAATCCCTAGGGATTATTACATCAGTAGAAGGGCAGAGTTGTTCAACTTCCACATACCCATAGGGGCTAGGTCCTTGAATAGCCCGACCGCTTCTTGAATCTTCTCCATCCATTCCTCTTTGAACTTTCCCTTTTCTGCCTCTGCACGACTGTTCTCTGAGGAGGATGGCTGTTTCTGAATGACCATACGAGGTTGCTCCCAGACAAGGGTAACATGCCCATGCTCATGAGTTTGCACATTTTCTAAAGAACGATAACCTTCTCCGATAGGGATTACCAATGGTATCGCAGGCGGTGGTTGCCCATGGAGGTTATTCGGGATTTCACCCATATCATTCATCCCTACAATGACATTTAGAGCTGCACCCTGCATCACTGTGCATACCCAGTGTCGTGGTATTTGGTTGCACATTTGCTGAATGAGCTCCCAATAGGTTAAGTGATTCTTGTATGGCCCGCATCATATCCTCCAATCTTCCTTGGTTGTTTGACAGTTCATTCAGTTTTCCTCTCACCGCATCAACTTCATCGCTCAGATTTCTTCCTACTTCAGAAGTAGTTGTGATTGGGATACTCCTTTCTGTGTCACCATTCCCTCCAGCCATTTTGGTCCGGGCTCTGGTATTGTGAATTCGAGTTTGATCGATATCGGTTTTCCTTGGGTGCCCAATTGTGACGGATTTTTACCTATACAAGAAAACAGTTTTAGTGAAAAGTAAAAGATTAAAACATGGCTATTCGTTAGAAATCTTTAATCGAACTGAGTCTTGATGTGAGTATCTTTGATGATAATCGCTCTCGTAACGTCTCGTTCAAAAGTACTAAGTCATGGGTATTGCTATGAGACCAACACAATGCAGAGACACAAAGATTTTTATTCATCAAGGGGTATTGTAACTATCATCCCCTTTTGTTTTACATTCACTTCCAAAACGAGAAAAGAAAATACATCATGAAGCCATAAAGGCTTTTCTCAACATCTTTCAGCAATCATTTGTTTCATTCTCCCAATCAAGTCTCTACAGTAGTCAACAAAATTACAAATCTCAATCGGGGTCTTGAAAGGGATTATTCCTTGCTCGGCCAATCCTAAGTATCTTGGAACATCTTCGATGGCCACATTAGCCAATCCTGTCAAGTTTGAGAAGCGAGTCTTCAGCTCATGAATAATGTGGTTCTGATGTTGTATTTCAGAATCCAAACTTGCAACTCTTTCCTTTTCTTCTTCCAGAGCAACTTGATATTCCATGATCTCATCATGCATGTGTTGGCTTAGTTCTTCAATCTTCCTTTGGTACTCATTGTTCAATTCTTCCATTTGTTGTTTCATTTGTTCTTCACCTTCTAACGCAGTTTCTTCAGCAATTTTGGCCTTTCGAAGTAGATCTTTCAGCTGTTGATTTTCGGCTAGCGCTTTGTCACGCTCCTGTCTCCGAAGTCCTAGCTCTTTGTTGGCAGCTTTGAGGCATTCCTTGGTTTTCATCATGTGTTCATGCCCCATCTTCAGCTTCTTGCTTGCTCCTTCTAGAGCCTGATCATTTTCTGCTTTCGTTTTAACATCATGTAGTTATGGTGGACACTTTTCAACTCAGCTTCTATTTGCATCTTTTCTTGTTCAACCTTGTCTAGTTTCTCCTTCACTTCCTTGATTTCTTCATTTTCATGGAAACCCCAGGTTGATGCATTGTCCAAAGGAGTAACAGTTATGACCTTGAAGGGCAGCTTGATCTCTTGAGCCCTATTTTTTACCCATTGATGATAACTTTCTTTCACAGCACAACTTCTAACTCCCAGTTCTTTTCCTTTCTTGACAACCTTGCTCCAGGCGGACCGGATCTTCTGGAATAGGTCAATGTCTTTGGAGTCTTGATAATATGAGATAAACGGAGTAACTGCAGCTTCAGAAGGAGGTCCCATCATGGGATAACCGAGTTGGCGTAATAACAAGACAGGATTGTAATTTATGCATCCTCGGGTACCTATGAGAGGTACGTTTGGAAAGCTTCCGCACTGATAGATCAGAGTTTGACTATCCTCCCTCCAAGGATACCATCGTATCATCTTTTCATTCAATTTGGCCAGGTCTTGAGCCCACCCTTGTCCACTCTTCTTCTTGATATTATGCATTCGTAGGTCTTCAATCGGACAAGGCGCCTTGTAATTCCTTTGGAATATGTGCGAAGTAACCCACACATATAACATTGGTAAACAAAGATGTAATTCTCTTACCATTTCTCTCATGGCAAAAATTCAGAGTACAATAAACATCTGCCAAGAGGGCTAGAACGGGATTATGACCGTGGAATTTGCGAGCAAGGAACACATCAATAGCCCCAAGATCTACAAGGCCTTCAATATTCGGAAATAAGACAGTGCCATAGATAGTGAGGGCCAGCACATCTACGAAAGCATCCCAGTCTTCAACTTGAGCTAAACGGCGCATATGCTCTTCGAGATAATCCCTTGAGAATCTGTAAGTCTCATTTCTACATTTCTGTGCTTCGTGCAAGTTCTTTGCACCTACCCTTAGGACAGTTGATAGGGTCTGTAAAGAAGGATAATGACCTTGGTAATGATAAGGTTTTTCTCCTTCTAATGGTAACCCCAGAATCTTCTCAAACTCTTCAATGGTCGGTGCTAATTGGAAGTCTTGAAAAGTGAAACATCGGAGCGGAGGATCATAGTACTGTGCCAGTGCTGTGATTGCTTCTTCCTGCTCTTCCACTTCCAAGAGATTCAAGATCTTTCCATATTTTCCGTGAGAGACAGCGTTGTGGTAATCTTCAAAGAATCGACCCAAAGATCTCAGACTTTTAGTGTCAGGTGTCTTGGCTTTGAGACGTAGAGTTCTTTTCAACTTTTCACCTTTCTGACTGTCTGGTCTCATATTTGTTTCCATTTTCCCAAAGATACTCACAATAAGATTTCAGTTCAACTTTCTAACAAACCTGTCGTAATAGAAAGAAAAAATTTGATTTAAATGAAAAAAGGAATAGTAAACAATTTAGGAAATGAACCGAAATTATGTACAAAGAACAATGATAGGAAAATATGTACAAAGAAAGGAGTTAAGGAAAATGCACGCTCTCTTTGTGTCCTATGTGAGGTAAATTCTGGAGGTTAATTCTATGGTCCTATGGTCATTCTACCTTGTGAACACTTTCACTGGGTGGGTCTATATTCTCAGAATTCTATGGTCTCTAGAGTTAAGACTCATTTCAGAATGTTACCCAAAACAGCAGATGAACCGCTAGGTGTAGGGCATTCATGAAAGAATCACACTCTAGATGAGATTTTCGCGATAACCAAACAGGATGAACATCCAAAATGGCTACCACTACACAATCTCTTACCTATCTCAAGTTACACTCAGACCCGGGTATAGGGCCCCACTCGTGATTATTGTGTAAGTGTTGTGTGTGAAGAGAGCATACAAACCTGAAATCCTAAGACTACCCATGACTAATACCTGCAAAAACAACTCAAACAAACACGCATGTAACCCAATTAATACTATTTATCCTAAGGTTTTAACAAACAAAGCCATCACTATAAATAAACACGCGAAACATAAAGACTCTGTAAAGAGACAAAACATAAAGAAAGAAAATATTAGATAAAGTAAACAAAGAAAAGGAAAACAAACATCAAAAGGCTATATTTAATTTGCACAACTAATTAAAATAGGCCTGACTCTCTTGGTAATCCCCAGTGGAGTCGCCATCTGTCGCAACCGGGATCGCGACGGGGACGGCGAAAAAGAGAAATTTTATTGAAAGTTATGGAGTCGCCACCAAGTTTATTTAAAATTGGGAAAACGTTGGAAAAACCCATTTTTTAGAGAATAGTCTTTGAAACCAGTTTGAGTTCGGGAGTCGGTTATGTATAGGGAAGGGCAGGAATTTAATCCCACGCACCCTAGTACACCCGTCCTTGGACGGTACCTTTAATTAACTGTGCAAATGAAACAAATAACCTTTTTCAAACATTTATTTTCTGTTTCAAGACAATTAAAAGGAATTTATTTTTTTATTAAAAGAAAAGATTTTTTTTTTTTTGTGCACCAAACTGTTATAATTCAGATATCCTAAGAATGAATTAACTAGTCGTCACGACTAAATTAACCGTTCTTTATTTGGAACGAAGCATTTGACAAAAAGCATATAATTTTAAAAAGAATTCTTCTAAATAATAAGTATTTGTAAATAGAATCTAAAAAGAAGCGAAAATTTATTTTTTGGGTATTTTGTAAGAGAAAACATAAAATTCTTTATGAGAGATATTTTGAATATCAAATTGTCATAACTCAAATGACCGAAATATCGAGTTAACAAGCCGTCACGGCTAAATTAACCTTATTATTTGAAATAAAAGAAAGATAAATAAATGAATAAATTTAAATCAAAAATTAAAATATAACTAATACATATTTACGAATAAGATAAGAAGAAATTGATTTTTTTCTTTTTATACATATAAAAAAAATATATAAAAAAAACAAATATTTTTTAAGGGAATTTTCAGGTCATTGTCATCACAACTCAAATGACCAGAAATATCGAGTTAATGTTCCTTTCGCTAAATTAACTCTTTATTTACAATAACAGAAATTAAATAAAATATTTTAAAATAAAATTATTAAAAAAAACTTATAAATAAAACAAAATACATAAATAGCATAGAAAAATATTAGGAAAATCATTTATAAATAAATTAAATGGTGAAAAGATGATTTTGAAAAAAAGAAATTTAGAATATTAACCTGTCACAGCTACAATATTCCAAAACATAAAGTTAACAAACTGTCGCGGTTAAATTAACTTTATTCTTAAAAAAAATTTACAATTTAATAATTAACTCAAGGTAGAAAAGCGAAGTAATAATAAAATATTTACAAACAAAATAATATTATGAAAATCTAATTTTGAAAGGGGGTTTTAGAATATCGTTCATCATAGTTAAAATATTCTAAAACATGAAGGTAACAGACTGTCACGGTCAAATTAACCCTATTTTGAAAAGACTTTGAATATAAAGTCACACAACTAAAATATTACAAACATGAGATTAACAGACTGCCTCTACCAATTAACCAGTCTATTTTAATACAATTCATCAATTAATTAAGTAAATAAATCTTAATAAATACTCAAATCCTTATTTTTAAATCCAAAATGGATAAAACCCCTCTTTTTAAATAACAATTCTAACTTTAATAGGAACCAACAAAATTCAACACAATTAACTTAAATAAAACACATAAACATTTAAAATAATTAAACTATAAACATAGAACAAAAAAAAACTAAAAAATAAAAAAAATCAAATCATAAATATAAACGTAAATGAATTAAGCATAACACACGAACACATAAACTAATTAAGTTGAACAAAATAAAATTACACAATTTAAACAAAACACATAAAATGAAATTAAAAAAAATGAAAATAAACCCATCAACACAAATACACAACCAATTCGAATAAAACACATGAGCATATAAAACAATTAAATTGAAACAGAATAAATATGATTATGTACTTAATTAGAGCAAAACATATAAAACAAAAATATCTAAACTAAATAGAAATAAAATTACATTCTAAACAAACGTGTAATTCAGCTGAACCTATAAAATAACTAAACTAAAAATGAGGGTTCTAATTACCTTCTTTTTTGAATAGGAAACACTAATACCTAAACACTCAAGAAATAAAGAAAATATTAAAACACTCTCTTTTTTATTTTTGTTTTTTATAATTAGTTTATTTAATTCCCTTTGAATAATGAAAAAAAAGGAACACATTACCAATAAAAGAAGTATTTATTTTTAAATCAAATAAAACTCCTTAATTTATTTTAAATCAAGATAATTTCTAATTCAACAAATAAACCCAAGAATAAAAATAAGAAGACATTAACTATGCAAACACAACATCAAACTCAAACAAATTCGAAATTTAACCTAAAATAAAATAATAATTAACTAAAAAAGAAAGAAAATTAACTTGACTTAATTTTATTTTTATTAATACAACCTAAACAAAAAAACTAAAACATAAAAAAAAAAATTCATTCTCTCTCACCTCACACTCACTAACACGCGCACACACACACACACTAAAATAAACACACGCACACACACTTATTCTTCTTCCACATGACACACTCACACACGCGGTCAGAGACACGCACACACACTCACGCACATACACTTTCCTTTCTTCACACACACACTTGACAGAAAAGAGAGAGGAACTGAGAAATAGAGAGAGATGGAATGTGAGATTGAGAGAAAAGAGAGAAGGAAGCGAAAGCGAGGGATCGAGAGTGAGATCGAGGGAGCAGAGAGAGAAGGACGCGAAACCGGCGGTGCTAGAGTGGCGCTGGAGGGGAAGATCGCGGCGGTTTGCTGGCGGATCGGAGGGTGAGAGGGTGAGGGAGTGCCACGATATGTGCGATGGCTCGGTTGGCTCGCGGTGCAGCGGTTCGGACCGGTCAAGATGATGATGGTAGGTCGAAGGGGGAGGAAGGTGACGAAGGTTTGAGGGGGGAAGCTAGTTCGCGGTGGGGAAGGGTGATGGCTTGTGGTGGTGCGCGGTGGTTAGAGGAGGTAGTGGCTAAACCATGGTGGAGGTTTGCGCTTCCACCGCAGCTAGGTGGGGCGGTTAGGTAGAACTCGCAGAGAGGGGAGCCGCGGAGCGTGGAGGGGATCCGGGAGCCGTTTGTGGTGGTGGATCTTGGAGAAGAACCCACCCCAGCTGTGAACTCATGGAAGAGAAGGATGGCAGTGGAAGGCTGAGCTTGACATAGGCTACCACGAGATCAGGAAGAAGAGATGTGAAGGGTGGCGCGAAGGTGAGGAAGGGCGGAGGAGGCCGGTTGAGAAGCTGACTGCCGCGTTGATCAAAGGAAGAGGAAAGGGGAACCGATGGCCTTGGCAGTGGTTCCTTCCCGTTTTTGCTTTTCTTTTTATTTTTTGTTTTCTGAATTTATTTTCTGGAATTCTAGTAATTTGTTGGTGTTGGCTTTTGTTTTGTTTCTGGTATGTGGGTTTGTGATATGGCGAAGAGTAGTAGTTTCATTCCTTTGGTGTGATGATGATGGGAAAACGAGGAAGGTGGTGGCTGGTGATGGTGGTGTTGGTTATATGATGGATTTATGGAGATAAAGATGGTGGCTATTGTTAAAGGTTTTGTGTTTATGTGACTAGCTGGTTGTGATGGCAGAGGCTGGAGGAAAAAGACTGTGAAGGATGTTGATGAGAGTGATGGGGTGGAGATGAAGTTGAGAAAGGGGAGGGGGCCGCGGTGGAGCAGGGAGGCCGCGGCCCCTTATGATTTTCTTCTTTTTTTTTATTTATTATGATGATGCATATACCTATATCTGCCATTGTTATTGTTGGTATCTGCTTCTGATCCTTTTGTTCCTGCTGGGACTGTATTACTGGAATCGTTGCTGAATTCTTCTTGCAGATTTCCCTTTGATTTTTCAGAATTTTTTTTTATGATCTCTGTGTATGTGTTTGAAACTTGTTGATTGTCCTCCGAATTCTCTCCGGTTCCCCCTGTATACCTTCTGTGTTCTCCTCTTTTCAATTCCACCGAAAGAGGAAATAAAAACATTCAAGACACCATCATTGTGTTGGTTTTGTTTTTCATACTTTCTCTCATCTCATGCTTCATGAGCTTGCTTCGGGGGAATCAAGAGAAGGGGAACCCGTGAATTTGGCAATGAAAGGGAGGAGAGGAGCTTGAATAGAGGAGCCCGTGACTCCCTCTCTCTTTTTTTTGTTTATTTATTTATTTATTTATTTTTTTATCTTTGAAGTAAAACAGGTTTCAACAAATTGGGTTTCTTCAAAGGCTGAATAGTAAATCGAAAATAAAGGGATGGGCTGAAAATAGCATAAATGGGCTAAAAAAAGTTTTTGGGTATCATGTTAATAAAATTGGGCTGAAGATGATTTTTTTTTTTTAACAAATAAACAAGAACAAAAGATTTTTTATTATTGGGCCGAATAAAATCGGGTATTCACAGTTGCCCCTCTTTATTCATTTCTTATAAGAGAATATGAAAAAAACCTAAGTTTTTATATCATCGTCATAAGGAATGAGTAAAGACATGAATATTGATTTTATTTGGCAATGCATGAAATGCAAACCATCTAAATGCACACGGCAAAAGAAGATGCACATCTTAAAAAAGTCAAATGTAAAGGCTAGCAAGAGTCTAAAGCAGACGATGCTGATCAAAACTTACAAACCAACAAGGGGTTGACTGGGAATGTAAAATTGGCAACTGAGGCCGATATGAAATGTAAAAATTGGAACCTGAGGCTGACATGAAATGTAAATTGGCAACTGAAGCCGAATGAAATGTAAATTGGCAACTGAGGCCGACCGAAAATGTAAATTGGCAACCGAGGCCGACTGAAAATGTAAATTGGCAACTGAGGCCAGTTGAAAACGTAAATTGGCATCTGAGGCCGACTTGAAAACGTAAATTGGCATCTGAGGCCGACTTGAAATGTAAAATTGGCATCTGAGGCCAGCTGAAAATGTAAATTGGCAACTGAGGCCAGCTGAAAATGTAAATTGGCAACTGAGGTCGACTGGGAATTTAAATTGGCATCTGAGGCTGACTTGAAATGTAAATTGGCATCTGAGGCCGGCTTGAAATGGAAATTGGCAGCTGAGGCCGGCTTGAAATGTAAATTGGCAACTGAGGCCGACTGGGAATTTAAATTGGCATCTGAGGCCAACTGAAATGAAAATTAGCAGCTTGGGCCTGCTTGAAATGTAAATTGGCAACTGAGGCCGACTGGGAATTTAAATTGGCATCTGAGGCCGACTGAAATGTAAAATTGGCATCTGAGGCCAGCTGAAAATGTAAATTGGCATCTGAGGCCAACTTGAAATGTAAACTGGCATCTGAGGCCGATTGGAAAACGTAAATTGGCAACTGAGGCCGACTGAAAATGTAAATTGGCATCTGAGGCCGACTTGAAATGTAAATTGGCATCTGAGGCCAACTGAAAATGTAAATTGGCATCTGAGGCCGACTTGAAATGTAAATTGACATCTGAGGCCGATTTGAAAATGTAAACTGGCATCTGAGGCCGACTTGAAATGTAAACTAGCATCTGAGGCCGACTGGAAAACGTAAATTGGCAACTGAGGCCGACTGAAAATGTAAATTGGCATCTGAGGCCGACTGAAAATGTAAATTGGCATCTGAGGCCGACTTGAAATGTAAATTGGCATCTGAGGCCAGCTGAAAATGTAAATTGGCATCTGAGGCAGACTTGAAATGTAAACCAAAGATCTCGAGGCCGACTGAAAACGTAAATTGGCATCTGAGGCCGACTGAAAATGTAAATTGGTATCTGAGGCCGACAGAAATGTAAATTGGCATCTGAGGCCGACTTGAAATGTAAATCGGCAGCTGAGGCCGACTGAAATGTAATTTGGAAAAGAAAACAATCTTTTTTTTTCATTTTTCAAATCATATGCAAAAAGCCTTGAATTATCCATCTTCAGTTTACGCAATATTGGAAAACTAACCGTAATCCAATTGGGCAAGCCTCGAGGAAAACTTTAACTGATCAAACTCATAATCTTAACATTGGACCTTCTGGCACAACCAAGACTTTCTTTTCTTCTGTGACCTTGCTCATTTTTATTCTTCTCCCATTTCCCTTTTCAGAAGGTTGATTACTTTTCTGTCAAGCTTAGCTGAAATTTCTGAATTAATGCTAATCATTGATGTATTGCTGTAAACACTGTTAGATTGCATAATTGAAGCTTAAATTCATCCTACTTGAGACATTATGAATAAACATGCATTTAATGGGAAGGTAGAGGGATCAACTGAATGGGCATTTCATTGTTTGGTGTATTAGATGACAAAATGCTTTGAATAACAGAAATGCGAAAGATAAAATTTTGGGAGACACAAAATTTTTGCCCCAGTTTAGGTTCTTGGTGGCTCAATCAATTGACTTCTTAAAGCAAGTTGAACACCATAATCATGATATCTGACGATGTGTCTTCAAATTCTTTTTGAAAATTGCCCCAGTTTCAGCCCTTATCTGCTCGGAGGGTGAGAGGGTGAGGGAGTGCCACGATATGTGCGATGGCTCGGTTGGCTCGCGGTGCAGCGGTTCGGACCGAAGCTGAAGATGATGATGGTAGGCCGAAGGGGGAGGAAGGTGACGAAGGTTTGAGGGGGGAAGCTAGTTCACGGTGGGGAAGGGTGATGGCTTGTGGTGGTGCGCGGTGGTTAGAGGAGGTAGTGGCTAAACCATGGTGGAGGTTTGCAGTTTCCGGCCGCAGGTAGGTGGGGCGGTTGGGTAGAACTCGCAGAGAGGGGAGCCGCGGAGCGTGGAGAGGATCCGAGAGCCGTTTGTGGCGGTGGATCTTGGAGAAGAACCCACCCCAGCTGCAAACTCATGGAAGAGAAGGATGGCAGTGGAAGGCTGAGCTTGACATAGGCTACCACGAGATCAGGAAGAGGAGATGTGAAGGGTGGCGCAAAGGTGAGGAAGGGCGGAGGAGGCCGGTTGAGAAGCTGACTGCCGCGTTGATCAAAGGAAGAGGAAAGGGGAACCGGTGGCCTTGGCAGTGGTTCCTTCCCGTTTTTGCTTTTCTTTTTATTTTTTGTTTTCTGAATTTATTTTCTGGAATTCTAGTAATTTGTTGGTGTTGGCTTTTGTTTTGTTTCTGGTATGTGGGTTTGTGATATGGCGAAGAGTAGTAGTTTCATTCCTTTGGTGTGATGATGATGGGAAAACGAGGAAGGTGGTGGCTGGTGATGGTGGTGTTGGTTATATGATGGATTTATGGAGATAAAGATGGTGGCTATTGTTGAAGGTTTTGTGTTTATGTGACTAGCTGGTTGTGATGGCAGAGGCTGGAGGAAAAAGACTGTGAAAGATGTTGATGAGAGTGATGGGGTGGAGATGAAGTTGAGAAAGGGGAGGGGGCCGCGGCGGTGGAGCAGGGAGGCCGCGGCCCCTTATGATTTTCTTCTTTTTTTTTTTTTATTATGATGATGCATATACCTATATCTGCCGTTGTTATTGTTGGTATCTGCTTCTGATCCTTTTGTTCTTGCTGGGACTGTATTACTGGAATCGTTGCTGAATTCTTCTTGCAGATTTCCCTTTGATTTTTCAGAATTTTTTTTTTATGATCTCTGTGTATGTGTTTGAAACTTGTTGATTGTCCTCCGAATTCTCTCCGGTTCCCCCTGTATACCTTCTGTGTTCTCCTCTTTTCAATTCCACCGAAAGAGGAAATAAAAACATCCAAGACACCATCATTGTGTTGGTTTTGTTTTTCATACTTTCTCTCATCTCATGCTTCACGAGCTTGCTTCGGGGGAATCAAGAGAAGGGGAACCCGTGAATTTGGCAATGAAAGGGAGGAGAGGAGCTTGAATAGAGGAGCCCGTGACTCCTTCTCTCTTTTTTTTGTTTATTTATTTATTTATTTATTTATTTATTTATCTTTGAAGTAAAACAGGTTTCAACAAATTGGGTTTCTTCAAAGGCTGAATAGTAAATCGAAAATAAAGGGATGGACTGAAAATAGCATAAATGGGCTAAAAATAGATTTTGGATATCATGCTAATAAAATTGGGCTGAAGATGTTTTTTTTTTTTTTTTTAACAAATAAACAAGAACAAAAGATTTTTTATTATTGGGCCGAATAAAATCGGGTATTCACAACATAGAAAAACCCATTATTTTTACAAATGGTCTTTGAAATCAGATTCAAGTTCGGGAGTTGGTTATGCATAGAGAAGGGCAGGCATTTAATCCTACGCACCCCTAGTACACCTGTCTTTAGACGGTACCTATAATTGATTTGTGCAGATTATTAATAACCCTTATTTTTTTTATTTTTTGTTTACAAAGAAGATAAAAAATTTCTTTTAAAAAGAAATTTTGGAGCATCAAACTGCCACAGTTCAGATGTCCAAAATCTTGAGTTAACAAGTCGTCCCGGCTAAATTAACATTTTTATTTGAAATAAAATATTTGATAAATAAATAAATAAATAAAATCTTATAAATATTTACAAACAAGAAAAGAAAAAGATAAAAAAAAATTTTGACATCTTTTTATAAAAGAAAAGAAAGAAGAATAAATACAAACGAGAATAAATATATTTTTCCGAGGAAATTTCAGATCATTAAGCTGTCACAGCTCAAATGTCCAAATTATTGAGTTAACAAGCTGTCTCGACTAAATTAACATTTTTAACAGAATATTCCTCTATAAAAAAAATTAGAAAATTATTTTACAAGTAAAATGAATTATGAAAATTTAATTTAGACTTGACAAGGATCGAAATCGCTTACTCCTACGTATCCCCTGGTGCAATAGGGAACTCAAAGTCACGTAGTTCTATATAAAAATATGTGTTTTAATTAATTTTAATTTTGAAAAAGAGCTTTAAATATCAAACTGTCACAGCTAAAATATTCTTAGAATATAAAGTTAATAGGCCGTCACGGCTCAATTAATCCTATTTATTTATTCAAAAAGCCAATTACTTAATTAATAAATCAAATAAAAATTTCAATAAAAGAAAAACATTCAAATATTTATTTTAAACCCAAAATGAAAGAAAGAAAAGAAAGAAAAAAAAATTTTAAAACTTTTTCTTATTTTTAAACTCAAGCTAAACTAGCTCTAAAAATAATAAGTCTAAGACTAAGAATTAAATAAATACTAAGTCAAACAAAGAAACTCAAATCTAAACAATTAAATTAAAAACCTATTCTAACAAAACTAACTCAAACTAAAATAAATCCAAAGTTCCTTATTTTATCTCACTAATTTAATTTTTATTTGTTCTAATCCTAATCTGATCCTAATCTAACCCACTCTTTGCGTACACTCACACGCTCACACACGCTCAAAATCCCATCACCGACACTCACGGACTACACACGCACACACTATCACCAATACGTTCACACAATAACGCAACACAAAGGAAAAAGAAATGAAAAGCAAATAACACACTGAGACTCTGAGAGAATGGGTGAAATGAAGAGTGAGAAAGAAAGAGAGGATCCAAGAGAGTGGGGGAAAAGAGGGAGCCGCGAGCGGGTGAAGGGGGAGTGCAGGCGGCGGCTACATCGCGGCCATGGAAGCCGCGACATGAGGAGAGCAACCGCGCAAGGAGATCATCGGCGCATGGGTGCGGCACCGTGAGGAAAAGCGTTAACGACAGTAGTTGCTAAGCGGGAGGCGCGAATGGTGGTTGGTGGCGATGAGGGTGGGTGGCACTTCTAAAAGAGTGGTTTCGAGGAAGAAGAGAGGGGATGCCGCCGCGAGCTCCACGCAGCGGTAGCAGCACGGCGGCGGAGAGGGAGAGAGAAGTTGAAGGGGGGAAGCTCTGCGCCGTGCAAGGAGGAAGAGAGGAGCCGAGGGCGTGGAAACCACTGCGCGAGGAAGGGGAACAGCCGGTCCATGAGGGAAGGCCGTCAGCACGCGAGGGGGAAGGATGAGGAGAGATCGGCCGCAGCTGGAACAGAGGCGGGTGCTGCCGGACTGGTTCGCTTTTAGCGGCGGTGGTATGCTGAGAGGAGGCCGGCGAAGGGATGAGATGGAAGCCGGAGGTTGAGGAGGTTTCAGTTTGAAGATGATGATGGTGGAGTCGCGGCCATGGGGTGGTGTCGCGGCCTTCCTTCCGGTTTCTACTTCTTTTACCCTTCTTTGTTTTCTTTTTAATTTTCTGGAATGAGAATCTATGATTGGTACAGCACTGGAACTGTATTGTAATGGACTGTTGATTGATGAACTGATGAATCTTGATTTGAAGTATATCTGTCTGGACTGGGATTTGTATAGCTGAATTTTCGGTTTTGGTTTTGGTTTGGAAATATGGTTTGGCTGACAATGGAAATGAACACTTGAGAAAGAAAATGAATCAACAAATAATTTACCTGTGGCTCTGTGATTTTTCTTCTCTGTATTTGCAAAGTGTTTTTCAAATGAAAGAAAATGGTAATGAAAGAGTTTTCAATGTTGGAAACTGATTGTCGGATGGAAGCCCCCCCTTTCTTTATGAAATTTGATCCCATTTATACATCTTTATGGATCAATTTGTCAAAACTCACAACAGCAATTTTTGATTTAATTGATATGATTTGCTGATTTCATGGGATTGCATTTGATCTTGCATGCTACATTCTTTGAATTTTTCTTCTCCTGCATGTGAGCTGTGCCACCGTATTTGAATCTAGTATACGATTACAGCTTGTTTTCCTTATTTTGTTCAGCTATTCACATTACAACACTGTATCCTCTTTTGTATTTTTCCTTCGGGCTGCATCGATTCTCAATTTCCTCCTTTTTATTTTTTTATTATTATTTTTTTACAAATAAATTAAAATGAAAATGAAATGGGCTAAGATTGTAAACGATGACAACAAAAAATGTAATGGGTTTCTCTTTTTTTTTTTTTAATGAAATGAAATGGGCTTAATTTAAGGATCCCAAAAAGAAAGTGAAAACGGGCTTTAAAAAAAATGATAACAACAACTAAAAATGAAATGGATTGAGATTTTTTTTTTGGGCCGGACAAAATCGGGTGTTCACAGTGAGTTTTATGCAAAACTCAGTGAGTGAATCCCAACCTGTAACCCCCTTCATAGGACACCAAGACAATAATGCAATAAAATCATAATAACCATGATAACAATGATAAGGTTCTAAAAAATTTTATACTTTTAGCCATGAAACCAAAGTCACAATTCTCTATTTATCAACTCAATGTATCCTAATAGAGAAATAGAAATGTATGTATGAAACTTTATTGATACATCTGGACGTTACGCACCGCCGTCTTCAATGTATTATCAAATTTTCTTACTATAGGTCTCGGGTCACAACTGGGTGTTACATATCACCATCCCCAATGTGGTGAGGATTTCTCTGTTTATTTTAGCCCAAGGTTACTTAGTACCAAGGTTAACAGATTAACTGCTGTTAACACATAGTCTGTTTCTCTATAGTTACCATCTAACTAATCAAATAAATCTACATAAATCTGGAAAGCCTTTAAAACCTCTTGGTTCTCTATGAGCTCTGAATCTATTTGATTCTGGTAGTGTGACCTTAACATAACTGTGGTTATGAAATCATATCCAAGGGATCACTCTTTGAAGACATTTGTGATTTCAATCCATAGAGTAATGTAACCGTCAACTGTTCTGAATCTCATGATGATTCAAGCTCTAGAATCCCTTTATGTTTGAGTTTCTAAATCATTTCTCAATAACATTCTTTCATAAGCTCGAAAGTGCTAAAATCATAATAACATTCCTTAACATCTCAAAGTTTTCCAATAATCACTTGCATAATCCATATTCAACATAAAAACAAACATTTCCAACAATCATAAATTTCTAATAATCACAATTAAAACCAACCCTAAATAGAATTATTTTATCAATAATAGTCCCATGAGTTTTCTAAAACATAGTTTATGCCATTTTAAAAACCACAATTTCATAAATCAACAGAAGTATCAAATCTTGTGCTATAATCTTTAAAAGTTATACACTAAGTCATAATTTCATGAAAATAACTATAATGGATAACATATAGATCACAAGTGCGAATCAACTCACCTGGAGGGGTGGAATTCATAGAAACAATATAAATAGAGCTCTGGAAAGAAGGAATAACACTAGTATCTGGCATAACAGCCATAATACTCTAGATTAACCTCTAATAACCTCTTCAATGGCTCAAATCTAACTCTAACACAAAGGGAGCACCATGACTTTACGAACGTAGAGGGATATCAATAAAATCCCAAGAACCATGAAAGATTTGAAAGAAAAAGAAGTAGAACTAGCAAAATCTCTTACCTTTAAGCCTAAAGAGTGAAACATTGGAGTTAGATTGAGTAGAATGGAGCTTGGAAGGGGTGAAAATGATGGAAGAACCGAGTTTAGGGGTGAGAGGGCATTTGGGATTGTGTTTGGTTTGGAAAAATCCCGAAATGGGGGGTTTTTATACCACAGTTGAGCACTATCGTGCTCTCCAGAGCGCATCATTTCTAGCTATAGTACACCTCACTATTCCTTGACTGCTGCAGCGCCCACCAGAATACACTTATTTACATTTATTAATTTTAAATTAATGTTCTCATTTGTGTATATTCAAATATAAATGTAAATAAGGAAATACCCCCTATTTGGATTCAAATAAAATATCAGAAAAATCAAAACCCCAACAATTCAGAATTCAAATTTTGGGTTTTAGTTCAAATTCGAAAATTTTTACGATTTTATAAACTTGTAGGTTAAAACGAAACATTTAAGGGATTCATAAAATTCATTAAAAATCACTCTTTAACTTATTTTTCTCTAGGAAACAATTATTAGGACTTTTAATCCCATGAATATAGTTCTATCATATAGCTCTGTAAGGACGTGTAGGGTCCAGACATAGTGAAATTTAGGATCCAGAACGATAGGTAAAGGTAACTGGCACCCTTTCTAATTGGAAAAAATTTTCTAACCCTTTTATTTAAAACCTAGGGCATTACATTTTGGCCCTTAAATTGAGATTTGACTGGCTATAAAATACCTATTTGATATCTAATAATTGATTCATTTGCTTATCTTGGTATATCATTGGGGTAATAGTCAAAAAGGAATCCCACTTCATGTGGAAGTTTTATAGATTCACTAACAATTGCTATAAATTGTTCTGCAACCTTATCAAAATAAAAAGGAAAGCTACTAGATAGAGACATATATAGGAGGCAGAATAAACTTACATAATATAAAAGAGTCAATGCTCACTTTAGTCCGTGACATCTCATGCATGAGTCATTTTAGTCCCTCACTTTTAAAATGAATAAATTTAGTCCCTCACATTTACAAACATGAATTAATTTGATCCCTGTTATATCACTGTTAGTTAAACAGTGCTTGGTGGGGATAGACCTCGACCAAGAGGAAATAGAGCTTGGCCAATAGGAAATAGAACTCGTCTGATATCCTTTTCCCAATTTCTAAGCTCTATTCCTATTGGCATAACTATATTTCCTGTAGGCTAAGCTCTAATTTCTCTCGGACGAGCTTTATTTCCTATCGGTCGAGCTCTCCCTCTCTCAGAACTTAACTAATGGCGATTTAAAGTATGTTAACAGAGGGATTGAATTGATTCACGTTTGTAAATGTGAGGGATCAAATTAATTCATTTTAATAGTGAGGAGCTAAAATGACTCATGCATGAAATGTTAGACACTAAAGTGAACAATGACTCAATATAAAATGAGGCAGAATATCATACAAGGAAATTTAAAAAAAAAGATCAAAAGTTACCATCATGATAATCCTATTTCAGAGTACATTGCTGCCCCTTCATAAGCCTTACTATCGCCGCATTCTGCATCATGAGCTGTGTAAAGCCCGGTGACGAGGTCAGGGAGTGATCGCCAGTGCAAGAAGGCACAGACAAAGAGCGACTCCTGGTAGACTTCTAAGTGGAGGGGTACATGAATAAACCGATTACACACCTGAATGAGAGGGATCCTGAAACTGTGTAGGCATGGGACTATACAATTAAGGAGGACTTATATGAATTGATTTGTACTACCTATACCAACAAGATAGATCTTTTCGGTAGCCCATCACTAAAGAACTCCACAGTTAAGCGTGCTTGACTTGGAGCAATTTTGGGATGAGTGACTTTCTGGGAAGTTTTCTAGGAAGCGTGTGAGTGAGGACAAAGCACGCTAAAAAAACCCGTGTTGGTTTTTGGGGGCAGTCGTCAATCCATAAAACAGCAGGGAGTGTTACAAATGGTATCAGAACCTACATCTCTCCCAGTACAGTGTGGTTTGAGAATGAACCAAGCGGAAGCTAGTGGGCATGTAACACCCAGTGACGAGGTCGGGGAGTGATCACCGGTGCAAGAAGGCACGGACAAGGAGCGACTTTTGGCAGACTTCTAAGTGGATGGGTACATGAATGAACCGATTACACACCCGAATGAGAGGGATCCTGAGACTGTGTAGGTATGGGACTATACAGTTAAGGAAGGCTTATATGAATTGATTTGTACTACCTATACCAACAAGATGCATCTTCTTTTTGATAGTCCATCACTAAAGAACTCCACATTTAAGTGTGCTTGACTTGGAGCAATTTTGAGATGGGTAACCTCTTAGGAAGTTTTCCTAGGAAGCATGTGAGTGAGGACAAAGCATGTTGAAAAGACCCGTGTTGGGTTCAGGGGACAGTCATCAATCTGTAAAGTAGCAACAATGTTATAAGCTGCATTGCCTAACATCACCGTACAGCCCCCAACACCACGCTTAAGAGTTGAGTGCTCTCCTTTGCACCGGTCATGACTCCACTTGCGAGCAACCCTTCATAGTAGACTCGCGAGCAACCCCTGCCATGCAAAGAACCATAAAACCTGTCGTACCTTTGCTTCTGCAGTGGCCATGATTGACTCATCTCCATTGCTAGCAGATCTCGACAAAGCTAAGAAGAAGAAGGAAGAAAGGGAGTGTTCCAGTCGATGTTCGTCACGAGCAGCACCATGGTCTGAAACAATCATCTTTTTCCTTGCAAACCCCAATGACAGTGTAGAAAAAAAATTGGATTTTCAAATGGGAAGAACCATATCCCCCTTTTTCTCATTTTGCAAATGAAACCATTTGATTTTCTATCAAATAAATTACAGAGAAAAAGATAATAATGATATGGTATTAAATAAGATTGCTTTCATTGGCTATCTGCATTATTATTGAGTGGTTTCATTTTTCAAGGAGACACTTCAATGTAAAAGGGAGATTGTGGGATGAGTATGGCATAGATAATGGATCTGTTTGTCATTTTTGGAAATGAAATTTTCAAATTTTGAATGAAAAGAAAGAGGAAGCATCTCTCTCACTCCGAGTCTTTGTCTTGTGCTCAGTTTCTTTGCTTTGTCTTGACTCCCGCGCAAAAGTTTAAAATAAACATAAAAATCACCAAAAGAATATATGCTGCCAAAAAATCATCCAATAGGAACTTTGAGGTAATGAATGTGCATATTTACCCAACATGAACACAAGGAAGTAACTTCATTAAGCATCGTAAATGAGTTGATATCTATTAATTCCCTTTGTATCGAATTGACCATACATGAGAAGGTGATATTGTACTTGCAATTAGTAGACACCTGGCGAAAAAAAATTGAGCGGGAAAACCTAGTGTGAAAATGCCTAGTCCTCTAACTAAAATTATATGGCTTTTAATAATAATAAGATTTGTTCTTCTACTCTTATTTTACTTTAACAACTACAAATTGGTATCACGAGCTTTCATCCTGAGGGACCTGTGAATTTAGTTGAGAGAAATCATTATGGAAGCAGACACATAACACCACCACCAGTTTTTGATGGTGAGAAGTATGACCTATGGGCTGCAAGGATGACTACTCATCTTGAAGCACTAGATCTTTGCGAAGCCATAGAAGATGACTATGAAGTTTTTCCATTGCCTGCAAATTAGGTGCTTTTCCATAATGCAAATATTTGGATGACTACTCATCTTTCCAAATATTTTTAATTTCCTCGCCCCTACTTGGTTATTTGAAAGATTTAATCTCTCTCATGAAGTTAAAATATAAAATTTTAAAAAAATATTTGTGTTTTTATATTTTTATTTTGAACACGTAGTTCGTGTGATTAAGTATTAATTATCAGCTATTAAACAAAATACTGATAGTCTTTTTAAAATATGAATACCAAAATGATTTAAGAAGCCGCTTAATCATCATTCGTCTTTATAAAACACGTCTACTACACTAAATTACAAGAATCCGATTGTTACAAAGGTGGTTGGTCCAGTAAGAGGACAGTGGTCCGGTTGTTGGTGATGAAGAGCACACTATACTTACCGCAAAAGAGATTTTATGGTGGGTGAGAAGAGAAATCGGTAGTTATAATAGAATTTATTTTTGATAAATTGTAATTGTGAAAAAAAATTTATTCAAATATCTAATTGAATATTATCACATAAATAAAAATATTTGATTTAATTATCTAATGCTTTAAAAAAGTTTTATAAATAAAAGAATACGAGTGAATGGATAAAAGTAAAATAAATTTTTTAGACGGGTGATGTATCAAAATTAAGAATTTAATTTATAAATGTTGATTATGTACAGATTTTTTTTATATGATCAAATTAATCATATATTATCAAATCAGGTATAATAGTTGACTCTTTTACTTACTATTTGAAAAATTACATAGATAAAATATTTTATTTAAATTACATTGTAAAATCCTTTCACACCATTCATATATCAAAATTGACCTCAAATATCATTATACGAAGTACAAACCGATAGCTCTTGTACACGTATAATTAGTTTGCATTCATCAATATGAGAAATTATTTGGGTAGTTGACTCAAATTACCTACGACATGTATTAAAGAGTTTAATTTTAATACATTGACGATGTAAAAAAATATTTTACACTGTTATTCAATAAAATCATTCAATTTAAATGAGTTTTTAAGTAGTGAGTGAAAAATTCAACTACTTTTATTGACGTGCTAATATATAATTGAATGATAATATAATTTTACATTATTAGTGTGATGAAATTAACCTCTATATAAAATTGTGGGTTATGTTTTATTTTATTCTTTAAAATATTTGTTTTTTTCCATAACGATAAGGAAGCTATGATTTTAATTTTCTGGAAGAATACTGTGAAAATAAATAACGTATCTTATAGACTTAAATATGTTTTTTTTATTTTTATACATAAATATAAGTTTTTTTAATTTTAATATTTTTTTTTTTTGTTTCTACCGTTAGTCAGCATGGTGAAGTGAAAATATTTATAAGGATAAAAAAAAAATTAAAAAATATTTATAGGATTAAAAAATTTAATGTTTTCTAAAAAATAAATGTATATCCCAAGATATTTATAGAGACTAAAATTTAAAATATAAAGACCAAAAATAAAATATTTTTAAAAAGAGACTGAAAATTGTTTAGAAGGACCCAAATCCATATTTGCAATAACCTACAGTATATTTAAACCTGTCTCTCTTATCACCCTGGGAGGTATGACTTGCAATTCAATTTGTCTAGATATTTGCCTGTTATACAAGTTTCCTTACCGTGGCATCTGCATTCCATCTTGTAAATTATATTGTTGGAGCTGCTGCCTGAAGATTCTATTATATATTTTAGTTCATAAATGTCATTATCATTTCAGCTTCATAGAAGTAGGTTCCATAACTTTTCTCTGAACAGACATTTTAGACAGCAAAGACTGAAACTCTTAACTGTAATTTCTAGCATTATTTGATGTTAATAAATGTCTTCAAACCATTGCCTTGTGATGTAATGTTCTGAGACTGGCATGGTCTGGCAATTGACTGGTGTAGCTAAAACTTTCGCTCTATCATCAACACTTTATTGAAGGATCTAGTGAGAAGCGTAAAAGATCCATGCCTTCTCGAGTTCTGAAGCCAATGACAGTTTAAATTGTAGATTCTGGCATACATATATTTGAAATTTAAGCTTTAAGGGTGTGTTTGGTAAGAGAGTAAAAAATGAAGCGGAAATTTTCTTGAATGACCTACATGTAATTTTACACATGAATCTCATTCATAAAAAATTTTACACAATTTTTACTACTAAACGAAATACTCCCTTAGTGATAATATATTAAAAATTTAATATTCGATATCATTATCATGTGTTTTGACAGCCATACACTAAAGCATAGCAATTCAGCCATAGGATTTGAAAAACTGTGAACACTTTTGAAAGTCATTTGATGTCAACTGTGATGTAAGATTACTTGTTATATAGAACTATTACTTTTTCCTCTTACTCCATCTGCTTTGTCAGACAAAACTTTACATTGAAGACTGGATTGGTCTTGGAACCCTGGATGAAGCTAGCAGAGTCCAGTTCATTAGCGTTCCGGGTAAACATCTGGGAATCTCCGATGATGATATGAAGAAGCATGTAGTGCCATACTTGAAGGACCAGGCATCAACAGAAGGTAGCAACAGTAAAGGTGGGCTTCTGGAGAATGCAGAGTTTTAAATCAGGGAGCTATTGAATGATACACGAGCAAGCTGTCTCAAAGGAATAACCATCAGCTACAGCATTGCTCAGTGGATAGTTGTCATATTGGCGGCCTACATAGTTCAAGGCTTACATTGTTAATTGTTTGGCACCAACAAAGAGGAGTCCATGAAAAGAAAAAAGAAAAAAAAAGAACTCGTTATGTTATACTTTATTGTCGAACAATATCTAATCAGTAGTGGAAAGATGTGTTTGGATTGATCGAAAGATTTATTTGCTCCAAATTACTTGACATGTACATCAGAATATGGTACATCTTGAGATTGTTTGGGCTGGATCGCTCAAAAGGCTATGTTCGATTCTTATTAGCAGCAAACTTCCCTACTCTGCTCTCTGGACACTTTAGACTGAGGAGTGGATTGGCTTAAAAGCCTCAGATTGACATAAACTGTGTCATGTGAAAAATATATCGTGATAATCCTTCTGAAATCACGACATTTATGGTAATAACAAAGACCTTTAATCATGGCCACAAATTTCCGTTGTTTGTATACTGATAGCAAAAGGCTTTGATCATGACTAAAAATTTTCATTGTTTGTATATTACTAATTACAAAGGCCTTTAATCATTTACCTTTTGTAAACTAAACTTCTATGTCATCCAACAAGTTATGAAGGAAATATTTTCTGTGATGAATGCCCTCAGAAACCACAACCACATACTAGCATAGTGTCAATGAAGCACATTGATTGGCCTGCAATTTTGTTAATCGGCAGAACATAGAAACCAACTAATGGCTTGGAATTAAAATGCCCAAAAATAAATCAGAGGAAAATAGGTCTCAATAAAAACATTAATAACTTTTTGAGGAATAGTAGATGACCACCACTGAACATACACCAACTACACTAAGGAAAACGACAAATTTCACATATTTGAGATGATATGGATGAGGAGTGGCAAATTTGGGGAAAAAAAAGGCAAAAAAGAAGAAAAGCAACGTTCGTTAACCTGTTCGTTCTCTATTTATTGTTTCTCTCTCACCTATTAAAACTTTCATTTTTTCTCTTTTTATCAAGTTCTCTCTCTCATTCTTCATCATTTATAGGAGGAGGAAAAAGAAAGAACGTTGCTTCTTCTTTTTTACAGAACTTGTTTACTCTCGCTTTCTTGTTTCTCTCGCATTCACTAAAGCCTCTATTTTCTCTCTCTTTATTACATTTTTTTTCTCTCTCGCTCATTCTCCATTATTCACGGGAGGAAAAAGAAGAAGAATTTTTAACAATAAAATAAATTGAGAATGACTCTGCTAAAAACTTAGATTTGCTATTGTTGTTAAAAACTGGAGTTGAAAAATTATAAATGCGTGTTATAAAAAGTTATAAAGCAGTAGCAAAAAGTTATAAACCATTGTACAAAAAGTTATAAACCAATAGCAAAATGTTGTGAACCAATTGAGGAGGCATACTAAATAGTTTACTGAAAACTGGAGTTGAAAAATTATAAATACGTATTACGAAATATTGTAAATCAGTACGCAAAAAAAGTTGTAAACCATTATACAAAATGTTATAAGCTAGTACTAAAATGTTGTAAACCAATTGAGAACTCTATGTTTTCATAATTTTATAAATATAAAATAGACCTAAATATAATAATAAAATTAATTTTAGTCATTAGTAATATATTTATTAGTCTTATTTGGTGCTTAAACACAACAATCTCATTACTAAATTAATAAATATAATTATCACTATTAGACTAATTAACATAAGACTCTTGATTAAAATTAAATTTTACAAATAAATAAAAATTAAATTTTATTAGTATATTATTTAGTTCTATTTTATACTCATACAATTATGAATTTTATTAATAGAATATTATTAGTATAGTTTTAAAATTTTTAAATTTTCTATTTGATCGAATTTCAAAATCTTTAAACTTAGATTATGTCTTTAAAAATAACGTTATATGTACATGTGAATATATATAAATGATCTTACTTTTTTTTGCACAACAAATCAAATTAAGTACTAAATAAGACTAATAAATATATTGCTAATGACTAAAATTTAATTTTATTATTATATTTAGGTCTATTTTATATTTATAAAATTATGAAAATATAGAGTCTTCAATTGGTTTACAATATTTTGCTACTAGTTTACAACATTTTGTGCAATAGTTTACAATATTTTGCATATTAGTTTACAATATTTCATAGCACGCATTTACAATTTTCAATTCCAGTTTTTAGCAACCTGTTTAGTACGTATCCTCAATTGGTTTACAACATTTTGCTACTAGTTTATAACATTTTATACAATGGTTTACAACTTTTTGTATACTGGTTTACAATATTTTGTAACAAGCTGTTACAATTTTTCAACTCCAGTTTTCAACAACCTGGTTAGTATGTGTCCTCAATTGGTTTACTACATTTTGCTACTAGTTTACAACTTTTTGTGCAATAGTTTACAACTTTTTGCATACTGATTTATAACTTTTCGTAACACGTATTTATAATTTTTCAACTCCAGTTTTCAACAATAACAGTAATCTCAGCTCAGCTTTTAGCAGATCCATTTTTAACTCGTTTTGTTGCTTAAAAAGACTGAAAAAAAATAGTCATCCATGTTTTAAGATATAAACCACAAACACATAAAAAATCAAATAGAATGATCTAAGTCTTCATGCATGATGATAAGTTTTGTATGCTGTCCACAGATCTTGATTCTTCCCTTTCTTCTTCCTCCTATGAATGATGAAGAACTAGAGAGAGAAACATGAAAAAAAAAGAGAGAAAATGAAACTTTGGTGGGTGAGAGAAAAAGGAACAAGAAAGAGAGAGTGAATGTTACTTTTCCTTTCTTTTCTTTTTCTTTTTTACTTTTCTTTGTTTTGGGTTTCTTTTCCTTTGCTTGCCAAAATTGCCCTTTCGTATCCATACTATCTCCATACGCCAAATTTATCTAGTAGTACAATGTAAGTAATTGGTGTAAGTATTTTGATGGTCACATATTATTTCTCTAACTTTTTTTATGCTAACGATCTATGGCTTTTGATATTTAAGTTTTTTGACATGGGATACCTCACAAAATTTTTTATATTTATTAAGTTATAACACTAGGAATTTCAACATCAATCTTATCCTTTAATTAAAAACATTAATAACTTTTTCTATAATTTATCTTATTGCTATATTGCTTATTTTTCCTTGATTGTAAAAGAGATTAGACTATCTTCACTCATCAACATAAAGTTATTGATTAACTATAGCAGAAATCACTTATAATTGTAAGAGAACGATAAAATTGGTGTCAAAATTCAAAGTGTTACTAGCAAATTGATGTCAATTTTTTCATAACTAAATTGATATTAAATTTTAAATATTAGGATTGAAAAATATATTTACTCCTAATGTGTGTTTGAATGTTCAGCAAATTGGAATTAGTAGAAATAGATTGGAAATGGAACAAAACAAAATTACCTTCATGATTGTTTAAAACAAGATTACCTTGATTTTTTTTCATGGACTTTGAATCTTTTAAAGGAAGCTATTTGGGGGAAATTTCAAAAGGTGTTTCACTGAGTATAATAGATTCGAATCATACTGGATAAAACACTTAGGGCCTGTTTGGTATCAGTTTCTGGTTTTCAGTTTTCATTTTCAGTTTTTCAATTTTCAGAATTTTATGAAGGAAATCAAAATCAAAATGAAAATCGAATCGAAATTTGTAGTTTTCAGAATTTTTAATATTTTCTTCACAAAATTCGAAAAACTAAAAAACTAAATTTGAAAATTGGAAACTGAAAACTCAAACCAAACAGGTCTTAGTGGGTGAAAACTTAGAATGTTGTACATGTGAGTGACCGAGTCATACACAATGAGTGCTATGGAAGGAGTATACACCATGAATAAGTGACTAAGTTTTATGCTTGTAAATGCTTGAATATGTGAGGGATACACTAGTGAGGAATAAAATTTGCCAAATTGAACCATTGAATACATGTGGGTGTGTGTGTTGGTCATATTGTTTTCTTGTAGGAATTGATTAAAAGCAAAAGCAATTTGTAAGGAAATTAATTAAAGAAATGAAGTGAAATTACGCTTCAGTTCTCATACAAGGATATATTTTACTTTAATTTGTTGTTATTAAATGTACCTCTTCTCATGCGTTTGAGAACTTGATTTCATTTATCGCAATATTGAATTGGTATCTATCATTTTTCCATTTTTGTTCACTCAATCACTCATTTCTTCATCCAATGCTAAGTGTTTGCGACATATATATTGCAACCTTTATCTTAAGTGGAATAGACAGAAATGATGTGATTAGTGGGATAGAGAAGGGATATCGTTTTGATAACAGGCAAGGAAGAAAAAATCAAACCGGAGATCAAACCGGTCAAGGTACTAGTTCAAAAGTTTAGAGGTCCAATTGGTTCAACCGGGATTCAACCTGAATCTAATGAAAAATATACATATGAGGAATTAAAATATAAAAAATATATTAAATCATTAACATTAACATTAACATAAACAACAAAAAGAAATATTCACAGGTCTATAAAAATAAATATAATTCATATAAAATTTCTCTAGTCTCAGCCTTACAATACGGTCACAAACCATTTGAAAACAATATTTGTCAGTTACCAGCGAGATTTATAGTGAGCAGCTTGTAAATGATAGAGAGAGAAGAATAACAACCTAACAATCTTTATTAATGCCTTTCTTTCATTCTTTTTTTTATATTTATTATTTGACTGTCATAAGATACCAGTATTTAAGATTTTTTTTTAAAAGTATTGAATCGGTCTAATCGGTCCGGTTCGTCGGTTTTCTCGATTTTGACCAGTTTTGACTTACCCTTGTTTTATTAGCTTAATTGGACTAGCCATGTGACCTCGGTTTTCTTTTCAATGATCATATATTATATCGATGATCACTTGTCTCTCTCAAATGGAATGAATGCATGATGTGAGGTTCTCAATTTAAAGATAAATATTTAATATGTTATTTGTATATTTTTGAATAAAAAATTTAATTTTAATAAAAGCATTATAATAGTGTAAAAGCTTAGTACAATTATTTATTCATTATATATTATTGCATCAATAAAAGTACAAGTTTATTTCTATATGCTAATTTTATATAATAATTTTATACTGTCAATCAATTAAATTTCAAAAAATTGTCAAATTATGACAGATATATTTACCTTATATGATTTGATATTTTATTTCATTTTTATTGATTGCAATATAAAATTATCTTATATTATTAAAACATAGAAATTAAATTCTTTAATTTTTATTTTTATTATTTTAAAAGTGATATATATATATATACACTAGTTGTTTGACTCGTGTAATGCATGGGGAGATAATAAAAAATAGTTTGTTGATTATTATAAAAAATAAATGATGGTTTATTTAAATATATTTTATAGAAAATTGAGTATATAAATTTATCTTAAAAGTAAGTTAATAGTTAAATAATTAAATAAGTGGAAAAAATATAAATGTGTCATTCTATTTTATATCTTATATTGAATATTATGTTTATAAGGTTGAAAATATCTTGATAGATTACCTATAATTAACAATAAAAAGCCTATTTTATGAAAAAATTTCACATTTCAATAGTTGAAATTGTTGAATAAAAAAAGAGAATAAATTGATAATTTTACTACATTATGAGCTATTTATAGGAATGACAATGAGTATCCATGAGAAATGGAATATATCCCACGCCTCTCGTCACCGTTTAGAATTTTGTCTTTCATCCCCATTTTCCATTTTCCGTTTTCTGTGAGGATTTTGAATCCCTATGGTATTCAAGAGTTTATTAACAAATTTTAAAAAGAGAAAAACTTTAAAAATATTTTACAATTTGAAACATAAATTTCCATAATAACAAATACTATTAATACAACATAATCCAAATTAAAATTAAAAATATATGAATAATGCAAATATAATAAATATCATAAAAAAAATAAAGATGTATCATCTCTATGAAGGCGAAATATGTGTCGATTCCTTTATCTATTGGGTAATTCCGGTGTGTATCCATTTTCAATTTTTTTAATCATTTCTAGCCATTTATATCTTTTTATTAAATTAAAATATTTAATTTAAAAATATAAAAAATATATTTTCTAATTAATAAAAATAATACCTAAATTTAATTTATATAATTTTAATTATACGTCCTTTCTTTGTACATCCTTTTAATAAATTAAAATATCAATTTTAAAATATATGTTATAATTAATGTGTAATAATTAGTAAAAAAATTCATTTATAATTCTAATTTATACAATCTCAATTATTAGAGTAGTATATCAATTATAATTTTTTTCAATAAAAAATATAATTATTTAATTTTTAAAAATTAATAAATATCTAATATCATTATCAAAGAAGTGTAAATTATAGAATTGATTTTTTTAAATATTTTAGTGTTAAAAAATTAAAGGTATTTTTTAAAAAAAATTAGTATGAAAAAATTATGGAATTGATAGATTGGAATGTTTAAATTGTAAAAAATTAAATAGTATATAGTGATACATGTAGATAGATAATTTTTTTTATTATAATTTTCAAAGGTTCTACATTTGAAATTAGAAAATTTTCTTTAATTTCATCTTCATTTAGAATTTTGCATCCATTTTCATGCACATCCCAATCATGAGTCCCTATTTTTCATTTCACATGGAGATTTGAATCTCTTTTGATAATATTAAAAAAATTTAAAAACAAAAAATTTTAAAAGTACTTTAAACTTCAAAACATAAATATCTATAATAATAAATACTACTAAACGCAACACAATTATAACAGGTTTGTTATTGTTAATACTATAATTATATATATAAAATTTTATGGTATAATAATATATTGGATTATAATTTTTTTATGCTATTTTTTATTTTTATATTGATTTTGTTAATGGTAGAGAGATATGAATGTACGATTGGAAAAAAATAATTGATAATTAGAAGATAAATTAAATTAAAAACTTACTTTAAGCTTTAAGATTATGAAAAATGTAAGGTATAATTTTTTTATAAATAACACATAGAAGACTTTTTATGTAATAAGTCTTAAATATTATTATTATATTAATTATTAGCATATTTGATTAAGAATAAATTATTATATTAGTATTATAATATGTCTTAAATATTTGATTAAAAATAACTTTAGTATAAATTAAATTTTGAATTATTATCATATCATAATCAATTAATTAGCAATTTGTTAACAGTTTGACCTACCCATTTTCTTTATAATTTTTTATATTATCTTCATAATGTGAGGCTATTAATGGTTCTTAATTTAATTGTAGATCATAATTATATTAACATGGATTCTCTTTTAATGCAAATTATAATATTTATTGATTGTAATATTTGATTCTTTAATAATTGTAATATCGAATTTTAGTTCATATGAAAAATAATTAATAAGTAAATTATAAATTAAGTTTAAAAAAAATTTTAGACATAAAGATTGAGAAAAGTGGAGCCTAAATCACTGTATGAATGATATGTGAAGCCTAAATCACTATATAAATGATATATGTAATAGTTTTCATGAAATGAGTTTGAAATATTAGTATAGTAGATTTATACAATCAATAAATTTCATACGAAATCTTAATCATTAATAACTTCTAATTATAAATAAGATTTTGATAAATCTCTATCATTTTTTCCTTTAAAATCTTCTCCAATTTTTTTAATTTTTTTCAACACTAACATTTTTTCAAAATTTATTCAAATCTTTTAAAATATAAAATTATCAAAATTGTCATGAATTGTATGATTGATTTTTTAAAATTCATTTAAATCTTTAAAAATATAAAATTATCAAAATTATTTACAAGAGCTCATAGGTTATTCAAGGTATAATTTTATGGTCATCCCAGGATTTTCATTTTCATTTGCGTATATATATAAATTTTTTAATTGAATTGGCATATTCTTGGTCTTCAAATCATTAAATTAGTCTATATGTATAATCAAATAATGTCATTACCAATGACATGAAAAAATATTCTGCCTTTAAATAATTAAATTTATCATAATCTTATTATTAATAAAAAATATAAATGATATAACCTAGTGCATATATTTTGCATCTTTCTTATAATAGTATTCAAAAGAAAATCACCATCCACATCAAATATAAAAATTTTAGATATGAAATTAATACCAAAATTATGAAATTTATTTACCAATATAATTCATGATTTCAGCATTGCAATAATTAAAGATATTTAATTAATATAATGCAATCCTATTATTAAATACAGAAGATTATCAATGATATGCTAATAATATGTAATAATTATAATTTTATTTTTTTAAAAAAATTAATGAATAACTTCTTAAAACATGTGGGTCTTAAAATATTCTCATTGCGATACTTATAAAACTTTTCCTCAAATGACTTTGAAATATATATATATATATATATATATATATATATATATATATATATATATATATTATCACTCTTTTGCTTCATTCACTTCTAGTATTTCCACTCTTTTGCTTCATTCACTTCTACTGTTTCCTCCAGCTTTGTTTTGACCTCAGAATGTAGATACTGTAATTTAATTTTCGTGATCAATAAGCTTTCCCAGTTTCTCCAGTGAGGTAGCCGACGGATATTGGGATTCATGGTTTATGCCCTTAAATGAAATTTTTTATAAGGAATAGTTCTATGATCGAGGACGATCCGATAAAAATATATATTTATTTGTTGGGTCTTTTTTTTAAATTAGTTTTGAGATTGTTATATGTATTATTATGGATTTAAGATAAATTTATGTATATATAATGTCGGTAACATCTTGCCACTTTCATTTTTTTTAAAATCAGACTAAAAGATTATATTTCAAAATCTCGCCACAATCTATAAATAATACCGATAGTGGTGAGATTTTAATACATGGATCAAAATATCAATAAGAATCTCACCACATCCTCTGTATGAAAGTGGCAGTGGCGTAATTTCAGAGAAAACCTTACTAGTAATGAGATTTCAATAAAAAAAATATTAAAATATTCGACCCTCAATTTATATAAATCCGCTTCCGTCTCTTCCCATCTTATTTCCGTACGTTTGGTTTCCAAGGCTGTGTTTGTGAGGTAGAGTTGGAAAGAAATGGTCTGCGTGCTCCTCGTGGGCTGCTTCAGTCCGCGTTTGTCAGCTTCACTTCATTGTTGGTGGCTGCTTCACGTTACTGGTGGTCCTCATGCTTCACTTCACTGTTGGCCCACCTTCAGTCCGCGTTTGTCAGCTTCACTTCATTGTCGGTGGGTGCTTCACTGTGCTTCACTTCCCTGTTGCCCGCTTGCTCCTCGTGGTCTGCTTTGCTTCATCGCTTGACTGAAATCTCATTTTGGACATGGTTCACAGCTCCAAATATGCGTAATATTTGCCCTAATCCCATATTAATGGTAATCATTCACTCATTTTTCATATAAAAATAATTAATACGAAATTAATACTAAAATTATGAAATTTATTTACCAATATAATTCATGATTTCAGCATTGCAATAAATAAAGGTATCTATCTATAATACTAATATTTTAAACTCATATGAAGGAAAGTTTTCCAAGTGTCGTAACAAGAATGATTTAAGGTCCACAGTTTTTAATAAGTTAATCATTAATTATTTTGTTAAAAAAATAAAACTACAATTATGACATATTATTACAATATCATCGACAATTATTAGTATTTAATAATAGGATTGTACTGTCAAAATTAAACATATTTAAAACTTATTGATATTTAATTAAATCTATAATACTAATATTCAACATTCCTTTGAATTTTCTAGGTATAGCTTCCAAAATAATTTAGAATCCATAAATTTTATAACTTTAACAATTAATTTTTTTAAAAAATTATAATCATAATTATTATATATAATTAGTTTACTATCGTTAATTTATATAATTTCAATATTTATAATAATTATTTTTAATATCTAGGCAATCTATGCTAAAATCTATATGACAAAAATGTTGTGTATTATTTTGATAACCATATATATTGGAGTTATTTAAAATAATTAGTGATAAATGAAAAATATAAATAATCAAAAGCAATTTTAAATTATATAGTTTATTTTTTAAAATATAAATGTTTGAAAAAATTTTAAATCAGATAAGTTATGTTACTTTATTTATATACTCCTAATTATCAACTAATTAATATATAATATTGATTAATTACTATATAATTTTTGTACCTATTGATAAAATGATTACACACACACATATATAATTAATATATGACATGATCCATTATATTTAAATCAATATATTCATTAATTTATAATATTTGTTATAAATTAGAAATTTAGCCTTGATATATTAAAATAAGGTAAATGACTTATTATATAATAAGAGTATTCACTATGATTGTTTATTAGTTTTATCTTATAACTCTTTTATTATCTTTATTGGTTATTTTTGTTTTAGCTTTCTTTATTTTATTTTTTTAGTATTATATTTATGGTCTTGCAATTAGTTATCACTTTACATAATGACATTTATAAAAACCAAAAGAGAATTTTAAAAAATTTAAAATATAAAAACTAAAATTTTAATATTCTTAAAAGTCAAATACATATTTAATATATTTATACAGGGCTAAATTCAAAATGACTAAGATCAAGAGGTTTGTGAAATTACAATTTTTGTATTTAATATAAAATTGATCCTTATTTATCAAGCTAATGTGATTTTAAGTTTTTTTCAAATTATCATTAAAAAAAATAATGAATTCATGTGCTAAGGTTATTGAAAACTATTTTTTTTTCATTTTGGAACCTTAATATATGAATAGAATTTATCAAAAATTTCTCATACATTTCCTACACAATGAATTTATTGAAGGTAAAAAAGAAATTATTGAGTTAGCACATGAAAATCAGTTAAGAAAACTCATTGTTATATTAATAGTGATAAATACAATGAGCATGTCGCAATTCATACAAGAGTATGTTTGAAAACTTTAAGAAGATAAAATTTGATATGACCAGAGAAGTATATTAAAGAATTAATGTGGATTTTAGATTGTAATGTAAATTTTTTATCAATGATTTTATTTTATATTTCCAAATTTTAAAGATAAATGTTGCAATTTTTGGAAGTTTCATGTTGTTATTAAAAAAAACTTTTGTTTTTTATATATCTTTCTACCCTAGGTTCATAGCTAAAGAATTTATCTTTAATTCAAATTAAAAATTTAATTAATTCGAATGTAAGGTCTTTGAAAAAGTTTAAGTCCATGTCATGGCCAAATTATTCTCCACTTAATTAATTTCAAAGTCATTAATCCTTAGTTGGAGAGCTAGAATATGACAGAGAGTAATTGTTCGATGATTTTAAAGAATACTTATCTTCAATGAATGAAATTCAAAGGATAATCAATGATAATGGACTCAATAACCACTAAGAAATGGTGTTTTAATTTTTTATATGGTTATAGAGGAACCTAAAAAATATTTATTTAAAAAATATTTACTAAAATAATGTGAAAGGAAATAAAGTGTAATAGCAATCATGTAAATTAAATTTATTCATTATTTTTTATTAATTAGAAAATATGTTTCTATGTTTTTATAAATTAAATATTTTGATTTACTAAAAACATGTAAATGGGTAAGATGATTAAAAAAATCATCGAAGTGGATACCTATGAGGATTACCTGAAAAAAGGACTAGATGGGGACACATTTAGTCTTTATTAAGATGGGAGCAGAGTCACCATTTAGTAAATGGGATAAGGACAATCAATGAAATTTTTGCCCTATGAAGATTTGATAATTCCCCATATATATATATATATAAGAAAATCTTAGCACACATTCATTTTTTAATTATCTTTACTGAATTTACATTATGTGTGTATTTTCATTTTTAATTTGGATCATATTGCATTAGTAGTATTTGTTACTCCATTCTTTTCAAAATATCTATCAATTTTGAAAAGACATAGATATTAAGAGATGTAATAAATGACATTAATAATTGAGTAAAATATAGTGAATATACTAATATATCACTACATATTAATTAATATAGCACATTAATATTAAATGGAGTACTTTGAAAATGTGAAATTAATTAGAAAATTTGAAGAAAGAAATTAATGCTTTATTGAAATGTAAAATTGACAGATATTTTGAAATATAAATTTATTTGAAAATGGACAGATATTCCAAAAGGGAATAAATATTATGCATATTTATGTTTCGAATATCAAATTTTTTTGAAATTATTTTAATAAAGTCACAAATCCTGTACGAATTCAAAGCATTGTGAGAAATAGGGAATATGAACTCATGACGGGGATGGGGATAAGAATGGAGGACAAAATTCTAAAATGGGACAGGGTGCAGGAGCCATATTCCCTCTCTCATAAATGCCTATTGTCATCCATATTAATGGTATATGATAATGTAAATATATCCACTTATATTATTTCATTATTCATTAATTTCAACCATCAAAACGTGTAAATTTTTTCATAAAATAGGTTTTTTATTATTAGTTAAAGGTAATCATCTATCAATATATTATCAACCTTATAAACATGATATTTAAAATAAGATATAAAATAGAATGACTCATTTAAGATCCATATTCATTTATATTTTGTTTATTTATTTAATTATTTAACTATTAACTTATTTTCAAAATAAATTTATATACTTAATTTTCTATAAGATATATTAAACGAATTATTATTTATTTTGAATAATGGTCAATAAACTATTTTTCATTATTATCCCGTGCATCACACGGGTCAAATGACTAGTTTAATTAATATAATACAATTCTATTATTAAATACGAAAAATTATCAATGATATGCTAATAATATGTAATAATTATAATTTTATTTTTTTCAAAAAAATTAATGAATAACTTCTTAAAACATGTGGGCCCTAAAACATTCTCATTGCGACACGTGTAAAATTTTCTCTTAAATGACTTTGAAATATTAGTATTTTATATATATATATATATATATATATATATATATATATATATAAATTTTATCACTCTTTTGCTTCATTCACTTCTACTGTTTCCTCTAGCTTTGTTTTGGCCTCAGAATGTAGACACTGTAATTTAATTTTCGTGATCAATCAGCTTTCCCAGTTTCTCCAGTGAGGTAGCCAACGGATATTGGGATTCATGGTTTATGCCCTTAAATGAAATTTTTTATAAGGAATACTTCTATGATGGAGGACGATCCGATAAAAATATATATTTATTTGTTGGGTCTCTTTTTAAATTAGTTTTGAGGTTGTTATATGTATTATTATGGATTTAAGAATAAATTTATGTATATATAATGTTGGTAAAATCTTGCCACTTTCATGTTTTTCAAAATCAGATGAAAAGATTATATTTCAAAATTTCACCACAACTTATAAATAATACCGATAGTGATGAGATTTTAATACATGGATCAAAATATCAATAAGAATCTCACCGCATCCTCTATATAAAAGTGGCAGTGGCATAATTTCAGAGAAAACCTTGCTAGTAATGAGATTTCAATAAAAAAATATTAAAATATTCAACCCCCTGTATATAAATCCGCTTCCATCTCTTCCCATCTTATTTCCGTACGTTTGGTTTTCAAGGCTGTGTGTTTGTGAGGTAGAGTTGGAAAGAAATGGTCTGCGTGCTCCTCGTGGGCTGCTTCAGTCCGCGTTTGTCAGCTTCACTTCATTGTTGGTGGCTGCTTCACGTTACTGGTGGTCCTCATGCTTCACTTCACTGTTGGCCCGCCTTCAGTCCGCGTTTGTCAGCTTCACTTCATTGTTGGTGGGTGCTTCACTTCACTGTTGCCCTCGTGGTCTGCTTTGCTTCATCGCTTGACTGAAATCTCATTTTGGACATAGTTCACGACTCCAAATATGCGTAATATTTGCCCTAATCCCATGTTAATGGTAATCAGTTCACTCATTTTTCATATAAAAATAATTTTTTTATTATTTATCTATTATTCTCAAGATAAATTATATTCATTTCTTTTGAGATTTATCAAAATAAAATAAACAGAAATCTTTCTATTACTCCAACTAACATTTGCCTTCTGCAGTAACTACTAACTAAAAATCAAAAATAAGAAAGTAAAATTTCATTTATATTTTTTTTACTTTTATCAACCTAGAACCTCCCTACCAAAAGTTACTGGCGGCAGCGGCTGCATCGGCTCGTGACTCGTCCACCTCCTCCTCAGCCGCGGCTACGCCGTCCACCACCGTCAAAGATATCAGTTCACTTCCTCTTCCTCCACACACACCCATTTTTTCATTCGCTTTCTCCACTCACACCCCTATTCCCATTCACCTCTTCTTATTCTTCTTCTCTTAATCGCAGATGATGATGCAGAGACCAAGCATCTTGAAACTCTCGAAGGAGCCTCCACGCGCCTCCGCCTCTTCCAGATCCACCTCTTCAATTACGACACCATCGCCGCCTCCCTCCGCCCTCCGCGGCTGCGCCGGCGTCTTCCAACTTGCTTCCCCCTGTATTGTCGACCATGCCCAAGACCCTCACGTACAACCAAAAATAAAACGGGACAAAATTCTGTCAAAAGTTTGAAACTTTTCGGTTTTTTATTGGAATTTTTGGTTTTCACGTGTTTCTTTTTTTTTCGTTTTATTCTGTTTTGCTTTTCTTTTTTAAGAAGGAGCTTCTGGACCCTGCGATTAAAGGGATAATGAATGTGCTACCGGCGGCGAAGGAAGCAGGGGTGCGGCGCGTGGTGGTCACGTCGTCGATCTCTGCGATTACGCCGAGCCCCGGTTGGCCCTTTGATGTCGTCAAGAGGGAGGATTGTTGGGCTGACGTTGAATACTGCAAGCAAAAGGGGGGGAAGGTTTTCTCTTTCTCTCTTCTATTTTGTGTGTGGTTTTGGGTCTGGGGTGAGGGTAACATACAGAGAGAAAGTAACTTTGGTATAGAGGTTTTGGGTTGATAAAAAATAAAGAGGGTATAAAAGAAATTTCACTTTCTTAGTGTTTGGTTTTTAGATAGTGTAGCGGAGATAGATGTCACGTGGATAAATAGAGAGGGTGTCGGTTATATTTCAATAAATCTTAGGGAGGTCCGTGTAATTTATCCTTATTCTTATTTATTTTCATTGAATGCCCTTGGATGTTTGGTCTTGGTTGGCAGTTGTCACCATCACCAATGGTAACCCAACGACGATAAGTATCTGCTGTAGTTGCTGGAGCCTTGTTGAGGAAATAGCACTGCACTCTGCACAAGCCCTGTTTCCTTCACCTTGAACTGCATTGAATTCACCTTGACACATTGCCAATGGCTGTTCCTTCACTATCCTTTCTCTTCTTCTTCTTCTTCATCTTCACCTTCTTTATCTTTCCCATCTCACAAGCAATACCCTTCATTGTCATCCACGGTAATTTCATTTCTCTCTTCTCTTTTTTCCTTTTTCTCAATTTTTCCCCTAGCTGCTTGCTGTCTTGATTATTAAAGAGACCAATTATATTTTCTTTAATTAAGATTCTAAGGTAACCTTACGTTATAGCTGCTGCTCTCTGTCAGTGTTTGTTGGGATTGAGGAAATTGTCTTGCTTGCCTTGAGATAAGTAGTGATCTGTGCATATAAAGAGTCAATCACTCAATTGCACTGTCTTGTTAATTATTGTAGATAAACATTTCAGTATAATGTAGTTATTGGGTAACCTGTTAAATTCCTTCCATATTAACCACGAGCATAGCACAGCTGGTAGTCAGTTAGGCCTCTTACGCATATAATAAGGTGTTCAATTTCTGACTCTGGAGATGGTCTCTTGGACATAGGTAAAACCCCATGTCGATGAAGGAATTAGTCACTGCCTGAGACAATGGATACCCTAAATTCAGAAAAAAAAGAAAAAGAACTTCTTCCCTATTAGATGGATTCTATTTCCAAAGATACCCAGTTCTCTCATGTACTACTCATACGCTGCAGGCTGGGCAACATGTTGCAATCCATAATTTCATTACTTGTTTTATTTTGGAATTTTGGGACCTCTTTGAACTGCCCTGTTACACTTGTATTCTATTGAGTGTTCAACATGCTTTTAAGTAGCATTTGACTGGTACTGCAATGACCTTTTATGGCAGGACTTGTCGACCACTGCAACAATACCAATGGCACTGAGAAAAGGATCACCGAGAATTTGATCAGCTTCTCTGGTGTTCAAGGATACTGCCTGTATGCTTGCTATCTTTTTAAAACTAAAAAAAAAAAATGATTTCTTCGCCATATATAAATTAAATTTTATCACTCTTTTGCTTCATTCATTTCTAGTATTTCCCCCCAGCTTTGTTTTGACCTCATTATGTAGATAATATAATTTGATTTTTGTGATTAATAAACTTTCCCATTTTCTCCAGTGAGATAGGCAACGGAGATCAGGATTCATGGTCTATGCCTATAAGAGAGCAGGTAATGGTTCATAAAAAGGATGATTTGCTATGTTGAAGGTATTGCTGCTAGTATTGACTATTTTTCATTTTGTTTTGTTTTATTTCTTCGCAGAGTGAGATTCTTTGCCAACAGGTGATTAAGATTCCTGCAGTATTGTGGTTAATGTTTCTTGCTATGCTTTTTGAATTTTATCCTGTCTTCTGAATGCCCCACTCTGCACATGTGCAGGTGAAGAAAATGAAAGAATTGGAGGAAGGGTACAACATTGTTGGGATTTCGCAAGTAAGACACAAGAATTGCAATCTTCTATTTTTTTCCTTTTGTTTCTCTGTTCATGTAAATTTTCTTTATTTTCAATAATTGGAATGCCATTAGGTGCTGATCAATGCTCTATCAGAAAGCATTTGACTTTTGACAGAACTTTGTTCCCTTGTGGCGAAAAACAAACATTGAATAGTTGCTTTCAAGCTTTTCGAATTTCAAACTCATCCAACGAAGTTAGGATTGTTCTTTTAGAATCAAGCTTTACAAAAAGATGACATGTGTAAAGGTTTGCATCAGACACGTCCCCTTGACAAAATATTTCATGTCAATGATGTCGTCACTTTTCCCTTTTCACTTATGCATTTCTTGAACACGTTTTTTAGCAAGTTGTGATAATTTATTGTACGTTTCATATCATTTGGTCACTTGCTTCATAGACCTTGACAAATTATTTGGCGACAATGATGTCATCACTTTTCCATTTTTGCTTATGCATTTCTTGAGCATGTTTCTAGCAAGCTGTGATAGCTTATTATATGTTTCGCATTGTTTAGTTACTGTTCTCATTAGGAAGTGGGATCAATATATTGGTCGGGCAGATGGTACCTCAGATATTTATTTTCTTCTTTCAGCTTATTCATTTGCATGGAATTTTAAGCAGCTACTTAATTTCATGAGCTATCTCACATTTGCTTTCAACGGTTTTAACATAAATATGATATATGAAAAAGCTCTGCGACATCGCTTGATCCATGTGGCCGACCCTTGCTTGGTGGAACAAGGCTTAGTTGTTGTTTTATATCTCGCATCTTCTACTTCTGTAACTTTTAATCCTGTGTTTCATTCTTGAATTTCTGTTGTTCTATAGGGATGTTTAATCGGCAGAGGTCTTGTGCAATTTTGTGATGGAGGGCCTCCTGTAAGAATCTATTATTTAGTAATGCAATTCTGTTTTCAATATTTTGATCTGTTGCTTTGTCTATGGTTCTATATGTTCCTTTGTTCGTAGTAGAAATAAATATATAAATAACGGAAAATATACTTAAAATAGTTTCCATGAAATATAAACTGAAAGTTTTCTACATAACTGAGTTAAAAACTGAAATTGCTGGGAAGTTTGATTATATGAATTTTTTGATGAAGAACTATTAATTTTCTTTTTAAAAAATGTAAGGAAATTTGAGCATGTTAAGTAGCTATCAAAGCTGAAAGAGGTAGTGAATAATAAATTTTAATTTATCGCTACCTTATTATTGTTGGAACAGGTTAAAAACTTTATCTCCTTAGGAGGCCCTCATGCTGGTTCCACTTCACTTCCTCTGTGTGTAAGTATCATTGTGGCTTTCCAGTATGGTGCCTTTATAATTCCTTTATCTTGTGGTATTGATTTTGGAAATATTGCATGCTATATTAGCTATTGACTTGGAACAGATACCTTGCCATACTTTATTCAATCTCCACTTCAATTATTTCATAAGAAGGTTTAAAATGATACAAAGAACATTAATGTGAAACATTCATCATGTGCTACTTCTTATTTAGGAAATTTTCTCAACATTTTGGATTGACGGCATGCTTGGTATAGTGCATTTGAAGACACAAAAATGGGCAAGAGAAGATGATGAGGAATATTGATTTATGTTTACCTTGATTGGATGGTAAAGATGAATGATTTAGAAGAGTTAGCTACCTTTCTCCACCATAGCTCTATTATTCGTCCACTCATGATGATAGAAACAAGGAGAAAGTGGGAGCAAAAAATCTTTTTTTTTTCCCCCTTAACCTAATGAGAGCTTATAATTTTCTGAGTTTCATTTCATATCTCAGATATGATAGGGTACTGACAATTGAGTATATTTTCTTCCCTTCAAATTTTTTATTCCATGAAAGACAGTAAAAAAACTATTTGCACCATCTTGGAGAGTATTATCGATAAAGTTATTAAAAGCCCCATATTCATCTCGCTTTATCTCCATTTTTTTTCACTCCTACCTTAAACAAAGTACTTTAGACTCGCCACTTAGGTAATTCTATGTGTTGTTTGCTATTGGAGTGTCTTTGAAAACTATTGGTCATGCAACAAAAGAACAGTGATTGGAAGAATTTAATGCATATTATAACTTTCATTTGCCTTGTTCTGATGTTAAATTGCATTTCGTTTCTAAAGTCAGGTAGATTCAGTGTCATTGTGGACAATCTCATCAATGGAGTGGTTTACAGTGATTATGTCCAAGTATTCATCTCTACCTCTTCCTTCCATTTAATTTTGTTTTGACTGATTTCATACACAGTAGCTCTCCTGAATATGCTTATGTATTATTTCACTGTGTTAGCACTCAGCATCAATTTTTGCTCATGTATTAGAGTACCTGACATACATTGATTGAAAAATTGCAGGAACACATAGCTCCTAGTCAATTTGTTAAAGTGCCAAATGTGAGTATTACTTTCTGTTGAATCATTCAAAAGAAAATGAGTAATGTTGATGACTTATTTTTCTAACGATTGCAATTTGAGAAATGAGAAGTCACTTCTTTTTAGTTGTTTTGTTAGGTTTCTAATTTTATATATCTTTTCCCATTTCCTGTGATGGAGTCAACTGCTATGTATTAATCTGTGTCCATTTTATATATCTTTTCCCATTTCCTGTGATGGAGTCAACTGCTATGTATTAATCTGTGTCCATTCTTAGTTGTCTGTTTGCTTAAAATTCGGTCCAGACCTTGACTTTAAGATCAAATTTGGATTTTGATTTCAGGCCATACCTAAATATTTGGAGAAAAATAGGTTTCTCCCAGTGCTCAACAACGAGATACCAGAGAAGAGAAATTCCACTTACAAGAAAAGGTTTAGTAGTTTGCACAAGTTGGTACTTATCATGGTGAGTCCTCTAGAGGTATTTTCCTTTGATACTTTATGAATATTGCAAGCTGACTTCATGAAACTTACTTATTGATCATCTTACTGTCTACATTAACAGTTCGAGCAAGACACAATTATAATTCCTAAGGAAACATCCTGGTTTGGATATTACCCAGATGGTGCCTTCGAGCCAGTCTTATCACCCCAAGAGGTATGACTTGCAATTCAATTTGTCTAGATATTTGCCTGTTAGGCATCTGCATTCCATCTTGTAAATTATATAGTTGGAGCTGCTGCCTGAAGATTCTATTATATATTTTAGTTCATAAATGTCATTATCATTTCAGCTTCATAGAAGTAGGTTCCATAACTTTTCTTTGAATAGCCATTTTAGACAGCAAAGACCGAAACACTTGACTGTAATTTCCAGCATTATTTGATGTTAATAGATGTCTTCAAACCATTGCCCTGTGATGTAATGTTCTGAGACTGGCATGGTCTGGCAATTGACTGGTGTAGCTAAAACTTTCGCTCTATCACCAGCACTTTATTGAAGGATCTTGCGAGAAGCGTAAAAGATCCATGCCTTCTCGAGTTCTGAAGCCATTCATAGTTTAAATTGTAGATTCTGGCATACACATATTTGAAATTTAAGCTTTAAGGGTGTGTTTGGTAAGAGGGTAAAAATGAAGTTGAAATTTTCTTGAATGAGCTTTATGTGTAATTTTACACATGAATTTCATCGATGAAAAATTTCACCCTATTTCTACTACTCAATCAAATACTCCCTTACCGATAAAATATTAAAAATTTAATATTCGATATCATTATCATGTGTTTTGACAGCCATACACTAAAGCATAGCAATTCAGCCATAGAATTTGAAAAACTGTGAACACTTTTGAAAATCATTTGATGTCAACTGTGATGTAAGATTACTTGTTATATAGAACTATTACTTTTTCCTCTTACTCCATCTGCTTTGTCAGACAAAACTTTACATTGAAGACTGGATTGGTCTTAGAACCCTGGATGAAGCTGGCAGAGTCGACTTCATTAGTGTTCCGGGTGAACATGTGGAAATCTCCGATGATGATTTGAAGAAGCATGTAGCGCCATACTTGAAGGACCAGGCATCAACAGAAGGTAGCAACAGTAAAGGTGGGCTTCTGGAGCATGCAGAATGATACACGAGCAAGCTGTCTAAAAGGAATAACCATCAGTTATGTTGAAAGTGTCCCTACAACAGCTACCTACGTGGATGTTTTATCTAATTTCTTGAAGTTTAATTTTATGTTGTTTAAGACCTAGTCTTTCAGAGTTTCTGATTCTGTTCTAGCAGATTGGAATATTGTTAGTCATGCTTAAGAGTAATGGATATTTTGTTACTCTAGCTCTATTTAATAGAGCAAATGAATAATAGCTACATATCCTCCGTAAAACATTTGTTCTACTTATTTTACTTTAACCTTTATTATTAATAGCACGCGGTAGCGGCGCTATAGCGCCGTCGCGGAGCGTCACGGTGGTCCGCCTCTACATGCAGCTCATCGTGATGCGGGCGGCCATCGCGGGAGTCGCAGCTGCGAATCGTGGGTCGCGGCGGCTACGATAGCAGGCGTCGCGGCGGCTATGTTTTAGGGAAGCCATCTGTTGGTTTTCTCGTTTCTGGCAGCTATCCATGGGTTTTGGCCCATTTCTGCTAGGCCTATTTACTGACGGGATGAAAATATCTTTGTCTAGTAAAAGTAAACCCTATTTTTTACTAAGTTCAAACTTCAAAAGTCAAAAAGTAACACATACAAAGCTGCTCCCTTTTCTCCAAGGTTTGCACTGTTGCTATTCACTTTCTTCCCTTGCCACGTTCTGCTCCGGCCTCCAACCGACCGGCGACCTTCGGTGGTGATTCTGGCGGCTACTCTAGTGGTGGTGGCCGGCGACCTCCCTACTTTTGGTGGCGGCAGCTTCCCTCCATTGCAGCAGGTGACTCTCTTACATAAATCCTTACCCTATTTTCCTTCTTTCCCAAACCAACTCTTTTTTTTTTTTTCCTTTTTTCCTTCTATCCATATCTTTCTTTCAGCAGATTCTCTCCCCTTTTTTTTTCATTTTTTTTCTCTGTTTCAAGGCTTCAACCATTACTGCTTTAGCCCTTATATTTCTCTTTTCTTTTTTTCCTCATTGTCCTATCCTCTTGTCATTCCCTTGTTTTATTTTATATTTCTGTTTGTTTCAGACTTCTAAGTTCTAGTCATGGCAGCACCATCACAAGGAGCTGCTCCCTCTTCACATGGTTTAGTGAAACCTATCGGTGACAATATTAACATTGCATGACAATGGAATAGTTTAAAAGATATTAATAATAGGAAGAGTGTCACTTGTGATTTTTGTGGAAAAGTGACTACAGGAGGAATTACTAGAGCCAAAAGACATTAAATGTGTGTGAAGAGGAATGTTGATTCTTGTAGAAAGGTTCCCCCAGAAGTAAAACAGCTTCTTAAAGAAGCTTTGGAGAAGAAAAATGCTTTTAGCTGAGATGCAAGATGAGGAGGAGTAAGAGGAAGTACGAGAAATTCATCAAATTAGAAGTGGAAAAAGGCCTTCATCAACAAGTGAATCTTCTCTTAGGCCACCCAAGAAAGGATATAATGTGAAAGGCCCCATGGATTTGCTTCTTCTGAAAAATCGTGAAGCACAAATGAAACTTGGAAAGGTTTATAAGCAAACAAGCATCAATGATGCTTGTGATAAATAGGCAAGGGAAAGAACCATCCAATACATTGCTTTTTTTTTTTTTTTTTATAGGAATGGGATTCCATTTAATGTTGTAAGATCAAAAAGCTTCAAGATGATGCTTGAAGCTGTTGGAAGCTATGGTCCACATCTTAAGGCTCCAAGTTATCATTAGTTGAGAATTCCACTCCTTAAAAAGGAGTTGGAATTTACAGAAGACAGGTTGAAGAGCCATAAAGAACAATGGGTGCAATTTGGATGCACAATCATGTTAGATGCTTGGACGGATAGGAAGAATAGGACCTTAATCAACTTCATGGTGAATTGTCCAGAAGGGACAATGTTTGTGAGAAGTGCTGATGCCTCTACTTACATGAAGACAGGGAAAAAGTGTTTGAATTGTTGGATAAGTTTGTGGAAGAGATTGGAGAACAAAATATTGTTCAGGTGGTATCTGATAATGGAAGTAATTATGTCTTGGCCGGTAAGAATTGCTAACTTAGTCTAATTGCCTTTTTTTACTTGCTTTGATTATTGGCCACTTGTCTAGTTTCATTTAATTTTATTCTTCTTAGGCAAACTACTTGAAGCTTAAGAGGAAGAATCTCTTTTGGACTCCATGTGCTGCACATTGTGTGGACTTGATATTAGAGGACATTGGAAAACTTCCTCGAGTTAAGAAGACAATCTCAAGAGGAATAAATCTTGTGGGCTTCATCTACAACCACACATTGGCCTTGAACATTATGAGAAAGTTTACTAACAAGATGGAATTGGTTAGGCATGGAGTGACAAGGTTTGCTACAACCTTTCTTACCTTGCAAAGGTTGTTCAAATAAAAGCACAACCTTAGGAGGATGTTCACTTTAGAGGAGTGGTTAAAGTCCAAGTCAGCCAAAGAAGTAAAAGGAAAGAGGGCAAGTGATACTATATTGCTAGCTTCATTTTGGAGTTATGTGCAATATTGTATTATGGTTATGGAGCCACTTGTCAATGTCCTTAGGCTTGTTGATAAAAGCCTGCCATGGGATATATCTATGAAGCAATGGATTGGGTCAAGGAAAATATTCAACAAGTTTTCAAAGAAAATGAAGTGTTGTATAAGGATGTTTTTGCTATTATTGATAGAAGATAGGAGTCACAACTTCATCCATTGCATGCAGTTGGCCATTTTCTAAACCCTGAGTTTTATTATAGCAACAAAAGTATGGAGTTTGATGAAGAAGCGATGCAAGGACTCTACAAATGTATTGAGAGATTGGTTAGAGGTGAAGAGGAAGCTGACAAGATTGTATTGGAGTTACCTTATTACAAGAGGGCTGAACGGGTGTTTGGATCAAAGTTTGCAATAAAACATAGGAGAACACTGGCTCCCAGTAAGAGTTTAAGTCTTTAAGATATACATGTATTTAGTATTTCATTATTGATTATTGATAAACATAGCAAATAGCAATGTTAATTACTTGGCTTTGAATCACAGGTGAATGGTGGAGGAATTATGGATCATGCACTCCTACATTACAGAAATTTTCTATCAAAGTGCTAAGTTTGACTTGTAGTTCATCGGGATGTGAGCGAAATTAGAGCACTTTTGAGTACGTAAGCAAATATTATTAGTTATCACATTATTCTCCTATACAAAGTTTCATTTAGTGCCTTAGAACTAACTTTGAAGTTTGAATTGAATTGTGAATTTGTGATGTAATAGATTCATTCAAAGAAAAGAAGCAAGCTTGAGCATCAAAAGTTGCAAGACTTGGTGTATATCAAGTACAATCAAAATCTCAAAGAGCGCTTTGATTGTAGAGATGTGATTGAATTGTCCTACGTGATGTTGATGAATGTAATGAATGGTTGGTTGGACAAATGGACAAGGAAGTTGCTGAGGATGAATTGGTGTTTGATGATGATGATGGTTTGATGTGGGGTGATGTTTCTATTGCAGTAGGTGCTAGTGAGCCTCTCCAAAACACGAGGCTTGCTACAAGATTGAAGAGGCCTACTCCTACTATTGCTACAAAGACTTCTAAGTCATCAAGAAAGAAAGGGAAGGCGCCTATGCAAGATCAAGAAGAGGAACATTTTGATGATGAGGGGGAAATAGAGTCAGATGAGAATGAAGGTCAATATGAAGAGATTTTTAAGTCTAATTCTAGTGGAGGGGAAAGTGATGAAGAGAACTTGGTTGTGGGGGATGATTATGATGATGATGATTGATCATTGTCTCACTCATTGATGGGGAAGAATGTTTTTAGTTTTTACCTTTTATAGTCCTAGAAACTTAAGTAGTTTTGGCCTTTTGGGAATAGTGTTATATTCTTTCATTTTTTGCTTGGCCTTACGACCCTAAGTTTTGGCCTTTTGGGAATGGGAGATAGTTTTGACTATTATTTCTATTTTTTGATTGGCCTTATGACTCTTATTTATGCACTAACATGATGATGATTTTAGAGTATGATATGAATATAATATGCCTTTAAAGTTCAAATTATTAGATGATTTAGTTTAATTGTGGATTTTTTTATTTGAACATTTATGTGTTATTTATTTACGTGTAAAATGCATGATATTTGTACATATTTTTATGAAATAGCAGCCATCTCGCTATCTGCTATACCGCTATAGCATTTTTGGGGTCGGCCGCTATACGCCGCGATTTGGGACCGACTACTATGACTTTAACAACTACAAATTGGTATCACGAGCTTTCATCTTGACAGACCTGTGAGTTAGTAAGTTGAGAGAAATCATTATGGAAGCAGACACATAACATCACCAGTTTTTGATGGTGAAGAGTATGACCTATGGGCTGCAAGGATGACTACTCATCTTGAAGCACTAGATCTTTGGGAAGCCATAGAAGATGACTAAGAAGTTTTTCCACTGCTTGCAAACTAGGTGCTTTTCCATAATGGAGATTTATAGGGAGTGACATATTGGTCTGAAATATTTTTAATTTCCTTGCTCCTGTTTGGTAATTTGAAAGATTTAATTTATCTCATGAAGTTAAAATACAAAATTTTTAAAAAATATTTGTGTCTTTATATTTTTATTTTGAACACGTAGTTCATGTGATTAAATATTAATTATCAGCTATTAAACAAAATACTAATAGTCTTTTTAAAATATGAATACCAAAATGATTTAAGAAGTCGCCTAATCATTGTTTGTCTTTATAAAACACGTCTACTACACTACATTACAAGAATCCAATTGTTACAAGGTCGTTGGTCCAGTAACAGGTTAGTGGTCCGGTTGTTGCTGATGAAGAGCACATTATACTACACCACGAAAGAGATTTTATGGTAGGAGAGAATAGGAATCGGCAGTTATAATAGAGTTTATTTTTGATAAACTGAAATTGTGAAAAAAAATTTATTCAAATATCTAATTGAATATTATCACATAAATAAAATATTTGATTTAATTATCTACTGCTTTAAAAAGTTTTATAAATAAAAGAATATGAATGAATGAATGAAAGTAAAATAAATTTTTAGACGGATGATGTATCAAAATTAAGAATTTAATTTATAAATACTGATTATGTACAGATTTTTTATATGATCAACTAATCATATATTTTCAAATCAGGTATAATAGTTGATTCTTTTACTTACTATTTAAAAAGTTACATAGATAAAATATTTTATTTAAATTACATTGTAAAATCCTTTCACATCATTCATATATCAAAATTGACCTCAAATATCATTATACTAAGTACAAACTGATAGCTCTCGTGCATGTATAATTAGTTTGCATTCATCAATGTGAGAAATTATTTGGGTAGTTAACTCAAATTACTCTTAAAATGTATTAAAGAGTTTAATTTTAATGCATTGATAATGTAAAAAAATATTTTACTCTATTATCCAATGAAATCATTCTATTTGAATGAATTTTTAAGTAGTGAGTGAGAAATTTAACTACTTTTATTGAAGTGCTAATATATAATTAAATGATAATATAATTTTATATTGTCAGTGTAATGAAATTAACCTCTATATAAAATTGTGGGTTATATTGAATTTTATTTTTTAAAATATGTGTTTTTTTCCATAACGATAAGGAAGCTATGATTTTAATTTTCTAGAAGAATATTGTGAAAATAAATAACGCACCTTATTGACTTAAATGTTTTTTTTAAAAATTTTTATAGATAAATATAAGTTATTTTAATTTTAATAATATTTCTTTTTTTTTTTCTACCGGTAGTCAGCATGGTGAAGTGAAAATATTTATAAGGATAAAAAAATATTTTAAAAATATTTATAGGATTAAAAAATTTAATATTTTCTAATAAATAAATCTATATCCCAAGATATTTATAGAGACCAAAGTTTAAAATATAAGTGTAACACCCAATTTTTACTGCTATGTGAAAATTATCAAAATACCCCTAGATAGTTTTTACATGTAATTTGGGGTCAATAATCCTCAATAAAGGAATGTAATATTAGAGAAACATTATGGGCAACTTGAATAACGATTCGTGCGAAAGTTGCAAACCTCGATTTTTTTATACGTGTAAAATGACCAAAATGCCCCTGAGGTCATTTTTACCTAGAAATCAAAGATATCCAATCTAGATTATCTTTGACGAGTTAGTTTAATTCTTAATGGGGATTATATGTGCCTTAGAGATAAAAATCTCAATTCTCAATTTTTACCGTGCGTAAAATTACCATTTTACCCCTGCAATAATTTTACATGAAATTATATAATCTTTGAATTTGGTTTTCACCCAAAGGTTCAAAATGACTATTTCAAGTATAAGTTGAGAATGTCCAGTAATTATATGGAATTTTTATGTGAAATTACCTTTTTACCCCTAATTGTGCTAAATAAGTTTATTTATGTAATGAAGGCAATATTAAGCTCTAATTGAACTCAAATTGATTTCATTAATTAATCTTGAGTTAAAAATTAATTACCTAAGGTTAAAAATAATTACTTGAGGTAATTAGAGCCTAAAATTACCTAAGATAAAAATTAAATTACCTTTCCTTAATTACAAGAGCTAATAAAATTAGTGATATTGAGATCAAAGTTAAGATTTCGGTTTAGGTAAAATCTAATACATTTACATTTCCTTATCCTAAGTTTAGAACTTATGTTACAAATTGATTTTAACTCATTTGAAATTAACTTCACTTACTAGTATATGATTACTCTTTTTACCTTGTCTTGTTTTGTCCTAAACATTTAATCTTTTACCATTTTTACTGATTTATCAATTCCCAATCTTTCACCGAAGTAAGTACACATCTAATACATGATTTACCACTTGCAAAACAACACCAATCTGATCCTAATGTAATCAGAAAGGTAGCGGCCATGATGCTTCATTTTCACTATATTTTATTGATTTTCCAACAAAGAATCATATCCAACCTTATCACCATTTCTTTAGCTTTGTTTTGCATTATTTTTAGTTATGTTTAATCAAAAGAAAACCCACCCATTTAAGCTATAATGTGATCAGCCACAATGTCTCCCATTAGCATCATATTTTAGTATTTTCATTCATTATGCATGAGCAAAATTATTATAACAAGATAAGCTTTCTTTTTTCAAAGTTTTCTTTAACAAAAAAATAAATAAACCTCCATTTTCTAGCCATGGTGTAGTGACCATACAGCCCTCATGACCCTATAAATACATGCTCTTCCATTACCAAAATGTTCACACAAACACCCATAGCCTTAGCACTTGCTTACTTGATAGTTTCCTTGCTCAAAGTTCTCCAATTCTCTCAATACTTCAAGCTTTCTTCTTCTTCCTCATTCACATTCAAGAGATTCCATTGCCAACCTTTAACCAAGCTCTAAACCTCAAGCATACACATTCAAACCATAAATCAATTTCTAAACACATAACCTTTACAATATCGAACACAAAATCACAAGAAAAATATTTCCTTCATTTGTTCTCATCTTAGCCAAATTTCGAGGACTCATCAAGGACATATTTTCTTCTTCTAACTTCTCTAAACATCAAGCATTATCTTTTGTTAACAAGAAATAATTTAGTAGGAATTTTATTTCATGTTATTTCCTTGATTCTTTGCTTATAATTTGATTCTTAATAAGCTTGATGATGAGACCATGAAATAAGGTTCTTGGAACCATGATAATCAAGGACTCTAAAGCTTATTTCCTTTGTTAAGATTAATTGAGGTTAAAGAGTTTAATTCTCTAAAAGTTTTGAGCTTAACAAGATAATAAATGATCTTGCATCCATGTTTAAGTTTCAAGCTCTTCCATATCATGTTTAAATTTCAAGCCTTGCATAATCATGTTTAATTTCAAGTTATCACTTTAAATTTTGAAGATAATAATATGAATATGCATCTTCATGTTTAAATTCCAAGTAATATATTTTAAGTTTATATTTCAAGTTATCACCTAAACTTTGAAGATTTAAAAATGAACTTGCATATTCATATTTATATTTCAAGTATTGCATATCATGTTTATATTTTCAAGTTATCACATTATAATGATAAAGATTAAAAATGGGATTGCATAGCATGTTTATGATTCTTGCTATCATTTAAATCTCTAAAACTCAAAATTTACCTCTTTAATCTTAAATAGGAATTTTTATTATGGACATACTTAAATTACGTTATTTTTAGCCTCTTGATGTTCTTGGTATTGAAGTTGGTTTATTTTATTTTTAAGGTTTTGATTTTATCTTTAAATTATTCAAATAACTTTTTTTCAAAGATGTTAAAGATTATGCAAGCTTTTTGATTAAAAGATTTAGGTTACTAACTTAAATTAAATAAAATGGTTAGTGTCGTAACCAGGATCACGACGGGGACGGCGAAAAAAGAATTTTTTTTGAAAATTTGGAGTCGCCACCAAGTTTATTGAAATTGGGAAAACATGGAAAAACCCGTTATTTTTACAAATGGTCTTTGAAACTAGATTTGAGCTCGGGAGTCGGTTATGTATAGAGAAGGGCAGACATTTAATCCTACGCACCCCTAGTACATCCGTCCTTAGACGGTACCTATAATTGATTTGTGCAGATTATTAATAACCTTTTTGAAATATTTATTTTTCCATATGTTATTTACAAAAAAAGGATAAAAAAAAATTTCTTTAAAAATTTTTTTTGGAGCATCAAACTGTCACAATTCAAATGTCTAAAATATTGAGTTAACAAACCGTCCCGGCTAAATTAACATTTTTATTTGAAATAAAATATTTGATAAATAAGTAAAAAATCTTATAAATATTTACAAACAAGAAAAGAAAGAAAACAAATAGTTTTGGCATTTTCTTTTATAAAAGAAAGAAAAAAAAGAAAAAAATAATTAAATAAATAAATACAAACGAGAATAAATATATTTTTTGAGGAAATTTCAGATCATTAAGCTGTCACAGCTCAAATGTCTAAGTTATTAAGTTCACAAGTTGTCTCGGCTAAATTAACATTTTTAACAAAATATTTCTCTCAAAAAAATAAATCATTAAAAAAAATTATTAACAAGTAAAATAAATATGTAAATTTAATTTTTTGACAGGGATCGGAATTACCTGCTCCTACGTATCCCCTGGTGCAATAGAGAATTCAAAGTCACGTAGTTCTGTAGAAATATTTCTGTTTTAATTAATTTATAAACTAAAACTTTTTTGAAAATGAATTTTTAGAATATCAAGCCGTCATAGCTAAAATATTCCAGAATTAATAAGCCGTCACGGTTCAATTAATCCTATTTATTCATTTAAAAATCCAATTACTCAATTGATGAATTAAATAAACTTTTAACAAAAAAAGGCTAATTTTAATTATGAGTTGACAACATTAACTTAGAGATAAAATTATTCATTTTGGTAAAAAAAAAATGTGAACAAATATAACAATTAAAGATTAAAAGTAAATCAAGGATTCTAACTACCATTTTTATTTTTATTTTTTTTAAAGGTTTTACATATAAAATTTACCAAAACATTAAACAAAGGACTATATCTATTCCTAAACTAATTTATTTAATTCCACTCAAAAGAAAACAAATCTCTTTTTAAACTTAAACTAAGCTAATTCTAAAACAAGCAAAATTAAAGATTGAATGAACGCTCAAGAATTCAAAACTTATTCTGACACTAATTCAAATTGAAAAATAGATCTAAAAATCTTCCTTTATTAATTTTAAATTTTATTTAACCTAATCCTATTTTAGAAAATAGGACTTACCTGATTAATTAACTCAAATCGTTTTTTATTTAAGTAAGATGTTCTAGTTTAAATCCAAAACAAATAAAAACCTCTTTTCTTTTGTTTTTTTAAAAAAAAAAAACCAAAATCTGATCAAACAATGCTATCTTAAAACACTAATAAAATAAAATAAAATCCATATTTCTTTATCCTAATTTTATTTAAACTAATTTTACAAATTTAATTCCCTAATTCTACCCTATTCCCACTCACACACATGCTCAAACACACACACACACACACACACGCTCGCTCACTTGCACACACGCATACACTCCACTAATAACACTCTCACACACTCACCTAAGAAAGAAAAAAAAAACAAAAGGGAAAGGGGGTCTGAGAGAAAGAAAGAGAGAGGCCTAGAGAGAGAAAGTGAGACTAAGAGAGAAGGGAGGAAGAGAGGCTGATCGGAGAAGAAAGAAGGCCGGCCGCGAGGGGAAAGCTCCGCCGCGCAAGAAGGGAGGACCGCGTGTGCCCAGATGGCGCCAGCGGTGGGCTGTAGAGGCCACGACGCGAGGCTGCCGGGAGCGCACTCCAGAGAGGAAGACGTCGGCAGCAGTGTCGACGAAGATGGAGCTCCGAGGACGAAAAAGGGGCACCGATCTGATGGTTGGTGGGCGGTAGTGAGGAGAAGTCGGGGTTGGCCGACAAGCGATGGCAGATCGGGAACGGAGAAGGGGAATACCGCCACTGTTGGTGGCCACAGTTATAGTGCGGGGAAGAGGAAGGGAGGAGCTGGTCGGCCGCCCACCGACGCGAGCAGCTCGGTGGCTTGGCTAGTTTACGGCGGGTAGATCGGCGCTCCTTTGAGGCTGAGGGAGGTGGTTACGGTGGTGGCTCTACGCAGAAGGTCTCACGGTGGTGGAGCAAGCGGAAGGCTGATCTGGAAAGAATGCCAGCGATGATGATGGAGATGAATGGAAGAGGAAGAAACCGTGGATGGTGGAGGAAAATTCGCGGTGGTTTGGCTGGGAGATCGGCGAAGGAGTGGTGGCCGGCTTCCCTCTCCATTTCTACTCTTCTCTTTTTTGTTATTTTCTTCTCTTTTTGAACAAAAGAAAAATTGGGTGTATGTTTGGTTCTGATATGAGATTCTTATGTTTTTTTTAGGTGAACTGAGATAAAGGAAAATGGAAGACGCCAGGAGAGAGAGCATGGAGGAAGGGGCCGCGGCGATGCTTTGGCAGAGAAGGGAGGCCGCGGCCCCCTCAGATTTTTTTAATTTTTATTTTTGAGAAAATATGAGATTGTTGTTTATTTCTGACCTGAAAATTGAATTTGAGATGGACTGTTGAAGAACTTCTGATTATATCTGGCTGTATATCTGGCTGTGATTGACTGGATGTTGTGCTTGCTGTGTATGAGTACTGGGAATATATTACTGTATCAATTTTCTTTTTGGTGTGCAAACAAATCTCTTAAGAACTCAGGTATGTCAAAAAATGGTGATGACTAATTTCTGTGTTGGAATCAGATTCTTCCCCCCTTTTCTTTGTGGAATTTGATCCCCTTTATACATCTTCATGAATCAATTTGTCAATCCTCACAGCAGCAATTCTTGACTTAATTGATATGATTTGCCGATTTCATGGGATTGTTTTTGATCTTGCATGTTGCATTCCTCGCATTTTTCTTCTCCTGCATGTGAGCTGTGCCACCGTGTTTGAATCTTGTATAAGATTACAGCTCGTTTTCCTTGTTTTGTTGGGCATCGTTCATTTTTCTCTCTTCAGGCTGCCTCGGTTTTCCTTTCCTTTTTCTTTTTTTCATTTTTTTTAGCATTTGCATGCTTCCGTCGGTGCTGTCTCATTTCTTTTTGTTTTTTTTTCTTTTTGTCTTTTTGTCTCTTTTTTTTATAAATAAAATGAAAATAAAAAATGAAAAATGAAACTGAAACTGAAATGGGCTACAACAACTTTTTTTTTTTGGAGATGAAATGGGCTCATCTAATTTTTGGATAATAAAAAAAATGACAACAACAATAACAAAAAACATGATGGGCCCTTTTTTGTCACATGAAATGGGCTTAATCTAAAAAAATTTTAACACACAAAATGGGTTCAACAACACAACCAAAAATGAAATGCAATGGGCTGACAATATTTTTTCGTTTATGGGCCGGACAAAATCCAATGTTCACAGTTGCCCCTCTTTACTTATTTCTTATAAGAGAATATGAAAAACTTAAGTTTTACATATTGTCTTCGTAAGGAATAAGTAAAGATATGAACATAGATTTTGTTCGGTAGTGCATGAAATGCAAATGCAAGAGAAATAGAATTCCAACATGGAAAGAACCTAAACATGCAAGAAAGTCCCGTGCAAATTATGCCATTCAGAAACTGGCTATACAAAATTTCAAATGACAAGAGTTGCAAGAACCAAACGGACTGACCTGAAATTTACAAGTTAATGGATGCTGACAGGAAATTAAAAATCGACAGGGGTTAACAAGAGATTAAAAATCGACAAAGACCGATGAGAATTTACAAGCTTTGTGACCAACTGGATATGGTTTAACAAGCAATAGGAAATGAAAAGCCTTGCAGTCTACTAGACATGGGTCTACAACACATACTCACAGTCATCAATACACAACACACCCATACACATGCACGTACACACAAATACTCACATACACACATGGAACTTACATGCCTAAAGGAAGAGAGAGAGTGATAGGAAATTAAAAGCCGAATGGGACTAACATGAATTTGAAAGCCAACAGGGGCCGACAGAAATTTAAAAGTCATCGGGGGCAGATAGGAATTTAGAAGCCATTGGGGGCTAACTGAAAATTAAAATTGGCAATCTGAGGCCGACAAGAAATTTAAATTGGCAATCTGAGGTTGATAATGGCAATTTGAGACTGGCAAGAAAAGTAAATTGGCAATCTGGGGCCGACTGAAATTTAAATTGGCAATCTGAGGTCGACAAGAGAAGTAAATTGGCAATCCGAGGCCGATAATGGCAATTTGAGACCGGCAAGAAAAGTAAATTGGCAATCTGGGGCCGACTGAAAATTAAATTGGCAATCTGAGGCCGACATGGCAATCTGAGGCCGACAAGAGAAGTAAATTGGCAATGGCAATCCGAGGCCGACTGGGAAAGTAAATGGCAATCTGAGGCCTACTGACAACGAAATTGGCAATCTGAGGCCGACTGAAAATTAAATTGATAATCTGAGATTGATAATGGCAATTTGAGACCGGCAAGGAAAGTAAATTGGCAATCTGGGGCCGACTGAAAATTAAATTGGCAATCTGAGGCCGACAAGAGAAGTAAATTGGCAATCCGAGGCTGATAATGGCAATTTGAGACCGGCAAGAAAAGTAAATTGGCAATTTGGGGTCGACTGAAAATTAAATTGGCAATCTGAGGCCGACATGGCAATCTGAGGCCGACAAGAGAAGTAAATTGGCAATCCGAGGCCGATAATGGCAATCGGAGGCTGACTGGGAAAGTAAATGGCAATCTGAGGCCTACTGACAACGAAATTGGCAATCTGAGGCCGACTGAAAATTAAATTGATAATCTGAGATTGATAATGGCAATTTGAGACCGGCAAGGAAAGTAAATTGGCAATCTGGGGCCGACTGAAAATTAAATTGGCAATCTGAGGCCAACATGGCAATCTGAGGCTGAGAAGAGAAGTAAATGGCAATCTGAAGCCGACTGAAAATTAAATTGGCAATCTGAGGCCGACATGGCAATCTGAGGCTGACAAGAGAAGTAAATTGGCAATCCGAGGCCAATAATGGCAATCCGAGGCCGACTGGGAAAGTAAATGGCAATCTGAGGCCTACTAACAACGAAATTGGTAATGTAAGACCGACTGAAAATTAAATTGATAATCTGAGATTGATAATGGCAATTTGAGACCGGCAAGGAAAGTAAATTGGCAATCTGGGGCCAACTGAAAATTAAATTGGCAATCTGAGGCCAACATGGCAATCTGAGGCTGAGAAGAGAAGTAAATGGCAATCTAAGGCCGACTAAAAATTAAATTGGCAATCTGAGGCCGACATGGCAATCTGAGGCCAATTAAATTGGCAATCTGAGGCCAACTGGGAAAGTAAGTGTTTCAAATTTCTTTTTCTCTTGACCTTTTTCAAAAACACCTTTGTGAAACGACTTTTACCGTATTGAAGCAACTCTTGAGGAAGACTTCAACCGATCAAACTAGTAGCTCACGAATTGGATCTTTTCGCACAGACGAGACTTTTCTTTTCTTCTGTGAATTTTTCCTACTTTTTTATCATTCTTTCTTCTTACCCAGCTTCTTCCTGCCAAGCTTAGTTTGAAGTTTTTGGGTATTCTTAGCGAAATGATAGTCATTGATGTGTTGCTGCAAATATTGTTAAGCTGTATAATTCATGCTCAAATTCATGCTTGCTCGAGACATCATAAATGAATATGCATTTAAGAGAGAGAAAAGAATAAATTTTATTGCTTTGGGTATCTAAAACTTCTAAGAATAAAGGTAATTTCAAGGGGTTGGAATGGAACAAGAATGAAACAAAGAAAAAAAGAATGTCACTGTGAGGGACACAAATTTTTGCCCCATTTTCGATTCTTGGTTACTCATTCAATCGATTCCTTGCTATCACTGGCTGTTATAATCATTGTATCTGACGACATGTCTTCCAGCCCTTTCTTTTTCACCTGAATCCCTAGAATTTGCCCCATCGACAATTTGTTTGGTCCTCAGGACTGATTCATCTTTGATAGATTACCCCAGTATAGGATGCTTGAGATGATGCTCATTATTTTGCCCTAATTTTTGCCTAGGCTACCCTTGCGGGTTTTCATCCTAGCGGGCATTTTTCTTTTTATGTTACCCTAACTTTTGTTTAGGCCGTTCTTTCGAGTTTTTGACCTAATGGGTTTTTTCTTTTTTCTTTTAATTTATTTCTCATCCTAGCTTTTGTTTAGGCCACTCTTTTGGGTTTTTAACCCAACCAGCTTTTACAGCATCTTTTCAAATGTAAAACTTTTTGACTGCATCTGCATTGGTTCGTCTAGATAGTTCTTATCCATCCATATTTTGCAAGATTAATGCCCCTCCTGAAAATGCTTGTTTGACAATGTAAGGGCTTTCATAGCTTGGAACCCATTTTCCCTGTGCATCCTCTTGATTAGGGAGAATTTTCTTCAGAACTAAGTCTCCTGGATAAAAATCCTTGGGGCGAACTTTCTTATTGAAAGCTTTAGCCATTCTGCTTTGATACAACTGGCCATGACAAATAGCTGTCAACCTTTTCTCTTCTATCATATTCAACTGTTCATACCGAGCTTTTATCCATTCAGATTCTTCTAACTCTGCCTCCATCAGAACCCTTAATGATGGGATTTCCACTTCTATGGGAGATACAACTTCCATTCCATACACCAATGAGAAAGGAGTTGCCCCTGTGCTTGATCATATGTTGGTACGATATGCATGCAAAGCACATGGCAGCATTTCATGCCAATCTTTGTAGTTCACTACCATCTTGGTGACAATTTTCTTGATGTTCTTGTTTGCCGCTTCGACCGCGCCATTCATTTGAGGCCTATAGGGAGCTGAGTTGTGATGTTTGATTTTGAACGTCTCAAAGAACTTCTGAACCTCAGCACCATTAAGATTAGGAGCATTGTCTGTGATAATTCTTTCTGGAATTCCATATCTACAGATAATGTCCCTTTTGACGAATTTGACAAACACATTCTGTGTGATATTAGCATATGAGACAGCTTCCACCCATTTAGTGAAATAGTCTATCGCTACTAAGATGAAACAATGACCATTGGATACCTTGGGATTAATTGGACCAATAACGTCCATGCCCCACATTGAGAAAGGCCAGGGAGATACCATGTTATGCAATGGAAGCGGAGGAGCATTGACTCGGTTTGCATATATTTGGCATTTGTGACACCTCCGAACATAATTGATGCAGTCACTCTCCATGGTGGACCAATAATAACCATTCCTCAAGATCTTACTTGCCATCATATGTCCATTAGCATGGGTCCCACAGATCCCTTCATGTATCTCTGTCATGATCATGTGAGCTTCACGAACATCTACACACCTTAAGAGGATGCCATCATGATTTCTCTTATAGAGGACTTCACCATTCAAGAAAAATGCCATAGCCAATCGGCGAATTGTCTTCTTATTCACTTTGTTTGCTCCGACTGGGTACTCACCTTTCTGAATATACTGCTTGATGTCATGATACCAAGGCTGGCCATCTGGCTCAATCTCCACATTGCTACAATAAACTGGTTCATTTTGCACTTCTACATGAATCGGTTGGACGTTGGCATGAACTTCCAATTTAGTCATTGCAGCTAAGGTTGCCAAAGCATCTGCAAATTGATTCTTGTCTCGAGTTAAGTGGGAGAATGACACCTCGTCGAATTGCTCAATTAGTCGAGACAAGTACTTCTGATTAGGCATCAATTTTGGGTCCTTGGTTCGCCATTGCCCATTAACTTGATAAATGATGAGTGCAGAGTCTCTAAAGACCTTTAATTCTTTCACTCCCAAATCAATTGCAACTTGCAAACCATTAGCGCATGCTTCATATTCTGCAATATTGTTGGTACATTCGAAATCTAATTTGATAGAGACTGGGTATTGCTTCCCATCTAGCGATACCACTACAGCTCTTATTCCACACCCATTCATATTGGCAGCTCCATCAAAATACATCTCCCATCTACATTCTTCTTCTTGCTCCTTCTCCTCTACTGCCATCACTTCACCATCAGGGAATTCTGATATAACTGGTTCACCATCCTCAAGAGGGTTTTCAGTAAGATGATCAGCAATTGCACTTCCCTTGACAAATTTTTGAGTCACATACTTGATATCAAATTCAGATAGTATCACTTGCCACTTTGACATTCTTAATGACACGTTGGGACTATCAAATATGTATTTTAATGGATTCATTCGAGAGATCAGCCAAGTGGTATAGTATACCATGTACTGTCTCAGTCTCTTGGAGGTCCATACCAATGCACAACATGTCCTCTCAATTACTAGGTAGCGGGATTCACAATCATTGAATTTCTTGCTCAGATAATAAATTGCCTGTTCTTTCCTCCCTGACTCGTCATACTGTCCTAACATTGCTCCCATTGATGTTAGTAGCACTCTAAGGTACAATATTAATGGACGACCTGGTGTAAGGAGAGTCAAAACTGGAGGTTCCATTAAATAAGCCTTTATTTTATCGAAGGCTTCTTGGCATTCATTATTCCATTCTCCAGGTTGATGTTTCCGCAGCAACTTGAATATAGGCTCACAAGTGCTAGTCAAATTAGCGATGAATCTAGCAAGGTAGTTGAGCCTTCCAAGAAAACTCCTCACTTCTTTTTCAGTTTTGGGAGCTGGCATATCTTGTATCGCTTTCACCTTGTCTGGATCCACTTTTATTCCTTCTCTGCTGACAACAAAACCCAGTAGCTTCCCTGTACAAGCTCCAAAGATGCATTTGTTTGGATTCAGCCTCAACTTGTATTTTCTGAGCCTTTCAAATAACTTTCGCAGGACTGCCACATGACTTCTCCCTCTTTAGATTTAGCAACCATATCATCTACATACACTTCAATCTCCTTATGCATCATGTCATGGAGAAGTGCAACCATTGCACGCTGATATGTAGCACCAGCGTTCTTTAATCCGAATGGCATAACTGTATAGCAGAATGTTACCTACGGAGTTACGAAAGTTGTTTTTCCTTTGTCATCAGCATCCATGAGGATTTGATTATATCCTGAGTAGCCATTCATAAATGAAAATCGATGATTTTTTGCAGTATTGTCAACAAGGACATCAATGTGAGGGAGAGGAAAGTCATCTTTCGGGCTGGCTTTGTTTAGGTCTCTGTAGTCTACGCACATCCTGACCTTCCCATCCTTTTTAGGCACAGGCACAATGTTAGCCACCCAATCAGTATGTCTTGATACCTCCAAAAATCCAGCCTCTAGCTATTTAGACACCTCTTCTTTTATTTTTAATGACATTTTAGGCCGCATCCTTCTTAACTTCTACTTTTTTGGTTCAACTCCTGGATATAAAGGGATCTTATGTGAAGCTATCTCCGGATCCACTCCTGGCATATCACGATAAGACCATGCAAAGACATCCATGAATTCTTTGAAGAATGCAATCATCTCTGATCGTTCTGGGTTTTTAACTATTTTCAGCTCTTTCTTCTCTTCTTCAGTCCCCATATTAATCAACTCAATCGCTTCATTATCTGGGCCAATTTCTTTTTCAGAATGTTCTAATAGGTCTGAGAATTGCTCGACAATTTCTCCATCCTCATCAGATTCATGATCTTCACAATCAAGTGCAGCAAGAGAGTCAATTGATAAGCTTCCAAGATTTCTTTCATGTGACAAAATTTTAAAATCCCTGGAAAGCAATTGTGTTGGGTTGGAAAAGTAAAATGGAGGGATAAATAACATGGAAGGACATTAATAAATGAGCTAAGAATGGTCACAGGAATAAAAGGAAAATTAAAAAAAGGAAACAGAAACGAGGCAAAAAGAAGACATAAAGAATAATTATTGAAAAATCATGCAAGTTCATTATGATGTCTTGGAGTAGCATAAACAGAAGCACAAACAAATCCTTATTAATGTAACCAACAATTACTTTGAAGCAACAATATCAATCACTGGTTCAAATGTCCAGTTCATCAGTATCTCATCATTGTTAGCAGCATGAGTATTTTTATACTCTTCAGACTCCTCGGCATCCACCATGTTGATGATTGGACAATGGCTAAGGGAGCAGCCTTCTTCAGCTATGATAACTTCAGCTGGGTAAGGAAATGTCTCTTTTAGGTGAGGGATCTGCTTCATCTTCTCATTCTGCTTCTTTTGCCTAAGAGCCATGGTCTTCATCTGCTCTTCCAATGATGCCTCATATCCTAAACCGAATCGGTTATGCTTCCCTGAGATAGGTAGAGGCATTTTAATACCCTGCAACTGCGGTCCCAATCCTTTGCCATGCAGATAACCATTCTTAGTCATGATGTGAGCTACTACCTGATTGACATCTTGCCTTGAGAACTCATTTTCTTCTTGTTTCATCCCTACAACCTCCGGATTGTGCCACAAACTGCTTTCAACTAGCTCCACATTTTCAACATATAGCAGCGTAACTGGTTTAGATACTATGATCTCCTTCTCTCCATGGATTGTAATGATTGAGCCATTCTCAATGAACTTAACCTTTTGATGCAAGGTAGAAGGAACGACACCAACATTGCTAATCCACGGTCTTCCCAGCAACATATTATAATCGGATTCAATCTCTATTACTTGGAATAACACCTCAAACCTACTTGGTCCAATTTCCAATGGTAAGACTGTTTCCCTAAGAATGCTTTTCTTTGCTCCGTTGAAAGCTTTCACAATCATTACTTGTGGCGAAATATCATCTTTGCTTATTGACAAGTAGCTTAAGGTCGATACTGGTAAAACGTTCAATCCTGACCCTCCATTGATGAGAACTTTAGGTACTATATAGCCTCTGCACTTCAGAGTTATGTACAGTGCATGTGGGTTGGCCTGTGATACAATTTCTTCATCTGAGAATGTAATCATATTAACACGCCTCACCGGATCAACCATATTCACAACATTCTTTAATGAGACATCAGGTTTCACATAGGCATTCTTCAAAACTTTTAGCACGACTTTTTGATGAGATTCAGATGATAAGATTAATGACAGCAGGGATATTCTGGCAGGAGTTTTCTTCAATTGTTCCAGTATATCATACTCACTTTGCTTCATAATTTTTAGGAACTCCTCTTCTTCATCTTCTACTTTTTCTTTTATCTCTAAATTAGAGCTATTTTCACCATTCCCTTTGTCAATAAACTTCCCCTTTTCCAGCTCTCTAGGACCATAATACCTTCCACTTCTGGTTATATTGGTTACCACTCCACCTAATCGGGCCTCTGAGGTTTCTTCTACATCTCCTTTTGTCTCTACCTTCGTTTCATAATTCCATGGCACAACATGAGTATTCTCATAATCAAAGGGCATCGGCTTCTTCACAGTGATCACCACTTTTTCCTATTTCGAAACTGGGTTAAGTGGCAGTACTCGGAGCACGAAACGCTCGATCACATTCACCTCTTTAGAGAATTTTGATCTTTTTTTTGCTTGAATCACACCTAAGTTGAGCAATTCTTGTACTCGAGCCTTGAAATCCCAACAAATTTCTATATCATGACCAGGACCTCCGGAGTGATATATGCAACTTGATTCCATGTCATACTTCTTATTCTCCTTTATTGCAATAGCAGGTGCTATCATGTTGTAACCAGCCTCATCCAAGCCAATGAAAATTTTCTCCATGGGTGTTCTAAGACTCAGCACTTTCTTTATCAAAGGTTCCTCCATTTCCAAGGCATTCACACGACCTCCTCCTTCATGATTTGGAATTGGATTATTGACGATATCAGGCTTTGATTCTTCCTGGAGGTCTAATCTCCCACAAGCAATTAATTTTCTCACTGCCGTCTTAAACCCTTCACAGTCCTCAATGGAATGTCCCATAACATCCATGTGATACTTGCAAGTTAGATTCGGGTTATACCATGCTGGGAATGGTGGTTCCAATGGACGTACCGGATATGGCGATATCAAATGAGCCTCGAATAATCTTTGGAAGAGGTCAGCATTAGAAATGGATAACTTCAGAAAAGGTGGAAGGTTTGGGAATCGATTCCGATTCTGATTTTGGAAATTTGGTCGTGGTGGTGTAGTGTTTGGGTAGTTTTGAGGATGCGTGGTCGGGTTATAGGTATAGGTCGGGCGAGATGGTTGGTGCGGTCTTATGTGGATATTGTTGACTTGAGGCTGAGGGTATGAAGTGGTGCTTATGGCTTGGTAAGAAGGGACAGGGCGTTGGTATTGTGGATTTTGGAATTTTGGGTGTGTTGATGGGTATCTAGGGATAGAAGATTGTTGACCTTGTACAAGATTTATTTCAGGCTCTTTCTTTTTTGGTGGGAATGCTCTTTTTGTGTCCTCATTGCTTATAGGAAGCTTACCAGCTTTAGCTAAGCTTTCAATTCTCTCTCCAGCCGTTATCAGCTCAGAGAAATCCTTGTAAGCTGCTCCTGTCATTGCTCCAATGTAAGGATATCCTAAGGTCCCCAAAAAGTATGAGCACATTTCAGATGGGATAAGTAGCGGTTGTACTTGAGCAGCTAAAGCTCTCCACCTTTGGGCATACTGCTTAAATGACTCGTCTTTCTTTTTCTGCATCATGGTTAATTGCTCATGAGTAGGTGCCGCTTCCATGTTGAACTTGTATTGGCTCATGAATTGATCTGCCAATTCTCTCCAGCTAGAAATCTTTGGATGGTCTAGTTGAATATACCATTCCAAGGCAGGTCCAGTCAGGCTTTCATGGAAAAAGCTAATGAGAAATTTTTCATTTTTTGACCATATTGCCATTTTAGCACAGTAACTCTTCAAGTGAAACAAAGGGTTACCAGTCCCATCATACTTTGAGAAATCAGGGACTTTGAAGTCTTTGGGGACTATCAAGTCTTCAGGAGGACATAATTGTTCAATCTCCACGTAACCATAGGAGCTGGGACCCTGGATAGCCTTAATTTGCTCCTGAATTTTCCTCATCCATTCTTCTTTTAACTTGTCTTTCTCCGCCTCTACATTACTATTTTCTGAGTGAAGTGGCTGCTTTTGAGTGACGACGCGTGGCTGCTCCCAAGTATGGATAGCATGCCCGTGTCCTTCAGTATATTCATTTTCTAGGGGATGATAGCCTTTTCCGATGGGAATCACCATTAGCATTGTTGGTGGTGGTTGTCCATGAGGGTTATTCAGCATCCTTCCCATATCATTCATTTCCTGGGTGATATTCGGAGGGGCACTTGATATCACTGGCATGTTACTATGGTGGCATTTGGTTGCACACTTACTGGCGTATCTCTGTTTGATAGGCTCCCAACAGGTCGAGTGACTCTTTCATGACTCTCATCATTTCTTCCATTCTTGCTTCAGTATCAGTCATCATATTCAACTGCCCTCTTATTTCATCCACCTCCATGCTTAGGTTCCTTCCCGGTTCAACAGTGGTTGCAATTGAGTGTGTCTTTCCTATTTCAGAATTTCCTCCTCCAGCCATCTTGGTTCGAGCTCTTGTATTGTAAGTACGAGTTTGATCAATTTCTGTTTTCCTTGGGCGCCTAATGGTGACAAAGTTTTACCTGTGTTAGAGAATTTTATTAAAAAAAGAAAGGAAAAGTACATTGCTGTTTGTCAGAGTCCTTCAATCATGTCTAGTCTTGATGTGAGTATCTTTGATAATAATTGTTCCCCAGAACGTCCCGTTCAAAGGTACTAAGTCATGGATATGATCATGAGACTAACACAAGGAATCAACCCTTCTTTCATTCATTGTGCATTGCAATCATTGTTCTTGTACAATCATTCAAAAAGAAAATACATCATAAAGCCAATGCATCACTACTTCCTAAAAGCAAATCTACTTATGCTTCCTCAGCGTCTTCCCTTGATTATTTGCTTCATCTTCCCAATCAAATCTTTGCAGTAGTATACAAAGTTACAAATCTCATCTGGGGTGTCAAAAGGAATTATTTCTTGCTCAGCCATTTCTAAGTATCTTGGAATATCTTCTATTGCCGCGTTAGCCAATCCTGCTAAGTTTGAAAAGCGAGTCTTCAAGTTATGAATAATGTGATTTTGATTTTGCACTTCAAACTTTAAGTCTGCAACTTTCCTCTTTTCTTCTCCTAATGTAGCTTGATAACTCATGATCTCATCTTTCATGTGTTGTTTTAGTTCCGCAATCTCTCTCTGATGTTCCTTGCTCATTTCTTCCGTTGCTTGCCTCATCTGTTCCTTACTCACGAGCATAGTTGCTTCAACTGCTTTAGCATTATGGAGTAGCTTCTTTAGTCGTCGATTTTCAGCTAACGCCTCATCACGCTCCTGCCTTCGAAGCTTTAACTCTTGATTGGCAGCTTTGAGACATTCTCTGGTCTTCATCATGTGCTCATGCTCCATTTTTAACTTCTTACTAGTCCCTTCTAGAACATGATGCTTTTCAATGCTTTCCCGCTTTAGAGTTTCATAATCATGGTGGGCATTTTTTAGTTTATTCTCCACTTGTATCTTCTCTTGCTTAACTTTGTCCAACCCTTCTCTCATTTCTTTAATCTCTTCACTGTTTTCAAGATGTGAGGTTGATGCCATGTTAGAAGTAACTGTTAAAATTCTAAATGGCAACTTAACTTCTTAAGCCCTGTTTTTCACCCATTGATGGTAGCTTTCTCTTATTGCACAGCTTCTGACTCCTAATTCTTTTCCTTTTCTGACAACATTGTTCCAAGCAAATCGGACTTTCTGTAGTAAGTTACTGTCATTGGAGTCCAAGTAATATATGATGAAAGGAGTTATTGTAGCTTCGGAAGGTGGCTCCATTATAGGGTAACCAAGTTGGCGCAATACCAATGCTGGATTGTAATTAATGCACCCTCGGGTTCCCATAAGAGGTACATTTGGAAAGCTTCCACACTGATAAATCAATGTTTGTCCATCTTCCCACCAGGGGTACCATCGAATCCCTTTTTCACTCAATTTTGCAAATTCTTCAGCCCATTCCCGTCCATTTTTCTTCTTAATATGATGCATTTTTAGATTGTTAATGGGACACGATGCCTTGCAATTCCTTTGGAATATATGTGAGGTAATCCATATATAATATTGGCAAGCAACACAAAATTCTCTTGCCATTCCTTTCATAGCAGAAATTCAAGGAACAGTATACATCTGCTAAGAGGGCTGGAACAGGATTATGGTTATGAAATTTCCGAGCAAGAAACACATCAATTGCTGCAAAATCTACGAAACCGTCAATATTTGGAAACAAGACAATGCCATAAATGGTGAAAGCCAACACATCTGAAAAAGTATCCCAATCTTCAGCTCGAGCTAAACAATACATATGTTTCTCCAAGTAGTCTTTTGTGAATCCCTTGGTCCCATTTCTACATTTTTGTGCCTCATGCAAATCTCTTGCACTTACTTTTAGAACATTTGCTATAGTGTGCAAAGAAGCATAATGTCCTTGGTAGATGTAAAGCTTTTCTCCTTTTAATGGTAACCCCAAGATCCGGTCAAATTCCTCAAGGGTTGGTGCCAACTGGAAATCTTGAAAGGTGAAGCATCGGAGTGGAGGATCATAATACTGAGCTAGTGCTGTGATTGCCTCTACTTGTTCTTCTACTTCCAATAGGCTGAAAACTTTTCCATACTTTCTAGTAAGAGAAAGACGCTGTGGTACCTTCAACAGTTGAATCAAGGATCTCAGGCTTTCTGTGTCAGGTTTCTTGGCTTTAAGATGTAAAGTCTTTTTCAGTTTTTCTTCTTCATGATTGTTTAGTCTCATGTTTGCTTCCATTTTTCTAAAGATACTCGCAACAAGACTAGGATATGATTCTCTAACAAACCTGTTGAAACAAAGAGGGAAAGAATGATTTTTATTTTTAATTATGAAGAAAAAGGAAGAATAAGCATCTAAAATATATAAAGAGTTTATGTACAAAGAAAATAGGTTAAGGAAGAGGTATGCTCCCTTTGTGTCCTATTTTTCAGGTAAACTGTTGATGGTTCTATGGTCTCCTGAGCTTTTTACTTAGTGTACCTCTCATCAGGTGTGGGTCTATGATTTAAGGATTCTAACGGTCTCTAGAGCTAAGAGCTCATTTCAAAATGTTATTTACAACAGCAGGTGAACCGCTAGGTGTAGGACATTCCGAAAGAGTCAAACTCTAGACGAGATTTTCGCAATAACCAAATAGGACGTACATCCAATATGACTATTGCTACACAATCTCTTACCTATCTCAAGTTGCACTCAGACCCAGGTATAGGGCCCCACTCCTGTGTGATTAATGTGTGAGTGTTGTGTGTGAAGGGAGCATACAAACCTGGAATCCTAAAACTACCCATGCCCAATACCTGCAAAATGAACAATACTAAACAAAGGTTGTCTACCCTAGGGTTGTTCACCAATAAATAAATAAATAAATAAAAGAATCTGTACAAGCATAATGAAAATAAAAGGAAGGAAAAAGAAAAAAAATGGGCACAAAATAAAAGTCATCAATCCTAAGGTTTTTACAAAGAAAAAAAAAAAATAAAAACTATACAAATATGATGGTGACAAAATTCTAACAAAAGAAATGAATAGCAATCCATTAAAAGAAAAGAAATAAATAAATAAGATGAAAATAAAATAAACTAAAAAGAAAAGTGTGGTTATAATAATATGGACAATCAATTATTTTTGGCCTGACTCTCACTGACTGTCCCCAGTGGAGTCGCCATTTGTCGTAACCAGGATCACGACGGGGACGGTGAAAAAAGAATTTTTTTTGAAAATTTGGAGTCGCCACCAAGTTTATTGAAATTGGGAAAACATGGAAAAACCTGTTATTTTTACAAATGGTCTTTGAAACTAGATTTGAGCTCGGGAGTCGGTTATGTATAGAGAAGGGCAGGCATTTAATCTTACGCACCCCTAGTACACCCGTCCTTAGACGGTACCTATAATTGATTTGTGCAGATTATTAATAACCTTTTTGAAATATTTATTTTTCCATTTGTTATTTACAAAAAAGGATAAAAAAAAATTTCTTTAAAAAGAAATTTTGGAGCATCAAACTGTCACAATTCAGATGTCCAAAATATTGAGTTAACAAACCGTCGCGGCTAAATTAATATTTTTATTTGAAATAAAATATTTGATAAATAAGTAAAAAATCTTATAAATATTTACAAACAAGAAAAGAAAGAAAACAAATAGTTTTGGCATTTTGTTTATAAAAGAAAGAAAAAAAATAATTAAATAAATAAATACAAACGAGAATAAATATATTTTTCGAGGAAATTTCGGATCATTAAGCTGTCACAGCTCAAATGTCCAAGTTATTAAGTTAACAAGCCGTCTCGGCTAAATTAACATTTTTAACAGAATATTTCTCTCAAAAAAAGAAATCATTAAAAAAATTATTAACAAGTAAAGTAAATATGTAAATTTAATTTTTTGACAGGGATCAGAATCACCTGCTCCTACGTATCCCCTGGTGCAATAGAGAATTCAAAGTCACGTAGTTCTGTAGAAATATTTTTGTTTTAATTAATTTATAAACTAAAACTTTTTTGAAAATGAATTTTTAGAATATCAAGCCGTCACAGCTAAAATATTCCAGAATTAATAAGCCGTCACGACTCAATTAATCTTATTTATTCATTTAAAAATCCAATTACTCAATTGATGAATTAAATAAACTTTTAACAAAAAAAAGGCTAATTTTAATTATGAGTTGACAACATTAACTTAGAGATAAAATTATTCATTTTGGTTAAAAAAAATTGTGAACAAATATAACAATTAAAGATTAAAAGTAAATCAAGGATTCTAACTACCATTTTTATTTTTATTTTTTTTAAAGGTTTTACATATAAAATTTACCAAAACATTAAACAAAGGACTATATCTATCCCTAAACTAATTTATTTAATTCCACTCAAAAGAAAACAAATCTCTTTTTAAACTTAAACTAAGCTAATTCTAAAACAAGCAAAATTAAAGATTGAATGAATGCTCAAGAATTCAAAACTTATTTTGACACTAACTCAAATTGAAAAATAGATCTAAAACTCTTCCTTTATTAATTTTAAATTTTATTTAACCTAATCCTATTTTAGAAAATACAACTTACCTGATTAATTAACTCAAATCCTTTTTTATTTAAGCAAGATGCTCTAGTTTAAATCTAAAACAAATAAAAACCTCTTTTCTTTTCTTTTTTTTTTTAAAAAAGACCAAAATCTGATCAAACAATGCTATCTTAAAACACTAATAAAATAAAATAAAACCCATATTTCTTTATCCTAATTTTATTTAAACTAATTTTACAAATTTAATTCCCTAATTCTACTCCATTCCCACTCACACACACGCTCAAACACACACACATACACACGCTCGCTCACTTGCACACACGCATACGCTCCACTAATAACACTCTCACACACTCACCTAAGAAAGAAAAAAAAACAAAAGGGAAAGCGGGTCTGAGAGAAAGAAAGAGAGAGACCTAGAGAGAGAAAGTGAGACTAAGAGAGAAGGGAGAGTGAGAGGCCGATCGGAGAAGAAGGAAGGTCGGCCGCAAGGGGAAAGCTCCGCCGCGCAAGAAGGGAGGACCGCATGTGCCCATATGGCACCAGTGGTGGGCCGTAGAGGCCGTGACGTGAGGCGGCTGGGAGTGCACTCCAGAGAGGAAGATGTCAGCAGCAGCGCCGACGAAGATGGAGCTCCGAGGGCGAAAAAGGGGCACCAATCTGATGGTTGGTGGGCGGTAGTGCGGAGAAGTCGGGGTTGGCCGGCAAGCGGTGGCAAATCGGGAACAGAGAAGGGGAACACCACCACTGTTGGTGGCCGCGGTTATAGTGCGGGGAAGAGGAAGGGAGGAGCTGGTCGGCCGCCCACCGACGCGAATAACTCGGTGGCTTGGCTGCTTCACGACGGATAGATCGGCGCTCCTTTGAGGCTGAGGGAGGTGGTTGCGGTGGTGGCTCTACGCAGAAGGTCTCACGGTGGTGGAGCAAGCGGAAGGCTGATCTGGAAAGAATGCCAGCGATGATGATGGAGATGAATGGAGGAGGAAGAAACCGTGGATGGTGGAGGAAAATTCGCGGTGGTTTGGCTGGGAGATCGGCGGAGGAGTGGTGGCCGGCTTCCCTCTCCATTTCTACTCCTCTCTTTTTTGTTATTTTCTTCTCTTTTTGAACAAAAGAAAAATTGGGTGTATGTTTGGTTCTGATCTGAGATTCTTATGTTTTTTTTGAGGTGAACTGAGATAAAGGAAAATGGAAGAAGCCAGGAGAGAGAGCATGGAGGAAGGGGCCACGACGATGCTTTGGCAGAGAAGGGAGGCCGCGGCCCCCTCAGATTTTTTTAATTTTTATTTTTGAGAAAATATGAGATTGTTGTTTATTTCTGACCTGAAAATTGAATTTGAGATGGACTGTTGAAGAACTTCTGATTATATCTGGCTGTGATTGACTGGATGTTGTGCTTGTTGTGTATGAGTGCTGGGAATATATTACTGTATCAATTTTCTTTTTGGTGTGCAAACAAATCTCTTAAGAACTCGGGTATGTCAAAAAATGGTGATGACTAATTTCTGTGTTGGAATCAGATCCTTCCCCCCCTTTTCTTTGTGGAATTTGATCCCCTTTATACATCTTCATGAATCAATTTGTCAATCCTTACAACAGCAATTCTTGACTTAATTGATATGATTTGCCGATTTCATGGGATTGGTTTTGATCTTGCATGTTGCATTCCTCGCATTTTTCTTCTCCTGCATGTGAGCTGTGCCACCGTGTTTGAATCCTGTATAAGATTACAGCTCGTTTTCCTTGTTTTGTTGGGCATCGTTCATTTTTCTCTCTTCAGGCTGCCTCGGTTTTCCTTTCCTTTTTCTTTTTTTCATTTTTTTTAGCATTTGCATGCTTCCGTCGGTGCTGTCTCATTTCTTTTTGTTTTTTTTTTCTTTTTGTCTTTTTGTCTCTTTTTTTTGTAAATAAAAAATGAAAAATGAAACTGAAATTGAAATGGGCTACAACAACTTTTTTTTTTTTGGAGATGAAATGGGCTCATCTAATTTTTGGATAATAAAAAAATGACAACAACAATAACAAAAAACATGATGGGCCCTTTTTTGTCACATGAAATGGGCTTAATCTAAAAAAAATTTAACACACAAAATGGGTTCAACAACACAACCAAAAATGAAATGCAATGGGCTGACAATATTTTTTCGTTTATGGGCCGGACAAAATCCAGTGTTCACAGTTAGGATACTGATATAAAAGGTTTGGATGTGTATAAATTACTTATAATTGATGTAAAAATTATTTTTAGCAATTTGGGAATAATTAGTAACTAGAAAAGATTAAAATCTTGATTTTATGAAGCTTTAAGGAGACTAATTTTCTGATTATGTTCAAGAATTGTTCAAGGCTGTTCATATTGTTCACACACTTAAGAATTACTTATATTTGATGTAAAAGTTATTTTTGGTATCATAGATGCATGAAAGGGTAATTACAAGTGTTAGATTCAGCCGTTTTGCAAAATGCGAAAAAATGTGTTTTGAACTATCAACTATGTTATTTCAGTCAAATGTCTTTAATTAGAACAATTAATGATGTTGAATGTGTCCATGTGTTTAAAATACCATTTATAATGTTTAGAAAAAGTTTTAGAAGTTTCGGTTACTATTAAGTGTTCAAAATGTGTGATTTTGCACTTTGACCCCTAAAGTGTGTTAAAATTTGGTCTATGGCCCTAAAAGATTATTATGATGAGTTTAAATAGTTTCTAATAGTTATATGTCTCTTGAAAGTATTGATTAAAGTTAAATATCTTTAGTTTGTGAGAAGGTGTTAAAAATGGGTATTTACATTTTGACCCATAACCTTTGAGAAATTGTGATTTGACCCCTTTGGGGTTTAAACGTAAATATTGATAATTTGATGAGATGAATGTGATTGATAGCTTGTGAAGGCTATGTTCATATATTGAAATTTATATGGCTTAGATGCATTTTTATGTAATTTAAATTATGGCATGTTATAGTTACGTTTGATTCATTGAGATGCATAATTTCATGAAGTTTTATGAGCATGAAACGTTGAAATGATGAATTATTCATGTTTGCATCTCTATATAATATGGCAAGAGTAAAAGTGACATAAAACACATGGAAATGATCCTCTAGACTCCCCGAATTAAAGGTTATCAGAGGTGATCCAAATCGAAAGTGATCCTTTGGACTCGCCGAATTAAATGTTATGAAAGGTGATCCTAATGCCTCTTATCCCGTACCTTAAAAGTTGGGAGCTTAACTTATCAAAAGGAATAAGATTACGCTAGTGATGACTAGTGAGGTATGAGCTCATAACCTATAACTCTCAAGAAAAGAGAGAATATAGAGCGGCCCCCAAGGAAAAGATTGAGAAATTTAAGTCACCTAAATGAGTAATAAGGAAAAGTCATTCAGATTATTTATGTCATATGCATTGTTTGTGATTGCTTTGATGTTTTAGCATATGGCATTGACATGATTTCAAAATTCATGCTAAAATACATGGACCTCAGCTAATGGCATTTAGAAACTTAATAAATGAACTCTATACATGTCCACCTTTTCATAATAAAACCTGAGGTTTCTGAGGATGATGACGATGACACTTGTGTTAGAGTTAGGAAGCCTTATTGAGATTATTGTATGAGTTTCTCATCCTTCTTCTTTTCCGTGTTGTCTCCAGACAAGGATGATGGCGTAGTTTATGACTTTATTTGAGTAGTGGACGATGGAGCTATGTTATAAATAAGAGATTCAACGGAGATAGTTTTTCCCTTGGATATAATCATATCTCATTCATCAGTTTGTATTCTATTGATGGATATATATTGATGTCCTTTATGTTTATAGAACATCACTAATATGATACAATTATTGATATGTTATTATTATTTGAGTGATGTTATGCCATGGTTGTATAATATATTTATCTGTTATTTGTTTCTAACATCTCTCTTATGCAGGCAAGATGAATGACGTTAGATACTTAGTATGCGCAGCTCACATTTTGCATTTTAAAAAAAAAATTTACCTGTATTTTCACTAAGGTATTTTCAAAAGTTTAAATTAAAGACTGGAACAAAAGAGTAATAACTAATAATTGACTTGAATGCGTTTCTAGGCATATTGAGTTAAATACTAGAGTGTTAAAATGAGGACCAAAAATACAATATTTTTAAAAAGAGACTGAAAATTGTTTAGAAGGACCAAAATCCATATTTGCAATGATCTACAATATATTTAAACCTATCTCTCTTACCTAAAAAATATTTTAAACATACTAATTGAGATTCAAGTAGTTCTTTTTTTCTTTTATTTGATAAGGTATATATTTTTTTGTTTAGGAGATTTAAGTAGTTCTTACATAATAATATATGTTTATGTTTTTCTTGGTATTCATGTTTATGAATTTCATTTGTTATATGATGAATTAGTTGTGGTGATTAAATATTCAATTTCTCAATGAATTACTTATGGTAAGTTGAAAAAGTGAGATTTTCCTATTCTATGTTTAGGTATAATTAGATGATTTTTGGTCTTTTTTTTTTATTTAACAAATGGATGATATTTTCACAAATAAAATTAAAATTGAGGATCAAGATATTTTTTTTGACAGGAATTGAGGATCAAGATTCAATAAACATATACAACATCAAAACTTATGAAAAAGATAATTAGTTATATCTTATATTTTTATTAAATAATACACATTATATCTAATTAATACTAGTGTGAGTGTGTGTTTTTTTGGGTGCATACTAGTACTCTTATTTAAAATTAAGGTTATATGTACCTCTTATTTTCTATAATTTTCCTATTAACCTCCTTCTTGATACATTATTGTTAAAAATGTTATCAATTCTTTTAATAAATACATCAACGGACTCAAAATAGAGAGATTAAGCGTAGAATACCACGACGAAACAGAAAAACATTACAATAGTAGAACAAAACTTCATTTCTTATCACTTTCTACTGCCAAAGCTTCCATTTATCACCATTATTTGATCAATATGGGTCCTCGGTGCATATTGGTTGATGATATTTTACTTGATTTCCCTTTATTTATTTTTTGGGAGAGGGATTGTACAAAATGATGTATTCAAATAACATTCCCCTTAAAAAGAAATAACGGAAGATATTTCCATGCTGATCACTTTTTAAGAAGCTAGATATAATCAGTATGTTTTGATCTAAAGGCAAAATATGGTCACTGAATTTGACCACGTACGATTCTCTAGATGTCAGCGCTATGCACGCGTAAATATAGTTGAAACATTATCTCAATTATCACGAACGAAATAAGTTTTGCTTGAAATAACATTATCATAGTTTTTCAAATGTGTTTATACAAATTTTGTTCCCAACAAAACAAGTGCAGTTGGGTTTAATATCTAACAATACCCAATTGTTCTTCGTCAAGGAAGCTTCAAAATTGACATTTGAATTTTTTATTAGAATGAATGATCTTATATCTGCATTAGTCATGTGATTTTGGTGCAATTTGTTTACCAAAAACTTATCCGCTACACGCATAATTAAAATACGTTTGACATAATCAATTTTGTCCGCGGCGTTTTAGGTTCTGCTAATTTAAGAAATCTATTTAATTTAATCATATATGTATTCGAATGCTAAATCATATATTTTCCAATAAATCTCTTAGACTTGAGCACATAAAATATTTTCATATCATATAATATACCAATCATGGTCTCATAATTTTCTAAAACACAATTTCATGCTGTATTCAAAATCATTACCTTTGCATGACTTGAAAAATCACATACTCAACACTAATTTTTCATATTTAATAATCGTCATGCAAGAAACATACTCATAATGATGAAACTAAGACTATGAGATCAAACTTACTCACCTGGAGGGGAGGAAGAAAGGGCGTCAACACCAACTGAGCTCCATGGAGCTAGAATGACATCGATTTCTGCCATTACAACTATGAAACTCTAGATTAAACTCTAATATTTTCTAGTTTGCTCTAGATCAACTCTAAAAATATTAGGGGAGCACCGCCACTTGACAACAATAAGAAAGAACAAACAACTCATAACCTAGAACATGAAATGGAGAAGAAGGAGATGACAACAACTAACGAAACCCTTACCTTTGATCTTTAGAAGATGAAGATTGGGATAGATTTGAAAGAAAGAGAGAAAAATTAGGGGGTTTGGGGAAGGGTTTCTCAGTTTTAAAAGGAAAGAACACGAGGGAAGGGTTTTATAAGGGGTTAGGGTAATCAAACCAAAATTGTGTCGTTTCTGGTATTGTGTTGTCTTCGGGTGCTCATTGCAGTGAGTATTTTACTGGCTATGGCGAGCTTGTGCAACAAAAACAGGCATAGAAAGCTCGCTGTAGTGACCCTGTTTGCATAATTCTGCAGAATTTGTGGCTGCAACATGGTTTCTGAAATCCAGGGTCTTTCTGGCTACACAGGTGGGTCTCGGGGAACCCTTGGGCAGTATGGAGTTTGTTTACGGACACGTATACTCAAGGTATAATAGAGGGAATGCAAAATTACCATATAAAGGGAAATTTTGACAAACATCAAAAGATCACATTACCCTAAACCACGATACTCGTCGTTGGCATGTTACCACCATAATCTGACCACCATCGTTAATGGGCGCACTGTTGCCGTCGATGCTAGCTCGTTGCAAGTAGACCACCATTGTCACCGATGCTAGTCGTCGAATCATCACTGACAATCATTGGACCACCATCCATGACACCAGATCACCGCTGTAGATCACCAAACCACTGCCATTGATTGCTAGACTATCATCATCAATCATCGGGCCACCATAGTTCTAACTACCACAACCATTTTATTGGGGGGTATATTTCTAGGAATGTCAATCAAAATGTTAATAATGTATTCTTATGTTTTATTTGCAAAATTCCCAAGATTTCGGTTTACATACTAAACACACATAGACATCTTGCTTGAGAATGTGATTTCTAGGAATAATATTTCCAATGAAAAATCAACTTGTCCATCACGTGTCCCTTTAAAGGTCTATTTGATTAGGGAATAAAAACAAGAAGAAAATTTCTATGAATGAATTATATATTGTCAATTTACATATGAGAATCATTCATATAATTTTCATTCTTAATTTTACATTCCAACCAAATACTCCCTAACATGTTAGGAGAAAAAGTGGTCGAATGTTTCCTTCAACCTAAAAATAGCTTTGATTGGACAAGGTTTCATAAGTGATTCTTTGAGGCTTTGACAAATCAATAATGGGGCCTTCTTAGGTGGAGAAATGGGAGTTTGTCCATATGGTGACCAAATCTCAGTTGTTATTAATCGAATCCAATGGTTAAAAAACATCTCAATAAATAATTGAATTTTAGTTGTAATTTTGATTTTCCCATTTACTCCTTGCCATGATTGTCTCATTTTTCCCCCTCCACCTTCCTATTGCAGATAAACCCGATCCCATCTTTATAGTTGTCATTTGCCCGCCCTTCTCCTCCCACACTAGTACCATTGAGTAAACCATGAACTAAGAAAGAAAACATGAACGGCTTGTTTTTTGGCTCTCTCTTACCTTCGCAATGATTGTGCCTCACATCATCATGAAGAGAGCCTCAGCCACATCGTATTTTGAGTATCTTTTACTCTTGTGTAACTCAACAATCTCATTCTTCTGCACTCTCATACCATGTTGAGAAAATGGTGGTCTTTCTCCTGGTGCACTTTTTGTTCTTCCTCTTTATGCTATGCCGCTAACAGTAGCCCAACTTCGTGTTTTTGAAGAAGTCAAGGAGGGAGAATGGCTTATTGTTGTTGCCACAAATGTTGCTGAAACATCTTTAACAATCTTAGGGATAAAGTATGTGGGATCACCTTTCATAACCATTAATTCTTGGAGCCTAAAGGATCAACTTATTGGATCATCTCTTCTAACCTTTAATTCTTGGAGTCTAGAGGATCATTTCCATGTGTCTTATGTCACCTTTAGTCTTAGCATATTATCTAGAGATGCAAACATGAACTTATAGTCATAACTTGCCATTTAACATTTCATGCTCATAAACTACATAAATTGTGCATCTTAATTATTCATTCATAATCTCAGCATGCCACAAATCATCACATCATTGATCACATAAGCATGGATCACATTATTTGCATATATCCATAAGCATGTTATTATCAATATCTCATAACAGTAAACATGCTCCTACCCAGTATGCCGAAAATCAAGGACCGAATTCAGTTAATGCATATGCTATGCTTAACAAAATATATACAATATACTAAAGATCATCATTTGCACAAATCAAGAACCAAGCATGCATAGTTATCAATTCATATTAATATCATCAATTTGTTAATAATTACACTTGAGACCTAAAAGTGGTCAAATCTGCAATTTCTTAAGAGTTATGGGTTAAAGTGTAAATTCTCCTTTTAACACATTTTCTTAAACTAATAATCCTTAAAATTAATCTACGCTTTTAAGAGACCCATGACACTTTGAAATTATTTAAACTCATCATAAAAACCTTTTTGGACCATAAACCAAATTTTGATATACTTTAGGGGTCAAAGTGCAAAGTTTCTCATTTTTGACACTTAGCAAATACCAATGCTTCTAAAACTTTTTCTAAACATCATAAATAGTATTTTGAATACACAAACACATTTAAAATCATTAGTAACTTTAATTAAATTTATTTAGCCACAATTCCATAGTGATAGTTCGAGGTACAACTTGCAATACTTTGCAAAATGGTTCAAACTAACACTTTTAATTATTCTTTTAAGCATCTAAGGTACCAAAAATAATTTTTACAACAATTATTAATGATTTTTACACAATATGGCAGTTCCAAACAGCATCTTACAGAATTATATAATACCAAATAGAATCCATTAATTTCAATTTCTAAAAACTTCGACAATCACATTTTTGATTCTTTCTAGTTACTAGTCTTCCCTATAATGCTAAATTTTTTTTACAACAATTATTAATTATTTTTACATATATAATCAGTCCCAAACAGAACCTTACAGATTTAAGTGAAATCAATCAGCAACCTTAATTTTAATTTCTAAAAGCTTTGCAAATCATATTTTTAATCCTTTCTAGCTACTAGTTTTTCTCAAAAATTATTCTGAGACAGAACATACTTGAAACTAATTTATCCCTTTGAGAACTTAAATATAAATGTCAAATTAGTAGCAAAACCAAGGATTTTATTAAAATGTTTCTAATCGCTTAGAAATCACATTTTTACTTCTCTTGAGTTCCTAAATCTTTCAAAAATTCTTTGTACATTATAGAAACAATTCAAGCCTCAAAATAAAATAAAACCAACTTCAAAAACCAAAACCTCATAAGGCCGAAATGTATATGTCAAGAAGTGTCCGTGAACAAAATTTCCATTTAAGAACCAAGCATGCAGTCTTGAGCTTTAGAGATTTAGGTGATGACTAGAATCATAAACATGCTATGCAAGTCTCATTTTAATCTTTATCATTATAAGGTGATGATTTAGAAATATAAATATGATGTGCAAGACTTGAAATATAAATATGAGAATACAAGTTCATTTTAAGTCTTTGAGGTTTAGGTGAGAATTTGAAATATAAACATGCAAGACTTGAAATATAAATATGAAAATGTAAGTCCATTTTCTTATCTTTAATATTTAAAGTGATAACTTGAAATATAAATATGATATGCAAGACTTTGAATTTAAACATGAAATGTAAGAGCTTGAAACATAAACATGAATGTAATCCATTTTGGTATCTTGTTAAGCTCCAAACTCAAGACTTTTTAAATAATGAAACTCTTTAACCCCAATCAATCTTAACAAAATGGAAGTGAGCTTTAGAGTCTCTTAATACCATGGTTCCAAGAACCTCATTTCTTGCACTCACCATCAAGCTCAAAAGAAATAACCAAAGAAAACCACAAACATTCCATTTCTCATATTCTTTTAAAACCAAAAATCAAGCCTTGAACTCTAGAGATCAAATATATGATGGCAACACAACCAACATCAAGAACCCTCATCATTAAGCTATGGTATTGACCATTAACTAACAACAAAATCGAAAATGAAAAAGAAGAAAAGAGAAAGAACTCAAAAATAAAATCCCTACTGAATGTATTTTCTTTTTGCAAAAGGAATCTTGATCTTTTGTAAAGAAATGAGAAGAAAAAATATTTTGGAGCCAAAGTTTTGGCCAAGAGGGAACAAAATGGGAGAAGATCTTTCTTGTGATTTTGTGTTTAGGAATGGAAAGGATATATGTTTAGGAGTTAATCTAAGGTAGAGATGTAGTGGTTTGAGGTTGAGAGCTTGGGTGAAAGTTGGGAATGAAGTCTCTTGGAGGTGGAGGAACAAAAAGAAGAGAGCTTTTGAGTTGAGAGAGAAAAGAGAGCTTTTTGGCCAAACTTTGTGAGCAAGACTAGAACAAAAAACCAAATGGTAAGGAATGAGAGTTTTGGGAGTGTATTGGTGTTAAAAAAAATTAAAATATAAAGGTGAAAGTAGGGGAGGAGTCCACAGCCTTCCATGGCTTCCTTGGGGGGAAATTTTCATTTTTCATATATGCTAGGACATGGTTTAGAGATGGATTTAATTAGGTAATGAGTTAGGAATTGGTAATTAGGTGTTTGGGTTAGTAACCAAGTGTTTAAGGCTTTTCAAGACATGATTAACGAGTGGTCTTGCACATAAAGTTGAGTTAAGTTCAATTAATTTGAAATTAAAATTCCAACATGTTTCCTAATTTTAGGAAAAGAAGAAAGAAAACACTATTTGCCTTTGACTTGACATAATGTCTTATGAGCGCTTCTGATTAAGAAAGAGATTTAAAGGCCTTAATCGTAAATAATTATTTTAACTCAAGATTAATAAATAAAATTAATTTATCTTTAATTAGAGCCTAATATTGCCTATATTTTTTAATTACTTAATTAAGCTCATTTAACACTAACTAGGGTTAAAAAGGTAATTTTACATAGAAACTCCCTGGGAGCATCCGGAATTTTCCAAATATCATGCAACACTTATAATTAACATTTCTGACTCCTGGGTGATGATCGGGTTTAGTTGTCATCTAATCCTACATTAAATTACCTTAGGGGTATTTTAATAATTTTGCGCATGAGAAAAACCAGGAATTGAGATTTTCACCTCTAACATCATTCATAACACATTTAATCCCCTTCAAATATTAAATTAACCCCTTAAGGATAGCCTGGACTAGCTGTCCTCAACTTTCGGGCAGAAATGACCTCAAGGACATTTTGGTCATTTTGCACACGGGAAAAATTGGGGTATTACATTAAAGGTCTGCCAAAGATCAAATTTGACAAGGATTCAACTTGTGATTACTGTGAGAAAGGCAAGTAGACCAAAGTTTTTTTCCACAAAAAATGTGGTTTCAACTACTAAGCTACTTGAGCTTTTACACATGAATCTTTTTGGACTAACCAAGACTGCAAGTCTTGCTAGGAAAAGATATTGCCTTGTTATAGTGGATGATTTTTCTAGATTCACATGGATTATCTTCCTAGCTTCTAAGGATGAGGTGTATGAAAGATTCAAGGTTTTTGCAAAATGAGTTTGTATTGAAAAAAGATTCTTAAATTATCTCTATAAGATCAGATCATGGAGGAGAATTTGAAAATCACGTTTTCAAAGAGTTTTGTAAAAAACATGGTATTTCTCACGAGTTATCTGCACCTAGAACTGACAAAAAGGAAAAACATAAACTTGCAAGAGATGGCCAGAATCATGCTTTTAGAAAGTGATTTATCAAAAGGTTTTTGGGCAGAAGTTGTAAACACCTCGTGCTATATTCAAAATAGAATCTTTCTAAGGCCAATCCTCAAGAAAACTCCTTATGAGCTATAGAAGGGTATAAAACCCAACACATCTTATTTCAATATTTTTGGGTTATCTTGTTTTATTCTTAACCCCAAAGGAAAATTTGCAAAGTTTGATCCTAAATCTGATGATGGAATTTTCTTCGGATACTCTTTGTTCTCCAAAGCTTACAGGTTATGTAACAAGAGAACACTATGTGTCGAAGAGATTATCCACATCAAGTTCAAGGAGCTCAAGAAGGACTTTGCTGATGACCTTGAAGAGCGAGAAGACAACCTTGAGAAGTTAAATATCAAGGAACCCTTAGAAAGCAAGTAGATGAAACTGCAATCTTCAAAAAGCCAGCTCCAGAATAAAGACTCTTCAGAAAGATTACTCAGAACTCTAATGCCCTTAGAAAGTGACATTTCTGAGTATGAAGAAGAGCAATCTGAAGATGAAAGAGAAGCTAAAAAACATCAAGGTTATAGAAACTATAAGAGAGCTTCTGATTCAAAAGCAGTTTCTTAGAACAAAGTTCTAGGAGACATTTTCAAGGGTGTGAGAACAAGATCCTCCCTCAAAAATATGTCAAATTATGCTTTCATCTCCACTATTGAGCCTGACTACTATATTGAAGATTCTTTGAATGATCAAAGTAGGATGGAAGCTATGTAACAGGAACTAGACCAGTTCGAGAAAAGAAAAGCCTAAACGCTCGTTGAAAAGCCCAAAGGGAATACCATCATTGGAACTAAATGGGTGTTCAGAAACAACCTCGATAAAGCTAGGGAAGTCAACAGAAACAAAGAAAGTGTGGTTATAAAATGTTATAATCAACAAGAGTGAATTGATTATGATGAAACCTTTGCACTAGTAGCTAAGCTTGAAGCCATAAGAATGCTACTTGCTTTTGCTATCTTCAAGGGATTTACTCTCTACCAAATGGATGTTAAGTTTGCATTCCTAAATGGATTCCTCTCTGAGGAAGTATATATGAAGCAGTATCCAACTTTTGAGTATAAAAACCTTTCCAACCATGTGTTCAAGTTAACAAAGGCATTTTATGGTTCAAAACAAGCTTTTGAGCTTGATATAAAAAGGTAAGTACCTTTTTACTGAATAATAGGTTGAAGAGAAGTAAAGTTGACATAACCTTATTTACTCTTGAGCAAAATAATCATTTTCAGATAATTCAAATGTATGTTGATGATATTATATTTGGCACCACTGATCATTCTCTCTGTGGAAAGTTTTCAAAATTAATGCAGAGTGAATTTGAGATGAACATGATGGATGAACTCAAGTTTTTCCTTGGTTTGCAAATAAAACAACAAAAAGAAGGAACCTTGATCCATCAAGAAAAATATACAAAAGATCTTTTGAAGAAATTTAATATGGATCAAGCCAAACCAATAAGTACCCCCATGCATCCATCTCAAATCATTGATGCTAACGAGAATGGTGAAAATGTATTAGAAAGCATATACAGAGGAACAATTGGTTCACTTCTGTATCTTACACTAAGTAGACCAGAAATTTAGTTAAGTGTGAGGATTTGTACAAGATTTCAATCTAAACCAAAGCAATCACACTCAGATGTTTTTAAAAGGATCTTAAGATATTTATACGGTACTACTGATCTTGGCTTATGGTATGAGAAATGTACATCTTGTGAGATTGTAGGGTACTGTGATGTTGACTTCATTAGAGACAAAGTAGAAAGAAAAAGCACCAGTGGATGCTGTTGTTTCTTTAGAAAGAGCCTCATTGCTTGGTTGTGCAAAAAGTAGAATACCATTGCTTTCTCTAAGGTGAAGCTGAATATGTAGCTAGTGCAAACTGCTTCACCAAATGCTGTGGATAAGGAATCTACTAGAAGATTATCACCTAAAGCATTCCAAAATCTCTATCCTCTGTGATAATACAAGTATTATTAATCTTGCTAAGAATCCTATCCTCTAGATCCAAGCACACTGATGTTAAACATCATTTTATTAGAAATCATGTTCAAAAAGGGGATGTTGAGTTAATGTTTGTGAACACTGAAGATCAAGTGTCTGATATATTCATAAAACTATTAGCTGAAAATCGTTTTTGCCTTTTGAAAATGCTTTTGAACCTTAAAAGTTTTTAAATTAGCATAAGCATTCATGCATAAACATCTCTGGAATCTCCGCATCATGGATTTGAACTGAAGCCCAAATGAAGACATCAATTTGCAAGACTAGAGAATCAGTTTGCAAGATCAAGGGTTAGTTTGCAGGATCAGATGGCCAGAAAATGGGTCAGATGGTCTCACACGGGTTTAGAATTTGAAGTTGAATCAGTAGTAATGAAGAAATGGAGTTGTGAAAGCTCATAATATGCCTTCACTGGCTCAGAAAGTGGTTCCAAGCCTCAGAAACTACATATTCGGGAAGAGTAAAAAGGGTGGGATAATACCCATTCTTTATGAGTTTCTCTCACTCACATTGCCTCTCCTTCAGTCTTTACGTCTCATTGCTTAAACAACCCTTACTCTTTACATGTTATACTTTACTCACTCATCTTCAATCTTAAACACCTGAAACCTCAACCGTTTCATATTCTAGCTCATAGAGCCTTCTTCTCTATAACTGTATTGTCTTCTCAAACCCTTATCTTCTAATTCATCCTCTTGTACAAAATCTCTTTACCATGGCTAAAGGCAAACATTTTGACTGAAACATTGCTTACATGGGAACTCTCCTTGTGTATGAAGACCCTCTCCTGTAGTATCTCTACGCTAATAACTACTCCCACAGGAAAGTAACACGTGGGAAAAGACTGAGTGGAGAACTAATGAACATGGTTCTTAAGTGGAAAACTAATTAACATGGTTCCTGCAGGAAGTCTTCTCCTTTCAAGGCCGGGAGAAGTTCCTAAGTCTCTTAGACTGAGTTTTTACTGGGATGTGACTGCTTTCTACTCCCAGTTGGAGTATGTGTCTGAATCTGTGTTAAGGACCTCTATTAGGGGCATTGACAAGGAGTTAGGCATAACTGAGCTCTCCAAAATCACTTAAGCTCTTGACACTGGAATCAGATGCTAAATTAAAAGATATTGGTTTATGACTCTTGGAGTCTCGGTTAAGAAGGTCTCCAGATGTCTTACTCACTTTCCCAGATACTAAACCAAGGTGATGACAACTGCCTTGCTAAGCCCGAGGGCATAACAAGTTTTATAGTTGTCCAGTTTTCTCTTCTTCCAAAGCTGGGACATCCCCTGCTGTGCTTTATGGATTGATGACTGTCCTCACAAACCAACACGAGGTCTTTTCAGCGTGTTTTGTGCTCACTCACACACTCCCTAGGAAAAATTCCTAAGAGGCCACCTATCCCAAAATTACTCCAAGTCAAGCACGCTTAACTGTGGAGTCTTTAGTGATGGGCTATCGAAAAGAAGATGCATCTTGTTGGTATAGGTAGTACAAATCAATTCATATAAGCCTTCCTTAACTGTATAGTCCCATACCTATACAGTCTTAGGATCCCTTTTATTTGGTTATGTAATCGATTCATTCTTGTACCCCTCCACTTAGAGGCCTTGTCAGGAGTCGCTCCTTATCCGTGCTTTCTTGCACCGGTGATTACTCCTGCCCTCGTCATTACATGCCCACTAGATTCCACTTGGTTCATCCTAAACCACACCGTACTAGGAGAGTTGCAAGCTCTGATACCATTTGTACCAAAAAAGGTAATTTTTAGCCCCAAAACCCTTGTGCTCATATGTTTTGAATGACAACAAAACCAATTCAAAGAAAATACTTTGAAGAATGACTGATGTCTCCATTGAGTTTCTTGTAAGATTGCAACACATACCTATCATTTTAGCAAAAGCAAGACTTACTCAAATGAGTATATATATTTCACTATGCATGTGATCTATGAAAAAAGTGAGATTGTATTCTCATCCAAGTCCTTGATGGCTAAATAATTTAAAAAGAATTCAACGCTACAAGAAACCAAGGAATAAGACTTTGGAAAGTAGCACGAAACATCAGAAAGTACTCTCAAGATGAAGATATCAGAATATGTCTATAAGCAATGTGTTACTTAATCTTCAATTATATCAATCGCAAAGAAACAATCAGCAAAAAAGATTTGATTGAAGATTAGAAAGTCAAATACTCTTCAAGGAACTGGTTTTGCACGTCAGAAAGCTCACGGTTGTGTGTGGAACAAAGAATGCTACAGGAAAGGGAGGGAAATTTGAAACTTGAATTTCAAATTATTAAATCAAACCCAGTTTAAAACTGGCATGTCAGATCTTCTGCCTATTTGATCAACAACCTTAGCTTCATGAAAGAGGAGTTTAGAAAGCTTGTTCAGAAAGTAGAAAAGTAGTTTCTAATAAAGGATCAGAAAGCTCATATTTACAATGGCTTCTGCAACTGATGTGACAGTTCTATCAACCTCTCTTTTAGCTGTTCTTTTCAAGACACAATTGATGCTCAACACGTGTCAGTTGAAGAATCGATCAATGGCAACGGTCATAAAGAAAAAGACCATTATAACAAGAGATGCTAAGCTTGAAGATGATGAGAGATTTTGAAGATTCAAAGAGAGGAAGCTGTACAAAAATCTTCTCCCACTTCCTGAAATATTCTGTCTTAACGATGTAATCAGTTTCTATCCTTGAAGTTTAAAAGAAAATCTTCCTTCTATATTCTTGGTTAGATATATATTCTTGTTGTGGAAGAAGTAGAAGAAGGAAGTCATTCAGGTTCTCCCAGGATCTTTAAAAAATGTATCATCTTTAAGAAAACTTGAGTATAGGTTAGTTTGAGTGGTAGCCCAAATACTTAACCTTTGTATCCTTGATCTATTTGTGATCAGAGTGAGACATGACTTGGAGAGGCGAAGGTAAAAACTACTTACAATGTGATGGTAAGATGGACTTACTCATCACGGTTTAGCTTGGAGAGGCTAGTCAAAAACTAGTTGCAACTTGAAGAGGCTGAGGAAAGACTACTTGCAGCTTGGAGAGGCCATAAACAGATTACTTGAGGCTTGGAGAGGCCTAGAACAGACTACTTATGTTAGGCTTAGAGAGGTTGGAGTCAAGACTATTGAGTTAGGCTTGGAGAGGCAGGAGTCAAGACTACTTGCAGCCTGGAGAGGCTGGGAAAAAAGTACTAACAATGTGCTGAAGGAGTTGTCTGTTAGTCACGGGTTGGTTTGGAGAGGCCAGAGTCAAGACTACTCATGTTAGCTTGGAGAGGCTAGCACAGAACTACTCAAAATCCCTGGTTTCATGTGATTTCTGAAATCCTTGGACAATGGCTTGGGAAGGCTAATGAAAATGCTATCAATCTGTATTTTCTCAGGTTGAGAAAGTTGCTGTTATAATGGAACCTCTGGCTGAACTAGTATAAAATCCTTCGTGTTCTTTCTCTTTTACCTTAATCTCTTTTATTTTCTTGTATTGTTTATTTACCTTATCAATCTGTTTTACATCTATCATGCATCGTTTATGCTTTATCATTTAATACTGAGCGTTCTAAGTTATAAGGATCAGAAAGTAACTTTTTGAGGCCACTAACTTTGTCTTTGCTGCACTTCAAGTGTTACACTTGATAGTAATCTTTTTTAGAAGCTTTAGAAATCCAAAAAGGGATCATTGCACGATTCAACCCCCCTTCTCGTGCACATCTTTACCTATAGTAAAAACACTTGAATACCTAGCAGATAATGTGCTTCTCTATAAAATAACTCTTAAAACCCCACGGACCTTTTCTAAACCTTTCTTTTTAGCCAACATGTAAAAGAAAACACTCACATAAGTTTCTTCAAAACAACTTACACTAAAACTAATTTAACTACAAGATAACACCAAGTTATACATCAAAATAAGAAAACACGAGATTTTCCTCATTATTTTCGGTCATGAATGAAGCATCAGCCACCATTTTGGGGGAAGGGAAACCTGATTAGAAGGTTGCTTAAAGGTCTAAGTGAAAGGGTTGAAAGATGTCAAGATTGACAAGTTGTCTTAGGCATAAGAAACTAGCCTTTGGCTTGTGCTTTTGGCTTGTGCTTTTGGAGTAAAAAGATCAATTATCTAACCTAACCAAGTTTTAATTTCCCATTACCCTAAGTAAATGGCTAACTAAATGAATTAAGTGCAAGAATAAAATCCTCCTAAATAGCCCCTTATGTTTTTGGCCAAGAGGGCCTATAAAAGGAGAAGTTGTAGCTTCATTTGTGTTCTTTACAATCTTCTTATCATTCCTAAGCCTTAAGTTTCCTAACTTGCATTTTCTCTCAAACCTCTTTCTCACACACTCATATCCTCAACTCAAAGTTCTCATTCTGCTTAACCAAGAATACCTCTTCCAAATTTTGTAAACACACCTCAAGTTACACACTAGCTTCCTTCTTGCAAACAAGATACTAAAGCTTGGAGCTAGGAGCAAAGATTTTCTCTTCTACCTCTCTTTTTTTCCTCTATTTGTTCATGACCCTATAAAGGTTTGGATGACTCATTAACACCTCTTCACTTCTTAGTAGGTGGTTGTTATCTTAAGGATATGAGAGTTTTAAGTTTTTAGATCATTCTAGGCTTAAGGGCTTAAAGCTTGCACATCTACTTCTCTAAGAGTTGTGTTATTTTCCTTCCATGATAAATATGCTCCAAGATATGTGTTAATATGATCAAAGCCTCTATATTGATGTATATATATGCTGGCCATGACTAGAAATAATGGGAATCCATGATTTAACTTGAAAAGAAACAAGCACACATACACACACACATACATACACTAGTGCTGAAAAATGTTTTTGTCTGAGATAAGTGCACTAGAATGTGTAACATTTAAGAATCATGCCATTGGAGCCTTTGTACAAATTATACCTAAAATCTAACCCCTTTAAGGAATATTATCCAAAATAAAGCATAGAAAAATAAGTTTTCTAGCCCAAGATATAATTTTTCAAAATTCAGTCTTTTTATTAAAGATGCTGTCTGACCCCTTGACACTAAATTGAGTTTTTTTTTTCTAAAAAAATGAAAAAGTGTGAAAATGGTTTTGTTGGAAATTTGAGATCATAAGGAACACAGACATATAAGATACATGCATTGAAAATGTGTACGTGATTACAGAACTAAGAAATAAGCCACGGGTTGAGTCTTTGGACACTGCTGGAATAGGGTAACTTTGTAAGGGTATAAAAGATATTTAACTTGGGATATTTCTGTGAAAATATGTTTAGAGAAAGATCTTTAAGTTAGGAATCAGAGCATGCTTTTAATTTCTTGAGAGGATAAGTGTAGTGAGAGAAATTAATTTTTCATTCAAACATGCCAGAATTGATAATAAGCCGTAAAATTCTACAAACCAAAAATAGTGCTTTTTAAGGGCAAGTCCAAAATTTCTTTTCTCAAGAGGGTTAAATATTATTTAAATCAAACTTATCTAATTAATATAAATATAATAAAGATATATGATTCATAATTACATATAATTAAGAATTTTCACTCATAAATGACTAAGAGAACTAAGTTCTTGACCTGTAAGCGTATGTTCTAATTAAACAAGACTTAATGACCTTGAGACACACATAATGCATGACTTTGACTTGTAATCTTGATTATGTATGAAATGTTATGAATGCTTCAAAGTGCTATATTTGTTATGATGTGAATGTTATGCCTTGAGTATTGATCATATACACTTCAAAGTGCTATATTTACTATGATGTGAACCCTTGAGTATTGATCATATTGTATGCATTACATTAAATGATAATACATTACCATGATCAAGCATATAAGAAATGTTAAATATCAAAAAGCTTTGCATATGAATATGGATAAAGATAATGCGAGAAGCTCACTGCTTAACCCCTCACCCCATCCATTGAGATTTTCTCTCGGAACAAGTTGTAGCGACGGCCACGGTATGAGCTCATTACCCACGAAGGTGGATTAAGACATTGGTGTTGATGCACTCAGTAAGTGAAAGACCGAATTAAGTTAAAGAATGCGTGCATTGTTATATTTCGCATTTAGTTAATTAATTACTATGATTATGATATTTGTTTTAAATTTATTATCTTTGTTAATGAAAGATTCTAAAAAGGACATGTCACTTTGGAATACGAACGTTTTCAAAAATAAAGCATAATGAAATTCTAGCTGCCCATATTTTCTTTCAAATAAAAAATCGAAGTGGCCTAGAGATGTATATGATAACACCATATTAAGATAAAAACTGCCTACTGAGAAATCTATGATTTCTCATACCTTAACCGTGTCATCTTTAGATTTGAGTGCGTCCGATGATGGTTCGCCCCTATAATAGCTCTGACTCCGACTCTGACTAGAATCTGAGGAGTAGGGCCCCCTTCCCGAAGAGTTCGTTTCATTGAGGTAACCCTAGTAGCAAGACACAAAACTGCCAGACCTTACCCAGGAGGCCCCATATTATTTCCAACTCTTCTGATTCTGACGTGCAGATCCTCGCAGCCCCTCTACGCCATGTGCCCGTAGTACAGTTATCTTCTGACTCCGAGATAGAGATCCTTGAGGAGCCTCGGACATTGAGCCCCTTCAGATGATCCTTCTCGAGCCTGACTAGTATGACGCCGACGAGGAAGAAGATCCGGAGAAGGATCCGATGGAGATAGAGGAGGATTTGATAGAGGAGGATTTTGACAACTAGCATGATGATTTCAAAGAGGATGGTTGGCATAACTGACAGATAACGTCCGATGAGTCGGGTCCTGTTCCTGACGTGATATCTATTTTGGGCTGCGACATGCACAGTGACACCTTGAGTCATCCAGTTGTTAGAGAAGCACTTGTTCAGATGAGCCATGCGCTGCCTCGTACCACGTGCCCAATCATCAGGAGTCCTTTCTGCACTCACCATACTGTCTGAGGGATGGTGCCATTCATTATGTTGCTGCAGTTGTGATTTATCTTACTGTTTTTCCATCTAGACATAGGGAGGTTATTTATGTTTTTTTTTATAGTAGTAGCGTCTCTTTGGGACTTGATGTATTAGATTTTGTACCTTGTCTTGTTGTTCCTTATGTGATGTATTTTAGGGTGAGAATGCCTATCCTCTTGAAATAATTATGTATTGTATTTAATATTAATGTTAAAGTGTTATTCTCTATCTTTATGTGTTCGTGTTTCTGCTAAAGAGATATAACCGATAGAATTACCGTAAATCGATATATGTAACTCCCAATTCACACTATAGGCTTAATTTTGAATATGTGGTTTCAAAAAAAAATTTCTATTGATTTCATGTAATAGTATTATCAAAGAGGAACACAAAGTAAGAAGTAAGCGAAACATGACTTAAGCATGGTTCGATTTTATTAGAGTGTTATAGTTGTTGACTAGGACCTTCCAATACTCAAACTACCTTCTGGCCAACAAGTTGTATGAGTATATGGAAGGAACTGAGTACATCTCAAACTCCTTCAAGACTCTAAGGAGAGTCATAGGTGCACCCACAAGCAATGTTAGGAGACAAAGCTTAAGGAGCAGAGATGCTATCCTAGAAAAAGCTGCTATGGATGCTGAGAAAAAGGAAAGAAAAAGAAAGGTGATTGAAATTGAGAGCAGCTCAGAGGACACTCAAGAATCTAAGGAGGAATCAAACTCAGACACGGCTAAATCTGTACCCACAATAAAAATCACGCCAATGGAAGATGACACTTTAGATTCTGAGACAGAATTCTCCAAGGATAGGTAGCTAAATGAAGACTCTATGACTAGCTTATCTCATGCTGCTACTCCTATTGAAGAGCCTCCTATCCCTGCTCCTATTGTGCTTGAACTATCCCCTACTCAGGATATTGATCCTTCTTCAAGCCAACCTTAACCTAAAGTGTAACAAAGCTTCTCTGAAGTCTAGATACTACTACGAAATCAGAGCCATATGACTGATTGGCTGGATAGATTAGAAGCTCAGTTGCGAAGACATGAATCATTGTTGCTAGAGATACTTCGAGAAGTAAGGTGCATGAGTTGATGATGGTGTCACCTAAGTTCCAACACATCCTCTTTTTATTGATGACAAAAAGGGGAGAAGAGAAGAAGATTCAGAAAATCTTATGTTGAGGAATACAGGGGGAGCAAGCTAAGGGGGAGATCAGAGATTTTTTTTCTTCAGCATTTGCATTCTTTTTGTTGTTATTTTAGCAATTTTTTTGGTTATTGCTTTGATACTATGATCCTTTTGGTACAAACATATAATTTTTATGCTATTTAAGCTCTGGCACATATTTATGCTCTGATATATCTTGCTTAGCTAAGCACATATCTTGTTGTAGTGTATACTTTATAAGTCTTAGCGTTCGCTCTGATTTGCTTAACTTCTTAGCATGCTTTGATACTTAGCTACATCTATGTTTTATTTGTATGATTAGCTCTGATATGTATCTGTTAATGCATTGATATATATACATAGCTCTGATACATTTTTTATTAGTGCTCTAATATTTTTGCCATGTGTAACACCTTAGAGTTATTTAGAAATTAATTGGAACTTTATTAATAAGAATTTCAATATTCAGACGCAGTAATAATGAGGATGACCCAATGGATGAGTAGGAAAAAAAATTTGGACCCAGGTGTGAATAATAACTTTATGGCCTCGTAGATGCATTAATAACCCTGGAATTGTGACTAGGAGACCTCTGGGACTAGGGGAAGATAGGATAAGGATTGAGATAGAGTATTAAACCCAAGATTAATTTCGAGAAATATTCTAAATTGCCCGGGTTTGGCGTTCTACCTGTTCGGTGTGTAATTTTTAGACTGAAAGATGACTTAATTTGTAAGATTTGGATAATGTCTATCCATTTAAACTAAGTGGATGGCTAAGATTCAATCTTGATTAACAAGATCAAATCCTAGCTATCCATCTTATTTTCTTTTTAGCAAGAATTTAGACTTTATATTAAATAATTCTTAAAACTTAAACTAAGATCATTTAAAGCTACAAAACCTTATCACTTGAAGCCATTATGTTCGGCTAGCCAAGGAGAACCAAATAGCCTCCATTTTTGCTTTTTCAAAGAACTTGAAATTTGATTCAAATCTCCTAGCTCATAACCTGAACTTGCTGAAACCTCAAACTTCCTTCACTAAACTTACTCCACACAACACAATATACTAAACTAATTGATTAGAAATTGAATCCATCATCCTTTTCCACTTTGAGAGCTCATAATCTATTGTTAAATGAAAGGTTTGGTGTTGTTTGTAAAGCTTTAAAGGGAAGGAAAAGCATTTTAGAACATCCTTTGGAGTTAAGAGCCATAAATCTCCAAAATTAGGGTTTTGTATCTTTTCTTGTTCAATTCTTTTTTTTTGTTCAGATTTTTCCTTGGCTAAATTTGATATTTTTGGTTCTAATGTATGGTTACACATAGAGATAAATGTATTTATATTGGTAGAGTTGTTTGGTGTTGCTAGAAGATCATTTTTGTCAAAAGAAGTTTTGAACTAAGTTGTTGGATTTTCAGATTTGTTACAGACAGGAATTATTCATGATTTTTCTCATATATTTGTAGGTATTTTTATAAGCTATAAATTTTATATGTTGAAAGTAACATCCTAAGGCAACTCCATTATTTTCTTGGAAACATCTTTAGGTTTCACCATGAATTTTTTTTTTTTTGATTTTTGGGACTCAATTACTATGGTAGAAAAATCAAGAATTCTAACTTTGAGCTGAGATTAGGTGGTCCCTGACCATCAAATTTGTAGAATTTTGTTAACAATACCAGAGAACCCATTGAAGTTTTATAGGTAATTTTTGTAGCCTCTAAATTGGTTGTTTGATATGTAAACCAAATTTTGCTACACAAGTGTAAAATTTGCCAATGGGCTAGAAATAAACCAAAGTCTTAAATGGATGATATAATGACTTTTGATTCAAGTATGATGTGTATGAATGTATGCTATGAACTTTAAAGATTGATTTATGAGAAATTAATGAGAATTACTTGTGATTGATTATTTATATATGATTAATGCATGCACTTAGGAAAATAAAAGTAAGTGATGTATATATGTGACAAAAGAGAATGTATGAACTTCAATTGTGCATATTCTGATATATGGGCAAAATAGAAATAAGACTTATGTTAAATGAAGGAAAGGCAAAAAGAGAAACTTCCTTAGTGATATTATGAGCCGGTAGACATATCGGTTAGGAATAGAATTGTGTGTGATTCAGAGATAAAAAAATGAAGTCCGATGATCATGTATAGGAATGAGCTCAGTCCTGATAAGTAGTCTATTTCCCATGTATGGTGTCACCCATTGTTACTAGTTAGTGTAATCTAAGTCTTCTCTGTGTTGATGAAAAAAGAAAAATGCATTGAATTGAGTTCTACGGTTTCATGAGAAAACACATTATCATTATTACTTTTGCATATGATTTTACTTTGAGTTCTTGTATGAATGAAATTGCTGGTTATGTTTTGTTTATATTTGAGGGAGTGCCCTATTAAGAATTATATAATATTCTCATCCCTATGTTTGAATGCATTTTGTATTGTATTCAGATCCAGTAGATGCCATCAATGATATTCTACCTTGATTCACCACAACGGTAGTGGCTCTACGATCTTCTACTAGACTCTCTGTTTGTTGTAAGCTACTCCCAGGTCTATGCTTATGTGTTCTTTAGTCACTCGTTCAGTTTTTCCATGTTTATGGCCAATTTTGACCCAGTTTTTCCATACGATGGTGTGCCCTTCCATCTAGCACACCTGGTTGTCTTCGTACCCCTGCTTGCTCTGCTAGCATCTCCTTTGGGAGATGCTCCATCCTCATTTTCCTCTTTAGATTCTGATCCATTCGCAGGTTGTGATGCCCTCATTAGGGATAGTGCCATCATATCGATGGCAAATAGCTTTCACTAGGATGACAGGATACATTCAGGAACTCTTTTACATATACATAGTTATAGCCTAGTTTTTGAACCCTGCGAGCCTGCAGACTGTTTTGCTAGATGTTTTTGATGCCTAGTTATGTGTATATATTATTTTGTTGGGCCTTAGGATTGAGCAGGTTAGGCTAGACACTTGATGTGGTTTTGAACTTAGTTCCTAAATAGTCTTACTTGTGGACTAACTTATCTTCTGGTATTATGTATATGTTGACGACTTGTAAATGATTTGTGTGTATATATAAGTTTTGGCAAATTATATACGGCTTGTTTCAATACGGTAACTTGTAATATATTAGTTTAATTTACTTTCTTTTCATTTCTCTTGAGTAGTATAAATATTATCAAAAAGTGACGCTCTTCTAGTTACTGTATTAATACTCGAGTAATGTATGGTAGTTAAGAGAATGTTACACCAAGATGGTGCTCTAATTGTATGTCATGATATCCATTCTTAGAGTTTTTTTGATAAAAACATATATGCTCTGACACACAAATATAAAGTGTTATCATATACATCACAAGCTCTATAAACATGCTCTGACATGGTCATGATCAATATGTTTTTGAGCTTCCAAAAACTTCTTTTGTGTGCAAAGTTTATATGTTGCATGCTTTTATGCACAAAAATTGCATTGTGTTTCAAAAATTTGTTTAGATAAAGATGGGCTGAGTATAGATTCAAAATCAAGAGTATATATCACAAGCATTACTCTTTTTATTCAAACATGTGTTTTTCATAAAAGTCAAAATGACTAAAAATCAAGCTGTGTTTATTCAAAAAGCTTAAATGCTCATATATTTTCTCAAAATTACTCTGATATATCTCAGAAAGCATCCTGATTAACTTTAGAAACCTTAATTGAAATAAAACAGCTCTGATTTCTATTACTTAAGGCAATGAAGCATTTTGATTTTATCTATATCATGCCTTAAGAAAAGGACTCTAAAAATCATATCGTTTGTTTTTTGAAAGAAAATTAGTTTATCAAACTCTATATCCTGTCATATATTTCTTTCAAAATCTCTTCAAAAGATTTTCTAAGAATTGATTTATCATCATCAAAAAGAGGGAGATTGTTAGCTCCAAAATTCTTAAGAAAACTTAAGTGCTAAATGTTTTGAGTGATAATATAACCAATTTCGAGAAAATATTTTGAAGAATGACTAATGTTTTCCTTGAGTTTCTTGAATCAACAAACAGGTCTTATCATGTTAGCATACACGATTCTTAAAGAAAATATTTTCATACGATATGTATAGACATGTTTATTCTCATTTGAAGAGATTGAAGCTTAACGTAAGTCAAAAATATATCGTGGAATGAACATTTATATGCTCAACGGACTGAAGAAAATTCTCAAGTACAGGATAACAAGGCTCAGATCTTTAGAAAGTAGGATGTGAGTTCAGAAAATGCAATTCAAGTGAAGATATCAATCCAACTCTGAAGTAAGAGCATACTACAATCTTCAATCATCATGATCAAAATCATATCTTCAACAACAAGCTCTAATTAAAGACTAGAAGATCAAAGAGAAATCAGGAAACTGTTACCATACTTCAAAAAGCACGTCACACACTAAAATAGTGGACTTTACAGGAAAATGAGGAAAATTTGAAATTCAAATTTAAAGTCAAAAACCCAGTCAAGGACTGACATGATATCTCTTCTACCAACTTGGTCAATTACCCCAGCTTTTAAAAGAAAAAGTTCAAAAACCTCATTTAGAAAAATAAAAATAGTTTCTAAAAGTGGCCTTAGAAACCTTTATCTCACAATGACTTCTGCAACTGCTTTGACAATGCCAAGTCATTCCTCTAGACTGCAAATCCAAGACACAAAAAGAAGATCACCACATGTTATTTGGAACATCCTAATTTTTAACCCAATACTCCTAGAACGTATTTAGGTTAATCATTAGTCTATTACTCTTTTAGTCTCATTCTTTAAGCCTTTCATTAAAATATTTAGCGGAAAATACAGGTAAATTTTTTTTGAAATGTAAATGCAAAGTGACAGCCGCCCAACACGACGATCGATGAGGCACATAGAGAAATAAAACACAAGATTAAATAAACATCTGTCAGGACATAAAGCATGTAATTGCACATCATGATAAAACTCACTACATATATATATAATATGTGTAACATCCTAATTTTTAACCCAATACTCTAGAACATAATTAGGTTAATCATTAGTTCGTTACTTCATAGCTTCCTTATTACTTTAAAATACTTCGCGGAAATACTGGTAAATTTTTTTTTGAAATATAAAAGCAAAGTGAGAGCCGCGCGATACGTTAATTAGTAATGCACGAAAGGTAATAAAGCAAGCATCGCATAGCAACATTACATAAGCAAGTAAAAGGCACATCATAATAACATTGAACTGCATATTTATATAATATATGATATGCCCACTTGTGTAGAGTAGGGCTTAGTTTGATACATCATTAACAGATACAACTAAAAGAAAATACAAAGGAAAATACTACGGAAACGTAAAAGCAACTCCCCTACCCAAGTGCAACTAAAGGGATAACCTCTAAACAAAAGGAGGTTCATCCTCATCTAAGTGGTGTGTGCTCTACCTGGGTACTCCATCGGTCATACGTCACCTCCTACTGACGTCCATCTCACGAGTGAGGCACATATCCGGGAAACTGGGCGAGCTCCTCGGGCGTAAAGAGGCGGAACGGGGATCGAGAGTGACTCCCGCGATGTGGCCGCATCTCCGGTCGTCGTGCAAGCCGTGGCTGAGTCATGGTATCCTCACTGCCCTCCCTCATCAGTGGTGGAGTGGGGGCGGAGCTCTCGCTATACGGATGGGTAGGCGGGTCCTCGAACGGGTCGGTTTCTGAGAAGTAGGTCCGGGGCACGTAATCGGGATAGTCACGCATGGTTGAGGCGGCGGTGTGCATGCGGAGCACTCTCTCGTTATGCGTACGCACGCGCTCAAAAACCCGCTCATCGTCACCGTAGGGTGCTGTTGGGGAGAAGCGATGGGTATGCACTGGGTGAGCGAAGGGACGTCCTATGAACATGAAGACTCGCACTGTGCATTGCCCTTCAAAATGATATGACCCGTGATCCAGGTCATAGTGCACCTCCCACGTCGGGGTGTCCACGAAAACCATGAACGTCGTCATCTGAAGACGTGACGGAAAGAAAGAGATAGAGGTAGTGAGAATCTTGTTAAAGAATCTCAGTAGGGCCTTCTACTACCTAGGTGTCATCATCTACGTCCTCAGGAACCTTGGGTTTAATAAACAAAATAAGTGAGCATGCATTAAGCCCATTTTTAGGTTCTAAAACATAATTTAGCTAAGGTCCGTTCATTTTAGCATGATTCTTAATGACATGGATGCAAACATATTAAAGGATGTATGCATGGCTCTACTTAATGCAAGAATAAACATCATATCTTTAAGAACATCATAATAGTGGCATAAAGTGGCAATTAAATTCTCTTTGTGACATAATCATCATAACTTCCTCATAGGCCACCCTAAAAGACAAGCGCTCTGGGGGTGCTCGGCCGAACCGGTGTCACCCAGAACGTGTCACATCTCTAGGTTATGAGCTCATACCTCAACTAGTCATCACTAGTTCTTACTTATCAATCCCGATAAGCGTAACATAATCATAAACATAATCCCGACTTATCCAGTATGGGCTAGGGGGCATTTCTTGGGGGTGCTCGGCCGAACCGGTGTCACCCAAGAATTCATCTTGGTACCGATGTCACATGAGTTCTCTGGAGGTGCTCGGCCGAACATGTGTCATCCAAGAACTCATCTTAGTACCTCATAAAAATCTCATAGTTTTTCAAAATCTTTCTAAGTCCCGAATTTGTCAGAAATTAGTGGCATAATCTGACATGCCGAATTTCTTCCAAATTCTTCTTTATGCCACATAAGTCAATCAAACATGCATCCTTCATCATAATTTTATGCATTCACATAATCATCCTTATACTTTCACAAGCAATCATTACAAATCCATTATGCTCTTGATCCTACGATATCTTATGCTTTGACCCTTACGGCCTTAAACTTGTGGTGTAATTAACCTATCATCTTCTATTAAACTTTTATGCACCTAAGGGTTCTCCGCTAACAAATCTTATAAATAGTTATGCTCTCTATTAAATCTGATCATCATCATTCCTTTAGGGGCAGCACTTTCATCTTAAAATCGCGGGGTTCTAGAACTTACGTTTTAGACCCTTTCTTGGTTCTGTCTTCACCTAAGACGCTATAAGTTAAACCTAAACCAATTATGAGTCATTCATATGTCAAAGAACTAATTATAAACCATGTTTTCTACATTATAAGGTTGCTGGACAGATTCTAAGAATTAAATGTTCTAAGAGTTCTAGAATTGCGATTTTACGGTTTACTAATTACTAGTTTCTCCATAGGTGCTAAAATTCATTCCTACTTCAATTGTAACCAAATTTTTCATGATTAAACACTCCTAATCTGATTATATCCCCATTGAAACATTTTGGGCAGTGTCCATAAGTAAATGGGATTAAACTATGCTAAATTTTGACTTTACGGTTTTTCTAGAAAGCTAGTTTCTCTTTTAACATGCATAGAAGTGTTCCTACCTCATCACACATAATTTCCACACATCATAACACATCAAAACATCATCACACAACAACAAACTCATCATGACAAGGCCAAAACACCAAGTCCCCAAGAAGGTGCATGACTTGATATTTCTAAGACATATAAGGTGCTAGTTTCTCTTGGAATCAATTTAGAACCTTTAAAACTCTTTTGCAAGCCAATTTATTTTGTAAAAGAGGCTAAAACATTCTTAGGTCGGTGACCACTTGATCCCTCCTTAAAGAGAGTTAAATTCATAGAACCTTGTTGGTCTTAAACTCAAACAAATTCATGAGATTTAAAAGGAATCTTAAAACTTGACTTATTGATCCTTGAAGCTAGATAAAACTCATTCCAAGTTCATCATCACTACAAGGCCGAAATCATGCATTCAAAGAATGCTCCTTCATTAAACTTTAACTTGAGATAAAATGGGCAAGTCTTTGAACTCTAAGATCTTTTAAGTGATGACATAATTTAAACATGCTATGCACTTCATTTTTATTCTTCATTACAAAATAAAGTGGGAGCTTAAGGTAAACATGCAAGACTTGAATTATAAATATGCAAGGCTTGAAATAAATATGCAAGACTTGGAATATAAATATGCAAGTTCATTTCTTTATTTTAGTGCTCTAGGCCCAGCAACAATCGACTTTAAGGCCGAAATAGAAAGGCTTTGAGATTTAGTTAGGTGATAGTGCAAGTTCTCATTTTAAATCTTTACGTTCTTTAGTGATAAAAGTAAATATGCTAGGCAAGAATGTAAATATGAGATGCACTCCATTCTTGATTCTTTAACTTTAAGTGATGGCTTGGAAATTAAATATGAATGCAAAGCTCAAAATAAATATGTAATGCATAAGCTTGAATTTAAATATGAATGCTAGTCCATTTTATTTCTTATTAGAGCTTATACAAGACTTTTGAAGGAACTTAAACCTCAACCCAAACTTATCATGACAAGGTAAAGTAAAAACAAGAGTGAACCTCAAGGGTTCTTTAAAACACAAGGTTTCTTTTCTTGGAATGTAAACATAAATAACATTTTTATTAAAACTCAAGCTCTAGAGGCCTCTTTGTGATGAACACATAGTCATCATCTAGAAGCTCTCATCATCAAGCCATTGTGAACCTCCTTGGCCAATATGGCCGAAAACTTGGAGAAAGAAAAGGAAAAGGAACTGAAATTTTTTAAGAAGGAAAGAAACATTTGGAACTCTAGAGACCATGATCTTGATGATGCATTAACACCAACATCATGAGTTCTCATCATTGAGTTCATGTTAACCATTTTAAAACATCATCAAAGTGAAAGGTTTTCAAGGATTCAAGAAGAAAAACTAAAACATTTTTAACTCAAGAACAAAGATCAAGCTTTAGAGATTGTTCAAATGATGAACATCATCATGAAACTCTCATCATCAAGCTCTCATTCCTTTGATCCTCAAGCCTCATGGCCGAAAACATAGAGGAGAAGAAGAAGAAAAGAAGTTCAAAAAAAAAAAAAGATTCAAGAGAAACTATGAACACATAAAGAGATTAAGAACTTTAAATGAAAGAACTCTTGAAAGAAAATCCCTACCTAGTGGTTTGAAGATTGGAATGAGAGGAGAGGATGAAGAACTTGAAGAACTTGAAGACTTGAACTTGAGAGAAAAAGGAAACTTTGAAGTATTCTTTGGAAACTTACACTTAGCAAATGAACCCAAAATGATACAAGTTCACCCAAGCAAGCTATTTATAGAGAAATGAAACAAATAAAAGGTGAATGGAGGGGGAGGAGCTTCGGCCATCAGCCTCATGGGCAGCCCATGAGTTCCATGAGGTGAGATAATGTGATCTTGAGGCATGGTGAGGTATGGTTCAAGGTATGGCTTCAAGCATGGTTCTTTGAGTGAGAAACAATTCAACATGTGTGGTAAATGAGAGAGATAGGGCCGAAATTGCATCAGCCATGGGGAGGGTTTTCTTGTATTTTAATTGTGATTTAGAGTTGTGTTTAGGTGTATCTTTGATTAGGATTAAGATTAGGAATTTGTAAGAAAGTGTTTCGGTGAGAAGATGGGTAATCAAGGTTGTCAAGGTATAATTAAGGAGTGTTCTTGTATCATTAGTGAGTTATAAACTCATTTTAGTGTATAAACAATTCTAGATACAATTCCTTGATTTAAGAAATTGGAGAGAGAAAACACTATTCAAGATTCCAAGAGTGAAATCTTGACTTTTAGAAAAGAGATTTAAATCTAATCTGAGCAATCTTAGGTTCTAATTAACTTTAATAATTTATTTTGACTCTAGATTAATTATGAAAATTAATTAATCTTTGATTAGAGCCTAATATTGCTTAGGTTTGCTTAATTACATCATTAAGCTCAAAAACATTATTCTAGGGGCAAAATCATAATTTTACACTAAAATTGCCCGGGACCACCGGGACTCAATCAGATGCTTTGAAACATGTAAAAACATGGTTTTAAACCTCTGGGGAAAGTTTCGGGCTCAAACGGCACCTTTACCCACGTAAAAATGCTGTAGGGGTATTTTGGTCATTTTGACCCGAAACGGCAGAAAATGAGACTTTCGCCTCCAGAACCACTCAATGGTCATTCAATCCCCTTCAAACATTGAGTTGGCCCTTCGAGGACTACCGGGTCGGCCATCCTCAAATTCCGGGCCGAAAATGACCTCAGGGGCATTTTGGTCATTTTTCACCCAGACAAAAAATTGGAGCGTTACAATATGCCCACTCATAAAGAGCAGGACTTAGTTGGTACAACATAGAAACAAATACATCTGAAATGAAAATACAATAGAAAGGAAAATACAACAGAAAGTGAAAAAAAGAAAACTCCCCCATCACAAAAGGTGCACCTACACTAGATAACCCCCAAAACAAAAGTAGGCTATCCGGATCTAGTCAGAGGCTCGGGCAACAGAACACATCTGTAGTCTCCTACTGCTGACCACTCTGGAAAGGAGGAACGTACCCGATCCACTGAGCTATCTCTGCCGGGGTGGCTATGCGCTGCATCGGCTGGGCATGGGCCCCTTGGCGGGGAGTCATCCTCACTCGCCTCCCACGCATTGGCTATGTGACGATGGCCTCACTACCCTCTCTAAGGTCCATCGGCATGGTGGGGGAGGACCCTTCAGAAGCCACTTGGGTGGTGGAGTCCTCGGAAGGGTCTGTCTCCGAGAATGATGATGGGGAGCGAGGCACGTACTATGGAAAATCCCAGATAGCAGATGTGGTCGGTGGGGTGCAACGAATCCGCTCCTCATAAGGACAGGCATGCTCGAACACAAGGTAGTCACCAAACGGTGAGGCAGGGGAGAAACGGTGGGTATGTACAGAATGAGCAAAGGGTCGTCCGATGAACATGAAAACGCGAACAACGCATCGACCTTCAAAATGGTATGATCCATGCTCTGGATCATACTGCACCTTCCACATCGGGGTATCCACGAAGACCACGATTGTCGCCATCTGAAGACGTGATGGAAAGAAGAGATAGAGGGAGTGAGAATCTTGCTAAAGAATCTCAGTAGGGCGACCTCCTATCTAGGTGTCATCATCTACGTCCTCAGGAACCTTGGGTTTCTTTGAAAAAGGTGAGCATGCATATACTTCATTTATCAGGTTTTAAACTTAATTATCCAAGGTCCGTTCATTTTAAGATAAATCTTAATGTTATGGATACAACATAATAAGCATGAATGCATGAAGATGCAACAGGCAGAAATCATGTGAACATTTATAGAGATATCAACATCATAAAGGTGGCATAAAGTGGCATACTCTTCTCATGTAAAAATATTTCTCTTTCTATAACTGTGTGACATTCAAAGCATCGTACTGCAACATAGGGATCACCCTAAAATCTTCTCTAGGTTATGAGCTCATACCTTAACTAGTCGTCACTAGTTCTTACTTATCCTTTGATAAGTGTAATCACAATAATAATAATCATAACAGAACGCGTCACACCGGTATCAAGTACACAGTGAATATTGTCCTCTTTGGGGTATTACGTATCGCCGTCCCCCTCAAGGATTTGTTTCTGGGGCGTTACGTATCGCCATCCCCCAGAATGCGTTCTTACAGTACTATGTCCCATTCAAAAACTCATATCTTTTTGGAAACTTTCTAAGTCCTCAAATTTGTCAAAAATTCGACAGCATAACAATAGCGCACCGAATTTCTTCCAAATTTGCTTTATGCCACATTCATATATATATATATATATACATAATCATTCATAATCATCATATACACCATAAGCATCATAACATCGAAATTCCTTTCATAAGACATCGTAGCATGAGTATTAACATGTCAACATTATTTACTCTAATAGGAGATCACATGCTCAAGTCATTCCTATAATAAACATACATTCACATGAAATACTAAAGTTCGTTATGCTCTTAAACATACGGTATCTTATGCCTTGACCCTTACGGGGCTTAAACTCAAGATATAATTATCCTAACATTTGCTATTAACCTTTTATGCACCTATGGGTTCGCAACTAATTACCCTCATTAATTTTTATGCTTAGGAGCAAACCAAACAACTCCATACAAATTGTCAAGTTCTAAATCTTGCAAATTCGGGGTTTTAAAAACTACGTTTTAGACCCTTTCTACGTTCCGTCTTCGCCTAAGGCGCTATAAATCAAATCTAAACCAATTATAGGGCAGTCCTATGCCTATGAACTAATTATAAACCATGTTTACTACCTTACAAGGTTGCTGGACAGAAACAGAAAATTAATTAATGTAAGTGTTTTAGAATTGCACTTTTATGGTTTTCTAGTTACTAGTTTCTTTATAGGTGGTAAAAGTCAATCCTACCTCAAATGTTACCAAGTTTTTCATGATTAAACAATCCTAAACTAAATGTTACCCTATTAAAACAGTTTTGGCAGTGGCTAAAAACAAATTGGTCAAAACTATGCTAAAACTCAACTTTACGATTTTTCTGTAAGACTAGTTTCTTTCCTAACATGCATAGAAAGGCTCCTACCTCAACATATATAATTTTTACACATTCTAACATGCCAAAAAAACATCATACAATAGCAAACATACCAAGGTAGGACCGAAACATTAAGGCTCAAGCATAATTCAAAAATCATGTCCTTAATACATACAAGTTACTAGTTTCTCTTAAAATCATTTTAGGACTTCTAAAACTCATTGAAACCCATTTTATTTTCTAAAAGGAGACTAAAAAAAAAAATAACCATGGGGCAGTAGCTAATTCAAGGCATGTTTAGAGGAGGTTTAACTCATAAATCTTGTTGGTAATGATCTTATAAAACTCTTAAGGTCTAAAGAAAATCTTAGAACATAGATTGTCGGCTCTTGTGACTAGATGAAACTCACATCAAGTTCATCATCATCACATGGCCGAAATATGTATCCATGGGGATGTTTCCATAACCAAACTTTAACTTGAGATAAAGAGGGCAAGTCTTTGAGCTTCTAGAGTCTTTAAGTGATGACAAAATGTAAACATGCTATGCATCCCATTTTATTCTTCATTATAAAGTAAAGTGAGAACTTCAAAGTAAATATTAGATGCAAGAACTTGAAATATAAATATGAGGTGCTAGAAATATAAATATGCAAGACTTGAAAATGAATATGTAAGACTTGGAAATAAATATGCAAGACTTGAAAATAAATATGTAAGACTTGGAAATAAATATGCAAGGCTTGAAAGTAAATATGCAAGTTCATTTTATCTTTTAGGATTTAAGTGATGACTTGAAATATAAATATGCTAGACAAGGAAACGTAAACATGAATGCAAGTCCAATTCTTTATTTTAATGCTCTAGGCTCCACAACAATCGACTTTAAGGCCGAAATAGGTGAGCTTCAAAATTAATTATTAAGTGATATGAAAATGCAACTCTTGTTTTAATCTTTATGTTTTAGGTGATGGCCAAAATAATAAATGTGCTAGGCAAGGAAAGTAAATATGAATGCAAGTTCATTTTATATTCGTCCCTAGAGCTCTTGTAAGACTTTAAAGGAACCTAAACCTCAACCCAAACTTATCATAGCAAGATAAAGCAAGCTTTAGAGTTCTTGTACCAAGGTTTTCAAAGAAACCATATGGTGTGAACTTCATCATCAAGCTCTAAGGAAATGGATTAAAAGAACAAATGATCTTAGAGAAAAGGAAAAGTGGCCGAAACCATGGGAAGAAAAGAATGAGACTTTAAAACTCTAGAGGCTATGATCTTGATGATGTATTAACACCAACATCATGTGTCCTCATCATTGAGTTCATATATTCATTTTAGGACATCATCAAAGTTAAGTTTCTCAAGAATAAGAAAGGAAGAAACCAAAAACATCTTTTACTCAAGAACCAAGATCAAGCTTTAGAGGTTACACAAGTGATGAATATCATCATGGATTCCTCATCATCAAGTTCTCACTTCCAAGTTCCCGAAGGCTCTTGGCCGAAAATCAAAGAGGGAGAGAAGAAGTTCTAAAAAATTTCAAGAGAAATCATAAAGCACAAAACTAAATAAGAACTTTAATGAGTGAAACTCTTAGAACAAAATCCCTACCAAGTGACTTGAGGTTGAGATGAGTAAAGAAGATGAAGAAGTTGAAGAAGATGAACTCTTGAACTTGAGAGAAAAAGAAAAGCTCAAAGTGCTCTTTGAAAACTTAAACTTGGCAAATGAACTAAAAATGATTTAAGTTCATCCAAGCAGGTTATTTATAGAGAAATGAAACAAATGAGAAGTGTAAATGGAGGGAGGAGTTTCGGCCAGCCCATGTGTACCATGAGGTGAGATGTTGTGTTCTTGAAGCATGGTGAGGTATAGTTCAAGGTATGGTGAGGTATGGCTCAAAGCATGGCTCAAGGCATGGTTCTTTGAGTGTTTGAAATTTCAAACATGTGATCGAAATAAGAAAGAGAGGTGGCCGAATGCATCAGCCAAGGGAGGGAGGAAAATCTCTTTTTAATTGTGGTTTAGAGTTGTGTTTAGGTGTGTCTTTGATTAGGCTTAAGTTTAGGAATTTGTGAGAAAGTGTTTAGGTGACTAAGGATGTAATTAAGGATTTCAAGACAAGGTTAAGGAGTGCTCTTGCTTCATTAGTGAAATAAAAACTTATTTTAGTGTATAAACAATTCTAGACACAATTCCTTAATTTAAGAAATTGAAGAGAGAAAACACTATTCAAGATTCCAAGACTGGGAATCTTGAGTTTTAAAACGAGATTTAGGTTTAATCTAAGCAATTTTAGGTTCTAATTAATTTTAATAACTTATTTTGCTCTAGATTAATTATGGAAATTAATTAATATTTGATTAGAGCCTAATATTGCTTAGGTTTACTTAATTACATCATTAAGCTCAATGGCACTATTCTAGGGGCAAAATCGCAATTTTACACAAAACTGTTCGGGACCACTGAGACTTAAACAGATACTTTTAAACACATGAAAATATCATTTTAAACCTTTGGGGAAAGTTTCGGGCTCGAACGGCACCTTTACCCGCGTAAAAACACTATAGGGATATTTTGGTCATTTTGACCTGAAACTGCAAAAAACAAGATTTTCGTTTCCAAAACCACTCAAGGACCATCTAATCCCCTTCAAACATTGAGTTGACCCTTCGAGAACTGCCGGGCCAGCAATCCTCGAATTCCGAGCAAAAAATGACCTCAGGGGCATTTTGGTCATTTTTCTCTCAGACAGAAAATCAGGGCGTTACATTACTTGAAAATAGATCAAGGGCAAGGGTCATAAATGCAGATCAAGTATAAAAGGAGATGATGTGCTTACAAAGTAAGAGACTTTTGCTCATAAAAGTGCTGAAATGCTGAAGAAATTTTCCTCTATCCTTTGTAAAGTTTATTACTACTTGCAATTAGTTTTTTCCTTATGAAAATCTCCTTTCTATGTTCTCAGTAGATTATACGTTCTTCCTAGGAAGAATCAATAGAAAGAATTCATTCAAGTTTTCCATATCTGTCATTATTCATCTTATGAAAACTTGAGTGTTTGTTAGTTTGAGTGTTCAAACCTAAACACAAACCTTTGTAATCCTGATCTAGTAGTGATCATTGTGAGTTAGCTTGAAGAGGCTAAGCAAAAACTACTTATAACGTGACAGTAGAGTGAGCTACTAGTCATAGAGTTAGCTTGGAGAGGTTGTGATAGTAGAGTGAGCTACTGGTCATGGATTTAGCTTGGAGAGACTAATCAAAGACTACTCAGGTGTGATAATAGAATGAGTTACTGGCCATTGGTGAGAGCTTGGAAAGGCTATTGTAAAGACTATCTAACTTTCTTGGGTTGAGAAAGGTTTTAGTGGAACCCAATAATAGTTGAGAACTAGATGTATGCAGGTTGTCCGAACCAGTATAAAAACTCCTATGCAGTATCTTCATCCTTAACTCTGCTTTATTTACTTTGTGCATGTTATTTCGTGTTTTATGAAAACCTGCTTATACGTGTTTTTATTATCTTTGTCATAGTTTAGATAGTACTTTCTGACATAACCAATGTTGTTTCCGCTGCACTTTAAGTTTAATACTTGATAGTTATTGTTTAAGTTTCTCAAATAAAGAAAAGAAAAGAAAAGGCAAACCACGAGTCAACCCCCCCTTTTTGTGCACTTTTCTACTTATAACGTGGACTTAGAGATCTTCAGAGGCTTCTAGGCAGTTTGAAGTTATCAGGGAGATCCACGAACATCATAACTTGGGAGAATGGCCTCGAGTACACTAGTAAGTTTTCGTCGGCAGTTTTATTGGTGGCGTGGTCGCCATTGGTGGGTTGTGCATTATTCTCAGCCCTAATGCCTTCTAGTCTCTTAGGTCGGTTGTTCTCATGGTTGGTTTAGGATTCCTCTGGGCTTATTGCCTTCACCCTGGTTTCAAGTTTCTCATTCTTCTCTTGTTGGTCTTTGATCATTCGTTATAAGGCCTCCTTTGTTGGAAGGGGTGGGTTGTCGTGGACCCCATTGTTTTCTAGGTTAGCATCATTAGGCATGTTGGTGCTCTTGCTCCTTGTGTTCACCGTTGTGAAGTCGTGGGGCAATGATGCGTAGGGCCCCATGGTGAGTGGCAAAGCTCTAACCTGATTCAAAGGTGAGAGTCCTTAGTTGATCTTGGCTCCTATGATGGAGGTTTTCAAGTTTCCAACATCAGGGGTGGAGTATCTACAAGAACTCAGATACTCAAGTTAGGTACAAGTCTAGGTAGTATGTGTGAATTGAGATGTTACTTACTTGGCTCGAGGTACTTTTACATAGAGGATCATGTTGTTATTTTATCACCTGATCTTAGGATAACTGAATATCATATCTCCAGATATTCTAGGGAGAGATCTTTTATCTAGTGTAACGGACTGGAGAGTATCTCTTTGGTGGTTGAGATTTAATTACTGCCTTATGGTCGAGCAATGAGCTTGGGCTTCCTCTAACGGAGTCATAAGATTATTCTCCATAAGAGTCCCTGACCTGTAAGGAATCCAGGTTATCAGTTGATATGGACATTATTTAGTCCAAGACTCATTTAATGGCCTATAAAATTTTCAAGGAGTAATTTCAACATTGTCTAATAAAAATAAAAGGATAAATACATTTTATCCATCTAAACTTTAGATCATGTTCAATTTACGTCCGGACTTTCAAAATGTGCATCGTGACATCTTGAACTTTTCAAATTATGCAAAACATCTCTCAATATAATTTTATCAATTAATGAAGGTAAGATTTATATACACTTAACCTCTTGATGTTTTTAATTTATTCAATTTAATACCTTGTCTGTAAATATTATATGCAATTAACAAACCTAAGACTTTTGATTAAACAAGGACAACCCTCTTTGTTGATCTGCGCACACATTGAGTATGTAAACTTATATCATTTGATGAAATTTTAGTTAGATCGAAAAGAGAGAGAGACAAAAAAAAAAAAAAACATCAGAGTACAATGACAACACCAAAAACCCAAACTTACACATAATTCTTTGTTGCGAAGGAATAATGACACCAAAAACGAATGGAAGAGAAGGGAAAAAGGCCCAAATATTACATAGAGAGAACACAATCTTCATAATCATGTTGCTTGTCTCTTGCCGTCACAGTAAAACACCGCGGTAATCACGTAACTCAGCAGCACCACCAACCCATAAGAACACACCAGACCCGTCATATCCCAAACACTCATCACCGCCGCCGCCGACGAAGACGACAGAATCCCCTCCGCTGAATCCCGACCCTCCAACAACATATCCACTCTCCGATTGATCAAACCCGAAACCAAAACGAACAAACCCGACAGAACCCACCCGGAGAACCTCCTTCCCTCCATCAACCCCGACCCGACCCGGATCGCCTCCCACCCGAACCGCTCCTCCGCGACGGAGACCACGAGCCCCATGCCGAGCACCGCCATCAGGTACACCTCGGCACCCCACCCGACCGCCAGCACCAGCAGCCGTGAGCCGGGCGATGTCATCGGGGCTGCGAGCACGCGCGGGACGAGGGCGTAGGCCAGCAGGATAACGTAGGCGACGACGGCGGTGGCGGAGGCGCGCTTCCAGGTCTGCCTGACGGCGAGGGCTGCGGATTTCACGGTGGCTGGCCTGCCGTTGATTGCGGATGTTGCGGTGTGCACGGCGGATATGGCGGCGGCAAGGGAGAGTGGGAAACAGAGGAGGGAGTAGAGGGCTTTGGTGCGTATGAGCGAAACGGCATGGTCGCGAGACTCGTCCCGCGCGTGGCGAGCCTCCACGCGTGTCGGGGCAAGAAGGGCCAGGGCTTCAAGGTGGTGGATGCGGGTTCGGAGCGTGTGGGTGGAGAGTGTGAACTTGAAGGTGAGAAAGGAGAGAGGGAGAGTTGTGAAGCAGAGGATGCAGCTGAATACTAGCTTGTTGATGGGTAGAATTTTGACAGAGTCTGATATGATCTTCGCTGGTGAAATAAAGCTCCATAATGCATCTTTTACATCCCACATTTTGTTTCAAGAAAGAGAATTAAAAAAAATAATAATAATAATTCCGAGTTCTTGGCCTTTCTATTTTGGGATCCTCTGGCTGCTTCTCCAGAATCTCTGCATCTTTGGTTCTGAACTTGTGAAACTAACGGAGAAGACGAGGGGAAAACGAAAGATAACGCCATCTTTGTTCCAGTTGTTTGAAATATTATATATTCTCATTATGTTGATGGTGAAATTGGATGAATGATGGGGCAGTGGGGATTCAAGTTTGAGAAATAATATTTTGACACCCAAAAAGTGGGTGTTTGTTCAAACACCCACTTTATAACCATTGGATGTGATGGTGGTCCCCACATATTCTTAACATTCATCACATTCAATGACTATAAAGTAGATATCTATTTCAGACACCCACTTTTTAAATGTCAAATTATCATTACTCTTCAAGTTTTGGCATTTTTAATTATTAATTTATTATATTTGTGTGGAAGGAAAAATATCAACTAGATATTGGCGACTTATACCAAGTTGCTTAAGATGAATGAGACGCCGCGTCAGCTACGCACCAAGAACAAGAGAGCATTCGATACGGCAAAACCATTAACACGACTTGACCAAAGTGAAAAGTCGTCCACAGACAAGACATGCGGGGATTTCTATTGCTCGGTGCTGTCTATGAACAAGCAATGTGAAAATGCTAAATTTATTTTGGCCAAATTAAACTCATTTTCGTGTAGATTTATCGAAATTCAACTTGTCCAACCTCTGGTTGTGTCCCAACTAGACTAACATTTCCTAATAACATCAACAATTAAGCGATTTGAGGTGAGTGGCCTCGCCCCTCATCATCATCATCATCCTCCTCCTCAACCACAACAATCTTCCTATCCCTGGCCCTCTCCCCATCAACCCCACACATAATTTTTAGACTTAGCTTGGTAATCAACTCGGTCTATATATTGGGTCATTAGTTGAACCAGTTGGACAGAATATTCTTAAATTAATAGATGAAAATAAAAATTGATACAATTACATATATACAATTACTTATAGGATTTCATAGCGCATGGATTCAGACCGGGTCAATGCATATGTGATCCAATCAAAGAACCGAATCAGAGCAGAGCCTAATTTCTAGTTTAAACCAGTAGGTCCGATCTGATTTTCAAAACTATGCCCCAACAGATCCCTAGCCTCCTTCAATCCTGTTTTTATGACAATTGTGCATCTTGCATTGTATGCCCTCATGTTAAGGACAAGCACATATTGGACGACGTATGAATGCAGTCAGGGATTAACGCTACAGAATAATTAATGACACCTTTCCCAAATTGAGAGATTAACGCAAGTAGCAACAAGTGCATATTACGAGGACCTTTGAGTAATACATGAGGAATTGAGGGTTAATACTTGTTAAAATTTAAATAAATTGGTATATTTTGGTAAAGTTCACCTATCCTACCCTATTGAATTTAGTTTAATGATTCCAACAAACAACCTTGACTATTTAACTGCGAGTAAAGTATCACTTTGGTCTCTTAAATTGTAATGTACGTCACTTTAGTCCCTGAAATTTCGAAATTAACTCTTTAGTCCCTGAAATTGTATTTTATAGGCCACTTTAGTCTCTAGTCAAACAATCGTTACATTTTGCTGACATAGCGTGTTAAGTGACACGTTGTTGACGTGGCATAAGTTCAAAATAAGTTCAGATTGATCCTTGAAATTTTAAATGTGTTAAAATAATCCCTAAAATTTTCTAAAATGTGTTAAAATAGTCTCGAATCCCAAATTTCTCCTCTTTTATTTCATAAAATCTAAATCATTAATAATTCTTAGATCCACTTATTTCTCATTTTCACATGCTATTTAAACAATCCAAAATTTCAAATATCCTAAACATAATTAAGAGCTTGATTAATCCAAATTTGATACCCTCCATGTTTAGCTAACATAATTAATTTATTAGATATTACATTACATTTCTTGGAATAAAATGAGTTTTAAAATATTAAAAATAGGATTCAAGGAAAACATTATATTATCAAGTGTGGATGAAGTTTATCAAGGGCCTCTTTGGAATATTTTAGTTGCAATTCGGGAAGAAATTTGGTATCAAAAGAATTTAACATGACAATGAAAAAAAACTCTACCCTCATATCAAATGTAATTGAAAAGAAACTCTACCTTTATATCAAATGTAATCGCAAACCATCTCAAATATGAGAGCTTTAATTGAGCTCAAGTAAAGAATTGTGTCTCTTATTTCACCTCAACGATAGTGGGTCGTAGGGAATGATCACCTCTTGGGGATGTTGATGCGAATAGGGCAAACAGGATAACATTGATTTAGAATATAACATTTATGATTAGTTTCCCCTCAACATGTTCTCATCTTAATGAGGGATTAAATTGCTTACCACTCATCCAACAACAATAAATTGTCGATGATACATTATCTTCTCATTGTTATTCTATGTTAAAGAGATATTTATTTAAGTAGGGTGTGAAAATAAGAGAGAAATAAGTGGATTTAACAAATATTAAGAATTTAAATTTTATGAAATAGAATAGGAGAAATTTAGGATTCGGGACTATTTTGACACATTTAAAATTTTAGAGACTAATCTGAACTTATTTTGATATAATGACATGTCAACATGTCACGTGGCATGCCACATGGGATCAACATTACACATCACTAACACGTCATCGACACGTGGCATGAGACGTGGGATTAACATTACACATCATTAACACGTCATCGACAAGTGGCATGCCACTGTCGCTTAACGTGCCACGTCAATGAAATGTAATGGTTGACTGACGGTTATTTGACCAGAGACTAAAGTGACTTACCGAATACAATTTTAGAGATTAAAGAGTTAATTTCAAAATTTTAGGGACTAAAGTGAAGTATACTTCCAATTTCAGGGACCAAAGTGACATTTTACTCATTTAACTTCAAATTTTACATAGAACTAATGTCAAATAAAGAATGAAGGATGCACAAGTGTCATAAAACAAGAAATGGAAGGATGCTGGAGACATGTGGGGTGATATGAGAGGGTTAAGGATATGAAGATTATTGTAGTTGGGAATGATGATGATGAGGGATAGGGATATTTTTTGTAACTCACCTCAAATTATTCAATTGTTGATGCCATTAAAGGAGATTAGTGCAGATCAAGCAACTAGAGGGGAGGTGGGTTGAGTTTCAAAAAATCTAAGGGAATGTGATAAGAGATATTTATGCCACTTATTTTGCTTTTAAACCTTAGCTTTTCACATGAGTTTTAATGTGTTATTGATGTGATTAATTAGGATTTTATTCCTCATTGTGTGATTTTGATAGAGTCATTGACTATTGCATTGAATTTTAGGAATAATTTGTAATTATACCCTGTTGTGTTTAGCTTGTCTCTTTGAGTATGGTTTTATGTACAGGAGGTTTGGATCAAGTGCAAGATATCAAGAACCAGGTTGGAAACTCTTAGGAATTGAAGTAGCTTGGAGTTGAAAAGGAAGAAAAAGCATGGAGGCTCACATTCAGGTGAGTGCTGTAGCGCTCATTTAGCACTGTAACACTTTGCAGAAAGACTTCCAGGATTAATTAGAACAATGCTCTCTGAAGAGTACTACAGTGCTGGTGTGATGACAACATAACAGTTCATTAATTTATTTTGGGTCCTACTTTGGCCCATTTTTAGAGAGCAATATATATAGGAATGAATCAGAATTTTACCCTAGTTTTTACTGCACACTTTATATAGGACCTAAAATTGCTTAGATTAAACCTAAATCTCTTTTTAAAACTCAAGATTTCTAGTTTTGGAATCTTGAATAGTGTTTCATCTCTCCAATTTTCCTAAATCAAGGAATTGTGTTCGTATTGGATTCCTTGTTAATAGAGTTTGACTCCATTAATTTAGCAAGATCACCTTCTAAACCTAGTCTTACAAGCCTCTAATTAACCATTACCTCACCTAAATACTTTCCTACAAATTCCTAATCTTAAACATAACCTAAAACACACCTAAACACACTTCTAAACCACAATTAAATGGAAGAAATCCCTCCCCCATGGCTGATGCAATTTGGCCACATCACCCAAAATTCCATCACATGTTTTAAATTTTAAACACTCCATGAGTCATGCTTTGAGCCATACCTTGAACCATACCTCACCATACCTTGAACCATACCTCACCATACCTTGAACCATACCTCACCATGCCTCAAGATCACAACATCTCACCTCATGGACCTCATGGGACTGCCTTGCCTTGGCCGAAATCCCCCTCTCCCCTTTGCACCTTTCATTTATTTCATTTCTCTATAAATAGCACACTTGAGTGAACTTGAAATACCTATAGTTCATTTGCTAAGTTTAGAGCACTCAAAGCTTTTCCTTTTCTCTCAAAGATCAAGAGTTCTTCTTCTTTATCTTCTTCATCCTCTTCAATATCATTTCACTTGGTAGGGATTTTGTTTTAAATGTTTTAGCCATTAAAGTTCTTGTTTAAGTTATGTGCTTTATAGTTTCTCTTGAATCTTTTAGAACTTCTTTCTTCCTCTTTGTTTCTTTTTCCATTTTTGGCCATGGGCCTTTAGTGAGCTTGGAAATGAGGGCTTGATGATGGGGGTTACATGATGATGTTCATCACTTAAGCAATCCCTAAAGCTTGATCTTAGTTCTTGAGGGAAAAGACGTTTTTAGTTTCTTTCTTTTTATCTTGAAAACTTTACTTTAGTATTGTTCTAAAATAAGTGTATGAACTCAATGATGAGTACATATGATCTTGGTGTTAATACATTATCAAGATCATGGTCTTTAGAGTTTTAAAATGGTTCTTTTCTTGTTCATGACTTCGGCCCCATTTTCCTTTTTCCTTCTCTAAAAATTTGGCCATCATTGGTGGTTCAACATAGAAGCTTGATGATGAGAGTTTCTAGATAATGACCATGTGTTCATCACAATGAGACCTCTAGAGCTTGAGTTTTAACAAAAATGTTATTTATGATTTTGTTTCAAGGAATGATATTTTGTTTACTTTAGCTTATTGTGAGAAACTTGGGTTAAGGTTTAAGTCCTTCAAAGTCTTGTAAGAGCTCTAGTAAAGATATAAAAATGAACTTGCATATTTATATTTCTAGCACCTCATATTTACATTTCAAGCTATTGCATCTCATATTTACCTTCCTATGTTATCACTAAACTCTAAAGATTAAAGAAAAGAACTTGCATTATCACGTTTAAGTTCAAGCCTTGCATTGCACGTTTATATTTCAAGTCATCACTTAAAGAACGTAAAGATTTAAATGAAAGCTTGCATATTGCCTAATTAATCTCGAAACCTTTCTATTTCGGCCTTAAAGTCGATTATTGCTGGACCTAGAGCACTAAAATAAAGAATTGAACTCGCATATTTACTTTGTGCCTTGCATATTTAATTTCAAGTTCTTGCATTCCATATTTACTTTGAAGCTCTCACTTTACTTTATAATGAAGAATAAAATGGAATGCATAGCATATTTATATGTTGTCATCACTTAAGGAACCTAGAGCTCAAAGACTTGCCCTCATTATCTCAAGTTAAAGTTTGATTATGGAAACATCCCCAAGGATGTAAATTCGGCCATGTGCTGTGGATGAACTCAAAATGAGCTTCATTTAGTCGCAAAGGCCAACAATCTATGTTCAAAAGTTTCTCTATGTTCTTAAGAGTTCTATAAGGTCATGGTCAACAAGATTTGTAAATTAAACCTCTTCCAAGAGTGATCTAAATTTGTTACTGCCCTATGATTGTTCTTAGCCTCTTTTACGAGATAAAATGTCTTGTAAAAGAGTTTTAGAAGTCCTAAAATGATTCAAGGAGAAACTAGCAACCTATGCTTGTTGAAAATGAGATTTTATGCAAGATATGTATATGCATGCATTCGGTTTTTCCATAACATGATTGCTATTGTATGATGATGTTTTGACATGTTAGAATGTATGAAATTTATATGTGTTAAGGTAGGAACTTTTCTATGCATGTTAGGAAAGAAACTAGTTTAACAGAAAAATCGTAAAGTCAAGTTTTAGCATAGTTTTGACCTATTTATTTTAGATTCTGCCCAAACTATTTTAGTATGATAATAATCAGATTAGGATTGTTTAGTTATGAAAAACTTGGTAACATTTGGTGTAGGATTGAATTTTAGCACCCATAGAGAAACTAGTAACTAGAAAACCGTAAAAAATGCAATTCTAGAACTCTTAGAACATTTAATTTTCTGTTTCTGCTTAGCACCCTTACAATATAGTAAAAATGATTTATAATTAGTTCAAAGGCTTGGGAATACCTCATAATTGGTTTAGATTTAATTTATAGCGCCTTAGGCGAAGACGGAACCGAGAAAAGGTCTAAGACGTAAGTTCTAGAACCTCGTAAGCATAAAGATGAAATTCTGCCCTTAGAGTATGATATTGCCCAGATTTATTAGTGAACATAAATGCTAGTAAAAATTATCAGTGGTGAACCCTTAGATGCATAAGAGGTTGATAGAGAATGACAAGATAATTATACCTCAAGTTTAAGACCCGTAAAGGTCAAAACATAAGACACCATAGGCGTAAGAGCATAATGAACTTTAGTGTTTTACGTGAATTCATGGTTTATTATGAGAATATCTTGGGCATATGACTTCTTATGAGAATACGTAATGTTGATGTGTTGATGCTCACGTTATGATGTGTATGATGTTTTACAATGCTTATGATGCATATGATAATGATGCTTATGACACACATGATTATAAATGACTATGTAAAGATATGAATGTGGCATAAAGAAGGTTTAGAGGAAATTCAGTGTGCTGCTGTTATGCTGCCGAATTTCTAACAAACTTGAGGACTTTGAAAAGTTTTCAAAAAGATATGAGTTTTGAATGTGACATAGTACTGTGAGAACGCGTTTTGGGGGATGGCGATACATAACGCCCTATAAATAAATCCTTGAGGGGGACGACGATACGTAATGCCTCGAAGAGGACAATATTCACCGTGTACTCGATGCCGATGCGATGCGTTCTGTAATGATTATTATTATTATTGAGATTTCGCTTATCAGATGATAAGTAAGAACTAGTGACGACTAGTTAAGGTATGAGCTCATAACCTAGAGATGTGACACGTTCTGGGTGACACCGGTTCGGCCGAACACCTCTAGATCGATTGTCTTTTTAGGGTGATCCCTATGTTATAGTACGACGCTTTGAATGTCACACAGTTATAGAAAGAGAAATGTCTTACATGAGAAGTGTATGCCGCTTTATGCCACCTACATGATGTTGATTTCTCTATGATGTTTAATTGATTTCTGCTTGATGCATCTTCATGCATTCATGCCTTATTATGCTGTATCCATAACATCAAGACTCATTCTAAAATAGGTGGACCTTGGCTAACTATGTTTTGAAACTTAAAAATGAACTTGATGCATGCTCACTTACTTTATACACTAAACCCAAGGTTCCTGAGGACGTAGATGATGACACCTAGATAGGAGGTTACCCTACTGAGATTCTTTAGTAAGATTCTCACTCCCTCTATCTCTTCTTCCTGTCACGTCTTTAGATGGTGACGTCCGTGGTTTTTATGGATTCCCCAACGTGGGAAGCGCGCCATGATCCGGAGCATGGGTCATACCATTTTGAGGGTCGATGCACTGTTCGTGTTTTCAAGGTTGATGGACGACCCTTCGCTCATCCTGTACATACTTATTGCTTCTCCCTGACATCACTACACAGCGATGACGATTAAGTTTTTGAGCGTACCCACCCCGGATGCGCTTCGTCCTTGGATTGGATACGTCCTACCCTTTCTGGGATCCTAGCAGCAGAGGCTCGCAGGTAGAGGTAGTACACACACTACGTAGAAGAGGATAAACCTTCTCTTGTTTAGAGGTTATCCATTTTAGATGCACCTGGGTAGAGGAGTTTCCCTTTTTGCTTTCTGTAGTATTTTCTTTCCTGTTGTACCTTCATTTCAGTTGTATTTGTTTGATGTTGTACCAAACTAAGTCTCACCTTTCTTGGGTGGGCATAATATATATATATATATCCACTTATGCAGTTTGCTATATTATTCTGTGCATTTACATGTTTTATGATCAGATATTTATGATGTGTTTATTTGGATTGTGCTTCATTCCTTTCATGCTTCATTGTTCGTCAAGTCGCGTGGCTCTCACTTTGCTTTTGCATTTCAAAAAAAATTTACCTCTATTTTCCGCTAAATATTTTAAGGTAAGGAGGAAACTATGACATAATAGACTAATGATTAACCTAAACATGTTCTAGAGTAGTGGGTTAAAAATTAGGATGTTACAAGGAAAGTGTACATAGTTGTTCAATTTCCAATCCTTCTGCGTATTGGTAGCACTGATACTTTAGTTAGAGTAGATTGCCCACTTCTTTATTGCTCTTTGGCAAACAAAAAAAAGCAAACCTGCCTATGCTCATTCTTGAGTATATGATGAGTGTTGCAATAAAGGAAACTCAAAGAACTATGAGCATTTTGTATGGCATGCTTTTGACCAAGATGCTTCAAAAGTTGAACTTCTCTTGACAATGAAAGGTACGAACTGATGGATAGAACCATATTCACACCTTCCTCTTTCAGAACCTCAAGAAAGAGGTCAATCCTCTAAATAATAGAGCCCTCAAGGAAAAGCCCTAGAATAAGAAGAGGACAAGCTCAAGAGGCTTCTCAAAAGTCTCAGTTCAACCAAGAGAAGGCTAAAGGGAAGAGAAAACTCATTCTTCCTGATAGTGAATCTGATGAGAAGATGTTCCCTTAATCCAACATTATGAAAGAAGATCAAAAAGAAAAGAGGAAGCCAACACTCAAGCACCAGGTGCAATAACCAAACATGAAAAGGTTATCAGTAAAAAATAGATTGAGCTAAGATGCAAGAAGATGCATAAAAGTGTATCACCTATCACTGTACTATGGGAGGAAGTTAAAAAATTTTAGAAGGAAGGATATTGAGTAACCGTGCTGAGTGATGTCAAAGAAGATGATGAAGCTAATGAAGAACAAGCTGCAACATCATTTTTTGAAAAAGAAGAAAATCTCATAAGTAGTGAAAAGGCCAGACTAAGTGCCATTTCAAGTTCTAGACCCGCACCTGAAGAGCCTCAAATGGAGCCTATTACTAAAAAGCCAAATGAAGGAAACCCTGCAGCCTGTTTTGCTCTTGTACCTTTTGAATCTTTGCCTCTCTCTTCTATTTATATCTTTCCAGTTGAAGAATGGAACAGATTCCCTGAAGATCCAGCTCTTATTGTTTAGAGTACTGATGCCATCACTCCGGGGCCAAAGTGTTCCTGGCTTATTTGCTCCGGCATAAGATCATCCTAGCCCTTCTTTGGCCACATGTTAAATAATGATGATATTGAGCCTATCTGTGTTCCCGTAGTCTTTGCGTCGATCTCTGCCACCTCTGGAAATGTTCGTGGACAATCATCCTCACATTTTCCTAAGGTACAAGATGACACTAGGGGTGAGTCACCAAGATCAGGAGACACTATACCTCTAGACATCCCAGAGCTCTCTACTAGAGCTGCTCCTACTCCTATCAATCTGCCACCTCCTTACCCAACTGAGATTTCAGCAATCTATCAGGTCATCTTGTGAAACCTTAGAAAGATTACGTCCTGACAAGATAGCTTTGAAGCAACTCTGGTTGCCCATGGTGCTCAACTGAGACAAATGGAAGACCTACAGCTCCAGATGTTTTAGTGGATGTAGCGAGTGTTTCCTGGGCACACCTCCTTTTTGATTATGCCAAAAAGGGGGGAGAAGTGAAGTTTGAAGAAAATCTTTGTAAAGGATTCAGGGGGAGCCATGCTGAAATGAGATCTGTGTTGATATGCTAAGGATTCAGGGGGAGCATATACTGAGGGGGAGCCCAGAAAATTTTGTGTATAGCATTTTTTTAACTTCTTTTGTATATCTTTAAAAATGTTTTATGTTTATACATACTTTTTCTATCTTGATCACTTTATGTTCTTTTGTGCCTCATTTATATCTGTCTTAATTCATATTTTTTTGATACATGTTTTATCATGCTCTTTTTTTTTAAGTTTTGATTCATATCAATACTCTATCTAAGCTCAGCTAATAAGATATATTTTTGACATATGTCTGCTTCTTATCTTGAATGTGTATGCTTTGTTATGCTTGATCATATATGCTGGATATCAGCTTACATGTTTTCTTATGATTAGTGTTGGCTAAGTATCTTTAGGGGCACAAAGTAATTGTTGCTTTGATACTGTCTTATAAGCTAAGTATTGATACACATAATGAACTTAATCATTTTCTTTATCGTTACTCTCTTCAGAGATGCTTTTCTACAGTTCCGTGCTTAACTTAATCGAAGTCTGAAAATATATATAGTTTCTAACTCGTCTTCAAAAACCTGTATTTACGTATGTTAAAAAGACCAAGATTAGTAAGCAAGCTTTAGAAATCTCTCATAGAGTAATGTGTTTCTACTTTCACAGAACCTATTCTAAAACAAAAAAGGATCATACATTTTTCTAAGAAAACAACGTTTTCATAATCTATTTCTTATGAGAAAAGTTTCATAGCTCAGTTCAAAAGCTCCTTCTTGATGTTTGAAGGTTTGATCCTTATACGAGCTTTAGAAACCTAGATAATAATATGTGATCTTATCTCTCTTATGGTTTCCTTGAGCATCAAAAACTACATAAGGATCATTTCGCTTTTCAAAAATTATGAATGCTTTGTTTTTCATCAGTTTGATCTTTCTTTTCAAAGTTTCTCTTGGATAAGTCAAGATGAAAATGGATCTTGTTAAGATAAAGTATCACAAGTCTTACTTGTTAAGTTTTCAAGCATGAAAATCTTTAGAAAATTCCTTATTTTTGACAAATAATCAAACTGGTTGTTTATCCATAGCTTAACCGTCTTTCTCCTTAACATATGGTCCCATAATGATCAGAAAGCATGCTTAAGTCCATCTTACGCTTAAAACAGAACAACAGTAGTCTTGATTAAGTGTCACTTAAGGCTAAAAATGTCTTTATGATTCACATCATGCTTTAAGAAAAAGAACTTCTTGAAAATCTCTTGTTCTGTTTGATTGAAAGAATATGCTTATTTTGTTTACATTTCTGCAATATTTCTTTCAATTATCTCTTCAAAAGATTTTTTTCAAATTGGTTTGTCATTATCAAAAAAGGGGGATTGTTAGCTCCAGAACCTTTGCGCTCATGTGTTTTGAATGACAACAAAACTAATTCAAAGAACATACTTTGAAGAATGACTGAAGTCTCTATCGAGTTTCTTGTAAGATTACAATAGGTATATATCATTTACCAAGAGCAAGGCTTACTCAAATGAGTATATATATTTCACTATGCATGTGTAAGCATGTTACAAGTTTTATTATATTAAAGAAGTGAAATTATATCCTTATCCAAGCTTATGGTAGCTAACAATTAGTGGAAGGTTGCAATGCTACAAGAAATCAAAGAAAAAGACTTAAGAAAGTAACACTAACATCAGAAAGTACTCTCAAGATGAAGATATCATAATGTATCCATATGCAATATGTTACTCACTCTTCAATCATCATAATCGTAAAGAAACAATCTTCAAAGAAGATTTGATTGAAGATCAAAAAGTGAAACAACTCTTCAAGGGCTGATTATGTACATCAGAAAGCTCACTTATGAGTGGAGTAAAGAATGTGACAAGAAAGGGAGGGAAATTTAAAATTTAAATTTCAAATTATCAAGTCAAACCCAATTTCAAACTAGCATGTCATCTCTTCCACCTATTTGATCAACGACCCTAGCTTCATGAAGGAGGAGCTCATAAAGCTTGCTTAGAAAGTAGAAAAGTAGTTTCTGATGGGAGATAAAAAAAGCTCATATTTACAATGGCTTCTGCAACTAATGTGATAGTTCTGTCAACCTCTCTTCTTGCTATTTCTTTCAAGACATAACTGATGATCAACACGTGTCACTTGAAGAATTGATCTATGGCAACGATCACAAAGAAAGACATTTATATAAAAAGATGCTAAACTTGAAAAATGCTTATAGAGATAGAGAGAGAGATTTGAAGATTCAAGAGAGGAAACTCTGCAAATATCTCTTCCCACTTCCTGGAATATTCAATCCTAATTATGTAACCAGCTTTATCCTTGAAGTGTAAAGAAAATCTTCCCTCTATATTCTTAGTTAGATTTATGTTCTTCTTATGGAAGAAGTAGAAGAAAGAAGTTATTCAAGTTCTCCTAAGATCCTTTAAAATGTATCGTCTTTAAGAAAACTTGAGTGTAGGTTATGTAACACCCTGATTTTTCCTGTGTGCAAATGACCAAAATGTCCTTGAGGTCGTTTTACTAGGAAAATAAAGATAGCCGGCCCCAACCATCCTCAAAGGGCTATTTTTAATGTTGAACGAGGATTATGTGTGTTATCTGTGTTAATAGAGTAGAAGAATCTCATTTTTGAGTTCCTGCACTCAAAATTACCAAAATGCCCCTGTGTCTAACTAACACAAAATTAACTCCCGATTGGACTTGGACTTTGTCTGGGTGTTTGAAATATCATTTTTAAGGGATGTTTAATGTCTGGTTAAGCCCAGGTGGTCCAGGAGAGTTTTTGTGAAAAATTACCATTTTGCCCCTAATTAAGGGCATAATTAGTTTAAGTACATAATTAACAAAACCTAAGTAATATTAGGCTCTGATTAAATAGTATTTAATTTTACTAATTAATCTAGAGTTAAAATAATTAATTGAGGTTAATTAGAGCCTAAGATTGCTTAATAAAACTCAAAATCCTATTCTTGATTTAAGACTTTACGTCACATTTTCAACGAATAGTATTTTTCCTATTCCAATATCATGATTTAAGGAAACTAAGAAGTGATTGAGAATCTTGATTAGAAGATGTTTGACTCTATTAATGACCAAGACCACTCTTAAACCTTGTCTTGAGAAGCCTTAATCATCCTTTTTCCCACTTAAACATTTAATCACAACTCCTAATCCATGGTCTAAACAAATTAACCTCTAAACATACTCATATAAAACAACATTTAAATGAGATATTCCTTCCCCATTTCTCTCTAATGTGGCTGGCCACCTCCCCCATTTTTTCATTCATCACATGTTGAAATTAATTAAAATGTGCATTCAAAGAACCATGCTTAGTCATACTTTCACCCATACCTAGCCATACCCAAACCCATACCATGTAAAGAGATATTTTTCCCTTCTTTTCGTCCCTCCATGACCGCCAGCCACTCCCTCCATTCATACCCCGATATGTTTCATTTTTCTATAAATAGGTGCCAAGGGAAGTTTCAAGAACCTTTGCACAGCTTTGCTACTTCAAGCTTTCTTTCTTCAATCTCAAAGAATTCTTCTTCTTCTTCTTCTACATTTCTTCCAAGAGCCACCACCGTCCACCGCTTCTCAACCCTAAACCACACATGACCACCGTAGATCTTCCTCTAAACACTTAACATTTCCATTTCTAAGACCAAAACTCAAGAACACATCCTCCTTCCTTTTCTTTCTCACTTGGCCGAATCCACATTTGGCCTCAAGGAAGACTTTTCTTTTCATTTCCTCTCTAAGATCAAGCTCATCTCTTTTCAAGGAAAAATACCTTTGGTGGGGGAGTTATTTCTAAGTTTTCATTCTTTTCTTTGTTTCTTTCTTGGGTTGAAATGTTGAAATGATAGTTCCCTCCTTCTCTTGCTTCATTTCGGTTCTTTGTTTTCCTTTTTCCTTTCTTTTCTTTTTCCACCACAATGGCCTTGTTATTAGAAAACCATGGCTTGATGATGAGGATCTTGGATGTTAGTTGAAAACCATCATTTATTTGGCCTCTAAAGCTTGAAGGTTTCACTTTTAAGAGTTTTTAGCAAATAAAGATATTATGTTGTTTTGAAGAGTTAAATGGCAGTCTTGAGCCTAGGACTCAAAGGGATAATAAATGGAGTGCATTCAAATTTATATTTCAAGTCCTTGCATCTCATATTTACATTTATGTCATCACCTAAATAATTAATCTCGAAGCCTACCTATTTTGTAACACCCTAGTAATTAACCAGATACACCTAGGTTGAATCTGATTAATGACTAGACTTTACTCCTTGCTTTGGTTCTTTCTTCATAATTTGAAAATACTTAGGTAAAGTACAGAGCCATTTTTTAAAACACATAATTGAAACGTGAGCAGTACAGCGTGAGCAGTAAGCGGAGTATAATAAGACGTTTAAGAATATATCACATCATATCACTTAGGCTCCATCATATAGCATCCATAAGCACATTATAGCATATATTTACATACAATAACCTCACTCAAAGGGTGGGTTATGTTCATACATCATTATCTTATCCAAACCCATAAAAGAAAATATACTTAACAGAATTCTTGCCCCTAAACTACATAACTCCATAAACCGGGAAGGTTATCCTAAAACTAGGGTGCATGATCACACAAATCTACTAAGAACTCTCTATGGCCACTGTCCTGGAAATGGGGGAATAAATCCGATCAGCGATGAGCTCCCTGGGAGGGACACACGAGATGCACCAGGCTAGGAGTCGCATGGGCCGGCCTTCTTGCTAACCTCAATTTGAACAAGCTGTTTCCTCACTACCCTCTCTTACGTGTGGGAGGTAGGGCGAGCTCTCAGAATATACATGAGTAGGAGTGTCCTCTGAAGGATCAATTTGAGAATATCTCGTCCTAGAGAACATACTGGAAATCCATGGGCCGGCCAGATGAAGCGGGATAAACGTAACATCCTTTCATCAAGTGGGCGTGCATGTTCAGAAAACCATTTCATCGCCATAGGGAGAAGTAGGAGAAAATCGATAACTAGGGACGGGATGTGCAAATGGACGACCTATGTAAATAAAAACTACGAAACTGCGCACCTCCACTTCAAAATGATATGAAGCGTGCAGGATCATAGTGAAATTCCCAAGTAGGGGTATCAACGAGCAGGGCGAATGTCGCCATCGAATCTGGAGACAATGGCGGAAATAAAGAAAAGAGTGAGAATCTTGCTAAAGAATTCTCGATGAAGGTACCTCCTTCTCTGATGTCATCATCAAAGTCCCCGGGGAACCTCGGGATTATTCTAAAATAGTGAGCATGCAAAGATTCATTTTAAGTTAGGACAAATACTTAACGAGTTAGTCAATTTTTAATCATCGTCTTATAATGCATCATAATCTTAACATGTCATATTTACAATGAACTTTTCCTTTATCATTACATCATTTTCCTCATCATCATTATCAAATAACATGCATAAATACATGTGGACATAGTGCACATATTTCATTTCTTTAGTGCCTTAGGTGACTTAAAATCTTATCATCATCATTATTTTCCTTAGGCCACCCTATACTCCACCACTTTTGGGAGTAATTTGGGTTATGAGCTCATACTTTACTGAGTCGTCACTAGCATATACTTATCCACTTTTGATAAGCTAAAGTCCCAACTCTACCCTTTTTTGAGAGAGCGGGTTAGGGGGCTAAAATCACCTTTTCACCACCTATAGTCTGATGGTTCCAAAGGATCATTTTCTTATAAGTTTAAGTCACCATTAAATCTTTGCATGTTATATCATAATACAATTCATAAACATCATAACATTTTCTCATTTATCGTCTTAAGCTAGAATAATATATATCAACTGTAATCATGCATATGGGAGATTCCCAGGAAAGAGAGGTGGGTCACAATGGACACGCTTAAATACCAGGTCTTTCCTTAGCGAGAACCTTTCCAAATTACACTTTTACAATGATACACTTTCTTCTAGCAACAAAGGTAAATTTTACATAATAAAGAACATTTCATGTATAAGCATTCTCATTATTTGTAACAGCAACTAAAACATGCAAGCAAATCATTCAATAAGCATCAATCCTTACATAGAATTATCACACATTGATACTAAACTCAGATCGTGGCGAATCATGAACCTCATGCAATTACATAGAATCATATTTTAAGTGCATATAAAATACTAGTTCCCCGTAAAATCCTTACAGCCTTAAAAACTCATTTAGAAACTAGTTCTTTTGTCAAATTTGGGAGGATCTTCACAATTAAAATTCTCACTTAAGATAAAAGGAGTAAGTCTTGAGCTTTAGAGATTTAGGTGACATCTTAGAATTATAAACATGCTATGCAACCTTATTTTAATCTTATCTTTATAAGGTGATATAGCTTGGAATTATAAACCACGATATGCAATTCCATTTCTTTATCTTTAAGATTTAAGGTGATGACTTGAAAATTAAACATGATGCAAGAACTTGAAATATAAACATGATACAAGAAAGCGGGCGTGTAATCAGGACGATAGAGGGAGAAGAGAATATTAAGAAACCGGAGGCGCGGTAGTAGAGGAGAAGAGAATATTAAGAAACCGGAGCTGGCCGGTAGTCATACGAGGACGAGTAGAGGGAGAAGAGAATTATTATTACATCTTTTTAGCTCAATCTCAAGACTTTTTAAAGAATAAATTCTTTACCTCCAATAATCATATTTCTTTGCTTGTGATACATGGGCAAGTCTTTGAGCTCTAGGATCTTTAGGTGATGGCATAAAATAAACATGTCATGCGTTGATTCTTTTAGCCATTATAAAATATAGTGAGAGCATAAATTAAATATGAGATGCAACCTCTTTATTATCTTGAAAGATTAAGTGATGACTTGAAACATAAACATGAAATACAAGCTTGGAATTTAAACATGAGAAATGCAAGTTCATTTATTCATTCTTGAAAATTTAGTGATGACATAGAAGGTAAACATGGTTATGCAAAGCATAAACTTAATCATGGATGCAAATTCATTTTGTTTCTTTACTAGAGCTCCTTCAAGACTTTAAAAGAATTATAAATTCAACCCAATACATAACTTAACAAGAAATAAAACATAAAGGAAAATACATTTTTCAAGTTCTAAACTAAAAATCTTTGTTTTAGCATCATAAAGCATTATTCTTTAAAGTTTTGCATCCAGAGTGGAATTTTCAAGCTTTAGAGGCTAACTTGTGATGGATTTACAATCCACCCTCAAGGTCCTCATCATCAAGCCATCATCTTAGTTCCACCTAGGCCATATGGTTGAATTGGTTAAAGAAAAAATTGAAGAGGAAAACCAAAATGAAAAGCTAAGGTAAGTTCATAATTTCATCATTTTGGGCTAGAAACACAACTCCTCAAAGCATAGAAATAAATTTAGAAACTACTCCCTACCTAATCTGAGTTGAAGAAGAGGAAGAGAACTTGGTTTCTTGAAGTGAAATGAAACAAAATCTCTTTGAAAAAAATGAAGAAAGAATTCAGCCAAAGAGAGGAGGAAGAAAGAAAGTTTTGGTGCTCTTAAAAACTAGTTATGAGACCAAGCATTCAAGTCCACTCAAGCAAGCCTATTTATAGAAGATTTTGAGGCTTCTAATTGGCCAAAATGATGAGGTAGTGGACGGAATTTTGCAGGAGAAATAAGGGAGGAAAAATCATTTTAGACAAAGTTGTATGAAATTAGGAATTATGTCTCTTATGGTGACATTTGGCATTTTGTTTTAGTGCAACTTTTTGGCAATAATTCAGCTGCATAATGGCATCAATAATTTCGTCCATTACAGCCCAAAGAAGTGAAATTTGTGTGTTCCATGCATTATTTAGGTGTAGGCAAGGTATTCATGTAATTTAGAGAATTTACGGTTAAGGGTTTAAGTGAATTAGTAAGCAATTTGGGTGTGTTTGAGCAATTTTCGGTTCTAATCAATCTAAATACATAATTTTGACTCTAGATTAATATTTAGAATTTAATAAGCTTCAATTTGAGCCTAATATTTGCTTAGGTTTGATTATACGAATCAAAATCGAAATTCGCAAAACTACCCAGCAGGGGGCAAAATCGTACTTTCACTTAAAGCGCCGAGGCCACCGAGCTTAACCAATGGTTAATCATGGCTTAAAAACACATTTTAAAACATTTTAGTGAGGTTGGGCTCAGTCGGCCTTTTACATCGGAGTTAAAAGCGGCCATGGCGTTTTGAGGTCATTCGTGACGAACTCAAAATTGAGATCCTTCTGCTCTATTAACACACATAACACAAACAATCCCTTATTATCCTCAAAATATCCCCTTGAGAATAGGTGGGGCCTGATCCTCATTTTACGAGTAAAATAACTTGAGGGCATTTTATACGTCTGAAATTCGGGATTTGCGACTCTCGCATGAATCGTTCCTAACCTCTCTTCTAATGTTATATTCCTTTATTGAGGATTGTTCGGCCTCAAATCTTATGTAATAATTACCTACGGTAATTCGGTAATTAAGTAATTTCTAATGACAGTAAAAATTAGAGTAAAAATTGGGGCGTTACATATTTCAACCTTAAAGTTGATTGATGATTTAGAGTGAATACTTTAGGAGGCCTAGAGCACTAAAATAAAAAATTAAACTTGCATTCATATTGACATTTCTTGCCTAGCATGTTTACTTTTCAAGTCATCACCTAAACTTAAAGATTAAAAATAGAGCTTGCATTTTCATATTTATATTCAAGCTTTGCATATCATATTTGTGTTTCTTTTACCACCACCCTATAATGCCAAGATTAAAAATGAAGCTTGCATTGCACGTTTAAAGTTATGCCATCATTTAATTAATCTAGTGCTCAAGACTCACCCTTTCAACTCACATGAAAACTTTGACTCATGGAATATATATATATACATACTATTAAATGTAAACATCCTTTTATTAAGCTCTCTAATTTTGCTACTGATCTAAGGTTATTAATTGTGTTACCATAAGGATAAGAATTAATTAGAAGGGCATTCCTTGATCTAGAAATAATTCTAAGAAAGATTAGTTACTAGAAATGCTTGCTTCACAATTTTGTATGCTCTTAGGAAATTAAAAAATTTGGTTTCGGTTCAAAACTTTCCAGAATTGATGTATGTTGTTTGGAGTGCTCTTAACATGCAAAAATTTTTATTAATGGGTATGCTAATCGTTGGTGATAGTCAAGGAAAGTTTAGTAACTAGAAAGAACCAAAAAATGTAAATTCTAGGACTCATTTAAATGAAAATATACTTTCTGTCCAGCATGTGGTACGTAAGTAAAAATGACATTTAACACTTAGTAAATATATAGGAACCACCCATAATTGGCTTAGAAATTAATTCTAGCATCACAGGAAAAGTCGGTAATGAGAAAGAGTCAAAAACGTATTTTTTATGAGAACAACAAAAGGGTTCATTCTATTTTTATTTCAAAACTGTCCAAATGTGTTTAGCAATGCTCTTAGGTTGATAATAAATGAGAATTCTTGTATTTGATCCCTTAGATGTATAAGATGGCAAATATAAAAATTGGGTTTACCCGATTTAGAGGTTAAATCGATTATAAGGTAATGAAAGTACTTATCCTGTAAAATGTTGTGATTTTCCATATGCTTGAAGAATTATGTGAAATTGATGTCTTACATGCTTAGTTAATTGATTGTGAAGATTCATATGGCTTGCTATGATTTCACTTGAAACATTTTAAAGTTGCATATGTCCAAGTAATGTGAAGAGCATGAGAAAAGTATATGATATGGTTATGACTTTGCATATCAATATAACATGCTAATATAAAAGTGACATAAAAATATGTGAAAATAATCCTCTAGACTCCCCGAATTAAAGGTTATGAGAGGTGATCCAATAAGAAAGTGATCCTTTGGACTCTTTGAATTAAAGGTTATGAAAGGTGATTCTATTGCCCCCTATCCCGTACTTTTAGAGTCGGGTGTCAACTTATCATAGGATAAGATTATGCTAGTGACGACTAGTGGGGTATGAGCTCATAACCTAGAACTCTCAAAAGGCGAGAGAAATAGGGTGGCCCTAAATGAGAGAAAGAATTAATCTAAGTCACCTAAAGGATAAATAGAAGAAAGTCATGTTCTAATTGTTATGATCCATGAGCATCGCTTATGATTGGAATTAGTATATTGTACCTTGTATTGCCATGCATCTTATGATAAGGTATGTTGTATTCATGACATCCAAGATACATACTAAAATTAATGGGCCTCGGTAAATGGTGCTTTAGAACTTTAAAATTGAACCTTATGCATGTTCACCTTTTTATAAAGAAACCCGAGGGTCCTGAGGATGTAGATGATGACACTAAGATTGAAGAATACCTTACTGAGATTCTTTATTAAGTTTCTCACTCCCTCTATCTTTTCTTTCCATCGGGTCTTCAGAGGACGATGGTAGCCTTCGTGATTTATGTTGATGCACCGACTTGGGAGCTGCATTTTGATGCTATGCACCAGTCCTATCACTTCATTGGTTGTTGTTCAGTCCGTCTGTTTGTATTCTTGGATCACCCTTTCGCTCAGCTGGTTACTAGTTTCTGATTCTCGTCGACCTTGCCCTTCGCCAATGATTTACTCTTCGAGCGTACATGCCCCCAAGGAGAGCGCATCCATCGTACCCTCGCTGCTGCTCCAAGACTACCCGAAGTACATTCCCCGCTCACCCCCAGCTCATTCTGAGGCTGACCCTCCGAAACAGACATCCCATCCATGGGTTCCTCCCCCACCATACCCATGGAGTTAAGTAGTGAGGCTACTGTGATGCAGCTACTTCAAGGAGGCAAGGTGAGGATGGTGCCCCGTCGTGGAGCACATGCCCGACCCTCTCACTGCTTGGCCACCCCGGCTGGGTTGGCTCAGTGTGTTGGTTATGTACCTCCTTTTGATGGGCAGGAGTAGGCACTGGCAACTGACTCTAGTGTACACACCCATACATGTTTAGGATAGCTTTTTTTTTGCTTTTAGAGGTTATCTGTTTTAGATGCACTATTGTGGTTAGGGGGTCATATGTATTTTCTTTATGTTTCTTCATGTTATGCACAAATGACTGTATTAACGCTACTACTACGTGACTGGTGTATGGTATAACTATTATATATCTAACTATGATGTTGTTTCATTTATGGATTTATGTTCCTTTTGATATGTCGTGATTCCCCTTTTGATTATTTGCAAGGCAACGATGTAGTTTACTTTATCCGTGCGTATAGCTCACGTTTTTGTTTTTCATTCCAAAAAAAATTTTACTCATTTTCCTAAGTATTTTCTAAAACTAGAATTAAGAACTGAAACAAAAGAGTAATAACTAATAATTAACTTGAATACATCCTAGGTGTATTGAGTTAAATATTATGTTATTACATTTTGGTATCAGAGCAGTTCGATTCTCACGGAGCCTGAGGATTAGATTGACTATGCTTCTTAAGCATGATACTGTAATTATGTCATGTATAGTGCCTTATTGATAAAATAAGCTATAGGATAGGAATGCATGACTTCTGTATGTATGAATGTGCCATGGTAACTAGCTCACTTTATATAGAGTATTGAGCTTAATCACCTCAATGTTTGTTGTTTTATGTGCATAGGAACTAATGACACGTCGACAATAGAATAGGACCACAACCCCTTGCAGACAAGACAACGAGACTGCTGAAGCCCTCCGTGACGTGGCTAGGACCATGAGGGCAATGTTCGAAAGAATGGACCGAGACCACCAAGTGGATGCCGACCGTGGTCATAATACTGCTGAGGTTCTCGAGCACGGATGTTTCGAGGAGTTTCGCAAGGCCAACCCACCTTCATTCAAAGGAACCCTGAACTCGAATCATGTAGACAAATGGATCAAAAGCATAGAGAAGATCTTTACTGTGATCCCCTACACGGAGGTGCAGAAGGTGACATTTGCCACTTATATGCTGGAAGGCAATGCTGGATCTAGGTGGACCAGTGCTCAAAGACTACTGGAGGCAGCCGGCACCGAGATTGACTAGGAACTATTCAAGGCTCACTTTTAGGAAAAATACTTCCCGGAATCAGTAAGGAACGCCAAAGACATCAAGTTCATGCAACTCACTCAAGGAGGCATGAGCATAGCCCAGTACACCACCAAGTTCGATTAACTCCTTAAGTTCTCAAGGATGTATCAAGGCAACCCCGATGAGTACTGGAAATGCATCAAGTACGAGTCTAGGCTAAAGGCCAAAATTAATGTTGTAGTAGCTTATTTGGAGATCAGGGACTTCCCTATCCAGTTCAACAAAAACCGTATCATTGAGGACGGCCAAAAGAAGCTAAGCACAACAAAGGCTAATAGTCATGCAAAGAGGCTAGTGTCCTAAGCTCCATGGTTCAAGCCGTAGAATCGTCCTCCTTTTCAACCATAACCAAGGTCGCACTTCCAACCCCAAGGCCCCTGGAGAGACTGCAACCAAGGGAGGCCTAATGACAACCGAAGCAAGGCACCACGAAGGAGCCCAGCTGCACCTTCGAGGCCTACACTCGCCGCGGTATATGCCAAGTGCGGGAAGCCTCATGGAGACTTACCCTGCCGAGCAGGCCTGGAAGTTTGCTACCAGTATGGGAAGCCAGGCCATTACTTGTGGGAATGCACGAAGGGGAATGCGATGACCCCCAACCCTAAGCCGCAACGCCAAGGGAGAGTCTTCACCCTCAATGCCTAGGAAATGATGACGTCATGAAACTTCATGGAAGGTAAGTGTGAAATGAATCGTAGGACCTTAATTGTACTGTTTGACTCTGGCGCTACCCATTCGTTCATCTCCCATTCTTGTGTTGAGTCCTTAAATCTGCTTTTGTCTGAACTTCCCTTTGACCTCACTGTTTCTACCCCTATTGGAAAACCTGTTAGAACATGTAAATATTGCCTAAATTGTAGTTTTATTATTGAGAATAGATTTTGTCTTAGATTTAGTCTGCTTACCTATGCAAGGCCTAGACATAATCTTTGGCATGGATTGGCTTTATGCTAATCGTGTGATGTTGAATTGTTATCAGAAGTCAATTATTTTCCTTCCCATCCTCAGTGAACCTAGAAAACCTTTAAGCCTGTATATAAATGCTATGGAAATAAACTGTGGTAAGGGAGAGAATAAAGGTTATATTCTTCCGGCCACTAGTGATATAGACTTTGAGCAAAACTTTGAAAAGATACATGTTGTGAGGAAATATCCCGAAGTATTCCTGGATGAGATACCTGAGTTCCCTTTAGTAAGAGAAGTAGAATTCTCTATTGAGTTGATTCCTGGAACTTGACCCATATCTATAGCACCATATAGAATGTCACTCGTAGAGCTAACCGAGTTAAAAACATAGTTGGAAGAACTTTTAGAGAAAAAGTTTGTGAGGCCAAGTGCATCACCATAGGGAGCCTCGGTTTTGTTTGTCAAGAAGAAGGATGGGAGCATGAGGCTGTGTTGACTATAGGTAGCTAAACCAAGTGATAGTGAAAACCAAGTACCTATTGCCTAGGATTGATGATTTGATGGATCAGTTGAGAGGAGCAATAGTGTTTTCTAAGATCGATTTGAGGTCAGGATACCACCAGATTAGGGTGAGGGATGAGGATATACAAAAAATGGTCTTTCATACTCGATATGGCCACTTTGAGTTACCATCATATCCTTTGGATTGACGTATGCTCCGGTTGTATTTATGGACTACATGAGTAGGATCTTTTGACTAGATCAGTTCGTAGTTGTCTTCATAGATGACATACTCATCTACTCTAAGGCCTACGAGGAGCATGAACATTATTTGAGGATAGTGTTGGAGATCCTAAGAGAGAAGAAACTATATGCCAAGCTGTCTAACTGTAAATTCTGGCTGAAAGAAGTGAAGTTTTTAGGGCATGTGGTATCAAAAGGAGGAATTATTGTTGACCCTAGTAAGGTAGAGGCTGTGACGAACTAGGAGAGACCTACCATGGTAACGGAGGTTAAAAGTTTTCTAGGCTTAGCAGGTTATTATCGTAGGTTTATTAAGGGGTTTCCCCATATATCTTTACCCTTAACCAAACTTACTAGGAAGAATGCCTCTTTTACTTGGACTCTGAAGTACGAGAAGGGCTTTCAAGAGTTGAAGTAGAAGTTAACCTTAACCCCTGTCTTAGTGTTGCCTGACCCCAATATAAAGGTATATTGCGATGCTTCTGGTAAAGGTTTAGGTTGTGTATTGATGCAAAATAGGCAAGTGATAGCCTATGCATCTAGACAACTCAAGCTTCATGAAGAAAACTACCCCACCCATGATCTAGAGTTAGCCATCGTAGTGTTTGCTCTAAAGGTGTGGAGACACCATTTGTATAGATTGAAGTTTGAGGTATTCTCCAATCATAAGAGTCTGAAGTACCTCTTTGATCAAAAAGAGCTAAACATGAAACACAGAAGGTGGATGAAGTTTCTAAAAGATTATGAATTTGGGCTAAACTACCACCCTAGCAAAGCCGATGTAGTAGCCGATGCCTTAAGTAGGAAATCATTGCACCTATCCCATATGATGGTTAAGGAAGTGGAGTTGATCAAAAAGTTTAGAGACCTAAACCTAGGAATGATCTTGACCACTAAGAGCATAAAGGCATGCCATCTTAGCATGATGAATGACTTTATGGGAAGGATCACTCGAGCCTAATAGGAGGATAGAGAGTTTCAGGAAACTCTAGAGGCAGTATAAGATGAAAGGATGAAAGGTTTTACACAAGATACCGATGGTGTATGGAGGTTTGAAGATCGGATCTGTGTACCAGCAAGTGGTAACCTTCGAAATGAGATTTGGGAGGAAGCCCACAAAAGCCATTTTACCATTTACCCTGGCACCACCAACATGTATCAGGACCTGAAGAAGATATTCTGATGGCCTGGGTTGAAAAAGGATGTGAGCACATGGGTGAGTAAGTGTTTAGTCTGTCAGAAGGTGAAGATTGAGCACCCAAACCCTTCTGAAATACTACAACCCTTATCAATCCCCTAGTGGAAATGGGATAGTATCTTTATGGATTTTGTGATTGGGCTACCGAGGATCCAAGTTGGTCCATATGGGTAATAGTGGACCGACTGACTTTTTACCTATCAAGGTAACTTACTACTTGGATAGGTTGGCTCAGTTATACATTCAGGAGATCGTAAAATTACATGAAGTGCCGTCAACGATAATCTCAAATTGAGATTCACAGTTTATGTCACGGTTTTGGGTAGCCTTTCGGAAGGCATTTGGTTCAAAGTTGTGTCTAAGCATGGCTTACCACCCTCAAATGGATAGGCAATCCGAGAGGACCATCCAGACACTGGAAGATATGCTGAGGGCGTGTGTGATGGACCAAAAAGGAAGCTAGGACAAGTACTTGTCATTGATCAAATTTGCATATAACAATAGTCATCACATGAGTATTGGCATGACATCGTATGAGGCCATATATTGATGGAAATGCCAATCGCCCCTATGCTGGTATAAACCCAGTGAGCAAAGTTTGTTGGGACCCGATATCGTGAGGGAGACAACGGAACAAATCAAGAGAATTAGGGATAGAATTCTCACTGCTCAGAGTTGACAAAAAAGCTATGCGGACAAACGATAAAAGCCGCTAGAATATCAGGAGGGAGAACACGTATTCCTTAGAATCACCCATACCACAAGTATAGGTCGATCCATGAGAGTTAAGAAATTGAGCCCCAGATTCCTTGGTCCATTTTAGATCCTTAACCGAGTCGGAACCATAGCATACCATATAGCCCTACCTCCCAATCTATCCAACTTCCACGATGTTTTCCATGTTTCCTAGTTGAGAAAATATGAGTCTGACCCGAGCCATGTGCTAAAGCCAGAGCAAGTACAATTGAAGGAAAACTTGATGTTTAACCTGCCACCTATGAGAATCGTAGACAAAGGAGTCAAACAATTGAGGAATAAGACTGTGCCCTTGGTCAAAGTAGCATGGGGATGGGGAAGGATAGAAGAGTTTACTTGGGAGCTAGAGTCAGATATAAAGGCACAATACCCCGAGCTATTCTCAGGTAATAAATTTCAAGGGTGAAATTCTTTTTAAGGAGGAGAGTAATGTAACGCCCTGATTTTTCCCGTGTGCAAATGATCAAAATGCCCCTGAGGTCGTTTGACTGGGAAAATAAGGATAGTCGGCCCTGGTCATCCTCAAAGGGCTGTTTTTAATGTTGAATGAGGATTATGTGTGTTATCTTTGTTAATAGAGTAGAAGAATATCATTTTTGAATTCCAGCACGCAAAATTATCAAAACGCCTCTGTGTCTAACTGACATAGAATTAACTCCTGATTGGACCCAGACTTTGCCCAAGAGTTTGAAATGTCATTTTTAAAGGATGTTTAATGTCTAGTTAAGCTCAGGTGGTCCCAGAGAGTTCTTATTAAAATTACTGTTTTACCCCTGATTAAGGGCATAATTAGTTTAAGTACGTAATTAACAAAACCTAAGTAATATCAGGCTCTGATTAAAGAGTATTTAATTTTACTAATTAATTTAGAGTTAAAATAATTAATTGAAGTTAATTAGAGCCTAAGATTGCTTAATAAAACTCAAAATCCTTTTCTTGATTTAAGACTTTATGTCACATTTTTAATGAATAGTATTTTCCCTATTCCAATTCCATGATTTAAGAAAACTAAGAAGTGATTGAGAATCTTGATTAGAAGATGTTTGCTCCATTAATAGCTAAGATCACTCTTAAACCTTGTCTTGAGAAGCCTTAATCATCCTCTTTCTCATCTAAATACTTAATCATAACTCCTAATCCACGGCCTAAACAAATCAACCTCTAAACACACTCATAAAACAATATTTAAATGAGATATTTCTCCCCCTATTTCTCTCTAATGTGGCCGGCTACCTCCCCTATTTTTTCATCCATCACATGTTGAAATTAATTAAAATGTGCATTCAAAGAACCATGCTTAGCCATACCTTCACCCATACCATGTAAAGAGATATTTTTTTCTTCCTTCACTCCTTCCATGACCGCCATCCACTCCCTCTATTCATACCCCCATATGTTTCATTTTTCTATAAATAGGTGTCAAGGGAAGTCGCAAGAACCTTTGCATAACTTTGCTACTTCAAGCTTTCGTCTTTCAATTTCAAGGAATTCTTCTTCTTCTTCTTCTACATTTCTTCCAAGAGCCACCACCCTTCACCACTTCTCAACTCCAAACCACCACATAACCACCATAGATTTTCCTCTAAACACTTAACCTTTCCATTTCCAAGACCAAAACTCAAGAACACATCCTCCTTCTTTTTCTTTCTCACTTGGCCGAATCCACATTTGGCCTCAAGGAAGACTTTTTTTTTTCATTTCCTCTCCAAGATCAAGCTCTTCTCTTTTCAAAGAACAATACCTTTGGTAGGGGAGTTATTTCTAAGTTTTCATTCTTTTCTTTGTTTCTTTCTTGAGTTGAAATGTTGAAATGATAATTCCCTTATTCTCCTCCCCCATTTCAGCTCTTTGTTTTCCTTTTTCCTTTCTTTTCTTTTTCAACCACAATGGCCTTGTTATTGGAAAACCATGGCTTGATGATGAAGATCTTAGAATGTTGGTTGCAAAACTTTCATTTATTTGACCTCTAAAGCTTGAAGGTTTCACTTCTAAGAGTTTTTAGCAAATAATGATATTATGTTGTTTTGAAAAGTTAAATGATAGTCTTGAGCCTAGGACTCAAAGAGATAATAAATAGAGTGCATTCATATTTATATTTCAAGTCCTTGCATCTCATATTTACATTTATGTCATCACCTAAATAATTAATCTCGAAACATACCTATTTCAACCTTAAAGTTGATTGTTAATTTAGAGTGAATACTTTAAGGGGCCTAGAGCACTAAAATAAAGAATTAGACTTGCATTCATATTTATGTTTCTTGCCTAGCATGTTTACTTTTCAAGTCATCACCTAAACTTCAAGATTAAAAATAGAGCATGCATTTTCATATTTAAGCTTTGCATTCATATTTAAATTTCCTTGCCATCACCTAAATAATTAATCTCAAAGCCAACCTATTTCAACCTTAAAGTTGATTGTTGATTTAGAGTGATTACTCTAAGGGGCCTAGAGCACTAAAATAAAGAATTGGACTTGCATTCATATTTATATTTCTTGCCTAGCATGTTGACTTTTCAAGTCATCACCTAAACTTAAAGATTAAAATAGAGCTTGCATTTTCATATTTATATTCAAGCTTTGCAAATCATATTTATGTTTCTCTTACCACCACCCTATAATTCCAAGATTAAAAATGAAGCTTGCATTGCACATTAAAGTTATGCCATCATTTAATTAATCTAGTACTCAAGACTCACCCTTTCAACTCACATGAGAACTTTGACTCATGGAATATATATATATATATATATATATATATATATATATATATATATCTTATTAAATATAAACATCCTTTTATTAAGCTCTCTAATTATGCTACTGATCTAAAGTTATTAATTGTGTTACCATAAGGATAAGAATTGATTAGAAGGGCATTCCTTGATCTAGAAATAATTCTAAGAAAGACTAGTTACTAGAAATGCTTGCTTCACAATTTTGTATGCTCTTAGGAAATTAAAAACTTTGGTTTCGGTTCAAAACTTTCCAGAATTGATGTATGTTGTTTGGAGTGCTCTTAACATGCAAAAATTGTTATTAATGGGTATGCTAATCATTGGTGATAGTCAAGGAAAGTTTAGTAACTAGAAAGAACCAAAAAATGTAAATTCTAGGACTCATTTAAATGAAAATATACTTTCTGTCCAGCATATGGTACGTAAGTAAAAATGACATTTAACACTTAGTAAATATATAGGAACCACCCATAATTAGCTTAGAAATTAATTCTAGCATCACAGGAAAAGTCGATAATGAGAAAGGGTCAAAAACATATTTTTTATGAGAACAACAAAAGGGTTCATTTTGTTTTTATTTCAAAACTGTCCAGATGTGTTTAGCAATGCTCTTAGGTTGATAATAAATGAGAATTCTTGTATTTGATCCCTTGGATGCATAAGATGACAAATATGAAAATTGGGTTTACCCGATTTAGAGGTTAAATCGATTAAGCAATGAAAGTACTTATCCTGCAAAATGTTGTGATTTTCCATATGCTTGAAGAATTATGTGAAATTGATGTCTTACATGCTTAGTTATTTGATTGTGAGGATTGATATGGCTTGCTATGATTTCACTTGAAACATTTTAAAGTTGCATATGTCCAAATAATGTGAAGAGCATGAGAAAAGTACATGATATGGTTATGACTTTGCATATCAATATAACATGCTAATATAAAGGTGACATAAAAATATGTGGAAATGATCCTCTAGACTCCCCGAATTAAAAAGTTATGAGAGGTGATCCAATAAGGAAGTGATTCTTTGGACTCCCCGAATTAAAGGTTATGAAAGATGATCCTATTGCCCCTATCCCGTACTCTAAGAGTCGGGTGTTAACTTATCATAGGATAAGTTTATGCTAGTGACGACTAGTGAGGTATGAGCACATAACCTAGAACTCTCAAAAGGCGAGAGAAATAGGGTGTCCCTAAATGAGAGAAAGAATTAATCTAAGTCACCTAAAGGATAAATAGAAGAAAGTCATGTTATAATTGTTATGATCCATGAGCATCGCTTATGATTGGAATTAGTATATTGTACCTTGCATTACCATGCATCTCATGATAAGGTATGTTGCATTCATAACATCCATGACACATACTAAAATTAATGGGCCTCAGTAAATGGTACTTTAGAACTTTAAAAATGAACCTTATGCATATTCACCTTTTTATAAAGAAACTCGAGGGTCCTGAGGACATAGATGATGACACCAAGATAGGAGAATACTTTACTGAGATTCTTTATTAAGTTTCTTACTTCCTCTATCTTTTTTTCCATCGCATCTTCAAAGAACGATGGCAGCCTTCATGATTTACGTTGATACACTGACTTGGGAGCTGTATTTTGACGCCCCACACCATTCCTATCACTTCGTTGGTCGTTGTTCAATTCGTCTGTTTGTATTCCTAGAATGCCCTTTTGTTTATCCGGTTACTAGTTTCTGATTCTCGCCGACCTCGCCCTTCATCGATGATCTACTCTTAGAGCATACACGCCCCCGAGGAAAGCGCATCTGTCGTAACCCTGCTGCTGCCTTCACCATCCAAGACTACTCGAAGGACATTCCTCGCTCACTCTAAGCTTATTCTGAGACCAACCCCTCCAAGACAGAATCCCATCCATGGGTTCCTCCCCTACCATACCCATGGAGTTAGGTAGTGAGGCTACTGTGACGCAGCCACTTCGAGGAGGCAAGCTGAGGATAGTGCCTTGTCGTGGAGCACATGCCCAACCCTCTTACCGCTTGGCCACCCCGGCCGAGTTAACTCAGTGGGTTGGTTATGTACCTCCTTTTGATGGGTAGGAGTAGGAGCTGGTAGCTTACTCTAGTGCATACACCCATACATGTTTAGGATAGCCTTCTTTTGCTTTTAGAGGTTATCTGTTTTAGATGCACTATTATAGTTAGGGGGTTCAGATGTATTTTCTTTATATTTCTTCATGTTATACATGGATGACTGTATTAATGCTACTACTACGTGACTAGTGTCTGGTATAACTATTTATATATCTAACTGTGATGTTGTTTCATTTATGGATTTATGTTCCTTTTAATATGTCGCAATTCCCCTTTTGATTATTTGCAAGGCAATGATGTAGTTTACTTTATGTGTGCGTATGGCTCACTTTTTTGTTTTTCATTAAAAAAAAAATTTACTCATATTTTCCTAAGTATTTTCTAAAACCAGAATTAAGAACTGAAACAAAAGAGTAGTAACTAATAATTAACTTGAATACATCCTAGGTGTATTGAGTTAAATATTAGGGTGTTACAGGTTAGTTTGAGTGGCAACCCAACACTTAACTTTTGTATCCTTGATCCATTAGTGATCAATGTAAGACATAGCTTGGAGAGGCTAAGGTAAAACTACTTGCAACGCAATAGTATGATATTTTTGCTTATCACGATTTAGCTTGGAAAGGCCAGTCAAAGACTACTTACAGCTTGGAGAGGCTGGGGAAAGACTACTTGCAGCTTGGAAAGACTAGGGCAAGACTACTTTCAATGTGTCAGTAGAGGTTGCTACTGCACACGGTTAGGCTTGGAGAGGCGAAATTCAAGACTACTCAATTAGGCTTGGGCAGGCCGGAGTCAAGACTACTTAGTTGGGCTTAGAGAGGCCCATGTCAAGACTACTTGCAGCTTGGAGAGGCTAAGGAAAGACTTCTAACAACGTGCTGAAAGAGTTGCCTGTCAGTCATGGGTTGGCTTGGAAATGCTAGAGTTAAGACTACTCATGTTAGCTTAGAGAGGCTAGTACAGAACTACTTAAAATCCTTGATTACAGGAGATTTTTGAAATCCTTGGATGATAGCTTAGGAAGGCTAATGAAAAGACTATACATCTTTACTTTCTCAGGTTGAGAAAGTTGTTGTTATAGTAGAACCTCAACAATTGTTGAGTAATGGATGTAGGCATGTTGGCCTAAGCAGTATAAAATCCTTTGTGTACTTTCTCTCTTACCCTGATCTCTTCTATTTGCCTTGGTCTTATATATATACACCACTTTTTTTGTTATCTCTTTTATTATTAAGTGTTTTATTTAGTAAGATTCAGAAAGTAACTTTCTGAAGCCACTAACTATGTTTCCACTATACCTCAAGTTGTATACTTGATAGTAGTCTTTTTCAGAAGCTTTAGAAAATGAAAAAGGATCAATGCATGATTCAACCCTCCTTATCGTGCACATCTTTACCTATAATAGGAGCCCTTTCTTTGGTAATGCAAGTCTTGATAGCATCTAGTCTTGCTCATGGTTAGGATGCTATCAAGCTTATGTTTGTTGAAAAAAATGTTTTAAGGGCATGTTGTAAAAATATTTTGTGAAACTCCCATGTTCCTTTCTATTTCCTAAGTGATTTTATGATGTCTTCATGCTCAAATGTTGTTTAAAATATGCCATGGGGTCCTTGTGTTGAAAGAAGTGACATAAAACATGAAAATGTTAGGTTCTGGATTTCTGGCTATTTCTGGCAGTAGCCATTTTGAAATATGAAAATCATAGAATATGTAGTTTCTAGGAATAAAAGTATTTTTATTACAAACTAGACTTACTATAGAACACTATACAAAAATAATCACTAAAAAATGAGTTATCTAGCTCAAGATATAATTTTTCAAAGTTCAACCTTTTTACTAAAGATGTTGTCTGACCTCTTAACAGGAAACTGAGCTCTTCTTTTTCTAAAAATATGAAAACGTATGAAATTGGTTTTGTTGGAAAGCTAAGATCATAAGGAAAACAGGCATATAAATTACATACACTGAAAAGGTTCACATTGTTCCAGAGTCACGAAGTAAGTCACGGTTTGAGTTTCTAAATACTGCTGGAATAGGGTAACTTTGTAAGGGTATAAAAGACATCTCACTTTGAATATTTCTGCCATGTTCACATTCAGAGAAAGGTCTTTGAGTCAAGAATCTAAGCATACTTTTATTTTCTTGAGAGAGTAAGTGTAGTGAAAGAAATTAATTTTTCATTCAGACATGCTAGAATTGGTAATAAGCTGTAAAACTCTACAAACCAAAAATAGTGCTTTTTAAGGATAAATATGGAATTTACCATTTTAAAGTGGATTAAAAGTTATTTATTAAAACTTATCAGATTAATATAAATATAATAAAGATATATAACTCATGATTACACATAATTAAAGATTTTCACTCATAAATGACTAAGAGAACTAAGTTCTTGACCTATAAGCTTATGTTCTGATTAAACAAGATTGAATGACCTTGAGACACACATAATGTATGACTTTGACCTATGATCTTGAATGTGTATGAAGTGTTGTGAATGATCATGAATGGTTCATTATATGCATTAATGCTTCAAAGTGTTATATTTAAAACGATGTGAATGTTATGGGTAACATGATTTGAGAAATATTCACATAGTATGAGACTCGAATGAAATGTCTACATTATAATTATGAGAATTTACATGAGATTTTATGAAAACATGATATATGGCACTGATAAAATTAAGCAATGAATGTCTGGAAAAGTGGACTTGAGCTAGGCAATGAAAGTATGGAAAAGTGCACTTGAGCCAAACTATAAAAGTCTGAAAAGTGGATATGAATACGAATAAAAAGGAAAGGGAGAAGCTCACTGCTTAACCCCTCACCCCATCCGTTGAGATTTTCTCACAGAACAAGTTGTGGTGATGGCCACGATATGAGCTCATTACCCACGGAAGTGGTTTAAGACATTGGTGTTGGTGCACTCAGTGAGTGAAGGACCAAATCAAATTAAAGATGTATAAAATGTTAAGTGCATGCATACAGTTATGGTGAACCTATCTTACTGTAATTACTTATTTTGCTTGAGTAACTAAAAAATATGTTAATGAAAGAAAGGATAATGATAATAACTCAATTAAATGTTGAGGATGAGTAATCATGAAATGCATGCATTTCCTAAATTATTTACTATTCATTAGCAATTTACATGATATGTATGATTAATGAATGACTGAATGGATGTTCCTGTTAATGTTATAAGAATAGTTTAAAAGCAACTGCACTTCGGCTAATTATGTTTGCAAAAAATATAATAATTGAACCATCTATATGTCTACCTTTTATGATAAATCTGAAGTGACTGGGATGACAATGATGACACAATTAGTGCAAGTAGGAACTCCTATTGAGAAATCTTGTATTTCTCACTCCTATGTTTCCTTTTTTGTAGTCATTACCAAAGACAAATCAGTCCACTTGAAGCAATGGAGCTATAGTTAAGGAAGGAGACAACATGCGAAGATTTCAGAATTTTCAAGAATTAGCACTCCGATTTTAGTTATGTTATAGATTGCAAGGAATAGACTAGTAGTAGTAGAGCTTATATTGTTATTTATAAGAACTTATCACTATGATATATGTCCTAGTATGACTCATATATCAAGTAGTTATATTTTAGTTTACGTGATAGTAATTTTATATTTATTCCTTGATTCTGCTTTATTAAATTAAGTAAGTGTGCAAAGTAATTTTGATTATCATCTACATAAACGCTTGATATTTCAATTCTCGCTACAAGCTTAAGCTTTCAAAATGTAATTTGTACAAAAAAAATTAATTATCCACCATTTTTCTAAGTTAATTTCAAAAGAAAATGAACGCAAGGCATAAGTGACAATTAATAGAATCTAATTGCGAACTTAAGTGTAGTTGGGTTTATTAGGGTGTTACATTATGGTATTAGAGCAGTTCATCCTATTAAAGCCTGGGGGATAGACTGACTATGCTTCTGTCTATGTTGTCATGCTGCTAATCTTATTTGTATGATAAGATATAGGATTTAGAAATGCATGACCGTCTTGTGATACTGCCATAGTTACTACCATGCTTAGCCATAGTATTGAACCTGATCAACTCAATGTCTATTGTTTGGTGTGTTTAGGAGTTAATGGCAGAATACGGATGTATACACGGAACATGCAATAGGGGAAACAATGATTTGGCAAATGCACTACAGGAAATAGCTAGAGCAATGCAAGCCCAAGCAGCAGTGATGATGGAACAAATGAATAGAAGGTCAGAAGAATTGAATGGGAGCGAAGAGCAACGAAAGTTCTTAGAATTCAAGGAGGCTGGACCATCGGAATTCAAAAGGACGACCAACCTTGAATTAGCTGATGGATGGATTCAAGAAATGGAAAAGGTTTTCTCTATAGCGGAATGCTCTGATGAGCAAAAGGTGGCATATTCCATTTATATGCTGAAAGGATAGGCTGCAGCATGGTGGAAAGGCTCCAAGAACCTGCTTAGAAGTGCTAGAATGCAGATTTCATAGGAAGTTTTCTATACTACCTTCTACAAGAAGTATTTTCTACATCTGATAAAGAAAACGAAGGAAGTAGAATTTCTGTTGCTAACTCAAGGAAACTGAAGTGTGATCGAGTACATAGCTAAGTTCGAAGAACTGATTAAACACTCAACTAGCTACCAAAGGTATCCCAATGAGGCTTGGAAGTGTATGAAGTATGAGAGTGGTCTGAGGCCAGACATCCTGGTGTCTATGGCCCTGCTAGAAGTTACTGACTATGCATCTTTAGTCAGTAAGAGCCAAGTGGCAGAGAATTACAATCGCCAGCTATTTGCCCACCTAGTTGAAGAGAATAGGAAAAAGTCCGCCCCACAAGGCCACCAAGCATTTACACCTTCTCAGAAGAAACCCTACCAAGGAGGTGGATTTAATGGGAAGCAGCCCCAATGCCCTGTAACGAATAGCCCTGGGATGCAAGTTGTTAATCAATCGAAGATGGCCGCCGTCCTAGAACCTATGACTAGACCACCTTGTGCCACTTGTGGAAAAAAGCACGGAGAGGAATGTAGATTTGGTAAAAATTTCTGTTATTAGTATGGACAGCTGGGACACTATTCTAGGGAGTGCTAAGAATTCAATCAGTCTGCTATACCCAAGCCTAGGGCACAGGGACACGTGTTTACTATCACTGCAAAGATGGACTCTGAATCTAACGATCTGAATCAAGGTAAATACTTGGTAGTAACAAATTTTGAGGATAAAATTTTTTAAAAAGGAGGGGAGTAATGTAACATCCAAAATTTTGTCTAGGCTAATTTACTCGATGAACTCGAGCATTTGATTTACTGTCTAGACCATTGACCTTGGCCCCGTAGTGGGGAAAGTCAACATTGATGGTTTATGATTTATTAAGTTAATCAACCTAAGTAAATAGCTAATAAATATAATGAGTCAACGAAAGGTCAAGAGTTAAATAAATGTTAAGGAGCTAATTAGAAAGATTAATTACTCTTAACTAATGATTAAGATGAAAAATGGGTAGAACAAATAGATAATGGACAAGTGTCATGAAGTATAATAAATTGTATTATAATAATCAAGTGTGTCTAGAGAAAAATATAAGGAATTACAAGATTGCCATTACCTATGAAATTATGAAGATACCTTTATTTTAAAATAGAATTACAAAAATGCCATCGCAGGTTGTCTTTAAGCAAGAATGAATGTAAGCCATTTGATTTATACTAAGAATAGTTAAAAGCTAAACTAACTTAAAATAGCAAATCTCTTGCTTAGAATGTTAATTTATCAGTATAAATTTCTATAGACAACTTATTTAATAGTATGAGTGAAATACTGACAAAGTAAATTATTTAAATGCTATGACAAGACAAGAAAATAAATCACATGCATCATAATCACATGCATATACATGCATTTATACACGCTTAAGCTTGAAAAATTAAATCATGTAGTAATCCTAGAATCTCATGACAAGAACATATGATACATGCATGCATGAAAGAATGAAAAATCATTCCATGATCCCCATGATACCCTATGGTTGCATTATCATTAATAGGGAGGAAAACTTGTGCTTTGATCTTAGCTTGCATGTCTCAATGAAAGTTTGATACATGTCAAAGTTTTGACAACTTGTCATTATCAACAAATATAGGTGTGGGCTAAGCGACGTTAGGCATATTATTTGGAATAAAAACTAGCTAGTGACCTTAACTAAACCTAACTAGTACTTACTCCAAGTAAATGATCTGACTAAATGTGTTTTTGGAGACAAAATCATCCCCCAAACACAGCCATAGGGCAGTGGCCTTGAGGCCTATATAAAGGACCAAGTTGTGTTTCATTGTGCTCCTTTATTCATTTGCTAAGTTTCCAAGACTTCTAACATTCTTTCTTATTCTTGTTCCTTTTCTTTTCCTTCTTCTACTCCTCACATCAAAGGAAGCTTCTCCATTGTAACACCCTCCTAATCACCATATTTTACTCGAGTATCAATACAGTAATTAGAAAAGTATTACTTACATTCACAATCTATACTAGTCGAAAATAATTGAAATAAAATAATGTAGACATATAGGTTGCAAAGCCAATATATACATATATGGACATTATTGTTAATTTTACAATAGGTAATACTGTAAAACAAACTAGTCATTTCCTAAACAACAGGGACTCAGTGCACAAAAGAACATCTCTACCGGCTAGTCTAACCTACTCAAAGTTGAGATCCAGCAAAATTTTATACAAACAGAAAATGAATCTCATCAACATCCAATAAGGTCAAACTATGGTTTGGGGGATCCTATTCCTAAACTGCCACTATACATAAACCAAAAGTCTCTGAGCTGTCCCATGATCTCCTAAATAAAACCATTTCCCATCAGTGCAATGGCATTGCCCCTGTAACGCCCCGATTTTCTGTCTGAGTGAAAAATGACCGAAATGCCCCTGAGGTCATTTTCGGCCCGAAATTCGAGGATGGCCGACCCGGCAGTCCTCGAAGGGCCAACTCAATGTTTGAAGGGGATTGAATGACCCTTGAGTGGTTTCGGAGGCGGAAGTCTCATTTTCTGCAGTTTCAGGTCAAAATGACCAAAATACCCCTATAGCGTTTTACGCGGGTAAAGGTGCCGTTTGAGCTCGAAACTTTTCCCAAAGGTTTAAAACTATGTTTTTACATGTTTCAAAACATCTGTTTGAGTCCCGGTAGTCTCGAGCAGTTTTAGTGTAAAATTATGATTTTGCCCCTAGAATAGTATTTTTGAGCTTAATGATGCAATTAAGCAAACCTAACCAATATTAGGCTCTAAACGAAGATTAATTAATTTCCATAATTAATCTAGAGTCAAAATAAATTATTAAAATTAATTAGAACCTAAGATTGCTTAGATTAGATTTAAATCTCTTTTCTAAAACTCAAGATTTCACTCTTGGAATCTTGAATAGTATTTTCTCTCTCCAATTCCTTAAATCAAGGAATTGTGTCTAGAATTGTTTATACACTAAAATGAATTTATAACTCACTAATGATGCAAGAACACTCTTTAATTATGTCTTGACAACCTTGATTACCCATTTTCTCACCTAAACACTTTCTTACAAACTCCTAACCTTAATCCTAATCAAAGATACACCTAAACACAACTCTAAACTACAATTAAAATGCAAGAAACCTTCCCCCCATGGCTGATGCATTTCGGCCCTCTCTCTTTCTTTTACCACACATGTTGAATTGTTTCTCACTCAAAGAACCATGCTTGAGGCCATACCTTGAACCATACCTCACCATGCCTCAAGACCACATTATCTCACCTCATGGAACTCATGGGCTCCCTCCATGCTGATGGCCGAAGCTCCTCTCCCTCCATACACCTTTCATTTGCTTCATTTCTCTATAAATAGCTTGCTTGGGGTGAACTTGTATCATTTTGGGTTCATTTGCAAAGTGTAAGTTTTCAAAGAACACTTCAAAGTTTCCTTTTTCTCTCAAGTTCAAGTCTTCAAGTTCTTCATCCTCTTCTCTCATTCCAACCTCCTAATCACTAGGTAGGGATTTTCTTTCAAGAGTTCTTGCATTTAAAGTTCTTAATTCCTTTATGTGTTCTTAGTTTCTCTTGAATCCTTTCTAGAACTTCTTTTCTTTTTCTTCTCCTCCTTGTTTCGGACATGAGTCCTTTGAGAGCAAAGGAATGAGAGCTTGATGATGAGGTTCCATGATGATAGTGTTCATCACTTGGATAATCTCTAAAGCTTGATCTTTGTTCTTAAGTTAAAGATGTTTTCTTTGTTCTCTCTTCTTGAACTTTGAAACCTCTCTCCTAGATGATATTTTAAAATGGTCACATGAACTCAATAATGAGGACTCATGATGTTGGTGTTAATGTATCATCAAGATCGTGGTCTCTAGAGTTCCAAATGTTCCTTTTCTTCTCCAACAATTTCGGTTCCTCTTCCTTTTCTTTCTTTAAGATTTCGGCCATATTGGCCAAGGAAGTTCACAATGGCTTGATGATGAGAGTTTCTAGATGATGACTATGTGTTCATCACAATGAGGCCTCTAGAGCTTGAGTTTTAATAAAAATGTTATTTATGTTTACGTTCCAAGAAAAGAAACTTTGTGTTTAAGGAACCCTTGAGGTTCACTCTTGTTTTACTTTATCTTGCCATGATAAGTTTGGGTTGAGGTTTAAGTCCTTTAAAATCTTGTATCAGCTCTAACAAGAAACAAAATGAACTAGCATTCATATTTAAATTCAAGCTTATGCATCACATGTTTAATTTGAGCCTTGCATTCATATTTAATTTCCAAGCCATCACTTACAGTTAAAGGCTAAAGAATGGAGTACATCTCATATTTATATTCTTGTCTAGCATATTTACCTTTCATCACTAAAGAACGTAAAGATCTAAAATGATGTTTGCACTATCACCTAACTAAATCTCAAAACCTTTCTATTTCGGCCTTAAAGTCGATTGTTGTCGGGCCTAGAGCACTAAAATAAAGAATTGAACTTGCATATTTATATTTCAAGCCTTGCATATTTATATTCCAAGTCTTGCATATTTATATTCCAAGTCTTGCATTTTTATTTTTAAGCCTTGTATATTTATATTTCAAGTCTTGCATGTTTACTTTAAGCTCTCACTTTATTTTGTAATGAAGAATAAAAATGAAGTGCATAGCATGTTTAAATTATGTCGTCACTTAAAAGATCTTAGAGCTCAAAGACTTGCCCATTTTATCTCAAGTTAAAGTTTAATGAGGGAGCATTCTTTGAATGCATGATTCGGCCTAGTAGTGATGATGAACTTGGAATGAGTTTCATCTAGCTTCAAGAACCAATAAGTCAAGTTTTAAGAATCCTTTTAAGTCTCATGAATTTGTTTAAGTTTAAGACCAACAAGGTTCTATGAATTTAACTCTCTTTTAAGGAGGGATTAAGTGGTTACTGACCTAAGGATGTTTTTAGTCTCTTGACAAGATAAAATGGTTTGCAAAAGAGTTTTAGAAATCTTGAAAATAATTCCAAGAGAAACTAGCAATTTATACGTTTTAGAAAATATCAAGTTATGCACCCTTTGGAAACTTAATGTTTCGGTTCTTCCATGATGTGGTTGCTGCCATGTGATGATGTTTGATGTGTTTGAATGAGTAAAAATTATGTATGATGAAGTAGGAACATTTCTATGCAAGTTAGGGAAGAAACTAGCTTTCTAGGAAAATCGTAAAGTCAAGATTTAGCATAGTTTTATCCCATTTAGTTATGGACACTGCCCAAACTGTTTCAATGGGGAGATAATCAGATTAGGATTGATTAATCATGAAAAATTTGGTTACATTTGAAGTAGGAATGAATTTTAGCACCTATAGAGAAACTAGTAACTAGAAAACCGTAAAACCGCAATTCTAGAACTCTTAGAACATTTAATTCTTAGAATCTGTCCAGCAACCTTATAATTTAGAGAACATGGTTTATAATTAGTTCTTTGATATAGGAATGACTCATAATTGGTTTAGGTTTAACTTATAGCGCCTTAGGCGAAGACAGAACCAAGAAAGGGTCTAAAATGCAAGTTCTAGAACCCTGTAATCATAAGTTTATAATGCTGCCCCTAAGGAATGATGTTGTTCAGATTTAATGGAGAGCATAAATAAATAATAAGATTTGTTACAAGAGAACCCTTAGGTGCATAAAAGTTTGATAGAAGATGATAGGTTAACTACATCACAAGTTTAAGGCCCGTAGGGGTCAGAGCATAAAATATCGTAGGACCAAGTGCATAACAAACTTTTAATGTCGCTTGTGAAAGTATGAGGATGATTATGTGAATGCATGAAATTATGATGAAGGATGCATGTTTGATTGACTCATGTGGCATAAAGAAGAATTTGGAAGAAATTCGGCATGCCGCAGTTATGCCGCCGAATTTCTGACAAATTCAGGACTCAGAAAGTTTTCTGAAAACCTATGAAATTTTTATGAGGTACTAAGATGGGTTCTCGGATGACACCGGTTCGGCCGAGCACCTCCAGAGAACTCATGTGACATCGGTACCAAGATTTATTCTTGAGTGACACCAGTTCGGCCGAGCACCCCAAGAAATGCCCCCTAGCCCGTACTGGATAAGTCGGGATTATGTTTATGATCATGTTACGCTTATCGAGATTGATAAGTAAGAACTAGTGATGACTAGTTTGGTATGAGCTCATAACCCAGAGATGTGACACGTTCTGGGTGACACCGGTTCGGCCGAGCACCCCCAGAGCACTTGTCTTTTAGGGTGGCCTATGAGGAAGTTATGATGATTATGTCACAAAGAGAATTTAATTGCCACTTTATGCCACTATTATGATGTTCTTAAAGTTATGATGATTATTCTTGCATTAAGTAGAGCCATGCATACATCCTTTAATATGTTTGCATCTATGTCATTAAGATTCATGCTAAAATGAACGGACCTTGGCTAAATTATGTTTTAGAACCTAAAAATGGACTTAATGCATGCTCATTTATTTTGTTTACTAAACCCAAGGTTCCTGAGGACGTAGATGATGACACCTAGGTAGTAGGAGGCCCTACTGAGATTCTTTAGCAAGATTCTCACTCCCTCTATCTCTTTCTTTCCGTCACGTCTTCAGATGGCGACGTTCGTGGTTTTCGTGGACACCCCGACGTGGGAGGTGCACTATGACCCGGATCACGGGTCATACCATTTTGAGGGACAATGCACGGTGCGATTCTTCATGTTCATAGGACGTCCCTTCGCTCACCCCGTGCACACCCATCGCTTCTCCCCGACAGCACCCTACGACGACGACGAGTGGGTTTTTGAGCACGCGCGTACGCATAACGAGAGAGTGCTCCGCATGCACACCGCCGCCTCAGCCATGCGAGACTATCTCGACACGTGCCTGACCTGCTTCTCGAAGACCGACCCGTCCGAGGACCCACCTACCCATCCGTATAGCGAGAGCTCTACCCCCTTTCCACCACTAATAAGGGAGGGCAGTGAGGATACCGTGACTCAGCCACGGCTTGCACGACGACCGGAGATGCAGCCACACCCCGGGGGTCACTCTCGATCCCCGTTCCGCCTCTTTATGCCCGAGGAGCTCGCCCAGTTTCCTGGATATGTGCCTCGCTCGCGAGATGGACGTCAGTAGGAGGTGACGTACGACCAATGGAGTACCTGGGTAGAGCACACACCACTTAGATAGGGATGAACCTTCTTTTGTTTTAGAGGTCATTCTGTTAATTGCACTTGGGTAGGGGAGTTGCTTTTATAGTTTCCGTTGCACTTTCTCTTGTATTTCCTTTTTAGTTGTATTGCTCATGTTGTATCAAACTAAGCCCCACTCTACACAAGTGGGCATATCATATATTAGATAAATATGCAGTTCAATGTTACTATGATGTGCTTTTACTTGCTTATGTGCTGTTACTATGCGATGTGTGCTTTATTACCTTTCGTACATTACTAGTTAACGTGTAGCACGGCTCTCACTTTGCCTTTATAATTCAAAAAAAAATTTACCAGTATTTTCGCTAAGTATTTTAAAGTAACAAGGAAGCTATGACGTAACAGACTAATGATTAACCTAATTATGTTCTAGAGTATTGGGTTAAAAATTAGGATGTTACAGCCCCCAGCTGGGGCATCAGGATCAACTAGTGGATCGGAGTCAGAGGAAGAGGATGAAGGATCATCTCCAGGAGGGGACATAGGTGGTGCAGGTGGAGCTACAAATACATCAGGGCGTGCCATTTCAAGAGGCACCTCAGCATAAGGAAAACCTGGGTCGAACTGAGAAGAGAAAACAGAAGTACTAAATGAACGGCTAAAGAATACGTACACTCTGATTCGGGAGTATGCTACAACACATAAGGAGTCTAAGGCTAGGTCATATTGCCACTGCCACTGGGGCGAGTCAAGGAAGATTATCACCGATGGCATCCTTAGAATCTGAATACATCATAAAATACATGCAGCGTAGGGATGAGAATATTATAAAATTCTCGGTAAGGTACTCCCTCAAATGTGAACATAATATAACCAATAAATTCATTCATATTGAATTCATCATGCTAAATTATATGCATAAATACCAATGTGCATAAATCATATAAAGTCAAATGCAAAAGGGGTAGTAATCAAATGTCTTTCTCTTGCAACTCGTGGAATTCAATTTAGTGCAATTATCTCTTTTCATTAACATATGGAAGGCTTAATCTCATATCAAGTGATATCTTTAGTGGAGTCACTCCACAAGAACTATTGATTACTAGGACATGAGCTTATTCTTATATGTCGATACGTCTACCAACTCATCAAATTCCTAGGGAAACTCTTACTTTTGCCTTCCCCCATTAACTACACAAGCCTTGTTTCTATTTTCCCCATATGTTAAAAATTTGCACAATTATAAGTCATATTTTCTCTTTTACCACCATAATACTCACATCATGTACTTCTCTTATTCAATGGCATTCTTACATCACAAGTAAGTATTTAATTTCATTGGAGTCTCCTCCATGTCTCATAAGCCTTTCTTTAAATTATCTAGCATGTATACACATACCATATTCTTGAATCAAATGCCTTGTTATCATTAATTTAAGATATTCTCACCATTTCAACACCCTGGCAGAATTAGTACTCCAGAGACAATATTGAATTTCCACATCAAAAGGCCAATTCAAAAGCCACAAAAATTCCCTATGGCACTTCAATATGTCTAAAAGACCCTGTAAAATTCTCATAATAATCAGAGTTCTATAACCATGTCACTAAATTTTACAAATTTAGTGGTCACAGCACCCTTTTTCACAGCCTAGCGCAAGGTTCTCATAATTTTTAAATTTATCATATGATGGAATCAACTCAAAATAAAAATTATAGTTACACCTCAAGATGTTATTAAATCCCTATAAAATTTTCAAAAGAGAAATCGCTCATTTACTATGATAATAAAATCATACAATTTTCCTGCTTCAGATTTAGAAACCTAGACAGCAAAAGTACTAATTTGATTCTTGATTTTCCTCAGGTAGTAAAAGTCTTCATCATGCACCATAAATTTTTCAGAGTTTCCTTAGGATGTTAACTTCAACATATAATTTTTGAAGCTCATAAAAATGAACACAATTATACCAGAAAATTCATACACAAACCCTGCTCTGTTGAAATCTGAAAATCCAACAAACCAATTCAAAATCTCTTATGATAAAAATGATTTTTCCACAACACCAAACACTCCACCAAAATTAGTACATCAATATCAACATATTATCAACCAAAAAAAATAAAAATTTTGGACAGAACCAGCAAGAACTTCTCAGAATAAATTTTGAAACAAAAGAGAACAATTAAACCCTACTTTGAGAGCTTTTGAGTTCTTTGCTCCAAAAGTATTCTACTTGACTTCCCTTCACCTTGAGAGCTCCTAATCACACACCAAACCTCCTCTAGGCAGTGAGGGAGTGAGGAACCAAGGTGAAAATTGATGGAGAATTAGAATTCTGATCGGTTAGAATTGTAGAATTTGAGGTGTAGAACAATTTTAATGAAGGAAAATTTTGATTTCAAAAACTCTAGGCTAGTATATATGGAAGTCAAAACCAAGATGAAGCTCTTGGCTATGGAGGAAGGCATCTGGTTTCTCTCCCTTGGGCTAGCTGAAAATTGGCTTCTTAAAGAAGCTAATTAGTCATTTTATCTTATAGTAAAGATATGAATATTATATATATATTTAGATAATTATCATCCAATAAAGTAAAATGAATGGTTGTGATTTAATCTTGTAATTCAAGATTGAATCTTGGCCATTCATTTGATTTTAAGAGATAGGTTCATTTGTTTTGTAGAGATGTAACTAGTTTTCAGTGTTAGAAATTACACGCCGAAATTTCACCAAACGGGTGAAACAGTGTACTCGGGTAATCAAACATTGCCCGAAAAATATTTTCAGGTATAAAATCTTTAATTCTACCTATTTCTAACCATAATCATATAATTTCTTAATTTTGGGCATCTCCGGGGCCCAATTCTAGGATTTCGGCTGTCCCGACGAGCTTGCGGGGCCCATAAAACACTATTCACATTTTTTTCTTTTACTTCCTTGAATCTTTCTCATCATTTCTACATCCATCAAAATCTTAAATTTCTCATTAATAAAACCTCATTTAATTTCTAAAGAGAATTAGGGTGTTACATCCATCATCAAACCTCACATAAAACCCTTGAATCTTAACCGAAATACTTCACAAGCCTTGCAAGAGTTATACTTTTTAACTCTCATGAAAAATATTGTCTCAAAGATACTAGTTTTCAAGCAAAGATTGAAAAAGGGTCACCCTACATCAAGCTCCTTGTTCGAGTTTTAGGAATGAAGAGAAGGACTCATTTAAGCCTCTACATCAAGAGGTAGGAGCCCTCTCCTTGGTAGTGCAAGTCTTGATGGCATTTAGCCTTGCTCATGGTTAGGATGCCATCAAGCTTATGCTCACTGACAAAAATGTTTCAAGGGGATATTGTAAAATTATTTTGTGAAACTCCCATTTTGTTTTCTGTTTCCTAAGTGATTTTATGATGTCTTCATGCTCAAATGTTGTTTAAAATATGTTGTGGGGTCCTTGTGTTTAAAGAAGTGACATAAAACAAGAAAATGTTAGGTGATGGATTTTTGGTTGTTTCTGGCAGTAGCTATTTCAAAATATGATACTCACAGAATATGTAGTTCTTAGGAATAAAAATATTTTTACTATAAACTAGACTTACTATAGATCACTCTCCAAAATGAATCATTCAAAAACGAGTTCTCTAGCTCAAGATATAATTGTTCAAAGTTCAACATTTTTACTGAAGATGTTGTCCAACCTTTTAACACTAAACTGAGCTCTTCTCTTTCTACAAATATGAAAAACATGTGAAATTGATTTTTTTGGAAAGCTAGGATCCTAAGGAACACAGGAATATAAATTACATACACTGAAAAGGTTCACATTGTTCCAGAGTCACAAAGTAAGTCACGGTTTGAGTTTCTGAATACTGCTAGAATAGGGTAACTTTGTAAGGGTATAAAAGACATCTCACTTTGAATATTTCTGCCATGTTCACATTCAGAGAAAGGTCTTTGAGTCAAGAATCTAAGCATACTTTTATTTTCTTGAGAGAGTAAGTGTAGTGAAAGAAATTAATTTTTCATTCAGACATGCTAGAATTGGTAATAAGCTGTAAAACTCTACAAACCAAAAATAGTGCTTTTTAAGGATAAATATGGATTTACCATTTTAAAGTGGATTACAAGTTATTTATTAAAACTTATCAGATTAATATAAATATAATAAAGATATATAACTCACGATTACACATAATTAAGGATTTTTACTCATAAATGACTAAGAGAACTAAGTTCTTGACCTATAAGCTTATGTTCTGATTAAACAAGATTGAATGACCTTGAGACACACATAATGTATGACTTTGACCTATGATCTTGAATGTGTATGAAGTGTTGTGAATGATCATGAATGGTTCATTATATGCATTAATGCTTCAAAGTGTTATATTTAATACGATGTGAATGTTATGGATAACATGATTTGAGAAATATTCACATAGTATGAGACTCGAATGAAATGTCTACATTATAATTATGAGAATTTACATGAGATTTTATGAAAACATGATATATGGCACTGATAAAATTAAGCAATGAAAGTCTAGAAAAGTAGACTTGAGCTAGGCACTGAAAGTATAGAAAAGTGGACTTGAGCTAAATTATAATAGTCTGAAAAGTGGATATGAATATGAATAAAAAGGAAAGGGAGAAGCTCACTGCTTAACCCCTCACCCCATCCGTTGAGATTTTCTCATGGAATAAGTGTAACACCCTAAAAATTATTTAAAAATTAATTTAGGCTTTGCTAGTCATAGTTTCAAAAATCTGACAGTTTTAGTAATGATGAGGACGGTCTAAGGGATTTGTAAAAAAAAAAAAAAAACATGAATAGTAACTTTGTGGGCCCCACGGGACCATTGGGATAGCCGAAACCCCAGATTCGGGACCAGGAGATGCCCGAAACTGAGAAAATAGAGAATTAAGGTTAGAAATGAAGTTTTATACTTAGAATTAAATTTTGGGTAATATCTAATTACCTGGGTACGGTATTTAACCTGTTCGATAAAATTTCGGTATGCGATTTCTACCACCAAAAGATAGTTTTATCTTTGTAAAAGGATAATGTTTATCCTTTGGAACCAAGTGTAAGGCTAGGATTTAATCTTGAATTACAAGATCAAATCCTAGCCATTAATCTTATTTTCTTGGTCAAAGAATATAGACTTTATATTAAACAATTGTTACAACCTAATTTAATATCATTAAAAGCTATGAAAACTTACCTTTGAAGACACACTTTCTCGGCCAGCAAAGGGAGAGCAGCAGCAACCTCCATTTTCCATTTCTCAAGAGCTCCAACTTGCCTTCCAATCCCAAAAACCTTAGCCTATAGTTGATAAAACCTCAAACTCTCTTCACAAAACTTGTTCCACTCCTCAATACCTACCAAACTAACCTATTAGAATTTGAATTCATCAACCTTTTGTACTTTGAGAACTCACATTCTGCTGTTTAGGGAAAGGTTTCATGTTGATTTGGTGGCCTTGAAGTGAGCAAGATCACTCTTGGAGCATCCTTGAAGCCAAGATCACTAAAGCCACCAAAGTAGGGTTTTCTTTGGCATTTTCTTTCAAAATTTATTCTGACAGTTTCTGATTGGTTTTAATCCTAAATTTTTGATTGTATTGGTTGATGATGTATTGATATTGATGTATTAATTTTGGTGGAGTGTTTGGATGATGTTAGAAAACCCATTTTGGCAAATCAAGTTTTGAATCATGTGCTGGAATTCTCGGATTTGCATCGGCAGGTTATGAGTCACGAATTTTTTGATGTATTTGTAGATGTTTTTATGAGCTATAAAAATTATATGTTGAAGCTAACATCCTAAGGCAACTCCATGATTTTTCTTGGGTCCTAAAAATGAGTTTTACTATTTTATAAAAATAAAAAACCGAGACTATTCTTGAGTTGTCTGGACAGCCAATTCTAAAGCTCTGAGCTTGTCTAATTTTGTTACCACATCAAATGATTGATTTTTCCACTGAAATTTCTACAGGATATTGAGGACACGTTAAAGTCCAATCATGAATTTTTGTATGATTTGATATGATCATTTGATAGGGTAATAAGATTGGAACTTTGGCTGTTGGCTGCAAATAAGGGGTTTCTGGCCTCCTAATTTGTTGAATTTTGCTATCATATTTAGAGAATTCTTTTAACTCCGAAATTTTTAGAGGACCTTGGGGACATATTGAAGTGTCTTGGATAATTTTTATAGCCTTGGATTTCATGGTTTGAAATTCAAAATAATTTGTGCTATAGATATGTGAAATCTGTCATTGTGCTGAAAATGAATTAATGCTTTGAGTTGATGAAATAATGACATTGGGTTCAAGTATGACATATATGAATTCATGCTAGTGACTTTAAGGAATGGTTTAAGGGATGATTGAAATAATATTATGAATGAATGCATATGTGCCTCATGCATGCATTTGGAAAAGAACAGTGGATGATATGTATATGTGGTAAAAGAGAATATATGAACTTTAATTGTGCATGTTCTGACATATGGAGAAAATAGAAACAAGACTTAGATTGAATAAGGGGAAGGAAAAAATAGGAACTTTCCCAAAATACTAAGCGTGCCTATTCTGACATATGGAGAAAACAGAAACAAGACTTAGATTGAATTAAGGGGAAGGCAAAAAGAGGAACTTCCCCCGAGATATTATAAGTCGATAGATGTATCGGCTAGGAATATAACTGTGTATGATTCGAAAATGGAAAAAATGAAGTCTGATGATCATGTATAGAAATGAGCTCAGTCCTGATAAACAGTCTATATCCCTTGTGTAGTGTAATCCACTATAAATACCATTTAGTATAAACTATCTATTGTGGAGTTGTCCATGGTAGATACCCATTGGGAATAAACTAAGTCTTTCCTATGTCAGTGAAGAGAGAAAGTTGCACTGAATTGAGTTTTACAGCATGATATAAGCTAAGTCTTTCCTATGTCAATGAAAAGAGAAAAATGTACTCAATTAAGTTCTATGGCCATAAGAGAAAACTAGAGAATTCCTTTTGATATTATCTGGAACAAGTGAAGATAATTTCATTAGAGATTTCGGCATTTTATCATATGCATATACATATTGATTTGAATTGTCTACCTAGGATGATTTACTAGATGTTTGAATATTAGGCAGTATATGCATTAAGTGATTGATTATTAAAAACTATCCACTTCGGAAGTACGATTTTGAACTTTAAAAATGGACCATTGTTATGAAATGCAATGATCATTTTTTTCTAATAAACCAAAGTGGTTGGGGCGATGATGATGACATTATGAGTGAGTTTATGGGGAGTTGCCCTACTGAGAATTGTATGATTCTCACCCCAATTTTGTGTGTTCCCATGTCATCTCCAGGTTGATTCAAAGAACAATGTGGTTGCTACGTGCAAGAAACTTGGGATTTGCAGTAGTTTAGTAGTTGATACTTTTCTTATACTGTATATAGTTGTAGGTATATGTGTAGATGAATGTAATGGAGGTTGTATATGTATTCAAGCTCACAGTAGAGCTTCCTTATGTAATTGACTTGTATCTTTGTTATACATGTTAATTGAATTACACTAGTTATTACATGATCTTATCGCATTTGCTATAGTTATTTAAGAAAGGTCCAATAATTTAAAAGTAACAACTCTCGAGTCTAATGTCATGACTTAAGGATGATGTTGTACTTAGGAGGATGTTACAACAAGTTATGGCGATGACCACTGTATGAGCTCATTACCCACGGAGGTGGTTTAAGACATTGGTATTGGTGTACTCAGTGAGTGAAGGACCACATCAAGTTAAAGATGTATAAAATGTTAAGTGCATGCATACGGTTATAGTGAACCTATCCTGCTCTAATTAATTATTTTGCTTGAGTAACTGAAAGATATGTTAATGAAAGAAAGGATGACGATCACAATTCAAGTAAATGTTGAGGATGAGTAATCATGAAATGCATGCATTTCCTAAATTATTTATTGTTCATTAGCAATTCACATGATATGTATGATTAATGAATGACTGAATGGATATTCCTGTTAATGTTATAAGAATAGTTTAGAAGCAACTGCACTTCAGCTAATTATTTTTACAAAAAATCTAGTAATTGAACCATCTGTATGTCTTCCTTTTTATAATAAACCCGAAGTGACTGGGATGACAACGATGACATGATTAGTGCAAGTAGGAACTCCTATTGAGAAATCTTGTATTTCTCACTCCTATGTTTCCCTTTTCGTTGTCATTACCAAAGACAGACGAGTCCACTTGAAGCAACGGAGCTATAGTTAAGGAAGGAGGCAACATGTGAAGATTTCAGAACTTCCAAGAATTAGTACTCCGATTTTAGTTATGTTATAGATTGCAAAGAATAGACCAGTAGTAGTAGAACTTATATTGTTATTTGTAAGAACTTATCACTATAATATATGTCCTAGTATGACTCATGTATCAAGTAGTTATATTTCAGTTTATGTGATAATAATTTTATATTTATTCCCTTATTCTGCTTTATTAAATTAAGTAATTATGTGAAGTAATTTTTATTATCATCTACATGAGTGCTTGGTATTTCAAATCTTGCTACAGGCTTAAGCTTTCAAAATGTAATTTGTACAAAAAAATTTAATTATCCATTATTTTTCTAAGTTAATTTCAAAAAAAAATGAATGCATGGCATAAGTGACAACTAATAGAATCCAGCTACAAACTTAAGTGTAGTTGGGTTTATTAGGGTGTTACAAAAATTAGAGGGATGATGGTGTGATGACGCATCCATCGCACGGTGAGGCGTGGAAAAAGTTCGATCAACAATATCCTGATTTTGCGTTTGACTCGTGAAATGTTAGATTGGGACTCTGTTCAGATGGATTTACTCCGAATAACCAATTTAGCAAATCTTATTCTTGTTGGCTCATAGTTGTTATGCCTTATAGTCTCCCTCTTGACATGTGCATGAAAAATCCTTACCTATTCTTAACATGTATAATCCCTGGCCTTGATAATTCAAAAGCTAAGATTGATGTGTATCTTCAACCCCTAATTGATGAATTGAATGAGTTGTCATGCCAGGGTGTTCTTACTTATGACATTTCAACAAAGTAGAATTTCATGATGAGAGCTGCATTAATGTGGACCATCAATGATTTTCTAGCTTATGGAATGCTATCTACATGGATGATCCAAGGCAAATTAGCATGCCCAATTTGCATGGAAGATACTAAATCGTTCACCTTGAAACATGGAGGAAAGAACTCTTAGTTTGATTGTCATAGGAGGTCCTTATATTCTGATCAGCCATATAAGCAAAGTAGATACAACTTTAAAAGTAATTATATTGAACATGATGAGCCTCTAGTTAGACTAAGTGGCCGAGAAATATGGGATCGAGTTAAGGATTTCCCAAAAATAACAGAAATCGGAAAGGTAATGCGATAGCCAGGCTATGGAGTATACTATAATTGGACCAAACAAAGTATTTTTTGGGAGTTACCATATTGGAGGGATAATTTGGTGCGTCATTGTTTAGATGTCATGCATATTGAAAAGAATGTATTTGACAACATTATGAATATTGTATTGGATATAGATCGAACCAAAGATGACAACAAGGCAAGGCATGATTTGGATGAGTATTACACTCGACTTGATTTATATTTACAAGAATTAAGAAATAGTCATTTCTAGCAGGTAGGGCAAGCAGCTATGGAGTAGGGGCTGAGGGAGATCCAAGAGCTTAAGCTCTCCTTGGAGCAACATCAGCAAGAGAAAGCAAAGTAAGTGAAGGCTAAGTTCCAGAAGATGCAGTAAAAGATCACTGCAGATGTGATGACCTTCTTCTAGGACATGCAGGCTTTGGGATCCTCCGGCATAGTTAAATAAAAAATTTTAAAAAAATTATTAATTTCCACTGACGAGTATGACCATTGGTAATACATAATATTTTTAAAATAAATTGTTTTTCATAAATCAAATTACCGTCAATACACTCATCGGTAAAGGATTAAAAATATTATTTTATTTATTTAAATTTCAATTGGTAAAATTAACTATACCTTCAGTATAATTATGTCTCTAATAGCCATGGTGACGCCTGTTATCTAATTGTATCGATAGCTTATTGTTGAAAAATATCGACAGGTTTTTTCTCTACCATCACTAATATTCATCAATGGCCTGAAAACCGATGCCCCCATATTTGTCGGTACACCCGTCCATAAAAATCCTACCCATCAAAAATCCATCGGTGAGGGCATCGATAACTCGCCCATTTCTGGTGGTATGAGATTTGAAAATGGAATAAAGAGAACATCTGATGATTACATATAGGAATGAGCTTAGTCTTACTCAACAGTCTATTGCCTAGATATGGTGTTATCCACTGATATCAATTGGCATAAATTAAATCTTCCCTATGTTGAAGAAAAAAGATAAAGCACATAGTTGAGTTCTTTGGTCACAAGAGAATTATATTATGATTTATTGATTCCATATTTGTTTTACATGGATTCTTATGATTGAAATTATTGCTATGTTTATATACAAGGAAGTGACTTACTGAGAATTATATAATATTCCCATCATTATATTTGTTTGTACTTTGTGTTGACCTCAGATTCTGTAGATATCATCTTCGGTGATATTCGTCGACACGCCATAGTGGGAGTGGCATTATAATCCAGTTTTGGATTCACACTTTCTTATGGCCTACTTCCATATTCGAGTGTACATATTTCTCAGCCACTCATTTGCTCAGGTCTCTTTTTATTGCCCTCTTTGAACCCGAGTTTCCATACAACGATGTGCTTCTACACCTAGCACACCCAGTTCTTTTTGTACCCCTGCCGACACCTCCAGCACCTCTGAGAGGAACACCCTATCACTGTCATCCTTGTCTGACTCTGACTCCTCTACCAACTCCAGTGCTCCAGCTAGAGACGATGCCATCATCTCGATAGCAAATGGTTTCCTTTAGAGGATTTAGGAGATACTCAGGAACACCCACTATCTATAGATAGCTATCATCTAACTTAGTGACTTGAGTACCTACTGACAGCTTTGCTTATTTTTTCTAAGACCTTTTACGAATTTATGTTCTTTTTGTTAGGTCTTAAGGTAAAGCAGGTTATATCATGACTTTTGCTATATTTTGGAGTTGGATGACTTTTGCTATATTTTGGAGTTGGCTTCTGAGTAGGTCTACTAGTAATTTGACATTGTTTTCATGATGACTATATATGACTGTTTCTTTTGTTGGGTTACTGCTACTAAGTTTCCTCATGATGTATATATATCGGTGGGCTTCTGATGACCTGCATTAGTACTTTGGTTTGTTGATGCCACATTTATTTTACTTAATTTTTATATACCCTGTGCCTAGTATACAATATAGGGGACTATCTTAGACAATAATGGAATATGTGATATTCGACTAGTGTAAGTTAGATAATATAAGTGACATTCTCCTAATTATTATATTAATACTCAAGTAACACATGGTAGTTAGGAGGGTATTACATTCTATATAAAGAAACTATTTTATTTAAATAGTTTTATTGATTATATTTAGTTAACAATAAGTACAAAATAAAAAATAGTTTTATATATAAAAAAATTTTCAAGTGCAAAAAAATTAAGAAATCCAAACATCTTTCTTAGCAAGTAATCTTTCATACCATTAATTATTGTAATTTTACTAAAAAATGTATTTCTATATCTACTCAATCAAAATGGTTTAAAAACTTCTCATTCTACTAAAAAGTATTTCTACAATTACATCTAAACGTATAAAAGTTTTCTGCTTTGGTTCTAAAGAGTCTAAAGAAATACTTCTCCTATAATTTCAACCAAGTGAGTCCAATATGTGGAATTTGAGTTATAATTCCACAATTTTTATTAAACTCAATCGGAAAATTTAAAATTCTAAGTTAATTTTAAATATTTTCTGATAGAAATTGAAATGAAAATTCTAGGGCACAATTTCGATACCGATGTCCACACTGATTCTTATAGTAAATAAAGCGTTTGAACGATGCAGATGTTATTGGCATTATTTCTCGTACAAGTCATTCTTATTTATTTAACTTTATTTATGATATTTTATGTCATCTCCAGCGGATTGGATCTTGAGTATATCTTCTTCCGCCAACTTCTCAGGCCCTGAATATGTAAGAAAACAGAAAGAAAAATAAGATATGCTAAATAAATATATAGGATTGAGTTAGTCACGCAATGAAAGTAAAACTTGCACGGCTAATAGAGATGATGGTAGAGGTGGAATTACGGGGTATAGTCAATGTTAATTTTTCCAGCATTGAGATCAGCGATTGCAGAGAAAGCTTCTTGAGAGAGATCAAATGTTGCTTGGCACCCTGGTGAGGGGCAAAGGTCCACAATCTTCACCTTGACATTGCCACTCTTGCAGGGTTGAGGCACACCTTGGTTTGTAGCACCTGTGCATGTGATGCTATACATTTGGCCACACGCAGCTCCGTTGTTCCAGATTGCCTCGCTTGCCGCTGCGATCATCGTTCCCTCGTCTTGGTAGCCATAGCATGCAGATGCTGCCAAGTCAAGTACCAACTGCACGTTATCATTTTATTTATATTCATATGTACCGTTTGATTTGTATTATATACACACACAAAATCATCCTTTGGTCTGATTACGGCAGAACCTTAACCAGCAAGAAGAGTTTAAGTCGATGTCTTCACACACACAGATATATATATATATATATATATATATATATATATATATATATATATATATATATATATATATATATATATAAAACTGAATTCTTATTTTGACATCCAATCATTTTGACACCCACTTGATCATCTTTGAATAAGATGGTCTTATTCAAGAAAGTGGGCGTCTAAATTTGAATGTTAAAATGATATTATTGATATAATAATATATATGATGATTAATTTTTAAGTAAACTCAATTTGGCGTATTAGAGGTACAGAAGTGGAAGCGCTGATGTAGAATTAGAAAGCATATGATCATTTGTCTTAATAACTGGTCACCAAGATCAAGAGACAATGATAGTAACTGCTTTTCAGGAACAGCCTTTAAAGACAACTTTATAGTCTGCACTCGCCCTTCAAAGGTTTCAAACGATATCTTTTTGTTGCCATTTTTTTAATAAGAATCAAAAAGAAAAATAAGCAGGTTTATTTTTTTTTAATTTTCTTTCATTTTGCTTTTTTTTTTGTAGAATATAAGAGTAAAATGCATAGGTCTTGTTTTTTAGATAAATTGTGATGAAAGAAAGAACGATGATCTTGATAAATGCTTAAACTTTAGCTTACACTCCGATAAGTAGTATATGTTGTAAATTTAGATTTCCATAAAAATTATTATCAGAATAGAATCAATTTATCGAAAGCGGCTAACAGCTAATATAATGCATGAAAATTTGCAGTCTACCCACGAACGTAAACAGTGTAATAAGTGGCAGTTCCAGATGTGGCGGATGACATTGAGATGAGGCCTATGATGATCATCCCCGCAAGCACTGCATTCATTTTGTTTGCCATATCGCTGTATTATATGTAGAGAAACCTATCAAAAAATATATGTAGAGAAACAAAGACTGATTATGTATATATAGTACAATGTCATTCAGACTATTCAAAGTTTTCGAAGGTTTTCAGCTTTAGTCCCTCGGTGTCCTTTCATAATAAAGCAAAGGACGTAATGCCATTACATCAGTTCCTATTCTTCCAAAGAGGTGACGGTCTCCACACGCATTCTATGTTTACCGCAGGCGGACTTAGAGTTAGAGTGATTTGGATTGGTTTTTTCTAAAATAACAAAAATATTTTTGTTAAAAAGTGTTTCTTTATATTTTTTTTAGGAATTTGCATTGGTTTCATAAAAAAACTAATTAAGAAATAATTTTATTATTTATTTTTTAAAATAGTGATATTCCGGCTTTAAAAAGATATATATTTATTTATGAATATCTATCATTAATAATATTATTGATCAATATATACTAATTTTTTAATTAAAGTAATACAATTAATAGTCAAATGTTTTTCGTACACGTAATACACTTACCTATCCAATGTATTGCATATTTTCACACTAACTCCGTTTTTCGAAGCATATATAATACGTTTAGCAGTATAATGTATACTACACATTTGACTTTTGCTAACATTTACTTACTAACATTTCCGTATGTGTTACCTTTTCTCTTTTTATTTTTTTATAATAAATTTTTTTTCCAAACCTCAACCAAAGAATCATTTCGGGTTCTCTGCTTCTCTAACTTCTGCTCCATCACTGTAGAATCCGCTAAGTCTTCAGCAAAGCCCACCACGCTGCGAAATTCCGTAATCAATGTCCTCTGCTACTCTTGCTCTTGGCCCTCTCTCTGCTTCTCTCACTTCTCATGGTAATTTTAGCTTTATGATATTCTTCTTCTTCTTCTTTAGTTTTTCTTAATTTTTGATAGGGAAGGGCATTTTTGTTAAAAAAGTGTGTCATGTGCATGTCAAGTAACCATTTAATGGTGGTAGTAGAAGTCAATTTAATGGAAGAGTCTTTTTATACAATTAAGAAAGTTTAGGGTATCAAATTGAATACTTTAAAAAATTAAGATCTAATTTGTACATGACCTAAAGTATAGGGATAAATTACATTTATCCCTTGACTTATAATCCCATAATTTTTATTAAACTCAAAGATAAAATTTAAAATTTTAAGTCGATTCCAATTATTTTTTGATTGAAATTGAAATGAGAATTCTATACCACAATTTCAATTCCGATGGCCACGCGGATTCTTATATAGTAAATAAAGCGTTTGAACGATGCAGATGTTATTGGCATTATTTATAAATTTATTAATACAACAGCGGAAAATATCCATTTTCGCTAACTTTCTTTCTCATACAAATCATTCTTATTTATTTAACTTTATTTATGATATTTTATGTCATCTCCAGCGGACAGCGGACTGCAGCTTGACAATATCTTCTTCCGCCAATTCCGCCAACTTATCAGGCCGCCTGAATATGTAACAACACAGAAAAAGAAAAATAAGATATGTCAAATAAATAGATAGGATTGAGTTAGTCACGCAATGAAAGTAAAACTTGGACAGCTAGTAGAGATGATGATAGAGGTGGAATTACGGGGTATAGCCAATGTTGTTGTATCGCCATAGGAGAAGTTTCACAGGTCTTCTATTATATGATTATTATATAATGTAGGTATGGGGCCAAGTTTGAATTCACAAGGATAAGCTGATTAGAAAATTCAATTATCTCAAAAGTTGATGGTTTGAATATTAAATGGATTGGAGGGATCTTTTTATTCTACTTTCCCCTGGTATGTGGCTTGCATATGCCATTAAAATGGCATGAATCAAGCATCATACCTATATTTCCATCCTCTAAAAATGTGTTTGAAATGAGATGAAGAAAAAAAAAAGGAAATTGGAGGGTTTTCGAGAATTAAATTAAAGTAATTGAATATAATTAGTAAAGAATTTAGAATTAAAGGCACTAGTATAAGGTATTCTTAGAATTGAAATTTATTATAATAGATCAAATATTGAATACAGTAGTGGATATTAGTAATCACTTACCGGTAATTATACTAGTGATGGATCAACCTCTAAAATTTGACCAATGCAAATAATTAGTAAAGAAGATCTCAATTTAATAAAAATTTCATTGATTTAATGTACCAATTGCTATAGCTTAACCGCCAATTGAAAAGTTAATTCTAACGTTCTCTTTCAAATATAAACCAATTGATCAATCAATTTATGCCCAAAGGATTTCTCTAAGTGACGATTGCCAATTTAGTTATTCCAATAAAAATTATAACAATTGCAACAATAATTATAAGGATAGAAACTCAAGAACATTGAAAAAACTAATGCATTCAATATAAAAGAGAGCTCCCAAATATCATCTCAATCCATTCGAAAACCCTTACACTAGTAAGGAAATCCACTCCTTCATCTCTAGAAGATTACAACAATGAAATTAAAAGAGTACCTAAAGATAATAACAATGATCCTTGTAAAATCTCCAAGAAGAAATCAAAATCCCTAGGGAAATCCCTAGAGAGAGAAGAATAGAGAAGAAGAGGTAGAGAGATGTAGAGGGGGATAGGGAGAAAATCTTAGCTGCAAAACTTTAGACTTCAAATAAATTAGGGTAAAAGTCGGTACAATTTCCTTAAATACTACTCTCTAATATGAACAAAGTGGGACCTAAAATAGAGTTAATTATTTGTAATTTTCACAGTTCCATGAGCACCGCCACTCTAAACGAGCACTGTTGTGCTAAATGAGCACCACCGTGCTAAATGAGCGCCGCTGTGCTAAATGAGAGCTGCAGCATTCACCAGAGGTTTATGTTTGAGTGATTCTTCAAGTCATTTTGTCGAGCATCACAACGCTAAATGAGCACTACGGCGTTCAGCCGTGAGTTTCCTTTTGCGCTTTCATTGTTTAGCACTATAGTGCTCAGTCGTGAGTTTCCTTTTGTGCTTTTATTCGCTTTTTACAAAGCCTTAGCTCCAAGCTCCTTCCAAAGAGTTTACAACTCTATTCTTGACATTTTGTACTTAATCCAAAGCTCCTATTTATACAAAATCATACTCTAAGAGACAGGTTAAACACAATAGGATCTAATCCATTACCCATTCTAAAATTAGTGTACTAGTCAATGATCCTATAAAAAATGCACAATGAGCACCTAGTCAAAATCCTAATTATTCATATCAATAACACAGTCAAACTTATGAAAAAAAAGCTAACGTTTAGAAGCATAAAAAGTGGCATGAATGCCCCTTATGAAGGTCCAGCCTTGAATTTTTCTAGAAATTGTCAAGTTCATTTGCTATGTTACAAAAATTAGGAATCCTGACTATTCGCTAAATAAAGGTGATTATTGGCAATTGAATTTGTATAATTTTGTTAATATGGCAAGAGATTTTGTTTTCACTTGAAATTTTTACAGCGCCTTTTGGACGCATTGAGGTGTCTTAGTGAATTTTTGTAGCTCTATTTTCATTGTTTGATATGCAAACTAAATGTATTATTGAGATGCAAAATCTGGCTGTTGTGCTGAAAGTGAACAAATGCTTTTAAATTAATGTGATAATGGTATTTGACTCTAGTGTGATATTTATTAATGCATGCTAGAGAATTTAAGCATTGCGTTATGAGGCATGATTGAAATTGTTTGTGGATGAATGCCTATATCTAACCAATGTATGCATTTTGAAAAAGAAAAGAATATGTGCATGCATGTGAGAAAAGAGAATGTATGAACTTAATTAATTTGGTATGTTCTAACATATGAGTTAAAAAAAAGGGAGAAAAGACATGTGTCAAATGAAAAGGAGGCAAAAAGAGGAATTTCACTTAAGATATTGTAAGTCTGTAAATGTCGTCGGCTAGGAACAAATCTGTCACTAGTAGAAAAATATGGGATACCGACAGACATTACCGACAAGCACAAAACCGTTGGTACTTACCAATGGTATCTCTGACATGTTGGCACGTTTCTGGAAATAATTGTGGTTGTTTTACATACCCATGAGTAACACCGTCGGTAAATGCTAGCGCCAACACATGCCACTTGGTGCACATAGTGTCCGATAGGTGTACCGACGGTTATTTTTTATTTTGTTTTCAATTTTTTTGTTGTTAAAATTAACCAATAAGTGTAACGATGGGTATTTAATAGTATTTTTTATTATTTTTATTAAATATTACTGACGGGTTCATCGACAGTCTATTTAACATTATAATTTTTTTCTAATTTTTTTATTAATATCAACCGACGGGTGTTTAATAAAAATTTTTAAATTATTTTTATTAAATATTACCGATAGGTTAACCAACGAAATAGTTAAATTATTTTATGTAAAGTATTTTAATTATATATTACCAACGGGTATTTATTTTTAAAATTATTAATTATTAGATATTGCCGATGGGTGTACCGATGGCTATTTGAAATTTCACTAGTTACCGCACAAGTTTTGGTATTTCGGGCTTGTCGTCGATAAACCCGTCGGTAATTATTAGCGACTGAAACGCACTGCTTCATAAAACTGTGTACCCATCCATCTTCTTTCTCCGCACTCCGTGAACACACACTTTCTCTAAAGCCTTTTTCTCTCTCTAAACCTTTACCGCCGCCATATTTTTGCTGCCGTGCGCCGCCACCGGAGCTCTGTTTGAGAAACGGAGGCTACCACGATGATCTAAGGGCTTTGGTGAGCATTTTAATTTGTTTATTTTTTTCGATTTGGTTTATTTTTTCTATTCATTTATGGGTACCCATAGTGTTGTGTTTTGTTGCATTGAGGAGTAATTATTATTATTACTTTATTAATGTAGGAGTTTTGTTTAAGGGTGACAACAATTATTGATTTTGGGACTGGTTTGTCATTCTTATTTTTTATGTTATTTTATGTTTCCTATGTATATAAGTGGGTTGATTTAAATTTATCATATTGGATTTCCAGGATTTGGTTAGATGTCGAGAGGTTTCCCACATTTTGTGTTTTTTTACTATTATAGAGGTTAGTAACTAATTACTTGTTATTTATATCGTTTAATGGTTTAATATGTATGTACGATATATAGAGACTTGTGTTTTTTAGAATAGAGTTGTAGGAAATGAGGATTGCATGATTGGGGGAAGGGTGTAGAAATCCTTCCTCGACTTATTTGCATTGTTTGCTGTGGGATTCTTTGTGTTTGTAGAGATTGCAGGATGCATGTTATGGAGTTATAAGGGGATGCACAATAAAACTGTTTTTAGGATTATGTGAATCGTATGTAATTATTAAAATGTAACTGTTTCACTATATCTATTATGTTGTTGATCTTTATAATAATATCTATAATTGTTGTATTGACTAAAATATGTAACGATGAAAGCTCCTAATTTAAGGCCAGATGTTGTCAAAATTTTGTTAATTCTTTTTAAGAATAATAGATTAAATAAAAGTAACTATATTAAAAAAAACTAAAAATCCAATGGAATTTGCTTAAAAATAATAATTTAAATAAAATTTACAAACCAATTGATTGTGTTTTAAAGGCCAATAAAAAGTAATATCTAACGACGGAAGCTCTTAATTTAAGGGGAGATGGTGTCAAAATTTTGTGAAAATTTTTATTAGGAATAATAGATGAAATAAAAGTAACTATATAAAAAAAACTTAAAATCCAATTGAATTTGTTTAAAAATAATAATTTAAATAAAACTTAAAAACCAATTGAATGTGTTTTAAAGACCAATTAAAAGAAATATTTGATAACAGAAAGTCCCAATTTTAGGGGATATATATATTGTGGAAATTTTTTCAGAATATTTGTTGAGGGAAAAAGATTAAAAGTAGTTGTACTAAAAATTTAAATAGCAATTGAATTTGTATTTGAAAGTAAAAACATGAAATCTTTACAAAATTGTAGGGTCTAGGGTTAATCACAAGCGCAATGTTAGATGTATGATAGATTCCATCCTAATAGAAAGGAAATTAAATCGAAATTTTATAATGGTGTTGAAGAATTTATAAGTGTGGCATGTAAAACACAACTGTAACACCCCGATTTCTCTGTCCGAGGGAAATGACCAAAATGCCCCTGAGGTCATTTCCTGACCCGAACTCGAGGGTAACCAACTCGGTCGTCCTCGAAGGGTCAACTCAATGTTTGAAGGGGATTAAATGGCCCTTGAATGCTTTCGGAAACAAAAATTTCGTTTCTCAGCTTTGGTCAAAATGACCAAAATACCCCTATAAGCGTTTTTCTGTGGTAAAGGTGCCGTTGGGTTTTAACTTTTCCCAGAGGTTTAAAAGCATGTTTTCATGTGTCTAGAGGTCTCTGTTCAAGTCCCGGTGGTCCCGGGCAGTTTTAGTGTAAAATTACGATTTTGCCCCTAGAATAGTGTTTTTGAGCTTAATGATGTAATTAAGCAAACCTAAGTAATATTAGGCTCTAAACGAAGATTAATTTATTTCCCTAATTAATCTAGAGTCAAAATAATTTATTGAAGTTAATTAGAACCTAAAATTGCTTAGATTAAACTTAAATCCTTTTTTAGAACTCAAGACTCCTAGTCTTGGAATCTTGAATAGTGTTTTCTCTCTCCAATTCCTTAAATCAAGGAAATGTGTCTAAAGTTGTTTAGACTCTAAATTGAGGATTTAACTCACTAATGGTGCAAGACCACTCCTTAATTATGTCTAGACCACCTTAATTACCCATTTACCTTACCTAAACACTTTCTTACAAATTCATAATCTTAAGCATAATCAAAGATACACCTAAACACAACTCTAAACCACAATTAAAATGCAAACTAATCCTCCCCATGGGCTGATGCATATTCGGCCATCACTCTCTAATTACCGCACATATTAAATTGTTTTCTCACTCAAAGAGCCATGCTTGAGCCATACCTTGAGCCATACCTCACCATGCTTTGAACCATACCTCACCATACCTCAAGAACACATTATCTCACCTCATGGAACTCATGGAAAGCCTCCAATCTGCACCCTCATGGCCGAAACCTCCTCACCCATGAGCACCCTCCATTTGTTTCATTTCTCTATAAATAGAATGCCTTGAGGAGCTTGCACCACTTTTAGATCATTTGCTAAGTTTAGGAAACACTCCAAGCTTTTCTTTTTCTCTCAAAGTTTTTGTGTTCTTCAAGTTCTTGGAGTTCTTCAAGTTCTTCATCTTCTTCTTCCATCTTCAAGTTCATCACACCAAGTAGGGATTTTCCTTCATGTATTCCTTTCTTTAAAGTTCTTGTTTTAAGCAGTGTTCATAGTTTCTCTTGGTTCTTTTTTTAGAACTTCTTTTCTTCTCCTTCTTCCTCTTATGTTTTTACATGGGCCTTTGGGAATGAAGGAATGAGAGCTTGATGATGAGAGTTTCATGATGATGTTCATCACTTGAAACAAACTCTAGAGCTTGATCTTTGTTCTTGAGCAAAAATGTATTTAGTTTTTCCTTTCTTGAACTCTTGAGAACTTTAGCTTTAATGATGTTTTAAAATGGCTCTATGAACTCAATGATGAGGACTCATGATGTTGGTGTTAATATATCATCAAGATCATGAACTCTAGAGTTTTATAATGTTCCTTTTCTTCTTGAAGATTTCGGCCATTTCCTTAATTTTTCTAAGCTTCATGGTTTGATTTTCTAAAAAATATTGTGTTGAGTTTTAAAGAACTCTAAGCTTGACTTTACCTTGTTTGGATGAGTTTGGGTTATGGTTTAAATTCCTTTAAAGTCTTGTTAAGAGCTCTAGAAAGATAAAATGAACTTGCATAATTTATTTTATGCTTGCATTCATATTTACGTTCTTGCTATGCATCTTTACTTTCTAGCTATCACCTAAGAACATAAAGATTAAAATGGAACTTGTCTCATCACTTAATTTAATTCTCGAAGCCTTTCTATTTCGGCCTTAAAGTCGATTGTTGTTGGGCCTAGAGCACTAAAATAAAGAATTGAACTTGCATTACCACCTAATTAATTTCTCGAATGCTCATCTATTTCGGCTTAAAGTCGATTGTTGTTGGGCCAAGAGCACTAAAATAAAAAATTGAACCATGTATATTTACCTTCAAAGCACGCGTTTAAGTTTATGCCTACATATTTACTTTCAAGCTTGCACGTTTAAGTTTATGCCTTGCATATTTAAATTTAAGTCATCACATTACTTGGTAAGCAAGATTAAAAATGAAAAGCATGAGCACGTTTAGTTTATGTCGAAACTTAAGAACCTAGAGCTCAAAGACTTGCCCATTTCATTCCAAGATAAAGTTAAATGTGAATGTATTCCTTGAATGCATAATTTCGGCCAAGTGGTGATGATGGACTTGCAATGAGTTTTCATCTAGCTACTAGGACCAATAGTCTATGTTCTAAGTTTTCCCTAAAGCTTTACAAATCTTTATAAGGTTATGTCATCACAAGTTGTGATTTTATTATCTTTAGGGATGGAATATGTTTTGGTCAGTGACCTAAGGCTTCACTTAGCCTCTTGATGAATTAAAATGTTTTGCAAAGAGTTTTAGAAGTTCAGGAATGATTCCAAGAGAAACTAGTTAACTTATGTACCCAGAAATGTCAATTTAACTCTCTCATTTAAGTTAAATGTTTTCGGTTCTGATGTGATGAATGTGATGCTGTATGATGATGTTTTGATGTGTTGGAATGTATGAAAATATCATATGATGATGTAGAAGCGATCCTATGCATGATAGGTAAGAAACTAGCTAACTAGAAATACCGTAAAGCTAGAATTTAACATAGTTTTGACCCATTTGTCTATGGAACTTTTCCAAACTGTTTTAATGGGGACATAATCAGATTTAGATTGTTTAGACATGTAAAACTTGGTATCATTTGAGTTAGAATTGAATTCTAGCACCTATGGGGAAACTAGTAACTAGAAAACCGTAAAAATGCAAATGTAGAACTCTTAGAACATTTAATTTTCTGGATTCTGTCCAGCACTTACAACATGGTAAACATGATTAATAATTAGTCCTTAAGCATAGGAATGCCTCATAATTGATTTAGATTTAATATATAGCCTTAGTAAAACGGAACCAAGAAAGGGTCTAAAACGTAAGTTCTAGAACCCCGTATTCACATGTTAGGATTTCCACCCTATGCTATTCAGATTTAAAAGTAAAATGAGAGGATTATGGATGATGTTTAATTATGAGCCTTAGGTGCTTAAAATATGAACGACGGATGTAGAGAACTATATCTCAAGATTAAGACCCGTAAGGGTCAAAGCATAAGCTACCGTAAGGGTAAGCGTTTGGATGTTTTATGATGATGCATGAAGTATGCTAATGATGATGATGTTATTCATATGAGGAATTTATGAGACTATATGTTTATGTGGCATAAAGCAAATTTGGAAGGAAATTCGGTGTAATGACCGTTGTGCCGCTGAATTTCCGACAAATTTGGGGACTTAAAGAGATTTTGAAAATTAAGGTACTAAGATGGGTTCTAGGATGACAGGTCTGGTGAGCACCTCCATAGAACTCATGTGACATCGGTACCATTTTACACTCTTAGGTGACACCGGTTCGACCGAGCACCCCTAAGAAAATTGCCCCCTAACCCGTACTCAGATAGTCGGGATTTATGATTTATGATACGCTTATCGTTAAGTGGTAAGTAAGAACTAGTGACTGACGCTAGTTAGGTATGAGCTCATAACCTAGATGTATGACATGTTTCGGGTGACACTGGTTCACCGAGCACCCCAGTTCGATTGTCTTTTAGGTGGCTCCATGAGGAAGAAGTTTCATGATTATGATTATATCACTAAGTTTTGTCCCATATGAATGTTACTATTGCCACTTTATGCCACCAAGAATGATGATGCTTGATGCTATGTTTTATGTATGTGCATTAGGTAGTGCCATGCATACATTTTCTATCATGTTGCATCCATGACATTAAGATTATCCTAAAATGAATGGACCTTGGCTAAAATATATTTTAAAGTTTAAAATGAACCTAATACATGCTCAGTCATTTTGTATAAATAAACCCAAGGTTCACGAGGGCGTAGATGATGACACCTAGGTAGTAGGAGGCTCATCGAGATTCTTTAGCAAGATTCTCACTCCTACCTCTTTCTTTCCGTTAAGTCTTCGTGATGGCGATGTTCGTGGTGTTCGTGGACACGCCGACATGGGAGGTGCACCATGACCCGGACCACGGGTCATTCCATTTTATGGGTTGATGCACGGTTAGAGTATTCATGTTTATGGGTCGACCCTTCACTCCCCCTGTACATTCCCATCGTTTCTCCCCCGTCTCACCTTTTGGCGATGACCTGGTGTTGGCGGCGCCGCGTCCCTAGAGGAGAGGCTTGCGTGCCCATCATCCACGCCCGGCCGAGACTACTCAATATGTGCCTCGTTGCGTCATCTTTTTCGAGCGGATCCTTCCGAGGATTGCAACCCGAGCACTCCTCCGAGGATCTTCCTCCATACCTATGGACTTTGGAGAGATAGCGAGCCCACCGTGACTCAACCAAGGCGTGCACGACGGCCGGAGATGCCATACCGGTCACACTCGATCCCCGCTCCGCCTCTTCACGCCCGAGGAGCTCGCCCAGTTTCCCGGATATCTGCCTCGATCACGAGATAGTCGCCCGAGGGAGCCGTGGATGGCGAGTTAGAGCACACACACTTAGATGAGATAAACCTTCTTTTGTTTAAAGGTTTCCCATTAGATGCACTCGGGTAGGGGAGTAGATTATGTTTATGCTTATGTTGTACTTTCTTTTATGCATTTCCCTTGTACTAAATTAAGACCCACACTTATAAGTGGGCAAGTTATATATATATATATGAGATGATATTCAGTGATGTTCATGTTGTGCCTCATGTTATGATGTTGTGAGATAATTGTTTCACTTTACATGGTGTACCGCTTATCGCATCACGCGGCTCTCACTTTTATTTCAAAAAAAAAAAATTACCCATATTTTCCGCTAAGTAATTCAAAGTTAAATGAGAACTATGAAGTAACAGACTAATGATTAACCTAAATATGTTCTAGAGTATTGGGTTAAAAATTAGGATGTTACAATAACAGTTCATTAATGAAGTAAATTTTAGGTGTTCATGTAATAGGTGCTAATGTAGGAAGTATTTGGATGATGATACAATAAAGGTTCATTTGTACAAGTGGAGATTCATGCTTGACTATTGGGTTTGGACCGAGCATAGGGAGGTTGTTAATACATGGAATCAAGTGGGTATATTTCAAATTGGAAGTAGTTTTGGTTGGATCCATATAACTCAGCACAACGTGGATAATATGCTGTGGGAGAATAACCTGACTAGGCATCAAGAGATAGTGTTTGATGCTACTGGTCCTAAATTTGTTGCCCGTTATTTGCAGCCTTCAGTCAAGGAGCCCAACCAAGATGCCACTCAATTTTATAGTCTCTTAGAAGCTGCTAATCAACCTTTATGATAGGATTATGTGCACTCAGAATTGTTATTAGTAGTTTGAATATTGAGCATTAAGTCCAAAGGGAATTAAAGCCAAAGTTCTTTTGATCAGTGGGCTGCACTGATTAGTGAGCTAAATCCAAACCCTGGTGTAATTCCAAAAGATTTTTATTAAGTTAAAAAATTAGTTTCTAAACTTGGGTTGGAGGAAATAAAGATTAATTGATACTTGAAAGGTTGCATGCTTTATTGTAAAAATGATATTTCATTGATTGTGTGTAAATTCTGCCAAGAGTCTAGGTTTAAACCTAAGAGACATCGAAGTGGGAGGTGTAAGGATGTCCCTTAGAAAGGAATACATTATTTGCCCTTAATGCCTAGACTCACAAGACACTATGTGCATGAAATTTCCTTACCCGTTCTTAGTATGCATAATCCCTGGCCCTGATAATCCAAAAGCTAAGATTAATGTGTATCTTCGACCTCTAATTGATGAATTGAATGGGTTGTGATGTAACACCCTAATATTTAAATCAATACCTCTATGATACATTTAAGTTAATTATTAGTTATTACTCTTTTATTCCAGTTTTTAATTCAAAACTTCTTGAAAATACTTTAGTGAAAATATGGGTAAATTTTTTTTTGAACTTAAATACCAAAACGTGAGCCGCGCATACTAAGTATCTAACGTCATTCATCTTGCCTACATAAGAGAGATGTTAGAAATAAATAACAGGTAAATACATAATACAACCATGGCATAACATAACTCAAATAATAATAACATATCAATAGCTGTATCATAATAGTGATGTCCTATAAACATAAGGACATCAATATATATCCATCAATAGAATATAAACTGATAAATGAGATATGATCACTCTAAAGGCAAATATCCAAAGGGAAACTATCTCCATTAAATCTCTTGTCTATAACATAGTTTCCTCGTCCACGTCTCAAAGAAAATCACGAACTACTCCATCATCCTTGTCTGGAGATGGCACGAAAAAGAAGAGGAATAAGAAACTTATACAAAAACCTTAGTAGGGCTTCCCGACTCTAACACAAGTGTCATCGTCATCGTCCCCAGGAACTTCAGGTTTCATTATGAAAATGGTGGACATATATATAAGGTTCATTTATTAAGTTCTAAATACCATTAGCCGAGGCCCGTATCTTTTAGCATGAATCTTAATGTCATGAATGCAACATACTAATCATGAATGCATGTCAATATCGTATACAAAAGATCATAGAATTTATAAAACAATGCATATGATATAAAGAACATAAAATCATGATCATCATTCTTATAGGTGGCTTAAACTTCTTATTCTCTTTTCCTTGGGGCCCTATTTTCTTGAGAGTTTTAGGTTATGAGCTCATACCTCACGAGTTATCACTAGTGTAATCTTATCCCTTTTGATAAGTTAAATTCCCGACTCTCAAGATATGGGATAGGGGGCATTAGGATCACCTTTTATAACCTTTAATTCGGGGAGTCTAAATAATCATTTCCTATTTGGATCACCTCTCATAACCTTTAATTCAAGAAGTCTAGAGGATCATTTCCATGTGTCTTATGTCACCTTTAATCTTGGCATATTATATAGAGATGCAAACACGAATAACTCATTATTTCAACATTTTATGCTCATAAAACTTCATAAATTATGCATCTCAATGAACCAAACATAACCATAACATGCCATAATTCAAATCACATAAACATGCATCATATTTCATTACATATATCCATAAGCCATATAAATTTCAATATATGAACATAGCCATCACAAGATATCAATCACATTCATCTCATCAAATTATCAATATTTACGTTTAAGCCCTAAAGGGTCAAATCGTAATTTCTCAAAGGTTATGGGTCAAAATATAAATACCCCTTTTAACACATTCTCACAAACTAAAGATCTTTAACATTAACCAGTACTTTCAAGAGGTATATAACTATTAGAAACCATTTAAACTCATCATAAAAACCTTTTAGGACCATAGACTAAATTTTAACACACTTTGGGGGTCAAAATGCAAAATCACACATTTTGAACACTTAACAGCAACCAAAGCTTCTAAAATTTTTTCTAAACTTTATAAATTTTATTTTGAACTCATGGACACATTCAACATCATTAGTTGTTCTAATAAAAAACATTTGGTTGAAATAACATAGTTGATAGTTCAAAAAACGTCTTTCCACATTTTACAAAACGTCCTAATCTAACACTTGTAATTACCCTTTTTTGCATCTATAATACCAAAAAATAACTTTTGCATCAAATATAGGTAATTCTTAAGTGTGTGGACAATGTGAACAGTCTTGAACAATTCTTAAACATAAACAAAAAATTAATCTCCTTAAAGCTTCACAAAATCATGATTTTGACCTTTTCTAGTTACTAGACTTTCCTAAAATACTAAGAACAATTTTTATGACAATTATCAGTGATCTTCAAGTGTGTGAACAGAAATGAACAGTAGTGAATAGTGATGAACAGGTCTGAATAGTAATAAAAAATTAGCATTCTAAAAGCTTCATAAAAACACAATTTTGATCCTTTTTAGTTACTAGTTTTTCCTAAAACACTAAAATTAATTTTTACAACAACTATTAGTGATTTGAACTCATCTAAACATCCTAAATCAGTAACCATTACAGTTCTAAAATATTAGATCAGAAACTAAAACTTTAGCATTTAAAATCATGAGAAAAACCATATTCTTAATCCTTTGTAATTTCTAGGTCTTTCAAAATTTCTTTGTATAACTTTAAAAGGCAAGATCATACCTAAAAATAAAACATAACAAGCTTTAAATTAGAATTATATGAGGGTAAAAAACATATAGATGATAAGTGTCCATGATCAAAATTTCCATTTAAGATAAAATGAGCAAGTCTTGAATTTTAGGATTCAAGTGATGACTAGAATCATAAACTTATCTTGTAACCTTATTATTATCATTATATGGTGATAACTTGGAAATATAAATATGAAATGCTAGGCTTGAAATATAAATATGAAGATGCAAATTCATTCTTAGGTTTTTATGATTTAGGTGATAACTTGAAATATAAATATGAATATGCAAGTCCATATTATTATCTTCAAGAATTAAAGTGATAACTTGAAATATAAATAAGATTATGCAAAGCTTGAAATATAAATATGTTGTGCAAGAACTTATAACATAAATATGGATGCTAGTTCATTTTTATATCTTGTTAAGTTTAAAACTCAAAAACTTAGCAATTCTTTCATTAATCTTTGGACATCAAGAATTAAACCTTGAGCTTTAGAGGTCTTTTAAATGATGGATTCACAACTACCACCATAATTCCTCATCATCAAGCCATGGTCATTACCAAATCATAAAAATAAAAAATATAAAGAAAGAACATGAAATAAAATCCCTACCAAGTTGTTTCCTTTTTTTATTAAAGAGAGCTTGATCTTCTATGAGATATCAAAGACTAAAATCTGATCTTAGTGAGGTTATAATTTCGGCCAAGGGAGTTTGGAATGGAGGGTGGATTTTTCTTGTGTTTTCGTGTTTGATAAAGGAAAGGTTATGTATTTAGGAGTTGATTTATGGTTGGAATGTGTTTGTGTGAGCTTGGGCACTTGGATAAATGTTAAGAATGGAGTCTCTTGGATGTGAATGAGGAAGAAGAACAAATCTTGAAGCCTTGAGAGAATTAGAGAACTTTGAGCAAACTTTGAGTAAGAAAACTATCAAGTAAGAAAATGCTAAAGCTAAGAGTGTTTGTGTGTGCATTTTGGCAATGGAAAAACACCTATTTATAGCCATTTTGAAGGGGTTTGGCCATGTGGTATAAGGCTGGAAATGGAGGAGCTTGTTCATTCTTTTAATTAAAGAAAACTTAGAAAAAGAATGCATATAGTATAGTCATAGTGTAGTCATGATACTGGTCATGCATTATGGATGAAATATACTAAAATATGATGAAATGGAAGCTCTATTCTCATGGTTTCTTTGGCTGATTGCAAGGCTAGATTTTTTGACTAAAAATAATGTAAAAGAAAAGAAAAGAAAGCAAGTGTTATAATGATGTAGCATGTGCATCTTTGTTGGAAGAAAGAATTAAAATATGGTGAGATGAAGAACATGCTTGACCATAGCTTCCATGGCTAATATGTGAGGAATTCTTTTCCTTAAACATAAGCTAAAATAATAAAAAAGAAAGCTAAAGAAATAGTGATAAGGTTGGATATGTTGCTATGTTGGAAAAACAATAAAATATGGTGGAACTGGAGCATTATGGCCGCTACATATAGCTTGTTAGATGGTCATAATTTTTGCTCAAAAACAATGCAAAACAACTCAAAGATCACATGGTATTGCCATGAGGATATTTGAGTGCTCAATTCTTTTGAAATAAAATAAAATAGAGGCATTATGGGGGTATGTGTAACACCGTAAAAATTATTTAAAAATTAATTTGGACTTTACTACTTGTAATTTCAAAAATCTGACAGTTTTAGTAATGATCAGGACGATTCAACAGCTTTACTTGTGGGCCCCACAGGCCCATCGAGATAGCCAAAACCCTAGAATTGGGACCCAGAGATGCCCAAAACTGAGAAATTTTAGGATTGAGATTAGAAATAGTTAGAAATGAGGATTTTATACTTAGAATTAATTTTCGGGCAATGTCTTATTACCCGGGTACAGTGTTTCGCCCGTTCAGTGGAGTTTCGATGTGCAGTTTTTAATGCTGTACAAGTTACTTAGTGGCTAAGTAACCTTTACCAACTACTATATGTCAAGTGGATGGCAAGGATTAAAACTTGAAAAGCAAGTTTTAATCATGACTTTTGATTTATTATATTTTACTCGGGAGCCAATAACTCATCTGTTCGGTGGAATTTCGATGTGTCATTTTAACACCGAAAAAGCTACTTGCTCACCAAGTTAATGTGAGCCACTTGTCTTGAGCCAAGTGGATGGCCAAGCTTCATTCTTTGAAAAAGGAATAAATACCCATTTTGACTACTTTTACACCTAGATAATGATAAATCACCAACCTTATCACTCCAACACCATCAATTTCGGCCAAGACCCCAAAATACATCAGACTGCATCTTCTTTCTCTCATGCCACCATTAACAAACTTGAAGCTTCATAAGCCCTAGCCTAAACTTGACAAAACACCAAGATCCTTTCACAAAACTTGTTCTACTCCTCATAATCCATCAAACCAACTGATTAGAATTTTAAATAATCTCCAAGCTGAACCCTGAGCTATCATTCTCTACTGTTTAAGGAAGGATTAGGTGCTGTTTGGAAGGCTTGAAGTGAGGAAAAATCATTTTTGAAAGATCCTTTGGAGTCAAGATCCCTAAAGCCACCAAAGTAAGGTTTTTGAACCTTTTCTTCTTCAAATCCATTTTTCTGTGTTAATCACTGATTTAAATTGATATTTTTACTTGTGTTGGTATTGATGTATTAATTTTGGTGGAGTGTTTGGATGATTCTAGAAATCATTTTTGTCAAAAAGAATATTAGACTATGCTATTGGATTTTTAGATTTCTTCTGGACAGGTTATGGTTCATGAATTTTCTGATGTATTTGTAGTAATATTTGTGAGCTATAAACATTATATGTTGAAGGTAACATCCTAAGGCAACTCCATGATTTTTCTTGAGTCCTAAAAATGAGTGTTACTATTTTATAAAAATAAAAAATCGAGACTATTCTTGAGTTGTCTGGACAGCCAATTCTGAAGCTCTGAGTTTGTCTAATTTTGTTACCACATTAAATGATTGATTTTTCCACTAAAATTTCTACAGGATATTGAGGACATGTTAAAGTCCAACCATGAATTTTTGTATGATTTGATATGATCATTTGATAGGGTAATAAGATTGGAACTTTGGTTGTTGGCTGCAAATAAGGGGTTTCTGGCCTCCTAATTTGTTGAATTTTGTTATCATAATTAGAGAACTCTTTTAACTCCGAAATTTTTAGAGGCCCTTGGGGACACATTGAAGTGTCTTGGATAATTTTTATAGCCTTGGATTTCATGGTTTTAAATGCAAAATAATTTGTGCTATAGATATGTGAAATCTGCCATTATGCTGAAGGTGAATTGATGCTTTGAGTTGATGATATAATGACTCTTAATTTAAGTATGATGAGTATGAATGCATGCTAGACAATTTAAAGATTGATTTATGAGGCAAAAATGAGAATTACTTGTGATTGAAAGCCTATATGTGGCTTATGCATGCATTTGAGAAAAGTACATGATGCAATTATATGAGAAAAGAGAATGTATAAATTTCACTCGTGTATGTTCTGACATATGGAGAAAATAGAAACAAGACTTATGTGGAATGAAGGGAAGGCAAAAAGAGGAACTTCCCTAGAGATAAAAGGGAGGCAAAAAGAGGAACTTCCCTAGAGATAAAGGGGAAGGCAAAAAGATGAACTTTCTTAGAGATAATATGAGTCGATAAACATATCGGCTAAGAATAGATCTGTGTGAGAATTGGAGAAAGTAAATCCAATGATCATGTATAGGAATAGCTCAGTCCTGATAAGCAGCCTATTTCCCTTGTGTGGTGTGAAGCACTATAAATACCATGTGGTATAAACTGTTCATTGTGGAGTTATCCATAGTAAATACCTGTCGGGTATACACTAAGTCTTTCCTATGTCGATGAAAAGAGAAAAATGCACCGAGTTGAGTTCTATGGTCACAAGTAAAATTAGGTCATTTTGAGATAAGTTCAATACAGTCAGCATATGCATACTCACATCATATTTAATTGCTTGATTAGGATTATTAACTATATATTTGAGTTGTATGATATATGTGTATTAAGTGATTGATCATTTAAAAATAACCCACTTCGGAAATATAATTTGGAACTTTAAAAATGAATCATTATTGTGTAATGCTTGATCACCTTTTCTTAATAAACCGAATTGGCTGGGGTGATGATGATGATATTATGGTTGAGTTTTTGGGGAGTTACCCTACTGAGAATTGTATAATTCTCACCCCTATGTATTTTGTGTTCCCGTGTCGTCTCCAGGTTAATGAAGAAAATTGAGAGACTACTATGCAAAAGAACTCGGAAGTGCAATAGTGTAGTACTTAATGCTTCTATTATGTTGTATTTAGTGGAATGGATATATATATATATATGTATATATATAAATATGTTAAAGGACAAAGGTGTGTTAATGCTCATAAAAGAGCTTTCTTTATGTACTGAACTCTGTATTAAATAAATATTTTGGTTTCATTGCTATAGATATTTCAGTAGAATTATGACCTAGTTATCTCGCGAATCAATCAAAATGGCTATAGATATTTAAGAAAGGTCCGCTAATTTATAAGTAACAACTCTCGAGTATGATGTCATGACTTAAGAATGACGTTGCACTTGGGAGGATGTTACAGTATGGAGGCTGATGCATATAGGCTGTAATACAATCAGAATTTTTGCTCAAAAAGGTTGCAAGACAAGTCAAAGAGCACATGCTATAGTTATGATATGTTTTAGGGTGCTTTAGGCATTATAAAAAAAATATATATGATGGTGGAAAGGAGTTGAAAACCATGGCCTTCTCATGTGCAATGTGATCAGAATTTTTTTGATCAAATAAAGTGCAAGACAACTCTAACAAAGTAAGTGGTAATGCAATGAGTATTGTGTGTGCTTTATTGTTGAAGAAAAAAAAATTAAAATATCAAGGTGATGGAGTAGGAAGAATCTGTGAGTTTGCAAGGCTATCATGGGGGACAAGTTTTATTTTATTTTTTTTCATTCATGGTAGGACATGTCTTTGAGGTGTATGATGTAGTACATTATTCCTTGAATGAAATTTTAAAATATGAGCATCATGTGAAGCATGGAATGTCATGGCTAATTCAAGGAATTGGGGGGACAAAGTTTCATTTATCATTCATGGTAGGACATGCATTTAAGGCGTATCTTGAAGAAAAGAAATAAAATATTGGTATCAAGGTGGTATCTAATGATGTAGTGTATTAAAAAGACATGAAATATGACCATCATGGAAGTGTGATGACCACTGGTTTCTGATTCCTTTAGGATCAGATTGGTGTCATTTTACAAGTGGTAAAACATGTATTAGATGTGTATTTACTTAGGTAAAAGATTAGAAATTGATAGGATAGTGAAAATGGTAAAAGGTTAATGTTTAGGACAAATCAAGACAAGGTAAAAAAGAGAAATCATACACTAGTAAATGAAGTTAATTTCAAATGAGGAAAAATCAATTTGTAACATAAGTTCTAAACTTAGGATAAGAAAATGTAAATGTATTAAATTTTACCTAAACCATAATCTTAACTTTGATCTCAGACATCACTAATTTTATAAGCTCTTATAATTAAGGAAAGGTAATTTAATTTTACCTTAGGTAATCTTAGACTCTAATTACCTTAAGTAATTATTTTTAACCTTTAGGTGATTAATTTTTAACTCACAGTTAGTGAAGGAAATAAATTTGAGTTCAAATAGAGCTTTAACATTACCTAAATTATACAAGTAAATCTATTTAGCACAACTACGGGTAAAAAGGTAATTTTACATAAAAATTCCCTATAATTACTGGGCATTTTCAAATTATACTTGAAATGGTTATTTTGAACTTTTGGGTGAATATTAAATTCAAAGATTATATAATTTCATGTAAAATTACTACAGGGGTAAAATAGTAATTTTACGTATGGTAAAAATTAAGAATTGAGCTTTTTTATCTCTAAGGCACATATAATCCCCATCAAATATAAAACTAACCCTTCAAAGATAATTTAGCTTGGTTATCATTGATTTCTAGGCAAAATGACCTTAGGGTCATTTTAGTCATTTTTCACGTACAGAAAAATCGGGGTTTGCGACTTTTGTACGAATCGCAAATCAAGTCTCCTATAAAGTTTCTTTAATGTTATATTCTTTTATTGAGGATTATTTGGCCTCAAATTGCATGCAAAAATTATCTAAGGGCATTTTGGTAATTTTTACACAGCAGTATGAATTGGGACGTTACATGTGGTGCCAGGGTGTGTAGGTATAAATGTGCATGAGAAAGAGGGTTGAATCGTGCTTTACTTCTTTTTGTATATATGAAATTTTAACAAAGATACTATCAAGTGTGAAACTTATAGTGCAGCAAAAACTTAGTTGGTAGTTTCAGAAAGTAGATTTCTAAAGTAAATGATAAATAATGTAAAGGCGTAAAACGTTATATCTACATAAGTTCAACTGTAAAACATAACTGAATGATTATAGAATTTAAACTAGCAGGTATTAAAATGTAAAGAGTAATAGAGAAAAAATTAAAAGAGATCAGGGAGAAGAGGATAAGACACAAAAAATTTTATACTAGTTCGGCCAAAACTGCCTACATCCAGTATTCAACAAATGTTGAGGGTCCACTAAAACATCTTTCTCAGCTTGAGAAAGAAAACATGATAGTCTTTACATTAGCCTTCCCAAGCTCTCATTTGTGATCAGCAGACAACCACTACTGCCACAAATTGAGTAGTTATTCACTAGCCTTTCTAAGTAGAACCGAGTAGTTATTCACCAGCCTATCCAAGCTAAACCGAGTAGTTATTTACCAGCTTTTCCAAGATGAACCAAGTAGTCTTGTACTAGCCTTTTCAAGCTAACACCTGTTACCAGTAGACAACCCTTACTGTCACAAACTTGAGTAGTTATTCACTAGCCTCTCCAAGCTAAACCAAGTAGTTATTCACTAGCCTCTCAAAGATGAACCTGTGACAAGTAAACCACTATTACTGTCCTATTAAAAGTAGTCTTTCATTAGCCTCTTCAGGCTAAACTGTGACTAGTAAGAACACCTTACTGTCACATTGCAAGTAGTTTTATATTAGCTTCTCCGAGCTATCTCACACTGATTACTATTGAATCAAAGATATAAAGGTTTTGTGTTTGGGTTGCCACTCAAACTAACCTACACTCAAGTTTCCTTAACATATACATGAATAACCTGGGAAAGCTTGAATCACTTCTTTCTATCATTTCTTCCTAGGAAGAACATATATCTATTAAGAATGTAGAAAAAAGATTTTTACAAGTAAGGAATTTGACACTACTAGAAATCTGCGGGACACCGGCAGAAGTTACCAACGGGTACAAAACTGTTGATAACTACTGATGGTCTGTTGTATTTTTCTAATTAAAACAAATTTACATAAATACCCATCGGTTTATCTGTTGGTAAATGATGGCTCTGAATCTCACCATATGGCGCGCATTATTTCCAATAGGTTTACCAATGGGTGTAATATTTTGTTTTTAATTATATTTTTATCGATAGTTACCAATAGGTATATCGACTGGTAGCTTATTTAGTTTATATTTTTTTATTTTGTCATTATATTACTGACAGGTTTACCGACATATTATTGAATTTATTTATTTTATTTAATTACCAATTCACGTACCGATGGGTATTTAATTTGATTTTGTAATTATTTTTTATTCAATATAACGGACACGTATATCGATAGGTATGCTAATTAAATTAAATTTTTTTATTAAATTACTGACTACCTAACCAATGGTTATTTAATTTAATTTTATAATTATTTTTCTAATATATTACCGATGTGTTTATTGATGGGCACTTAATTTGTTTTATTTTATTAATTTTTATTGGTTACCGATGGGTTTTTAAACAGGTATTTGAATTTTGACACGTTGACGCGCAACCTTTTGTGTTCCACACACCCGTCAGTAATTATGAAATTATAAAATACATTGTTTCATTTAATCGTATACCAGTCGGTAAATCCGTCGGTAACTTGTGGATATCTTGCCTAGATCACCTTCTTCTTCCTTACTCTGTTCGCACACACACTCTCTCTCCTAATGTGTTCTCTCTTTCTCTCTCCCCTTCGCGGCCGCGCCTATTTTTTGGCTGTCCTCTGCAATCAGAGCTCCATTCAACAAACAGAGACCACCATTACAATCTAGGATCTTTGGTGAGTATTTTAATCAATTTAATATTTTGATTTGACTTGGTTTTTTTGTTCGTTTATAGGTGGCCATAGTGTTGTGTTTAGGGCTTATATTTTATTTCATTGGAGGGTAATTATTGTTGTTTATTTTTAATGTAGGAGTATCTTTTGAGGGTGACAATGATTATTGATTGAGATCGGTTTGCCATTCTAATTATCTTATTTTATTTTATGTTTTCTATGTATATAATTGTGTGTAGATATAAATTTTTCATACTGAAATTTTAGGATTGGATTTGGTTGGACACAGATAGATTACACATTCTATTTATTTCCACTGCTGTAGAGGTTAGCAACTAAATCCTTGTTATTTATATGGTTTAGTATGCATTTAGGATAGAGACTTATGTTTTCTGGGATAGAGTTGTAAGAAATGAGGGTTACTTGACTGGGGGAAAAGGCATAGAGGTCCTTTCTCAACTTGTTTGCATTGTTTGCTATGAGATTCTTTGTGTTTGCAGAGATTGCAGGATGCATGTTGTGGAATTATAAGGGGATGCGCAATAGAACAGTTTTTAGGATTATGTGAATTGTATATAATTATTAAAATATAATTGTTTCACTATATCTATTATATTGTTGATTGTTATAATAATATCTATAATTATTGAATTGACTGAAATACCTGATGATGGAAGCTCATAATTTCAGGGGAGATATTCTCGAAATTTTGTTAAATTTTTTTAGAGATAAAAGATTAAAAATAATCATATTAAAAAAACTTAAAGATCGATTAAAAGAAATATCTTATGATGAAAGCTCCAAATTTAAGGAGAGATACTGTCGAAATGTTGTTAAAAATTTTTTAGAGATAAAAGATTAAAAATAACCATATTAAAAAAAACTTAAAGACCGATTAAAAGAAATATCTGATGATAGAAGCTCCTAATTTAAAGGGAGATACTGTCAAAATTTTGTTAAAATTTATTTAGGGATGATAAAAGATTAAAAATAACTGTATTACAAAATCTCAAAGACCGATTAAAAGAAATATCTAATGATAGAAGCTCCTTATTTAAGGAAAGATACTATAGAAATTTTGATAAAAAAATTTTAGGGATAAAAAATTAACAATAACTATATTAAAAAAATAAAGAAAACCAATTTAATGTGTTTGAAAGTAATAATTTGAGCTCATCGTTAAAAAATTATATGGTATGATTGTACTGAAGTATATGGGTGGAAGAAATTTACAAAGTATTCTTGTTTGGGACATGAATATTTGTTATTTTTTAAATATAAAGGAGGCTTCTATTTTAAAATCACAGTGTATAACCATAGTGCTTCAAAAATGGAAGATATAACAAAGACAATACCCAAGATTGTGAAGTTGGCATTGATGACATTGAAAGGCTTGCAACACCTGCGAATCATGTACATTTCTTGAAAGTTGCAGTGCACCTTAAACAAATATACGTGATTCTCAGGTGGTGTAGGCTTTTCACTGTCATTATTGCCAACTTCACAATCTTTGGAATTGTCTTCATTATATATTGAATAATCTATTTCTGGAGCTATCTAGTTATACACTCTGACTTTAAAATAGAAGCCTCATTTATATTTAAAAAATAACAAATATTCATGTACCAAACAAGAACACTTTATAAATTTCTTTGTTTATGGTTGTACTAAAATACAAGAAGACGGAAGCTCTTAATTTAAGATGAGATGCTATCAAAATTTTGTTAGAATTTTTGTTAAGTAAATAAGATTAAAAGTAGTTGTACTACAAATTTAAATAGCAATTGAATTTGTATTTGAAAGTAATAATTTGATGTCTTTAAAAAATTGTAAGGTCTAGGGTTTATCACAAGCGCAATGTTACATTCAAATTGGTCATGGATGTATGATAGATTGTTTTCTAATAGAGGGGGGATTAAACCAAAATTTTATAATGGTGTTGAGGAATTTATGTGGGTAGCATGTCAAGCACAACAATTCATTAATAAGGCAAAAGTTAGGTGCCTATGTAATTAGTATAAATGTAAGAAGTATTTAGATGATGATACGATAAGGGTTCATTTGTACAAGTGGGGATTTATGCCGAACCATTGGGTTTGGACCGAGCATAGGGAGGCAGTAATCAAGTGGGTATGTTTCAGATTGGAAGTAGTTCTGCTGGGATCCATGTAGGTCAACATGATATGGGTAATGTGTTGTTGGAGGATAACCTGGTTAGACATCAAGAGATGGTTTTTGCTACTGCTGGTCCTGAATTTGCAGCTTGTTATTTGCAGCCTTCAGTCAAGGAGCCCAACCAAGATGTGTGCACTCCGAGTTATCATTAATGGTTCAGATGTTGAGCATTAAGTCAGAAATTGAACCAAAGCCAGAGTTCTTTTAATCAGTGGGATGTACTAATAAGTAAACTAAGTCTGAATCTTGATGTAATTTGTAACACCCCGATTTTTCTGTTTAAGCAAAAATGACCAAAATGTCCCTGAGGTCATTTCTCACTCGGAATTCGAGGATAGCTGACCCGACAGTTCTCGAAGGATCAACTCAATGTTCGAAAGGGATTGTATGTGTATGAATGTTAATAGATAAGAAAAATCTCTTTTTCTGAGTTTTTGGGTCAAATGACCAAAATACCCTTATAGCGTTTTTATGCGGGTATAAGTGTTGTTTGAGCCCAGAAATTTCCCGAAAGGTTTAAAATGATATTTTTATGAGTCTGGGCATGTCTGTTTAAGTTCCGGTGGTCCCGGGTAGTTTTTTATGCAAAATTATGATTTTGCCCTTAGAATAGTAATTCTGAGCTTAATGACATAATTATGCAAACATAAGTAATATTAGGCTCTAATAAAAAATTAATTAATTTTCATAATTAATTTAGAGTCAAAATACTTTATTAAAGTTAATTAGAATCTAAAATTTCTTAGATTAAACTTAAATCTCTTTTTAAAAAACTCAAGATTCCAAGTTATGGAATCTTGAATAGTGTTTTCTCTCTCTAATTCGTTAAATTAAGAAAATTGTGTCTACAATTGTTTACACTTTAAAATAAGTTTTAATCTCATTAATAAAGCAAGAACACTCCCTAAATCATGTCTTGATACCCTCAATCACCTAATTAGTTACCTAAAAACTTACTTAGCAACTCCTAATCTTAAGCCTAATCTAAGATACACCTAAACACATCACTAAACCACAATCAAATGAAAGAAACCTCTCCTCCTTCACTCAAAGAAACCGGCGCCATTCCTCCCTCCATTATCCATCACATGTTTGAATTTCTACACTCAAAAGACCATGCTTCGAGCCATACCCACCTTACCTCCAACCATGCTTCAAAGAACAAACTTCTTACCTCATAGAACATGAGAATTGGCCGCGGCACACCCTCCCGCTATTCATCCTCCATTTGTTTCATTTCCTTATAAATACACATGCAAATGAACTTGTAAGAACCTTTAGATCATTTGCTAAGCTTTGAGTTTTCAAGAGCAACTTCAAGTTCTTCCTTTTCCTTTCAAAAGTTCAAGAGTTCTTCTTCTTAACTTCTTCATCTTCTTCATCTACATTAAAGAGCTACCTCCTCATAGCATCAAACTGCCTCACAAACACCAAAGATCAATCATCAAACACATAACCTTTCATCCCTAAAAACCAAGCTCACACAAAAGCACTTCCTTTCTTTTTTCCCCACCTTTTCCGAATTCTTCCTCACCTTGGAAGAACATTTTCTTCTCATTCTTGCCTTCAAAGAACCGAGTTTTCACCTTCTTTATTTGGTAGGGAGCTTGTTCTAAAATCGTTCCTTTACTTGGATATGCTTTGTTCTTGGATTAAAATGTTGTTTTGATGAACTTTCTGGGGTTTTCCTTTTTGGTTTCTCTTTCTCCTTCTTTTTCCATTTTAGCCTTCAAGGCCTAAATTACTTCCCATGATGGTTTGATGATGAGTGTCTCTAGATTATGACTTGAGTTCATCACAAAGAGGCCTCTAAAGCTTGAGTTTGCTTTCTTAAAGTTTGATTAAAAATGCTACTTAGCTCATTAATGATTTTACCTTAAAGAATATGATGTATTTCATTCCTTTTTGGTTTCAGCCCTTTTTCCTTTCCTTTATGGTTTTGTTTTCCTTTTAATCCATTTCCTTAAGCTTGATGATGATGTTCACACCATAATGTTTCCTCGAAACCTTGGTACTTAGAACTCTAGAGCTTTCTTTATCTTGATGAGATTAAGTTTGGGATTAAGATGTTGGTTCTTTAAAGTCTTGTATGAGCTCTAGTAATTATATAACAATGAACTTGCATTTTCATATCACCTAAATAATTAACTCGAAGCCTACCTATGTCAACCTTAAATTTGATTTTTGATTTAGAGTGAATACTCTAAGGGGCCTAGAGCACAAAATAAAGAATTGGACTTGCATTCATGTTTACATTTCCTTGTCTAGCATATTTACTTTTCAAGTCATCAACTAAACTTTAAAGACAAAAATGAAGTTGCATCTCATATTTATTTTAAGCCCTCACTTTACTTTTCTAATGAAGAATAAAATGAACCGCATAGCATGTTTATACTCTTGTTATCACTTAAAGATTTTAGAGCTCAAAGACTTGTCCTTTTATCTCAAGGAAAAGTTGGAAGTGGGAGCATTCTCTTGAATGCACATATCGGCCATGTGATGATGATGAGCTTAGTGTGAGTTTCATCTAGCCACAAGTGCCAATAATCTATGTCTTAGGATTTTCTTAAGCATAGGTGAACTCAAAGAATGTTTCAAGCATGATTTTATATTTTAACTTTCGGCCATGAACAATTTAAAATAGCTACTACCCTTATTTGTTCTATGATGATTTTAATGAAATAAGTTGGTTTTCAAAGAGATTTAGAAGTCCTAAAATGGTTCCAAGAGAAACTAGTGACTTATGTGTATTGAAAATGAAATCCTATGCTTGATGTGATGATGTATATTTTCGATTCTGCCTTGATGTTTTTCTTACTGTTTGATGATGATTTTAACATGTTAGAATGTGTGAAAATTATGATTTATTGATGCTAGAGTTGATTTGTGAATGTTAGGAAGAATAAGTAACTAGAAAGGATTAGAAATAAGAATTCTAGAACACTTAGAAATTAAAATTTCCAGATTCTGTTCCAGCATAATTAATCATAGTTAAAGTGATTTATAATTAGTGTATATGTGAAAGAATCCCTTATAATTGGTTTAGGAATTGATTGTAGTACCATAGATGAAGACGGAATTTAGAAAGGGTCAAAGACATAGTCTTTAGAACCCCATAATCACATGAAAATCAAAACTGTATAATGCTAATTAGAATTATTGCTAGGCATAAGTATTAGGGAGAATTATTAGTTGAGAGCCTATAGGTACATCAAAGGTTAAAAATGGACATTAAGTTAATTAGATTTGAAGTTTAAGATTTGAACGGATTAAAGGTTTAAGACACCATAGCATAAACGATCTAATGAATTCATTAATTCAAGTTATGATGTGTTGATGCATGTACCATGAATGGATATATTGTATGACATTGATAATTTGTTTTGATTTTGGACTTTGAATGTGAAAGTACATGCACTATTAGTTCTTGTGGCATAAAGCAAATCTGAAGGAAATTCAGTGTACCGCCATTACGCTGTCGAATTTCCATCAAATTTGAAGACTTAAGAAAGTTTTTGAAAACCCCATGAGATTTTAAATGTGACATAGTACTGAGACATATTTCTCCCTCTCCGGTGGGGAGAAAGCAAATCCGTGAAGGTATTGACATGGAGCTTGCCAAAGCAGACAATTCGCTACATACTAGATTCTAGTAGAACGTTTCAAAGAAGGAAATATTCCTATAGACTCCCCAAATTAAAGGTTATGATAGGTGATCCTTATGCCCCCTAGCCCGTACTCTAGAAGTTGGGATTATTATGTTACGCTTATCATAGGATAAGTAAGAACTAGTGATGACTAGTTAGGTATGAGCTCATAACCTAGAGATGTTTTTAGGGTGGCCCCCATGATGCAAAGTGTAAGGTTTAATGTCACATAGTTAAGAAAAGAGAAAGTTTCACGTGAAAGGTTACATGCCACTTTATGCCACTTATATGATGTTTCTTGATGTTGTGTTCTATTGCTTTCTCGCATAATGTATTATCATGCATTAATGCTTTGCTGTGTTGCATACATGACATTAAGATTCATTCTAAAATAAACAGGCCTTGGATAATTATGTTTAAAACCTAATAATAAACTTCATGCATGCACATCCTTTTACAATAAACCCAAGGTTCCTGAGGACGTTGACGACGTCACTTTGATAGAAAGTTCCCTACTAAGATTCTTTAGTAAAATTCTCACTCCCTCTCTTTATCTCTTTTTTTTCCGTCACATCTTCAAATTCTGATGGTGATGTTTGCGGTCTTCATCGACACCCCAGTGTGGGAGATGCACTATGATCCGGAGCACCAGTCCTACCATTTTGAGGGGCATTTTGCCGTCAGAGTTTTCATGTTCATAGGACGCCCCTTTACATACCCAGTACCTAGCTATCGTTTTTCCCCGACATCCCCCTATGGAGACGATATGGTTTTTGAGCATGCTCGGACGTGCAATGAGAGGATTCTCCATACCCACACCACTGCGTCAGCTGTACATGACTTCCCAGACTATGTGCTCCGCTCACAATCTTCCGAGGATGATCCCTCAGAGGACCCACTGATCTACCTGTACAGCGAGAGCTCTGCCTCCTCTCCCCCGTTCATAGGAGAGGGTAGCGAGGAGACCGTGATTCAGCCGAGGTTGGCTCGAAGGTCGGCCATGCGTCCCCGTCACGGAGCTCACGTCTAGCCACATCGAGCGGCCACTCCTGCTGAGATACATTAGTGGATTGGTTATGTCCCGCCCTTTCTGGGACTGCAGCAGTAGAGGCTTTTAGGGAGTGTTAGTGCACACACCATGCATAGACTAGGGTAGCCTTCTTTTGTTCTAGAGGTTATCCATTTTAGTGCATTGGAGTAGGGGTGATTTCCTTTATGCTTTCCTTGTATTTTCCTTTCGGTTGTATTTGCACTTATGATGTATCAAACTCATCTTGCCTTTCATAGGTGGGCAGTTTATTATATTAATATAATATTATTGTTAGTGTGCACATGATTGTCTAAGGTTATGCAGTTACTTGATGTTCTTATTTTTCCTTTCTTTGTATGAGATACGCTTTATGATACTGCTCATTTGAGATATGCGCGGCTCTTATCTTGCATTCATGTTTCAAAAAAAAAATTTACTTATATTTTTCACTAAGTATTTTAAAGAAACATTTTAAAGAATGAGACTAAAAGAGTAATGGACTAATGGTTAACCTAAATACGTTCTAGGAGTATTGGGTTGAAAATTAGGATGTTACATAATTCCAAAAGATTTTTATCAAGCTAAAAAATTAGTTTCTAAACTTGGGTTGAAGGAAATAAAGATTAACCGCTGGTTGAAAGGTTGCATACTTTTTTATAAAGATGATATTTCATTGACTACATGTAAGTTCTGTCAAGAGCCTAGGTTTAAATCTAAGAGACATGGCAGGGGGAAGTATAAAGATGTCCCTAATAAAGGACTGCACTATCTACCCTTAATCCCTAGACTCAAGAGACTCTATGCGTCAATGAGCTCAGCTTCTCATATGAGGTGGCATAGTGAAAATCATAGGGATGATGGTGTGATGACGAATCCATCACACAGTAAGGCGTGGATACATTTCAATCAACAATATCTAGATCTTGCCTTTGACCCTAGAAAAGTTAGATTAGGGTTCTGTTCAGATGGATTTATTTCAAATAACCAATTTAGTAAACCCTATTCATGTTGGCCCATAGTTGTTACACCCAACAATGTCCCTCCTTAAATGTGCATAAAAGATCCTTACCTATTCTTAACATGTATAATCCATGGCCTTGATAATCCAAAAGCTAAGATTGATGTGTATCTTCAACCCTTAATTGATAAATTGAATGAGTTGTGGTGCTAGGGTGTTCTAACTTACGACATTTCAACAAAGCAGAAGTTTATGATGAGGGCCGCATTAATGTGGACCATCAATGAATTTCTAGCTTATGGAATGTTGTTTAGATGGATAACTCAAGGTAAATTAGCATGCCCGATTTGCATGAAGGATACTACAGCATTCACCTTGAAACATGGCGGAAAGAACTCTTGGTTTGATTGTCACAGGAGGTTCTTAGATGCTGATCATTCATATAGGCGAAGTAGATATGGATTTAAAAGTAATTCTATTAAACATGAGGAGCCTCTAGTTAGAGCAAGTGGACGCCAATTGTGGGATCGAGTTAAGGATTTTCCAAAAATAACAGAAGTTGGAAAGATAGTGCGATGGCCAAGGTATGGGGTATCTTATAATTGGACTAAACAAAGTATTTTATGGGATTACTATATTGGAAGGACAACTTAGCACGTCATTATTTAGATGCCATGCATATTGAGAAAAATGTGTTTGACAACATTATGAATACTATAATGGATACAAATCAAACCAAAGACAATGATAAGGCAAGGCATGATCTAGCTAAATATTGCATGCATCCTGATTTGCATTTATAAGAATTAAGAGATGGTCGTTTCTATAAACCAGAGGCCAGATATGCTCTAAATTCCACTCAGAAATAGCCTGTTTGTTAGTGGTTGAAGGGGTTGAGAATGCGTGACGGTTTTGATTCTAACTTAAGTAGGTGCATCAATGTTGCACAGAGTAAGCTTGTTGGTATAAAAAGCCATGATTGTTATGTCTTCATGGAGTGTTTGCTTCCAATTGCATTCAGAGAGCTGCCTGATATTGTTTGGAAACCCCTAATCGAGCTGAGTCAGTATTTCAGGGATTTATGCTATTATTCTCTTAAGGTTGATGATCTGCTTGTGATGAAAAAAATATTTCCATAATTCTATGCAAATTAGAGAGAATTTTTCCTCCCAGTTTCTTTGACTCAGTGGAACACTTACATGTACATTTAGCATATGAAGCATGAGTGTGTGGACCAGTTTAGTATAGGTAGATGTATCCATTTGGAAGGGAAATAGGAGGGTTTAAAAGAACCATGGAAAATAGGTCTAAAGTCGAAGGATCAATATGCCAAGCCTATCTTACAAAAAAGACTTCAAATTTTTGGTCATTTTACTTTCAGCCACATGTTCAATCTAGGCGAACTCAGGTTGGTCATAATGATGATGGAGGGGAATGTTCTATTCCACCAACATTGTCCGTATTCAATCAAGCTGGTCGAACTACTAGAAAGAGCGAGGCTCGATGGTTTACTTCCGAGGAGTGGAATTTTGTGCACTTACACATTTTGGTAAATTGTGACGAGGTGCAAGCATTCAGATTGTAAGTCAATAACCCCTTTTTTTAAGTCTTTAATGAGATGTTATGCATCTTTACAATAATTTACAATATATGTTCAACAACAGAAACTTTGAACAATTGCATAGTCAAGATCCTTTTCAACAATTTCCGGACTAGTTCAGATTACATGAAAGTCCATTTTGTTAAAATATGTAATCTAATATATTTTTCTTAGTTAATTTTGTTTGATACAAGTTAGTTTGACATTTTGAACTTAATCTACGTAGGTCCATAACAAAAATAATGGTGTAACATGTCCTTATTTGCTTAACCTAGCTTGGGTGTCCAAAAATAAAGTTGTAAGTTAGTCCATGTACTATGTTAATGGGTATAAGTTTTACATAGCTGATTGGGGTATGGGAAAAAAATCGACAATACTGGTGTTTGTGTTAAAGGTGATGATGAAGACGGAGAATATGATTGGTATGGGGTCGTTAAGGAAATCCTTGAGTTTGAGTACATTGGTAAGCCAATGAAAAAATGTGTGCTATTCAAATGTGAATGGTATAATCTAATGCGACTCACTAGGACACGACAACACAACAGTTACAAAATCATTAAAATCAACCACAATAGAAGATATAATCCATTTATTATAGCCTAAACTGCTAGATAAGTATATTATATGTCTTATCTGGGGAAAAGTAGGTCACATTGGAGGGTTATGAACAAGATAAAACCAAGAGGTAAGATTGCAATAAAGGAAGATAATGTTAAAGATGCTTATCAGGTGGATGATCCACCCCCCTCAAGGGCAGTAGTTGATGGAGACAATCTTGAATATCCTCTTTTGTTGACAACTGGGGAAGTTGACATAATTGAATGTACAATTAATCACATAATAAGAAATCACAAAGATGAACTAAGTGATAGTAATGGTGATAACTCGGTTAATGGTCAATAACAAAGTAACGATGAAAACATCCTGAACTTTCAAAATAACTATGGTGTTTGATATTATGTGCAATATTGTTATGAAATTATTTGGAATTTTCTGATGTAATTTATGCATTTTTTTGTTGCCTCTTTTAATTGTTTCAGTATGGCTGGTAGAGGCAGAGGCCGACCTTGGAAGGTCAGTTTACCCACCACCTCCTCTACCTCTGCCCCTTCCACCGCCTTTGGTACCACTCCTGCCACCACCTCTGCCACCACCCCTCCCACCACCTCTACTACTACCTTTCCCACCACCTCTGTTTCCACCACTTGCATCTCCGTCCCTGCCACCACCACCCCTCCCTTTAGGATGATGCCTACTCCTTACTATACTGGCCCCCGCCTCTCCCTTATTCCTAGTCATAGCCCATCCATAGTAGTGACCCCTTCCCCAGCCTTACCACTGTCCCGACTCCTAGCCTCGCATCTCACCACACTTCTACATCCTCGAATGGGTCATAGACCTGGGACCTGGATGGGACATCTTTCAGGGAAAATGGTAGGTCACTTGGGCCTGATGGTAGACCGTTCCGGCAGATTAGGTCGGATGGTAAAGATAGGTAAGTTCTTGTACAAGTGTTCTATTACATTCTAATTTTCATTGCATATGATATTTAAAATGTTTATTTTTTTATAACAGTTTTGACCCATTAATTGAGGTTCACTGTAACACCCTTCACACCATAAAGCTATGCTTAAATGATAACCTTATAGTGAGTAGTTGTTACTTGTTAACTTTGCTTGATCTTAGAGGAGTATATATATATATATATATATATATATATATATATATATATATATATAATTACATATGAGCCTGCTTTTCATGACAAATATAAAATGCTGTCTCTCTGGGTCGTCAAATTTGAACATAATTAGTATGTGAAAAATACATAATTATAGTAACCGATGACCAATCAACAATATCCATAACTATATCAAACCTTTAACCTAGTTCACATAGGAGCCCTCTAGTCTAGGTAGGATACTACTCAAAAGTCATTAAAAGGGAATAAAAAGAACTGATTAAATTCTCTATTATCAGCTCATCAAAAGGTCTAGACCATAGGGCCAATACCAGCTAAGAATCTCTACGAAATAATCACCATCATTGCAATCTATGCAAAAATATGATAACAACAGGAATGAGAATCAAAGATTCACAGTAGGAAAAACACTGGTCTACTACACAGTAATATCTGACATAGTATTAAAATAATTAATATATCTTCAATTTCTTGTAAAAATAATTAGCTTTGCTTATTCCTTTTCTTATTTAACATAGCATTATGAGTGCACATATGTATGAGAATAAAAATCATAGGATTAGTTAAATAATTACTCAATTCTATAGTTGTTTGTATAATAATTAGATTGCTTGTTTCTTTACTTCTTTATCATAATCTTATTAGTAACTTTAGGCTTGAGAATAGAACTCATAGGATTCCTGATATTCTACTAGTATGATGTATTGCTAATGATGTAACACCTCGTGTTATATCCTGATATAGGTCACTTGATGTAGCACTTCATACTACATCCTAATATAGATCACAATAGCATACTATTCTCAATTCATCACTTTCTTCATAATGTTGTAACACCTAGTGTTACAACCTAATATAGTTCACTTGTTGTAGTACCTCGTACTACAACCTGATAAAGATCACACTGTGAATCCATGAGCTTATAATCAAGCAGTTGATATTAAATAAGGCTTACATTCTTAAGCTTTCTCTTTTTCATAAGAGTCTTTAATATTTGTCTAGAAAATCTTATGATTATTAAATAAAATCTCTTCTCAATAACTTTATTTCTCATACTTTTGCTTTGAGATTTCCTTGATATAAGATTTTCTCTATTAAGTCTCCTGAATTACTCTGAGACTCTTTTCTTTGAAATCTCCCGGATTCATATTAGATATTCTGCTCAAAATCTCCTGAAGTCTTATGAAATATCTTGTTTAAAGTCTTTGTTTAATTTTTTTATGAGATTTATCGGTAAAATCTACTAAACTTTTTGTGAGACTTTTCTGAAAGAAAATAGCTAAACTGTTATGAGATTTTGCTATAAAGTATGTTAAACGGTGATGAGATATTTCTATAAAAGCTGTTAGATTGTTACGAGATTTTTCTGTAAGATCTGCTAAATTTCATAAGATTTTTCTAGAAAGTCTACTAATATTTGTTGAGATTTATTGACTAAAACTTATAGGACTCCTTACTTAGTAAAAAACTTCCAGGAAAATAAACCAAGTGTCATTCATTGATTTTGAAGCTTTTCTTTTATGAATCAAAATCTCATCATTTTCACAAAACTTTAGCATCGCACTTCAAAATACCAATCTTTTAGATTTTACAAAACTATTTCTAATAATATTCTAGAAAAATTTCCAGATCTCTCATTCTTTTTAAAGAACCAAAAAGTTCTTCATTTACTTAATAAATCTCTTGAATCCACTCAATCTATACACAAGATTCTCATCTCTTGCATTCTTTTACATCTATCAAGTTCATATACATATGAATCTTTAAATAATTTCAGATTTCAAAAACATAATTTGAAGCATGCATTAAGAATTTGTATAGCAAAAATAGCCAAATAATCACCAAGTAATTGACATTGATTTTTCCTACCTTTCTTCCAAGCCTTTTGCTAAACTTTCTCTAGCTTTTTCTCCTATAATTCAAGCTTCAAACCCATTTTCCAACACCCATATATGCTGCTATTTGGATAGATTTGAAGGGGGAAAAGAAGGTTTTGGCTTGAGTTTGATGTAGAGAAAGTGTTCTTGAACTAGTTTATGTGTTTATCTAAGTGTATCCTTTAAGAACTTGAAGGTTTCATGGAGCTTCAAGAAGAAAGAAATGAAGAAGATGGTGAAGAGAAAAAGAAGGGAACATGAATGTTGCTGCTAGCAAGGAAGAAAACGTGACTTTCTCTTCTAATTTTGATTTATATAATAAACATTACTTGAAGAAAAAGTAATAAGTATTGCTATTGTCGGATCAATTTGCCTTATATCTGTATTAGAAATGTCTATATACATTTGACTATCATGAGTATAAATTATATGAGATATGATAATATCCATTAATTATACAGATTCAGTGTTTCAGTGTAGCAGTTATTACTATTTCAATGTACCGATTATTATCATTTCGATACCCGATTGACATAAAATAAACTTTACCGAGTTAAAATATCTATTTACCCTTATACTTATTTTTATCTATGTCCTTATATTATTTATAGGGTCTCATCCATATCACCGTATATCCCCGGTTAAAATATTATTATATGAAATTTTTAATAATATTAAAGTAATTTTCATTTTTTTTTACAAACTCCTCATATTGTTGTGATCATAACTGCATCTGTCAAAAATTTCAAAATCCCTATTGATTATTCACATTTAATTATTTTATCACAAACAAGACTAAAAAATGAGTCATTACACTCACCATAGGATCACGAAGGTTATACAAATGCTGTATAACCATCCATGGCCCACCTTTACTAACATCTTTGTTGATGTCAAGGAAGCGTGGTGGTAGGAGTGAATGGTAATCAAAATGAACTATTTATCTTTGTTAATTTATATATGTCTATATTATTTAATTATTTTCTTATGATTACTAATATGTTTTATTTTTGTGCATGCAGAGGACATTTTATATTCAGCCCAAGCATAATGCACGGTGTTTGCAAAGGGCACATGGATCGTTCATGGCTGAGTCATGCCACCTTTGGCAAATTGCAGCGCCATTGGGCCTCTGACCCGACCTTCAAGGATAGGTCAGAGAAGGAGAGGACATACCGCGTAACATCCTAATTTTTAACCCAATACTCCTAGAACGTAGTTAGGTTAATGGTTAGTCGGTTACTCTTTTAGTCTCATTCTTTAAACCTTTCTTTAAAATACTTAGCGAAAAATACGAATAAATTTTTCTTTTTTTTTAAATTGAAAACAAAATATGAATAAATGTTTGTCATAACCATAACGTACAAGAAAAAGTAATCACACCATACATAATCATGGAATATAGTATTATACATAACAACATAATATCATCACATCTTCATAGATACATAAATTACTAGCATCATTGTACCATCATTTACATCAAAACATGGACATATATGTAGAGTGTTCCTTATTCTCCTACGAGGTTGGATAAGTACCAATCCAAAAACTAAACTATCCAGGCTTTCGCAGGGACCCTCTGCTCCGTTTGCTAGTGTGACCCTTAAGCACGAGCCTTAGAAGAAGTCACGAACCTCGTTGTAATCCTCATCTGGAGACGACACGGGAGAACAGAAAAGGGATAAGAAACTTATTCAAGATTCTCAGTAGGGATTCCTGACTCTAACACAAGTGTCATCGTCATCGTGCCCAGCCACCTCGGTTTTAATTATGAAAAAGGTGTGCATGCATAAGGTTTGATTTTAGACTTTTCAAATCTATTTATCCGAAGTGGTGGTCTTTTAGTATGAGTCTTAATGACATGAATGCAACAGATATTAGATGAATGCATGACAATACCATATGCACATTAACTTGAAAATCATAATACTTGGGTCCAACATAAAGAAGCATAAATCATATACGTGGCATAAAAAGGAACAGTACTTTTTATGTGACATTTTTCTCATAAGTCAAACTCTTAAGTTCTTTTTCCTAAAAACCACCCTCTTAACATATTCACCAAAAATCCAACCGACTCACTGGCCCCGGCAATAATCTGGTCACCAAACTACATCTCACATATCGCCTAGGAATGAACTCAATCCTAACTAGTTGTCACTAGATTTAGTATGGGGTAATAGAGGGGGCAATTCATCATTTCTTCTTCGAAACGCATCTACTGGCATCCAGTGCACAGTACTATTGTCCGCTTCGGTAGGCTCGATGTCTATACCCCCCACGGTTTTGCTTTCTCCTTATCGTAGCAGCAGAAATGCGTCTCGGTACTATGTCACATTTGTTCTGGGGGTGCTCGGCCGAACCGGTGTCACCCAGAACGTATCTCATGGAGTTTCAAAAACTTTTCTAGGTTCTCAAACTTGACTGAAATTCGGCAGCATAACGGCTGTAAACCGAATTTCCTCAAATTTGCTTTATGCCATGAAATATATAGAGCATGCATAGCCATTCAACATTAACATAGGATATCAAGTCATATAGTCAAACTCATCATAGCATATACATCATCACATCATTACTTTAACACGCTTAAAAGATAGCATGCTCCTAACCAGTTTGCCGGAATCAAGGACCGGGCTTAGCTAATGCATATGCTATGGTCAAGTCATTCCCATAAGTAAACATATATCTACTTGAAGTCATAAAGCTCATTATGTCTTAGGACCTATGATGTCTTATGCTTTGACCCTTACGGGTCTTAATCTTGAAAACTAATTACACTAACATCCACTTTTATCCTTTTATGCACCTATAGGTTCACAACTAATTATCCTCATTAATTTTTATGCTTAGGAGCAAAACCAAACAACTCCCTACAGATTGTCATTTTTCTAAATCTTGCATTTATAGGATTCTAGAAACTACGTTTTAGACCCTTTCTTCATTTCGTCTTCGCCTAAGGTGCTATAAATCAAATCTAAACCAATTATGAGACATTCCTATGCCTATGAACTAATTATAAATCATGTTTACTGCATTACGAGGTTGCTAGACAGAAACAGAAAATTAATTAATCTAAGTGTTCTAAAATTGCACTTTTACGATTTTCTAGTTACTAGTTTCTCTATAGGTGCTAAAAATCAATCCTACATCAAATGTTACCAAGTTTTCCATGATTAAACAATCCTAAACTGAATGTTGTCCCATTAAAATAGTTTTGGCAGTGGCTAAAAACAAATGGGTCAAAACTATGCTAAAACTCAACTTTACGATTTTTTTGTAAGACTAGTTTCTTTCCTAACATGCATAGAAAGGCTCCTACCTCAACATATATAATTTTTACACATTCTAACATGCCAAAACAACATCATAGAGCAGCAAGCATACCAAGGCATAACCAAAACATTAAAGCTCAAGCATCATTCAAAAATCATGTCCTTAATACATACAAGTTACTAGCTTCTCTTGAAATTATTTTAGGACTTCTAAAACTCATTGAAACCCATTTTATTTTATAAGAGGGGACTAAAAATAACCATAGGGCAGTAGCTAATTCAAGGCATATTTAGAAGAGGTTTAACTCATAAATCTTGTTGGTAATAATCTTATAAAACTCTTAAGGCCTAAAGAAAATCTTAGAACATAGATTGTTGGCTCTTGTGACTAGATGAAACTCACACCAAGTTCATCATCATCACATGGCCGAAATATGCATCCATGGGGATGTTTCCATGACCAAACTTTAACTTGAGATAAAGAGGGCAAATCTTTGAGCTTCTAGAGTTTTTAAATGATGACAAAATGTAAACATGCTATGCATCCCATTTTATTCTTCATTACAAAGTAAAGTGAGAACTTCAAAGTAAATATGAGATGCAAGAACTTGAAATATAAATATGAGGTACTAGAAATATAAATATGCAAGACTTGAAAGTAAATATGCAAAGCTTGAAAGTAAATATGCAAGGCTTGAAAGTAAATATGCAAGTTCATTTTATCTTGTAGGATTTAAGTGATGACTTGAAACATAAATATGCTAGACAAGGAAATGTAAACATGAATGCAAGTCCAATCCTTTATTTTAGTGCTCTAGGCTCCATAACAATCGACTTTGAGGCCGAAATAGGCAAGTTTCGAGATTAATTATTAGGTGATATGAATATGCAACTCTTGTTTTAATCTTTACGTTTTAGGTGATGGCCAAAAATAAATATGCTAGGCAAGGAAAGTAAATATGAATGCAAGTTCATTTTACACTCTTCACTAGAACTCTTGCAAGACTTTAAAGGAACTTAATCCTCAACCTAAACTTATCATAGCAAGATAAAACAAGCTTTAGAGTTCTTGTACCAAGGTTTTCAAAGAAACCATATGGTGTGAACTTCATCATCAAGCTATAAGGAAATGGATTAAAAGAACAAATGATCTTAAAGAAAAGGAAAAATGGCCGAAACCATGGGAAGAAAAGAATAAGACTTTAAAACTCTAGAGGCCATGATCTTGATGATGTATTAATACCAACATCATGTGTCTTCATCATTGAGTTCACATATTCATTTCAGGACATCATCAAAGTTAAGTTTCTCAATAATAAGAAAGGAAGAAACCAAAAATATCTTTTTCTCAAGAACCAAGATCAAGTTTTAGAGGTTACTCAAGTGATGAATATCAACATGGATTCCTCATCATCAAGCTCTCATTTCCAAGTTCCCAAAGGCTCTTGGCCAAAAATCAAAAAGGGAGAGAAGAAGTTCTAAAAAGTTTCAAGAGAAATCATAAAGCACAAAACTAAATAAGAACTTTAATGAATGAAACACTTAGAACAAAATCCCTACCAAGTGACCCGAGGTTGAGATGAGTGAAGAAGATGAAGAAGTTGAAGAAGAGGAACTCTGGAACTTGAGAGAAGAAGAAAATCTCAAAGTGCTTTTGAAAACTTAAACTTAGCAAATGAACTAAAAGTACCTCAAGTTCATCCAAGCATGCTATTTATAGAGAAATGAAACAAATGAGAGGTGTAATAAGGGGGTGGAGTTTCAGCCAGCCCATGTGTTCCATGAGAGGAGATGTTGTGTTCTTGAAGCATGGTGAGGTATGGTTCAAGGTATGGTGAGGTATGGCTCAAAGCATGGCTCAAGGCATGGTTCTTTGAGTGTTTGAAATTTCAAACATGTGATGGAAATAAGGAGGAGGAGTGGTCAAATTGTATCAGCCTAGGGGAGGGAAATCTCTCTTTTTAATTGTGGTTTAGAGTTGTGTTTAGGTGTATCTTTGACTAGGCATAAGTTTAGGAATTTGTGAGAAAGTATTTAGGTGACTAAGGATGTAATTAAGAATTTCAAGACAAGGTTAGAGAGTTCTCTTGCTCCTTTAGTGAGATAAAAACTCATTTTAGTGCATAAACAACTCTAGACATAATTCCTTAATTTAAGGAATTAGAGAGAGAAAACACTATTTAAGATTTTAAAACTAGGAATCTTGAGTTTTAAAAAGGGATTTAGGTTTAATCTAAGAAATTTTAGGTTTTAATTAATTTTAATAAATTATTTTGACTCTAGATTAATTATAGAAATTAAGTAATCTTCAATTAGTGCCTAATATTGTTTAGATTTGCTTAATTACATCATTAAGCTTAAACGACACTATTCCAGGGGTAAAATCATAATTTTACACGAAAATTGCCCGGAACCAGTAGGACTTAAATAGATACTTTTGATCATGTGAAAACATCATTTTAAACCTTCAGGGAAAGTTTCGGGCTCGCATGGCACTTTTACCCGCGTAAAAATGCTATCGGGGTATTTTGGTCATTTTGACCCGAAATTGCAAAAAACAAGATTTTCGTTTCCGAAATCACTCAATGACCATCTAATCCCCTTCAAACATTGAGTTGACCCTTCAAGGACTGCCGGGCCAGCTATCCTCGAATCCCGAGCAGAAAATGACCTCAGAGGCATTTTGGTCATTTTTCTCTAAGATAAAAAATCGGGGCATTACATACTGGGCATCCCAGAAAGGCGGGTTGTTGCATACTGGTGGCTCGAGATCTAGAAGGATACTCGAAAGTGTCTAGTAAGTCTTTAAGTCTTTAAATGTTAGCATTTTACATTTGAATTGTGGCAAATACTATGTTTTTATGACTTTATTTGTTGTGGATATCTGTGTAGTCGAGGGAGTTAAATCGCCCTTTGACCCAGGGAAAACTCTTTAAGGAGATGCACACCCGAAAGGGTGTGACGGGAGAGGATTCTGAAGAGGTTTAAGTAGATCCTTCCTCTGAGGCCACTTACATAAGTTTCACTTCAGTTATCTTTTTACTTTATTTTTATTACTTTTTTCCATTTATGTCTTTATTATAATTTACAATTCTTTTTATCTTTTCTCTTTTGTAGCACGAGTTCACAGACCTATGGGACTAGGTGTAGACCCAGTATCAGACCCAGATGGCTGACGTAGGCCAGATGCTGATATCCCTCCTTCTCCAAACGAGGAGGATGTATGGACATAAGTCGTCGATGGCCCATACAAGGGTCGCATATACAGGATGGGGTACTACCCTGATAATAGATCCCCATCCTCTACCATCGGGTCTGCTACTGAGGATGACGCCTTGAGAAACTAAGAGCTCCAACTGCAGGCACAACCTATCCAGCAATAGCAGGAGCAGGTTCAGCAGCTTTAAGAGCAAGCAACAGATCGAGTTGCAGTAGAGCAGGAGCTAAGGGAGGTGTGATAGCTTAAACTGTCCATGGAGGAGTAGCAGTGGTAGAAGGCCAAGAAAGAGAAGATCAAGTTTAGAAAGATGGAGCAGAAGGTCACTGCTGATCTTTTGGCCTTCTTTAGGGAGATGTAGGCTTTAGGATCTTCTGGCTCTGCCAAGATGCCACCTCAGATTCTGGTGCGAGTTGTCGTTACAAACAATAAATTAAAAATACGAAAGTGACTAGAGTACACCAAAAATACAGTTAGGATGTGATCCAGGTCATCACACGTGGTGTAACACCTCGATCTTTCCCGTGTACAAATGAGCAAAATGCCCCTGAGGCCATTTTTACCAGGAGAATGAGGATAACCAATCTTGGCCATCCTTAAAGGGTTATTTTAGTATTGAACGGGGACAATGTGTGTTATATGTGTTATGTGTGTTAACAGAGCAGAAGAATCTCATTTTTGAGTTCCTACGCGCAAAATTACCAAAATGCCCCTATGACTAATTGACACAGAATTAATTCCGACTGGACCCGGACTTTGCCCGGGGTTTTGAAATGTCATTTTTAAGGGATGTCTAACGTTTGTCTAAGCCCGAGTGATCTCAGGAAGTTTTTATGTAAAATTACTATTTTGCCCTTAATTAAAGGCATAACGAGCTTAATTACATAATTAATGAAACCTAAGCAATATTAGACTCTAATTAAAGATTACTTAATTTTAATAATTAATCTAGAGTCAAAATAATAAATTGAGGCTAATTAGGCCTAAGATTGCTTAAAGAAACTCAAAACTCTTTTCTTAATTCAAGAATTAGTCTTATGTCAATTTGAAATAGTATTTTCTCGATCCCAATTCCTTAAATCATGTAAATGGTCATGTGATGAGATTCCTTATTAATAAAGGTGGATTTGCACTACTTTATCAAGAACGCTCCTTAACCTTGTCTTGAGTAGCCTTAATCATTCACTTTTTCACCTAAATACCTAATTGCAACTCCTAATCAATTACCTAATCAAACCTATTCCCTAAACCATGTAATAACAAAAATGAAATGAGATATTTTCCTCTCCTAATCCTTCAAGAAACTAGTGCTACTCCTCCTCTATTCATTCCATCACATGTTGAAAATTTAACACTCAAAGAACCATGCCTTGAACCATACCTAGCCATACCCAACCCATGCCTACACCTTCTTTCCTCTTTTTTTCTTTCTTGGCCAAAATCACCTTGAAGCTCCAAGGAAGATTTGTTCTTCTCATCTTATCTCAAGACCAAGTTCCTTTCTTTCAAACAAGAAATATCTTTGGTAAGGAGTTGTTTTAAAATTTTCATTTTTTCCTTTTGTTTCATTCTTGTGTTGGAGTGTTGAAAGATTGGTTCTCTCCTTTTTGCTCTCTATTTTCGATTTCAAGATTTCCTTTTTCTCTTATTTCTATTTTGGCCTTGATGGCCTAATGAATCAAGAAGTCATGGCTTGATGGTGGGGATCTTTGATGTTGGTTACAAAACCATCATTTGCTTGACCTTTAAAGCTTAAGATTTCACTTTTAAGAATTCTTAACAAATAAAAATGTTATTTGGTTTTCTTGATGAGTTTTTCCTTGAGCTAAATAAAATAATATGTCTATATTGTCACTTAATTAACTTAAGTTCAAGACTTGCCCCTTTCGACCTTAAAGTTAGTCAGTGTTCTATAGTGATTACTCTAGATAGGAGTATTGAGCACAAAACTTAAAAGGAATAATTGGACATTTATTCACTTTACAAACCTTGAAGTTGATCGGTGTTTTAGAGTTATTACTCTAAATAGGAGTCTTGAGCCTAGGACCTAAAGAAACAATAAATGGAAGTGCATTCATATTTAATTTGAAGTCTTTGCATTTCATATTTACATTCAAGCCTTGTACCTCATATTTATTTCCAAGTTGTCACCTAAAGCTTGAAGATAAGAAATGAACTTGCATTCCATGTTTATATTTCTTGTCTAGCATGTTTACATTTTAAGCCATCACATAAACTTAAAGATTAAAAATGAGCTTGCATTCTCATATTTATATTCAAGCTTTGCATATCATATTTATATTGCTATCACCTTATTATACCAAGATTAAAATGAGGCTTGTATTTGCATATTTAAGCTTATGCCATCACCTAAATAATCTAGTATTCAAGACTTACCCCTTTCAACTTGCATGGGGATTTTGGTCCATGGAATATCTACCTTTATAAATTTGATTTGGTTCTTCAAGGAATGAGGTCCTAATAAATGATATATTATTGTTTTGAGAAAATGAAGTTTGTGTCTTACAACTTTTCCTTAAAACATGTTTATTCTTGAAGTCTTTAAACATGGTTCACTTAACCAAAATCCTTTTATTATGTTCTCTAACTTTGCTACTGACCTAAGGCTATTACTTGTGTTTCTATAAGGATAAAATTAATTATAAGAGTATTTCTTGATCTAGAATTAATTCTAAGCAAGACTAATTACTAGAAATGCTTATTTTGTAATTTTGCATGCTCTTAGGAAATTAAATTTTAGATTCTGTTCAAACCTTTCCAGATTTGACGTATGCTGTTTGGTGTGTATTTAAATATGTGAAAATTGTTGTTAATGAGTGTGGTAATGAGTTTTAGTAATTAAGGAAAGACCAGTAACTAGAACGAACCAAAAATGTGAACTCTAGGACTCTTTAAAATGAAAAATATGGTTTCTATCCAAAAAATTTTAATTAAGTAAGAAGGATTTTTACCACTTAGTAAATATATAGGAATCACTCATAAATGGCTTAGAAATTAATTCTAGCATCCTAGGAAAAGACGGTAATGAGAAAGGGTCAAAAACGGAACTTCTAGAACATCGAAATAGTTCGTTTTCTTTTTTCTCCAAAAACTGTCCAGATTTGTTTAATGTGTTCTTAAGGTTAATAATTAATGAGAATGTTTGAAATTGATCCCTTGGATGCATAAAAAAATAATGAAAGATAAGTTTAACCGATTAAGAGGTAACAAAAGTGCGTAGTTAAAGAGCTGATGTGATTCAATATTCTTGGGTATGCATGTGATGGTTTTATTGGCATACTTAGTCACTGATTATGAGAATTATTGTGGCATGATATGATTGCACTTGGAATGTTTGAGATGTATATATTGAAGTAATACGAAGCATGTGATATTATATGATATGTTTGTTTTCTTGCATCTTAACATGACATGCTAATGCTAAGATGACATAAAACATATGGAAATGATCCTCTAAACTCCCTGAATTAAAGGTTATGAGAGGTGATCCAATAAGGAAGTGATCCTTTGGACTCCCCGAATTAAAGGTTATGAATGGTGATCCTAGCCCCCTATCCCGTATGCCACAACCGGATCACGATGGGGACAGCGAAAAGAAATGATTGAATATTTGGAGTTGCCACCAAGTTTATTTAAATTGGGAAAACATGAAAAAATCCTTTTATTTTAAAGAAATGATCTTTGAAACCAGATTTGAGTTCGGGAGTCAGTTATGCATAGGGAATGGTAGGAATTTAATCCTACACACCTCTAATACACCTGTCATTAGATGGTACCTTAGTAAGTTGTGCAAATCAACTAATAACCTTTAAAAGAAATCAAATAAATAAATAAAAAGAATAAACATATTTACAATTTAAACAAACAATTCAAGAAAAATTAATTTTGGATTGACAGGGATTGCTTGCTTCTACATATCCTCTGGTGCAATGAGGAACTCAAAGTCACGTAGTTTGTAGAAAATATTTGTGAGTTGACAGATTTTAATTAAATGGTGAATTAAAATTAAAAACTATTAATTAATTTTAATTTTAATTTTAACAAAGAAAGAAATTTTGATTATTAAACTAATGAAAATCCATTTGTGTATAGAATTCAAGTTAGCACTAGGCCACTCAATGAACTCTTATGATTCAATAATAGTGAAGATAACATTTGCCATTCAACAACTATTATTTGAACATTGCACAAATGTAAAAGATTTTTAAACAAAAGTTTATTAATAAAGAAAAGTATATTTTTGTTTTATTTCATTTCTTTTAGACAAAACTCTAATTTTAACAGGAACTGACAAAGTTAATTCATAAATACAATTACATTATCAATTTAAGCAAAACACATAAACCTAAAATAATTAATTCATAAACACAAGCATACAATTAATTTAAACAAAACACATAAACATATAAAATAATTAAACTCAAAAAGTACTAATTATATTTTTTATTTTTTAAAAAAAGAACATTTAGTATAAAATTCAATTAAAGAAACAATTAAACTTCTCTTTTTTATTTTTTGTTTTTAATTCCACTCAAATAATTTAAGATCGTTATATCAAAACATAACGCAAACTCTTTTTCTAGCAAAAATCAAATTGCTCAAGTATCTATTTTGAACTAAATAAAATAAAACTCTTTTAAGTTCATGTAAACCAAACAAAACCCCAACTTAACAAATAAAGCCCAAAAGAATAAAGTAAACATTAACTAAACCAAATAAATTCAAATTCAACCAAATAAGTTCAATTTCAAGAAAACAAACTTGAAATTTGATCTAACGGAATAATAACATAAAAAAAACTAAAAAAAAATAAAGAAAAAAAAATTAGAGAATGGGCATATCACCGCACCCCACTCTCCCCTCACACACATACACACATAACACTCTATCTCTCACTCACATGCCACAAACACAACTCTTTCTCACCATATGCACACACACTTCATGGTTCTCTCTCTCACCGTAGGCGCGCACACAGAGCTCACGATTTCTCTCTCGTATGCACATACACAGACTCTTCTCTTTCTTTTTCTTTCACACACACACACATAATTAAAAAAACACAAAGATAGGGAGATAGGGGGCAAGTGAGAAAAAAAGAAAGGGAAATGAGAAAGAGAGCAGGACTCCGCCATGCAAGGGGAAGGCTGCAAGGGGAGACATGTATGGCTGGTGAGGCGCCGGGGTTACGGGGAGGCCAGAGGGAAGAACCGTCGTGGAAGGAATCTAATCAAGATAAAATATCACAAGTATTTCTTGTTAAGTTTTTTTCAAGCACATAGATCTTCAGAAAGTTTCTTTTCATGACCAAGAATCAAGCTGTTTTTGTATTCTAGGCTTAAATGTTTTCTTTCTTAACATACTACTCTAATTCTCTTTAGAAAGTGCATTAAGCCTGATCTAAGCTTCAAAGAGAAATAACGTCAACTTTGGTTAAAGTCACTTAAGGCCAAAAATGCTTTTATATGATCCATATCATGCCTTAAGAAAAGAACTTTTTGAAAATCTCTTTTAATGATAAAATTGAAAGAATATAATATATCATTCTTATATTTCAGAAATATTTCTTTCAATATCTCTTCAAAAGATTTTCTTCAAATTGGCTTGTCATTATCAAAAAGGTGGATGTTGTTAGCTCTAGAACCTTATCAATATGCACTAATCAGTTTTAAATGATAACGAAGCCAATTTAAAGAAAATGCTTTGAAGAACGACTTATGGTTGTCTTGAGTTTCTTGTAAGATTATAACAGGTTTCTATCGATTAGCAAGAGCAAGGCTTACTCAAATGAGAATATATTTCACTATGCATGTCTAAACATGTTTATCTATGTTATGAGATTTGAACTGAAATGGAAGTGAAATTATATCTTTATTCAAAGTAATTGATAGCTAATGATCAGAAGAAGATATCAGCGCTACAAGAAACCAAGTCCTGTGACTTCAGAAAGTAACACTGGATATCAGAAAGTATGCTTACATGAAAATATCAAACAATCTCTGAAGACCAGATGTTACACTATCTTCAATCAGCATAATTTCTTATCAGTCATCATCAAAATGCTTGGATTGAAGATCAAAAAGTAAAGATTTCACAAGGAACTGATAAGCACAAGCCAGAAAGCTCACTTCACTGCACTGAATGTTACAAGACAATGAAGGAAATTTGAATTTCAAATTTCAAATTTTCAAGTAAAACCCAATTTCAAACTAGTACATCATTTCTTCTGCCTAATTGGTCAATCACCTGAGCTTCTAGAAGGATGAGTTTAGAAACCATGATCAGGAAGGAAAAAAATATAATTTCTGAGAGAGCATCAAAAATCTTAACTAACTACACAATGGCTTATGCAACCAATGTGACAGGCTGTCAACCTACCCTTCTAGACTGACTTCCCAAGAACTGATCAAGGGCAATGATCATAAAGGAAGACGGCTATAAATAGGAGATGTTGTGCTTAAAAGCATATGAGAAAATTGAATATTCAAGAAAGGAAACTCTACAAAAATCTCTCCTTCCTGGAAGGTTCAATATATCATGTAATCAGTTTTTCCTTAAAATGTAAAACTCTTCCTTCTATGTTCTTAAATAGATTTATGTTCTTCTTAGGGAAGAAATGATAGAAGGAAATCATTCAAGTTTTCTTAGGAACTTTTCATGTATATATTAAGGAAACTTGAGTGTAGGTTAATTTGAGTGACAACCCAAACACTAAACCTTTGTATCCTCGATTCCATAGTGATCACTGTAAGATAGCTTGGAGAGGCTAATGTAAAACTACTTGCAACGAGACAGTGAGGTGCTCTTACTAATCATGGTTTAGCTTGGAGAGGCTAGTCAAAGACTACTTACAGCTTGGAGAGACTGGGGCAAGACTACTTATAGCTTGGAGAGGCTGGGGCAAGACTACTTACAGCTTGGAGAAGCTGGAGTAAGACTACTTGTAGCTTGGAGAGGTTGGGAAAGACTACTCGGTTCAGCTTGGAGAGGCTGCTGAATAACTACTTTCAACGTGACAGTAGAGGTTACTACTAGTCATGGCTTTCAGCTTGGAAAGGCTAGTAAAGAACTACTTAATCTATGGCAACAAGTGATTTCTATAGGTCACAAATGAGAGCTTGGAAAGACTAATGTAAAGACTATCCATTTATTCTTTCTCAAGTTGAGAAAGATGTTTTTAGTGGAACCTCAAATTTTGTTGAGTACTAGATGTAGGCAGTTTGGCCAAACCAGTATAAAAACTTTTGTGTCTCATCTTTCTCTCTTTGATCTTCTTTATTTATCTCTGTTGCACTTTATTATTCAATCATACGCTGAAATAATGTTCTTGTCATTCTATTATTTAGTTTCAGAAATCTACTTTCTGAAACTACTAACTATGTTTCCGCTGCACTACAAGTTTTACACTTGATAGTATTCTTGTTAACAGTTTCAGATAACTAAAAAGAAGCAATGTAGGATTCAACCCCCCTTCTCGTGCACATTTCCACCTATAGATGATTCACCAACAATGACTCTGTAACCTGGCTCTTCATATTTTTCAATCTTATTTTTCAGTATAGAGATTCTTGACTCACCCAAGGACATCTGTTTGCATTTAAGATATACTTATTTCCTACTGATTACTTTTATTGGTTTAGCTGCCGTCTGAGTTTCTTGAGGAGCAGACTCCTGCATTTTCTTTGTTCTTCTTTCAAAGCATTGAATCAAAGCAGCCTCTTTCTCTTCCTTAAACTCACTTTCGATGAGAAATAGTTTTCTCTTCCTTTTCATTTTTTTTATTGTGATTCAGCCTTCTCGGAGGCATCTTGAGCTTATTCACCTCTTATTCTAGGACTCTGCCTTATTGGTTTAGCTATGCAGAATTGACCTTTTTCTTAAGGTTATGAAGGAGGAAGGTGTTAAAATAGTTCCTTCTAAGAGCTAATAGCTCTCAATGAGAAGATGAAAGTTCATGTATTAGTGAAGCCTAGTCAACAACATTTCGTATGGAACACTGGCAGTTCTCTGTGCCTCCTTTGTGGCTACATTCATCATATAGTCCAAGATGAGCATTGTCAAGTTTACCTTTTTTTTTTGTGCCTTCAGGCAATAAAGAAGAATGCAGTTCATGCCAACAAATGCATCTGTGCTGCATATTCGTGGTAGGATAGAGAATTATACCATTATATATACCTTTCTTACCCTAACACTTAACATAGCAGTAGTGATTTCATTGGGCTTATGAAGAATAGAATCAGTTAGATACCTAGACACATCTCTTTCATTTATTCCAAGAGATTTGGCCTAGTTTAGTGAGGAGCTGCAGATGATTTCATCATTTAGTATTTTGATAATCCTGGCGAGTCCAGAGGCTGTAATCTTGATGGCGTAGTCTCTAATCATCATTCTGACATATGAGAACAAGGGTTTCTCCAGTTGAGAATAGAAGGCATTCGCTAATCGAGGGAAGCCTAGTTCATTGATTTCCAGATATTCTTCCCATTTCTGAAACGTAAAGACTTCATCAAGAATGATGATTTCTTCTCGAAGATCTTTCCTTAGAGACTTTCCTAGTGCTATTTTCCTAGATACAAAGAACTTTTCATAGCGACCCTACGTACCAAGATCATCATACATGTGAAAAGAAACTTTCTTGCTAGCAGATTGAACCACACCTTTTCCTTTAGCCATTGGTGAGGTATATTTGTGAGAATGATGTAAGAGAGGAAAAAATTGAGTCTTAAAGATAACAAAAGGTAGGGAAGAGTCAAGGTTTTGTGAGAAGAAAGTGGTTTATGTTGTAGAGGTGAAGGTTTTATGAACGAGGGTTTGCCATATTAGAGAAGAGGAAATGATTGTGGTTGTGGGTTTAGGAAGACGAAGGTAAAGGTAATGTGTGAGGAGTGGAGGTTTTTAAGTGATGTGACATGACAAACTGAAGATGAGGCGACGTGCGAGAGAGAAATACAAAAGAGTGGGAATTATCTCGCCTTTTTATCCTTTTTTCAGAAAGAGATTTCTGATTCTTGAGATCACTTTCTGAAGGAGTTACTTTCTGATCTTCACGATTCACTTTTTGATCTAACAAAGACTCATCATAAGCTGATCTTTATAAGCTGAATTCTATAAACCTATAAACTCTTCATATTCTAATCCTGATTACTTCTTTCTGACCAAACGCCTTCTTTCTAATCAACTTATCTACTTTCTAAGCTTGCAAACTACACTTCTGATATTTCATCTTGTCTTTTTGAAGTTCTGACCAAATAGCTGATCTCTTAGACTGAACTTCTGCTATTCTTGCAAACTGGCATTGTTATATTTTCAAGAGTATACTTGGTCCAACAAACTGATGTCTTGTAATGGCTTTGCTAGGTCTTCAATTGGGAGTTATGAAGAGAGGATCCCAGAGATGTTTTATGCACGAATGCTTATGCAAATGTAAAAGCTTTTTCAAAAGAGAAAAATATACAAGAGATCTTTTAGCAAAAGATATTGTAAATATATCTGACACTTGGTCTTCAGTATTCACATTTATTTACTCAACATCTCCATTTTGAATGATATATAGAATAAAATAGTTTTACAGTAAGAACTTGGATTTAGAGTGCTGAAAGGATTCTTGATAAGATAAATAGCACTAGTATTATCTCAAAGGATAGGAATATAGTCTTCCAGCTTGTTCCTTATCCCTAGCATCTGGGTGCAACAAATTGCAATAGCTACTTGTTCTAATTTAGCTATAGGAAGAGCAACAATATTCTACTTCTTGAATGATCTAGAATTAGGCTTTTTCAGAGAAGTAACATCTGCCACTTGCACTTTTTCTTTCAGCCCTTTCTCTGGAGAAGTTAGCAACAAGAAGTAGGATACCAGTGCAAAAGTTTTTATCATAATTAGTTCAATTTTGATGATTATAACCTTGTGCAACCATGGTTGCTCTGTTTTGAGTGATGATGTCAGCTTCATCTAGATTATTCTTGAATGTCTACTTTGTACCAATGATGATTTTTCAACATGTTTTGTAGACTTTGCCTTTCTAGAACTTGGTCAAATCATTTTGCATAGCATCCATCCAACTTTGATTACTCAAAGCTTCTTCAATGCCGTTAAGTTTAGAGGTGACGATGAAAGCACAGTTTTGACATATTCCTAAGGGACGAACTGGTTCTCATACCCTTGGAAGTATCTGCATGAACTTTGTTTTGAGGAACTGCATTTAAACCAGAAATTCCTTTGTAGTTTCTATGACTTTGAGGTCTTTCAGTTTGTCCATTATCTTTAGATTGCTCATCTTTGAGTCCAGAAAGGTTACTTTCTGATAGTTTGGGAGTTCTGTGCATGCTTTCTGAAGTTGATATTCTGGAGCTCACTTTTTGATGATTTGGCATTCATCTCTTGGTTTCTGGAACTACCTTGAGATTCATTTTCTCAAGGCTTGCCACAAGATCATCGAGATTATCAGCAAGATCTTCTTTAAGCTTGTTCATCATCATACTTAAGAAATTCTGAGTAGATATCCTTCATGTTCTTCATCAACTCTTAGCTTCAGAACATGGTATCCAAAATGATCATCATCTATTTGTTCCTTGATACTTCACCCTATGAACCTTTTCATGTATTCCGATAAAGAGAATGGTTTGGATTTTGGTACCCAAACTTACTCAGGTCCTTTTGGTTAGTTTCAAAGAAAGAGATTTCCCATCCTTTCTAATAGATTTCTTTCTCAAAAACCATTTGTTAGTTAGGTATCTCTTCTTGTAGTAGGGATAACAAGAAATAAGATTAAGAGAAAATAGATGAGATTGCATAGTCTTTTTATCTCCTCTTTCCTCTGTTTATCCTAAACTAGCTTTTGGAAATTATAGATTTTGACCATTATCATATAAATAAAGTTTTTGAAATATATTGAATGTTCTAGGTCAGGTCTCAGAAGCTATGAAGTCCTCTTAAAGATTCAGAAATAACTTTCTAACATTCTTCACATATCTTTTGGAGGCTTTAATTTTATAGAACTTGAGAAGAGAAAAAACTCCTTGTAATGTATCTCTCTTAAGGGTTTCAGCTTTAGGCTTGATCTTCTCAATATTCAAAGTAACCGTATGAGTTCCTTGACTGGTTTGAGATATCTAGAGGAATAAGCATGGAAAGCTTCTAGCAACTCATCATATAATACAATAAATACATGGTATGAAGGATTAGATACAAATACATTTACCTTGCATATCTCTGTTAAGGAGTACTCAGTCTTGAAACACAGAATAACAGCATCTTCTAACTCATCATGACTTTTTGACTTATCTTTTCTTTTTCAGAGTTGCTCCTAGTAGCTAGCAAGCTCTTTTTCAAGAGGTTGAGAGATCTCTGTGATGCTCTTAGCTTGGAACTCTAGATTCAAGATGTTCCATCTTACTGCGGTTAGCAGGTTGCTTTCTTAAGATTTTCTTGCCTTTTCTGTCTTTCCTGAGATTGATGTCTTCTTCCTTTCTTTATTTAATCTTTTTAGACTTTTGACATTTTCAACAGACATAGAGATTGTAACACCCTCCTAACTACCATGTATTACTCGAGTATTAACATTGTAATTAGAAAAGTATCGCTTCCTTTCTATAATACATACCAGTCGCGTGAAATGAAAATATAATAATAATAAGGTAAATCAAACTCACAAGTTGCAAAGAAACTCATATATACATATTTTTGTACTTCATACACAACTTTTCTTAATATATACCATACCAGAAGTTAAGCCATTTCACTTATAATACTACTCAGGGACTCTTATCAAAAGACATATCAAGTACCTAAACTCTAGCCTGCTCAAACATCAAGGTCCAACAAAAATTGCATATACACAGGAATGGACCTAAAAACATCTAATAACAGTAAGTCTAAAGGCTGGTAAAGTCCTAATACTAGGCTGCAATTATAAATAGGTCAAAAGTTCCTGACAATCTCGTGTTCTACTTAATGAAATTGTTGGCCATCGATATGATAGTCTCACCTCCGCCAGGTACATTAGGACCCTCTGGTGGATCTGAGTCTGAGGATGATGATGAAGAGGAGTCATCTACTAGAGGAGGTGCGGGTGGTGCAAGAGGGATATCAAATATAACTGGATGTGCCATATGTAGAGGCACACCCTCGTAAGGACAAGCGGGACTAAACTCAACTGAAGAGACATATGTACTGAAGGAACGACCAAAAAGCACGTATACGCAGATCTGCAAATACCCTACTGCATATAAAGAGTCAAGTACTGGGTCATAGTGCTAAACCCACTCTGGTGAGTCAAGGAAGAATACTCAAGACGACATCTGTTGGATCTGATTAACACAAAATAAATGCAACTGTAGGGATGAGAATATTATAAAATCCTTAGTAGGGTATTTCCTCAGGTATAATGCAAAATATAAATGATAAGCTCATTTATGTTGGAATGTTCAAGCAAAATTATATGTATGAATACCAAAGTATATACATCATGTAAAGTCAAATACAAATATAGTAATGATTCGTGCATTGTTCTTTTGTAACCATAGGATTCAATTCTGTGCATTTTCTCTTTCCATTAACATAGGGAAGACTTAAATCTATACTAAGTGGTATTTATAGTGGACAACTCCACAATGGGCAATCGACTGCTTATTAGGACATGAGCTCATTCCTATACATGATCTTCAGACTTCATTTTTTCCTTTTTTCGAATCTCACACGGTTCCATTCCTAGCCGATATGTTTATTGATTCATAATATCTCTAGGGAAGTCCTTATTCTTGCCTTCCCTTTTTAATCAACATAAGTCTTGTCTCTATTTTCCACATATGATAGAATATGCACAATTGAATTTCTTACTTGCTTTTTTGTCATATATACTCAACCATCATCATTCAGTTTTCTCAATGCATGCCCAAGTCACATGTAAATGTTCATCCACAATGAATTCCTCATCCATTCCTCATAACTGAATCTTTAAATAATGCAGCATGCATGTATACCTATCATACTTGTGTCATAAACTATTATACTTTCAAATCAAGAATTGAATTGCTTCCAACATCTTAACAGAATTTTCATTAAATTAGCATGATTTATTTGGCATATCAAATAATCAATTCCAGGTCCTCAAAAATTTTCCAGGACACCTCAATGTGTCCCCAAAGTACTATAAATTTTTAATTTTAAGGATCATTCCTTAACTATGTTAATAAAATTACACAAATTTGGTGGTCAGAGACCTGTTACACAACTTAGAACTAGGCTCTCATAATTTTTAACTCTAGCAAATGATTGAATCAATTCAAAAGAAAAATCATGGTTATACTTCAAGATGTTGTCCACACTCTATTTCAAAGAAAAAATCAATCATTTGTTATGGTAACAAAATTAGACAAATTCATAGCTTCAGTTCTAAGAGTTCAGGCAGTATAGGTACCAGTTCAGTCCTAGATTTTTTTAAGGTAGTATAAGTCGAAATCAGAGCTCAAGAAAATTCATGGAACTAGCCTAAGATGTTAGCTTCAACATATAATTTTTCTAGCTCATAAAAATGCCTACAACATACTCAGAAAAATCATGATCATACACTGCTTGTAAGAAAATTGAAAATCTAGCAAGTATCACTCAATATCTTTTTGACAAAATCGAGTTTTCCATAGCACCAAACTAACCCACCTATGCAAATATATCAATATCTAGGTGTAACATCACATAAGTACTAGATTTATCACATTGAAACACGCCAAAATTAGCAAGAATAGAAAATCACAAGAATAAGTCACAAAAACCCTACTTTGAAAGCTTTTAAGCTTTATGCTCCAAAGGATGCTCTACTTGATTCCTTTTCACTTTGAGGACTCCCAATCAAACACCAAAACTGCTCTAAATAATGAGGGAGTAAGGGATCAAATTGTTCACCAAACATGCTTGACTTTGAGCATGCTTGACTTTGAGTAATTTTGGGATGGGTAACTTCCTAGGAAGTTTTCCCAGGAAGCGTGTGAGTGAGGACAAAGCACACTGAAAAGACCCATGTTAGTTTGTGGGGACAATCGTCAATCCATAAAATAGTAGAGGATGTTACAGAAAGCACTAATAGAAGACCTGGCCAGCAAGGCCGATAGTGGACCTAGTCAGGTAGGGTCTTCTTCTCAGAGCCTACCTAGACACGGTTGATACTTACCAGAGTCAGAGTAGAGGGGGTAATCAGTACAGTGTTAGGCATCAATTTAGAGCTTCTCCATATGCCAAACTTGTAGGAGGAGACATACCGGGTAGTGCATAATTGCGACTTTTGCATGTTATGGCTGTGGCCAGCGAGGCCACAAATGCATAGATTGCTCGTTCCATTAAGTAGCATCCAGCTAGGGGTTGATGAACACCACGGCTTCAACTAAGTCTTTTCAATTGGTGACCTAGGGTGGTTCGGCTACTCCAGCGAGCAGAGGTGCTAGGGGCAAGGGCCCTAGAGGCAAAGGTTCTAGTGGCAGAGGCTCAGTAGGTAGAGGCTAGGATAGACAGGGATATTCCTGTCTGTTTGCACTGACATGGTAGAATGCTGCAACATTCAATGATGTTGTAGCAGGTATTATCTGAGTTTTCTCTCTCGCGACTTTTGCATTGATAGACTCGGGGTCCACACATTCTTATGTGTCCCCCTTTTTTGCCATGCAATTTGAGAAACTAGTTTCCAGCTTAGAAAGCCTTTCCTAGTGGGGATACCTTCAAGAGATCCCCTTTTGGACTAGTCAATTTATAGAGAGTATGAGGTCAAGGTTGGAGACATGGTGACTCTTGCAAACCTACACGTATTAGATATATCTGATTTTGATGTCATCTTGGGCATGGATTGGCTAGCTTTATGCCACATCATGTTGGACTAATACAATAAGTCAGTGGAGTTTGGTGTTCCTAGAGGCAAAGTCCAAGCATTTAAGGGCATTAGTTGTTCAGTTCCAACCAGTCTAATCTCTGCCATTAGTGCCTTGAGGCTTATGGATAAAGGGAGTTATGGATTCTTAGCCTCAATTAGAGATGTAGATGCAGAGGTGCGTAGGTTAAAGTCAGTTCCAGTGGTTTACGAGTTCCTGGATATGTTTCTGGAAGAACTAGCGGGGATACCACTAGAGAGGGAAATTAAGTTTAGGAGAGAGCTTGAGCCTAAAATGAGGCCTATCTTTATCCCCCCAAATTAGATGGCGCCAACAGAGTTAAAAGAGTTGAAGGAGCAGTTACAAAGATTGCTTGACAAAGGGTTCATCCATCCGAGTACCTCATCTTGGGGTGCTTCTGTTTTGTTTGTGAAGAAGAAAAGATGGGTCTATGAGGATGTGCATAGACTATTGGCAACTAAATAAAGTGTGTAACATCTTCCTAGCTACCATGTTTTACTCGAGTGTAAACGTAGTAGTTTAAAAGTATTTCTTACATTCATAATCCATACTAGTTGAAAGAAATGAAATAAAGATAATAATAATAAGGTCAATCAAACTCATAAGTTGCAAAGAAACTCATATATACATACTTTTGTACTTCATACACAAGTTCTCTTTATACATACCATACTAGAAGTCAAGCCATTTCATTTATAATACTACTCAGGGACTCCTATCAAAAGACATATCAAGTACCTAACACCTAGCCTACTCAAATATCAAGGTCCAGTAAAAATCGCATATACACAAAAATGGACCTAAAACATCTAACAACAATAAGTCTGCAGGCTAGTAAAGTCCTAACACTAGACTACAACTATAAACAGGTCAAAGGCTCTGGACGATCTCTTATCTTACTCGATGAAACCATTGGCCATCTGTATGATGGCCTCACTTCCGCCAAGTGCATAAGGACCGTTTGGTGGATCCGAGTCTGAGGATAACGATTAAGAGGAGCCATCTGCTGGAGGGGGTGTAGGTGGTGCAAGCAGGATATCAAAAATAACTAGATGCGCCATATGAAGAGGCACACCCTGGTAAGGAAAAGTGAGGTTAAACTCAACTGAAAAGACAGATGTACTGAAGGAACGACCAAAAAATACGTACGCACGGATCTGCAAATACCCTATTGCATATAAAGAGTCAAGTACTAGGGCATAGTGCCAGACCCACTCTGGTGAGTCAAGGAAGAATACTAGGGACGTCATTTGCTAGATCTCATTAACACAATAAATGCAATCGTAGGGATAAGAATATTATAAAACTCTCAGTAGGGTGCTCCCTTAAATGTAAACAAAATATAACCAGTAAATTCATTCATATACAAATCATCGTGCTGCATTATATGCATAAATATGAATGTACATAATCCATGTAAAGTCAAATGTAAAATGGTAGTAATCATGTGTTTTTCTCTTATAATCCATGGAATTCAATTTAGTACAGTTGTCACTTTTCATTAACATAGGGAAGGTTTAATTTCACACTGAGGGGTATCTATAGTGGATGACTCCAGAATGAACAATAGACTGCTAGGACATGAGCTCATTCCTATACCTGATCATTGGATTTCATATTTTTCCATTTTCAAATCACACACAGTTCTATTTCTAGCCAATATGTCTATTGACTCATAATATTCCCAGGGAAGTTTGTATTTTTGCCTCCCCTCTTTAACCCACATAAGCCTTCTCTCTGTTTTCCCCATATATTAAAACATGCACAATTAAAATTCATATATTCTCTTTTGCCATAATTATGTAACTGCATCATGTACTTTCTTTTTTTTGCATTCGTTGAGTCGTCTTCATTATTACTACGTTTGCCAGATATTTGAAATTACAACTAATAAAGCTCAAAATAATTTTAAAAAAAATTTAGGGTGTTACATTACCACCCACCTAAAAAAAATCTATCCTCAAAAATTCATACCTGGAAACAACTCCGGATGATCTTTCTTTAGAATCAATTCTAATTCCCATGTATACTCTTCACTCCCTAGTCTACCCCAAGCCACTTTTACTAGTTGCACAGATTTATTTCTAAGTTACTTGACTTTTCTATCCGCGATTTGAATGGGAAGGGCTTCAAATGTCAAGTCATCCCTTAATTGTACGGATTCTAGTGTAACAATATAAGTTGGATCTAGATGATACTTTCTGAGTTGACATATATGGAAGACATTATGAAGGTTGGATAAATGTAGGGGTAATGCTACTTGATAGGCAGCTGACCCAATTCGTCGAAGAATTTGAAAAGGACCTATGAACCTAGGTGACAACTTTTTAACTCAAAAGGCTCTACCTACCCCAGTAATGGGTGTAACCTTCAGGAGTACATGTTCATCCTCTTGAAAATCTAAAGGTTTCCTTCAAGAGTTCTTCTGGTCACTTTGTGCGGTGAGGATTTTACTCCTCATCTTCTTAATTTGCTCCTTCGTCTGATTAACAAGGTCGGGTCCCAACAATCCTGTTTTTCTTGAGTTGTACCAACATATTGGAGACTGGCATTTTCGTCCATATAAAGCTTCTTACGGGGCCATGCCAATGCTAGCATGATGACTATTATTATAAGCAAATTCAACCAATGGAAGCAATTTATCCTAATTTCCCTTTTGCTCAATCACACATGCCTTTAGCATATCCTCCAAGGTTTGTATGATGCATTCTATTTGTCCGTCAGTCTGGGGGCGATAGGTAGTACTTAGATAAAGTTTGGTCCCAAAGGCCTTTTGAAAAGCTCCCCAGAATTTTGAAGTAAATCTTAGATCTCTATGCAAGGAAGAACTGAGAAACTCTTCTCCATAGTCTTAATCCATTCTTCCGCTTTACAGGGGTTGAAAGCTCCTCAAAATGGTGGAGGGTTTGCTTTCATAAACTCAGCAAATTTTTGATATTCCAAATCCACTTCATTTCTTCCCGGGTTACCAACCGGGTTTTGCTCCTCGTTGCGATTCAGTCTTTCCATCATTCAGTTAGCAATTGCAGCTTGTTCTCTCATTGTCGCAGCCATCTCATGAAAAGTATTCATCATGTTAGCTTCATTTCAGGCTCCACTCCTAGTACGCCGATTTGAAGTCATTGATTCCTATTACACCAAACAAAATATTAAGTTGATTAGGCTTAATACCAAGCTAAATATGGCAGTAACCCACAATATTCCTAACCAGCAGTCACACACATATATAAAATCATAATGCATGACGATTACTAAGGAAACATAGCCGGTCCAATCCTCAGGCTTATAGGATAGTCCGGCTCTAATACCATAATGTAACACCCTCCTAACTACTATGTTTTACTCGATTATTAACGTAGTAGTTAGCAAAGTATTACATGCATTCATAATCCATACTAGTCGAAAGAAATGAAATAGAGATAATAATAATATGGTAAATCAAACTCATAAGTTGTGAAGAAACTCATATATACATACTTTCATACTTCATACACAACTTCTCTTTATACATACCATACTAGAAGTCAAGCCATTTCACTTATAATACTCCTCAAGGACTCCTATCAGAAGACATATCAAGTACCTAACACCTAGCCTATTCAAACATCAAGGTCCAGCAAAAATTGCATATGCACAGGAATGGACTTAAAACATCTAACAGCAATAAGTTTGCAGGCTGGTAAAGTCCTAACACTAGACTACAACTATAAATAGGTCAAAGGTCCTTGATGATCACATATCCTACTCGACGAAACCGTTGGCCATCGTTATAATGGCCTCACCTCTGCCAGGTGCTTCAGGACCCTTTGGTGAATCCGAGTCTGAGGATGATGATAAGGAAGAGTCATCTGCTGGAGGGAGTGCAAGTGGTGCAAGCGATATCAAATATAACTGGATGCGCCATATGAAGAGGCACACCCTCGTAAGGAAAAGCAAGGTCAAACTCAGTTGAAAAGACAGACGTACTGAAAGAACAACCAAAAAATACGTATGTACGGATCTGCGAATACCCTACTACATATAAAGAGTCAAGTACTAGGTCATAGTGCCAGACCCACTCTGGTAAGTCAAGGAAGAATACTAGGGATGACATTTGCTAGACTGATTAAGACAAACTAAATGCAATTGTAGGGATGAGAATACTATAAAATTCTTAATAGGGTGCTCCCTTAAATTTAAACAATATAACCAATAAATTCATTCATATAGAAATCATCATGCTAAATGATATGCATAAATATTAATGTACATAATCCATGTAAAGTCAAATGCAAAATGGTACTAATCATATGTTTTTCTCTTGTAATCCATGGAATTCAATTTAGTGCAGTTGTCACTTTTTATTAACATAGGGAAGGTTTAATTTCACACCGAGTGGTATCTATAGTGGATGACTCCACAATGAACAATAGACTGCTAGGACATGAGCTCATTCTTATATGTGATCATCAGACTTCATTTTTTCTCTATTTCTGAATCACACATAACTCTATTTCTAGCCAATATGTCTACCGACTCATAATATTCTCAGGGAAGACTGTATTTTTGCCTCTTCTCTTTAACCCACATAAGCCTTCTCTCTATTTTCCCCATATGTTAAAACATACACAATTAAAATTCATATATTCTCTTTTGCCACAATTATGTAACCGCATCATGTACTCCTCTTTTTTCTTTTTTCCAAGGCATGCTTACATCACATGTAGGTATTCTATTACATTGAAGTCTTATTCAAGCCTCATAAACAAATGTTTAAAGTAGCTAGCATGTATTCATATAACATATACTTGGACTAAATATCATTCTATCGTTAATTCAAGACATTCTCACCATTCCAGCACTTGACAGATTTACCATTTCAGTAACAACATTTAATTTCTTCATCAAATAGGCAATTCAAGGGCCACAAAAATTATCCTTGACACCTCAATGTGTTTAAAAGGCCCTGTAAAATTTTCATAGGAAGCAGTCCTGTAACCATATTAGCTAAATTATAAAAATTTAGTGATCAGAGACCACTTATTCACAGCTCAGAATAGGATTTCCATAAATTTTAACCTTAGCAAATGATTGAATCAATTCAATTGAAAAATCAAGGTTATACTTAAAGATATTACCCACACTCTGTAAAAATTTCAAGGGAAAAATCAGTCATTTGTTATGGTAACAAAATTAGACAAATACACAGCTTCAGTTTCAAGAGTTCAAGCAGCATAGGTACTAGTTCGGTCCTAGATTTTTTTAAGGCAGTATAAATCAAAATTAGAGCTTAAGAAAATTCATGAACTAGCCTAAGATGTTATCTTCAACATGTAATTTTTCTACCTCATACAAATACCTACAACAAAGTCAAAAAAATCGTGACCATACACTGCCTGTAAGAAAATCGAAAATCTAGCAAGTATGACTCAACATCTTTTTGACAAAATTGATTTTTCCACAACACCAAACTAACCCATCTATGCAAATATATCAACATCTAGGTGTAAAATCAGATAAGAACTAGATTTTATCACATTGAAACAAGCCAAGATTAGCAATAACATAAAATCATAGAACAAGTCACGGAAACCCTGCTTTGAAGGCTTTTGAGCTCTATGCTCTAAAGAATGCTCTACTTGATTCCTCTTCACTTTGAGCACTCCTAATCAAACACTAAACCTCCTATAAACAGTGAGGAAATAAGGGATCAAAGTTAGAATTGGTGGAGAATTGAAATTTCAATCGGTTATATTTGTAGGTGTTAAGGTGTAGAACAATTTTAGTGAAGGGGTTTGCAAGTTTTATCAACTCTAAGCTAGTGTTTTGAGGTTGGAAAATCAAGTAGAAGCTCTTGGCAATGGTGGCTGCTGTTCTTACTCTTGTTGGCCGAAATTCTTGGCTTGTTGGAGAAGGAAAAGTTGTGTTTATCTTGTATTTAGTACATGAATATAATAATATATATATAGATAATCTTAATCTAAGAAAATAAAATAGATGACTAAGATTGAACCTTGTAATTCAAGATTGAATCTTAACCATTCATTTAATATAAATGGATAAGCTCCTTTATTTGTAAAGATTAAAATAGCTTTCGGTGTTAGAAATCGCACACCAAAATTTCATCGAATGGGTGAAACACCGTACCCGGTTGTCCCGACGGGCTTGCGGGGCATGCAAAATACTATTCACATTTTTTTTAGACATTCATTGAGTCATCTTCATTATCACTATGTTTCTCAGATATTTGAAATTATGACTAATAAAGCCCAAAATAATTTTTAAAGTAATTTTTGGTGTGTTACAACGTGACAGTTAAGAACTAGTACCCTTTGCCAAGCATAGATGATTTGTTTGATCAGCTCCAAGGAGCTAGGTATTTATCCATGATTGATCTTCAGTCGGGCTATCATCAGTTAAAGATTATGGGTGAGGATGTGCCCAAGACGGCCTTTAGGACATGCCATGGTCACTAAGTTCCTAATGATTCCCTTTGGGTTGACCAATCCCCTGTAGCTTTTATAGACCTGATGAATAGGGTTTTTAGGCCATTCGTATATCACTTTGTGACTGTCTTCATTGATGACATCCTAGTGTACTCTAGGAGATAGAGGAGCATAAGCATAACATCAAGATTGTCCCATAAACTTTGCGGGTAAACTAGTTGTATACCAAATTCTCAAAATGTGAGTTTTGGCTTGATCAAGTGGCATTCCTTGGGCATATAATGTTTAAGGATGGTATTCTAGTGGATCCAAAAAAGGTTGAGGTGACTTAGCAGTGGCCAAGACCTTCCATATTGTCAAAGATTCATAGTTTCCTAGGTTTAGCGAAATACCACTTGCGGTTTATGATTTATTTCTCTAAGATTATAGCGCCATTGACGAGATTGACATAGAAGAACATCAAGTTTCAATGGTTAGATGCATGTGAGGAAAGTTTCCAAAAGCTTAAGACCTATTTAACCATAGCTTCGGTGTTAGTATTACCTTTAGGCATGGGTGGTTTCTTAGTGTATTGTAATGCCTCGAGAGTTAGACTTGGTTGTGTCCTTATGCAGCATGACTAACTTGTGGCATATGCTTCTAGGCAACCCAAGAGGCATGAGTAGAACTACTTGATGCACGATCTAGAAATAGTAGCTGTGGTCTTTACCTAAAAGATTTGGAGGCACTATCTGTATGGAGAGACTTGTGAGATCTTCATGGATCACAAGTGTTTGAAGTATATCTACCAGCAAAAAGATCTAAATCTCAAGCAGCGCAGACAGTTAGAGTTGCTTAAGGACTATGATTACACAATCTCCTACCATCCAGGCAAGGCCAATGTTGTAGCCGATGCTTGGAGTAGAAAGTCTATCGGTAATCTGGCCCACATAGCACCTTTGAAGCAGCCTTTAATAGAGGACATCCATAAGTTAGAGGCAAAAAGAATTTAGTTTAGCATAGATGGTTCAGGAGCCTTTCTTGCTCACATTAGGCTTAGTCCACCCTAGTTGAGTAGATCAATGCATAGTAAAGAGAAGATCCTAAGCTAGTCAAGCTCATGGAGGATGTGGGCAATAGAGAAAACTATGAGTGTGTTGCACTTTAGGGACTGTTTGTATGTACCTGATATGGGTGAGCTAAAGAAAAAAGTGATCAAAAAGTCCCATAGCATAGTACACTCTGTTCACCCCAATTTAGCTAAGTTGTACCAAGATCTCAGATGGCTATACTGGTGGAAAGGCATGAAGAGAGACATTGGTGAATTTATAGCACGTTGTTTGGTGTGTCAACAAGTTAAGGCTAATCACCAAAGGCCTACGGGCATGCTACAATAGATAGAGACCCCATAGTAGAAAGGGGAGGATAAGCATGGACTTTGTAGTCAAGTTGCCTCGGAGCACTAAAGGCTTTGATTTCATATGGGTGATCATAGATAGAATGACAAAATCAGCTCACTTCCACCTGTGAAGATGAGTTTTAGTGATATCCAGTATGCCCAACTCTATATAGACTAGATTGTCAAACTTCATGGCATGCCAGCATCGATCATCTTAGATAGAGAGTGGGTCCCATTTTACTTCATGATTTTGGATAGCTTTCCAAGAGCCTCTTATGACTCGAGCATAGCACTATAGTAGGATGGGTGTTGCAATAAATATGTTAAACAAGAAATATAAACATGAAGTGCAGGATCATTTTCTAATCTTCAAGATTAGGTGATAACTTGGAAGTAAGCATGATATGCAAGGCTTAAATATAAACATGAAATGCAAGAACTTGAAATATAAATATGAATGTAGTTCCATTTGTTATCTCTTTAAGTTCTAAGCTCAAGACTCCTATTTAGAGTATAAACTCTAAAACACCGATCAATCTTACAAAATGGACATGAGCTTTAGAGTCCACCAACACCATGGTTCCTAGAACCTCAATTTTGTTAGAACTCATCATCAAGCTCAAAGAAACGGAATATAAAGAATCTAATACCTTGCTCATCATGGTACTTTGAAAAACAAAGTTCGAGTTTTAGAGGTCACAAGTGTTATGATCTCATATCATTATCTAGGAGTCCTCATCATCAAGCCATTATTTTTAGCATAAAAGGCTCCAAGGCAAAAGAAAGAAAAGAGGAAGTGTAACGCCCTGATTTTCTGTCTGAGAGGAAAATGACCAAAATGCCCCTGAGGTCATTTTCTGCCCGGAATTTGAGGATAGCCGACTCGGCAGCCCTCAAAAGGTCAGATCAATGTTTGAAGGGGATTAGATGACCCTTGAGTGGTTTTGGAAACAAAAATCTTGTTTTCTGCAGTTTCGGGTCCAAATGACCAAAATACCCTTGTAGCGTATTTACGCGGGTAAAAGTGCCGTTTAAACCCAAAACTTTCCCTGAAGATTTAAAACGATATTTTCATGTGTTTAGAGGTCTCTGTTCAAGTCTCGGTGGTCCCGGGTAGTTTTTATTCAAAATTATGATTTTGCCCCTAGGATTGTGTTTTTGAGCTTAATGATGTAATTAAGCAAACCTAAGCAATATTAGGCTCTAATCAAAGATTAATTAATTCCATAATTAATCTAGAGTCAAAATAAGTTATTAAAATTAATTAGAAACTAAGATTGCTTAGAGAAACTCAAAGCTCTTTTCTAGTTTTAATTCTTTGAGAAAGGAATCTAGAAAATAGTATTTTCTCTCTCCAATTCCCTAAATCAAGGAAACATGTTGGCATTGGATTCCAAGTTAATGAAGTTTGACTTCATTAATTTAGAGAGACCACCTCCTAAATCTAGTCTTGCAAGCATCTAATTAATCATTACCTCACCTAAATACTTACTTACAAATTCCTAATTCTAAGCCTAATCAAAGACACACCTAAACACACTCCTAAACCACATTAAAGGAGATGATTTCTCCTTATTCTTGGCTGAACAAGGCAGCATCCATACCTTTCTAAATTCATCACATGTTGATTTATTCTCACTCAGAGAGCCATACCTTGAACCATGCTTAAGCCCATACTTGAACCCATACTTGGCCATACCTTTGAATGACTACAACCATACCTTGAATGAGATATTTTCCTTTCCTCCAAAGCCATGAAACTCACAGCCTCTACCTCCTCCATTCACTTCTCCATGTTTCAATTTTCTATAAATACATATCTAAAGACAACTTGGTGCCATTTGCTCATTCTATCAAGCTAGCTTCAAGAATTGTCTTAAGTTTCTCTCAAGAGTTTCTTTTCCTCTCATTTTCTCCATCTTCTTCAAGAACTCAAGAGTTCTTTCTTCCTCTCATCTTCTTTATCCTTTCCACCACCACACAACCACCATTAAATCCTCCTTGAAACACTTAGCCATATCATTCTCAAGATCAAACTCAAGAAGCACAACTTGCTTTCTTTTTCTTCTCTCTTGGCCGAAACTTCCTTCAAGCCCAAGGGAAGATTTTTCTTCCATTCTCCTCTCAAGACCAAGCCTTTTTTATTCTCTAAGAGACATACCTTTAGTAGGGATTTATTTTATTAAATTTATTTATCCTTTAAAGTCTTGTTTAAAATGAGTTTTGTTGGTTTCTCTTGGCTTCTTGCAACTTCTTTTCCTCTCTTTATGTTTCAGCCTTGGAGCCTTTCTTCAAAGAAAAATATTGGCTTGATGATGAGGGTTCAAAGGGTTGATCATAAGAATCATGTAACACCCTAGTAATTAACCAGATACACCTAGGTTGAATCTGATTAATGACTAGACTTTACTCCTTGCTTTGGTTCTTTCTTCATAATTTGAAAATACTTAGTGAAATTACGAGCCATTTTTTTTTTTAAACACATAATTGAAAACATGAGCCGAGTACAACGTGAACGAGTAAGCGGGGTATAATAAGACGTTTAAGAATATATCACATCATATCACTTAGGCTCCATCATATAACATTCATAAGCACATTATAGCATATATTTACATACAATAACCTCACTCAAAGGGTGGGTTATGTTCATACATCATTATCTTATGCAAACCCATAAAAGAAAATATACTTAAGGAAATACATGCCCCTAAACTAGATAACTCCATAAGCCGGGAAGGTTATCCTAAAACTAGTGTGCATGATCACACATAAATCCACTAAGAACCTTTTATGGCCACCGCCCTGGAAACGGGGAATAACCGATCCACTGATGAGCTCCCTGATCGGGACACACGAGATGCACCAGCCGGGTCGCATGGACGGCCTTCGCTAACCTCTACAATAACAAGCTTCCCTCACTACCCTCTCTTACACGCATGGGAGCAGGAGCAAGAGCTCTCTCGTAATATACATGAGTAGGAGTTGTCCCTCAAGGATCAGTAATATCTCGCCTCGAACATACCTGGAAATCCATGGACAGCAGATGAAGCGGGATAAGAACGTGAACATCCGCTCATCAAGTGGACGTGCATGTTCCAAAACCATTTCATCGCCATAGGGAGAAGTAGGAGAAAATCGACAACTAGGGACAGGATGTGCGGTAAATGGACGACCTATGTAAATAAAAACACGAATCACAGACTCTTCCTTCAAAATGATACGAGCGATGCAATCGGGATCATAGTGGAATTCCCAAGTAGGGGTATCAACGAACAGACTTAATGTCGCCATTTGAATCTGGAGACAATGACGGAAATAAAGAAAGGGAGTGAGAATCTTGCTAAAGAATTCTCAGTAGGGTACTCTCCTTCTACAAAGTTGTCATCATCAAAGTCCCCAGAACCCTGGGATTATTCTAAAATAGTGAGCATGCAAAGATTCATTTTAAGTTCGGACAAATACTTAACCGGCGTTCGGCAATTTTTAATCAACCCTCTTATAATGCATCTTATTCTTAACATGTCATATTTACAATGAACATTTCCTTTATCATTACATCATATTCCTCATCATCATTATCAAAATAACATGCATAAAAGAACGCGTCATATAATATTAGCTACACATGGACACAAAGGCACATATTTCATTTCTTTAGTGCCTTTGATGACTTAAAATCTTATCATCATTATTTTCCTTGGGCCACCCTATACTCCACCCTTTGGGAGTAATTTAGGTTATGAGCTCATATTTTACTAGTCGTCACTAGCATATACTTATCCTCTTGATAAGCTAAAGTCCCGACTCACCCTTTTGAGAGAACGGGTTATTAGGGGCTAAAATCACCTTTTCACCACCTATAGTCCGATGGTTCCAAAGGATCATTTTCTTATAAGTTTAAGTCATCATTAAATCTTTGCATGTTATATCATAATACAATTCATAAACATCATAACATTTTCTCATTTATAGTCTTAAGCTAGAATAATATATATCAATAGAATCATGCATATGGGAGATTCCCAGAAAGAGAGGGTCACAGTGGACACGCTTAAATACCAAGTCTTTCCTCAAATGTAATCTTTCCAAATTACACTTTTACAATGATACACTTTCTTCTAGCAACAAAGGTAAATTTTACATAATAAAGAACATTTCATGTACAAGCATTTCTCATTATTTGTAACAAAGAACTATACCATGCAAGCTAGAAAATCATTCAATGATATCAAGTACTTAATAAGCATCCAATCCTTACATAGAATTATCAATTATAGAACTAATTAGTTACTAAACCAATTATGAATCATTCTCTTAACAATAAACCATAATTATCACAACTTCAATCATATCAAATCATTATCACACATTGATACTAAACTCAGATGTAATCATGAACCCTCATGCAATTACATAGAATCATATTTTTAAGTGCATATAAAATACTAGTTCCCGTGAAAATCCTTTCAAAGCCTTAAAACTCATTTAGAAACTAGTTCTTTGTCAAATTTGGGAGGATCTTCACAATTAAAATTCTCACTTAAGATAAAAGGAGTAAGTCTTGAGCTTTAGAGATTTAGGTGACATCTTAGAATTATAAACATGCTATGCAACCTTATTTTAATCTTATCTTTATAAGGTGATAGCTTGGAATTATAAACATGATATGCAATTCCATTTCTTTATCTTTAAGAGATTTAAGGTGATGACTTAAAAATTAAACATGATGCAAGAACTTGAAATATAAACATGATACAAGAAACTGAGCCAGGTAATCCGCATGTAGACCAGAGAGGGAGAAGAAAATATTAAGAAACCTGAGCGCAGAGTCCGCATGTGACCAGAGTGGGAGAAGAGAATATTATTATTACATCTTTTTAAGCTCCAATCTCAAGACTTTTTTAAAGAATAAATTTTAACTCCAATAATCATATTTCTTGCTTGTGATACATGGGCAAGTCTTTGAGCTCTAGGATTTTAGGTGATGGCATAAAATAAACATGCCATGCGTTGATTCTTTTAGCCATTATAAAATATAGTGAGAGCATAAATTAAATATGAGATGCAACCTCTTTATTATCTTGAAAGATTAAGTGATGACTTGAAACATAAACATGAGATACAAGCTTGGAATTTAAACATGAGAAATGCAAGTTCATTTATTCATTCTTGAAAATTTAGTGATGACATAGAAGGTAAACATGGTTATGCAAAGCATAAACTTAATCATGGATGCAAATTCATTTTGTTTCTTTACTAGAGCTCCTTCAAGACTTTAAAAGAATTATAAATTCAACCCAATACATATCTTAACAAGAAATAAAACATAAAAGGAAAAAAATACATCTTTCAAGTTCTAAACTAAAAATCTTTGTTTTAGCATCATAAAGCATTATTCTTTAAAGTTTTGCATCAAGTGGAATTTTCAAGCTTTAGAGGCCTAACTTGTGATGGATTTACAACCCACCCTCAAGGTCCTCATCATCAAGCCATCATCTTAGTTCCACCTAGGCCATATGGTTGAATTGGTTAAAGAAAATTGAAGAGGAAAACCAAATGAAAAGCTGATGCAAGTTCATAATTTCATCATTTTGAGCTAAAAACACAACTCCTCAAAGCATAGAAATAAATTTAGAAACTACTCCTACCTAATCTGAGTTGAAGAAGAGGAAGAGAACTTGGTTTCTTGAAGTGAAATGAAACAAAAATCTCTTTGAAAATCGAAGACAGAATTCAGCCAAAGAGGAGGAAGAAAGAAAGTTTTTGGTGCTCCTAAAAACTAGTTATGAACCAAGCATTCCAAGACCACTCAAGCAAGCCTATTTATAGAAGATTTTGAGGCTTCTAATTGGCCAAAATGATGAGGTAGTGGACGAATTTTGCAGGAGAAATAAGGGAGGAAAAATCATTTTAGACAAAGTTGTATGAAATTAAGGAATTATGTCTCATATGGTGACATTTTGGCATTTTGTTTTAGTGCAACTTTTAATAATTCAGCTGCATAATGGCATCAATAATTTCCTGTCCATTACAGCCCAAAGAAGTGAAATTTGTGTTCCATGCATTATTTAGGTGTAGGCAAGATATTCATGTAATTTAGAGAATTTACTGCTAAGGGTTTAAGTGAATTAGTAAGCAATTTGGGTGTTTTTGAGCAATTTTGGGTTCTAATCAATCTAAATACATAATTTTGACTCTAGATTAATATTTAGAATTTAATAAGCTTTAATTTGAGCCTAATATTGCTTAGGTTTCAGTGATAATAATCAAAAATCCCGAATTCAGAAAACCGCCAAAAATAGTGGGCAAAATCGCATTTTCACTTAAAAATTGCCCGAGGCCACCCGAGCTTAACCAATGGTTAATCATGGCTTAAAAACACATTTTAAAAACATTTTAGTGAGGTTCGGGCTCGGGCACGCACATCTGAGTTAAACAAACAGGTATGCTTTATTATTTCACAGGCTTAACTCAAAATTGAGATCCTTCGCTTTATTAACACACATAACACAAACAATCCCTTATTATCCTCAAAATATCCCCTCTTGAGAATAGGTGGCCCACGATCCCCATTTTCCTCGAGTAAAATAACTCGTGGCATTTTGGTCATTTTATACGCATGTAAATTCGGATTTGCGACTCTCGCATGAATCGTTCCTAACCTCTCTTCTAATGTTATATTCCTTTATTGAGGATTGTTTGGCCTCAAATCTTATGTAATAATTACCTACGGTAATTCGGTAATTGAGTAATTTCTAATGACAGTAAAAATTACAGTAAAAATTGGGGCGTTACAAATCACCACTTGTGTAACCTCTAAAGCTTGAAAACTTGGTTTTTGAACCAAGAAGCATTTCAGTTTTTCCTTTGCTTTTCTTTGGTTCTAGTTTTGGTTGGAAAATGACTCAAGGATGAGAGCACATGATGTTGGTGTTGATATATCATCAAGATCATGGCCTCTAGAGTTTCAAAGTTTCATCCTTTCTCCTTCATGGTTTTGCCATAGTTTCCTTTTCTTTGATATTTTGGTTTTGTCACCAAAGACATGGTGAGATGGTTTCTAAAACTCAAAGCTTGGTTTTCTAACTTGATCCATTTTTGGTTCTTTAAATAATATTAATGTTTAATTTGTTTCTTTAAGTCCATTTCCTTGAGCTTGATGATGATGTTCAAACCATAAGGTTTCCTTGTAACCTTGGTACAAGAACTCTAAAGCTTGCTTTACCTTGTTAAGATAAGTTGGGGGTGAGGTTTATGCTCCTTTAAAGTCTTGTAAGAGCTCTAGTAAAGATATAAAAATGAACTTGCATATTTATATTTCTAGCACATCATATTTATATTTCAAGCTCTTGCATCTCATATTTACTTTCCTATGTCATCACTAAACTCTAAAGATTAAAGAAAAGGACTTGCATTATCACGTTTAAGTTCAAGCCTTGCATTGCATGTTTACATTTCAAGTCATCACTTAAAGAACTCAAAGATTTAAAATGAGAACTTGCATATCATCTAATTAAATCTCGAAGCCTTTCTATTTCGACCTTAAAGTCGATTGTTGCTGGGCCTAGAGCACTAAAATAAAGAATTGAACTTGCATATTTACTTTTCAAGTCTTACATATTTATTTTCAAGTTTCGCATATATACTTTAAGCCTTGCATATTTAATTTCAAGTTATTGCATCTCATATTTACTTTAAAGCTCTCACTTTACTTTATAATGAAGAATAAAATGGAATGCATAGCACGTTTATATTTTTGTCATCACTTAAAGAACCTAGAGCTCAAGGACTTGCCCTTTTTATCTCAAGATGAAGGTGGTTGTGGACACATCCTCATGGATGCATATTTCGGCCATGTGATGACGATGAGCTTAGTGTGATTCTCATCTAGTCACAAGAGCCAACAACCTACATTCTAAGATTTTCTTTAGACCTCAAGAGTTTTATAAAATTATTACCAATGAGATTTATGAATTAAACCTCTCCTAGGAATGTTTTAAACTAGCTACTGCCCTATGGCCATTCTTAGTCCCTTTTGTGAAATAAAATGGTTTTCAAAGAGTTTTAGAAATCCTAAAATGATGTCAAGAGAAACTAGCAATTTATATGTCTTGAAAGTGTGAGATTATGTGTTCTATGGAATCTATCCTTTTCAATTCTGCCATGGTGTGTTTACTGCTGTATGATGATGTTTTGACAAGTTAGAATGTGCAAAAATTATATATGTTGAGGTAGGAGCCTTTCTATGCATGTTAGGAAAGAACCTAGTCTAACAGAAAAATCGTAAAGTCAAGTTTTAGCATAGTTATGGCCCATTTATTTTTAGTTTCTGCCCAAACTGTTTTAGTGGGATAATAATCAGATTAGGATTGTTTAATTATGAAAAACTTGGTAACATTTGATGTAGGATTGATTTTTAGAGCCTATAGAGAAACTAGCAACTAGAAAACTGTAAAAATGTAATTCTAGAACTCTTAGAACATTTAATTTCCTGATTCTGTACAGCACCCCTATAAAGTAATAAACATGATTTATAAATAGTTCAAAGGCTTAGGAATACCTCATAATTGGTTTAGATTTAATATATAGCGCCTTAGGCAAAGACGGAACCAAGAAAGGGTCTAAAACGTAAGTTCTAGAACCCCGTAATCATGAAGAGGTAACTCTGCCCTTAGAGTATGATGGTGCCCAGATTTATTAATGAACATAAATGCTAGTAAGAATTATTACTTCTGAACCCTTAGGTGCATAAGAGGTTGATAAAGAACAATAGAATAATCATATCTCACGTCTAAGACCCGTAAGGGTCAAACAAAGCATAAGACACCATAGGTTCGAGAGCATAATGAGCTATAATGTTACATGAGAATGTATGTTTAATTATGAGAATGACTTGATGTCTTATGGTGAAGTTGAATGGCTATGCATGTTCTATATGTTTCGTGGCATAAAGCAAGTTTGAAGGAAATCCGATGTACGCTGTTATGCTGCCAAATTTCCCACCAAACTTGAGGATTTGAGAAAAGTTTGTGAAAACTCTTGGGTGACACCGGTTTGGCCGAGCACCCCCAGGAAAGGTTCTGGGTGACACCAGTTCGGCCGAGCACCCCCAGAACAGATGTGATATAACACTGAGACGCATTCCTACTGGTACAATGGGGAGGAAACAAATCCGTGAAGGTATTGACATTGAGCTTGCCAAAGTGGACAATTCGCTGTGTACTAGATACCAGTAGAGCATTTCAAAGAAGGAAATGATTCTAAGATAGGTGATCCAAGAAAGTTATGTATACCCCCCTCTATTAGCCCATAATAAATCTAGTGACGACTACTTAGGATTGAGCTTATTCCTAGGCGATAGGTGAGATGTAGTTTAGTGACCACATTATCGCCGAGCCAGTGAGTCGGTTGGATTTTTGGTGGATATATTAAGAGGGTGGTCTTTAAGAAAAAGAACTTAAGAGTTCGACTTATGAAAAAGATGTCACATGAAAAGTACTATGCCTTTTATGCCACGTATATGATTTATGTTTCTTTATGTTGAGCCCAAGAGCAATGATTTTCATGTTAATGTGCATATGGTATTGTCATGCATTCATCAAATATCTATTGCATTCATGCCATTAAGACTCATACAAAAAGACACCCACTTCGGATAAATAAATTTGGAAAGCTTAAAACCGAACCTTATGCATGTACACCTTTTTCATAATTAAAATCGAGGTGGCTGGGGACGACGATGATGACACTCGTGTTAGAGCTGGGAATCCCTACTGAGAATCTTGAATGAGTTTCTCATCCCTCTCTTTTCTTCCGTGTCATCTCTAGACGAGGATTACAACGAGGTTCGTGACTTCTTCTAAGGCTCGTGCTTAAGGGTCACACTAGCAAATGGAGTAGAGGGTCGCCGCAGAAGCATAGATAGTTTAGCTTTTGGATTGATACTCATCCAACCTCATAGGTGGATAAGGATCACTTCATATAAATAGGCATGTTTTGATGTAAATAATGGTACAATGATGCTAGTAATTTATGTATTTATGAAGGAGTGATGATATTATGATTGTTATGTATGATACTATATTTCATGATTATGAATGGTGTGATTACTTTTCTTGCACGATATGGTTATGACGAACGTTACGTTAGCGCATGGCTCGCATTTTGTTTTTTCAAGTTTCGAAAAAGAAAAATTTATTCGTATCTTTCGCTAAGTATTTTAATGAAAGGTTTTAAATAATGAGACTAAAAGAGTAATAGACTAATGATTAACCTAAATATGTTCTAGAGTATTGTGTTAAAAATTAGGATGTTACAGGAAGCCTAAAACTAAAAATGGCAAGAGTAAAATGCATTTCTTGTTTCATCATCAAACCAAAAAAAAAAAAAGAACATAGAAGAAGAAAATATTTTCAATCAATCTAACATTCCAATGATTCAAAGAAAAAGAATGAGAACTTTAAAACAAAAATCCCTACCAAAGGTTTTTTCTTGTTGAAATAAGAAGAGCTTTGATCTTGGAGAGAGAGATGAGAAGAATAATTCTTCCTTGGAGTTCAAAGGGGGTTTCAGCTAAGAAGAGGAAAAGAAGAAGGAAGATAAGGAAGAACTTTTAGAATGAGAAAGAAGACAGAAAGCTTGAATGATCTTTGAGCTAAGATTGGAAGAATGAGCAAAATGGTATTGTGAGTTTCATTGAATGTGTATTTATAGAAAATCTTCAATATGAGAGGATGAGAGGGGGAAGGAGGTTGCGGCATTCATCAAGGAAAATAGGAGGAAAAAAAATCTCATCTAAGTGTATCATTACATTGAGTGGTGTAGGAATAGCTAGGTATGGGTTTGGGTATAGTTCTTTGGGTGTATGAGTTAATTAAATCAAAATGTGATGGATTGAATGGAAAGGGATGGCACCAGTTTCTTCAAGGACAAAGAGGAAGAAAATATCTCATTTTAATGTGGGTTAGGAGTGTGTTTAGGAGTAGATTTGATTAGGCCTTTGATTAGGAATTTGTAATCAAGTGTTTAGGTAAGAAAGTGAGTGATTAAGGCCATTCGGGTCATGGTTAAAGAGTGCTCTTGCTCACTTAGTGGAGTCAAACCTCATTTAACAAGAATTTCAATCACATCTTTGATTCCTTAATTTAAGGAATTAGAGAGAGAAAATACTATTCCAATTGATGACACAAAGTCTTAAATTAAGAAAGGGATTTTGAGTTTCTTTAAGCAATCTTAGACCCTAATTAACCTTAATTAATTATTTTGACTCTAAATTAATTATTAAAATTAATTAATCTTTAATTTGAGCCTAATATTGCTTAGGTTTTCATTAATTACACCATTAGGCCCATAATGCACTAGTTAGGGGCAAAATGGAAATTTTGTGCAGAAAAACTAAAAATTGAGATTTTCATCTCTAACAATACACATAACATAATTAATCCCCTTCAAGCATTAAAATATTCTCTTGAGGTTTGCTTGGACTGGCTTTCCTCAATTTCCCTGGTAAAAATGACCTCAGGGGCATTTTGGTCATTTGGACACTGGAAAAATCGGGGCATTACATATGGCATTGAAGTTATCTCATCAAAAAATGTATAAAGCTAAGGCAATAAAAGTTATTAAAGCCTCTGATAAGTAGGATGAAACTGATGATGAGTCGGATGAAGAAGATGGAAATGAGCTCTTCATGCTTGGAAGGAAAATGTCCAAAGTTTGGAGAGGAAAAACAAAGAAGAGATGAGATATCAACTTCAGAAAGGATAGAAAAGGCAAGCTGAAGCTTGAAGCTGTTATCTATTTTTAGTGTGGGTATAAAGGTCATCTCAGATCAGACTATCCCAAACTTAAAGGCCCATAGAAAAGATTAGCACCAAAAAAGAAGGGCATGTTAGCTAACTGGGGCGAATCAGGGGAAGACAAGGAAGAGACAGAAGATCAAGAGGAAATGGAAGTTGCTAATCTGTGCTTCATGGCTGGATATTCATCAGAAAGTGAATCTAAGGTAAATAATACTGATCCTTCATATGATGAACTTTTGTCTCTCTATAAAGAATTGCTTGAAGATTCTCAAACTCTTTCTTCACATTATCTCAGTCTGAAGAAAGAACATAAGAAAACTATTTTGGAACTCAAAATGGCCAAAACTGAAGCTAATAATCTAGGGCTTGAAAATGAAGAATTAAAAGGTGAAAACACAGTTTTAAACATAAAAGTCAATACCTTAGAATCTGAAGCTGAAAATAAAAATGAACATACTCAGAAAGTCATTTTTGAGCTTGAAAGAGCTTCAAAGCTTCTTAAATCTGACCTGGAAAAGATGGTAAATGGATCAAGCAATCTTGATCTAATGCTTAATGGTCAGAGGCCATATTTTCAAAAGACTGGACTGGGATATGAAGAAGAGTTTAATAAAAAAGGAAAACTAACTTTCTTCCAGAAAGATAACAGAAAAGCTTTGTGCACTATTTGTTTTAAGAAGGGACATCTACTTGACAAATGTTTCATGAAAAGGAAGCTTTTCAGAAAGGTTGGACAATCTTCTTTTCAAACTAACTCAAGAGGACCCAAGAGAATATAGGTACCTAAAGTAAAAAATGTGCTCACTACAGGTCTGCCTAAGGACGCATATGGAACCTGAAAACAAATTGAACTTGGACAGTGGTTGTTCGAGGCACATGTCCGGATCAAGAAAATGGTTTAGAAATCTATGACCCAAGAACTCAAGATTAGTGAGATTCTCAGATCGAGGTAAGGATGATTCTCACCAAATTTATGATGTTTGCTAGTTGGTGGTCTGGCTCACAACTTATTAAGTATCAGTAAGTTTTGTGACCAAGGTTTTAATGTTATATTTAATACTCATACATGCAAAGTAGTAAGTCCCACTTCAAAACAAGTAATTTTATCTGGGACAAGGCATGATAACACATATGTGTTATCCTTTGATGATCTAAAAGATAAAAATGTAAAATGTCTCGCATCTTCATAGATGATAAGTGGTTATGGCATAAGAAGCTTAGGTATGCTCATATGAAGCTTATTTTTGAGCTCTCTCAGAAAGAGGTTATTAAAGGCCATCCAAAGATCACATTTGATTAGGACTCAACTTGTGACTTCTGTGAGAAAGGCAAGCAGACTAAAGCTTCTTTCCATAACAAGCATGTGGTTTCAACTACTAAACCACTTGAGCTTTTACATATGGATCTCTTTGGTCCTACGAAAATTGCAAGTCTAGCTAGAAAGAGATATTGCCTTGTTATAGTAGATGATTACTCCAGATTTACATGGGTTATCTTTTTAGCTTCTAAGGATAAGGTTTTTGAAAGATTCAAAGTTTTGTAAAATGATTTTTTTAACACCCTAATATTTAACTCAACACGCCTAGGATGTATTTAAGTTAATTATTAGTTATTACTCTTTTGTTCCAGTTTTTAGCTCAAAACTTCTTGAAAATACTTTAGTGAAATATGGGTAAATTTTTTTTTTAACTTAAATGCCAAAATATGAGCTGTGTATACTAAGAATCTAACATCATTCATCTGGCCTGTATAAGAGAGATGTTAGAAACAAATAACAAGTAAATACATAATATAACCATGGCATAACATAACTCAGATAATAATAGCATATCAATAACTGTATCATAATAGTGATGTCCTATAAACATAAGGACATCAATATATATCCATCAATAGAATACAAACTGATAAATGAGATACGATCACTCTAAAGGCAAATATCCAAAAGGAAACTATCTCCATTAGATCTGTTGTTTATAATTTATAATGTTGCTCCTCGTCCACGTCTCAGAGAAAATCACGAACTACACCATCTTCCTTGTTTGGAAGACAACACGGAAAAGAAAAGGGATGAGAAACTTATATAAGAATCTCAGTAGGGCTTCTCGACTCTAACACAAGTGTCATTGTCATTGTCCCTAGGAACCTCGGGTTTCATTATGAAAATGGTAGACACATATATAAGGTTTCGTTTATTAAGTTCTAAATACCATTAGCCAAAGTCCATATCTTTTGGCACGAATCTTAATGTCATGAATGTATGTCAATATCATATACAAAATATCATAGAATTTATAAAGCAATGCATATGATATAAAGAGCATAAAATCATAATCATCATTCTCATAAGTGACTTAAACTTCTTATTCTCTTTTCCTTGAGGGCCGCCCTATATTCTCTCTTTTCTCGAGAGTTCTATGTTATGAGTTCGTATCTTACTAGTCGTCATTAGTATAATCTTATCCCTTTTGATAAGTTAAGTTCCTGACTCTTAAGGTATGGGATAGGGGGCATTAGGATCACCTTTCATAACCTTTAATTCGAGAAGTCCAAAGGATCACTTCCTATTTGGATCACCTCTCATAACCTTTAATTCGGAGAGTCTAGAGGATCATCTCCATCTGTCTTATGTCACCTTTAATCTTGGCATGTTATATAGAGATGCAAACATGAATAACTCATCATTTCAACATTTCATGCTCATAAACTTCATGAAATCATGCATCTCAATTTATCAAGCATAATCATAATATACCATAATTTAAATCACATAAACATGCATCATATTTCATTGCATATATCCATAGGCCATATAAATTTCAACACATGAACATAGCCTTCACAAGACATCATTCACATTTATCTCATCAAAACTATTGCTATTTACGCTTAAGCCCTAAAGGGGTCAAATCGTAATTTCTCAAAGATTAAAGGTCAAAACGTAAATACCCATTTTTAAAGCATTCTTACAAACTAAAGATCTTTAACATCAACCAATACTTTCAAGAGACTTATAATCACTAGAAACCATTTAAAACTCATCATAAAAACCTTTTAGGACTATAGACCAAATTTTAACATACTTTAGGGGTCAAAGTGTAACATCACACATTTTGAACACTTAATAGCAACCGAAACTTCTAAAACTTTTTCTAAACATTATAAATGTATTTTGAACACATGGACACATTCAATATCATTAGTTGCTCTAATTAAAAACATTTGGCTGAAATAACATAGTTGATAGTTCAAAAACATCTTTCCATATTTTGCAAAATGACCCAATCTAACACTTGTAATTACCCTTTTATGCATCTATGATACCAAAAATAACTTTTACATCAAATATAAGTAATTCTTAAGTATGTGAATAATGTGAATCACCTTGAATAGTTCTTGAACATAATCAGAAAATTAGTCTCCTTAAAGCTTCATAAAATCACGATTTTAATCTTTTCTAATTACTAATTATTCCCAAATTGTTAAAAACAATTTTTACATCAATTATAAGCAATTTATAGACATCCAAACCTTTTAAATCAGTATCCTAACCATTTTATTTAATTTAAGTCAGTAACCTAAATCTTTTATTCAAAAAGCTTGAGAAAAGCACAATCTTTAACATCTTTGAATTTCTAATTCTAACAAAAGTTATTTGAGTAATTTAAAGACAAGATCAAATCCTTAAAAATAAAATAAACCAACTTCAATACCAAGAACATCAAGAGGCTAAAAATAATGTAATTTAAGTATGTCCATAGTAAAAATTCCTATTTAAAATTAAAGAGGTAAGTTTTAAGTTTTAGAGATTTAGGTGATAGCAAGAATCATAAACATGCTGTGCAATCCCATTTTTAATCTTTATCATTATAAGGTGATAACTTGGAAATATAAACATGATATGCAATACTTGAAATATAAATATGAAGATACAAGTTCATTTTTAGATCTTCAAAGTTTAGGTGATAACTTGAAATATAAACATGAAATGCATTACTTGGAATTTAAACATGAAGATGCAAATTCATATTATTATCTTCAAGATTTAAGGTGATGACTTGAAATTAAACATGATTATGCAAGGCTTGAAATTTAAACATGATATGCAAGAGCTTGAAACTTAAACATGAATGCAAGTTCATTTATTATCTTGTTAAGCTCAAAACTTTTAGCGAATTAAACTCTTTAACCTCAATTAATCTTAACAAAGGAAATGAGCTTTAGAGTCCTTGATTATCATGGTTCCAAAAACCTTATTTCATGGTCTCATCATCAAGCTTATTACGAATTGAATTATAAGCAAAGAATCAAGGAAATAACATGAAATAAAATCCCTACCAAGTTGTTTCTTGTTAATAAAAGATAATGCTTGATCTTTGGAGAAGTTAGTGTGTCCTTGATGAGTCCTCCAATTTCGGCCAAGATGAGAATAAATAGAGGAAGGATTTTTCTTGTGTTTTTGTGTTTGATAATGGAAAGGTTGTGTATTTAGGAGTTGATTTATAGTTGAAATGTGTATGCTTGAGGTTTAGAGCTTGGTTAGAGGTATGGAATGGAGTCTCTTGGATGTGAATGAGGAAGAAGAAGAAAGCTTAAAGTATTGAGAGAATTAGAGAACTTTGAGCAAGGAAAGTATCAAGTAAGCAAGTGCTAAGGCCATGAGTGTTTGTGTGAACATTTTGGCAATGGAAGAACATGTATTTATAGGCTCATGAGGGCTGCACGGCTGCTGCACCATGGCTAGAAGATGGAGGTTTTATTTCATTGTTTTGTTAAAGAAAACTTTGGAAAAAGAAAGCCTATCTTGTTGTAATAATTTTGCTCATGCATAATGGATCAAAACACTAAAATATGATGCTAATGGGAGACATTGTGGCTGATCACATTATGGCTGAAATGGGTGGGTTTTCTTTTGATTAAACATAACCAAAAATAATGCAAAAGAAAGCTGAAGAAATGGTGATAAGGCTGGATATGATTCTTTGTTGGAAAATTAATAAAATATGGTGAAAATGAAGCAACATGGCTGCTGGTTTCTGATTACATTAGGATTAGATTGGTATTGTTTTACAAGTGGGAAATCATGTATTAGATGTGTACTTAGGTAAAATATTAGGAATTGATAGATTAGTGAAAATGGTAAAAGGTTAAGTGTTTAGGACAAATTAAGACAAGATAAAAAGAGTAATCATATACTAGTAAATGAAGTTAATTTCAAGTGAGTAAAAAATCAATTTGTAACATAAATTCTAAACTTAGGATAAGGAAATGTAAATATACTAGGTATTACCTAAACCGTAATCTTAACTTTGATTTCATGTAAAAACTCACTGTAATTACTGGAAATTCTCAAATTATACTTGAAATAGTCATTTTGAACCTTTGGGTGAAAACTGAATTCAAAGATTATATAATTTCATGTAAAATTACCGGAGTAAAATGGTAATTTTACATACGGTAAAAATTAAGAATTGAAATTTTTATCTCTAAGGCACATATAATTCCCCTCAAGCATAAAACTAACCCCTCAAAGATAATCTAGGTTGGTTGTCCTTGATTTCTAGGTAAAAATGACCTCAGGGGTATTTTGGTCATTTTAAATGTATAGAAAAATTGGGGTTTGTGACTTTCGCACGAATCGCTAATCAAGTTCCCATAATGTTTCTCTAATGTTATATTCCTTTATTGAGGATTATTCAGCCTCAAATTACGAGCAAAAATTACCTAGGAGTATTTTGGCAATTTCACACAACAGTAAAAATTGGGGCGTTACAATTTTGTATTGAAAAAGATTCTCAAATCAATATTATTAGATCTAATCATAAAGGAGAATTTGAGAATTAGTTTTTTAATGAGTTTTGTGAAAATCATGGCATTCTTCACGAGTTTTCTACACCTAGAACTCCCCAACAAAATGAGATAGCTGAAAGGAAAAACAGAAGCTTGCAGGAAATGACCAGAATAATGCTTTTAGAAAGTGATTTCTCAAAAGGTTTTTGGGCAAAGGCTGTAAATGCCTCTTGCCATATTCAAAATAGAATCTTTCTTAGGCCAATTATCAAGAAAACTCCTTATGAGCTATGGAAGGGTAGAAAGCCCAACATATCATATTTTCATATCTTTGGCTCATCACATTTTATTTTTAACACTAAGGAAAAACTCACCAAGTTTGATCCAAAGTCCAATGATGGGATCTTCCTAGGATATTCTTCTGTGTCTAGGGCCTATAGGGTATGCAACAAAAGAACATCATGCATAGAAGAGACCATTCATATGATGTTTAAAGAGCTCAGAAAAGACTTTATTGATGATCTTGAAGATCTAGAAGAGAGCTTTGTAAAGATGAATCTAAAAGGTACTTCAGATAGCAAGATGATGAAAGACAAAACATCAGAAAGTAAGCTCCAAAACACAAGTATCTCAGAAAATTTTCTCAAGTCTCCTAAAATATTAGAAAATGATATTTCTGACCATCAAGAAAAGCAATCTGAAGATGAAGGAGAAGCTGATGAACTTCAAAGTCAAAGAAACTACAAGGGAGTTTCTAATTTAAAAGTAATTTCTCATAACAAAGTTCTTGGATATATCTGTAAGGATGTAAGAACCATATCATCCCTTAGAAATACATCAAACTGCATTTTCATCTGCACTATTGAGCTGAGTGCATTGAAGAAGCTTTGAGTGATCAAAGTTAGGTGGATGCTATACAAGAAGAATTGGATCAGTTTAAGAAAAGCAAAGTTTGGACTCTTATTGAAAAACCAAAGGGAAAAACCATCATTGGCACAAAATGGGTATTTAGGAATAAGCTCAATAAGGCTAGGAAAGTTAGCAGAAACAAAGCAAGATTGGTTGCACAAGGTTATTGTAACACCCTAATATTTAACTCAACACGGCTAGGACGCGTTTAAGTTAATTATTAGTTATTACTCTTTTGCTCCAGATTTTAACTCAACTTCTTTAAAATACTTTAGTGAAAATATGAGTAAATTTTTTTTTTTGAAACTTAAATACCAAAACGTGAGCCGCGCATCCTAAGTATCTAACATCGTTCACCTTTTCTGCATAAGAGAAGTGTTAGAAACAAATGACAAGTAAACACATAATACAATCATGGCATAACATAACTCAAATAATAATATCATATCAATAAGTGTATCATAATAATGATGTCCTATAAACGTAAGGACATACATATCCATAATTAGAAATACAAACTGATAAATAAGAAGTAATCACTCTAAAGGCACATATCCAATGAGAAACTATCTTCGTTAAATCTCTTGTTCTATAGCAAAGCTCCCACGACCATTACTCAAAGCCACGAACTACTTCATCATGCTTGTCTGGAGACGACACGGAAAAGAAAAGGGATGAGAAACTTATACAAGAGTCTCAGTAGGGCTTCCCGACTCTAACACAAGTGTCATCGTCATCGTCCCCAGGAACCTCGAGTTTAATTATGAAAATGGTGAACATATATATAAGGTTCATTTATTAAGTTCTAAATATCATTAGCCGAGGCCCGTATCTTTTAGCATGAATCTTAATGTCATGAATGCAACATATTAGTCATGGATGCATGTCAATTTCATATAATATCATAAAATCCATAAAACGATGCATATGATATAAAGAACATCATGATCATTATTCTTACAGGTGACTTAAACTTCTTCATTCTCTTTTCCTTGGGGGCCGCCCTATAATTCTCTCTTTTCTCAAGAGTTCTAGGTTATGAGCTCATACCTCACTAGTCGTCACTAACATATTCTTATCCCTTTTGATAAGATAAATTCCCGACTCTTAAGGTACGGGATAGGGGGCATTAGGATCACCTTTCATAACCTTTAATTCGGGGAGTCCAAAGGATCACTTCCTATTCGGATCACCTCTCATAACCTTTAATTCGGGGAGTCTAGAGGATCATTTCCATGTGTCTTATGTCACCTTTAATCTTGGCATATTATATGAAGATGCAAACATGAATATCACAATTATAACTCATCAATTCAACATTTCATGTGCATCTAAATGAATTAAACATAATTATAACATGCCATAATTTAAATCACATAAACATGCATCATATTTCATTTCATATATCCATAAGCCATATAAGTTTCCGCACATGAACATACCCTTCACAAAACATCATTCACATTCATCTCATCATATTATCAATATTTACGTTTAAACCCCAAAGGGTTAAATCACAATTTCTCAAAGGTTACGGGTCAAAATGTAATTACCCATTCTTAACATCTACTCATAAATTAAAGACCTTTAACATTAACCAATACATTTCAAGAGACATATAACTATCAGAAACCATTCAAACTTATCATAAAAACCTTTTAGGGCTATAGACTAAATTTAACATGATTTAGGGGTCAAAGTGCAATTTAACACAATTTTTGACACTTAATAGCAATCGAAAATTATAAAACTTTTTCTAAACATTATATATAGTATTTTGAACACATAATAACATCAGATATTATTACTAACCCTAATTAAAATCCTTTCATCAAAATTACATAATTGATAGTTTAGAACACAACTTTCTACATTTTACAAAACGGTCAAAACTAACACTTATAATTATCCTTTTCAACCTCTAAGATACCAAAAACAATTTTTACATCTAATACTAATAATTCTAAGGTATATAAAACATATGATCAGTATCTAATCAGTGAGGAATTAATTCAGAAAATTCATTGTCTAAAGCTTTGTAGAATTACGATTTTGATCCTTTTTATCTACTAGTTTATCACAAAAATGCTAAAAACAATTCTTACATCAATTATAAGTAATTTATAAACATTCAAAGCCTTTAAATCAATATCCTAACTATTTTATTTAAATCAGGTCAGTAGCAAAATTTTCAAATCATAAAGCTTGAGAAAAGCATAAATTCAAACATCTTTAGATTTCTAACTCTAACAAAATTATTTAAGTAGCTTAAAAACAATATCAAAGCCTTAGTGTAACACCCTAGTAATTAACCAGATACACCTAGGTTGAATCTGATTAATGACTAGACTTTACTCCTTGCTTTGGTTCTTTCTTCATAATTTGAAAATACTTAGTGAAATTACGAGCCATTTTTTTTTTTAAACACATAATTGAAAACGTGAGCCTAGTACAACGTGAACGAGTAAGCGGAGTATAATAAGACGTTTAAGAATATATCACATCATATCACTTAGGCTCCATCATATAACATCCATAAGCACATTATAGCATATATTTACATACAATAACCTCACTCAATGGGTGGGTTATGTTCATACATCATTATCTTATGCAAACCCATAAAAGAAAATATACTTAAGGAAATACATGCCCATAAACTAGATAACTCCATAAGCCGGGAAGGTTATCCTAAAACTAGGGTGCATGATCACACATAAATCTACTAAGAACCCTCTATGGCCATCAGTCTCCGGAAATGGGGAATAAATCCGATCCACTGATGAGCTCCTCGGGAGAGAGGACACGAGATGCACCAGTCGAGGTCTCGGCATGGACGGCCTTCTTGCTAACCTCGGTGAACAAGCTGTTTCACTACCTTCTCTACACGTGTGGGAGTAGGAGCGAGCTCTCGAATATACATGAGTAGGAGTGTCTCACCGGGGATCAGTTTTGAATATCTCATCTAGGGAACATACTACTGGAAATCCATGGACAATGATGAAGCGGGATAAGAACGTAACATCGTTTCATCAAGTGGACGTGAATGTTCGAAAACCATTCCATCGCCATAGGGAGAAGTAGGAGAAAATCGGATAACTAGGGGACAGGGATGTGCAAATGGGCGACCTATGTAAATAAAAACCTGAATCGTGGCACCTCCCTTCAAAATGATACGAGCGATGCAATCGGATCATAGTGAAATTCCCAAGTAGGGATATCAACAAATGTGACCTAATGTCGCCATCCGAATCTGGAGACAATGACGGAAATAAAGAAAAAGGAGTGAGAATCTTGCTAAAGAATTCTCGATGAAGGTACCTCGTTCTACAGTGTCATCATCAAAGTCCCCCGGAACCTCGGGGTTATTCTAAAATAGAGAGCATGCAAAGATTCATTTTAAGTTCGGACAAATACTTAACCGAGGTTAGTCAATTTTTAATCATCGTCTTATAATGCATCATAATCTTAACATGTCATATTTACAATGAACTTTTCCTTTATCATTACATCATTTTCCTCATCATCATTATCAAATAACATGCATAAAAGAACGTTATATAATATTAGCTACATGTGGACATAGTGCACATATTTCATTTCTTTAGTGCCTTAGGTGACTTAAAATCTTATCATCATCATTATTTTCCTTAGGCCACCCTATACTCCACCCTTTTGGGAGTAATTTAGCTTATGAGCTCATACTTTACTAGTCGTCACTAGCATATACTTATCCCTTTTGATAAGCTAAAGTCCCGGCTCTACCCTTTTGAGAGAACGGGTTAAGGGGCTAAAATCACCTTTTCACCACCTATAGTCTGATGGTTCCAAAGGATCATTTTCTTATAAGTTTAAGTCACCATTAAATCTTTGCATGTTATATCATAATACAATTCATAAACATCATAACATTTTCTCATTTATAGTCTTAAGCTAGAATAATATATAACAACTGTAATCATGCATATGGGAGATTCCCAGGAAAGAAAGGTGGGTCACAATGGACACGCTTAAATACCAAGTCTTTCCTTAGCCAGAACCTTTCCAAATTACACTTTTACAATGATACACTTTCTTCTAGCAACAAAGGTAAATTTTACATAATAAAGAACATTTCATGTATAAGCATTCTCATTATTTGCAACAGCAACTATAACATGCAAGCCAAGAAATCATTCAATAAGCATCCAATCCTTACATAGAATTATCAATTATAGAACTAATTAGTTACTAAACCAATTATGAATCATTCTCTTAACAATAAACCATAATTATCACAACTTCAACCATATCAAATCATTATCACACATTGATACTAAACTCAGATCGTTGGCGAATCATGAACCTCATGGATTACATAGAATCATATTTTAAGTGCATATAAAATACTAGTTCCACAGTAAAATCCTTGCAAAGCCTTAAAACTCATTTAGAAACTAGTTCTTTGTGAAATTTGGGAGGATCTTCACAATTAAAATTCTCACTTAAGATAAAAGGGGTAAGTCTTGAGCTTTAGAGATTTAGGTGACATCTTAGAATTATAAACATGCTATGCAACCTTATTTTAATCTTATCTTTATAAGGTGATAGCTTGGAATTATAAACATGATATGCAATTCCATTTCTTTATCTTTAAGATTTAAGGTGATGAATTGAAAATTAAACATGATGCAAGAACTTGAAATATAAACATGATACAAGAAATCGGAGCGGCGGTAATCCGCATGTGACGATAGAGTGGATAAGAGAATATTAAGAAATCGGAGCGATGAGTCACAGTGATAGAGGGAGAAGAGAATTATTATTACATCTTTTTAAGCTCCAATCTCAAGACTTTTTAAAGAAGAAATTCTTTAACTCCAATAATCATATTTCTTTGCTTGTGATACATGGGCAAGTCTTTGAGCTCTAGGATCTTTAGGTGATGGCATAAAATAAATATGTCATGCGTTGATTCTTTTAGCCATTATAAAATATAATGAGAGCATAAATTAAATATGAGATGCAACCTCTTTATTATCTTGAAAGATTAAGTGATGACTTGAAACATAAACATGAAATACAAGCTTGAAATTTAAACATGAGAAATGCAAGTTCATTTATTCATTCTTGAAAATTTAGTGATGACATAGAAGGTAAACATGGTTATGCAAAGCATAAACTTAATCATGGATGCAAATTCATTTTGTTTCTTTACTAGAGCTCCTTCAAGACTTTAAAAGAATTATAAATTCAACCCAATACATATCTTAACAAGAAATAAAACATAAAAGGAAAATACATCTTTCAAGTTCTAAACTAAAAATCTTTGTTTTAGCATAATAAAGCATTGTTCTTTAAAGTTTTGCATCAAGTGGAATTTTCAAGCTTTAGAGGCCTAACTTGTGATGGATTTACAATCCACCCTCAAGGTCCTCATCATCAAGCCATTATCTTAGTTCCACCTAGGCCATATGGTTGAATTGGTTAAATAAAAATTGAAGAGGAAAACCAAAATGAAAAGCTAAGGTAAGTTCATAATTTCATCATTTTGAGCTAAAAACACAACTCCTCAAAGCATAGAAATAAATTTAGAAACTACTCCTTACCTAATCTGAGTTGAAGAAGAGGAAGAGAACTTGGTTTCTTGAAGTGAAATGAAACAAAATCTCTTTGAAAAAATTGAAGAAAGAATTCAGCCAAAAGAGGAGGAAGAAAGCAAGTTTTGGTGCTCTTAAAAACTAGTTATGAACCAAGCATTCCAAGACCACTCAAGCAAGCCTATTTATAGAAGATTTTGAGGCTTCTAATTGGCCAAAATGATGAGGTAGTGGACGGAATTTTGCAGGAGAAATAAGGGAGGAAAAATCATTTTAGACAAAGTTGTATGAAATTAAGGAATTATGTCTCTTATGGTGACATTTTGGCATTTTGTTTTAGTGCAACTTTGGTAATAATTCAGCTGCATAATGGCATCAATAATTTCGTCCATTACAGCCCAAAGAAGTGAAATTTGTGTGTTCCATGCATTATTTAGGTGTAGGCAAGGTATTCATGTAATTTAGAGAATTTACGGTTAAGGGTTTAAGTGAATTAGTAAGCAATTTGGGTGTTTTTGAGCAATTTTGGGTTCTAATCAACTTAAATACATAATTTTGACTCTAGATTAATATTTAGAATTTAATAAGCTTTAATTTGAGCCTAATATTGCTTAGGTTTGATATCTGAATCAAAAATCCCGAAATTCGCAGCGCCCAAAAGCGAGGCAAAATCGTGCATTTCACTTAAAAACTGCCCGAAGCCACGAGCTTAACTAATGGTTAATCATGGCTTAAAAACACATTTTAAAACATTTTAGTGAGGTTCGGGCCTTAAGACGCACACTGAGTTAAAATAACCGCATAGGCGTTTTGGTCATTTCAAGGTCCGAACTCAAAGTGAGATCCTTACGCTCTATTAACACACATAACACAAAAATCCCTTATTATCCTCAAAATATCCCCTTGAGAATAGGTGGGAGCCCACGATCCTCATTTTCTTCGAGTAAAATAACTTCAGGGCATTTGGTCATTTTATACGTCTGAAATCGGATTTGCGACTCGCATGAATCGTTCCTAACCTCTCTTCTAATGTTATATTCCTTTATTGAGGATTGTTCGGCCCGAAATCTTATCTAATAATTACCTACGGTAATCTCAATTGAGTAATTTCTAATGACAAGTAAAATTACAAGAGTAAAATTAGGGCGTTACATTACTCTCCTTAAAAAGAATTTCGCCGGAAATTGGGAGAACAACTTCGGGATATTGTGCTTTCATATTTGATTCCAGGGCTCCATGTAAGTTCCTTCGGTTTCACCCGTCCACATGCTACTTTGACCGAGGGTATAGCCTTGTTCCTTAATCGCTTAACTCCTCGATCACGATTCTCGTGGGTAGTAAGTTAAATGTCGTAGTTATCTCTTAATTGTAGATGTTCGGCTCTAGTACATACTTCGGGTCAGATTGATACTTTGTTAGCTGAGGGACATGGAAAACATCATGAAGGTTGGATAGACTGGGGGTAGGGCTATACGGTGCTACAGGAGGTCCTACTTTGGTAAGGATTTCAAACGGACCAAGAAATCTGGGGCTCAATTTCTTTACTTTTATTGCTCGGCCATGCCTGTGGTGGGGTGATCCTAGGAACACGTGGTCCCCTTCTTGAAAATCTAGCGGTTTCGGCCGTCCGTCATAGTTTTTCACGACTTTGAGCGTAAGAATCTTATCCCCAATCTTCTTGATTTGTTAGCTGTTTCCTCACAATATCAGGTCCGAGTAAACTTTGCTCTCCGGGTTCATACCAACATAAGGGAGATTGACATTTCCGTCCATAGAGGGCCTCATACGGTGCCATACCGATACTTGCATGATAACTGTTGTTATATGCAAATTCAATCATGTGTACTTATCCCAACTTCCCCTTTGATCTAAAACACATGCCCTTAACATATCCTCCAAGGTTTGGATAGTTCTTTCAGATTGACCGTCTGTTTGGGGGCGATAGGCCGTGCTTAGACACAGCTTTGACCTATGCCTGTGGTGGGGGTTATCTTGAGAAAAACATGTTCCCCTACTTGGAACTCAATCGGCTTACGCCGCTTGTCCAAGATAGCTTTTACATCGACTTTGAACAGTAAGAATCCTATCCCTAATCCTTTTAATCTGTTCCGTCGTTTCCCTCACTAAGTCGGGTCCAATTAGACTTTGCTCTCCAGGTTCATACCAACATAGGGGTGATTGACATTTTCGTCCATAAAGGGCTTCATACGGTGCCATGCTGATACTCGTGGTAGCGTTGTTATCATAAATTCGATTAGTGGCAGGTATTTGTCCCAACTCCCTTTCTGGTCTAGAACACACGCCTTAAGCATATCCTCCAAAGTTTGGATTGTTCTCTTAGATTGGCCATCTGTTTGTGGGTGTCGCTTAAGCCGCGACTTCAACCAAACGCCTTCTGAAAGGCTCCCCAAAACCGTGATGTAAACCGCTGATCTCGATCCGAGATTATCATCGACGGCACTCCATGTAGTCTCACAATCTCTTGGATATACAATTGTGCCAACCTATCCAAGGAATATGTCACTTTAATAGGTGGAAAGTGGGCTGACTTCGTCAATCTATCCACTATTACCCATATAGCGTCATGATTCGCTTGGGTCCTTGGTAGTCCAGTCACAAAATCCATTGAGATGCTATCCCACTTCCATTCGGGAATCAATAGGGGTTGCAACATACCAGAGGGTTTTTGGTGCTCTATCTTCACTTTCTGGCATACTAGGCATTTACTAACCCAATTGCAAACATCCTTTTTCAATCCGGGCCACCAAAACATCTTCTTCAAGTCTTGGTACATCTTGGTGGCACCAGGATGAATTGAAAAATTGCTCTTGTGGGCCTCCTCAAGAATCTCTTTCCGGAGGTCACCACTAGCAGGTACACATATACGTCCTTCAAACCTCCACATACCATCCTTTCCTTGGACAAAACCTTTAGCTTTATCGCCTTACCGCTCTTAGGGTCTCTTGAAACTTCGCTGTCTACCCTTTGGGCTTGAGTGATTCTCCACTAATTCACTTGACACACTAAGGTGGCAAACTCTCATACCCGTAGGGGTTATGGTTATTCCTAGGTTCAGGTTTCTAAAAGCCTCGATCAGTTCATCCTCCTTAATCATCAAGTGGGACAAGTGTAAGGACTTCCTACTTAGGGCATCGGCTACAACATTAGCTTTTCCGGGATGGTAGTTCAATCCGAAATCATAATCCTCAGAACTCCATCCACCTCCTTTGCCTCATATTTAGCTCTTCGATCAAAAGATACTTCAAACTCTTGTGATCGGAGAACACTCGAACCTTACCCCGTCTGCATGGTGTCTCCCGATCTTCAGAGCAAACACAACGGCTGCCAATTCTAGGTCATGGGTGGGGTAGTTTGTTTCATGTGGCTTGAGCTGCCTCGATGCATAGGCTACCACTTGCCTATTTTGCATCAAGACACAACCTAAACCTTTACCAGAAGCATCACAGTATACCTCAAATGGCTCCTTAGGGTCGGGGAGAACTAGGACTGGGGTGGAAGTCAACTTATGCTTTAGTTCCTGAAAAATTTTCTCACAATCCGGGGTCCAGACAAAAGGAGTGTCTTTCCTAGTAAGCTTGGTTAAAGGTAGTGCGATCTTGGAAAATCCCTTGATGAACCTACGATAATAGCCAGCTAATCCCAAAAAGCTCCTTATCTCCGTCACGGTCCTAGGTTGTTCCCAATTCATCACTGCTTCCACCTTACTAGGATCGACTGCAATTCCTCCTCTAGACACTACATGCCCTAGAAATTTCACTTCTTCCAACCAAAACTCACATTTAGACAACTTGGCATAAAGTTTCTTCTCCCTCAAAATCTCTAATACTATGACTAAATGTTGCTCATGCTCTTCGTAGGTCTTTGAATAAATGAGTATATCATCTATAAAGACAACCACGAACTTATCCAAATAGGGTCTAAAGATCCTATTCATGTAATCCATGAAAACAGCAATTTGGAGCATTGGTCAATCCAAAGACATAACCGCAAAACTCAAAATGTCCATATCGAGTGCAGCCTTGGGTATATCCTCTTCCCTAACTCTAATCATTGATAACCAGACCTCAAGTCAATCTTAGAAAACACTACCGCACTTCTCTCAACTGGTCCATCAAATCGTCAATTCTAGGCAAAGGGTACTTATTTTCTTGTTACTTTGTTCAATTGCCTATAATGACACACATCCTCATGCTTCCGTCCTTCTTTTTCACAAAACAACACCTGGGGCTCCCAGTGATGCACACTAACCCTAATGAAATTCTTTTCCAAAAGGTCTTCTAAGCTGGGTTTTCAACTTTCGGCCAATTCCAAAGGGAGCATTCTATATGGGGCTATGGATATGGGTCCGGTACAGGAGTAGCTCTATTGAGAATTCAATCTCTCTCTTAGGGAAATTCCGAATTTCATCCGAAATACTTAGGATAGTTCCTTACTACGGGTATCTCCTCAATGCTCTGCTCAAGGTCCCATCACTAGCGGCCAAAAGAATGTAACCTTTTTCATCCTTACCACGCCTAGGTCTCGACATTTAGGTATACTCATGGTTTCCATAGGTTCAGGGGGAATGGGGAGAAAGGTGATGGTTTTCATAGCAGCTTAACAACACACGGTTGGCCTAAAGCCAATCCATGCCTGCATTACCTCTAGTCCTTTCATGGGTAAGCATCTGAAATCTAGAACAAGCGGCCTATTTTCTAGAATGAAATTGCATTCCAAACAACATTTGCTAGTTCTATTGGTTTCCCAGGGAGGTAGAGACAACAAGATAAAAGGGAGTTCGAGACAGTCCAAACCTAGGGTCTCTACACAAGAATATGATATAAAGGAATGGGTTGCGCCGAGGAATCATACAAAGACAACTAGGTTTTTACCGTGCTCATTTCACACTTACCTTCCACGAGATCTGGGACGCGTTGTCATCTTTTCCGCATTGAGGGTGTAGACCCTCCCTTGATGCGTATGCGGCTTCGGGTTGGGGTGACTGGTTCCTTTTGGGACAATCTTTGGAGTAGTGTCCCGATTCTCCGCATCGGTAGCACACATCTAACCCGGCCCGACACGACAAGCTTCCATGGGGTCTGCCGTGCCAGGACACTCATGTGGGGTGGAAGATGTCCCTTGAGGTGCCTTCCCCTTATTATTCGCGGGCTTGTTCTTGTTGTTGTTGTGGCTGTTGTTGTTGTGCTTCGGTTTGAAGTCCTTCCGAGGTCCCTGAGGCTTGGACCCGGATTGGGACTTCTGTTGGGGTTGAAACTTTTGCAACCCCTTTTTCTTGAACTAGCAGCCTTGAGGTGCCAAATTTTGACTTCTTGTTCCGAGTTGCGCTTGACCTTAATATCAAGAGCATCAAGAGGCTAGAAATAACATAATTTAAATATATCCACAAAAATAAAATTCCTATTTAAGATTAAAGAGGTAAGTTTTGAGCTTTAAAGGTTTAGGTGATGGCAAGAATCATAAACATGCTATGCAATCCATTTTTATCATTATAAAGTGATATCTAATACTTGAAATATAAATATGATTATGCAAAGCTTGAAGTATAAATATGAAGATGCAATTCATTCTTAGGTCTTTATAATTTACGTGATAACTTGAAAGTAAATATGAATATGCAAGTCCATATTATTATCTTCAAGAATTAAAATGATAACTTGAAATATAAATATGAAGATGCAAAACTTGAAATATAAATATAATTGTGCAAAGCTTGAAATATAAATATGAATATGCAAGCTTATTTTTAGATCTTTAGTGATAACTTGAATCATAAAATGCATTACTTGAATTTAAACATGAGAATGCAAATTTATATTATTATCTTCAAGATTTAAGGTGATGACTTGAAATTAAACATGATTATGCAAGGCTTGAAATTTAAATATGATATGCAAGAGCTTGAAACATAAACAATGGATATAGGTTCATTTGATTATCTTGTTAAGCTCAAAACTTTTAGAGAATTAAACTCTTTAACCTCAATCAATCTTAAATAAAAGGAAGTTAGTATTAGAGTCCTTATTATCAAGATCCCAAGAACCATATTCCATAGTCTTATCATTAAGCCATAAATTAGAAGTCATTAGGAGGAAATAAAGGAAAGAACATGAAATAAAATCCCTACCAAGTTGTTTCTTGTTCTCAAATGTTAAAGCTTGATGTATTAAGAAGTGAAAAGAAGAAAATCTCCTCTAGATGATGATGATGGCTTCGGCCAAGACAAGAGCTAATGGAGGAAGGATTTTTCTTGTGATTTGTGTTTGATAATGGAAAGGTTATGTGTCTAGGAGTTGGTTTATGGTTGGAATGTGTATGCTTGAGGTTTAGAGCTTGGTTAGAGGTTGGGAATGGAAGCTCTTGAATGTGAATAAGGAAGAAGAAGAAAGCTTGAAGTATTGAGAGAATTTGAGAACTTTGAGCAAACTTTGATCAAGAAAACTATCAAGTAACTAAGCACCAAGGCTATGGATGTTTGTGTGAACATTTTAGCAATGGAAGAGCTCTTATTTATAGGCCAAGGAAGGCCATAAAACCGTGCATCTAAGGCTGGAAAAATGGGATTTTAATTTCATTTTTCAATTAAAGAAACATAGAGAAAGAAAGCATAATGTGTAGTCATAATTGTGTTCATGTATCATGGCTTGAAAATGCATAAAATATTATGTAAATGGGAGGCAAGGAATCATGGCTGATGAGGCTGAACATGGATGGATTTCTTTTGATTATATTTAGCCAAAAAAATAATGAAAAAGAAAGCTAAAGGTATGGTGTCATGTTGGATATGTTTTCATGTTGAAAGAAAAGCAATAAAACATGGTTATTTGGGCTGATCATGGGTGCTGGTTTCTGATGCTTTCATGATCAGATTGGTGTTATTTTATAAGTGATAAATCATGTATTAGATGTGTATTTACTTAGGTAAAAGATTAGTAATTGATAGGTTAGTGAAAACGGTAAAAGGTCAAGTGTTTAGGACAAATCAAGACAAGGTAAAAAGAGAAATCTTATGCTAGTAAATGAGGTTAATTTCAAATGTGTAAAAACCAATTTGTAACTTAGGTTCCAATCTTAGGATAAGTAAATGTACAAGATTTTACCGAAACCGTAATTTTAATTTTGACCTAAAACATCACTAACTTTATGAGCTTATAAAAAGACAAGGAAAGGTAATTTAAATTTATCTTAGGTAAATCTTGACTCTAATTACCTCAAGTAATTATTTTTAACCTTGGGTAATTAATTTTAAACCCAAGGTTAATGAATAAAATCAATTTGAGTTCAAATAGAGTTTTAATACTACCTTAATTACACAAGTAAACCTATTTTACCACAACTAGAGGTAAAAAGGTAATTTCACATAAAAACACTCAGTAAATATTGGACAATCTCAAATCATACTTGAAATAGCTAATTTGAATCTTTGAGTGAAAATCAAATTCAGAAATTATGTAATTTCATGAAAAATTACTGCAGGGGTAAAACGGTAATTTTACTTACGGTAAAAATTGAGAATTGAGATTTTTACCTCTAAGGCATATATAATCCCCATCAAGCCTTAAACTAACCCCTCAAAGATAATCTAGATTGGTTATCTTTGACTTTCTAGGTAAAAATGACCTCAGGGGCATTTTGGTCATTTTACACGTACAGAAAAATCGGGGTTTGCAACTTTCGCAGGAATCGCTAAACAAGTCTCCTATGATGTTTCTCTAATGTTATATTCCTTTATTGAGAATTATTTGACCTCGAATTATGTATAAAAATTACCTAGGGGTATTTTGGTAATCTTAACATAGCAGTAAAAACTGGGGCGTTACAGTTATAATCAACAAAAAGGAATTGATTATGATGAAACCTTTACACCTGTAGCTTGACTTGAAGCCATTAGAATGCTACTTGCTTTTGCTGCTTATAAAGGATTCACTCTCTACTAAATGGACGTCAAGTCTGCGTTTCTAAGTGGATTTCTCTCTAAGGAACTATATGTGGAGTAGCCTCCTGGTTTTGAGAGTGAAAACCTTCCCAACCATGCGTTTAAGCTAATGAAGGCTCTTTATGGTCTAAAACAAGCCCCACAAGCTTGGTATGATAAACTGAGCACCTTCTTGCTTAAGAATGGGTTCAAAAGAGGTCATGTTAATGCTACTCTTTTTACTCTTGAACAAGATAATAACTTTATGGTGGTTCACATATATGTTGATGACATTATATTTGGCACTTTTGATCATTTTAAATTCTAAAACAGTTTTTTCATGTTCCTCTTTCAGATTAAGATAATGTGAGGAAAGAGTTTGAGAGTCTTCAAGTAACTCTTCATAAAGTGATAAGAGCTCATCATAAGAAAGATCAGAGTCAGCATTATTTACCTTAGAATCACTTTTAGAAGAGTATCCTGCCATGAAGCACAGATTGGCAATATCCATTTCTTCTTGATCTTCAAATTCTTCCTTTTCTTTATCTAATTCGCTCCAGATCACCAACATGATTTTCCTTTTAAGGGTAAATCTTTTCTATGGACCTTTAGTCTTTGGACATTCTGTTTTGTGTGTCCTTTTTCTCCACACTCATAGCAAATGATAACTTCAGGTTTCGGCCTTCCTCTTCTATCTTTTTTGAAGTTGACATTTCTTCTTTTTTTCACCTTTCCTTTCTGGAGTTTGGAAATTTTTCTAACTAACATGGAAAGCTCATTCGCATCTTCACCATATGTCTTTTTATTAGTCTATCCTCCTCATCAGAGATAAAGAAGTGAGAAAAATGAACACAAGGAGATTTATACTGGTTCGACCAACTTGCCTGCATCCAGTTCTCAACCACCATTGAGTTTCACTACCTCTTCCTCCAACCAGAGAAAGAATAAAGATAATCTTTTTAGTAACTTTCTCAAGCTATGTTTAGTGACTGGTAGACACCCCTACTGTCACAAACCAAGTAGTTCTTTACCAGCCTCTTGAAGCTAAACCGAGTAGTCTTGACCTAGCCTTTCCAAGCTAAACCCGTGACTAGTAAAACTTATGTCTTGTCACATTGCAAGTAGTATTTAACAAGTCTCTTCAAGCTATCTCATACTCATCTCTACTGGATCAAGGTTACAAAGGTTATAAGTTTGGGTTGCCACTCAAACTAACCTACACTCAATATATCTTTAAATATACAATGAAAAGATCTTGAAAATCTTGAATGACTTCTTTCAAAAAAAATTCTTCCTCAGAAGTACATATGATCAATGAAGTGTGGAAAGAAGATTTTGTACAAGAAAAAGATTTACAAACAATGAAAAAAACTTTTACAAACATATGAAGAGAAACTTGATAGCATTTTTGCTCTTTTGTTCAGCGTTACTCCTTATCTTTGAAGAGCACTGCATCTCTATTTATAAAGGTCTTCCTTGAGACCATTGCCTTTAGTGACATCTTCTAGGGACACGTGTTGATCATCCATTTATGTCTTGGAAAGCTAATCGAGAAGAGTAGTCTGTCTTCTTGTCAGATACTTTGTAGAAGTCATTATGAAATATGGAGATTTCTAATGTTCATCAGAAACTTCCTTATACTTTCTGATCTAATGGTTTCTTAACATTTTTCTTCCAGAATATTTGGACAGTTGACTTTTGAAGGCAAAAAAGATGATTTATCGGTTCTGACACTGGGATTTGACTTTTCCACAAGCAAATTTGAATTTTGAATTTCAAATTTTCCCTCCTTCTATGTTATGTAAATTTCATTATTGATATGAGAGCTTTCTGAAACATGATATCAATTCCTTAGTGAATAAAGAGTCTTCACAACTTCAATCATTGTTTGTTTATGATGCAAACTCTATGAAAGTGATGATTGAAGGTAGTGTAACATCTGGTGTTCAGAGAATGCTTGATTCCATCATGTAAGTATACTTTCTGATGTCTAATACTACTTTTTGAAGTCTCAATTAGCTCGGTTTCTTGAAGCGTTGAAGTCTTCTCTGATTGTTTAGCCTTTAATGCTTGAGATAAGGGTATAATTTCACTTCTATAGCATTTCAGATCTCATAACATGAGATAAACATGCTTACACATGTATAGTGAAATATATATTTTTATATGAGTAAGCCTTACTAATGCTAAACAATAGAACCTGTTATATTCTTATAAGAAACTCAGAGAAACATTAGATGTTCTTTAAAGCATTTTCTTTGAATGGGCTTTGTTGTCATTCAGAACATATCAGCACAATTGATAGGGTTTCAGAGCTAACAATCTCCCCCTTTTTTGATTATGACAAACCAATTTGAAGAAAATCTTTTGAAAAGATAATTTGAAAGAAATATAATTGAAATAAGAGCATGATAGATCTTATTCTTTCAGTATGATCACTAAACGTGATTTTTAGGAAGTTCCTTTTTCTTAAGACATGATATAGAACTTAAAATAAAATTTTGGCCTTAATTGACTTGAATCATAGATGTTGTTATCTTACATATATGTCCATGGTTGACACACTTTCTGACGGTGTCAGAAAAGTGTTTTAATCGCGTTTGAGCCTATATTGAAACAACTAGCTTGATTTTTTGTCAAAAGAAAAGAACTTTCTGAAGCTTTTTGTGCATGAAACCTAATAAGTAATACTTTTGACATATTATCCTAATTAGATCCTTTTCAGCACGCCTTTGACCAACCATACTTAACATAAAAGCATATGCATACAAAACCACAAACAAAAGATCATTCATCTAAGCACAGATATGAGTAGAAGAACCTAATATATGATATGAATAGATGGATATAAGAGATAAAAACAAGGAGTAAAAGATAATGAAAGTGTTTTTAAAAGACATTCTAAAAAAATGATTCTCTAAATAAGCTCCCCCTCAGTTTGATCTCCCCTTGTATTTCTCAGCACATAGATTTTTCTTTTTCTTCCATATTATTCTCCCCCTTTTATCATCAGCAAAAAGGAGTATGCTCTAAACCAAAAGCACCATCATTAGCCCTGATGCCTTACTTTATGAAGTATGTCCTGAAGTAATGCTTCTTGCCAGTGAGAGCTGGCTTCAAACTGATCTAGCCTAGTTTGGATAAGGCATTGTTCATGCAGCAATAGTTGGACTTCAGTGAAGCTTAGCTATTTAGCTGGTATAGGTCTGCTAGATGAGGGATCAAAGCCCTGTGTAGAAGGATCAGGAATGGTTTACACAAGAGGCTACTCAACCCTTGAAGGAGAAGTATCAGTAACAGATTCACTTTTTGAGGATGTTTATATTTTAGAAAATGAATCGTGTGCAGAATCAGAGGTTATGCTATTGCTAGTGGCTGCCCCTCCATATCTAATGATAATTTCTGGCCTCTTGCTATCATCTGAACTATCCTCAAGAATGATTATTTTCCTTTTTCCCTTTCTGCCTTCAGCTTTTGTGGCTGCCTTTTCAACAGCTACATCCCTGATTCTCAAACTTTGTCTTCTAACACCAGAAGAGGCAGCACCAGTTGGTCTCCTTAGGGTTCTTAAATAGTTAAAGGTGTATTCTGTACTTTCCATGTACTCATACCACTTATTTTCAAGAAGGTAATGCAAATACTCAAAGATTTTAGTCAACAAAATCCCATAAGGCACAGCAGTAGTTTTTCTTTTCTCAGAAAGGATAGCACTCAACATATGATCAAATATAAGTCTGGGCAAGTTAACTCTTCCTTTTATCAATAAACAGATGAGTAACATACAGTTTATCCTAACCAAGAGGTGGATGTTACTTAAACGAGGAAGTAAGGAAAACTGAATAACTGTAAAGACTTGCCTTGCATTTATGTTTAGCATAGTTGTAGTGATCTCGCTTAGATGATATCATGAGACCCTAGTGAGACATCTGGAAACTTTTTCTATTGAAATGCTAATGGTCATGAAACACTCTGCCTCAGTCAAGCATCTAAGTCCTTTATCAGGAGCATGAATGATGTTGGAGAGATCCATGATGCTCAGCTCTAAGTGAACTCCTCTTATATATGATGTAACACCCTAGTAATTAACCAGATACACCTAGGTTGAATCTGATTAATGACTAGACTTTACTCCTTGCTTTGGTTCTTTCTTCATAATTTGAAAATACTTAGTGAAATTACAAGCCATTTTTTTTTTTAAACACATAATTGAAAACGTGAGCTGAGTACAACGTGAACGAGTAAGCGGACTATAATAAGACGTTTAAGAATATATCACATCATATCACTTAGGCTCCATCATATAACATCCATAAGCACATTATAGTATATATTTACATACAATGACCTTACTCAAAGGGTGGGTTATGTTCATACATCATTATCTTATGCAAACCCATAAAAGAAAATATACTTAAGGAAATACATGCCCCTAAACTAGATAACTCCATAAGCCGGGAAGGTTATCCTAAAACTAGGGTGCATGATCACACATAAATCTACTAAGAACCCTCTATGGCCACTGTCCTGGAAATGGGGGAATAAATCCGATCCACTGATGAGCTCCCTCGAGAGGAGGGGACACACGAGATGCACCAGGCTGGGGTCGCATGGACGACCTTCTTGCTAACCTCGGCTGAACAACTGTTTCCTCACTACCTTCTCTTACACGTGTGGGAGTAGGAGCAGAGCTCTCAGAATATACATGAGTAGGAGTGTCCTCTAAAGGATCAGTTTCAGAATATCTCATCTCGGGAACATACTCTGGAAATCCATGGACAGCAGATGAAGCGAGATAAGAACGTAACATCCTTTCATCAAGTGGACGTGCATGTTCGAAAACCATTTCATCGCCATAGGGAGAAGTAGGAGAAAATCGATAACTAGGGACAGGATATGCAAATGGACGACCTATGTAAATAAAAACACGAACTGTGCACCTCCCTTCAAAATGATACGAGCGATGCACCGGATCATAGTGAAATTCCCAAGTAGGGGTATCAACGAACAGGACGAATGTCGCCATCTGAATCTGGAGACAATGACGGAAATAAAGAAAAGGGAGTGAGAATCTTGCTAAAGAATTCTCAGTAAGGTACCTCCTTCTACAGTGTCATCATCAAAGTCCCCAGGAACCTTGGGATTATTCTAAAATAGTGAGCATGCAAAGATTCATTTTAAGTTCGGACAAATACTTAACCGAGGTTCGCCAATTTTTAATCATGCGTCTTATAATGCATCATAATCTTAACATGTCATATTTACAATGAACTTTTCCTTTATCATTACATCATTTTCCTCATCATCATTATCAAATAACATGCATAAAAGAACGTCATATAATATTAGCTACACGTGGACATAGCGCACATATTTCATTTCTTTAGTGCCTTAGGTGACTTAAAATCTTATCATCATCATTATTTTCCTTAGGCCACCCTATACTCCACCCTATTGGGAGTAATTTAGGTTATGAGCTCATACTTTACTAGTCATCACTAGCATATACTTATCCCTTTTGATAAGCTAAAGTCCCGACTCTACCCTTTTGAGAGAACGGGTTAGGGGGCTAAAATCACCTTTTCACCACCTATAGTCTGATGGTTCCAAAGGATCATTTTCTTATAAGTTTAAGTCACCATTAAATCATTGCATGTTATATCACAATACAATTCATAAACATCATAACATTTTCTCATTTATAGTCTTAAGCTAGAATAATATATATCAACTGTAATCATGCATATGGGAGATTCCCAGGAAAGAGAGGTGGGTCACAATGGACACGCTTAAATACCAAGTCTTTCCTTAGCCAGACGCTTTCCAAATTACACTTTTACAATGATACACTTTCTTCTAGCAACAAAGGTAAATTTTACATAATAAAGAACATTTCATGTATAAGCATTCTCATTATTTGCAACATCAACTATAACATGCAAGCCAGGAAATCATTCAATGATATCAAGTACTTAATAAGCATCCAATCCTTACATAGAATTATCAATTATAGAACTAATTAGTTACTAAACCAATTATGAATCATTCTCTTAACAATAAACCATAATTATCACAACTTCAATCATATCAAATCATTATCACACATTGATACTAAACTCAGGTCAGTGGCCGAATCATGAACCTCATGCAATTACATAGAATCATATTTTAAGTGCATATAAAATACTAATTCCTTGTAAATTCCTTGCAAAGCCTTAAAACTCATTTAGAAACTAGTTCTTTTGTCAAATTTGGGAGGATCTTCACAATTAAAATTCTCACTTAAGATAAAAGGAGTAAGTCTTGAGCTTTAGAGATTTAGGTGACATCTTAGAATTATAAACATGCTATGCAACCTTATTTTAATCTTATCTTTATAAGGTGATAGCTTGGAATTATAAACATGATATGCAATTCCATTTCTTTATCTTTAAGATTTAAGGTGATGACTTGAAAATTAAACATGATGCAAGAACTTGAAATATAAACATGATACAAGAAAGCTGGAGCGTGTAATCCGCAAAGGACCAAGAGAGGAGAGAAGAGAATATTAAGAAACCGGAGCGATGTAGTCCGCACAGACCAAAGAGAGGGAGAAGAGAATTATTATTACATCTTTTTAAGCTCCAATCTCAAGACTTTTTAAAGAATAAATTATTTAACTCCAATAATCATATTTCTTTGCTTGTGATACATGGGCAAGTCTTTGAGCTCTAGGATCTTTAGGTGATGGCATAAAATAAACATGCCATGCGTTGATTCTTTTAGCCATTATAAAATATAGTGAGAGCATAAATTAAATATGAGATGCAACCTCTTTATTATCTTGAAAGATTAAGTGATGACTTGAAACATAAACATGAAATACAAGCTTGGAATTTAAACATGAGAAATGCAAGTTCATTTATTCATTCTTGAAAATTTAGTGATAACATAGAAGGTAAACATGGTTATGCAAAGCATAAACTTAATCATGGATACAAATTCATTTTGTTTCTTTACTAGAGCTCCTTCAAGACTTTAAAAGGATTATAAATTCAACCCAATACATATCTTAACAAGAAACAAAACATAAAAGGAAAATACATCTTTCAAGTTCTAAACTAAAAATCTTTGTTTTAGCATCATAAAGCATTATTCTTTAAGGTTTTGCATTAAGTGGAATTTTCAAGCTTCAAAGGCCTAACTTGTGATGGATTTACAACCCACCCTCAAAGTCCTCATCATCAAGCCATCATCTTAGTTCCACCTAGGCCATATGGTTGAATTGGTTAAAGAAAAATTGAAGAGGAAAACCAAAATGAAAAGCTAAGGTAAGTTCATAATTTCATCGTTTTGAGCTAAAAACACAACTCCTCAAAGCATAGAAATAAATTTAGAAACTACTCCCTACCTAATCTGAGTTGAAGAAGAGGAAGAGAACTTGGTTTCTTGAAGTGAAATGAAACAAAATCTCTTTGAAAAATTGAAGAAAGAATTCAGCCAAAGAGGAGGAAGAAAGAAAGTTTTTGGTGCTCCTAAAAACTTGTTATGAACCAAGCATTCCAAGACCACTCAAGCAAGCCTATTTATAGAAGATTTTGAGGCTTCTAATTGGCCAACATGATGAGGTAATGGATGGAATTTTGCAGGAGAAATAAGGGAGGAAAAATCATTTTAGACAAAGTTGTATGAAATTAAGGAATTATGTCTCTTATGGTGACATTTTGGCATTTTGTTTTAGTGCAACTTTTGGCAATAATTCAGCTGCATAATGGCATCAATAATTTCATCCATTACAGCCCAAAGAAGTGAAATTTGTGTGTTCCATGCATTATTTAGGTGTAGGCAAGGTATTCATGTAATTTAGAGAATTTACGGTTAAGGGTTTAAGTGAATTAGTAAGCAATTTGGGTGTTTTTGAGCAATTTTGGGTTCTAATTAATCTAAATACATAATTTTGACTCTAGATTAATATTTAGAATTTAATAAGCTTTAATTTGAGCCTAATATTGCTTAGGTTCCGGTATACGAATCAAAAATCCCAAATTCGCAAAGCGCCAAAAACAGGGCAAAATCGTACTTTCACTTAAAAGCGCCTGAGGCCACCCGAGCTTAACCAATGGTTAATCATGGCTTAAAAACACATTTTAAAACATTTTAGTGAGGTTCGGGCTCAGTCGGCACGCACATCGGAGTTAAAACAGCCGCAGGGGCATTTTGGTCATTTCGCGCGTCAGAACTCAAAATTGAGATCCTTCTGCTCTATTAACACACATAACACAAACAATCCCTTATTATCCTCAAAATATCACCTTGAGAATAGCTGGGGCCCACGATCCTCATTTTCTGAGTAATATAACTTCAGGGGCATTTTGGTCATATTATACGTACAGAAATTCAGGATTTGCGACTCTCGCATGAATCGTTCCTAACCTCTCTTCTAATGTTATATTCCTTTTATTGAGGATTGTTCGGCCTCAAATCTTATGTAATAATTACCTACGGTAATTCGGTAATTGAGTAATTTCTAATGATAGTAAAAATTACAGTAAAAATTGGGGCATTACATTACTCCCCTCCTTAAAAAGAATTTCGCCCCGGGAATTCGTTACCTGAGAACAACTCCGGGTATTGTGCTTTCTTGTTTGATTCCAGCTCCCATGTAAGTTCTTCGGTTTCACCCTGTCCCCATGCTACTTTGACCAGGGGTACAGCCTTGTTCCTTAACTGCTTAACTCCTCGGTCGACGATTCTCGTGGATAGTAAGTTAAATGTCAGGTTATCTCTTAATTGTACATGTTCTGGCTCTAGTACATGACTTGGGTCAAATTGATACTTTCTTAATTGAGAGACATGGAAAATATCATGAAGGTTGGATAGACTCGGGGGTAGGGCTATACGGTAGGCTACAGGTCTTACTCTGGTAAGGATTTCAAACGGACCAAGAAATCTGGGGCTCAATTTCTTTACTTTTATTGCTCGACCTATGCCTGTGGTGGGGGTGATCCTTAGGAACACGTGGTCCCCTTCTTGAAAATCTAGCGGTTTTCGCCGCTTATCCGCATAGTTTTTCTGTCGACTTTGAGCAGTAAGAATCTTATCCCTAATCTTCTTGATTTGTTCCGTTGTTTCCCTCACAATATCAGGTCCGAGTAAACTTTGCTCTCCGGGTTCATACCAACATAAGGGAGATTGACATTTCCGTCCATAGAGGGCCTCATACGGTGCCATACCGATACTTGCATGATAACTATTGTTATATGCAAATTCAATCGATGGTGTAGTTATCCCAACTTCCCCTTTGATCTAAAACACATGCCCTTAACATATCCTTCAAGGTTTGGATAGTTCTTTCAGATTGACCATCTATTTGGGGGTGATAGGCCGTGCTTAGACACAGCTTTGAACCAAATGCCTTTTGAAAGGCTCCCCAAAATCATGACGTAAACCGCGGATCCCGGTCCGAGATTATCGTCGACGGCACCCCATGTAACCTTACTATCTCTTGAATATATAATTGTGCTAACCTATCCAAGGAATAAGTCACCTTAATAGGTAAAAAGTGGGCTGACTTCGTCAATCGATCCACGATTACCCATATGGTATCATGATTCATTTGGGTCCTCGGTAATCCAGTCACAAAATCCATGGAGATACTATCCCACTTCCACTCAGGGATCGACAGAGGTTGCAGCATTCCAGAGGGTTTTTGGTGTTCAATCTTCACCTTTTGACACACCAAGCACTTACTCACCCATGTGTACACATCTTTCTTTATTCCAGGCCACCAGAACATCTTCTTCAAATCTTAATACATCTTGGTGGCACCAGGATGAAGGGTAAAATGGCTCTTATGGGCTTCCTCCAAAATATCTTTTCGGAGGCCACTACTAGCAGGTACACATATTCGACCTTTAAACCTCCACAAATCGTCCATTCCTTGGGTAAAACCTATCAACTTTCCTGCCTTCATCGCCCTAAAGTCTCTTGAAACTCAAAGATCGTCCCCTTGAGCTTGAACAATCCTTTCTTTGAACTCACTTGTCACTCTAAGATGACAAGCTTTGATGCCCTTAGTGGTCAAAGTCATTCCTAGGTTTAAGTCCCTAAATTGCTCAATCAATTCAACCTCCTTCACCATCAAACGGGACACTTGTAAGGACTTCCTACTCAAAGCATCAGCTACTACATTAGCTTTACCAGGATGGTAGTTCAATCCAAAATCATAATCTTTCAAGAACTCCATCCATCGCCTTTGCCTCATGTTTAGCTCTTTTTGATCAAAGAGATATTTCAAACTCTTGTGATCGGAAAACACCTCAAACTTAACTCCATATAAATGGTGTCTCCAAATCTTTAGAGCAAACACGACGGCACCTAACTCAAGGTCATGGGTAGGGTAGTTTGCCTCATGTGGCTTGAGTTGTCTTGATGCATAGGCCACCACTTGCCTATCTTGCATCAATACACAACCTAAACCCTTTTTTGAAGCATCACAATACACCTCGAAAGGCACATTGGGGTCGGGTAACACTAAAATAGGGTTGAGGTTAGCTTGTGTTTTAACTCTTGAAAGCTCTTTTCACACTGGGGTCCATGAAAAAGGGTGTTCTTCCTAGTCACTTGGTCAAAGGTAGGGAAATCTGGGAAAATCCCTTGATAAATCGCCGGTAATAACCGGCTAAACCCAAAAAGCTCCTTACTTGATTCATCGTGGTTGGTCTTTCCCGGTTTACTACCGCTTCTACCTTACTAGGATCTCTGACAATTCCTTTCTTAGATACTACATGCCCTAAAAATTGCACCTTATCCAACCAAAACTCACACTTGGAAATCTTGGCATATAGTTTCTTTTCCTTCAAGATCTCCAGTACTATGGTCAGGTGGCATTCATGCTCTTCATGGGTCTTAGAATATATGAGAATGTCATCTATAAAGACAACTACAAACTGATCTAAATAGGGTCGAAAGATCCTATTCATGTAATCCATAAAAATAGCTGGAGCATTGGTTAACCCAAAGGACATTACTGCAAACTCAAAATGGCCGTATCGAGTGTGAAAGGCCGTTTTAGGTATGTCTTCATCTCTCACTCTAATTTGATGGTAGCCTAACCTCAAATCTATCTTAGAAAACACTACCGCACCTTTCAGTTGGTCCATCAAATCATCGATCCTAGGCAGAGGATACTTGTTTTTCACCGTTACTTTATTCAACTGCCTATAATCTACACACATCCTCATACTCCCATCATTTTTCTTTACAAACAACACAGGGGCTCCCCAAGGTGATGCACTAGGCCTAACAAACTTTTTCTCCAATAAATCTTCCAATTGAGTTTTTAACTCGATCAATTCTAATGGGGACATCCTGTATGGGGCTATGGATATAGGTCACCCTAAGCAATTCTATGGAAAACTCTATCTCTCTCTTGGGGGGAAACTCTGGTATCTCATCTGGAAATACTTCAGGATAATTTCTTACTATTGGTATCTCATCGATACTTTGCTCAAAGTCTACATCACTAGCGGCTAAGAAAATGTAACCTTTACTCTCACCCTTACCACAGTCCATTTCCATAGCGATTATGTAAAGACTTATGGGTTTCTTAGGTTCAATAGGAACAGGAAGAAAAGTGATGGTTTTCTCATAACAGTTTAACAAAGACACGGTTGGCCTCAAGCCAATCCATGCCAAGAATCACATCTAAACCTCGCATGGGTAAGCAAATAAGATCTAAAATAAAGGATCTATTATCTATAATAAAACTACAATCTAAACAACATTTACAAGTCCTAACGGGTTTTCCAGTCGGAGTAGAAACAATAAGGTCAAAAGGAAGCTCAGTCATAGGTAAATTAAGGCTTTTAACACATGAATGGGAGATAAAAGAATGAGAAGTGCCAGAATCATATAGTACAATTAAGTCTTTACCATGCATATTACCCTTACCTTCCACGAGATTTCGTGACTTTGTTGTTTCTTCAAAGATTAACAAGAAATACCCTTCCCTGGTATTGCGGCTTGGGATTGGGGGTTGGCGGGTTCCTTTCCGTGCATTCTCGGGAGTAATGACCTGGTTTTCCACACCAATAGCACACGTTTGTTCCGCTCGACATGGCATGCTCCCATGATTCTTGCAGCACTTGGGACATTCCATGGATGGCGCAGGCCGTGGACGTACCGGACCTCTTTGTGGTGCTTTCCTTTATTGTTGTTATTGTTGTTGTTGCGATTGTTACTGGGGTTATTGTTGTAGCGGTTGTTATTATAGCGGTTGTTGTTGTTTGGCCTTCCTTGTTGAAAATTTCTTTGTGTCCCTTGTGGTCTTGATTGAGGGGGAAATGGAGGTCGATTCTGCCTCTTGAATCACGACCTTGAGGTGTCAACTTTTGGTAATATTATCGACTTTGGGGTGTTTAGTTTTCTCGACCTTCTTCAATAATCCGACATTTGTTAACTAAGGTAGAGAAATCCCTAATCTCCAAATGTGCAACTGCCACATTAAGTTCCGCCTTCAACCCTGACACGTATTTAATGCATTTCCAGTGCTCATCAGGATTTCCTTGGTACATTCTTGAGAACTTAATGAGTTCTTCAACCGCAGTGTCATCGGGCCACATTCATATTCCCTGGACAAGTTGCATGAATTCAATGTCCTTGGCATTTCTAACTGACTGGAAAGTACTTTTCGTAAAAATGGACCTTGAATAGTTCCCAATCAATGTCCACGTCGGTCGTCTCCAGGAGTCTTGAACACTGTCCACCGTAAACCGCATCACCCTCAAGCATATGAGTAGCGAAGGTGACCTTTGCTCCTCCGAGCATGGGACTACAAAGAAAGACCTTCTCAATATTCGAATCCATTCATCCGCAATATTTGGATTCAGTGTCCCCTTGAAAATCGGTGGGTTTGCCTTACGAAACTCCCCGAAACAGGCATGTTCAGGAATCTCATGTCCCTGATTCATATTGGCTTGACGATCCTGATCCATTCGTTCCATCATCATTCTCATGGTCCTTGCTACGTCGCGGAGTGCTTCGGCTGTCTCGTTGTCTTGATTATTATGTGCTGCGCTCCTAGTCTGTTGTCGACGTGCCATTGGTCCCTATACACACAAAATAGCAACACTGAGGTGATCAATCCCAATATTCCATGCAAAGTGAGCAAGTTACCATGGCACTTTCAACATACAATAGTCATGTATTTCTAATCCTCAAGCTCATCCTAATGATAAACATCTACACATGACGTCACTAACGTATTATGCTTTAGAAGCATAGCTAGTCCAATCCTCAGGCTCCACGAGAATCGAACTGCTCTGATACCAAAATGTAACACCCTAGTAATTAACCAGATACACCTAGGTTGAATCTGATTAATGACTAGACTTTACTCCTTGCTTTGGTTCTTTCTTCATAATTTGAAAATACTTAGTGAAATTACGAGCCATTTTTTTTTAAACACATAATTGAAAACGTGAGCCGAGTACAACGTGAACGAGTAAGCGAAGTATAATAAGACGTTTAAGAATATATCACATCATATCACTTAGGCTCCATCATATAACATCCATAAGCACATTATAGCATATATTTACATACAATAACCTCACTCAAAGGGTGGGTTATGTTCATACATCATTATCTTATGCAAACCCATAAAAGAAAATATACTTAAGGAAATACATGCCCCTAAACTAGATAACTCCATAAGCCGGGAAGGTTATCCTAAAACTAGGGTGCATGATCACACATAAATCTACTAAGAACCGTCTATGGCCACTGTCATGGAAATGGGGGAATAAATCCGATCAACTGATGAGCTCCCTCGAGAGGAGGGGACACACGAGATGCACCAGGCTGGGGTCGCATGGACGACCTTCTTGCTAACCTCGGCTGAACAACTGTTTCCTCACTACCCTCTCTTACACGTGTGGGAGTAGGAGCAGAGCTCTCAGAATATACATGAGTAGGAGTGTCCTCTAAAAGATCAGTTTCAGAATATCTCGTCTCGGGAACATACTCTGGAAATCCATGGACAGCAGATGAAGCGGGATAAGAACGTAACATCCTTTCATCAAGTGGGCGTGCATGTTCGAAAACCATTTCATCGCCATAGGGAGAAGTAGGAGAAAATCGATAACTAGGGACAGGATGTGCAAATGGACGTCCTATGTAAATAAAAACACGAACTGCGCACCTCCTTCAAAATGATACGAGCGATGCACGGATCATAGTGAAATTCCCAAGTAGGGGTATCAACGAACAGGGCGAATGTCGCCATCCGAATCTGGAGACAATGATGGAAATAAAGAAAAGGGAGTGAGAATCTTGCTAAAGAATTCTCAAGAAGGTACCTCCTTCTACAGTGTCATCATCAAAGTCCCCAGGAACCTCGGGATTATTCTAAAATAGTGAGCATGCAAAGATTCATTTTAAGTTCGGACAAATACTTAACCGAGGTTCGTCAATTTTTAATCATGCGTCTTATAATGCATCATAATCTTAACATGTCATATTTACAATGAACTTTTCCTTTATCATTACATCATTTTCCTCATCATCATTATCAAATAACATGCATAAAAGAACGTCATATAATATTAGCTACACGTGGACATAGCGCACATATTTCATTTCTTTAGTGCCTTAGGTGACTTAAAATCTTATCATCATCATTATTTTCCTTAGGCCACCCTATACTCCACCCTTTTGGGAGTAATTTAGGTTATGAGCTTATACTTTACTAGTCATCACTAGCATATACTTATCCCTTTTGATAAGCTAAAGTCCCGACTCTACCCTTTTGAGAGAACGGGTTAAGGGGCTAAAATCACCTTTTCACCACCTATAGTCTGATGGTGCCAAAGGATCATTTTCTTATAAGTTTAAGTCACCATTAAATCATTGCATGTTATATCACAATACAATTCATAAACATCATAACATTTTCTCATTTATAGTCTTAAGCTAGAATAATATATATCAACTGTAATCATGCATATGGGAGATTCCCAGGAAAGAGAGGTGCGTCACAATGGACACGCTTAAATACCAAGTCTTTCCTTAGCCAGGACCTTTCCAAATTACACTTTTACAATGATACACTTTCTTCTAGCAACAAAGGTAAATTTTACATAATAAAGAACATTTCATGTATAAGCATTCTCATTATTTGCAACATCAACTATAACATGCAAGCCAGGAAATCATTCAATGATATCAAGTACTTAATAAGCATCCAATCCTTACATAGAATTATCAATTATAGAACTAATTAGTTACTAAACCAATTATGAATCATTCTCTTAACAATAAACCATAATTATCACAACTTCAATCATATCAAATCATTATCACACATTGATACTAAACTCAGGTCAGTGGCCGAATCATGAACCTCATGCAATTACATAGAATCATATTTTAAGTGCATATAAAATACTAGTTCCCCGTAAATTCCTTGCAAAGCCTTAAAACTCATTTAGAAACTAGTTCTTTTGTCAAATTTGGGAGGATCTTCACAATTAAAATTCTCACTTAAGATAAAAGGAGTAAGTCTTGAGCTTTAGAGATTTAGGTGACATCTTAGAATTATAAACATGCTATGTAACCTTATTTTAATCTTATTTTTTTAAGGTGATAGCTTGGAATTATAAACATGATATGCAATTCCATTTCTTTATCTTTAAGATTTAAGGTGATGACTTGAAAATTAAACATGATGCAAGAACTTGAAATATAAACATGATACAAGAAAGCTGGAGCGTGTAATCCGCACAGACCAGATAGAGCGAGAAGAGAATATTAAGAAACCGGAGCGGCGGTAGTCCGCACAGGACCAGTAGAGGGAGAAGAGAATTATTATTACATCTTTTTAAGCTCCAATCTCAAGACTTTTTAAAGAATAAATTCTTTAACTCCAATAATCATATTTCTTTGCTTGTGATACATGGGCAAGTCATTGAGCTCTAGGATCTTTAGATGATGGCATAAAATAAACATGCCATGCGTTGATTCTTTTAGCCATTATAAAATATAGTGAGAGCATAAATTAAATATGAGATGCAACCTCTTTATTATCTTGAAAGATTAAGTGATGACTTGAAACATAAACATGAAATACAAGCTTGGAATTTAAACATGAGAAATGCAAGTTCATTTATTCATTCTTGAAAATTTAGTGATAACATAGAAGGTAAACATGGTTATGCAAAGCATAAACTTAATCATGGATGCAAATTCATTTTGTTTCTTTACTAGAGCTCCTTCAAGACTTTAAAAGGATTATAAATTCAACCCAATACATATCTTAACAAGAAACAAAACATAAAAGGAAAATACATTTTTCAATTTCTAAACTAAAAATCTTTGTTTTAGCATCATAAAGCATTATTCTTTAAGGTTTTGCATTAAGTGGAATTTTCAAGCTTTAGAGGCCTAACTTGTGATGGATTTACAACCCACCCTCAAAGTCCTCATCATCAAGCCATCATCTTAGTTCCACCTAGGCCATATGGTTGAATTGGTTAAAGAAAAATTGATGAGGAAAACCAAAATGAAAAGCTAAGGTAAGTTCATAATTTCATCGTTTTGAGCTAAAAACACAACTCCTCAAAGCATAGAAATAAATTTAGAAACTACTCCCTACCTAATCTGAGTTGAAGAAGAGGAAGAGAACTTGGTTTCTTGAAGTGAAATGAAACAAAATCTCTTTGAAAAATTGAAGAAAGAATTCAGCCAAAGAGGAGGAAGAAAGAAAGTTTTTGGTGCTCCTAAAAACTAGTTATGAACCAAGCATTCCAAGACCACTCAAGCAAGCCTATTTATAGAAGATTTTGAGGCTTCTAATTGGCCAACATGATGAGGTAGTGGACGGAATTTTCCAGGAGAAATAAGGGAGGAAAAATCATTTTAGACAAAGTTGTATGAAATTAAGGAATTATGTCTCTTATGGTGACATTTTGGCATTTTGTTTTAGTGCAATTTTTGGCAATAATTCAGCTACATAATGGCATCAATAATTTCGTCCATTACAGCCCAAAGAAGTGAAATTTGTGTGTTCCATGCATTATTTAGGTGTAGGCAAGGTATTCATATAATTTAGAGAATTTACGGTTAAGGGTTTAAGTGAATTAGTAAGCAATTTGGGTGTTTTTGAGCAATTTTGGGTTCTAATCAATCTAAATACATAATTTTGACTCTAGATTAATATTTAGAATTTAATAAGCTTTAATTTGAGCCTAATATTGCTTAGGTTTCGTATACTGAATCAAAAATCCCAAAATTCGCAAAACTGCCCAAAAATAGGGGCAAAATCGTACTTTCACTTAAAAATTGCCCGAGGCCACCCGAGCTTAACCAATGGTTAATCATGGCTTAAAAACATATTTTAAAACATTTTAGTGAGGTTCGAGCTCAGTCGGCACGCACATCGAAGTGAAAACAGCCGCAGGGGCGTTTTGGTCATTTCGCGCGTTAGAACTCAAAATTGAGATCCTTCTGCTCTATTAACACACATAACACAAACAATCCCTTATTATCCTCAAAATATCCCCTTGAGAATAGGTGGGGCCCATGATCCTCATTTTCTGAGTAAAATAACTTCAGGGGCATTTTGGTCATATTATACGTACAGAAATTCAGGATTTGCGACTCTCGCATGAATCGTTCCTAACCTCTCTTCTAATGTTATATTCCTTTTATTGAGGATTGTTCGGCCTCAAATCTTATGTAATAATTACCTACGGTAATTCGGTAATTGAGTAATTTCTAATGATAGTAAAAATTACAGTAAAAATTGGGTCGTTACATATGAGGTTAGCACAAAGTTAGTCACTTGAACTAGTTGAGAATAGAAGGCAGTGACCACTACGGAGAAGACTCAATCAGATAGTTCAAGAAACCCTTACCATCCCTGAAAGGAGAAAACTTCTAGAAGGATAAGAACCTGAGAATACTTCTAGAAGGATGAGAACCTGAGCCATCGGTACCTGTGTTAGCCTTTTTCCTGGTGCTATGGGACATCTTGAGAAGTTATCTTCATAATAGCCTTGATGTTTCTATTCTAAGAACATTTCATGGGTTCCCATCTCAACTATACACCGAGAAGAGTACTTTCCATGAGTCATGTTCAGATGATGAGGAAGATCAAATACCAAAGGTTAAGGCTTGGAAGAAGAAAGAAGTAAATGAAGATGAAGGTTTCTGCGAGAAGATGAAATGGTTGAGGGTTTGTATTTTAGAAGAGAAGTGATAACATGTAGGGAGTGTGAGTTATTTAAGTGATGTGACATAATTGACAGAAGGTGAGGCGACGTGGGAGAGAAAAAGACTTAAAAGAGAGGGAATTCTCCCACCTCATCACCATTTTTTCAGAAAGAAAAAATTTCTGACTCTTGAGTTCATTTTCTAAAAGACTTTCTTTCTAATCTTCACTTAGCACTTTCTGACTCAATATTTATCCATTTGCGTACACTGAAACCCTCTTTTTCAGTACTATTCTCAAGATTCTGATCGAAAGCCCTTTTTCTAATTATTTCACTTATTCCCTAAGATATCCATCTACTTTCTGATCTTCAATAAATGCACCCGGTCTTGCTAACTGACATCTTGTTCTTTTTGGGCATCAGTTTAAGAGTGATAAGGAGAGGAGAGAATCCAAAGATGGTTTTTTTCAAAAAAAAAAAACTATGCAGCTTTGAAAATGATTACGTTCAAAAGCTTTTTCAAAACACAAAAGCGATCTTCAGCTAATGACTTTGTGAATATATCTGATACTTGGTCTTCAATATTCACAAGCAATAACTCAATATCGCTTTTTTGAACTTGATCATGAAAGAAATGATGTTTAATATCAATATGTTTGGATCTGGAGTGCTGAATGGGATTCTTTGCAAGATTTATAGCACTTGTATTATCACAAAAGATGGGAATTTTAAAGTACCTCAAGTGATAATCATTTAGTTGATTTCTTATCCATAGCATCTGAGAACAGCAGTTTACAACAGCTACATATTCAACTTAAGCAGTGGAGAGAGCTATAGTGTTTTGCTTTTTGCATGACCATGTGATCAGGCTTTCTCCAAAGAAGTAGCAGCAGCGGCTAGTGCTTTTCTTTTCAACTTTATCTTCAGCATAATCAGTATCACAATATCCTACGATATCACAAGAAGAACCTTTCTTGTACCATAAGCCAAGATTAGTAGTACCTGATAAGTATCGAATGATTCTTTTGACAGCATTTAAGTGTGATTGTTTTGGGTTAAATTCAAATCTTGCACAAATTCCCACACTTAATTGAATGTCAGGTCTACTTGTTGTAAGATACAGTAGTGAACCAATCATTTCTTGATAATTACTTTCTGATACTTTCTCACCATTCTCATCAGCATCTATGATTTGAGATGGATGCATAGGGGTGCTCATAGGTTTTGCTTGATCCATATTAAACCTTTATAAAAGCTCTTTTGTGTATTTTTCTCGACGGATCAAGATGCCTTGATTTTTTTATTTTATTTGTAACCCTAGAAAGAACTTGAGTTCACCTATCATACTTATCTCAAATTCACTTTTCATTAATTTTGAAAACATTTCACAAAGAGAAAGATCAGAAGCTCCAAATATAATGTCATCAACATATATTTGAACTATCAGATAGTTATTATCCTAACTGAGAGTAAAAAATTTGTATTAACATTATCTCCCTTGAACCTATTCTTAAGCAAGAAAGTGCTCAGTTTATCATACCAAGCTCGTGGGGCTTATTTAAGACCATAGAGAACCTTTGTTAGCTTATAGACATGGTTAGGAAGGTTTTCACTCTCAAAACCAGGAGGCTGCTTCACATTTACTTCGTCAAAAAGGAAACCATTCAGAAATGCAGACTTAACATTCATTTGGTAGAGAATGAATCCCTTGTAGGCAGCAAAAGCAAGTAGCATTCTGATGGCTTCAAGCCGAGCTACTGGTGCAAATGTTTCACCATAATCAATTCCCTCTTGTTGATTATAACCTTGTGCAACCAATCTTGCTTTGTTCCTGATAACTTTCCTTGTTTCATCTAGCTTATTTTTGAACTTTGCACTTCTCGATCTGATCCAGTTCTTCTTACATGGCATCCACCTAACTTTGATCACTCAAAGCCTCTTCAATGCACTCAGGTTAAATGGTGAAGATAAAAGCACAATTAGATGTATTCCTAAGAGATGATCTGGTGTTTACACCCTTAGAAATATCTCCAAGAACTTTGTTTTGAGAAACTGTTCTTAAATCAGAAACTCCCTTGTAGTTTCTATGACTTTGAAATATCTCAGCATCTTTTTCATCTTCAAATTGCTCTGATAGATGATTAGAAACATCACTTTCTGATATTTAAGGTGATTTAAACAAGTTATCTGAAGTGCTCATGTTCTGGAGCTTGCTTTCTAAAGATTTCTCCTTCATCATCTTGTTATCAGAAGTACCTTTTAGATTCATTTTTTCAAAGCTTTCTTCTAGATCTTCAAGATCATCAGCAAAGTCCTTTCTGAGCTCTTTAAATTTGATGTGAATTGTTTCTTCTATGCATGAAGTTCTCTTGTTGTATATTCTGTAGGCTCTAGACATAGAAAAGTAACCCAGGAAGATACTATCATCAAACTTTGGATCATAAGAAAGATATGAAAAACATAATATGAAAATATAATATGTCTGGTTTTCTGCCTTTCTATAGCTCATAAGGAGTTTTCTTGAGAATTGGCCTAAGAAAGATTCTATTTTGTATATAGCACGAGGTATTTATAGCATCTACCCAAAAATCTTTTGACAATCCACTTTCTAAAAGCATAGTTCTGGCCATTTCTTACAAGCTTCTATTTTTCATTTCATCTATCCCATTTTGTTAGGGAGTTCTAGGTGCAGAAAACTCATAAAGGATGCCATGTTTTTCACAAAACTCATTAAAAACATGATTCTCAAATTCTCCACCATGATCAGATCTAATAATGCTGATTTGAGAATTCTTTTCAATACAGACTCATTTTGCAAAAGCTTTGAATATCTCAAAGACCTCGTCCTTAGAAGCTAGAAAGATAACCCATGTAAATCTGGAGTAATCATCCATTATAACAAGGCAGTATCTCTTTCTAGCTAGACTAGCAGTCTTGGTAGGACCAAAGAGATCCATATGTAAAAGCTCAAGTGGTTTAGTAGTTGAACCCACATGTTTGCTATGGAAAGAAGCTTTAGTTTGCTGCCTTTTTCACACAAATCACATGTTGAATCCTTATCAAATGTGATCTTTGGTAGACCTTTTACGATTTCTTTCTAAGAGAGCTTAGAAATAAGCTTCATATGAGTATGCCCAAGCTTCTTATGCCATAACAACTTATCATCTGTGAAAGATACAAGACATTTTGCATTTTGATCTCTTAAATCATCCAAGGATAATACATAAGTATTATCATGCCTCTTTCCAGAAAGAATTACTTTATCAGAAGTGGGACTTACTACTTTGCAAGAATAAGTATTAAAGATGACATTAAAACGTTGGTCACAAAACTAGCTAATACTTAAAAGGTTGTGAGCCAGACCATCAACTAATAAGACATATGAAATTTAGTGAGAATCATCCTTATCAACATCTCCTGTGCCTATGACCTTAACTTTACCTCCATCCAAAAATCTTATAGATCCTAATTTTTTTGGTCATAGATTTTTGAACCATCTTCTTGATCCGGACATGTGTCTCGAATAGCCACTGTCCATGTACTATTTGTTTTCAAGTTCCATGTGTGTCCTTAGGCATACCTACAACAAACTCATTTTTTATTTTAGGTATCCGTATCATCTTGGGTCCTCTTAGGTTAGTTTGTGAAGACGGTTGTCCAGCCCTTTTGACAGACTTCCTTTCCATGAAGCATTTGTCAGCTGGATGTCCTTTCTTAAAACAAATAGTACAAGGAGGTGTTTTTTTAGCTTTATGAAGAAATGTTGATTTTCCCTTTTTATCAACCTCTTCTACATATCCCAGCCCAGCTTTTTGAAAATATGGTCTCTAACCACCAAGCATTAGATCAAGATTCTTTGATCCATTCACCATCTTTTCAAGGTTAGTTTTGACAAGGTTTGAAGTCCTTTCAAGCTCAGAGATGACTTTCTGAGTGTTTTCATTCGTATTTTCAACTTCAGATTCTAAGACTATGAGTTTTATATTTAAAACCTTGTTTTCTTTTTTCACAACTTCCTTCTCCAATCTTAGATTCTCAGCTTCTGATTTGACCATTTTATGTTCCAAAATAGTTTTTTTACGTTCCTTTTTCAGACTGAGATAATGTGAGGAAAAACTTTGAGAGTCTTCAAGTAACTCTTCATATAGCAATAAGAGCTCATCACGAGAAAGATCAGAGTCAGCATTATTTACCTCAAAATTGTAACGCCCCAATTTTTACTGTAATTTTTACTGTCATTAGAAATTACTCAATTACCGAATTATCGTAGGTAATTATTACATAAGATTTGAGGCCGAACAATCCTCAATAAAGGAATATAACATTAGAAGAGAGGTTAGGAACGATTCATGCGAGAGTCGCAAATCCCGAATTTGCAATGACGTATAAAATGACCAAAATGCCCCTGAAGTTATTTTACTCAGAAAATGAGGATCGTGGGCCCCACCTATTCTCAAGGGGATATTTTGAGGATAATAAGGGATTGTTTGTGTTATGTGTGTTAATAGAGCAGAAGGATCTCAATTTTGAGTTAGGCAAATTAATGACCAAAACGCCTCGCTACATTTGTTTTAACTCCGATGCGTGCCGTGAGCCCGAACCTCACTAAAAAATGTTTTAAAATGTGTTTTTAAGCCATGATTAACCATTGGTTAAGCTCGAGGTGGCCTCGGGCAATTTTTAAGTGAAAATGCGATTTGCCCCTATTTTTGGGCGATTTATAATTTCGGGATTTTTGATTCATATACTGAAACCTAAGCAATATTAGGCTCAAATTAAAGCTTATTAAATTCTAAATATTAATCTAGAGTCAAAATTATGTATTTAGATTGATTAGAACCCAAAAATTGCTCAAAAACACCCAAATTGCTTACTAATTCACTTAAACCCTTAACCGTAAATTCTCTAAATTACATGAATATCTTGCCTACACCTAAATAATGCATGGAACACACAAATTTCACTTCTTTGAGCTGTAATGGACAGAAATTATTGATGCCATTATGCAGCTGAATTATTGCCAAAAGTTTACTAAAACAAAATGCCAAAATGTCACCATATGAGACATAATTCCTTAATTTCATACAACTTTGTCTAAAATGATTTTCCTCCCTTATTTCTCCTGCAAAATTCGTCCACTACCTCATCATTTTGGCCAATTAGAAGCCTCAAAATCTTCTATAAATAGGCTTTGCTTGAGTGGTCTTGGAATGCTTGGTTCATAACTAGTTTTTAGGAGCACCAAAAACTTTCTTTCTTCCTCTCTTTGGCTGAATTCTTTCTTCAATTTTTTCAAAGAGATTTTGTTTCATTTCACTTCAAGAAACCAAGTTCTCTTCCTCTTCTTCAACTCAGATTAGGTAGGGAGTAGTTTCTAAATTTATTTCTATGCTTTGAGGAGTTGTGTTTTTAGCTCAAAATGATGAAATTATGAACTTGCTTTAGCTTTTCATTTTGGCTTTCCTCTTCAATTTTCTTTTAACCAATTCAACCATATGGCCTAGGTGGAACTAAGATGATGGCTTGATGATGAGGACCTTGAGGGTGGGTTGTAAATCCATCACAAGTTAGGCCTCTAAAGCTTGAAAATTCCACTTGATGCAAAACTTTAAAGAATAATGCTTTATGATGCTAAAACAAAGATTTTTAGTTTAGAACTTGAAAGATGTATTTTTCCTTTTATGTTTTATTTCTTGTTAAGATATGTATTGGGTTGAATTTATAATTCTTTTAAAGTCTTGAAGGAGCTCTAGTAAAGAAACAAAATGAATTTGCATCCATGATTAAGTTTATGCTTTGCATAACCATGTTTACCTTCTATGTCATCACTAAATTTTCAAGAATGAATAAATGAACTTGCATTTCTCATGTTTAAATTCCAAGCTTGTATCTTATGTTTATGTTTCAAGTCATTCATTTAATCTTTCAAGATAATAAGAGGTTGCATCTCATATTTAATTTATGCTCTCACTATATTTTATAATGGCTAAAAAGAATCAGCATTGGCATGTTTATTTTATGCCATCACCTAAAGATCCTAGAGCTCAAAGACTTGCCCATGTATCACAAGCAAAGAAATATGATTATTGGAGTTAAAGAATTTATTCTTTAAAAAGTCTTGAGATTGGAGCTTAAAAAGATGTAATAATAATATTCTCTTCTCGCTCTCTTGGGCAAGTGCGGACTGACTCACGCCGCTCAGGTTTCTTAATATTCTCTTCTCCCTCTCTGGTCTGTGCGGACTACCAGCTCCTGGTTTCTTAATATTTTCTTCTCCCTCTCTTTAGTCTGTGCGGATTACCGCTTGCTCGATTTCTTGTATCATGTTTATATTTCAAGTTCTTGCATCATGTTTAATTTTTAAGTCATCACCTTAAATCTTAAAGATAAAGAAATGGAATTGCATATCATGTTTATAATTCCAAGCTATCACCTTATAAAGATAAGATTAAAATAAGGTTGCATAGCATGTTTATAATTCTAAGATGTCACCTAAATCTCTAAAGCTCAAGACTTACTCCTTTTATCTTAAGTGAGAATTTTAATTGTGAAAGATCCTCCCAAATTTGACAAAAGAACTAGTTTCTAAATGAGTTTTAAGGCTTTGCAAGGATTTTACTAGAACTAGTATTTTATATGCACTTAAAATATGATTCTATGTAATTGCATGAGGTTCATGATTGGCATTTGATCGAGTTTAGTATCAATGTGTGATAATGATTTGATATGATTGAAGTTGTGATAATTATGGTTTATTGTTAAGAGAATGATTCATAATTGGTTTAGTAACTAATTAGTTCTATAATTGATAATTCTATGTAAGGATTGGATGCTTATTAAGTACTTGATATCATTGAATGATTTCACAGCTTGCATGTTATAGTTACTGTGCAAATAATAGAGAATGCTTGTACATGAAATGTTCTTTATTATGTAAAATTTACCTTTGTTGCTAAAAAGAAAGTGTATCATTGTAAAAGTGTAATTTGGAAAGGTTCAAGCTAAGGAAAGACTTGGTATTTAAAGCGTGTCCATTGTGACCCACTCTCTTTCTGGGAATCTCCCATATGCATGATTACAGATTGATATATATTATTCTAACTTAAGACTATAAATGAGAAAATGTTATGATGTTTATGAATTGTATTATGATATAACATGCAAAGATTTAATGATGACTTAAACTTATAAGAAAATGATCCTTTGGAACCATCGGACTATAGGTGGTGAAAAGGTGATTTTAGCCCCTAACCCGTTCTCTCAAAAAGGGTAGAGTGGGACTTTAGCTTATCAAAGGGATAAGTATATGCTAGTGACGACTAGTAAAATATGAGCTCATAACCTAAATTACTCCCAAAAGGGTAGAGTATAGAATGGCCCAAGGAAAATAATGATGATGATAAGATTTTAAGTCATCAAAGGCACTAAAGAAATGAAATATGTACCTTGTGTCCATGTGTAGCTAATATTATATGACGTTCTTTTTATGCATGTTATTTTGATAATGATAGAGAATATGATGTAATGATAAAGGAAATGTTCATTGTAAATATGACATGTTAAGAATAAGATGCATTATAAGACGCATGATTAAAAATTGACGAACCTCGGTTAAGTATTTGTCGAACTTAAAATGAATCTTTGCATGCTCACTATTTTAGAATAATCCCGAGGTTCTGGGACTTTGATGATGACACTGTGAGAAGGAGGTACCCTACGAGAATTCTTTAGCAAGATTCTCACTCCCTTTTCTTTATTTACGTCATTGTCTCCAGATTCAAATGGCGACATTCGTCTGTTCGTTGATACCCCTACTTGGGAATTCCACTATGATTGATTGCATCGCTCGTATCATTTTGAAGTGAGGTGCACAGTTCGTGTTTTTATTTACATAGGTCGTCCATTTGCACATCCTGTCCCTAGTTATCGATTTTCTCCTACTTCTCCCTATGGCGATGAAATGGTTTCGAACATGCACGTCCACTTGATGAAAGGATGTTACGTTCTTATCTCGCTTCATCTGCTGTCCATGGATTTCAGTATGTTCGAGACGAGATATTCTAACTGATCGCTTCAGAGGACACTCTACTCATGTATATTACGAGAGCTCGCTCCTACTCCCTGCGATGTAAGAGAGGGTAGTGAGAAAGCAGTTGTTCAGAGGTTAGCGAGAGCGGCCCGTCCATGCAACCCTGACTGGTGCATCTCGTGTGCCCGTCAGATCGAGCTCATCGATGGATCGGATTATTCCCATTTCGGGCCCAGGTGGCCATAAAAGGTTCTTAGTGGATTTATGTGTGATCATGCACCTAGTTTTAGGATAACCTTCGGCTTTATGGAGTTATCTAGTTTAGGGGCATGTATTTCCTTAAGTATATTTTCTTTTATGGGTTTGCATAAGATAATGATGTATGAACATAACCCACCCTTTGAGTGAGGTTATTGTATGTAAATATATGCTATAATGTGCTTATGAATGTTATATGATGGAGCCTAAGTGATATGATGTGATATATTCTTAAACGTCTTATTATACCCCGCTTACTCGTTCACGTTGTACTCGGCTCATGTTTTCAATTATGTGTTTAAAAAAAAAATGGCTCGTAATTTCACTAAGTATTTTCAAATTATGAAGAAAGAACCAAAGCAAGGAGTAAAGTCTAGTCATTAATCAGATTCAACCTAGGTGTATCTGGTTAATTACTAGGGTGTTACAAAAATCACTACCATGAAGCACAGATTGGCAATATCCATTTCTTCTTGATCTTCAAATTCTTCTTTTTCTTTATCTGATTCGCTCTAGGTTGCCAACATTCGTTTAGTAATTATTATATTGCAGTCATTTGACTATATTTTACTTGCTGATTTTGGTTTTCTTGTAATGGATATAAAGTAAATTCAGTTCTAGTGGCAGCACTCATTGTAAAGAGGTATTCTTGTTTTTTATGGTAACTGATGATATACATATCATCTGATATGTTTAACTATTGAACTGCATAAATTAGATTTTCAGAGACTTTACAATCTGTTTGGAACAAAGTGTTGGGTTTGTGTGACTGATTAGCAAGTCTTTTTAAATTATATATTTGTTTATTCACTTTGATCTTGTATCCAGACCATTGTTTTATTTTTTGGTTCTTAACATGACTATCATTCTTCATTCTGCTTCAACCACTCTTGCAGAATTTTCTTAATCAATGTTCAAGTGTTCATTGTATAACAGGCATTCGGTTGTCTCGGTAGTTGTCCTAAATAGGGGTTGTTCATCTCTTGTGATATTCATTTTATAGTAGAACAATCCCACCAGAAATTGTTCCATTAGGATTTAACATATAATAAATATATCCCACTAGAAAAATAATGACCTGTAAAAGGATAGCCAAAAAAGTAATTACCTATAATATGCTATGATCTGCATCAATTCTACAGCTGGTACAGTCATTGGCTATTTTCCCTATTTTTTAACAATTAGTAATAGAATAGATCACAGTATACTAAGTACTTAATACTGCACTTACGTGTTTCTTAAGTATTTTGAATTGTCAGGAGGATAATGAATTATATAGTTGCAGTCTTTTGGTTGCTAATAATTTTTTCAAATGTATGCAATCTTTTTATGTTGTTTGAAATTCATTTAAATTATTTGTAATAGCAAGAATGGATAAAGGAGCTACTTACAAGATAAAAAGGTTGGTAAAGCAGTTTTGAAGTCCTAAAAAGTGTGAAAAAATGGGTTCACAAATCAATGTTCGATCAAGTAATGAACTTGTGCAAAAGTATTTGATTGAAAGCAACAAAAAGATGGTAGTAATTCAAAAATCTTTGAGTGAAAGCAGCAAAAAGGAATTTGTGCAAAATAGAGCATCAGAGACATATAAGATGAAGCAGCCTGTGCTTTCTACATTGAATGCTAGTCAAGGACAAAATAATTTGAATTGCACGCCTGCTAACCAAGAGTGCACTCAAAAGGAAGGGAAGAAGAGCCAATCCATGGAAAAATTTGCGACTCAATCTACAAGATCTTCCCAAAACCAAGACCACAACAATGACAAAGAGGATATTAGCCTACCTAGCAAAGTAAATGGGACAAGGAATGTGACTGAATTTGATGCATTTATTCAAGATAAACAAGATCCTAAAAAGGTAAAAAAAAAAAAAAGTCAGTCAACCCAGCTATGAGTATTGAAGACTTTCTAGCAAAACAAGGGATACACGTGGAAAGAGAAGAACAACTTGATCCTCAACCAATGGTTGAAGGTGATGGATCTAGGCTGTCCCCTAATGCTAGAGAAAATAATCACATGTTCAAGGATGGTGGTCTTGGTGATGAATTTGAACTTGGTATTTTTCATCGTGATGTAGATCAAGTTATGGAGACAAGTCTTGTTGAAGGAGGTGTAACTTTAATCTCTACTTCATATTTTTTTTTAGTTTTCATATAATATATATTAGGGACATCATGTAATGATATTGCACGTTAATTCTTTAGTTAGCTATTCTAATGCCTATTTAATTAAATGTCAATTTTGCTGACTTTAAAGGTTGTCATTGCATGAACTTTTAAATGTTTTCATAGGTCCTTCAAAGAAGAGAAAGGCTAGAGGAAAAACTACATGCAAACATATCCATGTAAGAACTTGGGAAGAAAGAGTGGAGGTAATCTTTGATAATGGACAAGCCGTAGGACCAGATGCACAAACAGTGAAGGACTTAACCAACTTTTTAGGAACATTGGGAAAGAATCAAGATTTCATCAGTTTGATGTACACTAGTTGGAATGCCGTGCCGAAAAAGCCAATCAAAAAATGCCTATGGAAATATGCTTGCGTAAGAATATATTATCTTGAAGTTTAAATTTTATCTTAAAGATTAAATTTTTATTCATTCTTTCTTACCCATTGTAATGTATATGTGTTTTTCTTAGTCAAAATTTATCATTTCGAAAGAAGGAATGAAATGGGTGATGGATGGCATTCAAGAAGCCTGGAAGCGACACAAGACTCATATCAAGAAAAATCATTTTGAAATTTATGATAATGAGCAGGATATGTTGAAAAATTGTCCTCCAGATATTCTAGAAGTCCAGTTTAAAAATTTGATTGCATATTGGAGTCTTTCTAGTGTCAAAGTAAATGGTAGATCATAGATTCAAAAAAATTTATCTCTTTTTTTTTCAAATATATTCAATATATTACACTTATTCCTACTATTTTGTTGGAGCATAGTCCATGTGTAGTGTGAATTCTAAAAATCGCAAGAAATAGAAACATATTCATCGAATAGGGCCTATCAATTTCGGAAGAGTGAGTGTTGCATTGGTAATCTCATAAAGACTTGTGTGAATTTTGTACCCTTCATTCCTATTTGTTATTTTTTTAGAGTTAAATCATGTTTTCTGCTTTTTATTTTCATTCTTGTAGCGCGAAAGCAATGAGAACAAGGAAGAACCAACACAATCAGATGTGTTTGTTGCAACTCGCACAGGACAAAAAGGGAAGAAACTTAATTTAGAAGTGCAAGCTGTGGTTGTAAGTCATTCTCATGATTCTATCAATATTTGTTATTTTTATGTTGTGTTATCATAAAATATGTTGTTTTTTTCCCTAATAGATGGAACTCAAAGATCGCCAAAATGCTGGTGAAACTGCTGAGGATGCATTCCACGCAATGCTTGGCAAAGAGCAACCAGGCCGAGTTTGGTGCTTTGGAAGAATAGTCACAAAAGCTTCTTTGAAGAAAAATAAGGAAATCAACAAACTTAAAGAACAACATGCCAAGGAAAAAGAACCCTGGGAAACTAAACTTAAGGAAACGGATGACAAAGTACAAGGATTACAGGATCTTATGCATATCTTGCTGCAACAGAGCAACCCAAATTTGAATCTTGAAGAAGCACTAGCTGCAGTGCGAGCTAAGCAATCTTCTCCGCCTAAAGGAAATAGTGCTCAAGATCCAGTTGGGCTTTGCTCTACATCAACTCATATTCCAAATCATGACTAGGTATTTTTTTATTTATGAGTAGCTACTTTGAATTAATCTACAATCAAGGTTGGCCTATTATGCCAATTGGAATTGCTTTGCTATTAAGTCTTTCCTCTGCACTAATCTAGTTTACTGGTAAAGTTGATTGTTATGTCAATTGGAACTGAATTGTGCAATTCTTGTGAATTTTTTATTGGTATGATGCTAAAAAGTATTCCTTGTGTGTGTTAAAATTTTATTCTAGAACTATTATATATAAATGAGAAGTTTTTTTTGGCTAATCTATTAACTAGCTTGCTCTCATAATTTCTGTTAGCTTACTATTGCTGGTATCAGATTGTTGGCCTTCTTAGTGTGATGCTCACTTGCTTTATGTTCCAATGATCTTAACAAATAAATGATTGTCTTTTTTATTTTTTTCTCATGTTTGTGTTTGAGCTATAATAGCTGCAGTACTGTAGCTTCCTTGCTAGACTTGGCATCATTCTATACTGTAGGTCTTAGCATGCCATTGTACCATTGGATTTGTGTGTTAAAACTTTATGCCAGTGTTTGATAGTATATGGCATATATATTGCTGGATAATAGAGGATTTGATAGCATTTGATACCTCACTTTATGATACTGTGATTCAAGCTTTTATTTTATCTAAGTTGCTAGTTGTGTATTAGTTGCCATTTTTTTGCTGTAACTGGTGTAGAAACTTTAGGAGTTATTTGTGTTTGATAGTTACTTTTCCTTTGTTTCTTATGTTTGTAAATATAGCTTTTAATTAAATTATGCTTAATAATATTTTGATTTTTAATGGGTGGGTTTATGCTGCAGATCGAGCTTAATCTATGTGCAACTCAAGCAAACAACAAAGAGCTAATACAAAAATCAAAGAACTTGTGATGGATGTGACTTATGTTGGACTCTACATATGGAGATTTATTTTGTGTTAACTTCTCCATGACTAGTGTGTTTTTGCAAACTATTTATATTTACTTGTTTACATTTTGGTTTGAATGGATGACTTGTTTCGATTTAGAATTATGTATTAGCCAATATATTATGAACTGTATATATATTAATGACTTGTCTTTTGCATAATTGATTATTGGTGGTTTATTTTATTTATGAATTTAGTTTGAATCTATAAATTTGAAATTGAAAAGCTAATGTTGTAATAAATGTGAATTTTTTGTTTAAGAATATATGGTTTCTAGTTAATAGAAAAGATTATAGATTTAGGAATCATGAAATCTGGAACCAAAAAAAGAAAAGAAAAATAGTTATTGAATTTGAGGAAAAAAGGCAACGCTGCAATGTTCAAAAAATGTTGCCTTAATCAAAGCAAAGGCAACGCTTTTAAGGCATTGCCTTTTATCAAAGTAAAGGCAACGCTTTTTAAATCAATAAAAGGAGTTGTTGTTAACTAAGGAAAAGGCACTAAATGCAACGCTTAAAAAGTGTTGCTTTAAATGGGAGAAATGGCAACACGTGAAAATTTAACAAATGTTGCCCTTGAGGTCAGCAAAAGCGTTGCCTTTTGTCAGAAAAGCGTTGCCTTAGAGAAAAAGCAACGGTGGTATAGCTAATTCCCAGAAAAGCGTTGCCTTAGAGAGGAAAACGTTGCCTTTGATCAAAGCCAACACTTTCTGTGTGTTTTGGCATCGCGTTTTACGCGTTGCCTTAGACCAAATTTGTTGTAATCCTTCATCAAGCCAACCACCGCCAGAAGCACAGCCCAGTTACACGGAGATTCAACTGATTTTGTGCGAACAACACCTCATTAACAATCATCTAGACAACTTAGAAGCCATGTCTCACAAACATGTCTCGCAAACGTGTTATGAAAACATGAAGCGTTTCTTCTAGAAATATAGGCATGGTGCTTGATTCATACCATTTTAATGGCATATGCAAGCCACACAGTAGGGGAAAGTAGAATAAAAAAATCTCTCCAATCCATTTAATATTCAAACCATCATCAACTTTTGAGGTAATTGAATTTTCTAATCAGCTTATATATCCTTGTGAACTCAAACTTGGCCCTATACGTACATTATATAATAATCATACAATAAAAGACTTGTGAAACTTCTCCTATGGTGATACATTGGAGCCGCCCTTGATTTCTAAACCGTCCCCACACTAGCCGTATGGTGAAATAATTTGTTGAATGTAATTTAGCTAACAGTCAACCAAATTAGTTGTAAAATATGACTAGTAGCGAGGCGAAAAAATTGCTTTAAAATTCATAATATTAGACATAATATATTGTACTGCTAAACATAGTATACATTCTTCGAAAAACCATGTCAGTGTGAAAACATACAATAGTTAAGCGTGTTAAGTGAATGAAAAACATTTGACTACTAGCCATATTACTTTAATTAAAAAAATCAGTATATATTGATAAATAATATTAACAATGATAGATATTGGTAAATAAATATATATAAATATATATTTTTAAAGTCTGAATACCACTATTTAAAAAAATAAATAGTAAAACTATTTTTTTAATCACCTTTTTTATGAAACCAAAGCAAATTCATAAAAAAAAAATAAAGAAGCACCTTTTAACAAAAATATTTTTGTTATTTTAGAAAAAACCAATCCAAATCAATTTAACTCTAATCCGCCTACGGTAAATATAGAATGCGTGTGTAGACCGTCACCCCTTTGGAAGAATAGGAACTGACGTAATGGCATTACGTCCTTTGCTTTAATATAAAAGGACGCTGAGGGACTAAAGCTGAAAGGTGGCTATAGCACCGCACCCAGTGAATGCCTTTGGTGGCTATAGCACTGTAGCATTTGCCACACTTTGAGTAGTCTGAATGACATTGTACTCTATATATACATAATCAGTCTTTGTTTCTCTACATACATTACAGCTATATGGCAAACAAAATGAATGCAGTGCTTGTGGGGATGATCATCATTGGCCTCGTCTCAATGTCATCAGCCACATCTGGAACAGCCACTTTTTACACTGTTTACGTTCGTGAGTAGACTGCAAATTTTCATGCATATTAGCTGTTAGCTGCTTTTGATAAATTAATTCATCCTGATAATAATCTTTATGGAAATCTAAATTTACAACATATACTACCTATCGGAGTGTAAGCAAAAGTTTATGCATTTATCAAGACCATCGTTCTTTCTTTCATCACAAATTATCTGAAAAAAAGACTTATGTATTTTACTCTTATATTCTACAAAAAAAAAAATGCAAAATAAAAGAAAATTGAAAACAATAAACTTGCTTTTTTTTTCTTTTTGATTCTTATTTCAAAAAAAGGCAACAAAAAGATGTCGTTTGAGACTCCTGAAGGACGAATGGAGATTAGAAAGTTATCTTCAAAAGCTGTCCCTGAAAAGCAGTTACTTTCATTGCCTCTTGATCATGCTGGTGACCAGTTATTAAGGCAAATGATCATATGCTTTCTAATTCTAGATCAGCGCTTCCACTTCTGTACCCCTACTAAGCCAAATTGAGTTCACTTAAAAAATAGTCATATATATTCAAATTTAGACACCCACTTCCTTGAAGAAGATCAACTTATTCAATGATGATTAAACGGGTGTTCAAATGATTGAATGTCAAAATAAGATTATATATATATATACTTCTTGCTGGTTAAGGTTCTGCTGTAATCAGACCAAAGGATGATTTTGCGTGTGTATATAATACAAATCAAACAATTTTGTATATGTACATATGTATAGAAATAAAGTGATAACGTGCAGTTGGTACTTGGCAGCATCTGCATGCTATGGCTACCAAGACGAGGGAACAATGATCGCAGCGGCAAGCGAGGCAATCTGGAACAACGGAGCTGCGTGTGGCCAAATGTATAGCATCAGCTGCACAGGTCCTACAAACCAAGGAGTGCCTCAACCCTGCAAAAGTGGCAGTGTCACGGTGAAAATTGTGGACCTTTGCCCTTCACCAGGGTGCCAAGGAACATTTGATCTCTCTCAAGAAGCTTTCTCTGCAATCGCTGATCTCAATGCTGGAAAAATTAACATTGACTATACCCCGTAATTCCACCGCTATCGTCATCTCTACTAGCCGTGCAAGTTTTAATTTCATTGCGTGACTAACTCAATCCTATCTGTTTATTTAGCATATCTTATTTTTCTCCTTCTCTGTTGTTACATATTCAGGGCCTGAGCAGTTGGCGGAAGAAGATATAGTCAAGATGCAGCCCGCTGGAGATGACATAAAATATCATAAATAAAGTTAAATAAATAGGAATGATTTGTATGAGAAAGTTTCCGCTGTAGTATTAATAAATTTATAAATAATGCCAATAACACCTGCATCGTTCAAACGTTTTATTTACTATAATTATGAGTCGTGTGGACATTGGAATTGAAATTATGACGCAGAATTTTCATTTCAATCTCAATCAGAAAATAATTTGAATTAACTTAGAATTTTAAATTTTACGTTTTAGTTTTAAAAAATTGTGGAATTGTAATTCAAATTTCACGTATTGGACTCGTTTGGTTAAAATTATGGCAGAAGTACTTCTTTAGACTCTTTAGAAGCATAATCATAAGCAAAAGCCAAAAACTTTTATACATTTGAATATAATTGTAGATGTAATTTTTATTAGAATTTGAAGTGTTAAACAATTTGAATTGAGTAGATATAGAAGTACTTTTTTTTGGGTAAAATTACAATTAATATGATATGAAAAATTACTTCCTAAGAAAGATATTTGGGTTTCTTAATTTTTTTGCACATGAAATTTTTTATACATAAAAATATTTTTTTTATTTTTTATTTATTTTTAATTAAATATAATCAATAACCCAACTAAAGTACTAATGCAGGCCATCAGAAGGCCACCAATATATACATCACATGGAACCTTAGTAGTAGCTAGTAATCCTAACCCAACAAAAGATACAGTCATATACAATCATCTTGAAAACCATGTCAAACTACTAGTAGACTGCTTAGAAGCCAACCCTAAACTATAGCAAAAGTTATGATATAACCTACTTTACCCTAAGACCAAACAAAAAGAACATATAAATATATAAAAGGATCTTAAGAAAAATAAGCAAAGCTGTTAGTAGGTACTCGAGTCACAAAGCTAGATGGTAGCTATCTAGAGATAGTAGGGGGTTCCTGAGTGCTCCTAAATCCTCTAAAGGAAACCATTTGCCATCAGGATGATAACATAGCCTCCTGTTGGAGCATTGGAGTGGATTGAGGAGTCAAAGTCGGATGAGGATGACTGTGATGGAATGTTCCCCACAGGGGGTGTTGGCAGTGCAGGCAAGGGTACAAAAAGAATGTTGGTCATCAAAAAATGGTCTTGAAGACTCACCCAAGCACGAAAGCTAGGATCTTTTAGAAAAATGGATTCCTACTTGAAGGGTGCATAACCGCATGAATAAGCTTACACTAGCCCATCAATTTGCAATCCAATTCGGGATTTTCCTTAGGAGGTATTGGGAAGGAATTAGAATGTCATAATATCAATTCTTACAGATACAGAAGAATGGGTTCTCTATTGATTCAAATGCTATACCTATGAGATACGGATAGAGAAAGAGGGAAAAACTAGGATTTAACATAGTATTTTTAATCGAAAAATCAATCTGATTTATTTCATACCTTTCACTCAATGAGAAAATAGGTCAAATTCTACAGTATCAAACCTGTGGGACTTAAGGATAAGGAATGATGGAAGAAAAGGAAAATAATAAGTAAATAAAAATGCAATAGAAGAGCCGGGGTACAAAAAGAACTGGGTGTGCTGCGTGTAAAGGCACACCATCATATGGGAACTCAAGATTGAAAGGGCATTAAAAAGAGAGTTGGCAAACAAGTGGTTGAGAAATATGTACACCCGAATCTAGGAGTGGGCCATGAGAAAGAGTAAATCCAAAACTGGATCATAATGCCACTCCTACTGTGGCATGTCAAAAAAGATCACCAAAGACGTCATTTGTAGAATCTAAGGACAACACAAAGTACATACAAATATAAAGATGAGAATATTATATAATTATTCTTAAGAGGCCACTCCCTCATAAATAAACATAGCAATAATATTAATTCCAATCATAAGGATCGATGTAAAATAAATATGAAATCAATAAATCATCATATAATTCTCTTGTAACCAAAGAACTCAACTTTGTGCTTTATCTTTTTTCTTCGACATAGGGAAGACTTAATGTATACCAATTGGTATTAGTAGATAACACCATATCGGGGCACAGACTGCTGACTAGGACTAAGCTCATTCCTGGATGTGATAATCAGATGCTCTTTTTATTCTATTTTTGAATCTCACACGGATCTATTCCTAGCTAGCGATGTCTATGAGCTCACATTATCTCAAGAAAAGTTCCTGTTTTTGCCTCTCGGCCCTTTCATTAGACATAAGTCTTTTCTCCTTTTTTTTAACCCATATGTTAGAACATACCCAATTAAGTTCTGTAGGTAGAAAAGCACATGAGAAAAGGGAGTTGAATCGTACTTTATTTTTTCTTTTCATTTTACGTTATGAAAAGATTAAACAAATTACTATCAAGTATTAAACTTGAAGTGCAGTGAAAATAGTGTTAGATATATCAAAAAGTAAACTTTCTAAACTAGGTTATAAAGTAGAATATGTAAGATCAAACTTTCCAGAAAATATAGAGTAATAAACATAAGGCAATAAATAAATAAGAGATGAAGAAGAAGAAGATACTGCACAAGAGTTTTTATACTGGTTCAGCTAATCCGGCCAACATCCACTTCTCAATAACTATTGAGTTCCACTAAAACCTTTCTCAACTCGAGAAAGTTATAGCCTTTGCAATAGCCTTTCCAAGTTCTTACCTATGACCAATTGCAAATTCTACTATCACAAACTGAGTAGTCTTTGACTAGTCTCTACAAGCTAAACCAATGACCAACAAGTACACTCTGCTGTCAAAACCTAAGTAGTCTTTAACTAGTCTGTTCAAGCTAAGACTGAGTAGTCTTTGACCAGCCTCTCCAAGCTAAATAATGAGCGGTAGCTCATCTTACTATCATGTTGCAAGTAGTTTTTACTTAATCTCTCCAAACTATCTCACACCGATCACTACTGGATTGATAATACAAAGGTTTGTGTTTGTGTTTGCCACTCAAATTAATCTACACTCAAGTTTCCATAAGATGCACAATAATAAACTTGGGAAAAACTTGAATGACTTGTTTCAAATATTCTTCCTAAGAAGAATGTATGGTCTACTAAGAATATAGAAAAGAGATTTTTACAGAAAAAGAAATTGATTACGAGATTTAATGAACTTTAAAGAAAAGTTGAGGACAGATTTTCAAACCATTTTAGCACTTATTCTTCACAAAAGTCTTCTACATTGTAAGCACATCATCTCTGTTTATAGATGGTCTACATTTATGACCATTGCCCTTGATTTATTATCCAAGTGATACGTGTTGATCATCTATTTGTTTCTTGGAAATGCAGTCTAGAGGAGTAGCTCATCTTTTGTCAAAACTGTTGTAAAAGCCATTGTGAAATATTGGTTTCTGAAGTCCCCTTCAGAAACTACTTTTTACTTTCCGAATGAGTTTTCCAAACTCTTTCTTCTAGAAGCTGAAGTGGTTGACCAAGTTGGCAAAACAGATGACACGCCAGTCTATGATTGCGTTTAACTTGAAATTTGAATTTCAAATATTCCTCCTTTTCTTGTAAAGCATATTGTTTCACTGTAAAGTAAACTTTCTAAGGTGTGGTGCTCGTTCCTTGATATATATATATATATATATATATTTGATCTTCTAGACTTCAATCAGAACTTGTTGATAATATTATGATTGCGATCATGATGATTGAAGGTCGTAGAACACATTGACTTCATAGATGGATTGAAATATTTATTTGAAGCGTATTTTCTGAAGACCCAAGCCTTGGTTTCTTGTACACAATGATTTTCTTTAATCCATGAAGCATGCATACGTTCATTTCATGATATAATTTTCACTTCCATTTAGTTTCCATCTCTTTAAATGAGATAAATCATGTTTGCACATAAAATTGTTTTCGGTTCAGGAAATGTGTTATGCTAATGAAAAGACGTGTTTGTAGCTTCAAAAAACTCAAGGTAAACATTAATCATTCTTGAAAATATTTTCTCTAATCTGGCTATGTTATCATTCAAAATATTCTGCATTAACACTTTTTGACAATATCTTCTTTTTTAATGATAACAAACCAATTTGAAGAAAATCTTTTGAAGAGATATTAAAAGAAATATAAGAAGATATATAGTGTGATAACCAATATTCTTTCAAATCATCGCATGATTTTATTTTTGGAGAGTTTTTCCCTTAAGGCATGATATAGATAGAGTTAAAAATGTTTTATAGCCTTAGATGACTTAAATTAGACCTATCTTTATTTTTTCATGAGGTTTCTGAAATTATTCAGAGTACTTTCTAAGAGGTATCAGAGCAATACATAAAAAGGTATGATTGTTTAAGCTTTTTGAAAGAAAACAGCTAAATTTTTAGACATAAGACCTTTCTGAAAATACACGAGATTGATTAAAACAAGTAAAACTTGTGATATTTCCTCTTGATTTGATTTCTTATTGTGAACACCCAATTTTATCCGGTCTATTAAATAAAAATCCAAAAATTTGCATATTGTATGATTCATTTCTTTTGGAAAAATGAAAAAAAAGTTTTCTAGTTGTTTTTATTTATTTTCCAAAATTAAAACAAAACAAAAAGAGTTCAATTGATTATTTACGGTCCTTTTCTTTTAATTTGATAACCAAATTTTGTTTTAAACTGTTTGTGTTTTGTTGATTTGTGTTTCAACTCAGCCCAGGTGCGTTTGTGTTACAGGCCTAGTTTTATTAGTATGATTCATCAAAAAACTGTTTTTGTCCATTCATGTTGGTCCGTCCATTTCAGCCAAGCCCAATTCATTTTCTTTTGCATTCATGTCCATGAAGCAACAAGAAAAAAGAAAAACATAGAAACAAGGAAATAACAAAAAATATCAAAATATAAAAATTAAAAAAACACGGAAGTATGGGGAGGAGCATGCCTCGTGCCTGTGCCTCCCACTTCAAACACCACTACAGCCATCCACTCACTCCACGTTCCACTTCGCCACCTCACTACCACCATTCCCATTCCTTGCCTAGCTGGAACATCAGAAGCATGGGGAGCAAGTTTGGTTGGAGCTCCTGCATTTCAGAAAGAGTATAGGGATATTAGCAGATTAATCAATGCAAGCTCAATATAAAAGGGATCAGTTGCAACAATGAAAGGGGTTCACAATATCAGAGAAGAGAAGTTTCCCAAACACACAGCAAGAATCATCAAACACTTTCAAGCACATTAGAAAAATTCCCAAACACATACATAGATCATCCAGTAATACAACCCAATAGAGACAGGTATATCATCATCAGATCAAAAAATATAAAAAAAAAGGGGAAAAGGAAAGAAAAAGGCTAGGGAGGCCGCGGCCTCTCCTACCACCGCCACGGCCTCCCCTCAAATCATCATCATCCTCAACTCCACCCATCTTCTGCCTCATCACTGATTCCCTCCACCATACATGCATCTCGGCTAACCACCATACGCCTTACCTCTCCCCCTTCGTTTCTTCACCACCGCAAATTCCCCGTCACCGTGGACCCTTCCATCGCTGCTTTTCATAGCATGAAGCTTCCTTTCCATCTCCATCCTCCTCCACCGAACTGAGCTCCCCACTGATGCCGATCTGCCTCCGCGTCGCCACCCCTCTCCGCGTTGAGCCATCGCGTGGCCTTCCTCCCTCACTGGCGCAGACCCACCCTTCTCGGCCGCGGCCCGCCTTCCCTCACCATCTCAGCTTCGTTTCCGCCGCCGTGTTACCGGAAAAGTCCAGCCACCACGGAGGCCTTGCTTCCCTTCTTTCCCCTTGGCTGGCGCACCATCCACGGTGGTGATCCTCCATGGCCGCGACCCCTTTCTCTTCTACCCAAGATTTCTCTCTCTTACTCTTTCACCCATTCTTTCTATTTCATTTGTTTCCTTTCAGTGTGTTGGTTTGGTGGGTAAGGAAATGTTTTGGCTTTAGTAAAGATGTGTGCACTCTCTCTCCGCGTTGGATTTCGTGTGTGAGCTTATGGGGGAGTGCAGTGAGTGTGTGAGTCTGAGAGAGTGAAAGAGCCTTGGGTGTGTGTGAGTGCGGTTAATTTCAAGAAAATAGGGATTTTATTTTATTTATATATTTCATTTATTTGTATTTTCTTAGATTAGTGTTGTTCATTTTGTTAGATCTAATTTCAGGCTTATTCGTTTAGTTTTAGTTTAATTTTGATCTAAAGAGTTTTATTCATTTTAGATGTGAAATAAATACTTGAGTACTTGCCTTTATTAAAAATTTATTAATTGATTATTTTTTCTTAAAAATAGGATTAATTAAACCGTGGTAGTTTGTTAATTCTGTGTTCTGGAATATTTTAGCTGTGATAGCTTGATATTCAAAATTTCTTTTTAAAAATAGAGTTAATTTAATCGCGATGGTTCGTTAATTTTATGTTTCAAAATATTTTAGTTGTAACAGCTTAATATTCTAAAACTCTTTTTCAAAATAAGATTAAACAATACACAGATATTTCCTACAGAACTACGTGCTTTGAGTTCCTCATCACACTAAAGGATACGTAGGAGTAGGCAATTCCAATCAAGTCAAAATTAAATTTTCATAATATTATTTTGTTTTTCCTGTGAATATTTTACTATTATTTTGTTATTATTATTTTATTTTATTAATTTGAGTGTGATAATGAAATGGTAAATATTTAAATTTAAATAAAGATATTAATTTAGCCGAGACTGCTTATTAACTTAGCATTTTGGATATCTGAGTTGTGACAACTTGATGTTCCAAAATTTCATAAAAAAAATTATTCTTTCTTTGTAATATATTTTATCTCATTTGTAAATATTTTTTTGAGACATTTTATTTTAGTTATTTTAAATTATCCATTTATTTGGGATTTTTTTATTTTGAATAAAAATGTTAATTTAGCCGGGATGGCTTGTTAACTGGATATATTTGAACATTTAAGTTGTGACAACTTGGTATCCTCTTTTCTTTTTTGTAATAAAATAAAAATAAATATTGTGAAAAGGTTATTAATTAATTTACAGAGTTAATTAAAGGTACCATCTAAGGATGGGTGTATTAGGGGTGCGTAGGATTAAATCCTTATCATTCCCTATGCATAACCGACTCCCGAACTCAACTTGGTTTCAAAAACCATTTTTTAAAATAAATGAGTTTTTCCATGTTTTCCCAATTTTAATAAACTTGGTGACGGCTCCATATTTTTCAAATAATTCTTTTTTGTCGTCCCCGTTGCAATCCCGGTTGCGATAGATGGCGACGCTAGTGGGGACTTCCAAGAGAGTCAGGCCTGTTACAGTTAGTTGTGCAAATTAAAAATAGCCTTTTGAATTTTGTTTTTCTTTTTCTCACTTTGTTTTGTACATAATTTTCCTTTTATTTCATATGTAGTCGTGTTTTATTTTTATAATATATGCTCTATTTGTTAAAACCTTAGGGTAGATGACTGTTTCTTGGTTCTATACATACTTATTTGTGTTAATTTTGCAGGTGTTTATCACGGGTAGTTTTAGAATCTCAGGTTTGTATGCTCTCTTTACACACATTAATCACACACGAGTAGGCCACGATACCTGGGTCTGAGTGCAACTTGAGATAGGTAAGAGATTGTGCAGTGGTAGCCATTTTGGATGTTCATATTGTTTGGTTATAGCGAAAATCTCGTCTAGAGTGTGACTCTTTCATGAATGTCCTACACCTAGCGATTCATTTGCTATTGTGGATAACATTCCAAGAGGAGCCTTAACTCTAGAAACCATAGAACCCTGAGAATATAGACCCACCTGGTGAAAGTGTTCACAAAGTAGAACAACCATAGAATCATAGAATTGAAATCCAGAAGTTCACCTTACATAGGACACAAAGAGAGCATACATTTTATCACAACTCATTTCTTTGTATATAAATTCCTATCATTACCTAAATCGTTCTTTGTATATAAATTCCATTCATTTCCTAAATTGTTTATTATTCCTTCTTTTGTTTAAATCAAGTTTTTTTTGTTATGGCAGGTTTGTTAGAAAGTTGAATTAAAATCTTACTGTGAGTATCTTTGGAAAATGGAAACAAACATGAGACCAGGCAATCAGGAAAATGAAAAATTGAAAAGAACTCTGCATCTTAAAGCCAAGATACCTGACACAAAAAGCCTGAGATCTTTGGGTCAACTGTTGGGAGTATCACAACGCCTTTCTCTTACTAGAAAATATGGAAAGATTTTGGATCTTTTAGAAGTGGAAGAGCAAGAAGAGACAATCACAACACTAGCACAATACTATGATCCTCTACTCGGATGTTTTACCTTTCAAGACTTTCAGTTAGTACCAACTATTGAGGAATTTGAAAAAAACCCTAGGATTGCCACTAGAAGGAGAAAAGCCTTATCATTACCAAGGTCATTATCCTTCTTTACATACCATATCAACTGTCATACGAGTAGGGGTAAAGGATTTGCGTGAAGCACAAAAGTGTAGAAATGGGACCTATGGATTCTCAAAGGATTAAACTTGGAAAGGCATATGCACCGTTTGGCTCAAAATGAAGACTAGGATACTTTTAAAGATGTACTGGCCCTCACTATTTATGGCACTGTCCTATTTCCGAATATTGAAGGCTTGGTAGACTTTGCAGCTATTGATGTATTCCTTGCTCGCAAATTCCACGGTCATAATCCTATTCTAACCCTCTTGGTGTAACACCCTAATATTTAATCCAACACGCCTAGGACGCATTTAAATTAATTGTTAGTCATTACTCTTTTGTTCCAGGTTTTAATTCGAACTCTTGAAAAATACCTTAGTGAAAATATGGGCAAATTTTCTATTTTTGTTTAAAATACAAAACATGAGCCGTGCATGCTAAGTAACTAATGCCATTCGTCTTACCTATAAATAAGAAAGGATAAAGATAATTCACAAATACATATAACATCACAATATATATATAAACCATAGAATATCATGACATAAACAATATTATCATATCAGAATTATATCATAATAGTGATGTCTTCTAAACATAGAAGGCATCAGTACATATCCATCAAGAGACTAAAGTACAAGCAAACAAAAAGTGTATGATCACCCTAAAGCTAATATCCAAGGGAAACTATCTCCATACTCCTATTGCGACCTTCTTGATCCCTTTTGTAGTGTGACTCCCTTGTCCGCATCTTAGAGAAATCCACGAGCTACACCATCATCCTTGTCTAGAGACGACACGGAAGAAAGAAAAAGAGAAAAGAAACTTATACAAGATTCTCAGTAAGGCTTCCCGATCCTAATACAAGTGTCATCGTAATCATCCCCAGGAACCTCGGGTTTCATTATGAAAATGTGAGCATATAAAAGGTTCACTTATTAAGTTCCAAATATCATTAGTCGAGGCCCGTATCTTTTAGCATGAGTCTTAATATCATGAATGCAATAGATATCTCATGTATTCATGGCAATGCCTCTATTCCATAAGTAACATATGTAAATAACATAAGCATACTCGCAACATGAATTTGTAACATTCAAAACCAAATCACAAGATAAGGCTAAATATATAAACATAAGTTAAATGGAGGAGTTAAAGTCATATAGCCATATCACATGAGTAAGCACACCAATATCATCCTTACTTTACCTTCTTAGGTGACTTAACATTCAACTTATGTGATTAAGTGACAAGTAAATAAATGCATGATATAACAAACCTGATGAGCCGCATAACATTTAGCATGCATGGGAAGGCAAGAAAACCCATGATAATTTACTTTCTCATAGTGGAACTCTCAAGTTCCTTTCTTAATAACCATCCCCTTACATAACCACCTCAAACCAACTATCTCATCTTCCCCTGCGATTTTATAGTCATCACCAAAACTCCATCTCACCGATCACCTAGGATTGAGCTAAACCTAACTAGCCATCGCTTAATATGGGGTAATAGAGGAGGAAAATATATCATTTTCTTGCCTTTGTTAAACTTTTTCATCATAGGTATGCAACTTCCTTGAATCACCTCTCATAACCTTTAATTCGGGGAGTCTAGAAGATCATTTTCATTGTCTTATGTCACCTCTAATCTTAGCATTTTATTTAGAGATGCAAGCATGAACATATAATTATAACTCATCATTCATTATTTTACGCTCATAATACTTCATGAAATTATGTATCTCAATGAATCAAACATAACTATAACATGCCATAATTCAAATTACATAACATACATCTAAGCCATATATATTTCAATTCATGAACATAGCCTTCAAAATATCAATCACATTCATTTCATCAAATTATCAATATTTATGCTTAAGCCCCAAAGAGGTCAAATCGCAATTTCTCAAAGGTTACAAGTCAAAACGTAAATACCCCCTTTTAACATATTCTCACATACTAAAGATCTTTAACATTAACCATATCTTTCAAGAGACATGTAACTATTAGAAACCATTTAAACTCATCATAAAAACCTTTTAGGACCATAGACTAAATTTTAACACACTTTAGGGGTCAAAGTGCAAAGTTGCTCATTTTTCTTGCACTTATCAAAAACCAATACTTCTAAAACTTTTTCTAAACATTTTAAATAGTATTTTAAACATATGAACACATCTGACATCATTACTACCTCTAATTAAAATCCTTTGATAAAAATTACATAATTGATAGTTTAAAACACAACTTTTCGCATTTTCCAAAATGATTGAAACTAATACTTGTAACTACACTTTTATGCCTCTAGGATACCAAAAATAATTTTTACAACAAATATTAGTAGTTTTTAAGTATGTAAGCTACATGAACAGAATCAAAAAATTAATCTCTCAAAGCTTTATAAAATCACAATTTTGATCCTTCCTAGTTACTAGTTCTTCCCAAATTGCTAAAAACAATTTTGATAACAAATATTAGTGATTTTCATGTGTGTGAACAGCAATGAACTGTAGTAAACAGTGGTGAACAGGGCCAAACAGTACTAGAAAAGCTAGCCTTCTAAAGTTTCATAAAAACATAATTTTGATCCTTTTTAGTTACTAGTTTTTTCCAAAATGCTAAAAATAATTTTTACAACAATTATTAGTGATTTAGACTCATCTAAACATCATAAATCAGTAACCATTCTAGTTGTAAGAGATTAGATTAGAAACTAAAATTTTAGCATCTAAAATCATGAGATAAACCATATTCTTAATCCTTTGAAATTTCTTAATCTTTCAAAATTTCTTTGTGCATCTTAAAGACAAGATCCATATCTAAAAATAAAATATAATAAGCTTTAAATCAGAATTATATGAGGGCCAAAAACATATAGATGAGAAGTGTCCATGAACAAAATTTCCATTTAAGATAAAAGAAACAAGTCTTGAGCTTTAGAGATTTAGGTGATGACTAAAATCATAAACATGCTATGCAAGTTTCATTTCAATATTTCTGATTATAAGGTGAGGACTTGGAAATATAAATATGATGTGCAATATTGAAATATAAATATGAGGATGCAAGTTCATTTTTAGGTCTTTAAGATTTAGGTGATAACTTAAAATATAAACATGATGTGCAAGGCTTGAAATTTAAACATGAAATGCAAACTCATGTTATTATCTTCAATTTAAGGCGATAAATTGAAATTTAAACATGATATGCAAGGCTTGAAATTTAAACATGATATGCAAGTCCATTTTCTTATCTTTAAGATTTAAGGTGATGACTTGAAATATAAATGTGATATGCAAAGCTTGAAATTTAAACATGATATGCAAGTCCATATTATTGTCTTCAAGATTTAAAGTGATAACTTGAAATATAAACATGATTATGCAAAGCTTGGAGTATAAATATGATATGCAAGAACTTGAAACATAAATATGGATGCAAGTTCATTTTTATGTCTTATTAAACTCAAAACTCAAGACTTAGCAATTCTTTCATTAATCTTTTGACATCAAGAATTAAATCTTAAGTTATAGAGGTCATTTAAATGATGGATTCACAACCATCACTATGATTCCTCATCACCAAGCCATGGTCAATATTAAGTCATAGAAACCAAAAATAAAGGGAGAGAAGCATAGGAAATAACATGAAATAAAATCCCTATCAAGTTGTTTCTTGTTAACAATAGCTAATGCTTGATCTTTAGAGAAGTTAGAAGAAGAAAACATGTCCTTGATGAGTCCTACAATTTCGGCCAAGACGAGAACTAATAGAGGAAGGATTTTTCTTGTGATTTTTTGTTTGATAATGGAAAGGTTATGTGTTTAGAAGTTAATTTATAGTTGGAATGTGTATGCTTGAGGTTTAGAGCTTAGTTAGAGGTTGGGAATGGAGTCTCTTGGATGTGAATGAGGAAGAAGAAGAAAGCTTGAAGTATTGAGAGAATTAGAGAACTTTGAGCAAACTTTGAGCAAGGAAACTATCAAGTAAGCAAGTGCCAAGGTTATGAGTGTTTGTGTGAACACTTTGGAAATGAAAGAGCATGTATTTATAGGCCTATGAAGGCTGTTTGGCCATGCACTCTAGGTTAGAAATGGAGGGATTTATTTCATTTTTTTTTGTTGTTAAAGGAAACTTTGAAAAAGAATGCTTATGCTATAGTCATAATTTTGTTCATGTATCATTGTTTGAAAATGCATAAAATATGAAGCTAATGAGAGACACTGTGGTTGATCACATTATGGCTAAAATGGGTGGGTTTGCTTTTGATTAAACATAACCAAAAATAATGGAAAAGAAAGCTAAAGAAATGGTGATAAGGTTGGATATGTTTCTTTGTTGGAAAAACAATAATATATGGTGAACATGGAGCATTATCATTGGTGGTTTCTGGTCCCATTATGATCAAATTTGTGTTTTTTTACAAGTGGTAAATCATGTATTAGATATGTACTTACTTAGGTAAAAGATTAGGAATTGATAGATTAATGAAAATGGTAAAAGATTAAGTGTTTAGGACAAATCAAGACAAGGTAAAAAGAGAAATCATACACTAGTAAATGAAGTTCATTTCAAATGAGTTAAAATCAATTTGTAACATAAGTTCTAAACTTAGGATAAGGAAATGTAAATGTACTAGATTTTACCTAAACCGAAATCTTAACTTTGATCTCAACATCATTAATTTTATGAGCTCTTATAATTAAGGAAAGGTAATTTAATTTTTACCGTAGGTAATTAATTTTTAACTCAAGGTTAATAAATGAAATCAATTTGAGTTCAATTAGAGCTTAATGTTACCTAAATTACACAAGTAAACCTATTTAGCACAATTACGAGTAAAATGGTAATTTCACATAAAAACTTCCTTTAATCACTGGACATTCTTAAATTATACTTGAAATAGTCATTTTGAACCTTTGGACGAAAATCGAATTCAAAGATTACATAATTTCATGTAAAATTACCACAGGGGTAAAATGGTAATTTTACATACAGTAAAAATGGAGAATTGAGATTTTTATCTCTAAGGACATATAATCCCTATCAAGCATTAAACTAACCCTCAAAGATAGTCTAGATTGGTTATCTTTGATTCCTAGGTAAAAATAACCTAAGGGGCATTTTGGTCATTTTACACGTACAGAAGAATCGGGGCTTGCGAATTTCGCACGAATTGCTATTCAGGTTTCTCATAATGTTTCTATAGTGTTATATTCCTTTATTGAGGATTATTTGACCTCGAATTACGTGTAAAAATTACCTAGGGGCATTTTGGTTATTTTTACACAGCAATAAAAATTGAAGCGTTACACTTGGTAGGTGTCTATTGCATCCTAAATTTTTGCTATGAGAGGAATGGCAAAAGAATTCTGTGCTGTTTACCAATGTTGTATGTGTGGGCTACTTTTTGAAGATCTACAAATGCATCATACCAAGAAGAAAAGTAGGCAAGAATGGGCTCAAGACTTGGCCAATCTAAATGAAAAGATGATACAATGATACCCTTGGTGGGAAGAAAGCCAAACTTTGATTTATCAGTATGGAAGCTTCTCAAATGTACCTCTTATGGGTACCCAATGATGCATAAATTATAATCCAGTATTGGTACTATGCCAACTTGGTTACCCTACGATGGGATCGCCTTCTGAAGCTACAATCACTCCATTTATCTTTTATTACCTAGACTCCAATGACATTAGTCTATTACAAAAGATCCGATCTGCCTGGAACAAGGCTGTCAAGAAAGGAAAGGAACTGGGAGTTAGGAGTTGTACCATGAAAGAAAACTACCGTTAGGGTGAAAAATAAGGCTCAAGAAATTAAGCTACCATTCAAGGTCTTAACAATTACTCTTCTGAATGAGACATCAACCCGGCACTTCAATGAAACTGAAGAAGTCAAGGAAGTGAAAGAGAAATTAGACAAGGCTAAGCAAGAAAAGATGCAAGTAGAAGCTGAGTTGGAAAGCGCCCACCACAACTATGTAGTTTTAAAATGAGAAAGCAATGAAAGAGATCGGGTTCTAGAAGGAACAAGTAAGAAGTTGAAGATTGGGCACGAGCATATGATAAAAACTAAGGAATGTCTTAAAGCTGCCAACAAGGAGCTAGGACTTCGAAGGCAAGAACATGACAGGGCATTAGCTGAAAATCAATAATTGAAGAAGTTGCTCCAAAACGCCAAAATTGCTGAAGAAGCCACACTTGCAGAAAAGGAACAAATGAAGTAAGAAATAAGAAAGATGAACAAGGAATACCAGAAGAAGGTCGGGGAATTAAAACAACACATGAAAGATGAAGCCATGAGGTATCAAGCTTCCCTACAAGAAGAAAAGGAAAAAGTTGCAAGTCTAAAATTTGAGGTGCAACAATAAAATCACATCATTCATGAGTTGAAGATTCGCTTATGGAATTTGGTAGGATTGGCCAATGCAACAATAGAAGATGTTCCAAGATATCTAAACATTGCTGAGCAGAGAATCATCCTTTTTAAAACCCGACTGAGATTCACAACTTTGTCGAGTACTGTAAAAATTTGATTGGGAGGATGAAACAAATAATTGCTGAGAGATGTTAAGAAAGGCATTGTTGCTTAGGGTTTGATATATGGCTTTATAATGTATTTCTTTTGTCATTGTAGGAATGGATGTAAGAAAAATGATGGTTGTAATACACCAATATCCATGACTTAGTACCTTTGAACGAGACGTTTTGGGGAACAGCTATCATCAAATATACTCACATCAAGACTCAGTTTGATTGACAACTTCTAACAAATAGATATGCTTTTTGTCTCTTTCTTTTCACTGAAATTGTTTTTATAGGTAAAACTTCGTCATAATTGGGCGCCCAAGGAAAACCGATACCAATCAAACTCAAATTCACAACACCAGAGCTCGGACTAAAATGGCCGGAGGCAATGATTCAAGAAAGACCATCCCTTAATTGAAAAGAGATTTGAGCAATGAGGTTGATGCGGTAAGAGGAAAATTGAATGAACTGTCAAACAACCAATGTAGACTAGAGGATATGATAAGGGTCGTACAAGAGTCACTTGACCTATTGGGAGCTTATCAAAGTAGAGATATACCAGCAAGTGTGTAACCGAGTACCACGATGATAGGTATGCCTGTGGCATCAAGTGCAGCTCTAAATATCACCCAGGAGTTGAATGATATAAGAGGAATGCTAAATAACCTTTATGGACAGCCACTACCCACAGTACCATTGGTGATACCTGTCAGAGAAGGCTATTATTCCTTAGAAAACATGCATACTCATGAGCATAGGCGTGCTACCCCTATTTGGGAGCAACCTTGTTTTGTCATCTAGAAATAGTCCTTTTCCTTAAGGAATAGTCATGTGGAGGTAGAAAAGGGGAAATTTAAAGAAGAATGAATGGAGAAGATTCAAGAGCAGATTAGGGCTATTCAGGGACCTAGCCCCCTATGGTTATGTGGAAGTTGAACAAATTTGCCCTTCTACTGACATAGTAATTCCTAAAGACTTCAAGGTTCCTAACTTCTCAAAGTATGATGGGATGGATAATCCTCTTTTTTACTTGAAAAGTTATTGCACTAAGATGGCAATATGGTCAAAGGATGAAAAATTTATGATCAGTTTCTTCCGTGAAAGCTTGATTGGACCTGCTTTGGAATGGTACATTTAACTAGACCATTCAAAGATTTCTAATTGGAGAGAATTGGCAGATCTGTTCATGAGCCAATACAAGTTCAATCTTGATGTGGCACCTATTCGGGAACAATTAAGTTCCATGCAAAAGAAGAAAGAAAAATCATTCAAGCAATATGCTCAAAGGTGGAGAGCCTTGGCTACCACTACTCATCCCAACTGAAATGTGTTCCTCTTTCTTGGGAATCTTGAGATCCCCTTACATCAGGGCAATGGCAGGAGTAGCATACAAGAATTTCTCTGAGTTGATAACTATTGGAAAAATGATTGAGAGCTTAGCAAAGGCTGGCGATCTTCCCATGAGCAGTGAAGACACAAGAAAAAGCTTCCTGTCTAGGAAAAAGGAGATAGATATGAATTATGTGCATAGTTAGTAATCCTTCATCCCAAGGTATACACCAACACGTCCATGACCTCAAATGTCATCATACCAAATCCCTATCCCTCCTTACCCATTTTACCAAACAACACCAACCATATACACTATCCCATATTCCCAGGCCCAAGTTAACAAAATCCACATAAGGTCATATCAACCAACTCACCCAACATATACCCCAGCACCAAGATCGAATTCCCAAAATCAGAACCGCGCCCGATTCCCAAACTTACCACCTTTCCAAACTTATCTATTTCCAATGCCGACCTTTTTCAACGATTGTTTAATGCTCACTTGATCTCACCATACCTTGTACATCTACTAGAACCACCATTCCCAGTATGGTATAACCCAAATCTGACTTGCAAATATCACATGGATGTTGCGAAACATTCAATTGAGGACTGTGAAGACTTTAAGACAGCAGTAAGAAGGCTAATTGTTTGTGGGAAACTAGATCTTCAAAAGGAGTCAAAACAAAATATTGTCAATAATCCAATCCCAAATCACGAAGGAGGGGGTCATGTGAATGCCTTGGAGGTAGAAGAACCTTCAATTAAAAAAGTTTTAAGTCTTCGAACATAGATGGAAAAAGTGTTCGACGGCTTAAAGGAGGCTGGATACAACATCACAGCCTCTGCAACCATGATGAAGGAAGATAAGAAATATGATATGGAATCAAACTATTTATACCACTGCTGAGGTCTTGGCCATTATATAGAAAATTTTTGGGATTTCAAGGCTTGTGTACAAGGATTGCTCAAATTAGGCATGATTCAAGCAAAAAAGAAGTTAAGTTTCCATGAAGAAGTGAATGTGATTGAACGCTTTCTACTTCGAGTACCACCACTTAATCCAACGCCTAAGCCAGAAAGGGAAGTGATCACTGTAAAAAAGCTAATACCTTTTGGTTATGGGGATATACATGCAGTGCCTTGGAATTATGAGACCAAAGTGGAAACAAATGGAGATACGGAGAAAACCTCGAAGGCCCAAACAAGTGAAGTGATAGTTAAGGTAAAAGGAATAACAAGAAGTAGAAGGGTCTATGGGCCTAAAGAGCTGGAAAAAAGAAAGTTCGTGCACGAAGGGGATATTAGAGAGAAGAAAAAAGAAGAAGAATAGGAAGAAAAGTTCCTTAAGATCATGAAACAAAGTGAGTATGATATTTTGGAACAATTGAAAAAGACACCTACCAGAATATCCCTTTTATCATTATTCCTATCGTCCGAACCCCACTAAAAAGCAGTGCTAAAAGTCCTGAAGGAAGCCTTTGTCAAGCCTGACACTTCATTGGAAAATATGGTGAATATGGTAGATCTAGTGAAGCGTGTCAATATGATCATTTTTTCAGATGAAGAAGTTGTGTCACGGACTAATCTACAAGCACTGCATATAACCCTTAAATGTAAAGGCCACATAGTGCCCAGAGTCCTTATTGATGGAGATCAGGGTTAAATGTGTTGTCGACAGCAACTTTGAGTCAACTATCAATGAGTTTAGATGATGTACCACGCAAGTGATGGCTGTGAAGGCTTTCGATGGAACTATAAAAAGCATTTTAGGGGAAATGGTGTTGCCACTGGAAATTGGCCCAAGCAGGTCGAAAGTGTTATTCTAAGTGATGGAGATAAGCTCAGACTATAACATGCTACTAGGAAGACCATGGATCAATGATGTTGGTGCTGTCCTTTCAACTTTGCATCAAAAGGTTAAATATATTGAAAATGGATCAGTCGTTACAATCCATGGTGAAAGAGATATCATTATATCCAATGGGTCTCACTGCCATATATAGAGAATGTAGAGCCAATAAACAATAATTTGTGGTATAGTCTGGAGTTAGTAAAACCCGGAAATAAAGGCAATAACTCCCCAATACAAAAATGTCAATCAGATAGTGGCTCAGATCATGGCTAAGAATGGATATTTGGAGGGTAAAGGACTGGGACTGCAGTTACAAGGTATCAGATTACCCATACCAGTCTCCAAGAAACCTAATAGATTCGGCTTGGGATATGAAGTATCATTAGAAGAGGAGATAAGGGCCATGGTTCTCTAACAGGAAAAAAACAAAGGGAGAAAATAGAAAGATCCCACACTTGAAAGAGACATTTCCTAGTCCAGCTAAAGTGATTACAGTTGGAGAAGTTTGCTGCCTTTGTTACCACCACCATCAACACCTTGGATGTCGAGACAACTGAAGGAAGCAATAAGATTCATGCTGCCAGTAATGAAGGGATGCTGACGAATTGGACAGCTAAACCGTTCATTGATGTTATTGCTTCAAAGTAATCATTTGGGATTGTATTAATTGTCTTTGCTTTCATGTATTCTACTTTGAGACATCATTTGAATGAACTTGCATGCGTATCCAACAATTTTTCTTTATTATCCCACTTTACTTTTCTTTATGTCTTCTTTTCATTTTGTTTCTACCCGTTATTCTTTTACTTTCTCTTTTTATCTTTACTACCATTTTCTCTACCCAATAATTTTTGTTTCCTCTATATTATTTGCATTTTACTCATTATCTGTCTTGGCATTCCAACCCACCACAATTACTTTCCAAGAATTTAAATGCTATAGAAATTTCCCCACATGAAAGGGGCTTTGAAGGCCAATCAATTGATTCTCTTGGTGCACTCAATCGTGATAACCATGAATCTGAAGAGGATGAAGAAACTGTGGAGGAATTTTCAGGGTTACTGCAACATACAGAAAAAAGATTTGACTTGGGCAATGAGGTGATTGAGGTAATTAATATGGGCATTGAAGAAGAAAAGAGGGAGTTGAAAATTATGGAAAAACCTGAACGAACATAGATGATTGCATTGTTTGAAGAATACCTGGATGTCTTTGCATGGTTCTACCATGATATGCCAGGCTTGGACCTAGAGATCGCTTCATATAAGATCCTTTTGCATCCAGAAGCTGAGCCAAAAAAGCAGAAGTTGAGAAGAATGCGACCGGACATGTCCCTAAAAATAAAAGAAGAAGTGACTAAACAACTAGAGGCTAGATTTTTGGAGGTATCAAGACACATTGACTGGGTGGCTAACATTGTGCCTGTGCCTAAGCAGGATGGAAAAGTTAGAATGTGTATGGATTATTGAGACCTAAACAAAGCTAGCCTGAAAGATGATTTTTCACTCCCTCACATTGATGTCCTTGTTGATAATATAGCCGGAAATCACCGATTCTCATTTATGGATAGATACTCGGGGTATAATCAGATTCCCATGGATATTCATGACAAAGGAAAAACCACGTTCATAACTCCGTGGGGAACATTTTGCTACACAATCATGCCATTGGGGTTGAAGAATGCTGGTGCCACTTACCAACGCTCTATGGTTGCACTGTTCCATGACATGATGCACAAGGAGATTGAGGTGTATGTAGATGACATGGTCGCTAAGTCTAAAGAGGGAGAAAGTCATGTGGCAGTCCTGCGAAAGCTGTTCAAAAGACTTAGAAAATACAAGTTGTGATTGAACCTGAATAAATGCATTTTTGGAGCGTCTATAGGGAAATTACTTGGATCCATTGTTAGTAGAAAAGGGATAAAGGTAGATCTAAATAAAGGTAAAGGTGATACAAGAGATGACAGCTCCTCGAACTGAACGGGAAGTAAGAAGTTTTCATAGGAGGCTCAACTACATTGCTAGATTTATTGCCAATTTGACTAGTATTTGTGGGCTTATATTCAAGTTGCTACAAAAACATGAACCTGGAGGGTAGAATGAAGAATGCCAAGAAGCCTTTGACAAAATAAAGAATTATTTAATGAAATCTCCGGTTTTGACTCCTCCCATGCCAGGCCATCCACTAATACTGTATCTTACAGTATTACCCACATCAATTAGAGCAATGTTGGGACAATATGACAAATCTGGAAGGAAAGAACAGGCAATTTACTACCTGAGCAAGAAGTTTAATGACTGCAAATCCCGTTATCTGTAACACCCTAATATTTAACTTAACACGCCTAGGACGCATTTAAGTTAATTATTAGTCATTACTCTTTTGTTCCAATTTTTAACTCAAGACTTCTTGAAAAAACTTTAGTGAAAATATGGGTAAATTTTTTTTTTCTGAACTTAAATACCAAAACGTGAGCCGCGCATACTAAATATCTAACGTCATCTATCTTGCCTGTGTAAGAGAGATGTTAGAATCAAATAACAAATAATTACATAATACAACCATTGAATAACATAACTCAAATGATAATAACATATCAATAACTGTATCATAATAGGGATGCCTTGTAAACTTAAAGACATCAATATATATCCATCAATAGAATACAAACTGATAAATGAGATACAATCAATTTAAAGGCAAATATCCAAAGGGAAGTTATCTCCATAGCTCCTCATCCAGTCTCAAGATAAATCACGAACTACACCATCATTCATGTCTGGAGATGACACGGAAAAGAAAAAGGATGAAAAACTTATACAAGAATCTCAGTAGGGCTTCCCGACTCTAACACAAGTGTCATCGTCATCGTCCCCAGGAACCTCGGGTTTAATTATGAAAATGGTGAATATATATATATATATATATATATATATATATATATATATATATATATATATAAGGTTCATTTATTAAGTGCTAAATACCATTAGCCGAGACCCGTAATTTTTAGCATGAATCTTAATGTCATGAATGCAACATATTAGTCATGGATGCATGCCAATATCATATACATAATATCATAAAATTCATAAAACAACGCATATGATATAAAGAACATCATGATCATCATTCTTACTGGTGATTTAAACTTCTTTATTCTCTTTTCCTTGGGGGCCGCCCTATAATTCTTTCTTTTCTCTAGAGTTTTAGGTTATGAGCTCATACCTCACTAGTCATCACTAGCGTAATCTTATCCCTTTTGATAAGTGAAATTCACTACTCTTAAGGTACGGGATAGGGGGCATTAGGATCACCTTTCATAACCTTTAATTCGGGGAGTCCAAAGGATCATTTCCTATTTGGATCACCTCTCATAACCTTTAATTCGAGGAGTCTAGAAGATCATTTCCATGTGTCTTATGTCACCTTTAATCTTGGCATAATATATGAGATGCAAACATGAATAACTCATCATTTCAATATTTCATGCTCATAAACTCCATGAACTTATGCATCTCAATGAATCAAACATAACCATACATGCCATAATTTAAATCACATAAACATGCATCATATTTCATTGCATATATCCATAAACCATATAAATTTCAACACATGAACATAGCCTTCATGAGATACCGATCACATTCATTTCATCAAATTTATCAACATTTGCACTTAAGCTCCAAATGGGTCAAATCACAATTTCTCAAGGTTCCGGGTCAAAACGCAAATACCCCTTTGTAACACATTCTCACAAACTAGAGATCCTTAATATTAATCAATACTTTCAAGAGACATATAACTACTAGAACCATTTAAAATTCATTATAAAAACCCTTTAGGGCCATAGACCAAATTATAACATACTTTAAGGGTCAAAGTGCAGAATCGCTTGTTTTTAATATTTAACAACAACCGAAATTTCTAAAACTTTATCTAAGCTTCATAAATGGTATTTTGGACTCATGGACACATTCAACATCATTAGTAGCTCTAAATAAAATCATTTGCCTGAAATAACATAGTTGATAGTTTAAACACAACTTTCCGCATTTTGGGAAACGGCCCAAGCTAACACTTGTAAGTACCCTTTTATGCATCTATGGTACTAAAAACAATTTTTACAACAAATATAAGTAATTCTTAAGTGTGTGAATAATATGAACAGCCTTGAACAACCCTTGAACAAAATCAGAAAATTAATCTCCTTAAAGCTTCACAAAAACACAATTTTAATCTTTTCTAGTTACTAGACTTTCCTAAAATGCTAAGAACAATTTTCATGACAATTATTAGTGATCCTCAAGTGTGTGAATAGCTATAAATAGTAGTGAACAGTGGTGAACAATGATGAACAATTCTGAACAGAAGTTAGAAAAATTATCATTCCAAAAGTTTCATAAAAATACAATTTTGATCCTTTTTAATTACTAGTTTTTCCTGAGACACTAAAAACAATTTTTACAATAACTATTAGTGATTTAAACTCATCTAAACATCCTAAATCAGTAACCATTCTAGTTCTAAAAGATTAGATCAGAATAATAAAACTTTAGCATTTAAAATCATGAGAAAAACCATATTCTTAATCCTTTATAATTTCTAGGTCTTTCAAAATTTCTTTATACCACTTTAAAGACAAGGTCATACCTAAAAATAAAATATATCAAGCTTTAAATCAGAATTATATAAGGGCCAACAATAAATAGATGAGAAGTGTCCATGATCGAAATTGCCATTTAAGATAAAAGAAGTAAATCTTGAACTTTAGGATTTAAGTGATGACTAGAATCATAAACTTGTCTTGTAACCTTATTATCATTATAAGGTCATAACTTGGAAATATAAATATGAAATGCAAGGCTTGAAATATAAATATAAAGATGCAAATTCATTCTTAGATCTTTATGATTTAGGTGATAACTTGAAATGTAAATATGAATATGCAAGTTCATATTGTTATCTTTAAGAATTAAAGTGATAACTTGAAATATAAATATGATTATGTAAAGCTTGAAATATAAATATATAGATGCAAATTCATTCTTAGATCTTTATGATTTAGGTGATAACTTGAAATGTAAATATGAATATACAAGTTCATATTATTATCTTCAAGGATTAAAGTGATAACTTGAAATATAAATATGATTATGCAAAGCTTGAAATATAAATATGATGTGCAAGAACTTGAAACATAAATATGGAATGCTAGTTCATTTTTATATCTTGTTAAGCTTAAAACTCAAAACTTAATAATTCCTTTATTAATCTTTTAACATCAAGAATTAAACCTTGGGCTTTAGAGGTCATTTAAATGATGGATTCACAACCACCACCATGATTCCTCATCATCAAGCCATGGTCATTCTCAAATCATAAAAATAAAAAATATGGAGAAAGAACAAGAGAAAGAATATGAAATAAAATCCCTACCAAGTTGTTTCTTGTTATCAAAAGGTAATGCTTGATCTTTAGAGAAGTTAGAAGAAGAAAATATGTCCTTGAAATTCAGCCAAGATTAAAGCAAATGGAGGGAGGATTTTTCTTGTGTTTTTGTGTTTGATAATGGAAAGGTTATGTGTTTAGGAGTTGATTTATGGTTGGAATGTGTATGCTTGAGGTTTAGAACTTGATTAGAGGTTGGGAATGGAGTCTCTTGAGTGTGAATGAGGAAGAAGAAGAAAGCTTGAAGTACTGAGAGAATTAGAAAACTTTGAGCAAACTTTGAGTAAGAAAACTATCAAGTAAGAAAATGCGAAGGCTAAAAATATTTGTATGTGCCTTTAGGCAATGGAAGAGCTCATATTTATAGGCCAAGGAGGCTATATGGCAGTTGCCTTCATGGCTGGAAAATGGAGTTTTTAATTTCATTTTTTAATTAAAAAATATTAAAAAAATTTCTTTTATTCTTAGTAATAATTTTGTTCATGCATAATGGATGAAAACACTAAAATATGATGCTAATGGGAGACATTGTTGCTGATCACATTATGGCTGAAATGGGTGGGTTTCCTTTTGATTAAACATAGCCAAAAATAATGCAAAAGAAAACTAAAGGTATGGTGTTATGGTTGGATATGTTTCTTTGTTGGAAACACAATTAAAATATGGTGAAAAGGAGACAAGTTGGCCACTGATTTCTGATTCCTTTAGGATCAGATTGGTGATGTTTTACAAGTAGTAAATCATGTATTAGATGTGTATTTACTTATGTAAAAGATTAGGAATTGATAGATTAATGAAAATAGTAAAAGGTTAAGTGTTTAGGACAATACAAGACAAGGTAAAAAGAGAAATCATATACTAGTAAATGAAGTTAATTTCAAATGAGTTAAAATCAATTTGTAACATAGGTTCTAAACTTAGGATAAGAAAATATAAATGTACAATATTTTACCTAAACTGAAATCTTAACTTTGATCTCAATTATCACTAATTTTATGAGCTTTCATAATTAAGGAAAGGCAATTTAATTTTACCTTAGGTAGTTTTAGACTCTAATTACCTCAGTAATTATTTTTAACTTTGGGTAATTAATTTTAAACTCACGGTTAATGAATAAAATCAATTTGAGTTCAAATAGAGCTTTAATACTATCTCAATTACACAAGTAAACTTATTTACCACAACTAGGGGTAGAAAGGTAATTTCACGTAAAAACTCCCTGTAAATACTGGACAATCTCAAATCATACTTGAAATAGTCATTTTGAACCTTTGGGTGAAAATCAAATTCAAAGATTATATAATTTCATGAAAAATTACTGCAGGCGTAAAACGGTAATTTTACTTACGATAAAAATTCAGAATTGAGAGTTTTATCTTTAAGGCACATATAATCCCCATCAAGTATAGAATTAACCTCTCAAAGATAATTTAGATTGGTTATCCTTGATTTCTAGGTAAAAATGACCTCAGGGGCATTTTTGTCATTTTACACGTACAGAAAAATCGGGGTTTGGGACTTTCACATGAATCGATAATCAAATCTCCTATGATATTTCTGTAATGTTATATTCCTTTATTGAGGATTATTTGACCTCGAATTACATGTAAAAATTACCTGGAGGCACTTTGGTAATTTTCATTTAGCAGTAAAAATTGGGGCGTTACATTTCTCCCCTCCTTAAAAAGAATTTCGCCCTTGAAATTCGTTACCTGTAAAAAGCTCAGGATATTGCATCTTCATGTCTGATTCCAACTCTCATGTGAATTCTTCTATCTTTCCTCGTCCCCATGCTACCTTGACCAAAGGTATGGTCTTGTTTCTCAGTTGCTTGACTCTTTTGTGTACGATTCACATAGGTGGCAAGTTAAATGTTAGGTCCTCCCTTAATTGTACTTGCTCTGGTTCTAATACATGGCTAGGGTTAGATTGGTACTTCCTTAATTGAGAGACGTGAAAAACATCATGGAGGTTGGATAGGTTGGGTGGTAAGGCTATTCGGTATGCTACAGGCCCGACTCGACTAAGGATTTCAAATGGACTAATGAATCTGGGGCTCAATTTCTTGACTTTCATGGCTCGACCTATGCCTGTGGTAGGGGTGATCCTAAGGAATACGTGTTCTCCCTCTTGAAATTCTAATGGCTTTTGCCGTTTGTCCGCATAGTTTTTTTGTCGACTTTGAGTGGTGAGAATTCTATCCTTAATCCTTTTGATTTGTTCCATGGTTTCCCTCACAACATCGGGTCCTAACAAACTTTGTTCTCCAGGTTTATACCAACATAGAGGGGATTGGTACTTCCTCCCATAAAGGGCCTCGTACGGTGCCATACCAATACTTGCATGGTAACTATTGTTATATGCAAACTCAATCAATGGCAAGTATCTATCCCAGCTCCCCTTTTAGTCCAACACATAAGCCCTTAACATATCTTCCAAGGTTTGAATGGTTCTCTCCAATTGACCATCCGTTTGAGGATGATAAGCCGTGCTTAAGCATAGCTTCGAACCAAATTCCTTTTGAAAGGCTCCCCCAAAAACGTAATGTAAATCGCGGATGTCAATCCAAAATTATCGTTGATGGTACTCCATGCAGCCTCACTATCTCTTGGATGTATAACTGAGCTAACCTATCCAAGGAGTAAATCACCTTGATAGGTAAGAAATGGGCCAACTTAGTTAGCTGATCCACGATTACCCATATCGCATCGTGGCCTGCTTGGGTCTTTGGTAGTCCAGTCACAAAATCCATTGGGATACTATCCCATTTCCACTCGAGGATTGATAGGGGTTGCAATATTCCAGAAGGTTTTTGGTGCTCAATCTTCACCTTTTGACAGAATAAGCACTTGCTTACCTAGACATTCACATCCCTCTTTAACCCGAGCCACCAAAACATGTTTTTCAGGTCCTGTGGTACGTCTTGGTGGTACCAGGGTGAGTGGTAAAATGGCTTTTATGAGCCTCTTTCAAGATTTCTTTTCGGAGGTCACCAATTGCCGGTACACAGATCCTTCTTTCGAATCTCCACATACTATCGGCATCTTGGATGAATTCTTTTAACTTTCCTGCCCGTACCGCCTCTAGGGTCTCCTGAAACTCTCTATCCTCTTGTTGAGCTTGAGTGATCCTTTTCCTAAAGTCACTCGTTACACTAAGATGGCATGTCTTTATGCTCTTAGTGGTCAAGGTCATCCCTAGGTTTAGGTCTCTAAACGTTTCAATCAGCTCAACTTCCTTAACCATCATGTGGGATAGGTACAATGATTTCCTACTTAAGGCATCTGCCACTACATTGGCCTTGCCAGGGTGGTAGATCAACTCAAAGTCATAATCCTTCAAAACCTCCATCCACTTTCTCTGCTTCATGTTTAGCTCCTTTTGATCAAAGAGATACTTCAAACTCTTGTGATCAGAAAACACCTCGAATTTTACTCCGTACAAGTGGTGTCTCCATACATTTAGAGCAAACACTATGGCGGCTAACTCAAGGTCATGGGTGGGATAGTTTGCCTCGTGAGGCTTAAGTTGTTGCGACGTATAGGCCACCACTTGCCTATTTTGCATCAACACACAACGTAATCCTTTCCCTGAAGCATCACAATATACTTCAAAGGGTACATTGGGTTTAGGTAGTACTAAAACCGGGGTTGAGGTTAGCTTCTGTTTCAATTCTTGGAAGCTCTTTTCATACTCTGGGGTCCAAGTAATAGGGGCATTCTTCCTACTAAGCTTGGTAAGGGGTAAGGAAATATGAGAAAATCCTTTAATAAACCTACGGTAATATCTAGTAAGTCCTAAAAAGCTTCGTATCTCCGTTACCGTAGTAGGTCTCTCCCAACTCATCACAGTTTCTATTTTACTAGGATTCACCGCGATTCCCCCTTTTGACACTACATGCCCTAAAAACTTCACTTCCTCTAACCAGAATTCACACTTAGATAATTTGGCATATAGTTTCTTTTCCTTCAAAATCTCCAAAACTGTCCTTAGATGATGTTCATGCTCCTCCTGGGTCTTCGAATAGATGAGTATATCATCTATGAAAATGACCACAAACTGATCTAAATAGGGTCTAACGATCCTATTCATATAATTCATAAACACAGCAGGAGCATTGATTAGTCCAAATGACATCACTGTGAACTCAAAGTGGCCATATTGAGTTCGAAATGCCGTCTTTGATATGTCCTCATCTCTCACTCTAATTTGATGATATCCTAACCTCAAGTCTATCTTTGAGAACACTACCGCTTCTCTCAATTGATCCATCAAATCATCAATCCTAGGCAAAAGGTATTTGTTCTTTACTGTCACTTGGTTCAATTGCCTATAATTGATGCATAACCTCATACTTCCATCCTTCTTCTTAACAAATAGGACCGAGGCTTCCCATGGTGAAACACTTGGTCTCACAAACTTCTTTTCTAAAAGCTCCTCTAATTGAGTCTTTAACTCAGCTAATTCTAGAGGTGACATCCTATAGGGTGCTATGGATATTGGTCATGTCCCTGGAACCAGCTCTATGGAGAAGTCAATTTCTCTTTTTGGAGGGAATTCGGGTATATCATTAGGAAACACCTCAGGATAGTCTCTCACAACGGGTATCTTATCAAGATTTTGCTCAAAGTCTACATCGCTAGCAGCTAGGAGAACATATCCCTTACTCTCTCCTTCACCACAGTTTATTTCTATAGTATTTATGTACAGACTTAGGGGTTTTCTAGGTTCACTAGGAATAGGATGAAAAATGATAGACTTGTCATAACAATTTGACATTACACGGTTGGCGTAAAGCCAATCCATGCTGAGGATTATATCTAGACTTTGCATAGGTAAACAGACTAAATCTAGAACAAAAGATCTACCTTCAACAATGAAACAACAATTCAGGAAACATCTACAGGTCCTAACAGGATTTACAGTAGGGGTGGAAACAGTAAGGTCAAAAGGGAGTTCTGACACATGTAATTTTAGGGATTCAGCACAAGTATGGGATATGAATGAATGAGTAGCGCTAGAGTCAAATAGTACAATTAAGGTTCTACCATTCATCTCACACTTACCTTCCATGAGGTTCTGAGACTTTGTCTAGTCCTCTGCATTGAGGGTAACGACCCTCCCTTGGCATTGTGGCTTGGGGTTGGGGGCTATTGGATTCCTCTCAGTGCATTCCCGTGAGTAGTGACTGGGCTTCCCACACCGGTAGCAAACATTCTGGCCTAACAAGCAAGGCCGGTCACCGTGTTGCTTACTACACTTTGGACATTCAGTACCAGGGGCAGGTCTTGGAAATGTGGCTGGGGTCCATTGGGGTGCTTTGCCTTTGGTTCCACTTGATCCCCCTTGATGAAAGTCCTTCCTAGGGCCTTGTGGCCTAAACTGTAGCCTAGGCTGTGGTCTCAGTTATGGTATGAAGGGTGGTCGATTTTGCGGCTTGAACCTTGGGGCTTGCGGCGCCAGCTTCTTTGCAAATTTGTCTGCCTTCTTAATGTACTCAGCTTCTTTTGACCGTCTTCAATGATACGACATTTGTTAACTAAGGTAGGAAAATCCCTAATCTCCAAGTGAGCTACAGCGACATTTATCTCTGCTTTTAGTCCGGATTCATACTTCATACACTTCCAATATTCATCTGGGTTGCCATGGAAAATCCTTGAGAACTTGATCAGCTCCTTAAATTTTGCAGTATACTGAGCAATGTTCATGCTCCCTTGATTCAGCTGTATAAACTCTATGTCTTTATCATTCCTCACGGATTCGGGGAAGTACTTCTCATAGAAGTGAGCTTTGAACAATTCCCAATTAATATGGGTGCCAAATGCCTCTAATAGCCTTCGGGTGCCAGTCCACCAAAACTCGGCATCTGCTTCCAGCATGTATGTAGCAAAGGCCACCTTTTGTTCCTCAGAGCACATGACCACTGTGAAGATCTTCTTTATATTCTTTATCCATTCATCAGTATGATTTGGGTTTAGAGCTCATCTAAACGATGGTGGATTTGCCCTTTGAAATTCCTCAAATCGGGCATGCTTGAGGCCTTCAGCAGTAAGAGAACATAGTCCATTTTCGCCTTAGCGATCCATTCTTTTGAACATCATTTGCATGGCTCTTGCCATGTCCCTCAGAGCTTCAGCAGTTGCATTATTTTGCTCATCACTATTTGAAGTCATATTCTGTCTTGGGGGTGCCATTGGTTCCTGAGCACACAAACAGCAAACACTGAGGTGATCAGGCTCAATACTTAATGCTAAGTAAGCTAGTTACCATGGCACCTCCAATTACAGCAGTCATACATCTCTATTCTATATAGCTAATTCTAACAACAAGACAGCTACAAATGACATAACTATCGCATTATGCTTGAGAAGCATAGTCGGTCCAATCCTCAGGCTCTATGAGAATCGAACTTCTCTGATACCAAAATGTAACACCCTAATATTTAACTCAACATGCCTAGGACGCATTTAAGTTAATTATTAGTTATTACTCTTTTGTTCCAGTTTTTAACTCAAGACTTCTTGAAAATACTTTAGTGAAAATATGGGTAAATTTTTTTTTTTGAACTTAAATACCAAAACGTGAGCCGCGTATACTAAATATCTAACATCATCTATCTTGCCTGCGTAAGAGAGATGTTAGAAACAAATAACAGATAAGTACATAATACAGTCATGGCATAACATAATTCAAATAATAATAACATATCAATAACTGTATCATAATAGGGATGTCTTGTAAACTTAAAGATATCAATATATATCCATCAATAGAATACAAACTGATAAATGAGATACGATCAATTTAGAGGCAAATATCCAAAGGGAAGTTATCTCCATAGCTCTTCATCCAGTCTTAAGATAAATCACGAACTACACCATCATTCATGTCTGCAGACGACATGAAAAAGAAAAGCGATGAGAAACTTATACAAGAATCTCAGTAGGGCTTCCCGACTCTAACACAAGTGTCATCGTCATCATCCCTAGGAACCTCAGGTTTAATTATGAAAATGGTGAATCTATATATAAGGTTCATTTATTAAGTTCTAAATACCGTTAGCCGAGACCCGTATCTTTTAGCATGAATCTTAATGTCATGAATGCAACATATTAGTCACGGATGCATGCCAATATCATATACATAATATCATAAAATTCATAAAACAATGCATATGATATAAAGAACATCATGATCATCATTCTTACAAGTGACTTAAACTTCTTTATTCTCTTTTCCTTGGGGGCCGCCCTATAACTCTTTCTTTTCTCGAGAGTTCTAGGTTATGAGCTTATACCTCACTAGTCATCACTAGCATAATCTTATCCCTTTTGATAAGTTAAATTCACTACTCTTAAGGTACAGGATAGGGGGCATTAGGATCACCTTTCATAACCTTTAATTCGGGGAGTCCAAAGGATCATTTCCTATTTGGATCACCTCTCATAACCTTTAATTCGGGGAGTCTAGAGGATCATTTCCATGTGTCTTATGTCACCTTTAATCTTGGCATGATATATGAGATACAAACATGAATAACTCATCATTTCAATATTTCATGCTTATAAACTCTATGAACTTATGCATCTCAATGAGTCAAACATAACCATACATGCCATAATTTAAATCACATAAACGTGCATCATATTTCATTGCATATATCCATAAGCCATATAAATTTCAACACATGAACATAGTCTTCACGAGATATCGTTCACATTCATCTCATCAAATTTATCAACATCTACGCTTAAGCTCCAAAGGGGTCAAATCACAATTTCTCAAGGTTACGGGTCAAAATGCAAATACCCCTTTGTAACATATTCTCACAAACTAGAGATCTTTAATATTAACCAATATATTCAAGAGACATATAACTACTAGAATCATTTAAAACTCATCATAAAAACCTTTTAGGGCCATAGACCAAATTATAACATACTTTAAGGGTCAAAGTGTAGAATCGCTTATTTTTAATACTTAACAATAACTGAAATTTCTAAAACTTTATCTAAGCTTCATAAATGGTATTTTGGACTCATGGACACATTCAACATCATTAGTAGCTCTAAATAAAATCATTTGGCTAAAATAACATAGTTGATAGTTTAAACACAACTTTCCGTATTTTGCAAAACGTCTCAAACTAACACTTGTAATTACCCTTTTATGCATCTATGGTACTAAAAACAATTTTTACAACAAATATAAGTAATTCTTAAGTGTGTGAATAATGTGAACAGCCTTGAACAACCCTTGAACAGAATCAGAAAATTAATCTCCTTAAAACTTCACAAAAACACAATTTTAATCCTTTCTAGTTACTAGACTTTCCTAAAATGCTAAGAACAATTTTTATGACAATTATTAGTGATCCTCAAGTGTGTGAACAGCTATAAACAGTAGTGAACAGTGGTGAACAATGATGAACAGTGCTGAACAGAAATTAGAAAAGTTATCATTCTAAAAGTTTCACAAAAACACAATTTTGATCCTTTTTAGTTACTAGTTTTTCTTAAGACACTAAAACAATTTTTACAATAACTATTAGTGATTTAAACTCATCTAAACATCCTAAATTAGTAACCATTCTAGTTCTAAAAGATTATATCAGAATAATAAAACTTTAGCATCTAAAATCATGAGAAAAACCATATTCTTAATCCTTTATAATTTCTAGGTCTTTCAAAATTTCTTTGTACAACTTTAAAGACAAGGTCATACCTACAATTAAAATATATCAAGCTTTAAATCAGAATTATATAAAGGCCAAAAATAAATAGATGAGAAGTGTTCGTGATCGAAATTGCCATTTAAGATAAAAGAAGTAAATCTTGAACTTTAGGATTTAAGTGATGACTAGAATCATAAACTTGTCGTATAACCTTATTATCATTATAAGGTCATAACTTGGAAATATAAATATGAAATGCAAGGCTAGAAATATAAATATAAAGATGCAAATTCATTCTTAGATTTTTATGATTTAGGTGATAACTTGAAATGTAAATATGAATATGCAAGTTCATATTGTTATCTTCAAGAATTAAAGTAATAACTTGAAATATAAATATGATTATGCAAAGCTTGAAATATAAATATAAAGATGCAAATTCATTCTTAGATCTTTATGATTTAGGTGATAACTTGAAATGTAAATATGAATATGCAAGTTCATATTATTATCTTCAAGGATTAAGGTGATAACTTGAAATATAAATATGATTATGCAAAGCTTGAAATACAAATATGATGTGCAAGAACTTGAAACATAAAGATGGAATGCTAGTTCATTTTTATATCTTGTTAAGCTTAAAACTCAAAACTTAATAATTCCTTTATTAATCTTTTAACATCAAGAATTAAACCTTGGGGTTTAGAGGTCATTTAAATGATGGATTCACAACCACCACCATGATTCCTCATCATCAAGCCATGGTCATTGTCAAATCATAAAAATAAAAAATATGGAGAAAGAACAAGAGAAAAAACATGAAATGAAATCCCTACCAAGTTGTTTCTTGTTATCAAAGTTAATGCTTGATCTTTAGAGAAGTTAGAAGAAGAAAATATGTCCTTGAAATTCGGCCAAGAGTAAAGCAAATGGAGGGAGTATTTTTGTTGTGTTTTTGTGTTTGATAATGGAAAGGTTATGTGTTTAGGAGTTGATTTATGGTTGGAATGTGTATGCTTGAGGTTTAGAACTTGATTAGAGGTTGGGAATGGAGTCTCTTGAGTGTGAATGAGGAAGAAGAAGAAAGCTTGAAGTACTGAGAGAATTAGAAAACTTTGAGCAAACTTTGAGTAAGAAAACTATCAAGTAAGAAAATGCGAAGGCTAAAAATATTTGTATGTGCCTTTAGGCAATGGAAGAGCTCATATATATAGGCCAAGGAGGCTATATGGCAGTTGCCTTCATGGCTGGAAAATGGAGTTTTTAATTTCATTTTTTAATTAAAAAATATTAAAAAAATTGCTTTTATTCTTAGTAATAATTTTGTTCATGCATAATGGATGAAAACACTAAAATATGATGCTAATGGGAGACATTGTTGCTGATCACATTATGGCTGAAATGGGTGGGTTTCCTTTTGATTAAACATAGCCAAAAATAATGCAAAAGAAAGCTAAAAGTATAGTGTTATGGTTGGATATGTTTCTTTGTTGGAAAAACAATTAAAATATGGTGAAAAGGAGACATGTAACGCCCCAATTTTTACTGTAATTTTTACTGTCATTAGAAATTACTCAATTACCGAATTACCGTAGGTAATTATTACATAAGATTTGAGGCCGAACAATCCTCAATAAAGGATTATAACATTAGAAGAGAGGTTAGGAATGATTCATGCGAGAGTCGCAAATCTCGAATTTCTATACGTATAAAATGACCAAAATGCCCCTGAAGTTATTTTACTCAGAAAATGAGGATCGTGGGCCCCACCTATTCTCAAGGGGATATTTTGAGGATAATAAGGGATTGTTTGTGTTATGTGTGTTAATAGAGCAGAAGGATCTCAATTTTGAGTTCCGACGCGCGAAATGACCAAAACACCCCTGCGGCTGTTTTAACTCCGATGTGCGTGCCAACTGAGCCCGAACCTCACTAAAATGTTTTAAAATGTGTTTTTAAGCCATGATTAACCATTGGTTAAGCTCGGGTGGCCTCGGGCAGTTTTTAAGTGAAAGTACGATTTTGCCCCTGTTTTTGGGCAATTTTGCGAATTTCGGGATTTTTGATTCGTATACCGAAACCTAAGCAATATTAGGCTCAAATTAAAGCTTATTAAATTCTAAATATTAATCTAGAGTCAAAATTATGTATTTAGATTGATTAGAACCCAAAATTGCTCAAAAACACCCAAATTGTTTACTAATTCACTTAAACCCTTAACCGTAAATTCTCTAAATTACATGAATACCTTGCCTACACCTAAATAATGCATGGAACACACAAATTTCACTTCTTTGGGCTGTAATGGATGAAATTATTGATGCCAATATGCAGCTGAATTATTGCCAAAAGTTGCACTAAAACAAAATGCCAAAATGTCACCATAAGAGACATAATTCCTTAATTTCATACAACTTTGTCTAAAATGATTTTTCCTCCCTTATTTCTCCTGAAAAATTCCATCCACTACCTCATCATTTTGGCCAATTAGAAGCCTCAAAATCTTCTATAAATAAGCTTGCTTGAGTGGTCTTGGAATGCTTGGTTCATAACTAGTTTTTAGGAGCACCAAAAACTTTCTTTCTTCCTCCTCTTTGGCTGAATTCTTTCTTCAATTTTTTCAAAGAGATTTTGTTTCATTTCACTTCAAGAAACCAAGTTCTCTTCCTCTTCTTCAACTCAGATTAGGTAGGGAGTAGTTTCTAAATTTATTTCTATGCTTTGAGGAGTTGTGTTTTTAGCTCAAAATGATGAAATTATGAACTTACCTTAACTTTTCATTTTGGTTTTCCTCTTCAATTTTTCTTTAACCAATTCAACCATATGGCCTAGGTGGAACTAAGATGATGGCTTGATGATGAGGACCTTGAGGGTGGGTTGTAAATCCATCATAAGTTAGGCCTCTAAAGCTTGAAAATTCCACTTGATGCAAAACTTTAAAGAATAATGCTTTATGATGCTAAGACTAAGATTTTTAGTTTAGAACTTGAAAGATGTATTTTCCTTTTATGTTTTATTTCTTGTTAAGATATGTATTGGGTTGAATTTATAATTCTTTTAAAGTCTTGAAGGAGCTCTAGTAAAGAAACAAAATGAATTTGCATCCATGATTAAGTTTATGCTTTGCATAACCATGTTTACCTTCTATGTCATCACTAAATTTTCAAGAATGAATAAATGAACTTGCATTTCTCATGTTTAAATTCCAAGCTTGTATTTCATGTTTATGTTTCAAGTCATCACTTAATCTTTCAAGATAATAAAGAGGTTGCATCTCATATTTAATTTATGCTCTCACTATATTTTATAATGGCTAAAAGAATCAATGCATGGCATGTTTATTTTATGCCATCACCTAAAGATCCTAGAGCTCAAAGACTTGCCCATGTATCACAAGCAAAGAAATATGATTATTCGAGTTAAAGAATTTATTCTTTAAAAAGTCTTGAGATTGGAGCTTAAAAAGATGTAATAATAATTCTCTTCTCCCTCTACTGGTCCTGTGCGGACTACATCAGCTCGGTTTCTTAATATTCTCTTCTCCTCTCTCTTGGTCTGTGCGGATTACACGCTCCACTTTCTTGTATCATGTTTATATTTCAAGTTCTTGCATCATGTTTAATTTTCAAGTCATCACCTTAAATCTTAAAGATAAAGAAATGGAATTGCATATCATGTTTATAATTCCAAGCTATCACCTTATAAAGATAAGATTAAAATAAGGTTGCATAGCATGTTTATAATTCTAAGATGTTACCTAAATCTCTAAAGCTCAAGATTTACTCCTTTTATCTTAAGTGAGAATTTTAATTGTGAAGATCCTCCCAAATTTGACAAAAGAACTAGTTTCTAAATGAGTTTTAAGGCTTTGCAAGGATTTTACGGGGAACTAGTATTTTATATGCACTTAAAATATGATTCTATGTAATTGCATGAGGTTCATAATTGGGCCACTGATCTGAGTTTAGTATCAATGTGTGATAATGATTTGATATGATTGAAGTTGTGATAATTATGGTTTATTGTTAAGAGAATGATTCATAATTGGTTTAGTAACTAATTAGTTCTATAATTGATAATTCTATGTAAGGATTGGATGCTTATTAAGTACTTGATATCATTGAATGATTTCCAGGCTTGCATGTTATAGTTGCTGTTGCAAATAATGAGAATGCTTATACATGAAATGTTCTTTATTATGTAAAATTTACCTTTGTTGCTAGAAGAAAGTGTATCATTGTAAAAGTGTAATTTGGAAAGGTTCTGGCTAAGGAAAGACTTGGTATTTAAGCGTGTCCATTGTGACCCACCTCTTTTTCCTGGGAATCTCCCATATGCATGATTATAGTTGATATATATTATTCTAGCTTAAGACTATAAATGAGAAAATGTTATGATGTTTATGAATTGTATTGTGATATAACATGCAAAGATTTAATGGTGACTTAAACTTATAAGAAAATGATCCTTTGGAACCATCGGACTATAGGTAGTGAAAAGGTGATTTTAGCCCCCTAACCCGTTCTCTCAAAAGGGTAGAGTCGGGACTTTAGTTTATCAAAAGGGATAAGTATATGCTAGTGACGACTAGTAAAGTATGAGCTCATAACCTAAATTACTCCCAAAAGGGTGAAGTATAGGGTGGCCTAAGGAAAATAATGATGATGATAAGATTTTAAGTCACCTAAGGTACTAAAGAAATGAAATATGTGCACTATGTCCACGTGTAGCTAATATTATATGACGTTCTTTTATGCATGTTATTTGATAATGATGATGAGGAAAATTATGTAATGATAAAGGAAAAGTTCATTGTAAATATGACATGTTAAGATTATGATGCATTATAAGACGCATGATTAAAAATTGACGAACCTCGGTTAAGTATTTGTCCGAACTTAAAATGAATTTTTGCATGCTCACTATTTTAGAATAATCCCGAGGTTCCTGGGGATTTTGATGATGACACTGTAGAAGGAGGTACCTTACTAAGAATTCTTTAGCAAGATTCTCACTCCCTTTTCTTTATTTCCGTCATTGTCTCCAGATTCAGATGGCGACATTCGTCCTGTTCATTGATACCCCTACTTGGGAATTTCACTATGATCCGGTGCATCGCTCATATCATTTTGAAGGGAGGTGCGCAGTTCGTGTTTTTATTTACATAGGTCGTCCCATTTGCACATCCTGTCCCTAGTTATCGATTTTCTCCTACTTCTCCCTATGGCGATGAAATGGTTTCGAACATGCACGTCCACTTGATGAAAGGATGTTACGTTCTTATCCCGCTTCATCTTTGTCCATGGATTTCAGTATGTTCGAGGCGAGATATTCTGGCTGATCCTTCAGAGGACACTCCTACTCATGTATATTCCGAGAGCTCTGCTCCTACTCCCAGCGTGTAAGAGAGGGTAGTGAGGAAACAGTTGTTCGGTAGAGGTTAGCAAGAAGGCCGTCCATGCGACCCGACTGGTGCATCTTGTGTGTCCCTCCCAAGGGAGCTCATCGATGGATCGGATTTATTCCCCATTTCGGGACAGTGGCCATAGAGGGTTCTTAGTAGATTTATGTGTGATCATGCACCCTAGTTTTAGGATAACCTTCCCGGCTTATGGAGTTATCTAGTTTAGGGGCATGTATTTCCTTAAGTATATTTTCTTTTTTGGGTTTGCATAAGATAATGATGTATGAACATAACCTACCCTTTGAGTGAGGTTATTGTATGTAAATATATGCTATAATGTGCTTATGGATGTTATATGATGGAGCCTAAGTGATATGATGTGATATATTCTTAAATGTCTTATTATACTCCGCTTACTCGTTCATGTTGTACTCGGCTCATGTTTTCAATTATGTGTTTAAAAAAAAAAAAGTGGCTCGTAATTTCACTAAATATTTTCAAATTATGAAGAAAGAACCAAAGCAAGGAGTAAAGTCTAGTCATTAATCAGATTCAACCTAGGTGTATCTGGTTAATTACTAGGGTGTTACAAGACAAGTTGGCTGCTGCTTTCTGATTCCTTTAGGATCAAATTGGTGATGTTTTACAAGTGGTAAATCATGTATTATATGTGCATTTACTTAGGTAAAAGATTAGGAATTGATAGATTAATGAAAATAGTAAAAGGTTAAGTATTTAGGACAATACAAGACAAGGTAAAAAGAGAAATCATATACTAGTAAATGAAGTTAATTTCAAATGAGTTAAAATCAATTTGTAACATAGGTTCTAAACTTAGGATAAGAAAATATAAATGTATAAGATTTTACCTAAACCGAAATCTTAACTTTGATCTCAATTATCACTAATTTTATGAGCTTTCATAATTAAGGAAAGGTAATTTAATTTTATCTTAGGTAGTTTTAGACTCTAATTACCTCAGTAATTATTTTTAACTTTGGGTAATTAATTTTAAACTCACGGTTAATGAATAAAATCAATTTGAGTTCAAATAAAGCTTTAATACTATCTCAATTACACAAATAAACCTATTTACCACAACTACGGGTAGAAAGGTAATTTCACGTAAAAACTCCCTGTAAATACTGGACAATCTCAAATCATACTTGAAATAGTCATTTTGAACCTTTGGGTGAAAATCGAATTCAAAGATTATATAATTTCATGAAAAACTACTGCAGGGCTAAAATGGTGATTTTACTTACGGTAAAAATTGAGAATTGATATTTTTATCTCTAAGGCACATATAATCCCCATCAGGCATAGAATTAACCCCTCAAAGATAATTTAGATTGGTTATCCTTGATTTCTCGGTAAAAATGACCTCAGGGGCATTTTGATCATTTTACACATATAGAAAAATCAGGGTTTGCGACTTTCGCACGAATCGCTAATCAAATCTCCTATGATATTTCTCTAATGTTATATTCCTTTATTGAGGATTATTTGAACTCAAATTACGTGTAAAAATTACCTAGGGGCATTTTGGTAATTTTTTCTTAGAGTAAAAATTGGGGCGTTACATTATCTGGTGATTAAAAAAACATTTTGTGTATTAGTATGGACTTCCAAAAGACTGAGGCAGTACATGTTATACTGTACTACTTGGTTGATTTCTCGAATGGATCCACTAAAATACATATTTGATAGTCCTCACGTGTAATTAATAATGTTGAAGTAGCAAGTGATACTGTTAAAATTTGATATCAAATATGTGACGCAAAAGTCTATCAAGGGAGGTGCGATTACCGATCATCTAGCTGAAAACCCTCTTGATGGTGGGCAATTAACCACATCTGAATTCCCTGATAATGAAGTTTTGGTGGTAGAAAAAGAAGAGCTAGAAGAAGAAAATGTATGGAAGATGTACTTCGATGGGGTTGCTAATATGAATGGATATGAAATAGGAGTTGTTGTAGTGTCACTAGTTGGGAAGCAATACCCAGTTTCCATAAAACTAGACTTCGAATGTACCAACAATATTGTAGAATATGAAGCATGTGCAAATAGTTTGCAAGTTGCAATTGACTTGGGAATCAAAGAATTGGAGGTCTTTGGAGACCCTACACTCATAATCTACCAAGTTAATGGAGAATGGTGTAACACCCTAATATTTAACTCAACGCGCCTAGGACGCATTTAAGTTAATTATTAGTTATTACTCTTTTGCTCCAGATTTTAACTCCACTTCTTTAAAATACTTTAGTGAAAATACGGGTAAATTTTTTTTTGAACTTAAATACCAAAACGTGAGCCGCGCATCCTAAGTATCTAACATCGTTCACCTTTTTTGTAACACCCTAGTTATTAACCAAATACACCTAGGTTGAATCTGATTAATGACTAGACTTTACTCCTTACTTTGGTTCCTTCTTCATAATTTGAAAATACTTAGTGAAATTACGAGCCATGTTTTTTGTTAAAAAAAACATAATTGAAAGCGTGAGCCGAGTACAACGAGCAGTAAGTGAGTATAATAAGACGTTTAAGAATATATCACATCATATCACTTTGGCTCCATCATATAACATCCATAAACACATTATAGCATATATTTACATACAATAACCTCACTCAAAGGGTGGGTTATGTTCATACATCATTGTCTTATGCAAACCCATAAAAGAAAATATACATAAGGAAATACATGCCCCTAAACTAGATAACTCTATAAGCCGGGAAGGTAATCCTAAAACTAGGGTGCATGATCACATATAAGTCTACTAAGAACCCTATGGCCACCTTGTCCTGGAAATGGGGAGAATAAATCCGATCCAACGATGAGCTCTCTGGGAGGACACGAGATGCACCATGTTGGGGTCGTGGGCGAACCTTCTTGCTAACCCTGCTGAACTTGTTTCCTCACTACCCTCTCTCTTACACGTGTGGGAGTAGGAGCAGCTCTCAGTATACATGAGTAGGAGTGTCCTCTGAAGGATCAGCCGTATCTCGCCTCGTGAACATACTGAAATCTGCGTGGACTGCAGATGAAGCGGGATAAGAACGTAACATCCTTTCATCAAGTGGACGGCATGTTGAAAACCATTTCATCGCCATAGGAGAAGTATGAGAAAATTGATAACTAGGGATAGGATGTGCAAAGGGACGACCTATGTAAATAAAAACACGAATCAGCCTCCCTTCAAAATGATACGAGCGATGCACCTGCGGATCATAGTGAAATTCCCAAGTAGGGGTATCAACGAGCAGACGAATGTCGCCATCGAATCTGAGACAATGGCGGAAATAAAGAAAGGAGTGAGAATCTTGCTAAAGAATTCCGATGAGGGTACCTCCTTCTGATGTCATCATCAAAGTCGAATCCCGGGATTATTCTAAAATAGTGAGCATGCAAAGATTCATTTTAAATTCGGACAAATACTTAATCGAGGTTCGTCAATTTTTAATCATGCGTCTTATAATGCATTATAATCTTAACATGTCATATTTACAATGAATTTTATTTCCTTTATCATTACATCATATTCCTCATCATCATTATCAAATAACATGCATAAAAGAATGTCATATAATATTAGCTACACGTGGACATAATGCACATATTTCATTTCTTTAGTGCCTTAGGTGACTTAAAATCTTATCATCATCATTATTTTCCTTAGGCCACCCTATACTCCACCCTTTTGGGAGTAATTTAGTTATGAGCTCATACTTTACTAGTCACTAGCATATACTTATCCTTTGATAAGCTAAAGTCGACTTTACCCTTTTGAGAGAACCGGTTAGGGGGCTAAAATCACCTTTCACCACCTATAGTCTGATGGTTCCAAAGGATCATTTTCTTATAAGTTTAAGTCACCATTAAATCTTTGCATGTTATATCACAATAGAATTCATAAACATCATAACATTTTCTTATTTATAGTCTTAAACTAGAATAATATATATCAATCAGAATCATGCATATGGGAGATTCCTGGGAAAGAGAGGTGGGTCATAATGGACACGCAAATACCAAGTCTTTCCTTAGCAGAATCCTTTCCAAATTACACTTTTACAATGATACACTTTCTTCTAGCAACAAAGGTAAATTTTACATAATAAAGAATATTTCATGTATAAGCATTCTCATTATTTACAGCAGCAACTATAACATGCAAGCCAGAAATCATTCAATGATATCAAGTACTTAATAAGCATCAATCCTTACATAGAATTATCAATTATAGAACTAATTAGTTACTAAACCAATTATGAATCATTCTCTTAACAATAAACCATAATTATCACACATTGATACTAAACTCAGATCGTTGGTGAATCATGAACCTCATGCAATTACATAGAATCATATTTTAAGTGCATATAAAATACTAGTTCCCCCGTAAAATCGTTGCAAAGCCTTAAAACTCATTTAGAAACTAGTTCTTTTGTCAAATTTGGGAGGATCTTCACAATTAAAATTCTCACTTAAGATAAAAGGAGTAAGTCTTGAGCTTTAGAGATTTAGGTGACATCTTAGAGTTATAAACATGCTATGCAACCTTATTTTAATCTTATCTTTATAAGGTGATAGCTTGGAATTATACACATGATATGCAATTCCATTTCTTTATCTTTAAGATTTAAGGTGATGACTTGAAAATTAAACATGATGCAAGAACTGAAATATAAACATGATACAAGAAGCTGGAGCGGCGGTAACCATTACTGGGACGAGAGAGGAGAAGAGAATATTAAGAAACCGGAGGCTGTAGTCCGCACAGACCAAAGAGAGATAGGAAGGAAGAGAATTATTAAGAAACCAGGCGGCGGTAGTCCGCACAGGACGATGGAGGAGAAGAGAATTATTATTACATCTTTTTAAGCTCCAATCTCAAGACTTTTTAAAGAATAAATTCTTTAACTCAATAATCATATTTCTTTGCTTGTGATACATGAGCAAGTCTTTGAGCTCTAGGATCTTTAGGTGATGGCATAAAATAAACATGCCATGCGTTGATTCTTTTAGCCATTATAAAATATAGTAAGAGCATAAATTAAATATGAGATGCAACCTCTTTATTATCTTGAAAGATTAAGTGATGACTTGAAACATAAACATGAAATACAAGCTTGGAATTTAAACATGAGAAATGCAAGTTCATTTATTCATTCTTGAAAATTTAGTGATGACATAGAAGGTAAACATGGTTATGCAAAGCATAAACTTAATCATGGATGCAAATTCATTTGTTTCTTTACTAGAGCTCCTTCAAGACTTTAAAAGAATTATAAATTCAACCCAATACATATCTTAACAAGAAATAAAACATAAAAGGAAATACATCTTTCAAGTTCTAAACTAAAAATCATTGTTTTAGCATCATAAAGCATTATTCTTTAAAGTTTTGCATCAAGTGGAATTTTCAAGCTTTAGAGGCCTAACTTGTGATGGATTTACAACCCACCCTCAAGGTCCTCATCATCAAGCCATCATCTTAGTTCCACCTAGGCCATATGGCCTGAATTGGTTGAAGAAAAAAAAGAAGAGGAAACCAAAATGAAAAGCTAAGGTAAATTCATAATTTCATCATTTTGAGCTAAAAACACAACTCCTCAAAGCATAGAAATAAATTTAGAAACTACTCCCTACCTAATCTGAGTTGAAGAAGAGGAAGAGAACTTGATTTCTTGAAGTGAAATAACACAAAATCTCTTTGAAAAATTGAAGAAAGAATTCAGCCAAAGAGGAGGAAGAAAGAAAGTATTTGGTGCTCCTAAAAACTAGTTATGAACCAAGCATTCCATGACCACTCCAAGCAAGCCTATTTATAGAAGATTTTGGAGGCTTCTATTTGGCCAAAATGAGGAGGTAGTTGTCAGAATTTTGCAGGAGAAATAATGGAGGAAATTTCATTTTTGACAAAGTTGTATGAAATTAAGGAATTATGTCTCTTATGGTGACATTTGGCATTTGTTTTAGTGCAACTTTTGGAAATAATTCAGCTGCATAAAGGCATCAATAATTTCGTGCATTATAGCCCAAAGAAGTGAAATTTGTGTGTTCCATGCATTATTTAGGTGTAGGCAAGGTATTCATGTAATTTAGAGAATTTACTGGTTAAGGGCTTAAGTGAATTAGTAAGCAATTTGGGTGTTTTGAGCAATTTTGGGTTCTAATCAATCTAAATACATAATTTTGAATCTAGATTAATATTTAGAATTTAATAAGCTTTAATTTGAGCCTAATATTGCTTAGGTTTGATATTAACTGAATCAAAAATCCCGAAATTCTTAAAAGCGCCCAAAACGTGGGCAAAATGGTACTTTTCACTTAAAAGCGCCGAGGCCACCCGAGCTTAACCAATGGTTAATCATGGCTTAAAAACACATTTTAAAACATTTTAGTGAGGTTCGGGCTCAGGTCACCTGCATCGGAGTTAAACAAATGCCCTTGAGCGTTTGGTCATTTGGCGTCGGAACTCAAAATTGAGATTCTTGCTCTATTAACACACATAACACAAACAATCCCTTATTATTCTCAAAACATCCCTTGAGAATATGTGGGGCCCACAATCCTCATTTACGAGTAAAATAACTTGGGGACATTTTGGTCATTTTACACGTCAAATAGGGATTTGCGACTCTCGCATGAATCGCTCCTAACCTATCTTCTAATGTTATATTCCTTTATTAAGGATTGTTCGGCCTCAAATCTTATGTAATAATTACCTATGGTAATTCAGTAATTTTCAATGACAGTAAAAATTACAGTAAAAATTGGGGCGTTACATTTTTTGCATAAGAGAAGTGTTAGAAAGAAATGAGAAGTAAACACATAATACAATCATGGCATAATATAACTAAAATAATAATATCATATCAATAAGTGTATCATAATAATGATGTCCTATAAACGTAAGGACATACATATCCATAAATAGGAATACAAACTGATGAATAAGAAGCAATCACTCTAAAGGCACATATCCAATGAGAAACTATCTTCGTTAAATCTCTTGTTCTATAGCAAAGCTCCCACAACCATTACTCAAAGTCACAAACTACTTCATTATTCTTGTCTGGAGACGACACGGAAAAGAAAAGGGATGAGAAACTTATACAAGAATCTCAATAGGGCTTCCCGACTCTAACACAAGTGTCATCGTCATCGTCCCCAGGAACCTCGGGTTTCATTATGAAAATGGTGGGCATATATATAAGGTTTATTTATTAAATTCTAAATGCCATTAGCCGAGGCCCGTATCTTTTAGCATGAATCTTAATGTCATGAATACAACATACTACTCATGAATGCATGTCAATGTCATATGCAATTAACATAAATTTCATAAAACAAATGCATATGATATAATGAACATAAAAGCATGAACATCATTTTCATAGGTGACTTAAACTACTCATTCTCTTTTCCTTGGGGGCCGCCCTATATTCTCTCCTTTCTCGAGAGTTCTTAGGTTATGAGCTCATACCTCACTAGTCGTCACTAGCGTAATCTTATCCCTTTTGATAAGATAAATTCTCGACTCTTAAGGTACGGGATAGGGGGCATTAGGATCACCTTTCATAACCTTTAATTCGGGGAGTCCAAAGGATCACTTCCTATTCGGATCACCTCTCATAACCTTTAATTCGGGGAGTCTAGAGGATCATTTCCATGTGTCTTATGTCACCTTTAATCTTGGCATATTATATGAAGATGCAAACATGAATATCACAATTATAACTCATCAATTCAACATTTCATGTGCATCTAAATGAATCAAACATAATTATAACATGCCATAATTTAAATCACATAAACATGCATCATATTTCATTTCATATATCCATAAGCCATATAAGTTTCCGCACATGAACATACCATTCACAAAACATCATTCACATTCATCTCATCGTATTATCAATATTTACGTTTAAACCCCAAAGGGTCAAATCACAATTTCTCAAAGATTACGGGTCAAAACGTAATTACCCCTTTTTAACATTTACTCAAAAATTAAAGATCTCTAACATTAACCAATACAATTCAAGAGGCATATAACTATTAGAAACCATAAAAACTCATCATGAAAATCTTTTAGGGCCATAGACTAAATTTAACACATTATAGGGGTCAAAGTACAAAGTTACTTATTTTGACACTTATCAAAAACCAATACTTGTAAAACTTTTTCTAAACATTATAAATAGTATTTTGAACACATAATAACATCAGATATTATTACTAACCCTAATTAAAATCCTTTCATCAAAATTACATAATTGATAGTTTAGAAACACAACTTTCTACATTTTACAAAACGGTCAAAACTAACACTTATAATTATCCTTTTCAACCTCTAAGATACCAAAAACAATTTTTACATCTAATACTAATAATTCTAAGGTATATAAAATATATGATCAGTATCTAATCAGTGAGGAATTAATTCGAAAAATTCATTGTCTAAAGCTTTGTAGAATTACGATTTTGATCCTTTTTATCTACTAGTTTATCACAAAAATGCTAAAAACAATTCTTACATCAATTATAAGTAATTTATAAACATTCAAAGCCTTTAAATCAATATGCTAACTATTTTATTTAAATCAGGTCAGTAGCATAATTTTCAAATCATAAAGCTTGAGAAAAGCATAAATTCAAACATCTTTAGATTTCTAACTCTAACAAAATTATTTAAGTAGCTTAAAGACAATATCAAAGCCTTAGAAATAAAATAAGCCAACCTTAATATCAAGAGCATCAAGAGGCTAGAAATAACATAATTTAAATATATCCACAAAAATAAAATTCCTATTTAAGATTAAAGAGGTAAGTTTTGAGCTTTAAAGTTTTAGGTGATGGCAAGAATCATAAACATGCTATGCAATCCATTTTTATCATTATAAAGTGATATCTTGGAAATATAAATATGATGTGTAATACTTGAAATATAAATATGATTATGCAAAGCTTGAAGTATAAATATGAAGATGCAATTCATTCTTAGGTCTTTATAATTTATGTGATAACTTGAAAGTAAATATGAATATGCAAGTCCATATTTTTATCTTCAAGAATTAAAATGATAACTTGAAATATAAATATGAAGATGCAAAACTTGAAATATAAATATAATTGTGCAAAGCTTGAAATATAACTATGAATATGCAAGCTTATTTTTAGATCTTTAAAGTTTAGTGATAACTTGAATCATAAAATGCATTACTTGAATTTAAACATGAGAATGCAAGTTTATATTATTATCTTCAAGATTTAAGGTGATGACTTGAAATTAAATATGATTATGCAAGGCTTGAAATTTAAATATGATATGCAAGAGCTTGAAACATAAACAATGGATATAGGTTCATTTGATTATCTTGTTAAGCTCAAAACTTTTAGAGAATTAAACTCTTTAACCTCAATCAATCTTAAATAAAGGAAGTTAGCATTAGAGTCCTTGTTATCAAGATCCCAAGAACCATATTCCATAGTCTTATCATTAAGCCATAAATTAGAAGTCATTAGGAGGAAATAAAGGAAAGAACATGAAATAAAATCCCTACCAAGTTGTTTCTTGTTCTCAAATGTTAAAGCTTGATGTCTTAAGAAGTGAAAAGAAGAAAATCTCCTCTAGATGATGATGATGGCTTCGGCCAAGACAAGAACTAATGGAGGAAGGATATTTCTTGTGATTTTGTGTTTGATAATGGAGAGGTTATGTGTCTAGGAGTTAGTTTATGGTTGGAATGTGTATGCTTGAGGTTTAGAGCTTGGTTAGAGGTTGGGAATGGAGGCTCTTGAATGTGAATAAGGAAGAAGAAGAAAGCTTGAAGTATTGAGAGAATTTGAGAACTTTGAGCAAACTTTGATCAAGAAAACTATCAAGTAACTAAGCACCAAGGCTATGGATGTTTGTGTGAACATTTTAGCAATGGAAGAGCTCTTATTTATAGGCCAAGGAAGGCCATATGACCGTGCAACCAAGGCTGGAAAAATGTGATTTTAATTTCATTTTTCAATTAAAGAAACATAGAGAAAGAAAGCATAATGTGTAGTCATAATTGTGTTCATGTATCATGGCTTGAAGATGCATAAAATATTATGTAAATGGGAGGCAAGGAATCATGGCTGATGAGGCTGAACATGGATGGATTTCTTTTGATTAAATTTAGCAAAAAAAATAATGAAAAAGAAAGCCAAAGGTATAGTGTGATGTTGGATATGTTTCATGTTGGAAGAAAAGCAATAAAATATGGTTATTTGGGCTGATCATGGGCGCTGGTTTCTGATGCTTTCATGATCAGATTGGTGTTATTTTATAAGTGATAAATCATGTATTAGATGTGTATTTACTTAGGTAAAAGATTAGGAATTGATAGGTTAGTGAAAATGGTAAAAGGTCAAGTGTTTAGGACAAATCAAGACAAGGTAAAAAGAGAAATCTTACACTAGTAAATGAGGTTAATTTCAAATGAGTAAAAACCAATTTGTAACTTAGGTTCGAATCTTAGGATAAGAAAATATAAATGTACAAGATTTTACCGAAACCGTAAATTTAACTTTTACCTAAAACATTACTAAATTTATGAGCTTCTAAAATCAATGAAAGGTAATTTAAATTTATCTTAGATAAATCTTGAGTCTAATTACCTCAAGCAATTATTTTTAACCATGGGTAATTAATTTTAAACTCAAGGTTAATGAATAAAATCAATTTGAGTCCCAATAGAGTTTTAATACTATCTTAATTACACAAATAAACCTATTTTACCACAACTAGGGGTAAAAAGGTAATTTCACATAAAAACTCTCTGTAAATATTGGACAACCTCAAATCATACTTGAAATAGCTATTTTGAATCTTTGGGTGAAAATCGAATTCAAAAATTATATAAGTTTATGAAAAATTACTGCAGGGGTAAAACGGTAATTTTACTTATGGTAAAAATTGAGAATTTGAGATTTTTATCCCTAAGGCACATATAATCCCCATCAAGCCTTAAACTAACCCCTCAAAGATAATCTAGATTGATTATCTTTGATTTTCTAGGTAAAAATGACCTTGGGGGCATTTTGGTCATTTTACACGTATAGAAAAATCGGGGTTTGCGACTTTCGCAGGAATCGCTAAACAAGTCTCCTATGATGTTTCTCTAATGTTATATTCTTTTATTGAGAATTATTTGACCTTGAATTATGTGTAAAAATTACCTAGGGGCATTTTGGTAATCTTAACATAGCAGTAAAAACTGGGGCATTACAAATGGCATACAAAGGATCCAAAATTGGTACCTTATCAAAAGTATTTGTCTCGATTAATTAAGCACTTTGATGATAGATTGTTCTCCCACTTAACTCGAGACAAGAACCAATTTGTGGATACATTGGCAACTCTGGCTATAATGACTAAGTTGGAAGTCCACACCAATGTCCAACCCATCCATGTTGAGGTACAAAGCGAGCCAGTATATTGTGGCAATATAGAGACTGAACCAGATGGTCGACAATGGTATCATGACATCAAGCAGTATATTCAAAAAGGAGAATATCCTGCCAGAACAAATAAGGTGGATAAGAAGACAATTCGAAGATTGGCCATGGCCTTTTTCCTGAATGGTAAGGTCCTTTACAAAAGAAACTATGAAACTACTCTCCACAGATGTGTAGATGCTCATGAAGCTCTAATAATCATGATCGAAATCCATGAAGGGACATGTGAAACTTATGCTAATGGGCACATGATGGTAGGTAAAATCCTAAGGAGTGGTTATTATTGGTCCACCATGGAAAATGGCTGCATCAATCATGTTCAGAAGTGCCACAAATGCCAAATATATGCAGACCAAGTCAATACTCTTTCATTTCCATTACACAGCATAGTATCTCCCCGGCCTTTCTGGATGTGGGCCATGAATGTTATCGACCCGATTAACCCCAAAGCATCCAATGGTCATCGTTTCATCTTTGTGGCAATAGACTATTTCACTAAATGGGTGGAAGCTGCTTCATACGCCAATATCACACAGAAGGTGTTTCTCAGATTCATCAAAAGGGACATCATCTGCAGGTATGGGATTCCAGAAAGGATCATCACAGACAATGCTCCTAACCTCAATGGCGCCGAGGTTCATAAATTCTTTGAGACGTTCAAGATTAAACATCACAACTCAGTGCCTTATAGGCCTCAAATAAATGGTGCTGTTGAAGCTGCAAATAAGAATGTCAAGAAAATCATTGCCAAGATGGTGGTGAATTATAAAGACTGGCATGAAATGCTGCCATACGCATTACATGCTTACCGTACCAATATATGGTCAAGTACAGGGGTAACCCCCTTCTCATTAGTATATGGAATGGAAGCTGTATCCCCGATAGAGGTTTTAATGGAGGCTGAGTTAGAAGAATTTGAATGGATAAAGGCTCGATATGAGCATTTGAACATGATCGAAGAGAAAAGGCTTACAGCTATTTGTCATGGCCAGTTGTACCAAGGCAGAATAGCTAAGGCTTTTAACAAGAAAGTCCGCCTTAGAAATTTTCATCCAAGGGATTTGGTTCTGAAGAAAATTCTCCCTAATTAAGAAGACGCACGGGGAAAGTGGGCTCCAAGTTATGAAGGTCCTTACATTGTCAAACAACCGTTCTTCGGTGGGGCATTGATTCTGTAAAACATAAATGGCCAAGAATTGCCTAAATCGATCAACAACAATGCAGTCAAAACGTTTTATGCCTAAAAAGATGCTAAAAAAGCCCGTTGGGTTAAAAACTCGAAAGAGCGGCTTAAGCAAAAGTTAGGGCAAAACAATCTTCCGCCGCGGCTGATTCCCTCAGATCATCATCATCCTCAACTCCCTCAATCTTCTGCCTCACCACCGATTCCCTCCACCATGCATGCATCTCGGCCAACCACCATACGCCTTACCTCTCACCCTTCACCTCTTTACCACAGCAAATTCCCCGTCACCACAGACCCTTCCACCACTGCCTTCCACAGCATGAAGCTTCCCCTCCATCTCCATCCTCCTCCACCGAATTGAGCTCCCCACCGACGCCGATCTGCCTCCGCGCCGCCACCCCTCTCCGCGTTGAGTCATCGTGCGGCCTTCCTCCCTTACTGGCGTAGACCCACTCTTCATCGGCCACAGTCTGCCTTCCCTCGCTATCTCAGCTTCATTTCGGCTGTCGTGTTGCCGCAAAAGTCCAGTCGCTGCGGAGGCCTCACTTCCCTGCTTCCCCCTTGGCTGGCGCACCATCCGCGGCGGTGATCCTACATGGCCACGCGCTCTCTCTCTTCCATCCAAGCTTTCTTTCTCTTACTCTTTGTCCTATTCTTTCTCCCATTCTCTCTATTTCATTTGTTTCCTTTCAGTGTGTTGGTTTGGGTAAGGAAATGTTTTGGCTTTAGTAAAGATGCATGCACTCTCTCTCCGCATTGGATTTCGTGTGTGAGCATGTGTGAGCTTGTAGGAGAGTATAGTGTGTGTGTGTGTGTGTGTGTGTGTGTGTGTGTGTGTGTGTGTGTGTGTGTGTGTGTGTGTGTGTGTGTGCGCGTGTGAGTGAAAGAGTTTTGGGATATATGTGAGTGAGATTAATTTCAAGAAAATAGGGATTTTATTTTATTTATCTATTTCATTTATTTGTAATTTCTTAGATTAGTGTTGTTCATTTTGTTAGATCTAATTTCAGGCTTATTCGTTTAGTTTTAGTTTAATTTTGATCTAAAAAGTTTTATTCATTTCAGATTTGAAATAAATACTTGAGTACTTGCCTTTATTAAAAATTTATTAATTGTTTTTTTTCTTAAAAATAGAATTAATTGAACCATGATGGTTTGTTAATTCTATATTCTGAAATATTTTAGTTGTTACAACATGATATTCAAAATTTCTTTTCAAAAATAGAGTTAATTTAACCTCGACGATTTTTTAACTTTATGTTTCAGAATATTTTAACTGTGACAGCTTAATATTCTAAAACTCCTTTTCATAATAAGATTAAACAACATACAAATATTTTCTACAAAACTACATGACTTTGTGTTCTTCATCGCACCAAAGGATACGTATGAGTAGGCAATTGCTATCAAGTCAAAATTAAATTTTCATAATATTATTTTGTTTTGCCTGTAAATATTTTACTATTATTTTGTTATTATTATTTTATTTTATTAATTTGAGTTAATAATGAAATGGTAAATATTTAAATTTAAATAAAGATGTTAATTTAGTCGAGACGGCTTATTAACTCAGCATTTTGGATATCTGAGTTGTGACATATTGATGTTCTAAATTTTCATTAAACAAATTATTCTTTCTCTGTAATATATTTTATCTCATTTGTAAATATTTTTTTGAGACATTTTATTTTAGTTATTTTAAATTATCTATTTATTTGGGATTTTTTTTATCTTGAATAAGGATGTTAATTTAGCCGGGATGACTTGTTAACTGGATATCTTTGAACATCTGAGTTGTGATAACTTGGTGTCCTCTTTTTTTTGTAATAAAATAAAAATAAATATTGTGAAAAGTTTATTAATTAATTTGCAGAGTTAATTAAAGGTACCGTTTAAGAATGGGTGTGTTAGGGGTGTGTAGGATTAAGTCCCTACCATTCCCTATGCATAACCGACTCCTGAACTGAAACTTGGTTTCAAAAACTATTTTCTAAAATAAATGGATTTTTCCATGTTTTTCCAATTTTAATAAACTTGGTGACGACTCCATATTTTTCAAATAATTCTTTTTTGCCGTTCCCGTCGCGATCCCGATGGCGACACTTATACAACATATCTTTATCCAAGCATGTTTTTGAAATGTGATGCAATTTTTGTGCATGGAAACTTGCAGCATATAGACTTTGCACACACAAGAGGTTTATGACGTTGGCTCCAAAACCCTTTCAAGAAGTATTAATAAGTTTTGAACGACAACAAAATCAATTTAAAGAAAATACTTGGAAGAACGACTGATAGTTGTCTTGAGTGTTTTGTAAGATTAAAATAGGTTCTATTATTTAACAAAAAGCAAGGCTTACTCAAACGATGATGAATTTCACTTTACATATACAGATATGTTTTATCTCATTTTAAGAGATATGGTTCATAAGAAAGTGAAAATTATATCCATAATCAACCTTAAAATAGCTAACGACCAAAGAAGAATCAACGATATAAGAAACTAAGCTTTTGAGACTTTAGAAAGTAGATGATGTGAGTTATCGTGACTCACAAACAAATTAAAATTTATAAAGTGCTAAGTTGCACCAAAAATGTAGTAGAGGGCACAACCTAGGTCATCTCTCAAGGAGGCTTCAATACTTAGTTGTGAAAATTAGGGGTTATGAATGGGAATTATAGCAATGGAAATTAAAAGATAATAGCAATAATAGAGAAGGCACTAGTGCAAGGTATTCCTAGGATTGGAGATCAATTATCATTGACCAAATATTAAACCCATTGATGGTTATTAGTAACAAATTACTGACAATTCTACTAGTGATCAATCGACCTCTAGAATTCAACCAATACAAGTAACTAATAAACGACGATCGCCAATCTATTTAGAAATCACATTGATTTAATGACCCAATTGTCGTAGCCTAACTGCCAATCGGAAAGTTAATTCTAATGTTCTCCCTCAAACATAAACCAATAGATCTACCAATTTATGCCCAAAGGGTTTCCCTAAACGACAATTGCCAATTTAGTTATTCCAATAAAGATTATGGAAATCACCACAATAATTAAAGGAATGGAATCTACAGAACATTAAGAAAACCAATGTATTCAACATAAACAAAGGGTCTCAAATATCACCCCAATCCATCCGGAAATCCCTACACTAGTAAAGAAATTTACCCCTCTATCTCAGGAGGATTACAACAATGAAGATAAAAGAACCTAAAAATAATAGCAATGATCCTTACCACAATCTCCAAAACAAAGCACCTTCACCAATGGAACCCTAAGAGAGAGAGAGAAGAGAGAAGGAGAAGAGAGAGATGTAGAGAGAGAATAATAGCAACTGAAAGTGAGTTCAAGACTGAATCCAAAAACTAAGGTAAAAGTTTATCACAATTCCTTAAATACTGCTCTCTAAAATACCCAAAACTGGGGCCCAAAAACAGGTTAAATGAGCTATTCTGCATCATCGCACCAACACTGCGGCGCTCAGTAGTGACCTATGTTGATGAACATCATTTTTCTAGGTTGCTGTTGAGCGCTGCAATGCTGGATAGAACTGAATCTGGCCTTAGCACTAGAAATAGTAATTGTAGCCCTTTGAATAAGCTTTCCAACGCTACCAAAATCACCTTGATCAGACATCTGTAGCTCCAGATATTACGAAAATACTAACTGGAGGTTAAGTTGGATAGCATCAGAACATCAGCAACCTTTAATCTTGCAATCCGATTTTCACCAAAATACTCTTAGAACTGGGTTTTGAGTTGAACATGAAAGTTGTAGATGACTTCCTAAGCTTTCCAAAACATCTTTATTTGTCTTAATCCAATCTCTTGTTCTTGACAATTGCATTTGATCCAAAGCTCCTGTACTCAAGACCATACTCAAAGAGACAAGTCAAACGCAACAGGATGTAATTACAAATTATCCCATAATCAATGTAAAAGCCATCAATTCTATGAAAATCACACAATGAGGGATAAATCAAAATCCTTATTAACTATATCAACAATACAGTAAAACTCATGTAAAAAGTTAAGGTTTAGAAGATAAGTGGCATAAATACCCTTTATCAAACTCCCCCACACTTAATCTTTCACATGCCCTCATGTGAAACTAGGATCAAACTAAGACATGGATGAGAAGCAGTAAACAAGGACTACAGTGGACTCCTAACCTAAAATGCATGATGTATGAAATTAAATGACAATACACCAATCCAATGATCCTAGAGACACAACAGTAAGCTTTTACACTAACAATCAAGAAAATTAAAACGAGCAAGGCATGAATAAGAACATAGCACATAGAGTAGAATTCACATATGATGCATGGATCAAGTACAAAAGTCCTCCCAAGGTCAGTGTTTGCCCCTCATTCACTCAAGTGTTTGGGTTATGATGCACACTCAATCACTTCAAATGCAAATACATTACCATAAGCTTGCTACTGGTCTCATTCTCTATTTTGTCACACACATATGCATACTGAATTAAGAGGACTTACCTTTGGTTGTAATGGGGCTTGGGTGAAGGTGGACAAAAATATAGGCCAATGGGGTTAAACCTCAAGTCAAAGGAGAGTAAATGCATACACCAAGACCACAAGTGCCTAAGGGTACACTTTGTCCAACTCAACACAATTACAGGCCTTTCTTTTGTAATACGGCACACCTTTCAACCAAACTTTTTTTTTCAGAATTTTATTTTTTTCTTTTTCTTTTTTTTTTACAATCAAATTTTTTTTCTTAGGGTGCAAATTTTTTTTTCTTGGGATGCCACTTGCTGAATTTATTTTTGTACACATTATTCCTCCCCCACACTTAAATTAGGGCATGTCCTCATGCTCTCCCCCACACTTATGCTCAAACACATATAAGAGTTGCACAAATGCTCTTCTAAGCCTAAAAGGTTGGGAGTTTTCATGGTTTTTTCACTTTTGGCTATGGATTTGCTAAAATAAAAGAATAGGCAATAAGGCTCAAAGGGGCTGAACAATGGTAACATGCAAAGGTTGGCTATATGGGCAAGTGGCTAAAGACAAGAAAAATGCCTCAATCATATTCAAGCATGCACATGGAAACATATTTTTAAGCAAGACCCTAAGCAAGTTCTAGAATGCAAATCCAAAGAGGGAAACACACATGAAAAAACAAGGATGGCATATTATAATCCAATCAAAAAGGTTCAAAATCTCGCAGGTAAAAGTGCATGTACTCAATCCAAGCAACACAATGAATCCACCAAGCATGCAAAACAAGATCAATTTAATGCCAAGCAAGTCAATAAGGTGCATGTGGTGTGAGCCTATTCATGTAACCTCTAAGGTGCCAAAGGGATGGTGTAGAATATAAATGAAAATAAATATGATGCAAGAATTAAAACTAAAAATGACAAAAAATAAAATGTGGAAAAATAAAAAGGAAAAGTAAAGAAAAACCTTATGGCAGGTTGTCTCCCACCTAGCACTTTGCTTTAACATCCCTAAGCTGGATGGTTAGGACCCTCATGGAAGGTGAGCAGCTTCAACCCACAGATAGGCTGTTTGAGCCCTTAGATCTATGGGAGTCTCATGGAGGTGTATTAGCCGGTGCCCTTCAATTTTACACCGAGTCATCCTAGAAAATTCCAACTCAATTGCACCATCAGAGTGCACACAGGTGACCAAAACTGGTCCTTTCCATCTAGACCTTGGCTTCCCGGCTATCAGTTTTTCTCTGGGCTCATGCAGCAAAATCCATTATGTAACGCCCCGATCTTTTTGTCTGATAGAAAAATGACCAAAATGCCCCTGACGTCATTTTTGGCCCAGAATTCGAGGATGGCCGGCCCGGCAGTTGTCGAAGAGCTAACTCAATGTTTGAAGGGGATTGAATGGCCTTTGAATGGTTTTGAAGGCGAAAGTCTCATTTTCTGCAGTTTCGGGTCAAAATGACCAGAATACCCCTATAGCGGTTTTACGCGGGTAAAGGTGCCGTTTGAGCCCGAAACTTTCCCTGAAAGTTTAAAACAATGTTTTTACATGTTTAAAAGCGTCTATTTAAGTCCCAGTGGTCCCGGGCAGTTTGAGTGTAAAATTACGATTTTGCCCCTAGAATAGTATTTTTGAGCTTAATGACGTAATTAAGCAAACCTAAGCAATATTAGGCTCTAATCGAAGATTAATTAATTTCCATAATTAATCTAGAGTCAAAATAAGCTATTAAAATTAATTAGAATCTAAAATTACTTAGATTAGATTTAAATCTCTTTTTAAAAACTCAAGATTCCAATCTTGGAATCTTGAATAGTATTTTCTCTCTCTAATTCCTTAAATCATGGAATTGTGTCTAGAATTGTTTATGCATTGAAATGAGTTTATAACTTACTAATGATGCAAGACCACTCCTTAAACATGTCTTGACAACCTTGATTACCCATTTTCTCACCTAAACACTTTCTTACAAATTCCTAATCTTAATCCTAACCAAAGAAACACCTAAACACAAATCTAAACCACAATTAAAATACAAGAAACCCTCCCCCATGGCTGATGCATTTTCGGCCATCCCTCTCCCATTTACATCACATGTTGATTTGCTGCTCACTCAAAGAACTATGCTTGACCCATACTTACACCCATACTTGCACCCATGCTTGAACCCATACCTAGCCATGCTTTCTACCATGCCTTGAACCATACCTTGGAGAAGATATTTTCTCCTCCCTTGTGTTGTAAATGTCCAAAGCTCCCTCTCCCATTTACACCTCTCATTTTATTTCATTTCTCTATAAATAGCATGCTTGGGTGAACTTACATCATTTTGGGTTCATTTGCTAAGTGTAAGTTTTCAAAGAGCACTTCAAAGTTTTCTTTTCTCTCAAAGTTCAAGTGTCCAAGTTCTTCAAGTTCTTTATCCTCTTCTCCCATCCCAACCTTCAATCACTTGGTAGGGATTTTCTTTCAAGTGTTTCTTTCATTTAAGTTCTTAATCTCTTTATGTGTTCATAGTTTCTCTTGAATCTTTTTAGGAACTTCTTTTCTTCTCCTCCTCCTTCTTTGTTTTGGCCATGAGGCTTGAAGAGCAAAGGAATGAGAGCTTGATGAAGAAGGTTTCATGATGATGTTCATCACTTGAACAAACCTCTAAATCTTGATCTTTGTTCTTGAGTTAAAAATGTTTATAGTTCTTTCTTTCTTAAACCTTGAAATCTTTAACTTTGATAATGTTTTAAAATGATTACATGAACTCAATGATGAGGACTCATGATGTTGGTGGTAATACATCATCAAGATCATGGTCTCTAGAATCTCAAAATGGTTCTTTCTTGCTCTCAAGTTTCGATTTCTTTTCTTTCCTTTTCTCTAAAATTTTGGCCAACCATCCTTGGTAGTCCAAACATGATAGCTTGATGATGAGAGTTCTAGTTGGTGACTTTGTGCTCACCACAAAGAAATCTTTAAAGCTTGAGTTTTCATAAAGGTGTTATAAAGTTCATTTGTGGTTATATTTTTAAGGAATGTTCTCTTGAGTTCCAAGAACTCTAGACCTCACTTTACCTTATCATGATAAGTTTGGGTTAAGGTTAAAGTTCCTCTAAAAGTCTTGTATGAGCTCTAATAAGAAATAAAATAAACTCGCATTCATATTTATATTCAAGCTTATGCATTACATATTTACTTTGAACTTTGCATTCATATTTATTTTCCAAGCCATCACTTAAAGTTAAAGGATAAGAAATGGAGTGCATCTCATATTTACGTTCTTGTTTAACATATCTACTTTTCATCACTAAAGAACATAAAGATTTAAAATGAGAGCTTGCATTATCACCTAATTAATTCTCAAAGCCTTTCTATTTCGGCCTTAAAGTCCATTGTTGCTGGGCCTAGAGCACTAAAATAAAGAAATGAACTTACATGGCATATTTATTTTAAGTCTTGCATATTTATATTCCAAGCCTTGCATATTTAAATTTCAAGCCTTGCATATTTATTTCAAGTCTTGCACATTTAAATTCTAAGTCTTGCATATTTACTTTAAAGTTCTCACGTTACTTTGTAACGAAGAATAAAAATGAAGTGCATAGCATGTTTAAATTATGTCATCACTTAAAGACCATAGAACTCAAGGACTTGCCCATCTTATCTCAAGTTAAAGTTTAGTATGGAAGCATTCTTTTAATACATAATTTCGGCCAAGTAACAATGATGAGCTTGGAATAAGTTCCATCTAGTTACAAGGGCCAACAACCTATGCTCTAGTATTTTCTTTAAGTTTGATGAGTTTTAGAAAGTTATGACCAACAAGATTTATGATTTCTATTCCTCTTCTAGAGAAGTATTAAATTGGTTACTGACCTAAGGTTATTTTTAGCCTCTTGATAAAATAAAATGGTTTGTAAAGAGTTTTAGAAGTCCTAAAATGATTCCAAGGGAAACTAGCAACTTATATGCTTGAGAAACGTCAAATTATGTGTCTTTTTGGAATTGAACTATTCCATTTTGTCTTGATATGTCTGATGCTGAATGATGATGTTTTGATGTGATAGAATGTGTGAAAATGATATATGATGAGGGAGGAACACTTCTATGCATGTTGGGGGAGAAACTAGCTTCATAGGAAAATCATAAAGTTGGAATTTAACGTATGTGTTAACCCCTTTAATCTTAGTTAATGCCAAAACTGTTTTAGTATGATAACAATCAGTTTAGGATTGATTTTTAGAGCCTATAGAGAGGCTAACAACCAGAAAACCGTAACAATGCAATTCTAGAACTCTTAGAACATTTAATTTTCTGATTCTGTCCAGCACCCTTATAATGTAGGAAACATGATTTATAATTAGTTCAAGGGCTTAGGAATACCTCATAATTGGTTTAGATTTAATTTATAGCGCCTTAGGCAAAGACGGAACCGAGAAAGGGTCTAAAATGTAGTTTCTAGAACCCCGTAATCACAAGATGTAAACTCTGCCCTTAAAGCATGATGCTGCCCAGATTCAGTGATGGACATAAAAATTAGTAAGAATTATTAGTTGAGAACCCTTAGGTGCATAAGAGGTTGATAGAGAACAATGGAATAATCATATCTCACTTCTAAGACCCATAAGGGTCAAAGCATAAGACACCGTAGGTTCAAGAGCATAATGAGCTATAATGTTACATGAGATTGTATGTTTAACTATGAGAATGACTTGATGACTTATGGTGATGTGGAATGGCTATGCATGTTCTATATGTTTCATGGCATAAAGCAAGTTTGAAGGAAGTCCGATTGTCTTGTTATTCTGTTGCCGAATTTCCCACCAAACTTGAGGATTTGAGAAAAGTTTATGAAAACTCCTGGGTGACACTGGTTCGGCCGAGCACCCCTAGAACAGATGTGATATAACACTGAGACGCATTCCTCCTGCTATGGTGGGGAGGAAACAAATCCGTAAGGGTATTGACATTGAGCTTGCCAAAGTGGACAATTCGCTGTGTACTAGATACCAGTAGAGCGTTTCAAAGAAGGAAATGATCCTAAGATAGGTAATCCAAGAAATTTATGAATACCCCCTCTATTAGCCCATATTAAATCTAGTGATGACTAGTTAGGATTAAGCTCATTCCTAGGCGATAGGTGAGATGTAGTTTGGTGACCAGATTATCACCGGGCCGGTGAGTCGGTTGGATTTTTGGTGGACATGTTAAGAGGGTAGTCTTAAAGAAAAAGAACTTAAGAGTTCAACTTATGAGAAAGATGTCACATGAAAAGTACTGTGCCTTTTATGCCACATATATGATTATGTTTCTTTATGGTGAGCCCAAAAGTAATGATGTTCATGTTAATATGCATATGGTATTGTCATGCATTCGTCAAATATCTGTTGCATCCATGCCATTAAGACTCATACTAAAAGACACCTACTTCGAATAAATAGATTTGGAAAGCTTAAAACCGAACCTTATGCATGTACACCTTTTTCATAATTAAAACCGAGGTGGCTGGGGATGACGACGATGACACTCGTGTTAGAGTCGGGAATCCCTACTGAGAATCTTGAATAAGTTTCTCATCCCTCTCTCTCTTCTTCCGTGTCATCTCTAGACGAGGATTACAACGAGGTTTGTGACTTCTTCTAAGGCTCGTGCTTAAGGGTCATGCTAGCAAATGGAGTAAAGGGTCACCGCGGAAGCATAGATAGTTTAGCTTTTAGATTGATACTCATCCAACCTCATAGGTAGATAAGGATCACTTCATATATATATGCATATTTTGATGTAAATAATGATACAATGATGCTAGTAATTTATGTATTTATGAAGGAGTGATGATATTATGATTGTTATGTATGATACTATATTTCATGATTATGAATAGTGTGATTTCTTTTCTTGCATGATGTGGTTATGATGAACATTAGGTTAGCGCACGACTCGCGTTTTGTTTTTCAAGTTTCGAAAAAGAAAAATTTATTCGTATCTTCCGCTAAGTATTTTAACGAAAGGCTTTAAAGAATGAGACTAAAAGAGTAATAGACTAATGATTAACCTAAATATGTTCTAGAGTATTGGGTTAAAAATTAGGATGTTACACATTGCCCCTCACAGGGCTTCTTACCTAACATGGGCTAGTTATGGAGCACCTAGCAAACTGATGACTGCTGCTTGGGTGGTGTACCTATATCCAAAACCTTGGAACACTCTAAAACAACAGGTGCATCATATCCCATGGAAGAAGAAAAAGAGGGGAACGAGGGATCTAGGTCCTTATAAGCATCATCAACTAAAAAGTCAATAACATCAATGCCAAACATGGAGTGGTTCTCATGGGGATGTTTCATAGCATCAGATAAGTTAAATTGAACTTTCATGCCCCCACACTCCATGGATAAGTGCCAGCATGAACATCAATCAAGGTTCTAGCAGTTTTCAAAAAAGGTCTACCCAAGATCAATGTATGATGGCTGGCATTGGTGTCATCCTCCATCTCAAGCACATAAAAATCAGCAGAGAATATTAAATTATTTACCTGGATAAGAGCATCTTCCAATTCTCCCTCTGGCCTTGTGATGCTACGGTTGGCCAGCTGAATTTGTAACCCAATTGACTTAAGCTTTCCAAAGTATAAGGACTGGTAGAGTGATTTAGGCATAACATTAATGCCCGCCCCAAGGTCAGCTAGGGTTCTCGTGATATGCAAGTTTCCAATGGTACAAGAGACATAGAATGTGCCCGGGTCCTTGCACTTGGTTGGCAGGTTACTTGGCTTGATAATGGAGGAAGCATTGACCCCCATAGTCACTTTGTCCTCCCCACTGCTCTTGATCTTCCTCCTATTGGTGCAAAGATCTTTCAAGAATTTTGCATATTTTGGAATTTGCTTTATTGCATCCAATAGAGGAATATTTACTTGCACTTTTTTGAATGTTTCCCAAGTTTCAGAATCTAATTCTGATGCAGCAGACTTTCTAGGTTGGATCCTTTGTAAGAATGGCAATGGAGGGAGGAATTCTGGAGCTTTTTCAGATTTTGTGGAGTGCTATAGTGCTAGTTAACTGCTACAGCGCTCACCCAAATGTTTTTCAGACTTGTTTTCAGCTTGCTCCATTTCCTAGACAAGCTCAGTCACTTCTGGAATTTTCATCCCAGACCTAAGAGTCATAGCACAAATATTTCCTCTTGGATTAGGCACTGGTTGAGATGGTAGCTGGGCAGCTGAGGTCTACTGGCTTTGATTATTTTTCATCTGAGTCATCTCTTCTCTTAGCTAGGCATTTTCTTTTCTAATTTCCTACATTTGCTCCATCATCATTTTCATCATCTTAGTCATAGTAGGATCTGATGAAGGAGGTGCAAGAAGGGCCTATTGCCTTTGATGAGGTGCCAAATACTTCTGCTGTGAGGATTGGCCCTGTGGTTGAGAATTATTTCCCCACTTCAAATTGAGGTGATTCTTCTAGCTAGAGTTATAAGTATTCCCAAAAGGGAACTGGCCTGCCTGATTCTGAGGTTGACTTTGAGAGGGGTATGTTGCTACTACCCTAGTGGTTAAGTCATCTTGTAGGGTTGGGCACATATCTGTGTGATGTTCCATGGAGGTGCAAATGCCACAGACCATAGGGACTATTAGAGTTGTTGCTTGGCTCACTATCAATTGCTTCATAAGACCAGAAAGCTGCTATAAAGTCTGGGTCAATAATGGGTTCTCTGTTTGGCTCACTTCATGAAGGTCTCTAGTAGTTGTGGCTGCCCTGGAACCAAATTGCTGAAAATTGGCAATTATATTCTCAATCAATGAATGGGCTTCTTCTAGTGTCTTATCTAAGAGTGCCCCTCCACTAGCAGCATCTACCATACATCTATCAGCAGGTATCAACCCCTCATAAAAGTATTGAATAAGGAGTTGTTCTGGAATCTGATGATTGGGGCAGCTTACACAGAGGAGTTTGAAATGCTTCCAATACTCATGAAGAGTTTCATCTGACTGGCAAATTTCAGGAATCTCCTTTCTGATGGAAGCTACTCTAGAGGCAGGAAAATACCTCTCCAAGAAAAGCCTCTTCATCCCTATCCAGCTATTTACAATCCCATATGGCAAATTAAAGAACCAGTTTTCTGTAGCACCCTCTAGGGAGAAAGGGAATGCTCTCAATTTAACATCATCCACCTCCACTCTATTGGGCCTCATGCCAGAACACACCATGTGTAGCTTCTTTAAGTGCTGGTGGGGATCTTCTCCAGACAGCCCATAGAACTTGGGCAAAGCATGAACCATGTATCCTTTAGGGCTGCTGGATGAAATCAAGAGCAGTGAGCTCCCTAAGTGTCTTGTTCCTATCTCCCATGTCACTTGTTTCCTGAAACACTAAACAGAGGATCAGAGCGCTCAGATGGTTCCACTTGTTGACGCTTTGTCTGCCTGATTTTTCTCAAAGTTTTCTCATTTCATAATCAAGAAGTATCAGATTTCCAACAGACAGGGAACGCTTCATACAAGGGAACAGACTTTTTTTTTAGCAGAGTAGGATAACTGCAGAAAATAAAAATAGTAAATAAATAAATAAATAAAATAAAATAAAATTGGAAAAAAAATAAAATAAAAAAATAAAGAAAAATATACAACTAAGTTTTAATACCTCCCTAGCAACGGCACCAAAATTTGATGCGAGCTGTTACGACTCACAAACAAATTAAAATTTATAAAGTGCTAAGTTACACAAAAAATGTAGTAGAGGGCACAACCTAAGTTGTCTCTCAAGGAGGCTTCAATACTTAGTTGTAAAAATTGGGGGTTTTGAAGAATAAGAAGTATAGCAATGGAAATTAAAAGATAATAGCAATAACAGAGAAGGCACTAGTGCAAGATATTCCTAGGATTGGAGATCAATTATCATTGGCCAAATATTAAACCCATTGATGGCTATTAGTAATAAATTACTGGCAATTCTACTAGTGATCAATCGACCTCTAGAATTCGACCAATACAAATAACTAATGAACGACGATCGCCAATCTATTTAGAAATCACATTGATTTAATGAGCCAATTGTTATAGCCTAACCGCCAATCAGAAAGTTAATTCTAATGTTCTCCCTCAAACATAAACCAATAGATCTACCAATTTATGCCTAAAGGGTTTCTCTAAACGACAATCGATAATTTAGTTATTCCAATAAAGATTATAGCAATCACCACAATAATTAAAGGAATGGAAACTACAGAATATTAAGAAAACCAATGCATTCAACATAAACAAAGGGTCTCAAATGTCACCTCAATCCATTCGGAAATCCCTACACTAGTAAAGAAATCTACTCCTTCATCTCTGGAGGATTACAATAATAAAGATAAAAGAACCTGAAAATAATATCAATGATCCTTGCCACAATCTCCAAGACAAAGCACTTTCACCAATGGAACCCTTAGAGAGAGAGAGAAAAGAGAAGGAGAAGAGAGAAATATAGAGAGAGAATAATAGCAACTGAAAATGAGTTCAAGACTGAATCCAAAAATTAGGGTAAAAGTTTATTGCAGTTCCTTAAATACTACTCTTTAAAATACCCAAAATTGGGGCCCCAAGAACAGGTTAAATGAGCTATTCTGCGTCATCACACCAGAGCCACAATGCTCATGAGCGCTGCGGCGCTCAACAGTAAGCTATGTTGATGAACATCATTTTTCTAGGTTGTTGTTGAGCGCTGTAATGCTCAGAGAAAATTGAATATGGCCTCGACACTAGAAATAGCAATTGTAACCATTTGAATAAGCTTTCCAATACCACCAAAATCACCTCGATCGGACATCTGTAGCTCTAGATATTGCGAAAATACTAACTGGAGGTCAAGTTGGACAACATCAGAATATCAACAACCTTTAATCTTGCAATCCAATTTACACCAAGATACTCTTAGAACTGGCTTTTGAGATGAAAATGCAAGTTGTAGAGGACTTCTTAAGCTTTAAACATCTTTATTTGTCTTAATCCGATCCCTTGTTCTTGGCAATTGCATTAGATCCAAAGCTCTTGTACTCAAGACCATACTCAAAGAGACAAGTCAAACGCAACAGGATGTAATTAAAAATTATCCCATAATCAATGCAAAAGCCATCAATTCTATGAAAATCACACAATAAGGGATAAATCAAATCCTTATTAATTATATCAACAATACAGTAAAACTCGTGTAAAAAGCTAAGGTTTAAAAGTTAGATAAATGGCACAAATGCCCCTTGTTAGTAGCAATGTACTTTAGAATGTACACCTAAAAAGAAGATATCAAACAATCTATGAAGCCCAAGTGTTATACTATCTTCAATCTTCACATACATAAAAGTTTAGATCATCAACAAATAGTGAATAAAGATAAAAGACTCAAGTTTTGTCAAAGAAATGTTCACACACTTCGGAAAGCTTACTCAGTGAAATAGTGTGCTCAAAAAGGAGGGAAAATTTGAATTTGAAATTTGAATTTGAAAAAGTCAAATCCCAGTGTCAGAATTGGCTAATGATCTCTTCTACCTTTGAAGGCAACTATCCCAAGACCTAGAAGCAAAAGTTCAAAAACCATGGTTCAGAAAGTAAGAGTAGTTTCTGAAGAGCATTAGAAACCTCAACTCCACAATAGCTTCTGCAACAGCTCTGACAGATAGATTGGCTACACTTCTAGACTATTTTTTCAAGACACAAATGAATGATCAACACATGTCCCTGGAAGATCATATCAAAGACAATGGTCCCAAGGAAGACCTCTATAAATAGAGATGGTGTGATTTCAAAAATGAGAGACTTAACGCTAATAAAAGAGCTAAAATGCTGTAACATTTTTTGTCCTTTATTTTCTTGTAAAGTTCGTTACTGCCTGTAATCATTTCTTTGTTCACAAAATATTCTCTCTATGCTCTTCATTACTCATACGTTCTTCCAAGGAAGAATAATTAGAAGGAAGTCATTCAAGTATTTCCAAAATCTTTCACTGTAAATCTTACGGAAACTTGAGTATAGGTTAATTTGAGTGGCAACCCAAACTTGTAACCTTCATATCCTTGATCCAATAGTGATTAGCATGATATAACTTAAAGAGGCTAGTCAAAAACTACTTACAACATGACAGTAAAGGAGTTTTACTAGTCACAGTTTAGCTTGGAGAAACTGGTCAAAGATCACTCGATTCAGCTTAAAGAGGTTGGTGAATAACTACTTGGTTTATGACAGTAGGGGTTGTCTACTGGTCACTGGAAATAGCTTGGGAAGGCTACTGTAAGGACTATCTTTGTTCTTTCTCGAGTTGGAGAAATATTTAGTGAAATTCAACAGTTGTTGAGAATTAGATATAAGCAGATTGGTCAAACCAGTATAAAAACCCTTAAGCTGTATCATTCCTCTCCTTCATCTCTTATTTTATTTCTACATCTATTTTTATTGTCAGTGTCTGTTCTAAAAATCTTTCTTTCATTTATCTATTACAAATTCAATTCAGAAAGTTCACTTTCTGAAGTTATTAACACTATTTTCTGATACACTTCAAGTTCGCAACTTGATAGTTATGATAAAGTTTCTCAGAAGTTCATTAAGGAAAAGAAAAGGAAGAACACAATTCAACCCCCCTTCTCATGTGCTTCTCTACCTACATCTAAGGCTCAAAAGACAGAACTCAATTGTATCAGAGCATGTAAGCAATGTTTCTGAAGATCAGCAGAAACCAATCACAACTGTATTCAGAGCAAGTTATATGAAGCTAATTGAAAACATCGTATATGTGTGTTAGAGTATATATGTTTAATGAGAAACATTTCAAGCATGTAACATGGCATACATATCAAAGCACAGAAAGATATTTGTAACAAAGTGAAGAAGGGTACTTGTGCTTAGCAGATATGTGCCAGTGCTAATCATAAAAAATACAAATGTGCTAAGCATCACAGTATGCAAAGGAATAAAACATATCAGAGCAAATGCTAGGAGACATGATGTATGATTAGCTAAGCAAGATAACACAGGACATTGATATGTATCAGAGCTTAAAGAAACAACAAACACATAGATATCTTGAAAAGAAAATAAAGCAACTGATTATATACCAAAGCAATGGAACCAGAGCAAATTAAAATACAACAATTGATCATTGTTCAATAACAAGGGAAAAAAAATGTATTACAACATGGATAAAAAAAAATTCATGCTGAAACTACAAAAACATCTTAGAGCTCCCTCTCAGCAAGATGCTCCCCCTGAGTTTCTTAGCTTAAGATTTCTTCTATTTCTTTTCTTCTGCTCCTTTTGTCATGAAAAAAAGTTTGTTGGAAACTCGAAAACACCATCATTAGCCCCTGTGCCTTACATCACGAAAGATCTCCTGAGTATTCTGAAGAATCTGAAGTAGTAATTCTTCATGACTTCAGAGTTGGGCGCCTTGCTTGATGTTGATGGTTTCAATTGGATCTAGTCTGGAGTTAATGCCCCTCTGATTTTGCATAAGAACCTGGATCTGTGGAGAACTTGTTAAAGTCTCAATTTAAGGCAGGTGGATGGTTGCTGTTGTAGATGGAGCAGCTTTGGGACTAGGCTTAGGTATGTCTAAGGGTATGATTTCCCCAAACTTTGTATAATACCCTCCCAAGTATAACATCATCCCTAAGCCATGACATTACACTCAGGAGTTGTTACTTATACATTAGCAGACCTTTCTTAAATATCTATAACAAATTCGATTGATTTGCATAGTAACTAATTCGTAATTCTATAGAAACATGTAAAAAGGAAATAAGTATTCATTAAATGTAATCCAAATACACAGAGGTTCTTCTGTGAGCTTTAATATACATATATCTATCTATACACTTACAAACATATATAGATAACAAAATCAAATTGCTAAGAGACTTCAATTATCGAACTTCTAAAGAACAGATTCTTCTATGATGGCAGTTTCATATCTCCCCTGAGCAATCTGGAAACTTCATGGGAACACAAAACATAGGGGTGCAAATTCTAAAATTCTCAGTAGGGCATCCCCAAAATACATAAGTAAAATATGTGTCATCGTCATCGCCCCAGCCACTTCAGTTTATTAAGAAAAATGTGGTCATGTAACACATTTCAAAGGTTCATTTTAGAGTTCTAAAATCATCCTTCCGAAGTAGGTTTCTTTTATCATTAAGTCCCTGAATATACATTCACCATCATACAAAGCATATATTGTTAAGTTTCAGCTTAAACATATTGGTCTCAATATCGATGTTAAAATCATTCACTTAACACATAAGAGATAAAGAACTACTTAGGACAATTACTACTTCCACTTATCTTGGCCCTTGACCATTGTGGCTTTGACCACTCTAAGGGTAATAGACTACTTTTTAAGACTGAGCCCATTTCTGTACACACTGATCTTCTGAGCTCATTCCTGTACATATGGATCTTATGAGCTCATTCCTATAGATGAAATTGGATTTGCTCTCTAATTCACACAAATCTATTCCTAGCCAGATTTGCTTCCCGACTAAATTCAAAGGTAGTCAGGTTTACTCCCCGACTAACCGGATATACTCTCCAGCCCCATAAGAAATAATCTCATGCTTTTCTTGCACATATAAGCAATTGAAATAAGTATTCACATCTAGATGTGCCTAACCTTATCAATAAGTTCACATAACATGAATGAGATCAAATCATAAACATTTCATCATTCTTTTGGCTATTTCAGCATACTGCCAAAATTTTAGTCATTAAGAAAATTATGGCTAAATTATTAAATATCACTAAAATAGAGCAAAACTATTTTTCAAGGATGATATAAGGAGCCTATGTAAAAATTTCAGAACATAATAAGGTCTCTACCTATATTTAAAAAATGTCACATTTTTGGAGGTCAGAAACTACACAGTTTCAGCTAACAACTTGAAGTCTCAATTTTTCTACCCTATCTAATGATCACCTAAATTTGTACAAAAAATTAGGGTGGGATCCAAGATTTCATCAACATCTTATAAAAATTTCAACTCAAAATTTGATCATTTGATATGGTATCAAAATCAGACAATTCAGTACTACAAATTAGACTGGCTGGGTTGAAACCCTAACCTGTTCAGTTTTCAATTTTTTAAAATTATCAAAAGTGGCTAAGATGAGCCAAGAAAATTTCTGGGAACACTTCCATATGTTAGCTTCATCATATAAAAATTTTAGCTCAAGATCATGTCTCTAAATCAGTGAGAAAAATCAAAACAATTCACCTACTTGCTAAATTCAAGATTTCCAGCAACTTGACTCATAACTTGTTTTGAGAAAAATGATTTTCTAACAACATTCAAACACTCCACCAAATTAAACACATCAATATCCATGTCTAAACATTCAATAAAACTGGAAACCTCAAGCCAAATCATTCAAATAAATTTCAGAATTAATATGAGGGAAAAGAGGTTAAAGAAAGCCTGACTTGGCTCTTGCAACTCTAATTCATGTTCTTGGCTTTCTTCAAGAGTTCCTACACCCAATTTCTGATTCAAGCCACTCAAATCCTCTTTTAACAAAGCAGGAACAGCAACTAAGATTATTTATATGACCTCTTTTCCCTCATATTAATTCTGAAATTTATTTGAATGATATGGCTTGAGGTTGTCAGTTTTATTGAATGTTTAAACATAGATATTGATGAGTTTAAATTGGTGGAGTGTTTGGATGATGTTATAAAATCCTTTTTGCTAAAATAAGTTAAAAGTCATGCTGCTGGAAATCTCGAATTTAATGAAGTAGGTGAAATATTTTGATTTCTTTCACTGGTTTAGAGACATGATCATGAACTAAAATTTTTATATGATGAAGCCAACATATAGAAGTGATCAGGATTTCTACCCAACCAGTCCAGTTTGTAGTACCGAATTTGTCTAATTTTGTTACCATAACAAATGATCAAATTTGAGCTAAAATTTTTACAAAATGTTGAAAACATCTTGAAGTCTAACCATAATTTTTTGTATGAATTTAAGTGATCATTTGATAGGGTAGAAAAATTGAGACTTCTAACTATTGGTAGAAACTTTGTAGTTTCTAACCTCCAAAAATGTGAGATTTTTTAAATACAGCTAAAGACCTTATTATGTTTTGAAATTTTTACAGCATCTCCGATACATTAAATCATCTCTAAAAATAGTTTTTCTCTATTTTATTGATGTTTAATAATTTATCCATAATTTTCTTGATAATTGAAATTCTGGCAACATGCTGAAATAGCCAAAAGAATGAGGAAATCTTTATGATTTGATCTCATTCATGCTATGTGAACTTATTGATGAGGTTGCTTATATGTGCGAGAAAAGCATGAGATTATATTTTATAGGCTAGAGAGTATACACTTGAATTTAATCAAGAAGCAAACTTGGCTACGAATAGATCTATGTGAATTGGAGAGAAAATCTGCTGAGCACTCGTTTTAAATGAGTGGTTAGAAATTATTACGCGAAATGACCCTTTTCTGATAAAAAGGGCAAAACAGTAATTTTGTCGCTAAAGGGTGAAATGGTAATTTTATCACCGAAAGGAAAATTATAAGGATATAACATCCCAATTATTCCCCTTATGCTAAATATTCATTTTAAATGAGTAGTTAGATGTATTTGCACGAAAACGATCTTCTTCTGAGAACAAGGGCAAAATGGTAATTTTGTCACTAAGGGTAAAGTGGAAAAATTATAAAAACATACATCCAAATTAAGTGAAATAAGATATTTCTTGTGAAAAATGTTTACTTAGTCAATTTTGTGTCAAATGGGCGATTTTCACAAAAACGGGCTTAAATGGGTATTTCTGTCTTTTCACATTCATAGACCAGGCCAGCCCCACTGGTCAACAAGCAAACACAGACAGACAAGGTTGTTGTTTGGCCAGCTAAAGCATGGGGAAAGGAAGGGATAAGGTGGTTGTTTTCAAAGCTTAGAAAAATGGTGTTGTGTGCTTCCAATGCATGGCAATTACCAAGCCTTGACCTCCCTTCTATTTAAGCAAGCCAACCTCTCCCTCTTTTCCCCACTTCTAGCTGCAGCTCTCTCCCCCTCCCCACACTCTCAATTGTTTTCTTTTTCACTCAAAATACACTTTCACAGAAGGCTCATGAGTGGTGGTCTAAGAGGAGTTGCAAGAAACTCCTCTATTAGATCCAATGACCGCAACTTGTTCACCTTCTTTAATCTTCAATTGAGGTAGGGAATTTATGTTTGTTAATTCTATTTGTGGTTTATCATGAATTGTTCCAATCTTTCCGTGGCTACAAACGGCTCATTGGTCCCGAAATCGGGTTAAGAACGTCATAGCCCTTTCTCTTCGATGAACGAATAAACCCTCTTCTCTCTAAGGGTGTGGCTGAATGAGAATACCAAAGAGATCTATGAGGTTTCTTAAAATGGGTTTGTGTCACTTTTAAGTGATCAACGGAGTGTTTGTTTGGAGGAGACACTTAAAGGTGTTCTAAATTGTGTTTTTATGAAAATTTGATTTCAAAGTATTTCTTTTGTTTAGGAAAATTATGTAAATGTTGTGTATCACTTCTGTAAATGGTGTTTCTTTAGTGTTCTTGAAAGTTTCTAAAAGAGAAAAACATGTAAGAAATCCAATTTGAACAAAAACATAAAACTTATATGTAAATCTCCAGTTTTCGGAATAACTAGTTAATCTAGACAATCTTCAATAAAAAATTCATTTCTTGGTCTCTAGACCTCCGATTAAGCCCATTCATTTTTTTATGAAAGTTAAGACATAGAGCTACGTCCATATTTTTATTTGGTAGAATTTGGTTTCCTAGAAAATTCGTGAATAATATTAGAAGAGGCCTTATCTTCTGCTATTTGGAATATGGGCAACATGCAATGAAAACTCTAAAATTTGAGTTATGCAATTCGAATTTGAGTGAAGCTAATTTTAATGAAATTTAATACATAGGACTAGTATTTGGAAAATTCTCACAGCCAAACCTTTCTAGTTGTGTCAGTAATTTTCATAAGTTACTACACCCTCGGTTGGGTGCACAACCAAATAGCCTCTATTTAGGAATTTTTATGAAATTTTGTAGTTATCGGATTTGACTCATTTTTGGTTTGTTGGAAATCATCCTCATAAAACATTAGCTTAAAGTGTAGGGATCACAATGGAAATTCATAAAATAACTCATGCTTGTATGGAAATCCTAAGTTATTGGGATATGCTATTATTGATAAAATTGTTATTCTGTGATATTGTGCATTTTTTAAATTATTATTGATATGTCATGCTGTGTATTGTATTGCTATCTTAAGATGAAAATTCATGCATATGATGATCATTCTTAACATTAATTACATTAAGAAAGTAAAGGAAAGGAACTAATGAATAGTGTCATATTTTACACCTCACCCCAGGATGGCGATGGCCGTTGGTTTGAGCTTAATGCCATAAGTTTAAGGAGGGAGGCCAACTATGGGTATTTAAGTTAAGATCGGAGGTTGATGCCAAAGATCATAGATGACACTAAGTAATTAAGAATTAAGATCGGAGGTTGATGCCAAAGATTAAAGTCGAGACATGTTACGTTGTGTGATTACCAATTAAATAGCTCATGATGCATGCATACATAAATCATGGCATGATAGTGGAAGAAGAAATGTATCAAGAGAAAAGATGATACACCTTACCTTATGAACAAAATGCGCATAAATCATGGCATGACAATGGAAGAAAAGTGTATCAAAAGAGGATACACCTTACCTTTTGAACGAACTGTGGATACATGAATCATGGCATGTCCGTAGAAGAAGCATGTAAAAAGGGGATCTACCTCAGCTATTGAAAGACTTTTGAAAATTAAAAGATGACCATATACATGCACATACTTCTTTTAACAATTAAACTTGAGGTGGCTAAAGATGAAAACGATGACACTTATACATTTCTCTACTAAGAAATATTATATTTTTCATTCCTTATTTATTCTATATTGCCTTTAGATACAGAACAGGATAAGGGTGCAGTTGGAGACTTGAAAGCATAGATACAACCCATGGAAGCAACTATGTTAGGATTTGGAGTGTTATACCTTATGTTGAACATGAATTCAATTATTCTGTTTGTTTCTTTATTGGATTGTATATTTAAGGATGGTTGTGGAAACATTCTCCTCATCCTACTTTCTTTTGATGTTATGACCTATCACTTTATTCAATTATGATATTTGAGTTATTAATATTTTTATGACGTGTGGGACGTGCTACGTATTGTCTTTGCATTTTATTTTATGACTATACTAATGATAATATCGTCCTCTTTATCAATCAAATCCCTCAAGGCTCGCATTTTTGTAAGTTTCTTTATACATATATACATAAGTGGTTAATTTTTAGTATAGTAATTTAAAAGTTTTGAATTTTTCCACAAAACTGAAAGGTAACAACTAATATAATCCAAATGCGAACTTAAGCGTACGTTGGAGCTACTAGGGTGTTACAACATCTTTCTTCTAGAAAATGTTTGTGTATTGACTCAATTATAATTAATTGAAAAAAGGGAAATTGTATTAAGAGGACGAATACAATTTTACACAAGATTAAGAGTAGCAAGAACTACACAATAAATTCTTATAGTTCGTACAACCCTTGAGGATGGCGAGGCCATTCATCAATGACGCATAAAAGAGAAACCAAAGCATAGTAGAAAACAAAATCAATAATGGAGTGAAAGAAGGCATTTCGATACACGAAAGGGAAAAAAAAAAAAGAAAGAAAGAAAGAAAAAGAGCCTAAACCTTAATACCAAAACGCGGACTAAAAAAGAAAGCTCTTGACATGCTAAAAATTGGGTCCTAAACATTAGGACTTAGGACTAAAACCTGGACTGAAAAAGAGAGCTTTTGACATGCCAAAAAATGGGCCCTAAACATTATAACTAAAACCTGGACTGAGAATGAAAACATTGATACGATAAATAAAAAAAAAAGGGAAAAAATGGGTCCTGAACAATATGACCAAAATCTGGACTAAAAAAGATAACTTTTGACATGCCTAAAAATGTGTCCTAAACCTTGTGACTTAAACCTGGACTAAGAATGAAAACATTGATACGATAAATAAAAGATTGGGAAAAAAATGGGTGAGGATGATCAAGGAGGAATTAAAAATTCAGAATGGATCATATGAATACTCAATAGTGCCACCTCCTTAGGTGTGTTATTATTGGCTTATTTATAAAATTTTTGTGTAACTGATTGGAGAATGATGTGAAAAAAAATTGATATAAAATAGATTTGACTAAGATTTGGTTAAGATTTTGATTGAAATTTTAGAAAGATTTATTGAGATTTTGATTAACACGGATTAAGAAAGATGCTAATTGGTCTAAAAGATTTGGTTGATGCTAATTTTTTAAAAAAATCAATTTTAAAAAAAATCTAACGAAAAAGGAAAGGATTTGAATTTCTTTTAATTTTAAATTATTTTTTTCTTATATACAAAAAAACACTGGGGCAAAATACGATGTTCACACTCCAACATAAATAACTATGAATTCATTATATCTTTCTAGTTTGTGTCCTTTCCAGAAGATAAGTGCATAAACTAAATTGCAACATAATCAAAATAATGCATGGTCTCAAATCCTATCTACACTACTACTGGGGTACACAACTAACATAACTATAAATATATCACTTTACTTTAAAGTGAAGCTCACTAAAAGAAACTGCTAACAGCTACTAAAGAGGAGTTTGAAAGGTATTTGGAGCAGTATTTGTATCTGAAAGAAGGAGGGGAGAGGGGGGGAGTTATCAAACTTAGTGAGTGGATTCTCATTACAACCAATATGAACGGGATAACCAAAGAAATACATACATAAAAATACATCAATCAGAAATTATTTTCATACATAATACATAACAATAGCAAATTATATAATTCTCGTGAGAAAACATATTACGAGCTCATATGAGGAAATCAAGGAAGAAACTGAATTTTTAAGGATATTATAAAAAGGCAATACTTAGTCTCTCAAACATGAGCATTTAACTAATATAAAATGGTCTATCATGAACCGCGTCCATCATGGATAAGCTTTGGGCACCTAAGGAGGTCTTGTTATCTATAACCTGAGTTAAAAGGGTGATTGCTGCTCGTGAGTAAGATGGTATTTCAAGTTTAATGAATTTATTAGTGTTAACTCACAAGTGTGTTTCTCTAATTCCTATCTTAAAATCATGCACTCATGTTCCTACTAAAAGCGGTTCATAACTTAAGTCTCATAATCATCATTCCAAATAACTCAACAATTCATATCCAATAATCTCAATAAACCATGTTTCTATCACATATATGGTTAAAATCACATCCTAGAGGGCAAAAACATATTTAAATAGCATGCAAGTATCAGCAATGGTCCATGTATTTCTAAAATATGAATTTCATGAAATAATCAAAGAAACAAAATGTTCCAAGCTTGACATAACTCATAAATTCATCTACAAATCATTTTTCATCCCCTAAAATCATGTATCATAATTTTAATGCTAGGAAAATAATTATATACCTTAAAATAGAGTTATAAGATTAAACCTACTCACCGTAAAGGGCTGGATGTAAAGTGTCATTAGCACCTTGGGAGCTAGGGATGACACCAAGCATTCCCATAGGACCAAAAACAAAGACAATCAACCTTATAATGCTCCATGGATATATTTAAGAAAGGAAAAATCATGCAAATTTCATGCATGAAGGACCCTAACTCAAGAACTAAGAAAAACATGAAAAAACAGGGTGGAGAACGATGATGACACTTACCCAAGAGCATTGGAGGAGGAAGAAGGCTTGGATTTGAGTGAGAGGGGTGGGGAATCACCTTGTGAGGCTTATGGCTTGATTTTGGGGTTTATGTTCGGCTATGATGTGTTTATATAGGGTGGAGGTGTCTTAAAATGAAATTACATTGTTTTAGGGGGTATTTCTAATGTCGGGGGCTCGCTATAGCGACGACAAGTTTGATAGGCTATGCACATCCTGGGACAGCACATACTCGCTTTGGTGAGTCACTCTCACTGTAGTGAGTCCTTTTGTAGAAAATTTTTCTAATTTCATGCATTTTTGGGTTTTCTCAGCAATGGCATGGGTTTTGACGTGTTTAGGGGCACCCATGGGCATGGAACATCACAACTTTGTAGTATATTTCTACATCCTTGAGAGGAAAATTACATTCCTATATGAGGAAAAGGATGAGGATTAGGCTCTTTAGCAGCAATTGGATCACTTTGTAAGATATTCTCCAATTTTTCTAACACATATAAGGTAAAATTACAGGTGATGGGTAAGCATATACCATACTTGAAAGCAACAAAGGAGGGGAACGTGCTATGTTTTTTGAAAGAGATATATATCTGACTGCAACTGAGTAGTAGACGAACGAAGTTGGTATTGTAGATGGGGTGAGTGATTATTGAGCCATCCTCAATGTATATAGAGATGTATTGTGTTGTTCTTTTGTCACTATATAGCAATTATAGTCATGTTAATGAAACAGAAAAAAAAAAATTCATACCACAATGTCCTCAAAACAAAATGCAAGGCCAACTCAATCACACACTAATCAAATTGTCAAACAGCGCAGTTGCTTGACCAATCACACATTCCCAAGAGTGTTTGAAGCCGTCTCAACCACACCCATAGTGAGCGCAACACAATGCCAAATCACGAAACAATCATCCCCAAACACCGAGAACAAGAACAATGACACTAGAACAGGAACTTGGCTCAGCTCAAGGAAGAGATGTAGAGGAAGCAGGACGGCTTAGCAACAAGGAAGAGATGTAGAGGAACCAAGACATTGACTAATGAAGACTGCGATAGGGTGATTAGTCACTTAAACAGAGAGGATTTGAGGTTGGGCATGAAGGATGCAAAACAGACAGTGATGGGGAAGCAAGACGCAAAACAGAGCAGCGAACAATGAGGGAAGAATCCAAGGCTAAGGGTGTGTCAATGAGTTACCTGAGGGGTTAACTGACTAATCAGGAGTCATTAATTTTTTATTAAATCGACGAATTAGATTGGCTTAAACTTCGTTAGAGTTGCATTGATGAAAATCTCCTAATAATCGAGGATGTTAGAGTTTTATAAAAGGGTTTTAATTGGTGTAATTTTGCTTAATGTTTTAGAGTGTAGTGTGTATGTGTGTGTGTGTCTATATATATATATATATATATATAGAGAGAGAGAGAGAGAGAGAGAGAGAGTTCTAGTTGTGCAAGTCGCATTTTTTTTTTTCGAGGGATGTATCCGCCAAATACGTGTTTCTCGAATGCTGTTGGCTGGAGCCTAGATCCCATAACAGAACCGGAAATATTGAAAAGTTGTCCATCTTTTTTCTTAATTGGTGTTAATTTGTTGGAAAGCAGGAACAAGTCATTCTCAGGATTCTTTCCGATTATAACGTGTACATTAAATTAAAGGAAAATGAAATGTTTTCAAGATTGATGTAATACTGCAATGTGGGGCAGCTAACTTGCTTTCGCCTCAAAATGCTATGAGTCACTACCAACGGAAACATTTAACAACATTAACAAAGCAACTTCGAAGAATTTAACCATTCTTGATGATGATATGTGTAATACACCATAAAACATTGAAAGCCTTTTAGTTCAGATCAATTTCTGTCTTTAAATCTTGACACTCACTTTGTCGGTAGATCCTGAAGACACTGGTCTTAGACCATGTTTGAGTGCTGCTTTCCACACAACATCAATCCTATCAACATCTATAGCCCCAACTTCATGATGTGTCCAACCTTCAAGGCTATGCACAACTCCTCCTGCATGGCATGCGTGGACTACTCCCCTCTCCATTGTGTACTGTCAAACAAGAATCATGAATAAGAATAACCAATGTATGGTTGTATATTTGCTCAGAATGAAAGATAAAGCCTAATCGATGCAATCCAGAAACCAAAGAAAATGAATCATACAGACATATATTGCTAATAATTGCTCACCTCACAGCTACCAAGGCCTTCCACATCTTCTGGTAGCCTCATAGCTGCTAGCTCACCATATGTGCAGTCTCTTCTGAATGACAAGATAGGTGGAACAACAAATTGATGGAAATGTGTTCCACGTGGTGCCCAGTTTTGCTCTCTTGGCGTGATCCACTTGCCAACAATCCAGGTCTGCATTAAGGAGCAATCACAAAGCAAATTAAATCACATGATTTTCTCAGTTGCTTGGCTCTATCAAATTTAAGGCACCAAGTGGTTGCAATCAAAATTTCTTTTCAGCACCATAATTTGTTTGATAGAATCTTTAATTTTTATCGAGGCTATGAGAAAGATATCGTAGCAAAATTTCTGAAACATAATTAGCGTTTATGTAGCATCTTCAACACATTGCGGTGTAATTAAAGAACTAATAGAAAATATCAGCATATACCTTGCAGTTTTGTGCTGCTTGGTATTTTGTCACCTGGACTAGGTAGCTTTGGTATTCTGGGGGAGCTTCCTTTTGAATTCTCTGAAATCTATCCGCTGAAATAGTTAACATCTGCAAAGTAGCTTTTAGCCCATTAGTCGTCGTAATTGCATATAAGCTACACCGTAATAAATGATCTGGTTAGTGGTTACTCATTAAATTATTACAGCTCATATAAAATCAAATTATGTAAATCTGATTTTGAATTAATACATTAAATTAGATTTTCAAAAAACAAAATACATCAATTTTATTTTACGTCAATCATTTTAATGTTTATTTTTAAAATTGATATTTCATATATCTTTCAAGTATTTATTCTTTAATTTATTTTAATATGCGTAAGCAGATTTATAAATTATAACTGAATAGACTTAATTAATGACTTGAGCCAATTTATTTTATAAGCTAAAATAATTCAGCGAGGCCTTTTGTTTTGATATCTTAATCATTTTAACTTACTGAAAAGTGTTATTTATATAGGTCTATCAGATTATTAAAAAAAATCTTGAACATCTTTATAAGTCAATCAACATCGGCCTCCCTCATTTATCATTTTCCTTTGCAACTTGCGTTTTGTGCATAGCTTTTCAGCCAATTGACATTTATTGAAATTTTAACCCAAATAATGACATTTAATGAATTTTCTATGGTGCGAAAAAATGGTGGAAAAATAGTCAAATGCAATCAACAACAAAGGAGAATATTATTTACAGAGCTTTTTAGTCGAAAATTATACATGTAATTTTACCTAATGTTAGCGTAAAAATAAGTAGTTTAATAACAACTGCACGAACTCAGGCGGAATCATTTATATGGCTATGGAAACTGGAAAGCGGTGAACGGATGACATCAATAAGAAACAGTGTTATTGATGAAAAAGACAGCAATAATGGCAACGCATATGTTTCTTTCATTTCTTATCTTTGCTTAATTTTTGTTATATAATCCACAGCATCATACAATGACTGCCCACTTTGCATATTATACTGCTTAAGGGATGAATATTGATTATAAGTTTTAAAATTATTTTATTTTTAAGATAAGAATCAAACTATTGATACTGAGTAAGAAAAGAGATGACCCTTATCACTTTATCTCGACCCGTGGCTTTTTAATTTATTATGTTTTATCCTATTTTTATTTCAAATATTTTAAATTCAAAGATTTCATCTCAGCCACACAACCAACAAACACCATTAGAAATGCTAACAAAATCAGGAAACATACTAGCATACAAATGTATAATTGGCTTGTTGAACTAAGATTTTCTTTTGAGCGTATCAATTAACTGAAAAACCAATAATATTTATAAAAATTAGGACAAAAAAGGAATTAGATAATCATTGCTAAAACAATCTCATAATACATCAAATTATGTTTACTCTAAATCTTTTTAAAACGCATCAAATTAGTCATTGGAAAAAGAATCTTAGTTGGATGTGTTAATTGTGCTTCTTTTTCAAACCTTTTGGGATTAAAATGAAACATTAAATGAAACTTAAAAGTAAAATTAAAAGAGCCCAAAATATGCTTTTGTCAATGACAAAGAAGTTAGAAGTTGGAAAGCCTTACCAGAACTCTCACTTTCTTTCGGCAGAGATAAAGGGCAATTGCTCTCCCAAGCTTGGAAGTAGCTCCTGTTAGGAACACCTCTTCGACGTCCTTTGGGATTTCATCCAGAATGACAGCAGCGGTTAAGGTGTTCCCGTGAACAACTCGAACTCTAAGGTTTGGATGTTTGTCCACAAAAAGTTTTCCACCTCCGTTCAAAGATTCATTCTGTACACACAGTGAATATGAAGAATTGCAAACGTTCAATCGACAGACCAAGCCTGACACTGGCAGCGTCAAATTTACCCTCAATATAAAATAATGACAATTTTAATTCCCTGGGTTTCATTTTTGTCCTTTTTGAATTATACAAAATCATACGCGTAACCAGCAAGTGGTGCTAGTTATAATTTTGCTATCCTCTGCATCACATAATGTTCTCAGCCTGTCGCTGATTGACTTTGAAATTGGTCAGAGTGATAATTTTGACAAACTACTAGCTGAAAGTATCGCAAAAACCACTGCCCTGCCATCTACCTTGGGATATAAATGCTTTATTAAGTAACATTAATGTTTTTAGATCGATGTCATCATTATAAAAATGAATGACACTAAAAATAATGTGATCAATAAATACTATTTCTGTCTCATAATAATTATCAATTTTTTATCTTTTTATATTTCAAAGTTTATCTCCATTTAAACTATTAAGGTAGGATTAATTTTTTTTATTTATATCCATCGTATAAATTTATTAATTAAGTAATCAATATATTTATCAAGATGAGTAATAATAACTATACAATGATAATTTTATCAACTCATATTATTTTCTATATTATATTTTTTTATTTTTCTTAATATATATATTAGTTGGTTTTTTACTATTACTGTGAAATGATGAGAGAGTATATTAAAATGTAGTGGCTTGGTAACACTTCAATCCTGTGTAAAAGTAGAATTTCACAATAATCCTGGAAAGCTATTAAGTACAAAGTATTTGTGCCGGACAAACTTGAAGTCCTGGTTGAAATTCTAATTTAAAGATGAGGGAAGTCTTTGATATGTTGCTTTCTTTATTGCTTTATTTTATTTTATACAATGTTGTTTTGTGTTTATATACACCTGGAATAGAAAGTGGAATCTGTGTCTAACTTCTTTCAGAATTTACAAAGCTTATGGGCCACCGTTGCTATAAGTTGACGAATAGATCAAGCTATGTATCCTATGAGGCAATTAAGATGTCCTAATAGATGGATGGTTTTGTCAGGTATCAGAGATCCACCTCACGAGGCATTAAAACCCTCAACAACCATACTCAGAACATCAGAATTCAATAAATTAAACATATCAAAGGGAACACCAGAATTCAATAAATTATGCTTGTTTTTTATTTTGTCAAATTAAAAAGCTAGAAAAACTGCAGAGGTTCAATATTCCACACCTTATTCAATGCCGCCAAGCTGATGACTTTGACACCAATTTTATCAGCCCTGAGGATAGCATGCTCAATTTGCTTATTGATACCGTCAGTAGCAAACGGCAAGAAATACTGTCAAAACAACATTACAAGATGAACAAAAGCCGTGAAAATCAAGCATCATTACTTGTATTCTTGACAGTACTCATGGAAATGGAAAAATGAAAAAGAAAAAGATATGAAGACAGATTTCCTAAAGATGAGGGTACTATTATAGACACCCACCTGGAAGCCACACCTGGGAACAACCCATGTTTGATGCAGCCTACCTCTGAGGTAGTAGAAAGAAACCAAAAAGGTCTTGGACCAAACCCACATTGCTAGCAGAACTACCAAGGCGATTGGCCAAAATGGGACCAAGAAGAGCCTTGTTCTGAATGGCAAAGAACCGAAGGATCTCAGACAAAATGGAACGTGCATAGCCGATGTGATATCCACTATATGGGCCAGGAAAACGAAATCCGGTGCTCTACTTCCATTTGCTGCATTCAGAGATAGGCGCAATTATTTTATGAATATGAATAAATAACAGCTCTTCCACAAAAGGTCGATATGTACTACACAAATGGGTGCATACTTACATTGATGCTTGCTGGGTAGTGAACAAGCATTGAGGTCTAAATGACAAGTACTATTTAGATTGAACCAACAATAGCATTGCTTATTATCCGTACCTGAACTTAATGTTTTGTGTAATTGCCATGATTTGCTGTTAAGCGTGTTGCCTAGAGCATCAAAGAGAGGCATGAAGAGGCAGAAATTGCTGTCCTTATCAGTGTGGTGAAGGGTGTGGTATCTGCATAGGATACAAAGAAAGTGAATATACACAACTACATTGGAAATGAATGTGGATGAAATTTGTTTTGGGGTAGCATTTGAACTTGCTGGACCACTATATAGAAAAAAATGCATGTCTACTCGATCGTACCATGCATGTCCTGATTTCCTCAGTAGTTGGAACTTGCCAAAGAAAAGGAATATAGCAAAATAAAATTTTGCGAGAAATTCAAATAGACATGTGAATATACAAAAACCAAAATTGACTTTCGGCCAAAATTCCTGAGACATCTAGTCCTCAAATTGTTTTCTTCTACTTCTCTGTGGCCCAAACATGCCGTGGTTCAATAAATTCTTGTGGGCCACTTGTTTTACTTTTAACTTGCCTAGCATGAAACTCAAATGGTGAAAGTGATCGTACTTTAATTTTATTTTATTTTTTATTTGTCGTGATATTGATCATAACTTCATGTGTTCGACAGACCCAAAATAAAACTTGTGGTCAGATATTCTGAGGGAAGGAAAGCGAATAAATCAAAAGAAAGATATTAAAATTATGCAAAAAGCGGATAGGGGGAGAAGTAATGAATTTAATTCCTTTATATTTGTATTTTAAACTCTTGAAAATTGGGAAAACTTTGGTGAAAATGAATGAAGGGCGAGTTTACAGGATAAACACTTATTTTGTATTGTACGTCAATGGTTATAAAATAGGTATCTAAATACACATTTAATTTTTGGGTGTCAAAATAGGATTAGTTATTTCATTTAAGAATACGGCACATTTCTATTTTCGGGTGATGGTAAATGCATCAACCTCTTCCCACCAATAAACAGATAGAAATCAATGCGGCAAGCTTATGTCTAGTCTGATAATTAATGTATGTGATGGAGGTTTATTGTACTTGGGACTTCGGCATCAAATTAACTTACGTTGGTGTGTACAGTAGATATCTCATGAATGGGAATGTCACGAACAGCTGATGTGGAACAATTTCAACATTGCAATGGCCCAAACATCTCAGAAAATCAAAACTCAAAATGTAACCGTATATCACGCTTACGGACCCATATCCAACCAGAGAAGCCCCAAGGATCGGGATTCCAATTACTACCGTCAAAATAAGATGCTCCAGAACTGTTGCATTTCCAGCTGCAGCACCGCAAACAATAAAAGTAATTTCAAATTAATAAATCGAAGATATTAAGAACCTCCAAGAGAATGAACATCTCCGTTCCCTTTTAACAATCACATGCGAAAATCAGAAGCAATAACTACGATGATATTAATTAATTTGTGGTTCTTGCCTGTCAAAGACTGTGGCACTGGAGATGAATGGTGAAGTGAATGGTACTGGGTGAAAAGATAGTCTCCATGAAACTTTCTGTGCACCCAATAATAAAGTGGTTCTGAAATTCCCACATGAAGAATCAAAGCAGCAATAAGGCCTTTAACATTCCAGAGGGGAAGGTTTTGAAGGAAGGGAAACATATAGTAGGCCAAGGACGCAACTAGTGCTTGAAGAATTAAGAAGTTGTCCCTGTCAACAAGAAGTGAACAAGAAAAAAAAAATTAAAGAAAATACATCAATCCACTATATGTACACAAGAACTCACAAGTGAATTATTTTGATATATATATATATATATATAATAATTGCCACAATCCTTTACCAGTCCCATTCCTTGTCAACCTGCTTGAAATCAACTCCCTGTTGTAGAATCCGCCGATTTCGTGTAAGAAAAAGCATATTACTATAGGAATTCCATAGCACATGAAGAAAACCTCTGAGACCAAACAGTATGAGCAAATGAAGGCACCAGCTGAAGTTGAGGCCGGAGTCTTCCTCATAATACCTTTCATAAAGTACTTTGGCCACAAATGGCCCGTATAACACATACTGTCCATTGAAAAACAATTTTAGATAGTGTAAAAAGCCGTTGTTGTAATTAAAATAAATAAAACAGAGAAATTAGAAGCAAGAAGATGCATGACGTACTGTACCTTGAATATCCCCAAGTTGTCCCACGGCCAGGCAGATAATGGAGCACCCATTTCACTGGACTAGACAATATAAGATACCTAAACCTTGCTTTCTGCTTCCCCTTCTTTCCTTCTAAAATATTCAACACTGCAGTATATATGCTATATAGGTTCTTGAACCTTTTCTGTATAAACTAGTATTCAAGTGCTAAAAGCTAATAGAAGCCCAAAATAGTAAGATGAAAGAATCCCAATACCCAAAATGAATGCAGAGAGAGAACAATATCCCCCTAGAAAGCAGGAAGCCAATGGCTTGAGAAGTTGGCTTCCCTAGCTAAGAAAGAGTATGTCTATCTTTTTTCAAATGGAAGCCCTGTTTGTGAGTTTGAGCCACAACTATAAGCCTTTATTCTGCCTTCCTCCTCCTCCCTACCACCTATATATAAGCTAAATGAACCAAGCATTGAAGCCGAAGTTAGTTAGTTTTCTGTGTCAGTTCCCCCACCTATATGATTTCTATCTCTCTCTCAATGTGACATAGAAATATAATTAAAAAAAATTAAATACAAATACATGAGTGGTTCATGCATTTTATTTTACTTGGCATGTGATGGACCACCCATCAAATGAAAAAGGAAAACCACTTGGAAAACCGTATGTAATTATAGGATTCTACGCGTTCCTGTGGTTATAACTTGGCACAGCTGGAACGATGCACCTAAACCCTAAATATTTTCCCTTAGTAGTAAATGCATTATATGGTTGGGGGCTGGCACGGCGCTTCTTTGATAAGGTAGGTCTAGATGTCGGTACAAAATGTGCATTTTATTAACGTGCTCTTAATATATATAACCAAAATGAAATATTAATTAAAAACTCTTTTGTTTTTCCCTTTGAGATATCACTCTACCCTGGCGTACTATTGGGATTAAATTAAAAGGTTCTCTCAACATTTACCTTAGGATTTAAACTTTAGTCTTCTATCTCGAAGCGTATCAAGTTTGCTGTTTTATGAGACTCTTCTTGGTCAATCATATAAAAGGTCTTGCGTCCTAGTCTCTGCTTCAATATTTAAGAAATTTAACTCAATATATTGCACTATAAAAATATATCAGTACATTACTGACCTTTTTATAATAAAATGTTACGCACGAATTTATGATTTTATTTATTAAAAAAAAACCTTAGAAGCTACTGTGGTTTAATTTTGCTGATGGTGACACTCATTTTAATTTTAAATTTGACTAAGAAAGTACAATGGGCGTTGATTTTATAGGAATACAATTAATTGTTTTATTTAAGAAAACATACTGTGAATGCTTGTAAATAATAAATACATCAAATGAACTTTTAGTACGATAAATGTTGTTAATGTCTAGTAATTATTGGTTAAGTAATTGATCATCATCCACCTAAGACCATTTTTGAGAAATAATTAATTACTTTAGATCACAATTTTTTTTATTGCACATAAATTTCATTTTTATATATGAAAGTAATTTTGACACACTTGAAACATAAAAATGTTTGATCGGGATATCTAATCATTCTAATTACATATGTGAAACTTTTGAGATGTTAGGCTCTATTTTCACTGGCATGACAATATAATTATATATCATTCAATGTATATATAAAATTTCTTTTTTCTAGTACACCAAAATTAAATCCTTTATATATTCAGTGTAATACACTTGCGTAAAATTATAAAGTGTTGCTTTAATTTGCTATTATAGCACTGTTTGAGCACTATAACACTGTTTGATGATGCGACACTCACTCAAGGGGTTCTCTGGTGCTAATTCTTCATTTTCATGCTCAGTTGAGAGCTGCAACGTTATGGCGCTCAATAGAAACATCTTCGAGCCTAGTTTTCTCTTGCTGATCTTCCTCCATAGGCCTTGTTATCTATGGAATTTTCATTCCAGATCTCAGGGTGATTGCACAGACATTTCCCCTTGGATTGGACACAACTTGAGAGGGTAACTGGCCAACTGGCACTACTAGAATAAGTGTGTTACCGATAAATTTTTTCCGTCGGTATTTTCTACAGATTTCCAGGCAGAAATCGGAAAAAATGGAGACAAATTTTTTTTTTTTTGCAGACAGTTACCGATGGATTTACCAATGGAAAATTCATCAGAAAATTGCACGCCTAACGGCGCCAGATATACACACTATATTTCGACGGATTTTTCTGCTAGTAATTAAATATGAAAAAATATTGTTTGAAAAATAATATTACTGACGGAAAAAATCCGTCAAAAATATTTTAGTAAACTAGATTTATTTAAAAATAATATTTTCAGTGGAATTTTCGATGGAAATATTAAAAAATAATTTTTTGGTTACCAACGAATTTTTCCGTCAATAATTATAAAAATTTAGATTTTTGGCGCTCTTTCTCAAAAGTTTCTAGCGGATTTTTTCCGTTGAAAATTTGAAATTCCAAAAATCACTTAATATACCTCTTTCTCTCTGAAATGAAAAGGAAAGCTCCCCCCTCTCTCTCTCTCACTCACTCACTCTCTTTCACGACTCACTTTCTCTCTCTCGCGACAAGTGACCCCGCGACCAATGACCATGCTTGACCCCCGCGATCGACCACTCTCGATCCCCGCTCGACCCAAGTGACCGACGACCCCGCACCCAGGCATGACCCAAGCGACCAACAACCCCTTACTGGCACCCAAGCGCGACCCAATGGACCTGGTGACCAACGATCGCACGAGCGACCTTGCACCACGGCACCCCGTGCGACCCATGCACCTGCCGAGACCCAAAGACCTGCGCAAGAACCCAAAGACACCCTGCACCCCCTCTCACTGGCCATCCGTGCCAGAGAAGAAGGTAAGCTCTCCTCTCATCCAACAGTTATCTTTCTTATTGATATTACACTGTTTGTATTTTTTTTTTAAGTGTAATTAGGTTCTGTTACGTATTGATATTTGATTTATTTTGGTTTTTGTTTGTTAATTTTGATTACAAGAAATTTGGATTGTTTATTTGTTGATATGGTTTGTTTTGATATTTTCTTGTTAATTTGGGTTGCAAGATGTTTAGATCTCTTCAGTTGTGGGGTTTGGTTGAACCGTGTTTGGATTTGTGTAATTTTAAAGCTTTTGAATTGGAATCATTTTTAGAACAATGAGCTTGGCTTAGTGTATTTGGTATTAATTTCGAATGTGAATCATGAAACTATTGATTTGTTTTAAGTAGTTTGCCTTGTATTCTCATCATTCTTTTCCATCTTTAGCAGGATTTGATTTTGTTTGGCAGCGTCGAATCTGCTTGGAACATTTATGTCGTGAAGCATATAATTCTTGTAACATCCTAATTTTTAACCCAATACTCCTAAAACGTATTTAAGTTAATCATTAATCTATTACTCTTTTAGTCTCATTCTTTAAATCTTTCTTCAAAATACTTAGCAGAAAATACAGGTAATTTTTTTTTAAATGTAAATGCAAAGTGAGAGCCGCGTAACATGACAGATGATGAGTCATATAAAGAAATGAAGCACAAGATTAAATAAACATCTGTCAGGATATAAAGCATGTAATTGCACATCATGATAAAACTAACTGCATATATATATAATATGCCCACTCATGAAAAAAGGGACTTAGTTGGTACAACATAGAAACAAATACATTCGAAATGAAAATACAACAGAAAGCATAAAAGGAAACTCCCCTACCCAAGTGCATCTAAAATGGATAACCTCTAAACAAAAGAAGGTTTATCCTCATCTATGTGGTGTGTGCACTATTTCTACCCACGACCTCTACTGCTGGGATCTCAGAGAAGGTGGGACGTATCCAATCCACGGTTGAAGCTCGGCGGGAACGGGCACGCCAGAGAACTACGAGTGACCTCCACGACATGGGTGCATAGATGGCCTCCGAGCCAATCTTGGCTGCGTGACAGTCTCCCCACTGCCCTCTCTCATCTGCAGCAGAGTAGGGGCTGAGCTCTCGCTATACATGTGGGTAGGCGGGTTCTCTGAGAAATACATACAAGGCACGTAGTCAGGGTAGTCGCGCATGGCCAAAGCGACGGTGTGCATGCGGAGCACCCTCTCGTTGTGCGTGCGGGCGCGCTCAAAATCTCGGTCATTGTCGTCGTAGGGTGATGTCGAGGTGAAACGGTGGGTATGTACAGGATGAGCAAAGGGTCATCCAATAAACATGAAAATGCGAATAGCACATCGACCCTCAAAATGATATGATCCATGCTCTGGATCATAGTGCACCCTCCACGTTGGGGTATCCACGAAGATCACGAATGTCGCCATCTGAAGACATGACGGAAAGAAGAGATAGAGGGAGTGAGAATCTTACTAAAGAATCTCAGTAGGGCAACCTCCTATCTAGGTGACATCATCTACGTCCTCAGGAACCTTGGGTTTCTTGAAAAAGGTGAGCATGCATATACTTCATTTATTAGGTTTTAAACTTAATTATCCAAGGTCCGTTTCTTTTAGGATGAATCTTAATGTTATGGATGCAGCATAATAAAGCATAAATGCATGAAGATGCAACATGCAGAAATCAATTAAACATTCATAGAAATATCAACATCATGCAGGTGGCATAAAGTGGCATATCCTTCTCATGTGAAAACATTTCTCTTTCTGTAACTGTGTGACATTCAAAGCATCGTGCTGCAACATAAGGATCACCCTGAAATCTTCTCTAGGTTATGAGCTCATAACTTAACTAGTCGTCACTAGTTCTTACTTATCCTTTGATAAGCGTAATCACAATAATAATATTCATAACAGAATGCATTGCACTAGTATCAAGCACACAACGAATATTGTCCTCTTCGGGGCGTTATGTATCGCCGTCCCCCAGAACGTGTTCTTACAATACTATGTCACATTCAAAAACTCACATATTTTTGAAAATTTTCTAAGTCCTCAAATTTGTTAGAAATTCGGCAGCATAACAACAACCCACCGAATTTCTTCCAAATTTGCTTTATGCCACATTCATATATATACATAGTCATTCATAATCATCATATGCACCATAAGCATCATAACATCATAATTTCTTTCATAAGGCACCATAGCATGAGCATCAACACATCAACATTATATATTCTAATAGGAGATCACATACTCAAGATATTCTCATAATAAAGCATGCATTCACATGAAACACTAAAGCTCGTTATGCTCTTAAAACTATGGTGTCTTATACTTTGACCCTTACGGAGCTTAAACTCGAGATATAATCATTCTAACATTCGCTTTTAACCTTTTATGCACCTATGGGTTCATAACTAATTTCCTCATTAATTTTTATGCTTAGGAGAAAAACCAAACAACTCCATACAAATTGTCGTTTTCTAAATCTTGCAATTACGGAGTTCTAGAAATTACGTTTTAGACCCTTTCTACGTCCCGTCTTCACCTAAGGTGCTATAAATCAAATCTAAACCAATTATGGGGTATTCCTATGCTTATGAACTAATTATAAACCATGTTTACCTTATTATAAGGTTGCTAGATAGAAACAGAAAATTAATTAATCTAAGTGTTCTAAAATTGTACTTTTACGGTTTTCTAGTTACTAATTTCTCTATAGGTGCTAAAAATCAATCCTACATCAAATGTTACCAAGTTTTTCATAATTAAACGATCCTAAACTGAATATTATCCCATTAAAACAGTTTTGGCAGTGGCTAAAAATAAAGGGATCAAAGTATGCTAAAACTCAATTTTACGATTTTTCTGTAAGACTAGTTTCTTTCCTAACATGCATAGAAAGGCTCCTACCTCAACATATATAATTTTTACACATTCTAATATACTAAAACAACATCATACAGCTGCAAACATACCAAGGCAGAACCGAAACATTAAAACTCAAGCATCATTCAAAAATCATGTCCTTAATACATACAAGTTACTAGTTTCTCTTGAAATCATTTTAGGACTTCTAAAACTCATTGAAACCCATTTTATTTTATGAGAGGAGACTAAAAATAACCATAGGGCAATAGCTAATTCAAGGTATGTTTAGAAGAGGTTTAACTCATAAATCTCGTTGGTAATAATCTTATAAAACTCTTAAGGCTTAAAGAAAATCTTAAAACATAGATTGTTAGCTCTTGTGACTAGATGAAGCTCACATCAAGCTCATCATCATCACATGTCTGAAATATGAATCCATGGGTATGTTTCCATAATCAAACTTTAACTTGAGATAAAGAGGGCAAGTCTTTGAGCTTCTGGGGTCTTTAAGTGATGACAAAATGTAAACATGCTATGCATCTCATTTTATTCTTCATTATAAAGTAAAGTGAGAACTTCAAAGTAAATATGAGATGTAAAAACTTGAAATATAAATATGAGGTGCTAGAAATATAAATATGCAAAACTTGAAAGTAAATATGCATGACTTGAAAGTAAATATGCAAAGTTTGAAAGTAAATATGCAAGTTCATTTTATCTTTTAGGATTTAAGTGATAACTTGAAATATAAATATGCTAGACAAGGAAATGTAAACATGAATGCAAGTCTGATTCTTTATTTTAGTGCTCTAGGCTCCACAACAATCAACTTTAAGGCCGAAATAGGCGACCTTCGAGATTAATTATTTGGTAATATGAAAATGCAACTCTTATTTTAATCTTTACGTTTTAGGTGATGGCTAAAATAATAAATATGCTAGGCAAGGAAAGTAAATATAAATGCAAGTTCATTTTATATTCTTCACTAGAGCTCTTGCAAGACTTTAAAGGAACTTAAACCTCAACCCAAACTTATCATAGCAAGATAAAGCAAGCTTTAGAGTTCTTGTACCAAGGTTTTCAAGGAAACTATATGGTGTGAACTTCATCATCAAGCTCTAAGGAAATGGATTAAAAGAACAAATGATCTCAGAGAAAAGGAAAGATGGCCGAAAACTTGGAGCAAATAAAAGGAAAGAAACCAAAACTATGAGCAAGGAAAGGAACTATTTTGAAACTTTAGAGACCATGATCTTGATGATGTATTAACACCAACATCATGTATCCTTATCATTAAATTCATATATTCATTTTAGGATATCATCAAAGTTGAGTTTCTCAAGAATAAGAAAAGAAGAAACCAAAACATCTTTTACTCAAGAACCAAGATCAAGCTTTAGAGGTTACACAAGTGATGAATATCATCATGGATTCCTCATCATCAAGCTCTCATTTCCAAGTTCCCAAAAGCTCTTGGCCGAAAATCAAAGAGGAAGAATAGAAGTTCAAGAAAAGTTTCAAGAGAAACCATAAAGCACATTACTAAATAAGAACTTTAATGAATGAAACACTTAGAACAAAATCCCTAACAAGTGATTTGAGTGAAGAAGATGAAGAAGTTGAAGAAGATGAACTCTTGAACTTGAGAGAAAAAGAAAAGCCCAGTGCTCTTGAAGACTCAAACTTAGCAAATGAACTAAAAGTGATTCAAGTTCATCCAAGCATGCTATTTATAGAGAAATGAAACAAATAAGAGGTGTAATAGGGGGAAAGGGGTTTTGGCCAACTCATGCAGCCCATAAGTTTCATGAGGTGAGATATTGTGTTCTTGAAGCATGGTAAGGTATGGCTCAAGGTAAGGTGAGGTATGGCTCAAAGCATGGTTCAAGGCATGGTTCTTTGATTGTTTAAAATTTCAAACATGTGATGGAAATGGTGGGAGAGGTGGCCGAATGTGCATCAACCAAGGGGGAGGAAAATCTCTCTTTTTAATTGTGGTTTAGAGTTGTGTTTAGGTGTGTCTTTGATTAAGATTAAGTTTAGGAATTTGTGAGAAAGTATTTAGGTGACTAAGGATGTAATTAAGGATTTCAAGACAAGGTTAAGGAGTGCTCTTGCTTCATTAGTGAGATAAAAACTCATTTTAGTGTATAAATAATTCTAGACACAATTCCTTAATTTAAGGAATAAACACTATTCAAGATTCCAAGACTAGGAATCTTGAGTTTTAAAAAGAGATTTAGGTTTAATCTAAGTAATTTTAGGTTCTAATTAATTTTAATAACTTATTTTGACTCTAGATTAATTATGAAAATTAATTAATCTTTGATTAGAGCTTAATATTACTTAGATTTGCTTAATTACATCATTAAGCTCAAATGACACTATTCCAGGGGCAAAATCATAATTTTACATAAAAACTGCCCGGGACTACCGAGACTTAAACAGATACTTTTAAACACATGAAAACATCATTTTAAACCTTCAGGGAAAGTTTTGGGCTCGAACGGCACATTTACCCGTGTAAAAATGTTATAGGGGTATTTTGGTCATTTTGACCAAGAACTGTAGAAAACAAGGATTTTGTTGTCGAAATCACTCAAGGACCATATAATCCCTTTCAAACATCGAGTTGACCTTTCAAGGACTGCCGGGCCGGCTATCCTCGAATTCCGGGCAGAAAATGACCCTAGGGGCATTTTGGCCATTTTTCTGTCAGACATAAAATCGAGGCGTTACAATTCTCTTGTCTTTTGTAAGGTAATATAAGTAACTACTTCTCCTTATTTAATTACATTTGTTGCTAGGATAGAGACTTATGATTTCTAAGATAGAGTTGTAGGAAAATGGGATTGCATGACTGGGGAAAAGGGCGTAGAGGTTCTTCCTCGACTTGTTTGCATTGTTTGCTGTACAGATTAATTGTGTATGCGGAGATTGCAGGATATGCATGTTGTGATGTCATAAGAGGGTGTGCTCTAGAATGGTTTTAAGATCTTTAAATATTTGTTTGATTGTATTGTGAATTTTATTTGACTGGATTGATATATGTATATATTGAAATAATTTTTTTGGGATGTCTTAGTTTCAGTGGAGGTTCTGTCAATTATTTTTTTAATTTAAAGAGTGGAATGTTAATTTAAGGGGAGGTGCTGCCAAAATTTTGTCATGAATTACTATTGGGTTGAACTTGTGATCTATTTGACCTCTGAATTCAACTTATAGGTATTGAATCTGGTTTGAGAAAGGAAAGTTCTTTTCTCAACTGTCACCACATTGAGTTTCACAATCTCATAAATGATTATGACGGTTAGAATGGCTGGATTCATTAAAAAGAAGTAATAAATTACAAAATTTAAAAAATGCTTATTTTATTTAGGCTATTGGAATTGTACTTTATGGATACTTAGAATGGGAGAATAAAATTGAGGGTTGTACAATCTTGTCTTATAAGGACGAGGTTAGCAAAGTTAGGGACAAAATTAAAGTTGGCAGGTTTGATGCTTAAGTTTGGCCATTTTGCTCTAGCCTATGCCTATTGCTTAACCCATGAAAGGATTCAGGAGAAAAGTAGTGATTTTATTTTGGATAATGTAATCTCATGGGTATTGAACGGGATTTGTAGTTTTGCTAGGTGACTTTATGTTTCGTTATTAGAATTTAGGGTTAAAGTGCAGGCTCTAACTACTCTTGAGTAGTATGTAAAATAGTAAAGAGAAATAAGTATCACATTGGACTATTATGTTTGTATATGCTTACTTTGAATTCAAATTTGTTTATAATCATTTTTTTTTGTTTTTTCGTAAGAGCTCGAGTCCATGATTCCCAAGGTTTTTCATATTGTTTTATTGCTTTGGTTTGGTGGTCATCCAATGCAATCATTAGGTACGACCAATTGTTGGTGGCACAAGTTGGCTGTATCTTATGTGTTTAAAGATATATTACAACTACAATGATTGTGTGATTTGAATTATTTAAATTAACTAATGAGTTAAGTGTGATACTTGTTCTTATTGTGTGGTTTGAATTAGATAGTTCATTTGAATTTTTCAATGAAATAATTTTTTTTTTACATATTTATGAATCACTTTAAATAAGTATAAAATTTAGTCACATGAGTGTCGATGCTAATTAAAAATTGATTTGCACGGTTAGTGTTAGCAAAATGTAGATTCAATACCTATAAGTCGAATTCATAAGTCAAATACTTTACCTCGCAGTTCATGCTCAAAAGGATAACCTAAATACTTTACCTCATAGTGTTTCCTCCTCTCTTTTGTACAATCACTTTACTAGGAAATGTCTATTCCAAAGTTGGAGCACGTTCACCTCTGATTTTAGGATATGGGACTCACGTTTTAAACAAAAACTATAGAAAGACATTTTGTCTTCAAACCAGAATAATTGTGTGATAGCTAAGGAAACCTGTTTCAAGAACAAATGCGAGCAAACTCAGAGGAGAAAAGGCATAGAGGTCCAGCCACTAACTAATGTGATGCAATCACTCGCCTTTTAATTATTACTATTTTTCTTTGATAATGGCTCACTTTAATTTAGAAACTTTGGAGTTAACATAGTTCCTTTGTTAGGCAAGCAGCATAAGAATCGAGTTGTATTTTGAAAACCAAGCCAAATAAACAATGATTGCTCGACATCATAATGGTTTACATAACATCACAGAATGATGTTTTGAATATTTTCTAATCTTTGGCATTAGGAACACACAAGTAGAAGCACACAATTCACAACATCTAGTTATTTTTTTTAATTCCATCACCATGTGATTTAAATCTTATGGGTAAGATAAGAGTTGATATTCAAAGTCAAATGAACGCAATGAAAATGATGCAATATGGAACAACTGGCACTTTGTAATGCAAACAAAATCACTTATTTAACGAATCAATAAATATTCCTTAGTTCAGGACTTTCCATTCTATTACATCTTGAGAAAAGAGTCAAGAACCATTTTGCTACCCTTTTGTCAATGCGTTCCCATGATGTTCACCAAATGCTTTCTAGTTTACCATAATGTATGAAGTCTACTTGACGCAGGTGTTCTTATTTGCAGAAAGCATCAAACAATTAGTAGGCTTAATGATGATGATGATGAGAGTGGTGGTGACAGCGATGTTGACGATGATGCTGCTGACTTTTTCTGATTTTAGTTATAGTTTTTTTTCTTTGTTATATGTTAAATTTTTATATTTGTGTTTGTACACTTTCTGACACTTTTATTTATTTTGTATTTTGAAGTAAAATTTGTTATGTTTATAATTTATTGAAGATTTTTTATAATTTTTCATTATTAAATACATTTATAATTAGCTTTAGTAAAAAATAAATTCTTAAATGATTAGGTAACACACAAATTACTAAATGTTGATTAAAAATAAATTTATAATTACTTATGGATTTTTTCGTTGGTAAGTTAACAAAAAATAAAAAAATTATGATTTCTGATGGATTTTTCCGTCGGTAAACTGAAGGAAAAAATAAAAGAATAATTTTACCGATGGATTTTTCTGTCGGTAACATAAATATATAAAAAATAAAAATTTATAATTATTGCTGGAAAAATCCATTGGTAAACTAAAAAATAAAAAAATTTATAATTTATAATTATTGACGGATTTATTAATTGGTAAAATTAATAAATAAAAAAATTTATAATTACTGACAGAAAATCCGTCGATAAAGTAAAAAGAAAAAATGAAATTTAATAATTACCGATAGAAAAATCCATTGATAATCAAAGGAAAATCCGTCAATAATTCAAAAAGTTGACGAATTTTGTAACACCCTAGTAATTAACCAGATACACCTAGGTTGAATCTGATTAATGACTAGACTTTACTCCTTGCTTTGGTTCTTTCTTCATAATTTGAAAATACTTAGTGAAATTACGAGCCATTTTTTTTTTTTAAACACATAATTGAAAACATGAGCCGAGTACAACGTGAACGAGTAAGCGGGGTATAATAAGACGTTTAAGAATATATCACATCATATTACTTAGGCTCCATCATATAACATCCATAAGCACATTATAGCATATATTTACATACAATAACCTCACTCAAAGGGTGGGTTATGTTCATACATCATTATCTTATGCAAACCCATAAAAGAAAATATACTTAAGGAAATACATGCCCCTAAACTAGATAACTCCATAAGCCGGGAAGGTTATCCTAAAACTAGGGTGCATGATCACACATAAATCTACTAAGAACCTTCTATGGCCACTGTCCCGGAAATGGGGGAATAAATCCGATCCACTGATGAGCTCCCTCGGGAAGGGACACACGAGATGCACCAGGCTGGGGTCGCATGGACGGCCTTCTCGCTAACCTCGGCTGAACAACTATTTCCTCACTACCCTCTCTTACACGTGTGGGAGTAGGAGCGAGCTCTCGTAATATACATGAGTAGGAGTGTCCTCTGAAGGATCGGTTTGAATATCTCGTCTCGGGAACATACTGAAATCCATGGACAGCAGATGAAGCGGGATAAGAACGTAACATCCTTTCATCAAGTGGACGTGCACGTTCGAAAACCATTTCATCGCCATAGGGAGAAGTAGGAGAAAATCGATAACTAGGGACAGGATGTGCAAATGGACGACCTATGTAAATAAAAACACGAATCACAAGACCTCCCTTCAAAATGATACGAGCGATGCAGGATCATAGTGGAATTCCCAAGTAGGGGTATCAACGAACAGACGAATGTCGCCATTTGAATCTGGAGACAATGGCGAAAATAAAGAAAAGGGAGTGAGAATCTTGCTAAAGAATTCTCGAGGGTACCTCCTTCTATAGTGTCATCATCAAAGTCCCCAGGAACCTCGGGATTATTCTAAAATAGTGAGCATGCAAAGATTCATTTTAAGTTCGGACAAATACTTAACCGAGGTTCGTCAAGTTTTAATCATGCGTCTTATAATGCATCATAATCTTAACATGTCATATTTACAATGAACTTTTCCTTTATCATTACATCATTTTCCTCATCATCATTATCAAATAACATGCATAAAAGAACGTCATATAATATTAGCTACATGTGGACATAGTGCACATATTTCATTTCCTTAGGTGACTTAAAATCTTATCATCATCATTATTTTCCTTAGGCCACCCTATACTCCACCCTTTTGGGAGTAATTTAGGTTATGAGCTCATACTTTACTAGTCGTCACTAGCATATACTTATCCCTTTTGATAAGCTAAAGTCCCGACTCTACCCTTTTGAGAGAACGGGTTAGGGAGCTAAAATCACCTTTTCACCACCTATAGTCCGATGGTTCCAAAGGATCATTTTCTTATAAGTTTAAGTCACCATTAAATCTTTGCATGTTATATCATAATACAATTCATAAACATCATAACATTTTCTCATTTATAGTCTTAAGCTAGAATAATATATATCAACTGTAATCATGCATATGGGAGATTCCCAGGAAAGAGAGGTGGGTCACAATGGACACGCTTAAATACCAAGTCTTTCCTTAGCCGTAACCTTTCCAAATTACACTTTTACAATGACACACTTTCTTCTAGCAACAAAGGTAAATTTTACATAATAAAGAGCATTTCATGTATAAGCATTCTCATTATTTGCAACCGCAACTATAACATGCAAGCCAGGAAATCATTCAATGATATCAAGTACTTAATAAGCATCCAATCCTTACATAGAATTATCAATTATAGAACTAATTAGTTACTAAACCAATTATGAATCATTCTCTTAACAATAAACCATAATTATCACAACTTCAATCATATCAAATCATTATCACACATTGATACTAAACTCAGATCAGTGGCCGAATCATGAACCTCATGCAATTACATAGAATCATATTTTAAGTGCATATAAAATACTAGTTCCCCGTAAAATCCTTGCAAAGCCTTAAAACTCATTTAGAAACTAGTTCTTTTGTCAAATTTGGGAGGATCTTCACAATTAAAATTCTCACTTAAGATAAAAGGAGTAAGTCTTGAGCTTTAGAGATTTAGGTGACATCTTAGAATTATAAACATGCTATGCAACCTTATTTTAATCTTATCTTTATAAGGTGATAGCTTGGAATTATAAACATGGTATGCAATTCCATTTCTTTATCTTTAAGATTTAAGGTGATGACTTGAAAATTAAACATGATGCAAGAACTTGAAATATAAACATGATACAAGAAACTGGAGCGGTAATCCGCACAGAACCAGTAGAGGGAGAAGAGAATATTAAGAAACCGGAGCGGCGGTAGTCCGCACAGGACCAGTAGAGGGAGAAGAGATTATTAAGAAACCGGAGCGGCGGTAGTCCGCACAGGACCAGTAGAGGGAGAAGAGATTATTATTACATCTTTTTAAGCTCCAATCTCAAGACTTTTTAAAGAATAAATTCTTTAACTCCAATAATCATATTTCTTTGCTTGTGATACATGGGCAAGTCTTTGAGCTCTAGGATCTTTAGGTGATGGCATAAAATAAACATGTCATGTGTTGATTCTTTTAGCCATTATAAAATATAGTGAGAGCATAAATTAAATATGAGATGCAACCTCTTTATTATCTTGAAAGATTAAGTGATGACTTGAAACATAAACATGAAATACAAGCTTGGAATTTAAACATGAGAAATGCAAGTTCATTTATTCATTCTTGAAAATTTAGTGATGACATAGAAGGTAAACATGGTTATGCAAAGCATAAACTTAATCATGGATGCAAATTCATTTTGTTTCTTTACTAGAGCTCCTTCAAGACTTTAAAAGAATTATAAATTCAACCCAATACATATCTTAACAAGAAATAAAACATAAAAGGAAAAAATACATCTTTCAAGTTCTAAACTAAAAATCTTTGTTTTAGCATCATAAAGCATTATTCTTTAAAGTTTTGCATCAAGTGGAATTTTCAAGCTTTAGATGCCTAACTTGTGATGGATTTACAATCCACCCTCAAGGTCCTCATCATCAAGCCATCATCTTAGTTCCACCTAGGCCATATGGTTGAATTGGTTAAAGAAAAATTGAAGAAGAAAACCAAAATGAAAAGCTAAGGTAAGTTCATAATTTCATCATTTTGAGCTAAAAACACAACCCCTCAAAGCATAGAAATAAATTTAGAAACTACTCCCTACCTAATCTGAGTTGAAGAAGAGGAAGAGAACTTGGTTTCTTGAAGTGAAATGAAACAAAATCTCTTTGAAAAAATTGAAGAAAGAATTCAGCCAAAGAGGAGGAAGAAAGAAAGTTTTTGGTGCTCCTAAAAACTAGTTATGAACTAAGCATTCCAAGACCACTCAAGCAAGCCTATTTATAGAAGATTTTGAGGCTTCTAATTGGCCAAAATGATGAGGTAGTGGACGGAATTTTGCAGGAGAAATAAGGGAGGAAAAATCATTTTAGACAAAGTTGTATGAAATTAAGGAATTATGTCTCATATGGTGACATTTTGGCATTTTGTTTTAGTGCAACTTTTGGCAATAATTCAGCTGCATAATGGCATCAATAATTTCGTCCATTACAGCCCAAAGAAGTGAAATTTGTGTGTTCCATGCATTATTTAGGTGTAGGCAAGGTATTCATGTAATTTAGAGAATTTACGGTTAAGGGTTTAAGTGAATTAGTAAGCAATTTGGGTGTTTTTGAGCAATTTTGGGTTCTAATCAATCTAAATACATAATTTTGACTCTAGATTAATATTTAGAATTTAATAAGCTTTAATTTGAGCCTAATATTGCTTAGGTTTGGTATACTGAATCAAAAATCCTAAAATTCGCAAAACTGCCCAAAAATAGGGGCAAAATCGTACTTTCACTTAAAAATTGCCCGAGGCCACCCGAGCTTAACCAATGGTTAATCATGGCTTAAAAACACATTTTAAAACATTTTAGTGAGGTTCGGGCTCAGTCGGCACGCACATCGGAGTTAAAAGCAAATTGAGGCGTTTGGTGTCATTTTCAAGGCCTAACTCAAAATTGAGATCCTTCTGCTCTATTAACACACATAACACAAACAATCCCTTATTATCCTCAAAATATCCCCTTGAGAATAGGTGGGGCCCACGATCCTCATTTTCTGAGTAAAATAACTTCAGGGGCATTTTGGTCATTTTATACGTACAGAAATTCGGGATTTGCAACTCTCGCATGAATCGTTCCTAACCTCTCTTCTAATGTTATATTCCTTTATTGAGGATTGTTCGGCCTCAAATCTTATGTAATAATTACCTACGGTAATTCGGTAATTGAGTAATTTCTAATGACAGTAAAAATTACAGTAAAAATTGGGGCGTTACAAATTTCCTGCAAAAAATTTTTAGCTCATTACCGAAAGGTTTTTTTTTAACAAAATCCATTGGTGATTCCATCAGTAAAAGATTTCAATGGATTTTTTTCATCGATAATTATTTTCAACTACGTTATTTTTTATGATCAAAATCTGTCAGAAATAAATTTTTTCGTCTATAATGAGCAAAAATCCGTCGGTAACAACATTTTTTCTAGTAGTGTGGAGCCTGCTAACTTTGATTATGCTTCATTTGAGTCATATTTTCTCTCAGTTGAGCATTTTCTTTTCTTATTTCCTATATTTACTCCATTATTTTCTTCATTATCTCAGTCATAGTGGGATCTGAGGAGGGCAGTACATGAAGGGCCTATTACCTCTGATGAGGTGCTTGATACTTCTACTGAGAAGGTTAGCCCGATTATTGAGAATTATTTCCCTACTTCAAATTGGGATGGTTCTTCCAATTTGGGTTGTACATGTTTCCAAATGGAAACTAGCCTGGCTGGCTCTGAAGTTGACTCTAGAAAGGATTTGTTGCTGTTACCTTAGTAGTTGAGTCATCTTGTAATGATGGGCACATGTCCATATGATGGTCATTGGAGGTAAAAATGCCACAAATCTTGGGAACCACTAGAGTTGCTGCTGGATCACTATCAATTGCTGCATAAGGCCAAAAAGTGCCTGTAATGTCTGGGTTAACATTGGAGTTGTTGCTTGGCTCACTTTATGAAGGCCCCTAGTATTTATGCCCTAGATCTAATTTGCTAAAAAGTTGCAGCCATATTTTGAATCAAAGCATAGCTCACTTCATGATTGGTTGCTTGGCAGCATCAATCATGCACCTATTAGCAGGTACAGGACCTTCATCAAAATATTGGAGGAGGAGTTTCACCAGGATATGATGGCTAGGGTAGCTGATACATAGGAGCTTGAAATGCTCCCAATACTCATGTAGAGTCTCATCAATCTGGCAGATTCCAGAGATTTCCTTTTTGATGGAAGCCACCCAAGAGATGGGAAAATATTTCTTATGGAAAAGTCTTTTCATCCTTATCCAATTGTTTACAATCTCATTTGACAAGTTGAAAATCCAGTTTTTGGCAGCACCTTCTAGGGAGAATGGGAATGCTTTAAGTTCAATATCGACATACTATAAAGTTAAATTTAAACTTGCATATTTGGTTACACTAATATCCAAAAAATAAAAAATGCAGCTTAACAAGCATGACAGTGTCTGTTAAACCACTAGTGTCATGCCTGTGAAGCCACTAGTATATATGTAACACCCCAACTTTCAACACAATATGCATAGAACACATAATGTTTAATCGTTAGTTGTTACCTTTTTCATCTCAAAACTTGGTTTTAAGCTTTGAAAATAAGTCTACAGAAAATATAACCTATTTTTAAAAAAGAAAAATCAAACTAAGAGCCATTCGTGTCTAAGTTATAGTTAATAATAATAATAACAATAATAACAACAATAACAAAATGCATCTGTATCTTATCAACATGTTCTTAACCATCTATCACATGATATACATGCAAAATTACAGCAAAGTATATCATAAACTGAAAACATCATCATAGTATAAGATTAACTGTAAATATCATGCCATATAATAATAATATAGAGGTATTCGACAAGTATAATATCATAACAAATATATCAAGCCCACCTATAGATATTGAGCATACAATAATTCAAAAGCTAAACATAACTATGACGTAGCTAAACCCATCATGGGTGTACGTCTACCAAAGACTAAGTTATGAATGTGCTTGAAGCGATTGCAAATAGGAAAGACTATATCCCTGGTTTCACTGCACCAGTCCGATCCGAACCATAGTGCAACTCCTACGTCAGTGCCTCAAGGAGGCCCACGGACATCACCATCAACCTTGTCTAAAGACAAAGATAGAAAGAAAGAGGGGGAGTGAGAAACTTATATAAGAATCTTAGCCGCGTTTTCGTCCCCACACACATATCATCATCATAATCTTCCCCAAGAACCTCGGGTTTTCATTGTGAAAATAAAATACATAAATAAGATTCATTTATTAAATTCCAAATACCATTAGAGGAGGCCCATATCTTTTAGTATGAATCTTAATGTCCTGGATGCATCATACCATATTATGAATGCATGTTAATACCTTATGCAACATTCCAACATATTATAGCAAACCATCATATCATAAGAAATATAAACATCTTATCATATTCTTTCTTTTTTACTTTCTTAGGTGACTTATCTATCTTATTCTCTTATAAAGGGCCACTCAAATCTCTCTTCCTCTAGAGAGTTCTAAGATTATGAGCTCATACATAGCTAGTCGTCACTAGCTTATAGTTATCCTCTCAATAAGTTATTTCTCGACTCTTAGAGATAGGAGGCATTAGATCACCTTTCATAACCATTAATTCCTTGAGTCTAAAAGATCACCTCCTTGGATCACCTTCCATAACCATTAATTCCTGGAGTCTAAAGGATCATTTCCATGTTTCTTATGTCACCTTTAGTCTTATCATGTTATTTAAAGATGCAAAACATGAGCATATAACCACAACTATCACCATAACTTATCATTTAACATTTTTATACTCACAACTTCATAATTTTCTTAAGTCCACAAATTTGATGAAAATCCGACAGCGTAATGGCTGGGAATGGAGTTTCCCCAATTTTGGTTCCTGTTATTCAACATATCAATCATGCATCTCATTTTTGCATATATCCACAAGCATGTTATCAGCAATATCTCATTGAAAGGTAAACATGCTCCTACCGAGTTGCCAGAAATCAAGGACTAAACTCAGCTAATATATATGCTATGCTCAATAGGATATATACAATACAAACAGAAACCATCACTTGCATAATTCAAAAATCAAGCATGCATAGTCATCAATATAAAATTTCACATAATCACTTTAAATCATATAATTTCCAAACAATTCATATGAACATAGCTCTCATAGCATATCATTCATACCAATATCATCAAGTCATTGATATTTATACTTTAGTCCCAAAAAGGGTCAAAGTGAAATTTCTAAAGATTTGTGGGTCAAAGTATAAATCTTTCATTCAACACTTTTTTCTCAAAATTAATAATTCTCAAAATTAATTTACAATTTTAATAGACCCATACCACTTTAGAATTCATTTTAAATCATCATAAAAACCATTTTGGGCCATTGGCCAATTTCGTTATATAGGGGTCATAATGCAAAGTTCTACTTTTTGACACTTAGAGAGTACCAACACTTCTAAAAATTATTCTTAACATCATGAATGGTATTTTGAATATATGGACACATCCAAAATATTATTGACTTCAGTTAGACTCATTTGGCCAAAATTCACATGTTTGAGAAGTTTAAAATGTAACTTTTCACATTTGCAAAACTACCCAAACTCGATATATACTTGTAAATGTCCTTTTAGACACCTAGGATGCTAAAAATAATTTTTGCAACAATTATTAACATTTTAATCACCCAAAACAATATCACACAGTAATAAACAATACATAACAGTGACAAAAATTAAAAATAAGAAAATCTTTGAAAATTATGTTTTTACTCCTTTCTAGTCACTAGTTTCTTTCAAAAACTATTCTAAGACATTTAAGACAGAAGAAATCAATGTTACACTTAGAGAAATTAATTTTTGGCATTAAAATAGTGGCTCACTGAAAATTTCATCTAGGGGTCCTATTTGTTCAAAAATCACATTTTTGCTACTTATGGTTTTCTAACTCTTTCAAAATTCCTTTGAACACTTTAAACACATGATATAAGTTTTAAAACAAAATAAAACCAACTCCAAGCCCTTTCTACATGCTTGGCCAAAATTCATATATGGGGATGTGTCCATATTCAAAAATTCCATTTAAGACAAATGGAGGCAATTCTTGAGCATTAGAGACATAAGGTGATAACTAGAAGCATAAATATGCGATGCAAGCTCATTTTAAGCCTTTAAGAATATAAGGTGATGACTTCGAATATAAACATGAAATGCAAGACTTGAAATGTAAACATAAAATGTAAGACTTGAAATATAAATATGAAATGCAAGTTCATTTTTTAGCCTTTAAGAATATAAGGTGATGGCTTGGAATATAAACATGAAAGCCAATACTTGAAATATAAACACGAAATGAAAGTTCATTTTTAACCCTTTAAGAATATAAAGTGATAACTTGAAATATAAACATGAAATGCAAGTTCATTTTTAAGCCTTTAAGAATATGAGGTGATGGCTTGAAATATAAATATAAAATGCAAGTCTATTTAAACATAACATTAGAGCCTCAAGAACCCAGCACATCAAAAAGTGTGAAACTTTAACCCAATCAATCTTAACAAAATAGGATCTTTCTCACAAAATAAAACAATGGATAAACTTTAGCTCTCAAAGGGCATGTATGAGCTTTAGAGCCACTTATTTTATAGTTCCAAGAACCTTGTTCCACCTTAGACTTATCATCAAGCTCGAAATAAACAAAAGAAGAAAAATGTGCATTCTCTCTCTTTCTCTCTGAAACAAAGGATCAAGCTTTAAGCTCTAGAGGTCATAAACATGGTATCACAACCTTCATTAAGAACCATCATCATCAAGCCATAGTTTTGATCACAACAAAAACCAAAAATGAAAGAGAAGAAACAAGAGGAAAAATATAAAATAAATCCCTACCAAAAAATGCTTCTTGCTTGAAGGATTAAAATGCTTATTCTTACAAAGAGAAGAGAAAAAAATCTCCTCTTTGACAATGGTTGTGTTTTCAGCTAAGGGGGAAAGAAATGGGATGAAGGATTTTTGTGGTGGCTTTGTGTGTGGGGATTTTTGTTTAAGGTTTGGAGATTGGATGGAAAGCAATAATGAAGGTTCTTGAAGAAGAAGAAGAAGAAGAAGAGAGTTTGCGATAGAAAGGAAGAGAGGATTTTTAGAACAACTTGGTGCTCAAAAGTTTGGCCAAAAAAGTTAATGGAAATAAATGAGAGAGTGTGAGTGTGAGAATGTTTGAAAAAAATCAAAATATAAGTGTGAAAATAAAGGGAGTTGCCATGACCTTGGAGGGGGATTAGGTGATATTTTTTGTCTCGTGAGTGTGGGGATTAGGGCTAAGGGTAGGTTTTGATTAGGGGAATGGTTAGAAATTGGTAATTAGGTGTTTAGGGCACTCAAGACAAGGTTAGAGGGGTGTCTTGTATGACTAACTAGGATATCCTCAATTAATTCAAAATTCAAGTGCAACATGCCCCTACTTTTGCTTTTTGGTCTCATAAAACACTTTTTATCTCTTTCTTACTAATCTTTGATTAAGAATAGGATTAAACTTCCTCTAACAAATACTGGGCCTCAATTAACTCAAAATAATTATTTTGACTCAAATTTAATTAAGGGGGATTCTCACATGAATGTGACGTTTTTCCCCTCAAAATTCGGATCCCCCGAATTCTATACAATGCACAGTAGCTTTTTTTATTTTTTTTCCTTTTCATTGCTGTTACTATTTTGTTAATTTTAATTATTTTTAATATTTATTTCTTAAAGAAGTTGGTTGTCCCAACTTGGACTATGTGTCCAGTATTTTTTTTCCCTTAATTGTTGTGCTTTTTTGGTAATTTTAAATATTTTTAATAATTTTTATTTATTTTGTAAAGAGATCAATTTATACAAATTCCTTTCTATGTACATCTATTTACAGTATATTTTTAATTTTAATTTGTTAATTATGTTCTCTTAAAGTTTAATTATCTTCCAAATTTATTTTGTAATATTGTTGTATTTTTATTAAATTTGGTTTGGTATTACTTTTTTATTTTGTTATGAGTTTAATTAATTATGACTTATAAATTTTTTAATTTGTTCTTTTAATTTTTTAATTTTTTGTTTAATTATTTTTTCAGAAACAATGTTATTTTTTATTTTTGATATTTAATATTTTAATTTTTAGTTTTTATTTTTTAGTAAATAGTGCTATTTTTTTATTTTTTTTACCCAATTCAGTTTGTTTGAACTGTGTTGCGTAAACTTTTTTTTTTTAAATTTCAGTATGTTTGAATTATATGTAATGAATAGTAAAAAAATTTTCCTTTTTTTAAGGTGCAACCATTCTAATTTTTAATTTATAAAATATTTACCATTTTATAATTTTTATTTTTTAAATAAATAAATAGTGTTTTTTAAAACATTTTTTTTCTTTTTTTTTAAACACAATTCGGGGTTCCCGAATTGTATACGTTAAACAGTATTTTTTTCTTTTTCTTTTCTTTTTTTTAAAGAATAAATAAAAATAAAAAATAAAAAAATGAAAAGAAAAAATAAAAAAGAAATTTTTAATTTATAAAATATTTACCATTTTATAATTTTTATTTTTTCAAATAAATAAATAGTGTTTTTTTAAAACATTTTTTTTCTTTTTTTTAAACACAATTCGGGATACCCGAATTGTATATGTTAAACAGTATTTTTTTCTTTTTCTTTTCTTTTTTTAAGAATAACTAAAAATAAAAATTAAAAAATGAAAAGAAAAAAAAATAAAAAAGGTACTGTGCAGTACACATAATTCGGTGGGTCCGAATTCTTAAAAAAAAAAAAAGAGGCAGCATAGGCATTAACCGTCGAATGTAGGGGAGTGGACACCTTTAATTAATTTTTAATTAGAGCCTAGTATTGCCTATATGTCTTTAATTATTTTGATTGAGCTTAATTAGTACTAACTAGAAGTAAAATGGTAATTTTACACAAAACTCTCGCGAGTCACCCAAACATCAGATATCCCCTCAAATTAACATATCTAACTCCCGGGTGATGATTAAGTCTAGTCGTCACTTAATCGCGCATTAAATTACCCTAGGAGCATTTTGGTAATTTTATACATGAAACAATTAGGAATTGCGATTTTCACACTGATTTCCATCCAAAACACATACAGTCTGTTCAAACATGAAACTAACCCTTTGAGGATAGTCAAGACTAGCTGCCTTCGATTATTGTGCAAAAGTAACCTCAGGAGCATTTTGCACAGAAGGAAAAATTAGGATGCTGCAATATATAAAAAGGGTAATAATTGGGTAAACTACATTGATCTAACTAAGTATGGTGAAATTCACGTCTAACTCCCCTATATTTGTTCGGATGACACTAACCTCCCCTAGATGTCGTGTACAATATTATGCAATGGAGGGGAGAGCGATATAATAAATTTATAAACTCATAAGAGGTTAGTGTAATGATTTTCCAAACTTAAGGGCCTCTTGAGGAAATCTTTCAAATATAGGGAAGTCGGCGTGAATTTCACTAAATCGCAAGGATAATAGTATAATTTGCCCTTTACAATAAGGTACTATCATTAACTTGAATTTTCATTGTTGATTAAGAAAATAAAAAAAGACTAATTAATATGATAAATATGTATTAATTCAACATTAAGTCACATAAATATCAACACATCATGTATTCATATCTAAAAGTGATAATACAAAGAATCTAAAAAAGTCATCTTTACAAAGAACCTGAAAAGTTATTTTTCATCATTTTCAAATGAAAATATAGAAAAACTTATTAAAGTCACTAACACTTATTAAAAAATGAATATTTTCATTACACTCAATTCTTTATGCAATTACTTATAAAATATAACCAACCAGAAGATGAAAGAATTTTTAAAGTAACGGAATTTTCAGTCAAATAAAACTTATGAATTTCAATTAAAAAATACTCATGCTTTCAACAAAAATTATATTAAAAATTAAATATTTTCACATTGAATTTTTCCATTTCATTGAAAAATTATATTTACTAAAATATTTCATATGTGAAAATGTTTCCGTTTCTTAATATCCTTGCACAATAAAGTTTAGTGCATTATATTTTGACGAAATTTTCAATAATTTTATTTACTTGAACATAAATTAGGTATGCATACTTTTATACAAATATATATATATATATATATATATATATATATATATATATATCTAAAGTATAGAATTTAATCACATTGTAGAACCATTATGAAGAACATCCCATATCAATATGTCTCATAGTATCATAAAATCTTTTCTTATTATTACTCATTTTTATGCTATATTAACTAATAATATATATTTTTTAAAAATTATAAAAATTGATTTAACATTTCATCAAATAAAGTTTCATATCTTATATCCTATGAATTGTTATATTATAAAAATTGATTTAATATTTCATCAAATAAAATATCATATCATATATTTCAACTATTTTTTTTTAAATGTAGTTAATCAAATTTTTATATAAATTACCTTTAATTTTTTTAAAAACTTTAATTCATTAGCCAAATATATCTTAGGGTTAAATGCATTTTCTCCCTAAATTTTAGATCATATGCAATTTATATCCTGACTTTTCAAAATATGTATTACGACACTCTAAACTTTTTAAACTGTGCACTACCTTCATTAGTTGCCAAAAGGATACGCTGAGAGGTATTTTAAACAGTTTGGAAAGTTCATGGTGCGTCGCAATGCATATTTTGAAAAATCATGATATAAATTATATATGACCTAAAATTCAAGGGGTAAAATGCATTTATCCCTATATCTTATAACATAGTTGAGGAGTATGTTTTGAAATTGAGGAGATGATTATGTAAAAAAATGTCTTTTAGAAGAAAAAAATTTACTTTACTCAAGTTTTATTTTATAGTAATTAATATTTTTTTAAAATTAATTTATTATTTTATAAAAAATTATTAAATGAATTTATATAAATTCATATATATGTCAAAGATATTATCCTTGGCTAAATTGGTTATCCAAATTTATATAATTTTTAATTTTTTTTATAAATTACCTTTAATTTTTTTTTAAACTTAAATTTGTTGGTCGAATATAAGTTATAACATATTTGAGGGATACATTTTGAAAATAGAAAAGATGATTATATAATAAATATATCTACCAGGAGAAAAATGTTTAAGTTAATCAATTTCCATTCTATATTAATTAAGCAATATATATTTAAAATCAAAATTATAAAAAATAATTTAATACTCTCTAAAATAGAGTGTTAAATAAATTTATATAATTGTAAACTAATGGTAATTTTAAATATTTTTGTACTGTACAGTACACGAGTACCATCTAGTTAATAACCAAATGCATTAATACGTTCTTTTTTGTTTATTACCACTCCAACCTAATTAGCTTTTCGTGTAGTTGTCCTAAAATACCCTTTACTTTCATAATTAAACAATAATATAATATTGGTTAAAATTATTTTAAATCATCATTATTAATATTTCAAAATTATTCTCTTAATATTTCTTATTTATGCTTTAATATTTTGTTTTATGAAGAAAATTTTAATTTTAACGAATTGTCCTGAAATGGCCTTCTTTCTCTTTCATAATTAAAAATAATATAACATTGCTTAAAATTATTTAAAATCATCGTTATTAATATTTCAAAAATATTCTGTTAATATTTCTTATTTATGCTTTCATATTTTATTATATGAAGAAAATTTTAATTCTAACAACATTTCTCATGAAAGGTATAAAAATAAATTTTTCACATAAAAACAACAAAATATAATTTTGTTTTGATTATCTTAATCTTAAAAGTAGTTTGTAAATTGAATTAGATTATTTACCACAGAAAGCTTTCTTTGAGCATTATACTATAACTATTTTACTTTAATATGCTATAAATATGGTTTGCAATAAGAAAAAATTATGTAAATTATTCTTGACATAAAATTTTTAATTAAAAATAAATTTTAATATTGTTCTTACCTAGAAGTAGCGGCAATGGTGCAAGTAACTTCGACATCCGTGGAAACGGAGGGTAGGGTACCTACAAACACACTCTGATGCTTAAGTCAGTAAAAGCGTGAGGAGTGGAGAGATGTTTATGTGATAGAGATTCTTTTATACCTGGGGAGCGATAGCCCCCTTATGTAATATGAGGTTACCTCTTAGTAAATCTGTTATAATCCTCCTTAAGTATAGGAGATATTCTTGTGAGTTGGTTATTATTAAATATAATGATAAGATATGATGAGATATAGAGAGATATTATATGGGATTTAGGGGATATGTTCAAATCTGCTAGGAATACTGTGCAATGTGATCGAGTTGTGGGACCTCATGAAGGGGAGAGATTTAGGTTGGGCCGATCTCTAGGGCTCATAACCAAGCTCTTATTGATTGGGCTGAGGAGGCTGGCCCATATTTTTCAGTCTAGTACATAGCCCCCGAGCTTGATCGTAGGTCGAGTAGTTGATGCTGAGGTGTCATGATCGAGGTAGTTTGTTGAGGACTATGTGGCAAGCTCGAATGAGTCGACTTGTCTGATGTGTTCTTGGGCGAGCTTTTTACCGAAGACTTCATACCGAGTCCAAAGATTTTGTATTGAGTTGTGAGTCTTTTCGGTTGCAGTTATAACAGTTATGGTAGGACGTGCCATGATACGTGTCCTTTCGTGAATGGTGGGCAATCATTTCTCATAAATGTGGGATCATGAGTTTGCACATCCTCCATTGGATAAAAGTGATGAGCCCCTGGCCGCTAGATGTCATGAGCATTTTGAATGCGTCATTGAGTGGAGGGAAATTATTTCATCCATTGGATGAGCTTAGTTTCAAGCAGAAAGGGAAGATAGAGGTTTTTCTGTTCTCATTTCTGGAAACCTCTTCACTTCTTACTTGTTTTCAATTGCTCTCAGTACTTACTTGGCATTTGCAGCTAAAAGCTTTGAATTTAACCATCCAGACTTCAATTTCTTTCATTTTCAATCGATGAGTTTGGTTTTTCTATTCTTTTTCTTTCATTTGAATGGTTCATTATGTTCTAAACCTTAGGGTAGGAGATGCTGCTGGCTGTTGTTGTTTTTTTTGCATTTGCTCCTTTTTTCTTTTTTTGAGTTTTTTTTTTTGTCCCTCGTCTTGCTTTGTTTAGGTATTAACTGATGGCCAAATGGAAGGGTCTTTCTATTTCCGAAAAAGGGAAGGAAGTAGTGGATGAAGCTGAGTATAATCTTTATGGATAGGTCAGTAGTGAGGTTAGAGAGGTAGTCTTTATTTTTAATGATAGGGAGTTTGTTCATAGGTTTAAGAGGGCGTGTTTAGTGTCTTCTGATAATGAGAAGAAGGTGGAATGCCTTCTGTGTGGTATCGAGAATAGGGTCTGTAAATATAGGGAAAGGGATGGCGAGGTTGATTTTATTTATATGTATATCGATTTTTTTGAGAAGTAGTTAGATGTTGGGGTGGTCCCTTTTACTCAATTTGAGGAAGGTTGTTTGAACAAGGTCAATGTTGACCCTTCTCAACTTCATCTTAACAGTTGGGCGTTTGTCCGAGCATTTGAGAATCTGTTCGCTATGCTCGAGTAGAAGCCCAGTGTTGGTGTATTCTTTTACTTTTTTCAAGTCAAGGGTGTAGAAAAGGGGAGTTGGATTTCTTTCAATAGTGTCTCTAAGAGGAAGTTGTTGTCTTTGTTGACTTCTAACTTCAAGAGGTTTAAGGAGAAGTTTATTAAGGTTAGGTCGGTTGAGACTAAGTTCCCCTTCTTTTTGGATTTGAATGGTCTAGAGAGGTTTCCTTTGTACTGGCAGCACAATACTAGCTAGATTTTGAGGGTAGAGTATGGTTCTCTACCCTATGATGATCAGGTTGTGACTGATTTTTTGGAGGAGTGCGTGAGTCCGAGCTCTCTATTGTCTTGTGTAGTTTCATTAGAGTGGGTTTATGATAACAAAGAAGTCCTCAAACATATAGGTAGTATTTTATATATTTTTTCTTTTTGGCTTCATCTTGCTTGTATGATTTTGATCTGTGTGTTCTTTGCAGGCGAAATGGCTCCCAAACTTAGTCCGAAGGAGGTGGTTACCTTCAAGTCTCAGAGGAATGTGGTTGTGAATGAAAGCCGAGCTATCCTTCTTTTTGCTAGAGTTGGGTCGAGCTCAGGTACTCTTACGGATCCAACCCTCTGAGGAGTCGGAAGAGGACTAGGGTGGACCTTGGTCCTCAGTTGGCTTCTGAGCTGATGTCTTCACTTTCTCCTGTTGCTCTAATGGGAGCTACAAAGGTGGCGGGCTTCCTAGATACTACTAGTCGTTCAAGCCTTTAGAGCAAGGAGTTTCCTCATCTATAGTTTATTGATCAGCAGCTCACCTATCCTGGAGATAGGAGTTTAATGGAAAGGATGGGTATCCCTGGCCTATGTCATCATCTAGAGATTCAGGGTCTTCGCCAGGCTCAATTGCTTGGTTTTTTGGAGAGGCGGTATAGAGGTATGATCTGAGAGCTTGAGATTGAAAGGGTGGTCTCCAGGGACTTCAAGGCTGAGAAAGAGGAAACTGAGGCCAAGTTGACCGAGAAAAGGAGGGGTTGGCTGGAGGCCAAGAAGTTGTTTAAAGAGAAAATCAACTCCCTTGTGGCCCGAGTCAAGATTGATGCTGACGCGGCTGCTCTAAATATCGAGGAGCTTGAGATCGAGAAGAAGCTCTTCGAGGATAAGAGTAGAAGTTTGGTAGAGGAGAATGATCAGCTAAAAGGTCTTCAAGTGGAGGTCAACTCTCTGAAGAACGAGGTGGTCAATTAGTACACAACCGGTTTTGATCGGGCCCTTGAGCAAGTTCAGTTCTTTCATGTGGATCTGGACTTGGCTCAATGCAGTCCCTTCAAGGAGGTTATTGATGGTGTGCTGGTCAACCATCTTGTAGTTGGGGAGGTTAATGAGGGTGCTCAGGTTGGACAAGCTATTGAGGAAGGAGGTGATGATAAGGTTCAGGTTGTGGAACCTATTCAAGTCATCTTTCCTGATGAGGCTGGAGCTCCTGCTAATCTTTGAGTCTTTTGTGCCTTTCTCTTTTGTGCTTGGAAAAATGATTTGTAATTAAATACTTTTTATTTTTACGATGTAATTTCTTTGTTCTCCATTCTTTATGATTTCTCGGATCCTTTATGCTTGGATAATGTTGCCTTAAGTATGATGTATTCTAATCAAGTATGATAAACTTGGATTAGGCATGGTAAGCTTGGATCGTTATAAGTATTATAACTCGAATAAAGTAATATAAACTCGGATCAAGTATTATAAACTCGGATCGAGTATTATAACTCGGATCATGCCTAGTTGAAAGTACCAAGGTGTAGCCTCGTCTGTGTTTTTTCTAGTATGTTTTTATGGCATGGTGCTTTTATGTGCCTTTCATTACTCTATTTGTATTCTGAGGATTATATGAAGTGTGGCGGCTTTTTGATGCACCTTCACGACTCAAATGTATTGAGGTTTATTGTGAGTATGGTGGCTTTTTGATGTGCCTTCATGACTCGAATGTGTTGAGGTTTACTGTGAGTACGTTTTTTTGATGTGCCTTCGTGACTTGAACATGTCGAGATTTACTGTGAGTGTGGCGACTTGTAGTGTGGCCAAGGTTTTATATATGAGTATCTGTAGACATAATATGGGAGGTGAAAGCTATTTAAAAAAGAAAGAATTACATTTGTAACTTTTTGCTACTGAATTGTTCGGATCATATCCGATCATGCCTCATTAAAACCTTTGCTGGTAAAACCCAGTGGGAAAAATCCCAACAAAGGAAAAAGTGTGCACCCATCAAATGTGATTTGAGGCATCTATTCTCTAGCTATAGCATTTTCTTAGGGACAAGGCATTCTATGTTCGTAGGAGAACTTGTCCTGAGAGCTCGGCAATTTTGTAATCTTCTCGGCCGATGTCTTTAGTAATTCGGAATGGTCCTTCCCAGTTTGGGGCTAACTTTCTTTCTCCTGGGTTCTTCCTTTGTTGCTCCAATTTTCGTAGGACCAAGTCTCCGACTTGGAAAGTTCTCAGATCGAGTTTCTTGTTGTAAATTTGGGCTACCCTTTGGTTGGATGCTTGTTCTTTGACATGAGCTAGTTCTCGATCTTTTTCTATGAGATCTAATTTTGCTCTTTGTCTTTCTTTTTCTGTTGCATATGTAAATGCCAATCAGCGGGCATTAGGTTAGGCAACTTCTACTGGGAGCATGGCCTCACTGCTGAAAATGAGCCTGTATGGTGTCTCTTGTGTTGAAGATTGAGCAGTAGTATGGTATCCCCAAAGGATCTCGAGGAAGTCTCCGGCCCAGAGGCCTTTGGCTGTGTCAAGCTTCTTCTTTGAAGCTGTGAGGATGACTTTGTTAGCAGCTTCTGCTAGGCCGTTGGTTTGAGGGTGCTCGACAGAGGCGAAGATGTATTTGATTTGGAAATTGTCACAGAGTTCTTTCAATCTTTGGTCTATGAATTGTGTGCCATTATCATTGATCAGTTCTTTGGGGAGGCTGAATCTACATATGATTCTCTTCCAGATGAATTTCCTAATTTTCTCTGTAGAAATTGTGGCCAAAGGTTTTGTTTCAATCCACTTGGTGAAGTAGTCTATGGCTACTACCAAGTACTTGAGCTGTCCTGGTGCAAAGGGAAAAAGGCCTAGGAGGTTGATCCTCTATCTGTGAAAGGGCCAACTAGCTTCAGAGAAGTGCAATGGTTCTGGGTGTTTCTAGGGGACTTCAGAGAATCTTTGGCATTTTATCGCATTTGTGCACGAAGTTGGCACAGTTAGCTTTCATAGTGATCCAAAAATACCCTGCCCAGAGTATTTTCGCAGCTAGAGCTTGGCCTCCAATATGATTTCCATGGACTCCCTTATGTACTTCGGCCATGACATCATTGACTTCATGAGGGCCGAGGCATTTCAGGAGAAGGAGTAAGTATCCCCTTTTGAATAATAATCCTCCACAAATGGTGTAGTAGCTCACCTATCTTTTGAATTTCTTTCCATCGACTACTGAGTTTGGAGTTTCTCTGGAAGTCAGGTAGTCGAGGAGTGGAGTTCGCCAATCTCAACCTCCTACTTCTGTGTTGCAATTTTCAGATTAAAGGCAGCTCGATTTTGAAGCTTTATTTGAATCATGGATTTGTTTGTTCTGTGGTTTGCTGGTGCTGGCGAGCTTGGAGAGGATGTCGACCCTAGTGTTGTGCTCCCTAGGTATATGTGTTACTTCACATGAGTCTAAGTGGTACATCAAGCTTTTTACCAGTGCAAGATATTTTTCTAGGAGAGGGTCTCTGGCCATGAAAGTGCTGGTGACTTGGCCGATGACGAGTTGTGAGACGGCTTTGATGATGAGCCTTTGGGCTCCAACTTCCTGAGCAAGATTTAGGCCAACGATGAGTGCTTCATATTCTACTTGGTTATTACTGGCACGGAATTGGAACTGTAAAGATTGTTTGATTAAAATCCCTTCTCCATTTTCGAGAGTGATTCCGGCTCCGCTTCCTTTGCCATTAGTTGCCCCGCCTACATGTAATGTCCAGGAGATGAGTTCTTGTTCGGGGATAGAGGAAAGTTCAGCGAGGAAGTCAACCAAGTCTTGGGCCTTGATCGGTCCTCTGGGTTGATATTATAGGCTGTGTTCGAAATGTTTGATCGACCATGAGATCATCCTTCCTGCCAGTTCTAGTTTGATCTGAATTTGCCTAATGGGTTGCTCTGTTCGGACAATGATGTGATGGCTGTGGAAGTATGGTCTTAGCTTCCTTGTAGAGATGACCATGGCGAAGGCAAGCTTTTCGATCTTCTGATACCTTTGCTCGGGTCCTTGGAGTGTTTTGCTCACAAAGTAGACAAGCTGTTGTTCTCTATCTCATTTGGTCACTAGAACCGAGCTTACTGTGTGTTCGGTTACTAACAAGTATAGGAAAAGGGTTTCTCCGAGGTGAGGTTTAGTGAGAACTGGTGGGGTAGAGAGGAACATCTTGAGTCCTGCGAAGGCCTTTTCACACTCCTTGGACCATTCGAATGATGCCTGCTTTTTTATCATTGTGAAGAATGGAGCTGTTTGCTCTGCTGATCTTGACAAAAAGCGAGATAAGGTTGCTAGCCGACCGGTGAGCTGTTGTACTTCTTTTACTGAGTTTGGGCTTCTCATCTCTAGTATTGCTCGACATTTATCAGGATTGGATTTTATTCCTCGATTTGTGACCATGAATCCAAGGAATTTCCCTCCATGGACTCCAAATACATATTTTTCTGGGTTTAGCCTCATGTTATACTTTCGCGGTTGTCCGAGTATTTCTTCCAAGTCACTAATGTTATTTCTAGCTATAGGGTTTTTTCCACCATGTCATTAATATACACTTCGACATTTTTGCCAATTTGTTCTTCAAAAACCTTGTTCATGAGTCTCTGGTATGTGGCTCCTGCATTCTTCAGACCGAAAGACATGACTTTATAGCAGAAGTTGACATGCTTGGTGAGGAATACGGACTTGTCATCGTCTTGTGGATGTATCCTGAGTATGTGTCCATAAAGCTTAGGTATTGGTAGCCAGATACATTATCGACAAGTTTGTCGATGCTAGGTAATGGGTAGGAGTCTTTTGGGTAGGCTTTGTTGAGGTCAGTGAAGTCTACACACATGCACCACTGCCCTGAGGAGTTCTTTACCATTACCATGTTTGCAAGCCAAGTGGTGTATCTGATTTCCTTGATGAAGTTGGCTTTGAGGAGTTTTTTGGTTGCTTCTAAAGCTGCTTTTTGGCGTTCAGTCCCAAGATTTCTCTTCTTTTGTGATATTGGTCAAGCTTTTAGATCAACCATAAGTTTGTGGTTGATTACATCCGGGCTTATTCTTGGCATGTCAGTTGGAGTCCAAGCGAAAAGGTCAACATTCCTTAAGAGTAAGGCGTGAATTCTACTGATAAGTTCGGAGGGAGGTCGGCTCCGATGAATATTACTTTGTTGGATTGATCGCTGATCTAGATCAGTTGTAGGTCATCAGTGCATTGAGGACGATTCTGGATTTCCCCTCTGGGATCGAGCTCAGAGATTAAAGGCGTTTGGTCAGTGTGTAAAACACTGTGCACTTGTTCAGTCTCTGGCTTTTCTGATTTTTCTGTGGACTTTGTTTTCAGGCATTCATTGTAGCATGTTCTTGCTTCCTTTTGATCAGCATGAACTACTCCGACCTTGGATTCGGAAATTGGGAATTTCAGGGCTAGATGAGGTGTTAAGACTACAGCTCCGAGGGCGTTGAGTGATGGTCGCCCTCGGATTATGTGGTAAGGACTGTGGGCATTTATGAGAAGGTATTGGAGGTCGACAATCTTTGCTAGTGGTTCCACACCGAATGTGGTCCTTAGCCACATGTAACCGAGTACTTTTACTCTGTTCCCTGTGAATCCGACCAACTCGCCACTGTATAGGAGAAGCGAGCTTTCAGAAAGTTGCATGCGTTTGAAAGTGGAGTAAAAAAAGATTTCAGCCGAACTCCCTTGATCCACTAGGACTTTCCTGACCAGAAAATTACCAGCGAGGATGGAGATTACAACCGGATCATGCAAATTTTCATCAATTCCATTGTAGTCAGAGTCTGAGAAAGATATTACTAGGTTTTTGGTCTTTGGCCTTGAGGGGTGTAACATTCCTTCAAGCGACATGATCACCCAGAGTGACCTTTTTCTTGCCGAGCTGGTCCCCCATCCTCTTGCAAATCCCCCAGCGATGTGATCAATGACTCCTTAGATCTTGGTTTCTTCGGGAGAGCAAGATCGTGTTTTCCTTTTAGGCTTTTTGTGTCTTGGTAGGGATTCATTTCCTAATAAAGAGGGGCTATGATGTTTGTCTTTTCATTCTCGACCTCAACCTTTTTTCTTTTCTTCTTTCTTCTTGATGAATTACTTCAGGTATCCTTTTCGGATGAAGCGTTTGATATGGTGTTTCAAGTTTTTGCACTCCTCGGTTGTGTGTCCCGTGGTGTTGTGATACTCACAGACTTTGTTCCTTTATGCACCTTTTGGACATCGTCGGGGCTCATTTTTTACTGGTTTCATGAGCTGAGCACTGAATATTTCTTTTAGGATTGTACTTGCTCGGGCGTTAAGTAGTGTGTAAGTGGTGAATCTTGGCTCGGAGGACTCTAAGTTTTGTTTGTGTTTGCCCCCTTGTGTCTCTAGGCCGAGCTATCCTTTTCTTGTTTTTGGTTCTTTTCTACTGCTCGGAGCTCCTCGGCATTGATGTATCTGAGGCCTCTTTCGCGGAGTTCATGTATGGTCCTTGGTCTGTTGATTGCCAGATTTTCCTTGAAAGGCCTAGGGCATAGGCCGATTCGGATTTGGTGGAGTTCTAAGGCAAGGTCAAGGCTGGAATTTGTGATGCTTCCTCTTGGAAATGTGTCAGGTATGTTCTCAGGGACTCATCAGATCCCTGTATGACGTGTTCTAAGGAATCTGAAGTTTGGAGGACAAGAACTTGTTGGTAAAAGCTCTTGCTAGATCATCGAACCTGTGGATGGAGTTTCGGGGTAGGGTTGAGAACCAGAGTAGTACTGATTTTTCTATGAAGGATGGGAAAGCTCAACAAAGGATTCGGTCAGTGGCTCCGTTGATTAGCATCATGGATCTGAACATAGTAATGAATGATTGGGGGTCTCCTGTTCCGTCATAGGGACGGAGTAAAGTGGAGCCTGAAGTTGAGGGGTAGGTCGGTGGCTATGAGCTTTTCTGAGAATGGTCCGTAGTGTATGATTTTGAGCTCATTGTCAGATTCAGTTTGATAGGCTAGGTGGTTTGTATATCAAGGTTTACTGCTATAATTGGCATGTTCAATATTCCTCGGGTTGGTGGTTCCTTGTTTAGGGTTCTTTTGAGTTTTCAATCCTCAAGGATTGGTTTTCTTCCTGCAGTTTACGGAGTTGTTCGACCAATTTCCAATTTTCTTCTTGTAATTGGTCAAGGTGAGGGGGAGGTTGGTTATGGGGGGGGGGGTGTGTTGGCTAGAAGTGTCAGTCATGGGTAATGGGGTTTGAGGTTGAGGTAGGCTTGTTTACCAGGCCTACGATGGGTGTCAATGTTCTTACCTAGAAATAGTGCAAAGGTGCAAGCAACCCCGACGTCCGTTGAAACGGGGGGTGGGGTACCTATAAAGACACTATGATGCTTAAGTCAGTAAAAGCGTGAGGAATGGAGAGGTGTTTATGTGATAGAGATTCTTTTATACCTAGGGGCCCCCTTATATAATGTGAGATTATCCCTTGGTAAATCTGTTATGATTTTCCTTAAGTATAGGAGATATTCCTACGATTTGATTAGTATTAAAGATAATGATAAGATATGATGAGATATAGAGAGATATTATATGAGATTTAGAGGATATCTTCAACTAAATCTGAGGTAAATTCGCTGGGGATACAGTGCAATGTGATCAAGTTGTGGGACCTCATGAGGGGGAGAGATTCGGGTTGGGCCGATCTCTAGGACCCATAACTAAGCTCTAATTGGTTGGGCTAAGGAAATCGACCCATATTTTTCAGTCGAGCATAGATACTAAATTTAAAGCTAAATTAATACTATTTTTTAGTTTAATTTTGATGTATTGAGTCATTTAATTAAATCTTTTCCCTTTCCATGAACTTTAAAGTAGTATATGTAAATAACCATATTTATTGATATAATAATACATGATGAAAAGATCATGTAAAAATTTTTAATATTTTCAATACATTGATCAATTTTTTATCTAATATATTACTAGATAATTATCGTATTATCATACATATAATAATCGTGATCACATACCAGCGTGATACACTATACGTAATTAATGTCGTGGAAATATGGAAATTTTTGTCCATTTATCAAACCTAGTACAAAATGATAAATTTAATCTGATAAGAAATAGTATAAAACTCCATTGCTACTATACCCTTGTATAATGGAATCTATCTGAAGATGTAAGCTGGAGTATATACTTGCGAGTGGACTGTTGCTTGTGGATTAGACAAATCTAAATGAGGAAGATGGGCATTTTAGTACAATTATATAAAAGAGTACTCACTCCATTTTATAAAAACTATGAATTTTTTACTTTTTAATATTTGAAAATATCTATTCATTTAAAATATTTAGGTAATATTAATTTTTTCTTTTATTTATATTTTTAATATAAATATGTTAGTTAAATAATTAATATATTTATCAAGATGAGTAATAATGACTATAAAAAATATTTTTTGTCAGCACATTAATTTTTTTTCATCCATTAAATTTTTTTTTCCTCAACATGTATATTGTTTAAGTTTTTATAATTATTATAAAACAGAGAGGGCAACTGATCAGGAGTGATAATATACAAAAAGGTTGTGGACCACTCCCTAATATGAGACATGCAAAATTTCTGAGTAAGATGAGCTGAAGGGAAAACAATTAATGCGGGGATATTATTTTTCAGCACAGATGGGCAAGTTGGGTGCAGAATGGTCACAAAAGACGGTGGCTTGGCATTGCTAAAGCCTAAAAGCAGCATGTTTCTTCTTCTACTTTTTCAACGACTTTGTTTATCTCTGCTTTTTTTTTTTTCCCAACTACTTTAGGAGAGAATAAACCAGTCCAAAATATATATATGTGGTAAGGATTTAATTTCGTGCCGTTCAATAATTAAGTCGGGGGATTATTGTCTCGTGGTAGCTTCTTTCTTTTTGATAGGTGGTGGCTTCTTCCTAATTAACTGCAATTTATGTGCAGAAAGGGTCCGTCCTCGCAAAAGATATTTTTGCAATGGATTTTTTTTTTTTTTGGCAATGGAGATTAATAAATAGCATCATGGAGGTTAAAGAACAATTTTTGAAGATTTTTAGTTATGTATGGAAAATTAACAAAAATTCTTTCTTCATCTTTTCTTCTTTCGAAAGCTTGGGAAATAAGATAGAAAAAAAAAATTAATGTTTAACTTTTTAAAATTCATAGTTATGCAATAAAAATTTAAGAATTTAATTTGTAGTCAAGTATGTAATTCAAGAACATAATGAATAGAGGTAAAAAGTTAGGGACGTATTTACCAGGAAAAAAAAAAAGTTAGAGACATAATAATTTCTAAATTCCCATTGCTTAATAACTAAACATCCCGGAAAAATATAGCGCGATACTCAGAGCTAACTTTGCTTGGGGAGAGAAGATTTTTTTAATCTTCATTGCAGAATTAACAGTCTCTCAAGAATTAATCTGTAGTTCTATTTAATACAATACCCACAAAAATAAAATCTGTGAGTGTTAAATCCTTTAAAATTTTGAATGGAAATTGAAGATATTTATTGTGATATAAGCAGTGTATTCACCCATTGCTCATTTGTCAACCTGAAGTTGGGGTCCGGTCTTCACCTGCAATAGGAAGCCTTGAATTGCAATTCCCTTCGAGGAGTAAAATTTTTTATCCATGACTTAAATACGTGATGGGATCATTATGAATGGTAGAGTGACATAGCTACCGCAATTCAGTGAGAATAAGTCCGGATTGTTTTGATTCGGTTTTGCTTTCAGGGCATTTTGCACCATTTCGCCCCAAAAAAAAAATTTATATGATGTGATGGAAACTATTTTTTCAAGAAATGGTGAACGGAATCGTACTGAGTTCAAGTAATCTTTTGCTTTTTAAGTCCTCGTAGTAAACTAATTTTGAATTTTATGAATAAAAAAATTAATATAAAAAATGTCCTTCATTATATTATTGGAATTAGATTAATTAAAGTCAAGACGATTTTAAATATTGATAGCTCATACAGAAATTAAAGGAAAAAAGTTAGTTTGGTCTTGTGGCTTTGATGATAGAGTAATGAGTAAACAAAAGCCTTGCTTCCCATGGCATTTTCAACTCATAAATGTTCTTATATTTTCGCCGGTTAGGCGTAAATTGTGGTACTTGTCGTGATTTTTTTCATGAGGGGCTGCGATTGGAGTGGATGAATTTGATCCTTCGCCACAGAGAAATTCTTGTATGTTTTTTGAGCATATTTAATTTGTATTCATAGACATGCTTAACCATGTTTCTTTTTTTTTTTGGGTAATTGAAGAAAGAATAGAAATTAATGGCCTGTTCAATCCTTAACTTAATATAAATATACTTTAAGAGCATGTAAAAAATTTTCCTGTGACGAAAGAACGGTTTTGTTGTTTCCATGATTAAAATGTGAAATAAGTTTTTCCTACGTTCTTCTTTTTTTTGGGTTTCTCTTTTATACGAAAAAAAATTGACAGATGAATTGTATATAGGAAACAATTATAAATTTTGTAGGGGTTTTCAGTTTTATTTTGAGGATTAAATAACATTCTATCTAATAATTTATTTCATTCTCTCTCTAACTTTTTATTATATCGTTAGTTGATGGGGGATACATTTAAACAACTCGGGATCTTTCTATTTACGAGTAGAGAATTTTCGCTCAAAAAATCATGTATTCGAATAGTCTCTAATACTTGAGAATCATAATTATGAAAAAAATATTAAAAAAGTCTCCAATTATTTCATTTCTTTCCATATAATTATGATATCATCAAATATGTTAGGAATATTTTGTAAATTATGACATATAATCCTAGAAATATGTGTTATGAAACAAACAAATTTTAAATTTATTTTCAAGAATTTGAAAATTAATCTCATTAATTTTAAGGGTATGTTTGGTTGAAGGATAAAAGTAGGAGTAAAAGTTATATGAATTAGTTCCATATCTAAAGTAACACATAAAACTCATTTATATAATTTTTACCTTCAATTTTATCTTTCAACCAAACATACCTTTAACGGTAAATAAACAAGTGTTTTAAAATATCCATGAATCACATTCTTTTGATATAACAAGGGTATAATATTTCCAAGAATGTGATTTCTGAAATGTGATTTTAAATTTTGAAACAAGCATCCCTTAAGTGGATTTCCCTTAGAATTTAAATATTTATCCCTAATATTATATGATAATACACAAAAAAAAATTGAGAATTGAATCTTCCATATTTTAGTGAGTACGGTAGCCTTCTACATCTTTACAGAACTATTTGAATTGATGGGATTACTAGCTTCACTAGATTTTCACGTGCTATGCAAGAGTATTTTTCAAAAATATTAGTTATATCATATTTCTTATATGTTAGTTTTATATTTTTTTCATATAATATAAATATATAAATGTTGGAAAATGATGTTCAATCCTGTAAAATAGGAAAAAAAGAAGATGTGTGTTAAGCATGAGATGTGCATACTTACACTATCCTTAAAGATTATTCTATCATAGTACAGAAATCCTTCAAGATATAGAAGATTTTTTTGAGATTAATCAGAAACTTAAGAACTATAATAAAGATATATGAACAAAAAAGTATTATTACAAGACACTTGAAAATTCTTATGTGTAAATGTTCTTATCATAAAAGTCGATATATATATATATATATAGCCAAAAGGTCAGAATATATTCTAATAGGGAAGGAATTCTACCCAACATCTATATCACTGTGGTTATGTATCGTTATAAAATAGGAATTAAATAAAAAACCAAAATCTAACTATTCAAGAAAAAAACTTAATCAATGGAATTTAATTATGTAATCAAAATTGATTTGAGTTAAAAGGAATTAAACAAGGAAAAACACCACCTGATATGTTTGCCATTAAAACTAATATGCATAGCAATTTAAAACTAGCATGATTTGGAAATAATTTAATCACAATAGTATCGATTTTGTTTAAATACACAATTCTCTTGTAATATGTAAATAAATATTTGAAAGTCAATTACAATCTTCAGATAATAAATAAAAATACTATTAAATAATTATATAAACTTTTTGAAATATGTATTTTAAATTTAAAAAATCCAACAATAAATACTTAAATTAAGCTTTCCCTTGTTTTGATATTTTCTTCTATTTATGTTAAAAACAAAACCAATATGTTTCAAAGACTAAAAATAAATATAAATTTTGTAAATTAAAGAAATTAAATTGTATTTACAAAAAAGTGATATTTGAATAAAAATAGTAAAGTAACTATTCACCACAAATAAGAGTAAAGTAACCAAATAACTTATTTTGGGATAAACTGAATTAAAAAAGAAAGACAACATTAATGCTTGGCTGCAAAAAAAAATGAAGCAAATATTCTCTGAGAAAGATAACTGAGGGTCATATATTGAATAACAACGAGGTCCGGATTAATCTCATATGGTGCCCATAAAATACTCTATTAAAAAAAATAGAGACACATGCCATTTAGACAAATTGAAGAGAATACCCTAAAAAGTTATCTGGTCTCAAGAATTAGCACTCAAAAACCGTATGTAGCGTTGGATTTGTGAAATATCAGCATTGTACAAGTTAATTTGCTGAGGTGTTCGAACATTTGTTTTTGTTTCCATTTTGCCACAAATTTGTGTTGTGGAATTGGTGATGTGACTGTAAATATTCATAACAATAAGAGTAAATTTAGGACATAACAATTGTGTTTGATGAACTTCACATAAATATGTTAGGTGCAACTTTCTTTAAGCAAGCCTAATATTATTTATAAAATATCGATCAAGTGGATTTCACATTTAAAAATTAGGATTTTCTTTTTTTAACAATACATTCGAACTTTGTACCCAAACATATGAAATTATCTCAAAACAATTTTTCATTATGGAGAAAAAGAACTATTTTCTTACATTCTCATACATAATATCTTAGCAAAGTAAAACATATATATATATATATATATATATATATATATATATATATATATATATATATATATATGCATCATTAGGAATCATATCGGATCTTAGAGTTGTTGATCATTAAATTTGCCATTCAACTCTTGTAATTATTTATTTATATATCGTAGTAAAAAGAATATTTTGACTCTAATAGGCTCAATTGCAATTGATGTAACCTTTCCGGTTTTTGTTTTTAATCAAAACAATAAGTTAATGAATATTAAGACGGAAAAACTCATTTATATAAAATATATAATACTGTAATCTATACCTATTTATATGTTGAGGGCGTGACCGCATTGTCCCTTCTAAGATGCGCCTATGCTTTTGACTTTTGAGGTTTCAGGTTGACCTAATCTATTTGTAAAGAGTAATGGTAATTGAACTCATAAAGTGTAAAATACTGTGTCAATTTGTATATTATTTATCATTAAATAATGTGTAAATTCTACTTGAATTGGATTCACGTCCTATTCAATGGTGGATATGATATATGTCAGTATGGTATTTCACATTCTATGAGTATAAATAACATTACTCATTTATAAATTATAAAGCTCTAGCTATTCTCACTTTGAAGTCATGCATTGGCTATTGTACACCAAATGAAGTGTGGTGTGCCATATATATTTAATCACACTGGCAATGTGTTGCCAAATGTATCAAAAAATGTGATGAATTTAATTTAATCATACTTTTTAAATATGACGAAACACTAATATATTATATACCACACTTTATCTGGTATAATAAAAACAAAACCTGAAAGTCGATTTAAGCAACAACAATCAATATATGTTACTCATGCAACATATTCACACGACTTATTATACCCACGTATCCTACTAGTCATGCCGATACTTAAAGGACATGAGGATATGCGAATAAATTGTCACAACTTCTACCGTCATCTTTCACATAAATAGCAGGGATAAATGCATTTTACTCTTAAAACTTTTCAAGATATATATGATATTCTAAATATTTTAAATTATATAAAATATTTCTTAATATAATTTTGATAACTAATAAATATAAGATTTATGTGTACTTAATCGCCCTTATACTTTTAATTTGTGTAACTTGATACATTGTATGTGAATATTATATGTAATTAATCCTCTAAATTTTTTTATTTTGTGTAACTTGACACTCTAGTATAACTTAAAATTTTACACTGTTTAAAAAGTATAATGTTTTTGCATAGTTTGAATAAAGTTTATGATGTTATAATATATGTTTTGAAAAGTCATAGTGTAAATTACATTTAACCCTAAACAATATATGCAATGGCTAGTTCTCCACTAAATACTATACAATTATAGTCTAAATATTTATTCGCTTGTTTTTTCTCGGCGTAATATGAACCACTTCCAAGTAAAAAACAATAATATTAGCCTCAATTTTCTTTCTCATTACCTCAACATTCTGACTAGTGACAAAATAAGTTATCCAAAAGGGGATTTCTTTGACACCTATAAAATTTATGGATATTAATACCTTCTAAATAATTTATAGCTAAAAATTTACTACGTATCTCATTAATTAAATTTATTAATATTTTAAATATTTATAATTAAATCATAATCCTTGAATATAAAAGAGTACCGGTATCTTTGGGGTACCATAACAAAAACTTATCCAAAAATATGTTTTTATATATACATTGCTATTGAGTCTTAAAGTTTTGGGCGCCAAGTAAAACTGAGAAATAAATTAAATACAAATTTTGAACTAATAAACGAAGAAAAAAAATGTTATTTATACTTATGAGATGTTGGATACTGTGTCAACTCACATTTCATTCATCGTTGAATGTGATATAGACTCTATTTGAATGAGATCTATATCTCATCCAATAATGGATGAATTGAGTCGACATACTGTTCCACACCTATGAGTACAAATAATACAACTCATAAACGAAAGAAGTGCTTTTAATATACAAAATCCTATAATACTGTCCAAAAAAAATCTTCAAATAAAAATTAAGAATGAGTAATGATATTTTGACACTCAAAAAGTGAGTGTCTAAATAGACATCCACTTTATAACCATTGGATGTGATGGATGTTAAGAATAAGTGGGGACCACTATCAAATCCAATGGTTATAAAATGGATATCTAAAATAGATACTCACTTTTTAGGTGGTAAAATATCATTCCGCATTCACCTTGTTCACTGTAGTGACAAACTTAACCACATCCTAAAGATACGCGCATTATATGACTGCTTAATTGATAACTAGGGTTTGAACTTTGAAAGCCGAAACCCCATTTCTGGTAAGAGCGCGGAATATGGACCGGAAGGTACGCATATGCATTCTTAATTTATTTAATTATTATACAACTTCCAACAGCCGTCCACTTTCCCAACTGACAGTTAGTTGTTAACAGCAATATGTAGCTGTCAACCACATTGAAGACGGTGATATGGTGTGTCATTCAGTTCAGGGACCCACTCAAATTTTCAACAAAGAGCTTTACGGTATGATGCATACGGAAATTCATGTATAAAGTGACTCGGGACTGAAGTAGTGTCTTCGGGGTAAGGGAGAGGGAAATAACTTGAGACCAGAAAATGCGACTTAAGAGTGGCTTATATTGGTTTGAAAGGAAGATTATTGAGTGATGACAGGCAATTAATGACACCTCTCCCAATTAATTCAGGACATGGCCACGTCCATGTATCGTATGGCAATTGACGATGGCAGATTGGAATTTTCAGCCTCGCCGACAACCATGTAAGCAAACATTCCCGTAACCGTGCATTCTTTGCCAGCACCCTGTAAGAAAGTATGCGCAGGAGAGAGGACCACAGGTAGTGAATGAGAGCAAGATGGGATAGAATTGATCAGTTACTTGTAATGGTCGACGATTGAACATAAAGTTTTCATTTATTTGGGTTCCAGCATTTTGTTAACTATTAGCAAACTTGTATGAGAAAATATTATTTAAAATTATCATTAATTTAAAGTTTTTTAAATCAATCTTTAATTCTATAAAATATAAATAACTTTTATAATTATATCTTTATATATATATATATATATATATATATATATATATATATATATATATATATATGTATGTATGTATTGATAAAAATACAAAGGCTCAGCTCAAAGCTGAGAAGCAACATCCTCAGAAAGTCAAAGGAAAAGATTACAGCATATAACTAAGAAAAGTAAAAAGGTAAAAGCCAAGCAGAACCTATAGCATATATATTTTTCTCAGTTAATGCATCCCGTAGAATTTGACTTGTTCCACTATATTTAGCCAATCAGCGGCATCAGTTATGCTCATTGGCACTCAAATTGTGGCCTGGTATCCTCAAACATATATATAAAATAGGATTAGGATCAAATTATATCAATATAACTTTAAATAAAATTACACCACTTATAACTTTTAATGAAATAATTTTTTTTATTGATTCAACCGTTGAATTATAATTACTTATCATAAAGATTATTTGTGTTAAATTTTATAAAAATTGAACATCAATTGCAATACAATTATATAGATTATATTCTTGTTCATTTTAAATATATATATATATATTATGTTAATTTTGATGTATATAAAAACTATGCCAAGCAATTTTAGATTAATTTGAAATTTTACAGATTTAATCTATACGATGTAAGCTTCTAATCCAATGGTAGGTTTTATAAAAATTTACACCAATCAAAAGCTATTCAACGATATAACATTTTTTTAAAGTTATATTGGTATAATTTGATCCTAACCCATATACTTCTTAATATAAAATAAGATATGAATAAATTAAACATTTCTTTCATACAAGATATTTTAATTACATAATCATCTTTTCTATTTTCAAAACATACATCTTAAATATGATTATAAGATAAATTTAGTTAACGGGTTCATGTTTTAAAGTAATTAAAGATAATTTCTTTGTCAAATTGGTTAACCATATATTTGTTAAAAAACAATTGAATACCCATCAGTAAGACAATAAATCAGTTGAAATAATATAACATATAAATATATAAATGTTATGAAAATAATCAAATTAAAATTTAGACGTTGTCTTTATTAACTTAAATTTAATTTAACATATGTTCGTTGGTTATCGATTGAATCATAACTATTGGGGCTACTTTAAATTGGATCAATGATATTTATTTATATTATTATTATCTAACAATTATTCATAATTTTAATTTTGAAATTAAGTCAAACTATAGGTTTTGAATTTGTCTAGTTTATTTTATATATGGAAATCACTTAATTGAAAATGTATTGATTTTGTACAGAAAAGAATACTTGATTTTGTACAGAAAAAATATTTTAGAAAGATATAATGGAAAATTTGAAAATTTTTATTCTGGAGAAGAAAAAAGATTGCCAATGAAATGGATGAAGGCGGCTAAAATTGGCTGTACAGCTATTTAGTTCAAGTGTTGAAACAAGATAAAAAATATCAAATTGAGACTTTTGGTATTTAGAAAATGAAAAGTCTTAATTCATAATATTAGTTTTATATATAGCATATGATATAATATGACGTGCATAATTATTCGTCTTGAAAGTTTTGAAATTAATCAAGTCAAATTATATATATTGTTATCTTGTTTAATTTAACATACGAAATCACTTAACTGAAAATGTATTTGCTTTTGTACAAAAAGAAACTTGACTTTGTACTATATATATATAGTCGTAGAAACTTTTTAGTTATATTTCACGAGCTTTTCCGTTACTTTTTCCGTTGTTTTATTTTCTTTTAATCTTATGTTGTATAATCAAATTATCTTAGTTAATTATTAGATTTATTGAAAATAGAGAACTATTTTTTTTTAAAAATCAAATTGTTCTTACTTAGATATCTAGAAAGGGGGCAGGTCTCCTCCAAGTATTCATGTAGGGGATGGTGGGGTACTCATATGCAATTTTATGCTACTTATCTTACTACCAAATCCTAACTTTCTGCATAAGTTTAACTGAGTTACTGATGTCAATACTTAGGATTTTGATTTGATCCTCATTGTGTATCTTTGATAGAATCATTAACTATTGCACTAATTTTAGGATGATTATTGGATTACACACTATTGCATTTAACTCGTCTCTTTGAGTATGATTTTGTACACAAGAGCTATGGATCAAGTGCAAAGTGTCAGGAACAAGGCTAAGAACTCTTGAAAAGGAGCTTAGAGCTTAAAAGGAACAAAACTGCGGGAGCTCACTTTGAGATGAGCTCGGCAGAGGCATCAAGATGACAAGCTCAAGTGATGCTCTCTAGAGAGCGCTATAGCACTTATGCGATGACTGGATTACAAATAATTAATATATTTTTGGGCTCCACTTTGAGCTATTTTAGAGAGCAGTGTTTAAGGGATTGATATAGACTTTTACCCTAGTTTTAGTTTTAGTTTTTGAATAGCAGCAGCTATCTACATCTCTCTACATCTTCTTCCCTATTCTTCTTTCTCTAAGGATTCCATTAGTGAAGGTGCTTTGTTCTTAGAGATTGTGGCAAGAATTATTGCTATTATTTTCAAGTTCTCTTTTGTTTAAACTATTGTAATCCTTTAGAGATGGAGGAGTAGATTTTCTTACTAGTGTAAAGGTTTTTGGATGGATTGAGATTAATATTTGAGACTCCTTTTGATATTGAATATATTAGTTTTTTCAATGTTTTGTATTGTCTCTTCTTATAATTTTTATTAAGATAACTAAATTGACAATCATCGTTTAAGAAAACCTTTTGGGTATAAATTCATAGATTCATTGGTTTATATTTGAGGAAGAACATTAGAATTAACTTTTTGATTGGTTATTAGATTACAACAATTCGTTCATTAAATGAATGTGATTTCTAATTAAATTAGGATCTCATTTTTTAGATATTTACATTGGTTAAATTCTAAAGGTCGATTGATCACTAGTATAATTGCCAGTAATTTGTTACTAATAGCCACTAATGTGTTCAATATTTACTCTGTAAGAACTAGTTTCAATCCTAGGAATACCTTACACTAATGCCTTTAATTATGAATTCTTTCTCAATTACTTTTCAATTGCTTTAATTTTAATTTTACAAACCCCCAACTTCCCAACTAAGTGATAAAATCTCCTTGAGAGACGACCTAGGTTTTGTCACTTACTCCTTTTTTTTGTGCAAATTAGCATAAAATTAATTCTAATTCGAGGAGGTAACAATAACTTCTGTCAAATTTTGGCTTCATTGCTAGGGAGGCATTAGAACTTAGTTGTTTATTTTACTGTTTTTAGTTTATTTCATTTCAATTTTTGTATTGCTTTTGTTTTATTTTTTTTTATTTTTGATTGTTCCTTTCTATGAGGCGTCCCCTGTCTACAGGAAATTTATACCTCTTGATTATGAAATTGAGAAAACTTTAAGGCAGATCAGATTGACAAAGCGTTAACAAGAAAAACTATCTGAGTATCCTTATCTTTTGTTTACTGTTTCAGATGATACAGGTAGCATGAGAGATAGCAATATGACACTTAGGGAGCTTACTGACCTTGATTTTACCCAGCAGCCTTTGGCAATTACATACCCCAAGCTTGACAATGATTTTGAGCTTAATGGGCATATGGTCCACACTTTGCCCAAGTTCCATGGGTTGTCTGGGGGAAGACCCACACTAACACTTGAAGAAACTACATATGATGTGCTTTGGTATAAGACCCAATGGGGTGGAGGTGGATAATGTTAAGCTCAGAACATTCCCCTTCTCCCTGTAAGGTGCTGTAGAAAATCAGCTCTTCAATTTGCTAGATAGAATTGTGAATAACTGGATGGAATTGAAGATGCATTTTCTGGATAGATATTTCCCTGCCTCTTGAGTAGCTTCCATCAAAAAAGACATCTTTGGAATCCACTAGTTTGATGAAACTCTACATAAGTATTGGGAGCATTTTAAGCTCCTCTATGCAAGCTACCCTACCATCAGATCCAAGAGCAACTCCTTTTTCAGCACTTTTATGAAGGTCTAGTACCTACTAACAGATGTATGATTGATGCTGCTAGCGGAGATATACTCTTGGATAAGACCCTGGTAGAGGCCCATTCTTTGATTGAAAATATGGCTGCAAATTTTTAGCAGTTTGGTTCTAGGACTATAGCCAGTATTAAGGGCCTTTATGAAGTTAGCTAGCCAGAGAATTTAGTGTTGGCTCAGACCTTACAAGCACTTTTGGACTCATGAAGCAGCTAACAGTTAACCAGGCAATAACCCCAGTGGTTCCCAAGATTTGTGGCATCTGTACCCCAAATGAGCATCATATAGACATGTGCCTAGCATTGAAAGATGACTCAACTACTAAGGTAATAACAACAAGTCTTTTCCAGAGTCAACCTTAGAGCTAGCCAGGCCAGTTTCCATTTGGGAACACATATAACCCAAACTAGAAGAACCACCCTAACTTGAAGTAAGGAAACAATTCTCAACGGCAGGGCTAACCTTCATAGTAGGAGTATTAGGCACCTCATTAGAGGCAATAGGCCCTTCTTGCACCTCTCTCTTCAGATGCCACTATGACTGACATGATGAAGATGAAGATGGAGTAGATATAGCAGATAATAAAGGAAAGAGCCCAATTGTGAGAAGAGGTGGGTCAAATGAAGAACAATCAGAGTTAGCAAGCCCTAGCCTTCCAACTTCTCTTTCAAACCATTCCTAGTCCCATGGGAAATGTCAATGCAATCACCTTGAGGTTTAGCACGAAAATTCTAGAGGTGACAAGGCCTATAAAAGAAGAAAAGAAAGAGGAAAATTAGCCCGGAGATGTTTTTGCTGAGTGCTACAGCCCTCACGGTGTTAGCTCCAAAACCTTATCAATATGCACTTATTTGTTTTAAATGACAACAAAGCCAGTTTAAAGAAAATACTTTGAAAAACGACTGATGTTTCTCTTGAGTTTCTTGTAAGAATATATCGAGTTTCTATAATTTACCAAGAGCAAAGCTTACTCAAATGAGAATATATTTCACTATGCATGTATAAATAGAAGTTAAATTATATCCCTATCCAAGCAATTAATAGCTAACGATAAGAAGAGGATTTCAACGCTACAAGAAACCAAGTCCTGAGACTTCAAAAAGTAGCACTGGACATCAGAAAGTATACTTATATGAAGATATCAAGTAATCTTTGAAGACCAAATATTACACTATCTTCAATTAGTACAATCACATACCAATCATCATCAAATTGTTTGGATTGAGGATCAAAAAGTGAAGATAGCATCAAGGATCTGATACCATGTCAGAAACCTCACGATTATTGTGCAACTCTAAGTGTTACTAGAAATAGAGGGAAATTTGAATTTGAATTTTGAAATTGAAAGAGTTAAATGCCAATGTCACAACCAGTCAATTATCTCTCTTATCTTTGAAGTCAACTATTCCAAGTCTTAGAAGAAAGAGTTTAGAAATCAAGGTTCAGAAAGTAAGAGTAATTTCTGAAGGACATTAGAAACCTCTATTCCATAATGGCTTCTGCAAACTGATCTGACAGACAGATAGGCTATTCTTCTAGACTATCTTTCCAAGACACAAATGGATGATCAACATGTGTCCCTAGAAGAACAAATCAAAGGCAACGGTCATATAGAAGACCCTCTTTAAATAGAGATGTTGTGCTCCATTGTAATAGAGAGAGACTTCGTGCAAAGTGAAGAAATTCTGGACAAATCTCTCCCCATCTCCAGTAAGGTTCATATCAGTTTGTAATCAGATTCCTTATTTGTTAAAATCTTTCTTCTATACTCTTGATTAGATTTATGCTCTTCCTAGGGAAGAAGTGATAGAAGGAAGTCATTCAAGTTTTCCTAGAAACTTTTCATGTATATGTTAAGGAAACTTAAGTGTAGGTTAGTTTGAGTGGCAACCCAAACACTTAACCTTTGTATCCTCGATCTGGTAGTGATCGCTGAGATAGCTTGGAGAGGCTACTATAAAACTACTTGTAACACAACAATAAGGTGTACTTGCTAATCATGGTTTAACTTGGAGAGGCTAGTCAAAGACTACTTGCAGCTTGGAGAGGCTGGAGCAAGGCTGCTTGCAGCTTGGAGAGGCTAGGGCAAAACTATTTTCAATGTCACAATAGAGGTTGCTACTGGTCACAGGTTTCAGCTTGGAGAGGCTAGTGTAGAACTACTCGTTTTAGCTTAGAGGGGCTAGTGTAGAACTACTTGGTTCAACTTGGAGAGACTAGTGTAGAACTACTCGTTTTAGCTTGGAGAGAATGGTGCAGAACTACTTATTTCATCTTAAAGAGACTAGTGAAGAGCTACTCAATCTGTGGCAGCAGGTGATTTTTGAAGGTCACAGATGAGAGCTTATGAAGGCTAATGAAAAGTGTAACGCCTGATTTTTCTGTCTAAGAAAAACTGACCAAAATGCCCCTGAGGCCATTTTCTGCCCGGAATTCGAGGATAGCCGGCCCGGCAGTCCTCGAAAGGTCAACTCAATGTTTGAAGGGGATTGGATGGTCCTTGAGTGATTTCGGAAACAAAAATCATGTTTTCTGCAGTTTCGGGTCAAAATGACTAAAATACCCCTATAGCGTTTTACGCGGGTAAAGATGTCGTTTGAGCCCGAAACTTTCCCCAAAGGTTTAAAATGACATTTTCATGTGTTTAAAAGTATCTGTTTAAGTCCCGATGATTCCGGGCAATTTTTGTGCGAAATTACGATTTTGCCCTTGTCATAGTGCTATTTGAGCTTAATGATGTAATTAAGTAAACCTAAGCAATATTAGGCTCTAATCAGAGATTAATTAATTTAGAGTCAAAACAAGTTATTAAAATTAATTAGAACCTAAGATTGCTTAGATTAAACTCAAGCCCTTTTTCTTTTTTAAAAACTCAAGTTTCCAAGACATAGAATCTTGAATAGTGTTTTCAGTAACGCCCCGATTTTTCTGTCTGAGTGAAAAATGACTAAAATGCCTCTGAGGTCATTTTCGGCCCAGAATTCGAGGATGGCTGACCCGGCAGTCCTCGAAGGGCCAACTCAATGTTTGAAGGGGATTGAATGACCCTTGAGTGGTTTCGGAGGCGAAAGTCTCATTTTCTGCAGTTTCGGGTCAAAATGACCAAAATAGCCCTATAACGTTTTTACGCGGGTAAAGGTACCATTTGAGCCCGAAACTTTCCCCAGAGGTTTAAAACAATGTTTTTACATGTTTCAAAGCATCTGTTTGAGTCCCGGTGGTCCCGGACAGTTTTAGTGTAAAATTACGATTTTGCCCCTAGAATAGTATTTTTGAGCTTAATGATGTAATTAAGCAAACCTAAGCAATATTAGGCTCTAATCAAAGATTAATTAATTTCCATAATTAATCTAGAGTCAAAATAAATTATTAAAATTAATTAGAACCTAAGATTGCTTAGATTAGATTTAAATCTCCTTTCTAAAACTCAAGATTTCACTCTTGGAATCTTGAATAGTGTTTTTTCTCTCCAATTCCTTAAATCAAGGAATTGTGTCTAGAATTGTTTATGCACTAAAATAAGTTTATAACTCACTAATGATGCAAGACCACTCCTTAAATATGTTTTGACAACCTTGATTACCCATTTTCTCACCTAAACACTTTCTTACAAATTCCTAATCTTAATCTTAATCAAAGATACACCTAAACACAACTCTAAACCACAATTAAAATGCAAGAAATCCTCCCCCCATGGCTAATGCACTTTCGGCCCTCTCTCCCTCACTTACATCACATGTTGATTTGTTTCTCACTCAAAGAACCATGCTTGAACCATAATTTGAACCATACCTCACCATACTTTGAACCATACCTCACCATGCCTCAAGATCACAACATCTCACCTCATGGAACTCATGGGGCTGCTCTTCATGGCCGAAACCCCCTCCTCCTCCTTGCATCTTGCATTTGTTTCATTTCTCTATAAATAGCATGCTCGGGTGAACTTGCATCATTTTGGGGTTCATTTGCTAAGTGTAAGTTTTCAAAGAGCACTTCAATGTTTCCTTTTTCTCTCAAGTTCAAGTGTTCAAGTTCTTCAAGTTCTTCATCCTCTTCTCTCATCCCAACCTTCAATCACTTGGTAGGGATTTTCTTTCAAGTGTTTTCTTTATTTAAGTTCCATCTCTAGTTATGTGTTTATGGTTTCTCTTGAGTCTTTTTAGAACTTCTCTCCCTTTCCTTTTTCTTTATCATTTCGGCCATGGGCCTTTGAGGGCAAAGGAATGAGAGCTTGATGATGAGGTTCCATGATGATGATGTTCATCACTTGAACAATCTCTAAAGCTTGATCTTTGTTCTTAAGCCAAAGATGTTTTTAGTTTTTCTTCTTGAACCTTGAAACCTTTCACTTGATGATGTTTTAAAATGGTTACATGAACTCAATGATGAGGACTCATGATGTTGGTGTTAATGCATCATCAAGATCATGGTCTCTAGAGTTTCAAATGTTTCCTTTTCTTCTTAAAAGTTTCGGTTCCTTTCCTTTTCTTTCTTCACATTTTCGGCCATGTTGGCCAATAAGGTTCACAATGTTTTGATGATGAGAGCATCTAGATGATGACTATGTGTTCATCACAATGAGGTCTCTAGAGCTTGAGTTTTAATAAAAATGTTATGCATGACCACATTTCAAGAAAAGAAACTTTGTGTTTTAAAGAACCCTTGAGGTTCACTCTTGTCTTTACTTTATCTTGTCATGATAAGTTTGGGTTGAGATTTAAGTTCCTTTAAAGTCTTGTATGAGCTCTAATAAGAAATAAAATGGACTAGCATTCATATTTAAATTCAAGCTTATGCATTACATATTTACTTTGAGCTTTGCATTCATATTTATTTTCCAAGCCATCACTTAAAGTTAAAGGATAAAGAATGGAGTGCACCTCATATTTACATTCTTGTCTAGCATATTTACTTTTCATCACTAAAGAACATGAAGATTTAAAATGAGAGCTTGCACTATCACCTAACTAAATCTTAAAGCCTTTCTATTTCGGCCTTAAAGTCGATTGTTGCTGGGCCTAGAGCACTAAAATAAAGAAATGAACTTGCATATTTATTTCATGCCTTGCATATTTATATTTCAAGTCTTGTATATTTATTTCAAGCCTTGCATATTTATATACAAGTCTTGCATATTTACTTTAAGCTCTCACTTTACTTTGTAATAAAGAATAAAAATTAAGTGCATAGCATGTTTAAATTATGTCATCACTTAAAGACCTTAGAGCTCAAAGACTTGCCCATTTTATCCCAAGTTAAAGTCCAATGTGGAAGCATTTTTTGAATGCATAATTTCAGTCATGTAGTAATGATGAACTTGGAATGAGTTTCATCTAGCTACAAGGGCCAACAATCGAAGTTTTAAGACTCTCTTTAAAACCTCATGAAGTTTATGAGATTAAGACCAACAAGATTTATGAATTTAATTCTCTTTTAAGGAGGGATTAAGTGGTCACTGACCTAAGGATGTTTTTAGTCTCTTTTACAAAATAAAATGGTTTGCAAAAGAGTCTTAGAAGTCCTAAAAATGATTCCAAGAGAAACTAGCAACTTATATGTTTTAGAAAATATCAAGTTATGCATCTTTTTGGGACTTAATGTTTCGGTTCTTCCATGACAAGTTTGCTGCTAAATGATGATGTTTTGATGTGTTAGAATGTGTGAAAATTATGTATGATGAGGTAGGAACATTTCTATACATAATAGGAGAGAAACTAGCTTTCTAGAAAAACCGTAAAGTCAAGATTTAGCATAGTTTTAACCCATTTATTTTTGGACACGGCCCAAACTGTTTCTATGGAAATATAATCAGATTAGGATTGTTTAATCATGAAAAATTTGGTTACAATTGAAGTAGGATTGAATTTTAGCATCTATAGGGAAACTAGTAACTAGAAAATCGTAAAATCGCAATTCCAGAACTCTTAGAACATTTAATTTTTAGAATCTGTCCAGAAACCTTATAATGTAGAGAACATGGCTTATAATTAGTTCTTAGGCATAGAGATGCCTCATAATTATTTTAGGTCAAATTTATAGCGCCTTAGGCAAAGACAGAACCAAGAAAGGGTCTAAAACGTAAGTTCTAGAACCTCGTAATTGTAAGTTTATAATTTTGCCCCCTAAGGAATGGTGTTGATCAGATTTATTAGAGAGCATAAATAATAATAAGATTTGTTAGAAGAGAATCCTTAGGTGCATAAGAGGTTGATAGAAGATGATAGGTTAATTACATGACAAGTTTAAGGCCCGTAAGGGTCAAAGCATAAGATACCATAGGACCAAGAGCATAATGAATTTTTAATGTTTCTTGTGAACGTATGAGAATGATTATGTAAATTCATGAAATTATGATGGAGGATTCATGTTTGAATGACTTATGTGGCATAAAGTAGAATTTGGAAGAAATTCGGCATGCTGCAGTTATGCTGCCGAATTTCTGACAAATTCGGGGACTTAGAAAGTTTTGAGAAAACTATGAGATTTTTATTATGAGGTACTAAGATGAGTTCTCGGATGACAACGGTTCGGCCGAGCACCTCCAGAGAACTCATGTGACATCGGTACCAAGATGAATTCTTGGGCGACACCGGTTCGGCCGAGCACCCCCAAGAAATGCCCCCTAGCCCATACTGAATAAGTCGGGATTATGTTTATGATTATGTTACGCTTATCGGGATTGATAAGTAAGAACTAGTGACGACTAGTTAAGGTATGAGCTTATAACCTAGAGATGTGACACGTTCTGGGTGACACCGGTTCGGCCGAGCACCCCCAGAGCGATTGTCTTTTAGGGTGGCCTATGAGGAAGTAAAGTATGATGTTTATGTCACAAAGATTCCCATATGAGTATTTAACTACCACTTTATGCCACTATTATGATGTTTTTAAGGTTATGACTACTTTCTTGCATTAAGTAGAGCCATGCATACATTCTTTAATATGATTGCATCTATGACATTAAGAATCATGCTAAAATGAATGGACCTTGGCTAATTATGTTTTAAAGCTTAAAAATGGACTTGATACATGCTCACTTGTTTTACACACTAAATCCAAGGTTCCTGAGGATGTAGATGATGACACCTAGGTAGTAGGAGGCCCTACTGGGATTCTTTAGCAAGATTCTCACTCCCTCTATCTCTTTCTTTCCGTCACGTCTTCAGATAGCGACGTTCGTGGTTTTTGTGGACACCCCAACCTGGGAGGTACATCATGATTCGGACTACGGGTCATACCATTTTGTGGATCGCTGCGTCGTTCGAGTATTTATGTTCGTTGGACGGCCCTTTAGTCACCTCGTACATAGCCATCGATTCTCTCCTGTCTCACCCTTCGGCAACAACTTCGTATTCGAGCGCGCACGGCCTCGAGAGGATTGGATCCGTTGCACCCCACCGACAGCCTCTGCCATCTGGGACTACCCACAATATGTGCCCCGCTCGCCCTCATCATTCTTTGAGACGGATCCTTCGGAGGACTCTGCCACTCAGGTACCCTCTGAGGGATCCTCCCCCACTGTGCCGATGGATGTTGGGGAGGGTAGTGAGGCTTCTGTCGCTCAGCCAGTACGTGGAGGACGGGTGAGGATGATTCCCTGCTATGGAGCTCATGCCCGACCGATGCAGCGCATCACCACCCCGGCCGAGATAGCCTAGTGGATCGGGTACATCCCTCCTTTCCAGAGAGGCCCGCAGTAGGAGATGACCGTCGCGGTTCTGGTGCTCGAGCTTTGACTAGGCTAGGATAGCCTTCTTTTGTCTTTGGGGCTATCCATTTGTAGGCGCACTAGAGTTAGGAGAGTTTCTTTTTATGCCTATGCTGTACTTTCGTTTTCCATGTACCTTTGTTCCAGTTGTATTAAACTAAGTCTCACTCTTTATGGGTGGGCATATCCTATTATATATAAATATGCAGTTCAGTTCTATTGTGATGTGCCTTTACTTGCTTACGTCATGCTATTATGAGATGCTTGCTTAATTTTGTTCGTGCTTTATTATTTATCATGTCGTGCGGCTCTTACTTTGCTTTTATAATTCAAAAAAAAAAATTTACCAGTATTTCCGCTAAGTATTTTAAAGTAATAAGGAAGCTATGACGTAACAAACTAATAATTAACCTAATTATGTTCTATATTATTGGGTTAAAAATTAGGATGTTACATTTTCACTATTCACTCTCCATACTCCAAGAAGCCTAGGTAGAGTAGGATTTTGACTCCACTAATGGGCAAGAATGCTCACTAATCAAGCCTTAAAATAGCCTTGATTACCTATCCGTTCACTTACACGCTTACTTACAAGTTCCTAATCAAAGCTACACCTAAACACACATCTAAACCACAATTAAATGAAAGATTTTCCTCCTCTTGGATTCCTAAAAAGTGGCACCACCTCACCCCCTCATGCATCACAAATTTGTTCACTCACACACTCAAAGAAGCATGCTACACCATGCCTAAACCCATGCCTACACCTTACCTTGAAATGACATAACCAAGAGATATTTTTCTCCTTCCTTCATTCCCCAAAATGGCGCTACTTCTCCCCCCATTCTCACCCCTCATGTTTCATTCCTCTATAAATAGCATGTTTGGATGAACTTGAAGCACTTTTGGTTCATTTGCCAAGTTGAGTTTTCAAGAGCACCTTAAAGCTTTTCTTTTTCTCTCAAGTTCAAGAGTTCCTCTTCTTCAACTTCTTCATCTTCTTCACTCATCTCAACCTCCAATTACTTGGTAGGGATTTTATTTTAAGTGTTTCATTCATTTAAAGTTCTTATTTAGTTATATGCTTTATGATTTCTCTTGAATCTTTTAGTTCTTCTTTCTTTTTCTTTTCTTTCTTTTTTCGATTTCTTGGCTTCTTTTTAATTTCGGCCATAATTGTAACGCCCCGTTTTTCTCTAAACTTTTAAATGACTAAAATGCCCCTGAGGTCATTTTTACCCGAAACACGAGGACGGCCGACTTTGGCCATCCTCAAAGGGTTCATATGTTATATAAAGGGGATTGTATGAGCATGAGTGCTCAACTGTAGCGTAAAAAAATCTCATTTCGAGATTTCAAGACATGTAAGTGACCAAAATACCTCCGTGCAGATTTCAAAGCTTTTAAAATTTCGCTTTTGACCTGTACTTTGTCCTTGAGGTTTAAAACCATGATTTTAAGGCATGAACTATGATTGTTTAAGGTTTGCTAAGTCTCTGGTCCCGGCAGTTTTTGAGTAAAATTATGATTTTGCCCCCGCTAGTGCATGTTGGGCTTAATGAGTTATCTAACCTGCAACCTAGGCGATTTTAGGCGCTACTTGAAGGTTAATTAATTTCCATAATTAATCTAGAGCCAAAATCATTATTTAAAAACTAATTGGAACCTAGAATTGTCTAAGGAAATTTAGAACTCTTTCCTAAATTCTTTTCTTTCTTTTAAAAGAAAAAGCAACTATGAATAGTATTTTCACTATTCACACTCCCTTTCCCAATGACACTCTCTTTTCCAAGAAAGTTGTCACTCTCAAATAATCATGATCACATTTGAAAAGTATATGTCATTCAAAATTCAAAAGAATAAATTGTTTATGTTGTCACTCAAAGCTTTCAATCAAGCTTCATAATCAATCATACCTTCCATACTTTCTTCCATACCTTTGAATGACAACACATATAGATATTTTATCTTGTGGCCATGAAATTTTCTCTCCCTTGGCCCTATAATTTTCAGCCACTTCCCTCAAGAATCCAAAAGAATTTTATTTTATGTAGTCAATCAAGTTGTCTTTCAAGCTACCCTATGACCTATGCCTACCTATGGTTTCAATCACACCAAGAATGACCACACAAGAAGATATTTCTCTCTTCCTTCTTCAAGAAGCTTTCAACCAACTCCCCTTCACTCCTTCATTTTCCTATAAATACACCCACACTCCACAACTCCATCACTTTTGGATCCTTCTCCAAAGTCTCAAACTCTCTCATTTCCTCTCAAGCTTTCTCACTTTTCTCTCAAACTCCTCAAAGAGTTCCTCAAGCTCAAGTTCTCTCCCTTCATTTTCAAGACACAAGGTAGGGAACTCTTTCTAAATATGTCTTTGATTCTTATGCTTGAATCTTGTTCTGGAGTTGATGAATGGTTGAACCTCTATGTTGCTTTCTTTTGGTTTCTTCCTTTTCTCCCCTTAGATTTTCGGCCTCAAGGCCTTGAATATGATAGCTTGATGATGAGTGTTCTCTAGATGTGACCATGAGTCCATGAGACCTCTAAAGCTTGAGTTTTTCTTAAAGAAAGTTTCATTCTTTACAAGTTTAGTTAAAAGAGTTTATGTTTCTCTTGAACATTTTGGATCTTCTTCCTTCTTCTTCTCATGTTTTTCGCCATGAAGCCCTTTTTACATGGGAAAAAATGTAAGCTTGATGATGAGAGCTTCATATGTTGATGCTTGTCACATGAACAAACTCTAAAGCTTGAAACTTTGGCCCTAAACCAAGCATGGTTTTGGTTTTGCTTTCTTCTTTATCATGAACTTTGTTTTAAATATTTGTTTTGAAGGAAGCTATGTACTCAATGATGAGGACTTAGGATGTTGATGCTTGGATCATCAAGATCTTGGTCCCTGGAGATTTAAAAATGGTTCCTTTCTTTTGTTAAGATTTGACCACTTTCATGATTCTTGAAGTCATGTTTTCTCTTGATGCCTTGGTACCAATGGTTTTTCTTTTCTTGTGAAGATGAGTTTTGGGTTGGGACTATGTTCCTTCTTAAAGCCTTGCAAGAGCTCTAGACAAGATATAAAAGTAACTTGTATTCACATTTACGCTATGCTTTGCATGACCACGCTTATTTCTATGCAATCACTAAACCCCAAGACTAAGAATGAACTTGCATTATGCACGCTAAAATTCCAAGCTTTGCATCTCATTTTATATTTCAAGTCCTCACTAAACTCAAAGAATGAAAGTGGATGTGCACCTCATATTTACTCAGCTATCACTTTACTTTCTAAAGCACTCTAAAATGAAATGCATAGCACGACTATTTTATGTGATCACCTAAGATTCTAGAGCTCAAAGGCTTGCCCATTTCATCCTCGAGAAGACGTTAACCATGGAAAACATTCTTGGAATGTACATTTTGGCCATGTAATGAAGATAGCTCCAAGAGGAGTTTATTAGTCACAAGAGCCTATAGCTCATGTTTTAAGTCTTTCTAAAACATATGTTGTACTCAAAAACATTTTGGGTATGTTCTTAGATTTATAAGGGTTTTGACAAGTTAAAATGTTTGACAAGATGTTTTTGAAGTTCAAAAATTGTTCCAAGAGAAACTAGCCACCATAAGTATTTCAAAGGAATGACTCAGATATGTTTAGATCCCATATTTTGCTTAAGATGCTGTGTAATCGATTACCCACCCATATGTAATCGACACGAAAGCTCGGACGAGCCCAAACATGAACTTTGCCCAAAGTAATCGACATTATATAGTGTAATCGATTACACATTCTGATTCTAATGTCGATTACCTAGTAATGTAATCGATTACAGATGTTCCAGGGCCCAAGAAAGTGTTTTTAAACATAATGTCGATTACAAGTTCCATGTAATCGATTACTGTAACCCTATCTGCCATGTTTTGAAATTGAGTGTAATCGATTACAAAACTTATGTAATCGATTACGTAACCCAAGTTTACAAACAAAATACTCTTCTGACTTAACGACTTGAAGCTATGATCTTGCATTGCTTGAAACTGAGAATTGTTATGACATGAGTCTATGCTTAAGCCTAACATGAATACATGATCTTATATGTTCGATTTCAAACATGATCAAGTTAAGAGGCTTATTGCTCTTGCTTACCCTATGACGATTTTACTCCATGACTCAAGTATGATGATACCATGTGAACCATTATTCTTCAATGATAGTTTTATGTTTGCATGTTATTGTTCTTTAAAGACTTCAAAGATGCCTATGATGTAATTATGTTTGACATGCATGAATTATGTGGCATCTTGCATTTAACATGCTAAGACTTAAGGTGACATAGACCATGAGAGGATGATCCTCGAACCACCGGATTAAGGGTGGGGATAAGGTGATTCTAGCTCCCTGCACCTGTACCTTTAGGTGGGATCTTTAAACTTATCAAAAGGGATAAGTCCATGTACTAGTGACGACTAGTAAGGTATGAGCTCATAACTCCAGAATTTTTTTCTCCACAAGGAGATCGATTAGGTGGCCTGGTGAAAATAATGATGATGTTTTAATGTCACCTCAAGTAACCAAGACATGTACCATGTTCCATGAGCTATGTTTTTATGCACCATAATCATATGAATTTGTGTGCTATGCCCCATGATATGAGAACCATAAAGTTATGAGTTTATGTGCTATGACCCATGATATAGGAAATCATGTTCCATGAGTTAAGATATATGATTTATGTTCTATGATCCAAGTTATGTGATTTATGTCTATGATACAAGTGATATGTTAAAAGGAACGGATCTCTAAATTGGGACTTTAGAAAACTCATAATTGAACCAATAGATGTCCATAGTTTTCATAAATAAACCGAGATTCCTCGGAGACGAAAATGATGACACCTAGGATAGAGGAAAAACCCTACCGTAGTTTCTTTAGTAAGAAAACTCACTCTCTATCTCTTTCTTTCCATTACGTCTTCACGAGATGGCGACGCTCGGTCAGACGCTGACACGCCACGGTGGGAGATCTACCATGACCGGAGCATGGGTCATTCCATTTTGAGGGCGATTATGCGGGCGCATCTTCATGTTTTGTAGGACGGCCATTCACACACCTTATGCGATTATCGCTTCTCCCAAAGATCCCCTATGGTGACCCCGCGATCTTGAGCATGCGCGATCACGCACATGAGAGGAACTTGCGGACTCCACTCTGCCGGATCACCGACGTGTCGTGCCGCACTACATTGTCGCAGCACAGAGGAGGACCCCTTCGGAGGAATCCCCATGGACCACGAGGACTGCTTCACCCCACTCTCCGCGACCGAGGGGCCGAGGAGACAATACCAAATGGGCCGGCGGTTTTGCGTTCGGACCACGACGAGACGACATGTGCGATACGCAGGCATGCTCGCACCCGCCGAGCCCGCCTCGTGGATTGGCTACGCTCCTCCGCACTGACTCGCCGCATAGGTTGGAGGGTAGTCCTTAGTGCACGCACGTCACATAGTATGGATGAAACCTCTTTTGTGTTGAGATTATCCATCTTAGGTTGCACAAGGGTAGGGATGCTTCTTTCTAGTTCTTTTCCATGTATTCTGTTTTTCTGCTGTATTCATGTTATTATGTACTTGAAGAGCCCTGCCCCTTATGGTAGGCATATTATAAAGATGAAATAATTCAGTTGTGATGATGCTATGATATGGAGCCACTTCTATGTTTATAATTCTGCACTTTATGATACCGACCTCGTAAGATACGCGCAGCTTCTATTTTAAGTAATGTTTTTTTAAAAAAGAAAAATTGGCTCGTATTTTCGTTAAGCTATTTGCCCAAGTAAGAAGAACCATGATAGTAAGTAATGACTAATATTTGGCCTAAGTACGTACTAGTAGTATTAGGTCGAATATTAGGGTGTTACAATAATGGCCTATCTTGGAAGAAAAACCATGGCTTGATGATGAGGTTTCAAAATAATGGACTCGTGAGTACCCTTGAGAAACCTCTAAAGCTTGAAACTTGGTTTTGATCTTAACATATTTTGGTTATTCCTTTTTCTTTTCTTGAAACAAGTTTCGGTTCCTTTTCTTTCTTTCCCTTTTGATTTTGGTTTCTTTTTCCTTTCCTTTGCAAGGATTTCGGTTCCTTTTCCATTGCTTTGCTTTTGTTTCTCAAAGAAAGGTTGTTAGTTATTTTGATCTCTTGATCCATTTCCTTGAACTTGATGATGATGTTCAAACTATAAGGTTTCTTTGACACCTTGGTACAAAAAACTCTAAAGTTTACTTTATCTTGCTATGATAAGTTTGGGTTGAGGTTTAAGTTCTTTTAAAGTCTTGCAAGAGCTCTAGTGAAGAATGTAAAATGAACTTGCATTCATATTTATTTTCCTTGCCTAGCATATTTATTTTTGAGCTAATCACCTACAATGTAAAGATTAAAACAAGAGTTGTATTCTCATATCACCTAATAATCAATCTCGAAGCTCACCTATTTCAGCCTTAAAGTCGATTGTTGTAGAGTCTAGAGCACTAAAATAAAGAATCGGACTTGCATTCATATTTATATTTCAAGTCATCACTTAAATCCTAAAAGATAAAATGAACTTGCATATTTATTTTCAAGTCTTGCATATTTACTTTCAAGTTTTGCATATTTACTTTCAAGTCTTGCATATTTATTTTCAAGTTCTGCATATTTATTTTCAAGTTTTGCATATTTATTTTCAAGTTCTTGCATCTCATATTTACTTTGAAGCTCTCACTTTACTTTATAATGAAGAATAAAATGGAATGTAAGCAAGTTTACTTTTTGCCATCACTTAAAGATCCTAGAGCTCAAAGACTTGCCCTTTTATCTCAAGTTAAAGTTTGGTTATGGAAGCATTTCCTTGAATGCACAATTCGGCCATGTGATGATGATGAGCTTGGTGTGAGTTTCATCTAGTTACAAGTGCCCATAATCTATGTCTTATGATTTTCTTAAGCATAGGAGAACTCAAATAATATTTCAAGTCCGATTTTACGTTTTAAAATTTCAATCTCGGGCCAACTCAAATGGTTGCTTCCTTTGTTTAGTTTATGATGATTTTAGTGAAATAAGTTGGTTTCCAAAGAGTTTTAGAAGTCTTAAAGTGAATCCATGAGAAACTAGTGACTTGTGTATTGAAAATGAAATTTCATGCTTGGTATGATGATGAATGAATTCGGTTCTACCTTGATGATTTGGTTGCTGTTTGATGATGATTTTAATATGTTAGAATGTGTAAAAATTATATATGTTGAGGTAGGAGCCTTTCTATGCATGTTAGGAAAGAAACTAGTCTTACGGAAAAATTGTAAAGTTGAGTTTTAGCATAGTTTTGACCCATTTATTTTTAGCCACTGCCAAAACTGTTTTAATGGGATAACATTCAGTTTAGGATTGATTAGTCATGAAAAACTTGGTAACATTTGATGTAGGATTATTTTTAGCGCTTATAGAGAAACTAGTAACTAGAAAACCGTAAAAGTGCAATTCTAGAACACTTAGATTATTTAATTTTCTGTTTTTGTCTAGCAACCTTGTAATGTAGTAAACATGGCTTATAATTAGGTCATAGGCATAAGAATACCCCATAATTGGTTTAGGTTTGATTTATAGCACCTTAGATGAAGATGAAACATAGAAAGGGTCTAAAATGTAGTTTCTAGAACCCCCGTAATTACAAGATATAATTTCTGCCCTCAAGGCATGATGCTGTCTAAATTCGTTGACAAACATAAATATTAGTAAGAATCTTTAGTTGTGAATCCTTGGGTGCATAAAAGGTTAATAGCAAATGTTAGAATAATTATATCTCGAGTTTAAGCCCTGTAAGGGTCAAAGCATAAGACACCCTAGGTTTAAGAGCATAATGAACTTTAGTACTTCATGTGGGTGCATGTTTTTATTATGGAAATTTATGATGATTGTGATGCTCATGATTATGTATATATATGAATGTGGCATAAAGCAAATTTGGAAGAAATTCGGTGTGTCGTCGATATGCTGCTGAATTTCTGACAAATTTGAGGAACTTAGAAAGTTTTCAAAAAGATATGAGTTTTGAATGTGATATAGTACTGTGAGAACGTGTTTGGGGGGACTGCGATACGTAACGCCCTGAAGAGGACAATATTCACCGTGTACTTGATACTGGTGCGACGCGTTTTGTTATGATTATTATTATTGAAATTGCACTTATCAGATGATAAGTAAGAACTAATGATGACTAGTTAAGGTATGAGCTCATAACCTAGAGATACGACACGTTCTGGGTGACACCGGTTCGGCCGAGCACCCCCAGATCGATTGTCTTTTTAGGGTGATCCGTATGTTACAGTACGATGCTTTGAATGTCACATAGTTGCAGAAAGAGAAATGCTTTTACATGAGAACTATATGCCACTTTATGCCACTTGTATGATGTTGATAGCTCTGTAAATGTTTAATTGATGCTGCTTGTTGCATCTTCATGCATTCATGCTTTATTATGTTGTATCCATGATATTAAGACTCATTTTAAAAGGAACGGACCTTGGATAATTAAGTTTAAAACCTAATAAGTGAATTTTATATATGCTCACCTTTTTCAAAGAAACCCAAAGTTCCTGAGGACGTAGATGATGACACCTAGATAGAAGGTTTCCCTATTGAGATTCTTTAGCAAGATTCTCACTCCCTCTATCTCTTCTTTCCGTCACGTCTTCAGATGGCGATGTTTGTGGTTTTTGTGGATTCCCCGACGTGGGAAGTGCACCATGATCCAGAGCATGGATCATACCATTTTGAGGGTCGATACACTGTTCATGTCTTCATGTTTGTTGGACGACCCTTCACTCATCCTGTACATACTCATCGCTTCTCCCCGACAACACCATATGGTGACGACGATCGAGTTTTTGAGCGTGCCCATGCGCATAATGAGAGGGTGCACCGTATGCACACTGCCACCTCGGCCGTGCACGATTACCCTGACTATGTACCGCGTACGTACTTCTTGGAGACCGATCAGTCAGAGGACCCGCCTACCCACTTGTATAGCGAGAGCTCTGCCCCCACTCCACCACTGATGGGAGAGGGCAGCGAGGAGACTGTCACTCAGCTGAGGCTGGCTCAGAGGCAGTCCATGCGCCCCTGTCGAGGAGCTCACATCCAGCCACAACAAGTGCCCACTCCGGATGTGCTTCGTCCTTGGATTGGATATGTTCCACCCTTTCCGGGATCCTAGCAGTTGAGGCTCATGGATAGGGATAGTGCACACACTACATGGATGAGGATAAACCTTCTTTTGTTTAGAGGCTATCCATTCTAGATGCACTTAGGTTGCGGAGTTTTCTTTTTCGCTTTCTGTGTATTTTCCTTTCCATTGTACTTTCATTTCAGTTGTATTTGTTCTATGTTGTACTAAACTAAGTCCCGCTTTTTTTGAGTGGGCATATTATATATCTATATATGTGGTTTGTTTTATCATGTTGTGCAATTACATGTTTTATGATCGAATGTTCATGAGGTGTTTATTTGGATTTATGTTCTATTTCTTTTATGCTTCATCGTTCATTGAGTTGCGCGGCTCTCACTTTGCTTTTACATTTCAAAAAAAAAATTTACCTGTATTTTTCGCTAAATATTTTAAAGTAAAGAGGAAACTATGACGTAATAGACTAATGATTAACCTAAATATGTTCTAGAGTATTGGGTTAAAAATTAGGATGTTACAAAAAGACTATCCATTTGTTCTTTCTTAGGCTGAGAAAGCTGTTTTTAGTGGAACCTCAATATTTTTTGAGTATTGGATGTAGACTTTTGTCTGAACCAGTATAAAAATTTGTGTTTTATTTTTCTCTATCCGATCTCCTTTATATTTCTCTGTTGTGCATTTTTATTCATTTATACGCTGAACTAATGTTCTTATCGTTCTGCTATTTATTTATAATCATTTATTAACAAACGCTTTAGAGATCTTTCTGGAACTACTAACAATGTTTTCGCTGCACTGCAAGTTGTACACTTGATAGTATCTTTGCTAAAAGTTTCAAATAAGAAAAATGAAGCAATGCTCGATTCAACCCCCTTCTCATGCACATTTCCACCTACAAGTGGTATCAGAGCTAAGCCTTTGAGGGGTTGAGCAATCCAACAATTGTAAAGGATAAAGATCTGAGGGATAGAATGACGTACATCCTCTTTACAAAATCAATCTATCACCTAACCATCTTTCGTTGATGAGATATAAGGATCTATCTTAGTACGCTCATGTTGAAAGGGTTTCCAAAATAATAGTGGACAAGAACAACAAAAAGGAAAGAGTTTAGTTACTCTACTAAGTCAAGCCTCTGATCATATATGCTCTAAGCTGAAGCTGATTAGCTACATATGTATTGCTTGTTACGTATGATAAGCTCTATGAAACAGACTATGCATGATGTTTGAAGTTTTTAAATCATTTCAAGAAATCCTTGATTCTGATCAGATGTAATGCTATGCTAAAGTAATGAAAATTGCTAAAACTTCATATGAAGTAGAAAGATATGATATTGATAACTGAGATTGAATATGGAGTTGAGATTTCTCTGTTTATGAAAAATGTCAAAAGTCTACAATGACCAAAACAAGGAGACATCAATATCATGAATGACAAATCAGGACAAAGATTATCTTGAGAAAGCAATTTGCTTGTTGCAGTAAGAATAAACATCATGTATCAGGAGTTCCAAGCCTAGAGCTTAACAGATATATCCTTACATGAAGAAGAATGTGCTAGACAGAGAAAAAGGATATGTCAGGAGGTCTTGATATGCTAGAACTTGCTGCCATTCTGTGCTTCATGACTAACGAACATCAAAAGAGATAAGCGAGATAAATATATATCTGCATCTCATCTTTTTTATAATATGTTATCTGCTTCATGTGATGAATTGCTAGAAGTTTGTCAAGTTTATTCTTCTATATATTTCAAACCAGTAAAAGAACTTATAAGGTTGCCATGAAAACTTGAGAAGATCAAGCCTGAAGCTGGAAAGTTGAAAGTAAGATATACTCCAAGGAGATTTTCTTTTTCTCAAGTTCTATAAAGCTGAAGCCTCCAAAAAAAATAAAGGTCATATGAAAATGTCAGAAAGTTATTTCTGAATTCTTGAGAGGACTTCATGGCTTTTAAGGTTTTGACCTGTAACATTTATCTTTTTCCAAAAACCTTGTTTTTTGGGAAAATGGTTAGCATCTATTGTTTTAGAAAACTGGTTTGAGATATATAGAGGAAACAGAAAATGAAAAAGCTATGCAACTTCATTTATTATATCTATCTTTTGTTTCTATTTTTTCTGTTGAGTGAAGAGATATCTTCCTAACAAATGATTCTTGAAAAAGAATTTCATTGGGATGGTTGGATTTTCTCTCTTTTGAACTAACGAAAATGAACCCAAGGAAGTCTGGGTACCAAAATCAAATCCTTTTCTTGTAGGTATATCTGAAATGTTTCTTTAGCTAAAGTTTCAAGAAGCAAACTGATTGTGATCATTCCAGATAATGTTCTAAACTTGAGAGTTATCATAGATCTTGAAGGATAAACTACTCAAAAAATCTTTCAAGTTCTATGATGGAAATCTTAAAGAAGATATTGCTGACAATCTCGATGATCTTGAGGATAGCCTTGAGAAAATGTATCTTAAGGAAGTTCTAGAAAGCTAGAAGATGAAAGCCAAAGCTTCAGATAGTAAGCTCCAAAACCTCAACACTTCAGAAAGTATGCTCTGACCTTTCAAGATAATCAAAAAGTAATCTTTCTGAACTACAAAATGAGCAGTATGAAGATGACATAGAAGCTAAAGAATCTGAATGTACATAAACTTCACGGAAGCTTCTATTTTAAAGATAGTCTTCTATTGTCTAAATTCATGGAGTGACTCCCAAGGGTATGAGAACCAAGACATCCCCTGGTTATATATCAACTGTGCTTTCATCACCACCTTGAACCTAAATGTATTGAAAAAGCTTTGAGTAGTCAAAGTTAGGTAGAAGCTGTAACACCCTAATATTCGACCTAATACTACTAGTACGTACTTAGGCCAAATATTAGTCATTACTTACTGTCATGGTTCTTTTTACTTGGAAAAATAGCTTAACGAAAATACGAGCCAATTTTTTCAAAACATTACTTAAAATAGAAGCCGCACGTATCTTGCCGGGTCGGTATCATAAAGTGCAGAAATATAAACATAGAAGTGGCTCCGAATCATGACATCATCACAACTGAAATATTTCATATATAATATGCCTACCCTACGGGGCAGGACTCTTCAAGTACATGATAAACAGGAATACAACGGAAATACAGAATACATAGAAATGAACTAGAAAGAAACATCCCTACCCACGTGCAACCTAAAGTGGATAACCTCAACACAAAAGAGGTTTCATCCATACTACGTGTCGTGCGTGCACTAAGGGCTACCCTCCAATCTCTACAGCAGAATCACGGGTACAGAGGAACGTAGCCAATCCACGGGCGAAGCTCGGCGGGTGCAGGCATGCCCTGTGACTGAACGTGTCGTCCACGCCGGGGTCGTGGTCCGGGCACCGAAGCCCTCCGACGCTGAGTGACTGTCTCCTCGCTGCCCATCGGTCGCCGAGGCGGAGTGGGGGCAGAGCCCTCATGGTCCATGGGGGAGTCCTTTACATGGTCCTTTTCCGAGTGCTGCGATAATGGCACATACTCCGGTATGTCAGCTGAACCGGCAGAGTGGGTCTGTAGGTTCCTCTCATGTCGTGCCCGTGCACGTTCAAAGATCGTGGGGTCACCATAGGGGGATGTCGGGGAGAAGCGATAACTATATACGGGGTGTGCAAACGGCCGTCCCAAAAACATGAAGATGCGCACAGTACATCGGCCCTCAAAATGGAATGACCCATGCTCCGGGTCATGGTGGACCTCCCATTGGGGTGTGTCAACGAACAGCACGAACATCGCCATCTCGCTTTGAAGACGTAATAGAAAGAAAGAGATAGAGGGAGTGAGATTCTTACTAAAGAAACTCAGTAGGGTTCTCCTCCTATCCTAGGTGTCATCATTTACGTCTCCAGGTATCTCGGGTTATTTATAAAACCATGGACATATATTGGTTCAATTATGAGTTTTTCTAAAGTCTTAATTTCTGAGATCCGTTCCTTTTAACATATCACTTGTATTTACATAAATCATGGGAAATAAATTGTGGGACTTCAATCATATAACTTGGATCATAGAACGTAAAACATATAACTTGGATCATCGACATAAATCATACAACTTGGATCGTAGAACACAAATCATGTAACTTGGATCATAGAACATAAATCATGTAACTTGGATCGTAGAACATAAATCATGTAACTTGGAATCATAGAACATAAATCATATAACTTGGTACTTGGCACATGGCGACTTATCTTGGTTACTTAGGTGACATTAAACTTTCACTTAAACTGGGGCCGCCATCATATTTCTCCCTTTTGAGAAATCTCTAGGCTATGAGCTTATACCACACTAGTCGTCACTAGTATCTAGACTTTTATCCCTTGGGATAAGTCAACTTCCCGACTTTAAGTACGGGTTTAGGGGGCTAGAATCACATTGTCCCCACCCTTAGTTTGGTGGTTTCAAAGGATTACATTCTCATATTTTAAGTCACCCTAAGTTTAACATGTTACTTTAAGATGCCACATAATTAATGCATACCACATAATTACCACTTCGGCATCTCTAAGGTTCTTTTAAAGAAGTAATAACATGAGATTACAAATCATCACATAAGGGTAATAGTTTACATGGCACCGCATATGTCATGAGCTAACACATCAATTCATCATTAATTGAGAGGCACATAATCATCCCTTAAGGTAGAAACCCTAAATCGGGTAACCTCAAACTTTCAAATTATTTTCTTATACCTCTAAGGGATTGATTAACCTCATTACCATGATTTATTAAGTCCTAAAACCTAATTAATCATGGCTGGACAGCCTTGGCAGTAAGCTTGTATTAGATGAATTACGGTGTTCTAGAAGATGCGTTTTAAACCCTTTCTCACATCCGACTTTTTCTATGATGCAACAATTAACATCTAAGCCAATTATGAGTCACTCTCACTGATCTAGACATCATATAATGTGATTCTATGGATGTTAATCAATCTGGACAGAATTCATATTTTCTGTACCTATGGGGTTCTAGAATTCACATTTCAAGCAATTAAGGTAACCAAACATGCTCTAAAATGTCTAGAACAATTAGCATATACTTGGCAAGGTATTCAAACATATTTTGACCACCCAAAACATAATTTAAGGTGCTGGAAATGATCATGGCAGAACCGAAATTGGTAAGTCATCAAATCATGTGTAAACTTTCTTTTTCATGGACATAGGTAACTAGTTTCTCTTGGAACAATTTTAGGACTTTAAAAATACTTTGGAAATCAATTTAACTTGTCAAGAACTTTCATAAAATACATAGGGCAGCAACTCTTTAAATTTACTCATGGTTGAAATTCTAAATATAAGAACATACTCAAAATACTTTCAAATGTCACTTATGTTTAGGAAAAACTTAAAACATAAACTATAGGCTCTTGTAACTAATGAAAAACTCATCCTAGAGCTTTCATCATCACATGGCCGAATACATTTCAAGAGAATACCTCTTGATTTAACTTTTCTCAAGATGAAATGGGTAAGTCTTTGAGCTCTAGTCTCTTAGGTGATGGCATAAAAGTAAATGTGCTATGCATTCCATTTTATTCTTCATTTGAGAGTAAAGTGAGAGCTTCAAAGTAAACATGAAATGCAAGAACTTGAAATTAAATGTGCAAGGCTCAAAGTAAATATGCAAAACTTGAAAGTAAATATGCAAGTCCCATTCTTTATTTTAGTGCTCTAGGCCCAGCAACAATCGATTTTAAGGCCGAAATAGAAAGGCTTCGAGATTATTTTAGGTGATATGCAAGCTCTCGTTTTACATCTTTAAGTTCTTAAGTGATGACTTAAAATATAAACATGGAATGCGAAGCTTGGAATTTAAACGTGCATTATGCAAGTTCATTCCTTATCTTGGGGTTTAGTGATAGCATAGAAATAAACATGCTATGCAAAGCATAAAGTAAATGTGAATGCAAGTTACTTTTATCTTGTCTAGAGCTCTTGCAAGACTTTTAAAAAGAATATAGTTTCAACCCAAACCTCATCCTCACAAGAAAAGGAAACTACTAGTGCTTGAATACTTAAAATGAATCATGACCATAAAAACTTGAAGATGGCCGAATCTTCATCAAGAAGAATAAATCATTTTTGAACTCTAGGGACCAAGATCTTGATAATTCAAACACCAACATCTCAAGTCCTCATCATTGAGTATTTTACTATGCTTTAAACTTCCATCAAAACCAAACTCATGGTAAACATAAAGGAACAAAACCGAAAACATACTTGGTCTAGGAACCAAGTTCAAGCTCTAGAGTTTTGTTCATGTGATATACATCAACATGAAGCCCTCATCATCAAGCTACCATTTTTTTTCAAGTTCCAAAGGCCTTTATGGCCGAAACCTCAAAAAAAAAGATGGAGTTTTCAAAGGTTCAAGAGAAACACAACTATTTCTTGAGTAAAACTTGGAAATAATAAACTTTTCTTAAGAAAACTCAAGCTTTAGAGGTTGTTCATGTGACAAACATCAACATGAAGCCCTCATCACCAAGCTATCTTTTTCCAAGTATCTTAGGCCTTTATGGCCGAAACATCAAGGAAACAAAAGTTCCAAAAAGGTTTCATGAAAAACATAACCTTGTCTTAACCAAAACTTGAAAAAGATGAAACTTTTCTCAAACAAGATTCAAGCTTTAGAGGTCTCATGTTGGGATGAACACATGGTCATCTCAAGAGAGCACTCATCATCAAGCTCTCCTCATCTTGGCCTTGAGGCTGAAAAAGAAAGAAAAAGGAGAAAGAATGGAACTTTTTCTTAAGAAAGGTTCAAGCTTTAGAGACCTCACTTTAAGATGAACTTATGGTTTCATCTTGGAGAGCACTCATCATCAAGCTCTCATTACCTTGGCCTTGAGGCTAAAAATGAAAGAAAAAGAGAAGGAGAAAACTGAAATGAAACTTGTGAGAAAACTCACCACAACACATCATTCAAGCAAGATCAAGCATTAAGCATTAAGATAAAAAAGAAAGGCATTATTTGAAAAGCTCCCTACCTTGTGGTTTTTGAAAAGAAGAGCAAGAACTTGAGCTTGAAGAACTCTTGGAAGCTTGAGAGAAAACCTCAAAGTGCTCTAAACTCTAAGCTTTAGTAAAATGAACAAAGGTGCTTCAAGTTCCCAAGCTACCTATTTATAGAGAAGTAAAATGATGGTGGCCTTTTTGGGGGAAGCATTCGGCCACTTTACAGCCACATGGGGGAGGAAATATCTTTGTTCAAAGTATGGTGTTAGTCATTCAAAGCATGGTAAAAAGTCTAGCTATGCATGTCCTAAAATATGGCTAGCAATGTAGCTTATTTCCAAACCTTTTAAATGAATAAAATCATAAAATTTTGGGCTGTAAAGGAGTGGAAAAACCATGCATTCAATGTCAAAAAAAGAAGAAAATATTTTCAAATTTTAAATTTCCAAAGCATAGGTAAGGTGGTATAAGACATGGTGTCTTGAAAGGTTTGATTGAAAGCTTGAATGACCACAAAAACAATTCATTCTTTTTGAATTTGAATGACAAATATTTTTAATTTAGAAATGAATTGAAAACCTTGATTGATGTATGACAACTTTTTTTGGAAGAGAAAGCATTTGAAAGGAAATGTGAATAGTGAAAATACTATTCATAGTTGCTTTTTCTTTAAAGAAAAGAAAGAATTAGAATTGAGTTGCAAATTTCCCTAAGTAATTTTAGGTTCTAATTAACCTTAAATAATTATTTTAGCTTTAGATTAATTAAGAAAATTAATTAACCTTTCATTAGAGCCTAATGTTGCTTAGGTTTGAGTTAAATAACTCGTTAGGCTTAAAATGCACTAAGCAGGGGTAAAATCGTAATTTTTACCAAAAGTTGCCCGGGACCTCCGGGACTTAGACCAACATGGTTCATGCCTTAAAACATCATTTTTGATCTCCAGGACGAGTCCGGGTCGGAGTCGAAACTTAAAACGGCCTTAAATCAAGTTAAGGGTATTTTGGTCATTTGTGCACAGAAATCTCAGAAATGAGGTTTTTCTGCTCCGTTGGACATTCACAATCATACAATCCCCTTCATATAACATATGAACCCTATGAGGATGGCCAAAGCCGGCCGTCCTCGCGTTTCGGGTAAAAATGACCTCATGGGCATTTTGGTCATTTAAAAGTTTAGAGAAAAACGGGGCGTTACAGAAGCTATACTAAATTTGCTGACCAAGTTTGAGAGAAATGTTAGCTCTAGAACCCTTTGAGCTTATTTGTTTTGAATTACAACAAAGCTAATTTAAAGAAAATGCTTTGAAGAATGATTGATGTCTCTATTGAGTTCCATGTAAGAATACAATAGGTTTATATTATTTAGCAAGAGCAAGGCTTAGTCAAATTAGAATATATTTACTACATATGTGTAAACATGTTTATCTCATGTTATGAGATTTGAAATAAAATAGAAGTGAAATTACCCAAGCATTCACAACTAACTATAAGAAGAAGTTTTCAACGCTACAAGGAATCAAGTTCAGAGACTTCAGAAAGTAGTATGGGACATCAGAAAGTACACTCATGATGAAGATATTAACTCATGTCCAAGAGCAACGTATTACTTAATCTTCAATCACCACAATCACAAAGATATTATCAGGAAAAAAGATACAATTAAAGATGAGAAAATAAAAAATTCTTCAAAGGACTAATTGCGTACATCAGAAAGCTCACCTGTGAGTGGAGCAAAGAATGCTACAGAAAAAGGAGGGAAATTTGAAATTTGAATTTCAAATATTCAAGTCAAACCCAGTTTCAAATTGGTATGTTATCTCTTCTGTCTATTTGATCAACTACCCTGGCTTCATGAAGGAGGAGTTCAGAAAGCATGTTCAGAAAGTAGAAAAGTAGTTTCTAAAGGAAGATAAGAAAACTCAACCTGACAATGGCTTTTGCAACCGATGTGATAGATCTGTCAACCTCTCTTCTAGCTGTTTCTTTCAAGACACAGCTGATGATCAATATGTATCACTTGTGGAACTGATCTATGGCAATGGCCATAAAGAAAGACCACTATAAGGAGATGCTAAGCTTGAAGATCGATGAGAGATTTGAAGATTCAAGAGAGGAAACTTTGCAAGAATCTCTTCCCTCTTCCTAGAATATTCAATCTTTATCATGTAATCAGTTTTATCCTTGAAGTGTAAGAAAATCTTCCTTCTACATTCTTAGTTAGATTTATGCTCTTCCTATGGAAGAAGTAGAAGAAGGAAGTCATTCAAGTTTTTCCCAGGAACTTTTTATGCATATGCTAAGGAAACTTGAGTGTAGGTTAGTTTGAGTGGCAACCCAAACACTTAACCTTTGTATTCTCAATCCGATAATGATTGCTATGAGATAGCCTGGAGAGGGTACTGTAAAACTACTTGCAACGCGACATTGGTGGTGGCTACTGCTCATGATTTTTCTTAAGAGGCCGGTGTCAAGACTACTTTCAACGTGATAGTAGAGGTTGCCACTGCTCATGGTTTGGCTTGGAGAGGCCACTTTCAAGACTACTTTCAATGTAACTATAGGGATAGCTACTGATCATGGGCTAGCTTGGAGAGGCTAGTATAATACTACTTAGTTTAGGATGAAGAGGCTTAAAGAAAGAATACTCAACTTGTGATAGTCTTTGAGTTTGTCTGCTGGTATAAGTGAGAGCTTGGGAAGGTTAATGTAAAGACTATCCATAGAAAGGCTGAGAAAGTTGTTTTGAATGGAACCTCAATGATTGTTGAGTACTGGATGTAGGCAGGTTGCCCGAACCAGTATAAAGTTCTTTTGTGCTTTTTCTTTCTTTCTTTGATATCCTTTATTTATATCTGTTGTGCTTTTTACTTATTCTTAATCTTATATATCCTTCTCATTTTTATTGTCATTTTTTATAATAAGCATTTTATTCAACGAGGTTTAGAAATCTACTTTCTGAAGCTACTATGTAACATCCTAATTTTTAACCCAATACTCTAGAACATATTTAGGTTAATCATTAGTCTGTTACTTCATAGTTCTCATTTAACTTTGAATTACTTAGCGGAAAATACGGGTAATTTTTTTTTGAAATAAAAGTGAGAGCCGCGTGATGCGATAAGCGGTAAACCATGCAAAGTAAAACAATCGTCTCACAATCATCATAACATAAGGCACATCATGAACATCACTGAATATAATCTCATATATATATAACTTGCCCACTTATAAGTGTGGGACTTAATTCAGTACAAGGGAAATACATGAAAAGAAATACAACATAAAACGTAAACATAATCTACCCCCTACCCGAGTGCATCTAATAGGATAACCTCTAAACAAAAGAAAGTTTATCTCTATCTATGTGGTGTGTGCTCTAACTCGGGCCATCCTCGACCTCCTACTGGCGACCATCTCGTGATCGAGGCAGATATCCGGAAAACTGAGCGAGCTCCTCGGGCGTGAAAAGGCGGAGTGGGGATCGAATATGACTCCCAGAGTATGGCCGCATCTCTGGTCGTCGTGCAGGCCTCGGTGAGTCACGGTGGGCTCATTGTCTCTCCAAAGTCCATAGGTATGGAGGAAGACCCCTCGGAGGGTATCTGGGTGGCCGAGTCTTGGAAGGATCCATCTCGAGAAGGGCGATGGGCAGCGGGCACATACTCGGGTAGTCTCGAACGGCGGATGCGGAAGGTGGAGTACGGCGTAGCCTCTCCTCTCGAGGACGTCTTGGCTCGAACACTAGGTCATCACCAAAAGGTGTGACGGGGGAGATACGATGGGAATGTACAGAGGGAGGGAAGGGTCGAGCCGTGAACATCAATACTCTAGCGTGCATCGACCCACAAAATGGAATGACCCGTGGTCCGGGTCATGGTGCACCTCCCATGTCGGCGTGTCCACGAACACCACGAACGTCGCCATCTGAAGACGTGACGGAAAGAAAGAGGTAGAGGGAGTGAGAATCTTACTAAAGAATCTCAGTAGGGCCTCCTACTACCTAGGTGTCATCATCTACGTCCTCAGGAACCTTGGGTTTAATTATATGAAATGACTGAACATGCATTTAGTTCATTTTAAACTTCAAAAATATACTTTAGCCAAGGTCCGTTCATTTTAGGATGATCTTAATGTCATGAATGCAACATAATGGAAAATGTATGCATGGCACTACCTAATGCACATACATAAAACATAACATCAAGCATCATCATCATTGGTGGCATAAAGTGGCAATAGTAACATTCATATGGGACAAAACTTAGTGACATAATCATAGTCATGAACTTTTCTTCCTCATGGGCCACCCTAAAAGACAATCGAACTGGGGGTGCTCGGCCGAACCGGTGTCACCCAGATCGTGTCATACATCTAGGTTATGAGCTCATACCTTAACTAGTCGTCACTAGTTCTTACTTACCACTTAACGATAAGCGTATCATAAATCCCGACTATCTGAGTACGGGTTAGGGGCAAATCTCTTAGGGGTGCTCGGCGAACCGGTGTCACCTAAGAGTATAAAATGGTACCGATGTCACATGAGTTCTATGGAGGTGCTCGGCTAACGGTGTCATCCTAGAACCCATCTTAGTACCTTAATTTTCAAAATCTCTTTAAGTCCCCAAATTTGCCGTAAATTCGCGGCCAAAGCGGTCATTACACCGAGTTTCCTTCCAAATTTGTCGGAAATTCGGCCAAAGCGGTCATTACGAATTTCCTTCCAAATTTGCTTTATGCCACATAAACATATAACCTCATAAATTCCTCATATGAATAACATCATCATCATTAGCATACTTCATGCATCATCATACATCATTCAAACGCTTACCCTCACGGTAGCTTATGCTTTGACCATACGGGTCTTAATCTTGAGATATAGTTCTCTAATATCCGTCGCTCATATTTTATGCCCCTAAGGCTCATATTAAACATCATTCTTCATTCTCATGTTCATACTTAAATCTGAATAGCATAGGGCAGAATCTCTAACTTGTTTTTACGGGGTTCTAGAACTTACGTTTTAGACGCTTTCTCGGTTCCGTCTTCGCCTAAGGCGCTATACATTAAATCTAAATCAATTATGAGACATTCCTATGCTTAAGGACTAATTATTAATCATGTTTATCATGTTGTAAGGGTGCTGGACAGATTCCAGAAAATTAAATGTTCTAAGAGTTCTACATTTACATTTTTACGGTTTTCTAGTTACTAGTTTCCCCATAGGTGCTAGAATTCAATTCTAACTCAAATGATACCAAGTTTTTCATGTCTAAACATTCTAAATCTGATTATGTCCCTATTAAAACAGTTTGGATTAGTTCCATAAACAAATGGGTCAAAACTATGTTAAATTCTAGCTTTACGGTATTTCTAGTTAGCTAGTTTCTTACCTATCATGCATAGGTTCGCTTCTACATCATCACATGATATTTTCACACATTCCAACACATTAAAACATCATCATACAGCATCACATTCATCACATCAGAACCGAAAACATCTTGCCTCAATAAGAGAATTAAATTGACATTTCTAGGTACATAAGTTAACTAGTTTCTCTTGGAATCAATTTAGAATTTCTAAAACTCTTTGCAAAACATTTTAATTCATCAAGAGGCTAAGTGAAGCCTTAGGTCAGTGACCAAAACATATTCCATCCCCTAAAAGAGATTGGAATCACAACTTATAACGACATAACCTTATAAAGAATTGTCAAACTTTAAGGAAAACTCAAAACATAGGCTATTGGTCCTAGTAGCTAGATGAAAACTCATTGCAAGTCCATCTTCACTACTTGAGCGAAAAACATACATTCAAAGTGTGGTTTGCATTAAACTTTAACTTGGAATGAAATGGGCAAGTCTTTGAGCTCTAGGTTCTTAAGTTACGACATAAACTAAACGTGCTCATGCTCTTCATTTTTAATCTTGCTTTCAAGGTAAAGTGATGACTTGAAATTAAATATGCAAGGCATAATTTAAACGTGTAAACTTGAAAGTAAATATGCGAAGCATAATCTTAAACGTGCAAGCTTGAAAGTAAAGATGCAAGATTCAATTCTTTATTTTAGTGCTCTTGGCCCAACAACAATCGACTTTAAGGCCGAAATAGATAGGCATTCGAGAAATTAATTAGGTGATAATGCAAGTTCAATTCTTTATTTTAGTGCTCTAGGCCCAACAACAATCGACTTTAAGGCCGAAATAGAAAGGCCTTGAGAATTAAGTTAAGTGATGATACAAGTTCCATTTTAATCTTTATGTTCTTAGGTGATGGCTTGAAAGTAAAGATGCATAGCAAGAGTGTAAATATGAATGCAAGCATAAAATAAATTATGCAAGTTCATTTTATCTTTCTAGAGCTCTTAACAAGACTTTAAAGGAACTTAAACCTCAACCCAAACTCATCAAACCAAGACAAAGTAAAAGTCTAGAGTTCTTAGAACTCAACATAACATATTTGGAAAATCAAACATCTAGCATGAAAAGGAAAAGGTAATGGCCGAAACTTCAAGGAAAGAAAAGAAATGTTTGAAACTCTAGAATCCATGATCTTGGTGATATACAAACACCAACATCATGAGACCTCATCATTGAGTCATTAGAACCATTTTGAAACAACATCAAAGTTAAGGTTCTCAAAAGTTCAAGAAAGGAAGATCTAGAAACGCTTTTGCTCAAGAACAAAAATCAAGCTCTAGAGTTTGTTTCAAGTGATGAACATCATCATGAAACTCTCATCATCAAGCTCTCATTCCTTTGTTCTCCAAGGCCCATGGCCGAAAATGAAAAGGTGAAGGAAAGAAAAAGAAGTTCTAAAAAGAATCAAGAGAAACTATGAACTTTAAGCTTAGAACAAGAACTTTAAAGAAAGAATACATGAAAGAAAATCCCTACTTGGTGTGATGAACTTGAAGATGGAAGAAGAAGATGAAGGTGATGAAGAACTTGAAGAACTCCAAGAACTTGAAGAACACAAAAACTTTGAGAGAAAAAGAAAGCTTTGAGTGTTTCCTAAACTTAGCAAATGATCTAAAAGTGGTGCAAGTTCCTCAAGGCCATCTATTTATAGAGAAATGAAACAAATGGAGGATGTATGTGGGCTGATGCATTTTCGGCCAAGAGGTGCAGAATTGGAGGGTTCCATGTGTTCCATGAGGTGAGATAATGTGTTCTTGAGGTATGGTGAGGTATGGTTCAAAGCATGGTGAGGTATGGCTCAAGGTATGGCTCAAGCATGGTTCTTTGAGTGAGAAAACAATTAAACATGTGGTCAATGGGGATGAGGTCTGGCCGAAACTTCATCATGCATGGGGAGGATTAGTTTGCATTTTAATTGTGGTTTAGAGTTGTGTTTAGGTGTATCTTTGGTTATGCTTAAGATTAGGAATTTGTAAGAAAGTGTTTAGGTAAGGTAAATGGGTAATTAAGGTGGTCTAGACATAATTAAGGAGTGGTCTTGCACCATTAGAGAGTTAAATCCTCAATTTAGAGTTTAAACAACTCTAGACACATTTCCTTGATTTAAGGAATTGGAGAGAAAACACTATTCAAGATTCCAAGACTAGGAATCTTGAGTTCTAAAAGGGATTTAAGTTTAATCTAAGCAATTTTAGGTTCTAATTAACTTTAATAAATTATTTTGACTCTAGATTAATTAGGGAAATAAATTAATCTTCGTTTAGAGCCTAATATTGCTTAGGTTTGCTTAATTACGTCATTAAGCTTAAAAACACTATTCCAGGGGCAAAATCGTAATTTCGCACTAAAACTGCGCGGGACCACCGGGACTTGAACAGATACCTCTAGACAGATCAAATCATGTTTTTAAACCTCTGGGAAAGTTAGGGCTCAAGCGGCACCTTTACCCGCGTAAAAACGCTATAGGGGTATTTTGGTCATTTTGACCAAAGCTGCGAAACGAAATTTTCGCTTTCGGAAGCATTCAAAGGCCATTCAATCCCCTTCAAACATTGAGTTAACCCTTCGAGGATGACCAAGTTGGTTACCCTCGAGTTCGGTCGAAATGACCTCGGGGGCATTTGGTCATTTCGGACGAGAAAAAATCGGGGTGTTACATTACTCCTCCTTAAAAGAATTTCGCCCTCGAAATTCGTTACCTTGGAAAAGCTTCGGGATACTTGTCTTGCATTTCGACTCTAGCTCCCATGTAAACTCTTGGACTTGTCGGCGTCCCATGCTACCTTTACCAATGGAGCAGGACTTGTTCCTCACCGCTTGACTCGCGGTCCACGATTCTCGTAGGGGAAGATTGAAAGTCAGGTCGTCCCTTAGCGAACATGCTCGGCTCTAAAGCGTGGCTAGGATCGGACTCATACTTCTTAAGCGAGAGACGTGAAAGACGTCATGAAGATTAGAAAGATTAGGGGTAAGGCTATTTTGTAGGCAAGCTGTTCCTATCCTTTGAAGAATTTGGAAGGGACCAAGGAATCGGGGGCTCAACTTTTTGACTTTCATGGCTCTCCCTATGCCTGTAGTGGGGGTAATCCTAAGGAACACATGTTCTCCCTCCTCGAACTCCAAGGGCTTGCGCCGCTTGTCCGCATAGCTCTTTTGTCTACTTTGAGCAGTGAGCATCCTATCCCGGATCCTCTTGATTTGTTCCGTTGTTTCCCTCACTACATCGGGTCCTAAGACACTTTGCTCCCCAGGCTCGTACCAACACAAAGGTGATTGGCACTTCCTTCCATACAATGCCTCGTACGGTGCCATATCGATGCTTGCGTGATAACTATTGTTATACGCAAACTTCGATCAAAGGCAAGTACCTATCCCAACTTCCCCTTTGGTCTAACACACAGGCTCTTAGCATATCCTCTAGGGTTTGGATCGTCCTTTCAGATTGTCCGTCTGTTTGTGGGTGGTAAGCAGTGCTCAAGCATAGCTTTGAACCAAACGCCTTTTGGAAGGCTCCCCAAAAACGCGACGTAAAACGCGGATCTCTATCCGAGATTATCGTCGACGGTACTCCATGCAATCTTACGATCTCAAGGATGTATAACTGTGCCAATTTATCTAAAGACTACGTCACTCTAATAGGTAGAAAGTGTGCCGACTTGGTTAGTCGATCCACTATCACCCATATAGCATCATGGCCAGCTTGCGTCTTAGGCAATCCTGTCACGAAATCCATAGATATGCATTCCCACTTCCATTCGGGGATTGACAGGGGTTGCAACAAACCTGAAGGTTTTTGGTGCTCGATTTTCACTTTCTGACATACCAAGCACTTACTAACCCAGGCGACTACATCCTTTTTCATTCCGGGCCACCAAAACATCTTCTTCAAATCTTGGTACATCTTGGTAACACCGGGATGAATGGTGAAATAGCTTTTGTGTGCCTCCTCCAAGATCTTCTCTCGGAGGTCACCATCTTGGGGTACGCAGATCCTTCCCTCAAATCTCCATATCCAATCCTCACCTCTTTCGAAACCTTTTAACTTTCCCGCCTTAACAGCATCTATGATCTCTTCGAACTCCTCATTCTCTCGTTGTGCTAACATGATTCTCTGCTTAAATCCACTTGTCACACTAAGATAGCACATTTTTATTCCTTCATCGGTCGCTGACATCCCTAGATTCATATCCCTAAACTTCTCTATCAACTCAACTTCTTTGATCATCATGTGGGACAGGTGTAACGACTTTCGGCTCAAGGCGTCGGCGACTACATTAGCCTTGCCGGGGTGGTAACTTAAACCGAAATCGTAGTCCTTAAGGAATTCCATCCACCTTCTTTGCCTCATGTTTAACTCCTTTTGATCAAAGAGGTACTTGAGACTCTTATGATCGGAGAAAACTTCAAACCTTACACCATACAAATGGTGTCTCCACATCTTTAAGGCAAACACTACGGACTAACTCTAGGTCATGGGTGGGGTAGTTAGCCTCGTGAGGCTTGAGTTGTCGAGATGCATAGGCTACCACTTGCCTATTTTGCATCAACACACACCCTAGTCCTTTGCCCGAAGCATCACAATATACCTCGAAGGGTACATTGGGGCTAGGTAAGACTAAGACTGGGGTCGTGGTTAACCTTTCCTTAAGCTCTTGGAAACTCTTTTCACATTCGGGGCTCCACTCAAACGGAGCATTCTTCCTAGTGAGCTTGGTCAAGGGTAGGGCTAAGCGGGAAAATCCTTTGATAAACCTACGGTAGTAACCTCGCTAAACCCAAAAGCTCCGTATTTACATTCACGGTGGTTGGTCTATCCCAATTCATTACGGCTTCTACCTTACTAGGATCATGGCTATACCTCCTTTTGACACAACGTGCCTAAAAACTTGACCTCCTCCAACCAAAATTCACACTTAGAGAGTTTTGCATATAGCTTTTCTCCTTCAAAATCTCCAAAACTATCCTTAAATGACGCTCATGCTCCTCGTGGGTCTTGAATAGATGAGTATATCATCTATAAAAACGACTACTTAATTGATCTAAATAGGGTCTAAAGATCCTATTCATGTAATCCATAAACAACTGCAGAGCATTTGTCAACCCAAAAGACATCACCGCGAACTCAAAGTGTCCATACCGAAGTTCTAAAGGCGGTCTTTGGTATATCTTGATCTCTCACTCTAATTTGGTGGTATCCGACCTTAGGTCGATCTTGGAAAACACTACCGCTCCTCTCAACTGGTCCATGAGATCATCAATCCTAGGCAAAGGGTATTTGTTTTTCACTGTCACACGATTCAATTGCCTATAATCTATGCACAACCTCATACTCCGTCCTTCTTTTTCACAAACAAGACCGGGCTCCCCATGGTGAAGCACTAGGTCTTATGAAGCTTTCTCTAAAAGTTCCTCAAGTTGGGTTTAAGCTCGGCTAGTTCTAGGGGTGACATTCTATAGGGGCAATGGAGATTGGTCCCGCTCCAGGAACCAACTCAATGGAGAACTCCACTTCGCTCGGGAGGGAACTCGGGTATATCTTCCCGAAACACCTCCGGATAGTTTCTCACTATAGGTATATTCTCTAAATTCTGCTCAAAGTGTACCTCGCTAGCGGCTAGGAGAACATATCCCTTAGTCTTTTTCCCACTACAGTGGACCTCTACGGCATTGAGATAGAGTTTCAAAGGTTGACTTATTTCACTAGGGGGAGAAGGAAAGACGACTGTTTTGGTGTCACAGTCTAACAATACACGGTTGGCGTGAAGCCAATCCATGCCAAGAACTATTCCTATACCTTTCATGGGTAAACAAATTAAATCCACAACATATGATCTATTTTCTGTGGTGAGGTGACAATTTAGGCAACAATAACAAGTATTCACAGGATGATTTGTGGGGATAGAGACAATAAGATCAAAAGGAAGTTTGGAAGTTTTCAAATTTAGAGTCTCGACACTAGCATATGAAATAAAGAATGTGTTGCAAGAGTCATATAGCACAGATTAAGGTTCTACCATCTATTTCGCACTTACCTTCTATGAGACCATTGGATGTGTCCGCCGTCTACATTGAGGGTGAAGACCCTCCCTTGGTGTTGCGGTCGAATTCGGCTGGCCTCCCACTAGTGCGATTCTTTGGCGTAGTGGCCAGGCTTTCCGATCGGCAGATATTCGCCTCGCTAGGGCGGTTGCCATGATCCTTCCCGCACTTGGGACATAGCCGGTGGGATAGCTTGGGTGGGGGTTCCTTGAGGCGTCTGTTCTTAGTCCCACTTGACCTCCTTGGTTGTTTCGGGGGCCCGACCCTCCTTGTCGGTTGTTGTTGTTGTTGTTGTTGCGTTCTTCGCTCGGAATTGTGGTCGGTATGGTCTGCTTGGGTTGTTGGTGGAAGGGGTTCTTTGTTGTTGTTGTAGTCAGTGGTTGGTTTGGTAGGGATTATAGTGATTTCGGGCTTGGTTTGGATATTGGGGCTTGAATTTTGGGGCTTGAGGTGCTAGCCCTTGTTCCGCGTCGCCACTTGCGGCATTGATTTTCTTCATCCCTCTTCCATGATCCGGCACTTGTTGACTAGGGTTGGAAAGTCCCTAATCTCCATGTGCGCCACAAAGATAATTGAGCTCGCCGTTAGTCCGCCTCGTGCTTGACGCACTTCCACACCTCGTCGGGTTCCTTGAAACACCCTAGAGAACTTGATCGCTCCTCGAATTTCGCTGTCATCGGGCGACGATGAGACCCTCCTTGAGTCGATTGCATGAACTCAATATCTTTCGCGTTCCTCACGGACTCGGAAGTACTTCTCATAAGTAGGTCTTGAATAGCTCCCGATTGGCGATGCGAAGCTTCTAGCGATCTTGGTGCGATCCACCGTAACTTCGGCATCCGACTCCATCATATAAGCAATAAGGTGACCTTTTGCTCCTCCGAGCAAGCCACCACGGAGTAGATCTTCTCCATGTTTTTGATCCACTCATCAGCTTTGTCGGGGTCCATGGCTCCTCGGAAAGTTGGTGGGTTCGCCTTGCGAAACTCACCAAACCTCGCTTGCTCGACCATTTCAAAGATGAGGGAGCACGTCCGGTGTCCCCTTGTTGGTTCATCCTCTCGAACATTCGTTCCATGGCTCTAGCCATGTCACGAACAGCAGCAGCAGTGGCATCGCTTTGGTCTCCCTCGGTCGGGGTCCTAGGTTGTCTCCTTGGTGCCATTGGTCCCTAAACACATGAGACAATAAACACTGAGGTGATCAGGCTCAATATTCCATGTAAAATGAGCTAGTTACCATGGCGCGCGCAAGTAGACAAGGGTCATGAACTCCTACCCTATAGCTTATCTCTAGTTAAGCTCTACGCATGACATAGCTATCGTACTACGCTTTAGAAAGGATAGTCAGTCAATCCTCGAGCTCCATGAGAATCGAACTGCTCTGATACCATAATGTAACATCCTAATTTTTAACCCAATACTCTAGAACATATATAGGTTAATCATTAGTACATTTACTTCATAGTTCTCATTTAACTTTGAATTACTTAGCGGAAAATACGGGTAATTTTTTTTTTGAAATAAAAGTGAGAGCCGCGTGATGCGATAAGCGGTAAACCATGCAAAGTAAAACAATCATCTCACAATCATCATAACATAAGGCACATCATGAACATCGAATATAATCTCATATATATATAACTTGCCCACTTATAAGTGTGGGACTTAATTCAGTACAAGGGAAATACATGAAAAGAAATACAACATAAAACGTAAACATAATCTACCCCCTACCCGAGTGCATCTAATAGGATAACCTCTAAACAAAAGAAAGTTTATCCCTATCTATGTGGTGTGTGCTCTAACTCGGGCCATCCTCGACCTCCTACTGGCGACCATCTCGTAATCGAGGCAGATATCCGAAGCGGCGAGCTCCTCGGGCGTGAAAAGGCGGAGTGGGGATCGAATATGACTCCAGGGTATGGCGCATCTCCGGTCGTCGTACGCCTCGGCTGAGTCACGGTGGGCTCATTGTCTCTCCAAAGTCCATAGGTATGGAGGGAAGACCCCTCGGAGGGTATCTGGGTGGCCGAGTCTTGGAAGGATCCATCTCGAGAAGGACGATGGGCAGCAGGGCACATACTCGGGGTAGTCTCGAACGGCGGATGCGGAAGGTGGAGTCTGGCGTAGCCTCTCCTCTCGGGACGTCGGCTCGAACACTAGGTCATCACCAAAAGGTGAGACGGGGAGAAACGATGGGAATGTACAGGGGAGTGAAGGGTCGACCCGTGAACATGAATACTCTAGCGTGCATCGACCCACAAAATGGAATGACCCGTGGTCCGGTCATGGTGCACCTCCCATGTCGGCGTGTCCACGAACACCACGAACGTCGCCATCTGAAGACGTGACGGAAAGAAAGAGGTAGAGGAGTGAGAATCTTACTAAAGAATCTCAGAGGGCCTCCTACTACCTAGGTGTCATCATCTACGTCCTCAGAACCTTGGGTTTAATTATATGAAATGGTGAACATGCATTTAGTTCATTTTAAACTTCAAAAATATACTTTAGCCAAGGTCCGTTCATTTTAGGATGATCTTAATGTCATGAATGCAACATAATGGAAAATGTATGCATGGCACTACCTAATGCACATACATAAAACATAACATCAAGCATCATCATCATTGGTGGCATAAAGTGGCAATAGTAACATTCATATGGGACAAAACTTAGTGACATAATCATAGTCATGAACTTTTCTTCCTCATGGGCCACCCTAAAAGACAATCGAATCGGGGTGCTCGGCCGAACCGGTGTCACCTTAACGTGTCATACATCTAGGTTATGAGCTCATACCTTAACTAGTCGTCACTAGTTCTTACTTACCACTTAACGATAAGCGTATCATAAATCCCGACTATCTGAGTACGGGTTAGGGGGCAAATCTCTTAGGGGTGCTCGGCCGAACCGGTGTCACCTAAGAGTATAAAATGGTACCGATGTCACATGAGTTCTATGGAGGTGCTCGGCCGAACCGGTGTCATCCTAGAACCCATCTTAGTACCTTAATTTTCAAAATCTCTTTAAGTCCCCAAATTTGCCGAAATTCGGCCAAAGCGGTCATTACAGTTTCCTTCCAAATTTGTCGGAAATTCATGCCAAAACGGTCATTACAATCGAATTTCCTTCCAAATTTGCTTTATGCCACATAAACATATAACCTCATAAATTCCTCATATGAATAACATCATCATCATTAGCATACTTCATGCATCATCATACATCATTCAAACGCTTACCCTCACGGTAGCTTATGCTTTGACCCCTACGGGTCTTAATCTTGAGATATAGTTCTCTAATATCCGTCGCTCATATTTTATGCCCCTAAGGCTCATATTAAACATCATTCTTCATTCTCATGTTCATACTTAAATCTGAATAGCATAGGGCAGAATCTCTAACTTGTTTTTACGGGGTTCTAGAACTTACGTTTTAGACCCTTTCTCGGTTCCGTCTTCGCCTAAGGCGCTATACATTAAATCTAAATCAATTATGAGACATTCCTATGCTTAAGGACTAATTATTAATCATGTTTATCATGTTGTAAGGGTGCTGGACAGATTCCAGAAAATTAAATGTTCTAAGAGTTCTACATTTACATTTTTACGGTTTTCTAGTTACTAGTTTCCCCATAGGTGCTAGAATTCAATTCTAACTCAAATGATACCAAGTTTTTCATGTCTAAACATTCTAAATCTGATTATGTCCCTATTAAAACAGTTTGGATTAGTTCCATAAACAAATGGGTCAAAACTATGTTAAATTCTAGCTTTACGGTATTTCTAGTTAGCTAGTTTCTTACCTATCATGCATAGGTTCGCTTCTACATCATCACATGATATTTTCACACATTCCAACACATTAAAACATCATCATACAGCATCACATTCATCACATCAGAACCGAAAACATCTTGCCTCAATAAGAGAATTAAATTGACATTTCTAGGTACATAAGTTAACTAGTTTCTCTTGGAATCAATTTAGAATTTCTAAAACTCTTTGCAAAACATTTTAATTCATCAAGAGGCTAAGTGAAGCCTTAGGTCAGTGACCAAAACATATTCCATCCCCTAAAAGAGATTGGAATCACAACTTATAACGACATAACCTTATAAAGAATTGTCAAACTTTAAGGAAAACTCAAAACATAGGCTATTGGTCCTAGTAGCTAGATGAAAACTCATTGCAAGTCCATCTTCACTACTTGGCCGAAAAACATACATTCAAAGTGTGGTTTGCATTAAACTTTAACTTGGAATGAAATGGGCAAGTCTTTGAGCTCTAGGTTCTTAAGTTACGACATAAACTAAACGTGCTCATGCTCTTCATTTTTAATCTTGCTTTCAAGGTAAAGTGATGACTTGAAATTAAATATGCAAGGCATAATTTAAGCGTGTCAACTTGAAAGTAAATATGAAGCATAATCTTAAACGTGCAAGCTTGAAAGTAAAGATGCAAGATTCAATTCTTTATTTTAGTGCTCTTGGCCCAACAACAATCGACTTTAAGGCCGAAATAGATAGGCATTCGAGAAATTAATTAGGTGATAATGCAAGTTCAATTCTTTATTTTAGTGCTCTAGGCCCAACAACAATCGACTTTAAGGCCGAAATAGAAAGGCTTTGAGAATTAAGTTAAGTGATGATACAAGTTCCATTTTAATCTTTATGTTCTTAGGTGATGGCTTGAAAGTAAAGATGCATAGCAAGAGTGTAAATATGAATGCAAGCATAAAATAAATTATGCAAGTTCATTTTATCTTTCTAGAGCTCTTAACAAGACTTTAAAGGAACTTAAACCTCAACCCAAACTCATCAAACCAAGACAAAGTAAAAGTCTAGAGTTCTTAGAACTCAACATAACATATTTGGAAAATCAAACATCTAGCATGAAAAGGAAAAGGTAATGGCCCAAACTTCAAGGAAAGAAAAGAAATGTTTGAAACTCTAGAATCCATGATCTTGGTGATATACAAACACCAACATCATGAGACCTCATCATTGAGTCATTAGAACCATTTTGAAACGACATCAAAGTTAAGGTTCTCAAAAGTTCAAGAAAGGAAGATCTAGAAACGCTTTTGCTCAAGAACAAAAATCAAGCTCTAGAGTTTGTTTCAAGTGATGAACATCATCATGAAACTCTCATCATCAAGCTCTCATTCCTTTGTTCTCCAAGGCCCATGGCCGAAAATGAAAAGGTGAAGGAAAGAAAAAGAAGTTCTAAAAAGAATCAAGAGAAACTATGAACTTTAAGCTTAGAACAAGAACTTTAAAGAAAGAATACATGAAAGAAAATCCCTACTTGGTGTGATGAACTTGAAGATGGAAGAAGAAGATGAAGGTGATGAAGAACTTGAAGAACTCCAAGAACTTGAAGAACACTAAAACTTTGAGAGAAAAAGAAAGCTTTGAGTGTTTCCTAAACTTAGCAAATGATCTAAAAGTGGTGCAAGTTCCTCAAGGCCATCTATTTATAGAGAAATGAAACAAATGGAGGATGTATGTGGGCTGATGCATTTTCGGCCAAGAGGTGCAGAATTGGAGGGTTCCATGTGTTCCATGAGGTGAGATAATGTGTTCTTGAGGTATGGTGAGGTATGGTTCAAAGCATGGTGAGGTATGGCTCAAGGTATGGCTCAAGCATGGTTCTTTGAGTGAGAAAACAATTAAACATGTGGTCAATGGGGATGAGGTCTGGCCGAAACTTCATCATGCATGGGGAGGATTAGTTTGCATTTTAATTGTGGTTTAGAGTTGTGTTTAGGTGTATCTTTGGTTATGCTTAAGATTAGGAATTTGTAAGAAAGTGTTTAGGTAAGGTAAATGGGTAATTAAGGTGGTCTAGACATAATTAAGGAGTGGTCTTGCACCATTAGAGAGTTAAATCCTCAATTTAGAGTTTAAACAACTCTAGACACATTTCCTTGATTTAAGGAATTGGAGAGAGAAAACACTATTCAAGATTCCAAGACTAGGAATCTTGAGTTCTAAAAAGGGATTTAAGTTTAATCTAAGCAATTTTAGGTTCTAATTAACTTTAATAAATTATTTTGACTCTAGATTAATTAGGGAAATAAATTAATCTTCGTTTAGAGCCTAATATTGCTTAGGTTTGCTTAATTACGTCATTAAGCTTAAAAACACTATTCCAGGGGCAAAATCGTAATTTCGCACTAAAACTGCCCGGGACCACCGGGACTTGAACAGATACCTCTAGACACATGAAATCATGTTTTTAAACCTGGGAAAGTTAGGGCTCAAGCGGCACCTTTACCCGCCAGAAAAACGCTATAGGGGTATTTTGGTCATTTTGACCCGAAACTGCGGAAAACGAAATTTTCGCTTTCGGAAGCATTCAAAGGCCATTCAATCCCCTTCAAACATTGAGTTAACCCTTCGAGGATGACCAAGTTGGTTACCCTCGAGTTCGGGTCAGGAAATGACCTCAGGGGCATTTTGGTCATTTCCCTCGGACAGAAAAAATCGGGGTGTTACATACTAACTATGTTTCCACTGCACTACAAGTTTTATACTTGATAGTATTTAGTTTCAGAAAATGTGAAAAAGTTCAATGCACCATTCAACCCCTTTTCTCATGCACATCTCACCTACAAGTGGTATCAGAGCTAGGCCACTGAGGGGTTGAGCAATTCGATGATTGCAGAGAATAAAGATTTGAGGGATAGAATGGCGTACATCATCTTCACAAGGTTAATATTTTATCTGATCATCCTTTTCTGACAAGACTCTAGATTCTGGCATAGTTCACTTATATGATAAAAGGGATTCAAAAGAGACTTGTTGACAAGAATGTTATAAAGGAGAAATTTCAATTTTTCCATCAAGTTAAGTGTCCATTCATATATGCCCTAAGCTATAGTTGTATATGCTACCTATGTACTATGTGTTACATATCAAAGGCTATATGAAATAGTCTGTACATGATGTTGGAGGATCTTAATTTGTATCAAGATGTCTTTGATCCTATTTGTAACATATCAGATGTTTCCCAATGATGAAGCTATGAAAACTGCTAAGACTTCTCTAAGAAGTAGAAAGATTTGATACTGTTATTTGAGATTGGATATGGAGATGAATTCTCTGTCTGATAAATGTGTCTGAAATCTATAATGACTATATCTAGAAGACATCAATCTCATGAATGACAGATCAGGACAAAGATCATCTACTTATAGCAATAATGTCACATATAATGTATTTGTCCAGCGCTTAATCAACATATCCCTGTGCAAAAAAGGAAGAATGTGCTAGAAATCTAGAAAGCCTTTATCAGGAGGACTTGTTATGCTAAAACTAGTTGGCATTCTGTGCTTCATGGCTTAGAAACATCATCAGAGACATGTAAGCTAAACATTTCTGCATCTCACCTCTGTTATTTCTTTTTTTTTGAGATGAGTTGCTAGAAAGATATGAAGCCTATTCATCTATATATCTCAACCTCATAGAGTTTCCATGAACACTTGAGAAAGTTCAGTCTAAAGCTGGAAAGCTAAAAGAGAGAAATACTCCTAAGAGAATTTACTCTTGTTAAGTTATATGTCTCTAAAGCCTCCAAGAAGCTATATGAATTTGTCAAAAAATTCTTCTGAATCCTTAAGAGGACTTCATGGCATCATAAGATCTAACCTGTTTTATTTGACAAAATTCAAAAACTATGTTTTTGTGAATATGGTTAACATCTATTGTTTTCAAAAATTAGACAAATATACAGGTGAAACTGAAGAAGAAAGATCTATGCAACTTCATCTATATATATATTCTTTGTTTATGTTCTTCAAGATGTCTAAAGAGATACCTTTACAACAAATGAATCCTGAAAAGAATGTCCTTTAGAAAGGATGGAAAAATCTCTTTATCTAAAACTAACTGAAAAAGACCCATAAAAGTCTGGGTACCAAAATCAATGTTCTCTCTTGTTGATATATCTGAAAAATCTTTCTAGCTAAATCTCTAGGAAACACATTGTTGATGATCTTTCTAGATATCATGCTTTGATTCTAAGAGTTGTCATAGTTCCTGAGAGATAATCTTCTCTAGAATCTCCCATGTATAATGATGATGAAAAGCCTAAGGAATACTTTGTTAATAATCGTGATTATCTTGAAGAAAGTCTTGAGTATTTTTATCTCAAGGTAACTCCAAAAAGCTAGCAGATGAAAGTTAAAGCTTCAGAAAGTATGCTCCGAAATCTCGGTCTTTTAGAAAGTATACTGGAACCATTCAAGATAATCAAAAAGTAATCTTTCTGAAATACAACATGAGTAGTTTGAAGATGACATAGAAGCTAGAAGGTCTAAATGTATGGTAACTTCTGAAAGTTTTGCTTTAAAGGTAATCTTCTATTGTCAAAGTTGGAGTATCCCCAAGGGTATGAGAATCAAGTCATTCCTTGGATATTTATTAATTGTGCTTTCATCACCACCACTATATCTATATATGTTGAGAAAGCTTTGCGTTGTCAAAGTTGGGCAGAAGCTATGTTGAATATGCTAACCAAACTCAAGAGAAAGGCAAAGTCTGCTCATCATGTTCGAGACATCATCATCAATATTAAGAGGAAGCTCAAGGACTATTAGGAAAAATCTAATATCATCAGGGAAAGCATACTCATACAAGAGAAAAGACTAAAAGGAAAAAGCCCAAGCATGCTAGGATCTTTGAACCCAGTTGCTGTGAATAAGGAATCAGCTGCAAGACCATCTCTTGAGGTAATTCGCCTTCCTATGCTCAAAGGTAATGCTGTGTTTTTTTATCTTTTCAAGAATCTGTTCAACACTCTCAATCCTAGCTTGTTTTGTAAAAGTCCTTCCTTATATTATTTTTTAAAATGGAGATGCTTAGTAAATAGATGTGTCTACTGAAGATCTTGCATCAAGATGTATTCATGATATCTATGACTGAAGATTTCTTGTATGTTTTCTGGCTTTGAAATTTTTTGTACTCTTTACATATGCATTAGCATTTCTACATAAAACATCTCTGGATGGCCTCTTTCTCCACTATCCTTTTCTAAAAATAAAGCAAAGCAATCAGAAATCATTAGTATACATATCCTTCTGAAGACACTGCTTATCAGTTTGCAAGAACACCAAAAGACCAGCATGCGAGATCAAGTTTACCAGCATGCGAGAAAGTAAATCTTGAAGCTTCAGAAAGTAACTTCTTTAGAAAATGAGATCAAGAGTCAGAAAAACTCTTTCCCTGAAAGAAGGATGAAAAGCTAGGATTTTTACCCACTATGTTAGAGTTTCTCTCTCTTATGTCGCTTTGCCTTCAATCACATTATATCTCTTTAAATCCTTATGTCTTGCCTTTCACCTTTACCTTCATCTTTTGGAACAAGTTTATTTTACATCCTCTTAACCTCAAATACTGAACCATCCCGCTTGTTGTCTCTTTACTGAAACCCTTATTGGTTCTTCACAAACCCTCCTTTTAGTATCTACAAACCATTTCTTAGCCTTTCTTTACCTCTTGTATCCCTATCCTCTCTCCTGTCCCACCAAACCCTAACTTGCTTTCTTTTCCTTTCAAGGTCTTTTCCATGGTTGAAGGTCGAGAGATAGAAAAATGATGAGGAGCTTTCTTTATGTTCATGAGCTACATATGCAAGAGACATATGAAGAAGATTTTTCTTGGAGGACCATAGCCCCTGAAAAAAGGTTAAGCAATGCCTAACTAGATCAAGTTCTGATACTTAGGGAGGTGTTTACCTTCCAAGGATGGGAATACTTTCTGGACATCTCTGATAGAATCTTTCTAGGAATGGTCACTGGTTTTTATTGCTTTCTGGAAGAAAAGAATTGGACCATTCTTTCCTCCATAATCAGGGATGTATTCATGGAGATAGAACCATCAGACACGGCAGCTGTGATTAGGGCTCTTGCTGTTGGAAGTCAACTGTCTTGCTGACGAAGATTGGACCAATTCCCTTGGAGTGAGTGCTGAAGAAGTGTCAAAATGCATCATCGATCCCACAAGATACAAACCTAGTAATATTAATGTTGTTCTACTTAGCTCTAGGGTAAGAAAAATATTTTCTATGGTGCAATTTACTATTCTTCCTAGGAGAGGAAACACATATGTTTTGATGGGAATGGACCGTATGTTACTTTTCTGTTTGATGACCAAATGAAAAGTGAACTTACTAAAGCTGATAGTGGACTACATGCTTAGTGCTATTACTAAGGACAAGAGAAAAACTGCAGCAGTACCTTATGGAATGCTAGTGACAAAAATTTTCCAGTACTTCTAATACCTTTTTACAGAAGAATGGTTTGAGTATGCTCCAAGAACTAACTATACCATAAATTCCTTCAAATCAAAGAAGAGGACTCAGTTATTTCCTGTGAAAATAAGCTCAAGGAAGACAAGCCATATGGTTGAGGAAACAAAATAAGACAAGAACACTGTAAAAAGAAAGAAGAGAGCAGAAGATCAAAAGAAAAGGAAGACTAAGAAAGTTGTCATTCTCTTTAAAAGCAGTTTAGAAAGTTCTAATGAGGAAGAACAGGCATCCTCTGAAAAGGAGTCTGAGGAGGCTATATCACAGTTTCTTCAAAAAGGCAAGGGTAGATCGACTAAGAGATAGAAGCTATCAAAGACTTAAAAGTAGCATGACAAGGAGGTAAAAATATCAGAAAATGAGCCTCCTCAGGCAGATCTAATAAGCTCCCTTTTTCGCAAGAAAGTTCAAGAAAAAAAAGCATGGTCATTGCCTAAAGGAGTTCAAGGAGCTGCACTCATTCTGAGAGATATGAGTAAGGCAAAGCATACTATTGTAGCAACAAGGGAGGCAGAGCTATCTGATGATGAGGAGGAGGTAGACCTCATTTTTAAGGAATAAAGGATTTTGCAGGAGAAAAGAAAACTTAAGGAAGTAAGGAAAAGGCAAGAAGCCAAAGGAATTCAGGGCTCAAGCAGCAAAAGGGTAAACTCTATTCTTGAGCCATTTGTGGTTATCAAAGAACTACCCTCTCAACTCGTGGCTCAACAATTTAGGTAGACCTCTGGTCTTGCTCCTATAGTTTCAAATGAATCAGCTTTTGATGTCTCTGAAGACTTTATGACTATTAGCCAAGTCCTGGAAATCATGTCAAAGTCTAAGGAACCAAAGGCACACTCAAAGAAAAAGGATATGGATGGTCTATGCTTCTTTGTTAATGAGGTCTTCTCTAATATGGAACCAATTATAGAAGAACCTGAGGAAGAAGCATCTGAACCATAGATGGCAATTGTTCTTATGGTACTTCAACCTCCTCCTTGCATCCACATTACTCCTATGGAGGAAGAAGTGGTTAAGGCTTCTGAAGCTCCTATGGTGAAAGATATTGCTACTTCTGTGTCTATTCAAGAAGTTCCTATTCCCTATGCCTCTACTTAAGAAGTTGTCGTTCCTTTCTTGCATCAAATATTTAACACTGGTGCTGCCATTCCTGAGCACTCCTTTGCTCATGCTGCTTTTGATCCTACAACTTCTACAATAGCTTCTCCACATCCATCTGCTACCCAGAAATTGCTCGGGCTAAATCACCTAATTCAGGGGAAACTGTGCCACTTGACATCCCTATACCATCTCCTAGAGTTGCTCCTGCACCCATCAATATACCACCTTTATCCTCAACTGCATCTTCAATAAGCTATTAGGTCATCCTGCAGAATCTTAGAGAGATTTCCTCCAGACAAGATAGCTTTAAGGCAACCCAGTCTGCACATGGTGCTCAGCTGAGACAAATAGAAGATCTTCTACTTTAGATGTTTCAGTGGATGTAGTGTGCGTTTCTTGGCACACCTCCTTCTTGATGATGCCAAAAGAGGGAGAAGTTTAGTTTGAAGAAAATCTCACTGCTAGGATTCAAGGGGAGCTATGCTGAAATAAGAGCTATGCTGGGAGGACTTAGGGAGAAAATACTGAGGGGGAGCCCAGAGAATTTTTTTGGTTTAGCATATCTTTTTGTTTAGCATGTCTTCATGTTTTAGCATTTTTTTTGTATATCTTTGAACAATTGTTTTGTTTATATAAGTCTTTTGTTTCTTCCTTTATCATAATCTTGTTATGTTTTTTATGCTATATATCTTTCTTAGCTTATATGTTTGATGTATACATGCTTATCCTGCTTCACGTTTTGTTTTTATCTTAAGCTCTGAATCATATCAATACTCTATCTAAGCTCAGCTAATCACAAATATCTCTGACAAATGTCTGCTTCTTATCTTGAATGCATATGCTTTGACATGTTTATTCATATATGCTGGATATTAGCTTACACATTTTCTGTGATTAGTCTTGGCCAAGTATCTTTAGGCGCACAAGGTAGTTGTTGCTTTGATACTGGCTATTATAAGTTAAGTCTTGATATGCATGATGAGTTTAATCATTTTCGAATGTTTTTCTAAAGTGTTGTGTTTAACTAGATCAAAGTTTAGTTGTAAATAGTTTCTGATTTGTCTTTAGAAAACTACTCTTACTCACGTTAAGAAGACCAAGATCATTTAACAAACTTCAAAAATCTCTCGAGGAGTAATGTGTTTTTCTTTCAAAACCTGTTTTAAAAGTTCATATACCATTTGTTTTGAAATTTTTTTTTTCTGATTCTTCTGGAAAAGTTTCATAGCTAAGTATCAAAGCTCCTTCTTTCTTATAGGGATTGATCCCGAAATGAGCTTTAGAAACCTTGCATAGCAATATGTTTATCTTATTCTTCTTATGGTTTCTCTGAGCATCAGAAACTACGTAAGTGTCAGTTTGTTTTTCAAAAATTACAAATGTTCTTTTCCATTTACCATTTCTTTGAGCATTCCTTTCAAAGTTTCTTTTGGATTAAGACTTGCTAAAATGAATCTAGTTAAGACAAAATATCACAAGTATTACTTGTTAAGTTTTCAAGCATGAGGATCTTCAGAAAGTCCCTTTTTTTTGACAATTGATTAGGCTGGTTGTTTATTATAATGCCCCAATTTTTCCTGCTATGAAAAATGACCAAAATACCCCTGAGGTCATTCTTGCACGAGAATTGAGGGTGGCCAGTCCAGATCATCCTCAATGAGGTAATTTAATATTAGGATGAGGTTATATGAGGTTTAGATAGCAAACCATGTGAAAATCGCAATCCCGATTTTTCCTATGTTCAAATGACCAAAATGCCTCTGAGGTCACTTCTGCCCGGGAATCAAGGACAGCTATCCAGGCCATCCTTGAGGGGTTAGTTTAATGTTTGAAGAGAATTATATGGTTGTGCATGATGATAAAGGTAAAAATCTCAGTTTTTGGTTTTCCCGCACTTGAAATTACCAAAATACCCTAGCGATAATTTAACGCGGGATTAATTACCGATTAGACCCAGACATTACCCGGGAGTTTGAAATATTGATTTAAGGGATGCATGATATCTATATATAAGCCCAGGTGGTCCCAGGGAGTTTTTGTGCAAAATTACCATTTTGCCCCTAACTAAGTGCATAATGAGCTTAATTAAACGATTAAGAAAATGCATACCATATTAGGCTCTAATTAAAGATAAATTAATTTTAATTATTAATCTTGGGTCAAAATAATTAATTGAGGTTAACTGAGGCTTAATATTGCTTAGAAAAAAGTTAAATTCCTTTCTTAATTAAAGAGCTCTTAAGACATAAAGAAAGTCAAAAAGTGAATAGTATTTTCTTTTTCTTGTTGCCTAAACTTAGGAATCTTGTTGGATTTTGAATTTCAAACTAAATGAGTTATTTCAAACTAAGTGTGCATGACCACTCTTTAATCATCTATTGAAGCCCCTAAATACATGATTACTAACCTATACATTTAATTATCAATCCCTAATCCCTTGCTTAATCAAATCTATCTCTCACCCAAGTCTTAACCCACATGAAAAATTAGAATTCCCCCAAAAGAGCCAAGGAAGGTATCAGCCTTCCCTCCCCTAAAACAACCTCATATTTATTCTTCAAACACAAAAAAACACACACTTTTTGTATCACCCTAATATTTAACCTAACACGTCTAGGACGTATACAAGTTAATTATTAGTCATTATTCTTTTGTTTTAGTTCTTAACTTTAAATTGTTAAAATACTTAGTGAAAATATGGATAAATTTTTTTTGAAACTTAAAACAAAAATGTGAGCCGCACATACTAAAAACAAACTACATCATTCATCTCGGAGCATATATGCAAATCATAACAAAGTATAGCATAAACTGAGAACATCATCATATCATAATAGACTTTAAATATCATGCCAAATAATAATAATAATAATGTAGAAATATCCTGCAAGTATAATTCCATAACAATTATACTGAGCACACCTATAGAAGTTGAGCATACAATAATTCAAAAACTAAGCATAACTATGACGTAGCTAAACCCCTCGTGGGTTCATGTCTACTAAAAACTAGGTTATGGGCATGTAGGAAGACGAGACAACTCCTAGGTGGTATAAGCATGAAGGACTATATCCCCGCTTCCGCTGCGCTACTCTGATATCGACTATAGTGCAACTCCTATGATAGCATCTCAAGGGAGCACCGTCAACTTTGTCTGGCAACGAAGATGTAAAGAAAGAGAGGGAATCAATAGCTTATATAAGAATCTCAATAGGGTTTCCATCTCCACACACGTGTCATCATCATTGTCTCTAGGAACCTCAGGTTTCCTTACGAAATAGTGGGCATATAAATAGGGTTCAATTATTAAGTTTCAAATACCATTAATCTGATGCCCACCTGTTTTAGCATGATTCTTAATGCATGAATATAATGTAACACCCTAATATTCAACCCATTACTACTAGTACGTATTGAGGCTAAATATTAGTCATTACTTCTTGCCTCAGTGCTATTACTTTGAAAATTACTTAACGAAATATGAGCCAAATTTTTTTTTCTTTCAACAAAACCTTGATAAAGTATGAGCCGTGCATAACGAATTAATCGATATTATAGAGTGCAGAAATGTAAACATAGGAAAGGCTCAGTAAACAACATCATGAACACATATACTGAAATACCTCAAACATTAATACATGATATGTCTACCGGTAATAGCAAGACTGTTCAATACATAAGGAGCAAATACATCGAAAAATAGGAAATACATGAAATCATAAATAAAACACGAAGGAAAACACCCACACCCAAGTGCATCTAAGGTGGATAACCTTAACACAAAAGAAGGTTTATCCTAACTACATGTCGTGTGTGCACTAAGGACTACCCTCCAACAATACGACCCAAGTCATGGGTAAGGTGGGACATAGCCGATCCATGGGCAAAGCTTAGTAGGAGTGGGAACTCGAACATGTCTTCCACGTCGGGGTCGCATCTCGAGCATCCGGGCCCTCCATGGCTGGGTGATCGTCTCCTCGCTGCCCATTGGCATTCATGGGGGAGTGGGAGCAGAGTCCTCTCCATACATATGGGCAGGTGGATCCTCCGAGGGGTCCTCATGTGAATGCTACGAACGAGGTATGTACTCAGGTACAGCGCCCAAGCCCACAGTGTAGGTCCGGAGAATCCTCTCGTTGTATGTGCGAGCATGCTCAAAAACCATATTGTCACCCTAAGGCGACATCGGTGAGAAAAGAAAGCTATCTACAGGATAGGCAAACGGCCGTCCGGGGAACATGAAAACACGAACTGTGCAGCGGCCCTCAAAATAATAAGATCTGTGCTCCGGATCATGGTGGAACTCCTACGTAGGTGTCTCAATATAGAGCATGAATGTCCCTATCCGAATCTGAAGACATGACAGAAAGAGAGAGATAGAGGGAGTGAGATTTCTTACTAAAGAAACTCAGTAAGGTTTTTCCCCCTATTTAGGTGTCATCATCTACGTCTCCAGGAACCTCGGTTTATTAGTAAAAACATGGACATATAATAGTTCAATTATGAAGTTCGCAAATGTTAACCTCCGAGGCCCATTTCTTTTAATTCTAAAACTTCTTGGTTACGTAGTCTATAAGTCATAGAACTTGAATCATAGGTCATGGTACGTGAAATCATAAATCATGGTTCCTAATAGAATGGATCATGGCACATAAATTCATAATTCATGGTACATAGAAGCATAGTTCTTGGAACATGGCACTTGGTAGTTTATCTTGGTTACTTTAGGTGACATTAAAGCCTCATCATTTTCTTCCTAGGGCCACCCTAACTGATCTTCCTTTGGAGAAACTTCTAGGTTATGAGCTCATACCACGCTAGTTGTCATTAGCACATGGACTTATCCCTTTTGATAAGTTAAAGGTCCCAACTTAGAGTACGGGTCTAGGGGGCTAGAATCACCTCATTCCCACCCTTAGTTTGGTGGTTCAAAGGATAATTTTCTCATAGTTTAAGTCACCTTAAGTCTTAGCATATTTTATTGAGATGCCACATAGTTCATACATGTCACATATCTATTATTACAACATAGGCATCTCTAAGTTCTTGAAGAACAATCACATAAAACTATCATTTAAGAATAATAGTTCACATAGCATCATACAAGTCATGAGGTAAACACAAATTCATTATTCATAGGGTAATGCATAAACCTTTCCCTTAAGAGTGAAAACCCCCAATCGGGTAACCTCAAACTTCCAAATTGTTTCATTACACTTCTAAGGGATTGATTAACCTTATTACCACACTTTATTAAGTCCTAAAACCTAATTAATTATGGCTGGACAGCATTAGGCAGTAAACTAAATTAGATGAATTAGGGTGTTCTAAAAAATGCGTTTTACGTCTTTTCTCACTTCCGACTTTTTCTATAATGCAATAATTCATACCTAAACCAATTATGAGTCACTCTCACTCATCTAGATATCATATAATGTGATTCTATAGACATTAACTAGGCTAGAATAGAATCTATAATTTCTGTACCTATGGGGTTTTAGAATTCACATTTTCAAGCAATTAAAGTAACTAAGCATGCTCCAAAATGTCTAGAACAATTATCATATACTTGGTAAGGTATTTAAACCTATTTAGACCACCCAAAGCAGGATTTAAGGTGCTGGAAATGAACATGGCAGAACCAAAAATTAGTAATCATCAAATCATGTATAAAACTTCTTTTTCAATGCACATAGGTAGCTAGTTTCTCTTGGAACCTTTTTGGGGCTTCAAAACTTCGTGGAGGAAAAACTTATCAAAAACCATCATAAAACACATAGGGCAATAGCTATTTGATTTTTCTTTTGAACAAGATTAAAACTTGGAATCTCATTAAAACATTAGTTAAGTACTTCTATGTTTAAGAAAATCCTAAGACATTACTTATAGGCCCTTGTAATAAAGTGAAACTCATCCTTGACCCATCTTTACCACATGGCCGAATATATATTCAAGGGGATACCTCCTTGATTTATCTTTTCTCAAGATAAAATGGGCAAGTCTTTGAGCTCTAGTAGTTTTAGGTGACGGCATAAAAATAAACGTGCCATGCATTCCGTTTTTATAGTTCATTAGAAAGTAAGGTGATAGCTTAAAGTAGATATGAAATGCACATTCATTTTTAGCCTTTGAGTTTAGTGATGACTTGAAATATAGCATGAGATGCAAAGCTTGGAATTTAAACGTGCATTATGCAAGTTCATTCATTATCTTGGGGTTTAGTGATAGCATAGAAAGTAGACGTGCTATGCAAAGTATAAAATAAACGTGAATGTAAGTTACTTTTTTATATCTTGTCTAGAGCTCCTACAAGACTTTAGAAAGAACAAAGTTCCAACCCAAAACTCATCCTTATATGAAAAGAAAATTATTAGTGCTAAGATAACAAAAGAAATTATAACCTCAAAGAATCATGGAGATGGCCGAAATCATACTTCCAAAGTTTCAAGCTTTAGAGTTTGTTCATGTGACAAGCGTCAACATGAAACCCTCATCATCAAGCTCCCATTTTTCCAAGTCCTTTAAGCCTCCATGGCCGAAATGTTAAAGGAAAAGAGAAATCCAAAAGTGTTCAAGAGAGACATAAACTCATTCTTTACTCAACCTTGAAAAGATGGAACTTTCCTTTTAAGAAAGATTCAAGCTTTAGAGGTTGTCTAAGTAACAAGCACCCTCATGACATCCTCATCATCAAGCTTTCATTTTTCCAAGTGCCAAAGGCCTTCATGGCCGAAACATGAAGAGAAAAAGAGAAGTTCCAAATGTTCAAGAGAAACATAACCTCATCCTTAACTAAACTTGTAAAAGATGAAACTTTTCTTTAAGAGAAACTCAAGCTTTAGAGGTCTCATGTGAGATGAACTCATAGTCACCTCTAGAGAGCACTCATCATCAAGCCATCATACTCAAGACCTTGAGGCCGAAATCTAGAGGAAAAGGAAAGGAAGAAACCGAAAAAGAAAACATCATAGAGGTTCAACCATTCATTATTTCCCAACAAGATTCAAAAATAAAGATCAAAGACATATTTTTAGAAAGGTTCCTTACCAAGTGTTGATATCCTTGAAGATGGAGAAAGGTTGGTTCTTTGAAGTGAAAGAAGGAAAATCTTCCTTGGAGCCTTGGTATGTTTTCGGCCAAAAGAAGAAATAGAGGAAGAAGATATGTTTGAGCTTGATTTAGGCTTGGAGAAGTGTTTGAATGAGAAGAAAGTTGAAGATTGGAGGGGGAGGAGTGGCGGTTTCTTCTATAGAACGTAGAGGAAGAAGAGAACTTGGAAAGACTTACTCTTGGAACTCTAAACTTTGCAAAGGAACTAAAGTGACAGAGTTCACCAAGGTCATGTATTTATAGGCCAACAAATCATGAAGGGTTATGGTCGAAAGTTCTTGGGCAAGGAGGAGGGAAGAAAAAAATCTTCTTGAGTTGTCATTCATGGTGTGATTGAAAGCATAGTAGGCATGGTTCATAGGGTGGCTTGAAAGAAAGCTTGATTGACAACATAAAATATAATTCTTTTGAATTTTTTAGGGGAAAAAGTGGTGGTTTTGATGAAGCCATGGGGGGAAGGGTTTTCTTTGATTTATCATGTAATAGAGACACATCTAGAAGTAAGCAAGGTTATGCCACTAATTAAGGTTGTGTAATCAAGTGTTTAGGTGAATTAATTTAGTAATCAGGGCCATGAATACCTTGGATTAAGAGTAGCCTTGTAGGATTTATGGAGTCAAAACTCCTATGACTAGTGATTAGAGTGTGATAACTTTTCCTTGGGAATGAGAGTGTGAATAGTAAAAATACTATTCATGGATGCTTTTCTTTAGAAAAAAAAGACTAGAAATGGGTTTTGAGTTTCCTTAATTAATTTTTGGTCCTAATTAACCTTTAATAATTATTTTAGCTCTAGATTAATTAGGGAAATTAATTAACCTTTCATTAGGGCCTAATATTGCTTAGGTTTCGAGTTAAATAATTCTTTAAGCTTGAAATGCACTAAGCAGGGGCAAAATCATAATTTTTACCAAAAGTTGCCTGGTATCTCCAGGACTTAAACAAACATAGTTCATGCCTCAAAAATATCATTTTTGATTTCCGAATGAGGCCGGGTCAACCAAGACTAAAAACTGCCTTAAAACTGTGCAAGGGTATTTTAGTCATTTACACACAGAAACCTCATAAACGAGATTTTTCTGATTTGTTAAACATTCATATACATATAATCCCCTTCATACATCATAAAAGCCCTGTGAGGATGGCTGAGGCCAGTCGTCCTCGTGTTTCAAGTAAAAATGACATCAGGGGCATTTTGGTCATTTAAAAATTTAGAGAAAAACGGGGCGTTACATTAACGTAATAAGTCATGAATGCATGTGAATGCTTCCAGTGCATAAGTAACACGTGAAATTAACATAAGCTTACTTACGACATGAATTTGTGCACATTCAAATCCAAAACACAAGATAATGTTAAGCCTATAAGCATAAGTTCAGCTAAAGAACTAAAATTACCTCGCGATAACACATGAGTAAGCACACTAATATACATCTTTACTTTACTCTCTTAGGTGACTTAGCATTCAAATTATATGATTGAATGGCAAGTAGATGAATGCAACGTGATGAGTCATATAACATTTAGCATGCATGGGAAGGCAAGAGAACCAATGATAATTTACTTTCATAATTGAACTCTTCAAGTTCCTCTCTTAACAACCACCCTCTTACATCATCATCCTAAACCAACTATCTCACCTTCCCCGACGATTTTTCAATCATCACCCAAACTTCACCTCAACAATTGCCTAAGATGATGCTAGATCTAATATGGGGTAATAAAGTGGGAAATACATCACTTCTTTGCCTTAACCTAACTTTCTTATTATGAGCATGCAACTTACGTGGATCACCTTTCATAACCTTTAATTCGGGGAGTCTAAAGGATCATTTACATGTGTTTTATGTCACCTTAACTTTAGCATGTTATTTAGAGAGAAATATATGATCATATCGTAACTTATCATTTAACATTTCATGCTCATAAAACACTTCAATTATGTATCTCGAATATCTTAACCATTATTTCAATTCTTCATAAAGTAATTCACATAAACATACCATTATCAACATCTTATTGAAAAGTAAATATGCTCCTACCCAGTATGCTGGAATCAAGGACTGGACTCAGCTAATGCATATGCTATGCTTAGCAAGGTATACATATATATACACAATATACTAAAGATCATCATGAATATCATTCACATCTTTATCCTCAAATTGTCGGTAATTACTCATTAGCCCTTAAACGGGTCAAAACTTCAAATCAGTTTAACCTAACATTAGTAATTATTCTTTTATATATCTAAGAGACCAATTACAATGATTCCCATTGATTTTTAACCTCATGAACATTACCAAACAATGTTGTACAGTTTGGGCAGCACTTAAAAATAAACAGTTTTGGGGTTCTATAAGTTACGTTTTTGACCCTTTCTAGTTACCAACTTTTCCTAAGATGCTAAAATTATTTCCTACACCAATTATTAGTGATTCTCACACATATATAAAGTTTCAAACATCTTTTTATAGAATTAATACATTCTGAAATAGAATCCATAATTCAATCCTTAAAAGTTCTAGAAATCACATTTTTTATTCTTTCTAGTTACTAGTTTTTCCCCAAATACTAAAAATAATTATTACAATAATTATTAGCAAATTTTACACAATTAGACAATCCCAAACAGCACCATATAGAATCAAAACAGTTCAGGCAGTAGCCAAAATTCAAAATTGCTAGAAGTGTTCTAAAATTGCAATTTTACACATTTCTAGTTACTAGTTTTGCCTGAAGTACCAAGAATGATTTTTACAACAATTAATAGTATTTTTCACACATCTAAACCATTCCAAACAGCATGTTATAGATTTAGAAGGATCAAATCAGTAGCTATAATTTTAATTTCTAATAGCATCAAAAATTGCAATATTAATCATTTCTAATAACTAGTTTTCCTCTAAATTTATTCTAAGTCAATGAAAACACTTAAAACCAATTTACCCCTTTGAAAATGTTCATAATAACCCTTAGGGCAATAGCAAAAATAAAGATTGAATAAGGTTTTGCCCATGAAAATCACATTTTTGATACCTTTAAAGTTTCCAATTCATTCAAAAATAAACAAAAGGATTATAAACACAAGCTTTGAACCTTAAAGCAAAATAAAATCCATTCCAAACCTAATATTTTATCATGGCCGAAAATGCATTTAAGAGAAATAGCCATGATCAAAATTTCCATTTAAGATACAAGGGCAAGTCTTTGAGCTCTAGAGATTTAGGTGATGACAAGAAAATAAACATGATATGCAACCTCATTTTAGTCTTTATCATTATAAGGTGATGGCTTGGAAATGTAGATATGACATGCAAGGCTTGAAATATAAATATGGGAATGCTAGTTTATTTTAAGTCTTTAAAGTTTAGGTGATAACTTGAAATATAAACATGAATGCAAGATTTGAAATTTAAACATGGAAATGCAAGTCCATTTCTTTAGTCTTCAAGATTTAAGGTTATGACTTGAAAATAAACATGATGTGCAAGGCATTGGAACATAAACATGAGATGCAAGAGCTTGGAATATAAACATGATGCAAGTCCATTTTTATATCTTATTAGAACTCATTTCAAGACTTTAAAGAATGATACTTCCAAACCTTATTCAATCTTAACAAATGGAAGTGAGCTTTAGAGTCTCTCATTATCATGGTTTCAAGAACCTCATTTCTTAGACTCACCAACAAGCTCAAAGAAAAGCCAACAAAGAGAACCAAATAGCATTTTACTTGTCACAAACCATTTGAAATTGAAAATGAAACCTTAAGCTTTAGAGGTCACAAATATGATGATTTCACCAAAAATCATCTAGGAACCCTCATCATCAAGCCATGGTCTCATACTTCAAAGAAAGGATATTTCAAATAATCAATAAATATTCTAAATTTCTCATTTCTTAAAACCAAAAATGAACGAAACCTTGGGCTTTAGAGGTCAAGCACATGGTGATATCAAAACCACTATCAAGATCTCTCATTATCAAGTCATGGTTTTTAACCATCCAACAACAACAAAAACGAAAAGAATAAAGAAGGAAAAAGGAAAGCTCGAACCAAAATAAAGAGAAAGAAAGGAGCAAAAACTTAACTATTCATCCATCATCAAAATTGAAAATGAGAGGGGAAATGAGAAAACTTTTCCATTTGTTCTAACATTCAAATAGAAAATAAACCAAAGAAAAAGAGACAGAACTCAAAACAAAATCCATACCAAAGTTGTTTTCTTGTTGGAAAAGACAAAGTTTGTTCTTGTGTGTTGAAATGAGAAGAGAAAATCTTTTCTTTGGTGCAAGAACATTTTGGCCAAGAAGGAAACAAGGTGGGGGGATGATTTTTCTTGTGATTTTGAGCTTAGGGATAGAAAGGTTGTGTGTTTTAGAGATGCTTTATAGTAGAGGTATGGTGGTTTGAGGTGAAGAGGAGATTGAGAGTGGTGGTTCTTGGTGGTGGAGGAGAAGAAAATGAGGGCTTGAGTTGAGAGGATTTCAACAGCTCTTTTTTTGACACAAAAGTCTTGGCCAAAAAAGTAAGTGGTAAAATGAGAATGTTTGTAAGTGTTAGTGTGTAAAAAGATTAAAATATGAGGGTGCATTTTTTGGGGAGGGGGGGAAGGAAATATGGGGGGAAAATATTTTGTTTTTCATATAGGTTAGAACATGTATTAGAGGTAGATTTAAATAGGCAATGGGTTAGGGATTGGTAACTAAAGGTTAGAAGTTGTAATCTTGTGTTTAAAACCTTGAAGACATGGTTAAAGTGTAGTCTTACACTCTTAGTTTGAATTAAACTCAATTAGTTTGACTTTCAAAAGCCAACACAAATCCTAATTTTAAGGAAAAGGAGACAGAAAATACTATTTATGCTTTGACTATTTCATGTCTTATGAGCTCTTTGATTTAAGAAAGGGATTTAACTTTTTCTAAGCAATCTTAAGCCTCAATTATCCTCAATTAATTATTACGACTCAAGATTAATAATTAAAATTAATTTATCTTTAATTAGAGCCTAATATTGTATGCATTTTCTTAATCATTTAATTAAGCTCATTATGCACTAATTAGGGGTAAAATGGTTATTTGGTACAAAAACTCCTCGAGACCACCCGGACTTATTCAGATATTGTGCATCCCTTAAAATCAACATTTCAAATTCCCTGGTAATGTCCGGGTCCAATCGGTAATTAATTCCGCGTTAAATTACCGCAGGGATATTTTAGTAATTTTGCGTGCGGAAAAACCATAAACTGAGATTTTCACTCTATCATCATGCACAACACATATAATACCCTTCAAACATTAAACTAATCCCTTGAAGATAGACTAGATGGCTGCCCTTGATTCCCGGACAGAAATAACCTTAGGGACATTTTGGTCATTTGTACATAGGAAAATTGGGGATTGCTATTTTCGCATGGATCGCAATCTAAATCTCATATAACCTCATCCTAATATTAAATTACTCCATTGAGGATGGTCTGGACTGGTCGCTCTCGATTCTTATGCAAAAATTACCTCAAGGGTATTTTGGTCATTTTTAACAGCAGGAAAAACCAAGGTATTACATTACTTTCCTCCTTAAAAAGAATTTCACCGTCAAAATTCGCTACATGTACATAGTTATACTACTTGAATAGGCATGACGAGTCAAAATGGAAGAGAAATGGAATCAATGAAAAACAGGTAATATGAGGGTTTACCAACAATCCAAGCACTTTTGAAGAATATGCCTTGGTTGGGCACAGGTGACTATGTAACACCATAATAATTAATTCAATGCACCTAGGACGTATCTAAGTTAATTATTAGCTATTACGCTTTTGTTCCAGTTCTTAATTCTAGTTTTGGAAAATACTTAGTGAAAATATGAGTAATTTTTTTTCTTTTTGAAAATGAAAGCTAAAACGTGAGCCACGCGAGTGTATGAGGTACACCATATCGTCAACTTGCAGAGGAAAGTCATAACATAAAAGATGGAACATAAAGAAGCAACATCATAGTTAGATATACATAAATAGTTATACCATACACCAAGTCGAGTAGTAGTAGCGTTAATATAGTCATCATGAAGAAACATAAAGAAAATACATCTGAATCCCCTCTCTACAAAAGTGCATCTAAAATAGATAACCTCTAAAAGCAAAAGAAGGCTATCTTAAGCATGTACGTGTGTATACACTATGAGTCAGCTGCCAGCTCCTACTCTTGCCCACCAAAGGGAGGAATATAACTAACTCACTGAGCCAGCTCAGTCGGGGTGGCCAAACTGTGAGAGGGTCGGACATGCGCTCCACGGTGAGGTACCATCCTCACCCTGCTTCCTCGAAGTAGCTGCGTCACAGTAGCCTTGCTACCTAACTCCATGGGAACGGTTGGGGAGGAACCATGGATGGGATGTCTGTCTCGGAGGGGTTGGTCTCAGAAAAAGCCGATGGTGAATGGGGAACGTACTTCGGGTAGTCCCGGACAGCGGAGGCAGTAATGGAGTACGACGGATACGCTCTCCTCTGGGGCGTGTTCGCTTGAAGAGTAGATCATCAGCGAAAGGGACGTCGGCAAGAATCAGAAACTAGTAACTAGCTGAGAAAAAGGGTGCTCCAGGAATACAAACAGATGGACTGACAATGACCAACAAAGTGATAGGACTGGTGCGTAGAGTCAAAATGCAGCTCCCAAGTCGGTGCATCAATGTAAATTATGAAGGCTGCCATCGTCCTCTGAAGACATGATGGAAAAAAAGATAAAGGGAGTGAGAAACTTGATAAAGAATCTCAGTAAGGTATTCTCCTATCTTGGTGTCATCATCTATATCCTCAGGAACTTCGGTTTCTTTTATAAAAAGGTGAACATGCACAAGGTTCAATTTTAAAGTTCTGAAGTGCCATTTATTGAGGCCCATTCATTTTAGTATGCATCTTGGATGTCATGAATGCAACATACCTTATCATGAAATGCATGGCAAAGCAAGGTACAATATACTAATTCCAATCATAAAAGATGCTCATGGATCATAACAATTATAACATGACTTTCTTCCATTTATCTTTTAGGTGATTTAGATTAATTCTTTCTCTCATTTAGGGCCACCTTATTTCTCTTGCCTTTTGAGAGTTCTAGGTTATGAGCTCATATCTCACTAGTCATTACTAGCATAATCTTATCCTATTATAAGTTAACACCCGACTCTTAGAGTGCGGGATAGGGGGTAATAGGATCACCTTTTATAACCTTTAACTAGGGGAGTCCAAAGGATCATTTTCTTATTGGATCACCTCTCATAACCTTTAATTCGGGGAGTCTAGAGGATTATTTCCATATATTTTTATGTCACTTTTATTTTAGCATGTTATGTTAAGATGCAAAGTCATAACCATATCATATACTTTCTCATGCTCTTCATATTACTTGAATATATGCAACTTTAAAACATTTTCAATGAAATCATAGCTGTAACATCCTAATTTTTAACCCAATACTCTAGAACATAATTAGGTTAATCATTAGTCTGTTACGCCATAACTTCCTTATTACTTTAAAATACTTAGCGGAAATACTAGTAAATTCTTTTTTTGAATTACAAAAGCAAAGTGAGAGCCGCGCGACACGATAAATAATAAAGCACGAACAGAATTAAGCAAACATTGCATAGCAGCATAACATAAGCAAGTAAAGGAACATCAATAGAACTTAACTGCATATTTATATAATAACATATGATATGCCCACTCATGGAGAGTGGGGCTTAGTTTAGTGCATCATGAACAAATACAACTAAAAAGCAAATACAAAGGAAAGTACGACGGAAAATGTAAAAGCAACTCTCCTACTCAAGTGCAACTAAAGGGATAACCTCTAAACAAAAGAAGGTCCGCCCTCATCTAAGTGGTGTGTGCTCTACCCGGTACTCCATCGGTCGTACGTCACCTCCTACTGACGTCCATTTAGCGAACGAGGCATATATCTAGGAAACTGGGTGAGCTCCCTGGGCGTATAGAGGCGGAACGGGGATCGGGAGTGACCCCCGCGATGTGGTCGCATCTCCGGTCGTCGTGCGAGCCGTGGCTGAGTCACGATATCCTCACTGCCCTCCCTCATCAGTGGTGGAGTGGGGGCGGAGCTCTCGTTGTACGGATGGGTAGGCGGGTCCTCCGACGGATCGGTCTCCGAGAAGTAAGTCCGGGGCACGTAGTCGGGAAAGTCACGCATGGCTGAGGCAGTGGTGTGCATGCGGAGCACTCTCTCGTTATGCGTATACGCATGCTCAAAAACCCGCTCGTCTTTGCCGTAGGGTGCTGTCGGGGAGAAGCGATGGGTATGTACAGGGTGAGCGAAGGGACATCCAATGAACATGAAAACTCGCACCGTGCACTGTCCCTCAAAATGGTATGATCTGTGATCCGGATCATAGTGCACCTCCCACGTCGGGGTGTCCACAAAAACCACGAACGTCGCTATCTGAAGACGTGACGGAAAGAAAGAGATAGAGGGAGTGAGAATCTTGCTAAAGAATCTTAGTAGGGCCTCCTACTACCTAGGTGTCATCATCTATGTCCTCAGGAACCTTGGGTTTAGTATTTAAAACAAGTGAGCATGTATCAAGTCCATTTTTAAGCTTTAAAACATAATTAGCCAAGGTCCATTCATTTTAGCATGATTCTTAATGACATGGATGCAATCATATTAAAGAATGTATGCATGGCTCTACTTAATGCAAGAAAGTAGTCAAAACGTTAAAATCATCATAATAGTGGCATAAAGTGGCAGTTAAATACTCATATAGGAATCTTTGTGACATAAACATCATACTTTGTTTCCTCATAGGCCACCCTAAAAGACAATCGCTCTGGGGGTGCTCGGCCAAATTGGTGTCACCCAGAACGTGTCACATCTCTAGGTTATGAGCTCATACCTTAACTAGTCATCACTAGTTCTTATTTATCAATCCTGATAAGCGTAACATAATCATAAACATAATCCCGACTTATCCAGTACGGGCTAGGGGGCATTTCTTAGGCGTGCCCGGCCGAACCGGTGTCACCCAAGAATTCATCTTGGTTCCGATGTCACATGAGTTCTCTGGAGGTGCTCGGTCGAACCGGTGTCATCCAAGAACTCATATTAGTACCTCACAAAAATCTCATAGGTTTTCAAAAACTTTTTGAGTCCCCAAATTTGTCAGAAATTCGGCAAAGATAATCTGCAAAGATGCCAAATTTCTTCCAAATTCTTCTTTATGCCATATAAGTCATTCAAACATGCATCCTCCATCATAATTTTCATGCATTCACATAATCATTCTCATGCGTTCACAAGCAACATTAAAAAAATCCATTATGCTCTTGATCCTATAGTATCTTATGGTCCTTGCTACGTCGCGGAGTGCTTCGGCTGTCTCGTTGTCTTGATTATTCTGTGCTGCGCTCCTAGTCTGTTGTCGACGTGCCATTGGTCCCTAAACACACAAAACAGCAACACTGAGGTGATCAGGCCCAATATTCCATGCAAAGTGAGCAAGTTACCATGGCACTTTCAACATACAGTAGTCATGTATTTCTAATCCTCAAGCTCATCCTAATGATAAGCATATACACATGACGTCACTAACGTATTATGCTTTAGAAGCATAGCCAGTCCAATCCTTAGGCTCCATGAGAATCGAACTGCTCTGATACCAAAATGTAACACCCTAGTAATTAACCAAATACACCTAGGTTGAATCTGATTAATGACTAGACTTTACTCCTTGCTCTGGTTCTTTCTTCATAATTTGAAAATACTTTGTGAAATTAAGAGCCATTTTTTTTAAAAAAAAAACATAATTGAAAACGTGAGCCGAGTACAACGTGAACGAGTAAGCGGAGTATAATAAGACGTTTAAGAATATATCACATCATATCACTTTGGCTCCATCATATAACATCCATAAGCACATTATAACATATATTTACATACAATAACCTCACTCAAAGGGTGGGTTATGATCATACATCATTGTCTTATGCAAACCCATAAAAGAAAATATACATAAGGAAATACATGCCCCTAAACTAGATAACTCCATAAGCCGGGAAGGTTATCCTAAAACTAGGGTGCATGAACACACATAAATCTACTAAGAACCTTCTATGGCCACTGTCCTGGAAATGGAGGAATAAATCCGATCCACTGATGAGCTCCCTCGGGAGGGGACACACGAGATGCACCAGGCTGGGGTCGCATGGACGGCCTTCTTGCTAACCTCGGCTGAACAACTATTTCCTCACTACCCTCTCTTACACGTGTGGGAGTAGGAGCAGAGCTCTCAGAATATACATGAGTAGGAAGGTCCTCTGAAGGATCAGTTTCAGAATATCTCATCTCGGGAACATACTCTGGAAATCCATGGACAGCAGATGAAGCGGGATAAGAACGTAACATCCTTTCATCAAGTGGACGTGCATGTTCGAAAACCATTTCATCGCCATAGGGAGAAGTAGGAGAAAATCGATAACTAGGGATAGGATGTGCAAATGGACGACCTATGTAAATAAAAACACGAACTGCGCACCTCCCTTCAAAATGATACGAGCGATGCACCGAATCATAGTGGAATTCCCAAGTAGGGGTATCAACGAACAAGACGAATGTCGCCATTTGAATCTGGAGACAATGACGGAAATAAAGAAAAGGGAGTGAGAATCTTGCTAAAGAATTCTCAATAGGGTACCTCCTTCTACAGTGTCATCATTAAAGTCCCCAGGAACCTCGGGATTATTCTAAAATAGTGAGCATGCAAAGATTCATTCTAAGTTCGGACAAATACTTAACCGAGGTTCGTCAATTTTTAATCATGCGTCTTATAATGCATCATAATCTTAACATGTCATATTTACAATGAACTTTTCCTTTATCATTACATCATATTCCTCATCATCATTATCAAAATAACATGCATAAAAGAACGTCATATAATATTAGCTACACATGGACACAGTGCACATATTTCATTTCTTTAGTGCCTTAGGTGACTTAAAATCTTATCATCATCATTATTTTCCTTGGGCCACCCTATACTCCACCCTTTTGGGAGTAATTTAGGTTATGAGCTCATACTTTACTAGTCGTCACTAGCATATACTTATCCCTTTTGATAAGCTAAAGTCCCGACTCTACCCTTTTGAGAGAACGGGTTAGGGGGCTAAAATCACCTTTTCACCACCTATAGTCTGATGGTTCCAAAGGATCATTTTCTTATAAGTTTAAGTCACCATTAAATCTTTGCATATTATATCACAATACAATTCATAAACATCATAGCATTTTCTCATTTATAGTCTTAAGCTAGAATAATATATATCAACTATAATCATGCATCTGGGAGATTCCCAGGAAAGAGAGGTGGGTCACAATGGACATGCTTAAATACCAAGTCTTTCCTTAGCCAGAACCTCTCCAAATTACACTTTTACAATGATACACTTTCTTCTAGCAACAAAGGTAAATTTTACATAATAAAAAATATTTCATGCATAAGCATTCTCATTATTTGCAACAGCAACTATAACATGCAAGCCAGGAAATCATTCAATGATATTAAGTACTTAATAAGCATCTAATACTTACATAGAATTATCAATTATAGAACTAATTAGTGATGCACCTAAGGGATTTATTACCATCCTTACGATTATTTATAGGCCTTAAGAACACTATTAAATCAAATGGGGTAGCATAGGTAGTAAGTTGTTCCTAAGATTTTACGATATGCTAGAAGTTATGTTTTAAATCCTTTCTTATTACCAACTTTCCCTATGATGCTGAAATTAGTTACTAAACCAATTATGAATCATTCTCCCTTATTTAAACATAATAAAACCTGGTTCTTATTGCTGCTAAAGATTTTGGATAGAATGCATAAATTTCATTCCCTAGAGTTCTAGAAATCTTGTTTTTACGGTTTTCTAGTTGCTAAGTTCATTTTTAGTGTTCGAGATCAATCCTAGTCTAATTGATACCAAATTTTTCATGGCTAACTAATCCTAGATTGAATTATAACATACTAAAACAGATTTGGCATTGGCTAAACTTAAAGGGGTCAAAAACTAGGTAAATTCTAGCTTTTCGGTTGTTCTAGGGAGCTAGTTTTATCTGTAACATGCAGTGAATCATTCTCTTAACAATAAACCATAATTATCACAACTTCAAACATATCAAATTATTATCATACATTGATACTAAACTCAGATCAGTGGCCAAATCATGAACCTCATGCAATTACATAGAATCATATTTTAAGTGCATATAAAATACTAGTTCCCCGTAAAATCCTTGCAAAGTCTTAAAACTCATTTAGAAACTAGTTCTTTTGTCAAACTTGGGAGGATCTTCACAATTAAAATTCTCACTTAAGATAAAAGGAGTAAGTCTTGAGCTTTAGAGATTTAGGTGACATCTTAGAATTATAAACATGCTATGCAATCTTATTTTAATCTTATCTTTATAAGGTGATAGCTTGGAATTATAAACATGATATGCAATTCCATTTCTTTATCTTTAAGATTTAAGGTGATGACTTGAAAATTAAACATGATGCAAGAACTTGAAATATAAACATGATGCAAGAAAGCTGAGCGCGGTAATCCGCACAGACCAAGAGAGGAGAAAGAGAATATTAAGAAACCTGAGGCGGTAGTCCGCACAGGACCAGTGAAGAGAGAAAAGAATTATTATTACATCTTTTTAAGCTCCAATCTCAAGACTTTTTAAAGAATAAATTCTTTAACTCCAATAATCATATTTCTTTGCTTGTGATACATGGCCAAGTCTTTGACCTTTAGGATCTTTAGGTGATAGCATAAAATAAACATGCCATGCGTTGATTCTTTTAGCCATTATAAAATAAAGTGAGAGCATAAATTAAATATGAGATGCAACCTCTTTATTATCTTGAAAGATTAAATGATGACTTGAAACATAAACATGAAATACAAGCTTGGAAAATACATCTTTCATGTTCTAAACTAAAAATCTTTGTTTTAGCATCATAAAGCATTATTCTTTAAAGTTTTGCATCAAATGGAATTTTCAAGCTTTAGAGGCATAACTTGTGATGGATTTACAACCCACCCTCAAGGTTCTCATCATCAAGCCATCATCTTAGTTCCACCTAGGCCATATGGCCGAATTGGTTAAAGAAAAATGAAGAGGAAAATCGAAATGAAAAGCTAAGGTAAGTTCATAATTTCATCATTTTGAGCTAAAAACACAACTCCTCAAAGCATAGAAATAAATTTAGAAACTACTCCCTACCTAATCTGAGTTGAAGAAGAGGAAGAGAACTTGATTTCTTGAAGTGAAATGAAACAAAATCTCTTTGAAAAAATTGAAGAAAGAATTCAGCCAAAGAGGAGGAAGAAAGAAAGTTTTTGGTGCTCCTAAAAACTAGTTATGAACAAAGCATTCCAAGACCACTCAAGCAAGCCTATTTATAGAAGATTTTGAGGCTTCTAATTGGCCAAAATGAGGAGGTAGTTGGCGGAATTTTGCAGGAGAAATAAGGGAGGAAAAATCATTTTAGACAAAGTTGTATGAAATTAAGGAATTATGTCTCTTATGGTGATATTTTGGCATTTTGTTTTAGTGCAAATTTTGGCAATAATTCAGCTGCATAATGGCATCAATAATTTCGTCCATTACAGCCCAAAGAAGTGAAATTTGTGTGTTCCATGCATTATTTAGGTGTAGGCAAGGTATTCATGTAATTTAGAGAATTTACGGTTAAGGGCTTAAGTGAATTAGTAAGCAATTTGGGTGTTTTTGAGCAATTTTGGGTTCTAATCAATCTAAATACATAATTTTGACTCTAGATTAATATTTAGAATTTAATAAGCTTTAATTTGAGCCTAATATTGCTTAGGTTTCAGATACTGAATCAAAAATCCCGAAATTCGCAAAAGCGCCAAAAACAGGGGCAAAATCGTACTTTCACTTAAAAACTGCCGAGGCCACCCGAGCTTAACCAATGGTTAATCATGGCTTAAAAACAAATTTTAAAACATTTTAGTGAGGTTCGGGCTCAGTCGGCACGCACATCGGAGTTAAAACAGCCGCAGGAGCGTTTTGGTCATTTTGCGCGTCGGAACTCAAAATTGAGATCCTTCTGCTCTATTAACACGCATAACACAAACAATCCCTTATTATCATCAAAACATCCCCTTGAGAATAGGTGGGGCCCACGATCCTCATTTTCTGAGTAAAATAACTTCAGGGGCATTTTGGTCATTTTATACGTACAGAAATTCGGGATTTGCGACTCTCGCATGAATCACTCCTAACCTCTCTTCTAATGTTATATTCCTTTATTGAGGATTGTTCGGCCTCAAATCTTATGTAATAATTACCTACAGTAATTCAGTAATTTCTAATAATAGTAAAAATTACAGTAAAAATTGGGGCGTTATAGCTTGAATTAAATATGCAAGACTTGAAATATAAATATGTAAGGCTTGAAATAAATATGCGAGACTTGAAATATAAATATGCAAGTTCATTTCTTTATTTTAGTGCTCTAGGCCTAGCAACAGTCAACTTTAAGGCCGAAATAGAAAGGCTTTGAGATTTAGTTAGGTGATAGTGCAACTTTCATTTTAAGTCTTTATGTTCTTTAGTGATGGAAAGTAAATATGCTAGACAAGAACGTAAATATGAGATGCAATCCATTCTTTATCCTTTAACTTTAAGTGATGGCTTGGAAATTAAATATGAATGCAAAGCTCAAAGTAAATATGTAATGCATAAGCTTGAATTTAAATATGAATGCTAGTCCATTTTATTTCTTATTAGAGCTCATACAAGACTTTTAAAGGAACTTAAACCTCAACCCAAACTTATCATGACAAGATAAAGTAAAGACAAGAGTGAACCTCAAGGGTTCTTTAAAACACAAAGTTTCTTTTCTTGAGATATGGTCATAGATAACATTTTTATTAAAACTCAAGCTCTAAAGACTTCATTGTGATGAACACATAGTCATCATCTAGAAGCTCTCATCATCAAGCCATTGAGAACCTCATTGGCCAACATGGCCGAAAATGTGAAGAAAGAAAAGGAAAAGGAATCGAAGCTTTTAAGAAGAAAAAGAAACATTTGAAACTCTAGAGACCATGATCTTGATGATGCATTAACACCATCATCATGAGTCCTTATCATTGAGTTCATGTAACCATTTTAAAACATCATCAAAGTGAAAGGTTTCAAGGATTCAAGAAGAAAAACTAAAACATCTTTAATTTCAAGAACAAAGATCAAGCTTTAGAGGTTTGTTTAAGTGATGAACATCATCATGAAACCCTCATCATCAAGCTCTCATTCCTTTGCTCTCAAAGGCCCATGGCCAAAACACGGAGGAGAAGAAGAAGAAAAGAAGTTCTAAAAAGATTCAAGAGAAACTATGAACACATAAAGAGATTAAGAACTTTAAATAAAAGAAACTCTTGAAAGAAAATCCCTACCAAGTGATTGAAGGTTGGGATAAGAGAAGAGGGTGAAGAACTTAAACATTTGAACTTGAGAGAAAAAGGAAACTTTCAAGTGCTCTTTGAAAACTTGCACTTAGCAAATGAACCCAAAATGATGCAGGTTCACCCAAGCATACTATTTATAGAGAAATGAAACAAATGCAAGGTGCAAATGAAGGAAGAGGCTTCGGCCATTACAGCTCATAGGCAGCCTCATGAGTTCCATGAGGTGAGATGTTGTGATCTTGAGGCATTGTGAGGTATGGTTCAAAGTATGGTGAGGTATGGTTCAAGGTATGGCTCAAGCATGGTTCTTTGAGTGAGAAACAAATCAACATATATTGTAAATGAGAGAGAGAGGGCCGAAATTGCATTAGCCATGGGGGGAGGGTTTCTTGCATTTTAATTGTGGTTTAGAGTTGTGTTTAGGTGTATCTTTGATTAGGATTAAGATTAGGAATTTGTAAGAAAGTATTTAAGTGAGAAAATGGGTAATCAAGATTGTCAAGACACATTTAAGGAGTGTTCTTGCATCATTAGTGAGTTATAAAATCATTTTAGTGTATAAACAATTCTAGACACAATTCCTTGATTTAAGGAATTGGAGAGAGAAAACACTATTCAAGATTCCAAGAGTGAAATCTTGAGTTTTAGAAAAGAGATTTAAATCTAATCTAAGCAATCTTAGGTTCTAATTAATTTTAATAATTTATTTTGACTTTAGATTAATTATGGAAATTAATTAATCTTCGATTAGAGCCTAATATTGCTTAGGTTTGCTTAATTATATCATTAAGCTTAAAAATACTATTCTAAGGGCAAAATCATAATTTTACACTAAAACTGCCCGGGACCACCGAGACTCAAACAGATACTTTGAAACGTGTAAAAGCATTGTTTTAAACCTCTGGGGAAAGTTTTGGGCTCAAACGGCACTCTTACCCGCGTAAAAACGCTATAGGGGTATTTTGGTTATTTTGACCCGAAACTGCAGAAAATGGACTTTCACCTCCGGAACCACTCAAGGGTCATTCAATCCCCTTCAAACATTGAGTTGGCCCTTCGAGGACTGCCAGGTCGGCCATCCTCTAATTCCTGGCCAAAAATGACCTCAGGGGCATTTTAGTTATTTTCCACTCAGACAGAAAATCGGGACGTTACAATAGCAGACCATATCAATACTCACAATCAAATAACTAAACATGTAAGACATCAATTTCACATAATTCTTCAAGCATATGGAAAATCACAACATTTTCCAGGATAAGTACTTTCATTGCCTCAAACGATTTAACCCCTAAATCGGGTAAACCCAACTTCTATATTTATCGTCTTATGCATCTAAGGGATCAAATACAAGAATTCTCATTTATTGTTAACCTAAGAGCATCACTAAACAAATCTGGACCGATTTGAAATAAAAATAAAATGAACCATTTTGGTATTCTTATAAAATACGTTTTTGACCCTTTTTCATTATTGACTTTTCCGATTATGCTAGAATTAATTTCTAAGCTAATTATGTGTGATTCCTATATGTTAACTAAGTGTAAAATGTCATCTTTACTTAATTATCAGATGCTAGATAGAAAGTATAGTTTCAATTTAAAGAGCCCTATAATTTACATTTTTTGGTTCCTTTTAGTTACTAGACTTTCCTTAACTATAAAAAATGATTAACATACCCACTAATAACAATTTTTCCATGTTAAGAGCACTCCAAACAACATACATCAATTTTGGAAAGGTTTGAACTAAAACTAAAATTTAATTTCCTAAGAGCATACAAAATTATGAAGCAAGCATTTCTAGGAACTAGTCTTTCTTACAATTAATTCTAGATCAAGGAATGCCCTTATAATCAATTCTTATCCTTATCGTAACACAATTAATAACCTTAGATCAGTAGCACAATTAGAGATCTTAATAAAAGGATGTTCACATTTAATAAGATATATATATTCTATGAGTCAAAGTTCTCATGTGAGTTGAAAGGGTGAGTCTTGAGCAATAGATTAATTAAATGATGGCATAATATTAAACGTGCAATGTAAACTTCATTTTTTTAATCTTGGCATTATAGGGTGATGGCAAGAGAAACATAAATATGATATGAAAAGCTTGAATATAAATATGAAAATGCAAGCTTTAGTTTTAATCTTTAAGTTTAGGTGATGGCTTGAAAAGTAAACATGCTAGGCAAGAAATGTAAATATGAATGTAAGTCCAATTCTTTGTTTTAATGCTCTAGGCCCCTTAGAGTATTCACTCTAAATCAACAATCAACTTTAAGGTTGAAATAGGTAGGTTTTGGGTTTAATTATTTAGGCGATGACATAAATGTAAATATGCTAATGTAAACTTCATTTTAGTCTTTAATATTATAAGGTGATGCCAAAAAAATATAAATATGAATGCAAAGCTTGAATATAAATATGAAAATACAAGCTCTATTTTTAATCTTTAAGTTCAGGTGATGGCTTGAAAAGTAAACATGCTAGGTAAGAAATGTAAATATGAATGCAAGTCCAATTCTTTATTTTAGTGCTCTACGTCCCTTAGAGTATTCACTTTAAATCAACAATCAACTTTAAGGTTGAAATAGGTAGGTTTCAAGTTTAATTATTTAGGTGATGACATAAATGTAAATATGCTAATGTAAACTTCTTTTTAATCTTTAATATTATAAGGTGATGGCAAGGAAATATAAATATGAATGAAAAGCCTGCGTGTGAATATGAAAATTCAATCTATTTAATTATTTCTTTGAGTCCTAGGCTTAAGACTACCATTTAACTCTTTAACACAACATAATATCTTTATTTGCTAAAGACTCTTAGAAGTGAAACCTTCAAGATTTAGAGGTCAAATAAATGATGGTTTTACAACCAACACCCAAGATCCTCACCATCAAGCCATGGTTTCTCCAATTTGTAGGCCATCAATTCTGAAAATAAAGAGAAAGGAAAAGGAAAATATGGAACCAAAAATGAGAAGGAGGAAGAAAGAATCAACATTATAACATCTCAATCCAAGAGTAATATAAAAGAAAAGAATAGTAATATTTAAAACAACTCCCTACCAAAGGTACTTTTCTTTGAAAAGAGAAAAGCTTGGTCTTGGAAATGAGATGAGAGGAACAAATCCTCCTTGGTGCTTCAATGGTGGTTTCGGCCAAGAAAAAAAAGGAAGGAATATGTGTCTTTGGTTTGAACTTGGAAGTGGAGGGTTATGTGTTTAAGGGAATATCTATAGTGGTTGTGAGGTGGTTTGGGGGTTGAGAAGTGGTGGAGTGTGGTGGCTCTTGGAAGATTGGAGAAGAAGAAGAAGAAGAACTCTTGAGCTTAAAGAAAGAAAGCTTGAGGTTGCAAGTTTGAGCAAGTGTTGTTGCAAGTTTCCTTGGATACTATTTATAGAAAAATGAAACACATGCGCGTGAAATGGGGAGGAGTGGCCGGCGGCCTTTTGGAGGGAAAAGAAGAGAAAAACATATCTCTTTTCATGGCATGGCTTTGGGTATGGCTAGGTATGGTTCAAGGCATGACTAGGTATGGCCTTAAGCATGGTTCTTTGAGTGTTTTCAACATGTGATGGATTAATGGAGGAGGGTATGGCCAGTTCCTATGGGGGGTTTACGGAGGGAATTTTGTCATTTCATTTGTGTTATGACTTGGTTTAGGGAATAGGTTTGATTAGGTAATTGATTAGGAGTTGTAATTAGGTGTTTTGGTGAGAAAGTACATGATTAAGGCTACTCAAGACAAAGTTTAAGAGGTTTTCTTGGACAATTAGTGCAAATCTACCTTTATTAGGGAGGAATCTCATCATGTGACCATTTCCATAATTTAAGGAAATTGGAATAGAAAAAAAATACTATTCATGACAATGTGACATAAAGTCTTAAATTAAGGAAAGGATTTTGAGTTTCATTAAGCAATCTTAGGTTCTAATTAACCTTAATTAATTATTTTCACTCTAGATTAGTAATTAGAATTTACTAATCTTTAATTAGAGTCTAATATTGCTTAAGTTTTGTTAATCGTATTATTAGGCCCAAAATGCACTAGCCGGGGGCAAAATGGTAATTTTTTGCAAAAACCTTCCGGGACTACCCAGGCTCAATCAGATGTTAAACATCACTTAAAAACATCATTTCAAACTTTTGGGTGAAGTTTGGGCTCAATCGGCACTTAATTCTGCATTAATTAGTTGTATGGGTATTTTGGTCATTTTGCGCATAGGAACCCCAAAAATGAGATTCTTCTGCTCTATTAACACATATAACACACATATTCCCAATTCATCATTAAAACAACCCTATGAGGATGGTCGGGATCGGCTATTCTTATTTTTCGAGTGAAATGACCTCAGTGGCATTTTGGTCATTTGTACACGGAAAAATCGGGGCGTTACAGACTATGTTAGGTAAAATCAATACTCACGACTTATACAAGGTCAAAACTCAAAGGGTAGGACAACTCATCTTTAACTTGTTTTGAAAAGGGGTAACAAATGTAGCTAGGTTTGGGAGTTCAAAAAGTGGGTATATTAGCTCTAATGGGAAAATCAAAGCTAAACATTCATAGAGTCATACTAAAACTATCCATAAGTAACAACTTGAAATAGGGAGGAAGGAATATGCAGCACCTATGGGGATCGAAACTTAAGAAATCGTGATGTATATAACAGGTTTACTAGAAGAAACATGATCAAGCAATTTACAAAGAGACTCATATATAAGCAAATGCAAGAGGTCACCAAAGATTTAACAGGACATGAATCAAGGAGTCACGACAATTCCACATGATCATAAACTACAAATGAAAGTGTAGAACCAAATTAAGAAGCATAACTAACATCCTACCATTTATCCTACGCTTACCTTGAATGTTAGAGCGGGAGGTATCTTCAGCAATGATTGTGAACATTCATCCTTGGAGTTAAGGTCCAAAAATAGCGTTTAATCATGGGGACTTCACATTGCAATTTCTAATCACGTGCCCAAACTTGCTATACCTAAAGCACACCTATTGGCCAGCTAGATAGGGACAGTTACTATGGTTCTTTCCGTACTTTGGACAGCTGAAAGCAGGGTCTCTATGAGGTGCCTCCTCTTTTGGACCATTCGATCCCTTATGTTGAAGGATTTGTTCTGCACTCAAGGCTTAAACCTCAGGGCTTGTGATGCTAGCTTCTTGGTGAAATTCTCAGCCCTCGCCATACTCAGCTTCTTGTGGCCTTCCTCGATCATGCGGTATTTGTTGACTAGGGCAGGAAAGTCCCTAATCTCCATATTTGCAATGGTGACATTGATCTCCGCCTTCATCCTGGCTTTGTACTTGACACATTTCCATATTTCATTTGGATTCCCTTGTTAAACCCTTGAAAACTTGACCAGCTCCTCGAACTTTGCACTGTACTGGGCAATGCTCATGGTCCCTTGAGTCAGCTACATGAACTCTGTATCCTTGGCATTCTTTGTAGACTCCGGAAAGTATTTCTCATAGAAGTGGATCTTGAACAATTCCCAATCAATTTGGGTGCCAGACGCCTCTAGCAGCCTTCAGGTGCCAGTCTACTAAAACTCAGTATTCGCCTCCAGCATGTAGGCAGCAACAGTGACCTGCTACTCCTTGGTGCAAGCAATTACCTAAAAGATCTTCTCCATGCTCTTGATCCTCTTATCAGCTTGGTTCGGGTTCAGAGCTCCTCTAAATGATGGCGGGTTCACTTTGCTGAACTCCTCGAATCAGCATGCTCGAGGTCCTCAACAACATTAAGACCACAGCCAGAATTAACTTTACTTGTTTTGAAAAGGGGCAATAAATGTAGCTAGGTTTGGGAGTTCAAAAAGTGGGTATATTAGCTCCAATGGGAAAATCAAAGCTAAACATTCACAGAGTCATCACTAAAACTATCCATAAGTAAACAACTTGAAAAGGGAGGAAGGAATATGCAACACCTATGAGGATGGAAACTCAAGAAATCACGATGTATATAACAGGTTTACTATAAGAAACATGATCAAGCCATTTACAAGGAGACTCATATATAAGCAAATTCAAGAAGGTCACCAAAGATTTGAAGGGACATGAATTAAGGAGTCACGACGATTCCACATGATCATAAACTACAAACAAAAGTATGGAACCAAAATTAAGAAGCACAACTAATATCCTACCATTTATCCTATGCTTACCTCGAGTGTTAGAGCGGGAGGTATCTTCAGCATTGATTATGAACATTCGTCCTTAGTGTCGAGGTCCAAAAATGGCGTTCAATCATGGGGACTTCTCATTGCAATCTCTAATCACGTGGCCAAGCTTGCTATACCTAAAGCACACCCCTTGGTCAGCTAGACAGGGACAGTTACCATGGTTCTTTTCGTACTTTAGACAATCGACAACAAGGTCTCTATAAGGTGCCTCCTCTTTTGGACTATTCGATCCCTTATGTTGAAGGATCTTGTTCTGTACTCAAGGCTTAAACCTCAGGGCTCATGGTGCCAGCTTTTTGGTGAAATTCTCAACCCTCGCCATACTCAGTTTCTTGTGGCCTTCCTTGATGATGCAGCATTTGTTGACTAAGGCAGGAAAGTCCTTAATCTCAATATGTGCAACGGCAATATTGATCTCCGTCTTTAGCCTGGCTTTGTAATTGACACATTTCCATATTTCTTCAGGGTTCCCTTGAAAAACCCTTGAATACTTGATTAGCTCTTCGAACTTTGTAGTGTACTGGGCAATGCTCATGCTCCCTTGGGTTAGCTACATGAACTCTATATCCTTGGAATTCCTTATAGACTCTAGAAAATATTTCTTATAGAAGTAGATCTTGAACAATTACTAATCAATCTGGGTGCCAGACACCCTTAGCAGCCTTCGGGTGCCAGACACCCCTAGTAGCCTTCGGGTGCCAGTCCACTAAAACTGGGTATCCGCTTCCAACATGTAGGTAGCAAGTCACCTTCTTCTCCATGCACTTGATCCACTTATCAACTTGGTTCAGGTTCAGAGCTCTTCTAAATGATGGCAAGTTCACTTTGCGAAACTCCTCGAATCGGGCATGCTCGAGGTACTCAACAACATTAGGACCATAGCCAGCATTGCCCTGAGGATCCATCCTCTCGAACATCATCTGCAGGCCCTTACCATGTCCTTGAGGGCTTCAGTAATTTTATTACTTTGATCACTTATCCTCGAAGTCCTATTTCGTTGTGGTTGCACCATTGGTTCCTAAGCATATAAAACATCAAACACTGAGGTGATCAGGCTCCATACTCCATGTAAAGTGAGCTAGTTACCATGGCACATACACATATACAGAAGTCATGTATCTCTACCCTGTAGCTTATCCTATTGATAAAGCAACTCCACAAGACATAACTATTGCATTATGTCTACGAAACATAGTCAGTCTAATCTTAAGGTTCTGTGAGAATCGAATTATTCTGATACCAAAATAGAACACCCTAATATTTAACCCAACGCGCCTAGCATGCATACAAGTTAATTATTAATCATTACTCTTTTGTTTCAGGTCTTAACTTTAAATTGTTAAAATACTCAGCAAAAAGATGGATAAATTTTTTTTTTGAAACTTAAAATGAAAACGTGAGCCGCACATACTTAAAACAAACTACATCATCAGTCTCGCAGCATACATGCAAATCACAATAGAGTATAGCATAAACTGAGAACATCATCATATCATAATATTGATTTTGAATATGATGCCAAATAATAATAATAATGTAGAAATGTCCTACAAGTATAATTCCATAACAATTATACTGTGTCCACCTATAAAGGTTGAGCATACAATAATTCAAAAACTAAGCATAACTATGACGTAGCTAAATCCCTCGTGGGCGCACGTCTACTAAAAACTAGGTTATGGGCATGTACGAAGATGAGATAACTCCTAGGTGCTATAAGCATGAAGGACTATATCTCTACATCCACTGCACCACACTGATATCGACCATAAGCAACTCCTATGCTAGCATCTCAAGGGAGTCCATAGACATCACCGTCAACATTGTCTAAGGATGAAGATAAAAAGAAAGAGAGATGACAAGAAACTTATATAAGAATATCAATAGGGTTTCCATCTCCACACACGCGTCGTCATTATCGTCCCTAGGAACCTTGGGTTTCATTACGAAATAATGGGCATATCTATAGGGTTCAATTATTAAGTTCTAAATACTATTAATCCGAGGCCCACCTATTTTAGCATGAATTTTAATGCATGAATGCAATATAATATGTCATGAATGCATGTGAATGCTTCCAGTGCATAAGTAACACGTGAAATTAACATAAGTTTACTCACGACATGAATTTGTACACATCCAAATCCAAAACACAAGATAATGCTAAGCATATAAGCATAAGTTCAGCTAAAGAACTAAAATCACCTTGCGGTAACAAATGAGTAAGCACACCAATATACATCTTTACTTCACTCTCTTAGGTGACTTAGCATTCAAATTATATGATTGAGTGGCAAATAGATGAATGCAGCATGATAAGTCAGATAACATTTAGCATGCATAGGAAGGCAAGAGAACCTATGATAATTTACTTTCATAATTGAACTCTTCAAGTTCCTCTTTTAACAACCACCCTCGTACATCATCATTCTAAACCAACCATCTCACCATCCCCCACAATTTTTCAATCATCACCTAAACTTCACCTCAACAATTGCTCAGGATGAGCTCAACCTAACTAGTCATTGCTAGATTTAATATGGGATTGTAGAGGGGGAAATATATCACTTCCTTGCCTTAACTTAACTTTCTTATTATGAGCATGCAACTTACGTGGATCACCTTTCATAACCTTAAATTTGGGGAGTCTAAAGGATCATTTCTATGTGTTTTATGTCACCTTAACGTTAGCATGTTATTTACAGAAGAAATATATGATCATATTGTAACTTGTCATTTAACATTTCATACTTGTAACATCCTAATTTTTAATCCAATACTCTAAAACATAATTAGGTTAATCATTAGTCTGTTACGTCATAGCTTCCTTATTACTTTAAAATACTTAGCGGAAATACTAGTAAATTTTTTTTTTGAATTTATAAAAGCAAAGTGAAAGCCGCGCGACACGATAAATGATAAAACGTGATTGAAGGTAAAGCAAACATCTCATCATATCATAAGGCAAGTAAGGGCATATCACAATAATATTGAATTGTATAATTATATAATATATGATATGCTCACTCATCAAGAGTGAGACTTAGTTTAGTACAACTAGAATGAAAATACATGGAAACGAAAGTACAGCAAAGGTGATAAAAGAAACTCTCCTAACTCTAGTGCGCCTACAAATGGATAACCCCAAAAACAAAAGGAGGCTATCCTAGTCTAGTCAAGCTCGAGCACCAGAACCGTGACGGTCGTCTCCTACTGCGGGCCTCTCTGGAAAGGAGGGATGTACCCGATCCACTGGGCGATCTCGGCCGGGGTGGCGATGCACTGCATCGGTCGGGCGTGAGCTCCATGGAGGGGAATCATCCTCACCCGTTCTCCACGTACTGGCTGAGCGACGGAAACTACCCTCCCCAACGTCCATCAGCACAGTGGGGGAGGATCCCTCGGAGGGTACCTGAGTAGCAGAATCTTCCGAAGGGTCCGTTTCGGAGAATGATGAGGGCGAGCGGGGTACATACTGTGGGTAGTCCCGAATGGCAGAGGCCGTCGATGAGGTGCGGTGGATCCACTCTTCTTGAGGATGTGCGCGCTCAAACACGAAGTCGTCACCGTAGGGTGAGACAGGAGAGAATCGGTGGCTATGTACGAAGTGATTAAAAGGCTGTCCAACGAACATAAACACTCGGACGACGCAGCGGCCCACAAAATGGTATGACCCGTGGTCCAGATCATGATGTACCTCCCAAGTTGGGGTGTCCACAAAAACCACGAACGTCGCCATCTGAAGATGTGACAGAAAGAAAGAGATAGAAGGAGTGACAATCTTACTAAAGAATCTCAGTAGGGCCTCTTACTACCTAGGTGTCATCCTCTACGTCCTCAGGAACCTTGGGTTTAATAAACAAAATAAGTGAGCATGCATTAAGTCCATTTTTAGGTTCTAAAACATAATTTAGCCAAGGTCCATTCATTTTAGCATGGTTCTTAATGACATGGATGCAAACATATTAAAGGATGTATGCATGGCTCTACTTAATACAAGAATAATCATCATATCTTTAAGAACATCATAATAGTGACATAAAGTGGCAATTAAATTCTCTTTGTGACATAATCATCATAACTTCCTCATAGGCCACCCTAAAAGACAAGCGCTCTGGGGGTGCTCGACCGAACCGGTGTCACCCAGAATGTGTCACATCTCTAGGTTATGAGCTCATATCTCAACTAGTCATCACTAGTTCTTACTTATCAATCTCGATAAGTGTAACATAATCATAAACATAATCCCGACTTATCCAGTACGGGCTAGGGGGCATTTCTTGGGGGTGCTCGGCCGAACCGGTGTCCCCCAAGAATTAATCTTGGTACTGATGTCACATGAGTTCTCTGGAGGTGCTCGACCGAACCGGTGTCATCCGAGAACTCATCTTAGTACCTCATAAAAATTTCATAGGTTTTCAAAAACTTTCTGAGTCCTAAATTTGTCAGAAATTCGGCGGCATAACTGCGGCATGCCGAATTTCTTCCAAATTCTTCTTTATGCCACATAAGTCAATCAAACATGCATTCTTCATCATAATTTCATGCATTCACATAGTCATCCTCATACTTTCACAAGCAACATTAAAAGTTTGTTATGCACTTGGTCATACGGTATTTTATGCTCTGACCCTTACAGGCCTTAAACTTGTGATGTAGTTAACCTATCATCTCCTCTCAAACTCTTAGGCACCTAAGGGTTCTCTTCTAACAAATCTTATTATTTATTTGTGCTCTCTATTAAATCTGAACAACATCATTCCTTAGGGGCAGCGTTATAAACTTATGATTACGGGGTTCTAGAACTTGCATTTTAGACCCTTTCTTGGTTCTGTCTTCGCCTAAGGCGCTATAAGTTAAACCTAAACCAATTATGAGTCATTCCTATATCAAAGAACTAATTATAAACCATGTTCTCTACATTATAAGGTTGCTGGACAGATTCTAAGAATTAAATGTTCTAGGAGTTCTAGAATTGCGGTTTTACGGTTTTCTAGTTACTAGTTTCTCTATAGGTGCCAAAATTCATTCCTACTTCAAATGTAACCAAATTTTTCATGATTAATCAATCCTAATCTGATTATATCCCCATTGAAACAGTTTGGGCAGTGTCCATAACTAAATGGGATAAAACTATGCTTAATCTTGACTTTATGATTTTTCTAGAAAGCTAGTTTCTCTTTTAACATGCATAGAAGTGTTCCTACCTCATCAAACATAATTTCCACACATCATAACACATCAAAACATCACCATACAGTAGTAAACCCATCATGGAAGGACCGAAACATTAAGTACCAAAAAGATACATAACTTGATGTTTTTAAAACACATAAGTTGCTAGTTTCTCTTGGAATCATTTTCAAGACTTCTAAAACACTTTTGCAAACCATTTTATCTTGTCAAAGAGACTAAAAACATCCTTAGGTCAGTGACCACTTAATCCCTCCTTAAAAGAGAGTTAAATTCATAGAACCTTGTTGGTCTTAAACTCAAACAAATTCATGAGACTTAAGAGGATTCTTAAAATTTGACTTATTGGTCCTTGAAGCTAGATGAAACTCATTCCAAGTTCATCATCACTACAAGGCCGAAATCATGCATTCAAAGAATGCTCCCTTATTAAATTTTAACTTGAGATAAAATGGGCAAGTCTTTGAGCTCTAAGATCTTTTAAGTGATGACATAATTTAAACATGCTATGCACTTCATTTTTAGTCTTCATTACAAAATAAAGTGAGAGCTTAAAGTAAACGTGCAAGACTTGAATATAAAAAAATGCAAGGCTTAAAATAAATATGCAAGGCTTAAAATAAATATGCAAGGCTTGGAATATAAATATGCAAGGCTTGAAATATAAATATGCAAGTTCATTTCTTTATTTTAGTGCTCTAGGCCCAGCAATAATCGACTTTAAGGCCGAAATAGAAAGGCTTTGAGATTTAGTTAGGTGATAGTGTAAACCTCATTTTAAATCTTTACGTTCTTTAGTGATGAAGAGTAAATATGCTAGACAAGAATATAAATATGAGATGCACTCCATTCTTTAGCTTTTAACTTTGAGTGATGGCTTGAAAATTAAATATGAATGCAAAGCTCAAATTAAACATGCAAAGCATAAGCTTAAATTTAAATATGAATGCTAGTTCATTTTATTTCTTATTAGAGCTCATACAAGACTTTAAAGGAACTCAAACCTCAACCCAAACTTATCATGACAAGTTAAAGTAAAACAAGAGTGAACCTCAAGGGTTCTTTAAAGCATAAAGTTTCTTTTCTTGGAATGTAAACATAAATAACTTTTTTATTAAAACTCAAGCTCTAGAGGCCTCTTTGTGATGAACACATAGTCATCATCTAGAAGCTCTCATCATCAAGCCATTGTGAACTTCCTTGGCTAATATGGCCGAAACCTCAAAGAAAGAAAAGGAAGAAGAACCGAAATTGTTGGAGAAGGAAAGAAACATTTGGAACTCTAGAGACCATGATCTTAATGATGCATTAACACCAACATCATGAGCTCTCATCATTGAGTTCATGTTAACCATTTTAAAACATCATCAAAGTGAAAGGTTTCAAAGATTCAAGAAGAAAACTAAAAACATCCTTAACTCAAGAACAAAGATCAAGCTTTAGAGATTATCCAAGTGATGAACATTATCATCATGGAACCTCATCATCAAGCTCTCATTCCTTTGATCTCAAAGGGCCCATGGCCGAAACAAGGAGAAGAAGAAAAAGAAAAGAAATTCTAGAAAGGATTCAAGAGAAACTATGAACACATAAAGAAATTAAGAACTTTAAATGAAAGAACTCTTGAAAGAAAATCCCTACCTAGTGATTAGGAGGTTGGAATGAGAGAAGAGGATGAAGAACTTGAAGAACTTGAAGACTTGAACTTGAGAGAAAAAGGAAGCTTTGAAGTGCTCTTTGAAAACTTACACTTTGCAAATGAACCCAAAATGATACAAGTTCACCCAAGCAAGCTATTTATAGAGAAATGAAGCAAATGAAAGGTGCAAGGAGGGGGAGGAGCTTCGGCCATGCAGCATGGAGGCAGCCCATGAGTTCCATGAGGTGAGATAATGTGGTCTTGAGGCATGGTGAGGTATGGTTCAAAGTATGGTGAGGTATGGTTCGAGGTATGGCTTCAAGCATGGTTCTTTGAGTGAGAAACAATTCAACATGTGTGGTAAAAGAGAGAGAGAGGGCCGAAATGCATCAGCCATGGGGAGGGTTCTCTTTGCATTTTAATTGTGGTTTAGAGTTGTGTTTAGGTGTATCTTTGATTAGGATTAAGATTAGGAATTTGTAAGAAAGTGTTTAGGTGAAAAAAATGGGTAATTAAGGTTGTCAAGACATAATTAAAGAGTGTTCTTGCATCATTAGTGAGTTATAAATTCATTTTAGTGTATAAACAATTCTAGGCACAATTCATTGATTTAAGGAATTGGAGAGAGAAAATACTATTCAAGATTCCAAGAGTGAAATCTTGAGTTTTAGAAAAGAGATTTAAATCTAATCTAAGCAATCTTAGGTTCTAATTAATTTTAATAATTTATTTTGACTCTAGATTAATTATGAAAATTAATTAATCTTCGTTTAGAGCCTCATATTGCTTAGGTTTGCTTAATCACATCGTTAAGCTCAAAAACACTATTCTAGGGGCAAAATCGTAATTTTGCACTAAAACTGTCCGGGACTGCCAGGACTCAAACAGATGTTTTGAAACATGTAAAAACATGGTTTTAAACCTCTGGGGAAAGTTTCAGGCTCAAACGGCACCTTTACCCGCGTAAAACGCTATAGGGGTATTTTGGTCATTTTGACCCGAAATTGTAGAAAATAAGACTTTCGCCTTCGGAACCATTCAAGGGTCATTCAATCCCCTTCAAACATTGAGTTGGCCCTTCGAGAACTGCCGGGTTGGCCATCCTCGAATTCTGGGCCGAAAATGACCTCAGGGGTATTTCGGTCCACTCAGACAGAAAATCAGGGCGTTACAATACTCATAAACACTTCAACTATGCATCTCGAATATCTCAATCATAATTGCAATTCTTCATAAAGTAATTCACATAAACATGTCATTATCAACATCTTATTGAAAAGTACACATGCTCTTGCCCAGTATGCTAGAATCAAGGAGCAGACTTAGCTAATGTATATGCTATTCTCAGCAAGGTATACATATATATACACAATGTACTAAAGATCATCACGGATATCATTCACATTTTGATCCTCAAATTGTCGGTAATTGCTCATTAGACCTTAAACGGGTCAAAACTACAAATCGATTTATTAGTAATTATTCTTTTATGCATCTTAGAGATCAATTACAATGATTTCTACTAATTTTTAACCTCATGAACAATACCAAACAATATTGTACAGCTTGGGTAGCATTTGAAATACACAATTTTGAGGTTCTAGAAGTTACATTTTTTACCCTTTCTAGTTACCGACTTTTCCTAAAATGCTAAAATTAATTTCCACACTAATGATTAGTAGTTTTCACACATATACAAAGTGTCAAACATCTTTTTACAGAATTAATACATGCTGAAAGAGAATCCATAATACAATCCTTAAGTATTCTAGAAATCACATTTTTTATCCTTTCTAGTCACTAGTTCTTCCCCAAGGGTACTTTAAAGACTTAAAAATAAACTTGCCTTTTGCACATCATATTTATATTTCCAAGCCATCACTTTATAATAACAAAGATTAAAAATGAGATTACATAACATGTTTATGATTCTTGCCATTACCTAAATCTCTAGAGCTCAAAGACTTGCCCTTGTATCTTAAATAAAAATTTTGATCATGGCTATTTCTCTTGAATGTATTTTCAGCCATGATAAAATGTTCGTCTTGGAATGGATTTTATTTTATTTTAAGGATAAAACTTGTGTCTTGTAATTTTTGAAAGAATTGGAAACTCTAAAGGTATTAAAAATATGATTTTCATGGACAAAACCTTATTAATGAAATCTTTATTTTTGCTACTACCCTAGGGGTTAATATTTCTATTTTCAAAGGGGTAAATTGGTTTTAAACATTTTCATTGACTTAGAATAAATTTAGAGAAAAACTAGTTACTAGAAATTATCAATATTGCAATTTTGAATGCTTTTAGAAATTAAAATTATAGCTACTGATCTAATCTTTCTAAATCTGTGACATGCTGTTTGGAATGGTTTAGATGTGTGAAAATTACTATAAATTATTGTAAAAATCATTCTTGGCACTTTAGGCAAAACTAGTAACTAGAAATGTGTAAAATTGCAATTCTAGAACACTTCTAGCAATTTTAAATTTTGGCCATTGCCTGAACTGTTTTGATTCTGTATGGTGCTGTTTGGAATTGTCTAGTTGTGTAAAATTTACCAATAATTAGTATAATAATTATTTTTAGTACTTGGGGAAGAACTAGTAACTAGAAAGGATAAAAAATGTGATTTCTAGAACATTTAAGGATTGAATTATGGATTCTATTTCAGCATGTATTAATTCTGTAAAAAGATGTTTGACACTTTGTATATGTGTGAAAATCACTAATAATTAGTGTAGAAATTAATTTTAGCATCTTAGGAAAAGTTGGTAACTAGAAAGGGTAAAAAATGTAACTTCTAGAACCCCGAAATTGTGTATTTCAAATACTGCCCAAGCTATATAGCATTGTTTGGTAATGTTCATGAGGTTAAAAATTAGTGGGAATCATTGTAATTGATCTCTTTGATGCATAAAAGAATAATCACTAATGTTAGGTTAAGCCGATTTGTAGTTTTGACCCGTTTAAGGGCTAATGTGCAATTACTGACAATTTGAGGATGAAAATGTGAATGATATCCGTGATGATCTTTAGTACATTGTGTATATATATGTATACCTTGTTGAGCATAGCATATGCATTAACTGAGTCCGGTCCTTGATTCCAGCATATTGGGTAGGAGCATGTTTACTTTTCAATAAGATTTTGATAATGGGATATTTATGTGAAATACTTTATGAAGAATTGTAATTATGGTTGAGATATTTGAGATGCATAGTTGAAGTGTTTTGTGAGCAAGAAATGTTAAATGATAAGTTATGATAAGATCATCTATTGCATCTCTAAATAACATGCTAGTTACGTTGAGGTGAAGTTTTGGTGATGATTGGTTTAGGATGATGATATAAGAGGGTGGTTGTTCAGAAAGGAACTTAAAGAGTTCAATTATGAAGGTAAATTGTCATGGATTCTCTTGCCTTCCTATGCATGCTAAATGTTATATGACTCATCATGTTGTATTCATTTACTTGTCACTCAATCACATAATTTGAATACTAAGTCACCTAAGAGAGTAAAGTAAAGATGTATATTGATGTGCTTACTCATGTGTTATCGCGAGGTGATTTTGGTTTTTTAGTTGAACTTATGCTTAACCTTATCTTGCGTTTTGGATTTGGATGTGCACAAATTCATGTCGTGAGTAAGCTTATGTTAATTGCACGTGTTACTTATGCACTAGAACCATTCACATGCATTCATGCACAAGTAAAGCTGCAATCTTTGCACCTAAATGCTGCGGAGAGGGAATCGGCTGGAAAACTATCTCTTGAGGTGATTTTTTTCCCTATCTTTTGAGATAATACTAGTGCTATTTATCTTATCAAAAATCCTTTCAGTACTCTAAATCTAAGCTTGTTTTGCAAAATCCTCTTTGTGTTATATCTTGTTTAAAACGGAGATGTTGAGTAAATAGATGTGCATACTAAAGATTTTGTGTCAAGATATATTCACAATATCTATTGCTAGAGATCTCTTGAATATTTTTCTATGTTTTGAAAAGCTTTCTTCTTCTCAAAAGTTTTTCACACCTGCATAAGCATTCATACATAAAACATCTCTAGGGTTTCTCCCTTCATAACTCCCATATGAAGTCCTAGCAAGCCATCAAAAGTCATCAGTCAATGTATTCTCTTGAAGATACAATTTGTCAACTTGCAAGTATAGCAGAAAATTCAATTTTTTTAATCAACTAGATGATTAGAACATTAGAAAGTCAAAACACTATATCAGAAGCTCAATGTACAAGATCAGAGAATCAGCCAGTATACCATATGTTAGTTAGCAAGACCACAAATCTTTATGAAGAATAGTTCATCAATTTGCAAAGATTAGAAAAAAGACAGGTTAATCAGAAAGAAGACGGTATGTTTAGAAAGAAGATCGATTGGTCAGAAAGAAGATATTGAGGGTCAGAAAATAATGGCTATATGGGAGCATTGTATCTAGTGTAGGAAGATGAGTTGTTATAAGTTTAAGAAGTATCTTCAAAGGGTCAGAATGTAAAACTATGAGTTTCAAAAAGTAACTCCTTTAGAAAGTGTTATCAACAGTCAGAAATCTCTTTTTAAAAGAAGGATAAAAGGCGGGATAATTCCCATCTTTTTGAGTTTCTTTTTCCTACGTTGCTTCATCTTCAGTCACGTCACGTCAATTAAAACCCTCACATCTCACACATCACCTTCACCTTTATCTCCCCAAACACGCTTTTTCAGACTGCTTTGTTTTCTTCTAACGTCAAACACTTAACCATTTTACTTTCTATCTTTTCCTTGTAACCACAAATATTTCTCCTCAAACCCTCATCTCTGCATCTTTAACTGCATGCTCTCATTTACCTCTGAACCCTCTTCTTTCCTTTTCTTTAATCATCTTCAAGATTCTTTCCTTTTCTTTAATCATCTTCAAGATTCTTTCCTTTTCTTTAATCATCTTCAAGATTCTATCTTTCAACCTCTTCCTCACAAACATACCCATATACCATTCTAATGGCAAAAGAAAAGAGTGTGGCTCATTCTATCTCTGTAAAATCATCTTTTCATATGTATGATGACGCTGGCATGCAGGATCGTTATGAAAAATTCTTCGCTTTTAGAAAAATAGCACCTAGAAAGTCTTTGAGAAAAGACCTATGTGAAGAAATCACCATTCTTGACGAAGTCTTTACTTTCTAGAAGTGGGAGGATTTTCTAGAAATAAATGAACTAATCTCTTTGCAATTGGTCAATGCCTTCTATTCTCATCTGGAGAGACCATCACAATCCTATGTAAGAGCTATGATCAGAGAATGCTCCATCATGATCATAGCTTTAGGACTTGCCAGAATCATCAAATCTCTATATGATGGAATCATCTACAAATCCTCACTAGACTGGGCCAAATCTCTTGCAGTGAATGAAGAAGATGTGTCCAGGTATCTCACTGATTCTATTCTTCATAAGCCCAGTGAAATTACCACTGCCAAGTTGAGCACTAGGGCAAGAAAAGTGTGTACAGTGGTTCAGTTCTCTATCCTTCTACGGATTGGCAGCATAGATGCTCTTGTTAGAATGGACTGTATGCTTCTTTATTCCCTGATGGCAAAAAGAAAAGTGAACCTGCCTATGCTCATTCTGGCTACATGATGAGTATAGTAACAAAGGAAACACGAAGAATTGCAAGAGTTCCATATGGCATGCTTTTGACTAGGGTGTTTCAACATTTGAACTTCCCTTTCTCATGGAAAGCTGTGAGCTTTCGAAAGGAACCATCTTTACACCTTCCTTATTTTGAACTTCGAGAGAGAAGTCAACCCTCCAAATTGATGAACCAACAAAGCAGAGCCCCAGAAGAAGAGGTGAACAAGCTTGAGAAGCCTCCCAGAAGTTTGAATCCAACTAAGAAAAGGAAAAAGGGAAAAGAAAACTTGTCCTCATCGAGAGTGAATGTAACATCCTCCCAAATACAATCTCAATCTTAAGCCATGACATCAAACTTAAGATTTGTTACTTATAGATTAGCGGACCTTTCTTAAATATCTATAACAAGCTCGATTGATTCACGAGATAATTATATCATAATTCTATTAAAATATATAGCAAGGAAAACAAAATATTTGTTTAATACAAAGTTAAGTACATAAGGGAAGCTCTTCTATGAGCTTTAACACACCTTTATTCTCTAACATATTTACATACATATCCATCCTAGTAAATACAACATAATAAAAACATAAACTACTACACTATTGTACTTTGGAGTTCTTTTGCATAGCAGCAGCATAGTCCTCTAGCTTAACCTGGAGACGACACGGAGCACAAACACATAAGGGTAAGAATTCTAAAATTCCCTATAGGGCATTTCCCCCCAAAGCACAATTGTAATGTCATCATCAATGTCCCAACCACTTTAGTTTATTAAGAAAACAATGATCAAGCATTACATAATGATGATTCATTTTAAAGTTCCAAATCATATTTTTGAAGTGGGTTGTTTTTAAAAATCAATCACTTCATGCACATTTATCATAAGCTCATACAGATAATAAATAATGTCAATCAAAATGGCTCGATATGATGCACATATGTATATATGTCAAATGTAAGGAAATTATCTCTATTTGCCCTCAATAATTCGAAACGATCTCATTCTTTTCTATTTGTCCTCGATAATTTGAAAGGATCTCATCTCTCTCTATTTGCCCTTGATAATTCGAAATGATCTTATGTTTCTTTATTTGCCCTTGACAAGTCAAAAAGGATCTCATGTTTCTTATTTGCCTTTGACAAGTCGAAGGGGAACTCATTTTTTACATATTGCTATAGAACTTAATTCAATATATCATTCACTTTTCTTTTTCCAATCCATGCATAAAACACATAGAGGCATTCACTCATATTGTGATTTCAATCATGCCTCATAAACCAATCTTTACTTCCTCTAACATACATTTATACATCACAACTCACATAGAAAAATATTTAACATCAAGTATTCATGTCAAACTAGAACCAAAATGCCATTACATTATCAAATCAAGTCTTGGATTTATTTGCAGCAATTGAGCAGATTTCACACCATTGGAGCACAAATTTATTTGCACATCAAACAAACAATTCGGACACTTCAATATGTTCCCAAGGTTCTTTGAAAAGTTTGGAGTAAAAAGAGTTCTCTAAGTATGATAACAAAATTCAACAAATTTAGTAGTCAGAGATCACTTATACTTAGCTCAGAACCAGAATCTCATAACTTTTAACCCTAGCAAATGAACCCAAAAAATTTGAAATAAAAATCCTATAAAACCTCAAGATTTTCTACTACCCTGTAAAAATTTCAAAGGAAAAATTAATCATTTTCTATGGTAAAAAAATTAGACAAATTCACAATTTCAATTTGAGAAATTCAGGCAACACATATATAGTCTCAGTTCATGACTTTTTTCAGGAAGTAAAAGTCCTTATCATGATCCACAAAAATTCTCAGAGTTTTCTTAAGATGTGAGCTTCAACATATAATTTTTATAGCTCATGAAAATACCCACAATTCACTAAAAAAATTCATGAACAATCCCTGCCCAGGAGAAATCCAAAAATTTGGCAGCATAGCACAAAATTCCTTTTGACAAAAATGATTTCTAACATCATCCAAACACTCCACCAAATTAAACACATCAATATTTATCTATCATCAATCAATACATCTAGAAAATTCCAGCCAATTCAATCAGAAACATTCCAAGATTGATTCCTTCCACTTCAAAGCTCCCCAACCCACACCAAACCCTTCCTTAGGCAGAGGAGTATGAGAAATCAAAGTGAGGAATTGAAATTTCAATCGGTTAGATTGGTAGATCTTGATGAGAGGAAGAAGTTTACTGAAAGGAGCTTGTAGTTTTAGCTAGTCTAGGCAAAGATTTGGATCAAGTTTTCATAGTTTTTGAAGAAGAAAATATGGAGGTGGCTATGCTCTTGCTTGGCCGAGAATGAAGAATGAAAAAAGACAAAGTTTAGTGGCTAATGCTTATCTTATACTAAGTTAGAAACATTACTTAATTTTAAGGAATAATTCTTTCTAGAAGAAACAAGATAAATGGCTAGGATTTGATCTTGTAATTCAAGATTAAATCCCAGCCTTATACTTGGTTCTAAAGGATAGACATTATTGTTTTACAAAGATTAAACTATCTTTCGGTGATAGAAATCACACACCAAAATTTTATCGAACGGGTAAAACACCATACTCGGGTAATCAAACATTGCTCGAAAATTAATTCTAGGTATAAAATCTTTATTCCTACTCATTTCTAATCTTAATCCTATAATTTTTTAATTTCGGGAATCTCTAAATCCCAATTCTATGGTTTTGGCTATCCCGACGGGCCTGTAGGGCCCGCAAGTTACTATTCATATTTTTTTTTCACTAATCCATTGGCAGTCCTCATCATTGTTAAAACTATCAGATTTTTAAAATTATGACTAATAAAGCTCATTAATTTTTATTAATTTTTAGGGTGTTATAGTGAATTTAAAGAAAATGATGTCCCTTTAATCCAACACTATGAAAGAAGGACAAAAAGAAGAGAGGGGGTAGTTTTTCAAGCATCACAAGTTATGACCAAACTTGAAAAAGTCATCAGTAAAAAGGAAATTGGGTTAAGGTGCAAGAAGATGCACAAGAGTATATCAGAATTCACCATATTATTGCATGAAGTTAAAAATATTAGGCGGAGGGGTATTATGTAACTATGGTTGATGATGTTGAAGAAGAAGAAGAAGCAGAAGAAGAACAAGCAAAAGCATCTTCATTTGAAGAAGAGGAAAGCTTGTTGAGTAGCAAGAAAGCCAGATTGAGTGCTACATTTAGTTCTAGGCCTACAGCTAAAGAATCTTAGATAAAGCCTATCATTGAAAAACCTGATAAAAAGGATCATGCAACATGTTCTGCTCTCATTCCTATGGTACCGCAACCTCCCTCTTCTATCCATATTTCTCTGGTGGAAGAAGAAAAGGATAAAACATCTAAAGCTGAAGCACCTCTAATACTAGAAACTGATGCTTCTTTATTAGTTCAAGATGTTCCTACTTCCTTTACTCCAAGAGGTTGCTGCTCCTTCCATAGCTCAGATACTAGATATTATTGCCATTACTTCTGAGCCTACTTCAGCTCCTACTGCCTCTGCTTCTGCAACTGCCACATATGCAAATGGTCATGAACAACCTTCTTCTCCTCTATCTACTGTACAAGATGAGACTTAGGCTATTTAACCTAAATCATGGGAGACTGTATCCTTAGACATTCCTGAGCCATTTCCCAGAGTTGCTCCTGCACCTATCAATCTGCTGCTTCCATCTTCAATTGAGTCTTCAGTAAGCTATTAGCTCATTATGCAGAATCCGAGGGAGATTTCCTCTAGACAAGATAGATTTGACGCAACTATCACAAAGCATGGTGCCCTTTTCAGACATATGGAAGATCTACAACTTCAAATTTTTTAGATGCTTGTCTGCTTCCCAACATACCTTCTTTTTGATGATGCCAAAAAGGAGAGAAGATGAAGAATTGAAGAAAATCATGTGCCAATGGAATTCAGGGGGAGCTATGTGTTATACTATGGTACAAGGGCTATGCTGAGAAAATTAGAGGGAGCCTATGCTGAGGGGAGCTTAAAGAATTCTATTTAGCATGCATTTTTTTGTTTTTCATTTTTGTAAATCTCTTGACAAGTTATTTCTTTTATGCTTTTATACATATTGTTCTTTCTTCTCTATTCATATATTTCATACTTTTGATGCATAGATGTCATTCATGTTCCTTTTAAGCTCTGATTCATATCGGTGCTCTTTCTATGCTCAGCTAATCATATATCTCTCTATTAGATGTTTGCTTCTTATCTCTTAGGCATATGCTTTGACCAGTTTTAACTCATATATACACTGGATACTTAGCTTATAGATGTTTTATGAATAGCTTTGGCCAAGTATCTTTGGGAGCACAAGTTGTTTGTGGCTCTGATACTCGTATTAATATGCTGAGCCTTGATATGTCTGGTGAGTTTAATTGTTTTCTTTGAAGCTTTAATAAAACACATTATCTTTAACATACATATGAGATGTTTTTAAAGAATTATGTATAACTTGAGCAGAGTATAGTTGTGAATAGTTTCTGACAAGTCTTTAGAAACCCGTGCTTACATGTTTTGAAACAACTAAGATCTGTTAACAAGCTTTAGAACTCTCTCGAAGCATGTTGTGTTTATGTGTCAAAATGTGTTATGTTCTTTTTATAAGACAAAACTTGTTTTAAAAGATCATATACTTTTGTTTTGAAAACATCTTTTCATGATCTGATTCTTATGGGAAAAGTTTCACAGCTCAAAGCAAAGGCTTATCCTCGCCAATTCAGGGATTGATCTCTAATGAGCTTCAGAAACCTTGCATAGCAATATGTTGGTATTATCTTTTTAAAAGGTTTCTCTAAGCATCAGAAACTATACAAGCATCAGTGTGTTTTTCTTCAAAATCATGAATGCTCTTTTACATTTATCATATATCCTTGAGCATTCCTTTCAAAAATTCTTTTGGATAAAGAAGTGCTAAAAACGGATCTAATCAAGATAATATATCTCAAGTATTTCTTGTTAAAGTTTTTCAAGTATGGAGATCTTCAGAAAGCTTCTTTTCATGATTAAGAATTAAGCTGGTTGTATATCCATGACTTAAACATTTTTCTCTTTGATGTTTTGCTCTGATACCTTTTCAGAAAGTGCATTAAGCCTATTTTATGCTTTAAGTGAAATAACAACAGTTATGATTAAAAGTCATTTAAAGCTAAAAATGCTTTTATATGATCCATATCATGTCTTAAGGAAAGAACTTCCTGCAAACCACTTTCTGTGATAAAATTGAAAGAGTATGATATATCATGCTTATATTTCTGTAGTATTTCTTTCAATTATCTTTTCAAAAGATTTTCTTCAAATTGGTTTGGTATGATAAAAAAAAGGGAGATTATTAGCTCCAGAACCCTTTCAATATGAGCTTATTTATTTTGAATGACAACAAAGCTAATTTAAAGAAAATATTTTGAAGAACGATCGATGTTTCTCTTTTGAAAGAATATAATAGGTTTTTATTATTTAGCAAGAGCAAAGCTTACTCAAATGAGAATATATTTTACTATACATGTGTAAACATGTTTATTTCATGTTACGAAATTTGAACTGAAATGGAAGTGAATTTATATCTTTATTCAAGTGATTAATAACTAACAATAAGAAAAGGATTTAAACACTACAAGAAACCAAGTCCTGAGACTTCAGAAAGTAGCACTAGACATCAGAAAGTCCGCTTACATAAAGATATCAAGCAATCTCTGAAGCCTAGATGTTACACTATCTTCAATTAGCACAATCGCATATCAATCATCATCAAATTACTTGGATTGAAGATCAAAAAGTGAAGATAGCATCAAGGATTTGATACCACATCAGAAAGCTCACGATTACTGTGGAGCTTTGAGCATTACTGGAAATGGAGGGAAAATTTGAATTTGAATTTTGAAATTCAAAGAGTCAAATCCTGGTGTCAGAACTGGTTAATCATCCTTCTTGCCTTTGAAGTAAACTATTCCAAGTCTTAGAAGAAAGAGTTCAGAAACCACAGTTCAGAAAGTAAGAGTAATTTATGAAGGACATCAGAAACCTTTATTCCACAACAACTTCTGTAAACTGATTTGATAGATAGATAGGCTACTCTTCTAGACTATCTTTTTAAGACACAAATGGATGATCAATACGTGTCCCTGGAAGAACAAATCATAGGCAACGATCATATAGAAGACCTTCTTTAAATAAAGATATTGTGCTCCATTGTAATAGAGAAAGACTTTGTGCAAAGTGAAGAAATTTAGGAAAAATCTTTCCTCATCTCCAATAAGATTCATATCATTATATAATCAGATTTCTTACTCATCAAACTCTTCCTTCTACGCTCTTAATTAGGTTTCTTCTCTTCCTAGGGAAGAAGTGATAGAAGGAAGTCATTCAAGTTTTCCTAGGAACTTTTCATGTATATGTTAAGGAAACTTGAGTGCAGGTTAGTTTGAGTGGCAACCTAAACACTTAACCTTTGTATCCTCGATCCGGTAGTGATCACTTTGAGATAACTTGGAGAGGCTACTGTAAAACTACTTGCAACATGACAGTAAGGTGTACTTGCTGATCACGATTTAGCTTGGAGAGGCTAATTAAAGACTACTTGCAGGTTGGAAAGGCTGGAGCAAGACTACTTGTAGCTTGGAGAAGTTGGAGCAAGGCTACTTTCAACGTGATAGTAGAGGTTGCTACTGGTCACAGGTTTTAGCTTGGAGAGGTTGGTTCAGAACTACTCATTTTAGCTTGGAGAGGCTAGTGCAGAATTACTCTATTCAGCTTGGAGAGGCTAGTGCAGAACTACTCATTTCAGCTTAGAAAGGCTAGTGTAGAACTACTTGTTTCAACTTGGAGAGGCTGGTGAAGAACTACTCAATTTGTGGTAGCAGGTGATTTCTGAAGGTCACAGATAGGAGCTTGGAAAAGATAATGTAAAGACTATCCATTTGTTTTTTCTCAGGTTAAGAAAGCTGTTTTCAGTGGAACCTCAACATGTGTTGAGTATAGGATGTAGGCTTTTGGCCGAATCAGTATACAATTTTTTGTGTCTTATTCTTTTATCTCTGATCTCCTTTATATTTCTCTGCTACGCCTTTTTATTCTTTTATACACTAAACTAATGTTCTTATTATTCTGTTATTTATTTTATAATGTTCAGTTACTAATAAACGCTTTAGAAATCTACTTTCTAAAACCACTAACAATGTTTCTGCTATACTACAAGTTGTACACTTGATAGTATCTTTACTAAAAGTTTCAGATAAGTAAAACGAAGCAATACACGATTCAACCCCCTTCTCATGCATATTTCCACCCATACAAGGAGCACCACAATGCTCTACAGAAGGCCTAGATAAGTATTTAGCAACAAAAGACCATTCAGGTGAGCATCGTAGCACTAAAATACCATCATAGACTTAGTTGAGGAAGAGCAAGACATAGTAAAGCATTCTATTGAGCGCCATAGCGGCCAAAGAGCGCTATAACTCTCTACAAAACTTGAGTGATCCAGGCTCCACTCCTCTACTACCATTCCCATAACGGATGAAACCTAGAAAGCCAGCTGTTGCTACACTTGATCCAGAAGCTTGGGAAACCTTCTGAAAAGTGGTGGCAAGCATACCTCTGTTGGATGTAATCAACCAAATCCCAAAGTATGCAAAATTCTTGAAAGATCTGTACACTTATAGGAGGAAAATATGGGACAGTGAGAAGGAGCAAGTGACTATGGGGGTAAATGCCTCCTCCATTATTAAGCCAGGCAACTTATCACCCAAGTGTAAGGATCTAAGAACATTCTATGTTCCTTGCACCATTGGGAATCTGCATATAAAACAAGCCATGGCTGATCGTGGGTTGGTATTAATGCATGCCAAAATCACTCTATCAGTTCTTGCATTTTGGAAAGCTCAAGTCCACTAGGTTGCAATCCAACTTGCTAATTGCAGCATCACTAGGCCAGAGGAAGTATTGGAAAATGTCTTGGTTAAGGTAAATGATTTAATATTCCCTGCTAAATTTTATATGCTTGAGATGGAAATGACACTAATGCTAGCTATCATATTAATCTTACGAAGATCTTTCTTGAAAACTACTTGAACCTTGATTGATGTTTATACTGGCACATTATCCATGGGCTATAGGGACATGAAAGTCCAATTTTGCTCATTTTATGCTATGAAATTTCCTCATGAAGGACACTCTATGTTTGGCATCGACGTTATTGATTCCTTAGTGGATGATGCTTATGGTAGTTTACTTTGTAAGGATACAGATCCCCCTTGCTACTTTTTTTTTTCACATGGGATATGATGTGTCTTTTGTGTTAGAATGTCCCAAGCTTTTGCATCATCCTCTCAAGTACAACCTCATCCTTAGGTCATGGCATTGTACTCGAGAGTTGTTAATTATAAATTTGCAGACCTTTCTTAATTATCTATAGCAAGAATCGGTCGAATCATGTATTAACCAACTCATGGTTCTATCAAAATTTGTAGCAAGAAACAACATATTTATTTAACACAAGTCAAGTACAAAAGGAAGCTCTTTTATGAGCTTTAGTTCACATCTGTTCTTTACTACATTTACAAACACACACACACACACACACACACACACACACACACACACACACACACACACACATATATATATATATATATATAACTATGTACAACAAATATGAGTTTTCACAACTATACTACAGAAATTACAATTTAGTCTTTCTTCTAGCTACTTCACTATTCTCTGGAATCAATCTGGAGACAACACGGGAACACAAACAAGCAGAGGTGAGAATTCTAAAATTCCCAGTAGGGTATCCCCAAAATATATAATCATAGTGTCATGATCATCGTCCCAACCACTTTGGTTTATCAAGGAAATGTGATTATACAATACATATTAAAGATTCATTTTAAAGTTCTAAAATCATCCATTCTGAAGCTTTTATTGTTCAATCACATATCATATTAGTCAACATCATATAAGCCGTATACTGCTAAATCATAACTTAAACATATTAGCCTCAATATCAATAGTAAAATTCTCCGCTTAGCACATAAGAGAAAAGACTACTTAAAACCATTGCTACTTGAACTCATCTCGGCCCTCGACTTTTGTGGCTAACCACTTTCGGGTAATAGACTACATTTTCAGGACTAACTCATTCTTATACATGATCAATGGATTTACTTTCTCTAATTCTTACACAGACATATTCCTTACCAGGTTTACTTTCCCCGACTTAATTCAAGGGTAGTCAGGTTTACTTTTCCCGACAGATCGGATTTACTTTCTCTAGCCCAAGAATTATAAACCTTATGCTTTTCTTGGTAGTCAGATTTACTTTCCTCGATAGACTAGATTTACTTTCTCTAGTCCAAGAAACATAAACCTTATAATTTTCTTGGTAGTCAGGTTTACTTTCCTCGACAGACCAGATTTACTTTTTTCAACCCAAGAAACATAATCTTATGCTTTTCTTTCACATATGATCAATTATAATAAGTATTCATATCTATATGTGCCTAATCTCATCAATAAATTCACATGCTCAATTATTCATATTCATATTTATGTGCTTATGTCATACCTATACGAGACACCATTGTTTCATCAATTCAAAGCATCAATTCATTTTCAGGATAATGGCAGATTTCACATATTCATAACATAATTTATTCTAGTTTCAAACCATCAAATCCAAGGCTATAAAAATTCTCAATGACACTTCAATGTGTCCACAAGGTTCCATAAAAATTTCAAAGGAAAAAGTGTTCTCTAACTATATTAATAAAATTAGAAAAAATTGGTGGTCAGAGACCACTGATTCTCAGCTAAATTCCCAAATTCCCTAATTTTTAACCCTAGCAAATGAGTGAATCAATTCAGAATAAAAATCATACTTAAACTTAAATATGTTTCCAAGGTATTTTAAAATTTTCAAAGGAAAAATCAATCATAAACTATAGTAACAAAATTAGACAAATTTACAGCTTGAAGACTAGAAAATCAGGCATCACAAACATAGTCCCGGTTCATGATTTTTTTTCAAGCAGTGAAAGGCCAAAGCACAGCTTAAGAAAATTAGTGGAACTAGCAATGATGTCAGCTTCAACATATATTTTTTCTAGCTCATGACAATACCCACAATTCGCTCAAAAAATTAGTGATTAGTGGTTGCCTATATAAAAATCAAAAATCTAGAAGCATAGCTCAAAATCTCTTTTCACAAAAATGAGTTTTTCACAACAACATACTAATCCACCAAAGCAAACACATCTATATATATGTGTGTGTGTGTGTGTGTGTGTAATCACACAATAGAACCAGAATATATCAATTTTAAACAATCAAAATCTGCAAGAAACAGAATTTCATTAAACAAGACAACAAACCCTACTTTGTAAATCTTTAGAGCTGTATACTTCAAAGGTGTTCCAAGTGATTTTTTTTCACTTTAAGGACTCCAAATCAAACCCCACACCTCCATTATTCGGTAAGGATTGGTGGAGAATTGAAATTTTAATCTGTTAGTTTGGTAGATTGTGTTGAGAGGAAGAAGTTTAGCGAAGGAAGTTTATGGATTTATCAAGTCTAGGCTAGGATATTTGAGGTTTGAATATCATTTCCAAGCTTTTTGAGAAGAAAAAAATGGAGGCTGGCTTTTCTCCCTTGGATGGCGAGAATGGCAAGTCCAAAATGATAAGGTTTGGTGACTTTGCATTATCTTGATATTAATGTAACCATCATGTAGATAAAGTATAGTTTCTTTCTAAAATAAAAATAGATGAATAGCCAGGATTTAATCTTGTAAATCAAGATTAAATCTTAGCCTCACACTTGGCCCAAAAGGATAAACATTATCCTTTTATAAAGATTAAACTATCTTTCAGTGTTAGAAATCGCATACCGAAATTTCACCGAACGGGTAAATCATCGCATCCAAGTAATCAAAGATTGCCCAAAAATTAATTCTAGGTATAAAATCTTTATTCCTACCCATTTCTAATCTTAATCCTATAATTTCTTAATTTCGGGCATCTTCGGGTGCCAATTCTAAGGTTTCGGCTGTCCCAGTAAGCCTGTGGGGCCCGCAAGTTACTATTTATTTTTTTACATATTCGTTGGGCCATCCTCACCATTACTACATCTGTTAAATTTTTTACTCAAATTAATTTTTAAATAATTTTTAGAGTGTTGCACTTTCAGATACAGGTACACCACCTAAGTAATGAACATCAGTTTGAAGATTGCTTAGCCTATATTTGGAAAGATGCCCTATAAAGGGCAAAGGATCTTGCTACATGAGCTCCGGGCAAAACTGATGACTAGGAGGCCAAAGTCCAGGTGGAGTTATTGTACTTGGTTACCCATGTGCACCCCAACGGTGCAATGCAGTTAGAAAACCTCAGGTCCAAGATTCCCCATGAGATTGATAGGTATCAGATGCAGCACCTCCATGAAGCCCCTAAGGATTGAAGGGCTCAGATGGTGTTTTTCAGGGTTGAAGTTGCACACCCTCCATGAAGGTCCTGACCACCTAACTTAGAGATGTTAAATCAAAGCGTTTATTGTGAGACAACTCACTGTGAGGGGGTTCTTTACTTTTCTCTTTTATTTTTCTGCATTTTATTTATTTTCATTTTTAGTTTTGATTCTTGCATCATGTTTTATTTTATTTGTGTCTTATACCATCCCTTTGGCACCTTAGAGGTCACTTGCATATGCTTACACAATATGCATTATATTGACTTGCTTGGCATTGACTTTATTTTGTATTGAATGCTTGGTGATTTACTGTGTTGTTTGGATTAAATACAAGCACTCTTACTTGTGAGATTTTGAGCTTATGTGATTAGACTATCATGTGTGATCCTTGTTTGTTCATGTGTTTCCCTCTTTGAATGTGCATTCTTATTTGAAAATGTTTTCATATGCATGCTTGAATATGATTGAGGCATTTTTCTTGTTTTTAGCCACTTATCCATATAGCCACTATTTGCATGCACTACAAGAAAATTGCCAAATACACACAACAGTCTTTAGCTACACATATACAAATTGTAGGTATAGATAGCATATAGCCACAAATATATAGTACCGTCACTCTAAGTAAACTTCTAGCAAGGCACCATATAAAGCATTTGATACAGTATTTGAAGGATAAAATGTAGATACATTTACCTTACTTATCTTTATTGAAGTGCCCTTAGTCATGAAACACAATGGCAGCATTTTCTAGCTCATCATGACTTTTTGACTTGTCATTTTCGCTTAAAGAAATACTCTAGGTAGCCAACACACTTTCCTTCTTGAAGATGGGATATATCTGTGATGCTTTGAGCTTAAAACTCCTAATACATGATGTTTCTTTTTACTATGGTCATCAAATTGCTCTTTTTAAGATAATCTTTATCCCTTCCTGTCTTTCTTGAGATTGATGTCTCTTCATTTTAGTCTTCACAAACTTTGGCATTTTCCACAGACACAGTGATCTCTTCTCCATATTCAATCTAGATTTCTATATAAGATCTTTCCTCTTTATTTGAGGCTTTAGCAATGCATTACATTTGATATGAAAACCTTAGGGTCAAGGATATCTTAAGACAGTTTAAGATCTTCAAATATCATGCACAATCTATTCCATATAGCCTTTCATATGCCATAAGCAATATATATATATAAGTCATATTCATTTTCTGCTTAGTGCACATATGAACAGAAGCTTAGCTTAGTAGTTCAATTTAGCTCTTTTTTTTTGCTATTCTTGTCCACTGGCCTTTTGGAATCCCTTTAACCATTTGAGTATGCTGTGCCAAATCCTGGTACCTCATCAACGATAGATGGTTAGTTGATAGATTGATCTTGTGCAGTGGATATATGTCATTCTGTCTCTCAGATCTTTGTCCTCTGCAATCATTGGATTGCTCAACCCCTCAAAGGTCTTACTCTGATACCACTTGTAGAAGAAAATGTGCACAAGAAGATGGGTTGAATCGTGCTTGCTTCATTTTACTTTTCTGAAACATTTAAATCAAATACCATGAAGTATGAAACTTATAGTGCAGCGGAAACTCAGTTAGTAGTTTCAAAAAGTAAATTTCTGAAGTATAAAATAAATAACAGAAGAGCAAAAACATTATATCAGCATATGATAAATAAAAATGCATAACAGAGAAATGTAAGGAAGATCAAAGAGAGGAAGATGAGACAAAAGTATTTTTATTCTAGTTTGGCCAAAATTGCCTACATCCAGTCCTCAACAAATGTTGAGGTTCCTGTAAAATACTTTTCTCAACCTGAGAAAGAACAACTGGATAATCTTTACATTAGCATTCTAAAGCTCTCATTTGTGGCCAACAGACAACCCTTGCTGCGACAAATTGACTAGTGCTTCTCTAGCTTTTCAAAGCTAAACCATGACCAGCAAACCACCTATTACTGACACGTTGAAAGTAGTCTTTAACTAGTCTCTCCAAGCTAAATCATGACCTGTAAACCACAAGTTATTGTCGCATTACAGGTAGTTTTACATTAGCCTTTCCAACCTATCTCACAGCGATCACTACTGAATCAAGGATACAAAGGTTTTGTGTTTGGGTTGCCACTCAAATTAACCTACACTCAAGTTTCCTTAACATATACATTAAAAGATCCTGGGAAAACTTGAATGACTCTTTTCTATCATTTCTTCCTAAGAAGAACATAAATCTATTTAAGAATGTAGAAAGAAGATTTTTACAAGTAAGAAATCTGATTACATAATGATATGAACCTTACTGGGGATGAGGAGAGATTTTTACAGAGTTTTCTCTTTATGCACAGAGTCTCTTTATTTGTTTGAGCACAACATCTCATATATATAGAAGGTCTTATTTGTGACCATTGCCTTTGATTTGATTTTCTAGGGACATGTGTTGATCATCTATTTGTGTCTTGAAAAGATAGACTGGAAGAGTAGCCTGTTTGTCAGTCATATTAGTTTGCAGAAATTATTATGGAATAGAGGTTTCTAATGTCCTTCAGAAATTACTCTTACTTTCTAAACTATGGTTTCTAAACTTTTTCTTCTAGGACTTGGGATAGTTGATTTCAAAGACAAAAGAGATGACTAGCCGGTTCTGATACTGAGATTTGACTCTTTCAAATTCAAATTCAAATTTCCCTTAATTTCCAGTAATGTTCAGCACTCCACAGTGAAGTGAGCTTTCTAACATGTGGTAACAGATCCTTAATGATTTCTTTACTTTCTGATCTTCAATCCAAGGTTTATGATGATGACTGATTTACGATTGAGTTGATGAAGATAATAAAACATCTGGTCTTCAGAGATTGCCTGATATCTTCATTGTAAGTGTACTTTCTGATGTGCAATGCTACTTTCTGAAGTCTTGAAACTTAGTTTCTTGTAGCACTGATATCTTCTTCAAATTGTTAGCCCTTTTAAGCTTTAATAAGGATATAATTTCACTTCATTTTTAGTTCATATCTCTTATCATGAGATAAACATAATTGCACATGCGTGCAGAGTGAAATTTATCTTCATTTGAGTAAGCCCTGTTGTTGCTAACCGATAGAATCCTGTTATAAACTTACAAGAAACTCAAGACAACTATTAGTCGATCTTCAAAGCATTTTCTTTAAATTGATTTTGTTGTCATTAAAAACTAATTAGCACATCTTGAAAGGGTTCTGGAGCTAACAGGCTGCATTGATAAGTGAGCTGACTCCGAACCCCAATGTAATTCCAAAAGATTTTTATCAAGCTAAAAAATTAGTTTCTAAACTTAGGTTGAAGGAAATAAAGATTAATTGCTGCTTGAAAGGTTACATGCTTTATTATAAAGATGATATTTCATTGACTGAGTGTAAGTTCTACTTTTAAACCTAAGAGACATGGAAGTGGGAGGAATAAGGATGTCCCTCACAAAAAAATGCAGTATCTACACTTAATCACGAGACTCTATGTGTCAATAAGCTTAGCTTCTCATATGATGTTGCACAGTGAAAATCAGAGGGATGGCGGTTTGATGATGTATCCACCGCACGGTGAGGCGTGGAAAAAGTTCGATCAACAATATCCTAATTTTGCTTTTGATCCGTGAAATGTTAGATTGAGACTTTGTTAAGATGGATTTACTCCGAATAACTAATTTAGTAAACCCTATTCCTATTGGCCCGTAGTTGTTATGCCCTGTAATCTCCCTCCTGATGTGTGCATGAAAGATCCTTACCTGTTCAGAACATGAATAATCCCTGGCTCTGATAATCCAAAAGCTAAGATTGATGTGTATCTTCAACCCCTAATTGATAAATTGAATAAGTCGTGGTTCCAGGGTGTTCTTACTTATAACATTTAAACAAAGCAGAATTTCATGATGAGAGCTATATTAATTTGGACTATTAATGATTTTCCTGCTTATAGAATGTTGTCTAGATAAATGACCCAAGGCAAATTAGCATGCCTGATTTGCATAGAGGATACGAAAGCATTCACCTTGAAACATGGAGGAAAGAACTCTTTGTTTGATTGTCATAGAAGGTTCTTAGATTCTGATCATCCATATAAGTGAAGTAGATACAACTTTAAAAGTAATTGTGTTGAACATGATGAGCCTCCAGTTAGACTAAGTAGCAGAGAAATGTGGGATCAAGTTAAGGATTTCGCAAAAATAATAGAAATCAGAAAGGTAGTGCGACAGTCAGGCTATAGGGTATACCATAATTGGACCAAACAAAGTATTTTCTTGGAATTGCCGTATTGGAAGGATAATTTGGTGTGTCATTGTTTAGATGTCATGCATATTGAGAAAAATATGTTTGACAACATGATGAATACTATATTGAATACAAATCAAACCAAAGACAATGACAAGGCACGGCATGATCTGGTTTAGTATTGCACATGGCCTGATTTGCATTTACAAGAATCAAGAAATGGTCGTTTCTATAAACCAAAGGCCAAATATGCTCCGAGTTCCAATCAGAAACAAGTTATTTGTCAATGGTTGAAGGAGTTAAAAATGCTCAATGGTTATGTTTCTAACTTAAGTAGGTGCATCAATGTTGCACTGGGTAAGCTTGTTGGCATGAAAAGCCACGATTGTCATGTCTCCATTGAGTGTTTGCTTCCAATTGCATTTAGATAGCTAGCTGATGTTGTCTGGAAGCCCCTAACCGAGCTGAGTTAGTATTTAAGGGATTTATGCTCTTCTACTCTTAGGGTTGATGATCTGCTTGTCATGAAAAAAAATATTCCCAAAATTCTCTACAAATTAGAGAGAATTTTTCCTCTCGATTTCTTTGACTCAATGAACACTTACCCATACATTTGGCATATGAAGTATGAGTGTGTGGACTGGTTCAATATAGGTGGATGTGTTTAATTGAAAGGGAAATAGGAGGGTTTAAAAGAACCATGAAGAATAAGTCTCAAGCGAAAGGATCAATATGTCAAGCTTATCTAGCGAAAGAGACTTCAAATTTCTACTCATTTTTACTTTCAACCACATGTTTAATCTAGGAGAACTCGGGTTAGTTGTAACGATGATGGAGGGGGTGTTCTATTCTGCCAACTTTGTCTATATTCAATCAACCTGGGCAAACTACTGGAAAGAGCGTACCTCGATGGCTAACTTCCAAGGAGTGGAATTCTGTGCACTTACATATTTTGATAAATTATGATGAGGTGCAATGATCCAGATTGTAAGTCAATAATCTCTGCTCATTTTGATGAAAGTGTGATGTTATGCATCTTTAAAATAACGTAAACTATATTTTCAATAACAAATACTTTGAGCAATTGCATGGTCAAGGTTCTCTTCAACAATTTCCGAATTCGTTTGAATTACATGTAAGTCCACTTATTTAAGATTATGTAACCCAATATATTCTTATCTGTTAATTTTGTTTGATACAAGTTAGTTTGACATTTCAGACTTCATGTACATAGGTTCATAGCAAAAATAATCATGTAACATGTCCCTATTTGTTTAATTTAGCTTGGAAGCCAAAAAATAATGTTGTAAGTTGGCCCATGTGCTATGTTAATGGGTACAAGTTTCACATAGTTGATTGGGGTGCTGGGAAAAAAATGACAACACTAGTGTTTATATTAAAGACGATACTGGAGACGGAGAATGTCATTGATATGGTGTCGTTAAGGAAATCCTTGAGTTTGAGTATGTGGGTAAGCCCACAAATAAATGTGTCTTACAAATGTGAATGGTATGATCCTACTCGACTTAATGGGACACGACAATAGAATAATTACAAAATCATTGAAATCAATCACATCAGAAGATATAAAAGTTATGATCTATTTATTATAGCCCAAAATGCTAGACAAGTATATTATATGTCTTGTCCTAGGAAAAGTATGTCACATTGGAGGGTCATGAACAAGATAAAACTAAGAGGTAGGATTGAAATAGAGGAAGATACTATTGAAGATACTTATCAAGTGGACGATCCACCCCTTTCAAGAGTAGTAATCGATGTAAACAATCCTGAAAACCCTCATCCGTTGACTACTAGGGAAGTTGACATAATTGAATGTTCAAGTAACCACCCAATCAGAAATCACAAAGATGAAATAAGTGATAATAGTATTGATGATTCAGCTAGTGATCAACAACAGAGTAATAATAAAAATAGCCTTGCACTTTTAGATTAACTAAGTTGTTCAATATTATATGCAATATTATTATGAAATTATTTGAAATTTCCTAATTTAATTAATGCTTTTTTGTGGGCCTTTTAATTGTTTCAGTATGGTTGGTAGAGGTAGAGGCCAACCTCGAAAAGTTAGTTTACTCACCACCTCTTTAGCCACTGCCCTTCCCACCACCTCTGCCGCTACCCCTCCCACCACCTTCACCGTCGTCCCTCCCACCACTTCCCTTTCCATTCCACCTCAATCCCTACCATCAACAGGCCAAGAGTTTGAAGGTCTTTTGCCTCAGTAATGGTTGTGACCTTAGGCAGCCATTTGGCAGGAAAGCTTCTTAAGATTTTTTAACCATTTCCGAGTTAGAGTATATCTTGCCTAATCCTTTTAGTTGGTTTATGGTATGCATAAACCTTGTGGTCATTTCATCAATATTTTCTTAATATGTCATTTTGAACATTTCATATTGATAAACCAGTATATTGATCTTAGTTTCTTTTACTTGATTAATGCCTTCGTGCAACATGTGCAATCTGTCCCATATTTCCTTTGCCATGTCACAAGCAATAATTTTGTCATATTCAGCTTTGCTTAATGCACATGTAAGTAGGTACTTAGCTTTTGAGTTCAGTTGAACTCTAGCCTTGTGTTGCTTTATCCACCTACTTTGGGGGAATTCTCTTGAAGTTGAGAGTGCATCATTTGTTCTTGGAACTTCCACTATTGGAACATAGTCTCCTTCTTCTATGATCTCCTACAAGTCAAGACTTGTATATTTTATGAACAGCTCCATTCTATCCCTCCAATAGACATAATCTACACCATAAAAAACTAGTGATCTATTTATGAAGTGTCTTTCAGCTATATGAATATTTTGTGCCATTTGTCCCTAGGATCTTTATCCTCTACAGTCGATAAAGTGCTCAATCCCTTAGAGGCCAAGCTCTGATGCCACTTGTAGGTAGAAAAGCACACGAGAAAGGGGGTTGAATCGTGTTTTGCCTTTTCTTTCCCTAATGGACTTCTAAAAAACTTTATCAAAAACTATCAAGTTATGAACTTCAATTGTAGTGAAAAACAACGTTAGTAACTTCAAAAAGTGAACTTTCTAAACCGAAAAAGTAATAGACGAATGAAAGAGAGTTCTCTAGAACAAATATAAATGAAAAAACAGGTATAAAAATAAAATAAGAGATGAAGAAATAAGAGAGAGATATTGCACAAGAGATTTATACTGGTTCGGCGACCTGCCTACATCCAATTCTCAACAACCATTGAGTTTCATTAAATCTTTCTTAAACCAGAGAAAGAACAAGGATAGTCTTTACAATAGCCTCCTAAACTCTCACTAGTGACCAGTAGACAACCCCTACTATCACAAACCAAGTAGTTATTCACCAATCTCTTCAAGCTGAATCAAGTAGTCTTTGACCAGCCTCTCTAAGCTAAATTGAGTAGTCTTTGACCAACTTCTCCAAGGTAAACTGAGTATTTTTTAACTAGCCTCTCCAAGCTAATTCGTGACAAGTAAAGCAACTGTTACTGTCCCATTGCAAGTAGTCTTTGACTAGCCTCTCCAGGGTACCTTACACCGATCACTATTGGATTAAGGATATAAAGGTTTGTGTTTGGGTTTGCAACTCAAACTAACTTACACTCAAGCTTCCTTAAGATCTACAGTGAATGACTTGGAAAATGCTTGAGTGACTTCTTTCTAGTTATTTTTCTTTAGAAGAATATGTGAACAATGAAGAATGTAGAAAGAAGATTTTGTGAACAAGGAAATCATTACAACCAGTAATGAACTTTACAAGAGGATGAAGAAGAGAATTTTTGCAACATTTCTACTCTTTTGTTTAGTATCAAGCTTGTTTATTTTGAAAGCATGGAATCTCTATTTGTAAAAGTCTTCCTTGTGACCGTTTCCTTAATCAGACCTCTGAGTGATACATCTTGATTATTTATTTGTGTCTTGAAAAGGTAGTCTAGAAGAATAGCCTTTCTGTTTGTCAGAGCTTTTGCAGAAGTTGTTTGCAATGTTGAGGTTTCTAATGTTCCTTCAAAAACTACTCTACTTCTTGAATCGTGATTTCTGAACTTTTCTTCTAGGGCTTGAAATCATTCACCTAAAAGGCAAAAGAGATGATAAGCCAATTCTGACATTGGGTTTTGACTTTGTTTCAAATTAATTCAAATTTCCCTCTTTTAGAGCTTTCAGAAGTGCGGAAATATTTCCTTGATAATTCTTTGAGCTTCAGGTCTTCAATCCAAGCTTTATGATGATGAAAGAATTGCGATTATGCTTATTGAAGATAAGGCAACATCTGTTTCTTAGAGTTTGCTTGATATCTTCATTGTAAACTAACTTTCTAATGTCCAGTGCTACTTTCTAAAGTCTCAAATCTTAGTTTCTTACAGCGTTGATTTCTTCTTCCAATTGTTAGCTATCTTAAGCTTGAAAAGGGGAATAATTTTACTTCCTTTTCAGTTCATGTCTCTTAACATGAGAGAAAACATGTTTGCACATGCAAAGTAAAATATATCCTCATTTGATTTAGCCTTGATATGCTAAACGATAGAACCTATTTAATCTTACAAGAAACTCAAGACAACCATTAGTCATTCTTCAAAGCAATTTTTTTAAATTGGCTTTGTTGTCATTCAAAGCTTGTTAACACTTCTTGGAAGGGTTCTAGAGCTAACAAAGGGTACTTTAGTAATTAGAAATTGACAATGACATTCTTCTAATTTAATTTATAAGATAAGGACATTCTTATAATTTCCTTTGTAAGACAGTGGTATTTTTATAATTTCATATAGTAAGGGCATTTTTTTAATTTCCTTTAGTAAAACAAGGGTGTTAGCTTCATAACCCTTCAGAAAGTGTCACGGCTTTGGAGTTTTGAGTGACAACAAAACCAATTTTGATAAAATGTTTTGAAGAAGGAACTAATCTTTTACTTGAGTTTCTTGAAGTACACAACAAGACCATTCTCATTAGCATACAAGTTCCATCAATGAGTTTTTTCATGATATCATGTCTGATTGTGTTTAAATCTTATTGAAAGATATCAGAATTTAAATAAAGTGAAAAATAATTCTAAGAGATGGACTTGAGTATGTTATACACACGAAGAGAGGATCTCCAAAGCTAGAAACCAAGTTCAAATCTTCCGAAAGTGACTCATATTCAGAAAGAGATACACAAAGAGGAAATCTATCCTTTTCTAAAGCAAGTCATGGTTACTGTCTTCAATCATGATGATAATATTACTAAAAAGCTCTGATCAAAGAAATGAAGAACAATAAAGAAATCAAAAACTGAAAGAACGCATTAGAAAGCACATATACTAAGAAATCATGCGCACTTTACAGAATGGGAAGGAGAATTCAAAGTTTAGATTAAAGTCAACACCTAAAAATAAAGGATTGACAGCGATATCTACCTTTTTCACTTGGTCAACCGTAGAAGAAAAAGTTCAGAAACCTCATCCAAAAAGTAAAAAGTAGTTTTTGAAGCTTCACTTAAAAACCTCATTTGACAATGGTCTCTAAAACTACAAAAGCTACTCAGGCATAGCCGAGCTAGTCTTCTAAATTGCATTTCCAAGACACAAAAAGAAGATTAACACGTGTTACAAGGAAAATAGATCAAGGGGCAATGGTCGAAAATTAAAGATCAAGTATAAATGGATGTCAAGTGCTTACAAGAAAAAGACTTTTGCAACTTTATCAAGAACATAAAAAAGAATCCTTCTTTTTCTTCTGTAAAGACAACACTTCTTGTAATTAGTTTCTGCATCTATAAAAATCTTATTATTAAGTTCTTATTAGATAACCTCTTCTTCTTAGGAAGAATTGTTAGAAAGAAGTCATTTAAGCTTTCAGATCTTACATTGTTCCAATTTGAGGAAAACATGAGTGTTTATTTGTTGGAGTGAACTAACCTCAAACAAATCATTATACCCTGATCCGTTAGTGATCACTATGAGATTAGCTTGGAAAGGCTAGTAAAGACTACTTGTAAGTGACAGTAGATTGGAATTACTAGTCACGAAGTTAGCTTGGAGAAGCTAGTCAAAGACTACTTGGAAATGATAGTAGAGTGGAACTATTGGTCACTAAATATAGCTTTGGAAGGCTATTGAATGGCTATCTTACCTTCTCAGGGTTGAGAAAGGGTTGATTTAGTAGAATTCAATGGTTGTTGAGAATTGGATATAGGCAAGGTTGACCGAACTAGTATGAATTCTTTGTGTAGTATTTCTCTATTCTCTCTTATCTACTAAATATTTTACAATGGTTTCTGTTCACACACACACACACACACACACATATATATATATATATATATATATTTGAAAATGTTTCAAACTATTTCTAAGTTCTCACTTAGTTTAGAAGGTAACTTTCTGAACCAAACTAACATATAATTCCACTGCCTTCAAGTGAAGAACTTGAGAGGATTTGTTTTAGTGTTTTCAGATTCTAAAAAAAAATAAACACAATTCAACTCCTCTTCTCGTGTTGTTTTCAACTTACAAAGGGAACTTTAAAAATTTCATTTAGATAGTTATATTTTTGTAATTCTTTGCTTCTTTTTCTAGACCTGTTTCTTTATCCTATTATTATTTGTTATGTTTTAGAACACTTATCAAATTTCTTTTGGTTCTACTCATTTTTCATCTTAATTATCAATTCAGTGTTTAAAATCCTTGTATTAATATTCTTAGTCCTAATTAGGGTTAATTAATCTCTTATTTATTTGTTTGACTTTAGACTTTTTCACTATTTTGTTTGACCATTGACCTTTTTTGTTGACCTTTTCACTAATCTTGTTGGCCAAGGCCAACTGTAGATTTTCTAGTGCTGACTTTCCCCTATGGGGCTAAGCTCAACTGATTTAGTCATTTTACTCGATTCATTAGGTTTACTGAGAAATAGAACTTGGCAAAATTAGGGATGATGCAAGTTACTTTGTCCGATGTAGTTTCAATCTGGATTTCGTCTAGTTTTCCCTTAGGTTTGGGCCTTTCATGTGGCTTTCGAGTTTCAACCTCAAACATCCAGATCAACCATCATTACATTTTGTTATGTACTTTTCTCTGTGCCTTTTTATCAGTAATCTGAAGGATGGTGTTAAAACATCGCCTCTCCATCATTTATTTTCCCTTGACCGAGATCACTTGTCTATATTCTCAGGAGAATTTCATAACCAAGTACCCTATAGATATCACCTATCCTAACTTGTTTAGTGTGGAAAGAGTCATCCCATAATGGCATTATAGGCTAAAGTGCAGTTTATGACTAAAAAGCCAGTCGTCACTATTGGTAAGTGGCTTCGACCTGAAGGTTACCTGTAGAGCCACACCACCATCTAGCTTTATCTTTTCCCCTGAGAAAATCTAACTAGCATATCAGGATAGGAGCACATGTAAGTGTCCTTTGGACCAATCTTATTGAAAGCACTTTTGAAAAGAAGATTGGCTGAGCTCCCTTGATCAATAAAAAGTCTTTTTACCTTGGCATTCCTCATTATTGTCGATATTACCATGAAATCATCATGGCCTTGTACAATTGTGATATCACTTTCTAGGAGAACACCAAATTGAGAAGAGCCCTTTCTTTCTTACGCCGCTCATTTGACTTGGTTCCTTACTCTTATGACTTTTTTGAGGGCTTTTTTTCCTAGCCGACTTCGACATTCCTCCTCTCGTGAATCACCCAGATATTATAATTAATAATGGTTATGGTTGCTACTTCCTCCAATTGATCATCGTCATGGTCGTCATGCTCCTCTTTTTGACTTTAGGGTTCCGTCTATCTTTCCCCTGAGTTAGAAAAGCTTCCTTTTTTAGGGGCTCTATTGAGAGGCCACATATTTTGAATAATTTCCTGATCTAATCAATTCTTCTATAGTGTCTCAGATATCATAGAAGTCTTCTGTCTTATGTCCATAGCCGCTATGGAATTCATAGTATACCAACTTGTCGGTCAATGCCTGGGGTTGCAATGGCTTAGTCTTTTGGAGCCTCTCAGTGCTCTAGATCTCCTTGTAACTCTAATTGAAAGACACACTCAAGCGGGGTAACCATACTTCCTTGTTTTCACTCTTAACCTTCATTATCTCTTTAACGTTGATATATATTTAGCTCGGACCTAGAGTTCTTCCAACGCCGTAGGTTCATTTTTTCCCAAAGTTTTGTGAAACCTCTATGTCAGAGGCTGGGGATCAATGTGACCAAGGCTGTTTGGAAGTTCAAGTTTTTTCTTTTCAACTGTAAAGTTTCTTTGTTCTGCTGTTGATGAAAACTGATTAAACTGGTCACCGATTTCGGCTTTCTTTAGGCCAGGAATCAGGAAATGAGGTGGGAAAACTTAGTAATCGACTTTGGGGCAATCTATCGAACCATTGTAGCACCGATTTGTCCAAGGTGTTTAGAAAGGTTCTCCATTAGATGGGGTCCAGCACTCTATCTCGACACAATTTGGACCAAAAGACATACTAATGATCTTGCGGATTTATCATCCCATCGTATTGGTTGAATTTCGACTCCCTTATTTTTTGATTCGTTGTAGTAGTGTGGGTTGGTTTCATATTCGAGACACGAGGCAGGGAAGACATTCTTTTACCTTCTTTCATCTTCATGGGCTTTCATTCATTGCAGGTCTACTGGGGAATTAGTGGCTACACTCAGTGTTCTATTGTGTTTCCCTATGTCGTAGGTCATCTTCTACAACCTTCAATCACACCTCTAGTTCTTTTACCTTGTTTTCACTTTGGTCTGTCTAACCCTGGCTTTCTCGTTTCACCACCTTTCGTCATGGTGATTTCTTCATTCGAGTTCCTGTTCTATGCTTTACACCTGGAGACACTGATCCCTAAATTGGAAATGTTAATAGCATTAATAATGCTTAGGAAATAAATATTTACATTTACTGTACAATATCATTCTAGTCACTAGTTGTGCTTGGAAAATCTCATTTTTTTACTTTTGAGATAATTTTATGATTAATAATAATCTAATATAAATGTCAATTTTTCATTAAATTTTTTTATGACAATGCACGATTAAGAAAATGTATAAAAAATTTAATCTATACTAATTAAGTCCCATTTTTAATTTTTTACATATTATTATATGAGTTTAATTTCTATGCATTGATAGTATAAAACTTTCTTACATTATTATCCAATTATCTATTGTCACATCAACAAAAGTAGTTAAATTTTATATTCACTACTTGAAAAGTTACCTAAATAGGATGATTTGATTAGACGACAGTATAAAAAAGTTTTATAGTGTCCGTACATAGGAATTAAAGTCATTTATACTTACATTTACCTGTGATTATTGTTTATGTATTTCAATGAACGCTATTCAAATAATCACTTTTCATTTTTAAGAAATTACGATCTTATAAATTAAATAACTCAAAACTATTTGGTAATTAGTTTGTTAACATTGTTTATGTAATAGTACTGAAAAAGCATTGACGATTAAAATATAATATTACAGTATTGTTATATTTTCCTAATAAATATTTTTTTATGAGTATACTATAAATATCTATTTAGTGGACTTTAAACTCATATTTTTCTTGAATATTTCGTGAGTTTAAATACTAAATTATCTTATTCAGATGTTGAAATTTCATCATCTCTTTTGTAATCCACTTGATTAAAATATTTAATATTTTTCATTTGCTATTATAATATAGGCTTTGAACACAAAATTGATGGCTCACCTAGTTGATAAAATTAGTATATTTCTTTTTATCTTTCTTTCTGCTTAACGACATCATTATTTCACATAAAAAGAAAAAAACTAGAACAAAAATAAAATAGCTGGTGCTATAGGAATGCCGTTAATTTTGCTTGTGCACACATTCTGTCTATGCTTCTATATCCACAAAACAGAGAAGTGTCAAGCAAGTGATCTTATCGTACTGCACATTCTTTTCATTGTGTTCATCTCTGGTGACCAACCTATTTCGAACGTAATTTCTTTGTAGATTTTTTAATGGTTATTATGTACACTTGTATGCATTAACATAATTTGGATTTTTTAAACTTAAATGTACTGTTCCCCTACCCACAGCACATTCTTTCTTTTATTCCCTTTTTGTCTTGATTGTAGTGTTCTCATTTGTTCATTACAATTTTGGCGAATATCATTTCTGTTAATTGTTCTTTTTCATTCTGTTAAATACAACATTTGCGTTTCTTTATCACATTTTTGGAATAATTTGGACATTCTTACCAGCGATTTTGTTTTTTGCCAAAGGAAAAATTTTCACTTAAAATCTAAGAAAAACAATATAGTTAAATGTATAGCAATCTAGATTGACAAACCTCATTGGATCTATAATGTGCTAGATCATGTAAGGCATGATACCCATGGGGTAGTTTTATGTAACTTCGCAATTCATAAAGAAAAATTGAATGATAAGAGTGGTGCCATTGTTCGAACCTTTTCATTTTCTTTTGGCATGCATGAAATAATGTATTGTGGGTTGGTTTGCTAGTCATGGATGATGCTCAATATTTTTATAATGAATCCACTAGTAACATTATTCAATTCCTAGGTTAACGAAGTTATATATTTAAATATTCATAATTTGTTTTAGTGAATCACCACAAATTTACAAAAGAACCTGCATAGGATTAAGAGAAACCCTCTCATCTAAAGAGATTGGCAGCGTGAGGTGACGTGAAGAAGGCTTTTGGAATGTCAAAATTCCATGGCGATCATAAGGTACCCAGATATATATATATATATATATATATATATATATATATATATATATATATATATATATATATATATATATATATATATATATATATATATATATCTGTGTGCGCGCGCAGCAAATTGTTTGTCAAAATTTCTTCTTGTTCAAGATTACCTTAATGAGGTGGTGATGAATTGCAGGGGTTAGATGCTGCAATTATTAAGGCAACAAGCTATGACCATGTATTGCCAAAAGAAAAACATATTCGAAGTATGTCATTTCTATTTCTCCAAGATAAGTGGTTAATCTAGGGATAATAAATAACTACACTTTTCCTCCGTACCCTAGTCAACTTGGCTTAGCTTCTTTAACGGTGCACATACAGGCCTTGTATCCATAACACTTTACAACCAACTTATTAAGATAGTTTTTTGAATTAAAATAATATTAATTTTTGTTCATAAAATTTAAGCTAAACCAAACACGCACTAGTTGAATACATGTGGAAGAATAATTTCCCCAAATTAACCATTTAGTTTTCATGTTATGTAATCTTGTTCTTTTATTTGTTTTCTTTTTCCATTTTTCTTTTCATATTGCAACTTTCCTAATGTCAAATAATCAAAATTCTTATGTGCAATATATTTCTGTAGTTGGAGCCTTGCAGAGTTAGGTGTATGATGTTTGAATTTGTATTTTTTTGACCCCATAGTAAAAGTATGCTAACTCTTCTGATGTTTTCAGACATTTTTCAATCACTTTCCCCATCAAAACCTCATGACGAGGTTATTTATTGTAAGTGGCGTAAAGCCACTTTGAATTTTCAAACCGTGCACAGTAGAATTTCTATTGTGCACGCGTGAAGATTAGCGTATCAAAGGTAAAATTTTCAAACTTGCACAGTAAAATTTACTGTGCACACATGGTTGGTGCACCTACCGTGTCACGAGAAGTTACTGTGCATTGATTGCACAGTAACTTCCAAGCGCCTATAAATAGAGGCTTCCTCCTCAGTTCATTTCATCCCATTCCAGAGAGAGAAATACATATATAGTGTGTTCTGAAAGTTTCTCCTATAATTATATAGAGAGGTGTATTCTCCTTGTATAAGAGAGGGTGTTATTGTTCTCTCCTTATATTTAGAGAGAGGTGTAATTTTATCTTCCACATAGTAAAAATCTTTCTCGGTTCTTGCCCGTGGTTTTTCCCTCATCATTAGGGGGTTTTCCACGTAAATATTTTGTGTCAGTTCCTATTCTCTCAACTCTATTTTAGTTGCGTTGATCTGTTTCCATATCTCTGGTACCCAACATTTATTGCATAGATGGTCTCTCCAGGCGTCTGAGACAAACAAATAATTGGGCTGTATGTTCTTGATTAATTTTTATTTATTGTTCCCTTGATTTAATGGGGGCTTTTACATTCCAGTATCTTCAATTTGAATATTGCTTAGGTTGCTTTGAAAACTCTCATTATAATACATCGAGCCTCGAGGGAACTTGATAGCACTGTTTGGGAAGAGCTTGAAAATTGTAGCAGGGGAAGAGGCTATTTGATTAACCTAGCACATTTTCGTGATATCTCAAGGCCAAATGGTATTTGCTCCCCCTCTTATTTGCTCAGTTTTACGTAATTAGGTGTTTACTAACTTGGATGTTTTTGTATCAAGCATTGGATTATTCGACTTGGATTCATAACTATGCACTGTACCTTGAGGAGCGTCTACGATGTTATGTGTTGGTGAACTAAGATATTAGGACATATAGCTCGGTGAGCAATTCAACCTATCTTCTTCTCATTAGTCTTCATTCATTGTTCTTTTTTTTTTTTATGAAACCTTTCACAAAAATTTGAGGAAGTTATGTGCACTCTCCTTTGCTTACTTGGTGAATACACAAATCATCACTATTACATTGTTCATATTTGAGCTTTTCAAAACTACACTTTTCCAAATTTGATCTAATTTTGATGATACCTACAAATCTTGAGCTTGAATAGGATATGGTCATAATGAGGCCAATTACATTTATTGAAACCAACGTTTTTTAGGTGGGTGAATATAATGGCACTTATTGCCTACCTTTTATTCATCTTGTTCATCCTCTAAATTATATGGTTGCTGTGGTAGATGCATACATCATTTTGTAATTTCATGCCCACTTTGTTAGATTACTTTATGCCTATTTTCACATAACATAGTTACTGGTAAAGCTTTGGTCAGATTATTGTAACACACTGCAAGTTAATTACTAATTAGCTATATTTGTCTTTTTTTTTTTTTTTGCTTGATTACGCAATTAACATCTAAACAATAAGTGTTACAAACGCGATTATGGATACTTTTTTAACATAGTTTCTGAAGGAGTTACTTACATTATATCCATAAATGACACCAAAAGTCACAAATTTGCTATAGAAACTAAAATAATCAATTTAAAAGGTTTTAGGAATATGAACACAAGTCTTCAACATGGGAGGTTCTTCTTGAAATTATTAGAAGTATTACATCATTGTGAAAAATTATGAAATGGTTTTGGTGGGTAAAAGTATTTTCATGTGAATAAATCAATAAGTTAACTTCAACATAAAAAAACATTGATATCAATAAATGATTTTGGTGGCTTAAACATAGCAATTAGATTCGGACATCCTAATGAAGACAACATAACTTTTTAGTGCAGTGGTATATTTTACTAATTTTTAAAAATAGTAAGCCTACCCGAAAATTCCATAAAAGCATAAGGGCATACTAGAAGGTGCTATTAAAATTATACCCAAACATTAATCCCAAATTTGCAGGTTTCTAGCACTTATTATCCCAATACATAGGATATAAATATGCAACTTGCATCAAATAAAAATAGCATCGCATGCAAATAATCAAACATAAATTAAAGAAACACACTATTCATACAAAAATGGAGCTACCAAAAGCAAAAACATAATAGCTTTCACCTAGAAAGCCTACCCAAACCCCTTATAATATTATGAACCATTTTTCTTTACTTACAACAAATTACTAACATAAATGTTGGGAAATAATTCCCACATAATATAAATCAATCTAATCAATAAAGCAAAGGAACACAAGAAAATTAACATGGTTCGGCCATCACTGCCTATATCCATGATCTCGCAAATCAATCCACTAATTTAATGAGGAATATGATCACCAATCTCAACAAATCTTAAATAAATCTACCGCTAATCATGGAACACGCTGTCTAACACCACATTGTCAGGAAGACTTTCGACATAAGCTATTTTCATTTGCATCGTCGTTACTCATGAAACATAACATCATCAATGTAACTTTTCTAGCAGAAGCTGCAAACCCTTTATCAAAGTAACTTTTTTGGCGAAAGCTACAAATCCTTTATCAAGGCAACTTTTCTGGCAAAAGTTGCAAACCCTTCATCAAGCAACTTTTCTAACAAAAGCAGCAAACCCTTCCATCACGGTAACTTTTTTGGCAAAAGTTGCAAACCTCAGCAAACCTTTCTATCACATTAGTCTCATCAATTTCCTTTTTATCGTCCATGTCATCCTCATCATCACCCTCTTTCTCTCCACTCTCCATTTTTAATCTCTCAATTATATTTTTCTAACATATATCTAAAATAATTCTCAAAACTATTATTTATAATAGTATACACACTCACAAAATTCAACCTCAATCCTAATAATTAACAATTTCCAATTCTAAATAAAATCCTAATAAATTTTCAAATCTTAACAGATTTTTCAAATCTAAAAAGATTTCCCATTTTTTTCTTTCAAATCTTTTTCAAATCCTTTCCAAATATTTTCCAAAGTCGAAAACTGTCAATAGCAATCTTCAATTAGGAATTTGAATCAATTCCAACAATCTCTACCTTGATCCAAATTCCACCCAATCTTCAAATTCCAAAACACAAATCTTCATGAGTGCTCCACCTTTATCAAAGATCCATAAATAAAACTCCACCACAAATCTGTAATTTCAAGCTTTGCATCTTCAACACCAAAACAGATCAAAACCCACTCTAATACTGCTTGTTGGGAAATAATTCCCACGCAACATAAATCAATCAAATTAACAAAGCAAAGGAACACAAGAAAATTAACGTGGTTCGGCCACAACTGCCTACATCCACGATCTCACAAATCAATCCACTAATTTAATGAGGAATATAATCACTAATCTCAACAAATCTCAAATAAATCTCCCACTATTCATGGAACATGTTGTTTAACATCACATTGTTAGAAAGACTTTCGACACAAGCTATCCTTACTTGCACTGCTGCTACTCATGGAACATAACATCATCAATGCAACTTTTCTGGCGAAAGCTGCAAACCCTTTATCAAGGCAGTCTTTTTGGCAAAAGTTGCAAACCCATCATCAAGGCAAATTTTCTGGCAAAAGTTGTAAACCCTTCCATCAAGGTAACTTTTCTGGCAAAAGTTGCAAATGCTTCATCAATGCAACTTTTTTGGTGAAAGTTGCAAACTTTTCTATCATATTAGTCTCATCAATTTCCTCTTCATCACCTGTGTCATCTTCATCATCACCCTCTTTCTCTCCACTATATATTTTTAATCTCTCAATTATGTTTTCCTCACATATATCTAAAATAATTTTCAAAACTATTATTTATAATGGTTTATACACACTCACAAAATTCAACCTCAATCCTAATAATTAATAATTCCCAATTCTAGATAAAATCTTAATAAATTTTCAAATCTTAATAGATTTTTCAAATCTAAAAAGATTTTCCATTTTTTTTTCTTTCAAATCTTTTTCAAATCCTTTTCAAATATTTTTAAAATCGCAAACTATCAATAGCAATCTTCAATTAGGAATTTGAATCAATTCCAACAATAAATATATAACAAAATCACTCTCTTATCTCAATAATACAACTAATAACAAATAACAGCCCCTCAAAATGGAAGCATGAAAACATCAGCCCCCATTAAGACAAAAGCCAATTTACGTGAAACATAAAAAGAGTAAATATTAGTGTTCATAAAGACCAAGGAAAAAAAGCCATGGGATAGTTGAGTAGGAAAGAGTCTCCCTTCCTCTTAAGGAGAGCAAGAAGAGTTCAATGCTTAGAGGATGATAAGAATTAGTGTTTTTACTCATAACTCTCATCATTGATAGTGAACGAGAATAAGAGTGTTTACACTCAGAACTCTCTTCTTTTTCCTTCTAATTTTTGCGTATAACATCACACAAAATAAGGGAAAATTACTTGTTTATCTTAGTTGTCCTAAAGAACAAGTAGAGGCCATGCCTCTATAAATTCAGCTTTACTCTTTTTTTTTGACAAATGACAACAGCTCAACCACCCCATAGAGGAAAGGAGCAAAAGTTGAACCACACACAAAGAACAGTTCTCCACCAAACACAGAGAATAACCCTTATCCTAGAGACATATATGATTACCACCACACCAAAAAGAAAAAAAGTCTCAAGAATAGAATATAGCAAAGAAACATCAATTACAGAACATGCTACCAGTACCAACCATAATGAAAGAAACAACATTGCCCCTTCTTGCTATAAAATCTTATTACATCCAAGATAGGTCCATCAAACTCCACGAAATGGTTCCATACTAGGATAGAAATCACCACCACATCAATATAGCAATAGCAGGAAATACTGCATCCACAGACCAATAAGACTACTTCAAAACCAATACCCAAAGGAACCTACACAAGGAAGGAACTAATATCTATATCGAGGAAACAACAAAGAACCAATACGCACTATATCACATACCCATCTCTTACAAACCAATTTAATTGGAAAAAATGCACTTCAGAGAATGAACAACTTTGTTACCCTTTCTAAATACGAATTTGTTCAGTATTTGTAGTAAAAAATTCTAGGCAGAAAGGTAACTTATTGCACCAATCTCATGTCCAAAAGCCTAATCTATGTAATATGTTATGCACTTCCAACTCCCAATTTGGCTCAAAGTTTTCAAAGACCATACGATTATGAATCCACCAAATGGACGAGCAAATCATGCACAGAAGAGAGATCCACAGTTTTTTTTTTATCAAAATGCCAGAAAGGGGCACCAAGCCATGCATAAAAAAACTAGACTGGATCACATAGTATGCAGCACGTGACATGTCACCACTGAGAACAAAATTTCAGATATACACTGATCTTTAGCAAAAGAAGAAAAGATGTTCCAGACTTTCCTCACCAGCACCAAAAAAGGATTAAGAAGAATCATCCAATGGAATACAATTGATTCTACAGAGCTTTTCCTTTGTGTTGAGTCTTCTTTGAAGAATAAACCATATCAGCAATTTAACTTTAAGAGAAGCTAAACCTTTCCATGCCTTCTTCCCCTCCAGCCATTCAGGAGAGGAAGAAACACTATCATAGAATACTTGCAAAGAAAAAGTAGAGACAAAAAATGTACTTGAAGTAGTATGTGCCCAAAATCACTCATCACTAACAACTTCTATCAAAAAGTGTCAGCTCAAGGATAGAAGAAAGTCAACAAACAAAGGTTCCTCCCAAGTAAAATACCTTTGCCTCCATTCCAGACCCCAGCTCCAGCATCCATTTTCCTATCTACTCGTTTTCAATACCATGAAATTTTGTTAATTAGAAATTGAAAACAATATGGAGAATTTATCTTTCAAACAGACTTCCCCCAACCAAACATCTGTCCAAAAGCTCGTTATAGAACCTTCACCAACTCTCTTCCTTAGACCATTCACCATAAGCTGATGTACATCATTCCCAAAGAATCTAAAGTTTCGATATTTGTCTCCACACACTCAGAGGACCCAAAGGGGTCAAAGCATGTAACTAAGATTGCTGGGAAACCCATGGTTTGAACAAATGGTTCTCTTCCACAAGGGTATGGATCCATCAGAGAATCCCCACCACCATTCGAATAACAGTGTTGTATTCTGAATGATGATATTCCCCACACCCAAACCACCAAGAGACTTTGGTCATTGGATTACATCCCAGGAAATTAAAGGGCTACCTTTCCTAGTGAAATCAACAAACCAGAAAAAAACATCTCTACATAGAGATAATCTTGGTTGTCACCGTTTTAGGAATCTTGAATAGACTAAGATAATAAATAGGAAGGCAACTCAGCACTAAACTTATAAGCATCAATCTCCTAGCTCTTGAAAGTAATTTAACCTTCCAAGAAGCTAATCTCTTTTAAATTTTTTCCACCACTAGCTTCCACGTCTTTTTTCTCTTAGGATTAGCACCGAGAGGGATTCCTAGTTATGTGATTGGAAGTTGTATTGCACTATAACATAGCATTTTCTTGGCTTCATTTGTCCAAGACTTATCACATCCAAAAGCTGTCAATACAGATTTACTAAAATTGATCTTTAGATCTGATATAAGAGAGAAACATAGCAGTAAATATTTGTAATTTCTCAAACATTCCATATCAGTTGGAACAAAGATTAAAGTATCATCTGCAAACTGCAAATGTGTTAACATAACACACTGCTCCCCCAACATAATACCATCAATGAGGTCTACCTCCATTGCTCTTTGGACCATTCTATTGAAAGACTCCACTACAAAGGGAAATAAAAAGGGGGCAAGTAGATCACCTTGCCTAAGTCCTCTTTGAAAGTGAAAAAGAGCAGAAAGAGAACTATTAATCAACATAGACATTGATACAATAAAGACACATTGCATAATCCATTGCCTCCATTTCTCACCAAAACCCATCTTTTCCAGTGATTCCTCCAAGAAACTCCACCTGACTGTATCATAGGCTTTCTGAAAATCAAGCTTCAATGAGACTGCCTTCTTTTTGGCCTTTCTTAACCACCATACTGCCTCATTTGCTATTAAAGCACTATCAAGAATCTACCTATCACTAATGAATGCAGACTGCAATTTACCAACTAGCCCAGACATCACATAACTTATTCGGTTTGCAATAATTTTGGCAATAATTTTATACAAACACCTCACCAGACTTATAGGATAAAAGTCCTTGATATCAATCGCATCTATAACCTTAGGGGCCAATGTGACCCATGTTGTATTGATTTCTACAGGGAACTGACCTAATTCATAAAATGATAAAACCAACTCACACATATCTTTTCTAAGATTAGACCAAAACTATTTAATGAAATTCATGTTATACCTGTCATAGCCTAGACCTTTAGAGGAATCACAAGATAGTACTGCTTGGTACACCTCTGATATAGTTGGTATTCTCTCCAACAAGGATGCTTGATCCTGGCTAATTGTGGGTAGGAAACCACAGGGATATGGATCTCGTGTAGAAGAGGCTGTGTATATAAGTGTTTGTAAAAGTGTAGAATAGTTGATTTAATACTCCTTGGATTTCGCAACATCCTCCCCTCACACTTAATTTGTTCAATCCTTTTCTTCCTTTTCCTACCAACCACTAACGTATAGAAATATTTAGTATTCCTATCACCTAATTTGAAATGCTTCTCTCTCGACATTTGCCTCCAATAAGAATCCTTTCTTTCATACAATAGCTTTAGCTAAGCCTTTATCACTTCAAGTCTTGTGTTGTCAACTTCATTAAAATACATATCTTCTAATCCTCTTTCAGTAGTCACTTGTTCAAATTCCATCTTATTGATCACTGCATCAAAGTTTCCAAACACCGATTTATTCCATTTTTTCAACAACTCTTTTGTCTGCTTCAACTTCTCAACAATTGGGACATTTCCCATACTTTTCCATTCCTATCTAACCATTTTTAAAAAATTTGGGTGGGAGAACCACATATCCAGCTTCTAAATGGTTTAGGCTTCCCTCAGACCTCATAAGTTCCAGATATAAAGATGTATGATCTGAGACTGAATTAGGTAGAGCATTCAATTTCATAGTCAAAAATTTCACACCCCATTCCACCTCAACAAGCATCCTATCCAGTCTACTCATAGATTTTCTTCTAGACCAAGTAAATTTTCTCTCAAAGAGTCTCAAATCAGAGACTCCCATATCTTGGACCCACTACTTCAATTCTTTGATGCTACCCAAGCACCCTCTGCTGCCATTCCTTTCCTCAGGATTTAGAACTTCATTCAAATTGCCTATGATAATACAAGGAAATTTCAGAGAGCTATGTAATTTAACTAATTTATCCCATATCCTCTTTCTTGCACCTCTATCATTAGGAGCATAGACAACAATAACTGCATACTTGAATGGAACCTTACATATCACCCCCTCTACATATATCCATTTGTTCCCTTTCCTAATCCGAGACTTTTTAAACACCTTATTGATCCATATGCATAATAGACCTCGATAGCCATTAATCATCAACGAGTCAGCCCAAGAAAAACCATCGCAACCTTACCATTTTTTGATTTTAGATAAGAAATATTTGAATGCTTTGTTTCAACCAAAACCAAGAAGAAGCAAGAATGACTATTAATTAGTTTCTTGATAGCCTCATCTTTCCCATTTCCCCCAGTTCCTCCAATATTCCAACATATAATATTCATAAGCAACATAATAGTTCACCAACCTGAGAGCAAGCAGCTAGGCACCATTAATGGCTTTATTCTTCCTCGGTCTACCCCTTTTCTTCTTGATTTTTTCAAGGTCGACACTGCAAGATTCTTCATTTGTGAGAATAGCTACTATATCTTTTTTTATTCTGAGATCCTAACCTAATTTTCTTCCCCAAATTCCAAGCCAAAAAAGCAACTTCCTTTCCAAGACCTATCGAGTCAACCCTTCGTTTCCCATTCAATTGAGAACCGTCTAAACCATATCTATATGGCCCTGTTCCATAGCCACGACATTCCTTTTAGTCCATGGAGAAAGAAGGATCATCACCACCTAGTCCTGAGAGACCTTAAAATGCTGATATGTATTATTAATGGACTCATTCTCCAGTCCAAAGCCCAGAAGAACCATATGTTCGTAAGTCCTTTTATCCATGATACTCTTAATTAAGAGTTCTTCCAAGTTAAATGGGTTGCTATTGTCATATGAGGCCCTATGGGCATGTTGCCCATATTAAGTTTATTTAAGTCTAATAGATCTTCAGTAATCACTTGATTACTCGAGATTGTTGTCGGTGTTATTGGACTTTCCCTAGTAACCCTATTATTGACTTCATTATTTTCTATGTGCAATAGCTGATCATTATCATCCACTACTTCTCTCTCCACTTGGACCAACATGCTATCTTTTGCCGCCTTCGCACTGGAGTTCCCTTAGCTGATGCTTGATGATGCATCTATAGCAACCTAATCTTCATGTCCCTATACTCACTAACATGGATCTTGAAAATTTGATCCCTCATAGTTAGTTGCACCCATGAGTTAATTGGTTCTATCAGAACTGTATTAATTTGGACAAAAGCACTCCTAAAGTCATTTGTATCCTCCACTGCGTACATCACCCTATCCAACTTTTCACCAATTCTGGCAAAATTCATTGGAGACCATCCAGGCAATGGAATGCCTTTCAATTCCAACTACTCCCTCCTTACACTGAAAACCTCTTCCACGTTCCCAGACTGAATGTCATCCAAAACACCTAATATAGAATCCATATCGGTCTTCAAAGCGTGATCAAATTCCTCAACCATCTGGAAGGTGATCAAAACCTTATATTGATCAATATGCCTCACATGTTGAGGAGTAACTCCCTCTACCAAGAGTCTACCACCCATAGTCTCTACATTTAAAGGTTTCACCCCCTCCCTTATTAAGCTTGTATGAATCCAAATAAGGTTATCATCACAAACCTCACCCTTAACACGATGTAGCTTGGATTGGATCATAGTAGCATCAGTATCAGGTATACCACTGCCTGCATAACACCACCCTGGCCCTTTAGCATCCACAACACATCAAGTCTTGGTAGCCCATGATTAGCAAGTGACATTAGCATAAGATCGACTATCCCTCATTTTGAGGAAAGGTGACATGTTTTTTGGTTCTCTACTTTTCCCATGATTTTGCATGGACTTACCCACTTCCTATTTTCTCCCATACTTAGCTAGTCTGATAGAAATTACACACTCTCTAATCTTTGTCCTATCCAATTTTCCCATAGCCCTACATCTATCTCCATGAGTGCGATATCTAACAAACCCAAAAAGATTGTAGTTGATTTTGCGGATTCTTCTAGACAAATAAAATATCCACCATATCATCATGATACTTGAATATTTGGTTCAACCAAATTAGCATCATCTGTTTGGGTAGGTTATCAACAAATAATGTCATTTGGTTTCTATGGTTTCATCCTTGGTTAGTTCCATAGCCGCCAATTGCTCTTCTAGCCAATTCAACCTGCCCTAACACATTCCCCCCATCGTTTTCTCACTCTTTCTCACCATCGCTCTTTTACCTCTATAAATTGAGCTAACTTCTTGACCTAACTATCTCTTGGGATGAGAAGTGTATGGATGCTTGGTGATTTATGCTAAGAGCAGAAAATATCATAGTATATTTTCTAATATTATATCAATTATTGAATAAAAATAAGGATAATTTAGCTAAATTACGTAATATGGATTAAAAATTCTTATAAAATTAAATATGATCATCCTAGTCATTATAATCATGATCTAAATGTTTCAAAATTTTTCTCTATCAATTTCCTATTTTCTTTAATTTTCTTAACCCTTTAAATTATTGTTTAATATTGAAGGGTATTAAATAATTTAATTAAATTTCAAGAATTAGTTTTTTTATTTCTGGGTAATATCCATAGTGTAAATATGCTACAGTAAACCTTTCATATTTTTATCAAAACTTATTTCTATTTTTACTATATTTTTATCAAATATTAGGTACTTTTAAATTAATCAATATTGATTAAATTATCTATTTAAATTTTTTGGAAGTTATTCAAATTATTCAAATTATGAAGTAAGAATTTTATTAAAGCTTATCTACATTTTCTAAAATTTTTATGTTTAATACTATTAATAATTCCTTATTTAGCCTAATTTAAGAGATATTTCAGCACAATTATTTTAAAATTTATTTATTTTTCTAGTCTCTATAGTTTCAATCAATTTTTGATTAGGTTCTTATGGTTTAAAAATTTATAATTAGATCCCTATATTGTTTAAGATTTTTCAACCAAATCCCTAATGATAAAAATAGATAAAATAATGAAATATTTATAGTATATTTCATCTCTATCCCTATTTTGTTTAAAATTTTTCAACTAATTCCCTAATATAAAAATAGATAAAAGAAAATAAAATATTTTTAGTATATTTTATCTCTATTTTTCCCCTCCTCCACCACCCACTGTAACATTCCCAATTTTTCTTAATATAGAATTACATTATTATAGCTTTTTATTAAATAGCTTGAGGATCTATTTTTAGCAAGAAATATTCAGGGATAATCATAGATTATAGAAAGAATGTAACTTCTTATTATAAAATTACAAAAAAATGTCATTGATGATAAAGTTAACAAGAACCTTAGAAAAGTTTAGAAAGTATCAAAAAAAATTAAAGAAAAAATTATAAATATATTTCTAAAAATAATTTTGATGATAAATATCAATATTTGGTAAATTTGTATAATATTAGTATTATTACACAAAAAAAAAACTTAATTTAGTATGTAAAACAAGCTCCGAAAAATCCTAGAAAAAAATTCTAAGTCTTATAAATTTTTTTTTGAACTAATTTATGATATTAGATAAAGAGGACCATGAAATGGAATTTTTCATTAGACCATAGATAGTATTAAAAATTACTTTAATATTTATTTAACTAATTTTGACTTAAATAAAGCTTAAAATATCTAATTAACTACTTAAAGCTTTAAGATAATTTTTATAAATCTTGTTTAATCTCAATAATATTCTTACATGACATCTAGAATTGTCTAGAAATCAGTCTCATCAAAAAAATAATAATATTTATAATAATATATATTTGAAAGTAAAAGATATTTCCAAAGCTAACCATTTTTGACTAAGACTTTCAAAAATGGTGAGCTTGTTCCCTTATCACGTTGGACAGATCAAAACCCACTTGGAAGGCTGCAAAATTTTTTTGACATATTTTATTTAGAGATAATTAGATATTAATGAATTTAAAAATGGACTAAACTAAGGTAAAAATACATAAAAAATATTAAAAATTATACAAAAAATTTATAAAAATTATAGATAATGTATAAATAAAGTAAATATATGTTCTTGATAATATATTAGAAAAAAAATAATTTTCTTGATTATTTTATGAATTATTTAGTATATATAACTTTAAGATAAAAAATGTAAAATTTGTCATTTTCATATATTAATCATTCAAGACAACTTGCCAACCTTTACAACTTTATTAGAGATAAGATTCAGATATATGGGCTGTCAAAGAAAGAGATAATAATAATTTAATGATAGTTAAATAAATTATTAGTTAATTCATTTCTAATAAAACTAGTAATAGTTTAAAATACCAAATAAAATACAAATGATTATAAAAAATTTGTAAGAATTTTGTGAATCCATGTATTACATCTCTAATAACCTTATGATGATATTTGGTTAAAATAAAATAAAATTATTTACTAATTAATTAACTTAATTAAGATTGACTAGTTTAAGTAAATTTACCTTATTTTGAATAATTGATTATTAAATTATATGTAAATATATTAAAATTTAATAAATATCTTTAAATCATGTCACTAACATTTTAGTATGTCTTTAAATGATAATTCAAAATTTATTAAATTATTTAATTTTAACTTTAATATTTAATTAATTAAACTAATTAAACATGACAAATAAATTATGAAATTATTAATATTTTAATCCTAGCCTTTCTCTATAAATAGCACACCTCTAAACACAACTCCACACTTCATTCTTCAACCTAAAATCTATCAAAAATTGTAGTCACCATTTCTCTCTTCATTTCCTTTATTTTTCACAAAAATAGTTACAAAATTTTAGCAAAAACACTTCTAAACCATCATCTCTTCTTATCATCATCCAACACCAACAGTTCACAGCCCTATATATGAATTTTAGCCCTTAGAAAAGGCTTAGAGAAATTGAAGAAGTTGCTGGTTTAGCCTTGGCATAGCTACGTTTCTAAAGCTCCAAGAACAAGTAGGGGTTTTCTTTCACTTCTAAGCTTCATGTATGATTTTCTTGTATGATGTTGTGCTATATGATATTCAAAACTTATGTTTATTGTTTTTAATATCTTTGAGTGATTTGAAAGTGGTGACATAAAATACTTAAACTATGTATATATGATGCATATTTATTATCTACTTATGTGATTGAAAATTATGATTAAAGATCATTCTTAAATTTTGATTATGCTTTCTTCAAATATCTAAATATTGTGTAAATTCATTTTAATGTGTTAAAACATGTATTTTCAATTAATAAAGCCTTGAGCATAAGTTGTGGTATTTTAAGGTGATATAACTTGGTTTTGATCTCATTATGTATTGATTGTAAAATATTTTTGATTTATAAAAAGTGTTTTATTTTATTCATTATAATGAATGAATTCTAAACCTTTGAGCATGTAGTATTTAGCTTGGTTTATGTGTTATGTTTCTTCTAGGACTATTAAGACTTAATAAGATATAAAAAGACACACAAAAATATATATATTTATATTAATCATGACCTTTACTAGGAACTTATGAATCTATAAACATTATATAGACTATTATGAATCTTTAAGACTCATTTGGACTTGATTTAGACAGTTATAATCATTATATTTGGACTCAAACTATGGACCTTGAACTATTAACCTTGAATTATGGACATTGAACTATAGACCTTGGACTATAAATATTTGACATGATTATACATTTATTAACATAAGGAAATATTATTTACAAAGATTTTAAGTTATGGTCCCATTAGGAAAAGTAGCATGTAAATTAGCTAGTTTCTTGCTTGAAGTGGTTTTTCTAATGGGTATAATTTTGTTTATATTTTTTTAATATTTCTTGAAAGATTCGATTGCTCTTTTACTTTGCTCTATGATCATATTTTTATATAAATGAAAAATATTTTTTTACCATATATATATTTTCTAAAGATAGATTTAAAATAATTTTTGTATGTACATAGACCTATGGAATTAGTAAAGTTATTATATGAATATTTGAAATTGAATTATTGCATGATTAAAACTAAGATAAGCATATTTTATTATAAAGAAAGTAAGTTTATTATAATAGTGTGATTTGGTACTTCATTGATAATTATAGAGAAAAATGGGTTTTATTAATATTTTAAGAATCCTATGTTGTTTGGATTTATGTAAAAATATGGAAAATCTTATGGTCTGTATGTGAATATCAAAGAAATTGTGAAAACTTCATGTAATTTTCATAGTTTATGAATTCTATACGCACTATGTAAAATGGATACATGAATAAGTGATACTTTGGGCCCCTCCTAGTAGCGGATAAGGACTTAGTAAACACTTAATCTTGCAGTTGTTAAATGACACCTCGGGCCCTGCCATGTTAGTGGACAAGGACTTGGTGTATATTACAGTGATGTCTTGGGCCCCGCCATGTTAGCGGACAAGGACTTGGCATTCACTGATCTGATTAGGGGACGCCCTAGTAATGAGAGCTCTCACAGAGCCAATATGAAGCAAATCTTGCTGACTATAACCATTAAAAGGAAACGTGATATTAAAAAAAAAAGGGAGTTTTACACTTACACTTCTTCTACTGTATTTTATTATGATTGATATTATGCACTTCCATCTCGCTTAACAATAGTAAAATATAATTTGAATTAATATGAAAGATTGCATTTTGTTGTATTCCTGTGTTATTCTTAGCCTTTTTGGGATGAAGTAGGACTCCCCTGGAAACATCACCCTACTGGGAGACTTCTCTCACCCCTTTTCTTGATGTTTCCAGATAGCATGGATCGTCATCAGCAATGAAATGGATGTAGCCTTGGACTTAACTTCTAAATAATCAGATTCTATCATGTGTGCTAGATAGAATATTTACTATATGTTACCAGACTTGGAATATGTCATATTGTTGTATTGAAGTTTTCTTTATGTATCTTGAATATTTAATGTGTACTGTACCCTATGAATTGATGTTGGCAATGAAGTATGTTTTCTATAGATGATAGTTGTCTAAACTGTGGGAATTAGTGATTAATAAATAATAGTATTAAGATAGATTCTTTGTCGTTTAAAAATCATCCTTAGGTCACTGGATGTAAGTGTATCACTATGAATGTGTAGTTTGGAAAGGTTCTAACTAAGGAAAGACTTGGTATTTAAGTGTGTCTGTTGTGACCCACCTCTCTTTCCTGGGAGCCTACCAGGTACATGAATTACAGTTGATATACATTACTCTGGTATACGATCATAAATAATAAACATTCATAGAAAAAAAAATTCTACAAATGTATGATGTCCAAAATAATTATTTAAGGTCAAATAATTTAGATTTTAGGAGAGTGTTACACCCACTACCATAGCCAACCTACCCAAATTACCAAACAATCAAAAATATCAAAAGCATAACAAAATAACAACACCTATTTAACTAGCACCTTGATTTTCACTCCAGTCCATGGTGATGTGAGCTCTTAATTTCAACAAATACATAGAAAGCACAACAAGTAATTTTCTCATAATGGATAACTTTTCTAGAATGCAATATTAATTCAGAGTTTAGGAAATCATTCCCAGGCATAACAAGATGAAGCAATCAATAACATTGCAGGAGCATGCAGGTTGAAATTTTGATAGTAGTACAAGGGTCTAGTGAAGCTACTTTTCTCAAATTTGGAGACAAAATAAGCATGATCTTCTTGTGTAAGCCAAGATGACATGGCCTCTTTCATGTTAAGATTGATTCCAATTCCAAACTCTCCCTCAAGAAGGATTAGGGGATCCATTTTGTGAGCTGTGAGAATGATCTTTATCACATACTCACTACTAACTTTAGCTATCTTAGCTTCCATTTTTGCTTAGTTCCTAGCAAATAGATTAAAAAAAGCCAAAAAAAGGACCACTTTCTAGTATAAAATTGACAATTGTCTTTGACTTGCACTCAAAATTGTATAATAAAACACAAAAAAAACTAAGCAATTAAAGAAAGCAAGGCTATTTGAAATTGAAAAGTAAGGAAAGAACTAAAATATGTAGATATAGTAGTCATCTCCATATGAGGCATGCATGCCATGAAATCCCTAATTTTGGGTCTACAAAAGAAGGGGATGCTAAGGTGGACATAGGCTTTGAAACCATTGAATGCTGCATTGGAAAAAGCTTGTTCGAATGGGTGCTATTATTTTTCTATGCTTTTGATGTTTTGGCTATTTGGTGGCCTTGTGGGTTGCTATGGTGTTTGAGTAGTGGGTGGTAGATGGTAGGGTAAGGAGGATGGATGGTATAAGAACAAACGGAGATAGATGGATATGAAATGTACTACGAATATTTCCCTTTTTTATACTATTGTTACTTTTAGTGATTTGATTGAAAAATTTTATATAATATAAGGGTCTAATTATAAATTTTTAAACTTTAGGGACCTAATTAAAATTGAGTGAAACTATTGTTAGCTCTAGTAGCCTTGCACTAATTTGTTTTGAATGACAATAAAGCCAATTCAAAGAAAATGCTTTGAAGAGCGACTGATATTTTTCTTCTGAGCTTCTTGTAAGAATTTAACAGGTTCTATTATTTAGCAAGTATAAGGTTTATACATATGAGAATATACTTTTCACTATGCATGTGTAAACATGTTTATCTCATGATATAAGATCTGAATTGTTATAGAAGTGAAATTATATACTTATCTAAGCATTGAAGGCTAAATGATTGAAGAGGACTTTAGTGCTTTAAGAAAGCGAGCTATTGAGACTTCAGAAAGTAGCACCGGACATCAAAAAGTACGCTTAAATGAAGAAATCAAGCACTCTCTGAAGACTAGATGGTACACCACCACGAATCATTACGTTCATAAAGTTTGTATTTTAAAACAAATAATGATTGAAGCTATGAAGACTCTTTATTCACGAAGGAAATGATATCATAATTCAGAAAGTACTCATAACTAAACAATGAAATCTACATCACACGAAAGGAGGGAAAATTTGATATTCAAATTCAAGATTGCTTATGGAAAAGTCAAATCCTGGTGCCAAAACTGGTTGATCATCTCCTCTGCCTTTAAAGTCAAATGTCAACAAAAGAAAGTGTTCAGAAACCATGGTTCAGAAAGTAAGAGATAGTCTCTAAAGAACATCAAAAATCTCCTCATCTTATAACGACTTTTGGAGGTTAATCTGAAAAAGCAGAAAGGCTACTATTCTAGACCTCCTTTCTAAGGCATAAATAGATGATCAACGCATATCCATGGAAGGTCTATTTGAAGGAAATGATCTCAAGAAAGACCTCTATAAATAGAGATGCATTGATCTTCAAAGAAACGAACTTACGCTGAACAAAAGAGCAAAAACGCTGTCAAGTTTTCTCTTCTTTTTTGGTTTTCATTATCTGTAAATCATTTTCCTTGTACAAAATCTTCTTCTACACTTCATTGATCATACTTTCTTCTAAGGAAGAATTTTCTTTGAAAGAATTCATTCAATATTTTCAAGAGCTTTTCATTTTATATTCAAAGAAATCTTGAGTGTAAGTCAGTTTGAGTGGCAACTCAAACTTGTAACCATTGTAACCTTGATCCAATAGAGATCAGTGTGAGATAGCTTGAAGAGGCTTGTTAAATACTACTTCCAACATGACAGTAACCGAGTCTTACTGGTCATGGGTTTAGCTTGAAAAGGCTAGTTAAAAACTATTTAGAGTGAGACAATAGAAGTGTCTACTAGTCGATTGAACAAAGCTTGAGAAGGCTACTGAAAAGACTATCTTGACTCTTTCTCTGGTTAGAACAAGAAGTAGTGAAACTCAATAATGGTTAAGAACTAGATGTAGGCAAGATTGGCCGAACCAGTATAAATCCTTCTGTGTTTGTTTTCTCTCTCCTTTATCTCATTATTTTTTTCTTGTTCTTATTTAAGTTTGAAGCTTTCAAAAATCTCTTTGCCATCTTGCCCTTTTTAATCGAGTTCAGAAAGCTAGCTTTTTAAAGGTGCTTAGCGTTATTTTCTGCTGCACTATAAGTTCATCCTGATAGCTTTTTCAGTTTAGTTTTTCAGAATTTTGGTAAAGGTAAAAAAAGGAAAAACACGATTGAACCCCCTTCTCATGTGTCTTCCTGCTTACAACTACAAGGACCAATTGAATAATTATACCTTAGTTTAATAACATAACTAATAATTAAATGGGATATTACGATTGTTATGGAGAAGAGTTCATGCAATGTATATATATATTTTTACTATGTTCTACTATCAGAGTTTGCGCTAATTCAATCTTTTTAATTTCTTTTGGAGCATTATAAAATCATTGAAAAAAAGCACATAACTTTTTACTGTTCATGCATACAGAAATATTCCCAAAAGCATGACACTAAGGACTTGCTGGACCAATTGCCAGCCCTACAAAATCTTCTTTTTCGGCTCCTTGATTGCAAGGTTATTTCATAGGGCAATGTCAATCATGATGTCTAGTTTCTTTAATTCTTCACTCTTGTTAATCTCAGTTATTCATCAGGAAATATTTCTTGTTTTTATGTTTACAGCTAGGGGGTGCATCTGGATATAATTGCTTAATACAATATGCCCTTTCAATGGTAAGAGATTACATTTCCAAAATTTTGATATCATAGTTTTTTGCAGTTTAGGCTCCCTTGATCCTATATTCCTTTGTGGTTTTCCTCTATTAGGTTGTTGATGAAAGCATCAAAATACATGTTGCAATTATTATTAGAGTTGTTGAATTACTTGACAAGGTTAACATATCAATACTGTACACAATTTTTTAGTAGTTATGTTTTTACAATTTCCATATATATTCAACAAACTAACATTGACTTCTATTCTATCTTAGTTTTTTGAGATGAATCGTAATGATGCTGCTAGTGCACTTGAGATTTATCAAAAATCAGGAAGCCAGGTAATAAGTGTTCAATTTTTTATTAACATCTTACATTCCTTTTATACTTTTGATGAAATTCTTAGTTCAAGTTGTATAAAACTTCTTTTAATGTAGGCAGAGAGACTATCTGAGTTCTTTGAGACTTGTAGGGGCCTAGACTTTGGAAGACAACAGAAGTTCATCAATATTAAAATGGTATGAAAATTTCAGGAGTTTTTTTATGTCATTAGTCCATGATAAGCCATGAAAATATAGCCGTTGACATGATTTGACATCTACTTTTCAGCCTCCTGCTTCTTTTATGACTATCATGGAAGAATATATTAAAGAGGCTCCAACCACCTTAATGATTGAATACAATGTGGTATGATATCTAAACTTCAAACTATGTGTTTAACTTCCTCGTGCGAGTTAATAGAGAATATGAAAGCTTTTAATCCTACAACATATGATATGATTTCATAGATCAATAAAACATAATTGATCTTGTAAATGTTACTTAATATTACATCGGAATAAAGTATTATTTCTCATAATCAAATATCATGATGATGTTAGTTTATCTTTTAACGAAAGTGGATCCTTTAATAATTTTGAAAGTCAAGTAATTGTATGAGAACTTGTAAAGAAACTAAAAATTGTACTAAAATTTTGATTACAATAAATTTCTTTATTGAGATTAATTACATAAAAAAATGATTGTTACTTGTGACATTTTCTTTATTTAAAAATGGTTTTATATTGTAATTGTACTTTCAATATGTTTTGATTTGATGTTGTAACTCTATTCTTATTAGGATATCGATGAGAAAAGAGATATTGGAAATGAAAATGAAACTTTAATAGGTGATTTATTAACTGGAGCTAACCAAGATACAAATGTTAAAGATAAGTTAGATCATTCTATTGAAAAGAATGAGAATACAACACCACCTCAAGCTGCTGAACTTATGGTAATTATTCTTTTAAATTTTTCAAAGACCCACTTCATTCTATGCCACATATTGAATTGATTTTCTTCTTGTGTTAGGGTTTGTGTGACTTACTAACAGGAGCATCTGAATTTGATGAAAATTCCTTAGCATTGGCAATTGTCCTAACTGGTAGATTATATTATCTTGTAATAATACCAATTTAAATGTTATAAATTCACTAATCATTGTGAGCTTTTTCTTGTGTATGCACAATTATATAGAAAATTATTTAAGTTCTCACAATGATGAGAATGGAGCAGGTCCAGTAACTGGTTGGGAAGTTGCACTTTTTTCAGAGCCAGAAAGCACTAATGAGAATATAGTTTCAGAGAGCAAAGAGGTAAGTGTATATATGCAGTTCACTTTCGTGTTGCATCCATACAACTATTTTTGCAGATATTTTTCTTTTTTTGTCTAATAAATATTTTCTTTTATTAAATGAATTTCACCCTAGCATATTACTATCATTTTTCCAATCATTGTGGTTTGTTCCATATAATTTCAAGTGCTAATGTTAGATGTCTATTATTTTCTTTTTATTTTTTCAATGTCTCCTTTTCATTCATAGACAAAGTGGCCTAATTTTCTAATTTACAATAACTACTCTTTACAATCTCTCAAGCATCTTGGGATCCAAGAAATATCTTCATATCACAATACCATGTCTACTTACAAGTCTAGAAATGAAATGAAAACATTTTATTATTTCCCATCTCTCAAAACTCACAAACCCTGGTGTAACTTTGATAGTGGAAGAAGGTAAAGGAAGGCAAATATTTGAAAGGGATAATTTTATTTCTCTAACTTACTCTACAAACTCCATAATACATAGAATACCTATAGGAGAATAAGTATTAATGAGAATATTTCATCTTAACTTTGAACATAACTCACTAACTCCAATATCTGAATAAGCACATCAAATTTTCATGACAAGCTTACATAATCACCAAAACCATCAAATCTTATTAAATTTGAATTATCATTTTTTGATTTTATTCAACAAAGTTAAGCTCTCTATATGTTTAAGCTCATTAATGCTCATATATTTTTCGTTTATGAATATGTATTATTTTTATTTGAACTCAGCTTTCATCATCATGTGTAAATTGATTAGACTAAATACAACATGTTTCAAGATTACATAAACAATAAATAATTGAAATGATTACAAGTTGTATTATTGTAGGTGGCACTTACATGAAATATTATTGATCATATCTTGAAAAGTGTAACGCCCCAATTTTTACTGCTATGTGAAAATTATCAAAATGCCCCTAGGTAATTTTTACACGTAATTCGAGGTCAGATAATCCTCAATAAAGGAATATAACATTAGAGAAACATCATATGAGACTTGATCAGCGATTCGTATGAAAGTCGCGAACCCCGATTTTTCTGTACGTGTAAAATGACCAAAATGCCCCTGAGGTCATTTTTACCTAGAAATCAAGGATAACCAATCTAAATTATCTGTGAGGGGTTAGTTTTAGGATTGATGGGGATTATACGTGCCTTAGAGATAAAAATCTCAATTCTCAATTTTTACCGTAAGCAAAAATTATCATTTTACCCCTGTAGTAATTTTACATGAAATTATGTAATCTTTGAATTCAATTTTCACCAAAAGGTTCAAAATGTCTATTTAAGGTATAATTTGAGAATGTCCAGTAATTACAAGGAGTTTTCTTTTTATGTGAAATTATCTTTTTACCCCTAGTTATACCAAATAAGTTTACTTGCGTAATTAAGGTAATGTTAAAACTCCAATTGAACTCGAATTGATTATATTCATTAACATTGGGTTAAAAATAATTACTTGAGGTTAAAAATAATTACCTTAGGTTAAAAATAATTACTAGAGATAATTAAAGCCCAAGGATTGTTTAGGAAAATTTAATTTCCTTTCTTAATTACAAAGAACTCATGGAACCTATAATGTTAAAGATTAGGGTAAATGTAATGCATTTACTTTCTTTACCTTGAGATTAAAATTTAAATTATTAATTGATTTTCAACTTAATTGAGATTAACTCTATTATTAAAATAAAGATTATCTTTTTACCTAGTCTTGAGTTATCTTACACACCTAGTTTTACCTTTTAAACAAAATTACCAATTTCTAAATCTACCACCTAATTAAATAAGCTATCCTTGTGTCCTACCATGAATAATAAATGAAATTTTGTCCCCCAAATTCCTTGAATCAGCCATGACATTCCATGCTTCATATGATGCTTATATTTTAAAATTTCATTCAAGGAATAATGCACTACATCATGCACCTCAAAGACATGTCCTACCATGAATGAAAAAAATAAAACTTGTCCCCCCATGATAGCCTTGCAAACTCACGGATTCTTCCTCCTCCATCACCTTGATATTTTAATTTTTTCTTTAACAATAAGACACATACAACACTCATTACATTACCACTTACTTTGTTAAAGTTGTCTTGCACTTTATTTGATCAAAAAAATTCTGATCACATTGCACATGAGAAGGCCACGATTTTCAACTCCTTTCCATCACATTTTAATTTTTATAAAGCCTAAAGCACCCTAAAACATATCATATCTATAGTATGTGTTCTTTGACTTGTCTTGCAACCTTTTTGAGCAAAAATTATGATTGTATTACAGCCTATATGCATCAGCCTCCATACTCCCATATGCCTCCATTTTATTTTATTATCAAAGAATTAAGCACTCAAACAACACCATGACCATACCATGTGATCTTTGAGTTGTTTTGCATTATTTTTGAGCAAGAATTCTGATCACATTTCAGCCCATATGTAGAGTACATACACCCTCCAAATGCCCTATAAATATGTGATTTTCTAAGGCCTAAATGCACACACAAACATTCCTAGCCTTAGCCTTTTCTTACTTGATAGTATTCTTACTCAAAGTTTGCTCAAAGTTCTCTAATTCTCTCAATACTTCAAGCTTTCTTCTTCTTCCTCATTCCCACTCAAGAGACTCCATACCCAACCTCTAATCAAGTTCTAAACCTCAAGCATACACATTTCAACCATAAATCAATTCCTAAACACATAACCTTTCAATTATCAAACACAAAAACACAAGAAAAATCCTCCCTCCATTTGCTCTAATCTTGGCCGAATTTCAAGGACATATCAAGGACATATTTTCTTCTTCTAACTTCTCTAAAGATCAAGCATTACCTTTTGATAACAAGAAATAACTTGGTAGGGATTTTATTTCATGTTCTTTTTTTTGTTCTTCCTTTATATTTCGATTTTTATGACTTGATATTGACCATGGCTTGATGATGAGGAATCATGGTGGTGGTTGTGAATCCATCATTTAAATGACCTCTAAAGCTCAAGGTTTAATTCTTGATATCAAAAGATTAATGAAAGAATTGTTAAGTTTTGAGTTTTGAGCTTAATAAGACATAAAAAAAGAACTTGCATCCATATTTATATTTCAAGCTTTGCATAATCATATTTATATTTCAAGTTATCACTTTAATTCTTGAAGATAATAATATGAACTTGCATATTCATATTTACATTTCAAGTTATTACTTAAATCATAAAGATCTAAGAATGAATTTGCATCTTTATATTTATATTTCCAAGTTGTCACCTTATAATGATAATAATAAGGTTATAAGACAAGTCTATGATTCTAATCATCACTTAAATTCTAAAGTTCAAGATTCACTTCTTTTATCTTAAATGGTAATTTTGATCATGGACACTTCTCATCTATTTATTTTGGTCCTTGTATGATTCTGATTTGAAACTTGTTGTATTTTATTTTTAGGTATAATCTTGTCTTTAAAGTTGTACAAAGAAATTTTGAAAGACCTAGAAATTGCAAAGAATTAAGAATATGATTTTTCTCATGATTTTAAATGCTAAAGTTTTAGAATTCTGATCTAATCTTTTAGAAATTGGAATGGTTACTAATTTGGAATGTTTAGATGAGTTTAAATCAATAATAGTTGTTGTAAAAGTGTTTTTAGTGTTTTAGGGAAAAAAAACTAGTAACTAAAAAGGATCAAGATCGTGATCTTATGAAGCTTTAAAAAGTGATATTTCTAAGAAAAATACACTTTCTAAGCAAGATGAAGGCCTTTTTGAAGTTCAAGGAGATGTTTGCCAGACAACATATGCACAAAAACTACAGGGAAGTTTCTAATCTAAAGGTAGTTTCTTATAACAAAGTGCCTAGTGGCATTTCTAAGGTGTAAGGACAAGGTTATCATTCATAAATGAAATAAATTGTGCCTTCCTATCCATAATTAAACTAGAAATTATTGAAGAAGCTCTCAATCATAAAAACTGGGTGGATACAATCCAAGAGGAATTGGACCAATTTGAGAAAAGCAAAGTCTAGACACTTGTAGAGAAACCTAAGGGAAAGTATAACACCTTTCCAAGCACAACATCATCCTTAATCCATAGCAATAGACTTACAAGTTGCTACTTATAATTTAGTAGACCATACTTAAGTATTTATAGCAAATTTGATTGATTCATGCTATAACTAATTCACAGTTCTCTTGAAATATATAGAAAGATAACACAGTATTCATTGACTACAAATCCAAATACAAGAACAGGATCTTTTATGGGCTTTAATATACATTTGTCTCTTTATATAATTACAAACATATATACATAACAAAATAAAATTGATAAGGAACTCCAAATATTGAGTTTCCATAGTAGCCGCCTTATTGTTCTATTGAGAAATCTGAAGAAAACACGAGAATAAAAACAACATAGGGATGAGAATTGTGAAAATCTTAGTAGGACATCCCCAAAATACATAATAAAATCCATGTCATTGTTATCGGCCCAGCCACTTTGGTTTGTTTAGAAAAATGTAATCAACATATATAAAGGATTCCTTTTAAAGTTCAAAATCATCAGTCCGAAGTAAGTTTCTTTTATAAGTCAATCATTTAGTACACATATCTCATAATGGTCAAGATCAAACAAATCATTTTACATAAATAATTGAATGTAATATGAGTATACATATGAATGATGCAATGACTGTCTTTAGTGAAATTATCTTTGCACCCTCTTGTTATGTCGAAAGGGATCTTATATACATCATTCTTATTTTTATGTGCCCTTGGTATATTGAAGGGGATCTCATATCTTTCTTATCTTTACGTTCTCTTGACATACCAAAAGGGATCTCATTTTTACATGCTCCTAACATATCGAAGAGGATCTCTGATTTTACTTAGCATATAATATAAAGGACTACTTAGGACAATTACTACATTAACTTGTCATGACCCTCAATCTATGGTGGCTTATTCCACTCTAGGGCAATAGACTACATTTTAAGACTGGGCTTATTCCTATATATGATCATTGGATTTACTTTCTCCAACTCTCACATAGATCTATTCTTAGCTAGGTTTACTTTCCTCGACTCAATTCAAGGGTAGTCAGGTTTACTTTTCCTGACTGATCGGATTTACTTTCTCCTACCCAAGAAAACATATTCTCATTCTCTTTCTCTTATATAGAGGCAATTTTCAAAAGTATTCACAATTATATACACATAACATCTTCATGCTCCATGTCATGTATACAAGCACCACAATCATATATGCATTAGCATCAATTTCTAAGTTTCTTAATGCATTAAGCATACATATCACTCATCATCTTAATCTTACACATTTACATATGTGTAACATCATCGTAAACTCACATAGCATAATGAGATCAAATCATAGTCTTTCCATCATATATTTCAACTAGTTTAGTGTGCTATCCTAATTTTCAGTCTTAAAGAAAATTATGAATCAGCTATTAAACCTCACCAAAACAAAGCAAAATAAAATTTAAGAGTTAGTTCAACATGTCTATAAAACTCTGTTAGGATTTCAAGCAAAATAAGATCTCTAGCTATATTAACAAAATTATACAAATTCAGATGTTAGAAACTACTTATTTTCAGCCAACAGTCAAAGTTCCTAATTTTTTTACCCTATCAAATGAACATATAAAATCCTGCAAAAATTTAGGCTCAACTTCGAGATGTCCTCAACATGTAAAATTTTCAAGTTAAAATTCGATCATTTAGCATGGTATCAAAATTAGAAAAATTCAGTAATCCAAAATTGATTGTTCAAGTAGAAACCTTAACTAACTCGGTTATTGAATTTTTAAAAATAGCAAAAGTGTTCAAATGAACTCAGGAAAAATTCTGGAGATGCCTCTATAGCTTCATCATATAAAATATTTAGCTCAAAATAAGTTCTCTAACTAAGTTAGAAAAATCATATTTTTTCACATGTCTACTTGAAATCCGAGTTTACAGTACAGAGCTCAAAACTTGTTTTGAGAAAAATGATCTTCTGAAAATATCAAATCATTCCACCCATTTAAACACATCAATATCTATGTATGTCTATCCAATCAAACTAAAAACTTCAAGCTAAATCATTCAAAACAATTTTAGAATTAGTTTTTGCAAAGGAATAGGTTAAAGAAACCCTACATGGCTTTTGCAAACTCTAACTCTTGTTATTGGCTTCCTTCAAAGCTTGTATGCCCAATATTTTATCTTACCCAAGTAAACTCTCCTTTAGAATAGAAATAATAGTACTATAATTGATGATATGATAATATGAGGTTTCCTAAAAAAAGGTTGATTTGGGAGTTACAAGGTTAATATGTAAGTTCTACTTTGATTTTGGAGTTTTAGGGTGTAATTTAGAGCTTTTCAAGTAAAGGTTTGGAGTTTAAGGAAGAAGATGATGAAGATGGCTATGTGTTGGGAGGGTTAGTCAAAACTTGGGAGAGAAATGATAAGGTTTTTATCATTTTAAGATAATATACACATTAATTTCTATTAAAAAAATGGCTTTCTTAAAGATAAATTGTGAATTTTTGTAAGACTCTTATTGGCTCTTGGAAAAGGCAATGGTGTGGCCTTTTCTAAGCCACACATTTGTCAAGTAAGGTGTCCAACTTGTACTGCAAGTCTCATACGATATAAGAAACTACACATTGATATTTTACCAAACGGTAAAATACTGTACCTGAGTAATTAGATATTGCTCAAAATTTAATTCTGGGCCTAAAATCTTCATTTATAACCATTTCTAATCTTAATCTTACCTATTCTCAGTTGCGGACATCTTCTAGTCCCGGTTCTAGGGATTCGACTAGCTTGACGGACTCATAAGGTTACTATTCACTTTTTTTTTCCTGAGCTAATCTTGTGATGAATAATTCTCTCAAATTCATGAAATTCTAATTAATAAAGTTCAAATAAGATTTTTGAAATAAATCTCAGGGTGTTATAGAAAATCCATCATTGGAACAAAGTGGGTGTTCAAAAACAAGCTAAATGATGTTGGAAATGTGGTCAGAAATAAGACAGGGTTGGTTGCATAAGGTTATAATCAATAAGAGGAAATTAATTATGATGAAACCTTTGCACCAATAGCAAGGCTAGAGGCCATTAGAATGTTAATAACATTTGCTGCATTTAAACGATTCACTTTATATCAAATGGATGTAAATCTACTTTCTTAAATGAATTTCTTTCTGAAAAAGTTTATCTAAAGTAACCTCTAGAATTTAGGAGTAAACCCCTTCCTGACCATGTTTTTAAGCTCACCAAGGCACTATATGGTCTTTAACAACTTCCAAAAGCTTTGTATAATAGGCTTAGTACCTTCTTGCTTAAGAGTGGATTTAAGGGAGGTAATGTTAATACTACACTCTTTACATTATGTCAAGATAATCACTTTCTGATAGTTTATATTTGGTGCTAACCATTCTCTATGTGGAAAGTTTTCTAAACTAATGCAAAGTGAGTTTGAGATGAGTATGATGGGAAAATTGAAATTCTTTCTAGAACTCCAAATAAAACAATAAAAAAAAAAGGAACTTTGATCCATCAAAATAAGTATACCAAGGAGTTGCTCAAAAGCTTCGACATTGATCAAGCTAAGCCTATAAGCACTCCGTGCATCCTTCTCAAGTCATTGATACTGATAAGAATAGTGAGAAAGTATTAGAAAGGAATTATAGAAGTATAATGGACACTTTACTTTATCTCACATCAAGTAGACTTGATATACAATGAAGTGTGGGTATATGTGCTAGATTTCAATCTAATCCAAAATATCACACTTAAATGCTATCAAGAGAATTTTGAGATATCTAGTAGGTACTACTGATCTTGATCTTTAGTATAGAAAGGTCTATATTCAGAAAATGAGTTTAGAAAATGGTCTATATTCAGAAGATGGGTTTAGAAAATAGGTGAAGATTAGAAAGAAGTGTTCAAAAATCATAGTAGGCTAAAGGAATTTAGAGCTTTAGTAGAAGCAAAAGTTCTGTAGTCTCTGAACCCTTTCTGGTCATACATGATCAAACATTAGGACTTGTCACAGAGCAATTTGGGTATATTTCTTTCCTAATCTCTGCTGCTGCTCCAAGCACTAAGCCACCTTCAAAAATCCTTTCAGAAGTAAAGTTAGAAACTGCTCTAGAGCTTGCATTGGATATAGTACTATTATTGAGAAAATAACTGAGCAATTAAGGGAGCCTGAGAAAGTAGTTTCCAAAGAAGCTGAAGATCAAATGTCCTTGAGTCAGATACTCAAATCTGTCTCAAAGAAAATGGAGGAAAGACTTCCTATTCTATGGGGGAGTGGACTAGGGAACTCAAGCTCTACATGATTGTGCTCCACATAGCCTTGGAGTCAATTATAGAGGAGCTTGAAGATTATGAAAAGCCAGAAAATCCAAATTCTATTGTTGTTTTAAAGACAATACCTCAGCCATAGTCTTCCATTAGAATCTCCTCCATGGATGAAAAAAATGAAGCTTTAGAAATTGAGGCAAAAACTACTGTTGCACCTGCTGTTAAGGGTAAGAAAGAACCATCTCAGAAACCTCAAGGTTCTTAGGATACAGTGCCCTGGTGACAAATATTTTAATTCATGTGAAAATATCTTGATTAACAATTAATGAATTGGAGAACATAGCATTACTAACATGTCAAGACATATAGCAAGTAAGGAAGACATGACACATTCCTTAGAACTTTTAGTTACTAATACTTTAGTTTCTTTAACTTGTTACATTCTCTCATGTCTCTCATGTCGCCTCTACTAACCGCATCACCACCTCGATAATTTAACTGTCACCTATACTTTTCTTCACCTATCACTTAGGATGAGCTCACTCTAACTAGTCGTTGCTAGATTTAAATGGGGATAAAGGGGGAAACTTCAAATTATTAGGAGATATAAGCACAACTTTTATGCCTTTAAATGACAAGCTTAGAATTACCACTCAACACATATAATGGAAAATCTCGTAAGTTATTAAGACATAAGCACAACTTTCATGCATTTCAATGACAAAGCTTAGAATTTCTTCCCAGGATCCTTTGATTTGCATTCCAAGGCCTACAGGAGATAATCCTAACGCATGCTAACAACTTGATCCACCTTTTTCATTAAAATGACTTAGGCTATATTACGTACTCAATGAGATGCTCCCCATTAACATAATCTTTAATCACGCAATTTCCAACAATTCAACATTTCAACAACTCAATGCATAAACATAAACGGGCCTCAATCAATTGCTAGAGAAAATGACTAACCCAACTAATGCTTATCACAATCATATATTCCTATCATAGAATCAATAATAAAGAATTCTGATTCCATCAATAAATAAAGAGAAAAGAGAATTAGGGTGGCTAGAGTATAGACAGAGATTAAGTCACCTAGCAAAAATTAAAAAAGAAAAAGAAGTGTTATGTGCTTATGCGTTTAATTTCCTTATGTGCCTTAAGTTACGTGAAAGTTACATGCTTATTACGCTTCACATGTTTTCTAATGTATTGTTATATATTCATTAAAGATATGTTGCATCCATGCGTAAAGATCATACTATAAAAGAATCCACTTCTGATTAAATGTTTTCTAATCCTTTAAAATGAACTTTAATGTATGCCCATGTTTTCATAATAAACCAGAATGGCTGAGGATGATAATGATGACACCTAGTTATGTAAGCCTATTGTGAAATTCTATAATTTCATCCCGCTTGCATGTCAACTTTAGAGAGGAGGTCCATATCAAGGTTGCATGATATAGTGTGGGAGTGGTCAACCCGATAAATGGAGCTTGTTGGACAGCACACGGTGCTTGTAAGACCTCCTTTCATTTAGCAGTGTTAGATTATACTAGGCTTATGATAACGTTAATCTATATTCATGACAAATGTATATGGAGAGTAACTAGATTTTTGCCAATTTACTATGTTTGTATAAGTATTATATTTAAATATTCACGTGCTTGAATAAGACAAGTTTGTTTAAGTATATATGTATGTGTTGTGTTCAGGTTATAAGAGCGAGTATGAATGAATGTTTATCATTATTCAATGCTTTATGTTCATGGTTAATAGGTGTAATTAATTATTACACCTCATATGCAAGGCTCAAGTTTTATTTACATGGTTTCAAATAATAATTTTATACGTATTGTCCATAAATCTTATTTTTAATGAAGGTAAATTTATGAGATTGGAACATAACAACTAGTGATTAACCTTAAATGACTAGGGCATGAGGGGTTAAGAACTAAGGTGTTACAGATTCCATGGTCCAACTTTGGATCAAACTTTATAAGTTTGTCCTTGGTGTTAAGAGTAAAACATTTAGAACCAAATATATGAAAATAAGATATATTGGCTTTTCTTTATTTCCATAATTTATATAGGGTGCTTTTGAGTATTGGCCTTAGGAAATCATGATTCAGTATGTAGCATAAGGTATTTGCAGCCCTAGCCAAAAACCTTTTAATAAATTATTTTCTAAAAGCATGGTTTTGTCAATTTCTTGCTTTTAAATAACGGTACCTCAAAACAGTGATGTCAAATATATACATTGGATTGTCACAGTAAAAATATACATTACAAGGTATTGATATTCCTACATTATATAATTATCAATTTAAAATTGAAATGATAAATTATATTTATATATTTTTAATCTATACGAATAAAATCAATTTGTACGTACGGCACCCAGAACATGAAGAATATACAAATTTATTCAATTACAATTAAATTTAAATTAAATAATATATATATCATCATCATAACTATTATCAATTTTGAAAAATGATAAAAAAAAATAATACAAATTTTTATTAATTATTTTTTAAAAATTTTATGACTCTCTGTACATCTATATATTATACATATATTTATTTGATTATATAATTTAGGTTTTCGAAATCGGTTCCATTTGTTCTTTGAAAATTGTAGGAATTCAATTGCTCTTGCGAAAATAAATGCAAATATTTTCAAATATTGGCTTTTAATCTATTAGATTTTAAAAGATAATGCCAAATTAATTATATACTTGTCATATGCATATACTTTTTATTTTAATCTATATCTATATTGTAACACCCTCCCAGGTATACCATCATCTTTAAGCTATGGCGTTAGACTCAGGACTTATTACTTATACAATTAGCAGACCTTCCTTAAATATCTATAACAAAGTCGTTTGATTCATGTAATAACTGAGTTGTAATTTTACTAAAATATGTAGAAAGATAACATAATCTTTATTAAGTAAAAATTCAAATACAAGAAAAACTACTCTTCTATGAGGTTTCATATACATTGATCTATTTATATAATTATAAATATATACACATAACAAAATAAAATTGATAAGAGATTTCAACTATAGAGCTACTACATGTTAAGTTCTTCTATGGTGGCAACTTCATATCTTTCTTAAGCAATCTAGAGACAATACGAGAACACAAAATATATGGGTGAGAATTCTAAAATTCTCAGCAGGGTATCTCCAAAACATATACTAAAATTCGTGTCATCGTCATTGTCCTAGTCACTTCTATTTATTAAGAAAATATGATCATACATCATATATCAAGGTTCGTTTTAAAGTTCTAAAATCACTCTTTTGAAGTGGATTCCTTTTATTATTTAATCTCATAATATGCATATATCATCATATAAAGCATGCATTGTTCAGTTCTCAACTTAAACATATGAGTCTCAATAACAATGCTAAAGTCATTCACTTAGCACATAAGACATAAAGAACTACTTAGGACAATTGCTACTTCGACTTGTCTCGGCCGTTGACCATTGTGGCTTTGACCACTCTATGGGTAATAGAATGCTTTTCAGGACTAAGCCCATTCCTGTACACATGGATCTTCAGAGCCTATTCCTATATGTATGGATCTTCTGAACTTATTCCTATATATGATCATTGGATTTACTTTCTCCAAATCTCACGTAGATCTATTGCTAGTCAGGTTTACTTTTCCCAACTAACCAAATTTACTTTTTCCGGCCCAAGAAACATAATCTAAGGCTTTGTTTCACATGTAAGCAATTGTAATAAGTATTCATATCTATATGTACCTAACATCATCAATAAATTTGTATGACATGAATGAGATCCAATCATGAACATTTCATCATTCTTTTGGCTAATTCAGCATGTTGCTGCTAGAATTTCGGTCATTAAGAAAATTATGGTTAAATTATTAAACATCACTAAAACAGAACAAAACTATTTTTCAAAGATGATTCAATGTATTAACAAGGTTCTATAAAAATTTCAATGCATAAAAATGTCTCTTACTATATTTAAAAAATCTCGCATTTTCAGAGGTCAGAAACTACACAGTTTTAGCTAACAACCAGAAATCTCAATTTTTCTACCCTATCAAATGATCACCTAACAAGATGTCCTCAATATCACGTAAAAATTTCAGCTCAAAATTTGATCAATTGATATGGTAACAAAATTAGACAAAATAAGTACTACAAACTGGACTGGCTGAGCAGAAATCCTGACCTATTCGGTTTTCTATTTTTTAAAAATAGCAAACGTGCTCAAGTTGAGTTTCAAGAAAATTTTTGGAAACACTTCCATATGTTAGCTTCATCACATAAAAATTTTAACTCAAGTTCATGTCTCTAAATCAGTGAGAAAAATCCACTTACTTGCTAAATTATGATTTCCAGCAGCATGACTCATAAATTGTTTTGAGAAAAATCATTTTCTAAAAATATTCAAATACTCCACCAAATTAAACACATCAATATCCATGTCTAAACATTCAATAAAACTTAACACCTCAAGCCAAATCATTCAAATAAATTTTAGAAATAATTTGAGAGAAAAGAAGTTATGGAAAGCCCTTCTTGGCTCTTGGAACTCTAAATCTTGTCATTGGCTTCCCTTCAAGAGTTCTACACCCAATTCTTGATTCAACCCTCTCAAATTCTCTTCTAACAAAGTAGGAACAACAGCTAATGTGGTTGATATGATCAGGTGATAACTTGTTAATAGGAGTTGATTTGAGGTTGTAAGGATAGTATGTAGGTTAAGCTTATGGTTATGGAGTTTTTGGGTGAAGTTTATGATTTCTAGCTAGGGTTCTTGTTGTTGTTAGAGGAAGATGAAAGTGGCTGCAAAATGAGGTGCTTGGCCAAAATTTGAGGGGAGAGAAATATTAAGATGCTTGTCTTGTAATGTTCTGATAATTGTGTAATAAATGAAACTGATAAAATGGTTTTTCTTCAAGATAAATGCATGCTATTTTGGGAACATCCTATTGGCTCCTAGGAAAGGCAATGGTGTGGCTTCTTCTAAGCCACACACTTGTCTCATGATGTGTCTAACTTACACTGCAAGTTTCATACGATGTAAGAAATTACACACCATAATTTAACCGAATGGGTAAAATACCATAACTATAAAATAGATATTGCTTGAAATTAATTTCAGGGCTAAAATTTTTATTCCTAACCATTTCAAATCTTGATCCTATATTTTTTCAGTATGGGCATTTCCGGATTTCAATTTTGGGGTTTCGGTGGTCCTGATGGGCCAAGCATCATCACTATTCATTTTTCTTTTAATCTTCCTCAAGTTGTTTTTACCTCAACTAACTCTATCAGAATCATAAAACTCTAACTAATAAAGTCTAGTAAAATTCTTGAAATAAATTTCAGGGTGTTACATATATCACACGGGAAATGAGGGGCATTTTATGGGCTCTATGTAACAACCCGAAATTTATTTGAAAAAATTTTACTTAGACTTTATTAATTAGAATTTCATGATTTTGATAAGGTTAGTCAAGATAAGATCAGTTTGCTGAAGAAAATAAAATATGAATAGTGACTATGCAGACCTCGTAAGCCTATCAGGACCACCGAAACCCTATAATTAGGACCTAGATATGCTTGAAATTGACAAAATATAGGATTAAGATTAGAAAATGTTAGAAATGAGAATTTTAGACTTGGAGTTTGATTTCAGGCAATATTTGTTTTACGGGTATGGTATTCTACCTATTCGGTTAAATTACGATGTGTAGTTTTGTACAACGTATGAGACTTGCAGTGTCAACTTGCCACCTAAGGTGACAAGTATGTGGTTTAGAAATATGCCACACCATTGCACCTTTATGACTAATTAATGATAACATTACAAAATGCACATTATTATCTTCAAGAAAAACATTTTCATAATTAATAAATTGTGTACATTATCTTCAAATAAGAAAAATAATAAAAAAACTCACCATTTTCTCTTCTTCAAAGTTCGGCCATGACATTCCTCCTTATAGCCTCTTTATTGTCTTCTTCATAAACATATAAAACCTTGCTTGAAATCTTAAAGTCACACTCCAAACTCCATAACCAAAGCATCAACTAGCATATGGAAAACTTTCGTGGAGATCTTTTGAAGAAAACTAAGAACAAGAGCTTAAGCTTTCAAAGAGCCAAGTAGGGATTTCTTTAACCTCTTTTTCTCAAAACTAATTTTGAAATTTATGTGAATGATTTAGCTTGCAATTTTTTATTTTATTGACTGATGATATATGAATATTGATGCGTTTAATTTGGCCGAGTCTTTGGATGTTGTTAGAAAACTCTTTTTCTCAAAAGAAGTTATGTATTGTGTTGCTGAAACTCGGATTTTAAGCAAGCAAGTGAATTGTTTTGATTTTTCTCACTTATTTAAAGACATGATCATGTGCTAAAATTTTCATGTGATGAAGCAAATAAATGGAAATGTTTCCTCAAATTTTCTTGAGTCATTAAAAGCACTTTTTCTATTTTCAAAAAATTAAAAACCGAACAGGTCAGGGTTTCTACCTTAGCCAGTCCAGTTTATAGTACTAATTTTATCAAATTTTGTTACCATATCAAATGTTCGAATTTTGAGCTGAAATTTTTATAAGATATTGACGACATCTTGAAGTCTTAATTTTTTTGTACGAATTTATGTGATCATTTAATAGGGTAGAAAAATTGAGATTTCTGAACGTTGGCTGAAACTGTGTAGTTTTTGGCCTCTGAAATTGTGGGATTTTATTAATATAACTAGAGACATTTTTATGCTTTGAAATTTTTATAGAACCTTGATAATACATTGAATTATCTTTGAAAAATAGTTTTTCTATGTTCCAATGATGTTTGATAATTTAAGTAGAATTTCTCTTATAACTGATATTTTGGCAGCAAGCAAGGTTGGCTGAAGAAATGACAAAATGTTTATGATTTGATCTCATGGATACTATGTGAATCTATTGATGATGTTATGCATATACCATGGTGAATGTCTAAGATTGAAAGTGTTGATGGATGCTCTATAAGCTAAAGCTAAGATAATGAACAATATCCGTGCACATATAATTAAGATGCCTACATAAGTAAGACGCACATATGACTATGATGCTTATATATGTGACTCTATTAATGATGTTATGTGCACAAGATTGTGATAATTGCTTATATGTGTGAGAAAAGTATTAGATTATGTCTTATTAGGCGGAAGAGTGAATTTGGTTAGTTGGGGAGTAAACCTGGCTACCTTTGAATTAAGTCGGGGAGCAAACTTGGCTAGGAATATATCTGCTTGAATTGGAGAGAAAATCCAATATCATGTATAGGAATGAGCTCATAAGATCCATATGTATAGGAATGAGCTTAGAAGATCTACGTGTGAATTGGAGAGAAAATTCAATGATAACGTATAGGAATGGGCTCAAAAGGTCCATATGTACAGGAATGAGCTCAACCCTAAAAAGTAGTCTATATTACCCATATAGTGGTCAAAGCCACAATGGTCAAGGGCCAAGACAGTTAAAATAGCAAATGTCCTAAGTAGTACTTCTTTATCTCTTATATGCTAAGTGAATGACTTTAGCATCGATATTGTGACCAATATGTCTAAGTTGAGAACTGAATAGTACATGCTTTAAATGATGATATATGCATATTATGAGATTGAATAATAAAAGGAATCCAATTCGAAAGGGTAATTTTAGAACTTTAAAATGAATCTTGATACATGATATGTGATCACATTTCTTAATAAACTGAAGTGCCTGGAGCAATGACGATGACATGAATTTTAGTATATATTTTTGGATACCCTACTGAGAATTTCAAAATTCTCATCTCTATGTTTTGTGTTCCCGTGTCATCTCCAGATTGCTCAGGAAAGATATAAAGTTGCCGCCATAGAAGAAGAACCTGACATGTATTAGCTCGATAGTTGAAGCCTCTTATCAATTTTATTTTGTTATGTATATATATTTGTAATTATATAAATAGACCAACATATATGAAAGCTCATATATAGAAGAGTTTTTCTTGTATTTGAATTTGCACTTAATAAATATTAGGTTATCTTTCTATATATTTTAGTATAATTACAACTCGGTTATTAAACGAATCAAATGAACTTATTATAGATATTTAAGGAATGTCCACTAACGTATAAGTAACAACTCCTGAGTCTAATATCATGACTTAAGGATTATGTTATACTTGGAAGGGTGATACACTCTATAAGCTAGGTATTTTATTCTTTATTTTGTTCTCAACATTAATTATCCAATGGACAAATAATGACATGAGACTAATAGATATTAACATAATTATAAGGAAAAATACCTTTTAATTAATAACATAAAAGTTTTTTACCAATGGAAATAATTAAAAATCACCGGAAAAACTTCTCCCATATTTGGGGAAATATGTGGTAAAGGAAGTGATAGAAGTGGAAAACATAAGGATTATTTTCTTTAATTTGATTCTCACTTTGCTTTTGGATATATATATATATATATATGGAGTTTCATGAATAGTTAAGTGGAGGCTTAAAATGGAAAAAAAATATAGTAATTTTTTTTAATAAATTGATGCATAAAGAAATTAAATGAAACAACTTCTTTGGATTTTTCGATTCCATTAATTGATAATGTGACATTATTTTATAATAATAAATATATAAAAATTAAATTCTTATTATAATATAATTTTATAATATAAATATTGAAAATTTTAAACATTAATTAAAAGAATTAAACTACTTTCATCTAATTATTTAAAATTTTTTACATATTAATTTTGATTTCGTAATACCAATGCATGAGAGAGAGAGGGAGAGAGACAGAGAGAGAATACTAGCAGAGTATAAAATTCGAGACAAGATGCTGACTTTAGTTCCGTCCAAATTTTAAGTTTGATAAATTAATCTTTATAAAAGAAAAATTCATAAATTAGTAGCTGTAAAATAGAATTATTGGATAAATTGGTCCCTGAAAAATAAAACTCTTAAATTAGTCATTGTAAAATTTCAAATAAGACAAATTGATCCCCACAAAATTAAACAATCAGCTAAATTAGTCCTTCTAATAAGTTGAGTTGGAGGATTAATTTATCTAATAATTTATTTTTATAGAACTAATTTAAAATTTTTTTATAAAAATTAATTTATCTAACTATTTAATTTTATAATAATTAATTTAAATTTTTTTATAGGAATAAATTTATCTTACGTAAAATTTTAGAGTGACTAGATGTAAAGATTTCCTTACCCAAAAAAAAAAAATGTAAAGATTTGTCAAAATTCAAAGAATCAAATGGTGCTTGATAACTTTACCCAAATGACACATGGTTGGTGTCGTGGCTCCCCACGTAGACGGTCATTGACGTTCGACCCACTGAATACTGATAACAACGGGCAGGAATTCTCTGGATTCGACTTTGAAATGACTCCACCATGGTTGGTAAAATAGCTATAACAATCTTATCCAAATTAGTTCCAGGCTCTGTATAAAAGGTTCCTGTAAAGTATACTGCCTTTCTGCTCTTGGTGAACTATCTCTACTTTTAATTTCTATAATATAAGTGCAAAACTTTTTGTACATTTTCTTCCGTTTTGAAAATGGTCAGCTTTGAAATGGGGGCTTTAACCACGTCTCTAAGCGTGGCTAATCAACAAAATGAATGGGTGTCAATAACTGTTAATATTTAATTAAGGAAATTTCTTCGGTACTCTATAAAATTTATGAGTATTAATAATTTTTAGATAATTTATGATTAAAAATTTATCACGTATTCTATTAACTAAATTTATTAATATTTTAAATATTAATAATTAAATTATAATTTTTGAATTAAAAAAGATCCCAATATCCTAGAAGTACCCCCAACAAAAACATTGACTAATATATGTTAGATCAAACAAAATTATACATTTGTCCCCCCCACTATTTTGTTCTCCTTTCTCTTTATTTTGCCTTCATCCTTTCCATCTATTCCCCATATGGCCGCTGTTAGCACTATCGCACACCAATGTCGCTCTTGACACAATCAAAATTTGTTAAATTTGAGGCTGGTTCTAGTATGCACCAGATAACTATGGTCTATAGTGCACCAGGTATTAGCAACATCTGGCAACATGTGGGAAAACGCAGTTAAATGTGTGGCTAAAAACAATTGGGTGAGCACTGCACTAGCACAGCTAGCCTTCTCCATGTGTGTGTTGCCCTACCCCTGTCGCTATTCCTCACGTCGGGTCCTTCGGTAGCGACTTGAATTCACAGGTCTTGTTTTACTCGTCCTTTTTGTTGCTAGAATATCTTTGCTGGAACTTCACAGGAAATGTTGAAATGATGTTTCAAGAAACTAGTGAGTAGAGGTGAGTTGAATTGCATTCATTTTGAGATTGAGATGCTGATTTCGACCTAGCAAGTAACAACCGTGAACATACTTTACATGACGAGGATAGGAGGAGGACAACACCGGCATTGATGCGTGTCGTGGCGACACAATAGGGCGACGCAGAAGGGAGACTATCAGATTGAGGCTTATGGAGGGAAGACTATCGGATTGGGAATCGCGATTGGAAAGTGGGGATTTTGGCACGAGACGATATATTTCAAGGTGCAGAACCAATAGTGTGCAGTGGACCACACCAAAAGTAAAATGGTGCACCAAACACCATATTTCATCTCGTGCAATATAGAATTTGCCCAAATTTGATAGAGTCTTAAAATTTAAATAATAAAATATCACAGGATTTGTCGAATTAATTTACTTCTTATTTTAAAGGTTCTATGCATCAGATTTAATTTACGAATCACATAAATTTCAATTATTATCCATTTTTAAAAGAAAAATGTTATTGTTCTTACTTAAAAAGTCGGTCAAGACACAAGTTCCTCTAATCGTCCACATTGGCTAGGAGTGTAGGTAGCTGCAAAGATACTCTAGTACTCAAGTCACAGTAAATGAGTGAAGCGTAGAGTAGTAAGAAGTGTACTAGTGATAGAATTATGATAAGCCCATTTTATGATGAGAGGTGGCCCCCTGCTAAATGAAGAGATATTCTTCCCTAAATAGGAGAGATATGCAAAGGATTCAGCAGATATTATATATGTTGGTATTTACTAGGAGATGTGATTCAATATAAGAGAAACAAAGAAATAGTAGGAGATCTTGTAGGTGATATAGGAGATATCCTCTACTAGATCCGGGGAGGATCTCTATAATCATAATGCCATGTGGCCGATCTGTTGAGGCCTCTGTCTGAGTTCTCCAAGGTTGGGCCAAGGTCTCGAGCTTATATTTCTAGTCTAGTACATAGCTCCTGAACTTGGTCAAAGGCCGAGTATTGGGTGCCAGGGTGTTATTGTCGAGGTATGTAAGCGAAGAACTTTGTGTCGAACTCAAATGAGTAGACCTATTATTCATGGTTCAATGCGTCTTTTTCAGTTATTGCAGTGACAGTTATTGGGGGATGTGTAAGGACACATGTCGCACTTGGAGTGGTAGGCAATTTCATCTTATTAAACAGAGTGGGTTACATGCGGGCTATTGGATTAAAGTGACTAGCCCCCCACCGTTGGATAAAATGAATGCTTCAGATGCGCTGTTGCATGGAAGGAACCATTTTCAGTAGTTGGATGAGCTCATAATGGTTTGAAGAGATTTGAAACAAAGGGGAGGGTTCATTTTTCTCATTTAATTTGCTCATGTTCTCAATTTTCGTTCATCGTTGCAATAGCATTTGAAGGAAAATCTGAAGTCAAGATTCAAGCTTTAAACTCATTTTTCTTTGAGTTTTGATCGGTAAGTTCAATTGCTCTTGCTCTCTTCTACTACTTGATCGGGTTATTTTCATTTGAACCCTAAGATAGATGCCTTCACTCTTTCTTTTGGTTTCTTTTTTTGTTTTGGGTTTGTTCCGTCTTCTTGAGCCCTTTCTTCCTTTTGCTCTATTATAGGTAATTTATTAATGGCTAAAGGAAAAGATGCATCCACCTTAGGAAATAGGAAGGCTATGGTGGACAAGGTGTAAGAGATCCAATGAGAGCTAGAGGCAACAAGGTCGGTTATGGCCAAGCTCCAAGGTAAGAAGGAAGAACTAGAGGCAATGCTGAAAAAAGAGCAGGAGGAATGGGACAATGCTAGAAAAAACCTTCAAGAGAAAGTCAACAGTGTGATTACCAAGGCCAAGCTGAATATTGAGATTACTGAGCTTTGAAGAAAGGAGCTTAAGTCTAAGAACAGCTATTTGAAAGAAGGGGTCAAGACCTTGAAAGGAGAGGATGCTGACTTGTACATGGCCAGTTTTGATCGAGCTCTCAATAAGGTCTGGTTTCTTCATGGGGAAGTTGACCTCTCCTAGTGCAAACCCTTCAAAGAGATCATTGGGGGCAAGCTTGTTGATATCATCCTTCTAGAAGATGGAAGCAAGAAGGGTGCCCGAGTGGAGGCTAAGAAAGGAGTTCGAGTTGAGTGGGTAGGAATGAGCACTGTGCTAAAAGGATGACATCGATCCAAATCATCTTCCTTGAGAATATAGGAAAGGTTATCGATGTTGACCCTTGAGTTTCTATAATTTTTCTTTCTTTTGTAATATTTGAATGATATTTCCTAATATTTAAATAATATTTTGGTTGCAACAGGTGAACTTTGTAATGTTGAGTTTTTCTACTAGTTTTTCATTTCTTCAAGTTGTGCTAAACTAGTGGCTTGTTATAATTGTCTAGTGATGCTGCATGTTTTTCTTGCTTTCTTTCGTAAAGTTATTCTCTTCTAGGTGTAGTGTTTTGGGGGAGTCTAACTTAGGCCTTTCTTATGCCGGGGCCTCTCGGATTAGATCCGTGGGCCACCTGGGTATTCAATTATGCTTCAAGAAGTGCTCGATGTGGAATCAAGGACGACCTAGGTGGCACACCTTATTTTACTAGGGCTAGTTCGGAGTTGATCTAAGGACCACCCAAGCTTTTAGTTGTGCTCTTGGAAGTTCTCGATGTAGAAACAAAGGCGGCCCAGGTGCCACACTTTGGTCTGCTAAGGGCAGCTCAGGGTGGATCCAAGGATCACCTAGATTTATTTGTGCCCTGGGAAGTGCTTGGCATGGAACTAAGGATGACCCCAGTTGCATGCCTTGATCTACTAGGCATAGTACAATTTGTCTAGCTTCACTTGGATGACTGATTTGTTGTTCTAGGGTTTGCTAGTGTTCGTAAGCTTAGAGAGGATATCTGCCTTGGTATTGTGCTCATAGGGATGTGTGTTACCTTATAGATCTCAAAGGTCTTGATTAGTGTCTTGACCAGCCATAGATATTTCTCAAGAAGAAGGTCCTAGGCAATGAAGGTTTAAGACTTCTAAAGAAGTAATTACAGTAAAAGGTTCACAAAACGAGATTAAAATATTAAAGCAAGAAATTATAGAATTAAAACAACATAATATTACTAGAATATAGATTATTCAAATTAGAAGGAGAACAAATTATTAAAGTACAAGAAGGGAAATCAATAAAAATAAAAGAACATTCAGGTGTACTTTCTGAAGTCCAGAGTCTTGGTTTCTTGAACTGATGGTGTTTCTTCAAAACATTTAGCATTTTTAAGCTCAATTTTTGACATAATTCCACTTCTATTTAGTTCCTCTCTTTTAGTGTGAGATAAAACATGTTTGCTCATGTAAGATGAAATTATTTGTCGCTTAATGGAGCCAAGTCATGCTAATGATATAACCTGTTTAGCTACTCAAGAAACTCAAGATAAGCATTAGCAATTCTTCAAAATATTTTTCCTAAATTGGCTTTATTGTCATTCAAAACATCTGTCATTAACGCTTTTAGAAAGGTTTTGGAGTTAACAATCTCCCTCTTTTGATGATGACAAACCAATTTAAAAAAAATCTTTTGAAGAGATATTGAAAGAAATATTACAAAAATATAGCGTGATAAATAATATCCCTTCAACTTAATCACAAATTGTGATTTTTAGGAGGTCCTTTTCTTAAGGCATAAAATGGATAAGGCCAAATCATTTTGTAGTCTTAAGTGACTGAAATCATAATTGTTATAATTTTTTAGTATGAAGCATTTGAAAAAGCTTAGACTACTGTCTAAGAGATACTAGATCATTATATAAAAGAAACATCAATTAAGCCCTGTTTGCACAAACAACTTGATTTTCAGTCATGAAGAGAACTTTTTGAAGGTTCATGTGCTAGAATAACTTTTTGTAAGTTCATGTGCTAGACAAATAGATCGATACTTATGCAGTTTCTGATGCTCAGAGAAACCTTAAAAAGAGATGATATATACTATTCTATGTTTTTAAAGCTCGAAAGGGATCAGTTCTACTTAAATTAGAGCAAGAGCAAAAAGAGCTTTTTTTGTGAGTTAATAAACTCTTGACATAGGTATCAAAGCATGGAATTTTGTAAATCAACACTTAAAAACATATAACATGTTTTTCAAATAAGCTTGTACACTGATAGATATATATACAATATAACATATATCAGAGCATTAGTATTAACATATCATGTATCATAGCATTGAGCATGTTGTGTTTCATAGCATGAGCATCTAGCGGAAGAAATGATGAAATGAGTTGTCAAATTAAGCAGATAAAAAAAACTCATTCATCAGCTTAGTATGCTTGATTAGCTATATATATATATATATATCATGAAGCAAGCAGTAGAACTTAAGTGAAAGATAGGAAAAAAAAAAGATAGATTCAAACAAGGAGAAGTAACAGAGCACTATTATTATAAAAGACTGAAAATATTCTTAACAACAAAAAAAAGTTCTTGACAAAAGAAAGAAAATGCAAATGCAATCTCTGAAAGTCTCCCCTTTAGCTAACTCCCTATATCTTTCTCAGCACAAGATTTTCTTCTATTTTATTCTCCCCTTTTTGTCATCAACAAAAAGAGGTATGCTAGAATCCAGGAACACCATCATCAGCCCCGCACCTAACCTCACGAAGAAGATCTTGAGAAGTTTTAAGGATCTAAAGTACTAATTCTTCATGATGACAAAGGTGGGTGCCATGCCCAATATTTGTTGCTTTCACCCTATCAACCCTGGAGCCAATCTCTCTGAGATGTCGCAAGATAAGCTGATCAAAATGAGAGCCTACTGGAGGCTTGGTTGGAGATTGATATGGTAGATGGATGGGAATAAATGTTGATAGAGAAGTTCTTAGGGAAGGCTCAGGGATATCTAAGGATATAGGATCCCCAGATTTTGGCGATTCAGCATGAGCATCAGCAGCAGTTGGTGGTGGAGAGGATGGAGTATGATCACTAGTAAGAGTAGGAGTAGAGGAAGGATCAAAAGAACCAAGGTCAAGCACCTAAACCGAGGCAGGAGCAGCAGCTTCATTAGTTTGAGAAGCTTCAGCTTCTAATGTCATATCCTTTTCTTCCTTTACTAAGGTAATGCGGATGGAAGTATGAGGTTGAGGGACCATTAGAATGAGAATTATTTCAAGTTCATTGGCTACCTCCTCAGCTGGTTCTTTGACAATGGGTTCCACAGGAAATAGTTCACTCATTCTGGCTTTCTCATGCCTGAATAGGTTTTCCTCTTCTTCAGATGTTGACTTAACATCTTGTTCCATTACTCCTGCTTCTTCTTCTTTGTCTTCATCAGAGGTAACAATAACTTGATAACCAGCCTCTTCATATTTTTTAATTTCCTTCATCAAAAAATAGATTCTTGACTCATGGTTAGGCATTTTCTTCTATTAGAGCCAAACATCTCTTCTTCTGATGAGTTTAATTGGTTTATCTACCTGTTGAATTTCTTGTGATGTAGACTCTATAACACCCTAGATTTTAACCCAATATGCTTAAGTCATATTAGAGATAATTACTAGATTACTATGCTTTTGATTTCATTCACTTGACTCTTTAAAAAAGATTAAGTAAAAAAAAGTGATAAATATTTTTATACACATTAAATTGAAAAATAGAAGCCTTGCATGTAACATACATATACATAACTAATCGCAAAATAAAATATCTCTAATCATTGCACATAAAGTTCACAGTATAAAATCCACTCGACAATAAATAACGTCATAAATGTTTAAGTAATTAAATAGACATGTGTCATAAGTAACTGCCGGCTAACAATGGTCCGGTCTCAAAACATAATCTCAATAAGACAATAATAGAGGAAATGTACTGGGTCTATCCTTATAAATTAAAAAATGCTAAGCTAATCTCCCAGCATGTGCTCTACTGCTTGCACTTCAACCTTAAGATTCTCACCTAGAGACAACACGAAAATAGAAATAGGGATGAAAACTTGAAAGCTCCCAATAGGGGTATTAAGTGTCATCAAAATCATTCTCAGTCACTTCGATTTATTATAAAAATATGAGTATACATAAGAATTCATTTACCATTTTTTAAGAAGGCTTCAATCCAAAGAAAACGTGTCTTTTAGAGCATGATTTTTATGTCATGGATGCAATACTACATTTCATGTATGCACGATCATATAAATGTACACACCCACACATCGTATAAAATTACATTCAGTCACATAAGGTATATAATTTAGTCTTTTTATTTTCTTTATCTTTCTTTATACGTCTCTTTCTTTAGTCTCTCTTTCTCTATATATATCTCTTTCGTTATTCACCCAGTTTAACCAATCAGTATGGTAATGAGCTCATACCAAAAGTCTATCATTATTAACAATTACAGTGGGGATAAACAAGGTGTTGGAACATTGGGGATCACCTTCCCTTCCGAGCATAGCCGGTACTTGAAGGAGTCCACCTTCCCGACAAGTAACTGGGGACCAAAGGATCACATCCAATATTTTAAAATTGTCTTCCCTTCCTAGTATGGTCAGGTTGAAAGAGTCCACTTTCCCCCAAGCTAGTAATTAGGGACCGAAGGGTCATATCCATTCTTTTTCTTTTAATAGCTACCGCAAGTCTCATTGAATGATGCATACACATAACCTTAATACTCTCATCATTCATAACCACAATAGCATTCAATGTTACACATAAAATCACAATTAAATCGCATAAGTCATATAGAAGACATAAGTTACATACTAAGAAGCATGGACACACCAAGTTGGCGGTGTGTCCGTGTGTCGAACATGTTTTGGACATCGACACCGACACGACATGTGTCTGACATGCGTCTGTACGTGTCCAATTAAAAGAATAATTTTTCTGAGCTCGAACACACGCCGAACACGACCAGACACGCATCAGACACGGCTCTAATTCAATGTGGACACACTTGAGTTAGTTTCTTTATTTTTTTTAAAAAGTGTAATGCTAACATGAGCCAAAAATCAACTCTAGTTGTTTAGTTGGATTTGTACTGTTGGGTCATTTTATTTTAAAAATTCTTCAATTAATTATAAAAAATAAGAATTAATTAGATAAAAAAATTATACAAACATGACCAAAAAAATCCAGAAAAAAAAGAATCATACAAAAAAATAAAAAATTATATATATATATATGTTTATATATATATATATATATATATATATATATGCTGTGTCCGTGTCCTGTAATTTTTTGAGTTTGGTGTGTCTCCGTGTCCATGTCCGTGTCGTGTCCTGTGTCCTTGTCAGTGCCAGCGTCTATGCTTTATAGGTTACATGGAATATACTCATACATTTGGCCGAAACATCATCACACACTCATACCTACATCCAACAATTCATTTAATTGATCCTATATCTATAATTAATTGATTACTAAAATTATTAGAATATCAAAACCATCCTTTTTATCCTTTTTCAGATTACATCCTTGTCTTCAATTCCTTATGTTTAATAATTGAATATATGTGTGTCATACTTGCGTTTCTAACTATGATCAAATTTTATATTCTTGCTATCGTTTATTTTAGTGTCTTATGAATTATTTCAGTTCCACACCCACACTTCCAATTTAAACCAGAATTTATCTTGCGTGTTTAAGGCTTTAGACAATAAACGAATCAGTATGTTAAATAAAATTTTATGTGAACAACTAAGAATTTAAATCGACGAGTTACGAGGACTGTTAAAGAAAATTGGCTCTTGGCTTAAAGAGGAATATATTTAAAGACTTATCAAAAAGAGCTTGAAAGATAACAAAGGCCAGGTTTACATCATTTGGTAATTTGGACAGTATAGGAAGGTCAGTGGCACGAATTAGGCCAGTAAAAGTATTCATTCAATAACTTAAAGAATGACAATAACAAGAGTTTAGTGATATCGACGATCAAAGAAAGAAAAAAAAAATACTAACAAATGCCGTGCAATGATTCCACCGCAATTACATAAATTATCATACAACTTGAATGGTAATGAAAATCAGAAATAGTAATGAAAAACTTTTGACGTTACAGTATTTGATAAATTTAGAAAAATACTAGATAAAATCCGACGTGCAGTATAAAAATTCTGGAAAAACATAATCACTCATAGAAATTGTAGGCAAGGAACCTACCTTGTAGACGAAAAGGAAAACGAGTGCAGAGATTGCTCTTTGAAAAATTCTATGAACTTGCACCGTGACTGGAGAGAAAATTTTCTGATTTCTTTTTAATGAGAGGAGTAGTGTTTGAAGAGAGATAGTATCATGGTTGTTTGAGTGATCTTAGGGAAATATACTTTTTCGTTTAGCTGAAAATTCGAAAAGGGTATCGGGTAGTTTTAATTTTAGATTTCAGTTTGGATTGAGTTGTTTCTAGATGCATACTAGTCTAAGTTCATCATAAATTTGAATGTCAAATACTTTACGGCTTAATTAATTAGTAATTATTTATAAAAAGAAACTAATATTATGGGCATAAACAAATTGGCCATAACTCAATGGGTCCCTAATGAGTCCCCAACTTCTCATTTCAATTTATGATTTTAATTTGATAAAACTATTAACTTTCGATAAATTACCCTTATATTGTTATTTTTCTCATTTTCTATAAGTTTTAATCTCATCAACTTAGAAACTACCCTATAATCATAGAACAATTCATCAATCTTACTAATTGTTATAAAATAAATAATGAACTAATTATAATGAGGGAAAATTGGGGATGTTACAAACTCTTGCTTTCTTTTTGTCCTTCTTTAGTTGGTGCGAATAAGCTAACTAGATTCTTCCTCCTCTGAGCTCTCAAGCTCACTTTCTATGAGAATTAGCTTTATCTTTCCTTTAGCTTTCTCCTATTGAAACTCAGCCTTTTGAGAGGTTTTTCTGGCTTGATCTCCTCTTGTCTAGGGACTCTGCCTGGTTGGTTCAGAAGTAGGATAGTGGACTTTTTCTTGAATTTCTTAAAGAATGGGGTGTGAAAGTGGTTCCTTCCAGGTATCCATATATACTTTTTGGTGATAAGTGGGAAACGCATATGCTCGAGAAGCCTTGTTAATAACATTCCATATGAAACACTAGCAGTCCTCTATTTTTCTTTGGTGGTTGCACTTATCATATAATCCATAATGAACCTAGGCAAGTTCATTTTTCTTTTTGTCATCAGGCAATACATGAGCACGTAGTCCATGCCAACAAGAATGTATGTGCTTCCTATACGAGGTAGAATATAAAATTGTACCACCATATATACTTTCCACGTTGTGGCACTCAACATGGCAATAGTGATTTCATTCGGCTTATGGAGAATGGAATCAGTAAGATACTTGGAGAGATCCCTTCATTTATTCCTAGAGAGTGAGCCCAGTTTGGGGAGAAACTACAGACTATTCCAGCATTTGGTGCCTTGATGATCTTAGAGAGTCCTAAGGGAGTGATCTTGATGGCACAATCTTTGAACATTTTTTTCATAGATGGGGCAGAAGACCTTTCCAGATGAGAGTAGAAAGCAGTAACCAATCATGGAAAGACTCTTTCATTTATCTCCAGATATTCTTCCCATTTTTGGAATGAAATGACTTCATCAAGAATAGTTATTTCTTCAAGAAGATCTTTTCTTAGTGACTTTCCAGGTGCCATATTTCTTGAGGCGTAGAATTTTTCATAGTGATCTTACATGCTAGGATCATCATACATGTGAAAGGAAACTTTCTCAACATTAGGTTGTTTAAGCTTTTTACCTTTAGCAATTGTTAGGGTATGTGAAAGAAGAAGAGAAAAACGAATAAGAGAAAAGATCAAATCTTGAGAATGTTTGCAGGAAAAAGGGCTTGAGAGGATATGGTAGCGGTTACAGAGAGGATGATATGAAAGGAGATGAAATGGTTGAGGTAGTGTGTTTGAAGGTTGAAGATGAAGGTAGTGTGTAAAGATGTGAGGAGTGGAGGTTATTTAAGTGATAAGACGTGACATGACTAAAAGCGAAGTAACGTGGGAGAAAGAAACTCAAAAGAGTAGGAATTATCCCACTTTTTCATGCTTCTTTATAAACAGTGGTTTCTGACTCTCGAGAATACTTTATGAACTTCGCTTCTCACTTTCTGATCTATTGAAGTCTCACCACATTTTCATCATAAACTCATCTTCATATACTGAATACCTTTACCCCAGATGATCTCTATTTTCTGATCCTCATCTTTTCTTTTTGATCCAATTATCTTCTTTCTAAGCTTGTAAACTGACGTCTAATCTTCAATCTGATACATGGTCTTGCAAGTTGAATTCTTCTAGGCTTTAGCTTGGTATTATGGAGAGAGAATACCCAAAGACATTTGTCTGTGGATGCTTATACAAATTTAAAAAACCATTAAGTTTAAAAGCTTTTTCAAAACATAAAAATGATCTTTAGCTAATGGCTTTGTGAATATATTTGACACTTGGTCTTCAATATTCACAAACATTAACTCAACATTTCATTTTTGAACATGTTCACAGATAAAATGATGTTTAACATCAATGTGCTTGGATTTAGAATGTTGAATAGGATTCTTAGCAAGATTAATAGCACTAATATTATCATAGAGGATAGGGATTTTGGAATACCTCAAGTGATAATCTTCTAGCTGGTTTCTTATCCACAGCATCTGGGTGCAGCAATTTGCAGCAACTACATATTCAACCTCACCAGTAGGAAGAGCAATTGTATTCTGCTTTTTGCACAACCACGTGATCAAGCTTTTCCAAAGAAACAATAGCAACCACTAGTGCTTTTTCTCTCAACTCTATCTCCAATGAAATCAACATCATAATAACTTACAATCTCACATGAAGTACATTTCTCATACCACAAGTTGAGATTAGTACCTGATAAATATTGAAGAATTCTCTTAATAGCATTTAAGTGTGATTACTTTGGTTTAGATTGAAATCTAGCACAAATTCTCATACTTAATTGAATGTCTGGTATACCCACTGTAAGGTGTAGTAGTGAACCAATTATTCCATGATAATTTCTTTCTGAAACTTTTTTACCATTCTCATTAGCATCAATGATTTGAGATAGATGCATGGGGTATTCATTGGTTTGGCTTGATTCATATTGAATTTCTTTAAAAGCTCTTTTGTATATTTCTTTTGATGAATCAAGGTTCCCTCCTTTTGCTATTTTATTTGCAAACCTAGGAAGAGTTTGAGTTCACCATCATTCTCATCTCAGATTCACTCTGCATTAATTTTAAAAACTTTTCATAGAGAGAATGATTTGTAGCACCAAATATAATGTCATTAACATATATTTGAACTATCAGAAAGTGATTTTCTTATTCAAGCGTAAATAGAGTAGTATCAACCTTACCTCTCTTAAACCTATTCTCTAGCAAGAAAGTACTCAGTCTATCATACCAAGCTCGAGGACTTTGTTTCAGACCAAAGAGTACCTTTGTTAGCTTGAAGACATGGTTAAAAAGGTCTTCACTCTCAAAACCAGGAGGTTATTTTACATATACTTCCTCAGAGAGGAATCCATTTAGAAACACTAACTTAACATCCATTTCGTAGAGAGTGAATCTACTATAGGCAATAAAAGCTAGTAGCATTCTGATGGCTTTAAGCCAAGCTACTAATGCAAAAGTTTCATCATAATCAATTCCCTCTTGTTGATTATATGCTTGTCCAACAAATCTAACTTTGTTTCTAATGACTTTGCTGACTTCATCAAGCTTATTCTTGGACACCCACTTTGTACCAATGATGCTTTTTCCTTTTGGTCTTTCAACAAGTGTCTAGACTTTGCTTTTCTAGAACTGGTCTAGTTCTTCTTGCATAGTATCCACCTAACTTTGATCACTCAAAGCTTCTTCAATACATTTTAGTTCGATGGTGGAGATGAAAGCATAGTTAGACATATTTTTAAGGAATGATCTAGTTCTCACTCCTTTGAAAATGTCTCCAAGAACTTTGTTTTGAGAAATTGCCTTTAAATCAGAAACTCCTTTGTAGTTTCAGTAGCCTTGATGTTCTTCAACTTCTTCTTCTTCTTTAGATTCCTTTTCTACATGTTTAGAAATGTTGATTTCTGATTGCTTTGAAATTTTGAGCAAGCTTTCTGAAGTTTTTATGTTCTAGAGCTTACTTTCTGAAGGTTTAGCTTTCATCTTCTTGCTATCAGAAGTTTCTTTGAGACTTATCATCGCAAGCTTTCTTCCAGATCTTTGAGATCATTAGCTAAGTCTTTCTTCAGCTTCTTAAACTTAATGTGAATGGTCTCGTCAATGCATAGTATTCTCTTAGGTAGTGTTTGTTTACTATCCTGGGATAGAGATACAGGGATAGCGACAAAAATATAGGGATAGTAGAGACAATGGAGATGGGGAAAAAATTTAGAAGACAAAAATATTAAATTTCTATCTCCGTATCCTGTCCCCATTGTCCCCACATTTTGGAGGTACAGAAATTTTATGTTTTTTTTTGTCCTGGGGACAGAAAACTTTTATGCCTCTGTTCTTGTCTCCACCACAAAAAAATTTTGTGTCTCCAGTGTCTTTGTGTTTTTGTCCTAAATATAGTAAACAAACACTACCTTATTATATACCTTGTAAGCTCTAAAGACAGAAGAATAGCCTAGGGAACTACCATCATTAGACTTAGGATCAAACTTTGCGAGTTTGTCCCAAGTGTTAAGAATAAAATGTAACGCTTAGGGACGAAGTCGGGGAATGATCGCCGGTGTAAGAAGGCACAGACAAGGAGTGGCTCCTAGCAGACTTCTAAGCAGAGGGGTACATGAATGAACCAATTACACACTCGAATGAGAGGGATCCTGAGACTGTGTAAGTATGGGACTATACAGTTAAGGAAGGCTTATATGAATTGATTTGTATTACCTATACCAACAAGATGCATCTTCTTTTCAGTAGCCCATCACTAAAGAACTCTACAGTTAGGCATGCTTGACTTGGAGCAATTTTGATATGGGTGACCTCTTGGAAAGTTTTCCTAGGAAGCGTGTAAGTGAGGATAAAGCACACTGAAAAGACTTGTGTTGGTTTGTGGGGACAGTCGTCAATCCATAAAGCAGTAGGGAATGTTACATAAAACAAGATGATCCAAAGATATGGAAATATGAAATGTTGGGTTTTCTACCCTTCTATAGCTCATAGGGAGATTTTTTGAGGATAAGCCTTAGAAAGATCCTGTTTCGTATATAGCATGAGGTGTTCATAGCCTTTGCCTAAGAACCTTTTGACAAACCACTTTCCAAAAGCATTGTCCTGATCATTTCCTGCAAGCTTTTGTTTTCCTTTTAGCAACCCTATTTTGTTAGCGATTTCTAGAAGTAAAAAACTCATGAAGGATGCCATGATTTTCATAAAACTCCTCGAAAATATGATTTTCAAATTTTCCTCCATGATCAAATCTGATATAGATGATTTGGGAATCTTTTTCATTGCAAATCCGTTTTGCAAAAAAAATTGAATTTTTCATTGAATTTCACATTTAAGACTTTATTTTCTACTTTCAGATCTTCTTTTTCAAGCTTTAGATTTTCAGCTTCTGTTTTGGACATTTTGAGTTCTAAAACAATCTTTTTATGTTCTTTCTTCAGGTTGAGATAAAGAGAAGTAAGAGTTTGAGAGTCATCTACCAACTCTTCATATAAGGATAAAAGTTTATCATAGGAAAGATTAAAGTCAAAGTTGTTTACCTCGGGTTCATTTTCTAATGAGTAGCCTGCCATGAAGTATAGGTTTGCAATGTCAAGCTGCTCTTGATCTTTTGATCCTTTCTTTTCTTCTTCCAATCGGCTCTAGGTGGCCAGCATGCCTTTTTTCTTGGATGCGAATTTCTTCTGTAGACCTTTGAGTTTAGGATATTCTAGTTCAAAGTGTCCTTTCTCCCCACAGTTGTAGCAGGTGACGCTTTCTGGCATCACCTTGCCTTTTCTTTCCTTCCTAAGGTTATGTCCCTTCTTCTCTTTATCTTGCCTTTCCAGGGTTTTGACATCTTCCTCACCAGCATGGAGAGCTCATCTCTATCTTCTTCTTCTTCTGTTTCATCATCTAATTCTTCCTCTTTATCAGATATTTCAACAACTTTGATTACCTTAGCTTTATTTGGCTTTTGATAAGACGACTTAAAGGCCATGGACTTGCTCTTCTTTGTGGATTCACCATGCATTTCAGAGAGCACTACCTCATGGGTTTTAAGTGACCCAATGAGTGCATTCAGGCTGAGTTTGAAGGTCTTTTGCCTTAGTAATGACTATGACCTTAGGTAGCTATTTGGCATGGAGGCTTCTTAGAATTTTTCTAGCCATCATAGAGTTAGAATTGTAACATCCTAATTTTTAACCCAATACTCTAGAACATAATTAGGTTAATCATTAGTCTGTTACGTCATAGCTTCCTTATTTCTTTAAAATACTTAGCGGAAATACTGGTAAATTTTTTTTTTTGAATTATAAAAGCAAAGTGAGAGCCGCGTGACATATTAATTAATAATACACGAAAGGTAACAAAGCAAGCATCTCATAGCAACATGGCATAAGCAAGTAAAGGCACATCATAATAACATTGAACTGCATATTTATATAATATATGATATGCCCGCTCGTGTAGAGTGGGGCTTAGTTTAGTACAACATAAACAGATACAACTAAAAGAAAATACAAGGGAAAATACTACGGAAACGTAAAAGCAACTCCCCTACCCAAGTGCAACTAAAGGGATAACCTCTAAACAAAAGGAGGTCTATCCTCATCTAAGTGGTGTGTGCTCTACCCGGGTACTCCATCGGTCGTACGTCTCCTCCTACTGACGTCCATCTCACGAGCGAGGCACATATCTGGGAGTAAAGAGGCGGAACGGGGATCGAGAATGACCCCCGCGGTGTGGCCGCATCTCCGGTCGTTGTGCAAGCCGTGGTTGAGTCACGGTATCCTCACTGCCCTCCCTCATCAGTGGTGGAGTGGGGGCGGAGCTCTCGCTATACGGATGGGTAGGCAGGTCATCGGACGGGTCGGTCTCCGAGAAGTAGGTCCAAGGCACGTAATCGGGATAGTCACGCATGGCTGAGACGGTGGTGTACATGCGGAGCACTCTCTCATTATGCGTACGCGCGCGCTCAAAAACCCGCTCGTCGTCGCTGTAGGGTGCTATCAGGGAGAAGCGATGGGTGTGCACGGGGTGAGCGAAGGGACGTCCTACGAACACGAAGACTCGCACCATGCACTGTCCCTCAAAATGGTATGACCCATGATCAGGGTCATAGTGCACCTCCCACGTCGGGGTGTCCACGAAAACCACGAATGTCGCCATCTGAAGACGTGACGGAAAGAAAGAGATAGAGGGAGTGAGAATCTTGCTAAAGAATCTCAGTAGGGCCTCCTACTACCTAGGTGTCATCATCTACGTCCTCAGGAATCTTGGGTTTAGTAAACAAAATAATTGAGCATGCATTAAGTCCATTTTTAGGTTCTAAAACATAATTTAACCAAGGTCTGTTCATTTTAGCATGATTCTTAATGACATGGATGCAAACATATTAAAGGATGTATGCATGACTCTACTTAATACAAGAATAATCATCATATCTTTAAGAACATCATAATAGTGGCATAAAGTGGCAATCAAATTCTCTTTGTGACATAATCATCATAACTTCCTCATAGGCCACGCTAAAAGACAATCGCTCTGGGGGTGCTCGGCCGAACCGGTGTCACCCAGAACGTGTCACACCTCTAGGTTATGAGCTCATACCTTAACTAGTCGTCACTAGTTCTTACTTATCAATCTCGATAAGCATAACATAATCATAAACATAATCCCGACTTATCCAGTACGGGCTAGGGGGCATTTCTTGGGGGTGCTCGGCCGAACCGGTGCCACCCAAGAATTCATCTTGGTACCGATGTCACATGAGTTCTCTGGAGGTGCTCGGTCGAACCGGTGTCATCCGAGAACTCATCTTAGTACCTCATAAAATTTTCATAGGTTTTCAAAAACTTTTTGAGTCCCGAATTTGTCAGAAATTCGATGGCATAACTGTAGCATGCCGAATTTCTTCCAAATTCTTCTTTATGCCACATAAGTCAATCAAACATGCATCCTTCATCATAATTTCATGCATTCACATAATCATCCTCATACTTTCACAAGCAACATTAAAGATTCGTTAAGCACTTGGTCCTACGGTATTTTATGATCTGATCCTTACGGGCCTTAAACTTTTGAGATAGTTAACCTATCATCTCCTATCAAAATTTTATGCACCTAAGGGTTCTCTCTTAACAAAACTTATTATTATTCATGCTCTCTATTAAATTTGAGCATCATCATTCCTTAGGGGCGGCGCTTTAATCTTAACATTGCGGGGTTCTAGAACTTATGTTTTAAACCCTTTGTTGGTTCTGTCTTCGCCTAAGGCGCTATAAGTTAAACCTAAACCAATTATGAGTCATTCCTATGTCGAAGAACTAATTATAAACCATATTTACTGCATTATAAGGTTTCTGGACAGATTCTAAGAATTAAATGTTCTAAGGGTTCTAGAATTGCGGTTTTACGATTATTCTAGTTACTAGTTTCTCTATAGGTGCTAAAATCCAATCCTACTTCAATTGTAACCAAATTTTTCATGATTAAACAATCCTAATCTGATTATATTCCCATTGAAACAGTTTGGGCAGTGTCCATAAATAAATGGGATAAAACTATGCTAAATCTTGACTTTACGATTTTTCTAGAAAGCTAGTTTCTTTCCTACCTTGCATAGAAATGTTCCTACTTCATCATACATAATTTTTTTACTCATTCAAACACATCAAAACATCATCACATGGCAGCAAACTCATCATGGAAGAACCGAAACATTAAGTTTCCAAAAAGGTGCATAACTTGATATTTTCTAAAATGTATAAGTTGCTAGTTTCTCTTGGAACCAATTTTAGGACTTCTAAAACTCATTTGCAAACCATTTTACTTTGTAAAAGAGCTAAAAACATCCTTAGGTCAGTGACCACTTGATCCTTCCTAAAAGGGTACTAACTTCGTAAATCGTGTTGGTCTTAATCTCATAAACTTCATGAGGTTTTAAAGAAAATTCCTAAAACCTAGATTGTTGGCCCTTGTAGCTAGATGAACTCATTCCAAGTTCATCATCACTACTTGGCCGAGATTATGCATTCAAAGAATGCTCCCACATTAAACTTTAACTTGAGATAAAATGGGCAAGTCTTTGAGCTCTAAGGTCTTTAAGTGATGACATAATTTAAACATGCTATGCACTTCATTTTTATTCTTCATTACAAAGTAAAGTGAGAGCTTAAAGTAAATATACAAAACTTGAATTATAAATATGCAAAACTTAAAATATAAATATGCAAGTTCATTTCTTTATTTTAGTGCTCTAGGCCCAGCAACAATCGACTTTAAGGCCGAAATAGAAAGGCTTTGAGATTTAGTTAGGTGATAGTGCAAGTCCTCATTTTAAATCTTTACGTTCTTTAGTGACGAAAGGTAAATATGCTAGACAAGAATATAAATATGAGATGCACTCCATTCTTTAGCCTTTAACTTTAAGTGATGGCTTGGAAATTAAATATGAATGCAAAGCTCAAATTAAACATGTAATGCATAAGCTTGAATTTAAATATGAATGCTAGTCTATTTTACTTCTTATTAGAGCTCATACAAGACTTTAAAGGAACTTAAACCTCAACCCAAACTTATCATGTCAAGGTAAAGTAAAAACAAGAGTGAACCTGAAGGGTTCTTTAAAACACAAAGTTTCTTTTCTTGAAATGTAAACATAATTGACATTTTTATTAAAACTCAAGCTCTAGAGGCCTCATTGTGATGAACACATAGTCATCATCTAGAAGCTCCTATCATCAAGCCATTGTGAACCTTAATGGCCAACATGGCCGAAAATGTGTAGGAAGAAAAAGGAAAAGGAACCGAAACTTTTAAGTGGAAAAAGAACCATTTGAAACTTTAGAGACCATGACCTTGATGATGCATTAACACTAACATCATGAGTCCTCATCATTGAGTTCATGTTAGCCATTTTAAAATATTATCAAAGTGAAAGGTTTCAAGGATTCAAGAAGAAAAACTAAAAACATCTTTAACTCAAGAACAAAGATCAAGCTTTAGAGATTGTTCAAGTGATGAACATCATCATGAAACTCTCATCATCAAGCTCTCATTCCTTTGATCCTCAAGCCTCATGGCCAAAAACATAGAGAAGAAGGAGAAGAAAAGAAGTTCTAAAAAGATTCAAGAGAAACTATGAACACATAAAAAGATTAAGAACTTTAAATGAAAGAACTCTTGAAAGAAAATCCCTACCTAGTGGTTTGAAGATTGGGATGAGAGAAGAGGATGAAGAACTTGAAGACTTGAACTTGAGAGAAAAAGGAAACTTTGAAGTGCTCTTTGAAAACTTACACTTAGTAAATGAACCCAAAATGATACAAGTTCACCCAAGCAAGCTATTTATAGAGAAACGAAACAAATGCAAGGTGCAAGGAGGGAGGAGGGCTTCGGCCATCAGCCTCATGGGCAGCCCATGAGTTCCATGAGGTGAGATAATGTGGTCTTGAGGCATGGTGAGGTATGGTTTAAAGTATGATGAGGTATGGTTCAAGGTATGGCTTCAAGCATGGTTCTTTGAGTGAGAAACAATTCAACATGTGTGGTAAATGGGAGAGAGAGGGCCGAAGTGCATCAGCCATGGGGAGGGTTCTCTTGTATTTTAATTGTGGTTTAGAGTTGTGTTTAGGTGTATCTTTGATTAGGATCAAGATTAGGAATTTGTAAGAAAGTGTTTAGGTGAGAAAATGGGTAATCAAGGTTGTCAAGACATAATTAAGGAATGTTCTTGCATTATTAGTGAGTTATAAATTCATTTTAGTGTATAAACAATTCTAGACACAATTCCTTGATTTAAGGAATTGGAGAGAGAAAACACTATTCAAGATTTCAAAAGTGAAATCTTGAGTTTTAGAAAAGAGATTTAAATCTATTCTAAGCAATCTTAGGTTTTAATTAATTTTAATAATTTATTTTGACTCTAGATTAATTATGAAAATTAATTAATCTTCGATTAGAGCCTAATATTGCTTAGGTTTGCTTAATTATATCATTAAGCTCAAAAACACTATTCTAGGAGCAAAATCGTAATTTTGTACTAAAATTGCCCGGGATTGCCGGGACTCAAACGTATGTTTTGAAACATATAAAAACATGGTTTTAAACCTCTGGGGAAAGTTTCGGGTTCAAACGGTACCTTTACCCGCGTAAAAACGCTATAGGGGTATTTTGGTAATTTTGACCCGAAACTACGGAAAATGAGACTTTCGCCTCCGGACCCATTCAAGGGTCATTCAATCCCCTTCAAGCATTGACTTGGCCCTTTGAGGACTGTCGGGTCGGCCATCCTCGAATTCCGGGCCGAAAATGACCTCAGGGGCATTTTGGTCATTTTCCACTCAAACAGAAAATCGGGGCATTACAAGAATATTTTTTGCCTAATCCTTTAAGTTGGTTTATGATATGCATAAACCTTGTAGTCATTTCATAAATATTTTCTGAATTTGTCATTTGAACATCTCATATTGATGAACCAGTATACTGACCTTTGTTTCTTTCACTTGATCAGTACCTTCATGCAACATGTACAGCCTGTCCCATATTTCTTTTGCCGTGTCACAAGCAATGATTTTGTCATATTCAGCTTTGGTCAGTAGACATGAGTAAGTACTTAGCTTTTGTGTTCAGTTAAACTTTGGCCTTGCGTAGCTCTGTCTACTTACTCCGGGGGACTTCTCTTGATATTAAGGGCGCATCATTTGTTCCTGACATGTCCTCCATTAGAACATAATCTCATTCTTGTATAATCTCCAATAAGTCAAGGCTTGTATATTTTATGAACAATTTTATTCGGTCTCTCTAGTAGGTATAATCCCCACCATCAAAGAATGGCAGTCTATCGATGGAGTGTCATTCAGCTATATGAATATTTTGTGCCATTTGTCCCTTGGATCTTTATCATCTGCATTTGTTAGAGTGTTCAACCCTTTAAAGGCCAAGCTCTGATGCATTTGTAGGTAGAAAAGTGCACGAAAGGGGGGGTTGAATTGTGTTTCGCTTTTTCCTTTCTTATTTGACTTCTAAAAAACTTAATCAAGATACTGTCAAGCAGTGAGCTTAAAGTGCAGTGGAAACAATGTTAGAGATGTCAAAAAGTGAGCTTTCTAAACTAAGAAAGTTAACAAAGTGCATAAAATAAAGCTTATCAAAAGAAACACAAAATTTTAACTAAGTGCATTAAATAAATAAAAGATGAAGGAGAAGAACGATATTGCTCAAGAGTTTTTATACTGATTCGGTCAACCTGCCTATATATGGTTCTTAATAATAGTTGAGTTCCACTAAACCTTTCTCAACCCGATAAAGAAACAAGGAAGTCTTTACGGTAGCCTTCTCAAGCTTTCATCTTTGACCAGTAGACAATCCCTACTGTCACCAATCAAGTAGTTATTCATCAATCTCTTCAAGCTGAATCAAGTAGTATTTGACCAACCTTTCCAACCTAAACTGAGTAGTCTTTAACCAGCCTCTCCAAGCTAAACCTAATAGTCATTAACCAGTCTTTCCAAACTAAATCGTGACTAGAAAAATACCTTTACTATAGCATTGCAAGTAGTCTTTGACTAGTCTCTTCAAGCTAACTCACACCGATCACTACTAGATCAAGGTTACAAAGATTTGTGTTTGGGTTTGCAACTCAAACTAACCTACACTCAAGTTTCCTTAGATAATACAATGATAGGCCTAGTATAACTTGAATGAATTCTTTATAGCTATTCTTTCTTGGAAGAATTGTATGAACAATGAAGGAATGTAGAAAGAAGATTTTTACAATCAAGGAAACTGATTACAAGATGTAATAAACTTTACAAGATAAGAGGAAATTTTCACAATTTTTTTGCTCTTTGTACAGTGTTAATCCTTCTTTTTCTTTGAAAGCATAGTATCTATTTATAGATGATCTTGCTTATGACTATTGCCTTTGATAAGATCTCTAAGTGACATGCTTTGATCATCTGTTTGTGTCTTAGAAAAGCAGTCCAAAATAGTAGCCTGTCTTTTTGTCAAAGTTGTTGTAGAAGCCATTGCAAGGTTGAGGTTTCTGATGTCCCTTCAGAAACTACTCTTACTTTCTAAATGTGGTTTCTAAACTCTTTCTTCTAGAAGTTGGGGTAGTTGACCACAATGGTAAAAAAGATGTCATGCCAGTTTTGACATTGGGTTTTAATTTATCAATTTCAAATTTGAATTTTAAATTTCCCTCCTTTTCTTGTAGAGTGCAATGTCTCACTTTCTAAAGTGCGGTGTCATTTCCTTGATGAATCTTTCGTCTTCTAGTCTTCAATCAGAGCTTGTTGATGATCAAAGAATTACGAGAGTGATGATTGAAGATAGTAGAACACTTTGACTTCAGATTTTGATTGATATCTTCATTTCAAGTGCACTGTCTGAAGTCCAGTGTTTTTTTTTTAAGTCCAGTTTTTTCAAAACATTTGGCATTTTTAAGCTCGATTTTTGACATAATTCCACTTCCATTTAGTTCCTCTATCTTAATGTGAGATAAAACATGCTTGTTCATGTAAGGTGAAATTATTTTTCGCTTAATAGAGCCAAGTCATGCTAACGATATAACCTGTTTAGCTACTCAAGAAACACAAGATAAACATTAGTCATTCTTCAAAATATTTTCTTTAAATTGGCTTTGTTATCATTTAAAACATATGTCATTAATACTTTTAGAAAGGTTCTGGAGCTAACAGAAGATGTCAATTCAAGTCTAGGACATTACTTTGAAGACATAGAAGATCAATATGACTTCTTTAGAAAAGAAAAGTAGCAATAATAAAAGTGTGTGTAGGCATTGTCTCCACACAGTAAAAGAAGAAGAAACAAAATCAGAGCTTGTTGATGATCAAAGCATTACGAGAGTAATGATTGAAGATAGTATAACACTTTGGCTTCAGATTTTGACTTATATCTTCATTTCAGGTGTACTGTCTGAAGTCTAGTGTTACTTTCTAAAGTCCAAAGTCTTGGTTTCTTGAACTGATGGTGTTTCTTCAAAAGGTTTGGCATTTTTAAGCTCGATTTTTGACATAATTCCACTTCTATTTACTTTCTCTCTCTTAATGTGAGATAAAACATATTTGCTCATATAAGGTGAAATTATTTTTTGCTTAGTGGAGCTAAGTTATGCTAACGATATAACCTGTTTAGCTACTCAAGAAACTCAAGATAAACATTAGCCATTCTTCAAAATATTTTCTTTAGATTGGCTTTTTTGTCATTCAAAACATATATCATTAACACTTTCAGAAGGGTTTTGGAGTTAATAAAAGATATAAATTCAAGTCTAGGGCATTACTTTGAAGACATAGAAGATCAGTATGACTTCTTTAGAAAAGAAAAGTAGCAACAGTAAAAGTGTGTGTCGGCATCATCTCCACACAGTAAAAGTAGAAGACACAAAATGCTCTCAGTACAAGCATCTCTCAACAGGAAAAGCAACTATTGATAGAACCCTACAATAGTAAGAGCAACAAACAACATCTTTAAAAGTAACATTATTGTAGTTTACTTTTCAAAAGAGAAATAATTGTAATAGCTTTAGTATTCTATATAAGCAGCAAATGTAATCAGAGGGGGCATCCGAAAAAATCCTCAGCCTTAACTCTAAGAGAAGGCCTTGTATTCAATTCCACACTCACTTGTAAGAAATCCTACCGTCATCTAATAAAGTCTTCCAATTGTCACCAATTATCAACAAATATTTGTAAGTTTTCATTATTTTATGATTCCTTTATATATTCTCAAGAAAGAACTTAGAAAATTAGAAAGAGATCAAAATCATGGTTTTGATTTAATAGATTTATTGAAAATAATCCTGCTTAGGATCAAGCTTTGTGAAATCAATTATACTCCGTGTAATGCCCGGGGACGAAGTCGGGGAGTGATCGCCGATGCAAAAGAAGACACAGACAAGGAGCGACTCCTGGCAGACTTCTAAGCAGAGGGGTACATGAATGAACCGATTACACACCCGATTGAGAGGGATCCTGAGACTGTGTAGGTATGAGACTATACAGTTAAGGAGGGCTTATATGAATTGATTTGTACTATCTATACCAACAAGATGCATCATCTTTTCAGTAGCCTATCACTAAAGAACTCCATAGTTAAGCGTGCTTGACTTGGAGCAATTTTGGGATAGGTGACCTTCTGGAAAGTTTTCCCAGGAAGCATGTGAGTGAGGACAAAGCACACTGAAAAGACTCGCGTTGGTTTGTGGGGATAGTCGTCAATTCATAAAGCAGCAGGGGATATTACAAATGGTATCAGAGCCTGCACCTCTCTCAATACGGTGTGATTCGGGGACGAACCAAGCCGAAGTTGGTGGGCATGTAACGCCCGGGGACGAAGTCGGGGAGTGATCGCCGGTGCAAAAGAAAGCACGGACAAGGAGCGGCTCCTGGCAGACTTCCAAGCGGAGGAGTATATGAATAAACCGATTAAACACCCAAATGAGAGGAATCCTGAGACTGTGTAGGTATGGGACTATACAGTTAAGGAGGACTTATATGAATTGATTTGTCCTACTTATACCAATAAGATGTATATTCTTTTCGGTAGCCCATCACTAAAGAAATCCATAGTTAAGCGTGCTTGACTTGGAGCAATTTTGGGATGGGTGACCTCCTGGGAATTTTTCCCAAGAAGCATGTGAATGAGGACAAAGCACGCTAAAAAGACCCGTGTTAATTTGTAGGGACAGTCATTAATCCATAAAGCAGTAGGGGATGTTACACTCTATATTTCATATTATTGAATTATTTACCAACCTATATCAAGAAAGATTTTATTGTTTCAGTTGTTTTTAATTGTATCCATTATATTCACTTAGATTAAGATTAAGAGTACTTGATAGATTTCAATTGCAAGTTTTACAAGCAATTTTTGATATAAAAAAGCTATCACAAGATTATCATACCTATAGAAGATAAAGTTATTTATATTGTAGACTCTCTACTATTGAAGATAGAATTAAGATTCCCAAAGAAGATTTACAAGTTTTAGCTGCATATTTAATAAACTCCTTGTAAATAATCCTTAGATCTGGATATTTGAACTAATAATGAGACAAATTATTCTGACCGACCTTATGGTTTGATGAATTCACCTCATCTCTCTTTTATTTGTAAAATTTATTTAGGAGATATCTGGCTCTATGAAATCCTTACACCAAACTTCTTTGAATTTGTAAGATCATTGCATTACTATCTCTTTCATTGCACATTGCATAATAAATCTAAGGGTGATTAGTGTCATCCAAACAAATTAATCAAGGGAGATCAGTGTCATCCAAATAAATTAAGGGGTGTCAAGGTGACTTTTATCTAACAAAATTAATGTCATTTACTCATGTTAATATATAATTAGATCACTCGAGAAAACTAAAATCCTAATTTTGTTTCTTTAATTTAGGTCCAAGTGCTCACTTAGATGCTATTATCTTGGTTTAAAAAAATATCTTCTCTATATTAAAAAGATCTTTAAATGTTTTATAGCATGTTTGGGTGAATTTTTTAAGTAAAAGAAAAACCAGTAAAAAAAAAAAGTAAAAATGGATTTTTTTAGAAGCTATAGTTTTCATGCTTATTGGATGCTATTATTTTGATTAAAAAATATTTTTTAATTTTAGAAAAATCTTTTCGTATTTTTTGGTATGTTTGGCTAATAAATGCTTTGGGTAAAAGCATAATCATTAGAAAAAGTAAAAAAAAAAAGAGAAGCTATAATTTCTTTCTTCTAGATAAAGATGTTTTTATAACATAAAAAATATATTTGATAATAAATAAAGATCTTTTAATATTACATTCAAATATAAAATAATATTACATTCAAATGTAAAACATCTTTTGCTTTTGTAAAAAATATTTTAAAAATAGATCATTTGAAAAAAATATTTTTATTGAGAAGGAAATGCAAACAAACTCTCTGTCTTCTGGAAAAAGATGTTTGATAATAAATAAAAATCTTTTACTGCATGTTTGGAAAGACAAGATACCTCAAAATCAATTTTGATGGTCAAGAATTGATTTTATGTGTTTTTTCATGTTGTTTGGTTTCACAATTTGAACCCAAATGCAAAATCAATTTGGCTCCAAAATTAATTCTCATAGAAGCGATAAATTGTTACTTAAAGGATTTTACTAGTCTAGATTAAAATGCCAAGCATATATCATTTTTTTATCATAAAATCATTTTTTTTGTAATAATAAAATCAATTTTAACAACATCAATTCTATAAATACAGAACCAAACACATATTTAACGTGACATCTAAATATAAATTTGTATTATATCCAAATATAAAAACATATTTTAGTGTTGTAAAAGATTTTTTAAAAAGAGACATTTTAAAAAAAAGAGAACTACCATTTTAGTCCCCAAAAGATTATGTTATTGACAAAATAAGTCTCAAAAGAAACCATATTTGCCCGTAGCTATAAAAAATCTATCTCATTTGACAAATTCACCCAAAGGTACAAAATTGATTATGATTTACGGTTTATGTCAAGTTTATACCATAGAACTACTATTTTAGCCCCAAAAAATCATATCTTTGAAAAATAGTCCATTTTACCTCAAATTAGTATTGTAAAATGACTACTTTAAATCTTAAAAGATCACATATTGGACAAAATAGCCCATGAAAGAATTATTTTTGCTAAAGTAAACAAAGACCATATGTCCTGTTATTGATTATGTGTAGATTTAATTTTTATAATAAATTCTAACTTATTTCACAGTGACCATCCAGAGAGAGAGCATAGTGTCGTTGAGAAATACAATAACTTTAAGAAATCATTCTTGTGAGAGCAGAAAAGTAAGAATTTCAGAAACATTTATTCTTTGCAAAATAAAAAAGATAGCTTAAAGCGAAAATTTTTTTTCTAAGCAAAGAGCCATAGTAAGAAAAAATTATCTAAACTACCCTATATAAAAGAAGTGAGAAAAGTTGCGATTAATTATAAAATTTATCTATACACATATATAAGTAAACAGGACGTATGAATATTTTTGTTAATAAATTAGATGGTAATTAGATTGAGGGACAAACTTCACCGGTCGCTAAAAGACTTTTCAAGTTTGAGGAGAATAATTTACAATCATAAATCTCAGGACTAAATTTGGCTTTTAGTAGATATTTTAAGTAGAAATCGAAACGGGCTCCATCGCTAATCAGTTTCGAAAGATCGTGCTTAACACGGAAAGCCTGGCTAGTTTCATCAAACAAAATGATATAAGAATAGAAAAGAGTGACTTGTTGGAAGTTTGACGCTTTTGGTCATTATCTTCCTTTTGCCATTCTCAAAGCCTCTCACGTTACATCTCAGATTCACGGGCTCCATCGTTCTGCCTATTGCTCAAGCACGTGTTCGCGACAAGCAGCATGGTTCGCCTGAGTAACAATCTGATTGGGCTCCTGAATTTCCTGACCCTCATCCTCTCCATCCCCATTCTGGTCACCGGTGTTTGGCTCAGCAAGCAGGCCAACACAGACTGCGAACGCTGGCTCGAGAGACCCGTCATTGCGTTGGGCGTTTTCCTATTGGTGGTCTCCCTGGCGGGTCTCGTTGGCGCGTGCTGCCGTGTCTCATGGCTCCTCTGGCTCTACCTCTTGGTCATGTTCCTGCTCATCCTTCTCGCGTTCGCCTTCACCATCTTCGCCTTCGTTGTCACCAACAAAGGCGCTGGTGTTGCCCTTTCCAATAGAGGGTACAAGGACTACAGGCTCGGGGATTACTCCAATTGGTTGCAGAAGAGAGTCAACAACACCCACACTTGGAACAGGATCCGCAGTTGCCTCCAGTCAGGGAAACTTTGCTCCGAATTCCAAAACCGCTTTGCTAACGACACCGTCCAGCAATTCTACGCCGAGAATTTGTCGGCGCTTCAGGTGAGATGTGGAATTCTATTTGTTGAATGTTTTCGGGGGGTTTTGATGTCTGTGTTTGTGTTTGTGCGTTCGACGAGGTTTTCACCTCCTCTTCTGTGGTTGAACTCTTTATTCTGAAATTTCGAGCTTGATCCTGTAAAGGGTTTGCTCCTAATTCTTTACTTGTGTTTTCCTCGTTTTTTTTTTGTGTTTTTGAAATTTGAACTTCTTCTATGTTTTGATATTTTGAACTTGATTCGGTAGCACTTGTTCAATGCGCATCTGGTCTTCAATTGAAATATTGCTTGACCAGTTCGCTGTTTAATTTGTATGATAAAGTGTATGTATTTTAGGATGCCTCAAGTTGACTTCGAGACATGATTGAAGTTTCTACCGAAAAACTTCTTTGCAATTTGCGTTCTCCAGTAGACTATAAACTTCTAGTTGAATTTCAATTTGTGCTTGAGTTTAAAGACATCCATGGTGGTCTATAAATCTATGCACCAATAACAGTTACTTTCTCTGTTGTCCCACCGCCATCCTGTATTTTAAGGTGATCGCTTCTCTGAATTTGATTTCTAAATGGATTTCTGGAAAAAGGTGAATATTCCTCATATCGAACTTTTTGGGTTTTAATTTTATACTTTTTTGATGAACTTTTATTTTATATCCTTTCCTGCGTGGTCAAGGTTTCTTTTCGAAAGATGGTCTTTTAATCTGTGTTGGCTTTGTTGTATTCTTTTCTTCTCGTCCTCATTTCCAATGCATTTGTGTCGGAGGTTTTCAGTATTCTTTTCGTTCAATTAAAAGGTGAATTGCTTTTTCTTGCTGTTGAACTACACTCCTCTGCCTGTTAACAAGCTTTTTCATTTTTTTCTTGGTGCTCTAGAGGGCTGAAGCCCACTTGGTAATAGTCTATTATTTCCTTGTTGCTTTTCAAACTGTCTGGTTTGGATGTTGACAAAAAAAGAAATAAAAACTTTCCGGATTGGATGTTATGCAGGACTACATTTTTTTGTGTATTTGAATAAAGTGTCAGTGTCTTGGTTTTAGGCCAATATCCAGTGACCCGTACTTAAGGTGTCCAAGTGATTCTGGACTATTTTCGCCATGAATACCAGCCCTTACTGTGAAAGCAGACACAGCCTTCTATATGGATCGTGATGAGTGAGTTGTAGCACCCCGTCCTTCTAATTTAAGGAGGTGTTAATATGGATCCTGCCATGTGGATCATAATCTAGTTTTCCATTGAGACTTGTACCACAGTGTGTTTCGGACAACTTCTCATAATCTACTTCTAGGTTCGAATTATATTCTAGTTATGTTTCAAATAAGTTTTGAGGAGAACGTATTAATTCATGACTGCTTAACTTACTTTACGTCTCATGCAAGTACTGATTGTTATAGACTTAGTGATGTGTCGTGTTCTTTTCTTGCTTAACGTAATGAAATAAGTTACGCACAGATTACTTTAATGAAAAGTTCTGATGGTTATAATGGAATATCATGTTCCAAATGACTTGATAAGCTAGTTTAAATTCTCAAGGTGTGAGATCCTGATTGATGTAAGTTCAATGCAAATTATCGTGATTGCTTAACTTATGGGTGTCTTAGAAGTCAATTGCTTTGTGTGACACGCAAGTTCTGATGGTTGTGGTAGTTTGTCATGTTCCTTGACTCCTTATTTTAATGAAATATCTTAGGCTAACAATATTTTGTGTGATACACAAGTCCTAATGGTTATAGTCTTTGTAATATTTTTGAATGATTTCCACTACTTTTCACTTAATTGCTTATTTCGTTGTTTTATTTGAACTCTATGGTTTCTCTTGCCGACGAATGTGAACTTGGAATAGAAATAGGACTTGAAAATTGATATTTTGTTGTGACCAATTCATTAAGCCTATGCATATTTGATTTATCTGTGCATAGTGCAGAGCTTCTACATATGCTGCTGTATTTTGTTAATTCGTAGTCTATAATTCCAACGAATGGAATTCTATCTTAAAACTGCTGATGAAATCTGTTTTTTTTTTTTTTTTTCCAAAGCAATTTTGTAGAATTTATTACGCATGTGTTCTGCATGTCTCCAGTTTTTCATACACGTTGTGAATGTTTTCACTTGCCTGCATCTGGTTTATAAATTTTAGAGGTCACACGATTTTCTAATTTGCTTTTGCAGTCTGGGTGCTGTAAGCCACCAGACAACTGCAATTTCACGTACCAAAGCCCAACTGTCTGGAATAAGGCCGAGGGTGCAGCTTATTCCAACCCTGACTGTAATGCGTGGGAGAACGATCGAAATGTTCTGTGCTTCAATTGCCAATCTTGCAAGGCTGGGCTACTGCAAAACCTTAAGACTGACTGGAAGAAGGTGGCTGTTGTGAACATCATATTCCTCATCGTCCTCGTTGTTGTGTATTCCATTGGTTGCTGCGCGTTCAGGAACAACAGGAGAGACAGCTGGAAGGGGAGATATTAAGCTTAGTAGATGCAGTACGTTATCAGCCTGTAGATGAGTTGGATGATTCGGTTTATCTTCTGGCTTCTTTGTTATGTTTATATATGCGACGACTATGACAGGCTATGTTTATTTCATTGTAAATTGCCATTTTTATGTCGCACTTTCCTACTACCGCCATGGTAATTGGTAACGTGTTATCTTCACTGGCTACTGTCTTCCCTACATCATCTCAATTCCCTAATTTGTTCACTTGTTTTGCTGATGATGATGATGTGGACGCTGATGGCATGAATGTACTTCGCACACACTTCCCATTGCCCCCCACCTTGTATTGCTTGGTGCTTAAAATAGTCAACTTAAAATAGTCAACTTCGTTAGTTGTTTCCCTTAAGTCATTTTTGTGTATTGTGTTTGCCATAGCCATATGGATGGGGTAATATACTTTTGTTATGGATGCCGTTGATTCCAATGGACGGACATAACTCCTTTTCAGTTTCGACGGTGATGAGTTTCCCTGACGTCTCGATGACCTGTCTCTGCATAAGAAAAGTCATGAGCACGTGGTCGGCAAGCACGGCAATTGAAGGTAGACTTGGCCGGTGCGTGGGTCCACCACTTATCCATCTTGGTTTAATTAACAATATTGCTATTTCGATTTTCGGATAACTGAGGGATTGACATGAAAATGTGGGGTGAGAAATGAGGATTACGACAGTGTTATAACACAGGTCACTGGGTCATGAGTGCGTTGTTTTGGCTGAGTGCGCTGATGCTTCCTTCTGTTCCCACTACTTTTCCTTTTTTCTGTTTTTTGTTCCTGGCTACTATGCTTGTCCCAACTTGGATGCCAGTCTGCAGTGGGGGATGGAATTTGAATTCCTTTTAATGATGCTTTTTAAACGTGCTTTTCAGTCTGAACTGATTTTGATTGGTATAAAAATCTAGTATACCTGATTTTATTGTAACTAAAATTTAAAATTTGATTTTATGCGGATCAATTTTGAAATTTAAAAAATTTGATTGATTATTAAGAAAATTCACCAATAAATAATTTTATATTATGTGTTTGAATAGTTTTCTTTTTTTCATAATTTTTGTTAAAATTTTAAATTTTAACATACTTTAAAAGTTGTCAATTAACATAAGTTTTTTGCTAATATTTCTTAAATATTAATAGTATAGGTATAGATATCTACTTTTGTTGAGAACATGTGTGAGAGTGTTTTTTTTCCCTCTCTCTCTTCTGTCATTTATCTGAGAAATCACCAAATTTAGTCTCAGATGAATGAATGATGAAAAAAAAAGAGAGAAGTGAGAACAAATAAACCACTTGCACTAGCCATGGACAACGCTCCCTTATCTCTAAGAAAATTAGCTGGAGTATCCGCTAGCAGATTTCAATGTTGAGACATAAATACAGTCAAAAACACAAAAACCAAGACGGAAACCGACCTTGGCTGAAACCATGGTCGGAGCAGGGATAGAAATGGGTATATATTTTGCACCAAAAGAAACAAAAAATAGAGAAATGAGTATATATTCATGGGGTGAATACATGTCTCGTACTGTTTCCCCATTTAAAATTTTATTCCCCTTCATGGGATCTTTTTTCTAGTTCCTCATGAGAATTTGAATCTTTATAGATATTTAAAATGTTGTGTTTTACTAGGATAAAATAGTAATTAAGCTAATTTTGGAGGGAAATATTCTTGTCATTCCAAATTCAACATTTTTTGTATTTGATGTCAAAGAGGCTCTTGATGTCCATTCAAAGTCATTCCTTCACTTCTTAGGGCTCGTTTGCTTCCTTTCTTGAAAAAGATTTTTTTTTTTTTTAAAGAAAACTCTAGAAAATCCCATTTAATTTTGACTCATGTATTTTTATACTATTCCTTTAAAAACATGTAAAATGATCCTTGAACTTTTTGATATGTGCATATTACTACAATATATTAATAGGTGTTTTTTATGTTAAAAGTATAAAAAAAATCCTTTAATTTTTTTTAATCTATATACACTTTTATCCTATTATTTTTAATATATGAGATTCTCAAATGTGATTGTAGAGTCCTTACATGAAATTTTTCTTAAAAAAATGAATATTCATTATCAAATTGTGGTAATGTACAGGTATCAACAAGTCTAACGACTAATTTGTATATTTTAAAGTAACAGAACCAAATGCACATGAGCCAAAGTTGCAAGGGATCTTCTAAATATTTTTCTTTTTTAAATGATCTCTCGTAAAATGATATTTTACATAAGTAAAAGATATTTTATGTTTAGATATAATATTAATTTATGTTTGAATGTAACATTAAAATATCTTTATTATTACCAAACATATTTTTATGTCATAAAAAACATCATTTTTCCCCAGATAGAAATTATATCATCCAAACGAGCACTTAATTTTTAAGTTCCAAACACATATTTTGTTAAAGTCGCATTATCTTTGCTTCCCACTGTTAGCTCCAAAACCCTATGCGCTTAATTATTTTGAATGACAACAAAGCTAACCTAAAGAAAATGTTTTGAAGAATGATTGATGTCTCTATTTGAGTTTCTTGTAAGATTATAATAAGTTTCTATTATTTAGCAAGAACAAAACTCACTCAAATGAGAATATATTTTACTACACATGCGTAAACATGTTTATCTCACATTATGATAGTTGAATTGAAATAGAAGTGAAATTATATCCTTATTCAAACAATTGATAGGTAACGATAAGAAGAGGATTGCAACGTTACAAGAAACCAAGTTCTGAGACTTCAGAAAGTAGCATGGGACATCAGAAAGTACACTCAAGATGAAGAAATCAACTCATGTCCAAGAGTAACGTGTTACTTAATCTTCAATCATCACTATCGCAAAGAAATCATTAGCAAAGAAGGTTGGATTGAAGATCAGAAAAGTGAAGAATTCATCAAAGGACTGATTACGACATTAGAAAGCTCATATGTGAGTGGAGTGCAGAATGCTATAGGAAAAAGAGGAAAATTTGAATTTTGAAATTCAAATGTTCAAGTCAAACCCGATTTCAAACTGGTACATTATCTCTTTTGCCTGATTGATCAACTGTAACATCCTCCCAAGTACAACATTAATCTTAAGCCATGACATTGGACTCAAGAGTTGTTACTTATAGATTAGCAAACCTTTCTTAAATATCTATACCAAGCTCGATTAACGTGTATAATAACTAAGCATAATTCTATTAAAATATATAACAAAAAAATAATACATTCATTTAATACAAAGTTGAGTACAAAAAGAAGCTATACTAAAAGCTTGAATACACCTCTGTTCTCTAATATATTCTCATACATATCCATTCCACTAAATACAACATAATAAAAGCATTAACTACTGCACTATTGCAATTTCGAATTCTTTTGCGTAGCAGCATCATAGTCCTCTAGCTTAACCTAGAGACGATATGGAACACAAACACATAGGGGTGAGAATTCTAAAATTCCCAGTAGGGCATTTCCCCCCAAAACACAATCGTAATGACATCATCATCATCCCAGCCACTTCAGTTTATTAAGAAAAAGGTGATCAAGCATTACATAATAACGATTCATTTTTAAAATTCCAAATCATATTTCTAAAGTGGATTGTTTTTAAAAAATCAATCACTTAGTACACATTTATCATAAGCTCATAATCATAGTAAATAATGTCAATCAAAATTATTCTTAATGATACCAATATGTATATACAAAATGTAGGCAATTGCCCTTTATAAATCAAAGAGGATCTAATCTATCTTTATTTTCCCTTGACAAGTTAAAAAGGATCTCATCCCTCTATTTGCCCTCGACCAGTCAAAAGGATCCCATCTCTCTCTATTTGCCCTCAATAATTCAAAAGGATCTTATCTCTCTATATTTACTCCCGACAAGTCGAAAAGATCTCATATTTCTTATTGCTACAGAACTTTATTCAATATATAATTTATTTTTCCTTTTCCAATGCATGCATAATACACATATAGGCATTTATTCACACTGTAATTTCAATTATGCCTCATAACCAATATTTTAAGTTGCTAGCATGCATTCACATATATTATACTTGAATTTAAGGATATTATCTCATCAATTCCATGCTTTGGTTTACTTTCCAGCACCTTGGCAGATTTTATGCTATTATAGCACAAATTTATTTGCACAATAAAAATTCAATTCCGAGTCTATAAAAATTATTCAAAACACTTCAATGTGTCCACAAGGTTTCATAAAAATTTCAGAGCAAGAATCATTCTCTAACTATGTTAAGAAAATTCCACAAATTTGGAGGTCAGAAACACTCTGCTCATAGCCAACAGCCATAGTTCCCAAGTTTATTATCCTATCAAATGATCATATCAAATCATACAAAAATTCAGGGTTGGACTTCAATATGTCCTCAACACTCTGTAAAAATTTCAAGTGATAATTCAGTCATTTGTTATGGCAATAAAATTAGTAAACTTTATAGCTTCTATTCCAGCATTTAGGCAGCACATAGAATACTTCAGTTTCTGATTTTTCAAACATAGCATAAATGCCCAAAATGACTCCAAAATTTTACTAGAGACACCTCAACATGTTAACTACATCCCACAAAATTTTCAGATGAATCCAAGATCTCTAAATAGATCAGAAAATTCGAACAATTTCTCTGCTTGCTTCAAATCGGGATTTTCCAGCAACAAGGTTCAAAGTGTATAATTGTTTTCAAGTAGTAAAATTCTTTAAAATGACCTAAGAAAATCATGGAGTTATCTTAGGATGTTAGCTTCGACATATAATTTTTCTAGCTCACAAAAGTACCCACAACTACATAAGAAATTTCGTGATCATGCCCTGTCTATAAGAAAACCGAATTTCCAGCAAATGTGATTAACACTTCTCTAGCAAAATTGAGTTTTTTCACAACACCAATACAAATACACCTACACCTATATGTAATCATTCATTAGAACCAAGAATATTGATTTTCAAACCCTTACAATATCAAAAAAAAAAAATTCATGAAGCAAGAAAACACCACCCTACCTTGCAAACTTTAAAGCTTTGCACTCCAAAGGTGTTCCAATGGATTTCTCTTCACTTCAAAGACTCCCAATCAAGCCTCAAACCTTCCTTAGGCAGTGAGGAAATGAGATATCAAGGTGAGGATTGATGGAGAATTGAGATTTTAATCGGTTAGTTTTGTAGGTTGTGATGAGTAAAATAAGTTTTGTGAAGAGAGTTTGAGGTTTTATCAATTATAGGCTAAAATTTTTGGGATTGGAAAGCAAGTTCGAGCTCTTGAGAAATGGAAAATGGAGGTTGTTGTTGCTCTCGCTTTGCAGGCCGAGAAAGTGTTGGCTTAATGGAGAAGTTGTATTGAATTTATCTTGTAAAGAAAGATTAGATATTGTATAAGGTAAATGGATAATTCTTAAAGAAAGAAAATAAAATGGATGGCTAGTATTTAATCTTGGAATTCAAGATTAAACCTTAGTCTCACACATGTGTCAAATAGATATACGCTATCTATTTAGCATGATTAAACTATCTTTCAGTGTCAAAAATTGCACACCGAAATTTTACCAAACGGGTAGAATACCGTACCCGGGTAATCAAATATTGCCCAAAAATTAATCCTAAGTATTAAATCCTTATTCCTTATCATTTTTAATCTCAATCCTATAATTTCTCAATTTTGGGCACCTCCAGGTCCCAATTCTATGGTTTCCACTATCTCGACGGACCCGTGGAGCCTACAAAGTTACTATTCATATTTTGTTTTTACAAATCGGTTGGGTCATCTACATCATTGCTAAAACTATCAGATTTTTGAATTATGACTAATAAAGTTCAAATTAATTCTTAAAAAAATTTTAGGGTGTTACATCAACCACCCTAGCTTCATGAAGGAGGAGTTCAGAAAGTATGCTCAAAAAGTATAAGAGTAGTTTTTATCGGAAGATCAGAAAATGTACCACCTATGAGCGGCCATTTGTTCTACAGCTGCCTGAAAAGGAACTGCAGTGATCTTGAATAAGGATCCTATAGTGATAGATAGAATCCCCATATAAATACCACTAGATCAAGCACTAGTGATTTCATATCCGGTCAAAATCTTGGCTAATTGATTGAAGTGGGTAGCTCTAGTAGACCTATAGATCATGGAATAAATAGGGTAGGTAGGCCCAACCACTACACTACATGTATAGACGCGAACCCCCCTCGTTACCGTACGTGCAACTCTCACCGCATACGGCTCGCACAAAGACTCCAAAATCCATCCCGAGCCTTTTCTTCCATTCCACCTCTCCTCTCCAATCCTCGATCAAACTTGCGTTCCCGGGCACTAGGAAATAGGGGGTCTTTTCTACGCCTATTGTATGTATCGGCTTGGCTTCATCCAGAACCAAGGAGGCATTCTGGCGGGCATGTGCATGTAGGAAGGCAGACCACTACATAAGCTAAAAGACTACGACGACTACAACGGAAGCGGCTCGCTTATATTCTCATTGGGGTTGGATTCAACATCACATTGGCTTCTGTAACTGATGTGATAGATCTATCAACCTCTCTTCTAGCTATTTCTTTCAAGGCACAACTGATGATCTACACGTGTCACTTGGAAAACTGATCAAGGGCAACGGTCACAAAGGAAGACCACTATAAAAGGAGATGTTGTGCTTTAAAGCCTATAAGAGATTTGATGTTTCAAGAGAGGAAACTCTGCAAAAATCTCTTCCTACTTCCTAGAAGATTCAATATATCATGTAATCAGTTTTATCCTTGAAGTGTAAGAAAATCTTCTTTCTACGTTCTTAATTAGATTTATGCTCTTCCTAAAGAAGGAGTGTTTAGAAGGAAGTCATTCAAGTTTCCCTAAGAACTTCTCATGTATATGTTAAGGAAACTTGAGTGTAGGTTAGTTTGAGTGGCAACCCAAACACTTAACCTTTGTATCCTCAATTTGGTAGTGATCATTATGTGATAACTTGGAGAGGCTATTGTAAAACTACTTGCAATGTGACATTAAAATGTTATTACTGATCACAGTTTAGCTTGGAGAGACTAGTCAAAGACTACTTACAGCTTGGAAAAGCTAGAGCAAGATTACTTGCACCTTGGAGAGGCTGGTGCAAGACTACTTTCAATGTGACAGTAGAGGTTGCTACTGGTCATGAGTTAGGCTTGGAGAGGCTAGTGTCAAGACTACTCAGTTGGGCTTGGAGAAGTGTGTCAATACTACTTGGGTTAGATTGGGGAGGCTAGTATAATACTACTCATGTTAGCTAGGAGAGACTAGTACAATACTAGTCGATTTAGTTTGGAGAGGCTGGTAAAAGAATACTTAACTTGTGATAGTTTCTGAGTTTGTCTACTGGCACAAGTAAGAGCTTGAGAAGACTAATGCAAAGACTATCCAGTTTATTTTCTCAGGTTGAGAAAGTTATTTTGAATGGAACCTCAACAGTTGTTGAGTATTAGATGTAGGCAGTTTAGCTGAACCAGTATAAAACCTTTGTGTTTCTTCTCTCTCTCTAATCTCCTTCATATTTATCTGTTGCGTTTTATTATTCATATGCTAATACATCATTCTCGTCATTCTGTTATTCCTTTAATAATGAACATTTTATTTAACAAGCTTCAGAAATCTACTTTCTGAAGCTATTACCTATGTTTCAACTGCATTACAAGTTTTACACTTGATAGTACTTGTTTTTAGATGTTTCAGAAAATGCGAAAAGAAATAATGAACGATTCAACCCCTTTTCTCGTGCACATTTCCACCTACACCCACTCCCTCACTTGTTCCTCTCCTAATCACATAGTAAGTCCCTCTATCACCAAAAGGCCTGATCATTTGAACCTCTAGTCAAGAATTAGGGCTTCACAATGAATGGCCAATATACTTTAATCTCATGCTTTTCTTCATTCATGGTTCGATATTTTAGCGCCTTAGATTTTTTTCATCTCTTTTTTAGAAAAAATTAAAATATGGAGTTTGAATCTTTATCTTCAGAACAAATACATATACTAAGAATAGGTTCAAAGATGTATCCAGGGATTAGTCATTTCAAAGTGAATTCTCCCTAGATACACAATACACATGGCATGATATTTTATTCCACAATTGAATCAATTTAAAAATAAAAGTTAGGGATTTCTCAATAGATAATGTTGCTCTAATAACCAACCAAAGGGCCATTGCAGTACCATTCCAAAAGACGACCGTTGATGAAGGGTGGTAAGGGACAAGCATAGAATATCTCATGTTCCTTTCATTTTGCTTAGTTTAGGATGCCATATATTGACCCAAAAACTTAAGGTAATATGTCATGGCTCCTCCCATATTATGTACTACTCACTTAGTTCATTCTTAACCAATGTAGCACTTCACCTTTCACAATTAACTCCAACATTATGTTCTTATAAAAATACCTTTCGTTTACATCAATCAAGTTATTTGAATTATGTGTTCTTTGTCTATTTTGACTTCTATGCCATTTTACATAAGTTGAACATCACATTTTGCATAAAGCTTGAGTCTTTTTTTTTTGGAGGAAGTGATTCCTTTAACCGAGCTGAGATCTTAAAATCAAAGGTGGACTTGTCATCTCTTGCTAAATTTAAAATAGAGTTTACAAAAGACAAATCCTTAAGAAAACACCTTATGAGCTATGGAAAGGAAGAAAATTCAATATATCATAGTTCCATGCATAGTTTTAAAACTCGACCCAGTGCTTGACTGGTCAAGGTACCGAGTCATTGGTTCAACCGGTGAGTCACTGGTTGAATTGTATATTATTAATTAAATATATAAATATATTAAAATTTACATAATATAATAAAACTATACAAATAATTAATAATTTAATATATTCAAATGGTAAAGCAAACTGGAAAAAAATAATAAAATAAGAAAACCTGACATAACTTATCACAAATTAAATTATAATAAATTGAAAAGTAAAGTAAGATTATAATTTTTTTGTTTTTGGTAAAAACTAACATATGTTGTGATATAGCTAGAAGCATGAATTGTGATGTCCCGATTTTTCCTAGTACGTAAACTTACCAAAATGCCTCTAGGTAATTTTTGCATGAGATTTGAGATCGAATAAACCCTAATAAGGAATTCTAACATTGGATAAACATTATACGAGACTTGGATATCATCTTGTACGAAAATCGCAAATCCCGATTTCTCGTGTGCGAAATGACCAAACCCCTGAGATTATTTTTGTCCGGAAATCAAAGATAGCCAATCTCGGTTATCCTCAAGGCGTTAGCTTTTATGATTAAAGGGGATTATTTGTGTTATGTTGATGTTGTGGTAAAAAACTCAACCCCCAATTTTTATCGTACGTAAAATTACCAAATTATCCCTATGGTAACCTAACATGAGATTGAGTAATCCTTAAACCCAGTTATCACCTGGAAAGTTCAAAATGTTTTGTTACAAGCATGATTTCATATCTAGAAATGTTCAAGTAATTACAGGAAGTTTTTACGTGAAATTACCTTTTTACCCTTAGTTAGCGCTAAATAAGTTTACTTAAGTAATTAAGGCAATATTAGGCTCTAATTCAATTCAAATTGTTTTCATTCATTAATTTTGGGTTAAAAATAATTACTTGAGGTAACTCAATAAAGTTAAGATTATGGTAAATCTAGTGCATTTTCTTTATTTATCTTAAGATTAGAACTAATGTTACTAATTGATTTTCAACTCAATTGAGATTAACTCCATTACTAATGTAAGATTACTCTTTTACCTTGTCTTGGTAAGTCTTACATATTTGATTTTACCATTTATACAAAATTACCAATTCCTAGAACTACCACCTGATTAATTATACTATCCTTTGTGTCCTACCACTTAGAAATTAAATGAAATTGTCTCTCATTATTTCCCTAAGGCAGCAGCGGCCATCACACCTCCAAGGTGGTCATATTTTATTTTTTCTTTCAAAGAATAATGCACTACATCATTAGATACCTCCATGATGGTCATATTTTATTTTTCTTTCAAGGAATAATGCACTACATCATCAGACACACCTCAAATACATGTCCTACCATATATGATAAAGGAATATATGTCTCCCATTATTCCTTGCAAGTGCCACGGCCTCCATGCTCCTATTACCTCATATTTTATTTTGGCTTTCAACAATAATACACAAGAATACATGATGGCCTTACCTTATGCTTTGTTGGAGTTGTCTTGCTAATGATTTGCTGAAAAATTCTGCTGCCCATTATAGCCATGATAGCCACAATTGTCAGCTCTTTTCCACCCTCATAATTCAATTTTTGTAAAGCCTAATGCACTCAAAAACACATCATTGCCTTACTATATATATTTTATTGGAGTTGTCTTGCAAGACATTGATAAAAAAATTCTGTATTCTCTCAAAGAACACTAAGTCTTTTTCTTCATCCTTCTCCACCTCCAAGAGACCTTATTCTTAACATTTATTCAAATCCTCAAGCTCAAAGAAACACATATCCATCATAGATCAACTCCTAAACACTTAAGCTTTCCATTTTCAAACACAAGAACACAAGCAAAATCCTTCCTTTATTCCAACCTCACTTGGCCGAAACTACATCATCACTAAGATCAAATTTTGTTCTTGTAACTTCATAGAAGATCAAGCTTTCTCCTTAATAAACAAGAAACAACTTAGTAGGGATTTTATTTCATGTTCTTTCTTATGCTTTTTCCTTATGTTTTCGATTTTCATAGCTTGATGATGACCATGGCTTGATGATGAGGAATCATGGTGGTGGTTGTGAATCCATCATATAAATGACCTTTAAAGCTCAAGGATTTAATTTTTGTTGTCAAAAGATTAATGGAATAACTGCTAGTTTTCTTTAAGATTGATTCTTTTTGAGCTTGATGATGAGTTCAAGAGATAAGGTTCTTGGAACCATGGTGACAAAGAACTCTAAAGCTCATTTCCTTTTGTCAAAATTATTTGGAGTTAAAGAGCTTCATACTTTAAAAGTTTTGAGTTTTGAGCTTAACAAGATATAAAAATGAACTTGCATCCATGTTTATGTTTCAAGTTCTTGCATATCATGTTTATATTCCAAGCTTTGCATTATCATGTTTATATTTCAAGCTACCACCTTAATTCTTAAAGATAATAATATGGACTTGCATAATCATCTTTATGTTTCAAGTTATCACCTAAACTTTGAAGACTTAAAATTGGACTTGCATCTTCATATTTATATTTCAAGCCTTGCACATTATATTTATGTTTCCAAGTTATCACATTACAATGACAAAGATTAAAATGATGATTGCATGGCATGTTTATGATTCTAGTCATCACCTAAATCTCTAAAGCTCAAGACTTGCTCCTTTTATCTTAAATGAGAATTTTGGTCATGAACACATCTCAAACATATATGTTTTTGGCCTCATGATGATCTTAGTTTGAAGATTGTTTTATTTTTATTTTGAGGCTTGGATCTTACCTTTAAGATGTACAAAGGGTTTTTGAAAGACTTAGAAATTAAAAAGGGTTAAGAACATTGTTTTCTCATGATTTTAGAAGCTAAAGTTTTGGTCTGATCTAATCTATTAAAACTGGAATGGTTACTGATTTGTTATGATTAGATGAGTATAAGTCACGAATAATTGTTGTAAATTTTTTTTTTAGCATTTTGGAAAAAACTAGTAACTAGAAGGATCAAAATTGTAATTTTATGAAGCTTTTGAAACATTAGTTTCTAGTACTGTTTTTAGGACTGTTCATCACTTTTCATCACTGTTCATACAAATTTACACATTAGAGTTACTAATATTGGTTGTAAAAATTGTTTTTGGTATGTTCGATGCATACAAGTGTAATTGTAAGTGTTAGTTTGGACCGTTTTGCAAAGTACAAAAAGTTGTGTTTTAAACTATCAATTATATGATTTCAACCAAATGATTTTAATCAGAGTTAATAAAGATATTGAATGTATCCATGAGTTCAAAATACCATTTATGATGTTTAGAAAAAGTTTTAGAAGTTTCGGTTGTAGTTAAGTGTCAAAATGAGCGATTTTGCACTTTGACTCCTAAAATATAGCAAAATTTGGTCTATGGTCCAAAATGGTTTTGTTGATGAATTTAATTGATTTCTAAGTGTTATGGGTCCCTGAAATGTATAGATTAGTTTTAAGGATCATTAGTTTGAGAATACAAGTTAAAAAGGAAAATTACGTTTTGACTTGTAATCTTTGAGGAATAGCAGTTTTGACCCTCTTTTCAGCCTAAGCATAAATACTAAGAACTTGATGAGATTAATATGGTTGATATCTTATGGAAATTATGTTCATATGTTTTAGTTGAAATTTATATGACTTATGTTAATTATGCAAAGTTATAAATTAAGGATTATGCATGCATGATTCTTGATCTATGCAAACAGTGATCTCTAGTAAGTTGCCTTTATCTTATTGAGCATGGCATATGCATTAACTAAGTCTAGTCCTTCATTCCGGCATACTGGTTAGGAGCATATCTACTTTCAATGAGATATTGATGATAACATGCTTATATATGTTTATACGCAATGAATGTGTTACATACTTATATGATCAAATTATATAAGGGCATGTTAGATTTATGATTGATTAATTGAGATGCATGATTCATGAAGTTTATAAGTATCAGATGTTAAGTGATAAGTTATGAGCATATGTGACATGTTTGCATCTCTAGATACCATGTTAAGGTTAAGGTGACATACATGGAAATGATTCTCTAGACTCCTTGAATTAAAGATTATGAGAAGTGATCCAATAAAGTGATCCTCTAGACTCCCCGAATTAAAGGTTATGAGAAGTGATCTAATAAGGCGATCCTCTAGGCTCCTCTAATTAAAGGTTATGGAGGAAATCTAACTAGGTGATCCTTTAGACTCCCTGAATTAAAGGTTATGAAAGGTGATCCTATGCTGTGAGCATAAAATGTTAGATGATAAGTTATAATCATGTGTTTTGTGTATGTATCTCTAGATAATATGCTAAGATTAATGGTGACATAAAATATATGGAGATGACCTTCTAGACTCCTTGAATTAAAGGTTAAGAGAGGCGATCCAATAAGGTGATCCTTTAGACTTCCCGAATTAAAGGTTATGAAAGGTGATCCTATGCCCCCTATCCCATACTCTGGAAGTCGGGAATTAATTTATCAAGAGGATAAGTATAGATTAGTGATGACTAGTAAGGTATGAGCTCATAACCTAGAACTCTCAAGAGGAAAGAAAATATAGGGTGGGCCCCAAGAAACGAGATTGAGAAATTTAAGTCACCTAAAAGAATAATGAGGGATGATCATGTTGGAAGGATTTATGTTCTTTTTGTCATGTGCATTGGTTGTAATTTCTATGATATTTTTGCATATGGCATTAACATGCATTAATAATATAGTATGTTGTATCCATGCCATTAAGATTCATACTAAAAGATACAGGTCTTGGCTAATGGCATTTGGAACTTAATAAATGAACCTTATATATGCTCACATTTTCATAATGAAACCCGAGGTTCCTAGGGACGATTATGACAACACTTGTATTAGAATCGGGAAGCCCTACTGAGAATCTTGTATCAGTTTCTCATCCCTTTTTCTTTCTTCCATGTCGTCTCCAGATGAGGATGATGGTGTAGCTCGTGATCTTCTCTGAGACGTGGACGAGGGAGTTGCGTTACAGAAGGAATTAGGAGGGTTGTGTGGTAGTATGGAAATAATTTTCTTTTGGACATTGGCTTTAGGGTGATCATACCCCTTCTATATGCTTGGATTCTAGTCTTTTGATGAATATGTATTGATGTCATTTATGTTTAGAGGACGTCGCTAACATGATATAATTCTGATATGTTAATATTGTTTGCATTATGTTATGCCATGGTTTATAAATATTTTGTGATGTTGTATATACATGTGACTTGTTTTTATCCTTTCTTATTTATAGGTAAGGCGAACGACGTTAGTTACTTAGCATGCGCAGCTCATGTTTTGTTTTTAAGTGCAACAAAAAAATAAAAAATTTACCCATATTTTTACTAAGGTATTTTCAAGAGTTTAAGTCAAAAACTGGAATAAAAGAGCAATAACTAATAATTAACTTAAATGCGTCTTAGGCATGTTGGGTTAAATATTAGGGTGTTACATGGATGATTGATCCCAATTCCCAATCCATTTTGCATTTTTACTTTTTAATAAAAATGTAAAAAAAATTCCATTCAAACCAAACCCCATCATATGCTTGTTAGCTTCAGAACCCTGTTAACATATGCTTATTTGTTTTGAATGGCAACAAATCCAATTTAAAGAAAATGCTTTGAAGAACGACTGATGTTTCTCTTGAGTTTCTTGTCAGAATATAACAGGTTTCTATCGTTTAGCAAGAGCAAGGCTTACTCAAGTTAGAATATATTTCACTATGCATTTGTAAACATGTTTATCTCATATTATGAGATTCGAAATGGAAGAAAAGTGAAATTATATCCTTATCCAAGCAATGGATAGCTAATGATCAAAAGAAGATTTCAACGCTATAAGAAACCAAGTCCTGAGACTTCATAAAGTAGCACTGGACATCATAAAGTAAGCTTACATGAAGATATCAAGAATTCTCTGAAGACAAGATATTACACTATCTTTAATCAGCACAATCACAAATCAATCATCATCAGAATGTTTGAACTCAAGATCAGAAGGTGAAGATTTCATCAAGGAACGGATTGTGCATGTCAGAAAGCTCACTTCACTGTAGAGCACAGAATGCTACAGGAAAAGGAAGGAAATTTGAATTTTGAATTTCAAATGTTCAAGTCAAACCTAGTTTCAAACTAGTACATTATCTCTTCTGCTTGATTGATCAGCCACTCAAGTTTCTAGAATGAGAAGTTTAGAAACCATGATCAGAAAGTGAAAAAGTGATTTCTGAGAAGCATCAGAAACATTAACTGTACAACAGCTTCTAAATCTGTCAACCTACTCTTCTATAATGACTTTCCAAGACACAAACGGATGATCTACATGTGTCACTTGGAGAATTCATTAAGGGCAACAGTCACAAAGGAAAACCGTTATAAATGGAGATGTTGTGCTTAAAAGCCGATGAGAGATTTGATTTTTTAAGAGAGAAACTCTGCAAAACTCTTTTCCCACTTCCTAAAAGATTCAATATATAATCAATTTTTATCCTTGAAGTGTAAGAAAATCTTCCTTCTATGTTCTTAATTAGATTTATGTTCTTCCTTGGGAAGAAGTATTAGAAGGCAGTCATTCAAGTTTTCCCAGGAACTTTTCATCTATATGTTAAGGAAACTTGAGTGTAGGTTAGTTTGAGTGGCAACCCAAACACTTAACCTTTGTATTCTTGATCCAGTAGTGATCGCCATAAAATAGCTTAGAGAGGCTACTGTAAAACTACTTGCAACACAATAGTAAGGTGTTCTTATTGATCACTATTTAGCTTGGAGAGGCTAATCAAAGACTACTTGCAGCTTAGAGAGGCTGGAGAAAGACTACTTGCAACTTGGAGAGGCTGGGGTAAGACTACTTTCAACATGATAGTAGAGGTTGCTACTGGTCATGGGTTTCAGCTTAGAGAGGCTGGTACAAGACTACTCATTTTAGGATTGGACAGGCCAGTGTCAATACTACTCGATTCGGCTTGGAGAGGCCAGTTTCAATACTATTCGGTTCAACTTGGAGATGCTGGTAAAGAACTACTCAATCTGTGGCAGTAGGTGATTTCTGAAGGTCACAGATGAGAGCTTGGGAAGGCCAATGTAAAGACTATCTAATTGCTCTTTCTCAGGTTGAGAAAGATGTTATTAGTGGAATCTCAACATTTGTTGAGTACTGGATGTAGGGGCAGGTTGGGCGAACCCATATAAAAATTTTTGTGACTCATCTTTCTCACATGGATCTTCTTTATTCTTCTTTGTTGTACCTTGTTATTTGTTTATAGGTTGAACAAACGTTGTTATCATTCTATTATTTATTTCTTGATAAATTTTTATTAACCATGCTTCAGAAATTTACTTTCTAAAATCACTAACAACGTTTCCGTTGCACTACAAGTTTCATACTTGATAGTATTTGTTCTCTAGTGTTTCAGAATTGAAAAAGAAGAAGTGGACGATTCAACCCCTCTTTCTCGTGCATATTTCCACCTACAAGTGGTATCAGAGCAAGGCCTCTGAGGAGTTGAGCAATCCAATGATTGCATAGGAGAAAGATCTAAGGGACAGAATGGCTTACATCCTCTTCACAAGATCAATCTATCAACTGATCATCCTTTGTTATAAAATTCTAGGATATGGCACAACTTGCTCAAATGAGAAAAAGATTACAAAGAAACCCATGGACAAGAACATTACAAAGGACAAATTTCAGTTGTTCTACCAAGTCAAGCCTCTGTTCATATATGCTCTTAGGTGAAGCTGAATATATTACATATGTATTTCTTGTTACATATGGAAGGCTGAATGAAACAGATTGTACATGATGTTTGAAGATCTTAAACTATTTCAAGAAATCTTTAATCCTAAGGATTAGATGCAATGTAATGCTAAAGCAATGAAAATTGCTAAAACTTCTTTTGAAGAAGAAAGATCTGATATTGATATATGAGATTGAATATACAAATGAGATCTCTGTCTGGAAAATGACCAAAGTCTGAAATAACTAATACAAGGATACATCAATCTCAGAACAAAGATTATTTGAGTAAGCAATCAGCATATCGCAATAAGCTTTGACATCATGCATAAGTTTTCTTAGCCTAGAGCTTAACTGATATATCCTTACATAAAAAAGAAGATTGAGCTAGACATCTAGAAAAAGGATGAGTTAGGAGATCTTGATGTGCTAAAACTTGATGCCTTTCTATGCTTCATGAACAAAGAACATCAACAAGAGATAAGTGAGGTAAATGTCTCTGTATCTCATTTTTCATATAGTATATTATCTGCTTCTTGTGATGAGTTGCTAGAAATTCCTCAAGCTTATTCTTATATATATCTCAAACCAGTTAAAGAAATCACAAGGTTGCCATAAAAACCTAATAAGATCAAGCTTGAAGGTGGAAAGTTGAAAGTTAGATATACTTCGAGGAGTTTTTCTTCTTCTCAAGTTCTATAAAACTGAAGTGTCCAAAAGGTTATATGAAAATGTTAGAAAAGTTATTTATGAGTTTCTTGATAGGACTTCATGGCTTCTAAAAGGATCTGACTTGTAATATCTAATATATCCCAAAAACTCTGTTTTTATGAAAATGGCCAGACTCTAAAGTTTCTGAAAACTGGCCTAGGATATATAGAAAAAAAAAAAAGATGAAAAAGCTTTGCAACTTCATCTATCTTCTGTTTCTATTCTTCTCACTGTATGAAGAGAAACCTTCATGACAAATGATTCTTCGAAAGGAATTCCATTAGAAAGGTTGCAAAATCTCTATCTCTAAAAACTAACCAAAAGGACTCAAGCAAATCTGAGTACCAAAATTAAAATTCTTTCTTGTAGGTATATCTGAAAAGTCTTATTGGCTGAAGTTTGAAGAAGCAAACTGATGATGATTATTTCACATTTCATGCTTTGAACCTAAGAATTGTCGTAGATCTTGAAGAATAATTCATTCAAGACTTTTTCAAGTACAATGATGGAAAACTTAAATAAGATTTTGCTGACAATCTCGATGATCTTAAGAAAAGCCATGAGAAAATATATCTCAAGGAAGTTCTAGAAAGCTAGCAGATAAAACCCAAAATTTCAGAAAGTAGACTCTAGAACCTCAACTTTTCAGAAAGTATGCTCAGACCTTTCAAGATTATCATAAAGTAATTGTAATACCCCGATTTTTCTTGTGTACAAATGACCGAAATGCGCCTGAGGTCATTTTTACCTGGAAAATAAGGTTAGCCGGTCCGGGCCATCCTCAAAGGGCTGTTTTAATATTGAATGGGGATTATGTGTGTTATGCGTGTTAATAGAAGAGAAGAATGAGAAGGGTTCCTGCACACAAAATTACCAAAATACCCTTGCAGCTAATTAACACAGAATTAATTGCCGATTGGACTCGGACTCTACTCGGGAGTTTGAAATGTCATTTTTAAAGGATGTTTAATGTCTGTTTAAGCTTGAGTGGTCCTGGGGAGTTTTTGCACAAAATTACCATTTCACCCCTGACTAGTGCATTATGGGCCTAATGGTGTAATTAATGAAACCTAAGCAATATGAGGCTCTAATTAAAAATTAATTAATTATAATAATTAATCTAAAATCAAAATAATTAATTGAGATTAATTAGGGCCTAAGATTGCTTAAAGAAACTCAAAATTCCTTTTTTAATTCAAGGCTTTATATCATGTCTCATGAAATAATGTTTTCTCTCTCCAATTCCTTAAATTAAAGAATTAAAAATGTGATTTAAATTCTTGTTGAATGAGGTTTGACTCTACTAAGTGAGCAAGAGCACTCTTTAATCATGTATTGTATGGCCTTAATCACTCACTTTCTTACCTAAATACTTAATTACAAATTCCTAATCAATGGCCTAATCAAATCTACTCCTAAACACACTTCTAATCCACATTAAAATGAGATATTTTCTTCCCCTTGGATCGTTAAGAAACCAGCACCATTCCTCTTCCATTCAACCCATCACATTTTGATTTAATCACTCACACACTCAAAGAAAACCATACCCAAGAAGGGTATTCATCCTCAATGCCGAAGATTCGATGAAGTCATGGAACCTCATGGAAGGTAAGTGTAAGATGAATGGTAAAACCTTAATTATACTTTTTGACTTTGGCACTACCCATTCATTTATATCCCATTCTTGTGTTGAATCCCTAAAATTGCATGTGTTAGAACTTCCTTTTGATCTCACTATTTCTACCTCTATTGGAAAACCTGTTAGGACTTGTAGATGTTGTCTAAATTGTAATTTTGTTGTTAAAGGTAGATCTTTTATCTTAGATTTAGTTTGCTTACCCATGCAAGGTCTAGATACAATTCTTGGCATGGATTGGCTTTATGCCAACCATGTAATGTTAAATTGTTATGAGAAGTCTATCGTCTTTCTTCCTATTCCCAGTAAGCCTAGGAAACCCCTAAGTTTGTACATAAATGTTGTAGAAATAAACTGTGGTAAGGGAGAGAATAAGGGTTACATTCTCCTAGCCGCTAGTGATGTGGACTTTGAGCAAAACTTTGACGAGATACCCATTGTGAGAAACTATCCCGAGGTGTTTCTGGACGAGATACCTGAGTTTCCCCCTAAGAGAAATAGAATTTTCAATAAAATTGCTTCTGGGAATAGGACCCATATTTATAGCACCTTATAAGATGTCATTTTTGGAACTGACCGAGCTAAAAACCCAATTAGAGGACCTTTTAGAGAAAAAGTTTATAAGGCCTAGCGCATCTCCACGGGGAGCCCCAGTATTGTTTGTGAAAAAGAAGGATGGGAGCATGAGATTGTGTGTTGATTATAGGCAACTAAATCGAGTAACTGTGAAAAACAAATACCTATTGCCTAGGATCGACAGTTTGATAGATCAATTAAGGGGGGCAGTAGTATTTCAAAAATTGATTTGAGCTTAGATTACCACCAGATTAGAGTGAGAGATGAGGATATACCAAAAATGACCTTTTGCACTCGTTATGGCCACTTTGAGTTTATCGTAATGTCCTTTGGATTGACAAATGCTCCGGCTGTGTTCATAGACTACATGAATAGGATCTTTAGACCCTATCTAGGTCAATTTATGGTTGTCTTTATAGATGACATACTCATTTACTCAAATACCCACAAGGAGCATGAACGTCACCTAAAAATAGTGTTGGAGATCCTGAGAGAGAAGAAACAATATGCCATGTTGTTTAAGTGTGAATTATGGTTGAAGGAGGTAAAATTTTTAGGGCATGTAGTATCAAATGGAAGTATTGCCATTGACCCTAGTAAGGTAAAGGCTGTGATAAACTGGGAGAGACCTACCATGGCAACGCAAGTAAGGAGCTTTTTGGGCTTGGCAGTTTATTACCGTAGGTTTATTAAAGGATTTTCACAGATTTCTTTACCCTTGACTAAGCTTACTAGGAAGAATGCCTCTTTCACTTGAACTCCAGAGTACGAAAAGAGTTTTCAAGAGTTGAAATAGAAGTTAACCTCAACCCCAATTTTAGTGCTATTTGACCCCAATGTACATTTTGAGGTATATTGCAATGCTTCTGGGAAAGGTTTAGGATGTGTGTTGATGCAAAATAAGCAAGTGATCGCTTATGCGTCTTGACAACTCAAGCCTCATGAAGCAAACTATCCTACCCATGTCCTAGAGTTAGCCGCCGTAATGTTTGCTCTAAAGGTGTGGAGACACCACTTATATGGAGTGAAGTTCAAAGTGTTTTCCGATCACAAGAGTCTAAAATATCTCTTTGATCAGATGAAGCTAAACATGAGGCAGAGGAGGTGGATGGAGTTTTTGAAAGATTATGATTTTGGGTTAAACTACCATCCTGGTAAGGCCAATGTAGTGGCCGACGCCTTAAGTAGGAAATCGTTGCACCTATCCCACATGATGGTTAAGGAACTTAAGCTAATTGAAAAGTTTAGAGACCTGAACCTAGGAATGACCTTAACCACTAGGAGCATAAAGGCATGCCATCTTAGTGTGATGAGTGACTTCAGGGAAAGGATCACTCAAGCCCAACAGGAGGATAAAGAGTTTAAGGAAACTCTAGAGGCAATACGGGCTAGAAAGTTGAAAGGTTTTACCCAAGGTGCTGATGGTATGTGGAGGTTAGAAGACTGGATTGTGTACCGGCAAGTGGTGACCTCCAAAAGGATATTTTGAAAGAGACCCATAAGAGTCATTTTACCATTCACCCTGGTACCACCAATATATATTAGGACCTAAAGAAGATGTTTTGGTGCCCTGAGTTGAAGAAGGATGTGTGCACCTAGGTAAGTAAGTGCTTATTTTGTCAAAAAGTGAAGATTGAGCACCAATAACCTTCTGGAATATTGCAACCCCTATCAATTCCTGAATGGAAGTGGGACAGTATCTCAATGGATTTTGTGACTAGGCTACCAAGGACCCAAGGGCTGACCAAGTTAGCCCACTTTTTACCTATCAAGGTAACTTAGTTCTTGGATAGGCTAGCTCAGTTATATATTCAAGAGATCGTAAGGTTACATGGAGTACCGTCAACGATAATCTAGGATCGAAACCCGCGGTTTACGTCACGGTTTTGGGGAGCCTTTCAGAAGGCATTTGGTTCGAAGCTGTGTATAAGCACGGCTCACTGCGCTCAAATGGATGGTCAATTTGAGAGGACTATCCAAACATTGGAGGATATGCTAAGGACATGTGTGTTGGGCCAAAGAGGAAGTTGGGACAAATACTTGTCGTGGATCAAATTTGGTTATAACAACAGTTATCATGCAAGTATCGGCATGGCACCGTATAAAGCCCTATATGGATGAAAATGCCAATCACCTTTATGCTAGTATGAACCTAGAGAGCAAAGCTTATTAGGACCCGATATCATGAGGGAAACAACAGAACAAATCAAGAGAATCAGGGATAAAATTCTCGCTAATCAAAGTCGACACAAAAGCTATGTGGACAAACGGCGAAAACCGTTAGAATCTCAATAGGGAGAACACGTGTTCCTTAGGATCACCCCTACCATAGGCATAGATCGGGCTATGAGAGTCAAGAAATTGAGCCCAGATTCCTTTGTCCATTCAAAATCCTTAGTCGAGTCGGATCTGTAGCATACCAAATAGCTTTACCTCCTAATCTATCCAACCTCCACGATGTTTTCCATGTCTCCCAGTTAAGGAAGCATCAGTCTGACCTAAGCCATGTATTAGAGCCAGAGCAAGTACAATTAAGGGAGGGCCTGACATTTAACCTACCGCCTATGAGAATCGTAAACAAAGGAGTCAAACAACTGAAGAACAAGACAATGCCTTTAGTCAAAGTAGCGTGGGGACGGGGAAGAGTGGAGGAATTCACATGGGAGTTGGAGTTGGATATGAAGACGCAATATCCTGAACTTTTCTCAAGTAACGAATTTCGAGGGCGAAATTCTTTTTAAGGAGGGGAGTAATGTAACACCCTGATTTTTCCTGTGTACAAATGACCGAAATGCTTTTGAGGTCATTTTTACCTGTAAAATGAGGTTAGCCGGTCCCGGCCATCCTCAAAGGGTTGTTTAATGTTGAATGGGGATTATGTGTGTTATGTGTGTTAATAGAGGAGAAGAATATCATTTTTTGGGTTCCTGCACGCAAAATTACCAAAATACTCATGCAGCTAATTAACACAGAATTAATTGCCGATTAGACCTGGACTCTACCCGGGAGTTTGAAATGTCATTTTTAAGGGAGGTTTAATGTCTGTTTAAGCCCGGGTGGTCCCGGGGAGTTTTTGCACAAAATTATCATTTTGCCCCAGACTAGTGCATTACAGGCCTAATGGTGTAATTAATGAAATCTAAGTAATATTAGGCTCTAATTAAAGATTAATTAATTCTAATAATTAATCTAGAGTCAAAATAATTAATTGAGGTTAATTAGGGCCTAAGATTGCTTAAAGAAATTCAAAATCCCTTTCTTAATTCAAGGCTTTATGTTATGTCTCATGAAATAGTATTTTCTCTCTCCAATTCCTTAAATTAAGGAATCAAAGATATGATTTAAATTCTTGTTGAATGAGGTTTGACTCCATTAAGTAAGCAAGAACACTCTTTAACCATGTCTTGTATGGCCTTAATCACTCACTTTCTTACGTAAACACTTGATAACAAACTCTGAATCAATGGCCTAATCAAATCTACTCCTAAACACACTTCTAATCCACATTAAAATAAGATATTTTCTCCCCCTTGGATCCATAAGAAACCGGCGCCATTCCCTCCTCAATTCAACCTATCACATTTTCATTTAATCACTTACACATGAAAGAAAACCATACCCAAACCCATACCTAGCTATTCCTACACCATTCCATGTAATGATACACTTAGATGAAATTTGCCTCCCATTTTCCTTGATGAGTGTCACAGCCTTCCTCCCCCCTCTCATCTTCTCATATTGCAATTTCTCTATAAATACACACTCAAGGAAACTCATCAAGCTATTTTGCTCATTCTTGCAATTTTAGTTCAAAGATCATTCCAAGTTTTCCTTCTTTTCTCTCATCCTAAGAGTTATTCTTCTTCTTCCTCATTCTTTAAAGAAACCACCATCAACCACCACATCTTAACTTCAAACCACCACACAACCACCATAGATCTTCTCTAAAACACATAACCTTTCTACTTCCAAGATCAAATACCCAAGACAAACTTTCCTTCTTCTTTTTCTCTCCTTGGCCGAAACCACTTTTAGCTTCAATGAAGAATTATTCTTCACATCTTTTTTCAAGAACAAACTCTTTTCTTTCAACAAGAAAAATATCTTTGGTAGGGATGTTGTTTCAAAGTTCTTATTCTTTATGTTTGAACCATTTTTTATTGGAATATTGGATTGATTGGAAATATTCTCTTCTTCTATGTTCTCTTTATTTTTGGTTTGATGATGAAGTAATGAATGAGTTTTACTCTTGACATTTTTGGTTTTTAGATTTGCTTTTCTTCCTTTTTCATTTTAGCCTTGAAGGCCTTTTGTGTTTCAAAATATTGGCTTAATGATGAGGGTTTCTAGTTGATGATAATGAGATCATAACATTTGTGACCTCTAAAGCTTGAACTTTTTTTTTTTTTGGTTTTTCAAAGAATCATAATAAATAAGGTGTTAGTTTCTTTATATTTCATTTCTTTGAGCTTGATGGTGAGTCTAAAAAAAATAAAGGTTCTTGGAACCATGTGTTAATGGACTCTAAAGCTCATGTCCATCTTGTAAGAATTGATCGGTGTTTTAGAGTTGTTACTTTAAATAGGAGACTTGAGCTTAAGATCTAAAGAAATAACAAATGCAAATGCAATCATATTTATCTTCCAAGTCTTTGCATTTCATATTTATATTTGAGCCTTGCATATCATGTTTATTTCCAAGTTATCACCTAAATCTTTAAGATAAGAAAATGAACTTGCATTTTATGTTTATATTTCTTGTCTAACATATTTATGTTTCAAGCCATCACCTAAACCTTAAAGATTAAAAATGAGCTTGTATTCTCATGTTTATATTCAAGCTTTGCATATCATATTTATATTTCCATTGCCATTACCATATAATATCAAGATTAAAATAAGGTTTGCATTAGCATGTTTAAGTTTATGCCATCACCTAAATATCTAAAGCTCAAGACTTACCCCTTTCAACTTATATAGGAATTTTGGTTCCATGGGCATTTGTCTTCACAAATATGTTTTGTTTTCAAAGGAATAAAGTTTTAAGGTTTGGTGTGTTATTACCTTGAGGTTTCAAAGCTTGTGTATTGCAATTTTCCTTTGAGAAATATGTTAATTTCTAAAGTGTTAAAACATAATCTAAATAACGAAAATGTTAATATTGAGCCCTCTGATTTTTCTACTCATCTAAGGACATTTAGTAGTGTTTATAAAGGGATAAATTAATTATAAGAGTGTTCCTTGACCTAGAATTGATTCTAAGAAAGACTAGTTGTTAGGAATGCTTATTATTGCAATTTTGCATGCTCTTGGAAAATTAAATTTTTGGATTCTGTTCTAACATTTCCAAATCTGATTTATGCTGTTTGGAGTGGATTAAATGTGTGAGAACTACTAGTAATTGTTGTGAAAATCATCCTTGGCACCTTAGGTAAAAACTAGCAACTAGAAACATGTAAAATTGTAATTTCGGAAGCCTTGGACAACTCCATTTTTGGTTACTGCCCAAACTGATTCAGTATTGTATGGTGCTGTTTGGGGTTGTTTAAGTGTGTAAAATTTGTTAATAATTTGTGTGATCATTATTTTTAGCACTTAAAGAAAGACTAGTAACTAGAAAGGATAAAAAATGTGATTTCTAGAACCCTTAAGAATGAAAGTTATGGATTCTATCTAGCAAGTTATAATTTGGTAAAAAAATGTTTAACACTTAGTAAATGTGTAGGAATCACTCATAATTAGTATAGGAATTAATTTTAGCATCTTAGGAAAAGTCAGTAATGAGAAAGGGTCAAAAACGCAACTTCTAGAACACCGAAATTGCTCAATTTTCATTTCTCCCAAACCTGTCCAGCATTGTTTAATAATGTTCTTGAGGTTAATAATTAATGGAAATCATTGTAAATGATCCCTTAGATGCATAAAAGAATAAATACAAAAGATAGGTTTACCTGATTTAGAGGTTCAACCATTTAAGGGACAATGAAAGTGCTTATTTTATGTGATGATGAGTTTACAATCTATTTGAGAATTGATGTGATGATTATGTTTGCATACTTGGCTACTAGTTACAAGATTTATTGTGGCATGTTATGATTACACTTGGAATGTTTAAGATGCATATGTTGAAGTAATATGAAAGCATGTGACATTATATGATATGTTTTTATTCCTGCATCTCAATATAATATGCTAAGGTTAAGGTGACATAAAACATATGGAAATGATCCTCTAGTCTCCCTGAATTAAAGGTTATGAGAGGTGATCTATTAAGGAAGTGATCCTTTAGACTCCCTGAATTAAAGGTTATGAAAGGTGATCCTTACCCCCTATTCCATACTTTAAGAGTTGGGTGTTAACTTATCATGAGGACAAGAGTATGTTAGTGATGACTAGTGAGGTATGAGCTCACAACCAAGAACTCTCAAGAGGAGAGAGTAATAGGGTGGCCCCAATGAGAGAAAAGAATAAATTAAGTCACCTAAAGTATAAATGGAAGAAATTCATGTCATGTTTATCATGTTCTTTGTATATCACTTATGTCTCTATATAGTATGTTGCACCTTGTATTGACATGCATTTCATGATGAGGTATGATGCATTCATAATATCCAAGACTCATTAAAATGAACAGGCCTCGGTAATTGGTATTTTAGAACTTAATAAATGAACCTTATGCATGCTCACTATTTTATAATAAAATCCAAGGTTCCTGAGGATGTAGATGATGAAACTAGGATAGGGGGATGCTCTACTGAGATTCTTTATCAAGTTTCTCACTCTCCCTGCCTTTTTTTCTATCGTGTCTTCAGAGGATGATGGCGTCGTTCATGATATTCGTTGATGTGCCGACTTGGGAGCTCCATTTTGATGCCACACACCAGTCATACCATTTTGTGGTTTGCTGTGCCATTCATATGTTCATGTTCTTAGACTGTCTGTTTGCCCATCCAATCTCTAGTTTCCGTTTCTCTCCTACATTGCCTTCTGCCGATGATCTCCTTTTCAAGCGCACGTGCCCCTGTGGAGAGCAGATTCGTCACACCCTTGCTGCTACCTCAGCTGTCCGAGACTATCCGGAGTACATTCCCCACTCTCCTCCTGTTCATTCTGAGACTGACCCATCCGAGGACTCAGCCACTCAGATACCATATGTTGGTTCTTCCCCCACCGTACTTATGGAGATAGGTGGAGGCAGTGAGGCTATGGTGACTCAGTCGATCCGAGGACTTGGAGTAGCGATATGACCCCGTTGTGGAACTCATGCCCGACCCGCTCTCTGTTTGGCCACTCCGGCCAAGCTGGGCCAGTGGACTGGTTATGTTTCTCCCCTCGGGATAGGCAACAGTAGGAGTTGGTAGTAGACTTTGTAGTGCATGTACGCATATCTTACATAGGATAGCCTTATTTTGCTTTTAGAGGTTATCTACTTTAAGTGCACTCGAGTAGGGGAGGATTATGATGTATGTACTTTAGTTTCTTTATGTATTACACGGATGACTGTATAGGCTCAACCTATAACAGTGGGTCTAATGCTACTATTATGTGACTTGGTGTATGGTGAAACTCTTATTATATATGTATGATGGTTTGTTATGTTTATAATCTTGTGCACCATTTATAGTTCGATGGGTTCATTTATGTTATCTGCGAGACAATCGATGTAGTTTTTATTTTATGCATGTCTCATGTTTTCATATTTAATTTCAAAAAAAAAAATTACCCATATTTTCACTAAATATTTTCTAAAAATAGAATTAAGAACTGGAACCAAAAAGTAATAACTAATAATTAACTTGAAAACATCCTAGGCGTGTCGAGTTAAATATTAGGGTGTCACAATAATCTTTTTGGACTACGATATGAACAGTATGAAGATGACATAGAAGCTAAAGGATCTCAATGGATAGAAACTACACGAGAGTTTTTCATTTAAGATGGTTTTCTACTGTCTAAGTTCATGGAGTGACTTCTAAGAGCATGAGAACCAAGTCATCCCCTAGTTATATATCACTATGCTTTCATCACCACCTGTGAACTTGAATGTTTTGAAAAAGCTTTGAGTAATCAAAGTTGAGTGGAAGCTATGCTGAGTGTGCTGACCAATTTCGAGAGAAAGGCAAAGTCTACATAACATGTTACAACATCATCATCAGTACAAATAAGACTTTTAGGGACAATCTGGAAAAGCTGTTATCATCAGGACAAGCATGGCTGCTCAAGGGATAAAAGAAAAAGTGCAAGTGATGCTACAATCTTTGCATGCAGATACTGCGGATAAGGAATCAGCTAAAAGACCATCTCTTGAGGTACTCCTTTCACCTATCCTACAAGATAATACTAGTGTTATTTGTCTTATCAAGAATCCTTTTAGCACTCTATATCCATATTTTTGTTTCCAAAATCCTTTTCATCTGTTATCTTGTTTAAAAAAGGAGATATGAAGTTATAGATATGATTACTAAAGACAACGTGTCAAGAAGTATTCATATAATCTATTGCTAAAGTTCTCTTAAATGCTTTTCTATCTTCGTAGAAGCCTTCTTTTTTTCTAAATGTTTTCACATCTAAATAAGCATTTATGCATAAAATATCTCTAAGGATCTCTCTTCATAACTCCCTTTTGAAGACCTAGCAAAGCTATCAGAAATCATTAGACAATATATCCTCTTGAAGACATTGCATATTAGTTTGCAAGAACAACAGAAGTTGAATCTGTGTTGTCAGCTAGTTATTTAGAACATCAGAAAGTCAGTATACAATATCAGGAGCACAGCTTGCAAGATTAGAGATCAATGGGTATATCAGATACCAGTTTGCAAGACCACAGATCTCTGTAAGGAACAATTTATCAGCTAGCAAGATCAGAAAGAAAATGGTTTTATTAGAAAGAAGTTAATTTATTCAGAAAGAAGAATTTGAGAATCAGAAAATAATGGATATATGGGGGCATATAATCAAGTGCTGAAAGATAAGCTTGTAATGAGTTTATAAAGTTCGTTAGAGGATTAGAAAGCAATATGTGAGGTTCAAAAAGTAACTTCTTCAGAAAGTGATATCAAGTGTCAAAAAATTCTCTTTCTGAAATAAGGGTGAAAAAGGGCGGGATAATTCCCACTCATTTGTGTTTCTCTCTCCCATGTCGCCTCACCTTCAGTCACGTCACATTACTTAAAACCTCCACATTTCACTCTTCACCTTTACCTTCATCTTACCAAACACGCTTCCTTAAACCTTTTTGTTTTCCTCCTAACCCCAAACACTTATCTATTTCACCTTTTATCTCTTCCCTATAACTATAATCGTTCCTTCACAAACCCTCTTCTCTAAATCCACAAACCCTTGCTTAACAATATTCTCTTTTCTCAACCTCAATCTGCTCTCCTTGTTCTTTTAACTCTATCTCCTTCTTATCGCTTATCCTCTACAAGTTCTTTTCTATGGCTGAAGAATGAGAAATAGATAAAGATTCATCTAGATGAGGAACCTTCTTAATGTACAATGAATCACATTTGCAGGATATGTATGAAAAAGATTTCTCTCAAACAACTATAGCACTTGGAAAAAGGCTAAACAACGCCTTATGAAATCAAGTTCTAATTCTTAGAGAGGTGTTTACTTTCCAAGGATGGGAACACTTTCTGAACATTTCTGATAGAATTTTTCCAAGAATGGTAACCAGTTTCTATAACTTTCTGGAAGCAAAGAGTTGAACCACTCTTTCAACCACTATTAGGGATGTCTTTATGGAAATAGAGTTGTTCGACTTGGCTGCTATGGTTAGGGCTCCTATTGCTGGAGTCAACTGTCTAGCTGATGAAGATTGGTTCAATTCCCTTGGTGTAAGTGCTGAGGAGTTTTCAAAATACCTCACCGATTCAACAAAATAAAAACCCAGTAACATTACTACTAACTTAGTTCTAGGGTAAGGAAAGTATTCACTATAGTACAATTCACTGTTCTTCCTAGGCGAGAAAGTATAGATGTTTTACTGGGGATAGATTGTATGCTACTTTTTCCATTTAATGACCAAACGAAAAGTAAACCTTTATTAGTTTCTTCCTTACGAGCATGGAAAGCTCATTTCCATCTTCTTCTTCTGTCTCATCATCAGTTTCTTCCTCCTCATCTAAGGTTTCAACAACTTTTATTGCCTTAGCTTTATTAGTTTTTTTATGAGACGACTTCAAAGCCATCGACTTGCTCTTTTTGCTAGATTCACCATGAATTTCGGAGAGCACAATCTCATAGGTTTTAAGTGACCCAATGAGTGCATCCAGGCCAAGAGTTTGAAAGTCCTTTATCTCAGTAATAGCTATGACCTTGGGCAGCCATTTGGTAAGGAGGCTTCTTAAAATTTCTCTAACCATTTCAGTTAGTGTATCTCTTGCCTAAACCCTCTGGTTGGTTTATTATATGTATAAACCTTGCGGTCATTTCATCAATGTTTTTTTGATTTGTCATTTTAAACATTTCATATTGATGAACCAGTATACTGATCTTAGTTTCTTTCACTTGATCAGTACCCTCGTGTAGTATATGTAATCAATCCCATATTTTTTTGCCATGTCACAAGTAATAATTGTCATATTCAGCTTTGCCTAATACACATGTGAGTAGGTATTCAGCTCTTGAGTTCAGTTGAGCTCTGGTCTTTTGTTGGTCTATCCACTTACTCCGAAGGATTTCTCTAAGTTGAGGGTGAATCATTTGTTCTTGGAACTTCATCCCTTAGAACATAATCTCCTTCTTGTATAATCTCCCACAAGTCAAGACTTGTGTTTATTATGAACAGCTCCATTCTGCCCCTCCAGTAAGCATAATCTCCACTATCAAAAAATAATGGTCTATTTATGGAGTGTCCTTTAGCTATATGAATATTTTGTGTCATTTATCCCTCGGATCTTTGTCCTTTGCAATTGTTAAAGTGCTCAACCCCTTAGAGGCCAAGTTTCGATGCCACTTGTAGGTAGAAAAGCACACAAGAAGGGGGGTCAAATCGTATTTCACCTTTCCTTTGCCTATTTGACTTCTGAAAAACTTTATAAAAAAAACTATAAAGTTATGAACTTGAAGTGCAGTGGAAAACAATGTTAATAACTTCAAAAAGTGAACTTTCTGAGCTGAACATATAATGAACAAGTGAAAAGAAAGTTTTCCAAAACTGACATAGTTAATAAAACAGATACAGAAATAAAATGAGAGATGAAGGAAAAGAGAGATATTGATCACGAGTTTTCATACTGGTTCGGCTAACCTGCCTACATCCAGTTCTCAATAACTGTTGAATTTCACTAAACCTTTCTCATACCAGAGAAAGAATAAGAATAGTCTTTACAATAGCCTTTCTAAGCTTTCACTAGTGATCAATAGACAGCCCCTACTGTCGCTCACCAAGTAGTTATTCAACAACCTCTTCAAGCTGAACTAAGTAGTCTTTGACCAGCCTCTCTAAGCTATACCAAGTAGTCTTTAACCAGTCTCTCCAAGCTAAACCGTGACCAGTAAAACATCTTTACTATCGCGTTGTAAATAGTTTTTGACTAGTCTCTTCAAGCTAACTTACACTGATCACTACTAGATCGAGGTTATAAGATTTGTGTTTGGGTTTACAACTCAAACTAACATACCCTCAAGACTCCTTAAGATTTACAGTGAAGGACTTTGGGAAGTACTTGAATAACTTCTTTTTAGTTTTTCTTTCTTGGAAGAACATTTGAACAATGAGGAATGTAGAAAGAAAATTTTGTGAACAAGGAAATGATTACAAGTTATAATGATCTCTACAAAAAAAATGAAGCAGAAAATTTTTCAGCATTTTTGCTCTTTTTCAACATTAATCTAGTTGTTTTATTGAGAGCACATCATCTCTTTTTATAGAGGTCTTCTTTGTGACCGTTTCCTTGATCAGACTTCCCAAAGACACATGTTGATCATTCATTTGTGTCTTGAAAAGGTAGTCTAGAAGAATAGCCTATCTACTCGTCAAAGCTGTTGCAGAAACTGTTGTAATATTGAGATTTTTGATATCCTTTCAGAAACTACTCTACTTTCTGAAATGTGATTTCTGAACTTTTTCTTCTAAGACCTAGGGTAGTTGACTTCAATGGTAAAAGAGATGACTAGCCAGTGCTAACATAGGATTTTGACTTTTTCAAATTCAAATTTCCCCTCATTTTTCTTGTAGAGCACACTATTTCACTGTGAGTGAGCTTTATGATGTGCAGTAATATTTCCTTAATGATTTTTTAGTCTTTTTTTCTTCAATCAGCGTTTCTAATGTGATAATTGAAGATAGTAGAACACTTTGGCTTCATAGATATTTTGTTATGTTCCTTTCAAGTGTGCTTTCTGAAGTTCAGTGGTACTTTCTGAAGTCTCAAAACTTGGTTCTTGCAGCATTGATTTCTTCTTCAAATCATTAGCTATTTTAAGCTTGAATAAGGATATAATTTTCACTTCATTTTCAGTTCATATATCTTCATATGAGATAAAACATGTTTGCACATGTAAAGTGAGATATATCCTCATTTGATTAAGTCTTGATATGCTAATCGATAGAACATGTTTAATTCCTCAAGGAACTCAAGACAACCATTAGTCATTCTTCAAAATATTTTCTTTAAATTGGCTTTGTTGTCATTCAAAACTTGTTAACACTCCTTGGAAGGATTTTGGAGCTAACACTATAGGCTGTTCCGATGGCAAACCACATGCAGACCCACAACACTAGGTGTGTATATTGAACTTCTATCTCATATGGGCTAGGTACTAGGGTTATATGTATTCGCAAAATATGTAAAACAATATATCAAAATTGTGATATGACATTATTCAAAACCATAAAATGATTTTCTAAAGTCGGTACCTACATGTTTAAGTCCAACATGGTTTAGAACGTTATTGGTGAAAAATTTAACTCAAATACTAGAAATCAGATTTATTAATACTTATTTTATAATATCATCAGTTGAAATAATTTGTGGTTCAAAATTAATTTTATTTGCAATAATTTAATTACATGCAAAAACTTTGAAAAACAATTCAATTAAATATTTTTGTGTATAAATAATTGCTATAATCATAATTTAACCAATATAGGTAATATTAATTTGTGAGGGATTATTGTTTGATGTTTTAAGCTTAAAATTCTTAGAAGGAATATTATATTAATATAGTTAATTTCAAATGTAATCAATATTGTAAATTTCTTATTTCATGATGAATCAGGCTTTGAATCGTGTTTAATCAGCTAATAAGGAATAGAGCTCAGCCAATAGGAATAGAGCTTGGCCAATGTGAAATAGATCTCGGTCAATGGAAAACAGAGCTCGGCCAATAGGAAATAGAGATCCACCTTCTCCTAACTGATATCATTTTTCATCTCTGCCCCTAGCCCAAGCCTTAACACAGGCCGGTCGAGCTCTATCCCCACCAAGCACTCTGCTTAACAAACAATATATCATCTAAAGTATAATTAGTTTGCAATTATTCATTTTGCTGTCTAAAATTATATAAAATAAGTCATTTAAATCTTTTTTCCAAATCATAGAATGACTCATTTTGTGTAATTTTTTACATTAAACTGAGTAATTATAAACTTCATTGTATTTCAGAAGATATATGATATGTTAAGATATCATTTAATGTTGCATATAATTATTTAATTGATAAAATATTAAATAAAAATGGGATAATAGACTAACTTGAATTACATTTTGCAATGTTAGAAACTAATTATATTTTACTCATTTTAAAATTCAAGGATTAAAATGACTTATGAATATAAAGTCAAGGACTAAAATGAATATAAAGTCAATGACTAAAATGAATATTATGTCTAATATTAAATTTATATGTTTTTTTTTGTTAACTGTGTGTGTTGTGATAGTTGTTTTATGTTTTAACCTTTTCCACAAGTCTGCTGTTATTATTCAACTCTACATAATAGTGTTTAAGAATTAATGTTTAATTTTTATAAAAAAAATAAAAGAATAGCAAAATCCATTTGTTAGTCAAGCTCCATTTCCTACTAGCCGAGCTGATTCTCCTTTTGACCGAGCTTAATTGCCATCTGTTTGATCTCATCACCTCACGGCTGAGCTTTGTTGCCATCTCTGATTAGCCTCCACTATATGCCTATTAGTCTCTGCCACCCGTCAGCGAAGCTGCATCTCCTCTTGGCCAAGCACTATTTCCACTCAGACGAACTCCACTTTCCACCAGTTGAGCTATTTTTCATCTCTGCCACACTCAATTGAGCCTTGCCACATGCCAGTCGACCTCTACTACCTCCTGACCATCTTACCGCCTACTATCCTACACCAATGTCACTTCTCGGCCAGGCATTTCGCATAAACAGAGTGCACTATCACACCAAAAGTCCGATATTATCATTCAACTCTACATAATAGTGTTTAAGAATTAATGTTTATTTTTTATAAAAAAAAATCAAAGAATAGCAAAATTCATTTGTTAGTCGACCTCCGCCTCCTACTAGCCGAGCTCATTCTCCTCTTGGTCGAGTTTAATCGTCATCTCAGGTTGACCTTACCACCTCCCAACCAAGCTCCACCCTCTTCTAGGGAAATCTTAATTGTCATCCGTTTGATCTCATCACCTCACGGTCGATCTTCGTTGTCATCTTTGATTAGCCTCCACTATATGCCTGTTAGTCTTCGCCACCCGTCAGCTGAGTTTTGTCTCTTCCTGGTCGAGCCTTATTTCCTCTCACACTATAAGAAACATGCGAGTTACTGACAAATTTTTACTGACGAAAAATAAGAAATATGGGACGGAAAAGAAAATTTTTTTTCACAGTTACCAATAAATTTTTCCGCCGAAAAAGTTCGCACCACATGGTGCCATATGATGCTTAATAAATTACCGACAGATTTTTCCATCGATAAGCAATTATGAATTATTTTTTGTAAAAAGTTAATTTTACCAATGGATTGTAATTTATTTTTAAAATAAAATTTTAAAAAATAGTTTTACCTGCTAAATTTTCTGTCAAAACTTTTAAAAAAATTTATTTCTATTACCGACAGGTAAATTTATCAATAATTTATTTATAAAATAAAATTTAAAATAATTTTTCCTGCAGAATTTTCTATCGAAAATTTTTTTAAAAATTTTATTATTGCGAGGGAAAAATTCGTCAGTAATATAAAATATTCACTACAGGTTCATGGGCATATGTTTCCGGCGGATTTTTTGTGTCCGTACTTCAAAATTCCGTCGGAAACAATAGAACGAAAAGTAAAAGGTTTGTACCTACCCCGAACAATTCCTTCTCTCTCTCTCTCTCTCTCTCTCGATCAGCACCGTGCCGTAAAGCTGCCACTGCGAGTCCAGTCGCCGGGAAAGACAGCCGCGCAACCAGCAAGTTTACCAGCCGCCGGCACTAGATCTTGGACCCCCTGCTCGCGAACAGCGACCTGCGCCGGCACCAGAACAGAGACCGCCGTGCGGAACTCGGACCCCCTGTGCCACCTGCGTGTGCGCGAACAGCCGTAGGCACCGGAGCTCGCCGCTGCGCCGCCCAACGCAAGAGAAGACCGTCGCGCAGCCCAGCCAGAGGTCGCCGCTCCCTGTCGCGCCGCTGAGCCGCTCGACGCCGTTGCTCCTCGAATCTCTCTCTGCGTGATCTCCGCCGCCGCCAAAGCCGCTGAGAACGCCGCTGCCGCCGCTCTCTCCTCTGTTTGCCTCGGTGAGCATCTTTTGTTTGTTGGTCCTGTATTGGTTTGCTTTGATTCTGATTCTGATCTATTTCCAACTTTTTTAAATTTTTGTAAGCTTTTTTCAAATTTAAAAGAGATGGAAAGAATGGGTCTGAGCTATCTTTTGATGTTATTGATATGTGTTGCAATGCATCAATCATATGTGAATTCAAAGAATTAACAACAATCCTCTTAAGGAAACTTTTTTGAGCTTGGAATCCCTAGATATTCAATCTTTGGTTGCTAAGGTTGTTGTAAATATAACAGTTATAAGTTCTTTGTAAGTTTAGTTATTACATTTTGAGGTTTATACATTACAGTGGAAGCTTCAAATTTTAGCTATTTTTCCTTTTATAGAACTTGATGCAGCGAGTTGATGATGAAGACCCTGTGCAGCTTTCACAAGCTGAGAATTATTCCCATTAATTGGCCTTAAGTGCATACATAACCTTTGTCAGCCTTAATTCAATTGTTCAAGTTTAGGAACTAAGTTTTTATTCCTTAGTTGTTTTTTCACCTTTAGTACTATTTTTCTGGTAGTTACATTATATAAGAATTTAATTTAGAACATGTCCCTAGCTTGGTCCATGATTCTCAGTCTGGTATGCATGCAGAAAGTTTGTTTCTTTCTTGAAATGCTTATGAGGAAAATGGGCTGAAAATCATTAGTTGGAAGCCTTATGTACGAAAATGATTATCCAAGATCACATTCACAATCTAATAGCAAGGAGAATGGCATGACTTGAATATTAAAGAAGAATAAAAGAAAGGCTGAACTTGAGTGTGTTTTCCCATATTGCTTCAATTGTCTATTTTGCAGCTAAGTGATTGTGTTTGGGAAATATTATCCAATACCATCATCCAATTCCAACATGTGATAAAGTAGTCCTTTCATCCTTACTCGTCGTTTTGCATTCTTTGGTGCTTCCCAAATAATGCAATAAGATGCCTGATCATGCAGTATTTTTTGGACACAGTTTGGAGGATTATGGAACCATGTGAGCTCGATGTATTAAACTTTTGTTCTTTTATCCATTTGGGAAAGGATTGAATGACAACATACACCACAAAGTTCGGTTAGTGCTTCACTTTTTTGGACCTTTTCAAGTGAACTTCATTTATTAATATTTGGATTTGTGTTGAACTTGTGATCTATTTTGCAATACTTTAATATGGATAAACTAGTAAATTTTTCAAAATTTGATTCCATTTTGTCTGCTTTTGCCACTAGATAAATGAATAATTGGAAAAAAGAAAAGAAGATTCTGGTTTGTACGGCTTTTGATTGAATTGCATTTCAGGCGTAAAAGGAGTTTACATGTCAAGGGTGATTGAAGATGAAGTTTGGGCTTCCTTACTCCAAGGTATGCTGAGAAAACTCTTTTTTCATTTGGGCTGGGGGTAGGAGTATGAACGGAAGAGTTAAGCAAGGAATGTGTCCAAATGTCGGAGTATATCCACCTGAAGTACTGAAATGAAACGTGGCTGCCTATTGTAGGAGGATCCCTCCATTACTAGGTCTGGGGAGGGTTGGAGGTATAAACAAAATATATCGGTTCAAAAGTAGCAACACTGATATATTTTCTTATAATGTACATTGCAAAATAATCAATCAAAGTCAGTTAGAAGGGAATTTTCATGCATTTAGTAAAATTATATTATAGTTGTGTATAGGTTCACCTTTTTAAAATTTGAATCGTTTCTTTATTATATCGAGAATATATTTCATTTCTTATTATTTGAGAGTGAGTCCTAGCATTATTTTATGGTTGTAGTCTAAGCTTAAATGGCTTTTTACCTTTTTAATTTAATTGATGATTGTTAATATTCAACCTTTTTTTTAGAATTATCTTGTCTTTCAAAAAAATTTAACCGTTGATAGGGGCTGTCTATTCTTGAAGAACAAGGTTTTTGAGGCTTTGTTTTTTTTTTCTTTCTCCTGGAACACTTAATATAACTGTTTCAAATATTTAGTCATTTATATTATCTTCTAGGTATATGGCACCAATGTTTGAGAATCAGTACAAGTTAGCTGAGGGTGGTGTCTTTGCAGAAGAAGATACAGGCAGGCTCTTCCGTACCACTAGACATTGATGATGATAATAATAATGAGGGTGGTGGTGATGGTGATGGTGATGCTGACGATAATGATGCTACTGTTGACTTATTCTAATTTGCGTTATTATTTTTTCTTTATTTGTTATATGTTGAATAATTTTTAATATTTGTATCTGTAGACTTTCTGACATTTTTATCTAATTTACATTTTGAACTTAAATTCGTTGCGTTTATTATTTATTAATAATTTTTCTTATAATTTTTCATTATTAAATGTATTTATAATTAGTGTTAAAAAATGAGCTTTTAAATAATCAAGTAACACAAATTACAGTATATTTATACACAAAAAAATTATTATCGATGGATTATTTCGACGGTAAAATAGAAAAGAAAATAAAAAGTTTGACATTTATTGATGGGTTTTTCCATTGATAATATAAATGCAAAACAATTAAAATTTAAAATTATTGATGGAAAAATCCGTCGGTAAACTAAAAACAAATGGAAAATTCATTTGTTACCACCAGATTTTTTCCGTTTGTAAAACTCTTATATTTAAAAATAACAAATTAAATTAACGAATTACATATGGAAAAATTTATCAGTAGTCAAAAATATCTTCTGATAATTACTAATCCCTGATGAATTTGATGGTGAATTATGCTAGCTCATTATCGACAGATTTTCTTACAAAAATCCATCAGTAAAATCCGTCGATCAAAATTTTCAACGGATTTTTTCCACCGACAAGGATTTTCGACTACGTTATTACCGATTGACAAAATCCGTTAAAAAATCCGTCGGAAATAAAATTTTTCATTGGTAATATAAAACATCCATCAGTAACAACGTTTTTTCTTGTAGTGTCAGACGAGCTTCACCTTTCACCAGCCAAGCTCTTTTTCATCTTCGCCGCTTTGTCCAAGCCTTAACACATACCAGTCGACCTCCTTTCAGGATGAGCTCTATTTCCTCTTAGCCGATTTACGCCTCTTCCAATCAAGCTCTTTTGCCATCTCTATTGTGTTGACCGACTCTTCACACATGTCAATCGACCTCTGCTACCTCTTGGCCGAGCTCTATTATTCGTGTTTTGATCAATTTTGTTAAAACATACTAAAAAACAATATTGGATGATACAATTTTAGCAAGGAATATATATGATTTTGGTTTAAGTTAGGAAAAAAAATATTTTAGTTGATTAAAATGGATTACATTAGTTTTTCCTCACATGCAATCGATTTTTTGTACTAGGAACTTTCTTCCAATTTAAGCATAATTAATTCATATTAAATATCATATAGAAGCTTATTTAGATAAAAGAAAAAAAAAAGCACGTATCTAACTGGATAATATACAAATTCCATGGTTTATACTCCCGCGCAAAGTATAGTGCTAGTAACAATGACAAAGCAACAACATTCTCAGGTACATATTAATAGAATCCAAAATATAGCCCGCTACACGTGTTAGTCACTGATATGATATTTATCTGTTTTGTGGGCCAACAGAATCCAAACATGAGTTATCAAACCTCCACCTCTCCTTATTTGCTCTGAATGATAATCTATAGTGCAGTTAGCTGCAGCATAGCACAGCATCTCCACCCACACACTACATATAATCTGCCATCTGTTTTCCTTGACCATCAAATTCCTAGCCAGTCTCTGAGCATCCCTTAGCATATGCCATTTTGATGTGACCACAGTTTCTGATTTCCTCTCGGAATTTGAATACTGGGGAGGCCTTTCCGCTCTCAGAATCCTACAGGTTTCTTTCTCATCTTTCACAGACTCTTTTTTTTGTACCAAGTCCTTGAGTTTGTCAAAGGCGTGTTGGAATATGATCTTGGCTGTGGTCATGGAAAGCATATGAGGACGCATAGCTAGAAGGTACATCATGTAATCTGACAATAATTTGGCCATTGCGGTTTTGGAGTTTGCAGCATTGCAGTGAACATCTGAATAGTAACATATGTCTGTGGCAATGTGCCATATAGTAATGCTCTTGTCAAAGTCTCTTTTCACACTCCATTTGAAATCACTGAGACAGCCATACCTTCCAAGCGACCATTCCCCCCTTTGATTGAACGGCTTTAGTCCTCTATCTCTGTCAATATCTTTCATTTCTTCAACCATCAACACTTTCAGTTCTTGGGGAAACTTTATGCGTGTCCTACTCCTGCTCTTCTTCAACCCCATGCCAATGCCCCGGAATTTGAGAATTTTGGCACACTTCAGTGGCTTGTCGTGGAGGCAAAAGCTCAGCATGTTGAATTGTGGCAATGTATTTGACCACCTTTTCCAATTGCTTGCTCGGGGGCCAAGAATTCTCAAGAATGGAATCATAAATGGAAGACTTTGGTGCTTTATTATTTGAATAATTGCCCAATCTGTGAAAGGCAATTGTGCAATCTGGTAAACTTCCATAAGGACAGCTCCTGCTAGCATCCCTACTATAAAACAGGATTTCCAATTCTGTGAAATGGCTTGCCTGAATATGACTGAGAATCCACATAAAGTCGAGACTAAACCGAGGAAACTTACAATTCGAAGAATACAACCTCCTCTGGTGTAGATTATAGGAGCCTTAGTGTACAGCATATCATACATGAAGCTAAGTTCTGCATCTGTGATCTGGAAGATGTCCTCTGGTGCATACTCATCAATGGACATCCGCGGAAGAGATTCATATAGAGGCTGGTAGAGCCAGTTCTCACGGTGAGGCTTCAATGAGAGAAAGCGGTAATACGCCTTTAAGATGACTTCTATGTTGGGAATATCCTCAGGAAGGAATCTGAATAAAGCAGGCATGTCTGCTTCTTGGTCAATTTCTTGAACTGTGATTATACTGGAACTTTTGCTCAGAGCGGACTTGAGAGCCCAGACAACTTCTCCGTACTTGATTAGTCCGGATATGAATAATGGAAGGTAAAGATAAGAGAGCTTCGAATGTGTCCAGCTCTTGACAATGATCCAAATCACCACGGCTACTTGGAGCACAAGGGCAAGCAGCTGCCTTAATCCCAGTCTGTTATCTTCAATTGAGTACGCAGTTATGGCATCTGGGTTTCCAATTTGCACCAGAAGTAATGGTGCAAACAAAGCCTTTAGTTCGCGGCGAATATTGCGTTCATTTGGATCACTTCCAGGTATTACCGTGAGCTTGCCAATGATAATTTTTGCCAGAGAAGCCGAGAGCAAGTAGGTAAACCAAACTGTGAACCTTATCCACATGCCAGGGATGTCCTTTCTGCGGCTGCCGTAGACTGTGAGGATGACTTGCATGGTGAAACTCAGTACCATAAGGACTTCTAGACCCCAAAGATCCCATAGGTCTTGGAGTTGACCTGGAATAAAAGATATGTTCATGTTTTCTTGTTCAGTCCAGTCCAGTCAAGTGCTCAAATGCTGCAAAAAAAGTGGGCAAAAATTAGCACTTTGGCAAACGGTTTAAATCTGAAAGTGCTCCATCACAAATCTTAGCAAAACTAAAATGTGGAAATGAGAAGAGCCTAACATAGTACAACTAGGGAAAAAAGGAAAGGAGTAAGGAGTTCGAATACACAACCCGATCAGCTATCTTCTAGGCTGAATTCACTCGGATCAATAAGTAGTTAGATGTTGCAGCAATCATGGAAAAAACAATATACGTGGAAGTATGAAAAGAATTTATTTAAAGCACACGACATCATGAGATTGGAATTTTGGGGAGAATGAATTAATCAGAATTCATATTAGTTTGGGACTAACTCTTCACCAACATCGCCAGTGTCCAAATATCTATATGAAGAGATATGAGCTGAGTGGCAGACTACAAACAGGAGGCAAAGATTGATACTCTGCTAATTTGTCAGAAACCTTTTCTTTAACTGGAAGGCAGCGTTTATCTGCTTTGATGACTTGCGTAAAACACCTGTGCCATAGGTTATACCTTGATGATCCTTAACTTGTCATGTTTCTGTTCATTCATGTGTACCGACTTAGGATGCTTGCCTCAACATTAGGCTAATAGCGCATTGCCAATCTAAATAGATATAACACTGCTTAACAGGCTTTAGGAACCTAGGTTGCTTCTGCTTTTAACATCTTACTCCATATCCCACATGAATCCCGAGCACCTAATCAATCTAATTTTTCTTTTTTCTTTTTTTCCAATTGAATGGGTTGAGTGAGGAAGCCCCATTGCCACGAAATTGATCTGTCTCCCTTTACTTTTTCTGTTGCATGGCCCTTATGAACTATCAAATGCTACAATCTTTGGGTTGGCCATCACATTCTAAACAATGTACTCTTATAGCAGAGATCCTAGGATTCGAATATTTCCTTTTCCTTAAATAATGTCTTGGTTAACAATAGCAGGGATGGCTTAACATTAAGGAAAAAAAAAAAAAAGAACAAAAAACAGAGAGAGAGAGAGAGAGAGTGGCAGCGATAGCTATAGCAATTGACGGTCAAAAGCAGAGTAGCAAAATAACATTGTTATTTTAATACTTAAAAATAGGTGTTTAATTAAGATATCCACTCTATTATAATTAGATATCATTGATTGATGGAAAAAAATGAGAACTACCATTACATCCAATCCAATAATAATAGAGTAAGTTTTTAAGTGTTAAAATCACATTTGCAGTGCCAAAAAGCATAAAGGCAAAATTTGTTTGCCGAGTGCTTAAGCATCTCTGTATTTCAATAATGCCATAATATTGTTCGAATTAAACCATCTCTAAAACAGCAGACACTGGGTCTCACGTGATTCTGAATTAAAAAACTGAAAAAAGGTGACTTCAACTCTAGAGGCTGTGCTTGGCGCACTGATGCATCGCCTTGAGTAGATCTCAGTTGTTTACTTGTTAAAAATATCCAAATCCAGCGGACCTCTATTAGTTGAGAAAAATAGGAGTTATATTATTTATATTTATAAAGTGTGTGATATCATATCAACTTATATCACATTTATCATTTAATGAGATATGAATGTTATTAAAACAAGGTATACACCGCATCCAAATTCTCAATTCTGTTTTGTTGGTTGCTTTCCAACTTTTAGACCGAAAGTTTGTCGCAAATTGTACAAGTGATTATTTATGGTGCATCACTAGGTAAATTATAATAATTAATATTTCTCTATGTTTGATTTCGTCAAAGTTTTTAATGCGATGTGTATCATATAACCTACTAACCTACATGAGATATTGTATGTTCCTTCACTTTTTTTTTTTTTTTTAAATTGAGGTCACATATTATATAACATGTACTAATTTGCATGGGAAAATCTTTACATAGTGTTAATATGGACAGAAATTATGACATTTGAGGGAAGTATGTTAAGCTAAGAGTGAAACTCAATGGTCACATACTTCACGTATTTGTTAAGAAAAATGATTTGTGTACAACAAAATCTTACAATATTATACTCTTATATATACTTGCTTTTTTTATTTCTCTCTTTTTGGACCACACATATTTTTGTCATTTTGTACAATCTATACTAGGGTATAGATTGTCATATTTTTGTTGTACATCAATCATTTGTTAACGGTGGACATGCAGGTTAGTTTGACTCCGAACTTTCTTATTCACTTCCAACCATTATAGCTTATAATGGTTATGACAAGCTTTTATTTTATTTCTTCTAATCTTCATTTCAATCACATGTCTCACAGGTTCCCAGCAAGCTCAATATGGTCAGTACCAATTCACTTTTGAAACAAACATCAAATTGAAACATGGAAAGAATGAGATATCTCTACGTAGCATTGTTGGTTTACCTATAAGTAACAATTGTACACTTCATAAAGTTATATGATATAATGTTATTGCTTATCCTTGGTATTGTTAGAAACCAAGAACCAAAGAAAGACGTAGAAAAATGAGGCAGAATAGTTTGAATGTACTATTCTTTCTCTATATATATCAATATACAAAATGGGCGACCTAGTTATAGGCATGTTGAAATAAATACAATAAATACAAAGACTCAATCTAAGCCAAATCACAATCATATACAAATCATATAAAATCAACTATAATATCAAAATATCACAACATTCTCCCTCAGACTCGGTGATGAAACCAACTTGAATTTGCAAAGTAGAGCATGGAAGTGACCGAAATGATGGGCTCTAGTGAATAAGTCTACAGGTTGATCAAGAGTCCAAATGGAGATAAGACGAAGAAAGCCACGAACAATGTGTGTGAATAACGTGACAATCAACCTTAGTGTATTTAGTTCGCTCATGAACAACATCATGTGCAATCTGAATAGCACTCCGGCTATCACAATAAAAATTAATAGGGAAGAATTGAGTTACACTAACCTCTTCTATAGATACTAGTGTATTAATTTAAGTGATAAAAAATTAATATGGGATGTATACATTATTATTAATGATGAAAGTATAATATTACACATTAATTAAATAAAATACTTTTTTATTATATGAAAAGGAAACTTATAATTATAACTTATGATAACAAAAGGAGATATTTTGGTTATTATAAATGTCAAATATTATTAAAATATTATAATTTTGTTATTAATAATTATGTATATATATCTCATGTTATCTTTCTTTATCACTTAAATTAATGAACTAGTATATGTAGGGGAGGTCAGTGTAATTTTAGTGAATCTTAGGGGAGGCCAGTAATAGTTTTGCAAATTTTCTAATGATTTAACGTTGATGATATTGGAATTATAATAAAGAACTACATTTCTAACATATTAAGCTCTTGATGAATGCCTTTTTTCATTCATACAACAATGTTTCAATAGTGATGAATTTAAGTTTTCTGCATTTATAAAATAATTTTATATTAATTGTTATCCTACTATGCATTGTCACATCATAAATATGGTTGCTTGATATATTCACTATATAAAAAGTTATAAAAATATAATTGGATTAAATGACATATTATTAGCAAGGTTATCAAACTTACAAGTTTATCTCAACATGTGAAGGGAAGATAATCTCAATCGTAAACTCTCTAAAGTTCACTTATTTTAAAAACAAATATTAAAAATATTTATAACATCTAATTATAACAAAATGAAATAAAAATAAATAAAAAATTTAGTTCAATATCGTAATGAAACAAAAACATGTCATAATATATAAAGTATGAATTAAAGTCTTAAGAAATATACTAGATGAAGACTTTAGGATGTGAAAAATCAAAATAACTTAAGTCAATACATAACTTTATCCTTTGGAAGGTCTAATTATGAGTATTTATTGTGAAATACTATATTTTGCTGCTTGAGAGGCCAAATTCTAACTAAAAGTGTAAACTCGCGAGTTTACTTGAGTTTATCAGATCTTATTTGAGCTCACCAAAGTTTACCTAAGTTTTATCAGGTCCTAGTTTTCAGGTGAGTTAACTTGACTTGGGGACCTAAACTTGTAAACTCATAAGAAGTTAGACCAGTCGATAGTAGACCAACCTCCATCATCGTGTGGATCGGCCTTGGACATACCTCTCACCTAGCCCAACGGGCTCTGACTCAACACGTAAGGGCAAGAGACACAATCCCTCCTATTAATGCCTCATGGCCCCCCTCATTAATGCCTCACGGTCCCCTCATTAATGCCCAGCCAATATATATATATATATATACACTCTCTCTCTCTCTTGCAAAAGGAGAAAGCACCTGATTCTCCAGCTAAACACTAGCTTCTCTCTTATTTTTTGAATATCCAATCGCTTTTATTGATTTATTTATCTAGAGATTTATTTATTGAGCTCTTTGATCATTCATCATCATCATCTTCATCATCAATCTGTAAAAACCAGAAACCTTACAATTATGCCTCTCTTCATTTTTTTACTATTCACTTTGAATCATGCTATTGATTATTGATATAATTATCAATATTTTTAGACTGTTAAGATTTTAGATCTCGAATAATGAGGTTTTGGTTTTTTGTTTTGTTTACTTCATAATCGTCCCTTGTCATTCCAAAAATTTATTTGTGTTTTATGATTTAGTTTTGATAAATATGAAGCTGTGATGAACAAACTAAGCCTAGTTACAAAAGTTGTTTCAAGGGATTCTGTACTGCTGCTTCAATAATTTTCTTGGTGAACCTTTAATGGTATAAAATATTTGAATACAATGTTGTCTGCAAATGGCGATACAAAGCTAGTAGTGAAAGGGATTTTTCATGGAGCTTTTGATTATCTGCTGAAACCTGTGAGAAATGGAGAGCTAAAGAACATTTGGCAGCATGCTATCAGGAGGAAGAAGTTTGATTCAAAGGAGAAAAGAAAAACCAGAAACCCCCATTTGTTGAATCTGATCTCCTTCATGCATTTTTTTCAATGGTATCAGTCATGCTTTCTTTGGTTTTGGATTTCTATAATAATTGAAAATTACTGGTCAAATAGTGCTAGATATTTGGATTCTATTCTTGATTGTTTAGAAGGTTTCTGTAATATCCCCAAATATAAAATTTAGTAGTACATAAATTATTATTATTATTATTATTATGGCTAGCAACGTATGTACATTACTGTAGGTAACGTTGATATTCTTATTATTTTATTATTATAATATATATATATATTTGTGTGTGTGTGTGTGTGTGTGTATAAAGGAAAACCTTGAATCCAAGAACCAGAACACGGCAAGCATCTCTTGTTCGACATTGTGCGGCGGGTTGCAGGACGCGGATTGCATTGTCCTCGAGATTTATTTTTTCCATACCACTAGTATATTTTTAGCACATTATAATATTCTTAAATATTATTTTAAGAACCCTAGCCACCCAAAGATTTTTCCCTAGAGAGAAAAAAATGTGGTTCTCTCAATTTTCTCTTATTAATCTCTTTAGGTAAGTGATCTCCATGGAATTTAGCTAATTCCTCCTCCTTTTTATCTAGTCTGTGAGTTTGGGTATTGTCAGGCATGGTTTTCTCTCACCATTCTTCCTCCCTATCATCCTAAACTTAGTTTGGGCAAATAAATCAAATTGTTTATGTTTTCATTATATTGTTTGGCAGTTATCGATGCCATTCTCGCTCCCCAAGGTCAAGTTGTTAGTAAAAGCACACTCCCGGCTACAAATGATGAGTGAGTTTAAGCTTATGGCCATACATTTGGTCATTATTATTATTTTTCTAATATGATATAAATTATTATGGAATTTTAGAATGATCTATGCCTAGAGAACATGCTTTATGGATTATAGAAATTTTAGAAAATTATTGTTTTGTAATTATCATGATAAATTATTATCTTAGAAAATTGATGGGACTGTATTTGCTATATGTATGATTTAGATTTATTTTATTAGTTAGAAACTTCATGAATCCCAGTCTTGTATGAACAGTAAGAACAATAAATTTTGTTGCTATTAATTTTAGCCAATAAATAGTGAGAAACAGATCAGCGAGTTAACGGCTGTAGGAATGATCGTTAACCTTGGTACCAAGTGGTCCGCTAGAGGACTAGCTCACCCATAGCAAGGAACCTATTGAGGTGTCCATTTATGGGACCTAGTTAGGTGCCCATCAGATTAGCTATTGGCTTAGATTTAGCTATTTAGCTCAGATATGTATGTATAGAATAATTTCTGTTTCTCTACTAATTATTGATATGGATTTAGTTAAATTATTATTTTTAGTACAGATATATGTAAATATATATAAAATATTTTACATAAGTCGCATGTATATATTATGTAAGTTATTGTTGTCCCATGTGGGTTGTGAGTGGAGTCTCACTCACTGAGTTTTGATGAACTCACCCCTCTCTTTTCCTCCCCCTACAGATATAGTAATAGGTTCAGTTGCACCACAGGATCCTCCTCAGTAGTGTTGCAGCTTCCCTTGGTGAGCTTCGCTTTGGAGTAGAGCTTGTTATAGGTTATGTTAGTCTAGTAGTGCTCCAGTAGTTGTGTAGGCAGGATCCCAGACATGCATTATATTATTTTAGTTATTTTCAGAATTTCGGTCATTTATTTATTTATATTTGGCTTCGGCCCAGATTATGAATTTTATGTAGTTCTTTATTCAGGATTTATGTTTTAGAAATATTTTCAAATTATGGGATTTCAGTTGAACTTGAGATATTTTGAATCTATTTGAGTTGTTTATGCATGTTAGTCTGTCACGCTACCAGAGGCTTCCGTGGGGACCCAATCCCTCACGTGCCGGTCACGTTCCCTAGGCGGGTCGTGACAAAGTTGTATCAGAGCCATAGGTTTCCCCACATATTATTAGAGCAAGTGTCAACAAATAACATGGCATCTATGTAAATGGAAGCACGCCCATTTGCAGTGATGTAGTGCTATTTGAGGCCTTTAGGAAAGAGTCACTCATGTCTAGGTTCAGTAAGAGTCTATCTTTTCTTGGCACTCATGATCTTGTTATATGTCCTCTCTTTCACAGGTGTGACCATGCCACCTGTACACCCTTCACACCTTCGCCGTCGTCGTAGGAGCGATGCATCCAGTGACAGTACTCGCCTTAGAGCTTTTGAACAAATGCTGGCAAATTTAACAGATGTGATGACCAGGCAGCTAGAGGCAACTACACAACCGCTTCCAGTTAGAGGTACCGATGACTCAGCCCTAGAGCATTTCAAGAGGATGGACCCACCCACCTTCAATGGGCGTCTGACGACTGAAGATCCCCAGGAATTCCTTAGGCAGGTAGAGAAGATAGTTGGTGTTATTCATTGCTCTTCAGAGAGAGTGGTGGAGTTGGTTGGCTTCCAGCTGGGAGGCCAAGCAGAGTTATGGTATCAGGAGTTCTGACAGAGGCATGGGATTGCTAGCTCACCTTCTTGGGAACTGTTCAAGGAAGCCTTCATGCGGAGATTCATATCAGAGAGCCAGCAAACATAGATGATCGAGGAGTTTTTGAAGCTTCGTTTAACTCCAGGCATGACAGTTACAGAGTATGATAAGGGTTTCACTTATCTGGCACAAGCAGCCTCCAGCATGATACTGACAGAGACAGCTAGGGTGAGACTTTTTGTGCAAGGTCTGCCCAGGGATATGTTCCTTAGTTTGCAGCCCCACGTTGGGACCATGGACTATGCTCAGGTGGTAGACACAGCGATTAGTCTTGAGAGCGGCTTAGCAGAGCGTAGAGCGATGTCAGAGGCCAATAAGAAGGCTAGAGCTCCCGGCTCTTTCTCGAGCAGAGCAGGTTCAAGCAAGGGTCACCATCATCAGGGTCAGCAGCGGGGTCAATCAGGTAGGGTCGCCCTCTCAGACCCCATCCTGGCACGCCCAGCTGCATTACAGACTTAGAGTAGAGGGGGCAGTCAACATAGTGGACATGGTTCATGGCAGTTACATCCAGTATGCCCGACTTGCGAGAAGAGACATCAGGGTCAGTGTTTATTTGGTTCCTTAGTATGTTATGGGTGTGGCCAGCCGGGCCACAAGCGCAGAGAGTGCCCGATGTTGCAGGAAGCTTCTATGTTGACAGCTCAGGGTGGCTCTGTCACTCAGGTAGGCCGTGGAGCCGAGGGTAGAGGCCTCAGTGGTAGAGGTACATGTGGTAGAAGAGTAGGCAGTAGAGGCCAAGGTAGTGGAGGACAGCCCCGTTTGTTTGCATTGACCCGTCAGGACGCTCAGGCTTCAAATGAAGTGGTAACAGGTATGAATACAGTATGTTCCTTCGATGCTATGACATTATTTGACTCGGGGTCCAGCTACTCTTATGTGTCCCCATTCTTTGCTATAGAGTTTGAGAGATTTCCTGAGGATCTTGAGGAGCCATTTTTAGTTGGGGTACCTTCGGGAGAACCCATCCTTATTCAGACAATGTATAGATCATGCGGAGTCAAAGTTGGTGACATGGAAGCACTAGCAGATTTGAAGGTGTTGGACATGTCTGACTTTGATGTTATTCTGGGTATGGACTGGTTAGCCCCATGTCATGCCGTGTTAGATTTTTATCGTAAGGCAGTGAGATTCGAGGTCCCAGGTGATGAGCCAAGAGTGTTTTTGGGTACAAGATGTTCAACACCGACAAGCTTGATATCAGCTATGAGTGCACTACGGTTGATGGATAGAGGTAGTTATGGGTTTTTAGTTGCAATCAGGGATGTAGAGGCAGAGGCACCAAGTTTGGACATTGTACCAGTGGCCAATGAGTTCCCAGACGTGTTTCCAGATGATTTGCCGGGTATGCCATCGGAGAGGGAATTAGAGTTTGGGATAGAGCTTGAGGCAGGAGTTAGGCCCATCTCTATACCTCTATATTGCATGGCTCCAGCAGAGTTAAGAGAATTGAAAGAGCAATTACAAGAGTTGTTAGACAAAGGGTTCATTCGATCAAGTACCTCTCCATGGGGTGCTCCAGTGTTGTTTGTCAAGAAGAAGGACGGTTCGATGAGGATGTGTATAGATTACAGGCAGCTAAACAAGGTGACGATCAAGAATCGGTATCCCTTGCCCCGCATTGATGATCTTTTTGACCAGCTTTAGGGGGCAACATGTTTTTCCAAAATTGACCTTCGATCTGGTTACCATTAGCTGAAGATTAAGGATGAAGATATACCCAAGACGGCCTTCAGGACTCGCTATGGTCATTATGAGTTCTTAGTGATGTCCTTTGGGTTGACCAATGCCCCAGCAGCCTTCATGGATTTAATGAACAGGGTGTTTAAGCCATTTTTAGACCACTTTGTAATTGTCTTCATTGATGACATCTTAGTGTATTCCAAGAATACGGAGGAGCATGAGCAACATCTGAGGATAGTTTTGCAGACTTTAAAGGAGAATAAGTTATACGCTAAATTCTCCAAATGTGAGTTTTGGCTGGATCGGGTGGCGTTCCTTGGACATATAGTTTCTAAGGATGGTATTCTAGTAGATCCGAAGAAAGTGGAAGCAGTACAGAAATGGCCTAGACCTACAACAGTTTCAGAAGTCTGTAGTTTCTTGGGATTAGCAGGATATTACAGGCGATTTGTTCAGGACTTCTCTAGGATTGTAGCACCCATGACCAAATTAACACAGAAGAATGTTAGGTTCTAGTGGACAGAAGAGTGTGAAGAGAGTTTTCAGAGCCTCAAAAAATGTTTGACCACGGTGCCAGTTTTTGTATTACCTTCAGGGACAGGAGGTTTTTCAGTATTTTGCGATGCTTCAAGAATTGGACTTGGCTGTGTCTTGATGCAGCATGGCCGAGTTGTATTGTACGCCTCACGGCAACTTAAGAAGCATGAGCAGAATTATCCCACGCATGACCTAGAAATGGCAGCAGTGGTTTTTGCCTTGAAGATTTGGAGGCACTATTTGTACGGAGAGACTTGTGAGATCTTCACAGACCACAAGAGCTTAAAGTACATCTTCAACAGAAGGATCTGAATTTAAGACAACGTAGATGGCTTGAGTTGCTAAAGGATTATGACTGTACAATCTCATATCACCCAGGAAAAGCGAATATAGTGGCAGATGCTTTGAGTAGAAAGTCAGCGGCCAGTTTAGCCCATATAGCACCAATGAGATAGCCGTTAGTAGAGGATATCCACAAGCTAGAAGCTGAGGGAGTTCAGTTCGGTCTTAGTGATACAGGGGGTTTTCTAGCTCACATCAGGGCTCAGTCAACCTTGGTGGGGCAAATCAAGGAACAGTAGGGCGAAGATCCGAAGCTAGCTAAGTTAGTTGAGGAGGTTTGTAAGGGTGAGAATACAGAGTTCTTAGTTAATGCTGAAGGTGTGTTGCACCTTGGGAACCGTTTATGCATACCCGCAGTGGGTGAGCTGAGGAGAAAGGTGATGGAGGAATCTCACAATGCAACATACTCGGTGCATCCAGGATCGGCTAAAATGTATCAAGATCTAAAACAGTTGTTCTGGTAGGATGGTATGAAGAAAGATGTTGGTGACTTTGTAGCTAAGTGCTTAGTGTGCCAGCAAGTCAAGGCTGAGCACCAGAGGCTAGCAGGATTACTCCAGCAGATAGATATTCCAGAGTGGAAATGGGAGAGGATAATTATAGTCTTCGTGGTCGAGTTGCCTCAGACCACCAAGGGGTTCGACTCTATATGGGTGATAGTAGACAGGATGACCAAGTCAGCACATTTCTTGCCAGTAAAGACAACCTTCAGTGCAGCACAGTATGCCCAATTGTACATTGACGAGATAGTTAGACTTCATGGTTTCCCAGTATCCATCATATCTGACAGAGGGTCCCAATTCACTTCGCGGTTTTGGAGGGCATTTTAGGAGGCCCTTGGGACATGTGTGGATTTGACCACAGCTTTCCATCCCCAGACCGACGACCAATCGGAAAGGACGATTCAAACTTTAGAAGATATGCTTAGAGCCTGCGTGCTAGATTTCGGAGGGAGCTGGTGTGATCACTTACCCTTGATCGAGTTCTCATACAACAACAGTTATCAAGCAAGTATCCAGATGGCACCATTCGAGGCCTTGTATGGGAGGCGTTGCAGGTCTCCTATTGGGTGGCTTGAGCTTGGGGAAGCTAAATCCCTAGGCCCACACCTAGTGCAGGAAACCTTAGAGAAGGTTCAGTTGATTAGGGAGTGTCTTTTAGCAGCACAATCTAGACAAAAGTCTTATGCGGATAACCGTCGACGTAACTTGGAGTTTGTGGTGGGAGACCACGTGTTTCTAAGGGTATCCCCTATGAAAGGGGTAGTGAGGTTTGGTAAGCGAAGAAAGTTAAGCCCTCGTTTTATTGGCCCGTTTGAGATTTTAGAGAGAGTTGGAGCGGTGGCCTACAGATTGGCACTTCCTCCCAGCTTATCAGCCATACACCCGATGTTCCATGTCAGCATGCTTAGGAAGTATATGCACGATTAGTCTCACGTGCTCACTCCACAAACGGTTCAAGTCGATGAGAGTTTATCCTATGAAGAGGAACCAGTTGCGATCATGGATAGACAGATCAAGAAGCTTCGCTCAAAGGAGGTAGCTTTGATAAAAGTTATTTGGAGGAACCATTCTAGCAAGGAAACAACTTGGGAAGCCGAAGAAGCCATGAAAATCAAATACCCCCATCTTTTTCCACCTCAAGGTATGTCATTTAGATTTAGGGACCAAATCTCTTTTAAGGGGGGTAGTATGAATATCCCCAAAAATAAAATTTAGTAGTACATAAATTATTATTATTACTATTATTATTATTATTATTATTATTATGGCTAGCAACGTATGTATGTTAATGTAGGTAACGTTGATATTATTATTATTTTCTTATTATTTTATTATTATTATAATATATATATATATCATGATGCTAGGACGAGCTTGGACTCGCACAGACACGGCCAAGCATTGCTAGGTTATTATTATATGTGTGTGTGTGTGTATAAAGGAAAACCTTGAATCCAAGAAGCAGAACACGGCAAGCATCTTTTGCTCGACATTGTACGGCGAGTTGCAGGACGCGGATTGCATTGTCCTTGGGATTTATTTTTTCCATACCACTAGTATATTTTTAGCACATTATAATACTCTCAAATATTGTTTTAAGAACCCTAGCCGCCCAAAGATTTTTCCCTAGAGAGAAAAAAACGTGGTTCTCTCAATTTTCTCTGATTAATCTCCTCAGGTAAGTGATCTCCATGGAATTTAGCTAATTCCTTCTCCTTTTTATCTAGTCTGTGAGTTTGGATATTGTCAGGCATGGTTTTCTCTCACCTTTCTTCCTCCCTATCATCCCAAACTTAGTTCAGGCGAATAAATCAAATTGTTTATGTTTTCATTATATTGTTTGGCAGTTACCGGTGCCATTCCCGCTCCCCAAGGTCAAGTTGTTAGTGAAAGCACACTCCCGACTACAAACGGTGAGTGTGTTTAAGCTCATGACCATACTTTTGATCATTATTATTATTTTTCTAATATGATATAAATTATTATGGAATTTTAGAATGATCTATGCCTAGAGAACATGCTTTATAGATTATAGAAATTTTAGAAAATTATTGTTTTGTAATTATCATGATAAATTATTATCTTAGAAAACTAATGGGACCATATTTGCTATATGTATGATTTAGATTTATTTTATTAGTTAGAAACTTCATGAATCCCAGTCTTGTATGAACAGTAAGAACAATGAATTTTGTTGCTATTAGTTTTAGCCAATAAATAATGAGAAACAGATCAGTGAGTTAGCGGCTGCAGGAATGATCGTTAACCTTGGTACCAAGTGGTCTGCTAGAGGACTAGCTCACCCATAGCAAGGAACCTAGTGAGGTGTCCATTTATGGGACCTAGTTAGATACCCATCAGATTAGGCATTGGCTTAGATTCAGCTATTCAGCTCAGATATATATGTATAGAATAATTTCTGTTTCTCTACTAATTATTGATATGGATTTAGTTAAATTATTATTTTTAGTACAGATATATGTAAATATATATAAAATATTTTACATAAGTCGCATGTATATATTATGTAAGTTATTGTTGTCCCATGTGGGTTGTGAGTGGAGGCTCACTCATTGAGTTTTGATGAACTCACTCTTCTCTTTTCCTCCCCCTATAGATACAGTTACAGGTTCAGTTGCACCATATGATCCTCCTCAGTAGTGTTGCAACTTCCCTTGGTGAGCTTCGCTTTGGAGTGGAGCTTGTTATGGGTTATGTTAGTCTAGTAGTGCTCCAGTAGTTGTGTAGGCAGGATCCCGGACATGCATTATATTATTTTAGTGATTTTCAGAATTTCGGTCATTTATTTATTTATGTTTGGCTTCGGCCTAGATTATGGATTTTATGTAGTTCTTTATTCAGGATTTATGTTTTAGAAATATTTTCAAATTATGGGATTTCAGTTGAACTTGAGATATTTTGAATCTATTTGAGTTGTTTATGCATGTTAGTCTGTCACGCTACCAGAGGCTTCCGTGGGGACCCAATCCCTCACGTGCCAGTCACGTTCCCTAGGCGGGTCGTGACAGTTTCATGTAAGGGTGTTCATAACCCGTCCCGTCTCGCCAACCTAGCCTGGCCCGAAGCTCATTGGATTGGGTTTGGGTCTTAAAATTTGACCCGATACACTTTTTGCGCCAGGTTCAAGTCATACATCTGGTTGGCCCAACCTAACCCGAAGTCAAATAATCGTTAAGAGATATATATTTTTATAATAATTTATGAAAAATTATAAGATTTTAATGTTCAATTAATGTATTTTACATAACTTGATGTTATTTCTACATTGATATGGTTTATTTTGAAACCTATATCATAAAATATCTCTAAAATTTTGTTTCTTATTTGTAAAATTTTATAATTTTACTATGTACAATATCCAAATTTCTATATATTGTTCGAATTTCAGGTTAACCCGATATGATCTGGGACATAGTAAGGTCATTATCGGGTCGATTTTGGGTTTTAAAATTTGATCCAATCTAAAAATCGGGCTGGGTTCGGGTTTTGTCCAACTTGACCCAACCCGTCCCTTATACGCCTCTAGTTTCATGCATGACTTTTTGAATTAGGAAACATCAAAATATTTCTTGTAGCTTTTGTGTTGTCATTTTTACTAATGCAAACCCTACTTTATGTTAGAACAATAGTGTGAAAAAGCAATGGGATTTTAAATAAATAAATAAATAGTACTATATATGGTCTTAATTGTATAAGAAAGCATTGTGTAATCAAGATAAAGCTAAGAATTAAGCTTTGCACATATTACTGGATAAAGCAAAGCATCATTAAGGAAAACAAAAATCAAGCACACACAAGCATTAATTCATTAATCAGGCCTAGATTTTGACCTGGAAATTAATAGTGCAAGATGAGCTTATATATGCTACATACATAGATAGATGAGATAAAAGGCTAGGTGTATGGCTATTGTCTGAAACCTAAAGAAGAAAGAAAGGAAATAAGAATGCCCCGTGTCTATGGTTAGCCATGAATACTTGTTTCCCATTTAAATCATGGTTGGCTAGTGACTAACTATTCATGTCAGTCTACTTTTCTAAGTTTTGTTTGTTGCTTTTGCTATGGTGAAACCTAAAGTAGACTGAGATAACTGAAAGCAAGGGGAAGAAATTTATTTTTGGGATTATTTGCTTTGTGATGGTGTGCTAATGATATTTGTTATCTTGTTTTATTACCATTTTTTGAATTTTTTTTAATGTAGCAATGGACTTTATTAAGCTGGTCTGTTATTCATACTATAAGTAGTTTATAGTTGTATGATTTATTACTCCATAGTTACTGGAATGTTTTATTTGCATAATTAAACTAAAACTTTTGCATGCTTTGTGAAGGAAAGTTTGCTTGCCATGTCAAAAGCTAAGCTTTGTGTAGCAAATTCTTTTGATGTTTGATTATAAAGTGCGGGATAGGGTGCAAAATTTTGCTGGGTTTTTTTCTATAATATGAGAAGTTACCATGTAACCACTTGCACTGCTAGATGTGTCTAGTAACCTTGGTATTTTTTCTTCAGTGAAATGATGCTTATTAGGAAGCATTAACTGTTGTAGCTCCTAGAATAACTGTAGGATAAATTTTGTGGTAGTTTCAACTCTATAGTCTAGATGATTTGCTGATTTGGACTGTTATACTGTCTAAGAGGTTCTTCTCGTTTCTTTTATTTCCTACACTTAACTTCTCAACCTGTTATTTCAGTTGAAATCTTTCACATGTTCAAAGTGATTTTGTAGAATTGCAAGGAGATGTGGCTGTAAATGATTCTTGAATTGAGATGTTTTGCTAAGTTGAATTGAGATGTGTAGTTTATAAGTTGGCTGCACAAAATGCATATTTTAAGTTATATCAGATTTATAAGTTGGTAGGTTTTGTACCACACACCAAAGTCTTCATTTTCTTACTGGGATGATGAGAATGGCAGCCACATTCTTAGTATTAAGGATCTTCCTTTCTTTGTACACAATCTCTATGACTTTGACTTATCATTTATGATTTATGATGTTTTTTAAATAGCTTGCCTTGTATGTGGTTCTAACTTATGATTTCTACATTATTTCAATTGGATAAATGGTGTAATTCTCCACTTGGGGTACTTAACATATTATCAAGATGTCTATCTTATAAAGTGACAATGTTTTGATCATTCAGAAGTTTCATTTTTCTAGAGTCATGCATAAATCTTTTTTAGATTTGGTTCAAATTATGTGATGTAGGTGAGAAAGTGCACGAGAAGGGGGGTTGAATTGTGCTTCACTCTTCTTTATTTTCTTTTTCACTTTTTGAAACTTTAAAATAGAGTACTATCAAGCATTTGCTTGAAGTGCAACAGAAATATGTTAATTGTTTTAGAAAGCTACTTTTTGATGTATATCATTAAAAAAGAACATTTGAACAAACATAAAGCATAAAACATAAGAATGATAAAGCTATAAAATATGAAAGGTAAAGCATATTAATGAAGGTGAAGAGAAGAAATAAAGCAAGACTGAACATAAAAAAGATTAGAGAGAAGAGGATTGACACAAGGATGTTTATACTGGTTCAGCCAAACTGCCTACATCCAATACTCAACAACTATTGATATTTCATTAAAACAACTTTCTCAAAATGAGAAAGCAAATTGGATACTCTTTACATTAGCCTTCTCAAGCTTTTATTTGTGCACAGCAAACTAACTCAGAAACTGGCATAAGTTGAGTAGTATTTTTCACGAGCCTTTCCAATCTCCCCTTTGTTGCCAGCAAACTAACTCAGAAACTGGCATAATTTGAGTAGTTTTGAACCAGCATCTCCAAGCTGAACTGAGTAGTATTGACATTGGCCTCTTCAAGTTGAATTGAGTAGTATTGACACTGGCCTCTCCAAGCCTAACCGAGTAGTATTGACAATGGCCTCTCTAAGCCTACTCGTGAAGAGTAAGATCACCTTACTGTCACGTAGAAAGTAGTTTAATAGTAGCCTCTCCAAGCTATCTCATACTGATCACTACCAGATCAAGGATACAAAGGTTTATGTTTGAGTTGCCACTCAAACTAATCTACACTCAAGTTTCTTTAAAGATTATACATTGAAAATACACCTGGGAAACAAGAGCAACTCCTTTCCACATTTCTTCCTAAGAAGAGCATTTAACATTACAGGGATTGGAAAGAAGATTTTTACATGTGAGGAATTTGATTACATAAAGAATGATGAATCTTACAGGATGAGGAGAGATTTAAGCATATTTTCCTCTCTTTTAAGTGCAGTCTCTCTTATCATTTTTAGAGCACAATATCTCTCTATATATAGTAGTCTTTCTCATCACTGTTGCCTTTGATCAGATCTCCAAGTGACATGTGTTGATTATCAATTGGGTCTGGGAAGAATAAGCTAGAAGAGAGGTTGACATATCTGTCACATCGGTTGTAGAAGCAGTTGTAATGTTGAGTTTTCTGATCTCCCTTCAGAAACTACTTTTCTACTTTCTGAACATACTTTATGAACTCCTTCTTTGTGAAGCCAGGGTGGTTGATCGTTTAGGCAAAAGCGATGACGTACTAGTTTGACAACTAGGTTAGACTTAGATTGAAATTTGAATTTCAAAATTCAAATTTCCCTTCTTTTACTGTAGTGTTCAAATGCTCCACTCACAAGTGAGCTTTCTTACGTCGTAATTAGTTCCTTGAAGATTCTTGAATTTTCTGGTCTTCAATCCAATCTTCTTTGCTGATGATTTCTTTACGATTGTGACGATTGAAGATTAAGTAACACTTTTCTGATATCCTATGCTACTTTTTGAAGACCTTTTCCCTTAGTTTCTTGTTCTTGACTTGACAAACTTCAGTCCGCAGTGCATGTAAACATTCTTTGCATGATTATAATATTCACTTCTTTTAAGCTTAATTTCCTCCCTTGAGATGAAATATGTTTGCACATGTATTGTGAAATTATTCTCGATTCAAGTTTGCTTTTATGCAAATCAGAACTACTTGTTTAGTTATGTCAAGACATTCTTCATTTCATAGTGCATATCTATATTCTATGCATGATATAATATTCACTTCATTTATGCTTAATCTTCTCTTCTCGAGATGAAACATGCTTGCATATGTATAGTGAAATTATTCTCAATTCAAGTCCATTTTTATCCAATTCGGAACAACCTATTTTGCCTTGTCAAGAAACTCAAGGTAGCCGTTAGTTGTTCTTTAAAATATTTTCTTTAAATTGGCTTTGTTGTCATTCAAAACCATTAAGCTTTCTGAAGGTTTTTGGGGCTTACAATCTCCACCTTTTGATAATGACAAACCAATTTGAAGAAAATACTTTGAAGAGATATTGAAAGAAATAGAATGGAATAATGCATGATAAAGAATTCTTTCAAACATCACATTCCGTAAATTTCAGCGAGTTCTTTTCCTAAGGCATGATATGGATGAGTTCAAAAACATTTTATGGCCTTAAGTGACTCAAAGCAGAGTTGTTTGGGTTATGATGAAATTTTCTGAACTATGCCAGAATCCTCTTGATAAGTGTTGTAATGATACTTAAATAGATATGATTGTTCAAGCTCATTAATACCAATAGCCTGATTTTCGTTCAAAAGAAACTTTCTGAAATTTAATGTGCTTGAATAATAATGAACGAGTAATACTTGTGATATATTATCTTGATGAGTTTCCTTATTCAGCATAGTTTGATCTAAGCTAGTTTTTGAAAACAATAGCGTAAAAGATGTATATGATGATTTTCAAAAGAGCATGCATGATGATGATAAAAACATACTGATACTTATGTAGTTTCTGATGCTCAAAGAAACTTTAACACAGAAATACCAACATATTGCTATGCATGGTTTCTGAAGTTCATTAGGGATCAAACCCAAATATATCAAATCATAACTGAGCATGAGTTGTGAAACTTTCACATAAGTATCAGAGCATGAAAGATGATTTTAATAAAACCTTGAAACATATAGTTCATGCTTTTCATGTAAGCTCGCTTACTGATATAGATAGGAGATTGATTATAACACATCATATGCAATATAAGCATAGCACACTTGAGAAAGATATGATTCTCCTTAACTGATCTTAGTTATGTTATGGCATGTTAAGGATAGGTTTTTGAAGACTGTTAGAAACAAATTATACACAACTATTTTTTGATCAAGTTATATAGAACAAATTTAAAGGCATGTCATGTGTGATAGACGAAGATGTGTTAATGTTGTATTAAGCATATCATAATGTCATGGCACAATAGATGAATACGAGCTAGAACTAATCACAGATATGCATGTGAACTGAATATACTAGCGTGTTAATGATAAGGAAAGATAAAGTATACACATCGGAAGCACACAATTTCAATCAAGATATATGATTAGCTAAGCATAATGATATAGGCTTTGATATGTACCAGAGCTTAAAATAGATATAACTCAGTGCTATAACAAATATGTGAACACGCAAGCATAAGCATAAATTGATATGTAAATAAAGGATTGATTGTATAAAGCATGATAGGTTTTCTTTTAGGAGAAAGAAAGCAGGAAAGCAACAAAATATATGCATGTTAAATATTTTAAACAAAATTCTCTGGGCTCCCCCTCAGTGTAAGCTCTCCCCTTAAATCCTAAAGCTTGGCTCCCCCTGAGTTCCATTGCATAGATTTAATTCAACTCTTTTCTTTCTCCCCTTTTTGGCATCATCAAAAAGAGGTGTGCAAGGAATAAGAGACACTATCTTTAACCTTGACATCTGAGCTCTTGAAGAATCTCCAATAGCAGTGCTTTTATCTAATTGAGCCTAGTGTTGGTGAGCCATTGCTCATTCAGTAATGACTGAATTTCTATGTTGCTTGGTTGTTGACTTGGCGATGGATTATTATTAAGAGCGGCAGCTTGTTCAAGGATAGTCTTTATTGGCATTGGAAAAGAAGCATTAATATGTCTTGCATCTATGTTCTCATCTCTTTGAGACTGCTTATCTTCGATAGTAGATTTTGATTTTGTCTCTTCCTCAGATTCTGTGGCCATACATGATCAATAGGGAGGACCCCCATATCTCATGATAATTTCAGGTCAATCATTTTCATCAGAGCTATTGTTAAGGAGAATGACTTTTCTTTTTTCTCTTGTTCCTTCAGCCTCTGCTGCAACCTTGTCGAAAGTGGCATCCCTTATTCTCAAGCACTGTCTCCTAGCACCCATAGTGGCAGTACCTATAAGTCTCCTTAGGGTCCAGAAAGAGTTAAGAGAGTACAGAGTGCCTTCCACTTACTCGTACCAATCATTTTCCAGAGAGTAGTTTAGGTGCTCAAAGATCTTGGTCTATAGCATACTATAGACAATAGTAGCACTTCTCATTTTGTTTGGAGAAACTGCATTCAGCATGTAGATGAAGATTAATCTTGGTAAATTTACCTTTTTCTTTGCCAACAGACAATAGAGCAACATGCAATCTATTCCCATAATAAGGTGAGTGCTTTCTGGTCATGGAAGGATAGAGTACTGGATTAGAGTGAAAACTTGACGAGCTTTGGAGTTTAACATAGCAGTGGTTATTTCCCTAGGTTGGTTCTGGAAGAGTCCGTGAGACACTTGGAAACATCCTCTGCTGTAACTCCTAGATGTAAACCGGTTCACCTCAAATAAGGATTTGACACCTTTAGGAGCATGATCAATATGAGAAAGATCTGTTATGCTCAGAGTCATATGAGTCCCTTTGATATAGAAGGTCAAAGCAAAATCCGATCTTCATTTTAATTGAGAGAGAACGCAGTGACCATTCCAGTGAGGACTCTATTAGTGAGATTAAGGAAGCCTGCCTATCCTTGGAAGAGGATTACTTCCATCAAAATTGATATTTGCATTGGTAGCTCTCCTCTTAACTTTTTCCCAAGTGTTACAGGTTGTTGGGAAAAGCTATTAGCATGTGCTGCTAGTGCTCTGGTTCATTGAATATGAGAAGTGTTCGCATGTTCATAATGCACCCATCACAATGTTTACTTTCAAACATTTTAGGATTTTTGAGGTAGGTTGATGAACAAAGGTTGGAGCTTGAAAGGATTTGAAATAGTTAGTGAAAAATTGTGTAAGATAGATTTATTTAGGTTCCAGATGGAGGGTTTTAATGAAAGCGAATATAAAGGGGTTTACAGAAGTATATGAGGAGGAAGATGATAGTTATGATGTGGTGTGTAGTTAGTGGAAGGTTATTTATGAGATAGGACGTAGCTGACAAAAGGTGAAACGACGTGAGAAAGAGAAACCAAAAAGAACGTGGGAAAAATCTTACTTTTTTCATCATGCTTCAAAGGAAAGGTTTCTGATTTTTGGATTGCTTTCTGAAAGAGTTACTTTCTGACATTCCATCTTTACTTTTTGAACCTTCATATTTTCAACATATCTTTGTCAAAATACATGGCTCCATATTTAGATCCATATAAGATTATCCCTTTCCATTTTGATATTTAGACCTTCCTTTTGATCGATTCTTTTTCTTTTTGAGCTTATAGTTAAATTGATCTTCAAAAGGCTTCGATATTACAAACTGATTTTCTGACATACTACTAGTTGCTGATCTTGCTGACTGATAAACTAACCTTCAAACATGATAAACGATCTAGCAATTTACTAGTTGAACTTCAATTTTGAAGAGAAATCTTGCAGACAAAAATTATGTTGTTGTTATGACTAGGTAACTAAACCAAGACTTCATTTTGGAATGTTTGAGGAGAGAATACCTAAAGATGTTTTATGCATGAATGTTTATGCAGATGTAAAGCATTTTTAAGAAAACTTTTTCAGAAAAGAAAGAAAAACATATTAAAGCATTTTTGTGAAAAGGTTTTATGAAAAAGCAAAACATCTCCATTTTTGACAAAAGACTTTTAAGATAAAAAGGCTTGGACATAGAGTGCCAGATTGGTTTCTCAATCAAAACTAATAGCACAAGAATTATCAAGGAAGACATGGATGTAGGAATACCTCGAGTGATGATTTCCTAGTTGTACCTTATCTGCAGTATCTGGGTGTAACTATCTTTGGCGGCTACAACTTCTTTTTCTTTCTGGTCTATCTTCATTATGCAGTCTATCATAGCCATTCTGCCTTTGTTCAGTATGATTTTGTCAATTCCATTTGTCTAATGACTGAACATGCACCATAGTGATAGTCTCTTCTTTAGACTTCAACAAGCTTTCAAACTTTTGCACTTCATGAGGAGTACAGATCTTCTTTTAGCAAGACGACCACTTAACTTTGATTAATCAAAGCTTCTTCAACACATTTAGGTTTAGTGATAGAGATGAAAGCATAGACACATATAGTTAAGGACAGACTAGATTTAGCATCCTTGATATTGATTCCACAAACAAAGAAACTATTTTCAAATTAGAAACTTCCTTGCAGTTTCTATAGGCTTGAGATTCCTTAGTTTCCTTTCATCTTCAGGTAGCAATGCTTTTGAGTTTAGAAGCAATTTCTTCTAAAACTTTGCAGTTCAGATCAAGCTTTTTGAAGTAAGTAGGTTCTAGACAGTAGTTTTTGAGCTACTAGCTTTCATTTGCTTGCCTTTAGAGGATTCCTTGGGAATTATTTTTCTCCTGACATTCTTCGAGAAATATCAAGATAATCAACAAAAGTTTTTCTTGAATATTGATTCCTTAGGAGTTCTTCATGTACAAAATTCATTTTCTGGGTAGGATAACTATTTGTAAAGTCATTGTCCTTTTGTTCTTGATACTTTAGCCAATGGATCTTCTTTAGATATTCCTACAAGCAAATTTTGACTCTAGTACCCAGGTTCTTCTTGGGTCATTTCTGGTTAGATTACAAAGAGAGGATTCCTTGTAACTTTCTAACAGATTTCTTTCCCAAGAACCATTTGTCAGATGGGTGACCTTTCTAGAAAAATATCTTTTGAATGAAAAACACAATAATAAATTTGATGAGGCTACATTTCCTTTTCTATCCTTGTTTCTCTTCATATCTCAAACCTGTTTTCCAAAACAATGACCCATGACTTTTAAGCATAAAATAAGGATCTTAAGATATCTTGCCATTCATTTTTTAGTTAGATTTTGGAAGCTATAAAGTTATGTCAATTTCAAAATAAAACTTTCTGAGATTTTTCTAATCAGTTTTGAGACTTTAGCTTCTAAGGTCAAGAGTTTGAAAACACTTTTCTCAAGGATATCAAAATCTGGGAATAAAAAGTTTAATAAATGATCCTTTTTTCCACGTGCAACAATTTTCCTTTTCATGAGATTTCTTGTTCCCTTTTGTCATCCCTGAGATTAATGTCTTTTCATATCTTAGCTTTGCCTCCTCAGGCATTTAACATTTTGCATGTAGACATACAGATCTCATACCCATCATCAATCTTAGATGTTTTATCAAATACATCCTCTTTATTAGAAGGTTTAGTACTGTTCATGCTTTAACTTTACTTGGCTCCTGATGTAATGACTATAGGATCAAGAATATGCTCTTCTTCATGATCTCAACATATAATTTAGAGAGCGTGACTATATGAGATTCTAAAGATCCAAGAGAAGTGTCCAGATCAAGAGTTTTAAGATCTTGATATCAAGATTTCTGCTACGTAGATAGATTGAGTCATTCTATTCCTCGTATTTTCATCTTCTACAATCGTTAGATTGCTCAACCCTTCAGAGACCCGGCTCTAATACCACTTGTAGGTGAGAAAGTGCATGAGAAGGCGGGTTAAATTGTGCTTCGCTCTTCTTTGTTTTCTTTTTCACTTTCTGAAACTTTAAAATCAAGTGTTTGCTTGAAGTGCAGTGGAAATACGTTAGTTGTTCCATAAAGTTGCTTTCTGACATATATCATTAAAAAAGGAACATATGAACAAACAAAAGCATAAAAGACAAGAATGATAAAGCTGTAAAAGATGAAAGGTAATGCATATTAACGAAGATAAAGAAAAGAAATAAAGCAAGACTAAAAATAAAAGAGATTAAGGAGATGAGGATTGACATAAGGATATTTATGTTGGTTTGCCCAAACTGCCTACATCTAGTACTCAACAACTATTGAGGTTTCCTTGAAACAACTTTCTCAAACTGAGAAAGCAAATTGGACAGTCTTTACATTAGCTTTTTCAAGCTCTCACTTGTTCAGATCAGACTAACTCAGAGATTGGCACAAGTTGAGTAGTATTTTTCACGAGCCTCTCTAAGCTCCCCCTTATAGCTAGGAGACCAACTCAAAAACTAGCATACGTTGAGTAGTTTTGAACCAGTCTCTCCAAGCTGAACTGAGTAGTATTGACACTGTTCTCTCTAACCCTAACTGAGTAGTATTGACACTGGCCTCTCCAAGCCTAACCGAGTAGTATTAACACTAACCTCTCCAAGCCTACCCATGAATAGTAAGATCACCTTACTAATGCGTTGCAAGTAGTTTTATAGTAGCCTTACCAAGCTATTTCACACTAATGACTACCGGATCAAGGATGGAAAGGTTTGTATTTGGGTTGCCACTCAAACTAACCTACACTCAAGTTTCCTTAAAGATTACACATTGAAAACATACCTGGGAAATAAGAGCGACTCTTTTCTACATTTCTTTCTAAGAAGAGCATTTAACGTTACAAGGATTGGAAGGAAGATTTTCACATGTAAGAAATCTGATTACATAAAGAATGATGAACCTTATAGGATGAGGAGAGATTTAAGTAGAGTTTCCTTTCTTTTAAGCACAGTCTCTTTCGTAATTTTTTAGAGCACAATATCTCTCTAGATATAGCGGTCTTCCTTATGACCATTGCCTTTGATCAGATCTCCAAGTTACATATGTTGATCATCAATTGTGTCTTGGAAGAATAAGCTAGAAGAGAGGTTGACAGATCTGTCACATCGGTTACAGAAGCCATTGTAATGTTGAGTTTTCTAATCTCCCTTCAGAAACTATTTTTCTACTTTCTGAACATGCTTTCTAAACTCCTCCTTCATAAAGCTAGGGTGGTTGATCGTTTAGGCAAAAGAGATGACATACCAGTTTGACAACTAGGTTAGACTTAGATTGAAATTTGAATTTCAAAATTCAAATTTTCCTTTTTTTTTCTTGTAGCGTTCAAATGCTCCACTCACAAGTGAGCTTTCTGACGTTATAATCAGTTCTTTGAAGATTCTTCAATCTTTTGGTCTTCAATCCAATGTTCTTTGATGATTATTTCTTTGCGATTATGATGATTGAAGATTAAATAACACATTGCTCTTGGATATGAGTTGATTTATTTACCTTGAGTATACTTTCTGATGTCCCGTGCCACTTTTTAAAGACCCTTTCCCTTGGTTTCTTGTTCCTGACTTGATAAGCTTCAGCCCGTAGTGCATGTAAACATTCTTTGCACGATTATAATATTTGCTTCTTTTAAGCTTAATCTCCTCCCTTGAGATGAAACATGTTTGCAAATATATATTGAAATTATTATCAATTCATGTTTGCTTTTATACAAATCAGAACTGCTTGTTTTGCTAGGCCAGATATTCTTCAGTCCGTAATGCATATCTACGTTCTTTGTGTGATATAATATTCACTTCATTTAAGCTTAGTCTCCTCTCCTCGAGATGAAACATGCTTGCACATGTATTGTGAAATTATTCTCAATTTAGGCCCTTTTAATGCAATTCGGAACAACCTATTTTGCCTTGTCAAGAAACTCAAGGTAGCCATTAATTGTTCTTTAAAATATTTTCTTTAAATTGGCTTTGTTGTCATTCAAAACCATTAAGCTTTTTGGAAGGTTCTGGAGCTTACATGTGAGTCCTTTATCACCCTTGTCATATTTTGTTCAATGTTTCTTGTATCTGAGATACATTATGACGTGAATGTTTCTCTGTTGAACAGGTTAATTCTAATAAGTGGCACTTGGATACTTTAGTTGCAGCGGGTGGGAGATCTAAAGTATTGCAACTTGTGAGGTATATTCTTCAACTCAATCCTAGATTTATTTTTCCTTTTCCTTTTCCAAAGATGTTATTGAGTTCCAAGGAATGGTTTTGAATAATAATGCCTTATAGTTTGTCATTTGTGAATGTTTAGTTCCATACTTATAAAAAAAATCGCATAAATTCATATGCTTTCTGGCAAGGGGCGCTTTGTTGATGTTTGGTTAGCAACTCATCATTAGTCAAGTGAGGATTATGATGAATAATGTGAAGTTGCCACCATTGTTTGTGTTCTTCCAATTATTTTTGCCTTTGGTCATTTTAATTACTCTTTCTATGTTGTTCCAAGATTATAGAGACTTGCTTATTATGTTCATTTTATTTTATGACTTTGTAAGAAGTTCAAATGTTTAAGGCATGTAAGATATTATGTTTTATTATCTATTTTGAGACTTTATTTGTTATTATAAGTAATGAGTTCTTGTTATTTTAACATTCTCTTTATGTTTGAACATTTTGGATGTTTGGAAGTAATGCTTATGAGAAGAAACTATTTTCAGAATAAGGATAAAGAACTAAAAAATGAATTTTTTTTCCTATTTTATACTTAGTGGCGATTCAGAACCACTGCATGATTTCTGGTATATTTATAAGCGAATATTTTGCGGCAGTTTGCAATCGCCTCCACGATTTTTGGGAATATAAATCTATTATTTTGCTCTCTATCACTTCATCACTTGATTTTTTGTGGCGGTTTAAAACCGCCACTATGAGTGCATGGAGTTTTGTGGTGATTATTCCAGTGGTTGGTTAAAATCGCCATCTCAAATTGTGGTGGTTTGAACAGCTGTGAAAGGTAAAATCACCAAAAAAATCCCTTTTTCTAGTAGTGATTGTAAATAGAAAAATAAAAAGTATTTAAAATAATCAATCTAAACAAATAAATAATATTTAAAAAAATTTCTTAATTTGTAATTAATAAAGTCTACCATTTTTATTATAATTTCTCCATTAATTTTTATCGTTTGATTATAATTATTTGTGATATTAAAATGAAAATATTATTTTACATAACTAGGCTTTATATTATTAGGTGCTATACAATTAGGCCTTGTATATGTTGTTAGGTGTGTCAAATAGACTTTAAGTAAATAATTAAGCATGAATATTGTCAGTCCGCGTTCTTTTTATTAGCGGGGAGAAAGAAAAACAAACTTAAGTGAGGGCAATTTGGTAATTTGGTTGGGCTAAAAAAAAAGAAGTGGGGTAGATTAAGACCACCGAATCACCCCTTTCCCCCAACTCTCACACATCACTCTCCCTCTCTGCTTCTTTTTTATTCTTCTTGTTCTTGTTCTTGTTCTTCTTCAGTTAATTTTATTGGATCAAATACCAGGAATTTAGAAAACCAAAATTAGAAATAACATAAACCACATGAAATGAAATGCGTACCTCTTGAAGTCATATTGCAAACTAAGATGAACGTTGTAAGCATATGCAAGTGTGCTATATGTCAGGTACAGAGAGCTCACTCCTTTTCTGTCTCCTATGCCAGACAATGCCTCGATGGAACACGTTAAGAGATACAAATTGAAGTGGGACCCAGTCCAGAAATAAAATATATTATAACTAGGTGTTGTCCATCATGGGCTTGAGTTACTATAGACTTACACACCCTTTAGCACATTCACAATTGGGCCCAAGATCAATAATACATAATGAATCCCAAACCCATAATTGGATCATCAGATAATACTAAAAGGGTCTCTAGGGAACAATTAGGCTGTCTATTCAACCCTTTTTATAAAATTAAAATACACAGTAACCAATCAATGGTAGCCTAAACCCAAAAAATTCTAACACCTTCAACCAATAAATCACATAGCTATTAATTTTTGTCATCAAAACTTGATGCTCTGTAGCTTCCAAAATTTAAGGTAAGTCTCCTATCTCAATCTTATCCTCTTTTTTGTTACTCTAGGGTATATCTTAAAATTAGTGCGCTCTCAAAAATGGTGGATGGATATATATTTGATATTTTAAGTATAAATCTAGTGATTTAGAAGCTCTAATATTAATAGATTGTAGTGGGTAGTGTCAAGACTTGATTTTTTTTTTCTAATCCTTAGGAGCCCTAGTTTCTACAAATTGGGGATTTTGTTCAATGGACTCTCTAATGGATAAATTGTTTTGAAATAAATTATTTAAACTTGTCAAAATACTTATGTTTGCTAGATTTTGTTGACGTGGAGTGAGCTACTCCCTCCACAGCTATTAAGGAGAGGAATAGTTGATCATTTTGTATTGTGAGTGACTATTTACATAGTGGCGGTATTCTAAATCATTTTTATGAGAGAAACTAACTTATTATATTTGATAAAAATTTTATTCTAAGCTACTTGGATTATTTGGTTAGTTTGATTAGTTGATTTTTTTTAAATATAATGGTTATTAAATATGACTTGATGATTTGGTTGAAATTATTGCTAGCTCTCTTTATTGATTTTATAATGTCATGATTTTGCTATTTGTTGTTTCAATTTGCATTGGAAAAAAATTGTGATAGTCGATACTTCCAAGAATATATTAATATGAGGATTGAATTTTGGATTTATAAATTGTGTTTGATAAGAGCTTGTTTAAGAAAATCATGATAAGTTCTAAGTTGGAACCACTGCCCGTTAGAGCGAAGAGATATAATAGCAATACCGCTCGCCATAGTGAAGAGATATAATGGCATAACTATTTGCCATAGTGAAGAGATATAATGACTTTACCACTCGCCATAGCGAAGAGATATAATGGTAATATCGCTCGCTATAGCGATGAGATATAATGGCCTATGTGCACATAGTTTCTCTTAGTGAGATAAAATTTGAAAGAACCTTATTTGAGAAATAATAAACCCTGTGATTGATGGGATGAGACTACTCCCCAAATAAGATTTATGTTTCTTATGTAACCCTTATGAGTAATTGAGTATTTGATGCTAAAGTTGATTTTATATGAGAATGAAGAATTGGTGAAAATAGTGAGAAAGTGTATTTAGTAACTATTTTTGAGATTATACTTAGAAATGAAATTTCAAAGAGTCCTTCTTTTAAAACTATAGAAAAAGTATAGAAATTGTGAATTATTATTTTTATTATGGGTTTTAGAAATTTTCATGATTTATAGGCTACTCTTTTGCATTTTTAAATGCTCATACGTTGATTGGTTTTTCGTTTTTGTCCACTTTGTTTATAGTCTTTATTGGGTTTGTTTGACTCATCCCCTTCCCTTTTCCTCCAAATTTTTAGGTAGCTAAATGGTAGGTTCCTAGGATTACTATTTTCCTAAGATATTCTTTCTGGTAGGTCTCTATTGTCAGTTCAAGCTTTTTGGTTATTGACTCCAATATTTTGCACCTATAGAACATAAGTTGAGTATTTTGATTTATGTATATGAACAAGAGTTTAAATATGATTTTTTTTGTATAACTAGTCCCTATTATGTCAACGATTGGAAATACTAGAATGTACTGGCTATTGAAATTGGATTATGTCATTGCATTGTGTAATAGGTTAAACTTTATATGTGAGTTGTTTAGTTTTTAGGGGAGGTACTGCTGGATTTTCGGTAGCCAAAGTGTTTAAGTTTGTAATTTAATATAGTGAGATCATATCCTTAGGCTTGTTGGGCTAGGTGAGTTCATCTAACCTATGCATTGGTCACGGCCTAAGATTGGGTCATGACAAATATTCTATTGATCCAATAGGGAAAAATAAGAAAAGTAGGATTATTAATTAAAAAATGACTTTAATTCTGATGTGCTAATTGTATAAAAATATTTTTCATCATCATTTAATCAAATTATCTCATTCGAATAACTTTTTAAGTTGTGATTGTGAGACTTAACTATCTTTGCTATGTGACAACATACGATTGGATGATAATGTAAAGAAAATTTACATGCATAGTACATAGAAATTAAACTCTTAATTTACATGCCCTGATAATATAAATTTTTTTATATTATCATCCAATCAAATCCTCTTATGTGCATGATTTTTGAAATGGTAGATTGAAGATTAAACTTATTTTACTAATGTGGCGATATGTAATTGGACACTTATGTAGAAATTTATGTATGTTTTCAATATATTAAAAATTAAACTCTTAAAAATATGTGAATAAGAAATTTAAAAAAAATAATAAGACAATAAATATTGAGAAATTAAAAAAATTAAAAACTATGATGGACGAAATAAACAAAAAGCGACTTCTTCTTAACTGTGTTAAATTCACGAACCTACCCATACCATTTCCGGGACCGAAATCAGTGTATTAGCAGGGACGATGGGCCCCTCTAGGGGTCTAGGGTATGGTAACTAGACCAACCTTGGTAGGGTAGCTAGTCCCACATCTGTTGGAGAAGGGGACGAAGGATGCCTTATAAAGGTTGTGGATACGTTTCCCATGTACACGCATTTTCCCTCCTAAATGGGGAAGAACAAAACCTTGAGGGCTGATCCCGGCTGCGGTCAGCAAGTGCCCAGAAGGACAATATTTGTATCGCCGGGTAGCCTGGACTGTTACAAATGTAACTAGACCAACCTGCCCACAAATAGGGATGCTACATGTATGGGTGTCAATTTATAATTTCAGCAAAACAGGAAGCAGAACAATACTCGATTCTGCAGCCCATCCAACGGTTATGGATAGGGAATTTGCAGTGAGCCTTTGTTTTGGTTTCCCCATGAGGCTATAGTTTTGACCGATTGTAGGCTTTCTTTTTTAATTTTTTGTTTTTTTCTCTGTAAAGTCGAAATATTGGCTTTGTTGCCCCTAGACATAAGTATTTCGGATGTTTCCCTAATATAAATCAAGGCATGGCACTCGTGCTAGCGTGAAGCGCACATGTGTGAAAGAGAGAAATAGAAACAGAGCTCTATGCCATTGTTGTGTCTGCACCATCTACCACCTAACATGCCAACAAACTCCCAACCAAACCCCTCCTCTAAAGACACCCATCATTGGTTGAAGGCTGAAAGGAGTAATTGACCCACGCCATAGCCACCAATTGTCATTGTGCCTTCTGCACCTAACCTCGTCGTGCCCATTTGATGCCACGGCTGCCATGCCCTTTGCTCTGTAATGTTTGTTCAACATTTTTTTGACGAGTACGTATTTATAGTCCTAACAGTATGGTTGATGGGGGCCCAAGTATATATGTTTCTATTTTTGTTGTTTTTTTTGGTCGCATTTTTGTTGTTTTATAAACTTAGTAAGCTAGTTGAAATAAGATGGGCCAATATGTAATGAGCACCATGACCCACCGTATGCAAATTAAAGGGAGCTGAGAAAAATAGAGAAAATTTGGCAAAAATAAAAATGGAAATGATAATTTACTTACGGCACATGATATATAAAGATTGAATTTAGGTGCTCTGAAAAACACGTTCAAAAACCAAGAGTAAAAGCATCTTAATTTTTATTTCTAACAAACTTGAAAAATTTATTTATTCTCTGCATAAGTAGGAGCACCCTCTCATAGATCATCAAATCAAGCCTTATAATGATTTAGTGCTTGTTTATGTGTCATTGTTTTAAAAAATAATAATCTTTTTAATTAAAAATCTTTTTATGTTTTTTGACGTTTGTGTAAAACTTCTCAGTAAAACTGTAAAAGGTACAAAAACAAAACACATGAAAGAGTGAACCAATTAACTAAGTATTGAACCTTGCTCAGGGTCAGCGCAGCAGTATAGTCACAATATTGCAAATGTATATAAAAAAGTTTCTTAAGGTACTTAAGAGACAGAATTTATTCAATTGGTTAATTCAAAATTCAAGGGAAAAAGGAAGTAATTGACTCAACTCAGATAATTCTAGTTTTAAGTATTAATTACTCCACTAGTTACGACACCATCAATAAACTTCTATTATCTTCAAAACTCATGACATTACACTTTTATTGTCCTTTATTCATGAGGGAGGAAGATTGTTCTCCCCAATTTAGGTTCAGAGCATGCCTCTAGACTCACTGAGTATTTATAAAAGTACTCACAGATCACCCATCAATATAATCACTTATTTATACATCTATAACATACAATATATACAAGAAAGGCCTGCATTATCTATAATCTATAATATCCTATATTCTATAATATATGCAATTAAGGTCAAGATTAATCTATGTAATATGTTAATACATTTGAATTACCCATTCTTTCATAATGTAAAATTATATTTGGCCAAAATGAAATTTATTCATAATTTTGTCTCCATAAGTATTATGACGGACACTACTATATCACTTAGTTCAATAGGATTAAAACGAAAAATACCATTAATAAAACACCTAAAATAGAATAATGAATATAGAAGGGAATAAAAATCAAATGAATTCTAGCAAGAGAAACACATTCGTGATCATCCAATTGCGTGATCAAGTAGAAAATAAAAAATAAAGAAGAAAAAAATTCCCTAAAATAATTTCGTAGCAATCAAGAATTTTAAAGAGGAAGAAGGGAAAAAAGACGTTAATACATAAAAATCTTAGTAATAAAAGAGACAATTTATTTTATTCTTTAATTTAAAATTTTAGTCTTAATTATAAATGGAAAAAGATGACTCCAATAGAATAATTCTAATATTAAGTTTAGATAATGCAGATTATATGCAATCATCATAAATATAAATAAATAGATATTTTACTTAATAAATAAGTTTAATTTATATAAATTGATAACATAAATCTGTTTCATATTATCCTCTAATTAAATCATTCTATTTACATGATTTTTTAAGTAGTAGGTATGAGACTTAACTACTTTTATTTATGTGTTAATATATAATTGGATAATAGTATAAAATGTACATAGAAATTAAACTCTTAATTAATACATAATGTGAGAAGTAATAAATAAAAACAACAAAAATAGTAAAAACTCGGCATGTATTTAAACTACGTAATAAGTATTTACGGTCCACCAACTACTAACGTACATCGTCCATGTTAGGGATAGATCTAGAAGCAATATAGTTAGCACAGTTAGAAGCTATTCACTAGAGCTAACCACCAGTTACCAATTTAGTTAGACTCTAACCATAGTTAGCTAAACCTTTAAATACTCTCAATCAAAGTGTAACCATACATTTAACTCAATAGTAACAGATTCAGTTTCTCCGAAACTCTCTCTCTCTGATCTCAGGATACCTTTACATGGTATCACGAGCTCCAATTCCGATCCATACCTCAACCACTGCCTGAGTCACCTACTTCCTCAATCGCTTCTTAGCTGGCTCTGCCAATGATTCACACCTTCTCGGCGCCAATCTCATGTAAGCTCAATGATGACAACTACCTCATCTAGAGCAAGAAGTAGTTGCTACAATCAAAGGTTATGATCTCTTCACCATCTCGATCAAGCTCAAATCCCTAAGATCTATCTCATTGATGATGATGCTGCCTCATGCACCAAGAATCTGACGTTTGCTCGCTAGGAGTGCTAAGATAATTTGCTCCTCTCATGGTTGTTAGCATCCCTGAGCAACCCAATCCCAGTTCATATGGTTCGATGTGTCTTCTCCTACTAGATTTTGGCAAAAATTGAACGCTTCTTTCCTTCACAAACTTGAACAAAAAGCTGTCAATTGAAGCTTCAGCTGGGAGCAACGAAGAAATCCTCTTCCATGAATCATTATCTCCTTAACCTAAAGAAAGTAGTAGATCAATTAGCTATTATTAGCTCTCCCCTGCGCAATAAGGAATACATTGAAGCGATGCTTGATAGCCTTCCTGAGGAGTACAATCCAATTGTCAACTCGATCTTCTTGCACCTCGATCCATACACAATCGAAGAAATGGAAGCACTTCTTCTTGCAGTGGAAGACCGCATTGAGCACTTCCAAAAACCAAATCTAGAACCTAACATCCAAGCTCATGTAGCTCAAACACAGCCTTGGCTGCCTCACTTTCATGGTGCAAACTCTCGTGGCCGCAGTTTCTCTCAATATCAAGGTCGTGCTGGCAGATCTATGCATGGGAGAGGCAGATTCTCTAGTCCTCACACACACACCTTTGGTCCTTGCTAAGTCTGTGGTCCTATGAATCATTCAGTCATGGATTGCTATCACCAATTCAACCTGCGGTACTAATGACCTAACTCTAATACCTAAAACCGAAGCCCACAACCTAACTCTAATACCTACAATCGAGGTCCACAAGCTTACTTAGCTTCACAACCTACACAAACTCATGGCTTATTAGATACTCCTACCACTAAATGTGATCCACTCTGGTATCCGGACTCAGGAGCATCGAATCACCTTACATCGAATCCATCAGTCTTTAGCTCACGAAGTGTCTATGATGGTGGAGATCAAGTCTAGATAGGAAATGGAACAAGTAGGAGAATTAAACATGTTGACCATTCTATACTGACTGAAACCCCTAACTCACATAAATTTGTGCTAAATAATCTATTTCATGTACCTGGTCTAGCTAAAAACTTACTCGATGTTCAAAAATTTGCACAAGATAACAAGGTGTATTTTTAATTCCATGCTAGCCAATGCCTTGTTAAATGTTAGGATTCCAAGGAGACTCTTCTCCAAGGCATTACTAACAATGGCCTATACTACTTTCCAGATCTAGTATCACTATCTTTTGCAAATCTGAAATGCTTAAACATTGTACCTACTTTCAATTCTTCTGTTTTTCGTGCTCATAAGATTGGCTCAGCAGAGCCTATTTCTTATCTGTTATTGTAACACCCTAAAAAATTATTTTTGTTTTATTAGTCGTAATTTTAAATATCTAATAGACGTAGTGATAATGAGTGGACTCAACGAACGCAAACAGAAAAATGTGAATAGTATTTTGTGGGCCCTGTGGGCCTGTCGGAACAACCGAAACTCTAGATTCGGGACTCGAAGGTGCTCGAAATTGGAAAAACATGGGAATAAGGTTAGAAATAGTTATAAATGAAAATTTTATACTTAGAGTTAATTTTCAGGTAATATTGGATTACTCGGGTACAGTGTTTCACCCGTTCAGTGAAATTTTAGTGTGCGATTTCTAGCACCAAAAACTAATTTAATCTCTATAAATGAATGACTTTATCTCTTTAAATCAAATGAATGGGTAAGATTCAATCTTGAATTACAAGATTGAATCATAGCCATCCATTTTACTTTTTAGATTAGGATTTATCTAGTTATATTATATAATATTAAGTCATTAAATTTTAAGATAAATATGAGCTAATTCCTTCTTTAACACATCAAGAAGCTTTGGCCATCACCAGGGAGAATAGCAGCAACCTCACATCTATTTCCAAGAGCTTCATCTTGATTTCAAATCCCATATACACTAGCTTAAAGTTGTCAAAATCAAAAGCTTCCTTTACTAAAATTGTTCTATACCTCAACACCTATAAATATAACCGATTGAAATTTCCATTCTCCACCAATTCTCACTTTGATCCCTCACTTCCTCACTGTTTAGAGGAGGTTTGGTGTTTGATTAGGAGTCCTCAAAGTAAAGAGAAATCAAATAGAGCATCCTTTGGAGCATAGAGCTCAAAAACTTTCAAAGTAGGGTTTTTGTCTCTTATTTTTGTGATTTCCGTTCTTACTGATTTTGGCTTGTTTCAATGTGACAAAATCTAGTTTTTATGTGATGAAATACCTAGATATTGATGTATTTACATAGTTGGATTAGTTTGGTGTTGTGAAAATATCAATTTTGTCAAAGAGATGTTGAGTGATACTTGCTAGATTTTTGATTTTCATACAGGTAGTGTATGATCACGATTGTTCTTACTTTGTTGTAGATATTTTTATGAGCTAGAAAAAGTATATATTGAAGTCAACATCTTAGGCTAGTTCCATAATTTTCTTGAGCTCTGATTTGGACTTATACTGCCTTGAAAAAAAATCTAGAACTGAACTGGTACCTATGTTGCTTGAACTCTTGGAACTGAAGCTATGAATTTGTCTAATTTTGTTACTATAGCAAATGATTGATTTTTCCTTTGAAATTTTTACAGAGTGTGGACAACATCTTAAATATAACCATGATTTTTCTCTTGAATTGATTCAATTATTTGCTAGGGTTGAAAATTATGAGAGTCCAGTTCTAAGCTTAGTATATGAGGTCTCTGACCACCAAACTTGTGTAATTTTATTAACATGGTTAAGGAATGATTCTTGCTATGAAAATTTTACAGGGCCTTTTAGACACATTGAGGTGTCATGGGAAATTTTTGTGGCCCTTATAGAGAAATTAAATGTCGTTACTGAAATGGTAAATCTACCAAGGTGTTGGAATAGTGAGAATGTCTTAAATTAATGATAGAATGACATCTAGTCCAAGTATATGTTATATGAATACATGCTAGCTACTTGCAAGATTTGTTTATGAGGCTTGAATGAGACTCCAATGTAATTGAATGACTACATGTGAAGTAAACATGCCTTGGAAAAAAAGAGATGTACATGATGCTGTTATATGACAAAAGAGAATATGTGAATTTTAATTGTGTATATTTTAACATATAGGGAAAACAGAGATAAGGCTTATATGGGTTAAAGAGGGGAGGCAAAAATAAGGACTTCCCTAGGAATGTTATGAGTTGGTAGATGAATCAGCTAGAAATAGAACTGTGTGTGATTCGGAAATAGAAAAAAAATGAAGTCTGATGATCATGTATAAGAATGAATACATGTCTTAGCAGTCTATTGTTCATTGTGGAGTCATCCACTATAGATACCACTCAATGTGAAATTAAGTCTTCCCTATGTTAATGAAAAGAGACAACTGTACTAAATTGAATTGCATGGATTACAAGAGAAAAACATATGATTACTACCATTTTGCATTTGACTTTACATGAATTATCTACATTAATATTTATGCATATGATTTAGCATGATGATTTCTATATAAATGAATTTATTAGCTATATTCTATTCACATTTGAGGGAGTGCCCTACTGAGAATTTTATTATATTCTCATCTCTATGGCTGTATTTATTTGTATTATTCAGATCCAGTAGATGCTATCACTACTGTTTTACCTTGACTCGCCACAGTGGATATGGCATTATGATCCTGCTCTCAACTCTCTTTATGCGGTCGGTTACTTGCAAGTTCGTGTTTATGTATTTTTTTTGCCGTTCCTTTAGTACTTCTGTATTTACACTAACTTTGACCCTGCTTTCCCTTATGATGGTGCGCCTCTCCACATGGCACACCCAATGATATTTGATATTCTACACCTACCACCAGCAGCCCCTCTAGCAGATGCTCCTCATCATCCTCGTCTTTAGGCTTAGACCTACCTAAGGGTCCTGATACCCCTAGCGGAGGTGAGGCTATCATGCTGATGGCCAATGGTTTCATCCAGTAGGATGTAAGATCTTCAAGGACTCCTGATGTGTATATAGTGGTAGTTTAGTACTAGAAACCCACTAGCCTGCGGATTGATCCTATTAAATATTGTGAGGTCCATTTCTGTTTGTATAAAATTTTATTGGGCCTCGACTTTGAGCAGGTCAGACTAGATACTAGAGGTGTCTTTTATTGTGAACTGAGTTCCTGACTAGCTTAGAAGTTAACTAGTTTGTTTCCCAGTACAATGTATATTTGCAAACTTAAAAATGATGTTCTTATATGTATATACGAGTTTAGCAACATGTGTCTAAATTACTTTATTTAATTTATTTTGACTAGTGTAGATTATGAATGTAAGTAATACTTTTCTAATTACTATTTTAACACTCGGGTAAAACATGGTAGTTAGGAGGGTGTTACAGTTATGGCATGTTAGGTTAGGCTATCCCTCAAATAAAATTGTACATCATGTATTTTCTCATTGTAAGATACCATCTGATGAAAATAAAATCTCACATGTTGTAAATCTTGTTGCATTGGTAAATCACACCAATTAACATTTGTGTCATCTCTCTATTTATAATGCACCTCTGGATCTAATTTACACTGATATTTGGGGACCAACACTTGTCCCCTTCACTTGTGGAGCAAAATATTACATAGTCTTTGTAGATGCATGAACTAGATTTAGTTGGATATATTTGTTAACCGCCAAGTCCCAAGCCTTCACTACATTTTTACAATTCAAAACCCTTTTTGAAAACCAGCTTAACAAGAAAATCAAGGCCATCCAATCAGATAATGCAAAAGAATACCTAGCCTTCGTTAACTTTTTGTTAGAAAATGCATTCGGCATAGGTTATCTTGTCCTACACTCACCAACAAAATGGTAGTGCTGAAAGAAAACATCGTCACATAGTAGAAACTAGTCTAACACCATTCTCCAATGCCTCATTACCCACAAAATTCTAGGGAGAAGCCTTCCTTACTGTTGTCCACCTTATTAACCTTCTACCCACTCCAATTCTTAAACATGTGTCACCTTTTCAAACCCTATTCCAAAAACCACCTGACTATGCATTCCTGAGAGCCTTTGGTTGTGCCTGTTATCCCTTCCTTAGACCCTACCATCAACACAAACTTGACTTTAAATCTGAGCAATGCGTCTTTATTGGTTACTCTGACACTCATAAAGGTTATGACTATCATGCTAAATTAGAAAAGTGTATATCTCAAAACATGTAATTTTTTATGAGCATTTGTTTCCCTATTCAAAACTTTTTCTTGAATCCATTATAACTCACTCTATTACAAACCAGCAGCCCATTCCCTCTGTTCCTACACTTTCAGTATCAAACAGCCACACTGCTACTGCTCATATGCATCCTACACTTGTTCCTCCTTCTCTGTCTTGTGTTGATGTTTTGAATAGGAACTTGGTTACTAATATTGCTAATGTTGCACTCAACTCAATACCACAAACATCACAACTCTAGTCATCTCACCCACCAATACTAGCTGAAAATCCATAGCCACACACCAACACACATCCCATGGTCACTAGAGCAAAAAATAGGATCTAAAGGCCCAAGGCATACACAACATCTCTTCTTCCCTCATCTACCAAAAAGGCCACTACTGACCCTCTATGGCTCAATGCCATGATAGAAGAATTTTTGCCCTTTAGAGAACCAATACCTAGTCCCTTGTTCCCCTTCCTCCAAGTCAAATTCCTATAGGTTGTAAGTGGGTGTTTAAAGTCAAATATAACCCTGATGGCTTCATCAACATGCACAAAACAAGACTTGTTACAAAGGGCTTCCACCTACAAGAAGGCTTTGATTATCATGAGACTTTCAGCACAGTTGTTAAGCCAGCAACCATAAGAGTAATCCTCATAATTGCTATCTCCAAACATTGGCCAATAAAGCAAATTGACTTCAACAATGCTTTCTTAAATGGGGATCTTCAAGAATCAGTGTACATATCATAACCTAAAGGCTTCATATCAAGTGATCCATCTCTAGTTTGCAAGTTCAACAAAGCTCTCTATAGGCTCAAACAAGCCCCTAGAGCTTGGTTTCCAAAATTGCAAACCACCCTTTTTTATTTGGGCTTTAACTCTATCAAGTGTGACACCTCTCTCTTCATCAAAGCAACCCCCAACTACATACTCTATGTCTTGGTCTATGTAGATGATATAATCATCACTGTGATGGGTTGCATTTATGCACCCATTTTGTATCCTAACTTTAAATATTTTGCATTTGAATCGTTCTTAAGTGATGCATAATTGGTGAACCTAGAATTTGTCCTTATTTTGAATTGTTGAGGAATTTCATGGCATTTGGCACCATTTTGAAGCAAATAACATTATTTGGAAGTTACATGTACTTTTACCCCTTTTATGTGAGCATTATTAAGTTACAAGAACTCCCCATTGGGTGCCAAATCAAGGAATGGGGCTCAGGAGCTTTAACAAAAAGGCTCAAGACATGGACCAGCATTGCCAAGACCGCTATAGCATTCTTCAACCTCTATAGCAATCTTCAACCGCTATAGCAGTCACTAAAGGCTAAATTTTGCTACAACATTCGGGAGAAAGGCTGGACCGCTATAGCAGTCTCTAACCGCTATAACAGTCATAAATGGGTTAATTTCTCCATGTTGGCTCGCGTCTTCGTGTGTTTTTTGAAGCATAACTCCATTTTCAATTGTACACAACACATTCTGAAACGTAGTTTCCTTTTAAGGTTTTTAAGCTTTTGAAAATTCTCACCCTCTCTCTCGAGAACTCTATCTCACTCTCTTTCTAGGCTTAGGGTTCTTTATCATAGTTGAATTTTGGTACCTTTCTGATTGTAATTTATAGCTTTTCTTCAAATTGTGATTGTAAGACTCCCCCTATGGAAGAGTAATCCCTTTACCGTGCATAGGGGTGACAGAAGGTTGAAATTGTTCACGAGATTCCTATACTTTTATCGCAATTATGGTTGGTTTCCCCTCTCCTTTTGTCAGTTCTTTCAATTATTAATTGTGCGGATTTTCGCAATTTATTTTTGTTAAAGTTGTTCTTTTGATGTGGTGTTTATCCATTGGGTAAGGGATTGGGATTGATTTTGTTGAAATTAGGCTGCTATAATTAGTAGTCAAACTAGCATAGGTTCATAGAATCATGTTGGTGAATTAATACTTCATATGTTAGTGAAACCCTTAGCGGGAGTGCAATCGTATAACCGTTAAGTAGAATTATACCGTTGTTATGTGTTAACATTTTAATGGAAACAATCACCACCACAATTTTATCTTTGAATCAATGATTGAATAATTTTAATCTGAAGGAACCTTTGTGCAGGTAATTTCTCTTGTTAGAACTTTTCTCAATTAAATTTGCTGTCAATGATTTTTAAAACCCCCAATTTTCTATAAATCAATTTGAACACTTCCTCGTGAGATGACTCAGATTGCACCCTAACGATATTTTTGGTGTAATTTGGTTACTAAAACACTTTTTAATTTGTTACAAGTAACGGCAGCCCGCACCAAATTTTGGTACCGTTGCCGAGAAAGTGGTGCTATTGATTCTTTTTCTTGTTCTTGATCAATTCTTTTTTATTTTCCTTTTTATTTAATTTTATTCTTTTGTTTATTAATTTCTATATTTTCTATTAAAAAAAATATTCTGTTTAGTTAAAATTTTATTTGCTTTTTTTTCTTTGTTCCCTGGGATACTAGGTTGTTGCCAATAATTTAATTTTATAACCCGCTCCTTTCCTAATTTGCCTATCCTACTTATTAATCTGGAGATTGAGAAAACTGTCAAAAGGCTTAGGAAGGCTACGAAGGAAAGAGTTAATCTATTAAGCAACCCCTCTTCTTCTAATACAACTAGGGAACTTAATTGTTCTTCTTTTTATTCTCCTGAACTTTGTGATCCTACTGCTAGTGTTTCAGGTAACATGGGAGAAGTTAACAGAACCTTGAAGGAGCTTGCTGCCTAGGACCTAAACTATCACCCATTGGGGATTATCTACCACGAACAAGGAGGTGACTTTGAGCTGAAATCAGGACTCCTGCACCATCTACCCAAGTTCCATGGGTTATCTGGGGAAGACCCACACAAACACCTGAAGTAGTTCCATGTAATCTGTGTAACAATGAAGCCTCAAGAGGTAACGGAAGAGCAAATCAAGCTAAGGGCCTTTCTGTTTTCCCTTGAGGGAGCTACCAAGGACTGGTTCTTTTACATCCCCAATGGGACAGTTGATAGCTGGGTCGGCATGAAGCGTATATTCTTGGAAAAGTTCTTCCTAGCTTCCAAAGCAGCTGCTATCAAAAAAAGACATCTGTGGCATCTGACAGTTACAGGGTAAATCTCTTTATGAGTACTGGGAGAGGTTCAAGAGGTTGTGTGCCAGCTTCTCCCAGCATCAAATTTCAAAGCAGCTTCTGATGCAATATTTCTATGAGGGTCTGTTAGTCATGGAGAGGAGCATGATTGATTCTACCAATGGGGGTGGCTTAGTTGATAAGACCCCTACTGTAGCTAGACTATTGATTGAGAACATGACAGAGAACTCCCAGCAGTTTGGGTCTAGAGCTGGCAGTAGCACCCGTCAAGTGGGTGAAGTTTCTTCAGTTGAGAGTAGTGGGGTGGAGAAGAAACTAGATAAGCTTATAGAATTTCTGAAACAAATTGCACCAAACTAAGCTCCTCCAGTTAAGGCAGTACAGGTATGTGGCATTTGTTCCTATGAGTCACATAGTTCAGACATGTGTCCTCAGTTACAAGAAGATCCCACCTTAGTGGCAGCTGGTAATATATTTCCTGGTAGGCCTCAAAACCAGGGTGGACAGTAGGGGTACAATCCATACAGCAATATTTACAACCTCGGCTAGAGAGATCACCCCAACTTTAGGTGCAATAATGCTCCTCAGTAGCAACAACAGAAGTATGTGCCACCACAGCAGAGGCAGCAGTATACCTAGCCCATATTCCACTCACCACCAATCCCATAGCATCCCAGCCCCTAACAACCTCTATCACTACCTGCACCTCCTGCCCCTTCAGAAGCACCATGGCAGGAAATGATGAAAATGATGATTGAGACACAGAGGAAACAGGAACAAGCCATGCAAGAGATGAGAAATACAATTGTGAGGCTTGAGAATTCCCAATCCTAGTAGGGAAGTGCATCTACCATTCCTTCACAGATAATTCCCAACCCCAAGGGGAATGTATCTGCTATTACTTTGAGGTCTGGTATAGATTTACCTAAGGTTGCTAGTCCTTTAGAACAAGTCATGGTTGAGAGTCACGAGGATGAAATAGCTCAACCAGAGGTCCAGCAGGATGAGCCTGCACCCCAGCAAAAGGAAGCAGAAGAATAGGTAACAAGACCCATTTCATTGCCCTTCCCACAGAGAGTAGCAAGACCCAAGAGGCCCAATGATTTGGAGTTAGAGAATGACCTCTTGGAGACCTTTAGGAAAGTAGAAGTCAACATCTCTTTGTTGGATGCAATTAGGAAGATTTCCAAGTATGCTAAGTTCCTGAATGACCTATGCACCAACAAGAGGAAGTTGAGGGGCAATGAGGTAGAGAGAGTGACCATGGGGGTGAAAGCCTTCTCCGTTATTCAGCCAAGCCAGTTCCCCATGAAGCACAAGGATCCAGGTGCATTCAATGTTCCCTGTATTATTAGGGACTTTCACATTGGACAAGCTTTGGCAAATCTTGGGGCTAGCATCAGTATTATGCCTCATTCAGTGTATGAGGCTTTAGGTGGGGGAGAGTTGACACCCACCAAATTGAGAGTCCAATTAGTTGGCCAACTGGAGCATTCAGAGTCCAGATAGGATACTTGAGGATGTCCTTGTCTAGGTTAACAGTTTAATTTTCCCAGCTGATTTTTATGTTTTGACCAGGGAGGATGATATCAATGCTTCCGAGCACACACTGATCTTGGGGAGACCCATTTTAAAATCTACAAGAACCAAGATCAATGTATGCGTAGGTACTTTATCCTTTGAGTGTGGATATATTAAAGCTCACTTCTACTTGTCTGATGCCATGGAGCACCTACCTAAGGAGCATTCTGTCTTTAGCATTGATGTCATTGACTCCTTGATTGATGAAGTTTTTGTTGGGTTAACTGAAAATTTTGATGAGTTGTTGGGGATGGTACCCGAGTTTGAATGTCTTAACTGTGACAGTGCCACCAAATTATGCAAGGAGTGTACCACTATTGATGCATCTTTGACAGGGTAATTTTTTGAAAAGACTACAGAACTTTTGGTAGCTAATGCCACAAGTCCTGTCATCGATACATCTAGTAGCAGCACCCTTATTTCTGAAACAACTTTATTATCTGATCCCATATTATCTGTTTCTCCCACTGGATATGATGATTCTGTTGTTTTAGAATTGTCTAAGCTTACAGGAACATGTACACAACTGGTAGGGCCAAAATTGAAGCCCCTCCCCAACCACCTCAAGTATGCATTCTTAGGGGAAGGTGAAACACTACCGGTCATCATAGCTAATGGCCTCTCTAAGGCCCAAGAAGATAATTTGATTGTGGTTTTGAGAAGGCACAAGAGGGTCATTGGTTGGACCTTGGATGATATTACTGGGATCAGCCCCTCCACCTATGTGCACAAGATATTTCTAGAGAAGGGAGCTAAGCCAGTTAGACAGCCACAGTGCCGGCTTAACCCACTGATTCTTGATGAGGTCAAGAAGGAGGTGATAAGGCTCTTACAGGCTGGCATCAACTACTCTATTTCTAATAATGAGTGGCTAAGCCCAATACAAGTGGTTCCCAAGAAGTCGAGGATCACTGTGGTGAAGAATGAGAAGGGTGACCTGGTTCCAACCCAGGTGCAAAACAGTTGGAGGGTTTGCATTGACTACTAGAGGCTTAATCAGGCCACCTGGAAGGACTACTACCCCATGTCTTTCAATGATCAGATATTAGAGAGTTAGCAGGGAAGTCTCATTATTATTTCTTGGATGGCTACACAAGGTACTTCCTGATTCACATTGCCCTGGAGGACCAAGGGAAGACCACCTTCACGCGCCCCTTTGGCATCTATGCTTACAGCCAGATGCCTTTTGGGCTTTGTAATGCACCGGCTACTTTTCAACGGTGCATGATGAACATTTTTTCTAACTTGATGGAGGAGTGCATGGAGGTATTTATGGATGATTTTACTGTTTTTGTTCTTCTTTTGATTCTTGCTTGAGTAGCTTGGGTAGAATGCTACAGAGGTGTGTTGAAACCAACCTTGTTCTGAATTTTGAAAATGTCATTTTATGGTAGAACAAGGTATAGTCCTGGGTCATGTAGTCTCTAGCGAGCGCATTGCTGTTGATCCCGCAAAAATTGAAGTTATTACCTCCCTACCTTACCTCGCATCCGTGTGGGAAATTCATTCTTTTCTTGGTCATGCAGGTTTTTACAGGAGGTTCATCAAGGACTTCAGCAAGATTGCCTAACTTCTCACCTCCTTACTGCAAAAGGATGTTGAGTTTATTTTTGATGATAAGTGCAGGGAGGCATTTGAAAGGTTGAAGAAGGCCTTGACTACTACTCCAGTCATCCAGCCACCTAACTGGAGCCAGCTATTTGAGCTCATATGTGATGCATCTAACTATGCGGTGGGCCCTGTGCTTACACAGCGCATAGGTAAGGTTCCTCATGCTGTTTACTATGCTTCCCGCACTCTAGATACTGGACAGCCCAACTATACCACTACTAAGAAAGAGCTTCTAGCCATTGTTTTTTCTTTGGATAAATTTTGCTCTTACTTGCTAGGCTCTAAGGTGGTAATGACCATGCAGCACTTAAGTATTTGTTGAAGAAATCTGAAGCCAAGCCTAGGCTCATTAGATGGATGCTACTACTCTAGGAATTTGATTTGGATATTAAGCATAAAAGTGGGGCTGAGAACTTAGTAGCAGACCATCTAAGCAGGCTTGAGTATCTTGACCTAAACAATAGACCTTGCAATGATAATTTTCCTAATGAACAACTGATAAGTGTGTCTGTTGTTCCGTGGTATGCTGGCATTGTCAACTACTTGGTTGCTAGAGTGGGTCCTTCATATTTTTCACCAGCTCAATTTGTAAAGCTGAAAAGCGATGCCAAATATTATGTATGGGATTATCCTTATCTTTGGAAAATTTATAGTGGCCAAGTAGTTAGGCGATGTGTGCCCCAGGAAGAATTCGAGTCCATACTCCGATTTTGTCACACTTATGCCAGTGGAGGTCACTTTGGACCCCAACGCACTGCTAGAAAGATATCGGACTCAGGTTTCTACTGGCCCATCTTGTTCAGGGATGCCTATAATTTTTGCAAGTCCTGTGAACAGTGCCAGAGGACAGGGAATATCTCTTGGAGAAATGAGATGCCCCAACAACCCATACAATTTTGTGAATTTTTTGATGATTGGGGCATTCATTTCTTCGATCCTTTCCCTAGTTCCTTTAGCTATGTTTACATCCTTTTGGCTATGGATTATGTGTCAAAGTGGGTGGAGGCAATTGTCACCCATACTAATGATTCTGTTGTAGTTGTCTCTTTTGTTTGTTCCCACATTTTCTGCAAGTTTAGCATGCCTATGGCCATTATTAATGACCAGGGAACCCATTTTTGCAACCAGAGCATGGAAGCTTTGCTCCGTAGATACGAGGTTATTTATAAGGTATCCACTCCTTACCATCCCCAAACTAACAGGCAAGCTAAAGTGTCTAACCAGGAAATCAAGAAAATCCTAGAGAAGACTGTGAAGCCCAATCCAAAAGACTAGAGTATAAGGTTGCATAATGCTCTGTGGGCTTACCGCACAATATAAAAAACACCATTGGGATGAGTCCCTTTAGGCTTGTGTTTGGAAAGGTATGTCATTTGCCCATAGAGATGATGCATTGGGCTTACTGGGTTGTTAAGCAGTGCAATATGGATTTGGGAGAAGCTGGTAAAGCCCAGAAGTTGCAGCTGCAGGAATTAGAAGAGTTGAGGTTTGAGGCCTATGAGAACCCACGATTGTATAAAAAGAGGACCAAGGTGTTCCATGATAGAAATACTTTGAGGAAAGAGTTCCATGGAGGGCAACTGGTGCTCCTCTACAACTCCAGATTGAAACTAATGCCCAGGAAGTTGAGGTCTCAGTGGGATGGACCCTTCAATGTCATAAAAGTATATCCCTTTAGTGCTATGGAGATTGAGGACCCCAAATCTAAGACAATTTTCAAGGTCAATGGACACTGGCTGAAGGTGTACTGTGAAACTACTATAGATCTTGGGGGTAAAGTGGAAGTCAAGCTGGTGCAGGCCATTTACCCAGCTTAGGGGGAGTCCTGCACATCCAACTTAAGGACATTAAAATAAAGTGCTGGGTGGGAGACAACCTACCATTTAATTTTGCTTTTTCATTCGTTATTTTTCCTCTCTTTTTATTTATTTATTTATCTCTTTTGTTCTAATTGTTTGTGCAGTGTGCAGATTAATTAGGTTCAGCATCAAGGCCAGAAGAGCTACTACTATTTTCACTCTCTGGGCACTGCTATAGCAGTCATGAACTCAACTCAGGAAACGCGGCCACTCTAGGGATTGCTATAGCAGTTATATATCGCTATAGCGGTCAGGTTAGTAAAAAAAAAAAAGGGTTATACCAATTTTCCTTTGCGAGCATTCATTAGATTCAAATCAAGAAAAGTAATTGGGGGTGTTGGTTTCTCTCTTGTGAGTTCTTGTGTTGCACCTTGCTCTTGTAGGAACTAAGTTTAGCCCATCTCTCATCTATCCCACCTGTACCTAAGCCCAGTTACTGCCTTGAAAAAGACCTCTTGAAATATGCCCAGACATGTGTTTGACTTGTGGTGACTGAGAAGAAAGGCAAGCCTATGGAAGAAATCCCCTGTTGAGTGCTAAAATGTCTTATAAGATTTATGAGCTTGAGTGGAGAGTGACATACATCTTCCCTGTGAGGTTAACTCAGTCATACTTGTTTTGTACATTCTTGCCATGAGCTATCTTGGTTAACTCAGTGAGTGCCATTGAATTCTAGCTTCTTTGTTGTGTATTGGTTGTTGTTTAACCATCTCTAGCTGGCTCCCTTGCTTGGTTAGTTTCTAGTATATCATGTGTGTACCATGCATCTTGTATCATTAGGCTTAGTAGCATCCTACATTTTCATCTTTGCTTTTGTATATGAGTTCCATGCATGAGGACATGAAATTGTTTAAGTGTGGGGAGATTTGATAGGCTGTATTTACGTACCCATTTTGTATCCTAACTTTAAATATTTTGCATTTGAATCATTCTTAAGTGGTGCTTAATTGGTGAACCTAGACTTTGTCCTTATTTTGTATTGTTGAGGAATTTCATGGCCTTCAACACCATTTTGAAGCAAATAATATTATTTGGAAGTTACCTATACTTTTACCCCTTTTGTGTAAGCATTATTGAGTTATAGGAACTCTCCATTGGGTGCCAAATCAAGGAATGGGGCTTAGGAGCTTTAACAAAAGGACTCAGGATATGGACCAGAATTGCCAGGACCGCTATAGTAGTCTCCAACCGCTATAGCAGTCACCAGAGGTTGAATTTGGCTGCAGCATTCACGAGAAAAGCTGGACCACTATAATGGTCTCCGACTGCTATAACGATCATAAATGGGTTAATTTCTCCATGTTGGCTCGCATCTTCGTGCGTTTTTTCGAGATATTGAAGTATAACTCCATTTTTAATTGTACACAACACATTTCGAAACGTAGCTTCCTTTTTAGGTTTTTAAACTTTTGGAAAACCTCGCCCTCACTCTCGAGAACTCTCTCTCACTCTCTTTCTAGGCTTAGGGTTCTTCATCATAGTTGAATTTTGGTACCTTTCTGATTGTAATTTACAACTTTTCTTCAAACTGATTATGAGACTCCCCCTGTGTAGGAGTAATCCCCTTACCGTGCACAAGGGTGACTGAAGGTTGAAATTATTCATGAGATTCCTGTACTTTTATCACAATTGTGGTTGGTTTCCCCCCTTCCTTTGTCAATTCTCTTAATTATTAATTGTGTGGATTATCGCGAGTTGTTCTCTTGATGTGGTGTTTATCCATTGGGTAAGGGATTGGGATTAATTTCATTGAAATTAGGTTGCTATGATTAGTAGTCAAACTGGCATAGGTTCATAGAATCACGTTGGTGAATTACTAGTTCATATGTTATGAAAACCCTTAGCGGGAGTGCAATCGTATAACCGTTAAGTAGAATTATATCATTGTTATTTGTTAACATTTTAATGGAAGCAATCACCACCATAATTTTATCTTTGAATCAACGACTGAACAATTTTAATCCGAAGGAACCTTTGTGCAAGTAATTTCTCTTATTAGAATTTTTCTCAATTTAATTTGTTGTCAATGATTTGAAAATCTCCTATTTTCCATGAATCAATTTGAACACTTCCTCGTGAGATGACTCAAATTGCACTCTAACTACATTTTTAGTGTAATTTGGTTACTAAAACACTTTTTAATCTGTTGCAGGTAGCGACAACCCGCACCACTCTGGCTTATCCACAAAAGCCATCACCAACCTCATTTCATCCCTGAACAATGTCTACTCCCACAAAGACCTTAGCAACCTTCACTACTTCTTAGGCATTGAAGCCAAATTCACACCTGTTGGAGGCCTACACATGTCCTAGTCCAAATACATTTATGACCTCCTTCACAAAGCTCACATGCTAGATTCCAAACTAACTCCAACACCCATGGTAACTGGCCAGAAACTCTCCAAAACTGGTTCTAATCCCTTTGAAAACCCATCCCAATATAGGTCCATTGTAGGTGCACTTCAATATGTGACACTTATAAGACCTAATGTAGCCTTTTGTATTAGCAAAGTTTGCCAATTCATGCATGCCCCTCGCTAATCCCACTAGTAAGTAGTCAAAAGAATCCTGCACTACCAACTTTGGAATTATCTGCCTTCTATGATGCAAATTGGGGATCAAACCCTGATGATAAAAGATCAACAACTGGCATTTGCACCTATTTTGGAGTAATGTTGTATCATGGTACTCAAAGAAGCAGTAATCAGTTTCAAGATCCAGCACAGAGGCTGAATACAGAGGCCTTGCAGCTGCTGTATCAGAATTATTGTGGCTTAGATCCTTAATCTCGAAACTTTGGCTGTCCCTCACCTCCTCCCCTATCATTTACTGGGACAACTTAAGTGTTATCATGATGACAGCAAACCCAATTCTTCACAGCAAGTCCAAACACTTTGAACTAGACCTCCACTTTGTAAAGGAAAGAGTCACTCAAGGCCAACTCAGAGTCAGCCACATCCCTTCCTCTGAACAAGCTATAGATATTCTCACAAAAGCAATCTCCTCAGCTCAGTTTCCTTACCTCAGAACCAAACTCAGTGTTGCTGAACTCCTCCTAAGTTTGAGGGGGGATGTTAGGGATACATCGAGAAGCAATATAGTTAGCACAATTAGAAGCTAGTCACTAGAGCTAACGACTAGTTACCAATTCTATTAGACTCTAACCATAGTTAGCTAAACCTATAAATACTCTCAATCAAAGTGTAACCATACATTTAACTCAATAGTAATAGATTCAATTTCTTTGAAACTGTCTATCTTTCTCTCTCTCTTTTTGATCTCAAGATAACTTTACAATCCAACAAGTATTAATGTGACCTTTAAGGGTGGATTAAAAGATTTTCACTTTAATATTATATAGAAAACATGGGGTGGGTTTAAAAATTCTCAACATTCCTACTTGAGCCGGTGTCACATTTTCTTTCCTAACATATCCTCAAAATGCATGCTAATCCAATGGTTGTATACACCTGCTCTATCCTGGTCCTGTGCAAAAGAAGCCCAGGTTAAATGCCGCCTTCAAGAAATAGTTATGAGAATAATAAAATTACACAACAAATATACACCACATACTTTATCATGTCAGATGTAATATTCACCCATCACATCCAATAGTGATAAAGTGTTTAGTGTGCATTTATTGTGTAATTTTATTGTTCACATAACATTACTGATTGAAGAATTGATAGTAAACAATTATCAAGGTTTTAATTAATTTAATACATTAAAATATTAAAATATTTATTTTCGATCAATATTCTTCTTTTCTTAGTTCTGTAGCTAGGATTTTAAGGGTCTTTTTTTGCATGAGATTTGGGTGGTGTATTTACATCAATATGATATTTTGAAAAAAAAAATCACACAATAAGTTTTTTTTTACTATAGAATCCGCCTTTTGGTGGATTCAAAGATAATTTGTCAAAGTCAAATTCAATATAAAATGAAAATTAATATAGAATCTGCCAAAGGTAGATTCGAAAATTGTCTGCAAAATGAAAATAACATAGCGGATTCTATAAACACCATATTCAAGTAAATTTATTCGTTATTTTCTATAAGTGTAAATTATCTACCAAAAAATCATATACAAATTATTTTTCCGTATTTTAAAGATACTGATTTTTAAAAAAGTCATACTTGTTAAAAAATTCCTTCTATATGTGGCCTCCTTATATATATAGGCGCTAATTAGGGTACTAAACAAAGAGTTAAAAATTAAAATATTTTAAGTTTTTACTACATTAAATTTAAAATTCTTCCTTTTTAAATTAAAATTTCTCTTATTTTTTTAAAAAATCTTTTAACTAGTATTCATTCATGTATGCACAAATACCATGTTCAACTTGTATTGCATTGGCAGTGAAGAATTCAAATTTTCTAATTCTTGGTATTGGCAACAATATATTAAATAATCGAAATATGTAGAAGCAGTTTGCATTTGCAAGTTTTTATTTTTTATTTTTTGGATAATTATAGGGACCTCTCCTCAGATCCTTTAATATTATACTTATCCTTCTCTAATTTTTAATATTACATTTACCACTCTTAATTTTAAATAACTTTTAAAATTTCAAAATTACCCTTTATTAAAAAAATCCCTAAACTTTCTTCTTCCTCTTCTTCTCCTCCATCACCGCTACAACCACCCCCTACAACCACCCCTATCCTCCTTCTACTACTCTATTCATTCACATCCGAGATATATTAATACTTGACAAGAAGCTCATATGAGGGATATCGTGTCTCATACAATCGCAAGATTCCATTATTTTAACAAATTTTGATCTGCCATTGATGGATTATTAACAAATTTTTTCAGCATGTTTCCTACAGTTTTTTTTTTATAAAATCCATCGATAATTCCCTCGAAAAGGGTTACCTACAAAAAAAAAAAAAAAGAATCCATTGATAATAGTTTCCAACGAGGTTATTATCGTGCATCAAAATCCACTGGTAACAAAATCTTTTGCTGATAACATGAAAAATCTGCTAGTAATAGCCATTTTTCTAGAAGTGGTAACCCACTCTATAGGTCTTTATTATGTGATGTCCCTAGATTATAGGGGGGAAAGAATTGGCTGATCAAACCCAAACTGACGCATCACACTGTCAGTCACATGCCACTCTATTGTCTCAAAACATGTAAGTCGGCTTACACTTGACCATAAGGAACGATTAGTTCACACATCATCAGGAATGTGACCATTGATTACTGGATCTTGATATGGTTGCCACGAAAATTGCATTAATAAATAAGTTACATTAGACATAAAAGTAATATTTAATTTGACAATAAAAGGAAGTCTTTGGTATATTAAATTCTATCTGATGAAATTGCATCTGATCTAATGCAAGTATGATATTATGAAGATAATTATATGAAGTGTTACATTGATATCAATGTTGCTTCCATTTGTGAAATATTTTTTGGTTTAGATATAATCTTCATAATAAAAGAAGTATCTATTTAAAATATTTTTACCTGTTGGAAAGGGAAAAAGTAAATGGCCTGGTTGGCAAAAGAGCTAACCATAGGAGCCGCTACCATGCCATACTTACAACAGTACCATGCAACCGGTAACTTCTTTTGTTTGGTATGTGAAGCACGATCTAGTCCATGGTAAAGTGCGGAAAGGCATGCTGAGCCCCAACTATATAACCTAGTATGTTCCAAATTTTCAAGTAGTGACACGAACTTTCCATGCACAATGTTTGTGCTTTTATTTGGGATTAGAAAGTGCCCCAACATAGATAATATATAGCCACAGACATGACATGCTATCTGCTCCTTGGTATTGTAAGAACGTGAATTTAAATGAATTGTAAGCCAATCAAATTTTATGTTATTGGAAACAACATTGTTTGGTCCTGGCTAACCACCAAGTAGCTGGTTTATACATATTCCTCATGACTTCGGAGTTGCCATTAGTGCTTCCAATGACCAGTAAACCTTCAACATGAAGCCCAAGCACAATCACGACATCCCCTAGTGTAACTAAAAACTCCCAACAAGGAAAGTGGAATGTGTGTCTTTTCGGTCTCTATCTTTCGACTAATGCATTTATAAGATATTTGTTTACCCCAATTTGGCAAATCCACACAGTGTGGTGAAAACCAGCTTGCTATAGATGCTCATGTATCTGCACCGCAGGTGGTTGCAAGAATAAGTGACGGGACTTTAATAGTTCCCTTTTTATAACAAATAATAGTTTTTGCATTATTTAATAATAAAATAACAATGATTCCTTATATAATTCTAAAATCCATTAAATTATTTTTAGAAATTCTTTATTTTCTTGAAAATTTAGAATATAAGGGAGTGATTTCCAATGCATTTCAATATGTAACAACTAAAAATGTTAAAATAAAAATCACATAAAACCTATTATCTTTATCTTACTATTCCAAATTATAAAAATATTTTGACAAGAAAAAAATTAACTTACAATATATTGAAGAACTTGCATCAATACATGCTCACTAGAAATTATTGTGTTATAAACTGACATTTTTCCTCTTCACTATGTTTTTATAACACTTGTGCACTACACTCAGTAATATAGCCTCACTATATACTCAATAGCACAACCTCACAATACACCTTATATAAGAAGGAAAAAACACACACAACTTCAAACAACTCATTCTTCACTCTTCTGTGCCTTATTATACATTCTCCAACATAAAATTTTATAGGCAAGCAAACCCAACAAGAGTGCGAGCAAGCTGTCCTTAATTCCTGCAAGATTCTTGAGTGCCACGGGTACATTGGTGCGACAAAACCCATGTCTCTACATGCTGGTGGTGAGGCGACGCGTGTTCTGCACTCTAAAGGTTAGGCGACATCTCTAGCTGGCGCGCAGACATGCAAAAAGTCTGTTTCATGTGCTGGACAGTAATAAAATGATAAACCATGGTTTTTTGCGCTCTATAACTCGCATTATGCGAGATTTTAGAAGCCATAATGGATGAAATTATCTCTCCCAAATCTCATATTATTGTTATTATTTCACCTAATTCCATAATAAAATAATTCTTCCTTGAGTAGAAGGAAATATCATTTTCTTTTTTATATCAAGAAGCATTAAAATTTTTATTTCCAATACTACCCCAATGTAATTAATTGTATTTGTTTTTCAACAGTATTATCTATATATATGTATATATATGTAAACTTCACTGTAAGAAACATTTGTTGCATTAACATAACTAATTAAACACTACATGGTTAATAAAATTGCCTAATAAAATATAAACTAAATTACTAATCCTAATATTATATATGCAATCAAAGTGAGATGAATAAAAAAAATATTTATATTTATATAATAATATTTACTTTGAAGTTACTATGAATTTTTTCTAATACAATATATTATAATTTTAATCAATTAAATAAAAGAGAATAAAAATATTTTGTCTAATCTTAAAATAAATTTAGCTTTATTTTTTTAAAAAATGGAAAACTACAAGTATCGACCCTTAACATCTTAGTTAAAGTATTATTTAAATTATTTTTATTATTTAAATTTAACTGATGAAATTCAAATATATGAAATTAAAATTATTATTTTTACCACATAAAGTATGCTAAAAAATTAATTTTAAATGCTGTGTAAAGCAATTTAAAAAGCCAAAAAAAAAAGTTAAACTAACACATTAGCATAATTATTTAAATTATTATGAAACTTAATTCAAATATAAAAAATGGATATTATTTTGTAATCACTATTAAATAATATTGTTATGTAATTATAACAAAATAACTAGATGGAACTATTGATAATTGATCCTCATTGCCTTGCCTAATCATACTTTATAGTGGTGATAAAGTGAATATGCCGTAGGCCTTGCATTTCTATTTTTTTAAAAGGAATAAAATAAAAGAGGAAATTTTATTCACAATAAATGACTTATGAATTATTACAACAAATGTGCAATACGCTACAAATGACTATGAATATGTTTAATCAATATATGTGTGTGTGTGTAAAATTCACTGTAAAAAGCATTTAATGTAATGTGGAATAAAATAAAAATGTATTGTGTTAATTTTTGCAACATAGTATTGTACTGTGTCGATTAAAATAAAAATGTATAACCAATATATGTTAAATGGCATTTAATGCAATATATAAAAATATGATGTGTTAATTTTTGGCACCATATGGTATTGCTCTACATATATTAAAATTAAAAAAATTATAACCCATATATCTAAAATAGCATTTAATGTAATGTGTAAAATAGATTAAAACTCGATGATAACAAACTCAATACAATTATAGTTTGTGGATAGTTTCAGAATTATTATCATCAGTGTAATTATAATTAGTCGACGGTTTTAGAATATGCTACTAAACTGTCTTTTAAAATTCTATAGCTCTCTTTTTGTAGCCAACACTCTATTTTATTTTCCTCTCTTCCAATTTGTCTTATCACGTTTTTTATTTTTTACTTTCTTTTTCTTGTCTCTTTGTTTTCTTCTTTGTTCGGATGCTCAAGTTGTGTAAGGAATGTAGTAGTATAAATATCACAGCTCCCCTGAGAAATAGTTTATAAAGTGGGATAGAATGGAAATGTTTGAAGGTGATAGAATTCATATGGAAACAGCCCACATGGAGAAGCCACAAGATCAATCGAGAGAACATCATGTGTGTTGATCATGACTATTTGGTAAACAATCTATGACTATTTTCTTGAGCATTTTAGAGCTTTCATGTAGTTTCTATTGGAATATTGTGTTTTTCTCTTTTCACTGAATAATATGTTCGCTTATTAGTGTAACCTTATGCTTAGTTTGCTTCATGTTTATGGGTTTGTTCATGTTTTTATTTTTTGTTTCTGATTTTACAATATAAAAATATATTTACACTCTAATTTTAATATCATTCATGATTTCTCACAGGTCCAATCAAATTTAATCATATAATCACTTTGAAGAACTACTTGAACAAGTATGTATGATTTTTTTTGTTCACTATCAAAACATATATATATATTATCAAACTTATATTTTTTCAATTGCAAAAGAAATGTTTATATATATGTCAACTACAGATTTCAAAGGTGACTTTTACAACAAAAATGTGAAAGATTCTATAAATTCAACCTTATTTGTTTTATCTGATGAAAGTTGCTAAACAATTAGCACAAGTAAAGTTACATGATCTTACCCCAGCCTTTGAAAGTGTAAGAAATTAAATAAACAAATTTTTTAATCATTTGAAATCTCACATTATAATATAAAAACTCATGTGAAGTACTTATATATTTGTGAATTTATTTAATATAGGGAACTGCTGGTCTATTGGAGCTGCTTCTATCTCCTTAAAATTATAGGTTCTTAATAAAATTTTGAAGCCAAAATTGAAGGTACAAAAGCTTCCAAGTGAATTTTTGTATAGCATGTAAAATAGATTGGTTTCAGCAATTATTTTTTTATTCAAATTCAGCAATTATTATTGCACCATAAATGTTTTCACTAAACTTTTCATAATAACAAATTTTTTTGTGTTACGTTGTACAATTGTTATAACGTATTTGGAGGCTATAAACACTTTGTTAATTTTTGAAACTGAAATGCCAAATTAATTTCATAATAACAAAAATTAAAATAGAGTTTTATTTGCCTTTAATGATTACTATATAACGGTAAGGATAAGTATTGTCTAATATATTTAATAATCATTCTGAAATTAAAGTAGAGTTTTGTTTTCTCTATAAGTTGCTATTAATTTTTCATGTTATACATGTTTTAAAATTTTTTTTGGCCTACTTGAATTATCAATATAATTATAAAACTTTTAATTAATATAACACTAGCTATTAAAATTTAATTTTTTTCCCATGATTAAAATTCATTTTTAAAATTATGCTTAAATATGTTTTTAATCCTTATAAATATAAATCATTTTAGTTTTAGTCCCTCTAAAATTTTTGTTTTGGTTTTGTTCATTCTTTTTTTATTTTCTTTGTTTTTGGTCCTTATTGTTCTAAATTTTGGTCTCAACAAATACTTTTGAATATATATTCAGTTGTTATAAATATTGAAATTTTAGTTTTGCCTTTAAATATTTCAAATATCTTCTTCTAATCCTTATAAATATCATCATTTAACATCAAATTTACACAAAATGGACTATAAATATGACAACGGAAAAAACCAAAATAAAAATTTTAGAGTGACCAAATCAAAATGACTCATATTTATGAGGACTAAAAACATATTTAAGCCTTTACTTTATATGAATTAAATTATGAATTTAATTAATTAATACAATTTTATTAGAATAGTATTTAAATTTTTAAATTTGTTTACACAATTTAAAAATGTTTTAATTAAGATTATATATGGTTTTAAGTTTTAATGTTGTATACGTATTCTCTTTGTTAATTAAAGGATTTTTTAATTTTTATATTGTATGCAAAAGATATAATTTATGACCAAATAAAAATTAAGCAATCCATTATAAGACTAATGAATATAACACTAATGATTAAAATTTAATTTTATCATTATATTTAGTTATATTTTTTGCATTCATAAAATTATGAATTTTATTATCAGTATTTCTTAAGGGGACTTTTATTACAAATATTTGTAATAAATAATGTTTAATTTGAATTATCAAGTATGTGAAGGTTCTAAAATAGTATACTTATAATTAGTAATTAATATCAATAGTGCATATTTGTAACAGTTTAATTTTTTTTTCAATTTTCCTCTCGTCAATGGTGAATATTTTAATGTTAAATATTATCATCCTTCTCCTTTATTATGATGTATCATACATGAAAATATAGTAAAAATAGTTTAATTATATTATATTTTTCCCAAAAATAGAGCATATTGAATTTGTTTTTTGAGTTTTGGCTCAAAGGATATTAGGATTGATAAATAACTAGAACTCAGTGAAATAATAGTTCCATAGAAACTAATACTCTTGGATTTCATGGTAATCATTGAAAAGAAAACTATAAATGAGAGAATGATGAAATGAAAATTTTACTAATGATAGAAAATATTAGGTAATACAAAGTGTAATACATTCTTATATAAAGTAAGGTGCATAATAAGCTACTAACTAACATCTAACAAAATAAACCAATACTAATTAATTTCTAATTTCAAGTGTATATATATATATATCTTCTAACACTCCTCAAAGGCTAAAAGCTATGTACTTTTTGTATTTGCAGCTTGAATAAAAGTGAATTAACTAAAATAGAAAAAGTATAATATACATAGATGAGATATGAAAAAATATATATATAATACACTAGCTTACCAAGCAAGGCATGGCAGTTGTAGCCATGGATAATGAAGAATTCTTTCATAGCCAAGAAATCAATGCTATTTTAGCAGCACAAATCAAAGTATTTTAAAAAACATGTAGTAATATAAACATGAAGTCATCAACACAATATACTTGAGGTTCAAAGTTTTAAATTAATAATGCAACTATATTCGCTTCTGGGTTAATTTCAAGAGTCGTAGCAGAACCTCCTAAGGATTTGTGATAGTATTTATTTGAAAAGTAAAAAAAAAAAAAAAACCAATAGTGTTTCATTTAGCTAAAAACAACCTTTTCAATCATCTTATTTCTTTCATTTTCAAACAATGTTTTAACCTTAACTATGCAATTTAGATTCTTCTATCACACACCACAAGCAAAAAATAATTTCTGTTTTTACTACTTACTTTTGTACTTTTATTTCTTATTCTATCTTAAATTTCAAAGTTTTATAGAAAATATATTGTACTATTATTTACCTTACGATTATCATCTTGAACTTGATGTGATGTACCACTATTAATTTTTTTTTAAATAAGAGTTTACTATCATTTCATTGTTTTTCCTATATTTTAGTTTTATAATAATTCAAAAGTATTAAATCTAATTGTTTTAAAGTTCCAAACACATTAGTGTTACTTTTTTTCTGAATAGTTTTTTTTCTGCTGATGCTTTCTTTATCAAACATTTTTGGGTTTGAGAGTCTTGGCAAAAGCTTCTAAAGATTGGTGATAGTACTCATTTCAAGAGTCTAAAAAGGTATGTGAAGTGAAAGCATTTTTTAATCATAAAAAAGCATCATACTTCTTGAGAATAATCAAGAGTGCTTGTCATAGGGGAAAAATAGCTTATTCAATCATCTTCTTTTTGTCATCTTTAAACAATATGTTGGGCCATTCAATTTAAATTCTTCTATCACACTACTACCACAAAGTAATTTCTTCTTTTTCACTACTCAAAGTAATTTCTTCTTTTTCACTACTTATTTTTGTACTTTTATTGCTTATTCTATATATCTTAATATTGAGAAATTGTATAGAAATTATTGCACTATTTTTTCATGCTAATGAATACTCATATTATATTCCCAATACATCTTTATATCATAAAGTTAAAATTAAAAAATATTTTTGTCTTCAAATACTTTGTGTATAATAAAGTGTTCAATTAACTCACTCAATGCAATTACTATTGATCCATTTTATTGTGCACACCAAATAAAGAAAAAATTTATATATTTTAATCATATATAATTTTTAATCATCACAAAAAAATAAAAAATAAAAATCTAAATTCAATCATCAATAAAATAAAATTTAACAAACCCAGGGAATGCACGGGCTTAATTTCTAGTAATCGTGTAAATTTATATTTAATTTTAATAGGGATAATGTGGTCTACCTATGCATCTTTTTATCATTATCAAGATACATTTATTATTTTCTTAATCTATGTGCTTTTTTATTTTTCGATAGACCTCTATGAAAAGGAGGGAGTAATAAGCTGATAAATTGTTTTTTTGTATTATTCAGATTCCATTTTAGATTTAAAATTAAAAAAATGTATAGAATGGTGTGATATTTTTAATATATTTTTATTGTATTTTTCGTATTCTATTTTAGATGAAAACTGTGTGTGGTGTAATATTTTTAATGTATAAGTAATATTGAGATTAAAACAAAAAAAATGATTATTTGAGAACTCATTTAGTTAATTATAATCTAACTATTTTCAGTATAATTTAATGTTCATCATATGTAGCTCGTAAAAATAAATCTTATCTTGCATATATCCATAAAATTGATCTCTAAATGTAAATGAGTATGGGCAATATAAAACACGTATATCTTTGAGGCTTTGTTTGGCAAAGGAAAGAAATAGAGAAGAAGAAATGGAGTGAAAAGAAATGGAGGGGAAGGAAGTTGAGGTGATTTTTATTTTCCATAGATATGTTTGAATGAAAGGAAAATGGGAAGAAAAGAAATAGAAAAAAAATTAATTTGTTTTGTTTATTTGGATGGAAAGTGAAAGGAAAGAAAGAACAATGATATCAAATGACTTTTTTAATCATTATGTTATGAAAAAATAAAAAGATTATTTTTTATCGAACTATCTAAAAAATTATTAAAAAATTAAAATTAGAAACAATTTTATCATAAATTTATCTATCAAAATAATATAAATAAATATAATAAAAATTGACCTTATACACATCTATATAAAACCATTCAAGTCAATATTTTTATTTTATATTTAATAATTTTATTAATTAATATCAAATAGAAAATATAAATATTTTTAATATAACAAGTTTAGAATAATATCAAGCTAACAAATAAGAAAATATTAATAAAAATAAATTATTTAAATTTATTTAAAATAAAATATTAAACTCACGAATATTTGAAAAATGTGGAAGTAAGGATCCAAATAATGAATGTGAGTATTTTTGGAATATGTAAATATCACCCGATCTTTCCATACTTTTCCGCCTACATGGGGGAGAAAAAATTTGGATGGGTTCCACATGCTTTTTGCCGATGTTCAATATTTTCTCTCCTAATTTCTTTTGCACCAAACGACGAAAGATCACTTCCTTCCCTCCACTTTCCTTTCTCTTCCAATCCTTCTTCTCTATTTCCTTTCAAGCAAACACAATGTGAGAGTGTATGAGCCATCCACTCGCACTCACAATAAAGGTTTCAATTGAGTGAAAACACAAAAAAGATAAAAAAAATTCTTGTGTATAGATAAGTGTAACAATTAATGTTTAGAAAAACTTACAATAAAAGTGGTGGGATCTATCATTAAATTATCTATTTTAAATAAAGTTGATGGAGTTCATTTTCATTATAAGTATATCTAAATCTAAATTGTTAGGGTTGTATTCATTTAAGAATTTCTGAAATAAATAACTTTTAGGAAAATTACACTCATCTCTTCTGAGATTTAGCAAAATGTAACACAAACTCCCTTTGTTTTCAAAATTTGCATGAAAGGTCCTTAAGTTTTGAAAAATCTAACAATGGCCTCCCCTACCAACATTAGACTGCTATGGATTTTGACTCAGTAATACATATATACACAACACATGATTTTTAATAGCATTGTTGCAAATATTAAATATTGTTATAATCATGTGATGTTATAATTCCAAATTTTGAGCAAACCTCCTTTGTTAACCCATTTGAAATCCAACACATCTTCTACAAATAGAGAGGGTGTGCTTTTATCACTTAATAATTATGATAGTCTTTAATATGTACTATACTGCCATTAAAATTCGTGTGTTATTCACATATGTACTATTCTATCAAAGTCACTAATAGACTAAGGTGTGTTTATTTAGATTTTGACAAAGAAGTAATTATAAAACTTAAATTTTATATATAATTGAAAAAGCTTAGCATTGATTTTTTTTTTCTAAAGGCACTCTTTGACTTCTACAAAAAAAAACTGAAAACTGATTATTTTGAAATTATGATTATTTTTAAAAATTATTTACAAAATTGATTTTTCTTTTTTGTGCAAAAATTGATTTTAGGCTCCCAAAATCCCATATAAATACACTCTATCGTTAGTAAAAGTGTTCAATGTATGATTTTATAAAAGAGTTATTATTAGTACACCACTAATACATATGCCTATGCTTTTATTGTAGCAAAATACCACAAAAGGACAAAATAAGTGTAATAGGTATAAATTGGGTACAGTGGCAAAATTGAAAATTTTCAAAGGTTAAAATATTTAAAAAAATAACTTCTTCTCCTACCCTCTCTTTTCTCTGTCTATCTCTTCTTTTCCTACCATCTTTTCTTTCTCCGTTGCTTTTCTCTCTCTTTCTCCTTCATAGCTTAGGTTCTCATCTTACAAGAACAAGAATCGCCCACCTTTCCTATCTCATAAAAATATCCTTCACGCATGAAAGCTAAACTAATCTTTTTATTCTTCTTCTCTTTAAGTTCTCTTCACAGCAACCAAGGTGACAAAGAAGAAAGGGAAAACGAAAATTAGTTCTTTCACTTCTCTTCACATTTTCTGATGCGGGTTCTCTAATATTGTTTTTATACAGCAAAAGTATCGAACTGTGAATGACTTTGTACAAACTTGATATTTGTTCTTATACTTGGAAATGAGCATTAGAAACTTGTAAACTAGTGTCAAAAACTAGTAAATTGGCGTTAAAAATTTGTAAACTCACGTTAAAAAGCTTGTAAACCCATGTTAATAAGTTGTAAATACTTGTAAGTTAGTTATAGATACTTAGAAACTAGGGGTACAAAATTTTGAGCTGTTGGTAAATATGTTGAGATTGGTGTTAAAACCTTGTAAGCTAGTGTTAAAAACTTGTAAACCAATGTTAAAAACTTGTAAACCTATGGTAAAAATTTGTAAAATAGAATAATAAAATAATAGTAATAAAAACTAATTAATTCAATTGACATTCTTCTCAACTAGCGCATTCATAAAGTCAATAGCAATTTTTTATTATTATTTTTTTGTAATTCTATTTTCTTGAGAAAAATGGCTGTATATTCTTTTATAACTTTTGTTAGCATCAGTTTATAGCTTTTCAGCATAGATTTACATTTTTTTTTTAAATCGGTTTTTAAGTTTTCAGCTCTGGTTTACAAGTATTTGGCATTTAGTTTACAAGTTTTAAGCATAGATTTTCAAGATTTCAATACATGGTTTACGGGGTTTCAGCACAAATTTATAAGGTTTTTGCGCTTGGTTTACAAATTTTTAGCAAGGGTTTACAAGTTTTCGATACAAATTTATAGGTTTTCTCCACTGATTTACAAATTTTATTTTGCACTTATTTATAAATTGTATTTTGGTTTACCAATGTACAATCTTGATGGTATAAGACTTTGGAAAAAAGTTAGATTCAAAAAGAAAAGAAGAGATCAATGTGTAGGAGCACATTGAATGGGGCGTCTAGTAGGTTGAGGTTTTTTGGTTATATTGAAAGGAATTTGATTCAGTAAAATTATCATATTTAGAATATTGTGGTTTGTAGCATGGTTAAACTTTGAGGTTGTAAGGAAATTGTACGTTATCAAGTGGTGAATATTTGGTGACACGACTTGCATCCTTTTACCGTAATGAGTGGATACATGATGTGTATACTTAATGCAATTTTGACATAGTTCTGCTTTTATATTCGACTATATTCAACATGTGGCTTGAAGCACATAATGTTGGATGGAAAACATTTTTTAAAAATCTTGCTTGCTTTTATACTTTTATTTTTGATTCTACCTTGCCTAATAATATTCATTGTTTAAAAAATATTTGATTCTTACTCACACTTTTTGCCCTTTCAAATTTTTAACCCAATTTATATAAACTTTTCACTATTTTCATTATATTTTCTTTTAAATATTTTAAATATTATAAAAATTGGGATAAGATAGGTTTTGAAAAGTTATTATATGATAAAAAGATTTAGATAAGGCTCATAGTATATCTACATGTCCAATCAACTTTAGTTATGGTGGCTTAGAATAGCTATCTAAAAATTGTATATGTCAATTTTCTTTCCAATCAACAGATGGGTCATGTTTTTGGTTATGGAATTTGACGGATGAAAACACACACATATTGATTTTGCTGGGAATTACAAAGGGCGAGTAAGAGGGAATATAATCTGCTGGTTGCAGATTGTGTGAAGCAAAACAAAAAAAATTATGGGGAGTAGGAATTTGCTGGTAGCAAATTAGGGTAGGACAAATTCACAAAAAATATTAAGGGAAATGAATTGTGACCAGCGAATTATGTTCCAGCATTCTGTAACAAGTGCCAGCCTCTTGGAAATTGTTGCGCTCTGAATGGGAAAATGAACTCAACTTTAACAGGGAGCTACTTGCGAGTCGTCATTTCAGAGTTGGGAAGATGACTTTTGCAAGTAACTTGTGCAAAATTTTAAATTATTTCACCTGCTATATAAATTCATCTCAGACAAATTTTATCGATCCACTATCCTTTCTTTTGTTACTCAGAAACTTTCTTCAAATTCTTTATGTTCCCACTCTTTCATTCTCTCTTCCATTCCCACTCTCTCATTCTCCCTTCCTGTTCCCACTCTTTACCAACCCAATCTCTCATTCTCCCTTTCTATTCCCACCTAATAATAGAAAGAAAAAATATTGAGTGAGGAAAAAATGAGTATTGTTATGATAGTAGTATATTATAATGGTCATGTATTTACAAATCCAAATGACAACATATTTTTTGCATGTGAGAGTCTAATAAATATTTTTATTCCATACACTTTCTCGTTTGCTGAGCTAGAGGATGCTCTTTGTCAATCTATAAATCCAAACACTCAAAAGAAAGTGACATCTATAAAATATAGATGTTCATCCTCAATTTTTGGCAGCTTTATAAATTATCAAGCAATTCCAATCATTAATGATGACAACATTCAACAAATGTTTTGCATATATCAACAACACCAGCCAAACAATCATGCCATTGAATTGTATGTTAAATTTGAAGAAGTTGTTGCTCGAAATGTAGCTTATTAGTTAAGCACATTTGAAGAAAAAGAGACAATATGGGAAAAAAATGAAGAAGAATATAAAAGCGGCGATAATGATGATGATGATGATGATGATGATGATGATGTGAATGATGCTGCGGATGAAAAGGATGTGCCAAATATGGTGATCAAGCAATATCTAAACAATGAGCCACTTTTCATGCATGCATTAGATCTTAACACTATGAATACTTCTGAGATTCCACAATTTCAAAACATGGGTATGTACTACCAATTTTAGAATTAATTTAAAATTTGTTACCCAAGGATTTACGCAAAAAAATTTATAGATTTATTTTTTTTTTATTTTTTTATTATTGTTATTGTTTTTATTGTTTAATATTGGTGCTTGGTAGGGGCTCCTATTATGAATGCTAAATTCTTTATTGGAATGGAATTTAACAATAGGCAGGCTGTAATTAAGGCAATTAAAAAATATAGCATAGACAAAGGAGCGGATTACAAAGTTAAAGAATCAGAACCAAATACTTTTTATTGTAAATGTGTATAATATGGATAAAATTGTATGTGGCTTCTAAAAGGTCAATTTCAGGAAAAATAAGGATTATTAGGAAATCAGGAAGTACAATGGATTGCACACTTGCACGAAGTTAAAGCAATTGCAGGACCACTCAAAGTTGGATTCTGACATGATTGCACAATTAATAAAGCCACTGGTAAATTCTGATCCATCTATTAAAATAAAGTGTGTCGTTGCAAAAGTTCATTCTCGGTTAAGGTACATGACAACATATAGAAAAGTATGGGTAGTGAAGCACAAGGCGATGGTTAGGAAAGATCATTTGAAGATCTTCCACGATGGTGTATGGCAATGTATGCTACTGATCAAGGAGCAATTATTCAATTGGATTCTATAGAGGTGAGCTGTAGGGGTGAGCCGATGCCAAACACTCGAATATTTTGTAGGTTGTTTTGGACTTTCGATCCTTGCATTAAAGCATTCAGATACTGCAAGGACCCAACAACAATTTAATCATCACTATCAGCAAAAGCACAAATGAGGTCAAATATATATAGATTGGCTTGATGAAATTCCCTACGAAAAGTGGGTTCTAGCATTTGACAGTAGATATCGACCGGGGCATATGACAACAAACCTAGTCGAGTGTACCAATTCTGTGTTAAAAGAAGCTCGCAATCTTCCTATCACATCAGTAGCTTGAGCAACATACTTTCGAAGTGCTGAGTTGTTTGTTCAAAAAGGCAGTGCAGCATACGAACAAAGAAATGCAGGTCAGTCTTTCTCAGAAACCGTGGCAAGACGGTTGGAAGCAAACGAAAAGGCATCTAAAGATTTAAGGACCATACATTTTGATAGACAACTTCAAACCTACCATGTTAAAGAGCTATCCGGTATAGGAGAATACAGAGTTGATCTGAGGCAGAGGTATTGCAATTGTGGGGATTCTCAGATAGATCGATATCCTTGTCGTCATGTGATTACTTGTTGTAACAGCTCTAGTCTTGATTGGAAAACTTACGTTGATGATGTGTATAAAATGATTACCATATGCAAGGTGTACAAGAATGAGTTTGGGGTTGTGGGCCACCAAATTACATGACCTCTGTATACAGGCCCAAGGATATGCGCAAACCCTACCTTAAAGCGCACAATGAAAGGCCGACCCAAATTTACTCACTACCTGAATGAAATCGACATGCGTGAGATGCGTGGACCACAGCGTTGTAGTCTTTGTCATGGTGAGGGATATAGTCACAGCCATTGTCCAAATGCTCCTGGCTCAAGTTCGTAGTGGTGGATCCTTTGTTTAATGAACTAATGGTGTTGTTGTTATTTAATGAACACTTTATTTTGATTTACAAAAATATGAGTATGATTTGAAAGGAAATGTTTGAATAATATTTAAAAATGCTTTTAGAATGAAATAGTGACTTAAAGTGGGTTAAAACTTTAATTTCTCAGTTTCTGGCATTCTTGTAATCGATTACCATGCCGTTCACATGCCCAGAATTTGAAAGTTGCTACTAGTAATCAATTACAAGGCATGTGTAATCGATTACCATGTAGTTCACATACCTAGAATGCATGGTAATCGATTACACATGCCTTGTAATCGATTACCAGTAGCAACTTTCAAATTCTAGGCACACTTTAAATCTAGTTAGTATTACATTTATTTTGAGGGATTTTTAGTTTAGGAATATCCACTTCTGAGATTGTAACTTCCACAGCTGAGATTACAGACTCCACGGCTGAGACTGTAGGCCGTACGGCTGAGAGTGCAAGTTCCACGATTGAGACTACAAACTCCATGGCTGTGATTGCAGGTTCCATGGCTGAGACTGCAAACTCTACGGCTGTGGCTGGAGGCTCCACGCCTGAGACTGTAGGCCCTACAACTGAGACTATAAGTTCCACGGTTGAGACTAGAGACTCCACGGTTGTGGCTGAAGGCTCCATGCCTGAGACTGCAGACTCCACGGCTATGGCTACAGGCTCCACGATTGAGACTGCAGGCCCCATGGCTGAGACTACAAGTTCCACGGTTGAGACTAAAGACTCCTCAGCTTCACAATTGAGACTGCAAACTCGATGGCTATGGCTGGAGGCTCCATGGCTGAGACTATAGACTCCACGGCTGTGGCTGGAGGCTCCATGGCTGAGACTACAAGCCCCATGGTTGAGACTGCAAGTTCCACAGTTGAGACTATAGGCTCCACGGTTGTGGCTGAAGGTTCTAGGGCTGAGGCTGCAAACTCCATGATTGTGGCTGGAGGCCCCATGGCTGAGACTGGAAGCCCCACAGTTAAGACTACAAGTTCCATGATTGAGACTGGAGACTTCACGGTTGTTGCTAAAGGCTCCACGGCTGAAACTGCAAGTTCCACAGCTGAAACTGCAAACACCGCAGCTGTGGCTGAAGACTCCACGGTCAGTTGTGGAGCCTCCAACCACAGCCGTAGAGCCTGCAATCTCAACCATAAAACCTGCAGTCACAACTGTGGAGTCAGCAATCTCAGTCGTGGAACTTGCATTCTCAGTCGTGGAGCCTACAATCTCAGCTATGGAGCCTACAATCTCAGTCGTGCAAGTTATAATCTCAGTCATGGAGTTTGCAGCCTCATGCATGGGATGTTCCTAAACAAAAAATCCCTCAAAATAAATGTAACACTAACTAGATTTAAATTTACTTAAATTATCAAGTTACAAACTAAATGATGGCTTACCTAAAACTAGAATTATTTAGCTATACAGTTACTAGTAAAATACAAAAGTCGATTATAGTCAACTTCCATTGTGTAAAAAGAGACATATATATAAACGGGTTTCAGATGGTAGACTCACGTAATATCATTTTCAATTTTTTTTATTTATGTAAAAAACCCACATAATTACATAACCATACAATTATAACAAATGAAGTACTACTACCCCCCTTTATATGCTTTCCCATTCCCTTTTAGTTTTCTAATTATTGGTGGGGTATACCTACTAGTTAGTAGGGGATCTTCACGCAAGTTATATCTACTTGAACCTCACCCACCTTGTTCCCCCATATCGTCAGCCCCCCCAGCTTGGTTTTCCTCATAGACGTTGTGGCAGGATCTATCCTTAATTGCTGAATTGGGGGAAACTGAAATAGAATTGTACCTGTGGACGATATACATTTTCTTCCTACACAACAAGTGATTAATGCAAGTCCAAAGCTATCTCCCCTAGACAAGTGTGAACCTATCTTGTGGTGGTGGTGGTGGCGGTGTTAACGACTGAGGTGGTGGGCTTGTATCATCCTAATTTAATGGTGTCAATCATAGAGGCACATAAGTATTATCCATATACCATGACAAGTATGCATTTGTGGGGCGGTAATCAATGGGATGTCCCTGCAAGGGCTCTCCTACCAAGGGATGGTCTCCACGCTGCATCCACATCTCCACCCACTGATGATGCACTAATAACCAATCAAGTTTGTCCTTTTTCCCTCTCAAATCTTTATTATGAGTCCTCCCTAGATCTGGGTGTAGATTAGGAACAGGTTGGACAAAACCAAATTGTTGCCTCACACGGTTAGATGGGTGCCACTCTATGATCTCAAAGCAAATTAGCAAAACAATATTGCTCCATTGTCCACGGTCGATCCAAATAGAATTTGGAATCACAGCCTCAACATTTGCAGTCCTATATAGCTGCCATATAATCTACAATACAAAAATAAATTATATTAGATATATGGAAAAAAATTATTAACTTTACATGAAATTAAAAAATGTTTTAATTGCTACCTGATCAGATTGCATCTCATCTAACATCCATCTTAAATGTAGATGATTTGCAAGATCAGTGCCATCAGGATAGAATGGGTGTAGCCATATGTCATAAAACATACAAATTTATTATAATTATGGCAATATAAACACAAAATAAACCAAGAAAATTTTTTACTTGGAAGCTAAGCGAAAGTTGACAAAATTGGGTAGTACTGGCACATGAGCCAAATAAGGCAACCAGCTCTATGCCCATGCTTGTAACAAAACTAAAGGACTGCCAATTTGCTTTGTAGTTATGCGTGTTGCTTGATCTAAATTGCGATAGAGACAAGCGAGGCACGCAGAACCCTAACTATAGTCCCAACACGAGTTAGATCCTCTAACAACTGCAAATTAAATATTTTCCATGGATCTCATTAGTGGTTTTATCAGGCATTAAAGAAGTGCCTACGAGGGCCAACATATATCAGCGTGCACTCATTTCTATTGATACTAGGTCATTTCTAGTATCAAGATCTCTTATATGATGTTGCAACCAATTTAAAATGATTGCACCTCTACTGAATACGTGTGGATGAGGCACAACATTAAACAAACTAAAACATTTTAACTGCAGTTGTTAGATACTGTTATATGTAAGTCCACTAACTGGTGAACCATTAATGGGGAGTCCAAATTGTATGACGACATCCTCTAATGTCACCATCATTTCTCCCTGTGGAAAATGGAAGGTGTGCGTCTTTGGTCGCCACCATTTTACCAAAGTTTTTATTAGAGCTCCATTTAGTTCCACATGGCCTATTTGCACAACATAGTAAAAATCAACACACTGTAGGTGCTCAATTATTGCATCTTTCGGTGGGTGATTTTTAAAAAATATGACAGGGCTTGAACTTTCTTCCTTCCTATTTCAAGTAAGAAATAATAATTATTAATCACAAAAAAATTTAATTATAAAAATTTATATGTAAAATGAATTAAAAAAATCTAAAATTACACTTAGAATAGAATTAAAAATTTATATTAATAAATAAGTATGTAAAATGAAAACAATAAAAAATAATACACAAAAAGAATAGAATATTAACTTAATAAACAAAATTAATAATAAAAGTGGAAAAATTAAACTTACATGTCCTTTAAAAATATGAACTGCAACATGCTCATTGGGATCCATTGTTCTATCATGTTGTTGTCTAGGCATTTTTTTTTAAATATTGCTCCCTTTTTTTTCAAAAAAAAAAAAACACTACTCTCTCTTCCCCTCGACTAATACTGATATGCAGTGAAGAGCTCTCACAACTCAACCAAACACGCAAAGCTTTTACCGAACTCCCCTTTTTATAGTATCAGCAATGAAGAGCAATAATATCATGGATTGCTTCGTCTGATTCACTCACCATTATTTTCCTCTAATGTAGTTGGTCTGAAGGAGTATAGCAGCTCTGATGGGAGGAAGCATGAAGGACGCATGTTGGAGAGGTGAGGGAGGCCACAGTTCTGTCGTGGGTTCCCGAGCTCCTCAAGTGCTAAGCGGCAGCAGGCAGGAACACGCATGCACGGGGAGCAAGCAGAAATAGAATTCGCTACCAGCGAATTAGGGATAGGCCAAAACATAATTTGAGAGCAGCAAATTGCATACCCTTTATTTTTGTTTTTGTGTTCTTTGGGTACACAATATGAGGGCAGCGAAGTGCGTACCCTCCACCACTCCTCCTTGATTACCCCATAAACAACATATCTCAGTATTCTATGGCTCTCAATTCCATATCAAAATTAAAAAACCACAGATATAGCATTTAATATTTTTTTCTATATTGCTATATCAATGAAACAAGTTTTACTCTTACTTACTACTTAAAAGATTATGTATATAAGAAAATTTTATTTGATAATAATATAAATTTTTTACACTATTAATATATTTTTCAATAATCATTATCATAATTTTTAATTAAAATATTCTTATTAAAATCAGTTATTACAAAATATAAATAAATCCGTGCATCGCACGGGTATTATATCTAGTTATCTATGAATATATACTTGTGTCGTTTATTGTTTCTTAATGTTTATCGTGTATACCGTCTAATAAAACGTGAAGTCTGTTGGTAAAAAAAAATATTTTGGATAAATGAATATATTATAGAGTTTAATTTTGATATATGAATTCATTGGATCAAAATCATTTTATTTATATGACTTTTCAAATAATAGGTAAGAGGATCAATTATCATTACTAACATGGCAATATATAATTAGATCATTATATATCACAATGTCCCAAAAAATATAAATTTTAAAAAGTTAAATTAAATGTGGAGCCACCATCAATTTTATTATGAAAAAATTGAAAAACCTTCAAATTTGGCAAAAACTGTTCTTTTAAATGGAAATGGGTATGAGAATCTAATTATAATTAAGAAATAATAAAAATTTAATTTCACTGTGTTCCCAATATATTTGTATCACAATAGTTACCCAAAGTTTGTTATCCAAATTAAAAAAGAAAACAAATTTATAAAAATTTAATCTTGGTTTGACAGAAAATATCAGCCTGAATGTATCCTCTAATATAATGAAGAATTTAAAGTCACTTAGTTTTTCTAGAAAAACAATTGTGTGTTGATTAATTTTATTTATGAAAATATTTATGTGAAAATAAAATTTGAAAGATTTTGAAAATAAAATTTAACAATCAACGTTCAGATTTCATACGAGGAATGGGCAACAGACAAATTTTATGTCCCAATTAGAAGAACTTTAACGCATCAAATTGCTTAAACTACGATCAAAATAAAAGAATGAAGCAAAACCTAACAAAATAAATTGAAAACCGTGACAAACAATTAATAACAAAATGAATAATAGAGATGAAAAATGTGATATAGCATTTCAAAAGAAGATTTAAAAAGCCAAAATAATCATTAATCTTTCAAAAGGACTCAAAATAACGTTAAACACAAAAGCAAGCAAAAGACGAATGCATCAACGAAACAACATTAACTTAATCAAAAGCAGATCCGTACGTGGTATTTGGGGGAAGCCTTAGTGGTGGTGTGAGGTGGGCACTACGGCAATAGAGTAATGAATGTGCGGTCAAGAGATCTGAGAATGACGATGGTAAAAATTTCGGTCTTTTTTTTTTTGGTGTTTTGCAATGGGTCTTTATTTATAGAGGGGCAAGGAGAACAAATTCTGCAACTGATTAATAATTGATTGGGACCAGATAATGGATTTATTACACTCTATTAGGAATAAGAAGATTTGATGCAGATTTTTTTAATAAAAAATAAGATTGGATTAGTTATGGTTCTAGAAGACTTAAAATTTAAAAAGCTATTGTATCTAAAATTCAAATAAAATAATTAATTTTTTAACTCATTTAAAAATTGGGTTCTGGCACTATATAAGGGGTTGTTTGGAAGTGTTTTTTTATTTTTTGTTTTTTAAAACTGTTTTAAAAAACAAGTTGAAATTCATTTTTTAAAGACAAAAAAACAAGAAAATTTGTTTGGAAGATTGTTTTAAAAAACAACTTTTAAAATGGATAAAACAAAAACTTGTTTGGAAAATATTATAATAATAAAAATTAACAACCACTAGCAACCATAATAAATATCAACAATGAAGATCAACAATCATAACAAAGATCAACTTACTTGCTAAAACAATGAAATCAACAAACAAAGATCAGTAACAAAATAGTAAGAGAGAGGGAGAAGCAGAGAAAAGAAAAACCGCCGCGTCCTCCGGCGGCTTCCCCCCAACCGCGTCCTCCGGCAGCTTCCCCCCAGCCGCATCCTCCGCCTCCGCCGCGAGCTCACGGCTTCCCCCCAGCCCAAGCACTGCGAGCTCGACTCAACAGAAGCCTTGCGCGAAGTCGCGTGCCCCCATGGATCTGGTCGGAGGCGAAGGAAGCCTTTCGCCTCTGGGTCGCCAGAGCTTGGTCGAGGAGGAGCTTCGCAGGGCCTGGGTTACCGGCGCTGGGTCTCAGATCTGGTTCGGAAGCAGGTCACCGGGGTCACTCTCGGTTTCGGAAGCAGCTCGCGATGCTGGCGGAGCTTGTGGTGGTGGCGTCGGCACCGGCAGTGGTGGTGGACGTCCTTCCTTCTTCTTCTTCAAAGTATAAGATATAAAAAACATGAAGTTGTGTTTTGAAAACAGTTTTAAAAAACATGTTAAAGTTGTTCTTGATTTTTTGTTTTTAAAACTTGATTTGTGTTTTTTTGTTTTTAAAAACAAATTTTGTAAAACAAGTTAACAAACAAGATTTTCTCTTCTTTTGTTTTTAAAAATACAAAATAATTTTTAAAAATAGTTGCCAAACAAGCCCTTAAAAATTTTGATATTACCAGTGCATATAAATTAAATTTATTTTAAAAATAGACATCAAACATATTTTTATTATTATTTTTATTTAAAAATATAATCTACTTTTATGAGCCAAACATATTTCTTAAATGGTAAAAGGCAAACAAAATTAATAAGAAAAATATTATAAAATAAAATAATAAAATAACAAAAATGTGAAGGTAAAATACATTGAAGTGGATAAGAGAGAACAAATTCATCGTTGGTGTGCTGTGGCTAGAAAATTTTATACCTTCCACGTGTTTTTTTTTTATGTCATGTACCTTCCACGTGTATAAAAATACCTAATTTTAGCACTAAACCAGACTAGACGCCAGGCTCCTCATCGAAAGCCCAACACGCACGTCGGAGCATCCCTACAAATAAAAAAATAATCACCATGGCAATTATATCCACAATTAAATGGAATAGTGTCACAATGGCATGTGGTCCATCTCGAATGCAAAAAATAAATAAATATTATGTATAAAATATAATCATTAACGTATATCTATCAAATAATTTAAGTTTTTAGAAACGATGATTTTATAAAATAATGTTAAAGCCTCTAGGATTAAGCGATAAGGAGTGTGACGCCAGGATCGCTTCCTAATGGTAAAAAGCTAAGAGTGGTCCAGCGAAAACCACTTCTTTGAAATCCTCGAAAAAATAGTATCATATGCCTCAAATTCACAATTTCGAGAAACCAAATACGGGAGAGCAAAAGAAAAAAATCCGCTGCGTAACATAATTTCATATTTCTCAAATCAAATCTCTCGTACGTACAAAAAAAAATTATTAGTGGGATTTAATTATACAATCGTTCTTTGGTAGCTTAACATTAAATAGTATTCTCTTTCTTGAATAATTATCCCATCTTTGTCATTCGTCCTTAGAAGGGTGCGGTTGAGGTAAGGAGTGGGGCTGAAAGGTGGAGAGCTTTTGGCGCTAAGTTACCTAACTAATTTTATTTAATCACGTTTATCAAATGTGATTAAATGCACTTGGATTTTGAACACGTCATTCCCCTAGGTAGCTGCAACGCAAGGTATTGGTCGACAATTGTAGGTGAGAACACCATTAATAAATTAGTGATGCTATGTGTAGGAAACAAACGAGCTTTAACTGCTACGATGATGATATAATTATTGGAATAGAACTATGTAGCCATCCAACGACTAATGCATCATATGGTTCATAATATTTTTTGCATTACTGCAGCACTACCCAAAAAAAAAAAGGAAGAAAGAAAAGAAAACAGGACATTGCACAAGCATAACATATAGTTTATGGTGCCAATATGATCCACCTTATTTGGTCCACTTTTCACTTATATATTGTTATGACTTGAGTTTAATTCTTTTTTTTTTTTTTTCTATTAGTAGGTAATCTTAAGTGCCTTTACTAGATGAGCTCAAAAGCATACACTAATCTTAAACTAGGCAAGTTTTTTTTTTCCTCTACCTAAACTATTGTTATATATATATATATATATAGTTCACAGTGCCTAGAGCCTAGCTACCTATAAACATATATCTTTACATGATGATGCGTTGATTGTATCAATTGAAGTAAGTGTAATAATATCTTAGACCAATAGTAATAAAAAAAATTTAATTTAAACATTTAAAATTTAAATAAAAATATAAAATAAATAATTGTGGATATTTCTGAAACATGCAGTAAATATCCTCCGAGAGAATACAAATATTTCTCTAGTAAGAATGGTAAAATTTTGAAATACACTGCAACTATTTTCATTATTAAAATGCTACCATGATAATATAATGATGTATTTCTATTTCTAACTTGAAAAAAATACTGATCTACCACACTTATCATTAAATTCCGATATTTGCGTACAATATCTTGATTAACTTTCCTAGTGTAGGGGAGGCAAAATTGCGTACCGCCATATCATTGTCGTCCATCTGGGAAATTCAGTGGAGGAGCGTGATGGGGCAGGAGGGCGCCATGAATGTGTATAAAGAATTTTATTTAATAAATAAATTAAATTCAAATAATTATTTTATATAAATGATATTGTTCTATCTAATTAGGTCTTTTCCAACTTAAAAGTTCATTAACCTATTTTTAATTTTAAAAAAATTATATTATAATTGAGTATTATTTCATAGTAGAAATATTTTTTGTTACAATAGATAAACAACTATAAGAGTTGGATAACATGTCTAATTTATTATACAATTAATTTATTAACTCTAAGCTCTATTTTGATTTCCAAGGATGCTTGGAAAATGCTTAACGTTCTTAGATATATGTTTGACAATGTAATTCTTTTTTGATTAAAAGTTGCATTGAAATAATTTTATATATTTCAATATAATGCATAGTTTTCAAATTTGGCATGGTGATTATGATCGAGTCTTAGTCTTTAGTTTAATCGATGGGTCACTAGTTGAACTGATTGAATCAGATTTATACAATATATATATATATATATATATATAAATTTAAATAAAATACAATAAAATAACAACTAATTAAGAATTTGACACTTTTAAAGGGGTCTAAATATAAAAATATCAATAAATAATACAAATTTCTAAATATTATTCACATTTTAAAATTACGAATCAAAATTGACAAGTTCAAAACATAATTATTTAAGTAAATTCAGAAAGTTTTACATCACAAACTTATAATAAGTCATGACAATACAAATAAAGTTACTGCATTTTTCCATAAGTCTTCAAATTAGCATTTTTTTAATGTTTTGAAAAACGACCTCGTTTAACCAAAACAAAAAACCTCGACCCGGTCCGATTCTTGAAAACTAGCAAAGTTACTGATTTTGATAAAAACCCAATCGAGTTGAATCGGATCTCATTGGTTTCGATGTATGACCGATCCAAACAGTGACTACAATCGGTTTCATGACTGGTTCACCTGTTTTCCGGTCAAACTGGCCAGTCTGACCCAAGTTTCAATAGTATAGCATAATGTTTGAATAGTTAATAATAAAAAGAATATAATTTTAACTGTAAGATTCGCTTATAAGTGGAAGCAAATGTTTAAAACTCTTCATTACAAGTATTGAAAAATTATTTTAGAATCTTAATTTTTTTGTCAAATATAGGTAACAAATATTATAAAATGTATAAAATTATTTCACTATTTGTTAGTATCTAAACAAAATGCACTACTCAAAGTTATTGTTAATATGTTATTCAATCATACAATTGATTTTTAAATAATTAATTTTTAAAAAATCAATTATATGTATATTTATCTGTTGACACAATTTAATTTTGTGACTAATCCAGATACATATTTTGTGATATTAGTTATTTGCTATAAATTTATATATAATATACAATTAATTTTAATGTAATTATTATTATCCCCCAACCAAATTTTTTTTTCACTAGACATGATATGTGATATAATAATTTCTAAGAAAAAACCATACATGATAAAATTACACAAAATTTAATATGAGAGGATCAATTTTCCGTCTAATGTACATACCTAGAGGGTTCTTTCTTGAGCTTCCTACCATTGATATGTTTGATAAAAGTGTAAAAGTATATTATAATCAAAAGCTGAAAAATAACTTACAATCATAAACAGTTGTTTAAAGCTTTTGGTTATAAACAAAAGTTACTTGTTTAAGAATCATAATATTTTTACCAAATTAACCCTAAAATTTTTTTATTATTAACAAAATTTTGGGAAAGCACTAATATTTCACCAAGATTAGGAAGGACCCCTAATCTCTTTGAGAATTTTTATGAGAAAATATATATCACTCCACCAATGAGATCCTCAAATCGGTTAGTGGATTTGAACTCACATCCAATGAAATATGAGTCAAATCTTAACCAATTGCGCCTACCTTCGTTGACAAATTAACCTTAAATATCAAATATTATAATATCAACAATCCATTTTATACCCTTAGTAATTTGTCATACAAACTCAGTCTTTTCGACATAATCCAAATAAAACATATTGTCTTTTCCACATTTTAGCTAAAAGTATCCAAACATAAATTGATTATAAAAAATGATTATACAAATAAGGGATTATTGAAATAATTTCAGTCTTACATATTTCCCAAATAGTTTACTTGTGTTTTGGAAGGGCTAAAAGATTAGAAGTATTTCAATAGTTACTTTGCTCTTTTTTATATAATTGATTACATGAGAATCAATTTGTGTTTAAATATTTTTATTGGAAAGTGACGGTTTTAAGATAATCTGTTTTGTTTGGAATTTATGAAAAAGATTATTTTTGTATGATAAATTACTAAAAAGGATATGAAATGATTGTGTATATTATACAATTAGTCGTTTGACCCGCGCGATACATGAAGAGATAATAAAAAATATTTTATTGATTATTATAAAAAATAAATGATAATTTATTTGTATATATCTTATAGAAAATTCAGTATATAAATTTATTTTAAAATTAAGTTAACAGTTAAATAATTAAATAAGTGGACAAAATATAAATGTGTCATTTTATAACTAACAATAAATAGCCTATGTTATGAAGATTTTGCACATTTTGAAAGTTAAAATTATTGAATAAAGAAAAAGAATAAATGGATAATTTTACTATATCATGAGTCATTTATAAGGATGACAATGAGTATCCATGAGAAAGGAGACATGTCCCACGCCTTCCGTCATCATTTAGAATTTTGTTTTCTATCCCCATCTCCATCCCCCTTATAGGTTCCCATTTCTCATTTCCTGTTTCCCATTGGCATTTTGAATCCTTATAGTATTCAAGGGTTCATTAACAAATTTTAAAAAGAGAAAATTTTTAAAAATATTTTACAATTTGAAACATAAATATCCATAATAACAAATACTATTAATGCAATATAATCCAAATTAAAATTAAAAAATATATACAAAATGAAAATATAATAAAAATAATTAAAAAATAAAGATATATTATCACTGTCTCTATCCTATTTCCATAGATCATCCTTATGAAGGCAAAATATGTGTCAATTCCTTTCTCTATTGGGTGATTCCAGTGTGTACCCATTTTCAATTTTTTTTATCATCCCTAGCCGTTTATATCTTTTTAGTAAATTAAAATATTTAATTTAAAAATATAAAAATATATTTTCTAATTAATAAAAATAATACATAAATTTAATTAATATGATTTCTATTACATGTCCTTTCCTTGTACATCCTTTTAATAAATTAAAATATCAATTTTAAAATATATGTTACAATTAATGTGTAATAATTAGTAAAAAATTATTTATAATTCTAATTTATAAAATCTCAATTATTAGAGTAGTATATCAATTATAATTTTTTCAATAAAAAATAATATAATTATTTATTTTATAAAGATTAATAAATATTTAATATCACTATCAAGGAAGTGTAAATTACAAAATTGATTTTTTTAAATATTGTAGTGTTAAAAAATTGAAGGTATCTTTTTTTTCAAAGAATTTAGTATGAAAAAATTATGAAATTGATAGATTAGAATGTTTAAGTTGTAAAAAATTAAATAGAACATAGTGATACATATAAATAGATAATTTTTTTATTATGATTTTCAAAAGTTCTACATTTTGAAATTAGAAAATTTCCGTTAATCCCATCTCCATTTAGAATTTCTCCTTCATTCTCATGCACATTCTGATTACGAGTCCCCATTTTTCATTTTACAAGGAAATTTGAATTTCTATTGATATTTACGGGTTTATTAAAAAAATTTAAAAATAAAAAATTTTAAAAATACTTTGAACTTCAAAACATAAATATCTATAGTAACAAATACTACTAATGCAACGCAACTATAATTGGTTTGTTATCGTTAATACTATAATTATATATATAAAATTTTTGTGGTATAATATATTGAATTATAATTTTGTTTATGCTATTTTTTATTTTTTATATTGACTTGTTAATGGTAGAGAGATGAATGTATAATTGGGAAAAAGTAATTGATAATCAGAAGATAAATTAAATTTAAAAACTTACTTTAAGTGTTAAGATTATGAAAATGATGGGGTATAATTTTTCTATAAATAATACATGGAAGAATTTTTATATAATGAGTCTTAAATATTAGTATTATATTAATTATTATCATATTTGATTAAGAATAAATTTGGTATAAATTGAATTTTGAATTATTATCATATCAAAATCAATCAATTAGCAATTCGTTAACAATTTGAGCTACTCGTTTTCTTTTAAAAAAATATGTTGATTTTAAAAATTATTTATTTTAAAAATATTTTCTTTATAAATTTTTATATTATCTTCATAATGTGAGGCTATTAATAGTTCTTAATTTAATTATAAATCATGATTATATTAATATGGGTTCTCTTTTAGTACAAATTATAATATTTAATGATTGTAATATTTGATTATTTAATGATTGTAATATCTAATTTTATTTCATATAAAAAATAATTAATAATTAAATTATAAATTAAGTTTAAAAAAATTTTTAGACATAAAGATTGAGAAAAGTGAGGCCTAAATCACTATATGAATGACATGTGAAACCTAAATCACTATATAAATGATATGTGTAATAGTTTTATGAAATGAGTCTGAAATATTAGTATAGTAGATTTATACAATCAATAAATTTTATACGAAATCTTAATCATTAATAACTTCTAATTATAAATAAAATTTTGATAAATCTCTATAATTTTTTTTAAAAATCTTCTCCAATTTTTCAATTTTTTTCAATATTATTTTTTTTCAAAATTCATTCAAATCTTTTAAAGTATAAAATTGTCAAAATTGACATGAATTGTATGATTGATTTTTTTTTCAAAATTCATTCAAATATTTTAAAATATAAAATTATCAAAATTATTTATAAGAGTTTAGGGGCTATTGAAGGTATAAGTTTATGGTCATCCTAGGATTTTCATCTTCACCTATTTACATATATAAATTTTTTTTTATTGAATTGACATATTCTTAGTCTTCAAATCATTAAATTAATCTATATATATGATCAGATAATTTCATCACTAATGACACGAAACAATATTCTGCTTTTGAATAATTAAATTTATCATAATTTTATTGTTAATAAAAAAACATAAATGATATAACTTGTCACATATATTTTGCATCTTTCTTATAATTTATATAATTAATTTCATAAATTTAATATAATAGTATTCAAAATAAAATCACCACTCGTATCAAATATAAAAATTTTAGATGTGAAATTAATTTATCAATATAATTCATGATTTTAGCATCGCAATAATTAAAGATATTTAATTGATATAATAGAATCCTATTATTAAATACAAATGATTATCAATGATATGCTAATAATATGTAATAATTGAGGTTTTATTTTTTAAAAAAAATTAATAAATAACTTTTTAAAAGATGTGGACCCTAAAATATTTTTATTGTAATACGTGTAAAACTTTTCCTTAAACAATTCTGAAATATTAGTATTATAGATTATAGATTATAGATAATTGACATATAGAATTAATTTGGTAAAAATATCATGATTCTAAAATAATCAGTTTCTACATATAATAAAAGATTTACAAAATTACTTATAATTATAACATATTTTTCAGCTAAAATTATTAGCCTTTGCTTATAATCATCTTTGACAAAATTTACCAAACATCCAAAATATTTCAGTCATGGTATGAGTTTCTTCAAGGTGAGAAGTTAATTTGCTGCTAGAGTAATATTTGGTGCATAATAAAATTATATAACAAATAAATACTACAAACTTTATTATTATTGAATGTGATAAATGAAATAAGTAGAGATCACGTATCACATTTAATAATAATAAGATGTGTAATATATATTTATTATATAATTTTATTGTATATAGAATATTATTATTTTTATTTGCAGGTACTAGTCTACTGGTAGAAAGCACAACGCCATAACGACACGACCTGAGCAATATATATTAATATGCTGCATGTGCATCGCGTGGTAGAAAACAAATTTCAAGATAATTGAGTGGGTCTCAACTTTAAATTATTGTGATAGATATTGAATTTTTTAATTCAGGTAAACTATGTCTATCTATTTCATTTTAATAAATATATATTTTAATATTAATTCACAATTACGTTAATATATGATATTTTATTTAATTCCTATACACTAATAATATAAAATAATTTTATATTATTAGTAAATAAAATAATAATATCATTTTAAAACTCATTTTTGAGGATACTATTCAAACACTTATCCTATTCTTTTCAGATGAGATAAATGATGAATGATAAGTAGCCATTGCAATCTTATATAATGATAATAAAGTGAATGTCTAAAACACAATGAAGTAACATTATTCTTATTATACTCATTAAAATCAAATTTTTCACTTAGGGAAGCCGCCATTCGATGTTCAATTTACCATATAGAAACAACGTTTTCCATACGCTATGTTAACATGGAAATTAACTGCTCCCACATGCTATCATCCACTATATATACCTAGGCTAAACTTGCATCCCAAAGTCAACATTATTGCAACATATCAGGCTCTCTCCACCACCACCTCTAATAAGAAACCCCTATCCCTTCTTCCACTTGTTGCCATCATCCACCTCATGCCACTGCTCCTCCACAGGGTGAACTCACAAGATCTCGTCTCCTTCACCTTCAATTCGTTCGGCCCAGACCAGGAGGACCTCATCCTCCAAGGAGACGCCTCCTCTTCAAGCAACGGGGCTTTACAACTCACAAAGGTGGACAACAATGGCAACCCACTTGGTGGAAGTGTTGGCCGAGCCTTGTATTCCTCCCCTGTACCCCTCTACGATAAATCCACCGGAAGAGTATCATTCATCCACACCTCCTTCGTTATAGAGATCTCTGCACCATCTTCAACCACCCCAGGTGATGGCCTCGCCTTCTTCTTTGCCCCAGTTGGCTCCACCATCCCACCTAATTCCGGTGGTGCATTCCTTGGCCTCTTCAGCACTGACCGTTTACTCAACAACTCACGCAACGAAGTCATTGGGTTCAGAGACTCGCCTGATGGAGTTGTTGCCGTTGAATTCGACACCTACTCTAACGTAACGTCGACTTGGGGGATCCAAGTTACAGGCACATTGGGATTGATGTAAACTCTATTGTTTCAGTTAAAACCGCTCCGTGGGAGTGGCAAAATGGGAAAAGTATTGCTGGAAATGTGATCTATAACCCTCACGCGAAATCGCTAAGGGTTTATGCTTCTTATCCTGATGGGAGTTATGTTGACTTCACTCATGAGATCGACTTGACCACTGTCCTTCCTGAATGGGTTCAGGTTGGCTTCTCTGGCTCCACGGGACTATACTCACAAGTCAACAACGTTATATCTTGGGCTTACAATTCAATCTTGGAGGACATCAACGTTGTGGACGAGAAGGGCGGTATTGCAAGCGTTGTGTGATTTTCATGTTGTGTCATGTTTGGCATATATGCCGGCTAACAATAAGGACGTAAAAGTGTGCAGTCCATTATTGTGTAAGTAATAAATAAATCCCGGCTGCCTTTGTTGTATATATGTGGACTTCTATGATCAATGAATCAAAAACTTCGTAAGATTATCCGGTTATTCCTATGCCTTTATGTTTTTCTTTACTTTGACCTATGTCTTTTACAAATTGTGATGCTAAATGGAGCGAAAACTTTTTTTTGTGCGATTAGTGATGAATGTCAACTGCTCTTAGATTTTCCCGACAAGTAGATCAATCATATGGATGAGGCAAAATTAGCTAAATTTTATGGGTAACTATTGTCTTATATTTTTTCTATATTTTTAATATAATAGCTTATATGTCAATCAATGAATAGAGTAGATTAAATACCTTATTCTACTCTAAAAACACTTAATAATTTCTATTACAAATGAACAAATAGTTAAAAACAAGATAAGGTGATTGATCCGGTACTCACATTCTCTTCTTCCAATTCCCCATTGTTTCATTTTTGCCCTAGATTCCCAATTCGTTCCTTCCTCCCGATTCCCGAATCCCCTTTCTCCATCTTCTTAGAGTTTCATTCCACTGTTCCAATTCCATGGATTCCGAGGATGACATGCATGACGCAAATGACGTTGAATGTTCGATGACGATTTCTAAAGCGCCGAGACCAAGGATGCTCCCATGGATTACTACAGGAACTACGCCGCCACCACCAATGATTACTTCGACGACTCTGATGATTCCGATAGGCTCCACTCTCGCTGCTCCCGAGTCTTTTTCCCGGTACCCAATTTCATTAATTTATTCCGATTCTCATTTTTGTTTTAATTCAATTTGAGGTTTTCCAAGCTTTTATTGATTTTGTTGTCTTTGCTGGTGTGGGTATGGAAGTTGCTTAAGATATTATAGAGTCGGGAAGAAGATGAATTTAGGACTTTAAACGCAAAGTTAGAAAAATAAATTTAAACAATTTAGGGGATGGAAGTGTAATAAAAAAAAATTATGTTGGGGGCTTAAATGAGTTTTGACCCAAAAAAATGAAGCGAGATTAAAATTAACACGTCTTTTTTTAATTGGTATCAACTAGGAAGGTACTAGTACCCTTAATATGAGTAGGCACTGGAGCAATTACCACAAGATAAATATCATATTTACTCCTAACATTTTTAATTTGATATTAATTTAATCCTAATAAAATTTTTGACATCAATTTAGTCCAAACATTTTTAGTTTTGGCATCAAATTTGTCATTTTATTGGATTTCAACTCTAAATGAATGGATAAATTGATGTCAAATAAGAAATATTAGGACTAAATTAATATCAAATTAAAAATATTAGGACTAAATTAATGTAAAATTTTTTATTAGGATCAAATTGATATCAAAATAAAAAATGTTAATATCAAATTGATGTTAAAAATTTTGTTAGAAATATATTGATGTCAAATTGAAAATTTTATAACCAAGTAGGATATTTACTCTATTTTCATTTTGTACTAGAAAAAAAATGAGTAAATCACTACTAGAAATCTGTGAGATACCGAGGTATGAATCTGTCTAATAATTATTGATGGAAATTCTGATAGGTTGTCCCAATTTTGTATTATTAAACTTGTGATAATTAATTTATACAGTAACTCATCGGTTGCTAATGGTGCCACTATGAGTCATATGACGTGTACAATTTCCGATGGAGATACTGACAGGTTTATCGATTAGTTCAATAGTAATTCATAGCTCATCGGTAACCCATCGGTACTTGCACGCGCACTGTAACGCCCCGATTTTCTGTCTGAGTGGAAAATGACCGAAATGCCCCTGAGGTCATTTTCGGACCGGAATTCGAGAATGGCCGACCTGGCAGTCCTCGAAAGGTCAACTCAATGTTTGAAGGGGATTGAATGACCCTTGAGTGGTTCCAGAGGCGAAAGTCTCATTTTCCGCAGTTTCAGGTCAAAATGACCAAAATACCCCTATAGCGTTTTATGCGGGTAAAGGTGTCGTTTGAGTCCGAAACTTTCCCCAGAGGTTTAAAACCATGTTTTTACATGTTTCAAAACATCTGTTTGAGTCCCGGTGGTTCCGGGCAGTTTTAGTACAAAATTACGATTTTGCCCATAGAATAGTGTTTTTGAGCTTAATGACGTAATTAAGCAAACCTAAGCAATATTAGGCTCTAAATGAAGATTAATTAATTTCCCTAATTAATCTAGAGTCAAAATAAATTATTAAAATTAATTAGAACCTAAAATTGCTTAGATTAGATTTAAATCCCTTTTCTAAAACTCAAGATTTCACTCTTGGAATCTTGAATAGTGTTTTCTCTCTTCAATTCCTTAAATCAAGGAATTGTGTCTAGAATTGTTTATACACTAAAATGAATTTATAACTTACTAATGATGCAAGAACACTCTTTAATTATGTCTTGACAACCTTAATTACCCATTTTCTCACCTAAACACTTTCTTACAAACTCCTAACCTTAATCCTAATCAAAGATACACCTAAACACAACTCTAAACCACAATTAAAATGCAAGAAATCCTCCCCCTATGGCTGATGCACATTCAGCCACCTCTCTCTCTTTTACCTCACATGTTGAATTGTTTCTCACTCAAAGAACCATGCTTGAGGCCATACCTTGAACCATACCTCACCATACTTTGAACCATACCTCACAATGCCTCAAGACCACATTATCTCACCTCATGGAACTCATGGGCTGCATTCCCCTTGGCTGAAAATGCATCAGCCCCTCACCCCCTCCATTTGCTTCATTTCTCTATAAATAGAATGCCTTGATGAGCTTGCACCACTTTTAGATCATTTGCTAAGTTTAGGAGCACTCAAAGCTTTTCCTTTTCTCTCAAAGTTCTAGTGTTCTTCAAGTTCTTCAAAGTTCTTCATCTTCTTCATCTTCTTCTTCCATCTTCAAGTTCATCACACCAAGTAGGGATTTTCTTTCAAGTATTCCTTTCTTTAAAGTTCTTGTTCTAAGCTTTATGTTTATAGTTTCTCTTGATTCTTTTTAGAACTTGTCTTCCATTCCTTTTTCCTTTCCATTTTCGGCCATGGGCCTTTGGGAATGAAGAAATGAGAGCTTGATGATGAGAGTTTCATGATGATGTTCATCACTTGAAACAAACTCTAGAGCTTGATCTTTGTTCTTGAATGAAAATGTTTCTAGTTCTTCTTTTCTTGAACTCTTGAGAACTTTAGCTTTGATGATGTTTTAAAATGGCTCCATGAACTCAATGATGAGGACTCATGATGTTGGTGTTAATATATCATCAAGATCATGAACTCTAGAGTTTTAAAATGTTCCTTTTTCTTCTTGAAGATTTCAGCCATTTCCTTAATTTTTCTAAGCTACATGGTTTGATTTCCTAAGAATATTATGTTGAGTTTTAAGAACTCTAAGCTTGACTTTACCTTGTTTGGATGAGTTTAGGTTATGGTTTAAATTCCTTTAAAGTCTTGTTAAGAGCTCTAGAAAGATATAATGAACTTGCATAATTTATTTTATGCTTGCATTCATATTTACATTCTTGCTATGCATCTTTACTTTCTAGCTATCACCTAAGAACATAAAGATTAAAATGGAACTTGTATCATCACTTAATTTAATTCTCGAAGCCTTTCTATTTTGGCCTTAAAGTCGATTGTTGTTGGACCTAGAGCACTAAAATAAAGAATTGAACTTGCATTATCACCTAATTAATTTCTCGAATGCCTATCTATTTCGGCTTTAAAGTCGATTGTTATTGGGCTAAGAGCACTAAAATAAAGAATTGAACCTTGCATCTTCACTTTCAAGCTTGCACGTTTAAAGTTTATGCCTCGCATATTTACTCTCAAGCTTGCAGGTTTAAGTTTATGCCTTGCATATTTAATTTATGTCATCACTTTATTTTGTAAGCAAGATTAAAAACAAAAAGCATGAGCACGTTTATTTTATGTTATAACTTAAAGAACCTAGAGCTCAAAGACTTGCCCATTTCATTCCAAGTTAAAGTTTAATGTGAAACCATTCTTTGAATGCATATTTTTGGCCAAGTAGTGATGATGGACTTGCAATGAGTTTTCATCTAGCTACAAGGACCAATAGTCTATGTTCTAAGTTTTCCTTAAAGCTTTACAAACCTTTTCAAGGTTATGTTGTCATGAGATATGACTTTATTCCCTTTTAGAAGATGAAATATATTTTGATCATTGACCTAAGGCTTCTCTTAGCCTCTTGATGAATTAAAATGATTTGCAAAGAGTTTTAGAAATTCTAAATTGATTCCAAGAGAAACTAGTTAACTTATGTACCTAGAAATGTCAATTTAAATCCTTTACTAAAGCCAAATGTTTTCGGTTCTGATATGATGAGTATGATGCTGTATGATGATGTTTTGATGTGTTAGAATGTGTGAAAATATCATATAATGATGTAGAAATGATTCTATACATAATAGGTAAGAAACTAGCTAACTAGAAATACCATAAAGCTAGAATTTAACATAGTTTTGACCCATTTGTTTATGGAACTTATCCAAACTGTTTTAATGGGAGCATAATCAGATTAGGATTGTTTAGACATGAAAAACTTGGTAACATTTGGATTAGAATCGAATTCTAGCACCTATAGGGAAACTAGTAACTAGAAAACCGCAAAAGTGCAAGTTTAGAACTCCTAGAACATTTATTTTTCTGGAATCTGTCCAGCATCCTTACAACATGATAAACGTGATTAATAATTAGTCCTTAAGCATAGGAATGCCTCATAATTGATTTAGATTTAATTCATAGCGCCTTAGGCGAAGACAGAACCGAGAAAGGGTCTAAAACGTAAGTTCTAGGACCCCGTAACCATGAGTTAGAAATTCTGCCCCATGCTTTTCAGATTTGAGTATGAACATGAGGATTAGGAATGATGATTAATTATGAGCCCTTAGGTGCATAAGAGTTTGATAGGGGATGATAGGTTAACTACATCCCAAGTATAAGGCCCGTAAGGGTCAAAGCATAAGATACCGTAGGACCAAGTGCATAACGAACCTTATGACTTCCAGTAGACGTATGATTGATTATGAGAATGATTTGATGTCTTATGATGATGATGAATGGTTGTGCATGTCCTACAAGTTCCGTGGCATAAAGCAAGTTTGAAGGAAATCCGGTAACGCCGTTATGCTGCCGAATTTCCCATCAAACTTGAGAATCTGAGAAAAGTTTGTGAAAACTCCTGGGTGACATCGGTTCGGCCGAGCACCCCCAGGAAAGGTTCTGGGTGACACCGGTTCGACCGAGCACCCCCAGAACAGATATGAAAGAACACTGAGACGTATTTCTCCCCCTACGGTGGGGAGGAAACAAATCCGTGAGGGTATTGACATTGAGCTTGCCAAAGCGGACAATTCGCTGTGTACTAGATACCAGTAGAGTGTTTCAAAGAAGGAAATGATCCTAAGATAGGTGATCCAAGAAAGTTATGTATACCCCCTCTATTAGCCCATATTAAATCTAGTGACGACTAGTTAGGATTGAGCTCATTCCTAGGCGATAGGTGAGATGTAGTTTGGTGACCAGATTATCGCCGGGCCGGTGAATCGGTTGGACTTTTGGTGGATATGTTAAGAGGGTAATCTTTAAGAAAAAGAACTTAAGAGTTTTACTTATGAGAAAGATGTCACATGAAAAGTACTATGCCTTTTTATGCCACATATATGATTTATGTTTCCTTATGATTTGCCCAAGTATTATGACTTTCGTGTTAATGTGCATATGGTATTGTCATGCATTCATCAAATTTCTGTTGCATTCATGACATTAAGACTCATACTAAAAGACACCCACTTCGGATAATTAGATTTGGAAAGCTTAAAACCGAACCTTATGCATGTACACCTTTTTCATAATTAAAACCGAGGTGGCTGGGGACGATGACGATGACACTCGTGTTAGAGTCGGAAATCCCTACTGAGAATCTTGAATAAGTTTCTCATCCCTTCCTTATCTTCCGTGTCGTCTCTAGACGAGGATTACAACGAGATTCGTGACTTCTTCTAAGGCTCGTGCTCAAGGGTCACACCAACAAATGGAGTGGAGGATCGCCGCGGACGCATAGGTAGTTTAGCTTTTGGATTGATACTCATCCAACCTCATAGGTGGATAAGCATCACTTCATATAAATAGGCATATTTTGGTGTAAATAATGGTACAATGATGCTAGTAATTTATGTATTTATGAAGGAGTGACGATATTATGATTGTTATGAATGATGCTATGTTTCATATTTATGAATGGTGTGATTACTTTTCTTTCACGAGGTGGTTATGACAAACGTTAGGTTAGCGCGCGGCTCACGTTTTGTTTTTCAAGTTTCGAAAAAGAAAAATTTATTCGTATCTTCCGCTAAGTATTTTAATGAAAGGTTTTGAAAAATGAGACTAAAAGAGTAATAGACTAATGAATAACCCAAATATGTTCTAGAGTATTGGGTTAAAAATTAGGATGTTACACGCACTACTGGCTCTAGAAACTTACCGACGGTCTTATCAATGAGTATCTAATATTTTACTGTTATTTATTTTTTTACCATAAATTACCAACCAATAAATGGACGAGTATTAAAAAATATTATTTGATTGTAATTTTTTTAATTTTTTAAGTTTATCAACGGGTGGCAAAAAATATTTTTTTACATTGTCAGTATCTTTTTACAATTTTTTGTTATATATACTGACAAGTTTATTAACGAGTAATTGTAAAAAATATATATTTTTAAAATTTTTAACATTACCAACTGGTTTGCCGATGGGTTTTTGAAAATTTTATCCATTGGTGCACAACTCTTTGTCCTCCTATATACTCGTGTCAGTAAAACTACACGTTCTTCTGCCTCATTTCTTCTCCACCTCTGTCTTTCTCTCTCCCCCTTCCTCTGCCACCACCTTTCTTTGCCATCGTGTGCCGCCGCAAAGTTTCGCTCGTGAGCACCATTGGAACTAGGAACGTTGGTGAGCATTTTAATCAGCTCAGTTTAATTTTTTTCATTCATTTTGGCTACCCATGGTGTTGTGTTTTAATGTATTAAAGAGTAATTATTATTGCTATTTTGTTAATATATGAGTTGTGTTGGAGGGTGGTGTTGACTATATTGACATTGCGAGCTTTGGTTTGCCATTTTTTCCTATTTTTATTATGACATGACCCAATACATTTTTTGGGCTGGGTTCGGATTATAGGTTAGGTTAGCCCAACTTAGCGCGGAGTCAAATAACTCCTTAAGAGAGATATGTTTTTATAATAATTCATGAAAATTATAAGATTTTAAAGTTCAATTAATATATTTCATATAACTTAATGTTATTTCTAATTGATATGTTTATTTTGAAATCTATATTGTAAAATATCTCCACACTTTTGTTTCTTTCTTGTAAAAGTTTATAACTTTATTATTACAATATTCGAATTCCCGTATATTATTCAAATATTGGGTTGACCTGATACGATTCGGGACATTGTTGGGTTATTATTGGGTTAGATTCGAGTTTAAAAAATTGACTCGGTTTAAAAATTGAGTCGGTTTTCAATTTTGTCCAATCCGTCCCTTGTACCTGCTAGCCACCGTAGTCGTTGGTTGTTTGGGAACTTTTTTTTATTTTTGAGTTGTTGCTCTCCAAGGGAAAAGAGGTAAATGATGTTTGAGGTATTTTTTTTGTATTGCCCCTTCATTTGGAAGGAGAAAAATGAGTGAAAGGAAGAGAAAACAACTAATAGGTCCTACTTAAAAGGTTTTCTCCCTTCAGATGAGAAGAAAATTGTCAAATGATGAGTTACATAATAAAATTAAAATTATATCCCTAAAATATTTTTTTTGCTGCTCATGGTATTCACCATCGACAGCAATGATTAATTCCTTCAAGGTAGAAACTACCCTAAAGGGTAAATCTTTAGTCATAAAACCTTATGATATTTTTTAATGAAAGACAACAATATAATAAGAAAAGTTATTTTTCATACTATTACACTTTTTTTCTTCAATCAAATAATGCAAAAGAAAGTATATTTTTCCTTTTCATTTTTTCTCTATATTTTCTTTCTTCTCATCCAAACAAATCCAAAAGGTAAATTGAGGATTTAATAAATCATATTATGAAAAAGAAGTTGAGCATCATGTAATTGAAAAATTCAAGTGCAATTTCAGTAAAACTTGAGGAAGATAAATATAATTTGTATTTAATAAATTAGTTCTAAGTACCTTTATAAATGTATCAAGTCAAATGAAATTTTATTTCAATTTAATTTCTTACTAGACTTGATCCACAACACTTGATCCAAGTTGTGGATGCACATTGTGTGGACCTTATGTGTTTTGAAGTGTGGATAGTCCAATGATGTCATTCCCATTTTTTAGAAAAACCCCCTAAAATAAAAAGGGAAGATGTTAGAAATTTATTCTTTATAATCGCAAATAATCCATGTTAAATTATTAAGAAAATTGGAAGACTAGATGCAGAAACATACCTGCACATCCATAGGAACTGATTGGTATTTGGACATGTGGTTATTGATCTTCCAAGTTAATACGCATCCTTCAGAGATGACAGCTCTGTAACACCCTAACTTTCAACATAAAAAGATTTAGATAAGGCTCATAGTATTTCTACATGTCCAATCAACTTTAGTTATGGTGGCTTAGAATAGCTATCCAAAAATTGTATATGTCAATTTTCTTTCCAATCAACAGATGGGTCATGTTTTTGGTTATGGAATTTGACGGATGAAAATACACACATATTGAGTTTGCTGGGAATTACAAAGGGCGAGTAAGGGGGAACATAATCTGCTGGTTGCAGATTGTGTGAAGCAAAACAAAAAAAAAATTATGGGGAGTAGGAATTTGCTGGTAGCAAATTAGGGTAGGACAAATTCACAAAAAATATTAAAGGAAATGAATTGTGACCAATGAATTATGTTCCAGCATTCTATAACAAGTGCTAGCCTCTTGGAAATTGTAGCGCCTTAAATGGGAAAATGAACTCAACTTTAACAGGAAGCCACTTGTGAGTCGTCATTTCAGAGTTGGGAAGATGACTTTTGCAAGTAACTTGTGCAAAATTTTAAACTATTTCACCTGCTATATAAATTCATCTCAAAGACAAATTTTATCGATCCACTATCCTTTCCTTTGTTACTTAGTAACTTTCTTCAAATTCTTTATGTCCCACTCTTTCATTCTGTCTTCCATTCCTACTCTCTCATTCTCCCTTTCTGTTCCCACTCTTTACCAACCTAATCTCTCATTCTCCCTTCCCATTCCCACCTGATATTAGAAAGAAAAAATATTGAGTGAGGAAAAAATGAGTATTGTTATGATAGTAGTATATTATAATGGTCATGTATTTATAAATCCAAATGATGGCATATTTTTTGCATGTGAGAGTCTAATAAACATTTTTATTCGATACACTTTCTCGTTTGCTGAGCTAGAGAATGCTCTTTGTCAATCTATAAATCCAAACACTCAAAAGAAAGTGACATCTATAAAATATAGATGTTCATCCTCTAGTTTTGGCAGCTTCATAAATTATCAAGCAATTCCAATCATTAATGACGACAGCATTCAACAGATGTTTTGCATATATCAACAGCACCAGCCAAACAATCATGCCATTGAATTGTATGTTAAATTCGAAGAAGTTGTTGCTCGAAATGTAGCTTATGAGTTAAGAACATTTGAAGAAAAAGAGGCAATATAGCAAAAAATGATGAAGAAGAATATAAAAGCGACGATAATGATGATGATGATGATGATGATGATGTAAATGATGCTGCGGATGAAGAGGATGTGCCAAATATGGTGATCAAGCAATATCTAAATTAGATCTTGGCACAATGAATACTCCTGAGATTCCGTAATTTCAAAACATGGGTATGTATTGCCAATTTTAGAATTAATTTAAAATTTGTTACCTAAGGATTTATGCAAAAAAAAATTTATAGATTTATTTTTTTCATTTTTTTATTATTCTTATTGTTTAATATTAGTGCTTGGTAGGGGCTCCTATTATCAATGTTGAATTCTTTATTGGAATGGAACTTAACAATAGGCAGGCTGTAATTAATACAGTTAAAAAATATAGCATAGACAAAGGAGCGGATTACAAAGTTAAAGAATCAGAAACAAATACGTTTTATTGTAAATGTGTATAATATGGATAAAACTGTATGTGGCTTCTAAGGGTCAGTTTCAGGAAGAATAAGGATTATTAGGAAATCAGGAAGTATAATGGATTGCACACTTGCACAAAGTTGAGGCAATTGCAGGACTACTCAAAGTTGGATTCTGACATGATTGCACAATTAATAAAGCCACTGGTAAATTCTGATCCATCTATTAAAATAAAGTGTGTCGTTGCAGAAGTTCATTCTCGGTTAAGGTACATGACAACATGTAGAAAAGCATGGGCAATGAAGCATAAGGCAGTTGAAAAAGTTTTCGGTGGTTAGGAAAGCTCATTTGAAGATCTTCCACGATGGTGTATGGCAATGTATGCTACTGATCAAGGAGTTATTAAAGAGTAATTATTGTTGCTATTTTGCTAATATATGAGTTGTGTTGGAGGGTGGCTCTGACTATATTGACATTGCGAGCTTTGGTTTGCCATTTTTTCCTATTTTTATTTTGACATGACCCAGTACATTTTTCGGGCTGGGTTCGGATCATACGTCAGGTTAGCCAAACCCGACGCGGAGTCAAATAACTCCTTAAGAGATATATGTTTTTATAATAATTCATGAAAAATTATAAGATTTTAAAGTTCAATTAATATATTTTATATAACTTGATGTTATTTCTAATTGATATGTTTATTTTGAAACCTATATCGTAAAATATCTCTGTACTTTTGTTTCTTTCTTGTAAAAGTTTATAACTTTATTATTACAATATTCGAATTCCTGTATATTGTTCAAATATTGGGTTGACCTGATACGATTCGGGACATTGTCGGGTCATTATCGGGTTAGATTTGAGTTTAAAAAATTGACTCGGTTTAAAAATTGAGTCGATTTTAGATTTTGTCCAATCCGTCCCTTATACCTGCTAGCCACCATAGTCGTTGGTTGTTTAGGAACTTTTTTTTTTTTGGAGTTGTTGCTTTCCAAGGGAAAAGAGGTAAATGATGTTTGAGGTTTTTATTTTTTTGTATTACCCCTTCATTTGGACGGAGAAAAATGAGTGAAAGGAAGAGAAAACAACTAAGGTGCCCACTCCCCTACAGTTGAAGGTCAATGCCTATGATGTCGTTGCTTTTAACCACATTTATAAAATGTGGTTAAACGTAGATAAAAATGTAACCAAACACAAAGCAAACATTTAACCACATTTATAAAATGTGGTTAAACACTCATAAAAGTGTGGCCAAATGCACATAAGATGTGGTGTGGCCTGTACAAAGTACTGTACAAGTTACTGTACAAATAACTGAGTTCGGACTATCCGAAGTCAATTAAAAATTTAGTTGCCTTTAACCACATTTTTAAATGTGGTTAAATGCAAATAGTGTGGCAAGTTGCAATTAACCACATTTTTAAAATGTGGTTAAATGACATGAAATTTGTTCACACACTCTATGGAACCTTCTCTTCGCGATGATGACGACTCCCTTTCCCTTTTCGATGTCGATGACTTCATCCACCTCAAGACCCTCCCTTCGTCCACGCAGTAGGTGGCAACAGAGGGAGGCTAGTGGTAGGCTCCTTGGCGGCGGCAGCGGCTACACGGATTGGTCTAGTGTAGTGGTATGCTCTGCAGCACTGTGATGCTGCTTGCTACACAAAGCGAGGCGAAGGTGCGAAGATGGTGGCTTCAAGAGCTGGAGACGGGACGGTTGTATCACCAGCGGCAATGATAGTAAGAGGCAGGGGCGAAGATTTTTTTTTTGGAATTTGCAATTTTAACTTTGAATGAGATGAAGGCTTCATTTGGTTGGTTCCACATTCCAATATCACAGAGGTCATGTTACAGTCCCAAATCAATTCCTTCCAACATCAATTCCCTAGTTATAGTCCCAGTGCAACCGATGGTATCATCAAGTCCAAGCCTCCACTTGCTAGATTTCTAATAGCTTAAAACTCTAATGTAGTAACCCCAAAATTCCAAAGAAACACAACAGCCTCAGACCCAAGCTTTTCCAGCTCTCTATCAAAGTCACCATTAAGCTTCTCGCTCCTCAAAGCTACCCTGTGCCTATCGATAGTAAAACACCAAATCAAAAAAACTAATTTCCTCACTTCCTTATTATTGTATTGTTAATAATAAAGCATAGCTCAAAAATTCTATTGTTACGTCATGGTGGTGGTAATGGTGGAGGAAGGAGGAGATGGCTTAGTAGCGATGGTCATCGGAGGAAGAAGGGTGTGATGAAGGTGGGGACATTGAGAATGGAAATCTACAGAGGAAGGAGGTAGGTAGGGGTGTGGAGTGTATTTTGATCGTTTGCCACATAATTGATTTCATTTAACTACGTTTATAAAATGTGGTTAAATACAACGGCATTGGAAGGCATTGACTAACAACTGTAGGTGAGAATCCCCCAACAACTAATAGGTCCTACTTAAAAGGTTTTCTCTCTTAAGATGAGAAGAAAATTGTCAAATGATGAGTTACATAATAAAATTAAAATTATATCCCTAACATATTTTTTTTGTTGCTAATGGTATTCACCGTTGACAGCAATGATTAATCTCTTCAAGGTAGAAGCTCCTCTAAAGGGTAAATCTTTAGTCATAAAACCTTATGATATTTTTTTTATGAAAGACAACAATATAATAAGAAAAGTTATTTTTCATACTATTACACTTTTTTCTTGAATCAAATAATGCAAAAGAAAGTATATTTTTCCTTTTCATTTTTTCTCTATATTTTCTTTCTTCTCATCCAAACAAATCCAAAGGGTAAACTGAGGATTTAATAAATCATATTATGAAAGAGAAGTTGAGTGTCATGTTAAAAAATTGAAAAATTCAAGTGTAATTTCAGTAAAACTTGAGGAAGATAAATATAATTTGTCTTTAAGAAATTAGTTCTAAGTACCTTTATAAATGTATCAAGTCAAATGAAATTTTATTTCAATTTAATTTCTTACTAGACTTGATCCACAACACTTGATCCAAGTTGTGGATGCACATTGTGTGGACCTTATGTGTTTCGAAGTGTGGATAGTCCAATGATATCATTCCCATTTTTCAGAAAACCCCCTACAATAAAAGGGAAAATGTTAGAAATTTAGTTCTTTATAATTGCAAATAATCCATGTTAAATCATCAAGAAAATTGGAAGACTAGATGCAGAAATGTACCTGTACATCTATAGGAACTGATTGGTAGTTAGACATGTGGTTATTGATCTTCCAAATTAATATGCATCCTTCAGAGATGACAGCTTTGTGACACCCTAATTTTCAATACAATATGCCCAGAACGTATAATGGTTAATCATTAGTTATTACTCTTTCATCTCAGGACTTTACTTAATTTTTAAACTTTGAAAATAAGTCTACGAAGAATACGACCCCTTTTTTTAAAAGACTTAAACTATGAGCCGTTTACGCATAAAATATAGCATCTAAGTATTCATCATATACTACTTAATAATAGTACATATCATTGGCATATACTTAACTATTCATCACATAACATACATGCAAATCACAACAGAGTATATCATAAAGTAAGAACATATCATATCATAACATTGACCTCAAATATCATATCGAATAATAACAACAACAACAACAACAATAATAATAATAATAATAATATAGAAATATTCCAAGAGCATAATACCATAGCAATTGTACCAAGCCTACCCATAGAGGTTGAACATACATTGATTCAAAAGCTAAGCATACTAGGACATAGCTAAACCCCTCGTGGGTGCATGTCTACTAAAAACTAAGTTATAAGCATGTATGAAGATGGGGTAATCTCCAAGATGCTATAAGCATAAAGGACTACATCTCTACTTCTGCTGCGCCACTCTGATGTCGATTGTAGTGCAACTCCTATGCCAGCATCTCAAGGAAGTCTACGAACTACACCATCATCCTTGTCCGGAGACAACACAGAAGAAAGAAGAAGGATGAAAATCTTATTCAAGATTCTTAATAGGGCTTCCCGACTCTAACATAAGTGTCATCATCATCGCCTCCAGCCACTTCGGATTTCATTATGAAAGAGATATACAGGCATAAGGTTCAATTTTAAACTTCTCAAAACTATTTATCCGAAGTAGGTGTCTTTTAACATGGGTCTTAATGTCATGAATGCAATAGATATCTCATGTATGCATGGAAATGCCTCCAGTGCATAAGTAACACATGCGAATAACATAAGCCTACTCACAACATGAACTTGTAACATTCAAATTCAAAACACAAGATAAGGCTAAGTATGTAAGCATGAGATAAGCTAGAGAATCAAAATGGTGGAAAGTAAATGAATACATGATAGGACAAACATGATAAGTTGTATAACATTTAGCATGCATGGAAAGGTAAGAGAACCCATGGTAATTTACTTTCTCATAATTAAACTCTTAAGTTCCTTTTTTAACAACCACCCTCTTATGTCATCACCCAAAACTAACCATCTCACTTTCCCCGGTGATTTTTCAATCATCACCAAAACTTCACCTCACCGATCGCCTGGAATGAGCTCAATCTAACTAGCATCGCTAGATTTGACATGGGATAATAGAAGGGGAAACACACCACTTCCTTGCCTTAACTTAAATTTCTTATTATGAGCATGCAACTCACTTGGATCACCTTTCATAACCTTTAATTAGAGGATACTAGAGGGCCAGTATTGACTCACCTCCCATAACCTTTAATTAGAGGATCCCTTAACCTTGGCATGTTCTTTAGAGATACAATGCAATCATAACTTATCATTCAACATATCATGCTCATAATCTTTATAAATCAAGCATCTCGATTATTCAAACATAATTATAACATGCCACAATTCATCATGTAATTGATCACATAAGCATGCATCACATTCTTTACATATATCCATAAGCACGTTATCATCAATATCTCATTGAAAAGTAAACATGCTCTTAACCAGTTTTCCAGAAATCAAGCACCGGACTCAGCTAATGCATATGCTATACTCAATAAGATACATACAATCATACTAGAGATCATCACTTACATAACTCAAAGATCTAGCATGCAAAGTCATCAATTCAAGTTATCTCAAGTGGAAGTACTCTTATTTACACATTTCAGGTTTTGGTGATTGATTACATGAGCTGGTAATCAATTACATAGTTCAAATTTTCAAAACAGACATGTTTAAGCTACTGGTAATCGATTACATAGGCTGTGTAATCAATTACTAGTGTCGATTACATAGGCTGTGTATTTGATAAAAACACATTCTGGGCCTTCAAGATCCTAGTAATCGATTAGAGGGTATGGTAATCAATTACCAAAGTCAAAAACTCACTCCTGGGCATTGAAGGTATACTGGTAATCGATTACAACACACTAGCACTCGATTACCAGAAACTTCTCAAGTTGAAAAACTCAAGTTTTGACACCCATCAAGTTATTCTTTCATTCTAAAACCATTTCAAACATCATTCCAATATTTTCTTTAAAATCATACTCTCATCTTCTCAATCAAACAAACTCTTTATTAATAGGTTTTCTAATCACATAGAATCACATCATAACTCCTTTTAAATTCCTAAATCTTTCAAAAACTCTTTGTACATAATAGAAACAAAGTTGAAGTCTCAAAGTGAAATAAAACCAACTTCAAAAACTACACCCTTTCAAGGCCGAAATCTATATATAAGAAAATGGTATCCATAATCAAAAGTTCCATTTAAGATGGAAAAGGCAAGTCTTGAGCTTTAGAGATTTAGGTGATGGCTAGAATCATAAACATGCTATGCAAGTCTCATTTTAATCTTTGTCATTATAAGGTGAGAACTTGAAAATATAAATATGATGTGCAAGACTTGGAATTTAAATATGAAGATGCAAGCTTTTTTTAAGTCTTCAAGGCTCAGGTGATAACTTGAAACATAAATATGTAAAACTAGAAATATAAACATGAAATGCAAGTCCATTTTCTTATCTTCAAGATTTAAGGTGATAACTTGGAAATAAACATGATATGCAAGTCTTGGAATTTAAACATGAGATGTAAGAATTGAAACATAAACATGAATGCATTCCATTTTTATATCTCATTAAGCTCCAAACTCAAGATTCCTTTTTAAAGAGTGGAAACTCTAAGTCCTCAATCAATCTTACAAAAATGGAAATGAGCTTTAGAGTCCATTAACACCAAGGTTCCAAGAACCTCATTCTTGGACTCATCATCAAGCTCAAACAAAAACAATCGAAGAACACCAACAAAACAATCTTTTCTCATTTTTCTCTTGAAAACAGAAATCCAATCTTGAGCTCTAGAGGTCAATCAAATAATAGTACCACAAACAACATCAAAAGCCTTCATCATCAAGGTATGGTCTCAAAAATTGAAGAAAAATATTTCAAAGGAACCAACAAGCATCCTATATTTCTCATTCTTTAAAATCAAGAATGAATCAAACCTTGAGCTTTAGAGGCCATGCACATGGTGATATAAAAACCACCATCAAGATCTCTCATTATCAAGCCATGGTTTTCCAACCATTTAATAACAGTAAAGCTGAAAAGGGAGAAAGGAAGCAAAAGAAAGATCAAAACTGAAATGATAGGAAAGGAAAGAGCAAAAACATAGCCATTCTTCCATCATTAAATTCAAAAATGAGAGAAAAAATAAAAGAGGAAAAATTTTCCATTTATACCAACATCCAAACTGAAAATAAACCAAAGAAAATAAAAGGAACTCAAAACAAAATCCCTACCAAGTGTGTTTTCCTTTTTGTCCAAGAGAAAGCCTTGTTCTTTGAGAAGAAATGAGAAGAACAGATCTTCTCACAGAGCACAAAGGTGGATTCAGCCAAGGGAAAGAAAAAGGGAAAGGAGATTTTTCTTGAGTTCTTGTGTTTAGAAATGGAAAAGTTGCGTATCTTGGGGATGATCTATGGTGGTGGTGTGGTGGTTTAAGGTGGAAAGGTGGTTAGGAGTAGTGGTTCCTTGAAGGTGGAAGAGAAGAAAAGAAAGCTTGAGCTTGAGAGAACAAGATTGGCAACCAATCTTTCAATAAAAAACAAAATGGTAAAATGAGAGTGTTTGTTTGTTGAAAAAAAATAAATATGAAAGTATATGAGGGGGAGTGAGGCTGCGGCTATGAGAGGGCTTTTGGGGGGAAATTTTCATCTTTCATTTGTGTTAAGACATGGTTTAGGGATAGATTTGATTAGGCATTGGGTTAGGAATTGATAATTAAGTGTTTAGGCTAGTAATCAAGTATTTAAGACTTTTCAAGACATGATTAAGGAGTGGTCCTGCACACTTAGTAGAGTTAAGCTTCATAAGTTTGAAATTCAAATTCCAACATGATTCCTTAATTTAGGGAAATAGAGAGAGAAAACACTATTGCTTATAACATGACACGAAGTCTTAGGTTATGGAAGGGATTTTGAATTTTCCTAAGCAATCTTAGATCCTAATTAACCTCAATTAATTATTTTGACTCAAGATTAATAATTAAAATTAATTAATATTTAATTAGAGCCTAATATTGCCTATGTTTCCTTAATCACATAGTTAGGCTCATTTAGCACAATTCGAGGGCAAAAGGGTCATTTCACATAAAAACTCCTCAAGACCATCCAGTCTTTTCCAACTATCATGCAACATGTATAAATAACATTTCTAACTCTCGAGTGATGATCGGGTTCAATCATCACTTAATCTTATGTTAAATTACCTTAGGGGTACTTTGGTAATCTTGCGCATGGAAAACCAGGAACTAAGGTTTTTTACCTCTAACATCACCCATAACACATCTAATCCCCTTCAAGCATTGTGCTAACCCCTTAAAGATAGCCTAGACCGGCCGTCCTCGATTTCTGGGTAGAAATGACCTCACGGGCATTTTAGTTATTTGTACACAGGAAAATTAGGGATTGTGATTTCCGCACAAATTGCTATCTAAAGCTCATATAACTTCACCCTAATGTTAAATTTCCCCATTGAAGATGGTCTAGACTGGCCGCCCTCGAATCTCGTGCAAAAATGACTTCAGGGGTATTTTGGTCATTTTGCACAGTAGGGAAAATCAGGGCGTTATAGGCTCTCCCTTTTCTAATGATAGGATGTCAGGAAAAGAGGGATGCGTATAACTTGGGGACCATAACCTTTTATAACTCTAAACTCTAGTTTCTAATTCAGCCCATCATAAAATTAGTAACTGGGTAACGTAGTATCTACACATAATAAGTCCACACTTAACGAGATGATTTAGGCCCATTAACTTGTCCTTATTAGATCACTTTAATTTGGACTAAACTTCATAATGGCACACAATATACAATGATATATAAGATTAGATTCTTACAAAAGACTTTTCACAACAATACTAACTTGAATATGTTAGCTCCATAACCCTTTGCGCCTATTTGTTTTGAAAGACAACAAAGCCAATCTAAAGAAAATGCTTTGAAGAATGACTGATGTCTCTATTGAGTTCCATGTAAGTTTATAACAGGTTTCTATCATTTGGCAAGAGCAAGGCTTACTCATCTAAGAACATATTTCACTATACATGTGTAAACATGTTTATCTCATTTTATGAGACCTGAAATAAAATAGAAGTGAAATTACCAAGCAATTGATAGCTAATGATGAGAAGAAGTTTTCATCGCTACAAAGAACCAAGTTTCGAGACTTCAGAAAGAAGCATGAGACATCAGAAAGTACACTCAAGATGAAGATATTAACTCATGTCCAAGAGCAACGTGTTACTTAATCTTCAATCATCACAATTGTAAAGATATTATCAGCAAAGAAGATTTGATTGAAGATCAGAAAGTGAAAAACTCTTCAAGGATCTGATTACGTTCATTGCAAAGCTCACCCATGAGTAGAGCAAAGAATGCTACAGGAAAAGAAGGGAAATTTGAAATTTGAATTTCAAATAATCAAGTCATTACACCCATTTTCAAACTGGTACGTCATCTCTTTTGCTTATTTGATCAACAACCCTGGCTTCATAATGGAGGAGTTCAGAAAGCATGCTAAGAAAGTAAAAAAGTAGTTTCTGAAGGGAGATAAAAAAAGTCAATTTCACAATAGCTTCTGCAACTGATGTGATAGATCTGTCAACCTCTCTTCTAGTTATTTCTTTTAAGAAACAACTGATGATCAACACATATCACTTGGGGAATTGATCTATGGCAACAGTCACAAAGAAAGACCACTATATAAGGAGATGCTAAGCTTGAAGAATAATAAGAGATTTGAAGATTTAAGAGAGGAAACACTACAAAAATCTCTTTTTACTTCCTAGAATATTCAATCTTTATCATGTAATAAGTTTTATCCTTAAAGTGTAAAGAAAAATCTTCCTTCTATATTCTTAGTTAGATTTATGTTCTTCCTATGGAGAAAATAGAGGAAGGAAGTCATTCAAGTTTTTCTCAGGAACTTTTTAAGGAAACTTGAGTGTAGGTTAGTTTGAGTGGCAATCCAAAAACTTAACCTTTGTATCCTCGATCTAATAGTGATCGCTGTGAGATAGCTTGGAGAGGCTACTGTAAAACTACCTGCAATACGACAGTAGTGGTTGCTGTTGGTCACAGTTTGGCTTGGAGAAGCCAGTATCAAGACTACTTTCAACGTGACAGTAGAGGTTGCTACTACTTATGGTTTGGCTTGGAGAAGCCACTATCAAGACTACTTTCAACGTGACTATAGGGGTAGCTACTGATCAGGGGTTAGCTTAGAAAGGCTAGTACAATACTACTCAGGTTAGCTTGGAGAGGCTAGTACAAGCCTACTCATGTTAGCTTGGAGAGATTGGTACAATACTACTCATATTATAGCTTGGAGAGACTAGTACAATATTACTCATGTTATCTTAGAGAGGCTAGTACAATACTGCTCGGTTTAGCCTAGAAGAGCTTGTGAAAGAATACTCAACTTGTGACAGTCTCTGAGTTAATCTGCTAGCACAAGTGAGAGCTTTGGAACGCTAATGTAAAGACTATCCAACTTTACTTTCTTAGGTTGAGAAAGTTGTTTTGAATCAAACCTCAACGATTGTTGAGTATTGGATGTAGGTGGGTTGGCCGAACCAATATAAAATTCGTTGTCTTTTCTTTCTCTCTCTTGCTCTCTATAATCTCTTTTATTTGTCTCTGTTGTACTTTTACTTTTGATCTGATATATCTTTCTTAGTTTCTGTTATTTCATTTAATAATGAGCGTTTTATTTAATGAGGTTCAGAAATCTACTTTCTGAAGCTACTGACTATGTTTCCACTGCATTACAAGTTTTATACTTGATAGTATTTGTTTTCAGAAGTTTCAGAAAATACAAAAAAGATCAATGCACGATTCAACCCCCCTTTTCTTGTACACATCTTTACCTGCAAGTGATATCAGAGAAAGGCCTTTGAAGGGTTGAGAAATCCAACGATTGTAGAGGAGAAAGATCTGAGGGACAGAATGACCTATATCATCTTCACAAGATAAATCTTTTATATGATCATCCTTTGTAACACCCTAATATTTAACTCAATACGCTTAGGACGTTTTCAAGTTAATTATTAGTTATTACTCTTTTGTTCTAGTTCTTAATTCTAATTTTAGAAAATACTTAGCGAAAATATGGGTGAATTTTTTTTTCAAATTAAAGATGAAAATGTGAGCCACGCATAAAATAAAAACTATGTCGTTTATCTCGCAGATAACAAAAATGAACCCATTGTACTATAAATGGAATACAAGATTATAAACATAACAAACCATCATAGTTATATAATAAGAGTTTCACCATACACCAAGTCATATAATAGCAGCATTAGACCCACCGTTATAAGTTGAGCCGATACAGTCATCCATGCAAAACATAAACAAACTAAAATACATGCATCAGAATCCTCACTTACTCGAGTGCACCTAAGGTAGATAACATCTAAAAGCAAAAGAAGGCTACCCTATGTAAGATATGCATGCATGCACTACACAGTCTGCTACCAACTCCTACTGCGGCCTATCCCAAGTAGGAGGAACATAACCAATCCACTAGCCCAGTTTGGCCGGAATGGCCAAGTGGTGAGGGGGTCGGACATAAGCTCCATGATGGGGTCGCATCACTACTCTAGCTCCTCGGATTAACTGAGTAACCATAGCCTTACTGTCTCCACCTATCTCCATAGATATGGTGGGGGAAGAACTATCAGATGGTATCTAGGTGGCTGAGTCCTCAGATAGGTCAGTCTCAGAATGAGTAGGAAAAGAGTAGGGAACATACTCCAAGTAATGCCGAACAGCTGAGGTAGCAGCAGGGGTGCGACAAATTTGCTCTTCACGGGGGCACGTGCGCTCGAAGAGAAGATCATCGGCAAAAGGTAACGTAGGAGAGAAATGGAAACTGGAGATTGGGTGGGCAAACGGACGGTCCAAGAATACAAACAGACAAACAGAACAGTGGCCCACAAAATGGGACGACTGGCGTGTAGCATCAAAATGGAGCTCCCAAGTCGGTGCCTCAATGAATATCATGAATGACACCATCGTCCTCTGAAGACGCGATGGAAAGAAAGACAGAGGGAGTGAGAAACTTGATAAAAAATCTCAATAGGGCATCCTTCTATCCTAGCATCATCATCTATATTCTCAGGAACCTCGAGTTTCATTATAAAATAGTGAGCATGCATAAGGTTCATTTATTAAGTTCTAAAATAACAATTACCGAGGCCTGTTTATTTTAATGAGTCTTGGATGTTATGAATGCATCATACCTCATCATGAAATGCATGTCAATACAAGGTGCAACATACTATATAGAGACATAAGTGATATACAAAGAACATGGTAAACATGGCATGAATTTCTTCTATTTATATTTTAGGTGACTTAATTTATTCTTTTCTCTCATTGGGGCCACCCTATTCCTCTTTTCTCTTGAGAGTTCTAGGTTATGAGTTCATACCTCACTAGTCATCACTAGCATACTCTTATCCTCATGATAAGTTAACACCTGACTCTTAAAGTATGGGATAGGGGGCAAGGATCACCTTTCATAACCTTTAATTCGAGGAGTCTAAAGGATTACTTCCTTATTGGATCACCTCTCATAACCTTTAATTTGGGGAGTCTAGAGGATAACTTCCATATGTTTTATGGCATCTTAATCTTAGCATGTTATGTTAAGATGCAAGAGCACAAACATATCATATAATGCCACATGCATTCATATTACTTCAACATATGCATCTTAAACATTTCCAAGTGTAATCTCAACATGCCACAATAAATCTTGTAACTGATAGCCAAGCATGCAAACATAATCATTGCATAAATTCTCAAATATATCATAAACCCATCATTTTATAAAATAAGCACTTTCATTGTTCTTTAAATGGTTAAACCTCTAAATCGGGTAAACATAACTTTTGTATTTATTCTTTTATGCATCTAAGGGATCAATTACAATGATTTCCATTAATTACTAACCTCAAGAACATCATTGAACCATGCTGGATAGAATTGGGCAGAATTGAAATTGAGCAATTTCGGTGTTCTAGAAGTTACGTTTTTGACCCTTTCTCATTACCGACTTTTCCTAAGATGCTAGAATTAAGTCCTAAACCATTTATTGGTGATTCTTACACATATATACCTAATATAACACACTTCTACCATTTTTAAACATGCTGAAACAGAAACTACAATTTCAGTTTTTAGAAAGCTTTAGAAGTCACATTTTTTATCCCTTTTAGTTACTAGACTTGCCTAAGGTGCCAAGAATGATTATCACATCAATTGATAGTATTTTCACACATCTAAACCACTTCAAATAGAATGCATCTGATCTGGAAATGCTAGAACAGAATCTAGAATTTGAATTTCCAAAACATACAAAGTTGCAATAATCAGCATTCCTAGTAACTAGTCTTTCTTAGAATTAATTCTAGGTCAAGGAACACTCTTATAATTAATTTATCCCTTTGGAAACACAAGTAAATGTCCTTAGGTCAGTAGCAAAATCAGAGGGTTCAATAATAAGATTTTGGTTATGTAACTCATGTTTTAACACTTTAGGAATTGACATTTTTCTCAAAGGAAAATTGCAAGACACAAGTTTTTGAAATCTCAAGGTAATAATATCCCAAACCTTAAACTTTATTCCTTTGGAAAACAAAACATATTTGTAAGGACAAATGCCCATGGAACCAAAATTTCTATGTAAGTTGAAAGGGGTAAGTCTTGAGCTTTAGATATTTAGGTGATGACATAAACTTAAACATGCTATTGCAAGCCTCATTTTAATTTTGATATTTTAAGGTGATGGCAAGCTTGAATAAAAACATGAGAATGCAAGCTCATTTTTAATCTTCAAAATTTAGGTGATGACTTGAAACATAAATATGCTAGACAAGAAATATAAACATGAAATATAAGTTCATTTTCTTATCTTCAAGATTTAAGTGATAACTTGGAAATAAACATGATATGCAAGGCTCAAATATAAATATGAAATGCAAGGACTTGGAAGATAAATATGAATGCATTTCCATTTGTTATTTCTTTAAGTTCTAAGCTCAAGACTCCTATTTAGAGTAACAACTCTAAAACACCGATCAATCATACAAAATGGACATGAGCTTTAGAGTCCATTAACACCATGGTTCCAAGAACCTTTATTTTGTTTGGACACACCATCAAGCTCAAAGAAATGAAATATAAAGAATCTAACACTTTACTCGTTATGGTTCTTTGAAAACCGAAAATCAAAGTTCAAGCTTTAGAGGAGTGATGATCTCATTATCATCATCTAGGAGCCCTCATCATCAAGCCAATATTTTTTAACACAAAAGGCCTTTAAGGTCGAAATGAAAAAGGAAAGAAAAGGAAGTCCAAAAATAAAAAATGTTAAGAATAAAACTCATTCATTTTGTCATCATCAAACCAAAATTGAAGAGAACATAGAAGAAGAAAATATTTTTAATCAATCCAATATTTCAACTGAAAATGATTCAAAGAAAAAGAAAAAGAACTTTGAAACAAAATCCCTACTAAAGATATTTTTCTTGTTGAAAGAAAAGAGCTTGATTTTGAAAAGAGATGAGAAGAATAATTCTTCCTTGTAGCTCAAAGTGGTTTCGGCCAAGGAGGAAAGAAAAAGAAGAAAGGTTTATCTTGAGTTTTTGATCTTGGATGTGGAAAGGTTATGTGTTTCAGAGAAGATCTATGGTGGTTGTGTGGTGGGTTGAGGTTGAGAGGTGGTGGTTGATGGTGGTTTCTTTGAAGCTGGAGGAAGAAAAAGAAGATCTTTTAGAGAGAAAAGAGAACTTGGATGATTCTTGAACTAAGGTTGTAAAAATGAGCAAATGGCATTGTGAGTCTCCTTGAGTGTGTATTTATAGAAAAATTGTAACATGAGAGGATAAGAGGGGGAGGAAGGCCGCAGCTTCATGAGGGAAATGGGAGGGAAAAATATCTCATTTGTAGGTATCATCACATGGACTGGTGGAGGAATGGCTAGGTATGAGTTTAGGTATGGTTTTCTTTGAGTGTGTAAGTGATTAAATCAAAATATGATGGATTGAATGGAGGGGGAGTAGCGCTGGTTCTTCAAGGAAAATAGGGGAGGAAATTTTGTCATTTCATGTGTATTAGGAGTGCATTTAGGCGTATATTTGATTAAGCCTTTGATTAGGAGTTTGTAGTCAAGTGTTTAGGTGAGAAAATGATTGATTAAGGCCATTCAAGACATGGTTAAAGAGCGTTCTTACTCACTTAAGGAAGTCAAACTTTTTTTAACAAGATTTTCAATCACATCTTTGATTCCTTAATTTAAGGAATTGGAGAGAGAAAATACTATTTCCTTTGATATGACACAAAGTCTTGAATTATGAAAGAGATTTTGAGTTTCTTTAAGCAATCTTAGGCCCTAATTAACCTCAATTAATTATTTTGACTCTAGATTAATTATTAGAATTAATTAATCTTTAATTAGAGCCTAACATTCTCAGGTTTCATTAATTACACCATTAGGCCCATAATGCACTAGTTAGGGGCAAAATGGTAATTTTGTATAAATACTCTTTAGGACCACCCGGGCCTAGAAGACATTAAACATCCCTTAAAAATGTCATTCCCAACTTCCAGGTGCAGTTTGGGTCCGATCGATCATTAATTCTGTGTTAATTAGCTATAGGGATATTTTGGTGATTTCGTGCAAAAAAAATCAAAAATTGAGATTTTCATCTCTATCATTATGTATAACACAATTAATCCCCTTTAAACATTAGAACAACCACTTGAGGTTTGCCTAGACCGGCTTTCCTTGATTCCTGGGTAAAAATGACCTTAGGGGCATTTTGGTTATTTGCACACAGAGAAATATCAGGACGTTACATCCTTTACTAACAAGACTCTAGGTATGACACGGTTCTTTCATATGATGAAAGGGATTCCAGAGAGACCTGTTGACAAGAACATTACAAAGGAGAAAGTTTAGTTGTTCCATTAAGCCAAGTCTCTATTCATATATGCCCTAAGCTACAGCTGTATATGCTACCTATGCACAGTGTGTTACATATGAAAGGCTATATGAAACAGTCTACACATGATGTTGAAGGATTTCAACTTATATCAAGATGTCTTTGATCCTTATTGTATCATATAAGATGTTTTACAACGATGAAGCAATGAAAATTGCTAAAACTTCTCTGTGAAGTAGAAAGATCAGATATTGTTATCTAAGATTGGATTTGGAGATAAATTCTCTATCTATGAAATATGTATAAATTCTGTAATGACTATATCAAGAAGATATCAATCTCATGAATGACAGATCTGAACAAAGATCATCTTAAGAAACAACATCTGCCTATAGCAGTAATAAAACACATCGTGTATCTATCCAATGCTTGATTAACATATCCCTATGCATAGAAGAAGAATGTGCCAGACATCTAGAAAGCCTTTGTTAAGAGGACTTGTTATGCTAATACTTGTTGCCATTCTGTGCTTTACGACTGAAGAACATCATCTAAGACATGAGAGGTAAATGTTTCTGCATCTCACTACTGTTATAATTTTCTTTTTGCTTCATAAGATGAGTTGCTAGAAAGATATGAAGCCTATTTATCTATATATCTCAACCTGTTAAAGAGCTCATAGAGTTGCCATGAACACTTGAGAAGGTTTAGTCTGAAGCTAGAAAGCTGAAAGAGAGAAATGCTCCAAGAGAGTTTACTCTTCTCAAGTTATATGTTTCTAAAGCCTCCAAAAAGGATATATGTTCATGTCAGAAATTTCTTTTGAATCCTTGAGAGGACTTCATGTCATCCTAAGATCTAACCTGAAGGAGAAAGATCTATACAACTTTATCCATGTATATATATATATATATGTATGTATATGTGTGTGTGTATCTTTTGTTTCTGTTCTTTAAGGTGTTTAAAGAGATACCTTTGTAAAAAATGAATCCTGAAAAGGAATTCCTTTAGAAAGGTTGGAAAAATCTCTTTGTTTAAAGCTAACTAAAAAGGACCCATGAAAGTCTGGGTACCAAAAATTATACTCTTTCTTGTAGGTATACATGAAAATATCTTTGACTGAAATGCTAAAGAAGCACTCTGATGATGATCTTTCTAAATATGAGGCTTTGATTCTAAGTGTTGTCATAGTTCCTGAGAGATAATCTTCTCTAGAATCTCATGTGTGATGGTGATGAAAAGTCTAAGGAAGACATTGTGGATAATCTTGTTTATCCTGAAGAAAGTCCTGAGATTTATTTTTCTTAAGGAAACTCCAGAAAGTTGCAGATGAAAGTCAATGCTTCAGAAAATAGGCTCTAGAAGCTCCGTCTTTCAGAAAGTATGCTTGTACCATTCAAGATGATTAGAAAGTAATCTTTCTAAAATACAACATGAGTAGTTTGAAGATGACATAGAATTTGGAAGATCTAAATGTACAGTAATTTCACAAAAGTTTATATTTTAAGAATAATCTTCTATTGTCGAAGTTCTTGGAGTATTCCCAAGGGTATGAAAACCAAGGCATTCCATGGATATTTATCGACTGTGCTTTCATGACCACCACTATATCTATATATGTTGAGAAAGCTTTGAGTTGTCAAAGTTGGGTGAAAGCTATTTTGAATATGCTAACCAAGCTCAAGGGAAAGGTAAAGTCTACTCATTATGTTCAAAACATCATCATCCATTCTAAGAAGAAGCTCAAAGAATTATCTAGATAAATATGATATCATCAAGGCAAACATACCTTTATAAGAGAAAAGTACTAAAAGGGAAAAGCTCAAGCATGCAAAGATCTTTGAACCCAGATGCTGTAGATAAGGAATCAGCTGTAAGACCATCCTTTAGGGTAAGTCGCCTTCCTGTCACCTAAAATAATGACATGCTATTTATCTTTACAAGAATCTGTTTAGTACTGTATATCCTAATCTATTTTTGTAAAATCTTTTGTTTTAAAAATTAGGATGCTTATTAAATAGATGTGTTTACTGAAGATCTTATATCAAGATGCATTCGCAATATGTATGACTAAAGATCTCTTGCTTACTTTCTGGCTTTGAAAGGTTTTTATGTTTTCACATATGCATAATCACTTCTGCATAAAACTCTCTGGGTGGTTTCTCTCCACTACTCCTTTCTGAAGATCAAGCAAAACAATTAGAAATCATCAAAATACATATCCTTCTAAAGACACTGCTTATCAGTTTGGAAGAACATCAAAAGATCAATTTGCAAGATTAGAATTATCAGTATGTATTTCAGATGTCAATTTGCAAGGCCACAGATCTCTACGAGGAATGGTGTATCAATTTGCGAGATCAGAAACAAATTACTATGTTTAGTTTAAAGATGAGACGATCAGAAAGAAGATGATGTGTTCAGAAAAAGTATGGTTATCTAGAAAAAAGTTTTTGAAGTTTAGAAAATGATGGTTATATAGGAGCATTGAATCCAAAGTAGGAAGATGAATTTGGGATTAGATGCAAAGGTCCTTCAGTTGGCTAGAAAGTAAACCTTGAAGCTTCAGATAGTGAGATCAAGAGTCAAAAGACTCTTGTTCTGAAAAAGGGAAGAAAAGGCAAGATTTTTACCCACTATGTCAGAATTTCTTTCTCCCACATCGCTTCGCCTTCAGTCACATCACATCTCTTTAAACCTCCACATCTTGCATTTTACCTTTACCTTCATCTTCTGGAATAAGTTTTTTCTATCATCCTCCTAACCTTAAACACTGATCCATCCCTCTTGCTATCTCTTTCTTGAAACCCTTTCTGTTTCTTTACAAACCCCTCTTTCATTATCTACAAATTGTCTCTAAAGTTTTTCTTCATCCCTTCTATTCCTGTCCTTTCTCCTGCTTCACTAAACTTTAACTCACTCTCTTTTCCTTTCAAGGTCCTTTCCATGGCTGAAGTCGAGAGATTGAAAAAGATACATCTAGACGAGGAGGTTGCCTTGTGTATAATGAGCTACATATGGAGGAGGCATATGAAGAATATTTTTCTAGGAGGACCATAGCTCTAGGAAAAAGGTTAAGCAATGCCTTACTAGATCAAGTCCTGATACTTAGGGAGGTGTTTGCCTTTCAAGGATGGGAATAATTTCTAGACATATCTGATAGAATCTTTCCAGGAATGGTCATTGCATTCTATTGCTTTCTAGAAGCAAAGAATCGGACTACTCTCTCTACCATAATTACGGATGTCTTTATGGAGATAGAACTATCAGACTTAGTAGCTATGGTTAAGGCTTATGCTTCTAAAGTCAACTGTCTTACTGACGAAGATTGGACAAATTCCCTTGGGGTGAGTGCTGAAGAAGTGTCAAAATACCTTACTGATTCCACAAAATACAAACTTGGTAACATTACTACTACCATACTCAGCTCTAGGGTAAGAAAAGTATTTTTTATGGTACAATTTATTATTCTTCCTAGGAGAAGAAGCAGATATGTGCTAATGGGAATGGATTGTATGTTACTTTTCTATATAATGATCAAACAAAAAGTGAACTTGCCAAAGCTAATAATAGACTACATGCTTAGTGCCATTACCAAGGACAAGAGAGGTACTGTAGCAATATCTTATGAAATGCTGCTAATAAAAGTTTTCAGTACTTCCGATACCCTCTTATAAAAGAATGGTTTGAGTATATTCCAAGAACTGACTACACCAACAATTCCTTCAAATCAAAGAAGAAGACTTAGTCATTTCCTGTGAAAACAAGCTCAAGGAAGCGAACCATCTAGTTGAGGAAATAAAACCAGAGAAGAAGACTGCAAAAAAGAAAAAGGAAGTAGAAGATTAAAAGAAAAAGAAAACTAAGAAAGTTGTCATTCTCTCTTAAAGCAGATCAAAAAGTTTTGATAAAGAAAAATAAACATCTTTTGAAAAAGATTCTGAAAAGGTTATATTAAAATTTCTTCAAAAAGGCAAGAGCAGATCAACTGAGAGATAGAAGCTATCAATAACTCAAAGGCAGCATGACAAGGAGGTCGTGTAACACCCTAGTAATTAATCAGATACACCTAGGTTGAATCTAATTAATGACTAGACTTTACTTCTTGCTTTGGTTATTTCTTCATAATTTGAAAATACTTAGTGAAATTACGAGCCATTTCTTTTTTTTAAACACATAATTGAAAACGTGAGCCGAGTACAACGTGAACGAGTAAGCGGAGTATAATAAGACGTTTAAGAATATATCACATCATATCACTTAGGCTCCATCATATAACATCCATAAACACATTATAGCATATATTTACATACAATAACCTCACTCAAAGGGTGGGTTATGTTCATACATCATCATCTTATGCAAACCCATAAAAGAAAATATACTTAAGGAAATACATGCCCCTAAACTAGATAATTCCATAAGCCGGGAAGGTTATCCTAAAACTAGGGTGCATGATCACACATAAATCTACTAAGAACCCTCTATGGCCACTGTCCTGGAAATGGGGGAATAAATCCGATCCATTGATGAGCTCCCTCGAGAGGGGACACACGAGATACACCAGGCTGGGGTCGCATGGACGACCTTCTTGCTAACCTCGGCTGAACAACTGTTTCCTCACTACCCTCTCTTACACGTATGGGAGTAGGAGCAGAGCTCTCAGAATATATATGAGTAGGAGTGTCCTCTGAAGGATCAGTTTCAGAATATCTCGTCTCAGGAACGTACTCTGGAAATCCATGGACAGCAGATGAAGCGGGATAAGAACGTAACATCCTTTCATCAAGTGGACGTGCATGTTCGAAAACCATTTCATCGCCATAGGGAGAAGTAGGAGAAAATCGATAACTAGGGACAGGATGTGCAAATGGACGACCTATGTAAATAAAAACACGACTGCAAGACTCCTCCTTCAAAATGATACGAGCGATGCGCGGATCATAGTGAAATCCCCAAGTAGGGGTATCAACGAGCAGACGAATGTCGCCATCGAATCTGGAGACAATGGCGGAAATAAAGAAAAGGAGTGAGAATCTTGCTAAAGAATTCTCAGTAAGGTACCTCCTTCTACAGTGTCATCATCAAAGTCCCCAGGAACCTCGGGATTGTTCTAAAATAGTGAGCATGCAAAGATTCATTTTAAGTTCGGACAAATACTTAACCGAGGTTCGTCAATTTTTAATCATGCGTCTTATAATGCATCATAATCTTAACATGTCATATTTACAATGAACTTTTCCTTTATCATTACATCATTTTCCTCATCATCATTATCAAATAACATGCATAAAAGAACGTCATATAATATTAGCTACATGTGGACATAGTGCACATATTTCATTTCTTTAGTGCCTTAGGTGACTTAAAATCTTATCATCATCATTATTTTCCTTAGGCCACCCTATACTCCACCCTTTTGGGAGTAATTTAGGTTATGAGCTCATACTTTACTAGTCGTTACTAGCATATACTTATCCCTTTTGATAAGCTAAAGTCCCGACTCTACCCTTTTGAGAGAACGGGTTAGGGGGCTAAAATCACCTTTTCACCACCTATAGTCTGATGGTTCCAAAGGATCGTTTTCTTATAAGTTTAAGTCGCCATTAAATCTTTGCATGTTATATCACAATACAATTCATAAACATCATAACATTTTCTCATTTATAGTCTTAAGCTAGAATAATATATATCAACTGTAATCATGCATATGGGAGATTCCCAGGAAAGAGAGGTGGGTCACAATGGACACGCTTAAATACTAAGTCTTTCCTTAGCCAGAACCTTTCCAAATTACACTTTTACAATGATACACTTTCTTCTAGCAACAAAGGTAAATTTTACATAATAAAGAACATTTCATGTATAAGCATTCTCATTATTTGCCACAAAGAACTATAACATGCAAGCCAGGAAATCATTCAATGATATCAAGTACTTAATAAGCATCCAATCCTTACATAGAATTATCAATTATAGAACTAATTAGTTACTAAACCAATTATGAATCATTCTCTTAACAATAAACCATAATTATCACAACTTCAATCATATCAAATCATTATCACACATTGATACTAAACTCGGATCGATTGGCGAATCATCAACCTCATGCAATTACATAGAATCATATTTTAAGTGCATATAAAATACTAGTTCCCCGTAAAATCCTTGCAAAGCCTTAAAACTCATTTAGAAACTAGTTCTTTTGTCAAATTTGGGAGGATCTTCACAATTAAAATTCTCACTTAAGATAAAAGGAGTAAGTCTTGAGCTTTAGAGATTTAGGTGACATCTTAGAATTATAAACATGCTATGCAACCTTATTTTAATCTTATCTTTATAAGGTGATAGCTTGGAATTATAAACATGATATGCAATTCCATTTCTTTATCTTTAAGATTTAAGGTGATGACTTGAAAATTAAACATGATGCAAGAACTTGAAATATAAACATGATACAAGAAACTGGAGCGGCCGTAATCCACACAGGACCAGTAGAGGGAGAAGAGAATATTAAGAAATCGGAGCGGCGGTAGTCATACAGGACGATAGAGGGAGAAGAGAATATTAAGAAACCGGAGGGCGGTAGTCCGCAGGACGATAGAGGGAGAAGAGAATTATTATTACATCTTTTTAAGCTCCAATCTCAAGACTTTTTAAAGAATAAATTCTTTAACTCCAATAATCATATTTCTTTGCTTGTGATACATGGGCAAGTCTTTGAGCTCTAGGATCTTTAGGTGATGGCATAAAATAAACATGCCATGCGTTGATTCTTTTAGCCATTATAAAATATAGTGAGAGCATAAATTAAATACGAGATGCAACCTCTTTATTATTTTGAAAGATTAAGTGATGACTTGAAACATAAACATGAAATACAAGCTTGGAATTTAAACATGAGAAATGCAAGTTCATTTATTCATTCTTGAAAATTTAGTGATGACATAGAAGGTAAACATGGTTATGCAAAGCATAAACTTAATCATGGATGCAAATTCATTTTGTTTCTTTACTAGAGCTCCTTCAAGATTTTAAAAGAATTATAAATTCAACCCAATACATATCTTAACAAGAAATAAAACATAAAAGGAAAATACATCTTTCAAGTTCTAAACTAAAAATCCTTGTTTTAGCATCATAAAGCATTATTCTTTAAAGTTTTGCATCAAGTGGAATTTTCAAGCTTTAGAGGCCTAACTTATGATGGATTTACAACCACCCTCAAGGTCCTCATCATCAAGCCATCATCTTAGTTCCACCTAGGCCATATGGTTGAATTAGTTAAAGAAAAATTGAAGAGGAAAACCAAAATGAAAAGCTAAGGTAAGTTCATAATTTCATCATTTTGAGCTAAAAACACAACTCCTCAAAGCATAGAAATAAACTTAGAAACTACTCCCTACCTAATCTGAGTTGAAGAAGAGGAAGAAAACTTGGTTTCTTGAAGTGAAATGAAACAAAATCTCTTTGAAAAAATTGAAGAAAGAATTCAGCCAAAGAGGAGGAAGAAAGAAAGTTTTTGGTGCTCCTAAAAACTAGTTATGAACCAAGCATTCCAAGACCACTCAAGCAAGCATATTTATAGAAGATTTTGAGGCTTCTAATTGGCCAAAATGATGAGGTAGTGGACGGAATTTTGCAGGAGAAATAAGGGAGGAAAAATCATTTTAGACAAAGTTGTATGAAATTAAGGAATTATGTCTCTTATGGTGACATTTTGGCATTTTGTTTTAGTGCAACTTTTGGCAGTAATTCAGCTGCATAATGACATCAATAATTTCGTCCATTACAGCCCAAAGAAGTGAAATTTGTGTGTTCCATGCATTATTTAGGTGTAGGCAAGGTATTCATGTAATTTAGAGAATTTACGGTTAAGGGTTTAAGTGAATTAGTAAGCAATTTGGGTGTTTTTGAGCAATTTTGGGTTCTAATCAATCTAAATACATAATTTTGACTCTAGATTAATATTTAGAATTTAATAAGCTTTAATTTGAGCCTAATATTGCTTAGGTTGCGGTATACGAATAAAAAATCCCGAAATTCGCAAAACTGCCCAAAAACAGGGGCAAAATCGTACTTTTACTTAAAAACTGCCCGAGGCCACCCGAGCTTAACCAATGGTTAATCATGGCTTAAAAACACATTTTAAAATATTTTAGTGAGGTTCGGGCTCAGTCGGCACGCATCGGAGTTAAAACAATTTGAGGCGTTTTGCTCATTTCGCGTCGGAACTCAAAATTGAGATCCTTCTGCTCTATTAACACACATAACACAAACAATCCCTTATTATCCTCAAAATATCCCCTTGAGAATAGGTGAGGCCCACAATCCTCATTTTCTGAGTAAAATAACTTCAGGGGCATTTTGGTCATTTTATATGTACAGAAATTCGGGATTTGCGACTCTCGCATGAATCGTTCCTAACCTCTCTTCTAATGTTATATTCCTTTATTGAGGATTGTTCGGCCTCAAATCTTATGTAATAATTACCTACGGTAATTCGGTAATTGAGTAATTTCTAATGACAGTAAAAATTACAGTAAAAATTGGGGCGTTACAGGTAGAAACATCACAAAAGTGAGCTTCGTCGAGGCAAACTTGATAAGCTCCCCATTCGAAAGAAAGTTCAAGAAAAAGAGGGATGGTCTTTTCCTAAAAGAGTTCAAGGAGCTGCACTCATTCTGAAAGATAAGAGTAAGGTAGAGCATATTGCTGCAACAACCAGAGAGGCAGAGCTATCTGATGATGAGGAAAAGGCAAACCTTATTCTTAAGGAATAGAGGATTTTGTAGGAGAAAAGAAAACTTCAGAAAGTAACGAAAAGGCAAGAAGCCAAAGGAATGTAGGGCTTAAGTAGCAGAAGGGTAAACACTATTCCTGAACCCTTTATGGTTATCGAAGAACTACCCTCTCAACCCATGGTTTAACAATTTGGGTATACCTCTGGTTCTACTCTTACAGTTTCAGATAAATCAGCTTTTGATGTCTCTAAAGACTTAATGACTGTTAGCTAGGTCCTGAAAATCATGTCAAAGTCTAAGGAACCAAAGCCACACTCAAAGGAAAAGGATATGGATGGTCTGCACTTCTTTGTAAATAAGGTCTTCTCCAATATGGAACCAATTGTAAAAAAATCTAAGGAAGAAGCATCTGAACCATAGATGGCAATTGTTCATATGATACCCTAACCTCTTTCTTCTATCCACATTACTTTAGTAGAAGAAGAAGTGATTAAGGCTTTTGAAGCTCCTATGGTGAAAGATACTGCTGCCTCTGTGTCTGTTCAAGAAGCTGGTGTCCCTTCCCTACATCAAACATCTGACACTAGTGTTGGCATTCTTGAGTTGTCCTTTGCTCATGCTACTTCTGATCCTGCAACTACTGTAATAGCTTCTCCACATCCATCTGCTACACAGAGAATCACTCGGCCTGAATCACCTCATTCAGGGGAAAATATGACACTTGACATTCGTACACCATCTCCCAGTGTTGCTCTTGCACCAATCAATATACCACCCTCATCTTCAACTGCGTCTTTAGCAAGCTATCAGGTCATCCTGTGAAATCTTAGAGAAATTTCCTCTAGACAAGATAGATTTGAGCAACCTTATCAGCACATAGTGCTCAGCTGAGACAGATGAAAGATCTACCCACTTCAGATGTTTCAGTGGATGCGGCATGTGTGATGTTCCATCTTGTTATTGATTTTTCAAAACCTAGAACACCCAATTTGGAATAATTTTAACCTTTGATAGGAGTCTTTTGTGGATTTTTAATGTGTAAATATGTCTTACAAATAGTTTAGTAAGTTTTAGAATTTATCTTGATTTTAGTATAATTTTTCATTTTAATTTCAGGTTCATGAGAATATGACAAAAAGGGAGTGACTTTCATATCATGGCGTCTGAACGCCAGAATTTGGCATTGCAACGCCTACAGGTTCAGATGTGTTTTGGTGTCAGAACAACCATATGTGGTGTTGCAATGCCCGTAGATCACGCAACTTGATGCTGCCAGTTCCAAAACTTGGTATCCCCCGTGTTTCCTTTAGTTTGTGCCTGTTGGGTAGGAGGAACAGTGCAAAGAAAGAGGGAAAACTTGAAGAAGAAGAGAAGATTGGAGGAATCCATAATCACCAACTTTGGGTTTCATGATTTTCTCTTCAATCTTGTAATTTTCTTGTTACTGTTATGATGTGTAGTTAAACTCATAGTTAGGGGAAAGGTGAATTTGGCTTGTTATGTATTTCTCTTAAACCAATTTACTTGAGTTTAGATTATGTATGGATTAATCATTTACCTGTGTTGTTATTACAAGTTTGTGAGTTAGTTCCTCATAAAATTTGATTAGGGTTCATATCCAAATTGGGAAATTTGGTTATGTTCTTGCTCTGAGGTTAAATGACATAATTTATAGTTCTTTTGGTTGTGTAGAAATTGGATTAGAGATTATGCTTAAACATACTCTTTGTTAGACATAGTTAAGGAATTAACATGCTTTGATAAACAGAGAAGAATTAGTTTGCTAAGGAATTAGGGGCCAATTACTTATAATATTTCCATTAATCCTTATAGTTATCCAACTTGAGTTAATCTGGTTAATAAGTTGAGAGACAAGAGCCAAAGGATCCTTCACCTTTAACGCTTTTGCATATAATTGTTACTTGTTAGAATTTGTCGCTTAAGTCATAACTTATTTTTACAAGTTGTCAAAGCTTTATCATTAAAGCTACCTTCAATCCAAACCATTTTGTTTAAATTTATCTAATTAGAAACAAACTTGCGAATTATTGTTCAATTGCACTAGTCCTCGTGGGAACAATATCCACTCTCGTGGTATTACTGAAAACGATTTGGTATACTTGCCAATCTATTATCAAGTTTTTGGTGCCATTACCAGGGACTAGTTGTTTATTAACAATACTAGTAGCTAAGTGAGTTCCTATTTTAGATATTAATTTTTTTTGTTTTTGTGTTTGAGTTTTATTTTTATCCATTTGACAGTTTATTTCAGTTTGTGTTTTATCTACCTTATTTTAGTCATTTTTGTTAGCATCTTGTTTTCTTCTCTTTTATTGTTTTATGAACTTATTGCCTTTTAGTGTTTCATTGTATGCGAAGTACAGTTGATCCAAATTCCTTGAAATTTGATCCAGAAATTGAAAAGACAACAAAGAGGCTTAGAAAGGAAGTGAGAGCAAGAAAACAGGTGGAAGATGCAGTAAAAATGGCAGATGGAAATCAAAATCCACCAATAAGAAAGAGTTTGGAGGAGTATGCCACACTTAGTGCTGATGGGTGTGGAAGTAGTATTGCAAGACCTCCGATCCAAGCAAATAATTTTGAGCTAAAGCCTGCTTTAATTCACTTGGCTCAGCAAGACCAGTTTAGTGGAGGGCCATATGATGATCCAAATTTTCATATAGAAACTTTTCTTCAATTGTGTGAGACTATCAAGATCAATGGAGTGAGTACAGATGCAATCAAACTTAGACTATTCCCATTTGCATTGAGGGATAGAGTTAGGAGTTAGCTCTAGTCTCAATCTCCGGATAGCATATCTACATGGGATGTTTTGGTAAGCAAGTTCCTTATTACGTGCTTCCCACTGCAAAAGCTGGCTAGGTTGAGGAGTAAGATCAATACTTTCTCTTAAAAGGATGAGAATCACTTTATGATGCTTGAGAGAGGTTCAAGGACTTACTTAGAAAATGTCCTCATCATGCTTTTCTGAAGTGATTGCAAATTAAGACTTTTTATGATGAGCTCACACCATTAACAAGGTCTATGGTAGATGTGGCATTAGGAGGGTCATTGAATACTAAAACTCTTGAAGAAGCTCTACAGTTGATCAAAATGATGGCTAAAAATAACTTTATGTCTCCTAATGATAGGAATGTGAAGAGAGGTCTCATAGAGCTAGAGACTTTGGATGCAATCTTGGCACAAAACAAAACCATGTCTCACCAATTGACTAGTCTTACTAAACAGGTTGGTCAAATACAAGTAGGAGATGTGAGTTCTCAACTAATGGTGTGTGAAGTATGTGGCGGTGGGCATGCTAGTGGATAGTGTCAAGCAAATGGGGATCAATCATCTTTTGAGCAGGTGAATTATATGGGAAATTCCTCCAGGAAACAAAATAACCCATTATCCAACACATATAATCTAGGGTGGAGGAACCGTCCAAATTTTGGGTAGGGAAATCAAGGCTAGAAAAATTTCAATACACAATTTCAAGCTTCACCAGTGCAACATCCAGCTCAACAACAACTGTTTGCATTGGAGAGTGCTCTTGAGAAGTTGACTTAATCAACATCTAGTTTTGTGCAGTAAACTTCTAGCTTTACACAAGAAATATGCAGCTTTATGCAGGAGACTAGAGCAAATTTCAAAAGTTAAGAAGCTTCTATCAAGAATTTGGAGAATCAAGTTGGACAGATTGCAAAACAATTAGCTGAAAGACCCCCTGGCACATGTCCTACCAACACTGAGCCTAATCCAAAGGAGCATTGCAAGGCAATCAGTTTGACAAGTAGAAGAACAATTGGAGTGCAACGGGAAATGAGTAATGAAGAGAAAGGTGAGAAGTCTCAAGAAGGAAAGGAAGCTGTTAAGGTCCCTCTTGCTGAAAAGAATTTGAAAAACAAGTAAAGAAGCTAGCTAGTGAATTTTCCAGAGGAAGAAAAAAGAAAAAAATTGAGTAGGATAAGCCAGTTGAATTGTCTGCACATGCTAGAGTACCTTTTCCATAGAGACTTAGAAAAAGAAAAATCAAGAGAAGCAATTTTCTAAGTTTTTGGATGTGTTCCAAAAATTACAGATTAACATCCCTTTTGCTAAAGCCTTGGAGCAAATGCCTCTTTATGAAAAATTTATGGAAGACTTGCTTTCAAGGAAAAGGAAGCTCAAGGAAGATGAGATAGTGATGTTAACTGAAGAATGCAGTGCTATCATCCAGAGGACGTTGCCACAAAAATTGTAGGATCTAAGTAGCTTCTACATTCCATGCACTATTGCCAAATTGACTATTGAGAAAGCATTGTGTGATCTTGGGCTGAGTATCAATTTGATGCCCTTGTCCATGATGAAGAAGCTAGAGATTTCAGAGGTGAAGCCTACTATGATTTCTCTACAGTTAGTTGATAGATCTATTAAGTTTCCATATGGGATACTGGAAGATGTGCTTGTGAAAGTTGATAAATTTATTTTTCCCGCAAATTTCATGGTACTTGATATGGAAGAAGATTGTGAGACATCTTTGATTCTTAGAAGACCTTATTTTGGCAATAGGACAGGCACTAGTTGATGTTGAACAAGGTGAGCTTATGTTGCGGGTGCATGATGAGAATGTAATTTTTAATGTATTTGAAGCCATGAAGAATGCGGATGAGAAAACATAGTGTTTCAGAGTAGATGTAATTGACCCTCATGTAGAAGAATCTTTTAAGAGAGAAGGTATTTCTTACCCTCTGGAAGCTACCTTGGTCCATTTCAAGACCATGAAGGATGACAGTGAGGAGAAGCCTCAAGAGATGGAGTGTGAGAAGTTCTTAGAGGCTTTGCCACCCATAAGCCATGTCACTAGTGTGCACCAAGATGTGTGTTTGATAAAGGAAGTTGTGAAAGGAGAGCCACCAAGGTTTGAGTTGAAGCCTTTGCCTCTGACTTTTAAAGATGTATTTCTTAGAGCCGGAGTCTCTACTGATGGAGACAATACGATAGTATTGGAACAGCCTATTATAGTTGTATCAATTGTCAACCCACAAGGTAATAAGGCACAATCTGCATGATCTCAGTTTGCGCAATTTGGACCATGTAACATCCTAATTTTTAACCCAATACTCTAGAACATATTTAGGTTAATCATTAGTCTGTTACTTCATAGTTCTCATTTAACTTTGAATTACTTAGCGGAAAATACGGGTAATTTTTTTTTGAAATAAAAGTGAGAGCCGCGTGATGCGATAAGCGGTAAACCATGCAAAGTAAAACAATCGTCTCACAATCATCATAACATAAGGCACATCATGAACATCACTGAATATAATCTCATATATATATAACTTGCCCACTTATAAGTGTGGGACTTAATTCAGTACAAGGGAAATACATAAAAGGAAATACAACATAAAACATAAACATAATCTACCTCCCTACCCGAGTGCATCTAATAGGATAACCTCTAAACAAAAGAAGGTTTATCCCCATCTAAGTGGTGTGTGTGCTCTAACCGGGTACTCCATCGGACGATCGTCACCTCCTCAAGGCGTCCATCTCGCGAACGAGGCAGATATCCGGAAATCGGGCGAGCTCCTCGGACGTGAAGAGGCGGAATGGGGATCGAGGTGACCCCTACGGTATGGTCGCATCTCCGTCGTCGCGTAAGCCGTGGCTGAGTCACGGTATCCTCACCGCCTCCCTTATCGTGGTGGAGAGGGCGAGTCCTCGCTATACGGATGGGTAGGCGGGTCCTCGGATGGGTCGGTCTCGTGAAATAGGTCCGGGCACATAGTCGGGATAATCTCGCATGGCTAAGGCGGCGTGTGCCTACGGAGTACTCTCTCGTCATGCGTCGACGCTGCGCTCAAAAACCCGCCGTCGTCGCCATAGGGTGCGATCGGGAGAAGTGATGGGTGTGCACGGGATGAGCGAAGGCGTCCTACAAACATGAAAATCCGCACCGCCGCGCCTCAAAATGGTATGACCCGTGAGTCGGGTCATAGTGCACCTCCCATGTCGGGTGTCCATGAATGCTACGCATTAACGCCGCCATCTGAAGACGTGACGGAAAGAAAGAGATAGAGGAGTGAGAATCTTACTAAAGAATCTCGGTAGGGCCTCCTACTACCTAGGTGTCATCATCTACGTCCTCAGGAACCTTGGGTTTAATTATATGAAATGACTGAACATGCATTTAGTTTATTTTAAACTTCAAAAATATACTTTAGCCAAGGTCCGTTCATTTTAGGATGATCTTAATGTCATGAATGCAACATAATGGAAAATGTATGCATGGCACTACCTAATGCACATACATAACACATAACATCAAGCATCATCATCATTGGTGGCATAAAGTGGCAATAGTAACATTCATATGGGACAAAACTTAGTGACATAATCATAATCATGAACTTTTCTTCCTCATGGGCCACCCTAAAAGACAATCGAACTGGGGGTGCTCGGCCGAACCGGTGTCACCCAGAACGAGTCATACATCTAGGTTATGAGCTCATACCTTAACTAGTCGTCACTAGTTCTTACTTACCACTTAACGATAAGCGTATCATAAATCCCGACTATCTGAGTGCGGGTTAGGGGGCAAAACTCTTAGGGGTGCTCGGCCGAACCGGTGTCACCTAAGAGTATAAAATGGTACCGATGTCACATGAGTTCTATGGAGGTGCTCGGCCGAACCGGTGTCATCCTAGAACCCATCTTAGTACCTTAATTTTTAAAATCTCTTTAAGTCCCCAAATTTGTCGGAAATTCGCGCCAAAGCGGTCATTACACCGAGTTTCCTTCCAAATTTGTCGAAATCGCCAAACGGTCCTTACACCGAATTTCCTTCCAAGTTTGCCTTATGCCACATAAACATATAATCTCATAAATTCCTCATATGAATAACATCATCATCATTAGCATACTTCATGCATCATCATAAATCATCCAAACGCTTACCCTTACGGTAGCTTATGCTTTGACCCTTACGGGTCTTAATCTTGAGATATAGTTCTCTAATATCCGTCGCTCATATTTTATGCCCCTAGGGCTCATATTAAACATCATTCTTCATTCTCATGTTCATACTTAAATCTGAATAGCATAGGGCAGAATCTCTAACTTGTTTTTACGGGGTTCTAGAACTCACGTTTTAGACCCTTTCTCGGTTCCGTTTTTAAGCCTAAGGCGCTATGCATTAAATCTAAATCAATTATGAGACATTCCTATGTTTAAGGACTAATTATTAACCATGTTTATCATGTTGTAAGGGTGCTGGACAGATTCCAGAAAATTAAATGTTCCAAGAGTTCTACATTTGCATTTTTACGGTTTTCTAGTTACTAGTTTCCCCGTAGGTGCTAGAATTCAATTCTAACTCAAATGATACCAAGTTTTTCATGTCTAAACAATCTAAATCTGATTATGTTCCCATTAAAACAGTTTGGATTGGTTCCATAAACAAATGGGTCAAAACTATGTTAAATTCTAGCTTTACGGTATTTCTAGTTAGCTAGTTTCTTACCTATCATGCATAGGTTTGCTTCTACATCATCACATGATATTTTCACACATTCCAACACATTAAAACATCATCATACAGCATCACATTCATCACATCAGAACCGAAAACATCTTGCCTCAATAAGAGAATTAAATTGACATTTCTAGGTACATAAGTTAACTAGTTTCTCTTGGAATCAATTTAGAATTTCTAAAACTCTTTGCAAAACATTTTAATTCATCAAGAGGCTAAGTGAAGCCTTAGGTCAGTGACCAAAACATATTCCATCCCCTAAAAGAGATTGGAATCTCAACTTATAATGACATAACCTTATAAAGAATTGTAAAACTTTAAGGAACACTTAAAACATAGACTATTGGTCCTAGTAGCTAGATGAAAACTCATTGGAAGTCCAACTGCACTACTTGGCCGAAAAACATACATTCAAAGTATGGTTTACATTAAACTTTAACTTGGAATGAAATGGGCAAGTCTTTGAGCTCTAGGTTCTTAAGTTACGCCATAAACTAAACGTGCTCATGCTTTTCATTTTTAATCTTGCTTACAAAGTAAAATGATGACTTGAAATTAAATATGAAAGGCATAACTTAAACGTGCAAGCTTGAAAGTAAATATGCGAGGCATAATCTTAAACGTGCAAGCTTGAAAGTAAATGTGCAAGATTCAATTCTTTTATTTTAGTGCTCTTGGCCCAACAACAATCGACTTTAAGGCCGAAATAGATAGGCATTCGAGAAATTAATTAGGTGATAATGCAAGTTCAATTCTTTATTTTAGTGCTCTAGGCCCAACAACAATCGACTTTAAGGCCGAAATAGAAAGGCTTCGAGAATTAAATTAAGTGAAGATGCAAGTTTCATTTTAATCTTTATGTTCTTAGGTGATAGCTTGTAAGTAAAGATGCATAGCAAGAATGTAAATATGAATGCAAGCATAAAATAAATTATGCAAGTTCATTTTATCTTTCTAGAGCTCTTAACAAGACTTTAAAGGAACTTAAACCTCAACCCAAACTCATCAAACCAAGACAAAGTAAAAGTCTAGAGTTCTTAGAACTCAACATAACATATTTGGAAAATCAAACATCTAGCATGAAAAGGAAAAGGTGATGGCCGAAACTTCAAGGAAAGAAAAGAAATGTTTGAAACTCTAGAATCCATGATCTTGGTGATATACAAACTCCAACATCATGAGACCTCATCATTGAGTCATTAGAACCATTTTGAAACAACATCAAAGTTAAGGTTCTCAAAAGTTCAAGAAAGGAAAATCTAGAAACACTTTTGCTCAAGAACAAAAATCAAGCTCTAGAGTTTGTTTCAAGTGATGAACATCATCATGAAACTCTCATCATCAAGCTCTCATTCCTTTATTCTCCAAGGCCCATGGCCGAAAATGAAAAGGTAAAGGAAAGAAAAAGAAGTTCTAAAAAGAATCAAGAGAAACTATGAACTTTAAGCTTAGAACAAGAACTTTAAAGAAAGAACACATGAAAGAAAATCCCTACTTGGTGTGATGAACTTGAAGATGGAAGAAGGAAATGAAGAAGATGAAGAACTTGAAGAACTCCAAGAACTTGAAGAACACAAAGACTTTGAGAGAAAAAGAAAAGCTTTGAGTGTTTCCTAAACTTAGCAAATGATCTAAAAGTGGTGCAAGCTCCTCAAGGCATTCTATTTATAGAGAATTGAAACAAATGAAGTGTGTATGTGGGCTGATGTGTTTCGGCCATGAGGTGCAGAATTAGAGACATCCATGAGTTCCATGAGGTGAGATAATGTGTTCTTGAGGCATGGTGAGGTATGGCTTAAGGTATGGTGAGGTATGGTTCAAGGTATGGCCTCAAGCATGGTTCTTTGAGTGAGAAAATAATTAAACATGTGGCCAATGGGGAGTGGGCTGGCGAAAAATGCATCAGCCAAGGGAGGAGAGTTTCTTGCATTTTAATTGTGGTTTAGAGTTGTGTTTAGGTGTATCTTTGGTTATGCTTAAGATTAGGAATTTGTAAGAAAGTGTTTAGGTAAGGTAATTGGGTAATTAAGGTGGTCTAGACAAAATTAAGGAGTGGTCTTGCACCATTAGAGAGTTAAATCCTCAATTTAGAGTTTAAACAACTCTAGACTCATTTCCTTGATTTAAGGAATTGGAGAGAGAAAACACTATTCAAGATTCCAAGACTAGGAATCTTGAGTTCTAAAAAGGGATTTAAGTTTAATCTAAGCAATTTTAGGTTCTAATTAACTTTAATAAATTATTTTGACTCTAGATTAATTAAGGAAATAAATTAATCTTCGTTTAGAGCCTAATATTGCTTAGGTTTGCTTAATTACGTCATTAAGCTTAAAAACACTATTCCAGGGGCAAAATCGTAATTTTGCACTAAAACTGCCCGGGACCACCGGGGCTTGAACAGAGACCTCTAGACACATGAAAACATGTTTTTAAACCTCTGGGGAAAGTTCCGGGCTCAAACGGCACCTTTACCCGCGTAAAAACGCTATAGGGGTATTTTGGTCATTTTGACCCGAAACTGCGGAAAACGAGATTTTCGCTTCCGAAAGCATTCAAAGGCCATTCAATCCCCTTCAAACATTGAGTTGACCCTTCGAGGATGACCGAGTTGGTTACCCTCGAGTTCGGGTCAGGAAATGACCTCAGGGGCATTTTGGTCATTTCCCTCGGACAGAAAAATCGGGGTGTTACATTACTCCCCTCCTTAAAAAGAATTTCGCCCTCGAAATTCGTTACCATGGAAAAGCTCGGGATACTTGTCTTGCATTTCTGACTCTAGCTCCCATGTAAACTCTTCGGATTTGTCGCGTCCCCATGCTACCTTTACCAATGGAACACACTTGTTCCTCACCGCTGACTCAGCGGTCCACGATTCTCGTAGGGGAAGATTGAAAGTTAGGTCGTCCCTTAGCTGAACATGCTCGGCTCTAATAGGTGGCTAGGGTCGGACTCATACTTCCTTAGCTGAGAGACGTGAAAGACGTCATGGAGATTAGAAAGATTAGGGGGTAAGGCTATTTTGTAGGCAACTGTTCCTATCCTTTGGAGAATTTGGAAGGGACCAAGGAATCGGGGGCTCAACTTTTTGACTTTCATGGCTCTCCCTATGCCTGTAGTGGGGGTAATCCTAAGGAACACATGTTCTCCCTCCTCGAACTCCAAGGGCTTGCGCCGCTTGTCCGCATAGCTCTTTTGTCTACTTTGAAGCGGTGAGCATCGTATCCGGGATCCTCTTGATTTGTTCCGTTGTTTCCCTCACTACATCGGGTCCTAAGACACTTTGCTCCCCAGGCTCGTACCAACACAAAGGTGATTGGCACTTCCTTCCATACAATGCCTCAAATGCGGTGCCATCTCGATGCTTGCGTGATAACTATTGTTATACGCCAAACTTCGATCAAAGGCAAGTACCTATCCCAACTTCCCCTTTGGTCTAACACACAGGCTCTTAGCATATCCTCTAGGGTTTGGATCGTCCTTTCAGATTGTCCGTCTGTTTGTGGGTGGTAAGTAGTGCTCAAGCATAGCTTTGAACCAAACGCCTTTTGGAAGGCTCCCCAAAAACGCGACGTAAACCGCGGATCTCTATCCGAGATTATCGTCGACGGTACTCCATGCAATCTTACGATCTCTTGGATGTATAATCGAGCCAATTTATCTAAAGAGTGCGTTACTCTAATAGGTAGAAAGTGTCTTGACTTGGTTAGTCGATCCACTATCACCCATATAGCATCATGGCCAGCTTGCGTCTTAGGCAATCCTGTCACGAAATCCATAGATATGCATTCCCACTTCCATTCGGGGATTGACAGGGGTTGCAACAAACCTGAAGGTTTTGGTGCTCGATTTTCACTTTACGACATACCAAGCACTTACTAACCCAGCGACTACATCCTTTTTCATTAGGGCCACCAAAACATCTTCTTCAAATCTTGGTACATCTTGGTAACAAGGGATGAATGGTGAAATAGCTTTTGTGAGCCTCCTCCAAGATCTTCTCTCGGAGGTCACCATCTTGGGGTAATGAGATCCTTCCCTCAAATCTCCATATCCAATCCTCACCTCTTTGAAACCTTTTAACTTTCCCATATGCAGCATCTATGATCTCTTGAACTCCTCATTCTCTCGTTGTGCTAACATGATTCTACGCTTAAATCCACTTGTCACACTAAGATAGCACATTTTTATTCCTTTATCGGTTCTTTGACATCCCTAGATTCATATCCCTAAACTTCTCTATCAACTCAACTTCTTTGATCATCATGTGGGACAGGTGTAACGACTTTCGGCTCAAGGCGTCGGCGACTACATTAGCCTTGCCGGGGTGGTAACTTAAACCGAAATCGTAGTCCTTAAGGAATTCCATCCACCTTCTTTGCCTCATGTTTAACTCCTTTTGATCAAAGAGGTACTTGAGACTCTTATGATCGGAGAAAACTTCAAACCTTACACCATACAAGTGGTGTCTCCACATCTTTAAGGCAAACACTACGGCGGCTAATTCTAGGTCATGGGTGGGGTAGTTAGCCTCGTGAGGCTTGAGTTGTCGTGATGCATAGGCTACCACTTGCCTATTTTGCATCAACACACACCCTAGTCCTTTGCCGAAGCATCACAATATACCTCGAAGGGTACATTGGGGCTAGGTAAGACTAAGACTGGGGTCGTGGTTAACCTTTCCTTAAGCTCTTGGAAACTCTTCTCACATTCGGGGCTCCACTCAAACGGGGCATTCTTCCTAGTGAGCTTGGTCAAGGGTAGGGCTAACTGGGAAAATCCTTTGATAAACCTACGGTAGTAGCCTGCTAAACCCAAAAAGCTCCGTATTTCTGTTACGGTGGTTGGTCTATCCCAATTCATTACGGCTTCTATCTTACTAGGGTCAACGGCTATACCTCCTTTTGACACAACGTGCCCTAAAAACTTGACCTCCTCCAACCAAAATTCACACTTAGAGAGTTTTGCATATAGCTTTTTCTCCTTCAAAATCTCCAAAACTATCCTTAAATGACGCTCATGCTCCTCGTGGGTCTTCGAATAGATGAGTATATCATCTATAAAAACGACCACTTAATTGATCTAAATAGGGTCTAAAGATCCTATTCATGTAATCCATAAACACTGCAGAGCATTTGTCAACCCAAAGACATCACCGCGAACTCAAAGTGTCCATACCGAGTTCTAAAGGCGGTCTTTGGTATATCTTCATCTCTCACTCTAATATGGTGGTATCGACCTTAGGTCGATCTTGGAAACCACTACCGCTCCTCTCAACTGGTCCATGAGATCATCAATCCTAGGCAAAGGGTATTTGTTTTTCACTTGTCACACGATTCAATTGCCTATAATCTATGCACAACCTCATACTCCCGTCCTTCTTTTTCACAAACAAGACCGGGCTCCCCATGGTGAAGCACTAGGTCTTATGAAGCTTTCTCTAAAAGTTCCTCAAGTTGGGTTTTAAGCTCGGCTAGTTCTAGGGTGACATTCTATAGGGGCAATGGAGATTGGTCCGCTCAGGAACCAACTCAATGGAGAACTCCACTTCTCGCTCGGGAGGGAACTCGGGTATATCTTAGGAAACACCTCGGGATAGTTTCTCACTATAGGTATATTCTCTAAATTACGCTCAAAGTGTACCTCGCTAGCGGCTAGGAGAACATATCCCTTAGTCTTTCTCCCACTACTGGTGGACCTCTACTGACATTGAGATAGAGTTTCAAAGGTTGACTTATTTCACTAGGGGAGAAGGAAAGGCAGCCATTTTGGTGTCACGATCTAACAATACGGTTGACGTGAAGCCAATCCATGCCAAGAACTATTCCTATACCTTTCATGGGTAAACAAATTAAATCCACAACATATGATCTATTTTCTGTGGTGAGGTGACAATTTAGGCAACAATAACAAGTATTCACAGGATGATTTGTGGGGGTAGAGACAATAAGATCAAAAGGAAGTTTGGAAGTTTTCAAATTTAGAGTCTCGACACTAGCATATGAAATAAAAGAATGTGTTGCACCGTGAGTCATATAGCACAGTTAAGGTTCTACCATCTATTTCGCACTTACCTTCTATGAGACCATTGGATGTGTCCGCTTCGTCTACATTGAGGGTGAAGACCCTCCTTGGTGTTGCGCGGGAATTCTCGCTGGCGGCCTCCCACTAGTGCGATTCTTTGGCGTAGTGGCCAGGCTTTCGCATCGAGCGAGATATTACGCCCGCTAGGCGGGGGCGGTTGCCATGATCCTTCCCGCACTTGGGACATAGCACGGTGAGATAGCTTGGCGGGGGTTCCTTGAGGCGTCTGTTCTTAGTCCCACTTGACCTCCTTGGTTGTTTCGGGGGCCGCCCGACCCTCCTTGTCGGTTGTTGTTGTGGTTGTTGCGGTTGTTGTTGTTGTACTGGAATTGTGGTCGGTATGATTGCTTGGGTTGTTGGTGGAAGGGGTTCTTTGTTGTTGTTGATGTGGCTTGAATTGGTTGGTGTGGTAGGGGTTGTAATGGTTTCGGGATTGGTTTGGATATTGGGGCTTGAATTTTGGGGCTTGAGGTGCTAGCCCTTGTTCTTCGCCCTTGCGGCATTGATTTTCTTGTCCCTCTTCCATGATCCGGCACTTGTTGACTAGGGTTGGAAAGTCCCTAATCTCCATGTGCGCCACAGCATAATTGAGCTCTGCGCTAGTCGGCCTCGTGCCAGCGCACTTCCACACCTCGTCGGGGTTCCTTGAAACACCCTAGAGAACTTGATCGGCTCATCGAATTTCGCGTGTCTTTGGGCGATGACCCTCCTTGAGTCGGTTGCATGAACTCAATATCTTCGCGTTCCTCACGGACTCAGGAAGTACTTCTCATAAGTAGGTCTTGAATAGCTCCCGGTTGGCAGCATGCGAAGCTTCTAGATCTTGGTGCGATCCACGAACTTCGGCATCCGACTCCATCATATAAGCGTGAAGGTGACCTTTTGCTCCTCCGAGCAAGCCACCACGCAGAGTAGATCTTCTCCATGTTTTTGATCCACTCATCAGCTTTGTCGGGGTCCATGGCTCCTCGGAAGGTTGGTGGGTTCGCCTTGCGAAACTCACCAAACCTCGCTTGCTCGACCATTTCGGCGATGAGGGAGCACGTCAGGTGTCCCTTGTTGGTTCATCCTCTCGAACATTCGTTCCATGGCTCTAGCCATGTCACGAAACAGCGGCTGCAGTCGCATCGCTTTGGTCTCCCTCGCTCGGGGTCCTAGGTTGTCTCCTTGGTGCCATTGGTCCCTAAACACATGAGACAATAAACACTGAGGTGATCAGGCTCAATATTCCATGTAAAATGAGCTAGTTACCATGGCGCGCCGAAGTAGCCAAGGGTGATGAACTGCTAGGCTATACGTTATCTCTAGTTAAGCTCTCCCATGACCTAGCTATCGTACTATGCTTTAGAAAGCATAGTCAGTCCAATCCTCAGGCTCCATGAGAATCGAACTGCTCTGATACCATAATGTAACATCCTAATTTTTAACCCAATACTCTAGAACATATTTAGGTTAATCATTAGTCTGTTACTTCATAGTTCTCATTTAACTTTGAATTACTTAGCGGAAAATACGGGTAATTTTTTTTGAAATAAAAGTGAGAGCGCTGTGATGCGATAAGCGGTAAACCATGCAAAGTAAAACAATCGTCTCTCACAATCATCATAACATAAGGCACATCATGAACATCACTTGAATATAATCTCATATATATATAACTTGCCCACTTATAAGTGTGGGACTTAATTGATACAAGGGAAATACAACCTAAAACATAAACATAATCTACTCGCCTACCCGAGTGCATCTAATAGGATAACCTCTAAACAAAAGAAGGTTTATCCCCATCTAAGTGGTGTGTGTGCTCTAACCGGGTACTCCATCGGACGATCGTCACCTCCATCAAGGCGTCCATCTCATGAACGGCGGATATCCGAAGCTGGCGAGCTCCTCGGACGTGAAAGAGGCGGAATGGGGATCGAGGGTGACCCCACGGTATGGTCGCATCTCCGGTCGTCGTGGCCGTGGTGAGTCACGGTATCCTCACTGCCCTCCCTTATCTGTGGTGGAGAGGAGGCAGAGTCCTCGCTATACGGATGGGTAGGCGGGTCCTCGGATGGGTCGGTCTCCGTGAAATAGGTCCGGGGCACATAGTCGGGATAATCTCGCATGGCTAAGGCGGCGGTGTGCCTCACGGAGTACTTCTCTCCATGCGTCTGGCACGCTCAAAAACCCGCCGTAAATGCCGCCATAGGGTGCGATCGGGGAGAAGTGATGGGTGTGCGGGATGAGCGAAGGCGTCCTACAAACATGAAAATCCGCACCGTGCTGCCCCTCAAAATGGTATGACCCGTGAGTCGGGTCATAGTGCACCTCCCATGTCGGGTGTCCATGAATACTGCTGAACGTCGCCATCTGAAGACGTCACGGAAAGAAAGAGATAGAAGGAGTGAGAATCTTACTAAAGAATCTCAGTAGGGCCTCCTACTACCTAGGTGTCATCATCTACGTCCTCAGGAACCTTGGGTTTAATTATATGAAATGACTGAACATGCATTTAGTTTATTTTAAACTTCAAAAATATACTTTAGCCAAGGTCCGTTCATTTTAGAATGATCTTAATGTCATGAATGCAACATAATGGAAAATGTATGCATGGCACTACCTAATGCACATACATAACACATAACATCAAGCATCATCATCATTGGTGGCATAAAGTGGCAATAGTAACATTCATATGGGACAAAACTTAGTGACATAATCATAATCATGAACTTTTCTTCCTCATGGGCCACCCTAAAAGACAATCGAACTGGGGGTGCTCGGCCGAACCGGTGTCATGAGCGAGTCATACATCTAGGTTATGAGCTCATACCTTAACTAGTCGTCACTAGTTCTTACTTACCACTTAACGATAAGCGTATCATAAATCCCGACTATCTGAGTACGGGTTAGGGGGCAAAACTCTTAGGGGTGCTCGGCCGAACCGGTGTCACCTAAGAGTATAAAATGGTACCGATGTCACATGAGTTCTATGGAGGTGCTCGGCCGAACCGGTGTCATCCTAGAACCCATCTTAGTACCTTAATTTTTAAAATCTCTTTAAGTCCCCAAATTTGTCGGAAATTCCGCCAAAAGCAGTCATTACACCGAGTTTCCTTCCAAATTTGTCGGAAGTCGGTGACCAAAACGGTCATTACACCGAATTTCCTTCCAAGTTTGCCTTATGCCACATAAACATATAATCTCATAAATTCCTCATATGAATAACATCATCATCATTAGCATACTTCATGCATCATCATAAATCATCCAAACGCTTACCCCTTACGGTAGCTTATGCTTTGACCCTTACGGGTCTTAATCTTGAGATATAGTTCTCTAATATCCGTCGCTCATATTTTATGCCCCTAGGGCTCATATTAAACATCATTCTTCATTCTCATGTTCATACTTAAATCTGAATAGCATAGGGCAGAATCTCTAACTTGTTTTTACGGGGTTCTAGAACTCACGTTTTAGACCCTTTCTCGATTCCGTTTTTAGCCTAAGGCGCTATGCATTAAATCTAAATCAATTATGAGACATTCCTATGTTTAAGGACTAATTATTAACCATGTTTATCATGTTGTAAGGGTGCTGGACAGATTCCAGAAAATTAAATGTTCCAAGAGTTCTACATTTGCATTTTTACGGTTTTCTAGTTACTAGTTTCCCCGTAGGTGCTAGAATTCAATTCTAACTCAAATGATACCAAGTTTTTCATGTCTAAACAATCTAAATCTGATTATGTTCCCATTAAAACAGTTTGGATTGGTTCCATAAACAAATGGGTCAAAACTATGTTAAATTCTAGCTTTACGGTATTTCTAGTTAGCTAGTTTCTTACCTATCATGCATAGGTTTGCTTCTACATCATCACATGATATTTTCACACATTCCAACACATTAAAACATCATCATACAGCATCACATTCATCACATCAGAACCGAAAACATCTTGCCTCAATAAGAGAATTAAATTGACATTTCTAGGTACATAAGTTAACTAGTTTCTCTTGGAATCAATTTAGAATTTCTAAAACTCTTTGCAAAACATTTTAATTCATCAAGAGGCTAAGTGAAGCCTTAGGTCAGTGACCAAAACATATTCCATCCCCTAAAAGAGATTGGAATCTCAACTTATAATGACATAACCTTATAAAGAATTGTAAAACTTTAAGGAACACTTAAAACATAGACTATTGGTCCTAGTAGCTAGATGAAAACTCATTGGAAGTCCACCCTCACTACTTGGCCGAAAAACATACATTCAAAGTATGGTTTACATTAAACTTTAACTTGGAATGAAATGGGCAAGTCTTTGAGCTCTAGGTTCTTAAGTTACGCCATAAACTAAGCGTGCTCATGCTTTTCATTTTTAATCTTGCTTACAAAGTAAAATGATGACTTGAAATTAAATATGAAAGGCATAACTTAAACGTGCAAGCTTGAAAGTAAATATGCGAGGCATAATCTTAAACGTGCAAGCTTGAAAGTAAATGTGCAAGATTCAATTCTTTTATTTTAGTGCTCTTGGCCCAACAACAATCGACTTTAAGGCCGAAATAGATAGGCATTCGAGAAATTAATTAGGTGATAATGCAAGTTCAATTCTTTATTTTAGTGCTCTAGGCCCAACAACAATCGACTTTAAGGCCGAAATAGAAAGGCTTCGAGAATTAAATTAAGTGAAGATGCAAGTTTCATTTTTAATCTTTATGTTCTTAGGTGATAGCTTGTAAGTAAAGATGCATAGCAAGAATGTAAATATGAATGCAAGCATAAAATAAATTATGCAAGTTCATTTTATCTTTCTAGAGCTCTTAACAAGACTTTAAAGGAACTTAAACCTCAACCCAAACTCATCAAACCAAGACAAAGTAAAAGTCTAGAGTTCTTAGAACTCAACATAACATATTTGGAAAATCAAACATCTAGCATGAAAAGGAAAAGGTGATGGCCGAAACTTCAAGGAAAGAAAAGAAATGTTTGAAACTCTAGAATCCATGATCTTGGTGATATACAAACTCCAACATCATGAGACCTCATCATTGAGTCATTAGAACCATTTTGAAACAACATCAAAGTTAAGGTTCTCAAAAGTTCAAGAAAGGAAAATCTAGAAACACTTTTGCTCAAGAACAAAAATCAAGCTCTAGAGTTTGTTTCAAGTGATGAACATCATCATGAAACTCTCATCATCAAGCTCTCATTCCTTTATTCTCCAAGGCCCATGGCCGAAAATGAAAAGGTAAAGGAAAGAAAAAGAAGTTCTAAAAAGAATCAAGAGAAACTATGAACTTTAAGCTTAGAACAAGAACTTTAAAGAAAGAACACATGAAAGAAAATCCCTACTTGGTGTGATGAACTTGAAGATGGAAGAAGGAAATGAAGAAGATGAAGAACTTGAAGAACTCCAAGAACTTGAAGAACACAAAGACTTTGAGAGAAAAAGAAAAGCTTTGAGTGTTTCCTAAACTTAGCAAATGATCTAAAAGTGGTGCAAGCTCCTCAAGGCATTCTATTTATAGAGAATTGAAACAAATGAAGTGTGTATGTGGGCTGATGTGTTTTCGGCCATGAGGTGCAGAATTAGAGACATCCATGAGTTCCATGAGGTGAGATAATGTGTTCTTGAGGCATGGTGAGGTATGGCTTAAGGTATGGTGAGGTATGGTTCAAGGTATGGCCTCAAGCATGGTTCTTTGAGTGAGAAAATAATTAAACATGTGGCCAATGGGGAGTGGGCTGGCCGAAATGCATCAGCCAAGGGAGGAGAGTTTCTTGCATTTTAATTGTGGTTTAGAGTTGTGTTTAGGTGTATCTTTGGTTATGCTTAAGATTAGGAATTTGTAAGAAAGTGTTTAGGTAAGGTAATTGGGTAATTAAGGTGGTCTAGACAAAATTAAGGAGTGGTCTTGCACCATTAGAGAGTTAAATCCTCAATTTAGAGTTTAAACAACTCTAGACTCATTTCCTTGATTTAAGGAATTGGAGAGAGAAAACACTATTCAAGATTCCAAGACTAGGAATCTTGAGTTCTAAAAAGGGATTTAAGTTTAATCTAAGCAATTTTAGGTTCTAATTAACTTTAATAAATTATTTTGACTCTAGATTAATTAAGGAAATAAATTAATCTTCGTTTAGAGCCTAATATTGCTTAGGTTTGCTTAATTACGTCATTAAGCTTAAAAACACTATTCCAGGGGCAAAATCGTAATTTTGCACTAAAACTGCCCGGGACCACCGGGGCTTGAACAGAGACCTCTAGACACATGAAAACATGTTTTTAAACCTCTGGGGAAAGTTCCGGGCTCAAACGGCACCTTTACCCGCGTAAAAACGCTATAGGGGTATTTTGGTCATTTTGACCGAAAGCTGAAAAACGAGATTTTCGCTTCCGAAAGCATTCAAAGGCCATTCAATCCCCTTCAAACATTGAGTTGACCCTTCGAGGATGACCGAGTTGGTTACCCTCGAGTTCGGGTCAGGAAATGACCTCAGGGGCATTTTGGTCATTTCCCTCGGACAGAAAAATCGGGGTGTTACAGCCGGAGTCTCTACTGATGGAGACAATACGATAGTATTGGAATAGCCTATTATAGTTGTATCAATTGTCAACCCACAAGGTAATAAGGCACAATCTGCATGATCTCAGTTTGCGCAATTTGGACCATGTAACATCCTAATTTTTAACCCAATACTCTAGAACATATTTAGGTTAATCATTAGTCTGTTACTTCATAGTTTTCATTTAACTTTGAATTACTTAGCGGAAAATACGGGTAATTTTTTTTTGAAATGAAAGTGAGAGCCGCGTGATGCGATATAACTTGCGACGGACAAAACATACATCTCATAACGTCATAGTATAAAGCATATAAGGGCACATCATGAGAGACACTGAATAACATCTCATATATATAATTATAACTTGCCCACTTATAAGTGTGGGTCTTAATTTAGTACAAGGGAAATACATAAAAGGAAATACAACATCAAACATAAACATAATCTACTCCCCTACCCGAGTGCAACTAATAGGATAACCTTTAAACAAAAGAAGGTTCATCCCCATCTAAGTGGTGTATGTTCTAACTCGGGGACGTGTGCGCTCGAACACCAGGCCATCGCCAAAAGGTGAGACGGGGGAGAAACGATGGGAATGTACAAGGGGAGTGAAGGGTCGACCCATGAACATGAATACTCTAACTGTGCATCGACCCACAAAATGGAATGACCCGTGGTCCGGGTCATGGTGCACCTCCTATGTCGGCGTGTCCACGAATATCACGAACGTCGCCATCTGAAGACGTGACGGAAAGAAAGAGATAGAGGGAGTGAGAATCTTGCTAAAGAATCTCAGTAGGGCCTCCTACTACCTAGGTGTCATCATCTACGTCCTCAGGAACCTTGGGTTTAATTATGCGAAAAGTCTGAACATGCATTTAGTTCATTTTAACTTCAAAATATATGTTAGCCAAGGTCCATTCATTTTAAGATGATCTTAAGGTCATGAATGCAACATAATAGAAAATGTATGCATGGCACTACCTAATGCACATACATAAAACATAACATCAGCATCATCATCATTGGTGGCATAAAGTGGCAATAGTACATTCATATGGGACAAAACTGAGTGACATAATCATAATCATGAACTTCTCTTCCTCATGGGCCACCCTAAAAGACAATCGAACTGGGGGTGCTCGGCCAAACCGGTGTCACCCAGAACGTGTCATACATCTAGGTTATGAGCTCATACCTTAACTAGTCGTCACTAGTTCTTACTTACCACTTAACGATAAGCGTATCATAAATCCCGACTATCTGAGTACGGGTTAGTAAAAACTCTTAGGGGTGCTCGGCCGAACCGGTGTCACCTAAGAGTATAAAATGGTACCGATGTCACATGAGTTCTATGGAGGTGCTCGGCCGAACCGGTGTCATCCTAGAACCCATCTTAGTACCTTGATTTTCAAAATCTCTTTAAGTCCCCAAATTTGTCGGAAATTCGGCGGCCAAACCGGTCATTACACCGAATTTCCTTCCAAATTTGCTTTATGCCACATTAACATATAATCTCATAAGTTCCTCATATGAATAACATCATCATCATTAGCATACTTCATGCATCATCATAAATCATCCAAACGCTTACCCTTACGGTAGCTTATGCTTTGACCCTTACGGGTCTTAATCTTGAGATATAGTTCTCTATATCCGTCGTTCATATTTTAAGCACCTAAGGCTCATAATTAAACATCATTCATAATCCTCTCATTTTACTTTTGAATCTGAATAGCATAGGGTGGAAATCCTAACAGGTGAATACGGGATTCTAGAACTTACGTTTTAGTCCCTTTCTTGGTTCCGTCTTCTTGAAAGCTATGGATTAAATCTAAATCAATTATGAGGCATTCCTATGCTTAAGGACTAATTATTAATCATGTTTATCATGTTGTAAGGGTGCTGGACAGAATTCAGAGAATTAAATGTTCTGAGAGTTCTACATTTGCATTTTTACGGTTTTCTAGTTACTAGTTTCCCCATAGGTGCTAGAATTCAATTCTAACTCAAATGATACCAAGTTTTTCATGTCTAAACAATCTAAATCTGATTATGTCCCCATTAAAACAGTTTGGATTAGTTCCATAAACAAATGGGTCAAAACTATGTTAAATTCTAGCTTTACGGTATTCCTAGTTAGCTAGTTTCTCACCTATCATGCATAGGATCGCTTCTACATCATCATACGATATTTTCACACATTCCAACACATTAAAACATCATCATACAGCATCACATTCACCACATCAGAACCGAAAACATCTTGCCTCAATAAGAGAAGTAAATTGACATTTCTAGGTACATAAGTTAACTAGTTTCTCTTGGAATCAATTTAGAATTTCTAAAACTCTTTGCAAGACATTTTAAATCATCAAGAGGCTAAGTGAAGCCTTAGGTCAGTGACCAAAACATATTCCATCCCCTAAAAGAGATTGGAATCACAACTTATAATGACATAACCTTATAAAGAATTGTAAAACTTTAAGGAACACTTAAAACATAGGCTATTGGTCCTAGTAGCTAGATGAAAACTCATTGGAAGTCCATCATCACTACTTGGCTGAAAAACATACATTCAATGTATGGTTTACATTAAACTTTAACTTGGAATGAAATGGGCAAGTCTTTGAGCTCTAGGTTCTTAAGTTACGACATAAACTAAACGTGCTCATGCTCTTCATTTTTAATCTTGGTTTCAAAGTAAAGTGATGACTTGAAATTAAATATGCAAGGCATAATTTAAACGTGCAAGCTTGAAAGTAAATATGCGAAGCATAATCTTAAACGTGCAAGCTTGAAAGTAAATATGCAAGATTCAATTCTTTATTTTAGTGCTCTTGGCCCAACAACAATCGACTTTAAGGCCGAAATAGATAGGCATTTGAGAAATTAATTAGGTGATAATGCAAGTTCAATTCTTTATTTTAGTGCTCTAGGCCCAACAACAATCGACTTTAAGGCCGAAATAGAAAGGCTTCGAGAATTAAATTAAGTGATGATACAAGTTCCATTTTAATCTTTATGTTCTTAGGTGATAGCTTGAAAGTAAAGATGCATAGCAAGAATGTAAATACGAATGCAAGCATAAAATAAATTATGCAAGTTCATTTTATCTTTCTAGAGCTCTTAACAAGACTCTAAAGGAATTTAAACCTTAACCCAAACTCATTCAAACAAAGTAAAGTCAAGCTTGGAGTTCTTAGAACTCAACATAATATCTTTGGGAATCAAACTATGAAACTTAGAAAATCTCAAGGAAATGGCCGAAATCTCCAAGAAGAGAAAAGTGCATTTTAAAACTCTAGAGTTCATGACCTTGATGATATATTAACACCAATATCATGAGTCCTCATCATTGAGTTCATAGAGCCATTTTAAAACACCATCAAAGTTAAAGTTCTCAAAAGTTCAAGAAAGGAAAATCTAGAAACACTTTTGCTCAAGAACAAAAATCAAGCTCTAGAGTTTGTTTCAAGTGATGAACATCATCATGAAACTCTCATCATCAAGCTCTCATTCCTTTGTTCTCCAAGGCCCATGGCCGAAAATGAAAAGGTAAAGGAAAGAAAAAGAAGTTCTAAAAAGAATCAAGAGAAACTATGAACATTAAGCTTAGAACAAGAACTTTAAAGAAAGAATACATGAAAGAAAATCCCTACTTGGTGTGATGAACTTGAAGATGGAAGAAGAAGATGAAGAAGATGAAGAACTCCAAGAACTCCAAGAACTTGAAGAACACAAAGACTTTGAGAGAAAAAGAAAAGCTTTGAGTGTTTCCTAAACTTAGCAAATGATCTAAAAGTGGTGCAAGCTCCTCAAGGCATTCTATTTATAGAGAAATGAAGCAAATGGAGGGTGTGAAGGCTGATGAAGGCTTCGGCCATATGAGGTGCAGATTGGAGGGTTTCCATGAGTTCCATGAGGTGAGATAATGTGTTCTTGAGGTATGGTGAGGTATGGTTCAAAGCATGGTGAGGTATGGCTCAAGGTATGGCTCAAGCATGGTTCTTTGAGTGAGAAAATAATTAAACATGTGGTCAATGGGGAAAGGTGCTGGCCGAAACTTCATCATGCATGGGGAGGATTAGTTTGCATTTTAATTGTGGTTTAGAGTTGTGTTTAGGTGTATCTTTGATTATGCTTAAGATTAGGAATTTGTAAGAAAGTGTTTAGGTAAGGGAAATGGGTAATTAAGGTGGTCTAGACATAATTAAGGAGTGGTCTTGCACCATTAGAGAGTTAAATCCTCAATTTAGAGTTTAAACAACTCTAGACACATTTCCTTGATTTAAGGAATTGGAGAGAGAAAACACTATTCAAGATTCCAAGACTAGGAATCTTGAGTTCTAAAAAGGGATTTAAGTTTAATCTAAGCAATTTTAGGTTCTAATTAACTTTAATAAATTATTTTGACTCTAGATTAATTAGGGAAATAAATTAATCTTCGTTTAGAGCCTAATATTGCTTAGGTTTGCTTAATTACGTCATTAAGCTCAAAAATACTATTCTAGGGGTAAAATCGTAATTTTACACTAAAACTGCCCGGGACCACCGGGACTTGAACAGAGACCTCTAGGCACATGAAAACATGTTTTTAAACCTCTGGGGAAAGTTCCGGGCTCAAACGGCACCTTTACCCGTGTAAAAACGCTATAGGGGTATTTTGGTCATTTTGACCCGAAACTGCGGAAAACGAAATTTTCGCTTCCGAAAGCATTCAAAGGCCATTCAATCCCCTTCAATCATTGAGTTGACCCTTCAAGGATGACCGAGTTGGTTACCCTCGAGTTCGGGTCAGGAAATGACCTCAGGGGCATTTTGGTCATTTCCCTCGGACAGAAAAATCGGGGTGTTACAGACCAGGCTATCCAAGCTGCCATGGTTTGAATGAGGGGTTATTGGAAGAGCTAGGAGAGTTGAAAGAAGAAGTTCGAGGTCTGAAGGGATTAATTTAGCAAGCTGATAGCAAGATTGATCATTTGATCAGTCTTTTTCAAGCATCAACTTCAATCTCAATTCTAGAACAAGTGATGGCATAGGAGAGGATAATGGAGCACACTGAGGGAGTTTCTTTACTGTTGCTTTCTTTTTGCATTTTGTTTAGTTCCTTTTTGTTTCTTATGTCCTTTTGCTTTTGTTTAGTGGGGTTATATGAGTGAGCCAAGTCTATCTGTTAATGTCTGTTTTAGCATCTAAGTTATGTTCTAGTCATCTTTTGTTGGAGTTGTAGGGATTGCTTAGTGATGAAAAAGAAAAAAAATACTTTCTTGGGATAGTGGGCAAACTTGATAAGCATTTATGTTTGCACATACACTTCTCGGTGTTTTTATTAGTTTGGAATGTGCAAATTTTGTGGGGATGCCTTGAGAATTTCTTTTAGAAAAAGTTTATGGGGGACACCTGGATTAATTCTTGTGCTTCAAATGTGTTTGAGTTCCTGTTGAGGCAAAATCCTATGGTAGTGCAATCTTGGTGAAATGATAAGGGCCTTGTTTGGATCGTTTGAGCCTTCAAGCCTACCCATTCTTGTATATCCCTAGGTCCCTATTTGCAGCTTAAAAAAATTAAACAAAAACTTTTTCTTTTGTTTTTAAACCTATATATACCTTACCTTTTTCTGCCTAAAAAAAAGGAAAAAAAATCCCACTTTTAATAACATTTGTTGGGTTTTTGAAGTTTGCATTGCATGTGTATGTCCTGTAGATATAGTTGCCTTTCTTTTTGTAGTGAAGTTGTGAAAAAAAAAGAATAACAAAAGAAGACTTGTGAATAAAATGTGTCCTTGTTTTGTGTCCAATAAAGAAAAGCAAAAGTCAACAAAAAAAGAAAAGGAAAAAAGAGCAAGACAATTTTTTTTTGAAAAAAGAAGAGGCACTACTAATAATATTAGTGTTCACTTGTGATGCGTACTTCATTAACTAGACCTCGTGTTAATTCCCTTTCCTTTCTTTCTTTATCCTTACCTTGGCCTAATGTCACAAGCTTTCAAAGTCCTATTTGATCATTGAGGTGCACTACTCTACATTAGTGGAGATAGGAATGAAAGACATGCTCTCAGTCTTAGAAACAATTCGAGTGTCCTTATAATCTGATCTGGAAGAGTTTTCTAATACAAATCCATGATACTATGTGTTTTGAGCTGAGACATTTGAGTTGTTGTGTGTGTTTGCCTATTTTCTTATAATGCTATGCTTGCTTGATTTTTGTGAAATAATAGAACTCTGAGAGCATGAGTTGCAACTCCTTTTTCCATCTTTTGCTTGGTCTCATTTAAGTTCTTTGTGTTTTATTTGCTTGAGAGTCATTGCTTAAGGACAAGCAACATCTTAAGTTTAGGGGTGTGATGTTCCATTTTGTTATTGATTTTTCAAAGCCTAAAACACCCAATTTGGCATAATTTTAACCTTTGGTAGGAGTCTTTTGTGGATTTTTAATGTGTAAATATGTCTTGCAAATGGTTTAATAAGTTTTAAAATTTATCTTGATTTTAGTATAATTTTTCATTTTAATTTCAGGTTCATGAGAAAATGACAAAAAGGGAGTGACTTTCAGATCATGGGGTCTCAATGCTAGAATTTGGCATTTCAATGCCCACAGGTTCATATGTGTTTTGGCGTCTTAACGCCCGTATGTGGCATCGCAATGCCTAGAAATCACGTAATTTGATGCTGGCAACTCCAAAACTCGGCATCCTAATGCCAGAACCCGGTGTCGCAACACCCGCGACCAGTGTTTCCTTTAGTTTGTGCCTGTTAGGTTATTGAGGGGATATAGATAAGGTTTTGAAGAGAGGAAAAAGGGGGAAAAGAGAGGATAGAAGGAAGAGAACAGAGAAGAGGATGGGGAAAAGTGCAAAGAAAGGGAGGAAACTTGAAGAAGAGGAGAAGATTGGAGGAATCCATAATCAATAACCTTGGGTTTCATGATTTTCTCTTCAATCTTGCAATTTTCTTGTTACTGTTATGATGTGTAGTTAAACTCATAGTTAGGGGAAAGGTGAATTTGGCTTGTTGTGTGTTTCTCTTGAACCAATTTACTTGAGTTTGGATTATGTATGGATTAATCATTTACCTGTGTTTTCATTGCAAGTTTGTGAGTTGGTTTCTCATTAAATTTGATTAGGGTTCATATCCAAATTGGGAAATTTGGTTATGTTCTTGCTCTGAGGTTAAATGACATAATTTTCAAGAATTAGGAATAGTTATTGTGGTTGTGTGGAAATTGGATTAGAGATTATGCTTAAACCCACTATTTGTAAGACATAGTTAAGGAATTAACATGCTTTGATAAGTAGAGGAGAATTGGTTTGCTAAGGAATCAGGGACCAATTACCTATAATCTTTCCATTAATCCTTATAGTTATCCAACTCGAGTTAATCTGGTCAACAAGTTGAGACACAAGAGCCAAAGGATCCTTCACCCCTAACACTTTTGCATATAATTGTTACTTGTTAGAATTTGTCACTTAAGTTATAACTTATTTTTACAAGTTGTCAAAGCTTTATCATTAGAGCTACCTTCAATCCAAATCATTTTGTTTAAATTTATCAAATTAGAAACAAACTTGTGAATTATTGTTCAATTGCACTAGTCCTCGTGGGAATGATACCAATCCCATGGTATTACTGAAAACAGTTTGGTATACTTGCCAATTTGTTATCAATGTGTTTTCTGGCACACCTCCTTTTTGATGATGCCAAAAGGGGGAGAAGTATAGATTGAAGAAAATATGTGCTAGTAGGATTTACTGCTAGGATTTAGTGGCAGCTATGCTGAAATGAAGGTTGTGCTAAGATACTCAAGGGAAGCAAATACTGAGGGGGAGCCTAGATTTTTTTTTTTTTTTTCTGTTTAGCATGTTTTCTTTTTGGGCATTTCTTTTGTATATATTTGAACATGTGTTATGTTTATATAAGTCTTTTGTTTCCTTCTTTTATCATGATCTCTTTATGTCCTTTATGCTATATATCTTCCTTAGCTCATGTGTGTGGTGCATACATTTTATCATGTTTGTTTTATCTTGAAGCTCTGAGTCATATCAATAATCTATTTAAGCCCAGCTAATCACATATATCTCTCCCAAATGTTTGCTTCTTATCTTAAATGCGTATGCTTTGACATGATTATTCATATACGCTGGATATTAGCTTACGAGCTTTCTGTGATTAGTCTTGGTCAAGTATCTTTAGGAGCACAAGGTAGTTGTTGCTCTGATACTAGTTTTATAAGCTGAGTTTTGATATACATGATGAGCTCAATTATTTTTTTCTTTACTTTTGTAAGAGATGTTTTTCTAAAACATTGTGTATAGTTTAACATCCTAATTTTTAACCCAATACTCCTAGAATATATTTGGATTAAACATTAGTCTATTCCTCTTTTAGACCCATTCTTTAAAACCATTCTTTAAAATACTTAGCAGAAATTACGAATAAATTTTACTTTTTGAAACATGAAAACAAAACGCGAGCCGCGCACTAACCTAACGTTCGTCATACCCATAACGTACGAGAAAAAAGTAATCACACCATACATAATCATGAAATATAGTATTATACATAACAACATAATATCATCACATCTTCATAGATACATAAGCTACTAGCATCATTGTACCATCATTTACATCAAAACATGCGCATATATATGAAGTGATCCTTATCCACCTATGAGGTTGGATAAGTGTCAATCCAAAAGCTAAAGTATCTATGCTTCCGCAGCGACCCTCTATTCCATCTGCTAGAGTAACTCTTAAACACGAGCCTTAGAAGAAGTCACGAACCTCATTGTTATCCTCGTCTAGAGACGACACGGAAGAAAAGAGAGGGATGAGAAACTCATTCAAGATTCTCAGTAGGGATTTCTGACTCTAACACAAGTGTCATTGATATCGTCCCCAGCCACTTCGGTTTGAATTAGGAAAAAGCTGTGCCTGCATAAGGTTTGGTTTTAAACTCTTCAAATCTATTTATCCAAAGTGGGTGTCTTTTAGTATGAGTCTTAATGACATGAATACGACAAATATTGGATGAATGCATGACAATACCATATGCACTTTAACATGAAAATCCTAATACTTGGGCACAATATAAAGAAACATAAATCATATAAGTGGCATAAAAAGGCACAGTGTTTTTCACGTGACATCTTTCTCATGAGTCAAACTCTTAAATTCTTTTTTCTTAAAGACCACCCTCTTAACATATTCACAAAAAATCCAACCGACTCACCGGCCCCGGCGATAATTTGGTCACCAAACTACATTTCACCTATCGCCTAGGAATGAGCTTAATCTTAACTAGTCGTCACTAGATTCAATATGGGGTAATAGAGAGGGTATACATATCTTTCTTGGATCACCTATCTTAGGATCATTTCCTTTTTTGAAACGCTCTACTGGTATCTAGTACACAGTGAATTGCCCGCTTTGGCAAGCTCAATGTCAATATCCTCATGGATTTGTTTCCTCCCCACCAGAGCGGGAGAAATGCGTCTCAGTGTTATGTCACATCTATTCTGGGGGTGCTCGGTCGAACCGGTGTCATCCAGAACGTATCACATCTTTCCTGGGGGTGCTCGGCCAAACCGGTGTCACCCAGGATTTTTTGAAAACTTTTATCAGCTTTTCAAATTTTGATGAAAATTCGGCAGCATAGCGACTGTAAATCGGATTTCCTCAAAATTTGCTTTATGCTGTGAAACATATAGAGCATGTATAGACATTCATCATCAACATAAGACATCAATTTATTCTCATAATTAAACATACGTATACTTGAAGTCATGAAGGTCGTTGTGTCTTAGGACCTATGGTGTCTTATGCTTTGACCCTTACGGGTCTAAATCTTGAAAACTAAATATGCTAACATCCATTTTTATCCTTTTATGCACTTATAGGTTCACAACTAATTATCCTCATTAATTTTTATGCTTAGGAGCAAAACTAAACAACTCCATACAGATTGTCGATTTCTAAATCTTGCAATTACGGGATCCTAGAAACTACGTTTTAGACCCTTTCTACGTTCCGTCTTCGCCTAAGGTGCTATAAATCAAACCTAAACCAATTAGGGGGCATTCCTATGCCTATCAACTAATTATAAACCATGTTTACTTCATTTCAAGGTTGCTGGATAGAAACAGAAAATTAATTAATTTAAGTGTTCTAGAATTGCACTTTTACGGTTTTCTAGTTACTAGTTTCTCTATAGGTGCTAAAAATCAATCCTACATCAAATGTTACCAAGTTTTTCATGATTAATCAATCCTAAACTGAATGTTATCCTATTAAAATAGTTTTGTTAGTGGCTCAAAATAAATGAGTCAAAACTATGTTAAAACTTAACTCTACGATTTTTCTGTAAGACTAGTTTCTTTCCTAAAATGCATAGAAAGGCTCCTACCTCAACATATATAATTTTTACACATTCTAACATATCAAAACAACATCATACAGTAGCAAGCACACAAGGATAGAACCAAAACATTAGAACTCAAGCATCATTCAAAAATCACGTCCTTAATACATACAAGTTACTAGTTTCTCTTGAAATCGTTTTAGAAGATAGAAAACACTATTCAAATACTATTCAAACACTATTCAAGATTCCATAACTAGGAATCTTGAGTTTTAAAAAGAGATTTAGGTTTAATCTAAGTAATCTTAGGTTCTAATTAATTTTAATAACTTATTTTGACTCTAGATTAATTATTAAAATTAATTAATCTTTGATTAGAGCCTAATATTGCTTAGGTTTGCTTAATTACATCATTAAGCTCAAACGACACTATTCTAGGGGTAAAATCATAATTTTGCACAAAAACTGGCCGGGACCTCCGGGACTTAAACAAATACTTTTAAACACATGAAAACATCATTTTAAACCTTTGGGGAAAGTTTCGGGCTCGAACGGCACATTTACCCGCGTAAAAACGCTATAGGGGTATTTTGGTCATTTTGACCCGAAATTGCAGAAAACACGATTTTTGTTTCCGAAATCACTCAAGGACCATCTAATCCCCTTCAAACATTGAGTTGACCCTTCGAGGACTGCCGGGCTGGCTATCCTCGAATTCCGGGCAAAAGATGACCTTACGGGCATTTTAGTCATTTTCTCTCGGACAGAAAAATCGGGATGTTACATATAACTTGATCAAAGTTTGGTTGTAAATGGTTTCTCAATTGTCTTCAAAAACCTGCACTTACACATGCTGAAAAGACCAAGATCAGTTAACAAGCTTCAAAAATCTCAAAGAGTAATGCATTTTGTTTTTACAAAATTTGTTTTTAATTTTTTGTTTCTATTTTGAAAACATCTTTTTCATAATCTGGTTCTTATGGGAAAGTTTCATAGCTAAATATAAAAGCTCCTTCTTGCTTATTCAAGAATTGAATCCTAAATGAGCTTTGGAAACCTTGCATAGCAATATGTTGATCTTATCCTTTTTATGGTTTCTCTGAGCATCAGAAACTACATAAGTATCAGTTTGTTTTTCAAAATTACGAATGCTCTGTTTCATTTATCATATCTTTGAGTATTCCTTTCAAAGTTTCTTTTGGATTAAGACTTGCTGAAAATGGATCTAGTTAAGATAAAATATCACAAGTATTATTTTTTAAGCTGGTTTATCCATAGCTTAAACTTGTTTCTCTTTAACATTTGTTCTTATAACGTTCAGAAAGTACGATTAAGTCTATCTTATGCTTCAAGCTAAACAACATCAGCTAGGATTAATTGTCACTCAAGGCGAATAAGTTTTATATGATTCATATCATGCCTCAAGAAAAAGAACTTCCCAGAAAATCTCTCTTAATGGAGATTCAAAGAATATGTATATCATGTTTACATTTCTATAATATTTCTTTCAATTATCTCTTCAAAAATATTTCTTCAAATTAGTTTGTCATCATAAAAAGGGAGATTGTTAGCTCCAGAACCCTTTGTGCTTATTTGTTTTGAATGACAACAAAGTCAATCTAGAGAAAATGCTTTGAAGAATGACTGATGTCTCTTTTGAGTTTCGTATAAGTTTATAATAGGTTTCTATCATTTGGCAAAAGCAAGGCCTACTTGAATAAGAATATATTTCACTATACATGTGTAAACTTGTTTATCTCATGTTATGAGACCTGAAACAAAACATAATTGAAATTATCGAGTAATTGATAGCTAACGATGAGAAGAAGTTTTCAATGCTATAAGGAACCAAGTTCAGAGACTTCAGAAAGTAGCATGAGATATCAGAAAATACACTCAAGATGAAGATATTAACTCATGTCCAAGAGTAATGTGTTATTTAATCTTCAATCATTATAATTGTAAAGATATTATCAGCAAAGAAGATTTGATTGAAGATCAAAAAGTGAAAAACTCTTCAAGGATCTGATTGCGTACATTACAAAGCTTACCCATGAGTGGAGCAAAGAATGCTACAAGAAATGGAGGGAAATTTGAAATTTGAATTTCAAATAATCAAGTCATCACACCAAATTTCAAACTGGTACGTCATCTCTTCTGCCTATTTGATCAACCACTCTGGCTTCATAATGGAGGAGTTTAGAAAGCATGCTTAGAAAGTAAAAAAGTAGTTTCTGAAGGGAGATAAAAAAACTTAACTTTACAATAGCTTCTATAACTGATGTGATAGATTTGTCAACCTCTCTTCTAGCTGTTTCTTTTAAGACACAACTGATGATCAACACGTGTCACTTGAGGAACTGGTCTATGGCAATAGTCACAAAGAAAGACCACTATATAAGGAGATGCTAAGCTTGAAGAATAATGAGAGATTTGAAGATTCAAGAGAGAAAACTCTACAAAAATCTCTTCTCACTTCCTAGAATATTCAATCTTTATTATGTAATCAGTTTTATCCTTAAAGTGTAAAGAAAAATCTTCCTTCTATATTCTTAGTTAGATATATGTTCTTCCTATGGAGGAAATAGAAGAAGAAAGTCATTCAAGTTTTTCCTAGGAACTTTTTATGTGTATGTTAAGGAAACTTGAGTATAGGTTAGTTTGAGCAGCAACCCAAACACTTAACCTTTGTATCCTCGATCCAGTAGTGATCATTGTAAAATAGCTTGGAGAGGCTACTGTAAAACTACTTGCAATGCAACAATAGTGGTTGTTGTTGGTCACGGTTTGGCTTGGAGAGGCCAATATCAAGACTACTTTCAACGTGACAGTAGAGGTTGCTACTACTTACAGTTCGGTTTGGAAAGGCTAGTGTCAAGACTACTTTCAACATGACTGTAGGGGTAGCTACCGATCACGGGTTAGCTTGGAGAGGCTAGTACAATACTACTCAAGTTAACTTGGAGAGGCCAGTACAATACTACTTGGTTTATCCTGGAAAGGCTTGTAAAAGAATACTCAACTTGTGATAGTCTCTGAGTTGGTCTGCTAGCACAAGTGAGAGCTTGGGAAGGCTAATGTAAAGACTATTCAACTTTACTTTCTCAAATTAAGAAAGTTGTTATAAATGGAACCTCAACATTTGTTGAATACTGGATACAAATAGGTTGACTGAGCAAGTATAAAATCCTTCGTGTTTTTTTTTCTCTCTCTCTGATTTCTTTTATTTGTCGTTGATGCACCTTTACTTACTCTTGATCTGATATATCTTTCTTGCTTTCTATTATTCCATTTAATAATGAGCGTTTTATTTAATGAGGTTCATAAATCTGCTTTTTGAAGCTACTTACTATGTTTTCGCTGCACTACAAGTTTTATACTTAATAGTATTTGTTTTCAGAAGTTTCAGAAAATGCAAAAAGGATCAATGCATGATTCAACTCCTCTTTCTTGTGCACATCTTTACCTACAGAATAATGCCCACACTATATTATACTTTGTGACTTAAATTACCAAGCTTTGAAATTTATTGAACATCCACTAATTTGATGCAAGCTTAGTCGGTTATTATATAAATAAAATTCTCCTAACGTTTTTTAAATTTATAAGACTAACATTCGGCATCTTAAAATACATGTATCTAATCACTAAAATCAGCCTGAGACTTTCTTCCTGAGACTTTCTATTTGAATTTAGTTTGTTGGGTTCAATTGTATTTCTGTTGTTTTTTTATTTGCAACTCTCGAAATACGATTTGAGCAAAAACTATAAGAATAGCTTTCATCCAACATAGTTCTAGTTTCTAGTTTAAACATATTCTAGTTTAAACATTGTATTAGATTGATCATCGAATTGTTGAGAGATATACTTTCAGCAATATCGATTTAGCTTGTGTAATTTCGTCCGATCTCCTCCACCTACAAGTTGAGGTGACCAACTTCAACATGAATGAGGTAGAATAGGACTTGACCAACATATGATTTTAAACATATTCTGGTAGCAAGAAAAAAAAAGTTGCGAGGTTTTATTTATATTATTTTAGTAATTTATTTGTTCAATGTTTCAACTTCCCAGAAACCTCCAAACATGGTGGACTTTGTTTTTTGGCTTTCCTGTGATGGTCTCACTTTGCTCAGCTTATGCGTTTGCTGTGATATATTATTAGATATAAAACTATTTATCTTCTTCTATTGAATAGTTTAAGCTTTTAAAATAGATAATTTTATAATATAATAGCAGAGTTTTTATGAACAAAAGATTTAAAGTTCAATCCTTACTACTTTATTCTTCTAAATAAAATATGTAAACTAGTAGTGTTACCCATGCAAAGCATCACACGAGAATAATAAGTTAAATAATAAAAATTGTGTGGACCCTATTAAACTATGATTCACATCTCATTCAATGATGTATTAAGTGTAAGTCGACATAGTATCATATAGACAATGAGTACAAATAACATTTTTTCTAGATATACTTGCACTAGCCGATTGCCTACTCTGTTTATGGGAAAATAAGTGGCCTACTATGATAATTACTTATTCTTACCCACTTATTAAAACTTGCACCAGAAAAGGTTAATCATTGAAATTGGATGAATTAGGAACACAACAATTAACAACAATTAATGCTAAAAAATTGCCAAATGTTAGAAATATTTGGGCAGGGATTGGAAATCAACATAATTAAGAGTGAGTTTGTGCCAAATGACCAGAATCCACTTCATGAAACCATATTTTCATGAAATGTAAGATTTCAGCAAAGGTAAAGTGGACTTGTGTGTTATCCACACTTCAAGACAAAAAGTGACATTTACGTGAGGAGACAAAAGAAACATAATAAATATAAAAACCATTCATGTGCTTTTATCAAATAATTTAAACCTTTGAAAGATATTAATTCATTAATGACAAATTAATTGTCTCTTCGAACATGGGTGGTGCATGATAATTAGGAAGGGTGGTAGTTTGAGGTTTATCCTTTGGGCAATAGCAAATATAAATAAGGTTCTCATGGATCGTGCTATAATCAGAATTAGAACGCACTAGTTTTAAAGACAGATTAGCGATGACTGATGAGTATCCTAAGATCTTGTCTTGTTAATTACCCTTTGGTGTTTATGATTAGGATCGAGAGTGACTCACGATGAGCAGAGACAGGAAGAAGTTAAAACTTAAAACTAGGTGCGACAAAAGTACAAAATGTAAGCACACTAACATAGTTTCACATTGTTAGACAGATTACAAGTTCTTAACACCAATTTCAAATTATTTAGAACAAATTTCAATCATTTACCAACAGTTTAGAAATTTGTACCACCAGTTTCCAAGTATTTATAACCGATTTACAAGTATTTATAACTATTTTACAACTTATTAACATGAGTTTACAAGTTTAATAACACGAGTTTATAAGTTATTAACACCAGTTTACAAGTTTCTAATGCCAGTTTTCAACTATAAGAACAAATATCAAAGTTCGTATAAAACCATTCTTAGTTCAATACTTTTGCTGTACAAAGACAATTTTAGAGAAACCGCATCAGAAAATATGAAGAGAAGTGAAAAAGGTGATTTTTATTTTCTTTCTCTTCTTTGCTGCATTGCTTGCTGTGAAGAGAATTAAAAGAGAAGGAGAAGAAAAGCAAGATTAGCTTAGCTTTCATGCGTGAATATTATTTTTATGAGATAGGAAAGGTGGCCGATTCTTGTTCTGGTGAAATGACAACCTAAGCTATGAAGGAGAGAGAAAGAGAAAAATAACAGAGAGGAAAAAGATAGTAGGAAAAGAAGAGAGAGACTGAGAGAAGAGAGGGTAGGAAAAGAAGTTATTTTTTTAAATGTTTTAAACTTTGAAATTTTCAATTTTGCTACTATACCCAATCTATACTCGTTACACTTATTTTGTCCTCTTCTAGTACTTTCCTACGGTGGAAGCATAGGTGTATGTATTGGTGGTGTACTAATAACAAAACTCTTTATAAAATTCAGGAACTTAACATGTAAATTGTAATGCCCTGATTTTTCCCATGTGCAAAATGACCAAAATGTCCCTGAGGTTATTTCTGCTTGAAATCGAGGACAGCCAGTCTAGGCTATCCTCAAAGGGATGTTTTAATAAATTGAAGGGGATTACTTGTGTTGTGCATAATGTTGGAGGTGAAAATCTCATTTTTGGTTTTCTACTCGCGAAATTACCAAAATATCCCTACAGTAATTTAATGCAAGATTAATTGCCGACTGGACTCGGACTTTACCTGGGCATTTGGAATGTTGTTTTTAAGGGTGTTTGGACTGGACTCAGACTTTACCTGTTTAAGCCTAGACAGTCCCGGGGAGTTTTGTGTAAAATTACCATTTTGCCCCTAATTAAGGGCATAATGAGCTTAATTGTGTGATTAAGGAAATATAGGCAATATTAGGCTCTAATTAAAGATTAATTAAATTTAACTATTAATCTTGAGTCAAAATAATTAATTGAGTTTAATTGGGGCCTAAGATTGCATAGGGAAATTCAAAATTCCTTCCTTAATCTAAGACTTTGTGCCACGTGATATGAAATAGTGTTTTCTTTCTGTAATTCCTTAAATCATAGAACCCATGATGAGATGAGATTCCTAACTAATAAAGGTGATTTTACTCTAATTGAGCAAGACAACTTCCTAATCTTATCTTGCATGGCTTTAATCATCTGCTTACTAGCCCAAACACTCCATTAACAATTCCTAACCAAGTGCCAAATGAAGTTTATCTCTAAACACAACTCCTAACATAAGAGAAAGAAAATATCTTCCCTCCCCCCCTCCTCATTGCCTCCATGATGGCTGGCCACTCCTTGCCCATAGGCCACTCCTTGCCCATACTCCCTCATATTTAATTTTTATTTACTACACAAACACACATAAACTCTCATTTTCTTCCCATCCACTTTTTGGCCAAGACTTTGTGTCAAAAAAAGTGCTCTCAAATTCTCTCTTCTCTCACTTCTCAAAGACTCTCTTTTATTCCTCCACCACCACAATAACCACCCTCCGTCACCACTTCTGAACCTCAAACCACCACAAACCACCCTCAAGAAATATAACCTTTTCATCTCTAAACATCAAAGCTCAAGAAAAGCCTTCCTTTCCTTTTTTCTTTCCTTGGCTGAAATCCTTAAGGAGCTCTAAGAGAAGATATATTCTTCTCATTCCTTTGCAAAGATCAAGTCTTTTTCTTGCAAACAAGAAAGTATCTTTGGTAGGGATTTTTATTTGAAGTTCTTCTTCTTTTCCTTGTTTCTTTTTTGGTTCGGTTTGAGTTTCCTTTTCTCCTCTTTATTCTTTTGATTTTGTTGTTGTAGAATGGTTAAAAACCATGGCTTGATGATGAAGATCCTTGATGTTGGTAGTAATACTTTCATTTGTTTGAACTCTAGAGCTCAAGGTTTGGTTTTTGTTTTCATGAGAAAGACTTGTTTTGTTTATGTTCTTGAGTTGTTTTTTTTTTTTTTTTTGCTAGAGCTTGATGATGAGTCCAAGGAAATGAGGTTCTTGGAACTATGGCGTTGTAGGACTCTAAAGCTCATTTCCATTTTGTGGGGTTGATTGAGATTAAGGAGTTATTCCTCTAAAAGTCTTGAGTTTGGAACTTAAAGATTAAAAATGGACTTGCATTCATATTTATATTTCAAGCTCTTGCATTTCCATATTTAAATTTCAAGCCTAGCATATTTATGTTTCAAGCCATCACTTAAGACTCAAAGATTAAAAAATGGACTTGCATTTTCATATTTAAATTTCAAATCTTGCACATCATGTTTATTTTCAAGTCATCACTTTAAATCTTGAAGATAAGGAAAGAGGACTTACATTTCATATTTAAATTTCAAGTCTATTCTTGCATATCATGTTTATATTTCAAGTTATTACCTAAATACTAAAGCTCAAGACTTGCCTCTTTCATCTAAAAATGGATGTTTTGATCTTAGACACCTCAAGAAGTTGGATATCTTGAAATGGACCTTGTTGATGATGAATCTTAAGTTTATGTGTAAAAAGAGTTTTTGAAAAATTTAGGAACTCAAAGTAAAAATATGATTTCTAAGTGATTAGAAACCTATTAATAAAATCCTAAGTTTTACCACTGATTTGGCATTTATAGTTAAGTTCTCAAAGAGATAAATTGATTTCAAGTGTGTTCTATGTCTTAGAATAATTTTTGAGAAAAACTTGTGGCTAGAATTGACTAAATATGTGATTTGCAAAGCTTTTCGAGATTAAAATTATAGCTACTGAATTGATTCTTTTAATTTTGTAATATTCTGTTTGGAATGGTTTAGAGGTGTGAAAATCACTATTAATTGTTATGAAAATCATTATTGGTACTTTAGGTAAAAACTAGTAACTAGAAACACGTAAAATTGTAATTTTTGAAGCCTTTGACAACTCCATTTTTGGTTACTTCCTAAACTGTTTCTCTGCTGTATGGTGCTGATTAGGATTGTTTAAGTGTGTAAATTTTGCTAATAATTAGTGTAATAATTATTTTTAGCACTTAGGGAAAGACTAGTAACTAGAAAGGATCAAAAATATGATTTCTAGACCTCTTAAGGATGGAATTATGGATTCTATTTCAGCAAGTTATAATTCTATAAAGAAATGTTTAACACGTAGTAAATGTGTAAGAATTACTCATAATTAGTATAGGAATTAATTTTAACATCTTAGGAAAAATCGGAAACTAGAAATGGTAAAAAACGTAACTTCTAGAACCCTGAAATGGTATAGTTTTAAGTGCTATCCAAACTTTACAGCCTTGATTGGTAATGTTCATGAGGTTAAAAACCAGTGGGAATCTTAGTAATTGATCTCTTAGATGCATAAAAGAATCATTACTGATGTTACGTTAACCTGAATCACAGTTTTGACCCATTTAAAGGCTAATGAATGATTACCACTAACTTGAGCATGACTATATGAATAATATCTATGATGATCTTTAGTACAACTGTATACATATATCCTGTTAAGCATAGCATGTGCATTAACTGAGTCCAGTCCTTGATTTTCGGCATACTAGATAGGATCATGTTTATCATTATATTGAGTTATGACTTGTTTAAGGATACATCCACTGAATGTTAAGTATGCTTATGAAATTGATTACGTGATGAGTTGTGGCATGATATGAAGTATTTAATTAATTGAGATGCATGATTATGAGCATGACATATTGAATAATGAGTAATGATTGCATTGCATCTCTAGAGGAACAGGACATGTTAAGACAAAGGTGACATAATACACTCGGAAGTGACTCTTTCGTAATGGGCCAGCTCCGGTGTAAGGTGATCCAAGAAAGTTGCATGCTCACAATAAGAAAGTTAAGGAAGTGATGTGTTTCCCCCTCTATTACCTCATGTTAAATTTAGCAAGAGCTAGTTAGGTTGAGCTCATCCTAGGCGATAAGTGTGGTGAAGTTTTGGTGTTGTTTTTATAAAATTCACTGGTGAAGGTATGATGGTTGGTTTATGAAATTCACTGGTGAAGGTATGTTAGTCAGACTATGAAGTTCCGATAAAAAGGCGGGGGAGGTATGCTGGTTGGTTTATGAAGTTCCCATAAGAGGGTGGTTAGTAAGAAAGGAATTTAAGGGATTTCAATTACAAGAAAGGGAATTATCATGGGTTCTCTTGCATGCATATTGAATGTGTTCCTTATGCTTCTATTTTATGTCATTGTACTCTTGTAATGTTTCATACGGTATTGACATGCATTCATGATTTAGTATGTTGCATTCATAACATTAAGATGCATGCTAAAAGACACGGGCCTCGGCTAATGGTATTCATAACCTAATAAATAAACCTTATTTATGTCCACTACTTTGATAATGAAACCCGAGGTTCCTGGGGACGATGATGATGATACATATGTAGAGACGGAATACCCTACTGAGAATCTTTTATAAGTTTCTCACTCCCTCTCTTTCTTTCCATCTTTGTCTTCAGACAAGATTGATGGTGATGCCCATGGACTTCCTTGAGATGTCGGCGTAGGAGTTGCACCATGGTCTAGTTCAAAGCAAAAGCGAAGATAAAGGTCTTCCTATTTTCAGCACTTAGAAGTTGTCTCATCTTTGCATATGCTCGTGACTTAGTTCTAGTATATGTGCATCCACTAGGAGTTAGTTACACTTTAATCATGTTTAGCTTTTGTATTAGCGTATGCTTAGCCTCTATGAGTGGGCTCAATATATTTTGATGTGGCACTATGATTGCGGGATATTTCCACATTATTATTATTACTATTTGGTATGATATTCAAAGTAAATGCTATGATGTGATGATGTTCACAGTTTATGTTGCACTTTGTTGTGATTTGCATGAATGCTACGTGATGAATAATCATACACTATAACTTATACACGAACGGCTCATAGTTTGATTTTAAAAAAAAAGTGTCGTATTTTCCATAGACTTATTTTCAAAGCTCAAAAATTAAGTAAAATTTTACGATGAAAGAGTAACAACTAACAATTAATTATTATGCGTCTTAGGCATATTGTGTTGAAAGTTAGGGTGTTACATAAATTTTGAAAACAGATGGGTGTGTGTTGTATTATGCCAACCTTAAGAGAGGTGAGTGTAAATAACTTTTCTCTCATTCACCCTTACATCATATGGTTTTCGTATGAAAAGATAAATTACTACAACAAAATAGGAAAATAATGGTGGTTTATTTCATTGTTAGCGGTGGTTCAAACTGCCACAACAGGTAAGTCACGACGGTTAGAAAACCATTGCTATATCAAGCATCGGTAGGTATAATGGCAACAGTTTTGGCAACCGCTGAAATAACTGCCCGAAAAGTACTTGAACTAATAGCAGCGGTTCGAACTACCACAAAATGCTAAATGTTAAAAAAAAAATTCAAATGTTAACCATTGCGAAATACAAAATCTAAAAACAATTAAAAAAAAAATTTGTAACGGTCTATTGACTAACTAGAGAAATTTTAGTATATTTCATTTTTTATTGCTTATTAATTTTGTCATCATAATATAACAATTGCTTTCCAACGTCCAAAAAATTCAAGCATATGATGATAATAATTTTGCATTAATTATAATAAAAGATAAAAAAAAGTGTACCAAAATACACAATAAAATATAAGATCTAACATGTCTCAAACACTTGAATTTCTTATAATCATAAAAGGGCAAATTACAAAATGTGTAAGTCTTGATAATCTTGCAATAACATAGAAAGACAAGTTGCATAATCCTTATGATTGAACTAAAACAAAGAATAAGCTAGGTGTTTGATACTTTGATAGTCCACTATGTCCATGGTCATGGCTAGTAGAAACAAGGGTCGATACCGATAATTCCAAGTCTACAATTTGAATAGAAAACATACCAAATCTCATAACATGAAAGATCAAAAGAAGCAAAAGGAATAAGCAAGATGACCAAAATAAAAAGTAGTAAGAACAAAAAATGACAAAAAGGCATATAGAGAACAACTTGTAACACATTATGCAAACCCAACAACTTAAGCTCAAATAATTGAAGCCCTAATAATTCAAGGTTTTTGCAAGCAGGTTAAAGATGGTTTCTGCATCTTTCGAAAACCAAATGCTTAATTAATCAACCTGAATTTTTATACATTTGATTAATCCACAGGTTCTAGAACAAGTAAATTTAGAGCGTGAAAATGTATGGTTTTTGGCACACATATTGTTTTGATATCCATCTTTCAAATAGCAAAGTACATTCAAAAAAAATCTTACTAGCTTCACTTATAAGGTTCCCAATGCATTTTTAGTGCAACAAAACATAAGGAACCAGAGAACAAATTTGGCATTCAAAATATTAGCCCAAACTTTTAGAGTTAACTTGAATATACCAGATCTCTATTCTTCCATTCCTTTAGTCCCTTGTTATGTAGCCAAATCTCAGAAATTGTAGGACACAGATAGGAAACTAAGGTAAGACATTCATTAGGGAAATGAATTCACTATTAATTTACCAATTTATTTTATCTTTTTCATTACCTATGTCATTTTCTTTTATATATATAGGACAAAGCCTAAACCCATCAAGGATAGGGGAGCACAAAGTTTACAAGCAGAGCAAAACAAACAATAAAGTCATTAGCAAACATAAAGGAAGTGGTTGGCAATGTCTTATTGGTTACTAGCATAGGACTAGTTTTCTGCATAAGCGTGTATGGACAACTTGAGTTTTGAATTTAATTACTAAAGTTAGAAAAATAAAAATGGAAAGGGACTTGTTTTGGAAAAAAGATGTTCCTTATGACTAATAAACTATTGGTTTCATAATTTTCTAATATAAGATGTAAATCTAGGAACCCTAGGAAGTTGGCTATTTGGGCAGCGTTACTAAATATGATCAGTTTTTCTCCTCACACCTCATCTTAGCTTAGGAAGCTTAGAATTGAGTGAAACCAAATTTTAGTGATAGCTTGATGATAAACAAAGTTTCCCATAAAGTGATAGCTTGTTTCTATTCAAAATCATGAAACATGTATTGGTGCAACAAAAAGTAAGAGGAAAATAAAAAGAAGGAAAAAAAATAACCAAAGAGCTAGTTTAAAGAGATGTCCAAAATCTGATAAAGTATCAAAACACATACATAACACAATCAGAGGATGCAGAAACAACATTACTTAACACATAAAACATGATACATAGCTAGACTCGCATATAGTTTGATTACAAGCAGTAATATGATAAAATCTGATGTTATATAATATATTCCAAATATGCTAGCTTCTAAAAGCTTCTAATTGTTTAAAAATTTGTATTCCCTAAAAACATATGATATCTGATTCATTGGGCAGTCCCCAAGCATTAGATATATCATAAATGGCGCAAACAGTAACAAGAGTGCTTAATCTAATCATTGGATATAGATAGATTTTATATCTCATAAATTGATATATATACATATATATATATATATATATATATATAAATAAAATCTTTATTGGAAATGCCATCGTAAAAAAATAAAAGCTTGAAACAAGGTTATCTTTGAATTTTGGGCCTCTTAATATCCTTCTAACTATAAGAATGAACTATATACTTCTGAGTTTAAAATCTTTAAATTATTAGAAAAAAAGAAGAAGAAAAGAAGCCAAGGTTAACAACATAATGTGATAAATAATGCAGTACTTATTTTGACTTTGAATCAATTACTTGCAACTTAGATTTCTAATATGATCAGATAAAGCAATATTCTATCACAATAAATCAGACCATCCTAGGAATGGCTTACTTGTTGTGCTATCGCAACAAAAGGGATGCAAGAATACATAAGCTTGAGGTAGTGACAGCTAAAATCAAGACTAATACAAAGTAATATTGATTTGACACCTACATGTTGAAACTTAACATGTTGTTGCACCCCAATTCTAAATCACACCACCATCTCATTGATATATATATATATGTGTGTGTGTGTGTGTGTGTGTGTGTGTGTGTGTATGTATGTATGCAAAGCCAAGAATCTGCCCAGCATTGCCACTTTTGCCTTAAAAAAAAAATGGTCAAAAAGCCTTCAAGATTTCCAGTTGGTTAGAATAGTTAACAAGCACAAGAGTAAAAGGTAGGACACTACTATCAATAACAAGTACCAATATCTCCTATAAATGTTACTGTTGTTATAGCCAAGATAAGGCATTAGAATTGTCATGACTCGACTTGAGCACGCGATTGACACGTGAGAAATCCTATTCGCATGTAAGCCTCATGACCTGGGATGCCCTGTAAACATGATATTTATATACATAAATCACTTGCTATTATTTCATAAAAATAGTATCAGAAATCTCATAATCTGTCTCAAAGTCTGAGGTCATAGTAACACCAAAACATCTAACATCTATTTATACAAAATAACCATAAAAGGTGATGTTTTATAAATATAACTAATGATGTCTTCATTATATGCATGGACTACAGGGAGTGCTCTATGGTCCGGGATCTTGTCTGCAAACATACTGGAGCACTCTAAACAAGATAAGAATTCTTCACTCAATGAAGCGTACCAACTAAACTCTACTACTATTGGAAAGATGGCGGAAAGAATCTACAGCAACAACGATATTTTTAATGGAGAGAAAAACAACGGGGTGAGTTTCGTTATCAAAACTCAATGAGTGAGTCCTCACCTGGATACCCATGTCATGGGACACCAAGGGAAGATACACATCACTATAAAAACAACAATAGCAATAACATCTTAAAGCATTTTATATTTAAAATCATGTACTCAAAAGCATAGCTTTCTATAAACTGACCTAATAGTACCCTGATAAAGAAAAAAAAGTCTCTACTCTGGTTATGCACATTGTGTGTGACGTAATAAAAATTTGAATAAAAATCTTTGGTCATATCTGTGCATTACGTATCATCATCCCCAGTGTGACAATAAATTCTCTGTTACTCTGAATATAAATCTTTGGTCACATCTGGGCATTACGTATTGCCATCCATAGTGTGATAACAAATTCTCTGTTTCTTTTAGCCCGGGCTACTTGGTACCAAGATAAACAGATACTGCTGTTAACATGTTGCCTATTTCCCTATACCTACTGTCAGCTCAACCAGAATCTCAATCTTTTCTCTATATTTCATAAAGTCTTCTATCATACGGTTTAAGCCTTTTGATATCAAATATCTAGTGCCATTGATCATATAATCTTCCAATTCAACTCTAAACAATGTAAATCACAATTTAATGCTTTATAAATTCATTAATTCAACAATAGTCCCAAGATTTTCAAGAAAAAATATCTTTATAATAAAACCAATAAGTAATAACGTAGTATTTCACAGAAATTTTAATAGTTCATAGAATAAACTCTAAAATCGTATATAATCTCATGTTTTTAGTGAAAATAGATATAATAATTAACATAGAGGCTACAGATATGAACCTACTCAGTTGGAGGGGTGAATAGTGAAGAACTAACACCAACAGAACTCTGGAGGAGTAGAAATGAATCTGACGTGGAAATAGTAAAACTCTATATTAACCTCTAAACTCTCTAAATGCCCAAGAATCCATTTCTAAGAAGGTAGAAAGCTTCCTTCCCTTCAGAAGCATAGAGAACCTCCTCTAAACAAGGAAAACTTAAAGGAAATGAAGCAAAAGTAGCAAGATAACACACCTTTAAGCTTAGATGATGGAAGATTCCAAGTTAGGCTTGAAAGAATTGGAAGAAAATGGAGTTTAGAGAGTGGAATGGGGTTAGGAGGTGAAGTTTTCGCGTATGGAAGGAGTGGGAGGTGTGTAGAGGTCGGTTATGGGGTTTGGAACCCAAAATGTGGGTTTTTATTGAACTGTTGACCATTGCAGTGCTCATTGTTTCAACGCTCACTAGAGAGCATGAATTCTGTTGCCGTACCGATCTTAAGTTAATGTCCTCATTTGTTTTACTCTCCATTAATTTTAAAACATAAATGTAAATAAGAAAATATCCCCCATTTGGATTCAAATACAATATCAGAAAAATCAAAACCTCAACAAATCAAAATCCAAATGTTGGATTTTAGTTCAAATTCAAGAATTCTTACGATTTTATAAACTTATTGGCAAAAAGTGAAATGTTTAAATATTTCATAAAATTCATTAAAAATTACTTTTTAACTCATTTTTCTCTTGGGGACAATTACTAGGACATTTGGTCCCAAGAATATGGCTCTATCATATAGCCCTCTCCAAGGACATGTAGGGTTCAGACTTAGTGAAATTTAGGACTTGGAATGATAGGTAAAGGTAACTGACACCCTTTTTAATTCAAAAAAATTTTCTAACTATTTTATGTAAAACTAGGGTATTACAATCTTCCTCCCTCAAAAGATTTGGTCATCTAAACTGATGTCATTGGAAGAAGAATGAGGTAGAATACTTGACCTACCTGGGTCTCGCGAGTGGGCCTAACCACCCAAAACATTCTGAAATAGCACTCTAGCTATATCAAATGCTACTTTAGGGGGACTGTGTCATCTTAAAGGTTACTGCTCTTATTTTCTCTGAATATGGATGCTCTTTATACCAGATCTTGTAACACCTAATTTTTATTCAAAAAATAATTGAGGTTTTATTAATGAGATATTAAAATTCTGACAGACATAGAAATGATGAGAAAAATGCAACCAAAAAAAAGAGTGAATAGTATTTTGCAAGCCTCGCAGGCCGGCTGGGACAGTCGAAACCCCTGATTCGGGACTCAAAGGTGCCCGAAATTGTTGAAAACATGGAAATAAGGTTAGAAATAGTTAGAAATGAAAAATTTATACTTAGAATCAAATGTTGAGTAATATTTGATTTCTCAGGTGCTATGTTTCACTCGTTCGGTAAAATTTTGGTGTGAGTTCTAATACCAAAAACTAATTTGATCTCTACAAAATAAATGAGTTTATTTCTCTAAATCAAGTGAACGACTAAGATTCAATCTTAGATTACAAGGTTGAATCATAGCCATCCATTTCACCCTTTAAGGTTAGGATTTATCTAAGTATATTATATAGTATTAAATCATTATTACAAGATATATATGAGCTCAAATCTTCTCCAATAAGGCAAAGAAACCTTCATCCATTATGGGAGACAGTAGCAAGCTCATTTTCCATATCCAAGAGCTTCATCTTGGTTTCAAATCCTATACACTAACCTAGAGTCATTGAAATCAAAACCTTCCTTTATTAAAGTTGTTCTACACCTCAAATCCTACAATTCTAACCAATCAAAATTTTAATTCTCCATCAATTTTCACCTTGGTTTCTCACTCCCTCACTGCCTAGAGGTTCGGTGTGTGATTAGGAGTTCTTAAGGTGAAGAGAAGTCAAGTAGAGCATCCTTTGGAGCAAAGAGCTCAAAAGCTCTCAAAGTAGGGTTTTCTTTGGTCTTTTCTTTCCAATTTTATACTGAACAATTCTGTTCCTTTAGGTCTAGAATTTTTTGGTTAATGATATATGGTTGTTGATGTATGAATTTTGGTGGAGAGTTTGGATGAGGTTAGAGACCTCATTTCATCAAAAGAAATTTTAGTTAGTCTGCTGGATTTTCAGTTTGGCTACAGATAGGGAACTTTCATGAATTTTTAGACATATTTGTGCTCATGGTCATGATCTAGAAAAATTATATGCTGACTCTAACATTTCAAAATAACTACATAAATTTTCTTGAGCCTTAGTTTTAAAGAATATTGCCTTAAAAAAATCAAAGACTGAAACGGTACTCATGTTGTCTAGGTTTTTGAAACAAAAGCAGTATTATCATAGTAAATAATAGATTTCTCCTTTAAAATTTTTATAGTGAGTTGAAAACATCTTGGCATATAACAATGAATTTTCTTTTGAATTGATTCTATGAATTTGTTAAGTTAAAAATTATGGGAATCCTGCTATGAGTTGTGAATAAGTGGTCTCTAACCACTAAACTTGTACAATTTAATTAACATGGTTAAAAGATTCCTTTACCCATTAAAATTTTACAGGGTTCATAGACACCTTGATGTGTCATGGAGAGTTTTTGTGGCCCTTGAATTAGTCATTTGATAGAGAAATTAAATGTTGTCATTGGAATGGTAAATCTGCCAAGGTGTTGAAATAGTGAGAATGTCTTGAACTAATTATAAAATGACATTTAGTCCAAGTGTATGTTATATGAATGCATGCTAGCTATGTTAAAGATGTGTTTGTAAGTCATGAATGAGATTCCAATGAAATTGAATGCCTACATGTGAAGTAACCATGGAAAAATAAAAATGTAAAAGAGAATGTGTGGAGTTCAATTGTGCGTATTCTAACATATGGGGAAAACAAAGACAAGGCTTATATGGTTAAAGGGGGAAAGCAAAAATAAGAACTTCCCTGGGAATTTGATGAGTCGATAGACGTATGACATATAAGAATGAGCTCATGTCCTAGCAGTCTATAGTCCTTGTGGAGTGATCCACTACAGGTACTACTTGATGTGAAATTAAGCATTCCCTATGTTAACGAAGAAGAGAATGTAGCACTTAATTGAATTCGTTGTTTTGAGAGAAAATGTATGATTATCATTATTAACTGTATAATTTTTGTTTTTTTTGGATTTGATCTTACATGATATTATTTATATGAATGGAATTGTTAATTATGCTTGTTTAAGTTTGAGGGAGTACTCTACTGAGAATTATATAATATTCTCATCCCTATGTTTATATATGTTGTATTGTGCTCAAACTCCACAGATGTCGTTGGTGATCTTCTTCCTTAATTTACCCTAATGGCAATGGCACTACAACCCAGACATGGATTCATTATACGTGGTAGCACATTCTTGAATTTGAGTTTATGTGTTTTTCAGTAGTTCATTCAACACTTCTATTTTTGCACCTAAGTTTGACCCAGGCTTCCCTTATGACGGTGTGCCTTTACACATGGCACACCCTGCTGTGTTTCGTAGTTCCCCCTGCACCACCTATGTCTCTTCCTAGAAATATCAGTCCTCATCCTCTTCCTCGGACTCTGATCCACCTACTGACCCTGATGCCCCTGCTGGGGGTAATGCTATTGCACTAATGGCGAATGGTTTTATATAGGAGAGTATGGGACAACTCAGGGACTCTTGATATATGTATAATGATAGTTTAGTGGTAGAACCCTCCAGACTACAGGTTGGCCCTATTAGATGTTGATGAGATTCATTTTCTGTTTGTATAAAATTTTGCCGGATCTCAATTTTGAGCAGTTCAGACTAGATAGTAGAGGTGTTCTTTTGTGAACTGAGTCCCTGACTAGTTTAGGAAATACTAGTTTGTTTCCCAATATGATATACCTATTGTAAAGTTAACAACGATGTCCATATATGTGTATATTGGCTTTGCAACATATATGTCTACATTATTTTATTTCATTTATTTCGACTAGTGTAGATTGTGAATGTAAGTAATACTTTTCTAATTATTGTATTAACACTCAAGTAAAATATGGTAATTAGGAGGTTGTTGCATTATGATATCAAAGCTGAACTATCCTATAAGCCTGAGGATTGGACCAGCTATGCTTTCTTAGTGATTGTCCTGCATTATGATTTTATATATATGTATGACTGCTAGTTAGGAATGTTGTGGGTTGCTACTACACTTAGCTTGGTATTGAGCTTGATCAACTCAATATTTTGTTTGATGTGATAGGAATTAATGACTTTGAATTGGCAAACTAGAAGTGGAGTTGGAAACAACGCCAACATGATGAATACTTTTCGTGAGATGGCAGCTGCCATGAAAGAACAAGCTATGGCTGCTACCCGAATGATGGAGAGGTTGAACCGCAATGAAAGGCAAAACCCAGCCGATAACCCTGGAGGGAACAAAGTGGATATAGAGTATTAGAAATTTTCTGAGTTTAGAAAGACAAATCCCCCTCTATTTCGAGGAGCTTTCAACCCAAGTAACGCATAGAAATGGGTTAAGACCATGGAGAAAATCTTCTCGGTCCTTCCTTGCACAGAGATCCAAAAGGTGGCTTTTGCTACCTACATGCTGGAAGCAGATGTGGAATTCTGAGGAGATTATTTGAAGCTTCCTAGACTGAAGTTACCTGGAATATCTTTAACAATGCACTTTGCCGTAAGTACTTCCCTACTTCTGTGAGAAATACAAAAAGAGTTGGAGTTCATGGCTCTTAAACAAGGACTTATGAGTGTAGCAGAGTATACCATCAAATTTGAAGAGCCCTGTAAGTTTTCTATGATTTACCAGCATGACCCGGATGAAGTCTAGAAATACATGAAATATGAAGGAGGTCTACGAGAAAATATAGAAGCAGCTGTAAGTCTCTTGGAGATCAGAGACTATCCTACTTTGGTAAATAAATGCCGACATGCTGAGGAGTCCAACAAGAAGCTGGCAAGTTTCAAGTATGCCCAAAATAATGCTAGGAAGGGATTAGCACCTCAAGGCTCTCGATTCAAGCCTATTAACCAGTTCTAGAGGAGATTTCCACCCAATAACAACAATAACAACTGCCCTAAATGTGGGAAAAACCATGGGAACAGGCCTTGCTGGGCAACACAAATCGTTTGCTTTAGATGTGGGAAGCCAAGACAGAAAATATTTGAATGCCCCAACAAGAAAGGTCAGTAGCTCACCTCCAGGCCATAACAACATGGATTCGTTTTGACCATTAGTGTCAAAGAAGCTTCTCAATCTGCCAATCTGATCCGAGGTAAGTGTGAAGTAAATGGTAATACCCTTAATATACTATATGATATGGATGCCACTCATTCTTTTATATCACATGATTGTGTACAGAAATTGTAATTATCTGTGTCTGAATTACATTATGATCTCCTTGTGTCTATTCCTATTGCTGATCTTATTAGAACTTGTTATTCATGCATGAACCTTCCTCTTCAAATAGGTACTAGAGAGTTTACTACCAATTTAGTTTGTCTTCCTTTATCTGGTTTAGAGGTAATTTTAGGTATGGATTGGCTAGTACCTAACTATGTTCTTTTATACTATCCAGATAGAACTCCTATATTTCTTTCTACATTACCTTCTATTCCTATGGTTTCTTTTTCTTTTATTTAGACTTAGTAACACCCAATCCGAATAAAATAGACCATCAGGAATATGTTCTTCTATCGGCCAGTGAAACTAAAAGTGACCACAGGTTAAGTAAGATTCTAGTGGTGAACGAATATCTAAATATTTTTCCAGAGGATATTCCTGAGTTTCCTCCTGAACGAAAGATTGAATTCTCCATTGATTTGGTTCTAGGAACGGGTCCTATTTCAATTGCTCCTTGTAGGATGTCCCCTTTAGAGTTGAAGGAATTAAAGTCACAAGTTGAAGAATTACTAAGGAAGTACTTGATTATGTAACGCCCCAATTTTTACTGTCATTAGAAATTACTCAATTACCGAATTACCGTAGGTAATTATTACATAAGATTTGAGGCCGAACAATCCTCAATAAAGGAATATAACATTAGAAGAGAGGTTAGGAACGATTCATGCGAGAGTCGCAAATCCCGAATTTCTGTACGTATAAAATGACCAAAATGCCCCTGAAGTTATTTTACTTAGAAAATGAGGATCGTGGGCCCCACCTATTCTCAAGGGGATATTTTGAGGATAATAAGGGATTGTTTGTGTTATGTGTGTTAATAGAGCAGAAGGATCTCAATTTTGAGTTCCGACGCGCGAAATGACCAAAACGCCCTTGCGGCTGTTTTAACTCCGATGTGCGTGCCGACTGAGCCCGAACGTCACTAAAATGTTTTAAAATGTGTTTTTAAGCCGTGATTAACCATTGGTTAAGCTCGGGTGGCCTCGGGCAGTTTTTAAGTGAAAGTACGATTTTGCCCCTGTTTTTGGGGCGCTTTGCGAATTTCGGGATTTTTGATTCAGATATCAAAACCTAAGCAATATTAGGCTCAAATTAAAGCTTATTAAATTCTAAATATTAATCTAGAGTCAAAATTATGTATTTAGATTGATTAGAACCCAAAATTGCTCAAAAACACCCAAATTGCTTACTAATTCACTTAAACCCTTAACCGTAAATTCTCTAAATTACATGAATACCTTGCCTACACCTAAATAATGCATGGAACATGTAACGCCCGGGGATTGCGAAGTCGAGGAGTGATCGCCGGTGCAAGAAGGCACGGACAAGGAGCGGCTCCTGGCAGACTTCGAAAGCGGAGGGGTACATGAATGAACCGATTACACACCCGAATGAGAGGGATCCTGAGACTGTATAGGTATGGGACTATACAGTTAAGGAGGGCTTATATGAATTGATTTGTACTACCTATACCAACAAGATGCATCTTCTTTCGGTAGCCCAAATCTGAAAGAACTCCTGATTAAGCGTGCTTGACTTGGAGCAATTTTAGGATGGGTGACCTCCTGGGAAGTTTTCCTAGGAAGCATGCAGTGAGGACAAAGCATCTTTGAAAAGACCCGTGTTGGTTTGTGGGACAGTCGTCAATCTATAAAGCAGCAAGGGGGGTTACAAATGGTATCAGAGCCCGCACCTCTCCCAAGACGGTGTGGTTGAGGACGAACCAGGCGGAAGCTGGTGGGCATGTAACGCCCGGGGATTGCGAAGTCGAGTGATCGCCGGTGCAAGAAGGCACGGACAAGGAGCGGCTCTGGCGGACTTCAGCGGAGGGTACATGAATGAACCGATTACACACCGAATGAGAGGGATCCCGAGACTGTATAGGTATGGGACTATCTGATTAAGGAGGGCTTATATGAATTGATTTGTACTACCTATACCAACAAGATGCATCTTCTTTTCGGTAGCCCAAACTGAAAGAACTCCACAGTTAAGCGTGCTTGACTTGGAGCAATTTTGGGATGGGTGACCTCCTGAGAAGTTTTTCCAGGAAGCATGCGAGTGAGGACAAAGCATGCTGAAAAGACCCGTGTTGGTTTGTGGGGACAGTCGTCAATCCATAAAGCAGCAGGGGATGTTACAAATAATGTAACACCCTAATAGACCCGGACTCTATTAGCTGTTACCTATATTCTTTAATCAATTTTATTTTTAAATTAATGATAAGAAGATAAGGGTAATATTTTTTTATACGAATCTACTTTTAAAAACTAAGCCTGTAATGTGAATGGTATGTGCGCCATAGTTCGATATAATATAATTTCTAAAATTGAAGTTTATCGAGCAAAGAATATCATTGTAGAAATTTAGAATACTTAACATAACATGGAATAATTATACATTGTTACCAACATGAGTTTACAGAGTAGCACCTACATGGGTAAATACAGTACTGGCTTTTTGTACTTCTAATAAATAGTACATAGAAGAAAGTATAGCATACGAATAGCAACAGTGGAGAAGTGAAAATCTCTAGCATAGATAACTACAGAGGTGGTGGGAGTGGTTCTTAGCCTATCAGAAGTCTAATAAGAGGCTAGGCTTGTAGTGTTCATTCTCCCTAGCTCCCAGGACTCAGTGCATCTTGACTCGGGAAGCGAGACTTCCCTTCTCGAATAGTTGGGATCCATCAAGATGTCTGGTGGTGACAACGGAACATACATAGGAGTGAGAAATGCTGGATTTCTCAGTAGGAATTTCAACTTGGTATCGATCGTGTCATCGTTGTCACTCCAGCCACCTCGGGTTTATTTACAAAGTGATGGACAGGTAAAGGTTCATTTATCAAGATTTTCGCAAACGTGATTAGCCGAGGTAGAGTTACTTTTAAACTATTCTTATTAGCGAGTCATACATATCTAACTTAACTCATCAATTACAAGTCAACACATTACTTAATGATTTCATGCATCTCTTTTTTTTGTAATCATACAAGCATTTCTACTAGTAGTATTCATGCATGACACTTTATTCTCTTTTATTGACATGTCTCATAATTACTCACGGGATGAATACATCAATGCCTTAGACCACCCTAAAAGGGTAATGAGCTCATACCGTGGCCGTTGCCACAACCTTTTGGTTTTCTTTCCGTTGCCGTGATCTCAACGGTTTAGGGGGTTAAGCCGTGGGCTTAGCTCAAGTCCACTTTTCCAGACTATCATTGCTACTTTTTCAGGCTTTACTTTATTCTCATTGAGTAAGAATAATAATCATGCAATCATAAATAGATCATGGTACAATCAATCATCCATTCTTATCATTTCATAACTCATCAATATATATTCATAATACTATATATCAGCTTGGATATCATAGAAACATTTCATACACAATCTTATATCAAGTAGTAGACATTTCATACTAAGTCTCATGGTAAATAAAAATAGTATTCATGTTAAGGTGTATTTACTGGATAGACTTATATAAGATCTCATATAGATTCTCTTAGTCTTCTTTGTACACTTAATTTTTAGTAATACATTAATGCACTTTAAAATATTATTAAATGTTCTTTACATATTTTAAAGCTCCCCTATGACTTTTATATATATATATATATATATTTCCTCTCGACAATTATTACTACTTAAATATTTAAGTTTTCTTGCAATACTTGAATCTTTTATTTCAATTTCTAACATCTTTTAGAAGAAAAAGTTTGTAGCTCTCTATATACTTGTTATCTCAGCCTAGAAAAGGTAGTTTTAGATTCCTTCAACTGTAATCTATGCACAGGAGGGTTCCCAGGAAAGAGAGGTGGGTCACAATGGACACGCTTAAATACCAAGTCTTTCCTTAGTCAGAACTGTTCCAAACTACACTCTCACAGCACAGTGTCCTGAAAATTTATTTCTCATCCTATATTTACGTGGTGCAAAGCATTATGTATAACATACATAGATGTGTTTCTCTATGTGTTAGCTTTCCTAAGGAGTTGAAATCAGTCCATTTGGATTTTTATATAGTGAGTTACACTTATTTTACTACTGCAAGGTCATATGTAGAGTTTCAGTTTTTGGCTTAGCTTTGAAAATTTATATCTTGAGTTAGAGAACTCCGTTTTGGGTGATTCTTTTTGGAGAGTCTTCTATAATGAGTCTAGTTTATGATAAAAATATTTTTATTTTGGGATACTTCATATTTTATGATCATTACATTTCGAAGTGCCTGCTGCCAGAATCAACCAGAAATTCCAGCACCTACCATTTTTATGTCTTTAGTAATTTTTATTAAAAACAAGTTTCACATAGTATCATTTTATGTTATATTTGAGTATGATAGCATCATAGAAGTGCTAGGAACATAATGGAATATATTGTGCTATCTAAAAATATATTTTACAAATAATCATTCAAAACTTTTGACAATAACTCAAGGTTGAGGCATTCTATCCATGGTTAGAAGCCAATAATGCTTGAACAAATAAAGAAGAAACTCCTACCTCTTATGTAGGGTCTAAAAATAGTCCTTCTCTTCTTTCTTGAGCTTAAGCAAGAGTCCTTGGAGTAGATGACCCTCCTTGAATCTTGGCTCTAGAACTTGAGTGCTTAAGAAAATATTTCTCACCAGAGTTAAAGATTGTAACTCTTATGAGAGCTAGTGAAGGTTTGAGTTTAGAATTTAAGTGTTTAAAATAAGGTTTAGAGGGTTAAGAGACATCTTTGAAGAGGAGAACATAAGAAGAATGGTAGAGAAAAATATAAGAAAGAAAGAGCACTTAGGGAGTTTCTAAGGCATGGAAACTAGTAAAAGTGTATGTATTTTACAAGAGCTAGAGAATGTATCTCTTGCAAAGCATGTAAGGCCTCTTTGTGTTTTGGAAATGTAAGGAATGGAAAAGAGTTTGAAGAGTATTTATAGTGGAAGGATCAAGACAAGAAACATTTAGAGAATTAATTCTTGGAGCATGATTTATGGAAACATGTTGGCCAAACTTTGGATGAAAACACTCCATGTTTTATGGAAACATGTTGGCCTAGTTTTATGAAATCATGTTCCATGTTTTATGAAAAAATGTTAGTGGAAATTTTCTAACCTTTAATGTATGCATCATAGATTTATATCATGTGTTCTTATGCTTTAATAAGTGTTTTTAATTTTTTTTTTTTTTTTAGCATGAGATTATCTATGTGCATGTATGTGATTAAGAATGTGTATGATGTATGTGGTTGAATTATTGTATTGTCATCTTAATCCAATGGCTTAGATTCATTCTTGCCTAAAGACAAATCTAGGGATTTGTGCAATGGCATTGTTGTAATTGTCATTGTAGTAATTTCTTTAACTAAGACAAGGATACTTTTGTAATTATACAATGACAATGGTATTCTTGTAATTCTATTTACAGAGTAAGGGTATCTTTGTCATTTACTAATAAAGCAAGGGTAGTTTGGTAATTTCCTTTACATAGCAAGGGTATTTTCGTTATTTCTGTTAAATGATGGCATTTTTGTAATTCTTTGCATTTTTCTCTAGAAACACAAGAATATTCTAATAATATTTGTTATGTTTCATAAAACTGGTCCAGGTTCTCTTGGTTTTTGCTATATTTTATCTAATTTCTAATTAGCATTAATCGATATTTATATTATTTATGAATTTAAGGATGTTACAGAACACACAAATTTCACTTCTTTGGGCTGTAATGGACGAAATTATTGATGCCATTATGCAGCTGAATTATTGCCAAAAGTTGCACTAAAGCAAAATGCCAAAATGTCACCATAAGAGACATAATTCCTTAATTTCATACAACTTTGTCTAAAATGATTTTTCCTCCCTTATTTCTCCTGCAAAATTCCATCCACTACCTCATCATTTTGGCCAATTAGAAGCCTCAAAATCTTCTATAAATAGGCTTGCTTGAGTGGTCTTGGAATGCTTGGTTCATAACTAGTTTTTAGGAGCACCAAAAACTTTCTTTCTTCCTCCTCTTTGGCTGAATTCTTTCTTCAATTTTTTCAAAGAGATTTTGTTTCATTTCACTTCAAGAAACCAAGTTCTCTTCCTCTTCTTCAACTCAGATTAGGTAGGGAGTAGTTTCTAAATTTATTTCTATGCTTTGAGGAGTTGTGTTTTTAGCTCAAAATGATGAAATTATGAACATACCTTAGCTTTTCATTTTGGTTTTCCTCTTCAATTTTTCTTTAACCAATTCAACCATATGGCCTAGGTGGAACTAAGATGATGGCTTGATGATGAGGACCTTGAGGGTGGGTTGTAAATCCATCACAAGTTAGGCCTCTAAAGCTTGAAAATTCCACTTGATGCAAAACTTTAAAGAATAATGCTTTATGATGCTAAAACAAAGATTTTTAGTTTAGAACTTGAAAGATGTATTTTCCTTTTATGTTTTATTTCTTGTTAAGATATGTATTGGGTTGAATTTATAATTCTTTTAAAGTCTTGAAGGAGCTCTAGTAAAGAAACAAAATGAATTTGCATCCATGATTAAGTTTATGCTTTGCATAACCATGTTTACCTTCTATGTCATCACTAAATTTTCAAGAATGAATAAATGAACTTGCATTTCTCATGTTTAAATTCCAAGCTTGTATTTCATGTTTATGTTTCAAGTCATCACTTAATCTTTCAAGATAATAAAGAGGTTGCATCTCATATTTAATTTATACTCTCACTATATTTTATAATGGCTAAAAGAATCAACGTATGGCATGTTTATTTTATGCCATCACCTAAAGATCCTAGAGCTCAAAGACTTGCCCATGTATCACAAGCAAAGAAATATGATTATTGGAGTTAAAGAATTTATTCTTTAAAAAGTCTTGAGATTGGAGCTTAAAAAGATGTAATAATAATTCTCTTCTCCCTTTCTTGGTCCTGCGAACTACACCGCCGGTTTCTTAATATTCCCTTCTCCTCTCTCGGTCTGTGCGGACTATCGCGCTCAGGTTTCTTAATATTCTCTTCTCCCTCTCTTTGGTCCTGTACGGATTACCGCCGCTCCAGTTTCTTGTATCATGTTTATATTTCAAGTTCTTGCATCATGTTTAATTTTCAAGTCATCACCTTAAATCTTAAAGATAAAGAAATGGAATTGCATATCATGTTTATAATTCCAAGCTATCACCTTATAAAGATAAGATTAAAATAAGGTTGCATAGCATGTTTATAATTCTAAGATGTCACCTAAATCTCTAAAGCTCAAGACTTACTCCTTTTATCTTAAGTGAGAATTTTAATTGTGAAGATCCTCCCAAATTTGACAAAAGAACTAGTTTCTAAATGAGTTTTAAGGCTTTGCAAGGATTTTACGGGGAACTAGTATTTTATATGCACTTAAAATATGATTCTATGTAATTGCATGAGGTTCATGATTAGATCCCACTGATCTGAGTTTAGTATCAATGTGTGATAATGATTTGATATGATTGAAGTTGTGATAATTATGGTTTATTGTTAAGAGAATGATTCATAATTGGTTTAGTAACTAATTAGTTCTATAACTGATAATTCTATGTAAGGATTGGATGCTTATTAAGTACTTGATATCATTGAATGATTTCGTGCCTTGCATGTTATAGTTCTTTGTGGCAAATAATGAGAATGCTTATACATGAAATGTTCTTTATGATGTAAAATTTACCTTTGTTGCTAGAAGAAAGTGTATCATTGTAAAAGTGTAATTTGGAAAGGTTACGCTAAGGAAAGACTTGGTATTTAAGCGTGTTCATTGTGACCCACCTCTCTTTCTGGGAATCTCCCATATGCATGATTCTGATTGATATATATTATTCTAGCTTAAGACTATAAATGAGAAAATGTTATGATGTTTATGAATTGTATTATGATATAACATGCAAAGATTTAATGGTGACTTAAACTTATAAGAAAATGATCCTTTGGAACCATCAGACTATAGGTGGTGAAAAGGTGATTTTAGCCCCCTAACCCGTTCTCTCAAAAAGGTAGAGTCGGGACTTTAGCTTATCAAAAGGGATAAGTATATGCTAGTGACGACTAGTAAAGTATGAGCTCATAACCTAAATTACTCCCAAAAGGGTGGAGTATAGGGTGGCCGAAGGAAAATAATGATGATGATAAGATTTTAAGTCACCTAAGGCACTAAAGAAATGAAATATGTGCACTTTGTCCACGTGTAGCTAATATTATATGACGTTCTTTTATGCATGTTATTTGATAATGATGATGAGGAAAATGATGTAATGATAAAGGAAAAGTTCATTGTAAATATGACATGTTAAGATTATGATGCATTATAAGACGCATGATTAAAAATTGACGAACCTCGGTTAAGTATTTGTCCGAACTTAAAATGAATCTTTGCATGCTCACTATTTTAGAATAATCCCGAGGTTCCTGGGGACTTTGATGATGACACTGTAGAAGGAGGTACCCTACTGAGAATTCTTTAGCAAGATTCTCACTCCCTTTTCTTTATTTCCGTCATTATCTCCAGATTCAGATGGCGACATTCGTCCTGTTCGTTGATACCCCTACTTGGGAATTTCACTATGATCCGGTGCATCGCTCGTATCATTTTGAAGGGAGGTGTGCAGTTCGTGTTTTTATTTACATAGGTCGTCCATTTGCACATCCTATCCCTAGTTATCGATTTTCTCTTACTTCTCCCTATGGCGATGAAATGGTTTTCGAACATGCACGTCCACTTGATGAAAGGATGTTACGTTCTTATCCCGCTTCATCTGTTGTCCATGGATTTCAGTATGTTCGAGACGAGATATTCAAACTGATCCTTCAGAGGACACTCCTACTCATGTATATTCTGAGAGCTCTGCTCCTACTCCCACATGTGTAAGAGAGGGTAGTGAGGAAATAGTTGTTCAGTAGGGTTAGCAAGAAGGCCGTCCATGCGACCCGACTGGTGCATCTCGTGTGTCCCTCCCCAGGGAGCTCATCGATGGATCGGATTTATTCCCCATTTCGGGACAGTGGCCATAGAAGGTTCTTAGTAGATTTATGTGTGATCATGCACCCTAGTTTTAGGATAACCTTCCCGGCTTATGGAGTTATCTAGTTTAGGGGCATGTATTTCCTTAAGTATATTTTCTTTTATAGGTTTACATAAGATAATGATGTATGAACATAACCCACCCTTTGAGTGAGGTTATTGTATGTAAATATATGCTATAATGTGCTTATGGATGTTATATGATGGAGCCTAAGTGATATGATGTGATATATTCTTAAACGTCTTATTATACTCCGCTTACTCGTTCACGTTGTACTCGGCTCACGTTTTCAATTATGTGTTTTAAAAAAAAAAATGGCTCGTAATTTCACTAAGTATTTTCAAATTATGAAGAAAGAACCAAAGCAAGGAGTAAAGTCTAGTTATTAATCAGATTCAACCTAGGTGTATCTGGTTAATTACTAGGGTGTTACAGATTAGACCCAGTGCCTCTCCATGGGAAGCCCATATTCTTCTAGTGAAGAAAAAAGATGGGGGTATGAGGCTTTGTATGGACTATAGGCAGTTGAATAAGGTGATGATTAGGAACAAATACCCTTTGCCAAGGATTGACGATCTTGTGGATCAGTTGAGAGGGGAAGCCGTATTTTCAAAGATTAATCTTAGATCAAGCTGCCATTAGATTCGAGTTTCAGATAAAGATATTCCCAAAACTGCTTTTAGAACTCGATATGGGCATTACAAGTATAGGGTGATCTCTTTTGGACTAACCAATGCTCCGGCTGTATTTATGGATTACATGAATCGAATCTTCTGCACTTACTTGGATAAATTTGTAGTTACCTTTATAGATGATATACTTATCTATTCAAGGACTACGGAAAAACATGTGGAGCATCTTAGGATTGTGTTACAGATCCTAAGGGAGAGGAAGTCGTATGCTAAGTTGTCAAAATGTGAATTCTAGATGGAAGAGGTTAGATTCCTAGGTTATATGGCATCATGAAGGGGAATTTCAGTAGATCCCAGTAAGGTGGAATCAATACTTCGTTGGGAATGACCAATAATGGTGACTGAGATTCGGAGTTTCCTAGGGTTAGCTAGATACTATAGGCGTTTTATCATGAGTTTTTCTTAGATAGCCTTACCTTTGACTAATTTAACCTGAAAGAATGCTCTATTCAAGTGGACACCAAAGTGTGAAAATAGTTTCCAGGAATTGAAGCAAAAGTTGACCATGGCTCCAGTATTAGGATTACCTGACCGTCATGAACATTTTGAGGTTTATTGTGATGTTTCTAGTAAGGGTTTAGGATGTGTGTTGATGCAAAATCAAAAAGTGGTCGCCTATACTTCTCGACAATTGAAACCTCACGAAGTCAACTACCCAATTCATGACCTTGAACTTGCGGCTGTAGTTTTTGCTCTAAAGATCTAGCGACATCTTCTGTATGGCATGTAGTTTAATGTTTTCTCAAACACAAAAGCTTAAAATATCTTTTTGACCAGAAGGAGTTGAATATGAGACAATGAAGATGGATGAAGTTCTTCAAGGATTATGATTTCAACCTAAATTACCATCCAGGAAAGACAAATATTGTTGCCGATGCACTGAGTAGGAAATCCTTAAGTGTAGCATGTTTGATGATTAAAGTGACAGAGTTAGTTGAAATCTTTAAGAAGCTTAGTTTAGATATGTGTGTAACCCTTCAAGGTGTTGTATTAGGCAAGATACAAGTAACAAGTGAGTTCAAAGGATAGATTTTCGATGTATAATGCGAAAATCTAGAGTAAAATCAATTCATACAAAGAAATTACCAGGATTTACTCAAGACCAACAAGGTATATGGAGATACTAGGATAGAGTATATGTACTTGCTAGTGGCAATCTTAGAAAAGAAATCTTAGAGGAAGCTCATAGGAGCGAATTCACCATACACCCAAGGACTAGTAACATGTATGTGGATCTCAAGAAAAATGTTTTGGAGGTCCGGAATAAAGAGAGACATGGTAGAGTTTGTCAAAAGTGTCTCACATGTCAAAAAGTTAAAATAAAATACCAAAAACTAGCTGGGACCCTGTAACCTTAAGAAATCCTAGAATGGAAGTAGGAAAGTATCTTTATGGACTTTGTAATGGGTTTGCCAAGGACATCATCAAGTCATGATGCTATATGAGTTATAGTAGATAGATTGACTAAGTCTGCTCATTTCTTACCTATTAAAACTAATTATCCTTCGGATAAGTTAGCTTCTTTGTACATCCAAGAAATAGTGAGACTAAATGGTGTTCCTTCTTCAATAATTTTTGACAGGGACCCTAGGTTTACTTCAAAATTTTGGGGAGTTTTTCAAGAGGCCTTTGGAACCAAACTTTATTTAAGTACTGCCTACCACCCTTAGACTAATGGACAAACAAAATACACTATACAAACCCTAGAAGACATGTTAAGGGCATGCGTGATTGAGCAAAAATGAAGTTGGGATAAGTTACTTCCATTGGTTGGATTTGCTTATAATAATAGTCATCACGCTAGTATTGACATCGCTTCGTATGAAGCACTATATGAAAGAAAATGTCAATCTCCATTATGTTGGTATGACTCAGGGGAGGCAGGATTGTTGGGACCCGACCTTGTTAACCAAATGACAAAGCAGATCTAGAAAATCAGAAGTAAAATCCTCACTGCACAAAGTCGTCAAAAAAGCTATGCTGACACTGGAAGGAACCTTTAGAGTTTCAAGAAGGAGAACATGTATTCCTGAAGGTCACGCCCCACTATTGGGGTAGGTAGAGCTTTTAGAGTTAAGAAGTTGTCACCCAGGTTCATCGGTCCTTTTCAAATTCTCCGACGAATTGGGTCAGTTGCCTATCAGATAGCCTTACCTTTACATTTATCTAACCTTCATAATGTCTTCCATATATCTCAACTTCGAACATATCATCCAGATCCACACCATATTATTGAGCTTGAATCTATACAGTTAAGGGATGACTTGACATTTCAAACCCTTCCTATTCAGATCATTGATAAAGAAGTTAGGCAACTTATAAATAAATATGGAAACTTGTAAAAGTGGCTTGGGGTGGACCTGGAAACGAAGAATATACATAGGAATTAGAATCAAGCATGAAGAAAGATCATCTAGAATTATTTCTAGGTATTAAATTTTGAGGACAAAATTTTTATTAAGATGAGTGATAATGTAACACCCTAATTTTTATTCAGAAAATAATTGAGGCTTTGTTAATGAGAATATCAAAATTCTGACAGACATAGAAATGATGAGAACAATGCAAGAAAAAAAACATGAATAGTATTTTGTGGGCCCCGCAGGCCCACAGGGACAGCGAAAGCCCCTGATTCGGGACTCGAAGGTGCTCTAAATTGGGAAAACATGGAAATAAGGTTATAAATGGTTAGAAATGAAAAGCTTATACCTAGCATCAAATGTTGAGTAATACTTGATTTCTCGACTGCAGTGTTTCACCCCTTAGATAAAATTTTAGTGTGTGAGTTCTAACACCAAAAACTAATTTGATCTCTACAAAATAAATGAGCTTATCTCTTTAAATCAAGTGAATAGCTAAGATTCAATCTTAGATTACAAGGTTGAATCATAGCCATCCATTTTACTTTTTAAGATTAGGATTTATCTAAGTATATTACATGATATTAAGTCATTATTACAAGATGTATATGAACTCAAATCTTCTCCGATAAGGCAAAGAAACCTTCAGCCATTAAAGGAGACAGCAGCAAGCTCATTTTCCATATCCAAGTGCTTCATCTTGGTTTCAAATCCTATATACACTAACCTAGAGTCATTGAAATCAAAACCTTCATTCATCAAAGTTGTTATACCTCAAACCCTACAATTCTAATCAATCAAAATTTAATTCTCCATCAATTTTCACCTTAGTTCCTCACTCCCTCACTACCTAGGGGAGGTTAGGTGTGTGACTAGGAGTTCTTAAGGTGAAAAGAAGTCAAGTAGAGCATCCTTTCGAGCAAAGAGCTCAAAAGCTTTCAAATTAGGGTTTTCTTTGTTCTTTTCTTTCCAATTTTATGCTAAACAATTCTATTGCATTAGGTCCAAAATTTTTTGGTTAATGATATATGGTTGTTGATGTATGAATTTTTGTGCAGGGTTTGGATAAGGTAAGAGACCTCATTTCATCAAAAGAAGTTTCAGTTAGGCTGCTGGATTTTCAGTTTGGCTACATACAAGGAACTTTCATGAATTTTTGGATATATTTGTGGTCATATTCATGATCTGGAAAAATTATATGTTGAATCTAACATCTCAAATAACTACATAAATTTTCTTGAGCCTTTGTTTTAAAGAATACTGCCTTAAAAAAATCAAAGACTTAAATGGTACTCATGCTGTCTAGGTTTTTGAAATAGAAGCAGTAAAATTGTTTAATTTTATTATCATAGTAAATGATATATTTCTCTATTAAAACTTTTATAGTGAGTTGATAACATCTTGACATATAACCGTGAATTTGATTTTGAATTGATTCTATCAATTGGTTAAGTTAAAAGTTACAAGAATCTTGCTATGAGTTATGAATAAGTGGTCTTAGACCACCAAAATTGTACAATTTAACAAACATGGTTAGAGGATTCCGTTTATCATGAAAATTTTACAAGGTCTCGTAGACACCTTGATGTGTCATGGGGAATTTTTGTGGCCCTTGAATTGGTCATTTGGTAGAGCAATTAAATGTTGTCATTGGAATGGTAAATCTGCCAAGGTGCTGAAATGATGAGAACATCTTGAACTAATGATAAAATGACATTTAGTCCAAGTATATGTTATATGAATGCATGCTAGCTATTTCAAAGATGTGTTTGTAAGTCATGAATGAGATTCCAATGAAATTGAATGCCTACATGTGAAGTAACCATGGAAAAATAAAAATGTAAAAGAGAATGTATGGAGTTCAATTGTGCATATTCTAACATATAGGAAAAACAGGGACAAGGCTTATGTGGTTAAAGGGAGAAAGCAAAAATAAGAACTTCTCTGGGAATTTGATGAGTCAGTAGATGTACTGACATATAAGAATGAGCTCATGTCCTAGTAATCTATAGTCCTTGTGGAGTAATCCACTACAGATACTACTTGATGTGAAATTAAGCCTTCCCTATGTTAATGGAGAAGAAAATGTGGCACTTAATTGAATTCATTGTTTTCAGAGAAAATGTATGATTATCATTATTAACTCTATAACTTTTTTTTTTTTTGGATATGATCTTGCATGATATTATATGAATGGAATTGTTAATTATGCTTGTTTAGGTGTAAAGGAGTACTCTACTGAGAATTATATAATATTCTCATCCCTATGTGTATATATGTTATATTGTGCTCAGACTCTACAAATGCCATTGGTGATCTTCTTCTGGCACTACAACCCAGACCTGGATTCATTATACGTGGTAGCATATTCTCAAATTCGAGTTTACGTGTTTTTCAGTAGTTCATTTAGCACTTCTGTTTTTGCACCTGAGTTTGACCCAGGCTTCCCTTATGACGGTGTGCCTCTATACATGGCATACCCTGTTGTGTTTGTAGTTCCACCTGCACCATCTATATCCCCTCCTGGAGATGACCCATTCTCTTCCTTGGACTTCGATCCACCTACTGACCCTGATGCCCCTGCTAGGGACAATGCCATTATACCAATGGTGAATGGTTTTATATAGGAGAGTATGGGACAACTCAGGAACTCTTGATGTATGTATAGTGTTAGTTTAGTGGTAGAACCCTCCAGACTACAGATTGACCTATTAGATGTTGATGAGATTCATTTTCTCTTTGTATAAAATTTTGCTGGATCTCGACTTTGAGTGGTTCAGACTAAATAGTAGAGGTGTTCTTTTGTGAACTGAGTCCTTGACTAGTTTAGGAAATACTAGTTTGTTTCCTATTGTAAACTTAACAACAATGTCCATATATGTATATATTGGCTTTACAACATATATGTCTACATTATTTTATTTCATTTATTTCGACTAGTATAGATTGTGAATGTAAGTAATACTTTTCTAATTACTGTGTTAACACTCGAGTAAAATATGGTAGTTAGGAGGGTGTTATAGATTTAAACGGCTCCGCCTCCAGGGGCAGCCCTTTTCCTTTAAGACAACGAGGTTCATAGTGTGATACTTTTACTCAATGGCTAATGTCACTCTTATTCTTGCTCTACTTCTTTCTCTTCTATGCCTGACATTAACTGGCACTGCAAAGACTTCTAATCATTAGTTCTTGAACTTTTCACTTTCTATGCATATATCATGTACAGAAATCAACCCACTCTTATCCATCTATGTAGAGAATACAAAAAGATATACATAGCCTTTATATGCATATATCTTCAACATACATAATGCCACACATCACATGCATCAAACTATGAACCACAAGTAGCATGTCTTTCACAAAGATCATTGTAATATTCTTTAGTTCTTATGCACCAATTTCTCTACCTCAAAATTCCCTAGTCTTTTAATCAACCATTTTCAAACATCAAATCATGCTCACATGTCATGCTAACATCTGGATCTAAGGTAAATAATCTGCAAGCTTAATAAGTCCACTAATAATCTTACTATCTTATTACCAATTGCATATTTCACCTAGCATGTTTTGACTTAATCTTACTTAAGAATTTTCATACACAGTTTAGGAAAACCATATGTTTCTTGCATGGGGTTCTGAAAGGTGAATTTGTTTAGGAACACCAAACCACTTAAGTAATTCAATTCTTTGTAAGTAAAACATGTTCCTATCTTCTTTTCTTTATTCTAAGAGAGCAAATCATTATAATACAACACAACACAGAGATTACAGTTTCATTTCAATACTCAACATGAGTGAAAGCACATTAGTCCTTTATACCAAACTTGTCTCACGGATTTTGTGAAATTGTTAACAAAAACTAGTTTGAGAAATCCCTTTTATTTTAGAATTTTGTACAACTTGGCCAAAGGCCTTAACCATTCGTGAAACTATTTGCAATTATACAAATACAGTTTCTAATGCGCAGGTCAAGCTTATAAAACATAACAATCAAAACAAAAAATTAAAAAGACATGATATCAGTAAACATGATCCTTAAATACCACAGGGTACCTAGGAAATCATTATGTTCATTGTTCCAAAAGACATAATTAGCCAATATGCTCAAACGAAGGGCATAATATGTAGTCCTATCATCCTTTCTTCTAAAATTCAAAATCATCTCAACAAAATCAATTATCCATACATCATTAAGATTTTTTATAACTTATCCATACTAGTTCTAATCATAGGTAATTAAATATTCATATAATCAGAAAAATAATAGCAAGCTGTAGTCAAAAAGATCAAGGACAACTAATATACCTAGTGATTTGATACAAACCTAGCATATCTTGTCATGAAGCATCACTATGCACACTCCAAATTGAACTATCATTCTATGTTCTATTGTTAACTTAATTCACATGTATGCGATGCGTATATCTTGTAATTGTACAATTCTAAAATATATAGTACAACAATGCATTCAAAAAAAATATGGCATGTATGCTGATCATGGCATCAAAGTCACATAAAACAATCTAATATCTTAAAATCAATAGTCATTCTTATTAAATGCCCACATTTGTAACACGAAGGTATCAAACAAACATGGAAATACATGGCTTTTCCTACATGTCTGACAATTAGATATGACCAACGAGTCTTGGGTTAGGCAGTGGCAAAGGTCGTTGGAGAGGGCGCTAAAGAGGTGGCCCCAACCAATGGTACTTGCTATTGACTTTAATCAGAGCTAGTCATGTCTAACTGTGTCTCTTGTTAGGGCACTCTTGCTCTAAGGTGTCCATCTACTACCTCTGCTAGACTTAATGCTAAGAGGGGGAAACACATGATCAGATCAAAGATTATAGAGAATGACAAAACTCTAACTGATCTAAGACATGACTGACTCTTCCTATAAGCCTCAAATACCATCACGTTAGTGCGAATAGCTGCAGTTCCATTCACATAAGTGTCATGCCATTTGTGGACACTTGCTCCAGTACCATGTAGGGAAACCTAATGCTTTGATATGACTTTGTCACGACTCGACTTGGATGTGCAGCCAATGCATGAGAAATCTCATTCCACATAAGCTTCGTGACCTGGGATGCCCTGTAAACATGATATTTATAGCTCATTTAATTTCATTTGCTACATATAAATCACTTGCTATTATTTCATAAAAATAGTATTAGAAATCTCATAATTTGTCTCTAAGTCTGTGGTTATAGTAACACCAAAACATATAACATCTGTTTATACCAAATAACTATAAGGGTTGATATTTTATAAATACAACTCATGATGTCTTCATTATATGCATGGACTATAGAGACTACTCCATGGTCTAGGATCCTGCTTGCAAATGTATTGGAGTACTCTAAATAAGAATGCTTCACTCAATGATGCTTACCAACTAAACTCTATTGCTGCTAGAAAGATGGTGGAAAAGAATCTACAGCAGCTACGATATCTATAATGGAGAGAAAAATAGCAGGGTGAGTTTTATTATCAAAACTTAGTGAGTGAGTCCTCACCTGGATACCCATGTCATGGGATACCAAGGGAAGATACACATGACTATAAAAACATCAATAGTAATAACATCTTAAAGCATTTTATATTTAAAATCATGCACTCAAAATCATAGCTTTCTATAAACTAACCTAACAGTACCTGATAGAGAAACAAAAGTCTCTACTCTGGTTACGTACACTGTGTGTGATGTAACAAAACTTTGAATATAAATCTTTAGTCACATATGGGCGTTACATATCACCGTGCTCAGTGTGACAGTAAATTCTCTGTTATTCTGAATATAAATCATTAGTCACATCTTGGCATTATGTATCGCAGTCCCTAGTGTGACAATAACTTCCCTGTTTCCTTTGGCCCAAGCTACTTTGTAGCAAGGTTAATGGATACTGCCATTAACACGCAGCCTGTTTCTCTATAGCTATTTTCAGCTCAATCAGAATCTCAATCTTTTCTTTATATTTCATAAAGTCTTCTATCTTAGGATTCAAGCCTTTTGATATCAAATATCTAGTGCCAGTAATCATATAATCTTCCAATCAACTCTAAACAATGCAAATCTAAATTTAATGCTTTATAAATTCATTTATTCAACAATAGCCCCAACGTTTTCAAGAAAACATATCTTCATGATAAAACCAATAGGTAATAGCACAATACTTCACAAAAATCTCACTAGTTCACAAAATAAACTTAAAATCATATATAATCTCATGTTTTAAGTGAAAATAGATATAACAATTAACATAGAGGCTACAGATATGAACCCACTCACCTGGAGGGGTGAATAGTGAAGAACTAACATCAACAGAACTCTGGAGAAGTAGAAATGATACCACGATCTCACAGGGAAATAGTAGAACTCTAGATTAACCTCTAAAAACCCAAGAATCCATCTCTAAGAAGGTAGAAAGCTTCTTTCCTTTGGGAAGCATAGGGAATCCCCTCTAAACAAGAAAAACTTAAAGGAAATGAAGCAAAACTAACAAGATAACACACATTTAAGACTTAGATGATGGAAGATTCCAAGTTAAACTTGAAAGAATTGGGAAAAAAATGGAGTTCAGAGGGTGGAATGGGATTGGGAGGTGAAATTTTCGCATTTCGAAGGAGTGGGAGGTGTGCGGAGGTCGGTTATAGGATTTGAAACCCAAAATGAAGGATTTTAGGTAGTGTTTTTTACTGTCTCCAGGATAGAAATACAGAGACACTAGAGACAGGAACAATTTTTCTATCCTTGGGATAGAAAAACACAAAATTTCTGTACCTCCAAAAAGTGGGGACAGGATTTGGAGCCAAAAATTTAATATTTTTGTCTTTCAATAATACCCTTATACATATTTATTATTCATGTCTCTGTCTCTACTCTCTCTATATTTCTGTCCCTGTCCCTATATTTCTGTCTCAGGATAGTAAACAAATGCTACCTTTATAGAATTGTTGACTGCTGCAGTGTTCATCAGAGAGCATGAATTCTACTATCACACCGCCTTACTGTTCCCTGAGAGTGCTCTCCAAAATGGTCTCGTTTCTCACTTATTTATATTTATTAATTCCTCTCCACCAACTTTAAAATATAAATGTAAATAAGGAAATACCCCCCGATTTGAATTCAAATAAAATATCAGAAAAATTAAAACCTCAACAAATCAAAATCTAAATTTTGGGTTTTAGTTCAAATTCGGGAATTCTTAGGATTCTATAAACTTATAAGCTAAAAGTGAAATGTTTAAATGTTTCATAAAATTCATTAAAAATCACTCTTTAACTCATTATTTCTCTAGGGAAAAATTATCAGGACTTTTGATCCCAAGAATATGGCTCTATTATATAGCCCTCCAAGGAAGTGTAGGGTGCAGACTTAGTGAAATTCAGGACCCTGAATGATAGGTAAAGGTAACCGACACCCTTTTTAATTCAAAAAAATTTTCTAACCATTTTATTTAAAACTAGCGTATTACAAGAATCACAATCAATATACACCAAATAATGTATTTAAGAAACTGAGAATAACTTTGAGTTTGAGAGAATGATGGGCACTAAAAGAGTAATGCATAGTGTGGATCCTTGACTGATGCATTTATGATTGAATTTTGAAGACAATTTATTCTTGCAGCAACATTCAAATCCTAACCTCAGGAGAAATCCCAAAAATTCTACTTCAAACATACACGTACAAAAAAACAACTAAAGCCAAATTTTGTAAATCATTGACATAGAAACCTCTTTACACACTAAAGACATAAAAGCACAACAATCATCATAGAACAAGAAATCAAGACTTCTCAAACAAACACAATTTCAATCTCAAAGCATTAACACAATTAAGGAGAGGTAATTATCCTTTAAAGCTGACAAGCACTATATGATTAAAGAGATCACAAATGAATAGGGGAATGAAATGAAACAAAACCAACAAATTCAACGGAATCTAAAACAAGGATAATAAAAGTAAATTCGAAAAAAAATAAAATAAAAGAATTACAATAAATTGGTAATATACAAAACTAAAGAGCAAGATCTCGCTCTGTATACTAATGAAGAAACATTGGCACTTCAATCTAAATTCAATTTCACATAATACTCCCTACGCCTTGCAACCAAAGCTGCTGAGTAATCCATATATTACATCATCAAGTTTAGCAGTAAATGAGATTTTTCTGAAGAATCCAATTATAGGAGAACTTGAAGCAGAGTATTATACTTAAATCCTCTCTTATTGACTTTTCTTGTATTACTGGCACACAATGGACCCATAGGTTCAACAATGTATCAAATTTGATTTAATATTAACACCAATGGCACTAGTTTGACACATATTATATAAAGAGTGATTTTTCATTTTAAATGTTTTGGAGGAATTGGTTTTGGTGTGAATGATATATATGGAATAGATTAGGGAGCTAGGGCTGACGGTGATCATAGTGACCTAGGTATTATATACTTCAGCGATTGGCTTGTTATTGAAGACATTCCCTTTTGTGGTTTTGGTAGCCAAAATCAACTCAACTATCAGGGTTGGATTTTCTCTTCTTTGTTGTTAATTGCGATGCTAAACAAGCGGTTATTCAATATCAATATTTATGTATGCTTTTCCCGTGTATCAAATTATAGCAGTGATTCTGCTAGCCCTTTTCAGTTTTAGTAACTTAAGATGCATGCATTGGAAATGAAATAATGTTTTTGATGAAGTCGAATAGTATTACATTGTCCCCAAAATTGCTTTCTTATTATGCCTATAACTAATTTTTCAAAATGCAGTGAGTGAGTTTTTTACAGATTTCATGAGAATATGGCTGAGAATTATGTTAATATTCTTGTCCATTATGATGGTGAAATTATAAACACAATTGAGGGTGAGACATTCTGTAGTGATAATCAAGCTTGGTTAGTTGTCCATCCAGCTATTAGTTTGTTGGAGCTTCAAAGCAGAATACTAGAGGAGTACGAAGGCAACAATAAGCAAATAGGAAAAATATTTTATCGGATGCCTGTTGATATTGGGCCAAATGGGATTCGATATAGAAAGTTTTGAATTTGGAAGGATGAGCACGTCCATCACATGTTTGCTTATTTTGATGCATTCACTGAAGTTCGTACAATAGATCTATTTGTCAAACTCCAAGATGGTTCTTTAAGCTTTGGAGGTTTTGCTCAAGGTCTAGCATTTGTTGCTGGATGTAATGCATCTACATTTGTTGAAGTTGCACATGATCATGTCCAAAGCTCTTATGCAGGAGATGATGACATGGCTTCTCTAAGCTTTGCACAGCTTGTGAGGCAAGTTGAAGAGCTGCTGACAAAATCCACGACCCGATGCTTGCAGGTCGGACCGCTGGGGGATTTTGATTTTATTGTAGAGCACCGGGATGCTAAAGATGATGAAGAAGAAGAGTTCGGTCACGCAGTAGATGATGATGATGATGATGAACAGCAATTGTTTCAAATAGAAAACTTTAGTGTGTAGTTCCCATCATAGTCTCAATCTTGACAGCATCCGAGTCACTATTCAGCAGTGGATTTAGATACAATGCGGTCTGATGTAATTGGGTCTGCTTCAGGTTCGGGCTTGGTGGGGGAGAAAAAGTTGGCAGTTGGGCAAGTGTTTCAAAGTAAAGAGGAAGTGTTGTTTGCAATTAAACATTACAGCATTCAAAGAGGTGTGCAGTACAAAGTTTATGAGTCTAACCACATAAAATTTCATTCCAAATGTATCAAGTTTGGCATTGATTTAATTAGAGTATATGCGTCACATTTCGCAAAAAACTATAGTTGTCGGAAGTGCAGAAACTAAACGGACTGCATACATGTGTCTTTCCTGAGTCAACAGATCAACATGCCCAAATGGATTATCATATTATCTGTGCACACATATATCCAATAGTGCAAGCGGATCCAACGATAACCATCAAATTGCTACAAGCATTGGTAGAGACAGATTTGAGGTTCAAGACAACATACAGGAAAGTATGGCTAGCCAAACAAAAAGCAATTGCTATGATTTATGGCGACTGGGATGAATCATACAACGAGCTTCTTAGATGGTTAGGCGGTCTGCAAGCTTATATGCCAGGTACAATTATCCAGTTACAGACTGGGCCTTACTATGTTGGTGATATTGTAGATAATAGTTACTTTATATTCCACCGACTTTTTTCGACGTATCCACCATGCATAGAGGCGTTCAAATATTGAAACGCTTTATTTCAATTGATGGTACTCACTTGTATGGCAAGTATGCTGGAACATTGCTGATGGCTATTGCCCAAGATGGCAACTCTAATATTTTGCCTATTGTATTTGTCGTGGTAGAAAGAGAGACAAAAGAAGCGTGGTCATTTTCCCTGGGAAACCTTCGACAGTATGTGACACCACAAGATGGAATTCTTTTAATATCTGACAAGCATCATGCTATCAAAGCGGCTTTAGAAGCAGAAGGGAGTGGCTGGCATCCTCCTTCGGTTTATCATGCAAATTGTGCTCGCCACATTGCATCAAATTTTGCCATAAAGTTCAAGAAAAAAGATGCCAAGCGATTGCTAATGAATGCGGCATATGCAAAGACTAAGCATAATTTTCTATACTGGTTTAGGCCATTAGGACATGTGGATCCAGCAATGTGTGCATGGGCTAGCAACATACCGTGTGAAAAGTGGGCTCACTATGCTGATGAGGGCTGTCGATTTGGGCATACGACAACCAATTTGTTAGAGTGTATGAATGCTGTCATGAAAGGCACTCGCAATCTTCCGATTACAGCCATAGTAAAGTCAACATATTATCATCTTATTGAATTATTTGTCAGAAAGGGGACAGAGGTAAAGACCCAACTTGCAAGTGGTTGGAAATTTTCAGAGACGTTGTTGAATGCAATTGAGGAGCACAAATGACACTTTGGTAGCATGAGTGTCACTCAAGTAACCCGAGAGACTTTGGAATACTTGGTGTTTGAGCAAGATGACATCGGCAGTCGTGGTCGTCAGGAATTTAGGTTATGTTTAACAGAACAATGGTGTGATTATGGCGAATTCCAAAAACTGCACTATCCATGTCGTCATGCACTTGCTGCCATAGCTGATGCCCAACGAGAATGGCCCTCTTTTGTTCATGAAGTGTACACCATGGAGCCGGTGTTCAATGTGTACAAAATGGAGTTCTCTGCTGTCGCTAATGAAGACATGTGGCCACCATATACTGGCAAACCCATATGACCAAATCCTGCACTAAAGCGAACCAGTGAGGGCCATCCAGTTTCCACCAGGACTCACAATGAAATGGACGAGGTTGATTCAGGACAGCAAAAGCGATGCGGATTGTGCAGAGGAGTGGGTCACACCAGACGATCATGCCCCCATGTTCCTTCATCTACCCAGCGTCACTGATTCATTGTGTTCTTATTGCTCTATTCACATTATTGTGTGTTTCATGCAGTCAGTTTATTATTGTTTCTCTTTATGTGTGCATTATTCGGTAAATTATTTTTATTTTTATTTTATTATGCGTTCATGTAACTCTGTTGTGTTCTCTTGGTTAATATGAATCTGTTATTTACTCTCTCTATCTTGATTTACATGCAATGTGTGAAATGATTAGTAGAAACCAAAAAGTCCAAATTACAAGTCCAAAATACATAAACACTAGATAATATAAAAAGTGTGAATTACAAAGAGTCCAAATTACAAAAAGTTCAAAATACATGAACACTATATCATATAAAAAGTCTGAATTACAAAGAGTCCAAATTACAAAAAGTCCAAAATACATAAACACTATATAATATAAAAAGTCCAAATTATAAAAAGTCCAGATTTACATGATATGCATAACCATAAACTCCTAATCACTACCCACCCCACTTGGTACGTCTGGGGTTGAGAAAGTGACTCCCTATGTAACAACGATGATATATAATCTATCATGTAGGCCTGGCCTGGACATCCTCCTACAGGTCCTGATCATCCTCTTCATCCCGTTCTTCATCCTCATCCTCCTGCTCCTCCCTTTCCTCATCCTCCTCCACATCATCCTCTTCCTCTTCCTCTTCCTCCTCCTGGACCTACTCCTGCTCCTGAACTGGCTCTGCCTAGCTAGGGTCCTGTTGTGAAGAAGCTAAGATATGCTCGATTGATGGTCGATAAGCATGGTCTGGTGGCTGGAGAACTAACTGAGATCGAGGCGTGGCTGGTGGATCTACCCAAGCTAGCACTTGAGAAACTGAGGGGAACGACGAGCTAAATGATATGTGGCAAGCTATGTCACTCTAAGCCAATCTCGTCACGAACTGTTCAGCCAAACTAGGGTGAACAAAAGTGTCTAAAATGAATTGGTGTGAAAGGCCAACCATGAATTGCTGGCTTGGCGTCATGAACTGTTGGCTAAAGCCACTCAGAAACTGCTGCTGCGTAGGGTTTGTCATGAATTAGTGCTGGGAGGGGCCACCCATGAACTGGTGCTGACAAGGGGCAGGCATAAACTGGTGCTGAGTGGGGTCAGGCACGAACTGGTGCTGGAAGGGGCCGCCCATGAACTGGTGCTGAGAAGGGCCAGGCATAAACTGGTGCTGAGTGGGGTCAAGCACGAGCTGGTACTAGAAGGGGCCGCCCATGAACTGGTGCTGAGAAAGGCCAAGCATAAACTGGTGCTAAGTGGGGTCAGGCACGAACTGGTGCTAGAAGAGGCCGCCCATGAACTAGTACTGAGAGGAGCCAGGCATAAACTGGTGGCTAGGATACGTAGGTGGAGGGTGGTACACACGAAAGGATTGCTCCTGTTGCCTGGGCTCTGGCTGCTCCTGTTGCCTGGGCTCTAGCTGCTCCTGATCTCTGTGCTCCGACTGAGCCTGTCTACTGGGATGGGTCTGAGACTGTCTACGAGGCTGGGTCTGAGACTGTCTACTGGCCTCAGGATAAGACTGTTTACTGGCTTCATGATGAGACTGTCTACTCGGCTCAACATGAGGTTGATGGGTGGCCTTTGGCTGAGGCTGCACATAATCATCGTGATGATAATCATAATCATCTAGTCCACCTCCATCATCACTATCTTGATCCTCCCCATACTGGCGTCTACTGGTTCGTGTCCCAGCACGAACACGATGACCTAAAGACCGTTGATCTGGCATGTCAACAAGGTGTGAGATACTCGGTGCTGGTGGGGCCTGCACTGGTACACCATCGGGAAAATCCCTAAGCTCAGGATCCTCAGGGGCTCTATCTCTTGATAAAAATCTATTTGCTACTGACAAGCATCACTGGAAGTACTCCACAGATGGTCGGGCATCATCAGATAGCGGATACTGGACTCACCATTCCTGACGTGCCTCCCATGCAGCATGCCATGGCACGTGATAGTCAGGCCACCATATATCCAGATCCCTTTTACCATCCTTAGCGTGCAACCGATCAATATTTATCGGGACAAATGGTATGTGTTGTCCTCCACCAAACTGTCGAACAACATGATCAACAGGGTGCCACTCAATCACAACAAATTGTATGAGTGCTGTCACAGATGCCCATACTTCAGCCTCTTCATACACAAATGGAGGTGTCACGTCCCTAACTTCATCACATGTGTAGGGAGTCCACCTAAATTGCAATAATTAAGACAAAATATTAGACTCAACTAGTAAAAACTCAATAGACACATTAATATCATAATCGATATATGGCACTTACACCAGTAATGCCAATCCTATCAAGGTGATCCCTATAACGCAACAATCGAACTGAGTCTGAGCTTGTCGAGGTCCTAAATCGACTCCATCTGGAAAAAGGAATATGTAATTAGTTTTCATGATCACAATTTATACATGCAATTAAATAAGAAAACTAAAATGTATAAATCTTGGGGTACCTCAGTGCAAGTGGAAATGTTAGTGCATGGTGCTGTCTTGGCTCAAATTGGGGCATTCTGTACCATGCCCAAGACTGCAGAAGGGCTAAACAACCTGCAATGTCAATGACATTATATTTCACTGAGTGGCAAAGCTCACGATAAAGAGAACCTAGAATTGCAGACCCCCAACTATATTCCGCTGTCTCATCAAAATCAATAAGAAAAGGGAGCCACTTCATGTGAACCCTAAACCCTGATTTATCCGGAAAAATGACCCCACCAAATAAAACCATAATGAAAGCTCTGGTGTAACGAATAATGGTATGTGAATTAGCATTCCGTGGCAATGACCCAAATGTATCTGAAAACCAGCGTAAATTGACTGAAAATCCCTTTTTGTCCTTGTCCTCTGGAACAACACCAAGTAGATCTACACACATTGACCATATATCTCGGTCATAAAATTTCTCCCATTTACCAATGCATCCACTAACAGGCAATCTATCCACACGCAGACCCAGCTGGAACACCACATCCTTTAGTGTGATAGTACACTCTCCATACGGAAGATGAAAATGTGAGACTCAGGCCTCCAACGCTCCACAAGTGCCTTATGAGTGCCCTATCGTAATCAAATATTGGAACCATCTGCGCGACGTACCACAAACCAGCTTGTTTAAGGAATGGTTCCATCCGTGGGTCTGGTGGCACCATCAAATTATACCACCTTGTTTTCAGAATACGTGTATCTTGTATCACACATATAACATAACATGATCTTAAATTTTGCAAAATGAAGTAAAAATGTACAAAATGTCAAAACTACACCTAAGCCACATTGACTAACATTATCTTTTCAGACAAAAAATTAATGTTACATTCTAAAATTGTAATTATATTTGATGCCTAGTAAATAAAATTAACAAAGCTAAAATAAATTATCTTATCAAAATTAGCCAATTAAAATTAAGCTAAATGCCCACTAGTTTTCTAAAACTTGAATACTTTCTAATAATTCGTTATAACAAATAAAATAACACATTAAACAAAAATAATTAAACTAAACGTTACCATTTACTTAAATTAAATTCTAATAACATTTACTAATAAAATAAAATACAATTTGTACTAGTATAATACAAGATTACAATGTTCTTTTATATTTTTTATACTTAAATAAGTACAAGCAAATTAAACTATAAAAAACTCAAGTTATTGGTTATTACATTTCACAAACAAATTAAACTAAAAAATTACTCCCTAGCTTCTACTTGAGTTAATTATGTTTTATGCCTAGTAAATAAAATTAAAGAAACTAAAATAAATTATCTTATCAAAATTAGCCAATTAAAATTAAGCTAAATGCTCGCTAATTTTCTAAAACTTGAATACTTCCAATTCATTATAACAAATTAAATAACACATTAAAAAGAATTAAACTACACGTCACTATTCATTTAACTTAAATTCTAATAAAATTTAATATTAAAATATAATTAAATTTTGATTGGTGTTATTATATAATATTTTAATGTTTTCTTAAAATTATACTAACTTCTACTTAAGTTAACCATTTTTTTTCCTCGTGAATAAAAATAACAAAAACTAAAATCAAATTATTTTATCAAAATTTGCCGGTTAAAATTGAGTTAAATGCCCACTAGTTTTCTAAAACTTGAATTCTTTGCAATAATTCACTATAACAAATAAAATCATGTATTAAACCTTAAACTAAATGTTACCATATAAATTAAATTGCATATTCTACTCAGAATACAAATTCTAAAATAATATACAATGCTAATAATAAATTTAAACAATATATTCTCTTAATAAATTACACTAAATTGCCTAAACTAAAACATGCTGCCTAAGCAAAAACTGAATTTTAACATATACAGATTTACCAAAACAATAAGTATAATTAACATCATAATGTAATAAATTATATGTCAATATTACAAATTGTACTATAATAAATTAAAAAACAAAATAAAATGCAGTATCAATAAATAATAAATTAAATTAAATTACTTAAACTTCCAGTCTGCCTGCAATATGATCCACAGCATTCAGTCGATGAAGATCCATTACCAACTATATAGCACTCTCTCCTTTCTCTTCCTTCCTCCTCTTCCCGCTGCCACTTCCTTCTCACAATGCTCCAGCAACAACTCACACGGCCTTCCCATTTTCATGATGAATCGTCTCATTTATATACAATATCACCAGCAAGAAGTCGACTCCACCTGAAGCTCTGAAGCTTCTGCGCGCTGCAGGTGAACAGTGGGAAGTCGACTCCAATCGACTTCGGATGCTCCATGGAAGTCGACTTCGACTGAGAAACTGTCAACCCTGCCATCTCTGAGTGATGCAGGAGCTACAGTGCAAAGTCTCCCTCAATCGACTTTCCTTTATGCATGCACTGGTCCGACCTGGTCTGCATTGATTTGACTGATGCTGAGGTCATTTTTAATCGACTTCGGTGATGTGCATTTTCACCCCAAAGAAACCGTATTTAATTGACTTCTATTGAACACGACAAAGGAATATCTTTAACGGATTTAATATTAGGGGAAGTGTGTAATATCCGATTTTTTTTTGTTTTATATATATACTTTTTCCAAAAAACACAAATGGATGTCCTGTTTCATACTAAAGTTTTTCTATTCTACCCCTTTCGGCATTGCGTCAGGCATAGCAAGAAGAAGAAGCATCAAGCTCGTGAGTGTCCCAACTGAACTCGGTACCACAGTCTTATATGCACCTTGCTCTAGAGCACCAATACTCTCCAATAGGGTTTGATTTCGCTTTGAACGCTTTCTAGACCCCCCCTCTTTGTTTCTCAAGGTTAGGGTTCTTCTTCTTCAAGTATGGTGCGAATGAGTACGGGTTCTAAGGTTTGGGGCTTCCTCTATTACAAGAGAAAAGAAAGGATATGTGAAGGGAAAACTTGAGAGATAGTAGGTTTGAAGAGATTAGGGATTTAAGAGACAAATCGTGAGTGAGAGAGAAACCTTGAGCATTGCGAAAATCACAAAGATGATTTCTGGTTTTTGGTGCGATAATGGTCTGGTGCAGGCATCTGGGAGGTTTTCTGATATTTGCGGTGAAGACGATCTTGAGCTTGATGGCAGCGGCGACGGGAATTGAGCTCGGTGGCTTTCTCTCAAATTTCTACAGGTATTGTTGAAGGCACAGCACATGGATGGTTGAGTCTTTGGAGGACATAGGGGTCATTTTGAGATTTTTTTTTTTTTTAAGATTATTGCTATTTTAACATTAAAAAGTAGATGTGTAAATGAGACATCCACTCTATTATCATTTGATGTGATAATAATTTCTATTATAATGATGACAAAATGGGTGTGTCTCTTAGACACATATTATTATATTTTAAATTAACTATATATATATATATATATATATATATATATATATATATATTGTAATGGTCTTTTATTTTAGAGAGGGGATTGAATTGATGTTGTGTCATTTTGTTTACGTGTGTTTCCAATGCGCAAGTCAAGCTCATAAAACATAACAATCGAAACAAAAAATTAAAAAGACTTGATATCAGTAAACATGATCCTTAAATACCACAGGGTACCTAGGAAATCATTCCATTCACTGTTCCAAAAGACATAATCAGCCAATATGCTCAAACCAAGGGCATAATATGTAGTCCTATCATCCTTTCTTCTAAAATTCAAAATCATCTCAACAAAATCAATCATCCATACATCATTAAGATTTCTGATAACTTATCCATACTAGTTCTAATCAAAGGCAATTAAATATTTATATAATCAGAAAAATAATAGCAAGCCATAGTCAAAGAGATCAAGGACAACTGATATACCTAGTGATTCAATACTAACCTAGCATATCTTGTCATGAACCATCACAATGCACACTCTAGATTGAACTATCTTTCTATGTTCTATTGTTAACTTAATTCACATGTATGCAATACTCATATCTTGTACTTGTACAATTCTAACATATATAGTATAACAATGCATCCAAAAAACATATGGCATGTATGCTGATCATGGCATCAAAGTCACATAAAACAATCTAACATCTTAAAATCAATAGTCATTCTTATTAAATGCCCACGTTTGTAACACGAAGGTACCAAACAAACACGGACATACATGGCTTTTCCTACATGTCTGACAACTAGATATGACCAACGGGTCCTGGGTTAGGCAGTGGCAGAGCGCGTTGGAGAGGGCGCTAAAGAGGTGGTCCTGACCAATGGTACTTGCTATTGACTTTAATCTAAGCTAGTCATGTCTAACTGTGTTTTTTGTTAGGGCATTCTCGCTCTAAAGTGCCCATCTACTACCTCTGCTAGACTTAATGCTAAGAGGGGGAAACACATGATCAAATCAAGGATTATAGAGAATGACAAAACTCTAACTGATCTAAGACATTATTGACTCTTCTTATAGGCCTCAAATACCATCACGTTAGTACGAATAGCTGCGGTTCCATTCATATAAGTGTCATGCCATTTGTGGACAGTTGCTCCAGTACCATGCGGGGAAACCTAATGCTTTGATACCACTTTGTCACGACTCGACTTTGGTACACGACCGGCGCGTGAGAAATCTCATTCTACATAAGCTTCGTGACCTGGGATGCCCTGTAAACATGATATTTATAGCTCATTTAATTTCATTTGCTACATATAAATCACTTGCTATTATTTCATAAAAATAGTATTAGAAATCTCATAATCTGTCTCTAAGTCTGAGCTTATAGTAACACCAAAACATATAACGTCTGTTTATACCAAATAACCATAAGAGGTGATGTTTTATAAAGACAACTCATGATGTCTTCATTATATGCATGGACTATAGGGCCTGCTTTATGGTCTGGGATCCTGCTTGCAAATGTATTAGAGCACTCTAAATAAGATAAGGATGCTTCACTCAATGACGCTTACCAACTAAACTCTACTGCTGCTGGGAAGATGGTGGAAAAGAATCTATAGTAGCTACGATATCTATAATGGAGAGAAAAATAGCAAGGTGAGTTTCATTATCAAAACTTAGTGAGTGAATCCTTACCTGGATACCCATGTCATGGGATACCAAGGGAAGATACACATCACTATAAAAACAACAATAGTAATAACATCTTAAAGCATTTTATATTTAAAATCATGTACCCAAAATCATAGCTTTCTATAAACTAACCTAACAGTACCTTATAGAGAAACATAAAGCATTTTATATTTAAAATCATGTATTCAAAATCATAGCTTTCTATAAACTAACCTAACAGTACCTGATAAAGAAACAAAAGTCTCTGCTCTGATTACATGTGTGTGATGTACCAAAACTCTGAATATAAATCTCTAGTCACATTTGGGCGTTACATATCGCCATCCTCAGTGTGACAGTAAATTCTCTGTTGCTTTGAATATAAATCATTAGTCATATCTTGGCGTTACGTATCACCGTCCCCAGTGTGACAATAAATTCTCTATTTCCTTTAGCCCGAGCTACTTGGTACCAAGGATAACGAATACTACTATTAACATGCAGCCTGTTTCTCTATAACTATTTTCAGCTCAATCAGAATCTCAATCTTTTCTTTATATTTCATAAAGTATTCTATCTTAGGGTTCAAGCCTTTTGATATCAAATATCTAGTGCTAGTAATCATATAATCTTCCAATCAACTCTAAACAATGCAAATCTAAATTTAATGCTTTATAAATTCATTTATTGAACAATAGTCCCAACGTTTTCAAGAAAACATATCTTCATGATAAAACCAATAGGTAATAGCACAATACTTCACAAAAATCTCACTAGTTCACAAAATAAACTTAAAATCATATATAATCTCATGTTTTAAGTGAAAATAGATATAACAATTAACATAGAGGCTACAGATGTGAACCCACTCACCTGGAGGGGTGAATAGTGAAGAGCTAACATCAACAGAACTCTGGAGAAGTAGAAATGATACCACGATCTCATATGGAAACAACAGAACTCCAGATTAATCTTTAAAATCTCTAAATACCCAAGAATCCATCTCTAAGAAGGTAGAAAGCTTCTTTCCCTTGAGAAGCATAGGGAACCCCCTCTAAACAAGGAAAACTTGAAGGAAATGAAGAAAAACTAGCAAGATAACACTTCTTTAAAGCTTAGATGATGGAAGATTCCAGGTTAAACTTGAAAGAATTGGAAGAAAATGGAGTTTAGAGGGTGAAATGGGGTTGGGAGGTGAAGTTTTCGCATTTGGAAGGAGTGGGAGGTGTGCGGATGTAGGTTATGGGGTTTGAAACCCAAAATGAGGGTTTTTAGGTAGCATTTTTTACTGTTTTCGGGACAGAAATACAGAGACACAAACCTGTTTGGTGGTGGAGACAGGAACAATTTTTCTATCCTTGGGACAGAAAAACACAAAATTTCTGTACCTCCAAAATGTGGGGACAGGATTTGAAGCCAGAAATAAATTTTTGTCTTTCAAGAACACCCCTATACATATTTATTATTCATGTCTCTGTCTCCACTCTCTCTATATCTTTGTCCATGTCCCTATATTTCTGTCTCAGGATAGTAAACAAATGCGACCTTTATAGAGTTATTGACCGTTGTAGTGCTCACCAGAGAGTATGAATTCTGCTGTTACAATGCCTTACTGTTTCCTAAGAGTGCTCTCCAAAATGGTCTCATCTCTCACTTACTTATATTTATTAATTCCTCTTCATCAACTTTAAAATATAAATGTAAATAAGAAAATATCCTCATTTGAATTCAAATAAAATATCAGAAAAATTAAAACCTCAACAAATCAAAATATAAATTTTGGGTTTTAATTCAAATTCAGAAATTCTTAGGATTTTATAAACTTATAGGCTAAAAGTGAAACATTTAAATGTTTTATAAAATTTATTAAAAATCACTTTTTAACTCATTTTTTCTCTAGGGAACAATTATTAGGACTTTTGGTCTCAAGAATATGGCTCTATCATATAACTCTCCAAGGACGTGTAGGGTCCAAACTTAGTGAAATTCAGGTCCTGAATGATAGGTAGAGGTAACTAACACCCTTTTTAATTCAAAAAAATTTTCTAACCATTTTATTTAAAACTAGGGTATTACAAGAATCACAATCAATATACACCAAATAATGTATTTAAGAAACTGAGAATAACTTTGTGTTTGAGAGAATGACGGGCACTAAAAGAGTAATGCATAGTGTGGGTCCCTGACTGATGATTGAATCACAATCAATATAACCATTTATGATTGAATTTTGAAGTCAATTTATTCGTGCAGCAACATTCAAATCCTAACCTCAGGAGAAATCCCAAAAATTCTACTTCAAACATACACGTACAAAAACACAACTGAAGCCAAATTTTGTAAATCACTGACACAGAAACCTCTTTACACACTAAAGACATAAAAGCACAACAATCATCATAGAACAAGAAATCAAGACTTCTCAAACAAACACAATTTCAATCTCAAAGCATTAACACAATTAAGGAGAGGTAATTATCATTTAAAGCCGACAAGCACTATATGATTAAAGAGATCATAAATGAATAAGGGAATGAAATGAAACAAAACCAACAGATTCAATGGAATCTAAAACAAGGATAATAAAAGTAAATCCCAAAAAAAAAAAAGAAGAATTACAATAAATTGGTAATATACAAAACCAAAGAGCAAGATCTCGCTCTGTATACTAATGAAGAAACATTGGCACTTCAATCTGAATTCAATTTCACATAATACTCCCTACGCCTTGCAACCAATGCTGCTGAGTAATCCATATATTACATCATCAAGTTTAGCAGAAAATGAGATTTTTCTGAAGAATCCAATTATAGGAGAACTCGAAGCGGAGTATTATACTTAAATCCTCTCTTATTGATTTTTCTTGTATTACTGGCACACAATGGACCCGTAGGTTCAACAATGTATCAAATTTGATTTAATATTAACACCAATGGCGATAGTTTGACACATATTGTATAAAGAGTGATTGTTCATTTTAAATGTTTTGTAGGACATGGTTCTGGTGTGAATGATATATGTGGAATAGATTGGGAAGCTGGGGCTGAAGGAGATCATGGTGACCCAGGTATTATATACTTCAGCGATTGGCTTGTTATTGAAGACATTCCCTCTTGTGGTTTTGGTAGCCAAAATCAATTCAACTGTCAGGGCTGGATTTTCTCTTCTTTGTTGTTAATTGCGATGCTAAACAAGCGGTTATTCGATATCAATATTTATGTATGCTTTTCCCGTGTATCAAATTATAGCAGTGCTTCTGCTAGCCCTTTTCAGTTTTAGTAACTTAAGAAGCCAAGTATGAATGTGAGATGCATGCATTGGAAATGAAATAATGTTTTTGATGAAGTCCAATAGTATTATATTGTCCCCAAAATTGCTTTCTTATTATGCCTATAACTAATTTTTCGAAATGCAGTGAAAAACACAAATGGGTGTCCTGTTTCGTACTAAAGTTTTTCTATTCGTCAAACAAAGTTTTTCTATCCTACCCCTTTTGGCATTGCCATCAGGCACAGCAAGAAGAAGAAGCAATCAAGCTCGTGAGGGTCCCGACTGAACTCGGTGCCACAGTCTCATCTGCACCTTGCTCCAGAGCACCAGTACTCTCCAACAGGGTTTGATTTCGCTTTGAACGCTTTCTAGACCCCCCCCCCCCTTCGTTTCTCGAGGTTGGGGTTCTTCTTCTTCAAGTATGGCGCGAATGAGTACGGGTTCTGAGGTTTGGGGCTTCCTCTATTACAAGAGAAAAGAGAGGATATGTGAAGGGAAAACTTGAGCAAGAGAGAGAGAGAGAGATAGACTGGGTTTGAAGAGATTAGGGATTTAAGAGACAGATCGTGAGTGAGAGAGAGAGACCTTGAGCATTGCGAAAATCATAGGGATGATTTCTGAATCGCAGGAGTGCGAAAATCACTAGGGATTGAAGCAAGGGAAGTGGTGGTGGTTCTTTCAACCACAGGGAAATGCTTCATCAAATGGTCAACGACGACACTTCTTCTCAACCGCCATGAGATGAGTGTTGTAAAATACCTGTTTTGTAGTAGTGAATGAAATTATTTCCACCTTTTATTGAAAAAAAAAAGTGATTTTGTTGTGTCTACTGTTGAGGAATATCTCTGAGCAGATGATTATGCATGAGCCATGACTCATGCTTCTCGAACCCCAATTCTTAGACATTTGGTTTTCACATTTTCTTTGTTCACAAATAGCTCATTCCTCACCTTCTCCCAAAATGTGATTCCTCGTTCACTCAATCTAAAACCAAAAAAATAAGTCACTAGTTTTGGCTTCAAGTTCCGACAAAAACATGTTTTCAATTTACCCACGTATCTTAATTCTCACTTGACCTCCTTCAGCACCCAACCACTCCCTGCCATGAAGCCAAATTCACCGCAATCCTTTTGCTATAACCAATCTTTTTTCCCATCCTAAAAACAACCACCCGCAAAAATAAAATAAAATAAAATAAAACATAAAAACTATTCACACGACATCGTTTCTTGATTATAAATAGAAGGGCCCAGAGAGGGGACAGAGGTGCGAGCAGAGATCTCAGAGAAAACCAAAGAGCCGGCGATAATCTCGCCGGAAAACGAACTCAGAGGGGATTTTCCGACGATCGAGCTTGTGTGGTGAAGAATATGACGAGTACCCATCGCCGGAGAGGCAACAAGAACGGCGAAGAAAGCCACCGAACGATGAACGTGGAGGCGAAGACGGAAGCGAGATTTGAATGGCAATTGGTGAAGTTCGAGGAGTTGCCAGAGTACTTGCAAGACAACGAGTTCATCTTGGACCATTACCGGTCGGAATGGCCTGTGAAAGAGGCCTTGTCGAGCGTCTTCCAGTGGCACAACGAGACACTTAACGTTTGGACGTAAGCGAATTCTATTATGCTCTCAATTCCTTCATCCCCTTTCTTTTCTACAAAGCACTTGATGCGGTACATACAAATGTGTGTTATTATCGTTGCTATCATCAATGCTTTATTATGTGTTGTTACGAAGGTTTCATTAGTTTGTTTTGGTGAGATGATGGTCTGGTGCAGGCATCTGGGAGGTTTTCTGATATTTGCGGCGATGACGGTCTTGAGCTTGATGGCAGCGGCGACGGGAATCGAGCTCGGTGGCTTTCTCTCAAATTTCTACAGGTATTGTTGAAGGCACATCACATGGATGGTTGGGTCTTCGGAGGACATAGGGGTCATTTTGAGATTTTTTTTGTTTTTTTAAGACATTCGAAAGTAGATGTACAAGAGAAACACCTATTCTATTATGATTTAATATGAAATAATTCTCAATTATAATGATGATAAATGGATGTTTCACTTGGAAATATATGATTAAGTGTTAAAATAATATATATATATATATTTTAATGGTCTTTTATTTTAGAGAGGGATTGAATTGATGTTGTGTCATTTTGTTTACGTGTGTTGTGTGTGGTAGGACCAGGGCACGGGCAATGGGATTGCTGACGACAGGGAAAGAGATCAATGGTTCCGCGTCTGATAGCAAAATGTTCTCGGTACGCTACGTATTTATTTGTTAACTTGTGAATTGTGATTTTTTTAAAAAAAATTAATATATATGTCCTCTCTAAATTTATAAAATATTTACAATTTGGTTCTTTAAGTGTCTTTAATCTATTATTATATGAGTTTAATTTTTATATATTCTCAATGTAAAAATTGTTATATATCTCTATTTATATGACTTGTTAAGTAGTATGATGAAAAATAATTATATTTATTGATGTGTTAATATATGATTAGATTATAATTTAAATATTTTTTAAACTATCAGTATATTAAAATTAAATTATTATTATATTACTATTTATTGATACTTAGTGATCTAGAAGTGATATCTTAATACTATCCCAAGGCTCAATTAAGGATAGTATCTTAAAATATTCTAGATCCATTTCTTTTCACATTCAAAAAGTTTAAAAAACTAATTACAAATTATTTTGTAAGTTTATGAATTTAATTATAAATTTTTAAAATATAATAATTTTTTTTGAAAAAGCACTAATTATCCTAAAGGATAATTTAACCTTTTTTTTTAATAACTTATGACTTTGAGAGTGAAATTAAATAAAAATGAAATTTGCTGTCAAGGTGGGGTTTCTTTTGTTTTTTGTCTTGTTTTTTTTTTTTTTTTTGGTCAGAGTTAAGGTGGGGTTTGTAAAATGCAACAAAGGAATGCCAGTTGTTTCGAAGCCTTTGCTGGTAAGTGGCCACTTGGGGCCATTTCCATGTGATCTCTGCTCTCTTGCCATGTCCCAAAAAATATAGTATGCTGCAACCAACAAAAAAAACAACATAGTAAATATAAATTATCAAAATACATGTCTACTGGTATTTGATTTTTTTTTCTAAATTTGATATATTTGATTGTAAATATAATATCATATAATTTATCGATAAAATCAATTAAATTTATTTGCTGTAAAAAATTATTGAATGGTATATATATATATAACTTAACGAATTGATGAGTTCTTACATATAATTATTTTATAGGCAACTTGTAACAGCAATATTATAACAATTAGTTGACGGGAATGAATGATAATGGAAAGTAAACAACTGGGCTTTCATAGCTGGATCCAGGAGGCCTATTGTCCATTCTAGTGTTCTCCCTGCGTTGTTCATGTAAAATGAAACTTAGGAATCTTGTGTCAAAACGTGACATTTTTTTTTCCTTTTATGTGGAAGACATAACATTTTTAATCATTGTCTTTATGCAACACGCTGAAAGGGTCTTCATGGTAAAAGATATATGTTGATAAGTTTAGCTTAGAGGAGTTAAACTAACCTTTTATCAATATAGCATAGCTATATAACCATGAGACCCAACATAATTGGTAACTAACTGAGATTTTTATACATTTAATATAGGGTTTGATTCATGAAAATGTGTATCAAGGAAATCTCATTGTTAGAGGCAAAACCCATATTTTTAAGTTCGATGTCCCTAGAAAATTAGCCAATATACTTTCTGTAATTGATAAATTGGGTTGACCTAAACAAATATGATAGAGACATATTCGTATAACTATTATGAGTAATGTGTTTTCTTTTTAAAATGTATAAATAAATCAAATTTTAAAAGAAATTCAGGAGAACTTTTGTTAGAGTGATGCCACCTAAAATATGTTTTACAAAAGAGAGATTAATTTTTATACAATGTCAGATTTTTTTTCTTTTAAATAATCATTTGTTTCATAGCATGTTATTTTTTTTACGTGGTAATTTTTTTTCGGGTACACTTTTGACGCGGTCATTACTCATTAGTCATTACTTATCAGCAGTAACTTCTTTTCCGTATTTATTTTGTCATTGCACATGTTTTCAGTCCAAGTTATAAATGTTTTAACACGTAAATTTTTATTGTTGAAGTGATGTTTTACGCGTCGTTACTTATATGCATTACTTGATAACTTTAGCATCCTCTTCTATTGGAGGAAATCGTTATTCTTACCAAACTCTATGCTATAGCAATTTGCACTTGGTCTGATAGATTTTGGACCAATTTACATGCTTTGCTCTTGTAATTAAGCGCGGCATGTCGAGCTTTCCGAGAAATCGGAGGTTGCACTCTTTAAATCCATATATAAAATTATAAACGGTTAAGGAAACTAAAAAAATAGGTTTTAAAGTCTTTCAGTGGGTCTCATATATAGAAAATATCAAATTTCTTCCTTTAATATATAAATTTTCATTTTTAATTCCTTTGCCAGTATCTTCAGAGGACTAATTAGATAAATTCTTTTTTCTTATTGATTTGTCATTTAATAGCACAAATCTAGATATATACTTGATGATTGAGGGTTGACCCTTTATAAGGAAAACGAGAGTTCAGATTTTTGGGAGACAACTTTATTGAAAAGAAAAAAAAAAACCTACATATCTGAGTAGAAGAATAAAAAAGAAGCGAAATCAAGTGTCACCATCATTGCTTGTAAATTAAAAAAATATTATGTGTCTTTTCATTTTCTTTCTATATTTTTATTTTATGAAAATAATAAAAATAAAACTTATTTTTAAAAAACTATTGAAATCTAATAAAGAAAATTTAAAATTATTGAAATACAACGACAAAACAAAAGTCTTAAAGTAATATATTTATCTTCCATTTTTTTGTTGTTTAATAATTAAGAAAAACTAGTGTAATGTTGGGATAACTACAGAATTTCAGTAGTACTTCAATCCAATGATGATTTATTTATTTTTTGCACCCTCAGGATTCGCATTTGAGACACATAATGGGCCCAACCTTCTTTCATGATCTGAGAGAATCCGGTGCAGCAACAATTCCCAGATGGCCATGGTTCGTTTTCTTGGCTGGGGCAATGGGCTGCTTGGCTTGCAGTTCCCTTTCCCATCTTCTCGCCTGCCACTCCAAACGCTTTAACCTCTTTTTCTGGCGTTTAGACTACGCGGGAATTTCTCTGATGATAGTCTGTTCCTTCTTTGCTCCAGTTTACTATGTGTTCTACTGCAACCCTTGCGTAAGGTTATTCTATTTGACGTCAATATCTGTGCTTGGGGTCCTGGCCATCATTACACTTCTTGCGCCCTCACTATCAACACCCCGCTTCCGACCATTTCGAGCATCTTTGTTTCTCTCCATGGGCTTTTCAGGTGTCGTTCCCGCAGTTCACGCTCTTGTTCTCCATTGGGGACACCCTCTTATTCTCGTTGCACTTGGATATGAGCTTGTTATGGCAATTCTGTATGCCACAGGAGCAGTGTTTTATATCACTAGAATACCGGAGCGATGGAAGCCTGGAGCGTTCGATATTGCAGGGCACAGCCACCAGATCTTCCATGTTTTTGTTGTTCTTGGGGCGCTTGCACACAGTGTTGCCACGGTAGTGATAATGGATTTTCGACGGGGATCACCAACCTGTGCATTTTAGTCAATTCATGCATACCATACCATTAAACTGTTGGATGTAAACTCAGTAGTACTTACCACCATATTTTATTGTTTGTTTCTGTTGTGATTGGCTAGCTAATTTAATGAGCTGCCAACTAATTCATATTGTATGTATTGATTATTATGTTATACCAAGTCTAAATACAGGCTGGAGTAATATGCCGTTAAATTTATTCTATTAACTCCTTTTCTCCAAATACTAGGGACGATAATGTGCCTCAACGATTCAGACAACTTATTTGCTGAAAAAACACATTTTTTGTGAGGGAAAAACAGATGACAATTGTATGAGGATTGAGGAATCCAAGTCTCTGATTATCCTTTGTGTCATTAATATTCATAATATCGATCCTGTTAACATATAAACCTTACAATTAATTATGTGTGTGAATAAATTTACTGTGTATATGTCATAACAGCAATACAATACAAGCATCAATGTCTCTACAATTTTGAAGAGATATTCACTAACAGCATAAGTCCAATATGCTGATATGGCCTACATATAGCTGAATGACAATTTCTCTCACCATAGTATATTAAAAAAGGGAAAAGCAGACCATATGAATAATGACAACTCATAGAGAAAAGAGAAAAATGAAAAATGATTGGTACAAAGATAAAAGGACAATTCTTTGGCTGCAAATAACACCCTACTACTGCAAGGACAACGATGTAGCCTACACCAGCCTATAAAAATTCTTCAACAGTCAGAATATTCCTACTTATTTAAGGAAACATTGCAGTAGTGAAGCAAGTAGAAGAATTGAGCAAAATATAATCATCATTCAAATAGAAATTTCATACCTCTCTTCCTCATTGTTCCTTTCTTAATTATCTTAAATTCTTGTGTAAATAGAGAGCAATCTTTAGAGCAAAAAGGGCTGAGCTATATTAGTGAATACACATATATAAAAGCCATTTGAGAGAAACTTTTCTTTCTAGGAGTTGTGCTCCTTAGCTTTCGTTTTTGATGATTAGGATTTGTGTTGGTTAAAAGGAGGTATTGGTACTTGTGCCTCTCTTCTTTAACTAGGGTAACCTGTTGTAATGGTGACTTTGAAACTTAGTGAAACTCTCATCCTAAGGGTGTGTTTCATTATAGAGTAAAAATAAGGATACAAATTTTCCAAATGAGCATCATATGTAATTTATATATGATACTCATTAGTCATTACACATGATGCTCATTTTGAAAATTTTTACCCCTATTATTTTTACTCTTTAACCAAACACACCATAAGTGATGGAGATTGAAGTAGATCTCAAAATTGAGATTGAACCAGTATAAAAATTTGGATAAATTACCCTCACTTGACCCCCTACAGCACCCAACCACTCCCTTTAGTTATACAGTTTACACTCACACCCCCTCTGTTTATCAAATTTTAAATATTTATATTATAGTCATTTCTCATTCATAAAACATTATTAGTAAACTTAATAGAATAATATTTTTGTGATATTAACTGTTTCTAATTAATAAAATTATAAAAATACCTTTAAACTTAACAGAGTAGGTAAAGATATTTTTATAATTTTGTTAATTAAAAACAGTTAATATTATAAAAATATCATTCTGTTAAGTTTACTAATGATGTTCTATGAATAAAGAGTGTGATGTAATATAAATACTTAAAATTTAATAAGCAAATGGGGTGTAAGTGTAAGTTAGACAACTAAAAGGGGTATGAATTACATTTTCACAAACTTTAGGAGAGGTGAGTATAATTTACCTTAAAAATTTTGATGCACTCTATCGAATCCTTTATCACTATCTTTCATTTTTGTTAAGCATTTTTGAACTAACTAAATCATTGGATCAATTATATATTTTGTCACCTTTGTTGTCATATAAATCTGTTCATGTTTTGTTCCACTACTGCAATATATATATATATATATATGAGAAAAGTGTTTGAGAGACATATTCAGAAGAATATCTCCTGGATTTGAAAAGAAATTTCCTGAACTGTTGTCTAATAAATTTACTTAAATGCGCAGAAAATTTTTAAAATATACTTAATTTAAACCCTCTTCTCAAGTGTATCACTACCATTAGATCCGTTAAGAATCTATGTTAAAGCAATAAAAAATCACATTTACATAAAGAAGTGTGATCCATAAATTTAATTCAAACTGAATAAGTAAGCACAGGGAAAACTGTAATCTTGTCAATTAACCTTTGTTATTAATATATTTATCAGTAACAAAAAATAATATTCAAAAGAAAGAAAATAAAAAATACAGTAAACAAGAGCTTTTGTATGAGTAGCTTATCTATACTAATACCCCAAACCAAAGCAACTGCGCCTTCTCTTTTTCTTTTTCTCTTTCTCTTTTTATTTTTTGTTTATTTCAGAAAATATAAACAAACAACTTTGCTTATTTTTAATCCAACCAACTGTGTATTTTAAATATAAAAATGGAAAAGAACTTATTTCTAAATGAATTCACTGCCATTATAATCATTCTAAATATAAAATTTAACTCTCAAATCAATTTCTTTTTTTTTTTTTATAATTCCAAACACTACCTTTGAGCTTGAGCTTGTGGAGAGCTATAATAAATTGATACTTTTATATTTAAGGTAAATTATGCCCATCTCCATGAGATTTATCAAAAGTCAACTCATCTCTTCTCTAATTGTTTGACCTATATTAATTTCCCTTGATTTATCCAATTTGAAGATGATTTATCAAAAATACCCCACACTCACCCCACCTCACCCTCCCCCTTCCTCATCTGCTTTCTTTTGCTTCACCATCACACCAATGTTTCTCTCTCTTCAAAGCTATAAAATGAAGTGAGGATAGACAACAATAACCAACGTTTCAATCCCACTCCCACGAAACGCTTTGTCCATGCCCAATTCCTCAGCCTCATGTCCATGTTTCAATGTGTGATTCCTCGTTTGAAGGAAGTTCTGACAATTTTTTTTTTGTCAATTTTTTAATTGGTTCTAATTTTTGTTGAGTCTCAGAAAGTTTTTATTTTTATTCATGGGTTTTGGACTTTTTTTTTTTAAGAGAGAGTTGAATTTATTCAACCTTGAACTTTTATGATTAAGTGAAAACCATGTAATAAATCTATGAACAGAAGAAGAGATTATATTATATGGTTCAGTTTGAATTTTTTGTTATGTGGAAAGTGGCGGATGATGAGTCAAAATTAGGGGGCAAGCATAGAGTAATGGCATATTTTTCTTGCCATCAATTTTTTAATTTTAAATGGATTTAATTTCTATACATTGATGTGTAAAAAAATTTCATACAATCATTCAATCATGTGCTATTACATCAGTCATGATAATTAACTTTTACATCTATTACTTGAAAAATCGTGTAAAATTTTTTTTAATTGAATGATAGTGTAAAATATTTTTACATTTGACATTATTAATGCATTAAAATTAAACTCATTTTAAATTGCGCTCCCAATAGTATGAGTTGTAATTTACAAAACATTTTACAACTATTAAATACATGTAAGAGAGATTTTTTTATATACACCAATTAGAAAGATATATAATTTCTCAACAAATATATTAACTAGATAAGTTTTAAAATATTAATATGCAATTGCAATGTCTTAATGATAACATAAAAGATATAGAAAAAATTTTAGTAGATTTTTTCCCTCTGATATAAAGAATAAAAAGTCTAGTTTATTATATATTAATGGATTTATTCATTCATATAACAACATATTAATTCTATAATTAATTTTAATAATTATATATGTATTACAAATTTATGGGAGGCACAGTTGCCCCCTTCACATTACACTAAGCTCTGCCATTGTATGTGGAAACTCAAAAATAAGTAAATAAATAAATAAAGTGAAACATAAATTTTGGTTTTGTTTTCTTGCAAGGAAGATGAGGAAGGGGGAGGGAAAGAGAAGAGAAAAGAGAAGAGTGTAAGCGAGAGAGGGCGAAGATAAAAATGAAGATATTTTTGATAATTCATCCTAAAAGTGAATACATGAGGGGAGATTAGTATAGGTTGAATAACTAAAGGACAGATAGGTTGAATTTTGACAAACCTCAGAGAAGCTAAATATAATTTGTCCTATATTTAATTATTTATGGATTCTAATTGATGTTCGTGGAAAGAAGAATAGAGAGCTGACAAGGGCCAAAATCAGAGTTAATTAACAAATAATTGAATCAAAGTGCACCTACCACCGAATTGTGTTCAAATGAGCTGCTTACATTTGTTAATAGATGGAATGCATAAATTAATACTACTGCTAACTCAAGAGTCATCATTAACTTAAGAAAAATGTTATTTATACTCACTATGCATGAGACACTGTGTAGACCCACATCCCATCCGATCCACCATTAGATTGGATGTGGATCCCACTTAAATGAGATCTACACCTCATCCAATGGTGGATGAGATGTGAGTTGCACGATATTTCATGTATAGTGAACACAAATAACATAATTCTTAACTTAAACACACATTCTAATTGATGTTTTTGGAAAGAAAAATGGCTGGCAGAGAGCTAACCAGGGCCAAAATCAGATTTGGTACACAGATCAATCAAAGTGCACATAGCACATGACTGTGTTCAAGTGAGCTAATTATACTTGTTAACAGATACATTGCCATAAATTGATACTACTACATTTACATGCTAACTCAAGGGTGAACATTATATTGAGTTAAAAATACATTCCAATTGATGTCTTCAGAAAGAAAAATGGCTCGTAGAGAGCTAATAAGGACCAAAATCAGAGTTAATACACAAATACTTGAAGATAAAACATTTCTTCATAGGGATAGCAAGTCACTAGCTATAAATATCAAGCAATTATCCCATTTATGCTAAGAGATTATTTTATATGTTTAGGATAAAGATAATTTCTTGACCTTGATAAAGAATAATAACTGTTAGCTCCAAAACCTTTGAAAAAAAAACAATTATAGCTTATGTTTTAAAGAACAACAAAACAAATTTTGTTAAAATATTTTGAAGAAAGAACGATTTGTTTGAGTTTCTGTAGCACTTAATACATCAATTCTCATATACATATAATTTAATTTGTGATATATTTTGACATCATTAATATTTAACATGATTAAAATCTCATTCAAAGAGATTTAATTTCTTGAGAACATGAGAAATTATTTAGAAAGTAAATTAGGGCATATAAGAAGCATTAGAAAGTAAGCCTAAGCCTTAAAAAACTTGCTTATTACTTCAGAAAGTGGCATAACAATCTGAGAAAGTGTTATCTCATGATGACATCAAGCACATCATTATCAATCTCAGTTGTAATCGTCTTTGAAGAATATCAGCATTATTTGAAGATCATCATCCATCTTAGAGGGAAGTTCAAATAGAACAAAAAAGGCTCAAAAAGTGTAGAAGTGTATCAAAAAGCATATAAACATCAGAAACTATATTAAGTAATCATAAACTGAAAGATATTCAAATTTCAAATGAAGTTAAACCTTAGAAAGTAATGATAGTGACATATCAACTTTATGCTTATATATTCATCATCCTCTAGAAGGCCCTTATATATAGAGAAGCTTAGAAACCACGCTCAGATTAAAGATTTAGTTTCTGAAGTATTGTTTAGAAATAATTGTTAACAATTTCTGCACTGTATAGCTATTTTTGACACAACTCAACACATATTTCTAGAAAACAAATCTTAAGACACATAAAGATTGATCAACACATGTCAAGAGGAGAAAAGATCAAGGGGACAATTGTCCATTTCAAATCTAAGTATAAAAGGAGGAAGCCTTCAAACTTTAAGAAACTTTTGCACTCTCAACATTTAAGCTATACTTACTCTCTGAAGTTCATTCTTACTTTGAATCCAGTTTCTAAAAAAGAAAATCTTCTTTCTTGTAAATCTTAGCAAACATTTTTTAGTAAAAGATTAGATAGAAGTCTCTCAAGTTATTTCTTTAACCATTTCATTATCTTAGGAAACTTGAGTGTTTTTCTTGGAGTGTTAAACACCAAAACCTTATGTCATTTGTACCTTGATCTATTAGCGATTAGTGTGAGATTATCATGAAAAGGATAGGATAAAACTACACGAGTAAGGGTTAATTTTACAAATTGCTCCCTATAAATAGCTTGAGATATCTATTGAAAGGAATATCTTACTATTTTGGGTTGAGAAAATGGTTGATAGTGGAACTCAATAGATTGGTTAAGAACTGGATGTAGATAGTGTTTTGGTTGAACTAGTATAAACCCTTTGTATGATATTCTCTCCTCCTTATCTCTTTTATTTGCTATCTATTGTTCAATTCATTTGTGTGAATCTTAATCTTTGCTTAAACCTCTTTCTGAAAAGCCATTTGGTTTCTAAACACTTTAGAAAGTTACTATCTGAAGCATACTGTCTTGTTTTTCTGCTGCCTTCAAGTTTAAATGCTTAATAGACTTTGATTGAGTTTTTAGAAAGTAAAAGATTTGAAATCACAATTCAACCCCCTATTCTTGTACTACACCTTTACTTAACAATTGACATTAGAGCTCAGGCTTCAAAGGGGTTGATTATCCTAGCCATTGTAGATGAAAAGATCCTTGAAGAAGATGGTACATAGCAATGTACACATTGTTGAAGGACACTTCATAGATAGATCTCTACTCTTTGATGGTAGTGATTATGGCTACTAGAGAGATAGAATTGAGATGTTCATCAAATACACAAATCTTGCCTTACGAGAGATAATACAAGAAGGTGACTACATTCCCATGGAAGTATTGCCAGAAAATGTGTTTGCAAGGAATAATGAAGCTGGACTTTCAACCTCTAGAGAAATTCCTAGAAATAGATAGACAAATCAATGCAAAGAAAAAGTTCAACTGAACTCCAAAGCCAAATACCATCTTACTTGTACCCTAGGTAAGGCAGATTATGATAAAATTATTGCTTGTGATATAGCAAATGAAATTTGGGACAGACTACGTACGCTTTATGAGAGAACAAATCAGATTAAGGAGACAAAGTTAAGCATGTTGGTTCATCAATATGAAATGTTCAAGATGACTGAACATGAAAACATTGATGAAATAACCACAAGATTCGTGCATATCATCAAACAACTTAAAGGTTTGGGTAAGAGGTACTTAAACTTTAAGATGGTTAGAAAAATGTTAAGAAGTTTAACATCCGAATAGCTTCTTAAGGTCACTGCTATCACTAAAGCTAAGGATCTTAAGCCTCTTAGCTTAGATGTGCTGATTGGGTCGCTCAAGACTTATAAAGTTGTGCTCCTTGAAGCTCATGGTGAATCCATGAAGAAAAACAAATCGGTGGCTCCAAAGACCTCCCATAGAAAGCAAAACCAAAGGAAGGCTACAGAGGTTTCTGATGAGGAAGATAACTTAGAAGAAGACTCATAAAAGGATAGAGATGAGATTTCCATGCTTGTAAGAAAGATGTTGAGAGCATGGAAGAGCAGACTCTGGAAGAAAAAGGAGTCCAACTTTAAAAAAGATAAGAAAGGAAAAGGAAAGTTGGAAAATGTGAACTGCTATCACTGTGATAAGAAAGGATACTTCAAAACTGATTATCCTAAACTGTTATGTAGTGAAGTCGCAACAGTTGCTGTTCACAAGGATAGAAGACCTATGAGTCTTCCTAAGGATTAGAAGACGATAAGGTGGAGTGCTGTCGCGTGTTATATAGGAAGAAAGGACGTTGCTTTACCACTACCTATGGACCATGCTTAGGGAGATTGAGGATTGAGATCATGTTTGTGCTTCCATCGCTATTGGGTTGGTAACCTACAGTTGCTCCTGTTCATGCCACTGTCATTGCACAATTGCCATTGACTGTCATGGTGGCATATGCAGTAGAAGAGATAAGAGATGATAGGAAGAGGAAAGGTAGGACACTTAGCAACATTTTTATCTTCATTTGACCACATTTATAAAATGCGGTTAAATGTGATTGATGGCTCCAAAATTGTGAATAGTGTCTGATAAGAGGCATTTATGTCACTTATCTTGCTTCTAATTGTAAGCTTTTTGCATGAGTTTAGCTGAGTTATTGATGTACTTAATTACGATTTTGACTTGCTTCTCATTGTGCATTTCTTATAGAATCATTGACTATTGCATCGATTTTGCAATAAGTATTGAATTAGAGCCTAGTACGTTTAACTTGTCTCTTTGAGTATGGTTTTTACATACAGGAGCTTTGAATTGAGTGCAAAATGTCAAGAACAAGGCTGGAAACTCTCTATATGGAGCTAGTAGTAGTGATCAATTTGGGAGAATTGGGGAGCTAAATAGAAGAGTTCTTGAGCTCATTGAACATATTTGCAGAAAATATTGTAATGAAAAATCTGTATCGCTCTCTACAAGGATCAGATTGAGACAAATAAAGATATTTTGAAAAGCTCAAGAAGTCCTCTAAAACTTTCATGTTTAGCTTAAAACTTTCATATTTTGAAAATTAAAGGTTGCTGATGTTCTAATGCTATGTAGCCTGACCTCCAATTTGTATTAGAGCTATAGATATATGATTAAAGTGACTTGTGTAGCGTTAAAACTTATTCAAAAGGTTAAAATCATTGTTTCCAATGCCAAGGACAAATTCAGATATTTAAGGATTCAAAACTGGCCAAATATGTGAAGATAACAATTCTGTCTAGAGCTGCATGAAAAAATAATTTAAAGAGTTCACTTTAGCACTGCAGTACTCGTGCGACAGTAAGATTGCAAATAATTAACCTATTTTTGGACCCTACTTTGGGCTATATTAGAGAACAGTATTTGAAGGATTAACACAGATTTTTACCCTAGTTTTTGACTCACTTTCGGCTACACTTTAGGGATCTCCTTTTCTCTCTCTACATATCTCTCTCTCTTTTTCTCCTCTATTCTTCTCTCCCTAGAGATTCCATTGTAAATTGGGTTTGTTCTTGGGGATTTTAACAAAGATCATTGCTATTATTTCCAGGTACTCTTTTTAATTCATCGTTGTAATCCATCAGGGATGGAGGAGTAGATTTTCTTACTAGTGTAGGAGTTTTTGAATGGATTGGGATGATGTTTGAGAACAGTTTTTGTATTGAATGCATTAGTTTTCTCAATGTTCTATAGTTTCTACTCTTATAATTATTGTAGCTATAATTTTTATTGGAATAATTAAATTGGCAATCATTGTTTAGGGAAACCTTTTGGGCATAAATTGATGGATCCATTGGTTTATGTTTAAGGGAGAACATTAGAATTAACCTTCCAATTGGCAGTTAAACTATAGCAATTGGGTTATTAAATCAATGTAATTTCTAAATAAATTGAGATCTTGTTTATTAGTTATCTGCATTGGTCAAATTCTAGAGGTTGATTGATCACTAGTATAATGACCAGTAATTTATTACTAATAGTCACTAATGAATTCAATATTTGGTCTATGATAACTAGTTCCAATCTTAGGAATACCTTACACTAGTGCCTTTTATTGCTATTTAATTCCAATTATTTTCAATTGATATATTTCATTCTCAATACCCCTAATTTTTCCAACTAAGTGATAAAGTCGCCTTGAGAGACAACCTAGGTTATGCTCTTTGCTACATTTTTGTGCAACTTAGTATTAAAATAATTTCTAATTTAAATAGGTAGTGACAACTTTGCTTCAAATTTTTGCACCATTTCTGGGGAGGTACTAGAACTTAGTTGCTTATTTTACTTTTTTATTTCATTTTTTATTGCTTTTGTTTTATTGTTTGTTTCCTTGTATGAGACATTCCCTATTTGCCGACAATGTAATATTTCTTGATTTTGAAATTGAGAAAACCTTAACATGGATCAGGTAAGCAAAACGTCAATAAGAGGAACTTTCTAAGTATTTTGATCCTCTGTTTCTTGTTTCAGGTGATACAGCAAATATGGGAGATTACAACAAGACATTGAGGGAGCTCACTACTCCTGACTTTGCTTAGCAGCCCTTGACAATCACATGCCTCAAGCTTGACACTGATTTTGAGCAAAAAGGGTATATGATTCATGCTTTACCTAACTTTCATAGGCTGTCTGGACACCTGAAGAAGCTATATATGGCGTGTTCTAGCATAAGACCCAATAGGGTAGAGGTGGATGATGTAAAGCTCAGAGCATTCACCTTCTCCAATAGATGGTGTTGCAGAAAATTAGTTTTTCAACCTTCCTAATGGGATTATGAATAGCTATACTAGCATGAAGAGACTTTTCCTTAAGAGGTACTTTCCCGCCTCGCGAGTAGCTTCCATAAAAAAAAGGAGATCTCTAGAATCTTCCAGTCAGATGAGATCTTGCATGAGTAGTAGATGCGTTTTAAGCTCCTTTGTGCCAATTGTCCTAGCCATCAGATCCTGAAGCAGCTCCTCCGATATTTTTATGAAGATCTTGTACCTACTGATAGCTGCATGATTGATACTATAAGTGGAGGCCCACTCTTAGCTAAGATATTGGAAGAGGTGTAACATCCCCTGCTGCTTTATGGATTGATGACTGTCCCCACAAACCAACACGGGTCTTTTTAGCACGCTTTGTCCTCACTCGCACGCTTCCTAGGAAAACTTCCCAGGAGGTCACCCATCCCAAAATTGCTCCAAGTCAAGCACGCTTAACTGTGGAGTTCTTTTAGTTTAGGTTACCGAAAAGAAGATGCATCTTGTTGGTATAGGTAGTACAAATCAATTCATATAAGCCCTCCTTAACTGTATAGTCCCATACCTATACAGTCTCAGGATCCATCTCATTCGGGTGTGTAATTGGTTCATTCATGTAACCCTCCGCTTTCGAAGTCTGCCAGGAGCCGCTCCTTGTCCATGCCTCCTTGCACCGGCGATCACTCCCCGACTTCGTAATCCCCGGGCGTTACATGCCCACCAGCTTCCGCTTGGTTCGTCCCTGAACCACACCGTACTGGGAGAGGTGCAGGCTCTGATACCATTTGTAACATCCTCTGCTGCTTTATGGATTGACGACTGTCCCCACAAACCAACACGGGTCTTTTCAGCACGCTTTGTCCTCACTCGAACGCTTCCTAGGAAAACTTCCCAGGAGGTCACCCATCCCAAAATTGCTCCAAGTCAAGCATGCTTAACTGTGGAGTTCTTTTAGTTTGGGCTACCGAAAAGAAGATGCATCTTGTTGGTATAGGTAGTACAAATCAATTCATATAAGCCCTCCTTAACTGTATAGTCCTATACCTATACAGTCTCAGGATCCCTCTTATTCGGGTGTGTAATCAGTTCATTCATGTACCCCTCCGCTTTCGAAGTCTGCCAGGAGCCGCTCCCTGTCCATGCCTCTTTGCATCGGCGATCACTCCCCGACTTCGCAATCCCCGGGCGTTTCAAGAGGCCTATGCCTTGATAGAGTATATGGTTGCCAATTTTCAACGTTTGGATCTAGGGCAGCCACAAATACTAGGGGCCTTCATAAAGTGAGCCAGATAGATAATCCAGTATTTGCTAGACCTTACAGGCACTTTCTAGGCTTATGAAGCAGTTGGTGGCTACTTAGGCAATAACTCCAATGGTTCCCAAGATCTGTCGTATTCATACCTCTAATGACTATCACACAAAGATGTGCTCAACACTGCAAGATAACTCAACCATTGGGGTAGCAATAACAAGTCCTTTCCAGAGTCAGCCTCAAAGCCAGCCAGGCTAGTTTCCATTTGGGAAGAATTACAACTCCAGCTAGAAGGATCACCCCAATTTGAAGTGGGAAAATAATTCTCAACAATAGGGCCAAACTTCACAACAGAAATTTTAAGCACCTCATCAAAGGCAACAGGCCTTTCTTGTACCTCCCTTCTTATATCCCATTATGATTGAGATGATGAAGATAATGATGGAGTAAATGCAGGAAATAAGAAAAGAGAATATTTAGCTGAGAGAGGAGGTGACTCACATCAAGAATAATAAGAGTCAATAAGGCCTAATTTCCCAATTTCCCTCTCAAACCATGCCAAACCCCAAAGGAAATGTTAGTGCAATTATCCTAAGGTTTGGAACAAAAATCCCAGATGTGACTAGGCTTATAGAGGAAGAAAAGCAATAGAAAACAGGACCCGGAGAGGTTTTTATTGAGCACCACAGTGCACAAGAAGTACTACAGCACTTAGCCCAGCGTGAAGATAGAGAACTGCACTAGCGGACCCTTTGGGTGAGCGTCATAATGCTAAAGGAGTGCCGCAACTCAACAAAGACTGAGCAAGCAACATCGAAAGATTCTGGAGAGTGCCGCAATGCTCAAAAAGTGCTGCAGCACTCAATAGAGTATATTATAGACCAGAACTTTACTCCCCCACTGCCTTTCTCTCAAAGGATTTAAACCAAGGAAGCAACTGCACCTGAATTGGATCTAGAAACTTTGGAAACCTTTCAAAAAGGTGCAGGTGAATATACCCTTATTGGATGCAATCAAATAGATTCCCAAGTATGCAAAATTTTTAAAGGATCTGTGCACCAATAGGAGAAAACAGAAAGGCTGTGGGGAAGACAAGGTGACTATCGGGTGAATGCTTCCTCTATTATCAAGCCAAGCAACCTGCTAACCAAGTACAAGGACCCAGGCACATTCGATGTTTCCTGCACTATTCAAAACTTGCAAATCAAGCAACCCATGGCTGACCTTAGAGCTAGTATTAATGTTATGCCAAAATCAATATACCAGTCCTTGTACTTAAAGAACTCAAGCCTACTAGGTTGCAAATTCAGCTTGGCAACCAGAGGATCACAAGACGCTACAAGAAACATGCGAGTTACTGATGATTTTTTTTCATTGGTATTACAAACGGATTTACAGACGAAAAAGAGAAATCCAAGCAAGAATTTTTTTGGGTCCAAGTCATTATCAACTGATTTTCCATTGGTAATTCGCTGATATAATTCACTCCAACTTGAGATGAATATGGTGTACCATCACCAATGGATTTTTCCATTCGTAACTCATTTGAATTTTTTTATTTAGAAAATAATTTTTTTGACAAAAAAATCCATTGATAATTATTTTAAAAAATCTTTTTTTCCAAAATTATATTTATCAATGAAACAAAACTGTCAACGAATATTGTAATTTTTTTTTTGCAAAATTAATTTTATCGACTGATTTTTTCATCTATACCTATTAAAGAACATTGTTTTAAAAAAATTATTGATGCTCCGACAAATTTTTCCATCGAAAATTTTGAAAATCCAACAATAGTGTATTTATAGATAAGAGGTGTTTGTCTTTTCCCCCTCATTATATTCTCGACTATTTCTCTCTTCTGGGCTCTCTCTCTGTCTCGCGACCCAAGCGCTCCACTTCGCCCCCCCAACTGCACTATCCTCGACTCTCGCTCTTTTAAACTCTCTCTCTCTCATGACCCAAGTACGTCGTGCCGGCACCCTAATGCCACCACCTGCAATGCAAATGCCAACACCGCTCACCCGCCTAATGTGGATACCGCTCTCTCCTCCTTGGAGTGCCCAAAGCCACGTTGGATCCAAAGGAAGCTCAAGGCATGTCGCATCACTGTTGGAGGAAGCCCATAAATGGATCTTAGAATTTCTTTCATGGCTATAGAATTTCAGTAGATATCCTGTATATGGTTTTCTAGGTATATTTTCTTTAGTAATTTGCATCGCTCATTGTCAATTTATCTTTATATATTCACTATTTTCCATGTCTCAATGCAAGTAAAAAATGAACTTTTTGAGAACCAGCAAGAAAATATCAATTTATTCTTAGTAGTTTATAAACAATATCTAAGCTCCATCATTTATTTATAAGCAGTTTATCTTTGTCGCTCATAGAGACAATCTAAAGGGAATTGTAGATTCCAATGTAATTATATGGTCTAAGCCTCCATCAAATATTCCTTTATTGCATTAATCAGTTCTAATAGTGATAAGTTTAGCATTTACATATTGGTAGGCCATTTTAAAGAATGAATAATTGGTACTTTGATTAATTGATTTATTAATTTAATTAATTGATTTTGTTCGATAATGTCGAATCTGATTGGAGCATTTCTTTGGTAGATCATTTAATTCTCTTATCTCTTTTAAGGTAAGTAATTGTTTCTTCTCCTAATTTAATTACATTTTTTAAGGATAGAGACTTATAATTTCTAAGATAAAGTTGTAGGGAATTAGGATTGCATGACTAGGGAGAAGGGCATAAAGGTCCTTCCTCGACTTATTTGTATTATTTGATGTAGAGATTGATTGTGTATGCGAAGATTGCAGGATATGCATGTTGTGATGTTATAAAGGGGTATGCTCTTGAATTGTTTTAGGATCTTTAAATATTTATTTGATTGAATTGTGAATTTTATATGACTGGATTGATATATGTATGTATTGAAATCAATTTCTTGGGATGTTTTAGTTTAAAGGGAGGTTCTGTCGATTTTTTTTAGTTTTAAAGAGTTGAATCTTAATTTAGGGGGGGTTCTACCAAAATTTTGTTAAGCAAAAGAGCTCAATTTACTTATTTAAAAGATTTTTACTTTTAGAAAATGGTCTGTTGAAAGATATTTGCTACTCACAAGGGGGTGCTGAAAGCAGAGCAGTTGGTGGCTCCTTGGCAAGGCAATCAAGACAAGGGTCCACAGGGGAGAAGCGGACAATGCTTGTACATCTTGGTAAGAATAGGTATGTAATTTAATTGTTCAATTCATGAATCTTGTTGTAATAATTTGAACAATTTCTTCACATATAATAACATTGTTTTGTTGTATTGGCTATGTGTAACATCCTAATTTTTAACCCAATACTCTAGAACATATTTAGGTTAATCATTAGTTTGTTACTTCATAGTTCTCATTTTTACTTTGAAATACTTAGCGGAAAATATGGGTAATTTTTTTTTGATATAAAAAGTGAGAGCCGCGTGATGCGATAAACGGTAAACCATGTATAGTAAAATAAATATCTCACAACATCATAACATAAGGCACACCATGAATAACACTGAATATCATCTCATATATATATAACTTGCCCACTTATAAGTGTGGGACTTACTTTAGTACAAGGAAAATACAGGAAAGGAAATACAACATAAACTTAAACATGATCTACTCCCCTACCCGAGTGCATCTAATGGGATAACCTCTAAACAAAAGAAGGTTTATCCCCATCTAAGTGGTGTGTGCTCTAACCGGGTACTCCATCGATCGATCATCACCTCCTACTAACGTCCGTCTTGCGAACGAGGCAAGTATCCGGGAAACTGGGCGAGCTCCTCGGGCGTAAAGAGGCGGAACGGGGATCGAGAGTGACCCCCGCGGTGTGGCCGCATCTCCGGTCGCCGCGCAAGTCGTGGCTGAGTCACGGTATCCTCACTGCCCTCCCTCATCAATGGTGGAGAGGGGGCAGAGCTCTCGCTATACGGATGAGTAGGCGGGTCCTCAGATGGGTCGGTCTCCGAAAAGTAGGTCCGGGGCACGTAATTGGGATGGCCTCGCATGGCTAGGGCGGCGGTGTGCATGCGGAGCACCCTCTCGTCATGCGTACGCGCGCGCTCAAAAACCCGCTCGTCGTCGCCATAGGGTGCAGTCGGGGAGAAGCGATGGGTGTTCACGGGATGAACGAAGGGGCATCCTACGAACATGAAAACCCACACCGTGCACTGCCCCTCAGAATGGTATGACCCGTGAGCCGGGTCATAGTGCACCTCCCATGTCGAGGTGTCCATGAACACTACGAATGTCGCCATCTGAAGACGTGACGGAAAGAAGAGATAGAGGGAGTGAGAATCTTACTAAAGAATCTTAGTAGGGCCTCCTACTACCTAGGTGTCATCATCTACGTCCTCAGGAACCTTGGGTTTATTTTCGTAAAAGGTAGTGAGCATGCATCAAGTTCATTTTATCTTTTAAGGTATACTTTAGCCAAGGTCCATTCATTTTAGAATGATCTGAATGTCATGTATGCAACATAATAGAAAATGTATGCATGGCGCTATCTAATGCACATACATCAATCATAACATCAAGTCTCATCTAACTTAGTGGCATAAAGTGGCAATAGAAACATTCATATGGGACAAACTTAGTGACATAATCATAATCATGAAACATCTCTTCCTCATGGGCCACACTAAAAGACAATCGAACTGGGGGTGCTCGGCCGAACCGGTGTCACCCAGAACGTGTCATACATCTAGGTTATGAGCTCATACCTTAACTAGTCGTCACTAGTTCTTACTTACCACTTAACGATAAGCGTATCATAAATCATAAATCCCGACTATCTGAGTACGGGTTAGGGGGCAAAACTCTTAGGGGTGCTCGGCCGAACCGGTGTCACCTAAGAGTATAAAATGGTACCGATGTCACATGAGTTCTATGGAGGTGCTCGGCCGAACCGGTGTCATCCTAGAACCCATCTTAGTACCTTAATTTTCAAAATCTCTTTAAGTCCCCAAATTTGTCGGAAATTCGGCGGCACAACGGCATTACACCGAATTTCCTTCCAAATTTGCTTTATGCCACATAAACATATAACTTCATGAATTCCTCATATGAATAACATCATCATCATTTGCATACTACATGCATCATCATAAAACATCCAAACGCTTACCCTTACGGTAGCTTATGCTTTGACCCTTACGGGTCTTAATCTTGAGATATAGTTTTCTACATCCGTCGCTCACATCTTTATGCACCTAAGGGCTCATAATTAATCATCATTCCTAATCCTCATGTTCATACTTAAATCTGAAAAGCATAGGGCAGAATCTCTAACTTGTATTTACAGGGTTCTAGAACTTACGTTTTAGACCCTTTCTCGGTTCCGTCTTACTAAGGCTTATATATTAAATCTAAATCAATTATGAGACATTCCTATGCTTAAGAACTAATTATTAATCATGTTTATCATGTTGTAAGGGTGCTGGACAGAATCCAGAAAATTAAATATTCTAAGAGTTCTTCATTTGCATTTTTACGGTTTTCTAGTTACTAGTTTCCCCATAGGTGCTAGAATTCAATTCTAATCCAAATGTTACCAAGTTTTTCATGTCTAAGCAATCTAAATCTGATTATGTTCCCATTAAAATAGTTTGGAAAAGTTCCAAAAGCCAATGGGTTAAAACTATGTCAAATTCCAACTTTACGGTATTTCTAGTTAGCTAGTTTCTTGCCTATCATGCATAGGATCGCTTCTACGTCATCATATGATATTTTCACACATTCCAACACATCAAAACATCATCATACAGCATCAAACTCATCATATCAGAACCGAAAACATTTAGCTTTAATAAGAGAGTTAAATTGACGTTTCTAGGTACATAAGTTAACTAGTTTCTCTTGGAATCAATCTAGAACTTCTAAAACTCTTTTCAAAACATTTTAATTCATCAAGAGGCTAAGAGAAGCCTTAGGTCACTGACCAAAACATATTCCATCCCCTAAAAGAGAATAAAATCACAACTTGTGATGACATAACCTTATAAAGTTTTGTAAAGCTTTAAGGAAAACTTAAAACATAGACTATTGGTCCTAGTAGCTAGATGAAAACTCATTGCAAGTCCATCATCACTACTTGGCCGAAAATATGCATTCAAAGAATGGTTCCACATTAAACTTTAACTTGGAATGAAATGGGCAAGTCTTTGAGCTCTAGGTTCTTAAGTTATGACATAAAATAAATGTGCTCATGCTTTTCATTTTTAATCTTGCTTACAAAATAAAGTGATGACGTAAAATAAATATGCAAGGCATAATTTAAACGTGCAAGCTTGAAAGTAAAATGCAAGGCATAAACTTAAACGTGCAAGCTTGAAAGTAAAATGCAAGGTTCAATTCTTTATTTTAGTGCTCTTGGCCCAACAACAATCGACTTTAAGGCCGAAATAGAAAGGCATTCGAGAAATTAATTAGGTGATAATGCAAGTTCAATTCTTTATTTTAGTGCTCTAGGCCCAACAACAATTGACTTTAAGGCCGAAATAGAAAGGCTTTGAGAATTAAATTAAGTGATGGTACAAGTTTCATTTTAATCTTTATGTTCTTAGGTGATAGCTTGAAAGTAAAGGTGCATAGCAAGAATGTAAATATGAATGCAAGCATAAAATAAATTATGCAAGTTCATTTTATCTTTCTAGAGCTCTTAACAAGACTTTAAAGGAACTCAACCTTAACCCAAACTCATTCAAACAAGGTAAAGTCAAGCTTAGAGTTCTTAGAACTCCACATAATATTTTTAGGAAATCAAACCATGAAGCTTAGAAAAATTAAGGAAATAGCCGAAATCTTCAAGAAGAAAAAGGAACATTTTAAAACTCTAGAGTTCATGATCTTGATGATATATTAACACCAACATCATGAGTCCTCATCATTGAGTTCATAGAGCCATTTTAAAACATCATCAAAGCTAAAGTTCTCAAGAGTTCAAGAAAGGAAGAACTAGAAACATTTTTGTTCAAGAACAAAGATCAAGCTCTAGAGTTTGTTTCAAGTGATGAACATCATCATGAAACTCTCATCATCAAGCTCTCACTTCTTCATTCCCAAAGGCCCATGGCCGAAACATGAAGAGGAAGGAGGAGAAGAAAAGAAGTTCTAAAAGGAATCAAGAGAAACTATGAACATCAAACTTGAAAAAAGAACTTTAAAGAAGAGAATACATGAAAGGAAATCCCTACTTGGTGTGATGAACTTGAAGATGGAAGAAGAAGATGAAGAACTTGAAGAACTCCAAGAACTTGAAGAATACTAGAACTTTGAGAGAAAAGGAAAAGCTTTGAGTGCTCCTAAACTTAGCAAATGATCTAAAAGTGGTGCAAGCTTCCCAAGGCCATCTATTTATAGAGAAATGAAGCAAATGGAGGGTGTGAAGGCTGATGAAGGCTTCGGCCATATGAGGTGCAGAATGGGAGAGAAAAATATCTCTTACAAGGCATAGTTCAAAGCATGGTGGAAGCATGGGCAAGCATGGGCTCAAGTATGGTGCAAGCATGGGCTAAGCATGGTTCTTTGAGTGAGAAAACAATTCAACAGATTGGGGAAGGATTGGTTTGCATTTTAATTGTGGTTTAGAGTTGTGTTTAGGTGTGTCTTTGATTATGTTCAAGATTAGGAATTTGTAAGAAAGTGTTTAGGTGAGGTAAATGGGTATTTAAGGTTGTATAGACATAATTAGGGAGTGGTCTTGCACCATTAGTGAGTTAGATCCTCAATTTAGAGTCTAAACAACTCTAGACACACTTCCTTAATTTAAGGAATTGGAGAGAGAAAACACTATTCAAGATTCCAAGACTAGGAATCTTGAGTTCTAAAAAGAGATTTAAGTTTAATCTAAGCAATTTTAGGTTCTAATTAACTTTAATAAATTATTTTGACTCTAGATTAATTAGGGAAATTAATTAATCTTCGTTTAGAGCCTAATATTGCTTAGGTTTGCTTAATTACGTCATTAAGCTCAAAAACACTATTCTAGGGGCAAAATCGTAATTTTGCACTAAAACTGCCCGAGACCATCGGGACTTGAACAGAGACCTCTAGACACATGAAAACATGTTTTTAAACCTCGGGGGAAAGTTTTGGGCTCAAACAACACCTTTACCCGCGTAAAACGCTATAAGGGTATTTTGGTCATTTTGACCCGAAACTGCGGAAAATGAAATTTTCGCTTCCGAAAGCATTCTAAGGCCATTCAATCCCCTTCAAACATTGAGTTGACCCTTCGAGGATGACCGAGTTGGTTACCCTCGAATTCGGGTCAGGAAATGACCTCAGGGGCATTTTGGTCATTTCCCTCGGACAGAAAGAATCGGGGTGTTACACTATGCAGTTGACATCTAGCCACAAAGGCCATGCACGAGGTGATACACACCATCCAAAAATTGTACGAATAGCCAATTGAGTCTTTTGGCAAGCTGACAAAGGATGAGAAGCTGCGATGGTTTGTTGAGTGGAAGGTAAAATAAAATAATTATTATGAAAATGTGTGTATTTACTTTAGAAACTGTTTTCAATTACCTTTTTTTTATTTCCATGTGTAGGGCCATTTCATAATCTATCCCAAAGATAAAGATTACATGTTTAAGCTCTTCAAATCCAAGGCAGCTCATAGGCTCCAAGACATATACATCGATATTCGGGATCGGCGGGACGAGACCCCCAGGTGGATGACTTAGGCTAGCCAGGATGGCAATACTGGAGAAGTGAGAAATTCAAAGAGAAGTTGTTGAAGGCTAAGGCAAGAAAATCGTCACAAGAGGGTTGATTCGTTCATTATATTATGATGGTTCTGCTACTATCAAGTCTACATGTCATCAGATGATTTAGTCATTATTTTAAACATTTTTTAATTCCTCTTGTTAAATTTATATTTTCACTTACTAATGTTTTACGTGTTTCACTCAAAATGCAAGATAATGAGCTAAAGAGGCCACCCATACAGAGTGATTTGTTCAAAAAGACTCACACGCATAAGATAGACAAGACATAGGTCGATCCTCACTAAGAGAATGTTTGAGTATATATGTTCTGAGCACTTATTGTTTGTATATATATTTAATTTATTATTTCATATATTTGATAGAGGTTTTGATTAATTTTATTTTGTTATAGCATGCCTATAGCAATGCTATCAAGAGGCTACAACCTAGCAAGAGCAGACAATCGCAGCTGATAAGGACCAGTTGCGATAAGAGGTAGTTGGTAGTCCTTACAAGAACCACATGTACGATATAAGGTCATTTTATGTGAGTAGGTTGTTCTCTGCCTCTGTTGCTAGGGCATTTACAGGCACTGGGTCCACCGTCAAAGATGATGAAGTCCGTGAGCAAGTTCACCTGCTCAACGCAGAACTTTATCATACGCAAGAGAAAGACGTGGAGACTCAGTGCTAGTTTCAGGAGATGCAAAAGAAGATGGGGGACAAGCAAAAGGCCATGGAGATGAAAATAAGAAAGCAGATGAAGGAGGGGGGAGATAAGATTAAGAAAGCAGATGAAGAAGAAGATGTTCTCTTTATGGAAGAAGACGCAAGCAGACTCCTTCGTATTGCCAGACATCGATGATGATGATGATGAAGGTGGTGGTGGTAATAGTGATGCTAACGATGATGATGATGCTGCTGATTTCTCCTAATTTGAGTTATTATTTTTTCTTTATTTGTTATATGTTAAATTTTTTATATTTATGTTTGAAGACTTTTTGACATTTTTATCTATTTTACATTTTGAACTTAAATTCGTTGTACTTATTATTTCGTTATTAAATATACTTATATATTTAGAATTATTATTAAATAAAAAATAAGCTCTTAAATAATCAGATAATATAAAAATTATTGTATATTTAACCCAAAAAAACAAATTACTGATGAATTTTGTTGTTAGTAAAATAAAAACAAAATAAAAAATAAAAGTCTAAAAATTATTAAAAAATCCATCGTTAATATAAATATAAAAAAAATATTTAAAATTACAAAAATATTTTTTTGTCGAGAAATTAAAAATAAAAAATAATAAAGTCAACAATTATCAATGGATTTTTCCATCAGTAAAATTTAAAAATTAAAAATTTCAATAATTACCAACGGATTTTTCCATCGACAAAAATTGGAAATAAAAAAAATAAAATCAAAAAATGATTGACGGATTTTTTCATCAGTAGTGAAACTAAATATATTTGTACTTATTAAATCCTGACAAATTTGCTAGCGAATTTTCCTAACTCATTATTGACGGATTTATTTGCCAAAATCTAAAGGTAAATATTATCGATGGATTTTTTTCCGTCGCTGATGTTTCCGATGATGTTATTATCATTTGATAAAATCTGTCAGTAATTAAGTTTCCATCAGTAACCAATAAAATCTGTCGATAACAGCACTTTTCTGGTAGTGAGACCAGATGGAGTATTGGAAGATGTTCTAGGACAGATAGATGATTTAATAATCCCTACTGATTTATATGTGCTTAAAATGGAGAATGACACTAATGCTCGCCAATATACATTAATCTTGGGAAGGCCCTTTTTGTAAACTACTAGAACCTTAATTGATGTTCACGCTGGCATATTATGTGGAGACATGAAAGTCCAATTCTATTTATCTAATGCAATGAAATATCCCATAAGGAACACTTTGTGTTTGGCATCGATATTAATGATTCATTAGTGGAAGATGCATGTGGTAGCTTGTTTAGTGGGGAGGCTTACCCCCCTTTTCTATTTTTTCTTTTCCCATGGGATATGATGTATCTACTATGCTAGAGTGTTCCAAGTTTTCAGATGCAAGTACACCATCCGAGTAGCAAGTCATCAGTTTTCCAAGTGCCTTATGATCCACCCATATTGGGAAGGAAGCCATGTAAGAGGCAAAAGATCTTACTGCATGAGCCTCGGGCAAAATTGATAATTGGGAAGCCAAAGTCTAGGTGGAAAGTACCATTCTTGGTCATTTGTATGCACCCTAGTAGTGCAATTGAGTTGGAGAACCCTAAGACTATGTTTCGTTATGACATTGATAGGTTTTTGCTGATACACCTTCATGATGCTCCCAAGGATTTGGGGGCCCAAATGGCAATGCTATGGGTTGAAACTACACACCCTCCATGAGGGTCCTGACCATCCAACTTAGGGATGTTAAAGCAAAGTGTTGGGTGAAAAATAACCTACCATGAGGTTTTTCTTACTTTTTTTTTTTTACACTTCTGCATATTATTTTTAGTTTTGAATCTTGTATCATATTTACTTTATGTGTGCTAGACTATTCTTTTGACACCTAAGAGGTTACATGCATAGGCTAACACCACATGCACTGTATTGACCTGCTTGACATTGACTTTATTTTGTATAGCATGCTTAGTAGATTCACTGTGTTGTTTGGACTGAGTATATGCACTTTTACCCATGAGATTTTGAGCCTCTTTAATTGGACTATCATGTGTCATCCTTGTTTGTTCATGTATGTTTCCCTCTTTGTATTTTCTAAAACTTGCTTAGGGTCTAGTTTGAGAATATGTTTCCATATGTATGCTTGCACATGATTGAGGCATTTTTCTTATTTTTAGTCACTTATCCATATTGCCGCCCTTTTCATGTTATCATTATTTAGCCCCTTTGAGCCTTATTGCCCATTCTTTTGTTTTACCACATCCTTAGCTAAAAGTAAAAAACATGAAAATTTCCAACTTTTTAGGCTTAGGAGAGCATATGTGCATTTCTTCTACATGCTTCAGCATAATTGTTTGGGAGAGCATGAGAACATGTCCCGATTCATGTGTAGGGGAGGGACAATGTGTAACTATGAGCGGCCAATGTCACAACGTCCTCACAGGGCATCGTGATGAGAATGACAACCAATTTTTTAAAAAATAAGGAGTCGCCGCCAATTTTAATTATGACCAAAATTGGAAAACTTTTTGATTTGCAAAACTGATCTTTTTGAAAGAGATTGAGATTCGGGAATCTAATTATGATTACGGAATGGTAGAAACTTAACCCCATTGCACCCTAATGCATCCACATAAATATGATTACCCTAAAGCTCATCATGCACATTTATTTATAACTTTAAAATATTTATTTTTTCCAAAAAAATATAACCCAAATTAAAACAAAAAATAAAGAACAAATTTTATGAAAAAAGATTTTAGTTTGATAGTTGTTGGCTACACCAACGTATCCTTTGGTACAATGAGGAATTCAAAATCATGTCATTCTTATAGAAAATAAATGTGTGTTGACATATTTTAATTATGAAAACAAGATTTTTGATCCCAAAAAACTGAAATAGGAACATCTATTTTTGTAGCACTAGGCTACTTAATAAACACCCACAATTCAACTGTGATGAAAGGAACACCGGCTCCTCAGTCATAACTACTTATCATTGCATGGATAAAAATATTTTTCTTTTATTTTTATTTTTTAATTATTTATTTTGCTAGAGACATCTCCCTTTTTTTTTGTTTTAATGAAACATAAAGAAAACAAAACCCAAAACTAAAACAACAAAATAACAAAGCCTAACAACTACTGGCCAAAAAGAAAAAGAGACCCACTAAGAAAAGAAAAAAAACAAGAAAAGCAGAACAAGATGAAAGAAAAGGACCAAATAGACCCAAACAAAATCCCTAATCCTAATTCATTTATGTGTATGTGTCAATGGAAAGAGAGCCAAGACCAGGGATAGCGGCAGGGCACAGGAAAAAAGGAGGCAGTAATGGTGGTAACCTAATAGGAGGCGGTGGGTTGTATGGTGTTTGAAGTGTGGGTTACTATTCGCAGGGGAGCTCCAGTGTCTGTAGATTGGTTTCATAACTACTGCTGGCTTTCGTGATGTAGGTTGCGGCGGATGAAAGTAGAAACAGGGATGAGATTCACAACTGGGAGCACAGTGGCTCAGCTAAGGTTTCACAGTGGACAGGGGCTATTGGTTGGTATGCGAATGGTACGGTGTTGCTCGTAGTGGTAACGGAGTTGTATAGTGGAGGACAACAGAGCTTGATGATGGTGGTGGTTTTGATTTTTTTTTCCTTTGGTTTTTGGAGATTTTGGCTTGTGGCTTTAGTTTTTGGTTGAGTTTTGGTCGTGGTTTTTGTGCTGTTTGAGATGGTTTGTGAGTGAAGCTGTGTGGTGAAGGTGATGGTGATGGAATATGGTGATTGCGGCTGTGTTTATGGAGTAAATGATAATGGTGAAGGTTATGTGTTGGTGGTGGCGGTAAAGGTTGTGTGATGATAATGATGATAGAGGGAGGGTGAGGTTATGCGAATTTAGATGAAAAGGAGGACTGTGCCGATTTCAAGGTGAAGATGAGTCATTTGTAGTTTGTGTTTTCTCTCTGAGTGTTGTCCCTTCACCCCTCTATGATTTTGATTGGCCTCTATTTGTACATACAACAGATTAATCGCCCTAATTCCTAACTGGATATTGAGAGATTTGATTGAGATTTAACTGGATTTGTTTGATGCTAAAAAAAAATGCTAATTTAAAAAGAAATCAATTTCAAAAAGGAAAGAAAAAGCTAACAGCAAAAAGGATTTTTTTATTTTGTTGTTTTGTCTTTTTATTTATTTTTCTTATTTATTAAAGGACCCTTTTCTACTTGGTTCTTACTAGGAAATATTAAAAACTGTAGTTTTCGATATTTTCTTTATATATAATAATAATAATAATAATAATAATAATAATAATAATAATAATAATAATAATGTGTGCATGATGGCAATGATGAATATGCATGGTGATAATGCAAAATGTTCTGATGGATTATGCTAGATGACCAATGCAGAGTGACGATGAATGCATGGTGACAATGTGAAATGATATAGAGAATGATGCTAGATGACTCAATGATGATTGTACAATGCTAATGCCAAGTCAGCAATGAAATGCATGTGGAAACTAGCTAAATACATATCAAGTTTAAAGGCATTTGAAATAAAATGAGAAATTTAGAAGCATGTGAGATGTAAAAGCATGTGAAAGCAAAATCTGTGAAAGTAAAAGCATATGAAACTTAAAATTTGTGAAAGTAAAAAAATGTGAAAGCAGAGTAAATGCATGTGAAATTTAAAATCTATAAAAGAAACGTAAAGGCATGTGAAAGAAAAATCTATGAAAGTAAACGCATGTGAAAGCAAAGTAAAAAAGAGTGTAAAAGGAAAAACTGTGAAAGCATGTGAAATGTTAATATTAAAAGACTTGTTAAAGTAAAGACTGTGAAAACTATGAAAGCATGTGAAATATTAATATTAAAAGAATTGTTAAAGTAAAGACTGTGAAAGCATGTGAAGGTAAAGACTATGAAAGCATATGAACGTAAAAGATCTGAAAGCAAGTAAAAGTAAAGACTGTGAAAGCATGTAAAGATTGTGAAAGTAAAGGCTATGAAATCATGTGAAAATAAAGACTGTGAAAGCAAGTGAAAATAAAGACTGTAAAAGCATGTAAAGACTGTGAAAGCATGAGAAAATAAATGATCTTAATCGAGACAAAAACTAAATTATGGAGATGAGAAAAAAAAATGATGTGATGAGATATAAAAGAAAACAACGTGATAAGGCGAAGAAGTAAATGATGTGATGATTTCAAGAAAGTAAATTATGTGATAATTGTGAAAAAGTAAATGATGTGATAAGTGCTGAAAAGTAAGTGATGTGATCATTGTTAAAATGTAAATGATGTGATAACTACAAGAAAGTAAATGATGTGATAATTGTTGGAAAGTAAATGATGTGATAAATGCAAAAAAAAATAAATAATGTGATGATGGCTGAAAAATAAATGAGGTGATCAGGGTGACAAAAGAAAGTATGCAAAATGGATGCTCAATGAATTATATGTGATGTTTGCTCATAATGGATGCTTAAAGATATAGAAGATGCAATGATTCATGATGCAGAAAGCAAATGCCTATGGATGATGAACGATAAATGACATGACTTGTGACAACTATGCCTATATGATATGATGGTGTAAATGATGAATGTTCTAACAAAAGGAAAAATAAAATTGCGCCAGTTTGACGTGTGAAAAATGCTGATGGTATGAGCATGATGAATGTCCTAACATGATTTGGTGACCAGAAAGTTTATGACCTAATATGATAAGATGACTTTGCATTTGATGAATAATGATGAAACCCAGATGATTTGATGTTGAGCGATTTGCCCCAGTTTGGGCATCCAAGCATTGGCTTTTGGGAAACCTTTGTCTGATCCAAGATGAGCCATTTTGAGAACAGTTTGCTTTATTATTCCCCTTTTTTCTCCTTTTCTCATCTTGTTTCCAACTCCCCTTGATCTCATCTTTAGTTCCTGACATTGTCATGCTTTGGACTTTGCTTTTTTTTTCCCCCAACTTTTGTATGGACCGGCTTCTTTGGTTCTCAATTGAGCAAGCCTTTTTTTTCCTTTTTATTTCCCCTCTAAAGACTGCCTTTTGGGTTTTTGATCTAGCAAGCTTTTTCCTTTTCTTTTTCTTCTTTTTTTTTTTTTGCTTTTGTTCTGTGCTTGCTCTAATTTTTGCCTAGATTGCTTTTGTGGGTTTTTAATCTAGCGAGCTTCTTTTTGAACTGGGTCCTAACTTGGCTTGACTTGCTATCTAGTGTCTTGATTATGTATGATGAGAACTTGATAATGAATAGGAAGAGAGGATAGAGTTGGGATGGAAGTTAGATTGAAAGGACTGAATTTGGAAGTATGTTATATTTACATAGCACAAAGGATTACAATGAGGTGGGAGGGATATGCAATGCGAATTTTATTTGATTACCTATTTCGTCAATTACTTGCAACTTTGGACTATAATTCATGATCAAGATTTGAATCTATTGCTATGCTATAAACATGCCTTGGACTGCTAACTCTTCATTTTTGTGAGGATGACTCTTGTTTGATCAACGTTCATTTAATTGCCCTAGCTTGGCATCATTCATAACCTCCTTTTTGCCTGATTCTGAAGTAACACACCTTTTTTTAGATGGCCATTTCAGGGTTTTAATCTAGTTTGCACTCTACCCTAACTTTTTCCTACACTGTCATTTCGACTTTTCAATCTAACAAGCCTTTTTTCTTTTCTTTCTCTTTTTTTTGGCTCTAATTTTGGTTGAATCCTTTTTCTTTCTTTATCTTTCTTTCTTTTTGAGTTTTTGATCCAATGATCCTTTTCTTTCACTCTTTTTAAAACCAGCTTTACTAGTTTTTCAGTGAGACGAGTCTTCACAATGTATGACTCTTTTTAGTTTGATACTTATGATTAATGCCAAGGCATTCAAGACTAAATGTTTCTTCCTCATTTACAGTGTTTGTCCTTGGCATATTAGTATTGATCACATTTAATCGTTGAATGTTGCAGCTTTCATATCAACAATTTCAAACTGTCCTAGTTGATGATTGAATTAGAATGTTTGGGGTATCATTTTACTCTTTGATTATCAGTTGCATGACCATTTTCTACAAAATTTAGCACCAGAACATATTGTTTGCATAGCTTTGGACCCTCATCAAGCTCATGATTATCCATATCCATTGTAACTAAGCATCAATTAGCAGGTTCTCAAAATTATCCACATGAGGTGACGATGTTTGAAAGAAAAAGAATTTTGAAAGAGTGGAAAAGAAAGCAAGGATGTATAGATAAAAAATGAAAGACAGTGTGTTAGAAGAAACATGCACAATCATTTCATTATTTCAACAGCTCAGATATAATTTGAGGCCATAAAAGCTAACAATTCATTGATTAAGCTCAAGTCAAGTCATGATTCATATCCTTAAGGAGAACCACTTCACATATTCCAAAGCTTTGTTGAACTTATCCACGTCAAGCTTTAAGGCTAGGAACAAATCCTTCAAATCTTTTATTCAAGGGTTTCTTTGATCACCTTCTTCCTTTCTTGCTCACTTCGGCGTTGAGCCTCCTCTTTTTTTTTTCTTCTCTCCTTTTTCCTTTTCTCTTTCTTCCTCCTTTATTGGTTTGCTCATTACTCTCAACATAATCTCTTGGATCAAACAATATTTCTCTTGGATGAGTGATGTCTAAAGATGAAGGTTTTTTTTTGGCAAAATGAAATGCTACTACCTATATGATGCATATTGGATGAATTTTTTTATGTATACATGTTACGCCTATTGAATGATTTTGAGAAGTTTTTTTTTATCTTATTAATGCATGCTATTATGTGTAGGAAAAATGCATAATGCAAACGAGTGAATGGATAGATGAGAATGCATGTCCGATGCTATATGTGATTTCCCTTTATGTTTATGTCATGAATGCTTGTTGAATTTTTTTTTATGTATGAATGAATGCATGTTAGATGATTCTTTTTTTGACGTGGACTAAGAATGAGAAAGAAGATATGTGCATGAATGCATGCCCTTTCTAATGAATGTGAACTATGCATCAATACATGTCAATTTTTTTGTGGAAGTAGATATGCATGAAAGAAAGTGAATGCATGAATGGATGCCAAATGTTTTTTTTTCTTTCAATGTGGACTATGCATGAAAAAAAGATGTATTAATGCAAGCTATGCATGAATGCAAGCCATGCATGAATGCATGCCCCTTTTATGAATGCATGAAAATGAATGTCAAATGATTTTCCTTTTTTTTTTTGGATGATGTCAATTTGATGACCATGTATGGATCAGTGGTAAGGGAGACCTATGCATGTTGTGCGTAAGTAATATGAGAAAGGAATGCATACCATGTATGCATGAGATAGAATGCATGTGAAATGAGATTTTTTTATGGAAAAATATATTCATGTATATTGGAGATGTATACAATAAATGAGAGAGATATCAGGGGAGTGGATGCTCCTTTCTGTTCTAAAAGGGTGAGACCTAGAGGACGAATATTTAGCCACTAGATTCATTCCATTGTGCTTTGGGATGGGTCTAGACTTTTAAAGGTCATGATTTCCAGATTGCCCCTACCTATAGGATAGACACCCAGTTCATAAAAGGATCACAAGCAGGGATGAACCCTCTCAATATGATCAATCCATGATACCAGTAAAAATCTGGGTAATATCCTGCCAAATGCCAAGTGGCCATGAAGCCCCTTAGTGACAATGTTGGGACTCCACCTAATCCTCGGGTTCCACAAGCTCGAGTATAGAGCCAAAATTGTGTATGAAATAGTGTTGGTGCATTGTGTGTGAGGAGCATACTTATTCTTACAAGACAAAAGCACAAACAATGTACATACAAAAAGGTCATCAACCCTAAGGTTTAAGTCACAAATATTTACAGATAAAGTAAACAATTGTACAATTAAATAAGAGGAAGAAATTTATTTACAAAAATAAAAAGCAAATGTGGTATGAAGAGGGAAAAAAAGGACCTAATACACACAAATGGCCAAATCCCTAATCTTAATTCATTTATGCGTATGTGTGAATAGAAACAGAGCCAAGACCAGGGATGGTGGTGGTGTACAGTAAAAAAGGGAGGTAATGGAGATGGTAACCCGAGAGGAAGCTATAACGCCCTGATTTTTCCCATTATGCAAAATGACCAAAACACCCCTGAGGTTATTTTCGCATGAGATTCGAGGGCAGCCAGTCCAGGACATCCTCAATGGGGAAATTTAATATTAGGATGAGGTTATATGAGGTTTAAATAGCAATTTGCGTGAAAATCGCAATCCCTGATTTTTCTTGTGTGCAAATGACCAAAATGCGCTTAAGGTCATTTCTACTCGGAAATCAAGGATGACCTGTCTAGGCTATCCTCAAAGGGTTAGTGCAATGCTTGAAAAGGATTAGATGTGCTATAGATGATGTTAGAGGAGATAATCTCTTATTTTGGTTTTCCCGTGCGCGAAATTATCAAAATACCCATGCGATAATTTAACACCGGATTAATTGCCGATTGGACCCGAACATTACTCAGGAGTTTAAAATGTTAATTTTAAGGGGTGCATGATATCTATATAAGCCCGGGTGATCCTGGGGAGTTTTTGTGCAAAATTGTTGTTTTGCCCCTAACTAAGTGCACAATGAGCTTAATTGTGTGATTAAGAAAACCTAAGCAATATTGGCTCTAATTAAAGATAAATTAATTTTAATTATTTATCTTGATTTAAAATAATTATTTGAGGTTAATTAGGGCCTAAGATTGTTTAGGGGAGTTCAAATCCTTTTACTAATCAAAGAGATTTTGAGAATTTGAGAAAGTCAAAAAGTGAATAGTATTTTCTCTTTCTCGTTCCCTAAAATTAGGAACTTTGTTGGATTTTGAATTTCAAATTAAATCAAGTTTGACTCAACTAATTATGCAAGGCCACTCTTTAATCATGTCTTGAAGCCCCTAAACACATGATTACCAACCTATATGCTTAATTATCAACCCCTAACCCTTTGCCTAATCAAAACTATCACTAACCCAAGTCTTAACCCACATGAAAAATTAGAATCACCCCCCCAAAAAAAAAGCCAAGGAAAGGCATCATCAGCTTTCCCTTCGATTCCATCCTCATATTTAAGTTTTTTAAACACTAAACACTCTCATTTTTACCATTCACTTTTTTGGCCAAAAGATTTGTGTAAAAAAAGAGCTCTTATATTCTCTCAACTCTAAAACTTTCTCTTCCTCTTCCACCACCAAGAACTACCACTCTCCACCACCTCTTAACCTCAAACCACCACATCACCACCATAGATCTTCCCTCAAACACATAACCTTTCCATTCCCAAGCTCAAAAACTCAAGAAAAATCCTTCCCTCTTTTTCTTCCTTACTTGGCCGAATTATAGAGGTGCTCCAAGAGAAGATATATTCTTCTTATTTCTTTCCAAAGATCAAGCTCTTTTCTTGCTAGCAAGAAAACAATCTATGGTAGGGATTTTGTTTCGAGTTCCTTTTTTTTCTTGGTTCATTTTTGGTTTTATATGTTGGAGCAAAATGGAAAAAAGTTTTCTTCTTTTATGTTTCCCTCTCATTTTCATTTTTTTTATGATGAAAGAATGATTGAGTTTTTGTTCTTTTTCTTCCTCTCTATTTCGGTTTGAGCTTGCCTTTTTCTTCATTATTCTTTTTGATTTTGTTGTTGTTGGATGGTTGGAAACCATGGCTTGATGATGAGGGTTTTGGTGTTGGTGGTGTTACTATCATTTGTTTGACCTTTAGAGCTAAAGGTTTGATTTTTCAGTTTAAGAGAAAAATAAGAAAAAGATCATTTTGTTGGTTTTTCTTTGAGCTTGATGGTGTGTCTAAGGAAATGAGGTTCTTGGAACCATGATGATGAGAGACTCTAAAGCTCACTTCCATGTGTTAAGATTGAATGGGGTTGAAAGTATCATTCTTTAAAGTCTTGAAATGAGCTCTAGTAAAATATAAAAATAGACTTGTATCATGTTCATATTTCAAGCTCTTGCATCTCATGTTTATGTTTCAATGCCTTGCACATCATGTTTATCTTCAAGTTATCACCTTAAATCTTGAAGACTACAGAAATGGACTTGCATTCCCATGTTTAAATTTCAAGTCTTGCATTTCATGTTTATACTTCAAGTTGTCACCTAAACTCTACAGACTCAATAATAAATTTGCATTTTCATATTTATATTTCAAGTCTTGCACATCATATTTACATTTCGAAGCCATCACCTTATAATGATGAAGACTAAAAATGAGGTTGCATATCATGTTTATTTTCTTGTCATCACCTAAACTTCTAGAGCTCAAAGACTTGCCCTTGTATCTTAAATGGAAATTTTGGTCATGGTTATTCCTCTTGAATGTATTTTAGGCCATGATAAAGTGTTGATCTTAAAGTAAATTTAGAAGAAAACCAGTTACTGGAAATGGTTAATGTTGCAATTTTTGATGCTATTAGAAGTTAAAATTATAGCTACTGATTTGATTCTCTCAAATCTGTAACATGCTGTTTGGAATGGTTTAGAGGTGTGAAAATTACTATTAATTGTTATAAAAATCATTATTGGCATCTTAGGCAAAACTAGTAATTAGAAATATGTAAAATTGCAATTTTTGAAAGCTTCTAGCAATTTGAATGTTGGCTACTGGCAAAACTGTTTTGTTTCTGTATGGTGCTATTTGGAATTGTTTAATTGTGTAAAAATTGCTAATAATTAGTATAATAATTATTTTTAGCACTTGGAGAAAAACTAGTAACTAGAAAAGATAAAAAATGTGATTTCTAGAGCTCTTAAGGATTGAATTATGGATTCTATTTCAGCAAGTAACAATTCTATAGAAAGATGTTTGACACTTAGTAAATGTGTGAGAATCACTCATAATTGGTGTAGGAATTAATTTTAGCATCATAGGAAAAGTCGGTAACTAAAAAGGGTCAAAGAGTAGCAACTAACGATTAACCATTATATATCCTATGTGTATTGTGTTGAAAGTTAAGGTGTTACATTTTGGTATCAGAGCAATTTGGTTCTCATAGAGCCTGAGGATTGGACTGACTATGCTTCTTAAGCATGATGCGATAGTTTTGTCATGTATAGTGCTTTATTGATAGGATAAGCTATAGGATAGACATGCATGACTCTTGTATGTGCATGTGTGCCACAGTAACTAACTCACTTTGCATAAAGTATTGAGTCTGATCACCTCAGTGTTTGTTGCTCTGTGTGCTTAGGGACCAATGGCACGACCACAACAAGATAGGACTTTGGGAACGGGTGATCAGAGTAGGGACACTGCTGAAGCCCTCAAAAGAATAGCAAGGGCCATGTAGATGATGTTCAAATGGATGGATCGTCAGGGCAACGCTGGTCGTGGCCCTAACACTGCGAAGGGCCATGCAGATGATTTTTTGTTATTTTGTTATTTTTGTCTTTTTATTTATTTTTCTTATTTACCAAAAGACTTGGACAAAATATGGTGCTCATAGCCAACAAAAGGAAGTCAGTAAGTGGCACACCAAAAAATTTTAAAAAAATGAAGCAAGGTTGATGAAAAAAAATTCTAAAGAAGTTTGGTTGAAGGTGTGACACATTGAAATTAAAGGGCTGTAATTGTGATTTAATTGGACAAAGTGTACCCTTAAGCACTTATGCTCTTGATGTATGCCTTTTCTCTCCTTTGATTAGAGGTTTGGCTCTCTTGGCCTAATTAATTATGCACATTCACCTCAGCCCCATTACAACCAAAGATAAGTACTCTTGTTTCAGTATGCATATGTGTGACAAAATAGAGAATAAGACCTATAGCAAGTTTATGGTAGTGCATTTTCATTTGAAGTGATTAAGTATGCATCATAACCCAAAACACTTGAGTGAATAAGTAACAAACACCGACCTGTGGAGAATTTTTGTACTTAATTCATGCATCATATGTGGATTCTATCATGTGTGCTTTGTTCATGTTCATACCTTGCTTGTTGAGATTCTCTTTGTCACAACGTACCCGGAGGGCGCCGCGACGGGAATAACAACAGATTTTAAAATAAAAACAGGAGTCGCTACCAATTTTAATTCTGGTTAAAACTAGAAAACCTTTTGATTTGCAAACTGGTCTTTTAAAAGAGATTTGAGGTTCGAGAATCTGATTATAATTAGGAAAAGGTGAAAACTTAATCCCACTGCACCCCTAATACGTCCGTATAAATACAGTTACCCTAGAGCTTATTATGCAAATTGATTATAATTTTATAATATTTATTTTCCCCAAAACTTATGACAATTGCATATTTACAAAGAAATAAAGCTAAAATTAAAACAAGAAATAAAGAACAAATTTTATGAAAAAGGATTTTGGCTTGATAGTTGTTGGCTACGCCTACGTATCCTCTGGTGCAATGAGGAACTCAAAGCCACGTAGTTCTGTATAAAATGATTGTGTGTTGAATTGAATTTATTAAAGAAACCAATTTTAAAGAAGCTAAAACCCACTCTTGTACAGGATTTAGGATAGTATGAACTATACAATAAACCCTTACATTCTCATGAAACTTGAGGATAGCAAGCTATACATCAATATCACAAGTTGTTGCATGGATTTTAAAATGAAATGAGAAATGTGTTGGTTGATTTTAATTTTTGAAAAAGAAATTATTTTTTATTATTAAATAGAATGAAAATATTTTGGCAAGTTCTAATTTTAATGAGAATTAAAAAAAATCATAAACACAGTTACATAACTAATTTAAGCAAATACATGAACACATAAAATAATTAAACTAAAAGTAAATTAATTTACAAACAAAATTACATAATTAATTTAAGCAGAGCACATAGACATATAAAATAATAATAAAAAAGGACAATTAATTTACAAACACAAGTATGCAATTAAACAAAACATAATTAAATAAAAAAATGTCCTAATTACTATTTTTTATCCTTTTTAATTAATAAAACTTTAACACTAAATTCACTTAAAATCAAAGAAACAATTAAATCATTTTTTTTGTTTTGTTTTGTATAATTAAATTACCTTGAAACTAATTTATTCAATTTCACAAGAATACAAAAGAAATAAAAAATATATATATCACAAACTCCTTTTCTTTTTTTTTTTAAATCAAAATTATCAAATATTAATTTTGAACCAAATTAAATAAAATCTCTCTTTTTTTTTTTTACCACAACAAACTCAAGTCCAACGAATAAAACTCAAAGACTAAAACAAAACAAATACTAACCAAATCAAATAAATTTAAAAATCTGATATAACAGAATAACAAAAACTAATAAATAATAATAATAACAATAATAATAATAATAATAATAATAAAATGGGGCATATCATCGCACCCACTTCACATCACTATCTTTCTCTCACTCGCACGCGCACCCACACACGCGCGTACACACACACACGCACAAGACTCAAATCACTCTTCATTAACACGCACACAACACTCTCATTTTCACTCGCATACACGCGGACACACATACTCCACCCCTCACGGTTCCATCTTTCACTTATACACATGTACACAATTCACTCTCTCCTTCTCACTATCACACACAGCCACACACATACAGGTTCTCTTTCTCACACAAACAACACACATAACATCGCAAATACAAAGAGACATAGAGCAAGGAAGAGAGATCGAGACAAGGCCACCGCGACTGCAAGGAGGAGGAGTAGCTGGCGCGGGAGGGAGGTGGTGCTGGTAGCTGAATTGGCTAGCCATGATGGCCCCGGTGACGCGGCGGCTCTATGAGAAGATGGGATAAAACGGTGGCAGGCAGAGAGACAGAGAGAGGGCTGAGAAAGATCACGGCTAGGAGAAGGGTGTGGAGGAAGGAGATCTGCAACTGGGTTCAGTGGCGGAGAGCGGCTAGGTGGCTTGGTGGTGGCAGATTTGAGGTTTGACGAAGGCGGTGGTGCTCGATGGGTGGTTCATAGAGAGCAGATCGGACTGCCGGCATGGAGAGCAAATCGGGTCGCCGGTGTGAGGAAGGATCCAGCGTTCAAGAAGTGGTTCACGAGTACCACGCGCGGTAGGGGAAACGCGGTTGAAGATCGAAGTAGAAGGGGTGCGGCGCTGTTTGAGGTTGACGGAGGTTCGATCTTCATACGGGCCCATGATGACTCCAGCTGGTGATCTGGGCTGCGGGAAACAGATCCGCGGTAGTCAATGGGCGGTGATGTCAAATTGGGTAGTGGGGTGGCACGATGGTGGAAGGTTGAAGATGATGATGTGAGGGGAAGGTTGAAGATGATGATGATGTAATCCGCATGGGAGGCCGCGGCTGGTGTGGGGAAGGCCGCAGCCTCTTCCTTTTCTTCTTCCTTGTTTCCTTTTCTCTTTTTTTTAATTTCTGATGTTGATGATTATTGTTGTTGCTAGATTTTACCTTGTTCTTTCTCTTTTGTTGCTATTGAATTGTATTGTTGCGATTGTTGCTTTTCCTTGTTCTCTGTTTTGCAAGATTCCTGTTGGCTTGTTACGTATCTGGAAGTGTTTTTTGATTTCTTTGTTTTTTGGTTTTATTTTTGGTGGTTGATTAAAAATTCTTGCTGATTTGGGAAATTTTTCTAACCCCTCTCCCAATTGTTGATGGATGATTATATGATACTCTTGGTCCAACAAAATTATTGTTCTGAACTCATTTACAGCTCACTGGTAAATCTGTAGTAATCAGAAAGGAAAGAAGTGATATTGTTGGGGAGAGGAACTCATGATGCTGTCCATTCCCTCTCCCCCTTTGAGAAACGGTCAATATGAGAAAGAATCCCATGCTCTATTTCTTTTTTTTTCTTTTTTAAAAAGGCCAAATAAGGGATCCAATGTCCCTTTTTATTTTTCGGTTGCAACAAGAACGGGCTAAAAAGGGTAATAAATAAAAAAGAATAGTATTTTTTTTAATTAACTAAGTGTGGGATGTAATAAGAGAAAAAAAAATGTGATGGGCTTGGACCAATGATATAGGCTGAACTCTTTTATGCAAATAAAAAAAAAGATTAGGCAAAATATGGTGTTCACAGTTGCCCCTCTTTATTTGTTTCTTATTGAAAAATATAAAGTTCATGAATTTGATATTTTGCTATAAGAGACAAGTAAATATATGAACACATATTTTGTCCCAATACATGCTGAGAATGCATTGATGATGGTGAGTGTGATGACATAATGATGATGAATGTATGATGAGGATGAGTGTATGATAACAAGGATGATGTGATAAATGATGCTATATGATTTTATGATGAATGAATACTGCTAATGTCAAATGGGGAATAAAATGTGTATGAAAATTATATGTACGCAAAACTTAAAAGCATATTAGGAACAATGTGAAATTTAAATGCATGAGAGATGTGACAACATGTGAAAATGAAGCATAAGTATGTGAAATTAAAATGTATGAATGCAAATGTGAAAGCAATAGAAGCACTTGAAATTAAAATCTATGAAAGCAGAGTAAAGGACATGTGAAATTTAAAATCTGTGAAAGCAAAGTAAATATTTGTGAAAGCCAGGTAAACAGATGTGAAAGTAAATGTGAAAGCAGTAAATACATGTGAAATTAAAATTTGTGAAAGCAGTAAATATTTGTGAAAAGCAGTAAACACATGTGAAATTAAAGTTTGTGAAAGCAGTAAATATTTATAAAAACAATAAATGCAGGTGAAAGTAAAATTTGTGAACGCAGTAAATGCATGTAAAAGAAAATATTTGTGAAAGCAGTAAATGTTTGTGAAAGCAGTAAATGCATGTGAAAGTAAAATATTTGTGAAAGCAGTAAACGCATGTGAAAATAAATATTTGTGGAAGCAGTAAATGCATGTGAAAGTAAATATTTGTGAAAGCAGTAAACGCATGTGAAAGTAAATGTTTGTGAAAGCAGTAAACACATGTGAAAGTAACGCATGTGAAAGTAAATGTCTGTGAAAGTAGTAAATGTTTGTGAACAGTAAACGCATGTAAAAATAAATATTTGTGAAAGCAGTAAATGCATGTGAAAGTAAAATTTGTGAAAGCAGTAAACGCATGTGAAAGTAAAATTCCTGAAAGCAATAAACGCATGTGAAAGTAAAATTTGTGAAAGTAGTAAACGCATGTGAAAGTAAATGTTTGTGAAAGCAGTAAACGCATGTGAAAGTAAATACAAAAGTCTGTGAAAGCATGTAAAAATCTGTGAAAGCATGTAAATGATTGTGAAATGTGAAAATAAAGCTTGTGAAAATAAAGTGAATGCATATGGAAGTGAAAGCAGAATTTTATGAAGGTGTGTAAGAATTAGATGATCATGAAAACAAGTGTAAATGAATGATTGACAATTTTGATAAAATCATGATGTGAGATTAATGTGATGATGATATGAGTGATGCAAAATTAGTGCAATGATGATATGATGAATGAAGCAAAACTGGTGGAGTAATGGTCTGATGAATGAACTAATGCAAAACTGATGTTGTGGTGACGTGTTTAGTGACAAGAATGATGACAATAGCTCTCCAAAATTAAAATTTGCCCCAGTTTGAAGTGTCTTTGCATCGTCCTTCAAGAAAGCTTTTGTCTATCCCAAAATGAGCCATCTCTTTAGATGAGTAGCTCTATGAGCCTCTTCATTATATATTTAAACACATTTCGCCTGGTACTGCTTCAACACCTTCTTATTACCCTAGTTCTTCCATTTTTTTTATCACCTATCTAATTTCCTTTGTGATTCAATCTTGATCCACAAGCCCTTTACTTGATTTATCAATTATGAGCTTTGTTAGCAAATTAGTTCTTTGGTTATATTTCAATCATAACATCAAGATTATGCATAGTTTCAAAAGAGAATATATAGATAAGGATTTTTGGTAGAAAATGAAGGATAATCAGAGACACAGAGAAAGACAATTTTATTGGATTTCAAAATGGAAAGTATTTACAGGGTTTCAACAACTGTTAAGGGATAAGGAATGAAGAACGAAAAGATTGGTAGTTCTGCTTTCATGTGATCCACCCATTTTATTGATCCATTGATTACACCAGACTCAAAATTCATGATAGCGATTGCAACCCTTCATTGTGTTTCCAACAATATCATGATTAAATTGCCCCAGTTTCGATATCTCACATAGCTTCCTGATCATTGTCTTGATCTTTCACCAATGCATAGGCTGCCTTTTCAGGTTTTCAATCTAGCAATTACGACTTGCCTTTCTCTTTTGATTTTTTTTATTTTATTATTTTTTTTGTGCTCTAATTTTTGCCTAGGCCACCCTTCTGGGTTTTCAACCTAGCGAGCATTTTCTTTTTTTTTCTTTATTGTTTTTTGTTCTTTTTTTAGGCGAAGTACTTCTTCACAGCATCTGAATTGATTGGTTTTGTGAGTGCATTGCCTTCCATGTCTGTCAAGATCAATGCTCCTCCAGAAAATGCATTTTTGACGATGTAAGGACCTTCATGTGTGGGTGCCCACTTGCCTCGATTATCCTCTTGATTCGGCAAGATTTTCTTCAGGACAAGATCGCCTGGCTGGAATGTTCGAGGACAAACATTTTTATTAAATGCTTTGGCCATCCTTTTCTGGTACAGTTAACCATGACAGATTGCATTGAGCCATTTTTCTTCCAGCATATTCAATTGCTCATATCTTGTTCTGACCCACTCAGCCTCTTCCAATTCAACTTCGACTAAGACCCTTAAAGATGGTATTTCCACTTCTATGGGTGTTACTGCCTCCATCCCATACACCAATGAATACGGAGTTGCCCCAGTTGAAGATCTAACAGAAATACGATAGGCGTGTAATGTATAAGGTAACATATCACTCCAGTCCTTGTAAGTGACCACCATCTTTCCCAATATCTTCTTGATGTTCTTGTTTGCTGCTTCCACAGCCCCATTCATCTTTGGTCGATAAGGAGCTGAGTTATGATGCTTGATCTTGAATTGCTCACACAGTTTCTGTACATCTGCATTGTTGAAATTTGTGGCATTATCTATGATGAGTCTCTCTAGCAACCCATACCTACAAATGATGTTGTTCTTTAGAAACTTCACTACTACTTTCCGTGTGACATTGGCATAGGAAGCGGTTTCTACCCATTTGGTGAAGTAATTAATAGCTACCAGAATGAATCAATGCCCATTGGAGGCTTTAGGGTTGATTGGTCCTATGACATCCATGCCCCACATTGCAAACGGCCAAGCCGATGTAAGAGTATGTAATGACATAGGAGGAGAATGGATTTGGTTAGCATAGATTTGACATTTGTGACATTTCTTGACAAATTCTATGCAGTCTTTTTCCATTGTGAGCCAATAGTATCCTTGTCTGAGAATCTGTAGGGATAATGTGTGCCCGTTAGCATGGGTACCACAAATACCCTCATGGACTTTTGATATGATGGAGTTTGCTTCCCTGGCATTGACGCACCTTAACAAAACTCCGTCGTGGCTCCTTTTATACAATACTTCTCCTGAGAGAAAGAACGACATGGATAGTCATCTGAGTGTCTTCCTATTATTCTCATTTGCTACTGCAGGATATTCTCTTTCCTTAATGAACCTTTTGATGTCATGGAACCATGGTTGGCCGTCTGGCTCTTCTTCAATGTTAGCACAGTATGCTGGCTCTTTTCTAACAACCACTTGCAAAGGCCTTACTTCCACTTCCAAATCGAGCTTGATCATCATAGCCAAGGTAGCTAAAGCATTTGCAAACTGATTCTGGTCACGGGGCAGGTAATGGAAATTAATGTCCTTGAATTCATCTTTCAAGCTCATGAGATACTCAAAGTATGACAGTAATCTATGCTCTTTAACTCGCCATTCTCCGTTGACCTAGAAAATGATCAAGGCCGAATCTCCATAAACCTCCAAGTATTGCACTCCATAAGAGATTGCTACCTTCAGGCCTATTATGCACGCTTCATATTCAACCATGTTGTTTGTACAATCAAATGCTAGTTTTACAGCAATTGGAATTGTTTCCCATCAGAGGATATTAAGACTACTCCAACTCCATTTCCCCGGATATTAACTGCACCGTCGAAGCACATCTTCCATACCAAATTATCTTCTTCCTGATTTTCATTACTTTCATTTACAACTGCTAGGACATCTTCATTGGGAAATTCAAGCTCCATCGACTGATAATCTTCAAGTGGGTTTTCGGCCAGGTGGTCAGCTATCATACTCCCTTTTATAGATTTTCTGGTCACATACTTGATGTCAAATTCTGCTAAAGCTACTTGCCATTTGGACATCCTCAGGAAGATATGTGGGCTTTCAAAGATGCATTTCATAGGATCTATCCAAGATATGAGCAATGTTGTATAGTAGAGCATGTATTGTCGTAATCTTTTTGCCGTCCATACTAGTGCATAACAAGTCTTCTCAATAGCCAGATACCTAGACTCGCAATCATTGAACTTCTTGCTCAAGTAGTAAATGGCTTGCTCCTTTCGACCAGACTCATCATGCTAACCCAATACTGACCCCATAGACCCATGCAATACCGTGAGGTGTAGTATGAATGGTCGCCCTGGTGTTGGCGAAACTAAGAGAGGTGGATTTGAAAGGTAATACTTGATCTTGTCAAAGGCCTCTTGACACTCGTCGTCTCATTTGCTTGAATGATTTTTCTTCAATAGCTTAAATATCGGCTCGCAAGTGTAAGTTAAATTGGAGATGAATCTTGCTATATAATTCAGTCGGCCTAAGAAACCTCGAACTTCCTTCTCTGTCTTGGGTGCTGGCATGTTCTGGATGGCTTTGATTTTGTCTGGATCCACCTCAATACCCTTCTTGCTTACAATGAACCCCAACAATTTTCCTGTAGATGCTCCAAAGGTGCATTTTGCTGGATTCAGTCGAAGCTTGTAAGTCCTCAACCTTTCAAATAATTTCCTGAGCACTGCAACATGACTTTCTCCTTCTTGTGACTTTGCTACCATATCATCCACGTACACCTCTAGCTCCTTGTGAATCATGTCATGGAAAAGAGTCACCATCGCTCGTTGGTACGTTGCTCCAGCATTCTTTAATTCGAACGGCATAACCCTGTAACAAAATACTCCCCACTGAGTGACAAATGATGTTTTCTCCTTGTCTTCTTCTGCCATCAAGATCTAATTATAGCCTGAATAACCATCCATAAAATAGAATCGATGGTTTCTTGCTGTGTTGTCAACTAAAACATCTATATGTGGGAAAGGAAAATTGTCTTTTGGGCTTGCTTTATTTAGGTCCCGATAGTCCACACATATTCGGACCTTTCCATCCTTCTTTGGCACAGGTACTATATTGGCTATCCATTTCGAATAAAGCGGAACCTCCAAAAAACCCACATCAAGTTGCTTTTTGACTTCATCTTTGATTTTGAGCGACATTTCTGGACTCATCCTTTGTAACTTTTGTCGCTTAGGTTTCATTCCTTCAATCAATGGGATGCTGTGAGCTACTATCTCCGGGTCCAAACCAGGCATATCTTTATAAGACTAGGAAAAAATATCTAGGAATTCACGGAATAGTACAATCATCTCTTCTCTTACTGGATTGTCCACTATTTTCACTTCTTTTTTGTCTTCATCTATGCCCAAATTCACCGTTTCAACAACCTCATCATGTGGATTTATCCCTTTCTCCATTGAATTTATGATTTTCGTAAATTGTTGGCATAACTCAGGATCTTCATCTTGTTCATTTTCATTTAAGTTTGTTGTAACGCAACAATCAGTTAATGGGTTTTCACAATCATTTACACGATATGAAGGTTCTAAAAGAGATGAGTCCCTAGAATTGAGATAAGATCGAAAATAAATAAAAGAGAAAAGATAAACAAGGAAAAGAGAATTGGAAAAGAGAAACCATGCATAATCATTTTATTATTCAATTGAAATACACACAAAGGTGACTAAGCATCCATTACTCAAGGAAAAATAAATCATTCAGGGGAGTAGACTCCCAGTTGTTTAACGGCTCGAGATTAGGGTAAATCAACTGAGGTATCTTCATGGTTCCTCAAAGGGTGCTAATAGCTTCAGTTCCTTCTATCATCATCACTGTTGCTGGTACAGGAAATGTATCCCTAATGTGTGGGATCTTCTCCTTATTGGATTCAAGAGACTGCTTATCACTTGTGGCTTCATACCCAAGACCAAACTTCCCAGGGTTATCTAGAAGCGAGATCGAATTCTTGATTCCTTGCAGCTGACTCCCCAATCCTTTTCCTTCTTCAAATCCACTCTTGCACATTATCCGAGCGGCCACTTGATACATACCACCTTTTGATTCTACTGGCTCTGCTATCTCAAGGTTTTGGAATGATACTTTGAGGGTGTCTTCAGCATAATCAACATATGGTACTGATACTGGTTTAGTCACCAATAATTCCTCTTCCCCTTTGACAGTGATGAGTTTTCCATTATCTATGAACTTCGCCCTTTGATGGAGTGTAGAGGGGACAGCACCTGCCTCATGAATCCAGGGTCTTCCTAATAGCATTGTATACCCTGGATCAATATCCATTACTTGGAATCTAGTCATGAAGATAGTTGGCCCAATTTGCAGTTGAAGATCAATGGCTCCCATAATCTCCCTCAAAGACCCATCAAATGCTTTGACAATCATTCCACTTGGTTCAATCGTGGAAGGATCAATTGGGAGTTGTTACAAAGTGGAATAAGGAAGCACATTGAAAGTTGATCCTCCATCGACCAATACCTTTGCAATATTGCAACCTTGGCATTTCAAGGTGATGTGGAGCATCTTTGGGCGCCCTTGTGGATGAGCAAAAATCTCGCTTTCAGTGAATGTGATGGCATTAGCTATTCTGATAGCACCTACAATTCCTTTAACCCTATCAGGGGTTATGTTTTTGGACACATATACTTGATCCAGCACCTTTTTGATTGCGCTACGATGAGCCTCCAAAGATAAGATCAGGGAATAAAATAAGATCTTTGCCGGTGTTTTCTTCAGCTGATCCACCACGTCATACTCATTTTGTTTCATTATCTTTAGAAATTCTTCTTCTCCTTCCTCATGGCTCTTTTCTTTGCTTTCCTTTACATGCACCGCTTGGGAGTCTATCACTTGGGGGTTCTTTAATAATTTCTCAGAAGTATAACACCTGCCACTCCGAGTAATTCCCCCTATTCCCGCAACATTTGTTATGGATTTCGATGCTAAGGGTTCTTCATTGCCAAGTTCTTCACTCACTTCCAGGCGATCAGGGTTTGCATAGATTGCAAAATGAGAAGGCAATTTAGATACCTTGAAGACAGGTACTACTCTTTGACTGGAATATGTCATTCCAGACATTGATGAATTGGGTTCCACTAGCGTTTCATACCTCCATGGGACTGCACGGTCACTTTCATAAGGAAATGGCTTGGGCACTTTGAAAATAAGTGTTGGCTCTTGGCTGTAGACTTTAAAACTAGGAGGTGCACGATGAATCATATTAACTCTTTGTTCGATACCTCTTGGTATCTCAAGCACCCCCAGTTTGATCATTTTTTCAACATAGAGGTTCAGCTTTGGACATTCCTCTATGTGGTGTTCTTCTTCTCCAAAACACTCACAGAGTAGGTTATCGTCGTCTTCCTTCACTATCCTTGTTCCTTGCTTTCCTTCAACCTCTAGCTCATAACCAGCTCTCCTCAGTGCTTCTAGGATCTCCTTTATTGGGAGCTTGTCATTCTTCACTCCTTGACTTGCGTGCTTCTCATGGCAGATGGAATTCACTTGTCCTCCACCATGATTGGGGAAAGGATTATTCCTTATATGCGGTCTTGATTCTTCCTCCAATTTGATGGCGCCGCTGTCGATCAAACGCCATACCGCACTTCTGAACCCATAACAATCTTCGATTGAGTGTCCAGGAAAGTTAGAATGATACTCACATGTTTGGTTTGGATTGTGCCACTGAGGATATGGTGGTACGAAGGTCTTCCCAGGACGTGGGGCTAGCAGGTTATCTCTACACAAATGCCTGAACAGCTCAGAGTTGCTCATGTGGAAATTAGGCAAGGGACGATTATTCGTGGGTGGTCTTGGAGTGGCATTGGTCTTAAGAGGTAATCGAGGAGGTATTGTGGGTGGGTAGGTCATTTGGTGATTTTAGTTAGTTTGGTAGGATTTGGATGTGGTAGGTGTTTATGGTCTTGGGTAAGAAACGTTGTTGACTTGGTATGGTTGAAATTGATATGGAGGTAATGGATAAGGTGGGTGTTGATATGGTGAAATGGGTCTAGGTCGAAAGGAAGGTTGGTTGGATTGAGGTGGTCGTTGTGGCTGTATGAGATTAATGGTTCCATCCTTCTTTTTATAGGATTGTCCCTTCCTGGTTTGAGTCTCACTTGTTTCTCCAACAATTAACTCCATTTTGCCATCTTGGATGTTAGCTTCAATCCTCTCCCCAATCTCTATCAGATCAACAAACTCCTTCACATGAGTTCCTAGCATGTTCTTGAAAAAAGGACCCTCCAAGGTATAGATAAAGTAGGAGCACATCTCCTGCTTTAACAATGGTGGGACGACTCTAGCTGTGAAAGCTCTCCACCTTTGAGCATACTCTTTGAACAATTCATCATTCTTCTTTTTCATCCCCTTGAGCTGGTCTCTCGTAGGTGCAACATTCAGATTGAACTTATACTGGTTAGTGAATGCCAAAGCTAAGTCTTCCCAACATTTGATTCAAGCCATGTCCAATTGCATGTACCACTCCTAAGCGGCCCCTTCTAAGCTTTCAGAGAAGAAACTGATTAGAAAGTTTTCATCCTGAGACTACATACCCATCTTGGTGCAGTACATTTTTAGGTGCATGATAGGATTAGAATTGCCATCGAATTTGACAAGCTCCGGCATTTAAAATCTTTAGGAATATTGACATTGGGAGCAAGACATAACTCTTTAATGTTCATAGGACCAAATGGACTCGGTCCCCTTAATGCCCAGAATTGTTCTTGCATTTTCTCTTCTAGTTCTTCTCTTAGTTTAATTCGTTCCAACTCCCTTGCAGCTTCATTTGCAGAGCCAATTCCCTCGTCATTCTCATATCCCGTATGTGCTTCATGCTCAATATTCTCAGCATTTTCTATTGCCATGTTTATAGTGTCAACGATGAATTTCTTAAGTTCTGGACCGAACATAGACTTCATCATGTCTTTGAGGTCGTCAATTTCTTGACTTAGATTCCTTCCTTCTGCACCATAACTTTTTCCTTACCTTTACTCTTTACAGCCTTCTTCTTTTCAGCTTTCTCCGTCCCAATTCTGGGTCGTAGCTCGTACGGCTCTCTAGCCGGCACACTTGTATTAGACAGAGCTTTCTTTGAAGGAGCAATGTTTGACAACCTTTGTTACAAAAAAAAAGTAAAAAAAGATAAGCAAATAAATAAAAAAAACTTAAAGATCCTTCGATGGCGAAAAATCACATCCATTTCAACAGCATCGAACTTGATATCTATCTTATTCAGAGGACGTAATGTCCATAAGAAATGATCTGTGATGGATTTAAGTATAAGGGATTATCATTCCACAATACACTTTGTTAGGAGCACACTAACAATGCGAAACTTGATCTTCTTTCTTACATTCTACACAGAAGAAATAATTTCTATAAAGTAGAAATGTAATTGACAATATATCTAAGGGAGATTTTACTCCACGATAGATATAGTCACACGCATTTACTTGAAGAGTAACAGGGAAAATCAAAGAGTGAATTCATTTCATTTATTCAAAAGAGTACAATTACATCACAGTTGGGTCGAGAATGGCCATTCTTTTTCTCTTAAGACCTTTAACAAGGCCCTTACTCATGTCCATGAAATCACTCATTTCACTTGACAAATGAAGCTTGAAATTCTTTTGAACTTCTTTCTCTGCTTTTTCAAAATGGTAAATGAACTTTAGAATATGATGATCTAATTCCTCGGTTAATCTTGTGTATCTTCCTTTCTATTCTTCAGCTTTCATTGCCCAGTCGCCAGCTTGTTTCTTCTAAAATCTTCCCGCATCTTCGGTGTTGAGAAGTTGATTTCGGCATTTCATGAAATGGGCCCATTCTTGATCACATTCTTCTTTAGCCTGGGCTAAGGATGCATTTAACTTTTCTATCTTCAACTGCAATTCTTCTTTTTGTCTTTGCATTTCAACTTCCAATTCTTCTTTCATTTATTCTTGCTTAACAACCTTCATTTTCAATTCTTTATTTTCTTTGTTTAGTTGGCTAATGTGCTTCACAAACCTATTCTTCTCATTAGCCATCATTTGGACTTGCTTTTCAAGGTTCTGGATCTTTTGTCTTTGCTTCTCTTGATCAGGGACATCAGCAAGCTCATCCTTCAGTTGTTCAATCAGCTTTTCTCTTTTTTCACATTGGCTTTAAGCAATGACAACTTCTAGTTCTGCTGCCTGCTTTTGTTGCTCTAAGAGCCTCATTTGTGCTTTCATGACCTCCATCTATTCAGCCAATTGAGAATCATTCCTTTTTTATGAAAGGAGATAGGAACACTTTGAGGTACTTTCCTCGTTTCTCTCCATGTGACATACTCGTGAGTGTTGATCACGAGCGGTTTTCCTAACTCATCTCTTCCTGCCATATGAACATCTCTTCATCCCTCTTTAACTTCTCGTGATAATATCTTAGTATGCTCATCTTCCTTGTACCAGAAGTAAAGTCTGCCCAGTTGCTCTTCTCGTGGCTTCTTTTGTGTCCAACAAAGTTGTCTGAGTGCTATTGTTGGCATGTATGATATGCAACCTCTTGGACCTATCAATGGTATGTTATGATATTTTCCACAACTAAGAATGATATCACCTCTTTCATGTTCATACCATGGACAAACCCACTTGAATGACTGTTCCTTTATGCTATCAAATTCAGCCCTCCATTCATGGTCTTCTTTTGGCTTTGTTGGGATACGATGAAAGCTCTTCAATGGGTTTGATACATTTCTGATGTAGTTCCCTGTATACATGTGTGTGATGATCCATACGTATAAGAAGTGTAGACAACATCGAAGCTTTCCTTTTTGTTTCTGATAGCAGAAATTTAAAGTCAAAAACATTTTAGCCAACACAATAGGAACTGGATTTCTTTGCTTATTTTCTACGGCAAAGAAAACATCCATGGCAGCTTGGTCAACTATGTCAGGAGCAGAAGGAAATAATACCAACCCATAGATAGCAAAAGCCAGCACTCTTGCAAAAGTAGCCCACTCTTCTCGATGTCGCAAGCCCTTCAAGTGTTCTTCTATGAATACTTTAGTCACTCCTTTTGACTCTGAATGCCCTGTCAACTTTACTTGAGCAACTGGTACGGCCAATAATTCACTGAATTACTCTACTACCTTTCTACCTGAAATAGGTTGTTCTAGATGAAAATAAATGGAGGTGTTTTTTCTCACTGGTAATTTTAACATGCAGGCATATTCTTCAATAGTGGGAGTGATATCCATATTTGGTAGCTCAAAACATCTCAAAGTGGGGCTCCAGTACCGAGCAAGAATATTAAGGGCGGAAGTCTCCACTGATATAAATAATAGATCCAAATTTGACCCATATTTGTTTGAAAAAACTTTTCTATTTTCAGTGGGCAGCAACTGACTCAGCCGACATAAATTTTCCAGAGAACTGCTATTTCCCCTCACATTGAAATGCTTCTTCAAGTTGGATACATTGCTAGTGTATTGTGCTCTTTCCATCATGTGCTGTCAAGTATGATGTTATTCTTCGACTACCTAAGATCTTTCAAAGAGATAAATAAATAGTCAAATAAACAAGTGAGTAAATAAGATGTATGCTGTAAATAAAATAAATATGGATGTTACATGGAAAGAATGCATGTGATGCAATTGAAACACGGATTTTATTTTTATTTTTATTTTTTTTTGAAAGTAAATATGCTCAATGAGAAAAGAAAAAGAAAAAAGAAGATGGATGTTATACATAATGGAAATATGAATTATTATGCAAAAACTAATAATGCATATTGTAATGTCCATGATGAATGTTATATGATACTACAAATACATGATGTATATAAGACGAAGAAAAGAAAAAGAAGTACACTCTCTTGTGTCCTAATAGGGTGGAATCTAAGGCTTGGTTCTATGGTCAACCCTATTTGAGGTAGGCATCTAATGTCATTCTAGCAGGGCACAGCTTTTGGGTAGATCTAGACCCCTAAAAGATTATGGTCCCCAAGTTACCTTTACCAATAAGATAAAGACCCAGTTCCATGAGTCAAACCACAGGGACATGAAAGTCACAATATGGCAACCCATAATTCCAGTAACAACCTGAGCGGATGAGTCAACGACTGTCAGGGAAGCATAAGCCTCACAATAACAACATGAAAACCCCTTCTTGCCCTATGGTTTTCCAAGGCTCGGGTATAAAGCCCAAATAGTATGTGAGGACGGTGATAGTGAAAGTGTGTGCGGGGAGCATACAAACCATTTAACCCCTATATATTATACGCATTCCTGCAAAACAAAGCCAAAACACCATATATATACAAAAGTCATCTACCCTAAGGTTTGAGTAACAAATAATCACAAATAAGATAGACAATTATGTACAAAAGAAATAAGAAAACAATTATGTATAGAATGAAATAAGAAGACAATTACTTACAAAAATAAAACAAAGGTTAATGAAAGGGAAAAAAGAATATTATAAAGTTATAATTATTTGCACAATTCACTCTAATAGGCTTGACTCTCAAAGTGTCCTCAGTGGAGTTGCCAAACTGTCACAACGTACCCGGAGGGCGCCGCGACGAGGATGACAACTGATTTTAAAATAAAAAATATGAGTCGCCACCAATTTTAATTCTGGTTAAAACTGGAAAACCTTTTGATTTGCAAAATGGTCTTTTAAAAGAGATTTGAGATTCGGGAGTCTGATTATGATTAGGAAAGGGTGAAAACTTAATCCCACTGCACCCCTAATACATCCGTATAAATACAGTTACCCTAGAGCTTATTATGCAAATTGATTATAATTTTATAATATTTATTTTCCCTAAAACTTAAGACAATTGCATATTTACAAAGAAATAAAGCTAAAATTAAAACAAGAAATAAAGAACAAATTTTATGAAAAAGGATTTTGGCTTGATAGTTGTTGGCTACGCCTACGTATCCTCTGGTGCAATGAGGAACTCAAAGCCACGTAGTTCTGTATAAAATGATTGTGTGTTGAATTGATTTTATTAAAGAAACCAATTTTAAAGAAGCTAAAACCCACTCTTGCACATGATTTAGGATAGTATAAACTATACAATAAATCCTTACATTCTCATGAAACTTGAGGATACCAAGCTATACATCAATATCACAAGTTGTTGCGTGGATTTTAAAATGAAATGAGAAATATGTTGGTTGATTTTAATTTTTGAAAAAGAAAGCATTTTTAATTATTAAATAGAATGAAAATATTTTGGCAAGTTCTAATTTTAATGAGAATTAAAAAAAAATCATAAACACAATTACACAACTAATTTAAGCAAATACATGAACACATAAAATAATTAAACTAAAAGTAAATTAATTTACAAACAAAATTACATAATTAAGCAAAGCACCTAGACATATAAAATAATAATAAAAAAGGACAATTAATTTATAAACACAAGTACGCAATTAAACAAAACATAATTAAATAAAAAAAATGTCCTAATTACTATGTTTTTATCCTTTTTAATTAATAAAACTTTAGCACTAAATTCACTTAAAATCAAAGAAACAATTAAATCATTTTTTTTGTTTTGTTTTGCATAATTAAATTACCTTGAAATTGAATAATTCAATTTCACAAGAATACAAAAGAAATAAAAATATATATATATATATATATATCACAAAATCCTTTTCTTTTTTTTTTAAATCAAAATGATCAAATATTAATTTTGAACCAAATTAAATAAAATTTCTCTCTTTTTTTTTTACCACAACAAACTCAAGTCCAACGAATAAAACTGAAAGACTAAAACAAAACAAATACCAACCAAATCAAATAAATTTAAAAATCTGATATAACAGAATAACAAAAACTAATAAAAAATAATAATAATAATAATAAAAAAGGGGCATATCATCGCACCCACTTCACATCACTATCTTTCTCTCACTCGCGCACGCACCCACACACGCGCACGCACACACACACACACGCACAAGACTCAAATCACTCTTCACTAATGCACACACAACACTCTCATTTTCACTCACATACATGCGGACACACATACTCCACCTCTCACGGTTCCATCTTTCACTCATACACATGTACACAATTCACTTTCTCCTTCTCACTATCACACACGCAGCCACACACATACAGGTTCTCTCTCTCACACAAACAACACACATAACATCACAAAGACAAAGAGACATGGAGCAAGGAAGAGAGATCGAGACGAGGCCGCCACGACTGCAAGGAGCAGGATTAGCTGGCGCAGGAAGGCGGCGGTGTTGGTAGCTGAACTGGCTGGCCATGATGGCCCCGGTGACGTGGCGACTCTATGAGAAGATGGGGTAAAACGGTGGCGGACAAAGAGACAGAGAGGGGGCTGAGAAAGATCACGGCTAGAAGAAGGGCGTAGAGGAAGGAGATCTGCGACTGGGTTCAATGGCAGAGAGTGGCTAGGTGGCTTGGTGGTGGCAGATCTGAGGTTTGACGGAGGCGGTGCTCGATGGGTGGTTCACGGAGAGCAGATGGGACTGCCGGCATGGAGAGCAGATCGGGTCGCCGGTGCGGGGAAGGATCCAGCGTTCGAGAAGCAGTTCGCGAGTAGCACGCGCGGTGGGGGAAACGCGGCTGAAGATCGGAGCAGTGGGGGTTTAGCGCTGCTTGAGGCTGACGGAGGTTCGATCTTCATACGGGCCCATGATGACTCCAGCTGGGTGATATGGGCTACGAGAAATCGATTCGCGGTAGTCAATGGGCGGTGATGTCAAATCGGGTAGTGGGGTGGCACAATGATGGAAGGTTGAAGATGATGATGTGAGAGGAAGGTTGAAGATGATGATGATGTGATCCGCATGGGAGGCCGCAACCTCCTCCTTTTCTTCTTCCTTGTTTCCTTTTCTCTTTTTTTTTTAATTTCTGATGTTGATGATTATGGTTGTTGCTAGATTTTACCTTGTTCTTTCTCTCTTGTTGGTACTGAATTGTATTGCTGCGATTGTTGCTTTTCCTTGTTCTCTGTTTTGCAAGATTCCTGTTGGCTTGTTATGTATCTGGAAGTGTTTTTTGATTTCTGTTTTTTGGTTTGATTTTTGGTGGTTGATTGAAAATTCTTACTAATTTGGGAAATTTTTTTGACCCCTCTCCCGATTGTTGATGGATGATTATATGATACTCTTGGTCCAACAAAATTATTGTTTTGAACTCATTTACAGCTCACTGGTAAACCTGTAATCATCACAAAGGAAAAGAGTGGGAGAGGAACTCATGATGCTGTTTTCCTCTCCCTCTTTGAGAAACGGTCAAAATGAGAAAGAATCCCATGCTCTATTTCTTATTTTTCTTTTTTAAAAAGGCCAAATAAGGGATCCAATAAAGGCCAAATAAGGGATCCAATGTCCCTTTTTATTTTTTGGTTGCAACAGGAGCGGGCTAAAAAGGGTAATAAATAAAAAGAATAGTATTTTTTTTAATTAACTAAGTGTGGGTTGTAATGAGAGAAAAAAAAATGCGATGGGCTAGGACCAATGATATGAGCTGAACTCTTTTATGCAAATAAAAAAAAAGATTGGACAAAATATGGTGTTCACACTCTTGATTGTTGATGTAAATGCTTACTGTTGTACCTCTAGATTCATTGGATTGGTGTATTGTCATTTGTTTCATGCATCGTGCATTTTTACAGTTAAGAGTTTACTCTAGTCCTTGTACACTAATTCTCATCCATGCCTTGGTCTGATTTGATTTGCACATAAGGACATGTGAAAGTTTAAGTGTTGAAGAGTTTGATAAGGGTCATTTACACCGCTTATCTTTCTTCTAATTCTTAGCTTTTTGCATGAGTTTAACTGAGTTATTGATGTAATTAATTAGGATTTTGACTTGTTCCTCATTGTGCATTTTTTATAGAATCATTGACTATTGCACGGATTTTATAATAATTATTGGATAAACCCTATTGTGTTTAATCTATCTCTTTGAGTATGATTTTTATATACAAGAGCTTTGAATTCAGTGCAAAATGTCAAAAACAAGGCTATGAACTCTCTACATGGATCTTGTAGTAGCGATCAATTTGGGAGAACTTAGGAGCTAAATAGAAGAGTTCTTGAGCTTATTTGAACATATTTACAAAAAGTATTGTAATGAAAAATCTATATCTCTTTCTACAGGGATCAGATTGAAACAAACAAAGATGTTTTGGAAATCTTAAGAAGTCCTCTAGAACTTTCATGTTTAGCTCAAAACCTAGTTCTAAGATCATATTGTTGAAAATCGAGTTTCACGATTAAAGGTTGCTAATGTTTTAATGTTATCCAACTTGACCTCTAGTTTGTATTTTGCAAATATCTGGAGCTATAGAAATCCGATTGAGATAATTATTGTGGCTTTAGAAAGCTTATTCAAAGGGCTACAATCTCTATTTCTAGTGCCAATGACATATTCAGATGTTTAAGGGGTCAAAACTGACCAAATACATGAAGATAACAATTCTAGCTAAAGCTGCAGCGCTCAACAACACCTAAAAAAAGATTTTAAAGAGTGTAACTCACTGTTGAGCGCTACAACGCTAAAATTAGCACTACAGTGCTCGTGCAATAGCGGGATTGTAGATAATTAATCAATTTTTGGACCTCACTTTGAGCTATCTTAGAGAGTAGTATCTAAGAAATTGACACAGACTTTTACGCTAGCTTTTGACTCACTTTTAGCTACGGTTTAGGGCTCTTTCTTTCTCTCTCTCTCTCTCTCTTTACATCTTTCTCTCTTTTCTTTTTCTCTATTCTTCTCTACTTTTCTCTCTCTAGAGATTCCATTAGTGAGTTGGGTTTGTTCTTAGGGATTTTAACAAGGATCCTTACTATTATTTTCAAGTACTCTTTTTAATTCATTGTTGTAATCCTCCATAGATGGAGGAGTAAATTTTCTTACTAGTTTAAGGCTTTTTGGATGGATTGGGATGATGTTTGAGGCCTCTTTTATATTGAATACATTAGTTTTCTCAATGTTCTGCAGTTTTTATTCTTATAATTATTGTGGTGATTGCTATAATTTTATTGAAATAACTAAATTGGCGATTGTCTTTTAGAAAAACCCTTTGGGTATAAATTGATGGATCTATTAGTTTATGTTTGAGGGAGAACGTTAGAATTTACCTCTGATTGGCGGTTAAGCTAAAACAATTAGTTTATTAAATCAATGTGATTTCTAAATAAGTTGAGATCTCATCTATTAGTTTTTTCCATTGACTAAATTCTAGAGGTTGATTGATTATTAGTATAATTGCCAGTAATTTATTACTAATTGCCACTTATGAATTCAATATTTGGTCTTTGATAACTTGTTCAAATCCTAGAAATATCTTGCACTAGTGCCTTTTATTACTATTTAATTACAATTAGTTTCAATTGCTTTAATTTCATTATCAAAACCCTTAATTTTTCCTACTAAGTGATAAAGCTTCCTTGAGAGATGACCTAGGTTGTGCCATTTGCTATATATTTTGTGCAACTTAGCATTAAAATAATTTTTAATTTGACGAGGTAAAGACAACTTTGCTTCAGTGTCGTTCAAATAACACACCAAATAAGCAACAACACCGAATTCATTGACCAACAACAATTCCAAAGAATTTGTTTTTGTTTCGATTTAGAACTTCCAAGCTCTTCTCTCTCTCTTTTTGTTTTGGTCTGAAATTCCAATCTCTCTTTGTTTTGGAATATTTTAATGAGATGAAATTGAATTCATTTTCATCGTGAGTTCAATTCAATTCTATTAAGAGTTCAATTATTATGTTGGCATGAGTCTATAATGTCAGAATTGAATTAAATTCCTTATTTTGACTATTTTGCCCTTTATATATATAAGACAATCTTAGGCATTCCATTTTTTGAGCTCAAATCCTAAAAAGACTATTGGGATTTTCAATGGAATTCAATTCTCAATTCTCAAAAGATTTCAATTCTTAGGGTAAGCTGCATTCAACTCAGAGTATTGAATTCAATTCATTAATATAATTGAATTATTAATTTTTTCTTGTCTGAATTATTAGGGTTTTCGCACACCCTGTAAGAAAAAAAAAAAAAAGAAGAAAGAAAGAGAGCTAGAGTGGAAGAGGAAATAGTTTTGGGCCAGTAAAATTGTCTAGGCCCCAACAAAAACAACTTACACACACCGGAGGACGTTACAAAGGCTAATGACTTTCACAGCAAAAATAAAAAATAAAAAAAAAGAGGTAATACTTCCCTCGCACCTTAGAAACAAAAAGAGTTAAGATTCGCAGTATTTTGGGCTTGGGGCCCAACGGTGAAGTTGTTTGCGGATACTTTTATCCTGGCCAGCACGACAGCAACAGCAGAGGCAACACCGCAGGACCACCCATCCCCGAGCATGATCACACACTGAGATGAGAGCAAAATGAGGTGGTTCCACCACCACCGGTTACAACTTACAAACCACAACACCACCTTTATCTTCTTCATCTTCATGGCCTCCCTGAGATTTTCTTTTTCCCTCGACACCTTCGATTCGAAGGCCTCAATTCCTTCCCTTTCTAGTTGCGTCCACGCAAATGGAGCTTGCCCGTTCAAATCCCTGGTCAAAACGAAGCACATTCACGTCGAGGCGAACCTCAGTTCCAAGCCTCAAGTTCGGAACAAGGCTCGGCGCGTGAAGAGGGTACCAAACCGACGAATCGGAGTGGACTTGAAATTCAGTTACGCAGCGAAACGCGATGCTCTACTAGACACGGACAAGTTCCTCGTACGCGATGATGACGGCAGCGGTGCTGACGTGGACTACTCTTCCGTGGGGGCCGAACTGAGCACGGAGAACTGCAATACGATCCTGAAGCGGCTCGAGAGCATGGGCGACGACGCCAAAACGCTGTCGTTTTTCGAGTGGATGAGGGGAATGGGTAAGCTGGAACGCAACGAAGGTGCTTACAACGTCGTCGTTCGCGCGCTGAGCAGAAGAGGAGACTGGGAAGGTGCGGAGAAGCTGGTTTGGGAAATGAGGTCCAAGTTCGGTTCCGAATTGAGCTTTCGGGTTTTCAACACGCTTATATACGCGTGTCGTGATCGGAGTTTGGTGGAGTTGGGGGCGAAGTGGCTCCGCATGATGTTGGATTGGGGCGTTGTGCCTAACGTTGCTACTTTCGGCATGCTGATGGGGCTTTACCGGAAGGGTTGGAACCTTGAGGAGGCAGAGTTTGCGTTTTCGCAGATGAGGCAGTGTGGGATAGTGTGTGAATCGGCATATTCTGCTATGATCACTATCTATACCCGTTTTGGGTTGTATGAAAAAGCTGAGGAGGTAATTGGCTTGATGAGAGAAGACGAAGTGGTTCCTAATCTGGAGAATTGGTTGGTGGTGCTGAATGCATATGGCCAGCAAGGGAAATTGGAGGATGCAGAGAAAGTTTTGGTGTCAATGCAAGAAGCAGGGTTCTGTCCCAATATTGTTGCGTATAATACTGTAATAACTGGGTATGGGAAAGCGTCCAACATGGCTGCTGCTCAGAGGCTGTTTTTGAAGATTAAGATTGTTGGGTTGGATCCCGATGAGACCACTTACCGCTCTATGATTGAAGGCTGGGGTAGAGCTGATAATTATGAAGAAGCCAAGTGGTATTATAAGGAGCTCAAGCGGTTCGGATACAAGCCAAATTCGTCTAATTTGTACACGATGATTAAGTTGCAAGCCAAACATGGAGATGAGGAGGGTGCCATTGGAACCCTTGCTGATATGGTGGAGACTGGATGTCAGTATTCTTCTATGCTCGGTACTCTTTTGCATGCTTATGAGAGGGCTGGCAGGGTTGATAGAGTGCCACTTTTGCTGAATGGGTCCTTTTATCAGCACATTCTTGTCAACCAGAATTCTTGCTCCACTCTAGTCATGGCTTATGTGAAACACCAGCTGGTGAAAGATGCTATACGAGTGTTGAAGGAGAGAAAGTGGCATGATCCGCGATATGAGGATAACTTGTGTCATCTTCTGATTTGCTCATGCAAAGAGGCAGGTATGCTGGAGGATGCTGTTAGGATATACAGTGAAATGAGCAGGAATGATGACAAGCCTAACATGCATATCACATGCACCATGATTGACATTTACAGTGTCATGGGCCTCTTCAATGAGGCCGAGATGTTGTATATGAAGTTGAAATCTTTGGGAATTCCCTTGGACATGATTGCCTTTAGCATTGTTGTAAGAATGTATGTCAAAGCTGAGTCCTTGAAAGATGCTTGCTCTGTTTTGGATGAGATTGACAAGCGACCGGATATTGTTCCGGACAAGTTTCTATTGCGTGATATGTTCCGAATATATCAAAGATGTAACAAGGTCAATAAATTAGCTGATTTTTACTACAAAATCTCGAAAGAACGTGTGGATTGGGACCAGGAAATGTATAATTGTGTCCTAAACTGCTGTGCTCAGGCTCTCCCAGTAGATGAGCTGTCCAGGCTTTTTGATGAAATGCTCCAGCGTGGATTTGTTCCTAACACGATTACTTTCAATGTCATGCTTGATGTCTTTGGGAAAGCTAAGCTTTTCAAGAAGGTTAAGAGGCTGTTCTGCATGGCTAAGAAGCAAGGCCTGGTTGATTTGATCTCTTACAATACCATCATAGCTGCATATGGGAAAAACAAAGACTTCAGGAACATGTCTTCGACAGTTCAGAAGATGCAATTTGATGGATTTTCAGTTTCCCTTGAAGCCTACAATTCAATGCTGGATGCTTATGGGAAAGATGGCCAAATGGAGGCTTTTAGATCTGTACTGCAAAAGATGAATGAATCAAATTGTGCCTCTGACCACTACACATACAACACCATGATCAATATCTACGGTGAACAAGGATGGATTGAGGAAGTTGCTAATGTGCTTACAGAATTGAAAGAATGTGGACCCGGACCTGATTTGTACAGCTATAACACATTGATCAAGGCATATGGAATTGCAGGAATGGTTGAAGACGCCGTAGGCTTGATCAAGGAAATGAGAAATAATGGAATAGAACCTGACAAGATAACCTACACTAATCTTATCACTGCATTGCGCAGAAATGACAAATTTTTAGAAGCTGTTAAATGGTCACTGTGGATGAAGCAGATGAATTTGTGAACTTCATTATCCAATGTCATAATCTAAGTGGCCTTTGACCTTCTAACCTTGCTTCTTTGAAAAATAGCATGACCTTAAGGTCCTACTTGAGTATATCTCTGACTTTTAGCTGCCTTGGTATGATATTTCTGTATGTCTCGCAGCCAAAGTAAATAGACAAAATGAACATATTTCTACATCTCAGTATTCAAGTTCGGTTAATTTGTGTTGGAGACTTGGAGTCAATTCATCCTTCTGAGATTCTATTCTCTAAAATTTTGTTATTGTTTAGGTCTGAAATGGTCATAGCATATCAAATAATAAATGAGAATGATGAATAGTATATTTAGTGAAAATGCAATTTCCCCAACAGTCTACCAAGCACTTTGGCTACTCATTACGTTGGCTTATAGAATAAAATTGAGTTATAGTTTATCTTGAAGCTCTGAGTTTATGAAATGGCTAGTGTACTAAGCATGCTGCTTCCCGTGTGCAGGTCTAATTATTGAGATATGGTCAATTCTTGGTCATTGTATAGGTAAGTATCCATCTTTAGCCTTATCTTTTATTTTTTTAATTATGCTTGGTAATAACCAATTGGTCATTATAAATTCTTTCTCATTCAGGACAGTTAAGCGGCTAGGAATACCTGATGAGAGGACTATACTTATGCGAATGCTAGCAGATGACATGGCATGTAATGCAAGAAACAAGTACCCTGCCCAAGATTTTAATAATGAAAACCATAGACTTAACCTGTATGGGGATAATGTTGGGGTGAGTTTTTAAAAAGGTTTGCACTTTTATGCCTGATTCTTCTTTAGGCTATAGATAGGGCAATAGTTGTTGTTAGCTTTGGCTCCGTCTCATTACAATGTTAAGAAAGCACCATCTTGTAATTAGTGAATTGGTTATACAATTATTGATGTGAAGGACTTGCTTCATAATGAGCCTGCTTGAGATAATATGATCCTGGTAGACAACTTGCCGAGTCAGGTCTGCATCTGCCATAAAGTATTTTAGTTCATCAGAAAATATATTTTGGTTATGCATGATGTTTTATGTTCATCACACTGAAATGTTTTGTTCTCTTTGTAGAGAAGGTGCTAGTGTTATAATGTGCAATCGTTATAACTTGAGATTTATTGGTGTTACGAAAGTTAGTTACAGTCACAGTGAGTTAATGCCTTGTGTTGGTTTTCTTTTATTTCAGTGTGTTAGCAATTTCATTTAGCTATTTTTATCCTTTATTTCATGTTAATTTAATGTATCCTTGGGCTTGTATATATGGTGAAGACCACTTGTAGAACCATTCAGAATATTAGATTCAATCTTTCAGAGCAAGTTCTCTCTCTCTCTCTCTCTCTCTCTCTCTCACTGCACAAATTTTAGCCCGAGAAACTCATACCATTTTAGAATTGGTAACTTTTGCATCATAATATGTATACATGAAATTAAAAAGTATACATTATTTTTTTTTGGTGTTGATAAAATAAGATTTATTGGTAGAAAGATAATATTATGAAGAGAAGGGACAGTAAGGAATACTAACAAAATAGAAAACAGGAAATAACGAAGAGAAAGGGATAAAAAGGAAAAACCAATGGAATGAAGCTTCCCAATCCGCATTCCCTCAACATATAGTCTAAGTCAACATATAGTCTAAGGATAATGGACTCTGGGTAAATGTGCCTATCATCATTGGAAATAAGGATGGCTACCTATAATGATGGTTACTCTACCAATATGGTTCCATGAGTTCAAGATAACTTTCTTTTATTCCCTGGAAAATATTACATGAACATTGTACTTTTTGTAGTAAAATTATAGCAGGATTATTTCTCACATTTGGCTTTATATTTATCGGTTGTTGATAAATCAGATCATAATCGCTTTATTGGACAAAGAACTCATTTTATGATCAGGTAGATGGTTTAGAGTGCTGATGACACATCGAGACTAACAACAGTCCACGACATGTCAAAGTTTAAAACAATCCAACGGTTACCAATAATGGGTCCAATGTAATCCTTTTTTCAAGAGAACCAAGCTAAACGGTGCTCATAGTCACTTCCATAGGCGTGCTTATTAACCAAGATTATCCTTTGTTAGGAGCACATAGTTGACCACTTTTTCACTTCAACCCGGGAAGCAAATGAGATGACGATAAAGCTTGGTGCAAAATTAATATTTTATATAACAGTAATGGATGAAAAATGTATGTTGGTGTTAATTAATATTTTATACAGCAGTAATGAATAAAAAATGTATGTTGGTGTTAGGTCTTCTGTGCCGACATGTCTACCACTATTGCCTAACGTCCCTTAACGTTGCTTACGTAGCTGTGTATCTTGGGTCGCTGACTCGTCATGCGTAGACAGGTCAATTTCAAAGTCAAACACCATATGTCCATTACTGAAACGGTAGTTAGGCATAAATAACAAGGTTCAGATTTTCCCACCACTATTGCTTTCTTGGCCTTCAATTACTCACGGCCAAGCTCCTTATATTCAGCTTGAACTCCAATTCCTATGTATCTTGCTCAGATTTTCAAAGTTTGTTTCATTGTTATGTTTTTTCTCCCCGTATCAAAGAGAAACTATGTTAGTTCGTGCTAAGATGAGTTTGCTTCCATTTTCCATAGTTCTATTTATCTATTTGGCCATTTTTCATGTTGGAGTCTATGGGGAGGGAAGCACCCTAGTGACTGAAAAAAGTTCACTTATTTCATTCATGTCTGGCATTGTTTTTGACCCCAAAAATGTTCTAGAGACATGGAAGTCATCTGAAGTTCATGTCTGCAATTTTACTGGTGTCAGGTGCAACAATGCAAGTGACAGGATCATAGAGCTTGATCTTAGTGGAAGGTCACTAAGGGGCACCATTTCCCCTGCTCTAGCTAACCTCTCTTCCTTGCAAATTCTCGATCTTTCTGAGAATTTTTTTGTGGGTCATATTCCAAAAGAGCTGGGCAATTTAGTTCAGCTTCGACAACTCAGTTTGTCTTGGAATTTTCTTGAAGGGAAAATTCCTGCCGAGTTGGGTTCCTTTCACAACTTGTACTACCTTGGCATGGGAAGTAATCACCTTGAGGGTGAGATTCCACCATCACTTCTCTGCAATATGTCCACCTCACTGAGGTATGTAGACCTCTCGAACAATTCCTTGGGGGAACCAATACCCTTGAACCATGGATGCATCCTCAAAAAGCTTAGGTTCCTCTTACTTTGGTCTAACAAGCTTGTGGGCCAAATTCCTTTGGCTCTTTCAAACTCCACAGAACTTAAATGGCTCGACTTGGAGTCAAATATGTTGAGTGGGGAGCTACCATCTGAGATTGTACCTCATTGGCCTCAATTACAATTCCTATACCTATCATATAATAACTTTGTTAGTCATGATGGCAACTCCAACCTTGAACCTTTCTTTGCTTCCTTGATGAATTCGTCCAACTTTCAAGAACTTGAGTTGGGGGGAAACAATCTTGGAGGGAAGCTACCACATACCATTGGTGATCTTCCTACCAGCTTGTTACAGCTTCACCTAGAAGACAATCTTATGTATGGTTCTATACCCCCTAACATTGCCAACCTTGTCAATCTGACTCTCATGAACTTTTCCAGTAACCTACTGAATGGGTCAATACCTCCCAGCCTCTGCCAAATGGGCAGGCTAGAGAGAATTTATTTGTCAAATAATTTACTATCTGGTGAGATTCCTTCAACCCTTGGTGACATTCAGCACCTGGGACTTCTAGACTTGTCTAGAAACAAGCTTTCTGGACCAATAGCAGACAGTTTTGCTAACCTTTCCCAATTAAGAAGACTTTTACTTCATGACAACCAGTTTTCTGGAACCATCCCACCAAGTCTGGGAAAATGTGTCAATTTGGAGATTTTGGACCTATCTCACAACAAGGTTTCGGGGCTGATCCCTGTAGAAGTTGCAGCCTTAAGCAGCTTGAAACTGTACTTGAATTTGTCAAGCAATAACTTACAAGGGCCTTTACCACTAGAGCTTTCCAAAATGGAGATGGTCCTAGCCATTGATTTATCCATGAACAATCTCTCTGGTAGAATCCCACCACAACTCCAGAGCTGCATAGCATTGGAGTACCTCAACCTTTCTGGCAATTCATTAGAAGGCCCTCTCCCATATCCATTTGGCCAGTTACCTTACATTCGAGTACTTGATGTGTCTTCAAATAAGTTGGCCGGGGTAATACCGCAGTCCATCCAGTTGTCTTCTACTCTCAAGATACTTAATTTCTCCTTCAACAAATTCTCAGGTTGGATCTCCGACAAGGGAGCGTTTTCATCTTTGACCATTGACTCTTTCCTAGGGAATGATGGTCTATGTGGCACGGTAAGAGGCATGCAAAGGTGCCACAAGAAACACAGGTATCATTTGGTTCTCTTATTGGTTCCTGTGTTGCTGTTTGGCATCCCCCTGCTGTGCATGTTCAGCTACCCAAGGGTAATTAGATCAAAATCCCGAAAGCAAATGGCAATGGTTGGCAGAGGGGACCTGGAGGATGAAGATGAGGAAACACGGGAGCTCAAGTACCCAAGAATTTCATATCGACAACTTATTGAAGCCACTGGTGGCTTCAGTGCTTCAAGCCTAATTGGTTCAGGTCGGTTTGGACAGGTCTACGAAGGAGTCCTTCAAGATAATACGAGAATAGCAGTGAAGGTATTAGATACAACAGCAGCCTGTGAGATTTCAGGGACCTTTAGAAGGGAATGCCAAATCCTGAAAAGGACTAGGCACAGAAATTTGATAAGAATCATCACAACTTGTAGTAAAAAAGAGTTTAAGGCTCTTGTCCTGCCTTTGATGCTAAATGGCAGCCTAGAGAGGCACCTATATCCAAGCCATGGGCTAAGCCGGGGATTGGATATGGTTCAGTTAGTAAAAATCTGCAGTGATGTCGCTGAGGGAGTGGCCTATCTGCATCATTACTCTCCAGTTACAGTAGTTCACTGTGATCTTAAGCCGAGCAATATACTACTAGATGATGATTTCACAGCTTTGGTAACTGATTTTGGTATTGCAAGGCTTGTTAAAAGTGATGAGAGTAGGCCCACCAGTGACTTGGAATCTTTTAGTTCAACACATGGCTTGTTATGTGGCTCTATTGGCTACATAGCCCCTGGTACGTATTTTCTCCAACATTTTTTCTACAATATTGCCAGGATTATTAGTGGAGTTGTACTTGCTAGGTGAGAAATGACTTTTCATGAGACACTACCCATTATCATGAATTCCTTATGCTTCAGCGGACCCCAATTGATTACTTAACTGCACTTATTTTCTCAGTTGAATGAGACTATTATTCAGTTTTGAATACTTCATACAGTCAATTTTAACCGATGAACTCTTTGCTAAGTTTGTCTAAACAAGGATCAGTATAATATTTTTAGGTTATGACTGAATAATGAAGGGTTCCTTTTTCTGTATCACAGCTCCTATTTATCACAAAGCATTATCTCTTCTTTTATTTATTTATTTATTTATTTTGAGACAGAGTATGGAATGGGAAAACATGCATCAACTCATGGTGATGTGTACAGTTTTGGAGTACTTGTACTAGAAATAGTGACTGGTAGACGCCCAACAGATGTCCTTATCCATGAAGGTTCTAGCTTGCATGAGTGGGTTAAGAGACAATATCCACACAAGCTTGACCACATTGTTGAACAAGCATTGCAGAGGTGTTCTCCTTATGGCATGCCAAATCACTATCAGAAAATTGGGCAAGATGTTATGCTGGAACTCATAGAAATGGGGCTTCTCTGCACCCAACAGAATCCTTTATCAAGACCGAGCATGCTGGACGTAGCCCAAGAAATGGGGAGGTTGAAGGACTTTGTCTCTGATCCATCCTCTCTGCCCGTTGAAGAAATCAATGGTAAGGTTAATTCTTTCAGCATTGAAGGTAAGTTAGCTGGAAAGTAAATATCTATGGAGTTTAACTTTGATGCGCATCATGATCGTCCATTCAGAACCACCTCGATTTTGTATAACTTTTCAAGCAATAAATATTAAACTCATGTATATTTATTAAAGTGATAATCCATTATTGGATAATATACGTATTTGGGGTTTGGACTATTGGACATTCATATTTATCTTTCCCTTTTTTTATATGGCGTGAAAAGTAACTTGTCATAAAAATCAAAGCGAAGTTCATATTTTGTCATGGTCTCCTTCCATTTTAACATCGTAACAACCCTCTTACAGAAATTTGCTTACGTGATTGCTATCTTGTGTGAACCACGGGGTGAACAAGTTAGTGGATAAAAAGTATGGCACTTCTCTTATTTTTCGTTCAGGACCAACCAATTCTCTTTTATGTAGAGGACTAGTTTGATTGTTTATTACATCATTCCCAAGTGCATAACGGTGGGAAGTTCTAATTTTTACATTATAGAAAATCTACATCGTGAATTATGCCTGAACCAATCCAACATCCAATTAGTCTTATCATGTCTCGTAAAAGTGAGTGAGGCTTGAGTTTGTGGCATTCTAAGGCGACTTCCATCATCGAATTTGGACGGTTATTTCTCTTTTTGCCTACCTCTCTATTTAAATAATTAGCAAGTGGAAGTTGATATAGCACATTGTCATTTTAATAGACTGATGAAATCCACATGAATCCTTTCAATATGCATATATTGATCGCTTCGGGACGAGAAAACCGCTATACCATGAATTATTTGGTTGGGTAGGTCAGATTGTTCTGGACACATAAGGAGGAAGATGCCACATTAAATATCCATCACCCAATAGTTGAAGAGATTAATTTTGATGTATTAATAGTATATAATTTTTTTATACTATTATTCAATTAAATTATCTAATTTGTATGACTTTTTAATAATATTTTTGATACACTGAGAGTGCTAGGCTTAGGGATTAATTCATAATATAATTAAATGATGTCATAGTTTAGTAATGAGTATTAAAATAAGTATGATAGAATTAAATCTATCAATTGATACAGTATAATAATAATAAATATGTGTAGAGCTAGATAAAGAAAAGAACATCAAATTTTAACATAAAATATCTGCAAATATTGAGGGAAAAACTATGGGATAAATTCTAAAAAATATTTCACTATATTTAAGATAATTAAAAGTATCTTTTCCATATTTTCAGACCCAAGAGATAAATATAATATTTCCTTGTAGAAATTCTCTTATTTATTATAATTTTATAATATTAAGGAGTAATGAAAATTATACCCAAAATATTTTTTCATATATTTAGCCACACTCTATATTTCTTCTTATTCTTGGAGAATAATACATGTGTATCGCTGTCACTCTACAGCTCGTATTTGATCTGATGCTTGTTATGCTTAGATGAGCAAACCGACCTCTATTCATAAAGGCAAAAGCAATGTTAATGTGTCTGCATTAAAGGGTTCCATTTAATGCACTATTGTTTTTCCTCATCGGCCTATGTACTAACTGATAAAGCTTCATCCAACTTTCTTCAAGAAACTGAATGCGTTGATTTACATTCAATGTGGTTGCTATTTATTTTTTACAATCATCAAGGTCGGGCCTCACAACATGACTTTTCAAAGAGCAATTATAAGACTGACTCGTTTTTAAATATGATAATATATAGTTAGATGATTTTTCCATAAAAATAATAGTTTACATTATAGTATATATAAATTAAACTCAAGTTGAATTGGTTGGCAATCATTTTTTTTTTTTTCCCTTTCAAAATCACAATTCTTCTTCTATTGGAGTTAACTTTGCTCGAGTCAAGTAATACTATTAAGACGATAAAACGCTTCTCCAAAACTGTAACGCTGTCGCATATCAAAGATATGGGCCCGAGTACTTTGGTTGAGCTAGAAGTTAGGGGACAGGTATGATGAACCTTAAACTAACCATAACATATACACTAAAGTACAAACCCTATCTTAAGAGGTGATTTTATTATTTCTAAAATTCATATACTCCTATTTCCTAAAAAAATTAAGATAAAGTACATTTTATTTATTTTCAAGTTGTTCATTAGCTCTCAATTGTCTTATGTTTATTATTTTATTTTTAACCAAAATACTATTTATTAATAGTTATATATATTACAAAACAAAATATATACAGTATAATGATTAATAATGCAAAATATTGATATATTTATATAAATGTATGCAATTTAATTTTTTACTATATTAAGAGAATGAATTATTAATATTAACAATAGTTTTAATAACTTTTTTTTAAAAAGTTTATTTTTCTTACTGTTAACTTTATAAATATAAAATTTGTTAACATTGTATATAAAGATGAATCATACAGAAGGTAACGAAAAGAATTTTGTGATTTTACTATAAAAGAGGTACACTAATATTATAAAATCAATAATTGAGAACGTAGATGATTTTTATTCTTTTAAAAAAATTATTTACAAATTACTGTTACTGCGAATAGCTTGTTCTCCTAATATTATAGTAATAATAATTTTAAATTATATTATATTTAAAATCAAATTTAATTATATATACATTAATAATTTTTTCTCATTATATATAGCCGAGTACATAGGCAAGTTCGAGGAATTGATTAAACACTCAAGCAGCTACCAAAGGAATCCCAATGAGGTTTGGAAGTGTATGAGATATAAAAGTGGTTTGAGGCCGGACATCCTAGCATCTGTAGCCCCACTAGAAGTTACTAACTATGCATCCTTAGTCAATAAAAGCCAAGTGGCTGAGAACTGCAATCATAAGCTGGTCACCCATAAGGCTGAAGAAAATAGGATGAGGTCTGCTCCACAAAGCTACAAAGCATTTCCACCACCCCATAAGAAACCTTACCACGGAGGAGGATTTAAAGGGAACTAGCCTTATCAACTTGCCACAAGCCAACCAAGAACACAAGCAGTGAATCAACCCGGGACCACTACTGCTAATCCACAAGGGGACTTGATTGTCACTTCAGGATCTAATCCCAAACAACCATACCTAACCTGTGGCAAAAATCATTGGGGAGCATGCCTAGTAGGAAAGAATGCTTGTTTCCGTTGTGGTAAACTCGGACACTTTTCAAGGAATTGCACCAACAACCCTCAATCCTCTACACCCAAGCCCAAGACACATGGGCATTTGTTTACTATCACTGCAAAGAGGGACTTTGAACTCGACAATCAAAATCAAGGTAAAAGCTAAAATGACTCCCATATTTACTCAGAAATAGCAAATTTTGAGAGCAAAATTTTAAAAAAGGAGGAGAGTAGTGTAACATCCCAAATTTTGTCTAGACTAACTGACTTGATAAACCCAAGCAATTGATTCATGGACTAGGCGATTGATCTTGGCCCCATAGTGGGAAAAGTCAACATTGATTATTTATTGTTGATCAATGTCATTAGTATAGTTAGAAGACATAAAAGAATGACGAATGATAAGTACTATTAAGACATAAACCTTGAATTAAGCATATTAGACAAAAGACAATTTATTTATGAGATTAAATTCCCTAAGCAATATTTTAATTAGTAAATTACATTAATCAAATAGCTAAAAAAGAGTTAAATAGAAAGATTAGTTGATCCTAATTAATGATTAAAATGATAAATGAGTAAAACTAATAGAAATTGGATGTGTCATACAATATAACAAATAATATTAGAATAATCAAGTATATCTAGAGAAAAATGCAAAGAATTACAAAAATCCCCTTACTTAGTGAAAATTATGAAAATACCTTTATTGTGTAAAATGGAATTACCAAACTACCCTTGTCTTATAAATAAATGATAAAGATATACTTATTCTATAAATGGAATTACAAGAATGCCACTATCTTTGTCTAATTAGAAAAACACCCTAGTCTTAGATTAAGAAATTACTACAATGCCATTACTTTAAATAATTACAACAATGTCACTATATCAATCTCTAGGCTTGTCTTGAAACAAGAATAAATCTAAACCATTGGATTAATACTAGAAAGAATCAAAAGGTCAATTGACTAAGTTGCAAATCTCTAGGATAGAATGATAATTTATCAGTATAAATTTTTCCAGATAATTGATTTAACAGTATGAATAAGACACTGACAAAGTAAATGATCCAAATAATGTAATCATAGATTATGGAGCTAATGGATGAGTAGGTTAAAATAATTAACATAGGCTTCCAATTACAAGAATAAAATATAATAGATTTGCTATGATTTGGTGATATCATTTATTAAATAAATTATGATAAGACAAAATACAACACACATACAGATTATACCATGCACAACAACTTTATTTAGTACATGAAACAAGGCAAGACTCAATAAAACTCCAAATTACAATGTATGCATGAAAGAACTGAACACTTGGATCCCTGCATGTATCTATGAGCCAAAATTCAGCATCATTATGATAGGGGACAAAAATTGATTTGATGAATAAACTTATGTCATAAAAAGCTCTTGATTTCACTAAAATAGGCCTACACTAGCCACTACTTCCAACATAAAATAGGACTTAGCAATCTAACACAATTATTACTCTAACCACATGAGCATCCAAGAACAATAAATTGGACCACAAAACCCCTTCTATTACAGCCCCCAAGTCATGGCATCTTGGCTTATAAAAGGGAAGGAAGTGTGTGAATTCATCACTCATAACACACTTTAGCTAGTCTTTAAGCCTTAGAAACTCCCTAAGTGTTCATTCTCTCTTATTCTTTTTCTACCATTTCTTCTTATATTCTCCTTTTCAAGGACTCCTCTTCACCCTCTAAACTTCATCCAAACACTTAAATCCTAAGCCCAAACCTTCACTAGCCCTCACAAGAGTTACAATTTTTAATGTAACGCCCCGATTTTTCTGTTTGAGGGAAATGACCAAAATGCCCCTGAAGTCATTTCCAGGCCGAAAATTGAGGATAGCCGGCACAACAGTTTTCGAAGGGTCAGCTCAATGTTCAAAGGGGACTGGATGATCCTTGAGTGTTTTCGGAAATGAAAAACCTGTTTTCTGCGGTTTCGGGCTAAAATGACTAAAATACCCTTGCAGCGTTTTTACACGGATAAAAGTACTGTTCGAACCTGAAACTTTCCCCGAAGGTTTAAAATGATATTTTCAAGTATGTAAAAGTGTCTGTTTAAATCCTAGTGGTCCCAAGGAATTTTTGTACAAAATTACAATTTTGCCCCCAGAATAGTATTGTTTGAGCTTAATGATGTAATTAACCAAACCTAAATAATATTAGGCTCTAATCGAAGATTGATTAATTTTCATAATTAATCTAGAGTCAAAATAAGTTATTAAAATTAATTAGAACCCTAAGATTGCTTAGATTAAACCTAAATCCCTTTTTAAAACTCAAGATTCCTAGTCTTGAGATCTTGAATAGTGTTTTCTCTCTCCAATTTCCCTAAATCAAGGAATTGTGTTGGCATTGGATTCCTTATTTATGAAGTTTGACTCCACTAATTTAGCAAGACCACCTTCTAAACCTAGTATTACAAGTCTCTAATTAACCATTACCTCACCGAAACACTTTCCTACAAATTCCTAATCTTAAACATAATCTATGACACACCTAAACACACCTCTAAACCACAATTAAATGGAAGATTTCCCTCCCCCATTCACCACATGTTTGAATTCTTTCATTCAAAGAACCCATGCTTGAAGTCATACTTGAGACCATAACTCACCATACCTAGCCATGCATACACCATACCTTACAAAGAGATATTTTCTTCCTTTTTCCCTCCACAAGAATTCGGCCACTCCCTCCTTTTCCTTCACCCTTGTTTTGTTTTTCTATAAATAGCACACTTGGGTGAACTTGAATCACCTTTAGTTCATTTGCTAAGTTTAGTTTCCTAGAGTACTCAAAGCTTTCCTCTTTCTCTCAAAGATCAAGAGTCCATCTTCTTCAACTTCTTCATCTTCTTTAACATCATTTCACTTGGTAGGGATTTTGTTTTAAATGTTTTAGCCATTAAAGTTCTTGTTTAAGTTATGTGCTTTATAGTTTCTCTTGAATCTTTTAGAACTTCTTTCTTCCTCTTTGTTTCTTTTTCCATTTTCGGCCATGGGCCTTTAGTGAGCTTGGAAATGAGAGCTTGATGATGGGATTTGCATGATAATATTCATCACTTGAGTAACCCCTAAAGCTTGATCTTAGTTCTTGAGGAAAAGATGTTTTTAGCCTCTTTCCTTTTTACCTTGAAAAACTTAACCTTTATGTTGTTCTAAAATGAATGTATGAACTCAATGATGAGGACACATGATGTTGGTGTTAATACATCATCAAGATCATGATCTCTAGAGTTTCAAAGTTTTATCCTTTCTCCTCCATGGTTTCGGCCATGGTTTCCTTTTCTTTGATATTTTGGTTTTGTCACCAAAGACATGGTGAGATGGTTTCTAGAACTCAAAGCTTGGTTTTCTAACTTGATCCATTTTTGGTTCTTTAAATAATATTAATGTTTAACTTGTTTCTTTTAATCCATTCCTCAAAGCTTGATGATGATGTTCATACCATATGGTTTCTTTGTAAACCTTGGTTCAAGGAACTCTAAAGCTTGCTTTACCTTGCTATGATAGGTCTTGGGTTGAGGTTTAAGTTCCTCTAAAGTCTTGAATGAGCTCTATTAAGAATAAAATGAACTTGCACACATATTTATAATTAAGCTTTTGCATTTGCATATTTACTTTTGAGCTTTGCATTCATGTTTACCTTCTAAGATATCACTTAAAGTTAAAGATAAGAAATGAAGAGCATCTCATATTTATATTTCTCACCTAGCACATTTACTTTCAAGTCATCACTTAAAGAACTTAAAGATTTAAAACGAGAGCTTGCATATCACCTAATTAATCTCAAAACCTTTCTATTTCGGCCTTAAAGTCGATTGTTGCTGGGCCTAAAGCACTAAAATAAAGAATTGAACTTGCATATTTACTTTCAAGTCTTGCATATTTATTTTCAAGCTCTCACGTTACTTTATAATGAAGGATAAAACGGAATGCATAGCACGTTTACTTTATGTCATCACTTAAAAACTCTAAGAGCTCAAAGACTTGCCCTTAGTATCTCAAGTTAAAATTTGGTTATGGAGACATCCCCATGGATGCATATTTCGGCCATGTGATGATGATGAACTTAATATGAGTTTCATCTAGTTGCAAGGGCCAACAATCTATGTTCAAGAAGTTTTCCTATGTTTTAAGAGCTCTATAAGATCATTACCAATAAGATTTGTAAATTAAACCTCTTCCAAAGGTATTTTAAAGTAGTTGCTGTCCTATGATTTTTCTTAGCCTCTTTTACAAGATAAAATGTTTTGCAAAAGAGTTTTAAAAGTCCTAAAACGTTTCTAAGAGAAACTAGTAACTGGTGTTGTTAGAAATTGAGATTTTACGCATGATATGTATATTTCTGAGTTTGGTTCTGCCATGGTGTGCTTGGTGCTAGATGATGTTGTTTTGATATGCTAGAATGTGTAAAATTTATATGTGTTGAGGTAGGGACCTTTCTATGCATGTTAGGAAAGAAACTAGTCTTACAGAAAAATCGTAAAGTCAAGTTTTAGCATGGTTTTGACCCATTTATTTTTAGGTTTTGCCCAAACTATTTTAGTATGATAATAATCAGATTAGAATTGTTTAGTTATGAAAAACTTGGTAACATTTGGTGTAGGATTGAATTTTAGCACCCATAGAGAAACTAGTAACTAGAAAACCGTAAAAATACAATTCTAGAACTCTTAGAACATTGTAATTTTCTGTTTCTGTTCAACACCCTTACAATGTAGTAAATATGATTTATAATTAGTTCAAAGGCTTAGGAATACCTCATAATTGGTTTAGATTTAATTTATAGTGCCTTAGGCGAAGAAGGAACCAAGAAAGAGTCTAAAACATAAGTTCTAGAACCCCGTAATCATAAGGATGAAATTCTGCCCTTACAATATGATGCTGCCCAAATTTATTAATGAACATAAATGCTAGTAAAAATTATCAGTTGTGAACCCTTAGGTACATAAGAGGTTGATAGAGAACGATAGGATAATTATACCTCAAGTTTAAGACTCGTAAGGGTCAAAGCATAAGACACCATAGGTGTAAGAGCATAATGAACTTTAGTGTTTTACGTGAATGCATGTTTTATTATGAGAATATCTTGGGCATATGATTTCTTATGAGAATACGTAATGTTGATGTGTTGATGCTTATGTTATGAAGCGTATGATGTTTTACAATGCTTATGATGCATATGATAATGATGCTTATGACACACATGATTATAAATGACTATGTAAAGATATGAATGTTGCATGAAGAAGGTTTGGAAGAAATTCGGCGTGCTACTGTTATGCTGCCGAATTTATGACAAACTTGAGGACTTTGAAAGTCTTGAAAATATGAGTTTTTAATGTGACATGGTACAGTGAAAATGTGTTATGAGGGATGGCGATACGTAACGCCCCAGAAACAAATCCTTGAGGGGGACGGCGATACGTAATGCCCCAAAGAGGACAATATTCGCTGTGTACTTGGTATCGATGCGACACGTTTTGTTATGATTATTATTATTATGATTTTGCTTATTAGAGGATAAGTAAGAACTAGTAACGACTAGTTAAGGTATAAGCTCATAAGCTAGAGATGTGACACATTCTAGGTGACATTGGTTTGGCCGAGCACCCCCAGAACGATTGTCTTTTTAGGGTGACTCCTATGTTACAGTACAATGCTTTGAATGTTACACATTTATAGAAAGAGAAATGTTTTACATGTGAAGTATATGCCGTTTTATGCCACCTACATGATGTTGATTTCTCTATGATGTTTAATTGATTTCTGCTTGATGCATCTTCATCCATTCATGCCTTATTATGCTGCATCCATAACATCAAGACTCATTCTAAAATAGGCGGACCTTGGCTAACTATGTTTTGAAACTTAAAAATGAACTTGATGCATGCTCACTTATTTTATACACTAAACCCAAGGTTCCTGAGGATGTAGATGATGACACCTAGATAGGAGGTTACCCTATTGAGATTCTTTAGTAAGATTCTCACTCCCTCTATCTCTTCTTTCTGTCACGTCTTCAGATGGCGAAGTTCGTGGTTTTTGTGGATTCCCCGACGTGGGAAGTGCACCATGATCCGGAGCATGAGTCATAACATTTTGAGGGTCGATGCACTGTTCGTGTCTTCATAATTAATGGTCATAGTTAATGGATGACCTTTCGCTCATCTTGTACATACTTATTGCTTTGCCCCGACATCACCATACAGCAACGACGTTTAAGTTTTTGAGTGTGCCCACTCCCGATGCGCTTCGTCCTTGGATTGGATACGTCCTACCCTTTTCGGGATCCTAGCAGTAGAGGCTCACGGGTAGAGATAATGCACACACTACGTAGAAGAGGATAAACCTTCTCTGGTTTAGAGGTTATCCATTTTAGATGCACCTAGGTAGGGGAGTTTCCCTTTTCGATTTCTGTAGCATTTTCTTTTCTGTTGTACCTTCATTTCAGTTGTATTTGTTCCATGTTGTACCCAACTAAGTCCCATGAGTGGGCATATGATATATATATATATATATATTTACAGTTTGTTTTATCATGATTGATCGTATGTTCATGAGATGTTTATTTGAGTTTGTGTTTATCTATTTATGTGCTTCATCGTTCACCGTGTTGCGCGGCTCTCACTTTGTCTTTGCATTTCAAAAAAAAAAATTACCTGTATTTTCCGCTAAGTATTTTAAAGTAAAAAGGAAACTATGATGTAATAGACTAATGATTAACCCAAATATGTTCTAGAGTATTGGGTTAAAAATTAGGATGTTACATTATGGTATCAAAGCAATTCGATTCTCATGGAGCCTGAGGATTGGACTAACTTTGCTTTCTGAGCGTAGAACAATAGCCATGTCATGCGTAGTGCTTGGATAGTAGCGATAAGCTGTAGGATAGATATGCATGACCCTGTCTGCTTGCGTGTGCCATGGTAACTAGCTCATCTTACATGGAATATTGAGTCTGATCACCTCAGTGTTTATTGTCTCGTGTGTATAGGAACTAATGGCACCCAGGAAACAGCCTAAGACCCCAACCGAGGGTAACCAAGACGATGCCACTGCTTCTGCTGTCTGTGACATGGCTAGAACCATGGAGTGGATATTTGAAAGGATGAACTAACAAGGGGACACTGGACGTGCTCCCCCTACTGCTGAAATTATCGAGCAAGCAAGGTTTGGTGAGTTCCGCAGGGTAAACCCACCAACCTTCAGAGGAGCCATGGATCCTAACAAGGCTGATGAATGGATCAAGAACATGGAAAAGATCTATTCCGTGGTCGCCTATTTAGAGGAGCAGAAGGTCACGTTTGTTGCTTATATGATGGAGTCTGACGCCGAGTTTTGGTGGACCGGCACGCGAAGGCTGTTGGAAGCTTCCGGTACTGCCATTGACTGGGAGTTGTTCAAAACCTACTTCTACGAGAAGTACTTTCCGGAGTCAGTGAGGAATGCCAGAGACATAGAGTTCATGCAACTGACCCAAGGAGGGATGTCTATTGCCCAGTACACGGCAAGATTTGAAGAGCTGATCAAGTTCTCATGGGTGTTCCAAGGGAACCCCAATGAGATATGGAAGTGAGTAAAGTACGAGGCTGGGTTGAAGCCAAAGCTGAACTACGCCGTAGCGTACATGGAGATCAGAGATTTCCCTATCTTGATCAACAAGTGCTGCATTCTGGAAAAATGACAAGGAAAGCTCTACGCCGCAAGGGCGGAACATGCCAAAAGGCTAGGGCTACAAGCCCTGAGGATCAAGCCACAACAGAAGCAGTCAAGGAGTTACTACAACCCTTAGCATATCAACCAGTTCAAGCCACATCAACAGCAACAAAGAACCTCCTTCCATCAACAAGCCAAGCAACATCACAAACCACCATTCCAGCACAACAACCCCAGAAACAACAACACCAACAACAACAACAATAACTGACAAGGGGGGTCGGGCAGCCCCCGGAGCAACTATCAACAAGGAGGGTCCAGCAGGGCCAAGAACAAGACACCCCAAGGAACCCCCGCTGCTTTCCCCAACCTCACACCGGGCGCAGAATGTCCTCGATGTGGGAGAGTTCATGGCAATTGCCCCTGCCTGGCTGGGCAGAACATCTGCTTCAGGTGCGGAAAGCCCGACCACTACGCCAACAAGTGCACTAATGGGAGGCCAACGAACCAGAACCCTAGGCCACAACACCAAGGGAGGGTCTTCACCCTCAATGCGGACGAAGCAGAAAGGTCCAACGGCCTCATAGAAGGTAAGTGCGAAATAGGTGGTAGAACCTTAACTATACTTTATGACTCGGTGCAACACATTCTTTCATTGCATATGCTAGTGTCGGGTCTCTAAATTTAAAGACTTCCAAACTTCCTTTTGATCTTATTGTTTCTACCCCCACAAATCGTCCTGTAAATACCTGTTTTTGTTGTCTAGACTACCATCTCACTGCAAAAAATAGATCCTTTGTCATAGATTTGATTTTCTTGCCCATGAAAGGTATAAGAGTAGTCCTTGGCATGGATTGGCTTCACGTCAACCGTGTGTTGTTAGATTGTGATACCAAGAGTGTTGTTTTTCCTTCTCCCCCTAGTGAAACTAGTCAAACCATGAAACTTTACCTCAATGCCGTAGAGGTCTACTGTAGTGGGAAAAGGACTAAGGGATATGTTCTCCTAGCCGCTAGCGAGGTAGACTTTGAGCAAAACCTAAAAAATGTACCGGTAGTAAGAGGCTATCCTGAGGTATTTCTGGAAGAGATACCCGAGTTCCCTCCCAAGAGAGAAGTGGAGTTCTCCATTGAGTTGGTTCTTAGAGCGAGACCAATCTCCATCGCCCCTTATCGGACATCACCCTTAGAGTTGTTCGAGTTGAAAACCCAGCTTGAGGAGCTTTTGGAGAAGAGTTTCATTAGACCTAGTGCCTCACCTTAAGAAGGACGGGAGTATGAGGTTGTGCATAGACTATAGGCAATTAAATCGTGTAACAGTGAAAAACAAGTACCCTTTGCCTAGGATTGATGATCTTATGGACCAATTGAGAGGAGCGGTGGTATTTTCCAAGGTAAGGGTCTGATAAAAGAAAGTGAGTTAATGGTTGAGACACGTAGTTATCATAATATGTAGTGAATCTTACAATGGGTGAAATCAATTTAGCATGGATGTTGAGCGGACCATGAGCCAGCAACACAAGGAAAAAATTAAAGAAAAAAAAACCCAAAAACAAAAGTTCAGGATGGGTTGTTAACTGGAAGGAGAACCATTATACGTGGAAGAGAGAGGGGAAACAGATCTTCCCCAAGTATAGCCTTGGGTGATAACTTTGGATAGCATAACATGCTCTATTATGTTCTGAATACTTCTATGATGTTATCATACTCAAATATATCTTAAAAGGATGGTATGTCAACCTTGATTTAATAAAGGTAACTTAAGACATGAAAATGGTAGGTGCTAGAATTTCTGGTTATTTTCGGCAATTGGCACTCTGAAAAGCAGTGTTCATAAAATATGAAGTATCTTGAAATAAAAATATTTTTACCATAAACTAGACACTTTATAGAACACTCTCCAAAAAAATCACCTAAAATGGAGTTCTCTACCTCAAGATATAAATTTTCAAATTTAAGCCAAAGACTGAAACTCTACATATGAGCTTGTAGTAGTAAAATAGGTGTAACTCACTCTAGAAAAATGAAATGGACTGATTTCAACTCTATTGTAAAGCTAACACACTGAGGAAGACATCCATGCATAAATCTTTTCACCATGAAGATACATAATGAGGAATAAATTTGTAGGACAATGTGCAGAAAGAGTTTGGAAAGGGGAAACTTTGCTAAGGTACTATGCCATAACCATAAATGGGTTTTTCATGAAATTACTCTTAATGGAAAGCTTGATGAGCTAGGAATCTAGAACTACCTTTAAAAGGCTAAGATAACAAGTATACAAAGAGTTACAAATTTTCTTCTAAAAGATGTCAGAACTATAAATAAAATATTCAAGTCTTGTAAAGAGAGAATTTTAAGGATTTAAGTAGTAATAATCTTCAAGAGGAAAAAAATATACAGATAAGTCATATGGGAGTTTTAAAATATGTAAAGAACCTCTAATAATATTTTAAAGTGCATTAATGTATTAATGAAATGCTAAGAGTACAAAGAACACTAAGAGAAAAAGAGATTTGGTTAGAATTTGTAAGAATGGAAAGAAAGACATTCAAACCAAGACATTCATTACCCCTGTAGGAGTACAAAGGACTCGACTTGATAACTTAGGTTGTTTAATATGAGATTTGTCTATGAGAATCTATATGAGATCTTACATAAGATTATCTACTGAGTACTATGAGCTTTACATGACAGGACTATTGTTTTGTCATGAGGCTTAGTATGAAATGTCTACTAATTTATATAAGGTTGTATATGAGATGTTGTCTAAGCTACCCAAAGTGATATATAGAAATGTGAATGTATATTGATGAGTTATGAAATGATGAGGATGAATGATTGATTGTACCATGATTTATTTATGATTGCATGATGATACGCATACATTCATGTTTCAAGTGAAACAATAAGTGACAAACTCATTGCTTAATCATCAAAGGGGGATAAAGGTATTGGTGATTTCACTCGGTGAGAATAAAAGTAAAACCTGGAAAAGTAGCAATGATAGTCTGGAAAAATGGACTTGAGCTAAGCTCATGGCTTAACCCCCTAAACTATTGAGATCACGTGAGTAATTGAGAAATATGCTAATAGGACCCCGAAGGCGTGGTATCCAAAATAAATAAAGGGACCCCGAAGGTATGGCGCCCAAAATAAACAAAAAAATGGACCCCGAAGGTGTGGTACCCAAACTAAACAAAGAAAGATACCCTGAAAGTACGGTACCCAAAATAATGTAAATGTTGTAGATGAGTAATCATGAAATGCATGTATCTCCTAAATTATTGTTGCCCACTAGTGATTTTAGATGATATAAGCTTGGATGCATGATTGATGAATGACTGAATGAATATTCCCATTAATGTTATAAGAATAGTTAAAAGCAACTGCACTTCGACTAATTACGTTTGCGAAAATCTTGATAAATGAACCTTTATATGTCTATCCTTTTATAATAAACTGAAAGTGACTGGGATGACAACGATGACATGTTTAGTGCAAGTAGAAACTCCTAGTGAGAGATCTCGTATTTTTCACTCCTATTTTTATTTCCATTGTCATTACTAGAGATGACGAGTTAACACGCAAAGATTTCAGACCTTCCAAGAATTAGCACTCCGAGTTTAGTTCTGTTGTAGATGCGAAGAATATGCTTGTAGTAGTAGAATTTATATTGTTATTTGTTAAGAACTTGTAACTATGGTATATGTCTTGGTATGACTTATGTATTAAGTAGTTAGATTTCAACTTATGTAATGGTAATTTTACATTTAGTCTTTTATTTCGCTTTATTGAATTAAGCAAGTGTGCAAAGTAATTTTGAGTACCATCTATGTAATGGCTACGTATTTCAATTCTTGTTATAGGCTTAAGCTTTTGAAAAATAATTTAAAAAAAAAATCTATCCACTATTTTTCTAAGTCAATTTCGAAAGAAAATGAATGCAAGGCATAAGTGGCATATAATAGAATCCAAATATGAACTTAAGCATAGTTGGGTTCCTTTAGGGTATTGCAAAAGGCAATTACTAACTTAAATCAATTATAATTAATTGAAATAAATCAACTTGAAGTCTAATTGAATTGAATATTACTAATTGAAATCATTTATAAAACATAAGACAAGTGGAATATAATGAATTATATTCTATTATATCCTATAAAAGAATTGTAATCATTAACCTAAAACTCATAAATATATTGAAGATAATTACTAACTAAAATCACATGTAATTAAGTAAAATTACTCATGATTTATTAAATCAATCAAATTAAAGTCTAATTGAAACAAAAATTACTAAGGACTAGGTTGCAAATAATAAGAACAGAGAATCGTGTTATAGAATGCTTAACTCTTACGAGCACAATATTAAGTTCTAATGTAGACAATCTCCAATAATAGTTTCTTTTGGTATGACAATCAAGAAGTGTCGGTTACAAACATTATCCATAGTTGGATTATGTTAGCTCCAAAACTCTTCAGAAAACTTCAAGGAAATATGTTTGGTATGACCACAAAACCAATTTAAGAAAAATATTTTGTAGAATGACTAATGTCTTTCTTGAGTTTCTTGAAGTGACAAGCAGGTTCTTTCGTTAGCATAACATGACTCCATTAAGAGAGAATAATTTCACTTTATATGTACAAACATGATTTATCTCATATTAAGAGATGTGAACTAAATGAAAGTGATAATTATATCATAAATCGAGCATATACATGCCTAACGGATTGAAGAAAAACAACCAATTCAAGAAATCAAGACTTGTGACTTCAGAAAGTAGCACTGGACTTCAGAAAGTATGCTTGGAATGAAGATACCAACAAATGTTGAACTCAATGTGTTCTACAATCTTCAATTGTCATGTTCACAATGTTTTTTATCATCAACAAGCTCTAATTGAAGACTAGAAGATCGAAGATTCATCAATGAACTGGTACCACACATTAGAAAGCTCACTTAATAGTGAAACAATGCGCTCTACAAGAAAAGGAAGGAAATTTGAAATTGAAATTTAAAAGTCAAATCCAGTGATAGACTGGCGTGTCATCTCTTCTGCCAACTTAGTCAACTACCCCAACTTCTAGAAGAAAGAAGTTCAAAAACCATGTTCAGAAAGTAGAAGTAGTTTCTGAAGGGACATCAGAAACCTCAACTTTATAACTGCTTCTACAATAGCTCTGACAAACATACATGCTACTTTTCTAGACTGTATTTCCAAGACACAAATACATGATCAACACGTGTCACTTAGAGAATTGATCAAGGGCAATGGTCATAAGTGAAAACCATCTATAAATAGAGATGATGTGCTTTCAGAAAAAATAAGATTGAGGCTGCACAAGTGCAAAAATGCTATGAAAATTTCTGCCCATCTTCTTGAAAAGTTTATTTATTTGTAAAAATTTTCTTTCTACGTTCCTTCATTGTTTATACATTCTTCCAAGGAAGAATAGCTAGAAAGAAGTCATTCAAGTTATCCCAGGTCATTCATTATATACCTTAAGGAAACTTGAGTATAGGTTAGTTTGAATTACAAACCCAAACACAAACCTTTATAACCTTGATCCAGTAGTGATCGGTGTAAGTTAGCTTGAAGAGGCTAGTCAAAGACTACTTGCAACATGACAATAAAGGTGTTTTATTGGTCACGGTTTATCTCAGAGAGACTGGTTAAAGACTATTCAATTTAGCTTGGAGAGGCTAGTCAAAGACTACTCGGTTTAACTTGGAGAGGTTGGTGAATATCTACTTGGTTTGTGACAGTAAAGGTTGTGTACTAGTCACAGTTTAGCTTGGAGAGGTTGGTGAATAACTACTTAGTTGGTAGTAAGGGTTGTCTACTGGTTATGGTTCCGCTTGAAAAAGCTGGTTAATAACTAAAATTGTGATAGTAGGGCTGTCTACTGGTCACAAGCTAGAGCTTGGAAAGACTATTTGGTTTGTGTCTTAGGTTAACAAAGGGTTTAGTGAAACTCAATGGTGGTTGAGAACTGTATATAGGCAGGTTGACCAAATCAGTATAAAAATATATGTACAGTATCTTCTTCTCCCTTATCTCTTTTACATTTGTTGCTTTGTGATTATCTATTTATTTTAGCTTAAAGACAATCTTTTTGGTCATTTCGTTACTAACGTTGTACTTCAAAAAGTTACTTTATGAATCCTCTGACATTGTTTTCACTGCACGACAGACTTAAAGCTTGATAGTATTTTGTTTAAGTTTTCAGAAGCTAAAAAGACAAAAAGAAGCTAAGCACGATTCAACTCCCTTTCTCGTATGCTTTTCTACCTACATATTATACCTTCCAAGACCAATGTTTACTCATGAACAAACTATATGCAGCTCTTTCAAGAGTAAAACATAAGCATGGTTTAAGAATTCTCCTGGTGAATCATGATGGTATTGCCAAAAATTGCACCATGAATATCATATACAGAGAAATATTTGGGAGTTTTAATTCAAATGGTGTTGTTAACTTTGACTTAATTAATATGTTATTATCTTATATGTATTAAAGTAACAGATTAATTGGTATGTATTGACAGTGTAAATCCATTTTACACCGTCAACCAATTAAAACTTGATACATTAGTAAAGTGGTGCATTTACTAAAATTATAATGATGTGTCAATTTTTAATTGATTAATGGTGTAAAATGGATTTACACCGTCAGTGCATACCAATTAATCTCTTAAAATAATATCACTTGTATAATTAACTAATATTTAAATATGTTAATATTTTGTAAATAATGAAAACATGATAGTATGATTTATCACTATAAAGTTGATAATTAATTATGGTTCTTTTTCCTTCATAGTATATGCTATATGAATAATATTGGACAAAATATTCATTTATTGTTGCACCCAACATTTTTTTTTCTTTAAAAGAAATGCAATAATCTTTTTAACTACATAAATATGTTTGGAGTATAATTTTTAAAAGCATGTAAATAGATTTAATTTTTAGTATATCTTTTCTTACAATTAACGTTCACTGCACCGGGCAATAAACTAGTATATGTAAAGAGTCGCAAAGAAAAACAAAAAGAGAGATCATAGTAGCTTTGCTTCCACGATCTACATTTACTAATTACCAACACGTGATGCTCATTAAATTACCATGAAATTTGGTGGATAGGAAACGCTACATGTCTACTGTGATTTGGGCTGGTCCGAAGGGAATTGAAGCCTCCTGGCCTATCTTATTGGATTGAGTTTTGCAGGACTTAGCTAACTTTTGACGATTAACGTAATTTTAGTTTACGTCTGAGTTTAAAATTTTATGGCCTAATAATATTCCTATAGGTTAATTTTCAAATAAAACTGGTCCCATCGAGTTTGAGACACCCTAGCTCATTTTATGAATTTTGCCATACAAGACTGTTCTGTAGTACTAAAGTAGGGTTTGCAGGATTCGGCCAACTTTAATTCGAATGAACTCCGAATTTTATGAGCTGATAATCCTGTAAGTAACTTTGATTTAAAATTGGTCCAACCTGTTTGAAAGCTCCCAGCTCCGTTTATTCAGAAAAAGGTACACGTTGTTCTGTTTACAGTGCAGAAAGTTGAAACGTATCTTTTAAGAATTTCTGGTATCTCATGTTGATTCAAATAGACCTAAAATTTACCGAACTACAACCTTTATTTATAACTCTTTAATTTAGCATTGGTCTCAACCTATTTGAAGCCTCCTAGCTCATTTTATGCAGAAAGAGGTACATGCGCACAAACAACCAACTTCTAAGAATTACTGGTATCTCATTTTAATTCCAATAAACCTGAAATTTTGTGAGCTAATAATCCTGTGTGTTGAATTTCAAATAAAATTAGCCCCAATGGATTTGAAGCTTCCTAGCTCATTTTATGCAATCTGATATGCAAGTTGTTCTAGAATCTTATTCTGCAGTGTTATAGTCACTTTAAAGTTTAAGCCACCGAATGATTATTGTTCGAAGACATGGAATAATCTGTATATATTATTGACGTGCTATATGTACATTACAAAGATGCATAACCTATCTATAGGCCAAGAATATTAAATACAATAAATCAATAAGAGGTGGAGTCAGAAATTTTGAAGAAGGGCCAAATTAATTAATATATATAGGATAAAGTAAAATAAAATTAATTGATAGAAAACATAAAATGAGTAAAAAGTTTTCTCCATCCAAATTATTGATAGACTAGAGTTTGTTTCATCATTCATCATCTATTTTTTCTGAAAAAATGAATTTAGTTTTTTTCTTAGACATATCTTAGGTTCAATCTAAAAAAAATGTGTATCAATGTATCATTTAACATCAAAATAGAATATCATAAATAACTAACTAGTAAGTAGCAACTCCACTAAGTGAATAAAAATGGTTAATAAAAGAAAAATCCTTAAAAAGAGATATTCTAAAAATATTTAGTATATGTTTCATACCTTCATATCATAGATGCTATTACACCAATAGACTTTTGTTCACAGTTTATTTGCATAGAAGTTTGTTCCAGTAATTTATTTGCATACAGTTTAACCGAAGATACATAGAGTTTGAGGAGGGATCCATATAGACTTGACAGCAACCTGAGGTCACCATGTAATGTTTCTGCTGCCTAGGAAACTCAATACATGTTTATGTTATACAAAACTAACTTTATCAGTTTGCAGCTAAATCAAAAGTCAGTTTCATGGTTATTCTCTTGCAACGAATTAGCAAAAAGATCCGTGAAACTACGATGAGAAATGTCTTAAACTTTTTCTTAGTAACCATAAACATCAAGGTATTGAGGACACTCATTTTTCACTTCACTATAATAATTGGGTGAACAGCACACCATAGAAAGTTGATTAGTTCTTCAATCTACCAAACTGTGTATCAGAATTTCACTCTCCAGTAAAAGAAAAGATACAGGTCAAGACTTTCAGATTGCCATCACACCAGTTCCTAATTTACAACATGTTGTCATGGAATGATACATTTTTCATTAACTATATTCAAATTAGAATATCTTTTCTACCTCCCTATACCCAGAATATCTTTTCTACCTCGCTATACCCCACAGTATGCTCTTGCGGATTAAGCATATGTACACAACATGAAGCTGTGACTGTGACATTATTGGTTCTGGGGTGGTCACTTTGCAGTTACTTGATCAAAGCCAAAAGTGCAACATTGCCTGTTCTTGTCATTAATTCATATTTCATAGGTCAGAAGGAGCACAGATAATCCAAGATTTCATCAAAAGGCACATGTAAACTAAAATACAAAATATTAGCTAGTGCCATAAGAGACAGTTAAAGAAAAAATTCATGCAGCCAATAGAAATTTTCTTTTCTAAAAAGAAAAGCTTAAAGCACGAGTATATTTACCTCTTGGAGAGGACCGAGAGGCACATCATCCTTTGGGGTGGCTTTTTTGGTTTTCCAACTTCTCATTTCTAACTGCACTAATTTGAGTTGACTTTCTATGTCCTTCAACAGCCTTAACTGCTCTTCACCATCCCCTTCATGCATAATCTCTTGCCTTGTACTAGTTCTCTCCCTCTCAAGTCGCTCAATTCTCCGATGTAGCTTTTGGAACTCTGCTTGAGGGTTGCCATCCACTCCCATCCCTTCTTTTTGCGGGCCAATGATAGTCATCATACGTTTGAGACTAGGTGTTTTTATCTCACGATGTACACTAAGCATGCTCTTTTGCTTGTCTGTACCAAGTTTAACATCAGACTCAACCATTCCCTCAGCCAAAGAGTCCGGTTTTCTTAGTCTGTTCTCTGCTTCAGAATGCCATTTATCAAGCCATTCCTTCCCAAATTCAATGGCCTTCTGTTTCTCACCCGTGTGTGGAACTTCAAATACATCATGGACATTAAGCGAGGAAGAAGGATTAGTATCTGCCTTTCCATCGCCTTTATCTGAATTTATAGAGAGCAATCTGTCTGTTTGGTCAGAGGTCACCCTAGTGCTAGCTTGTGAAAATAATGAACATGACCTCCCTCTTATGCTGCTAAAGTTTGCACACTTTTCTCCTTCATTACAATCTGAGATCACTTTCACTTTCTCATCTAACTTTTTTATCTGGCTCCAGTAGGAATCAAGGGTTCCATTAACAAAGTCAGTAGACTTCCTTGTCAAATCCAACGTCTGTGGAGTAACTTCCTGGTCAGTGTCCTCCTCCACTGCCTCAGGAATCACATCCGGAACTGGAACTGGACTATCTGATCTTCCCCTCTTTCTAGGAACTCTCAATGAATTCTTAAACTGGATAAGGGGCATCGAATGCAGCCTTCTCAGAGTGCTACTTTGACCATTTTCTCCATCTTGTTGATCGCTTGTGCTCAAAAGCGGATCCTCCGGCAATTCAAACTCACTGGCATTGAGATCACACCCCAAGCTCAAGAGTTTGCGCTTATAAGCCTGCACTTGGAACTCAAGAGACGCAATTTCCATTTCCTTCTGATATATGAGTTCTTCGAAAGCTTCAAGAGTGGCCTCAGCATGGCTTATCTTCTCCTCTGCCATTCTCTTATAGTGACTGGCTTCCATCTTCACGGCAGCCATTTCTCCTTGCAAACGCAGTATCATGTCCATTGCTTCACTTGCTGCAGTAGCAGAAGCTTCTCTTTCCTGATCCAACTCCGCGTACAGCTTCTGCAGAAGCTGCTGTTGGGCTCTAAGTGTCTCTTTCATGGCTGTTGCATCACTTTGAGTTCGAGTCAACACATAGCACGTGCTGGTTTCTGCCATGCTAATTGAGGCGGATTTCTGTAACACACGAACATAGCAGTTCATTTCAGCCTTCAAATTGCAATAACTTCAAGGGTTGTAAGATTGAAGAGGAAAAATAGACTTTTTGGACCCCTCTGTTTTACTCTTCATCTTCATTTTCATCATTTATGTTTCAAATCCTTCTCAATTTAATCCTAATTCATTGTTACATCACCTAATTGATGGAAAAACAGATGCGTCACATGTGTGTGCCATGTAAACACCATTTATGTCACATCAGAATTTTCATCAATTATAAGATGGAACAATTAACTAAATTTAAAATAATTTGAAAAATTAGGGATTGAGGGAAAAAAAATAAAAAATAAGAAAGCAAAGAGAAAAATCGTGCAAGATACCGTAGGCCTATTTTCGCCTACATATAAAATAGACTAAACCGGGTGGACGTCTAAGAAAAAGAAACTGTTTTCGTGTCACTCTACTGGATGTTCATTCTTGATATCCATTTTCTATCTCCAAATAACAATATGCATATTCTATCTACGAATAATATTACTCATGGATTTTTTTTTTCAAAGAAATAGAGAAAAAAATTCAATATTTTTGAGATAGAATATTATACGACCATGTGTCACTAAGGCATGTGAGCATAGTAAATAATTAAATATGCAAAAAAGAAAACAAAACTGAACAGCGGAATATTTTGGGGAGAAGAAAGCTTGTTTTGACTTTTGAGGGTCTAGTCCATGTGCCCTGTCCAAGAAACAGATCATTTATATTACCTTAGAGGCGTAATTGCCGAATCACCATGTTATCAATTAGAAGAGTGGTTTTCCACATCAAGAATGAAGGTCATTCATGTGGTGATCACAAACAGATACATGAACCTTAACGAAGGAGGAAAAAAATGATGGAGAAAATAAACGGTAACAGACAGCAACCACTTACCGGTTACCACTATAAAATGTCAAAACCTCAAACCGACCCGAATCAGAAATCCGTTTGCAAGAATGAAGAGAGTTAAGGCTTCAAAAACGCCTATGAAGCGTGCTGGAGTCGAAAGAAGACGACGGTGAAACAACTGAGAAAATGATAGTTTGGCTAGTACAGGGGAATGAACAATGACCATAAAAGGCTGGAACGTGCTTTTCTTTCAAGGAAAAAGAGTTAAGACCAAATCTGGCGTTTATCTACCTTCCCAAATGAGAGTGGATGAGTTCAGTATTGGCTAAGAATGAACTGTGGAACGCACCAGAGGGCCTTGATTCTATGAGTGCCAAAATTCAAAGCCAAGGCTTAAGAACGAAGAATGAAAAGAGAGAGAAAAAAAAGGAAAAAGGAAAGACTCTTTGCGTTGGCTTTTGTGAACGAACAACTCCCCTTGAAAATGTACAGGACCCACGAGTAAAAGAACAGATAGTGTCTTTCGGTTACTAGTTACAGACAAAATCACGGTTCGTTAAGGTCTCAGGGTGACGAATAATTTCCTTGTAGGGCTCATTCCTTCCCTGTCCGTCAACTATCGACCGTTCCTTATTTTTTGTTTAAATGAATATATTTGTTAGATGAGACTTTTTACAAAAAATATTCGAGTTTAATTTTGATGATCAACTCTTTCGATCTCTTATCCAATTAAATATCTTCTTTTGAATAAATTTTTGAATAATAGAAGAAAAAAAATAATCAATGAAATGTTTTATATATAATAAAATAGTATAACAAATATACATATTATTATAAAATAGGTAATCATAAAAGTTGCTCAATTCATTGGATTTCATGCTTGTTTTATCTTCATGTGTCTCTATATAATAGAAGTATAAACTTCTTACTGTATTTTATTATATATAAAATATTTTTAAATCATATGTATTAATATGACAATATATTATTTAATAATTATATAAGATTTTTTTTTGCATACATGAAAATTAAATCAAAATAAATATTAAAAAATAAAGTTATTGAGACTTATATAGATATTTACGTAACCAATGTACCAACTTAAAATCACACAAGTGATTTCTAAAACTGAAAACTAATATTATTCTCTCAAGAAAAACAAAAATACAAAAGCATATATAAAAGATAGTTTTTCACCCTATCAACAACAACTAAATTTTATTCTGCTAAGTGTGATTGACTATATAGATCAAACCATGTCATAGTATTATGTTAAATCATATTTATATTTAACTCACTAACATTTAAAACATTCTGTTTGTTACCCTGTAATTTTTTAGGTCTTCTCTACCTCTAATTATAGGACTACTCTCCATTTGATCCCATCACCTAACTAGAGTCTCCACAAATCTCCTCAATTCATGTCAAAACCACCTAAGCCAGCATTGTACCATATTCTTCATTATAAGTAATATCTCAATTTCTTTATAATGCGCTCATTTCTAATTCTATTATGTCTAGTGTAACCACTAATTACCCTATTCTCTCATAATTCACAGAAAATATAATATATATATATATATATGGGATATTTCTTATTTTCTTACTTTAAAGGGAAAGTTATTTTAAATAATTTTTTTTTACAAAAGAAATATTTATTTACTCTCTTGTTTATATTTAATGACTTTTGACCTTCGAAGTAAAGATAATTTTTTTATCAATTGCATAGTCATTATTTATTCATCAATTTTAATTAAAGATAAATTTTTAGAAATGCTTAATTTATTATTAATGTAACTTTATGTATATTTACAGGTTAGATGGGAAATCCTAGGCTTCTACTAATCAATAATTCTTTTTTTATTTAAAGGTTAGATGGGAAATCCTAGGCTTCTACGACCTAAAGTGGTGAATAGTGTGACAAAGATCTTCATAGGATTCGAACCCCAACATTATGGGTAAAACTTATAAAAGACTCAACTCACCTCGACTCGAAGTTATGCATCTGTGACCTTTGGTGGGATGACCAATGGTACTTTACAATCACAAGCACTCCACTTCCTGAAGAAGCTCGTCGCTTTTTGGCTAATCGTTCTCTGCCAAGTTAGGGCAATTGTGGCACAGCTTGGTGCTGGCTTGGGCAGGAGAGCGGTGAATACTCTGCAGCCAATGGTTATCGATGGTTACTTCATGATTATACTTCTACAAAGGTTGGCAGGTTTTGGGGGTGGATTTGGCACTTGGTGATTTCCGAGAGGTACAAGCTTTTGATTTGGTAGTTGTACCACTCTACTCTCCTTACTACCAAACTGAGATTTAATAGGTGTATTGCACCCTCGCCAGATTGTGTGTGTTGTGGGCTTGGGGAAGAAGACCTTCTACATGGCCTCTATGATTGCCGTCACTCCCGGCGTATTTGGCTTGAAATGGGTTTTGGTCTTGAGCCGCGCTTCTTCGATCTTCCCTTGTTTGAGTGGGTTAATGTGCATTTGCAAGTTTCTTTCAACATGTCCTTTGCAGTTACGTTATGGTGGGTCTAGTGTTGGCGTAATAAATAGATTTTTAAGTCGTCCTTGTGGACTATGGATAGCATGGTAGCCTTCTTCATTGCAGACATTCACTTCATCCGTATGCATCTACCCTCTGGTCAGCGTCGGACTGTGGCTCCGCATGTGGTTCGCTGGGGTCGGTTGCAAGAGGAGGAAGTGAAGTTAAATACTGATGGAAGTTTTATTAGATTGCTGATATGATGCGTGCAGGGTTTGGCAGGGTCCTACGTGACTCCACCAAGAATTGGATTAAAGGGTTCTCTAGTTTCCTTGGGTGGCATTCGGTTTGTTTGCAAAGCTCATGGCGATTAGAGTTGGCCTTGCCAGAGTCTAAAGAGAAAGGTTATCGTTTAGTTTCGTGTGAGAGTGACTCACCCCATGCCGTCACTTTACTTATGCCCGCATCTTGGACGAAACATCACTCTTGTGCTGTTATTCTCACAGAGGACTTTCATCTCTTGGCGAGGGATTGGATTGTGTGCTTATCCCATCGGGTGTGCAAGGTCAACTAATGTGCTGATAGAATGACAAAGTTAGGAAGTTCTAATGATGATCCTATTAGGTTTTGGCAAAGCCTTCTTACCTTCTTACTGCCTCATCTGTATGAGGATGCTTTAGGAGAGTGAGTATTTACGTGGTTATCACTTTATTTGTTTGTTTCCTTTCTTCTGTAACCAAAAAAAAAATACTGACTTCGACTGAACTAACTTTGATGTACTAATCAAGAATTTGCACAATAACCCTTGCATTGTATGGTTTATTATCAGAACATAAAACTGCAAATTAATTTCAATAAAAATTGTAAAATTAATTAAAAAATATCATAAAATAATAATTTTTAATATAAAACACTAAAATTAAGTGTTTTCTTGATGTAAAATAAAATACTGACCTAAATTTACACTATATTCAAAGATCAAATACCATATATTTTCTAAACTTAAATAAAAAATATACACGTTTATTTATATAAAGTAAGTCGGACATCCTATACTAAAAATATTGTAATAAATTATAGAACTTATAGATCAATAGTAGAAATTCACTTTTTTAATATATTACTTCTAGTTTCAGCGTGAAGACTTAATAAATAAAAAAGTTATACCCTTTTTATTTTAACATAAACTCACTAAAAATTTACAGAGAAAACATTTTACTTTTGTAACTCTTAATTGTATTGGATTAGAAATATGGGTCTGAGATCTCAACCTAACTATAGAGAACTTGGCTAAGAGGTTTCACAGATCACCCACGTAGCATGGTGGCCACCTAGTCTCCCCTAGTTTAGCCTATAATATATTATCTATGAGATAACACAAGATCTCCTATTATCTTAACCCTCGTTATACTCACAAAACCTCTCTACTTGATCACTTTGCTGACCTAAATGTTGGTGTATCTCTATAGGTACCTCATCCCCGCTCACATGGACTGTAACGCCCAATTTTTCCCCTGTGTGCAAACGATCAAAATGCCCTTGAGGTCATTTCTACCCAGAAATTGAGAAAAGCCAGTCCAGGCAAATCTCGAGGGAATGTCTTAGCACTTGAAGGGGATTAATTGTGTTCTGTGTATTGTTAGAGATGAAAATCTCGATTTCTGGTTTTTCCGCACAAAATTACCAAAATACCCTTGCAGCTAATTAACACAGAATTAATTGCTGATTGGGCCTGGACTTCACCCGAAAGTTAGGAGTGTCATTTTTAAGAGATGTCTAAGACCTGTTGGAGCCCGGGTGGTCCCAGGAAGTTTTCTGTAAAATGACCGTTTTGCCCTTGATTAAGCATCTAATGAGTTTAATCATGCAATTAAAGAAACCTAAGCAATATTAAGCTCTAATTAAAGATTAATTAATTTTAATAATTAATCTAGAATCAAAATAATTAAATGAGGTTAATTAGGGCCTAAGATTGCTTAAAAAAAACTCAAAATCCTTTTCTTAAATCAAGATTTTGTGTCATATCAAAAGAAATATTATTTTCTCTTTTCAATTCCTTAAATTAAGGAATCAAAGATGTGATGGAGAATCTTATTGAATGGAGGTTTGACTCCACTAATTGAGCAAGACAACTTTCTAATCTTGTCTTGCATGGTCTTAATTGCTTGTTACTAGTCTAAACACTCTATTAACAATTCCTAACCAAGTGCGAAATCAAATTTATTTCTAAACACAATTTCTAATTACAAAAGAAAGAAAATATCTCCCCCCCCAAATGCCTCCATGATGGCCATCCATACCTCCATCATGGGCATCCATACCTCCCACTACACCCTCACATGTGTCTTTATATACAACACATACTCAAAGAAACACACAAACTCTCATTTCTTCCCATCCACTTTTTTGGCCAAGTCTTGTATCCAAAAAAGTGCTCTCAAATTCTCTTTTCTCTCACCTCTCAAAAAATCTCTTTTCTTCCTCCGTCACCACAAGAACCACCACCTTTCAACCTCAAACCACCATAAACCACCATCAAGAAACACAAACTTTCCATCCTTAAGCATCAAAGCTCAAGAAAAACCCTTCCCCTCTTTTCCTTCCTTTGGTCGAAATTCTTCTTGCCTTAAGGAAATGATTTTCTTCTCATTTTCTTTCACAAAGCTCAAGCTTTTCCTTGCAACAAGAAGATACCTTGGTAGGGAATTTTATGTTGAGTTCTTCTTCTTTCCCTTGATTCTTTCTTTTTTCAGTTTTGAGCTTCTTATTCTTCTCCATTTGTTTTTGTTTTGTTATTGTTTAATGGTTAGAAACCATGGCTTGATGATGAGGATCATTGATGTTGGTTGAAAAACCATCAATTGTTTGACCTCTAGAGCTCAAGGTTTCATTACTTGGTTTTAAGAGTTTCTAGAAAATGAAATATTATGATTTTGTTATCACTTGGTTTTTATGGGTTCAAGACTTACCCCTTTCTACTTGAGGTTGATCGATGTTTTAGAGTCTACACTCTAAATAGGAGTCTGGAGCTCAAGGAACTAAATAAAAATATGTTGGCTTTTCCTTTGATGGTTTCTTTTGAGTTTGATGATGAGTCTAAGGAGACAAAGTTCTTGGAACCACAATGATGAGAGACTCTAAAGCTCATGCCCATTGAGTAAGATTGATCGGTGTTTTAGAGCTATTACTCTAAATAGGAGTCTTGAGCCTAGAACCTAAATAAGTAATAAAAATGAGATGCATTCATGTTTATGTTTCAAGTCTTTGCATTTCATATTTATATTTCAAATCTTGCACCTCATATTTATTTCCAAGTTGTCACCTAAAGCTTGAAGATAAGAAATGAACTTGCACTCCATATTTATGTTTCTTGTCTAACATGTTTATATTTCAAGTCATCACCTAAACTTAAAAATTAAAAGTGAACTTGCATTCTCATATTTAATTTCGAGCCTCGCATATCATGTTTATATTTCCTTTGCCATCACCTTATTATGCCAAGATTAAAATGAGACTTGCATTTGCATATTTAAGTTTATGTCATCACCTAAAAATCTAGAGCTCAAGACTTACCCCTTTCAACTTAGTTAAGAATTTTGATTCCATAGGCATTCACCTTTGTAGAGCTGTTTTGATTTCAAAAAGAAGTGGTATAAGGTTCAAAATGGTTTTAAAAAGGAAGAGTAACACAGAATGTTTAAAACTTGGATTTTTGAACTTTGAAGTTACTGGTAATCGATTACCAGGAGGATGTAATCGATTACCAGAGAGGTCTACAATACCCGAGTATGAACTTTTGGCCTGAGTAATTGATTACACGATGTTCTGAGAAACCCAGAACACATTCCTGGACTCTAGTAATCGATTACCATTCCATGTAATCGATTACTTAGATGTTCTTGAGGCCCAGAAAGCATTTTCAACAGTGGTAATCGATTACAAGGCTCATGTAATTGATTACCAGAGCACTCAACCTTCTTGTTTTGAAAACTCGAGCTGTGTAATCGATTACAAGACTCATGTAATCGATTACCAGAACCTAAAATGTACAAATAAGTATTTTCCCTACTTGTATAACATGAATCTATGGTCTTGTATAACATGAATTTATGATCTTGTATAACTTAAATCTATGATCTTGTATGGCATGAATCCATGATCTTGTATAACATGAATCCATGATCTTGTATAACATGAATCTATGATCTTGTATAACATGAATCTATAATCTTGTATGACATGGATTTATGATCTTGCATGACTATTCTTGGACCATGAGCATACTTATTTAAATTAGAAATTCATTAGAAGGTATTTGCAATAAAGGTTGAACATGCTTACGTGATTGATTGAGATGCATGATTATGAGTCTGACATATTGAGAAATAAGTTATGATTTACATTGCATCTCTAGAAGAGCATGCTAAGGCTAAGCAACATGAAACATAGGAAATGGCCCTCTAGACTCCCCAAATTAAAGGTTATAAGAGGTGATCCAATATGATGGCCTTCTAGACTCCCCGAATTAAAGGTTCTGAGAGGTGAGCCATCGAAGTTATATGTTTCATGTTTGCATTTCTAGTAACATTTTAATTTTATAGTGGCATAAAACACATGGAAATGATCCTCTAGACTCTCTAAATTAAAGGTTATGAGAGGTAATCAAAGAAAGTTACATATTCATAATAAGAAAGGCAAGGAAGTGATGTGTTTCTTCCCCTCTATTACCCTATGTTAAATCTAGCGACGGCTAGTTAGGTCGAGTTCATCCTAGGTGATTGTTATGTTGGTTGGTTTTGGTGATGACTGTAAAAATCGCTCGGGAAGTTATGTTGGTTGGTTTTTGGTGATGACATGAGAGGGCGGAATTGATAAGAAAGAAACTTGAGAATTCATTCATGAGAAAGTAAAATACCATGGGTTCTCCTACCTTCCTATGCATGTTATGTGATGTATAACTCATCGCATTGCCCTATTATGCATCCATTTACTTGCCACTATTTTTAGTTCCTTAGCTTATCTATGCGCTTAGCCTTATCTTGTGCTTGAACTTACACATTATTGATTTATGCACTGAGGTATTGCCATGCATATATGAGATACCTGTTGTATTTATGCATTAAGATTCATGCTAAAAGATATGGGCATCAGTTAATGGTATTTGAAAACTTAATAAATGAATTTTATTTATGCCCACTACTTTCATAATTAAACCCGAGGTTCCTAAGGATGATGATGATGACACGTGTGTGGAGAGGAAAACCCTACTAAGATTTTTGTATAAGTTTCTCACTCCTTCTATCTTTCTTTTCCATCTTCGTCTTCAGACAAGGTTGACGACAACGTCCGTGGACCACCCTGAGGTGCCGACGCAGAAGTTGCACGATGGTCGAGATCAGAGTGGCGCAGCAAAAGTGGGGACAGAGCCTTTCATTTTCACCACCTTAGGGATTATCTCGCCTTCATATAAGCTCGTAACTTAGCCACGAAGAGCTTAGCTACATCATAGTTATGTTTAGTTTTTGAATTGTTATACACTCAACCTTTACAGGTGGGCTCAATATATTTGATGTGGCATTATTGTGGAATATTCCTATATCATCACTACTAGTAATATTGTTTGACTTGATATTTGGAGTTAATGCTATATGACGATGTGTTCAGTTTATGCTAAATTCTGTTGTGATCTATATATACATTGTGTGATGAATAGTTATACGCTACAACTTAAACGCGAACGGATCATAGTTTAGTTTTTCAGGAAAAAAAGGGTCATATTTTCCATAAACTTTTTTTCAAAGCCCAAAATTAAGTAAAATTCTGATATGAAAGAGCAACAACTAACAATTAACTATTATGCGTCATAGGCTTATTGTGTTGAAAGTTAGGGTGTTACACGGACGACTGGAAAAACTTGTGCCCTTACCTCCATTTTTAGATAAGAACATTAACATCTATAATTACTATATTAGAATCAAACTCTTAATAAATAAAATCATATTAAAGACAATAACTATGAGACAAACTAAAATGAAAAAGAGAAAAATAGAATAAAAAAATATCATATTCAATATGCAAAAAAGGCCAAATATTATCTAGTTTAAAAGTTAGAATTTTTTGCCAATTAAATTTTTCATTGATAAATTTTAAGTTCTTTTACTTTAGGAAACGATTAATAAAAACTAAACTCAGTAACAATAATTTTATGAAGTGTTGATATCTGTAATAATGACTTTCGAGTTTTTCAAAAATGCTAGTTCAAAAGTAAGATAAACAAGATTCACTTAGAATATGACAAATGTTAAAATAAATTTTCAAATGACAAAGTCAAAATCCATATGGCAAAGTTAATTAAATTTTTTTTTTGAATATATATATATATATATAAGATTCATCTGACATCAATTTGGTCTTTGAAATTTTTTTGACATGAACTCTAAAAGTTAACATGTGACATTGTATTAGTCTCCGGAATTTGTTTAACATCGAATATGTCATTAAAAATTAAAATATAATATCACTTTAATCATAATGAATTGTTTTTAGACTAAATAGATCCCAAAAACTCATATTTTATCAAACAGGGGGATTGAAGTTTTAATTCTTCCAAAAGATATTTAACATTAAATAGGTCGTCAATTAAAAACTCATATATTATTAAAAAAAAGTCATCAAATGTGACATTGCATTTGTCTCTAAAATTTATTTAACAAATAAGTCATTAAAAGTTAAAATATAATATCACTTTAGTCATCATGAATTGTATTTAGATCAAAATAGATCCCTAAAAGCTCATATTTTATTGAAAAAGAGGGGTTAAAGTCTTTTAATTCTTCCAAAAGTTATTTAACATTAAATAGGTCTTTAATTAAAAACTCATATTTTGTTAAAAAAAAAAAGTGATCAAATACCTTTTAAAGAAGACTAAAGTGACTTTATATTTTGACTTTCAAAGGTCTATTTGATTAAGGGATTAATATCAAGTCATATTTGATCTTTCAAAGATTTAGTTATATAAGAAATCTTTTAAGATATAAAGTAATGTCACATAAATTTTTTTAATGACTAAAATACAAATTAACTCTATTATTTAATAATTATTTAAAACTTTTCCAACACCATTAAATTATGATGCTCTTTAAAGAATGAAAAAAATTATGTTATTCTTTTTTTGTGAAAAAAATAGTGATAGACTCCAAATATGCGTATAACTTGTTCAAGGCCTCATCCCCATAGGTCTTTGCAACTATCAAGCACGTTAAAATTGAAAAATTATAGGCCAGAAATACGACACACACATGTATAAAACTAAAAGTTTAAAGAAAATAATAATTATTCAAAATATTATTTACATAAACTTTACTAATGTTTTTTTCTTCCTTATAACTCAATGGTTATGTATTATATTTATTTTGTAACATTTTTAATATTATGTTTTTCTATATTAGTATAAAAAAATAGTAAAATCTAAATTAAATATATATAAATATGTATCATTAATATATTATATAAGATCAAATACAAACACATATCCAACATATTAATACCATATCCAAATAGTGTGCCCGCTTTTTAGCTAGCAAGCGAGGACCGCGAATAGCCGACCAGCAGATTTAGATGGCTTTGTGAAATACGCCGAGTCAATTCCCACACATGCCTACAATGGACGATTGAAGCTTCCTGCTGCTCCAGTGTTAACAAATTCGATTCCCTCCATGGCCAGGTATTTGAAGCAAACTCAATAAACGGACCAAGATGAATAAATGCCATTGATAAATTGGGTATGGACGAAAATAGGCCTAATTTGACATGCTTTTAGACGATTTAGTAATAGTGACTTTGACAATTATTAGAAACATATTTTATTTTAAATCATTAATCACTAAAGTAACGGATTAATTTTAGGAATTATCATTATCTTTCACTTTTTCTTTTCTTGATGTTACAGTATAACTATTAAGACGATAAAATTTTCCCTTTTAACTTTTAACGCAATTAGATATCATAGAGTCAAAGTTGAAACCTTTAACTAAGTTAGAATAATCTCCTGTCATTTGATCTATATTCTTATCAATTTTTTTATATACTTTTAATGTAATAAATAATATGTCACATGATGAATAATATAAAATGAAACTTTTTTTTTCTCTAAAAACATTTAAGAATCTCTCCAAAAGATATAGGAGTTTTCCATTTTCAAAGGAATTACAAATTCCATAAATAAAGCTTTGTATGGACATTAAAATTTTAAAAATAAATAATGAGATTTGAATTTATAGCTTCATATATAAACTATTCAAATTTTTCTATATAACTTCAATTCTAATGGTTGTAGTGAAGAGAAAGGAAGACAACATAGAAGACATTCTCGCTTTAATTATTCTACAAAGGATAGAAGATTTGAGGTCTATTCTATTAGAGATGATTTGCAGGGGATGGTGCTTTTGTAATTTTAGCAGAGGTTTGATGTGTAGGTGGTGATTTTGTGGTTTTTGAAGATGAAGAACAATTAATGATAAATGTTGCACGTAGGTTGTTCTTTGATTTATTTATTTATCTATAAAAAACAAAAAATAAGATAGAAGGTGTTAGTGTTTGGTTAAGAAAATGATTTTTAAAAGTTTTGCGGAGGCCGGAGAATATAATGGTGTGGTGGCATTCTTTAGAAATTGAACAAACAATTAAAAGAAAAATAGTCATTTCATGTTCTAATTTATTAAATTTTTTAGAATTTATAACCATATGCAAGTCATGTACTTACTTAGATTTAACGTATTCTACCAGATTTACATGTCTTTTATTTAAATATTTTTAAATCTAAGGATGCACATATCAACATATTAATTTTAGGATACAAATCTTAGAATACACATCTAAAGTATAAAAATAAATAAAACTAGTTGCTATCCCATCAAGATGTATATTAGCCAATTTTCCCAACAGGCCTGGAGGGAGAAGGAAGCCATATGGAAGAGAAAGATAGAGGAGATGCCAAATTAAAGAAGGTGGAGAAGAAGAGTGCCTCTAGAATTGAGAGGAGAATGTAGAGGCCGATGCAGTAGTTGCGCTCCTACCTTGAGATGTTCAGAGCTGGTGACTCGTTTGTTCCTCTCATGCTACCTCCACCTCCACCTCCACCACCACTAGCAGTACGACAGCAAGACACTTCTTTGTTGTGTGATGAATTAGACAAGAGTATTTCGGACATAGATCACGAAGAGTACTGTGACCATGTATTTGGATTTGATTTTTTTTAACTTTATTTAAATTATTATGGGAATTGTATTTTTTTTTAATTTTATGTTATTTGAAGTTTTATTTTCTTTTTATTATATTTCTATATATTTTTTAAAATAAATCAATAATTATAATAATTTTAATAATAATAACTAATATAAAAGTGGCAATAAATAATAACGTAAAGATAACTAGATGCAAAAAAATAAAATGAAAATATTTTTGACGGATTTTTCGAAAGAAAGCATTAAAATAATTTTTAAAAAATGTTACTATTTAAGATGGATTTTTGACTGAATACAATAAAAAAGTTTCTTAATTTCCTTATTATAAACAGATTTTTAACGGATATGTATAAAAAAAATTAATTTTTTAATAATAATTTAATTTTTTAATTATTTTTTATGGATATGCCATCTAGACTTATTTTCCAAAAAATAAAAAATTATCGGATTTTTTCATCCTATTAGTGACGCATTTATCTAATACACCATAAGTAATAGTTTCAGACGCATATCAAACGGCGACAACCAGACGGTATATTCGTTAGTAAAATAAAATTTCCCATCGGTATTTCGCGATAATCAAGTGGTGAATTAGATTTCTGCTAATCAAGAGCAACTCACCTGCCATAAAAAAATAATTAGTTCAAATATGGTTTAGTCTCTATAAATATAGATAATTTTAAATTTAGTTTTTCTAATTTTTTTTATTTTTGTTCCTTTTTTAATATTATATTTCTAGTTTCCAGCATTAGCAAACACTGCTAAATGATGACATTTATAAAGATCAAAAGAAGATTATTAATATATTTAACAGGACCAAAAATAAAATTCAATATTCACAAAAACTAAATATATTTTAGAGTACTTATAAGAACCTACATTTAGATGGTAAGGACAGAAGACTAGTATTGTAAAAAAGAGGAGTTGAAAAAACAATTAAAAGATTAAAAAATATAATGACTACAAATATATTTAAATACAAATAATTTACTTAATATTAACATTTGAAAACGGCACCCTCTACCAAAAGCACCATAGAAGCTTCCGACTCCGGTGCGAATTCTGACATATAAGGATGTCCCTCCAGGTCAGGTACTGAGATAATTCGATGAATGGATCAAGGTAGACAAATGCAAATGATTATAACTTGGATTGAAAAAGATAAAAAGCAAAGTGCTTGATAAGCTTTTCTACGTTATAGTGATGGAGATATTGACAGTTTATCGAGAAGAAAAACTTGTTAGACACTAGACAGGGACATCTATCCTTGCAGGAGAGTCCTTCTTGATCGTCCAAAAACTTACGCGTTTTCGATTTAGGAAAAAGAGGTGTAAACTTAATTAATTAATGAACTTTTTTTTTAATCAAATAGAATCCATACTACTAATAAAATAGAAGACGTAATATGAAAAGTTTTACACCTATCACAACCAAATTGATTTTAGGTTAAATACATTCATTTTAAAAAGTAAAGTTAGAAAAGGTAAAAAAAACTAAGAGTTTAATTTTTATATATTAACTATATACATTTTTTTATATTATTATTCAATCAAATTATTTATTTGTATGACTTTTCAAATAGTATGAGCGACACTTAATTACTTTTACTGATTTGATAATATATGATTAGAGGATAATATCAAAAAATTATATTATCAATGGATTTTAATCAAACTCAAAAATTAAATACATGCCTTTTGTGGGTCATTTTTTTAGATATGGGATTTGCTCTCAAAATTTATCACAACATGAGTTTTTGTGATTGTTTGCAAGAATATGAGATTTTTTAAAAGCAAATCTCAAAATGGCAAGATTTTAATAATAAAATATTATCAATAATAATATTTAATAATAAAATATTCTTTTTTAACTCAAATCTCATGACAAGATTTAGATAATAAAAATATTATTTTTTAAATTAAATCTAGGCAATGACAAGATTTGCATACCATATTTATATAAATTTATCCAAAATCTATAATACTAATATTTCAAACTCATTTTAGAGAAAGTTTTTACAGATGTCGCTCATAGAGCAACTTTTGACCCATAATTTTTATCACCTTGATTATTAATTATTTTGTTATAAAAATTACCTTCATATCTATTTCATTAATACAATATACATATTTCACATTAAATATTAAATTTTAAACTATTATAATTCTTAATTCAAGTGATATAACTCATCAAAATATATCAATATAAATTATTTCACATTAAAAATGGATATTCACGTGATACATATCTTTTTCTATTTTCTTTATAATACTTTTTTTTATTTTTTCTATTAAACATGAGTTTTTTTATATTAATCACAAAATTTTAAATTTTGAATTCACCTTGATGTTTTAAATTTTGGATTCAATAGACTATTTAATTTATATTCCATAACAAACTAGAATCCAATCAGATTAGTGCAAAAATAAAATTGGAAATAAAAACTATTACTACCAAGAATAGTCTGCTATAATCAAAGTATAAACCTTAAATTACTCATAGAATATGTAATATATTCATTGTTATAAAATATAATCACTTATATTAATCGAAATAAAAACCCTTAACTTCTTTTAGAATTTATAATATCAGTTTGTTACCAAGATCTCTACTGCCTAAAATTTTAGTTTGAAATGCTAACAACTCATTTCATTTCTCCTTTCTATTCCACAAGTTTCTTTTCTCTTCCATTCTTCTTCTCATATTTTCATATTTTTCATTTCTCTTCGTTCATTATCTATTAATTTTCTTAAAATACATTAATTTACTTCATCTTTTAATTTTCTTCTTTGTAGTTTATATTAAAGAATAAGAATTTGTAAGTTAGAAAATGTTCCACCATTCTTCTTTGAAGCTCTTTTCTTCTTTGTGAGATTTTTTTTATACAACATTAATTTATATTTGTTTAGTATTTTTAATTTGTATATATATTTTATATATTTATATATTTCCTCAATGAAATAAAGATTTGATTTTTTAAGTTCTCTTAAAATAAACCAATTTATTTATCCTTTTTATTTTCGTTGTTTATATCCAATTTATTTCTGCCTTTCTTCTTTGTGATTTTTTTTTGTTTTGTATAGAGAATTTTTATTTAGTCTTTTACTTTGTGTATATATTTTAATGGTCTTTTTCTATGTTTTGTGCAAGAGACAACCATTAAGCTGTAGGCTCAACTATGTATTGTTCAATCTTTTATGGCCAAGGTATGTAATTGTATTTTTCCTAATAAATAATTTAATAAATATTTTATTGAACTTGAGATTAATTTTATTGTTGTATAAATGACTTTTAATGATTTTATAATTTTTTTCCTTTTAGAATTTGAAGCCACAATTAAGTAAAGGAGATTCTATTGCTGGAATATATCAACTGGTCATTTCACTAAACTTAAGGTAGTAAAGATTAAGGACAAAGAATGATTAAAAATTATGTTTGATTTTATTTCTATTTTTATCTTTGATTTTGATTTGTTCATTTGTTTGGCAGAACATTTATATAAGAGAGAATTGTTATTGTGTTGAGAATAACAATTTCCTGAGTCAGTTAAAATGATTCCAATAGCAATATTAGGCAAAATGCATTAGCTGATCTCCATTGGAATTTGTTTGTGCTGTCCGATCTTCTTCAATTTATTTTTCTTCATATTTTGTAAAGCTTAAAAATTGCTAAATTCAATATATATATAGCCATTGAATTATATAAAATTTTATATTTTTTATATAAAATTTTCATTGTACATTACCGTTGTACAAATTAATTGTTAACTATCATTCTTTTTTATTTTGATGTGAATGGAATATACATATATATATGTATAGCTATTGATTGATTTTTCTTCCAATATATGCATTTATTATTCCCTTTTTTTTTCTCAAGCTAAAACTTTTAATTAATTAAAACCATAATAATGAAACTGTAGCCAAAACCTCTGCAATTGCACACACACAGTGTAGCCATAGAACTTCAATCGCAAAGAACAGAACAATCAAACCAAACACAACATCCATAATCAAACCATAATAACCTAATCTTCATCGCATAAAAATACAAGCCAAATCATCCATACCATTCCTCTCCAACCCCAAAAACGAAACCCAAAATCACAACCAAAAAATCAAACACAGATACAAAATCAAATTCAGAACCCCCAATCAACACATCTCTCATCCACACTTCACAAAAAAAAACACAAAAAAGGAAGAGAAGGAAAAGGGAAGAAGGCCACGACTACCATCGTGGTGAAAGCTGGGAAGAAGTCAGGGAATGTGCAGCAGCGAGCCAGTCCACTGCAGCCAACGTGCGACGACGGCAAAGGGGCAGAGGTGTGGAGGCGGGTGGTGCGGTGGCAAAGATCTTCTCGGGGATGGTGTGGCCAACGCTCCTCGATTTTCTCGGGCTTAGATAGAGGAAGCTGGGGAAGAAGCCGGCCAACGCGCAACAGTGAGCCAGTCCATTGTGGCCAGCATGCGATAACGGCAAAAGGGTAGAGATGGCGGAGGCAGTGGTGAGGCGGTGGCAAAGAACTTCTCAAGGATGGCGCGACCAACACTCTTTCGATCTTCTCGGGCTCAGGAAGAGGAAACCGGGGATGGCGATGGCGGTAAAGGGGTGGAGGTGGGTGGCGTGGTGGAAGAAGAAGAAGAAGAAGAAAAAGGAGGGGGGTGGGGAAGTTGGGGAAGATTAAGATGTGGGAGGTTTATGTAATTTTATAATATTTTAATGTATAATTTTTGTATAGACTATGCTAAAAGAGTGTATTGATAGATATACTATTTTTAGCCATAGATTTCTATTTTATATATATATATTGAATGATTTAGATCAATGAGTTTTATGGTACACCTGATTTCATTAGATGCATCATAGCATTGCTGGAAATGTTTTTGTAATGATGGTTAACAGAAGGGATGCGATTAAAATTTTTTTTCCAGTATTGGGACACAATTGAAAACTTTTAAAATGTAGAGGCCTAATTGAAAATTCAGTGAAACTATAGGGACTGATAAATTAATTAAACCTATTTTAATTTACTAAAATGATATATAAGGATAGGATGTGTAATTGAAATCACATAAATTAAATTTATTTATATATTTTTTATTAATTAGAAAATATATTTTTATCTTTTTATAAATTAAATACTTTAATTTACTAAAAAGATGTAAATGACTAGGGATGAAAAAAAATAAAAATGGATACACATAGAGATTATCAGCAATAATGGCATGAGAATGATGACAGATTTTATCTTCCTGGGGACAATTGACAGGGGAAAGTTTCTATTTGTTAGACAGAGCAAGGACGGGGATAACACACTCTCATTGTTTCAATTATCTTTGTTAGATTTACATTATGTATACATTTTTAATTTGGATTATATTGCATTAGTCATATTAGTTACTATGAATATTTATGTTTTGAATTTCAAAATATTTTTAATTTTTCTCTTTCTGAAAATTTTTAATAAATCCATGAATACCTAGGGATTCAAATCCCTATGGTGATGAGGAATGGGGACTCATGATGGTAATGGAGATGGGGATCGGAGCAAAATTTCAAATTAGGACGGGATATGAGACATGTCCCTTTTCTCATAGATACTCATTGTTGTTCCTCTAACTGGCTCATGATATAGTTAAATTATTAATTTATTCTCTTTTTATTTTTTTTTAACAATTTTAACTTTTGAAATGTGCAAAATATTCATAAATAGGCTCTTTATTATTAGTTATAGGTAATTTATCAAGATTTTTTCAGCCTTATAAACATCGTATTCGAAATAAGATATAAAATAGAATGATACATTTATAATTTTTTTATTCATTTAATTATTTAATTATTAACTTATTTTCAAAATAAATTTATATATTCAATTTTCTATAAACATATTTAAATAAATTATTGTTTATTTTCCTTAATACTCAATAAACTATTTTTTATTATTATTCTGTACAATGCACGGGTGAAACGATTACTATCATATATATGGAATTGTTAATTAAAATACCATATCAAAAATAAAATAACCACATTTTGTTGAAAATGGTTTTGCCAAGTGTCACCCAATCAAAAGTGAAATAAGGTATAGGTGTCATATCATGTACGGGTCGCATATCGATTTTTCAGATTTTGACTTGTCGCAGTGTAATGTAACGTTAAGGTAACTTAGCGAATATTGTAAGATATTTGATATACATAATAGATTAGTATAACATATTTATATTATAATTACAAATTAAAGACATAAAAACAAAATAATAAATAAATATATAAGTCTCCAAGTTAGATTTATATGAAAAAATAAACCATATAATAAAACACTACAAGAATAATATATACTAGGCTACTGATGGGTTTTTAATTTTTCGCTCGTCAGTATCTATTTTATCGATGGTGTCTTCGACGCCTATTGGATGTGAGTTCGTTGTGCTTTGGGAGAATAATATCAATATATTAGCTATCCTGTCGGAGACAACCAACTCATCTTTTGATAGCTAAATTAATTAAACATGGTCAATAATAATATAAAGCAGGTGTCACTTGGGTTGTTAGGGTAGTAATATTACTGACTAATAATAATATTATTGAAGGGTTTCAGATTAAAAAACAATATTTTTATTGCTAGGGGAAGGGTCTGATGGCATAAAATTGTTAGGAAAATTCTGTGGAAAATGATTAAGAACTTGGATATTGTTATTGTATTGAGGTGGAGATTAAGAGAGACAGTATATTACCTCGCTACTAAAGAGGGGTTGGATTTGGGAACACAAGGTGACAATAATGCTACTTACTTCGGTAGGAATGAGGGGTGTGTACCTACAAGGACTCCACCAGTAAGTAAGCAAAGGCTTAAAGTGGGTATGGGTATGCAAGTGAATGTAAAAAAAAATGTTATTTACACTCACAAGGTATAGGATACCGTGCCGACTTATATCTCATCTACCATTATATAAGATGTGGACCTTATTTGAATGGAATTTACACTCTATCCAACAGTGAATGAGATGTGAATTAGCACAGTATCCCATGTATTGTGAGTACAGATAACATAATTCATATAAAAAATATACATAGTGTCCCTATAGGTATTTGTAGAGGTGGCCTTAGAGGAGGTTCTCACAGTTGGGAGACCAATCATGCCCCTCGCTTTATACTCTCACGTTTTCTCGTTCATGGTCAAAGTGGAGAGAGGGGATCATGACTTCGGTAACTGTTGCCACATGGAGGCTCTCTAAAATTCGGGTGGGGCGAGTTCCCGAGTCGGATTTTGAAAGGTTTGGGCCTATTGGATCAGGCTTTACTTACTGGGCTCACAAAGGTTTCCCGGTTTGTCCCAAGATTTTGTTCGTAATAGTGTGCCTAACTCGATTTCCAAGGCCATGTGCTCAAAGATTGAGTTCACTTATAACCCATAGGACAGCTTCCCTAGCGTGATTATTCTCTTGATAGGGAATTTTATGATCACCTTCTAGTGGGTGGAATCCAGATCTCATAAAGTCTTGCTTTGAGATGGGAAATTTTTTTTGAATTTCACACGCTGCCCTCTCTTCCCTCGAACATTACACTCAAAGCCCACCATTCCTGGAACGTCACATGGCACTCTAAAAAGTGAAATTTAATTCACGTCATTTCATTATTGACACATTGCTCGTTTTGCTCCTAGGGAGTGCATGTGAAAAATTGCCTTGGTTCTTTCGGACCCTTGCTCTTTGCGCATGAGGGATTTCTTTGTTGCCTATAAAAAGCCTTTTTCTTCTTCTTCTTCTTCTTCTTTCTTTTCTTTGTTGTTTTAGAGGAGAAGAAACTCTGTCAAAATTTTCTTTCACCACTGCTTGAATGATTGCTACACAAAGCTTTGCGCTTTCTTTATCTCCTTTATCGTTACTCTTACTTTTTATGTATTATCCTCAACATTTCTTCATTTATTGGATACCTTTACTTTCTGTAAGATGGTTTTGTTGCTTTGCTTTTGTGGCTACTAGTTCCGTGTTATCGTTGGGGTATTAGGAGTGTTTGTAATACTAGGCTCCCATGGAGTTTGATTTATTCCCTATATTGTCCATCTTGGCCCTTTAACCATCTCGTGCCATTGTGTGCAAGGTGGTGGTTAAAAGGCCTCCTTCACTGGGGGGAAACATTGTAGGAATGAGATATATGCCTGTTTAGTATCCTTTTTTATGAAATTTAGACATCATTTTTAGTTACATAGAAAGGTGTAAGATCCTCATATTGGTGGTTTCCCCACACAAGTATTCACCATCTTCTGTCTTCCAAAATGAGGAAAAATAAGACCTATCAAGACTACAAGGTTCCTTTAATCCTGGATCCCGTCCAAAGGGGTCTCCATGGACGGATCGATGAGGAAGTGTTACTCATGTAACACCCTCCTAACTACCATGTATTACTTGAGTATTAACATTGTAAGCAGAAGAGTATTACTTCCTTTCTATGATACATACTAGTCGAGTGAATTAAAAAAAATAATAATAAGGTAAATCAACTCATAAGTTGCAAAGAAAACTCCTATATACATATTTTTGTACTTCATACACAACTTTTCTTAATACATACCATACTAGAAGTTAAGTTATTTCACTTATAATACTAGTCACAGACTCTTATCAAAAGACATATCAAGTACCTAAAACCTAGCCTGCTCAAACATCAAGGTCCAGTAAAAATCGCATATACACAGGAATAGACCTAAAAACATCTAACAACAATAAGTCTACAAGCTGGGAAAGTCCTAACACCAGACTGCGACTATATGCAGGTCAAAAGTCCCTGAAGATCTCATGTCCTACTCGATGAAACCGTTGGCCATTAGTGGATGGAATCCACTAGGTGCATCAGGACCTTCTGGTGGGTTTGACCCTAAAGACGAGGATGAAAAGGGAGCATTTGCTGGAGAAGGTACTGGTGGTGTGCGCGGGATATCAAATACAACTGGATGTGCCATGTGGAGAGACATACCATCATACGAAAAAATAGTATCAAAGTCAGCTGTAAATACAGAAGTACTAAAGGAACTGCCGAAAAACTCATAAACATGGACTTGGAAGTAAGCAACAGCATAAAGAGAGTCAAGAACAAGGTCGTAATGCCACACCCACTGTGGCGAGTCAAGGAAGAACACTAGGGATGGCATCAGCTGAATCAGATTAACACAAAATAAATACAACTGTAAGGATGAGAATATTATAAAATTCTCCGTAAGGTATTCCTTCAAGTATAATGCATAATATAAATGATAAGCTCATTCATAGGAATATTCATGCAAAATTATATGTATCAATACCAAAGTATATACATCATGTAGAGTCAAATGCAAATATGATAATGATTCGTGCATTGTTCTTTTGTAACCATAGGATTCAATTCTGTGCATTTTTCTCTTTCCATTAACATAGAGAAGACTTAGATCTATACCAAGTGGTATTTACAATGGACAACTCCACAATGGGCAATAGACTGCTTATCAGGACATGAGCTCATTCTTATACGTGATCTTTGGACTTCATTTTTTCCTTTTTTTGAATCTCACATAGTTCTATTCCTAGCCAATATGTCTATCGACTCATAATATCTCTAGGGAAGTTCTTATTTTTTCCTTCCCTTTTTAATCAATATACATATTGTCTCTATTTTCCCCATACGTTAGAATATGCACAATTGAATTTCTTACTTGCTCTTTTGTCATATAGACTCAACCATCATCATTCAATTTTCTCCATGGATGCCCAAGTCACGTGTAAACGTTTGTTCACAATGAATTCTTCATCCATTCCTCATAATTGAATCTTTAAATAATGCAGCATGCATGTATACTTATCATACTTGTATCATAAGCCATTACACTTTTAAATCAAGAATTGAATTGCTTCCATCACTTTAATAGAATTTTCATTCAACTAGCATGATTTATTTGACATATCAAATGATCAATTCCAGGTCTCAAAAAATTCTCCAGGACACCTCAATATGTCCCCAAAGTACTATAAATTTTTCATAGCAAGAATCATTCCTTAACTATGTTAATAAAATTACCTCTTACACTTAGCTTAGAACTTGACTTTCATAATTTTTAACCCTAGGAAATGATTGAATCAATTCAAGAGAAAAATCAAGGTTATAATTCAATATGTTATCCACACTCTAAAAAAATTTCAAAGGAAAAATCAATCATTTGCTATGGTAATAAAATTAGACAAATTTACAGCTTCAGTTCTAAGAGTTCAAGCAGCATAGGTACCAGTTTAGTCCTAGATTTTTTTTAAGGCAGTATAAATCGAAATCAGAGCTCAAGAAAATTCATGGAACTAGCCTAAGATGTTAGCTTAAACATATAATTTTTTTAGCTATAAAAATACCTACAAGATACTCAGAAAAATCATGATCATACACTGCCTGTAAGAAAACTGAAAATCCAGCAAGTATCACTCAACATCTCTTTGATAAAATTGATTTTTCTACAACACCAAACTAACCCACCTATACAAATACATCAATATCTAGGTGTAACATCACATAAGAAGTAGATTTTATCATATTGAAATAAGCTAAAATCAGCAAGAACAGAAAATCACAAAAACAAGACCCAAAAACCCTACTTTGAAAGCTTTTGAGCTCTAAGCTCGAAGGGATGCTCTACTTGATTTCTCTTCACTTTGAGGACTCCCAATCAAACAAAAAACCTCCTCTAAGCAGTAAGGAAGTGAGGGATCAAAGTGAGAATTGGTGGAGAACTGAAATTTCAATCAGTTATATTTATAGGTGCTGAGGTGTAGAATAAGTTTAGTGAAGGAAAATTTTAGTTCTAACAAGGTTTGGCTTAGGATTTTTGAGGCTGAAAATCAAGGTTTCAAGGTTTTTTTGTGAAGAGAACATGGAAGCTTTGATTTTTCTTCTTGCTGGCCAAAACTTATAGGAGGAATTATGAGGTTAGATATGTTAACTTGATCTTATAAGATATGATATCATTGATTGATCATAAAGTTTAATTTTTTTCACTATGAAATCTTGGCCATCCATTTGGTTTCAAATGGATAAACTTCATCATTTTATAGAGATTAACTAGCTTTCGGTGTTAGAAATCACACATTGAAATTTCACTGAACGGGTGAAACATCGTATCCAAGAAATCAGATATTACCTGAAAATTAATTCTAAGCATAAAATTTTCATTTCCAAATATTTCTAAGCTTATTCCCATGTTTTCCCAAATTCGGGCACCTCAGGGTCCCGAATATAGGGTTTCAATTGTCCCAACGGGCCCATAGGGCTTATAAATAGTATTCACATTTTTTTTTTGCCTGTTGAATTATTCTCATCATTTCTAAGTCTGTCAGAATTTTTGTAACATCCCAATTTTTCTGTCCGAGAGAAAATGACCAAAATGCCCCTGAGGTCATTTTCCACCAGAAATTCGAGGATAGCCGACCCGGCAGTCCTCGAAGGGTCAACTCAATGTTTGAAGGGAATTAGATGGTTTTTGAGCGGTTCCGGAAACAAATCTCATTTTCTGAGGTTTGGGGTCAAAATGACCAAAATACCCTTATAATGTTTTTACGCGGGTATGAGTTTCGTTTGAGCCCGGAACTTTTCTAGAAGGTTTAAATGATGTTTTTATGTGTTTAGTGACCTCTATTTAAGTCCCGGTGGCCCCGGGCTGTTTTTACAAAATTATGATTTTGCCCTTACATAGTGCATTTTGGGCCTAATGATATGATTAGCAAAACCTAACCAATATTAAGCTCTAATTAAAGATTAGTAAATTCTAATTACTAATTTAGAGTCAAAATAATTAATTGAGGTTAATTAGAACCTAAGATTACTTAGAGAAACTCAAAACTTTTTTCTAGTATTAATTCTTTGAGAAAGGAATCTAGAAATAGTATTTTCTCTCTTCAATTCCCTAAATCAAGGAAACATATTGGCATTAGATTCCAAGTTACTGGAGTTTGACTTCATTAATTTAGTGAGACCACCTTCTAATCTAGTCTTTTATGGCCCTAATCACCTACTTACTTACCTAAACATTTATCCACAAAACTCTAATCTTTGGCCTAATCAAATACTACCCCTAAGCTTACTCCTAATACATATTAAATTGTGATTTTCCTCCCCTAATTAAGAAGAGAAACCGCTACTCCTCCTCTTCCTCCATTTAAAAGAATTAATTTATTTTAATTCCAAATCAAAGGCCATACTTGGCCATACTTGAAGCTATGCTTGAGACCATACCTCACCATACCTAGCCATGCCTACACCATACCTTATAAGGAGATATTTTCTTCCTTTTCCCTCCATGAAGAATTCAGCCACTCCTTCCATTCTTACACCCTTGATGTTATTTTTCTATAAATACCATGTCTAGATGGACTTGGTTCCACTTTGGATAATTTGCTAAGTTTAGTTTCAAGAGTAGTTCTAAGTTCTTTTTTTTTCTCTCAAGAGTTCAAGAGTTCTTTCATCATCATCTTCTTCTTCTTCTTACTCACCAAGAATCACCACTTCTCAACCATACTCAACCTTCTAAACACTTAGCCTTGCCTTTCTAAAGGATCAAGTTCAAGAACCATAACTTTCTTCTTTTCTTTTTCCTCTTTGGCCGAAAACATCATCAAGCTCCAAGGAAGATTTTCTTTTCATCCTTCTCTCAAGATCAAGTCATTTTCATCTCCAAGAAAACATACCTTGGTAGGGAGTTATTTTAATAATTATTTCTTTGCTTTGTTAAGCTTTATTCTTGGTGCTTTAATGTTTTACAAAATTGGTTTCTCCCTTTTCTTTTCTTTCAAAATTTCGGCCCTCATGGGCTTGTTGGTTTCTCATGATAGCTTGATGATGAGTGTTTCTAGATGATGACTATGAGTTCATCACAAAATGAACTTGCATGATTACCTTCAAGTCTTGCATATTTACTTTCAAGCCTTGCATATTTACTTTTAAGTCTTGCATATTTATTTTCAAGCCTCGCATTCACGTTTATTTTTCCTTGTTATCACCTAATAACTAATCTCGAAACCCGCCTATTTCAGCTTTAAAGTTGATTGTTGTAGGGCCTAGAGCACTAAAATAAAGAATTGAATGTGCATTCATATTTATATTTCAAGTCCTTGCATGGCATGTTTATACTCAAGCTTTGCATTCATGTTTATATTTCCTTGTCATCACTTAATAATTAATCTCAAAGCCTACCTATTTCAACCTTAAAGTTGATTGTTGATTTAGAGTGAATACTCTAAGGGGCCTAGAGTACTAAAATAAAGAATTAAACTTGCATATCATGTTTATTTCCAAGTTATCACCTAAAACTTAAAGATAAGAAATGAACTTGCATTTCATATTTATATTCTTGTCTAGCGTGTTTATATTTCAAGCCATCACCTAAACTCAAAGATAAGAAACAAACTTGCATCTCATATTTACCTTGAAGTTCTCACTTTATTTTATTTATAATGAGGAATAAAATGAGGTGCATAGCATGTTTAAGATTTTGCCATCACTAAAAGATCCTAGAGCTCAAGGACTTGCCTTCTTTTTATCTTAAGAATGCTTTAATTTAGTTATTTCCCTATGATTATTTTTTTATCACCTTTGACAAAGTAAATTAGTTTTCAAAGAGTTTTAGAGGTTATCTTAAGTATAAAGCTTAGTTACTTGAAATGCCTTATCTTGTGCTCATGAGACATGTTACTTTTCGGCGTTGCCTTTAGATTTCCAGCACCTTTATATTCTATTTTAGATGATTTAAATGTGTTAGATACCTTGTTACTTGATGTGATAATTGTTCTTGAAACTTTGGGCAAGCCTAGTAACTAAAAAGAATTGAAAATGTGAATTCTAGAACTCCTAAGGAAATGAATTATACTTTTTGTTCCAGCACCTTTGAATGATTGTAAAACCATGTTATACCATGTTTACTTAAGTGAAATTGACTCATAAATGGTTTAGGAGTTTATTTTAGTATCATAAGAAAAGCCGGTAACAAGAAAGAGAGTAAATCGCAACTTCTAGGACACCTTAAATCATAGAAATTCATTTGCTACCTATGCTGTCCAACTTTGATTAATGGTATTCTTGAGGTTAATAATTAGTGGTAATGATGATAATTAGTCCCTTAGATGCATAAGAAAATAATTTGACAGTTTGAGTTACACAATTTAAGTGTTTGGCCATTTAAGGAAATGTTTATGTAATGATGATTTGAGATGATGCATTCATGTGATGTTAATGTTATGTGAGGTATTGTTATAGAGTTCATCATTTGCATGTTATAGTTCATTTGGAAAGTTAAAGATGCATATATGAAGAGTTATGACATTTGTGAGTTATGTATTGCATCTTGTTACAACATGCTAAGGCTTAAGGTGACTTAAAATATGAGAGAATGATCCTTTGGACTCATCAAACGATAGGTGATGAAAAGGTGATTCTTGCTTAAGGTGACTTAAAATATGAGAAAATGATCCTTTGGACTCATCAAGCGATAGGTGATGAAAAGGTGATTCTTGCTTAAGGTGATTTAAAATATGAGAAAATGATCCTTTGGACTCATCAAACTATAGGTGATGAAAAGGTGATTCTTGCCCTTAACCCATACTTATCAAGTCGGGACTTCAACTTATGAAAAGGGAATAAGTTTATGTTAGTGACGACTAGTGAGGTATGAGCTCATAACCTAGAAGTACTCTAAAAAAGGAAGAGTAATTGGGTGGCTCCAAGAATGAAAAGATACTTAAGTCACCTAAAGAAACAAGGAACATCATTGATGAACCATGTTCTATGCACATCATGTTCGCTATGAAGTTAGACGTATGTTTTAGAGTACTGTTGCATAAAGTATTGACATGCATATCATAAAGAAGTATGATGCATTCATTACACGACTCACGATAAAATGAACGGGCCTTGGTAATGGATGCTTTAGAACTTAATAAATGAATCTTTGCATGCTCACTATTTCACAATTAAACCCAAGGTTCCTGAGGGCGATGATGATGACACGTGTACGAAAAGGGAAGCCCTAATGAGATTCTTGTATAAGTTTCTCACTCCCACTGTCTTTCTTTTCCATCTTCATCTTCAGACAAGGTTGGCAATGACGTCCATGGATTGTCTTGAGATGTCGACATGGAAGTAGCTTGATGGTTGAGGAAAGAATGGCGTAGCGGAAGCGAGGACATAGTCTTAGCCTTTTCACATCGTAGTCGTGTGTAGTTTTGAATTGTTGTAGGCTCAACCTTTACAGGTGGGCTTAATATATTTAATGTGGTACTATTGTGGAATTTTCCTATATTATTAATATTATTAATGTTGTTTGACTTAATATTTGAAGTTAATGTTGTATGATGATGTGTTGATGTTTCTGATTATGTTATTCTTTTTATGTTTGCGCTTTACGTTAATGACCTTTTCTGTTACGTGAGGCTTACGTTTGTTTATGTTCTCAAAAAAAAATTCTACCTGTATTTTTCGCTAAGTATTTTAAAGAAAGGTTTTAAAGAATGAGACTAAAAGAGTAATAGACTAATGGTTAACCTAAATACGTTCTAGAAGTATTGGTTTACAAATTAGGATGTTACAATCTTGATGTTCTCATTAACAAAGCCTTAATTAATTTCTAAATAAAATTAGGGTGTTGCAACTTATCCTTTCTGTTATTGAGGATAAACATCTTCTAGGGCTGAAGGACTGCCTTGTCTTGATGAAAAGTGGAGAATGTGACTCCGACTACGCCTTATAAGCAGCTGGCTGCAACGAGAGAGTATGATTTGTGAGCAACACCTCAAACCACTTTCTATGGATCTATCAGGAGCTCTTCATGTGCCTAGGGGTTCGCCTTACATTTTTAACTTCTAGGGGGAAGTGTTAAAGAAGCTTACAGCTGTATTGACCCAACTTCATTTAAATAGCTGGGTTACACTACAATGCTTTGAAATCGTTTGCTGATCACTAGGTTTGCCTCTCCCCACTAACTTCTTTTTCTTTATTTTTTTCTTTTTATTCCAAGTGGTATGATCCAAAAAGGGTGGATTTTCTTTCGGACTTGCCAAAACACAATTTTTAAAATTTTTCAGTCATCCTATTAAGAATTCAAATGGATGTATTTTAAAATTTTTCCCACTCTTGGAGTCCAACTATTTTCATAGTCTTAGAGAAGGGATTCCGAAGATGGATATATATTTGAAATAGGATGTTGAGCCTTGTAGGGTAGAAAAAGACTTAACTCCCTGAGAGAAAGAAGTTTTAGATTTTTGGTTAACCACTTGGGGGTCAAAACTCCTACATTTGAAGACCATTGTCAAGCTTGATGATGAGGCAGGTTGGCCCTTTTCAGGTAGGGAAAGCCATATCCTTTATGCTTTTTCATTCTACTTTATAATTTCTTGTATTTTGTTGCATATTGTTATTGACGTTGGGTTCTGACTCTTTTCTTTCTTGGCTTCTTTTCTTAGCAGAAAAATTTTGTAGACAATAAAATAGCCTCCAAAAGGAAGTTGCCACTGAGGCTAACGCATGTCCGAACTTTTAAGGCAAGTGTCTGAGAATCTTCCCCCTCCTTCTCTACTAAACCACAACCTGTTAGAAGCTTGTGTTGTTGCCGGAGCTGCCACATGTGAGAAGAAGAAGCAGCTGAGGAAGCTCTTTAAGATGGAAAAGTCCACCCAACTATCCAAGAAGGTGGCTTCCAAGGTGATTGCCTTCGCCCTCTAGCATCTATTGAAAGAGTTAGACTTCTAGGGCTTAGTTGATGCTCATATATTGACCTTGGAGGTCAGGCAATATCTAGTGAACTCTGACCTGCAGCTCAGTATGTCGAGACATATTTGGTTTTAACATTAAAGATTGCTTCTTGGGACCTTAGCTTAACTTTAATTTCGAAAAATATATAGCAGAAAATATGAGCCAAAATTTTCTTTTTAAAACATCACTTTCAAAAATAGAAGCCTTTGTTCACAATAATCGTTCAACATCAAAACACATACTTATAACACAGGCACATGAGCATACAACATTATGCTCTCAATCTAAACACAAAGAAAATCTCATGCCCATCACATCAAATATCTCAATATAATATAGTCTAGCATAAGAACCATAGCAGCTCACAAGATATCTAGATACATACTAGTGCCATAGTGGCACAACAACCAAATTGTCTACTCAGATCCGAGATACATAACATAAGAAACCAGATAGACAAGCATATCATTTGGCCAAACCAAAGCAATAGTCATATGCCAAGAGATATAAACAAAAATAAATAGCTAATAAGCTCAAAAAAAGTCTTTAGCCTGTTTACTGGCAATTTAATACTTCTTAATTTTGAAATTGAGAAAACTTTAAGGTAGATTAGATAGGAAAAGCATCAACAAGGGGAACTATCTGAGTATTCTAATCCTTTGTTTATTATTTCAGGAGGTACAGGAAATATGGGAGTGCACCAGTGGACACTTAGGGAGCTCACTGCTCTTGACTTTACGCAGCAGGCTTTGGCAATTGAATATCCTAGGCTTGACAATGACTTTTAGCTCAAGGGATATATGGTCCATGCTTTAGTCAAGTTCCATAGGCTGTTTGGAGAGGACCTATGCCAATATCTGAAGAAGCTATATATGGTGTGTTTTGGCATGAGACACAATAGGGTGGAGGTGGGTGATGTCAAGCTCAGAGTATTTCCTTTCTCCCTAGATGGTGCTACAGAAAATTAGTTCTTTAACCTATCAGATGACACTCTAAACAACTGGATGAGGATGAAGAAAGTCTTTCTGGAGTGATATTTCCTTACTTCTCGAGTTGTAGCCACCCGGAAGGAAATCTCCAGAATCCGTCAGTCTGATAAAACTCAACATGATTATTGGAAGCGTTTCAAGCTCCTTTGTGCAAGCTGCCTCAACTATCAGATTTCAAAGCAACTTATCCTCTAATACTTCTATGATGGTCTTGTACCTGTTAACAGATGTATGATTGATGCTGTTAGTGGAGGGGTACTCCTGGATAAGACACTAGTAAAAGCCCATGCTTTGATTGAAAATATAGCTGCAAATTTCTAGCAGTTTGGTTCTAGGATTGCCACAAATACTAGAGGCCTTCATGAAGTGAGCTTGACAGATAATCCAGTGTTGACTCAGACCTTATAGCACTCTTTGGGCTCATGAAGCAATTGATGGTCCACCTGACAACAACTCTAGTGGTTCCTAAGGTCTGTGGTGTTTTGTACATCCAATGATCATCATATAGATATGTGCCTAGCATTGCAAGATGACTCAACCACTGGGGTAGCAGTAGCAAATCCCTTCCAGAGTTAACCTTAGAATCAGGCAGGCCAATTCCTATTTAGAAACACTTATAACTTAAGCTAGAAGGATCTCCCCAATTTGAAGTGGGGAAGCAACTTGTCATGACCCGACTTGAGAACTTGACTATTACGTGAGGAATCCCATCCCCACGTGAGTCTCGTGACCTCCGAGCCTCTCTATATGCATAGTTTAAACCATAAAATCCATTTTTAAAAATAATTTCTTCTCTAACATAAATCATTTTCTCTTTGAAATCTAAATATCATAAATAGTTTCATAATCAAACTCTGAATTTGTGGTCATAGTACAACATATACTGAGTTGCTTTCTATATAGATTTAAAATCGTAAGAGCTATAATCATGCAAATACAATATAATTTGAATCATGGTAAAATAAAATGCAAAACATCTCTATGATATGAGACCCTGCTTGCAATGACACTAGAGCACTCGGTTACCTTAAGGGCACTTCAGTTTGAAGTGAAAGCTTACTAATTGATATCTCTATTGCTAAAGAGGTGGTGGTTGGGAAGGACTCGCATCAGCTATTAAATTGTAATGGGAGAAAGGAGAGTGATGAGTTTCATCTAAAACTGAGTGAGTGAATTCTTACCCGTAACTCTCTTCGTGGGACAACAACAAAAAGAAGCATGAAATCATAATAATAATAATAATAATAATAATAATAATAATAATAGTAAAACAAGCTCCAAAGCATTTTTCATATTCGCACATGTGTTTGTATTGAATCAATCATAACTTTCATCTGTATCATAAGTACGAGTACTTTGAGCATGATAATTATATACATAAATAAAATAACTATTCCTATCAATTGAAAAGTAATGCTCAGTCCTGGCAAACATGAGCTGCTGTCTATAATTTTATGGTCCTTGGTAAATCGTATCCTTGGTGGACAAGCTATGGGAATCTAACTAGGTACCATTTTCTCTAATTTCTAAAAAGCTGCCTCCATGGCCACTTGACATACCACCTCCATGGCATCCAGGTATGCCAAGGTTAAAGTCTTATAGGATTGCCTCCATGGTCATTTGGTATGCTGCTTCCTTGGTAGCTAGGTATATCAAGGTTAACATCTTATAAGACTGCCTCCATAGCCACTTGGTACACAACTTCTTTGGCAGTTAGATGTACTAAGGTTAACAACTTTTAAACATGAATCACTCTGGTTTAATCAACCTCATCATATATAACTCAACTGAAAAGGAATAAATCAATAACACTAAAATTCCATATTTCTTAGTTTCATGAAAACTCTCAAAAACTCTTACCATTCTAAGAGCTCTAGATTCACATAACTTTTACAGTCCAACCTTAACATAACTAAGGCTATAAAATCATATCCAAGGGATCAGCCACTTGAAGATATTGTGATTTCAAGGCCTACAAAGTGTGTAGCCACCGAATGCTATGAATCATAGGAAGTTTGCATTTTAGAGAACTAGCACATCCGATTGCAAATTCAGCTTGTGAACTGCAACATCACCAAGCCAGAGGGAGTAATGGAAGATGTTCTAGTATAAGTAAATGATTTAATATTCCCTACTAATTTTTATGTGCTTGAGATGGAGAATAACACTAATATTAGCCAACATACATTAATCTTGGGTAGATCCTTTTTTAAAACCACTAAAACTATGATTGATGTTCATGTTGGTACACTATCCATGAAGTGTGGGGACATGAAAGTCCAATTTTATTTATCTAATGCTATGAAAATTTTCCAATGAGGAATACTCTATGTTTAGCATCAATGTCATTAACTCCTTGATAGAAGATATATGTGGCAGTTTCCTTAGTACGAATGCCTATTCCACTTTTTCTGCTTTTTCTTCTTCCATGGGATATGATGATTTTACTATGTTAGAATGTTCCAAATTTACATATATAGGTACTCCACCCAAGCAGTAGTTGTCAGTTTCAAAGGTACTTCATGATCCACCTATAGGGGGAAGGAAGCCTTGTGTGGGGCAAATGATCTTGCTGCATGAGCCCCAGGCAAAACTGATGACTGAGAGGCTAAAGTCTAGGTAGAAGGGACCATTTTTGGTCACCTATGTGCGCCCTAGTGGTGCAATTAAGTTAGAGGACCCGAGGTTCATGACTCGCATTGAAATTGATTGGCATCGGCTGATGCACCTTCATGAAAGCTCCTTGGGATCTAGGGACTCAGATGGCGATTTTGTGGTTTGAGGCTACAGACCCTCCATGAGAGTCCTGATTATCCAACTTGAGGATGTTGAAGCAAAGTGTTAGGTGAAAGACTGATAAGGGGCATTTATGCCACTTATCTTGCTACCAAATCTTAGCTATTTACATGAGTTTTAATGTGTTATCGATATAATTAATAAAGATTTTGATTTATTCCTCATTGTGTGATTTTGATAGAATTGATGGCTTCTGCATTGATTTTGGAATAATGTATAATTATACCCTGTTGCATTTGACTTGTCTCTTTGAATAAGGTTTTAGGCATAGGAGCTTTGGATCAAGTTCGAATGTCAAGACCAAGATTAGAAACTATTGGGAAGAATTTGGGAGCAAAATAGAAGAGTTCTTGAGCTTATTTGAGCACAGTTGCAAAAAGTGTTGTAAGAGAAAATTTGTATCTTTTTCTACATGGATTGAATTAAGACAAATAAAGACGTTTTGAAAATCTTAAGAAGTTCTCTATAACTTTCATGTTCAGCGTAAAACCTATTTCTAAGAGCATCTTAGTGAAAATCGAGTTGCAAGATTGAAGATTACTGATGTTTTGATACTGTCCAACTTGATCTCTAGTTAGTATTTTTATAATATTTGAAGCCACAGATGTTTAATTGAGGTGATTTAGATGGCGTTGTAAAGCTTATTCAAAGGGCTACAATCACTATTTCTAGTGTCAAGGACAAATTCAATTTTGTCTAGCGCTGTAGCACTCATGAGCATCGCAGCACTCAACAGTACTCGAAAAATGGCGTTTATCAGTATAGTTCACTGCTGAGCGCCGCAACACTCAATGAGTGTTACAACATTCATGTGATGACATAGAATAGCTCATTTAATATGTTTTTGGTCCCCACTTTGATCTATTTTAGATAGCAGTATATAAAGGATTAACACATACTTTTACCCTAGCTTTGACTCACTTTTAGGTTATCACTTTAGTTGTTATTATTCTCTCTCTACATCTCTCTCTTTTCCTTCTTTATTCTTCTCTTTCTTAGGGATTCCATTGGTGAAGATACTCTGTTTTGGAGATTGTAACAAAGATTATTACTATTATTTTCAAGTTCTTTTATCTTTATTGTTGTAATCCTCTAGGGATAGAGGAGTAGATTTATTTACTAGTGTAGGGATTTTCAGATGAATTAGGATGACCCTTTGTTTTATATTAAATATATTGGTTTTCTTAATGTTCTGCAGTTTCTATTCCTTTAATTATTGTGGTGATTGCTATAATCTTTATTGGAATAACTAAATTGGCGATCATTATTTAGGGAAACCCTTTGGGCATATATTGATAGATCTATTGATTTATATTTGAGAGAAAATATTAGAATTAACTTTTCAATTGGCAGTTAGGCTATAGTAATTGGCTTATTAAATTAATGTTTTCTAGATAAATTGAGATCTCGTTTATTTGTTATTTGCATTGATCAAATTCTAGAGATCGATCGATCACCAGTAAAATTGCCAACAATTTATTACTAATAGCCACCAATGGGTTTAATATTTGGTCAATGATAATTGATTTTCAATCCTAGGAATACCTTGCACTAGTACTTTTTTCACAGTTGCTATTATTTTGTTGCTATTATCTTTTAATTTAAATTGCTTAATTCTTATTCTTCAAAACCCCCAATTTTCCTGACTAAGTGTCAAAGCCTCCTTGAGAAACAATCTAGGTTGTGCCCTTTACTACATTTTTGGTACACCTTAGCATTAAAATAATTTCTAATTTGAATATGTAAGTGTCAACTTTCGTTCAGAGACAATTCACCGTGAGGGAGCTTTTTACTTTTTCTCTTTCACATTTATTCATTTTCTTTATTTTCATTTTTAGTTTTGAATATTGCATCAAGTTTACTTTATTCATGTCTTACACTATCCCTTTGACATCTTAGAGGTTACATGCATAGGCCAAAACCACATGGATTATATTGACTTGCGTGGTATTAACTTTATTTTGTATTGTATGCTTGGTAATGCAATGTGATATTTGAATTGAGTACATGTGATTTATCTGTGAGATTTTGAGCCTCTTTGATTGGACTATCATGTGCCACCCATGTTTGTTCATGTATGTTTCTCTCTTTGGGTTTATATTCTGGAACTTGCTTAGGGTGTTTGAAATTATGTTTCTATGTACATGCTTGAATATGATTAACACATCTTTCTTGTTATTAGCCACTTGTCCATATAGCCACTTTTTGTATGTTACCATTGCCTAGTCCCTTTGAGTCTTATTGCCAATTCTTTTGTTTTATCATATCCTTAGCCAAAAGTGCAAACCATGGAAATCCCCACCCTTTTAGGCTTAAGAGAGCATTTGTACATTTTTTATATGTGTTTGAGTATAAGCATGGGGAAAGCATGAGGACATCCCCTGATTTAAGTGTAGGGGAGAGACAATGTGTATCTAAGAATGGCCCAAAAAAATTTAGCAAGTGGCACACCAAGAAATAAAAAAGATAAGTAAAGTTGAAAAAAATTCTGAAAAAGTTTGGTTGAAGGTGTGCCACATTGCAAATTAAAGGCATCTAATTGTGTTAAATTGAACATAGTATACCCTCAAGCATTTATACTCTTGTTGTGTGCATTTTTTCTCTTTTGACTAGAGGTTTAGCTCATTGGCCTATATAATTACCCACCTTCTTCTAAACTCCATTACAATCCAAGGTAAGTCCTTTTGATTCAGTACGCATGTGTGTATGATAAAGGGAGAACAAGACTCATAACAAGCCTATGGTAATACATTTTCATTTGAGATAATTGAGTATGTATCATAACCCAAAACACTTGAGTGAATGAGTGACAAACACTAACCTTGAGAGGATTTTTGTACTCCGTCCATGCATCATATATGGATTCTACCCTATGTGCTATGTTCGTGTTCATTCGTTGCTTGTTAAGATCCTTTTGATTGTTGGTGTGCAAGCCTGCTATTGTGCCTCAAGGTTCATTAGTTTAGTGTATTGTCATTTCCTTTCTTACATCATGCATTTTTAAATTTAATAAGGTTAGGAGTCTAGTTGAATTCCTTGTATACTACTCCTCATCTATGCTTTATCTTTGATCTTAGTTTCACATGAAGGCATGTGAAGGCTTAAGTGTGGGGGAGTTTGATAAGGGGCATTTATGTCACTTATCTTGCTTATAGACCTTAGCTTTTGTGTAACATCCTAATTTTTAACCCAATACTCCTAGAACATATTTAGGTTAAACATTAGTCTATTACTCCTTTAGTCCCATTTCTTTAAAACCCTTCTTTAAAATACTTAGCAGAAATTACGAATAAAATTTTCTTTTTGAAACTTGAAAACAAAATGCGAGCTGTGCGCTAACCTAACGTTCGTCATAACCATAATGTACAAGAAAAAGTAATCACGCCATACATAATCATGAAATATAGTATTATACATAACAACATAATATCATCACATCTTCATAGATACATAATTTACTAGCATCATGGTACCATCATTTACATCAAAACATGCATACATATATGGAGTGCTCCTTATCCGCCTACAAGGGCGGATAAGTATCAACCCAAAGGATAAACTATCTATGCTTCTGCAGTGACCCTCTCTCCGTTTGCTAGTGTGACCCTTAAGCACGAGCCTTAGAAGAAGTCACGAACCTCGTTGTAATCCTCGTCTGGAGACAACACGGAAGAAAAGAAAGGGATGAGAAACTCATTCAAGATTCTCAGTAGGGATTCCCGACTCTAACACAAGTGTCATCGTCATCGTCCCCAGCCACCTCGGTTTTAATTATGAAAAAGGTGTACATGCAGAAGGTTCGGTTTTAGGCTTTTCAAATCTATTTATCCGAAGTGGGTGTCTTTTAGTATGAGTCTTAATGACATGAATGCAACAGATATTGGATGAATGCATGATAATACCATATGCACTTTAACATGAAAATCATAATACTTGGGCCCAACATAAAGAAACATAAATCATATACGTGGCATAAAAAGGCACAGTACTTTTCATGTGACATCTTTCTCATAAGTCAAATTCTTAAGTTCTTTTTCCTAAAGACCATTCTCTTAACATACTCACCAAAAATCCAACCGACTCACCGGCCCCGGCGATAATCTGGTCACCAAACTACATCTCACCTATCGCCTAGGAATGAGCTCAATTCTAACTAGTCGTCACTAGATTTAGTATGGGGAAATAGAGGGGGTAATTCATCATTTCTTCTTTGAAATGCATCTACTGGCATCCAGTGCACAGTACTATTGTCTGCTTTGGCAGGCTCGATGTCCATACCCCCCACGGTTTTGCTTTCTCCTCACTGTGGCAGGAGAAATGCGTCTCTGTACTATGTCACATTTGTTCCGGGGGTGCTCGGCCGAACTAGTGTCACCCAAAATGTATCTCATGGAGTTTTCAAAAACTTTTCTAGGTTCTCAAATTTGATGAAAATTCAACAGCATAACGGCTGTAAACTGAATTTCCTCAAATTTGCTTTATGCCATGAAATATATAGAGCATGCATAGCCATTCAACATCAACATAGGATATCAAGTCATATAGTCACTCTCATCATAGCATATACGTCATCACATCATTACTTTTAACGTTCTTAAAAGATAGCATGCTCCTAACCAGTTTGCCAAAATCAAGGACCGGACTCAGCTAATGCATATGCTATGCTCAAGTTATTCTCATAATTAAACATACATCTACTTGAAGTCATAAAGCTCATTATGTCTTAGGACCTATGGTGTCTTATGCTTTGACCCTTACGAGTCTTAATCTTGAAAACTAATTATGTTAACATCCATTTTTATCCTTTTATGCACCTATAGGTTTACAACTAATTATCCTCATTAATTTCTATGTTTAGGAGCAAAACCGAACAACTCCATATAGATTGTCAATTTCTAACTCTTGTAATTACGGGGTTCTAGAAACTACGTTTTAGACCCTTTCTACATTCCATCTTCGCCTAAAGCGCTATAAATCAAATCTAAACCAATTATGGGGTATTCCTATGCCTATGAACTGATTATAAACCATGTTTACTGCATTACAAGGTTGCTGGATAGAAACAGAAAATTAATTAATCTAAGTGTTCTAGAATTGCACTTTTATGGTTTTCTAGTTACTAGTTTCTCTATAGCTGCTAAAAATCAATCCTACCTCAAATATTACCGAGTTTTTCATGATTAAACAATCCTAAACTGAATGTTATCCCATTAAATAGTTTTGGCAGTGGCTAAAAATAAATGGGTCAAAACTATGCTAAAGCTCAACTTTGCGATTTTTCTGTAAGACTAGTTTCTTTCCTAACATGTATAGAAAGGCTCCTACCTCAACATATATAATTTTTACACATTATAATATGCCAAAACAACATCATACAGTAGCAAACATACCAAGGCAGAACTGAAACATTAAAGCTCAAGCATCATTCAAAAATCATGTCCTTAATACATACTAGTTACTAGTTTCTCTTGAAATCATTTTAGGACTTCTAAAACTCATTGAAACCCATTTTATTTTATAAAATGAGACTAAAAAAAAATAACCATAGGGCAGTAGCTAATTCAAGACATATTTAGAAGAGGTTTAACTCATAAATATTGTTGGTAATAATCTGATGAAACTCTTAAGGCCCAAAGAAAATCTTAGAAGATAGATTGTTGGCTCTTATGACTAGATGGAACTCACATCAAGTTTATTATCATCACATGGTCGAAATATGCATCCATGGGGATGTTTCCATGACCAAACTTCAACATGAGATAAAGAGGGCAAGTCTTTGAGCTTCTAGAGTCTTTAAGCGATGACAAAATATAAACATGCTATACATCCCATTTTATTCTTTATTATAAAGTAAAGTGAGAACTTCAAGGTAAATATGAGATGCAAAAACTTGAAATATAAATCTGAGGTGCTAGAAATATAAATATGTAAGACTTGAAAATAAATATGCAAGACTTGAAAGTAAATATGCAAAGCTTGAAAGTAAAGATGCAAGGCTTGAAAGTAAATATGCAAGTTCATTTTATCTTTTAGGATTTAAGTGATGGCTAAAAATAAGTATGTTAGGCAAGGAAAGTAAATATAAATGCAAGTCTAATTCTTTATTTTAGTGCTCTAGACTCCACAACAATCGACTTTAAGGCCGAAATAGGCAAGCTTCGAGATTAATTCTTAGGTGATATGGAAATGCAACTCTTGTTTTAATCTTTACGTTTTAGGTGATAGCCAAAAATAAATATGCTAGGTAAGAAAAGTAAATATCAATGCAAGTTCATTTTATATTCTTCACTAGAGCTCTTGCAAGACTTTAAAGGAACTTAAACCTCAACCCAAACTTATCATAGCAAGATAAAGCAAGCTTTAGAGTTCTTGTACCAAGGTTTTCAAAGAAATCGTATGGTGTGAACTTCATCATCAAGCTCAAGGAAATGGATTCCAAAGAAAACAAAACCATAAAGAGAAGGAAAAAGGGCCGAAACCATGAGGTAGAGAAGGATAAAATTTTAAAACTCTAGAGACCATGTTCTTGATGATATATCACCACCAACATTATGTACTTTCATCCTTGAGTCATTTTCCAACTAACATAAGCCTTTAAAATCAAAACTAGGACCAAGGAAAAAGAAAAGGAAACCAAAACTAGAGCATGAAAAGAAAAGGAAAAACCGAAACATACTTGCTCCAAGAACCAAGTTCCAAACTCTAGAGGTCTCACAAGTGAAGATTCTCATGATCTTCATCTTGAACCCTCATTATCAAGCATCATTTTCTTTAAAAAGAAAGGCTCCAAGGCCAAAGTCAAAGAGAAGAAAAAGAAGTTCCAAAAGCCAAGAGAACCTAGAAAAAACTCATTTTTTATCAAAACTTTTAAAGGCCAAACTTTCAAGAACAAAATCCCTACCAAGTGATGAAGAGGAAAGCTTGTTTCTTGAAGTGCAAAGAGAAGAAATCTTGCTTCTAAGTGGTCCTTGGATTTTCGGCCAAAGAGGAGAAAAGGAAGGAAAATTTTTTGTGTGAGCTCGATGTGTAAGGATGAAAGCTTATGTGTTTGAATGGTGATCTAGGGTGGTTATGTGGTGGTTTAAGGTTGTAAGGGGTGGCTCTTTGGTGGAGATGAAGAAGATGAAGAAGAAAAGAACTCTTGGAGAAAACAAGAGAAGTTTAAGAATGCTCCTTGAAACTTATACGTAGCAAATGCTCAAAAGGTGCCCAAGTTCTTCCAAGCATGGTATTTATAGAAAAACAACATCAAGGGTGCATGAATGAAGGGTGTGGCTGAAATTCTCATGGCCATGGAGGGAAGAAATGAAAATATCTCTTACATGTGGTCATTCAAAGGTATGGCCAAGTATGGGTTCAAGCATGGGCTTAAGCATGGTGAGGTATGGCTCTTTGAGTGTAAGAATTCAAACATGTGATGGATATTGGAGGTGAGGTGGCGCCATTCTTGGAGCATCCAAGGGGGAGGAAAATCTTTCATTAATTGTGGCTTAGCAATGTGTTTAGGTATATCTTGGATTAGGCTTAAGATTAGGAGTTTGTGAGAAAGTGTTTAGGTGACTAAAGATGTAATTAAGGATTTCAAGACAAGGTTAGGGACTGCTCTTGCTTTATTAGTGAGATAAAACTCATTGTAGTGTATAAACAACTCTAGACACAATTCCTTAATTTAAGGAATTTGAGAGAGAAATCACTATTCAAGATTCCAAGACTAGGAATCTTGAGTTTTAAAAAGAGGTTTAGGTTTAATCTAAGCAATTTTAGGTTCTAATTAATTTTAATAACTTATTTTGACTCTAGATTAATTATGGAAATTAATTAATCTTCGATTAGAGCCTAATATTGCTTAGGTTTGCTTAATTACATAAGCTCAAACGGCACTACCCCAAGGGCAAAATCGTAATTTTGCACAAAAACTGCCGTGGATCACCGAGACTTAAACAGATACTTTTAAACACATGAAAACATCATTTCAAACTTTCGAGGAAAATTTCGGGCTCGAACGGCACCTTTACTCGCGTAAAAATGCTATAAGGGTATTTTGGTCATTTTGACCCGAAACAGCAGAAAATAAGATTTTCGTTTCTGGAACCATTCAAAAACTATCTAACCCCCTTCAAACATTTAGTTAACCCTTCAAGGACTGTCGAGTTGGCTATCCTCAAATTCCAGGTGGAAAATGACCTCAGGGGCACTTTGGTCATTTTTTCTCAGACAGAAAATCAGGGTGTTACATTTTGCATAAGTTTAACTGTGATATTGATTTGAATAACTAGGATTTTAACTTGTGCCTTATTATGCATTTTTCATAGAATCATTGACTATTGAACTAATTTTGGAATAATTATTATATTAGAGCCTATTGCATTTAATCTATCTGTTTGAATATGGCTTCTGTATACAGAAGCTTTGGATTAAGTGCAAAATGTCAAGAACAAGGCTGGGAAAATAAATTGAAATGTTGCTTATTAGTTATTTGCATTGGTCAAATTCTAGAGATCAATTTATCACTAGTAGAATTGCTAGTAAGTAATTACTAATAGTCACTAATGGGTTCAATATTTGGTCAGTGATAATTAATTTCAATCCTAGTTCAATCCTAGAAATACATTGCACTAGTGCCTTTTGATTATTGAGTTTTCTCATTTATTTTTAATTGCTTCAATTTTAATTCTCAAAACCCTAATTTTCTTAACTAAGTGATAAAGCCTCATTGAGAGATGATCTAGATTGTGCCTTTTGCAACATTTTTTGTGCAACTTAGAATAAAAATTAATTCTTATTTGAGGAGGTAGTGAAAACCTCCGTTCAATGATTAAGTGTCTCACTTCCTTTTTTTTGAACATTGCTTCATTTTGTCTTTCAGTTGACTAGCAAACCATCACTTCTTGCTAAATGTCTTATTTTCTGTAGCATCACTTCCTTTTCCATTTATTTCTCTGAGAGACATGCAGTGGTAATGTTGCTTGGCTTAGGGTCAAAAAGAAAAAAGAAACAAAAACCAAAAAAAAAAAGATTGAAAAGGGAATTCTTGCTTGAATGAATTGTGACAACTATTAGGTAAAGTGTAGCATTGTAATGTAACACCCTAACTTTCAACACAATATGCCCAGGATGTATAATGGTTAATCATTAGTTATTACTCTTTTGTCTTAGAACTTTACTTGATTTTAAACGTTGAAAATAAGTCTATGGAGAATATGGCCTTTTTTTTTAAAGACTAAACTATGAGCCGTTCATGTATAAGTTAAAGTGTATAAATATTCATCACATAATACTTAATAATAGTACATATCATTGGCATATCCTTAACCATCCATCATATAACATACATGAAAATCACAACAGAGTATAAGATAAACTGAGAACATTATCATATCATAACATTAACTTTAAATATCATGTCAAATAATAATAATAATAATAATAATGTAGAAATATTACACAAGTATAATACCATAACAATTATACTGAGCCCACCTATGGAGATTGAGCATACAATAATTCAAAAACTAAACATAACTATGATGTAACTAAATCCTTTGTGGGTGCACGTCTACTAGAAACTAAGTTTTGAGCACGTACGAAGATGAGACAACTCCAATGTGTTGTAAACAGGAAGGACTATATCTCCGCTTCCGTTGCGCCACTCTGATATGGACCATAGTGGAACTCTTATGCCGGTATCTCAAGGAAGTCCACGGACATCGCCATCAATCTTGTCTGAAGACAAAGATGGAAAGAAATAGAGGGAGTGGGAAACTTATATAAGAATCTCAATAGGGTTTCCATCTTCACACAAATGTCATCATCACGTCCCCAGGAACCTCGGGTTTCATTATGAAAACGGTGGACATAAATAAGGTTTATTTATTAAGTTCCAAATATCATTAGCTAATACCTATATCTTTTAGCATGAATTTTAATATCATAGATGCACCATACCACATTATGAATGTATGTCAATACCTTATGCAATATTCCAAGTACACAGTGATATAATATAGAAGCATAAGGAACATAGCCAACTATGGCACACAACTTTCCTTTTTTTCTTTCTTAGGTGACTTAGCTTCCTTAATTTTTCTTTCATAGGGGCCACCCTAATACTCCCTCCTTCATGAGAGTTTTAAGGTTATGAGCTTATACCTAACTAGTTGTCACTAGGTTATACTTATCTTTTCGATAAGCTAAATTCCCGACTCCTAGAGTGCGGGATAAGGGGCATAGGATCACCTTTCATAACCATTAATTCCTAGAGTCTAAAAGATCACCTTATTAGATCACCTCTCCTAACCTTCAATTCTTGATCATTTCTATATGTCTTATGTCACCTTAAATCTTAACATGTTATTTAGAGATGCAAACAGGAGCATATAATCATAATTGTCATCTTAACTTATCATTTAACATTTGATGCTTGTAACTTCATAATTTTTTTAAGTCCACAAATTTGGCAGAAATCTGACAGTATAACAGTTTGAAACAGAGCTTCCCCAAATTTGCTATAATATAATTTATTACATAAGCATGCATCACATTCTTTGCATATATCCATAAGCATGTTAGCATCAATATCTCATTGAAAAGTAAACATGCTCCTATCTAGTGTGCCAGAAATCAAGGACCGGACTCAGCTAATGCATATACCATGTTCAACAGGATATATACAATATACTAGAGATCATTACCTACATAATTCAAGAATCAAGCATGCTTAGTCAACAATTCATAATTTTGCATAATTATTTAAAGTCATATAATTTCCATCTAAAACCACATAAACATGGCCTCCACAAGATGTCATTCATATTAATATCATCAAGTTATTCATAACTACACTTGAGTCCTAAAAGGGCTCAAAACTGCAATTTCTCAAAGTTTACGAGTCAAAGTGTAAATTCCCCTTTTAACACATTTACTCAAATTAATCATCCTTAAAATTAATTTAAACTTTTAAGAGACTCACAACACTTAGAAATCATTTAAATTCATCATAAAAACATTTTGGGCCATAGACCAAATTTTGTTAGATTTTAAGGGTTAAAGTACAAAGTTTCTCATTTTTGACACTTAACAAATGCCAATACTTCTGAAACTTTTTCTAAACATCATAAGTGATATTTTGAATACATCGACACATTCCAAATCATTACTAACTCTAATTAAATTTATTTGGCCAAAATTCCATAATGATAGTCTAAAACATGACTTTTCGCATTTTGTAAAATGGTCCAACTAACACTTGTAATTATACTTTTAAGCACCTAAAACACCAAAAATAATTTTTACAACAATTATTAATGATTTTTACACATAATGACAGTACCAAACGACACCTTATAGAATTAAAGAATACCAAACAATAGCCATAAATTTCAATTTCTAAAAGTTTTGAAAATCATATTTTTTATCCTTTCTAGTTACTAGTTTTTCCCAAGATGCTAAAAACAATTTTTACAGCAATTATTAGTAAATTTTACACATCTAAACAATACCAAATAGCACCTTACAGATTTAATTAATGTCAATTAGTATCCATAATTTCAATTTCTAAAAGCTTTGAAAGTCACATTTTTAATCCTTTTTAGTTTCTAGTTTTTCTCAAAAATTATTCTAAGATATATAACACATTTCAAACTATTTTATCTCTTTGAGAACTTAAATATCAATGTTAAAACAATAGCAAAACTAAAGGTTTCATTAATAGGTTGCTAATCACTTAGAGATCACATTTCCACTCCTCTTGAGTTTCTAAATCTTTTAAAAATTCTTTGTACATCCAAGACACAAGATTCAAGCCTCAAAGTAAAACAAAACCAACTTCAAAACCCAATATCCTCATAAGGCCGAGATACATATATTGAGATGTGTCCATGATCAAAATTTTCATTTAAGATAAAAAAGGCAAGTTTTGAGCTTTAGAGATTTAGGTGATGGCTAGAATCATAAATATGTTATGCAATCTCATTTTTAATCTTTATCATTATAATTTAATGACTTGGAAATATAAATATGACAATGCAAGTTTATTTTTAAGTCTTCAAGGTTTAGGTGATAAATTGAAATTTAAACATGATATGCAAGACTTGGAATTTAAATATGAAAATGCAAGTCTATCTTCTTATCTTTTAGATTTAAGGTGATAACTTGAAATTTAAACATGATATGCAAGGGTTGAAATTTAAACATGAAATGTAAGAACTTGATACATAAACATGAATGTAAATCCACTTTTATATCTTATTAATCTCCAAACTCAAGACTTTTTAAAGAATAAACTCTTTAACCCCAATCAATTTTAACAAAATGAAAGCGAGCTTTAGAGTCCCTCAATACCATGATTCCAAGAATCTCATTTCTTGGCCTCACCATCAAGCTCAAAAAGAAACAACCAAAGAAAACCAACAAACATTCCATCTCTCATATTCTTTTGAAACCAAAAATCAAGCCTTGAGCTTTAGAGGTCAAATATATGATGGCTTCACAATCAACATCAAGAACCCTCATCATCGAGCTATGGTCTTGAGCATCAACCAACAATAAAATCGAAAAAGAAAGAGAAGAATAAGAGCAAAATCCCTACCAAGGGTGTTTCTTGTTTGTGAGAGTGAAAGCTTGATATTTTATGAAGAAAAGAGAAGAAAAATCTTCTTGTGGAGCCAAAGTGATTTTTGGCAAAGCGGGAATAAATGGAGGGAGGATTTTTCTTGTGTTTTTGTGTTTGGGAAAGGAAAGATTAGGTGTTTAAGAGTTGATCTATGATGGAGATGTGTTGATTTGAGGTTGAGAGCTTGGATGAAGGTTAAGAATGGAGGTTCTTGAAGATGGAAGAAAGGAGGAAGAAGAAAGCTTAAGGTTACAAAGAACAAGACTTTTTTTTTTTACACAACTTGGTTGGCAAGTTTGGCCAAAAAAGTGAATGGTAAGAAATGAGAGTTTTTGAGTGTTATGAGTGTTAAAAAAATTAAAATATAGGGGTGAAATGGAGGGAAAGGTCTGCGGCCTTCTAAGGGGTTTTGGGGGGAAAATTTTCATGTTTCGTGTGTATTAGGACTTGGATTAGAGATAGATTTAATTAGGGAAAAGGTTAAGAATTGGTAATTGGGTGTTTAGATTGGTAATAAGGTCATTAAATCCTTCAAGACATGTTTAAGGAGTGGTCTTGCACATTTAGTTAAGTTAAACATGATTAATTTGAAATTTAAATACCAACATAGTTCCTAATTTTTAGGAAAAGAGAGATAAAATACTTTTTGCTTTTTCACTTTGTCTTTATGGTTTCATGAAGCATCTTAGATAAAGAATGGGATTTAAACTTCCCTAAATAATATTAGGCCTTAATTAACCCTAAATAATTATTTTAACTCAAGATTAATAAATAAAATTAATTTATTTTTAATTAGAGTCGAATATAGCCTATACTTCTTTAATTAATTAATTAAGCTTATTTAGCACTAACTAGGGGCAAAATGATAATTTTATATAAAACCCCGGGACCAATGGACTTTTCTAGGTATCATATATCTATTATAATTAACATTTTCAACTCCCGAGTGATGATCGGGTTCAGTCGTCACTTAATACCAAGTTAAATTATCTTAAGGGTATTTTGGTAATTTTGCACACGTGAAAAATCAGGAATTGAGATTTCACCTCTAGCATAATCCATAACACATCTAATCCTTTTCAAACATTAAACTAATCCCTTGAGGATAGCCTAGACTGGCCGTCCTCAATTTCTGGGCAATAATCTCAGGGGCGTTTTGGTCATTTTGCACAAAGGAAAATCGAGGATTGCGATTTTTGCATAGATTGCTATCTAAACCTCATATAATCTCATCCTAAGATTAAAATACCCCATTGAAGATGGCCTGGACCGGTCGTCCTTGATTCTCGTGTAAAAATGACTTTGGGAGCATTTTGGTCATTTTGCATAGCAGGAAAAAAATCGGGGCGTTACATTTGACATTCTTCACCATAATCGTGTTTACACATAATACATCTTAAATGTTGAATAATGAATTTTATAGGGTTGAATAATGAATTTTTATGCACTTATTATGCAAGAAAAGGATAATGCAATTGCAAAAAAAGGACATGATTTTCCATGTTCCAGTTCATTTGTGTCATTTTGCTTTTCATCATCACCAACAAAACAATCATTTGCTAAGGCATCAACGTGGAAAAGGTTCATTCTCCCACATGTTATGTCATTCTTAGCTTTAGCAAAACATTCTCTTGCAAGTCATTAAGTAATATATTATTTAGTTAGTTATGAAATAATGCATATGATTTGCTATCTAATATGACATTACTCATTAATCGATATATATATGGTTTCAAAGTGACTAGCTTTAAAATCAAAAACAAATTAGTCAACTATAAAGGTTACAAAGACCCATTAGAATTAACACAATAATCACAATCTACACTTTTAAGGCTGTAAAGCACTTATAAACAAGCATATGAACAAAAGAAATATATTTCGATTTTTGGGAAAAAAACACTACATAATTTGTAGTTCTAAGATAATGAAATTACATGAACACACTCAATGTGATAATTGTTGCAAGGTTCTTGACCGTCCCTGTCTATTATCTTGTCAAATTAACCAAAAGAAACACATATAATTCAGTATCATTATGAATTTTGGAAGTGAAGATGACTCGTGCAAAGAAAATTCAACCGTTTTACACAAAAGAAGTTTTTATCATCGAATCTAATAGATTAATGGTTAGTAAAAAAATCCAAAACTGAAAAATGAATCTTCAACAAATGTCAAACTTTGTTCAAAAAGGTTTTGATTCCACAGGCTAAATACCTAACCCTTCAGCATAATCCAATAGAACCCATGTTTGACAACATAAAGGAATGACAATAAAGTTCAAGATTGAAAAAAAAACCAATGAACAAAGATAATTCTCATTATTACTCTTATTACCTTTTATGCCTATGATGTTATGGCTAGTCTTCTTCACTCCTCTTGGAGCACTAAACCCACTATTGCTCACCTTTGCAATTGAAAGACACAATCCTTGCCAAAATATAAAGGGGTTCAGTAAATAAAAAAGATAAAAAAAATGAAAAAAACCTACAATGGACACTTGAAATCAAGCTGTTAGACAAATTTCTTAGAAATAGACAAAAAAAAAAACTAAGTTGAATGCTTCCACCATGGGGATTGCCATATACAAGGTGATAGTACCGATGAGGGCCATTCTCAACATAATCTGATATTGACATCCTTCGTGTTTTGTAATCTTTTTTCTCAGTGAAATGAAACAATAAAATAAGAAGAAGAAGAAGAAGAAGAAGAAGAAGATTGCACATAAAGGAATAACCAAATTCCTCTTTTAAAGCCTTTTTGGTTCCCTTTGTTTCTTGAAACCAAAATTTGAAGAATGTTATCGTCTTCTTCTTTCCCCAAATCAACCAAGAAAAATAATAAAAAACTCATCTGATAGAGGGAAGGAAACTCCACTATCTTCATCAGGAACTTAATCATGGAGAAGTGGTGCGGCAGGCTCTTGATATTTTGTCCACAAAAGAGGGGTCAATACTGACCCAACTCATGACTGGTTGCCTTTAGTGAAGAAGTGTTTGACTATTCGGCAAGAAAACCCGCATGCAATTATAGTATCAATATGACTCATTAATTTTCATCGACTAAACAGAGGCACTGTTATTTACATGATTGGTGTTGGTTCATGAAGATGAATAAAGAAATATGAGAATAAGCAAGAGAAATAGGTTGGTTGGGTTAGTGGAAAAAGGAGTGTAACTGCAAAAGAAACCACCCATTAGTATTTGAAAATTAGGCTCCAACACTCTAGGGGAGCAAAAGGAACAGGTGCAGATATGGAAAAAAATTGATTAGTATAAGATTTGGGATGACCTGATGTGACATGATGTGTCATCTAAATTGGTTATATATTGGCCCACCCTTGGATTTTAGTAATTGTTGTTTTATATAATGTTTTCTTTGCCCACAGGTGAGTTTATATTATATGTTTATATCCCTATTTTGGTAATATATTACTGTTTATTACCTATATAATTAATTATCTTGTTTTCAGCTCCTATGGCATTTTCTATGAAGAACATTATTAATCATGTCAAGATCCTTACTGGAAATAATTATAAGAGGTGGAAGGATGATATTGAGTTGGCTCTTATGCTATTAGATATCGACATGGCTATCATGGACGATGAATCTCTTTTGACTAATGAGATACTAAAGAGCAAAAGGCCTATCATAAGGAGTGGGCCAAGGAAAATAGGAAAGCGTTGATGTTGATCAAGAGGTTCATTGATGAAGCTCTTGTGAAGGAAATTCCTACATAAAAGAAAGCCAAAAATTTTCTTGATTCTATCAGGGAAAGGTATTGGTACGGGTGTCGCTGCCCGCAACAAATTAAAAGGATTTTCAGTTACCGAAATGCACCAAGAATGTACCTATAGTGTAATCCGGGTCGTCTCACGTGGAAGCAATGTGATTGATTTTAAAGAAATTGGGGGGTTTTTAGAATTTTGGAAAACAAATTAATTCGAGAAAAATTACGATACAAAAATTACCTACACAGAGATTCCTTCAGATTAATAATTATTCTATCATAGGTTCAAACAAATAAATTCATGATGGTAGCTAGCTACGTAAATTGTGCCATCGTACAATCGACGATGCAATTCTACTCAACAGTCATACGAACGTAATTCTACTAAGGGTTTAACTAACACAAGAACTAGTGATCACAATCATGACCCTATAAACCTATGTTAATTTAGTTGTCAATTGCGATAGCATAATTCCTAACGGAATTAATCCTGACCCCTTACCAATTGGAGATAATCAAATCAATTAACCCAATTTTTCAAACAGTATTCAGATCATGCAAACAATGAAACACAATCCACCACTCTCAAAAGAAAATCACAATAATCATCGCAATTAGAATTAGAAGAGAAAACCATAGGGACGAAAAACCAATCAAGAACTGAATTTAAATAAACGGGAACCTCAAGAACAATTCTGATCTTCAGTTGGCTCTGCGCGCGGTAAGAAAATTACTCTTCCATAAGGGGAGTATTACAAACGTAGTCTGATGAAGGCGGTAAAATTGTAATCCAGAATTTCTGATCAAAAATTGATCAAGAGCCCTAGTCTAGAGAGAGAGAGTGTGTGTGTGTGTGTGTGTGAGTGAGAGAGATAGTGTGAGTGTGTGTCCAAGAAAACCTAAAAAAAAAAATAAAATTTCGAGATTGCCACCCGAACGTCAGTGAGCACGGGAAGTGAAATTTCACTTATGACTGCTATAGCAGTGTTTGACCGCTATAGCGGTCTTGGCTATTCTCATATGCGCTGCTGCCAAAATGTCCCCCTGATGACCGCTATAGCGGTCTTAGCTTTGCTCTCGTGTACGCTGCTGCCATATTCCTCTTCTGGTGACCGCTATAGCGGTGTTTGACCGCTATAGCAATCTTAGCCTTGTAAAGTTCACTGTTCCTTTCACCTGGAGGGAAATTTCAAGATCTTTTACTAGCCTTGCTCACTAGTTCACCAATTGGGAGTCTTGTTACTAGACATAGCTCATAAAAAAAATGGTTAATAGCACAGGTAATTTTCAACAACAATTATTGTTCCCAAAATGGTGCTAATAACCAAGAAATTACTTAACAGTGCAAGATGAGGACAAAGCGCAAACTAACCAATTAAGCATCAATTCATTATAATTCGATTGCAAATAATTCAAAGTTAAGGTGAGAAATGGGTGCATAAATGCAACCCATCAAACCTCCCCACACTTGAACAATTGCATGTCCTCATGCATGGAACTAATATGCGAAGACAAAAATGAGAATGCAGGATGCTACTAAGCCTAATAATGGAAAATGCATAACACATATATGACATGCCAGAAATTTACCAAATAAAGGGGGTAATTAGAAATGGTTAACAACAGCCAATACACAACAAGAAGCTTGAATCCGATGGCATTCACCGGGTCAATCAAGATGGCACATGGCAAGAACGAGCAAAACAAGTATGACTAAGTTAACCTCAGAAGGAATGTGTGTATCACTCTCAACTCAAGCTCATAAATTTTATAGCACACTCTAGCACTTAACAAGGAATTTCTTCCATAAGCTTGCCTTTTTTCTAAGTTACCACAGGTCAATCACAAGTCTAGGAAAATTTCAAGAGGACTTTTCAAGGTGGATTGGGCTTAGGGACAGGTGGGATAGATGTGAGAGATGGGCTAAACTTAGTTCCTGCAATATCAAGTTGCAACACAAGATCTCACATGAGAGAAACCACAACCTCTAATTGCTCTTTTTGCTTTGAAGGCTTTTCTTGATTTGAGCCCACTTAATTGCTTGCAAAGGTGGATTGGTGAAACTCAGCTTTCCCAATTTTTTTCTTTTTTTCTTTTTCACTTTTTTATTTTTTATTTTTATTATATATATATATATATATTTTATTTTTTTGATATTTTGAAGAAATTTCCACCAATCCACATCTTTATCTATCAAGGCTTATGGTACTTTTCTTTCCACATCAGGTAATGATTTCCCTACACTTAGGTTATTACACATACTAATTTGCACCAAGCTCTTACAAGTCCTAAGTTGGTTGGTGTTCATGGTTTTCTGCTTAGGTTTGAATTGTGCTAAACAACAAAAATGGGCGAATAGGCTCAATGGGGCTAGCCAAGGGATAAATGCATGCAAGGAAGGCTATATGGCTAAGTGGGTGAAAAGAAAGAATGCCTCAATCATTAACATACGAGACAGTGTGAAGACAATGCTTTAACCAAGAATTGGGCAAGTTCTAGAATCCATTCCAAGAGAATGCACACACATCAACAGAAATAGTGATTAAGCAGTAAAAATCACATTTAGGCGCAAAAGCTCACAGGTAAAAATAATTAACTAGTCAAACAAGTTAAATTCCATTACATTGCTCAAGTGACCATCAGATTAACTAGTGCACCATATAGATCAAAACAAAAAATAGTTATAAGGTACAAGCAGTGTTCAACCATAAACTGATCAACTCCCTATTTTTTATGCAAAATGATATGCAAACAACTACCATGTAATGCAAGACATAAAGCTAGAACAAAATGAAAAGTTCAAAGAAAATGGAGATGAAAATACTTAAGCAAAAAGGGTGGGAAAATAAACCAAAGACCCATAGAGTAACCCTCCCTACACTTACAAAAGGCACTGCCGTCAGTGTCTAGACGAGTGCAACCAAGCAAAATAGCGAGAAGCAAGCTCAATAATCCTCAGTATCAGAGGTCTCCAAGTTTGAAATCTCAACATCAGGATCATCCTCCCAAGAATCTGAGTTAGGATCCCCACGGGGCTTAGTACGCCGGGCAGGGGGTGGTGGAGCCGGCTTTGCAGCCGCCTCCTCTACTAGGGGCTCAATGCCCTGAATCCGTAACTCTAGGCGGGCCATCCTCCCCATTATACGCTCCTCTGAGGCCTGAATGGAGGTAGTGACATGAGCCATGAGCTGCTTAGTAATCTCTCGCTGTATAGTGGTGAGGGCTGCCGCAAGTGGGTTAGAAGTGCTAGTCCCACTCTCCCCTCTCTGAGACCTTTTCTTCGCCTTAGAATCCTTAGAAAGCAAATTTTTGACCACAACAGGCTTGCTCGGTTCCACCAGGACATCATCAGGGAAAGTGGGGACAGCGGCGGACATGGCCATCCTGGTAATCAAGGAAGGGTATGGAAGACCATTGCAGGCTTTATCATGGTGAACCTTCTCCATGTGCCGTCGGATAAGACGAGGAAGATAGACTCTCTTCCTTTCAACTAGGCAATAAATGAGGCAAACTTGGTCTAAAGTGAGGGTGGAGACATAGGAACAAGGAAGGACATGCGAAAATACTAGCTTCATCCACAAACGGGCCTCAAAGTTCAGCATAGAACTCTTCAGGTGAGTAGGGAGGAGCCGGGCATTGCGGATCCACTCCGTGCCGGAATAAGTGATTCTGTCCTTGATCACATCTTTATCCATTGTTGCCAGCTGTTGTAGGAGCTGCTGGTACTCATCCGGTTGGCAGTCATATGGGGTGACATGAAGCTGTAAAGCATCCCAGAGGGCATGCGAGCTGACGGGAATCTGGCGCCCTCTAAGGTAAACCTTTGACTGACTCACGCGCCCCCAGTTAACGTAAAACTCCCGCACCAAAGAAGCATTAATGGGTGCGGGGGTGTCCAGAAAAAATCTCCAACCCTGTGCCTCAATGTCATGGAGCACCCTGTCAGCATGGGCCTCCACGCCACTAAAATCAAATGGTGCTTCTACTAGAAGCGGGCGATGTCGGATGATCTTCAAATATCACTGCTCCATTTGGTAATCGATGAACCGGAGAGGGTCTTGGGCGGGAAGGTGATCAGTGTCCTCGCCCTCAACATGGGGGCGCTTACCCTTGTCAGCTCTGGGAGCCATACCTGAAAAGAAAGAAAATGTGCATGAATCCAATACCAATGATAGGTAAACAATCAATAATAACATAAGTGATGCACATAATCTATGGATGGCTGAAGAAACACATACAAAAATCATGTATGTGATGAACAAACGTGAATACATGACCCAAGGAAAGAATCGAACTTCGTTTAGGAATTCTCACAAACACATGGTGGGCATAGTTAAGGTCAATAGTAAGAAATCCCACCATGTAATGAAGCTTCCCCAAAAATTCAAGAAAAACAACAATCCAGGAGGAACAAAACAGCAATATAGTAGGAGGGAAGGAGTAAAGAGAACAAACCTGTTACAATAAAAGAGAATGAAACGAAAGGGAGGATGGAAGTGGTGCGGTTGAGGCGCGGAAGAGAGTATTGGGCCGGTTGAGGCACGGTGGCTTGGGGGAGGGAAAGGGAATGGGGATAGCGTGGTGGTGCTATGCTTGTGAGTAGGTGGGAGAGGTTGAGAAAGTTGAGAGAGTGGGAGGGAGAATCACGCGCAGAAAGAAGAGGGGAAGAAGAAGGAATGAGGCACTGCACCTCACCTTTTGTGACGCTGCCCACCGCTATAGCGGTTCGTGAATGCTCCTTTCCCTAAGTGAAACGCAGCGTTTTCACTTAGGGCCCTCCGCCTTTTTTTAAGTTCTTTTTTTTTGGACGTAAAAGAGAAAGCAGAAATTTTTATTTTTATTATTTTTTTATTTATTATTTTTTTTATTTTTGTGAAAACTAATTACTGACAACGTTAAACTTAGAACTTACCTGACCGCTATAGCAGTCCCTGGAGTGCGCGAACATGGCATGAGAAGCAATGACCGCTATAGCGGTTGGAGACTGCTATAACGGTGTCCAGAGGCCTTTTTCTGCATAATTATGCAGTGGAATTGCTGTAACAAGTGCAGACCAGTCTCTTGAACCTGAAAATCTACAAACAGTGAGAATAAAAGAAATGGCTGAAATGAAATAAAAAAAAAGAATAAATAAAATAAAATAAAAGAATTAAATAGTGGGTTGTCTCACACTCAGCACTTTGGTTTAACGTCCCCAAGTTGGATGTTCAGGCCCCTACTAGGAAGGGTAAATGGCTTACACCAATTTAACTTCAGACTTTCCCCCAAGATCCACAGAAGCTTCATGATATACCTTCAGCCGGTGTCCATTGACTTTAAAAATTGTTTTGGACTTGGGGTCCTGAATTTCCACAGCTCCAAAGGGATATACTTTTGTTACCTTGAAAGGTCCATCCCACCGAGATCTCAACTTCCCAGGCATCAGTTTCAACCGGGAGTTGTAGAGGAGCACGAGTTGCCCCTCTTGGAACTCTTTCCTCAAGGTATCGTGAAACACCTTGGTCCTCTCCTTATACAGCCAAGAGTTCTCATAGGCCTCATACCTCAATTCCTCCAACTCTTGCAGCTGCAACTTTCGGGCCTTACCCGCCTCTTCCAAATCCATGTTGCATTGCTTGACAGCCCAATAAGCCCGATGCATCATCTCTACAGGCAAATGGCACGCCTTACCAAAAACAAGCCGAAAAGGACTCATTCCGATAAGCGTCTTGTAGGCTGTGCGATAAGGCCATAGAGCATCATCCAATCTCACACTCCAGTCCTTCCGATTGGGCTTCACAGTCTTTTCCAGGATTCTCTTGATTTCCTGGTTAGACACTTCAGCTTGTCCGTTAGTTTGGGTTGGTAAGGAGTGGATACCTTATGAACAACCCCATATCTACGGAGCAAAGCTTCCATGCTCCGGTTACAGAAGTGAGTCCCCTGGTCACTAATAATAGCTCTAGGCATGCCAAACTTGCAGAAAATGTGAGAACGAATAAAAGCAACAACTACCGTAGAATCATTAGTATGGGTAGCAATAGCCTCCACCCACTTGGACACATAATCTACAGCCAGAAGTATGTAAACATAGCCATAAGAGTTGGGAAAAGGGCCCATGAAATCAATGCCCCAAACATCAAAAACTTCACAAAATTGTATGGGTTGTCGAGGCATCTCATTCCTCCAAGAAATATTCCCTGTTCTCTAGCACTGTTCACAAGATTTGCAAAAATTGTAGGCATCTCTAAACAAAGTTAGCCAGTAGAAACCCGAGTCCGATACCTTTCTAGCAGTGCGTTGGGGCCCAAAGTGGCCCCCACTCGCATAAGTATGACAAAAACGGAATATGGACTCGAATTCCTCCTGAGGCATACATCGCCTGACTACTTGATCACTACAAATTTTCCACAGATAAGGGTCATCCCACACATAGTATTTAGCATTGCTTTTAGCTTTGCAAATTGAGCTAGTAAAAAGTGTGAGGGACCCACTCTAGCAACCAAGTAGTTAACAATATCAGCATACCATGGGACAGCAGACACACTCATCAGTTGTTCATCAGGAAAATTATCATTGTGAGGTTTGTTATCCGGGTCAAAGTGCTCAAGCCTGCTTAGATGGTCTGCTACTAAGTTTTCTACTCCAGTTTTGTCTTTTATTTCCAAATCAAATTCCTAGAATAGCAACATCCATCTAATGAGCCTAGGCTTGGCTTCCGGTTTCTTTAACAAATATTTAAGTGTTGCATGGTGCGAATACACTACCACTTTAGAGCCTAGCAAGTATGAGCGAAATTTATCCAAAGCGAAAACAATGGCTAGGAGCTCTTTCTCAGTAGTGGTGTAGTTAGACTGTGCAGCGTCCAAAGTGCGGGAAGCATAATAAATAGCATGAGGAACCTTACCTTTGCGTTGTGTAAGTACAGTGCCTACCACATGGTCAGAGGCATCGCACAAAAGCTCAAATGGCTGGCTCCAGTCAGGTGGCTAGATGACTGGAGTGGTGGTTAAGGCCTTCTTCAACCTCTCAAAGGCCTCCCTGCACTTGTCATCAAAAATAAGTTCAGCATCCTTTTGCAACAGGGAGGTGAGAGGCTGGGCAATCTTGCTAAAATCCTTGATAAACCTCCTGTAAAAACCTGCATGGCCAAGAAAAGAGCGAATCTCCCGCATGTATGCGGGGTGAGGCAAGGAGGTAATAACTTCAATTTTAGCAGGATCAACAACAATACCCTTGCTAGAGACTACATGGCCCAAGACTATACCTCGTGCAACCATAAAATGACATTTCTCAAAGATCAGAACAAGGTTGGTCTCAACACATCTCTGTAGCACTCTAGCTAAGCTACTCAAACATGAATCAAAAGAAGAACCAAAGACAGTAAAGTCATCCGTAAATACCTTCATGCACTCCTCAAGCAAGTCAGAGAAAATGCTCATCATGCACCGCTGAAAGGTAGCCGGTGCGTTGCATAGCGCAAAAGGCATCTGTCTATAAGCATAGGTGCCAAAGGGGCATGTGAAGGTGGTCTTCTCCTGGTCTTTCGGGGCAATATGAATCTGAAAGTACCCCGTGTAGCCATCCAAAAAACAATAGTGGGATTTCCCTGCTAACCTTTCCAACATCTGATCAATGAAAGGCAGGGGGTAGTGGTCCTTCCAAGTGGCCTGGTTAAGCCTCCGGTAATCAATGCAAACCCTCTAACTGTTCTACACACAGGTAGGAACCAACTCACCTTTTTCATTCCTCACCATGGTGATCCCCGACTTCTTGGGAACCACCTGTATCGGGCTCACCCATTCACTGTCAGATATTGGGTAGATGATTCCAGCCTGTAAGAGCCTTGTCACCTTCTTTTTTACCACATCAAGAATTAGTGGGTTGAGCCGGCGCTATGGTTGTCTAATTGGCTTAGCTCCCTCCTCTAGAAAAATCTTGTGCATGCAGGTGGAGGGGCTAATCCCTGTGATATCATCCAAAGTCTAGCCAATGGCCCTCTTGTGCCTTCTCAAAACCACAATCAAATTATCCTCTTGGGACTTAGAGAGGCCATTGGCAATGATGACTGGTAGTGTCTCACCCTCCCCCAAGAATGCATACTTGAGGTGGTCAGGGAGGGGCTTCAGCTCTGGCCCTGTTAACTGTGTACCTGCTCTTGTAAGCTTAGACAATTCTAAAGTAGCAGAATCATCATATCCAGTGGAAGAAACAGATAATATGGGCTCAGAAATTAATGTAGTGTCAGAATTGGGGGTGATGCTACTAAATGCATCAATGACCGGGCTTGTGGCATTAGCTACCAAAATTTCAGAAGTTTTCTCAAAGAATTGCCCTGTCAATGATGCATCAATAGAAGCACACTCCCTGCACAAATTGGTAGTACCATCACAGTTACAACATTCAAACTCTAGTACCATCCCCAATAACTCATCAAAATTCTCAGTTAATCCAACAAAAATATCATCAATCAAGGAGTCAATGATATCGACGCTAAAAACAGAATGCTCTTCAGGTGGGTGCTTCATGGCATCAGTTAAGCAAAACTAAGCCTTCATATCCTCACACTCAAAAGACAAGGTACCTGCGTACACATCGATCTTGGTTCTTGCAGCTTTTAAAAATGGTCTTCCCAAGATCAATGTGTGCTCAGGAGCATTGACATCATCCTTCATAGCCAAAACATAAAAGTCAGCTGGGAAAATTAAATTGTTTACCTGGACTAGGACGTCCTCAAGTATCCCATCTGGACTCTGAATGCTCCGGTTGGCCAACTGAACTCTCAGTCTAGTGGGTGCTAGCTCTCCCCCACCCAAGGCCTCATAAACTGAATGGGGCATAATACTGATGGCCGCCCCAAGATCTGCCAAAGCTTGCCCAATATGAAGGTTCCCAATAGTGCAGGGAACATTGAACGCACCTGGATCCTTGTGCTTCATAGGAAGCTGACCTAGCTAAATAAGAGAAGAGGCTTTCACTCCCATGGTCACTCTTTCCACTTCATTGCCCTTCAACTTCCTCTTGTTGGTGCATAGGTCTTTAAGGAACTTTGCATATTTTGGAATTTGCCTAATTGCATCCAACAAAGGAATATTGACCTCTACCTTCCGAAAAGTCTCCAAGAGGTCCTTCTCCAACTCCAATTCATTGGGCCTCTTAGGTCTTGCAACTCGCTGTGGGAAAGGCAATGAAATGGGTCTTGTTACCTGATCTTCCGCCTCCTTTTGCTTGCATAGAGGCTCATCTCTCAGTACCTCTGGTTGTACTTTTTCCTCATCCTAGCTCTCAACCACAACCTGTTTTGGGGGACCGGCAACCTCAGGTAAAACTGTACCAGACCTCAAAGTGATGGCAGAAACATTCCCCTTGGGGTTGGGAATTGTTTGTGAAGGAATGGTAGATGCACTTCCCTGCTAAGGCGGGGAGTTCTCAAGTCTCTGAATTGCATTCCTCATCTCTTGCATGGCTTGTTCTTGTTTCCTCTGGGTCTTAATCATCATCTTCATCATCTCCTGCCATGGTGCTTCTGAAGAGGCAGGAGGTACAGGTAGTGCTGGAGGTTGTTGGGGACTGGGGAGCGATGGGATAGGTGGTGAAAGGAATGTGGGCTGGTTATGTTGTTGCCTCTGCTGAGGTGGCACATACTTCTGTTGTTGCTGTTGAGGGGCATTGTTCCACCTAAATTTTGGGTGATCTCTCCAGCCGGGGTTATAAGTGTTGCTATATAGGTTGTACCCCTGCTGTCCACCCTGATTTTGAGGCCTTCCAGGAAATATATTACCAGCTACCACTGAGGTAGGATCTTCTTGCAACTGTGGGCACATATCTGAAGTGTGTGACTCACAGGAACAAATACCACACACCTGTACTGCCTTGACTGGAGAAGCTTGGTTTAGTGCAATTTGCTTTAGGAACTTTGTAAGCTCATCCAATTTCTTTTCTACCTTGCTACTCTCACATGGGGACACTTCGCTCACCTGACGGGTACTGCTGCCGGCTCTAGACCCAAACTGTTGGGAGTTCTCAGCCATGTTTTCAATCAATAGCCTAGCTGCTGTAGGGGTCTTGTCAACTAATGCACCCCCACTAGCAGCATCAATCATACTCCTTTCCATGACCAACAGCCCCTCATAGAAATACTGGATCAAAAGTTGCTCAGAAATCTGATGCTAGGGGCAACTAGCACATAACCTCTTGAACCTCTCCCAGTATTCATAAAGTGATTTTCCTTGCAGCTGCCGAATACCACAAATGTCCTTCCTGATGGCAGCTGCTCTAGAAGCTGGGAAGAACTTCTCCAGGAAAATGCGTTTCATACCGGCCCAGCTGTCAATTGTTCCATGGGGGATGTAGAAGAACCAGTCTTTGGCAGCTCCTTCAAGGGAGAATGGAAAAGCTCTCAGCTTGATTTGCTCCTCCGTTACCCCCTGAGGCTTCATAGTCATATAGATCACATGAAACTGCTTCAGGTGCTTGTGTGGGTCCTCTCCAGACAACCCATGGAACTTGGGTAGATGGTGCAAGAGTCCTGACTTCAGCTCAAAAGCACCTCCCTGTTCGGGGTAGACAATCCCCAGTGGTTGGTAGTTCAGGTCTTGAGCGGCAAGCCCCTTTAGCGTCCTGTTGATCTCTCCCATGTCACTTGAAACACTAGCAGTAGGATCAGAAAGTTCAGGAAAAGAAAAAGAAGAATTATTAGCTTCCCTAGTTGTATTAGAAGAGGAAGAGGGGTTACCCGATAAATTAGCTCTTTCCCTCGCAGCCTTCCTAAGCCTTTTGGCAGTTTTCTCAATCTCCAGATTAATTGGGAGTATGGGAAAATTAGGAAGGGAACGAGTCATAAAACTAACTTATCAGCAACAATCAAATACAACAGGAACAAAGGAAGAATAAATAAATAAAATAGAGCTACTTTTTAAATAAAATAAAAAGGAAGCAGAAATTAACAACAAAGGATAAAACAAAAATTAAAATAAATAAATAAAAATGAAAACAAATAAATAAAAAGAAAGAATCAATAACACCGCTTCCCCGGCAACGGCGCCAAAATTTGGTACGGGTGTCGCCGCCCGCAACAAATTAAAAGGATTTTCAGTTACCGAAATGCACCAAGAATGTAGCTATAGTGTAATCCAGGTCGTCTTACGTGGAAGCAATGTGATTGATTTTAAAGAAATTGGGGGTTTTTAGAATTTTGGAAAACAAATTAATTCGAGAAAAATTACGATGCAAAAATTACCTGTACAGAGATTCCTTCAGATCAATAATTGTTCTATCATAGGTTCAAACAAATAAACTCATGATGGTAGCTAGCTACGTAAATTGTGCTATCGTACAATTGATAATGCAATTCTACTCAACAGTCATACGAACGTAATTCTGCCAAGGGTTTAACTAACACAAGAACTAGTGATCACAATCATGACCCTATAAACCTATGTTAATTTAGTTGTCAATTGCGATAGCATAATTCCTAACGAAATTAATCCTGACCCCTTACTAATTGGAGATAATCAAATCAATTAACCCAATTTTCCAAACAGTATTCAGATCATGCAAACAATGAAACATAATCCACCACTCTCAAAAAAATAATCACAATAATCATCGCAATTAGAATTAGAAGAGAAAACCATAGGGACGAAAAACCAATCAAGAGCTGAATTTAAATAAACGGGAACCTCAAGAACAATTTTGATCTTCAGTTGTCTCTGCGCGCGGTAAGAAAATTACTCCTCCATAGGGGGAGTATTACAAACGTAGTCTGATGAAGGCGGTAAAATTATAATCCAGAATTTCTGATCAAACAAGAGCCCTAGTCTAGAGAGAGAGAAAAAGTGTGTGTGTGTGTGTGTGTGTGTGTGTGTGTGTGTGTGTGTGTGTGTGTGTGTGTGTGTGAGTAAGAGAGAGTGTGTATCCAAGAAAACCTAAAAAAAAACCTAAAATGTCGAGACTGCCACCCGAACGTCAGCGAGCACAGGAAGTGAAATTCCACTTATGACCGCTATAGCGGTGTTTGACTGCTATAACGGTCTTGGCTATTCTCATATGCGCTGCTGCCAAAATGTCCCCTTGATGACCGCTATTGCGGTCTTAGCTTTGCTCTCATGTACGCTGCTGCCATATTCCTCTTATGGTGACCGCTATAGCGGTCTTAGCCTTGTAAAGTTCACTGTTCCTTTCACCTGGAGGGAAATTTCAAGATCTTTTACTAGCCTTGCTCACTAGTTCACCAATTGGGAGTCCTGTTACTCGACATAGCTCATAAAAAAATGGTTAATAGCACAGGTAATTTTCAACAACAATTATTTGTCCCAAAATGGTGCTAATAACTAAGAAATTACTTAATCGTGCAAGATGAGGACAAAGCGTAAACTAACCAATTAAGCATCAATTCATTATAATCAATTGCAAATAATTCAAAGTTAGAGTGAGAAATGGGTGCATAAATGTAACCCATCAGGTATGCAGTTTCTAGTAAGGCCGAAGCTGGTCAATTGATGGACAACTTCATCAACATGAGGTATAATGGGAATGGTGGTGTTAGGCAGTACATTATGAAGATGGTAACCATAACTTCAAAACTCAAAGACCTTAAGTGCCCAGTAGATGATAAGTTCCTTGTGCACCATGCCCTTAGCATTTTGCATGCCAAATTTAATGCACTGAAAACTTCCTATAATATCCAAAAGGAGGAGTAGGATATAAACACTTTGATATCCATCTGTTCACAAGAGAAGGATAGAACCATATTTCATCTAAAATTGTGAATTTGGCTTTTCAGCCACGCCAAAAGATTTTTTTCAAAAAAAAAGGAAAGAAGCCTAAGGGTAATGATAATGTTGATAAAAAGGATGGTCCATCTCACAGGCCCCTTGGCCCAAGACCTTACATTCAGAAAGGTTAGCTAAAATGTTGGTTTTGCAAGTCAGTAAGTCATAAAAAATCAAATTTCTAAGCTTTCAAATATTTCATTGAGGCCTAAAAGGCTAAAGGTGAGTCACTAGCCTTCATTTGCTTTGAATCTAGTTTGGTAGATGTTCCTGTTAACTCATGATGGATTGATTCTGGAACATCTGTTCATGTTGCAAATACATTGCAGGGGTTTAAGAGTAAGCAAAAACCAAGTGATGATGAAGTCATCGTGTTCGTGGGGAATGGAATAAAGGTTGATGTCCCATTCATAGGATTTGTCGAGTTAAAATTGAAATTAGGATTTATTTTGGTTTTGAAAAGGTTGTTTATGTATTGTCCATGAGATGAAATTTGATTTCTATGTTAAGACTTGATGATTGCAATTTTTTTTTTAATTTTAAAGATAGAGCTTGTCTTTTGTCTTATGATTCTCAAGTTGTTGGCAAAGTAATTAAATATAATTATTTATACCGTGTGGATCTTGATTTCAATGTCTATAATTCCTTACATGTTCACGTAGCTGGTAATAAAAGGACTTTGATTAAAGAAAATTCTTTTTCCTTATGGCATAGGCATCTTGGTCATATTTCTAAAGATTGAATTGAAAGAAATGAAATTTTACCCCCACTTGATTGCACTAATCTTGAAGAATATGTGGATTTCATGAGAGGAAAAATGACTAAGATGACTAGGAAAGGTTCTACTCGTAGTAGGGACCTTTTCGAAATTATACATACTAACATTTGTGGTCCTTTAAAACCAACATTGTGCAAAAATAAATATTTTATCACATTCATTGATGATTTTTCATGTTTTGGTTATGTCTACTTGATTAATGACAAATCTTTGTCTTTGAAAAAATTCAAAATTTTTAAGATTAAGGTAGAAAACCAATGTGGTAAAACCATCAAGATTGTAAGCTCAGATTTGGGTGGTGAATACTATGGTAGGCATGGAGAGATTGGACAATTGAAAGGGCCTTTTGCTAATTTTTTGGAGGACTGTGGGATTGTTCCCTAACATACCATGCCTGGGACTCCCGAATAGAATGGTATGGCTGAAAGGAGAAATTGCACTTTGATGGATACAGTGAGATCCATGATGAGTCAAACCAAATTACTAGATTCCATTTAGGGTGAAGCCCTTAAGACAGTCGTACTTATCCTAAATAGAGTACCCTTAAAATCTGTTCCCAAAACACCTTTTGAGCTGTTTAAGGGGTGGAAACCTAGCCTTAACCATTTTCGTGTATGGGTTGTCCTGCTGAGGTTAGACTTTATGACTCTACTACATCAAAGTTAAGTCCTAAAACCACCAGGTGCTATTTTGTTAGCTATCCTATCAATGCCAAAGGTTATGGATTCTACTATCCAACACGTGGAATAGTTGAGCCAATCTCTGCCAAGTTCCTTGAGAATGATCTAGGAAATCTTGATGTCTCTATTGATGATGGTTCAAGTTCTAACAGTCAGCGTGTCATGGTACCGATTCATATTATACAAGAAAGGTGATGTATCAATCGGTTAAGAGGATTCTTGAGGAGCCATAACAGGAAGTTGTAGAGGATCAATTACCACCACCTTCACAACAATTTGTTAAGGATCCTCCTCTCAGGAGATCACAAAGGCATAGAAGACTAGTGAACCATAATGATTATTATACTTTTCTTGGAGAGTCAGAGATTGGATGTATGCCAGACCCAAGGAATTTTAATGAAGCTGTGTCTAGTGCTCTTGGAGATAAGTGGATTGAGGCTATGAATGATGAAATTCTTTCTATGAGTCACAATAGTGTGTGGGAGCTTGTAGAGATTCTTGAAAATTTTAAGGCCATTGGTTGTAAATGGGTATTTAAGACTAAGAAAGACTCCAATGGTAATATGGAGCAATACAAAGCTAGACTTGTGGCTAAAGGCTTTACTTAGAAAAAAGTTATTGATTACAATGAAACTTTTTCTCCTATCTCATCTATGGATTCCCTTAGGATCATTATGGCCTTGGTGGCTCATTTTGATTTAGAATTGCATCAAATGGATGTGAATATAGCTTTTCTAAATGAGGACCTTGATCAGAAAGTATACATGCAGTAACCTCAAGGATTCATAGAAAGTCGGAAAGAGCACTTGGTATGCAAGCTAAATAAGTCAATTAATGGTTTGAAACAGGCTTCACGACAATGGTTCCTGACAATGGTATCTCAAATTTGATGAGATTGTTAATTTTATAGGCTTTGAGGAAAACAAAGTGGATTCATGCATATATCTCAAGGTCAGGAAGAGTTGGTTTATTATTCTTGTTCTCTATGTAGATGATGTTTTGCTTGCCAATAGCAGTATTGATATGCTTGTTGAGATGAAAAGTACGTTATCAACATGTTTTCACATGAAAGATCTTAGGGAAGGCTACTTTGTTCTAGGGATTAAGATCCATAGGGACAGGTCATGCAGACTGTTGGGTTTGACCTAAAGGACTTGTTGGGTTTATATTTGGTCTGAGAGACTGTAAGCCTTTTGATACTTCTATTGCCAAAGGGGATAATTTGAGCAGGGATCAATATCCCAAGAATGATGTTAAGAGGAAGGCTATGAAGGATGTTCCTTATGCTAGTGTAGTGGGTAGTCTTATGTACGCTCAAATTTGCACCAGACCAGATTTGTCTTTTGTTGTTAATGTGCTAGGAAGATTCTTGTTTAATCCAGGACATGCTCATTGGGTTGCAACCAAACAAGTAATGATGTATTTTCAAAAAACAAAGGATTACATGCTTGTATACAGGAGGGTTGAGGAGCCATATATAGTTGGTTACACTGATTCAGATTTTGCAGGTTGTCCAGATAATGAAATATCTACTTCTGGATACATTTTCATGCTAGCTGATAGATTTGTTTCATGGAAGAGTGTGAAACAGACTCTAATTCTTCCTCTACCATGCAGGCTAAGTTCGTTACATGTTATGGTGTAACATCACATGCAGTGTGGATGAGGAATTTCATTTCTTATCTTAAGATAGCAGACTCCATTGCCAAACCTCTGACAGTTTATTATGACAATAGTTCTACTGTTTTTTTCACTAAGAACAATAGAACAACTTTTGCCTTTAAACATATTAGGATTAAATTCCTTGTGGTTAGGGAGATGGTTGAGAATGGAGAGATTCTAGTAGAGTACATTCGCACTGAGGATATGCTCACTGACCCTCTAACTAAGGCACTTAGGCCCATAATGTTTATAAAACATGTTGATAGTATGCATCTTGTGAGGTCCTTTGATGTAATTGGTTAGTAGGAGTTGTTTTATTTTTGCTTTATGCTCATGTAATTACATTGGGTTTTATGTAATTTGGATTGTGAACTTATGCATATTATAGAATTGTTTCTTTTGGTGCCACTAATCTGTTTACTTATGTATCTCGAGATATGAATATGTTTTCTACAAGAAAGTGATCTTCATTGGAAAGATTTTGTTCCCTTGTGGGAATGGTGTTTCATGAGAAACATGTTATAATCTCCTTGTTGGAGGTTGGTTGTATTTTATTGCGAAGACACAATAAGAATCCATACACAATAGTATTAGTCAAATCACATATTATACTATGATGTGTATACACCCTATGCATTCATATTTGTGGATCATTGTAGGTAAGGTTATTTTGTTACGTGGTCATGGGTAAAGAGAACTCTTTACAATTTATCATTTGACCTATGATTCATATCTAGTAACCTTATTAACTAGAGTGATCTATTTTTTGTGGTGATATTTTTAGTTTTTATTTTGTGGTCACTATTGTTCAACCCGAGAGTCATTTTTCAAAATGTTTTAGAAATATAAAGCAAAACTCAATCAATATTGCCCAAGTGGGAGAACGTTAGAATTTTTTCGAGTTTGGACTACTATTGATTGATGTATATCTTAATTTTATAAAATGGGTTAAATGGACAGTTCAATTGTTCCCTGGAGACCGATTTAATAATATCTTATGATCCAATTATGGGTTTGGGATTAATCATGTATAATTAGGTTTAAGCTCAATTGTGAACATGCTGAAGGGTATTAGTCTGTAGTAACTTAGGCCCATGATAGATAAGACCAGGTTACAATATATTTCTTTTGGATAGGGTCCCCAGTTCAGTCTATATCTCTTGACGTGCTGCTCCATCAAGGCATTATCTGGCACAGGAGACAGAAAGAAAGTGGAAGCTCTCTGTACCTGACGTATAGCACATGTGCGTATGCTTACTAGTCAACACCAATTTGCACTATGGCTTCAAAATGTACATATCTTATATTGATTATAGGATTCCTATTTTTTGATGTTCTAAATTTCTAGTATTTGATCTTGTAAAATTAACACGGACGTAAAAAAAATTAAATTAAGTTAGGAGACGCCAAAATATAATTATCAACTCTGCCAACAATTTAAGGAGACATGTATGTATAAAATATCTATTACTTCTTAATCTTTATACATGTGTCATTACAGTACTCAAAATTTGTGACTATATATATATATATATATGCAGACACACACACACTTTACTTTCTTCTTTATTTTGGGATGTATATGCTTCTCTTTCTATTTTTATATATCTTTCTCTACTTTTTATCCACACGGGAAAAGGCGAGACATTTATACTTGATTTTATTTGATTTGCTATATTTTCAACATGAATTTTGCATTCACATATATTATTTAAGAAGTTACTATTATTGCACTTAAATCAAATTTGCACCCACAAAGTAGCATAAGCAAAATGAAATAATGATATTAATATCATCCTGCAAATAGTATCAACACTTTTGATTGGAAATTATATATTATGTGAGTGTTATCAATCTTATGTAGTTACAGAAAAAATTAAGAACAATGTCATGTTTGAAGTCATTATTTAAACAAAAAGTAAAGAAAAAGACTGTAAATGTGGGTGTAGATGGCTGGGCGTGGGAGTCCAACGAAACATATATAGCAATTGTAAATTTTTTTTAACAGTTTATCTATTTAATTTTATAACTGTTTTTTTTAATAAATGCTTTTAAAAAATTTGCTGAACTTAAAAATAAATTTCAACACAATTAAAGACACCAAAAGATAGTTATTTGAAGAACCCCCTTATTAATGGATAATATAGATAGTAAGTATAGATTAATAGTATAGATGCTTGCTAACTATATTATGTAAATGTTCGATAAATTATGTACACTCAAATATGTATATATATGATTTATGGATTAATATAAAATACTTTTGATGTATGATTAATGGATGATTTATGGACAGGTTTACCTGACACATGTACTTTTTTATTTGAAATAATAAATCATATTTTATTTTACATGGTTATTATCAATACATTGATTTGAGCGATTAAATATTGGATGTATTTATGGTGTGCCACTATTTTATACAATCCTTACTATTTTCGGGGATTGCTTTACGTTGTTATCGATGATTTTTAAAGTATCGAACATTACGTTACCTGTTTTCATGATTTTTTCAATCCTTACTCTTATTATGTGTCTCAAATATGATCATGTTAGAAATTTTTTCTCTGAATTCTAGAAAGGACTTCATGGCATCATAAGATTTGACCTGTTTTATTTGGAAAAAAAATTCAAAAGCTATGTTTTTGTGAAAGATGGTCAGTATCTCTTATTTCTGAAAACTAGACTGAGATATACAGATGAAACAGCAAAAGAAAAATGTATGCAACTTCATCTTGTCTTCTAGTTCTATTTTACAATATGTTTAAAGAGATACCTTTATGACAAATGAATTCTGAAAAAGATTTCTTTTAAAAGGTTGGAAAAATCTCTTTATCTAAACTAACCAAAAAGGACCCATGAAAGTCTCGGTACCAAAAGTTTTTTTTCTTTCCTGCAGTTATTTCTGGCATATCTCTATGTCTAAAATTTTAAAGGAAGCACTTTGATGATGATTCATCCAGATATCAGGCTCTGATTCTAAGTGGTGTTATAGTTTCTAAGAGATAATTGTTTCAAGAATCTCTCATGATGATGATGATGAAGGAAAAAACTTAAGGAAGACCTTGCTGAAAATCTTGTTTATGCTGAAGAAAGTTCAGAGATTTTCTATCTCAAGGAATCTCTAGAAAGCCAGCAGATGAAAGTCAAAACTTTCAAAAAGTAAGCTCCAGAACCTCAGTCCTTCAGAAAAATTTTGCTCAGACCTTTCAAGATGATCAAAAAATAGTCTTTCTGATAAATGACATGAGCAGTTTGAAGATGACATAGAAGCTGGAAGACCTGTTTCTACAGTAACTTCATGAAAGTTTTGTATTATAGATAATCTTCTATTGTCAAAGTTCTAAGAGTATTCCTAAGGGTATGCAAACCAAGTCACTCTTTGGATATTTATCAACCATGCTTTCATCACCACCACGATATCTATATTTGTTGAGAAAGCTTTGAGCTATCAAAGTTTGGTGGAAGTTGCACTGAATGTGCTATCCAAGTCCAAGAGAAAGGCAAAGTCTACTCATCATGTTAAAGACATCATCATCTGCTCTTAAGAGAAAGCTCTAGGATCATCTGAATAAATCTGATATTATCAGAGCAAGCAAATCTATTCAAGGAGAGAAGATCAAAAAGGAAAGACCAAAGCATTCCAAGCTCTTTGAACTCAGATACTGTGAAAAAGGAATCAAGTGTAAGACCATCTCTTGAGGTAAGTTGCCTTCCTATCCTCTGAAATAATTTTGTGCTATTTATCTTTTCAAGAATCTTATCAGCACTTCTTATCTAAGTATGTTTGTGAAAAATTTCTTTTCTGATAAAAACGAAGATGCTTAGCAAATAAATGTGTTTACTGAAGATCTTGTATCAAGATGTAATCACAATATCTTTGACTGAGTATCTCTTGGTTGTTTTTATGGCTTTAAAAAGGTTTTTAAGCTTTCATATATGCATAAGCATCTTTGCATAAAACTCTCTGGGTGGTTTCTCTTCACTACTCTCTTCTGAAGATCAAGCAAATAAATCAGAATTCATCCAGATACATATCCTCTTGAAGTTTATGCTTATCAATGTGCAAGAATGTAAGAAGATCAGTGTGCAAGATTGGGTCTACTTTCACATGCTTCAGAAGTCAGTTTTCAAGGCCACATATCTCTATGAAGAATGATGTATCAGTTTGCAAGGTTAGAAGGGAATCAAGTTGCTTAGTTTGAAGACAAATTGATAAAAAAGAAGACTATGTGTTCATAAGATGTTTATTGGGTCAAAAAGAAGGTCAGAGCATGATGGTTATATGAAAGCTCTGAACTCAGAGCAAGAAGAAGAATCTGGGATAAGATATGAAAGTTCTTCTAGAAGTTAGAAAGTAAATCATGAAGCCTCAGAAAGTTATCTCTTCAGAAAGTGAGATCAAGAGTCAAAAGACTCTCTTTTTTTTTTTAAAGAAGGATGAAAAGGCGGGAGTCTCTATCCACGTTGTCAGAAGTTTCTCTCTACCACATCACTTCATCTTCAATCACATCACATCTCTTTAATTTCCCATGTTACTCTTTGTTCTTAACTGTCAGCTTCTTGACCAATTTTTTTATAAATTTTAACCCTAAATGCTTGACCGCTTCATTTTGCTTTTACTTCTCTGTAACCTGAACCTTTCTTCTTCCTCTCCACAACAATCATTCTTCAAGGTTTCACCCTTGCTCCTTTAATCACTCTTTTTACCTTTGAACCATTTTCTTTTCATCTTTCTTTCTTTTTATGTCTTTTCTTTCAACCTTTATCTTTTTAGACATACCCCTTCACCTCCTCTATGGCAAAGGATAAGAATGTGGCTGAGTCTATCCCTATAGAAAAACCCTTTTACATGTTTGAAGATGCTGGCATATAGGACCATTTTGAGAGATTCTTCATGATCAGGAAGATGGCACCTGAAAAGTCTTTGTATAAAGACCTACGAGAAGAACTAACAAAAATGGGAAGAATTTTTGGAAACAAATGAACTCATCTTTCCTCAATTGTTAATGCCTTTTACTCTCCTTTACAGAGATTTTCACCTTCACAAGTCAAAGGAATAATCAGAGATTGCTCTATCAAGGTCACTGCTTTAGGTCTTGCAAAGATCATCAAAGCACCGTGTGAGGGATCATCTGCAAATCTTCACTAGACTGGGCAAAACCTCTAGGTGAAAATGAAGAAGAGATGTCTAGATATTTCATTGACTCATTATTCACAAGCCTAGTGAGATTACCATAGCCATGTTAAGTACTAAGGCAAGGAAAATATACACAATAGTTCAATTTTCTATCCTTCCATGAATTGGTAGCATAAATACTCTAGTTAGAATGGATTGCATGCTTCTCTATTGCCTAATAGTAAAGAGAAAAGTAAATCTGCCTATGCTCATTCTTGATTATATGATGAGTGCTAGAACAAAGGAAACTCGAAGGATTGCAAGTGTTCCATATGGCATGCTTCTAACTAAGGTGCTTCCAAAGGTCGACTTTCCTCTTGACAATGAAAGATATAAGTTGGTGGAAGGAACTATCTTCACACCCTCATCCTTCAGAACTACGAGAAAGAGGTCAATCCTCCAAATATTTGAGCCTACAAGGCAAAGCCCCAGAACAAGTAAAGGACAAGCTCAAAAGGCTTCATAGAAATATCAGTCCAACCAAGAGAAGGCAAAAGGGAAGAGAAAATTCATTATTCTTGATAGTGAATCTAATGAAAAAGATGTTCCTTTAATCCAATACTTTGAAAAGAGAACAAAAAGAAGAGATGAGGCAAGCATTCAATCATCAAAAGCAATAACCAAATCTGAAAAAGGTTATTAGCAGAAAAGAGATTGAGCTAAGATGTAAGAAGATGCACAAATGTGTATCACCTTTCACTATTTTGTGGCAGGAAGTCAAAAAATTTTAGGAGGAAGCATATCGTGTAACCGTGCTAAGTGATATTGAAGAAGAAGAAAAGGAAGAAGCTAATGAAGAACAAGCTGCAACATCATCTTTTGATGAAGAGGAAAATCTCCTGAATAGTGAAAAGGCCAGACTGAGTGTCATGACAAGTTCTGGACCCACACCTGAAGAATCTCAGATGGAGCCTATTATTAAAGAACCAAAAAAGGAAAACCATGCAACCTGTTTTCCTCTTGTACCTTTTGAATCTTTGCTTCTCCTTTCTATTTATAATCTTTCGGTTGAAGAAGAAGGCAACAGATTTCCTGAGGGACCAACTCCTACTATTTAGGAAGCTAATGCCACCACACTGGGCGAAAGTGTTCCTGACTTACCTACTCCAGTACAAGATCCTCATGATCCTTTCATTGCCCACATGCAAAATGATGATGATGTTGAGCTTATACCTATTCCCGCTGTCTCCACTTTGGTCTCTACCACTTTTGAAAATGTTCATGAACAATCATCCTCACCTCATTCTAAAGTGCAAGATGACACTAAGGGTAAATCACCAAGATCAGGGGACACTATACCCCTATACATTCTAGAGTCTTCTACCAGAGCTGCTTCTCCTCCTATCAATTTGTCATCTCTTTACCCAACTAAAACTTCAGTAATCTATCAAGTCATCCTACAGAATCAGAGAGAGATTTCTTCTAGAAGAGACAAATTTGAAGCAACCCTAGCTGCTCATAGTGCTTAACTAAGACAACTGGAAGACTCACAACTTTAGATGTTTCAATGGATACAATGTCAATTTCCTGGCACACCTCTTTTTTGATGATGTCGAAAGGGGGACAAGTTCTAGATTAAAGAAAATCTGTGCCTCAGGAATTCAGAAGGAGCTATGTTGATAAGAATGATATGCTAAGGACTTAGAGGGAGATATGCTGAAGGGTAGCCTAGAGAATTTTGTTTAGCCTGTTTCTAGCAATTTTTATGTATATCTTTGAACATGTTTTATGTTTACATAAGTTTCTTTAATCATTTTTTTGTGCTCTTATGCCTTATTTATATCTTTCTTAACTTGTGTTTTTAGTGCATACATATTCATCATGCTTCATTTTTTTAAAGCTTTGATTAATATCAATACTCTATCTAAGCTCAGCTAATCCCATATATCTCTGAGATATGTCTACCTCTTATCTTGAATGCGTATGCTTTATCATGCTTAAATCATATACGCTGGATTTTAGCTTACATGCTTTTTGTGATTAGTCTTGGCCAAGTATCTTTAGGAGCACAAAGTAGGTGTTGCTCTGATACAGTCCTATAAACTGAGTATTGATACATATGATGATCTTAATTGTTTTCCTTTATCCTTACTCTCTTTAGATATGCTTTTCCAAAGTTCTGTGCTTATCTTGATCAAAGTCTAGATATATATAGTTTCTGACTTGTCTTCAGAAACCTATGTTTACATATGATAAAAAGACCAAGATTAGTAAGCAAGATTTAGAAATCTCTCATAGAGTAATGTGTTTTTTTTTTTTGTTTTTCACAAAATCTATTGCAAAAAGGATCATACATCTTCTGTTTTTGAAAATAACATTTTTCATAATATGTTTCTTATGTGAAAAGTTTCATAGCTCTGTCTAAAAGCTCCTTCTTGACGTTTTAGGAATGATCCCTATACGAGCTTTAGATACCTGGATAGTAATATGTTGATCTTATCTTTCTCATGGTTTCTTCGAGTATTAGAAACTGCATAAGGATTAGCTTGTTTTAAAAATTTATGAATTCTTTGTTTTGTCATACCTTTGATCCATCTTTTCAAAGTTTCTCTTGGATAAGTCATGCTAAATAACGAATCTTGTTAAGATAAAGTATCACAAGCTTTACTTGTTAAGTGTTCAAGCATGAAAATCTTTAGAAAGTTCCTTTACTTTGACAAATGATCAAGTTGGTTGTTTATCCATAGCTTAACCATCTTTCTCTTTAATATATGCCCTCACAATGATCAAAAAGTACGCTTAAGTATGTCTTATACTTAAAATAAAATAACAACAGTACTTGGTTAAATGTCACTTAAGGCTAAAATGTTTTCACGTGATTCACATCATGCCTTAAGAAAAAGAACTTCCTGAATATCTCTTGTTCTGTTTGATTAGAAGAATATGCTTATCGTGTTTACTTCTCTACAATATTTCTTTCAATTATCTCTTCAAAAGATTTTTTTCAAATTGGTTTGTCATCATCAAAAAGGGGGAGATTGTTAGCTCCACAACCCTTGTGCTCATGTGTTTTGAATGACAACAAAATCAATTCAAAGAAAATACTTTGAAGAATGACTACTGTCTCTATTGAGTTTCTTGTAAGATTACAACAAGTATCTATCATTTAGCAAGAGCAAGGCTTACTCAAATGAATATATATATATATATATATATATATATATATATATATATATATATATATATATATATTTCACTATGCATGTATAAACATGTTACAAGTTGTGCTATTTTAAAGAAGTGAGATTATATCCTTATCCAAGCCATTGATAGCTAACGCTCAGTGGAAGGCTGCAATGCTACAACAAATCAATGAAAAAGACTTTAGAAAGTAGCACGGGACATCAAAAAGTACTCTCAAGATGAAGATATCAGAATATATCCACATGCAACGTGTTACTCAATCTTCAATCATCACAATCGCAAAGAAATCATCATAAAGAAGATTTGATTAAAGATCAAAAAGTCAAATATTCTTCAAGGAACTGGTTGCATACATCTGAAAAGCTCATCTTTGTGTGGACCAATGAATGCTATAGGAAAGAGAGGGAAATTTGAAATTTGAATTTCAAATTATCAAGTCAATTCCAGTTTCAAACTAGCACGTCATCTCTTCTGCCTTTTTGATCAATGACTCTAGCTTCATAAAGGAGGAGTTCAGAAAGCTCACTCAGAAAGTAGAAAAGTAGAGTTTGATGGGAGATAAAAAAAACTCATATTGACAACGTCTTCTACAACCAATGTGACAGTTCTGTCAACCTCTCTTCTAGTTGTTTCTTTGAAGACATAACTGATGACCAACACGTGTCACTTGAAGAACTGATCTATGGTAACGGTCACAAAGAAAGACCTTTATATAAAGAGATGCTAAACTTGAAAAGCATTGAGAGAGATTTGAAGATTCAAGAGAGGAAACTCCGCAAAAATCTTTTCCTAATTCTTGGAATATTCAATCCTTATTATGTAATCAGTTTTATCCTTGAAGTGTAAAGAAAATCTTCCTTCTATTTTCTTAGATAGATTTATGTTCTTGTTTTGGAAGAAGTAGAAGAAGGAAGTCATTCAAGTTCTCCTAGGATCTTTTTACCTGTATTATCTTTAAGGAAACTTGAGTGTAGGTTAGTTTGAGTAGTAACCCAAACACTTAAATTTTGTATCCTTGATCCGATAGTGATCAGTAAGAGACATTCTTGGAGAGGCTAAGGTAAAACTACTTGCAATGTGATAGTAAGATATTCTTGCTTATCACAGTTTAGTTTGGAGAGGGTAGTAAAAGACTACTTGCAGCTTATAGACTACTTGCAACTTGGAGAGATTAGGGCAAGACTACTTTCAACGTGTTAGTACGGGTAGCTACTGCAGACGGTTAGGCTTGGAAAAGCCAGTGTCAAGACTTCTTGCCACTTGGAAAGGCTGGGGAAAGACTACTAACAACGTGCTGAAGGAGTTGCCTATCAATCATGGGTTGGTTTGGAGACACCAAAGTCAAGACTACTCATGTTAGCTTGGAAAGGCTAGTACAGAACTACTTAAAATCCTTGGTTATAGGTGATTTCTGAAATCCTTGGATGATAGCTTAGGAAAGCTAATGAAAAGATTATCCATCTTTATTTTCTCAGGTTGAGAAAGTTGTTGTTATAGTGGAACCTCAACAGTTGTTGAGTACCGGATGTAGGCATGTTGGCCGAACCAGCATAAAATCCTTTGTGTACTTTCTCCCTTGCCCTGATATCTTTTATTTATCTTTATTGCTTTGTTGCCTTACCATCAATCTTATATATATATATATATATATATATATATATATCCTACTCTTTTTATATTATCTCTCTTAATACCAAATATTTTATTTAACAATGTTAAGAAAGTAACTTTCAAAAGCCACTAACTATATTTTCGCTGCACTTCAAGTTTTATGCTTGATAGTAATCTTTTTCAGAAGCTTCAGAAAACGAAAAAGGACTAATGCACGATTTAACCCCCCTTCTCGTGCACATCTTCACCTACATGGAATACTTGGAAAGATGAGCAATCTTTTGCCTTAGTCAATACAATTGACAACAAGGTTAAATTAAATGCTGATATAATCAAAATCTTATTTTTAATTTATTTATTACTTTATTTTTTGTCTAATTCTTAAAATTTGGAATAATAGGTTCATTGTCTATAAATTTACTTTTTTGGTTGGGGAGCCATTGTAATAGCAGATAAAACTCAATTTTGAAAGATAATAAAAAATAATTATTGTCCTAGAAGATTGAGCGGTAATGCAATTATATGTCTTAACACATTTTTATACTATGTATTTCTATGCATGTGAGCACCTATACGAAAATGAGTTGTACAATTATTGGAGGTCAAATCAATTTTAACTTTTGCTAGGTTCATAATCTAGGAAATAGAGAGATGCAACTTTATCTCATGGTTATTATGTTCGTGATTCTAGGTAACAATATTTTTATTAATTATTCATCTTGAAATTTAGTTGCAATAATTATGATAATCCGATAATATTAACCAAAAGACATTTGTTTGAAAAGGGGAGTTCATGCAAAACAAGATATTTATATTCTATACGTGAATAGTTTATTCTGTGACATTCACTATGTTAACACATAAAGTCTATGTATTTTATTCATTATTTCAAATACGTAATTTATTCTGTAGGTTTTGAAAACGCAAGAATTTACAGATGATGAGATGTATAAAGTGTTGGCCAGAACCCCTTCAAGGTGAAAAGTTTTATATGTGTAAACCTTAATTAATTTCAACTAAACTTATTTTGCAATAAATATACTAACTATACTTTATTTGCACAAAATGCAGTGAAATAAAGAACGTTTCATATATTTGATCACTTTTTGACCTCCCAATTAAATTCACGTACCATCAAATACAATTGGAATGATATTTGAACAAAACATGTCATATAACTTTGGAAAATGCATATTTGAGTGTGTGAATCCTTTTACTCTTTTTTTATTTGGTATTTGGACATGTTATATTATATTTAAATATTTATTTTATTGAAGTAAAATTATCATATGTAATATTTAGTACTAATTATAATAATTCCCAAAAAATAAAAAGATAACTCGACAAGCATGGCAATACCTGTTAAGTCACAAGTGAAAAATAATATACAAGACACACTCTTTATGAAATGACGTGAAGGGTAATTTTTTTTAAACTAATGGAGTAAAGTGTTAATTCTTAATACTTCAATATATTAAGGTTATTTTTTGGATTTTTACTATGGAGAAAGTGGCAAGAAAAATAAAAAGATGGCAAAGAATGACATCTTTTTGGTCTCTTATCACTCAATTTCCTTAGTTTTTATCCCTCTAAATTAAGGATGGAGGAGAAATGCGAGTAGGCTTCATTTTTTCCGTCACTCCCTTGTCAAATGGGAAATTAATTTTTTTTTATGGATTTCAAATGCATCATTAATAATATTATTGGGCTTAAATTACATACAAACTAGAAATTAGGCCCTTTGCGTTGCAAGGGTTTTTTTTGTGATGGTTGAATTCAAATTAAACTTTTAAAGAAAAGTATTATGATGATTAAAAATTATATATGGTAATAATATGTTAAATTTTTCTTTGTTTATTGTGTATAATAGAATAATAAATAGAAATTATATTGAGTTCATTGTACCCATTATAATTTTAGTATAGTCTTTATATTTGTTTTTTACCTCAACTATAGCTTTTTTGGTGAAGTCTGTTTTGGCAATATAATTAAATCCAGACCTTCATCAATAAAGATTATATTTATATTGGATAATTCTTTTTAATTAAATATATTTAAGGTGTCTGATAATCATGAAACACACTTTTATTTTCCAGTAGTTGATGATAGACTACTGAGAAATGTATATTGATCATCATTGTTTAATATCTTCCTCGCAAAAAATATGAAAAAATATTATGGTGATTGCAAAGAAAATCCTTGCATATTTACTTAAGTAGCTCTTTAAAATTGCCATGATTAAACTTCAGTAGACCTAATGTAATAAACCATGAGTCATTAAAATCAAGACCTAAATAGATTTTTATGTTATTAAAAATTATAAAATATATATTTTTAAATTTTTATAAAATTTAAAATTTTTGTGGAAGGGAAAATTTTCTAAAATTCTTAAACCACGTAAATATAAAGATTTCTTTTTTGTTGTTATGTCTTATAAATTAAGATGATATTCTGTTTCTTCTTTTAATTCTTTTTCTGGCTATATCTATAATATATGTTTCATAAAACATAAAATAAAATAAAATAAAAACAAAGCATCTTATAGATTGGGGTGATCACGGTTTTGAAAGTCTACTTTCTCTTTGTATGTCATCCACAAAGGGCTAGTATTTGAGGTTTGGCCTAGGGTGAATACTTTTATATAATCTAGAAGGCAAAAGAAAATTTGATTCATATATGCTATGTTATCACTTAATATTTGTTATGATGAAAAGTGTAATTCAAGAAAATGTCCAAAAGTTTTATCCAGGTTTTCAAAAAATAATTCAGTTAAAATAATGATTATATTGAAATCCCATAAAAAAAAAGTTATGATTAATAAGTTATTACATCAAACATATTAATTCTAAAACATCATATCATAACTTCTTAGTATTCTTTAAAAACAGAAAAAATACATCGAAAATGGTGAGAGCTCTTCTATATTGAAATAGTGAATATTCTGCATAAATTGGTGAAAAAGTAAAAGAAAGCAAATGATGCATATAAAAATGAAATTTTTTAAGCCAAAGAACAATATATAAATATGTAAAAATTTAAGGAAATATATATATATATATAATATTAAATAAAAATAAATGCTTGAAAATACTAAATACTAAATAATAAAATAAAACATTAATCAATAAAAAACAATACATATACAATATACAAAAGATTCAATAAAATTGAAATCGATAAAAAAAATTAAATTTAATTAACTTAAATTTATAATATGTATCAATGAATTAATACATGGAATAAGTTAATTTTTTTAATAATTTTATTCACAATGTATAATTTATTTTAGAGGGGGGAAGTTAACCAGCTTGCCATTTCCAAGGTTTTATTCTTCGACAATCTTGAAAAAGTGAGATGCATCCCTTAACGATCCTAAACTTGAAACACACATTATAGATGAAGAAGAAAATTCAATATATCAAAATATATATGGAAGAGAAGGCGTCGTCCCACAATTCTAAATACAATAATTATAAAATTTCAAAACCAATAGTCACAAATATAGTTGCTACGGAAATGCTTAATAATGGTCAAGAGAGAGGAAAGGAGGAAGGCCACAAAACGGAAGAAGAAGGGTTGTTGCAAGCAAGGGATGCAGGCATGCAAGTCATGTCTAAGGCAGATCAATTGAGGTGTATGCAGTCTACAAATGGTATTTTCAATTTGTGCAATGTGATGATTCAATTTTATTTTATAGGGTTAATTGTGATGGGAATTGGATGAGCCGCTAATAAGCATCAGTGATGGGTTAGTTCAAAGAGCTATACGTATGAAAATTTTTGGAACAAATTTTGTTTGATATGAACATACTTAGTGCTTGGTGAGCACCGAATTAGTATGTAGATTTATGGTGTGTAGATTATGGTGGAGGTGTTTTGAAATTGAAAGTGGTTTGATTTAAATGGGTGTGATTGAAAATGTATTGGGATGATTACAAAGAATTACAGTTTTTATAATAGACGGATAATGAGATGATGTTTTGATTTCCCCTTCCTATTTTGGAGGGTTGAAAATTCTGAATAATTATAAAAAAAAATGGTCAAGTTATTGCTAAACTATAACTCAACAATTTAGTAGCGAAAAAAAAAGAAACTATAACTCAACAATTCTAAACCTTTTAGTTGGTTTTAACCAAACAATTTTAGAAGTTTTAAGAGGAGTGAAGATAAAGATGTTATTGCCATGCATATATCAATTTAAAATATTCTCTACCGTTACAACATCTGTCCCATGAAAAAAACTAATGCTCAAATTTGTTCATTATGAGATTGATTTACTATATAGATATAAAATCTAAACCATACATTACCAACCAAAAAACTAAAGCATACATTATAATGTGAATTCATTTCTCCATTTTAATGTTACATGCCTCCAATCATACATTACAATATACATAAATATAGTAAATGCCTCCAATTCAACAAAAATAAAAATATTAAGTGCCCCTAATTACACATAATAATATAATTTTCTTATAGACCTTAGGTGAATCGCTACCAACAAAATAAAAAAGATGAATTCATGTCAATTTATCCTTCAACCAAATTGAGGATAAAAATGTAAGTATAAAATCAAAATTTAGTTTAGGTAAAGATTTCCTCTTAATTTTATATTTATAAAAAAGTACATAAAGTACTATTTATGTCTGTAAAATATCTATAATTATGTTTAAGGCTAAATTAATTTTGTAATTTTAAAAATTTTATTAATGATATTTTTTTCTTTAAATTATTTTTTATTTCTATATTATGCAATGAGATATTATGCCTCCAATCATACATTACAATATATATATATATATATATATATATATATACATATTAAATGCCTTCAATTCAACAAAAATAAAATATTAAGTGCCTCTAATTACACATAATAATATAATTTTCTTATAGACCTTAGGTAAATCGCTACCAACAAAACGAAAAAAATGAATTCATGTCAATTTATCCTTCAACCAAATGGAGGATAAAAATATAAATATAAAATCAAAACTTATTTTAGGTAAAGATTTCCCCTTAGCTTTATATTTATAAAAAAGTACATAAATTGTTATTTATGTCCGTAAAATATATATAGCTATGTTTAAGGTTGAATTAATTTTGTAACTTTAAAAATATTATTAATGAGATTTTTTCTTTAAATTATTTTTTTAATCTGCAGTGGACTTTTTTATTAATTATTATTTTGATTACAATGATAAGACATAATTAGGACAGACTAAACAACATAACGATAATTACAAATATGATAAAACATACAATTAAATAAAAAGAAAAAAACATCTTATTTATTATTTTTTAATATATATAATAGATAATGTGATAAAAGTGGTTTAATTTTTCAAACCTATACCATACTCTACCTACCTCATATCAACGTATTCAAATGTTAGATGAAGTTAGGGAAAGTTAGGAGAAAGTAGATGAAAGTTAGGTGAAATTAGGTAGAGTTAGGTAATGAAAGATTGAAAATGATGCATTTGAACTCTATAAATAGAGCTTAGTTCATCAAGCTTAAAAAAAATGAACAACAATCTATTCCTTTCATCCTCTTTTCTAAGCATTTAAAGAGTCATTTGTTTACTTTGTTTTCTCTCTATATTGTGACTTGAGAGTATACACCCGTGAGACAAATACTGTAAGGTATTCTGGTGTATTTGGGATTTAGGTATTGAGTGGTGTGTTTCCACCTTTTATATCTTCATAATATTTCCATAGTGAAGTGTTTGATTATCGCCTTGCCCATGGATGTAGGTTTTTTCAAGCCGAACCACGCAAATTCCTGGTGTCACTTATTTTACACTTCCACATATTTATTTTGTGCCACTTTGTTTCTACCTTTTAGGTCCACCATTTCACAACAAACTGGTATCAGGGCTATCATAGAGTTCTGGGATAATTTGTTTAAAAAAATGTCGACTGCAAAATTTGATAGTTAGCAGTTTGATGGGCGTATTAATTTCGGAATGTGGAAGGTTCTTATGATGGCTGTTCTCATACAGCAAGGTGTAAAAGTTGTACTTTCTAACAAGAGGCCTAAGACAATGAAGGAATCTAAATGGGAAGATGCTAATCAAAAAACTCTTTCTATTATCCATTTATGCATTACAGACGATGTGCTGCATGATGTCCTTTCAAAGAAAACAACAGCTATGCTATGGACCAAGTTAGAGTCATTATATATGACTAAGACGGTGGCTAATCGTCTCGGTGTGTTGCAATGTCTGTACATGCTTAGTATGGTAGAAGGGACATCAATCCGGTCTCACATAGCTAAGTTCACGTCACTCATCACAAATTTGAAAAATATGGACGAGACATTTTCAAGTGAGCAACAGGAAATGATGTTACTTTGTTCCTTACCTCCTTCATACAAGCACTTTCGTGAGATGCTTATATATGGTCGTGAAAACCTCCAAATTGATGAGGTTAAATCTGTACTTTTAAGTTGCGACAAAATGGAGCATGATACTGGCAGTCATGATGATACTGCATCTGGCTTGGTTGCCAGAGGGAGGTCAAAGAAGATTAGATCAAGTAGTAAAGGAAGGTCTAGATCAAAGTCTTGACATCATAAAGGCAGGTGTCAACATTGCAAGAAGGAAGGGCACTGGAGAGCACAATGTCCGAGGCTCAAAGACAAAAGGGATAAAGATTCAAGTGATGCAGCCAATGTAGCTAAAAGTACTGATAATGTTCTCACAATATCAACCAACTCAATTGGTGATACGTGGATACTTGATTTAGGTTGTTCCTACCACATGTGTCGAAACCAAGATTGGTTTACATCTTACCAACCAATTGATGGTGGTGTTGTCTTTATGGGAAATGATATGCTCTGTAAGGTTATTGGCATTGGAACAGTCCAAATCAAGATGCATGATAGAGTTGTGAGAATACTGACTAATGTTTGGTACATACCACACTTGAAGAAAAATCTTATATCCTTGGGCATCTTCGATTCTCAAGGTTATAAGTATTCTACTTAAGGTAGAGTTTTAAAATCTCCAAGGGTGCTCTTATTGTGATAAAAGGCAAGTTGGTTAACGGTCTTTATTTACTTCAAGGGAGTACAGTTGTTGGGAATACCTCAGTGTCATCCTCATCTGATTCTGATTCAGAAACTATTCATTTGTGGCATATACATCTAGGACATATGAGTGAAACAGGAATGTCAATTTTGAGCAAGCATGGCTTGTTAGGTGATCACAAAATTTAGAAGCTTGACTTTTGTGAACACTTTGTTTACGAGAAGCAGACCAGAGTCAAGTTTAGTATTATTATCCACATGACTAAGGGCACAATGGATTACATCCACTCTGACTTGTGGGGCCTTGCACCTGCTTTGTCAAAAAATGGTGCTAGATGCCTATTGACATTCATTAATGATTTCTCGAGGAAGATATGGGTTTATTTTCCAAAACATAAGAATGATGTGTTCCATACTTTCAAGAAATGGAAAGTGCTTGTTGAGAGCCAAACCGGCAAGAAAATCAAACGCCTCCAAACAAATAATGGTTTGGAGTTCTGTGAAGGTCAATTTAATAAGTTCTGTGAAAATGAAGGCATAGTAAGACATCGTACTATGCGAAAGACCCTGCAGCAAAATGGAGTAGCAAAATGTATGAACAAAATTCTTTTGGAGAGGACTGGCTGTAAGCTCTCTAATGCTGGTTTGCCTAAGGAATTTTGGGCTGAAGTTGTCAATTTGGCATGTTACTTGGTAAATTGGTCTCTGTCAACTGTGATCGATTTGAAAACTCCTATTGAGGTATGGTTTGGTGCTCCTACTGATTATCCAAATCTGAGAATTTTTTGTTGTCCTGTATATGCTCATATTGATGATGGAAAGCTTGAGCGAAGGGCACTAAAATGTATATTTCTTGGATATGAAATTGGGGTGAAAAGTTATAGATTGTGGTGTACAAAACCTAAGTCATCCAAATTCATAATCAGTAGAGATGTCAAGTTCAATGAATCATCTATGCTTCATCCAAAAAAGGAGGTTGGCGACATAGAAAAAGACCAAGATGTTAGCAAGCAGTTGGAGTTTGACATTGAACCACCAAAGCAGATGCAAAAAGATGCCTTTAATCAACCCATTTAAGAAAAAGAACAAGATATTGTTGATGTTGTAGATACAAGACAACACTTGCAGCATTATAGCCTTACTAGGGATAGAGAAAAGAGGCAAGTAAAGCCACCGCAGATGTATGGTCATGCAGACATAGTCTCTTTTACATTACTAGTGGCAAAGGATGTGTAATCAAAAGATCCTACCTCATACCATGAGGCTATCTTGAGTAAAAAGTCTGTACAATAGATTGTTGCATTGAGTGAAGAGATGAAGTCTCTTCATAAGAACCAGACTTGGGTGTCGGTAAAACAACCCAAAGGACATAAAGTCGTTGGTTGCATATGGATTTTCAAGAAAAAGGAAAGATCCCCTGGAGTTGAACTGGCTCGATAAAAAGCATGCTTAGTTGTAAAAGGTTTTAGCCAAAGGGAAGGAATAGACTTCAATGAAGTATTCTCTCATGTTGTAAGACATAGCTCCATTCGGGTGTTGCTCACTATGGTTGCATTGTTTGACTTAGAGCTTGAACTGCTCGATGTCAAGACAACCTTTCTTCATGGTGAGCTTGAAAAACAGACTACATGCAGCAATCAAAAGGTTTCACTGTTCAAGACAAAGAGGACTATGTTTGTCTCCTAAAGAAGTCATTATATGGCTTAAAGTAATCTCCTCATCAATGGTAAAAGAAATTTGACACTTTCATTTTAAGTCATGGTTACTCAAGGAGTGACTATGACTATTGTGTTTACCACAGGAAACTCTCAGATAGTTCGTTTGTCTATTTGTTGCTTTATGTTGATGACATACTCATTGCTGCTAAGAGTATATTTGAAATTAAGAAGCTGAAAGAGCAACTGAGTGGTGAATTTGAAATGAAAGACTGGGGTGCAGCTAAGAAGATTTTGGACATGGAAATTCACAGGGATCGGCATGTTGGCAAATTGTATTTGTCTCAAAAAAAGTATATGAGAAAATACTTGAGCATTTTGGAATGCAAGATGCAAAGCCTGTAAGTACTCTATTGGCAGCCCATTTCAGATTATCAACCGCATATTCACCACAGTTTGCTAAAAAGGAGGAACAAATGTCACATGTTCCTTATGCTAGTGCAGTCAAAAGCATAATGTATGCAATGGTATGCACTAGACCAGATATTTCACATGTTGTTAGTATTGTTACTAGATATATGGGGCATCCTAGCAAGATGCATTGGCAAGCAGTGAAATGGATACTCCGATATCTTCAAGGAACTATGGACATTGGCTTAGTATATGACAGGAGTTCTAATACTAGTAGCAGTATTACTGGTTATGTTGACTCGGATTATGCTAGAGATATTGACAAAAGGAGATCTCTAACAGGATATTTCTTTACATTCTCAGGTAGTACAATTAGTTGGAAAGTGACTTTATAGTCTACTATTGCACTATCCACTACATAAGCCGAACATATGGCAATAGCAGAAGCAGTGAAGGAAGCCATTTGACTCAGAAGTTTGGTAGGGAATTTGGGTTTGGAACAAGATGTTACAACTATCTATTGTGGCAGCCAAAGTGTCATACATTTGACCAAAATCAAATGTATCATGAGAGACCAAACATATTGACGTCAGGTATCATTTTATTTGGGAGATTATTTCTTAATGTACCATTGCAATGAAGAAAATTGGTACCCCAAACAATCCAGCTGACATGTTGACAAAGTCAATCACTATTGCTAAGTTCAAGCATTGCTTGGACTTAGTTGGCATTTGTAATATGTGAGTCTGCCTTTATGGGCACACTAGAGAAGGGGACTTCAGAAACTTGAAGATGAATGAAAAATCAAGCCAAGATTTTTTATAAAAGCGGTTTAATTTTTCAAACCTATACCATACTCTTACCTACCTCATACCAACATATTCAAATGTTAGATGAAGTTAAGCAAAGTTAGGAGAAGGTAGATGAAAGTTAGTTGAAGTTAAGTAGAGTTAGGTAATGAAAGATTGAAAATGATACATTTGAACTCTATAAATAGAGCTTGGTTCATCAAGCTCAAAAAAAAAAAAAAAATTCATTCCTCTCATCCTCTTTTCTAAGCATTTAGAGCGTCATTTGTTTACTTTGTTTTCTTTTTATATTGTGAGTTGAGAGTATACACCAGTGATACTGTAAGGTATTCTAGGTGTATTTGGGATTTGAGTATTGAGTGGAGTGTGTCCACCTTTTGTATTTTCATGATATTTCCATACTGAAGTGTTTGATTGTTGCCTTTGTCCTTGGACGTAGGTTTCAAGTTGAACCAAGTAAATTCCTAGTGTCACTTATTTGATGCTTCCACATATTTATTTTGTGCCACTCTATTTCTACCTTTTGGGCCCATCATTTCACAACAGATAATAATATTTAGAATTTAGAATTATGCAATACAAAATATTAATACATTTTTATTTTTATTAAATATAGCAATAAATGCTAGTTTTACATATATATATATATTGATGGCTATCTAAATCACACAATAAGCATGATTATTAACTCCTAAAATAAAAGAAAACTAACTTGCTAACTTTCAAAATAAAAGAAAACCACCTGTAATGCTTACTGCACCTGCAACCATTGAATCACGCCACTTTTGTGATTTTTGAAATCTCGATGTGTTCGAAGTCTGTGAACCTGGGACTTGCACCATGCATGCCAGCTGGGCAGCGGAGCCAGCATTTGAAGTAATGAGGAGCGGCCACGCAAGCATGAAGTGCAACATTGTCAACTCCTTGTTAGTGCAGCATGAATATAGTTGAAGAGTGGGAATCTCGTGTGTGGCGTGACTTCAAAAATCAGGGAATCTCTGTGATAACCTTACGTCATGTCAGGAAGTGGTGCTACGTGCCTCGATTATAAATAGAAGCCATGGGGAAGGCCATTACCCGAAGAGAGTTTTAGCAGTTTGAGAAAAATTTGGAGAATAAAGTCTGAAGAAGGTTTGTCCTCACAAAGTATGACTTTTTTAGTATTGGAAATAAAATGTTTATCTATGGCTTCTGATAGAACAATAATTTTGGGAGAACATGTATCCAAGTAGATTCATCAAAATATTGTGAGTATTTCATTTTAGACAAAACTACCATATTCGTCCCTCTAAAAGTTTGGATTGACTAAATTAATCCTTGTAAAAAAAAACTCTCAAATTAATCCCTACAAAATTGAATAGTCGGACCAATTAGTCCATGAAAAATTGAATCTCTCAAATTATCCCTGTAAAATCTTTAAATCGGATAAATTGGTCTTTACAAAATTAAATAATTGGCCAAATTAGTCCCTCTGATAAGTTATGCAAAAAGGACTCACTTGTCTGATAGTTCACTTTTGCATAGACTAATTTGAGAGTTTTTTTTCTAAGGACTAATTTGTTAGATTATTCAATTTTATAAGGACTGATTTAAAGTTTTTCTTTATAGGGACCAATTTGGTCGACGCAAAATTTTAGAGGGATGAATTTGATAGTTTTGTCTTCATTGTATATTTAACATTTATATAAAAAAATTAAAGATTAAATACTATAAGTAAGGTGTTTCATTTTATGTAATTTTATTTAACATTTTTTTATAAAAAGTTAAAGATTAGATTGTTTGAGCAAACTCTTTTTTATAATGATTAATTTTATTTTGTGTATATATTTTTAAAAACATACTTAAAGATTAATTTTAATTATTTAATTAATACATGTTTTACTTTTGTAATAGGAAAGAGAATTATTGGGGCCTCATCACCTATTCATGAAGTCACTGAAAGTAGAGATTCATGAGCACTTACAACAGGGTGGTCTCTACTGTGTTTCCTAGATTTGTGAATTAGAGATAAATAGACCTCTTATAAATACATTAGTGGAAACGTGGAGACCGAAAACTCATACATTTCATTTTTCGGCTGGGGAGTGCTCAATAATACTCGAGGATGTCACCATCTTACTTGGACTTTGTATAAAAGATTTATCACTAACTGGAATTACCAATGGCACCACCATAGTACTTTAGAATATATGTGAACAACTACTTAGTGGTTGGCTAGATCTAACTGATCCTATGGCTAGAGAAATCAAACTTGAATGGCTTGATTTTCAGGTAAATAATCTCGAAACAAATTCTGAGGAGCTAAAAACATTTAATGTCAACAGTTGTATACTAGATCTATTTGGGCATTTTCTAATGCCGAATAAGAGCACATAATTGGTTCATGGAAAGTTCTTGCAACTACTTGCAAATGTGGATGAAATTATATGCTATAGTTGGGGCATGACATGCCTCGCAGTGCTTTACCAAGGGTTAGATCCTGCAACACATAAGAATACGTAAGAAGTCGCCAGTTGCATGATACGGTTGCAAGTGTGGGCATGGTATCGACTCTCCTGGTTGGCTCCTTTGCCCAGCATGCCAAATGCTTTTCCACTTTCTCTCAAGTAAAAATATTTTAAATCAATTAGTTAGTTAAAAGGATTGTTTGTAAACAAAAAATATTTCGAAAATGGAAGGAACCACGATATCAATGCAACAATTCCTGCGCTAATGTCCCTAATATCATACTTGCATTGGATCAAATGGAGTTTCATCAAGTAAATATTATTATATCAAAGACTTTGTTTAATATTAAATTAAATATTATTTGTGTAATATAGTTTTCTTGTTAAAGCAATTTGGGTGACAACCATATTTGGATCCGATGATTGATGCTCACATTCCAGATGATGTGCAGGCTAAGCATATGGTATGGTCAACGGTTAGCCTGCTTATATGTTTTGAGGTCATAGAGTGGCATACTTCTGATCGGGTCATGCATCAGTTTAGGCTAGATAAGCAAATTCCTTTTCCACCCTATAATTTAAGGCGATCGCATAATAAAGACTTATGGGGAAGAAAACCAACTAATTGGAAGGAGAAGCATCATGAGTGGGTGACATTATGGGAGACCCATTATGAGTGTTTATTGCAGGGGCAACCTGCTAATCAATATGTTCGATCATATGAATATCGAGACTGGTATACACAATATGTAATAAATTGGTTATGGTTGTCCCCTCAGATACAATAACAACCAATCCTCCAACACCAACTAATCCCTAAGAACTAGCCAATCCCCCAGAATCAGCCGTTACCATAATACCACCATATCCCTCAAGACCAGCAATTCCTATACCACCAACCATTTCCACATGAGCAACCATTCCTACACCATGAGCCACCACACTATGAATAGCCATTGCCACACCATGACCCGTTATTCCTACTGCATCATCCATTCCTATAGTACCAGTCATTTCCACTATACCATCTATTCTCACAAATGCCACAATTTCCACTACCTGTGTCACCACCTCATCAGCAGGAAGACCTTTTATCTATGCAAGTTTCGAATGATGAGGTAGATCAATTGTTAAATCAATGGTCCCCACCTATATAGAGTCACCAGAGTCGATAGAGTCAACAGAATTGGGAGCCACCTCAAATGTCCTTAGATGCAAGTGATACATGTCGTGGTTCAAGAAGCATTTTAAGTAGAGAAAGAAGGTTTGTAGACAGCAGTGGCACTGGACCGTCTCATTCGAGGTTGTTTAGGGGAAATTATGAAATCAATATTGATAAAGCTCAATCCACACCCTGACGTCTCTTTGTCCTAAATGAGAAAGCAGATGTATAGGAAGATATATACCGACCAGTTGTGTATGATATTGCTTCTCAGCCAATACTCTCCCCAACACATCAATGGACACTAATGACGCAGTTGATTCAGATGGAGCAAGGGATAAGGTTAGTGGGAACATCTACATCGGGCTATGCGGCAGAGCCTAAGGTTGTAGAAGAAGCAATAGCCCCCTCCCACATTGGATGGGACGGTTTAGGTCTAGTTTATGAAAAACTATTTCTGCACTCATCAAATTGACCCTTTCAGGAAAGAAGCCACCCAAGGGAAAATAGTCTTTGATGTTCCTATTTTATCTTTTTTTTTTAATGTGTATGACATATAGTTATTTTATCTTTTTTGGTATGATATGTAATTACGATTATTTCCTATAAGTAAATCTATTTTCTTTATTTGCATTTAGATTTTGAAATTTATTTTTTCATTTTGAAAGTGGTTATGTCAGTTAACAATACTAATTGGCATGTTAACAAGCTATTACAAACATGACAATAAAATTAATAACAATCTAATAAGGATTACAAAGAACATAATAGATAGGCTAACAAGCTATTACAAATAGGACTCCTAAGAAGTCATAAAAACAAAAAAATGGAGGTACACTGACAAGATATTAGAAACATAAATCGTAAGAAATCATTAATAAAAAACACTGAGGAAAGCTGACATGCTATCACAAACCACACTATGAACTAGGCCCAAGAGCATGCGAACATTGGTTGCGACTATAGTCCTCAACTCTGCAAAGAATGCATAATCAAGTTCCCCGCATTTCACATGAGTTTATTTCATTTAGGAAACAAGCTGATTTGGGGCGACCTTTTCCTGTGCGCTTCAATGAAGGGTTAGGATAAATTCTTGGACCTCTATATGGGTGCCATGTACTTTCATTGCCTATGACCCAAATTGTTTCCTGCACACTTTGCAAATTCTATCCATCATATAAACACTATCGACATAAGGATTACAGGTAACCTTTAAGTATGAGCAACAGGCCATCACGAGACAACACGGATATCAATCTATTTGGAAGTCACCACAATCACAATTCCTATGCCTTAGATAAACTCTATATGCATGTCCACTAGATGGATCTTGAACTTCGAAAATCTAATGATGTCTATCTGCTTAAGCAATGTGGAGGGTTCTTGAAGCCTGCTCATTTGCTTGAAGTCGAGGCATTACTGTGTTGTAGAAAACCTGTCCCGCATTTTTACTAGCATATACCTCTTCACTTTTCTTTGGAAATAACTCAGCTAATAAAAAATATGTTGCTCTAACCAAAGATGTAATGGGAAGATTGCTAGCCCTTTTTAATACTAAGTTCACACACTCGACTAAGTTCGTGGTCATGTGACCCTACCAATGTCCACCATCATATGCTAAGACCCATTTTTCTCATGGGATTTCATCAATCTAGGGTATATATCTATCTCCATGTTCTCACACCCGCTTATAATTAATATTGAATTGATGCTCTGTTCTCGAGTATCCTGCAAGATACATTATGTTCAATATATTATTTTTTAAAAATCATAGCCACAAATCCATTAATTCAATATTAAGACTAGATTGTAAATTACCCATGCTCACGACCAATTTGTGCAAGTAAGGTGCCTTGAATCTTTGCAAGAAATTGGCACCTTATGCAACACATATGAAATGCCCTCGGAGGTTCCCACTGACCATCGCTTCTCTTTATTGTTGCATTTATTAATTCATGACAATCAAAAATAATGCCAACTCCATCTTGTGTCATAACATTTTTGCTTAGATTATCAAGGAAAAAATGCCAGGCATCTGCAGTCTCATCCTCAACAATAGCAAAAGCAACTGGCAATATATTATGATTGCCATCTTGTGCAACTGCCACCAATAAAGTCCCTTTGTATTTTCCATACAAATATGTTCATCAACTTGAACAAGTGGTTTGCAGTGTCTAAATGCTTTAATGAAAGGACCAAAACTCCAAAACATAGGGCGAAAAATTCGAATGTTCGAAACTAGCTTATCGCCACAAAATGCCTCTACAGTATCCATCTGAACCACTGATCCTCGAACAGCATCACACATTGCCACACACTATTACGACCAAGCTTTATAGGAGGCTTTCTATTGACTAAAAAACATTTTCAATTGCCATTTGTTTTCCCATCCATAATTTTCGGTATGTCATCGTGTGACTGTATTGAGATTTAATCTTTGCAACCACAGATCTAATCTTGAATGATGGGTCAGATTCTACCATGGGCTTGGGCTTTATAAGTTTTGCAATTGTATTTGAATCCAATTGAGTGTGATCACGAGTGAATCTTTCACCAACGCAAGTGTGTGGGCCATTATACTTCCTGATTTCCCAAAAATACTTATTTTTTCTAAAGCTAGCCCTAACAAGCTATTGACAATCTACACCACAGCGAGTACACTTAGCATAAAATGTCATTAGTTCTGGCTCATACACTTTATAATCCACTCCTTTGAATATATTATACTTCCTAATTGCCTGTATAACAGCCTCTCTGTCGCTAAATTGCATTTCAACACATAATTCACCATCACTAATAGGGACATCTATGAAATATAATATGAAATAAATAATTAACAAATTAAAAAGCATATAAATAAAAATTAAGAAAAAATAAAATAATAGTAGCAAAACAGTTAACATAAGTAGTATAACAATTAAAAGTTAGTCATTTTTATTTTAAAAATTAAGTTAAAAATTATGTGTTATTTGTCATTTTTATTTTATTGTCATAAATAATATCATATTTTAAATTTATATTTTATAATTTTACTAATTTATTTTAAATATAAAATTTAAATATAATTAAAATTTTAGCATAATACAAAAAACTCCTAAGATAAATATAAAGTTTAAATTAAATTAAAAAAGATAATAAAAAAATTCATGTAACCTATAAATTTAATAAAATAAAATAAAAAAGAAAATAATTACATACCACTATGACATTTTAAATTTATATTTATAATTGTAATAACTAATTTTAGATATAAAAATTAAATATAATTAAACTCTTAGCATAATACAAAAAATTCCTGAGATAAATATAAAGTTTAACTTAAATTAAAAAAGATAATAAAAAAATTCATATAACCTATAAATTTAATAAAATAAAATAAAAAAGATAATAACTATATACCGGCATACTCTAGAAACTCGGGTGTATTCATAGATTTAAGATTTAAAGCACGTATGAAAGATGACTACTCAAACGAGTGCTGACTAGCAATTAACTCTATGTCCATAGCCAATAGCAGAAGCTAGTCCAGTTGGGGATTTCAATTTTATTGTGCAGCACCAAGATGATGAAAATGATGAAGAGGGGGACCCTGATCATGCAGCAAACTATGATGAAGAAGATCAACAATTGTTTCATGTGCAGAACTTGCGTGAACATCCAATGTCCCAGTCTCAATCCCAATCTCAATCTTGACAGCATCCTAGTGATTACTTAGTAGTGGATTTAGATGCAATGCGGTCTGATGTAAGTGGTGGTTCTGGTTCAGGTTCGAGCATTTGCAGGGAGAATGATTTGGCACTCGACCTAGTATTTCACAACAAAGATGAAGTTTTGTTTGCTGTTAAATATTACAGCATTCGAAGAGGCATTCAATATAAAGTTTATGAGTCTGACCACGTAAAATTTCATTGCAAGTATGTAAAGTTTGGCATTGACTGTCATTGGAGTATATGTGTCCCTCTTCGCCAAAAATTGCAGTTATGGGATGTGCGAAAGCTCACGGGACCGCACCCATGTGTCTTTCCAGAGTCCATGAACTAGCATGCTCAGATGGATTATCATATTATATGTGCCCACATATTCCCTCTTATGCAAGCGGATCTGACGATTGCTATCAAATCTCTTCAAGCATTAGTGGAGTCAAAGTTGAGGTTCAAGACAACATATAGAAAAGGTATGGCTAGCAAAACAGAAAGCTATTGCTATGATTTATAGTCACTGCGAAGAATCCTATAATAAGCTCGCTAGATAGTTGGGTGGCCTGAAGTCTTACATGCTAGGTGTTAGCTCCAAAAGCCTTACACTTATGTGTTTTAAATGACAACAAAACCAATTGAAAGAAAATATTTTGAAAAATGACTGATGTCTCTATTGAGTTTCTTGTAAGTTTACAATAGGAATCAATCATTTAGTATGAGCAAGGCTTACTCAAATGAGTATATATATTTCACTATGTATGTGTAAACATGTTACCAGATTTGCTCTATTAAAGAAGTAAAATTATATTCTTATCTAAGTCCTTGATAGCTAACGATCAGAGGAAGACAGTAACACTACAAGAAACCAATGAAAGAGACTTCAAAAAGTAACACTGGACATCAGAAAGTAATCTCAAGATAAAGATATCAGAATATGTTCATATGCAATGTGTTACTCAATCTTCAATCAACATAATCACAAAGAAATCATCATAAAGAAGATTTGATTGAAGATTAGTAAGCAAATACTCTTCAAGGAACTCATAATGTACATCAAAAGCTCATCTTTGTGTGGAGGAACAAATACTACAGGAAAACTAATGGAGATCATAAAACTGATATTTACAACGGCTTCTGCAACTGATGTGACAATTATGTCAACCTTTCTTCCAGTTGTTTCTTTCAAGACACAACTGATGATCAACACGTGTCACTTGAAAAACTGATCTATGGAAATGGTCACAAAGAAAGACCATTATATAAAGAGATGCTAAGGTTGAAAAGCATTGAGAGAGAATTGAAAATTCAAAGAAAGGAAACTCTGCAAAAATTTCTTCCCACTTCCTGGAATATTCAATCTTTATCATGTAAATCAGTTTTATCCTTGAAGTGTAAAGAAAATCTTCCTTCTATATTCTTAGTTAGATTTGTGTTCTTCCTATGGAAGAAGTAAAAGAAGGAAGTCATTCAAATTCTCCCAAGATCTCTTTAAAATGTATCATCTTTACGGAAACTTGAATGTAGGTTAGTTTGAATGGCAACCCAAACACTTAACCTTTGTATCCTTGATTTGTTAATGATCAATGTGAGATACAGTTTGGAGAGGCTAAGGTAAAACGACTTGCAACGAGATAGTAAGAAGGTCTTACTTATCACGGTTTAGCTTGGAGAGGCTAGTCAAAGACTACTTACAGCTTGGAAAGGCTGAGGAAAGACTACTTGCAGCTTGGAGAGGTCGGGAACAGACTACTTGAGGCTTGGAGAAGTCTGGAACAGATTACTCATGTTGGGCTTAGAGAGGCTAGTGTCAAGACTACTTGCAGCTTGGAGAGGCTAGAGAAAGACTACTAACAACGTGCTGAAAGAGTTGCCTATGAGTCACAAGTTGGCTTGGAGAGGCCAAAGTCAAAACTACTCATGTTAGCTTGAAAAGGCTAATACAGAACTACTTTAAATCCTTAGTTACAGGTGATTTCTGAAATCCTTAGATAATAGCTTGGGAAGGCTAATGAAAATACTATCCATTTGTGCTTTCTCAGGTTGAGAAAGTTGTTGTTACAGTCGAACCTTAATAATTATTGAGTACTAGATGTAGGCATATTGGCCAAATCAGTATAAAATCCTTTGTGTTTTGTACCTCTTACCCTGATCTCTTTTATTTTCCTTTATTGCTTTATTACCTTATTATTAGTCGTGTGTGTATATATATATATCCTACTTTTTTATGTTATCTCTTTTAATACCGTATGTTTTATTTAATAAGGTTCAAAAAGTAATTTTCTGAAGCCACTAACTATATTTCCATTGCACTTCAAGTTTTATACTTGATAGTAATCTTGTCAGAAGGTTCAAAAAATGAAAAAGGATAAATGCATGATTCAATCCCCTTCGTGCACATATTCACCTACAAGTGGTATCAGAGCCAGGTCTCTGAGGGGTTGAGCAATCTAACAATTGCAGAGGACAAAGATCCAAAGGATAGAATCGCATATATCATCTTCTGAAGATTAGCCTTTATCTGATGATCCTTTGCTGATAAGACTTTAAGACATGGCACAATTCATTCATAAGACAAAATGGATTCAAAAGAGACCTACTAACAAGTATCTTTCAAAGGAGAAAAACTCAATTTCTCAATCAAAGTCAAGTCTCTGCTCATATAATCCCTAAGCTATAGCTGTATATGCTATTTCTGTACTATGTGTAACATAAGAAAGGCTATATGAGGCAATCAGTTCATGATATTAAAGGAACTCAACATGCATCAAGATATCTTTGATCCTATTTGTAACATGTCAGATATCTTACCTTGTTAAGGCAATGATATTTATTAAAAGCTTCTTTTAAAAGTAGAAAGATCTGATACTATTACCTGAGATTGGATTCTCTATTTGTCAAATATGTCTAAAGTCTGAAATGACTATATTAAAAGGACATCAATCTCTTGAATGACAAATCAGAACAAAGATAATCTTGAGAAAGATTAGTTGCTCATAGCAACTATATTTCACATCATGTATCTGTTCAACTTTTCACCATTATATCCCTGTGGAAAAAAGAAAGACTATGCCAATGATCTTGAAAGTATTTGTCAAAAAGTCTTACTCTGTTAAAAACTGTTGCCATTCTATGCTTCATATTCGAAGAGCTTCATCAGAGACATATGAGATAAATGTTTCTGCATCTTATCTCTTTTATTATTTTTTATTTTTCTTTTAAGACAAGTTACTAGAAGGTCATCAAGCCCATCCATCTATATATCTCAATCTATCTTATAACTCAAAAAAATTGCCATGAACACTTGAGAAAGTCTAATCAAAAGCTAGCAAGCTGAAAGAAAGATATACTCCAAGAGAGTTTACTCTTCTCAAGTTATAAGAAGCCTCCAAGGAGCTATATGATCACGTTAGAAATTTTTTTCTGAATTCTTGAAGAGGACCTCATGGCATCTCAAGATCTCCTGTTTTATCAGACATATTCAAAAACCATGTTTTTGTAAAAAATGGTCAGTATCTTTTATTTCAAAGAAACTAGATTGAGATATGCAGATGAAACACCAAAAGAAAATTCTATGCAACTTCATCCTTTTGATGTCTTCTAGTTCTATTCTTTAGAATATTTAAAGAGATACCTTCATAACTAATGAATCCTGAAAAGGATTTCCCATTTAAAAGGTTGAAAAAATCTCTTTCTCTAAACCTAATTGATAGGGATCCATAAAAGTATGGGTACCAAAAGTCTTTTTCTTTCTTGCAGGTATCTCTAATATATCTCTCTACATAAAACATCAAAAGAAGTACTCTGATGTTGATCCATCCAAATATCAGACTCTGGTTCTAAATATTATCACAGTTCCTAAGAGTTAATCTTTTCAAGAACCTATCATGATGATGATAAAGAAAAAGCTTAGAGAAGACTTTGCTGATAATCTTAATTATACTGAGGAAAATCTTGAAATTTTCTATCTCAAGGTACCTTCAGAAAGCCAGCAGATGAAAGCCAAAAGCTTCAGAAAGTGAGCTCCTGAACCTTAGAAAGTTATGATCGGACCATTCAAGATGATCAGAAAGTAATTCTTTCTGACATACAACATGAGAAGTTTAAGATTGACACAGAAGCTGAATGATTCGAATGTACTGTAACTTTATGATAGTTCAATCTTTAGAAATTATCTTTTGTTGTCAAAGTTCTGAGAGTTTCCCAAAGTTATGAAATCCAAGTCATTCCTTGGATTTTTATCAATTATGCTTTCATCACCACCATGTTATCTATATCTGTTGAAAAAGCTTTGAGCTATCAAAGTTTAGTAGAAGCCATGCTGAATGTATCTAAGCTCATGACAAAGGCAAAGTCTATGCTTCATGCTCAACGCATCATCATCCTTGCTTAGAAAAAGGTCCAGGATCATTTGGATGAATCTGATATAATTAGAGCAAGTAAATATATTCAAGGAGAGAAGATCAAAGAGGAAAGGCCAAAGGCATGCCAAGTTCATTAAATCCAGATGCTGCAGATAAGGAATCAAGTGCAAAACCACTTCTTAAGGTAAGTTGTCTTTTAATCCTCTTATACTTCTCTATGCTTTTTATCCTTACAAGATCTCAATAAGCACTTCTTACCCAAGCTTGTTTGTGGAAACTTTCTGCTTGATTAAAAACAAGGATGCTTAGTAAGTAGATGTGTCTACTGAAGAACTTGTATTACGATGTATTCACAATATCTATAACTAAGGATCTTTCAGTTATTTCCGTCTTTGAAAAGTTTCTAAGTCTTTCTTTGCATAAGCATTCCTATATAAAAACTCTCTAGGTGGTCTCTCTACTCCCTTATGAAGATCAAGCAAAGCAATCAAAATTCATCAAGGTACATATTCCCCTGAAGCTTATGCTTATCAGTATGCAAGAATGCCAGAAGATTAGTATGCAAGATCAGATCTACGATCATATATTCCTAAAGCTAGTATGCAAGGCCACATTTATCTGTGAAGTATCATGTTTCAGTTTGCAAGACTCAAAGGGAGTCAGCTTGCTTAGTTTGAAGACAGGTTGATTAGAAAAAAGACTATGTGTTCATAAGGAGTTTGTTAGGTCAGAGCATGATGTTTATGAAGACGTTGAACTCATAACAAGAAGAAAAATCTAGGATGAGATATGGAAGTTCATCTGGAGATCAGAAAGTGAACCCTAAAGCCTCAGAAAGTAATCTTTTTAGAATGTGAGATCAAGAGTTAGGAGACTCTCTTTCTAGAAGAAGAATGAAAGAGGTGGGGTTTTTCACTTACTATGTTAGAGTTTCTCTCTCCACGTCACCTCACCTTCTGCCATATCACATTTTTTTTAAACCCCCATTTTTTCTCCTTAACCCTCATATTCTCATATATGCTTCCTCAAACCGTTTCATTTTCTCAAACTCTCAAAGATCTCTTCTTGGTTCCATCCTCCTTCACATCTCTTTGTTTCCTTAACTTCCATCTTTGTGTCCCAAGATAAATCCTTCTGACACCCTCTTAACCCTTATGGCAAAAAGAAAGCTCTGCTCTGATCATATTTCTAACATGGAAACACTACTCATGTTTAATATGTGGACCAGCAATACTTTGTTGACAATTATTCTCAGCGACCCGTCGTTCTTGGAAAAAGGCTGAGACATGAGCTGATGACTCAGGTTCTTACTCTAATGGAAGTAGTCTCCTTTCAAAGATGGACTGGGTTCCTAACTATCATAGACAGAGTTTTCCTAGGAATGGATAGGGTGTTCTACTCTCAATTAGAACCTGTGTCTGATTCTCTTCTTATCACCTACATCATAGATACTCACATGACTTTGAGCTTAAATGATCTCTCCCATATCGTGAATGCTCTAAATAAAGGTATCAGTTGTTCATTTGATGAAGATTGGTTTACATCTCTTGGAGTTTCAGCAGAGGAAGTACCCAATTGTCTCACAGGGTCTCCCAGACATCAACCAGGCGAGATAAGCCCCTCCATGCTAATTACTCAAGCGCAACAGGTTCTTATTCTCGTCCAGCTTTCTTTACGTCCAATGTTAGAAAGCATGGACCTTCAATTGGGAATAGATTGCATGTTGTTTTTCTGTTTGATGTCAAGGTGAAAAGTAAATTTGCCCAAGCTTATTGTCGACTACACGTTAAGCGCTATCTCTTCTAAAAAGAAGACAACTGATGTGGTTCCTTATGGGCTTCTGCTGATCAAGATTTTCGAATATCTATATTATCCTTGGAAAACGAGTGGTATGAGTATATGGTTGGAACTAAATATGTAACACCCCAATATTTCCCCTATGTACAAATGATCAAAATGCCCCTGAAATCATTTTTACCCTAGAATCAAGGAAAGCCAGTCTAGGAAAACCTCGAGTAGATGTTTTAATGTTTGAATGGGATTAATTGTGTTATGCATAATGTTAGAGATGAAAATCTCAATTTTTGATTTTTCCATGAGAAATTACCAAAATACCCCTGCGACAAATTAACGCGGAATTAGTTACCGATTGGACCCAGTCTTTACCTGGAAGTTTGGGGTGGTGGTTTTAAGGGATGTATTATGTCTGTTTAAGCCCAAATGGTCCCAGGAGTTTTGTGTAAATTACTATTTTGCCCTTAATTAAGGGCATAATGAGTTTAATTGTATGATTAAGGAAATATATGTAATATTGGGCTCTAATTAAAGATTAATTAATTTTAATTATTAATCTTGGGTCAAAATAGTTAATTGAGGTTAATTATGACTTAAGATTGCTCTGGAAAATTCAAAATCCCTTCTTTAATCTAAAACTTTGTGTCATGTCATATGAAATAGAGTTTTCTCTCTCTAATTTCTTAAATCATGGAACACATGATGTGATGAGATTCCTAGCTAATAAAGGTGGTTTTACTCTAATTGAGCAAGACAACTTTCTAATCTTGTCTTGCATGGCTTTAATCATTTGCTTACTAGCCCAAACACTCCATTAACAATTCCTAACCAAGTGCCAAGTCAAGTTTATCTCTAAACACAACTCCTAAACACAAAAGAAAGAAAATATCTCCTTCCCACCCATGCTTTCCTCATGGCAAGCCATCCCCCCTATACCTCTACATGGCCACTCCTCCATCACACTCTCACATGTGTCTTTTTATACATTTATACACACAAGGAAGCACACACTTTACCATTCAAATTTTTGGAATTACAACTTGTCCAAAAAAGTGGTCTTTCAATTCTCTCTTCTCTCACTTCTCAAAGACTCTCTTTTCTTCCTCCACCACCACAAGAACTACCATCTACCACCATTTCTCAACCTCAAACCACCACAAACCACCCTCAAAAAACATAACCTTTCCATCCCTAAGCATCAAAGCTCAAGAAAAATCCTTCTTCTCTTTTCTTTCCCTTTGGCCAAAATTGTTCTTGCCTTTAGAGGAGATTTATTCTTCCTATTTCTTCTCAAAGATCAAGGCTTTCTTTTGCTCAAATAAGAAATTACCTTTGGTAGGGATTTTTACTTTGAGTCTTTCTCTTTTTCTTTGGTTATTTTGGGTTTGAATAAATGTTGAAGTGTTGGTTCTCTCCTTTTCTTTCTTTTTTTTGGTTTCAAGTTTCCTTTTTCTTTCTTTTCCTTTTTCGGCCTTGATGGTCTTGATGTTCGAGAATCATGGTTTGATGATGAGGAGATTTGATGTTGGTTGTAAAACCATCATTTGTTTGACCTCTAAAGCTCAAGATTTCTTTTTTTTTTGTTTTAAGAGTTCCTAACAAGTGAAAATGTTATTTAGTTTTCTTTGTTGGTTTTTCTTTTAAGCTCAATGGTGAGTCCAAACAAAAATAAGATTCTTGGAACCATGGTGTTGATGGACTCTAAAGCTCATGTCCATCTTGTAAGATTGATCAGTGTTTTAGAGTTGTTACTCTAAATAGGAGTTTTGAGCTTAGAACCTAAAGAAATAACAAATGAAAATGCATTCATAATTATCTTCCAAGTCTTTGCATGTCATATTTATATTTGAGCCTTGCATATCATGTTTATTTCCAAGTTATCACCTAAATCTTGAAGATAAGAAAATGAACTTGCATTTCATGTTTATATTTCTTGTCTAGCATATTTATGTTTCAAGCCATCACCTAAACCTTAAAGATTAAAAATGAGCTTGCATTCTCATGTTTATATTCAAGCTTTGCATATCATATTTATATTTTCATTGCCATTACCTTATAATATCAGAATTAAAATGAAGCTTGCATTAGCATGTTTAATTTTATCTCATCACCTAAATATCTAAAGCTCAAGATTTACCCTTTTCAACTTATATAGCAATTTCAGTTCCATGGGCATTTACCTTTATAAATATATTTTGGTTTAAAGAGGACCAAGTTTCTAAAGTTTAGTGTATCATTGCTTTGAGGTTTCAAAAATTGTACCTTATAGTTTCTCTTAAGAGGTATTAATAACTCCTAAAGTATTGAAGTAAAGTCTTATGATTAAAATTTTAGTGATGAAACTTTTAATTCTTTTGCTACTACCCTAAGGGTTATTATGCACATTTTCAAAGGGATAAATTGGTTTTAAGTGTTTTCTTTCACTTAGAATTAATTTAGAGGAGAACTAGTTACTAAGAATGATTAATGCTGCAACTTTCAATGCTATTAGAAATCAAATATTTGGCTACTAATTGAACTATTTTATTTATGTATGGTGCTGTTTGGGATTTTTTAAATGTGTAAAAGTTGCTAAAAAATTAGTGTAATAATTATTTTTGTCACTTAAGGAAAGACTAATAACTATAAAGGATCAAACATGATTTCTAGAACTCTTAAGGATTGAATTTTGAATTCTGTTCTAGAATGTGTAATTTCTGTAAAAAGGATGTTTAATATTGTGTATATGTGTAAGAATCACTAATAATTAGTTTAGGAATAAATTTTAGCATCTTAGGAAAAGCCGGTAATAAGAAATGGTCAAAAACGTAACTTCTAGAACACCGAAATTGCTCAATTTCAATTCTGGCCAAATCTGTCCAGCATTGTGTAATGATGTTCTTAAGGTCATTAATTAGTGAAAATCATTCGAATTAATCCCTTAGATGCACAAAAGAATAAATACAAAAGTTAGGTTTATCCGATTTAGAGGTTAACCATTTAAGGGATAATGAAAGTGCTCATTTTATGAGATGATAGGTTTATGATATATTTGAAAATTTATGTGATGATTATGTTTAAGATGCATTTGTTAAAGTAATATGAAAGCATGTGACATTATATGATATGTTTGTATTCATGCATCCTAATATAACATGCTAAAGTTAAGGTGACTTAAAACATATGGAAATGATCCTCTAGACTCCCCGAATTAAAGGTTATGAGAGATGATCCAATAAGGAAATGATCCTTTAAACTCTCCGAATTAAAAGTTATGAAAGGTGTTCCTTGCCCCCTATTCATACTTTAAGAGTCGGGTATTAACTTATCATGAGGATAAGAAAGTTAAATTAAGATAAGGAAGTGATGTGTTTTCCCTTCTTTTACCCCATATTAAATCTAGCAGTGGCTAGTTAGGTTGAGCTCATCCTAGGCGATAAGTGTGGTGAAGTTTTGGTGTTGTTTGTATAAAATTCACCGGTGGAGGTATGATGGTTGGTTTATGAAATTCACTGGTGGAGGTATGTTGGTTAGACTATGAACTTCCTGTAAGAGCGTGGTTAGTAAAAAAAAAAAGAATTTGAAGGAATTATCATGGGTTCTTCTGCATGCATATTGAATGTGTTCCTTATGCTTCTACTTTATGTCATTGTATACATGTAATGTTACATACGATATTGACATGCATTCATGACTTAGTATGTTGTATTCATAACATTAAGATGCATGCTAAAAGACACAGGCCTTAGCCAATGGTATTTTTAACTTAATAAATGAACCTTATATATGCCCACTACTTCATAATGAAACCCGAGGTTCCTGAGGACGATGATGATGACACGTGTATGGAGACAGAATACCCTACTGAGATTCTTATTTAAGTTTCTCACTCGCTCTCTTCCTTTCCATCTTCGTCTTCAAACAAGCACGATGGCGATGTCCGTGGACAACCCTGAGATGCCGGCATTGGAGTTGTACCATGGTCTAGATCAGAGTGGCACAACAAAAGCAGAGATAAAGGCCTTCCTATTTTCAGCACTTAAAAGTTGTCTCGTCTTCGCATATGCTCGTGACTTAGTTCTAGTAAATGTGCACGCACTAGGAGTTAGTTACTTTTTAATCATGTTTGGCTTTTGTATTAGCATATGCTCAGCCTCTATAGGTGGGCTCAATATATTTTGTTATGGTACTATGATTGTGGGATATGTCTGCATTATTATTATTACTATTTGATATGATATTTGAAGTAAATGTTATGATGTGATGATGTTCACAGTGTATGTTGTACCTTATTGTGGTTTGCATGAAATGCTACGCAATGAATAATTATACGCTATAACGTATATGCAAATGGCTTATAGTTTAGTTTTTCAAAAAATTGGGTTGTATTTTTCATAGACTTATTTTTGAAGCTCAGAATTAAGTAAAATTTTGAGACAAATGAGTGACAACTAACGATTAACCATTAGGCGTCCTAGGCGTATTGTGTTGAAAGTTAGGGTGTTACAGAATATGCCATATCTCACTTTGAGACTCAGAGGAAAGTAATGAAAAAGGATGCAAAAAGATGTGTGATCGATCTGGACATTATCTCTGAAGATTCTGTAAAGCTTTGACAGATACTAAAGCTAGTGGAGACACCATTCCTCTATCCAAAACTTCAGCATCTGGAACTGATCAAGGGAGCAGAATTTGGATGCATGATGATGTATCTTCCCCAAAGATACAATCATCGAATAATTATACAGATAGTATAGTTCCTGAGATTGTCTTCACTTGTGCCAGTGACTCTCTACCGTCTCATTCTAAACAACCTTTCTCTTCTATCCCATCTATACCTCAACCAGCTCAAGATGAAGATGCTAATAAGCCTTCTTCTGGTTGTCATCAGACTACACTTCCTCTAAACTATCCCTATCCTAGTATTAGGAGACTACTGGACAATCAACAAAATATCTTTACTAGGTTGGACAATTTGGAAGAAACATCTCAAAATCTGGAAGAAAAGTCTCGAAATCTGGAAGAAAGGTCTCGAAATCATGGTGATCTTCTGTGCCAGATTGTTTAGAATACTTTTGACATCCTACAAGAGCTAAGGCGAAGAGGCTAAATATGTCATTCTTGTTTTCCTGGCATACATTCTTTTTGATGATGCCAAAAAGAGGAGAAGTGAAGATTGAATTAAAGAAAGCGAATGATTCAGAGGGAGTTATGCTGATAAAAATGATATGTACGGACTCAGGGGGAGGTATGCTGAGGGGGAGCCTAAAGAATGTTGTTTAAGCATATTTTAAGCTTTTTTTTTATATATCCTTGAACCATTTTTATGCTTATAAAAGTTTCTTTGATCAATGATCTTTTAGTTGCTCTGTGTTTTGTTTATATCCTTCTTATCTCATGCTTTCTGATACATGTTTTATCATGCTTCATGTTTTTGTTTTTTAATCCTAAGCTCTAATTCATACCAATGGTCTATCTAAGCTCAACTAATCACATATATCTCTGTCATATGTCTACTTCTTACCTTGAATGTGTATGCTTTGACTTGCTTATTCATTTACACTGGATATTAGTTTACATGCTTTCTATTATTAGCCTTGGCCAAGTATCTTTAGGAGCACAAAGTGGGTGTTGCTTTGATATAATTCTATAAGCTGAGTATTGATACACATGATGAGCTTAATTGTTTTTCTTTATCCTTACTCTCTTTAGAGATGCTTTTATAAAATTTTGTGCTTATCTTGATTGAAGTCTGGATATATATAGTTTCTAACTCGTCTTCAGAAATCTACATTTACATGTGCTAAAAAGACTAAGATAAGTAAGCAAGCTTCAGAAATCTCTCATAGAGTAATGTGTTTTTGTTTTCCAAACCCGTCTCAAAAAGGATCATACATCTGTTTTTGAAAACAACATTTTTCATTATCTATTTCTTATGAGAAAAGTTTCTTAGCTCTATCCAAAAGCTCCTTCTTGATGTTTTAGGGATTGATCCCTATATCAGCTTTAGAAACCTAGGTAGCAATATGTTGATCTTATCTTTCTTATGGTTTCTTTAAGCATCAAAAATTGCATAAGGATCAGTTTATTTTTAAAAATTTATGTATGCCTTGTTTTTCATACCTTTGATCCTTCTTTCCAAAGTTTCTCATGGATAAGTCAGGCTGAAAATGGATCTTGTTAAGAAAAAGGATCACAAGTCTTACTTGTTAAGTTTTCAAGCTTGAAAATCTTCAGAAAGTTCCTTCTTTTTGACAAATAATCAAGCTAGTTATTTATCCATAACTTAACCATCTTTCTCTTTAACATATGCTCTTACAACGATCAGAAAGTATGCTTAAGTCTATCTCTTGCTTAAAACGAAACAATGGCAATCTTGATTAAGTGTCACTTAAGGCCAAAATGTCTTTATGATTCACATCATGCCTTAAGAAAAAGAACTTCATGAAAATCTCTCATTCTATTTGATTGAAAGAGTATGCTTATCTTGTTTACATTTCTGCAGTATTTCTTTCAATTGTCTCTTCAAAAGGTTTTTGTCAAATTGGTTTGTCATCATTAAAGAGGGGGAAATTATTAGCTCAAGAACCTTTACGCTCATGTGTTTTGAATGACAACAAAACCAATTCAAAGAAAATACTTTGAAGAATGACTGGTGTCTCTATTGAGTTTCTTGTAAGTTTACAATAGGTATCAATCATTTAGCAAGAGCAAGGCTTACTCAAATGAGTATATATATTTCACTATGCATATGTAACACATGTTACCAGATTTGCTCTATTAAAGAAGTGGAATTATATTCTTATCGAAGTCCTTGGTAGCTAACGATCAGAGGAAGATAGTAATGCTGCAAGAAACCAATGAAAGAGACTTCAGAAAGTAGCACGGGACATCAGAAAGTAATCTCAAGTTGAAGATATCAAAATATGTCCATATGCAACGTGTTACTCAATCTTCAATCATCATAATTACAAAGAAATCATCATAAAGAAGATTTGATTGAAGATCAATAAGTCAAATACTCTTCAAGGAACTGGTAGCGTACATCAGAAAGCTCATCTTTGTGTGGAGCAACGAATGCTATAGGAAAGGGAGGAAAATTTGAAATTTAAATTTCAAATTATCAAGTCAATTCCAGTTTCAAACTGGCACATCATCCCTTCTGGCTTTTTGATCAACAACCCTAGCTTCATGAAGGAGGAGTTAAAAAAGCTCGCTCAGAAAATAGAAAAGTAGTTTCAGATAGGAGATAAGAAAACTCATATTTACAATAGCTTCTGCAACCGATGTGACAATTCTGTCAACCTTTCTTCTAGCTGTTTCTTTCAAGACACAACCAATGATCAACACGTGTCACTTAAAGAACTGATCTATGGCAACAGTTACAAAGAAAGATCATTATATAAAAAGATGCTAAGCTTGAAAAACGTTGAGAGAGATTTGAAAATTCAAAGAAAGGAAACTCTGTAAAAATCTCTTCCCACTTCTTGGAATATTCAGTCTTTATCATGTAAATCAGTTTTATCCTTGAAGTGTAAAGAAAATCTTTCTTCTATATTCTTAGTTAGATTTATGTTCTTCCTATGCAAGCAGTGGAAGAAGGAAGTCATTCAAGTTTTCCCAGGATCTCTTTAAAATGTATCATCTTTAAGGAAACTTGAGTGTAAATTAGTTTGAGTGGCAACCCAAACACTTAATCTTTATATCCTTGATCCATTAGTGATCAGTGTGAGACATATCTTGGAGAGGCTAAGGTAAAACTACTTGCAACGCGATAGTAAGAAAGTCTTACTTATCACGCTTTAGCTTAGAGAGGCTGGTCAAAGACTACTTGCAGTTTAGAGAGGCTGGGGAAAGACTACTTGTGGCTTGGAGAGGTCGGGAACAGACTACTTGAGGCTTAGAGAGGTCTAGAACAGACTACTCATGTTGGGCTTGGAGAGGCCAATGTCAAGACTACTTAGTGGGGCTTGGAGAGGCTAGTGTCAAGACTACTTGTAGGTTGAAAAGGTTGGAGAAAGACTACTAACAACATGTTGAAGGAGTTGCCTGTTAGTCACAGGTTGGCTTGGAGAGGCCAGAGTCAAGACTACTCATGTTAGCTTGGAGAGGCTAGTACAGAACTACTCTAAATCCTTGGTTACAGGTGATTTCTAAAATTTTTGGATGATAGCTTGGGAAGGCTAATGAAAATACTACCCATCTGTACTTTCTCAGGTTGAGAAATTTGTTGTTATAGTGGAACCTCAACAATTATTGAGTACTAGATGTAGGCATGTTGACTGAACCAATATAAAATCCTTTGTGTTCTGTATCTCTTACCCTGATCTCTTTTGTTTTCCTTTATTGCTTCATTTCCTTCCCATCAGTCGTACATATATATATATATATATATATATATATATATATATATATACTGTATGTTTTATTTAATAAGGTTCAGAAAGTAGCTTTTCGAAGCCACTAATTGTATTTTCGCTGCACTTCAAGTTTTATACTTGATAGTAATCTTTTCAAAAGGTTCAGAAAATGAAAAAGGATAAATGCACGATTCAACCTTCTTCTTGTGCACATCTTCACCTACACCAAATACTATTGTCCACATGCAAACTGGACCATACTATGTTGGGGATATTGTAGATCAGGGTTGCTTTATGTTCCACCGGCTTTTCTGGACCTATCCATCGTGCATAAAGGCATTCAAATATTGTAAAAGGCTTATTTCGATTGACGGAACACACCTATATGGCAAGTATGTTGGAACACTATTCATGGCAATTGCCCAAGATGGCAACTCAAATATTTTGCTTGTTGCATTTGTTACAGTGGAAGGAGAGACAAAAGAAGCATGGTCTTTTTTCTTGAGAAATCTTCGACAGCATGTGACACCACAAGAGGACATTCTTGTCATATCTGATAGACATCAGGCTATCAAAGCAGCTTTAGAAGTAGAAGGAAGTGGCCGATATCCCCCTTTGGCTTATCATGCATACTGTGTGCGACATATTACGTCAAATTTTGCTGTAAAGTTCAAGAATAAATATGTGAAGCAATTGCTAATGAATACAACATATGCAAAGACTGAGCATAATTTTCTGTACTAGCTTAGGGCATTGGTCCATATGGATCCTGAGATGTGTGCATGGACTAGCAACATACCCCGTGATTAGTTGGGTCACTATGCTGGTGAAGGCCATCGCTTTGGGCATATGACAACAAATTTGTTAGAATAAATGAATGCTATCATGAAAGGCACTCGCAATCTTCCCATTACGGCGATAGTAAAGTCAACAAATTATTGCCTTATTGAGTTGTTCATCTGAAAGGGCACAGAGGTAAAAATGCAACTTGCAAGTGGCCAAAGATTTTCAGAGACCCTATTGAATACAATTGAAGAGAATAGGAGACACCTTGGCAGCATGAGTACCACTCGAGTGACCCAAGAGGATTTAGATTATTAGGTGTTTGAACGAGATAACATAGGAAGTCGGGGTCAATCAGAATTCAGAGTGCATTTAACAGAGCAATGATTTGACTGTGGAGAATTCCAAAAATTGCACTGTCCATGCTGTCATGCACTCGCCGCATGGTCTGATGCTCGATGAAAGTGGACCTCTTTTGTTCATGAAGTTTTCACCATGGAGTCGATATTCAATGTGTACAAAGCAGGATTCTCTGTAATTGCTAATGAAGAAATGTGGCCCCCCATAAACTGGGCTTCCTATACGCCCAAATCTTGTACTTAAGCGAACTCTTGAGAGGCGTCCAGTTTCCACAAGGATTCACAACAAAATGGACGAGCCTGATCTGAGCTAAGGAAAATGTTATGGATTGTGTGGAGGTACGGATCACACCAGATGGACATGCCCACGCACTCCATTCTCTAGCCAACATAACTAATTTGCTATGTACTTATTACTGGGGGTATGTGTTGGTTTTTTTAAGTTAGTTTGCTGTTATTGCTCATTATATGTGTTGTACTCAGAGTATAATTGTTAGGTTGAATTTGTAATGGTCTATTTATTACCGTAAATCTATTAAGTTGTAATAGTGAATGTGTGTTTATGAAAATCTTTTGTCAATATTTGTTGTTTACTTCTTATCTAATTGTGGGACACATGCAACCACGCTAGCTCAAGTCCAAAGTACATAATCACAACATAATTAGCACTAATGCCAAATACATATATTAAAGTCCAAAATACATAATCACAACATAATTAGCACTAATGCCAAGTACACAATATAAAAGTCCATAGTGCATAACCACTATATAATCATTAAAAGTCTTATATACATAATAGAAATCTAAATTACGTAACCATCATAAGAACTACCTGCCACATCTGTTGCATCTGGGGCCAGCAATGTGACTCCTTGTGACACAACGGCGTATACAATATGTCGTACAGGCCTGCGATGTAGCTACTCCTCCTGCTCCTGCTCATCTACTTGCTCGTCTTCCTTCTGCTCCTCCCCCTCCTGCTCGACCTCTTCCTCCGAATCCCCACCCTACTCTTGCTGGGCCTCCTTGTCTTGATCCCTATCCACCTTTTAATCCTCGTCCTGATCCCCTGCTTATGCCTGATGCTCCTGACAAGATCTTTGATTAGAGGGAGCTGGGATGTGCTTAACTGATGGTCAATAGATTGATCTGGTGGCTGAAGCACTGAGACAGATCTCCCTATACCAGATGAATGCAAGAATGCCACCATGTCAGAAGTTGACATGAACTGCAGATTGAAAGATATATGTCATGCTATGTCACCTGGCCTAGACCCATCATGAACTGATGCACCGGAATAGGGTGAACAAAAGAATCTAAAATGAACTGATGACTTAGTCCGGCCATAAACTGCTGGCTTAGGGTCATGAACTACTGCTGGCTGGGGCCCGCCATGAACTGCTGTTAGGTGGGGCTCACCATGAACTGCTGGCTAAGGCCTGACATGAACTGCTGGCTGAGGTTCGAGATGAATGGCTGGCTGGGGTACGTAGGTGTCGGCTGATACACACGAAATGATTGAGACTTAGGGTGGTGGCTTAGATCTTCCTAGGGCTGATGACTACCTTCTAGCCTAAGTTGAGGCCGGGGGGTGTGGGTACTAGCATTTGCTAGCATGCATACCAGCATGCATACGACTTGTAAAAGAGCGTCGATTTGGGATGTCAGCAATGTGTGCAATATCCGGTGGTAGGGGCTGGCCTGCTACACTGTCTGGCAATCTCTAAGCTCTGGATCCTGTGGGGCTTCATCCAGTGACAAAAATCTATTGGCCACTGACAAGTACCACTGGAAGTACTTGACAGATGGCTGATCATCATCAGATAGCAGATATTGAACTTGTTGCTCCCTACGTGCCTTCCATGCCTGATGCCATGTGATATGATACTCAGGCCACCAAATTTGTAAATCCCCTCGACCATCCTTGGCGTACAGCCGATCAATGTTTATCGGGACGATCGATATGTGTTGCCCTCCACCAAACTGTCGAACCACATGGTCAGCAACGTGCCATTCAATCAATGGAAGACATAACATCCCTGACCTTATCACTTCTGTAAGGCGTCTACTTGAACTGAAACAGTCAATAAGAAATATTAAACTCACAACTAAAACAACTTAATTGAAGAGTTAATAGCATATTCATTATATGCAACTTACCCTAGTAATGCCAATTGAATCAATGATCTGCCTATATCGTAGTAGCTTATTTGTGTCCGCATTCATTGAATACCTGAAACACCTCCACCTGGCATTTACATAATTGGTTTTCCTGATTACAATTTGCATGTACACAAATAAATAACAAATATAAGATATTCACATAAATATGTACGTCAGTGCTAGTGAAAAAGTGAGTGGATAGTGCTGTCTAGGGGCCAATTGAGGTATTCTATACCATGCCCACGACTGCAGAAGAGGTAAACAGCCTACAATCTCGGTGATATTGTATTTTATCGCACAACAAAGATCACGATAAAGGGATGTTAGAACTGTAGACCCCCAACTAAAGTTTGCAGTCCCATTAAAATCTATGAGAAGAGGGAACCACTTCATATGCACCCTAAATCGTAATTTACCTAGGAATAAGACCCCACCAAATAGAACCATTATATATGCTCTAGTGTATTGAATGATCATTTGTTCATCAATATTATATGGCAATGTCTGAAATGTCTTTGTGAACCAATGCAGATTAATAGAGAATCCTTTTATACCCAAGTTGTTTATAATCGACTTTCATTATATTAAAACGAAGACATATATGTGAACGGATTAAACTCAAGTGATCCACTTAATATCATCTTTGTTTTATTTTATTTCTGTCAAGAAGCCTAAAACAGAGCTACATCTTTTGTTCGACTGTGCCCTTCGTCTCTCCGTTTTCTTCCAAACGGGTATTCCCTTCCATCGAGATTAAATTAGCAAACATAGCACAAGTGCATTTTAATTTTTTTTTTGTTACGTGATTTTGAGATAGATTTGAAGTAAAGAAGTTGAATTCAACATAGGAATTCAAGCAATTGAATTCAATTCCATCGTACCACACATCCTTTCAATGTATTGATTTGAAAAAAGTATAGATTTTGATGTTACGATTTCCACCAATTTTCTTCATCGGAACGAAGCGCGTCAATTAGGTGTCGGGGCAAGGGTAAGTGCAAGAAGGCCCAAGAACAGCCAATTAGGCTCAACAGCGGTTAGGTGAGGGAGTGAGAAATTGATAACACCTCTTAGTCCTAGGAATCTGATACCACCAAAATTTACCAATTGCAGGTACAAATCCTATTTTTCGACCTTGTTTGCGCACACTCAAATTTCTTTAGATTTCTAATTTTCTCTGAATCCAAAACTTGCTTCAAATTATTCATGATATCATTTCACATTATTTTCCCGAGCTAAACTTCATTGCCTTCAGAGAGTGCCCCATTACGCGGAAATTCAAAGCACTAAAACACTGTTACTTTTTTCATCACTTGATTTATTCATTTTTTTTTTTCAAGTTTCTTTCTTCTAATGTTCTTCAGTTCTGTGGACTGCAGCACACGTGAATCTTGCTACGGAGGAGAATAACTGGGAGCGTAAGAAATGGTACGTGCATCACTTTTCTTTCGAGTCACTGTTATTTGTGCCTTATCAATTGACTTTTGAATGGCTTGGGCTTCCGCAAATTGAATTACGAACGTATTCATGATGTTGGAGAATAATGCTACAGTTTGAGCTTTGGAATGCTTGCCTAGCATGTTTGGTTGGACACATTTAAGTGGGGTTTGGGTGTGTGCAAACTTTCATCCAGAAACATGTTTGGCAAAATCATGATTGGGTTGTGTTTTAACCTTTTTTGTTCTTGTTAAAATCTCAAATCATGGTCTGAATACAAGTGAAAACACTTACTTTTTGGTTGGACCAAATCTTGTTTTGCAAAATGCAAACTTAAATCCGAACAAACTAAGGTGCATTGGCTAAAGATTACATTTATGCATTGTTATTTATTGGAGGAGGGGGCAATGGAATTTTGTAATGAAGTTTGGCTTCAGTCTGACATCTAAGAATTATGGTACAGAGTTTGCGTTGAATTCAATCCAAGGAAAGTGAGGGAAAGTGGTATGTATTGTTCCAATAGACAATGCATTGTTATTTTCTATTTTTATTGATATTAAATATTAATAGATTGTCAGAGTAAAATATTAACCAAGTGTTTTCCCACTAATGGGGTTGGCTACACAAATAAAACAAAGTCATTATGTCATATCATAACTATGTCTATGGACTAGCTATTAAAATTGAAGTCCTTTTAAATGGTTTCATCTATGCCTTTTTTTTAAGTTCTTTCTCTACCCCAAGGTATTAATAGATTGGGAAGAGCAAATGAGAACAGCTATTGGTAAAGAAGTGCGTTTTCTGTGCTGAACTTGCAGAGTCATATTACCCTCTTTTATACCAGTGTGTTAGTGCTGGAACCTTGTTAAATTTTATTGTGGAGCATGATATAATTTTATTTCATATTTTAACACAATATTATGGGAGTGATGATGTTAGGTGATCTTAATGATGATTATAGCGATGTCAGGCAATCATGAATCAGTGTTGTCAAATGGCGGCCATGGCGGCGCCATGGTGCCATGGCGGCACCATGGTGCCATGACGTGGCGGATTTTGGCCCCTCCGCCATGAGAAAATTTGTACATTATGGCGGCCATGGCGGTCTTATGGCGGGCATAAATGGCGGATTTTTAGTCTACCGCCATGAGCCGCCATCCGCCATTGACAACTTTGTCATGAATATGTTTATAGCATGTTTGAGATTGAATAGAAACCACACAAAGAAGAAACAGAAAAAGGAAGAAGAAACTGATATTTCACTGAAGAGAAAATAAAGAAAACAAAATGCAGAACAAGAGGAGAAAGCCTAGACACTATAGCAGTCTAACTCTCCCAAATGCTAAGCCAAAATTCAGCCTAACCAACTTTCCCAATTTCCTTTCCTTATGTACTGCCCACGTCAGCATGTGCACATGCTGTTACAGCCCTCAGCCCACAAGAAGTATTCTGTTACAATCCTCACACAGCACACCTCTAACACTCTTTTTCTCACTCATATTTCAGTAATTACAATTAGGGCCCATTGTGCTTGGCCCAGTTCCCTTGTTTCCTAACAATACTCCCCCCTAAAGAATCACCTTGTCCTCAAGGTGATGCTTTGGAAAGCAAAGGCTTCCTCCTGGAACCAAAATCTTGAAAATGGAGGAGGAAAGTATACTTGCAAAGTAATCACATACCCCCTGGTCCCAGTAATCTAATCCAAGTCCAGCTCCCATAACTTCGTGGATTCCAGAAATCTTCCGCAATGAAACAGGAAATATCTGAATTAAAGACATTTTGTGTAGTTGGACTGCTTTTTGGATGCCAGGACTGCAAGGATTCAGATCGACTATAGCTGATGAGCTGAGATCATTCTCTAGTAATGACCAGGCAGCAAGGTCTTCACTACTTGGAGCTGTCTTCTTTTCATATCTCAGCAGCTCCTTTCCAATATATATGAATTTCAAAGCAAGACATTTGTGTTTTAGCAATGCCTTGTTCTTTATCATCATCATTACCAGCTGCCAGTAGATAAATTATGACATTAGCGTTTTGTGCCACACCATTAATAAGCAGAAAACAGAGCATAGGAGAGAGCTCTGACTTCTTGTGAGGGGGATCAATCTCCTTCCTGCCAATGTAAGCCACAACCTCAGTCATCTTATTCAAGCCAAAGAATTCAAGCCCATACTTCGGCAACTCTATCACTTGTAAATGGAGACTGTGTGATAGGTCCATTATCCCAAAAATCTTGCCAACCCCAGCATACTAGCTGCCAAATAACCATGGTTCCTCCACCCCCACTAATTCTAGCCCTGATACCCCAATAACTGAATGGGTTTTACTGGACACTAGGTTCTCTACTAGCATAAGAACAGGAGCTAATACAATGATAGTGACACTTGTGCATAGCCATTCCCACATTGAATAGAGACAAGCAGGCTATTGCCCCTTATTGCTAAACTCCACCATTTGAGTAGATCCATGGGGAACCTTATTCACTAGCCCATGCTTGAGCAGCCCAATTCTGAAGTGCTTTAGAGCCCTTAGGATCCCTGTCAAGTAAGCAATTGACCACTTGAACTGCTTCCATAAGCAACTTAATAACAAAATAGGCATCCATCTTTACTGACATCAGCAGCTGTATAACAACAGCTTCTCTTGAAAGGGAGATAATGAGAGATTGAGGTGAGAAAACATACACCTTCCAAACATGGCACAAAAAGAACTTTTAAGAAAACAACTTAGCCAATAAGAATGTTGACACTTTCATATACAAATCAATTTCAGTGGAGACATAATTAGCAGCAATGTTCACAGTTGTTTATACCTGTCCAACACCAATTGAGAAAATGAAATACTCACAAACTTTGTGATATGCATGTGAAGAGGGCTGCATGTTTGGGAATCAATCACCAACTTCAATGGATACCCTGTTCCTTAAGCTTTCTGCCCACTGCAGAGATGTTTGGCGGGTAAGTATTACACCTTTTGGGTTCCCAGTAGCTCCACTGGTACATACAAGAGCAACAATGTCATCAAACGTGATTGGTTCACCCCTATTGTTCTGCTTAGCAACATAAGAGCCAACCGAAGCCACTAGCAGTAGGTATGACCAAGTCTTTTCATCGACACCCCTTTTCCTGTCATTCCAGCATATGTATCTTGATCACAACAATTGTGATCATCTTCCATTCTCTCCCCAGCAGTCTTCTTGGGAATTAAATTGAGTTGTGTGATGGCCCACGTAATATCATACACTCCTGATGGTTAGGGTGGATATGGCATCAATTCTTGGGACCCAATCCTTCTCATCCTGAATAAGAGCTCATCTTTGGTTTTGTTAGAAATAAGGAAATATTTAGTAATATCTCCATTATATCTTAGATTATTTCATATTATATCTTAAGATTGATTTATACTTATTTAGGTTGATTATGTCATTATGATTAGATTTTATCTTTATCTTATAAATAGGATTACTTTATTGTATTACAATCACACATAATATCAATATATTTTCATATTATATAGAGTTGCTATTCTATCTCTTTCTCTTCTCCATTATCTAAAACCCTCAATTTCAATATGGTACCAGAGCGGTACCATCCACCATGACCTATGTCTATTGTTCTGCTGCAGAGATTCCACTAATTTGGAACTCACTTGTGCTGTATCCCTACTATCTTTACTCTTCTTTCTATCTCGCCATCGTTCTGCCTGTCGAGCCCTTCAATGTTATTTTAGGTTTAACAGTGTTGCTTTCCAGGAATTAGAAAACCATCGTCCACCACCTGCCACTGTCTTCGCCGACCTTTTTTTGGTGCCAATCCCGGCCGAGGAGCCCACCACCGTGCTCACCTCCTCCTGTGCGGCCAATCCTTGGAAGTCGCGTATGGAAACACTTTTTCCCTATTGTGTGTCACTTCCAGCAGTAAAAAATAGCCCTTGTCTGCCACTTTCCACCGCCACCGGCCACTTTTCCGGCACCGCCTCTGACCACCGACCACACCCCTTGCCTCGCCTCGCCTCGTCGTGCACGGCCAACCCCCACTGACCGCACCTCCAGATCCAGCTCCACGCGCTGCTTCACCCGTGCGTGTGGGCGCGTCTAGCGACCTTTCCGACCGCTTCCACCGCTGCCGTACTTGCAAGGACCCGACCTTTCTAGATCTACCCTTGTCTTCACCATCCGTGCACTTTACAGATGCCGTTTTTTGTAAATACCGCTTTTGCCCTTGTCCTTTTGACCCATGGTTGTAAGTAATAAATATTTGGTTGTACTTCCTACCAACCTCCTATTGTGAATCATTCCAATGGTGATATTTTTCTTCTCTCGGTCATGCCAATGATATGCACATATGGCCTCTTTGAATCTCCATTTTTCAACTATTCAAGGCTTCCATATGTTGATCTTGCGATTTATTATTGCATGTATTGGGAATCTTGCAGCCTTCATTGTGTCTCTTCCGGCCTTCATTGCTGGACTATGATAGCTGTGCGTCTCTTCTTTTTTCTAGTCTTGTAATTATCCAACAAGTTGTTCAAGCTGATGTTCATTTCAACTGCCTTGTTGTGTGATTTTTTTCGGACGTATCAGCATCCTTGAGTTGCCTTGCTAGTCTTCAATGGAGATCATTTCTATATTTCAAGGGTTTAATTATAACAAGCTTAAAGCTTAGTAACCTTTAGCTTGAGGGGGAGGGTTAGAAATAAAGAAATATTCAGTAATATCTCTATTATATCTTATATTATTTCATGTCATGTCTTAAGATTGATTTATATTTATTTAAGTTGATTATATCATTATGATTAGATCTTATATTTATTTTATAAATAGGATTATCTTATTGTATTACAATCACACATAATATCAATATATTTTCATATTATCTAGAGTTGTTATTGTATCTCTTTCTCTCCTCCATTATCTAAAACCCTCAATTTCAACAGGTTTTTTCATCATTTTGGGCCAGATCTAATTCCAAGACACAGCTCCCCACCATATTATCCTTAATTGCAAATTGGCTTGGCCCACTTGTTCTGGAAAATAAATTCCCAATGCCATATTCCCACTATTCATTTTCTTCTTATCTATTAATTCATAATTCTGGATCAAGAATTCTCTCCATTTTTTTTTTTACAGTCTTCACTTTGTTGGATTGGGCTTGGCCCCATATGCTAGAATTCGTACTCAATTTCATAATGTTCCAATACATCTTACTGGAAATAATTTTGGGCTCACCCAGTTACCAATACATCTTACTAGAAAGAATTTTGGGTTCACCAAGTTTGGGCCTTTGTATCATTAAGCCAACTTCAGAATTGGGCTCTGATACAAAATGATAGAAACCATACGAAGAAGAAACAGAAAGAGGAAGAAGAAACTGATATTTCACTAAGAGAAAATAGAGAAAACAAAGTGCAGAATAAGAGGAGAAAGCTTGGATACTATAGCAGTCCAACTCTCCCAAAGCCTAATCCAAAATTCAGCCTAACCAACTTTTCCCATTTCCTTCCCTTATATACTACCCAACCCACGTCAGCATATGCACATGCTGTTACAGCCCTCAGCCCACAACAAGTATTCTATTACAATCCTCACACAGCATACTCACACTCCACGGACATAGCACGTGCACACACACAGAGCTAACACCTGTAACACTATTTTTCTCACTCATAATTCAGTAATTACAATTAGGGCCCATTGTGCTTGGCCCAATTCCCTTGGTTCCTAACAAGTTTTGTTCGAAATTTACTCTTTTTGAAGGCAAGAATTGTATAGTTTGGTTGAACTATTGCTGCATAGTAGTTATTTTGGTTCATATCTGAAAAGGCTAGTCGTTTGTTTTCTTTCAAACTTAGCATAGTGTATGACTTTCATTAGCAATTTTCAGAAGCAGCCTGGTTTGCATCAACATTATCATGTTAAATTATAAATCGCTTCTCATGAGATATGATATGTGATGAGTGCTATGTTGATGCTGATCTTACTCATAAATGAGGATTTGTTTCCATGTATTACATTGAAATCTATCCTACCTGCTCAAAATATTATGATTATTTGGGATAGAAAAAGAGATATTATTTCATAAGAATGGGAAATTACAAGATAGGATAAGGTAACATCCAAAACAAACCACAATGCTAAAGGAAAACATAAAAAGCCCAATCAGACTCCACAAATCAAACATATCCAGAAAACAGAGGAAGGAACAGTCACAAATGCCCCAAAACCCTCCTAGGAAAGCCTCAACAAACACCCCCACTATAAAAGGGGAAAAATTAACACATTAAAACACAAAATGAAAAAACGTTTTCTTCCTTCAAGGCTTGTGGAGAAGAATCTAATTCAGCCTTCTATATCCTTTAGCCCCTCTGTTATTTATTGTTGTTGCTAATCTTTGAAGCTTATTTTCTTCCTTCTTTATACTATAGGTATTTGGCTTTCTTCTTTGTACTGTAGGTATTTGCTGAGAAAGCCATGTTTACATCCTTACCAGTGGATTCACCAATTTTATCCTCATGTAGTCAAGAAGTGATTATGGGTCATGCAAACCACATGCTTTGCCAAAACACCGAATAGAAGTTACTTCCTCATCTAATGACTCCTCACTCAACTTTTTGACAACTGGACAAGGAAGAATTTTCTTTTCATAACCATCATTAATCAAGTCACCTCCCAAACGTGAAGCATTGTTTGCCTTTAAATTTTGTTGTTAAATAAAGCTTCTTCACTCCTTGTAAGCCTCCATTACATTGAACAATCAAGACACTCTTTTTGAACTATTTATTGATCAAGAATCACACACAGACCATTCTGATGTAGACTCCTCGTCATTTTGACAAATAATCTTTCCCTTTCTGGAACCTTGAAAACCTAGACTAACAGTTTCTTTAAATTCACCACTTTCTTGTTGAAAAAGGTCCTTCAATCCTCCCAAGTTACCATCAAAGTGAAAACTTTCTGCCTGAACTTTCTGCTCATCATGTTCAGCCCTTAATACATCCAGAAGTAGACCTTCGCTGTTTTCTTGAAACAAAATCAAGATCATTGTCATCACATAAACACCCACCCACCTTGGTCCCTTCAAAACAAGAATCTTCTTCAACCTCTTCAATGGAATTTAAATCTTAAATTACACAGGCATTGTCTTCAGCACTATTGATTTGAAATGTGTCTAACCCAACTTTGACTGTTTAGAGGATTCTATAAACCTCCACAACTGCAGTAAAAGCTTCAGTGTCTATCTCTCCATCATCAAAATTTTGAACCTTGTTGCCCTATTTTTATGAGCCTCGGTGCAATGGTAAAATTGCTACCTTGTGACTTAAAGGTCACAGGTTCAAATCTTGAAAACAGCCTTTCCACAAAAGGAGGGTAAGGCTATGTGCATCTACCCTCTCTAGACCCTATCAGATGAAAGCCTCGTGCATTGGTCCGCCCTTTTGTTTGCCCTATTTTTGGGAAATAAGACGAATTTCAAAATTGTGATCAGATGTTGGAATTGGAACAGCCAACATTGAACATCTTCTGAAATGCTGATGCACATATCCATCCTTTACTGTATCCTGCTACTGAATCTGTGATGCTTCACCTGTCATGGGTGATTCGTTTCTCAAAATATGGGTTGAGCTCTATAGTTGTTTTGAGTTTCACCTATTTTCTTAACCACCTAGTGTTCTTTCTTACAATTAGGTTTACTAGTGTGGATGCGCCCAAGTCTTTCAAACATACCTTGTTTGCCTTTTCTGGCACCAAATCTCTCAAAAGCAAGAACAGCTTTGATCACTTTCAGATGTTAATTTAGGCAACAAATTCTTATCTCTCGAGTTATTTTTACCCATCTATTATATATTATCTGAAACTGAGTGATCTAAACTATCATTTCATGACAGGATATGTACATTCGTGTTAAACGTTGTAAGACAACATACTTCATCAGGTGCAAGCCAACTGATAAAATTCTTGACATAAAGCAGAAGTTGCAAGAACTTGTTGATCAGCCTGCTAATAATCAAAGGCTAATTCTACCTGATACAGGGGAAGTATTAGAGGATTCGAGGACTCTGGCAGATCAAAAGGTGCTGTAGCATCATGCTTTAAATATTTTTATTTTTTATTTTGTTATTTTTGTAAATGTTTGCATCTAATATTTATATAGCTTTTGGATCTATTTATTACATCTATTCTTAATCTCTAGCTAGCCTAAAAGTTCTGCATGCTCCTCATATGACTTATGCATCACAGATGTTGAGAATTTTCTATTATTTGTTTTATTGTTCAGGTTGAAAATGATGCAGTTGTTGCACTGACCTTGAGAAAAGGTAATGTACTATATACATATATCCTTTTCCTCGACACCCAATAATGCCTTTTATAAACTATACACATCTGTGCCTCTACCTAGCACTCTAGCAGCTTAAACTTTTGGATAGATCGTTTCATGACACATACAACAACCAAGCCTTATCCCACTATCTTAAATTAATTATTTTAATATTGTGAATTGTGGCATCATGGTTTTTTTGGGTTATCTGATACTTTTTTAAGTGGGGCTTTTTATTTAGCATTGGCTTTTCTTTATCTGATGACAAAGGTCTGACCCCAGTGGTTATTAGTGGAACAACAGTCAAATGCATTCTTCTAATCATGTGCCTCTTCCATCATTTTGTTATCCTGTCAATTGTTCGTTCTGAATTATGAAATTCTTTACTTATTAGTTATTATCATTCTTAAAATGCAGTCACAAAATGTTATTATCAATTTTAGGCTTTTAGCAGAGGAACCATCATCTCATTTTAGCTTTACTGCTACTCCCAACTGCAAAAAAGGGTTGGAAAACAGTAAATTGGGTAATTGTTATTGGTAATTAGCATGCTATGGTTGTCTGCATATTAACCTCAGAAAAATCATCATGGTAGGACTTTAGTACTAACATTGAATTTAAAACTTGTTCCAAATGTTATCGAAGGATGGAAATAATTCTCCCTGTTCTCAATTTTTATTTTGACCATATACATGGTATGTCTGATTGAGCACACTTCACAAGTATAGGGATGAGATTCTTCATGGAATTGAAGTTGTCTTGTTAAAGTAATAATTCTCATATTGAGAGAACATTTTATATTGGCTAAGGCCGAGTATGGTATCAGCTTTATAATTACTGGAGAAAAATATTGAAGGAAATATCATGCAGAAGTAAGTGATAAAAAATTATGCTTTTTGTTATTTGTTGGAACTCAGAAAAATTACTGTTTTGCTGAATATGCTATTTCTTCCCTTCAAGTCACTCAAAAATTACAGATCATGACTGAATTTTTGGAATCTCTGGCTCCAAGAACTGTTGTAATGTTACTGTTGCATGCCTGCTTGCCTAGATATGTCATTCAATAGAGTCTTGGTCTGTGTGAATTAGCTTTAACTGATCTCAAATGTCTCTGCAACCACCACTGTGCTGAGGGGGTTGCAGCTGTGGGAAAGATTGGGGAGCACGTTTCTAGAAAACATTGAGCACATGTTGCACTGGTGTATCGCCGCTATCCCAACAAGCTTGAGCTACTTGAGTGTTAATGACTTAAGCTAGAGCTACCTGTGGTATGGCATTGGTTCCTGAAGAGAGGCCGAAGAATGAAAGATGAAAGGGTGGCCAAGTGCACAAAACTCCCACTTGGTGACAAGGAGTGCAAATATACACAGCTTTACCCTGTAGTGAAGAGGCTGTTTTCTAGATTTGAATATGTAACTTTTTGGTCACAAGAGGTAGTAACATTATGATTGCGTCAACACTCACCCTTTTAAGAATGGCAGTTGAAAGACTATGGAAAATTTTTATACACTGTTTAGGAACTGGGTAGCCATTATTACTTATACCAAATTTCATTTATCATTAAACCTAAACTCATCTTTCTAAAACTTTACTAAGTTTACTCTCTTAGTACCCGAAATCCAAACACAGCGTGAGTGGTAACTGATAGGAATAAAGTGAAATGAATAAATTCTTGAAGATCTTCTTTGTGACAGTTTTTGTATCCGTTTAACTTTTAAATTGGGTTGGGGTGGGAGTCTTCCTCGCCTCCTTTCCCAAAAAGACACAGATTTATGAGTTTGTCATTGTATCTTTGAGATGATCTTTACAGGCGTGAAGCTGGTTTTTATATGTACTTTTATCCTCCTCTTCTTCCCAGCCGTCTTTATAGTTGTTGCAGAAGGCGGATGGTCCTGGAACTTGCATTTTGACTGCATTACCTGTTGCGGAGGATAATTTTGCATGTGTCTGCACAATTACCTTTTTATGGAAATTTCATTGTTTCCATCTGTTGCTTCCAGATGATAATGAGTTTGAGGAGGTCAACATTGTTCGGCCAAATGATTTCTACCAGGCACGGGATGCAGATGGTGCCAACTGGTAAAGCCATACACCAGCAAAGGCTGGCTCACAACAAACTGGTAGCTTTGTGCTCATTGAACGGGTTAACTGTTTTGCCAAATAAAATTTTCATGTTGTGAGCTTAAAGTTCTATCCCTTTAATTTATCAGGTAGCTTGGTGAAATCCACAGTGGCTGAGGAGACTTCAAACTACTATTGTTGGTAATATTAAAAGAAGACTGTAACTCCCTGAGTTTACAGTGCGATGATTTTATCATGTTGAATCAAATTTGTGATGACGGTTTAGAATGACCTTATACTAATGTGATTTTAAAGGATATATGATATTATGCTCAGGTCGCTAAGAAGACAATTAAGATATTTGGGGCAATTAAACTTTAGAAATTCTTGGCAAAAACGAAAAAAAAGACAAAATAATCTATGCTTAGTTGATTAATCACTTTTTTTTTTCAATGCTTAGGGAAATGTTCGAAAATCTCCTTTCAATTTTTTCTAGATGTGCATATTGGTCCTGTTATTTTAAAAATGTGCAAATTGGTTATGATATTTTTTAATATGTGTGGATTGCTAGATTTTGTTGAAAAACATTAAATTTAGATGGAAAGATGCATGTAATTGAAATGTTATTTTTCACTACTTCCTTCATGTGCTTTTGACAATAAAACTATGGTTGTCACACACGTCACATGCCTTTTTTATTAAAAAAGTAAATGTTAACAAAATATTTGAACAAATTGAAAAATGTAAGGGTCAATTTGCATGTTTTTGAAGTAAAAATATTAAAGTGCAAATCGGGCAAAGTTGAAAGGGGACTTTGGGACTTTGCCCCATTATTTACTTGTTGCCTTTACATTTGAAGATGATTTATTTTCAAAAGCATTTTTGCTCAAAATTAGTTGCAAAGGTGCAAAATTTGTTTTAGAAAAAGATGTTAAGAATTTAGTTTCAAAATACATTTTCGCCCAATGATAGTGTTTGCTTTCTTGTTTTGATTTTGAGATTCAGGATATTGATGGAAAGCAAAACTCTTCCACATTTTCTCACTAGAAAATTTTTATAGAGAAAATCATCGTGAGCAAAGAAAAAAATGACTAAGGGCAATTACGGGACTCTCTCAACAAATTCTAGATTAACAAGTAGTTCGAAAAAACTTATTCAATATAAGTCTTTTGAACAAGATGTTATGGTTCAATATTCTCCTTTAAATTCAATATGACCGTCTACTCATCTTTCTACTCAAAATAAGTTCAAGCCTTTAACCTATCGGCAAGGGACAATCGTATGTCCTTTCAATTAAAAAGCACGATCGATTTCAATGATGCCCCGTAGCCTAACAATTATTGCCACAAGATGGAACACCAATATTCCTCAAAACCTTCCATGTGTAGAAAATCATGAGGTCATTACTCATCACTATCCATCTTAATAGAAGATGAATGGGTTCACGAATTTCGATGGCAAATTGCTTTAAAGATTTTTCCTCAAGATTTTGAATTCCTTCCAACACAACTTCTTAAAAGAAGTTTTGATGAATTTATTTTAGTAGATACTGATTCAATAGAGCTTACTCAAAAGACCAATGATATCATAAAATTATATTTCAAAAATTAAAATTATTAAAATCCTTTCCCTACTAGAATGGCTAGGATCACTACATCAACCAAAATCTTTCTCTAAAGCATTCCAAGCCCTAACCTTTATCTATTTTGACTATATAGATAATAATTATCAAACTCAACCTAATGATCGATGCGACCAAAGCACTGGGTGACTAGTTCAATCAGTGGGTCACTATAAGCAATGATGACAACATGCAACGAATGCTTCAAAGGTGGAGTGGATGCTACTAGGGGATTTCCTGGTACTGTGGGAATGACTAGAGTGGATGGTGGAGTGGGAATGTCTGGTGTTGGAAGATTGGCTGGTGGTGGAGGATTGGCTAATCCTAGGGGATTTGTAAAACCCTAATTTGTGCTTTTTTTTAATTATCTTGGCCTTCTAAGATAGTTAAGGGTGTGTGGTGTGTGCTTGCATGATGACTAATTAGGCCTCAAAGAACTAAATTAGACTTCGAATTATTCTAATCTAGCTTAATTAAGCTTAAGTAAACTTAGTTAAGGCCTAACCACCTTAATTAAGGAATTTAGTGTGATTAATTGCTTAAGAATTTATAATGAGTCACCGATTATCTAATTATCACTAATTACATCACTAATTAAGAGTGTAGTGGCATAAAGATAAGGAGACATAATAACGTCACGAGCCACTACGCTTGTCTTTTAGTGACTATATGCTTAAGACAATTAAATATAAAATACTACTTTATTATGACTAATAACACCCTTAATGGTGATAGTACATGATTAATTCAAATTATCTTGATTAGACTAAGTTAATCCTACTTTGACTATTGTCTTTACTAAACTACCCTTAATTAGTACGCTTTTTACCTAATCTACCATCACCTTTTTATCTAATCCCCAAAATACCCCCAAGCCGAGTCTAACTACATACTCCCATAAAAACACCCACACACACACACACACCCACACACACAACCACAACCAGTCCCTCCTACCCTTACCCTAATCACGACCTCCCTTTCTCAATCACACTCTCACATTTTTCTTTCACTTAAATACTCTATTTCTCTTATACTCAACCTCCATCCCCATTATCCTCTATAACCATTAATTCCTAACCCCTAACTTTTTCATTTCTCTAACAAATCCAACAAACAAATAACTTTTTCATACCTCTTCCACCCCAAAAAATCCAAATATACCATTAGTTTCACAAGAAAAAGCCTCGAGCACGTCCATCCTTGTTTGGTTGAATTGTGAAGGTAAAGAAAGGAAGAGCTTTTGTTTCCTTTTTTGTGAGCTTAGACTTTAAGAAGCTTGTAGCTGCCTTGACCCCCAAACAAAAAACCTTTTTTTGGGTAGGAATTTGTGTTTAAACTTGTTTTTCTTGCCTCGTTTTCCTACTTTTGTTAAAAGGGTTTGAGTTTTGATGATAGTTTATGCTTAAAAGTTGATTATTTTGCTCAAAATATATCTTTTCTTTTCAACTGTTTGAAAGACTCATTATTTCCTCCCCTTTAAATTCTAGTTTTCACTATCTCATGTAGGTAAGGATTTTTGCTTCAAAATATAACTCCATAACTTTATCATACACTTAAAAAGAATTACCTCTATGTGTTTTATGAAATTTTTGAGTAACCTTTAGTCGTTTTGGAGTCAGGGGCTATTCTCCAACACTCTAAAGCTGTAGTAGTTTGTTTGTTTCAAAAACCACTTTGATATTTAGAAATCACACACAAAAAGGAGCACATTCATGTATGTTTCAAAGTTTTTAAGAAGTTTGAATTTTTTTAGCACATAGGTTCGGCCTAGCCTAGTGTGAATAGGAGGAAAATTTTATTCTTAAAACTAATCAAATATTTGGAATTTGCATGAAAAATGGAGCTTGTGTAATTTGGTCATTTTTGCAATTATGTAGAAATTTTGGGGTTAAAATGTAACTTTTCAAAATTTAGGGGCTTCTATGAAAAAACTAAATTTTATGGTGTAAAACTATAAAAATGGGTACTGTAACAATCAAGGATGTATTTGGAATTGAAAAATAAAAAAGGAGTTTTGGGGTTATTTTGCAATTTTAGTAAAGTTGAGGGGTCAATATGTAGTTCTCCAAATGTTTTGGATTTTTGTGCAAATTTTGAAATTTTAGGGAAAATTGTAATTTCAATAGAGTTAGGAATGCAAATATGTTTTTGGGTTAAAAACTAAGTTAGGGGCTATTTTGCAAACTTTATAAAGTTTGGGGGCTTTTAGCGAAATTAAAAGTTTCACGGCCCTTAAAAATAAACTTTTAGAACTTCTGCTATAAAGGAAAGTGGGCCACGATATTCATATACTTTGGGGAGAGAAAAATATGTTTTTCAAACTATTTATATCATCACACGCAAACCAATTTATTGAATGAGAGTTATAATTGTGATTTCAAATATAGTATTGAGTCTTGAATACCTATCGGTGAAATGTAACTATTTGTTACACTAAATTGCTATACTTGATTGGATTATGAATAATTGTTGTGATATACTTGACTGAAATTTATTGGTAATATATGTGATATTAATTGTCATACTGGATACTGTTGGTTGGATTGGCTACATGTGCATGCATGCTGAGCATTGTTCATAATTAATTTTGAATGAATCTCATCAATAGAATGTGTCGAGTCAAGTATTGAATAAGATGTTGAATATGATAAATTATGAGTTTGGGATACTGTTATGGTGTACCACATGGAGCATTTACAGGCTTACTTCCAAAGTAAGTAAAGTGGAGCAAGTAAGGGTTGTCAGATACACTAAACGTTACACTATAACACGACCCATGGAGAATGTAAATATAAATGTCTATAAGACTGAAAGAGAACTCTCACCCCCATGTACTAGGTTCAGTATCAATCAAAGTTTAGTGACGACTGATCGTATTTATACATCACGATGATGATTATTATTTATGACTAGTCTAGGTTCGGTACCAATCGAGGTTCAATGACGATTGATCGCATTATATATTTTAGGTATGAGCTCATAGCCTAGGGGTCCCCGAGATATTAATGGATAAGTAAAAACGAACCATGTTCAAAGGAAGTTTAAGGTCTTATGCTTGTTTAATGTTTAAGTTCATTTCTTTCATGCATGCATGTGTTTGTACAAGATTATGTTCGTTCATTTTCATGCATGCATGCCCTTAAGAAATGTAAATTTCGAATGTGAAGCTCTCCCCATGCACACATATATCTAACTTGATGCATTCATGATCAAGACCATATTAAAAGGAAATATCCACTTGATAATGATGTTTCCAAAAACTCTAAAATTGAACTACAATGTGGCATGTACACCTTTTCTAATATAAACCAAGTGGGCCAAAGATGTACGATAATGACATCATGCATGTTTTACTATTATTGAGAATTGTTAGGATTCTCACCCCCTTTAAATTTCCATGTACATCTCTAGACAAGTAGGCTATGCCAATAGCTAATGCTTGAGCTCGTGTATGGGTAGGGATAACTATGTTGGAGACATTACTAGGATTATTAATTATTTACCTTGTTCATATCTCTTGACATATGAATGTCATTTTGGGTTGGATTACTGTATGTCGGACCCACGTAGCCATTTGACATGTTTACCTGTTAGAGTTTTTATTCTATGTATTTCAGCTTCTAGTAGATAGTTAAGTTGTTGTGCACTATGGCACTATTATATACACTTGGGTGTCTTGTGAGTTGTAGTGGCTCTTATGCTAGATTATATATTATATCAAGCTATTTTATATGATGGGCTTGAGATTGTCTTGGTGTTTAGATGATAGTATTATGGTTTATGCTTATATGCTTATGTTATAATTATATGTTTTGATGACAAACAATATTTGCGCATAACGGCTTCTATTTTTTAAAGTAATGTTTTAAAAAGAAAGAAAAACTTGGCTCATATTTTCTGCTAAATATTTTTGAAATTTAAAGTTAAGGCCCTAAGAAGTGATCCTTTAACATGAAAAAACCAAATACGACTTGAGCATACTATATTACATGTTAGAGGGTTACAGAATTGGCTTATCCTAGGTGTTGATTGGTGCTGCTGCATCTAAGGGGACAACCACAACTAATTTCTCACATCCTATGCATACGAGTCATGGTACTCATCAGATGGAACATATTGGTTAATATGGGTTGTACTTACGCTCATGCCGAGACTCCTGCAATGTGGCCCACTCTTAATGCTTTACTCTTCAATTGGTTGGTTTTCTTCTTCGTAAGTCTTTATTATGCATTGTCTCTAGATTATGAGGTGGGGAAGGAATTGACTAATCAAACCCCAAATTGATGCATCACATGGTCAACCGCATGCTACTCCATGACCTTAATACATATATGTGAGCTAATGGTTGACTATAAAGGATGCTTAACCTGTACGTCATCTGGAATATGAGCATCAATTGCAGGATCCCAATATGGTTGCCACACAAAGTGCATTAATAAACATTTTACAAGAGAGATACAAATAATATTTAATTTGACAACAAACATATTTGTCTAAATTATTTTTACCTGAGAGCAAAGGGGAAAGCAATTGACATGCTTGGTAAAGGTGCTAATCATAGGAGCCACTGTCATGCCTACACTTGCAACAGTACAACAACTTCTTTCGGACTATTATGCATAGTAGGAACTTTCCATGCACCTTATTGGGAAAGTTGGCTCATGTTTATATCTTGATGGGATAGCAGTTGATTTTATTCAGACATATATCCTAAGATATATATCCTGAGATATGTATCCTTAGATTTAGGAATACTTAAATTAAGGATTTGTGAATATGGTAGGATATGGTCAATCTAGTAGGATATGTGAAATACGATAGAATATGGGAAATCTTTCAAGATTTGGAGATAAGGAATTTTGAAGATAAGATCCTTGGTTATAAGCAAAAACAATAGCCTAGGTGTATGGTAGTGTGAGAAAACAAATAAGAGCTGTAGACTCTATTATGAGAAAGGGTGTACAAGGGGCTTTGGGTCAGGTATGAGAATAAAATGAGAATCTTGTATTGTTTTTATTCTCATAGTGAGGGGTTTATTCTTGGGGATGGATGTAGGCATGTGATTTATCGAACCATGTTAAATTCTTGTATCTCAACAGTCATTGTCATCTTGTTTTTTTTCCCTTTGTGTGTTATGTTTATATTTGATTTATTCGATTTGTACAAGTGTGTTTGTGGGACCCACTCTGCTGTGCTATTCCCAACACCAAGCTTGTGCTCTTATTTGGGATTATGAAATGCCCCAACATAGATTAGTATATACCGACGGACATAACATGCCATCTGTCGCTCAAGGTCATTGGAAAGTAAATTTACATGAAAGGTAAGTAGTCAAGTTTGATTTCACTAGCAACATCAGTTAGCTCTGGCCGACCGCAATGTAGGTGCTCACACATATTCCTCATCACTTTGGTGTTGCCATTAGTATGAAGCCCAAGCACAAATGAGACATCCTCCAATGTCACAGAACACTCCTCATAAGGAACATGAAATGTGTGCATTTTCGACCGCCACTTTTCCACTGAAGTGCTTATAAGATGTTTATTTATCCTTATTTGGAAAATCTATGCATGAAAATTGACCTCTCGTAAGTGCTCTTGTATCTCTGTTTTAGGTGGACTCATATCTCATGATGAGGCATCAATGACTCCTTTTCCTGCTACAAAAAAAATCTTTTTGCATTAATTAACAATAAAATAGTATTTATTATTGATTTTTCTTTCCATATATTATTATGAAATAATTTCACCTATTTTTGTTTTTTTATTTGATAAAAAAATCAATGAAGTGAGAACCTTTCATCTAAAAAAATATTTTTATATTTTAATTAAATAACTAAACATAATCTTTATTTTTTTAAAAGAAATCCGACTACACACACATATGACTAAAGTTTATGAATTAATGATAAAATTTTAAAATCATAAAAAAAATTAACAAAGATTTTATTAAAAATTATGATATTACCATTAAATAATTGTTACGACCCGACCCGGGGAACGTGACCGACACGTGAAGAGTCTCATCCCCACGTAAGCCTCATGACCTCTGAGTCTCTCTCTATATGCATAAAATAACATATTTTCCATTCCGAAATCATAACTTTCTATCTGGAATTATAAAATTGAAATACTCGCTATATGAAACTCTAAAATTATCTTAATCATATTCTGAAAACCAATTTAATCACGTGAACTGAATCATAAATACATCTCTGGTTTATTGCATAAATTCTAATCAAACTCTACAATTTCAAATCCATACTTATAATCTGGAAACATATACATCACTATTCCAAATACTGAAATCAAATACATAATATGAAAATAACGCATGGCTTGGATCCTGCCTGCACATCTACTGGAGCACTCTACTCTAACAAAACTCTAAACTGTGCCTTACTCCAAGGTAAGACTTACCACTGAAGAACAACTGCGTCTGCTAAACCGGAGTCTGGGCTACATCTGTACCTACATCTATGAGGAGGAAGAGAGAGGTGTGAGTCAACGGACTTAGTGAGTAAGTTCTCACCCATCACCTACATGGGACAAGCAAGGAATATACGCATAATGCAATATACATGTAATAATCATAAACCGTTTGACATTCATGCACATAATCTTATAGAAAATATATCTCTGTATTCATAAATTCGTAGGAAAACATCTCTAAATTCTTATTCCAACAAGAAAATCATTTCTCATATAAATAATATCTCTTAAATCAAGTATTCTCTGAAAAACATCAAGAATATCTGAAAATATAATTAACAGTACTGTAATGAAAAAACAGGAATCTCTGGTTATGCCTAATTCATGTGACATAACAAAATCTCTGGTTACGCATATCAACCATGGCATAACAAAGTCTCTGATCTCTGGGCCACCTAACTAGGTCCCATTCTTTGTTCTATGAGATTGTCCTCTCGAGACAACTTGGTACCAAGGTTAACGATCGAGATTCATCCATTAACTCACTGTCTATTCTCTATGGCTACTGTCTAGTCTCTAATTCAATAAACATATTGTTTTCTCTAAATCTCTATTATATACTCTAATTTGGGTATCAAATTTTTTCATATATAATTACTCTATTCCTTGAAATCATCAAGATAATTCATAAAATCTTTAGATACAATCATAGTCATACTCTAGCTCTTTATAAAACCATTTAGATATGAAAACTCTTGAAACTCTAAAAGCTCTGGACTCATACAACTCTAGCAACCTGACTTTAGCATAACTGTGACTGTGAAATCATGCCCAAGGGATCACTCGCTTGTAGGAACTCTGATTTCAAGCTCATAGAATATGTATCTAGTAGTCGCTATGAATCATACTGAATTCCATATTTTTGGAATATCACAAGACTGAATTTCTAAAATCTCATTTCTAAATATAACCTCTTTTATAAATTAATAACTTTGATATCATAGATTGAAACGGAAAGGTTCAAATCATGAAATCTCTAACATTATAATATAACATCTCTGCTTGACATTATTGCCAAAATAGCTTAACTGATACCCTAAAATCATATCTCGAAATCTCTTGTCTTGAAACACAAGTATGTTTCAACTCTTGAAGCATGTGTATAATAACAACTTACTAAATCACATTTTCTCAAAATATATCTCTTAGAGTTGTACATAAAATATTTCCATAACATACAATGTGCTAATCGTGGTCCCATGGTTTTCTAAAACACATTTTCAAGCCATATTCGAAATCATACTGTTTGCTATAACTTGTAAAAATCCAAATCATATATATTTTCATCTCTACTTTCATACTCAACAATCATCATGCATCAAACATAATTATAAGGGCAAAACTACGACCATGAGATTGAACCCACTCACCGTTTGGAGCCGGGAGTATATGGGCACCACTAACTTGACCTCTGAAGCATGGAATGGCATCAACAACTGCCATAGATCAATATTGACTCAAGATTAGCCTCTGCTAATCTCTAAACAACTCTAATCTAGCTTTAACAATACTAGGGGAGCACCCTCACTTAACAACAATGGGAGAAACAACAAAGCCCAAACTATGGAACATGTAAGGGAGAGGAAAAAGATGACAAAACCAACATAAACCCTTTGATCTTGGAAGGAGAAGGATTAATGATGGATTGAGAGAGAAAATGTTGGAGAGCATTTGGGGATGAAGGGTTTCGGTTTCTATTCCCAAAATCCCAGACTTGGGGTGTTTTATAGGGGTGGGGATCCCACTTATCAAAACTGCATCGTTTTCTACTATGCTGACATCAAATACATTCACTGCAATGAGTAAATCTCGTTGTAACAAACTTGGAGAAGTAGCAACTCGCTGCAACAAACATATCTGGCTACAGCAAGGCTGTTCTGGAGAATTTTGCAGCAACAGCACCCAAACTTCATTGTTCTGTCAGCATGGCATTTGGGTTGCCTCAACACTCACTTATTTACATTTTCATTAACTTTAAAACATAAATGTAAATAAGGAAATACCCCTCATTTGGATTCAAATAAAATATCACAAAAATCAAAATCCCAACTAATCAAAATCCAAATTTTAGATTTTAGTTCAAATCCGAAAATCGTAAAGATTTTCTAAACTTGTGGGCTAAAAATGAAATATTTAAGGGCTTTATAAAATCTATTAAAAATCATTCTTTAACTTGTTTTCCTTTAGGGAATAATTACCGGGACTTTTGATCCCAAGAATGTAGCTGTAACATATAGCCCTCCAAAGAGGTGTAGGGTCCAGACTTAGCGAAATCCATGACCCAGCAACATGGGTGGGTCCGGGGACCCTAGGGTCGTACTGTACATGTCCAAGGGCATGTGTACTTGGGATATCACAATAATAAATTCAAATACAAAATAATGACAATATTTTGATGAATTTATATCGATACACGTTCACTTAAAATTAATATTTTATCAGATGCCATTACTCTTTCTTCAAATATTTTCTAACATTGTTTCTTTTCTTCTTTTTTTTCTTTCTTCTTACTTCTCCTCACAGACACCAATGACATGTGACCCTCTTTTGTGGCACATCTGTCTATACAACTTCATTCTCACATGGTGTAAAACTCCTAGCGGCTGAATTTGATATGACAACTCTACACTGATGTGACGTGATGGAGCTACAGCGAGATCCCTACTACAAGGTTCCTTTTTGACACTGTTACGAGATGCCTAACCAGTGCACATCTAATAATTACAGCTTGGATTTTAGTTTTAATTCACATAATTTCAACCTAAGAGAGATTTAAAAGACCTTATTATTTTAATTTCAACCCAAATGGCATATTATTTTTAAAACATAACTTAAAACCCATATTAAAAACAATTTTCCAAAAATTTAACCAAGATTTTATCAAAAATCTTAATTTTACCATTTAATATTAAATTTAAATACAAGATACTTACAATACTTTGATGAATTCCCACAAATACATGTTAACTTCAAATTAATGTTTTATCATTTGTCATTGCTCTTTCTTCAATTTATTTTCTAACACTGCTTCTTTTTCTTTTCTCATTATAACTCTCCTCGCTAACTACAAAAACTTTTACCCTCAGTAAAACTCTCCTTATCGACTATAATATTCCAGGTCTAAGTACTCATAGAAAAGTCATTCTAGGCTGAGAAGGCCTCCTTAAAGCCCTAAGACGGACTTTGTAAAATTTTGCAGAACTTGCAAAAATCGTGGGCAGGAAATTTTTATTGCGCATATATGCATTTTTGTTTTGTGTAGACACGCAATTTTATTGCTAAGAGGTGCATTTCTATTTCACGCAGCCATGTATTTTTAAAGCGCGGATGTGCACTGCTTGTGCCTTATTTCCCCCTCAAGCTCAAGACAACCCTCGAATATTTGGTCATGCACATAAGCACGTTTTTAGTGTGCGGACATGCATTTTTGAAACTTGCAGAAGTGCATTTTTTCATGCGAACATGGGATTTCCTGTATCAGATTACCCAAAATGATGCAATTTCATTTAAGTGATCCTTTCCCTTATATAAACCCATTGCCAAGCTCACGAAACAAACCCTAGCCATTGCCCAACACTCTCTCCTACTCTCTCTCTCTCACACGTTTCTCCTCTATTTTTCATGTTTCCCAAGCTTCCAGTAAGTGATGTTCACTATTTTTGTTAGTATTCATTCCTTCTCCATCAAGTTTATGAGTTGCAACATCCTTGTGCATGATTTTCTTATGGCAATCTTCTCCCTCATTATTTGAAACTTTGTTATTAGTTAATTCTAATGGTTGTTCAATGGTTTTTGATTACTCTATGGCAGTTATTGGTGTCATTCTTGCTCCCTAGGGTCAAGTTGACATTGGAAGCACATTATTGGCCTCTCCAAGTGAGTGGGTTTAAACTCATGATCATATTTTTGTTCATTATTAAAAATCTCCCTAGCATCTTACATGATTTTTATGAAATATTGAAATTAATTTGTCATGTGCAAACTTTTTATAATTTATGCCAAGTTTGGAAAATTATTGTTTTTACTGTTATCATGAAAATCATGTTTTGAAAAACTATTGAGGCCATTATTGATGTGCTTGTGTGCCTTGAAACAAATGTTTTATATTTTCAAGAAAAAATTTATTAGAAAATATTGAATTAAACTTGATTTACTAGAATTGATAGACATGTTTTATGAATTTGTTGAGATTATCATGTTTACAAGATCATAGACTTTCTAATCATAATTTTAGAATCTCAGTTATGTTTTATTGAAAGTGACAAGCTAAGTATGATTCATAATAATGGCTAGATACATACTCTTTGGACTTTTAAAATCATTATATCTATAAGTTGGTGATCCCTTGGACATGATTTTAGAGTTCCATTCATGTTTGACAGCCAGATACATAATCTGTGGGTTCCTAAAATCATTATGTCTACAAGCAGGTGATCTCTTGGGCATGATTTCAAGACCCAGTTATGCTAGATAGTAAGATTATTAAGATTATGTGAATTCAGAACTTTCTGCTATAGTTATTAGTTAGTTACAGTTATTAATTCTGTTATAGTTGTGGGACATAGTTAGGTTCCCTTTCTATTATAGTTGTCAGTTCAATTACATTTATGGAACTTGGTGAGGTCTTCACCTTATGGGACCTAGTTAGGTGCCCTTTTCAATACGGATACTAGTTTAATTACAACTTGATTTATTTTAGTTTAGTTCCCCTGTCTCACCATTAATTACTGTTTGCAAATTTAGTTCAAATGATTTTTCTAATACAGTTATATGTATATAAATATTAAAATATTCTTGCTAGTTTGTGTGTATATATTATGTATTGTTGTCCCTGTCCCATGTGGATTGTGAGAAAAAACTCACCACTAAGTTTTAATGAACTTACCCTTCCTTTCCCTTTCCCCCTTACAATTGCATCTATAGATCCATTAATCATTCAAACTCAGCTCCAATAGCTTTCCAACTGTTCCAATGGTAAGCTTTACTTTGTAGTGAGGTTTATTAGGGTGATGGTAGAGCAAAGTGCTTCGATAGTTGTGGAGGTAGAATTCTAGACCATGCATTATATAGGATTATTTTAAATCCAATTTACCATTGTTTTATTGATTATATTTGGTTATGGCCTAGATTAGGATTATTGAGTTTTATGTTCAGGATTTATGTTTTGGGAAATACTTCAAAATTATGATTTTCAATTGAAATTGGATCATTTGCAACTGATTTATAATAATTAGTTTATGATTAAATCAAGCTTTGGAACTTAAATTTATTTTATTGTGCATATTAACCAGTCACATTAGACTTCCATGGGGACCTAGTTCCTCACATGTCGGTCACATTTCCAAATCGGGTCGTCACATAGACATCTTTCAAGCGTGACCCCTTCTCTCTCTCTCTCGGCACATCCATTTATACACTTTGATTCTTTACATGTTAAACACATTTGTGACACACATATGGACACATATGGGGTGCAAGATCCCATGCTTCTAAATCTGACACAACAACATGGACAGGTGTCAAGCTCTAAAAATCATGCATGATGCAAGACTCTTGTGCCTTCGAATCCAAAGCAACAACATGGATAGGTGTCAAGCATCCAAAATCTCCCATTATGCAATATACCTACCAGTCAAATCTCATGTTATAACTTTGCACTGATGTGACGCGACAGAGTTGTAGCAGGATTCCTATTGCAAGATTCCTCTGCAACACTGCTACAAGATGCCTAATCATTGCACCTCTAATTATTGTAGCTCGTATTTCAGTTTTGTCCGACATAATCTCGACCTAAGCAAGATTTAGAAAACCTTATTCTTTTAATTTCACCCCAAATGACATATTTTTTAATACACAACTCAAAAACCATATTAAAAATAATTTTCTAAAAATTTAATCAAGATTTTATACAAAATTATAATATTATAATTAGATAATAAATTTAAATACAAAATATGTACAATATTTTGACAAATTCGCAATAGTACATGTTCACTTGAAATTAATGTTTTATCAGATGTCATTGCTCTTTCTTCAACTTTTTTTTTTTCTAACATAGCTTCTCTTTTTTCTTCCTCAATATAACTCTCCTAACGAACTGCAAAATCTCTTCCTCAACCTAAAACTCTCCACATAGATAATCCTTGCATGTGACCTCCTTCCTCGGCACATCTATTTATACATCCTCATTCTCGACATGTTAAACATATCTATGACACACTTATGGACACACATGAGATGCCGTATTCTCATGCTCATCAATCCAACACGACAACACGGATAGGTGTCATGCACCCAAAATCTTGCATGATTCAAGATTCTTGTGCCTCTGAATCCAATGCAACAACATGGAGAAGTGTCACGGACCCGAAATCTCCTAAGGGGCAAGATTCCTAGTGGGTGAATTTGATGTGATGGAGCTGCACTAGGATTCTTGTTGCGAGATTCCTCTACGACGCTACTATGAGATTCCTCTGCAATGCTACTACGAGATGCCTACTATGTGCCGCTCTAATCATTGTAGCTTATATTTCAATTTTTGTTCACATAATCTCGACGTAAGCGAGATTTAGAAAAGCATATACTTTTAACTTCATCCCAAAAGGCATATTATTTTTAATACACAACTCAAAACCCATATTAAAAAAAACTTGCCAAATATTTAACCAAGATTTTATAAAAGAATTATAATATTATCATTAGATAATAAATTAATACAAAATCCTTATAATATTTGATGAATTTGTACTAGTACATATTAATTTGAAATGAATGTTTTATTAAATGCCATTGCTCTTTCTCCAATTTTTTTTTCTATCATTACTTCTCTCTGTTTTTTTTTGCCTTTAGTATAACTCACCTCACGAATTACAGAAACTCTTCCTCCCAGTAAAACTCTCCTCATAGACACCCTTTACATGTGACCCTATTTCTTGGCACATCCATTTGTGCCCCCTCATTCTCGACATGTTAAACACATCCGTGACACATGTATGGACACATGGGGTGCATTATTCCCATGTTTCTCAATCCGACGCGATAACATGTATAGTTGCCATGCACCTAAAATCTCGCATGATGCAAGATTCTTGTGCCTTTGAATCCGACGTGACAACATGGACATGCATCATGCACCCAAAATCTCCCATGGTGCAAGATTCCTAGTGGCTGAATCTGATGCGACGGAGCTGCAGCAGGATTCCTATAGTGAGATTCCTCACCGACACTGCTATGAGATGCCTAATCATTGCAGCTCTAATCATTGCACTTTGGATTTTAGTTTTTGTTCACATATTCCCAAACTAAGCGAGGATTAGAAAACCATATCCTTTTAATTTCCAGTAATGCTAACTTGATCGCTGCTTCTGGGTGTCTATACAGACACCGTATGAGACTGGAGTAGGGTGCATGTGTGGAGAAATAAAAAGAACACACCATAGTGGATCCCAAATTTTATTTGCTTTATCTTCATTTTGTTTCTTCCCTCATAATCTCTCAGCCCATTTGCCCCATCTCAAAGAACATCCACTCTGAACCTCATCAAACTTGCACTCCCCTATGCTAGCTGAAAACCAGCTCCATTCCTAAAGTTTGTGCCCTCTCATTTTCCGTAACCCATGGGCTGAAGAGCGGTACACCAAACACACCCACATGGTTTATTTTTGTTTCCATCCTCTCTATTTTATAGAAAAAGAACAGAGAAGGCTCGGCCGCCCTCCATCCTCCCTCTCTTCCTCTCGGTCTTCCCTCTCACTTGCAGCCACCACCGCACCACCGCACTGGCAATGACTGCACGTGACTCGTAGCTCCCTGCTGTGACATGAACAACAGCATCCTCTCCCTCTCTTTTGGTGTTTTAAGGGTTGTTGCTTCAAGCTCTTGAAGGGATAGCAACACACACTCCTCCATCTTCCTTTCCTTAGCCATTAAAAGTATAGTGAAGCTCAATCTTACTTCCAATTTCATGGATTAGCTAGGTTATGTTATAGGTATAGGATTAGAACTCTAATCTTTCAAACCTAGGTTAAGTGATTAGGGATTTATGGTGTTTAGACTAATGAAGTAGAAAATTATGGTTGTAAATGCTGATTAGTGTTTATTAGATGATGTATGTGGCGCCAGATACTCTAGAGAGACGTCTTATATATTCTAACATGACATAGGCTTGGAGCACCACATTTGGGGATTGTGTTGTGAGTGAATGTTATGTTTATTGGTTAATTGGTATTTAGTTCTGTGTAGTTAAATATGTATATTGCATATTCGTTGTCTATTTTGCATTAAAAAATAAAGTGATTTGCTTAGTGTATTCATGTCTTGAAAGTTGCATCTATTAGATACCCTTAAAATTGTTATATTTTAAGAAGAATATGAAATGAGATTTAATAACCACTACTGATATTGGAATAAGCACTGTACATGATTTGATACAATGTTATATATTGTTATATTGGAATTAGATTATGAGACATGTATATTTTTGGAATGCCTATGGTTTTCGAGATCAACAATGGTAGTTTGACACCCGGTTTTGGTGTCCCGTATAGGCACCGTATAATACTGTAGAGGGTGCATGTATGGGGTTAAAAATTTTAGTTCACGATATTCGTATCTACAAATGAATCATAGTCGTTCTTTTTTCCCTCAGTTCTTGCTTTTGAAAATTAACAAAGGTCACATTTAATATTTCATAGACTAAAAAGTTGTAGATGCTATGGCTGGTTGGTTTTCATTGACATATGGATGTATAGGCCCATAGGGTGCCCATTGTGAGTGTGTGTGAGATAATGCTTTGTTGGATTGTGAGATTAGTGAGTGCTAGTGCTTGTGAGAAAGTACATCTTGAGTGAGTGCACAATCGAAAAGTTTAAAAATATGCACGTGTACTAGAAAATCTATAAAATTACAAGCTTTCTAATAAGAAACTACCTTTGTATGAGAGCTATTACTAGCTACAGATAGCTTTTTTTTTGTGATTCGTAATCATGTTAGCAATTGCTTGGTTTTTAATTATTATAAGTGGACCCAATAAATAGAGCTAGAGCTTTTGGAAGGCTCACAGCCTAAAAAAAAAAGTTATATTTGAATGGTAACAATTGAAAATTGGAAAAATTAGCACAAATACCAGCAAATTTAGAAAATTCACAGCAAGTTCGAGGCTTGGGCAATGTAGAGCTAGTCATGATCAGTTTCTTTTGAATCTGTTTGTGTGCGAACTACGTTTGCATTTATTTTGTAACCAACATTATCCAATTTTCTTATGTTGTTTCTTGAATTTGTAACTGCATGCTTCTTGTAATGTCTTTGTGAATCTATGACATATGGTTAAGTATCCGTGTATAGAGTATATTTTAATTTGGTTGCAAATTCATTTGCAAAAGATTCTAGAGTTCTTTATCTTTTTGCTTTTGAATTGGGCAACTATGTGGAAATTTATATCCTACTGGATAGTCAGTTTTAATGTAAATTTTTTTTGTATCCGTTGATGTTGTGTTGGTAGGTCTCGTGATTGACTGGTGTTTACATTCCTACATAGCAAATGGCACAAGGAAAAGGACGTACTCAGCGTTCTGGACATGGTATGTCATTCTATGGTACCTAATATTTCGCGTGTTCAAAGTCATAGTAGAGTTTAGAAATTAGAAGATAGTAATAAATTTTTATAGCTGTATATTGTCACGGTGGGTTGACACGTTGGCTATATCTTAAATTGATAGTTGCACTTGTAGTTGAAGAGTCTACAAGCTCTGGATCAGACAAAGAGTTTAATCCTACTGCAATCACTAATGGTAAGAATGGCTAGCCTATACAAATTCAACCGTTTGATTGAAAAACCTACGGTCTACTAACATATTTAATTGAAATATGGTTCATACAGATGAGCATTCCAACAGTGATGACATAAGTGGTGATCTACAATTCTCCAAGAATGTTGAGAACCCTGAACATGGGAATAAGGGCAGCAAGAAGAAATCTACAAAGCTTTGAACCGATGAAAAGAATAATAAATCTGGGAACATTTGCATTGAAGATAAGAAAAAGAAAAATGGGGACGTTCCACCTGAACAAAAGAAGAAGAAATCTGGCAAAGTATGTATTCTTCAAACTTTTTTCCCTTTACCATTCATAGTAAGGTTTGATGGTTAATATTTTAATTGCAATGCATGTATACAACCTGTCTTCCTTAGTCGGTGCTCACCAAATCGTTTAGTAATGATTTGTAAGTCGTTGACACTAGAGCAACGAGACGCGGTCATGCAGATGGGGTTTGGGGGACTTCTCCAGGTCAAATGTACAAAACTTGATAGGAGGGTCTGCTTGAAACTGGTCAAGTGCTTTGATTTACATCAACACTGCATATTGACTAAGGGAAAGGAGATTCGAATCAACCATCATGATGTAGGCAAAGTGTTTGGCCTACCACAAGAAGGTATTTTACTTGTCCATATTGCTCAGGCCATTATTTTTTCTGCCTGTGAAAATTCTCATATTTTGGGTGAAATAGGATTGGAGATTCCTGAATCTGCCACTGCCGATCAAAGGGCAATGATAAAGGAATTCGATCGAATAATAGATGTCCAGCTAAGCGGCATTATTGCTGAAGGCAGAGTCGATGAACAATTGAGAAGAGCATTTATATTGTATGTGTTGTCGTGTTTCCTGTGCCCAAGCTTAAAGATGGCGCCCTATGCACAGCTGTTAGGATCTTTCGTCGATATAGAGAATATAGAAAAGTACAATTGAAGCCTATTTGTGTTCAAGTGGCTTGTAAGGCAGTTGAAATCATACAAGGCCAGACAATACAAGAGTAAGGTTCCAGGGATAGGAGGTTGCATCTTCTTGCTTAAGGTATGCTCACATATATTTGCTATAGTTTACTAACACCTTGTTGCATAATTATTTTATAAATCGTTACCCTTCATTGGGTGACTTTCCTTTTCTATTGTGATTTCAATGTTTGCTCTTTGTTATTGCTACAGATTTTGTATTTTCATCGCCGTTCACTTGGCATGACCCCATCGATGACAAACTGTCCATTGGTTCAATATTGGGACGATGAAATGCTAGAAAAATGGCTTCGGGAAGAGAAGATTAATGTGCTGGTAAAGTCCAATTATCTCTTTTGAAGATCCGGACTTGTGTTTATTGGCTGGAGTTAACTTTGCATATATTACTTTTAAGGATAACTTAATTTGAAAATGCTTGCTTTGAATACTTGATCAGAAAGTAATTCATGTTGGTACCAAATATTTGATAGGGGATTTTATACCACGCAAAGGATAAAGGTGATCTTATTGACCCAGTATGGTTAAAAGACAATTTTCAAACTAAGGTATAGTTCATGTTGTTTGGGTTACGTGCTATTCTTGATTTCTTTCTCTGCTGTTTATATTATTGTGTGGTGGTGTTGTTTCATCGTTTGAAAAATTATCCTCTGAGTTAACCCATGATGTAGGTGTTTCGAAACTTGGTTATGGAGAGTATTAGGATGAATAAGGCACAAGAAGAAGCTACTCTAGCTGCTAATCGTCTTGTGTTGCCTTCAAGTTCGACAATGGCCGCGTCCAAGCAAAAGGGAATGGAAAGTGCTAATATGGAATTTTCAAGCTCAAAAGGGGCTAGGGCAAGTTTGAAAGCAGTTGATGAGAATATACAAGTAAGCGATGTAGGACTTAGTTGTTGTCCGAATGTCGGGACCAATGAAGGACATGGTCGTACAAAGGCACGCAATGCCTTATACGAGTATTGTATTAGGAAGCCAAGTACTCCAAAATCAGAACAAGAGTATGTTTGCATTTCTGTACTTTATAAATCTTTGTAATATAGTGTACTTATGTACAACTATATTACAAAGAATAATATTGTGTAGTTGACTAACTACTTTTTGTTTATGGTTAGGGTGCTGGTATCAATGTGCGGATACTTTTTGAACCATGTTGACACAATAAGTATGGGACATAGGAAAGAAATTTGTAACAAAAACTAAGTCATGGTGATTGCAACTAGAGCAGCTTCTAGTGATTGCAGCTTCTACTGCCTATCTTCATACTTCATGGTGATTGCAACTTTTTTTATATTATTCACATGAATATATGTTTAAATATGGCCTAATATTATCCTTTTCTCTAATTGCAGGAGGAGATACAAGCCGATCTGAAAAAGAACAGGAAGAATAAGCAGCTACCATGGCACAAGTTACCCACATTTTTTCCTAGTGGTCAGCCAAGCATTGTGACTTGCGATTTGGTATTGCATTTCAAAAATTCTACCATTTTTTTGTAATCAATGAGGCACAGGACTGATGCTTAGGTTGTTTCGTTGTAGATATTTGCGCCAGTCTTGTATGAAAAGCATTGGTGGTGCTATGTAGTGGACCGGCAGAAGATGAAGCTATATGTGCTGGATTCTTTGCACTCCAAGCACACTGGCAACATAGCCCTTTTGGACAAGTTGACGGTGTAGATAATTTTACTTATTGACTAGTAAGAGTCTTTTCTTAGACAACTTTGTTGCATGTTGAAGCTTAGTTATATTTCAATAATGTAGGCCAAGCGATTTGAGGAAATATTGGCTTTGCTTGATAAGACCTTGGACAACAGTGCCCCGCATCTAGAAATTGAGTATCCACGGGTCCCAAAACAACATAATTGGTGAGTTTGTAAACAATTTTATTAATTATATATGAATGGCTTTTGAATGTTCTCCTATTAGTCTATAACGATGGTACAAGTGTAGAACTTTATGGATGCATGTATGTTTTCATACAGTTATGATTGCGGTGTGCACACTATAAAATATATGGAGATATGGCATGGTGATGCATCATATGAAGGAGATTATACCATGCCTATATGGACTGAGGTGCGACAATTGTTATCTTGTTGGTGTGTTGTGTGTGTTCCAAGTATTAACACTATTTGCTCTAAATGTAAATATATAATGCCTGTAGGATGAGGTTGCTGGCATTCATCGTGATTTGTTAATAAATTGGGTGTTGGATGCCAAAAATCAACAAAAAGACCATGTGTGCAAAGCGGCTAAAGTTAACGAGCTCCTATCAACCCCTTCTCTATTTGTGCTTACTAGCCCATGCTATGAAAGGGTCTCTTGTCATCCGGTTGAAGGTCGCAGCACATTCGTATTTAACGACGGTGATGAAGAGAAGGAGACCAGTCAAGTTCATGACATAGGTAATATATGTGTATATTTATACTCATATGTACTGCTTACCCACATACTTAGAAACAATAGTTTAACCACCTACTGTTGAATGTTGCTATTAGCAGATGTTGGGGGAAAAACACAGAGAAATGAAGGTCAACCAACTGAAGAGAAAGCCAACCCTACATCAAACATTGGAACAAGGATTAAGCAGCGGACATATCAAAGAAAATGAAAATCGGGCCCGCATCAACAAACCCCTTACACTGCAAGCCATTTGAGGCCAAGGAAAAAAAGTTAGACACGGGTCAGCCTTGTGGAATTCTGGGTATGAGTAGGAGTTGATGGAAAGTTGAGAATGAGTTAAACTGAAGTTAAACAATGCATATTTCGAAATATGCATTGTAATTACCATTTTTGTTTCCTTCCATTCCTTCCATTCTCACTTCTTCCAAGCACACCACTCACCTCTGATTATAGGGGAGTGGAGGGTCTTCAACTTGCTAAGTGTTGAGAATGCTTGAATGTTGTTTTAACTTTTAAGGGAATATTTTTCTTCTCTTGTTTGGTTTTTGCTGTTGCTGATTTATATATTATTAGGTTTCTACTTTTATTCTGTTCAGATATTCTGTGATTCCCTAGTTAGAAATGCATGTATAGAAGTGATTTTTGGTATTTTGATTGAATAAACGTTTAAAGGAGGCTTGTTTCCGTATGTTGCTGAAATTTTGCTTTTGCTGTGGTGGTTGTAACTTGCAGGCTAATAGCCCCCTAATTAAGTTTTGCATTCGTTTGTCTTGGGTATTATTTTCTATACTCTCTCCTTTAATTCTGTATTTGCAAGCTAATAGATTTGACTTATGAAAATCATTTTGCTGAAATTAATGGTCTTTCTTCTCTCAGACTTGGACTGATAAAGTTTGGAAGTCTGTGAATTTCAAGCAATTATATGGGGAACTGTGTAGCTAAGGTGAGTGTATTTTGATACGTCATTGAGATTCTTTATTGTTCTGCTCAGTGAAAGTTGAAAAGCAGAGGCTTTTCTCCTGTTTGTTGTGATAAACTGCTTTCTTGAAGAGACAACATATTCTTAAAGAAAGAGTCATAATTTTTGGAGTATGTATTTAGTGTGTTCTTTGTAACGCCCCAATTTTTACTGTAATTTTTACTGTCATTAGAAATTACTCAATTATCGAATTACCATAGGTAATTATTACATAAGATTTGAGGCCAAACAATCCTCAATAAAGGAATATAACATTAGAAGAGAGGTTAGGAACGATTCATGCGAGAGTCGCAAATCAATTTCAGCGTATCAAATGACCAAAATGCCCCTGAAGTTATTTTACTCAGAAAATGAGGATCGTGGGCCCCACCTATTTTCAAGGGGACATTTTGAGGATAATAAGGGATTGTTTGTGTTATGTGTGTTAATAGAGCAAAAGGATCTCAATTTTGAGTTAAAAATGACCAAAACGCAGCAATTTGTTTTAACTCCGATGTGCGTGCGCCGAGCCCGAACCTCACTAAAATGTTTTAAAATGTGTTTTTAAGCCATGATTAACCATTGGTTAAGCTCGGGTGGCCTCGGGCAGTTTTTAAGTGAAAGTACGATTTTGCCCCTATTTTTGGGCGGTTTGCAATTTCGGGATTTTTGATTCAGTATACGAAACCTAAGCAATATTAGGCTCAAATTAAAGCTTATTAAATTCTAAATATTAATCTAGAGTCAAAATTATGTATTTAGATTGATTAGAACCCAAAATTGCTCAAAAACACCCAAATTGCTTACTAATTCACTTAAACCCTTAACGATAAATTCTCTAAATTACATGAATACCTTGCCTACACCTAAATAATGCATGGAACACACAAATTTCACTTCTTTGGGCTGTAATGGACGAAATTATTGATGCCATTATGCAGCTGAATTATTGCCAAAAGTTGCACTAAAACAAAATGCCAAAATGTCACCATAAGAGACATAATTCCTTAATTTCATACAACTTTGTCTAAAATGATCTTTCCTCCCTTATTTCTCCTGCAAAATTCCGTCCACTACCTCATCACTTTGGACAATTAGAAGCCTCAAAATCTTCTATAAATAGGCTTGCTTGAGTGGTCTTGGAATGCTTGGTTCATAACTAGTTTTTAAGAGCACCAAAAACTTTCTTTCTTCCTCCTCTTTGGCTGAATTCTTTCTTCAATTTTTTCAAAGAGATTTTGTTTCATTTCACTTCAAGAAACCAAGTTCTCTTCCTCTTCTTCAACTCAGATTAGGTAGGGAGTAGTTTCTAAATTTATTTCTATGCTTTGAGGAGTTGTGTTTTTAGCTCAAAATGATGAAATTATGAACTTACCTTAGCTTTTCATTTTGGTTTTCCTCTTCAATTTTTCTTTAACCAATTCAACCATATGGCCTAGGTGGAACTAAGATGATGACTTGATGATGAGGACCTTGAGGGTGGGTTGTAAATCCATCACAAGTTAGACCTCTAAAGCTTGAAAATTCCACTTGATGCAAAACTTTAAAGAATAATGCTTGATGATGCTAAAACAAAGATTTTTAGTTTAGAACTTGAAAGATGTATTTTCCTTTTATGTTCTATTTCTTGTTAAGATATGTATTGGGTTGCATTTATAATTCTTTTAAAGTCTTGAAGGAGCTCTAGTAAAGAAACAAAATGAATTTGCATCCATGATTAAGTTTATGCTTTGCATAACTATGTTTACCTTCTATGTCATCACTAAATTTTCAAGAATGAATAAATGAACTTGCATTTCTCATGTTTAAATTCCAAGCTTGTATTTCATGTTTATGTTTCAAGTCATCACTTAATCTTTCAAGATAATAAAGAGGTTGCATCTCATATTTAATTTATGCTCTCACTATATTTTATAATGGCTAAAAGAATCAGCATGACATGTTTATTTTATGCCATCACCTAAAGATCCTAGAGCTCAAAGACTTGCCCATGTATCACAAGCAAAGAAATATGATTATTGGAGTTAAAGAATTTATTCTTTAAAAAGTCTTGAGATTGGAGCTTAAAAAGATGTAATAATAATTCTCTTCTCCCTCTTGGTCTGTGCGGACTACCGCCGCTCCGGTTTCTTAATATTCTCTTCTCCCTCTCTTTGGTCCTGTGCGGATTACCGCCGCTCCAGTTTCTTGTATCATGTTTGTATTTCAAGTTCTTGCATCATGTTTAATTTTCAAGTCATCACCTTAAATCTTAAAGATAAAGAAATGGAATTGCATATCATGTTTATAATTCCAAGCTATCACCTTATAAAGATAAGATTAAAATAAGGTTGCATAGCATGTTTATAATTCTAAGATGTCACCTAAATCTCTAAAGCTCAAGACTTACTCCTTTTATCTTAAGTGAGAATTTTAATTGTGAAGATCCTCCCAAATTTGATAAAAGAACTAGTTTCTAAATGAGTTTTAAGGCCTTGCAAGGATTTTACGGGGAACTAGTATTTTATTTGCACTTAAAATATGATTCTATGTAATTGCATGAGGTTCATGATTCGACCACGATCCGAGTTTAGTATCAATGTGTGATAATGATTTGATATGATTGAAGTTGTGATAATTATGGTTTATTGTTAAGAGAATGATTCATAATTGCTTTAGTAACTAATTAGTTCTATAATTGATAATTCTATGCAAGGATTGGATGCTTATTAAGTACTTGATATCATTGAATGATTTCCTGGCTTGCATGTTATAGTTGTTGTTGCAAATAATGAGAATGCTTATACATGAAATGTTCTTTATTATGTAAAATTTACCTTTGTTGCTAGAAGAAAGTGTATCATTGTAAAAGTGTAATTTAGAAAGGTTCTGGCTAAGGAAAGACTTGGTATTTAAGCGTGTCCATTGTGACCCACCTCTCTTTCCTGGGAATCTCCCATATGCATGATTACAGTTGATATATATTATTCTAGCTTAAGACTATAAATGAGAAAATGTTATGATGTTTATGAATTGTATTATGATATAACATGCAAAGATTTAATGGTGACTTAAACTTATAAGAAAATGATCCTTTGGAACCATCAGACTATAGGTGGTGAAAAGGTGATTTTAGCCCCCTAACCCGTTCTCTCAAAAGGGTAGAGTTGGGACTTTAGCTTATCAAAAGGGATAAGTATATGCTAGTGACGACTAGTAAAGTATGAGCTCATAACCTAAATTAGTCCCAAAAGGGTGGAATATAGGGTGGCCTAAGGAAAATAATGATGATGATAAGATTTTAAGTCACCTAAGGCACTAAAGAAATGAAATATGTGCACTATGTCCACATGTAGCTAATATTATATGACGTTCTTTTATGCATGTTATTTGATAATGATGATGAGGAAAATGATGTAATGATAAAGGAAAAGTTCATTGTAAATATGACATGTTAATATTATGATGCATTATAAGACGCATGATTAAAAATTGACGAAACTCGGTTAAGTATTTGTCCGAACTTAAAATGAATCTTTGCATGCTCACTATTTTAGAATAATCCCGAGGTTCCTCGGGACTTTGATGATGACACTGTAGAAGGAGGTACCTTACTGAGAATTCTTTAGCAAGATTCTCACTCCCTTTTCTTTATTTCCGTCATTGTCTCCAGATTCAGATGGCGACATTCGTCCTGTTCGTTGATACCCCTACTTGGGAATTTCACTATGATCCGGTGCATCGCTCGTACATTTTGAAGGGAGGTGCGCAGTTCGTGTTTTTATTTACATAGGTCGTCCATTTGCACATCCTGTCTCTAGTTATCGATTTTCTCCTACTTCCCCCTATGGCGATGAAATGGTTTTCGAACATGCACGTCCCACTTGATGAAAGGATGTTACATTCTTATCCCGCTTCATCTGTCCATGGATTTCCAGAGTATGTTCCCTAGACGAGATATTCTGAAACTGATCCTTCAGAGGACACTCCTACTCATGTATATTCTGAGAGCTCTGCTCCTACTCCCACACGTGTAAGAGAGGGTAGTGAGGAAACAGTTGTTCAGAGGTTAGCAAGAAGGCCGTCCATGCGACCCGACTTGGTGCATCTCGTGTGTCCCTCTCGAGGGAGCTCATCAATGGATCGGATTTATTCCCCATTTCCAGATGTGGCCATAGAGGGTTCTTAGTAGATTTATGTGTGATCATGCACCCTAGTTTTAGGATAACCTTCCCGGCTTATGGAGTTATCTAGTTTAGGGGCATGTATTTCCTTAAGTATATTTTCTTTTATGGGTTTGCATAAGATAATGATGTATGAACATAACCCACCCTTTGAGTGAGGTTATTGTATGTAAATATATGCTATAATGTGTTTATGGATGTTATATGATGGAGCCTAAGTGATATGATGTGATATATTCTTAAACGTCTTATTATACTCCGCTTACTCGTTCACGTTGTACTCGGCTCACGTTTTCAATTATGTGTTTAAAAAAAAAATGGCTCGTAATTTCATTAAGTATTTTCAAATTATGAAGAAAGAACCAAAGCAAGGAGTAAAGTCTAGTCATTAATCAGATTCAACCTAGGTGTATCTGGTTAATTACTAGGGTGTTACATTCTTTCTTCTCAACGTTTATAAGGATAGCATTACGAATATTTGTGGACTTATTGTAACTTTGAGGTGAAAGTCTTTTACTATGCCTTTTCTCTATGTCCAAAAGCTACTTGTCTGCTAGGCAAATTCAGATACTAACTTTCACATCTTCAGCCTGCCTATATGTGTAATATTGTTGAATGATTTGTACAAGACATATAAGACAGGGATAATAAAAACATGAATAGAGAAACAAAGATAGTAGAAATGGGTAATTATATAAAGTGTGCCAACCAGTCTAAAATATCCACATTTTATCCAATGATCAATGGCCACTAATGAAAAGAAGTCTCTAGTTGTAATTTTTTTAGTTGTTGGTTATATCAGGCATACCATGTTAAGAGAGGCAAACATGGAGGGACTAAGTAGTAGTTTGTTATTTGTTGCTTCCTTTATCCACTTCTCCACTTTTTTTCCCTTCTCCTAGAGAACGGGTGTCTTTCATTTGGTTATTCTCTTTTAGTGGACAGAGTGCATGCATAACTGATGGATATTTCTAAACACAGGATACTGATTTTGATCATCATATGGAGTTTGGTTCTGGAAATGTGAAACTTATTACCACTAGAGAATCTTGGGACCAAAAGTTGGAAGAAGCAAAGAGGGATCGCAAAATTGTAAGTTTTCCAAAAAGGTTATATTCTGTTAGATAGTAAGCTTAAATGTTATACAAAGAACATTTTCCAATTACCTACTTTGAATGAACCATTAATGAAAATACACACGTCACATCTGTATTTTCAATGTTTGATAGCAAAGCCTCCCTAATCCTTTTAGAAATTATGAGGGTATAATAACTTTTGAAAGAATTCTGAGTTCCATATGAACGAGCCACACTATGGCTCGTGTTTTGTTTAATTTAAATGTATGTAGTTTATTATCAAACAATTTTTTGGATTCTGCTTCAATTATATTTCAGAAGCCAATAAACATGGTACTTTCTCGTTTGAAGTTTGTTAGCAAGTTGTAAGATTTTCAGTCAAAGCACCTGACCAAACTGTTAGTGCGTTCTAATTTAGAGTCATGATATATATCATTGATTCCCTGCTACTTAATTTTACAAAAGAAAACTAAAAGACCTTTTCATATTAATAGGATTCTGAAGCCTAATGTCCAAGGTATAACTTGATAGTTTAAGCATTTGGATGAGGAGACCTCATGTTCAACTCAATGTGTTGTTGTGTCTCTTTCAACATAGGTTTTGCTCCGGCTAGTCTACTGTTGGTATAGAACTTGTTTACTAGTTTTATATATTATTTTAGTGTTGATTAGTATGCTATTCTCTCTCTCACGCATGCGCAGACATGGCACATGCTTAGAGAGATGCTCTGAAGTTAGATAAGGTGCCTTTAATGTACGTTTATCTCGTAAGTGAAAAGTAAGGGTGCATTCACCCATGGATTATTTCAGTATGGGAAGGAAAATGTGGGTGGAAATTTTATATATTAGAATTATTAGTAAAATCGAATGCAAACTTATCGATCGAGAAAGTATATTCTTATCATAACCTGTTAAATGATATAAGTGAGGGTACACCCTTATTTTTTCACTTGAAGATAAACTCACTTTAGAGTAGTAGTTTTCCTGATGCCGACTCTTCCTTTTCTTATAAAATATATGGCAATTAATTGCTTTCAGATTTTTCGTATATTTTCTTTGATTCTTTCCATCTTTTTTATCATGGAATTGGTTTTTTGTTTGGGTTCAATAATTAATACTGAAGCTTCATGTTTTACAGGTGATTGCAAATTTTAGTGCTACATGGTGTGGTCCCTACAAAGTGATTGCCATATTACTGCGAGTAAACCGAGAAATGCTCATCTATAATGTTCTTATTAGTTGATGTGGATGAACTAACTGTAAGCAGTGAAGCCATAAATATTTTAATTTCATACCACTCCTTTGAAATTAAGTTTAGTAGAACATGATAGTTTAACTAGTATTCCCTTTAAATTTGAACATGCCAAATTAATGCCATTTGACTCCTGAATTCAAGGCTATGTGCTAATGATTTTACCACTAGTGTCATTTGTATTTTTTGGTGGTGTTGCAAACAAAGGCGCTATATCCTAATGAAGCCTGTAATTAAGTTGCATATTCCTTAGGGGGGAGCAGGAAATTATTAATTTTTTACGAGACCTTGCAAGAGTACAAGCATTTGTCTACGGTTACTTTGTTCTTGTGAATATTGTTATCAGGTAAGCATGGTAAATAATGCGCTACTATAAGTCCTCGTCAAGGGCAATTTTAATCAATTTAGCAGAAGTGGCATTTGTAATTATTGATGCGGGTAAAAAAAAAAGAAGGTTGTATTCTAATAAAACCTTTAATTAAGTTGAATAACTAAATTATGGGAGTGGCGAATTTTTTTTTTTAGCAGCTCACCACGATTACTAGCTCTTTTCTCAAGTTAACAGCGACATTAAAATAAATTAGCAGCTAAAGCTGACAATTTCCAGCATCTACCAGTCATATTCAAAGATAATTTTATTCACATTGGAACAAGTTCCATTTATATTTGTTGATGTTAGTCCTATAAAAGGGTTACATGATAATGAAACCTTTAACTTAAGCTAGACTTATGGGAGCGGGGATCATTTTTTTTTAAGAGAACCTGTGGGATTACCAGTGTCAAATCATAATTACCAACTACTTTAAAAAAGTTACAAGCTATATATGCAAAGTACCAGCATCAGCACTAATGTCGTTAGTATTTGTTGGTGTTGGTTCTAGAAAAGTGTTACATGCTAATGAAACCTATAACTAAGTTCAGCATGACTTATGGGAATGAGGACAATTTTATTTAAAAGGCCCTGTAGGATTACCAGCGTAAAACCATGTTTACCAGCTACTTTAAAGAGATTTACTAGCTAAATTTACTAGATTACCAGCACCTCCTTGGCCTCTTCAAAGATAATTTTAAGCATTTTGGCAGAAGTTCCATTTCTTTTTGCTGGACTTTATCCTAAACAAGTGCTACATGCTAATGACACCTTTAATTAAGTTCAGTAAAACTTATGGGAGTGGATGCTGTTATTTTTTCAAGAGACCCTGTGGGATTACTAGCGTTAATTTATAATTACCAGCTTATTTATGACATGTACCAGCTATATATGCCATATTACCAGCATATGCCAGTCCTATTCAAAGATAATTTTGATCATTTTGGCACAAGTTCCATTTGTATTTGCTGGTGTTTATCCTAGACAAGTGCTACATGCTAATGAAACCTTTGATTAAGTTCAGTAAAACTTATGGGAGTGGGTGCTATTATTTTTTTAAGAGACCCTGTGGGATTACTAGCGTTAATTGAGAATTACCAGCTTGGTTATGACATGTACCAGCTATATATGCCATATTACCAGCATATGCCAGTCCTATTCAAAGATAATTTTGATCATTTTGGCACAAGTTCCATTTGTATTTGCTGGTGTTTATCCTAGACAAGTGCTACATGCTAATGACACCTTTAATTAAGTTCAGTAAAACTTATGGGAGTGGATGCTGTTATTTTTTCAAGAGACCCTGTGGGATTACTAGTGTTAATTTAGAATTACCAGCTTATTTATGACATGTTCCCACTATATATGCCATATTACCAGCATATGCCAGTCCTATTCAAAGATAATTTTGATCATTTTGGCACAAGTTCCATTTGTATTTGCTGGTGTTTATCCTAGACAAGTGCTACATGCTAATGAAACCTTTAATTAAGTTCAGTAAAACTTATGGGAGTAGGTGCAGTTATTTTTTTAAGAGACCTTGTGGGAAAACTAGTGTCAATTAAGAATTGCCAGTTAATTTAAAAAGAGTTACTAGCTAATTTATTTGCCTTTACCAGCTATATATGGTTAATTACTAGTTTTTGCATACAATTAGCAGCTGCTCATTAACCAGTTACCAGCATAATGAGCAAAATTAGAACAAACTGGCTATCCAATTTAATGTGCATTATAATCACTTTTGCCCAACCTGTTGTCATATTTTTATTTGCAGGAATTGGCATCGAAAAAATTCAAGATACTGTTGGAGCCTTTTAGTAAGCTTAGTAAATATATTACATAGGAAACCCATACTAAAATGCCTCCAAACATTGATGTTTACAACCAGTAAACAAAATATGCATCACTATTTCATACATTACACTACATAAAATCAATTATGCCATCAAATAAAATATTTTCAATAGGGTAACCATACACATAAGAAAATTTAGAAAGTACACATCTATATTGCTCTTCAAAATTCTTTAAAAGTATGCTTCAGCTCTTGGGTTATCTACTTCACTTGACTAATAACTGCAGAATTGTTCAACAAAATGTATTGAGTCGCCTAATACACTGTACATGGTGAATCAAAACATCCAAAACAATGCAAATGTAAATGTAGTCACTACAAGCTGGAAAAGAGGTCATCATCAATAACCCTATACATGAATATCTATCGCCTATCTATTTCCCTTGCCAAATGACCAAAGAACCTTTAGAGAAACCATCTTGAGCCAAAAATACGCAGAACATGGTGAATCAAAAAGTCCATGTGTATATATATATACACAAACCACCCTGCATAGACACACATCCATGATTATTAGATTGGAAATACATAATAATTTGGTAGATTTGTAGATAATTTCTATTAATCTTACCCATTCAAAAAACAAAAGGAAACACAATCTATCTAGCATTAGCCCAAGCTGCGTGCCATCATATGTGTTCATGTCATTTACTTGTCCAAAAAGTCAAAAAATATTGCTAGTCAATTATTTCTTTTCACAATGTTCTTGAACACTATCCTCTTTAGCATTTTGGGGTTTGCTTGTATTCATTCCCCCCAATAGAGCTGTGTAAAATAAATCCTGGACAACCTGGATACGAGCACATCATCAATAATCCTATATATAAATAAGTCCAAACAAGAAAGAAAATCTTGTGGTTCACATGCCTGCACCCTGGGACACCTATTCTGCTCAACAGATTGAAGAAAAGAGACAAATCTACTTGGGTGCGAGCTAGATGACTGTGACCCCAGTAAATTTTCTTCAAATCTGGGAACTACAACACTTTCCTTTATGCAAACACCCCTCGACTGTTACATAATAACAGAAAAAAAATCATGCAAATATCTTACAAGATATATTTAAAAGTGATTATCAAACAAAGATCATATAGACTGTATTTTCATTCTTCACATTGGTCAAATAAAATGTGAAATAACTTTTTCATCTTATGTTGCACCAAACAAATAAGCACTATACAATTGCTTTCACAACCTAATTCCATACCATTCATTGTCATTGATCTTGCATTCACTATCATGTGGTTGGATATTATCCTTTCTTATGCAAAGTATGGCATATAAATATAAGACCACCCTCTTTATTTTATCAAATTGCTCACCAAAATATACGCCGCTTGTTAAACAGTTCAAAGTTATATAAATAAATAACCCAACAAAGAAGGACCCTAAATTGGATGAACATAACAATGCAAATGGTGCATTGACAATTACTCCACTCACATGATGAACAGAGGACATAAATTGTTATAATATGGGTCTTGAATTTGCATTCCCTACAAAATTCATTATAAAGTTTAGGGTAATCACTCCAATATATGGAGATACGATGATCATGATGAATAATTCAAATGTCCTTCATAAGTACAACCCATTAGCACCACCATACAATGGTAGTTTAAAATAACACAACCGTTAAATCCTAGAGATTGGATCACTGATACAAGCTTATCTGATAATTCATAAGCCTTAATTGGTATCATGGCAACAAATCTTGTGCCATATCACCCAAGAAAGCTCAAAGTTACAAATTTAACTTTAGCTTGGTGTGTACATGGACCAATGGACTATTATCATTCAAATTTGCACGACTTACAACCTCCACAAAGGACTCAATGCATAAGCTGCTTCCACACTGCTCGGTAAGCTTTCCACCCAAGGATTCCTAAACATTACAACAAGGAAAGATAACATTAGTATTTTTCTCTATTTATACCACATGAATACACATGAAAAAATATAATTAAAAATAAGAGCACCTCAATGAAAAACTTGTCACTTGTCTTGATGCTTTGCTTCCTATACTTTCTGACAACTTTCTCACATTGAGAAATCTTTCTTTTCAAGGTCGGGCGACCTTTACATTTTACACTTATCGGGCTATGAATCTTATTCAATTGAATTGAACACCCTTCACCCATGTTCTTGCCATTGTTTTTATCATTTGAAGATCTATTCAAATTATGTGACAAAGAACAAATGGATGGCAAATTTGAAGTGAAATTCTCAAGTGTAGCATGGAGAAGATTGCTTGCTTCTTCGTTATCTGCAACTATTTCAGCCACATTATAGAAATGCCTGCACAACTTATCATACCTCTCTTTCACTGGCGTCAATTCATTTTTATCATAACTGCTCTTGATGTAGGAATGTCTTCGTTTGATGTTCTTGCTCCATCTACTCAGAACATACTTACAAGGCACTTGATTAACTCTTTCAAGCGCAAGCACAGAAAGAGAATGCTTGCATATTATACCTCTAAATTCGAAAAGCAAGCACTGGCAACTAACATCATGACTATCCTTATTAAACACAACCTCGAACTTAGCTTCTTTTAATTGATTTCCAAATATAATATCCTCAACCACAATGTAAGAAGCAATTTTTCCATCCTCACAATTCATTGCAGCAGCACAGTTCATTTTTCCTCTAAATTGTGCTTGAATTTCAGCAAATTTTGAATTAGTATACTCAACTTGAAATTGCCTCTCAATAAGGGAGGTTGACCCACACTGAATTGTGGTGTTCATTGTGCAGAAATCAGCTTTCGCTTCCTTCTCCACCTTGTTCCTTAGGGCATTGTCATATTGCTTAACAAACTATTGCAAGCTTGTCTTCGAGTTCAGATATCCATCAAAAAATACATGTATGCTCTCACTTCTTTGTGTGGTAGACAGCCCTGCCCAAAAATCTTTTTTCAGAAAGATTGGAACCCATCAATGCCGTTCATCGAACAATCCATACAGCCATTCATTTTTTTCAATATCATACTCTTTCAAGAAAGCAGACCATTTCTCTTCAAATTCCTCCTTCGTAAAACTATCATAAACAGCTTTTTTCATTGCCGACTTGATTTGCTTATATGCACCATATCCCTTAAGTTTTTCAAGGATTTTTTTCATTATATGCCATAAGCACCATCTATGGCGGGTATCAGGCAAAGCTATTGCAATAGCATTTTGCATAGCCTTGCATTGGTCAGTCACAATCCCATTTGGTGGCTTTCCAGACATGCACCTAACCCAACATTTGAAAAGCCAGACAAACGTTTCAGTATCTTCTGCTGATACTAAGCCACAACCAAGTAAAACTGATTGACCATGGTGATTGACACCAACAAAGGCAGCAAACGGCATTTCATACTTGTTTGTTAGATAAGTTGTATCGAAACTAACAATATCTCCGAAGGCTTCATATGCAGCTCGACTTCTAGCATCCGCCCAAAAAATATTTCTGATGCGAAACTCCTCATCAAGATCAATATCAAACCAGAAATTACTATTTTGCTCCTTCATTCGACAAAAATAATCCACCAAAGCTTTGGCGTCTCCTTCCTTCCCAATCAAACATCTTTCCTTGTTAATATAGTTTCTCACATCTTTTTTTATGAATGCCAGATTTTCATGCCCACCAACATCATGAACAAGAGTCTGAAAAGTCTTGTTTATCCTCACCCCTGCCTCATCATGTAATTCGATTGTTCGTCTCACATGCATGCTAATACTTTTGTTTTTCTTAAACATCCTTGCCTTCGAAGGGCTAACTTCATGAGAATGATTAAGAACAACTGTTTTTATAAACTATTTTCCACTTCCCCCCTTCTTTGCCGTAATCTTTGCTTCACATTTGGCAGCTACGGTGGGATGTGTCTTCAAAGTTGTTGGCATCTTCGTTTGACTTTTTCCTTCCCGTATGCATGCAAGAATCAAATAATTCACCTCTCCATCCAGCCCCTTTTTTGAATTTCTGACCTTCCATCCAAAACCCATTTCAGTTGAATACTTCTTGTAAATTGTTTTAATAGCTTCTACTGAATCAAACTCCATTCCAACTGCTGGTTCAACTATTTCATAGGTATCATTGGGACTACCAGCCTCACTAATAGGCTCAACAACATTCTCAATGTCATGGTTGATTGACTCCTCCTCCATACATCTTTCCACCTCCATTTACTTCAACTAGAAAATTAATCACATGCACAAAACACAAAACAGTTAGACAAAAAAAACTCCTACAAAACCACATCAACAAAGAGTATAAGAAAATTGGATCATGTTGGTACAAAATAAATGCACACATAGTTCACACACTAGACAAATCTACATTCTCCAAGCCTCATAAACTTGCTGCGAATTCTTTAAAATTGCTGGTAATTGTGCTAGTTGCTCTAATTCTAAATTATTACCATTCAAAGAATTTTTTTTTTAGGCTGTAAGCCTTTCAAAAGCTCTAGCTCTGTTTATTGGATCTACTTATAGTAATTAAAAACCAATCAATTACTAACATGATTAGGAGTCACAAAAAAAAACCGTTATCTGTAGCTAGTAATAACTCTCATAAAAGGTAATTTCTTATTAGAAAGGTTGTAATTTTATAGATTTGCTAGTACACGTGCATATTTTTAAACTTTTCGATTGTGCACTCACTCAAGATGCACTTAATCACAAGCACTAGCACTCACTAATCTCACAATCCAACAGAGCATTATCTCACGCACACTCAAGGTGGCCATCCTCTGTACCAATTGGCTTAAAAATGAGCCAATACACCTATATGCTTACAAATGTTAGTGAAAACCAACCAGCCACAGCGGCTACAACTTAATACTATATGCCTTTATGACAATGTATCCAAACTATACCTCACTCACTAGATACTTATTTGTTTTCCAAGAGATTATTTGAATTATGAACCATTGCCATGCCCTTACAAGTTTTCATTATGGCATTCTTCATCTATTAATGAGTTCCAAATCTCTCACTGATACCACCTACATTTGGAGAATTTTCTTTTATAGATTATGCCTTCTATCATTACTTCATATTTTACTCTGTACATATTTTACTTTTCTAGTTTATAGATTCTCTACGTATGTATAAAATTTATTTCTAGATTGTGTTTGAAACTGTGGCAAAAGGTATTAGATTTATATAGTTTCTGACAACATACATTCGTAGTCTACTGATTTTAAACTCTTAACGAGTTTCAAATTACAACATTTTAACTAATTACATAAAAAAAACTTATAGAAACATGTGCCAAATCATGTCACAACAAACTGTTTGCATCTCATAGCATATTAGCATTTCTGCCAATAAAAAAAGCTAAGAAATAGGAATCCTGTTTAGTCTTTACTTACTAAAGAATTGAAGTTACGACAATTAGACCACAAGTCTCCTTGTTCCTCAAATACAAATCCAATGCCGGATTAAATCCTGTCTTCATAACGATAGTATTTGGAAATTTCAAATGGCCCTGTCAATTTTCAAAACTTCAGATCATTCATTCCAAAGACTATCAATTCCACACAGGGGGGCTGGAATTTTGTGGAACATTAAGGCATTGCCATAGAATGAAACATGATGCAAAAATTTTGATATACAAAGAAAAGTTTCCAACAGCATACATGATACATATGCCAATCATTAGTCAAGTTAATGAAGCCTTCCACGCAACCCCAACAATTCCCACACTCAAGTGAAGTCTAGTTACACAATTCCAGAATCTTTTGCAAATGAATTAGTAGCCAAATTAAAATATGCTCCATGTACAGATACTTAACTCCAATAATATGTCAAAGATTCACAGAAATATTGCAAGAAGCATACAAATTCATCACAACAACATAAACCAATCCTCCAGCCCAACCATTTCCCGTATAAGGATAAATGGGCATCTCTCAACCACACTCAATACAGTCATCATCGAAAACAAAAGTCAAGAACACAACCAACATTGTAGTGAAAAAAAACAACTATATTAAGCTCTGTTGAATATGCAAAGCTCTATGACAAAGAGGTTAGCAACCTAGCAAGAATATCAATGACTACCCAATGGTTCAAAAAATAAACATCTAATCCCTAACAAATTTGATACCCACCCTACCCTCCTCAAAAAAGAAAAAATCAAAACACATACACACACACACACACACAAACCTGAAACTTGAAACACCCTTACTCTTTTTGCCAGTTTCAAAAAGGGACATGGAGAGCTTCAGCGGCGGACATGGAAACCGAGAGCTTATGGGGCGGAGAGGGGAACCGAGAGCCAAGGGGTGGGGCAGACAGGGGAACCGGGAGCCAATGGAGAGCTTGGGCGATCTACAGAGGAGCACCACCTTGATCGCTCTTCAGCGACCGCAAGCTTGAGGCAGGGAGATCGACACTGACTGACCACTCTTCAGACCATGGGTTAAGGAAGAACGAGAGGGCACAAACTTTAGGAATGGAGCTGGTTTTCAGCTAGCATGGGGGAGTGCAAGTTTGATGAGGTTCATAGTGGATGTTCTTTGAGAGGGAGCAAATGGGCTGAGAGATTAGGAGGGAAGAAACAAAATGGTACTGAAGCAAATAAAATTTGGGATCCACTATGGTGTGTTCTTTTTATTTCTCCACACATGCACCCTACTCCAGTCTCATACGGTGTCTGTATAGACACCTAGAAGCAGCGGTCAAGTTAGCATTCCCGTTTAATTTCACCCCCAAATGCCATATTATTTTGAATACACAACTCAAAACCCATATTAAAAATAATTTTCCAAATAAAAATATATTTTAGTTAAAAAAAAGGGCCAAAGTTACTTCTCTGGATGCCAGTCTAATATATTATTAACGGGCACTACGAAGCACTCTTATCCAAATGAATCACAAACTCAGTCACCAATAGTCATGTTGCCTGTTCCCTCCTCTTCCTGTTGCCACTCCAAGCTCCACATTGCTTTCTGCTTTAACGGTCTCAGTTATCCAGGCACAGGAGGAGTCCCTTATCCCCGAAGCCAAACACGTCGCATCTTGTGTGCCAGGAGAACTGGCAAACAGAGGTACCCGTCCGAGAAGAAGAAGCTGAAAACAAAGCACAAAGAGCTCCTATCCGATTCCAAGGACAAGAACAAGTTCGAGGGCACGTGGAGGCTCTTCAAGCTCGCCGTTCCACTCGATCAAGACCCCGGCAAGGACTTTCTCGACGTTTCCGATGGTCTCCTTCAAGAAATTGCCAAGATTCTCAAGTTCCCCGTAATTTCTCTTTTTCCTTTCCTGTTTTTGAATTCTAAAGAAACTTTTTGAGTGAACGATGTGAAGTCCTGTTGATAAGGAACATGTGAGTTCTTTTTAACCTTTAATTTTCAAATGCCTTGTCAGGTTCCTTCGCTGCTGCCGCGAGAAGCTTTCTCGGTTGTTAGGAAGTCCTTTGATGCTCGGAAGGTATGTTCCATTGGGTTATTAGTTTCATTTCTCGTTAAATTAATAATACATGATAATAAACTTTGGATTTGAATTAATTAATGCTTGGCGTGGCTGGTTACAATCTCGAATTAAGTGAAAAAATTAGAATGACGAGTTCATTGGATTATATTTTGTTTATTTGGTTTTGACCTATAAGTACATGTGTGCGGGGTAATATGCAACATGTATGTGGCACATGTAGTGCAACATGCTTCCACAGATGTTTAGAACGTTTGAAGTAGTTCGTTAGTCTGAATTCTGCTTGTTTCTATGCGAAACAACATTTAAAATCGCCGTGCATTTTCAGTTATCACTGCATCCTCTTAATTTCTTTCGTTGATGCCTTTTAGAGAATAAAGGAGCCCAAATTTGTGCACACTGTGGACATGGATGTTGAAAGACTTGTCAGTCTGGAGCCTCGAACTCGGGACTTTATTTCTCGGTTGGAGCCTAAAGTTGGCCTTGTGGAACATGTGCATGAGAGAAGAGATGTTGGTGACTTGATGAGTATCATACATGGCTGTAAAGAAAATAAGGAAGCTGCAGTGAAAGGGGAAAATGGAAATAGCATTTTCTCAGGGGAATCAGACCAGATCAAGGTTTCCAGAAAGCCGAAAATTGCTGTAGTGGGTAGTGGGCCCTCAGGCCTATTTGCTGCTCTTGTTCTTGCAGAGCTTGGTGCAGATGTTACATTAATAGAAAGAGGACAACCAGTAGAGAAAAGAGGGCGTGATATTGGTGCTCTTGTAGTTCGACGAATTTTGGAATTGGAAAGTAACTTCTGCTTTGGAGAGGTTGTACAAATTACAAGCATCTTGATTTGTTTCTTTCAGTGATGGTTTATTATTGCCTTAAATGGATGTTTCATTCATGATCATGGCATCTGTCACTTTTGACTTAAAGGAGTTTGCTTTTGGACACTTCTTACTAGGTTGCATTAGTGCAGCCTTGCTGCAACAGTTTATTTTTTCTCCATAGCAGCCAATAGGCGAGGAGTTTATCATGACATGACATGATATTGGTGTTAATGGAAACTATGTGCACCTTGTAATGCTCATCTGTGATTTCTAAGTGGTTAAAAAATGCTTATGGAAATCATAATTGGGATGATATATTCACAGATAGTTGGTCGCCTCATTTTTGAGTCTCATGTTGCTTTATTTATTCAGCTAGTCTTTCTTCCATGTCATTTAGTTCTTTATTTTCTTTTTCATTTATTAAGCACTTATGTTTGGCAGGGTGGTGCAGGTACCTGGAGTGATGGGAAGTTGGTAACCAAGATTGGACGTAACAGTGGCAATGTTCTTGCGGTTAGTTTTCTTATGATGTAATAATGAAATAGATATGTGCATTCCATGTATGTGTCTAGTTGATCCTTTTTCTTTGGGTATGTTTGGTTTTGGAGTAAAAATGGGATGAAAATTTTTATGGATTAGCTCCATGTGTAACTTACTCATAATTCATGAAGCTCTTCTATGATAATTTACACCCTATTTTTATCTCTCAACCAAACACACTCTTAGGGTAAAGAAAACAGTACTAAGTGATACCCAACATTGGTAACATTGATGATACTGTAATAATTGGTGATTACTTTAGCAAATGAAAATTTATAAGTTCATGCTGTTGCCTTCGTCTGTAGTCCCTAGATCAGATGTAAAAGTTTGAATAATTCACTCCAGAATTTCAGTAGCTTTTTGTTGATTAGCAAAGCTTATTGTATGAACTATGAGAAGAACTTGAACATTTATTCCAGTACAAAATTTAGTACCAGGTAGTATTTTCTGCTTAAGTTTACCCGCTTACTGAAAGAGGAGAAAGGTGTATGTTCAGAATTTTAAAACGCAATGCATTCTATCCTCTAGCCAGTAGAAAGCACAATATAGATTTTAAATTTTTCTTCCCCATCAAATCCTCTGTCCTCATGATACTTCTTGATAAAAGAAGATTTTTATTAGGGTGAAGAGAAGAAGAATATGAATATAGATAGGACAGCAAGAGATCCTCTTTACAATGAAAAGAACAAACAAGAGAAAAACTATCAATGAAATGGGGCTTTCTAAGCTCTCAACATCTGAGAGCCAAATCCCTCTGATGAAACCATGTAGTTTAAAGCAAATAGAGGCTAAACGTGTAATCTTATCTCACAAAACTTGTTTGCCAAACAATATGTCATTAAAGGTGTGAGAATTATGCCCCAACCAAATACATGAAATGGTAGCATAGATAGCAGATTGACAAAGATTTGGCTTCCTTCCTTTTTCTCAAACTAGCAAAACTTGTCAACAAGAAGTAGGAATTGATCTAAGGATGATGGCAGCCCTAACACTGACCAAACATACAAGACTAAGTATTCCATAGAAAGTCAGCCATATAATTGTGCAAAAACAAATTTAAAACTGATTTGGAATTTGCACCACACATAACACACATCAAGTGAAATAGCCTTATGTGACCTTCAAACTTAAAACATGTCATCAGTATAAATTTTGTTAAACACAACTCTCCTAATAAAAGATTTAACCTTAGAGGGGCCTTTGAATTGCCAAGTAGGTCTATCAATATGGAAAGAGGCTGTATTCAAGGAATGATTAGAAATTGAAAGTAAGATTTACCAGAAAACATTCAAAGGGATCAAGAGACCAAAGCCTTCTATTTGGTCTAGAAGACTAATGCACAAAATGAAGGAAACCCAAAAAGGACAAGATTAAGACAATAAAATGATATTCATAAAATTAAGAAAATATAAAAGGAACTTTTTTTCAGAAGACCCCTAAATATTAGGAAATTTGTTACTACATGCACAAGAAACTAGAATAACACCACCACACCTTTTCCTACTAGATAGGTTGGCTCCATTGATCAAGATGCTAATCTATTATATTGGAAATTGTTAAAGTCCCACATTGCTTAAGAATATGGCTTAGAGAACCTTTATAAGAGCTTGGAAAACCCTCCCTCATAAGCTGGTTTTTTGGCCTACTCGATTCTAAAATGGTATGAAAGCCTATCCTATGGTGGTTATTGGGTCACTCGCAAATGTCTAGTCTTGCATACTTCACATTCCAGATGTCTAGTCTTGGGCGTGAGTGAGGTGTTTTAAAGTCTCACATTACTTAAGGATATGGTCTAGATAGCCTTTATAAGAGGTTAGGCAACCCTACTCCCATAAGCTTGCTCTTAGGGGGTTGAGTTAGGCCCACTCAATTTAAGAGAGACCATGTTTACGAACAAGCCATTTGAATCTAAGTTTTTATTAATAGTTTCGTCTATAACTATTCTTGGTTTCCCTCTACCTCTAATTGTTGGGCTACTTTGCAATGGATCTACTTTTCTTACTGAGGTTAGATTCTAAGATGTTTTTCCTAGTAGGTGCTACCCTAACTTTCTCTATGCTGCACTCATTCTTAATCCTATTTTGTTTAGTGTGTTCACTTATATGTTACACTATACTGCACTCATTTAGATTCTACCCTAACTTTCTCTATACTGCACTCATTGAGCTTGTTCTCTTGTTGCCTTTTTACCATCAAACATTCAGTTTCATACAAAAGCATAGGTCTTATTGCTGTTTGGTAAAACTTTTCCTCAAGCTTAAGTGATACTTTTCTTTAACAAATAATATCCAAATCATCTCTAATGTTATCCACTTGGCTGAATCCCGTGGGTTACATCTTTGACTATTTTCCTGTCATTTTGTATGATAGACTCATGATACTTGAACCATGTGATTTGTGCTATGTTATGGTCTCCAATACTCACCTATAGACTAGAATTAGCACATCTCTTGTTAATTTAAATCCCAAGTACTGTCTTCTACTTAAATAAAAGTAATACACTTCCAATGCTTGCATCTGCAACTTTAACTTCTCTATTTTTACTATTGTCTCTCTAATTAGAACTTTATCATCTACATAAAGCACACATATGATCAGAAAATATAATTATTGGGAAAAAAAACCTTGCACTTTTTTCTCTGCTATCTTAAAATGTAGTTGTTCTAATCCAAATATTGATTTTCTATTTGGGAAGGTTTTGTTAGCTCACAGGAGAAGTATGACTACTACAAGTGCATCTGTTTAAGCTTTAAAATGATTTTTTTTTAAAGTTTCTTTTCAAAAGTTATTCTTTGTAGTTTCTGAACAAAGCGCTAAACTAACTCTTCTTAATAGAACTAAGACAACTGTTTTTGAGTTTTAGCTTTTTCTCAAAAAAATTATTCAATTTTCTTAACATGATTTTGATATGTTTGTTGATTAAATTCTTTTTTTCTTGAAGAACATCTTAAATAAATGGGTCCTAAAACTAACCTGATTTTGACCCTGTTGTGCCCTTTATTCCCAACTTATATGCCTCAAGTTACCGAATGGTTGACTTGGTTTCTTCATTTTAGGTTATGAGAACTCTAGTCCAGTTTGGAGCTCCAAAACAGATATTGATCGATGGAAAGCCTCACCTAGGAACAGATAGATTGGTTCCATTACTTCGGAATTTTAGGAGGCATCTGCAAGATTTGGGTGTAAGTTTGGATGATTTTTTATTGAGAATATATTCAATTGTCACTGTAGTTTCCATTTTTGTATTTGTCATCATTTTATCTAAATAACACTTCTGCTTTATCCATTCTAGGTCACCATCAAGTTTGGAACAAGAGTAGATGATCTAGTTATAAAGGATGGGCATGTTCTTGGGGTTACAGTATCAGAATCAGCTGATAAATCACGGTTAAGAAGCCAGAAGATGGAACATGATGCAGTTGTTCTTGCTGTTGGCCATTCTGCTCGTGATATATATCAAGTGCTTCTTTCTCATGATCTGCAATTGATACCGAAAGATTTTGCTGTGAGTTTATGGAGACATCCCCCCCCCCCCCTCTCTCTCTCTCTCTCTCTCTTAAATTTATGAAATCTGTGATGCTGATTTGTTGTATTCACAATGCATCACTGTTTGCACGTCCTTGTCTAAGCTTTCTGTATCTCTCTAAACAGTTCCAAATGGGTGTACTGCCATTTCTTCATAATTGACAAATTTGGTGAAAACCTTAAAGGTATGTTTGATTGGGGAGTAAAAATCGAGTGTAGATTTTTGTGAATGAGCTCTATATGTAGAGCTCATCTATGAAAATTTACACGCTTTTTTACCCCATAACCAAACATACAATAAAGAAGGATTTATAATCTCTACTGACAGTGCTTATTGTGGTATTTCAATAGTGAGCATTCTGACAAATTCTTTCATGGTGACTGGGATGGCCTACTTCACTTTGCCTTTTGGCTAGCCTCTCTACATGATCACTTCTAATGAATAATTTTTTTTATTTTGTGATTTAAATTATAAATTCATTGGACTTGTCAATTCCTTTTGGGTGGGGATGGGACACCTAGCACAATGTATGAGGCACCAATAGATTGGCCAAATTCTTGTTTATTATTGTTGTAACATCATGCACCCTTTCCTTGAGGGTTGGCAATGGCTCCCATATCAACTTTTGGGAGGACTATTGGATAGATGCCTCTTCTTTTTGTATAGCTTTTCTGTGTCTTTATTGTTTGTCTTCTCTTCAAGACTCCCCAATCCAAATCTTTTATTGTGTGCAGGGCTCCACTCATTCTTGCAACTTCCACTTTTTCAAAAATTTAAACAATAGAGTCATTGGATTTAGTAATCTTTTTGGGTTTCCTTGACTCGGTCATTCTGTCCCTTTTTCCTGATAAAAGATATTGGTCTCTTGAATCCTCCGGGGTTTTGCCTTATAGATCTTACTTTCAATTCCTAACCCATATTGAAGGATAAAGCTCCCTTGAAGGTCAAATCCTTTATCAAGACAGTTGTGCCTAATGGACTTGACACCAACACAAAAGGCTATTTCCCCTGACATGTGTGTTATGTGCAATGCTAGCTCAGGATCAACTTCACAACTTCTTTAACATTGCTCCATGGCTGACTTGTTATGGAATGAGTTGTTTGGTATTTTTGGTGAATGTTGGGCGTTGTCCTAGAGAAGTTGATCAATTCCATTTGACTAGTTTTGTTGGTTTTGGGAGGAGGAAAGTCTTGTGGCAATGTACCCTTTTTGCAATTGTTCGGTGTACTTGGTTATAAAGTAACTTTCGCATTTTCAACTGTGGAAATTCTCATATGCTGGTTTTGTGGGATAGCATTAGACGTCTAGCATCTACTTGGTGTAGACAGATGCTCTTTTTAGAGGGATTTCCATCTTTGATATGATAAAATATTAAAAAGCTTTGATCTTGTGATGTTTTTTTATGTGTATTCTTTTGGTATTGAGGATATCTTGTCCTCTTGGTTAATGAAATTTCTTCTTTTATACCCAAAAAAAAAAAAAGACACATCATGCACCCTGTTCTGGCCCTTTTGATTGCATCTTTTCAGTGGAGTAAAATAATCATATAATGTGATGCATGCTCTGACATTTGCTCACGTCATGATTTTCTTTGTTTTTTGCTTTTTACATTGGTAACAGGTAGGGCTAAGGATTGAGCATCCACAAGAACTAATAAACAGTATACAGGTTTGTAGGTTTTTCTGTTCAGTTCTTTTGTTTGTTAGTTCAGTGTGCAATAGATTCTACATTGATGTGGTCTGGTGAAAATGAAATGGGTGTAAGAAGATTTTCCAAACTACAAGATTGATCTTGTTAGAGATGTGAAATCATTCTGTTGCTTCGTCCTAATGGCTTAGTCATTTAGGAAAGCTTCCCCTTCACATATTAGAGATTCTGTTAATAAAACTTTGGAATTTGATACTTTTGGTCCCTTGTTTTTATCATTAAAGTAAGAGATAAAGTCTATTGGTGCTCCAAAAATGTTAGTTTCATCATGCTGGTCCTCCATTTATAAATACACAAAAATGTTCTTCTAGTGTCAACTTATGGCATCGATAGTATGATTAAGGTTGAAGAAAAGTTTTTATGTCTCCTGAAGCTGTTCAGGGAGATTGAAAGATCAGGTTTAGTTAGATTTCCAAGAAAACACTTGAGAGGTATCAAGAGACGAAAACCTTTTATTTGGGCTAGCAGACAAACTTACAGAATCAAGGAGCCCGAAAAAGGACTGCTAAATCAGAGGACTCTATTATTTAGATTTCAAAAAATGTGGAAGTCTCCAGAATAAGTGGAGTCCTGCATTCTTTAAAAATTTTGGACAGGGGAGTTGTATAAAGAAGATAGTAGGTAAGGCAAGGAAAGGCTAGAAGCCAGACTAAAATAGGAGTCTCCTACCCAATGGTTCTTCAAAATGTTAACCTGGAACCATTACCTACCTTCAAGGAAAGCAAAGGATTGGAGGAAAATAGAGAGTTGAAGGTAGTATTACCTCGAGAAATAAGCTTGGGTAGCTATATTAGCATTCCACTCCTTGTCTAGGAGTCTAGGACATACAAAAACCTGATGCCACAAAGTATGACTCTAAAGGAAAACCCCATAGCCATTTGCTGTAAAGGCTATACTTCTAGAAACCAAATTGCCAAGTCTGGAACACCCTTCATTCTTGGGATGATATCATGACTCCCATTTCACCAAGTTATCACAACTCATATCCAAAGCACATGACCGATGAAAATCCCTCATAATCTTCTAAATTGTATTAGCCTCCCCCTTTGGTATGTGGAGCAAAGATAAGATCTGGAGTGGTACACTAGAGAGATAGGCTTGAGTGAGGGTGATCCAACTGCCTAAAGAAAAATAAGCCTCTTTCCAATTCCAAGATGCTTAGAAATCTTTTTCACGGTTGGATTGCAAAAAGAAACTAATCTAGGATTACCATCAAAAGAACACCCATGTACACGAGGCCACTCCAAGGTTTGACAAACTTCCAAAGAAACTATAGTAGAAAGGTTATTGATGTAACTTAATTAGTTCATATAAATAGAAGGGGAGTCTTCTTAGAGTAGAAAATTCAGTGTCAGTTGAGAGGGAGAGCCATGGTCCCTCAGATGTCCTTACAGAGTGCTGGAGGAAGATTTCTCTGAAGCACTATTCTGGAAACCAATCTCTTTTCAGTCTTGCATCTGTTCTTTGCTAGAAATCAGGGAAATATCTCAAATAATCTGTTAGGGTTGGTTTTCATATTTCTTTTTACTCCATGAGTTTGAGGGGGTGATAGTGTGTTAGTGTGTCACTATTGGCTAGAGACAGCTGTGAAGCTGATATTTGAAAGATTAGCTGTAGAGTTAGTTTTCTGTTAGATTATATATTGTCCGAAGTTAGTTTGAGACAGTTGTCATTCGTTAGCTGTGTAGTTACTCTATTATGTAAGTAGTGAGCTGCTGCAGTTATAAATACATGTGCAAGATATAAATTCATTCACATGACAATAGAATTTGTTTCAGACTCAGTTTACTATGAATTTTTATAATTGTTTAATCCTTTTACTATAATTCTCTTTTTTTTATGAAACAATGACCAAAGAAAGTTAACAATGTCTGTGGACCTACCAGCTGTCAATGTGTACTAATTATTAATTGGGATAAAAAGAGATGGTCATGATAACTTCATTCTCAAAGACATTATTGATCAATTACCTTGCTCTGTAATTTGAAAAGGTATTGAGTAAACAGCTTTTCTGTAGTTTATCATAAAAGCTGTTTAGCATGACTTATTTATGTGTCATCATTTTGACGCATGCAAACTTATTCGTTTGAATTTATAGTATTCTGAATTGGCATCCGAGGTTTGTCGTGGACGTGGTAAAGTTCCAGTGGCTGACTACAAAGTTGCCAACTATGTTGAAAATAAGGATTTTAGTGAATCATCATCTGATTCGAGAGTGGCAAGCCCAAGCTGCTACTCCTTCTGCATGTGTCCCGGTGGGCAGGTATGCATTCTCCTTTAACTTGCATATCATATTAATTGGAATATGACCTGATTCCATGCAAACAATTGTTTCAGTTTTTGAATTTACCTCAGTTACTATAGGATGTAGGCTACTGGTAGTAAACTATAGTATTGGAATTTACAGGTTGTTCTCACTAGTACAAATCCATCAGAAATCTGCATCAATGGTATGTCATTTTCTTGGCGAGCATCTAGGTGGGCAAATGCTGCACTTGTGGTGACAGTAACAATGAAGGATTTTGAAGCTTTGAATTACTATGGTCCTCTTGCAGGGGTCAAATTTCAGGTATGTCTAAATTCCTATAATCTGAAATGCCTTCTTATGCTTTTAAATATTTAAACTAAAACTCAATATCGATTTTCTTATTTTTTTCGGCCTTATAATTATCAAAAGCATCTGTCAAGTTAAAGCTATGGGTACTTCCTTGTCCACATAATAAATAGGGAAAAGTCCGAAAAACTTCCTTTCAAATTTACTCAATGTGCATTTTAGGTGTCACTTTAAAACCATGCAAATTAGTCTCTATACTTCTTGATCTGTGCAAATCATTAAATTTTGTTAACAAACATTAGTTTTTGGATTGAAATAGACCTGTAATTGAAATGTTATTTTCTACTCTTGCCTTCACGTTCTTACAATGAGGCTCTTTGTTGGCACATGCATGTCACATGTTTTTTTTCCCATTCAAAACTAGCTTGTTAAACAAGATGTAGTTATTCGTGCAAATAAAAAAATATCATGACCAATTTGCAAGTTTTAAAGTAACGGGACCAAAGTGCAAATCGGGTAAAGTTGAAGGGAGCTTTTGGACTTTTCCCTAATAAATAAGACTTCCATTTTCTGGAGCCATGTCTTATCTCTAATATTAAATAACAGAATACATATTCCGTTCCCCTGGCTTTTAAGCATATGTTTTAAGAAATAGACCAATATTACACAATGAAATTTTATTTTGCCATCTTAGTGCCACTGAGATGAGAATGTTTGTGTTAGATGAACAGGCACACTAGACAAGATAGGATTAGGAACGAATGCATTAGAGAGAAAATTGGAGTAGCGTCTATTTTGAAAAAAATGGTAAAATCTCATCTTAGGTGATTCGGGCATGTGTGGGGTAAGATTGTAGGAGCCTCTATCAAGAGAGTAGATTAGCTAAAGGTCATCTTATCCATGTAGCTAACCTCACCTAGTAGGAAAAGTTTTAATTGTTGCCATAGATTGTCCTTGTTCTTCATGGATACGTCAGAGCTCATGATGTTAGAAAATTGACAGTATCTGTTTGTTATCTAATACTTTTATTTTTTAGAGAGAGTTTGAACGGAAAGCTGCTATAATGGGAGGAGGAAATTTTATAGTGCCTGGCCAGAGAGTTACAGACTTTCTCAAGAACAAGTTGTCAGGTAAAATTATCAATTATTACCCTTTATTTAATGCTCTCAGGATGCCAGCTCTTTGATTAGCTTGGCTTGACTTCTTTGTGCCAGTGACAACTGTACCCCCATCAAGTTATCGTTTGGGAGTGAAGGCAGCAAATCTCCATCAGCTATTTCCTCTTCATATAACTGAAGCTTTGCAACATTCACTTGCAACATTTGACAAGGAGGTTTGTGACTTCCATGTCCTTATAATTATAATAATCTTGTATCCACTGGCATTCATAAAATTATCTAACAAATTACATTTTTTTTTTCCAAACCTCCAAACTGGTCAGTTACCAGGATTTATCTGCAATGAGGCTCTACTTCATGGTGTAGAGGTAATAAATATGCTTCCATCCCATTGTATTTGTATATAATAAAAATCAAGTGGAGTATATAATAAAATTCCTTATAGTATTCCACAACTCCCGTTTCAGTTCGCAGTCATTAATTAAAACTTCTGTGTAAAGTGAGTATTTCTCATGACTTAACTGTTACTGATTTGTGTTTTGACAATGTTTTGTTCCAGACTAGGACCAGTTCCCCGATCCAGATTCCACGGGATGTTGACACCTATGAAAGCACTTCGGTAAAAGGACTATATCCAGTTGGTGAAGGAGCAGGCTATGCTGGCGGGATTATTAGTGCAGCAGTGGATGGAATGCATGCTGGATTTGCTGTGGCGAAAAAATTCGGCTTATTTCATGGAGACGTTGAGTCTGTTCTTGGAAAGGCTCAGAATTTTGGATTTGTCAAGTACTAGGAGAGATCTATTTTTTCAGAGAATAACCATTCTTCGTGCCAGGCACACCAACTCAAATACGTGATCTGCTACGTGTTGGCTATATAGGCCTGCTGTACATGGTGGAAGTGGTAGAGAGGTAAGCGGTGCCGTAATTCTCCTTTTGTTCTCGTCTCCCTTCAGAGTTGTCTTCTATTCAAGGAAGAAACATTTAAGATAACTGAAATCTCTCCTTTGTTGAACTTCCACAGCTAATGATGTCGTCTTCCCGACGGATGGCTGAGACAGGAATGAGTTCAGCGTTCATCAAGGTTGCTGTCTTTTCCATAATGATCATAAGTTGAACAGCATACCACACATGTTTGAGTGCTGCTTCGAAGTTGGAACTTACAACAAGACCTGTAAACATTTGATTTGGTAGCTGCAGTTTTTGGGTGATGACAAGCTTCGCAAAACATTTATGTAGCTACCCGTAATATTTAGAAACATACAATGTAGTACTCTCTAAATAATAGTATCTGGAGACGGTGCCAACATTAAGCTCCTGCCGAATGGTCAAGTTTTCAGTGGTGCTCTGTACACTCTTTTTTCTTCCAAGAGGGATGAAAAAAACAGCATGTTTTTGTTAGAGTAATATTATTCGAACCCTCAAGATTAGGTGTTTAAATGGTACACTCATTCTATTATCATTAGATGATGATATTTCCTATTATTTTCACCCATCAGTCACATTTAATGATAATGAAGCAGGTGTCTCATTTAGACACCAAATTTTAGATATTAGAATCACATTTTTGTTTTTATTATTTGATCCGTCTATATTGTATGATCTGACAGTTTTTGTTGCTAACTTGCTGTATTGCCCAAGTGGGAATGCACCTTTATTGTTGATGTGAATGGGCCAAAGTATAACGAATTACTGATTTTCTTTCTTGGCTTAATTTTTAGGGTTTATCTATATAGCGCCCTAAGGGCAATAGAATATTTATATTGGAAATATGTGTTTTTTGTTCTTTCAATATATGGGGGCTCATCACAAAATTTAAAACTCACTTTTTTTAGTATTTTTAACTATTGGCCGTAAGGCATTAGTTAGTAAAACACTAGTTTTTATTTATTTATTTATTTTTGTTACGGATTAGAGTGAGACCTAATAATTAGAAAGCCCGAAAGGACCCAAGTTCTATACCCAATCCAAGGTTAGAATTCATTTAAATCAGGATAAATTATACTTACTTCCTTTGAGATTTGTTGAAATTCAACACATTTTCCTTCTAATTGTTTGACTTATACTAACCTCTACTAATTTACCTGTTTCTCGAATGAGTTATGAAAATTACCCTCAAGCCCATTCTCATTCCCTTTCGCTCACACACTTCTCTCTCTCCCCTTATCATAGCCTCAATTATTATTTAGTATTTAGAAAAATTTAAAAGTGCATTTGATTTGTGAAAATATTTTTAGTTTTTATTTTCTGAAAAAGGATTTTTATTTTCAGATTTTTAAATTTGAAAATGCGTTTGGTTTAAAAAGTAGATTGTGTTTTCAGAAAATAAAAACAATGAAAATATGTTTAGTTTATTCATTTTTAAAGTATATTTTCAAAATCAAATTCAAGATAATAATATCATATCCCCTTAAATTTTATATATATATATATATATATATATATATTATATTTTAGGCATTGGTACATCTAAAAAAATTGTAAATCACAAAAAAATTTATGAAAATATATGATTGAATCACTTTTTTGAAAGGAAAACAATAAAAAATATATTTGATTTGTCTATTGATAAAATGTAATTCTCAAAATCAAATACAAGATCGTAAAATTATATTTAGTATTAAATAATAAGAAATATATATCTTATTTGCATTTGTTTATCTACTAAAAAAATTTATAAAAATCAAAATAACTATAAAATATTGAGACTAAAAATAAAACAAATTGCTCACCCTTGAGTTCTTTTGATATAATTATTAGTTATTATGTTTTGACTTCTGTATAGATAAATATTTAAACAATATTATTGTATTGCTTAAACATGATTCAAAATACATTTTTATAGTCGTAGTGGTTATTTAATAAACTAGCCCACATGTAATGACAATATCGATTTATATAGAAGCTGTATAAACTAACGTTAAAATATGAAATATGATTTTTTTTAATGCAGTTTTTCATTAAAAAATAATAATGAAGGAAAAAGAGCCCAAAAGTTGAGGGATTTGACATTACCAGTTATTGGCTACGTACAGGTGATGACCGTGAAGCTTTCGAGAAAGAAAAAAGAGACTGTTTTCATTTAGCCGGATCGACAGCACTTCAAACTAAATTTTGTGTATTAACAAAAATGCTACTGTGTTTCCTACCAAAAATGTTTTCAATATATGAATAGAAAATACTAAAAATGTGAATTTGGCATTTTTAGTTTTGTATTTGTTTAGAAAATATTTTCAGTGAAAACACTTGCTGAAAATTATTACCAAACATATTTTCACGTATTATTTTCATTTTTATTGAAAAGGAAAATAAAAATAGGTAAACCAAACACACTTTAAGGTTCCCAATCCCAAAGCTCTATACTATGCTCATTCCAGTTGGAAAATTATTTAATCACCTCCGCAGAGGGCATCATCATTCGCGTGAAAGTCCTCGGCTTTGCTCTTGATATGGCTGAGTTCTAGGTGGGGAAAACTAACTTTGGGTCCATGTGGTCCAAAAATTTAACTATTAAAAAATAGATCTAATGGTAGTGATTTTAGTAAGTTAAATTCTTTTTAACATTACAGAAGTTACCCATACCAAAATAAAAACTATTAATTATATTTTGACCCACATTTGATTTTATATCTAATAGTAGGATTAGTGACTTTAAAAATTGAGTTTATGTCTAATAATATTGATACATTGATTGTATCAGAGCCTTTTCACTATGGTTTCATATCGGTGTTGTTCGTCCTTCTCCAGCGAGATTTGTAGTTTTTACGTCTTTGATCAACGCAACAGCTTCGGTGTAGAGAAGCAACAAGCCACGATAATCCTTGATGCTATTGAAATGGAAGCCGATGCTCCATGGAATATTTCAACCGGCAAAGAGCTCATAAAGAAAGATGCAATCTCCATCTTGGTAGCAGCTACCACATAGAGCACTGATGCAAAGGAGGGAACAGCGGTGACCAGATCTGTCGAGTGAGGAATAGCGAATTACAGCAGAGTGAAGACAATGATGTAGGTGACGAGCTCCACAACCTCTCCTAGTGTGATGACGGTGGTGGCACACCTCGCTATTGTTAGTGGAAGACGGTGGAGCGAAGAGGAAGCTAGGGCAGGTCTTCTTTCAGAAGGTGTTGGTTCCCTAATAGGCTTAAGTCTAGCCCAATTCAGAGAAGAAAAGGAAGTACGGCTTGGCCCGAGTTTGTCCAGAATGAGGATTACTGATTTGGGCGTGAATAATGAGCCCAAGTCTAAATTAGAGAATCAAGTAATGGGCCTACTCCATTGGGATGTGTTGAAATTCAGAGGTTAAGTCTAATCTAACTCAACTAACGGAGAAAAACAAGCTGATTGGGTCAGAATCAATGGGCTGGATTTTAAACAATTGGACCCTGCTGGAATTTATTTCTTTTGGGGAAGTAGAATAAAAAAAAAATACGATAGTGGTCCTTTATCATCCAATTGTGTTGTAATTTTAAAACATATTAAATTGGAATTTTTTTTGACAATCACTTGTTATTTTATTTTATTTTATTTTTTGACGTCTTTGTTATCAAAGTATCAAATTATCTTAATTTTATTTATTCAATCACCTTAATTTTTAGTTTAAAAATACGAACAAAGTAAAAATATAATAAAATAAATAGTCAACAGGAGGAAACCATGGTATCATTATTTATTTACTAGTTTCAAAATTATACAAATATTATGTGCTGTAAAATAAGATACATAATTATATACCACAATTTATTATTTCACCTTTGTTATTATTCATTTTATTTATTTTTTATAAAATCAAAATATTATATTATTCAAATAAATTTTATAAAAATAATTTAATATTTGAATTTGAATAATTTTATTTAATGAATTAATTCAAAATATATAATAATAGTAACTACTTTTTTTTTTTATGCAGTATGAGCTCAACGCCTAAACCTCTAGTGCTTACAAAAACATGCCACACTGAATTTGCATGCTCACTTTATTTTTTTATTAACAAAATTTAGTTGGATAGAAAATTAATTCTTACTCACAATTAGGGTATATTTTTAGTTTCATTGAATATTTACAAAAGTATATATAACTAATTTGTCTTTTTAAAATATTGCTCTAATTTTATGATTAAGACATTTTTTTTTCAAGTTGATTGAATGATTTTATAGATATCTATGTGATTAACATACACATATATGAACAAAAAAGGTACGAAATTGAACTTGTGATTATACTACTTGAGTAGGAGAAAGAATTGATTAGTCAACTTATATATAATTTAAGATATATTTTATTATCAAATGGTTAAGTTAATAATAGAATAAGGGTATTTTGGCAAACCTACATAAACATTAATTATAATGAGAGTAGGAATAGCAAAAAAGAAGTGACAATAGCCACTTTCAGAAAACAAAGCTCATTAAGAGTGAGAAGGGATTGTCGTCCCACGAGAATTAAATCTCAAGTACCAATTTAATTGGGCACTTTATACTAGTCAGGAAACATGAAGATAAAATAATTTAGCAATTAAAATAAAGGTTTAATTAATCCGCCAATCCATGTAGTTTCATCAAATTTTTAATTGGGTTCTTACATTTTAAAAGTTTTCAATTAGGTCCCTATATTGAAAACAAATTTTTAATTGGGTCCATAATTCTATCATCTGTTACAAAAATATGAGAATTAATGGGATGACATGACACCTTAAAACTAGGCTCATTGCAGGCCCTCTAACAAACCAGAAACCTTTCCTTAGTTGCGAACCCTTCGTCCCTTTCCTTGAACCCCCGCCACGAACCACTATCATCGCAGCAAAATCATCAAGCCACCACTTATACGAAAAAATAACTGATAAGTGCAGGAACCCAATATCCAGAAAATCTAAAAGATTCAATCTTTAGCGCATAAATTTTGTTCCAAACCATAAAATGAATTCCCATAACAAATGTTCTAAACACCCAAAAAGAAAGAAATAAAGAAAAGGAAAAGGAACATGTGGAGAGTGAAGGAGATGAAAAACTTGAAGGGATAAACTAAGCCATGGAGGTGAGGTAAGATGTGGTCTGAGACTAAAATTGAAACTGAATGTAATACACTAGGTTATGAGAGTTGTCTTAGAGTAATCTAAAGGTACCCATATATCATTGATGAGTTTTATGGTTGTAATTGTCAGCTCTAGAACCCTTGCACTTATGTGTTTTGAATGACAACAAAACCAATTTAAAGAAAACACTTTGAAGAACAACTGATGTCCCTATTGAGTTTCTTGCAAGTTTACAACAGGTATCTATCGTTAAGCAAGAGCAAAACTTACTCAAATGAGTATATATATTTCACCATGCATGTGTGAAAATGATTATCAGATTTTTTTTATTAAAGAAGTGAAATTATATTCTTATCTAAGTCCTTGATAGCTAACGATTAGAAGAAGACAGTAATGCTACAAGAAACTAAGGAAAGAGACTTTAGAAAGTAGCAAGGGACATCAAAAAGTACTCTCAAGATGAAGATATCAGAATATGTCCATTTGCAACGTGTTACTCAGTCTTCAATCATTACAATCGCAAAGAAATCATTATAAAGAAGATTTGATTGAAGATCAGAAAGTCAAACACTCTTTAAGGAACTGGTTGTATTCATCAGAAAGCTCATCTTTGTATGTAGCAACGAATGCTACAGGAAAAGGAAGGGAAATTTGAAATTTGAATTTCAAAATATCAAGTCAATTCCAATTTCAAACTGGCACGTCATCTCTTTTGTCTTTTTGATCAACGACCCTAGCTTCATGAAGGAGGAGTTCAGAAAGCTCGCTCAGAAAGTAGAAAAATAATTTCTGATGGGAGATCAGAAAACTCATATTTACAATGGCTTCTCCAACCGATGTGACAGTTTTGTCAACTTTTCTTCTAGCTGTTTCTTCCAAGACACAACTGATGATCAACACGTGTCACTTGAAGAACTGATCTATGGCAACAGTCACAAAGAAAAGATCTTCATATAAAGAGATGCTAAGCTTGAAAAATGTTGAGTGAGAGATTTGAAATTTCAAAGAGAGGAAACTCTACAAAAATCTCTCCCCACTTCTTGGAATATTCTATCTTTATCATGTAAATAAGTTTCATCCTTGAAGTGTAAAGAAAATCTTCCTTCTATTTTTCTTAGATAGATTTATGTTCTTCTTTTGAAGAAGTAGAAAAAAGAAGTCATTCAAGTTCTCCCAAGATCTCTTCAAATGTATTATCATTAAGGAAACTTGAGTATAGGTTAATTTGAGTGGCAACTCAAACACTTAACCTTTGTATCCTCGATCCATCAGTGATCAGTGTAAGGCAGAGCTTGGAGAGGCCAAGGTAAAACTACTTACAATACAATAGTAAGATGGACTTACTCATCACGGTTTAGCTTGGAGAGGCTAGAGAAAGACTACTTACAGATTGGGGAGGCTGGGAACAGACTACTTGAGGCTTGGAACAAACTACTTGGTTGGACTTGGAGAGGTTAGTGTCAAGACTACTTGCAACCTGTAGAGGTTGGGGAAAGAATACTAATAACGTGTTGAAGGAATTTCCTGTCAGTCGTGGGTTGGCTTGGAGAGGCCAGAGTCAAGACTACTCATGTTAGCTTAGAGAAGCTAGTACAGAACTACTCAAAATCCTTGGTTACAGGTGATTTCTGAGATCCTTGGATGATAACTTTGGAAGGCTATTGAAAATACTATCCTTCTTTACTTTCTCAGGTTGAGAAAGTTGTTGTTATAGTGGAACCTCAACATTTGTTGAGTACTGGATGTAGGCATGTTGGCTGAACTAATATAAAATCTCTTGTGTTGTTTTCTTTTTTGCCATGATCTCTTTTATTTGCCTTATTAGTTCTTTTTCTTATCTTCAGTCTTATATATCTTGCTCTTTTTATGTTATCTCTTTTAATATTGAAGTTTTTATTTAGTTAAGGTTCAGAAAGTAACTTTCTGAAGCAACTAATCATATTTCTACTGCACTTCAAGTTTCATACTTGATAGTAATCTTTTCAGAAGATTCAGAAATAAAAAAAGGGTCAATGCACGATTCAACCCCCCTTTCTTATGCACGTCTCTACCTACAAATGGTATAAGAGCAAGGCCTCTAAGGGGTTGAGCAATCCGACGATTGCAGAGGACAAAGATCCATAGGACAGAATGGCATACATCTTCTTTTCAAGATCAGTCTTTATCTGATGATCCTTTGCTGACAAGACTTAAAGATATGGCATAGTTTTTTTTATTGTGAAAAGGATTCTAAAAGAGGCCTGTATCTTTCGAAGAAGAAAAGCTCTGTTTCTCTATTAAGTCAAGTCTCTATTCATATAAGCCCTGAGCTACATCTGTATATGCTATTTATGTACTATGTGTGACATAAGAAAGGCTATATGAGATAATTAGTTCATGATGTTAAGGGAACTTAACATGCATCAAGATATCTTTGATCACATTTGTAACATGTCAGATATCTTACCTTGTTAAGGCAATGATATTTGCCGAAAGCTTCTTTGAGAAGTAGAAGGATTTGATATGGTTACTTGAGATTGGACTCTCTATTTGTCAAATATGTCTGAAGTCTGAAATGACTATATCAAAAGGACAGCAATCTCTCGAATAACAAATTAGGACAAAGATTATCTTAAGAAAGAATAGTTTTTTGTAGGAACCATGTCTCACATCATGAATCTGTTCAACTCTCTACCAACATATCCCTGTGTAAAAGGAAAGAATGTGCCAATCATCTAGAAAGTCTTTTTCAAAAAGTCTTGTTGTGCAAAAACTCATTGCCATTCTGTGCTTCATATTTGAAGAGCTTCATCAGAGATATTTGAGGTAAATGTCTATGTATCTTACCTCTTTTATTTCTTCATTTCAGATGAGTTGCTAGAAAGTCATCAAGGCCATTTGTCTATATATCTCAATCTATCATGTATCTCAAAAAATTTGCCATGAACACTTGACAAAGTCTAGTCTAAAGCTGGAAAGCTGAAATAGAGAAACACTTCAAAAGAGTTTACTCTTCTCAAGTTACATGTTCTGATGCCTCAAAGAGCTCTATAAACATTTATGAAATTCCTTCTGAATTCTTAAGAGGGCCTCATGGCATCTTAAGATTTGACCTGTTTTATCAAACATATTCAAAAAACATGATTTTGTTACAAATGGTCAGCTTCTCTTGCTTTAAAGAAACTAGATTGAGATATACAAATGTAATATCAAAAGAAAAATTTATGCTTCTCTTTTATTTCCATATGTTTAAAGAGATACCTTCATGACTAATGAATCCTAAAAAGGATTTCCCTTTAAAAATTTGGAAAAATCTCTTTATCCAAAACAAATGATAAGGACCCATAAAAGTCTGGGTACCAAAGTCATTTTCTTTCTTGTAGGTATTTTTGATATATTTCTTTGCCTGAACCATCAAAAGAAGTACTCTAATATTGATCCATCTAGATATCAGACTCTAGTCCTGAGTGTTGTTTTAGTTCCTAAAAGCTAATCTTTCATGCATCTTTCATGATGATGATGATGAATAAAAAGGCTTAAGGAAGACCTTGCTGGTAATCTGATTTATGATGAAGAATATCCTGACATTTTCTATCTCAAGGCATCTTCAGAAAGCCAGCAGATAAAAGCCAAAACCTTCAAAGAATAAGCTCCAGAACCTCAGTCTTTTAGAAAATTATGTTCGGACCATTCAAGATAATCAGAAAGAAATTTTTCTGATAAACAACATTAACTGCTTAAAGAAGACACAGAAGCTGAACGTTTTGGATGTACTGTAACTTCATGATAGTTTAGTCTTTAGAAATTATTTTCTATTGACAAAGTTCTGAGAGTTTTTCAAGGTTATGAAAATCAAGTCATTCCTTGGATATCTATTAATCATGCTTTCATCACCACTGTGATATCTATATTTGTTGAGAAAGCATTGAGCTAAAAAAATTTGGTGGAAGTTATGCTAAATGTATGTTTCAAGCTCAAGAGAAAGGCAAAGTTTGCGCTTCATGTTCAAGACATCATCATCCTTGCTGAGATAAAGATCAAGAATCGTTTGGATGAATCTAATATCATCAAAGTAAGAAAATATACTCAGGGAAAGAAGATCAAAAAGGAAAAGCCAAAGGTATGCCAAGTTTATCAAACCCAGATGCTGTGGATAAGGAATCAAGTGCAAGAACATTCCTCGAGATAAGTAGTTTTCCCTATCACCTAAAACCTCTTGTGTTCTTTATCCTTACAAAAATCCATTTAAGCTCTTCTTATCCTTTTGTGTTTTCTGTAAAATCTTCCTTTTATGTTCACCTCTTAAAAAGGAGATTCTTGGTGAATAGATGTGTATACTAAAGATCTTGTATCAAGATGTATTGACAATATCTATTACTGAGGAGGATCTCTTGGTTATTTTCATCTTTGAAAAGATTTTAAGTTTTTTTTCTTTGCATAAGCATTCTTGTATAAAACTTTCTAGATAATCTCTCTATACTCTCATCTGAAAATCAAACTATCATCCGTGTACACATCTCCTGAAGACTATGCTTATTAGTTTGCAAGTCCACAGTTATTTGTGAGGTATGATATACCAGTGTACAAGAGCATCAGAAGATCAGTGTGCAAGATCAGGTTTACAGCAATATCATTCAGAAGTCAGTTTGCAAGACCACAATTATCTATGAAGTATGATATACTAGTGTATAAGAGCGTCAAAAGATCAGTTTACAAGATTAGGTCTACTATCATGTGTTCTACAAGTCAGTTTGCAAGGCCACAGTTATCTGTGAGGTATGATATGTCAATTTGCATAATATAAGGAAATAAGATTGCTTAGTTTGAAGACGGATTGATCAAAAAGAAGTTTTTGTGTTCATAAGAAGATTGCTAGGTCAGAAAGAAGGTAAGAGCATGATGGTTTTATGAAAGCCTTGAACTCAAAACAAGAAGAATTTGGGATAAGTTATGGAAGTTCCTTTGGAGATCAGAAAAGTAAACCCTGATGCCTTAAAAAGTAATCCCTTCAGAAAGTGAAATGAAGAGTTAGAAGACTCTCTTTTTAAAAGAATGATGAAAAGGCGGGAGTCTCTATCCACGGTGTTAGAAGTTTCTCTCTCCCATGTCACTTCACCTTTAGTCTCATCACATCTCTTTAAACTCCCACATCTATCTTTGTTCTTAACCTTAATCTTCTTGAGCAAGTTTTTATACCCTTAACCTGATATACTTGATCGCTTATCTTTCGCCTTTACTTATTTGTTACCTAAATCTTTTTTCCTTCACTCCACAGCAATCGTTCTTCAAAGCTTCACCTTTGTTCATTTAATCGTTCTTTTCACCTTTCAGCCATTTTCTTCTCTTTCTTCTTGTGTCTTTTCTTTCAACCTTTATCCTCTTAGACTTACTCCTACACTTCTTCTATGGCAAAAGATAAGAATGTGGTTGAGTCTGTCCTTGTAGAAAAACCCTTTTACATGTTCGAAGATACTGGTATGCAGGACCATTTTGAAAGATTCTTCATGAACAGAAAGATGGCACCTGGAAAGTCCTTGATTAGAGATCTACTAGAAGAGGTCAATGTTCTCAATGAAGTCTTTACATTTTAGAAATGGCAAGAATTCTAGAAATAAATGAACTCATCTTTCCTTGGTTGGTTAATGCCTTCTACTCTCATCTACAGAGATTTTCACCTTTACATATCAAAGGAATGATCAGAGATTGCTTTATCAAGGTTACTGCCTTAAGTGTTGCAAAGATCATCAAGGCACTGTGCGAGGGGATCGTCTGCATATCTATACCAGACTGGGCAAAATCTCTCGGTGTAAATGAAGGAGATGTGTCCAGGTATCTCACTGACTCCATTATTCATAAGCCCAGTGAATTACCACAACCATGTTAAATGCTAGGGTAAGAAAAGTATACACTGTAGTTCAGTTTTTCATCCTACCACGGATTGGTAGCACAGATACTCTAGTTGGAATGGATTGCATGCTTCTCTATTGCTTAATGGCAAAAAGAAAAGTAAATCTACCTATGCTTATTCTTGATTATATAATGAGTGCTGCAACAAAGAAAACTCGAAGGATTGCGAATATTCCATATGGCATGCTTCTGACTAAGTTGCTTCAAAAGGCGAAATTCCCTGTTGACAATGAAAGATATGAGTTGATGGAAGGAACTATCTTCATACCCTCATCCTTTAGAACTGTGAGAAAGAGGTCAATCCTCCAAATATCTAAGCCTTAAAGACAAAGCCCTAGAACTATAAGAGGACAAGCTCAAGAGACCTTTCAGAAGTCTCAGTCCAACTAAGAAAAGGCAAAAGGCAAGAGAAAACTCATTCTTCCTGATAATGAATCTGATAAGGAAGATGTTCCCTTAATCCAACATTTTGAAATGAGAACAAAAAAAAAAGAGGAAGCAAGCACTCAACAATCAGAAACTATAACCAAACCTGAAAAGGTTATCAATAGAAAAGATATTGAGCTAAGATGCAAGAAGATGCACAAAAGTGTATCATCTATCACTATTTTATGGCAGGAAGTCAAAAAATTTTAGGAGGAAGGATATCATGTAACCGTGCTAAATGACATTGAAGAAGAAGAAGAGGAAAAAGCTAATGAAGAATAGGCTGCAACATCATCTTTTGAAGAAAAAGAAAATATTTTGAGCTCTAAAAAGGCTAGACTGCGTGCCATGACAAGTTCTAGACTTGCACCTGAAGAGCCTTAGATGGAGCCTATTATCAAAGAGCCAGATGAAGAAAATCTTACAATCTGTTTTGCTCTCATACCTTTTGAATCTTTACCTTTCTCTTTTATTCATATTTTTCCAGTTGAAGAAGAAGAGGAGAAATTGCCTAAGGGTTAAGTTACTACTTTTCAGGAAGCTAATGCTACCATGTTGAGCCCAAATATTCCTGACTTACCTGCTCAAGCCCAAGATCCTCCTGATCTTTCTGTTGACCACACACTCATTAATGATGATATTGAGCCTATACCTATTCCTGTTGTCTCTGCTTCAATCTCAGCCTCTTTTGAAAATGCTCATAGACAACCATCCTCACCTTTGACTAAGGTACAAGATGGCACTAGGGTTAACTTACCAAGATCAGGGGATATTGTACCCCTAGATATTTCAGAATCCTTTACCAGAACTACTCCTGCTCCAATCAATCAGCCACCTCCTTACCCATCTGAAACTTCAGCAATCCATCAAGTCATCTTGCGGAATCTGAGAGAGATCTCTTCTAGGCAGGACAAATTTGAAGCAACCTTGGCTGCACATGGTGCACAATTAAGACAGATGGAGGGTCTCCAATGCTAGATGTTCCAGTGGATGCAGCGAGCATTTCCTGGCACACCTCCTTTTTGATGATGCCAAAAAGGGGAGAAGTAGAGATTGATTGAAGAAAATCTATGCCTCAGAAGTTCAGGGGGAGCATATGCTGAGGGGGGAGAGCTCAGAGTTCTGTTTAGCATGCCTTAGCATTCTTTTTGTATTTCTTTGAACTATCTTTCTATTTATAAAATTTTCTTGGCCATGTATCTTTAGAAGCACAAAATGGTTGTTGCTCTGAGACTATTTTATAAGTTGAGTATTGGTAAACATGATGTGCTTAATCCTTTTTTTTATCTTTACTCTTTTTAGAGATGACTTTCTAAAGTTTTGTGCTTAACTTGATCAAAGTCTGGATATATATAGTTTCTAACTTGCCTTCGAAAACCTGCACATAAAGATGTTAAAAAGGACCAAGATTAATGAGCAAACTTCAGAAATATCTAGAAGAGTAACGTGTTTTCGTTTTGATAAACTTGCTTTAAAAAGGGCCATACATCTTTTAATTTGAAAAACCTTGTTTTCTTAATCTAGTTCTTATGAGAAAGGTTTCATAGCTCAGTTCAAAAGCTCCTTCTTGTAGATTCAGGGATTGATCCCTTTACGAGCTTTAGAAACTTGAATAGTAAAGTTTTGATCTTATCTCTTATATGGTTTCTCTGAGCATCAGAAACTACATAAGCTTCAGTTTGCTTTTCAAAAATTCCCAATGCTCTGCTTCGTTTTATTTTTACCCCTGAGCATTCTTTTCAAAGGTTCTTTTGGTTTAAGACTTGCTGAAAACGAATCTTGCAAAGATATAGAATCACAAGTTTTACTTGTTATGTTTTCAAGCATAAGGATCTTTAGAAAGTTCCTTCTTTTGACAAATAATCAAGTTGGTTGTTTATCTATAGCTTAACTGTCTTTCTCTTTAACATCTATTCTCACAACGATCATAAAGTACGCTTAAGTCTGTCTTGTGCTTAAAACGAAACAACAACAATACTTGATTAAATGTCACTTAAGGCCAAAATGTTTTTACATGATTTACATTATGCCTTAAGAAAAAGAACTTCCTGAAAATCTCTTATCTTAATATATTGAAAGAATATGCTTATCTTGTTTACATTTCTACAATATTTCTTTCAATTATCTCTTTAAAAGATTTTCTTCAAACTGGTTTATCATAATAAAAAAGAGGGAGACTGTTAGCTTTAGAACCCTTGCACTTATTTGTTTTGAATGATAAGAAAACCAATTCAAAGAAAACACTTTGAAGAATGACTAATGTCTCTATTAAGTTTCTTGTAAGTTTACAATAGGTATCTATCATTAAGTAAGAGCAAGGCTTACTCAAATGAGTATATATATCTCACTATGTATGTGTAAACATGATTATCAGATTTTCTCTATTAAAAAAGTGAAATTATATTCTTATCTCAGTCCTTGATAGCTAATGATCAGAGGAAGACAGCAAACCAAGGAAACAGACTTCAGAAAGTAGCACGGGACCTTAGAAAGTACTTTCAAGATAAAGACATCAGAATATGTCTATTTGCAATGTGTTACTTAGTCTTCAATCATCACAATCGCAAAGAAATCATCATAAAGAGGATTTGATTGAAAATCAGAAAGTCAAATACTCTTCAAGGAACTAGTTGCGTTTATCAGAAAGGTCATTTTTGTTTGGAGCAATGAATGCTACAGGAAAGGGAGGAAAATTTGAAATTTGAATTTCAAATTATCAAGTCAATTGTAGTTTCAAACTGGTATGTCATCTCTTCTGCCTTTTTGATCAACAACCCTAGCTTCATGAAGGAGGAGTTCAGAAAGCTCATTCAGAAAGTAGAAAAGTAGTTTCTGATGGGAGATCATAAATCTCATATTTACAACGGCTTATGCAATCAATGTGACAATTCTATCAACCTCTCTTCTAGCTGTTTCTTTCAAGACACAACTGATAATCAACACCTGTCACTTGAAGAACTGATCTATGGCAATGGTCACAAAGAAAAGATCTTTATATAAAGAGATGCTAAGATTGAAAAACGTTGAGTGAAAGATTTGAAATTTCAAAGAGAGAAAACTCTGCAAAAATCTCCTCCCACTTCCTGAAATATTCTATCTTTACCATGTAAATCAGTTTCATCCTTGAAGTGTAAAGAAAATCTTCTATTTTTCTTAGATAAATTTATGTTCTTTTTTTGAAGAATTAGAAGAAGGAAGTTATTCAAGTTCTCTAAAGATCTCTTTAAATGTATTATCGTTAAGGAAACTTGAGTGTAGGATAGTTTGAGTGGCAACCCAAATATTTAACTTTTGTATCCTCGATCCATTAGTGATCAGTGTGAGGCATAGCTTGGAGATGCTAAGGTAAAACTACTTGCAACGCGATAGTAAGATGGACTTACTCATCATGGTTTAGCTTAGAGAGACTAGTCAAAGACTACTTGCAGCTTGGAGAGACTGGGAAAAAACTACTTGCGGCTTGGAGAGGCCAAGAACAGACTACTTGAGGCTTGGAGAGGCCTGGAACAGACTACTTAGTTAGGCTTAGAGAGGCCAGTGTTAAGACTACTTGTAGCATGGTGAGGCTGGGGAAAGAATACTAACAATGTGCAGAAGGAGTTTCCTGTCAGTCATGGGTTGGCTTGGAGAGGTAGAGTCAAGACTACTCATGTTAGCTTGGAGAAACTAGTACATAACTACTCAAAATCCTTGGTTACAGGTGATTTCTAAGATCCTTGGGTGATTGTTTGGGAAGGCTATTGAAAATACTATCTTTCTTTACTTTCTCAGGTTAAGAAAGTTGTTGTTATAGTAGAATCTCAACATTTATTGGGTACTGGATGTAGGCATGTTGGCCGAACTAGTATCAAATCTCTTGTGTGCCATGATCTTTTTTATTTACCTTATTAGTTCTTTTCTTATCTTTAGTCTTATATATCCTGCTCCTTTTATGTTATCTCTTTTAATATCAAAGTTTTTATTTAGTTAAGGTTCAAAAAGTAACTTTCTGAAGCAACCAATCATATTTCCGTTGCACTTCAAGTTCTATACTTGATAGTAATCTTTTCAGAAGATTCAGAAATCGAAAAAAGGTCAATGCACGATTCACCCCCCTCTTGTACACATCTCCACCTATAGTAATGGTAGACATTGGTGGTCATCCTTCCTCCCCGAAGCTCTCTTGGTGTTGATCTTTCTCATACTACCCTCTAGGTGAGTGGGTTCATCTTATGATCTTTGTTTTGGTTATTAGAGCTATTTTTCTTACATTGTGCATTATTGCATGAATTTAGAGATGATTCTAAAGAGATTATAAATTATTATTGGTTGTCAAGTTTATGAGACTATGATTTTCAAAAAGCATGAATTATATGTTTTAAGAAACTCATGGGATCATTTGTTACCAAAATGACTTTTATTAAAAAGCTAGATTACGAACATAATTATATTAGGGATTTATGAATTACCATGATGATTTCAAGAGTATAGTATGTATATATGATAGAGTTTAAACCATAGAAGAGCTTAGCATAGAGTTTTAGAGAAAACAAATATATCGAGTAAAGTATGATTTAATTTTTGAAAGCCTATATTATGAGGATTTCAGAGTTTTCATGATTTAAAGCCCTATTGGTTTTGAAGTATGATATTAGAATGATCTACCTATGAAAAATACGCTAGCTTGAGATATGATTTAGAAATTTAGTCAAAAGGTTTTAGAGCATAGAGCTTTCTATGATTTTTAGTAGTTGGCAGCTACATACTCTATGGGCCTTGGAAATTACAATGTCTATAAATGGATGATCCATTGGACATGATTTCATGGACACAATTATCCTAAGATCAGACTCTTAGAGTTAAGTGAACCCAGAGTCATGTTTGCTAAGGACTGAGAATTCACTCACTGAATTTTATCATAAAACTCACCCTTCTTTCCTTTTTTCTTCACAGATACAGGCGAGCTTGTGAGCCTCGCTTGGCGAGACCTCCAACTCTAGACCTAAGCTAAGTAAAACATGCTTTGCCAGTTGAGCTTATGAGCCTCGCCTAGCATGAGTTTTGACATTTTATAAAAGAGTTAATTTTCCTTTTAGACCCTTATTTTATATTTGTGAGTTATTTTAAGTAATACCTTTACATATCATATGTCATCTAAAGTAGAATATAATTTAAAGTGACTCATTTTAGTGTCTAAACTTATATAAAATTATTTAAATATTAATTTTAAGTCATAAAATGACTTATTTTATGTATTTTTAGATACCAAAATGAGTTATTTTAAACTTTATTCTATTTCAAATGTTAACTTGTATGATAAGGTATTACTTAATATAGCATATTTTCATTTAATTAATAGAACATTAAATAAAAATAGATTAATAGAATACTTAAGTAAACATATTACTATGACTGTGCACTGCTTACTATGTATTAGGCAAAAAAAGACGTGCCAAATGTGAAAGGCCTGTTGCAATTTAATACGGTTGTCCAAACCCTATAAGAATATTAACATCCTAGCCACAAAGATTTGGTAGACGATTTGTTGCCTCTTCAATGGACGGAACCCCATCTCTCATGCCTGCCATTGAGCATATGGAGAAGGAATGAGTGCCCACCAGTCACCAACGAGAAACAATATGTTGGTGTAAATCCTTCTGCTTCAACATTTATTGCATTTGGTTTGTTTATATTACCGAAAATATTTTAATTCATCTAACCATTTTTCAAGGTGAAAAAATTAATGACCATGTCACAAATAATGGGCCTTTGCACACATGTTGTGATAATGTCGAGATTGTTTTTATACTTAATGTATAGGACCTAAATGGCTACTCATTTGGTTAATATATATGATATTCTTTTGTAAACATTAGCAAAGACAATTGACATGTCCACGTGTTTTGTGTTTAGGACATACATAAAAGGTTACAAGCACTTGAGATAGAAAACAAGAGGCGCCACGTGGTTAAAACCCACGCTCTTGCTGATGTTGACAATATGGGAGAAAACAAAAATCTAACTGATGAGGATATCGTAAAGGCAAAAATTGGCCAACCTAAATCCAATCGCATTGTTGAGGACCTTGTACAGAGCCTCTTGGCCGACATTTTCAACGACGATGTAATTTATGTTGGAGGGTTATCAAGAGCCCCTCTATTTGAAAATGACACTAAAACATCGGATGATTGCCCACACTATGGGAAAACATGTTTTTTCCCTAAAGAAAAATTTAATCCCATAAGTCAAACGAGGTCAAAATCTGCTAAGGTGCCCCAATGTTCGCTAAACACGAAGTATAAGATTAGGTTTTGTCAAATTTCTATGTAATAAGTTTTTATTTTATTTTTCATTTTCTGCCAATACTTTTATTTGTGAGTAGGGTATTTAGGTGTTTGAGAAAGTTGGCATTGTTGCTGGTAATTTATTTATCTTTGTTCAAGCCAATACTGTTAAATTGATATTCATATTTTTTTTGGTCATAATATTGACAAATTTCAGTATAAAATTTTGTGGGCTTCATATCTTTTAGGCCTTTTTGTTTGACCATTGTTTTTATAGTATGGGATAGGTGACACATCTTTTTTTGGGTCAAGCTGAGATGTCTTTTTTGGCTTCAAGACCCCAATTTTTTCTTGGCTAAGTACTAGTGCCTTTTATAGAACAAAACGATAAAGGTTTTCGAGGCCTGTGCATTTGTTAATTTACAGTTGTGGGCCTTGAGGGCTATGAAGTTGAGGAAATTAAGTTATTTTGCCTCCACTAAGGATTATTTTATTAATTTACTAACATTTGGGCTAATCTCTCAATAGATCCAATGTTCAGGCCAAACTAGGGGAAACACTTGGGAAACAATCCATGCAAGGACAGAAGTTATTCCACACCCAAACTTCAGCTGCCCAATAAAAATTGCCAAGCCAGACCCTGGGTCCAGTAGACAGAAAAGTACTAACCAAACCACCCATGCATTCACTAACTCTTCACAGACACCCTCAAACCACAAACATTTTATGAAATAATTCATTGATCCACTAGGGTAACTACTTCCTAAGGTGATAAATTGTTCATTGTTACCATTTATAAAAGGAAAAATCATCATCCCTTAGTTAGGTCGAAAATAACCCTGTACCCATTACAAGAAGAGGCAGTCAAATTCACTCCGATAAAGGAAATGCAACTGACATATGAGGAGGATATGGTGGTTGCTTATGTCTTTGGCTATGACATGGATGAAAGGTAAAAATCTTGTATAGAATAGTTAGACTATATTGTGTATTTAAAACTTTTCATGGCATACTAACAACACTATATATGTGCAGTGAGATGCTTTTTAAGTATAGGGAAAAAGTCTTTGTAGAAAAGACTTTCAAACCATGATCCTAGGGAGAGATGTTGATCCTATCATACTTGACTTGACGGCTTTCAAAACAACATGGAAGCAGTAACAGTTAGTAAGAGTCACAATATGGTCCTTGCCAGCTTTGTTCTTGGTACTCCCCTTTTTATTGAAAACACTAATCATAAATTTCTTTAATATACACTATGCACATATAGTGTTGACATAATTAAACATTTGATATTGAAATACTGAGATTGTATCTATAAGACACCAGAAAGCATGCATTTAGAACATAGATATCAAATTATTACCATCTTTCAACTTTCCAAATTCTTCGAAGTTATTATGTTTGAAAAGGATTGCTTTCTCCTACTAGGATCCATTTCTTAGAAAAATTTAGATGACCAACATAGTCAAAGATAAAGATTCATACAAACACATGATCAATGAACATTTGTGACATAGTTGCATTTGCTCACTCCAAATCATCAATGTTATTATTTTCAACATAGGGTGGTGCATCCTCTCATTCCAAGGAAATTTTTTTCTCAAATGCTTCCTACTCTTTGTGACACAAGTCAAATTCATTAGTATGGTAGCACATGCAGCCAACATAGTCATCCGTCTCCTTTGTGCACTTTTGGTGTAGATCCTTGAGACCGCAGAACATGCATTTAATCAGTGTCACTTAGGAATTCTTTAGGACAAAAATCCAAAATGTGTTACAGAGAACACATAAGGCAATGATAGGAAGACATGAATATTTTGGAGTTATTAGACTAAAAATTGAGTAAGGTGCATATAAGATATCAAATAAAAAATAAAAACTTAATGTGTACATGAGAAGTGAGAATGAACATTTAATCAGTTAGAAATGTAAAGTTGTGTATCTTTGTGTGTATATGAACAATTACAGAGAAATTGCATCACTCGTAACAGAGAATGCATCAGCTAGTGATAACTCATAATGACATTAAGGTTTCCTCTATTCACTGAAAAATAAAAAGCTTCTATCAAAGGAAAGGCCAAAGATTCATCTAATAAATTTTGCAGCAAGGTATTTATTGTTTATTACACGTTGAATAAATAAAGTAAAAAAAAACCAGGAGCTTTGCACCCTCCAATATCTAAAAATAAACAAGAATAGTAATGCCAGCTGCAACTAGTGGGTGGTGGCAAGTAATATGAGTTTGAAACATATGGAACATCCCATTTATTATTTTTATTCATTATCAATTTGGCATAAACATATGGTACTTCCAAGTTAAGAGATGTTAGATTTCAACATCTGACCAAAAGCACTAGTTGTGGCTGAATGATCTATGGATTTCGAGATATGAGGGTATCACGAATCCTCATGGCAAAAGATGTTATAATTTCAACATATGGTAGTCCCCCCCTCCCTCCTTCCTAATAGATTATTGCCAACAGATTGAACTAAATTTCAAATATACTGGCAGTGGTCTAAGTGTGAATTATAAAATCATTTGTTCATCATTTTTTCATTTAAAAATTCTTATAAAGAAAGATATCGCCATCACTGTAAAATGAATGTGCAAAATTATCAATAAATAAGAATGAACTGTTACATATATTTAATCATCATCAACATCTAAGCCTAGTCCAACTAGATAGGTCAGCTACATGGATCAAACAATACCATATTTTCTTTAATATGTCATATTTATGTTAAAACCATTAACTTTTAAATCTCATGTAGTTTTTCTAGGTTTTCCTTTACCTCTAGTTACAAGACTATCCCCATATGATCCACTCGCCTTACTGGGGTCTCTACAAATGTACTCCATACACCCAAACCACCTAAGGTGAGATTCCACTATCTTCTATATAATAGGCACCACTCTAACTCTCTCTCTAACATATTTGTAACGCCACAGTTTTTACTGCTATGTTAAGATTACCAAAATGCCCCTAGGTAATTTTTACACGTAATTCAAGGTCAAATAATTCTCAATAAAGGAATATAACATTAGAGAAACATCATAGGAGACTTGTTTAGCGATTCCTGCGAAAGTCGCAAACCCCAATTTTTCTATACGTGTAAAATGATCAAAATGCCCCTAAGGTCATTTTTACCTAGAAAATCAAAGATAACCAATCTAGATTATCTTTGAAGGGTTAGTTTAAAGCTTGATGGGGATTATATGTGCCTTAGAGGTAAAAATCTCAAATTCTCAATTTTTACCGTAAGTAAAATTATCGTTTTATCCCTGCAGTAATTTTTCATAAACTTATATAATTTTTTGAATTTGGTTTTCACCCAAAGATTCAAAATAGCTATTTCAAGTATGATTTGAGGTTGTCCAATATTTACAGAGAGTTTTTATGTGAAATTACCTTTTTACCCCTAGTTGTGGTAAAATAGGTTTACTTGTGTAATTAAGATAGTATTAAAACTCTATTGGGACTCAAATTGATTTTATTCATTAACCTTAAGTTTAAAATTAATTACCCAAGGTTAAAAATAATTACTTGAGGTAATTAGAGTCAAGATTTACCTAAGATAAATTTAAATTACCTTTCCTTGATTTTAGAAGCTCATAAATTTAGTAATGTTTTAGGTCAAAGTTAAATTTACAGTTTCGGTAAAATCTTGTACATTTATATTTTCTTATCCTAAGATTCGAACCTAAGTTACAAATTGGCTTTTACTCATTTGAAATTAACCTCATTTACTAGTGTAAGATTTCTCTTTTTACCTTGTCTTGATTTGTCCTAAACACTTGACCTTTTACCATTTTCACTAACCTATCAATTCCTAATCTTTTACCTAAGTAAATACACATCTAATACATGATTTATCACTTATAAAATAACACCAATCTGATCATGAAAGCATCAGAAACCAGCGCCCATGATCAGCCCAAATAACCATATTTTATTGCTTTTCTTCCAACATGAAACATATCCAACATGACACCATACCTTTGGCTTTCTTTTTCATTATTTTTTGGCTAAATTTAATCAAAAGAAATCCATCCATGTTCAGCCTCATCAGCCATGATTCCTTGCCTCCCATTTACATAATATTTTATGCATCTTCAAGCCATGATACATGAACACAATTATGACTACACATTATGCTTTCTTTCTCTATGTTTCTTTAATTGAAAAATGAAATTAAAATCCCATTTTTCCAGCCTTGGTTGCACGGTCATATGGCCTTCCTTGGCCTATAAATAAGAGCTCTTCCATTGCTAAAATGTTCACACAAACATCCATAGCCTTGGTGCTTAGTTACTTGATAGTTTTCTTGATCAAAGTTTGCTCAAAGTTCTCAAATTCTCTCAATACTTCAAGCTTTCTTCTTCTTCCTTATTCACATTCAAGAGCCTCCATTCCCAACCTCTAACCAAGCTCTAAAACCTCAAGCATACACATTCCAACCATAAACTAACTCCTAGACACATAACCTTTCCATTATCAAACACAAAATCACAAGAAAAATCCTTCCTCCATTAGTTCTTGTCTTGGCCGAAGCCATCATCATCATCTAGAGGAGATTTTCTTCTTTTCACTTCTTAAGACATCAAGCTTTAACATTTGAGAACAAGAAACAACTTGGTAGGGATTTTATTTCATGTTCTTTCCTTTATTTCCTCCTAATGACTTCTAATTTATGGCTTAATGATAAGACTATGGAATATGGTTCTTGGGATCTTGATAATAAGGACTCTAATGCTAACTTCCTTTATTTAAGATTGATTGAGGTTAAAGAGTTTAATTCTCTAAAAGTTTTGAGCTTAACAAGATAATCAAATGAACCTATATCCATTGTTTATGTTTCAAGCTCTTGCATATCATATTTAAATTTCAAGCCTTGCATAATCATATTTAATTTCAAGTCATCACCTTAAATCTTGAAGATAATAATATAAACTTGCATTCTCATGTTTAAATTCAAGTAATGCATTTTATGATTCAAGTTATCACTAAACTTTAAAGATCTAAAAATAAGCTTGCATATTCATATTTATATTTCAAGCTTTGCACAATTATATTTATATTTCAAGTTTTGCATCTTCATATTTATATTTCAAGTTATCATTTTAATTCTTGAAGATAATAATATGAACTTGCATATTCATATTTACTTTCAAGTTATCACATAAATTATAAAGACCTAAGAATGAATTGCATCTTCATATTTATACTTCAAGCTTTGCATAATCATATTTATATTTCAAGTATTGCACATCATATTTATATTTCCAAGATATCACTTTATAATGATAAAAATGGATTGCATAGCATGTTTATGATTCATGCTATCACCTAAACCTTTAAAGCTCAAAACTTACCTCTTTAATCTTAAATAGGAATTTTATTTTTGTGGATATATTTAAATTATGTTATTTCTAGCCTCTTGATGCTCTTGATATTAAGGTTGGCTTATTTTATTTCTAAGGCTTTGATATTGTCTTTAAGCTACTTAAATAATTTTGTTAGAGTTAGAAATCTAAAGATGTTTGAATTTATGCTTTTCTCAAGCTTTATGATTTGAAAATTATGCTACTGACCTGATTTAAATAAAATAGTTAGGATATTGATTTAAAGGCTTTGAATGTTTATAAATTACTTATAATTGATGTAAGAATTGTTTTTAGCATTTTTGTGATAAACTAGTAGATAAAAAGGATCAAAATCGTAATTCTACAAAGCTTTAGACAATGAATTTTATGAATTAATTCCTCACTGATTAGATACTGATCATATATTTTATATACCTTAGAATTATTAGTATTAGATGTAAAAATTGTTTTTTGTATCTTAGAGGTTGAAAAGGATAATTATAAGTGTTAGTTTTGACCGTTTTGTAAAATGTAGAAAGTTGTGTTTCTAAACTATCAATTATTTAATTTTGATGAAAGGATTTTAATTAGGGTTAGTAATAATATCTGATGTTATTATGTGTTCAAAATACTATTTATAATGCTTAGAAAAAGTTTTACAAGTATTGGTTTTTGATAAGTGTCAAAATAAGTAACTTTGTACTTTGACTCCTATAATGTGTTAAATTTAGTCTATGGCCCTAAAAGATTTTCATGATGAGTTTTTATGGTTTCTAATAGTTATATGCCTCTTGAATTGTATTGGTTAATGTTAGAGATCTTTAATTTTTGAGTAAATGTTAAAAAGGGGTAATTACGTTTTGACCCGTAATCTTTGAGAAATTATGATTTGACCCTTTGGGGCTTAAACATAAATATTGACAATATGATGAGATGAATGTGAATGATGTTTTGTGAAGGATGAGTTGATGTGCTGAAATTTAGATGGCTTATGGATATTTGCAATGACATATGATGCATGTTTATGCGATATACATTATGGCATGTTATAATTATGTTTGATTCATTGATATGCACATGAAATGATGAATCGATGAGTTATAATTGTGATATTCATGTTTGCATCTCCATATAACATGCCAAGTTTAAAGGTGACATAAGACACATGGAAATGATCCTCTAGACTCCCCGAATTAAAGATTATGAGAGGTGATCCTAATGCCCCCTATCCCGTACCTTAAGAGTCGGGAATTTATCTTATCAAAAGGGATAAGATTACGCTAGTGACGACTAGTGAGGTATGAGCTCATAACCTAGAACTCTCGAGAAAAGAGAAAATTATGGGGCGGCCCCCAAGGAAAAGAGAAGTTTAAGTCACCTGTAAGAATGATGAATCATGATGTTCTTTATATCATATGCATTGTTTTATGGATTTTATGATATTATGCATATTGATATTGACATGCATCCATGACTAATATGTTGCATTCATGACATTAAGATTCATGCTAAAAGATACGGGCCTCGGCTAATAATATTTAGAACTTAATAAATGAACCTTATATATATGTTCACCATTTTCATAATTAAACCTGAGGTTCCAGGGATGACGATGACACTTGTGTTATAGTCGGGAAGCCCTACTGAGATTCTTGTATAAGTTTCTCATCCCTTTTCTTTTCTGTGTCATCTCCAGACATGAATGAAGGTGTAGTTCGTGATTTGTCTTGAGAGTGGACGAGGAGCTACGGAGATAACTTCCTTTTGGATAATTGCCTTTAGAGTGATCGTATCTCAGTTATCAGTTTGTATACTATTGATGGATATATATTGATGTCCTTAAGATTACAAAACATCACTATTATGATACAGTTATTGATATGTCATTATTATTCGAGTTATGTTATGTTATGGTTGTACTATGTATTTACCTATTATTCGTTTCTAACATCTCTCTTATGCAGGCAAGGTAATGACGTTAGATATTTAGTATACGCGGCTCACGATTTGGTATTTAAAGTTTTAAAAAAAATTTACCCATATTTTCACTACAGTATTTTAAAGAAGTTTTGAGTTAAAAACTGGAACAAAAGAGTAATGACTAATAATTAACTTAAATGCGTCATAGGCGTGTTGAATTAAATATTAGGGTGTTACAATATTCATTCCCAATCCTATCATGCTTAGAGTGTCCACTTAACCACCGCAACATCTTCATCTTTGCAAAATTTAGTTTATTTTCTTGTTGACTTTTTATCACCCAACATTTCGTCCTGTACACAATACCAATCACATAGCTATGTGCTAATATTTACTCTTAACCTTCAGAGGTACATATACTCAGTAGTCTAATAAAATTAGAAGCGTGTCAAAATCAATCTGTTTAAGATAAATCATTAGCAATCCACAAAGAATTGGAAGAAATTCACCCACAACCATTGCAAATAGGCACTTAGTGCCATTAACAATTATGCTTATCAAAGAGAAAACATTTAGATAGCCTTCATAAATATTAAATTTGCCAACTTTCTTCACCATTCACTAATGTCTTGGTACCTCCTTTTTTATAAAAGAAGAGAAAAGAGTCAAAGACTATGAGCAATGCACACAATCAAAGAAAAATTGATGGAATTTTGAAAGGATTCAGCTAGATTCAAGGGTGATTGTTTAGATAGGATAAGGTGATAGCAATCACTCACACATTCAACAGTTAGCAAGCATGCCAAAATCATTCTAGCACAACAGTAATGACTATATAGAATTTTTCAAATAGTAGTTTGCAGAATGAATACCTTGCTACTTATTAGTTAAGGTATGATGCACAAAGAAAAATTCCAATAAATGGTCCAAAATATACAAAAAAATGGAATCGTAGTTCAGCAGACAAATAGAAACAATGAGGGGTCAACAAAGCAAGTCCATGACATCTGATCTTGGTGCAAAAGTAGTATAATACCAAGCTAGTAAACCCCCCTCCGTTTTTTCTCTCTCCTTCTCCTGTTCTCCTTTCCAAAAAGAAGAAATATAAGATCTTGAACTTGAAAATAACTTCAGGTATGCTACTAGCATATGTAATTTCTTTACCTTAAAAACAAAAGAGAACTCTAATTGTATGCCCTTAAAACTCTGATTGTATGCCCTTAAGCTGATGATAACCAATCATCCGATGAATAGCAGAGACTTGTGTTGTTTTGGATAAAAAATTAAAAATAGGTGTAAAAGTAGATTTACTATCATAATTCCCATCTTCTCAAATATCACAACACATCGTACAACCTAATAGCAGTTTGTTATTGATGTTATAATAGAAGTAACACAATAACTTCGATTCTCAATACTAGAAATGCTCTCATTGCTACTTTAGCCACTACTATTTTCTCAACAAAAAAAACATTGGAAATAAAGGAACCATTCACCATTTGAAAATCCCAACAAAATAAATCTAATAAATAAACAGAAAACAAGCTTTCATTTCATCCCTCTCCCCTAAAGCATTGCTCATATACAAAGAAAAATTCAATGAAAAATAGAAAAGTAGTAATTTATCACTGGAAAATAAATGAAAAAAAGAAAAGAAAGATGAAATCTCACAGGCCAAGGATACAGTGCATAACATCACGCCCCTTACCAAGGCACTTTTCAGGATTCTGATCCTTCTTGCATTTGAGGAACTCCATGTTCTCCGCGTGGTAACTCACCCTAATGTGCTTCGACACTGACATCAACATTGCCAATGATGGGATCGGATTCCCAGCAGCATCCGCCGTGCTCGCCATCTCAGAAATTTTCTATTTGGTTCCTGAGAAAATTAACGAGAAACAAAAAAAAAAGATTGAAACTTTAGAATGATGAGCTTCGAAAAGTAATAATTGGATTCAAATTAGAGGACCTTTGACCTTGAATTTTGTTGTTCTGTTGTTGTATTTGTCAATAGAAAATGGGAGAAAGAGCACAATGAAGAATAGGGCTGAGCTTGTTGTGAGTGAGGGTGAGTGCGCTCCAAAGAGGCAGAAATGTTAAGACGCGTCGGGGGTGGACAAGTCACCACCCAAAGGCAATTTCTTTTCCCTTCGTTCTCTGGACATGTTTGTAGAGATACTAGTCTAAAACCCATGCTACACATAGATCATACAAAATGAAATTACTTAATAATTCATGATCATATTTCTTAAAACTACTAACTCTTGCATTAAGAATGCATTGGCATGAGTATTACACAAAATCCAAGGTTTTAACACAAACTATACAATCATTGAATGCAATTAAGTAATAATCCACTTATCAACTACATATAATACAATCTATTAATCCACTCATCAACGATGAATAGGAATGTTAATTAGATTATATGTAAAGTGATTGATCTGATTTAAGTGACAACTATCATGATAACATGATATATAAATCAATCATAATATTGCAATTCAATTAAGGTTTATTTTAATTTGCCTAGAATATTAAGCATCTTCCATGACATTCGCATGATTTACAAAATAGGAAAAACTTAAATTAGATATAAAATAAAAATAAATGAAATAAATATACATAAGTTAACTACTATGTCTACATGACCCATATGCATAACACTACTTTTGTATCGAAATACACTTAAGAAAATGCCCACTAAATAAATAGTTCAAATTATTGAAATAGAAAACCAAATAAACCCATTCACACCAAAAGGCACCAGCATCTTATCTTCAATTATTCAGTTCTAAATTTCCAAATCTTTAGGCTTCAGGCTGCAAGCAAAAATTGATGACTCTCTATTTCATCCATCAAAAGAACTTGCCTATCTAGTTTCTACATTGAGCATATAAATAATAAAATTAGAACTGAAAAAAATATCATGTCCACACAAACAACAGGAAGATGAAAACAATAAAGAATCTAACCTCATTCATATTATGTGCCATGATTTTCAAAGTATCAAAGCCTTTAACTATCACATCTAAACCTTGATCCTAAAAGGAGACATATATATTTGAAACCATTGCAAAGTAAACTTCAACATACATATCAAGACAGCAAACAACAACAAAATTTATCAGTCCAGTAAGGTTGCTTTCACATCCTCAATTAGCTTTCTCAAGACAGTAAGATGGTGCCTTACTTACAAAATTAACAAATCCAAGATTACCTTATCTCCACTAAAAGGAAGAAGCCCAACAAATTTATAAAAATTGATAAAGATCAAAATGAAAACACAAAACAATAAAATTATAATAGCTTAAATATCTAATGCAAGATCAAAATCGAAGAACAACCAACTTAGTTCAACTAAAAATATGTTTCAAGAACACTCGACACATGCATGGCCAAAATAGATTGTTAAATCATGAACATAGTTTTTACTATAAAAGGAAAAAAGCATGCACACGGGAAATGGAATGAGTTCTAGCATGCTAATATAGCAAACCTTGTCAAAGCTAAAGAAATACAATTAATAAATGAATCCAGTAGCAAATTCAACTTCAACGGCAAATATAGTTCACCCTGTTTGAACCATGAATAAATTAAAACCATGGTCTTGTCTTGACTATTTTCTGTTCCTGAGACTTGGCTTTAGAACCCTTTATGTTATTCTAGAAGTTAAAGTACATTAGTGTGGCAACATAATCTTTAGTCAAGTATAGAGTAAAAGATATTGCAGGTTCTTGTGGAATGAAAATAAACTTAGAACCCAAAAATGCTTTTCTTCAAATCAAATGGCACAAAGAACTTAACAAAATAAATAAGATTGTATATAAATCAAAAATGATAAAAGTCATTAAATAAACCGATAACATGAACTTGAAAACTCACAAAAGCTTGAAAAAAAGAGAAGTTAAAAGAAAATAGAAGCCCAGGAGTGTACTCTAAAAGGGTTCACATGCATAATCTAAGCTAAGAGGCTACACACTTAACTATATGTTGATTTACCTCAATAATCTCTAGGAGCCCTTCCATTGCTTTTCTCACATCTTCAATTACGTCATAAATGACTCTATATAATCTAATCTCAGCAGCTTTATTCCCTGCATGGCATTTCATGGAGCCTAGTGTTTTTACATCCAAAATAATAGCTTTGCTTGCAATTGCGAAACAACATTTTCCATGCTTCCAACAAAAAATTTTAATGTGGTAGTACCTACAGGGTTTATTTGGTCCAGAAATATTTAGTTGGTGAAAGTCTAGTCTAGAAAGCTTTCTTGTTGAAACTTTGGAAAACTAAAGAAAGGAAACACTATAAATCTGTGATCATATCATACCTATTAAAACCAAACCTTAGTTGCAATAAACTATAATGATTGAAGCATGCAAGCTTTAAACTTGTTCATTTAATGCATAATGGACTCAATACACATGGCTAAACACAACTAAACTCGTATAGACGATAAGTAAATAATTGAAATGAATAAGCCAGAGCTTAATTCCTATGGTGATAAGTCCATTTCTATATTTGTAGTAAAAAAAAAAATCATCCTTAACCTAGAATAGTTTGAGATGACTATACAAATAATAGGTACCTATCCTGTTATGTCTATCCTTTTCACATAGTCCAAGCACAAAAATGTGAATCCAAATGCATTCAAGTTAAAATGAAAATTTTAGAAAAGGCTCTGAAGATCCTCTAATTACTAAGCTAGCTAATTTGTAGTCATTATCGTTTCAACATTATAAGATATAAACATTGTAATGCCCCAATTTTTACTGCTATGTAAAAATTACCAAAATACCCCTAGGTAATTTTTGCACGTAATTCAATGCCGAATAATCCTTAATAAAGGAATATAATATTAGAGAAACATTATGAGAGACTTGATTAGCGCTTCGTGAGAAAGTTGCAAACCTCGATTTTTCTATATATGTAAAATGATCAAAATACCCCTAAGATCATTTTTACCTAGAAATCAAGGATAACTAATCTAGATTATCTTTGAGGGGTTAGTTTTATCCTTGATGGGGATTATATGTGCCTTAGAGATAAAAATCTCAATTCTCAATTTTTATAGTTTGTAAAATTACCGTTTTACCCCTGTGGTAATTTTACATGAAATTATATAATCTTTGAATTTGATTTTCACCCAAAGGTTCAAAATGACTATTTCAAGTATAATTTGAGAATATCCAGTAATTACAGGGAATTTTTATGTGAAATTACCTTTTTACCCCTAATTGTGCTAAATAAGTTTATTTATGTAATTAAGGCAATATTAAGCTCTAATTGAACTCCAATTGATTTCATTCATTAACCTTGGGTTAAAAATTAATTACCTAAGGTTAAAAATAATTACTTGAGGTAATTAGAGTCTAAGATTACCTAAGGTAAAATTAAATTACCTTTCCTTGATTACAGGAGCTCAAAAAATTAGTGATGTTGAGATCAAAGTTAAGATTATGATTTAGGTAAAATATAGTACATTTACATTTCCTTATCCTAAGTTTAGAACTCATGTTACAAATTGATTTTAACTCATTTGAAATTAACTTCATTTACTAGTATATGATTTCTCTTTTTAGCTTGTCTTGATTTGTCCTAAACACTTAACGTTTTACCATTTTCACTAATCTATCAATTCCTAAACTTTTACCTAAGTAAGTACACATCTAATATATGATTGACCACTTGTCAAACAACACCAATTTGATCCTAATGTAATCAGAAACTAGTGGCCATGATGCTTCATTTTCACCATATTTTATTGATTTTCCAACAAAGAAATCATATCCAACCTTATCACCATTTCTTTAACTTTCTTTTGCATTCTTTTTTGTTATATTTAATAAAAAAAAACCCATCCATTTCAGTCATAATGTGATCAGCCACAATGTCTCCCATTAGCATCATATTTTATGCATTTTCAAACTATGATACAAGGACAACATTATGACTACTCCATAAGCTTTCTTTTCTAAGTTTTCTTTAACTAAAAAAATGAAATAAAACTCTCCATTTTTCCAGCCATCATGCATGGCCAAACAGGCTTTATAGGCCTATAAATACATGCTCTTCCATTGCCAAAATGTTCACATAAACACTCATAGCCTTAACACTTGCATACTTGATAGTTTCCTTGCTCAAAGTTCGCTCAAAGTTCTCTAATTCTCTCAATACTTCAAGCTTTCTTCTTCTTCCTCATTCACATTCAAGAGACTCCATTCCCAACCTCTAACGAAGCTCTTAACCTCAAGCATACACATGCCAACCATAAATCAACTCCTAAACGCATAACGTTTCCATTATCAAACACAAAATCACAAGAAAAATCCTTCCTCCATTAGTTGTCATCTTGGCCGAAATTGGAGGACACATCAAGGACATATTTTCTTCTTCTAACTTCTCTAAAGATCAAGCATTATCTTTCGTTAACAAGAAACAACTTGATAGGGATTTTATTTTATGTTATTTCCTTATTCTTTGCTTATAATTCGACTTTTAATGAGCTTGATGATGAGACCGTGAATTAAGGTTCTTGGAACCATGATAATGAAAGACTCTAATCTTACTTCCTTTGTTAAGATTAATTGAGGTTAAAAAGTTTAATTCTCTAAAAGTTTTGAGCTTAACAAGATAATAAATGAACTTGCATCCATGTTTACGTTTCAAGCTCTTGCATATCATGTTTGAATTTCAAGCCTTGTATAATCATGTCTAATTTCAAGTCATCACCTTAAATCTTGAAGATAATAATATGAATTTGCATTCTCATGTTTAAATTCCAAGTAATGCATTTCATATTTATATTTCAAGTTATCACCTAAACTTTGAAGATCTAAAAATAAACTTGCATCTTCATATTTATATTTCAAGTATTACATATCATGTTTATATTTCCAAGTTACCACCTTATAATGATAAAGATTAAAAATGGGATTGCATAACATGTTTATGATTCTTGCTATCACCTAAATCTCTAAAGCTCAAAACTTACTTCTTTAATCTTAAATAGGAATTTTTATTATGGATATATTTAAATTATGTTATTTTCAGCCTCTTGATGTTCTTGATATTAAAGTTGGTTTATTTTATTTATAAGGCTTTGATCTTGTCTTTAAATTACTCAATTAACTTTTGTTAGAATTAAAAATTCAAATATGTTAAAGATTGTGCTTTCTCAAACTTTTTGATTAAAAGATTTAGGTTACTGGCCTAAATTAAATAAAATGTTTAGGATACTGATTTAAAAAATTTGGATGTGTATAAATTACTTATAATTGATGTAAAAATTATTTTTAGCATTTTTGAGATAAACTGGTGACTAGAAAGGATCAAAACCATAATTTTATTAAACTTTAGAGAATGAATGTTTTGAATTAATTCCTCACTGATTTGATACTGATCATATTATTTGTATACATAAGAATTATTAGTATTTGATGTGAAAATTGTTTTTGGTATCTTAGAGGTTGAAAAGAATAATTACAAGGGTTAGTTTTGACCATTTTACAAAAATATGGAAAGTTGTGTAATGATATCTGATGTGTCTATATGTTTAAAATATAATTTATAATGTTTAGAAAAAGTTTTAAAAGTATTGATTTTTTATAAGTGTAAAAAATGAGCAACTTTGCACTTTGACGCCTAAAGTATATTAAAATTTAGTCTATGGCCCTAAAATGTTTTTATGATGGGTTTAAATGGTTTATAATAGTTATATATTTCTTAAAAGTATTGGTTAATATTAAAGACCTTTAGTTTGTGAGAATGTGTTAAAAAGGGGTATTTACGTTATGACCCGTAACCTTTGAGAAATTGCGATTTGACCCCTTTGGGCTTGAATGTAAATATTAATAATTTGATGAGATGAATGTGATTGATATCTTGTGAAGTCTATCTTCACATATTGAAATTTATATGGCTTAGATGCATGTTTATGTAATTTGAATTATGGCATGTTATAGTTATGTTTGATTCATTGAGATGCATAATTTCATAAAGTTTTATGAGCATGAAACGTTGAAAAGATGAGTCATTCATGTTTACATCTCTATATAATATGCCAAGATTAAAGGTGACATAAGACACATGGAAATAATCCTCTGAACTCCCCGAATTAAAGGTTATGAGAGGTGATCCAAATAGAAAATGATCCTTTAGACTCCCCAAATTAAAGGTTATGAAAGATGATCCTAATGCCCCCTATCATGTACCTTAAGAGTCGGGAATTTAACTTATCAAAAGGGATAAGATTACGCTAGTGACGACTAGTGAGGTATGAGCTCATAACCTAGAACTTTCAAGAAAAGAGAGAATATAGGGCGGCCCCCAAGGAAAAGAGAATAAGAAGTTTAAGTCACCTGTAAGAATGATGATCATGATTCTATATTCTTTATATTGTATGCATTGTTTTATGAATTCTATGATATTTTGTATATGATATTGACATGCATTCATGACTAGCATGTTGCATTCATGACATTAAGATTTATACTAAAAGATACGGGCCTCGGGTAATGGTATTTAGAACTTAATAAATGAACCTTATATATATATATTCACCATTTTCATAATGAAACCCTAGGTTCCTGGGGACAATGACGATGACACTTGTGTTAGAGTTTGGAAGCCTTACTGAGATTCTTGTATAAGTTTCTCATCCCTCTTCTTTTCCGTGTCGTCTCTAGACAAGGGTGATGGAGTAGTTCATGATTTTCTTTGAGACGTGGACAAGGAAGTTACGTTATAAACAAGAAATTTAACGGAGATAGTTTCCCTTTGGATATTTGCCTTTAGAATGATCACATCCCATTTACCAGTCTGTATTCTATTGATAGATATATATTGATGTCCTTTATGTTTAGAAGATGTCGCTAATATGATATAACTCTGATGTAATAATATTGTTTGTGTCATGTTATGGTTTATATATATATATATATATATATATATATATATATATATATATATGTATTGTGAGGTTGTAAGTTTCTGTGACTTGTCTTTATCCTTTCTTATTTATAGGTAAGGCGAACGGCATTAGTTATTTAGCATGCGCAGCTCATATTTTGGTATTTAAGTTTTAAAAAAAAATTTATCCGTATTTTTACTAAAGTAATTTTTAAAAGCTTAAGTTAATGACTAGAACAAAAGAGTAATAACTAATAATTAACTTAAATGCGTCCTAGGTGCATTGGGTTAAATATTAGGGTGTTACAAACATTATAGAGTATATACCTAATAACAAAGTAGGAATAATAGTTCTCACCACTCTCTTTTGCATGAGTATATAAAACTAGAGTACAAGAAAGCTATTGCATAAGAGATCATTTGGAGAGTCCAAAATTCACATAGAGAAGTCATAGAATATATGAGAAGAATTATCTTGTGAATTGGATAACTTGATAAAAGAAAATGTATTATACTTAATAGATAAAATTTTATTTTGTAGTATACATATATACTTATCACAATGGATTTCTAGACTTAGCTAGCCATACAGTAGAGAATGGAAGTTTTATTTTGTCAAGCATATGTTCTCTACTCTCCATGGATCATACCAAATCAAATTGCATGTCCGAGAATTCGTTGGTTGTAACATGAAAGAAACTTTCTATTACATAAAAAAGACAAGATTATCCACAGCACATCCTACCTGTGTATAGGCCATTTTACCCAAAAAAATCAGCATTATGAAGCATCACAACATAATAAAAAATGATAGCAACTAAAGCATGATAGAAAAAATCACACCATGCGGACAAAACAACATCCATTTCTTTATCAGCACCAAGAAGGTTTGCAAACTGATCGACTTAACACGATTTAGTATGATTTTCTACATTGTTAAGATGCTTATAGTTCCATTTTGGACCTTTTAGTGGTTAATGTTGGCTTATTTTGGCATCTTATTGCGGCCACATATTGTTGATTAATCTGGAATAATATGATGTTTTGATTTATGTTGTCCAAGTGCAAGAATGTTGGATATTCTATGTGTGTGTGGACTAGTATAAATCATATTTTGTTATAATTTTATTTTGAGTCCAGATTAATTGGATTTCAAAATATTGAACCATATTATTTAGTCCAGTTTTAATTATTATTTTTTTTTTGTTGTTAATGGGGTTAGTAGATATGGTGTATTTTTTGTTATTATTAATGGGCTGAGCCATAATAGGCAGGCTTGGCCCATCCTGCTGCTAAGCAGAGAGGCTCTTGCTCCTAACTTGATCAGAGTGTTGTTGCCCTATCGAGATAGCACACATAGACTTTTGGCAACTCAAAAGGTGATAGGAGGAGTTTCTCTCTGCTATTCATTTTCTCTTATAGGTCAAAGAATATGACAGTCATGGATTTATCAGTCTCTACCATTCTAGGTAATTCTAACTCTAATCCTAACTATAGCATTTGTTTATCGTTTGTCATGTTGATAATGAAATTACAATTTCATCTTTCTGCACTAGTAAAGCTACCCAATGGTAAGAAAGCTTTGAATAATAGGTGGGTACTAAAGATCAAGCATGAAGAATATAGTCTCTATCCGAGATTCAAAGCTAGACTAGTTGTTAAAGGATACAATCAAAGAAAAGGTATTGAATTTGATGAAATTTTTTCACCAGTTATGAAGATGACATCCATTTGTATAGTTTTGGGACTAGTAGCTAGTCTTAACTTGGAAGTTGAGCAAATGGATGTGAAGACTGCCTTTCTTCATGGTGATTTAGAAGAAGAAATTTACATGGAGCAGCCAGAGGTTTTCAAAGAGAAAGGAAAAGAAGAATATGTTTGAAAGCGAAGGAAAAGTTTGTATAGCTTAAAATAAGCACCTCGATAATGGTATAATAAGATTGAGTCTATTATAGTACCTTGTCCATTTCTTCCTTCTCTTCATCTATAGAATGGCTTGTTTTGAACTCAACCTAAAGTGATTGGCAAGATGACAACTAACATTTTTAGCTTTTTCCATGCCAAATCTCTGCAACACTTTCTCAATGCACTTATCTTGGGACAATCATATCATCTTTGCGTACCTGTCTCTGAGTATACTTGTACCAAGGATCTGCTTTGCTGCTTCCAAGTCTTTCATGGAAAAAGACATACTTAACTACTTCTTTATGTCATTAATCCTGGATACATTCTTACTAGCAATTAATATGTCATCAATATAAAGCAAGAGAATAATAAATCATCATCAGAGAATTTCTGTACAAAAACATAATGATTTGAAGTAGTCTTTTTGTAACATTGCTCCCCGTACCTAGTTGGAATGGTGAGTCGGCTTCTTTCAAATCCAGGAAAGGAATATTGGGATGTAGTTAAATGGATTCTTAGATATCTCCGTAGTACTTCCAAAATGTGTTTAAGTTTTGGAAATGCCAGTGTTGTGTTAATTGACTATATAGATGCAGATATGGCTGGTGATATTGACTCAAGGAAGTCCATATTGGGATATCTGATTTAATTTGCAGGGGGAGCTATTTCATGGCAATTGAAGTTGCAAAAATGTGTTTCTTTTTTCACCACTAAGGCTGTAACACCCTAAAAATTATTTAAAAATTAATTTGGGCTTTACTAATTATAATTTTAAAAATCTAACAATTTTAGTAATGATGAGGATGGTCCAAAGGAATTGTAAAAAAAAAGTGAATAGTAACCTGCTGGCCCCACCGGTCCGTCGGGACAACCAAAACACTAGAATCGGGATCCGGAGATACCTGAAACTGATAAATTAGAGGATTGAGATTAGAAATAGTAAGAAATGAGGATTGTAGACTTGGAAATAATTTTGAGTAATATTTGATTACCCAGGTACAATGTTTTACCCATTCGCTAAAATTTCGGTGTGCGATTTTTAACACCGAAAGATAGTTAAATCTTTATAAAAGGATAATATTTATCCTTTAGAGCCAAGTGTAAGGCTAGGATTTAATCTTGAATTACAAGATCAAATCCTAGCCATTCATCTTGTTTTCTTTTAGAAAGAATATACACTTTATATTAAACAATTCTTACAACCTAATTTAATATCATTAAAAGCCACCAAAGCTTGCCTTTGAAGCTTGCAATTCTCGGCCATTTCCAAGAGCAAACAACCACCATTGTTATCTTCTTCATAAGCTCAAGTTTCAATTTCAAATCACCGAAACACTTGCTCAAAGTTTCTGAAACCACAAACTTCCTTTACAAAACTTGTTCTACTCATCATTACCTACAAAATAACCGATTAGAATTTGAATCTATCACATTTTTCCACCTTGAGAGATCATTATTCACTGCCCAAGGAAGGATTTGGTGCTGATTTGGTGGCCTTGAAGTGAGCAAAATTAATCTTGGAGCATCCTTTGGAGCCAAGATCCTTAAAGCCACCAAAGTAGGGTTTTCTTTGGCCATTTCTTTCAACATTTATTCTAAAAGTTTCTGATTAGTTTTAATCCGAAATTTTTAGTTTTATTGGCTAATGATGTATTGATATGGATGTACTAATTTTGGTGGAGTGTTTGGATGATGTTAGAAAACCCATTTTGGCAAAACAAATTTTGAATCATGTGTTGGATTTTCGGATTGCAACAAAGCAGGATTTGTTCATGAATTTTCTGGTGCAACTGTAGTCATTTCATGAGCTATAAAAATTATGTGTTAAAGCTAACATCATAAGCAAGTCCCACAATTTTTCTTGAGCCCTGTTTTCTATTTCTAATGCCTGAAAAAAATCATGAACTGAAAGTGTACCAATGCTGCCTGAATTATTGGAACTAAAGCTGTAAATTTGTCTAATTTTGTTACTATAGAAAATGATTGAATTTCCCTTTGACATTTTTACAGGAAATTAAAGACATCTTGAGGTTTTACTAGGATTTTTGTTTCAAATTTTCTGGGTTCATTTGCTATGGTTAAAAATTATTCATTTCTAATTTTGAGCTGAGTATAAGTGGTCTCTGACCACTAAAATTGTTGAATTTTGTTATCATACTGAAAGGACTCTTTTGGCTCCGAAATTTTTAGAGAACCTTGGAGACATATTGAAGTGTCTTGAATAATTTTTATAGCCTTGGATTTGATGGTTTGAAATGCACAATAATTTGTGTTATGGATATATGAAATCTATCATTGTGCTGAAAATGAATTGATGTTTTGGATTGATGAAATAATGACATTGGGTTCAAGTATGATATATATGAATGCATGTGAGTGACTTTAAGGAATGGCTTGAGGCATGATTGGAATCATATTGTGAATGAATGTATATATATGCATCATGCATGCATTTGGAAAAGTAAAGTGAATGATATACACATGTGGCAAAAGAGAATATATGAACTTTAATCATGCATGTTCTGACATATGGAGAAAACAGAAACAAGACTTAAATTGAATAAGGGGAAGGCAAAAGTAGGAACTTTCCCAAAATACTATGAGTGTGCATATTCTGACATATAGAGAAAACAAAAACAAGACTTATATTGAATTAAGCGAAAGGCAAAAAGAGGAACTTCCCCCGAGATATTATGAGTCGATAGATGTATCGGCTAGGAATAAAACTGTGTATGATTCGAAAAGGGAAAAAAATGAAGTCCAATGATCACGTATAAGAATGAGTTCAGTCCTGATAAGCAGTTTATTTCCCTTGTGTGGTGTGATCCACTATAAATACCATTTGGTATAAACCATCTATTGTGGAGTTTTCTACGACAGATACCCGTTGGATATAAACTAAGTCTTTCCTATGTCAATGAAGAGCGAAAGTTTCACTGAATTGAGCTTTAGAACATGATATAAGCTAAGTCTCCTATGTCAATGAAAAGAGAAAAATGCACTAGATTAAGTTCCTTGGCCACGAAAAGGAATGCATAATTTATTATTATTTCTGCATATAAGTTTACTTGATAACGCTTGTAAGAATGAAATTTCTATTTATGTTTTGGTTGTTATTTTTGAATGTCTGCTTAGGATGATTTACTAGATGCTTAACATTATAATACATATGCATTAAGTGATTCATTGTTAAAAGCTACCCATTTCGGAAGTACGATTTGGAACTTTAAAAATGAACCATTGGTATGAAAGGCATGATCACTCTATTTCTAATAAACCGAAGTGGCCGGGGCAAAGACGATGACAGTATGAGTGAGTTTTTGGGGAGTTGCCCTATTGAGAATTGTATAATTCTCACCCATATGTGTTTTGTGTTCCCGTGTCGTCTCCAGGTTAATCTAGAGAATGATGCGGCTGCTACGTGAAAGAACTCAGGATTATAGTAATTTAATAGTTGATGTTTTTAATTTACTGTACTTAGTTGGAGTTATATGTATGTAAATGTAATAGAGAACGTATATGTATTAAAGCTCTTATAAGAGCTTCCTTTTATACTTAGCTATGTATTCAATAAATGTCATGTTTTTCTATTATATATTTTAACCAAATTATGCTAGTTATTACACGATCTTATCACATTTGCTATAGTTATTTAAGAAAGGTCCGATAATTTATAAGTAATAACTCTCAAGTCTGACATCATGACTTAAGGATAACATTGTACTTGGAAGGATGTTACAAAGGCAGACTTTATTGCTGCAACAAAAGCATGTAGAGTTGTTATGGATGAAGAAGTTCTTGAATGAACTTGGTTTCTAATAAGAAAACTATCAGTTATTCTCTGATAGTCAAACTGTTATTCACCTTGGTAAGAATTCTTCTTTTCACTCTAAGTCTAAACATATTGATGGTAGGTATCACTAGATCAGAGATGTGTTGGAGATAAAGCAATTACAGCTTGACAAGATCCATACCTATGAGAATTGATCAAATATGTTGACAAAGGTTCTACCAAGAGAAAAGTTTGAATACTGCCGATTAGCAGAAGGAATGGCGGAATCCTCCATGTAGTCGAGAGGGGGAGAATTAACAAATGTTGGGTCCCTCAACATGAAGAAAACTTCTCCATTGTTTTTCATGGCTTAGTTTTATTTTAAATAAGGAGCATTAAAATTATAAAAATGAGAGAGAAAAATGGGGGAAACGATGTGTTATAATTAGATAACTTTTTATTATAAATACAAAATGTTTTATTAATAAAAAAGAAGAAAGAGAGTGAGAAACAAAAGTTCCTTTATGTAAAAGAGAGTTATTGTGAGTGACAAAAATAGTGAAGAGATTGTTGTTATTATTTCCTAGGAAATATAGTGCCATTGTTTTTGGCATATATCTCACATTGTGTGTTCTTGTAAAGCTCTCTTTGTACCCACTATTTTATATGGTAGAAGTTTTTATTGGAGTTCATATTTCTTTGTGGACAATTATATCACAAAAAATTATTATGTGTCATTCTATTGCTCTTAATTTCTGCTGCTTATTAAGACATATTTCCTAACTAATAAAAGGGTGTCACTTTGATGAAACATAGAGTTTTAAAGTGAATTTTAATTATAAATCTATAAATTAATTTTACTTTAAGTTTTATATTTTTTCAATAAGAAAATTTCCCTTTTTGGACTTAAAAAAAAATAGTATGGTCAAATTTGTTTTACTGTATATGTGATAGGTTGACTATGTCAAAAAGTTATATATTTTCAGTGTATCAAAAGTAAATTCGTTTATGTAACCATTTCTAGACTATTGTTTTACTGAATCACAATTTTTATTTTTTTTTAAGATTAAACTATCATTTTGGCCTTGATATTTTTAATTTGATATCAATTTGATCACAAAGTTTTTTACATAAACTTATCCCAACAATTTTTTTTTACATTAATTTAGTCCTAATATTTTTAGATCCTGTTTGATATATAAGATAAGACTTGATAGTATTAACTAATACTTTATAAAGGTGTTAAAACAGGTTGGCCCGCCTCGTCAAAAGCTCACTAAAAACGAGGCGAGGCGGGCCAGCCCATCAAAATAAAGTGAGCTAAAATAGTCAGTCTAGCTCATTTTAGGCACTAGCCCACCAAAAAATGAAAAATAAGAAAAAACTTTTAATGTCTTGATGATTTTTTTAAAAAAAAATTTTAAAAAATATTTTTTATTTATGTATACCTAATTTTTCAAGATCCATAACAATTATATACTAACTTTGACTAAAAAAAGTTATTGCTAATAGTATTGTTTGTGCATTATGGTACTGTTTTATTTTTAAGTTTTACTTTAAGTGAATAGCATTAACTGCACAATGTTATTGTGTTAGTAAGTGTACACATTTCTTATCAAGTTCTATCCATGTTATTTCTATGGATTTAGATATGCTTCCGCAATTAGTCTATTCGTTTTCTTAATAATTTAACATGGATGATCTTGAAATTATAAAGAAGTAAATTTCTAACAGTGTATTTAAATCTATTATTTTAATTTGACTAATGAATGGGAAAGAGTTTGAAAACAAACGGAAAAAGAGCTACAGACCAAAATTTATCAAGGAGCCAAAGAAACCAAAACTACAAGAGCATGTACTCTCCAATGATCCATTTAAAGCACAAAAACCATGGACCCAAAAAGAAAAGGCAAATAACATATCAAACAGGAACTCACTAAAATATTTCCTCCCATAATGTATTTACATTTATTTTAAAAATTTTAGACAATTTGGTCAGAATACATTCTAATTCAAAAGGAAGTATATCATTTTCCCATAAAAGCCTTTATCCTGCTTTAAAGTCAATTACATAATAACACTAACTAGGGCTGGAAATGAGCCAATTTGGGCAAAGCTCAAGCTCAACCCATTAATATTGAGCTTGATTGATCAAGTTTGACTCGCTAAAAGTTCATCTAGCATGAGCTAGATCATGAGCTAACTTGAGTTAAATAAGAATTGAGTTTTTTTTACTTAATAAATTATAATTTTACTCTAAGTATGTAACCTATTATTAGCATATATAATTTACATACCATACACATTGTATAAAAAAATCATCAAGTTACATTAGTTGTTCATAACCAACACACAATAATACATATAAAGGTCAAATATATTTTCGGTCTCCAAAAAATTAAAGAGTTTTGGTTTCCATCCCTGAAAAAAGGTTTTAATTCAAACATTTCTAAAACTATTTGGTTTTAGTCACTGTAATTAATCTTTCTCTGTAAATACTGCATTAACTAATAGAAAGTTATGCTATCAAATTATATATGAAAGTAAGTAGTCATATGTGGCAAAACATAATGTTATATATCAAAATCATCATCCAGCTATAACACATTAGACCCACAACATTAACCTATCTTACCAAACATAATAATAACTCATTTTATGGTGGATTATTTTAAGACATGATTTGCAACGTTTGACGAGTGGTTGCCATATAGAACTTGATGATGATAGAATGGTTTTCTACTAGCTAGCCTAGCATTTAATGGAGACAAACTAACTGCAAAGACGACTAAAATCAAACAGTTTAGAAAATATTCGGAACAAAAAAAATGAACCCAAACCAAAACTCGATTATTTTTTCAGAGACCAAAAAGATATTTCAACCTATATATAACATATACATACATATAATACATAATATATATATATATATATATATATATATATATATATAATAATGTATATACACACATATATAAACTTAACTCACGAGCTAGTAAGTCGAATATAATAAAACTTAAGATCAACTATTTAATAAATGAGCTCAAACTCGGCTTATGAGCTCACAAGCTCAGCTTACTATTATAGCAACCCAAACTAAATAATTCATTATCTGACTTGACTTATTTCTAGGCCTACTCCCAACTCTAAATTAGAATTTGAAGAGTGAAAGTTGGAGTGCATTTGGAGGAAAAAAAAGTTTAATCATGTATCTGGATTTAATAGCGTATGAAAATTGAAACGAATCAACATAACTTTTCTTTAAATTTTAAAGTATTGATTTTTTAAAGAGCAAGTAAATAGTACAAACCACTCTTGAGATTTGGTCAAATTACACTCTATCCCATTAAATTTAAGTAACTAATAAAATTATTATTTTAACATACTTTTCTTTCTTTATATAGCATATGATGAAAAATACAAGTTAAACATATTCAAATATATAGTTTTAAAAAATATATTCTTATATAATTTTTATTTTTATATTTCATTAAATTAATAAATAATCATTAAAATTAAAGTAACTAATAAGTTACATCAATGTAAATTATAATTTAAATAAAAATTATAATGGTTTATAATAACTATAAACACAAATAATAAGTTTTTAAATAATAACAATAATATTTATTTTAAAATTTATAAATAATCAATTAATGACTATTTTTATTTTATTATAATTTTCCTCTTTTTTGCTAAATATTTACTTAAGATTAGAATTATTTGTAAGTGAGAATGTACTTGTATATCATATATCATAGTATCTTATACAAAACCTTGATAAAGAATAATAACTGTTAGTGAGAAGTACTTCATAAGGAACCTGTGTAACACCCCGATTTTTCTGTCCGAGGGAAATGACCAAAATGCCCCTGAGGTCATTTCCTGACCCGAATTCAAGGGTAACCAACTCGGTCATCCTCGAAGGGTCAACTCAATGTCTGAAGGGGATTGAATGACCTTTGAATGCTTTCGGAAGTGAAAATCTCGTTTTCCGCAGTTTCAGGTCAAATGACCAAAATACCCCTATAGCGTTTTACGCGGGTACAGGTGCCGTTTGAGCCCGAAACTTTCCCCCGATGTTTAAAAACATGTTTTCATGTGTCTAGAGGTCTCTGTTCAAGTCCCGGTGGTCCTGGGCAGTTTTAGTGCAAAATTACGATTTTACCCCTAGAATAGTATTTTTGAGCTTAATGACGTAATTAAGCAAACCTAAGCAATATTAGGCTCTAAACGAAGATTAATTAATTTTCCTAATTAATCTAGAGTCAAAATAATTTATTAAAGTTAATTAGAACCTAAAATTGCTTAGATTAAACTTAAATCCCTTTTTAGAACTCAAGATTCCTAATCTTGGAATCTTGAATAGTGTTTTCTCTCTCCAATTCCTTAAATCAATGAAATGTGTCTAGAGTTGTTTAAACTCTAAATTGAGGATCTAACTAACTAATGGTGCAAGACCACTCCTTAATTATGTCTAGACCACCCTAATTATCCATTTTCCTTACCTAAACACTTTCTTACAAATTCCTAATCTTAAGCATAATCAAAGATACACCTAAACACAACTCTAAACCACAATTAAAATGCAAAGAACCCTCCCCTATAGCTGATGAAGTTTCGGCCACCTCTCCCCCAATTACCACACATGTTGAATTGTTTCTCACTCAAAAAACCATGCTTGAGGCCATACCTTGAACCATACCTCACCATGCTTTGAACCATACCTCACCATGCCTCAAGACCACATTATCTCACCTCATGGAACTCATGGGATGCCCTCCAATCTGCACATATGGCCGAAGCCATCCTCCTCCATGAGCTCCCTTCATTTGTTTCATTTCTCTATAAATAGAATGCCTTGAGGAGCTTGCACCACTTTTAGATCATTTGCAAAGTTTAGGAGCACTCAAAGCTTTTATTTTCTCTCAAAGTTCTAGTGTTCTTCAATTTCTTCAAAGTTCTTCATCTTCTTCATCTTCTTATTCCATCTTCAAGTTCATCACACCAAGTAGGGATTTTCTTTCAAGTATTCCTTTCTTTAAAGTTCTTGTTCTAAACTTTATGTTTATAGTTTCTCTTGATTCTTTTTAGAACTTCTTTTCCTTTCCTTGTTCTTTCTCATTTTCGGCCATGGGCCTTGAAGTTCAAAGAAATGAGAGCTTGATGATGAGAGTTTCATGATGATGTTCATCACTTAAAACAAACTCTAGAGCTTGATCTTTGTTCTTGAGCAAAAATGTTTCTAGTTCTTCCTTTCTTGAACTCTTAAGAACTTTAGTTTTGATGGTGTTTTAAAATGGTTCCAAGGACTCAATGATGAGGTCTCATGATGTTGGTGTTAATATATCACCAAGATCATGGACTCTAGAGTTTCAAATATTTCTTTTCTTGCCTAGATGTTTCGGCCATTTCCTTTTCTTTTATATGCCTATGGTTTGATTTTCTAAAGATGTTGTTTTGAGTTCTAAGAACTCTAGACTTTACTTTACCTTGGTTGGATGAGTTTGGGTTGAGGTTTAAGTTTCTTTAAAGTCTTGTTAAGAGCTCTAGAAAGATTAAATGAACTTGCATAATTTATTTTATGCTTTCACTCATATTTACATTCTTGCTATGCATCTTTACTTTCAAGCTATCACCTAAGAACATAAAGATTAAAATGGAACTTGTATCATCACTTAATTTAATTCTCAAAGCCTTTCTATTTCAGCCTTAAAGTCGATTGTTGTTGGGCCTAGAGCACTAAAATAAAGAATTGAACTTGCATCATCACCTAATTAATTTCTCGAATGCCTATCTATTTCGACCTTAAAGTCGATTGTTGTTGGGCCAAGAGCACTAAAATAAAGAATTGAACCTTGCATCTTTACTTTCAAGCTTGCACGTTTAAGTTTATGCCTCGCATATTTACTTTCAAGCTTGCACGTTTAAGTTTATGCCTTGCATATTTAATTTAAGTCATCACTTTATTTTGTAAGTAAGATTAAAAATGAAAAGCATGAGCACGTTTATTTCATGTCATAACTTAAGAACCTAGAGCTCAAAGACTTGCCTATCTCATTCCAAGTTAAATTTTAATGTGAAACCATTCTTTGAATGCATATTTTCGGCCGAGTGGTGATGATGGACTTGCAATGAGTTTTCATCTAGCTACAAGGACCAATAGCTTATGTTCTAAGTTTTCCTTAAAGCTTTACAAACCTTTTCAAGGTTATGTTGTCATGAGATATGACTTCATTCCCTTTTAGGAGATGAAATATATTTTGGTCATTGACCTAAGGGTTCCCTTAGCCTCTTGATGAATTAAAATGATTTGCAAAGAGTTTTAGAAATTCTAAATTGATTCCGAGAGAAACTAGTTAACTTATGTACCTAGAAATGTCAATTTAAATCCTTTACTAAAGCCAAATGTTTTCGGTTCTGATATGATGAGTATGATGTTGTATGATGATGTTTTGATGTGTTAGAATGTGTGAAAATATCATATGATGATGTAGAGATGATTCTATGCATAATAGGTAAGAAACTAGCTAACTAGAAATACCGTAAAGTTAGAATTTAACATAGTTTTGACCCATTTGCTTATGGAACTTATCCAAACTGTTTTAATGGGAGCATAATCAGATTGGGATTGTTTAGACATGAAAAACTTAGTAACATTTGGATTAGAATCGAATTCTAGCACCTATAGGGAAACTAGTAACTAGAAAACCGCAAAAGTGCAAGTTTAGAACTCTTAGAACATTTATTTTTCTGGATTCTGTCCAGCAACCTTACAACATGATAAACGTGATTATTAATTAGTCCTTAAGCATAGGAATGCCTCATAATTGATTTAGATTTAATTCATAGCGCCTTAGGCGAAGACGGAACCAAGAAAGGGTCTAAAACGTAAGTTCTAGAACCCCGTAATCACAAGGTAGGAATTCTGCCCTATGCTATTCAGATTTAAGTGTGAACATGAGGATGATGAATGATGTTTAATTATGAGCCCTTAGGTGCATAAAATATGAGCGACGAATGTTAGAGAACCATATCTCTTGATTAAGACCCGTAAGGGTCAAAGCATAGGCTACCGTAAAAATAAACGGTTGAATGTTCCATGATGATGCATGTGGTATGTAAATGATGATGATGTTATTCATATGAGGAATTCATGAGGATATATGTTTATGTGGCATAAAGCAAATTCGGAAGGAATTCGGCGTAATGCCATCGTCATAAATTCTGAATTTGGGGACTTAAAGAGATTTTTGAAAATTAAGGTACTAAGATGGGTTCTAGGATGACACCGGTTCGGCCGAGCACCTCCATAGAACTCATGTGACATCGGTACCATTTTTTTTACTCTTAGGTGACACCGGTTGACGTTACGTGAGCACCCTAAGAGTTTGCCTAACCGATACTCGGATAGTGGGATTTATGATTTATGATACGATTATCGTTAAGTGGTAAGTAAGAACTAGTGACGACTAGTTAAGGTATGAGCTCATAACCTAGATATGTGACACGTTCTGGGTGACACCGGTTGACCGAGCATTGATTCGATTGTCTTTTAGGGTGGCCCATGAGGAAGAGATGTTTCATGATTATGATTATGTCACTAAGTTTGTCCCATATGAATGTTACTATTGCCACTTTATGCCACTAAGTATGATGATGCTTGATGTTAGGTTTTATGTATGTGCGTTAGGTAGTGCCATGCATACATCTTCTATTATGTTGCATTCATGACATTAAGATCATCCTAAAATGAATGGACCTTGGCTAAAGTATATTTTAAAGTTTAAAATGAACTTAATGCATGTCCAGACATTTGTATAATTAAACCCAAGGTTCCTCAGGACGTAGATGATGACACCTAGGTAGTAGGAGGCCCTCTTTGAGATTCTTTAGCAAGATTCTCACTCCCTCTATCTCTTTCTTTCCGTCCGCGTCTTGAGATGGCGGCGTTACGTGGTGTTAGTGAGACACCGAGCATGGGAGGTGCACTATGACCGGCTCATGGGTCATACCATTTTGGCGATGTGCGGTGCGGGTTTTCATGTTCGTAGGCGCCCTTCGCTCATCTGCGTGCACACCCATCACTTCTCCCCCAGCGCACCCTATGGCGGCGATGGCGGGTTTTGGCGTGGCGTCGCGCTATGACGAAGAAGTGCTCGCATGCACCGCCGCCTTAGCCATCTTGAACTATCCGTTACGTGCCGGACCTACTTCTTGGAAGCAGGCCGTCCAGGGACCGCCTACTCATCCAGTATAGCGAGAGCTCGCCCTCTCCACCATTGATGAGGAGGCGGTGAGATCTGCCGTGACTCGGCCACGACTTGCAGCTGACGGAGATGCGACCCTGCCGGGGAGTCACTCGATCCGTTCGCCTCTTTACGCCCCGAGGCTCGCCCTTGATTTCGAATACTTGCCTTGTTGCGAGACGGACGTCGATGGAGGAGACGATCGACCGATGGAGTACCCGGTTAGAGCACACACCACTTAGATGGGGGTAAACCTTCTTTTGTTTAGAGGTTATCCCATTAGATGCACTCGGGTAGAGGAGTAGATCGTGTTTATGTTTATGTTGTATTTCCTTTCATGTATTACCCTTGTACTAAATTAAGTCCCACACTTATAAGTGGGCAAGTTATATATATATATGAGATGATATTCAGTGTTATTCATGGTGTGCCTTATGTTATGATGTTGTGAAACATTTGTTTTACTTTACATGGTTTACCGCTTATCGCATCACGCGGCTCTCACTTTTTATTTAAAAAAAAAATTACCCGTATTTTCCGCTAAGTAGTTCAAAGTAAAAATGAGAACTAGGAAGTAACAGACTAATGATTAACCTAAATATGTTCTAGAGTATTTGGGTTAAAAATTAGGATGTTACAACTTGCTTACCAAAACCCCTTTTTGGTTGAAGGTTTTTATCAACCCGCGTGCCATTGGCATTCACAAGAATTGAGTAAATACACTGTCACAAATGATTACAAATGGCTATCTGGGTCCTTTGTCATAGGTCCCAATGCTCTCCCTTGGATGTGGAATTGGAAACTTAATGTCCTGGAGAAATATAAACTTTTCATCTAGCAAATGTTGCATTTAGCACTACCCTTAGCCTGTTTTTGCTTTCGAAGAAACCTGGTATCTAGTCCTATATGCCCCCACTGCAATGAGAAGGATGAGGACATTCTCTACTATGTCCACACTGTACCCACTCTAAACAAATCTAGATGACCGTTGGTGGTATGGATAGAAATTTTTTTGAACATGATCTTCGGTTGTGGATTGAGAGGCATATTTACTTGTCCTTTCACATTAGCTTTATGGTGACTCTATGGGGGGTGTGGTGTAAGAGGAACCAACCCATCTTTTTTGTAGACTCCAAGGTTGTTGTCTTGATTATTTCTTCCCTTAGGGAATTTTCAGCATCTAGTGCCACAGGGGGACACATGGAGAGCACCTCCAAGGAAATTTCACTAGCTTAGGCCTAATGTTAGGGAAGTGAAATTGAACACAAATGGAAGCATATGTAAGCAAAGGTTAGATTTTTTAGTTGGGTTTGGTGGACTTTTTAGAGACAAAAATAATAATTCACTAGCAAGCTTCTTTGACCATTTGGGGGATAAGTAGATGCTGGTGGCCGAGCTAAATGCCATCTTTTTTTTGTCTTAGAGAGCTTGGGATAAGGGTTTTCATAATATATGCTGCAAAAGCGACTATCCCCATGCAGTTACATTGATTTCTACCAATAGTTGAGATAGACATCGCACTTGTGCGGTTCTTTTTGTAGATATTGATGTGATGTTAGCAATAGACTGGAGTGTTCGTATAACTCATGGGGTGCATGAAATAAACAAATCTGCGGACTTGCTGGCAGGATTAGGAAGTGTTGGGGATGAGAACTTCAAGCAGTGGATGCAACCCCTTGATGCCATGTTACATTTTCTGGATGATGATGCTTTTGGATGTATCCATTCGTGTGGCTAGCCTTGGGCTTTTGTGTTGTTCTTTTTTATTTTGTTTACCTTACTATGTAACCAAAAAAATTTAGAAAAACATATGGTTCCCAAATTGGTGTTCCCATTTTCCATTTTCATAATAATATTAATTTTTTTAATTTAAAAAATATGTGAGACCAAATGAGAAATAATGTTGATCCCTTCTATTAGAGAGAAGAGAAATACTTTTAATTCTCATTTGCTTTTTATGACACAAAGATAATGTATCATAATAGGAATTAAAAAGATTATCAAAATTGGTCCCACCAACACAAAAGCTCTTAGCTAGCTCTCTTTTTTTTCTAAGTCCAGTGGAAATAAAAAGGGATAACCAAAAGATAAAAAATAGAAATGAAAAGCCACTCCAACAAAAAAAAATTAAAGAAAAGTAAGAATAATTTTAAAGATGGTCCACTTCAATGTGATGGCAAATTTTGATTGAATGTGTGTATCAGTGACCTGTTTAATACTATTTTGGTGAAGAGTGACGTGTTTATATGTGATCATAGAAGAATTTCTCGCCATATAGTAGCTCCATGTAAGAAGTCATTTAACATTTTAACCTTGAACAGTAAGCCAGAAAGTCACCATGTTTCATGTTCTATTTGGTTACCAAGGATTTCCTGTATTTACTTCATTCTATTTTCCTTTTCTGGTTCTTTGTTCAGCATGGAAAAGAAAATTGAATCGGACTGACCGGTTCAATTGGGAATCAGTTATCTGGTCAATCCAGTTAAGCTCAAAAAAATTGGGAGAAGTCAAAACTGAGCAAAATCAGTAAACCGGACTAGTCTAGATTTTTTTTTTTTTAAAACTTAAATACTGATATCTTGTGGCAGTTATGGGGTAAAAAAAAAAAAATGGAACCAAAGAAGTGCAGCAACAAAGATTGTTGTGTTGTTCTTCTTTTCTCTCTGTTATTCTTAAATTGCTCACCATAAATCTCACTAGTTACCGACAAATATTATTTTCAAATGCTTTGTGACCATATTGTGAGGTTAAGACTAAAGAAATTTTATATGGATTATGTTTAGTTTTATAGATCTATAAATTTTTTTTGTGTTGATTATATTAATGTTAATAATATCATTTTTTTATATTTTAATTATATATATATATATATATATATTTCGATTGAACCTTTAAACTTTTAAACCTTTAACTAGTTCGATACCGGTTCCCATTTTCTCTTCCTTATTATTCAACATCTTCCCTGGATTCTATTCAGTCTAATAACTGTATGTGCTATTTGAATTTTGAAGCTTCAGCTGAATCAATCAAATAATCTGGACCTCATTTGCAGCCAAAAAGGTAAGATAAGTAACATCTTTTCCCTACGGAAAAAATTAAGTACATTGCGCTCTGCTTTCTCCATTAATAATTAACGAAAAATGGAAAATTAAAAAAGAGAATGGAATGTTGCATGTTTCAAAGTTTTTCACAAAAAATTGTGTCTAGTTTCATTCATTTGGTTGCATCTAGGCCCTCCATGCTCATTTCATACTTGTAAAGAAATGAAATGGGTCTTCAGGAGATGCGGCGGGCAAACGGGTTCAGCAACTTATTCCACATTGCTTGACGTCTGGCCCCTTTGTTTTCAGCACAAAAGGGTCAATTCTCACCCAAACCAACGAGAAGATGGAAGCCAAAAGCACGGACCATATGACTATAAGAGTTGGCGTTCGGTTTTGCCTACCCATCAGACCTTTAAGGAATGGGTACAGATGGACGATAACCCACAAAGAAAAGAAGAGCTTCCCAAGCAGTGCTCCCCATGAGTGTTCACCACTGTTGATGGCATCTGTGAACCCAGCGACAATGCCAATGAGGTTGACTATTGTGATCGTGGTCGGAGGTATCAGGAGTGCAGTCCATTTAATGGTGTACAGTTCACGAAACTCCCCATCATCCGGTGCCTTCGATACAATGTTCAAGTCGATGTTGAACTTTGCCAGGGGCAGCGCCTTCGTGAGGCGATGCACGACGGCAAAGAGGTGCGCAGACACGCTTCCAATGACCCAGAACTGCTGATTTCTCCACCATTCCTCAAGGCCTACCCCGCTCCATCTCAATTCAAGAATGGCCGACGCAAAGATCGAGATGAACAGACTGATAAAGACTAAACTTGCGAAAGTGCCAACCTGGAAAATGATCAAATGAACAATGGCTTCATCAGTGAGTAATACAACAACAACAACAACAACAACTTGATAAGCATTTAACAGACCTCAAGAAACTAGGCTGCAAGAAATTAGATTATGTTTCTGTATTCAAACTTTTCATTTTACAGGATGCACGCAGTACTTCCGTAGTTTTGTTTATTCATTTTTCGTCAGTGATGTTTATTCATTTAATCTGGCATGCAGATATTTTATGTAACTGACAAACTAGCACGCTGATATATCATCTGCCATTTTACATGGATGAGAAAAGGATTAATTTTAATTATACATCACTGCATGTGACTTTTGAAGTAGCTATTGTGAAATTGAAATACTTTTGAGGATATGAAAATACACGACTGAATGACATTTTATCAAAATTAAATTAAAGAAAAAGGAACTTTGTTAGTTAAGAGGCAATGCCTCATTAGACAAGAGTGAAAAAAATTGTCAATGTTGCAGTATAACAAAATTAAATAAAAAAAAATGAAATATGGTACCGAAGGAGTGATGAATTTATCAGTGAGCAAGCAGATGGCAGGAACGAGACAATATATCAGGAGGGGTATGGAGCTGAAAGGGTAGACAGTGCTGTTAATATAGGCAATCCTCTGGAGCCCCTTGAGTTTTCCTTCCCCGAAGCCGTACCAGAGTGGGCAATGGCGGCTGAATAGGATCTCAAGTGATCCCACTGCCCATCTAAGCACCTGGTTAAGCCGATCTGTAAGGTTGAGAGGAGCTGTACCCCTGAATGCAGCCCTCCTTGGCATGCAGTATACAGATCTCCAACCGCGACTATGCATCTTGAAACTTGTAAGAGTATCTGCTGCTATAGATCCATAGCTCAAACCAACCTGTGTATGGCAAAAGTGATCAAGAATGTTTCAGTTTTATACGTGCAACCTCATTTTGAAAAGAGTAATGCTTGTTTGACACCCAAAAAGTGAGTGTCTGTCCAGATACCTATTTTATAATCATTAAATGTGATGAATTTTAAGGATAAGTGGGGACCACTATCATATCCAATAGTTATAAAGTAGGTGTTTGAACAAACAGTCACTTTTTAGGTATCAAAATATCATTACCTTTTGAAAATGCAAAAAAAAATAAAATAAAATAAAATTGAGGAACATGGAAAAAGAGGTTTCTGTAATACCTCATGTCCCCACAGAGTCCTGTCTTCGTAGCGACAGCTCATGACGTTAATGGCTTCTTTAAGCAGGGCTGCCTGACCTGAAGAAGGATCAATACCACCTTCTTCTGTTAGTGAAGAATTAACAAAAAGTGAAGACGTTCCAAACTTATTTTCAAAATTCATCGTTGATTTCAACAGCTGCTTGTCTTCATCTGTTATGCCTGCATCCTCTCCATTTTCATCCTGTTTTGAGTGCACTTGCACTATTCTTGGGCGTTTTGAGGCCTTTGGAGGATCAAATCCATATAAAGCTTTCCTTCTGAAGATACATCCTGAACCAACATAAGCAGGTCCTTGAATTCCATCCAGGCACCTCAGGTTAATCTGCAGAGAAACAAACAGGACAGGGCACCATATCAAATTGCACTGACCCAATCATGGAAACAAAATCAACCAGCAAATAAAAGATAATTTAATGCTAAAATTGCTGCACTTACATCAAATAAAACACTGTTTTTGTTGGCATAACGATCATTCCTATCGAGGCTGTCAAATCTTAGAGGAAACTGAACAAAGCCAATGCTGTTCCCAAGTTGAATGTCCATAAAGAAGCACATGGCCTCGTGCACGGTTTTGCTGTTATTCACATAATGGTTGCAATCCAAGTTCAGTACGAAAGGAGCATTGCTTAGCACAGCTGATACGCGAAGCTGGAAATTCAGGAAATGTTAGGCTTGCTTTAAGAGGATGAGAAAATAGGATCTGAAAAGGTGTCAGATAGTGCTTGAACTGTTTACCAAGGCATTAATAGCACCAGCTTTGCTGTGGTGTTGGAATGCAGGCCTTTTCTCGCGAGACATGTAGACAAGACACGGAAGTTGGTAACCTTCGTGGCCTACGCCGCGAGAAAGAAGGATCTGTATCATACTCGGATGATCCTTGGTGTTGTTTCCTGGCCATGGCGTCTCATCTTTCATAGTCCACCCTCCAGGAGGAACTCTCATGGCTTTAGCCACAAGTGCGTTAATCCTCACCTTAAATTCTTCATATTCTCTCTGTCAAGTTAAGTGCCAAGAAGCAATTGAACTTTGTTCTTCACAACTGTTGTAGTATAATATTCTAAGAAAAGCCAGTGAGAGGGTTAATACTATTACCAACCTTCATAGTACGACGTTCTTTTACATACGTAGACTGAAGCTTATCCTTGATATAATCTATCTTCTCAGAGAAGTACTTCTCTGGTGCTCGAGGTTCAGCTGAGAATTTCTTGCAGAAAGGTACCCACTTCTTCGCAAATTCTGCAGTTTCTTGAAGAGCTTCAAAGGTGAGCATGGAAGCCCCATCATCAGAAACGTAGCATGAGACTTTGTCAGCAGGGTAATCCATGGCCAAGATTGAAAGAACAGTATTGGCGGTAACAAGTGGAGGCTCCTTGATTGGATCCACGGTAGTGACAAAGACATCTACTGGAGAAAGCATATTGGGCTTGTTCTCCGGTTCAAACCTGCAGTACAAGTCAGATGAGTTCTTATAAGATTTAGAATTAACAATATTAATACCAAGACAAGTCAAATGTCAAGAACGTTGTGAAATATATTGGTTATTTGGTGCTAACTTTTGCTCATTTAAGTTATTTGGATATGAAAATTAGCTCCATATGGATATCATCTGGTAGAGAAAGTCTGGACACCTGATTGAAAGACGGTCAAGGTATGTCTCGCGGTTGATGGGAAACCATTTGGGAAGCTGATCAACCAACCATGACAATGCAAGCCAGATCTCACATACTAGAGATGTGAACCAGAGTCCCATAGCATCAGGTACTGGATGGAAGATTCTGTACTGAAAGAAGAGTAGCAGAATGACAAGCCGAGCCGCAACCATCATTCTGTAAGGACTCAGACTGCCTGATGGTATTGGTACTTTCCTTGATAGTGGCTGCCTAGTTTCATCTTTTCTGCATCACATAAAAAGCATTAATTAGTACAGAATAATTCATGTGTTCAGGACTCATGATCGTCAAAGTAGTATCACGGATATGATAAACTGGGGATTAGGGAATGATATCACGGTGCATACACGGCCTTTTCAGGATCAACTGATGCATCAGTTTCAGGCCATAGATTGCCTTGGTTCAACTTCCAGTCATCTGTTCTGTCCTTGTCATCCAATTTTGCATAGCCTGCTTCATGAAGACGACCAAATATAATAAGCAAGTGTTTTGACTTTATTTGTTTCTCTTCTTCCTATACTTGTTGTAACAAGAAGATAAAGTTACCACTTCCTCATTTGCAGACCCATAATTTCAAATTACAAACTTGGGGAACAATAACAAAAAAGACAATAACAAGTGTAGCAGATTGCTTCAACCGACAAAGGAGAAGGCAAAAACATACCAGGATCTCCGGTACCGTAGGATGATATGGGCAGCTCCCCATTCACCTGCTTGTTTGCATATGACAAAAAGAAATCCGAACAACTTTAGTAAAGAATATTTCATTTGGAAAAAAAAAATGCTTGTGGGGATTATGTTCCATTATATCTATCAGTATCAGGCACAGACTGACCTTGGCCAAATCCACATCATCATCTCCACGGCTCTGCTTCTCTTTCTTTATCACTCCATTGTGAAGCTTGTCCTTTTCATCTTCCATTTTGAATTCATGTTCAATATCATCCACATCATCTTCATCTTCATCTCCCTCCACTCTTGGGCTTCCTTTGCACAGCAAAAATAACAATTAAAACGTAGAAGTTACAAATAGAAACGATTGTGTATTTCTTTCCCATTCTAGTTTCACTCTTCGTTCATTTTCTTACATAATCTACGTACTATGCTTCTTGTTATTCACATGGGAGACAAAGCAGACTTATTTGGCACCAATTTACTTTTGGACTTTTTAAAAGAATTGAATTTCATTCTAGTCCCGAATCTTCAATTCCTTTAATGAATTTAATTGAATTCAATTCTAATGGCTAAGTGCACTGTTTGTGCGTTTAACAATGGACATCTGATGTGTTTCCCAATTACCTTTGATACGCTTGTATCTTGTATGGCACTGTGGGCAAACTTGAGTCCCTTCCCTTCTTTCATACTCATAGCAAGGCCTGCACACTGGGAAACCACATTCTTCACAAGCCACAAATAAGTCTCCATCCACAGTAAGTCCCACTAAGTCGCCACATATCTCACATAGCTGGCCGTCTAAGTTCTTCACAGGCTTAGAAGGCTGCAACAAAATTGGGTATGTATGTTAGTCAGAGACATACAGAAAATGCCACCGAATTATAATTCAAAGAAGTTCTCGTCCTTGTTTCTCTTTGGTGTACCTCATCGTGTCCTTGAATGACCACCAGATCATTGTTGTCGTGAGACGCTGCAAAAAGTCCAGTACTAGCTTCCATGGTGAGTGGTTAGTGGAAGCTGTGCCAGTATGGGTGAGTGAGGTTAGGGGGTTACATATATAAACTCTTAATGTCATCAATTAAGGCAATGCAAAAGACGTGCCTGTTTTCTCGTGTGTCCAATTAAGGTTACTGTTGTTGGTTGTGGGGTTCCTATTGACATGAAGAGTTGAAGTTATGCAGCAACTAAATTTTTATATACAAACCAGGGGCAGAGTATGCGTTTGAGAAATATAGCTTCATGCAGAGATTAAAATAACATTTTTCTGTGGAGGATTGCTTGTGAAAGTTCTCCCCTTGTTAAGGCACGTAGGTGGAATAAGCTTCTCAGTTTCAGTTTCAGTTTCATAATGTTTATGCAACAACTGTAGAAACTGGACGTTTTTCCTAAAATGCCAGATGAATGATTCCCATTTGTGGCATATATGCTCAAGTTCAGATTCATGTTGCTGCTTAGTATGAAACTCAATCTCTTTCAGGAAACTGAGATGCCTCTATTGATGTTTCCTCATACATGAAGTGATGTGTTATGCTGTTTTAACACAACCCCGCAAAAATGACTAAAGGTAACAGAAAGTTAGGATGTCGCCACCTTCTTTCTTCACCTAAAAGATATAAGCTCCCTCCTTTTACATTCAATTAACATCATGTTTAGGGTGAGTTCAGCCATTTATTTGTTGAATTTGACATCACAGCAATGTCAAGGAGATTCTACTTGAAGATATGCGCAGTTCAATTTTTCATGTCCTGCCACGTAAGGAAACGACAAAGGAAGGGCCAGTGTATAAATTCTATTGCCCTCCATCTGGCCTCTTAAATTTTCTTCCTCTATATTGTCTACATGACTGAAAAATCTTAGACCCGTAAATGGTTGGATGGAATTCCAAGAAGCAGGTTTTATGAACAAAAACTAGTTATCAGGGACAAATGTATAATTTATCATGTACTAGTTTTCCTTGGCGCTGAGTTTTTCAGCCAATGTTTATCGAAATTCCATTCTATTGGATGTTCGTGAAGAAACATCTTTGGCGTAATTCTAACATCATGTTTAATTATGCAAGTCCTCTATTGCAAGAATATATTTATGAGATTAGATTTTGGAGGGAAGCAAGAGAAGAAGGGAGATGTGGTGTAAAAATTTAAAATCTTCTACTACAAGCTAATTCTAAACTCATAAATATACTCTTAGACCACGATATCATCATTTCCCGTGAAGGACGCTTGGTTTACATTTTTTTTTTTCATAAATTATTATTAGGGAATGAATGAACTATCGCATTAGTGTAATCTTTCTTAGTCCGAGAGAAATGCATTTTTAAAGGAAATAAAAAGGAAGAAATTTAGGAAGCAATACAGTTTTTAATAAACTAAAATAAAGCGCGTAGTTGGATGCGCAATTTTGGATGAACAAAATATATTTTTTAAATATAAAACTTTTTTTTCATTTTTTATATGTTTGAATAAAAAATTTTCTTTTAAAAAAAGAAAAAGTTACCTAAAAAAAATATAAAAGTATTTTGTTTGAAGGAATAATTTCAATGTTTTTTCAAAAAAAAAAGATTTTGTTAGGGGGGAATCACTAGATCTTGGGTTACTTGATTCCTAAGAAGATTCGATGAAACACCAACATTGTTGTTCTCACTCCAATTGATGATGGGATGTACTTGCAACTACAAGGGACTTTAATACAAGATAGGGTCAGAATGCTTACATGTTTGTGGGATCTTTCCAATGTCAAGATTTTGAGTCCTAGTTCCAAAATCTTTGATTTTCGCTCAATAAAATGTCACAGCCCAATTTTAGGTCATGATCGGCACACAACTAAATGAACTCACTTGACTGGACAAGCCTAAGGGTACATGGTTCCACTAATATAAATTACTAACTCAATTACTTTGGCTACTGGAAATCTGGTAAAACCTCCCTCAAAATCTTAACAATCTAGATATCAAACTAACCTATTACATATCAAAATATCATAATCCAAGCTCAATAGCCATCATGTTTCTAGAGTTTTAGTTACAGACATAGAAAGGACGAAATATACAAAAAGATTATACTTAAACTTTGTTCATGTACATAAATCAAAAAGCACTCAACCTATGTCCTATAACTAAAAGATACTGGAGTCAACAACCAAAAGGCTATACTAACAATGGAGGCCCACCAAAATGATAACTCCTAGGCGCAATAATAGCAATCCCAGAAACCTGCAACTCAACAATCATCAAATCTAAAGGAAAGGAGTAGGGTAGTCAAACAGACTAAATGAGAGCATATAAGTAAAGTGGACTAGAAGGGGAAACTCATAAACAAACTAACATTTAAAATAAAATGAAATAGCTTGTAAATCATGTAATTGCTAAAAGTAATTAATAGATGTAATTGTTCACAAATTTTATGTTTTCTCCATACTTTTTTGTTAAAAAAAAACACTTATTGAAACTTCTTTCTAAGTAGAAACTCAAAACAGTTACTTAATATACTTTCTCGTTATTTACAAATACTCATTCTCAAATAAAACCAACCCCATTATCAAGTACTTAATTGATTTATGAGGGTTGCATTAGAAGAGCTAAATTTATGTGAGGAGCAATCCCTTTTAGGTAAAACAAAAGGCATGAGAAGGAAAGGTTAAATCATGCTTGTTTTTTTCTTTTTTTTAAAAAAAAAAAACCTTTCTATAACTTATAAAACAAATACTCTTAAGTTGTTAAAAACTTAGAGAAGTGGAAGCAAGATTAGTTCTGTAAAGAAAGTAAACTTAAAATAACAAATGCACAAGGAATACAGTAAAGTAAAAAGAAGGATAAAGAATCGCACAAAGCAATTTATACTGGTTTGGCCGAAACACTACCTACATCCAGTCTCAAACTTCACAAGTTGAAAGTTCCACTAAAACAAGTAGTCTTGTATGAACCTTTTCAAGCTTACAGTAGATATTCTTTCTTTAGCCTCACAATTTACCCCACAAGTAGTATTGTCCTAGCCTCTACATGCTAACTTACAATGACCACTAGTAGGTCAAGGTTACAAGTTTGAGAAAAGAATGTGGTTTTTACAATTTTCTCACCAAGGAGATGATTGCACTCAAGCTCTCAAGATAGTAATAAGGATAAAGAGTCTGTGAAGCGACTTGTTACAATGTAACTCATGAATGAGAATATCTTCTAAGCTGAAAATGCTAAGAAGATTTTAGAATACAATGTTTCTTTTTGAAGGGAAATTTTTGAAGCTTTCTGACTTTGAAATGATATGCGTTTTCTCTTGAAAATTCAACAACCTTCAATCTTCAATTGATGATCTTTTTATGGATGCCATGGTGAAGATAATGCTTATTCCTTAATGGCTAACATGTGTCCCTTTTTACACTATTGTGAGGAAAGAGGACTTTTGAAGCATTTTCGAAGCAAGCTCTTCTTTTGCAACTGACATTGTACTTTTGACAACTGTAACAATGCTTGTTGGTCCTTTCAAATATATGACGTGACACATATTTGCTACAACTATGGTTCTTCAAAAAGGAAGACTAAGTTTGATCTAAGTTTCTTGATATTGAAGAAACGTTCTTGAGACATAGAGTTCTAGTCTTGATAAGCAACATTTTCTTTATGATGAAATTGGTTTATGGAAGTGAGTTGCATTTTAAGATTCTCAATAAGTTTATAAAAGAATTTGAGTATGACGTGTTAGAAATATAAAGGAAAAATTTTGTTACGCGAGAATTTCCTTAGGGACCTTGATGGCCATGTCGAAGGGGTTCCTAAAGAAGTACTTTGTTAGTTTCAAGGTGAATGGATTAATGCTGAGCCAGAATTGATATACCAATACTAATGTTTCAGAAGGTGGCGCTATGCACATTGCCATGTGATTTCAGAATGGATATACAACTGTGTGATATTTGTCTCAGGGATACAATTATTTAAAGGCTAAGATCATGTGCTGAAGGCGTAAAATACTGATAGTGTGTAGGATGAATATTTGATTTGCAAATTTTTGTATCTGTAGGAGTGGCTGACCTGATTTGTCAAGGTATATAATGCAGGTATTTGCTCTTGGCATAGTTAATGATTAACATGTATTGGAAGTTTTTAGTTAGTGATGTTTTTGTTAGGCTATGATTTGTACTCTTACTTGCCTCTTGGTGACTACAAGAAAAACCCGAGTTACCGACGGATTTTTCACCATCAGTCGATATCTGGATAGGTCTGTAAAGTGAGAAATTCGGGAAAAAAATCTTTTTACTACTTGGACATTAATGACGGATTTTCGATAAGCGCCGTTAATATTCGCGCGACATTATGCGGGGAAGAGCGAGGAGTTAAACGGAAAATCCGTCGGTAATTTGATTTAAATTTTTTCAAAATTTATAATTACCGAAGCAGTTTTTAAAGTCGGTAATTATATGAATAATTTTATGAATAATTTTATTCACCAGATGGAAAATCCGTGGTAATTTTATTTTAAATTTTTTGTCGGTGTTAATTATTGCAAGCGGAAAATCCGTCATTAATTTTATTTTTATTTTTCCGATTTTTAATTATTAATGACGGAAAATCCGCCGTAATTTTGTTTTTAATTTTTTAGTTGTTAATATGCAGCGGAAAATCAGTGATAATTTTATTTTTATTTTTTCGATTTTTAATTATTAACGGAAAATCCGCTTGTAATTTTGTTTTTAAATTTTTGTCGGTGATTAATTAATTTAAAATCCGCCGGTAATTTTATTTTTATTTTTTCGATTTTTAATTATTTCAGCGGAAAAACTCGGTAATTTTGTTTTTACTTTTTCCGGTGTTAATTATTACCGGCGGAAAATCATCGGTAACTTTATTTTTATTTTTTGATTTTAATTATTAATGAAACGGAAAATCCGCTTAATTTTGTTTTTTAATTTTTTTCGTTGTTAATTATTACCGATGATTTTCCGCTTTAATTTTATTTTTTATTTTTCCGATTTTTAATTATTCTGCGTGGAAAATTGCCGAGTAATTTTGTTTTTAATTTTTTCCGTTGTTAATTATTATCGATGGAAAATCCGCTCGGTAATAATATTAATTTTATTTCTAATTTTTAATCTGGATTTATTGATTACCGACGGATTTTCAACAAGCGGAAAAATCGTCAGTTAAATAATCAAATCATTATTTAATAAATATTTGAATTTCTTTTTATCTTTATAATTATGACGGATTTTCCGCTTGTAATTTGAAAATCCGTCGGTAATGTTATATCATATACTCAACACTCAACTCTCAAACATACTTCCACTTATCACTCTCATCTGGACCGCTACCAGCCGGGACCGGCGCGACCGTGTCGCCCATTGCTGACCGTCTGATCAGCCGCCGATCGCCCGTCCCACCGCGTCGCGTCGCCGTTTTTCCGCCAGGCGCCGACCGCCACTGTCCGCTTCTTCCGCCGGATCGCTGATCGCGCTCCGCTGTGCCGCCCGCCACGCTTCCAAGCGGCGTCGCCTGCTTCCTCCGGCGCATGACCTCGTCCGGCTGACTGGTCAAAGATCACGGCGCTGCCGCCGCCGACGCGCGCCTCACGCTGCCGCCGGCGACACGCACCTCTCTGCTCGGCAATGGGAGACGCCTCTGCAAGCCTCGCTTTCTCACTTCCTTAACTCTATTTCTAGCTTTTATCCATTATTCTTTTTCTGTGTTGCATGAACAACTTATCTTAAGTAATTTCAAACATTGCCTCTTCAAACATAGATAGAGATAGATTTATTCATTCTCGCTAAATATTTCATCACTAAATTTTAGTCACAGTTAAACCTTTGTGAAAAACATGACAAAATGAGAAACACACTATGAGTGGGCTAATGATTGATATTTTGTTCATAATAATAATGAAAAGCTTACCTTGGATTTTTTGTTTAGAACACTTTCACTTTAGAATTGAAAATAATTTAGTTATTAGATAGAATTATTTACTAGTTTAAAGCGTTTACTCAATGAAGTGTTAATTCCATGCAATATAGTCAAGAAATGTTAATTCCTTTATTGTTTCACTTGTTGATATAACAATTTTAATTATGCATGACTAATTTGTGAGCTCCTCAAGGTCATTACTACATTAGGCACAAAGAGAAGAATTCATTCAAAGAGCTACTAAGCCATATATAAGGACCATCCAGAAATTGCAGGGTAAGTAATTGTTTCTTCTTCTCATTTAATTATATTTTTGTTAGGATAGAGACTTATGATTTATAAGTTAGAGTTGTAGAAATTGGGATTGTGATGTGGGGGAAGAGCGTAGAGTGTCCTTCCCAGGCTTTGTTTAGTTGTTCTTTGTGGGAGATTGATTGTGTATCACGGAGATTAGAAATGCATGTTGTGATGTTATAAGGGGGTGTGCTCTAGAACGGTTTTAGGATCTTTAAATGTTTGTTTGATTGTTTGTGAACTTTATTTGACTGGATTGATATACATGTATATTGAAATCAATTTCCTGGGATGTGTTAATTTAAGGGGAGGTTCTATCAATTTTTTTAAAATTAAAAGACTGGAAGATATTTTGTGAGTTAAAGACCACAATCCATTTACTTAAAAGATTTTTATTTTCAAAATTTTAATTAAGATTTTAACTTTTGAATCTTTAAATGAATTTATTAGGTAAAATTACGAGCAAGAACCATGATTCCTACAAATGTACTATGGATGTATGATAGGGTGCACCCAGTCGAGGGGAATCAAACCTGAATTTCTGTGAGTTGAACAATTTATAAGGGTGGCTTGTCGACAGTTCAATTTATGAATGAAGCGAGAAAGTTAAGTGTCCCCTGCATAGGTGTAAATGTAGGAAATATTTTGATATGGATACCATTAGGTATCACCTATATAAGGATGGTTTTATGACGGATTATTGGGTTTGGATTATGCATGGGAAGTTGCCACACAAAATTTTGAACATGCTAGTGTTGAAAATGCCTATGTTATAGGTAGTTCAAGTAGAGTTAATATTGGTGAGCATGTCACGGGAAATGTTAATTGGGAGGATAATTCTAGGCGATATGAGGAAATGATTTATGACGATTGGTCCTCAAATTCATGCAGATTATGAACCTTCCGTCGAGGCTCCTAATGCCAGAAGTGAGAAGTTTTTCTCTATATTGGAGGTATGAAGGTTCCTCTATGGGAAAGTGTGTTCACTCGGAGTTGTCTCTAGCAGTTTAGGATGTTAGCTATAAAATCAGAAGCAAACCAAAGTCAAAATTCATTTGACCAGTGGGCAAACATTGATCGTGAAATTAGTCCACAATCTAGTTCTATTCCAAAGGATTTCTATCAGACTAAGAAATTAGTTTAAAAACTTAGGCTAAAATCGGAAAAAATAAATTGTTGTTTGAAGGGATGCATGTTGTACTACAAAGATGATATAGACCTAACCGAATGCAAATTTTGTGAAAACCTCTAGGTTTAAACCAAAAGATCTGGGAATGGAAGATATAAGGATGCCCTTACAAAAAGAATGCATTATTTGCCCTTAATTCCAAGGTTAAAGAGGTTCTATGCTTCAATGAGTTCAGCACCTCACATGAGGTGGCATTTTGAGAATAAGAGAAATGATGGTGTCATGACCCACCCTTCCTATGGTGAAGCCTGGAAACACTTTGACTAAACTTATCCTGATTTTGCTGTAGATCCTAGGAATGTTAGGTTAGGGCTTTGTGCAGATGGATTTACTCAATAATCGCTTAGCAAACCGTATTCCTGCTGACCTGTGGTTGTTACACCTTACAATCTCCCTCCTAAAATGTGCATGAAAGATCCTTACATGTTTCTAACTTGTATAATCCCTGGCCCCGATAATCCCAAAGCCAAGATTGGTGTTTACCTCCAACCATTGATTGATGAGCTTAAAGAGTTATGGTATTTAGGCGTACAAACTTATGATATTTCCACGAAATAAAATTTCTTGTTGAGGGCATCATAAATGTGGACTATCAATGATTTTTCGGCCTATGAAATGTTGTCAGGTTGAATGACGCAGGGAAAATTGGCATGTCCAATCTGTATAGAGGATACAAAAGCTCACATTAAAGCATGGTCGAAAAAACTCATGGTTTGATTGTCACGGAGGTTTTGGATCTTGATCATGAATTTAAAGGTAAGACGGATGCATTTAAAAAAAGATTGAACGTGATGAGCCTCTGTGAGGCTTAGTGGTAACCAAGTCTCGCACCGAAGTTAGAGACTTTCCAAAGATAATCTGAATCGGGAAAATCCATCACGATTGCGAGGATATTGGGTAGAACATAATTGGACCAAACAAAGTATATTTTGGGAGTCGCCTTATTGGGGTGATAATCTAGTTCGTCATTGTATTGATGTAATGCATGTGGAAAAAATGTGTGTGATAACATCATAAATCTTGTGATGGACAGATAAGACTAAGGACAATGTGAAAGCAAGAAAAAGATTTGGTTGAGTATTGCAAAGAGACCTGAGTTGAGTTCTGAAGTTGCTGACGTGTATGTAAGTTTAAGGCCAATTACACACTAACCAATGCGAGAAACAAGTTGTGTGTAGGTGGATGCAAGAGTTAAGGATGCATGGTTATGCTTCAAATTTAGGTAGATGTGCTAATGTTGCACAAGGACAATTTTTGGTATGAAGAGTCATGATTGTCATGTATTTATGGAGTGTTTACTTCCTATTGCATTTAGAGAATTACCTCTCCCTCGCTTGGAAGCCATTGACTGAGTTGAGTCAATATTTTAGAGAACATATGTGCCCACTTTGAGGGTTGAAGATCTCCTAATTATGGAGAGAAACATCCCTATAATTCCGCAAATTAGAGAGAATATTTCCTCCGGTTTCTTTTGATTCTATGGAACACTTGCCCATACACTTGGCATAATGGCTTACGAATGTGTGGGCCGGTTCAATATAGATGGATGTATCCGTTTGAAGGCGAAATATTGGAAGTTTCAAGAGAACTGTGAAAATAGAGCTCAAGTAGAAGGTTCCATATGAGGCATATATCTCAAAGGAGACGCTTTCTTTTGTTCTATTACTTTGAGTCTCATGTTGAGTCTAGGCGAACAAGGGTTGGTCGAATGATGATGGGGGTGAAAGTTCAATTCAATATACTTTATCTATATTCAATCCAACCAGACGTCTTTCTTTGGAAAGTCCAAGGCACATTGGCTATCGAGAGAGAGAAACATGTCGTGATTTGCATATCTTAATCAAGCTGTGATGAAGTACAACCATTTAAGACGTAAGTTTGATCAATGTATCACTTTCAATTGTTGATACTTGTCATGCATCAAATCTTATTTTACTCGCAATGTTTAATTTACGTGTATTTTGAACAAGTTGATGAGCGACACACCCTTGAACAATTTCCAAAGCATGGTTCGGATCCTTTGTATGTAATCTAATTATTTAGTAACCATTTGATCCAAAATTCATACACATGTTCTAGTTGTCATCTTTTTGTGCTGATGTTTGAAGTTCAATTATTCATGTAGGTGTTTGATAAAAACAATAATGTAACATGTCCTTATTTACAAGTTTGGCTTAGGGTCCTGCTAACAAAGCAAATAGTTGGCCAATGTATTATGTGAATGGATATAAGTTTCATACATTTGAATGGGGCCAAGGGAAAGCTACAAACAATAGTGGGGTATGTGTCAGAGGGCATGCAGCGATGGGGAGAGGATTGGTATGGAGTAATCAAACAACATCGGAGATTGAATATGTAGGTGATGGACCTCAAAATTGGTAGTGTTGTTACTGTGATTGGTACGACTCTGAGGCGTCTAACACGCACACACAATCAATATAAACTTACTGAGGTGAATCATACTAAGAGATATGCTGTATATGATCCTTTCATTATTGCCCAGAATGCAAGACAGGTATATTATGCACCATACCCCGGAAAGTGTAGAAAGGATTGGAAGATGGTCATGAAAACTAAACCTAGGGGTCGAGTTGAGGTTGAAGAACTACCTAACGATGCTTATCAAGTGAATGACCCAATTCCCTCTCAGGTAGTTGTTGATACGGGAACATTGCCAACCTTACGTTCTGATTCAGGCGATGTTCAGATAATTCACTCTTCTAGTGATCAATTAGTGAGTGAAAGCAACGAAAGTGATGGTAGTGATGAGGAGGATGGGGAGGACCAGGAAGATGAGTTTGAGGATGATGTTGAGACTGAGAATGATGAAGATAGTCCTCAACTTTCAGATTAAATGTGATGTGTCCAACCTCAATTTATTACTTTTTTTCATTTTAAATTATTATACTATGAATTGATTTTTCATACGTTGTTGAATCTTTTTCAGATATGGCACCTAAACTCAAAAATAAGGGCAAAGGGAAGGGTGCCCCAACAATCAAACAATCAATCCTCCCACTCAAGCATCCACCACAGCCGCTCACACCTCCACTTCTATCCCTTCCATGCCACCAGCCCATGCCCATGGGAGTTTACTATGATACCTACTCCTGGCTGTAGGATCAAGTAGTGCCTTCACCTCCACCTTTATCACCATTGGCAGATCCTATGGTCACCCCCACACATGACTCAGAAGGGGGTGCCGAAAGCGGGGCAGTAGGTGGTGCCTCGGCGGGGCAATCAGGACATGGATCCACAGCAGATAATCGGATAAAGCTTATACGTGTCCGTGACAAGTAAGTTAATTAATTTTTCAATTTCTTATAAATCATGTAACAATTTGAACAATTTCTTGACATGCTCACTTCGATGTTTTGTACTTTTTGCCAAGCAGTTGGGAGCCAAACACAGCGGCCATGCATGAGGTGACACACACCATCCAAAATTATATGAACGCCGATTGAGTCATTCGGCAAGTTATCAAGTGCGAGAAGGAGCTGGTTTCTTGAGGAAGGTTCATGAAATAATTATTATGAAATGTGTGATTTACTTTAAAAATATTTTTAATTACCTTTTTTTTTGTTTATTTTCATGGCTAGAGCCACTTCATCATCCATCCCAAAGATGAAGAGTTTATGTTTAAGTGCTTCAAATCCAAGGTAGCTCACAGGCTGCAAGACATGTACATCAACATTCAAGAGCGGCGGGACGAGAACCCCAGGAGGATGACTCAGGCCAACTTGGACTATTTGTGGCAATGCTGGAGAGGTGACAAGTTCAAAACGAAGTCTTTGAAAGCCAAGAGAAAACGGCGTCGCATAAAGGGTGGCTCCTTCATTATGGTGGTTCTGCTAGTATCGAGTCTACGCGTCGCCCGATGATTTACTCATTATTTTAAACATCTTTAATTCCTCTTGTTAAATTTATATTTTATTATATTAATGTTTTACATGTTTCACTTGAAATGCAGACCAATGAGCTAAAGAAGCCACCCACACAGAGTGAATTTTTAGAAAGACTCACACGCACAAGCTAGAGAAGAGCGTGGAGTCGATCCTGCCGTGAGAATATTTGGGTATATATGTTACGTGCTCTTATTCATTGTATATATACATAATTTATTATTTCATATATTTGGTATCATTACTTTCATTTTTTTATAGCATGCCTATGAGCAGCTATCTGGAGGCCAAAACCAGCGAGAACAAAGGATCGGTGGTGAAGAATGCCCACCGCTTGATGACGACAAGTTATGGCGGGAGAGGTAGCTCGTGTCCTTACAAAGAACCGCATCTCTGACATGGGATCATTTTATGTGAGTAGTTTATCGGTAGCTCACATCGGGCATCTACAGGTCTTTGCCGATCCATCCGCTGATGATGATGAGGTTCGCGAGCAAGTTCACTTGCTCAATGCGGAACTTTCATATGCAAGAGTAAGGAGGCGCGATTGAGAATGGAGGAGGTGAAAAAGAATATTAAAGACAATGAAAAGGCCTTGGAGATCGACACTAAAGCAAATGAAGAAGGAGATGATGTCTTTGTGGCGAAGATGCAAGCGGCTCTTCGCACCACTTGATGATGATGATGATGATGGTAGTGGCGTGATGGTGATGATCTGTCGACTTTTCCGATTTGAGTTTACTGTTTTTCTTATTATTTATCATATGTTGACTTCTTTATATTTATGCTTGTACACTTTGTTGTATTTGTATTTATGTTTGTCGACGATGGTGGAACTTTATGATGCTTATTAATTGAGTATTTTTTTTTTATAATTTGTTATTATTAAATGTATTTATAATTATTGTTAAGCAAAACATCAATTCTTAAATAATCAGGTAATCCAAATATTGTTAAATTTTTATTTTTAAATAAATAATATCATGATTTTTAAATCGATAAATAAAAATATTACGATGAAAAATGCAGCCGACAAATAAAAATTTAAAAAATAGAAATTTTGGATGATTAAGCGGATTTTCCGTCGGTAAATATAAAGACCAAAAAATAAAAATTTCAGACTTTGTTGATTAAGCGGATTTTTAGTTGGTAAAATAATAAACAAAAAGAATATAAAATTTTATTTTTGAACCATTGCAAACGAAAAATCGTGGTAATATTAATGACGAAAATCCGTCGATAAATTAAAAAATATAAAAAATCTTAAAAATTAGCTGGACGAAAATCCGTCGGTAATGAATAAAAATCCGTGGTAAAAATTTCAACCCGACATTTTTTACGACTTTATGTGAATCAATTTACCCGACTGATTTTTGTAAGAATCGTCGAAAAACTCGGTAAAAATTTCCGACGGATTTTTTCCGTCGGTAATAATTTCCGACGACGTTATTACCGGTTGACAAAATCCGTCGGTAATAAATTTATCCGTCGATAACTCAAAAAATCCGTCGGTAAATTCCGTCGGTAACAGCTATTTTTCTGGTAGTGTATAGTATACTCTAATTATCGAAAAAAAAGACCCTCAAATACAAAATTAATCATCTTTCTTGAGTGATTCCTTCAAAATTTTATTTGTTGTCCCCAAAACTAGGCTAAAATAAGTTTTCTCAATAGTTATGGAGCTTACAATGATCTCCTTTTTTTTCTTATTGTGACAAATCAATGTTTGAAAAAGTTGCTTTGAGAAAGGAATAGGATATTCAAGGTGCAAAGAGATACTTGATATTTAGCAAATTTCACATCTTAGAGAATTTCTTTTAGAGTTTAAGAAACTTTAGATGTGTTAAGAAACTTTCTTGAGGCAATGGAAACTAAGTTTCTACAAAAGAATGTGTTGAATATCTCATAAAAAATAAATAAAAAAAGCAAGATAGGCAAAGATAAAGCATACATATAATAAGATAGCAATAATAATCATTCAAACAATAGAAAGTAAAACTAAATTAATATTCAAAAGACAGAGATAAAAATAAAAAATAAAATAAAAAGAAATATGCAACAACCCCAAAAACAATGTATGCATGAGCAGATCTCCCTCTGATAATAAGCTTCCTTTTTCATAAACATGAATAACACTTTGTTAGCACTTTTTCTCCTTCTTTTATCATCAGCAACAAAAGATCTTCTGAAGGAGAACACCATCATGGAATCCTCCTCTGCATGTCCCGTAATAGCCTAATCATCTGCAACATAAGCTCTTCATGCCTTCTTACTCGAGCCTCATGAGAGGTTACCATTCTCAAATCAATCTAACCTTTGGGAAATATATTTGTAGTTAGTAAAGAGCAGGTTCAATTCTATAGAGGTGATTGAGTGCAACTCTATGTAAGATGAAGGTTAGGCATGATTATAGTGCTCATAGACATCAGGTTGACGAATCCTTGAGGTTGCAGGGGTTGGCTATGCATATGTTGAAGTGAATGGTGGAGGTAGTAGAGAAAAATCTAAGAATAGGAAGTTGTGTTAAATAAGACATTGTGGAGGTTGTAGATTACCTCAGATTCAAATGCTCCATATCTTTAGAGGATTCTGCATAATGATCCTCAAAAGAGTGGCTAATTTGCTCATGCAATTAAACCATTTTCTTGCCAAGTCTTCAGGGGAATGGCCTTGTCGTTCCTTTTCTTCATGTTCCATATCTTTAGATATATGTTGAATTATCTGATCTTAATGTCGTAACTATTGCTCATGGGATGTAAGAGAATAAAAAACAAAAAATGAATTAATGAAATAATGAAATAATGTGTGTAAGTTATTGAGGTAGTGGGTGAGGTATAAATAGTTGTCCATATGTTTCACCAATAGCTAAAGTTTTTTGGTATGATGGCATCTTAAAGTTTTTGACTCTATTCTTTTTTAAAGAAGCAATGATTAGGCCAAGAAAAATGGTTTATGCATGTAATAATTAATAATTAATAGTGGAAACCATTAAAAGTTAAAGAAGAAAAAAAATCTATGAATGTGAGTCTCACAAGTTTCTGCAAGTCGTGATTTATGTTCTCACATGTGCTTGACATTACAACATAATCTAGCTCCATAATCTCAAGTTTGATAGAAAGTTAAAGAAGAAAACAAAAATCTATAAATGCGAGTCTCACAAGTGATCTAGAAGTAGTGATTTATATGTTCTTACCTTAGTTCTTGACACTACAACGTAATCGGGCTCCATAATCTACAACTTGATAGAAATATTGGTCATAGAGCCCTTTATTTTATTGTTTAGATAAACAATTGATGTTTTCCCGATGATCTAGGCCACATCAACATAAAAAACAACTAAAACAAATCAAGATTCAATCAAATGTTGAATTTTCATGCATAAAAGTAAAATCAAGATCAATAACGTAATTGAAAATATTCAAATAACTTATAAACAATAGAAAAAGGAGAGTGGAATAAATAAGAAGAAGAATGAGATAAAATTGTGGTTTAAAATAATGGATACAAAGAAAAAAGGAAAAAAGATTATCCATCACCCATTTCTGTAGCTCAAACCTTTGCCTTTCCATTCAAGTCAACCAATTCTCCTCTTTCAATGGACAATTCCCATAGATCTCCTACTAGTGACTCCTTAACCTTTGCTGCTATCACCATCAAAAAGATATCTACTAGGCTAACCATCCTCATCAACATCCCAAAGAAAAGGCATGCAAAGAAGAATGAAAATAAAAATTATTAGAAAAGATAGGGGTGGGAGAAGAAATTGCTCAGTAAAAAAGATAAGAAAAATATCATTAGATCATGGATGAGAGCAATTCTTGAAAATAAAACCCAAATATGAAGTGAATTTCTATCACAGGAAAGATAAAAGGAGACTGAATGAAATGATTTTGAGATCGCATACAAAATGAATATAAATGATAATAGATAGTAATTATGATAGATATTAAAAGAATTTGAAATTTAAATATTCTAATTGATTATATTAATTTTGAAATATACGTTCAATTTTTATTAAAAAATCAAAATTTTATTTTTTTCATGTGTATCAAAGTGAGTTTATTTTTTTTTAATAATTTAGATTAGGATTTGAAAAACATTTTACAAAAGAATATGTTTTTTCTAAGGTACAAATATGCATTGCATTAAATATATGTCAAACTTATATTGATTGAAATTTTTTTGAATATTGATATTAATGCTTAATTTGGATCCATATTATGATTTTTCAATTAATTATGATTTAAAATTGATATCCCATAATTAATTATGATTAATTTGATTGATATATGTTAATTAAATGTAATGAATATAATTGATGTTTCTTAATTACTTGTGCTTCATATATAAAAATTAAATTTAAACCAAAGAAATACTTAAGTGCATTGTGAGTAAGAGAAAATACTTGCTCTGATCTATTTATTAATTAACACATCAGTTTTGTGGGCTATTATTGTCTTCTATTTTTCTATATTTTTAATGTAATTGTTGATTTGTTAATCAATAAATAAAGCAGAGAAAATAATTTATCTTGCTTTAAAAGCACATAAGAATTTCTCTTTAAACCATTTGAAATTTAAAAAATTAGAAAAAAAGAACCAATTAAAATATGACAATTGTCAACTCCTTACTTGTTTAGTCCTACAAGTTATTATTAATATATAGATTGTTGATTTTAGTTATGTTATTTTTGTCAATTTCATTATAAAATGTTTTATATAAAAAATTTAAAAAATTCAATAACGTAGAATTATTACATTCTAGGCAACAACTTTTATTTCATTGTAGTAGATAAGATAAATTAACTAATAATAAAGGTGATACAATTGTAGGCAAATAATTATCTCAAAAAGTTTTCCTATGTCTACAAAGGATAATAAAATATGTTTTTAACGTTTCTATTGAATGCAATACATATGATAAAATAACTAATAATAAATGTATATTTAGTCATTGGGTTTATTAGTAAAATAACTGACATTAACAGTTATTAACAATTGATTCTATAGACAGAGTCATCAGTATGAATCTGATAACTGAAATTACTACTTATTAACCATAATTCGTCATATTCGTCCAAAGACAGATTTACCTTTAATGCAACTGATGTCTCTAATTAGGTGTACATGATTTGTATTGTGAGTTATGGTGTTTAAGAAATCTGAAGTGCCCAAGTACATCCCACTTGATCCTTCCCTCAATTAGTGTCATGAAGATAAGGATCTGAAGTTGCTTCCATTAATGAGATTATTTTGGTGTAAATATCTATTTTTCTCTCTTAGAAAAAGTAATTAACCTTTTTTTCGAGTAAATTTTCAAATTAGTCCATGGTCACAATAGATTAATTTTGAGGTCTGTCACGACCTAATCTGGGCCGTGACCAGCGCATAGGGGGCATGTTCCCTAGCTAGCCTTAAGACCCAAATTTTCCCGAAAAATGGACAGTTTCCTCTATTATTTTGGACTTTTCCCAAACACAAAACCTACAAAAATATATTCTTACGATATCCAATACAACGGCACAACCAAATTACTATAATTATATATACTATTGTAAGTCTCAAAATAAAGTTTTTCTCATCAACTACATTTTAAGTTCAAAGCATAAGTTACTATAAAACTTATCAATCCATAATATTTAGATTCAGGAAATAAAAAAAGGTACGATGTTATCCTATCAAAGTACATATGCAAGAAAACATAAAATAAAACATAGTCATCACATTTAAATATCTATCAAATAAGTTTTAAAACATAACACACCCCTGATCCTGCTTGTGACAAAAAGGAGCAACATCTATCATAAGAATAGGGAACTCTTCCCTCGACATGGCCCATGAATTAATGTAGACTTACCAAAAAAGAGGGTTTGAAATCTATTAAACTGGAGGGGATTGGAACTCAAACCACCACCTGAATCTGAAAAAAGAGGGAAGATAACAGAGTGAGTTTGACAACTAGTGAATGGATAAAACATCTATAGCCCACATGGGATAATAACAAAATCAAACCAATAATATTGGCAAGCTATATAAATAATATGGTAACAACATTCATAATCAAAATAAATACATATGGGGAAGTGGCCATAGACAGGAAATTCCATCAGGATTACATACTCGGGCAGCTATTCCCTTGTGTGATCCTACCTTCCATTAGAAACCATAGACAGGTAGACCTATACTCATTCATCATGTACAATTCTCATATAAAATCAACTTCATTATCCAATATTCAAATACTCGTGAAGGTTATATAAGAAGAACAAATTCTATTTGGGGAGTAATCTCAACCCATTTAATCTCATTTTAAGGTGTCTCAAATAGGATCATCTCACTCTTTCATCTAAATGAAAAAAAAAAATACCATGTGCACATAGACCATTATATCCCTTCACTATGGCAAGCAATATTGCCATTATATCTCTTTACTGTAGCTAGTGGTATTGCCATTATATCTCTTTGCTATGGTTAGCAGTTTTGCCATTATATCTCTTTGCTATGGCTAGCGGTGATTCCATCTTAAAACCCATGATGGTTATCTTCATTAAATTTTTTCTTTCAAACACAAATTACAAACCTAAGATTCAATCTTCATATCAATCTGACCTTACAAGTATCAAATATCATAAACTTTTTCAATGCACATGGAAATAATATATAGCAAAATCATGACATTATCAATAATTTTTAACCAAATCATGTAAATCGGTTAACAAGAGACAATAGGGATTTAATAAAATTCATAAATAATTTATGGTATAAGAAATTAACCATAGATACTAAATCTACTCACAACAATGGTTCCTAAAGAAAGAAGAACACTTTTCAAGCTAACGAAAATTCCCGATTGGTGTCCAATTGCTCTACAACTCTAGGAACAAGACAATAACAATATATGTGAGCTAATAATGCCACCAATTAACATACATGAGCTCTACACATCAAAATCTCCAATTTCTATACTCTAGGGCTCCAAAAACCCCTAAATCCACCATGAACAACCACATAGAAAATTCAATAAGATCAATAGAGAGATTTTAGCACTTACCTATTACATCAAGAGGAAGGCAAATAGAGGAAACACACCAAGTCTCACTGCTGTAGTGAGTTCCCTTCCTAAAGTGAGAGAAACTCATGAACAGAGGAGAGAGAGAGAGAAAGAGGAAGGCAGATAGAGACGAAGTTGCAGAGGCACTGGCAATACAATGGCAGTGTGGTGGCACGACATGTTTTCCTATGCAAGAAAAAGAGAGAATTGAGAGATGAAAAAGAAGAAGAACAAGAAGAAGAAGAAGAAGAAGAAAAAGGAAAAGAAAGAAAAGAAGAAAGAAGAGGAAGGAAAGAAAAATAATGGGAATGAGAGGAGGAAGGGAGAAGGAAAAAGAAAAAAAATGAAGGGTTTTCTATTGTGGTCATATCACTTAAGGTGTATAGATGGGCTACTTTTTTTTTGGGTTGTGTAACACCCTAATATTTAACTCAATACACCTAGGACGCATTTAAGTTAATTATTAGTTATTACTCTTTTGTTCCAATTCTTAACTTTAAAATACCTAGCGAAAATACTTGTAAATTTTGTTTTTTTTTAAACTTCAAATGAAAACATGTGTCTCGCATACATAAAAGAATTACGTCATCTGTCTCGCATACAGGTGGAAAAGAAATGAAAACACATCATAGATAGACATGGATTATAAATGAACACAAAGTCATAGCATAACACATCTTCATAGATTCATATGTCATCAGTGTAAGGGGTTTCTTTTTTTACACCATAATACGTAGTTATAATAAGTAGCATCATACTCACTATTAGAGGTTGGGATAATACAGTCATCCATAAAAGTCATAAAAGAAAAACTGAATACAGCTGGCCAAGATCTCTCCTCCCTGTTACCCCTACTGGGGTGCGCTTAGGTAAATAAGCTCTAATATACAAAAAGCAAAAGAAGGCTATCATCTCCATGTCATGTGCAATAGCACTCCAAGGTCTACCGCTAACTCCTACTGCTATCCCCCTGGGAAGGAGGAAAGTAATGAATCCACTGGGCTAGCTTATCGGGTGTAGCTAGATGATGAGCGGGACAGATGTGGGCACCTTGGTGTGGTCGAGTAGCTCCCTTAACTCTTCTCACGAACTGAGTCACAATGGCCTCACTACTGCCTCCAATCTCCATGGGAATGATAGGTGTGGAAACCATATGAATAACGCTGGGTGGCAAAATCCTTGGATGGGTCGGTCAGTGGCTCCAACGAATGGGGGGTGATCGAGGGGTGTAGTTGGGGTAATCACGGACGCCCGAAGCGGCAGGGTGAGTATAGCAGATCTGCTCCCCACGCAAACAAGCACACTCAAAAACAAGGTCATCACTAAGCGAGGTAGTGAGGCAGAACCTAAAGCTAGTGATTGGGTGTGCAAAGGGATACTCCATGAAAATAAAAAGGCGCACAACACATCGACCCACGAAGTGATACGTCTGATAAGCGGCATCAAAGTGCAACTCCTAGGTAGGAGCATCAATGAAGATCACGAACGATGCCATCGACCTTTGAAATGAGATAGAAAAAAAGAAAGAAGGAACGAGAAACTTATACAAGAATCTCAATAAGGCTTTTGCCTCCTAACAAGTGTCATCATCTACATCGTTAGGAACCTCGGTGTTTCATTATGAAATAGTGGGCATCTATATAAGGTTCAATTATTAAGTTCCAAATACTATTAATCCAAGGCCTGCCTATTTTAGCATGAATCTTAATGCATGGATGTAACATGTTAAGTCATGAGTACATGTCAATGCCACAATTCAAACGTCATAATATAAAGAATACAAACTCTTCTAGCACGATCTTATCCTTATTAATCTTTTAGGTGATTTAAGCTTCTTATTCTCTTTTTTATGGGGGTCATCCTATTATTCTCTCCTTTGAAAGTTCTAGATTATGAGCTCATACTTCACTAGTCGTCACTAATCTACACTTATCCTCTCTATAAGCTAACTCTCAACTCCTAGAGCCCGAGATAGGGGCATAGGATTACCTTTTATAACCTTTAATTCAGGGAGTCTAAAGGATCATTTTATTGAATCACCTCTCATAACCTTTAATTCAGGGAGTTTGGAGGATCATTTCTATGTATTTTATGTCACCTTAACTTTAGCATGTTATCTGGAGATGCAAATATATGAATACATCATTTCATATTCCATGCTCACCAAATACTTAAGTTATGCACCTCAATTATTCAAGCATAATCATAACATGCCATAATACATCATATAATTGATCACACAAGCATGCATTGCATTCTTTGTATATATCCATAAGGATGTCATAAACCAACATCTTGTAACAATAAATATGCTTCTACCCAGTGTGCTGCAATCAAGGACCGAACCCAGCTAATGCATATGCTATGCTTAACAGGACATATATATACAACGTACTAGAGATCATTATTTGCATAATTCAAGATCAAGCATGTAAGGTCATCAATTCATGTTATTTCAAGTGGGAACACGCTTATTTACACATATCAAGGTCTGGTAATCGATTACATGAGCTGATAATCAATTACACAGTTCAAATTTTCAAAACAGACATGTTCAAGCTGCTGGTAATCAATTACATAGGCTGTGTAATCGATTACCAGTGTTAAATTTTTGAAACTGGCTTGATTATCTTGCTGGTAATTGATTACATGAGCTATGTAATCAATTACCAGTGTGAAAAACACATCTGGGCCTTCAAGAACATCCTGGTAATTGATTACCGAGGATGGTAATCGACTACCAGAGTCAAAAACTCATTTTAGGGCATCAAAAACATGCTGGTTATCAATTACAACATGTTGATAATCGATTACCAGAAACCCCATAAGTTGAAAAACTCAAGTATTGACATCCTTCAAGTTATTCTTTCATTCTAAAACCATTTAAAACACTATTCCAACATTTTCTTTAAAATCATACTCACATTTTCCTAATCAAACAAACTCTTTATTAATAGATTTTCTAATTACATAGAATCACATCTTTACTCCTCTTAAATTCCTAAATCTTACAAAAACTCTTTGTAAATTATAGAAACAAAGTTGAAGCCTCAAAGTAAAATAAAATCGACTTTAAAAACTACACCCTCTCAGGGCCGAAATCTATATACAAGAAAATGGTATCCATGATCAAAAGTTTCATTTAAGATGAAAGAGGCAAGTTTTGAGCTTTAGATTTAGGTGATGGCTAGAATCATAAACATATTATGCAAGTTTCATTTTAATCTTTATCATTATAAGGTGAGAACTTGAAAAATATAAATATGATGTATAAGACTTAGAATTTAAATATGAAGATGCAAGCTCATTTATAGTTAGAATTTAAATATGAAGATGCAAGCTCATTTATAGTCTTCAAGGCTTAGGTGATAACTGGAAATATAAACACGAAATGCAAGTCCATTTTCTTATCTTCAAGATTTAAGGAGATAATTTAGAATACAAACATGATATGCAAGGCTTGAAATTTTAAACATGAGATTTAAGAACTTGAAAAATAAACATGAATGCATTCCATTTTTTTATCTCTTTAAGCTCCAAACTCAAGACTTTTAGAGAATAACTTCTTGACCCCAATCAATCTCGCAAAATGAAAGTGAGCTTTATAGTCCATCAACACCATGGTTCCAAGAATATCATTTCTTGGACTCACCATTAAGCTCAAAAAGAATACCAAAGCAAACCAACAAAACAAACTTTTTCTCATTTTCTCTTGAAACTAAAAATCAAACCTTATGCTCTAGAGGTCAAATATATGATGGCAACATAACCAACATCAAAAACCCTCATCATCAAGCCATGGTCTTGAGCATCCAACTAACAACAAAGTCCAAAAATCAAGAGAAGAAAGGAGGAAGAACTTGTCCATTTATCCAACAACAAAAACCAAAAAAAAGAAACAAAGAAAAACAGGAAGAACTAAAAATAAAAATCCCTACCAAAGATGTTTTCTTGTTAGCAAGGGAAGAGCTTGATCTTTGTGAAGGAATGAGAAGAACAAATCTTCTCTTAGAGCAACAATGGATTCATCCAAGAAAAAGAAAAAGGGAAGAAAGTTTTTTCTTGAGCTTTTGTGTTTAGAAATGAAAAAGTTATGTATCTTGCAGATGATCTATGGTGGTGATGTGATGGTTTGAGATAGAGAGGTGGAGGAGGAAGAAGAAGGAAAGAAATCTTGAGATGAAAGAGAAGAGAAGATTTTTGGCCAACTTTTTGAACAAAGTGAAAACCAAAAAAATAAATGGTGAAATGTGTGTTTCTTTTATGTTAGAAAAATAAATATGAAAGTGTATGAGGGGAAGGAAGGCCGTGGCCATAGGAGGGCTTTTGGGGGGAAATTTTCATTTTTTATTTGTGCTAGGACATGTGGTTTAGAGTGGGTTTGATTAGGCAATGGATTAGGAATTGGTAATTAAGTGTTTGGGCTAGTAATCAAGTGTTTAAGACTTTTTAAGACATGATTAAGGAGTGGTCTTGCACACTTAGTGGAGTTAAGCTTCATTAGTTAAAAATTTAAACTCCAACATGATTATTTAATTTAGGGAAATGGAGAGAGAAAACACTATTGCTCATGACATGACATAATGTCTTAGATTAAGGAAGTGTCATAACCCAATCTTGGGCCATGACCGGCGCACAAGCCAGATGAACTCACCTAGCCTGGTAAGCCTAAAGATGTGATCTCACTAAAATAAATTTTGAACTCAAATACTTTGACTACCGAAAATTCGGCAGCATTTCCCCTAAAAATTGGACAATCCATATTTAAAATTTACCTGCTACATAATGCAATTTCATAATCCAGAATCAACAGCCAGAATATTCCAGTAATTCCAGATATACAAAATAACTAGGCTTAAACTCTTGCTCACACATAATCAAAATACACGACCTATGTCCTATAGCTGCAAAATATTGGAGTCAATAACAAAAAAAAAAACCTCAATTGGCAACAGAGGCCTACCAAAAAGAATATCTTGGGCAAACAACAACCCCAGAGGTCTGCTACTCAGCTACCCGAAAACCGGAAGGAAAAAGGGAGGGTGAGTCAAACAGACCCAGTGAGGACTATAAACAAAGTGGACGAGAAGGAGAAACCAATCAATGCACGAGCATGTAATAGAAAACAAGATAGGCTATAAATTATACACATTTCCAAAAGCCAATAATAACAATATAATAGGCCATACTTTTATATTTCTTCCATAGTTTGAAAATAAATACTCTTCGAAATTTTATTTCTTAGCAAAGTCTCAAAAATAAATTACTAAATACATTTTCTCACTTTTCTCAAATTCCTTATTCTCATATAAAATTTACTTCATCATCAAATACTCAAATACTCATGAGGGTTACATAAGAAGCATAAATCTTATTTGGGAAGTAATCTCAACCCATAAATCACAAAGTTCATTAATTCTCAAATAATGTTTTTTCAAATTCTTATCTCACTAAGAGAAACTATGTGCACATAGGCCGTTACATCTCTTCGCTACGGCAAGCAGTAATGCCATTAAATCTCTTCGCTATGGCGAGCGGTAACACTGTTATATCTCTTTGCTACGGCTAGCGGTATTGCCATTACTTCTCTTCGCTATGGCAAGCGGTAATTCCATCTTAGAACCCATCATGGTTTTCTTAAATAAATTTTTCATCAAACCCAATTTATAAATCTAAGACTCAATCTTTATATTAATTTAACTTTACAAGTGCCAAATATCATAACTTTTCCAACGCACATTAAAACAACATATAGCAAAATCATAGTTTATAAAACCAATAAAGAGAGCTAGTAATAATCTCAACCAAATCATCAAGTCAACTAAATCATCAAGTCATAATAATAATCATCATATTTGAGAAAATCAACTAATCGAACTAACCAATCAATCTAAGTAGCTCAACATAAAAATTTTATCAAATCTAATAAATTAGTTTCTCCCATAAAAACAATTTAAAGCACCGTCACTATGTAAATAGTCACTCACAATACAAAGGGATCAACTAGGCCTCTCCCTGACAGCTCCGGAGGGATTAGCTTGCTCCACGTCAATAGAATCTAGCAAATATATATATTTTGACGAGTTTAAATAATTTATTTCAAAACAATTTATCAATTAGAGAGCCTATTGAACAAAACCCCCAATTATGGAACCTAGGGCCCCTAAGGATTAGAGAAAAATCAAATCTTAGTACTACCCACTACAACCTATTAATATTGGAGCTTCAACTCACTAGATTTACACTTAAAATACCAAACATATACCCATCCATCATTTTGAGAGCTCATTAGTTTGTAAGATATATCCTAGAGTAACAAAAATATGGATGAGATTGAGATTAGAGACTTACCTCAAGCTTTGGAAGCAAATGGGTATGGAGATTTAATGACAAACTAAGCTCACAATGGAGTTTGTGGGTTGAAAAGAAAATAAAAAAAAAAGAGAAGAAGAGGAAGACGGGATTGTGGGTGTGGGTATGGGTGAGAGAATAGAGAGGGAGGGAAGAGAGAAAGATGAGTAAAGTGAGTGTGTGTGTGTGTATGTTGGGGGGGAGGAGATGGTTACGATGGCTTAAAGCCACCCCCCCTTTCATCTTTTTTTTTTTGGGACTTAGGAAAAGACCAAATTGCCCCCCACTTAAGTTTTGTTTTCCTTCTCCCTCCCTAAACGAAAATCACGGTTTGTTAGGAAGGGATTTTGAACTTCCTTAAGCAATATTAGGCCTTCATCAACCTTAATTTTATTTTGAGACAAGATTAATAATTAAAATTAATCAACCTTTAATTAGAGCTTAATATTGCCTATATTTCTTTAATCATAGAAACTCGTTTAGCACAAATCAGGGGCAAAATGGTCATTTCACATAAAAACTCCCCAGGACCACCCGGACGTTTTCTCAGATATCATGCAATCATGTATAAATAACATTTCGAATTCCCAGGTCCAGCCGTCATTAAATCTTGTGTTAAATTACGTTAGGGGTACTTTGGTAATTTCATGTACAGGATAAACCAGGAATTAAGATTTTTACCTCTAACATCATTCACAACACATCTTTTCCCCTTCAAACATCAAACAAACCCCTTGAAAATAGCCCGGACCAGTTGTCCTTGATTCTCAAGTAAAAATGACCTCAGGGGTATTTTGGTTATTTGTACGCAAGGAAAAATCAGGGCATTATAGGTTGGTTTTCACAAGGTCCTTAAAATTGCACCATAAGTCCGTGGCTTACTTGCAACCTTTTCGTTGTTCTAATCCCAAGCCACATTCTCGTCCCAAGCATTCCAAATGCATTCTTGATTCTGTGGGTTGGGGGGGGGGGGATTAGAAATTTTCTAAAATGAGGTTATCTTTGAGAAGGGTACTTTGCATATTTAGGAGACTTGGGTACAAATGATCATGCATTGCACAGCATAGCATGGTGTCAATCCATCCATCTAGATTAGAAAAGAATCAATGGAAAAAGAATTGGAATTGATCAATATATCTCTCGAAACAAATGAAAAGGAAAGGAAAGACGAAACATAAATCATGATTCAACTAAGTCCTCTCGGGGACTTGCTTAATAGATTGGAAATAACCTAAGGACTTATAGTGTCCTATTTTTACAATTATGAGAAACCTTAACAATAATTTATTTTAGTGAGGGACTCATTTGCTTATTGATGAAATTATTATGAAATAATTTGGGAGTTTACTCATTTTTTTTACGTGAAAAATAAATAACTTTCTCTTTCTTGTTTTCGATATTTTCTTCATTATGCTGATTTTGTATATGCTTTTGACTTTGACATCATGAGCAAGACTCAGTAAAGCAACATTCTCAACATACTAATCTTGTAACAATGAATAGATCGATAGATAGAACTGCAATTTCCATTTACTTTACAATCCTTGTCCAGTTCGAACCAGAATATATATGGTAATCAAGATGTCGTTTCAAAACATACACAAAAAATGAGAACACTGCATTTATACTACACAAAATTTTTCACTCTTTCCTTATTCATCCTTTTGTGGATCGCCAGTTTGTTGGTTTGCCCATAGTGCAGTAAAATCAAGAATCTACATATATCTTCTAAGGATGTTCATCAAAGAATACTACAGTAAAACCAGTCCTTAGCAGTTGATTCCGCATTTCTTGGTATCGGGACCTTTAGTCTTGAGTACGAATGGATCAATTCTTACCCAGAGCAAGGAGAAGATTGAAGCCAACAGCACTGACCATATCACAACAATGGTGGGTGTGCGGTTTTGCCGCCCCATCAAACCTTTAAGGAATGGATACAGATGGACAATCACCCAGAAGGAAAAGAAAAGCTTCCCAAAAAGAGGTCCCCATGATTGGTAACCATTGTTTATGGCATCTGAGATTCCAGCAACAACTCCAACAATATTGATGATTAAGATGGTAGTTGGAGGAATTAGGAGTGTAGTCCACTTAAAGGTGTATAACTCCCCAAACTCCTCATCATCTGCTGCCTTGGATGTAACAGTGAAGTTGGTATCAATTCCAGCCAAAACCTTTAGAAGACCTTGTATAACAGCAAAGAGGTGCGCTGATACACCACCAATGACCCAGAACTGCTCATTTCTCCACCATTCCTCAATGCTCACTCCACTCCATTTCAATTCAAGAATACCAGTTGCAATGATTGAAGAGAAAAGTGCAACGAAGTACAAACCAGCAAAAGTGCTTATCTGAAATCAGAAAGCGAAAATTAGCATTATGAGCAAAGATGTGTATGCATTCTATAAGCACCGTGAACGAGGATTGAAGGATCCTGGAGCTATACTGCAATAGAAAGATGATTGGCATTCACATCATCTGTTGTGGCTTCGGAGGCTTTTATGGAAAGGTGGCATGTTACAAATTCATCACCATTTCAAACCTAACTTAGCACCTAAGGGGAAGGGGGCATATTAAAATTATTACCGGTGGCATGATGAATTTGTCAGTGAGTAAGCAAACTGCAGGAAGAATACAGTAGGCGACGAGAGGAATGGAGGTGAAAGGGTAGACAGTGGTGTTGGCATAAGCAAATCGCTCAAGCCACTTTAGCTTGCCTTCCTTGAAGCCATACCATAAAGGGCAATGGTGACTGAAGAAGATCTCAATGGATCCAAGAGCCCATCGAAGAACCTGGTTGAGACGATCTGACAAGTTGATAGGTGCAGTACCCTTGAAGGCATCTCTCCTTGGCATACAGTATATGGACCTCCAACCACGGCAGTGCATCTTAAAACCTGTAAGAATATCCTCTGTGATAGATCCATAGATCCAACCAAGCTGCATATTTGCACAGCAAAAGCATGGATGAGTTTAACTGTCTTAATTAGAGCAAATAAGATGTCAGGGAGTCCAAAGGCATGTGTGGTTAGATTACCTCAAGCCCCCATTCAGTTTTATCTTCATACCCACAGCTGATTACATGGATGGCTTCTTTAAGCAAAGCTGCAGGACTTGAGGAAGGAGGCACGCCACCTTCTTCCATCAATGTTGAGGTCACAAAAATAGAAGACTGCCCAAATTTCTTCTCAAAATTCATCTGGGACATCAGTAACTCTTTGTCATCATCCATTCCTATTTAGACATGCGACAAAACGGTTAGAATAGGTAAGAAGATAAAAAGAAGAAATCAACCGGGACTAGTTTAGTGCCGATAAAGACTAATGATTTAGGAAAAGAATAATATTGAGAACCTTTTAGGCTTGCACCCTCTCTGTTTGCGTCACTCTTGGCGTGCTTATTCTTCCTGCGGCTTCCAAAACATGGGCAGCAGTCACAGCTCACCATTTTAGGACGCTTGGGACCCTTGGGAGGATTATAACCATACAAAGCTTGCCTCCTGAAAACACAACCTGTGCCAACATACACTGGACCCTGAATTCCATCTAGACCCTTCATGTTAATCTGCAGAATGACAAAGGGAAGGGGAAGTAATCAAATATTGTGCTTACGAAATCGAAGTAAAATCAAGGGTATTCAAAAGTCAATTCCAATGCCGAGTTTCTTGCAGTGACTCACATCGAAGAAAACTGTGTTCCTGTTGGCATATCGATCATGTCTATCAATGCCATCGAATCTCTGAGGGAACTGGACGTAGCACACCTTTTTCCCAGTTTGCGGGTCCATCAAGAAGCACATGGCCTCGCGGACAGCCTTGCTGTTGTTGACATAATGGTCACAATCCAAGTTGAGCATGAAAGGAGCATTTGTTAGCACAGCAGAGACTCGAACCTGGAAATTAGAGCAATTGTCAGATTCAAAGAACTGTTACTCAGAGGTTGACAAAGATGATCGAAGTAAGTAATTAACAAAAGCTGCTAAAAGAATATTTTACCAGAGCATTCATTGCACCGGCTTTCTTGTGATGTTGAAAACCAGGCCTCTTCTCTCTGGAGACATAAACAAGGCGAGGGAGCTGGTTTCCTTCAGTATCAAGGCCTCCACTGTTACCAAGAAATACTTGAATCATACCCGGATGGTCCTTAGTGTTGTTCCCTGGCCATGGTGTCCCATCCTGCATGATCCACCCTCCTCGGGGAACTTTCTGGGCTTTAGCAACAAGGGCGTTGATCCTAACTTTAAACTCTTCATACTCTCTCTGCCAAGCACCCAGTTTAATGGTGAATAATCCGTGTTCTAATAAATCGATATCAAAATTTCAGAATTCTAAATAATGGAGGTAGACTTGATGCAAACCTTCATAGCTCGACGCTCCTTAACAAAGGTTGGCTGCACTTTGTCCTTTAGGTAGTCAATCTTCTCAGAGAAATACATCTCAGGTGCTCTAGGTTCTATAACAAATTTCTTACAAAATGGAACCCATTTCCTAGCAAACTCTGCGGTTTCTGACAGGGCTTCAAATGTACACATTGAAGCTCCATCATCAGAAATGTAGCACGATATCTTATCAACTGGGTAGTCCATGGCCAAGATTGAAAGAATGGTGTTTGCTGTAACCAGAGGAGGTTCCTTCATGGGATCCACAGTACTAACAAAGACATCCACAGGAGCAAGCATATTGGGTTCACCTTCACGCTCATACCTGAGAAACAACGTTTTGCTTAGCGGTGTAAACTTTGGGACATCAATATTACCAGCAAAATACACTAAGCACAATGTAATAAATTTTATACACCCATTAACATAAAACCAATTCAAGTTCTCCCTTTTCTTACAGATTTTGAAGAGTTTAATAATCTTAAAGGTTCAATATGCGCAGAGACTAGTTTAACACGAAAAGCTATTCTCATGGGGAGGAACTAGAATAAAGAATGTCTTTTCCTTTTTTTTCTTTTCCTCCAAATTAGTCCAGCCATTGAATTAACCCTTTAAGATAAAGTTGTACTTCTGTACCAACTGTGCCAGATACAAATGACACCTTTACCTGACGGAAAGGCGATCAAGGTAGGTCTCCCGATCGATAGGGAACCATTTGGGAAACTGATCAAGAATCCAAGAAAACGCAAACCAGATTTCACATACAATAGAGGTTAGCCAGAGCCCCAGTGCATCATGTACTGGGTTCAAAATTCTGTATCTGAGGAAGAAAGCAAGAATAACAAGCCGCGCCACAATCACCATCCTATATGGACTGATTTTGCTGGATGCTATCGGTACTTTCCTTGACAGTGGCTGCCTTGCCTCATCCAAGCTGCACCAATTTACATTCACATAATAACCAAAATATCAGTTAATAGCTGGGCATCATTGCTATAATTTCATTAGAGTCAACTACAAAGAAATGATAGACAATTTCCTAATTGCAGTATTGGAAGCATACATGGTTGCATCTGGATCTTCATCAGGTTCAGGCCCCAAATTGCCTTGCTGCAATTTCCAGTCTTCCATTCTGTCTTTCCATCCATCCTCTTTCTTTTCATCCCATCTTGCACTTCCTGCATTGATCATGTCATGCCACACATTGTTAATAAAAAAATCTCACCACACTGGAATAGACTATGAAAAACATATCTAGTCTCAAGAGCAAAAACTAGCCGACATCTTACCGGGTTCAGACACCGGATATGGATGCACTCGTTTATGCAGTGAAGAAGATAACATCTGCTCCCCATAACCATGAGATACTGTCATCGGCAACTCCCCACTTACCTGCATGCAGGCGAAAAATTGTTTAGTTCTGTTTAGGATAACAAGTTCGCGAGAGTACAAGCAGGAATGAAAGTGGCGCAGATCTTACAGGCCGAGAACGACCACTAGAAATAACAAGTGGGAATTGGGAATTCTCTTCATCTTCAGGACCCCTTCCATAGCTCATCTTCCCATGAAGCATAGCTTCTGCAGCATTGCCATGCTTGTCTTTTTGATCATCAATATTAAATTCATGCTCAATATCATCCACATCCTCCTCATCTTCGTCTCCCTCCACCCGTGGGCTCCCTTAGAACAATTAAGACATATTGAAAACAGATCATATTAGTTCATTTGAATTCAACCATATTAACTTACTAGAAAATTTGAGCTAGCGCTTACACTCATCCAACAGGAAATGTTAGAATATGAATTCTATGTTGTGAATTGACTGACTATCAGGAATTCATACGCAAATAAGTGGGGAATTAAGTAACAATATTATCTCTCAGTACGTCAGTTCTGTGATTTCAGAGTGTTAGAATTCCCCGTTTATTTACAAATTAATTCCCTATGGTCGATTTACACCAAAAATGTTGACATGACCGAATTCCTTATGGCTAATGCATGCATGCGCATGTCCCCACTACAAAAAGACTATGATATATGCTTACCTTTGAGACGCTTGTATCTGGTCTTGCACTGTGGACAAAGCTGGCTCCCTTCTCTCCTTTCATACTCGTAACACGGCCGGCACACCGGAAAGCCACACTCATTACAGGCCACAAACAAGTCTCCATCCACCGTGAGTCCCACGCCGTCGCCACAAATCTCACACACTTGGCCATCCAAGTTCTTCAAAGGCTTGGGCTGCACCAAACGGGGAAAAAAAAACAAAAAAACCACTCAACGGTTGTATTTACCAATCAAATGTGAGATGAAAACGTACCAAAACACTTTGTCTGTGTTTCTTCTTCTTTTTTTTTTTCTTGTTACAGTAGCTTTCATGGTTGATACATTACCTCTTCATGGCCATGAATGACCACGAGCTCGTTGCGGTTGTGAGACCCAGCGACCAGTCCAGCGCTGGCTTCCATGTCTTGGTCGTGACTCGATGAATGGGACAATATGGGGTGTGTGATCAGAATCAGACACAACACAAGGGTGTGTGGTGTGTGGTTTTGAGGTTGAGACCTTCAAAGTTTGTGTTTTATGAAGGAAGATTGGTGCTGTTGCAGTGCATGATGTCCTCACCTAATGTGTTCACATGAGGAGAAGGTCTTAGTTGTTGTTGGTTGCAGTGTCCCCGTTGCCTGAAAGCTAAGCTAAGCTTAGTCTATCTTTCAACCAACGTGGCCTTTGAAAGCCTTCTCCAAACAGCTACGTTGGTGTGCATCGTGCGCTTCCTTCCATACTTTCCTTTTCTTTAGTTGTTTCTTTTTCAATCCTCTAAGAATTACATGCCTCCAAAAGTGATCTCTGTATAATTAAATAATGTTTCATGTAAAATATTTATTTACAATAAGTTTTTACCTCTTTATAGTATAAAATCACGGAGGAAAATCTTGAATCCTCAAAATGTGTCCGTTCCTATTCCTAAATTGTGTCAATTATTTATTAATATATGAAAGATATATTTTATATATTTAATAACTTATAAATTTTTAAATATATTTTAATTTTTAATTATTTATGTGTCAATAAATAATTAATAAGATAGAAAAAAGTACGTCATTGGAAAGGAAAGGAGATTTCCATCCATAAGGTTATTGTAAAGAAATGTTATTCATCAAATATTTCTTATTATATTTCCTTGGTTGGTCTCATTTTTAAAATTTATTTTGCACACTATTTTTGGTTGTTCATAAATCATATTACATCCTTAATTGCTAGTGGGTATGAAAGGTAGACCGATGTTAAAGGACGGTTTATTAGTATCTATCAAATTAAGTTTCTGCACTGATGTTTATTTTGTTATAGAACAAGTTGTTTGAAGGACTTAAAGCAAACTGACCAAACGAAAATTCTTAAAGGCGGGAGTCAACAAGGTAACATAGAAGTGAAAAGAAGGCATTGCAGATAGTCATAAAACCTTGTTTTCGACCAATTACTAGTCACTAAAATACTTTTATAGTCAAAAGCTTTTTCTTGATATTGGATGGAGGAATTTCATACTTGACACGTATCTCGAATAGGCGTCATTCTGTTATTATTATTTTTTTTCCGTAGTTCCTCTCATTTTTATTAAACTTCATCAAATTTCACTGAAATTCTCTTCTTCTATTTTAATCAAAAATATATACTTAACATTAATTATTTATTTATCATCATGGTAATAATAAGAGTTATTATTGTTAATTTAATTAAAAATTAATCTAATTATTCAAGATATCTAATATTGACCTATTTTTAAATAATTTTTTGGCCTAGAAAAATCAATGTCTTTTGATTTTGATATTTCAAAATTTTTTTGTTTGGTTTTAGTCCAAATATTTCCAAATATGTTTGGTTTTAGTCTCTAAGGTTAACTATTATAGTTAAATGCTGTATTGGATAACAGCAAATAACATTATCCAATTTTATATAGTAGCTAGTAATCATCATATGTGATATATCATAATTCTTTGTTAAAATCCCCCATTCAATAATCCATTAGGCTCAACTTAATAATGCATCTTACCAAATATAGTAAGGTTTTGGTACTATGGTTATGACATGTTAGTGTGTCACGTTTGGCTAATGGTAGCTACCATATAGGACTGGATAACATAATTTTTCGTTACTCAGCTCAGTATTCATAGAAAAGGACTAATTTTAGTGATTAAAACCAAATAATTTTAGAAATACTTGGACCAAAATCAAATAAAATGTTTTTGAGGGACTAAAAACAAAACTCGTTGATTTTTTAGGGGCGAAAATGATATTTAAGCCTTTTTTTTCTCATTGAATATTACAAGTATTTAATATTAACAAGTTTATTGTAATCATTTGTATTTATATGTTGAATTATTTTTTTCTAAGCTTTCTTAAGACAATAGTTAGTTAAACAATATACAGATGAATATTTTAGAAAAAATAACTAATAATAATAGTTTAATGTATATACACCATCAATATAAAATCAAATTCTTGTATTAGCATCACTTAGTAGGTGTGAGAGTTGATCATTTTTACTACAATTGTAATACATAATTGTATGTCAGTATAAAACTTTTTCACTATCAGCACATTAAAATTAAATCTAAATAAATTATTGAATGAAAAAAATATGATACACATACTGGTATTTATCATCCAATATTTATATAATTCAAAATGTCTTAAATAAACATACGATATTAGGATTTTTTTTGACAACCATTTACTTTTTACTATACATTTTGTTTGACATCTCTATTATAATATAAAAATTAAAATAATTTGATGTAGTATTAGTAATATATTTACTTAGTATGTATTACTAATAATGGTGTATTGAAAAACACGTATGCGCTTATCCATCTCCAGTTTTAATCTTTTGTTTTAAATTTATCTAACAGAAAGTAATTAATTTAGCTTGTATACTATTCGAATGTCGATTAAAGAATTATATTTTTAAAATTTGATGTAAATAAATAATTAATCTAATACATCAAATCATCTTAATTTTAACAATATGAACAAAGAAAAAATTATAATAAAAATTAATTGTCGAAGTAATAAAGCATGGTATTATTTATTTATTTACTAGTTTTTAAGTTATATAAACAATGTGCTATAAAATAAGATATGTAATTTTATACCATAATTTATCATCTCAGCTTTGTTATTATTCATTTTATTTATTTTTTAAAAGTACTCAACGTTATGTTATTTAGGTAACTTTTCATAAAAATAATTTAAAATGATTTAATATTTAAATTTAAACAATTGTGTTTAATAAATTAAATATCAATACTTGCATTGTACATGTAATAACTAGTAACTTTTTTCTTTTGGTTTAGGAAATTACATTTATTCTCTTCCCAATGTTGGTTGCAGTGTCCCCATTGCATTAACGCTAAGCTAAGCTTCGTATATATTTTAACCACCATGGTCTTTGAAAGCCTTCTCCAACAGCTACTTTGGTGTGCATCTTGCGCTTCCTTTCCATACTTTCTTTTTTTCTTTAGTTGTTTCTTTTTCAATCTTCTTTCCAAGAATTTACAAGCCTCCAAAAATGGTCTCTGTATAATTATATTTCCTTGGTTGATCTCATTTTAAATTTATTTTGCACACCATTTTGGGTTGTTCATAAATCATATTACAACCTTAGCTACTAGTGGGTATGAAAGGTATAGACTCATGTGAAAGGACGGTTTATTAGGAATAATCAGATTAAATTAGGTTTCTGCGCTGATATTTGGTTAGTTATAGAACAAGCTATTCGAAGGACCTAAGAAAACTGACGAAACGAAAATAATTAAAAACGGGGGTCAACAAGGTAACAGAGAAGTGAAAAGAGGGCATTGCAGATTGTCATAAAACCTTGTTTAAATGGTGTGCTTTGATCTTATTTGTTAACTTATGCAATATAAGATTGATTTACGTGTGATTGGATAATTAATTAGGAAGTTGTGGCTCTCATGTTATGTTTTGATCTCTCACTTGTATCTCTTTTATGCCTGCAGATTTTTTGTTATATTCACAACAAGAAATTAGTTCAAAGCAAACGTTTAAAAGAGTTGCCTAAACACAGAAAAAACATTGCCTTTTTTCAAATGCAACACTTTCCAAACAAAGGCAATGTTTTTCCAGGGGTTGCTTATACTAGCATTACCTTTTCTCTAAGACAACAGTTTATAGAGAAAAGGCAATGATCTGTGATAGAAAGTGTTGCCTATATTGCATCAAAGGCAACGGTTTTTGCACTCTTTATGTATTGCATTTTATTCGGATTTAAGGCAATGCTTTATAAGCATTGATTTTTTTTTTGATATTTTAGGCAACGTATGAAAATCATTGCCTTTTCTGATATTTTAGGCTTCAAAATGGTTGCTTTTTCTCAATTCTGATCTCAAAACAATGCTTTCTTTTTTCTCTTTTGAGTCTCGAATTTGAAATTCTTAAAACCAACCCCTTTTTAATATCAAATTAAACTATATATACTACCTTTTATATATAAATTAGAAACCATAGTAATTTTGAACAAAAAGTTAATTAGCTAATTGAAATTCATAAATAAAATACAACAATACTAATTAATCAACTAAGTAAACTAAGTCATCTTAAGCATATATGGTAGTCCATAATATTGGTTAATACACACTAGTCTAAATAAAAACAAGTCTAAGACACACAAGTCTAAATAGAAATAAGTCTATGTTCAAACCAAAATAGAGAAAGTGATTATATGTAAGTAGTTCACAAAATTAGAGGACATTGGTCATAAGAACTTGACACAAAAGAAAATCTCTACAATAGTCCATCATAATCACATCCATTGCATGTTTTATGTCCTTTGTATTAGTCTTGCTCTTGGCCTGCCTAAGTTGCACATGCATTAAGCTTAATTCATAGTATAAACCTAACAATTAAAAACTAAAATATTATCAAGCTTACTTTATTAAATAACTATATTTACATAAAATTGTAATATTTCAAATATCAATACACCAACTCCTAAAGTTCCTACACCTGTTACAACCAAAATAATGGAAACTAACACACAACAACTTAGATAGAACAACAAATCATAATGATAACCTATATCTTGACTTTTGAAAAGCAATATATACAAAATTACAAGCCATTAACAAGTTTACCAAGAGTTCACAAAATAAGCAGCAAACAAATATCATGAGTCCAAGTCTCAACGCAAAACCACATAAATGCAATAGGTGCAAAAAAAAAAATTAAATAAGAAAATAACCAAACAGGGATGTTCGTTTGCAAACATAACCATATCCTGCAGCAATGAGAACCTACAACCTTAAATCCCTGACCATTTAATCCTCCAATTGCGACAGGGAACTAACAAACTTAAATTAAGAAGTCATAACCTAACATATCTTTGAATTTATAAAAATGATACACTCTGTACCTGAAAAAGCATAGCCTATACTGACCAAATGCAACAATTTAGAAGCATTGCCTTTAAAAAATATTGCCTTAGGCCTAAAAAGTGGTAGTGTTGACTATTGTAACTGAGAATGACCCTTTGATTTCCAGCATTTGATCTAGGCCCTCTATGTTCATGTTTTTGATTTGATTGTGGACTATAATGTCTTTGAATTATGTGGATAGGGACTTGTTGGAATTAACTTGATTACGTAGAACGGGATATTGTGAAGTCAAGAATGTAACGAGAACTATAAACATGACTTACCCATTTATTGCAAGGTAATGAGGGTTGAAGCAAAAAAATGAGATAGGATTAATTATGTCTCATGGGGTATAGAACACAGACCATAATGAATATCTTAAGTTTAACATTGGAAGTGGCAAATGCATACCTTTATATCTCATAATTGTTCACGAGATTTCACATGTGTGTGCCTTATGTCTCCTAACTATGCATAAGATTTTCATGTGCATGCTTTGTATCTCATCCTATTTCAAGAGAGCTTTATTTATGTTGGATGTTCATGACACGTTGAGTTATGCTGAAGAAAAAAATGTCGTGGTGTTTGACCAAAATGAGGATGGTGATGCGTAATGCCCATATTGGCCCTTGAGTAAAAGTGGGGATGATGGAACATAGTGCCCAAATCTGTACCAGATTAGTTTCGTTGGGATAACGACACGTAACATCCACCTCGGTACCTGTTTAGTCTAGATGAGGATGGTGAGATGTAATACCTAGTTAGGACAAGATGTCTTGTTATGCAGTGTAGTGGTATATCTATGCAAAGTTCTAAGATGTCCAAAGTATTAGAAAAGAAAACATAATGCATATGTGTAAGGTTGTCATGATTTGGTTTTCTTACCTACTATAAGATGTTTCATGATTCAAATTGTATGACACCATAAGCATGCATTCATTGTTAATTGCATTGCATCATGGCATGAGATATAATATATTCATGCATAAAGATCATGAATAAAAGTAATGCATACTTTAGACTTAAAGATTTTTGGAACTTAAAAATGAAACTTCATGTATGCACATTTTTTTAATCTTAAAAAATTGAAGTGACTAAGGATGACTAGGAAGACATTCATATGTTTTACCCCGACTAAGAAATATAGTATTTCTCACCCCTTTTTTCATATTGTCTTCTAAAGGGTTGAGAAAGAGACATGCTAAAGAAAGACTAGATGATACGTCAAGTCTACTCTTAGATTCCCCCACATTTATTTTGTTTTAATTATAATCAGCTTATGCACTTTTCATTTAAGATTATGTTCATGTATATGCATTTAATGAGTGACTAGGAGATTAGACTAGTTTAAAATGTTTGTTATATATATCTTATTTAAATACTTTATGTGGAGAATATAATTTGGATTAGTGTAATGTTTGATGCTTATGTATTATGACTAGGGTATGCTTTTATAGTTTTATCATGTGTTAAATGTATGAATGATTTATGTATGATTTTATTCCTTTGCAATTACAATCAATAGCTATAAATAGTTTTATGCCTAATACGCAAAGGCTCAGGTTTTTACTCAAACACTTAAATGAAAAAGTAACATTTATTTTCCATATATCTTATTTTAGTAGACAAATATTTATGAGACAAGAATATAATGACTAATAATAACCTTAACATGGCACAAGCCTAAAGGGTTAAAAGTTAGAGTGTTATATTTTGGTATCAGACCTAGGTTGGTTCTTATGGATCTTGAGGATTAGAATGTCTATGCCTCCAAAGCTTAATCGATAGTGAAGTTATGCTTCGAGTCTTATCCATATGATGGACTTTAGGCCTAGAAATGCATGATCATTATACTTTAGGCCTAGAAGTTATGACATTTTGATACTCGAAAGTTGAATGCATACACTTCAGTCCTCCAAAAGTTTTACATTATAACACTTTAGTGTAAAATAAAGAACAATTACATACATTTGAGTCCTCTAAATTTGCATTATAATACTTTAATCCATTGTTAACATTTTTTATGGACTAAAGTGTTATAGCACCAAGCCTATGGATGTAACACCCTAATTCTTATTCAGAAAATAATTGAGGCTTTGTTAATGAGAATATCAAAATTCTAACAGACACAGAAATGATGAGAACAATGCAAAAAAAAAAATATAAATAGTGTTTTGCGGGCCTCGTAGGCTCACGGGATAGCTGAAACCCCTGATTCGGGACTCAAAGGTGCCCGAAATTGGAAAAATATGGAAATAAGGTTAGAAATAGTTAGAAATGAAAATTTTATACTTAGAATTAAATGTTGAGTAATATTTGATTTCTCAGGTGTGGTATTTCACTCGTTCAGTAAAATTTCGGTGTGAGTTGTAACACCAAAAATTAATTTGATCTCTACAAAATAAATGAGCTTATCTCTTTAAATCAAGCGAATGGCCAAGATTCAATCTTGGATTACAAGATTGAATCATAGTCATCCAATTCACCATTTTAGATTAAGATTTATCTAAATATATTATATAATATCATGTCATTATTACAAGATATATATTGACTCAAAATCTTCTCCAAGAAGGCAAGAAAGCTTCGGCCATCAAGGAGGAAACAGTAGCAAGTTTTTCTTCTATGTCCAAGAGCTTCATCTTGGTTTTAAATCCTATATACACTAACCTAGAGTCATTGAAATCAAAACTTTCCTCCATCAAAGTTGTTCTACACCTCAAACTCTACAATTTTAACCGATCAAAATTCTAATTCTCTATCAATTTTCACCTTAGTCCCTCACTCCCTCACTGCCTAGGGGAGGTTTGGTGTGTAATTGGGAGTTCTCAAGGTGAAGGGAAGTCAAGTAAAGCACCCTTTAGAGCAAAGAGCTCAAAAGCTCTCAAAGTAGGGTTTTCTTTGGTCTTTTCATTTTCTTTCCAAAATTTTTGATTGTCTTGATTAATGATATATGGTTGTTGATGTATGAATTTTGGTGGAGGGTTTGGATGAGGTTAGAGACCTCATTTCATCAAAAGAAGTTTTAGTTGGGCTGCTGGATTTTCAATTTGGCTATAGATAGGGAATATTCATGAATTTTTAGACATATTTGTGGTCCTGTTCACGGTCTAGAAAAATCATATGTTGAACTTAACATCTCAAACTAACTACATAAATTTTCTTGAGCCTTGGTTTTAAAGAATACTACCTTAAAAAAATCAAAGACTGAAATGGTACTCATGTTGGCTAGGTTTTTAAAACAGAAGCAGTTAAATTTTTTAATTTTATTATCATAGTAAATGATAGATTTCTCCTTTAAAATTTTTATAATGAGTTAATAGCATCTTGACATATAACTATGAATTTTATTTTGAATTGATTCTATCAACTAGTTGAGTTAAAAATTATGGGAATTTTGCTATGAGTTGTGAATAAGTGGTCTTTGACCACCAAACTTGTACAATTTAATTGGCATGGTTAAAGGACTTCGTTTATCATGAAAATTTTACAAGATCTCTTAGACACCTTGATATGCCATGGGGAATTTTTGTGGCCCTTGAATTGTCATTTGATAGACAAATTAAATGTTGTCAATGGAATGGTAAATCTACCAAGGTGCTGAAATGGTGAGAATGTCTTGGACTAATGATGAAATGACAATTAGTCCAAGTATATGTTATATGAATGCAAGCTAGCTATTTTAAAGATGAGTTTGTAAGCCATGAATGAGATTCCAATGTAATTGAATACTTACATGTGAAGTAAGCATGGAAAAATAAAAAGGTCAAAGAGAATATGTGGAGTTTAATTGTGCGTATTTTAACATATGGGGAAAACAGAGATAAGGCTTACGTGGTTAAAGGGGGAAGGCAAAAATAAGAACTTCCCTAGAGATTTGATGGGTCGGTAGACATATCAACATATAGGAATGAGCTCATATCCTAGCAGTCTATAGTTCTTGTGGAATGGTCCACTACAGATACTACTTGATGCGAAATTAAACCTTCCCTATGTTAATAGAAAAGAGAACGTGGCACTTAATTGAATTCATTGTTTTAAGATAAAATGTATGGTTATCATTGTTATACATATAACTATTTTTCTAGATATGAGCTTGCATGATATTATTTATATGAATGGAATTGTTAATTATGTTTGTTTAAGTTTGAGGGAGTACTCTACTGAGAATTATATAATATTTCCATCCCTATGTGTATATATGTTGTATTGTGCTCAAACTCGACAGATGCCGTCGGTGATTTTCTTTCTTGATTCTCCCCAATGGCAATGGCATTACGGTCGGACTTGGATTCATTATACGTGGTAGCATATTCTTCGGTTCGAGTTTACATGTTTTTCAGTAGTTCATTCAATACTTATGTTTTTGCACCTGAGTTTGACCCAGGCTTCCTTTATGACGGTATGCCTTTACACAGACACACCGTGTTGTATTCGTAGTTCCACCTGCACCACCTATGTCTCTTCATGGAGATGATGCGTCCTTATCCTTTTCCCCAGACTCTAGTGTACCTTCTAACCCTGATGCCCCTACTGGGGCCAATGCCATTGCACTAATGGCAAATGGTTTTATATAGGAGTGTATATGGAAAACTCAGGGACTCTTGATGTACGTATAGTGGTAGTTTAGTGGTAGAACCCACCAGACTGCAATTTGACCCTATTAGATGTTGATGAGATTCATTTTCTATTTGTATAAAATTTTGCTGGATCTCGACTTTGAGTAGGTCAGACTAGATAGTAGAGGTGTTGTTTTGTGGACTGAGTCCTTGATTAGTTTAGGAAATACTAGTTTGTTTACCAGTATGATATACCTATTGTAAACTTAATGATGATGTCCATATATGTATATATTGGTTGTGCAACATATACGTTTACATTATTTTATTTCTTTTATTTCGACTAGTATAGATTGTGAATGTAAGTAATACTTTTCTAATTATTGTGTTAACACTTGAGTAAGATATGGTAATTGGGAGGGTGTTACAATAGAGGACTAAAGTTGTTACCACCAAAATCAGAGTGGGCAAATGGGTTGAATTGGGCCTAATATGCTATTACAGTTAAAAGGAAATGGGCTTCAAAAATGGAAGTCATGGCTTGTGGAAAGGAGTCCAAGTGACGATTCATGCAAGTCACAAGCTGTGCAAATAGAGCAGGAATAGTTGCAGCGACTGAACATGGGCTTGCAGTGTTAACCAATTTTGGTCATGATGCATATGTAACTGCAAGCCATGACAATAGTGCAGTTGTAGATTGGAATAACATGGATCTGAAGCTAGCATAAAAAGGACAAAGAAATAGGAGAAAGGCACGAGAAGTCAATTACACAAACTTACAACTAGTTTTCATTTGCAGATTTTGTTTTACTTTTAGGCATAGAATAGTTTAGCCCGTGTGTAAGCTTTTGCTCTCAAGATATGCTTTATTAAGGTTGATGTTGTATATTTTCCTTTCATTAATAAAATTTCTACTTTAATCTTAGTCCAAAGCTTATTGTAATCAGTGTTTGGAGAATCCATAGCTAAAGAATAGATTCGCTTCCTTGGTGAAGTCACCTGTTTCCTTTGGGATCAAGGTTGAAATAGTGTTCTAAGTTTGGTTGTAGGTTGGAAAATGCATGAGAAGGGAGAGTTAAATCGTGCTTTCACTTTCTTTTCCCTATTTCTAAATTCTTTAAACAAAAACTATAAAGTTTTCACTTGAAGTGCAATGGAAAAGATGTTAGTGTTTATTAGAAAGTAACTTTAAGAGCTAAGTTAAAAAAGGGAACATATTAAAAGGAGGTTTTCAAAAATGTGTTGTAAAGAAACACAAAGCAGAATGTAAAAAGGATTAAGGGAGTAGATAAATACTGTACACAATGTTTTTATACTAGTTTGATCAATCTGCCTACATCCAGTTCTCAACAACCTATTGAGTTCTACTAAATCAACCATTTCTCAACCCTGAGAAAGTCAGATTATCTTTTAATAGCCTTCTCAAGCTATCTTAGGTGACCAGTAGCTCACTATTGCCACTCCTAAGTAGTCTTTGACTTCCTTGTCCAAGTTAAACTCACAATGATTACTACTGGATCAGGATACAAAGATTTTTGAAAGTTGGTTTACTCCAACTAACAGACACTCAAGTTTTCTCAAAATAAAGTAGTGTATGAGCTAAAAACTTGAATGACTTCTTTCTAATAATTCTTCATAGGAAGAAAATGTTATCTAATAAGAACTTGGAAAGAAGATTTTTACTGAAGCAAAAACTGAGTACAAGCAATAATAGCTTTACAGAAGAAGAAAGAGGATTCTTGGATTCTTGAAAGATTTGGTAAGCATTTCAATCAAAAGTCTTAAGTTGTAAGCACATAACCTCCTTTTATACTTGATCTTCAATTTCTAACCGTTGTCCCTTAATTCGTTTTCTAGTGACATGTGTTAATCATCTGTTGTATCTTGAAAATGTAATCTAGAAGACTAGCTTGGCTATGTTAGAGCTACTTTTATAGTTGCAGAGACTATTGTCAAATAAGGTTTCTAAGTCCATCTTTAGAAACTACTTTTTACTTTCTAGATGAGGTTTCCAAACATCTTCTAGAAGCTGGGATGGTTGACCAAATTAAGAAGTAAAGTGTCACTATCTTCCCTTTTTTGGTTTGACTTTAATTTGAATTTTGAATTTTACTCCCATTCTGTCAAAAATGTATTATTTAAGAGTGAATGTTCTTTTTGAGGTACTAATTTAGTTTTTGGACTTTCATTGATATTTATTGCTTCAATTAGAGCTTGTTGGTGATTATATCATTACGATTGAGGTAGTAATCACAACTTGCTTTAGAGGAGGATGGATTTCTTCATTGTGTATCACTTTCTGAACATGAAGGCTACTTTTTGAAGATCTGAAGCTTGGTTTCTTATTCTTGAAATCCTTTCTTTGTGTGTCGAACATATTAACATCCATCTTAAGGATTATTTTTCACTTCATTTAAGTTATGAATCTCGTTGAATGAGATTAAATATGTTCACATATAATATCATGAAAATAAAACTTATTTAAGGAACTTGTATGCTAGCGAGAATAGTCCTGTTTAGTGCTTAAGAAACTCAAATAAAAGATTAGTTCTTCTACAAAATATGTCAACAAATGTTGTCACTCAAAACTTTAAGCGATAATACTTTTTGAAGGGTTTTAGAGCTAGCAATTATCCTTTTTTTGATGATGACAAAGCCAATTTTGAGAAAATATTTTGGAGAGATTTTAAAAGAAATAATGATGCTGAAGTAAACTTGAACTGGAGCAATTTTATATTCTTTCAAAAAATAAAACTTGTGAATAGAGTTTCAGAAGGTCATTGTCATAAGATTTATTGTCGATGCTAACAGGTTATTCAGCAGCCTTAAGCGACTAGAATCAGAGCTATTTTCTTCAAAAAAAAAAAAATTTTTGAAATGTATCAAAGCATTTTCTAAATTGTATCAGAGCATTTAAGCTTTCTGAATAGATACAACTTGATTTTAGGTTATTTGACTTTCTAAACTTAATCATAGTTGAATTTGAAAAGTGATAGTACATGTGATATTCATTCATGAGTTGGAATCCATACACAATACATCTTTGTCCAGAATGTTTTTTTTTTTCAAAAGAATCAGCTTTCTTAGAAAAACGTTTTCAGTATAAAACCACATATGAAACATGCAATTGATAAACTTGCAAAGAATATAGGAGTTTTTGAAGCTCATTTTTCAAGTCAACTATGTATTAGAGCAAATGTTTGTATTTGAGATAAGACTTATGCTAGTGTATTAGAGCTTGACTGCATATGATAAATCTCTAAATTGTATATTAGAACATAAATGTATAGAGATTCTAAGCATATGTAATGTATCAGAGTATAAGGGGAAAAAAAGTCTAGCATATGTGTCAATGCTCATAAACCAAAATATCAAATAGATAAATTAGAGCATTAGTTATCAAGATATACGAAATGTTCTATGAGAAACAGAGTAAATGTGAATCCTAACAGTTTTATAACAAAACAAAATAATAAGAAAAATGTTCAGAACATAATATCAAAAAAATGATTATGCATGCATGAATTTGTAGTCTCTGAATCACTCCCCCTCAACTTGACCCCTCTGATTATCCGTACAAAAATATTTTCTTTGTTTTCTTCTTTTCTTCCTCCCCTTTTTGTCATCAGCAAAAAGAATGTACCGAAAACCACAACATCACTGGCCCCTCCTCCTGAGCTCGTGAAGAAGTTTGAGAAACAACTCTTCATGTTTTCTCAGTTGAGCTTCAATCTCTTTATTTGAAGCTTCAACTCTATCCAGTATTGAGGTCATATCTTGTTGATTGTGCAATAAGAGCTAGACGTTTGAGAGAGTTAGTTGGGGCTCAGGTTAAGTTCGGCTAGCGAGATATATTGATCTTGTTGTTGCTGGGGCAGCTTAGGATGTAGGCTTTGGAATGTCTAAGGTAATGGTTTCCCTCAACTTAGGTAAGTCTGCTTCTTCTTTAGTAGGTGCAATAGCAACATGTGGAATGGATGGTGGTACATCAACAGGTGAGGTGATAAGGGCAAAATCAGTAGGAGTAGTAGGCTGAATATTTTGTGGAACTTCAACAGATAGAATTATTTGTACAGGACTAGTAGTAATAGGTGGAGTCACTTAGGTAAAAGTAGTGGCGGCAAGAGCAAGAACAATTTTAGTAGAAATGGTGTGAGCATCATGGTGAAGAAAGCCAATTTCTTTGTATTCAACTTCTTCCTTCATAAGAGTTTTTCTTATAAAAGGTAGAGGTTGAGGCATTAACGAGATGACAATAGTAGTTGGTCGGCAGCTTCCTTTTCAGGCTCCTCCGTAATAGGCTCTAGAGCATGAGATTTTTCATTCTTTTGGAAATTTCATTCTCTTTAAGAGCTTTCTCTACTTTAGCTATTTTTTCTTCTTCTTTAGAGGAATCTATGTATACTATTTCCTATCTAGCTTTCTAATACCTAATTATCTCCATTCAAAGCATAATAGTTCTGGGAACATCTTTTGGCAAGTTTTTGAGCTTATGCATAATGTCCCTTCTTTTTATTATCCCAACTAATACACCAGGCACCTTGCCTAACTTTCTCAGTGTTTTATCTATGTCAGAAGAATCTTTTTCAACTTGTAAATGGGCTCTTGCTTTTGCATTATCTCTTATCTTAACTTAGTTATTATTTTAGTGCTTAAAGGAACTTCAAGTGACTTTATCTTTTCAGAGTCCTCAAGGTCACTTTTCATTAGGATTAGCTTCCTTTTTCATTTCCCCTTTTTCTTGTCTACTTCAGCCTTTTTAGCTGATTTTCTAACATTTTCCTATCTGATTCTAGGGCTTTGTCTAGTGCCATTTGTCTTCGCAGCACTAGCCTTTCTCCTTGTAGACTTGAACTAGGCCATTATATATTCAGTGCCTTACATATATTCAAACCATTCCTAGCTAAAAGGTAGTCCATATACTAGAACACCTTGATCAGTAACTTTTCATAGGTACTCTAGTAGTTCTTCTTTTGTGTTTGGTGATAGCTTCTAGCATGTGATCCATGATAAGTCCAGGCAGGTTCACCTTTTTTTGGACTAATACAGTATAGAAGCATACAATCCATGCCTACAAGCACGTCTGTGCTTCCCAATCTAGGAAAGATCATGAACTGTACAACAATGAACAGCTTCCTAGCTTTGGTGCTCAGCATAGAGGTTATGATTTTATTAGGCTTGTGAATGATGGAGTCAGTAAGATACCTGGGCATGTATCCTTCATTGATTCCCAAAGAGCGAGTCCAGTTTGGTGAAGAGGTGTAGATGATCCCCTCATAAGGAGCTTTAACCACATTGGAAAGACTCGTGGGGCCAATGCAAAATCTCTGATGAAGGTATTTAGGGATAAGTTGGGAGTGCCCTTCAATTGTTAATAAAAGATAGATATGATTCCAAGAAAAATTTTATCATTGATTTCCAAAATGTTTTCCTATCTTTGGAAGGAAAAGACTTCCTTAATAATGGAGACTTCATCAGGTAGCTCCCATCTTAATCTTTTCCCAGGAGCAACGTTTCTAAGAGAAATTTTTTTTACGTATTGACCTGCATTTTTGGATCATCATACATGTGGAATAGACCCTTTTTTTATATGCTTTGGTCCAATTGCTTTCCTTTGGCCATGGGTGTATGTTTAGAAAAGATTGAAGGGAAAGAGATTAATGATTTGAAGATCTGTGAAAGGTTATTGGAAGGAGGATTTGCATAAGAGAAGATGAAATGGTTTCAAAGTTGATAGAAAACGTGTTTCAGTTTGAGGGTGAAGGGTTTTACATGGCATATGAGTAGTGATAAGTTATTAATGTGATGTGACATAAATTTTGGAAGTTGAGACAACATGGGAGAGAGAAACCCAAAAAGAGTGAGAATTATCTCACTTTTTAATATCTTTCAGAGATTGTAAATAGTTTCTAAACTATAAGAGCACGTTCTGAGCCTTCAACTACTTTATGTGGCAACATAATCAGAATCTGAGTCTTCATAAATGGATTGAGTCCCTCATTTATGAGTGTTCTTCCATATTCTAAACTTGTGTGACTTTCTAGTCCATTTTCTAAATCTCTAACCTTCTTTCTATAAGCTTGCACACTAACTTACTGATCTTGCCTTGATGTCTTTATTTAGGGCCTTTGTTGAGAGTCTCACTAGTAGAACCTAGAGATGTTATGCATGTATACTTATGCATATTTTAAAAACTTTTGAGATTTAAAGGCCTTTTCAAATAGCAAAAACAATCCTCAGCTAATGGCTAGAAAGCGCGACTAGGTGCGCTGCTAGCAGTTTGACTACCATGGATGGTTTGTGACTGAAAGACTCTTTGATGACCTTGATGGCCCTAACTGATATCATATCTAGAACATCTGCTGCTGCAGCCTTGGTGGCCCCCAAGAGCGTCCTTTGATCGTGACCTCTTGTGTAAATCATGTAATGTTCCACTTTTATCTTTACCTCCTCCCTCAATTGCCAAAGCCCTATTCAAGGCATGTTCATATGTCATTTTAGAATTTGCTACTACCCTATAGATATAGGGCCTTAAACCATCAATAAAGCAATCAACTCATAGCTCCTTAGTAGCAACCATGTGCAATGCATATCTAGCCAACTTTTCAAATTGGGTGCTATATTCCATCATAGTCATTAGATCCAACTACACAAGAGACTCAAATTGCTGCCTCCTACTAACCCAAACACTTTTTGGTAGGAAATGAGTTAGAATAATTGAGTAAATTCATCCCAAAGCAAAGGCGGTGATCCTCTAGGCCTCCTATGAAGCATAGTCTCATACCAACCTCTTGCCACATCTTGAAGTTAGAAAGCTGCTAACTCAACCATCCGAGAAGGAAGACATCCCAAAGCTCTACATATCAAAGCCACATCATCTAAGAACCTCTCGAGGTTCTCATTGGGGTTGGAACCACTGGATACTGGAAGGTTATGCCTTGTAAATACAGACAAAGAAACCATTGGGCCCTGACGGTGCACTAGTGGCTGCTCAACATTTGCTACCTCTTCGCTAAACTCTGAACCCTCCTAATTCTGGTCTATATGAGGCTATCGATTTCCTTCGAGAGCATTCATCAACTTTTGGATTGATTGTTGAAAATTATTCATCCCCCCTATAACACCATTCCAAGTATAACCTCATCCTTAAGCCATGAGATTAGACCTAGGAGTTGTTACTTATAATTTAGTGGATCTTTCTTAAGTATCTATAGAAAATCCATTTGATTCGTGTAATAACTAAGTCGTCATTCCATAAACACATATAAAAAGGGGAAACAAAGTATTTATTTAATACAAATCCAATGGCAAGAAAAAGCTCTTCTAAAAGCTTTACTGGACATTTGCTTTCTAGTAAATTTACAAACATATACATATAACTAAGTAAAACTGATAAATGCTTTAGCTATTGAATTTCTATGAATCTGATTCTTCCGTATAGAATTGTGAAATGGGAACACAAAATATAGCGGTGAGAATTGTGAAATTCTCAGTAAGGTATCCCCAAAATGCATAATGAAATCTACGTCATCATCATCATCCTAGCCACTTCGGTTTATTAAGAAAATATGATCGTACAACACATATTAAACATTTAGTCTAGAGTTCAAAAGTATTCTTCCAAAGTGGGTTTCTTTTAGTATTCAATTACTTTATATATATATATATCATCATTAATTACAATCACTTTGTTCAAATATCATCATATAAAGCATTTAAAACATATACCGTCAAATTTCAACATAAAAATATTGGTCTCAACATAGATGCTAAAAGAATTTACTTAGCATATAATATGAAGGACTACTTAGGATAATTGTTACTCCTACTTGTCATGACCCTTGACCTATGGTGGCTTATTCCCTTTCTAGGTAATAGACTACTTTTAAGGACTGACCTCTTCCTATACATGATCATTGGATGATCTTCTCCAATTCTCACAGATCTATTCCTAATCAGGTTCACTTTTCCTGACTGATTGGATTACTTTCCCTAACCCAGTGTGATATATTCATTCCATTTATATGTGCCTAACATAATCAATAGATTCACATATACAAGCATCACAATCATATATGCATTAGCATCAATTTTTGAATTTCTTAATGCATCAAGCATACATATGACTCATGATCTCAAGCTATAATCTTAATCTTCTTTTCATATAGGAGCAGTTATCATGAGCACTCACATTTACATATGTGTAACATCATCATTAAATTCACATAGCATAAATAAGATCAAGTCATAACCATTTCATCATATTTTCAACTTGTTTAGCATGTTATCCAAATTTTCAGTCTTAAAGACAATTATGGATCAGCTACTAAACTTCATCAAAATAAAGAAAAATAAATTTTTAGAGTTACTTTCACATGTCTATGTGATCCTGTAAAAATTTCAAAGTAAAATAGGTCTCTAGCTATATTAATAAAATTTTACAAATTCGGAGGTTAGAAACTACTTATTTTCAGCCAAAAGTCAGAATTCACAATTTTATTACCCTATCAAATAAACATATAAAATCCTACAAAAATTCAAGCTTGGACTTCAAGATGTCCTTAATACCTTATAAATTTTCAAGTCAAAATTTAATCATTTGATATATTAACAAAATTATACAAATTTAGTGCTCTAGAATTGACCGTGCAGGTGTAAACTCTGACTAGCTCAGTTTTTGAATTTTTAAACATAGCAAAAGTGCTTAAATTTAGCTCATCAAATAAAACTTTAGCTCAAAATAACATTTCTAACTATATCATAAAAATCATATATTTTCACCTACTTGCTTAAATTTGAGATTTCCAGCTACATAATTCACAACATATTTTGACAAAAAGGATTTTCTAACACTATCCAATCACTCCACAAATTCAAACACATCAATATCTATGTGTTATCAATCAATATAACAAAAAAATTTCAGAACAAATTTTGAAAGAAAAGAGGCCGAAGAAAGCCGTACTTTGTTTTTGCAAGCTCTTGTTCTTGTTCTTAGCTTTCTTTAAGAGCTTGACACCCAGTTTTTTATCTAAACAAATCAAACCCTTCTTTAAAATAGTAAGATCAACAGCTACAAGTAATGGTGAAGTGAGGTAAGGATTCTCTATAGAGGATTGATTTATGGAGTTTTGGGGTGTAATTTAGAGTTTTTCAAGCTAAGGATTGGAGTTTGAGGGAGAAGGAAATGAAAATGGCTGAATAGGGGGACATGGCCGAAACTTAGAGAAGAATTGAGAAGGTTTTATGATTTTATTTAATTTAGGTAATAAATGTATTCATTTAGTTTGCTACCATGAAAATAGATTTTTTAAAATAAAAATTGTGCCCTTTTTGTATGAATCTTATTGGCTCTTAATAAAGGTAATGGTGTGACATATTCCTAAACCACACACTTGTCACCTTAGGCGGAAATTTGTACTGCAAGTTCCATACAATGTAACAAACTGCACATCGTAATTTAACTGAACGGGAAAAAATATCATACCCATAAAACAGATATTACCCAAAATTAAATTTTGGGTCTAAAAATTTCATTTCTAACCTTAATCCTACTTTTTCTTAATCTCGAGCATCTCCTAGTCCCAATTATAGGGTTTCGGTGGTCCCGATGGGCTGTGGGACCCGCATAGTCACTATTTAGGTTTTTATTTTCACTAGGCTATTTTTATCAAGACTAATTTTATCCAATTCATGAAATTCTGATTAATAAAGTTCAAATAAAGTTTTTGAAATAAAGTTCGGGGTGTTATACCCGCACCTAGCCTGGCTAGTGGAAGGTCCCCATGTGTAGCTCTAGGAATCTAAAACCAAGGTATTGAGCCACCCAGTGTACATCTAACATGGCAGTCGGCATGCCCTCTACTTCTTGTGCCAGCTATATGAGGTTCAGTAGAAGCCTCATTATTAGCCGGCTTTCTAGCAAGTTTTTCCCTGGGTGGCATCATCATCTAGGACATAAATGTTAGCTCCAGAACCCTTCAGAAAGCTTTATAGCTTGTGTTTTGAGTGACAACGAAGCAAATTTTGTTAAAATATTTTGAAGAATGAAATAATATTGTACTTGAGTTTTTGTAGAATTTAATCGAACCATTCTCATAACATACAAATTTAATAAATAAGATTATGTCATGTTTTAACATGATTATAATCTCATTCAAAGAGATTCAAAATTTTAATGACGTGAAAGATAGTTCCATAAAGTGAACTCAAGTATGTTTGATACACAAGAAAGGAATTTCAGGCATCAAAAACCAAGTTTAGATCTTTAGAAAATGGTTTACGCATTTAGAAAGTGCTACGTCAATGAAGAAGTAAACATTTCCCTGAAGCAAATTGGGATCATAGCTTTTAATCATGATGGGATGATCCCTATCATGCTCAAATTGAAGCAAAGAAAATCAATGAGAAGATCATAAACTGAGCAGGTATATCAGAAAGCATGTGTATTCAAAAACTATTCTAACTTTATAGGAGAGGAGGAAAATTCAAAATTCAAATGAAGTCAACTCTCAAAAAGCACTCATAGTGACACTTTACTTTCGTACTTGGTTAACTATCTCATCTTCTAGAAGGAAAAATTCAGAAACCACATCCAGAAAGTAAAAAGCAATTTTTGAAGCTTCATTCGGAAACCATATTTGACAATGGTCTCTAACTCTGGAAAAGTGGCTCTGACACAGCCGAGTTAGTCTTCTACAGGGCAATTCATAGGACACAAAAAGAAGATCAACATGTGTTAAGAGGAACGGAAATCAAAGGACAATGGTTCAATTTGAAGACCAAATATAAAAGGATGTCTCTTAAATACAAGAACAAATTTTTGACTTTTGCCAAGAATGCTTGCAAAAAGGACTTTAATGCTAATCCCTGGCTCTTTTTTTTTTAAGTTCATGACATCTTGTCATTAGTTTCTATAAAAATCTTCTTTTTAGCTTTCATTAGATAACATTTTTTTCTTAGGAAGAATTTTAGAAAGAAGTCATTTAAGTTTTCAGTTCATACACTGTTTTATTCCTAAAAAACATGGGTTTATTTTTTGTTAGAGTGTACTAACCAAACCAAAATCCTCGTACCTTAATCTAGTAGTGGTCAATGTGAGGTTAGCTTAAAGAGGTTAGTAAAAAAGACTACTTGAACTGGACCTACTGCTCACTAGATATAGCTTGAGAAGGCTATCCAAAGACTATCTCAATTTCTCTAGATTGAGAAAGGGTTGTTAGTAGAATCCAATAGGTTGTGGAGAACTAGATATAGACAGTGTTAGCTGAACCAGTATAAAAATCTCTGATTAATATCTCTCTATCTCTGCATTTCTATTTATCATTAAGCATTTATTGTTATCTATAATTGTTGAAAATGACTTCAAACAATTTTTGAGTTTTTCACTTAGTTCAGAATGTAACTTTATAAACTTTACTAACAAAGATTTTTGCTACCTTCAAGTGAAAAACTTAATAGACTTTGTTTAATATTTCAGAAAAAAAAAAGAAGAAGTGTAAAACACGATTCATCATATGTGTAATCATCATATGAGAAAATAGGTGTAATCATCATATGAGAATTGCAAAGACAATACCAGATAGAATATGACAACTAGAACAAGAGACTCTAATTTAACAATGGACACCTATAGCCTCCTACTTGTATGTTGTGCCCAGATACACAAATTACAAGCCTGTTTTCATAATTGCCTAAAAATTGGTAGCCATTAGGATGACAGGACCTATCAACCATAGCTCTGATACCAACTTTGTCACGACCCAATCTTAGGCTGTGATCAGTGTACATGCTAGATGATCCCAGCCTAAAGATATGATCCCATTAAATACGAATTAATAACCTAATTTCTCTAACTATCAAAAATCCAGCAAAACTTCCCCTGAAAATTGAGCAATCTATATATCAAATTAAGTGGCTACATAAATCAATATCATAATCCAATTCAACAGCTAGTGCATTCTAAAGTTTTCAGTTATAGGCATAATAAGGACCAATTATACAAAAGATCATACTTAAACTCTTATTCGTATCAACAAATCAAAATACTCAACCTATGTCCCATAGCTATAAAGTACTAGAGTCAACAATGAAAAAGCTTCAACTAACAATGGAGACCTACAAAGAAGAATTTCTTGGGTAAATGACAATCCCAAAAACCTACTACTCAGCTACCTAAAAATCTAGAAGAAAGGGAGAGGGTGAGTCAAATAGACCTAGTGAGGACTATAAGCAAAGTGGACAAGAAGGAGAAACCAATCAACACATGAGTTTTTAAAATTAAATGAGATAGTTCATAAATCATGCAAATTCCTTTAAACTATTAATGAAAATTATAGTTCACAATTTTCATACTTCTTCTATAGTGTCACGACCTAATTTGGGAATGTGATCGGTGCTTGAGGAATCTTATCTCTACGTAAGCCTGTTGAGTGACATATCTATCTCAATGCATAAAATAACATATTTTTCATTCTAAAAATATAACTCCATCTAAATTTTTATTCAAAACTTGATATCTAGAAACATAAGACTGAAATGTTTTGATATACAAAGCCCTGAAAACATTTTAATCATACTCTGAAAATCAATTTAACAATTGAACTGAATCATAAATTCATTTCTAGCGTGTTATATAATTCTAATCAAAATCTACAATTTCAAATCCACCCTTGAAATCTATAAACATATACATAGATGTTTCTAACTTTGAAATTAAATATATAATATGAAAATAATGCATGGCTCGGATCCTACCTATAAATCTACTAGAGCGCTCAAACTCTACATGGATCTAAACTAAGCTTTACTCCAAGTTAAACTCACTATTGGAACAGTTGCATCTACTGAACAAGAAGCTGAATAACATCTGTACCTATAACTATGAGGAGGAAGGGAGAGGGGTGAGTCAACAGACTAAGTGAGTCAACCTACAATATCACCTACATGGGACAACATTAACCATGCATAATAGATACATGCAACAAACATAAAACCAGTTGGTATTTACATACCTAGATATATAGGAAAATACTCTTCATTCCATATCATTATAAAAGGAAACAATTTTACATTCAAAGTCTATTATGAAATCATTTTAACTGAAGGTGTAATAAATCCTCAAAATCAGTAAACTTTGAATAACCATATATATAATATAATAACAAAAGCCTATGACTTTCTCTGCTTATTCATATAAAATATGACATAACAATATATTTCTCTGATTTCTTTAGGTACATAACTAGGTCTTGAATTTCTCTGATCTCTAGTTATACATAATAAATATGACATAACAATATATTCTCTGTTTCTAGGGCACTTAACTAGGTCCTGAATTTCTTTGATCTCTGGTTATGCATAATAAATATGACATAACAATATATTCTCTATTCTTTGGGGCACCTCACTAGGTCCCATATTACTCTGTTCTCTGGAAGCTCTAGATTCATATAACGGCTCACTAATGAAAGCTTGGGAAGGCTATTGTAAAGACTATCTTTGTTCTTTTTCTAGTTTGAAAAGGTTCAGCGGAACTCAACTGTTGTTGAGAACTGGATGTAGGTATAAATCTCTTGTGTAGTATGTCTCTCTTTTTTCTTTCATCTCCTATTTTATTTCCTTATTTGGTCTATTTACTGTAATATTTTTGGAAAGCTGTATTTCACAAGTTCATTTCATATCTAGTTCAAAAAGTACACTTTCTAAAGCTACTAACATTATTTCCACTGCACTTCAAGCTCATTGCTTGATAGTTTATTGATTAAGTTTTTTAGAAGTCAAATAGGGAAAGAAATGGCAAAGCACGATTCAACCTTCCCTTCTCACACAGATTCTATGCTATAGAAAATCAAATTGTGAATAAGAAGCCAATGCTGGGATCTTCAAAAAGTAGAACGTGATTTAGAAAGTGCTCATAAAATGAAGATATCAAACTAGCTCTAAAGCAAGGATGTTCTACAACCTTCAAGCATCATCATGCAATCAATTTAATCATATACATGCTCTGATTGAAGATTGGAAAATCATTCGTTCATCATGGAAATGATTCCGCACCTTAGAAAGCTCACTTGACAGTAAACCAGAAAGCTCTACAAGAAAAGGAGAAAAATTTAAAATTCAAATTTAAAGTCAAACCTAGTTATAGAATGGCATGTCATTTCTTCTACGAACTTGGTTAACTACCCCAGCTTCTAGAAGGAAGAGTTCAGAAACCATGTTCAAAAAGTAAAAATTAGTTTCTGAAGGGTCATCAGAAACCTTAACTTTACAATGGCTTTTGCAATAGATCTAACAAACAAACAAGACTCTTCTAGAGTACATTTCTAAGACGGAAAAAGATGATCGACACATGTCACTTGGGGAGCTGATCAAGGGCAATGGTCATAAGTGAAAACCATCTATAAATAGAGATGCTATGCTTTCAAATATAAGAGATAAAATGCTACACAAGTACTGAAACTGTGTGAAAATTTCTCCTTACCTCTTGTAAAGTTCATTACAACTTGTAATCAATTTTCATGTCTATAAAAATCTTCTTTCTATGTTCCTAACTAGTTTATACATTCTTCCAAGAAAGAATTATTAGAAAAAAGTCATTCAAGTTATGCCAGGTCATTCATTATATATCTTAGCGAAACTTTAGTGTAGGTTAGTTTTAGTTGCAAATCTAAACACAAACCTTTATATCCTTGATCCAGTAGTCATTGGTGTGAGTTTAGCTTAGAGAGGCTAGTGAAAGACTACTTGCAATATGACAGTAAAGGTGTTTTACTGGTCATGATTTAGCTTGGAGAGGCTGATTAAAGACTACTCAATTTAGCTTGGAAAGGTCGGTGAATAACTACTTAGTTTGTGATAGTAGGGGTTATCTGCTAGTCATAGCTAGGTTAGAGCTTGGGAAGGTTACTGCAAAGACTATCCAGGTTTTTCTTTCTCGGTTGAGAAAGGTTTTAGTGAAACTCAATGGTGGTTGAGTACTAGATGTAGACAAGTTGGCTGAACCAGTATAAAAATATATGTAAAGTATCTTATTCTCCCTTATCTCTTTTACTTTAGCAGTTCAATGTTATTATTAAATATATGTCTAAAGTTTACCTTTTTATCCTTTTTGTTACTGATGTTGTATTTCAGAAAGTTACTTTTTGAAACATCTAACACTGTTTTCGTTGCACTTCAAGCACAACAGTTGATAGTATTTTGTTTAAAGTTTCAGTTGCTAAAGAGTAAAGAAAAGTAAAACACGATTCAACCCCCCTTCTTGTGTGCTTTTCTACCTATAACCTCTTGTCTTAATTGGGCATTATATTGTGTCAATTCTTACATCTGCTCCATCATCATCTTCATCGTCATATTCATCATCTTCTATAGTTGTGGGAACATATTTGTGGCATAACCATTAGAGGTGCAAATGCCATAGACTTTGGGAACCTCTGGCGTTGCTGCTTGGTTGGTCATCAATTGCTTCATGAGCCCAGAAAGCTCCCTTAAAGTTTGGGTCAACACTGGATTATCTGTCTAGCCCACCTCATGAAGACCCTGAGTACTATGGTCGCTTTAACTGAATTGCTGAAAATTTGTAACTGTATTCTCAATCAAACCATGGGCATCTGCTTGTTTCTTATCTAGGAGCAGTTCTCTAGTAACAACATCTATCATGCACCTATTAGTAGGTACAAGACCTTCATAGAAACACTAGAAGAGAAGTTGCCTGAGGATCTCATGATTGGGGTACCTTGCACAGAGGATCTTGAAACACTCCCAGTACTCATGTAAGGTCTCATTTGATTGGTGGGGAAATACCTTTCTAGAATAGCTGATGTCCATTGATGTCCTTTCAAATAGCTGTAACCCGAGTGGCGAGGAAATACCTTTCTAGAAATTTGGTCCTCGTCCAGTTGTTTACTACATCATTTGGCAAATAGAAAAACCAATTCTCTATGACACCCTCTAGGGAGATGGGGGATGCTCTGAGTTTGATATAATCCACCTTCATCCTATTAGGTCACATGCCGGAGCACACCATATGTAGCTTCTTCAAGTATTAGTGTGGATCCTTCCTAGATAACCATGGAACTTTGGCATTAAATGAACTATATACCCCTTGAGCTCAAAATCTTTTTCAAGCCCGGTATATATAATAGCTAGGGGTTGTTAGTTTAAGTTAGGAGCAATGAGCTCCCTAGGTGTTTGGTTGTGTTCTCCCATATCACCTATGTCTCGTAAAACAACAAATAAAAAGACCAAAATTTTGAGATCTAAAAGAATTAAAATAAATTAAGGACAGAAAAATAAAAATAAAAATAAAAACAAGAATTATATAACTAAATATCAATGCCTCCCCTGTAATAGTGTCAAAATTTGACGAAGGTTATTGCTACCTCCTCAAATTACAATTAAAATAATAAAATTAAATTCAAGTACTGAATGCACCAAAATTATAGTTGGCATGCAACTCAAGTTGTTTCTCATGGAGGCTATGTCACTTGGTTAGAAATTGGGGGTTTTGAAAGTTAGTTTGAAATAATTAAAATAATCATGAATGATTAAGAATTAAAAGCACTAGTGCAAGTATTCTTAGGATAGGAATTAATTATCATAGACCAAGTATTGAACACATTAGTAGCTATTAGTAAATACCTACTAGCAATTATACTAGTGATCAATTGATCTCTAGAATTTGACCAATGTATATAACTAATAAATAGGATTTCAATTTAGTAGAAATTACGTTGATTCAATGTACCAATTGCTATAGCCTAACCGCCAATCGAAAAGTTAATTCTAATGTTTTCTCTCAATCATAAGACAATTGATCAATCAATTTATGCCCAAAGGGTTTTCCTAAATGACAATTGCCAAATTTAGTTATTCTAATCAAAATTGTAACAATCGCAATAATGATTATAGGAATAGAAACTTCAAAACGTTGAGAAAACTAATGTATTCAATAGAAAATTTCAAATTTCATTCCAATCCATGCGAAACCTCTTACGCTAGTAAGCAAAATTATTTTTCCATCTCTGTAGGATTACAATAATGAAATAAAATGAGTACTTGAAGAGAATAACAATGTTCTTTGCCAAAATCTCCAAGAATAAATTAAATTCACTTATGATATCCCTAGAGAGAGAAGAACTAGATATATATATATATAGAGAGAGAGAGAGAGTCAATCCTAGCTACAAAAGCTCAAACCCCAAAACTAAGGTAAAAGTCTATACAATTCCATTAAATACTATTCTCCAAAATAGCTAAAGCGAGACTGAAAACAAAGTTAAAATTTTTCAATTTGCATTAGTCAAACATGTAACACCCTCCGAATTACCATATTTTACTCGAGTATCAACATAGTAATTAGAAAAGTATTACTTACATTCACAATCTATACTAGTCGAAAATAATTGAAATCAAATAATTCAGACACATATATGGCCAAACTCGTATATACATATATAAACATCATTTATAAGTTTGCAATGTGTACACTTTGATCGATACTACCTTTGGTTAACTTCTAAGCTCATCAGGAACTCAGTTCACAAAAGGAAGGAACACCTCCAGTATCTAATCTAACCTGCTCAACGTTGAGGTCTAGCAAAAGTTTGTACAAACAGAAATAAACCCCACAACATTTAACACGATAAATCTGCAGGTTAGAGGTTCACTAGTACTAACCTACCACTATATACATATCATGAGTCCCTGAAGATCTCACGTCCTACTAGATGAAACCGTTGGCTATCGGCATGATAGCCTCACCTCCACCTGGGGCATCAGGACCCTCCGATGGGTCTGAGTCTGAAGACGAGGATGAAGAGGGATCATCTGCTGGAGGGGGTGCTGGTGGTGCAGGTGGGACCTCAAATATCACTGGGTGTGCCAAGTGGAGAGGCACACCATCATAAGGGAAAGCAGGGTCAAAGTCAGCTGTAAATACTGATGTACTAAAAGAGCGACCGAAAAACACATAGACACGAACTTGCGAGTAACCCACTACATACAGAGAGTCAAGAGCAGGATCATAATGCCACACCCATCGTGGGCGAGTCAAGGTAAAATACTAGTGACGGCATCTGCTGGATCTGGTTAACACCAAGTAAATGCAACCGTAGGGATGAGAATATTATAAAATCCTCAGTAGGGTATTCCCTCAAGTATAATGTGAAACACAATTGATAAGCTCATTCATGTGGGAATACTCATGCAAAACTATGTACAGCAATATCAAGGTATATACATCATGTAAAATCAAGTACAAGTATAATAATAATTCGTGCATTGTTCTTTTTCTCATTAACATAGGGAAGGCTTAATCCCACATCAAGTGATGTCTGTAGTGGAATCACTCCACAAGAACTATTTACCATTAGAACATGAGCTCATTCCTATATGTCGATACGTCTACCAACTTATCAAATTCCCAGGAAAGCTCTTACTTTTGTCTTTCCCGTTCAACCACATAAGCCTTGTCTCTATTTTTCCCATATGTTAAAAATTGCACAACTAAAAGTCATGTTAATTTTCTTTTCTTTTCCTTTATCCTCACACTAATCACATAATGTACTCCTCCTTTCAAAGGTGAGGTTACATCACAGGTAGGCATACAATTATGTTGGAGTCTCATCCATATCTCATCAACATTTCTTTCAAACAAATAGCATGCATTAACATGATATATACTTGTATCTAAAGCCATTCTATCATTAGTTCAAGACATTCTTACTGTTTTCAGCAATCAACAGATTTATTACTCTAGAATTCAAAATTAATTTCCCTATCAAACAGCGAATTTAAGAGCCATAAAAATTCTCTATGACATGTCAATGTATCTAAAAGGCCCTGTACAAATTTCCAAACAAACGGTGTTCTCTAACCTTATCAAATAAACTTTTCCAATCTGGTGGTTAGAGACCACTTGTTCACAGTTTAGATCAGGACTCTCATAATTTTCGACCCCACCAATTGATTAAATCAACTCAAAATAAAATTCAAAGTTATAATTCAATGTGTTATCAGCTTCCCATAAAATTTTCAAAGAGTAAACCCATCGTTTACTATGATAATAAAATCACACAATTTTACTGCCTCAGCTTCAATATTTCAGGCAGCATAGTCACAACTTCGGTTCTTGAATTTTTAAAAACAGAAAAAGTACCCAGAATAACCCCAAATTTTTAATAGAGACCCCCTAACATGGTAACTACATCCCATAAAATTTTCAACTGAATCTAAGATCTCTAGATATATTAGAAAATTCGACAAAATTTGCTGCTTGCTTCAAACCGGGATTTTCCAGCAACAATGTTCAAGAATCATGAATTTTTTTCAAGCAGAGAAAATCGTTCACATGACCCAAGGAAAATCATGGGGTTGTCTCAGGATGTTACCTTCAACATATAATTTTTATAGCCCATAAAATGGAACACAATTGCACCAGAAAATTTGTCAACAAGTTCTGCCTTGTTGAAATCCGAAAATCCAGCAAACTAATTCCAAGTCTCTCTTGATGTAAATGATTTTTCCACCACACCAAACACTCCACCAAAATTCATACATCAATATCAACATATGATTAACCAATAAAATCAGAAATTTTAGGACAAAACCAATCAGAATTTTCAGAGGGAATTTTGAAACAAAAGAAGACAAATAAAACCCTACCCTTGAAAGCTAATGCTTCTTTAGCTTTTGTATACTTCAAGGTAGATGTTCTCCACCCCAAACTCTTGAAACAAACCTAGATCCTCCACTAATCAGTGCTGAGTGAGGTACTAAAGTGAGGTTTTGAAAAATCTAATCGGTTATATTTGTAGAGGTTGAAGTGTAGAACAAGTTTGCTTAAGGAAGTTTTTGATTCTAGCAAGATTTGGTCTAGGATTTTGGAGGTTGAAATTTTCAAGGTTAGCAAAGGTTTTTGGATGAAGAAGGAATGAGTTTTGCTGCTGCTCTTCACTTGGCCGAGGATGATGATGAAAAAGATGTGATTAGGTGGGTTAAGTATATCTATTAAGGAGTGTTTTGATTGGTTGAAAAAATAAAATATAATTTCTTTCCATTAAAAGGGTTTAAAATCAATGGCTAGGATTTGATCTTTCATCCAAGATGAAATCCTAGCCATTCACTTGGTATTCAAGTGGATATACTTCATTATTTGCAGATATTAACTAGTTTTCGGTGTTAGAAATCGAACACTGAAATTTCTACAAGCAGTAAACAAAGTGTAGAGAAATCAAACATTGCCCGAAAAATAATTTCGGGTATGAAATCATTATTCCTACCTATTTCTAAACATAATCTTATAATTTCTCAATTTTGGGCATCTCCGGGGCCCAATTCTAGGATTTCGGCTGTTCCGGCGGACCTGTGGGGCCTGTAAGACACTATTCACGTTTTTTTTTTTTTTGCTTCCTTGAGTTAATCTTATCATTTCCACATTTATCAACATCCTAAAATTCTCATTAATAAAGCTTCATTTAATTTCTAAAAAGAATAGGGTATTACAAAACAAGTGCTACAATGGTAAATGAGCACTACATCACTCAACAGTGAGTCACTCTCTTTGAACTTTCTAGTCAGGCCCTATTGAGCGCCACAACGCTTTGTAGGCAGAATGTATGTCTTTTTTCCTTTGGTTAGTTTTAGCCCCTTAAACATCTGAATATGTCTTTGGCACTAGAAATAGTGATTGTATCCTTTTGAATAAGCTTTACAACGCCATAAAAAGCATCTCAATCTGACTTCTATAGCTCCAAATATTGGCAAAATACTAGGTGTTGTGCAATGTTTGAACTATCTAGCTCCCTTGCAAGTTGTCTGCACTTAAGTGGACCTCCTATATGCATAATAACACTCAAAGAAAGAGGATATGACATGCATTGGATTCTCATAATCAATAAATCTCATAATCAGCTACAATTATCCAATAGTTTAACAATTATGCACAATAAGGACAATGTTTATTTTCAATGCAAATACATGATAACAAAGCACAACATAATGCAAAAATGCCTAGAGTTTTTAGAGAAAATAATATGCATAAAAACAAGTTATTAGTCGCTAGCAACCATCATGTCACTAGTACGATCCTTCCTACTAATGTACCTAACAATCACGTCTCTTTCTCTCTCTTTCTCTTTCATGGCAAGGTACTGCAATCTTGGGATAGTTTCCAAGGAGCTTACCATACCCATTATTTTTTCCTTCTTCATTCAACTATTAAAGGTATATTAGAGCTCAATATTACTCCTAATTTAATGGTTTAACCATATTTTGTCTTGGGTGTGAAATTAGAGCTCTAAAGCTTAAAACCTAGGGTTTGTTTTGGAGATTTGTGGTGTTTGGGATTCATGGGCATAAATTTCTATTCTCAAATGCTCATTAGCGATTGTTGCATGATGCATGTGGTATTGATACACCAAAAAGGCATCCTATCAACTCTACTATGATGTATACTTAGAGAATCACATTCTTAGAGTTATGATGTAAGTGAATGGTGTGTTTATTGTTTTTTGGTATATAGTTCCATGTATTTATATAGCCACTTTGCTTATTTGTTATTTATTTCGAAATAGTAAGTAAAATGATTTTCTTCAATGCATCTATGTCTTGAAATTCATGTTTACTAGTTTCAAGTGCTCTTAATGATTATTGTGTTTTGTGGGCGTGAAACTAGGTTTAGTAGCGATTGTGATCTTTTGGAGAAGCTATGGTATTCTTGAGACTTTGATAAGGATTTATATGACTTGGGACAAGTGATAAAAGGACGTGTTTTGGTTGTGTTAAATTTAAATTATGGAATAAATATATTTTGGGTTGATTTTGCTTATGCTTGGGAAGATTTGAATAAAGTCGCATTTCACTTATATGACATGGTTATCATTAGTATTCCTTGCAAGAGAAAATATATTTTGAAAACCCTTGAATTCTATGATCAAGAATTGTGAATTTTATAGGAGGCATCTTTGACAGAAACCATAGCAAAAAGTAGATGTATTGGTCTTAGTGCACCTTGAGTGAAACCTTAGCTAGTAGGGAGTTGCTATCCCGGTATATTAGGACAAAATTCCATAATTATTAGGCAATAGGGATGGGTGTGAAAGCTGCCCAAACATGACATGAACTCTGCCGTCTAGATGTGGTGTGAAGACTTTAGGGACGAGTGAGAGGGCTGCCTAACAATGGAATCAATTGTTGACATTGTTCAAACATAAAGACCTATTTTAATTATTTAATGAGTTTCATGTTACATATTTACACATTTAAATTTGTTTAAAGACTTATGATGTATGATTCTTTATTCATTTTAGAACTTGTTCAATTGAACTATAAACATGTTATTGCTTACTGAGTTTTATAACTCAATTAGTTGTGTTCCCTCCATTTCATATTCAGGTGTAGACTCGTGTTCAACTTCACTTCCTCCATAGGATTTGGTTCCTTTTTGGTGGCCCGACATTGGTGTGCGGACATTTCTTTTCTGGTTTTCCTATGTATTATCTTTGTATTGAATCTTATAAGTTTTTATGCTCTATTAGATCACAAGCAGGGACTAAATTAGTTGTATTTATTCTTAATGTTTGATTTATATATGAGTTATCACATGGATTTGAGGACATGTGGACTCCTTTCTCAGGGATTTATATGTATAATATCTATCTACTATTCTGGTTAAGTTATGGTGATATATTTGTACAGGTTTTGTATTTTGTGATATGTCTGAAATACAGGGGACACTATGTCTGCTTTTTAAAATTAAGACTTGCAAGGATATATGTTCCCTATGCATTGGTAATGGGCTTTAGTTGAGTCATGACGATGACATCAAGTTTATCCTTTAAAATTTTTATATATCAATTCGGTTTCAAATTTTAGTTTTAAGTGTATATTTTAACATCAAAGTAGTCCCTAAATTAGTGGATTTTATTTACTATGAATGATCAAATTGATATCAATTTTAGGACTAATTTGACATTTAATGTAACATATCTTTGAGAACCAATTTGAATATTTGATGTTGTGCATATCTTTAATTTTGGGTTGAAATATAACCAATGGCTGAAGCATGCATGGGTCAAGTAAGAATAACTTTGCAGGGATAGGCATAAACCATTTGGTGGTGATAAGTCGTGCTAGACTTTATGTGTCTCTTTTTTTAAAAGTAATTCAGTTTGAAATCTCATTATAATCAATATAATTCTTGAAGTATTAAATAAAAAAAGTGGTGGTAAAAATAGACATTAGAAAGATAGGCATAAATCATTTGGTGGAAATAAGTTGTGCTAGACTTTAACGTGTCTTTTTTTTCTTATCAAATTATATTAATTTTTCTTGAAATTAGATAAAATTCATCTCAACTCTTCTCCATTCGTCAAGGTGATATTAACCTGCTCTAGACATATTATGTAACATACAATGGAAATGTTGTATGATGATTTCACACATTTATGCGAGGTTAGTGTAATGATGTAAAAAATTAAGGAATTTCCTAAATAAATTTTACAAATAAAGAGAAGTAATGAATTTTACCAAACCTCATAGGAGGCTAGTATAATTTACACTCTTTTTTATGGTATCTGCTTTGAATGTAAAGATAAGATTATTCTTTTCAAGACCACGCTTCTTCCATATTTGTATTTCTTTCAATAATCTAGTTTAGTTTAATTCCATGTTTAATTAAAATATTTATTTTGATAAGTCATATTGATTTTCATTGAAATTTAGTGTACATAATTATAGTTGACATCCTTGTATTTACAAAGTTGTTACTAGATGTCCTTAAAGTTTGCTAAAATTACATGGACATCCTTTGCAATTACTAATTCGAAAAAAAAATGTGATATATATATAGACCCAAGTTATAATATTTTGACAATTAACTTACGATAAAAGGGTGTATTCGTCATTTTATATGTCATAAATTGTCAAAATATTGCAATTTTGACATTAATTATGCGCATGTCATATGTTTTTTTTGTTATTTAAATCACTTTACTCTTATTCAGTTAAAATCGATAAGTTTGGTTTGGTTTTCAATTCTTATTTCCAAAACCAAATCAAATCAAACTAATAGTATATTAAGGTAAATTACTCTTACCTCCCTTAAGGTTTGTCAAAATTTAACTCACCTTCCCTCTAGTTGTCCTATCTACATTGGCCTCCCTTAATTCACCCATTTTCTAGATGACTTATAAAAAATTCCCCACCCTCAACTTCACAGTCTCTCACTCACACCCTCGTCTTCTCTCTTATCTCTATCAATTAAAATCAATCAACTCATCACCACCCATTATCAAACAAATCAATCTTCACTTGAATAAGTTTTTGGTTCAGCTCCTTTAGCTGAGTAAGTAGTATTTTAATATTACTTTTAAAAATTATTAAATTTACTTGTGTGTAAATGTATAATGTTTTGATATTAAATTATACAAATATTTGTATTATATTTGAACTTATTATTTTAGATTTTAGTTATCTATTAATTCTTTTAATTTAATCATCATATTTTTGTTTAAATATTTTATTATTGTTTAACTTATTAGTAACTAGTATTACACATTAGTATAACTTATAAAAATTAATTTAGAATTTATCATTACATAGTTTTATAATAATGACTCGTCTAATTTAATAGTGACAAAAAATTTTATATTTTCTAAAATTCTTCACTAAAATAAAAAACTAAAGCAACTCAAATTGATTTAAATTGGTTTGATTCTTTAAATATAACCAAGCTGAATAAAAATAAAATTTATTATTTGAATTTGTTGGATTTTTTCCTCAAAATCAAACTAAACTACATCGAGAACACTCCTCAAGATAGAAATATCATGTACATCATCCGTTTAAGAATAATTATCAAAAATCAAATAATATACGTATTAAGAAAAACAAAAAATATCTTGATATATATAGGAAATTATGAGTTGACAAAACTATACTTATATAGTTATTATTACTCATTTTGATAAATATATTAATTATTTAACTAACACATTTATACTAAGAATATAAATGAAAAAAATTACTTAACTAACACATTTATACCAAAGATATAAATGAAAAGAAAAAAATTAATTAACTAACATATTTACACTAAACATATAAATAAAAAAGAAAAAAATTAATAATACATAAATTTTACAAATGAATAAATATTTTAAAATATGAAAAAGTTATAAAATGACAATTAGCCTGAAAGTGAGAGTATTACATTGTCACCTGCCCACCTCAACCACCCCCAATGACACTGCACGGCAAACATGTCCGTATCCGAAACCTTCAGCTATCAAATATCAATTATGGAAATAAATGGAGGGCAATATTTGCAAAATCAAAACATACGTCCTACGTTGCAGTATGTTTCAGGCCTTTGTGTGTGTGTGTTTGCGCCCGCGCGCATATCAAATCGGTCACCCGCCTCTGTACCACTCACATCTGTGTATCACAATCCACAAGTTAATTAATTTGATTTATATATGAGGAAAATGCCAGAAATGCAATTAATGATTGGAGGAAGATGCCAAAGAAGCTAGTACCATTTGTTTCATGTAATGTTGGATACCGCTGAAGATTTCTACAAAGGTAATTCATACTTATAAATTATTTTAGTTTTTAATGTTTAAAATGAGTCAATTTCATTTTTGATATTGTAAATCGTGAGGGATTTTAGTCTTTTAATTTATTTTTATTTAATATTTTATCAATTAAATGATGATATATAATCTTAAATATACCTTGATATATTTTATGTCATTTAAAGTATAATAAAGTTTAAAATAACTTATTTTGATACCTAAAATTATACAAAATGAGTCATTTAAATTTTCATTTCAAATCATTAAATGACGCATTTTGTATAATGTTAGACACTAAAATAAGTTATTTTAAAATTTATTTTATTTCAAAAGATAAATGTTATATCAAGATATCACTTAAGGTTATCTATCATTATTTAATTAATAAAATGTTAAATAAAAGTGAATTGAAAAACTAATATGACTCACATTTTATAATATTAAAGACTAATTTAATTTATTTTAAAAATTATAAACTAAAATAACTTAATAAATATAAAATAATGGATTAAAATGAGTATCAACTCATTTTTATATCACAAGAAAGCGTCCAAGATGTCACCATGTACGTATACAACACATGACAAACGCTCATAACAAATTGAACATCAAGCACGACTTTTCCTACTTATCCTTTGCAACACACGTCAGTTTCCATTTGCACAATTTTCACGTTTAGTAATTCTTTTCTCATATTTGAAGTTAACAATAATTTAGTTTTCAAACAATTTTAATATCAATTTTTTTTTTTTTGGTCAAACTCACACACCCAAGGGTAGGGGGATGGCATGGCGTTTGAACACTGACACTTTTACTGCCTAGGTGCAGCTTTCAAGATATTAAGGGCTGTTTGCCAAGTGTTTTTGAAAACAATTTTTAGTTTTTAAAATCAAGAAACTAGAAAAACTCATTTGGTACACTGTTTTTGTCATGTTGGTTTTAAAAATTAAAAAATAGGATTTGATTCTTAAAAACATAAGATAACAATTTACATGTGTTTTGAAAAATAACGCAGCGGCGTACTTGTACTTACTTTGTCTTATTGGTTTGTACACACATTCGATGATCTCATCTCCATGAAGAGGATGAAAATGCCACTCTAATTTTTTGCTCTGAAAACACCATCATCACCCACCATCATCACTAGATCCACTATTATCACAACATTTCAATTTGTAAAGGATAAGATAAATAAAAGTAGAGAAATCCCCTTGCAAAATCAACAGCAGGATGCATCGCTTTTGTAACCTCAGTGTCTCGCCGTCACTGCTACGTTTGCCATCGAAGGTGCATTGTCACTGGTTGCCACGCGTCATGGTGGTTCCAGCGAATTCGACTCGAACGTCTCTTCGTTATTCATATCTCCATTGTGGTTGGCTGCTATGCTAAGACGAGGTGAGTTCTGCATCACCGGCACCACCGTCGGTGATGTTGTCTCACCGCCATTGCCCAAAACTACTTCGCCACCATGTTCTTGTTGATTGGGTAGCTCCCTAGAACTGCTTTAATTTGCCAAACAATTTCTTTATTTTATAGCATTTTAAAACTTTTTTGTGAGTATAATTACTTATGAGTATGCATTTCTACACATATTTTGTACCCTATTCTTAGTGTCCTAGCTTTCTTTTATGCTTAATTGAATGCATTTGTATCGTATTTGAGTTTGGACATTGATTTGAGCATTAATGAAAATTTTCTACATAATTGCACCTTTGGCATTGTTTTGTGTTTTACACTTAACTGAAGTTGTAGACCTCTAAAATTTATGCTCTTTGGCTTTTAGGAAAGATAAAAGGATTATCTACAACTTTTATGCAGAGCTCAAGCCGAATCAAAAAGCTAACTAGGCAAAATAAGCCCGGAAGTCAAAACTGAGGTGCTGAATTTTTAGATTGGGCATGCTTCAATAATCAGGGTATATCTCTCTCATCCAAAGTCCAAATTCGACAAATAAGGTGTCTATTCTGAAGAAAAGAAAAAGATTTACAACTTTTATGAAGACACCAAGAGCTAATTCGGTCATTTCCAGGGTCCAAATTTGAAAACACTCGCTGCAGTGAGAAAAGGTCACCGTAGCGACCCTTGGTGCTGTCATTCCAAATTTTTTGTTAGAAATGCTCACTACAGCGAGCCTAAGTCGCTGCGGTGAATATGTAAAGACCTGTGATAGTTTTATACACATTTTAATGAGTTTTTGGGTCTTTAAATGATCCTCAAGCCCATAGAATGTAACGTCCCGTTTTTTTCTAAACTTTTAAATGACCAAAATGCCACTGAGGACATTTTTACCTGAAACATGAGGACGACCAGCCTCGGCCATCCTCACAAGGATTTTATGATATATGAAGGGGATTATATGTTTATGAATGTTAACAAAGCAGAAAAATCTCATTTCTGAGGTTTCTGTGTATAAATGACCAAAATACTCCTAACCTGATTTAAGGCAGTTTTAAGTTTTGACTCCGACCCGGACTCGTCCCGGAGATCAAAAATGATGTTTTAAGGCATGAACTATGTTGGTTTAAGTCCCGGAGGTCCCGGGCAACCTTTGGTAAAAATTACGATTTTACCTCCACTTGGTGCATTTTAAGCCTAACGAGTTACTTAACTCAAACCTAAGCAATATTAGGCTTTAATGAAAGGTTAATTAATTTCCTTAATTAATCTAGAGTAAAAATAATTATTTAAGGTAGGTTAGAACCTAAAATTGCTTAAGAAAATTTATAACTCATTTCTAATTCTTTTCTTTCTTTAAAGAAAAAGCAACTATAAATAGTATTTCCACTATTCACACTTCCATTCCCAAAAACACTTCATTTCCCAAGAAAAAGTTGTCACACTTTAATCAATAGTCATAGGAGTTTGACTCCATTAATCCTACAAGATCACTCTTAATCCAAGGTATTCATGGTCCTAATCACCTAACTAGCTCACTTAAACACTCGATTACACAACCTTAATTAGTGACCTAACCTTGTTTATGGCCTTATAATTTTTGGCCACTTCCCCCCAAAAATTCAAAAGAATGATATTTTATGTAGTCAATCAAGTTGTCTTTCAAAAGCCACCCTAAGACCTATGACCTATGCTCTCAATCACACCATGAATGACAACACAAGAGATTTTTCTTCCCTCCTTCTTCTTGAAGAAGTTTCGGCTAGCCCCTCCTCCTCCACTCCTTCATGATTCATTTGCCTATAAATACACAACACTACACAACTTCATTCCTTTGCTCACTTCTTGCAAAATCTCTAAAAGTCTCAAGCTTTCTTACTTTTTTTTCTTTCAAGCTTTCAAGAGTTCTTCAAGCTCAAGTTCTTCCTCTCTTTTTTCGAAAACACAAGGTAAGGAACCTTTCTAAATATGTCTTTGATCTTCATATTTGAATCTTGTTGGGAAATGATGAATGGATAAACCTCCATGTTGCTCTTTTTCTTTTTGGTTTCTTCCTTTTTTTTCCTTTGGTTTTCGGCCTCAAGGCCTTGAACATGATAGCTTGATGATGAGTGCTCTCTAGAGGTGACTATGAGTTCATCTCACATGAGACCTCTAAAGCTTGAGTTTTTCTTAAGAAAAGTTTCATCTTTTACAAGTTTAGTTAAGAATGAGGTTATGTTTCTCTTGAACATTTGGAACTTCACTTTTCTCCTTTATGTTTCGGACATGAAAGCCTTTGACCCTTGGAAAAATGAAAGCTTGATGATGAGGGTGTTATGATGGTGCTTGTCACTTAACAACCCCTAAAGCTTGAATTTTTCACAAGGAAAGTTTCATCCTTTTTCAAGGTTGAGTAAAAGAGGAGTTTATGTCTCTCTTGAACACTTTTTGGACTTCCCTTTTCCTTTCATATTTTTAGCCATGAAGGTTTCTAAGGCTTGGAAAAAATGAAAGCTTGATGATGAGGGTTTCATGTTGATACTTGTCACATGAACAAACTCTAAAGCTTGAAACTTTAACCTTAAACCAAGCATGGTTTTGGTTTTGCTTTCTTCTTTAGCATGAACTTTGTTTTAATTTTAGTTTTGAGAGAAGCCTTGTACTCAATGATGAGGACTTAGGATGTTGATGTTATAGATCATTAAGATCTTGGTCCCTAGAGTTTAAAAATGGTTCATTCTTCTTGATGAAGATTCGTCCATTTTCAAAACCCTTGAGGTTATGATTTATTTTGAGTACCTTAGTACTAATAGTTTTCTTTTCTTTTGCGGATAAGGGTTGGGTTGGAACTATGTTCCTTTTTAAAGTCTTGCAAGAGCTCTAGACAAGATATGAAAGCAACTTGCATTCACGTTTATTTTATGCTTTGCATAGCACGTTTATTTTCTATGCTATCACTAAACCCCAAGATAAAGAATGAGCTTGCATAATGCACATTTAAATTCCAAGCTTTGCATTTCATGTTATATTTCAAGTCATCACTAAACTCAAAGACTAAAAATGAATGTGCATCCCATATTTACTTTGAGCTATCACGTTACTTCCTAATGGACTATAAAAATAGAATGCATAACACATTTACTCTTATGCTATCACCTAAAACTACTAGAGCTCAAAGACTTGCCCATTTTATCTTGAGAAAAGTTAAATCAAGAAGGTATCTTCTTGAAATGCATTCGGCCATGTGATGATGAAAACTCTAGGATGAGTCTTCATTAGTTACAAGAGCTTATAGTTTATGTTTTAAATTTTTCCTAAGCATAGGTGACATTTAAAGGTATTTTGAGTATGTTCTTATATTTAGGATTTCAACCATGAGTGAAACTAAAGAGCTACTGCCCCATGTATTTTATAAGAGTTTTTGACAAGATAAGTTGATTTCTAAGATATTTTTGAAGTCCTAAAATTGTTCCAAGTACATTGAAAAGGAAGTTTATACATGTTTTGATAGTCTCAAGTTTTCGATTCTGCCTTGTTCATTTCCAGCACCTTAAATTCTGTTTTGGGTGGTCTAAATATGTTTAAATACTTTGCCAAGTATATGATAATTGTTCTAGACATTTTGAAGCATGCTTAGTTACTTTAATTGCGTGAAATGTGAATTCTAGAACCCCATAGGTACAGAAAATATGAATTCTATTCCAGCTTGATTAAAATCCATAGAATCATATTATATGATGTCTAGATCAGTGAGAGTGACTCATAATTGGCTTAGGTATTAATTGTTGCATCATAGAAAAAGACGGATGTGAGAAATGGTCTAAAATGCATCTTTTAGAACACTGTAATTCATCTAATTTAGCTTACTGACTAATGCTGTCCAGCCATAATTAATTAGGTTTTAGGACTTAATAAATTATGGTAATGAGGTTAATCAATCCCTTAGAGGTATGATAAAATAATTTGGAAGTTTGAGGTTACCCGATCAGGGGTTCTCACTCTTAAGGGAAAGATTTATGTGTTATTCTATGAATGATGAATTGGTGTTTACCTCATGACTTATATGATGCTATGTGAACTATTATTCTTAAATGATAGTTTTATTATTGCATGTGATTGTTCTTTGAGAACTTAGAGATGCCTATGCTGTAATAAAAGATATGTGACATGCATGAAACTAAGTGGAATCTCAATAAAACGTGCTAAGACTTAAGGTGACTTAAACTATGTGAAAATGATCCTTGAACCATCAAAACCAAGGGTGGGGATGAAGTGATTCTAGCCCCCTAGACTCGTACTTTAAGTCGGGACCTTTAACTTATCAAAAGGGATAAGTCCATGTGCTAGTGACGACTAGCATGGTATGAGCTCATAACCTATAAGTTTCTCCAAAGGGAGATCAGTTAGGGTGACCCCAGGAAGAAAATGATAAGGTTTTAATGTCACCTAAAGTAACCAAGATAAGTTACCATGTACCATGTTCTAAGAACTATGATTTTATGCACCATGAATTATGAGTTTATGTGCCATGATCCATGCTATAAGGAACCATGATTTATGATTTAAGTTTCATGATTTATAGACTATGTAACCAAGAGGTTTTCATGATTAAAAGGAATGGGTCTCAGAAGTTAACATTTTCGAATTTCATAATTGAACCATTATATGCCCATGTTTTTACTAAGAAACTGAGGTCCCTGGAGACGTAGATGATGACACTTGGATATGAGGAAAAACCCTACTGAGTTTCTTTAGTAAGAAATCTCACTCCATCTATCCCTTTTTTTTTGTCACGTTTCTAGATTCGGATGGCGACGTTCGCGCTCTACGTTAAGACACCCACATAGGAGTTCTACTACGATCCGGAGCACGGATCGTACCATTTTGAAGGCCGCTGCACAGTTCACGTCTTTATGTTTCCCGGACGGCCATTCGCCCATCCTGTAGATAGCTACCTCTTCTCACCGATGTCACCTTATGGCGACGACATGATTTTTGAGCGTGCTCGCACACGTAATGAAAGGATTCTCCGGACTTACACTGTAGGCTCGGGCGCCGTATCCGAATACGTACCCCACTCGCAGCATTCGGAGGAGGACCCTTCGGAGGAGCCACCTGCCCACATGTATGGAAAGGACTCTTCCCCCACTACCCCACGTGTGTCAATAGGCAGCGAGGAAACGGTTACCCAACCACAAAGGGCTTGGATGCTCGAGATGCGACCCCAACACGAAGGACGTGTCTGAGTGGCCACTCCTACTGAGCTTCGCCCGTGGATTGGCTATGTCTCACCTTACCCGTGATTGTAGCCGTATGGTTTAGGGTAGTCCTTAGCGCACACACGACACGTAGCTAGGATAAACCTTCTTTTGTGTTGAGATTATCCATTTCAGATGCACTTGGGTATGGGTGTTCTCTTGCATGTATCCTTTATATTTTTATGTATTTCCTACTTTTCAGTTGTATCGTATTCTATGTATTGAACAGTCCCGCCATTATTGGTGGGCATTTTAAGTATTAATGCATGGGGTATTTCAGTATATATATTCATGATGCTGTGGATGGAGCCTTTTATGTGTTTACATTTCTGCACTTTATGATATCGTTCGATAACGTTATACGCGGCTCATACTTTATCAAGGTTTTGTTACAAAAACAAATTGGCTCATATTTTCAGTAAGTCATTTCAAAGGTAATAGAACCAAATCAAGAAGTAACGACTAATATTTGGCCTCAGTACATGCTAGTAGTATTGGGTTGACTATTAGGATGTTACATAGAACAAAGGGACACTACTCATTAGCTTAGAATAGCTCAAATTAGGTTAAATTAGGCTATTATTCTCCTTTTCCTCTCTTCCCATCTCCTTTTCTTTCCTCTATCTTCATCTTTCCTCTTCTTCACCCATCTTCTTCCTCACCCATTCTCTTCTCTCTTAGGTTAGGTTTTATTTTCTATTTTTATTGTAATTTCTCTATGGAGTAGTCTTGTAACTAGCAACAAGTATTCTCCAAGTCCAAGGGTTTGTCTTGAGGCTTGCATATTCAATAAATACATGGTTTGGTTTCTTGATTTTCCTTCTCTCACATTCCTTCCATTGCTCATATATTTATGTTGATTAGTTGATTGATTATGATATGTGAATATGTGAGTATGTGGTTGGAATGAATCTTGATTTTGTATGCTAATTCATGATTGTGGGTTGGATGCATAATTGAGATTGTTGACTAGGTATGAATTGGTTGATTGATTAATGAATGCTTGGTTAGCTTAGGAAATTGAAATTAATTCTTGATTGAGGTTAGACTAATATAATTGATGCTTAAGTTAGAGTATGCATTTAGGGATTGAGATCTCAATTACCTAGGTGTTGTATCCTAGCCAAATACTTGGTGATTGATTGATTGCTAAGTGAATTATGGTGCCAAGGTTATGCGATTGCATGATTCTAGGCACAAGTTAGTCACCTACTATGTGTTTCATGAAATGTGTATGTCAAGGATAGATAGATTCTAGGCGTAGGAAATCCTTGTGCTACTGCTTTGGTTAATTGTTAGTTATTTTCTTGTTTTAGTTTACATTCTATTTTTGCTTGATGCACTCAATGAAAACCCTCTTCTTGCATAGTCTATTAGTTCACCGATATCGTTGGGAGACGACTCGAGTTGCACACCGTTATACTACATTTTTAGTGCTATTAGGTTTTAAATAAATTTGTTAATTTGTTAGAGCTAGAGCCACGACACTCTAGTCTCTACCAATTACCAAACAAATTTTTTTATTTTCTTGTTACCAAAAATTGGATCTAAACTTATTTTTTAAAATTGTTTTGAAAAACTGAAAAACAAAAATCATTCCAAACAAGCCATAAACCTCTTTACTATATGTACTGGCCTTTAGCTGCAAATTGGGTCATCTTAGGTGTATGTGGCATGGTTTTCAACCTTGATAGGTCTTGGGTTGTTTACTTTGTTATTCGATACTTGAAAAAATGGCTTTAAGTTAAATAAAGTTTTTGGAAGCATACAATTTATTTATGAAAGATTTTTGATAATTGCATATATGAGACTTTTAGTTAAATGACAAGCTGGCGTATAGATTATTTTCTTGTGAATCTTGATTACTTGGGCATGAGCCATAGGATAGTGAGGAATATTTGTGTTTGTGTAAATTACTTTATGATCCTTGTATTGGTTTTAGATAAATTGATTGGTATTGAATGATGAATTGGAATGAAATGAAAAGGGGTGAGATTAGAATAAGTGGAAAATTTTATGCAGCACGAGCCTATGTGAACCATGCATGAGTTGAATGTGAATTGAAAAGTTGAGTTCGAGAGTGTAACGAGGATTATAAAGCATATTCTTGGTTAGCTTAGCATGTTGCAAAGTATGGATTGGAGCAATAAAATGAGATGAGGATAAGCTATATAAGCCTTGTGGCATGAACCTTGAGGATAAACACGCAAGTATGAAATGGTGGTGTGTTTTGTCTTGAAATTCAAGATAGGTATGAGATGCATATACCTTATGATGTTTATTAGTTATTTTGAAAATTGAGCTTGAGGCTTCACATGAATTATCTTGTTTTGATTCGGAATTATGAGTGGTTACAGGCTTTATGCCTCATGCATATTGATGAAGATTACTTGAATTAAGGATGCATGACATGAGGTTGTATGAAAGTGATGCAGGATGCCATGATATGAACATATTCATGCTAGTTAATGTTATAGGACAATTAAAGTATGAGATGTGAACCCTGGGTCTCCAGTCAACTATTGGAAGGGAAGATGGATACTTTGGTCCTTGGTTATATGTTATGAAGGCAAGGTGATTACACCCCCTTTACCCAGTATCTGTTTTACCTAGCAACAACTAGTAGGTATAAGCTTGTAGCCTAGAAGATTTCGGTGATGCGGAAAAAAGAGAGTATGGAAGGGTGGTGACCCAAATTAAAGGTTTAAGTCACCTAAGAATGTGGCGAAAGAGAAAAGAAAAAAGGAAGTCATGATTATCTGCATATTGCTACTTTATGATTGAATTGCTTATGTGCCTTGCCATGCATTCATATATCCATGCTACACCATGACATAAAGATCATGCCTTAAAATGATTTTCCACTTTAGAATTCAATGCTTTCCGAACTTATAAAAATGAAATGATGCTTGCTCACTTTTTTATAAATAAAATGAATTGGTTAAAGACGACAATTGTAACACCTTGATATTTTCTTTTGGGCAAAATGACCAAAATACCCTTAAGATATTTTTTGCACAACATCTAGGACGGTCGGTCCCTGCTATCCTCAAAGGGTTAGTATAATGTTTGAGTTGTACTTGATTTGGATAATGATTGGTGTGGAAATCGTAATTCCTGATTTCTCGTGTATAAAATTATCAAAATGCCCTTAAGATAATTTTCTCAGAAAGGGAGTGAGACTGGACCTAATCATCACTTGGGGATTTGATATGTGTTTTGTAGGGGATATATATGATTATTTAGATCAAGCAAATGGCTTGTGCAATTGGACTAGGTTGAAAATAAGGAGAATGGCAAACCAGGTCATTGAATGCTTAACAATTACTAGCAGCAATACTGATGAGGTTGTTTTGATATCAAGAATTTCCAAATAATGAGTCCATTCTTGTTAAGTTTCAGAGAAGACAATTTTCAGTCATAGTTTCCTTTTCTATGACCATCAATAAATCTCGAGGCCAAACATTGTCTACAATGGGATTATATCTACCAAGACCAATGTTCATCCACGAACAATTATTTGTAGCTCTTTCATAAGTAAAAGACAAGAATGGATTGAGAGTTTTATTAGAAAACCATGATTATATAACTGAAAGATGCACAATCAATGTAGTCTATAGGAAAATATTCTAAAATGTGTATTTAAATAGTAAATGAAGACTAATAGTGTAACACCCTAATAATTAACCGAACATGCCTAGGACATATTAAGTTAATTATTATTTATTACTCTTTTGTTCCAATTCTTAATTTAAACTCTTGGAAATACTTTCATAAAAATATGGGTAAATTTTTTTTTTGAACTTATATTCTAAAATGCTAGCCACATGTGTGCATAGATAGCAGTCAATACACACCTAATAATAGCGATCATATAAACTAAAACGTAATATATGTGTAAATCATGGCATAACATGACAAACTAGATTAACATATCATAACCATGTCATAATAGCGACATCCTATAAACATACAGGACATCCTAAGATACTAAGTCTTCCAACAAAGGTTGGACATATGGTAGTACAAAGCTAAACAAACCTATAGCATAGCCCAAACTAGTCACCAGTACATATCTATCGAAAGACTAGAATACAAGCAGGTATAAGGGGTATGACCACCCTAAAGCTAATGTCCAAAGGAAAACTATCTTCGTGCTTCCATTGTGACCCTCCTGATCCAGTTTGTACTGTAACTCTCTCATCCACGTCTCAAAGAAAACCACGAACTACATCATCATCCTTGTCTAGAGACAACACGGAAGAAAGAAGAGGGACGAGAAACTTATTCAAGATTCTCAGCTAAGCTTCTCGACTCTAACACAAGTGTCATCATCATCGTCTCTAGCCACTTCAGTTTTCATTATGAAAGAGATTTACAGGCATAAGGTTCAATTTTAAACTTCTCAAAACTATTTATCCGAAGTGAGTGTCTTTTAACATGGGTCTTAATGTCACGAATGCAACAGGTATCTCATGTATGCATGGCAATGCCTCCAGTGCATAAGTACACATGCAAATAACATAAGCATACTCACAATATGAATTTGTAACATTCAAATCCAAAACACAAGACAAGGCTAAGCATATAAGCATAAGTTAAGCTAAAGAATTAAAGTCACCTAGCCATAACATTTGAGTAAGCACACCAATATACATCTTTACTTTACTCTCTTAGGTGACTTAGCATTCAAATTATGTGATTGAGTGACATGTAAATAAATGCATGATAGGACAAACATGATCAGTCATATAACATTTAGCATGCATGGGAAGGCAATAGAACCCATGATAATTTACTTTCACATAATTGAACTCTCAAGTTCTTTTCTTAACAACCACCCTCTTACATAACCATCATAAACCAACTATCTCACCTTCCTCGGCGATTTTACAATCATCACCAAAACTTCACCTCATCTATCGCCTAGGATGAGCTCAACCTAACTAGCCATTGCTAGATTTAATATGGGGCAATAGAAGGAGAAATATATCACTTCCTTGCCTTAACTTTCTTATTATGAGCATGCAACTTCCTAGGATCATCTTTCATAACCTTTAATTCAGAGAGTCTAGAGGATCATCTCCGTATGTCTTATCTCATGTTTAAAATTAGCATGTTATTTAGAGATGTAAACATGATCACATAATCATAACTTATTATTTAACATTTCACGCTCATAAAATTATGCACCTTAATTGTTGAAGCATAGTCATAACATGCCATAATTCATCGTGTAATTGATCATATAAGCATGCATCACATTCTTTGCATATATCCATGAGCATGTCATCAATCAATATCTTATAGCAATAAGCATGCTCTTACCCAGTGTGCCAAAAATCAATGAGCGGACTCAACTAATGCATATGCTATGCTCAACAGGATATATATACAATCATACTTAGAGCTCAACATTTACATAATTCAAAGATCAAGTATGCATAGTCATCAATTCATGTTATTTCATGTGGAAACACACTTATTTACACATATCTAGGTCTGATAATCGATTATATGAGCTGATAATTGATTACACGGTTCAAATTTTCAAAACAAACAAGGTGTTGGTAATTGATTACATAGGTTATGCAATCGATTACCAGTGTTAAAATCACATTCCAGGCATAAAGAAACATCTTAGCAATCGATTACCAGGGCCAAAAACTTATTCCGGGCACCAAAAACATCCTGGTAATCAATTACAGTGTATGGTAGTCGATTAGCAGCAACTCCTGAAATTGAAAAACTAAAGTTTTAACACACTTCAAGTTGCTCTTTCATTCTAAAACCATTTTAAAATCTCATTCCAATATTTCTTTTGAAATCATACTCTCATTTTCACAAATCAAAACAAAATCTTCATTAAAACTAAATATTTCATTAATAGGTTTCTAATCACTTAGAATCACATTTTTACTTCTCTTGAGTTCCTAAATCTTTCAAAATTTCTTTGTACACTATAGGAAGAAGATTCAAGCCTCAAAATAGGATAAAACCAACTTTAAGACCCAAATCTTTATATGGCCAATATATATATATATATATCAAGATGTATCCATGATCAAAATTTCCATTTAAGATGAAAGAGGTAAGTCTTGAACTTTAGAGATTTAGATGATGGCTATAATCATAAATTTACTATTCAAGTCTCATTTTAATCTTTATCATTATAAGATGAAGACTTGGAAATATAAATGTAATGTGCAAGGCTTGAAATATAAATATGAGAATGCAAGCTCATTTTAAGTCTTTAAGGTTTAGGTGATAACTTGAAATATAAACATGAAAATGCAAGTTCATTTTCTTATCTTAAAGATTTAAGTTGATAACTTGAAATATAAATATGATATGTAAGGCTTGGAATATAAACATGAAATGAAAGAGCTTGAAACATAAGCATGAATGCAATCTATTTTTATATTTCTTTAAGCTCCAAACTCAAGACTTTTTAAAGAATGAAACTCTTTGACCCTGATTAATCTTACAAAATGAAAATGAGCTTTAGAGTCTATCAATAACATGGTTCCAAGAATCTCATTTCTTAGACTTACCATCAAGCTCAAAAGAAAAAAGCAAAGAAAACCAATAAACATTCCATTTCTCATAATCTTTTGAAACCAAGAATCAAGCCTTGAGTTCTAGAGGTCAAATATATGATGACTTCACAACCAACACCAAGAACCCTCATCATCAAGTCATGGTCTTGACCAACAATAAATATGAAATCCGAAAAGAAAAGGAAGAAGAACAAGAGAAAGAATATAAAACAAAATCCCTACCGAGTGTGTTTTCTTTTTTCAAGAGAAAGCTTGATCTTTTGCAAGGAAAAGAGAAGGGCAAATCTTCTCTTGGAGCAAGAATGGATTCAGCCAAGAGGAAACAAAATGGGAGGAAGATGTTTCTTGTGTTCTTGTGTATAGTAATCGAAAGGTTAGATGTTTAAGGGTTGATCTATGGTGTTGATGTGGTGGTTTGATATTTGTAGCTTGAAGAATGAACAAAAATGGGGGTTCTTGAAGGTGAAGGAGAAGAGGAAGAAGAGAGCTTAAGATGAAGATAATAAGAGCACTATTTTGACACAATTTAGTGAACAAGTTGTATGGTGGTAAGAATGAGAGTTTTTATGAATGTATGAGTGTTTAAAAATCAAAATATGAGAAAGAATTTAGGGGAGGGAGGCTGCTGCCATATGGGGCTTTTTGGGGGGGGGGGGAATTTCCAATTTTTCAAGTGTGTTAGGGCATGGATTAAAGATAGATTTGATTAGATAAAGGGTTAGGGATTAGTAATAGGTGTATGGGTTACTAACCAAGTGTTTAAGGCTTTCAAGACATAATCAAAGAGTGGTCTTACACACTTAGTTGAGGTAAACTTAATTAGTTTGAAATTTAAACTCTAATACATTTCCTAATTTTAGAAAAGGAGAGAGAAAATACTATTCACTTTTGACTTTAACCTTATGTCCTTATGAGCACTTTTGATTAAAAAAGCGATTTGGACTTCCCTAAACAATCTTAGGCCTTAATTAATCCAAAATAATTATTTTGAATTAAGATTAATAAATAAAATTAATTTATCTTTAATTAGAGCTAATATTGCCCATACTTTCTTAATTACTTAATTAAGCTCATTTAGCACAAATTATGGGTAAAAAAGTAATTTTACACAAAAACTCCTGGGACCACCCGGAATTTTCCAGATATCGTACATTCCTTATAATTAACATTTCAAACTTCCAGGTGACGATCAGGTTCAGTCATCACTTAAACTCATGTTAAATTATCTCAGGGTACTTTGGTAATTTCGGGCATGGGAAAAACCAGAAATTGAAATTTTCACCTCTATCATCATCCATAACATATTTAATCCCCTTCAAAGATTAAACTAACCCCCTGAGGGTAGCCTGAACTGGCTGCCGTCAATTTCTGATTAAAAATGACCTTAGGGACATTTTGGTCATTTATACACAGGAAAAATCAAGGATTATGATTTTCACACAGATTGCTATCTAAACCTCATATAACCTCATCCTAATATTAAATTACCCCATTGAGGATGGTTTGAATTGGCCGCCCTCGATTCTTGTGTAAAAATGATCCAAGGTATTTTGGTCATTTTGCACAGCAAGAAAAATTGGGGCGTTACAAATAGTAAATTTTTATATTAAATTTTTTTTATTATCAATGTACTAACATTATATTATATCTTGCAGGTGATTTATAATAAACAATTCAAAGAAAAAGGATAAGAAGTCGTTTGAAAAGTTTTCTAAAAAGACATGGGAGAATCAAATTGATCATGCACCTTCCATTTAAGGTTAATAGAATTATTTATAAACTTTTCTTGTAGTCTAAATTATTGCATTTTGTCCTTGACAATCTTATTTGCAGCTTAACTAAATCTTCTATACTTGATTGTAATATTAGGGATTTTTATGTGATCTAAACTATTCACCAGAAGAAAAAAACACACTCAAACTTTATTTTATTTCTCTACACTACAAACCTATAGATATAATATTTTAATTAAATTAAACTGATAAATCAAATATTTAATTAACTTTATTTATATCATTCCCATGCAATTTTCGGGCTATAACACTAGTTGCATCTATAAATAGATCGTCCTTGCTTCGTTCATTTACACCACGGAATAGCAAAAAGTCTTCACATATATATCCAGCCTAAGAAATGACGATTGGTACTGCCTTGCTTGCCCTCTTCATTCTCTCTGCCTTCACCTCACACCTTCCTTCCGCCACAGCACTGGTGGACACAGATGGCCAGCCAATTCGAAACGGCGGCATATACTACATCTTGCCACGCCTAAGAGGAAGAGGCGGTGGAATCACCCAAGCCGCAACCGGAAACGAAACATGCCCACTCACTGTTGTGCAGTCCAGCTCTGTGTTTTCTATCGGGTTACCAGTACAAGTCTCATCCCCAGCCAAGATTATGTACCTCTCAGAGAGTCTTATTGTGGATTTGGAGTTCGCTGCTTTAAAAGTGTGCGCGCCTATTCCAAAGTGGACTATTGTTGAAGATGGTCTACCTCATGGACCCTCTGTTAAACTTGTTGGCTACAAAAATACTGTGGACGGTGGATTTAGAATTAGGTCTATCGGCTTATTTCGCGGTTATAAGCTTGTCTTCTGTCCTAAATCCACCGACAAATGTTCAGATATTGGGGTGTGGGTTGACCCTAACGGAGTCTGGCGTTTGGTTGTGAGTGATAAGATCAATCCATTAGCCGTTGTGTTTAAGAATGCCGGATTCGTCACTGCTGCTGCTGCGGCGTGAAGAACTAACTTTCTGAAAAATCCTGTGCCAACTCCTAGTTAATAAGATGTGCAAGAATCAAGATCATCATACGTGTTTTCCTTGTACAAATTGGCACACTATTAAATAAAAACTTACGGCTTAAGTTGCTTCATCGACTTGCACGTTGCTGAAAATTTTATTAACCTTCGTATTTACTTTTGTTTCTAATGGCAGGGGATTCACTATATCTTTCCCTTGTGCTAAGAGATGAGCCAGTGACAGAAGAATGGGAAAGAAAGGAGGAAAAATATCGTGAAATTATCTCTCCGAATTATCTCTCCCTACACGATAAGATCAGACGGTCATGTGTGTGAAGAATGGCATGGCAATCCCTAAAATTTTAAATTTTCATTTAATATATTTGGCTCCACTTCAAAAAAATTTATATGTTAATGATAAGAATTTATTGGACGATATATTATTATTATTATTATTACTAGAAAAAAATTAGATAAGTTTAATATCTCAATAATTTAATTTTTTCGTACACTCTTGTTTTATTCTTTATTATTTATTTTTAGCTAAATCAGTAAAAGCAATTAAAATATTTGACATCATTTCTCATAAACCTGTTTCTTAGTTTGATATTTAAATATTGTAATAAATAAATGTTAGGCATATATGTGTTTCTCAAATTTTGATTGGAATTTTTTTTTTCTTTAGGAATAAAACCCACATTTGGTTCTTGAAAAAATAGAATCAAACAAATTGGTCCATCAAAAAAGAAAAAAAATCATTTCATTATCCCTTGCAATTAAAAATATAGGATAAATTTGTCTCTCCTGAATATTTTCAAAGGATTTATACAACAAATTCATCTTTAATAATTTATAATATTTTAAATTGATTGCTGAATAAATAGAACAAATAAATTCATCAAGATATAACGAATGAGCTAATTTATCATATATTTTTTATTGGATGGACTACAAAATGTATTTTTTTCTTATGAAACAAATATATTAGATATTATTTTTTATCAGAGACTAACTTGAGATATATATATATATATATATATGTGGGATGACTAGATAAGAGGAATGATTTATTATGAGAGTGAGAGGAGAAAATTTAGACCAGTATAATCATACATGAATGGTCAGAATAAGAAATTATTAATGATAATTAATGATCATGTGATCATTTAAAAATATCACGTGATTTTATATTTTAATTTTAATTATTTATATAAGATTTAATGACCCATATTTATTCCTCCCATCCTCACAATAAATCGTGATTCTCACTTGTGTGTGTGTATATATATATATATATATATATATATTCTTTATTAGGCATTTTTTTGTGACTTTTATTTTTTTTTTCTATTGCCACATAAATATCGAACCATTCTTTGTCCTCACTGTGGTCAGAAATAATGAATCATCTGTGCCTCTCCGCACGTTATGCTCGTGCTTTTGTCCTCGGCACCATGCTTCTCTTTCCTTTTTTTTTTGGGTTTTTCTTAGATATTTGTAGTTGGCAGCCGTGACTTAAGCCTTTAAAACTGCAGACTCCATAAGAGAATAAACCTATTATTATCAATTAAAAAATAATAATAATAAACCTATGGCTATCATATCTTTTTCATATACACTATCAGAGAGTCCTTAAGAAGATGCTTAAGAAATCCCATGTCACCATTTTTTTTCTTTAAATTTTTTAATTACCTGTCTTGTTTATAAAAATATTGTGTATTAATATAAGGGTGGGTGAACGCTAAAATATAGCGTGGATGAAAATATGAAATTATACTGGGTATGAATACTAAATTAATATTAACTATAACATACAATAATTGATTATATGATCAATTCCAAAATGTTATTTTAAAAATATTTTATATCACTTAAAATTTAATAATCAATTTTATAAATAATTTTTCCTCTCATTTCAATTATATTTTTAATTAATACAAAAATTTAAATGTCAAATATTAAATTAAAACAACTTCTTTTGAGAATATATAAAATTTTCCTAATGATATTGAATTCAATATTTGGTGCCTAGACGCTTATCTACTAAAATGTTCCAGCAAATGAATTTTGTAATTGTTTTTAGACCATTAGTATCTGAAGCTCGTTCAAAAGGAATAAATATAATATTAAATTACATGAACCAACTAAATATTTTGTTAAAATATTGAATAAAAATATTTTGAAATGCATATAATATAAATACTATATAGATATTGTGCAAAAGAAAACTATATTTGATATTAATTTTGATTTTTTTTTCTTGATCAAATTTTGATTTTTCAAATGACATTTGCCGAGTGTGATGTTTCTTTTGATACCACGACATATATAAGTTTGGGTAATACTTTTCTTTTTTTTGTGAAAAAAGGCAGTACGACGTAATTATAACAAGTTGTGAGTTTCTCCCCTACGTTTTGCTCGTGCTATTATGTAATCAATATGAAAGAAATTTGTGCAAATATGTTGTACAGATATATAAATATTTTATATTATGAGCACAAATATGCAAGGGAGTGGATAATCTCGAATGAGATTTTCACATTACCTTGTTAGTTGTATCATAACAAGGGTAGATTACATTTATATCTGTTGATAATTTATAAAATTCACCTCAACTTTTATCTATTTATCTATATAATACTGACTCCTCTAAATACATTATTGATGTGCAATAGAGGCATGCTAATACAATTTTTAAGAGAAGTTAGTGTAATAATTTCTTAAATTTAGAGATCTCATAAGTGAATTTTATAAATAAAAAAGAGTCAGAATGAATTTCATTAAACATTAAGTGAGGTCAATATAATTTGTTTATATAATAAAATATGGATTTGGATTCTCTAAAGTGAAGATTTTATTTTAAAGAATAAAGTGAGTAATTTTATCCTTAAATCAATAGAATGAATAAGGCTCTACTTTTAATTTTATTGATCCAAAAGTGAAATCTCCTTACTTTACTCTATAAAATGGGATCATCACTTTAGAGGATCCTTGCCCAATTAATATATATGGATATATCCATAGCATATGTTAACATAATATGTATGCATATAGGGGATTACTAACCTCCACACCTTCATATGGAGGTTAGCAGAGATATATATATTTTGTTTTGGACAAAATACTTGCTATTTTCTCTTTGAATCAACATACAGGTTTGGTTAGATATGTAATTTTCTTTTATATACATTAATTACTGTTTCAACTCTTACTGTCACTTTTTAAATATTTCAATTTCTCTCCTATCTTAATTACCACATTGATAAATGTTCTTAATATTTTCTATTTTTTTGCATTAAATGAAATTATTTTCAAAAACTAATTTTTTTATTTTATTATCGTGGTGCCACCAAATAAAATGTTCATCTTGGGCTATTGGTTTTTAACATGTTTTTTTAATCATCATCAATTATAAGTGTAGTATCAATTATGTGAGTCATTTTCGCAAAAGAATAAATTAGTATTTATTCAATTATTTCCAAATTTATATAAAAAATATTTAAGTGTAATTTGGAATAAAGTGTGCTACTGTGAAAGTGTAATTTGGAAAGTTTCTGGCTATGAAAGACTTGGTATTTAAGCATGTCCATTGTGACCCATCTCTCTTTTTGAGGAGCCTACCAGGTGCATGATTTACAGTTGATATACATTATTCTAGTAAACGACTGCAAATCTAGCTTTTGTGACTCATGCTCACCATGTTCATATGCATGCTCCTAAAATACTGGTACCTTACTTTGTTAATGAATTGAAAATGCACATTCAAATAGAGGTTTTGTATGAAAATCCTAAATCTCTCTTTCAAGAATGGTATTCAGCAAAATTATGGGAAGAAACACTACAAGAAGCGCGCAGTATTCCGATAACTTTACTAACGGGTTTTTCGACGGTCGCCAATTTTACCAACAGCCTTACCAACGGGTACGGGGCCATTGGTGATGAAGGCGTCGATGAACATTACCGATGGTATAGGAAAACCCATTGGTTATTATTGACTCTTTTATTGACGAATATATGGATTAATAACTGTCGATACAATTCAATAAAATGTCTCAGCACATCCGTCAGAGATATAATTTTACCGAGGATTTTATTTATGGTTATTATTTTATTTAATTTGATTTTTTTTTGTTTTTACCGATGGTTTTTTATTTTTTTGCAATTTTATTATAAATAAATAATCCATATTACCAACAGCTATACCCGTCGGTAATAAATAATTTTTTTAAAATAATTTTCCTTTTACCAATTTATTAATTATATATCTATTTATATATAATTACCTAATTACCAATTAAAATGATATTAAATAAGAAAATAATAAATTGATAAAAAGAATAAATTAAACTAATTAAATAAAATATCAAATTATGACAATAAAATATACACAAATCATAATAAACGTAAAAAAAAAATCCAGAATGGAAGAAAAATGAAGATAAATAAAACTAGCTAAAGTCCTGGGCGTCGGCATCGTCGGCGACATTATCATCATCAGGACCATCATCATCATCCGCCCCATCCGACTATAACTGGCCCTCATCAATGGATGGGAGTAGAATATAGGGGAATGGGGTCTGGGGGAGCGTCTTGCCGGAGCTGGAGGATCCCAAAGCTTGTATGCCCTGGAAGAAGCTCATCACATGTGCAGTGACCTGCTGCTGCATCTTTCGGAGCTGAGCCTTCTCCTTCTTCGCTATCTCCTGCTGCTGGCGCTCCAAGGAAAGCTTAAGCTCTCGAATCTCTCTTAACTCCTGCTCCAAAGTCGCCTGGCACGCTTTCTTTGCTCTTGGGCTGTTGAAGGAACTGCGGCTCACGCTGCCATCGCTAGATCAATTGTGCCTACTACTCCTACTCTTGCTGGACCTGCTGGATGAGTTGTGCCTGCTGCTGCAACTCCTGATTGAGGGCATGCACCCACTCCCTCAGGCATCATCCCCAGTAGTTGACCCAGTGGCGGAGGATGGGGATATACTCTCAGGGTAGTACCTCATCCCATATACGCAGCCCTTGTAAGGGCCACCAACCACCTGGGCCCAGACATCTTCCTCGGTTGGAGGAGGAGGAATGTCAGCATTGGGCCCAGCCTCAGTCACCTGGGTCTGGTACTAGATCTGTGCCTGCTCCTAGAGGGCAGAAAACTCACACTGTACAGGAAAAAAGATAAAAACACATTGTAAGTAATAATTATGACATAAATGGAAATAATAATAAAAGTTAAATAAAGTTATGTACAAATTCAAACTTACATAGGTCGTCTTGGAGCGAGCATCTACCCAGACCTCTCCAGGCTCATCATCATCCTTATGCACACCTTTTCGGGTGTGAGTCTCCCAAAATAGCTTGCCCTGTGTCGGAGGGCAGCTCAACTCCCTTGCCTGCACAAATAAGCACAATAAAGTCATACACATATAGTATTTGCCACAATTCAAATATAGTAAATGTTACTATAAAATTTATAAAGGTTAAAAAATTACCAAACGCTTACAAGTTCCCTCTTGGGTGCTTGACCCACCGGTGTGCAGTGACCCGCCTTTCGGTGAGGCTTGGTTTGTCTTTCCCTTAGTCAACCTATCAATAAAAGTCGGATCGCTGGCCCAGTGGCGCTGCAGCTCACTGAGCTAGCATCCCTCAGCCACGAGCTACTCATCTGCCCCTTCCAAATAGCATGAAACATATCCTGCAATTGCTTGGAGGACCTAATCTTCCAAGCCCTCTTCACTGCGAGCTCATGCTCGGGGTCAATGTAGAAGGATTTCTGCATACAAAATTCACAGTATACAAGTTATTATATATAAGCATACAATTAAATAATATAAACATACATTTTAATAAAAGCAAATAAATCATAAAATTACCTTCTAGTCCTCCCAAAACGACTCCCTGGTGGTCTGTGGGATGTCACTCCATGTGTGCCACGGATGGTCATACCGACTCTGCATAACCTCCGTGATCCTGTGGTGAGCTAGTTCAAATGGCTCAAAACTATTACATAGATAAAATATATCACAAAATGATCAAAATGATTTAATTGTTATAAGCAATGTAAAACTATAATGTAATAAAAAAAACAAATTCAACTGACCTGTCTTTATCGTCCAGCCTGATCTGCCGGAGGGGTCTACCATTAGCCCCAAGTAGCCTGCCATCAAGGCCGAAGGGCCTCCCATATGCATCCCGCGCCTGTGACCCAGTAGAAGAAGGAGGAGTTTGATTAGATACAGGGCTAAGAGTAGGGGCAGTGGTAAGGCTAGGGGCAGTGGTAGGGCTAGGGGAGGGATCACTGATATGAGTAAGCTGTGGGTGTGACATCGAGGGAGGTCGGGGCCTGGCATACCCAAGATTGGGCATAATCCTAAAGCCTGGGTGCTAATGGTAGGGACTGAGGTAGAGGTAATGGAAGGGGAGGTAGTGGAAGGGGAAGTGGTGGAAAGGACAGTGGTGGAGGTGGTGGGAGGGGCGGTGGCGGAGGTGGTGGTGGTGGTGGTGGTAGGTAAACCGACCTTCCAAGGTCGGCCTTTGCCTCTACCAGCCATACTGAAATAATTAAAAAGTAGTCAATAAAAAAATTTATTAAATCAGAAAATTATTATAATTTCATAATAATATTGCATATAATATTAAACACTTCAGTTAATCTGAAAGTGCAGGGTTGTTTTCATTATCACTTTGTTGTTGATCACTAGGTGAATCATCAGCACTACTAGCACTTATTTCATCTTCATGATTTCTGATTGGGTGGTTACTTCTGCATTCAATTATGTCAACTTACCCGATAGTCAATGGAAAAGAGTTTTCAGGATTGTCTACATCGATTTATTACCATTGAAGTGGGTGGATCATCCATTTGATAAGCATTTGTATTTGTATCTTCCTCTATTTCAATCCTCCCTAAACCTCTTGATTTTATCTTGTTCACAACTCTCCACTGTGACCTACTTTTTCCAGGATAAGACATATAATATTCTTGTCTTGTATTTTGGGCTATAATGAATGGATCATAACTTTTATATCTTCTGGTGTGATTGATTTCAATGAATTTGTAATTGTTGTGTTGTCGTGTCCCAGTAAGTCAGGTAGGATCATACCATTCACATTTGAATAGGACACATTTATTTGCGAGGTCACCAACATACTCAAACTCAAGGATTTCTTGAACAACACCATACCAATCACACACTCTGTCCCCAGTATCGCCTTTAACACAAACACTAATATTGTCAGTTTTTTTCCCTGCACCCCAATCAACTGTGTGAAACTTGTACCCATTAACATAGTACATGGGCCAAGTTACTACTTTATTTTTTGGGCCCCAAGCTAAATTAAACAAATGGGGACATGTTATACCATTATTTTTATCATGAACCTACGTACATAAAGTTTGAAATGTTAATTAGACTTATATCAAACAAAATTAACATATAAGATTATATTGGGTTACATAATCTTAAACAAGTGGACTTACATGTAATCTAAACCAATCCGAAAATTGTTGAAGAGCATCTTGACGGTGCAATTGCTCAAAGTGTCTGTTGTTAAAAGTATATTTTATGTTATTATAAAGATGCATAACATCAAACTTTCACTAAAAAAGGAATTGTTGACTTACAATCTGAATGGTTGCACTGCATCACAATTTATCAAAATATGTAAGTGCGCAGAATTTCACTCCTGGGAAGTCAGCCATTGAGCCATGCTCTTTCTAGCTGCTCGATCAGGTTGATTGAATATAAACAAAGTTGGTGGAATAGAACACTGCCCTCTATCGTCGTTACGACTAACCTGACCTCTCCTAGATTGAACATGTGGCTAAAAGTAAAATGAGCAGAAATTTGAAGTCTCTTTTGCTAGATAAGCTTGACATATTGATCCTTCCACTTGAGACCTATTCTTCACGGTTCTTTTAAACCCTCCTATTTCCCTTTCAAATGGATACATCCACCTGTATTAAACTGGTCCATACACCCGCGCTTCGTATGCCAAATGTATAGGTAAGTGTTCCATTGAGTCAAAGAACCCAGGAGGAAAAATTCTCTCTAATTTACAGAGAACTATGGGAATATTTTTTTCCATGACAAGTAGATCATCAACCCTAAGAGTAAAGGAGCATAAATCCCTGAAATACTGATTAAGCCCGGTTAGGGGCTTCTAGACAACATCAGGTAGCTCTCTGAATGCAATTGGAAGCAAATACTCCATAAAGACGTGACAATCATGGCTTTTCATGCCAACAAGCTTCTTGGGCAACATTGACACACCTACTTAAGTTAGAAACATAACCATCGGGCATTCCAATTCCTTCAGCCACTGACAAACAGCTTGTTTCTGATTGGAACTCAGAGCATATTTGGCCTTTGGTTTATAGAACCGACCATCTCTTAATTCTTGTAAGTGCAAATCAGGCCGTGTGCAATACTCAGCCAGATCATGCCTTGCCTTGTCATTATCTTTGGTTTGATCTGTATCCAATACAGTATTCATAATGTTGTCAAACACATTTTTCTCAATATGCATGACATCTAAATAATGACATACCAAATTACTCTTCCAATACAGCAACTCCCAGAAAATACTTTGTTTTGTCCAATTATGATATACCCCATACCCTGGCATTCGCACTACCTTTCTAACTTCTGTTATTTTTGGGAATTCCTTAACTCGATCCCACATTTCACAGCCACATAGTCTAATTGGAGGCTCATCATAACACAATTTTGTTTAAAGTTGTATCTACTTCGCCTATATAGATGATCAGAATCTAAGAACCTTCTATGACAATCAAACCAAGAGTTCTTTCCTCTATATTTCAAGGTAAATGCTTTAGTATCTTCCATGTAAATCGAGCATGCTAATTTGCCTTGGGTCATCCATCCAGAGAATATTCCATAAGCTGGAAAATCATTGATAATCCAAATTAATGCAGCTCTCATCATGAAATTCTGCTTTGTTGAAATATCATAAGAACACCCTGACACCACAACTTATTCAGTTCATCAACTAGGAGTTGAAGATACACATCAATCTTAGCCTTTGGATTATCAGGGCCAGGGATCATACATGTTAAGAACAAATAAGGATCTTTCATGCACATTTCAGGAGGGAGATTATAGGGCATAACAACTACAGGCCAACAGGAATAAGGTTTGCTAAATTGATTATTCGGAGTAAATCCATCTGAACAGAGTCCAAATCTAACATTTCGTGGGTCACAAGCAAAATCAGGATACTGTTGATCGAACTTTTTCCACGCCTCACCGTGCGATGGACGCATCATCACACCGTTATTCATCTGATTTTCACTGTGCCACCTCATACGAGAAGCTGAGCTCATTGGCGCATATAGTTTCGTGAGTTTAGAAATTAAAGGCAGATAGTGCATTCTTTTCTGAGGGACATCCTTATACCTCCCACTTCCACGTCTTTTGGGTTTAAACCTAGGCTCTTGGCAAAACTTACACTTAGTCAATGAAATATCATCTTTATAATAAAGATGCAACCTTTCAAGCAGCAATCAATCTTTATTTCCTTCAATCTAAGTTTAGAACAAATGTTTTAGCTTGATAAAAATCTTTTTGAATTACATCGGGGTTCAGACTTAGCTCACTTATCAGTGTATCCCATTGATCAAAAAAACTTTGGCTTTGATTCTCTTCGGGCTTAATGCTCAATATTCGAACTGCTAATGACAATTCAGAGTGTACACAATCCTCCTACAAAGGTTGATTGGCTGCTTCTACGAAACTATAAAACTGAGCGGCATCTTGGTTGGGCCCCTCAACTGAAGGCCATGAATAACGAGTAGCAAATTCAAGCCCAGCAACATCAAACACCATCTCTTGATGCCTAGCCAAGTTATCCTCCCATGGCACATTACCCATGTCGTTCTGAGTTATATGGATCCCACTATAATTACTTCTAGTTTGAAACACACCCCTTGATTCCATGCACTAGGAACCTCCCTATGCTCAGTCCAAACCCAATAGTCAAGCATGAATCCCCACTTGTACAAATGAACCCTTATTGTATTATCGTCTAAATACTCCCTACATTTACACTTATTACATGGACACCTAACTTTTGCCTCATTAATGAACTGTTGCATTTGATATACTATCCTCATAAATTCTTCAACACCACTATAAAACTCTAACTTAATCCCCCCTCTATTAGGATGCAATCTATCATACATCTATGACCGGTTTGAAGGTAACATTGCGCTTATGATAAACCAAAGACCCTACAATTTTTTAAGGATGTCAAATTACTACTATCAAATACAATTTTAATCTATTATTCCCAGACAAAAATCATCAAAATTTTGACAACACCTCCTCTATAATTAGGAGCATCCATCGTCAGATATTTATTGTATTTGGTCTTTAAAACATATTCAATTGGTTGGTCTTTAACTTTTATTTAACAAACTCAACTGCCTTTTAAGTTTTAAGTTTTTCTTAATATAGTTACATTTTTTAATCTATTATTCCCACACAAAAATTAACAAAATTTCGATAGCACCTCCCCTATAATTAAGAGTATCCACCGTCAGATATTTATTGTATTTGATCTTTAAAACATATTCAATTGGTCTTTAACTTTTATTTAACAAACTCATTTGCCTTTTAAGTTTTTCCTAATATAGTTACTTTTTTTAATCTATTATTCCCACACAAAAATTAACAAAATTTTGACAGCACCTCTCCTATAATTAGGAGCTTCCATCATTAGATATATCAGTCAATTCAACAATTAAAGATATTATTATAAAAATTAACAATAGAATAGGAACAGTGAAATAGCTACATGTTAATAATTACATACAATCCACATAATTCTAAAAACCGTTCTATTGTGCATCCCCTTATAACTCCACAACATGCATCTTGCAATCTTCGCAAACATAAAGAATCCCACAGCAAACAAATCAAACAAGCCAGGGAAGGACCTCTACACCATTCCCCCCCAGTCATGCAATCCCCATTTTCTACAACTCTATCCTAGAAAATATAAGTCTCTATATATCATACATATATAATAAATCCTTAAATGATATAAATAACAAGGATTCAGCAATTAACTTCTATAGCAGTAAAAAAAAAAACTAAAATGTAGGGAAGCTCTCTGCGTTCAACCAAATCCAATCCTGAAAATTGAACATTATAAATTTCAATAACTACAATTATATAAATAGCGAACCGATTCCAAAGTCGATAGTCGCTATGACCCTCAACCAAAACTCCTACATTAACAAATTAATAACAATAATTAATCACCAATGCAACAAACACACAACACTATGGGCACCCATAAACGAACAGAAAAGTTAATCAAATCAAAAAACTAAACCAATTAAAATGCTCACCAAAGCGCGGGGATCATAGAGGTGGCTTCCATTTCTCAAATAGAGCTCCAATGGCGGTGAACGAAGGGGAAAATCATGGCAACAACACACGGCTAGAATGAGAGAGAGAGTGAGATTTCCGAGTAAGGAGGAAGAAGGGTCTCAGGGGGGTTATAATTCTTGGATTACTGATGGGCTTACCAATGGGTACACGTTTAATGAAACACAACGTTTCATTAAAAGTACTTACCAACGGATTTACCGATGGGTTAATGGAAATACGAAGGGTTTACGTGGCAATAACAAAATTTTCAAAAACCCGTCGGTAAGTACTTTTAATAAAATGTTGCATTTTGACCACCCGTCGGTAGACCTGTCGATAAAGCAATTAATAATAATAGCTATTTAATATAATATTTTACCCGTCAGTTGGCCTATCGGTAATTTAATTCATTTAATAAACACATCACATCACAGTCAATAGACCCGTCGGTAAGTTATTTAGTAAATAATTAATATTGAATATAGTAATTACCCGTTGGTAAAACCATCGGTGCACCCATCGATTGTTTTGCCCGCCAACTGGCACGTAATGTGCTAGCATTTACCGACGGCTTCACCGATGGGTGCTTGCAAGTATCATAATTATTTCCAATAATACGTCAAACTGTTGTAAAGGTTGTTGGTTATTACCGACGGATAAGAACCCATCGATAACCACGTCGGTTTCCCGTGTGTTTCTAGTAGTGAAAAATTTGCAAAAGTAGCACAATTTCACAATATTTCAGCAATTGTAGATCAACATTCAACAACCACATTCCACCAATAATTCAAAAGTCCAAATGCAACCAATTATAGATCAACCATTCAGAAATCCAGAATTTCGATTCAAAATTCAACAAATACAAATAAAAAAATTTGAAGCAATGGTGCCAGCATCAAGTTTGGATTCAAAGCAACAAATCAACACCAACAAAACAACACTCATAGAAACAGATTTGATAGAAGAAGAGCACCTAGATCTAATCTCCCATGAAACCTCTCACGCCATCCATGGTGGAGTCAGGGGTGACTCCACAAAAAGGAAGGGATAAAAGCCACAAGTAGATCCAGTGGAGAAGAACCTCAGTACAATGGCTTCACTAGATCAAAATAGCAGCATCGTCTCAACGGAGAAGACAACTGTGGCCGGCAGCATTCTTAGCAAAGCAGTTTTGAGAAGCGGTATCAAGGAGGGAACCATAGGTCCTATGGCGCAGTGGCAGAGATCAACTCATCTTGGCACAATAGCAACAACGAACCACAATGAAGATCTAAATCGAGAAGAAACATCTGAGCCCGAACCACAACTATTTGCGGCAACCAATTGTGGCACAAGAAAGAAGGAGAAGGATGGTGGTGACATCACCACAATGGAGAACAAGAGGGAAGCGGCGATTGCGTTTGTGCTTGCTGGTGACAAACTGAAGTGAATCGATGACAACTCGCGGTTGGAGGAGGCCAACGGAGGCTCCACCAACAGCGCTAGGAAGAAAGGGATAGCCGTCGACTTCCTAGGATGGGGTGCGATGGAGGTAGCTGTGGCAGCAACAGTGAAGGCGATGGAAAGTAATGTTGTTGTGGTGGCCAGCGAGGAACGAAGGGCGGCGTGGAAGCGGTGGTGAGATGCTCTAGAGAAGGATCTGGAAGGGAGGGGAGGAGGAGGCCTAGGCAAAGCTTATTCCTAACCCACGAATTGGGCTTTTGAGCTAAGCCCATGGTACTAAAGGGAGAGCAAGTTATTTTCCTGAATTAGGCCTACCTCATTGACTCAACTCAAGGAAGGTTTAATAACACAAGTGCTGGGCTCAAAATTATACTTGGTCAATGGACCTTTATTCATGCGTTCAACCCAATTACCTAAGGGCACAAAGCTGATCCACAATTTGGACTTGAACAATCAGCCCAAATTAGAAAATAGGAAACAACTGGGCTTAGCTTTTAGACAATGGGACCCTGGTGGGAATTTTATTTTTGAAGCATTAAAATAAGAATAATCACTATTTTTTATTTTTTATTTTTGCATTGTAATTAGGAATTAAAGGGTGTTCTCTTCTCTTTTTTTTTCTAATTTGAAGGGGAGGATAATGATGGAAGATAAAATTAGTATAAATAGGATGATAGTCTCATTTTGTATATATAGAAGTAAATTGTTAAGTAAAAAGCCTCTCTTTCTTCAACTAATTCTTTCTATCTTCTCATATTCTCTCTTACTCCATAATTTTTAAATTATTCACGCATCAATATTCTTTTTTTTTTTCTCTTTTCTTGTATTTTGCAAAATTGCAAGCAAAAGGGAAAGTTGCAACAACTACCATTGGAATAACCCTGGACTATAACTTCTTCTAAAACTTTATCAATTCTCTTTCATGCTTCAATAGTTATTAGAACTTGTGTGAAGTCTGACCCAAATATTAAGGTAAAAGGTTCAGCCATTATCATAATCTTAATAATAGATTAGTGGAAAGGGGTGGCAAGTCACAAAAGATTAGAAACAAGGTGATGGCTACATGGGTCAACGATAGTGGTGGAGATGGCAAGGCGGTGGCCGCCGCCGATGATATGCTGCAGTGATGATGGTGAGACAGTAGTGCAACTCCAACCTTGCTCACAGCTATACTGTGCCGAGAAAGAAAGATGTGCCACACCGTGGGACGGTGATGTGCCGAGAAAAAAGACGGAGAAGAAAGATGCACTAGGTTGTATTTGTCATTTCAAAATATGAATTATTGAATAATTTTTTAAAAAAATTGTTATTACTTATGGAGCATATATGCTCCAATTCATGTATAACTATCTTAAAGTTTTTTATCCATTACAGGCCATTAGATCTTTATTTTTTTTTCTCTGTCTTGTTTTCAAGGGCTATTTTTAAGAGGAACACTCAATGTGTGAACGTGACCTACAATTATAGGTGATCCTAATCTGCAACGTTCTGATATGTCATTCTCTCTTTTGTCAATCATCGTACGTGACAAAGTGGGGAGATATGTATCGTTTGGGACAATTGTACGCCACACAGACATTGATGAATAATAACCACGTACAGGACCTAACCTATCTATCCATGTGAAACTTAATTTTTAGCTTGAGAAATGTTATCCACAGGCAACATTTTTTGAACATCCTGGCAATACATCCATAATGCAATGATAGATGAAAAGTGCATAGTATTCGAAAAATGCTGTACGTTTAAATAACATTATTATTTATTTTTTTAATATTGTCCTGTAATCCAGATGATTTTATAGGCAAACACTCTCGTAAAAGTTTAACTTCTTCTCAGACGTGAAACTTTGAGTTAATCCCAATATCTCCTAGCAACATCAATTTTTTCGTACTCGCTGCTCGAACTGGCCTACATGTGATTATTACTCATCATATGGCCGGACACTTGCAGCCTTTTATTATGACTATGCGAAGATAGGGTCATTTTTTTTTAATATGGAGTGAATTGGTAAAACTTGTCATGAAATAACTTTATTTAATGATTTATATTAATATAGTTTATTGAATATAAAATTTTATCAATGATAAGATTTCACTAAAAATAATATATAACTTTTTAAAAAAATAATCTCTCAAAACCATTAATCATATTTAATTAAATATATTTTTTCAAATGAAATCTTATCATTTATTAATAAAACATTATTTTTTTAATAAAGTGATTAAAATATTAATTTTTAATTTAAATGTTGTCGATGACTATATTTCATAAATAAAATATAATTTTTTTAAAATAAAATCTCACTAATAATAAGATTTCACATCATAATAATATAATTTTTTCGTTTTTTCGTTAATATATTATATGAAGTATTATTTATTTTATACATCTTAAAAAAAAAAATAATTAACCGCAAAGATACAATGGGTTAGAATTATGCTGATCAGTATCTTTCGCTGGATATCAAAGAATTTTCTTTTATTTGTCCTCTTGCATGATTGAAATTAAAAATCTATTATCTCAATGCATCTATAAATAGATCGCCCTTGCTTCCCTCATTTACACAACGGAATAGCAAAAGAAATGAAGATTGGTGTTACCTTGATTGCCCTCTTCATTCTCTCTGCCTTCAGCTCACACCTTCCTTCCGCCACAGCACTGGTGGACACAGATGGCCGGCCACTTCGAAACGGCGGCGTATACTACATCTTGCCACTCGAAAGAGGAAGAGGCGGTGGAATCACCCAAGCCGCAACCGGAAACGAAACATGCCCACTCACTGTTGTGCAGTCCAGTTCTGTGTCTTCAATGGGGTTACAAGTGAAAATCTCATCCCCAGCCAGGATTTTGTACCTCAACGAGGGTCTTGATTTGGATTTGGAGTTCACTTCTTTCTACTTGTGCGCGCCCACTCCAAAGTGGACTCTTGTTAACGATGCTCTACCGCAAGTTAAACTTGTTGGCTACAAAAATACTGTGGACGGTGGGTTTCAAATTAGGCGTATCAGCTTTGGCGGTTATAAGCTTGTCTTCTGTGCTACATCCACCGGCACATGTGCAGATGTTGGGGTGTGGGTTGACAGGAACGGAGTCTGGCGTTTGATTGTGAGTTATTTGATCAGCCCATTAGCCGTTGTGTTTAAGAATGCTGCATCCAGCACTGTTGCTGCTGCGTGAAGAACTAACTTTTGAAAAGTCCTGTGCCAACCCCTTGTTAATAAGATGTGGAAGAATCAAGATCATCCATCATACATGTTTTCCTTGTACAAATTGGCACACTATTAAATAAAAACTTATGGCTTAAGTTTCTTCATCGACTTACACATTGCTGAAAATTTTATTAACCTTCGTATTTACTCTTGTTTCTAATGGCACGGGATTCGCCATATCTTTCCCTACATGCTAAGAGATACGAGCCACTGACAGAAGAATAGGAAAGAAAGAAGGAAAGATGTCATGAAATACTTAAGCTAGGATAAGGTACATAAATAATTTTATATTCTCGATTATCTCCTTATGCAATATGCAATATGAACGGGGTTATGTGTGTAAAGAGTGGCATGACAATCCCTAAAATTTTAAATTTTCATGTAGATTTATATATTTATATGTATTTGGCTTCACCATTTCAAAAAATTTTATATGTTCATTGGAAGAATTTATTGGATGATATATTATTATTATTATTATTATTATTATTAGTGAAAAAAAAATAGATAAGTTCATTATCTCAATATCTTAATAATTCAATTTTTTCAAACACTCTTGTTTTATTTTTTTTCGTTTATTTCTTGCTAAATCAATGAATGCAATTAAAATATTTGATATCATTTCTTATAAACCTTTTACTTAGTTTGATATTTAAATATTCTAATAGATAATATGTTGTGCGTGTATGTGTTTTTTGAATTTTGATTGGAATGTATATTTTTTTCTTTCAAAATAAAACCACATTTGGTCCACGAAAAAATAGTGTCAAACAAATTGATCCATTAAAAAAGAAAAAAAAATCATTTCACTATCCCTCGCAATTAAAAATATATGATAAGTTTGTCTCTCCTTAGTATTTTCAAAGGACTTATAAGACAAATTGATCTTTAATAATTTATAATATAACAAAGACATACATAGAACAAATAAATTCATCAAAATGTGTTTTTTCTTATGAAACAAATTTATTAGACATTATTTTTTATTAGAGACTAACTTGAGATATATATATATATATATATATATATATGGGATGACCCTAATAAAAGGAATGATTTATTATGAGAGTGAGATAAATAAATTTGGGCTGTCTAATCATACATGGATGATTAGAATGGAAAGTTATTCATGGTAATTAATGATTACGTGATCATTTAAAAATATAACCTGATTTTATATTTTAATTATGACCAGTTATGTAAGATCCAACGACTCATATTTGGTCCTATCACTTTCACAATAAGTCACCCCTCTCACTTGAATTATTCCTTATATATAAACACACACACACACACATATATATATATATTTTCTTTATTAGGCATTTTTTTGTCACTATTATTTAAAATTTATGTGAAGTAAAAATTACAAGATATTTTATTATTTTTTATCTTTCCATGCTCGCCTTCTCTAAAAACATGGGCTAGCTCCGCCCTACTACATGAATGCCTCTTTAGGTTTAAGCATGGACAAAGCATGAGCCCATCTTATCTTGTGCTAAAATTTAATTTTTATTTATATGAATAGGGCAACAAGAATCCTGTTGTGATAACTAGACTTGATATATATACCATATCATGAAATTATGTTGTCCAAAACCTTAAGCTATTCAATTTTATCACATGAATGGTTTTATACTCTAACAAAATAGGTATTTCAGTTCTTTGAAAATTCATGTAATATTAATTTAGTTATGAAAAGATTTTTAATAAATAAATTTTTGAAAGATCGAATGTGACATCATGCTATTTTTTAAAGTTGTTTTTTCCTAACCTAAAATAGATCCTTAAAAATTAAAATATGATTTCATTTTAGTTATAATAAAAGACTATTTGAATTATTCTAAAATAAAATATGAGTTTACAAGGAATCTATTAAATGAGAGACTTTCAAAAGAACTTTAAAAAAAACTATTTAATTCCCCTATTTCTATAAAGAATATTTGGATTAGAACTGAAAATTGGATTTCAGTTTGTTGGGATTTTAATTTTTCTAATACTTTGTTTGAATCCAAATTAGGGATATTCCTTTATTTATATTTATGTTTTAACATTTATCTAATATAAAATTAAGATATGTAAACAAGTGAGTCTTGAGACACATCAACCCACTGTTAGTTCCAAACCCTTTAAAAAGCTTTATAGTTTATGTTTTGAGTGGCAACAAAGAAAATTTTGTTAAAATGTTTTGAATAAAGAAATAATATGTATCAATTGAGCTTCTGTGGTGACTAACAGGTTCACTCTCTTAACATTTAGGTTTAACTAATGACATTTTTCACTATATCATGTTTTAACATTATGCAAATCTCATTCAAAGAAATTCAGAGTTTTAATGGTGTGAAAAATAGTTCTGAAAGAGAACTGAGATATATGAAAAACATGAGAAAGTAATATCCAACACCAAAAACTAAGTATTGATCTTCAGAAAGTGTTTGACCTATCCGGAAAGTGTAATTTCCATTGAAGAAATCAAGCTCTCATGAATATATCACCATCATAATCTTCAATCTTTTTGGCTATCATCTCTAAGGACTCCCACACGATTAGAAGATCTTAATCAGGCTCGGAGTTAAACTCGGAAGAACTACACAAAGCTCAGAAAAAGTGAAACGACTTTAGAAGGCACGTATTCTCCAGAAACTGCTCCAAGTCAGCTGAAAGTGAGGGAAATTTGAATTTTAAATTTAGTTAATTTTCAAAAAAGTATTAACAGTGACATATTATTTTTGTACTTGGCAAAATTCTCGTATTCTAGAAGAAAGAAGTTCAGAAACCACATTCAGAAAATAAAAATTATTTCTAAAGCTCCATTTGAAAGACAACTCTACTAGTCTTATAGAGGAGAGTTCCTAGGACATAAAAATAAGATCAACACATGTTGAGAGGAAGTCAAATCAAGGGAAAACTGTTAAATTCAAAATCCAAGAATAAAAGGATGGAGCCTTTATACGAGAAGAAACTTTTACACCTTAAACGCTAAAACCTTCCAATATTTTTTTGAAGTTCCCCTTTACATCTTGTAACCAGTCTTTATGTAAGAAATCTTTCTTGTGATCATTAGCTAACATTTTCTTCTTAGGAAGAATTTAGAAAGAAGTCTCTCAAATTTCTTTTGTAAACACTATTTTATTCTTAAAAAGACTTGAGCATTTATTGTCGGAGAATACCAGCCCAATGTCGTACCCTTGTACCCTGATTTAGTAATGATCGCATGAGTTTAACTTGAAGAGGCTAGGACAAAGACTACTTTTTTGTGGGAGTAAATTAGAATTACTGTTCACTAGAGATAGCTTGAGACGGCTATTTGAAGAATATTTTTCTTTCTCGAGATTGAGAAAGTATTTGTTGCTGGAACTCAACAAGTTGTTGAATACATGATGTAGGTAGTGTTTGGTTAAATCAGTGTAAAATCTCTGAGTAACATCTCTCTCACTTTATCTTTTTATCTTCTAGCACTCATCTCTGTCTCTGTTGTATGCTTTTTAGAAAAACTTTTTCAAAATAATTTTTGAAGTTTCTTTGTTTATTGCTTGTTTGGAAAGTTACTTGCTGAAGCACTCTAATAATTGTTTCTGCTACCTTCAAGTGAAAAACTTGATAGATCTTGTTTATCTTTTTAAAAATCAAAAAGAAGTTAAAAGCACGATTCAACTCGACCCCTTTCTCATGCTATTTTCTACATGCACCCACTAAAGATACAAAACCACTCATACTTTCCCTGATTTCCTTCTCCTGAAAATGGAGCTCCTCTTTCCCATCATTAATCTTGTCTCTTGCTCTCGGTTCCTCATAGAAAGCCACCACCACCTCCCTCTTCCTTTGTCCCTGATGGAAGTTGTCACTACCTCCTCAAATTAGAACTAAATAATAAAATTAAATTCAAGTATTGAATGCACCAAAACTACAGTTAGGATACAACTTGAGTCGTCTCTCAAGGAGGCTGTGTCACTTAGTTGGAAATTGAGGGTTTTGAAAGCTAATTTGAAATAATTAAAAATAATCAAGAATGATTAAGAATTAAAAGCACTAGTGCAAAGTATTCCTAGAATTGGAATTCATTATCATAGGCCAAGTATTGAACACATTAGTGGCTATTATGCTAGTCATCAATCAACCTCTAGAATTTGACCAATGCAAATAACTAGTAAATGGAATCCTAATTTATTAGAGATTATATTGCTTTAATGTATCGATTGTTATAGCTTAACTGTCAATCGAAAAGTTAGTTCTAATATTCTTCCTCAAACATAAACTAATTGATCAATCAATTTATGCCCAAAGGATTTCCCTAAACGATAATCGCCAATTTAGTTATTCCAATAAAATTTATAACAATCGTAACAATAGTTATAAGAATAAAAATTTCAGAACATTTAGAAAATTAATGCATTCAATAGAAAAAGATCTCAAATTTCATCCTAATCCATATAGAAACCCTTACACTAATAAGGAAAACTACTTCATCTCTGGAGGATTACAACAATGACATAAAAATAATACCTGAAGAGAATAATAATGATCCTTGCCAAAATATCCGAAAACAAATTAAATTCACTAATAAATCCCTAGAGAAAGAATAATAGAGAATAAAAAGATAGAAAGATAGAGAGACAGAGACAGAGAAAGTGCGTGTGTGTGTGTGTCAATCATAGCTGCAAAAACTCAGACTCCAAAAATAGAGTAAAAGTATGTATAACTCGTTTAAATACTGCTCTCCAAAATATCCAAAAGCAGGACCCAAAATGGAGTTAAAAATATTCAATTTGTGTTGGTCGCAGCGTTGTAGTGCTCAGTGCTAAATGGGCACTATGGTGCTTAGCAGTGAGTTACTATTTGTGGATTCTTTGGTCATGCGCTATCAAGCAATGAGCACCACTGCTATAGGTAGAATTGATGTCTTCCTTATTTTGGCCAATTTTAGCCCTTTAAACATTTGAATCTATCCTTAGCACTAGAAATAATGATTGTCACCCTTTGAATAAGCTTCCTAATGCCACAAAAATCATCTCAATTTCACTTCAGCAGCTCCAAATATTGGCAAAATACCAAGCATTGTGCAATGTTTGATCACTGTAGCTCCCTTGCAACTTATCCTGCACTTAAGTGGAGATCCTACATGCATGATAACACTTAAAGAGAGAGGAGGTCATCACATGCATTAGGCTCTCATAATCAACAAATCCCACAATTAGGTGCAATGGTTCAATTATCTAATAGTTTAACAATTATACGCAATGAGAACGATGTTTATTTTCAATGCAAATACATTATAACAAAATGCAACATGATACAAAAATGCCTAGAGTTTTGAGAGAAAATAATATGCATAAATGCAAGTTATCAAACTCCTCCACACTTAGACACTTCCATGCCTTCATGCAAGGGACTAAGACTCAAGGAACAAATCCAGCCTAAGCTTACACAGCTATGAATCTCCCCTATGACCTAGATTCAAAATGCATGAAGATGACAAGATATCAACATGGATGAACTTAGAGACACAAGCATAAAGGCCAAACACATATATCCAACAAAAACTCTAACAAGCAAGGCATGAATAGAGAACATTATATATAAGGTGAAATTCACAACTATGATGCATAGATTAAGTAGAATGAGCCTCACTTACTCTCAATGCCTCTCAAGTAGAAACACACTACCATAAGCTTGCGCCTGTTCCCACTCCCTATGCATCACACATATAAGCAAGAAAAAATGAAGAAGGCTCTGTTCAGATTGTAATAGGGCTAAGGTCAAGGTGAGAATTCATATGGCTAATGGAGCTAAGCCTGTGGCTAAAAGAGAGCAAATGCAACTCATGGGCTATAACACTAGTTGTATCTATAAATAGATTGTCTTTTCTTCGCTCATTTACACCACGGAATAGCAAAAAGCCTTTACATATATATCTAGCGCAAGAAATGAAGATTTGTGCTACCTTGTTTGCCCTCTTCATTCTCTCTACCTTCAGCTAACACCTTACTTCTGCCACAGTACTGGTGGACATAGATGGCCGGCCACTTCAAAATGGTGGTATATACTACATCTTGCTACTCCTAAGAGGAATAAGTGGTGGAATCACCCAAGCCGCAACTAGAAACGAAACATGCCCACTCACTGTTGTGCAATCCAGCTGTGTGTTTTCTATTGGGTTACAAGTAAAAATCCATCCCTAGCCAGGATTTTGTACCTCAAAGAGAAACTTAATGTGGATTTTGAGTTCATTTCTTTCTACTTGTGCGCGCCCACTCCAAAGTGGACTATTATTGACAATGGTCTGCCGCATACCCTCTGTTAAACTTGTTGGCTACAAAAATACTGTGGACGGTTGGCTTAAAATTAGGGATATCGGCTTTTGCGGTTATAGGCTTGTCTTCTATGCTAAATCCACTGACAGATGTTCAGATATTAAGGTGTGGGTTGATAGTAACGAAGTGTGGCTATTGGTTATGAATGATAACATCAATCCATTAGCTGTTGTGTTTAAGAATACTGCATCTGCTACTGCTGCTGCTGTGTGAAGAATTAACTTTTGAAAAATCCTGTGCCAACTCATGGTTAATAAGATGTGCAAGAACCAAGATCATAATACATGTTTTCCTCGTACAAATTGGCACACTATTAAATAAAAAGTTATGGCTTAAGTTGCTTCATCGACTTACACATTGCTGAAAATTTTATTAACCTTCGTATTTACTTTTGTTTCAAATGGCATGGGATTCGCTATATTTTTCCCTACATGCTGAGCAGGGATTCAAATTGCGGTCAATGCCTGATGCGGCCACAATATTGCGGTTGCAGCCATCCCCGCAATCGCAACATACCACAATCGCATGGTGAATTAAAATCCCAGAAAAATCCGCAAATTGCGATGACACAGCCGCAACGTAACGGCGACGCAGCCGCAATGTAAAGCAATGAACCTGAAAATCAACTATTTGTGCCATTTCTGCATTTCCATTTGTCACACAGCCTCAACCATCGTGTGGTGGTGGAAGGTAGAGCTAATATTCGATAAAGGGGATGGTGGATGGTGGCGGTCTCGCGAACAGGGAAGAAGCCAAGAAAGGGACGTGAGAGTGAAGTTGGGGAAAGGAAAAGGGATACAACAATGAAGTTCAAATAATGCTAGGAATTAATTGAGTATGTCTTAAAAATTGGGTTTTGTTGGGAAAAAAAATCAAAAACTGAAAATGACGTGCTGGTTTTTTCACTCATGGAAGAAGAGAAGAACAAGGAAGAAGAAGGTTGTAGAAAGTTGGGATAGGTGGGGAGGTGGGAAGGTTTTTATCTTTATCTTTATCTTTTTTTGTTTTATTGAGTGGGTTATATGGGTGGGCTGCTAGTTTTGTGCCAATTAGTAAGCAGCAAGCCTTACGGAAAGGGCTTTTTGTTTTAGTATTTTTATTTTTCATCTTGGAAGTTTGGGTGGGTTTGGGAATAGACAGGGAATTTAATTTTTTTCCCCTTTTTGTAAGTTGTTGTTTTGTAAAAAAAAAAAAATTGAGTTGTTATTAATTGTTTTAATTTTTTAATGAATAAAGGGGTAAAATATGTAGGTTAATTTTTCTTTTTGTTCAATATGTGTTTTTCTTTAGATTTAATGGATGAGTTACATAGTTGAAAAGGAAAATAATTATATTATTGATTAAGATTTTCTTCTTAGAAGTGAAGGAATATAAATTTAACAATAAATGTGTAATATTTTATCTAAAAATCTATAATTAAATATCATAAAGTTATAGAAATTCTACTTTTATTGTATGATTATTGTTCTAGAAACATTAAAAGTTTATATTTGAAGATGTTGGAGACAAAAATTTGTATTAAATATGTTAGAAACTTGTTATTTTGGTGCTATAATTATTGTACTTCTATTTATTATGCATTTTGTGAAAAAAAAATATAAAATCACCCCACAATAGCCGCAATCCGCATCGCAATGGTCCCAATGGCCACAATCACAGTGACGGCAACCGTGACCACAACCGTGACGCAACCGCAATTTGGAACACTGATGCTGAGAGATGAGCCAGTGACAGAAGAATGGGAAAGAAAGGAGGAAAAATGTCGTGAAATTACCTCTCTATAATACTTAAGGTAGTAGGTTAAGGTACATGAATAATTTTTTATTCTAACATATCTCTTTGCGCAATAAGGATAGAGGGTCATATGTGTGAAGAGTGGCATGGGAATCCCTAAAATTTTAAATTTTCATGAAAATTTATATATTTAATATATTTAGCTCCACTTAAAAAAAATTTATATGTTAATTAGAAGAATTTATTATTGGATGATATATTATTATTATTAGAAAAAAATTTAATAAGTTCAATATCTCAATAGTTCAATTTTTTCATACACTCTTGTTTTATTTTTTATTGTGTATGCCTAGCTAAGTCAATAAATGCAATTGAAATATTGATATCATTTCTTATTAACCTTTTACTTAGTTTGATATTGAGATATTGTAATAGATAATATGTTGTGCATATATATGTTTCTTGAATTTTAATTAGAATGTACATTTTTTCTCTAAGAATTAAACCCACGTTTGGTCCTCGAGAAAACAACATCAAACAAATTGGTCCATGAAAAAAAAATATTTTATTATCCCTCACAATTAAAAATAAAGGATAAGTTTATTTCTCCTCGATATTTTCAAAAAATTTATAAGACAAATTGATCTTTAATAATTTATAATATTTCAAATTAATTGCTAACAAAAACATATATAGAACAAATAAGTTTATCAAAATATAGCGAATGGGTTAATTTGTCATGTGTTGTTTATTGTAAGGACTACAAAATGCATTTTTCTTATGAAGCAAAATGGGATGACTCAAATAAGAAGAATGATTTATTATGAGAATAAGAGGAGTAAATTTGAGCAATATAATCATACATGGATGATCAGAATGAAAAGTTACTAATGGTAATTAATGATCACGTGATCATTTAAAAATATCATGTGATTTTATATTTTAATGTTGACCACTTATATAAGATCTAACGATCTATATTTAGTATTCTCACTCTCACAATAAGTCACCTCTCTCACTTGAGTTATTGCCACTGTATTGCAAGCTCTACTATTCTAGACATATAGTTCTTCCTTTGGCAAGGCAAGTTTTTCAGCAATAACATTTAAGCCTACTTTCAAGCCCAAGTTACTCATAAGAACTATACATCTAAAATAATAGAGATCGATAGTAATGGATTTTTAGTCTGATATATTTTTAATATATAGGATCCTCATATAAAGATAAATATAAAGCATACTCTATATCTCATATAATTTATTATTCTCCTTTTTCTTATATTAGAGTAATATATTACATATATGAGATTAAATTTTTTTTAAAAAAAATATTTAGAAAGACATATTAAATTTATAATACACGAGAAATTTTATTGCAAGCTTTGGATGATTTACAATACCACGGAGGTTCCTCTTTCTATCTGTTACATGTTTTCGAGTCTATAAGCTAACGTAGAGTTACAACTCATGCAACCTATGTCAATGTAGAGCCATGATTCATAATAGCTACTATGATGCATGCATGGCTTCTACTTTCTTGACAAAGTACCAAGACTAGCTATAATAGCAACTCCGTGACAAGCCAAGACAATAGGACCATAATAATCATATGAGACAATAATAGTAACACACTTATTACTACTATCTGACAATCCACACAACACGTTTACTATGACTTGGCCCATTTAATTTTATTTATTGATATAGTAACATGTAGTATCTTTGTCTCTTTTGAAGACAGATTCATAATTTGGAGAGTTTATGTACTAGTTTTTTTCCTTTTCCTGTTTTTTCTCATAAAGCCTAGGCTCTATATTTGTCAGCATCCGGTCCACATTTATCTCTGAGTCTTCTTTGTGCAGGTCTTGGGAATTTTGCATCATGATGCTTGCAAAATTGCTATGATTATCACCTGACTGGTTCTGAGGGTGTTGTCTGTCACTAGATTTGTTTCAGTATAAGTATAATAATAATCCATTTCTGAATCTGAAAGGCAAATAATATCAAAAGACTTGAGCTTAATGCAGATAGACTGGATTGCTGGTATTCTGAAATAAAAATAGAGACTAATTCTTCTTTATAAAGAAATATTTCATTTTGCATATAAAAGTTTGGAGACTTGAAAACTTTCCATAATATCTTGCTTGATTATGATAAAAGTAAAAAGTATATGTAGATCTCTCGGCACAATGATAAAAGTAAGAAATATATATATATATATATATATTAGGCATTATTTTGTGACTTTTAATTTTTTCTATTGCCACGTAAATATTGAGCCACTCTTTGTCCTCATTGTGGTCAGAAATAATGAACCATCTGTGCCTCTCCCCGCGTTATGCTCGTGCTTTTGTCCTCGGCACCATGTTTTTCTTTCTTTTTTTTTTATTTTGGGTTTATTTTAGATATTTGTAGTTGGCAGACGAGACTTAATCCTTTAAAACGGGAGTTTTTATAAAGGAATAAACCTCTTATATTATGATATCTTTTTCACACACACTATAAAAAATGGAGCTCCTAAGAAGATGCTTAAGAAATCCCTTGTCACATTTTTTTTCTTTAACTTTTTTAATTACCTGTCATATTTATAAAAATATAGTATATTAATATGAGAGTGGGTGAATGCTAAAATATAGCGTACATTAAATATGAAAAATATACTGGTTATGAATACTAAAGAAATATTAACTATAAATTCAAATAATTGATTATATGATCAATTCCAAAATGTAATTTTAAAAATATTTTATATCACTTAAACTTTAATAACTCAATTTTATAAATTATTTTTCCTCTCGTTTCAATTATATTTTTAATTAATACAAAATTTTATATATCAAATATTAATAATATAAAACAACTTCTTTTCGGAATATACAAAATTTTCCTAATAATATTGAATTCTGTTGGCTTAAGGACCTTTAAATGATGACGAACATAATCACATTTATTACTAATATATTTGCTAAGTGTTTTAGGTTTATACTATACATCAAATATTTCCTGTATTCACAGGAGACATCCTTGATCTGATTTAAAATGCCATGAACTACATTTGAATTAAAGGACTGTACGTGGAAAAACTGAAAGCAAGCAGAAGTGTATCTGCAAAAAGTATTCTTTCAATATCTTGTGGGACCTATCAAGAAAATGTCTACATCACAAAGTATAAAAGAGATGAAGAAAGAGTATTGAACAAGACACATGACATTGGGACAATCAGAAAAGGACAAAGACCATACCTACTGTGACAACACACAGTAAAAGAGAAGACAGCAAAAAAGGGGACTGTGGTTGAGTTTTCAAACGCACAGCAAGCAAAGTCAGCAGAAAAGGTGATAAGAGAGTTTGTCAAATGGTCAAATCTTTTCTCTAACTTAGCATTCTCTGCTGAAAATATTTCTGCATAACAAAGAAAGAGCTTCATTGTCTTTCATCAATGAAGAAATGTTTGTTCCTCTTTTCCCTAAGCCACTGTTGCCGCTAAAGCAAGTTCTTCCTGCTACACCAACGTTGCACTACAGCAAGCATGCCTCAGACTTCTTCGTGCCTCTCTCTCATGGTTGCCTTGCAAAGGTGCTACCTATGTATGCTTCAAGAAGAGCCTTTTTTTCATACCACCAAGACTTATCTAGCAAACCAAATATTTTCTATCTTTAGTATTCAAAATTATATCTTGTGAGAAATAGATTGAGTGATTCATTTGAAATCTGTCTTGGTCACTAGTTGAAATATTGGGATTGCTTTTGTGAGGTTTTAGTTGGTTAGTCACCAACTTTGGTTTGTAAAATTTGGAATCTGTATTTAGATTAGGAAATCAGTGAAACTCTCACCAACACTGGTGAGGACTGGAATAGACTTCACATTGAAGTTGAATCAGTATAAAAAGTTCTTGGTGCACTCTCTTTAACTTTATCTCTTTAGTTTTATCTTATCTCTAACAAGTTTCTGATTAATATTATTGAAGTGTATCTATCATGTGAATACTGATTTATAATATAAAGCGAACAAACATATCAGTACTACATCTAAAGTTTACTTAAAAAAACAAGTACTGTTATAAAAATATCTCCTGTTTTTTGCAGGAGACATCTGCGTAAATTTTTTTAATTGTGTGTTAAAGTGTGCATATATTTTTTAAAAATTACTTGATTTAAACCCCCCATTTCTCAAGTAATCTGATACCATCAAATTCAATATTTGGTGACAAGGAGCTCATCTACTAAAATTTTCCAGCAAATGAATTTGTAATTGTTTTTAAATAATTAGTATCTGAAGCTTATTTAAAAGGAATAAATATAATATTAAATTACTTAAACCAACTAAATATTTTATAAAAGTATTGAATAAAAATATTTTGAAATGCATATAATATAAATATTATATAGATATTGTGCAAAAGAAACCTATATTTGATATTAATTTTGATTTTTTTTCTTGACTAAAATTTTGATTTTTCAAATAACATATTTGCTGAGTCAAGTAAACAACAAAAGGATAGATAGTGTGATATTTCTTTTGATATCTCGACATATTAAGCTTGGGTAATTTTTTTTCTTTTTTCTTTTTTTTTTTGGAAAAAAGGCAGTACGACGTAATTATAAAATGTTGTAAAATTTTCTTCCCCGCGTTATGCTCGTGCTATTATGTAATCAATATGAAAGAAATTTGTGCAGATAGGTTGTACAAATGTATAAATATTTTATATTAATATAGAGCAGAGTAGGTGAGCAAAAACACATAATGGAGTGGATCTTTTAACAAGGGTAGATTACACTTATTTCTGGATAATTTACAAAATTCACTTCAATTTTTATCTATTTATCTAGAAGACATTGACTCATCTAAATATATTGTTTATGTGCAACAGAGACATGTTAATGCAATTTTTAAGGAAAGACAGTATAATAATTTCATAAATTTAAATATTTTATAAGTGAATTTTATAAATAAAAAAGAGTTAAAATAAATTTTATTTAACATTAAATGTGGTTAGTATAATTTGTTCATATAATAAAATATAGATTTGTGTAACACTCCGATTTTTCTGTCTAAGGAAAATGACCAAAATGCCCCTGAGGTCATTTCCTGACCCGAATTCGAGGGTAACCAACTCGGTAGCCCTCGAAGGGTCAACTCAATGTTTGAAGGGGATTGAATGACCTTCGAATGTTTCCGGAAGCGAAAATCTCGTTTTCCGCAGTTTCGGGTCAAAATGACCAAAATACCCCTATAGCGTTTTTACGCGGGTAGAAGTGCCGTTTGAGCCCGAAACTTTCCCCAGAGGTTTAAAAACATGTTTCCATGTGTCTAGAGGTCTCTGTTCAAGTCCCGGTGGTCCCGGGCAGTTTTCTGCAAAATTACGATTTTGCCCCTAGAATAGTATTTTTACGCCTAATGACGTAACTAAGCTAATCTAAGCAATATTAGGCTCTAATCGAAGATTAATTAATTTTCCTAATTAATCTAGAGTCAAAATAATTTATTAAAGTTAAGTAGAACCTAAAATTGCTTAGATTAAACTTAAATCCCTTTTTAGAACTCAAGATTCCTAGTCTTGGAATCTTGGATAGTATTTTCTCTCACTAATTCCCTAAATCAAGGAAGTGTGTCTAGAGTTGTTTAAACTATAATTTGAGGATCTAACTCACTAATGGTGCAAGACCACTCCTTAATTATGTCTAGACCACCCTAATTATCCATTTTCCTTACCTAAACACTTTCTTACAACTTCCTAACCTTAAGCATAATCAAAGATACACCTAAACACAACTCTAAACCACAATTAAAATGCAAACACAACCCTACATGGGCTGATGCATTTCGGCCAGGCCTCATCCCCCCTTTGACCACATGTTAAATTGTTTTCTCACTCAAAGAACCATGCTTAACCCATGCTTGCACCATACTTGAGCCCATGCTTTGCCATGCTTCCAACCATGCTTTGAACCATGCCTTGTAAGAGATATTTTCTCTCCCATTCTGCACTCCTCATGGCCGAAGCTTCATCACCACACACACCCCTCCATTTGCTTCATTTCTCTATAAATAGATGGCCTTGGGAAGCTTACACCACTTTTAGATCATTTGCTAAGTTTATGAACACTCAAAGCTTTTCTTTTTCTCTCAAAGCTCTTGTGTTCTTCAAGCTCTTGGAGCTCTCCATCTTCTTCATCTTCTTCTTCCATCTTCAAGTTCATCACACCAAGTAGGGATTTCCTTTCATGTATTCTCTTCTTTAAAGTTCTTGTTTCAAGTTTGATGTTCATAGTTTCTCTTGTTTCTTTTTAAAACTTCTCTTCTACTCCTTTTTCCTTTTCATCTTTGGCCATAGGCCTTGGAGTTCAAAGAAATAAGAGCTTGATGATGAGAGTTTCATGATGATGTTTATCACTTGAAACAAACTCTAGAGCTTGATCTTTGTCCTTGAGCAAAAATGTTTTTAGTTTTTCCTTTCTTGAACTCTTAGGAACTCCAACTTTGATGATGTTTCAAAATGGTTTTAAGAACTCAATGATGAGGTCTCATGATGTTGGTGTTAATATATCATTAAGATCATGGACCCTAGAGTTTTAAAATGTTCCTTTTTCCTTCTTGAGGTTTCGGCCCTTTTCCTTTCTTTTTCTAAGTTTCATGGTTTGATTCTTAAAAATATTATGTTGAGTTCTAAGAACTCTAGACTATACCATATCTTGGTTTAATGAGTTTGGGTTAAGGTTTAAGTTCCTTTAAAGTCTTGTTAAGAGCTCTAGAAAGATAAAATGAACTTACATAATTTATTTTATGCTTGCATTTACATTTACATTCTTGCTATGCACCGTTACTCTCAAGCTATCACCTGAGAACATAAAGATTAAAATGGAACTTGCATCATCACTTAATTTAATTCTCAAAGCCTTTCTATTTCGGCCTTAAAGTCGATTGTTGTTGGGCCAAGAGCACTAAAATAAAGAATTGAACTTGCATTATCACTTAATTAATTTCTCGAATGCCTTTCTATTTCAGCCTTAAAGTCGATTGTTGTTGGGCCAAGAGCACTAAAATAAAGAATTGAACCTTGCATATTTACTTTCAAGCTTGCACGTTTAAGTTTATGCCTTGCATATTTATTTTAAGTCATCACTTTATTTTGTAAGCAAGATTAAAAATGAAAAGCATAAGCACGTTTATTTTATGTCATAACTTAAGAACCTAGAGCTCAAAGACTTGCCCATTTCATTTCAAGTTAAAGTTTAATGTGAATGCATTCTTTGAATGCATGTTTTCGGCCAAGTAGTGATGATGGACTTGCAATGAGTTTTCATCTAGCTACAAGGACTAATAGTCTATGTTCTAAGTTTTTCTTAAAGCTTTACAAATCTTTACAAGGTTATGTTATAATGAGATATGACTTTATTCCCTTTTAGAAGATGAAATATATTTTGGTCACTAACCTAAGGCTTCTCTTAGCCTCTTGATGAATTAAAATGATTTGCAAAGAGTTTTAGAAATTCTAATTTGATTCCAAGAGAAACTAGTTAACTTATGTACCTAGAGATGTCAATTTAGTTCTCTTATTGAAGTTAGATGTTTTCGGTACTATCAAGGTGAGCTTGTGCCTGTATGATGATGTTTTGATGAGTTAAAATGTGTGGAAATATCACATGATGATGTAGAAACGATTCTATGTATGATAGGCAAGAAACTAGCTAACTAGAAATACCGTAAAGCTAGAATTTAACATAGTTTAGACCCATTTGTTTTTGGAACTTATCCAAAATGTTTTAATGGGAACATAATCAGATTAGGATTGTTTAGACATGAAAAAATTGGTAACATTTGGATTAGCATTGAATTTTAGCACTTATAGAGAAACTAGTAACTAGAAAATCGTAAAAACGCAAATGTAGAACTCTTAGAACATTTAGTTTTCTGGATTCTATCCAGCAACGTTACAACATGATAAATGTGATTTAAAATTAGTTCTTAAGCATAGGAATGTCTCATAATTGATTTAAATTTAATTTATAGCGCCTTAGGCAAAGACGGAACCGAGAAAGGGTCTAAAACGTAAGTTCTAGAACCCCGTAACCACAAGTTAGAAATTCTGCCCTATGCTTTTCAGATTTGAGAATGAATATGAGAATTAGGAATGATGACTAATTATGAGCCGTTAGGTGCATAAAATATGAACGACAGATGTTAAAGAACTATATCTCAAGATTAAGACCTATAAGGGTCAAAGCATAAGCTACCGTAAGGGTAAGCGTTTGAATGTTCTATGATGATGCATGTGGTATGTAAATGATGATGATGTTATTCATATGAGGAATTCATGAGGATATATGTTTATGTGGCATAAAGCAAATTTGGAAGGAATTCGGCGTAATGCCATTGTGCCGCCGAATTTCCGACAAATTTGGGGACTTAAAGAGATTTTGAAAATTAAGGTACTAAGATGGGTTCTAGGATGACACCGGTTCGGCCAAGCACCTCCATAGAACTCATGTGACATCGGTACCAATTTATACTCTTAGGTGACACCGGTTCGGCCGAGCACCCCTAAAAGAATTGCCCCCTAACCCGTACTCAGATAGTCGGGATTTATGATTTATGATACGCTTATCGTTAAGTGGTAAGTAAGAACTAGTGACGACTAGTTAAGGTATGAGCTCATAACCCAGAGATGCGACACGTTTTGGGTGACACCGGTTCAGCCGAGCACCCCCAGAGCGCTTGTCTTTTAGGGCGGCCCATGAGGAAGAGAAGTTTCATGATTATGATTATGTCACTAAGTTTGTCCCATATGAATGTTTCTATTGCCACTTTATGCCACTCAGTATGATGATGCTTGATGATATGATTTATGTATGTGCATTAGGTAGCGCCATGTATACATTCTCTATTATGTTGCATTCATGACATTAAGATCATCCTAAAATGAATGGACCTTGGCTAAAGTATATTTTAAAGTTTAAAATGAACTCGATGCATGCTCACTTGCTTATACGAAAATAAACCCAAGGTTCCTGAGGATGTAGATGATGACACCTAGGTAGTAGGAGGCCCTACTGAGATTCTTTAGTAAGATTCTCACTCCCTCTATCTCTTCTTTCCGTCACGTCTTCAGATGGCAACGTTCGTGGTGTTCGTGGACACGCCGACATGGGAGGTGTACCATGACCCGGACCACGGGTCATTCCATTTTGAGGGTCGATGCACGGTTAGAGTATTCATGTTCATGGGTTGACCCTTCACTCCCCCTGTACATTCCCATCGTTTCTCCCCGTCTCACCTTTTGGCGATGACCTGGTGTTCGAGCGTGCATGTCCCCAAGAGGAGAGGCTTCGCCGTACTCCACCGTCTGCGTCCGCCGTTCGAGACTACCTCCAGTATGTGTCCCGTTGCTCGTCGTCTTTTTCGGAGATAGATCCTTCCGAGGATTTGGCAACCCAGGTACCCTCCGAGGGATCTTCCCCCACCATACCCATGGACCTTGGGGAGGGTAGCGAGCTCACTGTGACTCAGCCGAGGCTTGCACGACGATCGGAGATAAGGCCGCGCCGTGGAGGTCACTCCCGAGCCCCGTTCCGCCTATTCTCGCCGGAGGAGCTTGCTCAGTTTCCTGGTTACGTGCCACGCTCGAGGGATAGTCGCCAGTTGGAGGCTGTGGATGGCCCGGGTTAGTGCACACACCGCATAGACGAGGATAAACCTTCTTTTGTTTAGAGGTTACCCCATTAGATGTACTCGGGTAAGGGAGTAGTTTATGTTTATGTTTATGTTGTATTTTCTTTCATGTATTCCTTTATACTAAATTAAGTCCCACACTTATAAGTGGGCAAGTTATATATATATATATATATATGAGATGATATTCAGTGTTTCTCATGATGTGCCTTTATGTGCCTTATGCTATGACGTTATGAGATGTATGTTTTGTCCTTTACGTGTTATATCGCATCACGCGGCTCTCACTTTGTATTTCAAAAAAAATTTACCCATATTTTCCGCTAAGTATTTCAAAGTAAAAATGAGAACTATGAAGTAACAGACTAATGATTAACCTAAGTATGTTCTAGAGTATTGGGTTAAAAATTAGGATGTTACAATTTGAATCCTCTAAAGTAAGGATCTCACTTTAAAGGATAAAGTGAATAATTTCACCCTTATATTAATAGACTGAAGAGGTTTCACTTTTAACTTTATTAATTCAAAGATAAAATCTCCTTACTTTATTCCCTAAAGTAAGATCATCACTTTAGAAGATTTTTACCCAACTAATATATATGGATATATTGATATATGGGATTGCTAATTTTCGCACCTTCATATGGAGGATAGCCTTAAGAGTCTTGGTTAGATATGTAATTTTTCTTTGTGTACATTATTTACTGTTCCAACTCTATCTCCCACTTCTTAAATATTCTTTTCAATTTCTCTCTCATCTTAGTTACCCCATCGATATATTTTCTTATTATTTTCTATTTTCTTTAGATTAAACGAAATCATTTTTAGCAAACTAATGTTTTTATTTTATTATCCCGATGCCACCAAATAAAATCTTCATCTGGGGGTGTTGGTTTTTGACATGTTTTTTTTTTATAATCATCATCAATTATAAAGGTCGCATCATTTATGTGTGTCATTTTTGCAAAAGAATAAAGTAGTATTTATTAAATTATTTACAAGTTTATATAAAAATATTTTATTGAATTAGTACTAGAATAGAGTTATCCATTGTATAGCTAATAATAATAGAATTTTTATACATTACTTACGTAATTATCTTTATGGGATTAGTAATATAAATTAAAAATAGAAAAAGACTATACATATTATGGGATCAGTAATTCTTTCACTATCTACGATGTTTGAACAACTAAAGTTATAAAAAAAAAGAACATATTTAAAAATCTTTGATTACATGAAGCTCATAAAATCTACCCAAATAATGGATTACTCTCATACTAGAAGGATATCTAAACCCTACCCTTAAGACTTTGTTTGTGAGATGGGTTTAAAAGGGGAAGGGAAGGAAGGGGAAGGATTTAAAGGATTAGATTGTGTTTATGAGTTTTCTTAATTGAAGGGGAGATGTTTAAAGGATTCTTAAAATCCTCCCTAGTCCTCCATTCTCCTCCATTTTGAGTTCCCTATTTTAGGGTTTTAAGTAGGATATAAATTAAAAATATCATTTTACCCTTATTACTTTTATTCAATTTCAAAACTAACCACACCATCATAGATCACACACAAGAAGCAATCTCTCTTAAACCTCATTTACGAATAACCCTATTGCCAATCTTCTTCCTAGAACCTTAATCCTAATCTTCCTAGAACCCTAATCCCAATCTGCTATGATTCAACTTCTGTGTTTCAGATCGCATTTCTTCGCCTTCGCGTTCTCTGGATCTTGAACTTCTGTGATTTTGCCATTTCAATCTTCGAATCTCTGTTGATTTTGATTTCTGCGTTTCAAATTGCGCTTCTTTGCCTTCTTATTTCAGAACAAGTTCGAGGAGTGCATCGAGGTGTTAAACCAGCTCCTGCAAAAGAAGTAGGACGATCCCAAGGTGAGTAGTGATGTAATAAATGTTCTCTTTTCCATTTTTTGTTTTTTGCTTTCTTTTGATCAATGATGCTGACTAATCCTATCGAAGTCATTTTCGATTTTTTTGTCACTGTCATTTATTGTTTATTCTCTGCAAGTAATGCTTGATGCTTCTTAGTTTTGATCGATGCTTGTTCTTGGTTTGGTTCTGGTTTTGATTGTAATTTCGATGCTTCAGGTTGCTTATTAGGTTTTGTTTTTGATTTCTGTGAGGATGTGAATTTTGCTTTTAATGCATTCAGTGAACTGTAGTTAGTAAGTAAGCTCTTGAAGTGAAGCTTGATTGTGGTGGAAAATGTGAATTTGAATTGGTTTAATTGGATTATGTTAATTTGAATTCTCTGTTTGCAAGATTGATTTTCATTTGTTTATGAGAAATCATGTTCTTAAGAATGTAGTATCGTTTAACTTCATAACATTCTAGTTCAGACGAAAAAATTATAGTATGGTTTCTTTATTAACATATTGTACTGCACTGTCATTCTTTGCAGCCAGTAATTCATCATTATAGCATAGTTCAGTCATGTCAAGTTCTCACTATTTTGGGAACCCACCAAACTGGAACTCAGGTGTCCAAGTATCAGGGACTATCCAAGAAACTTAAATCCTATGTAACTAGACCGCTTGATTCCAACCTGGCACTCATACTAATTTCTGATGTATTTGGTATATAAAAACAACCCCATATTCAATTTCTTGTCCTTGAACTTGTTTTACACTAATATAATACTGTGTGAATCATTTACATTATTAAAACTAAGTAAACTATATGCTTGCTTACTAGCTCTCAACCTGTTATATGCTTATGACTTATGAGAGATGGATGCATGTCCCAACACTATCTACATTGACTTTATGAGAAAACTTTGTATTTTCACGCTTTTCACTTATGCACATGTGCTCTTTTGGATCAAGGAAAGTGCAAATATTTTGAGATTGATTGAAAAACATGATTTGAATAAACTTGCAAAGTTACTATGTAATCTAATTAAGTTGTTTTGTAATTATTTTAGGATATGAAGCACCAAATCTAAGGTAAACGAAATTTTCACTACCATGGCTCCTTTGTAGGTTTTATATTTATATTGAATCTCTTGTGCCTATGCTCTTCATGAATGCTCTTTTGTGTAACAAGCCTCCCGAGTTAGTTATTACTATTTATTAGGCTTCATTAATCATTGCTGCATCAAATTTTCTACTTCCGAAATTATTTACAATTAGCTTTGAGCTTGACATCCTAGTCCAACCACAGATGAAGAATTCAATGGTAAACTTAACTTGTGCTTCCTCAATTTTGTACTTCATAGGAACAAATGATCATCATAGCAATTGTTGACAAAACTTATTTTATTTATCCTTCAGAGATCAAGATCCCTATTGCTATATTGGGAGCTGAAATTGACCATTGTTATACACTAGAAAAATTGAAACAAATTGATAGAAGAGTGTACCAAAATGTCTATGTTTTGTTTTGTCGGTTTGAGAGCTTTGTGAATGCATAACTAAGGTAAAATGTCTAGAACGGCTAGGGATGAAACTAAAGCTGGAGGGATAAGGATGATTCTTCAAGATCTTGTCAGAGTTGCTAGGGAGAGCACTGTTGTATACGAAAAGCTAAGTACAAGGCTCCAATTTTACAAAATGAAGTCTGGAAGATGCTCGAAAATTTGCAAGTTGATGAGGACCACTTGATCAATCGTGTATACTTGTATCTTCTTGGTCATCCCAAGTGCATTAGAGGAGTAATGATTTTGTATTTAGGTTGATTTGATACTTGATATTGTTGGACCGTTTAAGTTTCAATTAATGGAATTTTTTTTCCCTGTATAATAGTATGAAAAAATTGCCAAGTCTTGGACCGACAATATTTGTTAATTCTTTTCTTTTAACAAGTAGTGATTGTGTATCCAATTGATAGCTATATTTTTTTTGTCCCTTTTTGTAATTGTTTTGTAAATAAATTTTTTTTGCATGGTATTGTTTTTTTTATAAATATGAATTTTTTGAAAAACTTATAAAAAAATTTCTTGATAGGATTTTTAAAAATATGGATGAGAAAAGTCATTTTTAGAGATAAAAAATTAAAGAGACAATTTTTTTAAATGATTTATTATGTAAAATAAAAAGTTTGAGGAAAAATTAGTTTTAAATTTTTTTCCAAAATAATTAATTATTTTTAAAATAATTAATTATTTAAAAGTTAAATAATAAAACATATTATTAAGGGATAAAAGTGTAAAAAAATTTATAAATTTTCTATTTTTTTTATCAGTACAAATATGTATTTGTAATTAAAATAATTAATTCTATAAAAATAAAATAATTAAATATTATAAAAAGGGTAAAATTGTAAAAATAGACCACAGTTCTCCCAATTCTCTTCCCTCTAGATATCTTACATTCCCAAACAAATGGAGAATTAATCCTCTAAATTACTTCCTTCCCTCACTTTTCCTTCCCCTTCAATGTCTTTCCTTCTTCTCCCCTCCAAACTCCCAAACAAAGCCTAAAGGCTATATTGATAGGCGAACACTCTTACAAAACTTCAACTTCTTTTCGATATGGACTTTAGATTAAATCCCAACATCAATTTTTTCATACCCACAGCTCGAACTAGCCTACATGACGTGGTTATTACTTATCATTTGGCCAGACACTTAGCTTTTTATAATGACGATGCGAAAATACAATGGGTTAGAATTAAAATTATATTATTTGTACTCATAATACATGGAATATCATGCCAGTTTACATCTCATTCAACATTGGATTAGATGTAGACCCTATTTGAATGAGGTTCACATCACATTCAATAATGGATAAAATGTGAATCAACATTATGTTCCACTTATAATGAGTATAAGTAACATTTTTCTTATAATTATGCTTTTCATAATCTTTCGCTGGATATCCAAGAATTTTTCTTTTATTTGTCTTCTGTGCATAATTGAATTTAAAAATCTATTATCTCATTGCATCTATAAATAGATCTTCCTTGCTTGGCTCATTTACACCACGGAATAGCAAAAAGTCTTTACACATATATCCAGCCTAAGAAATGAAGATTGGTACTACCTTGTTTGCTCTCTTCATTTTCTCTGCCTTCAGCTCACACCTTCCTTCTGCCACAACAGTATTGGTGGACACAAATTACCAGCTACTTCGAAACGGCAGCGTATACTACATCTTGCCACTCCTAAGGCTTTGTTTGGGAGTTTTAAGGGGAAGGGAAGGAAAGACATTGTAGGGGAAAGAAAGGTGAGGAAAGGAAGGAGTTTAGAGGATTGATCTTCCATTTGTTTGGGAGTGCAAGATATATAAAGGGAAGGGAATTAGGGGATTTATGATTTAGTTTTACAATTTTATCTTCTTTACAATAAAATAATATAATTATTTTATTTTTATATAATTGACTATTTTAGTTAAAAATACATATTTCTACTGATTAAAAAAATATAAAATTAATTTTTTTACACTTTTCTCCGTTAATAATATATTTAATTATTTTATTTTTTAATAATTAATTATTTTGGGGAAGAAAATTGAAAAACTACTTTTCCCTCAAAATTTTCTACTCCATACATTAGATTATTTTAAAAAATATCTTTTTATTTTTTATATCTAAAAATGACTTTTCTCATTAATATTTTAATAAAGTCTATCAAAAAAATTTAAATTTTTTTTAAAAAATCATATTTATAAAAAAATAATAATTTCATGCAAAAAATTAATATTTACAAAAAAAAATTATAAAAAGGGACAAATAAAAAATATAACTATCAATTAAATAGACAATAGCAACTTGCAAAAAGGAAAAAATAACAATATTTCATTAATTGAACCATTAATTGAAACTCAAATATTCCAATAATATCAAGTACCTAATCACCCTAAATACTAAATCATTAGTTCACAAATAGAATCTATTTAAAACTTACATCAAGAAGGACCACTAGGACCAAATATCATCTCAAATAACAACCTCTTACATTTGTCTTGAGGACAACTGACTACTTTAACTAATACAGCCACTTTCAATAACTTCAGTAAGAAACTACATGAACAACCTACAGCATTATCACATGGCAATAAATAAGCAATAGTTTCCATTAGAGATTTGTACCTCCGGGCATGGGAATCAGACATCAATGCATCCACCGAATTCGGCAACCATCTTACTACATAGAATTTTAGTGCTTCCCCAATCACAACACCATCCATTTTTCCCTTCAATTTAATGGTAATCATCACTCGCTTATAAAGATCAACGCCCAACTCACATATATCTTCAACCCACTAATCCTTAGAAACAGGTTCAATTTTCTCTCGAGATGTCATCTTATCCTCAACAATTTTATTCAGCTCCTTTAGTTTTTGGTTATAAGTGTAAGACCAAGTGACGCTTGCAGGTCAACAGAAGTTTTAAAAGCAATAGAATCTACGCATCTTCCAACAATCCTTAGATCCTCAGACCATGGAAGAAGAGACTTGGTAGTTTGAAGAACAATTATAGAATCTTTCTAGCTACGAAAGATACCAGAATTTAGAAACACCTCAATTTTAAAAATCAAGTTTCCTTTATCAACATCTTCAATCATCTCAAGGTACTCAACAGCACAAGTAGCCACAACATTGTAAGGATTAAGTGTAACAGTCATTCCATAACAGAATTTTGCACATATTTCAAAGGCCTTGGGTCCTCCAGAGAAATCATCCAGATATATTTCATCAGAATTCTCTTGATTGGCCTTTGATACAAACTTTTGAAATCGATTGCTCTTCGATAGTAGAGGGAACTGCAAGCAACATTAACAGTCAATAACAAGTTTAAATCCATCCAATTGTAACAATCAACAACAGTCAACAACTATTGCTCTTCTGCAATAGTATCAACTATTGTAATTCCATCCAATTGATAACAAATCACCACTCATAACTGCTTTAAATCCAAGCCACTTACAAGCCAAATCAACCGATAGCTAGTGCAGAGAAGAGGTTTATGGGATCTAACTAATTAACTAGAACCTAATGATGTAGATTTCATATAACTTTCTAATTGTATTATATATGGGAACGAATTATTCTAGGAAGCAAAAACTAAGTAAGGATGCTTATATTGCCGCACTCATGTAACCAAAAAGGCAGAAAGCTAGAGACACATTGAATACTCCCCTTAGAATAATGCGATGACCCAGAATAACATAGTAATATAAGGGCAGCAGATGAAGATTGCAATAGGAATAGAAACGAAAGTTCACTGAAATCAGTAAAAGTTATCACTTGTAAGTAACAAAATGGTATTGCAGTAACAAAATATAGCCACAGGAAATCCACAGGTAAACCAAAAAACACTCCAATACAACACAACAAATAGCAAATTGCAATATCCTAATTATCCACCTAGAACAAAGAGGTTCCCTTTCCCTTCTTATCACTGCCAATCTCAAAGTGCTTGCACCTCATATCATTCGATTCTATAGCACAGCAAAGCTTTGTATGTTGCGATTGTTCTTCATTGAACAGTTAATAAGCATCTCATATCGTAATGTCAACTAAATCAACAGATTAAACCAAAGCAAAATCAATAATAGCAACAATAGCGAGCCTAAGGCAGAGTAAAGACTCAATTAACAGAGAGAGAGAGGATGGGACCTGCAAGTCAGAGGCGGTGTGGTAGTCGAACAGCAACTAGAGAGGTAGGTTTGGCTACCAGAAACGTGACAGCCGGTGACACAAGAACGTGAGTGATGAGATGATCAACGTAAAATGAATGTGTGTAAATGCAAAGAACGAATAAGAGAGAGAGAGGACTCACATTTCGTGATCCGAAGCTGAAGCTGAAGCTGATCTGGTGTGAAACGCGATCCTCAGATGAAAGAATTGAGAACTTGTTTAGAAACGCGATCCTGACATCGAGATTTCAGAAACAGAGAAGGGGTAGAAATGCGATTGGAAGAAGATTAGGATTAGGGTTTACTCACATATGAGGGTTACATAGAGATCTGATTCTACCGTGTGTGTGTAAGAGAGACGTTTTGCTGTGGTTATTTTGAAGTTGATTAAAACTAATAAGGGTAAAATGGTATTTTCAGTTTTTATTTCACTAAAAACCATCTAAAATGAGGGAACTTAAAATGAGGGTGAATGGAGGATTAAGGAGGGTTTTAAAAATCTTTCAAACTCCTCCTCCATCAATTATCAAAACTCACAAACACAAGCTAACCCTTCAAAATCTTTCCCTTCTTTTCCTTCCCCACCTAAATCATTTTCGCAAACAGAGCCTAAAGCTTAAGACTTACTTCCTTCATCTTAAATGGAAATTTTGATCATGGATACATCTTGATACATATGTTTCGACCATATGAGGATTTGAATTTTGAAGTTGGTTTTATTTTATTTTGAGGCTTGAATTTTGTTCCTATGATGTACAAAGAATTTTTGAAATATTTAGGAACTCAATAGGAGTGGAAATGTGATCTCTAAGTTATTACCAACCTATTAATGAAATCTTTAGTTTTGCTACTGTTTTGACATTTATATTTATGTTAATCAAAGCTTTAATCTAATAAATGAGTTGGAATCTAAAGAAAATTTGATTTGAAATAATTCAATTATTCTTAATGAAGAATTTGTTTTGGTTTGTGAAAATATTGGTATGATTTCAAAGGAAATGTTGGAATGATGATTTAAGATGGTTTTAGAATGAAAGAGCAACTTAAAATGTGTTAAAACTTTAGTTTTTTTAAAATTTTTGGAGTTCCTGGTAATCGATTATCATATCCTGTAATCGATTACTAGGATGTTCATCGTGCTTGGAAACTGTTTTTAACTCTAAAGTGTTTTTAACTCTACTAATCGATTACACATACCATATAATCGATTACCAGCAACCTAACCATTGTCTATTTTGAAAATTTGAACTGTGTAATCGATTATCAGGCCCATAAATGTGCAAATGGATGTGTTTTGAATAGATACATTCTTTGAGATCAATCCCCAATGGTCTATACGAAATAATATGAATTGATAACGATGCTTGTTTGATTTTTAAATTATGTAAATGATGATCTCTAGTATGTTGTATACACCCTATTGAGCATAACATATGCATCAATTGAGTCCAGTTCTTGATTTCTAGCATATTGGGTAGGAACATGTTTACTGTTATGAGATACTGATTAATGACATGCTTATGGATATATGCAAAAAATGTGATGCATGCTTATGTGAACAATTACATGATGAATTGTGGCATGTTATGATTATGCTTGAATAATTGAGGTGTATAACCTAAGTGTTTTATGAGCATAAAATATTAAATGATAAGTTATAATATGTTCATGTATTGCAACTCTAAATAACATGGTAAGGTTAAAGGTGACTTAAGACACATGGAAATGACCCTCTAGACTCCCTGAATTAAAGATTATGAGAGGTGATCCAATAATGTGATCCTTTAGACTCCAAAAATTAATGGTTATGAAAGGTGATCCTATACCCTCTATCCTGCACTCTGGGAGTCGGGAATTTAGCTTATTGAGAGGATAAGTATAGACTAGTGATGACTAGTTAGGTACATACTCATAACCTAGAACTTTCAAAAGGAGAAAGTATTAGGGTGGCCCCCATGGAAAAGAGAATAAGAAATTTAAGTCACCTAAAAGAATAATGAGGAAATGTCATGTTAGAAGGATTTACATTTTTTATGCTATGCCAATTTAATATAATTCTCATGGTATCTTGCTTGTGGCATTAACATGCATTCATGATTTAGTATGTTGCATTCATACATTAAGATTCATGCTAAAATTTATGGGCCTTAGATTAATGGTATTTGGAACTTAATAAATGAACCATATATATATCCCCACTATTTTCATAATAAAACCCGAGATTCCTGAGGATATAGATGATGACACATGATAGGAAGCGAAATCCCTACTGAGATTCTTGTATAAGTTTCTCATCCCCTCTTTCTTTCTTTTCTGTCTCGTTTTCAAAGGTTGATGGCCACCTTCACGATCTACATTGACGCCCCTAATAGGAGATGCACTATGACCTAGTCAACCCGTTGCACCATTTCGTGGGTCATTGTGCTATTCGTCTGTTTGTATTTTTGGATTGTCCCTTCGTGTACCCTATCACTAGCATCTGGTTCTCCCCTACTGCTCCCTTCACGGACGACTTTTCCTTCGAGCACGTGTGCTCACGTACTCAACAGTTCCTTCATGCCCATACTGTAACATCTTCCCAAGTACAACATCAGTCTTAAGCCATGACATTGGACTCGAGAGTTGTTACTTATAGATTAGCGAACCTTTCTTAAATATCTATACCAAGTTTGATTAATGCATGTAATAAATAAGCGTAATTCTATTAAAATATGCAACAAAGAAACACAACATTTATTGAATACATAGCTAAGTACAAAAGGAAGCTCTTCTAAGAGCTTCAATACATATATGTTCTCTATTACATTTACATACATATAACTCCAGCTAAGTATAGTAAAGTAAAAAACACCAATTAATAAACTACTGCAATTCCAAATTCTTTAGTGTAATGACTCCATAGTCCGTTGGATCAACCTGGAGATGACACGGGAACACAAAACACATAGGGGTGAGAATTATACAATTCTCAGTAAGGTAACTCCCTAAAAACTCAATCATAATGTCATCGTCATCGTCCCAGCCACTTCGGTTTATAAAGAAAAAGTGATCATGCATTTTATAACAATGGTTCATTTTTAGAATTTCAAATCGCACTTTCGAAGTGGGTAACTTTTAATGATCAATCACTTAATACATATACAACCCAATGTTCAAACACCTGGTAAATCATCCTAGGCAGACAATTCAAATTAATATGCGTATGCATATGATAAATGCCGAAATCTTTAATGAAATCATCTTCACTTGTTCTAGATATATCAAGGGAGTTCTTTAGTTTTCTCTTGTGGCTATGGAACTTAATTCAGTACATTTTTCTTTTTTCATCGACATAGGAAAGACTTAGTTTATACCCAATGGGTATCTGCCATGGATAACTTCACAATGAATAATGTATACTAAATGGTATTTATAGTGGATTACACCACACAAGGGAAATCGACTGCTTATCAAGACTGAGCTCAATCCTATACGTGGTCATTGGACTTCATTTTTTCCTTTTCTGAATCACACACAGATCTATTCCTAGCCGATATGTCTACCGACTTATAATATCTCAAGGGAAGTTCCTATTTTTGCCTTCCCCTCAATTCAAGCTAAGTTTGGAATCTGTTTTCTCCATATATCAGAACATACATACTAGGGAAGTTCCTCTTTTTGTCTTCCCCTTATTCAATTTAAGTCTTGTTTCTGTTTTCTCTATATGTCAAAACATGTACTGTTGAAGTTTACATATTCTCTGTTGCCACAAATATGTATCATTCACTTTTCTTTTTCCAAATACATACATAAAGCACATATACATATCTATTCACAATATCAATCATTTCTCAAACCAGTCCTTAAAGTCACTAGCATGCATTCATATATATCATACTTGAACTAAATGTCATTATGTAATCAATATAATGCCTTAGCATAAATACAACACATGGGAAGATTTCACACCCTTGTAGCACTAATTAGCTTGCACATCAAACAACCAATTTAGAAGCCATAAAAATACCTATGACACTTCAATGTGTCCACAAGGTTCCATAAAAATTTCAGAGCAAAAAGAGTTCTCTAGCTATGCTAACAAAATTAGACAAATTCAAAAGTCAAAAACCCCTTATTTACAACTAACAGCTAAAGTCCCAATTTTATTGCCCCATCAAATGATCATATCAAATCATTTTGATATAGTAACAAAATTAGACAATCTCAGAGCTTCAGAATTTGGCTGTCCAAACAACTCAACAACAGCCTCGGTTTATGATTTTTATAAAATAGTAAAAGTCATTTTTAAGAACCATGAAAAATTATGGAGTTGCTTTAGGATGTTAGCTTCAACATATAATTTTTTGTAGCTCATAAAGACATCTACAAATACATCAGAAAATTTGTGATTCATAACTTGCCAGCACAAATCCGAGAATTCCAGCACATGATTCAAAACTTGTTTTGCCAAAATGGGTTTTCTAACATCATCCAAACACTCCACCAAAATTAATCCATCAATATTCATATATCGTCAATCAATACAACCAAAAATATCAATTTAAATTAGTGATTAAAATAGAAAAATGGATTTGAAGAAAAAGAGGTTCAAAAACCCTACTCTTTGGGGTTTTAGAGATCTTGGCTCCAACTCTTAGCCTTACACTTGGCATATAGAGGATAGACATTATCCTTTTCTAAGATTAAACTATCTTTTGGTGTTAGAAGTCGCATACCGAAATTTTACTGAATGGGTAAAACATCATACCCAGGTAATCAAATATTGTCCGAAAATTAATTCCAGGTATAAAATTTTCATTTCTAACCTTAACCCTATATTTTCTCAGTTTCGAGAATCTCCTGGTCCCAGATCTGGGGTTTTGGCTGTCCCAATGGGCCTGTGAGACCGCAAGTTACTATTCACTTTTTTTTTTAACAACTCCGTTGGGTCATCCTCATCATTGCTAAAACTGTCAGATTTTTGAAATTATGACTAATAAAGCTCAAATTAATTTTTAAATAATTTTTGGACTATTACATACATTACTGCATCATCCATCCATGACATCCCCGTCTACATACCATGATCACCACCTCGCCCTACCTAGCCTTGGCCAAACCCATCAGATGATTCACCCACCTAGCTTTTTTTCGATGGTTCTGCCCCCACTATTCCTACGGAGATGGGAGGTGGTAGCGATGAAGAGGCTATTATCACGCAGCCATTGAGAGGAGCTACATCTGTCCGTAGATGAACTACTTACCCCCATCGAGGTGCTCGTGTCCCACCTCTCGGTCGACTTGCCACACCTGATGAGCTAGCCCATTGGATTGGTTACCTTCCTCCTTCCTGGAAGTGACAGCAGTAGGAGTCGGAGTGGACCTCTTGGAGCGCCTGTGCTTTTTTAGTGGAGAGGATAGCCTTCTTTTGTTTTTTTTTTTAATTATAGACTATCTATTCTAGGCGCGCCCAGTAGGAGTAGTGGGAGGAGGGATCTTTTCTAGTTTGTATTTAGTTTCCATCTACTTATTGGTCATGTATATTCTGGAATGACTGTACTTAGCCCAACCTTTGTTGGTGGGCATGATGCTACTATATATGTATGTTTTGATGCGTGAGGCGGAATAATCAGTATTTGATGAGGGGTGTGTGTGTGTGTGTATATATATATATATGATATTATTTTGTCCATGATTTGTGGTGTTGTATTTTATGTGTGCCCATGTCTTGCTATTATCTTCTTCTCTTACATGTACGAGGCAAGATGTAGTTTATTTAGGATGTGTGGCTCATATTTTGTTTTTAAAATTCAAAAAAAAAAAATTGCCTTTATTTTTACTAAAGTACTTCTAAGAGTTTAAGTTAAGAACCGAAACAAAAAAGTAATAACTAATAATTAACTTAAATGCGTCCTAGGCGTATTAGGTTAAATATTAGGGTGTTATAGTCTGCCATCATTAAGGCTCTTTTGGCTAGACTTAACTGCCTCGCTCAAAGTGATTGGTATCATTTTCTTGGGGTATCTACCGAGGAGGTCTCAAAATGTCTCACTAACTCCCCTAGATACAGACCTAGTGAAATCACCACTGCCTTGTTGAGCTCTAGCATCAAAAAGGTATTTACTATTTCTAGTTTACCATTCTACCTAGGCTAGGAAGTACTAGTGTCCTTCTGGGAATGGACTATATGTTGTTATATTGCTTTATGGAAAAAAGAAAACTCAATCTACCAACACTGATAATGGATTTTATGCTAAATTCAATCACAAAGGAGAATAGAAGAACATCTGGTGTCCCATATAGGATGTTATTGACACATGTTTTCCAACACATTGGATACCTTCTTGCTGAATAATGGTTTGAGTTTATGACTGGCACAAAGTACATCATGATTTCTTTTAAGAACATGAAGAGATCAAAGTCTATACCTGTCAAAACTAGTTCCAGAAGACAAAGTTCCCGAATCAAGGATGCAAAAACTAAAAAAGTTGCAATGAAAGCATAGAAGAAGAAGAAGAAAGGAAAAAAAGCCAAGAAGAAAAGAAAGATCATCATCCTTGAAAGCAACTCAGAGGATACTAAATCTATGGAACAAGAGTCTAAGAGGATTGAGTCTGAAGAAGCTACTCCCAGACTGAAGTGAAGAGCAAGCAGCAACAGGACAAAAGGAAAAAGAAAGCAAAGTCCCCTAAGCCATCCATGCCTTCAGAAATTGAGGCAGAGTCCACAGAAAGTGAGCTTTCAAAGGGAAGGCCTGACAAGCTTCCCATCAGAAGGCAAGATTTAGAGCACAAGTATAGAAACTTGCCTAAGGATATGCCTAGGGCTACTCTCATCTTAAAAGAAATGTTTGAAGCTAAGCAGGTTGGGGTTGTTGCTAAAGATAAAGAGTATTCTAAAAAGGAAGATGAGGAGGAAGCAGAGAAAATCCTCAAGGGCGGAGAATTCTCCAAGAGGAAAGAAGGTTGGAAGAAGCACAAAAATTAGGATGGGCCAAAAGGATTCAGGGCTCAAGCAGAAGAAAGACAAGGTCTTCAGTTCCTGAACCATTTGTGATAATTAAAGAACCATCGAGTATGCCAATGACCCACTAATTTGGGTACACCTCCTTCCCAATCTATCTTGCACCTCTAGGGAGTCATATACCTTTAGAAACCAGCTCCACCACCGAATCCACCACTACTCTGGAAAGAACAGATAATGTTGAAGCTGAGATGTCTCCCACAGGCACTGATGATGACTCTTTGACTATAAAGCAAATATTGAAGTCTATGACTAAAGGCTTAGAAAAAGAGTCACAACCTAAGGCGGAGGGTCCTGAGGAACTCAATATTTACATGAGAGAGCTTTCTCAAGCCCTAAAGCCCATAGTGGAAGAGCCTGTAGAGGAAGATCCTAAATTAGATAGTTCTCTTTTCCTGATGGTGCCTCAACCTCCTCCTTCCACAAGAATAACTCTCATGGAAGAAGAAAACAAGGCTTCAGAGACCAGCTCTCCTTATATCGATGCAGCTCCCACTACCTCTGCTTAAGCTACTTTTGCTTCTGATCATGTTTATGCTCTTGTGCCTAATTATTCTCTAATAATTACAACTACAGATATTGTTTCTGTACCTATTCCTAAATCTGTACCTGATCCAACTTTGCTACCAACTACTGCTTGTAACATCCTCCCAAGTACAACATCATTCTTAAGTCATGACATCAGACTTGAGAATTATTACTTACAAATTAGCAGATCTTTCTTAAATAACTATAGTAAACGCGATAAGATCATGTAATACCTAGCGTAATTTGGTTAAACTATATAACAAAGAAACACAACATTTATTGAATACATAGCTAAGTACAAAAGGAAGCTCTTCTAAGAGCTTTAATACATATACATTCTCTATTACATTTACATACATATAACTCCAACTAAGTACAGTAAATTAAAAACATCAACTATTAAATTACTGTAATCGTGAGCTTTTTCACGTAGCAATCGCATCATTCTCTAGATTAACCTGGAGACGACACGGGAACACAAAACATATAGGGGTGAGAATTATACAATTCTCAGTAGGGTAGTTCCCCAAAACTCAACCATAATGTCATCGTCATCGTCCCAGCTACTTCAGTTTATTAAGAAAAGGTGATCAAGCATTACATAATAATGATTCATTTTTAAAGTTCCAAATCATATTTCTGAAGTGGGTTATTTTTAATGATCAATCACTTAATACACACATATCATAGAGCTCAAACATATAGTTAATAATCCTAATCAAGCAATTAAATATGATGTGAGTATGCATATGCTAAATGTATTGAACTTATCTCAAAATGACCTGGTTTCACTTATGGTCATAGAACTCAACTCGATGCATTTTTCTCTTTTTATCGACATAGGAAAGACTTAGTGTATACCCGATAGATATTTACTATGGATAACTCCACAATGAATAGTTTATACCACATGGTATTTATAGTGGTTCACACCACACAAAGGAAATAGACTGCTTATCAGGACTGAGCTTATTCTTATATATGATCATTGGATTTACTTTCTCCAATTCTCACATAGATTTATTCCTAGTCGATACGTCTACCGACTCATTATCTCTAGAGAAGTTCATCTTTTTGCCTTCCCCTTTATCTCTAGGGAAGTTTCTCTTTTTGTCTCCCCTTTATCTCTAGGGAAGTTCCTCTTTTTGCCTTCCCCTCATTCCACATAAATCTTATTTCTATTTTCTCCATATGTCAGAACATGCATGAGTGAAATTTATACATTCTCTTTTCTCATATAATTGTATCATGTACTTTCTTTTCTCAAATGCATGCATAAGCTAGGCTTTCAATCATAAGTAATTCTCATTTTTGCCTCATAAATCAATCTTTAAATTGTCTAACATGCATTCATACTCATCATACTTAAATCAAGAGTCATTATATCATCAACTCAATACACAAGTTCATTTCAGCACAAATACAGCAAGTTGGCAGAATTTATACCTAAGGAGTACAATTTATTCTATCTATCAACCATCCATTGCAAGGGCTATAAAAATTCTCCAAGACACCTCAATATGTCTGAAAGGCCCTGTAAAAATTTCAGAAGGAAAATTCTTCTCTAACTTGTTTAACAAAATTAGACAAACTTGGTGGTCAGAAACCACTTAGCCTCAGCTCAAAACCAAAATCTCATAATTTTTAACCCTAGCAAATGATTGAATCAATTCAAAATAAAAATCACGGTTATACTTCAATATGTTATCAACTCCCTGTAAAAATTTCAGAAGAAGAATCAATCATTTGCTAGGGTAACAAAATTTACAAAAATCACAGCTTCAGAGTCAATATCTCAGACAGCACAGTTACAACTTCGGTTCATGATTTTTTAAACATAGCAAAAGTGACTAGAATACCTCAAATTTTTACTGAAGATGCCTTAACATGTTAACTGCATGATATAAAAGTTTTAGCTCAATCTAAAGCTTCTAACTAGTTAGAAAATTCATGAACAAATGCTGCCCTGTTGAAATCCGAAAATCCAGCAGCATGTGTCAAATTCTTTTTTGACAAAAATGATTTTTCACAACATCAAATCACTCCACCAAAATTAGTACATCAACATCCATATATCACAAACCCATAAAACCAGAAATTCCAATTTAAATCAGTAATTAAAATAGAAAAATAGATTTGAAGAAAAAGAGATTTAAAAACCTTACTTTGGTGGCTTTAGGGATCTTGACTCCAAAAGATACTCCAAGGATGATTCCTTTCTCTTCAAAGCCTTCAAACCAGCATCAAACCCTCCATTAGGCAGTAGTATATGAGGTATCAAGGTGAGAAATGGTGAGGAAATGAAATTCCAATCGGTTAGAATTGTAAGTTTTGATGTATAGAACAAGTTTTGTGAAGAGAGTTTGTGGTTTTAGGAACTTTAGGCTAGAGTTTTTGAAGCTTGAAGCTTGTTAATGGAGGTTTGAGAGGAAGAACAATGGAGTTTGTGTGTGTTGTAGTTGTAGCCGAGAATGACAAGCTTCAAGTGTAAGCTTAGTGGCTTTGTTTTTATCTTGAAGTAAAGTTACATTTATTAAGTCAAAGTGTAATTCTTTAAGAAATGGATGGCTAGGATTTAATCTTGTAAAGAAAGATTAAATCTTAGCCTTACACTTGGCATATAAAGGATAAACATTATCCTTTTTATAAGAATAAACTATCTTTCGGTGTTACAAATCGCACACCAAAATTTCACCGAACGGGTAAAACAGTGTACCCGAGTAATCAAACATTGCCCGAAAATTAATTCCAGGTATATAATCCTTATTCCTTACTATTTCTAATCTCAATCCTCTAATTTCTCAGTTCTGGGTATCTTCGGGTCCCAATTCTAGTGTTTTGGTTGCCTCAACGGGCTTGTGGGGCCCGCAAAGTTAATATTTACGATTTTTTTAAAAAAAATCCATTCGACTGTCCTTATCATTACTAAAACTGTCATATTTTTGAAATTACGACTAGTAAAGCCCAAATTAATTTTTAAATAATTTTTAGGGTGTTACACTGCTATCCCTACATCAATCACAATATCACTATCCACTTTAGCTGCTATTGCTATACCTAAACCTAAAGCTGATTCACCTAATTCTGGAGCCACTATTCCCCTAGACATTCCTAAGCCTACACCCAAGGTTGCCCCAATAACACCAAGTACAATCTATCTTCCCAGCCAACCTCAACTTGTGCCTCAATCAAGTTTTCCAGAGGTCTATCTCCTTCTACACAATCAATGCGATGTGGCTTCAAGGATGGATAGAGTTGAAGCCTCCAATAGGGAGATTAGAGCCCAACTAAGAAGACATGAAGAGTTGCTATTTCATAGTCTTCAGGAGCTCAGGAAAAGAGGCCAATGATGGTATGGCTTCCAACACATCCTTTTTGCTAATGACAAAAGAAGGAGAAAGAAGATAGAGAAGAAAATATTTCATGTTGTGCTAAGAACACAGGGACAAGCTGAGGGGGAGTGCTCTAGAGACTACACAATCATGCATGCACAACATTTTTTATATATTCTGATTTTGTTTTTGTTGTTATGAACAATTCCTTATCATCTTTTGTTTTGTTTTATCAAGCTCTAATTTATACTTTCATTGAATATTTCATATATTCTGAATCTATTGCTCTAACATATTTTTCTGGTTTATAGATTATGAGCACTATTATATACTTAGTGATATTCCCTTATGCTATGATAGAATACATATGCTTAAAAGTTTTGTTTCATCTGCTCTGATATATATATATATATATATATATGTTATCTTCATGTTGTGATTCATGCTCTAATACTCAAACTTGAGTGCTACCTCAAATAACATTAGTTCTAATACATTGTTGTTCTGAAAAATGAGCTTCAGAAACCTCTATATGTTTTACAAGTTTATCATATGCATATTTTACATCTATTTTGTTGTTTTGAATAATGAGCTTCAGAAACCTCACTATGTTTAGCAAGTTTATCATATGCATATTTTACATATGTTGTTGTAACACTGAAAATGGTTTTCTAAGAAAGATGTTCCTTTGAAAGAAAAAAATTCTTTGGACAAAGCTGTGTTGGGTGATAGATTCCAACTCATGATTGAATAACTCAAGCATTATCATCTTTCACAACCATTTGTGATTTAGTTCAGAAAATAAAATGACTTAAAAATCAAGCTGTGTCTATTCAGAAAGCTTAAAAGCTCTGATCTCTTTCACAAATGCTCTAATACACTTCAGAAATATCTTTTTTTCTTGAGAGAAATAGCTCTGATTCTAAGTCACATAAGGTTGTTGAATAACCTGGCAACATGTACATCAAACCTTAAGACAATGATTCTCTGGAACTCTATTCACAAATGTATTTTGAAAGGATTTTATTTGTTCTAGTTCAAAGCATACTTCTGTTCTTTCTTTCAAAATACTCTCTAAGATTTTCTCAAAATTTGGTTTGTCATCATCAAAAAAAGGAAGATTGTTAGCTCTAGAACCCTTTAGAATGCATTACTGCCTAGAGTTTTGAGTGACAACAAACCAATTTTGGTAAAATGTTTTATAGAATGACTAATCTTTTTCTTAAGTTTCTTGAGCACTCAACATGACTACCCTCGTTACCATACAAGTCCTTTAAACAAGTTTTATTTTCACGAAATCATGTGTAAACATGTTTTAATCTCATTCAAAGAGATTTAGAATTTAAATGAAGTGATAAATAATTCTTATAATGGATGTCAGTATGTTCACTGCACAAAGAAAAGCTTTCAAGAATAAGAAATTAGTCTCGGATCTTTAGAAAGTAGCCTTCGTCTTCAAAAATTGATATGCAATGAAGAACTCCATCATCCTCTGAAGCAAGTTGTGGTTACAGTATTCAATCGTGATGATATAATGTGCAACAACCTCTGATTGAAGCTTTGAAGATCAAAGAAATGTTCAAAAACTGATATAGTGCTTCAGAAAGCATGTTTACTCTTAAACGGTGGACACTTTACAGAATAGGAGGGAAATTCAAATTTCAAATTAAAGTCAAAACCAAAAAGAAAATGATAGTGACATCTCATCTTTTAACTTTGTCAACCATTCCAACTTCTAAAAAAAAAGTTCAGAAACCTCGTTCAGAAAGCAAAAAATAGTTTCTAAAGATGGACTTAGAAACCTCTATTTGACAATGGTCTCTACAACTGCAAAAATGGCTCTAACATAGGCAAGCTACCCTTCTAGATACACTTCCAAGGCACAAAAAGAAGATTAATAGGTATCACTAGAAAAATAGATCGAGAACAACAATCATAAATGAGAGATTAAGTATAAAAGGAGATCATGTGCTTACAACTCAAGAATTTTCCTCAAGACTTTATGCTGAATCTTTGAAGGAAGCAAGAACTCTCCTTCATCTTATATAAAGCTATTACTAATTGTAATTAGTTTCTTCTTCTATAAAAATCTTCTTTTTAAGTTCTTATTAAATAACATTTCCTTCTTAGGAAGAATTGTTAGAAAGAAGTTATAGCTTTTAGATCATACACTATTTTATCCTAAGAAAACTCCCACAAATATCCTTGGAAGTGATAGGAGAGTGTACTATTGGTCATGTGAGATAGTTTGAGAAGACTATTGAAAGACTATCTGACTTTCTTAGGGGTTGAGAAAGGGTTAATTAGTGAAACTTAACAGGTTGTTGGGAACTAGATATAGACAGGTTAGCCAAACCAGTATAAAATCTCTTGTGCAGCATCTCTCTTTTCCCTAAATCTCCTTTATATTTTGTTTGGTGCTTATTATCAACGCTCTTTTAAAAAATAACTCTACATCAATTATTGTATCTTTATTTTGCTTCAGAAAGCTACTTTTTTATACTCATTAACGATATTTCAATTGTACTTCAAGTTCACACTTAATAGTATTTATTTTAGTTTTTCAAAAAAGAAGAGGAAAGAAAAATGAAAGAATGATTCAATCTCCTTTCTAGTGCATTTTTCAATCTACAATGTAAAATATTAACTTTTTCTTCAAAATTTTTTAACAAAATTTATTTTATTATCATTCAAAATTTAAGCCGTGATAATTTTTTGAAAGATTCTATGATTAACATTTTTGTCCACTTTTCTACGTATTTTTATCCTCAATGTCTCCACGAGCCATTTACCCCACATAGTACCTAGGCAGTGATGGAATAGTTAATCGTCTCTACTTTAAGACAATCGTCTCTACTTTAAGACAAATAATAATCATCTCTATTTAGAAACGAAATATTTTTGTTTCACGATGAAATTATTTCGGATGTGATGGCATTCATGAAAAATTCGCTTATTTTGTTTTTCTTTCAAATAATCTAAAACAATTTTGTTAGAAAAAATAAAATTTGAAAAAAAAATCAGTTTTGCTGGTGCGTGACTCGGAAGGGATAGGAGCAGATAAGGCAGTGCCGTTGCTGGGGGGAGCAAAACGGGTCCGAGCCACCCCTTTCTCTTCTCTCTGCGACTGTGGACTGCCTCTGCCGGTGCCTGTGGTCTTGCCCCTCCATCCCTCTGGCCCGCTCCTCGTCGGCCCTCTCTTTCTCTCTCAGCGGCGGCGTCGCCCCTCTCCATCTCTGTTTCGACCCTTCTCAGGTAAGATCACACTTTCTCTAATCTCTCTCTCTCTCTCTCTCTGTTAGTTCTTTCTCTAAGCTCTCTCTCTCTCTCTCTTAGCGGCGGGGGCAGAGTTTCCGGTAGTAGCGGCGGCAACGGTCCTCTCTGTCTCTGTTTATATATTTCTCAGGTAAGGGGTATGCTGGGTCGTAGGTAAGGAGTTGGTGAACTCTTTTCCAGTAGCAAATTTTTTATTAATAATTTTTATTTTTAAGTTGATTTTTTTAACCCACCGTTTTTCCCATGACTTGTACACACGCTGAACTGATTAGTTTCAATGGTTTCCCAAGTTGTTCTTCGTGTTTCTTCATTTTATAGCTCTGTCATGCAATTAAAATTTGAATGTGAAACGTTTTCGTGCGTGCTTTCGATTTCGCTAATAATTCGAAAATTATTGCTGCAGCAGGTGCTATTGGCCTCTGTACCGCAAAACCTCAACCAACACTATCAGACCAAGCTGTTTTACCAGTATATCTGAATCGGACAAATTTCAATGGTTTCAGGGTTCACTATTACCATGTCCCTTCCTACTGCTAGAGAATCGGTTTTGCTCAAGCCCAGCCTGTTGTCATCTCTTAGTTCACTTGATTCTTACCAGGTAAATCTCTGGTCATTTTTTTCATTATATCTTTAGCCGCAAGTTGTTGATTGATTTTTTCATTTAGGGCAGATTATACAAACCTCCCTCATACACCAAGATCCTTCTAGATTTTAATTTGACACACATGTCCCTTAGTTTATTTAGTTTTATTACAATAACTTCTCTTCATCTTAAATTCTAAAATTTAAAAAATATTTGAAATGAAAATTTTATCCAACTCATTTGATCTATTTCTATTTGATGCCATTTTTTCTCTGCCCACCCCCACCCACACCCACACCCGACATTCTGACCACCGTGAAGTTCAATCCAGTGTTACCAGTTACTGCTAGTTCCCTTGCCAGTGCTAAGTGTAGAGCTCCCTGTTTATTTATTTATTTATTTATTTTATTTTGGGTGTGAAGTATTTTTGGGCTTTTTTTTTTTTTGGTTGGTATTCATTGCGTGTGGGAGCAGAGACGTAGGGGATGGTGTTACACCCCAAGGAATAAGGCAACAACAAACCAGAACAAATGGAGCTTCTAGCTAGGCAAAGGATTATATCAGTTAGTTTATAACCAAATGTAGATAAGATTTAATAACAGAAGGTATTAAAAATGTTTAGGGGATATGGTTGGAAGTGAGCTTTATTGGTGCTGATAGTTTGGATGTAGATAAGGATAGGAATCAATGTAGGCATTAGTATAGGAAGTCTCAATCTCAGCAGTCAACATCTATATAAAGAGTCTTCTAACTTCAATGTACACTTTATCTTTTTCGTGATCAATAAAATTTGTGAGAGTATTATTGCCTCTGTTTTGGAGTCTTGGATCTAACAGATGGAGGCTTTTAAAAGAGGTGGCCATGGAAGTGCTGTGACATGGAAAAGATGGGAGGGAAATAGTGGAGGATAGGGTTATGGATGAAATTATAGGTGGTTGTTGGATTGGTAAGACGTTGAAGAAGATGGGCAATTTTGAAATTTTTTAAGTTATGTTAAAAGTGGGGAGCTAAGTGTCAATTTAAAATCTAGAAGGGTTTAAATGTAATATTGATAGACCTCAGGGGAGGCCTATGTAATTTGCCCTTTTATTTATTTTTTGGCTGAATTGTGATTTCGTGTACTAAAATGGTTAAAATTTAAAAGACCCTCTTTAACTTTATCTGTGTGAATCAACCCCTTGAGTTTAAAAATGGTATGAAATACCCTTTTTGAATTTTTTGTATTGTGTTAACTACCCACTCTGTAAACATCCTGTTAAAAAAATGATTGAATATGCCTTCTGCGCATGATAACTAGCTCCACATCCAATCTGAATTCCATTGCCAAATTCAAAAGCTGCATTAGTGTCAAAGAAAAAGCATTTGCAATTTGAATAGACCTTCCCCCCCCCCCCCCCTCTCTCTCTCCCTTCCTCTTTCTCCCAAATTGGAGATTTCAGGTAGAGAAGTTATGTGGACTAAATCTGATGCAGAGGGATCAATCAATGTATATCTTTTGTAATAAGCATGAGGAAACCATCCAATATTTGTTTTTGAACTGTGATTTTGCTTGGCATATCTCGACCTATGGGTTGCATTGCAGGAATGGAAGGTTTTATGGGCATCTCTCTCTCTCTCTCTCCGTGATCATAGAAGTGTTTTTGAATCATGGATAAAAGTGAAGCTCTCAGGCATCAGGAAAAAAATATGGATGTCAACCTTTTTTCATCACTGTTTGGATTATTAGGAAATGTAGGAACAAAGCCATTTTTGGGAAGAAAGAAGTGAGAAAGGAGGAGGCTATTCAGATGGAGGTATTGTGGTTACCACAATGGAAATGGGGGGTCAAAATATAAACTTCCTGGGAGGTCTTTTTTCTTCAATGAGCAGAATGAATTTGTTTATATATGATACTGTGTTCTATGTAGCCAAGTATATTCCTGTTACTGGAGTGCAGTTTCTCAGCCTGTCAGTATTTCAACATGCAGTAACTCTAGTTTGCTTTTGCATGGTGTGGTACAAGCTATATGTTGTTGCTGAGTATTTGTAGTTTGTTTATTGCTGGTCTTAGGGAAATGCCAAATTGTTTTGCTGCCTATTTCCAGTTTGAGTTTTTTCTGGTCTCAGAGAAATGCCAATTTGGGGGAATCCTGTATGTGATGATGCTTTCCAGCTGAGGTTGGTAATTAGTGGATAATAAGGTATATTGAAGAATAAGGATAGGTGGCACATGGGGAGTTCTGTCTCTGCTTATATCGGGGACTTTTTGTTAAGTTTCCGATTGCTATCATAAAGGTTTTATGAATCTCCAAGCATATTTCTGATGCAAACAGGCCATGAAGGAAGCTAGGAGTTTAGAATTGAAGTAGCTGACATAAGGTGTTTACTTAAGATACTTTGGGATTTTCATAGGCATAATGGTGTAGATTTTAGTCCATCCATGTTTTGTTGATGTAGTTGCTTTGTGATATTCTCTATAGTCCTATCCTTACCATCTGTGAGTTGGATATATTCTAGTGAATCTTTCAGAAAACAAATTGGTTCTTTTTGTTTAAGAATAACTGGGTCAGAATTCAAGTAGATAGGGGATGGCTAAGAATGTTGGTTTCACATAACCACAACTTGGAACTGCCGGTTGCAGCTTTCTTAGCAATGAAATCTGTGCTGAATTAAAAAAGGGAGCAAGCGTGGATCAATTGCTCAAATGCTGCCCTCCATGAATTATGCTTGTGATATTGATCTTGGTTTCAGTTATTAGCCTTTGGAAATATAATTTACTAGATTAAAATGGCAGGTTTATGAAGCAGGATAGCAAATTATTGATCTTGAAAACTGGCAAAATGTTGCGTGTTATTAGCACAACCAAAAGTTCAAGGGGTATTTAGCATTTTCCAAATCTGGGGGTAACTTGCACGATGAATATAGTTTTAGGGTGTTTTTCATAGTTTAACCAACTATAATTAATAAAATTATCCGGCTAATTTATGTTTCTTGTTTGAAGTGCAAAAGAAAACAAAAGGGTAAGTTGCTTTTGTTTTCTTCACATGGTTTTTTGTCCAATGTAAAATTGGGTCATCTTTTAATTGGCCATACCTCAATTGGGCTCAAGTAACTGCTTCATTTACACTAACAAGGGTTCTTTGCTTTAGATTTTGTTGTCTTCTATGACAAGGACCAGATTGTTGGCCATTAAAAAAGTGAGCAACAAGTTGGTCTCACTGTGTCTGATTTTAGCTGAAACATTTTCCTTTGAACTCTTGGCTGTGTATGAAATGCTCCTTTTTATTTTCTTTCCTCTTTTTAGCAGTACAATAGCGGTAAGATTAGACTTCCAGTGGAGATTAGAATTCTACCAAAGTTTTGTCAACATGCACTGACCATAAGGAATGAAGTGCCACAAAATTCTGATTTTCCACGGCAATATTCAAGAAAAGAGAAGAAACCTTTTCCAATACCAATTGTGGAGCTGCGACGAGCAGCTAGGGAGAGGTTGAAGAAGATGAAAGATGAGCCAAGAAAACCGCCTTCAGCACCGAAGAATGGGTTGCTGGTGAAGAGCCTCATACCAACTGCTTATAATGTGTATAATGCAAGGATCACTTTAATTAACAATCTGAAGAAGCTGCTCAAAGTTGTGCCTGTGCATGCTTGTGGGTAATTATACTCCTTAATAACCTATATCATACTTTTGGCTTCAGTGGAGCTTCTATCATCATATCTTCAGTTTGAAATGTGGGTAATACAAACCACTGTTGTTTTCTGGCTGCATAATGGTTTCATTGACTATTTCTCTGAAGTCTTGCTCACAAAAACTATTCTTCCGCTCAACATTTTAGCTTTTAACTGTATCATCATTAGTGAAACTAGAAACTAAGTTACATATTGCCAATGCCACGTATAAGTTGTCATCGCATGTGCATAGTGTATAGTTATGTATATTGAAGATTCAACAAAGCAAAATTTGCATCCTTAGATGATTGCGGACCACACATTTTGGTGTAACTATTATGGGCGCATGTGATGTTATAGTACATAGGAAGATTGGCAGTTCTCCTTGCTGCATCTTTAGTCCTTGGAAATCTTGTTTGCTGCTTGGAATCTTTCACGGTAAGCATGCTTCCAGAGCTACAGACTGAAGTTTGCAGGTTGCCCCTTGTCAGCAATATCGGACTTTCAAAAAAAGTTTTCTTTATGTTTTCAGAGATTGAAATGTAATTTCTTTTATATCTTGAGCGCAAAGAATCCATTAATTTGCATTTTCAACTGGACATGAGATATGTGAAGGAATAAATTCAAGGTACCCTTACAATGTGATATTTATTCTGACCAGGCTAGTCTTAGTCGATGTGGTTACCCCATGTTGATATTTTTCTTACTAGGTTGTTCTGATTTACATAGGAAACATGTTAGATCATCCTATAAAGTTTACTTATCTCATTTACACCTGTGTGCACTATTGTCCAGTTGTCCACTATTTTTACAAATAAATGTGATTGACTGTCCTAAAGTAGTAGGCACCTGAAAATTCGAATACCTATGCAGGTGGTGCAGTGAAATCCACGTAGGACCTATTGGACATCCATTCAAATCGTGTAGAGGTCCACAATCCAATATTCGCAAGGGCCTTCATGAATGGACAAAAGCACATGTTGAAGACATATTAATCCCAATTGAAGCCTATCACCTCTATGACCGTCTTGGAAAAAGGATTTCTCATGGAGAGAGATTCTCTATCCGTCGAATTCCAGCACTAATCGAGCTCTGCATTCAAGCTGGAGTTGAAATTCCAGAGTTTCCCACAAAAAGAAGACGAAAGCCTATAATCCGTATTGGGAGGAAGGAATTCATAGATGCTGATGAAAGCGAGCTGCCGGATAAAGTCCCAGAGGAACCTTTAAGACCATTACTAGCTGAAATACCCGATTTAGAAGTAGTAGGTCCATCAAACAATGAAGAAACAGTCGCCCTTGCTGAGGAAACACTCCAAGCATGGGAACGAATGAGGAGAGGTGCGAAGCGATTAATGAGGATGTATCCTGTGAGGGTCTGTGGATACTGCCCAGAAATTCATGTGGGACCGCAGGGACACAAGGCTCAAAACTGTGGAGCACACAAACACCAACAGCGCAATGGGCAGCACGGTTGGCAGTCTGCTGTTCTTGATGACTTGATCCCGCCAAGGTTTGTGTGGCATGTTCCTGATGTTAATGGACCACCCCTAGAGCGTGAGCTTAGGGATTTTTATGGGAAAGCCCCTGCTGTTGTGGAAATGTGCATTCAGGCTGGTGCTGCCTTACCGGAACATTATAAATCGACCATGCGGCTAGATGTGGGGATCCCATCAAGTCTTAAAGAAGCTGATATGGTAGTTTGAGGTGAAATATTCTTGTAGACAAACGTTTTGGTTATATGGTGTAAATTAAGCGTACTATCCACACTGAATGAACTTTAGAATTATTCAGAATTGGAATATATTCTGCTTGGATAGTGCTGGCTGGGGTATTTTTGCTGCCAGTCATACGTTTTTGTGTTATCTGCTATCCTATGGATACGATAGAAGATAATAATGTTATTGACATGTGATTGATGAAGAAAAAAGATTCTGATTCAAGCTTCTTTAACAATCGTTTGCTCGACACGTGAGGTGAAAGTTCGCACAATCGGAGAAATTATTGGTGCAAGCCGTCACTTCCGATACTACTATACAACTATGAAGAAACGATTATTTCGGTAGGATAATCCATAAAGTTAAAAGCCATATGGTGTAAAAAAAAAAATGGTAATTTGCTAACCCAAAAACAAAAGCTAAAACTTGGATAAAATTTTTATATCCATTTCATCAATTTCACCAATCAAATCATGGCATGTATATTTCTATTGAAATGAGTGATTTAAAATTTTACAGTATGCACTCATTTCAAGAAAAAAAATTTAATGTCATAACTTGATTGGAGAATTGGATGTAATGGATATAAGAAATTTGGTCCAAGTTTTTTCTCGATGGTAATTTCTATTGGTTGATAACTGCATTATTATCTTATTTTTCTTGCATTTGTTTGTTAATTAATTCATATCTTTTTCGTATATCTTCCAATCTTTTTGGCTAGATTTAGATTAATTTTGCTATTAGTGAGATCATCTTTTGATTTGAATTTAAGTTGAGTTTTTAGATTTAGTTGGTATATATTCTCAAACTTTTGATTTTTGTTGCGGAACAAAAAGATAACAATATAGTTAATGATTTGAAAAGAAGATTTGATAAGGATTTCAAAATTTGAGAAGATTTGGATAAGATTTGAAGATTGCATCATATCTGTAACAATCTCAGCAGAATATTTGATTTGATTTGAAAAGGAGAAAATCAAAGAATTTGGCCAAAAATTCTGTTTTATTCTCTTTGTTATTTAAGGAGAGATTGGAGATATCACAGAAAGGAGTCTAGTTGATATGATTTATCAGTTTATTGTGTTTTTCATCTCTTCTATGTCTTGCTAAATATTTTTGTTGGTGTTAGGAACAATGTGATTTGAGGGAATGGATTTTGTATTCCTCTTATTGGTTTGATTTTCTTTCACAATTGATTACACAAGTTTTAGTATTCTTAATGCTTTTTAGGAATTAGCTACTCCTCCGAATGTTCTATGGTTGATATTGACTTGAATGACAATTCAGTGTAAAATAAGCCAATCTAAAAATTGCCATAAATTAATGTAGCTAGGCACGAAACTACTTTTTTGTGTGATCATATTAATTCGTGTTCTTCATCCTTAGGTAAATTTAGAAAAATATTAAGGCATTAATTTATTCACTTTATCCTAAGAGGATTCCAATATCAAGGTGTTGAATCGCAATCATCAATTTTGAGAAATTCGATCAGCAATTGAATTGAGAAAGAAATTAAATTCATATTAGGTATGCAAAATCCAGAAACTCAAATAAAATTGTTTCCTAACATTGTTTTCCATTGATTGCTATTGTTTGATTTCTTTTGCTTTCTTTATAGTTTTCATTTAAATTTTCTTTGAATCCAACTAAATTTTGATTACCTGAATAGTAACATGCTCAAATGAATTGGTATTGTTCATAATCCTTGTGGGAACGACATTCCCATATTCACTTTCTTATTACTTGTGACCCAGTATACTTGCAGAAGCTAATTTTCTAAATTGGCTAACAAGTTTTTGGTGTCATTGCTGGGAATTATTGTTCAATATTATTAGTAATTTCAGTGTTGCTAGTTTAGGTTTTTATTTTTTAATTTTTATTATTTTTTATTTTCATTTTTTTATTTTTTATTTAATTTAATTCTTTATTTTCTTGGGTTATTTTCATATAAAAAATTTAAAAAAATTATCTTGTGCTACTCACCGTTTCTAGAGCTTTTCTTTGTTTATGCTCTAGTGTGTATAAGCAACATAAGAAGACATGGCTGATGCAAATCCTTCTCGCCAGTGTTCTCTGACTAACTGACTATGCCATCCCAAGAAGGTTGTGGATCTAGCATAAGGAGATCACGAATGCAAGCTAACAATTTTGAAATCAAGTCTGGTACAATTCAACTAGTGCAACAAAATCAATTTGGAGGTAGTCCTACAAAACATCCTTATGGCCACATCATTAGATTCCTTCAGATCTATGACACATTCAAAATAGATGGAGCAACTGATGCTGTCATCTGAGTAAGATTGTTTGGATTTTCTATTAGAGATAAAGTTGCTCATTGGTTGGCAACAAGTGTAGATTGTTTACAATGGAATGAATGCCACCCCAAAGTCTATAGTAGATGCATATATTGATGGCTCGTTAAATTCAAAAACTCCAAAAGCAAGCAAGAGAATTCATTGAGATAGTGGCAGCCAATGAGTACCAAATAACATCTGAGAGGCAAAGAGGAGTATACCAAGTGGACACAACTGAGGTGTTTTTGGCTTAGACTAAGCTCCTGACTCAAGCCATCACAACAATGACTCAGTAGATAATCAACATAAATGATTAGATAAGTAAGATACAACTAGCAATCATCCATACTACACCACTCAATACTGAAAACTATACTGCAAATTCTCAAGATCCACTAGTATAGGTGAGTTATATGGGACATCCACATAGGTCTTAGAATAATCCTTATTCCAACACATATAGCCTAGGATGGAGAAATCATCCTAACTTCTCCTGGGTTAATCAAGGGAATATGGGACCATATCAAAGTATTGCCCCAAGGAAAACAAAGGTTGATTGGGAGTTAGCAATAAAAAAGCTTGGTTAATAAAATGTTGCAAGAATGGGAACTTTGGAGTCCCAGATTGGAGAGCTTTCCAAACAAGTCTCTAATTTATAGAGATCACATAGTACTCTACCAAGTGACACCATTACCAATCCCAATGTGCCCGCATGTCAATTTCATTAAGAAGTGGGAAGGTGGTTGAGCCAGTTGAAAAACAAAGGAAGGAGAGCCAAAAAGAAAAAGAGATTGAGAAAGAAAAATAATAAGAGGGTGAAAAAGAGGAGAGAAAAGGAAAAGGAGTTTAGAGAGAAAAAAAGTTGATAAAGAGCCAAGCAAGTGGGAAATGTTAAAGGATAACCCATATTTCAAAGTGTCATATCCTGGTAGACTGATCAAATAGGAGGAAAAAGAGCAATTCTCATGTTTTATGGAAGTATTCAAGAGGCTCTAGATTAATATTCCATTTGTAAAGGCATTGGAGTAGATGCCATGCTATGCCAAATTCAAGAAGGAGCTCTTATCTCGAAAAAGAAAACAAGAGGAAGATGGGATTGTCCCTTTAACCAAAGCATGCAGTGCCATCATTTAGAGGAAATTTCCACCAAAGTTGAAGGATCATCGGAGTTTCTCTATACCTTGAAACATTGGCAACATGACCATTGACGAGGCACTATATGATTTGGGGGCAAGTACTAACCTAATGTCTCTCTTTATAATGAAGAAATTGGGCATTGAAGAAGTGACTGTCAATTGGTGTCCTTGCAGCTAGCAAACAAATCCATCAAATATCCAAATGGCCTTGTAGAGGATAGCTTAGTGAAGGTAGGGCAATTTATCTTCCCTGCAGATTTTCTCATTTTAGATATGGAGGAAGATGTTGAGATGCCTCTTATCCATCCCTGGGAGGCCATTTTTGGCAACTGGTAAAGCTCTGACAGATGTTCAGTAGGGAGAGCTAACAGTGAGAGTCCAAGAAAAGAAGGTGAATTTTAAGGTTTTTCAATCAATGGACTCCCTCATTGAGGAAGCTCAATGTTATCGAATAGATATCAAGGAATGTCACATAGGAAAGATACCTCAAGCAAATTTCACCAAGAGATGGGATCTAAGTCATAGCTAATTCTAGGGTGGACCAATTAACATTCCTCTCTCATATGAAAAAGATAATGAAATTAAAGCGTTGGTTTGGAGGAAAATTTAATGGCATTGGCATCCCCATCTTCTGGGACAAAACATGGAGTAAGAGACACAGTGTTTACCTGTGACTATAAATAAGTGCTTTTTGGGAGGCAACCTAATTTTTTTTTATTGTGATACCCAGTGTATACATGGCAGTGGATAAATTTCGTTTTACCCCAGGGTCCCCTGGGACCCACCCGTGTTGTTGGGGAAGCCCCGGAATGCCCAGAGGACCCTTAGTAAAGCTGATGTGGTGGCCAATCATTACCGCATTATAGCGGTCCAAAGACCATATAGCGGTCACGATGGAAGTAATAGTGGCATTTTGGGCATTAGGGGACCGCTATAGCGGTCATAAGGAGGGTGGCAGCGTATTTTTAGCTTCTAGGGACCGCTATAGCGGTCCAGGACTGCTATAGCGGTCGTAAGTGGGGGGGAGAACGCTATAGCGGTCTATAGCGATGTAGCGACTCCAAACACTCAAAACACGTTCCAAGCTGCTAGTGAGGCTGACTCTTTTAAACCCTCCAAACTCGGGTTTTCTTCCCCAAAACCGAAACCCTCTCTTCTGACTCTCTCCCACTCCTTCCTCACACAAATCCTCTTCAATCCTTCTTCCTCTAAGAGATTAAAGGTGAGATTTATGGGTTTTGTTGTCTCCATCCTTCTCACTTTGTATTCTAGAGTTTGGGTTTATGGTTTGTCTCCATTTTTGTTATGTGGGGGTACTCCCCCAATATTGTTAGAGTTGTGTTTGAGTAATCTAGAGATTAACGGAGACTAATTTAGAGTTTTATGGCTTTATGGTAGACGTTGGTGCCATTCCTCCTCTCCGGAGTCCCCACGGAGTTGGCGGTTCACATTCTACCCCTCCAGGTGAGTGGGTTTGAACTCATGGCCTTAGTTTGGACATTATATTATTATTTTCTAGTATTACAGAGTATTTAGAGGATTTAAAATGGATTTTAGTGCAATATGACTTCATAAAAAATATATATATTTCACTAGAAAAGCTCTGTTTGAACTTATGTATAAAAATATGATTTTAGAACCGCATGGGACCATATTTATTTTATAAAAAGATTCATATGATTAAATTCGTAAAATTGATTCGGTTATAAATAGATAAAAATTGCCATGATTTACGAGTTGAGATTTAAGAATTTACAAATGCTAGAAATGGTAAGTATTGAACTAGAAACATAGAACTCCCCTTTTGATATTTAGAGCTTTTAGTATAAAGAGAGTTCCGAGAGAGCAGCGTGGAGTTAATGGCCGGTTATTCCAGATTAACCTCGGTATACCAAGGCCCTTGAGGTAATTCATCTTGAGTTAGATCATCTTGGGGAACACGGTTCGCCAGGGACCGAAGAAATCACACTAGCTAGGGGCTTATCCACCAGGGACTTCGCACCCTCCCTATAATTGATGAGCACTCTGTTCTCTTGCGTAATTCTTGAAATTTTAGTGATTATAATTAATATGTAAAGTAAATAGAACTATTTATAAATGTTTCATTTTACCGTTATTTATATATCATGTTTTCTTGTCCCATGTACGGTTATGAGTGAGGATCCACTCACTGAGTTTTGATTTTCAAGACTCACCCCTCTCTTCTCCTTTTTCCTCCAAATTTAGGTATAGCACAGGATCCTTCTCTTCCACCTCCTCAGCAGTAGTTTTCTTCAGTTTGGGTGAGCTTTGCTTTGGCATGAAGTATTAGTACTTTTGTTCATGGTAGATGTTCTCCAGTGATGTGACGGGCAGGATCCCGGACTGCATATAGTTTTTTTTGCATTGTGATTTTATACCATGATTTCTTGTATTTCACAGCTTATCACCCATAGATATTTTGTATTTTCATGATTGTGAGTTCTATGGTTTATTTTGTATTAAGAGCAACTCGTGTGTTTTGTATCAGAGATGAATTTATGTTTTGGAAAAGGATTTTATATTAAATTATGCATACAGAGAGACTCAAAGATCACGGGGCTTACGTGAGAATAAGGATTCCTCACGTGCCGGTCATGTGCCAAAGTCGGGTCGTGACATTTATTTTCCTTGTTATTATTATTTTTCACTTTATTTCCATAGTTAGGTCATGTCATGAGTGATTCCCAAATAATATGTTGTGCTAATGGTTTTTAATATTTTCTATATCATGAGAAGCACATTTGGAGGCTTTGGCAGCAATGGATGGAATCAAAAGAATAGTTAAAGTGCCTGAAGTTGTCATACCAATCAAAATTTGGGGGAGTAGTAGTCTTCTATCCTATTATTATTTTTCTTTATTCTCATTTCATATTATTTTATTTTGCTTTTAGGAGTCTAACCATTTAGATTTTTATTCATGTCACTTTGGCCATATAATGTTTCATAGTTTTTCTTTTGCTGGGTCAGTTAATTATATTAGGCAATTGATTCTTTTTGGTGGTAAATGTTAAAGTTTTCCTAACACTATTTTAATTTACTATTATTTTGTCTTTTGACCAACTATTTAGTTATAATCTCTCTATTTTTCTTTATGGCTTTCTTTTTGAAATAAATTATCTGTTGTGTGCTTGTGGTATTGTCCATATGGTGGAAGGAATTCTTGTAAACAAAAAAAAAAAGTGAACAAAAATAGTGAAGGAAAAAAATGGGAAAGTGGCCAAGGTCATTAAAAATTTTAAGGCTCTAAGTACCAATGATCAGGTTATACACAAATATATAATATAAATCTTGAATAAGTGCTTGTGTGTCTGTGCCATTGGATGACTTGAGTAATTAGATCCGAGGGGTGCTTTATCACCTAATGCCTTGGGCCAATTGGATTGGGAGTCATTGATCCAACACTCATCTCAGGAGTCATTATGGAACATAGCATTAAGAGTTAGCCAAGACCGAAATAAAGTGAAATTAAATTAATTGAGTTGAATCTGTTAGGTTTGCAATTAATTATGACTCCATTGGTCAATGCATAAAATTCTATGTGCTTAAATTTTATTTCTTTATAGGAGGTTCGTAAAAGAATTTTACTTGAGTCATCTTACCTTTGCTTAAATTGATTAGGGCATTCTAGTAATTCATTGAGGTGTAAAATTTGGTGTAATTAAGGTTATGTTAAAGTTGATATTTATGAATCTGCTACTTTCTATATATATATATATATATATATATGAACTTTTATGCCAGTGATTGGAAAACTGTGAGACTTGTTTTTGTCTTATTCTTTCTTTTTATTTTGCTTGAGGACAAGCAAAGATTCAAGTGTGACTATGTCAATTGCACATTATAATTAGAAATCAATCTTAGACATGTAGCATGTGTAGTTAAAAACACTCAACTTTTTATTTTTTAAATATCTCCCTTGTGATTCTATGTAATTATATTTGCTACCCTTCTATTTTATAAAATTGTCACTAGAGATCCTTAAGATTCACAAAAAATTACATTACTCATGCCTATAAATATTAATATGTTAATTTAAGCAGAAAAATGATAATATACGATATATATATATATATATATATATATATATTGTCAAAATATAATAATTTTGTCATAAGTTATCTGTTTGGTCACTTAAATCAACGAATTAATATATGTAGAGGATGTCAGTATAATTTTAACAAATCTCATGTGCTTTAGTAATAATAGTATAAAATAGAAGAGTGCCAAATATGATTACACTAAATCTATTTTATCTCTAATTTATCTTTTTTTCAAAACATATTTTATTTCTTTCCCATTCCATTAATAGGTGTCTAGCTGAAACTATGTCCATAAAAAATGTAATTAATAATGTTATTTTAATATTTCATTATTTCAAACACTAAAACACCCTTACTCACAAAATACATGAGATCTATTACTTACATTTTTACCCAACTTTTTTTTTTCTATCACTCCTTTCACAAATGATGGGTGTCTACATCTCAATAGGTGTAGAAAAAACATTCCCCTTTCCCTAAAAAAAAGTAAACTTTAAAGGTGGGGAAAATTTAAATGAAAAACTATACTATAAATTTCATTCCATTGGCATGCGGTGCATGACAATCAACAACTTAACAATGTCTTACGAGGGAGATTCAATCATATATGTTTAATGAGAGTTATGTGGATTGATTATGTAGGCAGTAGGCACATAGAAAAGTAAGGTCAAATAATTATTCTATTGTGGGTCTTCGTAGAGCTAAGCATTTCAATCCTATGCGTGTAACTAGAGATTCCAATCCTACAAGCTCCGTTTGCACCAATCGTATTGTTCATCACCTTGTGCTATCATGCATCTTGTAGAGTATACTAGTTAAAAACCCATGCTACGCATGATTGATTGAATTGCAAATTCCATAACAAAATTATGATCCTTATTATTAGAAGGAAATATAACTTAGCACGTCCAAATTATGTGCATCCAAAAGGTGAAAAGAACAAATTCATGTTATGCAAAAACAATCAATCAAAAGTGCATACACAAAGATAGTACCAATTCATATTACTGTTTGTTGAACAAATCACACAAAATAGATAAGGTCTTCAAAACAAAAGCATATGGTATTAGGTCCAAACATTTTAAACTACACCACCATATTATAGAGTACTACTTAACCATAAAATAATTAAGTAGAACAAAAATGTATACTCTTTGATCTTTACACATTATATAAAAAAAAAAATGTTCCCATAAACTACATATTGTTAAAAATCTTTGGGTAGACAACATTCCTAGTGGAATGACAAAACTCTCTTTCTTTATTACAAATCAAAATCCTAAGACCATCTCTAGACTTTACTCTTGAAATAGCAACATACAATTGACCATGAGAAAAAATTGATTTCGACAAGAATAATCCTACATAAGATATAGTTTGTCCTTGGCTCTTGTTAATGGTCATTGTAAAATAGAGAGATAGTAGGAACTGATGACGTTGAAACTTTAAAGCTATACCTGGATTAGAAGGTATCAAATTCATTATTGGTATATAGACCTTTTCGCCAATATTGTTCCCTATAGCAATTTGGCAACATATAATGTGATTGCCCAACTCAAGGACTTTAAGTCGAGTCCCATTACACAGCCCAGCTGATTGGTCATTGTTACGCAACAACATGACAAGGACACCTTTCTTCAGTTTCAATTTGTGATTAGGAAGACCGGAGCATTTAATTTCATTTAGAAACTCAATTGTGATCCATTCATGGTCAACACCAACATCTTCATCTGCCCTACAAATAGAATTTGAGCTCAAATACTCCTTTTCCTCACTAGGAATAGCCTCAATTGTTGGTGCTAAAATAGTTCGATCTTCAAAAAGCTTATAATTACCCACATTGTTGCTCAAATCAAGATATGTTGACTTCACGACTATAGCTATAGTATTACCATAATTCAGAGCCAATAAATCCTCAAGGATATCAACCTCAAAATGATCTTCAATTTCACGACCAACTTTGCCCCCGCCTATATCGAATATCCATTTTGCAAATGTTGCCAAGGAATCAGGATCCACAAAGTTTGAACGTGCTTGAAGTTGCATATTCTGAGTTAATTGAAAAATAGTAAATGACTCCATAAGATAGACGAATTGATACTTGACATAATAATATCTAGATGACTTGCCTTTGGGATTACCAGTAAAATTTGCCTAAAATCTCCACCAAGCACAATCACCTTGCTATCAAAAAGTATATTTGCACATTCAGCCTTCGTAATCCTTATAATGTCTCTCAATGTCCTATCTAGAGCTTCAAAGACCCATTTGTTAATCATGGGTGCTTCATTCCAAATAATCAAACTACAGTGTCTTATCAAATTTGCTTTAGGACTGTTTGCCCTTTGCACATTGAATGTGTTGTCGTATCACCAGGTAATAAGAGCAAAGCTATTCAGCTAGATGCAACATTGAGAACTACTCTACCTTCTGACCTCAATTTTGTAAACAATGCATTCTAACCAAAGTCTTCCTAGTCCTATCATAACCATGGACAAAGTAAAAGCCATCTTTCTCCTCATTAACAACATTTATAGCAGACCAGTAAACATTAATTTGTTCACTCGTTAAATGTAGGAAGTACATCTCATGTTCTGTCAACAAGTCTTTTCTAGAATAATTAAGTTCGTTTAATAGCAGAACATTATCTAAGTGTCCAATGTCATGATTTGTTGGTGTTGGCATCCCTTCGAAATCTTTCAGGGATCTACCATTTTTTGGTAAAGTCTTTTCTATCTTGAACAAACAAAGATTATGTAAATCCTTATTTGATATTATCAAATATGCAAAGCATAATAATTCAATAGACAATATACTAAATTTATAGTATATATGTTTCAAACACAACGAACTATGAAATCAATTATCCCTGGACATCAAGTTTCAAGCCATTTTTCAAATAAGATCCCATCTGCCAGCAAATCTCATGTTTGCTGCCATACATAACTCAGCTGCTTCTTTAATTGCATTTACAAATTCTCGATCATCATTTAAAAGACCCAATGATAGCAAGCATCTTGAAAAATATGATGCAAAACACTGTGGATAGTTTTGATATCATCATAACTGGTGCAATCCTTTTAAATGTTCAACCACAATCAAAGATAGGATAACTCTCTAGTACCTAGTGAGACAAAGTTTGATTGATCAGTCGAGAAGCCTCTTTTCCTAGGATGTTATTCCCGTCTTCGATCATGATATACAAACTATGCAAGGAATTCACCATATGTTAAATTCCTACCTTCATTATATTTAGTATTAGCTTCCATCCATGCTATGAACATTATGTTTCTCCCCCTATTTTCATACACAACTTCCTCTAAGTTATCACTTTTTTGAAACATGACACTTTGCTCCCTTGGCAAATGAAATATAAGTCATTGCACTGGTGGCCATCTATGGTGGATATCAAAAGCAAATATCTTCCAAACAAACTCACATGGTGATAAATATTTGCAATCATAGTATTGTTTTATCTCATCAATCTCTTTAGTGGGAGCATTTTCACGACTATCATCTCTTTGGCTCATTGACATGGTGACACAATCAGGTCCTTTATTGACATACTTAAATAGATACCTAATGGAGTTGGACTTGTTGCAAAATTCCAAGTTCATATGAGCATGATACTTCATCAGGAATTTTGGGTAATAAGAAATAACAAACCTATTGTCCACCTCAATATCCTTCACTAAAATAGTAATGCTAGTATCACATCTCCTATAAATTGGAAAACCATCCTAATCAAAGTATGTTGTATTCACAAATTTTTTAGGATAGAATTTCATGCATTTACCATCTTTCATGCATGGACATGTTTGCCTAGCAAGACCACATAGTCCATGTATCATGAACTTTGTCACAACCTCATATAAACTAGGATATCTCGAAGGATCAGACAACTATGCACATATTAAGTCATCAACCAATCTAGCAAGTTAGGATAAAATACTTTGTTCTAGCCAAAGCAATATATGAGCATGTGGAAGACCTCACTTTTGGAACTCAATAGTATACATTCTTGTATTTCCAAATGAATAATTATTTTAAATTATTAATATTTCAATTGTAGTTGAAAGCTTTGAAACATTAGTACATAATCACAAAACTTAAATTAAACAAATAAATTATGTTTATTTACCTGCAACAACTTTACTAAAAAAATGTCCTTTCTTAAAATCACTCATCAATTCAAGTAACTTCATTCGAAACTTGGCAAGCAATATCTGGCCTATCATCCGTTCCCAACATTCTACTACTAAGATATCGCCGTATCTCTGGCCAATTAGGATTGCATGTCACTGTTAAAAATAAATTTGGATATCCAAATTTCTTACATATAGCCATTGCATCTTGACAATTGTTAAACATATACCTTATACCACCAATGAACGAAGAAGGCAATATAACGCGAGATCCAATAGAGCCAGCATCAATATCACCCTCGTCAATGGCCTCTTCTAATCCTTTCAAGAACATTGATCTTATATTTCTTTGATTATTACAAATGAATGACAAATGTGGGGACTCAACCATAGAGTAACAATCAACAACAAATTGCTGAAACAGCTTTCGACCTTGTAAAACAATTCCTTCTTCTAATTAACGATCTGAATTCAAAAAGAAATAAATTCTCGCAAGGATACTCTCACTCTCTTTGGACAACTTCTATTAGATCCTCTAAATAGAATATCCTCTTGGTAACCGTTTTCCCTATACGGAAAAAGTAATAGGTATTCTAACAGAAGATAAGCAATATGTGTCTCATGCAATCTTTTTAATTAACCAGAATGACACTGAACTATAATATCTCACCCATGTTCTGAAGAGTCAAAATCATTAACAATTAAAGCAACCACCTCATCAACTGTAGGAGTCTTGTAAGTACGTGTATCAAATGTCCATTTTTGAAAAAGACGCAATATAAAATGCTCAAATAGTTTGGTCTAGAAATGGTCATGAACTCTTCTAAATGATTTAGCAAGTATATTGTGTTCATTAATCATGGTCATAAGATCATTTATTAATGATTCATCCAAACCACTTCGTGAGCCATTTGAACTGAATAAGTAGCAAATTTAAAACAATTACTTTATTTGATTTTTTCAATGGAGTGTTAAGACCAACTAATCATAGTTACCTGGAATGACTCCTCTGATATGTGTCTCCTTGCTGGTATCATAAATATATAGCTATGCAAATTTAGGCCTTTCACCATCAATAGGGAAAAGCATTCTAATACAATGGAAATTCTAACAACTTAGAATAAATTGGGGAGGCCCGAGGCCATCATTAATAGGTCTATCAATTTTGCCACCGATAGATGTAAAAGAGAACATGCTGTTATATGCACGTATATTCTCTAAAAAGTGCTTCGCATGTGGGACTAAACCATGTATCAATGACTACAACAATTCAGGAGGCCTTCCTAAGAGTAGGAGTTGAACTCTACCCTTATAGCAACAAATTATAAAATATGGACTTTTGGCACTTGTGCTTTTGTTGGCACGCTCACCAAACTATAACAATGCACCACAAAATGAACAATGGAACACACAATCTCCACTGTCAAAATAAGCTAATAAAATATTACATATCAGTCAAAGTATATGACTAAATATGAAAGTTGATGTAGTAGGTGTAAAAAGATAAACGCACCTTCATGCTCTTATTCATCATAAATTGCATTTACCAAACTCTGTTCAGTCAATTTGGCTAATACTTCATTATATTGCATCATCGAATCATCAAATAGAATACAAAAATATAGTAATTCAATTTGTTATTTATAAACCCAGCATTATTTAGGGAATATAAACTTCAGAACCAAAAACATACCTATAGAAAGTTTAGAAGAAATATCTTTTGGATTAATATCTGAAGTAAAATTTGAGTTCAAATTTGTGTGAATTCTAAATTTAACTGTCGATCCATCTGTACACAAATTAACAAAATCAATAATTAATTAGTGAGTCATAACTTGTATTATCTGATTGATAATCAATCTATCACTAAAAAATTCTCTTAACAAATTTCATGGGAATAATTTTTCCTTAGCATATAATATATAACATAAATATATGATTGACTTTCCATTATTATTATATATCCTTAGTCTCTTGTTTTGGCTGAACTGCTTAATTCTTTGTGATCTGTACACTTTACCACCTACAGTATAGAACAAAGAACTTTCATGTGCTGTATAACAGAAAAAGCCTAATAAACTGACTTACTCAAATACCAAAAAAAAGTACTAAATTTCACAAAAGAAGGTTGCAAATAAAAGCAAACACACCTGAAGCTATTTCAGGAAGAAGATTATTAAGAGACGTAAAGTCAACATCATTAAAGTTAGCACTTGTACTCTATTTAACACCATGCATCACATATCCTAAAATTAAGCAAACATAAAAAGTATTTAAACCAAACACATAACAAAAAAAATTAAACAGTCACCACTAATTTGATATGTCAATTTAGTTAGTTGCTTAACAAAATTATAACAATTTAATTGTTCACCATTTTGTAACATACTTGAGGCCTTAAGCTCTAAGTATATTGAGTCTATTTTGTTAGCTCCAGAACCCTTGTGCTTATTAGTTTTGAATGACAACAAAACCAATTCAAAGAAAATAATTTGAAGAACGATTAATGTCTTCTTTGAGATTCCTGACAAAGCACAACAAGTCAAATCCGGTTAGTACGTTACAAACTTATAGCAAAAATAATGATTCACTTTGCATGTGCAAACATGATCTATCTAATGGGAAGAGATTGAGTCAAATGGAAAGTGAATATTATTTCAAACAAAGCATGTATACATACTTATGGAACAAAGCATAGAAACAGACTTGAATTGAGAATAATTTCACTACACATGTACAAGCATGTTTTATTTCGTATGAAGAGATTAAGCTTAAAATGAACTGATCATTATCTTATGCAAAGAACATGAAAATGCTTAAGAACTAGAAGAAATCAAGCCAAAAGCCAAGAAACCAAGGAAAGAGACTTCAGAAAGTAGCACAAGACATTAGAAAGTACTCTCAAGATGAAGATATCAGAATATGTCTATATGCAACGTGTTACTTAGTCTTCAATCATCACAATCGCAAAGAAATCATCATCAAGAAGATTTGATTGAAGATCTGAAAAGTGAAATAACTCCTCAAGAGCTGATTACGCACATCAGAAAGCTTATCTGTGAGTAAAGCAAAGAATACTACAGGAAAAGGAGGAAAATTTGAAATTTGAATTTCAAATTATCGAGTCAAACCTAGTTTTAATTTGGTACATCATCTCTTCTGCGTTCTTGATCAACGACCTTAGCTTCATGAAAGAGGAGTTCAGAAAGCTCACTCGGAAAGTAGAAAAGTGATTTCTGATGGGAGATCAGAAAGTTCACATTTACAATGGCTTCTACAACTGATGTGACAGTTCTGTCAACCTCTCTTCTAGCTGCTTCTTTCAAGACACAACTGATGATCAACACATGTCACTTGAAGAACTGATCTATGGCAATGGTCACAAAGAAAGACCATTATATAAAGAGAAGCTGAGCTTGAAAAATGAGAGAGATTTTGTATTTTCAAAGAGAGGAAACTTTGCAAAAATCTTCTCCTACTTCCTATAATACTCAATCTTTATCATGTAATCAACTTATCCTTGAAGTGTAAAGAAAATCTTTCTTCTATATGCTTAGTTAGATCTGTATTCTTCTTGTAGAAGAAGTAAAAGAAGGAAGTCATTCAAGTTCTCCTAGGATATTTTAAAATGTATCATATTTAAGGAACTTGAGTGTAGGTTAGTTTGAGTGGCAACCTAAACACTTAACCTTTGTATCCTTGATCCATTAGTAATTAGAGTAAGACATAGCTTGGAAAGGTTAAGGTAAAACTACTTGTAATAAGATAGTGAGATGATTCTTGCTTATCACGCTTTAGCTTGGAGAGGCTAGTCAATGACTACTTGCAACTTGGAGAGGCTGGGAAAAGACTACTTGCGACTTAGAAAGGTCGGGAACAGACTACTTGCAACGTGCTGAAGGAGTTCCTTGTTAGTCACTGTTGAGCTTGGATAGGCCAGTGTCAAGACTACTTGCAGCTTAAAGAGGCTGGGTAAAGACTACTATCAATGTACTAAAGGAGTTGCCTATCAGTCACGGGTTGGCTTGAAGAGGCCAGAGTCAAGACTACTCATGTTAGCTTGGAGAGGCTGGGAAAGACTACTCACAATATGCTGAGGATGTTGATTTCATCAGTCACGAGTTGGCTTGGAGAGTCTAGAGTCAAAACTACTCATAAAAGCTTGAGAAGGCTAATGTAAAGACTATACTCTTTCTTAGGTTAAGAAAGTTGTTGTTATAGTGGAATTTCAACAGTTGTTGAGTATTGGATGTAAACATGTTGGCTGAACCAGTATAAAATCCTTCATGTTCTTTCTCTCTTACCTTAATCTCTTTCATTTTCCTTTATTAGTTGTTTATCTTATCAATCGGTTTTATTTTTGTCATGCATCTTTTACAACATATCATTTAATACTGAGCGTTTTAATTAATAAGGATCATAAAGTAACTTTCTGAAACCATTAATTTTATTTCCGCTGCACTTCAAGTTTTATACTTGATAGTAATTCTTTTCAGAGGCTTCAAAAAACGAAAAAGGATCTATGCACGATTCAATCCCCCTTCTCGTGCACATCTCAACCTACATTCTTGACCTTACAAATTTGGCCCTTGCTTTAAATAATGATTTGCCTAACATTTCACCTACTTGAATTAATAAAAGGAAGTAAACAAAAAAACACTGGTCAGTAATATTTTCCTTATACACATTCATTTAAACTAAATCAAATTTGATCAAAATAATAAATTTTATCCAAAGAAGCAAGAAACAATCTTTTAAGAGTCAAACTAATTTTAAATTGGCTATGTTGAAATAATATGTAACTTGATTGCCATATGTTTTATTTATAAAAGGGAAAATCTAAGGGTTGTATACACTACCATTGTCATGTTAATAATGCCAAAAACCAAAAACATATATTCATGAACTTTTCCCGAAACAGTGGACGCAAACACATCAATTATTTATTCTGTGCCCTTAACATTATATCTCCATATTTTTCCTTACATTGAAATTTCTACATATGGGTAATTAAAAAAAGAAAAAATATTTAACACCACATATTGTTCCATAATAATTGTCGTTCTAATGCTTTACTATGTCTAACTACTGATATAGAAATGGTTGGCAGTAAAATTGCAAACATAAAGTTTTCAGTGAGTAGAGTGCATAATATTCATTAAATATTAGTTAAAGTGTACAATATATGCTAACTATAAGCTCATTTGCTGTAGTTTATTGTTACTGCACAAAAAAGGCTACAGATTCATATATAACAAAGCCATTTAGCATGATAATAGCAATCCAGTTGAAATGCCTACATCCTATCCTAAGTTTTTTAGAAATATAAATCAAAATTCCAAAATCAGACTTTCAGTAAATAGCCCTTAAATTTAAAAGCTGACAAATAAGAGTCCAAGTTGCACTTAATGCCCACTACAAACAAAAAAGGTCAGTTCGACTCTACTTTCATTGTCTTCAATTTCTTGTGTCCAAAAGAGGTGGCATCCTCATTGAATTCCATCTACAAGTTCCTCTTTGCAGATGTTATCCCAATCATTGTGGATTATGAACAACTCTCATTCTCATCCAACACAGTAGCTTTAATAACTTTAAGTATAAAGATCTACAAAATTACATAATAAATAAGCACCTTCACAACAAAATATATGGTTCACAAAACAAATGATTGCTTGTTAATGTCATAATACCTCTAGTTCATTGGATTCAAGATCAATAACATTTGAAACTAAGTCTAAAGTGGCAGTTGAGGAAAACACAAGGGCAAATAATGCTTGGATAAAAGAAATAGAACCAAGTCACATAATTATTCAATTAAAATGAGCAAAAGACTGCAGTTTATTTAATACCTAAGTTGGTGTAAATTCGGCACCATTCAAGCAGAACATGTTGAGGATTGTCTTGTCATCACAAATTCTTTTAACAGGTAAGGTACCTTGATACCTATTTGGTGAGCAACTTTTGTCTCCACCTTGAAAAGCATTTTGTTATTAATTAGCTTAGTAAACGCAAATGGATAAGTGTCACTATGAACACTCAACACAACAATAAATGATTAAACACTTATAAGGAGCAAATTATTAATATCACTAAGCAAAAAAATAAATTTAAAATAGATTGGAAAGGAAAAGGCCTATATGTCAGGTGATTTCATGTGCATAACAAACATTTCTACACATGACTTTCGAAATAGCTAGTTGCATTCCCTTTCAAATAGAACAAATACTACTATTCCAGTTGAGTCTTCAATCTCAACTTCCAACTTAAACCTTCAAAGCAAATAAGGATTAAAAAAATTATATTAACTAACAATATGAAATAAACAAAACTAATAACAAAGTTTATCATCAAAGGAAATATAGTGGAAAAAATACCTTGGACACATGTTGAACACATGATAGTTGCAAAAATCACAATAATACATGCCAGAGTCAGGGACTACACTTCTCCCACACCTGTAGGACATATACCAGCACAAGCCTTGGTCCATAATAGCCTTGATCATACCCATTAGCACAAATGATCCAGCCTACACATAGAAGACATATAAAATGAGTCTCATTTTATACGAGCTAAGACAAATTTTTTGGTGGAAAATGATTATGGTTTGAATGGAAAAAAATGAAAACAATGATCTCACCTCTTTATTGTCAATAAGACCTTCAATTGAACCTCTTGGAGTAATTTTCATGAAATCGTCCTCAACATTCAACCTAGAGGAATTTGTCAACTTAACCAAGCTTTGAGAACCAATAAAGCTATCCGTAGAAATACTATATGGAAATTAAAAAGAAATAACGAGACAAAAAGATTCCTAAACCTAAGCCTATTATGAAAAAAAGGCATTCTAATAACAACATGTTATGGAACTGAACAACTTAAGCAATGTCTAGATTGAAAAGAATCCTTAATGCATACATCACATTTTGAATTCCTATATTCCCTAATAGGATGGGCCCAAGGTAGTAAATATTACTCATAGAATATATGGAATACACTTAACAAATTGTGCTTAAAAGTGTTACCATCACAACAATAGGGAGCTCCAGCTCATCATTGTTAACACATGATTGGACTTGATCTACATATTCCCCAAATAAGACACAATCCAATTTCAAACTACAACCATTAAATGATAACCACTTCATATACCAATAAAACAAAAGTCAGCAAAATAAGAAGTCCTACAAAAATCAACCTCTTAGGCGTAAGCTCCAAAACAATCATCTTTAAAAAACTCTAGTTAACAATCCAATGACACCTTCATATTCATAGAAACACAACACAATATTAATACTGAGACACATACTTAGGATATACAGTACTAAAAAAACAAAAACAAACTAACTAACTAACCAATTAGATAATCATTATCTTGAGTGTTGTTACGAACCTTATGAAAAGGTGTTGCAATAACACCAAATTCAGGAACAATAGGTAATTCACAAGGTGTAATACTTATTCTATATTGGAACACAATCTTAGAATCATATTTGGCAGTGGTCCTATAGGACCCCAGATTAGGAATAACAGTAACATAAGAAATCTGATAGCAACCTCCCTCAATTAATATATTCAAATACTTTGAAACCAATGGTTTTCTAATAATGCAGTGAATTTTATCACCCCTTCAATAATAGGGAAATTAAAAAAGGTTTAACAAACAGCATAAACAACAATATATTAATTATCAGAGATGAAGAAATACAATCAATGGATAAAGACTGATTACGTTGTCATCCATTAAAAGCATTTCAATGGAGCTTACAATAGATGCATTGTTTTACATAGTGAGGGTCCAAAGTCTAACAACTCTAACCTTCAGTTTCCAGGCCTATGGCCAACACAAATAGAGGCAATAGAATCAAACACAACAGCCATGATCAATACTCGATAAATAGGAACTCAGTTCACACAAACAGAACAAACACTTGTAACAAAGCATAATAAAAATCACACACTCAAATCAGGTACACAACTTGCATCGCAAGTCCTACAATTTATAGAGAACAATGACGGGTTTGAAATTCAAATATCCAAGCAAAGGGAGGGAAATTTAGCAATGTGAGATACCTATTGGGCAGTAGAAGCAAACAAATACCAGAACAAACTCTCTTTCAATAGAGGAAATAATGTAAGAGGAAAAATAATATAAAGGAGACAAAATTTAACGTGGTTCAACCTTAACTGCCTACATCTACGACGCCTATAAGGAGTTCCAAATCTTCTACTATTCGTAACTTTTGAACAGCTAAAGTTGTAAATCATCCTTACAAATATTTCATCACATAAAGAACTCCTAAAAGCTACCCATATGGATCACTTCCACTTTTGGAGGATAACAAAACTCAAATAACTAAAGTCATATTTATAGGCTAAAATACTAGCAATACTCCTATTTCTTACTAATGTGAGACTTTGGGTTAAATCCTAACAAATCCTCCCCTTAATCCAAAGTCCTGCCAAAATGCTGGCTGCAACAACTGCCTCCACAAACATTCTTCTTGCAAAACTTATATTTCACGAGTATTCAATGATGTAAACAAGAGTCATAGCTACTCTATTAACTTGTACCGCCACTACACACAAAACACGTTGCTTGGCTTCTACATTACCAAAAAGACTTTCGACACAAACTCTTTTCACTTGCACCGTCATTGCTCCACAGGACGTGCTGCCTGACCTCCATATTGCCAGAAAGACTTTCGACACAAAGGACCTCATAGATCCAAAAATTACCATTCTAACCAATACTCAACCAAGCCCAACTAACCCAAACCATAGGCTCTGATACCACTTATTGGGCAGTGGAAGCAAATAAATACAAGAACAAACTCTCTTTCAATAGAGAAAATAATGCAAGAAGAAAAACAATATAAAAGAGACAATTTAACGTGATTCAGCCTTAACTGCTTACATCCACGACTCCTTTAAGAAATTCTAAATCTTCCACTACCCGCAACTTTTGAACGGCTAAAGTTGTAAACCATTCTTACAAATATTTCATCACATAGATAACTCCTAAAAGCGACCTATGTAACATCCTCTTAATTTCAGTGTTCCACGTAGGCTGTGACACCTTAACTAAGATTATGCTACCATATTTTATATTCATGTGTCGTGAAATACAATTATAGTTATTGATTATAAGATCACATCCAAGTTAATATTTGGTATTCACCTTACAGTAGTATGGAGTATTAGTACCTTGAAATATCAGGAAGAAAATAACATAAAACAAAGTGTTCTTATAATTTTCTGTGAGTATTATAAACGTCAGTAATTTTATTTATGAACATAAGGGCTCACGGCCATATCAGTACATACATATAGCATACAACCAACTTAGATATAGTACATAAAAGTACCAAGCCCTCACAGGGACCACCAACACACATCAAAATATAAGACATACTCCTACTCTAAAAGAAACCCATCAAAAAGTTATGTACAAAGGTTTCCCTATCAATCAGGTCCAGCAAATAGCAGGCATCTATCACACTACTAAAACATAATATGAATGTTGGGCAGTTCCTGTAAGTCATAATAGTACTCTAGAGAAATCCGTTCGCCATCAGGATGATGGCGTCACCTCTTGGAGGGGAGTCAGGGTCAAAAGCTAAGCTATCATCAAGGGTGGACTGTGGTACTGGCACGGGAGCAGGGTTATGAGAAGCAGGGCCCATATCTACATTAGGAATAGGTGGAGTAGGTGGTGCAGGTGGTGGCTAGATGATAACTGGATGTGCAATGTGCAGAGGCACTCCATCAAACGGGAAGTTAGGATCAGAAAGTGAACTAATAACTGAACCAGCAAACAAGTGATGAAAAAAGATATATACACACAACTGGGCATGAGCTAGCGCAAAGAAAAAGTCCAGAATAGGGTCATAGTGCCACTCTAGGTGTGGCGACTCAACGAAGAACACCATCGACGCCATGCTCTGGATCTGTGGTAGACATGGAATGCAAATAGGGATGAGAATTTGAAAATCCTTAGCAAGGTACTCCCATACATATATAACTATCATCATTATCTACCTAGCTGCTTCAGTTTATTTATGAACTTTTTAAACAAAAATTAAGAGTAATTATCTAAATTAACAAGATCTTTATCTGAAGCAGATTCATTTTTTTTTTTTTTGTGATCATCATCATCCTTGGACTTAAAATTAGTAATTAAACACATAAATATTTTGATCTCAATCAAATATTAAAGCATTATTTATATAGCACATAAGATAAAAATAACTTAAACAAATTGCTATATTGACTATATGGGCCCTTGATTATGCTGGCTTAGGCCATTCTAAGGTAAAAGACTGCTTTTTAGGATTGAACTCATTCCTATACATGCTCCTTGGATTTTCTCTTCAATTCACGCACAGACCTATTTCTAGTTAGGTTTGCTCCCTTACTTAATTCAAGGGTAGTTAGGTTCACTCATTTACTATGTTGGATTTGCTCTCCGACCCAATAATACATAATCTTATGCTTGTCTCGCGTATATGTGAGCAACTAGAATAAGTAATCACTTTTATATGTGCCTAACATCATCAATAAGTTCACATGTCATAATGAAATCAAATCATAAACATTTTGGCATTTCTTCAGCCAACCATGCTTGCTGCTAGAATTTCAATTCTAAAGGAAACTATGATTAACTTATCAAACATCATTAGAACATAGCAAAACTATTTTTCAAAGGTAATCCAATGTGTTAATGAGGTCATGTAAAAATTTCAAGGCATAAAAAGATCCGTAGCTATATTTAAAAAATCTTACATTTTTGGAGATTAGAAACTACACAATTTCAGCCAACAGTAAGAAATCTCAATTTTTCTACCCTATCAAATGAGGCCAGAAATAGACAAATTCAGCACTACAAACTGGACTGTGCAAGCAAAAATCCTGACCTGTTTGGTTTTCCAATTTTTAAAAATAGAAAAACTGCTCAAGATGAGCTAAGAAAATTTCTGAAAACACTTACATATGTTGGCTTCATCGCATAAAAATTTCAGCTCATGATCCTATCTATAAATCAGTCATAAAAATCACGTAAGTTGAGCTACTTGCTGGAAATCCGAGATTCAGCAACTTAGTTGACAACATGTTTTGGGAAAATTGATTCTTTAACATCATCAAAACTCTCCACCAAAATTCATATATCAATATTCATATGTTATCAACAAATAAAACTAAAAATATCAAGCTCAATCAAATCAGAAATTTTTAGAATAAATTTGAAAGAAAAGTGATTGAATAAAGCCCTACTTGGCTCTTGCAAACTCTAACTCTTGTTCTTGCTTTCTTCAAGAGTTCCTACACCTAATTTTCACTTTAAATCAGCTAATCCTCCTCTCATATGGTAATATAACAGCAGCTTCTTGATGGGGTGATGGAAGAAGAAGCCTTGGAAGACGGTTGATTCAAAGATTTCAAGTGTTAGTATTGTGTTTGTGCTAAATCTATGGATACTTAATGTTATAGCTTAAGGCTTTGGTGAGTTTATGATGGTTTTGAGGAAGAAAGGAATGGAGAGATGGCTGTTGGAGTTTATGGCCAAGAAGTTCCAAGAGAAATCTATTAAATGTTGTCTTTATAATGTGATGATATTTTAGAGTAATAAATGACATTAGAAAAATGGTTTTTCTTCAAGATAATTGCATGCAATTTTGGTGGCTTCTCATTGGCTCCCAGAAAAGACAATGGGGTGGCTTCTTTTAACCCACACACTTGTCTTGCTAGGTGTCCATCTCATACTATAATTTCCTTACGATGTGAGAAACTACACATCGTAATTTAACCAAATGGATAAAATACAGTACCCGTAAAACATACATTACTCAAAATTTTATTTCAAGTCTAACCTTTTCATTTTTAATCCTTTTCAACCTAAATCTTAGTTTCTCAGTCCCGGGTATCTCCGGGACCAAATCTAGGATCTGGTGGTCCCGGTGGGTCCACAGGGCCTGCCGCAGTACTGTTCACTTTTTTTTTCATTTTCTTCAAGTCACTCATATCTTAACTAGCCCTTTCAGAATTGAAAAATTCTTATTAGTAAAGTCTAAATAAAATTTCTAAAATAACCTCAGGTGTTACAACTCATATGGATCACTCTCACTTTTGGAGGATAACAAAACTCAAATAATTAAAGTCATACTTATAAAATTTCTAAAATAACCTCAAGTGTTACAACTCATACCGATGTAAGACTTTGGGCTAAATCCCAACAGTACCAACCCTAATGCAAAAAGGAGTTTCATGAAATTTGCATTAAAGCAGAGACATAATTTGTAACCAGAAAAAAAAAACCACAAATTGCAAAATATTGACCAACCTCACACAAAACACTAATCCAAGCGTTTAGGAGCCCCCATACAACGTCAAGCATCGTAGAGATGAGCCTTGTTAGAAGAGACTCATTGTATAGCATTAAATGCATCTTGAATGCATGAGTGAAAAAGAATGGTAAGTAGAAACAACAAATACTACTACCGTTCAACATAAGATAAATACAACATATATTACTTAGTAAAAATGATAACTAAAAGCCTAATTCAACACTACTCAATTAGCAAGCAAATCAAATAAAAAACACTAAAAGTAAAAAAAAAAACCCAAATAAATGGCGAAGAAAGAACCAATGGACCCATTCAACATTATCAACAATCTGACTAACCATTGAATTTTTTTCTCAGAAATACCTAGGCATTGGAGACTAGAATGGAGACTTGTATCCAAATACATTCTTCTAAAAAAATAAAAACTTATAAAGCTTAAAAAAAAATTTCCACACAAAACTCAACATAAACATGAAAATCATTCGTATATGAAGGGTTTGCAAAAGCCTACAACCTATGATTGTATGGAGAAAAGGATGGAAAAGGAATTATTCAAATTAGCCACATCAAAAAGAGATAAAGGACAAGAACTAAATATTTGTGAAAAAAGGTTTGATTTTGGGAAGAGCTCAGATCTTTGAAGCTCGTAGGTTGCAAATATCTGTAATTTAAAGATAGCATTGAGGCAATGGGTTGGTGAAGGGTGCAGAAGGGATTTAGGAAGGGATATTGTCGCAACCGAGATCGCGATGGGACGACAAAAAAAGAATTTTATTTTAAAAATATGGAGTCGTCACCAAGTTTATTAAAATTTGGGAAAACATGGAAATACCCATTCATTTTGAAAAATGATCTTTGAACCCAGTTTTGAGTTCGGGAGTTGGTTATGCATAGAGAAGGGTAGAAACTTAATTCTACGTACTCCTAATACACCCGTCCTTAGACGGTATCTTTAATTAACTGTGCAAATTAAATAATAACCCTTTCAAAAATATTTATTTTTATTTTATTATAAGAAAAGAATAAAGAACACCAAGTTGTCACTACTCAAATGTTCCGAGATATTCAGATAACAAGCAGTCACGGCTAAATTAACCTTCTTTTTCCTTGATAAATAAATGAATAAATTTAAATAATAAATGAAAATATAAATTATAAATATTTACAAATAAGATAAAAAAAAAGAAATTTAATTTTTATATTTTTATAAAGAAAAAAACAAATATAAAAGAAAAACAAATATTTTTAGGGAAATTTTTGGATCCATTAAGCTGTCACAACTCAAATGCACGAAATATCGAGTTAACAAGCCGTCACAGCTAAACTAACATCTTTATCTAAAATTCCCCACATAAATGAATATTAAATAAAATATTACAAAAAAAATAGAGAAATTATTTATAAATACAACAAAATACAAAAATCGCATTAAAAAAATTAAAAATAAAATGAATTATGAAATGTTAATTTTGACTTGACAGAGATCGGAATCACCTGCTCCTACGTATCCCCTTGGTGCAATAGGAAATTCAAAGTCACGTAGTTCTATAGAAGATATTTGTGATATTATTTAATCTTATTTTGAAAAAGAGATTTAGAATATTAAGCTGTCACAGCTAAAATATTCTAAAACATAAAGTTAACAAACCGTCGTGGTTAAATTAACTCTACTTTTGAAAAGAGACTTTGAATATCAAGCCATCGCAGTTAAAATATTCCAAGATATGTGATTAACAAGCCATCCCGGCTCAATTAACCCCCTTTTTTTATAATACAATTCATCAATTAATTAACTAAATAAATTTTAATAAACCTAAATGTTAAAAATAAAAAAAATAAATTGGCCGTAACCTAACAAGCAAATCAATATCCAAATAAACAAACCCAAAATCTACTCCAATAAGACAATTCTACCCAATACCAATTTATTAAACTAATTCTATATTTTTTATTATAAAAAAAGAAAATAATAAAAACTCAAATATTTACTTGAAACTCAAAGTAAATGGAACTCCTTTTTATTTATTTAGACTCTAAACTAAAATGAAATAAATACTAATCAAGTAAACACAACCAAAAATTTGAACCAATAAAATATAATAACATTAATCTAAGAACATAGATGAACAAATAAAAAAAAACTAATACACACAAACTTAATCTAAATTCCACTGTTCCTTTTTAAGATACTTTTTTAAAATATATATACACAAATTTAACTAAATTCTCCATCCCCTTTTGACATATATACAAATACAAAACTCAAACCCAAATGACACACACTAAAAAAGAAAACTCTCTCTTTCTCTCACTCACGGACACACACATACACTACTCACACACAGGCATTCATCCACCTAAACAAAGATTAAAACACATACTGAAGAGAAAAGGAAAAAAAGGAACAGCGAGAAAATGAGAGTGAGAAACGCAGACAGAGAGAGAGAGTGAGAGGGATAAATGCATTGATCACTCACAAACTAACCATGACCACTCACTCACAACTTATCTCTCACACACAAACCCACATACAGAGACACAAAGGAAGGAAGCAAAATTGAGAGAGAGAAATGGAGTGAGGTCCGCGGCCATAGGGGATGAAGAAGGAGGCAGATTGGATAGGTTTGATGTCTTGGGGCTGAGTGGCGGAGAAGAGGCGGTTCTCAACCGGTGCCGGTGGAAGGGACATACGACGACGCGAGGAAGGGGAGGCTTAGTGGAAGGCTGTCATTCGCATGGCTGAGATGAAGGAGATCTGGGCGATGGTTGATAGAGGGAGTCCAAGGGAGGAGGTTGCGGATGTTGGCTCGGTTGGTATAGGGGTTCCGACGGAGGGAGCTTCGCGATTGGGGTGCTGATAAGAAACTTGGCGGCAACGGCGAAAGGTGGTTCTAGGGTGGCTGGAACGGAGATGGGTTTCGTGAAGTGTTCACGCGATGGGGACTGAAGATCAGAGCAGAGGTAGCCCACTGCAACCGCGACTCCGCTCTGGGCTTCCTGCAATAGTAGCGAGGACTGTCGTGGTTGGGCCTCGTGGAGGGTGACTCACGGTTGTTTCGGTGATTGGTGCTGGCATTCATGGTGGTTTCAGAGATTTCTCACAATGGCCGGTTGTGGAGGAAGGGGAAGAAGTAGTGGTGGTGGTATGGTGTTGATGATAATGAAGATTATGTTGAGGGGTGATGGAAGAGGAAGAAGATGGTGAAGCTGGAAGGGGGGTGCCGCAACGGTGGAGCAGGGAGGCCGCAGCCCCTATGCTTTTCTTTTTTTTTTTGTTTATTTATTTGTCATGATGATGGTATATACCTATATCTGTTGTTGTTATTGCTGGCATCTGCTTCTGATTCTTTTGTTCTTGCTGGGGCTGCTGCTAGATTTCACTTGTATTTTTGCAGGTTCCTTCTTCTGCTAATGTATAATTTTTGTTTGAAGTTTTTATTTGCGAATGATCTCAAATGATTTTTTTTGAATTTTTCTGCCATCCCCCCATTCTTTTGTTGCTGTCAGGTGTTTATATGATAGTTGTTCCTTGGTTGACTAAACTCATCCCACAACTATGTATGATACCTCCACAACTTATCACCGAAAGGAAAATTATCAGCTTGCGAGTAGTGGAGAAAAACATCATGATGATGTTCTTCACCCTTTTTAATTTTTCAAAAATTTCTCTCATCCCGATGGTTCACATGCCAGCCTTGGGGAAATAAAAGAACAAGGAGAGAATCCGTGATGAGAGGAGGCGCCCGTGACTGTCCTCAACAACAACTCTTTTTTTCGTATTATTATATTTATTTATTTTTGTTTTATCTTTTTCTTGAATGGAAACGGGCCGAAATGGAGTAGGCTGAAATGGGTTCGAATGGTTGGACATTTTTTATTATGGATAGAACGTAAATGGACTATAAAAAGAAATTTGGGTATCAACTTAAAAGGAAAGGGATGCAATAAATGAATTGGGCTGAAACAATAAATAAACTAGAAATTTTTTTTTTTTTTTGGTATCAGGCTAAAAGAACTAGACTGAAATGAAATGGGCTTTATCCTTTAATTTTCAAAAATAATAAAAAAAGAAACTTTTTTTTCAAAAGAAATAATTAACAAAACTGTAATAAAATAAAATAAAAAAACTAGACGTAAATTTTTGAATTTTTGTTGAAAGATCGAACAAAATCGGGTATTCACAGATATGAACAACTTTTATTTGATAAGTTAAGGAGCCCTACTCTCTGTTAAATGGAAAGGGCAACATTCTTGGTAGAAAGTGATAAGGAGTAGGTGGGAGTGGGTAAGAGTTGTATGGAGCAAGTGGTAAGTTGTATATTTCGCCCAAGGTATGGCCTAGTTCTAAAAATGGTAATAGGCTTCATACTAAATGTATGGGTTGGCAAATAAAAAAAACAAAAAAAAAATGTGTGGATGGATCAAGCATAAAACTGTAACATGCGAAGCAATTAGTTGTTTTTTTTTTATTTAAAGTCTACTCTATTGGAAAGGCATCAATGATGAATTCACATATGCCACGTGGATGTGATGAATAGTAGACATGATTCACGGGATATGTGTTGTTCAGTGATTTGTGACTTTGACTATTGAAGAAAAATAATTAATATTTATTTTAATTCTTGACTTTTAAAATAATTAATACTTTGACATATCTTATATTATCTAAAGTATAATTAAGTTTAAAAAGACTCGTTTGTACAATTTTAAACACCAAAATGAGTCATTTTAAACTTCATTATACTTTAGATTACACATGGTATGTTAAGGTATTACTTAACGCTATACATCTTCATTTAATTGATAAAATATTAAATAAAAGTAGGATGATGGACCAACATAACTCACATTTTGAAATGTTAGGGACTTATTTGGCCAATTTTAAAAGTTAGACTAAAACTACTCACAAATATTAAGTCATAAGCTAAAATGAATATTAAATAAAAAAAATGGAGAAAGGGGACTTATAGAGTAAAATTTCAAAATTTTATATACCACAAATTTCATTTCTGTTTTTTTTTTTGCCCACCATCAAACTGCAAATGTATAAAGAAATACAAGCACATAGCAATGCTCCTAGAGTGTAGTTAAACACATTTAGTGTGTCCGAACGCAGCTTTGGCTAAACGCAAGTGTATCACACTTTTTCCATAAAGGGTAAGGTAGAAACACCTACATACACATACAATTTTTCTTTTAATCGATATTTTTTAAGTTCTAACTTCTAACTTTATTTCCCCTTTTCAATTTATATTATCAAAAAATTTTACTACATACAACATAGTATTTGGCTATCTGCTAGCAATTAATAATTTCTTGCGCCACAAAAATTATACTGTAGATATATTCGTTGATTTTAATACCTGATGTTAGAATATAAATAACTTTAATTAAAGGAATTTTACAAACATTGCATTTTACAAAATTCAATCTTGAGTTTTATTTAAAAAAAAAGTCAATGCAAAATCCAATATTAAGCCGTTTAAATTCCCGGTCCCTTTGAAATGGCATAATGGCGCTACGTTTAAAAGCATGACTTTTTATCGATACTTCACTTGATATTCATAAGGGGTTCTAAACAAGTTCATAGATGATATCTTCAGGGTATTGCTACTCAAAATTTAGTAGTATGCCAAAGTGTAGTCTTATTCTAACATTTAAAAAGTAGGTATCTATTTAGACACCCACTTTATAATCATTAGATGTGATGAATATTAAGGATAAGTGGAGACTATCATCACATTCAATTGTAATAAAGTGGGTATCCTAATAGACACCCATTTTTTAGGTGTTAAAAAATATGTTGATATGCCAAACGAAAATAAAAACACAACTAGGTTATTCATATTAGGCAGATTCTCACATGCACTCATGGTTAATACAGTTCCTGCAGGCAATTTTGGTATCCAATGGGAAAACGACATGTGTACAAGTGGGATCCAAGCAATGACTTCCTGGATGCAGCCATGGCACTCCACTCCACCTTTCTCCACGACTCCATGGTTGCAATTCTCTCCATCCTCCAACACTCCTACCTGAGAAATATCTTCCACTTTGTCACTGCCGCATCGAAGTTGTCATCATCCTCCTCTTCAACCACACACACGGTTCACCAACCTCCTCCCATCACGCGTTTGCAGTATCATCTGCCTTGACTTTGAGCCCGTACTTATCAACAACATCACCAAGCTTGCCACCACACCCCTCCCAAATATCGCCAAGCTCGTCGCCACCCACCAACATCAACCTTCCATAACCATCATGAATGAGGCCCCATAAGCTAGCTACCTTGCTCCCCGCTCAAACTCCACACCTCATATGCTACATCCTTCCTGAAGTTGCAAAGTTTGTGTCTCTTTAATTGGGTTGTCAGATTCAAAACTAGCATCATAAAAGGAGTCGAACTGAGGGAGGGGTTGTGAAGGTGGTGATTAGGGTGTAGGGATGATGCAGTATGGAGGAGGCAAGGGCAGCAGAAGTGGGGCCTGAGGAGTAAGTGGTGATGATAGTGGCAGAGGAGGGAGGAGATGGTCTTTTATAACACATTTAATTTTAATTAATCACATTTATGAAATATAGTTAAATGAAATAGAATTTTTTAAGCATATCACGCTACAGCAGGGTTGCATTCTCCTTCGTATTAAACCCCTTCCAAGGTGCTAGTCAAATTTTAGACAAAAATTGATAGTATGGTCACATCATTCTTGTTATTATGTAAGCTGCGCCTTGATTATGACACTTACTCAACATTCGCTTGCAAAAACGTGCAGACTATTAACTATATTTGGTATTTCGTATAAAAGCGAGAAGTATAAAGTATCAACATCATCAGCTTCTATGTTTCAAAAACACCACCAGCTTCTGACATCCACAGAGTGTCTCCAATCTCCTTCCCAAACTCATTTTGACAAAAGCGCATAATTCTTATGTAGGTGTACTGTACACAGAACTGACACAATTAATTAGCCATTTGATAAGATGCGAAGAACAACCTCAGCCTCCTCAATCCTCCATCCCCCAAAGAAAAATGCAGTGGAACCAACATTGTTTAATTGGTGTTTCAACATGAATCAAAATTGTTCCACCTGTGCGAAGCATGACCTGCATCATTGGAAGCCAAATAAAATAAAGCATACATACATAAGACAATATCTAAGTGATCTTTTAAATTATAATTATGACGATAATATTACCGCCAATAAACCATAATAACGATTGCTCCCTCCATAATCCATTTCAAAATAAATGTCACCTTAACATACCCTTAATGTAATTGCACAATAATCAAAGAAATCGTTAAATAGTCTATTTTCTTTTTTTAAAAAAAATAAAGAAAATGAAGCAAGAAAAGGGAAGTTGTAAACTTACTAGTGGGTCCAATGCATTGGAAACCTTCTTATGCAATACGTACCTTTACCGAATCCTTAACTAATGTCCTTAGAAAAACCAACACTAAATTATATACTTTAAAAGAAAAATTATTTTAAGATAAAATAGTGGTGAAGAATGAGAAAATGGTTATCTAATTTAATGCAAATAAGAATAAAATTGGTATAAATATATACTTTATTGTAATTCTAAAATAACAATTTTTTTCAAACAAAATTTAAATTCCAAAAGGACATTAATTTTCAAATGGTGAGAGTAATGTACTACAATAAATATGTGCAAAACCAGAGTTGAACTAACAATACGGAATTCCAATTGGTACAACAAAGTATCAGAGAGGAGATTTGTTGCTTACCTTGATAACTCACTTCGAGGCAGAGGGAGTTAAAGAGTCTCACGTAACAAATTTAACGAACAAGGCTGCAATACATTTCTCAGGATTGAGTCAGTACACTAGCGATAATCTTCCTAGCTTCTTTGCATAATATGTCAGGATCATTTCCATCTATAGGTTTATGAATTACAACTTTCACAGAACCAAAGTTCACTATTCCTTCCCTTCCTGGAGGCATGATTTGGCCAGTTCCAATAAGAGTAATTGGTACCACTGGGGCTTTTGTCTTTACAGCAACACTGAAAGCACCCTTCTGCAAATCCCCAAGGAATGAAAACAAAAGAGTCACAGCTTGTTTGTGAAATCTCTGAGAGCATATAGTTAATTTACAGTAAACAATTAAGCAACAGAAAAAGAAAGAGTAAACAAGAATAGAACAATTATGCATGAAATATAATTGTTTTTCTCAATTTGAATATGTCAATCAGTAAGTTTTATCACACACACATTTGAATGGGAACACCCAATTTTGTCCGGATAATAAAACCAAAATGAAGAAATTTCCAAGACGAAAAATTAAGATGCATTAAGGGCCTGTTGTCCATTGCTCACTAAACGCAATTACTGAGGAACTCTTTTTCAGCCTAGAAGAAATCTATAGAGCACACTAGCCCAACCCTAAAAGGTAAAAACTAATCCAAAAAAATACAAGACATTTAAGTAACGAGGAAAAAAAAGGTAAGGATAGCATAGATAGATAAAAGAGTAGCCGTGCTGCTCCAAGAAAAAGTTTTAAATTGTTGAAAGGAAGAACAGAAACATACTCATGAAAACAGATAGGAGTATGGAGGAAGCAAAATATGCATAGAAAAATTGAATCTTAAGAGTTAGCTATGGACAAAAGCAACTTTTACATCTGCCATTGAAATTTTGCGCTGACAAACTTTAAAAATAAATTCCTTTCTTTTGGTTCAGTGATGAAGGAATGTTCCTAACTGAAATTAGAGAGGAGGTCTCTGATTTTTTTGACTGATTAATTGGGTGTTATGTGTGAGACTTTTGAAGGAAAGTGTGAATGATGAGAGCTTGGGGTCTCTAGTTCTGGTTCTGAGCTGTTTCATTGATTGAGAAAGCTGAACTGTTTTGGTGCAGATTAGGTTGCAGATTATATCTTCAGTTGCAAGAATCGCCACTGTGGTGGACACCTCTTCATTGTCATCAAATGCATGACTTCCCCATACCATCATCAACCTACCACAAAACAGAGGCCCAAACCCCTACCATCTGATCCAACAGTCTTTATCCAAGCCAAAGTGCCAAAGACAGTGAAGTTTGTTTGAGACCGTGTCATAGACTCCCATTCATAATTTCCCATGTGGAGACAGAACCGACAAAAACAGAGACCTCAAGCACAATGTAAGGAAAATATAAATTCAGAGCTCAACTGATGCTACAGTTTAGGCAACTATACTACTATTATTCTTATGGTTTTATGAGACATCTTAAGAAGTAATGTTATTAGCTTCTGTCTCCATTAACAGTACTATGCTAGGACTTGAGCTGAACCATCTATTATCAGTATTATCAATGTATTATAAAACAGTTTGTGTCTAGTAGACAAGGCCGTATGTCAAATTTCGGAGAATCTATTTTCAAACAAAAATTTTAATCACTCTACAGGAAGTATCACACTAAAACACAGTCCCTGTCATTCCATCAAATTCCCTTGTATCTAATCCTAATTGTCATATCCAACCATTCTTCATTATTTTTTATTTACTTTTTTAATATTTTCAATCCTTTACTAGGGGGAAAACCAAATACTCTATTTTTCAAGGCACTTACCTTCTACTCTAATGGGTAACGGGTATTACTCCCACTGTATTATCCTAAATTTTTATCATATTATTTAAATAATTACTTTCTTTCTATTGTGTTATATGCTAATAATCTCATGCTAAACCATTAACAAAAGTACTAGAAAAATAATGGATAATAACTTAGTATTCAAAAGTGTGTTATGTTGGTGATAATAACATATATCATAATCAGTAAAATGCATTATTTCTTTATTTTCCTTTTGATCCTTTCGCTAGTGGGAACTTGCTTAACTTCAGGTTAAAGGGTAGTTTTAGAATACAAGGATTGTACTACACTGCTACTTGACTTAGATTGCTAGTTTAGTAGTTTAAATAGGTGCATTAGCTATTTATGTTAGTGATTACAACAAATCATCTCATTATCAGTGATATAATATTTTCTCCCTTTCACTACTTTTTCTATCCATTGCTGTAATTTTCAACTATTCATTTTTTTTTAATCAAAGAGTGGGTGAAAAGAATTCTCCTCATTTGTGTCCAAGATTGCATGCTCTTTCATTCCTTTTTTTTTTTTTTTTTGGGCTCAAACACATATAACTCACGACGATCTACCATGTTTGCATCCTAAGTGAATGAAAATTGCTCGCACCTTTGAAGGTAGATGACTATTTTGATGGGATACAACAGTGATCTTTTCCTGAAGAGGATCCACTTGATCCGTTATCCATATGAGAGGCATCACTAAAATACGACTTCTCTTCAGGCTAGTTCAACCATCATAACCGGTCTAGTCAGGCCAGAAGAGTTCAGAGTCAAATCACAGAGAACTCATACCGTCCTCTGAGCCTATAGATAGAAGGTAGGCCTAGACTTTAAGGTGAATACGTCTTTCGGTAGTTTCTGTGATCTTACGGTAGAGAGTTTCGGTCTACAAATATGAAAATAATTACAAAAGTTGTGATGGAAACTCACCTTGAAAGCACCCAGTTTCCCATCTTTACTCCGTGTTCCCTCCGGAAAGAAAAAAACAGAGGCTCCTTTCTTGATAAGATCCATGCATCGTTTAAGACAGTCCTATAAGAAAGCAAGCCAAAAAGAAACGATGAGCGTTCACTATATCCTTCCAAGAGAGAGAAGAGGGAGGGGGGGGGGGGGGATAATTTCACAGAAGACATTAGCGTCAAATCAAGAAGAATAAGTTAAAACTATCTACAACATTAACGGCGGAAGAATACCAGCTGGCTTCGGCTGTCCATTCGCTTCAAAGGAATGGTACCCAAAAGAAACATTGCCCACCCAATTATAGGAAAGAGGAATATCTGAGTCTTGCTAATGAATTTAAAGCTTCTTCCTAGAGTAAGAAGAGTATATATGTCCAGAAAACTCTGGTGATTGGAAACATACACAGCAGGAGTATCTGGAGGGGGCAGATTCTCCAATCCCTCAAATTTTATTTTGTAAAACGGAGCCACAGTGAGTGCAGCCCAGACTTTGGCAACAAAATGATGAAATTTTCTTCGGTGACGATCAAACATGAGTACACATGGATGTCCAACCACCATCAGCACAAAAAGAATTATGGCATTAAATGCCGTGACGGCGTAAAAACATGCCCCCCTAACTTTCGATTCCGTTTTCAGTTCTGCAATGAAGCAAACATCAACCGATGAGGAATTCGCATTCCAGTCTAGAAACAACATGCAGGAAGTCTAGGACTTCAATACAAACCGGATAATGGATAGCTATCTCCGGCAGACCCGGTTGCCGCAAGTTCACATCTCACAACCATGTCTCTGGGGAAACCAAATGCACCGCCGCCGCCGCCGAAGCCGGGACTGGTTCCAGAGGCAACAACGTCCGTTGAGAATGACGTAGAAGAGAAAAAATCGGAGGCTGAAGCTATGATGGTGGTGTTGTGCGTGGAAGAGAAGACACAGGGGAAAGAGGATTTGCAACAACGGCCAGCCCGTGAGCAGTGCGAGGGAGAGGGGCTCACGGCTGTCCGGGGGCGTGGGGTTCCAATGAAACCGGCTAAGCTCCGGCCGCCTAAACGACCAGACCTGCCTAAGCTTGGGTTGTCGCGCCTGTTGACCCAGCTTCCGCCGCCGAAGCCACCAGAACCGGAAGTAATTGCGATAGACACAGCGGAGGCGCTGACTGAGTTGTTGGCCGAACAAGCCTCTCCATGGGGCGGCGGGCTGTTTTCACCAAAGGCGGCAGAAGAAGGAGCTGTAGTGGAAGAGGTTGGCAAACGCCCACAGCCGGAATCGCCAGATCTTGTGGCGGCGACGACCATGGCAGAGGAGATGTCGACGACGGCCCTTACAGCGGAGATGTTGGCGAAGACTGCCATGGCGGACAAAATCCGCTTCAGCAGCGGCGCGACAAAGAAGAAGGGAGAAGGTGAAAGCGGATCTCATCAGTTGGGTCAAAATTATGACCTAATGGGCCTGGCCGACAAATGTTGGTTCACATCAACGAACGTCTTGACCAGAATAAACATTGTTTCAAGGAACGTCCATTCTGTAGCTAACATTTGCGAACAAAACACATACGAGGTCCAAACCCAATGAAAGGTGGATTACGTTTCTCAAATAATAAACGATGCATTGAGATTTGGACCAAAAAGGGTATGCATCGAGATTAATGGGTCAAGCCCAAGTTTATGACTGCTTGATGAGGGTTTTCGTAAAATATGATGATACCCAGACCAAAAACACATAAATAAATAAATAAAATATGAGGGTGTAATAGACTTGAGGCTGATAGCGTGCCGGATGCAAAACCAGCAAGGTGAAGGGGATGAGGCACTTGATAAAGGATCCCATCCTCCGACCCCCACCCCCGAGTGAAAAAGGGTATGAGGCGATAGCAATAGATCTAAAGCAATGGTATTGAACCTTGTGAACTAGCAGGTTGCCAGTTTCTTTTTTTTTTTTTTTTTTTTGGTTGTGAAAATTTCAGAGCCAAATTGATTCATACCGGTTCATGTGCAAGTCTAATTTGCCGCTCTATTCAAATCACTTGCCCTATTAGTTTACCAATTCGGTCTGAGTTTTATAATATTGGATACTAATATTCTTAAGTGTACATTTGGATGGAGTAACTATAGGAGGAAAGATAATTTTTAAAAGGGTTTAAAATTTATTACGATAAAATATCTTGTTTAGATATTCACTTAGAAAAAATTACAGAATTCAAGGGATTTTAAAGAGAAATTTTATCTACCTAAAATAGAGAATCTTAATTTCTATCTATAGTGAGAGAATTTTGGAAATCCCTCCATGCACAAGTATACACTTTTCTAATTTTGGTAAATTTCACTTTTATTATATTCCATTATGATTTGTTTATATTTATGAGATTTTGTTTAATATTATTTTTAATTCATTTTGTTGCATCTTAATTTTTTAATATTTGATTTATATTACATGATGTTGTATTTATGTATCATTTAATTTTATTTATATAACAATTAAATTTTATAATTCAAATTTAAAATATTTTGTCAATGAAGGTTAAGATAATTTATGAAATATGAACTCATTATAATTGATTTTAGATATGTTGAATTTTGATTATTAATAAAAAACTTATTTTGAAAAAGCAAATTATGTTTTTCAAATAAAATATATTAAAATCAAGGTAATGTAATTACCTCACTCAAACAAAGTATTTTACAATTGAAGAAAATGTAATTATCTATTCAAACCAAAAATTTAAAAATTGAAGGAAATTTAATTGAAACATTTTAATTTCCTAGCATTTTAAATTCTCTTATATTTTGAAAATACTACATCCAAACACATACTAAAGGCATCGGACTCCCTAAATTGCATGGATACATAAAACAAGACAAAGGAGAGAAAAACACATTGTAAAAGTTGTTGGACAGGTGTGCCGAATCTGTTGCTCATCTCAAATATTGCTAGGTTGTATACTAATGTTAGTCCAATTATAGATATATTGTGTCATTATTATGAACTAATGTTACTCCACTCATTTTAAACTATTAGAAGATTTTTATTTTAAATTATACAAAAGATATTTTGACTTCTCTATTTTCTGTTAAAATTAATCATAGGTGCATCAAATCTTGAATATGGCAATTAATTATAAGCTTTTTATTCCTATAATACTCTTGTATTAAATATTAGGAGAAAGAACCTAGTTTTCTAAGACGGGTAAACTAGTAATTAGCATGTTTAATGACATTTTGTTACCACATTACAATGGGATTCCATCCTTTCTCCCCAAATTGAGTGAAAACAAAAAAAGAAAAAAGAAGGATTTGGTGGAATATGATGGAATCCACTCCACTGTGAACCACTCTACTATATTGCAACTTTGTCAATCCAAACATGGAGATTCTACAATACACCATGACAACTATAATGTGTGATGCTCCTTCTGATCTTAATCATTCATTTTGATATTAACGGCTAAGATTATGTGTGAAACATCTATAAACTCTTTAAAGGTGATACACACTAAAAGCCATCACACCATTCTCTTTCATGTTTCAGTTCACCATCTACCTCCTCCTCCTCCATTGTTTTGCCATCACAATTGGAAAATAATGGTAACTCCACCACTATTGCACACTATCCCCTACCCATCGTCACCACCTTACTTGCTACTGCTGCATTACCAACCCCCAAATCAACTTCCCTAGCCTCCTTCCACCAGCCACCGCAATCCACAACCAAGCACTTTCCTTGCCCACCATTGCCAACCCATGTCATTAGCAAAGATAATAGCAACACTAATGCTCATCCCCACTACAACGAACCACCGTGAAATGTCGCTAATGTTGACTTTCTGCCACCCTACTAGAAGCCACCAATAGCCCTCACGGTGGGTTTGAAACTTTGCATGCAGCCTTGCCACTGCAATGATGTTCACGCACCATATAACGCCTCAATTTTACTGCTATGTAAAAATTACCAAAATGCACCTACGTAATTTTACACATAATTCGAGGCCGAATAATCCTCAATAAAGGAATGTAACGTTAGAGAAATGTAACATCCTAATTTTTAACCCAATACTCTAAAACATATTTAGGTTAATCATTAATCTATTACTCTTTTAGTCTCATTCTTTAAAACCTTCATTAAAATACTTAGTGGAAGATACGAATAAATTTTTCTTTTTCGAAACTTGAAAAACAAAACATGAGCCGTGCGCTAACCTAACATTCGTCATAACCACATCGTGCAAGAAAAGTAATCACACCATTCATAATCATGAAACATAGTATCATACATAACAATCATAATATCATCATTCCTTCATAAATACATAAATTACTAGCATCATTGTACCATTATTTACATCAAAACATGCCTATATATATGAAGTGATCCTTATCCACCTATGAGGTTAGATGAGTATCAATCCAAAAACTAAACTATTTATGCTTCTGTGGCGACCTTCTACTCCATTTGCTAGCATGACCCTTAAGCACGAGCCTTAGAAGAAGTCACGAACCTCGTTGTAATCCTCGTCTAGAGACGACACAGAAGAAAAGAGAGGGATGAGAAACTCATTCAAGATTCTCAGTAGGGATTCCCGACTCTAACACAAGTGTCATCGTCGTCGTCCCCAGCCACCTCGGTTTTAATTATGAAAAAGGTGTACATGTATATGGATTAGTTTTAGACTTTTCAAATCTATTTATCCGAAGTGGGTGTCTTTTAGTATAAGTCTTAATGTCATGAATACAACAGATATTAGATAAATGCATGGCAATACCATATGCACATTAACATGAAAGTCATAGTACTTGGGACCAATATAAAGAAACATAAATCATATACGTGGCATAAAAGGCACAGTACTTTCCATGTGACATCTTTCTCATAAGTCAAACTCTTAAGTTCTTTTTCTCAAAGACCACCCTCTTAACATATCCACCAAAAATCCAACCGACTCACCAGCCCGGCGATAATCTGGTCACCAAACTACATCTCACCTATCGCCTAGAAATGAGCTCAATCCTAACTAGTCGTCACTAGATTTAATATAGGCTAATAGAGGGGGTATACATAACTTTCTTGGATCACCTATCTTAGGATCATTTCCTTCTTTGAAACGCTCTACTGGTATCTAGTACACAGCGAATTGTCCGCTTTGGCAAGCTCAATGTCAATACTCTCACGGATTTGTTTCCTCCCCACCATAACAGGAGGAATGCGTCTTAATGTTATATCACATCTGTTCTGGGGGTCTTCGGCCGAACCGGTGTCACCCAGAACCTTTCTTGGGGGTGCTTGGCCGAACCGGTGTCACTCAGGAGTTTTTGCAAACTTTTCTCAAATCCTCAAGTTTGATGGGAAATTCGGCAGCGTAACGGCGTATACCGGATTTCCTTCAAACTTGCTTTATGCCACGAAACATATAGAGTATGCATAGCCATTCAACTCCACCATAAGACATCAAGTCATATAGTCAAACTCATCATAGCATATACGTCATCACATTCATTGCTTTAACATTCTTAAAAGATAGCATGCTCCTAACCAATTTGCCGGAATCAAGGACCGGGCTCAGCTAATGTATATGCTATGCTCAAGTCATTCTCATAATTAAACATACCTCTACTTGAAGTCATAAAGCTCATTATGTCTTGGGACCTATAGTGTCTTATGCTTTGACCCTTACGGATCTTAATCTTGAAAACTAATTACACTAACATTCACTTTTATCCTTTTATACACCTATAGGTTCACAACTAATAATCCTAACTAATTTTTATGATCATAAACAAATCTGGATAATATAATGAGGATGTGGGCTGAATTAATATCATATACTTATGAGGTTCTAGAATCTGCGTCTTAGACCCTTTCTAAGTTCCGTCTTCGCATAAGGCGCTATAAATTAAATCTAAACCAATTATGAGGGATTCCTACACATTTGCACTAATTATAGATCACTTTTGCTATGATTAATCATGCTGTAACAGAATCAGAAAATTATATTTCTAAGTGTTCTAGAATTGTGCTTTTACGGTTTTCTAGTTACTAGTTTCCCTATAGGTGCTAAAAATCAATCCTACCTCAAATGTTATCAAGTTTTTCATAATTAAAAAATCCTAAACTGAATGTTATCCCATTAAAACAGTTTTGGCAGTGGCAAAAAATAAGTGGGTCAAAACTATGTTAAAACTCAACTTTACAGTTTTTTCTTTAAAACTAGTTTCTTTCCTAACATGCATAGAAAGCTTCCTACCTCAACACATATAATTTTTACACATTCTAACATGTCAAAACATCATCATACAGCAGCAAACATGTCATGGCAGAATCGAAAAGCATAGATTCCATAGAACACATAATCTCACATTTTTAAGACATATAAATTGCTAGTTTCTCTTGGAATCGTTTTAGGATTTCTGAAACTCTTTGAAAACCATTTTATTTCACAAAAGGGACTAAGAATGGTCATAGGGCAGTAGCTAGTTTAAAACATTCCTAGGAGAGGTTTAATTCATAAATCTCATTGGTAATAATTTTATAAAACTCTTGAGGTCTAAAGAAAATCTTAGAATGTAGGTTGTTGGCTCTTGTGACTAGATGAGACTCACACTAAGCTCTCATCATCACATGGACAAAATATGCATCCATGAGGACATTTCCACAACCACCTTTATCTTGAGATAAAAAGGGCAAGTCTTTAAGCTCTAGGTTCTTTAAGTGATGACAAAAATATAAATGTGCTATGCATTCCATTTTATTCTTCATTATAAAGTAAAGTGAGAGCTTTAAAGTAAATATGAAATGCAAGAACTTGAAATTAAATATGCAAGATTTGAAAATAAATATGCAAGTTCAATTCTTTATTTTAGTGCTCTAGGCCCAGCAACAATCGACTTTAAGGTCGAAATAGAAAGGTTTTGAGATTAATTAGGTGATATGCAAGCTCTCATTTTAAATCTTCAAGTTCTTAAGTGATGACTTGAAATATAAATATGAAATGCAAAGCTTGAAACTTAAACATGATAATGCAAGTCCTTTTCTTTAATCTTTAGGGCTTAGTGATGACATAGGAAAGTAAATATGAGATGCAAGAACTTGAAATATAAATATGTAAGACTTGGAATATAAAGATGCAAGGCTTGAAATATAAATATGCAAATTCATTTTATATGTTGCTAGAGCTCATTCAAGACTTTAAAGGAGCATAAACCTCAACCCCAACTTATCTTAACAAGGTAAAGCAAGCTTTAGAGTTCTTGTACTAAGGTTACAATTAAACCTTATGGTTTGAACATCATCATCAAGCTCAAGGAAATGGACTTAAAGAAACAAATTAAACATTAATATTATTTAAAGAACCGAAAATGGATCAAGTTAGAAAACCAAGCTTTGAGTTTTAGAAACCATCTCACCATGTCTTTGGTGACAAAACCAAAATATCAAAGAAAAGGAAACCATGGCCGAAACCATGAAGGAGAAAGGATGAAACTTTAAAACTCTAGAGGCTATGATCTTGATGATACATCAACACCAACATCATGTGCTCTCATCCTTGAGTCATTTTCCAACCAAAACAAGTTTTAAAAACCAAAACTAGAACCAAAGAAAAGGAAAGGAAAAATTGAAATGCTCCTTGGTTCAAAAACCAAGTTTTCAAGCTTTAGAGGTTACACAAGTGGTGATTCTCATGATAAACCCCTTGAACCCTCATCATCAAGCCAATATTTATCTTTGAAGAAAGGCTCCAAGGCCGAAACATGAAGAGAGGAAAAGAAGTTCCAAGAAGCCAAGAGAAACCAACAAAACTCATTTTAAACAAGACTTTAAAGGATAAAGAAATTTAATAAAACAAATCCCTACCAAGGTATGTTTTCTTGGAGATGAAAAGGACTTGAGCTTGAGAGGAGGATAAAAGGAAAATCTCCCTTGGAGCTTGATGATATTTTCGGCCAAGGAGGAAAAAGAAAGGAAGAAAGTTGTGGTTCTTGAACTTGATCCTTAGAAAAGCAAGACTAAGTGTTTAGAAGGTAGTGTATGGTTGAGAAGTGGTGGTTCTTGGTGAGTATGAAGAAGAAGATGATGATGATGAAAGAACTCTTGAACTCTTGAGAGAAAAAGAAAGAACTTAGAACTACTTTTGAAGCCAAACTCAGCAAATGAACCAAAGTGGAAGCAAGTCCATCTAGACATGGTATTTATAGAAAAACAACACCAAGGGTGTAAGAATGGAGGGAATGGCCAAAATCTTCATGGAAGGAAAAGAAGAAAATATCTCTTCAAAGTATGGCTGTGGTCATTCAAAGGTATGGCTAAGTATGGGTTCAAGTATGGGCTTAAGCATGGTGCAAGGCATGGTGTGGTATGGGTAGTCATGAAGGAGGTATGGGTGGCCATTCCTTTCTAGAAGAACCTTGGGGAACAAGTTGTTCCTTAATTGTGGGTTAGGATGTGTGTTTAGGTGTAACTTTGATTAGGCTTAGGATTAGGAATTTGTGAGAAAGTGTTTAGGTGACTAAGGATGTAATTAGAGACTTGTAAGACTAGATTTAGGAGGTGGCCTTACTAAATTAATGGAGTCAAACTCCATTAACTAGGAATCCAATGCCAACATGTTTCCTTGATTTAGGGAATTGGATAGAGAAAATACTATTTCTAGACTCCTTTCTCAAAGAATTAAAATTAGAAAAGAGTTTTGAGTTTCTTTAAGCAATCTTAGGTTCTAATTAACCTCAATTAATTATTTTGACTTTAAATTAGTAATTAGAATTTACTAACCTTTAATTAGAGCCTAATATTGCTTAGGTTTTGCTAGTCACATCATTAGGCCCAAAATGCACTACGTAAGGGCAAAATCGTAATTTTGCACAAAAACTGCCCAGGGCCACTAGGACTCAAATAGAGGTCACTAAACACATGAAAACATTATTTAAACCTTCTAGAAAAGTTTCGGGCTCAAATGACACTTATACCCACGTAAAAAAGTTACAGGGGTATTTTGGTCATTTTGACCTGAAACCTCAGAAAACGAGATTTTCGTTTCTGGAACCACTCAAAAACCATCTAATCCCCTTCAAACATTGAGTTGACCCTTTAAGGACCGCCGGGTCGGCTATCCGGGGCGTTACAAGAAACATTATGAGAAATTTGAATAGCAATTAGTGCGAAAGTCGTAAACCCCGATTTTTCTGTACGTGTAAAATGACCAAAATGCCCCTGTGGTCATTTTTTTACCAAGAAATCAAGGATAACCAATCTAAATTATCTTTGAAAGGTTAGTTTTATAATTGATGGGGATTATATGTGCCTTAGAGGTGAAAATCTCAATTCTCAATTTTTATTTTATGTAAAATTACTGTTTTACCCCTGCAGTAATTTTACATGAAATTATATAATCTTTGAATTCGGTTTTCACCCAAAAGTTCAAAATGACTATTTCAAGTATGATTTGAGAATGTCCAGTATTTACATGGAGTTTTTACGTGAAATCACCTTTTTAGCCCTAAGTATGCTAAATGAGTTTATTTATGTAATTAAAGCAATATTAAGCTCTAATTGAACTCAAATTGATTTCATTCATTAACCTTGAGTTAAAAATTAATTATCCAAGGTTAAAAATAATTACTTGAGGTAATTAGAGCCTAAAATTACCTAAGGTAAAATTAAATTACCTTTCCTTAATTATAAGAGCTCATAAAATTAGTAATGTTTGAAATCAAAGTTAAGATTACGGTTTAGGTAAAATCTAGTATATTTACATTTTCTTATCCTAAGTTTAAGACCTATGTTACAAATTGATTTTAACTTATATGAGATTAACTTCATTTACTAGTGTATGATTATTCTTTTTACCTTGTCTTAAATTGTCCTAAACACTTAACCTTTTATCATTTTCACTAATCTATCAATTCCTAATCTTTTACCTAAGTAAATACACATCTAATAAATGATTTACCTCTTGTAAAACATCACCAATCTTATCATAAAAGGATCAGAAACCAGCGCCCATGATCAGCCCAAATCATGATATTTTATTGATTTTCCAACATGAAATCATATCCAACCTTATCACCATTTTTTTAGCTTTCTTTTTCATTATTTTTGGCTTAGTGTAATTAAAAGAAATCCATCCATATTCAGCCCTGTCAGCCATGATTTCTTGCCTTCCGTTAACATCATATTTTATACAATTTCAAACCATGATACATGAACACAATTATGACTACACATTATGCTTTCTTTTTCTATGTTTCTTTAATTGAAAAATGAAATTAAAAACCCTATTTTCCAGCCATGAAGCTAGCGGCCATACAGCCTCCTTGGCCTATAAATATGAGCTCTTCTATTGCTAAAATGTTCACACAAACATCCATAGCCTTGGTACTTGCTTACTTGATAGTTTTCTTACTCAAAGTTCTCAAATTCTCTCAATACTTCAAGCTTTCTTCTTCTTCCTTATTTACATCCAAGAGACTCCATTCCCGACCTCTAATCAAGTTCTAAACCTTAAGCATACACATTCCAACCATAAATCAACTCCTAAACACATAACCTTTCCATTATCAAACACAAAAATACAAGAAAAATCCTCCCTCCATTTGTTTTAATATTGGCCGAATTTCAAAGACACATCAAGGACATATTTTCTTCTTCTAACTTCTCTAAAGATCAAGCATTACCTTTTGATAACAAGAAACAACTTGGTAGGGGTTTTATTTCATGTTCTCTCTCTTGTTCTTTCTTTATATTTTTTTATTTTTATGACTTGATATTGACCATGGCTTGATGATGAGAAATCATGGTGGTGGTTGTGAATCCATCATTTAAATGACCTTTAAAGCCCAAGGTTTAATTCTTGATGTTAAAAGATTAATAAAGGAATTATTAAATTTTGAGTTTTAAGCTTAACAAGATATAAAAATGAACTAGCATCCATATTTATATTTCAAGTTCTTGCACATCATATTTATATTTCAAGCTTTGCATAATGTAACATCCTAATTTTTAACCCAATACTCCTAGAACGTATTTAGGTTAATCATTAGTCTATTACTCTTTTAGTTTCATTCTTTAAATCTTTCTTTAAAATACTTAGTGGAAAATACAGGTAATTTTTTTTTTTGAAATGTAAATACAAAGTGAGAGCCGCACAACACGTCATACGATGAGACATATAGAGAAAACGAGGTGCAAGAGTAAACAAACAACTCACAAACATCAGAACATAAAGCATGTAATTGCACATCATGATAAAACCAACTGCATATCTATATATAATATGCCCACTCATGAAAAGCGGGACTTAGTTGATATAACATGGAAAACAAATACACCCGAAGAAATAAAAATACAATAGAAAGTATAAAAGGAAACTCCCCTACCCAAGTACATCTAAAATGGATAATCTCTAAACAAAAGAAGGTTTATCCTCATCTATGTGGTGTGTACGCTGTCTCTACCTGCGGACCTCTACTGCCAGGATCCTGGATAGGGTGGGACGTACCCGATCCACTGAGCTATCTCCACCGGGGTGGCTATGTGCTGCATCGGCCGGGCATGGGCTTCTCAGTGAGGAGGCATCCTCACTCATCTCCCGTATATCGGATGTGTGACGATGGCCTCACTGCCCTCTCCAAAGTCCATCGGCACGGTGGGGGAGGACCCCTCGGAAGGGACCTGGGTGGCGGAGTCCTAGGAAAGGTCTGTCTCCAAGAACGATGATGGGGAGCGAGGCACGTACTACTGGAAGTCCCGGATAACAGATGCAATCAATGGAGTACAGCAGATCCACTCCTCACGAGGGCGGGCACGCTCGAACACAAGGTCATCACCAAACGAGGACGTCGAGGAGAAATGGTGGGTATGTACAGGATGAGCGAAGGGTCGTTCGACAAACATGAAGACGCGAATAGCACATTGACCCTCAAAATGGTATGATCCATATGCTGAATTATAATGCACCTCCCACGTCGGGGTATCCACGAAAACCACGAATGTCTCCATCTAAAGACGTGACAAAAGAAGAGATAAAGGGAGTGAAAATCTTACTAAAGAATCTCAGTAGGGCAACCTCCCATCTAGGTGTCATCATCTACATCCTCAATAACCTTGGGTTTCTTATAAAAAGGTGAGCATGCATATACTTCATTTATTAGGTTTCAAACATCATTATCCAAGGTCTGTTTCTTTTAAGATGAATCTTAATGCTATGGATGCAGCATAATAAAGTATGAATACATGAAGATGCAACAGGCATAAATCAATTAAACATTCATAAAGATATCAATAGTATACAGGCGGCATAAAGTGGCATATTCTTCTCATGTAAAAACATTTCTCTTTCTGTAACTTATATGACATTCAAAGCATCGTACTGCAACATAGGGAATCACCCTAAAATCATCTCTAGGTTATGAGCTCATACCTTAACTAGTCGTCACTAGTTCTTACTTATCATCTGATAAGCGTAATCACAATAATAATAATCATAACAAAACTCGTCACACCGGTATCAAATACACAGCGAATATTGTCCTTTTTGGGATGTTACGTATCGTTGTCCCCCTCAAGAATTTATTTCTAAGGCGTTACGTATCGCTGTCCCCCAAAACGTGTTTTCACAGTACCATGTCACATTCAAAACTCATATCTTTTTGAAAACTTTCTAAGTCTTCAAATTTGTCAGAAATTCGATAGCATAACAACAACGCACTGAATTTCTTCCAAATTTGTTTTATGTCACATTCATATATATATTCATAGTCATTCATAATCATAAGTGCCATAAACATCATAATCATCATATGCATCATAACGTCATAATTTCTTTCATAAGGCATCATAGCATGAGTATTAACATATCAACCTTATTTATTCTAATAGGAGATCATATGCTCAAGTTATTCTCATAATAAAACATGAAGGAAGGAACACTTATCTACTCATTTTAGATACTGGTAATTGATTACATGGGCCTTGTAATCGATTACTTGGCTCAATTTTTCAAAACAGGGAAGTTTGGGGTCCTGGTAATCGATTACATGAGCCTTATAATCGATTACCTCGATTGAAAATGCATTCTGGGTTTCAAGAACACCTGAGTAATCGATTACATGGAGTGGTAATCAATTACTAGGGTCTAGAAACACGTTCTGGGTTTCCCAGGACATTGTGTAATCGATTACATCATCTTGTAATCGATTACACTGGCCAAAAACTTATATCCGGGTGTGCAAGGTACTCTGGTAATCGATTACATAAGCCCTATAATTGATTACCAGTAACCCAAAATGGCAAAAAACTCAGGTTTTGACATTCTTAAAATTGCCCATTCATTCTAAAAACCTTTTGACATCATTCCATCATCTTTCTTGAAATCAACCACACATTCTAACATATCAAGACTGTAACACCCTAATATTCGACCCAATACTACTAGTACGTACTTAGGCCAAATATTAGTCGTTACTTGCTGGCATGGTTCATCTTCTTGAGAAAATAGACTTAACGAAAATACGAGCCAACTTTTTTTTTGAAATCGTTACTTAAAATAGAAGCCGCGCGTAACTTTACGAGTCGGTATCATAGTATACGGAACGATAACATAGGAATGGCTCCAAACCATAACATCGAACATAACATCAATCATAACTGAAATACCTCATAGATAAAATATGCCTACCCTACAGGGCAGGACTCTTCAAGTACATAGTAACATGAATACGGCAGAAAAACAGAATACATGGAAAAGAACTGGAAAGAAGCATCCCTACCCATGTGCAACCTAAGATGGATAACCTCAACAAAAAAGAGGTATCATCCATACTATGTGATGTGCGTGCACTAAGGACTACCCTCCAATCTCCATAGCAGACTCACGGGTACGGAGGAACGTAGCCAATCCACGGGCGGAGCTCGGCAGGTGTAGGCATGCCCTGTGACTGAACGTGTCGTCCACGTCGGGGTCGTGGTCCGGGCACTGAAGCCCTCCGACGCTGAGTGACTGTCTCCTCACTGCCTATCTGTCGCAGAGGCGGAGTGGGGGCAAAGCCCTCATGGTCCATGGGGGAATCCTCTGAAGGGTCCTCCTCTGAGTGCTGCGATGATGGCACGTACTGCGGCGCATCTGCTGAACCGGCTGAGTGGGTCCGCAGGTTCCTCTCATGTCGTGGCCGTGCATGCTCAAAGATTGCGGGGTCACCATAGGGGGATGCTGGGGAGAAGCGATAACTGTACAAGGGGTGTGCGAATGGCCGTCCTAAAAACATGAAGATGCGCACAGTACATCGGCCCTCAAAATGAAATGACCCATGCTCCGGGTCATGGTGGATCTCCCACCGTGGCGTGTCAATGAATAGGACGAAGGTCGCCATCTCGCTCTGAAGACGTAATGGAAAGGAAAAGATAGAGGGAGTGAGATTCTTACTAAAGAAACTCAGTAGGGTTTTCCTTCTATCCTAGGTGTCATCATATACGTCTCCAGGAATCTCGGGTTTATTTATAAAATAATGGACATATGTAGGTTCAGTTATGAGTTTTCCAAAATCTCCTTTTCCGAGAATCCGTTCTTTTTATCATGGAACTTGTGTTACATAGGCTTTTATACTAAAGTCGTAGACATAAATCATGTAGCTTGGTACGTAGAACGTAAATCATATAACTGGTACATGGAACATAAATCATATAACTGATACATGGAACATAAATCATATAATCGGTACATGGAACATAAATCATATATTGGTACATGGAACATAAATCATATAACTGATACATGGAACATAAATCATATAACTGGTACATGGAACATAAATCATATAACTGGTACATGGAACATAAATCATATAACTGGTTTACTTAGGTGACATAAGAACCTTTACTTAATTGGGCCGCCCTAATATTTCTCCCTTTCGAAAAACTCTAGGTTATGAGCTCATACCACACTAGTCGTCACTAGCATCTAGACTTTACCCATTTGGATAAGTCAACTTCCCGACTTTGAGTACGGGTTTAGGGGGCTAGAATCAAATTGTCCCCACCCTTAATTCGGTGGTTTCAAAGGATTACATTCTTATGTTCTAAGTCATCCTAAGTTTAACATGTTTCTTTAAGATGCCACATAATTAATGCATAGCACATAATTACTACCTCGGCATCTCCAAAGTTCTTTTAAAGAAATAATAACATGTTAATACAAGCTATCACATAGGGATAATAGTTCACATGGCACCATACACCTCATGAGCTAACACATCAATTCATCATCAAACTTAGAGGCACATAATCATCCCTTAAGGTAAAAATCCCTAAATCGGGTAATCTCAAACTTTCCCATTACTTTCTAGTATGTTTATGGGATTGATTAACCTCATTACCATAATTCATTAAGTTCTAAACCCTAATTAATTATGGTTGGACAGCTTTATGTAGTTGTTCATATTTGATGAATTACGTGTTCTAGAAAATGCGTTTTAAGCCCTTTCTCGCATCCGACTTTTTCTATGGTGCAATAATTAATACCTAGGCCAATTATGAGTCACTCCCACACATCTAGACATAATCTAATGTGATTCTAAATATTTTATCAAGGCTGGGCAGAAACTCATTTTGCCATTCTTTATAGTTCTAGAATTCACATATTAAGCAAACAAAGTCATTAATAATGCTTTAAAGAGTCTAGAACAATTATCATATACTTGGCAAGGTATTACAACATATTTAGACCACCCAAAACAGAATTTAAGGTGCTGGAATTACTAAGGCAGAACCGAAAACCCTTAAGGCATAAAATCATGAGAAAAACCTTTCTTTCAACTATGTAACTTGCTAGTTTCTCTTGGAACCTTTTTGGGACTTCAAGACCATGAAAAATCAAAGTTTATTTTGCCAAAACTCATCATGGGACATCAAGGGCAGCAGCCATTTCGGCTTGCTCTTGACAATGATTCAAAACTTGAAAACATGTTTAAAACCTTGGTCAAGTGCATCAAAGCTTAGAAAAATTCTAAGACATGCATTATAGGCCCTTGTAGTTAAATGAAACTCATCCTAGAGCCATTTACACCACATGGCCGAATGATGTTCAAGGAGATACCTCCTTGATTTAATTCTTTTCTTAAGATGAAATGGGCAAGTCTTTGAGCTCTAAGGTTTCAAGTGATGACATAGAATAAACGTGCTATGCATTTCATTTTATAGTCCTTTAGAAAATAAAGTGATAGCACAAAGTAAAAGATGAAATGCATCTCCATTCTTATTCTTAGAGTTTAGTGATGACTTGAAATATAAAATGAGATGCAAAGCTTGAAACGTAAATGTGCATTGTGCAAGTTCATTCATTATCTTGGGTCTTAGTGATGGCATAAGAAATAAACGTGCTAATGCAAAGCATAAACGTAAACGTGGATGCAACTTCTTTTATATCTTGTTTAGAGCTCTTGCAAGACTTTGAAGGAAACAAGGTTTCAACCCATAACTCATCCTCACAAGAAGAGAAAACACTAGTGTTGCTAAGTTGTATAAAAGAAGATCATATCCTCAAAGTCCATGAGGTGGCCGAATCCTCATCATGAGGAAACAACCTTATTTTTGAACTCTAGGGACCAAGATCTTGGTGGTTCAAACACCAACATCTCAAGTCCTCATCATTGAGTATTTTTACAATGCTCTACATTTATTAACAACACAAAACTCATGATCAACATAAAGGAAAGAAACCGAAACATACTTGGCCTAGAAACCAAATTTATGCTCTAGAGTTTTGTTCATGTGACATACATCAACATGAAGCCCTCATCATCAAGCTACTATTTTTCTAAGTCCCAAAGGCCTTCAAGGCCGAAACCTCAAGGGAAAAGAAATGAGGTTTTCAAGGATCCAAGAGGAACATAACTATGTCTTGAGCAAAACTTGAAAATAATAAACTTATTTTTAGAAAACTCAAGCTTTAGAGGTTGTTCATGTGACAAACATCATCACACAACTCTCATCATCAAGCTCCTCATGTTTCAAGTCCAAGAGGCCTTCATGGCCGAAAACTAACAAAAGAAAAGGAAAGTTTCAAGGCATCAAAGAAACATAACTCATTCTTTGACCAAGACTTGAAAAGAGAAACCTTTCTTGGAAAAACTCAAACTTTAGAGTTTGATCATGTGACAAAGGCCAACATGAAGTACTCATTACAAAGCTACCATTTTTCCAAGCTCTTTAAGCCTTCATGGCCGAAAACATCAAGGAACAAAAGCTCAAAAAAGAGTTTTCATGAAAAACATAGCCTTGTCTTAACCAAGACATGAAAAAGATGAAACTTTTCTCAAACAAAACTCAAGCTTTAGAGGTCTCATGTTAGGATGAACACATGGTCATCCCAAAAGAACACTCATCATCAAGCTTTCCTCATTTTGGTCTTGAGGCCGAAAATGAAGAGGAAGAGAAAAGAAGAAACCGAAAATGTTTGAGAAAAAAACTTGCTAACAACACAACTTTCAAACAAGATAAACATTGATCATGAAAGTAAAAGAAAGCATTCTTAAAGAGCTCCCTACCTAGAGTTTGAGATTGAGAGGAAGTGAAGAAGATGAAGAGGTTGGAGAGGATGAGCTCTTGAACTTGAGAGAAAGAAACTCAAAATGCTCTAACTCAAAGCTTTAGTGAAAAATGAACAAAGGTGCTTCAAGTTCCCTAAGCTACTTATTTATAGAGAAGTGAAATGAATTAAATATTGGAGGCTTTTTGGGGGGAAGAATTCGACCACATTTCAGCCACAAGAAGGAAGAAATATCTTTGTTCAAAGCATGGTGTTGGTCATTCAAAGTATGGTGAAAAGTCTAGCTATGCATGTCCTAAAGCATGGCTAGAATGTACCTTATTTTCCAACCTTTAAAAATGCATGAAAACACAAAATTTTGGGCTGCACAAGGGTGAAGAAAACCGTGCTCCTCATGCCCAAAAAGAAGAGAAAATTTTCTAGACTTCAATTCCCAAAGCATAGGTAATGTGTTGTAAGACATGTTGTCTTGAAAAAGTTTGATAGAAAGCTTGAATGACCACAAAAACAAATCATTCTTTTTGAATTTGAAAGACATAATTTAATTCATTTTAGAAATGAATTGAAAACCTTGATTGACCATATAAAATATTCTTTGAGTCTTGAGTGACAATTTTTCTTGAAAGTTGATCATTGATTGAAAGTGTTCAAGACACATGTCACAAGATAGCTTGAACACATAGACTAATTTTTTTGATGATTTCTAGAGAAAATGGCGCCATTCTTGACAGCCTTGGGGAGGAGAAATATCTCCTTAAACCATGTTCTAGAAGTGTGTTTTGGTGTGACATAGATTAGGCTTAGGATTAAAAATTGCTAAGTAGGTACTTAGGTGCACTAATAGGTTAATTAAAACCATAAATCCCTAGGTTTAGAGGTGGTCTAGAAGGATTAGGGAGTCAACACCTCTAGGACTAGTGATGTGAGTGTGACAACTTGTCTCAAAAAGAAAAGTTGATGTGAATAGTGGAAACACTATTTGACACTATTCACATATTCTTTTTCCTTTTTAAAGAATAAGACTATGATGAGATTTGAATTTTTCCTAAGCAATTTTAGGTTCCAATTAATTCTAAATGATGGTTTTGGCTTTGGATTAATTATGGAAATTAATTAACCTTTAATTAGAGCCTAATATTGCTTAGGTTTGGAGTTAAACGGCTCATTAAGCCGGAAATGCAATATGCAGGGGCAAAACCGTAATTTTTACCAAAAGTTGTCCGGGATCTCCGGGACTTAAACCAACATAGTTTATGCCTTAAAATCATTGTTTTGAACCTCAGAACAAAGTCCGGGTCAAAACGGAACTTATCTTGCCTTAATGCATTCTGGGGTATTTTAGTCATTCTGTGTAAATCTGAGAAATGAGGTTTTCCTGCTTTGTTAGGCACTCATGCTCATACAATCCCCTTCATATAACATATGAACCCTATGAGGATGGCCAAAGCCGGCTGTCCTCGTGTTTCGGGTAAAAATGACCTCAGGGGCATTTTGGTCATTATGAAAGTTTTAGCGAAAACCGGGGCGTTACAAAGACATCATCCAAATATCACGTCCTTAATACATACAAGTTACTAGTTTTCTTTTGAAATCATTTTAGGACTTCTAAAACTCATTGAAAACCTATTTTATTTCATAAAAGAGGGCTAAAAATAGCTATAAGGCAGTAGCTAAGTCAAAGCATGCTTTAGAAGAAGTTTAACTCATAAATCTTTTTGATAATACTTTTATAAAACTCTTAAGGCCAAAAAAAATCTTAGAATATAGATTGTTGGCTCTTGTGACTAGATGAAATTTACATCAAGTTCATTATCATCACATGGCCGAAATATGCATCCATGGGGATGTTTCCATAACCAAACTTTAACTTGAAATAAAGAGGGCAAGTCTTTGAGCTCTTGAGCCTTTAAGTGATGACAAAAATATAAAACGTGCTATGCATCCCATTTTATTCTTCATTATAAAGTAAAGTGAGGACTTCAAAGTAAATATGAGATGCAAGAACTTGAAATATAAATATGAGGTGCTAGAAATATAAATATGCAAGGCTTGAAAATAAATATGCAAGACTTGAAAGTAAATATGCAAGTTCATTTTATCTTGTAGGATTTAAATGATGACTTAAAATATAAATATGAATTCAAGTCCAGTTCTTTATTTTAGTGCTCTAGACTCCACACCAATCGGCTTTAAGGTCGAAGTAGGTGAGCTTCGAGATTAATTATTAGGTGATATGAAAATGCAACTCTTGTTTTAATCTTTACATTTTTAGGTGATAGCTCAAAAATAAATATGCTAGGCAACAAAAATAAATATGAATGTAAGTTCATTTTACATTCTTCACTAGAGCTCTTGCAAGACTTTAAAGGGGCTTAAACCTCAACCCAAACTTATCATAGCAAGATAAAGCAAGCTTTAGAGTTCTTGTACCAAGGTTTACAAAGAAACCATATGGTGTGAACTTCATCATCAAGCTCTAAGGAGATGGACTAAAAGAACAAATCAAGTTAACATTCCTTTAAAAAAGGAAACTCAAAAACTTAAAGAAAAGGAATGATGGCCAAAAACTTAGAGGGAAGAAAAGGAAAGAAACCGAAATCAGGAGGAAAACAAAGAACCATTTTGAAACTCTAGAGACCATGACCTTGATGATGTATTAGCACCAACATCATGTGTCCTCATCATTGAGTTCATATATTCATTTTAGGACATCATCAAAATAAAGCTTCTCAAGGATAAGAAAGAAAGAAACCAAAAACATCTTTTACTCAAGAACCAAGATCAAGCTTTAGAGGTTACACAAGTGATGAATATCATCATGGAATTCTCATCATTAAGCTCTCATTTCCAAGTTACCAAAGGCTCTTGGCCGAAAATCAAAGGAGAAGAGAAGAAGTTCTAAAAGTTTCAAGAGAAACCATAAAGCACATAACTAAAAATAAAACTTTAATGAATGAAATGCTTAGAAAAAAATCCCTACCTAGTGACTTGAGGTTGAGATGAGTGAAGAAGATGAAGAAATTGAAGAAGATGAGCTCTTGAACTTGAGAGAAAAGAAAGGCTCCAAGTATTGTTGAAAACTCAAACTTGGTAAATGAACTAAAAGTGATTTAAGTTCATCCAAGCATGCTATTTATAGAGAAGTGAAACAATATGGAGGGTGAAATGGGAGGAGGAATTTCGGCCATCATCATGCAGCCCATGAGTTTCATAAGCTGAAAGATTGTATTCTTGAAGCATTGTGAGGTATGGCTCAAGGTAAGGTAAGGTATGGCTTAAGGTATGGTGTGATATGGTTCTTTGAGTGTTTGAAATTCAAACATGTGATGGAAATGAAGGGGAGAGGTGGCCGAATTGCATCAGCCAAGGGAGGAGAAAAATCTCTCTTTTAATTGTAGTTTAGAGTTATGTTTAGGTGTGTCTTTGATTAGGCTTAAGTTTAGGAATTTGTGAGAAAGTGTTTAGGTGACTAAGGATGTAATTAAGGATTTCAAGACAAGGTTAGGGAGTGCTCTTGCTTCATTAGTGAGATAAAACTCATTGTAGTGCATAAACAATTCTAGACACAATTCCTTAATTTAAGGAATTGGAGAGAGAAAATAACTATTCAAGATTCCAATACTAGGAATCTTGAGTTTTAAAAAGAGATTTAGGTTTAATTTAAGCAATTTTAGGTTCTAATTGATTTTAATAACTTATATTGACTCTAGATTAGTTATGGAAATTAATTAACTTTCGATTAGAGCCTAATATTACTTAGGTTTGCTTAATTATATCATTAAGCTTAAACGGTACTATGCCAGGGGTAAAATCGTAATTTTTTTGTAAAAGCTGCTCGGGACCATCGGGACTCAACCAGATACTTTTAAACATATGGAAACATCTTTTAAAACCTTCGAGGAAAGTTTCGGGCTCGAACGGCTCCTTTACCCGTATAAAAATGCTATAGGGGTATTTTAGTCATTTTGACCCGAAACAACAGAAAACAATGTTTTCGTTTCCGAAACTACTCAAGGACCATCCAATCCCCTTCAAATATTGAGTTGACCCTTCAAAGATGGCCGGGCCGGCTATCTTCAAATTCCGGGCAGAAAATGACTTCAGGGACATTTTGGTCATTTTTTCTCAGACAGAAAATCGGGGCGTTGTACATAATCATTTTTATATTTTAAGTTATCACTTTAATTCTTGAAGATAATAATATGAACTTGCATATTCATATTTACATTTCAAGTTATCACCTAAATCATAAAGACCTAAAAATGAATTTCCATCTTTATATTTATATTTCAAGCTTTGCATAATCATATTTATATTTCAAGTTATCACTATAATTCTTGAAGATAATAATATGAACTTGCATAATCATATTTACATTTCAAGTTATCACCTAAATCACAAAGACCTAAGAATGAATTTGCATCTTTGTATTTATATTTCAAGCCTTACATTTCATATTTATATTTCCAAGTTATCACCTTATAATAATAATAATAAGGTTATAAGACAAGTTTATGATTCTGGTTATCACTTAAATCCTAAAGTTCAAGATTTACTTCTTTTATCTTAAATGGCAATTTTGATCATGGACACTTCTCATCTATTCATTTTTGGCCCTTATATAATTCTGATTTAAAGCTTGATATATTTTATTTTTAGGTATGATCTTGTCTTTAAACTTGTACAAAGAAATTTTGAAAGACCTAGAAATTGGAAAATATTAAGAATATGATTTTTGTCATGATTTTAAATTCTAAAGGTTTAGAATTCTGATCTAATATTTTAGAACTGGAATGGTTACTGATTTAGTATGTTTAGATGAGTTTAAATCACTAATAGTTGTTGTAAAAATTGTTTTTTAGTGTTTTAGAAAAAACTAGTAACTAAAAAGGATCAAAATTATGTTTTTACGAAGCTTTTACAATGCTAATTTTTCTGATTACTGTTCGTCCCTATTCATCACTGTTCACCACTGTTCACTACTATTTATTGGTATTCACACATTTAAGGATCATTAATAATTATCATAAAAATTGTTCTTAGCATTTTAGGAAAGTCTAGTAACTAGAAATGATTAAAATTGTGATTTTATAAAACTTTAAGGAGACTAATTTTCTGATTCTGTTCAAGGGTTGTTCAAGGCTGTTCACATTGTTCACACACTTAAGAATTACTTATATTGGATGTTTAAGTTGTTTTTGGTATCATAGATGCATAAAAGGGTAATTACAAGTGTTAGATTGGGCCGTTTTGCAAAATGTAGAAAGTTGTGTTTTGAACTATCAATTATACTATTTCAGCCAAATGATTTTATTTAGAGCTACTAATGATGTTGAATGTGTCCATGAATCCAAAATACCATTTATGATGTTTAGATAAAGTTTTAGAAATTTCGGTTGTTGTTAAAATTTGGTCTATAGCCTTAAAAGGTTTTTATGATGAGTTTAAATGGTTTCTAATAGTTATATGTCTCTTGAAAGTATTGGTTAATGTTAAAGATCTCTAGTTTGTGAGAATGTGTTAAAAAAAGGTATTTACGTTTTGACCCGTAACCTTTAAGAAATTGCGATTTAACCTCTTTTGGGGCTTAAGCATAAATATTGATAAATTTGATGAGATGAATGTGATTGATATCTCGTGAAGGCTATGTTCATGTGTTGAAATTTATATGGCTTATGGATATATGCAATGAAATATGATGCATGTTTATATGATTTAAATTATGGCATGTTATGGTTTGTTTGATTCATTAAGATGCATAAGTTCATGAAGTTTATGAGCATGAAGTATTGAAATGATGAGTTATTCATGTTCGCATCTTATATATCACGCCAAGATTAAAGGTGCCATAAAACACATGGAAATGATCCTCTAGACTCCTCGAATTAAAGGTTATGACAGGTGATCTAAATAGGAAATGATTCTTTAGACTCCCCAAATTAAAGGTTATGAAAGGTGATCATAATGCCCCCTATCCCGTACCTTAAGAGTCAGGAATTTAACTTATCAAAAGGGATAAGATTATGCTAGTAACGACTAGTAAGGTATGAGCTCATAACCTAGAACTCTCAATAAAATAGAGAAAATAGGGTGGCCCCCAAGGAAAAGAGAATTAGAAGTTTAAGTCACCTATAAGAATGATGATCGTGATTCTATGTCCTTTATATCATGTGCATTGTTTCATGAATTCTATGATATTTTGTACATGATATTGACATGCATTCATGACTAATATGTTGCATTTATGACATTAAGATTCATGCTAAAAGATACGAGCCTCGGCTAATGGTATTTAGAACTTAATGAATGAAACTTATATATATGTCCACCATTTTCATAATTAAACCTGAGGTTCCTGGGGACGATGACGATGACACTTGTGTTAGAGTCGGGAAGCCTTACTGAAATTCTTATATAACTTTCTCATCTCTTTTCTTTTTTGTGTCGTCTCTAGACATGAATGATGGTGTAGTTCGTGATTTACCTTGAGACTAGACGAGGAGCTACGGAGATAATTTTCCCTTGGATATTTGCTTTTAGAGTGATCGTATCTCATTTATCAGTTTGTATTCTATTGATGGAAATATATTGATGTCCTTATGTTCATAGGACATTACTATTATGATACAGTTATTGATATGTTATTATTATTTGAGTTATGTTATGCCATGATTGTATTATGTATTTACTTGTTATTCGTTTCTAACATCTCTCTTACGCAGGCAAGATGAATGACGTTAGATATTTAGTATGCGCGGCTCACATTTTGGTATTTGAGTTCAAAAAAAAAATTTACCCATATTTTCACTAAAGTATTTTCAAGAAGTTGAGTTAAAAACTGGAACAAAAAAGTAATAACTAATAATTAACTTAAATGCATCCTAGGCGTGTTGAGTTAAATATTAGGGTGTTACACACCAAGCTTCCTTCACACAGCTTTTCAATATCGATGGCTCCTCTTCCTTGTTATCCACATTGGAAATGCTACAGTTAGGTTAAGTTGCTGGTAGCGCAGGAATTCTTAAAGCTCCCTAAAATCATCGTTTAGATCCAAGGAGATAGAGTTTCTAGCGGTTCACAGGAGTGGGGACTATACGTTGAAAAGTACATGAGAAAGGAGGATTGAATCGTGTTTTCATTTTTTTTTCCCTGTTTTTGAAAACTTTTAAACAAATATTATTAAGTGTTTACTTAAAGAGCAGTGGAAAGATTGTCAGAGATATTCAAAAAGCAACTTTTTGAGCTAGGATAAAATAGAATACTATATAAATAAAAGTTTTCAGAAAAGGGTTATAAATAAACACAATACAAAATATAAAGAGAGTTAGAGAAAAGAGAAGTGCTGCGTAGAATGTTTTTATACTGGTTCGACCAACCTGCCAATTATCCAGTTCTCAACAACTTATTGAGTTACACTAAAACAACTTTTTCTCAACCTTGAGAAAGTCAAATAGTCTTTCAATAACCTTCTCAAGCTATCTCACATGACCAGTAGCTCACTCTACTATCACTTTCAATTAGTCTTTGACTAGCTTCTCCAAGCTAAATTCACGATGATCACTACTGGTTGAGGTACAATGATTTTGAAGATTGATTCACTCTAACTAACAAACACTTAAGTTTTCTCAAAATAATATAGTGTATGAGCTGAAAACTTAAATGACTTATTTCTAACAATTCTTCCTAGGAAGAAGATGATATCTAATGAGAACTTAAAAAGAAGACTTTTACAGACACAGAAATTGATTACAAGCAGTAATAGCTTTACAGCAAAAAGGAGGATTATCTTATTCTTGAAGGATTTGCAAGCATTTCAACAAAAAAGTCTTTTTGTTGTAAGCACTTGACTTCCTTTTGTACTTGATATTCTATTTCAGACCATTGCCCCTTGATTTGTTTTCCTAGTGATATGTTTTGATCTCCTTTGTGTCTTGAAAAATGCAATCTATAAGACTAGCTTGGCTATGTCAGAGCCACTTTGCAATTGCAGAGACCATTGTAAGATGAGGTTTCTGAGTCCATTTTTCGAAATTACTTTTTATTTTTTGAACGAGGTTTTTAATTTTTTCTTCTAGAAGCCAAGACGGTTGATCAAGTTAAAATGTGAGATGTCACTATCATTCCTTTTCTAAGTTTGACTTCGATTTAAATTTTGAATTTTTCCTCACTTTCTGTAAAGTGTGCACGTTTAATCAAAAAACATGCTTTCTGAAGCACTAATTCAGTTTCTGGACTTCCCTTTGATCTTCACAGCTTCAATCAAAGCTTGTTAGTGAAAATATCATTATGATTGAAGACAGTAACCACAACTTGCTTTAGAGGAGCATAAAAATCTTCATTGTGAATCATTTTCTGAAGATGACGACTACTTTATGAAGATCTAAAGCTTGGTTTCTTATTCTTTATTTCATTTCTTCATGTGTTACATATACTAACGTCCATTTCAAGGATTATTTTTCACTTTCTTTAAATTATGAATCTCTTTGAATGTGATTAAACATGTTTACACATAATATCATGAAAATAAAACTTGTTTGAGGAGTTATATACTACCAAGATGGCCCTGTTAAGTACTCAAAAAACTCAAGTGAAAAATTAGTCATTCTTCAAAAAATATTTCAACAAAATTGGTTTGTTGTCATTAAAAACTTTAAATAATAATGATTTTTGAAGGGTTCTGAAGCTAATAATCTTTCCCTTTTGATGATGACAAACCTAATTTTGAGAAAATCTTTTATAGAGTACTTCGAAAAAAAATAAAGTACTGAAGTAACCTTGAACTAGAGCAAAAGAAAATTCTCTCAAAATACATTTGTAAATGGAGTTTCAGAAGATCATTTCCTTAAGGTTTGTAGCAGATGTTTACAGGCCATTCAGCAACCTTAAGTGACTAATATTAGAGTTGTTCTCTTTGAAAAAGATTTTTGAATTGTATCAAAGCATTTTGTGAAACATATCAGAGCATTTACGCTTCTAAATAGACATAGCTTGATTTTAAGTCATTTTACTTTCTGAACTTAATCACAAATGGTTTTGAAAGATGATAATGCTTGTGATATAAACTAGAGTTGAATTCCATACTCAGCACGGCTTTGTCCAAAGCAAAAAAAAACTTCAAAAGAACATCCTTTTTAGAGAATCACTTTCAGCATCAAAACCACACATATATAAATCATGCAACTAGTAAAATTGCAAACCACATATGAATTTCTAAAGCTCATTATTCAAATCAACTATGTATCAAAGCAAATGTTATTTGAGATAACACTTAAGCTTGTGCACCAGAATATTTCTTGATATGATAAAACTCCAGTTTGATTATCAGAGCATGAAACACAGCATGAAGGTTAAGAGATATATATATCTAAGCATGTGAAAAAAAATAACTAAGAAGTTAGAGTAGCAACTATTCATGTCTTCTTAGTTGAGCTTCGATTTCTCTATTGGAGGCTTTGTAATGCCCCAATTTTTACTGTAATTTTTACTGTCATTAGAAATTACTCAATTATCGAATTACCGTAGGTAATTATTACATAAGATTTGAGGCCGAACAATCCTCAATAAAGGAATATAACATTAGAAGAGAGGTTAGGAACGATTCATGCGAGAGTCACAAATCCCGAATTTCTGTACATATAAAATGACCAAAATGCCCCTGAAGTTATTTTACTCAGAAAATGAGGATCGTGGGCCCCACCTATTCTCAAGGGGATATTTTGAGGATAATAAAGGATTGTTTGTGTTATGTGTGTTAATAGAGCAGAAGGATCTCAATTTTGAGTTCCGACGCGCGAAATGACCAAAACGCCCATGCGGCTGTTTTAACTTCGATGTGCGTGCCGACTGAGCCCGAACCTCACTAAAATGTTTTAAAATGTGTTTTTAAGCCATGATTAACCATTGGTTAAGTTCGGGTGGCCTCGGGCAGTTTTTAAATGAAAGTACGATTTTGCCCCTGTTTTTGGGCAGTTTTGCGAATTTCGGGATTTTTGATTCGTATATCGAAACCTAAGCAATATTAGGCTCAAATTAAAGCTTATTAAATTCTAAATATTAATCTAGAGTCAAAATTATGTATTTAGATTGATTAGAACCCAAAATTGCTCAAAAACACCCAAATTGCTTACTAATTCACTTAAACCTTTAACCGTAAATTCTCTAAATTACATGAATACCTTGCCTACACCTAAATAATGCATGGAACACACAAATTTCACTTCTTTGGGCTGTAATGGACGAAATTACTGATGCCATTATGCAGCTGAATTATTGCCAAAAGTTGCACTAAAACAAAATGCCAAAATGTCACCATAGGAGACATAATTCCTTAATTTCATACAACTTTGTCTAAAATAATTTTTCCTCCCTTATTTCTCCTGCAAAATTCCGTCCACTACCTCATCATTTTAGCCAATTAGAAGCCTCAAAATCTTCTATAAATAGGCTTGCTTGAGTGGTCTTGGAATGCTTGGTTCATAACTAGTTTTTAGGAGCACCAAAAGCTTTCTTTCTTCCTCCTCTTTGGCTGAATTCTTTCTTCAATTTTTTCAAAGAGATTTTGTTTCATTTCACTTCAAGAAACCAAGTTCTCTTCCTCTTCTTCAACTCAGATTAGGTAGGGAGTAGTTTCTAAATTTATTTCTATGCTTTGAGGAGTTGTGTTTTTAGCTCAAAATGATGAAATTATGAACTTACCTTAGCTTTCCATTTTGGTTTTCTTCTTCAATTTTTCTTTAACCAATTCAACCATATGGCCTAGGTGGAACTAAGATGATGGCTTGATGATGAGGACCTTGAGGGTGGGTTGTAAATCCATCACAAGTTAGGCCTCTAAAGCTTGAAAATTCCACTTGATGCAAAACTTTAAAGAATAATGCTTCATGATGCTAAAACAAAGATTTTTAGTTTAGAACTTGAAAGATGTATTTTCCTTTTATGTTTTATTTCTTGTTAAGATATGTATTGGGTTGAATTTATAATTCTTTTAAAGTCTTGAAGGAGCTCTAGTAAAGAAACAAAATGAATTTGCATCCATGATTAAGTTTATGCTTTGCATAACCATGTTTACCTTCTATGTCATCACTAAATTTTCAAGAATGAATAAATGAACTTGCATTTCTCATGTTTAAATTCCAAGCTTGTATTTCATGTTTATGTTTCAAGTCATCACTTAATCTTTCAAGATAATAAAGAGGTTACATCTCATATTTAATTTATGCTCTCACTATATTTTATAATGGCTAAAAGAATCAACGCATGGCATGTTTATTTTATGTCATCACCTAAAGATCCTAGAGCTCAAAGACTTGCCCATGTATCACAAGCAAAGAAATATGATTATTGGAGTTAAAGAATTTATTCTTTAAAAAGTCTTGAGATTGGAGCTTAAAAAAAATGTAATAATAATTCTCTTCTCCCTCTATCGGTCCATGCGGACTACCGCCGCGCTCGGTTTCTTAATAATCTCTTCTCCCTCTATCTGGTCCTGTGCGGACTACCGCCGCTCAGGTTTCTTAATATTCTTTTCTCCCTCTATCGTCCTGTATGGATTACCGCCGCTCCAGTTTATTGTATCATGTTTATATTTCAAGTTCTTGCATCATGTTTAATTTTCAAGTCATCACCTTAAATCTTAAAGATAAAGAAATGGAATTGCATATCATGTTTATAATTCCAAGCTATCACCTTATAAAGATAAGATTAAAATAAGGTTGCATAGCATGTTTATAATTCTAAGATGTCACCTAAATCTCTAAAGCTCAAGACTTACTCCTTTTATCTTAAGTGAGAATTTTAATTGTGAAGATCCTCCCAAATTTGACAAAAGAACTAGTTTCTAAATGAGTTTTAAGGCTTTACAAGGATTTTACGGGGAACTAGTATTTTATATGCACTTAAAATATGATTCTATGTAATTGCATGAGGTTCATGATTCGCCACTGATCCGAGTTTAGTATCAATGTGTGATAATGATTTGATATGATTGAAGTTGTGATAATTATGGTTTATTGTTAAGAGAATGATTCATAATTGGTTTAGTAACTAATTAGTTCTATAATTGATAATTCTATGTAAGGATTGGATGCTTATTAAGTACTTGATATCATTGAATGATTTCCTGGCTTGCATGTTATAGTTCCGCTTGCAAATAATGAGAATGCTTATACATGAAATATTCTTTATTATGTAAAATTTACCTTTTTGCTAGAAGAAAGTGTATCATTGTAAAAGTGTAATTTGGAAAGGTTCTCTGGCTAAGGAAAGAGTTGGTATTTAAGCGTGTCCATTGTGACCCACCTCTCTTTCCTGGGAATCTCCCATATGCATGATTACAGTTGATATATATTATTCTAGCTTAAGACTATAAATGAGAAAATGTTATGATGTTTATGAATTGTATTGTGATATAACATGCAAAGATTTAATGGTGACTTAAACTTATAAGAAAATGATCCTTTGGAACCATCAGACTATAGGTGGTGAAAAGGTGATTTTAGCCCCCTAACCCGTTCTCTCAAAAGGGTAGAGTCGGGACTTTAGCTTATCAAAAGGGATAAGTATATGCTAGTGACGACTAGTAAAGTATGAGCTCATAACCTAAATTACTCCTAAAAGGGTGGAGTATAGGGTGGCCTAAGGAAAATAATGATGATGATAAGATTTTAAGTCACCTAAGGAACTAAAGAAATGAAATATGTGCACTATGTCCACGTGAGCTAATATTATATGACGTTCTTTTATGCATGTTATTTGATAATGATGATGAGTAAAATGATGTAATGATAAAGGAAAAGTTCATTGTAAATATGACATGTTAAGATTATGATGCATTATAAGACGCATGATTAAAAATTGACGAACCTCGGTTAAGTATTTGTCCGAACTTAAAATGAATCTTTGCATGCTCACTATTTTAGAATAATCCCGAGGTTCCTGGGGACTTTGATGATGACACTGTAGAAGAAGGTACCTTACTGAGAATTCTTTAGCAAGATTCTCACTCCCTTTTCTTTATTTCCATCATTGTCTCCAGATTCAGATGGCGACATTCGTCCTAACGCCTACTTGGGAATTTCACTATGATCCGGTGCATCGCTCGTATCATTTTGAAGGGAGGTGCGCAGTTCGTGTTTTTATTTACATAGGTCGTCCATTTGCACATCCTGTCCCTAGTTATCGATTTTCTCCTACTTCTCCCTATGGCGATGAAATGGTTTTCGAACATGCACGTCCACTTGATGAAAGGATGTTACGTTCTTATCCCGCTTCATCTGCTGTCCATGGATTTCCAGAGTATGTTCCCGAGACGAGATATTCTCAACCTGACCCTGCAGAGGACACTCCTACTCATGTATATTCCGAGAGCTCGCTTACTCCCACACGTGTAAGAGAGGGTAGTGAGGAAACAGTTGTTCAAATGAGGTTAGCAAGAAGGTCTGTCCATGCGACCCCACTGGTGCATCTCGTGTGTCCCCTCAGGGAGCTCATCGATGGATCAGATTTATTCCCCATTTCCAGGACAAAGGGCCATAGAGGGTTCTTAGTAGATTTATGTGTGATCATGCACCTTAGTTTTAGGATAACCTTCCCGGCTTATGGAGTTATCTAGTTTAGGGGCATGTATTTCCTTAAGTATATTTTCTTTTATGGGTTTGCATAAGATAATGATGTATGAACATAATCCACCCTTTGAGTGAGGTTATTGTATGTAAATATATGCTATAATGTGCTTATGGATGTTATATGATGGAGCCTAAGTAATATGATGTGATATATTCTTAAACGTCTTATTATACTCCGCTTACTCGTTCACGTTGTACTCGGCTCACGTTTTCAATTATGTGTTTAAAAAAAAATGGCTCGTAATTTCACTAAGTATTTTCAAATTATGAAGAAAGAACCAAAGCAAGGAGTAAAGTCTAGTCATTAATCAGATTCAACCTAGATGTATCTAGTTAATTACTAGGGTGTTACAGGCTTCAACTCTCTCTATCCCTGAGGCCATATCTTATTGATTATTTAGAAGGAGTTGGACCTTCGAGAGACTTGGTTGGGACACAGGTTGAGATTGGCTAGGAAGATGGATTGTCATTGTTGGGGCAGCCTAGGGTGTAGGCTCTTGACTGTCTAGGGGAATGGTGTCCCTAAACTTAGGTGAGTCTGCTTCTTCAGTAGCAACAGTAGCAAGTGGAATGGATGGTGGTGTATCAATATCTAAAGTGATGGGTACAGATTTAATAGCATCAGTGGGTGGAGGAGCATGTAGAACTTCAGTAGTTTGAATTATTAGAGCAGAATTAGTGGCAACAACATATGGAGCAGGATTAGGAACATTTTCAGCAAGAGCAATAGTAGTAATAGAATGAAAGTAGCTGTTTTCTAATGTCTCATTCTTTTCCTCCAGTAAAGTTATTATTATGAATGGAGGAGGTTGAGGTACTAACAACATTAAAGCACTAGACGGATTTGTAGCTTCCTCATCTGGCTCTTCCACAATAGGCTCTAGAGCATGAGATTTCTCATTCTTTTGGAGACTTTCATTCTCCTCAAGAATTTCCTTTACTTCAGTTGGTTCTTCTCCTTCTTCAAAGGAGTCAGTGTACACCAAGAGTGGGAAAATCTTTTGGCTAGTTTCTCAACTTGTGCGCAATTTTGGCCAAACAAGCTTCTCCATAGGGTGGTGGGATGTTTTCACCAAAGATAGCAGAAGGAGGAGCTGTGTTAGATGAGGTTACCTAACGCCTATAGCGAAAAACGCCAGATCTTGTAGTGGCGATGCCCATGGCAGAGGAGAAGTAGACGATGGCCCTTACAATGGATATGTTAGCAAAGACTGCCATCACGAAGTAAATCCGCTTCAATAGTGGCACGACAGAGAAGAAAGCAGAAGCTAAAAGCAAGACTCATCAATTGGATCAAAATTATGACTTAATGGGCCTAGCTGACAAATACTAGTTCAGATCAATGAACATCTTGACTAGAATAAAAAAAAAATTTCAAGGAACATCCATTCTTATAGCTAACATATGTGACCAAAAATAACATACGAGGTCCAAACCCAATGAAAAGTGGATTGTGTTTCTCCAAGAGTAAATGATGCATTGAGATTTGGACCCCCAAAAAAAATGCATCGAGGTTTTTTGTAAAGAAAAATGTTATTTGTACTCATGGAATGTGGGACACTATGCTAACTTATACCTTATCCACCATTAAATAAGATATGGAGTTTATTTGAATGGGGTCCACATCTCATCCAATGGTGGATGAGGTGTGAGTCGACACAATGTTTCACATTCCATGAGTACAAACAACACATCTCTTTCGTAAAATAAGACGATGCCCAAACCAAAATTAAATAAATAAATAAAATATGAGGGTGTATTGGACTTGAGGACAATAGTGTGGTGGATCCAAAACTAGCAACATGAAGGGGATGAGGCAATTGATAAAGGATCTGATCCCCCGACCCCTAACCCTAACTAAAAAAGAGAATGAGGCAATAACAATATATCTAAAGTAGTGGTCGGTGGCTAATCAATTTTATCTTTTTGAGACCGTTAAACAATTGACCTATGCGAACTGGTTTATCATTCTTTTTTCCTTAGATTATTGGACCTTGTGAACTAGCAATTCACCAGGTTGCCAGTTTTTTTTGGTGAAAAAATTGCTGAGTCAAATTGGTTCATATTGGTTGTTGTGCAAGTTTGATTTTCTACCCTATCCAAATCACTTACCCTATCAGTTTACCAGTTTGGTCCAAGTTTTATAATATTGGATACTAATATCCGTAAAGGTATCGGACTGCCAAAATTGTATGGACACATAAAACAAAAGAAAGGAGAGAAAAACCCATTGGAATAGTTGTGGACATGTGTGCCGAATTTGTTGATCATCTCAAATATTGCTAGGTTGCTGACTAATGTTAGTCCAATTATGGACATATTGTGCCATTATTATGAACTAATATTAGTTCACTCATTTTGTACTGTTAAATGGTTTTTATTTTAAATCACACAAAAGATATTTTGACTTCTCTATTTTCTATTAAAATTAATTATAGGTGCATCAAATCTTAAATATTGCAATTAATTATAAGTTTTTATTCCTATAATACTCTTGTATTAAATATTAGGAGAAAGAACCTAATCTTTTAAGGTGGATGAACAAGTAATTAGCATATTTAATGACTTTTTGTTGATACATTACAATGGGATTCCACCCTATCACCCTCAATTGGGTGAAAAAAAAAGGATTTGGTGGAATATGATGTAATCCATTCCAATGTGAACTACTCTACTATATTACAACTATGTCAATCCAAACAATGGGAACACATTCCATCCTAATGAATTGTATTACTCTCCATTCCTTATCACTATCATATGAGCTCAAGGCAAGTTGAAAAATAAAAACCACAATGAAATCAACCACAAATACAAAAGACATCAGACAAAAAAAGGTTAAGAAGAAAAACTAGTAGTGACCAGAAAAAGTCATCAAGGGCCAAAAACAAATGAATGATGCCCTAAAATCTAACCGACAACACAAGATGAAGGGAATAAGAAATACTACAGCAATGGGACTAGGCAAGTTTAGATGATACTATGTTTATGGCTTTTCTTGGGACTCAAAATACAAGTATGCTTGGCAATATAACTTACTACTTCAAAACAATCAAGATAAATATTATTATTACTATATCTAAATACAAGCTAATGAAAATTACTTTTGGTTAGTGTGACAAAGAATCTTAATCTAAAGGACTTTACCATAACAGCTATTTGTACGTAGTATTATTACCCTAGGGGTTCGATCCTTGCTTGCCTAGTCCTGATTTTTCAAAATACGATCTTTGGCTTCCAAGCATCAATCAAGGTGTTTGGTGCCATTAACCATTTTCTTAAGATTGGTTTTGAGAAGATTCACAGATCTTTCATGCTTAAAGATATCTAAAGATGCTTTATGGACTTGTTATATACTTCAGCTTTTAAGGCAGTGACTTCTTCCTGAAGAAGATTTTTTTTATTAAAAAGCTTTTCTCTTTCATACCTTAGCTTTTCATCTTCTTTCTTGAGGTTTTCAAAATCATCAAAGAGCTTCTAAAAGCACTTTTTCAATCCTGAGTAATAAGATAAAAGGAGTTGTGAATCATCAAGTAATTCACCAATAGCCTTTTGAAGAACATCGTAAGGTGTAATACCCTAATTTTTCATTTAAACTTAATTTTGTGCTAATTAAGATTAATTTTAATTAATGATTAATTATGATTAATTATCTTAATTAATTAAATAATGGATAATGAATCATTCCTAATTTAATTTAATTTAATTTCTTAGCAGTTCAAGTGCAAGTTTACATTAATTATTGTGTTAAATTATTTAAAAGTTAAGAATTAGAGTATTTTGAAAATTTAGAACTCCCTTCAATCCAAAATTTCAAATTCCCTCCCAAAATCCAAATTTTAAGACACATCGTTAAAATAAAACTTATTTGAATGGGTAGTGTATTAAAAAAATTTAATATTTAAATGTAATCTTGAGTTTATTTAATGATTATTTCAGTGTGTTGTGTATCTCACTTATCCCTATCATATTACACTAATACCTTTTCCCACCTACTCAAAAGAAAAAGAAACCCTATTCCCTGGCCAACACAAATCAACATGTAATACCATAGTTTTAAATAAAAAGGTTAGAGAAGTTTTTTTGGAACTAGGAAGGGTGCTAGTTTCCTTTATTTGTTATTCTGGGTCCTGAATTCTCCTAAGCCTGGATTCTACACATCCTTGGAGAGCTATATGATAGAATCACATTCTTGAGATCAGAATTCCTGGTAATTGTTCCCAAAAGAAAAATAAGTTAAATAATGATTTTTAATAAATTTTATGAAACCTTTATATAGTTCGTTTTTAGGCCACAAGTTTATAAAATCTTAAAAATTCTTGAATTTAAATTAAAATCCAAAATTTGGATTATGATTTATTGTGATTTTAATTTTTTTGATATTTTATTTGAATTAAAATAGGGGCATTTCCTTTTTTATATTTATGTTTTAAAGTTAATACCCATTAACTTAAAATTAAGAAATGTAAATAAGTGAGTATTGAGATAACCCAATCTAATACATATCAACACCTGAATTATAACATGAAAAAATGAGAAAAACCACTCTAGTGAGCACTGCAGGGCTTACTGGAACAGTAAAGTGGTGCAAGTCAAAAAAATATGTGCTCTGGTGAGTGCTACAATGCTCAAAACTTTTACAAAACCCCACTTTTCGGGGTTCAGAATACACACACCCCAAATATACCCCTAACTCTAGAAACTTTGCTTCTCTACCTCCCTCTACCCCAAAACTTCAATTTTCTTCAATTTTCTTCAAATCTAAATTAAATTTGTCATCTTTTAAGCTTTAAGGTATGTGATTCTCTTGGTTTTCTTCAAATCCATCTTGTTTTAGGGAAATTTTTAATGGTTTCTCTAAGGTTCAAGCAAGGAAGGTCTTATGGTACAATAAGTGTAGATTTGAGTTATTTAGAGGTTTCAAAAGTTAATTTAGAATTCCATTGCTCTAACGGCAGAGACTAGAGCCATTTACTCCAAGAAACCCTATCAGTGTTGACCCTCCTCTAGCTTCTGTGTCACAACCCGACTTGGAAACGTGACCGGCACGTGAGGAATCCCATCCCCACGTAAGCCTTGTGACCTCTGAGTCTCTCTATATGCATAAAATATGTGATACTATACTTAAAATATGATCTTTCTTATAAATTATTATCATTTTCTCTAATTAAAACATAATATTTAAATTGAAAAAAACTAAGGCATAATCATGGTCACAAACTGAAAATCAATTTAAATTCTTGAAAGCTGAAATGCTAATACATTTTCAATTCATTACATAAATCCTTAGGCATAGTCTACATTTCAAAATACATACTTGAACATTGAAAACATATAGGAAAATACATATTCACTGAAAATAAATACAGCATGTCAAAGTAAATGCATGGCTTGAATCCTACATGCATATTTACTGGAGCCTTCTAAAACTAACAAAAGCCTAAACTAGACCTTACAACAATGTAAAGCTCACCAAGAGATTGCTGCAGATACTGGACTGATAAAGAAACTGGTTCTGCTTCTGTAACTATGAGAGGAAGGGAGAGGGAGTCAGTGAGTGAGCTCTCACCCATCACCCACGTAGGACAACCAAGGAATATACCATATACAATATACATGCAACAATCATAAACCATTTGATATTCATATGCATAATCTTATAAAAAAATATATCTTTGTATTCATAAATTCATAAGAAGACATCTCTAAGTTCTTACTCCAACAAGAAAATCATTTCTCATATACAAATAATATCTCTTAAATCAAATATTCTTTGAAAAATATTGATAATCTTTAAAAATATAATTAACAATATTCTAGTAGAGAAACATGGATATCTGTCTAGTTATGCATGTCAACCATGACATAATCAATCCTCTATGGGTGCCAAACATGGGCTCCACCCTTAGCCTCTATTGGGTGCCAGACATGGGCTCAACCCTTAAGACTTTGTTCCTTCCCTCCAGACACGGGCACGGCGAAGAACTTGTATTTTCTATTCTGTGAGATTGCCCCTAAGGATAACTTGGTACCAAGGTTAACGATCATTTCTCCTAGCCATTAACTTACTGTTTATTTCTCTATAGCTACCATCTAAACTAGTTTGTACTTAGTTCATATAATCTGAAAACTCTTAAAGCTAATCAAGCTTTGTTATATACTCTAATCTGGGTATCAAAACTCTTTCATACATAATTACTCATACACCTTGAAATCATAAAATCTCTAATATATATAAAACATCTCTGCTTGATATTCTTGCCAAAAAGTTTCAACTGATATTCTAAAATCACATTTTGAAATCTCTAATCTTGAAGTATAAATATGTCATAGCTCTTGTTCACATTTCTCTAACATATGTAATTATCTTGGCTGAATATTTCACAAAAACATAGCTTGAAATCTAAATCTTGAAAACACAATAATGTCCTAAACTCAAAACATATTTGATAAAAAGCAACTCGATAAAATCATATACTCTTCCAACATTTATTTCATTATCTTATAAAACATTTCCCATACATACAACATAACAATCATGATCCCATGGTTTTGTAAAGCTCATTCTTTCATGCTATTATCATAAATCATAATTTTCCTAACTTGATATAATCATGTAAAATCATATTTTATACTTTTACTCATCTCAAATTTCATATTTCGCAATTATCATGCATCAAACATAATCATAATGGTAAAAATAAGGCAATGAGGTCAAACCCACTCACCGTTTGAAGTTGGGAGTGTGTGGACACCGTCAACTTGACCTAGAGAGCTTAAAATGACACCAACAATTGCCGTAGAGCAATCATAACTCTAGATTAATTTCTAATAACCTCTAGATGGCTCTAATATAACCCTAACAACATTGGGGAAGCACCCCCACTTGATAACAATGAGAGAAAATAATAACCCATACTAAGAACATGGAAGAATGGAAAGAACGAAGACAAAATCTATTAACATAAACATACCTTGATGATTGGAGATGATGGAATGGAGTAGATTTGAAAGAAGGAGAGAAAAATTGATGGAGGAGGATGAGGGTTCAGAAATGGGGAGTGAAACCTGAGTTTGGGGGTGTCATTTGACACTGTATCAGCCCCACTGACACCGTTCGCTATAGTGGTCAAGCACGCCCATGCTCCCCCCTTAGACACACTTATGACCGCTATAGCGGTCTTCGACTGCTATAGCAATCCTTAGACCCTAAAACTGCCCTGTTTCATACACTGTGACTACTATAGTGGTCCTAAACTGCTATAGCGATGATAGTAAAATTGGTTTAGCTTACTGGTAGCACCTTTGGGTGCCCCTGGCATCTGGGTTGTCTCACTACTCACTTATTTACATTTCTTAATTTTAAGTTAATATCCTCACTTATTTACATTTATTTAAAGTTAATGTCCATTAACTTTAAAACATAAATGTAAATAAGGAAATACCCCCATTTAGATTCAAATAAAATATCATAAAAATCTAAATCTAAATTTTGGGTTTTAGTTCAAATACGAAAATCTTCGAGATTTTCTAAACTTGGGAGTTAAAAACAAAACGTTTAAGAACTTCATAAAATCATTAAAAATCACTCCTTAGCTTATTTTCATCTTGGCAACAATTACTGGGACTTTTTATCCCAGGAAAGTAGCTTTAACATATAGCCCTCTAAGGAAGTGTAGGATCCCGACTTAGTAAAATTCAGGACCCGGTATATTCAGGACCCGGTAACATGGGTGCGTCTCGGGGGATCCTAGGGCCATACTGGACCTGTCCAAGGACACGTGTACCTGGGGTATCATATTCTGCCACTCATAGGTGAGTGGGTTCATATATGCAACCTCTATATATCTATTTTTATTTAAAGCATGAGATTATATATATGATTTTGTAGCTTATTTTGTGAACAACTAAGATTTCTGTTAGATATTATGTTATGAACTATTTGTTTTTGCATGAAAGCATGTTTTCTTGAGATCACAGGACCTTGATTGAAACTAAGTCTATATAGAGTTGGCCTATGAATTTAAGTGATTAAAGTTGATTTCATGACTATTTGATTCTAGTATACTGCATATTGTTATATGGAAAAAGGGTTTTGAACCTTAAGGTAGAAGACTTTATGGCATGTAAAGTGAAGATTGAAACTTCTGGTTGAGCTAACAGTAACTATAAAAAACAGGCTGTGTGTTAATGATAGCAAATCTGTTGATCTTAGTACCAAGTAACTCGGGCCAGAGATAATAGAGATTTATTGTCACACTGGGGATAGTGAGATGAAATGCCCAGATGTGACTAGATATTTAAGCTTAGACGTTTGTTACATCACATAAAATGTGCGTAACCAGAGCAGAGATTCATGTTTTTCTATTACGGTATTGTTAGGTTAGTTTACAGTAAACTATGATTATGATTATCTACCTATAATTACAAAATATTTTAAGGTTATATCAATGTTACTGTTATTTTGGTGTTATATATCTTCCCTTAGTGTCCCATGAAAGGGGGTCCTAAGTGAGGACTCACTGACTGGGTTTTGATAACAAAACTTACTCCTCTTTCTTTTCTTATATTTTACAGATAGAACAGCTGCTGTAGATACTTCCACACCATCTTCCTCCTAGTAGCATTAGATTTCAGTTGCTAAGTTTGTTAGGTGAGATGTCTAGTATTTTGCTCTAGACGTGCTCTAGTATAGATGCAAGCAGGATCCCAGCATAGGGGGATGTTTCATGCTTTGTACAGTGGAATGTAAATTGGGACTATATGTACTTGAATTTACTTTCATGGATGTTTTATACATCATAGAATTTATTCATATTTCATAGTATTATGATATTAGACTTCGAAACAGACTACGAGATTTCAGTTTTATGATTATGATTTCAAGGGCAAGTGATTTGTATGTAGGAAGAGAACTATTTTATGGATTTTTCATAATTCCAATGTGCATATAGAGATGATACGGGTCACAAGGCTTATGTGGGAATGAGATTTCTCACACGTGCTGGTCACGTGCCCAAGTCGCGTTGTGACACAATGCCCCTTATCTCCTTACCCTTCATTTCTTTTCTTTCCATCACAAACACATCTCATTTTCCTCCACCTCTACCTTCTTTCCCTACCTTCGACTCCATCTATCACTACCACCATCTCTACTCCTTCGCAAGATCCAAACCACAACAACAACCTCATCTCCACCTTAACCTCCACCCACCTTCACTTAGTTTCTTTGGAACCAAGTATGTTAGGTACTACAGTATCACGGCTCTAGCTCTAACAAATTAAAAATTTGTGAAACCTGAGGTACAACAAAAAATGTAGCACAGTGATGCAACTTGGGTTATCTCATGTGGATGCTCAATCTCTATTCAGTCAAGAGGTACAAGGAAAAGGAAAATTGGGGAATTTTGGTTTTAATAAGCAAGAATACTAAAATGAAGATATGAAAAGAAATTAATACTGCAATTAACTAAAATGGACACTAGCTCAATGATTTCCAAGGCTCAAAGACATATCCATCACAAACACACATATTATCAAACACATGGAATGCAGCTAATTTAAGTTATTAGTTCAACCGCTACTAACAACTATGCAATTCACTTAACAACTGTCAAGCATTCAATTAACACATACAAATTAACTAGATGATCAAGACCTAAATATCCAATCAATTGATATTAACCTGTAGCACTAACTGCATCAACTTAAGTCTTAACCGAGACCCAATTCTCAACTCTTTAGTTAATTAAACATACACTAATTAACCAATCAACATCTTAACTATGCACTCTTATCTCAATACCATTAAAAAAATGCACAATCAAGATTGTTCCAAATTATAAAACCTGATCTCAATGCCATTACAATCAAGCTTCATAATAGGTGCCCTCAATTAGTCAAGATCATATCAATTAACCAATCAATAATCATCTAACTAATCATTCAATCATATATCCACATCTTAATACCATTACAATGCAACCATATAAGGGAATAAGAGGCAATAATTCGGAAAACCCAACATTTATTAAAAATAAAGAGTAAGGTTCCAAGGCACAAACCTTCTCGAGCTAGCTTCCAATCTATACTGCTAGCTCCATGAGAAATTATAATAAAAATAGAAATTAAACTTAACCTAAGTGAAGAAGAGAGTGGGAAGAAGAGAAGAAAAGGGAAGGAGGTAAAGAAGAATAGAGAGATTGAGGAGAGAGTTTTTATAGAGTAAAACTAAAACTAAACCTAAACTATGCTAAAATGAGGTTTATTTTTAGAGTTTTTTTTTTTGGGGAGGGGGGGGGGAGGAGGGTTGGGGTATCAGCACATCATCAAAATCACCCTAAAAGAAGGGCCCAAAAAAAAGTAAAATGCAGTCCAAAACAAGTCTGTCGAAACCCAAAATGTGCTGATGCTCATTTTTATTGACAAATGCATAGTTGCAAAATCCTGGGAGCACTCTAGAACTTCAATCTTGTTATAATTTTAAAAATATCCTTAACATATTGAATGGTATTATTATATATTATCATTATCATTATCTAAAGTGAGGGATATTTTAGTATTTGTCCCCAATAATTATCATTCTCATGTTATGAGAAATTTTTATTCCCACCCTTATATCATGGCAAGAAAATTTTACTAAAACATGAGAATATATTTTTTGTGGGAATAATTAACAGCCGTGCAAAACATGTAAACAAATGATGTCCTTATAAGAGTTTAATTTCTGTATACTAACTTCACAAAAAAAATTTATATTATTATTTAATCATGGATTGTCATATGAGCAAATGCCCCATTAGTAATAAATTAGTATACCTTGAAACAAATGCCCAATTAGTAGAGGTTTTTTCTATAAGAGTTTAATTTCTGTACACTAATTTTATAAAAAAAAATTTATATTATCATTCAATAATGTATTGTCATATGAGCAAAAGTAATTAATTCTCACACCGATAACTTGAAGAGTCATGAAAAAGTAAGTGAGTCTCACATCTACTATAAAATTAAACTCCTCTTACAAAGTAGGTAATTCCGTTATGTCTGAACTATCATAATCATAGAAAAGCAAAAATGAAATGCCACGTTGAAGCTATAGGATCCAATCTCCAACGCACGTCTCCATCTATCACACTTTTGTCTCCAACAACTCCAACGTCGATATTGTAAGGAACAAAGAAAACTTGACACAAAGCTATTAGTGGGGGGAACGAAAGGAAGAGTAGAGAGACAGGCGTTTCTTGATAACACGTAGTTTGGAAACCATGGCGAGAGGGCTTCTCGCACGTCACCTATGGCTATGGATCTCCGTGTATTTTCTGCTCCATGTCGATGTCCGTCCTGCAACTTGTTTTTATCTTCCTGGTGTTGCACCCCAGGATTTCCACAAGGTCATTTAGTTTTTTCTTTTTGTTTTGTTTTTTTCCATTCACAAGAATGCTCGTGTATTACACTTTTATTGTTGTATTTGCATGTTCATAAAATTTTCGTTGATTTCCGTGCCAAATTAGTACCGTGGGTCTTGCTTTTCCGCGATATACATTGTTTTCTTTTTCTTCCTGTTTTGGTTTGAGACTTCAGATCTTTTTGTTCGGCTTTGGAATTTGGGTAATGATGATTTTTAGTTTGTTGAGTACCTTTCCTTTGACGTGAGTTCGTGAGATCCAACTATTTTGGCATAGTAGTAGTTAATGCGTGCCAGTGGGCGCCATTCTACTTGATCTCTTCTACGTTATTATTATTTTTTTTTTCCCTGTTGCTATTGATTTTCGTTTACTGAGGAGTAAGGACTGAATAATTTACGTTTGAAGTTCATTTGATGGATTTTAATTGATTAGTGATGAAAGTGATTTTCATGAATATATTACGGTAATTCTGCTTTTATCATGCAACGGAGAGGAAGATACAGGAATTATTTATCTCGACTTATATATACAGCAAAGTTATACAATAATGTTGCAATAACACTTACAGTATTATAGAACAAAACAATATTGTGAGTGACCAAGTGTTATTGTAACATTATTGTACAACTTTGTTATACACCAAATATTATTCTTTACACATTGCATTACATTCACATGATTAAATTAATGCTTGATTGATCGTAGGTTAAGAGATTAATTTTGATGCGGACGTAACATAATTAAACATGTTATCTTTATGTTCATTGGTGCATGACAGGGGGACCTGTTGCCGGTGAAAGTGAACAAACTGACTTCCACTAAAACACAGCTTCCTTATTCCTACTATTCACTGCCTTATTGCCGTCCAGATCGTATTGTTGACAGTGCTGAGAACCTGGGAGAAGTTCTTCGGGGTGACCGCATCGAAAACTCTCCCTATGTGGTTGGTTGAATTTCGTGCACACCCCTTACTTGTTCTTTTATTTTTTAGTATGTTCAAGCACAAAAATACTGAAACAATTTCACTGTTCCAGTTTAAAATGAGAGAGCCACGGATGTGCAATGTTGTTTGTCGTCTAACTCTTAATGCGAAAACAGCCAAAGAGTACAAGGAAAAGATAGATGATGAGTATCGGGTGAACATGTGAGCAACTACTAATGAGCTTCAAATTTTACCCAAAGCTGTGTGCCAGTTATCCGTGTGACAAAAATTCCTATATTCTGTCCTTGCATTGCTGCAGGATTTTGGACAATCTTCCTTTGGTGGTTCCCCTGCGAAGGCCTGATCAGGAATCTTCCTTTGTGTATCTGCATGGCTTCCTTGTTGGTCTTAGAGGGGAGTATGCTGGAGTAAGTGCTGGCTTGATGACAGTTTCTTTTGAGTAAATCTAGACTTTTAAGTTCCTAAAAGATTTTCGTTTAACACTTTAAATGATTAAATTTATACACTTTAATATTCAAAAGATTTTACATTAAACATGATTTTTTTTTTGTTAAGGGATATGTATAATGTGAAATCTTTTTATGAACTAAAGTGTATGTATTTATTCTTTTAATGACTAAAGTATTATGGTAAAAATATTTCAGGGACTAAAATGTAGGTTTACTCCTTTCTTTCTAGTCATGGGGTTTCAATTCATATTGACCTCTTTTACACAACTGTTGACAGAACAAGGATGAAAAGCATTTTATCCACAACCACTTAGCATTTGTAGTGAAGTATCATAGAGACCCAGTGATAGAGATGTCAAGGATCGTAGGCTTTGAGGTGAAACCTTTCAGGTCATATCATAATGGACTCATTCTTAATTGTGCATTATTATTGTGCTAATTTCTCAATAATTTCATGGTTAATAACCCATGTAAAGCGAAAATATTCCTATGAATACAGTGTAAAGCACAAATATGAAGGTGAATGGGAAGAGAGCACCCGCTTAACTACCTGTGATCCCCATGCAAGAAAGCTAGTTTCGGGTTCTGAACCTCCTCAAGAGGTTGAAGAAAACAAGGAAATAATCTTTACCTATGATGTTGAGTTCCAGGTCAGTTCCATAACTCATAGTAATTGAATCACCACAGACTGCAACTTAAAATTGGGTTTGGACGTTGGTTTCTTTCTTCGTCTTTTTTTTTCATTTTTAACTCTCTAAACATTTTGTAGGAGAGTGACGTGAAGTGGGCGTCTCGCTGGGATTCCTATCTTCTAATGGCGGATGACCAGATTCACTGGTTTTCCATTATCAATTCTCTAATGATAGTGCTTTTCCTTTCGGGCATGGTGGCAATGATAATGTTGAGGACACTTTACCGCGATATCTCAAAGTACAACCAGTTAGAGACCCAGGAGGAAGCCCAGGAAGAGTCAGGGTGGAAACTTGTTCATGGAGATGTTTTCAGGCCTCCTTCAAACTCAGACCTGCTCTGTGTGTATGTTGGAACAGGTGTTCAGTTCCTTGGAATGATTCTTGTCACAATGATCTTTGCAGTACTTGGGTTTCTGTCCCCCTCAAACAGAGGGGGGCTGATGACAGCTATGCTCTTGCTCTGGGCCCTCATGGGACTGTGTGCTGGATATTCTTCAGCACGCCTTTACAAGCTGTTCAAGGGGACAGAATGGAAGAAAATCACTCTCAAGACAGCCTTTACGTTTCCTGCCATCGCCTTCGCAGTATTCTTCGTGCTAAATGCTCTGATTTGGGGGGAGAAGTCTTCTGGGGCTGTGCCATTTGGAACAATGTTCGCTCTTGTTTTCTTATGGTTCGGCATATCTGTTCCGCTTGTGTTCGTTGGCGGCCACATGGGTTTCAAAAGGCCAGCAATTGAGGATCCTGTGAAGACAAGCAAGATCGTCAGGCAGATCCCAGAACAAGCATGGTACATGAATCCGGTTTTCTCTATCCTAATAGGAGGCATACTCCCATTTGGTGCTGTCTTCATTGAGCTTTTCTTCATTCTCACATCGATCTGGCTACACCAATTTTATTACATATTCGGGTTCCTGTTCATTGTGTTCCTCATCCTCATTGTCACCTGTGCTGAGATCACAGTAGTTCTCTGCTACTTCCAGCTGTGCAGTGAGGATTACCGTTGGTGGTGGAGATCATATCTGACCTCAGGTTCCTCTGCACTCTACCTTTTCCTATACGCTGCTTTTTACTTCTCCACAAAGCTTGAGATTACAAAACCTGTGTCTGGAATCTTGTATTTCGGGTACATGCTGCTTCTTTCATGTGGCTTCTTCGTGCTGACTGGCACCATTGGTTTCTATGCATGCTTCTGGTTCACAAGGCTAATCTACGCGTCTGTGAAAATTGACTAGTCCATAACTTGTGAAGGAAATATTTGCTTTGTTGATTCATTTCAGAAAGAATATATTTTGGCCGGAGCGAGGGAATCTGGGCATCCTTCAGCTGTCCTTTGGTTCCTGTTCTTAAGTTTTAACATCAGAAATCCTTCACCTCCTCAGTATAGGTTGTTTACAGTTCTAATTTTGTTCGAATATATTTCCAGCCAAGTATCATCATTTTTTCGTATTTTTTAATTTTTTTTAGAATTCTTCGGTCCCTTGCCCTTCTGTCCTTTTCAATCTAGTTTTCTCATTGTTCTGTATAACACTTATCAGGACCATTGAGCAATCATACTGTCTTCAATGTCTAAGTAGGAAAGAAAAAGGAATTCTTGATGGATATAGATCTTAGGAAATAAATTTTAGTTCCTTACGTTAATGCGGAGAAATGTGCCCTGATGTAGCTCATTGTTTTAACTTGCACTTTTTATAATTTATTTTCATTAAACAGAGCATGCACGGCAAGATTATTACTATTAGATATAAAATCATTTATGTATCTCAATCTAATAATTTAAGTTTTTAAAAAAATTAAAATCATTCGTAAAATCGAGTAATGCAATACAATGACATCTTACCTAATTTTGAATCATAATTTTACTTGTACTACAACTAAATTCCATAAACACAAGTGCTAAACGAGTGGTAGATGAAAGTGTGTTTGCACAGTATCCCAAAAAATATAAGCAAAAGTAACACTACTCTAATAATAGTCAGCCAAAGTATCAGTGCTAGAAGAAGTTCATTGCTCTGGACTTTACCCGGCATTACAAGCAACCTGTGCTGTGCGGATGCCTCGACACATTAATGTTGGAAAAATAATACTAAAAACGCCAAATTGCAGCGTGAAATTTGCAAATTCAGCCAGGACGTAAATTTGAAATTGGCTCATGATGACGTTCATATTTGACGTTCGTTGTCAAAATTATATATTGGGCAGCGAAAACACCATGAAATTTAGGTAACATATCCTCTGAATCTGATTGCCCAGTTATCACTTTGTATACAACTATGCCAAACGGGTTCTAATAATAGAACCACATAAATGTTGTTCTTACTTCCATTATATATCTATGCCACGACGGTAAATTGTGAGCAAGTGCAGTGCGGCCTCTGTGGCAGAACTAATTTGACACCTAGTTGGCCTTAATGTTCAATCCAACGGGAAGCATAGGCAGAGTACAACTCTTGCAATCCTCCCAACTGCAACTGAAATGATTGCATGTACTAACTTATAATTTCATTGAATGGTACGATCAAAAGAATTAATCAACGAAATAATTTATTTTAAGAGTACATGGACATGGAAATTTAGACAGCATCATCTGCATTAAAGTCAGGCTCTGGAGGTTTCTGCAGTTTAACCAAATCCCCGGCACTCTTAGCATTCCGATTACGATGTACACCTCGAAGAGCATTAGCTGCGAATCTAGAGGCCAATAAGGTAGCAACTAGACTGTGTGAACCACTACTGGCATTGTTGCGAGTTCCTTCTGACTCCTCAGGTTCTTCCTTTTGCCGAAGCTCCATATTTTTCCTTTTGCAATACCGACGCCATGCTGCTTGAATAAAGCATGCAGCCCAAGTCCTCCATTGTTGAGAGTAAAAGCGGAAGGTGTGCTGAACCTGTCTACTGTGGAGGCGCCTAAACTGACTGGCAACAAATTTCAACTCTTCAGCAATTAAAGCAAAAGCCTCAACCTCCGTTAAAGCCTTGACTGTTCGAGTCGAAGATGGGAGGTTCGAGCCAGATTTGGGATCTAGTGCCCAGGTTAAAAGCTCCTCGCCGCAGAAGTCAGCCTCCTTTAAAAAACTGCGATTGAAAAATCCACTCCTCCCACCATCTGTTGTAACACTCTCAAGGCGACCACGAATGATGAAAAGCATCTCATCAACTGGATCTCCCTCCCGGACAATGTAAGTACTCTCCGTAAATAAACATGGCTTCAGTCTCTCGCATATGGCATCAAGTAATCTCTCGTCCATACTCTCAAATAGTGGAACCTACAACTCCAAGAAAAGCAATTAATAAAGTGCTCAAGAACAAATTTGGTGAGTAAATCTAAGAGGGAGAACAAGTGTAAAGATCTCACTGATGGCATCACATCACATCACATGAGCCCAAAAGATTTTCAAAAGCACATCTCTAGGAACAAAAATCCTATTATCAGACCAAAAACAAAGTTATTACGAAAATAAAAGCATCCAAAACAACAATTATGAAAGCTTCAAGAAAGTCTTTTTGGTAAACCTCCTGGTCCAAGAATTAAAAAAGGCATTGAGGAGTGACTCAAAATTCTTCATTTGATTCAGAGTTTACTGGGAGTAACAAAAGGTGCCATAGGCTTTGTTAAATATAAAAATCATTCATTCATGAGAGATGGTTCATGACAAGGTTAAAGAATGATAGCAGAAACTTTAATGGTTTTAACTTTTAATCACAACTTTGTAGAAGTTCCATGCATAACCCAAAGAAAAAATCATGATTTGTTATATGAACAGTGCAAAAAGGAAAAGACAGCAATTAATTCGTGGAAAGGGACCATTAACTTGATGTGGATACCTAGTTGCAATACAGTAGGCACATTACAAAACAAATTTACTAAATGATAATTTGTTCATGTAGAACTCTTTTGGTCCTCTTCTGTCGGAAAAAAGATTAGACCCCTTTTATTTATCCATTTGAGTTAGAAGATCTTTTAGTGGGTTAATAATTTTGAAGTGTCTGATAGCATACCCGTCTCACTAAAGCCAGACAGAGGTGACGTTTAATGTCTCTACGAAGATCCTTCGGTAGACTTTGAACCAGACTTTCTTCATCTACACCACGGGTTGCCAACCACTTATATTGGTCATATCATCTCACACGCTCTCTAAGATCTTGAGGGAGCAAGCGATGATGCATCCACTGTTCTGAATCACGCCTTTTGACTCTCATTTCCTCAAGCCTAATGGTAAGAGACTGAAGATACGTCTGTAATCGGGGGAAAAAACTTGTCATCAGTAACAAACAATTTGCTCCATAAACTTTGAAAGCTATTTACAAAGCCGGTCTATGACAAGAAGGAAAAACATTACAAAACAATTAACGATCTGGTGGTCTCCATAATATCCATGTGCACATGTGAATTATTTGTTCGAAGTCCCTAGTGCAGAACTATTGTTGAACCTTCTTAGGATATGAATAGTTCATTAATTCTTAAAATGGGACACCAAGGAAGTGCACCAATAATAGCATTCATTTTAAACTACACATGCCTTTGGCTAATGAAAAAGGCAAGTGGAAGGAAATCAATATTATCAGTGTGAAATATATATACCAGTTCATATGTTTCCTCCAGATGCCCACACTAATATATTGTAGATAGCTCTTTGGAGGCTAGCTAAAACAATCTAACAACACCGTTTAATGCCAACTAATCTCATTCACCCACAATTCTCATTCATCATATAATAAACTAATTGATTTTAAGTATACCTGCATATTGCCAATCAGAAGCGCAAAGAGGATAAGACCAGATATGGCTAGTGCTATTGAAAAGATAACCTCCCCAGGGTAAGTGCTAGTCTGAAGCCCCTGGCCAAGTGTACTGCAGCAAAATAAATGATAAGCAGTAAGGACTGGTGTATGGCTACTCCTAGTAAACTATGAAAATGGAAAGGAGCATCAAATATGGTAACAAATAATATCCTCTACACTATGTCACAGAAAAATATACAATTTGGTGAAGTCCCCACTATTTAGAAGTTGCCTCCCCAGAAAATACAAACTATTCAAGCAGGTATTGACCTGAAAAGTTAGGTCACAGAATGTTTGCACATTGAACTGACAACCATATATTCTGAGGATATAAATTATTAAATTCAAGATTCAGAACAGCGCTGAGTTTACAGACTGCTCAGATTATATTCAGAAGTCTTTAGATTATCTTACTACATTTTTAGAGTATATGAAGGTATCAATAAGTCATCCAATTGAGAAAGCAAACCTAGGATCCCAGATTTCATTATGTTTTCCGATTAGTTTCCGTATATTTTGGCTCATTATAGTACTATTAGTACTGTAGTTAGTTATTAGAAAAAATAAATAGGAATATTAAGTTAAGATTTTGTATCACAATACATCTATCAATAATAGTTTCAGAATTTCAACTGCTAAGCCAATCTTCTCCCTTTTCCTTCCCTAACACTAAACCTCAAATTCAGTTTCTTATTATTGAGTTTTTAATATCCTGGACCAGAAATTCTCATTTAATGTTGGGATGCCTAGATAAAGTTCTTAATGCCCTACTGCTACTACAACATATAATTTCTATGATTACTCACATGCTTCAGACAAACTTAAGTTATCGAACCCACTTGTGAGATGTATATACTACAGCAACAGCTAAGCCCTTTGATCTGTTGAATGGATGAAAGGATATCATAGTATCCAATCACGAATCATGTCCTTTTGGAAACCACTTATGACATTTATTCAATAAATAAATAAGAATGCTGAGATTAGAGAGATAGAATATCCAAATGTCTTTTTGAATATCTTCACAATCTTAAGAATGTGTTCTAAGAGTTCAATCCTTGTCATCCTTGAGATGGTTCATAATCTTAAGAAAGAAAAATTAAAAAATTGTTATGCCATGAAGCATCTGACATCTAGATACGGAGCAAATTCACATAATAAACATCCAAACAGAAGACAGCTACCTCAGAAAGAGTTTGAGCTAACAGCTAACCTTTGCATTAGTACACCACTATAAACCAACCGCTTTTCTGCCTAATTTGATTTACCCAAAACAATACAATAAAATCATGATCAATCCAGAATTGTACATACCTCAAGAGAAAAATAGGCATATCAGTATTCAGTCCAGATAGAGAATATATGTTACAATGCTTTGTTTTAATTGCTTCAACATAATACTCAATGAAAAATCACAAATGGAAGTAAAAGTAAGGTTTAATTAATCTGTAGGTCCTTATAGTTTCATAGGTCCCTATAGTTTCATTAAATTTTCAAATAGATCTCCATAGTTTAAGAACTTGTAATTAGGTCCCTATAATAAATAAAAATTTGTAATCAAGTCCCTCTCGTGAATAAAAATTTGTAATCTAGTCCCTGCCCCCGGACCTAACTATCATTACAAAAACATGAAATTAACCACAATATTCTTTGTTCTCTTCTTATGTGAGTGAACATGTAAGAAAAAAGCTAGCAATAGTTTCATATTAATATTTTTCCGAGACTTAATTGAACTACTCCTTGTCCAATAATAAAAGGATAAAAGTCTACCATGATAAGCTTTGGAGATAGTTTGACAATATTATTGGGTTTTTAATATCCAAGGGATTCAAGCCAACCCATATGGAGCTTGTTGAATTTCATAATAATCAGAGAAAAGAGAAGAATAATTGAGAGAATTGAAAAGTGAATTTACTGAATGATAGAAAGGTTGAAGTAATACAAGAAGATAAAGTCTTATATAAGTGAAACCAACTAATAACTACTCTAATTAACCAATCTAACAAACAGAAATATTCCTAATACCCACCCCCCCTGCCTGGGCAAAGCTAGAACATGCATACTTTAGCATCTCTAGCTTGCAATGAGAGTACATCGTAACTGAAATAAGAAAAATACAATGTAATCAAAAGAAATAGCGTAACGACTAGAATCTAAATGCAATAGTGGTGGTGCCTAGTTTTAACCCCACATCTCCACGACACTCATCACAAAAGAAATGCCAAGGTCATCAAGCAACGATGGTAGGGCCTAGTCACAATCCGATGTCTCCACGACGCTCATTGCAAAAGAAATATCATATCATCTTAAGCTTAACCACCAAGCAGAAGCGAACCATTGTCTGGCTTAACCACTTGGCGTAAGCAAATATCAAAGCCATAAGGCTGAACCAATGCTTAACCACCTCTTAAAGGCAAAAGCTAAAATGAAAAGGCTTAACCATAGAGTAAAAGCAAACTCAAATCCTTCCCCACCCATGACAGAAGCAATCAGAAGCCAATTTAAGGCTAAATCAACAGAATCTAATCAATTGCTTAACCACCACTATAGATAGTTGTTAAAATCAAGAGAATAATGGCATTAATTGCCAACTACCAAAAAACCATTTTCTTTGTCAGACAATCTATCAAACATGTGATGTACACCGGCTCAATATAACTATGACCTCAAGTCAAGAACCAATCCATCACAGAGTAGCAAACCAAAAATTGAAGAGAAGGAATAGAACTTGAACCAACTTAAATGGTAAACACAAATCAAACAAAAGGAACCATGGCTTATATAACAGGCCTTCAACCTTGGACAAAAAGAACTTCAACAAGAAAAGAAACACATCACACAGCAACAATCCATATGAGAAAGATAAGAGATCACCTAAGCTTGAATACCAAAACACAAATCTATCCACATAGCCAAAGAGGAGATCTGAAAAACAAACCACATCAAGACCAAACTGATCAGAAGAAAACCACACCAGAAAACAACTGATGAACTAGATCGGCTACTGGAAGATGGAGACAAGCAAGGAAGTAGATCAGCTACAGAAGAATAAGATCAAAAATCGAACCACCCTCGCCGATCTGAAGCTTGGACACCAGAAGACTAGCACCTTGCCAGAAGCACAAACGCATTCTGAGCCTTACCAGAAATATAAAAAGGATGATGACCACCACGGCAATACCAGAAAGCAGATTGGAGCATAATTGCAGTCGAGCATGAAGCAGAGAAGCAGATGAAGACAAACAGAGACGATCTAAATAGGTGAAACTCAAATGGATGAAAACAAACCTGAATGGAAAATGCAAGCAAAGATCCACCACGAATCACCATGCTGAAAACAGATTCGAAGAGACAAGCAATGTCTGCAACAAGATCTATGTGCTTGGTGGATTGAAAATGTTTGAGGCCCAACATTGAAGATCAGGAATAAATTCAAAATCCTAGCCTTTGATGATTTGGAATACGTTGGTGGGAAAGGGAAATTTATTTGGGAAGACTGAAAATGCTACGGGAAAGAAGCTCAGAAACAAAAGAAAAGAAAAGACAAGGATGATAAATCTGACTATGAAAAACAGTGTTTGGCAGGTGAGAAAATGAGGGAAAATGAAAGAACACGAGAGAAACTGAGTTATTAGAACCCCAAGAGCAGGGGAAGTGAGGGTTTCAAGGTGGGTGGAAAGGCTATGATATCATGTTGAATTTCAAGGTGATCAAAGAAAAGAGAAGAATAATTGAGAGAATTGAAAAGTGGATTCTACTAAATAATAGAAAGGTTGAAGCAATAGAAGAAGACAAAGTTTTACATAGGCCATCAGTGAAACCAACCAATAACTACTCTAGCTAACCAGTCTAACCAAGATGAAATCAAGGAATAATCCAGTAAATCTCATATTTTTGTTTTTGTGACAAATGTTAGGTTTAGAGCCTTGATTACAAAATTTTATTTACTATAAGGACCTAATTACAAATTTTAAAAATATAGGAACCTAATTAAAAAAACTTGGTGAAACTATAGAGACTAGTTGATTAATTAAACCTAAAATTAATTACCTCAAATTTTGGAGTCCCCACCATAAACAGTAACAGTACTTGGAGAAGAACTTCTTAGATGATATAATACCAGATGACAAGGCTTGTGAGAAAATGCCATAATCAAAAGGTGAATTATCATCCGCAGAGCACTCTGACTTGAAAATATCTTCACTTCCATTCTTCCAAGCACCATAACCGACCATGTATTGGTTGCCACAATACAAGAAGTTTTTATTGCACCCTTTGCCAGTAGACTCACTACAAGCATTCTGCCAGCACGAGTCATTGCGTTCAACAGCTAACAAGTACCAAAAAGAACCAACTATCTGCAAAAAATAATTTATTGAAAAAATGCAAAATAAATTCTCGGCAAAGTTGATAGCACCACAAAGCTAGATAACAAGAATAATAGCATAATTTAGTAACCAGCAGCAGGAGGCATGCATAATAACTCAAAGGTAACATTTGTTTCCTATCACTGGGATAGAAATACAAAAACACTAGAGACACAAACCTATTTGGTCGTAAAGACAGAAATAGGGGATAGAAAAATTTTCTGTCCTCGAAACAGAAATATTAGAAAATTCTATCCCTCTAAAAAGTGGGGGACAGGATACGGAGACAGAAATTTAACATTTTTTCTTCCAATAATACTCCTCTATATATATTTAATATTTCCCAATGGGTCCTCAAACCTGAGGGTCGGACCCTTGCAGGATCGTTGTCGGCACTGGCTGCTGGACAAGGCATATATGTCTTTTATCATGTACTTGTTGTGTTGTCCCCATGTTTCCAAATAACATATGGAAACAGTTATCATATCTTGTACTCCACAACCAAATACGATACGGAGACTTTTTTTATGTTTCCGTCTCTACTGTCCTTGTCTCCACTATCTAAAGACAGGAAACAAATGCTAGCAAATAGAACAAGGCAAGGAATAGTAAGAGAATTAAACAACAAAAAACAAAACACTTACATGACTAGCAAGCATGAATAAAAGCAAATAATACGCAGCACCTGCCCATGCAGTTTCAGCAAAGACACCAGCTGTTCTCTTGAGTTCTGAAGTCAATGGTACCATCCGGAGAAATCTAGGAATGTACTGAAGCAAGATAATAAACAATAAGGCCTGCTTTGTTGCAAGTACATCTGAACCTTTTGATCTCTGAAGAAATCTCCAAACCACAATCTGAATACAGGAATGGTTTACAATTAGATATTGTTGAAGTTTTCAAAGGAATGATAACTATAACGAAACATTCATGGTTCACTAAGTGTAAAAATATTCACTTAGCCATTCCAATACTTAGCAATATCATGTTTTCCATTCAATCTATGCTCCAAAGAATGGTTTGCTAGTTGCATTTAAGAATTAATAACAACTATTTAATTAATAACAAAAGACATTATCTTTCATCAAAGAAAGGGCAACCTTAACACAATAAATCATAACACGAACCAAATTCAGGGAAAAAAAAGTCAATAATTTAAATGAAAAGAGGATGCTCACTTCAAGAGAAAACAATCTAGCAAACCATGATTTCCTGATGAGAGTAAAAAGAGAATAGAATCATTTTCATGGTATGCATCACACACATAGCCCTTTTGTTACTTGGAGTAACAATGCCCTATATGGTCATTACCATGCAGTAGACTTCTCAATATACTTGGTGATATGTATAGTATACAAGTTTGTAAGAAATGGATATTATTCGTAAGAAATCTGAGCAAGGGTAAAATTGGGATGGTTTTCTTCATGATAAACCATTGTGGAAATCTAAGAGCCTGTTTGGTTTGAACTTTCAGTCTTCATTTTCAATTTTCCAGTTTTTTAGATTTTGTGAAGGAAATATTAAAATTTCTGAAAACTATAAATTCCAGTTTTCAGTTTTCATTTCCAGTTTTCAATATTTCCTTCACAAAAACCTGAAAACTGAAAATGAAAAATGAAAACTCAAACCAAACAGGCCTTAAGGCTCCTTCTAAAGTCAAGTCCTTTTTTGGGATTTTGGTACTGAACATAATTAACACCCATGACATTTTGCAAGTTTGTAAGCAACAAAATGCTTGTCCCCCATCTTATGTGTAATGTCAAGTGCTTGCTCAGAATCTGTACCACACAGTTCTTGCATTGTTTTGCTGCAAGACACTCCTTATTTGCATTTTCAATGAATGCTTGCTATCCTAGTTCTCCAAACCATTTTCTGAGGGTTAGATTGGCTTCAGGAGGAATAAAGTGGATGCACTATGGCAATGTGCAATCTATGCTAAGATATGAGGTATTTATTAAAGTTATCTTTCCCATTTGTTTGTTTATTGTCTTGCTTGTTTACTGTCATGCTTTTATGTTTAGGAAGATTCCTTGCCCTGTACACTCTTCATAATTCTTTTGCTTCATCTAAATAAAAATCTTCTTCTATTAAAATAGAGAGGGTGAAGGATATTTTAATCAGAATTTCAGAACACCCCCGTCTCATTTTTATTTTCAGAACATCTCCATCTCTTTCTCATTTTACTTTGAAGCGCACAATAATTGCCACAAGTAATCACACATTAAATGACTTTAATGGAAGACACAGAGAACAGATTGTATGTGAAGAGAATAATTAAGAGACTATCATTAATCATCTCTCCTAAAAGCTTAAGTTGTTGAGTAGAAGCACATGAATGGTTTTATATCTAACATGCCCCCTTCATGTTGATGCCTCTTTTCTAGCTTGAACCAAGAACAATTTTAGAGGAGGGGATAACAAAGATGAACTCTAGAACATTTGGCTATAGAAGCTCTAATACTATGTCATAAACCATCTTTCCTAAAAGCTTAAATTATTTGATAAAGACATGTGGATGGTTTTATATATAATAAAATAGAGAATTCAAAACTCAAAATCATCTGTATCTACCAATTCCATGCCATAAAATCAACCAACAGATATTACAGTTTGAAGAGAAGTAAAAACAAGACCACTCTTTGATGTGGTTGAAGAAAATATAAATGTTACAAAATCCAAAAATCACAATTTCCAGGATTGTTTTAAATTAACAGTGTCTCTCCTACAAGGTGTTAAAAGCATAGTTAGTCATGCATTAGAGTAACAGTAATTAAGTGTCATAATTTTAGTAAAAATGCCCACTGAACACTCACAAAGTGCAGCAGATATATTAGTGAATATCCAAAAAGCAATTAGAAACTTCAGTGAAATCTATGAAAGCAGAGTAATATATACGTGAAAGTCAAGACATTATTAGCAACTGAATAAAAACCAAAGGCCCCTTAAGTCTACCAAAATAAGGGTTCATTTTATATACAGCTAAAAATTGTTATCTACAACTAAACCTGATCCATAAAGCAAGTGAGAAGAAAACAAAGAATTTTTGTAAAAATAAATAAAAGATTCTTTTAAAATAATGATAAATAGCTTCTGCCGAAAACTTTGCTATTTTGTGCATGTGTGTTTGTGTGTGCGTGTATGTAAGAGAGAGAGAGAGAGAGAGAGAGAGAAAGATAATAGGAGTAGCAACCCCAAAAGATATTGAAGAGTAATATAATAAAATTACAAATATGTGTATGTGTGTGTGTGTGTGTGTGTGTGTGTATTGCTAAGGAGGATATCATACCCTATGTACTTTCATTGTACTCTTTTTTTCTTCTCTCTGGTAAAAACTTTTTGTTTCAACCCATTCCTACCCAAACCCCAAAACAATCAAACTAACAAAGCCTTCGAGCAATTATCCACAAGCAGAATCCCAAAAATAAACCCTTGATCTGAACGTAAAAGAATTAAGGAATGATATTAGCCAAGATACTTTGGCAGTCCAAAGAGAAAGATGAGAGAACTGCATACAGTGTGAGAAAAGAATCATTAAATCCAAAAAAAATAATCAAACAGCTTTAACAAAAAGAGATTGGCTTTGACCTGTGGTAATGGTAACACTGATAAGAAATCAATGATGAAATACCGCTGTAAGTAGCGTTTGGCAATCTGTGCTGGATCTATCACAAGCTCACCCCGTCCAAAAACACGAGATGATGGAGCAATATAAGCAGTACGAAATTGAAGAGCCATGTGCATAAGGTAGAAAGCATCAATAACTGTTCTCAAGGTAGTAACTATGACTGCCAACTTTCGGTCAATACCAAGACAATTTAATGAATCATTGACGACAGGAAGATAAAAAAACAGTGGATCCACAGACACAGCCAAAATGCATGAGATAACAAAAAGCTTATTCCACAAGAGCAAAAATTTGTCTTGAGGGTCAAATATCTTCTTTTCTGAAACTTTAAGATCCTCTGGGAACACTGCCTTAGATACACCAAATCCAAGTGATCGACCTATTGACTTCAGTCCTTCAGATCCCTTTTTCATTCCTCTTTTAAAAGACCTAGAGGTGGCACTGCTTCCATGGCCACCATGGCTTAATTTATCAATACTAAATCCACTGGCTTTAGCTCCGGCATCAGAAGATGAAGATAGTCTAGAGTCCAAGTCATCCAACCTAGAAATGAACACAAAGCATCCACAGAAAGAGATCATATTCCATTTTTCCTCTTATAAATGTAACAAAGTAATTGCCTATTCATAAGCAGGAACATAATATCAAAAGTAGATCTTCAGGGAGAAGAAACACGGAATCTTTATCAAATATCATATGCACCCATTAGGACTTGAAGCTTTGATGAGTTGACTACTAAATTTATAAATTCAATTTTAAAAACCTACATTCACTATACTTATGTAATGTATTCTTCTTTTCTTCATCTCAATTAAATTCTTCTTTGAACCAAAAATGTCAACCCAATTTTAAAATCCTACACCCATAAAATTTATGAAAAGCATTTTAAAGTCTATGATATTGCTATTCAGAAGCTAGTATTTGTAAGATTCAAGTAGAAAGCCATCCTGGAAATTTTCAAAATAGCAGATGTTCTAGTGCTAACAATATTATGAATGAGTGGCTATTGCCAATTGGTTATATCTCCTACCATACTGATCCTCCTGATGCAGCAAGCATATATCACATTAGCATAAGTTATGCTTGCCACCATCCATAGACGTAGAGGAGAAGATAACAAATCACAATTAATTGCTTTAAACATCAAAGTCTTGAGAACAATCTGTATTTATCCAATTTTGCGCTCTCAACAACGAACTTATATAATGCTCTAAGGTTGAAGGAGGAAATATAGAAATTTCAATAAAATAAATTAATTTTTCAGAAGATTATTGTTATGTAGATTATCATTTGCAATAATCATATTACATGTAATCCAAATAGCATGTAAATTTGCAGTGAATTTCCTGATAACCAGAGTCTGATAGAAAGCAAATATAAATGAAAACTGCAGTAAGAATGTGAAAACTAAAAAACACCTAAGCTCAATTACATTAAAGACTACTCCACGTTAGATGAGTGTTTAAGGAATTAATAAAATGTGGGCAAGGAACATACATATAAATATCACTAACTCTCTTCTCCTTGTTCATATCTGTACAAGCGCAACCTTGCAATGAACTATAGTGGATACCTCACAAATTTTTCCCGCTGGCCACCCAAGAATTGCGACTTGTATCCACAGTCAAACATCTTTCAAAGCGATGATCATATATGCACAGTTGCACACAACCTGCAGCCAACCAAAATCAACATTAAAAAACGACCACGGATGATATTAATGTCTATATCTTCACTATGACCCACATGCTAGATGCTGGTGCAATTTCCAACTCAAAAACAAATGTGGAAAATCATATAATTTCAACAATGACATCATATCATACGGAAACATAAACTCAGGTTAACTCTCTTTAAGATGTTACAACCTACAGAGAGATCTAGTCTAAATTGTAGGTTGATGGAACCACCAAAATGAACCTAAATTGCCACTTTTCATGTCATCTTCCACTCCAGCATTCCTTTTTTTTTTTCCTTTTCTTTTCCCTTTTCCCTTTTTTTTCTGAATCTCCTAATCCTAAACCAAATTGTGGTTTTTTCACGTTTCATGAGCTCATCAACCTCAAAATCAGCAGTTTCGTAAACAAAGAAGAATTAAAAAAAAAAACAATATCCAGCAAAATCAGGTAAAAAAAAGAAAAATAAAACTAGAAAAGTTATGTTTTCTTAACATGCTATTAGCTATCAATGGTAAATAAATGGTACAGGGGTTAATAACTGTTGCTGGGAGTTGAAGTTTAAGCTCAACTCCCGATGGCAGAGGCAACACCCCACCGGTGTTGAACATAATATAGACTCTTACACTGAGAGAGACATAGAAAGAGAGACCTTGGTAGAGAAAAAAAGGGGATGGGATCTTCCGGTAATAGCAAGGAGCAAAGGAGGTGGGTTATTGCAGCGGTATCTTCGCCGGAGAATGCGGGGAAATGAAATAATAATGATAAATTGACGATAATAAAAATAAATAATACTGTAATAATCATATAATCATAATAATAAGAAGAAGATGAAAGTCAAAAAACCTAAAAAGGAAGAAGTGAAAATGAAATAACACTTTAATAATAAAAGGAAGCGGCGGTGGTTGAATGCCATTGATGAAAACAACAAAGATTTTTATTATACTTTTGTATGGTTGGATAAATTTCTTTAAATAAAAGTAGAATACTTAAAAAAAGTAAAAATAAAAAATTAAGATGAATAATTTCTATTTTCTAAGAAAAATCAAAATCTTTAATAATAAATAAAAATCTTTTAACATTATAGATTAATGTTAGATTTAACTATAAATTATCTTTTATATTTATAAAAAATCTTTTTAATTTTTTTTTTGTTCTGGAAAAAACCTTTTTGAACTCGATCATTTTAAAATCAATCTTTATATATATATACTTTTAAAATCGATCTATTGGAGAAAGGAATCCAAACGGGCCCAAAATATATCTACCAAGCGAAGGTCAACAAAGGTGTCACGATGGCGCAAAGGTGCTGCCAGCACGTTGTCTACACTGCTCTTCTGCCCCTTTCAAGCTGCCGGCATGAATCCAGCTACGTTTTTGACTTTTTGTCATTTACCATACTGTTCTAAATGAAAAAGGATACAAAAATAAATTGAAGAGGCGTACCCAGATAGAAAGAAAGTTCCGAATCGTCACTATGGACTATGATAGTCAAAGTGTCAAACAACGCCACATTTTTTTGTTTTTGAAAAATCTCCAATGGGCAAGAAAGTTCGGTACACGGTACACATGGCTACAGCTTTCTCAAAAAAACAAAAAACAAAAACTATTTTAAAATAATTTGTAAAATTTGAATAAAAAATAAAATTTAATAAATTTAATAAAAAATAAATAAATAAATAAAAACTCACCAAAAAATATAAAAAAATAAAGAGATAATAGTTATAAATTAAAATTTTAAGGATAAACTTTCAAGTTAATTCTTGACAATGTCGATATCGGATAAGTTAACTCTTGACACTTCAAAATTACCTATTTGGTCCTTAACATTAAATCTTATGGCATTGGTAACATGACATGTTAGCAAATATCCAAAATCTCCCGAATTAGCCCCTACCCCATATTAGGAAAGTGATCCTCTAACTCCGAGGAAGAATCAAGCTCAAAAACAGCTGACAATGTACATATTATCAGAATTACACTAAGGGAAAAAGAATCTTCCTCCTCATCTGAGTCTTTAGATTCTAGAGAAAAATCCTCAGAGGATGAGTAGAGCGATGAAAATTCTGAGCCACGTTCAACTCATGATGCTGCTTCGATTCATACTCTAGTTGAGAAGCTTCTTACTCCTGCTCCTACTGTGCCTAAACCATATCCTGGTAAGGATGCAGATCCCTCTACAAGCCGACCTCAACCTACAGTGCAGCCAAGCTACTCTGAAGTTCAGATATTGCTACGGAATCAGCGCCCCATAGCTAACTAGCTGAATCAATTTAAGGCTCAGTCACAAAGGCATGAAACCCTACTGTTGGAGTTCCTTCGTGAAGTGAAGCATCAGGGCTGGTGATAGTGTTTCCTGGTTTCCAGCACATTTCCTTTTTTATTGATGATAAAAGGGTGAGAAGAAAAGAGTTCAAAAAATCTTGTGCCAAGGAACTCAGGGGAAGCATCTTACTGAGGGGGAGATCTCTAAGATTTTTCAGAGATTTTTTGCATTTGCATTTTTTTGCTAAACAAGTTTTATTTCAATTATCATTATGTTTAGTACATACATTTGCTATGCTTTAAGCTTTTAACTTTGATACCATATTGTGTTTTTGCTCTGATAATGCTTTGCGCACACACACACACATAAACACACACAGATATATATATATGTATAATTGATTTACTCTGAGATGTATATCTTGCTCAGCTAATCAGATATTTTACTGTTGTAGGTAAAAATGTGCACGAGAAGGGGGGTTGGATCATGCTTTGCTTCATTTTACTTATCTGAAACATTTAAAACAAATACTATCAAGTATGAAACTTGTAGTGCAGCGAAAACTCAGTTAGTAGTTTCAGAAAGTAGATTTCTGAAGTATGAGATAAATAACAGAAAGGCAAAAGCATTATATTAACATATGTTATAGAATAACGTGTAATAGAGAAATGTAAAAGAGATCAAGGAGAAGAAGATGTGACATAAATATTTTATACTAGTATGGCCAAAACTGCCTACATCTAGTACTGAATATATGTTGAGGTTCCACTAAAACATCTTTCTTAACTTGAAAAAGAAAAACTAGATAGTTTTTACATTAGTCTTCCCAAGCTCTCATTTATGACTAATAGACAATACTTGCTTCCATATATTGAGCAGTGATTCACCAGCCTCTCCAAGCTGAACCGAGTAATTATTTACCAGCCTCTCCAAGTTGAACCAAGTAGTCTTGTACTAGCCTCTCCAAGCAAACACCTGTGACCAGTAGACATCCTTTACTGTCACAATCCTGAGTAGTTATTCAATAGTCTCTCCAAGCTGAACCAAACATTTACTCACTAGCCTCTTCAAGCTGAACCAAGTAGTTATTCACCGGCCTCTCCAAGCTGAACCGTGACAAGTAAACCAATTGTTATTGTCCCGTTGAAAGTAATCTTTAACTAGCCTCTCCAAGCTAAACCATGACCAATAAGAATACCTTACTATCACATTCCAAATAGTTTTACATTAGCCTATCCAAGTTATCTCACAGTGATCACTACTAGATCGAGGATACAAAGGTTTTATGTTTGGATTGCCACTCAAACTAACCTACACTTAAGTTTTCTTAATAAATACATGAAAAGATCCTGGAAAATCTTGAATGACTTCTTTCTATCATTTCTTCCTGAGAAGAACATAAATCTATTTAAGAATGTAGAAAGAAGATTTTTACAATCAAGAAATCTGAATACATTGATGATATAAACCTTACAAAGATAAGGAGAGATTTCTATAGAGCTTTCTCTTGATGTGCTGAGTCTCTCTCTTTTTTATTTGAGCACAACATCTCTATTTAAAGAGATCTTTCTTATGATTGTTGCCTTTGATTAGATCTTCCAAGAACACATGTTGATCTTTTATTTGTGTCTTGGAAAGATAGTCTAGAACCATAGCCTGTCTGTTTATCAGAGTAGTTTGCAGAAGCCGTTTACAGAAGTTGTTGTGGAATAGAGGTTTCTGATGACCTTCAGAAACTACTCTTATTCTCTGAACCAGGGTTTCTGAACTTTTGCTTCTAAGACCTGGGATAGTTGACTTCAAAGGTAAAAGAGATGATTAGCCGGTTCTGACACCAGATTTGACTTTTCAAATTCAAATTTTCCTCCTTTTCCAACAACGTTCAGCGCTCCATAGTGAAGTGAGCTTTTTGACATGCGGTATCAGATCCTTGAAGAAACTTTGATCTTCCAATCTTCAATCCAAGCTTTATGATGATAAAAGATTTGTGATTGAGCTGATTGAAGATAGTGTAACATCTAGTCTTCAAAGCTTACTTGATAATCTTCATTGTGAACATACTTTCTGATGTTCAGTGCTACTTTCTAACGTCTTAAACCTTGGTTTCTTGCATTGTTGATATCTTCTTCTAATCATTAACTATTTTGCGCTTGAATAAGGATATAATTTCACTTTCATGTCAGTTCATATCTCTTAACATGAGATAAACATGCTTGCACATGCAACATGAATTTTGTTCTCATTTGAGTAAGCCTTGCTCTTGCTAAATGATAGAATCTTGTTATAATCTTACAAGAAACTCAAGACAACCATTAGTCGTTCTTCAAAGTGTTTTCTTTAAGTTGGTTTTGCTGTCACTCAAAACTAATTTGCACATCTTGATAGGGTTCTGGAGCTAATAGCTGTCATGTATGCATCATAAGTCTTAGCATCTGCTTATATATGCTCAAATTATTAGCAATCTTTGATACTTAGCTACATCAGTATCTTGTTTGATGATTAGCTCTGATAAACATCTTATATATATATATATATATATATATATATATATATCCTTTTGTGCTTTGATATGTATGTCAAGATAATGCTGATAGCATGCTGATATATATTAGTCATGTTACACAATCTCAAAGTTTTTTTAACACAAACACTTTGTCACACAAAATATGAAGTTTCCTCATTCACATCACAAGCTCTGAAAACCATGCTCTAATACAATAGGGATCGGTCCTTTTTTAAGCTTCAGAAACCTCTTTCACATACACTGATATAATTAAGGTAAGGTTTCTATGAACTTCAGAAACTTCTTCTGTGTGCAAAGCTTGTGTGTTATCTTGTTTTATGCACAAAATCTCATCATGTTTCAAAATCATGTTCGGATAAAGATAAGCTGAGTATGGATTCAAAGTCAAGTATATATATATCACAAGTACTACTCACTTTTTACAAACTATTGTACTTTCAGAAAAGTCAAAATGACAAGAAAAATTAAGCCGTGTTTAATTAGAAAGCTTAAATGCTTATTTTTTTCCCCAAATTTTCGTTGATACCTCTCAGAATACTCCGATACATCTTAAATAGCACTTTGAATAACTTTAGAAATCCTAAGAAAAATTAAAGTAGCTCTAATTTAAGTCACTCAAGGATATGAAGGGATTTTTGAGTCTATATATCATGTCTTGAGAAAAAGACTCTCTGAAAATCATATTATATGATAATTTGAAAGAATATTGGTTATCATGCTATATATCCTATTATATTTCTTTCAAAATCTCTTCAAAAGATTTTCTTTAAATTGGTCCATCATCATCAAAAAGGGAGAAGATTGTTAGCTCCAAAATCCTTTAAAAAGCGTTAATGCAAAATCTTTTGAGTGATAACATAACCAATTTAGAGAAAATACTTTAAAGAAGGACTAATATTTCCCTTGAGTTTCTTAAAGTATTAAACAGGTACTTATGTAGCATAACATGGGTCTTGAAGTGTAAAAATTTTCACTCTACATATGCAAGTATGTTTAATCTCATTTAAAAAGATAGGAAATCAATGGAAGTGAAAAATATATCGCGAAATGAACGTATACATACTTAACAGCAAGAAGATCATCATGTACAAGAAACCATGGCTCAGATCTTCAGAAAGTAGCACGTGACTTTAGAAAGTACACATCAAATGAATATTTCAAACTACCTATAAAGCAAGTGTGTTCTACAACCTTCAAGAATCACAATCGCAATCTTTTCATCATCTACATGCTCTAATTTAAGTCTGGAAGATTGAAGATATATTAAGAAACTGATACCGCACTTCCACTACCAGAAAAAATGCTATTACCAATGAATTTTTTCGATTATTGACGGAAAATATCTCTTTCGACGGATTTTTGGACGGATTTTGTCCACCGATAATAACGTAGTAGGAAATCATTATCGACGGATTTTTTAACAAAAACTCGGTTTAATATCGGATGAATTTGCCAAAGAAATTAAATCGCTGAGGCATTACCAATGAATTTTGTTTTATTACCGATGGAGAAATCCGTTGGTAATTTAGTAATTTAAAAATTACCAACAGAAAAATCCATTAGTAATTATTGGATTTTAGAAATTTTTTAATTTTTATTTTACCGACGGAATAATCCGTTGATGATTATTGGATTTCATAATTTTTAGTTTTTAATTTTCTATTTACTGTCAGATTTTTCGTCTGTAATTTTAAATTTTGAATTTTATTTTTTATTTATTTATTTTACTTGCAAAAATTAATCCTAATTTTTTTTTTCCTTAATTTGCCGATAAAAAATTCATCGGTAATTAATTTTTTAAATAAATATTCTATAATTTGTGTGTTACCTGATTATTTAAGAGTTTATTTTTTATTTAAATCTAATTATAAATATATTTAATAATGAAAAATTATAAAAAAAATTTCAATAAATAATAAGCACAATGAATTTTACTTCAAAATGTAAAATAGATAAAAGTGGCAGAAAGTATATAGACACAAACTTATAATTAAGGTGGTTCAACCATATCCCATAATTGAACATATCCAAACTTCTTGCAACCCAAATTAACAAGAAAAAAATCAATCCAAACCAAATATCAACAAATAAAAAATCCAAATTGCTTACAATCAAAATTAACAAGAAAAAATCAAACTAAAAATAAGTAAGACAACCCAATTGACCCATAAGATATGATCTCTTGTCAAAACATCATTCTCCAATTTTCCCATGTGTCAGTTCCCCCTGAAAAAAAATGGAATTAATATGGAATAAATAACTTACGCATAAACACACTAAGCATGCAAGGCTCATATTTCACATCTAGAAAGACATAAGTAAAAGGAGTTACAGTTTCTTTACCTTGCTTTATCATAAAATGGAAAGTAAGGAGAAATGAACTCACCTTCAAATTGTAGCCACATCCATATGTATAATGGATGATAAACCTCTTCTCGACATGTAAGTCCCATGGTGGCTAAAAATTTCCAATGATCCATCATGAATTTATGTGTTATTTCCTTTGGTAATGATACAATCACCTTCTCACAAGAAAAGAAATGGAAAAAAGGAATAAATAAAAATACAAAATGATATGAGCAATTCAAACCTTGCAGCATAAAGTCTTTTTGAAGAATATGCTTTACACCATGCAATGCAGATGCCACAGCATAAGCATACCTTTACTCAACAGAGAATTAAAGCAGTGGAAGTTAAGAACCATCAGTACTTACCAATGTCCAGGAAAATGTCATTTTTTTTTACTCTCAAGCAAGCATTATCCATTACCATTACACAACATAAGCTCATTCAACCCAAACCCCCCCCCCCCACATGCCATGATTGAACCATAAATCTTAATCTCAAACAAAATAGTTTTAGCAAACTAAAGTTACAATGCTAACTCTAAAAATATCGAACTCACATCACACTTACACTTTTCTCACTTTTAAAATACGAAACCAGAATTTTTCTTTCAAACACCCCTAATTAACCTTTCAAACCTTGAAACCCACCATTCACACCCTTTTAATAAAGCACCTTCAACATTAGAATACACATATAACTCAACCCCTCTCTCGAAGGCCCACAAACCATCATTTACTTACTCCTAAACTAGTGCAGAAACTTTTCCAGCAGCTAGCATGAAAAAGTAAACCATATAGACTTGAGAATTAACAAATTTCACAACTCTTTTTGCTTATAAAATCAATCAAAACCACAACAAGACACTCTACCCTACTTGCCAAATTTTAAAGCACAAAAAGAAATGTGGTTCATGACAATTTTCAGCAACTAAAATCAATATTTCAGAGCCAAAGTCTTATTTGAATATAGCCTCTTACACACACAATTAAAACAGCCCCCAAACCCCAATACATAACAAAATTGCCACCATAAACCAAGCATACAAGTGTTGTAATTTTTCTTTTCCATCACTTAAAATGTTTGCTGCACAAACCATTAATTTACTATTACTTCATTCAAATATAAGAATGTTGTCATTCAATCCAAAACCCCTTACATGCCATGATTGAACCATAAATCTTAATCTCAAACAAAATAGAGTGCACCCTGTCATACATCCAGAGTCTGTCTGCAGAACTCATGGTTCTTGAATATGTAATTTAACCTAACAAATTCATTTAAGGTTTTAATTCTTAACAAATCATCTTCTAAAAGTAAAACTCTTTTAAGTAAATAGTTCATACTCTTTAACTCAACAAAATTTCAATAGCACCTCCCATTAAATTAACATTCCACTCTTTAAATTAAAAAAAATTGACAGAACCTCCCCTGAAACTAAGACATAAAAAAAAATAATTTCAATATATATATATATATCAATCCAGTCAAATAAACTTCGCAATATAATCAAACAAACATTTAAAGATCCTAAAACCATTCTAGAGCACACCCCCTTATAATATCACAACATGCATATCCTGCAATCTCCACATACATAATCAATCTCCATAGCAAACAATGCAAACAAGTCGGGGAAGGAACTTTACGCCCTTCCCTCCAGTCATGCAATCCCAATTTCCTACAACTCTATCTTAGAAATCATAAGTCTCTATCCTAGAAAAATGTAATTAAATAAGGAGAAGAAATAATTACTTACCTTAAAAGAGACAAAGGAATAATATGCTCCGCTAAAGAAATACTCCAACCGGATTTGACGTTCTATAACAACATCAATTACTTAGATCAATAACTTCAAAACCAATACTAGTAAAGATCAATTTCCAAAAAAACAACATCAATACATTTTAATCAACCTCTTGAACTCTTACAAATTTTAACAACTTTAACAACCTGGGTAATGAACACTAGAGCCCTTATCTTGCATCCTCATACAATTCCATTAAACAACCCCTCAAAGGTTTTTTTTTAAAAAAAAGACACATTATAAATAACCTCTATGAGTGTTATGAATCAAACATAATCTTTACAACGCTCGTCCACCAATTAGTCTAGTCATTTTCTGAATGGGAAATCACCAGTTTTCAGCCTTAATGCAATGTAATAATACCACTAAAGCTTTATTCATTGCAAAATACAGCAAATGCACTAAAACTCCGTTTAACGAAAAAAATACTACTACTACTACTACTACTACTACTACTACTACTACTAATAATAATAATAATAATAATAATAATAATAATAATAATAATAATAATAACAATAATAATCAGAGAAGAAAATATAAACCTCATATTCTATGGATCAAAGACAAATAAATCCCATATTGAATAGCCACAAAGACCCAAGTGAGTATTATTACCTCCAATTTGTGTTTTATTTAGGTAGAGAAAGAGAAAGCACCTGGTAGCTAATGGGGATGGTAAGGACGGGGACGGCAAGGACAGGAGAGGCGGGGACCAGGACGATGGAGGCAGGGATGTGCTGGCGTGACAGGAGGGGAGGGCGCGATGGGCATGACACGTGAGGCATGAGGATGGGCATGCAGCCAATAAGGATGGGAGTGCGGCCGGCGAGGAAGGGAATGCGACCGGCAAGGAAGGGCGTGCAACCGGTGAGGATGTGCGTGAGGCAGCGAGGTTCACGACCGGTGGTGGTGACTAGGGAGGGGGATCGAAGCGTCTTGCGGTGGCCAGTGTGCAGCAGGCGGCGGTTAGGGGTGGCGACCGATCTGGGACAGGGGGAGAGAGAGAAAGAGGGTATGAGAGAGTTGTGTATGAGATAGGGAGAGAGAGTCCGCAACATATACATTAACAATATTAAGGTAAGAAATAATTACTTACCTTAAAAGAGACGAAGGAATAATATGCTCCGCCAAAAAAATACTCCAACCGGATTCGACGTTCTAGAACAACATCAATTACTTAGATTAATAACTTCAAAACAAATACTAGTAAAGATCAATTTCCAAAAAAAAACATCAATACATTTCAATCAACCTCTTCAACTCTTTCAAATTTTAACAACTTTAACAACCTAGTAATGAACACTAGAGCCTTATCTTGCATCCTCATACAATTCCATTAAACAACCCTTCAAAGTTTTTTTTTATAAAAAAAGACACATTATAAATAACCCCCATGAGTGTTATGAATCAAACATAATCTCTACAACGCTGGCCAATCATTTTCTGAATGGGAAATCACCAGTTTTCAACCATAATGCAATGTAATAATACCACTAAAGCTTTATTCATTGCAAAATGCAGCAAATGCACTAAAACTCCATTTAACAAAAAGAAAATAATAACAATAATAATCAAAGAAGAAAATATAAACCCCATATTCTATGGATCAAAGACAAATAAATCCCATATTCAACAGCCACAAAGATACAAATGAGTATTATTACCTCCAATTTGGGTTTTATTTAGGCAGAGAGAGAGAGATAGAGAGCACCTGGTAGCCAATGGGGATGGTGGGGATGGGGACGGCGGGGACCGAGATGGTGGAGGCAGGGATGTGTTGCGCGTGATGGGAGGGGAGGGGAGGGCGCAATGGGCATGACGTGTAAGGCACGAAGATGGGCGTGCAGCCTGTAAATGCTATATTGTAGGTCTTAAAGATGGTTTTGATGATGCCAATAAGTCAAGCAAATGACAAAAAGAATGGAGGCAAATAGCATGGAAGTTCTTGAAGATGAACAAGCAAATGATCAAGTTAACTGGTTAGAATCATTAGGACTTAGATCAATTTGTTAAAAGGTTTCACTTAAACAAGTTTATTTGGCCATTTTCAAGTTAATCAAGTTTTAATCTAAGAAATGAGTTTGAATCTAAAGAAAACTTCATTTGAAATAATTCAATTGTTATTAAATGAAGATTTGATTTAACTTGTGAAAGACATGGGTTTATTCTTAAAAGATATGTTTGACAAATGTTCAAAAGTGGTTTTACAATAAGAGAATGTCTTAAAGTGTGTTAATCTTTAAATTCTTCAAGTTCTGGAATAGATGTAATTGATTACAACATAATGTAATCGATTACAAGTCTATTCTTGAGCCCAAAACCTGAATTTTCATGCATGTAATCGATTACAATGAGAATGTAATCGATTACCAGCAAGTGACCGTTGTTTGTTTTCAAAAATTTGAACTATGTAATCAATTACAAGGTTATGTAATCGATTACCAGGCCTAGAAACTTGCAAATAGGTGTGTTTTGAAGAAACACATCTCTTAAGGTTAATCCTTAACGGTTCACATGAATTGTTTTCTATAAATACCATTGTTTAACATAGTTTAACACACAGAAAACATACTACAAAGATCATTTGAACAATCATTCTCAATCATCAATCTTTGTGATCAATATTTGGCCAAATTGTTTTATTCTTGAGAAACCTTATAGGACCTCAATTTGTAACATCTACTCTATTCAGATAGTGATTTCTTGTAATACTTTTTCAAGTTTGTGTACAAGGGTGGGGCATCCCTTGATAGAACAAGAGTGGGCATCTCTTGGTTCTTAGAGACTCAAACACAAGGGTAAAGGATCCCAAGGTGTAGGAATGCTCTTTGATTGTAAAGGAATTGAAGTTAGTGGAACTCTCAAGTGGGTTGTTTGAGAGAACTGGATGTAGGCCACAAAGGCCATCGAACCAGTATAAACCAAGTTTGCAATCTCTCTTCCCTTATCTATTTAAGATTATTACAAGTTTATTTTCTCATCGGTTGGTTCTCTTTACTTGCATATTTATCTTTTCAACAAGGTTTTCATACATTTCCTCATATATCTTGCAAAAAGGCATTAGAGAGATTTTCATACGGAAAAAGTTTGTGAACTCAATTCACCCCCTCTTGAGTTCTTTGAGGTCACTTGGATAACACGGCCGGTGAGGATGGAAGTGCGGTCGGCGAGGAAGGGCGTGCAACCTGTGAGGACGTGCGTGAGGCAGCGAGGTTCGTGATCGGTGGCTACGACTGGGGAGGGGGATTGGAGCGTCTTGCGGTGGCTGATGTGCAACGGGCGACGGTCAAGGGTGGCGACCGATTTGGGAAGGAGGGGAGAGAGAGAGTATGAGAAATTTGTGTATGAGATGGGGAGAGAGAGAGTCCGCAACATATACATTAACAATATTGCTGGCAGATTTTTGAATTTTCGACGAAGAAAAATCCGCTGGTAATCATAATAAATGGTACCTTAAAATTTTTTCCCAAAAATGTCTTTTAACCTTTACTGATGGATTTTTCCATCGATAATTATTTTCTGTGAAAAAAATTAATTTCTGAGATTAAAATTACCGATGGAAAAATCCGTCGGCAACTACTGATTTTTACAAAATTTAAATTATAAAATGTAATAATATTTACCGATGGATTTTTTCGTCAGTAAATTTAATTTATGAAAAAAAATCCATTGGTAAAATTATTTTCTAAATTAAAAAAATTACAATATTTACCGACGAAAAAATCTGTCGGTAAACCACGGGCCATATTTTTCTCAAATTTGTAGGTATTTTACCTACAAAAAAATCCATCAGTAATGACTGAAACACTAATTTTTTTTTTCACATTTTCCATCGGTAAATCCATCGAAAATACCAATGGAAAAAATCCATTAGTAACTCATGTTTTTCTTGTAGTGCTCAGAAAGTTCATTTCATACTGAAACGGTACACTTTGCAAGAAAAGGTGGGAAATTTGAACTTCAAATTTAAAGTCAAACTCAGTTACAGACTTGGTTAAGTACTCCAACTTCTAGAAAGAAAAGTTTAGAAACCTCATTCAGAAAGTAAAAAGTAGCTTCTAATGGTGACCTTGGAAACCTCTATTTTACAACAACTTCTGCAACAGTTCTGATAAACTTCAAGCTACTCTTCTAGAATGCATTTTCAAGACACAAACAAATGATCAACACATGTCACTTGGATAATTGATCAAGGGCAACAATCATAAATGCAAACCATCTATAAATAGAGATGCTGTGCTTACAAGAAAAGAGACTGTAGCTGCATAAATTCTGAAATGCTGAAAGTTTTCTTCCTCATCTTTTCTGTAAAGTTTCATTACATCTTGTAATCAGTTTCTAATTTGTAAAAATCTTCTTTCTACGTTCTTAGTATGTCATACATTCTTCCTAGGTCTGCGAAGTCATTCAAGTTTTCCAGGTCTGTTACTGAATATTTTATAAAAACTTGAGTATTGGTTAGTTTGAGTGATAAACCCAAACATAAACCTTTGTAACCTCGAACCAATGGTAATTGATGTGAGGTAGCTCGGAGAAGCTAAGTAAATACTACTTGTAACATGATAGTAGGTGTGATCTATAGGTCATGGGGTTAGCTTGGAGAGGCAGTTAATGACTACTTGGTTTGTAACACCAAAGTATACTTACTGGTCACTAGTTTAGCTTGGAGAGATTGGTTAAAGACTACTTAGTTTGTGATAGCATAGTGTACTTGCTGGTCACCGGTCAGAGCTTGGGAAGGCTACTGTAAAACTATCCAACTTTCTCGGGTTGAGAAAGATATTTAGTGAAACTCAACGGTTGTTGAGAACTAGATGTAGGCAAGTAGGCCGAACCAGTATAAAAACATGTGTGCCGTATCTTCTTCTTCCTTAGCTCCTTTATATTCTCTGGCTTTTGCCTATCATATTATGTCTTCCAAACCAATTTTTATGTGCATTTATCATATATGTTGTAGTTCAAAAAGTAAGTTTCTGAAGTGACTAATGTTGTTTCTGCTGGTACTACAAGTTAAACACTTGATAATTTTTTTAATCGTTTTAGAAACCAAAAAGAAAAGAAAAGCAAAGCAGAATTCAACCCCTTTGCTCATGCGCTTTTCTACCTACACCCTCACCTACTACACTATACTACTCCCTCATCCCCACTACATGTAACGCCCCAATTTTTACTGTCATTAGAAATTACTCAATTACCGAATTACCGTAGGTAATTATTACATAAGATTTGAGGCCGAACAATCCTCAATAAAGGAATATAACATTAGAAGAAAGGTTAGGAACGATTCATGCGAGAGTTGCAAATCCCGAATTTCTGTACGTATAAAATGACCAAAATGCCCCTGAAGTTATTTTACTCAGAAAATGAGGATCGTGGGCCCCACCCATTCTCAAAGGGATATTTTGAGGATAATAAGGGATTGTTTGTGTTATGTGTGTTAATAGAGCAGAAGGATCTCAATTTTGAGTTCCGACGTGCGAAATGACCAAAACGCCCCTGTGGTTGTTTTAAGTCCGATGTGCGTGTCGACTGAGCCCGAACCTCACTAAAATGTTTTAAAATGTGTTTTTAAGCCATGATTAACCATTGGTTAAGCTCGGGTGGCCTCTGGCAGTTTTTAAGTGAAAGTACAATTTTGCCCCTGTTTTTGAGCAGTTTTGCGAATTTCGGGATTTTTGATTCGTATACCGAAACCTAAGCAATATTAGGCTCAAATTAAAGCTTATTAAATTCTAAATATTAATCTAGAGTCAAAATTATGTATTTAGATTGATTAGAACCTAAAATTGCTCAAAAACACCCAAATTGCTTACTAATTCACTTAAACCCTTAACTGTAAATTCTCTAAATTACATGAATACCTTGCCTACACCTAAATAATGCATGGAACACACAAATTTTACTTCTTTGGGCTGTAATGGATGAAATTATTGATGCCATTATGCAGCTGAATTATTGCCAAAAGTTGCACTAAAACAAAATGCCAAAATGTCACCATAAGAGACATAATTCCTTAATTTCATACAACTTTGTCTAAAATGATTTTTCCTCCCTTATTTCTCCTGCAAAATTCCGTCCACTACCTCATCATTTTGGCCAATTAGAAGCCTCAAAATCTTCTATAAATAGACTTGCTTGAGTGGTCTTGGAATGCTTGGTTCATAACTAGTTTTTAGGAGCACCAAAAACTTTCTTTCTTCCTCCTCTTTGGCTGAATTCTTTCTTCAATTTTTTTCAAAGAGATTTTGTTTCATTTCACTTCAAGAAACCAAGTTCTCTTCCTCTTCTTCAACTCAGATTAGGTAGGGAGTAGTTTCTAAATTTATTTCTATGCTTTGAGGAGTTGTGTTTTTAGCTCAAAATGATGAAATTATGAACTTACCTTAGCTTTTCATTTTAGTTTTCCTCTTCAATTTTTCTTTAACCAATTCAACCATATGGCCTAGGTGGAACTAAGATGATGGCTTGATGATGAGGACCTTGAGGGTGGGTTGTAAATCCATCACAAGTTAGGCCTTTAAAGCTTGAAAATTCCACTTGATGCAAAACTTTAAAGAATAATGCTTTATGATGCTAAAACAAAGATTTTTAGTTTAGAACTTGAAAGATGTATTTTCCTTTTATGTTTTATTTCTTGTTAAGATATGTATTGGGTTGAATTTATAATTCTTTTAAAGTCTTGAAGGAGCTCTAGTAAAGAAACAAAATGAATTTGCATCCATGATTAAGTTTATGCTTTGCATAACCATGTTTACCTTCTATGTCATCACTAAATTTTCAAGAATGAATAAATGAACTTGCATTTCTCATGTTTAAATTCCAAGCTTGTATTTCATGTTTATGTTTCAAGTCATCACTTAATCTTTCTAGATAATAAAGAGGTTGCATCTTATATTTAATTTATGCTCTCACTATATTTTATAATGGCTAAAAGAATCAACGCATGGCATGTTTATTTTATGCCATCACCTAAAGATCCTAGAGCTCAAAGACTTGCCCATGTATCACAAGCAAAGAAATATGATTATTGGAGTTAAAGAATTTATTCTTTAAAAAGTCTTGAGATTGGAGCTTAAAAAGATGTAATAATAATTCTCTTCTCCCTCTACTGGTCTTGTGCGGACTACCGCCGCTCCGGTTTCTTAATATTCTCTTCTCTCTCTACTGGTCCTGTGCGGACTACCGCCACTCCGGTTTCTTAATATTCTCTTCTCCCTCTACTGGTCCTGTGCGGATTACCGCTCAGCTTTCTTGTATCATGTTTATATTTCAAGTTCTTGTATCATGTTTAATTTTCAAGTCATCACCTTAAATCTTAAAGATAAAGAAATGGAATTGCATATCATGTTTATAATTCCAAGCTATCACCTTATAAAGATAAGATTAAAATAAGGTTGCATAGCATGTTTATAATTCTAAGATGTCACCTAAATCTCTAAAGCTCAAGACTTACTCCTTTTATCTTAAGTGAGAATTTTAATTGTGAAGATCCTCCCAAATTTGACAAAAGAACTAGTTTCTAAATGAGTTTTAAGGCTTTGCAAGGATTTTACGGGGAACTAGTATTTTATATGCACTTAAAATATGATTCTATGTAATTGCATGAGGTTCATGATTCGCCATCGATCCGAGTTTAGTATCAATGTGTGATAATGATTTGATATGATTGAAGTTGTGATAATTATGGTTTATTGTTAAGAGAATGATTCATAATTGGTTTAGTAACTAATTAGTTCTATAATTGATAATTCTATGTAAGGATTGGATGCTTATTAAGTACTTGATATCATTGAATGATTTCCTGGCTTGCATGTTATAGTTGCTGTTGCAAATAATGAGAATGCTTATACATGAAATGTTCTTTATTATGTAAAATTTACCTTTGTTGCTAGAAGAAAGTGTATCATTGTAAAAGTGTAATTTGGAAAGGTTACGGCTAAGGAAAGACTTGGTATTTAAGCGTGTCCATTGTGACCCACCTCTCTTTCCTGGGAATCTCTCATATGCATGATTACAGTTGATATATATTATTCTTGCTTAAGACTATAAATGAGAAAATGTTATGATGTTTATGAATTGTATTATGATATAACATGCAAAGATTTAATGGTGACTTAAACTTATAAGAAAATGATCCTTTGGAACCATTAGACTATAGGTGGTGAAAAGGTGATTTTAGCCCCCTAACCCGTTCTCTCAAAAGGGTAGAGTCGGGACTTTAGCTTATCAAAAGGGATAAGTATATGCTAGTGACGACTAGTAAAGTATGAGCTCATAACCTAAATTACTCCCAAAAGGGTGGAGTATAGGGTGGCCTAAGGAAAATAATGATGATGATAAGATTTTAAGTCACCTAAGGCACTAAAGAAATGAAATATGTGCACTATGTCCACGTGTAGCTAATATTATATAACGTTCTTTTATGCATGTTATTTGATAATGATGATGAGGAAAATGATGTAATGATAAAGGAAAAGCTCATTGTAAATATGACATGTTAAGATTATGATGCATTATAAGACGCATGATTAAAAATTGACGAACCTCGGTTAAGTATTTGTCCGAACTTAAAATGAATCTTTGCATGCTCACTATTTTAGAATAATCCCGAGGTTCCCGGGACTTTGATGATGACATTTGTAGAAAGAGGTACCTTCATCGAGAATTCTTTAGCAAGATTCTCACTGCCTTTTCTTTATTTCCGTCATTGTCTCCAGATTCAGATGGCGACATTCGGCCTGTTCGTTGTTACCCCTACTTGGGAATTTCACTATGATCCGGTGCATCGCTCGTATCATTTTGAAGGGAGGAGTGTGATTCGTGTTTTTATTTACATAGGTCGTCCATTTGCACATCCTGTCCCTAGTTATCGATTTTCTCCTACTTCTCCCTATGGCGATGAAATGGTTTTTGAACATGCACGTCCACTTGATGAAAGGATGTTACGTTCTTATCCCGCTTCATTTGCTGTCCATGGATTTCAGAGTATGTTCCGAGACGAGATATTCTCAAACTGATCCTTCAGAGGACACTCCTACTCATGTATATTCGAGAGCTCGCTTACTCCCACACGTGTAAGAGAGGGTAGTGAGGAAACAGTTGTTCAGCCGAGGTTAGCAAAAGGCCGGCCCATGCGACTCCCACTGGTGCATCTCGTGTCCCTCCCGAGGGAGCTCATCAGTGGATCGGATTTATTCCCCCATTTCCAGGACAGTGGCCATAGAGGGTTCTTAGTAGATTTATGTGTGATCATGCACCCTAGTTTTAGGATAACCTTCTTGGCTTATGGAGTTATCTAGTTTAGGGGCATGCATTTCCTTATGTATATTTTCTTTTATGGGTTTGCATAAGATAATGATGTATGAACATAACCCACCCTTTGAGTGAGGTTATTGTATGTAAATATATGCTATAATGTGCTTATGGATGTTATATGATGGAGCCTAAGTGATATGATGTGATATATTCTTAAACGTCTTATTATACTCCGCTTACTCGTTCACGTTGTACTCGACTCACGTTTTCAATTATGTATTTAAAAAAAAATGGCTCGTAATTTCACTAAGCATTTTCAAATTATGAAGAAAGAACCAAAGCAAGGAGTAAAGTCTAGTCATTAATCAGATTCAACCTAGGTGTATCTGGTTAATTACTAGGGTGTTACACTACATCTACCCCTTCCCTGAATACTCTTACTCCTACTTACTTTACCCCTACTACCACTGCCCCCACCCCTATAACCCCCAATGTATAATGTAGTATGCTTGAGTTGTATTCAATTTTTAATGTTAAGGCTCTATTTGTTTGGATTGAAATTGAGAGGAAGGGGAAAAGGGGAAGAAGTGGAAAGAAATTGGATGGAAAAGTATCATTTTTCACCATCATGGTCACGGTTAAGATAGCAACTAGTAGGGTGCTGTTCTTAGAGGCTTTGCAGCGACACGAGGACAATTCAAGCACTGGCTATGGGGGCTATGATAGCGGACAATAGTGGCACCAACTGTAACACCCTCCCAAGTATAACATCATCCTTACACTGCAACAAAAGGTAAATTATGACAGTTGTTTTTGTGAATTATGGCCAGTATAACTGCCATTTTTCACAATAATGGCAGTTTTAAAAAAATCACCGCAATTTTCAGCAAAATATTTTAAAAATATTAATTACAGTGGTTTGAAACAGCCGCAATTTGGGGTTTTTTTTAAAAAAAAAATTAATTGTGGCTGTTTGAAATCACTGCAATTTGCTATGAAATTGGAAAAAAATGGTTAATTGGGTTTGGAACAATTTGCTGACCAATTAAAAAAATTTATATTATTTTCCAATATTGAATTCTAACAATTGATGGAATTTCTTTATTCAATTAAAGGAAAAATTTGTCAATACCAAAAGAAATACCTGGGTGGTATTGCTCCTTGGCAAAAGATAAGGTAGAAAACATAAGAAAGGAATGACTAAAGTAGCCAAATTATGATAAATATTTAATAAAGTTGTATAAATCAATCAAGTTTCGTTTGCATCACGAAGATAAAGATGTCTAAATCCTATTTTCTCACTATCCTTGACAAGGCCATGGGCAAACACCATAGACAGCCCATTAAAATTATCCTATCCCAAATCAAATCCTAAGGCTGAAAAGAACTCCTAAAGAATGGCTACTGCCAAATTTCCTTAGTATTACCAAATTGAACAAAAAGGAATAATCATACTTCATACATGGCAAATAGGAATCACATAAATAATCTTGATCAATATGTAACACAATATATTAGTAGGGAGGCTTCTTTGCCTTAGTAGCTAGCTATTCTGTCATATCAAAAACCCCAATGGCTACCCTTTAAGGAAAAGCTCCGCAATAACACACCTAAAATAGTAAAATGATATGTGCATCTTATAGAAGAAATTACACACATAAGCAACAAGAAAATGGTAATTAAGAACATGGAATAACTAGTAACTATGACACATCAAAAGTTATTACTGATTCAACAAAATCAATCAGGTTGATTCAGGTCCAACATAAATTATATAAAAATCCACTCAATAGCAAAATAAGATATCATCATTACCAGATCATAATTACAGCAGTGTAATGCTTTGTTGTTCATATTCTTGCAAATAACAAATACACATAATTCTCTTCTCCATTGTTAAATCAATTAATTAAATTTCATGCACATAAATATTCTTATTTGCAACTTGAAACATGAATACTTGAAAAACTAAATATTTCCTCCAGGATTAAGATTCTTGCAGCAAAGCATGATCACCTGACAGCAAATATATCCATAGATGGCATCAAAGGGGAATCTTGTGCAACCTGTATCTCCCCTCCGTGTTCATAGAATTGCTGGCAGCCAAAAGAAGTTAATGAGACAAAAAAGAAAGAGTGAGGTAGTAACATGATCATGTTAGGAAAGGACAAGTAGTGACCGATGAAAACAAGCACGGGTCATGCCACACTAGTAGGATTAATCTTCTGACTTACAAATTTCCCCAATCCTTTCCTTATAGCGATGACCAAATTTCTAACATCAATATCAACATCAACATCTAAATTTCCCCAGTAGAATCTGGATACTGGTAATTTAAATAAAATAAAATCCTAATGCCTAAATTACTAAGCATACATATATAGTACCCCAAAAGTAAATTATATTATTAAGCATACAAAATATATAAGAAAACAAACATGGACAAAGCTAAATATAAGAATTAAAGCAATAAAGACATAGATAATATATATATTTTAAAACAAAATAATAAAAAGAAGTAATAATAAACTAATAATAATAATAATAAATATAAAATAGGAAGTAATGATAAGCATGCATATGATCTAGTTTGAGAGAGATAAGAGAGAAAGAGGTTTGTTAGTGAGTGTTTTGGGTTAGCAATGGATCAGATAACACCTATCAAAGTTGGATAGATGGATAGATGTGGCTCCTTTTGTTTGAGATCATCAGTTGTGTTGTGAATGTGATCAGAGATAAAAGCAAAGGTCACCAGCCAAGTTGAAGGAGGAGCCAATCCCAACGCATGCAGCTAAAAGCATTTTGACCAATCACATGCAATGCAGTGCACCCACTAACAACACACACTTTGATTGCTATTGCTATTACTATGCTATTTTCTTTCTCTCTTTTTCTAGTTGCTCCCTTTGGATTCCATTCACACTTCCAACTACATAAAAATGTGTTAACCAAACACACAAAGAGAAAGCCACACAACACTCACTCACTTGCTGCCTGTATTCTCACTAGTATTTACCCTGCAGGTCTCTTCTCTTCTGCCCACACTTTCTCTTTGATCTTCATTCATTGCTCATTAAGAAAATAGAGCAAATGCAATGACACTAATAATTATACCAGAAAAAGTCCAATAATTTCACATGCGCTTCCCTAACAAAGAGCAAAGTTAGCACATAAGTCATCATAGCATAGGTAAAAACTAATGGCATACATGTGCATCTAGTTTGATGACTGCAAATCCCTACTAAAATCAATTTCATTTTTCTTATATAAATTAAAATCCATTTCATTGTCAATAATTTGGTCCAAAAGTTGAAAAACATAAATAATTGCAAAATTCAAGCTTATAAGAATCAATTTAAGATTTGCAATAGAAGCTAGACTGCTAAGCTAAACCCAACATGCCCTAATGTTTTAAGCTTGAACTCTTCATGGTACTAGTACAACAGTCATTTTCTACCTATCCAATAGTTTTATGTGAAATAACCTCTTTATTTTACAAGTCAAGAAATACTAATAAGTAATAACAAAGTTGAAAATCAAACCATGTTGGATAGCAGATCGCCACACAACCAATGGCCTATACCGTAGCAAGATCCCTGAAGTTGATCCTGAAATACTCAAAGAATTAAGAAGGCACACCAAGCATTCTCAAGCACATCAAATAGTCTTATATCAGATAGATGTCATATATGGTCTTATCAATAGAGGTAAGTCTTTCCAAAAAGCTAGGAAGTAGCGATTGCATGAGCTAGAGCCCTACAATATACAACTGTTATATATCTTGCTGCAAACACATAGATAAATAAACTATTTCCTCACCACAAAATAGGATTTTATTCCCTAAGGCTATGTTTGGGTAACCAATGATCAATGAAATGGAATGGGAATTAAATTCAGTATTTGAAAGACACATATCTAAACAATGAACAAGAAGAAAGGAAGATTGACCAACCTTGAGGTTGAGAGCAGTATAAGGAAACATAAACTTTCTAAGGTCCATTTGAAGATGTTTGAGTGGACCAGGTAGCTTGCCTCTTGAGAACACAAAGCTCTTGGGGATCTTCTTGCCTGTGATGGGGTCCACACTTGGCTGGTGAGGTTGTTACTTTCTCTTGATTACAATAGGCCTCCTGAACCCTTACTTCTTCTTCCTCTGAATTTTCATCATCCAAAAGGGAGTATCATTTAGGCATGTGTTTCATTCTCCAAAAGCATAATATTTTGAAAAATTAAAATTGAATCAAACAAAGGTAAAGAGTAGGACAAGAGACATAATCAATTATAAAAGACTGGAGTAGAAAATCGAAAGTTGGGGCACATTCACTTTATTCTTGTCATCGCTGGGCAACGAGGTGCTTTGCGAAGGATTATGAGTCATCGATCTAGGTAGGGCCCAATCGGCCTTCTTGGTGACTCAAGGGATGGTCTCAATGGTGTGGAAAAGACAATTCTTTTCTACGGAGCCTTTGATGTAGGTTTCACGAGGAGGCTGTACATGTCAGAGTGGGTGTTCTCCATGGCGATTTGGAAGCCATAGAAGGTGCATGCCTCCGAAACTTGGACCTTTTTCGTGAACTGTTTGGCGAGGTTCTTGAAGATGATGCTATCAGAGGTGGCGAAGAAAGCGAGGACCTGGGTGATGAAGTGTTACTTGCCATTTGTAAGGGTGTCCTAGTGGCAGATATCGGCAGAAAAATCGACCTCCTTGGCGGTCTAGAAGGAGGCTCCAGCTTCAATTGAAAGAAAAAGAAGTTAGGGTGAAATAAGGGGAAGTATGAGGGACTAAGACAACCAACAAAATAAAATGTAAAATAACGTAGCTCTATTTACTTGACCCGCCATTTTTATTATTGAAAATAAGGCGGTTATAAAACCCACTGTAATTCACCAAATATTATAGCGGTTTTGAAGAACCGCCATAAATAAACCACCATAATTCACATGATTTTTTGTAGTGTTAAGCCATGAAATTCGATTTAGAAGTTGTTACTTATATATTAGCGGACTTTTCTTAAATATCTATAGCAAATTTGATTGATTTGTGTCATAACTAATTTGTAATTCTACATAAATATGTGGAAAAGAAAATAAAGTATTCATTAAGTATAAATCCAAATACAAAAAGGTTCTTCTATAAGCTTTAACATATATCTGTCTATTTTTATACTTACAAACATGTATACATAACAAAATAAAATTGATAAGATACTTTAACTATTGAGCTAATACATATCAGATTCTTCTATAGTGGCAACTTCATAATTCTCCTAAGCAATCTGGAGAAGGCATGGAAATACAAAACATAGTGGTGAGAATTGTGACATTCTCAGTAAGGCATCCCCAAAAATGCATAATAAAAATCTATGTCATTGTCATCATCGCAACCACTTTGGTTTATTAAGAAAATGTAATCATATAATACATATCACAGGTCCATTTTAGAATTCTAAAATCATCCTTCCAAAGTGGGTTTCTTTTAGTATTCAATCCCTTAATAAAAATATATCATCATCATTCATATGAAGCACATACTATCAAGTTTCAACTTAAACATATTGGTTTTCAACATAGACGTTAAAATCATTCACTTTGCACATAATATAAAAGACTACTTAGGACAATTGCTACGTTAACTGTCTTGGCCCTCGACTATGGAGGATTATTCCACTACTGGGTAATAAACTGATTTTCAGGATTGAGCTTATTCCTGTACACACGAATCTTCTGAGCCCATTTCTGTACATCATCCTTGTATTTTTTTTCTCCAATTCACACACGAATCTTCTGAGCCCATTCCTGTACATATGGATTTTCTGAGCTCATTCTTATACATGACCATTGGATTTACTTTCTCTAATTCTCACACAGATCTATTAGTAGTCAGATTCTTTTACCTGACTCATTTCAGGGGCATTCTAGTTTACTTTCCCCTACAGACCAAATTACTTTTCTCGTTCCAAGAAAATATAATCTCATTCATGTAAGCAATTGTAATAAGTATTCACATTTATATGAGCCTAACATCATCAACAGATTCACATATATAAGCATCACAATCATATATGCATCTTAATCGAATATGCATTTTGATTATATATGTTCATATAGTACTCATGATCCTAAGGCTTAATCTCAATCTCTTTCTCATATAGGAGCAATTTTCATGAGCACTCATATTTACATATGCATAATATCATCACTAGGTTCACATAGCATAAATGAGATCAAGTCATAATTATTTCATCATCATTTCAGCTAGTTTAGCATGTTGTCCAGAATTTCGATTCTAAAGAAAATTATGGATTAGCTACTAAACCTCATCAAAATAGAGCAAAATAAATTTTTAGAATTAGTTCAACATGTCTATGAGACCCTATAAAAATTTCAAAGTAAGCTATATTAACAAAATTCCACAGATTCAAAGTAAAGCCATACTCGTCACTTATGTGCTCTTGCTCTTGTTTTTGGCTTTCTTCAAGAGTTTCATACCCAATTTTTTATCTAAACCCATCAAACCCTACTTTAAAACAGTAAGATTAGCGGCTGCAAATGATGGTGGGGTAAGGTGAAGATTTTCTATTGGGAGTTAATTTGAGGGTTTCAAGAGCTAGGTTGGAGTTTATGCATTAGTTATGGAGTCCTAAGGCTGTAACTTAAGTTTTCTAGCTAGGTTTTAGTATTTTCTAGAGGAAGAAGATAAAGATGGCTATGGGAAGGAGATGCTGGCTGAAATTCTTAAAGAAGACATGGTAAGATGTGTTATTTTGTGTATTTATAACATTATACATATTAATTATCCATTATAAAATGATTTTCCTCAAAGATAATAACTACATGAAAATTTGTAATGTTCTCATTAGTTAGTCATAAAGTCAATGGTGTGGCACTTCCATATACCTGTCAGATTAGGTGTCTCACTTACACTGTAAGTTTTGTACAGTGTAAGAAACTACACACTGTAATTTTACCAAACTAATAAAATATCATACCTGTAAAATAGATATTGCCTAAAATTAAGTTCCAGTTCTAAAATTTTCATTCCTTGCTATTCCTAACCTTAATCTTATGTTTTATCAGTCTTGTGCACCTCCAGGTCTCAATTTTAGGGTTTCAGTGGTCCCAACAGGCCTGTGGCACCTGGATGATCACTATTTATTTTTTTCACTAAGCCATTCTTATCAAGACTAATTTGTATCCAATTCATGAAATTCTAATTAATAAAGTTCAAATAAAATTTTTGAAATAAATTTGGGGTGTTACACCAACTGCTTGTTAGACTTCACAGTAGTGGTTTGCAAATTCTATGGTGTTCTTCACAGTGGTTGGCCTAGACTTCCCCTTTCTGCTTTTTGCTTGCTTTTTTTTTTTTTAAACTAATGTTTGAGGTTTGGAAAGGTTTGGTTTGTGGTTATGAGATTGGGGTTTATTGTAATTTTCATTTTTTTATTATTTTTTGATATGTGGCTACGTTGGGTTTGAGGGTGGTGATGTGTAGCTATGGATATTAATGGTGTTTTGTAAGTTTGGGTGAAGGTCTAGGTGACCATGGTGGTGGCTATTGGCATTGGTTTAGCTAATATGGTAAGGATGAAGGTAGTGTTTTTAACTTTGGTGTGAAGGTGATGGTTCATGCTTGTGAAGGTTATAAGAAGGGGATCAAGGGTTTGTGATCTTTGCAGTGAAAGTCTGATCCAAGGCTTGGATATGGTGGTTCATCATGAGGATGGTGTAAGTAGAAAATAGCACGAGAAGGGGTTGAATTGTGCTTTTAATTTCTTTTTAAGTTTCTGAATTACTAAACAGAGTCTATCAAGTTATTCACTTGAAGGCAGTGTAGATTATTAGTAGTGGACTTTAAAAAGTAACTTTCTGAACCAAATAGTAATCACAAAAACTTCATAAATTGTTTTGAAATTGTTCTAAACCATCATACAACACAAATAAATATAGATGCTGAATGATAAACAGATAAAGAGAGAAAGAGAGAGATTACTCAGAGATTTTATACTGATTTAACCAAATATTATCTACATCCAATTCTCAATAACTTGTTGATTTCAACTAAACACTTTCACAAACATAAACACAAACACACACACACATACAAATCACAGCCAAGGAAGGGAAGCCGGTTGAGGCCGTGCGCGAGGGAAGGAGGTGCAGTGCTGCCAGCAGAGGCTGATTCGCCTCGCGGAAATGGTTTGGCCGTGTGGGAGGAGGACGCAATGGCTTAGAGAAAAGGTGGTGATGGTGGCTCATCTGAATGTTGATGATGATGGAAGGAAGGCTGATGGTGGTGGCAGAGCAAAAAGAAAGGAGATCAAGGAGGCAGGGGGCAGTGATGGCTGATGCATGGTTCTGGTAGTGACGTGGTTGCTGTCGCGATCTAGAAGGAGGGACACCGAGGGATGGAGAGATCGGAACCGGAAGGAAATAAGAGAAGGAAGGCCATGGCACATAGGGGGAAAGGGAATTAGGGGATCTTTGGCGGCCATGGCGATGCTTGATGAGCCGCCGCTTCCTCATCGCTTTTAATTTCTTTTTTTTAATTCTTTTTTCTGTTGAATTTGGTTTTGATTTGAAGATTGAGATTCATGTGAATTGAAAATGGATTGTTGATAATGATGATTCTTTTGGTCTGTGTTTTGGCTAGGACTGATTGGATATTGTATCAGCTTGAGGTTTATTTTAATTGCTAATCGGGGAATGGTTGCTAGGAATGTTGTTTGGTTTGTGTTTGTTCAAGGCTCAGTGGACTTGGGTGAAGAATGAGATTGGTTTAGAATGGGTTTGCTTGGGTGAAGAATCGTGATTAGAGGGTTTTTTAGTGTTGGAAGTGGATGATCCTCTTAAAGCCCCCTTTTTCTGTGAATTTTCATTCCTATTTATACTCCATCATGAATCAACTTGTTAAATCTAATAGCAGCCATTTTTGATTTGATTGAGCTAATTTTTCAGATATGGCCAAGGACATGTAATCTGATTGAAAATTTTCGCTAGATTGTTTGCTTAATTTCAGGGATCTTGACTTCACACATCGCCCTTTTTGAATTTTTTGCTTTTGCGTTAGTGTTTGATTCTTCCACATGCCTCGTCTTTGAACTCTCTTGGTGCTTCTTTTTTGAATTATCTCTCCGTTGCATGTTCCTATACTGTTCTTGCTTGACTTAAGCACCACTCACCACTCTGTTCTTTGTCCTACTCCTGCATGTGACTCAATGCACCATTTTCTTCCTTTTTCATGCGCTCTTGGTTTCCTTTTTTTCCTATGCTCCCGGGTTCCTTTTCCTTTTCCTTTTCTTCTTTCTTTTTTTATTTTTTATTTTTTTCAAAATTAAATAACATGAAAAAGAAATGGGCTCAACTCCTTTTTTTTTAAGAAATGAAATGGGCCGATACTCTCTTTTTTATTTTACAACTCAAAAACTAAAAATAATGAAATGGGCTCTTTTTTATTATTATTTTACAACAAAACGAACAGAAAATGAAATGGGCTTCTTTTAGAAAAACAACAACAACAACAAAACGAAATGGATTGAAATATATTTTTTTGTTTTCTGTTTTATGGGCCGGACAAAAAAGGGTGGTGTTCTACAATCTTCAATCACCAAGACTGCAATCTTTTGATCAACAATTGGCTTTGATTAAAGACTTGAAAACCAATTTTTATCAAGGAACTAATATCGCACATCAAAAAGTTTACTTCACTGTAAAACGCTGAACTTTATTGGAAAATGAGGGAAAATTTGAAATTTAAATTTAAAATCAAACCCAATTACAGGGCATGTCATCTCTTTGTCCAACTTAGTCAACTATTATAGCTTCTTAAAGGAAGAGTTCAGAAACCACGTTTAGAAAGTAAAAAGTAATTTCTGAAGGGACATTAGAAACCTTAACTTTACAATAGCTTCTACAACAGATCTAATAAATGGTCAAGCTACTCTTCTAGATTGCATTTTTCAAGACACAAACAGATGATGAACACGTGTCACTTGGAAAACTGATCAAGAGCAATGGTCATAAATAAAGACCATCTATAAATAGAGATGCTATGCTTTTAAAGATACAGACATTGAAGCTGCATAAGTGTTAAAACTCTGTGCAAATTTCTCCTCATCTCTTGTAAAGTTCATTACATCTTGTAATCAGTTTCCTTGTTTGTAAAAATCTTCTTTCTACATTCCTTAATAGTTTATACATTCATCCAAGGAAGAATAGCTAGAAATTAGTCATTCAAGTTATTCCAGGTCATTCATTGTAGAAACTTGAGTGTGGGTTAGTTTAAGTTGCAAAGCCAAACACAAACCTTTGTATCCTTGATCTAGTAGTGATCGATGTGAGTTTAGCTTAGAGAGGCTAGTCAAAACTACTTACAATGAGACATTAAAGTTGTTTTATTGATCATAATTTAGCTTGGAAAGGGTAGTCAATGACTACTCAGTTTAGCTTGGACAGGCTGGTCAAAGACTACTTGGTTCAGTTTGAAGAGGTAGATGAATAACTACTTGATTTTGTGACAATAGGGGTTGTCTATTAGTCATAAGTAAGAGCTTGAGAAGGCTATTGTAAAGACTATTAGGTTTTCTTTCTCGGGTTGAGAAAGCTGCTAGTGAAACTCAACATGGTTGAGAATTGGATGTAGGCAGGTTGGCTGAACTAGTATAAAAATATCTGTGCAATATCTTTTTCTCCTTTATCTCTTTTACTTTTGCTGCTTTGTGGTTGTTTGTGTATATTTGCTTAAAGCCTATATTTTTAGCTGTTCTATTACTGACGCTGTACTTCAGAAAGTTACTTTCTAAAGCCTCTAACATTGTTTCACTGCATTTCAAGCTTAAACTTGACACTATTTTATTTAAGTTTTTTAGAAGCTAAAATAGAGAAAGAGAAATGAAGAACGATTCAACCCCCCTTCTTGTATGCTTTTCTACCTATAGGAACATCTTTTAGTAATTTCCTGTACTTATACTCAATGTTTTTCCTTCACCTTCTGAGGATTGCTCCTTACTTTCTAAGTGTCTAGGGAGGGCTCCACCCTTTATCTCTTTTCTTCCCTGTGCTTAGTCCTCTTTTCCAAGTTGATGATCGGTAAATTTTCATACTCAGTACCCTTAGAATCATCACTTTTCTGAAAGTAAGATTAGCTTTATCTTCATCCTTTTTTATTCTTCTTGTTCAACATTTTCTTTTCCTTCTCCCTTTTCTTCTTTCTTTTTCCTTTCTCCCTTGTCTTGGGACTTGGCCTCTTGGAAGTATTGTTCATAGCAGCCCTCTTACTTTTCCTTATAGTTTTGAAGGAGTTCAAAGAGAACTCAATTCCAAGCATGTACTCATACCACTTATCAGCTAGAGGGTAGCCTATGTATTGAAACAGCTTAGTCAAAAGCATCCTATAAGGGACACCAGCAATTCTTCTTTTGTTCTTGGTAATGGCACTTAGCATATAGTCCATTCTCAGTCTTGGCAGATTCACTTTCTTCTTGGTGAGCAGATAATACAATAGCATGCAATCCATCCCCACAAACATATTTGTGCTTCTTAGTCTTGGCAAAATTGAAAATTGGACAACAGTAAATTGTTGATTAAAGGTAGCATAAGAATGGAGGTTAAATCATGCTTCTTACTTCAAGTAATTAGCTTGAAGGCAACAAAAATTATAGTTTGTTAGCTTTAGAAAGTAACCTTCTGAATCAAAGAAAATGCAGCAATTTCAAAAATTATTTTAAAAAACTTTTTCAAAGAAACACACAACACAAACAGATACAAAATCTAAATGATAAAAGATAAAGAGAGAATGAGAGGTTACTTTGTTTGGCCAAACATTGCCTACAATCAATTCTCAACAACTTATTGAGTTCCATTAAAAACCCTTTCTTAACCTTGAGAAAGTGAGATAGTCTTTTTATAACTTTCTCAAGCTATTTCTAGTGAGCAGTAGTTCTAATTTACTCTCACACTAAGCAGTTTTTTTACTAGCTTCTTCAACCTAACCTCACTTTGATCACTACTGGATTAGAGTACAAAGTTTTGGTTTTGGTTAGTTCTCTCCAACAAAGAATACTCAAGTTTTCTAATGATATAATAGTGTTTGATCTTGAAACTTAAGAAACTTCTTTCTGAATTCTTCCTAAAAAGAAAATGTTATCTAATGAGAACAAGAAAGAAGGTTTTGTGTAACAAAAACTAATTACAAGATGTAATAGATAAACTTTCAAAGAGTATTGAAAAGCTTCAGCGCTAGTTGTGCAAAAGTCTTATTCTTTTTGTGTCATAGGAACTATCCTCTAGAAGAGTAGCTGAGCTGTTTCAAAGTTGTCCTTGTAGGTACAGAACCATTATCAAATGTGTATAGTTTCTGAATGGAGCTTCAAAAATAATTTTTACTTTCTGAACATGGTTTCTGAATATTTTCTTTTAGAAAATGAGGATTTTGACCAAGTACAAAAGTAATGTATCACTCTCAATACTTTTCTAAAAGTTGGCTATATTTGAATTTCAAATTTTCCTCTGTTTTTGTTAACTTGGCATGGTTTCTAAATAATGTGTGCTTTTTGAAGTAGCTTCACAGTTTCTAATCTTTACGTTGATCTTCTTTGCTTAATTATGAACTTAATAAGGATCTTTTCAATATTAAAATGTTTTCAGAGTTGATTTCCCTCGAGATTGAAGATTGTGATTATAATATGCTCAAGAGAAATTAATTTCTTCAGTGATATAGCATTTTCTGAACAAGTGATATACTTTCTAATGATGTATATTTGGTTTCTATGTTGGATAATGCTTCCTCGAGTCTCTAACATATCTTAGTTCACTTTTTGAACTATTTTCCACATCATTAAAGGTTTGAATTCCTTTGAATAAGATTATAATCATGTTAAGACATTATATTGTGAAAAATATGTCATTAATTGAACTTATATATAACAAGAATGGTCATGTTTAAATGCTACAGAAGCTCAATTGAGTAGTGTTAGTGCTTTCTTCAAAATATTTTAATAAAATTTACTTTGTTATCTCTCAAAACACAAGCTTTAGAGCTTTCTGAAGGATTTTGGAGCTAACAATCTCCCCCTTTTACTGATAACAAACCAAATTTTGAGAAAATCTTTTGGAGAATTCTTTGAAATAATTTTCAAGGTTTGAGCCTTAAATATTCTTTCAGAAACTCGATATATCATTGTCTTGCAACATGGATTTTGTTAAGTTTCTTAATAGCTTTAAATAATAAGTATCAAAGCTGATCCTGGTATAAGGGTCTAAATTGTATTAGAGCATTGTCAATATCAGAACTAAATCAATAAGATATCAGAGCTAAAAGACAAGTATTGTGATATTGATTTGGCATCAATACTTATGATCCAACATAATTTTCTCCAAATTTTTAGAACTAACATTTTTCTTAAAGCATCAATATCAGTTTTCATGTATGTATATAAACAATAGCAAGAGATGTCAAAGCATGAAACTGATGAGTATTAGCACCTTTTAGAAACTAATGTATCAGATTATGAAATATATGTGATGGAAACATGATCATAGTTTCTAAGCTATATGTATCAGAGCATGATCATATAAATCAAAAAACTAATTTCTCAAACATATAAGTATCAGAGCATAAACAAGGTAAGATATCATAGTTATAAATACCACCGAGCATAAGTATTAAACACAAAGAGAATTATTCAAGGCTAGTTTCTGCAACAGCAAAAAAAATTAAAAAGAATGATATGCGATATGCATGTAGAAATTTCATGTAAAAGCTTGAACATTTTGAAGCTCCCCTTCAGCTGACCCTTGACACAATACATCACACACAAAAGATTTTTCTTTTCTTTCTTTCTCCCCTTTCTATCATCAGCAAAAACGTATGCATATGGTCAAATCATCATTGGCTTCCTCTTCTCAATTCATGAAGAATTTACAGAAGCAAATCCTTATGTCTTCTAAATTATGCTCCAACCTCCTGTTAGAAGCTTTCACTCTATCCAACCTTGTAGCCATATCTCCCTGGTTATGCATTAGCAATTGGACTTTAGTGAGATGTTGTTGAGACTCTAGTTGAGATTAAGGTTGGTTTGAAAAATGAATGGTTGTGCAGGGGCATCCTTGGGCCCAGCTTGTTCTTCTAGAATATGCAGGGGAACATTATCCGTAGACTTTGTGATTTCTGAGCTTCTTCTGGCTCAAGTTCAGTGTGATCAACAATAATAGGAGTAGTGGCAGTAGCAGTGGGAGTGGTAGTATTATTAGCAATGGGATTATACTTCCTCTTGATGAGAGCTAGTTTCTGAGGCTTTATCACCCTTCTTTAAAGAAGTAATTCTAATGGATGGTGGAAGTTAAGGCATGTTCTTCAAAATGATGATGGTAGTGAATGGCTCAGCAGGTTATTCTTCCTTAAACTCGTCAATAATGGGGTCCAAAGCATGAGATAACTCACTCATGTACAGCTTTAACTCTTCAGAACCCTCCCTCTCAAGTTCAGACTCTTCTTCTATGTTCTTGGAAACATATTTTAAATTTGATTCAGGGATGGTTTCTGGAACTTCTTTCTTAGCGTCTACAAGTTCAGAAACTACTTCTTCAATTTCTGTAGGGGCTATTTTCTCAGCCTCAGAAGCTACTTTCTCAGCTTCTACAGAAGCTACTTTCTTAGGTTCCATTGAATCTTCAATGGCCTTTTTAAGTGCAATACATGTAGCTTCAAGAGCAGTTGTAGACTTTATTATGGAAATGGTTTATAAAGGTGCTTGACTTCTTAGGTAAGCAATAGAGATTAGGAAAGATGTGTACCCAAGTTGTTAAGTCATGAGTCTTGAAGGTTGATCCTCGATGACCACAAAGGGTTCAAAAACTGGTACCCTTGTGCTTCTTCTACTTGGGTTTTGAATCCCTTTGACATGTTAGACTTTCTGAGCTTCCCCCATCTTTCTTTTTTCTTGGAGAATTTTATTTTCCTTGAGAATTTCCTCAACTTCTTCTTCATATAAATATCATCAATAAAACAATCATAATGGTGATCCAAGGTTAATAGGCAATGATTGATAGGAAATTTCACCTATTTGAAATGAATAAATTGAGCAGTTACGAGAATGAATAGAAAAATAATAAACTACTGAAGTGAACGGTTTAAAAGAACATGAATAAGCAAGGACTCCCCACAAAGCTATAAAAAACATGAACACGCGAGGGGGCGTATTCATCTAATAAACGAATACGTGATGGCTTGTTGTGTATTCACACTCAAAGCCAATACGCGAAGGGGTATTGTGTATTCATGATCACTATAAATACCCTGAATATGCCCCCCACCTCAGTTCAAGTCGTTTTCTTTCCTTTTCACTTTCACATAGGTTTTTCACCGTGGCCAACATTCTATACCGCTTAGATGATGCTCATATCTCCGCCAAACTTGATAGCCAGGTATTTTATCTCTTTGTTAGTCTACTTTTATTGTTTCCTTTTTTAAATTCAAAACTAGTGTAGTTAGTATATGTTTAGTTTAGAAATTTATTATCAAGTATTCTGTGTATTAGTTTAGTTAATTTAAGTTAGGTTAGTTTAAAAGAATATGTTTAATTTAGCTTACTTACTTGAATTACTTTAGATAATTTTAAATTAGTTTAGTTTAGAGAAATATGTTTAGTTTAATGTGTTAACTTGAGTGCCTAGCATCTATTGATTAGTTTAGTTAATTTTAAGTTAGTTTAGATTAAGGAAAAAAATGAATAATATGATATTGGTTTACCATTGATGTTGGGATATTTACTTACTTGAATTTTCTGAAAACAATGTTATGCATTTTGCTGAGATTTATGTTGAATATTCAGAATACAAGTATAACTTTAATAATTAAGTTATGTTTAGTGGACGATTTGCTGATAATAGTTTTTTACTTTAATACAAGTTAACTTTTAATTAAAAATGATTTAGTTTAGGGTGGTAAAACATGAACCTTGAGAATCTATATATTTAATTAGTTTAAAATAGTTTGCGTTTGAAATTAATATTGACTAGTTTAAGATAGTTTGCATTTGAAATTAATAACATTTATTTCATTTATACAGTCGCATAGAGTATTGCAGCTGAGGCGCAGCAGTGCACTGGCACCCCATGCTCGCATGGAGTATCATCCACGACAGGTCGGGTTTTGGGAGGCTACTAGCTTTGGCAATTTCCACTACGACTCAGTGCTCATTAGTGCACTTGTAGAGAGATGGCGTCCAGAGACGCACAATCCATCTTCCATATGGAGAGTGTACTATCACTTTCTAGGATGTGGCATTCCATTTAGGTTTGAGGGTTGATAGGATGCAGTCAGTGCCTGCATGGGGGCATAGGAGAGATGGCACCAGCAGAGCATATAGGATATCTATTGGGATTTATTGGGCATGGTCCCTGCGGAGAGAGATCAACATGGATCTGATGTGAAGCTGACTTGGCTCAAGAACACATTCAAATATGCAGAATTTTCCATTGATGTTTCTGAGGTAGTAGTCCAGTGATGGACAAGGGCATACCTGTTACAGTTGATTAGGGGTTTCTTGTGTCTAGACAAGTCATCCTCGTGTGTTCATCTTAGGTGGTTGCCCCTGCTATGCGATTTCAGAGTGACTGGGCGCTACAGCTGGGGATCTGCAGTCCTAGCATGTTTATATCGCAGCCTTTATCGAGTTGTGAATACTCCTGTTGCCAACATTAGAGGGTGCGCAGCCTTATTGCTGTCATGAGCTTATTATCGGATACCCTAAGTATGCCCTGGACACGATCAGGGGCTTATATTTCCACTAGCCTCGAGGTATACATTTTATTATGCCAATTAGTTATGGAGTATATTCGCTTTGACATCTGTATGTTTGAATGTCATTAACTTGTAAGTGGTTTTTTTTTAGGTAGGCCGGATTGAGGATTGCATCAGATGGGGATGCCCGTCGTTTGGTGGACTTTAGGGCATGTCTTGATGCTATAGCCATTAATGGGTAAGTGACACTAACTATTTAATTATTTGAATTCCATTTTTTATTGATTACCCATAATATTAATCTTGAATTGTCAATCATTGCAGTTTCAATGGCTGCCATATGAGGACGCGAGTATAATTGCTATCACACCAACCTATGTTTATGGAGGTGTTGGAGTGTGGGCTTTGGTTACCACACTCATTTGCTTTGAGATTGTCGAGTGGCATTAGCCGGATCGTATCCTGCGATAGTACTAGTGCATGCAGTCTATCCCATATGCCCTATTAAATATTGATAGACTACATGCTATGGATGGATGTGGCAATGATAAGGTATGGTGGCCAGATAAGCATGCAGAGTACCATAGGTTTTAGGTTGCGCGTGAGCAGCGCGTCGTAGCAGGGAGGCACACTCAACATAGTCTTCCGTATATAGAGTATTTGGGGTGGTATTCAGGGGTTGCACAGAGGTTTTTATCCACTAACTCGTAGCTATACAACCCTCATCTATCCCAGGTACCGCATGAGCTACCACCCGATGCAGGCCCAGCACCTTTTGTGCCCCATGTTGTGGATGCTCTAGATTGCCGACGATGGTGGCGTCATGCTCGTGCTGGTACCCGTTCTTCCCAGAGACAGAAACCCTACGACCATAGAGATGCTGCACGTGCTGGTAGAGGTGATGGAGGTTCCAGAGATGATGAAGTCAGTGATGAGGATGGAGGAGGTGAGGGAGGTGGTAGCGGTGGTAGAGGTGATGAGGGAGGTTGTGATGGAGGTGATGTGGGTGAGGGTAGAGATGGAGGTGGTGGGGGTGGTGGATGTGCTGGAGGTGCTAGTGCAGGAGATGAGGGATGCAGTGGGAGGGGGAGATGTGTACGTCCCTGATGGAGATAGGGGAGGCTCCTATTACTACACCCCTTCTATGGATGACTTCTTCAAGGGTAGCATTAGCCAGCAGGAGTTTGATGGATTATAGCATTTCCTTGATGCTCTTACTCCCCTTATCTGATTACTGCAGCTGATGCATTTTCTGGCCACCGACAATGTGATACTCGGTGTATACGTGGCAGCGGATGAGTTCCATACTGTTCTAAGGGCCCCTGGGACCTAGCTGTGCTGTCGAGAAAGCCCCAAATGGGCAGAGAGTCTTGGAACGCAGTTTGGGTGCTATTGCTGCAGAATTCTGCAGAACAGGCTCACTGCAACGAGGAGTGTTCGTAACAGTGAGTTGCTGCTTCCTAGGCTTGTTACAGCGAGGAAGGTTAGTTGCAGCGAGTGGGCCTGATGTTAGCACAGTGCAAAATGATGCAGTTTCGTTTTAGTGAACCCGAACCCTTTAAAACACCCCATAGTCAAGATTTCTCTTCAGAAACCCGAAATGCTTCTCCCCAAACTCTCTCTAAACTCTCTTCCACTCAATCCAACTCCATTCCATCTCATTCCAAGATCAAAGGTAAGAGATTTATAAGTTTTGTTGTTCTTTTCCTTCCATGTGGTAACCTTGAGATTGTGTATTGTTATTCTCTCCTTTCTTTCTTATTTTTTTGGGTTGGGTATCATGGTTTGTCTCCATTGTTGCTGAGTGGTCAAGTTCTGCAAAGGTAGACTCGCTGCAGTGAAGTATGTTCACTGTAGCGAGTAGTCTCACTACAGCGAGGACGGTTCAATGCAGCGAGAGGGCCGAGCACGGTCTTACTTTCTCTATGCTATTAAAGTTATGTTGAGTATTTTAGAGGCTATCGGAGACTAATCTAGCATTTTATGACTTCAATGGCAAACGTCGGCGCCATTCCTCCTATCCCAAGATCCGTTGATGTTGACGCCACCACTTCCTCCCCTCCAGGTGAGTGGGTTTGGAACCTATGGCCCTTATTTTGGTTATTAGAGTTAATTTCCTTACAAGAGTATGATTGCACGATTTTAGAGAATATTTCAAAGAGATTAGAGATTTAAATGATATATATGTTTGTCAAAAAGATGTTTTTCAACTAGAGCATGAAATAATTATTTTATTACAAACTCATGGGACCATTGTTACTAAATGATATTTATCAAAGAGCTAGAGTATGACTACTATCTGATCAGAGATTTTTTAAATATTATTATGATGATTTCAATGAGAGACGAATTGTGAATTATAGAGTTTTATCCCAGAGAAATGCTATATCAGAGTTTTAGCGAAAATGGTATGATTTGTGAATTAGAGACTAGACGGTAGCTATAGAGAAACAGACAGCGAGTTAACGGCTGAATCCTGATCGTTAACCTTGTTACCAAGTTGTTTTGAGAGGACAATCTCATAGAGCAAAGAACGGAACCTATTTAGGTGTCCATATTAGATCCCTGATGGATCATAGAGCATAACATTTGCAGTTCTTGAAAAACCATAGAGTAGAGATTCTTGTTTCTCTCATAGAATATTGTTATCATGTTTTTAGAGAAATTCTATTTAGAGATATCATATAATTATGTATGTGAGTATGAATTTTAGAGATTATTGCATTAATTGGTTTTAAGTGATTTGTATATTATTATTTTATTCTCCTTGGATGTCCCATGGGAGGGTTATGGGTGAGGACCTGCTCACTAAGTTTTAGATGAAACTCACCCCTCTCTCTTCCTCTATTACAGGTATTGTAGACGTTGCGGGTTCTTCTCTTCCACCTCCTCCCCCGTAGTAGAGATATTCCAGTTGGTGAGCTTCACTAAGGAGTAAAGTATTCTTCTGGTATTTTTGGTTTAGAGATAGAGTGCTCCAGTGTACATGACGGGCAGGGACCTGGACCATAGAGATGAATTGCATTGTTTATCATATTATTTTGTATTTGCATGCACATTTTGTATAGAGAGCAACTCAAATGTTTGAATTTCAGAGATATGTTTAGAGTTTGAAATTGAAATTAAAATGATTTGTTTTCTAATTTCAGAGGATTGTGCTAGAGTTGATTATGTTTATGCTTCATGGAACCAATGATTTACTAGAGATGGAACGATGTTTTATAAATGGATTTTATATTGAAATATGCATGTAGAGAAACTTAGAGATCACGAAACTTATGTGGGAATGAGGATTCCTCACATGCCGGTCATGTGCCCAAGTCAGGCCATGACAGACAGGACATGGATCTAAACATGCCAGCTATGATCAGTTTAAAGTTGAGCCATTATCAGCAGACCCTATCTACTAGCATGGCCAGACATCGGCACCATCGAGACCCCATGTCCCCATTTAGCAGTAGCAGCAGCAGCAGGATGAGGATGAGCAGCAACATCTTATCCCCAGGCCAAGACTTGCACACTGGGTTCAGCCCCGACATTGTCATTCAGGGTGTGAGCTCCCAATGCCTAGGAGGGATAGGGGGATGATTAGTTATTTACCTTATGTATTATGTTTGTTTACTTAATTGTAAATGATTATGTACTTTATTTACCTTATGTATTATGTTTATGTACTTAATATATTCTGTTTATTAAACTCAAGCCTAAATGATGTGTCTTAAGGGAATCAGAATAAAAGAACATGAAATCCATATTATTAAACGAACAGAAACATAGTTGCATGCGAATACAACACTGGCTTTAATAAAGGAATCGAAACATATTCAGGCACGGTAACTTACAATCTACATGAACAAACATAATTATAATAAATTCAGTTATGCCGAGATGGGGATAAAGCTAGTAAGGTTAGGCACTTTCTTCTATTATGACCTTCATTTCTACACAGCCCACATCGCTTTGGTTGATCCGTCTCAACTTCATCTATTTCATTGCGAATTCTGGTGGACACTGGATGACCCTTAGTAGCTCTTTTGATAGTTGGATCTGGGCGTATAGGGAGCCCTTCGTATACAGGCTAGAAATGCTCGTCGACAATGGGTGTAAACTCCAATTTATAGACCTTGTCTATCCACTCCATACTATACACAAGATGAGTAAAAGACCCTCACTCAACCCGTGCAGCATGACATACTGCAACAGCATGACATCATGGATAATGCAATGCCTGGAAGGACACACGATCACATCGTCATTCTCCCAAATGCACCCTATAGTCTCGTGTGATATGTTCTTCTCTTTCTGTAACCAAACATGAAATCATATCCCGCGTGAATGGGACAACTGACATCTTGTCCAAGTATTGCTTATTCTCATCAATCATTCTCAACACAAACTGTGACCATTTTTGCCCCCCACAATTTGGGTCTGTACCTGACCCCCTTTTCTCAACAAATAATTTTGCAAGATGAAAGTAGGTGGACTTCACAATGGCAGTAATTGGAAGATTACGGGTACCCTTCATCACAACATTGATACACTCGAACAAGTTTGTTGTCATATGGCCAAATCGAAGGCCCTCATAAGCATACTGGGCCCATTTTTCATGCGGAATTTGATCAGCCCACTGACACATATTAGGATCCTCATTCCGCAGCAGCCCATAATAATATGTGAAGTCTGCATGTGTCTTTGAATATGCCACATTTATAAGAATTCTTTTGGCATCCTTATTCTTAAACCGCAAGGCAAAGTTAGAAGCAATGCGACGAATGCAATATACGTGATAGGCCATTAGAGGGTGCCACTTACTACCCTCTATCTCTATAGCTGATATCATAGACTCATGCCTGTTAGAAACAATAAGAATACCTTTTTGAGGCGTCACATGTTGTAGAAGATTGGTAAAAAAAAAAGACCATGCTTCCTTTATCTTTCCCTCAACCACAGCAAATGCGACCGGAAAAAATTAGAGTTACCATCCTGCGCAATAGTCATCAACAATGTACCTCCATATTTGCCATATAGATGAGTCCCATCAATTGAAATAAATGGCTTGCACCATTTGAATGTCTCGATGCACGGTGAAAATGACCAGAATACATGGTAAAACATGGAACATCAATGATTAACAACATCACCCACATAATATAGCTTTGTTAATAAATAAACTAGTGTACCTAGCATTTCCAACAAAATATAACAATAAATAACATGCTAACTAATTATTACTTAATACAAGAAAATATAACAATAAATTACAGGCTAAGTAAATATTACCTAATCCAAGAAAATCTAACATAAATAACAGGGTAAGTAATTATTACCTAATCCACTTAACCGTAATCTAAAATAATTGAATGTTTTAAAAAATAAATGAAACTAACAAGTTAACTTATTGACAATCATATTAACTACAAACTTATTAGTAATTACCTGGCATATAATGCTGTACACCTTGTAACCACCTTGACAGTTCAGCACAGGATTCTTCCCAGTTCCTATAAATCTTAGCAATTGCTTTTTGCTTTGCAATCCATACCTTTCTGTATGAAATATTGAACTTGAAAATTGATTCCACATGTCCTTGCAACTCTCTGATGGATACTATTGTATTTGTCTCATCCATGGAAAAGATATTGGTACAAATAAGATTACTATCCAATTGTCGATGTTGTTCAATAACAGAATCATATTCACACATGTGTCTTCTATTGTACTTTCGGACTTCCCATACTTGCCTTTTCATGCGAAATATAAAACGTATGCTCCAATTACAACCATTGCCAAACTTCAAACACTTGCACTGGTATTTCATTGGACCAGACTCATAGACCTTGAATTGGACCTTTCTTCTGATACTATGATTCTTGATTGCAAAAAACACATTCTCCTTGTTTTGAAATTGTTACCCCACCTCAAATTCCCCTTCACCTCCAACCACTCTCGCAGTAGGCCCTGCAAAGCTATTTTCTGGCATTGCCTCCAAGTTTATTGAAGAATAGTGACTAGGATATTCTTGTGATACGGATTGCGATTGGATCTGTGACCCCACAAATTGCGATTGCATATCACATGTCTCCTCATCACTATATGCATTATCTTCCTGCTGATACAACCCCAACCCCAACTCCTCTTCCTTTTCTTCTTTATCACTGTGATATACGTGAAAGTCGAAACCCACAACAATCACATGTCTAGTTGATGGCCCTGCATCTTGTACCACTAGATATACAAAACTAGGACTACGAACAGATGGGTCCTGGGTTGCTTCAGGATGTGTAGAACCATGTTGTCCCAGTGTCTCATTTACTGATGTGTGAGAAGTAGAACCAGTAGAGCTCAAATCACAGCCTTCTAGAATAACGAAAATTTCCATTACTCAAACATCTGGAAATTGAGCTTTGAATTGAAACATAAGACTCATTTCATTATCACTGTAAACTGGATAGCAGTTATACTTGACCACAGCACCTTTAAAAACTATAGATACTCTATAAAACATTTGACTAACCCGCTTGTAAGGACCTACTTGCTCTAATATTTTATTTTGTAACTCCAAAAAAACTTATAGATGGACTAACAATCAAACCAACTGGTCTCTTACATTACTACAAAATCTCACTCCTTAATTTGTGCTCTCTTCGATTTTGCCATCATAACAAACAAGTATGAAGCATGAACTCATTTTTTTCAATAAAAATACACTACATATAGCAAAGACGACAGTGAATGGATACTAATAGATATTGAATGCAGAGTGCAACGGGCTAAATAGGCAGGGCAACCAAATACGTGAGGGATATAGACGTATGCCAAAAAATGAGAATACGCATTGGATATTCGCGTAAGCTATGTGAACAAGAATACGCAAGGAGTCCTTGCACATCCAGTAGCAACGTGAATACACAAGGGACCCCCGCGTATTCATTATAAACATGAATATGCGAGGGTCCCTCGCGTATTCACGTTGCTACTGGATGCGCAAAGACCTCTTGCATATTCATCCGTATATTTTTGGCCCACCAATTACTCCAATTTCATTTCAATTTATTTTCATAAATATTTTTTTTATTTTATATTAATAAAAGAGTCATGATTGATATGCAATTCATCATGTATGATTTACTCCACTATCCGAGCTATTTTTTCATCACATCTATACGATTCAAAATTAGATACTAAATTTAATAATCTGCCCAGTTGCGCAGCTCCAATACTAGTTTTTATGATAAGATTACTTTAGTCCAAGCATTCTTAACATTTTTATTATAATATATATTTTTTTAATGCAAAACTTCATATCTGCACGTTTTTTCATGGCAGTTCTAGCTTGCCACAGGAGAGTTTGTTCTGGTAATTTAGTTTACAAAATTATATCATATCATATTTAAAAACTTAAAATCCCATACTGTTACAGCACTACCCAAAAAAAAATCCCTCAAATCCTATATAAAAAATAAGAGGAATATTTGGTGTATAATTAAATTGTATAATAAATACACATCATACTTCTTACTATAATTAGATGTGATGTGTGGTTTCCATTCATTCTACTTATTTATCAAATTTAATAATAATAAAAAATATGATGTGTATTTATTATATAATTTAATTATATAACTAAAATCGTTTTAGAGTTAACGGTGGATCTCACCACGGCCAACCATGTCAATTGTCAACCTGACGCCAGTAAGCCCAGAAGCCCAACCATCCACAAGCTCGAATTGAACATTCAGGCCACAAACCTATATAGGAGTATTTTGTTTTCAGTCGACGACTTGTTCATTGACATTTGACAATAAATATAAATATATAATTGATTCTCAGTTGTGTGAGGTTTCTCCCGACACACCCAACACCACCCCCATACCTAGATCCCATCGTTCTCTTCGAGGCTGTCATGCTGTCTGTGCCGCTGGTTGAACCTGGTTTGTTGTCTCCAATTCCTTGATTATTATTTTGTTTTTTGGGCAATTAACAAATACAACCCTTGATGTTTACAAGATTAGTACTCCATCCCATTCTTATAAAAAATCATCACTCCACCCCATCTGAAAGTAACAGCGTTAGTCACTCATCCCTTCTCCAATTTCGCGGCTGATTCCTTGTTTCAATCTTTTATTTTTATGTTCCTTTGTTGAAAGAATCTTTCATTAATCATGCTCCGAGTTAGATTTATTGAACACTTCTAGCTTTCACAACCACGTCTTTATCTTGTTGCTGTGATTGTAATCGCTGTGAGTGGCTTCTCTTTAATTTGTCCGAACAATCTTCACTGTAGTAGTAAAATAAATTATCAGAAGCATTAACGACCATCCTTTTAATTTCTTACTAGTTCTACAAGAACCGTATCTATAACAATGACAATTTGCCTAAAAGCACTTACGCTTCTAAAATTGAAAGAGAAACTTTGCAAGTTTATAAAATGGGATGGGGTACTGGAAGGATTTCGAGATAGGAGGGATGATTGAAAGATTGGAATTGGAAAGGTACGTGGGTCGATTGGAACGGGAATGTTTATTAAGCATTCCCCTTTAGTTATTTCTCCAACGATTGGGGAAGGGTATGGCTCATCGATAGGGATTGTAGTGGCTACCCATAGAGGCGGGGACATGGCGTCTCTATTTAAAATTTTGTCTCTTATTTTCACTTTTATTCTTCTTATAGTGGGTTCTCATTTCCCATCTCCTTAGGAACATAAATTTCCATGAATATTCATGGATTCATTAAAAAATAAATCTCCATGGAATGATGATTTTGTATGAGAATGAGTGGAGTGTCAAAAACTTTAAGGGTGGTATTTGTTTAAAAGTTTAATTATCATCTACTTGACAATATAAAATATTTTTACACTGTTAGTCAATAAATAAATAACAAGTGAATTTTTGAAATTTAAATTTAAATTAATTATAAAATAATTTATGTGATAACTTCTTATTTACTGACATTGTAAAGATATTTTACACTGTCACTACATAATTGAACTTTTTGTTTAATTGCTTTTTATTTATTTATTTATTTTTCAATTTGCCACCAGTCATACTTTCTTCAAATTTCCCTTTTTTATTTGAAAAATTATTTTATTTACTTCTACTCTTTTATTTTTTTACGAGATATATATATATATATATATTTCTGGGTGTCTCTGGAGTAATTACAGGTTTTATATAATCAAGTTTTCTGGGTTTCGGAGATTTTATTATGAACCGGACTTCTTTCTACGTTGAAATATTACGCAGATGCAGAGTCCATTGAGCCTATCCCAAATTTTCTGAAACAACTTTATGATTCATTCGTATCTCTGGACATATGTGAAAGTCTTTTAACCGATGCAATATTAATCTGTTGTTATTAAATTAGAGGGATAATTCTGAGTGAACACCAAAGAGGAAAGTAGAAAACCATAACTTTGCTATCCCTAATATTACAATATTTCTTCCATGGAGACCTCAATTTCACATTCTTCCGGCGCGAGTTACTGAAGTTATTGATTGTTATATTGGGTGTTATTCTTAGGATCAGGAACCTATGCCTATGGCCTCCATCTATCCCCTCTCATCCTAACAATCATAGTTATCCCCTGGAGGCCAACTTCCGCTATTTTGTATATCAATATGATTTTAGATCTACCTTCAATTCGAATCAGTTGAGGATTGATGATTCCAAACTGTTAAAAGAATATAGATTATAAATACATTTTTAAAACATGATTTTACAGAGTATTTTTTTTTTCTTCCAAATTTTACACCTGATGTGAGTTTGCAAAATCCCATTGTTTGGTAATTTATTTATGATGCAAACGAGTGATAAATGCAGAATTAGCAAAAGGTTGTGTTTTACTTAATCCATGCTTTCCTAAATCTTAAATAGTCTGATATTGCTATCCATCTATTTGTCTTCCATTGATGAAACTCAATCTCTCGCCTTCTTAAAAAGAATTGCTTATCTTCAGTGTGTCACAGCTGTTCACTTTTTTTCATGCTGATATCCTAAGAGCAATTGTTCACAATGTTTATTTCTGATCATACCATTATTATTAGCAGAACTTATGGAGCCAGAATCATCAATTCCTCCATATTCACTTTGGGGTCTGATTTCTGAATTTAAGGCTATGGTCACAGAGGCATACAAAAGAAAGCCAATCCCCTATTGGATTCTTCTTTTTCTCGCCATCATAGCAATGCTTGTTGCGTTTCCTGCTTCCAGCATTCTGTCCCGTGTTTATTACGATAATGGTGGCCAGAGCAAGTGGATCATATCTTGGGTGGCTGTTGCTGGATGGCCTCTAACTGCCCTGATATTGTTTCCTACATACTGCATTAGTAAAACCTTTCCTGCTCCTCTGAGTTTAGTACTCACTCTATCTTATGTTTGTCTTGGTTTCCTGAGTGCTGCTGACAACTTGATGTATGCGTATGCCTATGCTTACCTCCCTGCATCTACCGCATCACTTGTGGCATCGTCTTCCCTTGTGTTTTCTGCAATTTTTGGATACTTCCTTGTGAAGAACAAAATCAATGCTTCCATAATAAATGCTATTTTTGTCGTAAGTGCTGGATTGACCATCATTGCCTTGGATTCAAGTTCAGACAGATATCCTAATATCAGTGACAGTGAATACATCATGGGATATATATGGGACATATTGGGATCAGCTCTTCATGGGCTTCTCTTTGCACTCTCGGAGCTGATTTTTGTGAAGTTAGTGGGAAGAAGATCCTTCATTGTTGTTTTGGAACAGCAAGTCATGGTTTCTTTCTTTGCATTCCTGTTTACCACTGTAGGGATGATTGCAAGTGGTGATTTTCACGGAATGGCATCTGAGGCTGCTACTTTCAAAGGCGGTAGAGGAGCTTATTATCTTGTTCTCATCTGGAGTGCAATCACTTTCCAGTTGGGGGTGCTTGGGGGCACTGCCGTTGTTTTCTTGGGTTCTACTGTGCTGGCAGGTGTACTTAATGCAGTAAGAACCCCAATAACAAGCATTGCAGCTGTTCTACTGCTACATGATCCAATGAGTGGTTTTAAGATCCTCTCCCTGCTGATTACCTTCTGGGGATTTGGCTCATATATTTATGGCAGTTCTACGGCTGAAAAATCAAATTAGCAGAAGCAGTACAGCAAGTGGTTCTACAGTGTCCAGTAATGACGTCTATTTTCTTTATCCTCTTTCCGATCGGTTGAATGGGAGAAAACCAGCGTAAGAATGTGGTTCTAGTTTCCAGAAACCAAGTCAGTTTTCTTTATCGTCTTTCCGATTGAACACGCTGATAAAATATTATTGGATTATCATGCTGGGACACTAGGCACTCTCGAATAGTATGTTTATAGTATTCAATTACTCATGGTGTAAAATGGTTAAATATGTAATCTCAGTGAAAATCAAGTGTGTATTGCATAAAGAATTCATAAATTTCAGGGAGTTTAAAATGTGAAAAAATTTATCTACATCTTTCGAATTCTCTTTTCATTTTTAAATTAATTTGTTTGGATAAGGTAATTTATATAGTTTATTTACAAAATACTTTTGTTTACATAATGGATTTCTATTACCTTTTTCTATGAGTAAGAGTAGACCTAGGCACTGGATGACATGCAATGACTTGCGGGTGGTTGTGGACGGCAAGTTGACAACTGGCAATGGGTGGCATGACGCTAGTGGCGGCATCTTATGGGGGCTGATGAAGGCAGACAGTGGCCGGCCGGATGCTGGTAGTGAATAACAAGACGGCGACAACTCGAGTTGTAACAATGTCATGTTCGCTTGCTACAAAATTAACAAATTTTTAAAAAATTGAATTGTGGTAAAAATGTAGCACAGTGATCCAACTCGAGTTTTTTCCCATGGATGTTCAATCACTGGTTAATCAAAGGTACAGCAAAAGAGAGAATTGGGGTTTTTGTAAATATGCAGGGAAAGTAATGAAGAAAAGAGATTGACAGCTACAAACCATTAAATGGACACCAAGTCAAGGTTTTCCAAGTGACAATGACATATTGATCACCAACGCACAGATCATTAGACACATATAATATGGTTAATTTAAGTTAATAGTGTAACTATTATTAATAACTCTGCAATTTATTTAACGATCGCCAAGCATTCACCTAACAGGCAAATTAATTAGATAGTTGAGACCTCAACCTCCAATTAAGTGGTATTAACCTAAGCACCAATTGTATTAGCCTTAGTTTCAAACGAGACCCAATCCTCAAATCTAGGCCATTTAGATATACATCAATCAACCAATCAACATATTGTCGGCACCAAATTTCACTAAGTGTTAAAATATCAAATTGACATTCAACCCTAGTGAGATAAGGACCATATTGAAGGAAGTTTGATAGTCAAATCATGAAGGCTCTTGGGGATGACAGTGCTGTTAGCTTCAGAACGCTATCAATACGTGCTTATTTATTTTGAATCACAACAAAGTCAATTTAAAGAAAATGCGTTGAAGAACGACTAATATTTCTGTGGAGTTTCTTGTAAGAATATAACAGGTTTCTATCGTTTAGTAAGAGCAATGCTTACTCAAATGAGAATATATTTCACTATGCATATGTAAACATGTTTATCTCATATTACGAAATCTGAAATGAAATAAAAGTAAAAGTGAAATTATATCCTCATCCAAACAATTGATAGCTAACGATCAGAAGAAGATTTCAACATTACAAGAAACTAAGTCCTAAGACTTCAGAAAGTAGTACTAGACATCAGAAAGTAAGCTTGCATGAAGATATCAAGAAAGAGAAGATTTTATCAAGGAACTGATTGCACACCTCAGAAAGCTCACTTCACTGTGGAGCACAGAATGCTATAGGAAAAGGAAGGAAATTTGAATTTTGAATTTTGAATTTCAAATTTTCAAATTAAACCCAGTTTCAAATTGGTACATCATCTCTTTTGCCTGATTGATCAACCACCCGAGTTTCTAGAAGGAGAAGTATAGAAATCATGATCAGAAAGTGAAAAAGTGATTTCTGAGAAGCATCAGAAACCCTAACTGTACAATAGCTTTTGCAATCGATGTGACAGATTGTCAACCTACTCTTTTAGGCTGACTTTCGAAGACACAAATGGATTGTCTACACGTGTCACTTGGAGAACTGATCAAGGGCAATGATCACAAAGGAAGACCGCTATAAATGGAGATGTTGTGCTTAAAAACCAATGAGAGATTTGATTTTCAAGAGAGGAATAGCTGCAAAAATCTCTTTCCATTTCCTAGAAGATTCAATATATCATGTAATCAGCTTTTATCCTTAAAGTGTAAGAAAATCTTCCTTTTGTGTTCTTAATTAGATTTATGCTTTTCCTAGAGAAGAAATGTTAGAAGGAAGTCATTTAAGTTTTCTCAGGAACTTTTCATGTATGTTAAGGAAACTTAAGTACAGGTTAGTTTGAGTGGCAACCCAAACATTTAACCTTTGTATCCTCGATTCGGTACTGATCGCTGTGAGATAGCTTGGAGAGGCTATTGTAAAACTACTTGCAATGTGACAGTAAGGTGTTCTTACTGATCACGATTTAGCTTGGAGAGGCTGAGATAAGACTACTTGCAGCTTAGAGAGACTGGGGCAAGACTACTTTCAATGTGACAGTAGAGGTTACTACTGGTCACGGGTTTCTGCTTAGAGAGGCTGGTGCAAGACTACTCGTTTTAGGCTTGAAGAGGCCAATGTCAATACTAATCAGTTAGGCTTGGAGATACTAGTGTCAATACTACTCGGTTTAGCTTGGAGAGGTTGGTGAAGAACTACTCAATCTGTGGCAACAGGTGATTTCTAAAGGTCACAGATGAAAGCTTGGGAAGACTAATGTAAAGACTATCCAATTGCTCTTTCTCAGGTTGTGAAAGATATTATTAGTGGAACCTCAACATTTATTGAGTACTGGATGTAGACAGGTTGGTCGAACCAGTATAAAAATTCTTGTGTCTTATCTTTCTCACCTAGATCTTCTTTATTCTTCTTTGGTGCACCTTGTTATTCATTTATAAGCTGAACAAATATTCCAATCATTCTATTATTTATTTCTTGATGAGTGTTTATTAACAATGCTTCAGAAATTTACTTTCTGAAATCACTAACAATGTTTCCGCTGTACTACAAGTTTTACACTTGTTAGTATTTGATCTCTAGTGTTTCAGAATTGAAAAAGAAGAATTGCACGATTCAACCCCTTTCTCGTGCGCATTTCCACCTACAACTGCATGCTGAGTATTCAACATGTCAAAGTTGGTTAAGATGAATGAAGTATGATTCTCAAAATGATGCAAGCCAATATTAACAAAATTTCAAGTTTGATGTAGCGACTCACCTATTTATATTTTCTCTGATAAAATAATTAATTGTGAGTAACCAATAGGGATTTTAAAAATTTCAACTGACGTAGTTAGGATTGGAACAATATAAGGATTCTATTAAAAAAATAAAAATTAATTAAATATTATTAAAAATTTAGAATAATAATATTTTAATCAGTAATATAGGATGAGATCTTATAAATGATATTAGGATAAAATAAAAATTAGGATAAGGTTAAAATGATAATTTTACCTAGCAAAATTTTTTTTATGTCAATCGGGTACTGAAATGATAAGAAACGGTATACCGAAATAGTAATAATCGGTATACCGAAACATCAAGTTTGGCCCAATTAATGGATATCATCATATCTGAAATAAATTTTTACTTAGAATAATCAAATAAATATAGATATTTCTAATACTAATAGAAGGTAAATTGATCTGAAAATATCAACTCCCTTACTTTCTCTCCAATTTAGTAACTTATAAAAAGGAAAATGGCAAAAAAAAATTCATTTTCTTCTCGGTTTGCACATAACCACATTTTCTTTGTTGCTTTCTTTCTTCTTCACTTCTCCATTTTCAAAACTTTCTCTTTGGAAAAACTCCAGCAAACCACCATATCTACAAAGGATACTCTTAGGTAAGCATCTAAACTACTTCAAGAACATATTCTCTATATCAAGATCAATTAAAAACCTTGTTTTTCCTTGTATTTTGTTCACCTGGCAGCACAAAATAGGGGCTGAAAAGAAAGGGGTTTGAGGCTTGATAAATAAAACAAAAAACTAGAGAAAATGCTTGGAGGAAGGTAGGAAATTATTCTAGTATTTTACTTCATGATATTTAGCTATTTTGCTAAGATAAGTACTTAAACTTTGTTGAGGTTGTGCTTGCTAAAAATCTAAAACCAAATTTTAGAATTTGTGATGGATTAAATTGTGACAAGATTATGTATATTGAAACCTGAATTTTATTTCAGAATTTTAGAATTTATAAGTGCTTGAATTATTATGAACTCTTGTGCATTGGAATTTTTGTGTATTGGAATTTTATAGCATTAAATCTTGGATTGTATGACATAAGAAGTGCTCTAAGTGGGTATGTGCTGGAATTTTATTATGCTGGAATTTTACAGCATTAATTCTTAAGTTATATGATCTTGTTACACATACTAATCAAAGCTTGAAAAAGTGGCAGCAAGACTTGGCCTGTATCTTCGAAAATTTAGAAGAAATTATTGTCCAAGGAATGTTGATTTATGGTAGAAATAGCTTGAAATCCATCACAGGGAACTTGGTTCAATTGTTGGAAAATTGATAAGAATTATTGCTAGCCAAGACATGTAACAGAAATTCTAATGGTATGAAATCTATTAAAAGCCTAGTAGACTCTACAGAAAAACCATCACAATAGTATACAAAATGTTACCGAAAATATCTCATAAAAGTTAAAGAGAGACATTATACATATTCAAGAGATTTTAATAGAATATTTCATAAGAGTTTAAGTAGATTTCAAGGAAAAATCTCAAAGTAATGTATGAAAAATAGAATTCTTAAAAAATAAATCTTACTCAACAACTATGAGAATCTTTATACAAATGACAAAGATGCCCATGAAGAGAGAAAGCTTAAGAAAAAAAATAAACCTTATGCAATATAATTTGCTTAGTGGTAAGCTCATGAATTCATGGATTGTAGTAGACGTGCTACACCCTTAGATCCATATCAGGTTGTAATCGCGACGGCATTACATCGTTATGAGGAAAGGGATGTACTGAGAATAGGAAGGCTATTGAGATGAGATGTAGTAGATGTACTCCATCTAGTGAATTGTATTAGGTTGTAACGCGGCGACATTACATCGTTGACAGTACGATCCAATGAGAAGTATATCAGAAGAGTCCTATGAGTTTTACCATTAAGTTTTCAAATTATCTAATAAAATTAAGTCATAAGAAAGAATGACGCTAACTAATAAGACCATTATATAAACAACCGAAAATCCATTACTTATTTTGCATGAAGTTAAATATCATTGAGTAGTAGACTAGTTTTTTTTCCTACCGAGAATAACTGATTCCCATTCCTATTGTATGATTTATTTTCTATTGATGGCCTCGGTCGTGTTCTTTCTCGAGATGCCTGATTTGTAGTGGCATTATGACCCGAAGTTAGGGTCACTGTACCTGGTCGCTGAGTCTTGTATCCGTATTTACATATTGTTTGCTCACTCATTCGCTACTATTGTTATGAGTCCTACTTTTGATCTAGAGTCCCCTTTTTTCTTATTTTCTGCTGTATATGACTTATCCACCACAGTTATCACAGCCAATCGTCGATGCTGAGTCTGATCCTTCAGAGGACACATCTTCTGGTTCCTCTACTCCTTTCAGGGGTAATGGGGATTGGCAGGCCTACCCAACTAACGTGCCTAATGGGCATTACTCTCCTCTTATCTGACTGACTATGGTGTATCTAGCTTGTTTATAGATGCAGTTTGACTTAGAACCCTTCACATTATCTGACTATCATGGGCTCTTACGTCTGATTTTGATGAGCCACAAATCGAAGGAGTTAGGTTTATCTGTTTGTAGTTGGTTGTATTTTGTTAGGCTCCAACCTGGATTAGGAGGTCACTACGAGGACCAGGGTGGGGTTATTTATAATACATATGTAATTAGGTGTGAATGTATATGGTATAATGGTATGACTTAACTTACTATGGATGTGATATGAAATGTAAATTATCATGTGACTGACTCCTTAGGATGTGCATTACATTTTCGCTATTTCTATACATTGATTATTATGGTGAAAGGATTGCGTCATGCGAAAAATTTGTATAGCTTTTAGTGCAAGGCTTCTATTTATTACAACTTATACATATATAATTCATATAGTAAAGAATGAAGATAAGTTTTGAGTAACGACTGCTTACTGTAATGTTATGACTCGAGCATAGCACTATAGTAAGATATGTGTTACATTATGGTATCAGAGCAGTTCATCCTATTAGAGCCTGGGGATGGTCTGACTTGCTTCTAAAGCACACTCTGAGATTTTAGTGTCATGCAGTGGAGTCTTATCTGTTAAGATAAGGAGTAGACTTTTATAAGATGACTGTCTACTTTTGAAGTACTTAGTATTGTCACACTTAGCTTTGTGTTGAGACTGATCACCTCGATGTCTTTGTTATGTGTGACAGGAACCAATGGCTTCAGGTAGGCATCCTAGGACTAACAATAATCACAACAACATGCCTGAGGAGGACACAACAACCTTTATGCAAGATTTTTGGAAGATGGCCCAAGCTATTAGAGAACAAGCAGTGGCTGCTAATCGGATGATGGAAACACTGGGAAGGCAAATGGGACAAGGAGATGATAATGGTAATGGCCATGAGCAATTAATGTTCTCAGAATTTCAAAAGGCATGTCCACCTCGTTTTACGGGAACTGTGAACCATAACAAGGCGGAAGAATCGATGTAAACAATTGAGAATATCTTTTCAGTGCTGGATTGCACGAATCAACAGAAGGTAATCTTTGCTTCTTTTGTACTGGATGTTGATGCAAATTCCTGGTGGGTTGGAACACAGAAGCTCTTAGAGAGAATTAGTATTGAGATTACTTGGGAGGTATTTAAGGAGGCCTTTTACAAGAAATATTTTTCTATTTTTGTAAGGAATACAAAGGAGTTAGAATTCCTGAGACTCCAACAGGGAAACATGACGGTACCTGAAGATGTAACGCCCGGGGATCGCGAAGTCGAGGAGTGATCGCCGGTGCAAAGAGGCACGGACAAGGAGCGGCTCCTGGCAGACTTCGAAAGCGGAGGGGTACATGAATGAACCGATTACACACCCGAATGAGAGGGATCCTGAGACTGTGTAGTTATGGGACTATATGTTAAGGAGGGCTTATATGAATTGACTTGTACTACCTATACCAACAAGATGCATCTTCTTTTCAGTAGCCCAAGCGAAAGAACTCCACGATTAAGTGCTTGACTTGGAGCAATTTTGGGATGGGTGACCTCTTGGGAAGTTTTCCTAGGAAGCGTGTGAGTGAGGACAAAGCATGCTGAAAAGACCGGTGTTGGTTTGTGGGGACAGTCGTCAATCTATAAAGCAGCAGGGGATGTTACAGAAAACACAGCTAAATTTGAGAAATTATGTAAGTTTTCTACCATCTATCAGCAGAACCCCAATGAGGAGTGGAAATGTGTGAAATGCGAAAAGGGTTTGCAGGAGAATATCTTGATGATTGTAAGACCAATGGAAATTAGAGATTTTCCTACATTGGTGAATAAGAACACTCTAGTGGAAGAATACGGTAAGAATTTGACTATGTCCCGAGCAAAGCAATATGATAATAGGAGGAGTTTTGCACCGCAAGGCCCAAGATTTAAACCTGCCTTATTGCCATGAAGGGATTTTCCTCACGGGAGTGGAAAAGGGAAGCAGCTGCAGAGATTGTTTCTAACAAGGGATGCTTGAAATGTGGGAAGCATCATGGTCATAAACCATGTTTATTTGGACAGAACGTTTGCTATCGCTGTAGAAAGCCAGGTCACATGAGTGAAGAATGTCCAACTAGAGATTTACCGCCTTTTTCCAGGCCAAAACAACAGGGACATGTTTATACTATGAATGCTGAAGAAGCTATACTATCCAAGGAACTCATTCAAGGTACGTGCAAAATTAATCAAGAGTCCCTAATAGTACTATATGAGTTAGGAGCCACACACTCATTTATAGCTTTGAAATGTGCACATTTTTTGAAATTGCCTATGTCTGATTTACCCCATGATTTGGTTGTCCACACACCTGCTAATAAACCTGTAAAGACGAGTCAAGTTTGTAAGAGCGTTCTTATTCAAGTTGAGGGTAGGACATTCACAATTGATTTAGTCTGCCTGCCATTAGTTGGTCTTGATCTTATTCTTGGCCTGGATTGACTCTCTGCTGACCGTGTGATGTTAAGATGCTATGATAAGACAGTAGTATTTCCATCAGATACCCTCTCTGAACAAAAGGTCTCCATGTGTTTTTACCTAAATTCCTTAGAATTAGGATATGGAAATTCTAATAGACAGGGGTATGTATTCTTGTTGATTAGCATAGCAGAGGGTGAGTAGGAATTAGAAGAGATTCTAGTAGTCCAAGAATACTCCGATGTATTTCAAGAAGATATACCAGAATTTCCCTACGAAGGGAGATAGAGTTCTCTATTGACTTGGTACCAGGAGCGGGTCCGATTTCAATAGCTCCTTACCGGATGTCTCCTTTGGAATTAGTATAATTGAAGAAGCAGATTAAAGAGCTATTGAGTAAACATTTTATTTGACCCAGTGCATCATTATGGGGAGCTCCTGTATTCTTGGTGAAAAAGAAGGATGGAGGTATGAGGCTATGCATTGACAATAGACAGCTGAATAAGGTGACAATTAAGAATAAATATCCTCTCCCAATGATTAATGATCTCATGGATCAACTGAGAGGAATACCAACTGAGAGGAGTGACAGTATTCCCCAAAATCGATTTGAGATCAGGATATCACCAAATTCGAGTTTGAGAAATAGATATTCCAAAGACTGATTTTAGAACACGGTATGGGCATTATGAATATACAGTGATGTCCTTTGGATTAACAAATGCCCCAGCAATTTTCATGGACTACATAAATCGAATCTTCCGACCTTATCTTGATAAGTTTGTGGTTGTCTTTATAGATGATATTCTCATCTATTCGAAGACCGAGGAAGAACATGAGACACACCTTCCAATAGTACTACAGATTCTATGAGAATAGAAATTGTACCCCAAGTTGTCAAAATGTGGGTTTTGGATGCAAAAAGTAAAATTTCTTGGCCATGTCGTATCACAGGGAGGAATCGCAGTTGATCCAGGAAAGATTGAAGTAGTTTTGAAGTAGGAAAGACCAACCACTATTATAGAAATTTGAAGTTTCTTAGGATTAGCTGGGTATTATAGAAGATTTATCAAAGGATTTTCCCAAATATCTTTGCCTTTGACAAAGCTAACTAGCAAAAATACATCGTTGACTTGGACAATGGAGTGTAAGAAGAGTTTTCAAGAACTAAAGTAGAGATTGACAACGGCACTAGTATTGGTCTTACCAGATCTACATGGCCTATTTGAGGTCTACTGTGATGCATCAGCAAAAGGTTTAGAGTGTGTTTTGATGCAAAATAGAAATGTGGTGGCCTATGCTTCAAGGCAGCTAAAGTTGCATGAGGAAAACTACCCTACTCACGATCTTGAATTGGCAGCAGTAGTATTCACTTTGAAAATTTGGAGACACCATCTCCATGGAGTAAAGTTTGAAGTCTTTTCTGATCACAAGAGTCCCAAATATCTTTCTGATTAGAAGGACTTGAACATGAGACAACGTAGATGGATGGAATTTTTGAAGGATTATGATTTTGATTTGAGCTGCCATCCAGGAAAGGCAAATGTGGTAGCAGATGCTCTCAGCAGAAAGATTTGACTATTTCTTGGATGATGATTAAGGAGACAGAGTTAGACGAGACTTTTCAAAACCTTAAGTTAGGTCAAATTAAGATCACAAGTGACATTGAGAAAGAGATTTCATGAGCTCAACAAGAAGATTCAGAATTTCAGAAAAACCATGGCCTCAGTTCAATTTAGGAAGTAGAACAGATTTGCTCGAGATGAAGATGGGATATGGAGATATCAAGATCGGATCTGTGTACCAAGAATGGGAAATCTTCATTGTGGTATTCTAGAAGAGGCTCACCAAGGTAATTTCTCTGTGCACCCAGGAGTCACAAAAATGTATAGAGATCTTAAGATGTTCTGGTAGCCAAAAATAAAGTTTGATGTAGCAGAAATAGTATCTAAGTGTTTGACTTGCTAGAAGGTGAAGATTGAGCGTAAGAAGCCACCAGGTACACTACAACCCCTTGAAGTTCCAGGATGGAAATGGTAAAGCATTTCCATGGACTTTGTGACAGGATTACCCAAAACACCGTCAGGATATGATGTTATCTGGGTTATAGTGGATAGACTAATTAAGCCTGCATATTTCCTACCTATCAGAGTCTTGTATTCTTTAGAGAAATTAGCTAAACTTTACATAGAGGAAATTGTAAGGTTACATGGCATTCCTTCAACTATAATCTGAGACTGGGATCCATGATTCACTTCAAGATTTTAGGGAGCTTTTCAGAAAGCTTTCGGAAGCAAACTTTGTCTAAGCATGGTTTATCATCCCCAAACTAACGGACAAATTGAAAGGACTATTCAAATATTGGAAGATATGTTGAGAGCATGTGTACTAGAACATCATGGGAATTGGGACAGCTATCTGCCACTGATCGAATTTTCCTATAACAACAGCTATCGCACAAGTATCAGAATAGCTCCTTGTGAAGCTCTGTATGGATGGAAGTGTCAATCGCCTCTTTGTTGGAATGAATTAGGCGAGACTAGTCTTTTGGGAGTAGACCTCAGCTGATAGACTACTGAACAGATAAAGAGGATCCGAAGTAAGATTTTGACTGCTCAGAGCCGACAAAAAAGCTACGCTGATAAGAGGAGGAGACCGTTAGAATTTCTAGAGGGAGATCACGTATTTTTGAAAGTTGCCCCTACAACCGGGATAGGTAGGGCCATTAAAGTCAAGAAGTTAAATCCTCACTTTATAGGTCCATTTCAAATCCTAGGGTGAGTAGGTTTAGTAGCATACCGGATAACTTTACCTCCACATCTTTTAAAACTCCATGACGTATTCCACGTGTCACAACTTCAGAAATACAACCCTGATTCTAGTCATATACTAGAACTTGAATCACTATAACTAAGGGATGACTTAACCTTCGAGTTACCACCAGCACAAATAATAAATATAAGCGTGAAACAACTTCGAGGGAAATCTGTCTCTCTCGTCAAGGTTGCGTGGGGAGAAGAAATATCCAAAGACTATACATGGGAGTTAGAGTCCAGTATGCGAGAAGACTATCCCGCAAGGTTATGAAAGGTGATCCTATGCTATAAACATGAAATGTTAGATGATAATTTATAATTATATGTTTCATGTATACATATCTTGATATCATGCTAAGATTAAATAAAACATATGGAGGTGATCCTCTAGACTCCCCGAATTAAAGGTTATGAGAGGTGATCCAAGAAAATTGCATTCTTATGATGAGAAAGTTGAAGGAGGCTAAGAAAGTGATGTATTTTCCTCCTCTATTACCCCATATTAAATCTTTGGATGGCTAGTTAGGTTGAGCTCATTCTAGGAGATCGGTGAGATGAAGTTTTGGTGCTGAATATAAAATCGCCGGGGAAGGTGAGATGGTTGGTTTGAGATGTTGACGTAAGAGGATGGTTATTAAGAAAGGAACTTGAGAGTTCCACTATGAGATAGTAAATTATCATGGGTTCTCTTGCTTTGTCCATGCAAGCTAAATGGTATACGACTCATCAGGTTTGTTATATCATGCATTCATACTAAGTCACCTAAGAAAGTAAAATAAGGATGTATATTTGGTGTGTTTACTCATGTGATGTTGTGCTTTGGTTTTGTGTGTTGCAAATTCATGTTAAGAGTATGCTTAAGTTATTTGCATATGTTATTTATGTACTGGAGGCAATACCATGCATACATGAGATATCTGTTGTATTCATGACATTAAGACTCATGTTAAAAGATACGGGTCTCAGCTAATGGTATTTGGAACTTAATAAATGAACTCTATATATGCTCACCCTTTTCATAATAAAACCCGAGATTCCTAGAGACAATTACGATGACACTTGCATTAGAATAGGGAAGCCCTACTGAGAATCTTATATAAGTTTCTTATCCCTTTTTCTTTCTTCTGTGTCGTCTCTAGACAAGGATGATGGTGTAGCTCATGAATTTCTCTAAGACGCAAACGAGGGAGTTGCACTACAAAAGGGATCAAGAAGGTCGCAATGGGAGTACGGAGATAGTTTCCCTTGGATATTGGCTTTAGGGTGATCATACACTTTTTATTTGCTTGTGCTTTAGTCTCTTGATGGATGTGTATTAATGCCCTCTATGTTTAGAGGACGTCACTACTATGATATAATTCTGATGTGTTAATATTGTTTATGTCATGATACTTTATGATTTATATATATATATATATATATATATATATATATATATATATATATATATATATATATATATATATTGTGATGTTGTATGTATCTGTGACTTGTCTTTATCTTTTCTTATTTATAGGTAAGGCGAACGACGTTAGTTATTTAGCATGTGTGGCTCATGTTTTGTATCTTAGACACCAAAAAATTTACTCGTATTTTCACTAAGGTATTTTCAAAAATTGAAATTAAAGACTGGAACAAAAGAGTAATAACTAATAATTAACTTAAATGCGTTCCTAGACGTATTGAGTTAAATATTAGGGTGTTACAATAATAGTTATCACTGACACAAATAAGCTCACATGTTTAGAAGACTAAATCCTATGACACACAAAGTTTGACCAATATGTGTCAAGAGGAGAAAAGATCAAGGGGATAACAATCCTATTGAATTTCAAGTAAAAAGGAGAAAGCATTTAAACAAGAAAGGGAATTTTTTTTGTGCATAAAACTTTCAGGAACTCTTTGGGTCTGTTTGGTTTAAGTTTCCAGTTTTCAGTTTCATTTTCAATTTTCTAGTTTTTCAGGATTTTGTGAAGGAAAAACTGAAAGCTGGAAATGAAAACTGAAAACTAAATTTTGTAGTTTTCAGAATTTTCAGTATTTCCTTCACAAAATCTGGAAAACTAGAAAATTGAAAATGAAAATCGAAAACTGAAAGCAAACAGGCCCTTACTTTCTGAATTTCTCCTTCTTCATATCAATTTCAGTTTCCCTAAAAGAAAATCTTCTTTCTTGTATTGCATAGCAAATATTCTTCTTTAGAAGATGAAAAAGAAGTTTGTCAAGTTGGTTCCTTACTCATTTCTTTATATTGGGAAACCTGAGTGTTTATTGGAGTGAAAACACCACAACCTTAGGGCCTATTTGGTTTCGATTTTCAGTTTTTTAGTTTTTAGGATTTTGTGAAGAAAATACTAAAAACTGGAAATGAAAACCGAAAACTAGAATTTGTAATTTTCAAAATTTTCAGTATTTCATTCACAAAATCTGGAAAAATGAAATTTGAAAATTCAAACCAAACAGACCCTTATATTTCTTGTACCTTGATCCATTAGTGATCATTGTGAGATTAGCTTAGAGATGATATGATCAAAACTACTTGTGAGTGACAATTGACTATACAAACCACTCATCGTAAAACGCTTGACAAAGCTAGTAAAGAGAACATCTAGTTTTCTCGTGTGAAGAAAGAAATGATAGTGGAATTCAATGGATTTGGTTGAGAACTGGATGTAAGCAAAGCTGACCAAATCGGTATAAAACATCTATATGATACCTTTCTCTCTCTATCTCTCTTAACTACTGTGTGTTCTTCATTTCTAGTGTGAGATTTATATATTTATCTCAATATATTTATGAAGTTATTTCAAGTTTCTAAACAATTCAGTAAGTAACTTCTTGAAGTCCACTAGTTCAAGTGTTTTTTATTACCTTCAAGTTTAAACACTAGATAGAATTTGTTTTAGTTTCAGAAAGTTAAAAAGAATTTAAAATCACGATTGAACCCTTTTCTCGTGCTATGTCTTCACCCGCATTATGATGCCAAGGTTTCTTTGTTATTTGATAAGATTCGGTTGCTATATACTGAAGTCATGATGCACGATGTGCCTTTATGGTGCTGCCTTGTAAGTTTTTTCTTGACAAGTTGTTTGGTGCCATGTTTATGACTATTTTATCTTTTAGCTTTTGATTTTGACAGTTATCGTTGTTTGACTCAAGCAAAAAGGACAAGCTTAGTGCAAGTAGCAAGGGAAGTAAAACATTCAGATCTCCCAAAGGCTAGACAGCATTTTTGAGTGAGCATTGCATTTACAGTTTTCATTTAGTCTTGATGGGAATGCGAAGGAACTATTATGAGAATTGTGTCTTGCTTTCTTTAATAGAGGGCAGGCTTTGGACTGGTCTCGTCTTCTTCATTTTCCATGGTGTAAATGTTGTTATATGCTTATGGGACCTCCTCAAAACAGTTATTTTTAGAATAAAATTTTATTTTGGTCTATGAAATTATATGCACGATTTATTTTAATTTCTAAAATTAAGAAAATATTACTATAAGTCCCTAAAATTTTAAAAAGTGATTCATTTTAATTCTTTTGATAATTCAAGTTAATCCTCAGCAATAACAATATAAAGGCTAATTTGAATAACTTTTTACAATTTTAAGAACTAAAGTAATATTTTGATAATATTTTTTAAATTTTAGAGAATAAAGTGAATCACGGATATAATTTCAGAGATCAAAATGAATATTTACCATTTATTTTTAGCTTCTTGAGCAAGAAATTTGCTGCACCAAGTAGTATGACTTGTCTAGTATCATTTTCTTGTGGGGACATTACAACTATGAACAGAGGCAAAGCTTTTGATCTTACATTGGCTCATGGATTGGTACCTTTTCCTCCTTTCGTTTCGTTTCTTGCTTTTGTTTCGACGAATTAAGGAGAATGTATGTATCTTGGCTGCTTCTCTTTTCCTTCCCGTTTCTGTTTTCATGTTATGGGACCTGGTTACTGCTGACCTGTGTTTGGTTCTTTTTGTTAAAATCTTTTGCTCCCCTGATTCATATGAGTGGTTTGAGTTTGTCATTTATCCGAAAAAAAAAAATAATTTGTAAGTATAAGAAATAATGCAGTAGAAAAATAAGATATAATTAAACAAGTCCATAATCTTGATACTCAATTCTTGACTGGTTCAAGAAAAGAAATGTGACGATAACTTTTTACGTAGTTATATGTCTAACTAAACATGGCTGATTGTGAACTGAATTCAACAATGAAAAGAAATACTTTTCAAGGTATTGAACAATAAATCCAAGTGTGAGATCATTTTCTTAGGAAGCCATTCAATTTACACTTGAACATTTTTGAAAATCCCATTTGTTCAGAATAAATAGGTGATTGAATCCACTGAAATTCACAATTATTTGGCAATAGATAATTTAGTTACCAATATGCAAGAACATCATAAATTATGAAAAGTTTCAAAGTCTCAAACTAATAGGCATGGCGAAACCAATCAACACAACCTAAAATTGCATTAACAATTTCTCAATCCAAAATAAGAAATGAAGAACTTATAGAATTAATAACCTTTTAAAAAACAAATCATAAAAATAAATTTTAATTGTACCAAAAGTGTGAAAAAATTCTGAAAGTGTGAACACCCGATTTTGTCCAATCTTCTAACAATAAAATCCGAATTTTGCATCTAGTTTACCTCTTTATTTTATGTACAGTTTCTTTAATTACTTACTAAAAAAAAAAAGAAACAGGAGGTTCACGGACTTGTGTCCGATTCTCCTTCCTTTTCCTTCACCCAGCCTTTGTGAAATACTTGATAACATGGGGAGGGGGGAAGGCACTAAAAAATAAGGAAGACCAAATGATGGTGTCTTGGAAAATTTTCAACTTTCTCTTTCGGTGGAGCTGCGGAAAATAAAATGGAAGAATATACATATTGGGACGGGGACCATAATCAGGGGGAGGAGACCAAAAAAAATCAAACACAGAAACATTAGAACATCAATTAGAGAACTTGAAAAAAATCAACAATAACCAGTCCACATACAACCCAAAAAGGAAAAATCAGAAGCAACAGCAGCCTAGGTATTCATCAGTATCGTTTTTTTTAAAAAAAAAAAATTGATAAAAACACAAAAAAAAATGACACAGTGAGGCCGCGGCCTCCCTTACTCCGCAACGGCCTCTCCCCCTTTCTCTTCACCACTCCTCCATCACCCATCCTCTATCATCTTCTTCCTTCATCTCATCCCTCTCATAGCCTACAACACTAAACCACCATGAAAGCTCTCCAGCACCATCATCATCCTCCTCAGAACCTCCGCCGGTCACCCCCTAGCCACGGCCTCCATGTGAGGCACCACCCTCCACCACCAGCCGTTCCTCCTTCTTCCTTCACAACACCGTAAACCATTAGATCGGCCACCATTCATCCCCATTCCGCCAACGCAGCCACTAACTCTGTCTCCAGAACAATAACCACAAACACAACATCAACAGCCAGCTCCTTCTCCTTGATGTTGCCGCAATCTGCCCCCTCCATGCTTCATTATCATCATTTTCTCTCTCAAGCTATCACAACCATCACCATCAAGTTCCATCCATGCCTGAAGCCACCGCGCCGCCCAAGCCACCCTCCCCTCTCGGATCTGCCGTACCATGACCGCCACCTCTCCCGCACCCACTCACCCATCCACGGCCCGTGACCACGACCCGACCACCGGTCTGTGACCTCACTCGCGCCGCCTCACACAGCCCTCCACCGATCTCTTGCTCCACCATGAAACCAATCTCCCTCACAGAAATCGCAAAGCCATTGCCTTTTCTCCTCTCACGCGGCGGCCTGGAGATCGGCCTGCCTCACTTGCGCCGTCTCAGCCGCCACCGGCTTCCGTGAATCTTCTTCTTCCTCGCGGCCCTCCCCGCTACTCCTTTCCCTCTTGCTCTGTTTCTCTCAGCCCCTCACTCCCTCTTCTCTTCACTGTATCCTATTTCTTTCTTTCCTTTTAACCGTGCCTGCTTTTCCTTTATGTGACCATGTGTGCATGTGAAGAGAGAGAGAGAGGGGGTTGTGTTTGAATAAAAAAGAGAGAGTGCGTGTGAGAGTGAAAGAGTGATCCGTGTGAGGGAGAGAGGGGAAAGTTTTTTTTATTATTTTTATTATTATTATTATTTTGTTAGATTAGATTTTTAATTTAGATATGAGTGGTATTTATTTGATTAGTATTTGTTCAAAGTCTTTAAATCTGGTTTGTTGGATCTGAGCTGGTTATGATTTAAAAAGATTTTTTTATTTAATTTAGTTCAAAGGAAATACTGGCACGATTTGTTTTACTAAAAACTTTGTGTTTTATGTTTTTTAGTAACTTTAGATTATTTGAATAGAAATAAAAAGGGTAATTTAATTATTTCTTTCATTTTGAATGAATTAAGTGCTAATATTACTATTATTATTATTATTATTTTCTTTTTTTCTTTTTTTTTTTTAAAAAATCGTTAAAAGGAGAAAAGTGATATTTACGCCCCTTTCATTTTTTATTGTTTGTATACGTTTTGTTTAATCACGTGTTTATGCTTTTTATTATTATTTTATTTTATTTAAGTATATGTATGTGTTAGCTACGTGAATTTGAGTTTTGGGATTGGAGAGCTAATTTAAAGTTTGTGTATATGTGTGTTAAAAAAGTGGTATTTCAAAAAAAAATAATGATAATGAATTTTATTTTAAGTTTGTACATACTGGATGATTTAAATTTTTGGTTTTGTTTACTTGATTAGTATATATTTCATTTTAGTTTAGAGTCTAAATAATAAAAAATATTTTCATTTGCTTTGAGTTTCAAGAGTTTTTTTTAAAATATAATAAAAAATATAGATTTAGTTTAGGAAGTTGATTTGGATTGAATTGTTTCATTAGTATAGATTTCGAATTCATTAAGCTAGATTTTATTTTAGCTTGTTAAATTATGGTTGATTTTATGTTTGAAATTCGAGTCTTACTTATTTGATCTGAATTAATAAAAAAGGAGGTTTTATTTATTGTTCGAAATAAATACTTAGATATTTTGCTTTCAAAAAATTAAAAAAATTAAATTAAAATTACTTAGTTAATTGATTTTTAATAAATTGAATTAACTAAGCCGTGACGGCTTGTTAATCACATGTCCTGGAATATTTTAGCTGCAACGGCTTGATATTCCAATTTCTTTTTTTAGAAAAAAAAAGTTAATTTAATCGTGACGGCTTGTTAACTTGATATTTGGATATCTGAGTTGTGACAGTTTGATATTCTAAAAATCTCTCATAAGGTTTTTATATTTTCTCTTACAAAAACACCAAAAAATAAATCTTCGTTTCTTTTTAGATTCTATTTGCAAATATTTATTATTTAGAATAATTCTTTTTTTTTAAAAAAAAATTATGTACTTATTGTCAAATGCTTCATTTTAAATAAAAACGGTTAACTTAATCGTGACGACTAGTTAACTCATTTTTAGGACATCTGAACTGTGACAGTTCGGTGCACTAAAAATTCTTTTCTTTTAAGAAAAATAAATTCCTGTTAATTGTCTTGAAACAGAAAATAAATGTTTGAAAAAGGTTATTTATTTAATTTGCACAGTTGATTAAAGGTACCGTCCAAGGACGGGTGTACTAGGGTGCGTGGGATTAAATTTCTGCCCTTCCCTATACATAACCGACTCCCGAACTCAAACTGGTTTCAAAGACTATTCTCTAAGAAATGGGTTTATCCAACGTTTTCCCAATTTTAAATAAACTTGGTGGCGACTCCATAATTTTAAACAAAAATTCTTTCTCTTTCGCCGTCCCCGTCGCGATCCCGGTTGCGACAGATGGCGACTCCACTGGGGATTTCCAAGAGAGTCAGGCCTGTTTTATTTGGTTGTGCAAATTAAATATTACCTTTTGATGTTTGTTTTCCTTTCCTTACTTTACGTTGTCTAATATTGTATGCTTTGTCTCTTTACAGAATTTCGCTTTTCATGTGTTTATTTATAGTGCTAGCTTTATTTGTAAAAACCTTAAGATAGATGACTGTTATTGAATGTTATACGTGTTTGTTTGAGTTGTTTTTGCAGGAATTAGTCGTGGGTAGTCTTAGGATTTCAGGTTTGTATGCTCTCTTCACACACAACACTTACATGTTAATCACACACGAGTGGGGCCCTATGCAGATGCGAGTGTAACTTGAGATAGGTAAGAGATTGTGTAGTGGTAGCCATTTTGGATGTTCGTCCTGTTTGGTTATCGCGAAAATCTCATCTAGAGTGTGATTCTTTCATGAATGCCCTACACCTAGCTATTCACCTGCTGTTGTGAGTAACATTCTGAAACGAGTCTTAACTCTAGAGACCGTAGAAATCTGAGAATATAGACCTGCCCGGTGAAAGTGTTCACAAAGTAGAATGACCATAGGATCATAGAATGAACCTCCAGAATTTACCTCACATAGGACACAAAGAGAGCGTGCATTTTCCTTAACTCCTTTCTTTGTACATAATTTCCTATCTTTGTTCTTTGTGCATAATTTCTGTTCATTTCCTAAATTGTTTACTATTCCTTCTTTCATTTAAATCAAAATTTTCTTTCTATTATGGCAGGTTTGTTAGAAAGTTGAACTGAAATCTTATTATGAGTATCTTTGGGAAAATGGGAACAAATATGAGACCAGACAGTCAGAAAGATGAAAAGTTGAAAAGAACTCTACGTCTCAAAGCCAAGACACCTGACACTAAAAGTTTGAGATCTTTGGGTCGATTCTTTGAAGTTACCACAACGGCTGTCTCTCACCAGAAAATATGGAAAGATCTTGAATCTCTTAGAAGTGGAAGAGCAGGAAGAAGCAATCACAGCACTGGCACAGTACTATGATCCTCCGCTCCGATGTTTCACTTTTCAAGACTTCCAGTTAGCACCGACCATTGAAGAGTTTGAGAAGATTCTGGGGTTACCATTAGAAGGAGAAAAACCTTATCATTACCAAGGTCATTATCCTTCTTCACCTATCAATCGTCCTAAGGGTAGGTGCAAAGAACTTGCACGGCAACGTAAATGTAGAAATGGGACTTACGGATTCTCAAGGGATTATCTCGAAGAGCATATGCGCCGTTTAGCTCAAGTTGAAGACTGGGATGCTTTCGTAGATGTGCCCTCACTATCTATGGCACTGTCTTATTTCCGAATATTGAAGGCCTTGTAGATCTTGGGGCTATTGATGTGTTCCTTGCTCGCAAATTCCACGGTCATAATCCCGTTCCAGCCCTCCTGGCAGATGTTTATTGTACTCTGAATTTTTGCCATGAGAGAAGTGGTAAGAATGTCTTTGTTTACCAATGTTATATGTGTGGGTTACTTCGCACATATTCCAAAGGAATTACAAGGCGCCTTGTCCGATTGAAGACCTACGAATGCATAATATCAAGAAGAATAGTGGACAAGGGTGGGCTCAAGACCTGGCCAAATTGAATGAAAAGATGATACGATGGTATCCTTGGAGGGAGGATAGTCAAACTCTGATCTATCAGTACGGAAGCTTTCCAAACGTACCTCTCATGGGTACTCGAGGATGCATAAATTACAATCCTGTCTTGTTATTACGCCAACTCGGTTATCCCATGATGGGACCTCCTTACATTGTAGTTACTCCGTTTATCTCATATTATCAAGACTCCAAAGACATTGACCTATTCCAGAAGATCCGGTCCGCCTGGAGCAAGGTTGTCAAGAAAGGAAAAGAACTGGGAGTTAGAAGTTGTGCTGTGAAAGAAAGTTATCATCAATGGGTAAAAAATAGGGCTTAAGAGATCAGGCTGCCCTTCAAGGTCATAACTGTTACTCCTTTGGACAATGCATCAACCTAGGGTTTCCATGAAAATGAAGAAATCAAGGAAGTGAAGGAGAAACTAGACAAGGTTGAACAAGAAAAGATGCAAATAGAAGCGGAGTTGAAAAGTGTCCACCATAACTACATGATGTTAAAACGAGAAAGCACTGAAAAAGATCAGGCTCTAGAAGGAACAAGCAAGAAGCTGAAGATGGGGCATGAACACATGATGAAAACCAAGGAATGCCTCAAAGCTGCCAACAAAGAGCTAGGACTTCGGAGACAGGAGCGTGACAAAGCGCTAGCCGAAAATCAACAGCTGAAAGATCTACTTCGAAAGGCCAAAATTGCTGAAGAAACTACGTTAGAAGGTGAAGAACAAATGAAACAACAAATGGAAGAATTGAACAATGAGTACCAAAGGAAGATTGAAGAACTAAGCCAACACATGCATGATGAGATCATGGAATATCAAGTTGCTCTGGAAGAAGAAAAGGAAAGAGTTGCAAGTTTGGATTCTGAAATACAACATCAGAACCACATTATTCATGAGCTGAAGACTCGCTTCTCAAACTTGACAGGATTGGCTAATGCGGCCATCGAAGATGTTCCAAGATACTTAGGATTGGCCGAGCAAGGAATAATCCCTTTCAAGACCCCGATTGAGATTTGTAATTTTGTTGACTACTGTAGAGACTTGATTGGGAGAATGAAACAAATGATTGCTGAAAGATGTTGAGAAAAGCCTTTATGGCTTCATGATGTATTTTCTTTTCTCGTTTTGGAAGTGAATGTAAAACAAAAAGGGGATGACAGTTACAATACCCCTTGATGAATAAAAATCTTTGTGTCTCTGCATTGTATTGGTCTCATAGCAATACCCATGACTTAGTACTTTTGAACGAGACGTTACGAGCGATTATCATGAAAGATACTCACATCAAGACTCAGTTCGATCAAAGATTTCTAACGAATAGCCATGTTTTAATCTTTTACTTTTCACTAAAACTGTTTTCTTGTATAGGTAAAAATCCGTCACAATTGGGCACCCAAGGAAAATCGATACCGATCAAACTCGAATTCACAATACCAGAGCCCGGACCAAAATGGCTGGAGGGAATGGTGACGCAGAAAGGAGTATCCCAATCACAACTACTTCTGAAGTAGGAAGAAATCTGAGCGATGAAGTTGATGCGGTGAGAGGAAAAGCGAATGAATCGTCAAACAACCAAGGAAGGTTGGAGGATATGATGCGGGCCATACAAGAATCACTTAACCTATTGGGAGCTCATTCAGCAAATGTGCAACCAAGTACCACGACACTTGGTATGCCTGTGGTACCGGGTGCAGCTCTAAATGTCACTGCGAGGATGAATGATATGGGTGAAATCCCGAATAACTTCCATGGGCAACCACTGCCCACGATACCATTGGTAATCCCTATCGGAGAAGGCTATCGTTCCTTAGAAAATGTGCAAACTCATGAGCACGGGCATGTTACACCTGTCTGGGAGCAACCTCGTATGGTCATCCAGAAGCAGCCATCCTTCTCAGAAAATAGTCGTGCAGAGGCAGAAAAAGGAAAGTTCAAAGAAGAGTGGATGGAGAAGATTCAAGAGCAGATTCGGGCTATTCAAGGACCTAGCCCCTATGGGTATGTGGAAGTTGAACAACTCTGCCCTTCTACTGATGTAGTAATTCCTAGGGACTTCAAGGTTCCTGACTTCTCAAAGTATGATGGGACGGGTAATCCTCTTTTTCACTTGAAGAGTTATTGTACTAAGATGGCGATATGGTCAAAGGATGAAAAATTTCTCATCAACTTCTTCCATGAAAGCCTGACTGGAACCGCTCTGGAGTGGTACATTCAACTAGACCATTCAAAGATTTCTAGCTGGAGAGAATTGGTAGATCTGTTCATGAGCCAATACAAGTTCAATCTTGAGGTGGCACCTACACGGGAGCAATTAAGCTCTATGCAGAAGAAGAAGGATGAATCATTCAAGCAATATGCACAAAGATGGAGAGCCTTGGCTGCCCAAGTTCAACCACCACTCATCCCAACTGAAATGTATTCTTACTTCTTGGGAACCTTGGGATCCCCTTACATTGGGGCAATGGCAGGAGCAGCATACAAAGACTTCTCTGAGTTGATAACTGCTGGAGAAAGAATTGAAAGCTTAGCAAAAGCCGGCAAGCTTCCCATGAGCAGTGAAGACGCAAGAAAGAGTTTCCTGCCCAGAAAAAAAGAGACAGATGTGAACTATGTGCATGGTCAGCAATCATTCGTCCCACGATACACACCAACCCGACCACGATCATACCAAACCCTTATCCCTCACTATCCACCATATCAAACCACACCAACCGCAAACACTGTTCCATATTCCCAACCCCAAGTTAACAACCTCCACATAAGGCCATATCAACCAACCCGCCCAACATACACCCCAGCACCTCGACCAAATTTCAAAACCAAAATCGTAATCGATTCCCCAATTTCCCACCTTTCCCAAAGCTATCTATTTCGAATGCTGATCTGTTTCAAAAGTTAGTTGATGCTCATTTGATCTCGGCATATCCTGTACACCCATTAGAACCACCATACCCAGCTTGGTACAACCCGAACCTGACCTGTAAATACCACATGGACATAGCAGGGCATTCCATTGAGGATTGCGAAGGTTTCAAAACAGCAGTAAGAAGGTTAATCGCTTGTGGGAGGCTAGATTTTCAAGAAGATTCAAAACCGGATATTGTTAACAACCCGATCCCAAAACACGAAGGAGGAAGTCGTGTGAATGCCTTGGAAGTGGAAGAACCTCTAGTTAAGAAGGTTATGGGTCTCCGAACTCCTATGGAGAAAGTGTTCAATGGTTTGAAGGAGGCAGGGTACCATATCGCACCTCTGCATCCATGATAAAAGAGAATGAGAAAGATGACATAAGGTCGAGCTGCATATACCATTCTGGAGTTTTTGGTCATGATATAGAAAGTTGTGGGGATTTCAAAGCTCTAGTACAAGAATTACTTGACCTGGGAGTGATTCAAGTGAAGCGAAATCGAATCTTCTGAGGAGGTGAATGTGATTGATCGCTTCATACTCGCATCCCTCCATCGAATCGAGCTCGAAACCAGAGAAAGTGGTGATCACCGTGAGGAAACCAGCACCATTCGATTCACGAGGATACACATGTCGTCCTTGGAACTATGAAACTGACGTGGAGACAAGCGGAGACATAAGGAAACCTCGAAAGCCCAAGCGGGTGAAGTGGTAGCGGAGGTAAAAGGAATAACAAGAAGTGGAAGAATTTATGGGCCCGGAGAGCTGGAAAAAGGAAAGTTTGTCGAAGAAGAGAATGTGGGAAAGGGTCTTGCAAGTGGAAAGAAAAGAAAGAGAAGAAAATGAAGAAGAGGAGTTCTTGAAAATCATGAAACAAAGTGAGTACGACATACTGGAGCAATTGAAAAAGACTCCTGCTAGAATCTCCCTGTTGTCACTGATTTTGTCATCTGAATCTCATCAAAAGGCAGTGCTGAAGGTCTTGAAGGATGCTTATGTGAAACCGGATGTCTCACTGGAGAATATGGTGAACATGGTGGATCCGGTAAAGCGTGTTAATATGATCACTTTCTCAAATGAAGAGATTGTATCACAGGCCAACCCACGAGCACTATATATAACCCTCAAATGCAAAGGCTATATAGTGCCTAAGGTTCTCATTGACGGAGGGTCAGGATTAAATGTCTTGCCAGCATCAACTTTGAGCTACTTGTCAATGGGCAAAGATGACATCTCACCACAAATGATGATCGTAAGAGCTTTTGATGGAGCGAAGAAAAACATCCTGGGGGAAATAGTGCTGCAGTTGGAGATCGGCCCAAGCCGATTTGAGGTTCTATTCCAAGTGATGGAGATTGAGTCTAATTACAATATGCTGCTGGGAAGACCATGGATTAACAATGTTGGTGCTGTTCCTTCAACCTTGCATCAAAAGGTTAAATACATTGAAAATGATTCAATCATTACAATCCATGGAGAGAAAGAAATCATTGTATCTAAACCTGTCTCACTTCCATATGTTGAAAATGTAGGGTTAGTGGAAAACAGCTTATGGCACAGTCTGGAGGTAGTGGAATTGAAACAAGAACAGAATGAGCTCCTAAGGCAAGATGTCAATCAGATAGTGGCTCATATCATGACCAAAAATGGTTATCTGCACGGCAAAGGACTGGGACCACGGTTGCAAGGTATCAAGATACCTCTACCTATCTCAGGGAAGCCTAACCGATTTAGTTTAGGATATGAGGCGTCATTGGAGAAGCAGATCAGGACCATGGCTCTTGAGCAAAAGAAACCAAAAGAGAAGATGAAACAGATCCCTCATCTGAAAGAGACCTTTCCTTACCCGGCTGAAGTAATTGTGGCTGAAGAAAGTTATGAAGCTAGTTGTTGTTCAACCATCAATATGGTGGATGTTGAGAAGCCTGAAGAATGCAACAATGCTTATGCTGTCAACCACAATGAGATCTTTGATGAATTAGACAGTAAGAACCAATGATTGATATTGTTACTTCAAAGTAATCATTTGGGATTGTATTAATTGTATTTGCTTTTATGTATGCTACTTTGAGACATCATTTGAATAAACTTGCATGTTTATCCAGCATTTTTCTCTTTTCTATCCGTTATTCTTTTTCTTTAGCATTATTTCCTCAAACCGTTAATTTGTGCCTTTTTATTCGTGTTTTACCTATTATTTGTTTTGGTATTCCAACCCACCACAATTACTTTCCAGGGATTTAAGTGTAGAAACTTTGCCACATGAAAAGGATTTTGAAGGCCAATCAATTGATTCTCTTACTGCACTTGATTGTGATAGCTATGAATCTGAAGAAGATGAAGAAACTGTTAAGAAATTTTCAGGGTTACTAGAACACATGGATAGAGGATTTGACTTAGACAATGAGGTGGTCGAAGTAATTAACATGGGCAACGAAGAAGAAAGGAAAGAGCTGAAAATAGTGGAGAATCCTGAGCGAACAGAGATGATTGCTTTGTTTAAAGAATACCTGGACATTTTCACATGGTCTTATCATGATATGCCAGGGTTGGATCCAGAGATTGCTTCACACAAAATCCCTTTGTACCCAGAAGCTGAGCCGAAAAAGCAAAAGTTGAGAAGGATGCGGCCTGACATGTCATTAAAGATAAAAGAAGAAGTGACTAAACAGCTAGAGGCCGGGTTTCTAGAGGTGTCGAGACACACGGATTGGGTTGCCAACATCGTGCCTGTGCCTAAAAAGGATGGGAAGGTTAGGATGTGTGTTGATTACCAGGACCTGAATAAAGCTAGCCCGAAAGACGATTTTCTACTCCCTCACATTGATGTCCTTGTTGATAATACGGCCAAAAACCACCGGTTTTCATTTATGGATGGATATTCCGGGTACAATCAGATTCTCATGGATGTTCATGACAAAGGAAAAACTACGTTCATAACTCCGTGGGGAACATGTTGCTACACAGTCATGCCGTTCGGGTTGAAGAATGCCGGTGCCACTTACCAACGTGCTATGGTTGCGCTATTCCACGACATGATGCACAAGGAAATTGAAGTGTATGTAGATGACATGGTCGCTAAGTCCAAAGAGGGAGAAAGCCATGTAGCAGTCTTACGAAAACTGTTTGAAAGGTTCAGAAAATACAAGTTCTTGGCATCGAACCTAATAAATGCATCTTTGGAGCTTCCACGGGGAAATTACTGGGATTCATTGTCAGCAGAGAAGGGATAAAGGTGGATCCGGATAAGGTGAAGGCTATACAAGAAATGCCACCCAACTGAAAAGGAAGTAAGAAGTTTTCTTGGGAGGCTCAACTACATTGCTAGATTCATTGTCAATTTGACTAGTACTTGTGAGCCTATATTCAAGTTGTTGCAAAAACATCAACCTGGAGAATGGAATGAAGAATGCCAAGAAGCCTTCGACAAAATAAAGGCTTATTTAATGAAACCTCCAGTTCTGATTCCTCCAACGCCAGGCCGTCCTTTAATACTGTATCTTATAGTGTTACCTACTTTACTCGGGGCAATGTTGGGGCAATATGATGAATCCGGAAAGAAAGAACAAGCCATTTATTATTTGAGCAAGAAGTTTAATGAATGCGAATCTCGCTATCTGGCAATTGAAAAGACTTGCTGTGCATTAGTATGGGCTTCGAAGAGATTGAGGCAGTACATGTTATACCACACTACTTGGCTGATTTCTCGAATGGATCCGTTAAGGTACATATTTGATAGTCCTCATGTGTCTTGAGAATGTCAAAATGGCAAGTGATGCTGTCCGAGTTTGATATCAAATATGTCACTCAAAAGTCTATCAAAGGAAGTGCAATTGTTGATCATCTAGCTGAAAACCCTCTGGAGGTTGTACAACCCACTATGCTTGAATTCCCTGATGACGAAGTGTTGACACTAGAAAGAGAAGATGAGGAAGAGGGGAATGTGTGGAAGATGTATTTTGATGGAGCAGCCAATATGAACGGATGTGGAATCGGAGCTGTAGTAGTCTCACCAGCTGGGAAGCAGTATCCAGTTTCTATCAAACTAGACTTTGAATGTACCAACAACATGGCAGAATATGAAGCGTGTGCAAATGGATTGCAAGTTGCGATTGACTTGGGAATCAAAGAACTAAAGGTTTTTGGAGACTCTGCGCTCATAATCTATCAAGTTAACGGAGAATGGCGCACAAAGGATCCGAAATTGGTACCTTATCAGAAGCATTTGTCTCAGTTAATTGAGCGCTTTGATGACATATCATTCTCTCATTTAACTCGGGATAAGAACCAGTTTGCGGATGCTTTAGCGACTTTGGCCGTGATGACTAACTTGAGGGTCCACGCTAATGTCCAACCCATCCATGTAGAAGTGCAAGGTAAACCTGTATATTGTCACAATGTGAAGACTGAGCCGGACGGCCAACCATGGTATCATGATATCAAACAGTACATTCAAAGAGGAGAATACCCAGCAGGTGCAAATGAGGTGGATAAGAAGAAAATTCGAAGACTGGGCATGGCCTTTTTCCTAAATGGTGAAGTGCTTTCCAAGAGGAATTATGACATTACTCTTCTCAGATGTGTAGATGCTCATGAAGCTCGAATAATCATGACTGAAGTCCATGAAGGGATCTATGGAACTCATGCCAATGGACATATGATGGCACGCAAAATCCTAAGAAGCGGTTATTACTGGTCCACCATGGAGAATGACTGTATCAGTTATGTTCGGAAGTGCCACAAATGCCAAATATATGCAGATCGAGTCAATGCTCCCCCAGTTCAGTTGCACAGCATGGTGTCTCCTTGGCCTTTCTCGATGTGGGGCATGGATGTTATCGGTCCGATTAACCCCAAAGCATCTAATGGTCATCGTTTCATCTTGGTGGCGATAGATTATTTCACTAAATGGGTGGAAGCTGTTTCATATGCCAATATCACACAGAAGGTGTTTCTTAGATTCATCAAGAGAGACATTATCTGCAGATATGGAATTCCAGAAAGGATCATTACAGACAATGCTCCTAACCTCAATGGTGCCGAAGTTCAGAAGTTCCTTGAGACTTTCAAGATCAAGCATCACAACTCAGCTCCTTATAGGCCTCAAATGAATGGTGCGGTTAAAGCTGCAAATAAAAATATCAAGAAAATCATCGCCAAAATGGTGGTGAATTACAAAGACTGGCATGAAATGCTGCCATATGCTTTGCATGCGTATCGTACCAACATAAGATCAAGCACAGGGACAACTCCTTTCTCATTGATATACGGAATGGAAGCCGTATCTCCTATAGAGGTTGAAATCCCTTCGCTCAGAGTTTTAATGGAGGCTGAGCTGGAAGAATCTGAATGGGTGAAAGCTCGATATGAGCAATTGAACATGATCGAAGAGAAGAGACTTACAGCCATTTGCCACGGCCAGTTGTATCAAAGCAAAATGGCTAAGGCTTTTAATAAGAAAGTCCGCCCTAGAGATTTTCAGTCAGGAGATTTGGTTCTGAAGAAAATTCTTCCTAATCAAGAGGACACGCGGGGAAAGTGGGCTCCAAGTTATGAGGGTCCTTACATTGTCAAGCATGCATTCTCAGGTGGAGCGTTGATTTTGCAAAACATGGAGGGACAAGAATTGCCTAAACCAATCAACAGTGATGCAGTTAAAAGATTTTATGCCTAAAGAGATGTTTAAAAAGCCCGTTAGGTCGAAAACTCGAAAGACCGACCTAAGCAAAAGTTAGGGCAAAGCAGATACTTAAAAAGCCCGTTAGGTTGAAAACTCGAAAGAGCGACCTAAGCAAAAGTTAGGGCAAAGCAAAAAGAAAAAGCCTATTAGGTCGAAAACTCGAAAGAGCGACCTAAGCAAAAATTAGGGCAAAACAGCAAAACAAAAGAGCTCGCTAGGTTGAAAACTCAAAAGAGCGGCCTAGGCAAAAGTTAGAGCAGAAAAGATAAGCATCTTCGCTGGCAATTGAAATTGGGGCAATTTTTGATAGTCCAACGAACCAAGCAGATAAGGGCTGAAACTGGGGCAATTTTGAAAAAGAATTTGAAGACATATCGTCGGATATTATGGCTATGGTGTTCAACTTGTTTTAAGAAGTCAATTGATTGAGCCACCAAGAACCTAAACTGGGGCAAAAATTTTGTATCTCCCAAAATTTTATCTTTCACATTTCTGTTATTCAAAGCATTTTGTCATCTAATACACCAAACAATGAAAACATCCATTCAGTTGATCCCTCCGCCTTCTCTTTGAATGCATGTTATTCATAATGTCTCAAGTAGGATAAATTTAAGCTTCAATTACACAATCTAACAATGTTTACAGTAATACATCAATGACTAGCATCATAATCCAGAAACTGCAGCTAAGCTTGACAGAAAATCAACCTTCTGAAAAAGGAAATGGGAGAAGAATAAGAATGAGCAAGGTCACAGAAGAAAAGAAAGCCTTTGTTGCGCCAGAAGGTCCAATGCTAAGATTATGAGTTTGATCGGTTAAAATTCTCCTCGAGGTTTGCTCAATTGGATTACGGTTAATTTTTCAATATTGTTTTGAAATAAACTGAAGGTGGAAAATTCAAGACTTTTTGCATATAAATGAAAAAAGAGACTGTTTTCTCTTCCCATTTACATTTTCAGTCGGCCTCAGTTGCCAATTTACGTTTTCAATCGGCCTCAGTTGCCAATTTACATTTCAAGTCGGCCTCAGATGCCAATTTACATTTCTGTCGGCCTCAGATGCCAATTTACGTTTTAAGTCAGCCTCAGTTGCCAATTTACATTTCAAGTCGGCCTCAATTGCCAATTTAAATTCCCAGTCGGCCTCAGCTGCCAATTTACATTTCAAGTCGGCCCCAGTTGCCAATTTATGTTTTCAGTCGGCCTCAGATGCCAGTTTACGTTTCTAATCGGCCTCAGATGCGATTACGTTTCGATCGGCCCGCCAATTTTACATTTTCAGTCGGCCTCAGTTGCCAATTTACATTTTCAGTCGGCCTCAGTTGCCAATTTACATTTTCAGTCGGCCTCAGATGCCAATTTACACTTTCAGCTGGCCTCAGTTGCCAATTTTACATTTTCAGTCGGTCTCAGTTGCCAGTTTACACTTCTTGCGGCCTCAGATGCCAATTTTACATTTCTGTCGGCCTCAGATGCCATTTTACATTTCAAGTCGGCCTCAGTTGCCAATTTTACATTTCAAGTCGGCCTCAGATGCCAATTTACATTTTCAGCTGGCCTCAGTTGCCAATTTACACTTCTTGCGGCCTCAAATGCCAATTTTATATTTCTGTCCGCCTCAGATGCCATTTTACATTTCAAGTCGGCCTCAGTTGCCAATTTTACATTTCAAGTCGGCCTCAGATGCCAATTTACATTTTCAGCTGGCCTCAGATGCCAATTTACATTGCAAGTCGGCCTCAGTTGCCAATTTACATTTTCAATCGGCCTTAGTCGCCAATTTACATTTCCAGCTGGCCTCAGTTTCCAATTTACATTTTCAGTCGGCCTCAATTGCCAATTTTACATTTCAAGTCGGCCTCAGTTGCCAATTTACACTTCTTGCGGCCTCAGATGCCAATTTTACATTTCCAGTCGGCCTCAGCTGCCAATTTACACTTCTTTCGGCCTCAGATGCCAATTTTACATTTTAAGTCGGCCTCAGTTGCCAATTTACGTTTTCAGCTGGCCTCAGTTGCCAATTTACATTTTCAGTCGGCCTCAGATGCCAAATTTACATTTCAGTCGGCCTCAGTTGCCAATTTACGTTTTCAGCTGGCCTCAGTTGCCAATTTACATTTTCAGTCGGCCTCAAATGCCAAATTTATATTTCAGTCGGCCTCAGATGCCAATTTACATTTCAAGTCGACCTCAGATGCCAATTTACATTTTCAGTCGGCCTCAGATGCCAATTTACATTTTCAGTCGGCCTCAGATGCCAATTTTACATTTTCAGTCGGCCTCAGATGCCAATTTTACATTTTCAGTCGGCCTCAGATGCTAATTTACATTTTCAGTCGGCCTCAGATGCCACTTTTACATTTTCAGTCGGCCTCAGATGCCAATTTACATTTCAAGTCGGCCTCAGCTGCCATTTTTACATTTCAAGTCGGCCTCAGTTGCCAATTTACATTTTCAATTGGCCTCAGATTGCCATTTTACATTTCCAGTCAACCCTTGGTCGATTTGCGAATTCCGGTCAGCGTCGTCTGCTTTAGACTCTTGCTAATTTGTGCCTTTGCGTTTGATTTTCTCATATGTGCATATTATTCTGCCATTTAGATTTAGATTATATTTCATGCATTTGTCGAACAAAATCAATGTTCATGTCTTTATTCATTCCTTATGAAGAAAATATAAACTTAAGTTTTTCATATTCTTTCATAAGAAATGAATAAAGAGGGGCAACTGTGAACACCCGATTTTGTCCAATCTTTTAACAATAAAATCCGAATTTTGCATCTAGTTTACCTCTTTATTTTATGTACAGTTTCTTTAATTACTTACTAAAAAAAAAAAGAAACAGGAGGTTCACGGACTTGTGTCCGATTCTCCTTCCTTTTCCTTCACCTCCGAGGCGCACCTGTGAAGTAACAGTAACATGGGGAGGGGGGAAAGGCACTAAAAAATAAGGAAGACCAAATGATGGTGTCTTGGAAAATTTTCAACTTTCTCTTTCGGTGGAGCTGCGGAAAATAAAATGGAAGAATATACATATTGGGACGGGGACCATAATCAGGGGGAGGAGACCAAAAAAAATCAAACACAGAAACATCAGAACATCAATTAGAGAACTTGAAAAAAATCAACAATAACCAGTCCACATACAACCCAAAAAGGAAAAATCAGAAGCAACAGCAGCCTAGGTATTCATCAGTATCATTTTTTTTAAAAAAAAAATTGATAAAAACACAAAAAAAAATGACACAAATGAGGCTGGCCTTGCTCCGCCGCGGCTTCTCCCCCTTTCTCTTCACCATTCCTCCATCACCCATCCTCTATCATCTTCTTCCTTCATCTCATCCCTCTCATAGCCTACAACACTAAACCACCATGAAAGCTCTCCAAAGACCATCATCATCCTCCTCGTAACCTCCGCTGCTCACCCCTAGCCACGGCCTCCATGTGAGGCACCACCCTCCACCACCAGCCGTTCCTCCTTCTTCCTTCACAACACCGTAAACCATTAGATCGGCCACCATTCATCCCCATTCCGCCAACGCAGCCACCAACTCTGTCTCCAGAACAATAACCACAAACACAACATCAACAGCCAGCTCCTTCTCCTTGATGTTGCCGCACCGCTCTCCATGCTTCATTATCATCATTTTCTCTCTCAAGCTATCACAACCATCACCATCAAGTTCCATCCATGCCTGAAGCCACCGCGCGCCAAGCCACCTCCTCCTCTCGGATGCCGTACCATCACCGCCACCTCTCCCGCACCCACTCACCCATCCACGGCCAGACCACCACCACCACCACCGGCTCAGGACCTCACTCGCGCCGCCTCAGCCCTCCACCGATCTCTTGCTCCACCATGAAACCAATCTCCCTCACAGAAATCGCAAAGCCATTGCCTTTTCTCCTCTCACGCGGCGGCCTGGAGATCGGCCACTGCCGCTCGTCAGTCTCGGCCGGCCGTGGAAGCTTCTTCTTCCTCGCGGCCCTCCCCGCTACTCCTTTCCCTCTTGCTCTGTTTCTCTTAGCCCCTCACTCCCTCCTCTCTTCACTGTATCCTATTTCTTTCTTTCCTTTTAACCGTGCCTGCTTTTCCTTTATGTGACCGTGTGTGCATGTGAAGAGAGAGAGAGAGAGGGTTGTGTTTGAATAAAAAAGAGAGAGTGCTGTGCGTGAGTGAACCCGTGAGTGTGTGCGTGTGTATGGGCGTGTGAGAGTGAAAGAGTGATCCGTGTGAGGGAGAGAGGGGAAAGTTTTTTTTATTATTTTTATTATTATTATTATTTTGTTAGATTAGATTTTTAATTTAGATATGAGTGGTATTTATTTGATTAGTATTTGTTCAAAGTCTTTAAATCTGGTTTGTTGGATCTGAGCTGGTTATGATTTAAAAAGATTTTTTTATTTAATTTAGTTCAAAGGAAATACTGGCACGATTTGTTTTACTAAAAACTTTGTGTTTTATGTTTTTTAGTAACTTTAGATTATTTGAATAGAAATAAAAAGGGTAATTTAATTATTTCTTTCATTTTGAATGAATTAAGTGCTAATATTACTATTATTATTATTATTATTATTTTCTTTTTTTCTTTTTTTTTAAAAAAAAGTCGTTAAAAGGAGAAAAGTGATATTTACGCCCCTTTCGTTTTTTATTGTTTGTATACGTTTTGTTTAATCACGTGTTTATGCTTTTTATTATTATTTTATTTTATTTAAGTATATGTATGTGTTAGCTACGTGAATTTGAGTTTTGGGATTGGAGAGCTAATTTAAAGTTTGTGTATATGTGTGTTAAAAAAGAGGTATTTCAAAAAAAAATAATGATAATGAATTTTATTTTAAGTTTGTACATACTGGATGGTTTAAATTTTTGGTTTTGTTTACTTGATTAGTATATATTTCATTTTAGTTTAGAGTCTAAATAATAAAAAATATTTTCATTTGCTTTGAGTTTCAAGAGTTTTTTTTTAAAATATAATAAAAAATATAGATTTAGTTTAGGAAGTTGATTTGGATTGAATTGTTTCATTAGTATAGATTTCGAATTCATTAAGTTAGATTTTATTTTAGCTTGTTAAATTATGGTTGATTTTATGTTTGAAATTCGAGTATTACTTATTTGATCTGAATTAATAAAAAAGGAGGTTTTATTTATTGTTCGAAATAAATACTTAGATATTTTGCTTTCAAAAAATTAAAAAAAATTAAATTAAAATTACTTAGTTAATTGATTTTTAATAAATTGAATTAACTAAGCCGTGACATCATTGTTAATCACATGTCCCTAATATTTTACAGAACGGCTTGATATTCCAATTTCTTTTAGAAAAAAAAGTTAATTTAATCGTGACATTGTTAACTTGATATTTGGATATCTCGAGTTGTGATTTGATATTCTAAAAATCTCTCATAAGGTTTTTATTTTTTCGCTTACAAAAAACACCAAAAAATAAATCTTCATTTTTTTTTAGATTCTATTTGCAAATATTTATTATTTAGAATAATTTTTTTTTTTAAAAAATTATATACTTATTGTCAAATGCTTCATTTTAAATAAAAACGGTTAACTTAATCGTGACGACTAGTTAACTCATTTTTAGGACATCCGAATCATGATGGTCTACAGACTAAAAATTCTTTTCTTTTAAGAAAAATAAATTCCTGTTAATTGTCTTGAAACAGAAAATAAATGTTTGAAAAAGGTTATTTATTTAATTTGCACAGTTGATTAAAGGTACGCCCATGAAGATTCTTAAGTGTGGGATTAAATTCGCTCTTCCCTATACATAACCGACTCCCGAACTCAAACTGGTTTCAAAGACTATTCTCTAAGAAATGGGTTTATCCAACGTTTTCCCAATTTTAAATAAACTTGGTGGCGACTTCATAATTTTAAACAAAAATTCTTTCTCTTTCGCCGTCCCCGTCGCGATCCCGGTTGCGACAGAAAGTCATTGTTAGAAGGATAAATTTGTTATTTTATTAAAACATGTATCTTAACCAAAACATTGGTAACCATAACTATTAAATAGATATAGGTTGAAATTTTGATATTGAATATTAACTTATTGTATGAAATATAATATTTATTTAATTATAAATCTTACTTAATATTATTATTAAAGTTGCCTTGTATACTTTAAAAGAAAAAGTTAAGAATATGATTTTACTTTTTAAACTCTGAAATTATTATGTTTCTAAAATTTGGTGATTTAGTATTTCATTAAATAATAAATTTTTGAATTTATTTTACATATTAAGGGAAAAATGAATTTAATAATAAAAAAGGATGAAATGCAATAACTATAAATTTAAAAGGTGTTTAGTGTTATCGATCTTAATATTATCCACTAACAAACCATAAAAGACAAGTTTGTCCTTAAAGGGGAAGTTTTTAAATTATTCTTTTTTTAATCTACAAATCTTCCATGCGTCAGATTCAGCCTATCTTTCGAAGCTCCATTCTTATATCATAATGAAGGGTACAAACTAGATTTGGGGGGGCAGCTTGATCAACATGTAAACAAAACAAAAAGCAGCTCAAACTTCCCAATCAGTGACTATTCTTATGTAGACTGTGAGTTATACGCTATTCTTCAAAATTAAAAAATAAAAACACATCAACGGGCCTTGATCACGAAGATTGTCCTAGAGGTGCATATATGACACAACGTCAACACAAATAGCAACCGGGACTTGCCGGCAAAATGCAAATGGACATAACCGGGTTCCTAACAAAGGGTATTTGCCTGAAAATTACACAACTGAATAAAATATATGGAAAAAAACTTCAAATCATCGCTACGATCCAACAACCGGAGGCCCTGGCCAGTGGCAAAGCTCAACAAATGGCTACGTTCGAACCTATGCAGATCGAAATGCCTATTGTGAGGCCAACGCCCAAAAGCGGCACTATCACGAACACCCCACTGCTTAATCGATGAGGAAACAATCACACAAAAGAGAGGTAAAATGGGGGACAAGGGACATAGGAGTGACAATATTTGGGAGCGTCAGAACAGAAGGGTTTAGTTCTTGTCTGTCTTCATGTTACATCGAAAGGCACACCTCTACTTCCTGTGATTCTTCTCTCGTTTCATTAAGATTTGGGTGACTTCAGACCTCAAGCCACGACTACGCTACAAGAGCCTTCCTTGTGGTACTTCCTTCAAGGCTGTGTTTGTAAAACGCCAAAACATGCAAATTCACAGATTTTGTACCCTTTTTAAAAAGGGAGTTGCTATTTGCACACTCATTCAGTTCATTATTCTTAGATTAATAGATTGGTAATAAAAAAGTGAGAATTATTATTATATTTAATAATAATAAAATAATATTTTAAATATTAATTTTTAAATATTGAAATAATATTTTTTTTTAGAAAAAACATGGAGAGCCATTTTGTTATTTTCTGAGGGTTACCAACCTTGGTACTCAACAGTAGGCCGACCAACAAATCCTGTCCCAGTGTGAATGTACTATGCAATGTAACTTTGGTGTTATTCTGCACTTACCCAAGGTGAATCTGACGTTTTCAAAACAGGTAAAAAAAGAAAACAAAAGCAAACAGAGAGAAAGACCACCTTAACCCATCGAACTGTCTTCGGCAGTAATTACCAAACCTCAAAACCCTTCCCCGTCTCAACGAAGCACATCTCTTCTCTCCCCGTCTCTTGTTCCCAAAACTCTCTTCTCTTTGGCTCTTTTTCCTCTTTCAATGGAAGACGACGATGAGTTCGGAGATTTGTACACTGACGTTCTCCAACCCTTCGCTTCATCATCCTTATCCTCTGCGCCTCAACCCCACCACACTTCCCCTGTACCCCCTTCCATCGATCTCAATCTCCACGCCCCCGACATCCCCTACGCTGCTCCCCACTCTAATTCCCCTGCACCCAATCCTTCTTCCGCCCAAATCGTCCCTCCAGAAATCCAACAATCCACCCCGTCCGCCGCCCCGATCGACGGCCGTGACGACCCCTGGGGCCTGCCGGGAGCCGACAGGAGAGAGCAGGCAGCTGAAGGCACTAGGGGCGATGCCGAATGCGCCGTTAGGGCTTCGCCAGATTCGAGCAGCGGTAAGGAATGGATCACCGGCGGTGACGTCGGGGCGAAAGACAATGATTTGATGGATAAGGAGGTGAAATTCGATATTGAGGACGATGACGGCGAGGGAATTGGTTCCGAGCCGATAATTCCGGGGTTATCGACTGATGCTGGCCGTGGCGGCAGTGATGGCCCGGGGGATTTGGGAAGGGTTGACGAAGGCGGCGGTGATGACTGGGACAGTGATAGCGAGGATGATTTGCAGATAGTGTTGAATGATAACAGCCATATGGCCATGGAGAGGGGTGGGGTGGTGGGCGATGATGACGATGAAGATGGTGGGCTGGTTATTGTAGCGGGCAGCGATCCGAATCAGGGCGTGGAGGAGCAAGATTGGGGCGAGAATGCAGCCCTTCCTGCCGAGGGTGAGAGAAAGGATGCCGCCGAGTTGGCCAAAGCCAGTGGCGGAGTGGCTGTGCTGCCGAAAATCGGGTATAGCAATCATGGGTATCATCCATTTCATTCGCAGTATAAGGTTAGTGTCTTGTGCTTGTTGAAAAGCAGTTTCTTGTGTTTTTTACTGTGAAGAATTCGAGTGTACTTCCTTTGCATTGTGATTGTACAGTTTGAAATTGGAGTTCCCTTGTTGGCAAAATGAAATTTGATGATTGGAATTAGCTGGTGTTTTATTTCCTTGGTATATTTTGTTGTGAATAGATTTGAAAGAAGGTAAACGGCTCTTAAAAATAGCAACCAGTTTAGCATTAATAATGTTGTGGTAGCTGAATTCTTGGTGGCTGTGTTGAAATTTATATTGGTTCACACTGTGATATGTGAGTAATTCCCGTTGGCTTGGACTGTATGTTCATCTGTTACATGGGAAAAAGTTTTTCTGGTGCCTTCTGTCGTTAGATACTTTTAGTTGGGCTTGCACTTATGGAGCATTCAAATTTATTCCTTCTACAGTTTTTAGTAGTGCATGCGCTGTAACATTGTTTCCTGGTATACTAGCTAAGGTTTGGGATCAAGGACCGAGTGAGCATATTCAAATGTCTGTTTTCATATAATAGAATAAAAGATGTGTCATTTAGTGGTAATGATGTATGTAGTGTGGATGACGTTTTGTTTTGAATCTACCCTTGGAACTCTGACTTCCTTTTTAATTGTTAACAAGAAGTAACTCAAGGGAAAATATGTGGTTAGAGTGAGGCTGCAAATGGTGGTAATGTTGAACCAACAGAAAAATGTAATCAAATTACATAGTCATAGAATCATTATTGTTTCCTTACTGATTCTTCAGTGTATGATGGATGTGTCAATGTAATGGAAGAGTTAAGTGTTCCTTGCCCTTTGGCAATGACATACCTGTCCTTGTGTTGAGACTTGAGTTGAGATTTAATCCTTTCTTGCAATTGACCCCTTTTCTAGACCCATGGTTTGTTGACACAGGTCATTTTTTTCAATGTATACTGATTTTGAAGCCTTTATTTGTTGGTCCCTTTCATTATTTTGATCAACAAACAAATGCTCTTTCTTAGAGTGGTATGGACTAATTTTGCTGGATTAACCTTATTTAATGGTACACCCATTATATTGATACTTTGTACCTGTTCCCATTTGATTGTGGAAGTTGCATGTGGGACTTATACAAAATGTATCAAACTACTTGTAAGTTTTACATCTGGTTGATGACCGACAAACATAGTGAAAAGGAATAGAAAAGAACAAGAGAATGCCTCCTTCAGTTATTTGTTATGATTGATTGAAAAGTATGGATCTTTGAAGTTTGAAGAGAAAACTGATGTCTAAAAGTGCCTCATATCATTTAACCAAAGAAGTTCCTTCTCCATGCTTCTGGAGTTTGTTATTTGACCATCAGCTTTTCCTTTTTGAATAGATGAAACAGTTGGTTGCAACTTTGTTTTGTGTATATAGTAAACATGATAATAGCATTTACCATCATATTTAATGTGTATGTTAACTCTATTTTGTACTATCGGAGATACTAATAATCAAATGATACTGGATTCTCTTAGAAGTTGAATGGCTAGGAAATAGACAGTTGTTTAAGTTAATGAATACCTACTTTATTGTTGACTATGGAATTACTTGTTCTTGCCTACCTTCTTGGCAACCTTTCATTACTTTGAACAAAAAATGTAATTCCACTAAAAGGTTTATGCCTTCTTCAACTGGGCTCTTTGTTTGACCTGGCTACCTACTACTGTGGTGGAGCCTCATTAACAATTGTAAGTTTCTATGTATTTCGATCATCTTGCATCTTGAACAAAAAATGATATTTTTTGGTAAATCTAGGATAAAAAGTTTAGGGGGAGGACCTTGTCCAAAGGCTAGGGCATGGCACAAGCCTCAGTGAGGGCTTATAATGGGGATTCCTGGCAGTTTCAATTGAACCTATTACTTTTAAGTGAAATGCTTTGATCATTACAGGTAGGAATTGTTTTCTTCTCTGCAGTTTTGCTAAGACTAATTTTGATCTTAAAGCTAATAGAAGAACCTAGCTGTGTTTTCTTGAGAGAATTTAATCTTTCATCTGATGTAGATTCATATATGAATTTTATATTAGCACTATGGAAAAAACATGTAATGGTTTTTTCCCTCTTAATTGTTGCATAGTATGTCAGGCCTGGTGCAGCACCAATGCCTGGAGTTACTGCTACTGCTCCAGGAGGACCCCCTGGTCAGATTCGTCCACTTGCTAACATGGCTGGTCGTGGCAGAGGGGATTGGAGACCCCCTGGAGTAAAAGGGGCTGCTGCAATGCAAAAGGGTTTTCATGCAGGTTCTGGATTATCTGGTTGGGGCAACAGTGCTGCAGGGAGAGGTTTTGGTGGTGGATTGGATTTCACACTTCCTTCTCACAAGTACTTCTCAATGGATTAAATTTTATTTTGTCACTGGTTGTATTAAGAGAATAGAATTGAGGTGACTTTTATCAATTGCAAAATTTGGATTGTTGAAGGAATCTTTTGTGTTGTTTAGTAGCACTACAATATAGGAGAGAACAATTTAATTAGTGGAAGGGGGATTTTTATCAAAAAAAAAAAAGAAAAGAAATGGGATGGAGGATGATAGCTCTAGTATGTCTGCTCTTTCTTTCTTTTACCTTTGGATCTCTATGATCATGTCTGACTTCTAGGTAGTTTTGATTAGAACTGTAAAATGTAAATAACTAAGTCAATTAGTTTCACTGTCATTTTTAATATTATGCGAAAGAAATTCTTAGGCAACAGCCCACTGTTTGCATCAAGTTCATCATGCACTTCTATGAAGTTTGGGCCTTGCTTGTACCGAGTGCCATTCTATTATTTAGTTAAAATGTTAAATCGAGAGTACATCTCCAATCAGGATACTTGTATGTTCACCTTTTTGATGTTTTTGCAAATTTATAACTAAATGTCAGTTTTGTTAGCCTGTCAATGCTTATTTAAACCTGCCAATTATTTTCAGGACTATATTTGATGTTGATATTGAGAGTTTTGACGAGAAACCATGGAAATATCCAAATGTTGATGTATCTGATTTTTTCAACTTTGGCTTGAATGAAGATAGTTGGAGAGATTATTGCAAACGGCTGGTACTATTATTAACATCTTTTCAATAATCTTGAGAAATTTGTTCTAGAATGAGAGATCCTTGTATGACATTTTAGGAGCAATTACGCCTGGAGTCTACGATGCAAAGCAAAATTCGTGTTTATGAGAGTGGTCGTACAGAGCAGGTAGAGCTGCTGGTGTATATCAAATTTAGTTTCTTATATTTCTGAAGCATTTTGGTGCACTGGACTTTATATGAAATTAATCATCTAGTTCATATCATTCCAGGAGTATGATCCAGATTTACCTCCTGAATTAGCTGCAGCTACTGGTATACAAGATGTTCCTGTCGAAAATGCAAATTCAGTTAAGTCAGATGTTGGACAAAGCGATGTTGTGAGAGTTTCTGGACGTGTGCGACCACCACTAGTATGTATTTGTATAATACTGTTTTGCATGACAATGTATTTCCTAAAATATTTGTTACTAGCTTCATAAAAATGCCAGATACGTGCTTTGTGTTTTCTTCTTGACCTTCTTGCTTCTGGTCAATAACATGTTTTTGTGCCCTCATCTAATTCAGTCTTTTGGATGAATATATTAATTTATTTCCTACCAGCCAACTGGTAGAGCAATACAGGTGGAAGGTGGCTATGGTGAACGTCTTCCTTCCATCGATACCCGCCCTCCTCGAATCCGTGATTCAGATGCAATCATTGAGGTATTTGATGATTTTGTCGCACAAATCATATGTGGTCATTAGATGCCCTTTTTTAGACTGATCATGCTTATGCAATGTGCACATTAGTAACCATTTTTGTGAACAGATTGTTTTACAGGGTGCAGAAGATGATGATTCCTCTGCTGGAATCGGTGCCCAAGATCTACCAGATGGCGGAGAACCCCCAAGAGCGGAATTTAGAGATGACCATGTAATTGGAGATGAAATTCCAAGGCCAGAGTCTGATTACTTTGATGGTTTTCCACAGGATTATAATAGCAAAAGGAAAGAGCATGGAGGAAGAAGAATGCCATTTATGAATTCCAGTTCTGCTAACATACCTAATGGAGATGAGAATTTGTTCTTCCCACAGGAAGAGCCAATCAACTATGGTTCTAGGGGCCAAAATCCCAGGTCCAATCGTGGCGCTTTCGCATCCTCTCATGAGAAAAGGTATGCAATAGTGTGTATATTGTAAGAATAATGTATTTCAACCCGCGAGCTAGTTTTTTCAGAACTATTGTAGTTCGTTGTTCTATCATTTTACTTTCAATTGGCACCCAGAAATCATCGAATACTGGTCAAATTTTAAGACTGCTTGACATTTTATCTGACTGATGACTCCACTTAGTTGAGGCTTGGTTGTTATTGTTGAAATTTTGTCCCACTAAGTCTTACTCTATAAATTAAATGCACCCTACACTAGTGGAGATTTAAATATCACATATTAATTGGTTAATTCATGCTAAGGACTGTTGTGACTGGTAATGGAATTTTTAAGCAACTAGAACAGTGATTATGAGTGACAATAGATTAAATTGATGTTGCTTTTATTCACTATCTCATTAAATGGTTAAATGAGTTGTTGGCGACCACATTTTGAGAATGATATAAATTTTAATGCAAAATATTCACCGTATCTTTTCTTGGATTAAAAACAAAGCCTACTCAGAGATAAATATGATGTACATCCTTGTATTTGATGCTTAGAGCCTTGATAAGTTTTCTAGTGCGGAGGAGTTCTTTTCATGTTTACATTCTTTGGTGTACTTGTTAAGAGTCTCTTTGGTAGACCTGATAGGATAAGATTAGATAGGATAAGATTTTATAGTATAAAGTCTATAAGATTTTAATTCTATACTTTGGTACGACATCGTGTAAGACGTTAGTGCTATTCTATTACTATTATGAATAATTCATATAATAAGCAAATATTTAACAAAAATCACGGGGTGTGGAGTGGTGACAGCTCACCTTGTCCCTTAACCATGTGGTCGGGGGTTCGATTCTCACTCATGGGAATGTATTAGATTTCGTGGCCAGTCATTTGCCTCTTTGGGAGAGCTCCTATGACGAGGGGATTAGTCATTGTTATCGGCGGTGAATATCCTGATTTCGTTAAAAAAAAAAAAATTATTTTATTAACTATTTATTTATCTGTTTAAAAATAGATATTATTATTTTATCAAAAAATGGATATTGTTTTTTAAGCATCTATTGCAATATTTATTATAAAAATTTATTAATTTAATAAAATATAAAATTATATAATACTATACAAAAAAATTATAGTAAAATAATATCTTATTATTTTTCAAATTTAAGTTTAAAATCAAATATTATTAGAAAACATTTATTTATCAATTATAATTATAATTATTTTTATTATTACTTACATAGATAAATTGATATTGTATATTATTTTTTAAAAGTATTCATTTATTATGAAATAATGGTATTGAAAATTGTCTTTATGTATATAACTTATTATTGTCTATTTAAGAATTATTTATTTAATAAAATATAAAAAATGAAGGTGAGCTTATATGTTTAAAGCTAATCAGGTGTAATCTGGACTCCTAGACTTGATTAAGTTATACAAGATTTGACATACAAGGGGGTTATGATGGGTACAAGCTTATACAATATATTCTTTGCACCAGATAACGGATTAGAAAATACCGTATAGTATTAATTTATCCTATCATGTCTAATACGGCATGCCAGACACAACATAAAATTCTCATTTATTAACATTACTAGTGTTTCTACTTATGTGTTGCTGGACTTATATTTATTTAGTAAATTTTTAATTCTGTTTCTAAATCGTCAGTTAATCCTGTTATTATGTGTGTGTATATATATATAAAAATCTATCATATAGTTAATATGTATGTATGTATGTAGTAGTCAATCATATCCAAATTTTATAATGTAAAAATCGTGCTTGACTGCTTGTCATTTTGGAAAATAAATTTTGACAAAGCGAAGAAGATTTTTAGCATATAGAGTGAACAATAATTGTAGTGAAGTAATATCATCCAAAATCATGTAAAACAAATAATATCAGTAATTATTATTGTTAATTTAGAAAATGATTTATGTTCACTTCTTCCCAGTTTCACCTTCTATGCATACCAACGTGAATTGGTACAACAGAATGCATTATTATATATATGAAATGTTTATTTAAGATCTTGTAACGAGAATTTGACAAGTGCTTTAGCAAATACTATTAATGAAGTTAATATTGAAAATTACAAAATAAGGTTATGAACCTGTACAAAAATTTATATCAGCAAAATGAACCATTCTATTACTAAATTAAGCTAATAAAAAAACGTGCATACATTTAAACTATGAACTCAGATTATTTCAAACTATAATCCATTCAATGTCTAAGATCAATAAATTTGTTTACTTCATACATAGAGAGGAAGAGATCCTAGAGTTTTATTGGGAGTTGAAACATACAGTTATGCCTCTCTAGCATCTTGTGATTCATCGCAATAGAAGTGTCAATAGAAATAAGAATGAAATTAGTGTAGACTAGGATTCGTGGTGAATTCTATACGTGTAAACGGATCCAGTGTTCAGAATGTACTCTAAAATTATAATTTTGTAGATATTATAAAATTAATGATGGATATGTTGCTATATATAGGATTCGTCATGAACCCGAGTCTATATTAACATTATTCTAAAAATAAATTGAAGAGAAGTGTGTTAGTTGCTCACTAAATGCTGAAATCTCATTGAAACAATTAATTCATAATTGGTGGTTTAATAAATCCCAGCAGCAAATTAACTAGAAGCACATTAGTTAAATTACCCTTGAAATAGGAGGAGACGGAAATCACTATAGACTTGATTACATTTTATCGTAAAAAGATAATGTCTTATGTTCTCTGCATTTTCTAGTGACTTTTGGTGAAGCTGTTGTATGAACCTGATAGGCTTGGTAATTTTCATCTATAACTGATCAATACCATCTTTGTTTTACTATCTACAGGCTTGTGCAAAGAAGAGTGCATGATCAGTCTCCTCCTATCACCCCTATTCGAGAATCGACAGCTGACGACAATCGAAAAGAAGAGTCAGTTGAGAGCATGGAAGGTAGACAGAGTCAACATGTATCATCTGTCATTGAGGATGCAAGGGAGTCCAGTGTAGAGGACAAAGATACTGAACTCGAGGATTCTGGGACGGCTGATGGACATACAATGTTGGAAAAAGAGGATATTGGTTTAAAGACAGTAGACAAAGTAGATAACCTCAAGGATGGGAGAGCAAAGAGACAGATACTAACATCTCAAGTTGAGCAACCTTTACCCAATGAAATTGATGATCGGGAGGACTCGAGAGCTGCAAGAAGCAGTGATAACAGCAAAGCAAGATCAGCAAGCAGCAAGGATAACCGCAAGCGGTGTGACGGTTTTGAGGAAGAAGTAGTTCAGGATCCACGATCAGCACATGTGGGTAACACCAGGCAGCAGTCTGATAACACCAGGCAGCAGTCTGATGAAAATGAACAGGGACACTATAGAAGAGAGCATGATGGAAAGCAAGAACCTGAGAGAAATCACTTGGTGCTTAAAAGTAGAGAGGGATCATACCCTTACAAGGATCGGCACCCTAGCTCTGCTCATCCATTGCACACAAATACTGATGGATTTGATAGGCAAAAAGATAGGGACAATCTTGACATGGATGGGGCACAAAGAGATGATGATCTCTATAGCAGGAAGGTTAGAAATGATGAGCCTAGAAAGAGGGATAGGGCTAAGGTTCGAGAAAATGAGAGAAGGGACAAAGAGGATAGCCTTCATTATAGAAAACAGTTGGATAATGGTACCTACAGGGTTCCTTATGATAAGGATGTTGGTTCAAGAGACTTGAGACACAGGGAAAGAGATGAGGGCTTGAGGATTAGGTTTGAAGCTATGGAGGATCACCACAGCAAGAGGAGGAAGGATGAGGATTATCTTAGGAGGGAGCACATTGACAAGGAAGAAGGTATGCGTGGTTACAGGGAAAGTGCTAGTCGGCGCAGACGAGAAAGAGATGAAGTATTGGATCCACGGAAGAGAGATGACCTACAAAGAAGTAGAGATAACCTTGATGATCAATATGCTGCCAGGCAGAAAGATGAGGCCTGGCTACATAGGGAGAGGGATGATAGGCAGAGAGATAGGGGGGAGTGGCATAGGGTGAAACAGTCCCATGAAGAACACCTGTCTAAGCGTGAAAAGGAAGAAGGACGGAGTTCGGTAAGAAGTGGGCGAGTAGCTGAAGAAAAAGCATGGGCTGGCCATGTTAGAGCTAAGGATGAACATAGAAATTCTGAGAAAGAATACCAACCTAGAGAAGCAATGCGTCACAATGACCAATTGAAGAAGAGGGATCGAATTCAGGATGAAAGTGCCCATCATAAGGGGCGTGATGATGCTTATGCTCGTGGAAGTCAATACAGCAGTGAGGAAAGGCGATCTAGGCAGGAAAGGTCTAGTAGTCGTGGTGATCGTGTTGCTAATGCCTTAGATAACCAAAGAGTTCATGAGAGAAAGCATAAAGATGGGTCATGGAAAAGCAAAGAACCCGATGTTAGTGATCCTAACACTTTAGGCCCATCCAAGAGAAGCCAAGAAATTCAAAGTGCTTCAACCAATGAGAAGGTATGCTTTAGCTTATATTTAATACAATAAATTCTCTTAGAACAGTCAAATATTTCCCTTTTTATCTTCTGAAACTAAGCATTCTTCAAGAATCATAAAAGTCTAGAAATGTAGTGGGTTTGCAAATTGGCGCCTGGTAATATCTGAAGTGTTGGATCCACGTGATATATGACCAAGTAGGCTTCATCATGGAGGACTAACTTCTTCATTTTAATGATTGTGCTTTCCCCAACTTTATATGTTGGTGGAAGGTAGAAGAAACTAGAAGATATGCCCTTTTGAGCCCGACTTCGTCCATTTTGTCCTGTTAAGATTTCCAACTTTGAAGACTGGACTTCTCAAAATTGGTTGGGGGATTTTTAAACGAAGAGTGTGCTGAGATTTGGTAAATCCTGCAAGTCTCAATAGGAATTTGTAACATATTGCGTTATTGGGAGTTTTTGACAAGCTATTTTCAGAAATTATAATGTGTGATGTTTTGGATGGGACATTATTGTTCTGAAATCAGTTTGATTGCAAGGGAAATATCATCCACGTGATTGCCAATTAGAAGAAACCTTCCTGTTATGGTTCCTATTATGGTTATCTTGAGCGTTTCAGCATCTAACAATCCTAGTGACCTTTATCATTTTGTTCTTTTTCATGGGTGACTGAACCTGATAACAAAGGTTGTACTAGCCAATCGGCAATCAATGTGAAACTTTGTTAAATCCTTTTTTATATGGATGTGTTGAATTGGATCTCAATGGATTTGTTGAAAATTTGATAATAGTCCAATGGTGTCATTTAATCTATTTAGTTGACCTTACCTGGTGGGATAGAGATTGGTTTCTTCTTTATATGCCTGCAACTGGACCTGAGACTCGCTCTTCAACTTCATGATTCATTGTATTTATGTGTTAGTATTTTAGCAGGGACTTCGTTCACTGAGAAAAATGAACTGTTTTATATTTCACATACGTGTGTTTTATCATCTTTAGCAAGCCCTTGATTCTATTTTAGTTTTTAACTGCTTTTTGCCATGGTCTACCCTCCTTCCCTCTGAACAAAGAAGTAATTTTGTACTGCTTGTCACTTGTTGCTCTGCTTGCAAATTCTTGCGACATTATCAAAAGATATTTGGTATTGTTTTATAGTTTGTTTCTATTTGTGAAGGGCTTGAAAGGCTCTGGTGATGAAGAACGTGCTCAGCATGAAGTTCCAGGGCATCGCCTGCCCAAAAAACATGGGGGAGACCTTTCCTCAGATGAGGAACATCAAGATTCTCATAGAGGACGTTCTAAATTGGAACGTTGGACAAGCCATAAGGAAAGGGATTTCAGTATTGGCAGCAAGTCCTCCTCTTCCTTGCAGTTCAAAGAGGTTGACAAGGATAACAACGATGGGTCATCTGAAGCCAAGAAACCTGTGGATGAATCTATTAAAACAGTTGATGTTGATAATCAACATCTCTCGTCTGCTGGAGGGAAGGATTCTGTAGACATGGAGAGTAAGGATGCCGATGCAAAAGGATTGGGGGATCGACAAGATCGACACCTTGACACAGTTGAGAGGTTGAAGAAGCGAAGTGAGAGGTTCAAGCTTCCGATGCCAAGTGAAAAAGAGGCCTTCGCTATCAAGAAATTAGAGAGTGAACCACTACCTTCTGCCAAGAGTGAAAATCCAGTTGATTCAGAGGTCAAACAGGAGCGACCAGCCCGGAAAAGGAGGTGGATAAGTAACTAAATGAATGAGAAATCTGGGGCCGCGGTCATCATCTGGCTGAAAGCCAAATCTTGTTTGGCCATGAGAAACATCTGCAGGGCGTGGTTTTTAAAAAGGAAAACAATCTGGAACCCTGGCAAGCCAGCCATGCCTAGTATTTATTGGTGAAAATGGCACCTGTAGGCTTTGAGACAATTTGTACTTCTTCAGTATGCCATTCTGTAACCATACTACCTATACATTTATTGTACACTGTATACACAGGTAAACTGTAAAACCTGAACTGGTCACTACAGGTGGCACATATTTTGGGTGTCCTATTGTAGCTTTAACCTGGATGTTCTGGGTTATGGAGTTTATGTGGTGAACGTGACGATGGCTGGTGGATGCAATAGGACATTGGCAATGGTTGGAGAAGCTGAACGTGACCAAGAGCCTGGTGATACTGGCTCGTTCCTCTTGTGGCCTGGCGGGTCCATCTTTTTGGAAAACGAGAAACAACTTGGTGTAGGCCGGTCCAAAGAGGTGCTGCTCGTTTCCCAACCGTGTGTTTTTATACTCATTGAATTATACACGTTAGGATGATTTCTCTGTTGTAGACTGTAACCGACACTTGATTACTTATCTTTTTTACTCGGGAGCCATAAACTTTTTAATTACAGAGCCTTTTCTGTATCTAGAGATCAATTAACATGTAGATATAGGTTGGGAATTTCAACGTGTAATGGAAAAGATAACGGCATAATTTATTGTCGTTGACAATGTTCTCTATTTATTTTTATTTATTGGACTAGGTTATTATGTGACAATTGAGAAGATGATTAAACAACCTAAATTAAAAGAATATTTTTTGGTCACCAAAAACAGGAAAAAAAAGGAATATTGTTTAATTGAGATAAAATTGGGTGGAAAACGTGGAAACTTGGCCAAACAAATTGGTAGGATAATGTTTTCATCATACCACCGGAAAACCATGAAAGAAGAAGCGATTAGCAATGCAATATTCTCCAATGTAAAAACCTCCTTCTCTCAAAAAGTACTTTTGACCTTTTCAATAGGTCTTACCTATTTACAAATGTTGTTGTCATCAAAATTGAGACAATTGTAAAAACAGCATAAATTCTAATCTTAAAGGGGTATGGTTGTACTAAGTGCATAAATTCTAATCTTAAAGCAATACTGCTTCCATTCTCTAATAAGTGTTTATCTTTACTTATAAACACATACTAAAAAAATGATTAGATGAATTTAAAATTAGATAAGTTTTTTTTACAATATTACCCTTATCACCTACTTCAACACTCATATTTAATCTATCAACTAATTCTATCTCTGTCATAAGGATATCAAGGGAAAAAATATTTATTGTTGTTTATAATTCTCAAAAGAATTAATAATAGTAGAAGAAAAATAAAATTATAGATGAACACTTATTTGAGAATGGGGTAATTTAATTTTTGGTTTGATTAAGTTAAGGTAGCATATCATCTTATCATAGCCTGTCTCAAAACCTATGGCTTGGAAACTCGTCCTCTTATTGATGGCACAAGGAATCATAAGTTCCATGTGGGGGAATCCTATCACTTCCTTAAAGCTGCAATCTCCCCACTTTATATTTCTTAATCATCACTCCTATCAAGGACCTTTTAAGTACCTACTCCTTCATTAGGGGAGGGGGAGGACAAGTTCATCACCAACCTAATCATTACCCTATCGTACCTGTTATTGAGACAACAACATATTTTTCGATCTTTGTGGAACAAATAAAATTGTTCCCACCCACATTTCTAAACCCATAAACTACACGATGATCACCATTGACATAGGCACTACATGGGATACATAGAAAACCAATGAAGACAACATCAACAATCCTAATAACCCAAATGCAAACTCTTCGAGAGCCAACTCCACCTCACCAACCCAAACAATCTATTCAATCCCCCCCCCCCAAACACACACTTTTTCTTGCCGCCCATACTCTTCCAACCATATACTTTCTGTTAGTCCATCGAACAATCGTCAACCTGTCATCCAGACCATCATTTCACTGACTCATTCCTTGCAGATTCTTCGATTTTCTCAACTTCTTCAGTGTCCTTAGACCTACTTTTAATGTAGATCACCTTTCTTTTTTCCATTTCCTTCCTTCTTCTCTTTCTCTGCTTCTTTTGTAGCTTTCTCTATTTCCATATCCCTAATCCTGGAGCTTAACCTTCTAACATTTGTCTTGACAACACCAATTTTTCTCCTTATGGCCTTGAAGGAGATCATGCTATACTCAGTTCCTAGCATATATTCAAACCAGTCCTCAGCTAGAGGGTAGCCCATAACTACAATGACCTGGTCAATAACATACCATATGGTACGCTAGCTATTCTCATTTTTTGTAATATCCTAGGTTTTAAATAAAAGAGGTATAAAATTTTTCAAACGAGAAAGGGTGCTAGTTACCCTTACTTGTCATTTTGGGTCTTAGATTTCACTAAGTCTGGACCCTACACGTCTTTGGAGAGCTATATGATAGAATCATATTCATTGGATTAAAAGTCCCAGTAATTTTCCCTAAAGAAAAATAAGTTAAAGAGTGATTTTTAATGAATTTTATGAATCCTTTAAACATTTTGTTTTAAGCCTACAAGTTTATAAAATAGTAAGAATTTATGAATTTGAACTAAAACCCAAAGTTTATATTCTGAATCGTTAGGATTTTATTTTTTTAATATTTTATTTGAATCCAAATGGGGGGTATTTCCTTATTTACATTTATATTTTAAAGTTAATGGAGATTAAAATAAAAAAGGACATTAACTTTAATAAATGTAAATAAGTGCATTCTGGTGAGTGCTGTAGCACTCAATTAGCGCTACAGCTGTCAGGAAGCAGTAAGACAGTGCGGTAGTAGAATTCAAGCTCTTTGGTGAGCACTGCAGTGGTTAACTATTTTATAAAAACCCTTATTTTGGGTTTCAGAACACAAAAACATGACCCTTATCCCCCAAAACATGAAGAACTCGTCTCCCTAGCCCTTTCTCACTTTATTTCACTCAATCTAACTCTAATCTTTCACTTCCAAGGCTTAAAGATAAGAGATTTTGATGTTTCCACTCCTTTTCTTCCATTCCCCCTTTGTTCTTAAGGTTGATCTTGCTACTTCTCCATGTTATCCAAGAGGTGATGCTCCTTCTTGGTATTAGAGTTAGATTTGAGTTATCTAGTGATTTCTAGAAGTTAATCTAGAGTACTATGGCTCCTATGTCAGATATTGATGTTGTTCCTACTCCAGTGAGCTCCGTCAGTGTAGATCTTTTATTGTCCACCTTACCAGGTGAGTAGGTTCACACTTGTGATCTCTATGTTGTCTATTAGAGTTATTTTTATGAAACTATGACTTAAAGTATGATTTTTAGAGATTGTTGTACAAGATTTGAGGTTTATGTTGATTTATGAAATTGTGATTTTTTAAACTAGCATGAACTATGTTTTAGAAAACTCATGGGACCATTATTGATAAAATGATTCTATCTAGAGTTAGTTTTAATTGTGATTATTAGTGAATTATGATTGATAAAATGATTGTTTTGTGTTGAATATGGATTATGTAAGTGACACTGGAGAACCTTGAGATCTAAGGATTGTTATTATGATTTTAGTATTTTTAAGCTTATGAAGAATGTTGTTGACAATTAATTTAGAAACTTAGACATAAAAGGATTTTAGAGCACGAATCGTCGTATGACTTAGAACAGTTTGTGGATACATATTCTGTGGACTCAAAATCACAATGTCTACAAAGGGTGATCCATTGGACATGATTTTACAGTCACAGTTATGCTAAGATCAAACTATTAGAGTTACATGGATTCAGAGCTCTTAAAGTACTTAGAGATTTAAAAAGTTTCAGATTTACTTGAGTTATGAATAAACTAGTTTAGACAGTAGCTATAGAGAAATAGACAGCGAGTTAACAATTGCATGATCATTAACTTTGATACTAAGTTGCCCTAAGGGCAATCTCATAAAGGAGAGAATAGAACCTATTTAGGTGTCCATATTAGATTCCTAATGGATCATAGAGCAAATTATTTTCGGTTCTTGAAGAACCATAGAGTAGAGATTCCTATTTTTCTAATAGAATACTATTGATCTGATTTATGGAAAATCATGATTTTGATTATATATATGTATATATGAAATGTTTTAGAATTTTTATATTGTTATTACGATTTATTGGATTTTTTTTTTGGTATTCCATGAAGTGGGTTTCAGGTGGGGATTCACTCCCTGAGTTTTGCACAAAACTCACCCCTCTTCCTTTTTCTATTTCACAGATAGAACAACTGTTGTAGATTCTTCTCAGTCATCATCCTTCCAGTAGTACTAGAGTTTCAGTGGTGAGCTTCACTTGGGTGATGTGTTTATAGTTTTGTCTAAAGTGCTCCAGTATAAATGCAGGTAGAATCTTGGCTATAGAGCATGATTTGCATTTTGTTTCCAATGTATTATTTGTTTTAGTTTTATAGTCACTTTTGGTAACAGAGCAAACTTTTAGCATACGTATTGTATTATGATACATGGACTTTGAACGTGATTTATAAAAAAACCAGTTATGATTACTTATGGGTTTTTAAAGAACAGGTGATTTGTACTTATAAAAGAAAATTTCTATTTTGAATGGATTTTATGAACATAGCATATATGTAGAAACAGTCAACAGGTCATTAGGCTTATGTGAGAATGAGATTTTCCACGTACCAGTCACGTGCTCAAATCAAGTCATGGCAAAATTAGTATTAGACCATTAGGTTTTCTTGCATGGCACTAGAGCAAGTGTCTACAAATGGCATGACATTTAAGTGAATAGAACTGCAACCATTTGCACTAACATGATGTTATTTGAGACCTATAGGAAAACTCAGTCATGCCTAGATTTAGTTAAAAGTATTTGTTATTCTTTGAAGTCCTTGAATTAATCCTATGTTTTCCCTTCTCTTAAGTGAGCTATGCCACCTGTGAATCGTTGTTACTCTCACCCTACTTGTACTGCCTTAAGTAATATCAAGTATATCCTATGCCTTGAGCAAGCCACTTTGAACTTGTCAGAAATAGTCAGTAAGCACAACTAAACTAGAGCATATCAATGGGGAATACAACCAGGAATGACTAGTTTAGATAGAGATCAGTCGTGGGCACTATTAGCTAGGGCCACCTTTTCCAGTGCTCTCCCCAACGTGTTCCATTATCACCCAACTAAAAGGTCAAAGCATCAGCGATATAGTAGAAAGGTTTAGTCTATAGACTAGTCCGGTCACGCCCTGTTGTTAGACCGGCAGAAAGTGCTATGGAAGTCAGTGTCTATGGAGCACACTTACAAGCCATCAATACAGTCAGAAAGGGAACGAGAAGAATGATTACCCATTATCTTAGAGGGTTATAAGTCAGGAAGTAGAGAAACTTTAGACCTTAGAAGAAGAGAGTCCACACGAGAGTAACATAGAGTTAGAGAGTAGGATCCCAATGAGCGCACAAATCATGCACATAGACATGTTGTAGAGCTAATGATTTGTTTTCGATGTGTTAATTATTTAAAGAAATCTTTAATGCCATGAACATTGGGTGTGCCATATATCTGATAATGCATTGTTACATGACTTATGATAAGAGTATAGAATGCATGAAGAAGATATTAATTGTTAGCTCTAGAACCCTATGTGCTCATTTTTTTGAATGACAAAAAAACCAATTCAAAGAAAATACTTCGAAGAATGACTGATGTCTCTATTGAGTTTCTTGTAAGATTATAACAAGTACCTATCGTTTAGCAAGAGCAAGGCTTACTCAAATGAGTATATATATTTTACTATGCATGTGTAAACATGTTACGAGATTTGTTATGAAATAGAAGTGAAATTATATCCTTATCTAAGCTTTTGATAGCTAACAATGTGAAAAAGCCTTCAACACTACAAGGAACCAAATTCAGAGACTTCAGAAAGTAGCACAGGATATCAGAAAGTACACTCAAGATAAAGATATCAGAATATGTCCTTGTGCAACATGTTACTTAATCTTTAATCCTTACAATTGCAAAGAAGATTTGATTGAAGATCAGAAAGTGAAAAAACTCTTCAAGGGACTGATTGTATATATCAAAAAGCTCACATGTGAGTGGAGCAAAGAATGCTACAGGAAAGGGAGGAAAATTTGAAATTTGAAATTCAAATTATCAAGTCAAACCCAGTTTCAAACTGGCACGTCATCTCCTCTGCCTCTTTGATCAACTATCTAATTTCATGAAGGAGGAGTTCAGAAAGCTTGCTCAAAAAATAGAAAAGTAGTTTGTAATGGAAGATCAGAAAGCTCATATTTAAAATGGCTTTTGAAACCGATATGGCAGTTCTATCAACCTCTCTTCTAGCCGTTCCTTTCAAGACATAGCTAATGTTCAACACATGTCCCTTGAGGAACTGATCTATGGCAATGGTCACAAAGAAAGACCATTATATAAGAAGATGCTAAGCTTGAAGAATGCTGAGAGATTTGAAGATTCAAGAGAGGAAACTTTGTAAAATTCTCTTCCTACTTCCTGAAATATTCTATCTTTATCATGTAATCAGTTTTATCTTTGAAGTGTAAAGAAACTCTTCCTTCTATATTCTTAGTTAGTTTATGCTTTTCCTATGGAAGAAGTAGGAGAAAGAAGTCATTCAAGTTTTCCCAGGAACTTTTTATGTATATGTTAAGGAAACTTGAGTGTAGGTTAGTTTGAGTAGCAACCCAATCACTTAACCTTTGGATCCCAGATCTGGTAGTGATTATTGTGAGATAGCTTGAAGAGGCTACTATAAAACTACTTGCAACATGATAGTAAGATGTTCTTACTTATCATGGTTTAGCTTGGAGAGGCTAGTGAAAGACTACTTGCAGTTTGGAGAGGGTGGGGAAAGACTACTTGCAGCTTGGAGAGGCTGGAGCAAGACTACTTTCAATGTGATAGTAGAGCTTGCTACTGTTCACAGTTTGGCTTGGAAAGGCCCGTGTTAAGACTACTTTCAATGTGTCAGTAAGGGTGACTACTGATAATGGGTTAGCTTGGAGGGGCTAGTACAAGATTACTCATATTTGTGACGATGGGTGATTTCTAAAGCCCACAGATGATAGCTTAGGAAGGTGTAACGCCCCGATTTTCTGTCTGAGTAGGAAATGACCAAAATGCCCCTGAGGCCATTTTTGGCCCGGAATTCGAGGATGGCCGACCCGGCAGTCCTCAAAGGGCCAGCTCAATGTTTGAAGGGGATTGAATGACCCTTGAGTGGTTCCGGAGGTGAAAGTCTCATTTTCTACAGTTTCGGGTCAAAATGACCAAAATACCTCTATAGCGTTTTACCCGGGTAAAGGTGCCGTTTGAGCCCAAAACTTTCCCCAAAGGTTATCCATCCTTACTTTCTCAGGTTGAGAAAGCTGTTGTTATAGTGAAATCTTAATAGTTGTTGAGTACTGGATATAGACAGATTGGCCAAACCAATATAAAATCTTTTGTGTCCTTTCTCTCCCTTTCTAATCTTTTTTATTTATCTTGTTGCTTCATTCTTTTACTCTTGGTCTTATATATCCTTCTCATTTTATGTTATTTATTAGCGCTTTATTTAATAAGGTTCAAAAATCTACTTTCTGAAATTACTGACTATGTTTCCGCTGCACTTCAAGTTCTTACACTTGATAGTAATTATTTTCAGAAATTTCAGAAAATGCAAAAAGGCTAAATGTAACACCCTAATATTTAACTCAACACGCCTAGGACGTATTTAAGTTAAGTATTGGTTATTATTCTTTTGTTTCAGTTTTTGATTCAAAACTTGTTGAAAAATACTTTAGTGACAATATGGGTAAATTTTTTTTTAAACTTTAAATACCAAAACGTGAGTCACGCATACTAGATATCTAACGTTATTTATCTTGCCTGCTTAAGAGAGATGTTAGAAACAAATAACAGATAAATACATAATACAACGATGGCATAACATAGCTCAAATAATAATAACATATCAATAACTGTATCATAATAGTGATGTCTTGTAAACTTAAGGACATCAATATATATCTATCAATAGAATACAAACTGATATATGAGATACGATCACTCTAAAGGCAAATATCCAAAAGAAAGTTATCTCCGTAGCTCTTCGTGTAGTCTCAAGGTAAATCACGAACTACACCATCATTCATGTCTGGAGACGACACGGAAAAGAAAAGGGATAAGAAACTTATACAAGAATCTCAGTAGGGCTTTTCGACTCTAACACAAGTGTCATCGTCATCGTCCCCAGGAACCTCAGGTTTAATTATGAAAATGGTGAACATATATATAAGGTTCATTTATTATGTCACAAGTTAAAATTTAATTGCCATTTTATGCCATACTATTATGATGATGTTTTATAGAGCACCCCCGGAAGGCGATTGGCGATGAGGAACTTAATGTGATCAATGCATGTCAATATCATATACATAATATGATAAAATTGATAAAATGATGGCTAAATTATGTTTAAAGAACCTAAAAATAGACTTAATGCATGCTCACTTACTAAACCCAAGGTTCTTGAGCTTAATGACTTCTAGGTAGTAGGAGGCTCTCTTGAGATTCCTTTAGGGGTTCTCACTCCTATATTCTCTCTTTTCTTGAGAGTTTTAGGTTATGAGCTCATACCTCACTAGTCGTCACTAGCGTAATCTTATCCCTTTTAATAAGTTAAATTCCCGACTCTTAAGGTACGGGATAGGGGGCATTAGGATCACCTTTCATAACCTTTAATTCGGGGAGTCTAGAGGATCATTTCCATGTGTTTTATGTCACCTTAAGTCTTGGCATGATATATGGAGATGCAAACATGAATAACTCATCATTAATATTTCATGCTCATAAACTTCATGAACTTATGCATCTCAATGAATTAGACATAACCGTAACATGCCATAAATCAAATCACATAAACATGCATCATAATTCATTGCATATATCCATAAGCCGTATAAATCTCAATATATGAACATAGCCATCACAAGATATTAATCACATTCATCTCATCAAATTATCAATATTTACGTTTAAGTCCCAAAGGGTCAAAACGTAATTATCCCTTTTTAACTTTAACCAATACATTTCAAGAGACATATAACTATTAGAAACCATTCAAACTCATCATAAAAACCTTTTAGGGCCATAGACTAAATTTAATATATTTTAGGGGTCAAAGTACAAAGTTACTTATTTTTTACACTTATCAAAAGCCAATACTTCTAAAACTTTCTCTAAACATCATAAATGGTATTCTAAACACATATACACATCAGATATCATTATTTACTCTAATTAAAATCCTTTGAATCAAAAAATTACATAATTGATAGTTTAGGACACAACTTTTTGCATTTTATGAATTGGTCAAAATTAATACTTGTAATTATTCTTTTCAACCTCTAAGATACCAAAAACAATTTATACATCAAATACTAATAATTCTAATGTATATAAACCATAAGATCAGTATCAAATCAGTGAGAAATTAATCCAGAAAATTCACTGTCTAAAGCTTTATAAAATTACGATTTTGATCATTTCTAATTATTAGTTTATCTCAAAAATGCTAAAAACAATTCTTACATCAATTATAAGTAATTTATACACATTCAAACGTTATAAAATAGTATTCTAACCATTTTATTTAAGTCAGGTCAGTAAGATAATTTTTAAATAAAAAAGCTTGAGAAAAGCACAATTTTTGACATCTTTGGATTTCTAACTCTAACAAGAATTATTTAAGTAATTTAAAGACAAGATCAAAGCCTTAAAAATAAAATAAATGAATCTTAATACCAAGAACATCAATAGGCTGAAATTAACTTAATTTAAGTATAAGAATTCCTATTTAAGATTAAAGAGGTAAGTTTTGAGCTTTTAGAGATTTAGGTGATAGCAAGAATCATAGATATGCTATGCAATCCATTTTTAATCTTTATCATTATAAGGTGATAACTTGGAAATATAAACATAGTATGTAATACTTCAAATATAAATATGAAGATGCAAGTTTATTTTTAGATCTTCAAAGTTCAGTGATAACTTGAAACATAAAATGCATTACTTTAAATTTAAACATGATAATGCAAATTCATATTATTATCTTCAAGATTTAAGATGATGACTTGAAATTAAATATGATTATGCAAGGCTTGAAATTTAAATATGATATGTAAGAGCTTGAAACATAAACAATGGATGCAAGTTCATTTATCATCATGTTAAGCTCAAAACTTTTAGAGAATTAAACTCTTTAACCTCAATTAATCTTAACAAAGGAAGTGAGCATTAGAGTCCTTGATTATCATGGTTTCAAGAACCTTATTTCATGGTCTCATCATTAAGCTCATTAAAAGTTAAATTATAAGCAAAGAACAAGGAAATAACATGAAATAAAATCCCTACCAAGTTATTTCTTGTTCTCAAATGTTAAAGCTTGATGTCTTAAGAAGTATAGAGAAGAAAATCTCCTCTAGATGATGATGATAACTTCGGCCAAGTGATGATGGAATGGTGAAAGAATTTTTTGTTGTGTTCTTGTGTTTGATAATGGAATGATTATGTGTTTAGGAGTTGATTTGTGGTTGGAATGTGTATACTTGAGGTTTAGAACTTGGTTAGAGGTTTGGAATGGAGTCTCTTGAGTGTGAATCAGGAAGAAGAAGAAAGCTTGAAGTATTGAGAGAATTAGAGAACTTTGAGTAAAGTTTGAGCAAGAAAACTATCAAGTAAGAAAATGCTAAGTCTAGGAATGTTTGTGTGTGCATTTAGGCAATGGAAGTGCTCATATTTATAGGCCAAGGATGGCTGTATGGCAGCTGCCTTGTGGCTGGAAAAATGGAGTTTTTAGTTCATTTTTCAATTAAAGAAAACATGGAAAAAGAATGCTTTTATTCTTGTAATAATTTGGTTAATGCATAATGGATGAAAACACTAAAATATAATGCTAATGGGAGACATTGTTGCTGATCACATCATGACTGAAATGGGTGGGTTTTGTTTTGAATAAACATAGCTAAAAATAATGCAAAAGAAAGCTAAAGGTATGGTGTTATGGTTGGATATGTTTCTTTGTTGGAAAAAAATTAAAATATGGTGAAAAAGAGACAAGTTGGCCACTGGTTTCTGATTCCTTTAGGATCAGATTGGTAATATTTTACAAGTGGTAAATCATGTATTAGATGTGTGTTTACTTAGGTAAAATATTAGGAATTGATAGATTAGTGAAAATAGTAAAAGGTTAAGTGTTTAGGACAATACAAGACAAGGTAAAAAGAGAAATCATATACTAGTAAATGAGGTTAATTTCAAATGAGTACAAATCACTTTGTAACATAGGTTCTAAACTTAGGATAAGAAAATGTAAATGTACAATATTTTACCTAAACTGAAATCTTAACTTTGATCTCAATTATCACTAATTTTATGAGCTTTCATAATTAAGGAAAGATAATTTAATTTTACCTTAGGTAATTTTAGACTTTAATTACCTCAATAATTATTTTTAACCTTGGGTAATTAATTTTAAACTCAAGGTTAATGAATAAAATCAATTTGAGTTCAAAAAGAGCTTTAATACTATCTTAATTACACAAGTAAACATATTTACCACAACTAGGGGTAGAAAGGTAATTTCACATAAAAACTCCCTGTAAATACTGAACAATCTCAAATTATACTTAAAATAGTCATTTTGAACCTTTGGGTGAAAACCGAATTCAAAGATTATATAATTTCATGAAAAATTACTGCAGGGGAAAAATGATAATTTTACTTACGGTAAAAATTGAGAATTGAGATTTTTACCTCTAAGGCACATATAATCCCCATCAGGCATAAAATTAATCCCTCAAAGATAATTTAGATTGGTTATCCTTGATTTCTAGGTAAAAATGATCTCAGAGGGATTTTGATCATTTTACACGTACAGAAAATTGAGGTTTGCGCTTTCGCACGAATCGCTAATCAAGTCTCCTATGATGTTTCTCTAATGTCATATTCCTTTATTGAGGGTTATTTGACCTTGAATTACGTGTAAAAATTACCTAGGGGCATTTTGGTAATTTTCACATAGCAATAAAAAATTAGGGCGTTTCACTAAATGCACGATTCAACCCCCTCTTCTCGTGCACATCTTCACCTACAAGTGGTATTAGAGCTAGGCCTCTGAGGGGTTGAGCAATCCAATGATTGCAGAGGACAAAGATCTGAGGGACAGAATGGCCTTCTTCGCCTTCACAAGATCGATCTGTATCTGATCATCCTTGGCAAGACTTTGGTTATGGTATAGTTCATTTATTTGATGAAAGGGATTCGAAAGAGACTTGTTGACAAGAATCTTTCAAAGGAGAAAGTTTAGTATCTCAATCAAGTCAGGTCTCTGCTCAGTTAAAGCCTCAAGCTTAAACTATATATGTTTTCGATGTATGGGTTGTTACATATGAAAGGCTATATGAGACAATCAGTACATGATGTTGAAGGATCTTAACTTATGCAAAGATGTCTTTGATTCTATTTGTATCATAATAGATGTTTTACAATCATGAAGCAATGAAAATTGTTAAAACTTCTCAGTAAAGTAGAAAAATCTAAGACTGTTATCTGAGATTGGATTCTCTATCTGTGGAACATGTTTGATGTCTGTAATGACTATATCAAAAGGACATTAATCTCATTAATGACAAGTCAGGACAAAGATTATCTTGAGAAAGAACATTTGTTTATAACAGCAATGTCACACATCATGTATCTGTTTAGCTCTTAATCAACATCCCTGTGCAAAAAGAAAGAATGTGTCAGTCATTTAGAAAGTCTTGGTCAGAAGGACTTGTTGTGCTAAAACTAGTTGCCATTCTGTGCTTCATAGTTAAAGAACATCATCAGAGACATGTTAGGTAAATGTCCCTGTATCTCACTTTTTTTTGACAAGTTGCTAGAAGGATTTAAAGCCTATTCATCTATATATATCTCAATCTGTCTAAGAGCTCATAGAGTTGCCATAAGCACTTACGAAGGTCTAATCTAAAGCTAGAAAGCTGAAAGAGAGAAATACTCCAAGAGAGTTTACTCTTCTCAAGTTATATGTTTCTGAAGCCTCCAAGTAGCTATATGAACATGTCAGAAATTTCTTTTGAATCCTTGAAAGGACTTCATGGCATTGTAAGATCTGACAAAATTCAAAAACTATTTTTTTGTGAAAGATAGTCAGCATCTCTGGTTTCATTCACACACACACATACACACACACACACACACACACACACACACACACACATATATCTTCTCTTCAAGATTGTATAAAGAGATACCTTTACAGCTAATGAATCCTGAAAAGGAATTTCTTTATAAAGGTTGGAAAAGTCTCTTTATCTAAAACTAACCAAAAAGGACCCATGAAAAGTCTGGGTACCAAAATTTATACTTTTTCTTGTAGGTATATTTGGATTGTCTCTAGCTGAATCCACAAGAAACACTCTGATGATAATTCCTCCAGATATTATGCTTTGATTCTAAAAAGGCCCTCACATTTTCCTATGGAACAATCTCTTCTAGAATCTCTCATAATGATGATGATGAGGAAGAGATTAAGGAAGACTTTGCTAATAATCTTGTTTATCTTGAAGAAAGTCCTTAGAATTTTTATCTTAAGGCAACTCCAGAAAGTTAGCAGATGAAAGCCAAAAGCTTCAGAAAGTGAGCTCTAGAACCTCAGTCTTTTAGAGAGTTTCCTCGGACCTTTCAAAGTGATCAGAAAGTAATCTTTATGATATACAACATGAGCAGTTTGAAGACGACATAGAGGCTAGAAGATCTAAATGCACATTAACTTCATGAAAGTTCTGTTTTATAGATAATCTTCTACTGTCAAAGTTCTTGGAGTATTCCTAAGGATATGAAAACCAAGTCATTCCTTGGATAGTTATCAACAATGCTTTCATCACCACCACGATATCTACATGTGATGAGAAAGCTTTGAATTATCAAAGTTGGGTGGAAGCTAAGCTGTATATGCCAACCAAGCTTAAGAGAAAGGCAAAGTCTATCCATTATGTTCGAGATTTTGTGATCCCCTGTTTAATAAGAAGCTCTAGGATTATCTGGATGAATCTGATATCGTTAGGGCTAGCTTATCCATACAAGAGAGAAGGACCAAGTGAAAAAGCACAAGCATATTAACATCTTTAAATCCCGATACTGTAGATAAGGAATCAACTACAAGGTCATCATCTCATGAGGTAAGTTGATTTCCTATCACCTGAAACTTCTTATGCTATTTATCCTTACAAGAATCCGATCAGCATTTCTTATCCAAGTTTTTTTGTGAAAAATCTCAATTTATTAAAAAAAAAGGGCATTCTTAGTAAATAGATGTGTTTACTGAAGAATCTTGTATCAAGATGTATTCACAATATTTATAACTGAGGATCTTTTGATTGTTTACTGGCTTTAAAAGTTTTTAAATTTTTACATATGCATAAGCATCTCTGCACAAACTTTCTGGGTGGTCTCTCTTCACTATTCCTTTCTGAAGATCAAGCAAAGCAATTGTCCTCCTAAAGTCTCTGCTTATCAGTTTGCAAGAACATTAGAAAGTCAGTTTGTAAGGCTACGGTTGTCTGTGAGGAATGGTGTATCAGTTTGCAAGATCAGAATGGAATCAGATTGCTTAGTTTGAAGTTAGATTAATCAGAAAGAAAAAGATATGTTTAGAAGAAGATTGTCTAGTCAGAAAGAAGATCTTAAGGATTAGTGAATGATGGTTACGTGAAGGCATTGTTTTTAGAGCTAGAAGAAGAATATGGGATGAGATTTGAAGGTTTTTCAGTAGATTAGAAGTAAACCCCTGAAGCTTCAGAAAGTAGCTCCTTCAGAAAGTAAGTTCAAATGTCAGAAGACTCTTTTTCTGAAAGAAGGATGAAAATGTAGGATTTCTTCCCACTGTGTCAGATTTTCTGTCTCCTACGTCATTTCACCTTTAGTCACGTCACATCCCTATAAACCCCCACGTCTTGCCTTCACCTTTACCTTTTTTTTTTCTATGAATATTTTTTTTCTTACCATCCTCCTAATCTCAAACACTGAACCATTCCTCTTGTTATCATTTTCCCGAACCGCTTATGCTTTTTCACAAACCTCAGTTTCTGTGACTTTTGCTTTGTTTCATTTCTTCTTGTTTTGTTCTCTCTCTTGGTTTACCAAACTCTAACTTGCTTTTTAAGAACCATTTTTCATGGCTGAAGGTCGAGAGATAGAAAAAGATACATCTAGACAAGGAGCTTTCTCATATACAATGAGCCATATATGAAGGAGGCATATGAAGAAGATTTCTCTCGGAGGACCATTGTCCCTTGAAAAAGGCTAAGCAATACCTTACTGAATCAAGTTTAGATATTCAGGGAAGTTTTTACCTACAAAGGATGGGAACACTTTTTGGACATCTCAAACAAAGTATTTCCAAGAATCAGTCATTGCCTTCTATTGCTTTTTGGAAGAAAAGGACCAAACTACTCTGTCCACAACAATCAGAGATGTCTTCATGGAGATCGAACTGTCAGACCCGGTGTAACGCCCCAATTTTTACTGCTATGTAAAAATTACCAAAATGCCCTTAGGTAATTTTTACACGTAATTCGAGGTCAAATAATCCTCAATAAAGGAATATGACATTAGAGAAACATCATAGGAGGCTTGATTAGCGATTCATGTGAAAGTCACAAACCCCAATTTTTTTGTACATGTAAAATGACCAAGATGCCCTGAGGTAATTTTTACCTAGAAATCAAGGATAACCAATCTAAATTATCTTTGAGGGGTTAATTTTATGCCTGATGAGGATTATATATGCCTTAGAGGTAAAAATCTCAATTTTCAATTTTTACCGTAAGTAAAATTACCCTTTTACCCCTGCAGTAATTTTTCATGAAATTATATAATCTTTGAATTCGGTTTTCACCCAAAGGTTTAAAATGACTATTTTAAGTATGATTTGAGATTGTCCAATATTTACAGGGAGTTTTATGTGAAATTACCTTTCTACCCTAGTTGTGGTAAATAGGTATACTTGTGTAATTAAGATAGTATTAAAGCTCTATTTAAACTCAAATTGATTTTATTCATTAACCTTGAGTTTAAAATTAATTACCTAAGGTTAAAAATAATTATTGAGGTAATTAGAGTCTAAAATTACCTAAGGTAAAATTAAATTATCTTTCCTTAATTATGAAAGCTCATAAAATTAGTGATGATTGAGATCAAAGTTAAGATTTCAGTTTAGGTAAAATATTGTACATTTACATTTTCTTATCCTAAGTTTAGAACCTATATTACAAAGTGATTTTTACTCATTTGAAATTAACCTCATTTACTAATATATGATTTCTCTTTTTACCTTGTCTTGTATTGTCCTAAACACTTAATCTTTTACCATTTTCACTAATCTATCAATTCCTAATCTTTTAGCTAAGTAAATAGACATCTAATACATGATTTACCATTTGTAAAACATTACCAATTTGATCCTAAAGGAATCAGAAACCAATGGCAACTTGTCTCCTTTTCACCATATTTTAATTGTTTTTATAACAAAGAAACATATCCAACCATAACACCATACCTTTAGCTTTCTTTTGCCTTATTTTTGACTATGTTTATTCAAAATAAAACCCACCCATTTCAGCCATGATGTGATCAACAACAATGTCTCCCATTAGCATCATATTTTAGTGTTTTGATCCATTATGCATGAACCAAATTATTACAAGAATAAAAGCATTCTTTTTCCATGTTTTCTTTAATTGAAAAATGAACTAAAAACTCCATTTTTCCAGCCACAAGGCAGCTGCCATACAGCCCTTCTTGGCCTATAAATGTGAGCTCTTCCATTGCCTAAATGTACACACAAACATTCCTAGCCTTATCATTTTCTTACTTGATAGTTTTCTTACTCAAAGTTTGCTCAAAGTTCTCTTATTCTCTCAATACTTCAAGCTTTCTTCTTCTTCCTCATTCACACTCAAGAGACTCCATTCCCAACCTCTAACCAAGCTCTAAACCTCAAGCATACACATTCTAACCACAATCAACTCCTAAACACATAACATTTTCATTATCAAACACAAGAACACAACACAAATTCTTTGACTATTCCATCATCACTTGGCCGAAGTTACCATCATCATCTAGAGGAGATTTTCTTCTCTTTACTTCTTAAGACATCAAGCTTTAACATTTGAGAACAAGAAACAACTTGGTAGGGATTTTATTTCATGTTATTTCCTTGTTCTTTGCTTATAATTTAACTTTTAATGAGCTTAATGATGACACCATGAAATAAGGTTCTTGAAACCATGATAATCAAGGAATCTAATGCTCACCTCCTTTGTTAAGATTAATTGAGGTTAAAGAGTTTAATTCTCTAAAAGTTTTGAGCTTAACAGGATGATAAATGAATTTGCATCCATTGTTTATGTTTCAAGCTCTTGCATATCATATTTAAATTTCAAGCCTTGCATAATTATATTTAATTTCAAGTCATCATCTTAAATCTTGAAGATAATAATATGAATTTGCATTCTCATGTTTAAATTTCAAGTAATGCATTTTATGTTTCAAGTTATCACTAAACTTTGAAGATCTAAAAATAAACTTGCATCTTCATATTTATATTTGAAGTATTACATATCATGTTTATATTTCCAAGTTATCACCTTATAATGATAAAGATTAAAAATGGATTGCATAGCATATCTATGATTCTTGCTATCACCTAAATTTCTAAAAGCTCAAAACTTGCCTCTTTAATCTTAAATAGGAATTCTTATACTTAAATTAAGTTAATTTCATCCTCTTGATGTTCTTGGTATTAAGATTGATTTATTTTGTTCTTAAGGCTTTGATCTTGTCTTTAAATTACTTAAATAATTCTTGTTAGAGTTAGAAATCCAAAGATGTTAAAGATTATGCCTTTCTCAAGCTTTTTAATTTAAAAATTATGTTATTGACCTGACTTAAATAAAATGGTTAGAATACTATTTTATAAGGTTTGAATGTGTATAAACTACTTATAATTGATGTAAGAATTATGTTTAGCATTTTTGAGATAAACTAATAATTAGAAAGGATCAAAATCATAATTTTATAAAGCTTTAGACAATGAATTTTCTAGATTAATTCCTCACTAATTTGATACTGATCTTATGGTTTATATAAATTAGAATTATTAGTATTTGATGTATAAATTGTTTTTGGTATCTTAGAGGTTGAAAAGAATAATTACAAGTACTAGTTTTGATCGATTCATAAAATGCGGAAAGTTGTGTCCTAAACTATCAATTATGTAATTTTTTGATTCAAAGGATTTTAATTAGAGTAAATAATGATATCTGATGTGTATATGTGTTTAGAATACCATTTATGATGTTTAGAGAAAGTTTTAGAAGTATTGGCTTTTGATAAGTGTAAAAAATAAGTAACTTTGTACTTTGACCCCTAAAATATGTTAAATTTAGTCTATGGCCCTAAAAGGTTTTTATGATGAGTTTGAATGGTTTCTGATAGTTATATGTCTCTTGAAATATATTGGTTAAAGTTAAAGATCTTTAATTTATGAGTAGATGTTAAAAAGGGGTAATTACGTTTTGACTCGTAACCTTCAAGAAATTGTGATTTGACCCTTTGGGACTTAAACGTAAATATTGATAATTTGATGAGATGAATGTGATTGATATCTTGTGATGGCTTTGTTCATATATTGAGATTTATATGACTTATGGATATATGCAATGAAATATGATGCATGTTTATGTGATTTGATTTATGGCATGTTACGGTTATGTCTGATTCATTGAGATGCATAAGTTCGTGAAGTTTATGAGCATGAAATATTAATGATGAGTTATTCATGTTTGCATCTATATATATCATGCCAAGATTTAAGGTGACATAAAACATATGGAAATGATTCTCTAGACTCCACGAATTAAAGGTTATGAGAGGTGATCCGACTATGAAGTGATCCTTTGGACTCCCTGAATTAAAGGTTATGAAAGGTGATCCTAATGCCCCCTATCCCATACCTTAAGAGTCGGTAATTTAACTTATCAAAAGGGATAAGATTACGCTAGTGACAACTAGTGAGGTATGAGCTCATAACCTAGAACTCTCGAGAAAAGAGAGAATTATAGGGCGGCCCCCAAGGAAAAGAGAATAAAGAAGTTTAAGTCACCTGTAAGAATGATGATCATGATGTTCTTTATATCATATGCATCATTTTATGAATTTTATGATATTATGTATATGATATTGACATGCATCCATGACTAATATGTTGCATTCATGACATTAAGATTCATGCTAAAAGATACGGGTCTCGGCTAATGGTATTTATAACTGAATAAATGAACCTTATATATATGTTCACCATTTTCATAATTAAACCCGAGGTTCCTGGGGACGATAACGATGACACTTGTGTTAGAGTCGGGAAGCCCTACTGAGATTCTTATATAAGTTTCTCATCCCTTTTTCTTTTCTGTGTCATCTCCAGACATGAATAATGGTGTAGTTCGTGATTTACCTTAAGATTGGACGAAGAGCTACGGAGATAACTTTCCTTTTGATATTTGCCTTTAGAGTGATCGTATCTCATATATCAGTTTATATTCTATTGATGGATATATATTGATGTCCTTAAGTTTACAAGACATCACTATTATCATACAGTTATTGATATGTTATTATTATTTGAGTTATGTTATGCCATGGTTGTATTATGTATTTATCCGTTATTTGTTTCTAACATCTCTCTTACGCAGGCAAGATATATGATGTTAGATATCTAGTATGCGCGGCTCACGTTTTGGTATTTGAAGTTCAAAAAAAAAAATTTTACCCATATTTTCACTAAAGTATTTTTCAAGAAGTTTTGAATCAAAAACTGAAACAAAAGAGTAATAATTAATACTTAACTTAAATACGTCCTAGGTGTGTTGAGTTAAATATTAGGGTGTTACACCTGGCAATTGTGGTCAGGGTGCCTAATGCTAGAATCACCTGTCTTGCCCGTGAAGATTCGGTAAATTCCCTTAGGGTGAGCGCTGAGTGATATGCACTGTCGCGTCCACTATCAAAATAGTCTAAGTCCCTTATTTGTAGTATAAGTTAATTCAGGTCATTCTTCCTAAGGACACATAAACTATGTTATCAAACTGCAAATGTTAAATAACAACAAAGGGGATTTGTGATTTTTTAGAAAGTAAAAATTATAATAATGTAGAACAGAAACAGAATTAAATGCAATTGATCAAAGAATCAATCCCAGACATCACAATCCTTGGCAGAATTCATCACGGTTCAAAAGAGTTAAAATTTGAATGCTACTCTGTTAATCCGAATCAACTATATAATCATACAGTTTTCACTCAACAATCCTTAAATTACCATCGCAATTTAAATGAACGTTGAATTATGTGCAGTTCAGATTAACCTGGATAACCGATCAGTTATTCAGCCTTACTTTGATTTCAATAACGAATTCAGTTCTGTGTCTAATCAGATATAATTCAAACATGATCATGTTCAATAACTGAATCCATGATCAAAACTGAAGTTTAGGAAAGGAAAGCATACATACAAAGATGAGAACTATACAATAGGAACCTCAAATTCAAACCAATTATCTGTGATGTCAAGGATTGAAAGGAGTTTAGCCTTCCATGGACATCTCCATTGGCAAGCTCTCTGTATGAACACCTTAGGATGAAAGGAAAAATGAAAATACAAGTCTTCTCATTGTTCGTAAGTTTGCAGAAAAACTAAGAACTTATAGGCAATCAAGTGTCCCTATCCGGATTCCCACTTATCATTAACTTAATCTATCCAAATAATCCTGATCTCCGAAAGTGGATCTGGATAAGATGATCCTCCCTGGATAAGCTTTCCAGAGACATATTACATGTCATATTTGGATAAAAAATGAGTGAGATATGCCCAATTATGTATGGGAAGGTTTTGGACCCGCTTAAGCACTAGCTCCGCAAGTTAGAAGCCCATTTAAGCCTTGAATCGGACCGAATTTGATGAAGCCTGTGAAACCCAAAATTATAGATGTCGGTCTTAGATTACATGCATGTGCACTGAAAGCTCCAACAAGAGTCGAGTCAAGTTCTAGAGTGACTAACAAACATGAGTGAAAATACACAAGCAAGGAAAAGCATAGTCATTCATATGTATAAGGTTCAAAAACTCTCGAGGGAAAAATCTACTAGCAATGGTCCATCAATTAATCATCAGTGCTCACTAAAAATACTAAAAATACTAAAAATTCATGCATATTATGCCATGAAAACTTGAGCACAAAACCAAAGCAAATTTTTATTTTCATTTTTATTATTTAATGATTTTTTTAATTTTTTAATTTTAGAAAGACTTAGGAAGACAAAATCCTAACTCTAAAACACTTCCCTACACTTAAACCACGCATTTTCCTCGATGTGATCACGAAACAAAAGATAAAGAAAGATGTACAATTAAAGAGCAAAGGAGGAAAAACTCTGTTATTATGGTGGAAAAATTTGTACTTGAGGGTAAATGGGCTTATCCAAGGATAATTCCTCAAGTTGCTCCCCTACCGATGCCGGGTTTTCATGAAAATGCTTCAGACGATGACCATTAACCTTGAAACTTTTGTCAGTAGATTCATTTTTGATCTTCACTGCACCATAGGGAAAAATATTAGTAACAATAAAAGGACCATCCTATCTTGAACGAAGCTTACAGGGCATGAGCTTAAGATGAAAGTTGAACAAAAGCACTTTTTGGCCAATAGAGAATTCTTTTATAGAAATCATCTTGTCATGAAATTTCTCAGTTTTCTCCTTATAAAAGAATTCTCATAAGCCTCCAAATGAAGATCCTCAAGTTCCCGTAACTGAAATTTCCTTTCCACACCTGTTTTGTCAAAATCCATATTACAGCACTTCACTGCCCAATATACATGATGCTTAATCTCTACCGGAAGGTGGCACACTTTACCAAAAACAACTCGAAAAGGAGACATTCCTATAGGTGTCTTGTAAGTAGTCCTGTGAGCCCAAAAAGCATCCTCAAGCCTACGGTTCCAATCTTTTCTATTTGGTTGTACTACCTTTTGCAAAATTTTCTTAATCTCCCTATTAAAGACCTTAGCCTGCCCATTAGTTTGGGGATGATAGGCAGTGGAAACTCTATGGATAACCCTATACTTCCGAAGCAAAGGTTCTATGGTCCTATTGCAGAAATGACTCCCTTGGTTACTGATGATAGCACGAGGCACACTAAACCTACAAAATACGTTAGACTTTACAAAATTTGCAACAACACGTGAGTCATTAGTCTTGGTGACCTTGGCCTCCACCCATTTGGATACATAATCAACAGTAAGCAAGACATATGTAAATCCAAAAGAAGTAGGAAAGGGGCCCATAAAATTAATACCCCAGACATCAAAAACTTCACAAATGAGAATAGGTTGTTGGGGCATCTCATGTCTATGTGTAATAGCAGATCCAATTCTCTGGCACTACTCACAAGTAGTAGAAACCCGATGTGCATCCTTGAAAATGGTGGGCCAATAGAAGTCGGAGTCCAGTGCTTTCCTAGCTGTCTGTTGTGGTCCAAAATGCCTTCCAACAGGGGAGGCATGACAGAAATGAAGTATTGACTGAATCTCATGACCTGGTATGCTCATGCAAATTACTTGGTCACTACAAAATTTCCATTAATATGGATCATCCCACACATAGTATTTGGCATCGCTTTTTAATTTAGCAATCTGTGACTTAGATACATGTTGGGGCAAAATAAATGCAACCAAGAAATTAACTAAAATCAGCAAACCAAGGGAATGGGTGGTATTATGTAGCTGCATAAGTTGCTCATCAGGAAAATCATCTCTAATAGGCAAAAGGTTAGAATCCTGCTCAATCCTGCTTGAGTGATCAGCTACCAAGTTCTATGCTCTACTCCTATCTTTGATCTCTATATCAAACTCCTGAAGTAGCAACATCCAATGGATCAGCCTTGGTTTTGCATCTAGCTTTTTCAATAAGAACTTCAATGTTGCATGATCTAAAAAGACAATCACTCTAGAACCAAGTAAATAAGAGCGAAACTTGTCTAATGCAAAAATAATAGCCAAAAGCTTTTTCTCAGTGGTAGTATAGTTAGCTTGAGCTGTGTCTAATGTCTGTGAAGCATAGGCTATAACATGAGAAATCTTGCTAGTTCTTTGAGCTAAGATAGCTCCAAGTGCAAAGTTAGAGGCATCACACATCAGCTCAAAGGGAAACTCCTAATCAGGTGGTTGGATGATTGGAGTTGTGGTAAGTTGCCTCTTCAACTCATCAAATGCTTGTTCACAAGGCGAATCAAAAACAAACTCCACCTCCTTTTGTAGCAGCCTGGATAGAGGTAAAGCTATCTTGCCGAAATCCTATATAAATCTCCTGTAAAACTTGCATGGCCAAGAAAAAAATGTATTTTCCGTACAGATACGGGGTAAGATAAAGAAGCAATAATATCTATCTTGGCCCTATTAGTCTCAATGCCTCTCTTAGATACTAAATGCCCCAAGACTATCCCTTCTGTCACCATAAAATGACATTTCTCAAAATTCAGCACAAGATTAGTGTTAGTGCACCTATCCAAGACTCTGGATAAACTCTCTAAGCATGCATCAAATGAGAACCCATAAACAGTGAAATCATCCATAAATACTTCCATGCAACTCTCTAAAAAATCTGAGAAAATACTCACCATACACCTCTAAAAAGTACCTGGAGCATTGCACAAACTGAATGGCATCTTTCGATAGGCAAAAGTGCCAAATGGAGAAGTGAAAGTAGTCTTATGCTGGTCCTTAGGTGTAATATTGATCTGAAGTAACCTGAGAATCGATGCAAGAAGCAATAATGAGAATTGCCTACAAGCCTCTCTAACACTTGATCAATGAATGAAAAAGGAAAATGGTCTTTTCTAGTGGCTTGGTTCAGCTTCTTGTAATCTACATACACGTTCCAACTATTATGGACTCTAGTTGAAATCAATTCATTATCCTAATTCTTCATAACAGTCATGCTAGTCTTCTTAGGAACCACTTGCAAAGGACTAACCCACTCACCGTCTGATATAAGATAAATGATCCGTGCTGCCAGCAACTTGCTGACTTCTTTCTTCACTACCTCCAAAATGGTACGATTCAGCCACCTCTGTGGCTGTCTTACAGTTCGGGGATCATCCTCTAACAATATCCGATACATACAAGTGAAAGGACTAATCACTGGAATATCAGCTAAAGACCAGCCAATAGCTTTTTTGTGATCTCTTAACATCTGCAGTAACTTATCTTCTTGATCTGATTGGAGATCATTTGCTACAATAACTGGCAACTTGTCATTAGCCTCTAGGTAAGCATATTTTAGGTGTGAAGGTAGAGGCTTCAACTCTAAAGTTGGTGGCTGCATAATGGATGGTAATGGTGGTTCCTTCAATTTTGCTACCGCAACATTCAAATTTGTGCAAATAGTTTCTGTACGATTAATCTCCATATTTTGAACTCTTCACAATCATCAAAATCAGCAAAATCAGCATGTTCAGAGCTTAAATTTGCATAATCATCAATAAGAAAATCAATGACGTCAAGATAGAAAAGAGAATGCTCTTCTGAAGGATGTTTCATTGCATCAAAAATATTAAACTGCACAACATCATCACCAAATTCCGTAGAAAGAGTTCTTGCATCCATATCTATCTTGGTCTTTGCTATTTTCAGAAAGGGTCTCCCCAAAATTAATGTGGGTCCATTGCTAGATGTTTCATCCTCCACTTCCAGAATGTAGAAATCAACTGGGAAAATCAACTCATTCACCTGAACAAGCACATCTTCAAGTACTCCTGCTGAATGTGTAGTGCTCCTATTGGCTAGTTGGATTACTACACCAGTTGGTTTCAAATCTCCAAGCTTCAATGATCTATAAACTGATGTAGGCATGACATTGATGGAGGCACCTAAATCCAGCATTGCATTCCTAAATTTAGAGTTGCCTATAGTGCAAAGGATAGTGAAAGTATTGGATCTTTGCACTTTTTAGGTATATTGGGCTGGATTAATGCAGAAACATTTCTGCCCATGCTCTCCTTTTCATGACCCTTAAAATTCCTTTTATGAGTGCACAACTCCTTAAGAAACTTTGCATATTTGGGGATCTGCTTTATGGCATCCAAAAGAGGGATGTTGACCTCTACCTTCCTAAAAGTGTCAAACAACTCCTTATCTACTCCAGCTGATTTCCTTGTTTGAGCTATTTTGTTGGGAAACAGCAATGGAGGTATCAAATTAGGATCTGCAACTCTTGACTTTTTTTGAATTTCTATTTTTTCTACTGTGTCATAATTTTTTTTGCAACTTTATTTTTTTTGCTTTATCACTTCTGGCAGATTCAATTTTCTATTTTTCCAGCTCCAACTCCTTACCACTTCTCAAGGTAATGGCACTCACATTCCCTTTTGGATTAATGACTGTTTGAGAAGGGATTTGGCCAGAACCTTCTGACTGCATTTTATTGACTAAAGTTGCCAACTGTCCAATCTATGTCTATAGGTCTTGAATTGTATAATTCATATTCTGCTAGAACTGTAGGTTACTAGTTGCCATCTGTTTCACCAAATCCTCTAATGTAGGATCTAGAGTAGTTGTATTATATTCTATTGCATATTTTGCTGCTATCTAATTGCAGGTGCCTGGTACTTATTGCTTTGACTTGGACCTGGTCTTGTTGTTTGAAATCTTTGTTGCTGTGGTACATTTTGCTGCACTGGACTATATCTAAGATTAGGATGATCTCTCCACCTTGGATTATACCTATCAGAAAATGGATCATATTTTTGCTGCATCTATCATATTTCTATCATTTTGAATTAATCCCTCATAGAAATATTGGATGGGAAGCTGTTTATTAATCTGGTAGTGAGGACATGTTCCACACAACTTTTTGAATCTCTCCCAGTACTCATATAATGTCTCCCTAGAAAAATGCCTGATGCCACAAATGTTTTTTCTGATAGATACTATTTTGGATGCAGGGAAGAACTTCTCTAAGAACAATCTCTTCATTTCTTGCTAGGTAGTTACAGAACCTAGATGAAGATAATACAACCAATCCTTTGCTTCAGCATCAAGAGTAAAAGGAAATGCTTTCAACTTGATATGCTCTTTAGGCACTCCTTGAGGTCGCATGGTAGAGCACACAACATGGAACTCTTTAAGATGCTTATTAAGATCCTCACCTGCAAGACCATGAAGCTTAGGCAGCAAATGGATTAGACTAGACTTAAGTTCACTTGGCACCTCTAACTCAGGATATTGAATACACAAAGGCTGATATGCAATATCCGGTGCATCCGATTCTTTCAAAGATCTGTTATGCTGATTAGCCATGTTATCAACACTAATTTTAGATACAAGAACACTGATATTAGATACACAATTAGATGCACTATCACTTACCAAATTCCTATTCAATCTATGGAAAGTTCTATCTATTTTAGGATCATGTGCATATGATTCACCAGGATCAGACTTTGTCATGCACATACAAAAAGCACAGCTAGAATTTAGGAACAAACCTCAAAATAGCCTATATACTGCAAAATAGAATAGAAATTGAAAAATCCTATCAACTATTTTTTTAAAAAAATAAATAACACCACATAAATACTCTAAAATGCTAGGGAATTAAGCTGAACAAATTTTTCCATTTTTAAAAATAGTGAAAACAATAAAAAAATTTAAAAGTGGACTAAATGAAGGATTTTTGGAAAAGTAAGCATACTAAGGCAATTACTTTGATAATTTCCTTGGGTCTATTACTTTTATTTTTCATTTTCTGGAATTTTTGTAGGGTAAAATGAGTAAGTCAAAAAATACCTGTACTTTTTCTACAACAACAAGTAATAGCAGTTTGCAAAGCCATTATTAGTGTAACACAAAACCAGAATTATTTGAAACATACCTATATAATAGGATGAGATAACATAATATATGTCCCTGGCACTGGAGCCAAATTTTGATATGCACTATCGCGTCCACTATCAAAATAGTCTAAGTCCCCTTATTCGTAGGATAGGTTAACTCAGGTCATTCTTCCTAAGGATGCATAAACTATGTTACAAACTGCAAATGTTAAATAATAACAAAAGGGATTTGTGAATTTTTAGAAATTAAAAATTATAGTAATGTGGAATAGAAACAGAATGAAATGTAATTCATCAAAGAATCAATCCCAGACATCACGATCCTTGGCAGAATTCATCATGGTTCAAAAAAGTTAAAATTTGAATACTACTCTATTAATCCAAATCAACTATATAATCATATAGTTTTCGCTCAACAATCCTTAAATTACCACCGCAATTTAAATGAACGTCAAATTATGGGTAGTTCAGATTAACCCGGATAACCGATCGGTTAGCCTTACTTTGATTTCAATAACGAATTCAGCTCTGTATCTAATCAGATATAATTCAAACATGATCATGTTCAATAACTGAATCCATAATCGAAACTAAAGTTTAGAAAAGGAAAGCATACATACAAAGATGAGAATTATACAATAGGAACTCCGAATTCAAGCCAATTATCTGTGATGTCAAGGATTGAAAGGAGTTTAGCCTTCCATGGACATATCCATTGGCAAGCTCTCTATATGAACACCTTAGGATGAAAGGAAAAATGAAAATACAAGTCTTCTCATTCTTCCTAAGTTTGCAGAAAAACTAAGAACTTATAGGCAATCAAGTGTCCCTACTCGGATTCCCACTTATCTTTAACTTAGTCTATCCAAATAACCTTGATTTCCAAAATCTGATTTGGATAAGTTGATCCTCCCTAGATAAGCTTTCCAGAGACATATTACATACCTTATTTGGGCCAAAAATGAGTGAGATATGCCCAATTATGTGAGGGAAGGTTTTGGACCCGCTTAAGCACTAGCTCTTCATGTTGGAAGCCCATTTAGGCCTTGAATCAGACTAAATTTGATGAAGCTTGTGAAACTCAAAATTATAGATCTCTGTCTTAGCTTCCAAAAACTACCAAGATCACCTAAATTAGACATTGGTAGAGCCCAAAAGGATCTATGGAAGATAGAAAGGTCATAGTAAATGTAAAGTTCGAAATTAACCAAGTTTTAACAATTTAATCCAATGAGGCCCAATAATGCAAAACTCAATTAAATCATCAAAACTAAACACATATAGAAACCAATTAGGCCAAGTATGAAACCATAATAGAAGAGTACACTGAGAAAGTGTCAAAATGCCTCACCGAGTCCACCAAATACAAACCGGGTAATATTACTATTGCCCTACTCAATTCTAGGGTAAGAAAATATTCTCTTTGGTTCAATTTACTGTTCTTCCTCGGAGAGGAAGCATAGATGTTCTAATGGGAATAAGTTATATATTACTTTTCTATCTAATGAGCAAATGAAAGGTGAACTTGCCAAAGCTGATAATGGACTACATGATTAGTGCCATTACTAAAGACAAGAGAAGAACTGCAACTGTATCTTATAGAATGCAGCTGATAAAAGCCTTCAAGTATTTCTGGCACCTTTTTACTAAAGAATGGTCTGAGTATGTTCTAGGAACTGACTACACCATCAATTCCTTCAAGTTAAAGAAAAAGACTCAGTCATTTCCTGTGAAAACAAGCTCACGAAAGAGAAGCCATCTGGTAGAGAAAACAAAACCAAATAAGAAGATTACAAAGAGAAAGAAGGGAGCAGAAGATCCAAAAAGAAAGAAGGCTAAGAAAGTTGTCATTCTATCTAAAAGCAACTGTGAAAGTCCTGATGAAGAAGAATAGACATCCTTTGAAAATGAATCTGAGGAAGCTATATCGAAACTTCTTCAAAAAGGTAAGGGCAGATCAACAAAAAGACAGAAGCTATCAAGAACACAAAGCCAGCATGACAAAGAATATAAACATCAGAGAGTGAACTTCCTTACAGCAAACCGGATAAGCTCCCCATTCGAAACAAAGTCTAAGAAAAGGAGACACGATCTTTGCCTAATGCAATTCAAGGAGCTGCACTTATTCTGAAGGATATAAGTGAGGCAGATATGCTGTTGCAGCAACCAGGGAGGTAGAACTGTTTGATAATGAGGAAGAAGATGATCTTTTTCTTAAGGAGCAGAGGATTTTGTAGGAGAAAAGGAAACTTGAGCAAGCAAGGAAAAGACGAGCTGAAGGAATTCAGGGCTTAAGCAGTAGAAGGGTACACTCTGTTCTTGAACTCTTTGTGGTTATGAAAGAACTACCTTCTCAACCCATGGCTCAACAATTTGGGTACACCTTTGGCCTTGCTTCTACAGTTTCAGATAAGTCAACTTTTGATGTCTCTGAAGACTTTATGACTGTTAGCCAAGTCCTAGAAATCATGTCGAAGTCTGAGGAACTAAAGTCAAAATAAAAAGAAAAAGAGATAGATGGATTGCACTTCTTTGTCAATAAGGTATTCTCCAATATGGAACTAACTATAGAAGAACCCGATGAGGATGCATTTGAATCACAAATGGCAATGGTTCGCTTGCTACCTCAACCTCTTCCTTCCATCCGCGTTACTCCAGTGGAGGATGAAGTAGTTAAGGCTTCTGAAGCTCTTGTGGTGAGAGACACTACTGCTTCTATGTCTATTCAAGATGTTCCTATTCCCTATGCTTCTACTCAAGAAGCTGCTGTTCCTTCCTTGCATCAAACTTCTGACACTGGTCTGCCATCCTTGAGGACTCCTATGCTCATGCTGCTTCTAATCCCGCAACTTTGGAAATAACTTTGCCGCATCCTTCTATTGCACAGAGAATTACTCAGGCTGAATCACCTTATTCAGGGGAAATTGAGCCTCTGGACATTCCTACACCATCTCCAAGAGCCACTTCTGTACCTATCAACATACCTCATTCATTCTCAACTGTATCTTCAGCAAGCTATCAGGTCATCCTATGAAATCGTAGAGAGATTACCTCCAGACAAGATAGCTTTGAAGTAACCCTGGCTACACATGGTGCTCAGTTGAGACGGATGGAAGATCTACAACTTTAGATGTTTTAGTGGATGCAGCATACGTTTCCTAGCACACTTCCTTTTTGATGATGCCAAAGGGGAAGAAGTGAAAATTAAAGAAATTCTGTGCCGCAAAGGATTCAGGGGGAGCTATGCTGAAATGAAGGCTGTGCTAAGGATTCAGGGGGAGCATATGCTAAGGTAGAGTCTAGAAATTCTTTTTAGCATTCTTTTTGTATATCTTTAAACATGTTTTATGTTTATATAAGTTTCTTTTTAGCATGATCTCTTCAAGTTTCTTTTGTATTATATTTCTCCCTTAGCTCATGTATTTTGGTGCATACATGCTTATCATGCTCCATGCTATTTTATCTTAAGATTTGTGTCATATCTTTACCCTATCTAAGCTTAGCTAATCATATATATCTTTATCAAATGTTTGCTTCTTATCTTGAATTTGTATGTTTTGACATGTTTATTCATATACAGTGAATGTTAGCTTACATGTTCTCTATGATTAGCTTTGGCAAAGTATCTTTAGGAGCATAAGGTGGTTGTTGCTTTGATACCTGTTTATAAGTTGAGTCTTAATATACATGATGAGCTTAATCATTTTTATTATTTACTCTTATAAGAGATGGTTTTCTAAAAGTTTTGAGCATAACTTGATTAAAGTCTAGATGTATATAGTTTTTGACTTGTTTTCAGAAACCTGTACTTACACATGATAAAAAGATCGAGATCTGTTAACAAACTTCAGAAATCTCTTGAAGAGTAATGTGATTTTGTTTTCACAAAACCTATTTTAAAAAGATCTTACATCTTTTATTTTTGAAAACTTTGTCTTCATAGTCTGTTTCTTATGGAAAAGTTTCATAGCTCAGATCGAAAGCTCTTTCTTGATGTTTTAGGGATTGATCCCATACCAGCTTTAGAAACCATGAATAGCAATATGTTGTATCTTATCCTTCTTATGGTTTCTCTAAGCATCAGAAACTACATAAGCATCAGTCTACTTTTCAAAAATTAAGAATAATTTGTTTCCCTTTCCACATCCTTGAGCGTTCATTTCCACATCCTTAAGAGAAAGAATTTACTGAAAGTCTCTCTTTTGGATACATTGAGAGAATATGCATATCTTATTTACTTTTTTGCAATATTTCTTTCAATTATCTCTTCAAAAGATTTTCTTCAAATTGGTTTGTTATCATCAAAAAGGGGGAGATTATTAGCTCTAGAACCTTATGCGCTCATGTATTTTGAATAACAATAAAATCAACTCAAAGAAAATACTTTGAAGAATGACTAGTGTCTCTATTGAGTTTCTTGTAAGATTATAACAGGTACCTATCGTTTAGTAAGAGCAAGGCTTACTCAAATGAGTATATATGTTTCACTATGCATGTGTAAACATGTTACGAGATTTGTTATGAAATAGAAGTAAAATTATATCTTTATCCAAGCTATTGATAACTAATGATGTGAAGAAGCCTTCAATGCTACAAGGAATGAAGTTTAGAGACTTCAGAAAGTAGCATGAGACATCAGAAAGTAAACTTAAGATGAAGATATTAGAATATGTCCTTGTGCAATATGTTACTTAATCTTCAATCATTATAATCGCAAGCATATAATCAGCAAAAAAGATTTGATTGAAGATTAGAAAGTGAAAAAACACTTCAAGGGATTGATTGTGTACATTAGAAAGCTCACCTATGAGTGGAGCAAAGAATGTTACAGGAAAAAGAAGGAAATTTGAAATTTGAATTTCAAATTATCAAGCCAAACCTAGTTTCAAACTGGTACATCATCTTCCTGCCTCTTTGATCAACCACCTTGACTTCATGAAGGAGGAGTTCAGAAAGTTTGCTCAAAAAGTAGAAAAGTAGTTTCTGATGGAAGATTAGAAAGCTCATATTTACAATGGCTTTTGGAACCAATGTGACAGTTCTGTCAACTTCTCTTCTAGCTGTTCTTTTCAATACACAATTGATGTTCAACACGTGTCACTTGAGGAACTTATCTATGGCAACAGTCACAAAGAAAGACCATTATATAAGGAGATGCTAAGCTTGAAAAACGCTTAGAGATTTGAAGATTCAAGAAAGGAAACTCTGTAAAAATCTCTTCCCACTTCCTAAAATATTATTTCGTTATCATGTGATCAGTTTTATTCTTGAAGTGTAAAGAAAAATCTTCCTTCTATATTCTTAGTTAGATTTATGCTCTTCGCATGGAAAAAGTAGAAGAAGAAAGTCATTTAAGTGTTCCCAGGAACTTTTTATGTATATGTTAAAGAAACTTGAGTGTAGATTAGTTTGAGTGACAATCTAAACACTTAACCTTTGTATCCTAGATCCAATAGTGATCATTATGAGATAGCTTGGAGAGGCTACTCCAAAAATACTTGCAACGCGATAGTAAAATGTTTTTACTTATCACAATTTAGCTTGGAGTGGCTAGTCAAAGACTATTTGCAACTTAGAGAGGCTAGGAAAAGCCTACTTATAGTTTGGAGAGGCTGGAGCAAGACTAATTCCAACATGATAGTAGAGGTTACTACTGTTCACGGTTTGGCTTGGAGAGGCCAGTGTCAAGACTACTTTTAACATGTCAGTAGGGGTGGCTACTAATAATAGGTTAGCTTGAAGAGGCTAGTACAAGACTACTGATGTTAGCTTGGAGAGGCTAGTACAAGACTATTTATATTAGCTTGGAGAGGCAAGTACAGAACTTCTCATATCTATGGCAATGAGTGATTTTTGAAGCCCATAGATGAATGGTTGGGAAGGCCAATCTAAAGACTATCCATCCTTACTTTCTCAGGTTGAGAAAGTTGTTGTTGTAGTGAAATCTCAACATTTGTTGAGTACTAAATGTAGGCAGATTAGCCAAACCAATATAAAATTTTTTGTGTCCTTTCTCTCCTTCTCTAATCTCTTTTATTTTTCTTTGTTGCTTCATTCTCTTACTCTTAGTCTTATATGTCCTTTTCATTTTATGTTATCTATGAACGCTTTATTTAATAAGGTTCAAAAATTTACTTTTTGAAACTACTAACTATGTTTCCGCTGCACTTTAAGTTCTTACACTTGATAGTAATTATTTCAGAAAATGTAAAAAGGCTAAATGCTTGATTTAACCCCCCCTTCTCGTGCATATCTTCACCTACATTAATGACATGATGTAAAATGATTAGCTAGTTTGAATGTTAATTATGATGATGTATGAAAAGAGTATGGAAGGCATGTGAAACATGTTAGCAACATGATAGTAATAGGTCAAATTTTGGACATTCAACCAGACCATCGTGATTACTAGTCATATCTATTCGCTTTGACTGCTACTTGTTGTTCTATTCTAAATCTTTTCTTGCTCATGACTAGAATTCACATAAATAGGATATTTAAGTTTCATTGATGCTCGAATTATTGATTTGTCATGATGACTTGTGACTTGAAAGAAGTAATAAGACTGCATGACCACATATATTCACCTGAGTAGGCCAAAAATAATAATAATAATGTGAGGAAAATATGTTAAACTGCAAAGTGATAAATTTCTTGTGTTTGGTGTATGCCATAATGATTACTGTTGATTTGAAGCAAGCATGTAAATGGTTAGTGTTAACTTTCATGAATTAAGGATTGAACCAAATGGTATGCATGTGCAAAATGATAACTAAAGTTTTAGCAATTGGATTCTTTAGGATCTTTCAGAAGATGCTGTATTTGGATTAACTTAAACAAAAAAAATTAAAGTATATAAATGATGTATCATTGCTTGTTAAGCAAATGGCTTTATGTATATGTGTGATTTTTTTTAAGCTTTATGAGTAGAATAAGTCTTTTTTAATACATGCATGACTTTCCATTTTGATGTTTTGAAATGCTATTACTACATATATAGGCATGATGTATGATTAGTGGCCATGACTAATTTACTTTTTTCGAAAGTTTGCAGATTAATCTTGAGGTGATAATTGCTAACGGTAAAAGAAGAAGTAACAGTACTGCATGACCATATGTGCATGTATAAGGAATCATGATGTATTGTAAGATATTTCAAGTATAAGATAATAAGTTTTTCATGTCTAGTGTGTGCTATGAATAATTTCCATTTAAATGAATTAAACATAGGAAGCCTTGAAATTAACTAACCAAGAATTAGACTAAAGTATGCCTAGATGGTATGTAACATTCAAAACTTAGTTCCATTAGGTCTTACAAGGACCAACCATATTTTGGTTAACATGATGATTTGAATGAGTGAGAAACATGCCCATGATTGCGTATCTATGAATTTATGTATGAAAATGTATAAGTTACTATGTGTTTTAAATGATGAATGAAAAATATTTTACTTTCCAGAGTTTCGTGCCCATAGTAAACGGTTTGGTTTGAGATTAAATATTATCACGAGTTGTGATTTTGTTGTAGGATGCGTTTTCTTCGATTGAAATGTGTGAAATGATGATAATTAAGGTGATGCAATAGGAATTAGAGTACAACGTGTGTGTATAATAGTCTGATTGAGTTTAATACTGCGCATGCATGCTTAAGAGCTGCTTAGAGAGGGAAGTTTTGAATCATGAATGTAGAATGAATATAGATACTTTGTGTAACAAAGCAGAGAAATGCATAAATGTAGGAAGTATGCTTCTTTTCCCGTTACTCCATGCATATAAACTAGATGAAAGAATATGATTTGATTTGTGGAATAAACCTAAGTAAGGAGAAGAAGATTATTCATAAAGAATTGATAATGTATGTTATCATGATAGGGTGTTTCAGAAAAATTTTAGAACAAGTCATGTTGCCTGTGATTGATTGTGTGGTGCATTTGATGATTAAGAATTAGGCATATGAATGCCATGCTTATCCTTTTATTTTCTACATGAACGGATAGAGTAATTTAATTTCCATGCATGACACGAGCATAGAGAGTGAAAGAACCAGGTGCCAGGGGCTAGCAATCCCCATAGTGTTAGCTGATGTCAGACACAAGAAGAGAAAGAACCAGAGCAAGAACAAGAGTAATGTTAGTCATCCAATAAAAGTATCATGTTAAGAACCCTTGTTATATTAAGGGGAAAGGGCTACCTTTAAAAGCAGAGTCACCCAGACATGGTAAAAAGGAATCCATAAAAAAAGAAATGGAGTAGTAGCTTTTAAGATGGTACTGTCTCCTAGAATAATTGTTAACACAGTTAGAGTGTTATCTCAGAATGTTTCAAGCGATTAGGGTTGTTGATGAGACCCACGTCGATCAAGTACTCTACCTCCTTGTTCTTCCAGTTACATCAGTTTAGATTTGGGGACCAAATCTTTTTGAGGGGGGAAAAATATAATCCCCTATGTTTTAAATAAAAGGGGTAGAAAATTTTTTGAACGATAAAGGGTGCTATTTACGAAAGAAGAGAAAATCGAATCGGGTATTGAACAGATCTAGGTACTGATTCAAAGGTTTAGAGGTCCAACCATGGTTCAACCGGAATGTAATAAAAATATATATAAATATATGCATATGATTAATTAGAATATAAATAAATATATTAAATCATTAACATTAACATAATCAACCAAAAAATATTCATAGGTCTATAAAAATAAATATAATCCATATTGTAATACCCTCATATTTAACCTAACACACCTAGGACATATTCAAGTTAATTATTAGCCATTACTCTTTTGTTCCAGTTCTTAATTCTAACTTTTAGAAAATACTTAGTGAAAATATAGGTAAATTTTTTTTTTTGAAATAAGAGATGAAAACGTGAGTCGCTCATAAGATGAATACTATATTCGTTTGATTCATGAACGATAATAAAAAGCCATACATGCTATAAATAAAAACACAGGATCACACATAACAGCCATCATATCATATATATATAATAAAGGTTCTGCCATACATAATAGCATAAGTACAGTCATTCGAAACAGAAATACATGGGAAACATCAAATACATAGACCATAAAACCTCACTCACTAAAGTACATCTAAAGTAGATAACCTCAAAAGCAAAAGAAGGCTATCCTATACCGACTATATGCATAAGCACCACTAAGTCTGCTGCCAGCTCCTACTGCTGCCCACCCCAAGGGGAAGGAACATATCCAACCCACTAAGCCAGTTCGGCCGGGGTGGCCAAACAGTGAGCAGGTCGAGCATGGGCCCCACGATGAGGCATTATCCTCACTTTTCCTTCGCGGATTGGCTACGTTACGGTGGCTTCACTGCCCTCACCATACTCCATGGTCACGGTGGGGGAAGAATCCTCAGATGACACCTGGATGGCCGAGTCCTCAGATGGATCCGTCTCCGAATGGTCCGTTGGGGAATGGGGCACGTACTCCGGAAAGTTACGGATGGCAAAAGAGGCTAGCTGGGTACGGCGAGGTCGTGCACGCTCGAAGATGAGGTCATCACCAAAAGGGGAAGCAGGAGAGAACCGAAAGCTAGAAACTGAGTGTGCGAAGGGGCAGTCCATGTATACAAAAAGGCGAACGACACAACGACCTATGAAGTGATATGACCGATGGGCGGCATCATAGTGCATCTCCTAAGTGGGCGCATCAATGTGGATCATGAACATCGCCATCGACCTCTAAAGACGAGATGGAAAGAAAAGATAGAGGGAGTGAGAAACTTGATAAAGAATCTCAGTAGGGTGTCCTTCTATCCTAGTGTCATCATCTACGTCCTTAGGAATCTTGGGTTTCATTATGAATTAGTGAGCATGCATAAGGTTCAATTATTAAGTTTCCAAAATGTCATTTACCAAGGTCCATTCATTTTAATATGCGTCTTGGATGTCATGAATACATCATGCCTCATCATGAAATGTATGTCAATGCGAGATGCAACATACTAATTGCAAACATAAGTGATGCTCATGGATCGTATTAATTATAACATGAATTTCCTTAATTTATCTTTTAGGTGACTTAGACCATATCTTTGTCTCATTTGGGGCCACCCTATTACTCTCGCCTTTTGAGAGTTCTATATTATGAGCTAATACCTCACTAGTCATCATTAGCATATTCTTATCCTTAAGATAAGTTAGCACCCGTCTTTCAAGTATGGGATAGGGGCTAGGATCACCTTTCATAATTTTTAATTCGGGGAGTCCAAAGGATCACTTCCTTATTGAATCACCTCTCATAACCTTTAATTCAGGGAGTCTAGAGGATCATTTCCATATGCTTTATGTCACCTTAACTTTAGCATGTTATCTTAAGATGCAAAAATTTAATGCCTCATGCTTTCTTATTACTTCAATGTATGCATCTTAAATATTCTAAGTGAAATCATAACATGCCACAATAAATTTTGCTGCTTATAAACCATGTATGCAAACATTAGTCATCACACAAATTTTCACATACATTATATCACATCACTTCATAGAGTAAGCACTTCCATTATCTCTTAATCGATTAAACCTCTAAATCGGGTAAATCCAACTTTTGTATTTATTCTTTTATGCATCTAAGGGGTTAATTACAATGTTTTGCATTAATTATTAACCTCAAAAACATGATTAAACAAGGCTGGACAGAATTAGACAGAATAGAAAATGGGCAATTTCGGTGTCTTAGAAGTTACGTTTTTTTACCCTTTCTTATTACCGACTTTTCCTATGATGCTAAAATTAATTCCTAAGACATTTATGAGTGATTCCTATACATTTACTAAGTGGTAAATATCACTTTTATAAACCATATTTATCATTCTAAAGAGTCCTAGAATTCACAGTTTTGGTTCTTTCTAGTTACTAGTCCTTCCTTAATTACTAAGATTAATTACCACACCTATTAATAACAATTTTCACATGTTAAACACATTCCATACAGTATACATCAAATCTGGAAAGTTTTGATTAGAAACTAAAATTTAATTTCCTAAGAGCATGCCAGAATACAAAATAGGCATTTCTAGTAACTAGTCTTTTAAATTAATTTTAGATCAAGGGATATACTTATAATTAACTTCACCTTTATAGAAACACAAGTAATGCCCTTTATTTTAGTAGCAAAGGTCGAGAACTCAAATAAGTTTTGGTTATGTGACCTATGCCTTAACACCTTAAGAACAAGCATGTATCTCAAGGAGAAGTTGTAAAACACAAACTTCCTTTTCTCAAGACAACAATATATCATTTACTAGGACCTTATTTTGTTGAAGAACCAAACCACATTTATAAAGATAGATGGTCCATGGACCAAAATCCTCATGTAAGTTGAAAGGGGTAAATCTTGAGCACTAGATTATTTAGGTGATGGCATAAACTTAAATATGCAAATGCAAGTCTCATATTAATCTTGGTATAATAAGGTGATGGCAATGGAAATATAAACATGATATGCAAGGTTTGAAATTAAATATGAGAATGCAAGTTCATTTTTAATCTTTAAGTTTAGGTGATGGCTTGAAATATAAACATGCTAGACAAGAAATATAAACATGAAATGCAAGTTTATTTCTTATCTTCAAACTTTAGGTGACAACTTGGAAATAAACATGAGGTGCAAGACTTGAATACAAATATGAAATGAAAGGACTTGAAATATAAATATGAATGCATTTCCTTTTATTATTTCATTAGATTCTAGGCTCAAGACTTCTATTTAGAGTAATAACTCTAAAACACTGATCAACTCCAAGGTTTGCAAAGTGAAAAAATGTCCAATTATTCCTTTTTAGTTTTATGCTCAAGACTCCTATCTAAAGTAATTACTTTAGAACACTGATTAACTTTAAGGTTAAAAGGAGTAAGTCTTGAACTTAAGTTAATTAGGTGACAGCATAACCATATCATTTTAGTTTTGCTCAAGTAAGACTTATCAAAGAAAACCAAGTGGCACCTTCATTTGCAAAAACTCCTAGAAGTGAAACCATCAAGCTTTAGAGGTCAAGTAAATGATGGTTTTACAACCAACATCCAAGATCCTCATCACTATGTAACATCCCCTGCTGCTTTATGGATTGACGACTGTCCCCACAAACTAACATGAGTCTTTTCAACATGCTTTGCCCTCACTCGCATGCTTCCTAGGAAAACTTCCCAAGAGGTCACCCATCCCAAAATTGCTCCAAGTCAAGCACGCTTAACTGTGGAGTTATTTCAGTTTGGGCTACCGAAAAGAAGATGCATCTTGTTGGTATAGGTAGTACAAATCAATTCATATAAGCCCTCCTTAACTGTATAGTCCCATACCTATACAGTCTCAGGATCCTTCTCATTCGGGTGTGTAATCGGTTCATTCATGTACCCCTCCGCTTTCGAAATCTGCCAGGAGCCGCTCCTTGTCCGTGCCTCTTTTGCACCGGCGATCACTCCCCGACTTCGCAATCCCCGGGCGTTACAGTATAGGTAGTACAAATTAATTCATATAAGCCATCCTTAACTATATAGTCCCATACCTATACAGTCTTAGGATCCTTCTCATTCGGGAGTGTAATCGGTTCATTCATGTACCCCTTCGCTTTCAAAGTTTGCTAGGAGCCGCTCCTTGTCCGTGCCTTCTTGCACCGACGATCACTCCCCGACTACGCAATCCCCGGGAGTTTACATGCCTACCAGCTTCCGCTTGGTTCGTCCCTGAACTACACCGTACTGGGAGAGAAGCTAGCTCTGATACCATTTGTAACATCTCCTGCTACTTTATGGATTGACGACTGTCCCCACAAACCAACACGGGTTTTTTCAACATGCTTTGTCCTCACTCACACGCTTCCTAGGAAAACTTCCCAGGAGGTCATCCATCCCAAAATTGCTCCAAGTCAAGAATGCTTAACCATGGAGTTCTTTCAGTTTGGGCTACTAAAAAAAAGATGCATCTTGTTGGTATAGGTAGTATAAATCAATTCATATAAGCCATCCTTAACTGTATAGTCCCATACCTATACAGTCTTAGGATCCATCTCATTCAGGTGTGTAATCGGTTCATTCATGTACCCTTTCGCTTTCAAAGTTTGCCAGGAGCCACTCCTTGTCCGTGCCTCCTTGCACCGGCGATCATTCCCCGACTTTGCAATCTCGGGGCGTTACACACCAAGCCATGGTTTTTCAAGAACAAGGCCATCAAGGTTGAAAAAGAAAAGGAAGGAAAGGAAACCTTTAGGCCGAAAAAGATAGGAAGAAAAAAGATGAACCAACATTTCAACATTCAAACCAAAATGATTCAACTGAAAAGAATGAAAACCTTAAAACAACTCCCTACTAAAGGTATTTTTTCTTGAAGGATGAAAGAGAGCTTGATCTTGAGAAGAAATGAGAAGAACAATCTTTCCTTTGGTTAGGGAAATGATTTCGACCACTAGAGGAAAAGAAAGGAAGAAAGGTTTGTCTTGGGTTTTAGTCTAAGAAGTGGAAAGGTTAAGTGTTTTTGAGGTGGTTTGTAATACCCTAATATTTAACCCAATACGCCTAGGACGTATTTAAGTTAATTATTAGTTATTACTCTTTTGTTCCAGTCATTAACTTAAGCTTTTAAAAATTACTTTAGTAAAAATATGAGTAAATTTTTCTTTTTTGAAAATACAAAACATGAGCCGCTTACACAAATTGATTAACGTTGACACTCCGTATGTCAAAGAAAGAGAATAAAGCAAATCACAATCAAAACAAGTACTGATCGTTCCGTATTTGCACCATAACATAGAAATATAACACTACTGACAAGAGTTATGACAAATACAGTACTCCATAATATGTAATATATTGATAAACATAAATAACTGACACATGCTCCCTCCCCTTTATAACTCCGCCTAGCAGCACCTAGAGCAAACATCAATGTCTCGGCTCATCACGCGTGGCGAGGCGCCTCACTAGACGGACATGGGCACCTCGGCGTAGACGAGTAGCTCCTCCACATATGGGCATAGCTCTTTTCATAGGCTGTACTATGGTAGCCTCAGTGTCGTCGCCAAAATCCATGGGCACGATGGGGAAGAGCCCTCGATTGGATCCTCATATGGATCCATCTTTGAATGATCAGTGGGGGAACGGGGCACATACTCTAGGAAGTCCTAGATGGCAGAAGTGGTTGGCTGGGTATGGCGAGTCCGCTCCTCGTGAGGACGTGCCCATTCGAAGACAAAATCGTTGCCAAAAGGGGAAACAAGAGAGAACCGAAAGCTGGAAACTGGGTGTGCAAAGGGGCGGTCCATGTACAAAAAAAGGCGAATGGCACAGTGACCCACGAAGTGATATGACCGATGGGCAGCGTTGTAGTGCATCTCCCAAGTAGACGTGTCAATGTAAATCACGAACGTCACCATTGACCTCTGAAAACGTGATGGAAAGAAAAGATAGAGGGAGTGAGAATCTTAACAAAGAATCTCAGTAAGGTGTTCTCCTATCTTGGTGTAATCATCTACGTCCTCAGGAACCTCGTGTTTTCATATGAGGTAATGAGCATACAAAAAGTTCAATTATTAAGTTCTAAAATACCATTAGCCAAGGCCCGTATCTTTTAGCATGAGTCTTAATGTCATGAATGCAACATGCTGATCATAAATGCACGTCAATATCATATACAAAATATCATAGAATTTATAAAACAATGCATATGATATAAAATCATGATCATCATTCTTATAGGTGACTTAAACTTCTTATTCTTTTTTCCTTGGGGGCCACCTTTTATTCTCTCTTTTCTCGAGAGTTCTGGGTTATGAGCTCATACCTCACTAGTCATCACTAGCGCAATCTTATCCCTTTTGATAAGTTAGATTCTCGACTCTTAAGGTACGGGATAGGAGGCAGTACGATCACCTTTCATGACCTTTAATTCGGGGAGTCCAAAGGATCACTTCCTATTTGGATCACCTTTCATAACCTTTAATTCGAGGAGTTTAGAGGATCATTTCCATGTGTCTTATGTTACCTTTAATCTTGGCACATCATGTAGAGATGCAAACATGAGCATATAATCATGAAATATATATTCACAAGCATATCCTCAGTCAACAGCTTATAACAATAACATGCTCCTACCCAGTATGCCGGAATTCAAGGACCGGACTCAGCTAATGCATATGCCGTGCTCAATAGGAACTATTCAATGTACTAGAGATCATTACTTAACATATACTTGTCTTACCACTCAACATCATAATAATTCATTCTCCCAAAGAAATGAAAATAAAATAAAATTAAGTAAAGAAGAATCAAATAATAATAATAACAATAATAAAATGAGAGTAAAATTTTAGGAAAATTAATTTTGGGTTAATAGCTGTTAACTACGCCGACGTATCCCCTGGTGCAATGAGGAACTCAAAGCCACGTTGTTCTCAAGAAAATATTGATTGGTTGATTGATTTTATTTTCTTTGAAAAGGAATTAAGAACATCATATATAACACCTAGTGTAAAATATATAGACAGGCTAAAATAAAATAATAAAACAATCAATACTTAATAGTAAATCCTTTAAAGAATGCTACACGAAACCTAGTGTTAAAATTGTCGTATTACTATATATAATTATACGAAGAATAATATCCTTCACCCACTACACAGTGTGATAAATTGCAACATCATGTCATAGATGAGTTTATATATAAAAATAGAGTAGTAATAGGTTTATATATGCATTATTTCACATAGCATTAAATATTTATTAGTAATCACATGCTATTTATTTTGAAAGTTTGTTATAACCTTGTTATTCATAAGATCTACACATCGTATACAATGAATAACAATGTACAAGGATTTAAATATCAAAATGAATAAATTTGCTATTGCTGCATATGTAAAAATAGGGAAGGAAATTACATTTGTAAAGAATATAGCATAATTGCACAATTCATTATATAGCGATGTTGAAATTTTTGTGATTGTTTGAAAAAGAATAGAAAATTGTGTGATGTAATTGAGTAAAATAATGTATATCCAGTAGTATATGTATGTACCTTGTTAATTGATTTTTAAGTGTCACATGAACTTTAACTAAAAAAAATCAATTTACTTTCACTTCCTAAAAAATAGCAACCCATGATTCCAATTTCACATTCAATATTGGACTTACCCATTATTAAAGAAACAGACATAGCCTATAAAATTCCCTAAGCCTATGGTTAGTCTAACCCAATTTGAAAGACTAAACAGCCCAAATGCAATTGACTTCATCGAATTATAAGGAAAAGGAAATAAATAAAAGGAAACTAACAAAGGCAGATGGGTCTGGGATATTTGCGAATTAGGTCATATTTCTTTAGTTGTAAACACAGACACATAAAATAAAGGAAGGTGCAGTCATAGGGGAGCAACACACTAAACACAGTATGGGTCTGCCACATTTAGGGATATTGCACATGAAGCATGGGTCTTATGAGGAGATGCTTGCTTGAACATAAACAAGGGATCTAGGGATTTCATTTTTTTTTCATTTGGGGGGCTGCACAATACCCACATACGCATACTCACACTCACACACAGTTCCTTTTTTCTCTCACACTCACATAATTCCTTCTCTTTCGTACACACATACTTGGTCACTGAGAGGAAGAGAGAGATAGAGAGGGGTAGTGAAAATGGAAGGCTGAAGAGGAAGAGCACGGTGCGACTGAGGAAGGAAAGCAGGGGAAACCGGTCACACACACCTATACCTATACACATCGAGAGACATACACACATTGCGAGGGTGAGAAATGCAGGGGTCTTGGAGGCCAGCCGCCACCGCAATGGGAGGCACGCGACGAGGACCAGTTAGGCCTGCGCGACGGAGGGGTAGTTCTGGTTCATCAGGCACGCGACGGAGGTGGTACCACAAGGGGGCACGCGACATGGAGAGGGGGGCAGGTCATCGTTGTAACACCCTAATTTTAACCCAACTTTCTAGAACACATTAGGTTATACATTAGGCTATTACCTTATAGTCTCATCCTTTTCTTAAAAATATTTAGCGAAAATTATGGTAAAATTTTTTTTTGAAAGTATAAAACAAAGTGAGAGCCGCGAACTTAACTATTCGAATAACAGAAACGTGAGACATGATTAACACTCATAGAGAGAACTCAAAAAGGAAAACATATAATGGTGGAGCAGAAATCATCATAACAAGAGAAACATTTCATTAATAATATATTTAGAGTACATAGGTAGTCATACCCGCATAGGTACAGGCAGAGCTTGTGATAAAGAAGAAATAAAATACAACAAGAAACACAAGTGTAGGGTGCGACTACAATAAAAATCCAAAATGTTACCCTTCCAGTAAGCTACGAGTATAAATCCACCACCCCTCCCAAAAGATACAGCCGAAGGGAATATGCTTGCAACGCTTGTGTACTCGAAAGCTCCACCGAGGTATAGTGCACCTCCCAGACTGGCGTGTCAATGAAGTCAACGAACATCGCCATCGCTCTCTGAAGATGTGACGGGAGAAGAGAGAGAGGAGTGAGAATTCTTAGTAAAGAATCTCAGTAGGAGTCTCCTATCCTAGGGTTACATCGTTGACATCCCCAGGAACCTTGGGTTTATTTCATAAAGACAAGTGAGCATACATCAAGTTCATTTTAAGTTCTAAAGTGTATTTTAGCCAAGGTCCATTCATTTTAGGATGATCTTAATGTCATGAATGCAACATAATGAAGAATGTATGCGTGGCGCTACTTAATGCACATACATCAATCATCATCATACTTAGTGGTATTAAGTGGCAATTAGAACACATTCATATGGGACAAACTTAGTGACATAATCATAACCATAAGACTTCTCTTCCTTATGGGCCACCCTAAAAGACAATCGAATTGGGGGTGCTCGGCGAGCGGTGTCACCAGGCGTGTCCATCTCTAGGTTATGAGCTCATACCTTAACTAGTCGTCACTAGTTCTTACTTACCATTTAATGATAAGCATATCATAAATCATAAATCCCGACTATCTGAGTACGGGTTAGGGGGCAAATCTCTTAGGGGTGCTCGGCCGAACCGGTGTCACCTAAGAGTAAAAAAAATGGGTACTGATATCACATGAGTTCTATGGAGGTGCTCGGCCAAACCGGTGTCATCCTAGAACCCATCTTAGTACCTTAATTTTCAAAATCTTTAAGTCCCCAAATTTGTCGGAAATTACACGATGGCATCACGCCGAATTTCTTCCAAATTTGTTTTATGCCACATAAACATATATCCTCATGAATTCCTCATATGAATAACGTCATCATCCTTCACATAACATATGCATCATCGTAAAACATCTTAACATACCTTAGTATCATATAAATATCATTCATATTCTTAATGTCTTATGCATTGATCGCTATGGTCTTTAACTCACAGTCTAAGTTATGAATCATTCAAAGCTAACCTCTCGGGTACTTAGGAGGTTATGACTAAGTATATCTCTTCATACTATGGTCAAGAATATCTCTCAATCTCAAAGGTGCAGAATTCATAATTTCAACTTTACGGGTACCTAGGAGTCACGACAATGACCCTTTCTAAGTTCGGTTTGCTCCTAAGGCACCAAGACCAAGTCCTAAACCAATTATGAGTCATTTCTACACATTTAAACTAATTTAGAACCATGATTATCATTACTAAACCTTGCTGGACAGAATCCAGAAAATTCTAACATTAAGGGATCTAGAACTCTCAAATTAATTCTTTTCTAGTTTCTAACCTTTCTTATCTTTTACTTATGAGTTTTTGCATTGATCATACTTAAACATAAGCATGTTATCATCGTTAAAACAGCTCATACAGTGGCCAAACATAGCAAGGCGGAACCGAAATGACACTCTCCATACAAAGGCATAAAACATACTTTTTAAAGCACATAGGATACTAGTTTCTCTTGGAACCTTTTTAAAACCTTCAAAACTCTTTTGTAAATATTTCTAACATCTAAAATCATCAAGGTATTTATAAGGGCAGTAGCTAAGTTGAATTTATTTCAAGAGGTCCTAAATTCATAAAACTTAGTTCTATATGTTCCTTGAATCCACATAGACTTAGAAAAATTATAAAGCATAGCTTATAGGCATTTGTGATCAAATGAAACTTATCCTAAGCTCATTCATCTCACATAGCCGAAGTGGGCATTCTAAGAGAATGCTTTCCATGTCTAACTCTCATTTGAGACCTTGGGACAAATCTTTGAGCTCTAGAGCTTTAGGTGATGACAAAACATAAACATGCCATGCACTTCATTTTTATTGTTCATTAGGGAAATAAAGTGAGAACTTGAAAAGTAAACAGCTTAAAATAAATATGAGATGCAACTTGTTATTATCTTGGATTTTAAGTGATGACTTGAATAATAAATGTGAAATGCAATGCTTGGAAATTAAATATGAATATGCAAGTTCATTTTTAGTCTTAGAGCATTAGTGATGACATAAAAATAAATCATGCTATGCAAGGCATAAACTAAATATGAATGCAAGTTCATTTTGGTTTAATAACTAGAGCTCGTCCAAGACTTTAAAGAACCAATATTCACAACCCCAACATAGTCTCATCAAGTCAAGAGAATGGAACTAAAAGAAATCTCCATATTTTCAAGAAAAGGAATTATGGCCGAAATCATGAGGCCAAGAGAAAGTAATCCATATTCCTTTTTGAAATCATTCTTATTTTCTTAAGTTGAAAACTTTAGTGAACTTCATAGCATAATAATAAAAACTAAAGAAAACTCAAGCTTTAGGGGTCTCATTATGATGAACACATAGTCATCATCTAGAGGTCCCTATCATCAAGCCATCATGTATGAGTTTAAAGGTCATGAAGGCCAAAAACTCAAGAAGGAAACCAAGAGAGTTTTAAAAAGAAATTCCAAGAGGTAGCTAGAGAAAAACTCATTTTTCATGGAAATGAGATGCAAAGAAACACTCCTACCTAGAGTGAAGACAAAGAGCTTGAACTTTGAGAAAAGAAAACAAGATGATGAGCTCCTCCAAAAGGCTTGATGTTTTCGGCCAATGGGAGATAAGGAGGTTAGAGTTGTGTTTGAGGTGAGGTTGTGTTTGAGATGAAATATTTGAGAGGTTTGATGGTGATTCAAGGTTATGGGGTGATGTGTGAAGGTTATGAGATGATGATGATGATGTAAAGAGATAAAAAAGATGAAGATGAAAAAGAAAGGAACTCTTTGGGACTAGAGAGAAAGAAAGAAACTAGCAAGACTACTCTAAGCTTTAGCAAATGCTCAATGTGCATCCAATGCTAACACAAGCTCCCTATTTATAGAAAAACAAAGTGATAGGTGAGAGAATGGAAAGCATGGCTGATGGTAAGAAAGAGAAAATATCTCTTTGATGGTGTCATACAAGCATGGTTTGAAGCATGGAGCTCATGACACAAGGTATGGCTTCAAGCATGGGTTTTTGAGTGATCTTTTCTTTAAATTGTGGATGAAATTAGGCTTCTAGAAGACCAACATGGCTGGAAGTTTTTCAGCCACAAATAATTGAAGGGAATGATTTATTTTACTTGCACTACACCAAAATGGGGGTTTCGCGGCGGTTCATTAAATGGTTTGCGGCGGTTCAAACCGCCACTATTAACGATTTGCGGCGGTTTGGCAACCGCCGCTATCTCGAGTGTCGCCAGCCATTTTGCGGCGGTTTTGAGCAACCGCTGGAACAACCGCCGCGGGTTATTTTGTGGCGGTTTAAGTAGTAGTTGAACCGCTGCGAATCACTTAATTTAAAAATGACGTTAGCGTTTAGCGGTGGTTGATTAACCGCCGCAACTTGTTGCCACTATTTTTTGTCCATAATTTGCAGCGGTTTAAGCCGCCACTAATTTTATTCTTGAGATCTTGCTAAAATTATTGCGATGGCTTATGTAACCGCCGCTAGTGGTTAACATTATGGTGAACCAATTTGCAGTAGTTTGAAATCATTGCAACTAATTTAGTTATTTGTTTTTTGAACTGTCACTACTAAATCAATGTATATCTGTTTTTTTTTTGTTTTAATCTTTGTAACATTATCAAACTATCTCTACTTAATTAATTCTTTTTTGAATCCATTTATTTGTAACTAAAAATCAAATTCATTAATGCACCTTAAAAATATTCAATCAAATTAGTCCAAATATATAATTCAAAAGATATTAAGAACAAACCAATGCATAGAATGCAAGTTTATCTTGCTAAGGTGCTAAACAAATACAAATCCTTAACATCAAAAAATCTTAACATTAGTAGACTTGTAATCTAAAGAAAAAAGACTAAGGATTAGATGATGATGATGGTCCTTCATGTTGAGGTTCATGACTAGCCTCCGAAGAGCGTCTTGCTTCTAATGGTGAGCCTATGTCTGTTGCTTGAAATTAGAAAAAAGCTCAATATTAGACCTATGATCCATAATCCATAAGCTTCAACTTTACACATGCCGAAAATAATAACAAAATACCCACAAATGAGACATGCAAATATCATATCAATTGAAAAACAAATATAAATAATCATGTCAAACGGTCTTCACGAATTAAGTGAAAATACAAATAGACTTTGATCCCCCCTCTTATTCAACCAATTATTTGGCATAGAATTCATCTCATGCTCATAAGAAACACATTAAAGTTTACATCTTTACATTCTTCCAAAGGATTCAAGGACTATATGACAACACAAGTCAAAAGGCTACACCGCATCACTAAACTACTAATCCACAACTTTCAAATATATAAATTATAATCCTACACATAATGCTACAAAAGTAATGCATTTTAGCTTCATGAGCAATTTAGACCAGATGGATTGCAGAAAATAATGATACAACATGAAAAAAATAGACCCAAGTTTCCCAGTCCCAGATAAAACGGATACTACAAAACCAACTCTATTTATTTCAGGTCTTGTTATTTTACACTGAGCTGCCTATTTGTGCCGAGACAAAGATCAAGACCAAGGACACAACATATACTTTTCAAGACCAATGAATGATTGACCTAACCTAAAAAGTCTCTCCTAATAACACGTATGCACCCAAGTTTCAAATACGTGCTACCTACCTTTATACACCAACTACTATTCCCTTCTTTGATTTGTTCTTAAACTGACATAATATACTTGATTCTGACTTGGAAACAGAATTATTCACGTCTTTGATTTAACATTACCATTCATAATTCATGATGAAGCTAGAGATAAATATACAAATAACTTATTTACAAATATCATAACTTTAAGCTAGATGCCTAACATAGTAGTCCATCAATTGTCTTCAGGTTGTGAATTTGTTTTGTTAAACCAAGTACAAGAGTTGACAAAAGGAGAAATGTTTAAAAAAATGAGAAACAGATGCTATGTGATAAAGTCTCACAAGACATATCCATCAAAATTTTAAAACTGTACCTGATTGGTAGGAAAACCAGTGGGAAATTGACCTCCTTGTTGACTCATAAAAAAGGCCATTTGATCCTGCAATAATTTTAACTGTAGTTTCAAGCTCTCGTGTTCAGCTCTTGATGGACCATCAGATTGAACTGAGCCTCCCGAGCGAGATGATGACCCAAGTTGGGATGGACAGACACCAAATCCCATGCCTCGAACATATCCCGGGTGCTCTTTCCCAAAGACTTTCACATGTGCTTCATTTTCAGAGGATCCTTGACCAATCTCCTTTTCTAAATCTTCCTACAAACATTAAACAAAAATTATGAATCCTAAGCATAAATTACATATTAAGAAACAATATAAACACTCAAAACATATTTAAGACTTACATTCTTTTTTTGGGCCTCCTCATTGACAAAAGATCTATCTTTCTTCGTGTGAGCAACAAGATACATTTCCTCTCTACTATATTTTCTTCTTGTTTGAGTTTCCTTACATCGTCCCACAACATTAATTAGATCTAAAACCCACCAAATCATTTTGCTACAATTAACAATATGAACATTAAGAGAATAAAAGATATATACCAGTTCGTGTTGTTTTCTGGCAAGTGTTTTTGACCCAAGAGTGTGAGGAATTATTTGCTGCTTTCTATTGGCAGAATTTTTTTCACTCAATGCCTACACATCAATATATACATATTTTAACAAACTAATGGACATAACTAAGAGTTGATAAATTGCCAATAAAAAGTATGGCAATAATGTGGTTGTATTATTGTACTACCTTTCCTTCAGCACTTAATTTGTATTCCAAAAAGGCTATCCAATGCTCTTTAGGAATCCCATTTGGGTGCAAGTTGACATTTTCTTCCCATCTACACTCTGGTTTGTAATGGCTTTGAAACACTCTGTATTTAGTATCTCTCCATTTTTTTGGAAGACTTCCAAGGATATACTTCTTTTGGTGACTATCATCAACAATAAATTTTTCCTTCAAATCAAACACAACAAAAATAGTTACCAAACAATACCAAGAAGATTAAATTTATGCAATTAATTATTATTCATACCTGGATATTTTTTTTATATATGTTTTCCTTATAATCCAAAGGAACTTTATGCCAATTGTTGTATATTATAGGGAAGTTGTTAAAACTACTACCAACATGTCCCAAATATCCTCCCAACAGGCCACCAGAACTTTTATTGTTAAAATTACTACAAAAGGTGCCTGCAAAAGGAAAAAGGTGCCTGCAAAAGTTCTTCGTTACTGCAAAAGTTGTTAAAATTACTACCAACATAAGGATTGAATAAAGTTTTTCTCTGATATTAATGAACTGATATGCCTAATGAAAGGACGGGACCTTAGTCTCCAAATAAAAATGGACATGTACTCTTTCTTTTAACATGCCCTTGTACTTCTATTATTCTAATTTATGATGGTTGTAATAGTTTTTTCTTTTCTTTCTGTAGATTGGATTTAGATTCTTCTTCTTTTTCCTCCTTTCTACATGTTTTGCTTATATATATGGTTTTCATTTCCTTTAGATTCTGACTTTTATCAACAGACAAATGAAAAAGATAACATTGTCTTGTTTTTTTGGGCTAATGAAAAAGATAACATTGTCTTGTTTTTTTGGGCTAGAATCCTGGAAGTGTTTACTCTGTAACCTCATCAAAGCTTTCACCCCTTCCTCATGAGCCTTATGATTGCGGGGCAACGGTTGACATTCCTCTTGATACCACAAAGGTAGACTAGATTATGATAAAGTTAGAAATAAATGTCAAAACTATGCTTTTTCATAGTGCTGTTGATCGATATTTTATTATTCTTGTTTTTAACTTCAGGGCCTCAAAGCAAAGGAGAAGGAACTTCAAGCTAGAAAGGCTGAATTGAGAAGAAGGGAACAGGTTATTCATGCTGATCTCTTATTTCATTGCTTCAGAACAAATTTAATTTTAAAGTTAGTCACTTGGTTTGTCAGATAATTAACAATGACTCTATTTGTTCAAAGTTAATAAATATCAGGGACCTAATTGGTAGCAAGATTACTTCCTTTTACGTTTTCAACAGATCAGTATTAGACTATTAGTACATGGATAATAGTTCTGTTGAGCTTTGAGTCCGATACCTCAATAAGCATGTATGACATTTTCAATGCCACTCAAGTTCAAATTAAACATTGCTAGGAATAATTAGCCACTAGTTCAATTTCAGGTCAGCGAAATACAGAGCTAATTAGCCACTAGTTGTTAACTAATAGAGAAAGTCATTTCAAGTACACCTAATATCTAGGTTGGTCTTTCACCCCATCCAAAAGGAGAATTAACAAATCAAAAATTAGCATATAAAAAAGTACTTTAAAGTTTAAAGCACCTCCTGTTGTCGCTTTTTCCGTTGCAATTCGTGCAATGGATCCCACAAAACCAACTTGCTACCAATTCACGATGACCCTTCAGCTCAACCCTCCAATAACCACAATGCTCGCTCCATCAACAAAGTCCAACGTCCTCAAGATCTCTGTGATGTCCACCTTGCTAGAATCCACTGTCAAGCTCCTCGACACTTGGCTAAAGACGTCGCTGAGGTGAGGCGAGACTGAAAAAAATAAACTAAAAAAATAATTAATCAAAGAGGCCAAACCCTTGAAGGAACGAAAACGAAAATAAATAGAGAGAGGGGGAGAGAGCGATACCTGTGAAAGATGGAGGACGACGACAGTGTGTTTGTGTGAGGCGAGACCGCGAGATGGTGAGGGTGTGTGAGGAAGCGAGGACGACGAACGGCGATGGGTTTCTTGCGTTTTGGTGAGGTTTTCCACTTTATTTTGGTGAGAGCAATGCGTGAGGGTCTCTTGCGCCTTCAGATATTTCACCTTTTTCGCGCCACTCCATCAACACTTCTTTAAATTTTTTTTTTCATTTTAAAAAATAAGGGTGAAAATAAAGAATTATAATTTAAATTTAACTATTATGTTAAAAAAAAATCCAACTTGTTAACAGAAATTTTTTTTGAATGGTAATTATTAAGATTTTATAAATTTGTAAGTAATCAAATTAATGGATAGAAAAATTAATTATTTAATCATTTAAGTATTTTATCAGTTTATTAAATATTAATCATTAATAATATATATTAGTAAATTTTTTATATGTATAATAATTTAATTAATATTTTTAATTAGAAAAATATGAAATTATCTGCTTTATTTATTTTAAATATAATGTGAAATTAATTCAAATTATTATTAATTTATACTCACGCTAATTGTGAGTTCACAAAGAGGGCTATTCATCATGCTAGCTATGGTGTCGTTGAGGGATTTATGCTATGAATGCTTCTCCATCAATTACATAATGAAGAGTATGCAACAAACGAGTAGGACACTAGAGTTTCACTCAAATTAGTTAAAGAATGTTTAAAAAATGAGAATAAAATGAAATTAAAGTTGATGAATGTCATTTCTATCAATAAAAATCATTTTCTAATTATTTTTTAAATAAAATATTTTTTAATCAAATATTCATTAGAATTTTTTCATTTCGTGTCAATCAATCTTTTAAAACAAAATTATTTCTCGTTTGGCATGCTCTAAGACATTGTGACAACATATTTATGACAAAATTTAATCAGTTAAACAGCAAAAAATAAAAGTTAAATATGTGACTCAATATATAAAGGCACAATGCTTGTAATAATAATAGAAATTTAATATTTAATTTTTAACATATTTATATAAAAAATTTTAAAATTTAAGTTATTAGAACAGGTGTAGTGATAAAAAGTTTAGGTAGTATTTATGGGTTTATAGATTTAATATCACTGTGATTAATGTAATTTATATCACTGTAACCGCCGCTATAAGACAATTATAACTGAAACTGCCATTTTACTTGCTGCAATGAACAATTTATTTGCGGCGGTTCTGTAAAACCGCCGCTATAATGCAATTTTAGTAGAAACCGTCGCTTGAACTGCCGCAATGAATTATTTTTTACGGCGGTTTTACAGAACCGCCACTACAGTTACAATAATTTAGCGGCGGTGAGAATGAAACCGCCGCGATGTACTTATTTTGTGGCAGTTTGGAGGAACCGCCGCAGATCAACCGCCGCGAAACTGCCTTTTTGGTGTAGTGTTGGTTATTCATTTGGAAAAGCAAGCTTGATTGAAATTATGACAAGGCATGACAAGTGAGGTGATTTGAGGTGATTTTCCTTCAAGTTTGAAATGAAATAATTCATGAAAATGAGGGATGATTTCGGTCAGATTTGGGCAGCAAGGAGAGAGGAAAAATCTTCCATGTAATTGGGTGCTAATGATAGGATTAAGTGTAGGTTAGTTTAGGTACAAGGTTAGGAGTAATTAAGCTTAAGTTTAGGTAACTAAGCATGTGTATAAGGAATTTTATGACAAGGTTAGGAGTGCTCTTACATCATTAGAGAATTTAAAACTCATTTGTGAATAAACAATGTGTAACACAATCCCATGATTTAAGGAAAGAGAGAGAAAACACTATTTGTGCACTATTTGCACACTATTCATTGATTCCTACACTCAAAGTCCTTGAATTTAAAGATAGGGTTTTAAGTTTATCTAAACAATTTTAGGTTCTAATCATCCTTATTAAATTATTTTGACCTTAGATTAATTATGGAAATTAATTAACCTTCGATTAGAGCCTAATATTGCTTAGGTTTCGCTTAATCGTGTGATTAGGTGTAAACATACGAAACTACGGGCAAAATCGTAATTTTGCACTTATTTTGCTCGGGACCTCCGGGACCAAAACTGAGACAACAAAATACATAAAAACGTCTTTTAAAACCATCTGGAGAGGTTTCGGGTTCATCCGGCACTTGCAAAAGGGTAAAATACCACAGGGCGTTTTGGTCATTTTCACTCTAGTAGAAAATTGGGGCGTTACAATCGTGGTTGAGGGGCCAGGTTGGTCAAGGGAAGGCCACAATCTCCCTTCCCCTCATTATCTCATTTCAGGTTCTGTTCTCCCCCCTTTAACCATGGATTTCTTTTATCTTGAAAGATTGGGACCTGATCTTATATGGTTGTGTTTCAGGCTTGGTTTTGTTTTGGTTCCGGACAAGCTGTGATGATGATGGTTGTAGTGGTGGTGGTTTAGGTGAAAGGGAGGGTAGGTTCACGGTGGAGAGTGGCGGCGGTGTAGTTGCCGTGCAGGGTACTGCCACCCCCTTTCCTCTATTTCTCACTTTTTGTTTTATTCTATATATATATAGATTTTGCATGTATATAGACTATGATTTGGACTATGATGATGAGAATTGGTTTAGTTATGATTCGTGGATTCCTTTGTATGGCTATATTTTATTTTTGGCTGTGGTTTGATGCTTGGTTGTGGGAAGAGAACAGAGTATGCTAAGGTTCACTCAAAGAGTACAGGGTGTGTGTATTTTGTGGTCTAAGAATGGATGAGCTATGTGGCCTGTGAGTTGTAATTTGTCATCCAAGGATGGAGGGGCTATGGTGTATGCATGTGCATGTGTGATAGAGGAACAAAAAACTTAGACAACAACAACAAGAGCTCCTTACTTCTATTTTTCTTCCCCAGAATCTTGTTTGTTCTCTCCGTTTAGTTGATTACTAGTGTTTGAATGCCTATATTCTTTGCTGCTGTAATTTTTTCTTTTTTATAAAATTGGAGATAGTGATGGACATGAAATACTGATGGTGCTTCCTCTGGACTTGGGTCCATGTTTCAATCTTGCCCATGATTGTTGGTTAAGTGACTTGATAAAGTGCTCATGCTGCAGTGAGTGGGGAGTGTAAGGGATGGGAAAGAAATGTTACAAAATTAGCTTCAGTACAAGTAGCACACAGGTGATCATTTGATCACTCTAGTGTTTTGACGTGTGGCTTTATGTTTGCTTTTGTATTGCTTATTTGACAACTATTAATTTGACAAGGCATCGGAGACAAAAATAGTTGTATGAATAGCATCATCTCATCATCAAAGATTTCAAATGGCAATAGTCATTTCAACAAATTAAATTTCAAAGCAATCGGCACAATAACTTTCAAGCAAAATGCAAGACTAGAAATTATAAAGGAAATAATACAAGATGTGCACAATACATACTGTGAAATCATCCCTTAACACAATTATGCAATTAGAACACACATGAGTTACATGATTATATTATAGCTTACGGTATCAGAGCTTTGAATTATTTTTGTCTCAAAATAATACAGTCATGCATTACATACATAAAAAGGATAGATAGAGTTTAAGCAATATTAAAATGAATAACATATTTGTTCATTTCATTAAGTTAACTTAATTATAAAATTATATTATTTTCATAATGCATACAACTTTAGAGTTAAACTTACATCTTCTAGATAATCATTTTATTCAAGTGTTCAACGAAAGTGAATGTAAAAGAAGTTTGGGCATTATAAAATATGCAAATTTTGGATTTTCTTATATAACCTAACCTTAATAAATCATTATGACTCAAGATTAATAAGTAAAATTAATTTATCTTTCAATCATCCAAAACATGTTCTCAAGGGCATTTTGATAATTTTGCACAAGCCCACAAATTTGGGGTGTTACATGGTTGATGGTTGTTGTGTGGTGGTTTGGGATTGAGATGTGGTGGTTGAGGGTGGTGCTCTTAGAGGAATGAAGAAGAAGAAAGAGAGAACTCTTGAGAGCTAGAGAGAAAACTTGAGAATTCTTGAACTTGAGGTTTGCAAGAAAATGAGCAAATGGCTTTGTGGAGATCTTCCTTGTATTTATAGAAAAACTCAACATGAGGGGATGAGGGGGAGGTGAGTGGCCGGCCATAGAGGGAAGAGGAAGAGAAAAATATCTTTGTGTGAGTCATTCCAAGGTATGGCTAAGTATGGGCTTAGGTATGGTTCATGGTATGGTTCTTTAAGTGTATTTTAATTGAAATTCAACATATGATAGAATAAATGGGAGGAGTGGCCGGTGGCCTTATGGAGGATTTGGGAAGGAAAATTTCTCATTTCATTTGGGTTATGACATGGTTTAGGGAATAGGTTTGATTAGGTACTTGATTAGGATTGAAATTAGGTGTTTAGGTGAGAAAGTGAGCAATTAAGGTGGCTCAAGACAAGCTAAAGTGTGTTCTTGCACAATTAGTACAAATCCACCTTTATTAGTAAGGAATCTTATCGCATGACCATTCCCACGATTTAGGGAATTGAATAGAGAAAATACTATTTCAAATTGACATGACACTAATTCTTGAATTAAGGAAAAGGTTTTGAGTTTTCTTAAGCAATTTTAGGCCCTAATTAACCTCAATTAATTATTTTAACTCTAGATTAATTATTAAAACAAATTAATCTTCGATTAGAGCCTAATATTGCTTAGGTTTCATTAATTATGTAATTAAACTCGTTATGCCCTTAATTAGGGGCAAAACGGTAATTTTTCATAAAAACTTCCCGGGATCACCCAGTCTTAGACAGACGTTAAACACCCCTTAAAAATGACATTCCAAATTCCCAGGCAAGGTCCGGGTCCAGGCAGGAATTAATTCTGTGCCAATTAGTCATAGGAACATTTTGGTAATTTTGCGTGTAGGAACTCAAAAATGAGATTCTTCTACTCTATTAACACATATAACACATGTAATCACACATAATCCCCGTTCAATACTAAAATAGCCCTTTGGGGATGGTCGGGGCCGGTTATCCTTGTTCTCCCAGTAAAATGGCCTCAGGGGCATTTTGATCATTTGTACTCGGGAAAAATCGGGGCATTACACATATAAAATTTCTCGATTCTCACCCTTATAACACGATCACAAAGCATTTAAAAGCAATATTTGTTAGTAACTAGTGAGGTCTATGGTAAGCAGCCTGCGAATGACGGAGAGAGGAGAATAATAACCTAACAATTTTTAGTAGTGTCCTTTTTTGGTTTCATTTTATTCTTTATGACTGCCACAAGATATCAATATTTTAGTTTTAGAACAAAAAAAAAATTTAAGTTTTGAAAGGAGAAAAAAATTCAGATCGGTCTGGTTTGCCGATTTTCCCAGTTTTCCTTGGTTTTGACAAGTTCTAGACTGGTTTTGATTGGTTTTGACTTCCCTCGATTTTTTGAGCTTAACTGGATCGGCCAGGTGACCGGTCTTGGTCGGACCGGTAAGATCGGTCAGTCCGGTCAGGTCAGATTTTCTCTTCCATGCTAGCTACCCTTACCTGTAATTTTGGGTCCTGGATTTCACTAAATCTGAACCCTATACGTCCTTGGAGAGCTATATGATATAATTATATTCATGAGATTAAAAGTTCTGATAATTGTTCCTAGAGAAAAATAAGTTAAAGAGTAATTTTTAATGAGTTTTATGAATCCTTTACACATTTTGTTTTTAGCCTACAAGTTTATAAAATCATAAGAATTTCTAAATTTGAACTAAAACCCAAAATTTAGATTATGAATTGTTGGGATTTTGATTTTTTTGATATTTTATTTGAATCCTAATAAAGGGTATTTCCTTATTCACATTTATGTTTTAAAGTTAATGGACTTAAAAATTAATAGATGTAAATAAGTGGATTCTGGTGAGAGCTGCAACACTCAATTAGCGCTACAGCAGTTAGGAAATAGTAAGACAGTGCGATAGCAGAATTCATGCTCTTTGGTGAGCGCTGGAGCACTCAACAATTTTATAAAAACCCTATTTCATGTTTTAGAAAATAAAAACACAACCTTCACCCCCCAAAACATGAAGAACTCGTCTCTCTACCCCTTTCTCACTTTATTTCACTCAATTTAACTCTAATCTTTCATTATCAAGGCTTAAAGGTAAGAGATTTTGATGTTTCCACTTCCTTTCTTCCATTTCCCCTTTGTTCTTGAAGTTGGCCTTGCTATTTCTCCATGTTATCCAAAAGGTGATGCTCCTCCTTAGTATTAGAGTCAAATCTAAGTTATCTAGTGATTTCTAGAAGTTAATCTATAGTACTATGGCTCCTATGTTAGATATTGGTGTTGTTCCTACTCCAATGAGATCCATCAGTATAGATCCTTTATGGTCCATCCCACCATGTAAGTGGGTTCGCACTTGTGATCTCTATGTTTCCATTAGAGTTATTGTCATGAAACAGACTTAAAGTTTGGTTTTCAGAGATTGTTGTACAAGATTTGTGGTTTATGTTGATTTATGAAATTGTAATTTTTTAAACAAGTATGAACTATGTTTTAGAAAACTGAAGGGATCATTATTGATAAAATGATTCCATCTAGAGTTGATTTTAATTGTGATTATTAGTGAATTATGATTGTTAAAATGGTTGTTTTGTGTTGAACATGGATTATGTAAGTGATACTAGAGAACCTCAAGATTTAAAGATTGTTATTATGATTTTAGTATTTTCAAGCTTATGAAAGAATGTTGTTGAGAATTGATTTAGAAATTTAGACATAAAAGGATTTTAGAGCACGAATCGTCGTATGACTCAAAACAGTTAGTGGATACATATTTTGTGGACTCGAAATCATAATGCCTACAAAGGGAGATCCTTTGGACATGATTTCATAGTTGCAGTTATGCTAAGATCAAACTGTTAGAGTTACATGGATTCAAAGCTCTCAAAGTATTTAGAGATTTAAAAAGTTTTGGATTTACTTGAGTTATGAATAGACTAGTTTAGACAGTAGCTATAGAAAACAGACAGCGAGTTAACGACTGCATGATCGTTAACCTTGATACCAAGTTGCCCTAAGGGCAATTTCATAGAGCAGACAATGGAACCTATTTAGGTGTCTATATTAGATCCCTGATAGGTCATAGAGCAAATTATTTTCAGTTCTTGAAGAACCATAGAGTAGAGATTCCTATTTCTCTAATAGAATACTATTGATTTGATTTATAGAAAATCATGATTTTGATTATATATATATATGTGTGTGTGTGTGTGTGTGTATATATGAAATGTTTTAGAATTGTCATACTACTATTATGATTTATTACATTTTTTTTGTGTCCTATGAAGGGGGTTTCAGGTGGAAATTCACTCACTGAGTTTTACACAATACTCACTTCCCTTCATTCTCTATTTCATGGATAGAATAGCTGTTACAAATTCTTCTCAATCATCATCCTTCTAGCAGTACTAAAGTTTCAGTGGTGAGCTTTACTTAGGTGAAGTGGTTATAGTTTTGTCTAAAATGCTCTAGTATAAATGCAGGTAGGATCTCAACCATAGAGCATGATTTACATTTTGTTTCCAATGTATTATTTGTATTAGTTTTATAGTCAAAGCAAACTTTAGCATATGCATTGTATTATGATACATGGACTTTGAATGTGATTTATAAAAGAACCAGTTATGATTACTTATGGGTTTTTAAAGAATAGGTGATTTGTATTTATAAAAGAAAATTTCTATTTTAAATGGATTTTATGAATAAAGCATGCATGTAGAAACGGTTAACAGGTCATGAGGCTTACGTGAGAATGAGATTTCCTATGTGCCGGTCACGTGCCCTTGGGTCGTGAAATTTTATCTTTGGTAATGGCGTTGAACATGAAATCGATGATCAGCCTGGGTAGGTTCATATTCTTCTTAGCCAAGAAGCAATACAACAACATGCAATCTATGCTATGAGCATATTTGTGATTCCTAATCTAGACAAGATTGAGAACTGAACAACTGTGTACACCTTTCTTAAATTGGCACTCTATATAGCAGTTGTAATTTCATAGCGTTTGAGAATGATGGAAGTAGTAAAAATGCTTGGACACATCTACTTAATTGATTCCCAATGAGCGAGTCCAGTTGCTTGAAGAGGTGTAGATGATCCCTTTGTGGGAGGATCTAACCACATTAGATAGGCTTGTGGATCCAATTTCTAGAGAGAAATCTCTAATAAAGGTCTTCAGGGAGGTTTTTGGGGTTCCTTCAGTTGAGTAGAAGGTAATCACCTTGCCAAGGAAGGCTCTATCATTGATCTCGAGGAAGTCTTCCCACCCTTGGAAAGAAAAGACCTCATTGACAATAGAAATTTCTTCAAGAAGCTACTTTCTTAGATTTTTCCAAAGAGTAACTTTCTAGAGAGCAATTGTTCACGTAATGATCCTACATCTCTAGATCATTATACATGTAAAATAGACATCTTTTTGTTACACTGCGGTCAGCTACTTTCTTTTTGCTATTAGGTTTGAGGTTTGAGAAGAGTGAAGGGATGAGTTTGAGGGTTTGAGATGTGGAGAGGTTACAAGAGCAAGGGTTTGCAGGGAATGTGAAATGGTTTAGAGGTTTTAAAGAAAATAGTTTGAGGTTCAAAATAAAGGGTTTTGATGTGAGGCGTATGAGGTATCGGGAATTATTAATGTGATCTAAGAAAAAGTCTGGAAACTGATGCAATATGGAAGAGATAAACTCCAAAAGGTAGGAATTATCCCGCCATTAATAATTCTTTAGAAACCAAATATGGTATTTGAACTTAAGGTGTAGTTTCTAAGTTGTCTTCCTATTCTCTGAGTGATCTTCTGAAAGATCTCCTTAATTCTGAACCCATGTAGCTTTCTGACCCATATATTTGAACCTTTAATCCACTTTTTGAGCTTGCAAATTGACATTCTGAACTTGTCTTGATGATTTTCTTCCTAGGCCTCAGTTTAATGTCTCATTGGGGGACTCCAGAAAGTTTCATGTATGCATGTGATGTAGGGTTTTCAAAAATATTTGAGGTTTAAAATCTTTTTCAAATAACAAAAGTGATCTTCAGCTAATGGTTTATGAATATGGGTTAGAGCAGCTTGGTAGCTAGCAAGGCTCATAACCTTGAGGTCACGAGTTCAAATCCTATCTCTACAACTGTTTTTCACAAAAACAAGGGTTTAAGAAGAAAGGGTAAAAGTGGATAGCAGGATCGAACCCATGTCTTCTCGTTGGCAAAGAGAAATTTTTACCATTTGACTATATCCACATTTTTATCGTACTTGATATGTAATACTTGATTATCAATATTCACAAAGTTTAGCTCAACATCATCCTTTTGAACATGATTTCTAATAAAGTGATGTTTTATATCAATATGTGTTGATCAAGAATGCTGAATAAGAGACTTTGCAAGATTAATAGCACTTGTGTTATCATATAAGATAGGGATTTTTGAATACCTGAAGTGATAATTCCCTAGCTGGTTTCTAATCCAAATCATTTGAGTACAATAATTTGTAGCAACAGTATACTCAGCTTTAGCTATTAAGAGCGCTATTGTGCTCTGCTTGTTGCATGACTAGGTGATGAGGCATTCTCCAAAGAAACAACAACATCCACTAGTACTTTTTCTATCCAGTCTATCTCTAGTGAAGTTTGTTTGCTCTAAAACCCTTCAGAAACTTCAAAGCTTAAGGTTTTAAACAATAACAAGACAAATTTTGTTAAAATATTTTGAAGAATGGGCTAATATTTTCACTTGAGTTTCTACATTGTTTATAGGACCATTCTCATAGACATATTCGCTCAATCAATGAGTAAGTTTTCCAGAATGTCATGTTTCAACATGATTATAATCTCATTCAAAGAGATTCAGAACCTAAACAATATGAAAAATAGCTCTAAGAAGGAATGTGTACATGAGAGAGGATTTTCGACTTCAAAAATAAGTCCAGATCTTCTGAGAATAGTTCACACATTCAGAAAGTGTTGATCAATAAAGAAATTCATCATTTTGTAAAGCAAGTTGTGAATGTAGTCTTCAATCTCAAGAGAAAGATTTCTATTAAGCTCAGCTTGAAGAAATGAGGAGCAAAGTAAAGTTCAAAAACTGAAAGCGCTATCAGAAAACATGAGTAATAAGAAATTTTGCACTTTATAGAAAAGGAGGGAAAATTTAAATTTCAAATTAAAGTCAACACCTGAAAAGAGCTAATAGTGACATTTACCATTTTTGCTTTGTTAATGGTCCTAGCTTCTAGAAGAATGAGATTAGAAACAATGGCTAAAAAGTAAAAACTTCTTTCTGAAGCATCACTTAGAAACCACCCATTTGACGTTGTTCTCTATGCCTGCAAAAAGTAACTTTGACACAATCTAGCTACTCTTCTACATGGCTTTCCCTAGGACACAAAAAGTAGATCTACACGTGTCAAATGGAAGCAAAATCAAAGGGCAGTGGTTTGATTTGAAGATCAAGTATAAAAAGATGTCAAGTGCTTACAACTCAAGACTTTTGAAAGATATTTGACAAGAATGCCGAAACATGAATCCTTCATCTTTTTCTAAAAAACATACTGCATCTTGTATTCAATTTCTGTATCTATTACTTTCTAGTGCTAATTAGATATTAAGTTCTTAGGAAGAATAATTTAGAAAGAAGTCACTCAAAGCTTTCAGAACTCATACTATGTCAATTATAGAAAAGCTTGAGTGTTCATTTGTTAGAGAAAACCAACTTTAAACAAATCATTGTACCCTGATCCATTAGTAATCATTGTAAGGTTAGCATGGAGAGGATAGTTAAAGACTACTTGGAAGTGATTGTAGAGTGAGCTGTTGGTTATGTTAGTTAGCTTAAGAATGCTAAGCAAAAACTATTGTGCTTTTTCTAGGTTGAGAAAAGGAATTAGTGGAACTCAATAGCTTGTTGAGAACTGGATGTAGGTAGGATTGACTAAATCAGTATAAAAACTCATTGTGTAATATCTTTGTACTCTTTCTATCTCTTTTACATTATGCTTTGGAAATTTAAAATCATATATTTATGAAAATCTAAAATTGTTTTCAAGTTTTCAACTCATTTCAGAAAGTTACTTTTTGAAAGCTACTAACTAAGTTTTCAGCTGCACTTCAAGTATACACTTGATAGACACTGTTTAAAGTTTTCATAAATGAAAAGAAATTAAAGCATGCTCCAATCCCCTTTTCTCATGCAGCTTTCAACGTACAAAGTCAGCATCATAGAAACCTACAATCTTGCCAGAAGTATCTTTCTCATACCATAACCTAAGATTAGTAATACTAGCCAAATATCTTAGAATCCTCTTAACAACCTTTAAGTATGATTGTTTTGGGTTAGATTGAAATCTAGCACAAATACCCATACTTAATTGAATTCCGGTCTACTTGCTGTGAGATACAGAAGTGAGCCAACCATTTCTCTATAATCACTTTCTGATACTTTTTCTTTATCCTTATTTGTATCAATGACTTGATATAGATACATGAGGGTGCTCATAGGTTTAACTTGATCCATATTAAATCTTTTCAAAAGCTCTTTTGTGTATTTTTTTTTATGGATCAAGGTTCCCTCTTTTTGTTGTTTTATTTGTAAACCAAGAAAGAATTTTAGTTCACTTATCATGCTCATCTCAAATTCACTTTACATTAGTTTGGAATGCTTTTCACATGGAGAATGATCAGTAGCACCAAATATGATGTCATCAACATATATTTGGACTATTAAAAAGTTATTATCTTGTTGTAATATAAATGAGGTTGTGTCAATGTTACCTCTTTTGAACCCATTCTTTAGTAAGAAAGTACTCAGTTTTTCATACCAAGATCTAGGAGTGTCTTTGTTAACTTAAAGACATGGTTGGGAATATCTTCACTCTCAAAAATCCAGAGGCTGCTTTACATAGACTTTCTTAGAGAGAAATCCATTTAGAAAGGCAAATTTCACATCCATTTGGTATAGAATAAATCCTTTGAAGGCTGTAAAAGCACGTAGCATTCTGATGGCTTCAAGCCTTGCTACTGATGCAAAGGTTTCATCATAATCAATTCCCTTTTATTGATTATAACCTTGTGCCACCAATCTTTCTTTGTTTATGATAACTTTTCTATCTTCGTCTAACTTGTTTCTGATACCCACTTAGTTCCAATGATAGTTTTTTCTTTAGGTTTCTCCATAAGGATCCAAACTTTACTTTTCTCAAATTGATCTAGTTCTTCTTGCATAGCTTCCACCTAGCTTTGATCATTCAAAGCATCTTCAATATTTTCTAGTTCAATGGTGAAGATGAAGGAACAATTGGTTTCATCTATGAGGGATGATCTTGTCTTGACACCCTTAGAGATGTCCTCTAGAACTTGATTTTCAGAGACTGCTCAACTCTTCTATAGTTTAAATACCCATGTTGATCTATAGTTTCTCTACCACCTTCAGATTGCTCATCTTCATGTTCAAAAATATCACTTTGTAAAGGCTTTGGAGTTCTAAGTAAGCTTTCTGAGTTGACTACGTTCTAGAGCTTACTTTCTAAAGATTGTGCTTTCTCTAGCTTGCCTTTTGAGGACTCCTTGAGATTCAACTTCTCAAGATTTTCTTTTACGTCCACTAGATTATCAACAAAGTCTTTCTTGAATTCTTTGAACTTGATGTGGATAGTTTCCTCAGCACAAAGTGCCCTTTTGTTGTATACCATGTAAGCTTTAGAGACTAAAGAATATCCTAAGAAAATTCCATCATCAGACTTAGGATCAAACTTTGTGACCTTTTTCTTGGTATTAAGAATGAAACAGTTAGATCCAAAGACATAGAAATGTAAGATGTTCAATTTTCTACCCTTCAATAGCTTTTAACAAAAATTCTATTTTGGATATAGCATGAGCTATTGACATTCTCTACCCAAATACCTTTTGATAAACAACTTTCTAAGAGTATTGTTCTAGCAATTTCCTACAAGCTTCTATTTTTTCATTCAATAACCCCATTTTGTTAGGGAGTTGTAAGAGCAGAGAACTCATGGGAAATGCCATGGTTTTCACAAAATTCTTCAAAAATAAAATTTTCAAATTCTCCTCCATGATCTGATCTAATAAAGATAATTTGAGAATTTTTTTCATTACAAATTCATTTTGGAAAAACTTTGAATTTCTTAGCCACCTCATCCTTAGAAGGTAAGAAAATAACCCATGTAAATCTAGAATAATCGTTTACTATGACCAGATAGTATCTTTTTCTAGCAAGCCTTGCAGTCTTAATTGATCCAAAAAGATCGATGTGTAAAAGCTCTAGTGGCTTAGTAGTTGATGCTACATATTTATTATGGAAAGAAGCTTTGGTTTGCTTGCCTTTCTCACAGAAATCACAAGTGAAGTCCTTGTCATCACTGATCTTAGGAAGACCTTTAACAAGTTCTTTCTGAGATAACTCAGAAATTAGCTTCATATGAGCGTATCCATGCTTCTTGCACCATAGCCACTTATCATCTATAAAGGATGCAAAACATTTTATGTCTTGATCTAGAAGGTTATCCAAGAATGACACATAAGTGTTATCATGTCTTTTGCCAGATAAAATAACTTGTCCAAAAGTAGGATTCATCACATGGCATGCCTTGGCATTAAACCAGACATTAAAGCCTTGATCACAAAATTGGCTTATGCTTAACAAATTGTGAGCCAGACCCGCAACTAACAAAACATCAGAAATTTGGTGAGAATTATCTTTACAGACATTTACAATACCTGTGACTTTAGCTTTTCCTCCATCAACAAATTTTACAAAACTTGAGTTCTTAGGCTTCAGGTTTCTGAACCACTTTCTACATCCTAACATGTGTCTAGAGAAGTCATTGTCCATATACTACTTGGTGTCCTTCTCAATGTGCATTCTCAAACATACCTGCAACAAAGACAATTTCTATTTTAGGTACCCATATTTTCTTGGGTCCTTTTGGGTTAATTGTTTTTGGAGGAGCTTTTCTACCCTATTTTACTGCTTTTCTTCTCATAAAGCATTTGTCAGGTGGATATCCCTTTTTATGATAGAAATTATAGCATTTTTTATTCTTAATTTTCTTTGACGAGGTTGCTTTACCTTTCTCATCCATTTCATTCTTATGCCCCAATCTTATTTTTTGAAAATAAGGTCCCAGACCATTAATCATCAAATCAAGATTCTTGGAGTCATTTACCATCTTTTCTAAATCTTATTTGAGAACCTTCGAAGTTTTCTCTAGTTTAGAAATGACTTTCTGAGCTTTCTAATCTTTGTTAGAATCTTCGTTTTCTAAGGACTTGATTTTTATATTTAAAAACTTATTTCCTCCTTGTATTTCTTCTTTCTCAAGTCTTAGGTTCTCAAAATCTGTTTTAGCTTTGTCAAGCTCTAAAACTATTTTCTGATGATTCTTTTTTAGGTTAAGATAGTAAGAAGTCAGGGTTTAAGAGTTTTCAAGCAACTCATCATATAAAGCTAGTAATTCATTACAAGATTGGATTCAGATGGCTTATTTACCTTAATTTCTCCTTCTAAAGTGTAGTCAGCCATGAAACACAGGTTGTCCACGTCGTCAAGCTCATCTTGAATTTCTGAGCCCTCTTTTTCTTCCTCTGAGTTACTCTAGTGGCAAGCATTCCCATTTTTTTCTTTGAAGAGTACTTCTTCTATGGACCCTTGAGCTTGCGATAGTCAGTCTTGTAATGTTCCTTCTCTCCACAGTGATAACTGCTCACATTTTCTAGTTTCTTTTTGTCCTTTTTGTCTTTTTTGAAGCTTATGTCCTTTCTTTTATTGGTTTTGCTCTTCCAAAATTTTGACATTTTCCTTATTATCATGGAGATCTCATCTCCATCTAGTTCGTCAGACATCTCCTAATTCATCTTCTTTTTCTGAGGTTTCAGCAACTTTCATAGCCTTACCCTTGATCTGCTTCTTGTGGGATGTCTCTAAGGCAACATATTTATTTTTCTTTATGGTTTCATCATGAATTTCAGAAAGTACTACCTCATGGGTTCATTACAAAATATTGTGTTTATTGTGGTGGTTAAATTAAGGTGGTTCTTTGAAACTACTGTGATATGCAATGAATTACGACGATTTTGTTGACCACACACTACAATTTTATTGAAAATTACAGTGCTTATAATCGCCCTAATGTTTTGGTAGCATTCTCCCCTACTGACACAAAAGAAAAACCTATTCTTCTATATTCACACAACCAACACAACCCTTCTTCCACCTAACCCTTTTCCTTCCTTGTCCAGTCGCGACACCACCGGGCCCTAACCGCTGCTGCTGCGCATCCTCGCCACATCCACCCCCTACCCGGCCATCATGCTCTCCTCTTTTTCCATCCCATCTTCATTATTTGCATCCACATCCTCCTCCACTTTGCAGTACACTTCGTGAATAGTGCTGCGCGCCCTTACCAGCATCCATCATGTCCTCGCCTTCTGCTTATCACACAATGTAACACCCTAATATTTAACCTAACATGCCTAGGACACATTTAAGTTAATTATTAGTTATTACCCTTTTGTTTAGGTTCTTACTTTTAAATTGTTAGCGAAAATACTGATCAATTTCTTTCTTTTTTTGAAATTTTAAAACGAAAACATGAGCCACATAACTTGAAAGAACTACGTCATATGATACGCCTAAAAGCCAATAAGGAACTAGACTCATCACAAGCATACATGGATTTAGAGTGAATCTCAAAACATAACACATCATCACGAAGACATTCATAAGTATCATCAGAGGTTCATATTACGTAAGTGTTTATCATAATAGAGTTATACCCACCAATAATGGTTGGGACAGTACAATCATCTAAAGGCACAAAAGCAAATAACAGATACAACTAATCAGGGTCTCGACACCCTCTACACTTAAACAGATAACCCCTAAAAGCAAGGAGGGCTATCGTCCATGTGATAAAGTGCAGACCCTTGATGAGATCCACAGTCGCCTCCTACTACCGCTCATGAACAAAATCATTGTCCTCTAAAGACGTGATGGAAGAAAGAAAGAGGGGATGAGAATTTTATAAAAGAAACTCAGTAGGGAGTTCTCCTCCTAACAAGTGCCATCATCTACGTCCTCAGGAACCACAAGTTTCTTTATAAAGTGGTGAGAATGCATATGGTTCAACTATTAAGTTCCAAAAATTATTATCTAAGGCCCGTTCATTTTAGAATACATCTTAATGCAAGAATGTAACATGACATACCATGACCACATAACTAATGCCTTAATTAAACAACATATAATAAAGAATGCAAATTCTTCTAGCATGATCTTTTCCTCAATATTTCTTTTAGGTGACTTAAGGTTCTTATCTCTTTTTCTTGGGGGCCACCCTATCATTCTCTTCTCTCTCAAGTTCTTAATTATGAGCTCATACTTCACTAGTCGTCACTAGCTTATACTTATCTTCTCGATAAGTATGCTTATCCTCTTGATAAGCAAATTCCTGGCTCCATTTCACAGTGTGGGGTAGGGGGCATAGGAACACTTATCCTTTCGATAAGTATGCTTATCTTTTTGATAAGCAATTCCCCGGGATCACTTTACGCCTAGCCCGGCTTGTAATGCCCGGGGATTGCAAAGTCGGGGAGTGATTGCCAGTGCAAGGAGGCACGGATAAGGAGCGACTCCTGGCAAACTTTGAAAACGGAGAGGGTACATGAATGAACCGATTACACACCCGAATGAGAGGGATCCTAAAACTGTATAGGCATGGGACTATGTAGTTGAGGAGGACTTATATGAATTGATTTGTACTACCTATACCAAGAAGATGTATCTTCTTTTCAGTAGCCCATCACTAAAGAACTCCACAGTTAAGCGTGCTTGACTTGGAGTAATTTTGGGATGGGTGACCTCTTGGGAAGCTTTCCCAGGAAATTGAGAGTAAGGACAAAGCATGCTGAAAGGACCTGTGTTGGTTTGTGGGGATAGTCGTCAATCCATAAAGCAGCAGGGGATGTTACACGGCTCGTTACGAAAGGATCATTTCTGAGTGTTTTAGGTCACCTTAAGCTTTAGCATCTTATGTTGACAAGCAAGAGTACAAACATATCATACAATGTCACATGCTCTCATATTCTTATAACATATGCATCTTGAATCATTCTAAGAGTAATCATAACATGCCATGAATCTTTGTAATTGGCAAACAAATATGCAAACATAACATCTCATAGTTTTTGAAACATCATAAATTCATCATCGTGTAAAATAAACACTTTCCTTAAATGATAAAACCTCAAGAACATCATTAAACAGTGTTGGACAGTTCAGAACAAAAATTAAAAGTTGAGTAATTTCAGCATTCTAGAAGTTAGTTTTTGACCCTTTTCTCATTTCTGGCTTTTCCTAAAATGCTAGAATTAATTTCCTATACCAATTATGGGTGATTCCTACATATTTGCTAAGTGATAAACATCTTTTTACAGAATTATTATTTGCTAAAACAGAATCCATTCTTAAGGGTCCTAGAAATCACATATATGATCCTTTCTAGTCGCTAATCTTTCTCTATGTGTTAAAAGTAATTATTATACTAAGTATTAGCAAATTCTTCATACTTAAAAAATCCCAAATAGCACCATAACATATTAAAACAGTTGGACAGTGGCTGAAAAAAAAGGGTCGTTAAAAGCTTCTAAACTTACAATTTTACGGGTTTCTAGTTGCTAGTTTTTACCTAAGATGCCAAGGATGATTTTCACCGCAATTTGTAACGCCTCGATTTTCTATCTGAGAGAAAATGACCAAAATGCCCTTGAGGTCATTTTCTGCTCGAAATTCGAGGATAGTCGGCCCGGTAGTTCTCGAAGGGTCAACTCGATGTTTGAAGGGGATTGGATGAACCTTGAGTGATTTCGGAAACAAAAATCGTGTTTTTTGCAGTTTCGGGTCAAAATGACCAAAATACCCCTATAGTGTTTTATGCGGGTAAAGGTGTCGTTTGAGCCAGAAACTTTCCCCAAAGATTTAAAATGACGTTTTCATGTGTTTAACAGTATCTGTTTAAGTCCCGATGGTCCCGGGCAGTTTTTGTATAAAATTACGATTTTGCCCCTGGCATAGTGCCATTTGAGCTTAATGATGTGATTAAGCAAACCTAAGCAATATTAGGATCTAATCGAAGATTAATTAATTTCCATAATTAATCTAGAGTCAAAATAAGTTATAAAAATTAATTAGAACCTAAGATTGCTTAGATTAAACTCAAAACCCATTTTCTTTTAAAAACTCAAGTTTCCAAAACATAGAATCTTAAATAGTGTTTTTACTATTCACTCTCCATACTCCAAGAAACTTAGGTAGAGTAGGATTTTGACCCCACTAATGGGCTAGAATGCTCACTAATCATGCCTTAAAATAACCTTGATTACCTATCATTTCACTTACACACTTACTTACAAGTTCCTAATCCTAAGCCTAATCAAAGCTACAGCTAAACACACCTCTAAACCACAATTAAATGAAAGATCTTCCTTCCCCATTATAAGGTGGAAATGGCGCCACCTCACCCTCCATTGTCCATCACATGTTTGTTCACTCATACACTCAAAGAAGCATGCTACACCATGCCTAAACCCATGCCTATACCATGCCTTACACCTTACCTTGAAATGACATAACCTAGAGATATTTTCTCCCTCCTTCCTCCCCTAAAATGGCGCCACTTTTCCCTTCCATTCTCACTTATCATGTTTCATTTCTCTATAAATAGCATGCTTGGATGAACTTGAATCACTTTTGGTTCATTTGCCAAGTTGAGTTTTCAAGAGCACCTTAAAACTTTTCTTATTCTTTTAAGCTCAAGAACTCTTTTTCTTCCTCATCTTCTTCATCTTCTTCAAGCTCACATAGAGCCACCACACCTCAACCTCATACCACCACTTCTCAACCATACACCATCTTTTAAACACAAAAGCTCAAAACAAACACCTCACCTTCCTTTTCTTCCTTCTTTGGCCGAATCTTCTAGCTCACTTAGAAGGAAATTTTTCTTCTCATTTCACTTCAAGAACCAAGCTTTCCTCTTCACCACTTGGTAGGGATTTTGTTCTTTAATGTTTTTTCTTTTAAAGCTTTGTCAAAAATGAGTTTTTGCTAGTTTCTCTTGACTTTTAGAACTTCTTTTTCTTCTCTTTGATTTCGGCCTTGGAGCCTTTTTTTTTAAAGAAAATGATGCTTGATGATGAGGGTTCAAGATGTAGATCATGAGAATCTTCACTTGTGAAACCTCTAGAGCTTGGAACTTGGTTCTTGGGCCAAGCATGTTTGGGTTTTTCCTTTTCTTTTCATGCTCTAGATTCGGTTTTCATTCCTTTTCCTTGATCCTAGTTTTGATTTTAAAGGCTCATGTTAGATGGGAAATGACTCAAGGATGAGAGCACATGATGTTGGTGTTGATGTATCATCAAGATCATGGCCTTTAGAGTTTTAAAGTTTCATCCTTTCTCCTTCATAGTTTCGGCCATGGTTTCCTTTTCTTTGATATTTTGGTTGTGTCACCAAAGACATGGTGAGATAGTTTCTAAAACTCAAAGCTTGGTTTTCTAACTTGATCTATTTTTGGTTCTTTAAATAATATTCATGCTTAACTTGTTTCTTTTAATCCATTCCTTAAGCTTGATGATGAAGTTCACACCATATGGTTTCTTTGTAAACCTTGGTACAAGAACTCTAAAGCTTGCTTTACCTTTCCATGATAAGTTTGGGTTAAGGTTTAAGTTCCTTCAAAGTCTTGTAAGAGCTCTAGTAAAGATGTAAAAATGAACTTGCATATTTATTTTCCTTGCCTAGCATATTTATTTTTGAGCTAATCACCTAAAACGTAAAAGTTAAAACAAGAGTTGCATTCTCATATCACCTAATAATTAATCTCGAAGCTCACCTATTTCGGCCTTAAAGTCGATTGTTGTGGAGTCTAGAGCACTAAAATAAAGAATTGGACTTGTATTTATATTTACTTTCCTTGTCTAGCATATTTATATTTCATGTCATCACTTAAATCCTAAAAGATAAAATGAACGTGCATATTTACTTTCAAGTCTTGCATATTTATATTCCTAGCACCTCATATTTATATTTTAAGTCCTTGCATCTCATATTTATTTTGAAGTTCTCACTTTACCTTATAATGAAGACTAAAATAGAATGCATAGCACGTTTACTTTTCGTCATCACTTAAAGACTCTAGAGCTCAAAGACTTGCCCTTTTATCTCAAGCTAAAGTTTGGTTATGGAAGCATTCACTTGAATGCACAATTCAGCCATGTAATGATGATGAGCTTGGTGTGAGTTTCATCTAGTCACAAGTGTCCATAATCTATGTCTTAGGATTTTCTTAAGCCTAGGAGAACTCAGAATATTTCAAGTATGATTTTACGTTTTAAATTCCAATCTTGGGCCAACTCAAATGGTTGTTGTCCTTGTTGTAATGCCCTGATTTTCACTAAACTTTCAAAATGACCAAAATGCCCCTGAGGTCATTTTTACCCGAAACACGAGGATGGCCGGCTTTGGCCATCCTCATAGGGTTCATATGTTATATGAAAGGGATTGTATGATTGTGAATGTCCAACGGAGCAGAAAAACCTCATTTCTGAGATTTCTGCGCATAAATGACCAAAATACCCATGTAACAGATTTAAGGCAGTTTTAAAGTTCCGTTTTGACCCAGACGTTGTCCCGAGGTTTAAAACAATGATTTTAAGGCATGAACTATGTTTGTTTAAGTCCCGGAGGTTTCGGGAAACTTTTGGTGAAAATTACGATTTTACCCTTGCATATTGTATTTTAAGCTTAATGAGTTATTTAACTCTAAACCTAAGCAATATTAGGCTCTAATTAAAGGTTAATTAATTTTTGTAATTAATCTAGAGGAAAAATCATTATTTAAAATTAATTGGAACCTAGAATTGCTTAGGAAAATTCAAACTTAATTCTAGTCTCTTTCTTTAAAGAGAAAAAGTATCTACGAATAGTGTTTTTACTATTCACGCTCCCTTTTCCAAGAAAGGTTGTCACACCCACATCACTAGTCATAGAGGTATTGACTCCATTAAACCTATAAGACCACTTCTAACCTAGGGGATTATAGCTTTAATTAACTAATTAGTTTACTTAAAGTACCTACTTAACAACCATTAATCCTAAGCCTAATCTATGTCACACCAAAGCACACTTCTAGAACATGATTTGAGGATATATTTTTCCTCTCCAAGGCTGCCCAAGTGGCGCCATCCTCCCCCTAGAAGTCAAATAAAAGTTAGTCTAAGTTGTCAAGCTACCCTATGACACATGTCTTGTACTCTTTCAATCAATGTCCAACTTTCAAGAAAAATGTCATTCAAAGATTTAAAGAATAAATTATATAGTCAATCAAGGTTTTCAATTCATTTCTAAATTAAAAATATTTATGTCATTCAAATTCAAAAAGAATGAATTATTTTTGTGGTCATTCAAGCTTTCAATCAAACTTTTTCAAGACACCATGTCTTACACCACCTTACCTATGCTTTGGAAATTCAAGCCTAGAAAATATTTTCTTCTTTTTGGACATGGAATGCACGGTTTTTCCACTCCTTTACAGCCCAAAATTTTATGATTTTATTCATTTAAATGGTTTGGAAATAAGCTACATTTTTAGCCATACTTTAGGACATGCATAGCTAGACTTTTCACCATGCTTTGAATGACTAACACCATGGTTTGAACAAAGATATTTATTCCCTCTTGTGGCTGTAAAATGGCCGAGTTTTCCCCCCCCCCAAAAAAAGGGCCACCATTATTTCAATTCATTTTACTTCTCTATAAATAGGTAGCTTAGGGAACTTGAAGCACCTTTTGTTCATTTTACTAAAGCTTAGAGTTTAGAGCACTTTGAGGTTTTCTTTCTCTCTCAAGTTCAAGAGTTCATCCTCTCCAATTTCTTCATCTTCTTCATTTCCTCTCAACCCCAAACACTAGGTAGGGAGCTTTTCAAATAATGCCTTTCTTTTTTTTTTTTTTTATCTTAATGCTTAATGCTTGATCTTGCTTGAATGTTGTGTTGTGGTGAGTTTTCTCACAAGTTTCATTTCGGTTTTCTCCTTCTCTTTTTCTTTCATTTTCGGCCTCAAGGCCAAGGTAATGAGAGCTTGATGATGAGTACTCTCCAAGATGAAACCATGAGTTCATCTTAAAGTGAGGCCTCTAAAGCTTGAACCTTTCTTAAGAAAAAGTTCCATTCTTTCTCCTTTTTCTTTCTTTTTCGGCCTCAAGGTCAAGATGAGGAGAGCTTGATGATGAGTGCTCTCTTGAGATGACCCTATGTTCATCCTAACATGAGACCTCTAAAGCTTGAATCTTGTTTGAGAAAAGTTTCATCTTTTTCAAATTTTGGTTAAGACAAGGTTATGTTTTTCATGAAACCTTTTTTGGAACTTTTGTTTCCTTGATGTTTCAGCCATAAAGGCCTAAGGTACTTGGAAAAAAGATAGCTTGGTGATAAGGGCTTCATGTTGATGTTTGTCACATGAACAACCTCTAAAGCTTGAGTTTTCTTAAGAAAAGTTTATTATTTCCAAGTTTTACTCAAGAAATAGTTGTGTTTCTCTTGAAACTTTGAAAACTCCATCTCTTTTCTTTGAGGTTTCGGCCATGAAGGCCTTTGGGACTTGAAAAAAATGGTAGCTTGATGATGAGGGCTTCATGTTGATGTATGTCACATGAAAAAAACTCTAGAGCTTGAACTTGGTTCCTAGACCAAGTATGATTTCGGTTTTATTCCTTTACGTTTACCATGAGTTCGGTTTTGATGGAAGTTTAAAGCATAGTAAAATACTCAATGATGAGGACTTGAGATGTTGGTGTTTGAATCATCAAGATCTTGGTCCCTAGAGTTCAAAAATGGTTTGTTTCTTCATGATGAGGATTCGGCCTTCTCATGGTTTTTGAGGATATAACTTCTCCTTTTATATATCTTGGTGTTATTAGTGTGTCTTTTCTTGTGAGGATGAGTTTTGGGTTGGACTTAGTTCCTTTTTAAAGTCTTTTAAGAGCTCTAGTTAAGATGTAAAAGAAACTTGCATTCATATTTACTTTATGCTTTGCATAGCACATCTATTTTCTATGCTCTCACTAAGACCCAAGATAATGAATGAATTTGCATAATGCACGTTTATCTTTCGAGCTTTGCATCTCATTTTATGTTTCAAGTCCTCACTAAACTCCAAGAATAAAAATGAATATGCACATCATATTTACTTTGAGCTATCACTTTACTTTCTAAAGGACCCTAAAATGAAATGCATAGCACGTTTATTTTATGTCATCACCTAAAATACTAGAGCTCAAAGACTTGCCCATTTCATCTTGAGAAAAGATTTATCAAGGAGATATTCCTTGAAAATGCATTCGGCCATGTGTATAGGAATGACTCAAAAATGAGTTCATTTAGTTACAAAGGCCTCTAAGTGTATGTGTTAGAATTTTTCCTAAGAGTAGATGAACTTAGCAAAAGCTTTAAATGTGATTTCAAGTTTAGATTCGTTGTCAAGGGCAAGTTTAACTAGCTACTACCCTTGGTGTTTTATGATGGGTTTTGGCAAAATAAACTTTGATTTTATGTAATCTTGAAGTCCCAAAAAGGTTCCAAGAGAAACTAGTGAGTCATATGTTTGAAAGTGAAGTTTTCCCATGTTTTCATGCCTCAAGTTTTCAGTTCTGCCTTGTTAAAATTCCAGCACCTTAAAATCTGTTTCGGGTGGTCTAAATATGCTTGAATACCTTACCAAGTATGTGATAATTTTTCTAGGCATTCCAAAGCATCATTTATAACTTTGTTTGCTTAATGTGTGGATTCTAGTGCTACATAAAAACAGAAAAATTGAGGTTCTGTCCAGCATTGTTACAGTAGTTGGAATCACATAATATGATGCTTAGATGAGTGAGAATGACTCATAATTGGTTTAGGTATTAACTAATGTACCATAGAAAAAGTCAGAAGTGAGAAAGGGCTTAAAACGCATTTTCTAGGACACATAATTCATCAAAATTGATCAACTACCTAAAGTTGTTCAACCATAATTAATTAGGGTTTAGATCTTAATGGATTATGGTAATGAGGTTAATCAATCCCATAAACATACAAGAAAATAATGGGATAGTTTGAGGTTACCCGATTTAGGGATTTCTACCTTAAGGGATGATTATGTGCCTCTCATTTAATGATGAATTGATGTGTTAGCTCATGACGTATGTGGTGCCATGTGAACTATTACCCTTATGTGATGGTTTGTAATCTCATGTTATTGCTTCTTTAAAAGAACCTTAGAGATGCCGAAGTGGTAATTATGTGTTATGCATTAATTATGTGGCATCTTAAAGTAACATGTTAAACTTAGGGTGACTTAAAATATGAGAATGTAATCCTTTGAAACCACCAAACTAAGGGTGGGGACAATGTGATTCTAGCCCCCTAAACCCGTACTTAAAGTCGGGAAGTTGACTTATCCCAAGGGATAAAAGTCTAGATACTAGTGACGACTAGTGTGGTATGAGCTCATAGCCTAGAGATTTCTCAAAAGGGAGAAATATTAGGGCGGCCCCAGTTTAAGTAAAAGTTTTAATGTCACCTAAGTAACTAAGATAAGTCACCATGAGCCTAGTACCAAGTTATATGATTTATGTTCTATGATCCAAGTTATATGATTTCCATTCAAATTATATGATTGAAGTCCCACAATTTATTATCCATGATTTATGTAAATACAAGTGATATGTTAAAAGGAATGGATCTCGGAAATTGAAACTTTAAAAAACTCATAATTGAACCAATATATGTCCATGGTTTTATAAATAACCCGAGATTCCTAGAGACGTAGATGATGACACCTAGGATAGGAGGAGAACCCTACTGAGTTTCTTTAGTAAGAATCTCACTCCCTCTATCTCTTTCTTTCCATTACGTCTTCAGAGCGAGATGGAGACGTTCGTGCTGTTCGTTGATACACCCAGTAGGAGGTCCACCATGACCCGAAGCACGGGTCATTCCACTTTGAAGGCTGATGTACTGTACGCATCTTCATGTTTTTGGGACGGCCGTTTGCACACCCCGTATATAGTTATCGCTTCTCCCCGACATCCCCCTATGGTGACCCCACGATTTTTGAGCGTGCACGGACACGACATGAGAGGAACCTACGGACCTACTCTGCCGATTCGGCTGACATACCGGAGTACGTGCCACTATCGCAGCACTCGGAGAAGGACCCTTTAGAGGATTCCCCCATGGACCATAAGGACTCTGCCCCCACTCCGCCTCGGCGACCGATGGGCAGCGAGGAGACAGTCACTCAGCATTGGAGGGCTTCGGTGCCCGGACCACGACCCCGGCGTGGACGACACGTTCAGTCACAGGGCATGCCTGCACCCACCGAGCTCTGCCCGTGGATTGGCTACGTTCCTCCGTACCTGTGATTCTGTTGTATAGATTGGAGGGTAGTCCTTAGTGCACGCACGACATGTAGTATGGATGAAACCTCTTTTGTGTTGAGGTTATCCACCTTAGGTTGCACGTGGGTAGGGATGTTTCTTTCTAGTTCATTTCCATGTATTCTGTATTTCCGCTGTATTCATGTTTATTATGTACTTGAAGAGTCCTGCCCCGTAGGGTAGGCATATTATATATAAAGTATTTCAGTTGTGATGATGCTATGATTTGGAGCCACTTCTATGTTTATATTTCTGTACTTTATGATACCGACCCGGTAAGATACGCGCGGCTTCTATTTTAAGTAATGTTTTGAAAAAAAATTGGCTCGTATTTTCGTTAAGTTATTTTTCCAAGTAAAATGAACCATGACAGTAAGTAATGACTAATATTTGGCCTAAGTACGTACTAGTAGTATTGGGTCGAATATTAGGGTGTTACACTTGTTTAGTCTATGATGATTTTAGTGAAATAAGTTGGTTTCCAAAGAGTTTTAGAGGTCCTAAAGTGAATCCATGTGAAAGTAGTGACTTATGTGTATTGAAAATGAAGTTTAATGCTTGGTATGATTATGAATGAATTTGGTTCCGACTTAATGATTTGGTTGCTGTTTGATGATGATTTTAATATGTTCGAATGTGTAAAAATTATATATGTTGAGGTAGGAGCCTTTCTATGCATGATAGGAAAGAAACTAGTCTTACAGAAAAATCGTAAAGTTGAGTTTTAGCATAGTTTTGACCCATTTGTTTTTAGCCACTGCCAAAACTGTTTTAATGGGATAACATTCAGTTTAGGATTGTTTAATTATGAAAAACTTCGTAACATTTGGTGTAGGATTGATTTTTAGCACCTACAAAGAAACTAGTAACCAAAAAATCGTAAAAGTACAGTTCTAGAACACTTAGAAATATAATTTTCTGATTCTATTACAGCATGATTAATCATAGCATAAGTGATCTATAATTAGTGCAAAAGTGTAGGAATCCCTCATAATTGGCTTAGATTTAATTTATAGCACCTTAGGCAAAGATGAAACGTAGAAAGGGTCTAAAACGTAGTTTCTAGAACCGCCCATAATTACAAGATATAATTTCTTCCCTCAAGGTATGATGCTGTCCAGATTCATTGACAAACATAAATATTAGTAAGAATCTTTAGTTGTGAATCCTTGGTTGCATAAAAGGTTAATAGCAAATGTTAGAGTAATTATATCTCGAGTTTAAGCCCCGTAAGGGTCAAAGCATAAGACACCCTAGGTTTAAGAGCATAATGAACTTTAGTAATTCATGTGGGAACATGTTTTTATTATGGAAATTTATGATAACTGTGATGCTCATGATTATGTATATATATGAATGTGGCATAAAGCAAATTTGGAAGAAATTCAGTGTGTCGTGGTTATGCTGTCGAATTTCTGACAAATTTGAGGAACTTTGAAAGTTTTTTATTTTGAAAATATATACGAGTTTTAATGTGACATAGTACTGTGGAAACGTGTTCTGGGGGACGGCGATACGTAATGCCCCAAAAACAAATCCTTGAGGGGGACGGCGATACGTAACGCCCCAAAGAGGACAATTCGCTATGTACTAGATACTAGTAAAGCATTTCAAAGAAGGAAATGATCCTAAGATAGGTTATCCAAGAAATTTATGTATGCCCCCTCTATTACCCGATATTAAATCTAGTGATGACTAGTTAGGATTGAGCTCATTCCTAGGCAATAGGTGAGATGAAGTTTAGTGACTAGATTATCACCGGGGCCGGTGAGTCGGTTGGACTTTTGGTGGATATGTTAAGAGGGTGGTCTTTAAGAAAAAGAACTTAAGAGTTGGACTTATGAGAAAGATGTCACATGAAAAGTACTGTGCCTTTTATGCCACGTATATGATTTATGTTTCTTTATGTTGGGCCCAAGAGCTATGATTTTCATGTTAATGTGCATATGGTATTGTCATACATTCATCAAATATCTGTTGCATTCATGTCATTAAGACACATACTAAAAGACACTCACTTCGGATAAATAGATTTGAAAAGCCTAAAACCAATCCTTATGCATGAACGCCTTTTTCATAATTAAAATTGAGGTGGCTGGAGACGACGACAATGACACTTGTGTTAGAGTCGGGAATCCCTACTGAGAATCTTGAATGAGTTTCTCATCCCTTCCTTTTCTTCCGTGTCGTCTCCAGACAAGGATAATAATGAGGTTCATGACTTCTTCTAAGGCTCGTGCTTAAAGGTCACACTAGCAAACGGAGTAGAGGGTCGCTGCAGGAGCATAAATAGCTTAGCTTTTGGGTTAACATTTATCCAACCTCATAGGTGGATAAGGATCACATCATATATATATGGGCATGTTTTGATGTAAATGATGGTACAATGATGCTAGTAATCTATTTATCTTTGAAGATGTGATGATATTATGATTGTTATGTATAATACCATGTTTCATGATTATGAATAATGTGATTACTTTTCTTACACGTTATGGTTATGATGAATGTTAGGTTAGCGCACGGCTCGCGTTTTGCTTTCAAGTTTCAAAAAGAAAAATTTATTCGTATTTTCCGCTAAGTATTTTAATGAAAGGTTTGAAAGAATAGGACTAAAAGGTAATCGACTAATGTTTAACCTAAATACATTCTAGGAGTATTGGGTTAAAAATTAGGATATTACACAATTAATAGTAATTTTCCCACCTTTAAGCCTGGCCAAACAATTTTAAACAAACCTGGAAATGCTATGGTTGAAACTAAAAATTTAATGTTCCAAAAGCCTCCAAAGTTGTAATGTAAGGTATTTCTAGTAACTAGTCTTTCTAAAATTAATTCTTAGTTAAAGAACATTCTTAGAACCCAATTTCATTCCTTTCGGAAGATGGAAATATAACCTTTGGGACTTGGTTGACAACTTGGAAAATAAATATAAATGCATTTCCATTTCTCTAGTTTTAATGCCCAAGACTCCTATTTAGAGTATTTACTTTAAAACACCGATCGACTTTAAGGTTGAAAGGGGTAAGTCTTGAACTTTAGTTAGTTAGGTGATGACATAAACATAAACATGCTAATGCAAGCTTTATTTTAATATTTAATATTTCAGTGATAACTTGGAAAATAAATATGGATGCATTTCCATTTCGTTCTTTTAGTGCTCAAGGCTCCTATTTAGAGTAACCACTCTAAATCACCAATCAACTTTAAGGTTGAAAGGGGTAAGCCTTGAACTTAAGTTAATTCAGTGATGACATAAACATATTACTCCATTTTAACTCAACCTTTTGAAAAAAAAAATAGAACCCAAAACTTTGAGCTCTCAATGGTCTATCACATGATGGTTTCACAACCATCACCAAGATCCATTATCATCAAGCCATGGTTCCAACATTTTATTGACAACCAAAGCCAAAACTAGAAAGGAAGAAAGAAGACCAAAACCAAAAATGGTAAAGGAAAGAAAAGAAAATAACTCAACCATTATTTATCATCAAATAAAAAGGAAGAACACAATATTCCAATATGCCAAAGATTTTGAAAATAAAGAGGATTAAGAAAAAAAAAACCAAACAAAAATCCCTACCAAAGAAAAAGAAAGAGCTTGGTCTTGCAATGAGATAAGAAGAACAATTCCTCCTTGAAGTAAGGAAGTGGTTTCGGCTAAGAGAAGAAAAAGAGGAATGAAGATGTGTCTTGGGATTGATCTTAGAAATGGAGATGTTAGGTGTTTAAAAGAAGATCTATGGTGGTTTTGTGGTGGTTTGGGGTTGAGAGATGGTGGTGAGTGGTGGTTCTTAGAAGAAATAAAGAAGAAGAGGAAGAAGAACTCTTTGAGAAACTAGAGAGAATCTTTGAGGATTTTGAACCAAGATTGCAAGAAATGAACAAATGGTGTGATAAGAGTTTCCTTCCATGTATATTTATAGAAAAATTGGAACATAAGAAGATAAAGATGGAGGGGTGCTGCAGCCTTCTAGAAGAACTTCGGGGGCAAGTTTCATCTTAATGTAGGTTAGGATGTGTATTAGAGGTAGATTTAATTAGGAAAAAGATTAGGAATGGGTAATTAGGTGTTTAGGTGGATAATCATGCATTTAGGCATTTCAAGATCATGATTAAAGAGTGGTGATAAATATTTAAAAGAGTTAAGTTCATTTTATTTGAATTAAACTCAATTATTTTGAATTTCAAAAACTAATACAATTTCTTAAATTATGGAATTATACACTATTCATCTTTTTGCCTTTTTGATGTTATAAGACCACTTTGATTAAAAAGGAATTTAACTTTCTCTAAGCAATCTTAAGCCTCAATTAATCTCAAATAATTATTTTGAGTCAAGATTAATAATTAAAATTAATTAATCTTTAATTAGAGCCTAATATTGCTTAGGTCTTGTTAATCATGCAATTAAGCTCATTATGCCTTTAATTAGGGCAAAATGGTAATTTTGCATAAAACTGCCCGGGACCACCCGGGCTTGTGCAAACATTAAACAACTCTTAAAAATGACATTCCAACTTCCAGGTGAAGTCCGAGCCCAATTGGCAATTAATTCTATATTAATTAGCCATTGAGATATTTTGGAAATTTCATTCGGAAAAATCAAAAACTGAGATTTTCACTTCTAACATCATGCACTACAGAATTAATCCCTTTCAATCCTAAAACTAACCTCTTGAGGTTAGCCGGGATTGATTATCCTTAATTTCCAGGCAGAAATGACCTCAGGGGCATTTTGGTCATTTGTACATAAGGAAAAATTGGGGCATTACACCTAACCTTGAGGAAGGCGTCGCTTCTATTCCACAAGTTCTCCACTGCAATCCTGCTCCTCTAGTACAGAAACTCTCCCCTCGGCGCAACACCTCCACCCAGCACCCATCACCGCATGCACTCCTTCGATCTCCACCAACTGCATGACATGAATCCCAAATGGTATATTACTCTATACCATCCCTCCCTTCTTCTCTTCAGTCAGATTCAATTCTCAGGAAGTTCCTTCCTTTTTCAATTTTCTAGTCTTCTCTTTCAAAAGGGTGTTTTAGGTTGTAGCTAATTAGTTCATATGGGCTAGGTTTTTATTGGCTTTGAATTATGTTGGTGTGTTTGGGATGTAACCCTAGATTGATTGATTTTTTTAAATTTTTTTTTTACCATTCTTTTAGTTGAAATCTATTTTTTTTCAATCACAGATTTTATAGCTATAGCTATGATTTTTAAGCTTTCATGATTGATTTGAAGCTGATAAGTTACTCTGATCTTGCTTCTCCTGGTTGATTTCAAAGATTAATAAATTTTAGTATGTATTATCCTATTGTCCTTGCTCTGATTGTGATAAGGACTCAATCCCCGTAATAAAATTGAGCTTCATGTGTTCTACAGTAATCTGATTCATGATCTGTAGTGGCAGTTCATTAGGGCAATCATCAAATTATGCTAAACCTATGAAATTTGCAGGAACATGGTTGTGTCTTGCTGTGTTGTTATGGTTTTATAGGAGTTGAGTTGAGTCCATGATAGAAAGTATGAGATTTGGATTTGGGGTTTATTTAGAGATGGTGATGGCTTGTATTGAATTTATTTATGGATCTTCTAAGAATTGAGGCTTTATAATTTGGTTTGAGTTTCATTGTCATGTTAATATTTGTGTATGTAAGAAATGGTTACAGTCTTTGAGGCGTATTTCTGAGGCTGATCTATTTTGGAGTGAGAAAATTAATGCTTTTTTATTACCTTCTACAGTGATTATCTATTCAAGCTCCTTCTTATTGGAGACTTAGGTGTTGGAAAATCACGCCTTCTTCTGAGATTTTCTTTAAGCTTTCTTTAATGTGAAGCATTTTTTTTTGACATACTCATCACTTTGATTCTCCATTTAGGAAAAAGTGCATGCTCTAGTTGCATATAAGTTTTGTAACTCCTTATTAAACATTGTGTCTAATCTAAGGTCACACTTTTCCTTAAGGGGTTTTTTATAAGTTCATATGGACTGACTTGGGCCCTGAAGAACTCAAGCAAGATATCATTAGCAGCTTCATCTACCATTCCTGGACTATTTCAGAAGCTAAGCTTTGGTTCTTATAGTGCTTATTGTGTGATCTATTTAATTTGGTTTGTTGTTTTAGTATTCATAATATGGGTCATAAAATTATTCTTATTATAATTGTATAATAAAAACTGCTAAAAGTATATAGTATTCATAATTAGATACGTAACATCCTAATTTTTAACCCAATATTCTAGAACATATTTAGGTTAATCATTAGACAGTTACGTCATAGTCTCCTTTTTACTTTAAAATACTTAGCGAAAATACTGGTAAATTTTTTTTGAATTATAAAAGCAAAGTGAGAGCCGCGCGACACGATGAGCAATAAAGCATGAAAGGAAATAAAGCAAGCATCTCATAACATCATAACATAAAGCAAGTAAAGGCACATCACAATAAAACTGAACTTCACTTTTATATAATACGATATGCCCACCTATGAAGAGTGGGACTTAGTTTGGTACAATAGGTAACGAGTACATCAAAGAGAAAGTACAAGGAAAGTGCGACGGAAAGCATAAAAGCAAACTCCCCTACCCAGGTGCAACTAAAGAGATAACCTCTAAACAAAAGAAGGTTTATCCTCATCTGAGTGGTGTGTGCTCTACCCGGGTACTCCATCGGTCGTACATCACCTCCTACTGACGTCTATCCCACGAGCGAGGCACATATCCGGGAAACTAGGCAAGCTCCTTCGGCGTGTAAAGGCGAAGCGGGGATCGAGAGTGACCCCCACAACGTGGCCGCATCTCCGGTCGTCGTGCTAGCTGTGGCTGAGTCACAATATCCTCACTGCCCTCTCTCATCAGTGGTGGAGTGGGGGCGGAGCTCTCGCTATACAGATGGGTAGGCGGGTCCTTCGACGGGTCGACCTCCGAGAAGTATGTCCGGGGCACGTAGTCGGGATAGTCACGCATGGCTGAGGTGGTGGTGTGCATGCGGAGCACTCTCTAGTTATGTGTACGCGTGCGCTCAAAAACCCACTCGTCGTCACCGTAAGGTGCGGTCGGGGAGAAGCGATGGGTATGTATGGGGTGAGCGAAGGGACATCCAATGAACATGAAGACTCGCACCGTGCACTGTCCCTCAAAATGGTACGATCCGTGCTCTGATTCATAGTGCATTTCCCACGTCGGGGTGTCCACAAAAACTACGAACGTCACCATTTGAAGACGTGACGAAAATGAAAGATAGAGGGAGTGAGAATCTTGCTAAAGAATCTTAGTAGGGCCGCCTACTACCTAGGTGTCATCATCTACGTCCTTAGGAACCTTGGGTTTAGTGTACAAAATAAGTGAGCATGCATTAAGTCCATTTTTAAGCTTTGAAACATAGTTAGCCAAGGTCCATTCATTTTAGTATGATTCTTAATGTCATGGATGCAACATATTAAAGAATATATGCATGGCTCTACTTAGTGCAAGAATAATAATCATAACATTAAGAGCAACATAGTAATGGCATAAAGTGGCAATTGAACCTCATATAGGAAAACTTTGTGACATAATCATCATACTTTACTTCCTCATAGGCCACCCTAAAAGAAAATCGTTCTGGGGGTGCTCGGCCGAATCGGTGTCACCCAGAACATGTCACATCTCTAGGTTATGAGCTCATACCTTAACTAGTCATCACTAGTTCTTACTTATCAATCCCGATAAGCATATCATAATCATAAACATAATCCCGACTTATCCAGTACGGGCTAGGGGACATTTCTTGGGGGTGCTCGGCCGAACCGGTGTCACCCAAGAATACATCTTGGTACTGATGTCACATGAGTTCGTTGGAGATGCTGGGCCGAACCGGTGTCATCCGAGAACTCATTTTAGTACCTCATAAATAAAATCTCATAGGTTTTTCAAAAACTTTCTAAGTCCCCACATTTGTCAGAAATTCGGCAAAGATAACAAAGAAAGATGCCGAATTTCTTCCAAATTTACTTTATGCCACATAAGTCAATCAAACATGCATCCTCCATCATAATTCCATACGTTCACATAATCATTCTCATACGTTCACAAGCAACATTGAAAATTCGTTATGCTCTTGATCCTACGGTATCTTATGCTGTGACCCTTACGGGCCTTAAACTTGAGATGTAATTACTCTATCATTTTCTATCAACCTCTTAGGCACATAAGGATTCTTTTCTAACAAATCTTACTATCATTTATGTTCCTCAATAATTCTGGGCAGCACCATACCCCAAGGGCAGAGTTACATATCTATGATCACGGGGTTCTAGAACTTATGTTTTAGCCTCTTTCTCGGTTCCGTCTTCACCTAAGGCGCTATAAATTAAATCTAAACCAATTATGAGGTATTCCTAAGCCTTTGAACTAATTATAAATTTTTTTTACTACATTATAAGGGTGCTGTATAGAATCAGAAAATTAAATGTTCTAAGGGTTCTAGAATTGCAATTTTTATGGTTTTCTAGTTACTAGTTTTCTCTATAGGCCCAAAAATTCAATCCTACTCCAAATGTAACCAAATTTTTCATGATTAATCAATCCTAATCTGATCGTTATCCTACTAAAACAGTTTGGGCATTGGTTAAGATTAAAGGGATCAAACACTTGATAAATTCCAACTTTATGGTTTTTTCTAGAAAGCTAGTTTCTCTCCTATCATGCATATAAATGTTCCTGCCTCATCATACACAATTTTCACATATTCTAACACATCAAAATATCATCACACAGCAGCAAACTCATCATGGCAGAACTGAAACATCAAGTCCCAAAAAGATGCATAATTTGACATTTCCAAAGCATATAAGTTGCTAGTTTCCCTTGGAATCGTTTTAGGACTTCTAAAACTCTTTTGCAAACCATTTTATTTTGTCAAAGAGGCTAAAAACACCCTTAGGTCAGTAACCAACTTGATCCCTCCTTAAAAGAGGATTAAATTCATAAGTCTTGTTGGTCTTAACTTCATAAAATTCATGAGGCTTAAAGAAAATCTTAAAACTTAGATTGTTGGCCCTTGTAGCTAGATGAAACTCATTCCAAGTTCATCATCAGTACATGACCGAAATTATGCATTCAAAAAATGCTCCCACATTTAACTTTAACTTGAGATAAAATGGGCAAGTCTTTGAGCTCTAAGATCTTTAAGTGATGACATAATTTAAACATGCTATGCACTTCATTTTTTATTCTTTGTTACAAGGTAAAGTGAGGACTTTAAAATAAATATACAAGACTTAGAATTTAAAGATTCTAGACTTGAAATAAATATGCAAGGCTTGGAATTTAAATATGCGATACTTAAAATAAATATGCCATGCAAGTTCATTTCTTTATTTTAGTGCTCTAGGCCCAGCAACAATCGACTTTAAGGTCGAAATAGAAAGGCTTTGAGAATTAGTTAGGTGATAATGCAAGCTCTCATTTTAAATCTTTATGTTCTTTAGTGATGAAAAGTAGACATGCTAGACAAGAACGTAAATATGAGATGCACTCCATTTCTTATCCTTTAACCTTCAGTGATGGCTCGAAAAATAAATATGAATGCAAAGCTCAAAGTAAATATGTAATGCATAAGCTTGAATATAGATATGAATGCGAGTTTATTTTATTTCTTATTAAAGCTCATACAAGACTTTAAAGGAACTTAAACCTCAACCCAAACTCATCATGACAAGATAAAGTGAAGACAAGAGTTCTTAGAACTCAAAATAATATTCCTTAAAGAAACAAAGCCATAAGTGATCTATATAACATTTTCATGAAAACTCAAGCTTTAGAGATTTCTTTGTGGTGAACATAAAGTCACCATTTAGAACTCTCATCATCAAGCTATCATGTTGGACCATCCAACAAGTGTTGGCCGAAATCATGAAGAAGAGAAAAGGAAAGGAACCGAAATTTTCAAGAAGGAAAAGGAAACATTTGAAACTCTAGAGACCATGATCTTAGTGATGTATTAACACTAACACCATGGGTCCTCATCATTGAGTTCATATAACCATTTTAAGGTATTATCAAAGTTAAGGATCTCAAGGTTCAAGGAGAAAAGAACTAAAAACATCTTTAACTTAAGAACAAAGATCAAGCTTTAGAGATTGTTCAAGTGATGAACATCATCATGAAACCTCATCATCAAGCTCTCATTTCCTTGTCCTCAAAGGCCCATGGCCGAAAATGAAGAAGAAAAAGGAGAGGGAAAGAAGTTCTAAAAAGACTCAAGAGAAACCATAAACACATAACTAGAATGAGAACTTAAATGAAGGAAATACTTGAAAGGAAATCCCTACCAAGTGATTGAAGATTGGGATGAGAAAAGAGGATGAAGAACTTGAACACTTGAACTTGAGAGAAAAAGGAAACTTTGAAGTGCTCTTTGAAAACTCACACTTAGCAAATGAACTAAAGGTGTTTCAAGTTCACTCAAGTGTGCTATTTATAGAGAAATGAAACAAATGAAAGGTGCAAGAGGGAGAGGGAGGTTTCGGCCAAGCAAGGGTAGCCCCATGAGGTCCATGAGGTGAGATGTTGTGATCTTGAGGCATGGTGAGGTATGGTTCAAGGTATAGTGAGGTATGGTTCAAGTATGGGTCAAACATGGTTCTTTGAGTGAGAAACAAATCAACATGTGATCCAAATGGGAGAGAGATGGCCGAAGGTGTATCAGCCATGGGGGAGGGTTTTCTTACATTTTAATTGTGGTTTAGAGTTGTGCTTAGGTGTATCTTTGATTAGGATTAAGATTAGGAATTTGTAAGAAAGTGTTTAGGTGAGAAAATGGGTAATCAAGATTGTCAAGACATGTTTAAGGAGTGGTATTGCATCATTAGTGAGTTATAAACTCATTTTAGTGCATAAACAATTCTAGACACGATTCCCTGATTTAAGGAATTGGAGAGAGAAAATAATATTCAAGATTCCAAGATTGGAATCTTGAGTTTTAAAAAGAGATTTAAATCTAATCTAAGCAATTTTTGGTTCTAATTAATTTTAATAGTTTATTTCGACTCTAGATTAATTATGAAAATTAATTAACCTTCGATTAGAGCCTAATATTGCTTAGGTTTGCTTAATTACGTCATTAAGCTCAAAAACACTATTCTAGGGGCAAAATCGTAATTTTGTACTAAAACTGCCCGGGACCACCGGGACTTAAACAGACACTTTTAAACATGTAAAAACATTGTTTCAAACCTTCGGGGAAAGTTTCGGGTTCAAACGGCACCTTTACCCGCGTAAAACGCTATAAGGGTATTTTGGTCATTTTGACCCGAAATTGCAGAAAATGAGACTTTCGCCTCCGAAACCATTCAAGGGCCATCCAATCCCCTTCAAACATTGAGTTGGCCCTTCGAGGACTGCCGGGCCAGCCATCCTCGAATTCTGGGTCGAAAATGACCTTAGAGGCATTTTGGTCATTTTCCTCTCAGACAGAAAAATCGGGGCGTTACAAGATACATATTGGTAAACTGTTATGTCAGGATTAGCTTAAGAGTACAACTCAAACTTTTCATTCTTATTATATTATAATATTTAATCACTTGATATTTTCTTTGGATTTCTATATTGCATAATTCTAGATTTTCTGTGACTATTAAGATTTTCTTTACTTACTTTTACTTCCATACTCTAACTTTTGATAAGGAAATGTCTAGAGTTTCTTGTGATCTTAATTATAGGTCTCGTGCATATTTTTCAAAGTTTCTATTTTGGAGTAACTAGAAAAAGTTTCTATTTTGGGGTAACTAGAAAAATAGGGAATTAGAGAATTTGGAATGAGAATTTTACTTCACATTTGCCGCCTAGCACAGGCTCCACTCCATTTCATGTTTGTGCGTATATGAATTTCACTTCTAATGTTATGTGTTGTTGCTTATTTAGTGTAACTTTGCAAGTTGTTTGTAACTAGAGTTTTTATTCTCTGTAGGGAAGAAGCAATAACAACATGATATACCCTATTTGGAGCTAGGAAGTGCAGAACTATTGTTCCTTTTCTTTTCTTTTTTATAATGTCTTTGGTGTATGTTGATCAAGGACTTATTGGTACATTATTACTTATTTTGTTATTGTTCTTGCATATACACACCACTAGTCAATCCTTGCAAATGCAGGCATATAACCAATCTATTAATGATCTTGACAAGGAACTTGATCATTTGAAGAATGCGTTTGAGGTGTGATATGGCTCTTTTCTTGTTCTTCTTATTTTTGCAATGTATCTAATTTCTATTACATCACTGATATTTAAATCTTGGGTATCTTGTGGATAGGTTCACAAAGAAATATAATGAATTTTAGAAGGAGCTTGTTTTTGGGTAACTGAAGGAAGTTGTTTTTGATTGCGAGAAGCCTCTGTTTCTATATATCTAAAGAGAACTGCTAGCAGTTAGCCTGCTTAGCTGCCATTGTACCAAGTACACTCATGAGATGGGACCACGCCCACCCTTCTAATATGTGTATCAAAGCAATCCTGGCTTGGTAACCTTCATGGTATCAAGAATGATTCTATAAAAAAGGTAGGAAAGAAGCAAGGATTGTGCTTGGTAACACAATCGAAAACTAGGTGTGGCAATTTTTTACTGACATGAGTTTTGTAGATTAGTCAAAGCTTATATCAGTTTCTGTACAAATCAGTATAGACTAACTTGTAAATAGAGGTCATGTTAACCTTTTAGGTCAAACAACATAATTATTTAGGTCGTGTTCAGGTTGAGCATTTTGGTACCATGGCCTTGATATAATAATGAACAGATACCTAATTAATTGAACTTATTCTATTTAAATTCCTATTAGGTATCTAAGTTGTAGGTTCAAGTCCAAGCTTATCCTGCACTAAGGGGTTTAAACATATTGGGTTAAGTTATATGACATGAATATCTTACCTTTTTGGTTCATTGTTTCTCATATTAGTCGCCTTAGCAAATGTTGATGTCTGTGCCTCTTTATTTCTTCCTTTACTCCTTTTTTTTCTAATTTGTTATAATTTCTTGTTGCTTGTGACTTGTGAGAGATACAGTCTAGTTTTTTTTTTACTTATTTTGTTATCATCTATATGCCTTGTGTTTATATGCCTTTCTTGCATGTGTGATGCGTCTATAATTTTTCGTTTAAATTCAGTTTGTAACTCTTTCGTTCTTGATATTTTAATGATATTTAAGGTAATTATTTTTAATTTTCTCGTGTTCTAATACTCAGGTTGATCTTCTTGACCAGTATCACATTTCTTAGAGTCTGCACATCAAATTTTGGCTGGTGGATCTCATATGAATTCAAATACTCACAAAGCAATTAATTTTTATTGTGTGCCTCTTTAGGTATATGTACTTTGCCTTCATGTATTTAATGGTTGTTCCTTTTCCCTAGTTCCACAATAAATAAGTATCTATTTTTTGTCAATTGGTACAGTTGATAATCTTTACTCTTTAGAGGAAATATTCAAGTTGATGCAGTATTTCTAGCATGTTTGACACTTGTTTGGATTTTAATAATTATAGCATCACTTTTAGTTCTATTCTTCAATATTTTATTGGGAAAGTCATCTTCCTCCTTGTAGGATTTTACACCAGAAAATGGAAGATATGATGTAATATGAATTCAATGGTGCATTGGTCATCTGACACATGATGATTTTGTATCATTTCTCAAGAGAGCAAAGGTATGTTGCCCCTTCTTTGATTAATATTTAAGACTTTTTAGATTAGAGCACTTATAGGGTGGCCTAAAATACATGTATAAATTTGGGATACATGTAATGCCCAGTTTTTCTGTGTACAAATGACCAATATGCCCCTAAGGTCATTTTACCTGGAAAAATGAGGATTGCTGGTCCCAACCATCCTCAAGAGGGTGTTTTAATGTTGAATGGGGATTATGTGTGTTATGTGTGTTAATAGAGGTGAAGAATCTTATTTTTGGTTTCCTGCATGCAAAATTAGCAAAATGCCCCTGCGGTAATTTAACGCGGGATTAATTGTCAATTGGACCCGGACTTTACCCGGGAGTTTGAAATGTTGTTTTTAATGATGCATGTCATCTGTTTAAGCTCGGACAGTCCTAGGGAGCTTTTGTATAAAATTACCATTTTGCCCCTAATTAAGGGCACAATGAGCTTAATTGTGTGATTAAGAAAACATAGGCAAAATTAGGCTCTAATTAAAGATAAATTAATTTTAATTATTAATCTTGAGTCAAAATAATTAATTGAGGTTAATTAGGGCCTAAGATTGCTTAGGAAAATTCAAAATTCCTTCCTTAATCTAAGACTTTGTGTCATGTTATTTGAAATAGTGTTTTCTTTCTCTAATTCCTTAAATCATGGAAACCATGATGTGATGAAATTCCTTGCTAATAAAGGTGGATTCCCACTAATTGAGCAAGACAACTCTTTAATCTTGTCTTGCATGGCCTTAATAATTTGTTATCTTACCTAAACATTCAATTACCAATTCCTAACCAAATGCCTCATCAAATTTATCTCTAAACACAACTCCAAATACAAAAGAAATAAAAATATCTTCCCCCTATGTGTTCCTAATGGTTGACTACTCCAAGGGCCATACCCCCCCATGTGTAGTTTTTTTTATTTAACACACAAACACTCACAAACTCTTATTTCTTTCCATATACTTTTTTGGCCAAGCTTTGTGTCAAAAAAAGAGCTCTCAAATTCTCTATTCTCTCACCTCCTAAAGATTTCTTTTTCTTCCTCCACTACCATAAGAACCACTACCCACCACCACCTCTCAACCTTAAACCACCATAAACCACCCTCAAGAAACACAACCTTTCCACTCTTGAGAACAAGAAATCAAGAAAAAACTTTCTTTCCTTTTCTTCCTCCTTGGTCGAAACCTATCCTAACACCAAGGGAAGAATTTTTCTTCTCATTTTCTTGTACAAGACCAACCCTTTACTTTGCAACAAGAAACTACCTTTGGTAGGGATTTTTACTTTGAGTCTTTCTCTTTTTCTTTGGTTACTTTGGGTTTGAATAAAGATTGAAGTGTTGGTTCTCTTCTTTTCTTTCTTTTTTAGGTTTCAAGTTCCCTTTTTCCTTATTTTCCTTTTTCGGCCTTGATGGCCTTTTGTAACATCCTAATTTTTAACCCAATACTCTAGAACATAATTAGGTTAATCATTAGTCTGTTACTTCATAGTTCTCATTTTTACCTTGAAATACTTAGCGCAAAATACGATAAATTTTTTTTTTTAAAATACAAAGTGAGAGCCGCGTGATGCGATATATCATGTAACGGACAAAACATACATCTCATAACATCATAGCATAAGGCACATAAAGGCACATCATGAGAAACACTGAATATTACCTCATATTATATATATAACTTGCCCACTTATAAGTGTGGGACTTAATTTGGTACAAAGGAATACATGAAAGATAACACAACATAAACATAAACATAAACTACTCCCCTACCCGAGTGCATCTAATGGGATAACCTCTAAACAAAAGAAGGTTTATCTCCATCTAAGTGGTGTGTGCTCTATCCCGGGCTATCCACAGCCTCCTACTGGCGACTATCCCTCGAGCGTGGCACGTAACCAGGAAACTGAGCAAGCTCCTCCGGTGTGAATAGGCGGAACGGGGCTCGAAAGTGACCTCCACGGCGTGGCCTCATCTCCGGTCGTCGTGCAAGCCTCGGCTGAGTCACGGAGGGCTTGCTACTTTCCCTAAGGTCCATGGGTATGGTGGAGGAAGATCCCTCGGAGGGTACCTGGGTTGCCGAATTCTCGGAAAGATCCGTCTCCGAAAAAGACAACGGGCAACGGGGCACATACTGGGGGTAGTCTCAAACGGCGGACGCGGATGGCAGAGTACGGCGAAGCCTCTCCTCTCGGGGACATGCGTGCTCGAACACCAGGTCATCGCCAAAAGGTGAGACGGGGGAGAAACGATGGGAATGTACAGGGGGAGTGAAGGGTCGACCCATGAACATGAATACTCTAACCGTGCATCGACCCACAAAATGGAATGACCCGTGGTCTGGGTCATGGTGCACCTCCCATGTCGGCGTGTCCATGAACACTACGAACGTCGCCATCTGAAGACGTGACGAAAAGAAAGGATAGAGGGAGTGAGAATCTTGCTAAAGAATCTCAGTAGGGCCTGCTACTACCTAGGTGTCATCATCTACATCCTCAGGAACCTTGGATTTAATTATACAAAATGAGTGAGCATGCATTAAGTCCATTTTTAAGTTCCAAATCATAGTTTAGCCAAGGTCCATTCATTTTAGGATGATCTTAATGTCATGAATGCAACATAATAGAGAATGTACGCATGGCGCTGCCTAATGCACATACATAAATCATATCATCAAGCATCATCATACTTAGTGGCATAAAGTGGCAATAGAAACATTCATATGGGACAAACTTAGTGACATAATCATAATCATGAAACTTCTCTTCCTCCTGGGCCACCCTAAAAGACAAGCGCTCTGGGGGTGCTCGGCCGAACCGGTGTCACCCAGAATGTGTCACATCTCTAGGTTATGAGCTCATACCTTAACTAGTCATCACTAGTTCTTACTTACCACTTAACGATAAGTGTAACATCCTAATTTTTAACCCAATACTCTAGAACATAATTAGGTTAATCATTAGTCTGTTACTTCATAGTCCTCATTTAACTTTGAATTACTTAGCGGAAAATACGGGTAAATTTTTTTTGAAATATAAAGTGAGAGCCGCATGATGCGAGGTAACATGTAAAGAACAAAACATACATCTCATAACGTCATAGCATAAAGCACATAACGGCACATCATGGGAAAACACTGAATATCATCTTATATTTATATAACTTGCCCACTTATAAGTGTGGGTCTTAATTTAGTACAAGGGAAATACATGAAAGGAAATACAATATAAATATAAACACGATCTACTCCCCTACCCGAGTGCATCTAATGGGATAACCTCTAAACAAAAGAAGGTTTATCCCCATCTAAGTGGTGTGTGCTCTAACCGGGTACTCCATCGGTCGATCATCACCTCCTACTGACGTCCGTCTCGCGAACGAGGCAAGTATCCGGGAAACTGGGCGAGCTCCTCGGGCGTAAAGAGGCAGAACGGGGATCGAGAGTGACCTCCGCAGTGTGGCCGCATCTCCGGTCGCCGTGCAAGTCGTGGCTGAGTCACGGTATCCTCACTGCCCTCCCTCATCAATAATGGAGAGGGGGCAGAGCTCTCGCTATACGGATGAGTAGGCGGGTCCTCGGACGGGTCGGTCTCCGAGAAGTAGGTCCGGGACACGTAATCAGGATAGTCTCGCATGGCTAAGGCGGCGGTGTGCATGCGGAGCACTCTCTTGTCATGCGTGCGCGCGCGCTCAAAAACCCGCTCGTCATCGCCATAGGGTGCAGTCGAGGAGAAGCGATGGGTGTTCACAGGATGAGCGAAGGGGCGTCCTACGAACATGAAAACCCGCACCGTGCACTGCCCCTCAAAATGGTATGACCCGTGAGTCGGGTCATAGTGCAACTCCCATGTCGGGGTGTCCACGAACACTACGAACGTTGTCATCTGAAGACGTGACGGAAAGAAAGAGATAGAGGGAGTGAGAATCTTGCTAAAGAATCTCAGTAGGACCTCCTACTACCTAGGTGTCATCATCTACATCCTCAGGAACCTTGGGTTTAATTATACAAAATGACTGAACATGCATTAAGTTCATTTTAAACTTTAAAATATACTTTAACCAAGGTCCATTCATTTTAGGATGATCTTCATGTCATGAATGCAACATAATAGAAAATGTATGCATGGCACTACCTAATGCACATACATAAAACATAACATCAAGCATCATCATACTTAGTGGCATAAAGTGGCAATAGAAACATTCATATGGGACAAACTTAGTGACATAATCATAATCATGAAACTTCTCTTCCTCATAGGCCACCCTAAAAGACAATCGAACTGGGGGTGCTCGGCCGAACCGGTGTCACCCAGAACGTGTCACATATCTAGGTTATGAGCTCATACCTTAACTAGTCGTCACTAGTTCTTACTTACCACTTAACGATAAGCGTATCATAAATCATAAATCCCAACTATACGAGTGCGGGTTAGGGGCAATTCTCTTACGGTGCTCGGCCAACGGTGTCACCTAAGAGTATAAAATGGTACCGATGTCACATGAGTTCTATGGAGGTGCTCGGCCGAACCGGTGTCATCCTAGAACCCATCTTAGTACCTTAATTTTCAAAATCTCTTTAAGTCCCCAAATTTGTCAGGAATTTGGCGGCACAAAGGCATTACGCCGAATTCCCTCCAAATTTGCTTTATGCCACATAAACATATATCCTCATGAATTCATCATATGAATAACATCATCATCATTTACATACCACATGCATCATCATGGAACGTTCAACCGTTTATCCTTACGGTAGCTTATGCTTTGACCTTTACGGGTCTTAATCATGAGATATGGTTCTCTAACATCCGTCGCTCATATTTTATGCACCTAAGGGCTCATAATTAAACATCATTCATCATCCTCATGTTCACACTGGGCAGAATTCCTAACTTGTGATTACGGGGTTCTAGAACTTACGTTTTAGACCCTTTCTTGGTTCCGTCTTCGCCTAAGGCGCTAAGAATCAAATCTAAATCAATTATGAGGCATTCCTATGCTTAAGGACTAATTATTAATCACGTTTATCATGTTGTAAGGATGCTGGACAGAATCCAGAAAAATAAATGTTCTAAGAGTTCTAAACTTGCACTTTTACGGTTTTCTAATTACTAGTTTCCCTATAGGTGCTAGAATTCGATTCTAATCCAAATGTTACCAAGTTTTTCATGTCTAAACAATCCTAATCTGATTATGCTCCCATTAAAACAGTTTGGATAAGTTCCATAAACAAATGGGTCAAAACTATGTTAAATTCTAGCTTTACGGTATTTCTAGTTAGCTAGTTTCTTACCTATTATGCATAGAATCATTTCTACATCATCATATGATATTTTCACACATTCTACACATCAAAACATCATCATACAGCATCACACTCATCATATCAGAACCGAAAACATTTAGCTTCAGTAAAGGATTTAAATTGACATTTCTAGGTACATAAGTTAACTAGTTTCTCTTGGAATCAATTTAGAATTCCTAAAACTCTTTGCAAATCATTTTAATTCATCAAGAGGCTAAGAGAAGCCTTAGGTCAATGTCCAAAATATATTTCATCTTCTAAAAGGGAATAATGTCATAACTTTTGATAACATACCCTTGAAAAGGTTTGTAAAGCTTTTAAGAAAAACTTAGAACATAGACTATTGGTCCTTGTAGCTAGATGAAAACTCATTGCTCGTCCATCATCACTACTTGGCCGAAAATATGCATTCAAAGAATGGTTTCACATTAAACTTTAACTTGGAATGAAATGGGCAAGTCTTTGAGCTCTAGGTTCTTAAATTACGACATAAAATAAACGTGCTCATGCTTTTCATTTTTAATCTTGCTTACAAAATAAAGTGATGACATAAATTAAATATGCAAGGCATAAACTTAAACGTGCAAGCTTGAAAGTAAATATGCGAGGCATAAACTTAAATGTGCAAGTTTGAAAGTAAATATGCAAGATTCAATTCTTTATTTTAGTGCTCTTGGCCCAACAACAATCGACTTTAAGGCCGAAATAGATAGGCATTCGAGAAATTAATTAGGTGATGATGCAAGTTCAATTCTTTATTTTAGTGCTCTAGGCCCAACAACAATCGACTTTAAGGCCGAAATAGAAAGGCTTTGAGAATTAAATTAAGTGAAGATGCAAGTTCCATTTTAATCTTTATGTTCTTAGGTGATAGCTTGAAAGTAAAGGTGCATAACAAGAATGTAAACATGAGTGCAAGCATAAGATAAATTATGCAAGTTCATTTTATCTCTCTAGAGCTCTTAACAAGACTCTAAAGGAACTTAAACCTTAACCCAAACTCATTAAACCAAGATATGATATAGTCTAGAGTTCTTAGAACTCAACATAATATTTTTAGGAATCAAACCATGAAACTTAGAAAAAGAAAGGAAAAGGGCCGAAACTTCAAAAGGAAAAAGGAACATTTTAAAACCCTAGGGTCCATGATCTTGATGATATAATAACACCAACATCATGAGACCTCATCATTGAGTCCTTAAAACCATTTTGAATCACCATCAAAACTAAAGTTCTCAAGAGTTCAAGAAAGGAAGAACTAGAAACATTTTTGCTCAAGAACAAAGATCAAGCTCTAGAGTTTGTTTCAAGTGATGAACATCATCATGAAACTCTCATCATCAAGCTCTCATTTCTTTGAACTTCAAGGCCCATGGCCGAAAATGAGAAAGAACGAGGAAAGGAAAAGAGGTTCTAAAAAGAATCAAGAGAAACTATGAACATAAAGCTTAGAACAAGAACTTTAAAGAAAGGAATACTTGAAAGAAAATCCCTACTTGATGTGATGAACTTGAAGATGGAAGAAGAAGATGAAGATGATGAAGAACTTTGAAGAACTTGAAGAACACTAGAACTTTGAGAGAAAAGAAAAGCTTTGAGTATTCCTAAACTTAGCAAATGATCTAAAAGTGGTGCAAGCTCCTCAAGGCATTCTATTTATAGAGAAATGAAACAAATGAAGGGTGTGAATGGGCTGATGAGTTTTGGCCATGATGTGCAGAATTGGAGGGCATCCATGAGTTCCATGAGGTGAGATAATGTGGTCTTGAAGCATGGTGAGGTATGGTTCAAAGCATGGTGAGGTATGGTTCAAGGTATGGCTCAAGCATAGCTTCAAGGAGTGAGAAAAAAATTCAATCATGTGGCCAAAGGGAGCATGGTTGTTCGGCCATGTTACAGCCAAGGGGAGGTTTGTTTTGCAATTTAATTGTGATTTAGAGTTGTGTTTAGGTGTATCTTTGATTATGCTTAAGATTAGGAAGTTGTAAGAAAGTGTTTAGGTAAGGAAAATGGATAATTAGGGTGGTCTAGACATAATTAAGGAGTGGTCTTGCACCATTAGTGAGTTAGATCCTCAATTTAGAGTCTAAACAACTCTAGACACATTTCCTTGATTTAAGGAATTGGAGAGAGAAAACACTATTCAAGATTCCAAGACTAGGAATCTTGAGTTCTAAAAAGGGATTTAAGTTTAATCTAAGCAATTTTAGGTTCTAATTAAATTTAATAAATTATTTTGACTCTAGATTAATTAGGGAAATTAATTAATCTTCGTTTAGAGCCTAATATTGCTTAGGTTTGCTTAATTACGTCATTAAGCTCAAAAACACTATTCTAGGGGCAAAATCGTAATTTTGCACTAAATCTGCACAGGACCAGGGACTTGAGCAGAGACCTCTAGACACATGAAAACATGTTTTAAACCTCTGGGAAAGTTTAGGGCTCAAACGGCACCTTCTTTGTAACACCAGATTTTTGTCCGAGGGAAATGACCAAAATGCCCCTGAGGTCATTTCCTGACCCGAATTCGAGGGTAACCAACTCGTCCATCCTCAAAGGGTCAACTCAATGTTTGAAGGGGATTGAATGGCCTTTGAATGCTTTCGGAAGCGAAAATTTCGTTTTCCGCCGTTTCGGGTCAAAATGACCAAAATACCCCTATAGCGTTTTACGCGGGTAAAGGTGCCGTTTGAGCCCGAAACTTTCCGCAGAGGTTTAAAAACTTATTTTCATGTGTCTAGAGGTCTCTGTTTAAGTCCCGGTGGTCCCGGGCAATTTTAGTGCAAAATTACGATTTTGCCCCTAGAATAGTGTTTTTGAGCTTAATGACGTAATTAAGCAAACCTAAGCAATATTAGGCTCTAAACCAAGATTAATTAATTTCCCTAATTAATCTAGAGTCAAAATAATTTATTAAAGTTAATTAGAACCTAAAATTGCTTAGATTAAACTTAAATCCCTTTTTAGAACTCAAGACTCCTAGTCTTGGAATCTTGAATAGTGTTTTCTCTCTCCAATTCCTTAAATCAAGGAAATGTGTCTAAGAGTTGTTTAGACTCTAAATTGAGAATTTAACTCACTAATGGTGCAAGACCACTCCTTAATTATGTCTAGACCACCTTAATTATCCATTTCCCTTACCTAAACACTTTCTTACAAATTCCTAATCTTAAGCATAATCAAAGATACACCTAAACACAACTCTAAACCACAATTAAAATGCAAAGAACCCTCCCCCATGGCTGATGAAGTTTCGGCCAGCACACTCCCCATTGGCCACATGTTTAATTATTTTCTCACTCAAAGAACCATGCTTGAGGCCATACCTTGAACCATACCTCACCATACCTTAAACCATACCTCACCATGCCTCAAGAACACATTATCTCACCTCATGGAACTCATGGATGCCTCCAATTCTGCACACATGGCCGAAGCTCTTCCTTTCCATGAGCTCCCTTCATTTGTTTCATTTCTCTATAAATAGAATGCCTTGAGGAGCTTGCACCACTTTTAGATCATTTGCTAAGTTTAGGAACACTCAAAGCTTTTCTTTTCTCTCAAAGTTCTAGTGTTCTTCAAGTTCTTCAAAGTTCTTCATCATCTTCATCTTCTTCTTCCATCTTCAAGTTCATCACATCAAGTAGGGATTTTCTTTCAAGTATTCCTTTCTTTAAAGTTCTTGTTCTAAGCTTTATGTTTATAGTTTCTCTTAATTCTTTTTAGAACTTCTTTTCTTCTCCTTTTTCCTTTCCATTTTCGGCCATAGGCCTTAGAGAACAAAGGAATGAGAGCTTGATGATGAGAGTTTCATGATGATGTTCATCACTTGAAACAAACTCTAGAGCTTAATCTTTGTTCTTGAGCAAAAATGTTTCTAGTTTTTCCTTTCTTGAACTCTTGAGAACTTTAGTTTTGATGGTGTTTTAAAATGGTTCTAAGGACTCAATGATGAGGTCTCATGATGTTGGTGTTAATATATCTTCAAGATCATGGACTCTAGAGTTTCAAAATGTTCTTTTTGTTCCTTGAAGTTTCGGCCATTTCCTTTTCTTTTACAAGCTAAATGTTTTGATTTCTAAAAATGTTATGTTGAGTTCTAAGAACTCTAGACTTTACTTTGTCTTGGTTTGATGAGTTTGGGTTGGGTTCATGTTCCTTTAAAGTCTTGTTAAGAGCTCTAGAAAGATAAAATGAACTTGCATAATTTATTTTATGCTTGCATTTATATTTACATTCTTGCAATACATCTTTACTTCCAAGCTATCACCAAAGAACATAAAGATTAAAATGGAACTTGCATCACCACTTAATTTAATTCTCAAAGCCTTTCTATTTTGGCCTTAAAGTCGATTGTTGTTGGGCCTAGAGCACTAAAATAAAGAATTGAACTTGCATCATCACCTAATTAATATCTTGAATGCTTATCTATTTCGACCTTAAAGTCGATTGTTGTTGGGCTAAGAGCACTAAAATAAAGAATTGAACCTTGCATATTTACTTTCAAGCTTATACGTTTAAGTTTATGCCTTGCATATTTAATTTAAGTCGTCACTTTATTTTGTAAGCAAGATTAAAAAAATAAAAAGCATGAGCACGTTTATTTTATGTCGTAACTTAAGAACCTAGAGCTCAAAGACTTGCCCATTTCATTCCAAGTTAAAGTTTAATGTGAAACCATTCTTTGAATGCATATTTTCGGCCAAGTAGTGATGATGGACTTTCAATGAGTTTTCATCTAGCTACAAGGACTAATAGTCTATGTTCTAAGTTTTTCTTAAAAGCTTTACAAACCTTTTCAAGGTTATGTTGTCATGATATATGACTTTATTCCCTTTTAGGAGATGAAATATATTTTGGTCATTGACCTAAGGCTTCTCTTAGCCTCTTGATGAATTAAATGATTTTCAAAGAGTTTTAGAAATTCTAAATTGATTCCAAGAGAAACTAGTTAACCTATGTACCTAGAAATGTCAATTTAACTCTCTTATTAAAGTTAAATGTTTTCGGTTCTGATATGATGAGTGTGATGCTGTATGATGATGTTTTGATGTGTTGGAACGTGTGAAAATATCATATGATGATGTAGAAGCGATCCTATGCATGATAGGTAAGAAAACTAGCTAACTAGAAATACCGTAAAGTTGGAATTTGACATAGTTTTAACCCATTTGCTTTTGGAACTTTTCCAAACTGTTTTAATGGGAACATAATCAGATTTAGATTGTTTAGACATGAAAAACTTGGTATCATTTGAATTAGAATCGAATTCTAGCACCTATAGGGAAACTAGTAACTAGAAAACCGTAAAAGTGCAAGTTTAGAACTCTTAGAATGTTTATTTTTCTGGATTCTATCCAGCACCCTTACAACATGATAAACATGATTAATAATTAGTCCTTAAGCATAGGAATGCCTCGTAATTGATTTAGATTTAATTCATAGCGCCTTAGGCGAAGATGGAACCAAGAAAGGGTCTAAAACGTAAGTTCTAGAACCCCGTGAACACAAGTTAGAGAATTTGCCCTATGCTATTCACATTTACGTATGAACATGAGGATTAGGAATGATGATTAATTATGAGCCCTTAGGTGCATAAAAATATGAGCGACGAATATTAGAGAATTATATCTCAAGATTAAGACCCGTAAGGGTCAAAGCATAAGCTACCGTAAGGGTAAGCGTTTGAATGTTTTATGATGATGCATGTAGTATGCAAATGATGATGATGTTATTCATATGAGGAATTCATGAGGTTATATGTTTATGTGGCATAAAGCTAATTTGGAAGGAAATTCGGTGTAATGCCGTTGTGCCGCCGAATTTCCGACAAATTTGGAGACTTAAAGAGATTTTGAAAATTAAGGTACTAAGATGGGTTCTAGGATGACACCGGTTCGGCCGAGCACCTCCATAGAACTCATGTGACATCGGTACCAATTTATACTCTTAGGTGACACCGGTTCGGCCGAGTACCCCTAAGAGGTTTGCCCCCTAACCCGTACTCAGATAGTCGGGAATTATGATTTATGATACGCTTATCGTTAAGTGGTAAGTAAGAACTAGTGACTGACTAGTTAAGGTATGAGCTCATAACCTAGATGTATGACACGTTACAGGTGACACGGTTGACCGAGCACCCCCAGTTCGATTGTCTTTTAGGGTGGCCCATGAGGAAGAGAAGTTTCATGATTATGATTATGTCACTAAGTTTTGTCCCATATGAATGTTACTATTGCCACTTTATGCCACCAAGTATGATGATGCTTGATGTTATGTTTTATGTATGTGCATTAGGTAGTGCCATGCATACATTTTCTATTATGTTGCATTCATGACATTAAGATCATCCTAAAATGAATGGACCTTGGCTAAAATATATTTTAAAGTTTAAAATGAACTTAATACATGCTCAGTCATTTCGTATAAATAAACCCAAGGTTCCTGAGGACGTAGATGATGGCACCTAGGTAGTAGGAGGCTCTACTGAGATTCTTTAGCAAGATTCTCACTCCCCCTATCTCTTTCTTTCCGTCACGTCTTCAGATGGCGACGTTCGTAGTGTTCGTGGACACCCCGACATGGGAGGTGCACTATGACCCGGCTCACGGGTCATACCATTTTGAGGGGCAGTGCACGGTGCAAGTTTTCATGTTCGTAGGACGCCCATTTGCTCATCCCGTGCACACCCATCGCTTCTCCCCGACTGTACCCTATGGCAACGACGAGCGGGTTTTTGAGCGCGCGCATACGCATGAGGAGAGAGTGCTCCGCATGCATACCGCCGCCTTAGCCATGCGACACCATCCCGATTACGTGCCCCGGACCTACTTTCCGAGGAACCGACCCGTCAGAGGACCCGCCTACTCATCCGTATAGCGAGCTCTGCCCCCTCTCCACCATTGATGAGGGAGGCGGTGAGATACCGTGACTCGGCCAGACTTGCACGCGGCGACCAGAGAGCAGCGCCACACCGCGGGGGTCACTCTCGATCCCCGTTCCGCCTCTTTACGCCCGAGGAGCTTGCCCAGTTTCCCGGATACTTGCCTCGTTCGCGAGACGGGCGTCGATGAGGAGGTGACGACCGCCCGATGGAGTACCCGGTTAGAGCACATACCACTTAGATGGGGATAAACCTTCTTTTGTTTAGAGGTTATCCCATTAGATGCACTCGGGTAGGGGAGTAGATCATGTTTATGTTTATGTTGTATTTCCTTTCCTTTATTTCCCTTGTACTAAATTAAGTCCCACACTTATAAGTGGGCAAGTTATATATATATATATATGAGATGATATTCAGTGTTATTCATGTTGTGCCTTATGCTATGATGTTATGAGATGTATGATTTGATCGTTACATGATATATCGCATCACGCGGCTCTCACTTTATATTGCAAAAAAAAAATTACCCGTATTTTCCGCTAAGTATTTCAAGGTAAAAATGAGAACTATGAAGTAACAGACTAATGATTAACCTAAATATGTTCTAGAGTATTGGGTTAAAAATTAGGATGTTACATTTACCCGCGTAAAACGCCATAGGAGTATTTTGGTCATTTTGACCTGAAACTGCGGAAAACGAAATTTTTGCTTCCGAAAGCATTCAAAGGCCATTCAATCCCCTTCAAACATTGAGTTGACCCTTCGAGGATGACCGAGTTGGTTACCCTCAAATTCGGGTCAGGAAATGACCTCAGGGGCATTTTGGTCATTTCCTTCGGACAGAAAAATCGGGGTGTTACATTACTCCCCTCCTTAAAAAGAATTTCGCCCTCGAAATTCGTTACCTTAGAAAAGCTCGGGATACTTGTCTCGCATTTCTGTCTCTAGCTCCCATGTGAATTCTTCGGACTTGTCGCGTCCCCATGCTACTTTTACCAAAGGAACATACTTGTTCCTTATTTGTGACTCATGGTCCCACGATTCTCGTAGGGAAAATTGAAAGTTACGTCGTCCCTTAACTGAACATGCTCGGCTCTAAAAGCGTGGCTAGGGTCGGACTCATACTTCCTTAAGCGAGAGGCGTGAAGAGCGTCATGAAGATTAGAAAGATTAGGGGGTAAGGCTATTTTGTAGGCAACTGTTCCTATCCTTTGAAGAATTTGGAAAGGACCAAGGAATCGAGGGCTCAACTTTTTGACTTTCATGGCTCTCCCTATGCCTGTAGTGGGGGTAATCCTAAGGAACACATGTTCTCCCTCTTTGAATTCCAAGGGCTTGCGCCAGCATGCATAGCTCTTTTGTCTACTTTGGAGCAGTGAGCATCCTATCCGGATCCTCTTGATTTGTTTAAATCGTCTCCCTCACTACATCAGGTCCTAAGACACTTTGCTCCCCAGGCTCGTACCAACACAAAGGTGATTGGCACTTCCTTCCATACAACGCCTCATACGGTGCCATACCGATGCTCGCGTGATAACTGTTGTTATACGCAAACTCGATCAAAGGCAAGTTGTAACATCCTAATTTTTAACCCAATACTCTAGAACATATTTAGGTTAATCATTAGTCTGTTACTTCATAGTTCTCATTTAACTTTGAATTACTTAGCGGAAAATACGGGTAATATTTTTGAAATAAAGGTGAGAGCGCGTGATGCGATAAGCTGTAAACCATGCAAAGTAAAACAATCGTCTCACAATCATCATAACATAAGGCACATCATGAACATCACTGAATATAATCTCATATATATATAACTTGCCCACTTATAAGTGTGGGACTTAATTCAGTACAAGGGAAATACATGAAAAGAAATACAACATAAAACGTAAACGTAATCTACTCCCCTACCCGAGTGCATCTAATAGGATAACCTCTAAACAAAAGAAAGTTTATCCCTATCTATGTGGTGTGTGCTCTAACTCGGGCCATCCTCGACCTCCTACTGGCGACCATCTCGTGATCGAGGCAGATATCCGGCAAACTGACCGAGCTCCTCGGGCGTGAAAAGGCGGAGTGGGGATCGAATATGACTCGCAGAGTATGGCCGCATCTCGGTGAGTCGTGCGCCTCGGCTGAGTCACGGTGGGCTCGCTATCCTCTCCCAAGTCCATAGGTATGGAGGAAGACCCCTCGGAGGGTATCGGGGTGGCGAATCTTGGAAGGATCCATCTTGAGAAGGGCGATGGGCAACGGGGCACATACTCGGGGTAGTCTCGAGCGGCGGATGCGGAAGGTGGAGTCTGGCGTAGCCTCTCCTCTCGAGGGCGTCTTGGCTCGAACACTAGGTCGTCACCAAAAGGTGAGGCGGGGAGAAACGATGGGAATGTACTGAGGGGAGTGAAGAGTCGACCCATGAACATGAATACTCTAAGCGTGCATCGACCCACAAAATGGAATGACCGTGGTCCGGGTCATGGTGCACCTCCCATGTCGGCGTGTCCCGAACACCCGCGAGCGTCGCCATCTGAAGGCGTGGCGGAAAGAAAGAGGTAGAGGAGTGAGAATCTTGCTAAAGAATCTCGATGGGGCCTCCTACTACCTAGGTGTCATCATCTACGTCCTCGGGAACCTTGGGTTTAATTATATGAAATAGTGAACATGCATTTAGTTCATTTTAAACTTCAAAAATATACTTTAGCCAAGGTCCGTTCATTTTAGGATGAGCTTAATGTCATGAATGCAACATAATGGAAAATGTATGCATGGCACTACCCAATGCACATACATAAAACATAACATCAAGCATCATCATCATTGGTGGCATAAAGTGGCAATAGTAACATTCATATGGGACAAAAACATAGTGACATAATCATAATCATGAACTTTTCTTCCTCATGGGCCACCCTAAAAGACAATCGAGCCCAGGGTGCTCGGCCGAACCGGTGTCACCCAGAACGTGTCATACATCTAGGTTATGAGCTCATACCTTAACTAGTCGTCACTAGTTCTTACTTACCACTTAACGATAAGCGTATCATAAATCCCGACTATCCGAGTCACGGGTTGGGGCAAATCTCTTAGGGGTGCTCGGCCGAACCGGTGTCACCTAAGAGTATAAAATGGTACCGATGTCACATGAGTTCTATGGAGGTGCTCGGCCGAACCGGTGTCATCCTAGAACCCATCTTAGTACCTTAATTTTCAAAATCTCTTTAAGTCCCCAAATTTGCGAGAATTCGGCCAAAGCGGTCATTACAGAGTTTCCTTCCAAATTTGTCGGAAGTCGGCGACCAAAGCGGTCATTACACGAATTTCCTTCAAACTTGCTTTATGCCACATAAACATATAACCTCATAAATTCCTCATATGAATAACATCATCATCATTAGCATACTTCATGCATCATCATACATCATTCAAACGCTTACCCTCACGGTAGCTTATGCTTTGACCCTTACGGGTCTTAATCTTGAGATATAGCTCTCTAATGTCCGTCACTCATATTTTATGCCCCTAAGGCTCATATTAAACATCATTCTTCATTCTCATGTTCATACTTAAATCTGAATAGCATAGGACAGAATCTCTAACTTGTTTTTACGGGGTTCTAGAACTTACGTTTTAGACCCTTTCTCGGTTCCGTCTTACTGAGTATATACATTAAATCTAAATCAATTATGAGACATTCCTATGCTTAAGGACTAATTATTAATCATGTTTATCATGTTGTAAGGGTGCTGGACAGATTCCAGGAAATTAAATGTTCCAAGAGTTCTACATTTGCATTTTTACGGTTTTCTAGCTACTAGTTTCCCCATAGGTGCTAGAATTCGATTCCAACTCAAATGATACCAAGTTTTTCATGTCTAAACAATCTAAATCTGATTATGTTCCCATTAAAACAGTTTGGATTGGTTCCATAAACAAATGGGTCGAAACTATGTTAAATTCTAGCTTTACGGTATTTCTAGTTAGCTAGTTTCTTACCTATCATGCATAGGTTCGCTTCTACATCATCACATGATATTTTCACACATTCCAACACATTAAAACATCATCATACAGCATCACATTCATCACATCAGAACCGAAAACATCTTGCCTCAATAAGAGAATTAAATTGACATTTCTAGGTACATAAGTTAACTAGTTTCTCTTGGAATCAATTTAGAATTTCTAAAACTCTTTGCAAAACATTTTAATTCGTCAAGAGGCTAAGTGGAGCCTTAGGTCACTGACCAAAACATATTCCATCCCCTAAAAGAGATTGGAATCACAACTTATAACGACATAACCTTGTAAAGAATTGTCAAACTTTAAGGAGAACTCAAAACATAGGCTATTGGTCCTAGTAGCTAGATGAAAACTCATCGCAAGTCCATCTTCACTACTTGGCCGAAAAACATACATTCAAAGTATGGTTTACATTAAACTTTAACTTGGGATGAAATGGGCAAGTCTTTGAGCTCTAGGTTCTTAAGTTACGACATAAACTAAACGTGCTCATGCTCTTCATTTTTAATCTTGCTTTCAAGGTAAAGTGATGACTTGAAATTAAATATGCAAGGCATAATTTAAACGTGTAAACTTGAAAGTAAATATGCGAAGCATAATCTTAAACGTGCAAGCTTGAAGTTAAAGATGCAAAATTCAATTCCTTATTTTACTGCTCTTGGCCCAACAACAATCGACTTTAACGCCATAATAGATAGGCATTGAGAAATTAATTAGGTGATAATGCAAGTTCAATTCTTTATTTTAGTGCTCTAGGCCCAACAACAATCGACTTTAAGGCCGAAATAGAAAGGCTTTGAGAATTAAGTTAAGTGATGATACAAGTTCCATTTTAATCTTTATGTTCTTAGGTGATAGCTTGTAAATAAAGATGCATAGCAAGAATGTAAATATGAATGCAAGCATAAAATAAATTATGCAAGTTCATTTTATCTTTCTAGAGCTCTTAACAAGACTTTAAAGGAACTTAAACCTCAACCCAAACTCATCAAACCAAGACAAGGTAAAAGTCTAGAGTTCTTAGAACTCAACATAACATATTTGGAAAATCAAACATCTAGCATGAAAAGGAAAAGGTAATGGCCGAAACTTCAAGGAAAGAAAAGAAATGTTTGAAACTCTAGAATCCATGATCTTGGTGATATACAAACTCCAACATCATGAGACCTCATCATTGAGTCATTAGAACCATTTTGAAACAACATCAAAGTTAAGGTTCTCAAAAGTTCAAGAAAGGAAAAATCTAGAAACACTTTTGCTCAAGAACAAAAATCAAGCTCTAGAGTTTGTTTCAAGTGATGAACATCATCATGAAACTCTCATCATCAAGCTCTCATTCCTTTGTTCTCCAAGGCCCATGGCCGAAAATGAAAAGGTGAAGGAAAGAAAAAGAAGTTCTAAAAAGAATCAAGAGAAACTATGAACATTAAGCTTAGAACAAGAACTTTAAAGAAAGAACACATGAAAGAAAATCCCTACTTGGTGTGATGAACTTGAAGATGGAAGAAGAAGATGAAGATGATGAAGAACTTGAGGAACTCCAAGAACTTGAAGAACACAAAAGCTTTGAGAGAAAAAGAAAAGCTTTGAGAGTTCCTACACTTAGCAAATGATCTAAAAGTGGTGCAAGCTCCTCAAGGCATTCTATTTATAGAGAAATGAAACAAATGGAGGATGCTCATGGGTGAGGATGGCTTCGGCCATGAGGTGCAGAATGGAGGCTCTCCATGAGTTCCATGAGGTGAGATAATGTGTTCTTGAGGTATGGTGAGGTATGGTTCAAAGCATGGTGAGGTATGGCTCAAGGTATGGCTCAAGCATGGTTCTTTGAGTGAGAAAACAATTAAACATGTGGTCAATGGGGATGAGGTCTGGCCGAAACTTCATCATGCATGGGGAGGATTAGTTTGCATTTTAATTGTGGTTTAGAGTTGTGTTTAGGTGTATCTTTGATTATGCTTAAGATTAGGAATTTGTAAGAAAGTGTTTAGGTAAGGTAAATGGGTAATTAAGGTAGTCTAGACATAATTAAGGAGTGGTCTTGCACCATTAGAGGGTTAAATCCTCAATTTAGAGTTTAAACAACTCTAGACTCATTTCCTTGATTTAAGGAATTGGAGAGAAAACACTATTCATGATTCCAAGACTAGGAATCTTGAGTTCTAAAAAGGGATTTAAGTTTAATCTAAGCAATCTTAGGTTCTAATTAACTTTAATAAATTATTTTGACTCTAGATTAATTAGGGAAATAAATTAATCTTCGTTTAGAGCCTAATATTGCTTAGGTTTGCTTAATTACGTCACTAAGCTTAAAAACACTATTCCAGGGGCAAAATCGTAATTTTGCACTAAAACTGCCAGGACCACGGGACTTGAACAGATACCTCTAGACACATGAAATCATGTTTTTAAACCTCTGAGGGAAAGTTAGGGCTCAAGCGGCACCTTTACCCATGGCAGCTATAGGGGTATTTTGGTCATTTTGACCCGAAACTGCGGAACACGAAATTTTCGCTTCCGAAAGCATTCAAAGGCCATTCAATCCCCTTCAAACATTGAGTTGACCCTTCGAGGATGACCGAGTTGGGTACCCTCGAGTTCGGGTCAGGAAATGACCTCAGGGGCATTTTGGTCATTTCCCTCGGACAGAAAAATCGGGGTGTTACACAAGTACTTATCCCAACTTCCCCTTTGGTCTAACATACAGGCTCTTAGCATGTCCTCTAGGGGTTGGATCGTCCTTTCGGATTGTCCATCTGTTTGTGGGTGGTAAGCAGTGCTCAAGCATAGCTTTGAACCAAACGCCTTTTGAAAGGCTCCCCAAAAACGTGACGTAAACCGCAGATCTCGATCCGAGATTATCGTCGACGGCACTCCATGCAATCTTACGATCTCTTGGATGTATAACTGAGCCAATTTATCTAAAGAGTTTGTCACTCTAATAGGCAGAAAGTGTGCCGACTTGGTTAGTCGATCCACTATCACCCATATAGCATCATGGCCAGCTTGGGTCTTAGGCAATCCCGTCACGAAATCTATAGATATGCATTCCCACTTCCACTCGGGGATTGACAGGGGTTGCAACAAACCTGAGGGTTTTTGGTGCTCGATTTTCACTTTCTGACATACCAAGCACTTACTAACCCAGGCGACTACATCCTTCTTCATTCTGGGCCACCAAAACATCTTCTTCAAGTCTTGATACATCTTGGTAACACCGGGATGAATGGTGAAATAGCTTTTGTGAGCCTCCTCCAAGATCTTCTCTCGGAGGTCACCATCTTAGAGTGCGAGATCCTTCCTTCAAACCTCCATATCCAATCCTCACCTCTTTCGAAACCCTTCAACTTTCCCGCCTTAACAACATCTATGATCTCTTTGAACTCCTCATTCTCTCGTTGTGCTAACATGATTCTTTGCTTAAATCCACTTGTCACACTAAGATAGCACATTCTCATCCCTTTATCGGTTGCTGACATGCCTAGATTCATATCCCTAAACTTCTCTATTAACTCGACTTCTTTGATCATCATGTGGGATAGGTGTAACGACTTTCGGCTCAAGGCATTGGTGACTACATTAGCCTTGCCGGGGTGGTAACTTAAATCGAAATCGTAATCTTTGAGGAATTCCATCCACCTTCTTTGCCTCATGTTCAACTCCTTTTGATCAAAGAGGTACTTGAGACTCTTATGATCAGAGAAAACTTCAAACCTTACACCATACAAATGGTGTCTCCAAATCTTTAAGGCGAACACTACGGCGGCTAGCTCTAGGTCATGGGTGGGGTAGTTAGCCTCGTGAGGCTTGAGTTGTCGAGATGCATAGGCTACCACTTGCCTATTTTGCATCAACACACACCCTAGTCCTTTGCCCGAAGCATCACAATATACCTCGAAGGGTACATTGGGGCTAGGTAAGACTAAGACTGGGGTCGTGGTTAACCTTTCCTTAAGCTCTTGGAAACTTTTCTCACATTCGGGATTCCACACAAATGGTGTATTCTTCCTAGTTAGCTTGGTTAGGGGTAGGGCAATTTGGGAGAATCCCTTGATAAACCTACGGTAATAGCCTGCTAAACCTAAAAAGCTCCGTATTTCCATTACGGTGGTTGGTCTATGCTAATTCATTACGGCTTCTACCTTACTAGGATCAACGGCTATACCTCCTTTTGACACAACGTGCCCTAAAAACTTGACCTCCTCCAACCAAAATTCATACTTAGAGAGTTTTGCATACAGCTTTTTTTCCTTCAAAATCTCCAAAACTATCCTCAATGACGCTCATGCTCCTCGTGGGTTTTTGAATAGATGAGTATATCATCTATGAAAACGACCACGAACTGATCTAAATAGGGTCTAAAGATCCTATTCATGTAATCCATAAAATACTGCAAGAGCATTCATCAATCCAAAAGACATCACCGCGAACTCAAAGTGTCCATACCGAGTTCTAAAGGCGGTCTTTGGTATATCTTGATCTCTCACTCTAATTTGGTGGTATCCTGACCTTAGGTCGATCTTGGAAAATACTACCGCTCCTCTCAATTGGTCCATAAGATCATCTATCCTAGGCAAGGGGTACTTGTTTTTCACTGTCACACGATTCAATTGCCTATAATCTATGCACAACCTCATACTCCCGTCCTTCTTCTTCACAAACAAGACCGGGGCTCCCCACGGTGAAGCACTGGGTCTTATAAAGGTCTTCTCTAAAAGTTCCTCAAGTTGGGTTTTAAGCTCGGCTAGTTCTAGGGGTGACATTCTATAGGGGGCAATGGAGATTGGTCCCGCTCCAAGAACCAACTCAATGGAGAACTCCACTTCTCTCTCGGGAGGGAACTCGGGTATATCTTTCGGAAACATCTCGGGATAGTCTCTCACTACTGGTATATTCTCTAAATTCTGCTCAAAGTGTACTCGCTAGCGGCTAGGAGAACATATCCCTTAGTCTTTTTCCCACTACAGTGGACCTCTACGGCATTGAGATAGAGTCTCAAAGGTTGACTTATTTCACTAGGGGGAGAAGGAAAGACGACTGTTTTGGTGTCACAGTCTAACAATACACGATTGGCGTGAAGCCAATCCATGCCAAGAACTACTCCTATACCTTTCATGGGTAAACAAATTAAATCCACAACATATGATCTATTTTCTGTGGTGAGGTGACAGTTTAGACAACAATAACAAGTATTCACAGGATGATTTGTGGGGGTAGAGACAATAAGATCAAAAGGAAGTTTGGAAGTTTTCAAATTTAGAGCCTCGACACTAGCATATGAAATAAAAGAATGTGTTGCACCAGTCATAAATGCAGTTAAGGTCCTACCATCTATTTCGCACTTACCTTCTATGAGACCGTTGGATGTGTCCGCTTCATCTACATTGAGGGTGAAGACCCTCCCTTGGTGTTACGGCCTAGGGTTCTGATTCGCTGGCCCTCCGTTGTTGCATCTGTTGGCATAGTGGCCGGGCTTCCCGCACTTGAAGCATACGTTTTGTCCAGCTAGGCAAGGACGGTTGCCATGATCTTTCCCGCATTGGGGGCATATTATCGCCGGTGTAGGCCTAGCAAAAGTGGCGGGGGCTCCTTGGGGCGTCTTGTTCTTAGCCCCACTTGATCCTCCTTGGTTGTTTCGGGGGCCGCCCGACCCTCCTTGTCGATTGTTGATGTTGTTGTTGTTGTTGTTGCGGTTGTTGTTGTTTTGGAATTGTGGTCGGTGTGGTTGCTTGGGTTGTTGGTGGAAGGGGGTTCTTTGTTGTTGTTATGGTTTGAACTGGTTGGTTTGGTAGGGATTATAGTGATTTCGAGATTGGTTTGGATATTGGGGCTTGAATTTTGGGACTTGAGGTGCTAGCCCCTTGTTCCGTGCTGCCCTTGCAGCATTGATTTTCTTCTGTCCCTCTTCCATGATCCGGCACTTGTTGACTAGGGTTGGGAAGTCCCTAATCTCCATGTGCCCAAAGATAGTTGAGCTCTGCCATTAGTCCGGCCTCATATTTGACGCACTTCCACACCTCATCGGGGTTTCCTTGAAACACCCTAGAGAACTTGATCAGCTCCTCGAATTTCGCCATGTACTGGGCAACAGTAGACCCTCCTTGGGTCAGTTGCATAAACTCAATGTCCTTTCCGTTCCTCACAGACTTCGGGAAGTACTTCTCATAGAAGTAAGTCTTGAACATTGCCGTTGATAGCGATTGCCGAAGCCTCAAGCAGTCTTCGGGTGCCGACCCACCAGAATTCGGCGTCGGACTCCATCATGTATGCAGCAAATGTGACCTTTTGCTCCTCTAAGCAAGCTACCACGAAGTAGATCTTCTCCATGTTCTTGATCCACTCATCAGCTTTGTCGGGGTCCATGGCTCCTCAGAAGGTTGGTGGGTTCGCCTTGCGAAACTCACCAAACCTTGCTTGCTCGACCATTTCAGCAATAGGGGGAGCATGTCCGGTGTCCCCTTGTTGGTTCATCCTCTCGAACATTCGTTCCATGGCCCTAGCCATGTCATGAACAACAGCAGCAGTAGCATCATTTTGGTCCCCCTCGGTCGGGGTCCTAGGTTGTCTCCTTGGTGCCATTGATTCCTAAACACACGAGACAATAAACACTGAGGTGATCAGGCTCAATATTCCATGTAAAATGAGCTAGTTACCATGGCACACGCAAGTAGACAAGGGTCATGCACTTCTACCCTATAGCTTATCTCTAGCTAAGCTCTACGCATGACATAGTTATCGTACTATGCTTTAGAAAGCATAGTCAGTCCAATCCTCAGGCTCCATGAGAATCGAACTGCTCTGATACCATAATGTAACATCCTAATTTTTAACCTAATACTCTAGAACATAATTAGGTTAATCATTAGTCTGTTACTTCATAGTCCTCATTTAACTTTGAATTACGTAGCGGAAAATACGGGTAAATTTTTTTTGAAATATAAAGTGAGAGCCGCGTGATGCGATGTAACACGTAAAGAACAAAACATACATCTCATAACGTCATAGCATAAAGCACATAAAGGCACATCAAACACTGAATATCTATGATTAAGACCCGTAAGGGTCAAAGCATAAGCTACCGTAAGGATAAACGGTTAAACGTTCCATGATGATGCATGTGGTATGTAAATGATGATGATGTTATTCATATGATGAATTCATGAGGATATATGTTTATGTGGCATAAAGTAAATTTGGAGGGAATTCGGCGTAATGCCTTTGTGCCGCCAAATTCCCGACAAATTTGGGGACTTAAAGAGATTTTGAAAATTAAGGTACTAAGATGGGTTCTAGGATGACACCGGTTCGGCCGAGCACCTCCATAGAACTCATGTGACATCGGTACCATTTTATACTCTTAGGTGACACCGGTTCGACCGAGCACCCCTAAGAGAATTGCCCCTTAACCCGTACTCAGATAGTCGGGATTTATGATTTATGATACGCTTATCGTTAAGTGGTAAGTAAGAACTAGTGATGACTAGTTAAGGTATGAGCTCATAACCTAGATGTATGACACGTTCTGGGTGACACCGGTTCGGCCGAGCACCCCCAGTTCAATTGTCTTTTAGGGTGGCCCATGAGGAAGAGAAGTTTCATGATTATGATTGTCACTAAGTTTTGTCCCATATGAATGTTACTATTGCCATTTTATGCCACCAAGTATGATGATGCAAGTTTTGTCCCATATGAATGTTACTATTGCTACTTTATGCCACCAAGTATGATGATGCTTGATGTTATGTTTTATGTATGTGCATTAGGTAGTGCCATGTATACATTTTCTATTATGTTGTATTCATGACATTAAGATCATCCTAAAATGAATGGACCTTGGCTAAAGTATATTTTAAAGTTTAAAATGAACTTAATGCATGTTCAGTCATTTTGTATAATTAAACCCAAGGTTCCTGAGGACGTAGATGATGACACCTAGGTAGTAGGAGGCCCTACTGAGATTCTTTAGCAAGATTCTCACTCCCTCTATCTCTTTCTTTCCGTCACGTCTTCAGATGGCGACGTTCGTAGTGTTCGTGGACACCCCGACATAGGAGGTGCACTATGACCCAGCTCACGGGTCATACCATTTTGAGGGGTAGTGCACGGTGCGGGTTTTCATGTTCGTAGGACGCCCTTTCGCTCATCCCGTACACACCCATCGCTTCTCCCCGACTGCACCCTATGGCAACGACGAGCGGGCTTTTGAGCACGCGCGCACGCATGACAAGAGAGTGCTCCGCATGCACACCGCCGCCTTAGCCATGTGAGACTATCCCGATTACGTGCCCCGGACCTACTTCTCGGAGACCAACCCGTCTGAGGACCCGCCTACCCATCCGTATAGCGAGAGCTCTACCCCCTCTCTACCATTGATGAGGGAGGGCAGTGAGGATACTGTGACTCAGCCACGACTTGCACGATGATCGGAGATGCGGCCACACCGCGAGGGTCACTCTCGATCCTCGTTCTGCCTCTTTACGCCCGAGGAGCTCGCCCAGTTTCCCGGATACTTGCCTCGTTCGCGAGACGGACGTCAGTAGGAGGTGACGATCGATCGATGGAGTACCCGATTAGAGCACACACCACTTAGATGGGGATAAACCTTCTTTTGTTTAGAGGTTATCCCATTAGATGCACTCGAGTAGGGGAGTAGATCGTGTTTATGTTTATGTTGTATTTCCTTTTATGTATTTCCCTTGTACTAAATTAAGACCCACACTTATAAGTGGGCAAGTTATATAAATATAAGATGATATTCAGTGTTTTCCCATGATGTGCCTTTATGTGCTTTATGCTATGACATTATGAGATGTATGTTTTGTTCTTTACGTGTTACATCGCATCACGCGGCTCTCACTTTATATTTCAAAAAAAATTTACCCGTATTTTCCGCTAAGTAATTCAAAGTTAAATGAGGACTATGAAGTAACAGACTAATGATTAACCTAATTATTTTCTAAAGTATTGGGTTAAAAATTAGGATGTTACAATAAGCGTATCATAAATCATAAATCCCGACTATCTGAGTACAGGTTAGGGGGGCAATTCTCTTAGGGGTGCTTGGCCGAACCAGTGTCACCTAAGAGTATAAATTGGTACCGATGTCACATGAGTTCTATGGAGGTGCTCGGCCGAACCGGTGTCATCCTAGAACCCATCTTAGTACCTTAATTTTCAAAAATCTCTTTAAGTCCCCATATTCGTCGGGAATTCGGCGGCACAATGGCATTACACCGAATTCCTCCCAAATTTGCTTTATACCACATAAACATATATCCTCATGAATTCCTCATATGAATAACATCATCATCATTTACATACCACATGCATCATCATAGAACATCCAAATGCTTACCTTTACGGTAGCTTATGCTTTGACCCTTACGGGTCTTAACCTTGAGATATAGTTCTCTAACATCTGTCGTTCATATTTTATGCACCTAAGGGCTCATAATTAATCATCACTCCTACTTCTCATATTCATTCTCAAATCTGAAAAGCATAGGGCAGAATTTCTAACTTGTGGTTACGGGGTTCTAGAACTTACGTTTTAGACCCTTTCTCAGTTCCGTCTTCGCCTAAGGCGCTATAAATTAAATCTAAATCAATTATGAGACATTCCTATGCTTAAGAACTAATTAATAATCACATTTATCATGTTGTAATGTTGCTGGACAGAATCCAGAAAACTAAATGTTCTAAGAGTTCTACATTTGCATTTTTACGATTTTCTAGTTACTAGTTTCTTACCTATCATGCATAGAATCGTTTCTACATCATCATGTGATAATTTCACACACTCTAACACATCAAAGCATCATCATACAGCCATAAACTCATCATGATAGTACCGAAAACACCTTACTTCAATAAGAGAACTAAATTGACATTTCTAGGTACATAAGTTAACTAGTTTCTCTTGGACTCAATTTAGAATTTCTAAAACTCTTTGCAAATCATTTTAATTCATCAAGAGGCTAAGAGAAGCCTTAGGTCAGTGACCAAAATATATTTCATCTTCTAAAAGGGAATAAAGTCACATCTCATGATAACATAACCTTGTAAGGATTTGTAAAGCTTTTTAATAAAAACTTAGAACATAGACTATTAGTCCTTGTAGCTAGATGAAAACTCATTGCAAGTCCATCATCACTACTTGGCCGAAAACATGCATTCAAAGAATGCATTCACATTAAACTTTAACTTGAAATGAAATGGGCAAGTCTTTGAGCTCTAGGTTCTTAAGTTACGACATAAAATAAACATGCTCATGGCTTTCATTTTCAATCTTGCTTACAAAATAAAGTGATGACTTAAATTAAATATGCAAGGCATAAACTTAAACGTGCAAGCTTGAAAGTAAATATGCAAGGTTCAATTCTTTATTTTAGTGTTCTTGGCCCAACAACAATCGACTTTAAGGCCGAAATAGATAGGCATTCGAGAAATTAATTAGGTGATGATGCAAGTTCAATTCTTTATTTTAGTGCTCTAGGCCCAACAACAATCGACTTTAAGGCCGAAATAGAAAGGTTTTGAGAATTAGATTAAGTGATGATGCAAGTTCCATTTTAATCTTTATGTTCTTAGGTGATAGCTTGAAAGTAAAGGTGCATAACAAGAATATAAATGTAAATGCAAGCATAAAATAAATTATGCAAGTTCATTTTATTTTTTCTAGAGCTCTTAACAAAACTTTAAAGGAACTTAAGCCTCAACCCAAACTCATCAAACCAAGATAAAGTAAAGTCTAGAGTTCTTAGAACTCAACATAACATTTTTAGAAAATCAAAACATTTTGCATGTAAAAGAAAAGGGAATGGCCGAAATTTCAAGGAACCAAAAAGAACATTTTGAAACTCTAGAGTCCATGATCTTGATGATATATTAACACCAACATCATGAGACCTCATCATTGAGTCCTTAGAACCATTTTAAAACATCATCAAGGTTTAAGATTCCAAAAGTTAGAGAAAGGAAGAACTAGAAGTATTTTACTCAAGAACAAAGATCAAGCTCTAGAGTTTGTTTCAAGTGATGAACATCATCATGAAACTCTCATCATCAAGCTCTCATTTCTTTGAACTTCAAGGCCCATGGCCGAAAATGAGAAAGAAAAAGTAGAAGAAAAGAAGTTCTAAAAAGAATCAAGAGAAACTATGAACATAAAGCTAAATCAAGAACTTTAAAGAAAGAAGTACTTGAAAGAAAATCCCTACTTGGTGTGATGAACTTGAAGATGGAAGAAGAAGATGAAGATGATGAAGAAGATGGAGAGCTCTAAGAACTTGAAGAACACAAGAGCTTTGAGAGAAAAAGAAAAGCTTTGAGTGTTCCTAAACTTAGCAAATGATCTAAAAGTGGTGCAAGCTCCTCAAGGCATTCTATTTATAGAGAAATGAAACAAATGAAGGGTGCACATGGAGGAGGAGGCTTCGGCCATTGCAGATTGGAGGGCATCCCATGAGTTCCATGAGGTGAGATAATGTGGTCTTGAGGCATGGTGAGGTATGGTTCAAAGTATGGTGAGGTATGGTTCAAGGCATGGCTTAAGCATGGCTCTTTGAGTGAGAAAATAATTCAACATGTGGTCAAATAGGGGTGAGTGTTTCGGCCATGTGCATCAGATTTGGGGGAGGATTAGTTTGCATTTTAATTGTGGTTTAGAGTTGTGTTTAGGTGTATCTTTGATTAGGATTAAGATTAGGATTTTGTAAGAAAGTGTTTAGGTAAGAAAATGGGTAATCAAGGTTGTCAAGACATAATTAAAGAGTGTTCTTGCATCATTAGTGGGTTATAAACTCATTTTAGTGTTTAAACAATTCTAGACACAATTCCTTGATTTAAGGAATTAGAGAGAGAAAATACTATTCAAGATTCCAAGACTAGGAATCTTGAGTTCTAAAAAGGGATTTAAGTTTAATCTAAGCAATTTTAGGTTCTAATTAACTTTAATAAATTATTTTGACTCTAGATTAATTAGGGAAATTAATTAATCTTCGTTTAGAGCCTAATATTGCTTAGGTTTGCTTAATTACATCATTAAGCTCAAAAATACTATTCTAGGGGCAAAATTGTAATTTTGCACTAAAACTGCCCGAGACCACCGGGACTTGAACAGAGACCTCTAGACACATGAAAACCTGTTTTTAAACCTCTGGGGAAAGTTTCGGGCTCAAACGGCACCTTTACCCGCGTAAAACGCTATAGGGGTATTTTGGTCATTTTGACCTGAAACTGCGGAAAACAAGATTTTCCCTTCCGGATGCATTCAAAGGCCATTCAATCTCTTTCAAACATTGAGTTGACCCTTCGAGGACGACCGAGTTGGTTACCCTCGAATTCGGGTCAGGAAATGACCTCAGGGGCATTTTGGTCATTTCCCTCAGACAGAAAAATCGGGGTGTTACACCTTTGATGTTCAAGAATCATGGCTTGATGATGAGGATCTTTGACATTGGTTGTGAAACCATCATTTGTTTGACCTCTAAAGCTCAAGATTTCATTTTTGGTTTTAAGAGTTCCTAGCAAGTGAAAATGTTATTTGGTTTTCTTTGTTGGTTTTTCCTTTGAGCTTGATGGTGGGTATAAGGAAAGAAGGTTCTTGGAACCATAATGATGAGCGACTCTAAAGCTCACTTCCATTTGTTGAGATTAAATGGGGTTGAAAGTATTATTCCTTAAAGTCTTGTAATGAGATCTAGTAAGATGTAAAAATGGACTTGCATCATATTTGTATTTCAAGCTCTTGCATCTCATATTTATGTTTCAATGCCTTGCACCTCATATTTATTTTCAAGTCACCACCTTAAATCTTGAAGACTAAAGAAATGGACTTGCATTCTCATGTTTAAAGTTCAAGCTTTGCATTTTATATTTATGTTTCAAGTCATCACCTAAAGTTTCAAAGACTTAAAAATAAACTTGCATTCTCATATTTATATTTCAAGTCTTTCTTATCATATCTACTTTTCCAAGCCATCACCCCCTAATGATAAATACTAAAATGAGGTTGCATATCACGTTTGCTTTCTTGAAATCACCTAAATATCTAGAGTTCAAAGACTTGCCCTTGTATCTTAAATCGAAGTTTTGGTCATGGTTACCTCTCTTGAAGGTGTTTTCGGCCATGACTAGTATTGGTCTTGAAAATGGAATTTATTTTATGCTAAGGTTCAAAACTTGTGTCAATGATCCCTTAGTTTGTTTTTGAAGAAAACTAGTTACTAGAAATACTTGATCTTGCAACTTTTCAATGCTATTAGAAGTTAAATTATGGCTACTGATTTGATTCTTTTATTTCTGTTATGTGCTATTTGGAATGGTTTAAAGGTGTAAAAATTACTAGTAATTGTTGTGAAAATCATCCTTGGCACCTTAGGTAAAAACTAGTAACTAGAAACACATAAAATTGTAAGTTTGGAAGCCTTTGACAACTCCATTTTCAGTTACTGCCCAAAATGATTCAATACTATATAGTGTTGTTTGTGGTTGTTTAAGTGTGTAAAATTTGTTAATAATTAGTGTAATAATTATTTTTAGCAAAGGATCGAAAATGTGATTTCTAGAACCCTTAAGGATGAAAGTCATGGATTCTATCCAGCAAGTTGCAATTTAGTAAAAAGATGTTTAACACTTAGTAAATGTGTAGGAATTACTCATAATTGGTATAGGAATTAATTTTAACATCTTAGGAAAAATTGGTAATAGGAAAGGGTCAAAAACGTAACTTCTAGAATCCTAAAACGGTTTAGTTGTAGGTGCTGTCCAAAAAAATTTACAGCCTTGTTTAATGATGTCCATGAGGTTAAGAATCAGTAGGAATCATGGTATTTTGACCTTTTAAATGCATAAAAGAATAATTACTAACGTTAGGCCGACCGTTTTGACCCGTTTAAGAGCTTAACAATAACTTGAGCATGGCTATGTGAGTAATATCTATGATAATCTTTAATACCTCATATACGTGAATATACACCTTGTTGAACATAGCATATGCATTAGCTGAGTTCGGTCCTTGATTTCGACATACTGGGTAAGAGCATGTTTGCCTTTAATAAAATGTTGATAATGGCATATTTATGTGAATTTGCAATTATGATTAAGTTATTTGAGGATGCATAGTTGATGTGTTTTATAAGCATGATAAGTTAATCAATGAATTTTGGCGATGTGATTATATGCTCATGTTTGCATCATTAAATAACATGCTAAGTTTAAGGTGACATAAAACACATGAAAATGATCATCTAGAGTCCCTGAATTAAAGGTTATGAAAGGTGATCCTTTAGAGTCCCTGAATTAAAGGTTATGAAAGGTGATCCTATGCCCCCTATCCCACACTTTGGGAGTCGAAAATTAGCTTATCTAAAGGATAAGTGTAGACTAGTGATGACTAGTAAGGTATGAGCTCATAACCTAGAAATCTCTAAAAAGAGAACTATAGGATGGCCCCCAAGGATAAGAGAATGAGAAGCTTAAGTCACCTAAAAGGATTAATAAGAAAAGATAATGTTATATAGCTTTTGCATCTTTTACTTTATGACATTGATTGTGGCATTGGTTATTTGTTCATAGTATATCATGTTGCATCCTTACATCAAGACACATGCTAAAATAGATGGGCCTCGGATTAATAATATTTGGAACTAATTAAATTGGACTTTGCATACTTGCTCATTATTTCATAATGAAACCCGAGGTTCCTGAGGACGTATATGATGACACTAGTTAGGAGGAGATAGCCCTACTGAGATTCTTGTACAAGATTCTCACTCCCTCTTTCTTTCCTTCTATCTCATTTTCAGAGGAGGATGGCTTCATTCGTGATCTTCTTTGACATGCCACCTAGACAATGCACTACGACGCCGCCCATCGGTCATAACACTTCGTGGGTCATTGTGTTGTACGCCTTTTTGTGTTCATGGAGCATCGTTTTGCATATCTGGTCTCCAGTTTTTGGTTTTCTTCTGCTTCTCCTTTCGATGATGACCTCATCTTCGAGCGTGCTCGTCCTTATGAGGAGCAGACCCACTACATCCATCCTTCTATTTCTGCCATTCGTGACTTCCTGGAGTATGTTCCTCGGTCACCCACTATGGATTCTTAGTACAACCCATCCGAGGACTCGGCTACTCAGTGCCCTTCAGAGGGTTCCACCCTGACTGTCCCCATGGATGCTGGAGGCCGTAGCAAGGATACTGTGACCCAACCTAGGAGAGGAGCGAGGGTGACTATACGACCATGCTGAGGTGCTCATGTTTATCCGGCTCACCACTTGGCCATGCCCGACGAGCTAGGGCAGTGGATTGGGTACTTTCTTCCCTTTGGCGGAGGGCCACAATAAGAGCGAGCAATGGACCCAGGGTGTTGTTGCTTTTGCCACGGCAATGATAGCATTCTTTTGTATCTTAAAGGTTATTTACCATAGGTGCATGTCGGTAGTAGTGGTGGAGAGGAGGGACCTTAGCTAGGCTTTTTGTGATCTTTTCTTTTTCTGTCTTTATGGATGACTGTACTAACCCAACCATTCATGGTGGGTATGATGCTACTTTTTTAAGTATTTATGTTATGTTATGTATTATGGAACCTATGATGTTATTAATGAATGCCTCCATGATGTCGTGTTATGCTCATAAGTTGTATTCACTTGAATTCATGTTGTTTGTGGCATGTTTAATTTCTTATCGACTTTCGGGCGTATTGTACGATATAGTTCTTTTAGGTTCATGTGGCTCATGTTTTTCACTTTAAATTTCAAAAAAAAAAATTTACCCATATTTTCGCTAAGTATTTTAACAAACTAAAAGTTAAGAACTGAAACAAAGAGTAATAACTAATAATTAACTTGAATGCGTCCTAGGTGTGTTGGGTTAAATATTAGGGTGTTACATTTTGGTATCAGAGCAGTTCGGTTCTCACGGAGCCTAAGGATTGGACTGACTATGCTTCTTATGCATAACACATTAGAGATGTCATGTGTTTGTAGCTGCCTTATCAATAGGATAAGTTGTAGGGTAGAGATGCATGACTGCTATATGTGAACGCGCCGTGGTAACTAGCTCACTTTACATGAAGTATTGAGCCTGATCACCTCAATGTTTGCTGTTTTGTGTGCTTAGGAACCAATGGTGCGATCACGATAGATTAGGGCTTCAAGTATAAATAGTCAGGACAACGAGACTGTTGAAGCTCTCCGAGAGGTGGCCAGGACCATATGAATAATGTTCGAATGGATGGAGGAACAAGGCAATGTTGGCCGTGGTCCCAATGTTGTTGAGGATCTCGAGCAGGCCAGGTTTAGGGAGTTTCGAAGGGCGAACCCTTCATCGTTTCGATGAGCTCTAAACCCAAACATCACCAAGCACATGGAAAAGATCTTCTCAATGATCACATGTACAGAGGAGCAGAAGGTGACCTTTGCCACCTACATGTTAGAGGCAGACGCTGAGTTCTGGTAGACCGGCACCCGAAGGTTGCTAGAGGTGTCTGGCATGCCAATTGACTGGGAGCTGTTCAAAGCCCACTTCTATGAGAAGTACTTCTCAGAATCTGTGCGGAATGCTAAGGATATCGAGTTTATGCAATTGGTGTGAGGAGGCATGAGCATCACGCAATACACCACAAAGTTTGAGGAGCTGAGCAAGTTCTCTAGAGTATTTCAAGGGAACCCCAATGAGGTGTGGAAGTACGTCAAGTATGAAGTCAAATTGAAGCCAGAGATTAACATTGCTGTCGTGCAGTTGGAGATTAGGGATTTCCCAACTCTAGTCAACAATGCCGCATTATCGAGGATGGCCAGAAGAAGCTGAGCGCACCCAGAGCAGACAACTTCACTAAGAGGCTACCACCACAAGCCCCAAGGTTTAAGCTACCAATCAGACCACAGCCCAGGCCGTAGCTCAGGCCGCAGTTCAAACTACAAGGCCCCAGGAGGGAGCATCATCAAGGGGGACCGAGTGGTCCCAAAGGCAAGGCGCCTCAGAGGATTCCGACTGCACCTCCAAGAGCTGCCCTTATCGCTGTATGCCCCTAAGTGTAGGAAACCACACAAAGATTAACCTTGCTAGTTGGGCCAGGGGGTTTGCTACAAGTGCGGTAAACACAGCTACTACGTGTAACGCCCCTATTTTTTTCGTCCTTATGTACAAATGACCAAAATATCCCTGAGGTCATTTCTGCCCGGGAATCAAGGACAGTTGGTCCCGGCTAACCTCAAGAGGTTAGTTTTATGATTGAAGGGGATTAATTGTGTTATGCATGATGTTAGAGGTGAAAATCTCAGTTTTTCATTTTTTTAAGCGAAATTATCAAAATACCCCTGCGGCTAATTAACACAGAATTAATTACCGATTGGGCTCGGACTTCACTCAGAAGTTTAGAATGTTGTTTTTAAGGAATATACGATGTCGATATAAACTCAAGTGGTCCCACGGAGTTTTTATGAAAAATTACCATTTTACCCCTAATTAAGGGCATAATGAGCTTAATTGCATGATTAACAAAACCTAAACAATATTAGGCTCTAATTAAAGATTAATTAATTTTAATTATTAATCTTGAGTCAAAATAATTAATTGAGGTTAATTAGAACCTAAGATTGTTTAAGGAAACTCAAAATCCTATTCTTAATTCAAGATATTATGTCATGTCATAATGAATAGTAATTACTCTCTCCAATTCCCTAATTAAGGAATTGTGTTGGTTTTTGAAATTCAAAATAGTTGACTTTAATTCAAATTTAATGAACTTAACTCCTTTAAATGTTTGTGACCACTCTTTAATCATGATCTTGAAATGCCTAAATGCATGATTATCAACCTAAACACCTAATTACCCATTCCCAACCATTTTCCTAATTAAATCTACCTCTAATACACATCCTAACCTACATTAAGATAAAATTTGCCCCCCAAGTTCTCCTAAGGAGGCTGCGGCACTCTCCCCCCATTTTCATCCTCACATGTTAAAATTTCTCTATAAAATACATCCTCAAGGAAAGCTCAAAGTGCCATTCGATCATTCTTGCAACTTTTGATCACTCAAATTTCTCCCTAGTTTCTCAAAGAGTTCTTCCTCTTCTTCTTCTTTATTCTTCCAAGAGCCACCATCCTCCATCACTTCTAACTCCAAACCACCACATGCAACACCCCGATTTTTCCTTGTGTACGAATGACCAAAATGCCCCTGAGGTCATTTCTGCCCGGAAACAGAGGACAGCCAGTCCAGGCTAACCTTGAGTGAATATTTTAATTCTTGAAGGGGATTAATTATGTTATATATATTGTTAGAGATGAAAATCTCAATTTTTGGTTTTTTTGCACAAAATTATCAAAATACCCTTGCGACTAATTAACACAGAATTAATTGCCGATTGGGCCCAGACTTCACCCAAAAGTTTGGAATATCGTTTTTAAGAATTAATTTCCCGTTACCTAGTGCATTATGGGCCTAGTATGCAATTAAAAAAACCTAAGTAATATTAGGCTCTAATTAAAGATTAATTAATTCTAATAATTAATCTAGAGTCAAAATAATTAATTGGGGTTGATAAAGGCCTAAGATTGCTTAAAGAAACTTAAAATCCCTTTCTTAATTCAAGATTTTGTGTCATATCAAATGAAATATTATTTTCTCTTTCCAATTCCTTAAATTAAGGAATCAAGAATGTGATGGAGAATCTTGTTGAATGGAGGTTTGACTCCACTAATTGAGCAATACAACTTCCTAGTCTTGTCTTGCATGGCCTTAATTATTTGTTACTAGCCCAAACAGTCCATCAACAATTCCTAACCAAGTGCCAAATCAAATTTATCTCTAAATCCAATTCCTAATACACATGAAAAGAAAACATCTCTCTCCCCCTATACCTCTATGATGGCTGGCCATTCCTTGCCTATACCTCCCTCATGGCCACCCATACCCCCCATCACACTCTTACATTTTCATTATAAAATACATACATACTCCAAGAAACACATAAACTTTACCATTCACTTTTTTGGAATCACAACTTGTCCAAAAAAGTTATCTCGCAAATTCTCTCTTCTCTCACTTCTCAAAGATTTCTCTTCTCCTTCCACCACCACAAAAGCCACTATCCACCACCACCCTTAAACCCCAAACCACCACACCACCACCATAGATCATCCATAAAAATACCCAACCTCTCTATTTCTAAACACCATAACTCAAGAAAGATTTTCCTTTTCTTTCTTCCCTTCCTCTTGGCCAAACTTGTTCAAGAGCTCCAAGAAAAGATTTGTTCTTCTCATTGTCTTGCAAAGATCAAGCTCTTTTCTTTCAACAAGATAAATATCTTTAGTAGGGATTTTTGTTTGGTTTTCTTTCTTAAATCTCTCTTTATTTTTGAAACCTTTGGAGTATTGGAATGTTGTGTTCTTTTTTTTTTTTTTGGCTTCATGATAAATATTTGGTTGAGTTTGTGTTTCTTTTCTTTCTTCTTCACCATTTCTGTTTGGTCTTCTTTCTTTCTTTCTAGTTTTGGTTCTGGTAGTCAATGAGATATTGAAGCAATGGCTTAATGATGATGGATCTTGGTGATGGTTATAAAACCATCATGTGATAGGCCATTTAGAGGCCAAAGTTTTGGTTCCATTTCGGTTTTAAACGATTGAGCAAAAATGGAATAATATGTTTATGTCATCACTTAATCTTAAGTTCAAGACTTACCCTTTTCAACTTAAGGTTGATCAGTGTTTTAGAGTTGTTACTCTAAATAGGAGTCTTGAGCTTAAACCTTAAAGAAATAAATGAAAATGTTGTTTGGTTTTCTTTGATGGTTTTTCTTTTGAGCTTGATAGTGAGTTTAAGGAGACAAGGTTCTTGGAACCATAATAATGGGAGACTCTAAAGCTCATGTCCATTTTGTAAGATTGATCGGTATTTTAGAGTTGTTACTCTAAATAGGAGTCTTAAGCCTAGGACCTAAAGAAATAGCAAACAAAAATGCATTCATGTTTATTTTTCAAGTCCTTGCATTTCATATTTATATTTGAGCCTTGCATATCATGTTTATTTCCAAGTTATCACCTAAATCTTGAAGATAAGTAAATGAACTTGCATTTCATGTTTATATTTCTTGTCTAGCATATTTATGTTTCAATCCATCACCTAAACCTTAAAGATTAAAAATGAGCTTGCATTCTCATGTTTATTTTCAAGCCTTGCATATCATATTTATATTTTCATTGCCATCACCTTATAATATCAAAATTAAAATGAGGCTCGCATTAGCATGTTTAAGTTTATGTCATCACCTAAATATCTAAAGCTCAAGACTTGCCCCTTTCAACTTACTTAGGAATTTCGGCTCCATGGGCATTTATCTTTACAAATATGTTTTGGTTTCAAGGGAACAAAGTTTTTAAAGTTTAATGTATCATTGCTTTGAGGTTTCAAAACTTGTACCTTGCGATTTCTCTTAAAAGAATTGATAACTCCTAAAAGTATTGAAGTAAGATTTTATGATCAAAATCCTACTATTGAAAATTTCAATTTTTGCTATTGACCTAAGGTATTTATTTATGTTTCTAAAGGGATAATTTGCTTTTAAGGGTGTCCTCTGACTTAGAATCAATTTTGAGTGAAACTAGTTGCTAGAAATGCCTTATTTTGGAACTTTGAATGCTTTTTGGAAGTTAAATTTTGGACTCTGTTCTAGCATTTCTAGATCTGATATATGCTGTTTGGAGTGGTTTAAATGTGTAAAAATTATTATTAATTATTGTGATAATCATTCTTGGCACCTTAGGCAAGACTAGTAACTAAAAAGGGTAAAAAATGTGGTGTCTAAAGCTTTCAAAAACTAAAATTATAGATTCTGTTCCAGCATGAATTTAATTGGTAAAAATGTGTTTTGTCATGTGTATATGTGTTGGAATCCATAATAAATGGTTTAGGAATTAATTTTAGCATCTTAAGAAAAGTTGGTAATGGAAAAGGGTCAAAAACGTAACTTCTAGAACACCGAAATTGTTTAATTTCAAACACTGCCAACCTGTCCAGCATTGTTTAATTATGCTCATGAGGTTAAAAATTAGTGCAAGTTGTTGTAATTAATCCCTTAGATGCATAAAAGAATAATCTCAAAAGTTAGGTTTACTCGACTTGTAGTTTGACCCGTTTAAGGGATAATGAGCATGTTTATTTTATGAGATGATTAGTTCATGACATGGCTTGAGGATATATGTGCTGAATATGTTGCATACGTGGCTATCATTACATAATTTATTGTGGCATGTCATGATTACACTTGGAATATTTGAGATGCATATGATGAGTAATATGAAAGCAAGTGATATTATATGTTATGTTTGTGCTTTTGCATCTCAATATAACATGCTAAGTTTGTGGTGACATAAAACACATAGAAATGATCCTCTAGACTCCCCGAATTAAAGGTTATGAGAAGTGATCCAAGTAAGTTGCATATTCATAATAAGAAAGGCAAGTAAGTGATGTGTTTCTCCCACTCTATTACCCCATGTTAAATCTAGCGAGGGCTAGTTAGGTTGAGCTCATCCTAGGCGATCGGTAGGTTGGTTGGTTCTAGTGTAAATTTTAAAATTACAGGGGAAGGCGTGTAGGTTGGATTTAGTGTTAACGTAAGAGGGTGGATTGACGAGAAAGAAACTTGAGAATTCATTCATGAGAAAGTAAATTATCTGGGTTTTCTTGCCTTCCCATGCATGTTAAAAGATGTTTGACTCGTTGTATTTGTCCTATCATGTCTTCATTTATTTGCCACTACTTTAGTTCTCTAACTTATCTTTTATTATGAACGTACATGTTATTAATTCATGTTATGAGTAGGGCTATATTACTTTCATGTGTTTCTAATACACTGAGGTATTGCCATGCATACATGAGATACCTGTTGCATTCATATATTAAGATTCATGCCAAAAGGTACGAGCCTAGGTTAATGGTATTTGGAAATTAATAAACAAATCTTATTTATGCCCACTACTTTTATAATAAAACCCGAGGTTCCTGGGGATGATGATGATGCCACGTGTGTGGAGATGGAAACCCTACTGAGATTCTAGATTCTTGTATAAGTTTCTCACTCCCTCTCTTTCTTCCCATCTTCATCTTCAGACAAGGTTGATGGCGATGCCAGAGAACTTCTTTAAGATGCCGGCATAAGAGTTGTATGGCGGACTAGATCAGAGTGGCACAGTGGAAGCAAAGACATAGCGTTTCATTTTCACAACCTTAGGAGTTGTCTCGCCTTCATATAAGCTCATAACTTAGTCATAAAGAGCATCATAGTTATGTTTAGTTTTTAAATTATTGTACGCTCAACCTCTACAGGTAGGCTCAGTATACCTGATGTGGTATTATTGTTAGAGTATGTTTATGGAATATTCCTATATCATCACTATTATTTTTATTTGACTTGATACTTGAGGTTAATGTTATGATATGATGATGTGCCCAGTTCATGCTAGACTTTGTTGTGTTCTGTACGTATATTATATGATGAATAGTTATACGCTATAACTTATACACGAACAGCTCATAGTTTGATCTTTAAAAAAAAAATGGGACGTATTTTCCATATGCTTATTTTCAAAAGCCTTAAAATTAAGTAAAATTCTAAGACGAATGAGTAACAACTAATGATTAACCATAATACGTCTGAGACGTATTTTGCTGAAAGTTAGGATGTTACACTACACAAGTAAAATCTGTCGATAACCCAGGTATTTCTCGTAGTGCTTCCTTCCTTTTCTTCTCTTCTTGGCCGAAACTTGAAGTGCTCCAGAGGAGGATTTGTTTTTCTCATTCTTCCTTCAAAGACCAAGCTCTCTCTTTTCTTTGGTAGGGATGTTTTTTTGGTTTTCCTTCTTAATCTCTCTTTATTTTCAAAATCTTTGGCATATTAGAATGTTGTGTTCTTCCTTTTTATTTGATGATGAATAATGGTTGAGTTGTTTTTTTTTCCCTTCACCATTTTTGGTTTTGGTATTCCTTCTTTCTTTCTAGTTTTGGCTTTGGTTGTCAATAAAATATTAGAACCATGGCTTGACGATAATGAATCTTGAACGCCCCAATTTTTACTGTTATGTGAAAATTACCAAAATGCCCCTAGGTAATTTTTACACGTAATTCAAGGTCAAATAAACCTCAATAAAGGAATATGACATTAGAGAAATATCATAGGAGACTTGACTAGCGATTCGTGCGAAAGTCGCAAACTCCGATTTTTCTGTACGTGTAAAATGACCAAAATGCCCCTGAGGTCATTTTTACCTAGAAATCAAGGATAACCAGTCTAAATTATCTTTGAGGGGTTAATTTTATGACTGATGGGGATTATATGTGCCTTAGAGGTAAAAATCTCAATTCTCAATTTTTACCGTAAGTAAAATTACCGTTTTACCCCTGCAGTAATTTTTTATGAAATCATATAATCTTTGAATTCGGTTTTCATCCAAAGGTTCAAAATGACTATTTTAAGTATAATTTGAGATTGTCCAATATTTACAGGGAGTTTTTACGTGAAATTACCTTTTTACCCCTAGTTATACTAAATAAGTTTACTTACGTAATTAAGGTAATGTTAAAGCTCCAATTGAACTCAAATTGATTTTATTCATCAACCTTGAGTTTAAAATTAATTACCCAAGGTTAAAAATAATTACTAGGGTAATTAGAGTCTAAATTATCTAAGGTAAAAATAAAAATTATCTTTCCTTAAATATGAAAGCTCATAAAATTAGTGATATTAGAGATCAAAGTTAAGATTTCGGTTTAGGTAAAATCTTGTACATTTACATTTTCTTATCCTAAGTTTAGAACCTATGTTACAAAGTGATTTTTACTCATTTGAAATTAACCTCATTTACTAGTATGTGGTTTCTCTTTTTACCTTGTCTTGATTTGTCCTAAACACTTAACCTTTTACCATTTTCACTAATCTATCAATTCCTAATCTTTTGTCTAAGTAAATACACATCTAATACATGATTTACCACTTGTAAAACATGACAAATCTGATCATAAAAGGACCAGAAACCAGCGGCCATCACACTCTCAATGGTGGTCATATTTCATTTTTTATTTAAAAGATTGTTGCACTACATCATTAGGCACCACCATGATACCAATACTTTATTGTTTTTCTTCAAGATACACCTCAAATACATGTCCTACCATGAATGAAAGAATAAAACTTGTCCCCCATTATTCCCTAAAGTAGCCATGTCCTCCATGTTCCCATGTTGTGCAAATTTTAAAATTCATTCAAGAATAATGCACACAAACACATCATAACATTACCATGTGTTCTTTTTAGTTGTCTTGCACATTTTTGGATCAAAAATTCAGATCACATTTCAGCCTAGGAGCAGCAGCCATACACCCCTCATAATGCCCCCATTTTATTTTATTATCAAAGAATTAAGCACTCAAACAACACCATGACCATACCATGTGATCTTTGAGTTGTTTTGCATTATTTTTGAGCAAGAATTCTGATCACATTTCAGCCCATGTGCAGCGTACATATAGCCTTCCTTGGCCTATAAATATGAGCTCTTCCATTGCCAAAATACAGACACAAACATTCCCAAATTTTTAGCATTTTCTTACTTGATAGTTTTCTTACTCAAAGTTTGCTCAAAGTTCTCTAATTCTCTCAATACTTCAAGCTTTCTTATTCTTCCTCATTCACACTCAAGAGACTCCATTCCCAACCTCTAACCAAGCTCTAAACCTCAAGCATACACATTCCAACCATAAATCAACTCCTAAACACATAACCTTTCCATTATCAAACACAAAAACACAAGAGAAATCCTCCCTCCATTTGCTCTAATCTTGGCCAAAGTTCAAAGGACATATCAAGGACATATTTTCTTCTTCTAACTTCTCTAAAGATCAAGCATTTCCTTTTGATAACAAGAAACAACTTGGTAGGGATTTTATTTCATGTTCTTTCTTTGTTCTTCCTTTATAATTTCGGTTTATATGGTTTGATAATGACCATGGCTTGATGATGAGGAATCATGGTGGTGGTTGTGAATCCATCATTTAAATGACCTCTAAAGCTCAAGGTTTAATTCTTGATGTTAAAAGATTAACAAAGGAATTACTAAGTTTTGAGTTTTAAGCTTAACAAAATATAAAAATGAACTAGCATCTATATTTATGTTTCAAGTTCTTACACATCATATTTATATTCCAAGTTTTGCATAATCCTATTTATATTCCAAGTTATCACGTTAATTCTTGAAGATAATAATATGAACTTGCATATTCATATTTACATTTCAAGTTATTACTTAAATCATAAGGATCTAAGAATGAATTTGCATCTTTATATTTATATTTCAAACCTTGCATTTCATATTTATATTTCCAAGTTGTCACCTTATAATGATAATAATAAGGTTAAGAGATAAGTTTATGATTCTAGTCATCACCTAAATCCTAAAGTTCAAGATTTACTTCTTTTAATCATAAATGGTAATTTTGATCATGGACACTTCTCATCTACTTATTTTTGGCCCTTGTATGATTCTGATTTGAAGCTTGTTGTATTTTATTTTTAGGTGTAATCTTGTCTTTAATGTTGTACAAAGAAATTTTGAAAGACCTAGAAGTCGCAAAGAATTAAGAATATGATTTTTCTCATGGTTTTAAATGCTAGAGTTTTAGGATTCTGATCTAATCCTTTAGAAATTGGAATGGTTACTGATTTGGAATGTTTAGATGAGTTTAAATCACTAATAGTTATTATAAAAATTGTTTTTAGTGTCTTAGGAAAAACTAGTAACTAAAAAGGATCAAAATCGTGTTTTTATGAAGCTTTTAGAATGCTAATTTTTCTGATTACTGTTCGGCCCTGTTCACCACTGTTCACTACTGTTTATAGCTGTTCACACACTTGAGGATCACTAATAATTGTTATAAAAATTGTTCTTAGCATTTTAGGAAAGTCTAGTAACTAGAAAGGATTAAAATTGTGTTTTTGTAAAGCTTTAAGGAGATTAATTTTCTGATTCTGTTCAAGGGTAGTTCAAGGCTGTTCACATTGTTCACATACTTTAGAATTACTTACATTTGTTGTAAGAATTGTTTTTGGTACCATAGATGCATAAAAGGGTAATTATAAATGTTAGTTTGAACATTTTGCAAAATGCGGAAAGTTATGTTTTGAACTATCAACTATGTTATTTCAGCCAAATGTTTTTAATTAGACCAACTAATGATGTTGAATGTGTCCATGTGTTCAAAATACCATATATAATGTTTAGAAAAAGTTTTATAATTTTCGATTGCTATTAAGTGTCAAAAATTGTGTTAAATTGCACTTTGACCCCTAAATCATGTTAAATTTAGTCTATGGCCCTAAAAGGTTTTTTATGATGAGTTTGAATGGTTTCTGATAGTTATGTGTCTCTTGAAATGTATTGGTTAATGTTAAAGGTCTTTAATTTATGAGTAGATGTTAAAAAGGGTAATTACATTTTGACTCGTAACCTTTGAGAAATTGTGATTTAACCCTTTGGGGTTTAAACGTAAATATTGATAATATGATGAGATGAATGTGAATGATGTTTTGTGAAGGGTATGTTCATGTGTGGAAACTTATATGGCTTATGAATATATGAAATGAAATATGATGCATGTTTATGTGATTTAAATTATGGCATGTTATAATTATGTTTGATTCATTTAGATGCACATGAAATGTTGAATTGATGAGTTATAATTGTGATATTCATGTTTGCATCTTCATATAATATGTCAAGATTAAAGGTGACATAAGACACATGGAAATGATCCTCTAGACTCCCCGAATTAAAGGTTATGAGAGGTGATCCGAATAGGAAGTGATCCTTTGGACTCCCCGTGTAACGCCTCGATTTTTACTGCTATGCAAAATGACCAAAATACCCCTAGGTCATTTCTACACAAGATTTGAGGCCAAAATAGTCCATGCCATCTTCAATAGGATATTTTGATATTAGAATAACATTATATGGTGATTAAATAGCAATATGTGCAAAAATTGCATTTTTCAATTTTTCAATGTACAAATGACCAAAATGCCCCTAAGGTCATTTTTGCCCCGAAATCAAGGACTAGGCGATCTGTGCTATCCTCAAGGGGTTAGTTTTATGCTTGAAGGGGATTATGTGTGTTGCAGATGTGAAAATATCAACTTCAATTTTTTTACCGCAAGTGAAATTACCAAAATACCCCTGTGGTAATTTAACACGAGATTAAGTAATTTCTGAACCTAGTCATCGCCCGGGAGTTTAAAATGTTTATTACATGTGTAATTTGATATTTGAAAATGTTCGGGTGGTTTCGGGGAGTTTTTGTGTGAAATTACCATTTTGCCTCTAATTAACAATAAATGAGCTTATTTACGTAATCAAATAAATATAGGCAATATTAGGCTCTAATTAAAGATAAATTAATTTTATTTATTTATCTTGAGTCAAAATAATTATTTGAGGTAATTTTAAAGCATAAGATTATTTTAGAAAAGATTATTTTTCTTTCTTAATTAAAAAGGGGTTCTTAAGACACATAATAGGAAATTAGTGTATTAAATTTCTTTTTCTCAAAAATAAAATATATTTTAGATTTATTTTTTTTTATTACTTCAGATTATTAGCACTAAAATTTCCACTATAAGTGTTGGCCATTTAATCTTGTCTTGAGGAATTTTAAACTCTTGATGGTTAAGCCACTTACACTAATTTATCATTTCTAAACCATTACAAATTAAATACCCATCAAATATATGTCCTACCACTCACAAAAATTGAAAAAAAATACTCCCCATTATAGCCATTAATGCAGCTACCTCACCCCCCAAAATCCCTATAAATATGTGTTTTTCCAAGCCTAATTCATACACAAACATTCATTCTTACCATTTGCATTTTTGGTTGTAGTCTTGCTCACAAAAATTAGCCAAAAATCCTCTCTTCTCTCTCTAAATACAAAGCTCTCTTCTTCTTCCTTCTCCACCTCCAAGAGACTCCATTCTTGATATCCATCCAAGTTCCCAAGCTCAAACAAACACATACATACCATAAACCAACCCCTAAGCACCTAAACTTTCCATATCCAAACACAAGAACACAACAAAAATCCTCCCACCATTTCATCTTCACTTGGCCAAATATATACCATCACTAAGATCAGATTTTTGTCGTTGATATCTCATACAAGATCAAGCTCTTGCTTTCATTAACAAAGAAACAACTTGGGAGGGATTTTATTTCATGTTCTTTCTTTTGTTCTTCCTTTATATTTTCGATTTTTATGATTTGATAATGACCATGGCTTGATGATGAGGAATCATGGTGGTGGTTGTGAATCCATCATTTAAATGTCCTCTAAAGCCCAAGATTTAATTCTTGATGACAAAAGATTTCTAAAGGAGTTACTAAGTCTTGAGTTTTAAGCTTAATAAGACATAAAAATGAACTTGCATACATATTTATGTTATAAGTTCTTGCATATCATATTTATATTTCAAGCTTTTCATAATCATATTTATATTCCAAGTTATCACTTTAATTCTTGAAGATAATAATATGAACTTGCATATTCATATTTACTTTCAAGTTGTCACCTAAATCATAAATATCTAGGAATGAATTTTCATCTTTATATTTATATTTCAAGCCTTGCATTTCATATTTATATTTCCAAGTTATCACCTTATAATGATAATAATAAGGTTACAAGACAAGTTTATGATTCTAGTTATCATTTAAATCCTAAAGTTCAAGATTTACTTGTTTTATTTTAAATGACAACTTTGATCATGGACACTTCTCATCTATTTATTTTTGGCACTTATATAATTCTGATTTAAAGCTTGATATACTTTATTTTTAGGTATGATCTTGTCTTTAAATTTGTACAAAGAAATTTTGAAAGACCTAGAAATTATAAAGGATTAAGAATACGGTTTTTCTCATGATTTTAAATGCTAAAATTGTAGTATTCTGATCTAATCCTTTAGAACTAGAAAGGTTACTGATTTAGGATGTTTAGATGAGCTTAAATCGCTAATAGTTATTGTAAAAATTATTTTTGGTACCATAGATGCATAAAAGGGTAGTTACAAGTGTTAGTTTGGGCCGTTTTGCAAAATGCAGAAAGTTGTGTTTTGAACTATCAACTATGTTATTTTAGCCAAATGATTTTATTTAAAGCTACTAATGATGTTGAATGTGTCCATGAGTCCAAAATACCATTTATGAAGTTTATATAAAGTTTTAGAAATTTCGGTCGTCGTTAAATATTAAAAACAAGCGATTTTGCACTTTGACCCCTAAAATGTATTGAAATTTGGTTTATGGCCTTAAAAGGTTTTTACGATGAGTTTATAATGGTTTCTAATAGTTATATGTCTATTAAAAGTATTGGTTAATGTTAAAGATCTCTAGTTTGTGAGAAAGTGTTACAAAGGGGTATTAGCATTTTGACTCGTAACCTTTGAGAAATTGTGATTTGACCATTTGGGGCTTAAGCGTAAATGTTGATAAATTTGATGGCATGAATGCGGTTGATATCTTGTGAAGGCTATATTCATGTATTGAAACTTATATGGCCTATGGATATATACAATGAAGTATGATGCATGTTTATGTAGTTTAAGTTATGGTATGTTATAATTATGCTTGATAAATTGAGATGCATGATTCCATGAAGTTTATGAGCATGAAATGTTGAAATGATGAGTTATTCATATTTGCATCTCTATATAACATGCCAAGGTTAAAGGTGACATAAAACACATGGAAATGATCCTCTAGACTCCCCGAATTAAAGGTTATGAGAGGTGATCCAAATAGGAAATGATCCTTTAGACTCCCCGAATTAAAGGTTATGAAAGGTGATCCTAATGCCCCCTATCCCGTACCTTAAGAGTCGGGAATTTAACTTATCAAAAGGGATAAGATTGCGCTATTGACGACTAGACTAGTCAGGTATGAGCTCATAACCTAGAACTCTCGAGAAAAGAGAGAATTATAGGGCGGCCCCCAAGGAAAAGAGAATAAAGAAGTTTAAGTCACTTGTAAGAATGATGATCATGATGTTCTTTATATCATATGCATTGTTTTATGAATTTTATGATATTATGTATATGATATTGACATGCATCCATGATTAATATGTTGCATTCATGACATTAAGAATCATGCTAAAAGATACGGGTCTCGGCTAATGATATTTAGAACTTAATAAATGAACCTTATATATATGTTCACCATTTTCATAATTAAACCCGAGGTTCCTTAGGACGATGACGATGACACTTGTGTTAGAGTCGGGAAGCCCTACTGAGATTCTTGTATAAGTTTCTCATCCCTTTTCTTTTTCCGTGTCGTCTCCAGACAGGAATGATAGGGTAGTTCGTGATTTACCCTAAGACTGGACGAGGAGCTACGAAGATAGTTTCCTTTGGATATTTAAAGTGATTGTATCTTATTTATCAGTTTGTATTCTATTAATGGATATATATTAATGTCCTTACGTTTAGAGGACATCTATTATGATATTGTTATTAATGTGTTATTCGAGTTTATGTTATGATTGTATTATGTATTTAACTGTTATTTGTCTCTAACATCTCTTACACAGGTAAGATGAATGACGCTAGATACTTAGAAAGCGCGGCTCATGTTTTGGTATTTAAGTTCAAAAAAAATTTACCCATATTTTCACTAAAGTATTTTCAAAAAGTTTGAATTAAGATCTGGAATAAAAGAGTATCAACTAATAATTAATTTAAATGCGTCCTAGGCGTGTTGAGTTAAATATTAGGGTATTACACCCCGAATTAAAGGTTATGAAAGGTGATCCTAATGCCCCCTATCCCTACCTTAAGAGTTGGGAATTTAACTTATCAAAAGGGATAAGATTACGCTAGTGACGACTAGTGAGGTATGAGCTCATAACCTAGAACTCTCGAGAAAAAAGAGAATTATAGGGCGGCCCCCAAGCAAAAGAGAATGAAGAAGTTTAAGTCACCTGTAAGAATGATGAATCATGATGTTCTTTATATCATATGCATTGTTTTATGGATTTTATGATATTACGCATATTGATATTGACATGCATCCATGACTAATATGTTGCATTCATGACATTAAGATTCATGCTAAAAGATACGGGCCTCGGCTAATGATATTTAGAACTTAATAAATGAACCTTATATATATGTTCACCATTTTCATAATTAAACCCGAGGTTCCTGGGGACGATGACGATGACACTTGTGTTATAGTTGGGAAGCCCTACTGAGATTCTTGTATAAGTTTCTCATCCCTTTTCTTTTCCGTGTCGTCTCCAGACATGAATGAAGGTGTAGTTTGTGATTTGTCTTGAGAGTGGACGAGGAGCTATGGAGATAACTTCCTTTTGGATAATTGCCTTTAGAGTGATCGTATCTCAGTTATCAGTTTGTATACTATTGATGGATATATATTGATGTCCTTAAGATTACAAAACATCACTATTATGATACAGTTATTGATATGTCATTATTATTTGAGTTATGTTATGTTATGGTTGTACTATGTATTTACCTGTTATTCGTTTCTAACATCTCTCTTACGCAGGCAAGGTAATGGCGTTAGATATTTAGTATGCATGGCTCACGATTTGGTATTTAAAGTTTAAAAAAAAAATTTACCCATATTTTCACTACAGTATTTTAAAGAAGTTTTGAGTTAAAAACTGGAACAAAAGAGTAATGACTAATAATTAACTTAAATGCGTCCTAGGCGTGTTGAGTTAAATATTAGGGTGTTACAAATCTTGGTGATGGTTGTAAAACCTTCATGTGATAGATCATTGAGAGCCCAAAGTCTTGGGTTCCTTTTTGTTTCCAAAAGGTTGAGCAAAAATGGATTGATATGTTTATGTCATTGCTTAAATTATCTTAAGTTCAAGACTTACCCCTTTCAACCTTAAAGTTGATCAGTGTTTTAGAGTAAATGCTCTAAATAGGAGTCTTGGACATTAAAACCAGAGAAATGGAAATGCATTCATAATTATCTTCCAAGTTGATAACTAAGTCTTAAAGGTTAAAAATAAACTTGCATTATCATGTATACCTTTGTGTCATCACGTAATTATCTTAAGTTCAAGACTTACCTCTTTCAACCTTAAATTTGATCAGTGTTTTAGAGTAAATACTCTAAATAGGAGTCTTGGACATTAAAACTAGAGAATGGAAATGTGTTCATTTTTATCTTCCAAGACAATACCTAAAAGGATTTATAACTCCCAAACATCAAAAAATGGTTCTTTTATGACTAAAACCTTAATAGTGAAACCTTTAGTTTTGCTACTAACCTAAGGGTTATATTTCCATCTTCCACAAGGAATAAAATTGGTTCTAAAAATGTTCTTTAACTAGGAATTAATTTTAACAAAAATTAGTTACTGGAAATGCCTTACATTACAACTTTGCATGCTTTTGGAATATTTAATTTTTGGATTCTACCATAGCCTTTCCAAATTTGTTTAAAGTTGTTTGGAGTGGCTTAAATGTGGAAAAATTACTATTAATTATGGTGGAAATCATCCTTGGCATCTTAGATAAAAAATAGAAACTAGAAAACCCGTGAAATTGTAACTTTAAAAGCTTTTAACAACCCCTTTTTCGGCTACTACCCAAACTGTTTCAGTATGTGATGGTGCTGATTGGGATCGTTTAAGTGTGAAAAATTTGTTAATAATTAGTGTAATAAATATTTTTGGCACTTAAAGAAAGACTAGCAACTAGAAATGATCGAATATGTGATTTCTAGGACCCTTAAGAATGGAGATAATGGATTCTATTCTAGCAAGTAACAATTCTGTAAAAAGGTGTTTATCACTGAGTAAACATGTAGGAATCACTCATAATCAGTATAGGAATTAATTCTAGCATCTTAAGAAAAGTTGGTGACAAGAAAGAGTAAAAAACGTAACTTCTAGAATACCAAAATGGTTTAATTTCAAAATTGTCCTAATCTGTCCAGCTTTGTTTGATGAAGGTTATGAGGTTAAAAATTAGTGGGAATCATGGTAACTAATCCCTTAGATGCATGAAAGATTAAATACAAAAGACAGGTTTACCCAATTTAGGGGTTTACCTGATTTAGGGATAATGAAAGTGCTTAATTTATGAGAAGATGAGTTATGTTATATTTGAGAATTTATGTGATGATTATGTTTGCATACCTGGCTACCAATTACAAGATTTGTTGTGGCATGTTATGATTATACGTGGAATGTTTAAGATGCATGTGTCGAAGTAACATGAAAGCATGTGACATTATATGATAAGTTTGTGCTTTTGCATCTCAACATAATATGCTAAGCTTAAGATGACATAAAATGTAATGCCCCGATTTTCTGTCTGAGTAGAAAATGACCAAAATGCCCCTGAGGTCATTTTCGGCCCGGAATTTGAGGATAGCCGACCCAGCAGTCCTTGAAGGGCCAACTCAATGTTTGAAGGGGATTGGATGACCCTTGAGTGGTTCCGGGGGTGAAAGTCTCATTTTCTGCAGTTTCAGGTCAAAATGACCAAAATACCCCTATAGTGTTTTTACGCGGGTAAAGGTGCCGTTTGAGCCCGAAACTTTCCCCAGAGGTCTAAAACCATGTTTTTATATGTTTCAAAACATCTGTTTGAGTCCCGGCAGTCCCGGGCAGTTTTAGTGCAAAATTATGATTTTGCCCCTAGAATAGTGTTTTTGAGCTTAATGATGTAATTAAGCAAACCTAAGCAATATTAGGCTCTAATCGAAGATTAATTAATTTTCATAATTAATCTAGAGTCAAAGTAAATAATTAAAATTTATTAGAACCTAAGATTGCTTAGATTAGATTTAAATCTCATTTCTAAAACTCAAGATTTCACTCTTGGAATCTGGAATAGTGTTTTCTCTCTCCAATTCCTTAAATCAAGGAATTGTGTCTAGAATTGTTTATACACTAAAATGAGTTTATAACTCACTAATGATGCAAGACCACTCCTTAATTATGTCTTGACAACCTTGATTACCCATTTTCTCACCTAAACACTTTCTTACAAATTCCTAATCTTAATCCTAATCAAAGATACACCTAAACACAACTCTAAACCACAATTAAAATGCAAGAAAACCCTCCCCATGGTTGATGCAATTTTGGTCCTCTCTCTCTCATTTGCATCACATGTTGAATTGTTTCTCACTCAAAGAACCATGCTTGAGCTATACCTTGAACCATACCTCACCATACTTTGAACCATACCTCACCATGCCTCAAGACCACATTATCTCACCTCATGGAACTCATGGGCTGCCCATGAGGCTGATGGCCGAAGCTCCTCCCCCTCCATGCACCTTTCATTTGTTTCATTTCTCTATAAATAGCTTGCTTGGGTGAACTTGTATCATTTTGGGTTCATTTGCTAAGTGTAAGTTTTCAAAGAACACTTTAAAGTTTCCTTTTTCTCTCAAGTTCAAGTCTTCAAGTTCTTCAAGTTCTTCATCCTCTTCTCTCATTCCAACCTCCTAATCACTAGGTAGGGATTTTCTTTCAAGAGTTATTTCATTTAAAGTTCACAATTTCTTTATGTGTTCATAGTTTCTCTTGAATCCATTTTAGAACTTCTTTTCTTCTTCTCCTCCTCTTTGTGTTTCGACCATGAGCCCATTGAGAGCAAAGGAATGAGAGCTTGATGATAAGGTTCCATGATGCTAATGTTCATTACTTGGATAATCTCTAAAGCTTGATCTTTGTTCTTAAGTTAAAGATGTTTTCTTTGTTCTTTCTTCTTGAACTTTGAAACCTCTCACTTTGATGATGTTTTAAAATGGTTAACATGAACTCAATGATGAGAGCTCATGATGTTGGTGTTAATGCATCATCAAGATCATAGTCTCTAGAGTTCCAAATATTTCTTTTATTCGCCAACAATTTTGGTTCTTCTTCCTTTTCTTTCTTTAAGGTTTCGGCCATATTGGCCAAGGGAGCTCACAATGGCTTGATGATGAGAACTTCTAGATGATGACTATGTGTTCATCACAATGAGGTCTCTAGAGCTTGAGTTTTAATAAAAATGTTATTTATGTTTACATTCCAAGAAAAGAAACTTTGTGTTTAAAGAACTCTTGAGGTTCACTCTTGTTTTTCTTTATCTTGTCATGATAAGTTTGGGTTGAGGTTTAAGTTCCTTTAAAGTCTTGTATGAGCTCTAATAAGAAATAAAATGAACTAGCATTCATATTTAAATTCAAGCTTATACGTTGCATGTTTAATTTGAGCTTTGCATTCATATTTAATTTCCAAGCCATCACTTAAAGTTAAAGGCTAAAGAATGGAGTGCATCTCATATTTATATTCTTGTCTAGCATATTTACTCTTCATCACTAAAGAACATAAAGATTTAAAATGAGGTTTGCACTATCACCTAACTAAATCTCAAAGCCTTTCTATTTCGGCCTTAAAGTCGATTGTTGCTGGGCCTAGAGCACTAAAATAAAGAAATGAACTTGCATATTTATATTTCAAGCCTTGCATGTTTATATTCCAAGTCTTGCATATTTATTTTAAGCCTTGCATTTTTATATTCAAGTCTTGCACGTTTACTTTAAGCTCTCACTTTATTTCATAATGAAGACTAAAAATGAAGTACATAGCATGTTTAAATTATGTCATCACTTAAGAGATCTTAGAGCTCAAAGACTTGCCCATTTTATCTCAAGTTAAAGTTTAATGAGGGAGCATTCTTTGAATGCATGATTTCAGCCTTGTAGTGATGATGAACTTGGAATGAGTTTCATCTAGCTTCAAGGACCAATAAGTCAAGTTTTAAGAATCCTTTTAAATCTCATGAATTTGTTTGAGTTTAAGACCAACAAGGTTCTATGAATTTAACTCTCTTTAAGGAGGGATCAAGTGGTCACCGACCTAAGGATGTTTTAGCCTCTTTTACAAAATAAATTGGTTTGCAAAAGAGTTTTAAAGGTTCTAAATTGGTTCCAAGAGAAACTAGCACCTCACATGTCTTAGAAACATCAAGTCATGCACTTTCTTGGGGACTTGGTGTTTCGGCCTTGTCATGATGAGTTTGTTGTTGTGTGATGATGTTTTGATGTGTTATGATGTGTGGAAATTATGTATGATGAGATAGGAACATTTCTATGCATGTTAAAAGAGAAACTAGCTTTCTAAAAAAACCGTAAAGTCAAAATTTAGCATAGTTTTATCCCATTTATTTATGGACACTGCCCAAACTGTTTCAATGGGGGATATAATCAGATAAGGAGTGTTTAATCATGAAAATTTTGGTTACATTTGAAGTAGGAATGAATTTTAGCACCTATAGAGAAACTAGCAACTAGAAAACCGTAAAACCGCAATTCTAGAACTCTTAGAACATTTAATTCTTAGAATCTGTCCAGCAACCTTATAATGTAGAGAACATGGTTTATAATTAGTTCTTTGACATAGGAATGACTCATAATTGGTTTAGGTTTAACTTATAGCGCCTTAGGCGAAGACAGAACCAAGAAAGGGTCTAAAACGTAAGTTCTAGAACCCCGCAAATCTTAAGTTTATAGTGCTGCCCCTAAGGAATGATGATGTTCAGATTTAATAGAGAGCACAAGTAATAATAAGATCTGCTAGAAGAGAACCCCTAGGTGCATAAAAGTTTGATAGAAGATGATAGGTTAATTACATCACAAATTTAAGGCCCGTAAGGGTCAAAGCATAAGATACAGTAAGACCAAGAGCATGATGAATTTTCAATGTGGCTTGTGGACGTATGAGAATGATTATGATTTGATGTCTTATGATGATGTTGAATGGTTATGTATGTCCTACAAGTTTCGTGGCATAAAGCAAGTTTGAAGGAAATCCGGTGAACGCCATTATGCTGCCGAATTTCCCATCAAACTTGAGAATTTGAGAAAAGTTTGTGAAAACTCCTGGGTGACACCAGTTCGGCCGAGCACCCCCAGGAATGGTTCTGGGTAACACCGGTTCGGCCGAGCACCCCCAGAACAGATGTGACATAACACTGAGATGCATTCTTCCCGCTACAGCCGGGAGGAAACAAATCCGTGAAGGTATTGACATTGAGCTTGCCAAAGCGGACAATTCACTGTGTACTAGATACCAGTAGAGCGTTTCAAAGAAGGAAATGATCCTAAGATAGGTGATCCAAGAAAATTATGTATACCCCCTTTATTAGCCCATATTGAATCTAGTGACGACTAGTTAGGATTGAGCTCATTCCTAGGTGATAGGTGAGATGTAGTTTGGTGACCAGGTTATCGCCGGGCCGGTGAATCGGTTGGACTTTTGGTGGATATGTTAAGAAGGTGGTTTTTAAGGAAACGAACTTAAGAGTTTTACTTATAAGAAAGATGTCACATGAAAAGTACTGTGCCTTTTATGTCACGCATATGATTTATGTTTCTTTATGTGGAGCTCAAAAGCAATGATGTTCCTGTTAATGTGCGTATGGCATTGTCATGCATTCATCAAATATCTGTTGCATCCATGCCATTAAGACTCATACTAAAAGACACCCACTTCGGATAAATAGATTTGGAAAGCTTAAAACTGAACCTTATGCATGTACACCTTTTTCATAATTAAAACCGAGGTGGCTGGGGACGACGATGATGACACACGTGTTAAAGTCGGGAATCCCTACTGAGAATCTTGAATAAGTTTCTCATCCCTTCCTTATCTTCCGTGTCGTCTCTAGACGAGGATTACAACGAGGTTCGTGACTTCTTCTAAGGCTCGTGCTCAAGGGTCACACTAACAAATGGAGTAGAAGATCGCCGCGGACGCATGGATAGTTTAGCTTTTGGATTGATACTCATCCAACCTCATAGGTGGATAAGGATCACTTCATATAAATAGGCATATTTTGGTGTAAATAACGATACAATGATGCTAGTAATTTATGTATTTATGAAGGAGTGACGAATATTATGATTGTCATGTATGATGCTATGTTACATATTTATGAATGGTGTGATTACCTTTCTTGCATGATGTGGTTCTAACAAACGTTAGGTTAGCGCGCGGCTCGCGGTTTTGTTTTTCAAGTTCCGAAAAAGAAAAATTTATTCGTATCTTCCGCTAAGTATTTTAATGAAAGGTTTTGAAAAATAAGACTAAAAGAGTAATAGACTAATAATTAACCTAAATATGTTCTAGAGTATTGGGTTAAAAATTAGGATGTTATATAAAACACTCAGAGATGATCCTTACGTAATGAGTCGGGTTCGAAGTAGAGGTGATCTAGGAGGGTGACTTTTGTGATAGGCTGGGCCCAGTAAAAAGTGATTCTCTGCCCCTTATCCTGCACTCTGGGAGTTGGGAATTTGCTTATCCAGAAGATAAGTGTTAGCTAGTGGCGACTATTGAGGTATGAGCTCATAAGCTAGAACTCTCGAGAGGAGAGATTAATAGGGAGGCTCCCAAGTGAAAGAAGTAAGAACCTCAAGTAACCTAAAAGAATAATGAGGAAAAGATCATGCTAGAAGAGTTTGCATTCTACAATGTTTAATTGTGACATTAGTTATGCGGTCATGGTATGTCATGTTGCATTCTTGCATTGAGAGGCATTCTAAAATAGATGGGCCTCGGATAACAATATTTGGAACTTAATAATTGAACCTGATGCATGCTCACCATTTTATAATGAAACCCAAGGTTCTTGAGGATGTAGATGATGACACTTGTTAGGAGCTGAACTCGCTACTGAGTTTCTTTTATAAGATTCTCATCCCGCTTTCTTTTTTCTATCACGTCTTTAGAGGACGATGGCTTCATTCGTGAGCAGCATTAAGAGGTGCCCGTGGATCTCATCAAGGGCCTGGGCACTGTCATGGGAATGATAGCCTCTTTTTGTTTCTAGGAGTTATCTGTTTGGGATTAGAGGGTGTAGAGATCCTGGCTAGTTGTAAATGAGATTTTCCCTTTATATGTTTAGATGATTATACTATCCCAATCGATATTGGCAGGCATAATTCTATTATGTTAAGTACTTATGTAATGTGAACCTCTGACGTTATCTGTGAATGTCTCCATGATGTTGTGTTATGTTTGTGGTTTGAGTTTTACTTTAGTTTCAAGTATGTTTATGGTGAATCTAGTTCCTTATTGGCTTTTTAGGCGGATCATACGACGTAGTTCTTTCCAGTTACGTGGCTTACATTTTCGTTTGAAGTTTCAAAAAAAAATTTTACCCGTATTTTCGCTAAGTATTTTAACAATTTAAAAGTAAGAACTAGAACAAAAGAGTAATAAATGATAATTAACTTAAATGCGTCCTAGGCGTATTGGGTTAAATATTAGGATGTTACACTACACGCAAGAATGCTTGGAGAGGAACTTGACGGCTCTGAACCCCAAGCTACAATGCCAAGAAAGGGTCTTTACCCTCAGTGATGAAGACTCGACGAAGTCCAGGAACCTCATAGAAGGTAAGTGCGAAATGAATGGTAGGACCTTAATTGTACTATTTGATTCTGGCATAACTCATTCATTCATATCACATGCTAGTGTTGAGTCTTTAAAATTGCCTGTGTCAGAACTTCCTTTTGACCTTACTATTTCTACCCCCAGTGGAAAACCTGTTAGGATTTGTAGATGTTGTTTGAGTTGTTACTTTATTGTTGAAAATAGGCCTTTTGTTCTAGATTTAGTTTTTTTACCTATACAAGGGCTAGATATGATTCTCGGCATGGATTGGCTTTACGTCAACCATGTAATGTTGAACTGTTACACCAAGTTCATCATTTTTCTTCCTATCCCTAGAGAGTCTAGTAGATCCGTAAACCTTTACATAAATGCTATAGAAGTCAACTGTTATGGGAAGATGAGTAAAGGATATGTTCTCCTAGCCACTAGTGATGTAGACTCTGAGCAGGGTTTTGATGAGATACCCATTGTAAGAGACTATCCCAAAGTATTTTCGGGTGAGATACCCAAGTTCTCTCCAGTAAGAGAAATAGAATTCTCTATACAGTTGGTTTTGGGAACTGGACTTATATCCATAATACCTTATAGGATGTCCCCGTTGGAGCTAACCAAGTTGAAAACTCAGTTAGAGGAGCTGTTAGAAGAAAAGTTTGTGATGCCTAGTGCATCACCATGCGGAGCCCCATTGTTGTTTGTCAAGAAGAAGGATAGGAGTATGAGGTTGTATGTAGATTATAGGCAGTTGAACCGAGTGATGGTGAAAAACAAGTATCCTTTACCTAGGATTGATGATTTGATGGATCAGTTGAGAGGGCCAATTGTGTTTTCAAAGATTGATTTGAGGTTAGGTTATCACCAGATTAGAGTAAGGGATGAGGACATACCTAAGACTGCTTTTAGAACTCGGTATGGACACTTTGAGTTCACAGTCATGTCGTTTGGATTGAGGAATACTCCTGCTGTGTTTATGGATTATATGAATAAGATCTTTAGACCCTGTTTAGATCAGTTTGTGGTTGTTTTCATAGATGACATACTCATCTATTCGAAGAGCTACGAGGAGTATGAGCATTATTTGAGGTTAGTTTTGGAGATCTTGAAGGAAAAGAAACTATATGCCAAGCTATCCAAGTGTGAATTTTGGTTAGAAGAGGTGAAATTCTTAGGGCATGTAACGTCAAAAGGTGGCATAGTAGTATATCCTACTAAGATAGAGGCTGTGATGAGCTGGGAAAGACCTACTATGGTAATGGAGATACGGAGCTTTTTAGGGCTGGCCAGTTACCACCGTAGATTCGTTAAGGGATTTTCTCATATTTCCTTACCCTTGACCAAGCTTACTAGGAAGAATGCCTTTTTGTATGGACTTCGGAGTGTGAAAAGAGTTTCTAAGAGTTGAAAGTGGAGCTAACCACAACCCCTATGTTAGTGTTACCTGATCCCAATATGCCCTTTGAGGTGTATTGTGACACTTCTAGGAAAGGTTTAGGCTGTGTGTTGATGCAAAATAGGCAAGTGCTAGCCTATGTATCTAAGCAACTTAAGCCTCATGAAGCAAACTACCCCAACCATGACCTTGAGTTAGCTGCCATGGTGTTTGCCTTGAAGGTGTGGAGACACCATTTATACAGAGTAAAGTTTGAAGTGTTCTTTGATCATAAGAGTCTCAAGTACCTATTTGATCAGAAGGAATTGAATATAAGGCAGAGGAGATGGATGAAATTCTTAAAGGACTACGAGTTTGGGTTGAACTACCATCTCGGCAAGGCCAATGTGGTAGCTGATGCCTTAAGTCGGAAGTCATTACACCTTTCACATATGATAGTAAAGGAGACGGAGCTGATTGAGAAGTTTAGAGACATGAACCTAAGGACAACTTTGACCACTGAGAGCATAAGAATGTGCCACCTCAGTGTAATGAGTGAATTCAAGGAAAGAATTACTCGAGCTCAACAAGAAGATGAGGAGTTCAAGGAGACAATAGAAGCAATGAAATTAGGAAAGATAAAGGGTTTTACCCAGGGAGTCGATGGACTGTGGAAGTTTGAAGGCCAGATTTATGTATTGACAAGTGATGACCTCCAAAAAGATATCTTGGAGGAGGCCCATAAGAGCCATTTCACCATTCACCCCGGCAGCACCAAGATGTACCAGGATTTGAAGAAGATGTTTTGATGGCCCGAATTGAAAAGAGACGTGAGGACATCGGCAAGTAAGTGCTTAGTCCTTCAGTCATATCACTTCATAAGTCATTGTGTTGTACGCCATTTTGTGTTCATGGAGCGTCCTTTTGCATATCCGGTTTCTAGCTTCTGGTTTTCTCCTGCTTCTCCTTTCGATGAAGACCTCATATTCGAGCGTGCTCATCCTCGTTAGAAGCAGACCCGCCACACCCATCCTACCGCTTCTGCCATCCACGACTTCTAGGAGTATGTTTCTCGGTCACCCACAATGGACTCTCAGTATAACCCATCCAAGGACTCAGCTACTCAGTGCCCTTCAGAGGATTCCTCCCCGACTGTCCCCATGGATACCAGAGGCCGTAGTGAGGCTACTATGACCCAGCATAGGAGAGGAGCGAGGATGGCTATGCAACCATGCCGAGGTGCTCACATCCGTCCGGCTTACTGCTTGGCCACGCTTGATGAGCTGGCGTAGTGGATTGGGTACCTTCCTCCCTCTGGGGGAGGGCAGTAGTAGGAGCGAGCAGTGGACTCGAGGTACCGTTGCTTTTGCCATGGCGATGATAGCCTTCTTTTAGATCTTAGAGGTTATCTACCATAGGTGCACCCTGGTAGTAATGGCGGAGAGGAGGGACCTTAGCTAGGATTTCTGTGAACTTTTCTTTTTCTATCTTTATGGATGACTATACTAACCCAACCATTCATGGTGGGTATGATGCTACTCTGTTAAGTATTTATGTTATGTTATGTATTATGAACCTATGATGTTATTAATGAACGCCTCCATGATGTTATGTTATGCTTATGAGTTGTATGTACTTGAATTTATGTTGCTTATGGTGTGTTTAATTTCTTATGGATTTTCAGGCGTATTGTACAGTGTAGTTCTTCTAAGTTCATGCGGCTCACGTTTTTCACTTTAAGTTTCAAAAAAAAATTTACCCATATTTTCATTAAGTATTTTAACAAACTAAAAGTTAAGAACTAAAACAAAGAGTAATAACTAATAATTAACTTGAATGCGTCCTAGGCGTGTTGGGTTAAATATTAGGGTGTTACAATATGTGTGTGACCAAATGATGATTATAGTATATGCTAATGTGTTTGGAAGATGTAAATTCCTTATGGATTTTATTGAGTATTATTTACCTTTTCTGATTACCATTAATTGCATATTCAAAAATTACAATTGCAAGCAGAGATGGTGAAGTTTTCAAGGAACTATTGATTTACATTCAAGATGGATTTGGCTATTGCCTTTTCCTCAGGTTCATCATTGCTTTCTTGATATAGCATAGAAAATATATTCACTATATGTTGGCCTTGGTGGTTGATGCTTTACATAGAGTTACATGTGATTTAGTTTAATATGAAACTTGATTTTTGCTTAATTCCTTTTTTTAATCTTCTTAGTTTAATATGTAGTTGAAGTTGGTTTCATTAAATTGTGTGGCATTATTATTAAAATAAAGGAATTTTTTTCCTATCAGGGCACAAATTATGGCAGTTTCTAACTAAACATTGCCAAGCTTTTTTCAAAAAAATTCACGAACAACTATGGCGGTTCTAGGAACCACCATTGTGGCAAAAAATGGCAGTTGAAAACCGCCATAATTTGCATAAATACCTGCCATAATTCACCACTTTTTTTGTAGTGGGTTTTAGGGATCCAATGAGGGTATCCAAACTAAGGGTTTGAAGATCCTTAGCTTTAGTGATGGTTGAAGCCATTTTACAAGGAGACTTCTCAAGATTTTCCTCATTATCTCTGAGTTTAAGTACTTTTTGCCTAAACCCTTAAGTTGGTTTGCAATGTGCATGAACCTAGTGGTCATATCATCAATACTCCCTTGTTCAGTCATTTTGAACATCTCGTATTGATGGACCATAATACTGAAATTGTTCTGCTTAACCTGATTTGTCCCTTCATATAGCATGTGTAGTTTGTCCCAAATTTCCTTTGTTGTTTCATAAGCAATGATTTTGTCAAATTTTGCTTTGATAAGTGCACAAATGAGTAGGTATTTAGTGTTGGAGTTTAGTTGAACTCTTGCTTTATGTTGCTCTGTCAACCTACTCCTGGGAACTTCTCTAAAGGTGGAAGGTGCATCTTCGATTCTTTGAACTTCTTCCATCAGAGTATAATCTCTTTCTTGTATTATCTCCCACAAGTCAAGACTTGTGTATTTGGTGAACATCTCTATCTTATCCCTCCAATAGGCATAGTCCCACCATCAAAGAATGGTGGTCGGTTTATGGAGTGTCCTTCTACAATGTGAATGTTCTATACCATTTATCCTCAGATTCTTTAATCTCTACACTCATTTGAATGCTCAACCCCTTAGAGGCTTAAGCTTTGATGCTAATTGTTGGTTGAAAATAGCACATGAAAGGGGGGTTATATCATTCTTTAACTTCTTTTGAAATCTAAAACACTAACAAATCCTATCAAGTTCTTTACTTGAAGGCAGCAAAAATGTTTGTTAGTCTAGTACAAAAAGCTACTTTCAAAACTAAGTGAAAGAATAAAAATAGTTTTGAGATCGTTTTAGATATATGTATATGAACAAATATCAAATGCATAATATAAAGAGTTGAGAAGGGATAGAGAGATACTGCACAAGAATTTTATACTGGTTTAGCCAACCTTGCCTATATCTAGCTCATAACTACCTATTGAGTTCCACTAAATACCTTTCTCAACCTAGAGAAAGAATGATAGTCTTTGCCTAGCCTTCTCAAGCAATTCCAATGACTAGCTGCTCCAATTTACTATCACTTGCAAGTAGTCTTTGGCCAGCTTCACCAAGGTAACCCACATGACTAGTAGTTCACTCTATTGTCATTTATAAATAGTCATTGATTAGCCTCTCCAAAACAACCTCAATGATCACTAATGGATCAGGGCACAATGATTTGTTTAAGCTTTGTTCTCTCTAATAAATGAACACTCAAGTTTTGTTGTAAATGAAACAGTAGAAGTTCTAGAAAAATTTGAGTGATTGCTTTCTAAACATTTCTTCCTAAGAAGAATGTATTATCTAATCAGAGCTTCAAAGAAGACTTTTACAAACCCAGAAACTAATTACAAGATGTAATATGATTTACAGAAGAAGAAGAGAGATTTGCATTTTAGCGTTCTTGTCAAACTTGCAAAATTCTTGAGTTGTAAGCACTTGACATCCTTTTATACTTGATCTTCAAATCAAACCTTTGCCCTTTCTTTCTCTAAACACATGTAGACCTGCTTTTTGAGTTTTGGGAAAAACCATCTAGAAGAGTAGCTTGGCTCTGTTAAAGTTGCTTTTTGCAGGTACAAAGACCATTGTCAAATACGTGGTTTCTAGATGATGCTTTAGAAACTACTTTTAACTTTCTGGCCATTGTTTTTGATTTTTTTTCTTATAAAACCTAGGATGGATGTCCAAGTGAAAAAGTAGGATATCACTGTCATCTCTTTTTGGGTGTTAAATTTACTTTGAATTTTGAATTTTTCTTCTTTTCTGCAAAGTTCATGCTATTTGATTTCACTACTTTCTGATAAGCGCTTTCAGTTTTTGACTTTCTCATTGATCTTCATTTCTTCAATCTAAGCTTGATAGAGATCTTCTTGTTGAGATTGAGGACTGGATTCATGATTTGCTTCAGAAAAGGATGGATTTATTCGTTGATCAACATTTTCTGAATGTGTGAAATTCTTCCTGAAGATCTAGACTTGGTTTTTGAACTTGAAAATCCTTTCTTTTGTGCTCAACATAGACACAATTCATTCTCAGAGCTCTTTTTCACATGATTGAGGTTCTTAGTCTCTTTGAATGAGATTACAATCATGTTGAAACATGACGATTGTTAAAAATTATCTTGTTGATTGAACTAATATGTCTATGAGAATAGTTTTGTAAATGCTATGGAAACTCAAGTAAAATATTAGTCTTTTCTTCAAAACATTTTACCAAAATTTGTTTTGTTGTCACTCAAAACCTTAAACCTTTGGAGCTTTCTAAAGGATTCTGGAATTAACAATAAGCTCATGGCTTTAATTCTTACCATTACAAGTAGTTTTCACACAATGTATTGAACCTTCGATAAATTTAGGGATTTGATTGCTATTAACATGTTTTTAAAATTATGCCAGACTAGAGAAAATTATGATTTTACAGCCTTCCATGAAAATGCATGATTGTGCATAATTGAGTGAAATTATGGTTAAGTGCACCATTTTAATGAATAAATATATTTTCAAGCTTCTTGTGTTTTTAGTCCTCTTTTGTGAGTGTTATTTGCTTCTAGAGACTTCCTATATTTGGTGTATGAAGACTATAGAGGTGCATCGAACTTGTAGTGGTGTTTAATGGAAAATTCATACCTCTCCCCATAGAAGTTGGATTGAGAAAAATAAAGATATTTTAGAAAGCTCAAGAAGTCATCTAAAACTTTAATATTTAGCTCAAAACCCAGTTCTAAGAGCATCTTGACAAAAATTGAGTTGCAAGATCAAAGGTTGCTAATTTTCTGATGCTGTCCAAGCTGACCTCTAGTTTGTATTTTGCCAATATCTAGAGCTACAAATATCCGATTGAGGTGATTCTTATGGCATTGAAAATCTTATTCAAAAGGCTTCTATTTCTAGATCCTAGAGCTAATTCGAATTTTGTGAGCCTTAAAATAGGCTTAGAAGTTTGTAGCGGATCGCCTCAGTAATCTATTACCACCCTAGCGATGGATAGAGAAGGTGTGAGTTCCAATTTTTTTAATTAACCACCCCAACGATCATGTGCTTGCAACCCAGCATTAGCAAGCATGATTTAACCCTGTTTAGCCCACTTTTGTGTTATTTTTTGTGCTCTATTACAAATAGGAATAGGTCACACATTGTAGACACATTTGGCTCATTGTTACTATTTTTATTGTCAAGCACTTTCACTCTCTACTCCATCTCTTCTCTCTCATTCTCATTTTAGGTTTTAGGAGCTTCTAATACTTGTTTTGGCTCTTGTTTAAGATTACAACTTGTATTCTTTTCTCAACATTGATTGTGATCCTCCATCTATAGAGGAGTAATCCTTTTCCTTGTGTAAGGATAACTGAAGATTAAGATTGCTCTTGAGGTTTCTATTCTTAATTGTAATTTGTAGCTAGTTTCTTAGTCACTTTTGTTATCTTTCTTTAATATCAGTTGTATAACTTTTACATTTGTGTTTTTAGGGCTGCCTAATTGTGTGTTCATCCATATGCATAGTTAAGATTCCATTGGGATATTTGGTCAATTGATTAACTTACACCCATTTGGTAAAGGAATGAAATTAACTCTGTTAAGAGATTAGATTACTGTAGTTGGTAATTAAACTGGCATAGGCTAATAGAACCATGATTGTGGATTACTAGTGGATGTGTTAGCCATACTCTTAGTGAGAATGCAATTGTATGACCATTAAGTTGAATTGCATCATTACTATATGAAAATATAATTAATGAAACTAACCACCGGCATGAATTCATCTTTCGAACCAATGATTGAACAACTCTTAGTATGAAAGATGTAGGTGAAACTGTGCATGATAAGGGGGGTTGAATCATGTTTGCTTCATTTTACTTATCTGAAACATTTAAATCAAATACTATCAAGTATGAAAATTGTAGTGCAACGGAAACTCAATTAGTAGTTTCAAAAAGTAGATTTCTGAAGTATAAGATGAATAACAGAACAACAAAAGCATTATATCAGCATATGTTAAAGAATAACGCATAACAGAGAAATGTAAAGGAGATCAAGGAAAAGAATATGAGATACAAATATTTTTATATTGCTTCGGTCAAAGCTGCCTACATCTAGTACTCAACAAATGTTGAGATTCTACTAAAACAACTTTCTCAACTCGATAAAGAACAACTGGATAGCCTTTATATTAGCTTTCCCAAGCTCTCATTTGTGGCCAACAGACTACCCCTGCAGCCACAAATTGAGTAGTTCTTCACCAGCCTCTCCAAGCCAAATCGAGTAGTTTTTCACCAGCCTCTCTAAGTTGAACCAAGTATTTATTAACCAGCTTCTTCAAGCTGAACCCATGACAAGTAAACAATGTCCCCTTGAAAGTAGTCTTTAGCTAGCCTCTCCAAGCTAAACCATGACCAGTAAGAACACCTCACTATCACATTGTAAATAGTTTTACATTAGCCTCTCCAAGCTATCTCATAGCGATCACTACTGGATCGAGTATATAAAGGTTTTTTGTTTGGGTTGCCACTCAAACTAACCTACACTCAAGCTTCCTTAACATATACATGAAAAGATCCTAGGAAACTTGAATGACTTCTTTCTATCATTTCTTCCTAAGAAGAACATAAATCTATTTAAGAACGTAGAAAGAAGATTTTTATAAGTAAGAAATCTGATTACATAATGATATCAAGTTTACTGGAAATGAGGAGAGATTTTTGCAGAGTTTTCTCTTTATATGCAGAGTCTTTGTCAATTTTATTTGAACACAAAATCTCTTATATATAGAAGGTCTTTTATGTGACCGTTACTTTTGATTAGATCTTCCAAGGACACGTGTTGATGTTCTAATTGTGTCTTGGAAAGATATTATAGAAGAGTAGCCTTTCTACCTGTCAGATCAGTTTGCAAAAAGCCATTGTGGGTTAGAGGTTTCTGAGGCCCTTCAGAAAATTGCTCTTACTTTCTGAACCATAATTTCTAAACTTTTTCTTCTAGGACTTGGGATAATTGATTTCAAAGATAAAAGAGATAATTAGCCAGTTCTGACACTAGGATTTGACTCTTTCAAATTCAAATTGAAATTTCCTCTATTTCCAGTAACGTTCAGCGCTCCACAGTGAAGTGAGCTTTCTGACGTGCAGTAACAGATCCTTGATGATTTCTTGACTTTCTGATCTTTAGTCCAAGCTTTATGATGATGAAAGACTTGCGATTGTGCTGATTGAAGATAGTGTAACATTTGGTCTTTAAAGATTGCTTGATATCTTCATTGTAAGCATACTTTCTGATGTCCAATGCTATTTTCTGAAGTCTTGAAACTTGGTTTCTTGCATCGTTGATATCTTCTTCAAATTATTAGTTATTTCATGCTTGAATAAAGATATAATTTCACCTCCTTTTCAGTTTTTATCCCTTAACATAAGATAAATATGATTTACATATGCAGAGTGAAATTTTATCCTCATTTGAGTAAGCCTTGCTCTTGCTAAATGATAGAATCTTGTTTTATACTTACAACAAACTCAAGAAAACCATTAGTCATTCTTCAAAACATTTTCATTATTGTCATTCAACACTAATTAGTGCATCTTCGAAGAGTTTTGAAGCTAACAATCTCCCCCTTTTTGATGATGAAAAACCAATTTGAGGAAAATCTTTTGAAGAGATATTGAAAGAAAAATTATTGAAAATACAACATGATAGTACGTATTCTTTCATCATATTACTAAAGGTGATTTCAGTAAGTTTTGGTCTTAAGGCATGATATGAATAATGTAATGCCCTCATTTTTATTACTGTGTAAAATTACCAAAATGCCCCTAAGTAATTTTTTGCATGCAATTCGAGGCCGAATAATCCTCAATAAAGGAATATAACATTAAAGAAACATTATGAGAAATTGAATAGCGATCGTGCGAAAGTCGCAAACCCTGATTTTTCTGTACATGTAAAAATGACCAAAGTGCCCCTGAGGTCATTTTTACCTAGAAAATCAAAGATAACCAATCTAGATTATCTTTGAGGGATTAGTTTAATGCTTGATAGGGATTATATATGCTTTAGAGATAAAAATCTCAATTCTAAATTTTTACTGTATGTAAAATTACCATTTTACCCCTAGTTAATACTTAATGAGTTTACTTAAGTAATTAAGGCAATAATAAGCCCTAATTCAATTCAAATTGATTTCATTCATTAACCTTGAGTTAAAAATTAATTATCGAAGGTTAAAAATAATTACTTGGGATAATTAGAGCCTAAGATTTGCTTACGGTACAATTTCGTTTCCTTAATTACAAGAACTCATAAAATTAATTATTTTAAGATTAGGTAAAATCTAGTACATTTACATTTCCTTATCCTAAGTTTAGAACTTTTGTTACAAATTGATTTTAACTCATTTGAAATTAACTCCATTTACTAGTATATAATTATCCATTTTACCTTATCTTGATTTGTCCTAAACACGTAACCTTTTACCATTTTCACTAATCTATCAATTCCTAATCTTTTACCTAAGTAATTACACATCTAATACATGTCCTACCACTTACAAATAATGAAAAATTTGATCACAGTGTAATAAAAAACCAATGCCCATGAACAGCCCTATTTCACCATATATTATTGTTTTACCAATAAAGAAACATATCCAACCATAACACCATACCTTTAGCTTTCTTTTGCATTATTTTTGGTTATGTTTAATCAAAAGAAAACCCACCCATTTCAGCCATATCAGCCACGGTTCCTTGCCTCCCATTAGCATCATATTTTATGAATTTTCAAACAATGATGCATGGACAACATTATGACTACACCATAAGCATTTTTTTTCTTAGTTTTCTTTAACTAAAAAATGAAATAAACCCCTCCATTTCCAGCCATGATGCAGTAGCCTCCGTACCCCCATAATGCCTCCATTTTATTTTATTATCAAAGAATTAAGCACTCAAACAATATCATGACCATACCATGTGTTCTTTGAGTTGTTTTACATTATTTTTGAACAAGAATTTTGCTCATCTTACAACCCATATATAGCAGCCTTTACCCTCCCCTCCATAATGCCTCCATTTTATTTTATTATTAAAGAATTAAGCACTCAAACAACATCATGACCACACCATGTGTTCTTTGAGTTGTTTTGCATTATTTTTCAGTAAGAATTCTACTTTATTTACAGCCATGAAGGCAGCGGCCAACCTTCCCCAAATGTCCTATAAATATGTGCTTTTCGAAAGCCTAATGCACACACAAACATGTGTACTTATTACTTGAAATTTTTGGTGTAGTCTTGTTCATTATCTTGGTCAAAAATCATCTCATATCTCTATAAACTCTAAGCTTTCTTCTTCTTCCTTCTCCACCTCCAAGAAACTCCATTCTTAACCTTCATCCAAGTTCCCAAGCTCAAACAAACACGTACATACCATAAACCAACCCCTAAGTACCTAAATTTTCCATTACCAAACACAAGAACACAACAAAAATCCTTCCACTATTTCATCTTCAGTTGGCCAAATTTATACCATCACTAAGATCAAAATTTGTCTTTGATATCTCATAGAAGATCAAGCTTTCTATTTAATAAACAAGAAACAACTTGATAGGGATTTTATTTCAAGTTCTTTCTCTTGTTCTTCCTTTATAATTTCAGTTTTATGACTTGATAATGACCATGGCTTAATGATGAGGAGTCACGATGGTGGTTGTGAATCCATCATTTAAATGACCTCTAAAGCTCAAGGTTTAATTCTTGATGTCAAAAGATTAATGAAAGAATTGCTAAATCTTGGGTTTTAAGCTTACATAAGACATAAAAATGAACTTGTATCCATATTATGTTATAAGTTCTTGCACATCATATTTATATTACAAGCTTTGCATAATCGTATTTATATTTCAAGTTATCATTTTAATTCTTGAAGATAATAATATGGACTTGCATATTCATATTTATATTTCAAGTTATCACCTAAATCATAAAAACCTAAGAATGAATTTGCATTTTCATATTTATATCGTTGCATACCATATTTATATTTCTAAGTTATCACCTTATAATGATAATAATAAGGTTATGAGACAAGTTTATGATTCTAGTCATCACTTAAATCCTAAAGCTCAAGACTTGCTTCTTTTATTCTTAAGTGGAAATTTTGATTATGGACACTTCTCATCTATATGTTTTTTGGGCCCTCATATAACTTTGATTTATAGCTTGTTATACTTTATTTTTAGATATGAGTCTTGTCTTTAAGATGCATAAAGAAATTTTGAAAGACTTTGAAATTGCAAAAGATTAAGAAGATGGTTTTTCTCATGCTTTTAGATGCTAAAATTTTAGTTTCTAATATGATCTCTTAGAAGTAGAATGGTTACTGATTTATGATGTTTAGATGAGTCTAAATCACTAATAATTATTGTAAAAATTGTTTTTAGTGTTTTAGGAAAAACTAGCAACTAAAAAGGATCAAAATTATGTTTTTATGAAGCTTTTAGAAGGCTAACTTTTCTGATTACTATTTGGCTCTGTTCACCACTGTTCATTGCTGTTCATACATATGAGAATCATTAATAATTGTTATAAAAAAAATTTCTTAGCATTTTGGGAAAGTCTAGTAACTAGAAAGGATCAAAATTGTGATTTTATGAAGCTTTGAGAGATTAATTTTCTGATTCTATTCAAGGGTTGTTCAAGGCTGTTCATGTTGTTCACATACTTAAAAATTACTTTTATTCTATGTAAAAATTGTTTTTGGTATCCTAGAAGCATAAAAATGTAGATACAAGTGTTAGATTGGACCATTTTGCAAAATGCGAAAAGTTGTGTTTTGAACTATTGATTAGGTGATTTCAGCCAAATGAGTTTTAAAAAAGTTCATAATGATGTTGAATGTGTCCTGTGTTCAAAATACCATTTATAATGTTTAAAAAAATTTAGGAAGTTTCGGTTCTTGTTAAGTGTTAAAAACGATTGATCTTTGCACTTTGACCTCTAAAGTGTGTTAAAATTTGGTCTATAGCCCTAAAAGGTTTTTATGATGAGTTTTAAATTGTTTCTAGTGATTATAAATCTCTTGAAAGTATTGGTTAATGTTAAGGATCTTTAGTTTGTAAGAATACATTAAAAGGGGTATTTACGTTGACCCGTAATCTTTGAGAAATAGCGATTTGACCCCTTTAGGGCTTAAGCATAAATATCGATAATTTTGATGAGATAAATGTGAATGATGTCTTGTGAAGGCTATGTTTATGTGTTGAAATTTATATGGCTTATGATATATGCAATGAAATATGATGCCTATTTATGTGATTTAAATTATGGTATGTTATGATTATACTTGATAAATTGAGATGCATGATTTCATGAAGTTTATGAGCATAAAATGTTGAAATGATGTGTTATTCATGTTTGTATCCCTATATAACATGCCAAAATTAAAGGTGACATAAGACACAAGGAAATGATCCTCTAGACTCCCCGAATTAAAGGTTATGAGAGGTGATCCAAATAGGAAGTGATCCTTTAGACTCCCCGAATTAAAGGTTATGAAAGGTGATCCTAATGCCCTCTATCCTATACCTTAAGAGTCGGGAACTTAACTTATCAAAAGGGATAAGATTACGCTAGTGACGACTAGTGAGCTATGAGCTTATAATCTAGAACTCTCAAGAGGAGAGAAGATATAGGGCGGCCCCCAAGGAAAAGAGAATAAAAGGTTTAAGTCACCTAAAGAATGAACCATATGCATATGTTCTTTATGTATGCTTATTTGTCGTATATTCTGTTATATCTTGCATATGGTATTGACATACATTCATGATACAGTATGTTGCATTCATAACATTAAAATTCATGCTAAAAGATACGGGCTCCGACTAATAGTATTTAGAACTTAATAAATGAACCTTGTATATGTCTACATTTTCATTAAGAAACCTAAGGTTCCTGGGGACGATGATGATGACACTTGTGCTAGAGTCAGGAAGCCCTACTGAGATTCTTGTATAAGTTTCTTATCCCTCTTCTTTTCCGTGTCGTCTCTAGACAAGGATGATGGTGAAGTTCCTGACTTTCTTTGAGTAATGGGCAAGGGAACTACGCTATAAACAAGAGATTTAACGGACATAGTTTTCCCTTGGATATTACCTTCAGAGTGATCATATCTCATTCATCAGTTTGTATTCTATTGATGGATATATATTGATGTCCCTATGTTTATAGGACATCACTATTATGATATAGTTATTGATATGTTATTATTATTTGAGTTATCTTATGCCATAGTTGTATTATATATTTACCTGTTATTTGTTTCTAACATCTCTCTTACACAGGCAAGATGAATGATGTTAGATACTTAGTATGTGCAGCTTACATTTTGGTAGTTAAGTTCAAAAAAAAAAATTACCCATATTTTCACTAAAGTATTTTCAAGAAGTTTTGAGTAAAAGACTGGAACAAAAGGGTAATAACTAATAATTAACTTAAATACGTCCTAGGCATATTGAGTTAAATATTAGGGTGTTACAAATAAGATTAAAAGAATTTTAGCCTTAAGTAACTTAAATCAAAGCTGATATGATTGTTCATGAAATTTTTGAACTTACTCAGAGTACTTTCTGAGATATATCAGAAACATATATGATCGTTTAAGTCCTTTTTACATAAACAACTTGATTTTTAGTTAAAAAAACTTTCTGAAGATCCTCGTGCTTGAATAACTAACAAGACATACTTGTGATATTTTATCATAATTAAAACCGTATTTAGCACTTCATTATCCAAAAGATTTTAGAAATAAATGCTCAAAGATATATGATAAATGCATCAAAGCATTCATGGTTTTGGAGAAAAACACACTGATACTTATGTAGTTTCTAATGCTTAGAGAAACCTTAATATGATTATATCAACATATTACTATGCAAGGTTTCTGAAGCTCATCAGGGATCAATCCCAGGAATAGCAAGGATGAGTTTTTTGTTATGAGCTGTGAAGCTTTTCATAAGAATCAGATCATGAATGGTTATTTGTAAAAGCAAAAAACATAAGTTTGCCCACTAATATATTTTTGAAGCATAAAAACACTTTAAGCACATTATTCACATTGAGGCTCAACAAATTAATATGAGTATCAGGGCAAAAACAACTTGCGCTCTTAAAGATATAAGCTAAGTATCCTAGCGTGCTGAAGATTAAATAAGACAGCACATATGCATAAAAAATAAGAAGCATACATTTATCAGAAAGATATACGATCAACTGAGTATAAAAAAAACATCGATACGAATTAGAGCTCAATAAACATATATGTGTATTAGAGCTTAAGAGAGAGGCATAAGATAGGTCATAAGACAAAAACGACATATATGCATCATAAAAGAACATGATATATATGAGTATAAAAAGAAACGATTTGTATAAAGCATAAAAAGCTAACTGTCAGGGATTTAAAAAAAAAGATATCAAAAGAAAAAGAAAATATGCATGCAAAATAAAAACTCTGATCTCCCTCTTAACATAAGCTCCCTCTAAATTCCTCAGCATTTGACTTTCTTTAAATCTTTTCTTTCTCCCCATTTTGGCATCATCAAAAAGGAGACGTGCTTGGAAAAAAAACCACCATCTTCAGCCCTGGTGCCAAAATTCACGAATAATTTCCTGAGAGGTGTGAAAAATCTGAGATAGAAGTTTTTCATGATGTTGAAGTTGAGCTTATTGTACAGTAGACATAGCTTATGCCTTGTCCAGCCTATTACTGAAGCAGCATAGGTCAAGCAGCAAAGTTTGTTCTTCTGTGATGCTTGACTGAGTTACTGGTGGTTGATGGCTTGAGGATGGACCAGCATTCTGGATTTAGACGATTCAAGGATAGTTGGAGCAAGAGCAAGAGTTAGTTCCTTCAAAAGAGTAAGAAGAGAGTCTACAGCTACAAATAAGTCCAAAACATGGACTGTGCTTGTGTTTTCATATTCTGAGGGATCTGACTCAGAACTTGATGACTCAGATGAAAAAGATGATTCTTGTATTTGAGACACCAAAGATTCAAAGGTGAAAGAGGACCTCTATTCATCCTTATCTATCCCTTGTCCTAGTCGATGACGTCTTCTACTTCCATATGCCATGATCAGTCCTTAGATTCTTTTGTGCCCTCTGAGCATCTATCAAGCTCAATTACAGTCCTTTTTCTTTTTCTCTCTCTTTCCTCTACATACGTAGCAGTAAAGTTGAGCAATGCATCATTTATCCTTTGACTTTGTCTTCTTCCACATGATGAGGCAGCGCCTGTTAGTCTTCCTAGGGGTTTGAAGGAGTTGAGTGAGTATACAATACCTTTCATATACTCATATCACTCGTTTGCAAGCGGGTAAAGTAAGTGCTCAAAAATCTTGGTCAGCAAAATCCCATAGAGAACAACAGCAGTTCTTCTATTCTCCAAAGAGATGGCACTTAGTATGTAATCAATAATTAATCCAGATAAGTTTACTTTCCTTTTCGCCCACAAACAAAATAAAAGCATGTAGTCCATTCCTACTAGTAGATGTGGCTTCCCAATCATGGAAGAAGAGTGAACTGAATGAAAATGAATACTTTCCATGCCCTAGTGCTCAGCATTGCAGTGGTTATCTCCCTACGTTGATGTCTGGGGGAGTCTGCGAGGCAAATGGAGACTTTTTCTACTTTCACACCAAGAGACAAAAACCAGTTTTCCTCTGATATGCAAATGACACCTTTGTTTGGAGCATTGATGATGAAAGAGAAGTTAAAGGTGCTGGAATTAGTTCAAGCCTCTAATATATGAAGTTAGTATAGACTCGGATACTTGCCCCAGCTGGGAATAGAAGGCGATAACCATATCAATGAATATTCTATCATTGAGGTTGAAAAATCCTTCTCATCCTTGGAAGGTAATGACCTTAAGCAGAATAAGGACCTAAGCCATCAGATCCTATCACAGCTTCTTCCCTGGAGCCACTCGCCATTGAGAAAAATTGTCAGCGTCATGCTTTTAGTGTTGGGATTCACTAAAGTATTCCCATGTTGGCAATGCGACCATCACAATGCTTTCTTTCAACCATAAATGAATAAGAAGGATAAGGGATTTGTGAGAAAAGAGAGAAGTTCAAGTTGCAAGTAAAAAGGATACATGAGAAAATTTTGGGGTTTTGTTTGCAAGAGGTGAAGGCTTGATGAACAAAGGTTTGATATGTGATGGAGAGCAATTTGTTGTAAAGGTGAGGGTTTGTTAAGTGAAGGTTTAAATATTCAGAGAAGAGGAAATGGTTGTGGTTGCCTATTTGGGAAGACAGAGGTAAAGGTAATGTATGAGGGGTAGAGGTTTATAAGTGATGTGACATAACAGACTAAAGGTGAAGCAATGTGGGAGAGAGAAACACAAAAGAGTGGGAATTATCCCTCCTTTTCATCCTTCTTTCAAAAAAAAAGTTTTCTGACTCTTGGGATCACTTTCTGAAGGAGTTACTTTATGAACCTCATTGGTCACTTTCTGACCTACTGGAGAATCTTCATAACTCATTACAAGCTCATCTTCCTGTACTAGATTCTATGCTCCCATATATTCCTTATTTTCTGACCCTCATTTCTTCTGTCTGACCAACTTGTCTTTTTTCTGATCAATCTATCTTCTTCTTAATGCTACACTTCTAATATTATATCCTGACTTATTGATGTTTTAACCAACCAACTGATCATGTAGACTGACTTTTTCTATTCTTGCAAACTGACATATTATATCCTCAAGAGGATACTCTTTCTGATAAATTTGTTAGGTCTTCAGATGGGAGTTATGGAGAGAGGATTCCCAGAGATGTTTTATGCATAAATGCTTATACAAATGTAAAATTTTTTAAAAGAAAACCTTTTTCAAAAAAGAAAAGCATACAAGAGATCTTTAGCAATAGATGAATATATCTGACACAAAGTCTTCAGTGTGTTCATCTACTAACTCAGCATTTCCATTTTAAACAAGATATAAAATAAAATAGATTTACAGCAAGAACATGGATATAGAGTGCTAAAAGGACTCTCAATAAGAAGTATTATCTCAAAAGATAAGGAATATGAAATACCTCAAGAGATAGTCTTTCAGCTTGTTCCTTATCCGCAACATCTTGGTGCAATAGATTGTAGCATCATTTGTGCTTGTTCTTTTAGCTTTCTCTCTAGAGAAGTTAGTAGTAGCAAGTAGTATATTGGTGCAAAGCTTTCATCATAATTAGCTGTCTTTTGATAGTAATATCCTTTTGCAGTCATGCTTGCTCTATTTAGAGAAATGATGTCAATTTTAACCAGATTGTTCTTGAGCAATGACTTGAACTGATTATGATTTTTCAACATGTTATATGGCGTTTTACCTTTCTCTCGAACTTGGCCAGCTCATTTTAGCATAGCATCCACCCAACTTTGATCATTCAAAGCTTTCTTAACTCATTCAGGTTTAGAGGTGGAGATGAAAGCTTGATTTGATGTATTCCTAAGGGATGACCTGGTTCTCATACCCTTGGAAGTGTTTCCATGAACTTTGATTTGAGAAGATTGTCTTTAAATAAAAACTCTCGTGTAATTTCTGTACATTGAGATTATTCAGCTTCTATGTCACTTCAGTTTGCCCATCTTTTGAGTTCAAAAAAGTCATTTTCTGATGGCTTGGGAGTTCTGAGCATTCTTTCTAAAAAGATGATATTTTGTAGCTCATATTCTAATTGATTGGCTCTTTATCTGTTTGCTTCTTGGAACTGCCTAGAGATTTATCTTCTCAGGACTTTCCACAAGATTATCGAGATTATCAGCAGGGTCTTCTTTTAACTTGATCATCACTGTACTTCAAAGGTACCAAGTTGTTATCCTTCAAGTTTTAGAAAAACTCTCAAGCTCTGAACAAGGTATCTGGAATGATCATTATCTGATTGCTCCTTGATACTTCAGCCAAAGAACTTTTTCAGATATCACCATTGAAAAAGATTTGATTTTGGTACCCAGACTTTCTTGGGTTCTTTTAGTTAGTTTCAAAGAATAAGATTTTCCAACCTTTTTAATAGAATCCTTTTTCAAGACTAATTTGTCAGGAAGGTATCTCTTGTTGCAACAGGGAGTACAAGAACCAAGATATAGAAGTAATAGATGAAGTTGCATAGCTTTTTCATCTTTTGTTTCCTCTGTATATCCTAAAATAGCCTTTGGAAACTATAGATTCTAACTGTTATCACAAAAACAAAGTTTTTGAAATATATCAAATGTTCCAGGTTAGATCCTTAGAAACCATGAAGTCCTCTCAAAGATTCAGAAATAACTTTTCTGATATTCTTTACATTTCTTTTGCAAGTTTTAGTTTTATAGAACTTGAGAAGAAGAAAATCCCCTTGAAATATATATTTCTTTCAGCTTTTCAGCTTCAGGCTTGATCTTCTCAAGTTTTTATAGCAACCTTATGAGTTCCTTGATTGGTTTGAGATATATAGAATAATAACTTGAGAAACTTCTAGCAACTCATTATATAAAGCAGTTAATATATTATATGAAGAGTAAGATGCATATACATTTACCTTACTTTTCTCTGTTGAAGTGCCCTTAGTCATGAAACACAAAATGGCAGCATTTTCTAGCTTAACATGACTTTCTGACTTGTCCTTTTCACTTTCAAAGATACTCTAGGTAGCCAACACACTCTCCTTCTTGAAGTCGGGATCTATGATGCTTTAAGCTTAGGACCCCTAATACATGATGTTTCTTTTTACTGCGGTTAGCAAGCTGATCTTTCAAGATAATCTTTCTTTGTTTTATCCTTTTCAGACTTTTGACATTTTTCACAGACATAGAGATCTCATCTCCATGTTCAATCTCAGATTTCTATATCAGATCTTTTCTCTTCATATGATGTTTCAGCAATTTTCATTGCTTTAGTATTGCATTGCATCTGATATGATAGCCTTAGAGTCAAGGATTTCTTAAGACAGTTTAAGGTCTTCAAACATCATGCACAGTTTATTCCATATAGCCTTTCATATGTCACAAGCAATACAAATGTATCATATTCAGCTTATGCTTAGTGCATATGTGAACAGGAGCTGGCTTAGTGGTTCAACTAAGCTTTTTCCTTTTGTTGTTCTTATCCACCGGCCTTTTAGAATCCCTTTAACCATTTGAGTGTACTGTGCTAGATCCTAGTAACTTATCAGCGAAAGATGGTTAGTTGATGGATTGATCTTGTGTAGTGGATATATGCCATTCTGTCCTTCAAATCTTTGTCCTCTGCAATCATTGGATTGCTCAACCCCTCAGAGGCCTTGCTCTGATGCCATTTGTAGGTGGAAATGTGCACGAGAAGGGGGTTGAATCATGCTTGCTTCATTTTACTTACCTGAAACATTTAAATCAAATACTATCAAGTATGAAACTTGTAGTGCAGCGTAAACTCAGTTAGTAGTTTCAGAAAGTTGATTTATAAAGTATAAGATGAATAACAGAATGGAAAAAGCATTATATCAATATCTGTTAAAGAATAATGCATAATAGAGAAATATAAAAGAGATCAAGGAGAAGAAGATGAGACACAAATATTTTTATACTAGTTTGGCCAAAACTGCCTACATCTAGTATTCAACAAATGTTGAGGATCTACTAAAATAACTTTCTCAACCTAAGAAAGAACAACTGGATAGTCTTTACATTAGCCTTCCTAAGCTCTCATCTGTGACCAATAGACTACCCTTGCTGCCACAAATTAAGTAGTTCTTCACCAGCCTCTCCAAGCTGAACCAAATAGTTCTTCACTAGCCTCTCCAAGTTGAACCGAATAATTCTTCACCAACCTCTCCAAGCTGAACCAAGTAGTTATTCACTAGCTTTTTCAAGCTGAACTCATGACAAGTAAACCACCTGTAACTATCCCATTAAAAGTAGTCTTTAACTAGCTTCTCCAAGCTAAATCGTAACCAGTAAGAGCACCTCACTATTGCATTGCAAGTAGTTTTACATTAGCCTCTCCAAGCTACTTCACAATGATCATAGCCGAATTAAGGATACAAAGGTTATTTGTTTAGGTTGCCACTCAAACTAACCTACACTTAAGTCTTCTTAACATATACATGAAAAGATCGTGGGAAAAATTGAATGACTTCTTTCTATTATTTCTTCCTAAGAAAGGCATAAATCAATTTAAGAACGTAGAAAGAAGACTTCTACAAGTAAGGAATCTGATTACATAATGATATGAACCTTACAGGAAATGAGAAAAGATTTTCGTGAGTTTTCTCTTTATGTATAGAGTCTTTCTCATTTTTGTTTAAGCACAGCACCACTTATTTATATAAGGTCTTCTATGCAACTGTTGCCTTTGATTAGATCTTTCAGGGACATGTATTGATCTTTTATTTGTGTTTTGGAAAGAAAGTCTAGAAGAGTAGCCTATCTACCTGTCAGATCAGTTTGCAGAAGCCGTTATGGAATAGAGGTTTCTAATGCCTTTTAGAAAACTGCTCTTACTTTCTGAACCATGGTTTCTAAACTTTTTCTTCTAGGACTTAGGATAGTTGATTTCAAAGACAAAAGAAATAATTACTGGTTCTAACACCGAGATTTGACTATTTCAAATTCAAATTCAAATTCAAATTTAAAATTCAAATTTCCCTTCATTTCCAATAACGTTCAATGCTCCATAGTGAAGTGAGCTTTCTGATATGCAATAACAGATCCTTGATGATTTCTTGACTTTCTGATCTTCAATCCAAGATTTATGATGATGAAAGATTTATGATTGTGCTGACTTAAGATAGTGTAACATCTTGTCTTTAGAGATTGCTTGATATCTTCATTGTAAGCGTACTTTCTGATGTCCAGTGCTACTTTTTGAAGTCTTGAAACTTGGTTTCTTGCATTGTTGATATCTTCTTCAAATCATTAGCTATTTCATGCTTGAACAAGGATATAATTTCACTTTCTTTTTCAGTTTATATCTCTTAACATGAGATAAACATTTTTACAAATGCAGAGTAAAATTTATTCTCATTTGACTAAGCATTGCTCTTGCTAAATGATAAAATCATGTTATACACTTACAAGAAACTCAAGAAAGCTATAAGTCATTCTTCAAAGCATTTTCTTTAAATTGGCTTTGCTGTCATTCAAAACTAATTAGCACATCTTGAAAGGGTTCTGGAACTAACAAAAGACTCCTTGTGTAGGTAATTCTTTTCATATTATTTTCTCAAATTAATTTTTCTTTCAACAACTCCATCCCAACCAAATTTCTTGAATCAATTAGAACACCTCCATACAAGATAACTTGGATTGCACCTTAACTGCAATTTTAGCATAATTTAGTAATTAAAATATTTTTAATTTATTGTGGGTAGTGACAACTTACATCATGTCGATCAAGTTCCCAAATCGAGTTATGACAAAGTGGTATAAGATCCACAGGTTTTCTTGCATAGTATCAGAGCAAGTGTCTACAAATAATATAGTGTTTATGTGAGTAGAAACATGCCTATTTGTACTAACGTAGTATTATTTGAGGCTTTTAAGAAGATTCAGTCATGTCTAGATTAAAGAAGTGTCATGTCTTTTCTTCATCATGTTTATCTCACCGTATCTGCTTACCTTTTTCAAGAGTTATCATGCCACTAGTGAGATGTACCCTTTTACGTTGTTGCCATAGCAGTGGCTCTTCTAGCACAGGTGCTCACTTTAGAGTTCTAGAGAAAGTGATGGCTAACCTCTTCGAGTTATTGGCTAGATAAGTCAAGGTTGCAATACAGCAACCCCCAGTCTAATATGTGGTTCAACAGCCAATCTAAGACCCAGATGACTCGGCTTTGAAGTGGTTTAAGCGAATGGATCTGCCCACCTTCCATGGGCAATTTGTGACTAAGGATCCATAAGAGTTCTTAAGGGAGTAGTGAAGTTAGCAGGCTTCCAGATAAGAGACCAAGCGAGTTTATGGTACCAATAGTTCCTTCAAGGGCATGGTGATTCAACCCCACCTCATTAGGGAGAGTTCAGAGCCACATTCTTAAGGAGAATTCTTTTAGAGAGTTGAAGAGCCCAAATGGTAGATAAGTTTTGGAAGCTTAAGATGACTCGAGGGATATCAGTAGCAGAATATGATGAGAGATTCACATACCTTCCTTAAGTGGCTTCAAGCATGTCACCTATAGAGATAGATAAAGTGAGGTGGTTTGTTCAGGGGCTACTCAAGGATATGTTTGTTAGTTTGTAGCATCACGTTGGGGCTATAGATTATGCCTAGGTGGTGGTCACAGTGATTGATCTAAAGAATAGGTTGGCGGAGCACATATCATTATTAGAGGTTGGGAAAAAGGCCAAGATTCACAGATCCTTCTCAGGCAGAGCTAGCACAAGCAAGAGTCAGCATCAGCAAGGTCAGCAACAGGACTAGTCGGGAAAGCAACGTTCTCAAGGCCCACCCCAACATGCCCTGCTACCTTATAGACACAGAGCATGAGAAGTAATCAATTTGGTTTGCAGAGTTTGGGTCAATCCTACCTAGACTGTCAAACTTGTGGAAAGAGACATTTGGGCTAGTGCATGAGAGGTTCCAAAGCTTATTAGGATTGTGGCCTGTAGGGCCACATGAAGAAGGATTGCCTTATGCTGGGAAAAGCTTCCAATCAGGGATCAATGAACCCTACCACACCAACACCATCCTATTAGTTAGTGACCCAAGGAAGGCTCTATTGCTCTAGCAGGTATAAGAGCTTAGGGTAGGGCCCTAGGGGTAGAGGTTCATGAGGCAAAAGACCAGGTGGTAAAGAGGCAAGGGTAGCAGGAGATAGCCTCATTTGTTCACATTGACTCGCCAGGATGCACAGGCATCCAATGCAATTGTGATAGGTATTATGATAGTCTGTTCTTTTAATGTTCTCGCATTGATTGACCCGGGTCCATATATTCTTATGTGTCCCTATTCTTTGCCATACAATTTGAGCGATCCACTTCTGACCTAGATGAGCCTTTCTTCATTAGGGTACCTACAGGAGAACCCTTCTATGTTTAGTTAGTGTATAGATTATACGAGGTTAAGGTTTTTAGCATGGAGACACTAGCAAATCTCATAGTATTGGACATGTCAAACTTTGATGTTATCTTGGGCATGGGCTAGTTAGCTTCATGCCATGCAATGGTGGATAGTTTAAAGACAATAAGGTTTAAGGCTTAGGGAGGTACACCACAAGAGTTCCAAGGTAAGTAGATCAATTTCTACAAGTTTAATTTCGGCTTTGACTGCCTTGCAACTTATGGATAAAGGAAGTCAAGGATTTTAGCTTCAATTAGGGATGTGGAGGTAGAGACACCTAATGGGGGTTCACTTTAGGTGGTCTGTGAGTTTTCAGATGTGTTTCCTGTAACACCCTAATATTTAACTCGACACGCCTAGGACGTTTTCAAGTTAATTATTAGTTATTGCTCTTTATTCCAGTTCTTAATTCTAATTTTTGAAAATACTTAGCAAAAATATGGGTAAATTTTTTTTTTGAATTTAAAGATGAAAATGTGAGCCAACCATAAAGTAAAAACTACGTCGTTTGTCTCACAGATAACAAAAATGAACCCATTGTACTCTAAATAGAACACATAACAAACCATCATAGCTATATAATGAGTTTTACGATAAACCAAGTCATGTAATAGTAGCATTAGACCCACCGTTATAGGTTGAGCTGATACAGTCATCCGTGCAAAACATAAAGAAACTAAAACACATACATCAGAATCCTCATCTACTTGAGTGCACCTAAGGTAGATAACCTCTAAAAGGAAAAGAAGGCTACCCTATGTAAGATATGAGTGCATGCATTAAAAAGTCTACTACCAACTCCAACTACTGCCTATCCCAAGTGGGACGAACATAACCAATCCACTGGCCTAGTTTGGCCGGAGTGGCCAAACAGCAAGTGGGTCGGGCATGAGCTCCATGACGGGGTCACATCGCTACTCTAACTTCTCGAATTGGCTGAGTCACCATAGCCTCACTGTCTCCACTTATCACCATAGGTATGGTGGGGGAAGAACTATCAGACGGTATTTGGGTGGCTGAGTCCTCAGATGGGTCAGTCTCAGAATGAACAGGAAGAAAGTGGGGAACATACTCCTGGTAGCCCCTAACAACTAAGGTAGTGGCTAGGGTGCAATGAATCTGCTTTCCACGATGGCACGTGCGCTCGAAGAGAAAATCATCGGCAAAAGGCGACGTAGGAAAGAAACGGAAACTGAAGACTGGGTGAGCAAACGGGTGGTCCAAGAACACGAATAGACAAACGGAACAGCGGCCCATAAAATGGTAGGACTGGTGTGTGGCATCAAAATGGAGCTTCCAGGTTGGCGTATCAACGAATATCATGAACGACACTATCATCCTCTGAAGACACGATGGAAAGAAAAATAGAGGGAGTAAGAAACTTGATAAAGAATCTTAGTAGGGCATTCTCCTATCCTAGTGTCGTCATTTACATCCTCAGGAACCTCAGGTTTCATTATAAAATAATGAGCATACATAAGATTCATTTATTAAGTTCTAAAATACCAATTAAAGAGGCCCGTTCATTTTAATATGAGTCTTGGATGTTATGAATGCATCATATCTTATCATAACATGCATGTCAATACAAGGTGCAACATACTATATAAAGACATAAGTGATATACAAAAAACATGGTAAACATGGCATGAATCACTTCCATTTATACTTTAGGTGACTTAATTTATTCTTTTCTCTCATTGGGGCCACCCTACTACTCTCTCTTCTTGAGAGTTCTAAGTTATGAGCTCATACCTCACTAGTCGTCACTAGCATATTCTTATCCTCATGATCAGTTAACACCCGACTCTTAAAGTATGGGATAGGAGGCAAGGATCACCTTTAATAACTTTAATTCGGGGAGTTTAAAAGATCACTTCCTTATTAGATCGCTTCTCATAACCTTTAATTCTGGGAGTCTAGAGGATCATTTCCATATGATTTATGTCACCTTAACTTTAGCATGTTATATTGAGATGCAAGAACAAAACATATCATATAATGTCACATGCTTTCATATTACTTCAACATATGCATCTTAAACATTCCAAGTGTAATCACAACATGCCACAATAAATCTTGTAACTAGTAGCCAAATATGCAAACATAATTATCACATAAATTCTCAAATATATCATAAACCCATCATCTTATAAAACAAGCACTTTTATTATCCCTTAAATGGTTAAATGTAACATCCCCTGCTGCTTTATGGACTGACGACTGCCCCCACAAACCAACACAGGTCTTTTCAGTGTGCTTTGTCCTCACTCACATGCTTCCTAGGAAAACATCCCAAGAGGTCACCCATCCCAAAATTGCTCCAAGTCAAGCACACTTAACTATAGAGTTCTTTAGTGATGGGCTACCGAAAAGAAGATGCATCTTGTTGGGATAGGTAGTACAAATAAATTCATATAAGCCCTCCTTAACTGTATAGTCCCATACCTACATAGTCTCAGGATCCCTCTCATTCGGGCGTGTAATCGGTTCATTCATGTACCCCTCCACTTGGAAGTCTACCAGGAGTCGCTCCTTGTCCGTGCCTTTTTTACACTGGCGATCACTCCCCGACTTTGTCATTGGGGTTACATGAAAGTCCCATATCGACTGAGAAAGGGAAAGAAGCATGCCTTATAAGGATGTGGATACCTCTTCCTTGCAGACGCATTTCTGTGGGGAAAACAAAACCTTGAAGCTGGATCCTAGCTGCGGCCGGCAAGTGCCCAAAGAAGACAATATTTGCTGTGTAGCTCTGATTCCAGTTGGACGCATTTTGACCCATTGCGGTGAGTGCAAGAACAAACCCGTGAGGTCCGATCCCAGAGTCGGTGTACCAGCAAGGACGCTGATCCCCTCAAGAGGGTGGAAAGTCCCACATCAACTGGGAAAGGGAACAAAGAATGCCTTATAAAGGTGTGGATACCTCCTTCTTGCGAACGCATTTTCGCAACGAAAACAAAACCTTGAGGGCTAGATCCTCGCTACTGCTGGCAAGTGCCTAAAGAGGACAATATCTACTGTGTAGCTCTGATACCAGTTGGACACATTTTGACCCACTGCGGTGGGTGCAAGAACAAACCCGTAAGGTGCCTCCCACCACGGTGGGGTAAGATGGTGCCAAAGCGAACAATATCCGTACTGCCAGGGGTCCGGGCTGTTACATTAAACCTCTAAATCGGGTAAACTTAACTTTTATATTTATTCTTTTATGCACCTAAGGAATCGATTACAATGATTTCCATTAATTGTTGACCTCAAGAACATCATTAAACATTGCTGGACAAAATTGGGCAAAATTGAAATTGAGTAATTTCGATATTCTTGAAGTTATGTTTTTTACCCTTTCTCATTATTGACTTTTCCTAAGATATTAAAATTAATTCCTAAACCATTTATTAGTGATTCTTACACACATATACCTAATATAACACACTTCTACCATTTTTAAACATGCTGAAATAAAAACTACAATTTCAGTTTTTAGAAAGCTTTAGAAGTCACATTTTTTATCTTTTTTAGTCATTAGACTTGCCTAAGGTGCCAAGAATGATTATCCCATCAATTAATAGTGGTTTCACACATCTAAACCACTCCAAACAACATACATCAGATGTGGAAATGTTAGAATAGAATCCAAAATTTGAATTTCCAAAGCATGCAAAGTTGCAATAATAAACATTTCTAGTAACTAGTCTTTCTTAGAATTAATTCTAGGTCAAGAAACAATATAATAATTAATTTATCCCTTTGGAAACACAAGTAAATGTCCTTAGGTCAGTAGTAAAATCAGAAGGCTGAATGATAAGATTTTGGTTATGTAGATCATGTTTTAACACTTTAGAAATTAACATTTTTCTCAAAGGAAAATTATAAGACACAAGTTTTTGAAACCTCAAGGTAATAATACACCAAACCTTAGAACTTTATTCCTTTGAAAACAAAACATTTTTGTAAAGACAAATGCCCATGGAATCGAAATCCCGATGTAAGTTGAAAGGGGTAAATCTTGAGCTTTAGATATTTAGGTGATGACATAAACTGAAACATGCTAATGTAAACCTCATTTTAATTTTGATATTATAAGGTGATGGCAATGGAAATATAAATATGATATGCAAAGCTTGAATATAAACATGAGAATTCAAGCTCATTTTTAATCTTTAAGATTTTGATGATGGCTTGAAACATAAATATGCTAGACAAGAAATATAAACATTAAATGCAAGTTCATTTTCTTATCTTCAAGATTTAGGTCATAACTTGGAAATAAACATGATATGTAAGGCTCAAATATAAATATGAAATGCAAAGACTTGGAAGAATGCATTTCCATTTGTTATTTCTTTAGGTCCTAAGCTCGAGACTCCTATTTAGAGTAACAACTCCAAAAACCGATCAATCTTACAAGATGGACATGAGCTTTAGAGTCCATTAACATCATGGTTCCAAGAACCCTTATTTTGTTTGGACCCACCATCAAGCTAGAAGAAAAGAAATATAAAGAATCTGACACCTTACTCATTATGGTTCTTTGAAAACCAAAAATCAAAGTTCAAGTTTTAGAGGTCACAAATGTGATGATCTCATTATTATCATCTAGGAACCCTCATCATCAAGCCAATATTTTTGAACACAAAAGGCCTTTAAAGCTGAAATGAAAAAAGCAAGAAAAGGAAGTCTAAAAACCGAAAATGTCAAGAGTAAAAATCATTCATTATGTCCTCATCAAACTAAAAATAAAGAGAATATAGAAGAAGAAGAAAATATTTCCAATCAATCCAACATTCCAACCAAAAACAATTCAAAGAAAAAGAATAAGAACTTTGAAGCAAAATCCCTACCAAAGATATTTTTCTTGTTAAAGGAAAAGAGCTTGATCTTGAAAGGAAATAAGAAGAACAATCTTCCTTGGAAAGCTCCAAGGATTCGGCCAAAAAGGAAAGAAAAGGAAGAAATGTTTGTCTTGAGTTTTTGATCTTGGAAGTGGAAAGGTTATGTGTTTTAGAGAAGATCTATGGTGGTTATGTGGTGGTTTGAGGTTGAGAGGTGGTGGTTGATGGTGGTTTCTTTGGAGATGGAGGAAGAAAAAGAAGAGCTTTTAGGATAAGAGAAAAGAGAAAACTTGGATGATTCTTGAACTAAGGTTGTAAAAATAAGCAAATGGAATTGTGAGTCTCCTTGAGTTTGTATTTATAAAAAAATTGTAACATGAGAGGATGAGAGGGAGGAAGGAAGCCACGGCTTCATGGAGGGAAATAGGAGGGAAAAATATCTTATTTGTGTGTATCATTACATGGAGTGGTGTAGGAATAGCTAAGTATAGGTTTGGGTATGGTTTTCTTTGAGTGTGTAAGTGATTAAATCAAAATGTGATGGGTTGAATAAAGGGGAAGTGGCACCAGTTCTTCAAGGAAAATAGAGGAGGAAACTTTGTCATTTCATGTGTACTAGGAGTGTGTTTAGGAGTATATTTTATTAGGCCTTTGATTAGAAGTTTGATCAAGCCTAGAGGGAGTTCTATCTCAATACCCTCGTATCCCTTGGTGCCATCGAAGTTGAGGGAGTTAAAGAATAGTTATAACAGTTGCTTGACAAGGGGTTTATCTAGCCGAGTACCTCACCTTAAGGTGCTCCAGTGTTGTTTATGAAGAAGAAGGATGGGTTAATAAAGATGTGTATAGACTTTAGGCAATTGAATAAGATGATAGTGAAGAACCAATACCCCTCGCCTCGCATTAACAACCTATTTGATCAGCTCCAGAGGGCAATATGCGTTTCCAAGATCCACCTTCCATTTAGTTACCATCAACTTAAAATTAAAGGTAAAGATATACCCAAGATGGCCTTCATGGATTTGATGAACATGGTGTTCAAATAGTTTCTAGATCACTTTGTGATTGTCTTCATTAATGACATCCTAGTGTATTCTAAGTACAAGGAGGAGCATGAGAACCATTTGAGGATAGTGTTATAAACATTGAGGGAGAATTAATTGTATGCTAAATTCTCTAAATATGATTTTCGGCTTAAACAAGTGGCGTTTCCTGGATATATAGTATCTAAGGATGTCATCTTTGTTGACTCGATGAAGGTTGAGCTGTACAGCAATGGCCAAGGCCTTCAATAATTTTTGAGATTCATAGTTTCGTGGGCTTAACAGGGGAACTTCTCCAAGATAGTGGCACCATTGACTAGGATAACCCAAAAGAACATCATATTCCAATGGACAGGTGAGTGTAAAGAGAGCTTTCAAAAGCTCAAGACCTATTTGACCATAGTACCAGTTTTAGTGTTACATTCTGGGACTGGTGGTTTCTTAATATACTATTATGCTTCCAAAGTTAGGTTCGATTGTAGCCTGATGCAGCATTACCAGGTTGTAGCTTACGCCTCATGGCAACTTAAGAAGCATGAGCATAATTACCCTACTCGTGATTTGGAGATGGTAGTAGTAGTTATTGCCTTGAAGATTTGGAAGCATGATCTATATGGAGAGACTTGTGAGATCTTCACGAATTGCAAGAGCTTGAAGTACATCTTCCAATATAAGGACTTGAACTTAAGGCAGTGTTGTGGTTAAAGTTATTGATGGACTGCAATTGCACAATTTCCTACCATCCAAGAAAGGCAAATGTTGTAGTGGATGCTTTGAGTGGGAAGTCTGTCGGTAACTTAGCCCATATAGTGCCAGTGAGGAAGCCGTTAGTGGAGGACATCCATGAGTTTCAAGCCAAGAGTGTTCATTTTGGTTTGAGTAATAAGGGAGTTTTCTTGGCTCATATGAGGGCTTAATCAACCTTGGTGAGCAGATTAAGGCATACTAGGGTAAAGACCCTAAGTTAGCTTGTAAAAGATGTTAGTAAGGGAGAAAACACAAAGTTTACAATTGATTCTGGAGGTGGCCTGCTATTTGGGAACCGTTTGTCTTTACTCGATATGGGAGAGTTCAAGAGGAAAGTGATGGAGCAGTCCCATAACACAACATTTTCAATTCATCTAGGTTCAGCCAACACGTATCAAGACCACAGGAAGTTGTTTTGGTGGGAAGGCAACAAGAGGGATGTTAGCAACTTCGTGTCATGGTGTTTAGAATGTCAGCAAGTCAAAACTGAGCACCAAAGGCATGTAGGGTTGCTACAGCAGATAGAGATTCCAGAGTGGAAGTGGGATAAGATCACCATGGACTTCGTAGTCGAGTTGCCTCGAACCACTAAAGGTTTTGACTCTATTTTGGTAATAGTAGATAGAATGACCAATTCGGCATACTTCCTACTTGTGAAGAGCACCTTCAATGCAACATAGTACACTAATTGTATATTAATGAGATAGTTAGGTTTCATAGAGTGCTAATGTCCATCATATCAGACGAAGGGTCCTAGTTTACTTTGTGATTCTAGAGATCATTTTAAGAAGCTCTTGGGATATGTATGGACTTGGCCACAATATTCTATCCTTAGACAGATGGCTAGTCAAAGAAAACAATTCAAACTCTTGAAGACATGGTCAAACCTTATGTCATGGATTTCGGTGGAAGTTAATGTGACTACTAATAGAGTTCTCACACAACAACAGTCACCAACTTACTATCCAGATGGCATCATTTGAATCTTTGTATGGGAGGCATTGTAGATCTATCATCGGATGGTTTTAGATTAAGGAAGCTAAGTATTTATGCCCAAACCTAGTCCAGGAAACCTTGGAGAAGGTTCAGTTGATTAGAGAACTGTTGTTGGCAACTTAATCTAAATAAAAGTCCTATGTAGAAAACCGATGTCAATGCTTGGAGTTTACGGTTGGTGACCATGTGTTTATTGGAGTTTGAGGTTGGTGACCATGTATTTCTCCAATGAAAATATTAGTGAGGTTTGGTAAGCGGAGCAAGTTGAACCCTCCTTACATCGACCTTTTCAAGATTCTTGAGAAAGTTGGAGCAATGGCTTATAGGTTGGGATTGCCTCCCAATTTATCAGCTATCACCTAGTTTTCCATATCAGTATGCTTAGAAAGTATATGCCGACTAGTCTCACATACTCACACCATAAGCAATTCAGGTTGATAAAAGTTTGTCATATAAAGAGGAACCAGTTGCCATTATGGATATACAGATCAAAAAGCTTTGCTCAAAGGAGGTGGCCTCAATGAAAGTCATTTGGAAGAACTACTCTGTAACATCCCTTACTGCTTTATGGATTGATGACTATCCCTACAAACTAACACATGTCTTTTTAGCATGGTTTGTCCTTACTCATACACTTCCTAGAAAAACTTGCTAGGAGGTCACCCATCCTAAAATTGCTCCAAATTAAGCACGCTTAACTATGGAGTTCTTTAGTGATGGGCTATCAAAAAGAAGATGCATCTTGTTGGTATAGGTAGTACAAATCAATTTATATAAGTCATCCTCAACTGTAAAGTCCTATACCTATATAGCCTCAGGATCCCTCTCATTCTGATGCGTAATCGGTTCATTATGTACTCTTCTGCTTAGAAGCTAATAGAAGCCTCTCATGGTCCGTGCTTTCTTATACCGTTGATCACTCCTGGCCCTCATCATCTGGCATTACATATCCACCAGCTTCCACTTGGTTCGTCCCCAAACCACATCATATTGGGAGAATTGCCGACTCTGATACCATTTGTAACACCCCTTACTGCTTTATGGATTGACGACTATCCCCACAAATCAACACAAGTCTTTCCAGCGTGCTTTGTCCTCACTTACACACTTCCTAGGAAAACTTCCCCAAAGGTCACCCATCCTAAAATTGCTCCATGTCAAGCACACTTAACTGTGGAGTTCTTTAACTTCTTTTCGGTAACCCATCACTTATAAACTCTACAGTTAAGCATGCTCAACTTGGAGTAATTTTAGGATGAGTGACCTCCTGGGAAGTTTTCCTAGGAAGCGTATGAGTGAGGATAAAGTACACTACAAAGACCCATGTTAGTTTGTAGGGACAGTCATCAATCCATAAAGCAGCAGGGGATGTTACATACTCTGATGAGGAAATGACTTGGGATGCTGAAAAAGCCACAAATATCAAGTATTCACATCTTTTTCCATCTCAAGGTATATTGGTTAAGATTTGGGGATTAAATCTCTTTTAAGGGGGTAGTATGTGATGCCTTTGGCCTACGTGTCATAGTGTGACATCCTAATAACTTAAACTCTTAGAAATACTTTAGTAAAAATATGAGTAAATTTTTTCTGAATTTTAAAAACAAAACATGAGTCGCGCATACTAAATAAACTACGTCATTTGTTTTGTATATAAAAGAAAAGGATAAAAACATGTCACGGCCACACACAAAATACAACACCACAATATCATGGTCATAATCAGATCATCATATATTATATATCATCAATATCAATCGTTCCACCTTACGCACCAAAATATACATGTATAGTAGCATCATACCCACTAACAAAGGTTGGGCTAAGTACAGTCATCCAAAATAAACATGAGCAGTCTGCAGAGAGAAACTAAGTACAAGCTAGTAAAGACCTCTCCTCCCACTACTCCTGCTAGGGTGCACTAAGAGTTGAGAACATCTAATAAAAAAACAAAAAAAAGGCTATCCTCTCCACTAGGTATGCACAGTGTAACGTCCCGATTTTCTGTCTGAGTGGAAAATGACCGAAATGACCTTGAGGTCATTTTCGGCCTGGAATTCGAGGATGGCCGACTTGGCAGTCCTCAGAGGGCCAACTCAGTGTTTGAAGGGGATTGAATGACCCTTGAGTGGTTCCAGAGGCGGAAGTCTCATTTTCCGCAGTTTCGGGTCAAAATGACCAAAATACCCTTGTAGCGTTTTACACGGGTAAAGGTGCCGTTTGAGCCCAGAACTTCCCCTAGAGGTTTAAAACCATGTTTTTACATGTTTCAAAACATCTTCTTAAGTCCCGGTGGTCCCGGGCAATTTTAGTGTAAAATTACGATTTTGCCCCTAGAATAGTGTTTTTGAGCTTAATGATGTAATTAACCAAACCTAAGCAATATTAGGCTCTAAACGAAGATTAATTAATTTTCCTAATTAATCTAGAGTCAAAATAAATTATTAAAGTTAATTAGAACCTAAAATTGCTTAGATTAAACTTAAATCCCTTTTTAGAACTCAAGATTCCTAGTCTTGGAATCTTGAATAGTGTTTTCTCTCTCCAATTCCTTAAATCAAGGAATTGTGTCTAGAATTGTTTATACACTAAAATGAATTGATAACTCACTAATGATGCAAGAACACTCTCTAATTATGTCTTGACAACCTTAATTACCCATTTTCTCACCTAAACACTTTCTTACAAATTCCTAATCTTAATCCTAATCAAAGATACACCTAAACACAACTCTAAACCACAATTAAAATGCAAGAAACCCTCCTCCCTTGGCTGATGCATTTCGGCCACCTCCTCCCCCATTTGACCACATGTTGATTTGTTTCTTACTCAAAGAACCATGCTTGAGGCCATACCTTGAACCATACCTCACCATACTTTGAACCATACCTCACCATGCCTCAAGACCACATTATCTCACCTCATGGAACTCATGGGCTCCCTCCAATCTGATGGCTGAAGCCTTCCCCTCCATGTGCACCCTTCATTTGTTTCATTTCTCTATAAATAGCTTGCTTGGGTGAACTTGTATCATTTTGGGTTCATTTGCAAGGTGTAAGTTCTCAAAGAAACACTTCAAAGCTTCCTTTTTCTCTCAACTTCAAGTCTTCAAAGTTCTTCATCTTCTTCATCTTCTTCTTCCATCTTCAATTTCATCACACCAAGTAGGTATTTTCTTTCAAGTACTTCTTTCTTTAAAGTTCTTATTCTAGCTTTATGTTCATAGTTTCTCTTGATTCTTTTTAGAACTTCTTTTCTTCTCCTTTTTCTTTCTCATTTTCGGCCATAGGCCTTGAAGTTCAAAGAAATGAGAGCTTGATGATGAGAGTTTCATGATGATGTCCCTCACTTGAAACAAACTCTAGAGCTTGATCTTTGTTCTTGAGCAAAAATGTTTCTAGTTCTTCCTTTCTTGAACTCTTGAGAACTCTATCTTTGGTGATGTTTCAAAATGATTTTTTTAGGACTCATTGATGAGGTCTCATGATGTTGGTGCTATTATATCATCAAGATCATGGACCCTAGAGTTTTAAAATGTTCCTTTTCCTTTTTTGAAGTTTCGGCCCTTTTACTTTCTTTTCTAAGTTTCATGGTTTGATTCCTAAAAATATTATGTTGAGTTCTAAGAACTCTAGACTATACCATATCTTGGCTTAATGAGTTTGGGTTAAGGTTTAAGTTCCTTTAAAGTCTTGTTAAGAGCTCTAGAAAGATAAAATGAACTTGCATAATTTATTTTATGCTTGCATGCATATTTACATTCTTGCTATGCACCTTTACTTTCAAGCTATCACCTAAGAACATAAAGATTAAAATGGAACTTGCATCATCACTTAATTTAATTCTCAAAGCCTTTCTATTTTGGCCTTAAAGTCGATTGTTGTTGGGCCAAGAGCACTAAAATAAAGAATTGAACTTGCATTATCACCTAATTAATTTCTCGAATGCCTTTCTATTTCGGCCTTAAAGTCGATTGTTGTTGGGCCAAGAGCACTAAAATAAAGAATTGAACCTTGCATATTTACTTTCAAGCTTGCACGTTTAAGTTTATACCTTGCATATTTATTTTAAGTCATCACTTTATTTTGTAAGCAAGATTAAAAATGAAAAGCATGAGCACGTTTATTTTATGTCACAACTTAAAAAACTAGAGCTCAAAGACTTGCCCATTTCATTTCAAGTTAAAGTTTAATGTGAATGCATTCTTTGAATGCATGTTTTTGATCAAGTAGGGATGATGGACTTGCAATGAGTTTTCATCTAGCTACAAGGACTAATAGTCTATGTTCTAAGTTTTCCTTAAAGCTTTACAAATCTTTACAAGGTTATGTTATCATGAGATATGACTTTATTCCCTTTTAGAAGATGAAATATATTTTGGTCACTGACCTAAGGTTTCTCTTAGCCTCTTGATGAATTAAAATGATTTGCAAAGAGTTTTAGAAATTCTAAATTGATTCCAAGAGAAACTAGTTAACCTATGTACCTAGAGATATCAATTTAGTTCTCTAATTGAAGTTAGATGTTTTCGGTACTATCATGATGAGCTTGTGGCTGTATGATGATGTTTTGATGTGTTAGAATGTGTGAAAATATCACATGATGATGTATAAACGATTCTATGCATGATAGGTAAGAAACTAGCTAACTAGAAATACCGTAAAGCTAGAATTTAACACAGTTTAGACCCATTTGTTTTTGGAACTTATCCAAACTGTTTTAATGGGAACATAATCAGATTAGGATTGTTTGAACATGAAAAACTTAGTAACATTTGGATTAGAATTGAATTTTAGCACCTATAGGGAAACTAGTAACTAGAAAACCGTAAAAATGCAAATGTAGAACTCTTAGAACGTTTAGTTTTTTGAATTCTGTCCAGCAACATTACAACATGATAAATGTGATTGGTAATTAGTTCTTAAGCATAGGAATGTCTCATAATTGATTTAGATTTAATTTATAGCGCCTTAGGTGAAAACGGAACGGAGAAAGGGTCTAAAACGTAAGTTCTAGAACCCCGTAATCACAAGTTAGAAATTCTGCCCTATGCTTTTCAGATTTGAGTATGAACATGAGGATTAGGAATGATGATTAATTATGAGCCCTTAGGTGCATAACATATGAGCGATGGATGTTAGAAAACTATATCTCAAGATTAAGACCCATAAGGGTCAAAGCATAAGCTACCGTAAGGGTAAGCGTTTGAATGTTCTATGTTGATGCATGTGTTATGTGAAGAATGATAATGTTATTCATATGAGAAATTCATGAGGATATATGTTTATGTGGCATAAAGCAAATTTGGAAGGAATTCGGCGTAATGCCTTTGTGCCGCCAAATTCCCGACAAATTTGGGGACTTAAAGAGATTTTGAAAATTAAGGTACTAAGATGGGTTCTAGGATGACACCGGTTCGGCCGAGCACCTCCATAGAACTCATGTGACATCGGTACCAATGTATACTCTTAGGTGACACCGGTTCGGCCGAGCACCCCTAAGAGAATTGCCCCATAACCCATACTCAGATAGTCGGGATTTATGATTTATGATACGCTTATCGTTAACTAGTAAGTAAGAACTAGTGACGACTAGTTAAGGTATGAGCTCATAACCTAGAGATGTGACACATTCTGAGTGACACCGGTTCGACCGAGCACCCCCAGAACGCTTGTCTTTTAGGGTAGCCCATAAGGAAGTTATGATGATTATGTCACAAAGAGAATTTATTTGCCACTTTATGCCACTACCATTATGATGTTCTATGTGTATGATGATTATTCTTGCATTTAAGTAGAGCCATGCATACATCCTTTAACATGCTTGCATCCATGTCATTAAGAATCATGCTAAAAAGAACGGACCTTGGCTAAACTATGTTTTAGAACTTAAAAATGGACTTAATGCATGCTCACTCATTTTGTATAACTAAACCCAAGGTTCCTGAGGACGTAGATGATGACACCTAGGTAGTACGAGGCCCTACTGAGATTCTTTAGTAAGATTCTCACTCCCTCTATCTCTTCTTTCCGTCACGTCTTCACATGGCGACGTTCGTGGTATTCGTGGACACGCCGACATGGGAGGTGCACCATGACCCGGACCACAGGTCATTCCATTTTGTGGGTCGATGCACGGTTAGAGTATTCATGTTCATGGGTCGACCCTTCACTCCCCCTGTACATTCCCATCGTTTCTCCCCCATCTCACCTTTTGGCGACGACCTGGTGTTCGAGCGCGCACGTCCCCGAGAGGAGAGGCTTCACCGTACTCCACCGTCCGCGTCTGCCGTTCGAGAATACCCCCAGTATGTGCCCCGTTGCCCGTCGTCTTTTTCGGAGACGGATCCTTCCGAGGATTTGGCAACCCAAGTACACTCTGAGGGATCTTCCCCCACCATACCCATGGACCTTGGGGAGGGTAGCGAGCCCTCCGTGACTCAGCTGAGGCTTGCACGACGACCGGAGATGAGGCTACGCCGGGGAGGTCACTTCCGAGCCCCGTTCCACCTATTCTCGCCGGAGGAGCTTGCTCAGTTTCCTAGTTACGTGCCACGCTCGAGGGGTAGTCGCCAGTAGGAGGCTGTGGATGGCCCGGGTTAGAGCACACACCACTTAGATGGAGATAAACCTTCTTTTGTTTAGAGGTTATCCCATTAGATGCACTCGGGTAGAGGAGTAGTTTATGTTTATGTTTATGTTGTATTATCTTTAATGTATTCCTTTGTACCAAATTAAGTCCCACACTTATAAGTGGGCAAGTTATATATATATATATGAGGTGATATCCAGTGTTTCTCATGATGTGCCTTTATGTGCTTTATGCTATGACGTTGTGAGATGTATGTTTTGTTCATTACAAGTTATATCGTATCACGCGGCTCTCGCTTTGCTTTTATAATTCAAAAAAAAATTTACCCGTATTTTTCGCTAAGTATTTCAAAGTAAAAATGAGAACTATGAAGTAACAGACTAATGATTAACCTAAGTATGTTCTAGAGTATTGGGTTAAAAATTAGGATGTTACACACTAGTGCTCCAAGAGGTCCACTATCAACTCCTACAGATATCGCTCCCGAGAAGGAGAAAGGTAACCAATCACACGGGCCAAGTCATCAGGAACGGCAAGACGACCAGCAAGTTGGACATGACACCTCAGTGAGGATGAGTAGCTCCGCTATGAACAAACTTAGATCTTCTCAATGGCTGCTTAATAGTAACTTCTCCATCGCTACCATCTCCAACCTCTATAAGGACGATAGGGGCAGAACTGCTGAAAGATTGCTGGGACGAGTCTGACTATAGCTCAGTAGGGCGAGGTGGTGCATATGTAGATAGGGAAATCCTAAATGGCTGATGCAGCAGAGCGGGCATGAGGGAACTGCTGAGTACACAAATACACACGCTTAAAAGCAAAGTCATCCGTAAATAGAGCAATAAGGGAGAACCAAACACTAGGGACGAAATGTGCAAAGGGACGGTCCAAGAACATGAATAAATGAACGGCACAGTGACCTACAAAATGGTATGACCGATTAACAGGGTCAAAATGTATCTCTCGCATAGGGGTTAACGTAAATCACGAATGCTGCTATTAACCTCTGAAGACGAGATGGAAGGAAAGAAAGAGGGGATGAGAAACTTATATAAGAATCTCAGTAGGGCTTTCACCTTTTAACATGTGTCATCATCTACATCCTCAGGAACCTTGGGTTTCATTATGAAAATAGTGAGCATATATAAGGTTCATTTATTAAGTTCCAAATACCATTAGCCGAGGCCCATATCTTTTTAGCATGAATCTTAATGTCATGAATGCATCATACTATATCATGAATGCATGTCAATGCCATATGTAAAATATCACAGGAATCATATTAAATGGACATGGCATAAAGAACATAATCCTTCTAACATGATCTTTCCTCTTTATTCTTTTAGGTGACTTGAATATCTTATTCTCTTCTATGGGGGCCACCTTAATACTCTCTCCTCATAAAAGCTCTAGGTTATGAGCTCATACCTAAATATTAGTCACTAGTTTACACTTATCCTCTAGATAAGCTAACTCCCGACTCCTAGAATATGGGATAGGGGGCATAGGATCACATTTCATAACCATTAATTCCTGGAGTCTAAAGGATCCCCTTAGTTGGTCACTTCTCATAATCATTAATTTCTGGAGTCTAGAGGATCATTTCCTTATGTCTTATGTCACCTTTTAATCTTAGCATGTTATTTAGAGATAGAGATTTGAGCATATAATCATACCCATCATAACTTATCATTTAATACTTCATACTCATAAACGTCATAATTTATCTAAGTTCACAAATTTGGTAGAAATCTGGCAGCAAAATGGCTGGGAATAGAGTTTTCTCGAATTTGCCTTATGCTATACAACACATAAATCATGCACTTCAATTATTCAATCATAATCATAGCATGCCATAATTCATCATGTAATTGATCACATAAGTATGTAGGTGGAAATATGCACGAGAAAGGGGGTTAAATCGTACATTGCTTCTTTTCACTTTTTTGAAACATTTAAAACAAAGATACTATCAAGTATGAAACTTGTAGTACAGCGAAAATATAGTTAGTAGTTTCAGAAAGTAGGTTTCTGAAGCTTTGTCAAAAGAAGTGAAAGCATAAAGCATTGTGCTATCATGTACAACTATGAATCATATCTTAGAAAGTGAATTATTTAATAAAGCGATAAGGAAAATAAAGACGTTGATCATTTCTTCAGACAATGTATAACAAGGAATTAGAACGCATAGGAAATAAAGAAGATCAGGGATAAGAAGATATGACACTAGATATTTATACTGGTTCAGCCAAAACTGCCTACATCTAGTACTCAAAAAATATTGAGGTTCCACTAATCATCTTTCTCAAACCAGAGAAAGTGAGCTGTTTTAGCTCTAGAGCCCTTGTACTAATGTGTTTTGAATGACAATAAAACTAATTCAAAGAAAATATTTTAAAGAATGACTAATGTTTCTTTCTAAGTTTCTTGTAAGAATATAACAAGTTCTATCATTTAACAAGAGTAAAGCTTACTCAAATGAGAATATATATTTCACTATACATGTGGAAGCATGTTTATCTCATGTTATGAGATCTGAAATGTAATAAAAGTGAAATTATATCCTTATCTAAAGCATTGAAGGCTAAATGACTGAAGAAGACTTCAATGCTTCAAGAAACCAAGTCAATTGAGACTTCAGAAAGTAGCATTGACATCAGAAAGTATGCTTACATGAAGGAATCAAGCATTCTCCAAAGACCAGATATTACACCACCTTCAATTGTCACTTTCATAAAAGTTTGCATCATAAATGAACAATGATTGAAACTGTGAAGACTCTTTATTCACTAAGGAAATGATATCATAATTCAGAAAGCTCTCATATCAAAATAGTTAAATCCACATCACATGGAAGGAGGCGGAAATTTGAATTTCAAATTTTCAAATTTGCTTATTGAAAAGTCAAATCCCGGTGTTAGAATCAATAAATCATCTCTTTTGCCTTCAAAAGCCAACTGTCCAAATGTTCTAGAAGAAAAATAACCAGAAACCATAAGATCATAAAGTATAAAATGTTTCTAATGAACATAAAAAATCTCCGTATTTCATAACGGCTTCTGCAAAGTATTTGACAAGAAGACAAACTACTCCTCTAGACTATCTTTCCATGACACAAATGGGTGATCAACGTGTGTCTCTAGAAGAAGTGATTAAAGGCAACAGTCTTAAGGAAAACCTCTATATATAGAGATGCAATGCTCTTCAAAGACAAGGACTTACGTTGAACAAAAAAGCAAAAATGCTGTCAAGTTTTATCTTCATCTATTTGTAGAAGTTTTCGCTGTCTATAAATTATTTCCTTGTCCAAAATCTTCTTTCTACATTTTATTGATCACACATTCTTTTGAGGAAGAATTTTTTAGAAAGAATTCACTTAAGGTTTTCAAGATCTTTTCATTGTATATTCAAAGATATCTTGAGTGTAGGTTAGTTTGAGTGACAATCCAAACTTATAACCTTTGTAACCTTGATCCAGTAGAGATTAGTATGAGAAAACTTGAAGAGGCTTGTTAAATACTACTTGTAACGTAACAGTAACTGAGTTTTATTGGTCACGGGTTTAGCTTGGAGAGTCTAGTTCAAGACTACTAGATTTAGCTTGAAAAGGCTTGTAAAGAACTACTTGATGTGTGACAGTAGGGGTGTCTACTAGTCATTGAACATAGCCTGAGAAGGCTACTGAAAAGACTATCTTTACTCTTTCTTTAGTTGGAGGAAGAGGTAATGAAACTCAACAATGGTTGAGAACTAGATATAGGTAGATTGGCTGAACCAGTATAAAACTCCTTGTGTTCATTTTTCTCTGTCCTTTATCTTCTTTTATTTTCGTATCTATTTTTCTGCTTCAGTTTCAAGTTTTAAAAGGTTTTTTGACATCTTTCCTATTTAATCAAGTTCAAAAAGTTCACTTTCTAAAGGTACTTAACATTATTTTCCATTGCACCAAGTTCATCTTGACAGCCTTTTCAATATAGTTTTTTCAGATCTTCAGCAAAGGAAGAAAAAGTAAAAGCACGATTCAACCTCCCCTTCTCGTGTGTTTTTCTACTTACAAACTATATAGTCTTTACATTACTTTCCCAAGCTCTCATTTGTGACCAACAGATAACTCCTATTGCCACAAATTGAGTAGTTCTTCACCAGCTTCTCCAAGTTAAACCGAGTAATTCTTCCCAGCCTCACCAAGCTGAACCATGACCAGTAGACCATGTATTACTGTCCCATTGAAAGTAGTCTTGCCCCAACCTCTCCAAGCTGCAAGTAGTCTTTGACTAGCCTTTCCAAGCTAAGTCATGATCAGCAAGATCACCTCACTGTTGCATTGCAAGTAGTTTTACATTAGCCTCTCCAAGCTATCTCACAGCATCACTACGGGATCCAGGATACAAAGGTTTAGTGTTTGGGCTGCCATTCAATATAACCTACACTCAAGTTTCCTTAACATACACATGAAAAGTTCTTGAGAAAACTTGAATGACTTTCTTCTATTATTTCTTCCCTAGGAAGATCATAAATCTAATTAAGAACATAGAAGGAAGATTTTTACAAGTAAGGAATATGATTACATAATGATATGAACCTTACTAGAGATGAAGAGAGATTTTTCCAGAATTTCCTTTTTAAGCACGGAGTCTCTCAGTTTTACATTAGAGCACAACATCTCTATTTAAAGAAGATCTTCCTTATGACCATTGCCTATGATAAGTTCTTCCAGGGATAGGAGTTGATCATCCATTTGTGTCTTGGAAAGATAGTCTACAAGTGTAGCCTATCTGTCTATCAAATCAGTTTACAAAAGCCATTGTGGAACAAAGATTTCTGATGTCCTTCAGAAATTACTCTTATTTTCTGAACTATGGTTTCTGAACTCTTTCTTCTAAAACTTAGGATAGTTAACCTCAAAGGCAAGAGAGACGGTTGGTTCTGATACTGGGATATGACTCTTTGAAATTCATATTCAAATTTGAAATTCAAATTTCCCTCCATTTCCAATAATGTTCAGCGCTCCACAGTGAAGTGAGCTTTTGATGTGGTAACAGATGCTTGATGATTTCTTTACTTTCTAATCTTCAATCTAAGCATTTTGATGATGACTGATTTGCGATTGTGCTAATTAAAGATAGTGTAATATCTTGTCTTCAGAAATTACTTGATATCTTCATTGTAATGTCCAGTGCTACTTTCTGAAGTCTCAAGACTTGGTTTCTTGTAGCATTGATATCTTTTTCAAATCGTTAACTTTCTATTGCTTGAATAAGGATATAATTTCACTTCCATTTTAGTTCACATCTCTCATCATGAGACAAACATGTTTACAGATACAAAGTGAATTTTATCCTCATTTGAGTAAACTTTGCTCTTGCTAAATGATAGAATCCTACTATGATCTTACAAGAAACTCAAGATAACCATTAGACATTCTTCAAAGTATTTTCTTTAAATTAGCTTTGTTGTCATTTAAAACAAATCAGCACATCTTGATAGGGTTTTGGAGCTAACAAAGCATGCATCACATTCTTCGAATATATATTCATAAGCATGTTATCATCAATATCTTATTGAAAAGTAAACATGCTCCTACCCAATATGTTACAAATCAAAGACCGGACTCAGCTAATGCATTTGTTATGCTAAACAAGATATATACAACATACTAGAGATCATCACTTCTATAATTCAAGAATCAAACATGCACAGTCATCAACTCATAATTTTGCACAATTATTTCAAGTAATATAATTTCCAACTAAATCACATGAACATGGCCTTCATAAGATATTATTCACATTAATATCATCAAGTTATTATAGTTACTCTTTAGCCCCAAACGGGGTTAAAACTACAAATTTCTAAAAGTTTATGGATCAAAATGTAAATTCCTTTTAAACACATTTTCTCAAACTAATTATCCTCAAAAATAATTTACACTTTCAAGAGACCAAATCATTTAAATTCATCATAAAAACCATTTTGGGCCATTGGCTTAATTTTGTTAGATTTTAGGGGTCAAAGTACAAAATTTTACATTTTTAACGCTTAACAAGTGCCAATGCTCCTAAAAGTTTTTCTAAACATCATAAATGGTATTTTGAATTCACAGACACATTCAAAATCATTATTAACTCTAATCAAACCCATTTGGCCAAAATTCCATAATGATAAGTTTAAAACATAATTTTCCACACTATCCAAAATGATCCAACCTAATATTGGTAATTATCCTTATAAGTACCCAAGACACCAAAAATAATTTTTAAAAAAATTATCAGTAATTTTTTTTAAGCACATGAATAGTACCAAACAGTACTGTATAGTGCTGGACAATATCAGAAAATTAGTTTTAAAGCTTGGGAAATTACACTTTTACCCATTTCTAATTACTAGCTTTTCCTAAGGTACTAGAAATAATTTTTATAACAATTATTAGTAATTTTTACATATAATAACAGTGCCAAATGGTACCTTACAGCATTAAATAATATCAAACAGTAACCATAATTTTCAATTTCTAAAAGCTTGGAAAATCACATTTTTAATCCTTTCTAGTTACTAGTTTTTCCTAAAATGATAAAAATAATTTTTACAACAATTATTAATAATTTTTACATATATAAAATAGCACCTTACAGATTTAAATAATGTCAAACAGTAGCCATAATTTCAATTTCTAAAAGCTTTGAAAATCACATTTTTAATCCTTTCTAGTTACTAGTTTATCTCAAAAATTATTTTAAGACATAGAAAACACTTGAAACCATTTTATCCTTTTGAAAACTTAAATAATAACCTTTAAAACAAAGGAAAAAATCAAAATTTCATTGATAAGGTTTTGTACATTAAAATCATATTTTTGCTACCTTTTGAGTTTCCAATTCTTTCAAAAGTCCTTTGTACAATCAAGACACAAGATTTTAACCTTAAAATAAAATAAAACCCATTCCAAGTCCAACATTACTATATGGTCAAAATATACACATGAATATATCCATGATCAAAATTTCCATTTAAGATACAAGGGCAAATCTTGAGCTTTAGAGATTTAGGTGATGATTAGAATTATAAACATGTCATGCAACCTCATTTTAATCTTTATCATTATAAGGTGATGACTTGGAAATATAAATATGATATGCAAGACTTGAAATATAAACATCAGAATGCAAGTTCATTTTTAAGTCTTTAAGATTTAGGTGATAACTTGAAATTTAAACCAGATATGCAAGACTTGGAATTTAAACATGAAAATGCAAGTCCATTTTTTTGTTTTAGTCTTTAAGATTTAAGGTGATGAGTTGAAATGAATTTATCTTTAATTAGATCCAAATATTACCTATATTTTCCTAATTACTTAATTAAGCTTATTTAGCACTAACTAGGGGTAAAATGGTAATTTTACACTCCAACTCCTGGGTGATGACTGTGTTCAGTCGTCACTTAATCCCACGTTAAATTAGCTCAGGGGTATTTTGGCAATTTTGGCATAGGAAAAACTAGGAATTGAGATTTTCACCTCTATTATCATCCATAACACATTTAGTCCTTTCAAATATTAAACTAACTCATTGAGGATAACTTGGACTGGCTGTCCTCAATTTTCGGGCAGAAATGACATCAAAGGCATTTTGGTCATTTTGTGCAGCAAGAAAAATCAGGGCGTTACACTTTAAACAAGTATAATATGGCCCCAATACCTACCTATGTTACCAAGGAGGCCCAAATGCATGAAAGACTTCAACAGATGTCAAAATAGCATTAATGTGACTGCCTTGACTGCTATAGCAATGAAGGTTTGTAATAGCGGAAATTGGTGCAAACGGGACCACTACAGCAGTCATAGACCACCGTAGTGGTCATGTGGGTGTATGTCGTGTCATTTTATCCCATTGACCACTATAGCAATACCCCTGACATCAAAATGATGCAGTTTCATTAAGTAACCCCCAATACTATATAAACCCTTTTTCCTATGCGTTTTAACCCTAGAAACATGAACCTAGCTCTCTCTTACTCATTTTCTACCTTTCTACTCTCTTCCTTCTCCTAGCTCTAAGGTAAGAATTTGTCAATAGATTATGTTGTTTTTACCTCTTTTCTTCCTTTCTCAGGTGATTGGAAATTTATGTTCTTGATTGTTGCCAAGTTTGGGTACTCTCCCAAAGCTCATGGGTTGTTCCAGAATAGTTATAGCTCACTCATGAGTTTTATTGCTCCCATGGCAAATGTTGGTGCTATTCCTATTCCCCAAAGCTTATTTGGTCCCAACACCTCCCTTCCATTTATAATTATGCTAGATTAAAGAAAATTACAATTTTATAGCCTTGAATGAAAATGCATGACTTTTAAAAGCTACATGGACCATTGTTGATGCTTGTATGCCATTTATTATCTCGCTTTTTAACTATTTTCATAAATTATGAAAAAAGAGTATTTATTCCTGAAATTCGAAGGTGAGTTGCAGAAGTAATGGAAAGCTTTAAATTGATAATCCTATCTTTGAGAATTTAGCACATTAACTATGAATGATGTTTGGATAGGAAATTAGAAAGAAACAGAGATGTAACTTAATGACAGTAAATTCATTAACCTTGGCATACCATGACTATTATAAGGGACAATTACTCTATGCTTAGGTTAGTCCACAAGGGATGCAATTCACGAGGAACCGTTAAAATCTTAGTTAAGTGCTCTTATACACGAGGGAATAAGCATGGCTTTTATGAATCTCTTGTAATCTGTCTCCTTTAATTCCTTAGCGAAATTATTATGTTTTCTTATGATTGACACAGAACTAAGGTTATTACTATTATTATTATACTATGAATAGAAAAGATTTTCAATAGTCCTTGAGCTTCCTCTTAGTATTGATGATGATGTCTCGAACATGATGAGTAGACTTTGCCTTTCTCTTGAGCTTGGTTAGCATATTCAGTATAGCTTCCACCTAACTTTGACAACTCAAAGTATTCTCAAAATATATAGATATAATGGTGGTGATGAAAGCATAGTTGATAAATACCTAAGGAATGACTTGGTTTTCATACCCTTGGGATTACTCCAAGAACTTTGACAATGGAAGATTATCTTTAAAACAGAAACTTTCATGAAGTTACTATACATTCAGATCTTCTAGCTTCTATATTGTCTTCACACTACTCATGTTGTATTAAAGATTACTTTCTAATCATCTTGAAAAGTCCAAGCATACTTTCTAAAAGACTGAGGTTCTGGAGCTCACTTTCTAAGCTTTGGCTTTCATCTGCTAGCTTTCTGGAGTTGCCTTGAGATAGAAATTCTCAGGACTTTCTTTAAGATAATCAAGATTATCAACCAAATCTTCCTTAGGCTTTTCATCACCATCGTATGTGAAAGATTCTTGAGGGGATTATCACTCAGGAATTGTGATAACTTCTCAAGTTCCAAAATTTGATATCTGGAATAATCATCATCAGTGTGTTTCTTAGAGTTTCAGCCAGAGAGATTTTTCAGATATACCTGCAAGAAAGAATATTGATTTTGGTACCCAGACTTTTATGGGTTCTTTTAAGTTAGTTTTAGATAAAGAGATTTTTCTAAACTTTCTAAAGGAATTCCTTTTCAGGATTCATTAATTGCAAAGGTATCTCTTTAAACATCTTGAAGAAACAGAAACAAATGACACACATACACACACACACACACATATACACATACACACACACATATGGATGAAGTTGCATAGATCTTTCTCTTTCAGTTTCACCTGTATATCATTTCCAGAAACAAAAGATGCTAACCATTTTCACAAAAACATAGTTTTTGAATTTTGTCAAATAAAATAGGTCAGATCTTATGATGCATTGAAGTCCTCTCAAGGATTTAGAAGAAATTTCTGACATGATCATATATCCTTTTTAGAGGCTTTATAAACATATAACTTGAGAAAGGTAAATTCTCTTTGGAGTATTTCTCTCTTTCAGCTTTCCAGCTTCCCAGCTTCCCAGCTTCAGGCTAGACCTTCTCAAGTTTTCATGGCAACTCTATGAGTTCTTTGACTGGTTGAGATATATAGATGAATAGGCTTGATATCTTTCTAGCAACTCATCTCATGAAGTAAAAGAGAATTATAACAGAGGTAAGATGCAGAAACGTTTACCTCGCATCTCTCTGACGATGTTCCTCAATCATGAAGCACAAAATGGCAACCAGTTTTAGCACAGAACGTCCTCCTAACAAAGGCTTTCTAGATGTCTGGTATATTCATCCATTTTGTACAGGGATGTGTTGATTAAGCACTGGATAGATACATGATGTGTGACATTGCTGATATAAGTAAATGTTCTTTCTCAAGATGATCTTTGTCATGATCTGCCATTCATGAGATTGATGTCTTTTTTGATATAGTCGTTACAGACTTCAGACATATTTGACAAATAGAGAACTCATCTCCAGATTCAATCTCAGATAACAGCATCAGATCTTTCTACTTTACAGAGAAGTTTTAGCAATTTTCATTGTTTTATCATTGCAAAGCATCTAATATGTTACAATTAGGATCGAAGACATCTTGATACAAATTGAGATCCTTTAACATCATGCACAAACTGTTTCATATAGCCTTTCATATGTAACACACAGAACATAATATACAACTGTAGCTTAGGGCATATGTGAATGAAGACTTAACCTGATGGAGCAACTAAACTTTCTCTTTGGTAAGGTTATTGTCAATAGATCTCTTTTGAATCCCTTTCATCATATGAATGAATGTGTCATAACCTAGAATCTTGTCAGTAAAGGATGATCAGATAAGAGATCAATCTTGTAAAGATGATATAGGCCATTCTGTCCCCCATATCTTTGTCTTCTGCAATCATTGGATTGTTCAACCCCTCGGAGGCTTGGCTCTGAAACCACTTGTAGGTGCAGATGTGCATGAGAAGGGGGTTGAATCATGCATTGATCTTTTTCTCATTTTCTGAAACTTCTGAAATCAAATACTATTGAGTATAAAACTTATAGTGTAGCAGAAACATAGTCAGTAGCTTCATCTAAACCTTATTAAATAAAACTCTCATTATAAAAAGAGATAACAGAAAATGAGAAGGATATATCAAATTAAGAATAAGTAAAAAGCACAACAGATATAAATAAAGGAGATCAGAGAAAGAGAGAAAAGACACAAAGGATTTTATGTTGGTTTAGCCCACCTGCCTACATCCAATACTCAACAACCGTTGAGGTTTCATTCATAATAACTTTCTCAACCTGAAAAAGTAAAGATGGATCATTTTTACATTAGCCTTCCCAAGCTCTTACTTATGCCAGTAGACCAACTCAAAGACTGTCACAAGTTGAGTTCTTTTATAAGCCTCTCCAGGCTAAACCAAGTAGTATTGTACTAGCCTCTCCAAACTAACTTGAGTAGTATTGCACTAGCCTCTCCAAGCTAACCTGTGATCAGTAGCCACCACTACAGTCATGTAGCATTCTTCGCTCCACTCACGGGTGAGCTTTTTGATTACGCAATCAGTCCCTTAAAGAGTTTTTCACTTCTTGATCTTCAATCACACCTTTTCTGCTGATAATATCTTTACGATTATGATGATTGAAGATTAAGTAACACGTTACTCTTGGACATGAGTTGATTTCTTCATCTTGAGAGTACTTTCTGATGTTCCATGCTACTTTCTGAAGTCTTTGAACTTGGTTCCTTGTAGCATTGAAAACTTCTTCTCATCGTCAGTTATCAATGCTTAGATAATTTCACTTCTGTTTTATTTCAGGTCTCATAACATGAGATAAACATGTTTACACATGTATAGTAAAATATATTCTCATTTGAGTAAGCTTTGCTCTTACTAAATGATGGAAACCTCTTATAATCTTACAAAGAACACAATGGAGACATCAATCATTCTTCAAAGCATTTTCTTTAAATTGATTTTGTTGTCATTCAAAACAAGTGCAAAGCATTCTAGAGCTAACAGTCTAGAGCTAGAAGAACAAGCCCCGAGAACCATATAGAGTATTAAATATGGGGCCCACATAAAGTATTAGGCTTAGGGCCCATGTAAAGATATTTCAAGTTTCTGGGGTATAGTGTTTTACCTATTTAGTAAAGTTTTGATGTGCGATTTTTGATATTGTAAAAGTTACTTGATGACCAAGTAACCTCTACCAACCACTTTTTCCTAAGTGGATGGTGTAACACCCTAATATTTAACTCAACATGCCTAGGACGCATTTAAGTTAACTATTAGTCATTACTCTTTTGTTCCAGTTTTTAACTCAAACTTCTTTAAAATACTTTAGTGAAAATATGGGTAAATTTTTTTTTTTTTGAACTTAAATACCAAATCATGAGCCGTGTATACTAAATATCTAACGTCATTACCTTGCCTGTGTAAGAGAGATGTTAGAAACGAATAACAGGTAAATACATAATACAACCATAACATAACATAACTCAAATAATAATGACATATCAATAACTGTATCATAATAGTGATGTCTTGTAATCTTAAGGACATCAATATATATCCATCAATAGTATACAAACTGATAACTGAGATATGATTACTCTAAGGGCAAATATCCAAAAGGAAGTTATCTCCGTAGCTCCTCGTCCACTCTCAAGACAAATCACGAACTACACCTTCATTCATGTCTGGAGACGACACGGAAAAGAAAAGGGATGAGAAACTTATACAAGAATCTCAGTAGGGCTTCCCGACTATAACACAAGTGTCATCGTCATCGTCCCCAGGAACCTCGGGTTTCATTATGAAAATGGTGGGCATATATATAAGGTTCATTTATTAAGTTCTAAATACCATTAACCGAGGCCCGTATCTTTTAGCATGAATCTTAATGTCATGAATGCAACATACCACTCATGAATGCATGTCAATGTCATATGCAATTAACATAAATTTCATAAAACAAATGCATATGATATAATGAACATAAAAGCATGAACATCATTCTTATAGGTGACTTAAACTTCTCATTCTCTTTTCCTTGGGGGCCGCCCTATATTCTCTCCTTTCTCGAGAGTTCTTAGGTTATGAGCTCATACCTCACTAGTCGTCACTAGCGTATTCTTATCCCTTTTGATAAGATAAATTCCCGACTCTTAAGGTACAGGATAGGGGGCATTAGGATCACCTTTCATAACCTTTAATTCGGGGAGTCCAAAGGATCACTTCCTATTTGGATCACCTCTCATAACCTTTAATTCGGGGAGTCTAGAGGATCATTTCCATGTGTCTTATGTCATCTTTAATCTTGGCATGTTATATGGAGATGTAAACATGAATATCACAATTATAACTCATTGATTCATTATTTCATGTGCACATCAATGAATCAAACATAATTATAACATGCCATAATGCAAATCGCATAAACATGAATCATATGTCATTACAGATATCCATAAGCCATATAAATTTCAGCACATCAACTCATTCTTCACAAAACATCAATCACATTCATCTCATCATATTGTCAATATTTACGTTTAAGCCCTAAAGGGTCAAATCACAATTTCTTAAAGATTACGGGTCAAAACATAATTACCCCTTTTTAACATCTACTAATAAATTAAAGATCTCTAACATTAACCAATACAATTCAAGAGGCATATAACTATTAGAAACCATCAAAACTCATCATAAAAACCTTTTAGGGCCATAGACTAAATTTAACACATTATAGGGGTCAAAGTACAAAGTAACTTATTTTTAACACTTATCAAAAAATAATACTTATAAAAATTTTTCTAAACATTATAAATAGTATTTCGATCACATAATAACTTCAGATATTATTACTAACCCTAATTAAAATCCTTTCATCAAAATTACATAATTGATAGTTTAGAAACACAACTTTCTACATTTTGCAAAACGGTCAAAACTAACACTTGTAATTATCCTTTTCAACCTCTAAGATACCAAAAACAATTTTTACATCTAATACTAATAATTCTAAAGTATATATATGATCAGTATCTAATCAGTGAGGAATTAATTCAGAAAATTCTTTGTCTAAAGCTTTATAGAATTATGATTTTGATCTTTTCTAGCTACTAGTTTATCACAAAAATGCTAAAAACATTTCTTACATCAATTATAAGTAATTTATACACATTCAAACCTTTCAAATCAGTTTCCTAACTATTTTATTTAAATCAGGTCAGTAACATAATTCTTAAATCATGAGAAATACACAATTTTAAACATATTTGGATTTCTAACTCTAACAAAATTATTTAAGTAACTTAAAGACAATATCCGAGCCTTAGAAATAAAATAAACCAACCTTAATATCAAGAGCATCAAGAGGCTAGAAATAACATGATTTAAATGTGTCCATAAAAAAATAAAATCCTATTTAAGATTAAAGAGGTAAGTTTTGAGCTTTAAAGGTTTAGGTGATGGCAAGAATCATAAACATGCTATGCAATCCATTTTTAATCTTTATCATTATAAAGTGATAACTTGGAAATATAAATATGATGTGCAATACTTGAAATATAAATAAGAAGATGCAAGTTCATTTTTAGATCCTTTAGGTGATAACATGAAATGCATTAATTGGAATTTAACCATGAAAATGCAAGTTCATATTATTATCTTCAAGAATTAGAGTGACAACTTGAAATATAAATATGATTATGCAAAGCTTGAAATATAAATATGAAGATACAAATTCATTCTTAGGTCCTTATAATTTATGTGATAACTTGAAAGTAAATATGAATATGCAAGCTTATTTTTAGATCTTCAAAGTTTAGTGATAACTTGAATCATAAAATGCATTTCTTGAATTTAAACATGAGAATGCAAGTTTATATTATTATCTTCAAGATTTAAGGTGATGACTTGAAATTAAATATGATTATGCAAGGCTTGAAATTTAAATATGATATGCAAGAGCTTGAAACATAAACAATGGATGCAAGTTTACTTATTATCTTGTTAAGCTCAAAACTTTTAGAAAATTAAACTCTTTAACCTCAATTAATCTTAAATAAAGGAAGTTAGCATTAGAGTCCTTTATTACCAAGGTTCCAAGAACCATATTCCATAGTCTTATCATTAAGCCATAAATTAGAAGTCATTAGGAGGAAATAAAGGAAAGAACATAAAATAAAATCCCTACCAAGTTGTTTCTTGTTCTCAAATGTTAAAGCTTGATGTCTTAAGAAGTGAAAAGAAGAAAATCTCCTCTAGATGATGATGATGGCTTCGGCCAAGACAAGAACTAATGGAGGAAGGATTTTTCTTGTGATTGTGTTTGATAATGGAAAGGTTATGTGTCTAGGGTTTAGGGTTTAGGGTTTATGGTTAGAATGTGTATGCTTGAGGTTTAGAGCTTGGTTAGAGGTTGGGAATGGAGGCTCTTGAATGTGAATAAGGAAGAAGAAGAAAACTTGAAGTATTGAGAGAATTTGAGAACTTTGAGCAAACTTTGATCAAGAAAACTATCAAGTAACTAAGCACCAAGGCTATGGATGTTTATGTGAACATTTTAGCAATGGAAGAGCTCTTATTTATAGGCCAAGGAAGGCCATATGATTGTGCAACGAAGGCTGGAAAAATGGGATTTTAATTTCATTTTTCAATTAAAGAAACATAGAGAAAGAAAGCATAATGTGTAGTCATAATTGTGTTCATGTATCATGGCTTGAAGATTCATAAAATATTATGTAAATGGGAGGCAAGGAATCATGGCTGATGAGGCTGAACATGGATGGATTTCTTTTGATTAAATTTAGCCAAAAAAATAATGAAAAAGAAAGCCAAAGGTATGGTGTCATGTTGGATATGTTTCATGTTGGAAGAAAAGCAATAAAATATGGTTATTTGGGCTGATCATGGGCGCTGGTTTCTAATGCTTTCATGATCAGATTGGTGTTATTTTATAAGTGATAAATCATGTATTAGATGTGTATTTACTTAGGTAAAAGATTAGGAATTGATAGGTTAGTGAAAATGGTAAAAGGTCAAGTGTTTAGGACAAATCAAGACAAGGTAAAAAGAGAAATCTTACACTAGTAAATGAGGTTAATTTCAAATGAGTAAAAACCAATTTGTAACTTAGGTTCGAATCTTAGGATAAGAAAATATAAATGTACAAGATTTTACCGAAACCATAAATTTAACTTTGACCTAAAACATTACTAAATTTATGAGCTTCTAAAATCAAGGAAAGGTAATTTAAATTTATCTTAGGTAAATCTTGACTCTAATTACCTCAAGTAATTATTTTTAACCTTGGGTAATTAATTTTAAACTCAAGGTTAATGAATAAAATCAATTTGAGTCTCAATAGAGTTTTAATACTATCTTAATTACACAAGTAAACCTATTTTACCACAACTAGGGGTAAAAAGGTAATTTCACATAAAAACTCTCTGTAAATATTGGACAACCTCAAATCATACTTGAAATAGCTATTTTGAATCTTTGGGTGAAAACCGAATTCAAAAATTATATAAGTTTATGAGAAATTACTACAGGGGTAAAATGGTAATTTTACTTACGGTAAAAATTGAGAATTTGAGATTTTTGCCTCCAAGGCACATATAATCCCCATCAAGCCTTAAACTAACCCCTCAAAGATAATCTAGATTGGTTATCTTTGATTTTCTAGGTAAAAATGACCTTAAGGACATTTTGGTCATTTTACACGTTAGAAAAATCGGGGTTTGCGACTTTTGCAGGAATCGCTAAACAAGTCTCCTATGATATTTCTCTAATGTTATATTCCTTTATTGAGAATTATTTGACCTTGAAGTACGTGTAAAAATTACCTAGGGGCATTTTGGTAATCTTAACATAGCAGTAAAAACTGGGGCGTTACATTTCTCCCCTCCTTAAAAGGAATTTCACCCTCGAAATTCGTTACCTGTAAAGAGCTCGGGATACTGCATCTTCATATCTGATTCCAATTCCCATGTGTATTCTTCTAACTTTCCTCGTCCCCATGTTACCTTGACCAAAGGTACGGTCTTGTTTCTCAGTTGCTTGACTCCTTTGTCTACGATTCTCGTAGGTGGCAGGTTGAAAGTCAGGTCTTCTCTTAATTGTACATGCTCTGGCTCTAATACATGACTAGGGTCTGACTGGTATTTTCTTAATTGAGAGACATGAAAGACATCATGGAGGTTGGATAGGTTGGGTGGTAAAGCTATTCGGTATGCTACAGGCCCAACTCGACTAAGGATTTCAAATGGACCAAGAAATCTAGGGCTCAATTTCTTGACTCTCATAGCCTGACCTATGCCTGTGGTAGGGGTGATCCTAAGGAATACATGTTCTCCCTCTTGAAATTCTAGCAGCTTTCGCCGTTTGTCCGCATAGCTTTTCTATCGACTTTGAGCAGTGAGAATTCTATCCCTAATCCTTTTGATTTGTTCCGTGGTTTCCCTCACAACATCAGGTCCTAACAGACTTTGTTCTCCAGGTTCATACCAACATAGAGGGGATTGGCACTTTCTACCATATAGGGTCTCATACGGTGCCATACCAATACTTGCATGGTGACTATTGTTATATGCAAACTCAATCAATGGCAAGTATCTATCCCAACTCCCCTTTTGGTCCAACACGCAAGCCCTTAACATATCCTCCAAGGTTTGAATGGTTCTCTCTAATTGACCATCCGTTTGAGGGTGATAAGCCGTGCTTAAGCATAGCTTTGAACCAAATGCCTTTTGAAAGGCTCCCCAAAAACGTGACGTAAATCGCGGATCTCGATCCGAAATTATCGTCAATGGTACTCCATGCAACCTTACTATCTCTTGGATGTATAACTGAGCTAACCTATCCAAGGAGTAAGTCACTTTAATAGGTAAGAAATGAGCTGACTTAGTCAATCGGTCCACGATTACCCATACTGCATCGTGACCTGCTTGGGTCCTTGGTAGTCCAGTCACGAAATCCATTGAGATACTATCCCATTTTCACTCGGGGATTGATAGGGGTTGCAACATTCCAGAGGGTTTTTGGTGCTCAATCTTCACCTTTTGACAGACTAAGCACTTACTTACCCAGGCATTCACATCCCTCTTTAACCCGGGCCACCAAAACATCTTTTTCAGGTCCTGGTACATCTTGGTGGTACCAGGGTGAATGGTAAAATGGGTTTTATGGGCTTCCTCCAAGATCTCTTTTCGAAGGTGACCAATTGCTGGTACACAAATCCTTCCTTCAAACCTCCATATACCATCGGTACCTTGGGCGAATTCTTTTAATTTTCCTGCCCGTACCGTCTCTAAGGTCTCTTGAAACTCTCTATCCTCTTGTTGGGCTTGAGTAATCCTTTTCCTAAAGTCACTTGTTACACTAAGATGGCATGCCTTTATGCTCTTACTGGTCAAGGTCATCCCTAGGTTTAGGTCTCTAAACTTTTCAATCAATTCAATTTCCTTAACCATCATGTGGGATAGGTGCAATGATTTCCTACTTAAGGCATCCGCCACTACATTAGCCTTGCCAGGGTGGTAGTTCAACTCAAAGTCATAATCCTTCAAAAACTCCATCCACCTTCTCTGTCTCATGTTTAGCTCTTTTTGATCAAAAAGATACTTTAGACTCTTGTGATCGGAAAACACCTCGAATTTTACTCCATACTTTAGGCTTAGGGCCCATGTAAAGATATTTCAAGTTTCTGGGGTATAGTGTTTTACCTATTTAGTAAGGTTTCGATGTGCAATTTTTTATATTGTAAAAGTTACTTGATGACCAAGTAACCTTTACCAACCACTTTTTCCTAAGTGGATGGCATTGATCAAAACTTGGAAAGCAATTTTTAGTCTTGACCCTTCATTTATTATATTTTAATTCAGGGAGTCAAAAGGATCACTTCCTATTTGGATCACTTCTCGTAAACTTTAATTTCGGGAGTCTAGAGGATCATTTCAATGTGTCTTATGTCACCTTAAATCTTGGCATGTTATATAGAGATGCAAGGTAAATCATAACTTATTTCTCAACATGTCATGCTCATAATTGTGCATCTTAATCAATCACATAAGCATGCTTGAATTCATTGCAAATATCCCTTAATGAACTTTGATTCAAATAAACATGCTCCTATCCAATATGCCAGAAATTAAGGATGGGACTCAGCTAATGTACATGTCATGCATACAAGATACATATATATTCATTAAACTATAAATCATCTTGTTCATAATCTAAGAATAAGCACTCAAGATCATAAATCCAAGTTATACAAATGAACAAACACTAATTCACACATTTTAGGTTCTGGTAATCGACTACATGAGTCTTGTAATTGATTACCACTGTTGAAAATGCATTTTGGGCCTCAAGAACATCTAAGTAATTGATTACATGGAATGGTAATCAATTACCAGAGTCCAGGAACGCATTATGGATTTCCCAAGATGTCTTGTAATCAATTACATGAGGTTGTAATCGATTACACAGGCCAAAACTCATGTCCGGGGATTGCAAAGCATTCTGGTAATCAATTACATAACCTTTGTAATTGATTACCAGTAACCTCAAAATAAGAAAAACTCAAGTTTTGACATTCCTTAAATCATTCCTTTATTCTAAACTATTTTTAAACATCATTCTAACATTTTAGAATCAAACACACACATTTCTATTCCTTGAGTTCTTTAACCTTTCAAAGCTCTCTTATACCTCATAAAAACCAAAATTCATTATCAACAAGGCTATTTCAAGATCTCCAACTTTTTAAGGTCAAAACATCTATTTTAGATGAAAAGAGGCAAGACACAAGTTATTGAAAAACCTCAAGGTAATAATACGCCAAACTTCAAAACTTTATTAATTTGAAAGACAACATATTTGTAGAGACAAATGCCCATGGAACCGAAATTCCTATGTAAGTTGAAAAGGGTAAGTCTTGTGCTCTAGATTATTTAGGTGATGGCATAAAATTAAACGTGCAAATGCAAGTCTTATTTTAATCTTGATATTATAAGGGTATGGCAATGAAAATATAAATATGATATACAAGACTTGAATATAAATATAAGAATACAAGCTCATTTCTTATCTTTAAAGTTTAGGAGATGGCTTGAAATATAAATATGCTAGACAAGAAATATAAACATGAAATGCAAGTTCATTTTCTTATCTTCAAGCTTTAGGTGATAACTTAGAAATAAATATGATATGCAAGGCTCAAATATAAATATGAAATACAAAGACTTAAAATATAAATATGAATGCATTTCCATTTGTTATTTCTTTAAGTCCTAGGCTCAAGACTCCTATTTAGAATAACAACTCTAAAACATCGATCAATCTCACAAAATGGACATGAGCTTGAGAGTCTCTCATCATCATGTTTCCAAGAACCTTATTTCCTTATACTCACCATCAAGCTCAAAGCAAAAACCATCAAAGAAAACCAAATAACATCTTCATTTGTTAAGAACTCCTAAAATGAAATCTTAAGCTTTAGAGGTCAAACAAATGATGGTTTTGCAACCAACATCAAAGATCCTCATCATCAAGCCATGACTCTTGAATAATAAAGCCATCAAGGCCGAAAAGAAAAGAAAGAAAAGGAAAGCATAAAAACCAAAAAGGAAGAAGAAAAGGAAAGAACCAATATTTCAACATTCCAATCCAAAGATGATACAAAAGAAAAGAATGGAAACTTTAAAACAACTCCCTACCAAAGATGTGTTTCTTGTTCAAAGAAAAAAAGCTTGATCTTGAAAAGGGATAAGAAGAAAAATTCTTCCTTGAAGCCAAGATGATTTCAGCCAAGGAGAAAAGAAAAGGAAGAAAGGTTTGTCTTGAGTTTTGGGTCTAGAAAGTGGAAAGGTTAAGTGATTTAGGGAATGTCTATAGTGGTTGTGTAGTGGTTTCCTTGAAGAATGAAGAAAAAGAAGAAGAAGAAGAGCTCTTGAGAGCAAAAAGAGAAAACTAGAATTGCAAGAATGATCAAATGTTCTTACAAGCTTTCATGAGTGAGTATTTATAGAGAAAATGAAATAAGAGAGGATGAGGGGGAGGGAGAGGCCGTAGCAATCACAAGAGAAAAGAGAGAGAAAATTATCTCATTCAAGTCTATCATGTCATGGCATGGTGTAGGAATGGCTAGGTATGGTTTTGGGTATGGCTAGGCATGGCTTTTTTTGATTGTGTAAGTAAATAAAATAAAATGTGATGAGATGAATGGACGGGGGTGGCCACGGTTTCATGAAGGAAAATCGGGAGGAAATGTTTCTTTTTAATGTAGATTAGGAGTGTGTTTAGGAGTATCTTTGATTAGGAGTTTGTAATCAAGCGTTTAGGTGAGAAAGTGGGTGATTAAGGCCATTCAAGACATAGTTAAGGAGTGCTCTTGCTTATTCAGTGGAGTCAAATCTCATTCAACAAGAATTACCATCACATCTTTGATTCATTAATTTAAGGAATTGGAGAGAGAAAATACTATTCAATGAAATATGACATAAAGTCTTGAATTAAGAAAGGGATTTTGAGTTTCTTTAAGCAATCATAGGCCCTAATTAACCTCAATTAATTATTTTCACTCTAGATTAAGTATTAAAATTAATTAATCTTTAATTAGAGTTTAATATTGCTTAGGTTTCGTTAATCATGCAATTAAGCTCATTACGCTCTTAACTAGGAGCAAAACGGTAATTTTTCACAAAAACTTTCCACAACCACCTGGGCTTAGACAGCATTAAGCATCCCTTAAAAATGACATTTCAAACCCTAGGTAAGATCCAAGTCCACTTGGCAGTTAATCTCGCGTTAAATTACCATAGGGGTATTTTGGTAATTTTGTCCGCAGAAACCCAAAAAATGAGATTCTTCTGCTCTATTAACACACATAACACATATAGTCCCTGTTCAATATCAAAATAGCCCTTTGAGGATGGCTAGTGTAACACCCTCCCTACTATACTGCTATGCTCGAGTCATAACATTACAGTAAGTAGACGTTACCCATAACTTATATATTTGTAATTCCTTAACTATATGAAATATACACGTATACGTTGTAATAAATATGAGCCTTGCACTAAAAACTATACTAACTTATTCCATATTAAGTTTGCTCACAATGTGATAGTCAGCTTATAGGGATAGCAGAAATGTAATGAGCATCCTAAGACGTCGGTTACACGATAATTTACATCTTATATCACATCCATCGTAAGTCAAGTCACACAGTCATACTATATACATTCATAGCTAATTACATATATATTATAAACAACCCCACCCTGGTCCTCGCAGTGACCACCTAGTCCGAGTTAGGGCCTATCAAAATACAACTGACTACATACAGATAACCTAACTCCTCGATCGTGGCTCATCAAAAAGTCAGATGTAAGAGTCTACGATAGTTAAACGGTATGAGGGAATCTAACCAAATGTAAGTCTCATAACAGTAGTAGTGGACAGACGAGCAAATAGTACATAAACACAGATACGAGACTTAGCGACCAGGTACACTGACCGTAACTCCGGATCATAATACCACCGCAATTCAAGCATCTCAAGACGGAGCATGATCGAGGCCATCTATATAAAATACATCACACAGGAATGAGAATCAATGATTCCCGAGGGAAAAATATACCAGTCTACTACTCAATGATATTCAACTTGATTATTTCTAGAATGGTTTCTTAGTTAGAATCATTATTTCTTATGGCTTAATTTTATTAGGAAATTTTAAATTTAATGGTAGAACTCATAAGACTCTTCGATATATTTCTCTCTGGATCGCATCACAACGATGTAACGCCGTCACGTTACAACCTGATATAGTTCACTAGATGGAGTACGTCTACTACATCTCATCTAGAATAGCCTTGCTATTCTCAGTACATCCCTTCCTTCATAATGATGTAACCGTCGCGATTACAACCTGATATAGTTCTAAGGGCGTAGCACGTCTACTACTACCCGTGAATCTATGAGCTTACCATTAAGCAACTAATTATTATGTAAAGCTTGTTTTCTTGATCTCCCTCTCCTTGTGTGAGATTTATTTTCTTACGTTCCCTTCTTTATGAAGCTTGGTTTCTTGTACTTGTCTGAGATTTCCTTAAAGTCTCTTGAATTCTTACGAGATATTTTGTTAAAATCTACTAAATATGTATGAGATATTCTATTAAAACTTCTTGATGTCTTATGAGATATTCATATTCTATTCATGTGCTCATGTCATATTAGTACAAGATGCCACGATTTCATCAATTCAAAGCATCAATTCATTTTTGGCACAATGATAGATTTCACATATTTGTAGCACAATTTAATATGCAATTCAAATCATCAAATCGGAGACTATAAAAATTCTCAATGACATCTCAATGCGCCCACAAGCTTCCACACAAATTTCATATTAAAAAGAGTTCTCTAGCTATGTTAACAAAATTAGACAAATTTGGTCGTCAGAGACTATCGATTCTCAGCCAAACTCCTGAATTCCCTAATTTTTAACCCTAGAAAATGAAACCAGAAAATTAGGAATAAAAATCCTAGTAAAACCTTAAGATGTCCCTAATACCCTGTAAAAATTTCAAAGGAAATCGGTCATTTGCTATGGTAACAAAAATAGACAAATTTGCAGCTTCAGTTCCAATAGTTCAGACAGCATAGGTACAATTTCGGTTCTTGATTTTTTAATCACAGCAAAAGTGACCAGAATACCTCAAAACTTTTACTGAAGATGCCTCCACATGTTAGCTACATCATATAAAATTTTCAGTTCAATCTAAGGCCTCTAAATAGGTCAGAAAATTCGTGAAAACTGCTGCCCTGTTGAAATCCGAAAATTCAGCAAACCAATTCAACACTCATATCTATTGCATCCTTTATATTCATCCAACTCACATATACATGAATCTTGAAGATAAATTTCAGATTTCATAAAATAATTTCAAACATATTTCAAGGATTTATATTAACAAACTAGCCAAACAATCACCAAGTAATAGACTAGAATTTTTTTCCTACCTTTCTTCCAAGTGTTTCTCTAGTTTTTCCTTTCCAATCAACCTCCAAACCCTTATGTTTCAGCACCTTTGTGCACTGCTATGAGGACCCAAAGTGCAGGGAAAAACAAGTTTTTGATTTAAGTTTAATGAAGAGGATGTGTTCTTGAAGTTAGTTTAAGTGTATATCTAAGTGTATCATTGAAGGACTAAAAGGTTTCATTGAGTTTCATGAAGCAAAAATGGAGGAAAGTGAAGGCAAGAGGAAAGAAATGGGCTCTGTGACTAACCGAGAAACAAGTGAAATTTCCTTGCCTTTTTTCCTTTTTATAGACGTGCTGCCTTGGAGAGAAAGTAAAGGGGTTTCTATTTCCAGATCAATATGCCTTCTATCAGTGTTATGAATATCTATATTTATTTGATTATTCTAAGTAAAAATTTATTTAAGATATGATGATATCCATTAATTGAACCAATTTAGATGTTTCGGTATACTGGTTATTACTATTTTGGTGTACCGTTTCTTATGATTTCAGTACCCGATTGACATAAAAAAACTTTATCGGGTAAAATTATCATTTTAACCTTATCCTAAGTTTTATTTTATCCTAATATCATTTATAGCATCCCATCCTATATTACTGATTAAAATATTATTATTCTAAATTTTTTATTAATATTTAATTAATTTTCGTTTTTTTTTCATTTTTTTTTTTTTTTTACAGAATCGTTATGATGTTCTGATCCTAACTGGGTCGATTGAAATTTTTAAAATCCCTATTGATTACTTACAATTAATTATTTTATCAGGGAAAATACAGATAGACGAGTCATTACAGCTAGGGCTGACATCCTCATTCTCCCGGTAAAAATGACCTCAGGGGCATTTTGGTCATTAAAATACTGGAAAATCGAGGCGTTACATCAAAAGTACTTATGAGTGATGGTTGCCTATACAAACCATTCACTGGAAATAACTTGAGGAAGTTAGTAAAAAGAATACATGGGTTTCTCGTGTAGAGAAAGAAGTTGATAATGGAACTCAATGGATTTGATTAACTGGATATAGGTAACATTGGCTGAACTAGTATAAAATATCTGTATGATACCTTTCTCTCTCTATCTGTTTTAACTGTTGTGTATTCTTCATTTCTAGTGTGTGATTTTTATATTTGTCTCAATATATTTTTGAACTCATTTCAAGTTTCTAGACACTTCAGAAAGTAAGGAAGTGTTTTTAGCCTTGTGTTTTTAAAAATAGCTTTGAAAAACAAATTTAAATTCAATTTTAAGAAATAAAAGAATAAAAAAAATTATTTTATAACTTTGTTCTCAAAGCAGGTTTTTAAACATGAAAAATGAAGAATATTTGTTTGGATTGCTATTTTTTAAAATAAGTTTTAAAATTGGCAAAGACCAATCTTGACAACGGCTTATAGAGTGGGAAAAGGGCAACTCATTTTCCTGCCATGTGGATCACCGTATCCTGAATTTCCTTTCATAGAGCATCACAAAAGTCTTTTATTTTGTCATGAGGTGAGATTCGAACTATGTGCTGAGACTAATTAAATAAGATATTACAGTATTGCCACTGTCCCTTTCCCTTATTTTTTAAAACAAATTCTCATAAACAACTTAAAGATGTTCTCTATTTTGTGTTTTTAAAATTGATAGTCAGTTTTTTAATTTTTAAAATCAGTCTTAAGAAAATAGTTTATCAAACAAGTTTTTTTTGGTTTCTCTTATTTTAAAAATCTTTGCCAAATAAGCCCTAACTTTTTGAAGTCTACTAATTCAAGTTTTTTTTGTGCCTTCGAATTTAAATACTCAATAGATTTTCTTTTAGTTTCGTAAAGTTAAAAAGAATTTAAAAATATGATTCAACTTTTATTCTCGTGCTATATCATCACCTACACGTTTGACACCCCTATTCAATCCAGACAAAACTACATATATATTTACACATGTTATTCCTATGAGCTAAAAAATGTGGGCTTACTAAAAGCGCATTTGTTTTAGATTTAAAAAAAATGAATTATGAAAATTAAATTTTATATATAATTGAAAAAGCTCAACATTGATTTTTTAAAATTCAAATTAATTTAAAAAATTATCATTTCTGATCACTTTATCTTATGAGAAATGAGTTTTAAAAAATTATCATTAAGTGATCATTATCATGCACTGCAAATTATCATTTCTGATAGTGTACTAGAATTATTGCATAGCATTTCTCTTAAGTTTAATTACTATTAATGCTGTTTAGTATATTTTGATCTTCCATATTCTTCATTTACGCATTTTGAATTTTTTCAGTCATTAAATTTTTGTAATTTTCTATTTTTAAAATAATAATCAAACTGAATAATTTGTAATGTTATGATATGGTGTATAAATATCTTATCAACAAATATAAGATAACATGTTGAATTGAAATTTTACACTCAATGAAGCTAGGGAAAAGTTATCAAAATATGAGTAATGTTGAGTTAAGAATTATTTTATAAAATAAAACATAACAATTGTAAAGCTTTTGTCCATCTAAAAGATAATTGACTTACAAATATTGATTTTAAAAGTTAAACTTTCATTTAGCTTCTTTGTATTAAACTGAAAGTACATAAAAAATTAAAATTTAATTAAATAGGTTTTGAAATTTACATGTAAGTATTTTCATTAAACTTTAAAATATTTTTATTAGATTATTAAATGCAATTTTTTCAAATCAAAATTAAAACATATTAAATATTTATATATTAAAAAATTATAAATAATAGAGAGTGAAACTCGGAGCAATAATAAAATTGTTGTCTTGGGGCTGCCTATTTTTTAAAAATTATATGTATTAATAATATTCAATTTTAGTTCCTCGTGGAACTCGTGAAATAAATAACTAATTATAAAAGAAAAAACGACAGATCTCATGTTAAATAAGAGAAAAGTGGAGAGTTGACACAGAGGAATTTGCGGAACTTCGAATCCAAACTGCCAAGGAAAAAAAATGAAGAAACAAATCTATTCAGCATATAAAGAGAATATTTCTTTTTAATTATTTTTTAGTGTCTAAAATTCTTATTTTTCAAAATATCCTTGATAAGTAGGGAATGGAAGGAAGTTACAAAAATAAATTAAAAAATTTTAAAACTAAAAGAAATTAGAAAAATAAAAAATAATGTGGATTAATAAGCATGTAAGTGTCTATCAATTCATTAATAGTAAATAATAAGAATTTAATTTTTATATACTAAGTGAGTTTAGATAGGTAGTAAAAGTATAGTGTAAATTTTTATGAATGAGTTTTGTATATAATTTTATATATAAAATTCATCCATAAAAACTTATTTATTTTTACTCCCTTAACTAAATACAGCATAAAAATATAAAATTCATATATTATCAATAACATAATTTTAAAAGTAAATACCTAAATTAATCTCGGATAACTTTTTTGATGGACAAATTGATCCTTAACAATTGTAAACACTCAAATTAGTCCCTTATAATTGTAAAAATAAAACACTATAGATCCCTGACCTACTGGTCAAGGCTTGACCGGGATACAAAGATGAAAAAGAGCATGACTAGGAGAAGGTGGAGCTCGCCTGAGATGAACCAGTGATCAGTCAGGAGGAAGTGGACCTTGTCTGAGGAGGAAGATCTTAAGTGACACATAGCTAAGCTCCATCACATGCCTGTCATACTTGGCCCCTTGTCAACTGAGCTCTTTCTAGTCCTGGCGAAGCTCTATTTCCTCTTAGACGAGCTCCACTTTCTTCCAGTCGGGTTCCTTTTTCATCTCTGCCTCCCGGCTGAGCCTTGAATGGTTGGTCAAGGATCTATAGTGTCCTATTTTTATAATTATGAGGGACCAATTTAGGTATCTATAATTGTTAGAAATCAATTTGTCCATCAAAGAAATTATCAGAGACCAATTAGAGTATTTACTTTAATTTTAATAAAATGATAAAGTCATAGAAAATAATTATTTACTATATTATCACTCACCACTATGTCATTTTGATCGAATACTATTTTCCCACACAAATTAAATTAAGGATTTAAGTTTTATATAGTAACAATATAAAGTGTAAAAGTTTTTTGTACAATCATTCAATCATATATTATCATATCAACTATGATAGTTAATTTTTATACTTATTATTTTTAAAAAAATTCCCAATAAAAGATTCTAACGTCAAAATTAAACCCTAAATTCAAACATTTCTATACAAAACGTATTATATGAGAAAAATAGTTTATTGTGAAAGTAAGAAGATTGAATCTTGACTGTTAGATCTTACATAAATGGTCAAGATTAAAATATAAAATTATGTGACTTTTTTAAATGAGTAGTGGTAGTTATAAGACCCAAATTTACTCATCTCACTCTCATAATAAATCACCCTTTTCATGTGATACGCCACTATATATATTGAATTTTGGTGCTAAGTATAAAGGAGTTTGATGTTGTAATTCAATAAAATCTCTCATCTTGCATATTTTTAAACAGTGAAGTGAAACTTAACTATATTTATGTGTATGATATTACATGATTGACCTACGGTATAAAATTAAATAAATAAATTTTATTTTAATTTCTAAAATTATATATGCACTTCATTTTAATTCTTAAAATTAAAAAAATATTAATTTAATCATTAAAATTATAAAAAATAATTTGAATTGAGTTTTTTTAATAATTTAAATTAGTGTATGCAAATATTATTATAAAGACCATTTTAAGTTATATTTTATAATTTTAAAGAATAAATTGATATTTTCTTAATGCATATAATTTGAGGAAATAAAATGTAGTATTATTCCAATTAAATCCATATAAATATCCACTCCAAACGTTTAAGAGCGAATACGATGCACACTACAAAGACACAGAACTCGCTCCTGATCCTCAAGCCGGAACCCCAAAAAAAACGCAGTGCTCTTTCCAGTTCCACTTCCAGTCGAGACTCCGTTCCCCTCTGAGTCTCAGTGACTTCCAATTCGAGAGAACCACACCTCCGTCTCCGACCCTTGTCCATCTCTCTCCAATTTCGGACAATTATGCAGCCCTGTAGCAGAGAAATGCAAGGAATCAACTCCCTTCTAAACTCTTCTCAAATTTCTCTCCAGGACCTCCACAACAACCCCCAGATCCAAAACTCCCACATGAACACCAACCACCAAAACCAACACCACCAGCAACTCGAGCACACCACAACGACCCCTCACTTCGACCCGGGTCCCCACGACGACTTCCTGGAACAAATGCTCTCGATCCTTCCCTCCTGCTCCTGGCCGGACCTCAACCCAAACAAGCCCCTCTGGGACCCAAACCATTCCCTCCACATCAGCAACTCCAACAGCGTCAACGCCCCAGACGTCAAGCCCACTGACCTCTCCGACGAAACGGCGCCGTCCAGCGCCGAGAATGTCGCATTCCCTTACGACGAACACGCCAGCCTGGCCTCCAAGTTCCGCAACCACCAGATCAGCGGCGCCTCTCCGACTGCCAAGGCCGCCGGCATGATGCTTCAGCAGCAGCAGCTACTCTTGTCCGGAGGCGTCGCCGGCGCCGACTCTGGCCTCCTTCAGATGCCACTCTCCTTGGGCGGAAACGACGTCGTTGACGCGTCACCCTTCCAATCTCCCAATCCGGTATGACACTAATAGTTTTCTCAGGATGAATTATGCTGCTACTGCAATTTTATTCATTTATTTATTTATTTCTTGTTTTTTCTGTTGAATTTTATGGGCTTTTTTCTTTCTTTCTTTTTCTGTAGAGTGCTGAGGCTTCAGTTCAAGCTCTGAACGGGTTCGCTGGATCTCTGCATGGCACCTGTCAAGCCTCGAACCAAACTCAGCATTTTCAACATCCTCAGGTTTGAGTAATTTGCATTTTTTTTTTTTGGGGGTATAACTGTTGTTTATTTTCATCGTGATTTGTTGGCAGTTGTGTTGGCCTTATTTTTCGTTGTGTTAGTCTTTTTATTTTTTTTTCATTATTTGTTGGCAGGGGCAAAATTTTGGGGCTGCTGGCGTAGGGGGCGCAACGAACCAATCTCCGACGGGTGGCGCCCCGGCTCAACCGAAGCAAAGGGTTCGGGCCAGGAGAGGTCAAGCAACGGACCCACACAGCATTGCTGAAAGGGTACTTCTTTTTTCTGACTTTAATTCTTGTCTTCATTTAACATGTTCGGATGCCCATAAAATCTTGCGCAATAATTTCAGCTGTCATTTTCTGTGAACAATATCACCTTGAAAACATGAAACGTCGATTCGTTAGAAAATGCGATAGGTACCAGGCAGCAGAATAATAAGTTTAATTCTCTAGATAAATCCTAGTTAGGGTTATATAATTCTCTGGAGGGGAAAATAAAAGTACTGGACACGCATAATAGTCAATGAATAATCGGACAGAATCGCTTTATTTTCTGTACGTTCCCTGTGTAACAAAACTGAAAGAATTAGGTGAATTGTACTGTTTGTGCCCGTGGCAGTTAAGAAGGGAGAGGATCGCAGAGAGAATGAAGGCTCTGCAGGAACTGGTTCCAAATGCCAACAAGGTAAGGCCCGGTTACACCATTCTAATCTATCCTAAATTATATTTTTTCAACTTCTACTTAAAGTTGAGTTAATTAAAACAAATTGACATTAAAGCAACAAGAAGCAGCGATCATGATTAGCACTTTCCAGAATATAAATATATATATATATATAGTAGTAATTCTGGTCGAGTCCAGGGGCAATTGCGTCCTCCCGACATGTATCATAGTAGTTGTTAATGTCATGTATACAAAGTTGTTACTGCCATGTATTTCCATGTCAGTTTTACATGGAAGGGATGGTTTGTAACGTCGCAGTCTGAGGTGCTGATAGTGTTTGCCTTACCCTCTCAGCATATTCATATGTTTCCGTGCGTACTTGAAACACTAAGCTGGCAAGCATAAGAGTTTTGGTCCCCTACCAAACAAGGATGATAACTGGTCAAGCTAGGGAGTATGGGCCACGTTCTGTAGTTCTGCGTAAACATTAGGGGCAGTTTAGTTGTAACATGAGATGAGATTAATAATAATAATAATAATAATATAGTATTATTATGAGCAATATGAGAACAATAAATTGGTCAATCCCTAATTGAAATATTCGTTTGGTTTGTTGAATGACAGACAGACAAGGCATCCATGCTTGATGAGATCATCGATTATGTGAAATTTCTACAGCTCCAAGTCAAAGTGCGCTTCCCTCGTTTTCTCCAATGCTATCGTTTCTTAATTTGATTTCATACTCCTCATCAACATTAAGTAATACTAGCATAATTCAATTATTGATTTGTTTATTTAAAGTAAGGTTCTGAATATGGCTTTCTGGTTATAAAATTCTACTGACCTGTTGCCTCTATTTTTTTTTTAAAAAAATTGTGTTGTTGCTTCGGTTGCAGGTTCTGAGTATGAGCAGGTTGGGCGGTGCAGCTGCTGTCGCTCCCCTTGTTGCCGATATGTCCTCTGAGGTTATTACTATATATACATGTGCTTTTCCATTTTCTTGGATAACCGCCCCAAGGGAAAAAAAAATACCCCAAGAAAATAAAACAACAGAGAACCTCTTTGGGCGGCATTTTTATTCATCCGGACAAAAATTCTGAAATTGATTTTTTGACTTATTTTTCTATTAAACTTTTTTTACCTACTTTTTTTTAAATAAAAATACCTTTTTTTAGTGGGTTTTATGGTGAACCTCTTATATTTGAATCCATAAATCCTCTATTATTATCCATTCAATTAAATTGTCCAATTAAAATTATAATTACTAGTGGCTTGTCTAGCACTTTGTCAAGTCACATTTTTTATCATTTAAATATTAATAAAATTATTAAGTTTTTTTTATTTATATATGATTTAAGGTAATGTAGTTTTTTTTCAAAAGAAATAGGAAAGGAGAAATCGGAAAATATGAAAAATATTAAAATTCATGAATTTTAAAATAAAATCAAATAAAATTGAGAGACAAAAAAAATAATTATAGAAGTGAATTATTTTTATTAATAGCATAAATTCAACAAACAAGAAAAACTGAAGAAAGAGAAAAAGAAAACATGAGAGGGTTTCCATAAGAAGAAATAAACGGAATGAGGAAAATGTGGAACACAATGGACACAATGCATCAACATTGTCGGAGCTATATCTCTTTCCCACAGCCCCACCAACCCACCCACCACTTCACCCGGCTTTGGCTTATATCACTCCTCATATTCTCAATCACCACAAAACGACAATCCAAAAGCAGCACGCGTGCCCACTTTCTCAGATTCCCCTTTTCTCTCAAACACACCCCCCACTCTTAATCTTTATTTATTTATTTATTTCCTTTCTCTCTCTACGTTAACACTTTCCGTCTTCTCCGTCCTCATAAAAATTAACACTCGCGTGACGGATTTGTCCTTGCAGGGAGGCGGTGACTGCATCCAGACAAACGGCGGCGGTAACGGCGTCGGGGCACTACACCGAAATTCTAACGGCAACCAAACGACGGCGTCAACCACAAACGACAGCCTCACCATGACGGAGCACCAGGTGGCCAAGCTCATGGAAGAGGACATGGGCTCCGCCATGCAGTACCTTCAAGGAAAGGGCCTATGCCTAATGCCCATTTCCCTAGCCACAGCCATCTCAACCGCCACGTGTCACACCCGAAACCCCTTGATCAATAGCGGCGCAAATAACCAGATTCCGACAACTAATGGCGGCGGAGTTGGCCACGTGAACCCCGCCGTCCGATCTAGCGGCGAAGGTCCGTCCTCTCCTAACATGTCCGTGCTGACGGTGCAGTCGGTCACCGCGGGTAACGACGTCGCCGTCAAAGACGCTGCCTCCGTTTCGAAGCCGTGATAACGGCGTTTGGTGACTTTTGACGAAGCGGACAGAAAAGAACATAAAGTGCCGCAGGACAGAAAATGACGTGGGTTTTTATTTTTCTAAGGGGGCCGTTAAAGTCTACGAAAATAAGGCGTCAGGGACACCAGGGTCGCTTTGACGACGCCGTATTTACCTAGACTTTGTTGGCCGATGCTAACTTTCGACCAACCAGTCACAAACTTACTTTTCCATCTTTGTTTTTTTCTCTCTTTATTGTTCGCTTTGGCTTTTCGTTCACTGTTTCAAATTATTAGTTAATTTTTCTTTTGTTTAAATTTCCCTTCAAAACTTGAAGTTGGGTATGTCCTGTACTGGCGTTTCAATTTCTTACATGTGTTTAATTATAACTGTGAAATTAGTTTTTGACAGTTATTGGAAACGGGGAGGGAGGGAGTAATTGTTTACAATTATGTTTAGTTGTTTACCTTGGTTTGGGTCTATTGATTGAACTGGTTGAGCTAATTTGAGGGTGGTCCGCTTGTTATACGGAAAAATTGATTTTGTTAAAATTTCATCTTCTTAACCACTCACCGAAGTTTGCCAAGGTGGTGCTAACTCTAGATTATCCTCAGGATTCCTTCTACCCTATTTTTTTTAATTAGTTGTTTGCAGTTTTCTAACTAACTATTTATTAATTTTTATTATAATAATATTAGACTTTTTGTTATATTAGTCATAAAATATACCTGATTTTTTAAAAAACAATTTACGCTTTGTGATAATTTTTTTATTAAGATAATTAATTATATATAAGGATTTAATTGTTATATATTGACAGTGTAAATTTTTTTTACATAATTATTTAGTCATGTATTGTTACATAAGTTATGATGGTTAAATTTTATATCCACTACCTGAAAAGTCATCCAAATAAAATATTTTGATTAGATGACAGTGTTACTCTGTGTATTAAAATTAAACTCTATATATAATCACATTGACTAATATTATAATATATATATATATATATATGATTTTTACATAAATAAATGAACAATGTTAAATCTTTTTGTTAAATCTTTTTCTGGTTATTACTTATTGACAATTTAAAGTAATCGTCAAAAATAGGAAAATTGGAAAAATATATTAGAAAATTTTTGAATTAGTGGATTACCACACCAATCAATTGTGCTATTATCATCCCACGACATAATTACTCTTGAAGATTCATAAATAAAAGAAATGCAATAATACACGGGCCAATTGGAATAGCTAGTCGTAATTACACTAGAATCATTATAGGTTGTGGCTATATCAGACACATTTAAAAACATGTCAAAAGTCGTTGGAGCAGATTTCCAAGAAAAACAAAGTCGTTGCAGGGTCTAATTAACGATTTCGCCTGATAAATTTAAAATTTTATAATTTTTATAATTAGTGCTCTTCCCATTTTATTTTTGTAAATAATGATCTTTTTATTTTATAAGGATGAAAAATCCTCCAATAACATATACAAATAAAATTATAAAATAATGAATGCTTCAAAGACAAAAGGAGACGATAATGACGAACCAAAGGAAAACTCATTCTTAGCAGGGATAAAAGATAAATGAACTTAACAACAGCATTATTAAAACAACTAACTAGAACAAATAATTTTATAAAAGAGAATTAAGATGCATATTTAAAAATCTTACATGACATAATTGTCTTTTAGTTCGAAGTTTCAGTCAAAATATAAAGTTAATACTTAAGAGTTTAATTTCTTACAATTATAACATAAAACTTTTTATATTGTTATTGTAAGAATCTATATATGGACTTGCATATATCATTGTATATTGTGTGCTATTATAAAGTTTGGTCCAAATTAAAGTGATTTGATAAGGACAAGTTAATGGGTATAAATCATCTCGTTAAGTATGAGCTTATTATGTGTAGATACCATGTTATCCAGTTACTAATTTTATGATGGGTTGAATTAGAAACTAGGATTTACAGAATTATAAAAAGTTATGGTCTCCAAGTTATACGCATGCCTCTTTTCTTGACATCCTATCATTAGAAAAGAGAGAGCCGTCGTCTTTGAAGGATGCGTATCAACTTAGAAGATCAATAACCACATGTCCAAACACCAATTAATTCCTATGGATGTTCAGGTACGCTTCTGTATCTAATCTTTCAATTTTCTTGATGATTTAACATGGATGATCCTAGGATTATAAAGAACCTAAATTTTTAACAAGTGGTATCAGAGCGGTCCATGATTGAATCATTAAGAAATAATTGATTTTCCCTTTCGTTGATATTTGGATTTCAATTTAGGCTTAAAACTAAAAGCTGAATAATTTTTGTTTGGCATGTGAGTTGTCACTCTTGTTTAGTCTTTTGGCATGTTGATGCGTAAAGTAAAAGATTCAATTATTTGTTCATTTACAAATAAAGATTTGTCTTGTTAATATTTAGAATACTATATATGTATATTTTTCATAGGGTATGCAAATTCCCTTTTCTTTTATTAAAGTTGTATTAAGAACATATGTGTATTTAAGTTCTTGTTACATAGAGAATTTTGGTAACAATTATGAGAGTTTTGAAATAAATTGACTGAAGCAACATGCTGCCAAAGCAGCCTCTCTTGTCTAAGTTAATTTATTTTAGAATATAAGGATGATTGTGAGCATGTGGTTCCTATGAATATTGATTGGCTCAAAGGAAAATTAGTATTTAGCCAAAGTACATGCGTACTTGTGGTAATCAATATATGGTGATTGTTAAATTCCATGTGAATGATAAGCCAATCCAAAGATAGGCTTATTGTTTGACAAGATTTATTATCAATATTTGATTACTATATAGATAATTCATGCGAATGTTGACCGGCCCAAAGGAAGGTCTATATCTGGCAGAATTATATATACAGTTGTGATCATGGGTATGTGATGGTTATTAGGTTCCATGTGGGCAATAAGTCGGTCCAAAGATAGACTTTTTGTTTGATAGGATTTACCATCAATACCCGTAACTGCATTGAGAGTAGTATTTACAAGTTAATATTTTTGTCCAAAGACTAAATATTAATGTTGTGCTAGGTATCTTGTGATGGGCCCTACCATTATTTGAGTTTATTTAAATTCATGTGAGTATGTTGCTTTGTTCTGATTTTAATATTATATCTGCCAATATTAGGCTGTTTCTATATTAAATGGGGGCAATTTTAAGGAATGGAAAGAGAGCATTATGATTATTATTGGCTACTTGGATCTAGACTGTGCACTAAGGAATGAATCACCTCGCTGCTCTTATGGATAACAACTCCAATAATCATTATTAAAAAAAATGATTTTGAGAAGTGAGACTGTTCAAATCACACAAGTCTTATGACCATGTAGCATAAGGTTCCAGAAACATTTACGGGTAATATGTTTGAAAAGGTATTTAGTGCCAATAAATTTCTTAAGGATTTTTTATTTTTACCTTTTTTTAAAAAAAATGGAGGCTTTGTTAATAGCAATAATGCTGAAATAAGTATAATTTTATCGAATTTTTTTTTTCATAAAGTATAGAGAAAAATAAAATAAAGTCTATGAGAGTATATTATGGAAATGTCTCATCTTGCTTCAAAACTAAAAGTATTAAAGTTGGAGCTATTTTGTGATATGCTCATGATTTAGTTTTGATTTTTCCTTTGGCACAATTTACTTAGTCTTTGGTTAATTAAAACATCCAAGAGGACAAATAGTTTAATGAATCATGCTCTTTTTTTTATTGTGTGCCAAAAAAAAAATATGTGTGAAAGTAAGAAAAGGCTAAAAGTATTTATTGGCAAGTACCTTTAAGGATAAAAGCATGAAAGAAAAAGGATAAAGCTGTAGAAAGTTCACCTTAGAAGAAACAACAATAGGAATAAATAAAGAATTTAGATGTAACTTCTGTTAAACTGGTGGACTTATAAAGAATTATTGTTCCAAATATAACTTTTGGCATATAAAGAAATACATACTTCTCTTTTTTGTTTGTTTTAAGGTAAACTTTTGACACGTTTGGTGGATAGATTATGGTTTAACTATCCAGATAAGTTTGTATTAAAGAGAAATAAACAATCACAAAGAGATTCGATATGGATAGATCTTTAGACGCCTTTGAACTTACTTATATGGTCATTTGTGGATCATTCCATATGGTTTCCTGGAATGATCAATAATATTTTTATTGTTCATAATCAATCTTTAAGTTATAGATACCTTTATCTCATTTGTGAGAAGTTTGAATCACTGGATATGTTTAAGGCATTTAAGAGTTATATTGAAAATCAAGGTAAAAGCATTTAGGCTATCAAATCTTACATGGCAATTAATGTTATGGTAGATACGATGGATCATGTGAACAATGTCTAAGACCATTTTCCAAATCCTTGGAGGAATATAATGTTGTCTCATAATATACCATGTTGGATGCTATTTTAGCATAAATAGTATTGGTTAGAGATGAAACAGAGTTACAAGATATGGTAAAAAGTATGATTAGTCAAACTATCCTATCAATATCACTCTGGGAAGAGGCATTAAAAATTGCAACCAATATCCTTAATAGAGTTCCAATCAAAGTAGTTGTGACATCCTAATTTTTAGCCCAATACTCTAGAATATATTTAGGTTAATCATTAGTCTATTACGTCATAGTTTCCTTTTTACTTTACAATACTTAGCGGAAAATACTGGTAAATTTTTTTTTGAATTATAAAACCAAAGTGAGAGCCGCGCGACTTGACGAGTCAATGAAGCATGAAAGGAATAAAATGTAATCCAAATAAACACATCATAAACACCTGATCATCAAACATGTAAGTGCACAGGATAATTTAGCAAACTACATAAGTAGATATATATATATATATATCATGCCCACCCAAGAAAGGCGGGACTTAGTTTGGTACAACCAAAATAGAAATACATGGAAAATGAAAGTACAACAGAAGGCATAAAAAGAAACTCTCCTAACTCTAGTGCGCCTACCAATAGGTAGCCTTAAGACAAAAGGAGGCTATCCTGGCCTAGTCAGAACTCGGGCACCAGAACGCGACGATCGTCTCTTACTGCGGGCCTCTTTGGAAAGGAGGGACGTATCCGATCCACTGGGCTATCTCTGCCGGGGTGGCTATACGCTACATTGGTCGGGCATGAGCTCCATGGCGGGGATCATCCTCACCCGTCCTCCACGTACCAGTTGAGTGACAAAAGCCTCGCTACCCTCCCCAAAGTCCATCGGTACAGTGGGGGAGGATCCCTCGGAAGGTACCTAAGTAGCAGAGTCCTCTGAAGGGTCCGTCTCGGAGAATGATGAAGGTGAGCGGGGCACGTACTGCGGGTAGTCCCGAATAGCAGAGGCTGTCAGTGGAGTACGGCGGATCCGCTCCTCTCGAGGGCGTGTGCGCTCGAACACGAAGTCGTCGCCGAATGGTGAGGCAGGAGAGAATCGATGAGTATGTACAGGGTGACTGAAGGGCCGCCCAACAAACATGAATACACGAACGACACAGCGACCCACAAAATGTATGACCCGTGGTCTGGATCATGATGCACCTCCCATGTCGAGGTGTCCACAAAAATCACGAACGTCGCCATCTGAAGACGTGACAGAAGGAAAAGATAGAGGGAGTGAGAATCTTGCTAAAGAATCTCAGTAGGGCCTCCTACTACCTAAGTGTCATCATCTACGTCCTCAGGAACCTTGGGTTTAGTGCATAAAATAAGTGAGCATGCATTAAGTTCATTTTTAAGCTTTTGAAACATAGTTAGCCAAGGTCCGTTCATTTTAGTATGATTCTTAATGTCATGGATGCAACATGGTAAAGAATGTATGCATGACTCTACTTAATGCAAGAATAATAATCATAATATTAAGAACATCATAATAGTGGCATAAAGTGGCAATTGAAATCTCATATGGGAAAACTTTGTGACATAATCATCATACTTTACTTCCTCATAGGGCCACCCTAAAAGACATTCGTTTCTGGGGGTGCTCGGCCGAACCGGCATCACTCAGAACGTGTCACATCTCTAGGTTATGAGCTCATACCTAACTAGTCGTCACTAGTTCTTACTTATCAATCCCGATAAGCGTATTATAATCATAATCCTGACTATCTAGTATGGGCTAGGGGACATTTCTTGGGGGTGCTCGGCCGAATCGGTGTCACCCAAGAATACATCTTGGTACCGATGTCACATGAGTTCTTTGGAGGTGCTCGGCCGAACCGGTGTCATCCAAGAATCCATCTTAGTACCTCATATCTTATAAAGAAAATCTCATAGATTTTTCAAAAACTTTATAAGTCCCTAAATTTTTCAGAAATTCAGTAGCACAACAGCAGCACGCTGGATTTCTTCCAAATTTACTTTATGCCACATAAACAAATAGAACATGCATCCTCAATCATAAATTCATATGTTGACATAATCATTCTCAAATAGAACATACTTTCACATGTAACATTGAAACTCATTATGCTCTTGATCCTACGGTATCTTATGCTTTGACCCTTACGGGCGTTAAACTTGAGTTGTAATTATCCTATCATTTTCTATCAACCTCTTATGCACCTAAGGATTTTCTTCTAACAAATCTTATTGTCATTTATGTTCTTTAATAAATCTGGGCAGCATCATACTCCAAGGGCAGAGTTATATATCTATGATTACAGGGTTCTAGAACTTACGTTTTAGACCCTTTCTTGGTTCCGTCTTCGCCTAAGGCGCTATAAATTAAATCTAAACCAATTATGAGGCATTCCTATTCCTAAGAACTAACTATAAACCATGTTTGCCATATTATGAGGTTGCTGGACAGAATCCAGAAATTAAATTTTCTAAGAGTTCTAGGATTGCACTTTTACAGTTTTCTAGTTACTAGTTTCTCTATAGGTGCTAAAATTCAATCCTACTTCAAATGTAACCAAATTTTTCATGATTAATCAATCCTAAACTGATTGTTATCATACTAAAACAGTTTTGGCATTGAATAAGATTAAAGGGGTTAAACACGCGTTAAATTCCAACTTTACGATTTTTCTATGAAGCTAATTTCTTCCCTAACACGCATAGAAGTATTCCTACCTCATCATATATCATTTCCACATATTCTAACATATAAAAATATCCTCATACAGCAACAAATACGTCAAGGCAAAACTGAATTGTTCAAGTCCAAAAAGACACATAATTTGACATTTCTAAAGCATATAAGTTGCTAGTTTCCCTTGGAATCATTTTAGAACTTCTAAAACTCTTTGCAAACCATTTTATTTTATCAAGAGGCTAAAAACAATCTTAGGTCAGTAACCGATTTAATTCTTCTTTAAAAGAGGATTAAAATCATAAATCTTGTTGGTCATAACTTTATAAAACTCATCAAGCTTAAAGAAAATCCTAGAACATAGGTTGTTGACCCTTATAACTAGATGGAACTCATTCCAAGCTTATCATTATTACTTGGCTGAAATTATACATTCAAAGAATGCTTCCACATTAAACTTTAACTTGAGATAAAATGGGCAAGTATTTGAGCTCTAAGATCTTTAAGTGATGACAAAATATAAACATGCTATGCACTTCATTTTTATTCTTCATTACAAAGTAAAGTGAAAACTTTAAAGTAAATATGCAAGACTTGGAAATAAATATGTAAGGCTTGGAATTTAAATATGCAAGACTTGAAGTAAATATGCAAGGCTTGAAATAAATATGCAATGCAAGTTTATTTCTTTATTTTAGTGCTCTAGGCCCAGCAACAATCGACTTTAAGGCCGAAATAGAAAGGCTTTGAGAATTAATTAGGTGATAATGCAAGTCTTGTTTTAATCTTTGAGTCCTTAGGTGATGACTTGAAAATAAAGATGCAAAGCAAGAATATAAACATGAGTGCAACCTCAAAGTGAATGTGCAAGTTCATTTACATCTTATTAGAGCTCATACAAGACTTTTAGAGGAACTTTAACCTTAACCCAAACTCATCATGACAAGATAAAGTGAGGTCTAGAGTTCTTAGAACTCAAGATAACATCCTTGAAAATATAACCATAAATGAACTTTATAACACCTTTATGAAAACTCAAGCTTTAGAGATTTCTTTGTGGTGAACATAAAGTTACCAACTAGAACTCTCATCATCAAGCTATCATGTTGGACCACCCAAGTTGGTTGGCCGAAATTTTAGAAAAAAAGGAAAGGAAAGAAACTGAAACTTAAGAGCAAGAAAGAACCATTTTGAAACTCTAGAGACCATGATCTTGATGATGTATTAACACCAACATCATGAGTCCTCATCATTGAGTTCATGTAACCATTTTAAAACATCATCAAAGTTAAAGATTTCAAGGTTCAAGAAAGAAAGAACTATAAACATTTTTAACTCAAGAACAAAGATCAAGCTTTAGAGGTTGTTCAAGTGATGAACATCATCATGAAACCTTCATCATCAAGCTCTCATTCCTTTGTTTTCAAAGGCTCATGGCCGAAAATGAAGAAGGAAGAGAAGAAGAAAAGGAGTTCCAAAATGATTCAAGAGAAACTATGAACACATAACTAGATTAAGAACTTAAATGAAAGAAACACTTGAAAGAAAATCCCTACCAAGTGATTGGAGGTTGAGATGAGTGAAGAGGATGAAGAACTTAAAGAACTTAGACACTTGAACTTTGAGAGAAAAAGAAAACATTGAAGTGCTTCTTTGAAAACTTACACTTAGCAAATGAACCCAAAATGATGCAAGTTCACCCAAGCATGCTATTTATAGAGAAATGAAACAAAATGAGAGGTGTTAATGGGGAGGAAGGCTTCAGCCATTTACAGCCATGGAGAAGAGAAAATATCTTCTCCAAGGTATGGTTCAAGGCATGGTGGAAAGCATGGCTAGGTATGGGTTCAAGTATGGGTGCAAGTATGGGTCAAGCATGGTTCTTTGAGTGAGAAACAAATCAACATGTGATGCAAATGGGGGAGAGGTGGCTGAAAATGCATCAGCCACGGGGGAGGATTTCTTGTATTTTAATTGTGGTTTAGAGTTATGTTTAGGTGTATCTTTGATTAGGATTAAGATTAGGAATTTGTAAGAAAGTGTTTAGGTGAGAAAATAGGTAATCAAGGTTGTCAAGACATGTTTAAGGAGTGGTCCTGTATCATTAGTGAGTTATAAATTCATTTTAGTTCATAAACAACTCTAGACACAATTCCATGATTTAAGGAATTGGAAAGAGAAAATACTATTCAAGATTCCAAGATTGGAATCTTGAGTTTTAAAAAGAGATTTAAGTTTAATCTAAGCAATTTTAGGTTCTAATTAATTTTAATAACTTATTTTGACTCTAGATTAATTATGGAAATTAATTAATCTTCGATTATAGCCTAATATTGCTTAGGTTTGCTTAATTGTCATTAAGCTTAAAAACACTATTCCAGGGGCAAAATCATAATTTTACACTAAAACTGCTCAGGACCACCGGGACTTAAGCAGACACTTTTAAACATGTAAAAACATTGTTTTAGACCTTCGGAGAAAGTTTCGGGATCAAACGGCACCTTTACCCGCGTATAAACGCTATAAGGGTATTTTGGTCATTTTGACCCAAAACTGCAGAAAATGAGATTTTCACCTCCGAAACCATTCAAGGGTCATCCAATCCCCTTCAAACATTGAGTTGGCCCTTTGAGAACTGCTGGATCGGCCATCCTCGAATTCCGGGCAGAAAATGACCTCAAGAGCATTTTGGTCATTTTCCTCTCGCATGAAAAAATCGTATGCTACAAAGAGTGACCAAAACTCCTTATGCATTATGAATTGGAAAATTTTCCAATATAAAGAATTTACACATTTGGAGTTGTCCGATTGAGGCAAGGCTTTATAGACCAACTGAAAAGAAACTGGACTCAGGAAATGGTCAGTGGCTACTTAGTTTGGATAATTTATATGGTCTGTGGGGTATAAGCTTTATGATCCCATAATTAGATCAATCTTTCAGATAGAAATGTTAGTTCTTTGAGGATACTGAGTTTGGGGGGAGAAATAAGGATAGAACTAATGTTGAAAATTTCCCCAATAAAGATCAAGAAGGTACTCTTGAAAACAAATTCAATAACCTCAAGAATAAATGCCACTAAGGAGATCCGCCAGAGAAAAAAGAAGTGTGACTTCTGATAATTGTTTTATACTCTTCCAAGAGCATAAGAAATGTGAACACCATATTTTGTCCAATCTTTTTATTTTATTTTATTTTCTTTGAAAAAAATCCATAGCCTATTTCAATTCTTCTCGATCCATTCCAATTTATCTAGCTCACTTCAGGTTTGTCCAACCCATATTGTTACAGCCCATTTTTCAACCTCGTTATTGTGTTTCAGCCCCTTTCTCAGTTTAAAAATAAAAAGGAAAAGAGATGTTGGATTCGTTTCCAACTGTGTCTCAAAAGAAATGAAAAGGAAGTAAAAAATGGAAATGGCAACACAATCATTATGTTCTTCTCCATCATGTGCTAGATGATAATTTTGTTTTGGTGATGAGCTGGGATTCTTTGGATTCTTGTTGCTAGCCTATAAAATTGGGATGACCAATGATTTCATTCAAGAGAAAAACAACCATATAAACCCCATCACTAACAGATACAAAGGAGGGCGAGAATAATACTGAAATCTGAAAAATTCTAAGGCAATCGGCAAAGAAAAATTTCAAGCACAGAAGCAGATACCAGCAATACAACTTAATAGCAACAAGGTAATAGCAATAGGAATAATATCATCATCATCAAAATTTACATAAAAAAAAAGAACTTAAAAGCAAAGGGGAAGAGGCCGAGGCGGTGCTCCTCCCCTGCCACTAGCCGTGGCCTCCCATGATTTCCATCATCATCATCTTCAACTTCCCTTTCTAGCCACACACCACCAACATCAGCCACCCACAACCACCGCTACTCCATAGCTTAGCCCAACAACCCCGCGGCCTTATTCCTCCTTCTGCCACAAGTTGATACCCACCACTGCTCCCTTTATCTCACTCACTCTCCGATCCCGAACCGCCACAAGGCGCCGGCCACCGTCGCACATCAGTCGTGGAAGATTGGCCCGCTACCAGAATCCCTCAGCCGTGAGACCTCCCTAATTGCGGTCGGCCACCGCTAGCTCCTTCTTCGCTCCCAATCTTGTGCCCACAGCCATCGCACCCTTACCTCGGCAAATCAGCCGCTCATGCCACTGTAAAAGACCTAGCCGCAACCTCCACCATGGTCCCACGGCACGCGTTCCTTCTTCCCCTGCCTCTGCATGTCGCCGGTGCTAACCTTCTAGGCAGCTCCTTGGTGTATCGCCGTGATGGCCGCGCTCGTCGGTGCTTGAGCCACCTCCCCTTTCGCCTTCTTTCTTCATGCACTCTCTTTTCCCGTTTCTTTCATATCCTTCTCTGTGTGTCTTTCTTTCTTTTCTTTTAGTGAGTGTGTGTGCATGTGAGAAAAAGAGAGAAAAGTCAGAATGTGTGTATGTGTCGGTGAAAGAGAGAACCGTAAAGTGAATTTTGTGCGTGTGTGAGTGGAGAGTGGGTGCGCAGTGATATGCCCCATTCTCTATTTTTTATTATTATTATTATTATTATTATTTCATTAGTTTTCTTTATGCTTTTATCCTATTAGGCCAGATTTTAGGTTTGTTTGTTTGAAATTGAATTTATCTGGTTGAATTTGAATTTATTTGGTTTAGTTACTGTTTACTTTACTTTGTGATCTTTCGAGCTTTATTTGTTGAGTTTGGGATCTATTTGGTTTAAATGAATTTAATAAAAGAGTTTTATTTACTTTGGTTTAACATAAATATTTGAAGTATTTTAATCTAAAAAAGGGAAAAGAGAGAATAATTTTTTTTAGTAATCATTTTAAATTATTTAATTGAAATTAGATAAATTAGTTTCAAAGTAATTTAATTATACAAAACAAAAAAAAGTGATTTAGTTATTTCTTTGATTTTGGGTGAATTTAGTTTTTTTTAATTAAAAGGATAAAAAAGGAAAATAGTAATTAGGGCCCTCATTTTTGTAATTTAATTATTTTATATGTTTTGTTTAACTATGTAATTGTGTTTATAAATTATTTTTGCTTTTAGTTTAATCATTTTATGTGTTCATGTGTTTTGTTTAAATTAGTTCTGTAATTGTGTTTATGATTTCAATTTTTTTTGGGCAGTTCTTGTTAAAATTAAAGCTTGTCAAAAAATGTTTCCCTTCCATTTTAATGATGAAAATCCTTTTTGAAGGACTAAAATCAACCGACATTTCTCTTTTTCATTTTAAAATCCATGCAACAATCTGTGATATTGATGTATGGCTTGCCATCCTCAAGTTTCGTAAGAATGTAAGGGTTTATTGTATAGTTTATGCTATCCTAAATCCTGTGTAAGAGTGGGTTTTAGTTTTTTTAAAATTAGTTTCTTTAATAAAATCAATTCAACACATAATCTTTTTCTACAGAATGATATGGCTTTGAGTTCCTTATTGCACCAGAGGATACGTCAATGTAGCCAACAACTATTAAGCTAAAATCCTTTTTCATAAAATTTATTCTTTATTTCTTGTTTTAATTTTAGCTTTATTTCTTTGTAAATACGTAATTGTCATAATTGTTTGGGAAAAATAAATATTTTAAAATTATAATTAATTTGTATAATGAGCTGTAGGGTAACCGTATTTATATGGAGGTATTAGGGGTGCAGTGGAATTAAGTTTCCACCATTCTCTAATCATAATCAGACTCCCGAACCTCAAATCTCTTTTAAAAGACCAGTTTGTGGATTTAAAGGTTTTCCAATTTTAACCAGAATTAAAATTGGTGGTGACTCCCATTTTACTTATTTAGTTTTTAAAATTCAGTGGTTATTCCCATCGCGGTCCCTTCTGGGAACGTTGTGACAAGAAAGATAATGGATTGTTGGAAGATAATACAATCAACTTCCATCATACCATGAAAAGTATTAACTCTCAATTGTGGATTGATGCTATAAGTGAATAAATTTAGTCTATGAAAGACAATAATATTCCGGAGCTCATCCTATTACCTAAAGATTTGAATCTTATTGGTTGCAAATAAATATTTAAAATCAATGGAGATTCGAGGGTAATGTGAAGAGATATAAGGCATATCTTGTTACAAAAGATTTCACTCAAAAGGAAGGCATGAATTAAGAAGAGACTTTCTCTTTGATTTTATAGGAAGGTTCTTTTCAGATAAAAATGACATTTATGAATTACTTTGATCCAAGTTATATATTAGATGGGTATTAAGATTGTGTTTCTCAATGGTAACATTGATGAGACAATTTTTTTATGGTGTTATCAGAAAACTTTGTATTGAGAATTGCAAAGAATTTGGTTTGCAAATTAAAGTAATCTATCCGTGAGTTTAACTATGTTCCTACCAATAGTACTACAAATTTCATCCAATTGTTATCTCATTTGGTTTTGAGATAGATGAGGTTGATTATTTTATATGCCTAAGTTTAGTAGGAGTATATCCATTATTTAGTTTTATGTGTAAATTACATACTACTTGCCAATTATGATTTAGTTTCTACAAGAAATTTATATCAAAACAATTTGAAAAAAAAATCTAAAGGACATCTTTTTTGTATTAGGGGTTTAGATGCATCAAGATTGCTCTTGATGTATTCTTGGATCATCATAGAAGAGTTGTATTGAGAATGTAGTTAAAAAAATTGGCATGTAACATTGCAAATTAAGATACACCCCTGTTACTAAGGGAGACATGTTTAGTCTCAATTAATGCCCTTCAAGCGATTTTTGAAATTAAAGAAATACAAAATATTTCTTATGCTTCTGCATTTGGAATTATAATGTATACTCAATTTTGTACGTGTTTGGATATTGTGTATACTGGTGGGAAGTTAGGTAGATATTTTGATAATGTGATAATGGATCATTGGATAGCAGCCAAATAGATCTTGTGTCATCTTCAAAGAACAAAACATCACATGTTCACATGTGGGAAGTCAAATAAGATTAGAGATCATTTGGTATTCAGGCTCCGACTTTACTGGATACAAAGGCAACTTGTTGGAAGAGCAATTTTTGAAAGAGTATTAAATAGATACTTGTTTCTTTTCTAATAAAGTAATTGTGTTTAAAGGTTATTATGAGGCATCCAATCATACAATATGGCTTTGAAATTTTGTCATAGGGCTGCAAATTATAGATGAAATTGAAAGACCACTTAAGTTATATTTGACAATATGTTAATAGCCATATATAATAAGAGGAGTACAAAGTGATAAAAGTGTCTATAGAGCATATTAGCACAAACTCCATGGTTACGGATCCACTTATTAAGGGACTGACACTAGATCTTTCATTAGCATATTGCTCGTATGGGTGTGATATCATTTTATATGATATGTTGTGTCAGTGGGAGTGTGCATTTGGATGCTCATATGTTTTTTTAGACAAACCTTAAGTTTACGATATTTTCTGCAAAAATGAAGTATTTGGTTTTGTTTTTCAGTTTGATTATAAGTATATGATCTAACAAGGAGTAAGGTTAGACCAGTTAAAAATAGACATGTTAGATCACATTACATGCAATTTCCATGCTACACATACTTGATCTATGTCATTTAGTTGTGTTGATATATGTGACTATGGATAGACTTAGTTACGATACATGTAACGAAAGTGGCCTTGATCCTATATTAACATAATTGATGGATGAGATTGCTAGGAGATATTTTGATCATGATAGCAAATTTAGAGCTCATAAAGTTACAGTTTAATATACAATTTATGTGTATATATACATACGTCCAAGTGGGAGATTGTAAGAATCTGTATGTGGACTGGTATATATCATTGTATATTGCGTGCTATTATAAAGTTTGACCCAAATTAAAGTGATCTGATAAGGACAAGCTAATAGGCCTAAATCATCTTGTTAAGTATTAGAAACTAGGGTTTACAAAATTATAAAAGTTTATGGTCCCCAAGTTATACGTATGCCTTTTTTCTTGATATCCCATCATCAAAAAAGGGAGAGCCGTCGTCTCTGAAAGATGCGTATCAACTTGGAAGATCAATAACCACATGTCCAAACACCAATCAATTCCTATGGATGTTCACGTACGCTTCTGCATCTAGTTTTCCAACTTTTTTGATGATTTAACATAGATGATTTTGGGATTACAAAGAACCTAAATTTCTAATAGTTATCAATCATGTATTGACACAGTAGTAAAAATAATTGAGTCGTACACTCATTATTAAAAAAAATCATTCAAATGAAAAAAAAAATTTATGGACAACAATGTAAAATTTTTTTACACTATCAATACATCAACATTAAACTCTTAATTCTTGCTTACACTTTATCGATTTTCAATTTAGTCCGGTATAATTTTTTTTAAATAAGTTTGATTCTCTATTAACGTTGTAATTACGTGACTGTTATTTTTAGCTCATATCTGTATTGTAATAATCTAAATGACAATGTTTTATCTTTTAAGGTATGTTTGGTATCGAGCTCATGCATAAAATTTTTCATCAAGTTTTTATTCTGTCAAACACCCTTTTACGATTGTAACGCCCCAATTTTTACTGCCATGTGAAAATTATCAAAATGCCCCTAGGTAATTTTTACACGTAATTCGAGGTCAGATAATCCTCAATAAAGGAATATAACATTAGAGAAACATCATATGAGACTTGATCAGCGATTTGTATGAAAGTCGCGAACCCCAATTTTTCTGTACGTGTAAAATGACCAAAATGTCCCTGAGGTCATTTTTACCTAGAAATCAAGGATAATCAATCTAAATTATCTGTGAAGGGTTAGTTTTATGATTGATGTGGATTATATGTGCCTTAGAGATAAAAATCTCAATTCTCAATTTTTATCGTAAGCAAAAATTACCGTTTTACCCTTGCAGTAATTTTACATGAAATTATGTAATCTTTGAATTCGATTTTCATCAAAAGGTTCAAAATATCTATTTAAGGTATAATTTGAGAATGTCCAGTAATTACAAGGAGTTTTTTTTATGTGAAATTATCTTTTTACCCCTAGTTATACCAAATAAGTTTACTTGCGTAATTAAGGTAATGTTAAAGCTCCAATTGAACTCGAATTGATTATATTCATTAACCTTGGATTAAAAATAATTACTTGAGGTTAAAAATAATTACCTAAGATTAAAAATAATTACTAGAGGTAATTAGAGCCTAAGGATTGTTTAGGAAAATTTAATTTCCTTTCTTAATTACAAAGAACTCATGAAACCTATAATGTTAAAGATTAGGGTAAATGTAATGCATTTACTTTCTTTACCTTGAGATTAAAATTTAAATTGCTAATTGATTTTCAACTCAATTGAGATTAACTCTATTATTAAAATAAAGATTATCTTTTTACCTAGTCTTGAGTTATCTTACACACCTAGTTTTACCTTTTAAACAAAATTACCAATTTCTAAATCTACCACCTAATTAAATAAGCTATCCTTGTGTCCTACCATGAATAACAAATGAAATTTTGTCCCCCAAATTCCTTGAATCAGCTGTGACATTCCATGCTTCATATGATGCTTATATTTTAAAATTTCATTCAAGGAATAATGCACTACATCATGCACCTCAAAGACATGTCCTACCATGAATGAAAAAAATAAAACTTGTCCCCCCATGATAGCCTTGCAAACTCACGGATTCTTCCTCCTCCATCACCTTGATATTTTAATTTTTTCTTTAACAATAAGACACATACAACACTCATTACATTACCACTTACTTTGTTAAAGTTGTCTTGCACTTTATTTGATCAAAAAAATTCTGATCACATTGCACATGAGAAGGCCACGGTTTTCAACTCCTTTCCACCATCACATTTTAATTTTTATAAAGCCTAAAGCACCCTAAAACATATCATATCTATAGTATGTGTTCTTTGACTTGTCTTGCAACCTTTTTGAGCAAAAATTATGATTGTATTACAGCCTATATGCATCAGCTTCCATACCCCCATAATGCCTCCATTTTATTTTATTACCAAAGAATTAAGCACTCAAACAATACCATGACCATACTATGTGATCTTTGAGTTGTTTTGCATTATTTTTGAGCAAGAATTCTGATCACATTTCAGCCCATATGCAGCGTACATACACCCTCCAAATGCCCTATAAATATGTGTTTTTTCAAGGCCTAAATGCACACACAAACATTCCTAACCTTAGCATTTTCTTATTTGATAGTTTTCTTACTCAAAGTTTGCTCAAAGTTCTCTAATTCTCTCAATACTTCAAGCTTTCTTCTTCTTCCTCATTCCCACTCAAGAGACTCCATACCCAACCTCTAATCAAGTTCTAAACCTCAAGCATACACATTTCAACCATAAATCAACTCCTAAACACATAACCTTTCAATTATCAAACACAAAAACGCAAGAAAAATCCTCCCTCCATTTGCTCTAATCTTGGCCGAATTTCAAGGACATATCAAGGACATATTTTCTTCTTCTAACTTTTCTAAAGATCAAGCATTACCTTTTGATAACAAGAAACAACTTGGTAGGGATTTTATTTCATGTTCTTTCTTTTGTTCTTCCTTTATATTTCGATTTTTATGACTTGATATTGACCATGGCTTGATGATGAGGAATCATGGTGGTGGTTGTGAATCCATCATTTAAATGACCTCTAAAGCTCAAGGTTTAATTCTAATGTCAAAAGATTAATGAAAGAATTGCTAAGTTTTGAGTTTTGAGCTTAATAAGACATAAAAAAAGAACTTGTATCCATATTTATATTTCAAGTTCTTGCACGTCATATTTATATTTCAAGTTATCACTTTAATTCTTGAAGACAATAATATGAACTTGCATATTCATATTCACATTTCAAGTTATTACTTAAATCATAAAGATCTAAGAATGAATTTGCATCTTTATATTTATATTTCAAGCCTTGCATTTCATATTTATATTTCCAAGTTGTCATCTTATAATGATAATAATAAGGTTATAAGACAAGTTTATGATTCTAATCATCACTTAAATTCTAAAGTTCAAGATTCACTTCTTTTATCTTAAATGGTAATTTTGATCATGGACACTTCTCATCTATTTATTTTGGCCCTTGTATGATTCTGATTTGAAACTTGTTGTATTTTATTTTTAGGTATAATCTTGTCTTTAAAGTTGTACAAAGAAATTTTGAAAGACCTAGAAATTGCAAAGAATTAAGAATATGATTTTTCTCATGATTTTAAATGCTAAAGTTTTAGAATTCTGATCTAATCTTTTAGAAATTGGAATGGTTACTGGTTTGGAATGTTTAGATGAGTTTAAATCACTAATAGTTGTTGTAAAAGTGTTTTTAGTGTTTTAGAAAAAAAAAACTAGTAACTAAAAAGGATCAAGATCGTGTTCTTATGAAACTTTTAGAATGCTAATTTTTCTGATCATTGTTTGGCCCTATTCATCACTGTTCACTATTGTTTATTTCTATTCACACACTTGAGGATCACTAATAATTGTCATAAAATTGTTCTTAGTATTTTAGGAAAGTCTAGTAACTAGAAAGGAATAAAATTGTGATTTTATAAAGCTTTAAGGAGACTAATTTTCTGATTCTGTTCAAGGATTGTTTAAGGATGTTCACATTGTTCACACACTTGGGAATTTCTTATATTTGATGTAAAAATTGTTTTTGGTATCATAGATGCATAAAAGGGTAATTACAAGTGTTAGTTTGGGCCGTATTGCAAAATGCGAAAAGTTGTGTTTTAAACTATCAATCATGTCATTTCAGCCAAATGATTTTATTTAGAGCTACTAATGATGTTGAGTGTGTCCATGAGTCCAAAATACCATTTATAAAGTTTAGATAAAGTTTTAGAAATTTTGGTTATTGTTAAATATTAAATACAAGCGATTCTGCACTTTGACCCTTAAAGTATGTTAAAATTTGGTCTATAGCCCTAAAAGATTTTTATGATGAGTTTTATATGGTTCTAGTAGTTATATGTCTTTTGAAAGTATTGGTTAATGTTAAAGATTTCTAGTTTGTGAGAATGTGTTAAAAAGAGGTATTAACATTTTGAACCGAAATCTTTGAGAAATTGCAATTTGACCCTTTTAGGGCTTAAACGTAAATATTGATAATTTGATGAGATGAATGTGATTGATATCTTGTGATGGCTATGTTCATATATTGAGATTTATATGGCTTATGGATATATGCAATGAAATATGATGCATGTTTATGTGATTTGATTTATGGCATGTTACGGTTACGTCTGATTCATTGAGATGCATAAGTTCATGAAGTTTATGAGTATGAAATATTGAAATGATGAAGTTAGTTATGTTTGCATCTCATATATCATGCCAAGATTAAAGGTGACATAAGACACATGGAAATGATCCTCTAGACTCCCCGAATTAAAGGTTATGAGAGGTGAGCCAAATAGGAAGTGATCCTTTGGACTCCCCGAATTAAAGGTTATGAAAGGTGATCCTAATGCCCCCTATCTTGTACCTTAAGAGTCGGGAATTTAACTTATCAAAAGGGATAAGATTATGCTAGTGACGGCTAGTGAGGTATGAGCTCATAACCTAGAACTCTCGAGAAAAGAATTATAGGGCGGTCCCCAAGGAAAAGAGAATAAAGAAGTTTAAGTCACCTGTAAGAATGACGATCATGATGTTCTTTATATCATATGCATTGTTTTATGGATTTTATGATATTATGTATATGATATTGACATGCATCCATGACTAATATGCTGCATTCATGACATTAAGATTCATGCTAAAAGATACGGGCCTCGGCTAATGATATTTAGAACTTAATAAATGAACTTTATATATATGTTCACCATTTTCATAATTAAACCCGAGGTTCCTGGGGACGATGACGATGACACTTGTGTTATAGTCGGGAAGCCCTATTGAGATTCTTGTATAAGTTTCTCATCCCTTTTCTTTTCCGTGTCATCTCCAGACATAAATGATGGTGTACTTCGTGATTTGTCTTGAGACTGAACGAGGAGCTACGGAGATAATTTCCTTTTGGATATTTGCCTTTAGAGTGATCTTATCTCAGTTATCAGTTTGTATTCTATTGATGGATATATATTGATGTCCTTAAGTTTACAAGACATCACTATTATGATACAATTATTGATATGTTATTATTATTTGAGTTATGTTATGTCATGGTTGTATTATGTATTTACCTGTTATTCATTTCTAACATCTCTCTTACGCAGGCAAGATAATGACGTTAGATATTTAGTATGCGCGGCTCATGATTTGGTATTTAAGTTCAAAAAAATTTTACCCAAATTTTCACTAAAGTATTTTAAAGAAGTTTTGAGTTAAAAACTGGAACAAAAGAGTAATGATTAATAATTAACTTAAATGCGTCTTAGGCGTGTTGAGTTAAATATTAGGGTGTTACAACGATGTTACCCAAAAAGAAAAAAACTTACGGTGTAACCTTAAATTCCTAATTTGATAAACAAAGTGGACAATAATGGAGCTATAGTATAATGAAGAGGTATAACGCTATCCTAGTGGCAAACATCTACCCTGCCCTGACCCGTTGCGGATTGATCATAAAATAGAGCAGAATGAGTTGACCTATTTTAATTATCTAGGTTTAAGATATCAACCCATGCCATCAAAAAATGACGGGTTGGCAGATCAATCTCGTGGACCAATTCGATTTTTTTTAGATTTTAATTATTTTTGCAACTCATCTCGACCCATTGTAAGTTGACCATAAAACATGACGGACTGAAAAATTTTGATAATTTGAAAATCTAACCTTCCCAGTCAAAAATGGTAGGCTCAACCCATTTTGTCAACCCCAAACTCTGATTGATACTAGATACTTATTTATAATAATTACAAGTGTAAGGATTAATTTAAAATTATTATATTAAATTTCTTTTATAAAGATGAGAGTAAATTTTGGAAAGAAATATTCTCCCGTAAATTTGACACGGAATACTCTTCATATACTGCATTGTACTTTATATATATAATTATTACTAATTACTAATTATGAAATAATTAGGGATGGATGAGATAGACTTTAGCAGAAAAAAGTATGGGTAATTCTCTTTCAAAATATCTATCAATTTAGGATAAACATAGATATTAAGAAAAATCATAAATGATATTGATAATTGAATAAAATAAAGTGAATAGACTAATATATTTCAACATATTAATTAATAAAACATAATATTCAAGGCTAATATTAAATAGGATATTTTAAAAATAAGAAATTATTTAGGAGTAGTATTAAAAGAAAAAATTAATATTTTATTGAAATATGAAATTGATAAATATTTTAAAAATATAGAATTGCCATAAAGTAACTAAATATTTTATACTATTTTTATCATATTCTCCTTCTTCGCGTTAGACTTATTTTTATATAATCAAAAGCTATTCGCTGGGGGAAAAGGTTATCAAGATGCACCCTTCACATCGATTAGGTCTATCTCAACGCGGGTATGATGCCATTAGTTATTTCTTGGATAAATGACTTTTGGAAAGTGAAAGTGGCGATATTGGTGCAGCGGGTTAGCAATGGGACTGCCAATAGCATCCCTGTGATTCCATTTTGGCTTCATACTTTCAGGAGCTAACGGAATAAGGCGTTAAAGTTACAGGAATCTGTCAGTTAATTACAAAATAATCAAGATATTGAAAACTCAGTTCAACCAAGGGGTATTTAATTCCACGTGATAGTATTGATCTGATTTTTTAAGATAACATAAATAAATTGATCTCGGAACTTTGAACTGATCCTTCTTCGTGATGAGAAACTTACTCATATTCCTTCAGGACTATGAAGACAGTAATATAAAATAAATAAGAAATTGGATAAATAGGGGATACAGAGAATTAGAAAGAATATCAAATAGAGTGAATATTAAAAAAAGGGAAATCACATTTCACATTTCGATTACCAATTATATTATCTTTTTTATTTTTGGTCGGAAAAGATAATTCATTCAATAAGAGGACCACAGGCCCAAGGCCAGTAGGCCCAAGAAATACAACTAGAAGAAACAAAGACCTCAAGTTGGGAAATAACAATACGCTTCACCTGGATTCTTTGACTAAGATTGAATCTAAAGGAGAAGGGTCCTGACACTCCAGTCTGGAGGCAAGGTTCTCGAAGCTGCCATCTTAGCCACACCATCCGCAGCTGAATCTGCTTCTCTTGGACACCAAACAACAGCACAATGCGAGAAACGCGCTCTAAGCTGTTGGATGTCCCCAATAATCACGTTGACAAGACCATCACGACAAGCTTCCACCACCAAGGCGTTATTAGATTCAAGAATAATGGCTGCGTAGTAGCAGTTTGCAGTAAGGAGAAGACCTTCTCTAACTGCTTGGGCTTACGTGACAAGGATCGACGAAATAGGTACCCTCTGAGCCTTTCCTGGTAGGAGTTGTCCAGATTTATCTCTTAACAATAGTTGCAATTGCTCCCAAAGTTGACTCCTTGATGTATGAGGCATCGATATTACATTTTATGAGAGCAGGGCGTGGGGGTCTCCATGGGTGATGTTCCCTTGGTAAAGGGGAGGCTCGTGACGGACGTGTTGTCTTAAGAGTGATAAGGCATTTCTTGTTAGTAATTTACTTCTTCATAATTTCAAGGTTATCCATGTTAGATAGTTAAGAAAATTGAAAAACAAAATGTGAAAGCATGCCTGGATATCCATAAGAATTATTGGTGTTTGAACATGTAGTTATTGATCTTTTAAGTTAATACGCATCTTTCAAAAAAATATAATTAACTTTTTATAACTTAGTAAACCCTAGTCTCTAATTCATTGCCAATGACAAAATTAGTAATTGGGTAATATGATATCTACATATAATAAGTCTATACTTAATGAAATGATTTAGATCCATTAATTTATCTTTATCAAATCACTTTAATTTGGGCCAAACTTTATAATAGTACACACTATACAATGATATACAAGTCACAGATTCTTACAATCTCCTATTTGGACATACTTATATATACACAAATTGCATATTAAACTGTAACTTTATGAGCTCTAAATTTGCTATGATGATCAAAACATCTCCCAACAATCTCATCTATCAATTATGCTGATACAAGATCAAGGCGACTTTCGTTACATATATTGTAACTAAATCCATCAATGGTTACATATATCAACACAGTCAAGTGACATAGATCAAGTATGGATGTGTACCATGGAAATTGGATGTAATGTGATCTAATATGTCTATTTCCAACTGATTCAAAGTTATTTCTTATGAAATCTTATACAATATAGGTCAGAGTGAAAAACAAAATCAAATATTTTATTTTTGCAAAAAATATCCATAAACTTAAGGTTTGTCTAAAATATGAGCATTTAAATATACACTCCTACTGACACAATATATCATATAAAATGATATCATATCCATGTGAGCAATGTGCTTATGAAAGACCTTGGGGGTCAATTTTTTAATAAGCGAATTCGCAATCATGGAGTTTATGTTAGTATGCTTTATAGACACTTTATCACTCTATACTCTTTTTAATACATATGGCTGTTAACATATTGTCAAAAATAACTTAGGTGGTCTTTCAATTTCATTTATAATTTATAGTCCTGTGACAAAATTTCACAACCATATTGTTGTTAGCTCCATAATCCTTGCAAGAAGTGTTAACAAGTTTTGAATGACAACAAAGCCAATTTAAAGAAAATGCTTTGAAGAACTATTAATAGTTGTCTTGAGTTTCCTGTAAAATTATAGCAGGATTCTATCATTTAGCAAGAGCAAGGCTTATTTAAAGGAGGACAAAATTCATATTGCATGTGCAAACATATTTATCTCATATTAAAAGATATAAACTGAAAAAGAAGTGAAATTATATCCTTATTCAACTGTAGAATAGCTAACAATTTGAAAAAAATATCAACGGTACAAGAAACTAAGTTTCAAAACTTTAGAAAGTAGCACTGGATATCAAAAAGTACATCTACAGTGAAGTTATCAAGCAGTCTTTGAAGACTAGATGTTACTCTATCTTCAATCAATACAATCACAAATCTTTCATTATCATAAAGCTTGGATTGAAGATCAAAAGATCAAAGAATCATCAAGAATCTGATACCGCATGTTAGAAAGCTCACTTCACTGTGGAGTGCTGAACGTTTCTAGAAATGGAAGAAAATTTGAATTTAAAAAGTCAAAATCCAGTGTCAGAACTGTCGTATCATCTCTTTTGCCAACGGGATCATTTTACCCCATCTTCTAGAAGAAGAAGTTCAGAAACTATGTTTAGAAAATAAAAGTAGTTTTTAAAGGGACATCAAAAATCTCAATGCCACAAAAATTTTTGCAACAGATCTGACAAATTGTTAGCCTATCTTTCTAGAGTGCTTTTTCAAGACACAAATGGATGATCAACACGTGTTACTTGGAGATTTGATCAAGGGCAACGATCACAAGGAGGACCTTCTAAAAATAAGAGATGTTGTGCCTAAACATCTATAAAGAGAAATTTCGTGTTAGAAGAGAAAACTCTGCAAAAATCTCTTCTCATTTTTAGTAAGGTTCATATCATCAATATAATTAGATTCCTTACTTGTAAAAAAAACTTCTTTCTACGTTCTTGAATAGATTTATGTTCTTATTAGGAAGAAATAATAGAAAGAAGTCATTTATGCTTTCCTAGGATCTTTTCATGTATATGCTAAAGAAACTTGAGTGTAGATTAGTTCAAATGGCAACTCCAACATAAAATCTTTGTATCCTCGATCTAGTAGTGATTGCTGTAAAATAGCTTGGAAAGGTTAATGTAAAACTACTTGCAATGTGACAATGAGGTGTTCTTATTGGTCACGGATTCAGCTTGAAGAGGCTGATAAATAGCTACTTGGTTCAGCTTGGAGAGGCTAGTGAATAACTACTTAGGTTTGTGATAGTCGGGGTTGTCTACTGGTCACAGGGTTTAGCTTGGAGAGACTAGTATAAGACTACTCGGTTTGGCTTGGAGAGACTGATGAATAACTACTCGGTTGAGCTTAGAAAGGCTGGTGAATCACTACTCAATTTGTGGCAGCAAGAGTTGTCCGCTGTTCACAAATGAGAGCTTGGGAAGGCTAATGTAAAGACTATCCAGTTTTCTTTCGCAGATTAAGAAAGATGTTTAATTGAAGCTCAACATGTGTTGAGTACTAAATGTAGACAGTTTTGGCTAAACCAGTATAAACTATTTGTGTCACATCTTCTCCTTGATCTTCTTTTCATTTCCCTATTACGCATTAATCCTTAACATATGCTGATATAATGCTTTTGCCCTTCTATTATTTATCTCATACTTCATAAATTTACTTTATGAAACTACTAACTAAGCTTTTGCTGCACTACAGGTTTTATACTTGATAGTATTTGATTTAAATGTTTTAGATAAATAAAATGAAGCAAAGTACGATTCAACCCCTTTCTTATGCACATTTATACCTACAATTGTATGACTAGATGCCTCATAATAAGCTTTAAACACAATTACTTTATTGATAAAGCAACGAGTATCTACTTAGCACTTTTTCAAAGATTACTCTTCCAACAAGTATATAAGCATAGTTTAGAGTGGATCCATAATTTCCTTTACATAAAGCAAAGTCGGAGCCTGAATACTCAATGATCTCTAACCTTATCTGACTTCCTACATGTGAGCATGTAATGTTTTGTTCTTTGAAGATGATATAAGTTCTATTTGGCTACTATCCAACGATCCATTATCGCATTATCGAATATCTGCCTAACCTCCTAACAATGTACACAATTCAAAACACGTACAAAATTGAGCATACATTATAATTCCCATTATGGAAGCATAGGAAATCTTCTATATTTCTTTAATTTTAAAAATCATTTTAAGGGAATTGATTTAGACTAAACATGTCTCCCTTAGTAATAGGGGTGTATCCTGATTTATAATTCTATATGCCAATTTTCTTAACTACCTTCTCAATACAGCTCTTTTGTGATGATCCAAGAATACATCAAAAGCAATCTTGATGCATCTAAATCTCTAATACAAAAGAGATGTCCCCTAGATTTTTATTTTCAAATTGTTTTGATATAGATTTCTTATGTAAACTAAATCATAATTGGCAAGCAATGTGCTATTGACACATAAAATCAAATAATGTATATACTCCCACTAAACTTTGGTGTGTATAATAATCAATCTCATCTATCTCAAAACCAAATGAGATAACAATTGGATGAAATTTGTAATATAGTTGATAGAAATTTAATTAAGCTCATAGATGGATTACTTTATTTGTAAACCAAATTCTTTGCATCTCTCAATACAAAATTTTTCGATAATACCATAAAAAATTATCTCATCAATTTCACTATTTGTAATATCCCAAAAATAAGTATCATTAGGAAGGTCAAGCCTAAACTATGAGAGTGTTGAATAAAGTATAAGAGAGATTCAAATGCCTTATATATATATAGTTTCTAAAAGAAGAAAAGTAAATTATAAATTTATAATAAATTTTGCACATAAAAGTTTTTTATATGCTAATATTCAATTATTATTTGAATTTGATAATTATTGTTTTTATATAGATAATATTCAATTTGTGATATGATATTGATTTTAAATTTTGAAGCGATTATCCTATCGAAATAGATTCAATATTATTTATAATAATTGGTACTATTTAATTTTTAAACTTTGAAATATTATCTGATAAACTCTATTAGATTCAATATTATTTATAATAATCATTGATACTAATATTTGTATCAGCATTGTAGATATTTCTAGAATTAGAAAAGGTACAACATACTAAATTTTTCTTTTTCACATATGCTCTTCATAAATTAGTTTTTATCTCATTTCTAAGGTGATGTTAGGATTTATTTAGATATATATTATTCATATTTATGATGATAAATATCAATTTATATTTAAATATATATATATATGTGTGTGTGTGTGTGTGTGTGTGTGTGTGTGTGTGTGTGTGTGTATGGGCGTGCGCGCATAAGTGAACTATTAATTTGAGATTGGTTTCTACCTTTCATTAGAGATTATAATTATTCTATGAAGATTTAAATATTACTATATATATATAGTATTCATAGATACTATTTTAGTAATAACGATATTAGCATAAAGTATTTTATATTGATAATAGATATAATTTTTAAAGAAGTTATAAAATAGCCAGATACCTTCAAAAATACAAATTTATAGAATTAAATGAATATGTTAGAAAAATATGTTTCTGTGTATACATATCAGTTTCATGAAAATTTGGATATAGACAAATCTATAGTTGGAGATTTTTAAAATGATTGATAGTTAACCAAAATCATGGCCATTGTGATTTGAAAATGACTTTTCAAGCATTGCTGAATTACAATGATACTTAAAGATATTAGATATTATTTATATTTAACATGTATTATGAAAATAATTTGTTAGATATTCTTTTATAGAGAATTATTAGATATTTTCAAGAAGTTATTAATTACTAGAATTGAGTACAAAATTTGTTCATCATGTAAATCATCATCATCATCATTATTATTATTGTTGTTGTTGTTGTTATTGTTATCATTATTATTATTTCAAAAGAGAAACAAATACATAATGTGAATATACCAACATAGATGTTCTTTGTTTTAGAAACCTCATTGACATTTCATTTCAATATATATGTAGATATATTCGTGATACAAAAGATAATTGAGAGATATGTTAGAGTAGTTTGAATTCGAATTATCCAAGTAGTTATAAAAGATATTATTAGATTTAGTCTTGCTATTATCCTTATTTCATTGTTGATGATATCACCCACTTAGTTAGGATATATTTATAAAAGATCTTTAATATAGCTTTGTTCTTGTGCTGTCAAGTATGACCCTTGTTTAGTATTTTACAAATATCTTGAGTTGTAGATATGCGATTGAAACAATTTTTGTGGCATTAGAAAGCTAACTCGATTATCTACAAGTTCTATTTCTAGCTTGGAGGCCAAATTCTAACCATAGGTAAGGTTAAATGCTTAGAAAAACTCATAACAAAAAAAAGAGAAAAACGAAAAATAGAAATTAAATAAAAAATAAAATTTATTAGTGATATCCTTCACCTCCTAGTATAAATTTAGCACATTATAGTCCTTCTAAACATTCTTTTAAGAACCTTAACTATCCAAGGAATTTTTCCTATAGAGAAAAAGACAATTTCTCTCAGTCATCTTCGAATAATCTCTTTCGGTTAGTCTTCTCATCCTTATCCTTATATGGTTATGAGTTTAGCAAATCTTTAGATGATTGTGGTATGTTTGATCTTCCCGTTCAATTTCAAGTCATTTCTAATTCTTGTCTATAATTTCATGGCAGTTGAGAGTGCCATTCCAATTCTCTAGTATCATGTAGGTAGTGGTCAGACACTTTCGATAATGAATAATAAGTGGGTTTAAGCTCATGACCATATTTTTTTTCATTATTATTATTTTTTCAATATTATATAATTATTTATAAAATTTTAGAATGATTTATGTCCAGAAAACATGCTTTTATGAATTATAGAAATTTTAGAACAATTATTGTTTTTCACGGTTATTATGAAAACCTTATTTTAGAAAGCTCATGAGATCATGTTTGATACCTTGCATGTTATGAAATATCTTTTTCTAGTTTATGTGAGACCTCAGTTTAATATTTATAGCAACAATATTGAATATCATGTTTTTAGACTATGGATTTCATATTAAGATTTTAGAACATCAAATATGATTTATTGAAAGTATTGAACAAAGTATGATTCATAACAAATATCAGATACATACTCTATTAGCTTCTAAAATCACTATGTCTATAAGTTGGTGATTCCTTGGGCATGATTTTAGAACCTCAGTAATGCTAAAGTCAGATTGTTAGAATATAACAATTGTCAGATACATACTCTATTAGCTTCTGAAATCACTATGTCTACAAGCTGATGATCCCTTGGGCATGATTTTAGAACCTCAGTAATGCTAAAATCAAATTGTTAGAATATAACAATTGTCAGATACATGCTCTGTTGGCTTCTGAAATCACTATGTTTACAAGTTGGTGATCCATTGGGCATGATTTTAGAACCTTAGTTATGCTATAGTTATATTGTTAGAATTATATGAATTCAGAGTTTTTAGATTTATTTAATGTTATTGCAAGTTATTATTATTTTAATAATTAGTGAGAAACAAAACAGTAAGCTAACGGCTGCAGGAATGATCGTTAACCTTAGTACCAAGTGGTCTGCTAGAGGATTAGCTCACCCACACTAAGGAACCTAGTGAGTATCCATTTATAGGATCTATTTAGGTGCCTATCAGATTAGTCATTAGCTCAGATTCAACTATTCAGCTCAGATATTATATATAGAATAATTCATATTTCTCTACTAGTTATTGTCATGATTTCATTCGGATAAATTTTTATTTCAGTAAAGTTATATGTATTTAAATGTATAAAATATTTTTATCAGTTGCATGTATATGTTATCTATGCTATTGTTGTCCCTATGTGGGTTGTGAGCGGAGACTTGCTCACTGAGTTTTAATGAACTCACCCCTCCTTTTTCCTCCCCCTTATAGTTACAGTTGCAGATATTATTATTGCTCAGTATCAGCCTCAGAAGCCATGTAGCTGTTCTATTGGTGAGCTTCACTTTGTAGTGAAGTTTAAATTTGGATCATGTTAGAATAGAGTGCTCCAATAGTGTGCAAGCAGGGTCCTCAAACATCATTTAGCATGCATGATTATTTTAAAGTTATGTTATTTTACTATTATGATATTTTATGTAATTTCTTTCAGAAACATGATTTAAATTGTCTATTTCAGTTATGGCTTTTGAAATGCTATAGAATAATTAAATATTTTATGTATTCTTTATTAATAAAGATTTCAAGAAATTTTGAGAAATTTATTTATTTATTTATTTTTATAATTTATTATGAGTATTAATTTAGTAATTTACTATGTATGATTACATAAAATTAGTTCCAGAAGGCTTCCAGAAGGGATAATATCCCTTATGTGCTGGTCACAATTTTTGGGTCGTGACACTATTGAGAAACACAATCTTAATATCCATCTAATGTAACTTGGATCAAAATAATTCACAAATGCCATTGTTGTCTTAAGAGAGCCTTCCTGTAGAATTGAAGAGAAAGTCTCTTCTTAATTCATTCTTTTCTTTTGAGTGAAATTTTTTACAACAAGACATGCCTTATATCTCTTCACATTACCTTCAAATCTCTATTGATTTTAAATATTCATTTGCAACCAACGGGATTCAAACTTTTAGGTAATGGGATGAGTTCCCAAATGTTAATGTCTTTCATGGATTAAATTTATTCACTCATAGCATCAGTCCACAATTAAGTGTTAATACTTTTCATGGTGTGATGAAAGCTTATACCTCTAAGACCATATAAACTATCCAAATTAAGTAGCCACTAACCATTTTCGAAGTCTAGTTTCTTTTCATTTGGCCTATAAGACCTTGCCTCAATTGAATAACTCCAAATGTGTAAATTCTTTGTATTGGAATTTTTTTCAACCCATAATTCATAAGGATTTTGCTTACTACATTGATTGGAACTCTATTAATGATATTGGCTATAACTTCTAATATCTCTTACCAGAGTGATATTGGTAGGATAGTTTGACTAATTATGCTTCTTACCATATGTTGTAATGTTTTAGTTCATCTCTAACTAACACTATTCATGCTAAAATTTAGTATCCAACATGGTATACTTTGATATGACATTTGTAACACCCCGATTTTTCTGTCCGAGGGAAATGACCAAAATGCCCCTGAGGTCATTTCTGAATTCAACTCGAGGTAAGCAACTCAGGTCATCCTGGAAGGGTCAAGTCAATGTTTGAAGGGGATTCAATGGCCTTTGAATGCTTTCCGAAGCAAAATTTCGTTTTCATGATTTGGTCAAAATGGCCAAGAAATACCCTATAAGCGTTTCTGGCAGGTAAGCGTCCGTTTGAGCCCGAAACTTTCCCAGGGTTTAAAAACATGTTTTTCATGTGCCTAGAGTCTCTGCTCAAAGTCCCGGTAGTCAGGCGGTTTTAGTGCAAAATTACGATTTTACCCCTAGAATAGTGTTTTTGAGCTTAATGACGTAATTAAGCAAACCTAAGCAATATTAGGCTCTAAACGAAGATTAATTTATTTCCCTAATTAATCTAGAGTCAAAATAATTTATTAAAGTTAATTAGAACCTAAAATTGCTTAGATTAAACTTAAATCCCTTTTTAGAACTCAAGATTCCTAGTCTTGGAATCTTGAATAGTATTTTCTCTCTCCAATTCCTTAAATCAAGGAAATGTGTCTAGAGTTGTTTAGACTCTAAATTGAGGATTTAACTCACTAATGGTGCAAGACCACTCCTTAATTATGTCTAGACCACCTTAATTACCCATTTACCTTACCTAAACACTTTCTTACAAATTCCTAATCTTAAGCATAATCAAAGATACACCTAAACACAACTCTAAACCACAATTAAAATGCAAACCAATCCTTCCCCAATCTGATGCACATGGCCGAAGCTCTTCCCCCCATTGACCACATGTTTAATTGTTTTCTCACTCAAAGAACCATGCTTGAGCCATACCTTGAGCCATACCTCACCATGCTTTGAACCATACCTCATCATACCTCAAGAACACATTATCTCACCTCATGGAACTCATGGAAAGCCTCCAATCTGCACCCTCATGGCCGAAACCTCTTCCTCCATGAGCTCCCTCCATTTGTTTCATTTCTCTATAAATAGAATGCCTTGAGGAGCTTGCACCACTTTTAGATCATTTGCTAAGTTTAGGAAACACTCAAAGCTTTTCTTTTCTCTCAAAAGTTCTTGTGTTCTTCAAGTTCTCCAAGCTCTTCAAAGTTCTTCATCACCTTCATCTTCTTCTTCCATCTTCAAGTTCATCACATCAAGTAGGGATTTTCTTTCATGTATTCTTTCTTTAGAGTTCTTGCTTCAAGCTTTATGTTCATAGTTTCTCTTGATTCTTTTTAGAACTTCTTTTCCTTTCCTTGTTTCTTACTCATTTTTTGGCCATGGGCCTGGAGAACAAAGGAATGAGAGCTTGATGAGAGTTTCATGATGATGTTCATCACTTGAAACAAACTCTAGAGCTTGATTTTTGTTCTTGAGCAAAAGTGTTTCTAGATTTTCCTTTCTTGAACTTTTGAGAACTTTAACTTTGATGGTGTTTTAAAATGGCTCTATGAACTCAATGATGAGGACTCATGATGTTGGTGTTAATATATCATCAAGGTCATGAACTCTAGAGTTTTAAAATGCACTTTTCTCTTCTTGGAGATTTCGGCCATTTCCTTGAGATTTTCTAAGTTTCATAGTTTGATTTCCAAAGATATTATGTTGAGTTCTAAGAACTCCAAGCTTGACTTTACCTTGTTTGAATGAGTTTGGGTTAAGGTTTAAATTCCTTTAAAGTCTTGTTAAGAGCTCTAGAAAGATAAAATGAACTTGCATAATTTATTTTATGCTTGCATTCATATTTACATTTTTGCTATGCATCTTTACTTTCAAGCTATCACCTAAGAACATAAAGATTAAAATGGAACTTGCATCTTCACTTAATTTAAATCTCGAAGCCTTTCTATTTGGGCCTTAAAGTCGATTGTTGTTGGGCCTAGAGCACTAAAATAAAAATTGAACTTGCATTATCACCTAATTAATCTCTCAGAATGCCTATCTATTTGACCTTAAAGTCAAGATTGTTGTTGGGCCAAGAGCACTAAAATAAAGAATTGAATCTTGCATTTACTTTCAAGCTTGCACGTTTAAGATTATGCCTCGCATGATATTTACTTTCAAGCTTGTACGTTTAAGTTATGCCTTGCATATTTAATTTTAAGTCATCACTTTGCTTTGTAAGCAAGATTAAGAATGAAAGAATGAACACGTTTACTTTATGTAAGCCAACTTAAGAACCTAGAGCTCAAAGACTTGCCCATTTCATTCCAAGTTAAAGTTTAATGTAAACCATACTTTGAATGTATGTTTTTCGGCCAAGTAGTGATGATGGACTTGCAATGAGTTTTCATCTAGCTACTAGGACCAATAGTCTATGTTTTAAGTGTTCCTTAAAGTTTTACAAATCTTTATAAGGTTATGTCATTATAAGATGTGATTCCAATCTCTTTTAGGGGATGGAATATGTTTTGGTCACTGATCCAAGGTTTCACTTAGCCTCTAAATGATTTAAAATGTCATCAAAGAGTTTTAGAAGTTCTAGATTGATTCCAAGAGAAACTAGTTAACTTATGTATCTAGAAATGTCAATTTAACTCTCTTATTGAGGTTAAATAATTTAGAGTTACTGATGTGATGAGTATGATCTTTGTATGATGATGTTTTGATGTGTTGGAATGTGTGAAAATATCGTATGATGATGTAGAAACGATCCTATGCACGATAGGTAAGAAACTAGCTAACTAGAAATACCGTAAAGCTAGAATTTAACATAGTTTTGACCCATTTGTTTATGGAACTAATCCAAACTGTTTTAATGGGAACATAATCAGATTTAGATTGTTTAGACATGAAAAATTTGGTAACATTTGAGTTAGAATTGAATTTTAGCACCTACGATGAAACTAGTAACTAGAAAACCGTAAAAGTGCAAGTTTAGAACTCTTAGAACATTTATTTTTCTGGAATCTGTTCAGCACTCTTACAACATGATAAACATGATTAATAATTAGTCCTTAAGCATAGGAATGTCTCATAATTGATTTAAATATAATTTATAGCGCCTTAGGCGAAAACGGAACCAAGAAAGGGTCTAAAACGTAAGTTCTAGAACCCCGTATTCACATGTTAGGATTTCCACCCTATGCTATTCAGATTTAAAAGTAAAAGGAGAGGATTATGAATGATGTTTAATTATGAGCCTTAGGTGCTTAAAATATGAACGACGGATGTAGAGAACTATATCTCAAGATTAAGACCCGTAAGGGTCAAAGCATAAGCTACCGTAATGAGGCGTTTGGATGATTTATGATGATGCATGAAGTATGCTAATGATGATGATGTTATTCATATGAGGAATTTATGAGGTTATTAGTTTATGTGGCATAAAGCAAATTTGGAAGGAATTGATTGTAATAGTGATTTAAGCCTTGAATTCAGCAAATTTGAGACTTAAAGAGATTTTGAAAATTAAGGTACTAAGATGGGTTCTAGGATGACACGGTTCCGAGCACCTCCATAGAACTCATGTGACATCGGTACCATTTTATACTCTTAGGTGACACCGGTTCGGCCGAGCACCCCTAAGAGATTTGCCCCCTAACCCCTACTCAAATAGGTAAGGTTTATGATACGCTTATCGTTAAGTGGTAGTAAGAACTAGTGAGCGACTAGTTAAGGTATGAGCTCATAACCTAGATGTATGACACGTTTGGGTGACACCGGTTACCGGCCGAGCACCCAGTTCGATTGTCTTTTAGGGTGGCCCATGAGGAAGAGAAGTTCATGATTATGATTATGTCACTAAGTTTTGTCCCATATGAATGTTACTATTGCCACTTTATGCCATCAATGATGATGATGCTTGATGTTATGTTTTATGTATGTGCATTAGGTAGTGCCATGCATACATTTTTATTATGTTGCATTCATGACATTAAGATCATCTTAAAATGAATGGACCTTGGCTAAAGTATATTTTGAAGTTTAAAATGAACTAAATGCATGTTCAGACATTTCGTATAATTAAAGCCAAGGTTCCTGAGGACGTAGATGACGACACCTAGGTAGTAGGAGGCCCTACTGAGATTCTTTAGTAAGATTCTCACTCCCTCTATCTCTTTCTTTCGTCACGTCTTCAGATGGCGGCGTTCGTAGCGTTCATGGACACCCCAGGCATGGGAGGTGCACTATGACCCGACTCACGGGTCATACCATTTTGGCGTGCGCGGTGCGGTTTTCATGTTCGTAGGGGCGTCCTTCGCTCATCCGTGCACACCCATCACACGGCGCACCCTATGGCGGCGACGCGGCGGGTTTTTTGGCGTCGGCGTCACGCATGATGAGAGAGTGCTCGGAGCACGCCGCCGCCCTAGCCATGCGAGATTATCCCGGGCTTCGTACCCTGACCTACTTACCGAGAACCGACCGTCGAGGACCCGCCTACCCATCCGTATAGCGAGAGCTCTGCCCCTTCTCCACCATGATGAGGAGGCGGTGAGATACCTTGACTAAACCACGGCTCGCCACGGCGACCGGAGATGCGACCATACGCGGGGGGTCACCCTCGATCCCGTTCCGCCTCTTCCGTCCGAGGAGCTTGCCCGGTTCTGGATATACGCCTCGTTCGCGAGATGGGCCTTGATGAGAGTGGCGATCGTCCAGATGGAGTACCCGGTTAGAGCACACACCACTTAGATGGAGATAAACCTTCTTTTGTTTAGAGGTTATCTCATTAGGTGCACTCGGGTAGGGGAGTAGATTATGTTTATGTTATGTTGTATTTTCTTTCATGTATTTCCATGTACTAAATCAAGTCTCACGCTTATAAGTGGGAAAATTATAATTATATATGAGATGTTATTCAGTGTCTCTCATGATGTGCCCTTATATGCTTTATGCTATGACGTTATGAGATGTATGTTTTGTCCGTTGCAAGTTATATCGCATCACGCGGCTCTCACTTTTATTTCAAAAAAAATTTACCCGTATTTTCCGCTAAGTAATTCAAGTTAAATGAGAACTATGAAGTAACAGACTAATGATTAACCTAAATATGTTCTAGAGTATTGGGTTAAAAATTAGGATGTTACAACATTATATTCCTCTAAGGATTTGGCAAATGATCCTGGATATTATTTACATGATCCAACATATATACCATAACATTAACTACCATGTGAGATTTGATAGCCTAAATGCTTTTATCTTGGTTTGTAATATAATCCTTAAATACCTTAAACATGTCCAGTGATTCAAAATTCTCGTAAATAAGCTAAAAGTGTCTATATCTTAAAAATCGACTATGAATAGTAACAATATTGTTGATCATTCCAGGAAACAATATGGAATGATTCACAAATGACCATATAAGTTCAAAGGTGTCTGAAGATCTGTTGATATTGAATTTCTTTGTGATAGTTTGTTTCTCTTTAATACACAATTATCTAGATAATGGAACTGTAACTATCCACTAAACGTATAACAAATTAATCTTAAAACAAATCGAAATGAGAAGTATATTTTTCTTTACATGCCAAAAGTAATATTTGACACAATCATTTTTTATAAGTCTAATAGTCCAACAGAAGTTATCGCTAAATTTCTTATTTATTCTTGTTGCTGGTTCTTCCAAGATGAACTATGTACAGCTTTATTCTTTTTCTTTCATGCTTTTGTCCGTAAAGTACTTGCCAATGAACTCTTTTAGTCCTTTTTTTTTACTTCCACATATTTTTTCTTTTGGCATACAATAAAACAAAAAGAGCATGACTCATTAAGAGACCACTTGTCCTGTAATATCCTCCCAAGTACAACTCATCCTTGAGTCATGACATTGGACTTGAGAGTTGTTACTTATAAATTAGCGGGTCTTTCTTAAATAACTATAGCAAATTCAATGGGTTCGTGTAATAACTAGTGTAATTCGATTAAAATATATAACAAAGATACAAGTCAATTACATAATGAAGCTTTAATAGATATACAATCCCTATTACATTTACATACGCATAGGCCTGCAACTATATACAATGTAATAAAAGCATTAACTACTACACTACTGCACTTTCGAGTTCTTTTGCATAACAGCCTCTCAGTTCTCTGCATTAACCTGGAGATGACACGGGAACATAAAAACATAGGGGTGAAAATTATACAATTCTCAGTAGGGTAACACTCCAAATACATAGTTGTAATGTTATTGTCATCGCCCCAGTCACTTTGATTTATTAAGAAAAAATGGTCATGCATTTTATAATAACGGTATATTTTTAATGTTTCAAATTATACTTGCGAAGTGGGTTACTTTTAACATTCAATCACTTATACATATACCATATTACTCAACATCATATACTGCTAACTTTCTACTTAAATATATTGGTCTCAATATTGATACAAAACTTCTTCACTTGGCATAGAAGACAAAAGATTTCTTAGAAAATTTATTTCTTAAACTTGCCTTGGCCCTTGACTAATCTTGTCGCGTCTGGGCGTTACATACCGCCGTTCCCAGCGTGGCAGTAATGAGTAATAGACTGCTTTTTAGGACTGAGTTTATTCCTATACATGATCGTTGGATTTGCTTTCTCCAATTCTCATACAGGCTTATCCTAGTCAGGTTTACTTTCCCCAACTTAATTAAAGGGTAGTCAGGTTTGCTTTCCTCAACAGACTAGATTTACTTTCTCTAGCCCAAGAATCATAAACATGACACTTTTCTTGATAGTCAGGTTTACTTTCCCTAACAAACTGAATTTACTTTCTCCAGTCCAAGAAATGCAATCTTATGCTTTTCTCTCACATGCATACAATTATAAGGAGTATTCATATCTATGTGTACCTAACCTCATTAATAAGTTCACATGCTCAATTATTCATATTCATATTCATGTGTTGATGTTATACTAGTACAAGATACCATTATTTCATCAATTCAAAACATCAATTCAATCTAGGCACAATGGTAGATTCCACATCATTCATAACATGCTGTTGCAAAAAGGTTTCCTAACTTCATCAAAACTCTTTACCAAAATTTATACATCAATATCTATGTGAAATCAATCAATATAACCAAATAATTCCAGCTAATTCAATCAGAAAGTTTTAGAATAAATTTTGAAAGAAAAGATGTCAAAGAAAGCCTACTTGAATCTCCATAGCTCCTTTCCTAGAACAATCCCCCCCAAATGTTTTTCTTCATTCAAAATCCTTCCAAACAGCCCTTAAACTTCTCTTTGGTAGTGATGTAGGATGGCTCAAAGTGGGAAAATAGTGATGGATTAAAATTGTAATCAGTTAGTTTTGTATGTATTGAGGTGTAGGACAAGTTTTGTGAAAGAAGTTTGAGTGTTTAGCAACTTTAGGCTATGGTTTTGAAGCTTGAAACTTATTAATAGAGGTTTGGAAGGAAACAAATGGAGGCTGTATTCATTTTGTTCATAGTTGAGAATGACGAGAAGAAATGTCAAAGTTTGGTGGCTTGAGTTTTTTTTTTAGCAAGCATAAATCATTTCTTTAATATAAAGTTTAATTTCTTTATAAGAAGAAACTAATATGAATGACTAGGATTTGATCTTATTATTCAAGATTGAATCTTAGCTATTCATTTGATTTCTAACTTTCGGCGTTAGAAATCGCACACCGAAATTTTACTGAACGGGTAAAATTATATCCGGGTAATCAAACATTGCTCAAAAATAAATTCTAGGCATAAAATCTTTATTCATACCTATTTCTAATCTCAATCCTATAATTCCTCAGTTTTGGGCACCTTTGAGTCCCAATTTTAGGGTTTCGGCTGTCCCAACGGGCCTGCGATGCCCGCAAAATACTATTCATATTTTTTTTTTTACAAATCCGTAGACCGTCCTCATCATTATTGAAATTATCAGATTTTTGAAATTATGTTTAATAAAGGTCAAATTAATTTTTAAATAATTTTTAGGGTGTTACATGTCCCTTTTTGCAGTTGTAACTAAACCAAGACTATGTAAATTGTGCAAAAAATAAAATAAAATAAAAATAAATGCTTGGACATATTGTGAGATAACTTTAACTATAATGCCTTTACTTTTAAAGCAAGATGAGGCATCTCAGATTTTATTTTTCCTTTTCTTTATATTTTATATAAAAAAAGAATAAAAAAGTTTGATAAAATCATACTTGTTCCAGTCTTATCGCTTTCAACAAAGCCTCCCTTTTTTTTAAATATAAAAAATAACAATTCCTTATGAAATTTCTTGGCACTGAATATCTTTTCGAATATATTTCTGTTGAATGTTTTTGGAACTTTATGCTACATTGTCATAAGACTCATACAATTTGAATAATCCCCTTTCTCAAAGTCATCTTTTCTCTTATAGTTCTTATTGGAACTTTTATCCATAAGAGTGGTGGGTTGTTCATTCCTTAGCACACTATCTAGATCCAAATAGCCAAGAATGATCATTACGTTTTCTTTCCATTCCTTAAAGTTGGTCCTATTTAATGTAGTAACAGAATGATATTAGCAGACACAATATATGCATATATAATATTAAAATCAAAACAAAACAACATACTCAGATGAATTCAAATAAACTCAAATAGTGGTAGGGCCCATCACAAAAAACCTAGGATAACATTAATATTTAGCCTTTAGACAGAAATATTAACTTGTAAGTAGTGTTCTTAATGCAGTAATGAGTATTAATAGTAAATTCTGTCAAACAACAAGTTTATCTTTGGACTGACTTATTACCTACATGGAACCTAATAACCATCACATACTCATGACCATAACTATACATATAATTTAGCTAGATACAGACCTTTCTTTGGGTTGATCAAGATCTGCATGAATTATTTATGCAGTAATCAAATATTGATAATAAATCCTGTTAAACAACAAGCACATCTTTGGACTGACTTATCATTGACATGAAACCTGACAATCACCACATATTGATTACCATAAGTGTGCATGTACTTTGGTCAAATACGATCAATATTCACAGAACCACATGCTCATAATTATCTTTATGTTCTAAAATAAATTGACGTGGATAAGAAAGACTACTTTGGCAGCATGTTATTTCAGTCAATTTATTTCAAAACCCATAGAATTGTTACCAAAGTTCTTTATGTAACAAGAACTGAAATATACATATGCTCTTAATACAATTATAACAAAAGAAAAGGGAATGTACACACTCCATAAATATATATATATATATATGTAGTACTCCAAATATTAACAAGACAAATCCTTATTTGGGAATAAACAAACAACTAAATCTTTTACTTTATCAATCACCATACCAAAACAAAAGCCAAACAAAGGTGTAACATATGTGCCAAACAAAAGTTATTCCACTTTTATGTTTAAGTCCAAATAGAAAGCCAAATAGCAACAAAAAGAAAATCAATTATTTCTTAATGATTCAATCATAGACGACTCTAATACCACTTGTTAGTAATTTAGTTCTTTATAATTCCAAGATCATCCATGTTAAATCATCAAGAAAATTGGAAGACAAGATGTAGAAGTGTACTTGAATATCCATAGGAGCTGTTGGTGTTTGAATATGTGGTTATTGATCTTCCAAGTTGATATACACCCTTCAGAGATGGTGGCCCTCCCTTTTCTATTGATGGAATATCAGGGGAAGATGCATGTGTATAACTTGGGGACCATAATCTTTTACAACTTAGTAAACCCTAGTTTCTAATTCAGCTTAGTAACTGGGTAATATAGTATCGACACATAATAAACCCATACTTAACAAGATAATTTAGGCCTATTAACTTGTTCTTATCAGGTCACTTCAATTTGGGCCAAACTTTATAATAGTACACAATATACAATGATATACAAGTCCATAGATTCTTATCTTCCAAACTCAGATTTGAGGCCATTGAGATGGTGAGACTAGGATTCAGCTTCTTGCTTGGAAGAGGCTCTTATTTCGAGATTTCCAAATTTGCCAAGTTAGACATGCTATAAGGGAGATTCCTTACTGAGAAAATTCTTTAAAAGTTAACAGATCCTAAATTTTTTTACACAATCACTGGTCTATCCTTGTGATACGGGTTGGATTTAGGAGAACTTGAAGTTGGGAACCAGACCATAGCATGGAGATCCACGGGCACAGCAGAAGGGCATGTTCAATTATTTTGTCAATGGCATTACAAATAGGACATATGGTGAACTTCTGATTCTCCTCTTGAATAAATTGGCATTCACTACAATTGCATTGTGACTGATTTCTAGAGAAAGTGTTTTGTTTTTTGAGGTGCTATAATGTTTCGAAGATCTTCCACAAGGATGGATTGATGGCTTTGAATTTTGAAAGGAGATCTGAGTTGGTTTCTTGAGCCTTCTTTTTTGCATAATACCTTATTTTAATAATATTATCTCCATTCTTCACTAGGGGCCAAATGAATTTGCAGGGGGCTCCATTGTAACTAATGGGGATCTGTAAAACCTAGATGGCTTGTTAGGGGGGAGTGTAGATCTCAATTTTGATGTGCTTAGGTTCTATTTGCTTAGTTTATCAAAGAACCCACCTTTAAGTCTTGACTATCGTTAGGCTGAGGAAGAAAAGGGCCAGTTGGTAGCCATCTGTCACTTGCCGATTTTATTGGTTCTTCGTTATCGGCACTCCAAATGCCTTCCTTCAATATTTGGTCTCGTCCATGAATTAGGCTTGCCCAAATCTAGGATGAACCCCTCTTTTTCCTTGTATCAAGGAAATTAGAGTGAGGAAAATTGGTTGCCTTCAAAAAATGAACTCATAGAGCATCTGGGTTATGGATAATCCTCCAAGCTCGTTTAGCCAACAAAGCTTGATTCGTGGCAGTGAAATCCTTGAAATCTATACCCTTATTCCTTTTTGTTTTGGTAAAGAGACTCCATTTCCTCCAATGAATTCCTCATTCCTTACCATTTGTAGCCTACCAGAACTAAGTTATTCTCAAGCAAATTCTTTTAGGAAAGCCTATTGGAAATTTGATAATGGACATAGCGTAAAAGGAAATTGCCTGAACAACCATCTTTATTAAAACTTCTTTCCCTGCTCGGTTGAGGAGCTATTCTTCCACCTATCCAACTTTGCAAACATCTTTTCTATAATCCATGATAAAGTAAATTTTTTTCACTTGCCCCATTATGTAGGAATACCAAGATACTTGCTTGGTTTCTCTCAAACAGGGATTTCCAAGATACTACTGAGTCTGTGCTTTGCCGTTAGGTCCACATTTCTACCCATGATGAGCCCCGATTAGCTAAGTTATTCTCTGCTCGAAGCCTTAGAGAACTTATTAAGAATGTCCATAAAAACATAGGCCTCAGGATCAACTGCTTTAGCAAAAAGGATTATGTCATCCACAAAGGGAAGGTGAGATAGAGTAAGAGCACTTGCTAAAATCTTGACACCTTTAATACTCCCTTCTGCCTCTGATTTTTTCAAAAGATGGGATAGGGAATCGATAGCAATGTAAAAAAGACAGGGAGAGAGAGGGTCCCCATGATGCAGTTTTCTTTGCAGGATGAGCTTAGGGAAAAGTATTGTTAGCTCTAGAACCCTTTAAAAAGTATCAGTGCTAAACATTTTGAGTGATAGCGAAACCAATTTCGTAAAAATATTTTGAAGAAGAACTAATTTGTTCCATGAGTTTCTTGAAGAAATAAACAGGTCTTTTGCGTTTACATACACGTTCCTAAAACGAGATTATTTTCACAATGACATGTGCAGATATGTTTATCTCATTTAAAGAGATTTGCACTTAATGAAAGTGAAAAATATATGATGAAATGAACATATATATGCTCAATGGATGAAAGAAAATTCTCAAGTACAAGAAATCAATACTCAAATCTTCAGAAAGTAACACATGACTTCAGAAAGTGCAATTCAAGTGAAGATTTCAATCCAACTTTGAAGCAACGTGTGATTATCATCTTCAATCATCATGATTGTATTTCACAACAAGCTATGATTGAAGCGTAGAAGATCAAAGAGATGTCCACAAACTGAGATGGTACTTCATAAAGCATTTTTCACCGTAAATAGTGTACTTTACAAGAATATGAGGCAAATTTAAAATTCAAATTTAAAGTCAAACCCAATCAAATACTGACGTGACATCTTTTCTACCAACTTGGTCAATTGCCTTAGCTTCTAAAAGGGAACATTTAGAAACCTTGCTCAGAAAGTAAAAAGTAGTTTCTGAAGGTGGCTTTAAAAACCTCTATTACACAACGGCTTCTACAATTGCTCTGACATGCTAAGCTACTCCTCTAGACTTCATTTCCAAGATAAAAAAAGAAGATCAACATGTGTCACAGGGAAAACATATCAAGGGCAATAATCATAAATGAAAATCAAGTATAAAAGGAGATGTTGTGCTTACAACAAATAGACTTTTGCTGATATACTGTGCTGAAATACTGAAGAAATTTCCTCTCATCATCTATAAAGTTATTACTGCTTGTAATCAGTTTTATTTTTGTAAAAATCTTCTTCCTACATTCTTATTAGATAACATCATTCTTCCGAGGAAGAATAGATAGGAAGAACCCATTCAAGTTTTCTAGCTCTGATACTATTTATTCAACGAAAACTCAAATATTGGTTAGTTTGAGGGCTACAATCCAAACAAAAACCTTTATAATCCCGATTCGGTAGTGATCGGTGTGAGTTAGCTTAGAGAGGCTAAGCAAAGGCTACTTGAGTGTGACAGTAGAGTGAGCTGTTGATCACTAAGTTAGTTTGGAGAGGCTAAGTAAATACTACTTGTAAGTGACAGTAGAGTGAGTTACTGGTCATGAAGTTAGCTTGAAAGGGCTAGTTAAAGACTACTTGAATGTGATAGTAGAGTGAGCTACTCGTCATTGGATAAAACCTGAAAAGGCTACTGTAAAGATTATCTAACTTTCTCGGGTTAAGAAAAGGGCTTCAATAGAACTCAACGGAGGTTAACAACTGAATATAGGCAAGTTGGCCGAACCAATATAAAAATCCTTGTGTAGTATATTCTTCCTCCTTAACTCTCCTTTATTTACTGCTTTGTGTTTTTTATTTAGTGTTCTTTGAAAATCCTTTTTCAACATGCTTTTTACATCTTTATTATTGTTCAGAAAGTTATTTTCTGATGTATACTAGCATTATTTCCATTGCACTTCAAGTTTAAACTTGATAATATCTATTTAAGGTTTTCAGGAACAAAAAAGAAAAGAAAAGTCAAGCATGATTCAACCCCCACTTCACGTGCACTTGTGGGAGATCATTCAAGAAGGAGACTACGTTCCAACGGAAGAAGTTTCAGGAACTGAAGATGCACCTTCCACCTCTAGAGAAGTTCCCATAAGTAGATGGATAGAGCAACATAAAGCTAGAGTTCTATTGAATTCCAAGGCTAAGTATCAACTCATGTGTGCACTAAGTAAAACTAAATATGATAAGATTATTTCTTGTGAGATGGCCAAGGAGATCTGGATAGACTAAACATGTTGTATGAAGGTACAGACCAAGTCAAGGAGACTAAGATCAGCATGTTAGTTCATCAATACGAAATGTTCAAAATGAATGAACAAGAAAGTATTGATGATATGACTATAAGGTTTTTGCATATCGTAAACCATCTGAAGGGGCTGGGCAAAAAGTATTTGAACGCTGAAATGGTTAGGAAAATTCTGAGAAGCTTCCCAGCAAATTGGCTTCCCAAATTCACTGCCATCACAGAAGCTAAAGACCTTCAAACTCTTGGCTTGGATGCACTCATTGGGTCACTCAAAACCTATGAGGTTATACTTTGAGGTTCATGGTGAAACTATGAAGAAGAGCAAATCCATGGCCCTAAAATCATCACACTAAAAACAGAAGAAAGGTAAAGCAATGAAATTTGTTGAAACCTCTTATGATGATGAGGGATCAGAACATGAGTCCAAAGAAGAAGATGTCCAAAGCTTGGGAAAGTAGAACAAAGAAGAGAATAAACATTAACCTTAGAAAAAATGGGAAAGGCAAGAGAAAATTGGAAAGCGTTACTTGCTATAACTGTAGTGAGAAGAGAGACTTAAAAACTGACTGTCCTAAACTCAAGGTTCCACAGAAAAGTCCTTCACAAAGAAGAAAAGGATGCTAGCCATGTAGAGCGACCCAGAGGAGGAGAAGAAATGATTAGAAAGGCAAGATGAACTTAAAGTGTTGGAAATCTATTCTTCATGGCTGGCTATTCTTTAGAAGGAGATCTTGAGATAAATAACTCTTCTGAATCTAATCCTTCTTATGATGAATTGTTAGCTTTATATAAAGAATTGTTTGAAAATTCTCAAATTCTTTTCTTTCCCTATCTCAACCTCAAAAAGAACCATTAGAAAGTGATTCTAGAACTTGAAAATGCCAAATTTGATGTTAAGAATCTAAGGATTGAGAAAGATGAAATAATAAGAGAAAACAAATTTGATGTTAAGAATCTAAGGATTGAGAAAGATGAAATAATAACAGAAAACAAATTTTTGAATATTAAACTCAAAGCCTTAGAAGTTGAAGTCACTGAGAAAGATCAAAAAACTCAAAGAAACTTTTGAGCTCAAAAGGACTTCAAAACTTCTCAAATTTGATATGGAGAAAATGGTAAATGGCTCCAAAGATATTGAGTTGATGCTTGGTGGCCAAAGGTCTTAATTTCAAAAGACTAGGTTGGGATATGAGAATGAGATAGATGAGAAAGGAAAAACAAAGGAAAAACAATCTCTCCTAAGAAAGCAAAGAATAAAGTTTCTTGCACTTTCTGTCACAAGAAGGGACACCCACCTAACAAGTATTTTATGAGAAATAAATAACTAAAGCAGGTTGGGAAACCTCCTCCAAGAAAAACTAATCCAAAAGGACCCAAGAATGCAAAAACTATTTTTGTTGCAGGTGTACCTGAGAACGCACGTTGACAAAGACAATAAGTGGTATATGGATAATAGCTACTCCAAACACATGTCTGGCTCCAAAAAGTGGTTCAGAAACTGGAAGCCCAAGAACTTTGGATCGATTAAATTTGTTGATGGAGGTAAAGCTAAGGTCACAAGAATAGAAATTTTGGTAAGAATGACTCCCACCAAATTTCTGATATTTTACTTGTTAATGGTCTAGCTCTCAATTTGCTGAGCATCAACCAATTATGTGACTAGGGCTTCAATGTTTTATTTAATGGTCATGCTTGCACAATTGTAAATCCCACTTTGGGACAATTCATTTTATTTGTCTAGAGATATGATAACATTTATTTGTTATTCTTGGATGATCTTCTAGATCAAGATATAAAATATTTTGCATTCTTCATGGATAATAAGTGGCTGTGGCTTAAGAAACTTGGACATGCTTGTATGAAGCTTCTTTCTGGGTTATTTCAGAAAGAGCTTTTTAAAGGTTTGCCTAAGATTAGACTTGACAATGATTCAACTTGTGATTTTTGTGAAAAAGACAAGTAGACCAAAGCTTTTTTCCATAGAAAAAAATATGGTCTCAACCACTAAATCACTTGAGCTTTTACATATGGATTTTTTTGAACCAAACAAGACTGCAAGTCTTGCTGAAAAAGATATTGTCTTGTCATAGTGGATGATTTTTCTAGATTTACATGGGTGAATCCTAACTTCTAAGGATGAGGTGGTTGAAAGATTTAATATTTTTGCAAAATGAGTTTGTATTTAAAAAGATTCTCAAATTACCTCTATAAGATCAGATCATGAAGCAGTATTTGAAAATCATGCTTTTGACCAGCACATATGGGGTATTATCCTTTATGGAAGCCTTCAGAAATTAATTTCATGCAATCATGTATAGTTAATTAATAAGTTAATGCTCATAATAAATTATAAAAATAAATAAATAAATAAATTTCTCAATACTTCTTAAAAACTTTATTAATAAAATACATAAAATATTTAATTTTTTCAAATTATTCCAAAATCCATAACTGAAATAGACAAACTTAAATCATGCTTCTGAAAGAAAATTACATAACATATCCTTGAAAAAATATGTATGCTAAATGATGTCCAAGGGCCCTGCCTGCAAACTATTGGAGCACTCTGTTCTAACATGATCCTAATTTAAATTTCACTACAAAGTGAAGCTTACCAATGGGAATAGCTACATGGCTTTTGAGGCTGGGACTGAACAATAATTAGATCTGCAACTATAACTGTAAGGGAGAGGAAAAAGGAGGGGTTAGTTCATCAAAACTTAGTGAGCGAGTCTCTACTCATAACCCACATGGAACAACAAAGTTAATACATGCAGCAAATATAAAACATTTTTTATATTTAAATACATATAATTGTACTGAAAATAATAATTTAACTGAATCCATGGCAATAACTAGTAAAGAAACATGAATTATTCCGTACATAAATATCTGAGTTAAATAGCTCAATCTGAGTCAATGGCTATTCTGATGAGCATCTAACTAAGTCCATAAATGGACACCACATTGGGTTCCTTACTATGGGTGAGTTAGTCATCTAATAAACTACTTGGTACCAAGGTTAACGATCAATCCTACAGTCATTAACTCGCTGTTCTGTTTCTCAATAATTACCAAAAAGTAACTAGCAATAAAACTGAATAAATCTGAAAGCTTTGAATTTATATAATTCTAACAAAATGACTGTAGCATAACTAAGGTTATGAAATTATGTCCATAGGATCACCGATTCGTAGACTTAGTGATTTTAGAAGCCTATAGAGTATGTATCTGGCAATTGCTATGAATCATACTTAGTTCAATACTTTCAATAAATCATAGTTGAGGTTATAAATTCTTAATAGGAAATCCATAGTCTGAAAACATGGTAATCAATATTGCTACTGCAAACATTAAACTGAGGTCTCGTAATTTCATAAACTAGAAAAAGATATTCCATAATATGCAAGATATCAAATATGGTCCCATGAGCTTTCTAAAATTAGGTTTTCATGATAACTATGAAAAATAATAATTTTTCTTGAAATTGGCATAACCCATGAAAGCATGTATTTACCATAAGTCATTCTAGAAGTTCATAAACAATTCATATATGGGAACATACTAATAAGACCAAATGTATGGTCATGAGCTTAAATCTACTCACTGTTCATTGTTAGGAGTGTCTAACCACTGCCTATATGATATTGGGGAATTGGAATGACACTCTCAACTACCTTGGAATTATAGATAAGAATTATGAATGATTTGGAATTGAATGAGAAGAGAAAACTATACCACAATAGTTTAAAGTTTGGCTAAACTCATAACCATATAAGGATAGGGGTGAGAGCCCTTATCGGAAGAAATTAATCAAGGTGGATTAAGAGAAATTGCATCTTTTTCTTTAGGGAAAAATCTTTGGGCAGCTAGGGTTCTTAAAAGAATATTTAGGAGTTCTATGATGTTTCAAATATATACTAGAAGATAAAGGATATCACCAGCAAATTTTATTTTATCTTTTTCATTTTTATTTCTATTTTTTTCATTATTAACTTTTATTAAGGCTTTAGCTTCCATTGCAGTTAGAATTTGGCCTCAAGACTAGAAATAGCACATGTAGATGATTAAGTTAGCTTTGTAATGCCACAAAAATCACGTCAATTGAACATCTACAACTCAAGATATTTATAAAATGCTGAACAAGAATCATACTTGATAGCACAAGAATAAGGCTATGTTAAAGATATTTTATAGATATATCCTAACTAATAGTGTGATATTAGCAACAATAATATAAGGATAATAGTTGAACTAAATCTAATCGTATCTTTTGTAACTACTTAGACAATTCAAATTCAAATTACCTTAACATATCTCTTAATTATCTTTGTATCACGAAAATATATATATATATATATATATATATATATATATATATTGAAATGAAAAGTTAATAAGGTTTTTAAAATAAATAATATATATCTTGGTGTATTCACAATATGCACTTGTTTCTCTTTTGAAATAATGACAACGAGGACGACAACAACAACAACAACGATGATGATAACAATTTACATGATGAACAAATTTTGCACTCAATTCTAATAATTAATAAATTCTTAAAAATATCTAATAATTCTCTATAAAAATAATATCTAACAAATTATTTTCATAATACATGTTAAATATAAATAATATCTAATATCTTCAAGTAAGTATCATTGTAACTTAACAATACTTGAAAAATTATTTTCAAATCACAATGGTTATGATTTTGGTTAACTATTAATCATTTTGAAAATCTTCAACTATAAATTTATCTATAGTCAAATTTTCATGAAACTGATATGTATACGTTGAAACATATTTTTCTAACCTATTCATTCTATATATCTATATTTTTGAAAATATTTGACTATTTTGTAACTGATTAAAATTTATATCTATTATCAATGTAAAATATTTTATGCTAACATCATTATTACAAAAGTTGTATATATGAATACTTATATACACTAATAATTAAATCTTTATAGAATAATTACAATCTCTAATAAAAGGAAGAGACAAATCTCAAATTTTCACTTTACACATTATCATTTATAAATTCTCAAATCCTAACTAATATTTACACCATAAATATAAATGATAGATATCTAAGTAAATCATAATTTTAGAAATGATATAAAAATTAATTTATAAAGAGCGTATGTGATAAAAAAAATTAGTATGATATTTCTTTTTTAATTCTAACAATATCTACAATACTAATACAAATACTAAAATCAATGATAATTATAAACAATATTGGATCTAATAGATTTGATAAGATAATATTTTTAAAATTTAAAATCAAACATTATATCAGAAACTAAATATCATATTACATAAATATGGGTTGGAAAGTACACGAGAAGGGGGTTTGCATCATGCTCTGCTTCTCTTTCCTTTTTGGTTATTGAAAACTCAAATAGAATACTACCAAGCATTGAGCTTGTAGTGCAATAGAAATATAGTTAGGTTCGTCAAAAGTAACTTTCTGAACTATAGCGTTAGCAACAGAATAGTAATAGAAGAGTAAGAACAAACTTTAAGCAGATATTAAAAATAATCTCAAATCAGTGAAAGTAAAGGAGTTAGGGAAGAAGGGAATCCTGCACATATATTTTTATACTAGTTCGGCCAACCTGCCTACATGCAGTTCTCGACTACCGTTGAGTTTCACTATACCTTTCTTGACCCGAGAAAGAAAACCAGGATAGTCTTTGCAGTAGCCTTTCTAAGTTCTTTCCTATGACTAGTAGACAACCTCTGCTATCACAAACAAAGTAGTTATTCATCAGCCTCTCTAAGCTGAAACAAGTAGTTAACGCCCTAATTTTTTCTACTGTACAAAATGACAAAAATATCCCTGAAGTTATTTTTGCACAAGAATCGAGGGCGGCAAGTCCAGAGCATCCTCAATGGGGTAATTTAATATTAGGATAAGGTTATATGAGGTTTAGATGGTAATCCGTGCGAAAATCATAAATCCCATATTTTTCTTGTGTTCAAATGATCAAAATACCCTTGAAGTCATTTCTGCCCGGAAATCGAGGACGGCCGGTCTAGGCTATTCTCAAGGGTTTAGCTTAACGTTTGAAGGGGATTAGATGTATTGTGAATGATGTTAGGGGTGAAAACCTCAATTCATAATTTTTCCCGTGCGCGAAATGACCAAAGTACCTTTGGGATAATTGAACGCGGGATTAAGTGACGACTGAACCTGATTATCACCCAGGATTTCAAAATATCAATTATAAGTGTTGAATAATATCTGAAAAAGTCCAGTGGTCCTGGAAAAATTTTATGTGAAATTACTTTTTTACCCCCGATTTATGCTCAATGAGCTTAACTGAGTGATTAAAGAAACATAGGCAATATTAGGCTCTAATAAAAGATGAGTTAATTTTAATTATTAATCATGAGTCAAAATAATTAATTGAGATTATTTAAGGCTTAAGATTGCTTGGGGAAAAAAAAGGTAAATCCCTTTCATAATCAAAGAGATCTTAAGACATCAAGAAAGTCAAAATGGTGAATAGTAAATTCTTTTTCTTGTTCCCTAAAATTAGGAACTTTGTTGGCATTTGAATTTCAAACTAAATGAAATTAAGTTCAACTAAGTGTGTATGACCACTCTTTAATTATGTCTTGAAGCTCCTAAACACATGATTACCAACCTATATACTTAATTACCAATCCCTAAACCTTTGCCTAATCAAATCTATGTCTAACCCAAGTTTTAGCCCACATGAAAAATTAGAATTTCCCCCCAATGAGCCAAGGAAGGCCGCAGCCTTCCCTCCCTTTTACACTATCATACTTTAATTTTTAACACTTATACACTCAAGAAAACTTTCACTTTTGCCATTCACTTTTTTGTTGTGTCTTGTTCAAGAAGGTTGACCAAAAAACTCTCCATTCTCTCTCAACTCAAGATTTCTTTTCTTCTTCCTCTACCACCAAGAACCTCCACCCTCAACCTCCTCTCCACCTCAAACCACCACATCACCACCATAGATCATCTCCAAGACACATTACCTTTCCATTCCAAGACACAAAAGCTCAAGAGAAATCCTCATTTTCTTTTCTTCTCCCTTGGCCGAATTTATTCTTGCTCCAACGGAAGATTTGTTCTTCTCATTTCTTGCACAAGACCAAGCTTTCTCTTGCAAAAAGAAAACACACTTGGTAGGAATTTTTGTTTTGAGTTCTTCTTCATTTTCTTTGTTTACATTTCGATTTTGATAGTTGTTAGATGGTCAAGTTCTTCCTCTTTTTCCTTCTTAAATTTTTGGTTTTGATGTTGGATTAAATGTTCAAGACTATAGCTTGATGATGAGGGCTTTGATGTTGGTTGTATTACCATCATTTCTTTGACCTCTAAAGCTTAAGGCTTGATCTTTGATTTTCAAAAGAATATGAGAAATGGTTTGGTCATTGGTTTTATTTGGTTTTCTTTTGAGCTTGATGATGAGTTCAAGAAATGAGGTTCTTAGAACCATCGTGTTGATGGATTCTAAAGATCATTTCCATTTTGTGAGATTGATTGGGTTTAAGGAGTTATTCTTTAAAAGTCTTGAGTTTGAAGCTTAAAGAGATAAAAATGGAATCCATTCATGTTTATGTTCCAAGTTCTTGCATCTCATGTTTGAATTCCAAGCCTTGCATATCATGCTCATTTTCCAAGTTATCACCTTAAATCTTGAAGATAAGAAAATTGACTTGAATTTCATATTTATATTTCTAGTTTGTATGTTTATGATTCAAGTTATCACTTAAGTCTTGAAGACTAAAAATGAGCTCGCATCTTCATATTTAAATTTCAAGTTTTGTACATCATATTTATATTCCCAAGTTGTCATCTTATAATGACAAAGATTAAAATGAGACTTGCATATCATGTTTATGATTCTAGCCATCACCTAGATTTCTAAAGCTCAAGATTTGCCTCTTTCATCTTAAATGGGAATTTTGATTCATGGATACCTTTTGTTATATATATATATATATATATATATATTTGGCCATATGAGGATTTGATTTTTTAAAAGTTGGCTTTATTTTATTGTGAGAGTTGAATCTTATTTCTATGGTGTACAAAGGAGTTTGAAAGATTCAGGAACTTAAAAGGAGTAAAAATGTGATTTCATGTGATTAGAAACCTATTATTGAAGAGTTTGCTTTAATTTTGGATAATGTGAATATGATTTCAAAGAAAATGTTGGAATGATGTTTAAAAAGGTTTTGGAATAAAGCAGCAACTTGAAGGGTGTCAAAACTTGAGTTTTTCAACCTTTGGAGTTTCTGGTAATCGATTATCAGCATTTTTTTAATGCTTGAAAATGAGTTTTTGACATTGGTAATCAATTACCAGGATTTTGGTTGATAGGCCCAGAATGTGTTTTTCACACTGGTAATCGATTGTACAGCTTATGTAATCAATTACCAGCAAGCCAATCATGTTGATTTCAAAATTTTAACACTGCTAATCAATTATACAACCTATGTAATCGATTACCAACAACTTGGCCATGTCTATTTTGAAAAATTAAACTATGTAATCGATTACCGGCTCATGTAGTTGATTACTAGACTCAGAAATATATAAATAACTGTGTTGCCACTCGAACTAACATGAATTGATGGCTTTGTGTGCTTGATCTTTGAATTATATAAATGATGATATCTTGTATGTTGTATATATCTTGTTGAGCACATGCATTAGCTGAGTCTGATCCTTGAATTCCAGCATACTGGGTAGGAGCATGTTTATTGTTATAAGATGTTGATTGAGGACATGCTTGTGGATGTATGCAAAGAATATGATGTGTGCTTAGGTGATCAATTGCATGATGAGTTATGGCATGTTATAATTATGTTTGAATAATTGAGATGCTTGATTTATGAAGATTATGAGCATAAAATGTTAAATGATAAATTATGGTTATACGTTTCATGTTTACGTTTCTAAATGACATGCCAAGGTTAAGAGATCCTCTAATTAAAAGATATGAGAGGTGAGCCAATACTGGCCCTCTAGTCTCCTCTAATTAAAGGTTAGGAGAGGTGATCTAACAAGACGATCCTAAGCTATGAGTATGAAATGTTAAATGATAAGTTATGATTGCATGTTCATGTTTACATCTCTAAATAACATGCTAAGATTAAAGGTGGTATAAAACACTCGAAAATGATCCTTCTACAATGGGTCGGGCCCAGCATAAGGTGATGCAAGGAGGTGATCTTTTTGTAATGGGCCAGGTCCAGCGAAAAGTGATCCAATGCCCCCTAACGCGCACTTTGGGAGTCGGGAATTTGCTTAACGAGAGGATAAGTGTAGACTAATAATGACTAGTTAGGTGTGAGCTCATAACCTAGAACTCTCAAAGGAGAGAATATTACGGTGGCCCCATACAAAAGAGAATAAGAAGTTTAAGTCACCTAAAAGATTAATGAGGAAAAGATCATGCCTGCAGAGTTGCATTTTGCATGTTATGACTATTTAATATGATCCTTATGACATCTTGCTTGTGGCATTGACATGCATTCATGACTTAGTATGTTGCATTTATAACATTAAGATTCATGCTGAAAGATACGGGTCTCAGCTAATGGTATTTGGAATTTAATAAATAAATCTTATTTATGTCCACTACTTTTATAATGAAACCCGAGGTTCCTAGGAACAATAATGGTGACACATGTATGGAGATGGATACCCTATTGAGATTCTTATATAAGTTTCTTACTCCCCCTCGTTCTTTCCATCTTCATCTTCAGATAAGGTTAATGACGATGTTCGCGGACTTCCTTGAGATGTCGACATAGGAGTTGCACTATGGTCAATTTCAGAGTGGCGCAGTGGAAGCGGAGATGTAGTCCTTCCTACTTATAGCACCTAGGAGTTGCCTCGTCTTCGTAGATGCTCATAACCTCATTTTTAGTAGACACACACCCACGAGGGGTTTAGCTATGTCATAGTATGCTTAGCTTTTGAATTAATGTATGCTCGATCATTATGGGTGGGCTTGGTACAATTTTTATGGCATTATGCTCGTGGAATATTTCTACATTTTCATTATTTTTATTATTTGACATAATATTTAAAGTCAATATTATGATATGATGACATTCTCAGTTTATGCTATACTCTGTTGTGATTTGCATGTATGCTATGTGATGGATGGTTAAGAATATGCCAATGATATGTACTATTATTAAGTAGTATATGATGAATACTTATGTGCTACAATTTATGCACGAATGACTCATTGTTTGGTCTTTCAAAAAAATTGGGTTGTATTTTCCTTAGACTTATTTTCAAAGTTTAAAAGTCAAGTAAAGTTTTGAGACGAAAGAGTAACAACTAATGATTAACCATTATGCATCCTAGGCATATTGTGTTGAAAGTTAGGGTGTTATATTTTGGTATCAGAGCAGTTCAGTTCACACGGAGCCTGGGGATTAGACTAACTATGTTTCTTCAACATGATGCGATAGTTATGTCATGTATAGTGCTTTATTGATAGGACAAGTTGTAGGATAGAAATGCATGACTCTTGCATATGCGTGTGTGCCATGGTAGCTAGCTCATTTTACATAAAGTATTGAGCCTGATCACCTCGGTGTCTGTTGCTCTGTGTGCTTGTGTCACAACCCGACATGAGGAATCACATCCCCATGTAAGCCCCGTGATCTCTGAGTCTTTCTATATGCATAAAATAACATACTTTTCATTCTGAAAACATGATTTCATCTAAATCTCTATTTATACTTTATATCTAGAATTATAACACTGAAATACTTGCTAAATGAAGCTTTGAAAATCTCTTAATCATACTCTGAAAATCCATTCAACATGTGAACTGAATCATAAATACATCTCTAGTTTATTACATAAACTCTAATCAAACTCTACAATTTCAAATCCATAATTATGAACTAAAAATATACATAGCTGTTCAAATACTTAAATCAAATACATAATCTGAAAAATAATGCATGGCTCGAATTCTGCCTGTGCATCTACACTAACAAGACTCTAAACTACGCTTTACTCCAAAGTAAGACTCACCGCTAAAAAACAACTGCATCCACCAAATTAGAGTCTGGGCTACATTTGCACCTGCATCTATGAGGAGGAAAGGAGAGGGGTGAATTATCGGACTTAGTGAGTGAGCTCTGACCCATCACCCACATGGGACAATCAAGGATAATATGCATAATGCAATATACATGCATTGGCAAAACATTTCCAATATTTACATAACATAGTTACTCTAGGAAAATATCTTCCATTCCGCAAATTCATTAATTCATACTAAAATATCTTTGAGTTCTTACTTTAGCAAGAAAATCATTTCTCATATACATAGTGGCTCTTAAATCATATATTCCTTTTAAATCACCAAAAATCTCTGGAAAACATTAACATTCTCTGAAAACATAAATAACAGTATCTTAATAGAGAAACAGGAATATCTGATTATGCCCAATTCATGTGACATAACAAAATCTCTAATTATGCATGCCAACCATGGCATAACAAAATCTTTGAACTCTAGGGTACTTAACTAGGCCTCATTTCTGATCTTTCTAGCCCTGGGGGCGACTTAGTATACCAAGGTTAACGGAATAACTGTCGTTAACTCACAATCTATTTCTCTATTGCTACTATATATTGTCTAAATCATAAAAACTAAGTATTCTTCTAAAGCTTTGTATTAGGCTTTACTCTGGAGTTAAAACTCTATCACATAAATACTCTGCTCTAGCTCTTTATAAAATTGTTTAAATATGAAAACTCTTGAAACTCTATAGGCTCTGAACTCATACAACTCTAGTAACTTGACTTTAGCATAACCGTGACTGTGAAATCATGCCTAAGGGATCACTCGCCTGCAGGCACACTGATTTCAAGCTCACAGAATATGTATTTGACAATCACTATAAATCATACTGAATTCTATATTTTTGGAATATCACAAGACTGAATTTCTAAAATCTCATTTCTTAAGATAACCTCTTTTATAAATTAATAACTGCAATATCATAGATTGAAATGGAAAGGTTCAAATCATGAAATCTCTAACATTATAATATAGCATCTCTACTTGACATTATTGCTAAAATAGCTTAACTAATATTCTAAACTCATATTTCGAAATCTCTTGTCTTGAAATATAAGTATGTCACAACTCTTGAAACGTGTATAATAACAACTTACTAAATCATGTTTTCTCAAAATATATCTCTTAGAGTTGTACATAAAACATTTCCATAACGTACAATGTGCTAATCGTGGTCCCATGGTTTTCTAAAACACATTTTCATGTCATATTCAAATTCATACTCTTTGCTATAACTTGTAAAAATCCAAATCATATATATTTTTATCTCTTCTTTCATGCTCAATAATCATCATTTATCAAGCATAATTATAATGGCAAAACTAAGGCCATGAGCTTGAACCCACTCACCTTTTGGAGCCATGAGTATGTAGGCACCATCAACTTGACCTCCGAAGCATGGAATAGCATCAACAACTACCATAGATCATCATTGTCTTAAGATTAGTCTCTATTAATCTCTAAACAACTTTAATCTAACTCTAACAACATTGGGGAGCATCCCTATTTGACAACAAAGGAGACAAACAACAACTTAATCACTATTATATGAAATGGGAAGGAAACGAACAACAAAACCCATGAAATCTTACCTCTGATCACTTGGAAGGAAGGAAGATTAGAGTTAAATTGAGTGGAGAGGAGAGGAATTGTGTTGGGAGATGAGGGTTTCAGTTTTGGGGAGAGAAATCTTGACTTGGGGTGTTTTATAGGGGTTGGGGTGTTCATTTAACGAAATTGCATCGTTTTTAACTTTGTCATCGGGCCTATTCACTATAGGGAGCCTTTTGGCTTGCCTCCTCACTGTAGTGACCAAAACTCACTGCAGCGAGCGTGTTCTGCAGCAATAACACCCCAACTTCATCCCTTGGCCCTTCACACCACCAGGGCTTTCCCGGTGACACGGGTGGGTCCTGGGGGACCTTAGGGCCGTACTTGACTTGTACAAGGACACGTGTACCTAGGGTATCACAGCTTAGGAACCAATGGCATGACCATGACAGGATAAGACTTTGGGCGTGAACGATCAAAGTAGTGAGACTGCCGAAGCCCTCTGGGGCATGGCAAGAGCCATGCAAATGATGTTTGAACGGATGGACTGCCAAGTTGATTCTGATCATGGCTCTAATGTTGCTAATAGCCAAGAGCATGCCCGATTTGGGGAATTTCGTAAGGCGAAGTCGCCATCGTTTAGAGGAGATCTAAACTTGAACCAAGCTGATGAGTGGATCAAGAGCATGGAGAAGATATTTTCGGTGATTGCATGCACCAAGGAATGGAAGGTGACTTTTGTCACCTACATGCTAGAAGCGGATACCGAGTTCTGGTGGACTGGCACTCGACAACTACTGGAGGCATCAAGCACCATGATCAACTGGGAGATGTTCAAGACCTGCTTCCAGGAGAAGTACTTTCCAGTATCGGTGAGGAATGCCAAGGATGTGGAGTTCATGCAGCTGACCCAAGGGATAAGCATCGCACAGTACATTATGAAGTTCGAGGAGCTAATTAAGTTTTCAAGGATCTTTTAGGGTAAACCTGCCGAGTATTGGAAGTGCGTGAAGTACGAGTCCGGACTAAAGACGGAAATAAATGTCACCATCGCTCATTTGGAAAGTAGGGATTTTTCCACCCTAGTCAACAAATGTCGCATTATCAAGGAAAGTAACAAAAAGCTAAGCTTAGCAAAAGCGGAGGACTATAAGAAGAAGCTGGCACCACAAGCCTTGACGTTTAAGTCTCGAGTGCATAACAAGATCCTTCAACATAAGGGATCGAATGGTCCAAAGGAGGAGGCACTTCAGAGGGACCTTGTTGTTGATTGTCCAACGTGTAGAAAGAACCATGGTGACCGTCCCTGTGTAGCTGGCCAAGGACTGTTCTTTAGGTGTGGCGAGTCTGGCCACATGATTCAAGATTCCAATGTGAAGTCCCTAAGATTAAATGCCATTTTTAGACCTCAACGCCAAGGATGAGTATTCACAATCAATGTTGAAGATACCTTCTGCTTTAATGCCCGAGGTAAGCATAAGATAAACAGTAGGATGTCGGATAAGCTTCTTAACTTCGGTAGAATCTTTATGACTCCTTGATTCGTGTCCCTTTAATCTTTGGTGGCCTTCTTGCATTTGCTTATATTCGAGTGTCCTTGTGAATGGCTTGATCATGTTTCTTCTAGTACACCTGTTAGATACGTCATGATTTCTTAAGTTTCCATCCTCGTATGTGTGGTATATTTTTTCGTCCCTATTTCAAGTTTTCTACTTGTGGATAGTTTTAGTGATAACTCCGTGACTGTTTGGCTTTCACCTTCTCATTGGAGCTAATGTACTCTCTTTTTGATCTACGAAACCTAGCTACATTTGTTGCTCCTTTTCAAAATAAATAATGTTAAAGATGAGTTGCCCTACCCTTTGAGTTTCTACTTTGTATGAGTCATGAGAATTGACTTTACCTAATGTAGTCACTTGTGCCCAGTCGAGGCATATTCTTCAAGAGTGCTTGGATTGTTGGTGAACCTTCATATCACCTGTTTTTCATAATTGCGTTCGTTTCTCTTATTTTGACCCGTCATACCTATTCAACTAGTATAAACATGTACATGTAGTGAATTTCAAGGGCGAAATTCTTTTTAAGGACGGGAGTAATGTAACACCACAATTTTTTCTGCTGTGCAAAATAACCAAGATACCCCTGAAGTCATTTTTGCACGAGAAATGAGGGCAGACTGTCCAAACCATCCTCAATGGGGTGACTTAATATTAGGATAAGGTTATATAAGGTTTAGATGGTAATCCATGTGAAAATCGTAAATCCTCAATTTTTTCTGTGTATAAATGACCAAAATACCCATGAAGTTATTTTTGTCTGAAAATCGAGGATGGACGGTCTAGGCTATCTTGAAGGGGTTAGTTTAACATTTGAAGGGGATTAGATGTGTTGTGAATGATGTTAGATGTGAAAACCTCAATTCTTGATTTTCCCCGTGCACGAAATTACCGAAGTACCTCTAGGGTAATTTAACGCAGGATTAAGTAACGACTGAACCCGGTCATCACTTGGGAGTTTGAAACATTAATTATAAGTGTTGCATGATATCTGGAAAATTCTAGGTGGTCTCGAGGAGTTTTTATGTGAAATTATCTTTTTGCCCCCGCTTTGTATTAAATGAGCTTGACTGAGTGATTAAGAAAACATAGGTAATATTAGACTCTAATTAATGATAAGTTAATTTTAATTATTAATCATGAGTCAAAATAATTAATTGAGGTTATTTGAGGCTTAAGATTGCTCGGGGAAAGAAAGGTTAAATCCCTTTCCTAATCAAAGAGATCTTAAGACATTAAGAAAGTCAAAAAGGTGAATAGTAAATTCTCTTTCTTGTTCCCGAAAATTAGGAACCTTGCTGGCATTTGAATTTCAAACTAAATGAGATTAAGTCCAACTAAGTGTGTATGACCACTCTTCAATCATGTCTTGAAGCCCTTAAACACATGATTACTAACCTATACACTTAATTACCAATCCCTAATCCTTTGCCTAATCAAATCTATCTCTAACCCAAGTCTTAACGCACATGAAAAATTAGAATTTTCCCCCCAAAGAGCCAAGGAAGGCAGTAGCCTTCCTTCCCGTTTACACTCTCATATTTTAATTTTTAACACTTACATACTCAAGAGAACTATCACTTTTGCCATTCACATTTTTTGCTATGTCTTGTTCAAGAAGCTTGACCAAAAAACTCTCCATTCTCTTTCAACTCAAGAGTCCTTTTCTTCTCCCTCCACCACCAAGAACCTCCATCGTCAACCTCCTTTCCTCCTCAAACCATCACATCACCACCATAGATCATCTCCAAGACACATAATCTTTCCATTCCAAGACACAAAAGCTCAAGAAAAATCCTCTTTTTCTTTTCTTTTCTTCTCTTCTCCCTTGGCCAAATTTATTCTTGTTCTAAGAGAAAATTTGTTCTTCTCATTTCTTGCATAAGACCAAGCTTTCTCCTGCACAAAAGGAAACACACTTGGCATGAATTTTTGTTTTGAGTTATTCCTTTTCTTTGTTTACATTTCGGTTTTGATGGTTGTTAGATGGTCAAGTTCTTTCTCCTTTTCTTTCTTACATTTTGGTTTTGATGTTGGATTGAATGTTCAAGACCATAGCTTGATGATGAGAGTTTTGATGTTGGTTGTGTTACCTTTATTTCTTCGACCTCTAAACCTCAAGGCTTGATCTTAGGTTTTCAAAAGAATATGAGAAATGGTTTGGTTGTTGGTTTTCTTTGGTTTTCTTTTGAGCTTGATGATGAGTCCAAGAAATGAGGTTCTTCGAACCATGATGTTGATGGACTCTAAAGCTCATTTCCATTTTATGAGGTTGATTGGGGTTAAGGAGTTATTCTCTAAAAGTCTTAAGTGTGGAGCTTAAAGAGATAAAAATGGAGTGCATTCATGTTTATGTTCCAAGTTCTTACATCTCATGTTTAAATTCTAAGCCTTGCATATTATGTTCATTTTCCAAGTTATTACCTTAAATCTTGAAGATAAGAAAATTGACTTGCATTTCATGTTTATATTTCTAGTCTTGCATGTTTATGATTCGAGTTATCACCGAAGACTTGAAAACTAAAAATGAGCTTGCATCTTCATATTTAAATTCCAAGTTTTGCACATCATATTTGTAACATCCTAATTTTTAACCCAATACTCTAGAACATACTTAGGTTAATCATTAGTCTGTTACTTTATAGTTCTCATTTTTATTTTGAAATACTTAGCGGAAAATACGGGTAAATTTTTTTTTGAAATACAAAGTGAGAGCCGTGTGATGCGATATAACACGTAAAGAACAAAACATACATCTCATAACGTCATAGCATAAGGCACATAAAAGCACATAATGAGAAACACTGAATATCATCTCATATATATATATATATATAACTTGCCCACTTATAAGTGTGGGACTTAATTTAGTACAAAGGAATACATGAAAGAAAATATAACATGAACATAAACATAAACTACTCCCCTACCCGAGTACATCTAATGAGGTAACCTCTAAACAAAAGAAGGTTTACCCTCGTCTATGCGGTGTGTGCACTAACCCGGGCCATCCACAGCCTCCTACTGGCGACTATCCCTCGAGCGTGGTACGTAACCAGGAAACTGAGCAAGCTCCTTCTGCGAGAATAGGCGGAATGGGGCTCGGGGGTGACCTCCACGGCGCGGCCTCATCTCCGGTCGTAGTGCAAGCCTCGGCTGAGTCACGGTGGACTCGTTACCCTCCCCAAGGTCCATGGGTATGGTGAAGGAGGATCCCTCTGAGGGTACTTGGGTTGCCGAATCCTCGGAAGGATTCGTCTCCGAAAAAGACGACGGGCAACGGGGCACATACTGGGGGTAGTCTTGAACGGAGGACGTGGACGGTGGAGTACAGCGAAGCCTCTCCTCTCGGGGACGTGCGCGCTCAAACACCAGGTCATCGCCAAAAGGTGAGACGGGGGAGAAATGATGGGAATGCACAGGGGGAGTGAAGGGTCGACCTATGAACATGAATACTCTAATCGTGCATCGACCCACAAAATGGAATGACCCATGGTTCAGGTCATGGTGCACCTCCCATGTCGGCATGTCCATGAACACCACGAACGTCGCCATCTGAAGACGTAACGGAAAGAAGAGATAGAGGGAGTGAGAATCTTACTAAAGAATCTCAGTAGGGTCTCCTACTACCTAGGTGTCATCGTCTACGTCCTCAGGAACCTTGGGTTTAGTATACAAAATAAGTGAGCATGCATTAAGTCCATTTTTAGGTTCTAAAACATAGTTTAGCCAAGGTCCGTTCATTTTAGCATGATTCTTAATGACATGGATGCAAGCATGTTAAAGAATATATGCATGGCTCCACTTAATACAAGAATAATCATCATATACATAGAACATCATAATAGTAGTGGCATAAAGTGGCAAATAAATTCTCTTTGTGACATAATCATCATAACTTCCTCATGGGCCATCCTAAAAGACAAGCGCTCTGGGGGTGCTCGGCCGAACCGGTGTCACCCAGAACGTGTCACATCTCTAGGTTATGAGCTCATACCTTAACTAGTCGTCACTAGTTCTTACTTACCACTTAACGATAAGCGTATCATAAATCATAAATCCCGACTATCTGAGTACGGGTTAGGGGGCAATTCTCTTAGGGGTGCTCAGCTGAACCGGTGTCACCTAAGAGTATAAATTGGTACCAATGTCACATGAGTTCTATGGAGGTGCTCAGCTGAACTGGTGTCATCCTAGAACCCATCTTAGTACCTTAATTTTCAAAATCTCTTTAAGTCCCCAAATTTGTCAGAAATTCGGCGGCACAATGGCATTACGCCGAATTCCTTCCAAATTTGCTTTATGCCACATAAACATATATCCTCATGAATTCCTCATATGAATAACATTATCATTCTTCACATCACACATGCATCATCATAGAACATTCAAACGCTTACCCTTACGGTAGCTTATGCTTTGACCCCTTACGGGTCTTAATATTGAGATATAGTTATCTAACATCCGTCGTTCATATGTTATGCACCTAAGGGCTCATAATTAATCATCATTCCTAATCCTCAAGTTCATACTCAAATCTGAAAAGCATAGGTCAGAATTTCTAACTTGATTACGGGGTTCTAGAACTTACGTTTTAGACCCTTTCTCGGTTCCGTCTTTGACTAAGGCGTTATAAATTAAATCTAAATCAATTATGAGACATTCCTATGCTTAAGAAATAATTATAAATCACATTTATCATGTTGTAATGTTGCTAGACAGAATCCAGAAAACTAAATGTTCTAAGAGTTCTACATTTGCAATTTTACGGTTTTCTAGTTACTAGTTTCCCTATAGGTGCTAAAATTCAATTCTAGTCCAAATGTTACCAAGTTTTTCATGTCTAAACAATCCTAATCTGATTATGTTCCCATTAAAATAGTTTGGATAAGCTCCAAAAATAAGTGGGTCTAAACTATGTTAAATTCTAGCTTTACGGTATTTCTAGTTAGCTAGTTTCTTACCTATCAAGCATAGAATCGTTCCTACATCATCATGTGATATTTTCACACATTTTAACACAACAAAACATCATCATACAGCCACAAGCTCATCATGACAGTACCGAAAACATCTAACTTCAATAAGAGAACTAAATTGACATCTCTAGGTACATAAGTTAACTAGTTTCTCTTGGAATCGAATTAGAATTTCTAAAACTCTTTGCAAATCATTTTAATTCATCAAGAGGCTAAGAGAAGCCTTAGGTCAGTGACCAAAATATATTTCATCTTCTAAAAGGGAATAAAGTCATATCTCATGATAACATAACCTTGTAAAGATTGTAAAGCTTTTAAGAAAAACTTAGAACATAGACTATTAGTCATTGTAGCTAGATGAAAACTCATTGCAAGTCCATCATCACTACTTGGCCGAAAACATGCATTCAAAGAATGCATTCACATTAAATTTTAACTTGAAATGAAATGGGCAAGTCTTTGAGCTCTAGGTTCTTAAGTTATGACATAAAATAAACGTGCTCATGCTTTTCATTTTTAATCTTGCTTACAAAATAAAGTGATGACTTAAATTAAATATGCAAGGCATAAACTTAAACGTGCAAGCTTGAAAGTAAATATGCAAGGTTCAATTCTTTATTTTAGTGCTCTTGGCCCAACAACAATCGACTTTAAGGCCGAAATAGAAAGGCTTTGAGAATTAAATTAAGTGATGATGCAAGTTCCATTTTAATCTTTATGTTCTTAGGTGATAGCTTGAAAGTAAAGGTGCATAGCAAGAATGTAAATATAAATGCAAGCATAAAATAAATTATGCAAGTTCATTTTATCTTTCTAGAACTCTTAACAAGACTTTAAAGAAACTTAAACCTCAACCCAAACTCATCAAACCAAGATCAAGTAAAGTCTAGAGTCCTTAGAACTCAATATATCATTTTTTTAGAAAATCAAAACATTTAGCATATAAAAGAAAAGGAAGTGGCCGAAACTTCAAGAAGGAAAAGGAACATTTTAAAACTCTAGGGTCCATGATCTTGATGATATATTAACACCAACATCATGAGACCTCATCATTGAGTCCTTAGAACTATTTTGAAACATCACCAAAGATAGAGTTCTCAAGAGTTCAAGAAAGGAAGAACTAGAAACATTTTTGCTCAAGAACAAAGATCAAGCTCTAGAGTTTGTTTCAAGTGATGAACATCATCATGAAACTCTCATCATCAAGCTCTCATTTCTCTATTCTCAAGGGCTCATGGCTGAAACAAGAAAGAAAAAGGAATAGAGAAGAAGTTCTAAAAAGAAAACAAGAGAAACCATGAACTTCAAGCTTTAAAAAAGAAGATTCATGGAAAGAAATCCCTACTTGGTGTGATGATCTTGAAGATGGAAGAAGAAGATAAAGAACTTGAAGAACTTTGAAGAGCTTGAAGAACACTAGAACTTTGAGAGAAAAAGAAAAGCTTTGGAGAGAACTAAACTTTGCAAATGATCTAAAAGTGGTGCAAGCTCCTCAAGGCATTCTATTTATAGAGAAATGAAGCAAATGGAAGGTGCATGGAGGGGGAGGAGCTTCGGCCATCAGATTGGGAGGGAGCCCATGAGTTCCATGAGGTGAGATAATGTGGTCTTGAGGCATGGTGAGGTATGGTTCAAGGTATGGCTCAAGCATGGTTCTTTGAGTGAGAAAACAAATCAACATGTGGTCAAATGGGGGAGGAGGTGGCCGAAATGCATCAGCCCATGTGGGGTTGTGTTTGCATTTTAATTGTGGTTTAGAGTTGTGTTTAGGTGTATCCTTGATTATGCTTAAGGTTAGGAAGTTGTAAGAAAGTGTTTAGGTGAGAAAATGGGTAATCAAGGTTGTCAAGACATAAATAGAGAGTGTTCTTGCATCATTAGTAGGTTATAAACTCATTTTAGTGTTTAAACAATTCTAGACACAATTCCTTGATTTAAGGAATTGGAGAGAGAAAACACTATTCAAGATTTCAAGAGTGAAATCTTGAGTTTTAGAAAAGAGATTTAAATCTAATCTAAGCAATCTTAGGTTCTAATTAATTTTAATAATTTATTTTGACTCTAGATTAATTATGAAAATTAATTAATCTTCGTTTAGAGCCTAATATTGCTTAGGTTTGCTTAATTACATCATTAAGCTCAAAAATACTATTCTAGGGGCAAAATCGTAATTTTGTACTAAAACTGCCCGGGACCACCGGGACTCAAACAGATGTTTTGAAACATGTAAAAACATGGTTTTAAACCTCTGGGGAAAGTTCCGGGCTCAAACGGCACCTTTACCCGCGTAAAACGCTAAGGGGTATTTTGGTCATTTTGACCCGAAACTGCAGAAAATGAGACTTTCGCCTCCGGAACCACTCAAGGGTCATTCAATCCCCTTCAAACACTGAGTTTGCCCTTCGAGGACTGCCGAGTCGACCATCCTCGAATTCCGGGCCGAAAATGACCTCAGGGGCATTTCGGTCATTTTCCACTCCGACAGAAAATCGGGGCGTTACAATATTTATATTCCCAAGTTCTCATCTTATAATGACAAAGATTAAAATGAGACTTGCATAGCATGTTTATGATTTTAGCCATCACCAAAATTGTAACACCCCGATTTCTATGTCCGAGGGAAATGACCAAAATGCCCCTGAGGTCATTTCTTGACCCGAGTTCGAGGGTAACCAACTCGGTCATCCTTGAAGGGTCAACTCAATGCTTGAAGGGGATTGAATGGCCTTTGAATGCTTTCGGAAGCAAAAATTTCGTTTTAGCGGTTGGTCAAAATGACCAAAATACCCCTATAGCGCTTTTTACGCTGGTAAAGGTGCCGCTTGAGCCGAACTTTCCCAGGTTTAAAAACATGTTTTCTATGTGTCTAGAGTCTCTGTTCAAGTCCTGGTGGTCCCGAGCGATTAAAAGTACGATTTTATTCCCTAGAATAGTGTTTTTGAGCTTAATGACGTAATTAAGCAAACCTAAGCAATATTAGGCTCTAAACGAAGATTAATTTATTTCCCTAATTAATCTAGAGTCAAAATAATTTATTAAAGTTAATTAGAACCTAAAATTTCTTAGATTAAACATTAAATCCTTTTAGAACTCAAGACTCTAGTCTTGGAATCTTGAATAGTGTTTTCTCTCCAATTCCTCTTAAATCAGGAAATGTGTCTAGAGTTGTTTAGACTCTAAATTGAGGATTTAACTCACTAATGGTGCAAGACCACTCCTTAATTATGTCTAGACCACCTTAATTACCCATTTTCCTTACCTAAACACTTTCTTACAAATTCCTAATCTTAAGCATAATCAAAGATACACCTAAACACAACTCTAAACCACAATTAAAATGCAAACTAATCCTCCCCATGGGCTGATGCATATTCGGCCATCTCTCTCTAATTACCACACATATTAAATTGTTTTCACTCAAAGAGCTATGCTGAACATACATGAACCATACTCTCATACCAACTAAGTCATACCTCACTATACCTCAAGAACACATTATCTCACCTCATGGAACTCATGGAAGCCTCCATTCTGCACCTCATGGCCGAAGCTCTTCATCACCATGAGCTCCCTCCATTTGTTTCATTTCTCTATAAATAGAATGCCTTGAGGAGCTTGCACCACTTTTAGATCATTTGCTAAGTTTAGGAAACACTCAAAGCTTTTCTTTTCTCTCAAAGTTCTAGTGTTCTTCAAGTTCTTCAAGCTCTTCAAAGTTCTTCATCTTCTTCTTCCATCTTCAAGTTCATCACACCAAGTAGGGATTTTCTTTCATGTATTCCTTTCTTTAAAGTTCTTGTTTTAAGCTTGATGTTCATAGTTCCTCTTGGTTCCTTTTTAGAACTTCTTTTCTTTTCCTTCTCCTTCTTTATGTTTCGGCCATAGGCCTTGGAGAACAAAGGAATGAGAGCTTGATGATGAGAGTTTCATGATGATGTTCATCACTTGAAATAAACTCTAGAGCTTGATCTCTGTTCTTGAGCAAAAATGTGTCTAGTTTTTCCTTTCTTGAACTCTTGAGAACTTTAGCTTTAATGATGTTTTAAAATGGCTCTATGAACTCAATGATGAGGACTCATGATGTTGGTGTTAATATATCATCAAGATCATGAACTATAGAGTTTTAAAATGTTCCTTTTTCTTCTTGAAGATTTCGGCCATTACCTTAAATTTTCTAAGCTTCATGGTTTGATTTCCTAAAAATATTATGTTGAGTTTCAAGAACTCTAAGCAGCTTTACCTTGTTGGATGAGTTTGGGTTATGGTTTAAGTTTCTTTAAAGTCTTGTTAAGAGCTCTAGAGAGATAAAATGAACTTGCATAATTTATCTTATGCTTGCACTCATGTTTACATTCTTGTTATGCACCTTTACTTTCTATCTAAGTCTTAAGAACAAAAAGATAAAAAAGGAACTTCTATCACCACTTAATTTAATTCTCGCTTTCTATTTCGGCCTTAAAGTCGATTGTTGTTGGGCCTAGAGCACTAAAATAAAGAATTGAACTTGCATTATCACCTAATTAATTTCTGAATGCCTATCTATTTCGGCGTTAAAGTCGATTGTTGTTGGGCCAAGAGCACTAAAATAAAGAATTGAACCATGCATATTTACCTTCAAGCTTGCACGTCTAAGTTTATGCCTCGCATATTTACTTTCAAGCACGCGTTTAAGTTTATGCCCTTGCATATTTAAATTTAAGTCATCACTTTACTTTGTAAGCAAGATTTAAAAACTAAAAGCATGAGCACGTTTAGTTTATGTCGTAACTTAAGAACCTAGAGCTCAAAGACTTGCCCATTTCATTCCAAGATAAAGTTAAATGAATGTATTCCTTGAATGAATAATTTCGGCCAAGTAGTGATGATGGACTTGCAATGAGTTTTCATCTAACTACTAGGACCAATAGTCTATGTTTTAAGTTTTCCTAAAGCTTCTGAATCTTTATAAGGTTATGTCATCACAAGTTGTGATTTTATTATCTTTTAGGGGATGGAATATGTTTTGGTCAGTGACCTAAGGCTTCACTTAGCCTCTTGATGAATTAAAATGTTTTGCAAAGAGTTTCAGAAGTTCTAGATCGATTCCGAGAGAAACTAGTTAACTTATGTACCTAGAAATGTCAATTTAACTCTCTCATTTAAGTTAAAAGTTTTCGGTTCTGATGTGATGAGTGTGATGCTGTATGATGATGTTTTGATGTGTTGGAATGTGTGAAAATATCATGTGATGATGTAGAAGCAATCCTATGCATGATAGGTAAGAAACTAGCTAACTAGAAATAAGCGAGAGCTAGAATTTAACATAGTTTTGACCCATTTGTTTATGGAACTAATCCAAACTGTTTTAATGGGAACATAATCAGATTTAGATTGTTTAGACATGAAAAAACTTGGTATCATTTGAATTAGAATTGAATTCTAGCACCTATGGGGAATCTAGTAACTAGAAAACCGTAAAAATGCAAATGTAGAACTCTTAGAACATTTAATTTTCTGGATTCTGTCCAGCACCCTTACAACATGATAAACATGATTAATAATTAGTCCTTAAGCATAGGAATGCCTCATAATTGATTTAGATTTAATATATAAGCCAGTAAAAACGGAACCGAGAAAGGGTCTAAAACGTAGTTCTAGAACCCCGTAAATACAAGTTAGAGATTCTGCCCTATGCTTTTCAGATTTAAGTATGAACATGGGGATTAGGAATGATGATTAAATATGAGCCCTTAGGTGCATAAAGATATGGCGGCGGATGTAGAGAACTATATCTCAAGATTAAGACGTGAGGTCAAAGCATAAGCTACCGTAAGGGTAAGCGTTTGGATGTTTTATGATGATGCATGAAGTATGCTAATGATGATGATGTTATTCATATGAGGAATTTATGAGACTATATGTTCATGTGGCATAAAGCAAATGTGGAACGAAATTCGGTGTAATGACCAAGCTTGAATTTCCGACAAATTTAGGACTTAAAGAGATTTTGAAAATTAAGGTACTAAGATGGGTTCTAGGATGACAGGTTCGGTAGAGCACCTCCATAGAACTCATGTGACATCGGTACCATTTTACACTCTTAGGTGACACCGGTTCGGCCGAGCACCCCAAAGAGTTTTGCCCCCTAACCCGTACTCAGATAGTTGGGATTTATGATTTATGATAAACGCTTTATCGTTAAGTGGTAAGGCAAGAACTAGTGACGACTAGTTAAGGTATGAGCTCATAACCTAGATGTATGACACGTTAGGTGACACGGCCGAGCACCCCCGATTCGATTGTCTTTAGGGTGGCCCATGGGGAAGAGAAGTTTCATGATTATGATTATGTCACTAAGTTTTGTCCCATATGAATGTTACTATTGTCACTTTATGCCACCAAGAATGATGATGCTTGATGTTATGTTTTATGTATGTGCATTAGGTAGTGCCATGCATACATTTTCTATTATGTTGCATCCATGACATTAAGATCATCCTAAAATGAATGGACCTTGGCTAAAATATATTTTTAAGTTTAAAATTGAACCTAATACATGCTCAGTCATTTTGTATAAATAAACCCAAGGTTCCTGAGGAGATGATGACACCTAGGTAGTAGAGGCCCCTCTGCGAGATTCTTTAGCAAGATTCTCACTCCCTCTATCTCTTTCTTTCCGCCACGTCTTGAGATGGCGACGTCAGAGTGTTGTGGACACCCAGGCATGGGAGGTGCACTATGACCCGACTCACGAGTCATACCATTTTGAGGCACACGCGGTGCGGGTTTTCATGTTCAGTAGACGCCTTCGCCATCCGTGCACACTCATCGCTTCCCCGATTGCACCCTGGTGACGACGAAGCGGGTTTTTGAGCGTCGGCGTGCGCATGACGAGAGTGCTCGCATGCACACCGCCGCTTAGCCATGCGCAGAGACTATCCCGACATGCCTCCGGACCTAGTTCTCGGAGCCGACCCGTCCGAGGACCCGCCCTAGCCATCCGTATAAGCGAGAGCTCGCCCCCTCCACCATTGATGAGGGAGGCGGTGAGGATACCGTGACTTTCGGCCACTTGCACGACGGCCGAGATGCGGCCACCGCGGGTCACTTCGATCCCCTGCTCCGCTCTTACGCCCGAGGAGCTGACAGCTTTCGGGATACTTGCGTTTGCTCACGAGACGGACGTCGGTAGGAGGTGACGATCGACCGATGGGTAAGCGGTTGCTAGAGCACACACCACTTAGATAGGGATAAACCTTCTTTTGTTTAGAAGTTATCCCATTAGGTGCACTCGGGTAGGGGAGTAGATCATGATTATGTTTATGTTGTATTTCCTTGCTTGTATCTTCCTTGTACTAAACTAAGTCCCACACTTATAAGTGGGCAAGTTATATATATAGAAGATGATATTCAGTGATGTTCATGTTGTGCCTTATGTTATGATGTTGTGAGACATTTATTTACCATGCATGGTCTACCGCTTATCGCATCACGCGGCTCTCACTTTTATTTCAAAAAAAAATTACACGTATTTTCCGCTAAGTAATTCAAAGATAAATGAGAACTATGAAGTAACAGACTAATGATTAACCTAAATATGTTCTAGAGTATTGGGTTAAAAATTAGGATGTTACAAAAATCTCTAAAGCTTAAGACTTGCCTCTTTCATCTTAAATGAGAATTTTGATTCATGGATACCTTTTGTTATATATATATATATATATATATATATTTGGCCATATGAGGATTTGAGTTTTTAAAAGTTAGCTTTATTTTATTTTGAGAGTTGGATCTTGTTTCTATGGTGTACAAAGGAGTTTGAAAGATTTAGGAACTCAAGAGGAGTAAAAATGTGATTTCATGTGATTAGAAACCTATTATTGAAGAGTTTTATTTGATTTGGGATAATGTGAGTACGATTTCAAAGAAAATATTGGAATGATGTTTAAAATAGTTTTGGAATGAAGAAGCAACTTGAAGGGTGTCAAAACTTGAGTTTTTCAACCTTTGGAGTTTCTGGTAATCGATTGCCAATGGTTGTAATCGATTACCAGCATGTTTTTAATGCCCGAAAATGAGTTTTTGACTTTGGTAATCAATTACCATGCCCTGTAATCGATTACCAGGATCTTTTCTTGAAGGCCCAAAATGTGTTTTTCACACTGTAATCGATTACACAACTTATATAATCAATTACCAGCGAGCCAATCATGTTGATTTTGAAATTTTAACAATGGTAATCAATTAAATAGCCTATGTAATTGATTACTAGCAGCTTGACCATGTCTATTTTGAAAAATTGAACTGTGTAATTGATTACCAGACTCAAAAATGTATAAATAAGTGTGTTGCCACTTGAACTAACATGAATTGATGATTTTGCATGCTTGATATTTGAATTATGTAAATGATGATATCTTGTATGTTATATATATCTTGTTGAGCATATGCATTAGCTAAGTTCGATCCTTGAATTCTGGCATACTGGGTAGGAGCATGTTTATTGTTATAAGATGTTAATTGAGGACATGCTTGTGGATATATGCAAAGAATATGATGCACGCTTAGGTGATCAATTGCATGATGAATTGTGGCATGTTATAATTATGTTTGAATAATCAAGATGCTTGATTTATGAAGATTATGAGTATAAAATGTTAAATGATAAGTTATGATTATATGTTTCATGTTTGCATCTTTAAATGACATGCCGAGGTTAAAGGATCCTCTAATTAAGGGTTATGAGAGGTGAATCAATATTGGCCCTCTAGTATCCTTTAATTAAAGGATACGAAAGGTGAGCCAATACTAGCCCTCTAGTCTCCTCTAATTAAAAGTTAGGAGAGGTGATCTAATAAAATGATCCTAAGTTATGAGTATGAAATGTTAAATAATAGGTTATCATTACATGTTCATGTTTGCATCTCTAAATAACATGCTAAGATTAAAGGTGACATAAAATACTAGGAAATGATCCTTTCATAATTGGTCGAGCCCGGCATAAGGTGATATAAGGAGTTGATCTTTTTGTAATGGGCCGGGCCCAATAGAAAGTGATCCAATGCCCCCTAACCCGCATTCTAGAAGTCGGGAATTTGCTTATCTAGAAGATAAGTGTAGACTAGTGACGACTAGTTAGGTATAAGCTCATAACCTAAAACTCTCAATGGATAGAATATTACGGTGGCCCCATGGAAAAGAGAATAAGAAGTTTAAGTCACCTAAAAGATAAATGAAGAAAAGATCATGCCTGAAGAGTCATGCCTGAAGAGTTGCATTCTGCATGTAATGACTATTTAATATGATTCTTATGACATCTTGCTTGTGGCATAGACATACATTCATGACATTAAGATTTATGCTAAAAGATACAAACCTTAGCTAATGGTATTTGGAATTTAATAAATAAATCTCATTTATGTCCACTACTTTTATAATGAAACCCAAGGTTCCTAGGGACAATGATGATGACACATGTATAGAGATGGAAACCTTTCTGAGATTCTTATATAAGTTTCTTACTCCCTCTCGTTCTTTCCATCTTCGTCTTCAGACAAGGTTAATGGTGATATCTGTGGACTTCCTTGAGATACCGGCATAGGAGTTGCACTATGGTCGATATCAAAGTGGCACAGCGGAAGCGGAGATGTAGTCCTTCATGCTTATAGCACCTAGGAGTTGCCATGTCTTCGTACATGCTCATAACCTAGATTTTAGAAGATATGCACCTACGAGGGGTTTAGCTATGTCATAGTATGCTTAGCTTTTGAATTAATGTATGCTCGACCTCTATGGATAGGCTTGGTACAATTGTTATGGTATTGTGCTAGTGGAATATTTCTACATTTTCATTATTATTATTATTAGACATAATATTTAAAGTCAATATTATGATATGATGACGTTCTCAGTTTATTCTATACTATGTTGTGATTTGCATGTATGTTATGTGATGGATGATTAAGAATATGCCGATGATATGTAATATTATTAAGTAATATATGATGAATACTTATGCGCTATAATTTATGTGTGAATAGCTCATAGTGTAACACACCGATTTTTCCCATGTACAAATGACCAAAATGCCCCTGAGGACATTTTACCCAGAGAATGAGGATCGCCGACCCTGGCCATCCTCAAAGGGCTGTTTTAATGTTGGATGCGGACTATATGTATTATGTGTGTTAATAGAGCAGAAGAATCTCATTTTTGGGTTCCTGCACGCAAAACTACCAAAATACCCCTGCAGTATTTTAACGTGAGATTAACTGCTAATTGGACCCAGACTGTACCCTGGGAGTTTGAAATCTCATTTTTAAAGGATATTTAACATTTTTTTCAGCTCAAATGGTCCCGAGGAGTTTTTGTGAAAAATTACCGTTTTACCCTTAATTAAAGGCATAATGAGCTTAATTGTGTGATTAACGAAACCTAAGCAATATTAGGCTATAATTAAATATTAATTAATTCTAATAATTAATCTAGAGTCAAAATAATTAATTGAGGTTAATTAGGGCCTAAGATTACTTAAAGAAACTCAAAATCTCTTTCTTAGTTCAAGACTTTATGTGATATTTTATGGAATAGTATTTTCTCTCTCCAATTCCTTAAATTAAGGAATCAAAGATGTGATTGAAATTCTTGTTAAATGGGGTTTGACTCCACTAAGTGAGCAAGAGCACTCCTTAACCATGTCTTGAGTGGCCTTAATCACTCACTTTCTCGCCTAAACACTTGATTTCAAACTCCTAATCAAATGTCTAATCAAATGTACTCCTAAACACACTCCTAATACACATGAAATGACAAAATTTCCTCCCCATTTTTCTTGATGAAACTAGCGCCACTCCCGTCTCTATTCAACTCATCACACTTTGATTTAATTACTTACACACTCAAGGAAAACCATACCTAGCCATACCCAAACCTATACCTAGCCATTCCATGTAATGATACACATAAATGAGATATTTTTTCCTCCCATTTCCCTCCATGTGTGCCGTGGCCTCCTTCCTCCTTTCATCCTCTCATATAACGTTTCTTCTATAAATACACACTCGAGTGAATTCATAATGCCATTTGCTCATTCTTGCAACTCTAGCTCAAAGAACATTTAAGTTTCTTCTCTTTTCTCTCATCCTAAGAGTTCTTCTTCTTCTTCCTCTTTTTTCAAAGAAACCACCATCAACCACCATATCTCAACCTCCAACCACCATAGATCTTTCCTAAAACGCTTAACTTTCCACTTCCAAGATTAAAAACCCAAGACAAATCTTCCTCCCTTTTCTTTTTCTTCTTGGCCGTAACTACTCTGGGCTCCAAGGAAGAATTTTTCTTCTCATCTATTTTCAAGATCAAGCTCTTTTCTTTCAACAAGAAAAACATCTTTGGTAGGGAGTTTGTTTCAAAGTTTTCATTCTTTTCTTTTGAATCATTTTTTGTTGGAATGTTGGATTGGTTGGAAATATTTTCTTCTTCTATGTTCTCTTCATTTTGGTTTGATAATGAGACGATGGATGAGTTTTACTTTTGACATTTTTTTGGTTTTTAGACTTCTTTCTTCTTCCTTTTCATTTTGGCCTCAAAGGCCTTTTGAGTTTTAAACCAAATATATTGGCTTGATGATGAGGGTTCCTAGATGACGATAATCAGATCATCACATTTGTAACCTCTAAAGCTTGAACTTGTTTTTCGATTTTCAAGGAAACATAATGAGTAACGTGTTAGATTCTTTATATTTCATTTCATTGAGCTTGATGGTGAGTCCAAATAAAATAAAGGTTCTTGGAACTATGGTATTAATGGACTCTAAAGCTCATGTCCATCTTGTAAGATTGATCAGTGTTTTAGAGTTACTACTCTAAATAGGAGTCTTGAGCCTAGGACCTAAAGAAATAACAAATGAAAATGCATCCATATTCATATTTCAAATCTTTACATTTCATATTTATATTTGAGCCTTGCATATTATGTTTATTTCCAAGCTATCACCTAAATCTTGAAGATAAGAAAATAAACTTGCATTTCATGTTTATATTTCTTGTCTAGCATATTTATATTTCAAGCCATCACCTAAATCTTAAAGATTAAAAATGAGCTTGCATTCTCACATTTATATTCAAGCTTTGCATATCATATTCATATTTCCATTTCCATCACCTTATAATATCAAGATTAAAATGAGGCTTGCATTAGCATGTTTAAGTTTATGTCATCACCTAAATATGTAGAGCTCAAGACTTACCCCTTTCAACTTACATAGGAATTTCGGTTCCATGGGCATTGTCTTTACAAATATGTCTTGTTTTTTCAAAAGAATAAGGTTTTAAGGTTTGGTGTATTATTACTTTGAGGTTTTAAAGCTTATGTCTTACAATTTTCCTTTGAGAAAAATGTCAATTCCTAAAGTGTTAAAACATAATTTACATAACCAAAATCGTAATAATGAGCCCTCTGATTTTACTACTAATCTAAGGACATTTACTTGTGTTTCTAAAAGGATAAATTAATTATAAGAGTGTTCCTTGATTCTAGAAAGACTAGTATGCTAGAAATTCTTATTATTGCAACTTTACATGCTCTTAGAAAATTAAATTTTGGACTCTGTCCTAACACTTCCATATCTGATGTATACTGTTTAGAGTGAATTAAATGTGTAAAATTTGTTAATAATTAGTGTGCTAATTAGTTTTAACACTTAAGGAATGACTAGTAACTAGAAAGAATAAAAAATGTGATTTCTAGAACCCTTAAGGATGAAAGATATGGTTTATGTCCAGCAAGTTATAATTGGGTAAAAAGGATATTTAAAATGTGTAGGAATCACTCATAATTGGTTTATGAATTAATTTTAGTATCATAGAAAAAGTTGGTAATGAGAAAGGATAAAAAACGTAACTTCTAGAACACCGAAATTGCTCAGTTTCAATTCTGCCATGTCCTGCATTGTTTAATGATGTTCTTGAGGTTAATAATTAATGGAAATCATTGTAATTAATCCCTTAGATGCATAAAAGAATAAATACAAAAGTTGGGTTTCCTCGATTTAGAGGTTTAATCAATTAAGAGATAATGAAAATGCTTATTTTATGAGATGACGTGATTCAATGTACTTGAGAATTTATGTAATGATTATGTTTGCATACTTGGTTACTAGTTACAAGATTTATTGTGGCATGTTATGATTACACTTGGAATGTTTAAGATGCATATATTGAAATAATATGAAAGCGTGTGACATTATATGATATTTTTGTGTTCTTGCATCTCATTATAACATGCTAAGGTTAAAGTGACATAAAACATATGGAGATGATCCTTTAGACTCCCTAAATTAAAGGTTATGAAAGGTGATCTAATAAGGAAGTGATCCTTTAGACTCTTTGAATTAAAAGTTATGAAATGTGATCCTTGCCCTTTATCCTGTACTTTAAAAGTCAAGTGTTAACTTATCATGAGGATAAGAGTATGCTAGTGATGACTAGTGAGGTATGAGCTCGTAACCTAGAACTCTCAAGAGGAGAGAGTAATAGGGTGGCCCCAATGAAAGAAAAGAATAGATTAAGTCATCTAAAGAATAAAATGAAGTAATTCATGCTATGTTTACCATGGTTTTGTGCATCACTTATGTTTCTATATAGTATGTTGCACCTTGTATTTGTAACGCCCCGATTTTTTGTCTGAGTGGAAAATGACCGAAATGCTTACCAGGTCGTTTTATTCGGAAATCGAGGATGGCCGACCGGCAGTCCTCAAAGGGCCAACTCAATGTTTGAAGGGATTGAATGACCCTTGAGTGGTTAGGCTAAAGTCTCATTTCATGATTTGGTCAAAATGACCAAAATATTTTAGGCGTTTCTGTGAGGTAAAGGTGCCGTTTGAGCCCGAAACTTTCCCGAGAGGTTTAAAACCATGTTTTTACATCTTTCAAAACATCTGTTTGAGTCCAGGTGGTACCGGGCAGTTTTAGTGCAAAGTACGATTTTGCCCCTAAAATAGTGTTTTTGAGCTTAATGACGTAATTAAAGCAAACCTACAAATATTAGGCTCTAAACGAAGATTAATTTATTTCCCTAATTAATCTAGAGTCAAAATAATTTATTAAAGTTAATTAGAACCTAAAATATCTTAGATTAAACTTAAATCCCTTTTTAGAACTCAAGACTCCTAGTCTTGGAATCTTGAATAGTGTTTTTTCTCTCCAATTCCTTAAATCAAGGAAATGTGTCTAGAGTTGTTTAGACTCTAAATTGAGGATTTAACTCACTAATGGTGCAAGACCACTCCTTAATCATGTCTAGACCACCTTAATTACCCATTTTCCTTACCTAAACACTTTCTTACAAATTCCTAATCTTAAGCATAATCAAAGATACACCTAAACACAACTCTAAACCACAATTAAAATGCAAAGAAACCTCCCCCATGGATGATGAAGTTTTGGCCAGCACACTCCTCCTTTGACCACCTATTAAATTGTTTCTCACTCAAAGAACCATGCTTGAGGCCATACCTTGAACCATACCTCACCATACCTTAAGCCATACCTCACCATGCCTCAAGAACACAATATCTCACCTCATGGAACACATGGAACCCTCCAATTCTGCACCTCTTGGCCGAAAATACATCAGCCCATTCACACCCTCCGTTTGTTTTATTTCTCTATAAATAGAATTCCTTGAGGAGCTTGCACCACTTTTAGATCATTTGCTAAGTTTAGGAAACACTCAAAGCTTTTCTTTTTCTCTCAAAGTTTTTGTGTTCTTCAAGTTCTTGGAGTTCTTCAAGTTCTTCATCTTCTTCATCTTCTTCTTCCATCTTCAAGTTCATCACACCATGTAGGGATTTTCTTTCAAGTATTCCTTTCTTTAAAGTTCTTGTTCTAAGCTTTATGTTTATAGTTTCTCTTGATTCTTTTTAGAACTTCTTTTCTTCTCCTTGTTCCTTCCCATTTTCGACCCTAGGCCTTAGAGAACAAAGGAATGAGAGCTTGATGATGAGAGTTTCATGATGATGTTCATCACTTGAAACAAACTCTAGAGCTTGATCTTTGTTCTTGAGCAAAAATGTTTCTAGTTTTTCCTTCCTTGAACTCTTGAGAACTTTAGCTTTAATGATGTTTTAAAATGGCTCTATGAACTCAATGATGAGGACTCATGATGTTGGTGTTAATATATCATCAAGATCATGAACTCTAGAGTTTTAAAATGTTCCTTTTTCTCCTTGAAGATTTCGGCCATTTCCTTAAATTTTTCTAAGCTTCATGGTTTGATTTCCTAAAAATATTATGTTAAGTTTTAAAGAACTCTAAGCTTGACTTTACCTTGTTTGGATGAGTTTGGGTTATGGTTTAAATTCCTTTAAAGTCTTGTTAAGAGCTCTAGAAAGATAAAATGAACTTGCATAATTTATTTTATGCTTGCATTTACATTTACATTCTTGCTATACATCTTTACTTCCAAGCTATCACCTAAGAACATAAAGATTAAAATGGAACTTGCATAATCACTTAATTTAATTCTCAAAGCCTTTCTATTTCGGCCTTAAAGTCGATTGTTGTTGGGCCTAGAGCACTAAAATAAAGAATTGAACTTGCATTATCACCCTATTAATCTCTCGAATGCCTATCTATTTCGGCCTTAAAGTCGATTGTTGTTGGGCCAAGAGCACTAAAATAAAGAATTGAACCTTGCATATTTACTTTCAAGCACTTGCGTTTAAGTTTATGCCTCGCATATTTACTTTCAAGCTTGCACGTTTAAGTTTATGCCTTGCATATTTAATTTATGTCATCACTTTATTTTGTAAGTAAGATTAAAAATGAAAAGCACGAGCACATTTATTTTATGTCGTAACTTAAGAACCTAGAGCTCAAAGACTTGCCCATTTCATTCCAAGTTAAAGTTTAATGTGAAACCATCCTTTGAATGCATATTTTCGGCCAAGTAGTGATGATGGACTTGCAATGAGTTTTCATCTAGCTACAAGGACCAATAGCCTATGTTCTAAGTTTTCCTTAAAGCTTTACAAACCTTTTCAAGGTTATGTTGTCATGAGATATGACTTTATTCCCTTTTAGGAGATGAAATATATTTTGGTCATTGACCTAAGGCTTCTCTTAGCCTCTTGATGAATTAAAATGATTTGCAAAGAGTTTTAGAAATTCTAAATTGATTCTAAGAGAAACTAGTTAACTTATGTGTAACATCCTAATTTTTAACCCAATACTCTAGAACATATTTAGGTTAATCATTAGTCTGTTACTTCATAGTTCTCATTTAACTTTGAATTACTTAGCGGAAAATACGGGTAAATTTTTTTTTTGAAATGAAAGTGAGGCAGCGTGATGCGATATAACTTTACCTTGAGACAAAACATACATCTCATAACGTCGTAGCATAAAGCATATAAGGGCACATCATGAGAGACACTGAATAACATCTCATTTATAATTATAATTTGCCCACTTATAAGCGTGGGACTTGATTTAGTACATGGAAATACATGAAAGAAAATACAACATAAACATAAACATAATCTACTCCGCTGCAGTGCAACTAATAGGATAACCTTTAAACAAAAGAAGGTTCATCACCATCTAAGTGGTGTGTGTTCTAACTCGGGGACGTGCGCGCTCGAACACCAGGCCATCGCCAAAAGGTGAGACGGGGGAGAAACAATGGGAATGTACAAGGGGAGTGAAGGGTCGACCCATGTACACGAATACTCTAACTTATGCATCGACCCACAAAATGGTATGATCCGTGGTCCGGATCATGGTGCACCTCCTATGTCGGCGTGTCCACGAATATCACGAACGTCGCCATCCCGAAGAGCGTGTGAGGAAAGAAAGAGATAGAGGGAGTGAGAATCTTGCTAAAGAATCTCAGTAGGGTCTCCTACTACCTAGGTGTCATCATCTACGTCCTCAGGAACCTTGGGTTTATTTATGCAAAATGATTAAGCATGTATTAAGTTCATTTTAAACTTGAAAATATATTTTTGCCAAGGTCCATTCATTTTAGGATGATCTTAATGTCATGAATGCAACATAATAGACAATGTATGCATGGCACTACCTAATGCACATACATAAAACATAACATCAAGCATCATCATTCTTGGTGGCATAAAGTGGCAATAGTAACATTCATATGGGACAAAACTTAGTGACATAATCATAATCATGAGACTTCTCTTCCTCATGGGCCACCCTAAAAGACAATCAGGCTGGGGTGCTCGGCGAACCGGTGTCACCGAGCGTGTCATACATCTAGGTTATGAGCTCATACCTTAACTAGTAGTCACTAGTTCTTACTTACCCTTAACGATAAAGCGTATCATAAATCCCGACTATCGAGTCCGGGTTAGGGGGCAAACTTCTTAGGGGTGCTGGGCCGAACCGGTGTCACCTAAGAGTATAAAATGGTCCCGATGTCACATGAGTTCTATGGAGGTGCTCGGCCGAACCGGTGTCATCCTAGAACCCATCTTAGTACCTTAATTTTCAAGATCTCTTTAAGTCCCCAACTTTGTCGGAAATTGGCCCAAAGCGGTCATTACACCGAATTTCCTTCCCAAATTTGCTTTATGCCCACATAAACATATAACTCTCATAAATTCCTTACATGAATAACATCATCATCATTAGCATACTTCATGCATCATCATAAATCATCCAACGCTTACCCTTACGGTAGGCTTGGCTGACCACTTACGGGTCTTAATCTTGAGATATAGTTCTCTAATATCCGTCGCTCATATTTTATGCCCCTAAGGCTCATATTTAAACATCATTCTTCATTCTCATGTTCATACTTAAATCTGAATAGCATAGGGCAGAATCTCTAACTTGTTTTTACGGGGTTCTAGAACTTACGTTTTAGACACTTTCTGCTCCGTCTTATACAAAGGCGCTATACATTAGATCTAAATCAATTATGAGACATTCCTATGCTTAAGGACTAATTATTAATCATGTTTATCATGTTGTAAGGGTGCTGGACAGATTCCAGAAAATTAAATGTTCTAAGAGTTCTACATTTGCATTTTTACGATTTTCTAGTTACTAGTTTCCCCGTAGGTGCTAGAATTCAATTCTAACTCAAATGATACTAAGTTTTTCATGTCTAAACAATCTAAATCTGATTATGTTCCCATTAAAACAGTTTGGATTAGTTCCATAAACAAATGGGTCAAAACTATGTTAAATTCTAGCTTTCTAGCTTTACGGTATTTCTAGTTAGCTAGTTTCTTACCTATCGTGCATAGGATCGTTTCTACATCATCATACGATATTTTCACACATTCCAACACATCAAAACATCATCATACAGCATCATACTCATCACATCAGAACCGAAAACATTCATCCTCAATAAGAGAGTTAAATAGACATTTCTAGGTACATAAGTCAACTAGTTTCTCTTGGAATCAATCTAGAACTTCTAAAACTCTTTAAAGACATTTTAAATCATTTAGAGGCTAAGTGAAACCTTGGGTTAGTGACCAAAACATATTCCATCCCCTAAAAGAGATTGGAATCACATCTTATAATGACATAACCTTATAAAGATTTGTAAAACTTTAAGGAACACTTAAAACATAGACTATTGGTCCTAGTAGCTAGATGAAAACTCATTGGAAGTCCATCATCACTACTTGGCCGAAAAACATACATTCAAAGTATGGTTTACATTAAACTTTAACTTGGAATGAAATGGGCAAGTCTTTGAGCTCTAGGTTCTTAAGTTACGACATAAACTAAACGTGCTCATGCTTTTCATTTTTAATCTTGCTCACAAAGTAAAATGATGACTTGAAATTAAATATGCAAGGCATAACTTAAATGTGCAAGCTTGAAAGTAAATGTGCAAGATTCAATTCTTTATTTTAGTGCTCTTGGCCCAACAATAATCGACTTTAAGGCCGAAATAGATAGGCATTCGAGAAATTAATTAGGTGATAATGCAAGTTCAATTCTTTATTTTAGTGCTCTAGGCCCAACAACAATCGACTTTAAGGCCGAAATAGAAAGGCTTCGAGAATTAAATTAAGTGAAGATGCAAGTTCCATTTTAATCTTTATGTTCTTAGGTGATAGCTTGAAAGTAAAGATGCATAGCAAGAATGTAAATATGAATGCAAGCATAAAATAAATTATGCAAGTTCATTTTATCTTTCTAGAGCTCTTAACAAGACTTTAGAGGAATTTAAACCTTAACCCAAACTCATTCAAACAAGGTAAAGTCAAGCTTGGAGTTCTTAGAACTCAACATAATATCTTTGGGAATCAAACTAAGAAACTTAGAAAATCTCAAGGAAATGGCCGAAATCTCCAAGAAGAGAAAAGTGCATTTTAAAACTCTAGAGTTCATGACCTTGATGATATATTAACACCAACATCATGAGTCCTCATCATTGAGTTCATAGAGCCATTTTAAAACATCATCAAAATTAAAGTTCTCAAAAGTTCAAGAAAGGAAAAACTAGAAACACTTTTGCTCAAGAACAAAGATCAAGCTCTAGAGTTTGTTTCAAGTGATGAACATCATCATGAAACTCTCATCATCAAGCTCTCATTTCTTGGAACTGCAAGGCTCATGGCCGAAACATAAAGAGGAATGAGGAGAAGAAAAGAAGTTCAAAAAGGAATCAAGAGAAACTATGAACATTAAGCTTTGAACAAGAACTTTAAAGAAAGAATACATGAAAGAAAATCCCTACTTGATGTGATGAACTTGAAGATGGAAGAAGAAGATGAAGGTGATGAAGAACTTTGAAGAGCTTGGAGAACTTGAAGAACACAAGAACTTTGAGAGAAAAAGAAAAGCTTTGAGTGCTCCTAAACTTAGCAAATGATCTAAAAGTGGTGCAAGCTCCTCAAGGCATTCTATTTATAGAGAAATGAAACAAATGGAGGATGTATGTGGGCTGATGCATTTTCGGCCAAGAGGTGCAGAATTGGAGGGTTCCATGTGTTCCATGAGGTGAGATAATGTGTTCTTGAGGTATGGTGAGGTATGGCTTAAGGTATGGTGAGGTATGGTTCAAGGTATGGCCTCAAGCATGGTTCTTTGAGTGAGAAAACAATTAAACATGTGGTCAATGGGGATGAGGTCTGGCCGAAACTTCATCATGCATGCGGAGGATTAGTTTGCATTTTAATTGTGGTTTAGAGTTGTGTTTAGGTGTATCTTTGATTATGCTTAAGATTAGGGATTTGTAAGAAAGTGTTTATGTAAGGTAAATGGGTAATTAAGGTGGTCTAGACATAATTAAGGAGTGGTCTTGCACCATTAGTGAGTTAAATCCTCAATTTAGAGTCTAAACAACTCTAGACACATTTCCTTGATTTAAGGAAATGGAGAGAGAAAACACTATTCAAGATTCCAAAACTAGGAATCTTGAGTTCTAAAAAGGGATTTAAGTTTAATCTAAGCAATTTTAGGTTCTAATTAACTTTAATAAATTATTTTGACTCTAGATTAATTAAGGAAATAAATTAATCTTCGTTTAGAGCCTAATATTGCTTAGGTTTGCTTAATTACGTCATTAAGCTTAAAAACACTATTCCAGGGGCAAAATCGTAATTTTGCACTAAAACTGCCCGGGACCACCGGGGCTTGAACAGAGACCTCTAGACACATGAAAACATGTTTTTAAACCTCTGGGGAAAGTTTCGGGCTCAAACGGCACGTTTACCCGCGTAAAAATGCTATAGGGGTATTTTGGTCATTTTGACCCGAAACTGCGGAAAATGAAATTTTCGTTTCCGGAAGCATTCAAAGGCCATTCAATCCCCTTCAAACATTGAGTTGACCCTTCGAGGATGACCGAGTTGGTTACCCTCGAGCTCGGGTCAGGAAATGACCTCAGGGCCATTTTGGTCATTTCCCTCGGACAGAAAAATTGGGGTGTTACATTATGTACCTAGAAATGTCAATTTAACTCTCTGATTGAAGTTAAATGTTTTCGGTTCTGATATGATGAGTGTAATGTTGTATGATGATGTTTTGATGTGTTGGAATGTGTGAAAATATCATATGATGATGTAGAAGCGATCCTATGCATAATAGGTAAGAAACTAGCTACCTAGAAATACCGTAAAAGTTGGAATTTGACATAGTTTTAACCCATTTGTTTATGGATTCTTTCCAAACTGTTTTAATGGGAACATAATCAGATTTAGATTGTTTAGACATGAAAAACTTGGTATCATTTGAATTAGAATTGAATTCTAGCACCTATGGGGAATCTAGTAACTAGAAAACCGTAAAAATGCAAATGTAGAACTCTTAGAACATTTAATTTTCTGGATTCTGTCCAGCACCCTTACAACATGATAAACATGATTAATAACTAGTCCTTAAGCATGGGAATACCTCATAATTGATTTAGATTTAATCCATAGCGCCTTAGGCGAAGACGGAACCAAGAAAGGGTCTAAAACGTAAGTTCTAGAACCCCGTGATCACAAGTTAAGAATTCTACCCTATGCTTTTCAGATTTAAATGTAGATATGAGGATTATGAGTGATGTTTAATTATGAGCCCTTAGGTGCATAAAATATGTGCGACGGATATTAGAGAACCAAATCTCATGATTAAGACCCGTAAGGGTCAAAGCATAAGCTACCGTAAGGATAAACGGTTGAATGTTCCATGATGATGTATGTTATGTAAATGATGATGATGATATTCATATGAGGAATTCATGAGGATATATGTTTTATTACGAGAACAACTTGAGCATGTGATCTCTGATGAGAGTGTATAGTATTGATGTGTTGATGCTCCCGCCACGATGCGTTATGTAAAATCATGATATTATGATGCTTACGATGCATACGATGAATATGATGCCTTATGTTGATGTTGAATGGCTATGCATGCTCTATATGTTTCGTGGCATAAAGCAAGTTTGAAGGAAATCCGATGTATGCCGTTACGCTGCCGAATTTCCCATCAAACTTGAGAATTTGAGAAAAGTTTGTGAAAACTCCTGGGTGACACCGGTTCGGCCGAGCACCCCCAGGATAGGTTCTGGCTGACAGCGGTTCGGCCGAGCACCCGAACAGATGTGACATAATCTTGAGACACATTTCTCCGCCACGGTGGGAGGAAACAAATCCGTGAGGGTATTGACATTGAGCTTGCCAAAGCGGACAATTATTGTGTACTAGATACCAATAGAGCGTTTCAAAGAAGGAAATGATCCTAAGATAGGTGATCCAAGAAAGTTATGTATACCCCCTCTATTAGCCCATGTTAAATCTAGTGACGACTAGTTAGGATTGAGCTCATTCCTAGGCGATAGGTGAGACGTAGTTTGGTGACCAGATTATCACCGGGCTGGTGAATCGGTTGGACTTTTGGTGGATATGTTAAGAGGGTGGTCTTTAAGAAAAAGAACTTAAGAGTTTTTAGTTATGAGAAAGATGTCACATGAAAAGTACTATGCCTTTTATGCCACATAAATGATTTATGTTTCTTTATGATGTGCCCAAGTATTACGATTTTCGTGTTAATGTGCATATGGTATTGTCATGCATTCATCAAATATCTGTTGCATTCATGTCATTAAGACACATACTAAAAGACACCCACTTCGGATAAATAGATTTGTAAAGCCTAAAACCAATCCTTATGCATGTACACCTTTTTCATAATTAAAACCGAGGTGGCTGGGGACGACGATGATGACACTAGTGTTAGAGTTGGGAATCCCTACTGAGAATCTCGAACGAGTTTCTCATCCCTTCCTTTTCTTCCGTGTCGTCTCTAGACGAAGATTACAACGAGGCTCGTGACTCCTTTTGAGGCGCGCGCTTAAGGGACACACTAGCAGATGGAGCAGAGGGTCGCTACGGAGGCATAGATAGCTCAGCTCTTGGGTTGACACTTATCTAACCTCATAGGTGGATAAGGATGACTTCACTTATATGGGCATGTTTTGATGTAAACGATGGTACAATGATTTTAGTAGTCTATGTATCTACGAAGATGTGATGATATTATGATTGTTATGTATAATACTATATTTCATGATTATCAATGGTGTGGTTACTTTTTCTTGCACGTGATGGTTATGACGAACGTTAGGTTAGTGCGCGGCTCGCGTTTTGCTTTCAAGTTTCAAAAAGAAAAATTTATTCATATTTTCCGCTAAGTATTTTAATGAAAGGTTGTAAGGAATGAGACTAAAAGAGTAATAGACTAATGATTAACCTAAATATGTTCTAGAGTATTGGGTTAAAAATTAGGATGTTACAGTATTGACATGTATTTCATGATGAGCTATGATGCATTCATAACATCCAAAATTCATATTAAAATGAACGGGCCTCGGTATTTGGTATTTTAGAACTTCATAATTGAACCTTATGCATGCTCACCATTTCAAAATGAAACCCGAGATTCCCGAGGACATAGATGATGACTCTAGGATAGGAGAACGCCCTACTGAGATTCTTTATCAAGTTTTTCACTCCCTCTGTCTTTCTTTCCATCATGTCTTCAGAGGACAATGGCGTCGTTCGTGATATTTGTTGATGCGCCAATCTGGGAGCTCCATTTTGATGCCACACACCAGTCATACCATTTTTGGGCCACTATTCCGTCCGTCTATTCATATTCTTGGACTGGCTGTTTGCTCACCCAGTCTCCAATTTCCATTTCTCTCCTACTTCACCTTTTGCCGATGAGCTTTTCTTCGAGTGCATGCACTCCCGTGGAGAGCAGACTCGTCGCGCCCCTGCTACTACCTTAACTGTCCGAGACTATCCAGAGTACGTTCCCCACTCTCTTCCTGTTCATTTGGAGACTGACCCATCCGAGGACTCAGCCACCCAGATATCGTCTGTTGGTTCTTCCTCCACCGTACCTATGGAGATAGGTGGAGGCAGTGAGGCTATAGTGACTCAGCAGATCCGAGGAGCTAGAGTGGCGATGCGACCCCATCGTTGAGCTCATGTCCAACTCACTCACCATTTAGCTACTCTGGTCGAGCTAGGTCAGTGGATTGACTACATTCCTCTCCATTGGGACAGGCAATAGTAGGAGTTGGTAGTGGACTTAGTAGTGCATGCACACATATTTTACATATGATAGCTTTCTTTTGCTTTTAGAGGTTATCTACTTTAGATGCACTCGAGTAGGCAAGGATTTTGATGTATGTATTTTATGTTTCTTTATGTATTGCACGGATGACTGTATCGGGTCAACCTATAACGGAAGGTCTAATGCTACTATTATGTGACTTGGTGTATGGAGGAACTTCTATTATATACCTATGATGGTTTGTGATGTTTAAGATCATGTGTGTTCCATTTATTATATAAATGTTTCCTCTTTTTTTATATGCGAGACAAACAATGTAGTTTTTATTTTATGCGTGGCTCACGTTTTCATATTTAATTTTTTAAAAAAATTTTACCTATATTTTTGCTAAGTATTTTTTAAAAATTTGATTTAAGAACTGGAACAAAAGAGTAATAACTAATAATTAACTTGAATATGTCCTAGGCATATTAGGTTAAATATTAGGGTGTTACACATAGTTTGGTCTTTAGAAAAAAGGGTTTGTATTCGCCGTAGATTTATTTTCAAAGTTTAAAAGTCAAGTAAAGTTCTAAGATGAAAGAGTAACAACTAACGATTAACTATTATGCATCCTAGGCGTATTGTATTGAAAGTTAGGGTGTTATAAGTAGTATTGTACTAGCTTCTCCAAGCTAAATCGTGACCAGCAAAAACACCTTACTGTCATATTGCAAGTAGTTTTACCCTAGCCTCTCCAAGCTATCTCACACTGATCACTACTAAATTGTGATTACAAGAGGTTTGTGTTTGGTACTAAAACTAACCTATACTCAAGTTTCTTGAAGACATACAATAAAAAGATCTAAGACTCCAATGACTTCTTTCTAATAATTCTTCTTGGGAAGAACGTAAGAAGTATTAAGTGCATATAAAGAAGATTTTTACAGACAAGAAAACTGATTACAAGAAGTAATAAACTTCATAGAAAAGAAAAGGAGAAAAACTTGCAGTGTAACTCCCCGATTTTTCCCCTGTGTGCAAATGACTAAAATGCTCATGTGGCAAATTAACACAGAATTAAGTGCCGATTGAGCCCAGACTTCACCCAAAAGTTTGAAATGATGTTTTTAGGTGATGTTTAACATCTAGTTGAGCCTGGGTAGTGCCAGGAGGTTTTTGTGAAAAATTGCCGTTTTGCCCCCGACTAGTGCATTTTGGGCCTAATGATATGATCAGCAAAACCTAAGCAATATTAGGCTCTAATTAAAGATTAGTAAATTCTAATAACTAATCTAGAGTCAAAATAATTAATTAAAGATAATTAGAGCCTAAGATTACTTAGAGAAACTCAAAATCCTTTTCTTGATTTAAGACTTTATGTCACATTTTCATGAATAGTAAAATCCCTATTTCAATTTCCTTAAATTATGGAAATGGTCACATGATGAGATTCCTCCCTAATAAAGGTGGATTTGCATTAATCAAGCAAGAACACTCCTTAACCTTGTCTTGAGTAGCCTTGATCATTTACTTTCTTACCAAAACACCTAATTTCCTAATCAATTACCTAATCAAACCTATTCCCTAAACCATGTCATAACACAAATGAAATAACAAAATCTCCCCCCTAAGCCCTTTAATGAAACCGACCACACCCTTCTCCATTCATTCCATCACATGTTGGAATTTTACACATTCAAAGAACCATGCTTAAGGCCATGCCTTGAACCATATCTAGCCATACCCAAAGCCAAGCCTTGAAAATAAATATTTTTCTCTCCTTTTCTCTCCAAGAGATGGCCGGCCACCTCCCCCTATTTCACCCCCATATGTTTTATTTTCTCTATAAATAGGCACCCAAGGAAACTTGTAAGAACACACTTGCTCAAACTTGCAACCTCAAGCTTTCTTTCTTTAAGCTCAAGAGTTCTTCTTCTTCTCCAATCTTCCAAGAGCCACCACACAACCACCATAGATATTCCCTTAAATACATAACCCCTCCACTTCCAAGTTCAAACCAAAAACACATTTTCTTTCCTTTTTCTCCTTCTTGGCCGAAACCACCATTAAAGCACCAAGGCAAATTTGTTCTTCTCATCTCATTTCCAAGACCAAGCTTTTCTCTTTTCAAAGAAAAATACCTTTGGTAAGGGAGTTATTTACAAGTTTTCATTCTTTTCTCTATTTCTTTCTTGGATTGAAATGTTGAAATAATAATTCCCTCATTCTCCTTCTCCATTTCGGTTCTTTATTTTCCTTTCTCCTCTCTTTTCTTTTTTGGCCATAATGACCTTGTTATTGGAAAACCATGGCTTGATGATGAGGATCTTAGATGTTGGTTGAAAAATCTTCATTTATTTGACCTCTAAAGCTTGAAGGTTTCACTTCTAAGAGCTTTTGGCAAACAAAGATATTATGTTAAATGGTAGTCTTGAGCTAGGACTCAAAGAACTAATAAATGGATTGCATTCATATTTATATTTCAAGTCCTTGCATTGCATATTTATATTTAAGCCTTACATTAGCATATTTACATTTATCTCATCACCTAAATAATTAAACTCAAAGCCTACCTATTTCAACCTTAAAGTTAATTGTTGATTAGAGTGAATACTCTAAGGGGCCTAGAGCACTAAAATAAAGAATTGGACTTGCATTCATATTTACATTTCTTGCCTAGCATGTTTACTTTTCAAGCCATCACCTAAACTTAAAGATTTAAAACTAGAGCTTGCATTTTCATATTTATATTCAAACTTCGCATATCATATTTATGTTTCTCTTGCCATCACTCTATAATACCAAGATTAAAAATGGAGTTTGCATTGCACATTTAAATTAATGCCATTACTTAATTAGCCTAATGCTCAAGACTCACTTTTTCAACTCACATGGCAACTTTGACTCATGGAATATATATCTTTATAAATATAAATATCCTTTTGTTAAACTCTCTAATGATGCTACTAATTTAAGGTTATTATTTGTGTTACTATAGGAATAAGAATTGATTATAAGAGCATTCCTTGATCTAGAATTAATCCTAAGAAAGACTAGTTACTAGAAATACTTACCTCGCAATTTTGTATGCTCTTAGGAAATTAAATTTTACTTTTGGTTCAAACCTTTCCAGATCTGATGTATGCTATTCGGAATGTGTTAAACATGTAAAAATTGTTATTAATTAGTATACTAATTATTCTTAGCAATTAAGGGAATACTAGTAACTAGAAAGAATCAAAAGTATGAATTCTAGGACTCCCTAAAGCAAATAATATGGTTTCTGTCCAACATGTGATATTTAGGTAAAAAGGACGTTTAACACTTAGCAAATGTATAGAAATCACTCATAATTGGTTTAGAAATTAATTTTAGCATCATAGAAAAAGTCGGTAAAGAGAAAAGGTAAAAAATATAACTTATAGAAAACCGAAAAGGTTCATTTTGTTTTTATTTCAAATCTATCCAGATTTGTTTAGTAATGTTTTTGGGTTAATAATTAATGAGAATCATTGGGATTGATCCCTTAGATGCATAAATAAATAAATACAAAGGTTGGGTTTACCCAATTAGAAGTTTAATCGATTAAAGAATTATTATGAGTGATTGCTTTATAAAGTATTATGAATTGATATACTTGAGGTTTATGTGATGATTGTGTTTGCATAAAGATTGTTATAGCATGTTATGATTTCACTTGAAATATTTAGGATGCATGTGTGAAAGTAATATGAAAGCATGTGACATTATATGATAAGTTGTGTTTTTGCATCTTAATATGACATGCTAATGGTAAGGTGACATAAAACATATGGAAATGATCCTCTAGACTCCCCAAATTAAAGGTTATGAGAGGTGATCCAATAAGGAAGTAATGGGTTTCCCCCTCTATTATCCCATGATAAATCTAGCAAGGGCTAGTTAAGTTGAGCACATCATAGGCGATAAGTGTGGTAAAGTTTTGGTGTTGTTTGTATAAAATTCACCGGTGGAGGTATGATGGCTGGTTTATGAAATTCACCGGTAGAGATATGTTGGTTTGACTATGAAGTTCCCGTAAGAGGGCAAGGGAGGTATGTTGGTTTGTTTATGAAGTTCCCATAAAAGAGTGGTTATTAAGAAAGGAATTTGAACTATCATGGGTTCTCCTGCATGCATATTGAATGTGTTCCTTATGTTTCTACTTTATGTCATTGTATATGTGTAATGTTGCATACGGTATTGACATGCATTCAAGACTTAGTATGCTGCATTCTTAACATTAAGATGCATGCTAAAAGACACGAGCTTCGGTTAATAGTATTTTCAACTTAATAAATGAATCTTATAAATGGCCACCACTTTCATAATGAAACCTGAGGTTCCTGGGGACAATGATGATGACACGTGTATGGAGATGGAATACCCTATTGAGATTCTTATTGAAGTATCTCACTCCCTCTCTTTTTTTTTATCTTCGTCTTCAGCCAAGATCGATGGCGATGACCGTGGTCTACCCTGAGATGCTAACGTAGGAGTTGCACGGTGGTCTAGATCAGAGTGATGCAGTGAAAACAGAGATAAAGGTCTTCCTATTTTCAGCACTTAGAAGTTGTCTCGTCTTCGCACATACTCGTGACTTAGTTCTAGTAGATGTGCACCCTCTAGGAGTTAGCCACTTTTTAATCACGTTTGGCTTTTGTATTAGCATATGCTTAGCCTCTATAGGTGGGCTTGATACTATTGTTATGGCATTGTATAATTGTGGAATACTCTTATATTATTAATATGATATTAAAGTCAATGTTATGACATGACGATGTTCTTAGTCTATGCCATACTCTGTTGTGATCCGCATGTATGCTATGTGATGAATGGTTATACGCTATAACTTATGTGCGAACAGCTCATAGTTTGGTCTTTCAAAAAAAAAATGGGTCGTATTCTCCGTAAACTTATTTTAAAAGTTTAAAAATCAAGTAAAAGTTCTGAAATGAAAGAGTAACAACTAATGATTAACCATTGTTCATCCTAGGCGTATTGTGTTGAATGTTAAGGTGTTATATGTAGTGTTTCAGCACTGTATATCGTTCATGCCTACTTTTAAAGGCTCAAGATTATCTATCTTTATGACCGTTTCCCTTGATCAGTTCTCCATGTGATACGTGTTGATCATCTGTTTATGTTATCTAGAAGTATAGCTTGTCTTTTGGTAGATTTGTTGCAAAAGCCATTGTAAGATAGAGTTTTGAGACTACCTTCAGAAACTACTATTTACTTTCTAAACATGGTTTCTGAACACTTCCTTCTAGAAGATGGAGTAGTTGACTGAGTTGGCAAAAGAGATAATATGCTAGTTTGTAGCAGGATTTGATTTCAAATTTGAACTTCAAATTTTCCCTCCCTTTTTCAATAGAGAGCAGCGTTTTACTGTGAAGTGCCCTTTCTAAGATATGGTATCAATTCCTTGATATGTCTTTGATCTCTTGGTCTTCAATTTGAGCTTGTTAATGATAAACTGATTACAATCATGATGATTGAAGATAACAGAACACAGTAGCTTTAGGGATGGATAGATATCTTCAAATTAAGTCTACTTTCTAAAGTCCAGTGCTCCTATCTGAAGACCTATGCCTTGGTTTCTTGTACTTGTTGTCTTGAACTCGTTAGGCATTTGCACACTCATTTCATGATATAACTATCACTTTCATTTTAGTTTCCATCTCTTCAAATGAGATAAATTATGTTTGCACATATAAAGTGAAATTATCTTCATTATTGGGGTCGTATTATGCTAATGGTATGACTTGTTAGGAACTTCTAGAAACTCAAGGAAGACATTAGTCATTCTTCAAAATATTTTTCATAAATTGGTTCTGTTTTTATTCAAAACATACTGCGTTAACACCTTTTTGATGGGTTCTGGAGCTTACAATCTCCTCCTTTTGATGATGACAAACCAATTTGAAGAAAATATTTTAGAGAAATGTTGAAAAAAAGTGTAACGGAATATATCAACATAATTTCTATTCTTTCAAAGACATCATCACATGTGTTTTTTTTTCTTTATTCAGGAAGTCCTTTTCTTAAGTCATGATATTGATATAATCAGAAACGTTTTAGCCTTAAGTGACTTAAATCATAGTTATTGAATGGAGGTTGTCACCTACCTCTTCAAATTGGAAAATTAATTTAATGCTAGGTTGCAGTAAAAATGTAGTAAAATGCACAACCTAGGTCGTCTCTCAATGAGGTTTCAACACTTGTGAAAATTAAGGGTTTAAAAGAATGAAAATTAAAAGTTAATAGCAACGAAATAATAGCAACAGTGAGGGAAACACTAGTGTAAGGTATTCCTAGAATTGGAAATCAATTATTATTGACCAAATATTAAACCCATTGGTGACTATTAATAATAAATTACTAGCAATTCTATTAGTGATTAACTGACATCTAGAATTTGACTAATACAGATAACTAATAAATGAGATCTTAATTTATTTAGAAACCACATTAATTTAATGAGCCAATTGCTATAGTTTAACTGTCAATCGGAAAGTTAATTCTAATTTTCTCCCTCAAACATAAACCAATAGATCTATCAATTTATGCCCAAAGGGATTTCCAAAACTACGATTGCCAATTTAGTTATTTCAGTAAAGATTATAGCAATCACCATAATAATTAAAGGAATAGAAACTGTAGAATATTAAGAAAGCTAATGCATTCAATATAAACAAAGGGTCTCAAATATCATCCTAATCTATCCAGAAATCCCTACATTACTAAAGAAATCTACTCCTCCATCTCTGAAAGATTACAACAATGAAGATAAAAGAACCTCCAAATAATAGCAATAATCCTTGCTACAATCTCCAAAATAGAGCACCTTCACCAATGGAATCCCTATGAGAAAGAAGAATAGAGAAGGAGAAGAAAGAAATGTAGAGAGAGAATAATAGCAACTAAAGTGGCAACCAAAAGTGAGTCAAAAACTAAGGTAAAAGTCTATAACAATCCCTTATATACTTCTCTCTAAAAATGGGCGAAAGTGAGCCAAAACCAGATTCAATGAGCTTTTTTTTGCGTCATCACAATAGTAAATATGTTGATAAACATCATTTTTCAGATGTTGTTAAGCACTACAGTGTGATGCAATTGTCGCAACTCACAACAAATTAGAAAATAATTTTAATACTAAATTGTACCAAAAATGTAGCAAATGGTACAACCTAGGTCGTCTCTCAAGGAGGCCTTATCACTCAGTTGAGAATTAGGGGTTTCGAAAAATGAAATTATGAAAATTGAATATTAAAAATTAATAGCAATAGAGTAATAACAACAAAGAGGAAGAGGAAGACACTAGTGCAGGGTAATCCTAGGATTGGAATTAATTATCATTGACCACATATTGAATCCATTAATGGCCCTCAGTAATTATTACTTGCAATTCTACTAGTGATTAATCAATCCCTAGAATTGATCGATGAAATTAGCAAATAAATGAAATCTCAATTTAATTGGTAATTACGATGATCAATGGTACCAATTGCTATAGCCTAACCACCAATCAGAAATTTAATTCCATTGTTTTCCTTTAAACATAAATTGATAAATCTATCTATTATGCCTAAAGGGTTTCCCTAAACAACAATAGTCAATTTGGGTATCCAAATAAGAATTATAGCAGTCACTACAGTAGTTATAAGAATAGAAACTGAAGAACAATAGGAAAATTAATGTATTCAATATGAACAAAAGGTCTCAAAGTTATCTGAATCCATTCGAAATCCCCTATACTAGTAAAGAAATCTAATCCTCCATTCTTGGAGAATTACAATCAATGAATTTGAAAGAATACCTAGAAACAATAACAACAATCCTTGCTATCATCCACAAGAACCAATAATCCACTAATGGAATCCCTAAAAGAGAAAAGAAGATGAAAAGAAGAAAAAGAGAGATTGGGAAAGAATAATAGCAACTCAAATTCTATAGTCCAAAAACTAAGGTTAATTTTTTATCTGTTCCTATATATACTGTTCTCTAAAGATGGGGTCAAAGCAGGACCCATTACACTTAAAAAGGAGTTTTCTATTCCATCACACCACCATTGCAGCGATCTCCAGAGGAGCTTCTTGCAAGTTCTCACAAGTGGCCTTCTGCTGATCGCTGCAATAGTTGTTGATTGCTGCAGCAGTTACCCGAGAGGTGATCTTCTGTGATTTTCTCCTTTCTCAGCTTTTAGAGGTTCTCAGCCTTTCTCTTTGAGAATTGCACATAATCCAATGCTTCTGTACATAAAAATCACAGTCAAGGAGACAGGTTAAATGTAATAAGCTTCAATTTCTAAAATCAGTACAATAATCAATGATTTCCCAAACAAATGCACAATGAGGAGTAAGTTAGCAAATCACTAATAATCTCATCAATTTATCATTGAAACTTATTCAAAAGACTAGAGTTTAGAAGTAAAACAAGTGGCATAAATGCCTCTTATCACAACGCTGGATAGAATTGAATTTGGCCTTGGCACTAGAAATAGCAATTGTAGTCCTTTGAATAAGCTTTCCAACACCATAAAAATCACCTCAATCGAACATCTGTAACTCCAAATATTAGAAAAATACTAACTAGAGGTCAAGTTGGATAACATTAGAACATTAGCAACCTTTAATTTTGTAACTTAATTTTCACCAAGATATTCTTAGAATTGGATTTTGAACTAAACATGAAAGTTATAGAGGACTTCTTGAGATTTCCAAAATATCTTTATTTGTCTCAATCTAATCCCTATGGAGAGAGATATACACATTTTTCATTACAATAGTTTTTGCAAATATGCTCAAATGAGCTCAAGAACTCTTCTATTTAGCTCCCAAATTCTCCCAAATTGATCACTACTACAAGCTCCATCTAAAGAGTTAGCCTTGTTCTTGATATTTTGCACTCAATTCAAAGCTCGTGTATACAAAAACCATACTCAAAGAGATGGATTAAATGCAACAGGCTCTAATCCAATAATTATCCCAAAATCAATGCAAAAGCCATCAATTATATCAAAATCACACAATGAGGAATAAATCAAAATCCTAATTAATCCTTCTAATAACTCAATAAAACTCATGCAAAAAGCTAAAGTGTGATAGCAAGATTAGTGGCATAAACACCCTTTATTAGGTGTTTTGATTTTTTATGAAGTTTCTAATGTTACTCGGATGACATTCTGAGAAGTATTAAAGTACTGTAAAAAAGGAATGTGATCATTTAAGCTTTTTGATACAAAAGCAGCTTGATTTTGACAAAGAGATCTTTTCTGAAAATACATGAGCATGAAAAAAATAACTAATATTTGTGATATTTTCTCTTGATGAGATTTCTTATACAGCACAATTTATCCAAAAATATTTTTGAAACATGATGCAATTTTGTGCATGAAAACGTATGCAACATATAGGCTTTGCACACACAGGAGATTTCTGAGGCTCATGGACTGATCTCAGTTATATCAAACCATGTAAGGACAAGTTTCTGAAGATCAATAGAAACTAATCACAATTGCATTTTGATCAAGTCATACATAGCTCATGAAATCATTGCAAATGTGTGTCAGACTATATATGTTTCAAATAAACATTTTAAGCATGAAAAGCATGACATACATATGGAAGTACAACAAATAATCGTATTAGATGAAAGAGGATACTTGTGCTTAATCTATACTTATTGGAGCTAATCAGAGGTATACAGATGAGCTAAGTATCATAGCGTGCTTAATGAATAGACAAACCAGAGAAATGCTAAGAGATAAGAAGCACACATCTCAAGCAAGATTCAAGATTAGCTAAGCATGATAAAGGAAGCCATAACATATGATATCTTCAATAAAAAAAAAAAGATGAAATTGATATATATATATATATATCATGTGCATAAGGAAATTGTTCAAGAGCTAAAAGAAATGTTTGTCAGAGTATAAAAAATTGATAATTTTAAAAACAAAACAAAGCAAAATGCATGTAAAAAAAAAGGAAGTATGAGCTCCCCCTTAACATAGGCTCCCCCTAAGTTCCATAGCACTAGATTTTCTTCATCTCTTTTCTTTTCTTTTTTTCTCCCCCTTTTGACATCAGCAAAAAGGAGGTGTGCTGAAAACTAGGAACACCATCATCACCCCTGGTGCATCAGTTCTCTATGAATTTCTATTAATAGAGCTTCATGTCTTCGAGACAATGCTTCCATATGATTTAGCTTATTATTGATGAAGCACTGTCCACACAGCAGTAACTGAACCTATGTGTAGCTTGGCTGTGCTGCTGGTGTAGGTTGGCTTGATGAGGGATCAACAACCTGAGTCAAAGATATATCAAGTACAGTTGAAGTAGGAGGAGGAGTAGGTTCCTTAATAAGAGCAGGAATTAAGTTTATAGCTAGAGATAAGTCAGTATTAGGGATTGTACTTGTTTTTTCATGTCTTGAGGATTCTGACTTAGAATCTGAACACTCAGACGAAGATGAAGATTCTTGCATATGAGAGCCTAAGGGTTTAGAGGTGAAAGATGATCTTTGATCTTCCTTATCTAGCCCTTGTCCTGGACGGTGATATCTTCCTCCTCCATAAGATACTAGCAGACCATGCTAAGACTGTTCTTTAGATTCTGTGGATCCTTTTGAGCTGCTTTCAATCTAAATTACTTTCCCTTTCCTTTTCCTTTATGTTTGCTCCTCATCAACAGCTGAAAAATTAAGAAGTCCATCTTTGATCCTTTGGCTTTGTTTTCTGATACTCATTGTGGTTGCACCTGTGGGTCTCCTTAGGGTCTTGAAGGAGTTGAAGGAGTACTCAGTGTCTTCCATATACTTGTACCACTCATTGTCTAATAGGTAGTTTAAGTATTCAAAACACTTGGATAGCAGAATCCCATAAGGAAAAACATCATTTCTTCTTTTCTCTAGGGAAATGACACTTAGCATGTGATCAAAGATTAGTCTGAGCAAGTTTGCTTTTCTCTTTGCTAGTAAATAGAATAGTAACATGTAGCCCATTCCTACCAGTAGATGTGTGCTTCCTAGCCTTAGGAACAAAGAGAACTGGATGAAGGTGAAAACTTGGCTTGCCCTAGTACTCAAGATCATAGTTGTTATCTTATTGTGTTGGTGTTTGTTAAAGTCCATGAGACACTTGGAAACCTCCTTAGTCGAAATCCCAAGAGCCATAAACCAGTCTTCTTTGGATGAACATCTGAGTCCCTCGTCAGGTAGATGGATGATGCTGGAGAGGTCAACTGTGCTTAACTCAAAGTCTATACCTTTGATGTAGTATGTTAGCACTAACTCAGACACCTCCACCAATTGGGAGTAGAAGACGGTAACCATACCCATTAATACTCAATCGCTGAGGTAGAAAAACCCTTCCCATGCTTAGAAGGAGATGTCCTCGAGTAGGATGAGGACCTGAGCCATTGGCTCCTTTCTCAATCGCTTCCCTAGAGCCACTAGTCACTGAGAAAAGTTCCCAGCGTAGTGCTGCTGATGTATGGATTCATTAAACATGAGAAGTGTTCCAATGTTGACAATGCGACCATTGTAGTGTTTTCCTTTAGCCATTGGTTGATTTTTGTGAGAGGTTAAAAGAAAATGGTTGAAGCTCAAAAAGATTTGTGAGATGAAGGTTATAATTTGAGAGAACACTATTACAGTTATAGGGGTAATAGAAAAGGAGGAGATGAAACGATTGAGGTTGGAGTGCTTGGAGGTTGAAGATGAAGATAACGAATGAAGTGTGAGAAATGGGAGTTATGTAAGTAATGTGACGTAACTGACTGAAGGTAAAGTGATGTGGGAGAGAGAAACTCAAAAGAGTGGGAATTGTCCTACCTTTTTCATTTTTTTCAAAAAGAGAGCTTTCTGATGCTTGAGTCACTTTTTGAGTACACATACTTTTTGAGAAACTCAACCACTTTCTGACCTATTAGAGCAACTTAGCTTTCTCACAGTTAATCATCTTCAAATTTTGAACATTATGAAAACATATGTTCCCTATTTCTTGATTCTCTGACCTTCTTTCTGTGAATCAATTCTCTACCCTTGCAAACTAATGTTTTGACTTTGCAAACTGATCTTCTTATATGGGGCTTTAGTTCGGAGCAATGAGTAGAGATACCCAGAGATGCTTCTGCATGAGTGCTTATGCAGATTTAAAAAACTTTAAGTTCAAAAGCCCTTTCAAAACACAAAAGCGATCTTTAACTAATGGTTTTGTGAATACATCAGATACTTGGTCCTCAGTATTCACAAACATTAAATTAACATCTCCTTTTTGAACATGATCTTGAATGAAATTATGTTTAACATCAATGTGCTTAGATCTAGAGTGCTGAATAGGATTCTTAACAAGATTAATAGTACTAGTATTACCACAGAAGATAGGGATTTTCAAATACCTTAGGTGATAATCTTCTAGCCGGTTCCTTATCCATAGTATCTGGGTGGAGCAGTTTGCAATAACTATATATTCAACTTTGACAATAGAGAGTACAATGGTATTCAGATTTTTCCATGACCAAGTGGTCAAGCTTTTTCCAAAGAAGTAGTAGCAACCACTGGTGCTCTTCTTTCTACTCTATTTCCAGTAACGTCAGCATCACAGTACCCTACAATCTTACAAGATGTATCTTTCTCGTATCACAAGCCAGGATTAGTAGCACCTGATAAATATTTGAAAATTCTCTTAACAACATTTAAGTGTGATTTCTTTAGGTTAGATTAAAATCTAGTACAAGTTCCTACACTTATTTGAATTTCTGGTCTACTAGCTGTGAGGTATAGAAGTAAACTAATTATTCCTCTATAATTACTTTCTAATACATTTTTGCCATTCTCATCAACTTCAATGATTTAAAAAGGATGCATGAGGGTACTCATAGGTTTGGCTTGATCCATATTAAACTTCTTCAAAAGCTCTTTTGTATATTTTTCTTGATAGATCAAGGTTCCTTCTTTTTGCTATTTTGTTTACAAACCAAGGAAAAACTTGAGTTTACCCATCATGTTCATCTTAAACTTACTATGCAATAATTTAGAAAACTTTTCACAGAGAAAATGATCAAAAGTGCCAAATATAATGTCATCTACATATATTTGAACTATCAAAAAGTGATTATCTTGATCAAGAGTAAAAAGAATAGTGTCAACATCACTTTTCTTGAACCCATTCTTCAGCAAAAAGGTACTTAGTCTTTCGTACCAAGCTCAAGGAGCTTGTTTCAGACCATAAAGAGCCTTTGTTAACTTGAAGACATTGTTAGGAAGGTCTTCACTTTTAAAACCAGGAGGTTGCTTCACATATGCTTCCTCAAAGATAAATCTATTTAGGAATATAGACATAACATCCATCTGATAAAGAGTGAGTCCCTTGAAGGCAGCAAAAGCAAGTACCATTCTTATGACTTCTAGCCTAGCTAATGGTGCAAAGGTTTCATCATAATCAATTCCCTCTTGTTGATTGTAATCTTGTGCAACCAATCTCGCTTTGTTGAGGATAACTTTGCCAACTTCATCAAGGCTATTTCTGAACACTTATTTTGTCCTGATGATGGTTTTCCCTTTTGATCTTTCAACAAGCATTCAGACTTTACTTTTCTTGAACCGATCAAGTTCTTCTAGCATTCTATCCACCCAACTTTGACCACTCAAAGCTTCCTCAATGCAATCTGGTTCAATGGTGGAAATGAAAGCATAATTTGACTGATTTCTAAAGGATGATCTGATTCTCACTTCCTTTGACATATCTCCTAGAACTTTGTTTTGGGAAATTGCTTTCAAGTCAAGAACTTCATTGTAATTTTTGTATTCATAATATCCTTCAGTTTCTCTTTCATCTTCAGACTGCTCTCCTTTGTATTTAGAAAGATCACTTTCTGTTGGCTTTGGAGTCTTGAGTAAGCTTTCTAAAGTATCTATGTTCTAGAGTTTAGTTTCTGAAGGTTGGGCTTTTATTTGCTTGCTTTCTAAATAATCTTTGAGATTCAGTTGCTCTAGGTTTTCATTTAGCTCTTCGAGATCATTAACAAGGTCCTTCTTGAGCTCCTTAAACTAGATGGAAATCGTTTCTTCAACACATAGCGTTCCTTTATTATAAACTCTGTAAGCTTTGAAGACCGAACAGTAACCTAAGACAATTCCATCATCAGATTTTGGATCAAACTTTGTGAGTTTGTCGTTGGTGTTAAAAATAAAACACGATAAGCCAAAGATGTAAAGATATGATATATTGGGTTTTCTGCTCTTCCAAAGCTCATAAGGAGTCCTCTTGAGGATTGGCCTCAGAAAGATTCTGTTTTGGATATAGCAAGAGGTATTTACAGCCTCTGCCAAAAAGCCTTTGGATAAATTGCTTCCTAAAAGCATTGTCCTAGCAATTTCCTGCAAGCTTTTATTTTTCCTTTCAGTAACCCCATTTTGTTGGTGAGTTCTTGGTACATAAAACTCACGCAAGATGCCAAGTTTTTTCACAAAACTCTTTAAAAACATGATTTTTAAATTCTCCTTCATGATCAAATTGGATAAAGGTGATTTAAGAATCTTTTTCAATACAAACACATTTTGCAAATACTTTGAATCTTTCGACCACCTCATCCTTAGAAGCTTGAAAGATAACCTATGTAAATCTTGAGTAGTCATCCACAATGACAAGGCAATATCTTTTCCCAGCAAGACTTGCAGTCTTGGTTGGTCCAAAGAGATTCATATATAAAAGCTCAAGTGGCCTAGTGGTTGAAATCACATTCTTGTTGCGGAAAGAAGCCTTGGTTCGCTTTCCTTTCTCATAGAAATCACAAGTTAAGTTCTTGTCAAATTTGATCTTTGGTAGGCCATTAACGAACTCTTTCTCGGACAACTTAGAAATAAGCTTCATATGAGAATGTACAAGCTTCTTATGTCATAGCCACTTATCATCCGTGAAGAATGTGATACACTTTACATCTTGATCCAACAGGTCATCTAGGCATAGATGTTATCATGCCTTTTGCTAGATAAGATGACTTGTCTCGAAGTGGGATTAACTATCTTACATGCATGACATTGAATAAAACATCAACGCCTTGGCCACAGAACTGGCTTATACTTAATAAACTGTGAGCCAAAGCATCAATAAACAACACATCAGAAAATTTGGTGGGAGTTATCCTTACTGACTTTTCCAATGCCTGTGACCTTTGCCTTACCTCCATCAGCAAATTTTATTGATCCAGTTTGGGTCTCAGGTTTTTGAGCCATCTTTTGGATCCGGACATGTGTCTGGAGCAACCACTGTCCATATACCATTTGTTGTTAGGTTCCATGTGCATTCTCAAGCAAACCTATAACAAACACAATTTTTAATTTAGGTACCCATACCTTCTTGGTTCCTTTTGGGTTAGTCTTTGGAGGAGGAGGTTTCCTAATCTTTTTGATAGACTTCTTTCCTATGAAGCACTTGTCAGGTAGGTGTCCCTTCTTATGATGGAAAGTGCAAGAACCTTTGTTTTTTACTTTATTTGGCTGAGTTGCCTTTTCCTTCTCATCAATTTGCTCTTTATATCCCAACCCGATTCTTTGAAAATATGGCCTCTGACCACCAAGCATTAGTTCAAGATTCCTTGAACCATTTACCATTTTTTCAAATTCAGATTTTAGAAGCTTTAAGTTCTTTCAAGCTCAAAATTGACTTTCAAAAATGACTTTCTGAGTGTTTTCATTTTTATCTGAGACTTCAGATTCTAAAGCATTGAACTTTACATTTAAAACTTCATTTTCTCCTTTTAATTCTTCTTTTTCAAGTCTTAGACCCTCAGCTTCTGCCTTGGCCCTTTCAAGCTCTATAATAATCTTTTGATGTTTCTTTTTCAGATTGAAATAGTGAGAGGAAAAGGTTTGAGAATCTTCAATCAACTCTTTATATAAAGCTAATAGTGCATCACCGAAAAGATCAGAGTCGGAATTATTTACCTTAAGTTCACTTTCTGGCGTATAGCCTGCCATAAAGCATAGGTTTACTGCATTTAGCTCCTCCTGATCTTCTACTCCTTCCTTCTCTTCCTCTGATTCACTCTAGGTGGCTAGCATGCCTTTCTTCTTAAGCACAAATTTCTTCTACGGAACTTTGAGTTTAGGGCATTTTGGTTTAAAGTGTCCCTCCTCTCCACAATTGTAGCAGGTGACATTTCCATTTTGTCCTTCTTGAGGTTGATGTCTTTTCTTTTCTTTATCTTTCATCTCCACGCTTTTGACATCTTCCTTACTAGCATTGAGAGCTCGTTTCCATCTTCTTCTTCTGTCTCATCATCGAATTCTTCCTCTTCATTAGAGGTTTCAGCAATTCTCATTGCCTTAGCCTTATTGAGCTTCTAATGAGATGACTTCAAAGCCATGGACTTACCCTTCTTGATGGATTCATCATGCATTTCAGAGAACACTACCTCATGAGTTTTGAGTGACCCAATAAGTGCGTCCAGACTGAGTGTTTGAAGGTCTTTAACCTCTGTGATGGTTGTGACCTTAAGCAGTCATTTTACAGGAAGGCTTCTCAAGATTTTTTTAACCATTTCGGAGTTAAGAATATCTTTTGCCTAGCCTATTTAGTTGATTTATGATGTGCATAAACCTTGTGGTCATTTCATCAATACTCTTTTGATCTGTCATTTTAAACATCTAGTATCGATGAACCAACAGAATGATCTTATTCTCCTTCACTTGATCAGTTCCTTCATGCAGCATATGCAATTTGTCCCATATCTCCTTTGCTATGTCACAAGTAAGAAAATCCTGTATATATATTTTTATATTGGTTCGGCTAGCCTGCCTACATCTAGTCATCAACCACCATTGAGTTTCACTAAACCTTTCTCAACCTGAGAAAGAAAAACAGAATAGTCTTTATAGCGGCCTTCTCGAGCTCATTTCTATGACCAGTAAACAACCCGTATTATCATAGACCAATTAGTTATTCACCAGCCTCTCCAAGCTAAATCGAGTAGTATTGTACTAGTCTCTCCCAGCTAACCCGAGTAGTCTTGTACTAGTCTCTCCAAGCTAAACTGTGACCAGCAAGAACATCCTACTGTCGCGTTGCAAGTAGTTTTACATTAGCCTCTCCACGCTATCTCACACCGATCACTATTGGATCGAGGTTACAGGAGGTTTGTGTTTGGGTTTGACGCTCAAACTAACTACACTCAAGTTACCTAAAGATATACAATAAAAAGATTTGGGAAAACTCGAATGATTTGTTTCTAATAATTCTTCCTAAGAAGAATGTAAGATCTGTTAAATGTGTAGAAAGAAGATTTTTACAAACAAGAAAACTGATTAGAAGAAGTAATGAACTTCACAAAAAAAAGGAAGAGAAAAACTTGCAGCATTTCAGCACTGTATATTGTCCATGTCTACTTTTGAAGGCTCTCTACCAGAAAAATTGCTATTACTAACAGATTTTATCGACGAATTTTTTGGATTACTGACAAAAAATTTTATTACCGATGGAATCACCGACGGATTTTGTTAATCGAAATAACACCATTGGAAAGTATTTCCGACAGAAAAAATCCATTGATAACTTTTTTGCGATGGAATTTTCGATGGATTCTTTTGCAAAAATCTGTCGGTAATGGGCTGGAAAAATTCGACAGTAAATTCATCAGGGATCATCATTACCGATGAATTTTTGTTCGTTACTAATGGAAAATCCGTCAGTAAAGTTTTAATGTAATTTTAATTTTTAAATTTTACCAATGGAAAAATCCATCGTAATTTATTAATTTTTTATTTTTTTTATTTTACCGATAGAAAAATCAGTTGGTAATTTGTCAAAAAAAATTTTAATTTTACCGACAGAAAAATCCATCGGTAATTATGAATTTTTTTAATTTAATTTTTTTCTATTTTGTTTTTACTAACGGATTTTCCATCGGTAATAATTTTTTTAAAATGAATATACAGAAATTTTTTTTCCTTTCAACTATAATAAATGAAAAATAAGTGAAACCATAATCAAATTCAGAAGAAAATAATTATTAATAACCAAACAAGAATCACAAGAAAGTCTACAAGATAAAAATACAAGATCTTAGCAACTAAAAGGGGAAAAGAATACAACATGCCCATTCTTGAATACTCTAGGCCATGAAACATGATACAGCCCAAGATAGAAATGAATGAGGATTCTAGATTCTATTGCATCCTCAACAAGTTTGGCCTCTTGCCTTATATTGACTCTACTTCTGCCTCTTGTAAATTTTACCCAAAAAGGACTTCAACGCAGCTTGAACTGCTTTGCTAGGATGAGCTTCAATGGATGCTACAAGTGTCTAATAGCTCTTGCTCTCATACTTCACAAATACACCCTATTGATGAATCCAATAATGAGTAAATCATCCAAAGCAAATCAACAACATTATCATGATTTGTATATATGTTTCAACTTAGTTTGCAATTCGCATGACCTTCTATGGAAAATGTGGAGAAATGTTTTATATTTTATAATCTTAAGGGTAGAATTTCCCAATACATCAGAGCAAGCTATAAATGAAGTTCAAACCTGAAAATTAAGCTCATTATATAAGGCCTTCACTTTAGCCACATTTGTTGGATATGGTTTTCCATTGTTCTCCTACAAACCACAAACATAAATGAGTAATTGACCCCAGTTTAATCATGAGATAAAGAAAGGAAGGCAGCTACAAGGAAAAATAGGAGATTAGGGAATGAGATAGCTGTGATATTTCTCTGATTTTTTAAGAGAGTTAGGGTTATGAAGATAGTTAACTAGTAATTAATGATGATGTAATGCAGATGACTACCTAAGCCAAGAATGCAACCAAACATTCATCAACTGTATGAATAAGTTTAAGAACTCGAGGGCTCCTACATTCAAGGGAAACACATGTAATGTGGATGATGTTACTGAAGTCATCAATATGGTGATGGAAGCTGCTCTTCTGGCTAGAAAAGTCTTCCACAAGGCCTAGAGTAACCATTGTTACCTACCTGCCTCTCAAGAAATATTGAGGGCTTGCTAGAGGTTGAGTGTCTATTTTTTGTTTTTTCTTATGTTAATGTCATAATTTTATTTTCTATCGCTTTTTTTCGTTTTGTTATTCACTGATCAGATCAATCAAACTCCAATGCTTTACCTATTCATTCATTTTGGCTTTTTCCATATTAATTCCCATGACCCTTTCCTTCAAACACAATATAACACAAACACAGATATGATCCATTGATTATTTCATTCATTTTCTAGATCTGTGTCATGTCATGATAATTAAGAGAATTTATATATGTTGTTGCTGAGATGAGATGCCCCTTTCCAACCCAAGAGCTTATTAGTGGGTCAAAATGAACTTTTAATGTGTCAATTTCTAATAGTAAACTACTAATAACCGGTATTGCTTTTAGTTTCTTCTTTGCTTGAATAGATTATAGATATTGTTTTCTAAACCATGTTCAATAACAAAGCACCAAAACTTATAACTCAGTTTAGAGGCTCCAAACATATGGTTATAAATAGAAAATAATAATAATAATTTGACCTTTCTTTATGAACTTGATACCCATATGCTAAAGAATGTTCTTCTGATAGCTATGTACAAGATTTCATCCCATGAAATAAGCTAAGAAAAGTAAACTGCTCCAAATTTAAGTTGGATGGCTAATGAAATATGGTGATTAGTTTTTTCATTTTTTTTTTATCAAATACATTTACGGTCTTGCAGTTAAGCCAAGTATTAGGGAATGACTGCCACAATAATCCATACAGTAAGATGCACAAAATAAAGAAACCAAAGCACCATAGAGAAAATGACATGGTGATTATATCTAGAAAAGCATATACAGGATATCTGCTGAAATTCTATAGCCATGAATGAAATTACAAGGTCCATTTATATCCTTAAACTAAAAAGAAAAAGAAAGCATACTCACTGATGCAAATGGAGGTGTTGGGCGTCTTCTGGTGGCGACGCGACGTGCCTTGAGCTTCCTCTGGATCTAGCGCGTCGTTGGGCACTCCAAGAAGGAAAGAGCAGTGGCCGCGTTTGGTGGGTGGTTGATGTTGGGGATTGTATTGGGGGGAGGGGGCGGCAAAGCTAGGGTGGCGGCGCGGTGTGCTTGGGTTGCGACACAAAGAGAGAGAGTCCAGAAGAAAGAGAGAGTTGAGATAAACGCCATTGGGGGATGGCAATGTTGGGCCAGTAGCATTGGGGCGCCGACACGGCGTCCTTGGATCGATCGCAATAGAGAAAGAGTTGAGAATACAATGAGGGGGAAAAGAAAAACCCCTTATTTGTAAATACATTTCAATTTTCTGATAGAAAAAATCCACCGGTAATGCGAGAGCATCATCTTTTCCAAAAATTTCTCTTTACGAATTAACCACGGAAAAATCCATCGGTAAAATTATTTTCTGAATAAAAAAATTTCAAATTAGATACTGATGGAAAAATCCATTGGTAATGCGCACGCTATATTCATCTTAAGTTGGCACAAATTATACTGGTAGATTACCGATGAAAAAATCCATTGGTAATGACTGAAACTTAGAAAAAAAAAATTTTGCTCAAATTTCTAGTTTTTCGTCGATATTACCGATGGAAAGAATCTCTCGATAAAATCTATCAATAACTTGTGTGTGTTTTTTATAGTGTTAGCTTCTCTATTTATAGATGAACTACCTTTGTGACTATTGTCCTTGATCATTTCTCCAAGTGACATGTGTTGATCATCTGTTTGTGTCTTTAAAAGCGGTCTTGTAACATCCTAATTTTTAACCCAATACTCTAGAATATACTTAGGTCAATCATTAGTCTATTACGTCATAGTTTCCTTATTACTTTAAAATACTTAGCGGAAATACTGGTAAATTTTTTTTTTGAATTATAAAAGCAAAGTGAGAGCCGCGCGACACAGTGAACAATGAAGCCTGGAAGTAAATAAACCAAGCATCTCATATCATCATGACATAAAGCAAGTAAAGGCACATCACATTAATACTGAACTGCAAGTTTATATAATATGATATGTCCACTTATGTAGAGTGGGACTTAGTTTGGTACAATTGGAATAGAAAGACATGGAAAGCGAAAGTACAACAAAAGGCATAAAAAGAAACTCCCCTAGCTCTAGTGCGCCTATAGATAGATAGCTTTAAGGCAAAAGGAGGCTATCCTGGCCTAGTCAAAGCTCAGGCACCAGAATGCGATGGTCGCCTCCTACTGCGGGCCTCTCTGGAAAGGTGGGATGTATCCGATCCACTGGGCTATCTCGGCTGGGGTGGCTATGTGCTACATCGGTCGGGCATGAGCTCTACGGCGGGAAATCATCCTCACCCATCCTCCACGTACCAGTTGAGCGATAGAAGCCTCACTACCCTCCCCAACGTCCATCGGCACAGTGGGGGAGGATCCATCGAAAGGTACCTAAGTGGCAGAGTCCTCCGAAGGGTCTGTCTCGGAGAATGATGAGGCGAGCAGGGCACATACTATGGGTAGCCCCGGATGATAGAAGCTGTCAGTGGGGTGCAGTGGATCTGCTCCTCTGGAGGGTGTGCGCGCTCGAACACGAAGTCGTCGCCGAAAGGTGAGATAGGAGAGAATCGATGGCTGTGTACGGGGTGACTAAAGGATCATCCAACGAACATAAATACACGAACGACGCAGCGACCCACAAAATGGTATAACCCGTGGTCCGGATCATGATGTACCTCCCACGTTGGGGTGTCCACAAAAATCACAAACGCCGCCATCTGAAGACGTAACAGAGGAAAAGAGATAGAGGGAGTGAGAATCTTGCTAAAGAATCTCAGTAGGGCCTCCTACTACCTAGGTGTCATCATCTACATCCTCAGGAACCTTGGGTTTAGTATACAAAATAAGTGAACATGCATTAAGTCCATTTTTAAGCTTTGAGACATAGTTAGCCAAGGTCCATTCATTTTAGCATGATTCTTAATGACATGGATGCAATCATATTAAAGAATGTATGCATGGCTCTACTTAATACAACAATAATAATCGTAACTTTAAGAACATCATAATAGTGGCATAAAGTGGCAATTTAATTCTCATATGGGAAACTTTGTGACATAAACATCATACTTTACTTCCTCATAGGCCACCCTAAAAGACAATTGTTCTGGGGGTGCTCGGCCGAACCGGTGTCACCCAGAACGTGTCACATCTCTAGGTTATGAGATCATTCCTTAACTAGTCATCACTAGTTCTTACTTATCAATCCCGATAAGCATATCATAATCATAAACATAATCCCGACTTATCTAGTACGGGCTAGGGGGCATTTCTTGGGGGTGCTCGGCCGAACCGGTGTCACCCAAGAATTCATCTTGGTACCAATGTCACATGAGTTCTCTGGAGGTGCTTGGCCGAACCGGTGTCATCCGAGAACTCATCTTAGTACCTCATAAATAAAAATCTCATAGGTTTCTCAAAAACTTTCTAAGCCCCCAAATTTGTCAGAAATTCTGCAGCATAACAGCAGCATGCCGAATTTCTTTCAAATTTTACTTTATGCCACATAAGACAATCAAACATGCATCCTCCATCATAATTCCATGTATTCACACAATCATTCTCATACGTTCACAAGCCACATTGAAAATTCATTATGCTCTTGGTCCTACGGTATCTTATGCTTTGACCCTTAGGGCCTTAAACTTGTGATGTAATTAATCTATCATTTTTTATCAATCTCTTATGCACCTAAGGATTCTCTTCTAACAAATCTTACTATTATTTATGCTCTTTAATAAATCTGGGCAACACCATTCTTTAGGGGCAGAATTATAAACATACAATTACGGGATTCTAGAACTTACGTTTTAAACCCTTTCCTGGTTCCGTTTTCGCCTAAGGCGCTATAAATTAAATCTAAACCATTTATGAGGTGTTCCTAAACCTTTGAACTAATTATAAATCATTTATACCACATTTTAAGGGTGCTGTATAGAAACAGAAAACTAAATGTTCTAAGAGTTCTAGAATTGCAATTTTATGATTTTCTAGTTACTAGTTTCTCTATAGGTGCTAAAAATTCAATCCTACTTCAAATGTAACCAACTTTTTCATGATTAAACAATCCTAATCTGATTATATTCCCGTTGAAACAGTTTGGGCAGTATCCAAAAATAAATGGGGTAAAACTATGCTAAGTCTTGACTTTATGATTTTTCTAGAAAACTAGTTTCTCTCCTATCATGCATAGAAATGTTCCTACCTCATCATACATAATTTTCACACATTCTAACACATCAAAACATCATCATACAGCAGCAAACTCATCATGGCAGAACCGAAACATCAAGTCCCAAAAAGATGCATAACTTGACGTTTCTAAAGCATTTAAGTTGCTAGTTTCTCTTGGAGTCATTTTTAGGACTTCTAAAACTCTTTTGCAAACCATTTTATTTTGTCAAAGAGGCTAAAATAGCTTTAGGTCAGTAACCAAGTTGATCCCTCTTTAAAAGAGGATTAAATTCATAACCTTGTTGGTCTTAACTTTATAAAATTTATGAGGCTTGAAGAAGAACTTTAAAACTTAGATTGTTGGCCCTTGTAGCTAGATGAATCTCTTTCCAAGTTCATCATCACTACTTGACCGAAATTATGCATCAAAGGAATGCTCTCACATTAAACTTTAACTTGAGATAAAATGGGCAAGTCTTTGAGCTCTAAGGTCTTTAAGTGATGACATAATTTAAACATGCTATGCACTTTATTTTTATTCTTCATTACAAAGTAAAGTGAGAGCTTAAAGTAAATATGCAAGACTTGGAATATAAATATGCAAGGCTTGAAATAAATATGCAAGACTTAAAATAAATATGCCATGCAAGTTCATTTCTTTATTTTAGTGCTCTAAGCCCAGCAACAATCAACTTTAAGGCCGAAATAGAAAGGCTTTGAGATTTAGTTAGGTGATAGTGCAAGTTCTCATTTTAAATCTTTACGTTCTTTAGTGATGAAGAGTAAATATGCTAGACAAGAATGTAAATATGAGGTGCACTTCATTCTTTATCCTTTAACTTTAAGTGATGGCTTGGAAAATAAATATGAATGCAAAGCTCTAAGTAAATATGCAATGCATAAGCTTGAATTTAAATATGAATGCTAGTCCATTTTATTTCTTATTAGAGCTCATACAAGACTTTAAAGGAACTTAAACCTCAACTCAAACTTATCATGACAAGATAAGGTAAAGACAAGAGTGAACCTCAATGGTTCTTTAGAACACAGTTTCTTTTCTTGAAATGAGGTCATAGATAACATTTTTACTAAAACTCAAGCTCTAGAGGCCTTATTGTGATGAACACATAGTCATCATCTAGAAGCTCTCATCATCAAGCCATTATGAATCTCATTGGCCAACATTGCCAAAAATTTGGAGAAGAAAAGGAAAAGAACCGAAACCTTTTAAAGAAGAAGAAGAAACATTTGAAACTCTAGAGACTATAATCTTGATGATGCATTAACACCAACATCATGAGTCCTCATCATTGAGTTCATGTAACCATTTTAAAACATCATCAAAGTTAAAGATTTCAAGGTTCAAGAAGAAAGAACTAAAAACATCTTTAACTTAAGAACAAAGATCAAACTTTAGAGATTGTTCAAGTGATGGACATCATCATCATGAAACCTCATCATCAAGCTCTCATTCCCTTTGTCCTCAAAGGCCCATGGCCGAAAATGAAGAAGAAAAAGGGGAGGGAAAGAAGTTCTAAAAAGACTCAAAAGAAACCATAAACACATAACTAGAGTAAGAACTTAAATAAAGGAAACACTTGAAAGAAAATCCCTACCAAGTGATTTGAAGATTAGGATGAGAGAAGAGGATGAAGAACTTGAACACTTGAACTTGAGAGAAAAGAAAACTTTAAAGTGCTCTTTGAAAACTTACACTTAGCAAATGAACCCAAAATGATACAAGTTCACGCAAGCATGCTATTTATAGAGAAATGAAACAAATGAAAGGTGCAAGAGGGAGGGAAGGTTTTGGCCAAGCAAGGGCAGCCCCATGAGGTCCCTCAAGTGAGATGTTGTGATCTTGAGGCATGGTGAGGTATGATTCAAAGTATGGTGAGGTATGGTTCAAGGTATGGCTCAAGCATGGTTCTTTGAGTGAGAAACAAATCAACATGTGATGTAAATGGGGGAGGAGTGGCCGAAGGTGCATCAGCCATGGGGGAGGGTTTTTTTGCATTTTAATTGTGGTTTAGAGTTGTGTTTAGGTGTATCTTTGGTTAGGATTAAGATTAGGAATTTGTAAGAAAGTGTTTAGGTGAGAAAATGGATAATCAAGGTTGTCAAAACATATTTAAGGAGTGGTCTTGCATCATTAGAGAGTTACAAACTCATTTTAGTGCATAAATAATTCTAGACGCAATTCCTTGATTTAAGGAATTGGAGAAAGAAAACACTATTCAAGATTCCAAGAGTGAAATCTTGAGTTTTAAAAAGAGATTTAAATTTAATCTAAGCAAATTTTAGGTTCTAATTAATTTTAATAGTTTATTTTGACTCTAGATTAATTATGAAAATTAATTAATCTTCGATTAGAGCCTAATATTGCTTAGATTTGTTTAATTACGTCATTAAGCTCAAAAACACTATTCTAGGGGCAAAATCGTAATTTTGCACTAAAACTGGCCGGAAATTCCGAGACTTAAACAGATGCTTCTAAACATGTAAAATCATTGTTTTAAACTCTCGGGGAAAGTTTCGGGCTCAAACGGCACATTTACCAGCGTAAAAACGCTATAGGGGTATTTTGGTCATTTTGACCCGAAACTGCAGAAAATGAGACTTTCACCTCCGAAACCACTCAAGGGCCATTCAATCCCTTTCAAACATTGAGTTGACCCTTCGAGGACTGCCGGGCCGGCCATCCTCGAATTCTGGGCTGAAAATGACATCAGGGGCATTTTGGTCATTTTCCTCTCAGACAGAAAATCGGGGCGTTACAGGTCTAGAAGTGTAGCTTGTCTTTTGTTAGATCTGTTGCAGACGCTGTTATAAGATAGATGTTTCTGAGACTACTTGTAGAAACTATTTTTTACTTTTTGAACCTAGTTTTTGAACACTTCCTTCTAGAAGCTAAAGTGGTTAACCAAGTTAGCAGAAGAGATGACATGCTAGTTTGTAGCAGGATTTGATTTCAAATTTCCCCTCCTTTTTTAATAGAGAGCAGCGTCTAATAAGGGGCATTTATGCCACTTATCTAGCTACCAAATCTTAGCTTTTTGCATGAGTTTTATTGAGTTATTGAAAGGATTAATTAAGATTTTAATTTATTCCTCATTGTGTGATTTTAATAGAATTGATGGCTTTTGCATTGATTTTGGGATAATTATTGCATCAGAGCCTGTTGCGTTTAACCTATCTCTTTAAGTATGAATTTTGTATATAGGAGCTTTGAATGGTGTGTAAAATGTCAAGAGTAAGGCTAGGACTCTCAGCATGGAGCTTGTAGTAATGATCAATTTGGGAGAATTTGGGAGCTAAATAGAAGAGTTTTTGAGCTCATTTGAGCATATTTGCAAAAATGTTATAATGGAAAATCTGTATCTCTCTTTACAGGATTCGGATTGAGACAAATAAAGATGTTTTTGAAATCTCAAGAAGTCTTCTAAAACTTTCATATTCATCTCAAAACCTAGTTCTAAGAGCATCTTGGTGAAAATTAAGTTGCAAGATTAAAGGTTGCTGATGTTCTAATGCTATCCAACTTGACCTCCAGTTAATATTTTCACAATATCTGGAGCTACAGATGTCCGATTGAGGTGATTTTGGTGGCATTGGAAAGATTATTAAAAAAGCTACAATCACTATTTCTAGTGCCAAGGACAAATTTGATTCTGTCCAGCGCTGTAGCTCAAAACACTGCAGCACTCATGCAATGACGCAGAATAGCTTATTTAATGTTTTTGGGCCCCACTATGACCCATTTTAGAGAGCAATATATAAGGGATTGACACAGACTTTTACCCTAGCTTTTAACTCAATTTTAGGCCGCTACTTTTAGTTGTTATTATTCTCTCTCTACATCTCTCTCTTCTTCTTCTATATTCTTCTCTCTTTTAAGGATTTCATTGGTGAAGGTGTTTTGTCTTGGAGATTGTGCCAAGGATTATTGCTATTATTTTCAAGTTCCATTTATTTTCACTGTTGTAATCCTCTAAATATGAAGGACTAGATTCCTTTACTTGTGTAGGGATTTCAGGATGGATTGGGATAATATTTGAGACCTTTTGTTTATATTAAATGCATTGGTTTTCTTAATGTTCTGCATTTTCTATTTCTTTAATTACTGTTGTGATTGCTATAATCTTTATTGGAATAACTAAATTAGTTATCATCGTTTAGGGAAACCCTTTGAGCATAAATTGATAGATCTATCGGTTTATGTTTGAGGGAGAACATTAAAACTAATTTTCCGATTGGTAGTTAGGCTATAGCAATTAGCTCATTAAATTAATATGATTTCTAAATAAATTGAGATCTCATTTATTAGTTATTTGCATTGGTCAAATTCTAAAGATCGATCGTTCACTAGTAACATTGCTAGTAATTTATTACTAATAGCCACCAATGAATTTAATATTTGGTCAATGTGTAACACCCCGATTTTCTGTCTGAGTGAAAAATGACCAAAATGCCCTTGAGGTCATTTTCGGCCCAGAATTCAAGGATGGCCAACCCGACAATCCTCGAAGGGATAACTCAATGTTTGAAGGGGATTGAATGACCCTTGAGTGGTTCTGGAAGCGAAAGTCTCATTTTCTGCAGTTTCGAGTCAAAATGACCAAAATACCCCTATAGCGTTTTACGCGGGTAAAGGTGCCGTTGAGCCCGAAACTTTCCCCAGAGGCCTAAAACAATGTTTTTACATGTTTCAAAACATCTATTTGAGTCCCGGCAATCCCGGGCAATTTTAGTGCAAAATTACGATTTTGCCCCTAGAATAGTGTTTTTGAACTTAATGATGTAATTAAGCAAACCTAAGTAATATTAGGCTCTAATCGAAGATTAATTAATTTCCATAATTAATTTAAAGTCAAAATAAATTATTAAAATTAATTAGAACCTAAGATTGCTTAGATTAGATTTAAATCTCCTTTCCAAAACTCAAGATTTCACTCTTGGAATCTTGAATAGTGTTTTCTCTCTCCAATTCCTTAAATCAAGGAATTGTGTCTAGAATTGTTTATGCACTAAAATGAGTTTATAACTCACTAATGATGCAAGACCATTCCTTAAATATTTCTTGACAACCTTAATTACCCATTTTCTCACCAAAACACTTTCTTACAAATTCCTAACCTTAATCCTAATCAAAGATACACCTAAACACAATTCTAAACCACAATTAAAATGCAAGAAATCCTCCCCCATGGCTGATGCAATTTTGGCCCTCTCTCTCTCATTTACAACACATGTTGATTTGTTTCTCACTCAAAGAACCATACTTGAGCCATACCTTGAACCATACCTCACCATACTTTGAACCATACCTCACCATGCCTCAAGATCACAACATCTCACCTCATGGAACTCATGGGGGCTGCCCATGAGCTGTAATGGCCGAAGCCTCTCCCCCCATTTGCACCTTGCACTTCTTTCATTTCTCTATAAATAGCATGCTTGGGTGAACTTGCATTATTTTTGGTTCATTTGCTAAGTGTAAGTTTTCAAAGAGCACTTCAAAGTTTCCTTTTTCTCTCAAGTTCAAGTCTTCAAGTTCTTCATCCTCTTCTCTCATCCCAACATTCAATCACTTGGTAGGGATTTTCTTCAAGAGTTTCTTTCATTTAAAGTTCTTAATCCCTTTATGTGTTCATAGTTTCTCTTGAATCTTTTTAGAACTTCTTTTCTTCTTCCTCTCCTCCTTGTTTCGGCCAAGGGCCTTTGAGAGCAAAGGAATGAGAGCTTGATGATGAGGTTCCATGATGATAATGTTCATCACTTGAATAATCTCTAAAGCTTGATCTTTGTTCTTAAGTTAAAGATGTTTTCTTTTGATCTTTCTTCTTGAACCTTGAAACTTTTCACCTTGATGATATTTTAAAATGGTTACATGAACTCAATGATAAGGACTCATGGTGTTGGTGTTAATGCATCATCAAGATCATGGTCTCTAGAGTTTCAAGTGTTTCTTTTTCTTCTTAAAGGTTTCGGTTCCTTTTCCTTTTCTTTCTCTAAATTTTCGGCCATATTGGCCAATGAGGTTCACAATGGCTTGATGATGAGAGCTTCTAGATGATGACTATGTGTTCATCACAATGAGGCCTTTAGAGCTTGAGTTTTAATAAAAATGTCATTTATGTCTACATTTCAAGAATAGAGACTTTGTGTTCTAAAGAACTCTTGAGGTTCACTCTTGTCTTTACTTTAACTTGTCATGATAAGTTTGGGTTGAGGTTTAAGTTCCTTTAAAAGTCTTGTATGAGTTCTAATAGGAAATAAAATGGACTAGCATTCATATTTAAATTCAAGCTTATGCATTACATATTTACTTTGAGCTTTGCATTCATATTTAATTTCCAAGCCATCACTTAAGGTTAAAGGATAAAGAATGGAATGCATATCATATTTGCATTCTTGTCTAGCATATTTACTTTTCATCACTAAAGAACATAAAGATTTAAAATGAGAATTGCACTATCACCTAACTAAATCTCAAAGCCTTTCTATTTCAGCCTTAAAGTCGATTGTTGCTAGGCCTAGAGCACTAAAATAAAGAAATAAACTTGCATATTTAATTCAAGCCTCGCATATTTATGATTCAAGTCTTGCATATTTACTTTAAGCTCTCACTTTACTTTGTAATGAAGAATAAAAATGAAGTGCATAGCATGTTTAAATTATGTCATCACTTAAAGATCTTAGAGCTCAAAGACTTGCCCCTTTTTATCTCAAGTTAAAGTTTAATATGGGAGCATTCTATGAATGCATAATTTCGGTCAAGTAGTGGTGATGAACTTGTAATGAGTTTCATCTAGCTACAAGGGCCAACAATCTAAGTTTGAAGAATTCTCTTTAAGCCTCATGAATTCTATGAGATTAAGACCAACAAGATTTATGAATTTAATTCTCTTTTAAGGAGAGATCAAGTAGTCACTGACCTAAGGATGTTTTTATCTCTTTTACAAAATAAAATGGTTTGTAAAAGTGGTTTAGAAGTCCTAAAAATGGTTCCAAGAGAAACTAGCAACTTATACGTCTTAGAAATATCAAGTTATGCATCTTTTTGGAAACTTAAAGTTTCGGTTCTTCCATGATGAGTTTACTGTTGTGTGATGATGTTTTGATGTGTTTGAATGAGTAAAAATTATGTATGATGAGGTAAGAACATTTCTATGCATGATAAGAGAGAAACTAGGTTTCTAGAAAAATCGTAAAGTCAAGATTTAGCATAGTTTTAACCCATTTACCTTTGGACACTGCCTAAACTGTTTCTATGGGGATATAATCAGATTAGGATTGTTTAATCATGAAAAATTTGGTTACAATTGAAGTAGGATTGAATTTTAGCACCCATAGAGAAACTAGTAACTAGAAAATCATAAAACTGCAATTCTAGAACTCTTAGAACATTAGTTTTTAGAATATGTCCAGCAACCTCATAATATGGTAGACATGGTTTATAATTAGTCCTTAGACATAGGAATGTCTCATAATTGGTTTAGGTTTAACTTATAACACCTTAGGCGAAGACAGAACCTAGAAAGGATCTAAGACGTAAGTCCTAGAACCCCGCAATTATAAGTTTATAATACTGCTCCTAAGGAATGATGATGTTCAGATTTAATAGAGAGCATAAATAATAATAAGATTTGTTAGAAGAGAACCCTTAGGTGCATAAAAGTTTGATAGAAGATGATAGGTTAATTACACCACAAGTTTAAGGCCCATAAGGGTCAAAGCATAAGATACCGTAGGACCAAGAGCATAACGAATTTTAATGTTGCTTGTAAACGCATGAGAATGATTATGTGAATGTGTGAAAATTATGATGGAGGATGCATGTTTGAATAACTTATGTGGCATAAAGAAGAATTTGGAAGAAATTTGGCATGTCAGATTATCTTTGCCGAATTTCTGACAAATTCAAGGACTCAGAAAGTTTTGGAAAACCTATGAAATTTTTATGAGGTACTAAGATGAGTTCTCGGATGACACCAGTTCGGCCGAGCACCTCCAGAGAACTCATGTGACATCAGTACTAAGATGAATTCTTGGGTGACACTGGTTCGGCCGAGCACCCCCAAGAAATGCCCCCTAGCCCGTACTGGATAAGTCGGGATTATGTTTATGATTATGTTACGCTTATTGGGATTGATAAGAACTAGTGATGACTAGTTAAGGTATGAGCTCATAACCTAGAGATGTGACACGTTCTGGGTGACACCAGTTCAGCCAAGCACCCCCAGAGCGATTGTCTTTTAAGGTGGCCTATGAGGAAGTAAAGTATGACGTTTATGTCACAAAGTTTCCCATATGAGAATTTAATTGCCACTTTATACCACTATTATGATGTTCTTAAAGATATGATGATTATTCTTGCATTAAGTAGAGCCATGCATACATTCTTTAATATGATTGCATCCATGTCATTAAGAATCATGCTAAAATGAACGAACCTTGGCTAATTATGTTTTAGAACCTAAAAATAGATATTTATGCATGCTCACTTATTTTGATGCTAAAATGAATGGACCTTGGCTAATTATGTTTTAGAACCTAAAAATAGATATTTATGCATGCTCACTTATTTTATATACTAAACCCAAGGTTCCTGAGGACGTAGATGATGACACCTAGGTAGTAAGAGGCCCTACTGAGATTCTTTAGCAAGATTCTCACTCTCTTTATTTCTTTCTTTCTGTCACATCTTCAAATGGCGATGTTCGTGGTTTTTGTGGACACCTCAACCTGGGAGGTACATCATGATCCGGACCACGGGTCATACCATTTTGTGGGTCGATGCGTCGTTCGAGTGTTTATGTTCGTTGGACGGCCCTTTACTCACCCCGTACATAGCCATCGATTCTCTCCTGTCTCACCCTTCGGCGACGACTTCCTGTTCGAGCGCTCACGCCCTCGAGAGGAGGGGATCCGCCGCACCCCACCGACGGCCTCTGCCATCCGGGACTACACACAGTATGTACCCCGCTCGCCTTCATCATTCTCCAAGATGGACCCTTCGGAGGACTCTGCCACTCAGGTACCCTCCGAGGGATCCTCCCCCACTGTGCCGATGGATGTTGAGGAAGGTAGCGAGGCTTCTGTCGCTCAGCCAGTACGTGGAGGACGGGTGAGGATGATTCCCCACAGTGGAGCTCACGCCCGGCCGATGCAGCGCATCGCCACCCCGGCTAAGATAGCCCAGTGGATCGGGTACATCCCTCCTTTCCAGAGAGGCCCGCAGTAGGAGACGACCATCGCGGTTCTGGTGCTCGAGCTTGACTAGGCTAGGATAGCCTTCTTTTGTCTTTGGCGCTATCCATTTGTAGGCGCACTAGAGTTAGGAGTGTTTTCTTTTATGCCTTTGCTGTACTTTCATTTTCATGTATCTTTATTCCAGATGTATTAAACTAAGTTTCACTCTTTACCAGTGGGCATATTCTATTATATATAAGTATGCAGTTCAGTTCTATTGTGATGTGCCTTTACTTGCTTATGTCATGCTATTATGAGATGCTTGCTTATTTCCGTTTGTGCTTTATTATTTATCGTGTCGCGCGGCTCTCAATTTGCTTTTACATTTCAAAAAAAAAATTTACCAGTATTTCCGCTAAGTATTTTAAGTAATAAGGAAGCTATGACGTAACAGACTAATGATTAACCTAATTATGTTCTAGAGTATTGGGTTAAAAATTAGGATGTTACACAATGATAATTGATTTCCAATCCTAGGGATGCCTTGCATTAGTGCCTTCTTTACTATTGCTACTATCTCATTACTATTAACTCTTAATTTTCATTGCTATAATTTCATTACTTCAAACCCTAAATTTTCTCAACTAAGTATTGAAGTCTCCTTGAGAGACGACCTAGGTGTGCCTTTTACTATATTTTTTGGGCAACTTAGCATTGAAATAAATTGTAATTTGAGGAGGTAGGCAACAACCTCCATCAACATCTTACTATGAAGTGCACTTTTTGAGGTACGATATCAGTTCCTTGATATGTCTTTGATCTTCTGGTCTTCAATCCGAGCTTATTAATGATAAACTGATTATGATCATGATGACTAAAGATAGTAGAACAGATTGGCTTCAGGGATGGATATATATCTTCAAGTCTACTTTCTGAAGTCCAGTGCTTCTATCTAAAGACCTGTGCCTTGGTTTCTTGTATTTGTTGATTTTCTTCAACTTAATCGGCATTCGCATGCTCATTTCACAATATACTTATCACTTTCACTTTGGTTTCCATCTCTTCAAATGAGATAAATCATGTTTGCATATATAAAGTGAAATTATCTTCGTTATTGGAGCTGTATTATGCTAATGGTATGACCTATTAGCTACTTTAAGAAGCTCAAGCAAGACATTAGTCATTCTTCAAAATATTTTCCTTAAATTGGTTTTGTTGTCATTTGAAAACATATTGCGTTAAGTTTTTTGAAGGGTTCTGGAGCTTACAATAAGAAGATTAAATATTGAATTCAAATAAAAACTGAACATTGACATAGATAAAGATTAATGTACAAAATTGTGATAAATTTCATATTTTATTTTCTCCTTTTGGGATTGATATTTTCTTTTATAATCTATATTTTACATGATTTATTATTTCACATAAATTTAAAATAGATATTTATATCTATTCATTCTTTTGATTTATTTATTTTCAATTTACAACCTCTTTTCTTTATTTTTAAGGCATTTAAATATCTCTTAAACTTTATCCAACCCTTCCTGAGATCCTTCCTGAAGGCATCCATTTTTGGGATATTGCAAGATTTTTGCAAAAAAAACTAGCATCTCTCATGAGTTCTTTGCTCCTAGAACTTCCCAATAGAATGGGGTTACTAAAAGAAAGAACATAAGCTTACAAGAGATGGCCAGAGCCATACTTTTGGAAAGTAGTTCATCAAAAGATTTTTAGGTAAAAGCCGTAAATACCTCATGCTATATTTAAAATAGAATCTTTCTAAGGCCAATCCTCAAGAAAACCTCTTATGGGCTATGGAAGGGTAGAAAACCCAACATATCTTACTTTCATATATTTGGCTCATCTTGTTTTATTCTTAACACCAAGGATAACGCTAGAACCATGATTGATGTTTATGTTGGCACTTTATCCATGGAGTGTAGGGACATGAAAGTCCACTTTACTTATTTGATGTTATGAAAGATACCCATGAGAAACACTCCATGTTTGACATTAATGTCATTGATTCTTCAGTTGATGATATTTGTGGTAATCTGTTTGGTAAGAATCCAGATCCCCCTTTCTCTACTTTTTCTTCTTCTATAGGATATGATGCATCTTTTGTTTTAGAATGTCCAAAGTTTTCAAATACAGGTACACCACCCAAGCAGCAGTTATCAGTTTTCCAAGTGCTCCAAGACCAGCCTATGTTGGGAAGGATTCCTTGTAAAGGGCAGAAAATTTTGCTATGTGAGCCCCAGGAAACACTGATGATTAGGAAGTCAAGATCTAGATGGAAGGGACCATTTTTGGTCACTTATGTGCACCATAGAAATGCAATTGAGTTGGAGAACCCCAAGACTAAGATTCAGTATGACATTGATGGGCATCAATTGATGCACCTCTATGAAGTCCCTAAGGATTTGGGGGCTCAAATGGCCTATCTATGGGTTGAAGCTACAAACCCTCCATAAGGGTCTTGACTATCTAACTCAGAGACGTTAAAGCAAAGTGCTAGGTAGAAGACAACTTACCATGAGATTTTTCTTTACCTTTCCTTTTTATTTTTGTATATTTTATTTATTTTAATTTTAGTTTTGAGTCTTGCATCACATTTATTTTTATTTGCATGCATTTGACACCATCCCTTTGGCACCTTAGAAGTCATATGCATAGGCTTATACTACATACACTTTATTGACTTGCTTAGCATTGACCATTTTGTATTGCATGTTTAGTATATTCACTATGTTGTTTGGATTGAGTACATGTCCTTTAACCTATAAGATTTTGAGCCTCTTTGATTGGACTGCCTTGTGTCATGCTTATTTGTTCATGTATGTTTCCCTCTTTGGATTTGTATTCTAGAACTTGCTTAGGGTCTTATTTGAAAATATGTTTCTATGTGCATGCTTGAATATGATTGAGGTATTTTTCTTGTTTATAGCCACTTGCCTATATAGCCACCCTTTGCATGTTACCATTGTTTAGCCCTTTTGAGCCTTATTGTCGATTCTTTTGTTTTAGCGCATCCTTAGCCAAAAGTGAAAAACCATGAAATCTCCTAACCTTTTAGGCTTATGAGAGTATTTTTTTCAAATTCTTATATGTGCTCGAGCATAAGTATAGGGGAAAGCATGAGGACATGCTCCAATTTAAGTCTGGGAGAGGAATAATGTGTACAAAAATAAATTCAACAAATGGCACACAAAAAAATAAATAAATAAATAAATAAGGATGAAAAGTTGATTAAAAAAAATTCTGGCAAAGTTGAGTTGAAGGTGTGCCATACTGCAAAAGAAAGGCCTGTAATTATGGTAAGTTGGACAAAGTGCACCCTTAGACACCTGTGCTCTTAATGTATGCATTTGCTCTCATTTGACTTGAGGTTTAGCCGTATTGGCCTATATTTTTATGCACCTTCACTTAAGTCCCATTACAACCAAAGGTAAGCCATCTTGATTTAGTATGCATATATGTGTGATAAAAATGAAGAATGAGACCCGTAACAAGATTATGGTAATGCATTTTCAATTGAGGCAATTGAGTGTGTATCATAACCCCAAATACTTAAGTAAATAAGTAGCAAACACTAATCTTGTAGGATTTTTATACTTGGTCCATGCATCATGTATATGGGTTCTACCTCGTGTGCCACGTTATTGTTCATGTTATGCTTATTAAAATTCTCTTGATTATTAGCATGAAAGCTAAGCTTATCATTATGCCTCTAGGTCTATTGGATTGGTATATTGTCATTTAATTTCATTCATAATGCATTAGTCTAGTCTAGTCCTTGCATACTATTTTTCATCCATGCCTTGGTTTGATCTTAGTTTCACATGAGGACATGTGAAAGCTTAAGTGTGGGGCAGTTTGATAAGAGGCATTTATGCCACTTATTTGTAGGTGAAGATATGCACGAGAAGGGGGTTGAATCGTGCATTGATCCTTTTTCATTTTCTGAAGCTTCTAAAAAAATTACTATCAAGTACAGAACTTGAAATGCAGCGGAAATAGTTAGTAGCTTCAGAAAGGTACTTTCTGAACCTTAATAAATAAAAACTTTGTTATCAAAAGAGATAACACAAAAAGAGAAGGATATATATGAGACCGAAGCTAAAGTAAAAGAAGCAATAGCCGTAAATAAAAGAGATCAAGGTAAGAGAGAAAGTACACAAAGGATTTTATACTAGTTCGGACAACATGCCTACATCCAATACTCAACAAATATTGCGATTCCACTATAACAACTTTCTCAACCTGAGAAAGTAAAGAAGGATAGTCTTTTCATTAGCCTTTCCAAGCTATCATCCAAGGATTTCAGAAACTACCTATAACCAAGGATTTCGAGTAGCTCTATACTAGCCTCTCTAAGCTAACATGAGTAGTCATGACTCTAGCCTCTCCAAGCCAACCCGTGACTGACAGGCAACTCCTTCAGCACGTTTTTAGTATTCTTTCCCTTGCTTTTCTAGGCTGCAAGTAGTCTTGACACTGGCTTCTCCAAGCCCAACTAAGTAGTCTTGACTCTAGCCTCTCCAAGCTTGACCATGTGCAATAGCAACTTCTACTGACACGTTGAAAGTAGTCTTGTCCTAGCCTCTCCAAGCTGCAAGTAGTCTATCCCCGGCCTCTCCAAGTTGCAAGTAGTCTTTTACTAGCCTCTCCAAGCTAAATCGTGATAAGTAAACACATCTTACTATTGTGTTACAAGTAGTTTTACCTTAGCCTCTCCAAGCTATGTCTCACTCTGGTCACTAATGGATCAAGGATACAAAGATTAAACGTTTGGGTTGCTACTCAAACTAACCTACACTCAAGTTTCCTTAAAGATAATACATTTAAAAAGATCCTGGGTAAACTTGAGTGACTTTCATTTTCTACTTCTTCCAAAAAAAGAACATAAATCTAAGAAAATAGAAGGAAGATTTTTTTTACACTTGAAGGATAAAACTGACTAAATAATAAGGATTGAATATTCTACGAAGTAGGAAGAGATTTTTACATAGTTTCCTTTCTTGAATATTCAAATCTTTCTCAATGTTTTTCAAGTTTAGCATATGTTTATATAAAGGTCTTTCTTTATGACCGTTGCCATGGATCAGTTCTTCGAGTGACATGTGTTAGTCATCAGTTGTATCTTGAAAGAAACAACTAGAAGAGAGGTTGATAAACTATCACATCGGTTGCAGAAGCCATTATAAATATGAGTTTTTTGATCTCCTATCAGAAACTACTTTTCTACTTTCCGAGTGAGCTTTCTGAACTCCTCCTTCATGAAGCTAGGGTCATTGATCAAAAAGGCAGAAGAGATGACGTGTCAGTTTGAAACTGGAATAGACTTGATAATTTGAATTTCAAATTTTCCTCATTTTCCTGTAGCATTTATTGCTCCATACAAAGATGAGCTTTATGATATATGCTACCAGGTCTTTGAAGAGTATTTGACTTTCCGATCTTCAACAAATATTCTTTATGATGATTTCTTTGCGATTGTGATTATTGAAAATTGAGTAACATGTTGTATATGAACATATTTTGATATCTTCATCTTGAGAGTACTTTCTAATATCCTATGCTACTTTCTGAAGTCTTTTTTTATTGATTTCTTGCAGCGTTGCAGCCTTCCACTGATCGTTAACTATCAACGGCTTGGATAAGGATATAATTTCACTTCTTTAATATAACATAACTTGTAACATGTTTACACATGCATGATGAAATATATATATATATACTCATTTGAGTAAGCCTTGCTCTTGCTAAATGATAGATACCTGTTGTAAACTTAGAAGAAACTCAATAGAGACATCAGTCGTTCTGCAAAGTATTTTCTTTGAATTAGTTTTGTTGTCATTCAAAACACATAAGCACAAGGGTTCTAGAGCTAATAATCTCCTCCTTTTTAATGATGACAAACCAATTTGAAGAGATAATTGAAAGAAATATTGTAGGAATGTAAACACGATAAGCATATTCTCTCAATCAAACAGAATAAGAGATCTTCAGGAACTCCTTTTTCTTAAGACATGATGTGAATCATAAAGACATTTTGGCCTTAAGTGACACTTAATTAAGACTGTCATTATTTCATTTTAAGCATAAGACAGACTTAAGCATACTTTTTGATCGTTATGGGCGCAAATGTTAAGGAAAAAGACGGTTAAGCTATGGATAAATAACCAGCTTGATCATTTGTCAAAATACAGGGACTTTCTGAAGATCCTCATGCTTGAAAACATAACAAGTAAAGCTTATGATACTTTATCTTAACAAGATCCATTATTCAACATGACTTATCCAAAAGAAACTTTGAAAAGAAGGATCAAAGGTATGAAAATCAAAGCATTCAAAAAAAATTTAAAAAAAATAAACTGATCCTTGTGTAGTTTCTGATGCTCGAAGAAACTATAAGAAAGATAAGATCAATACATTGCTATTTAGGTTTCCAAAGCTCGTATAGGGATCAATCCCTAAATTTACAAAAAGAAGTTCCCGAACTAAGCTATGAAACTTCCTATAAGAATCGGATTAAGAAAACAAGTTTTTTCAAAATAGAAGATGTATGATCCTTTTTAAAACAAGTTTTGTGAAAACAAAAACACATTACTCTTCTAGAGATTTCTGAAGTTTGCTCACTAATCTTAGTCTTTTTAACACCTTTATGTGCAGGTTTCTAAAGGCAAGTCAGAAACTATATATATATCTAGACTTTGATCAAGTTAAGCATAGAACTTTAAAAAAACCATCTCTAAAAAGAGTAAGGATGAAGAAAACGATTAAGCTCATCATATGTATCAATACTCAACTTATAAAATAGTATCAGAGCAACAACCACTTTGTGCTCCTAAAGATACTTGGCCAAGACTAATCACAGAGAGCATGTAAGCTAATATCCAGCATATATGAATAAGCAAGTCAAAGCATACGCATTCAAGATAAGAAGCAGACATATGACAGAGATATATGTGATTAGCTGAGCTTAGATAGAGTATTGGTATGAATCAAAGCTTAAGATAAAAAAAAACATGAAGCATGATAAAACATGTATCAAAACGCATGAGATAAAAAAGATATAAACAAAACACAGAAGAACTAAAGGATCATCATCAAAGAAACTTTTATAAACAAAAACATGTTTAAAGATCTACAAAAAAATACAAAACAATTCTCTGCATTCCCCCTCAGTATAACTCCCCCTAAGTCCTTGGCACATCCTTCATATCAGCATAGCTCCCCCTGAAACATGAGGCACAGATTTTCTTCAAACTCAAACTTCTCTTTCTTTTGGCATCATCAAAAAGGAGATGTGCCAGGAAACCAAGAAAGACATATTTAGCCTCTTTGCCTTGGCTCTTGTAGGATGTCAGAAGCATTCTGAACAATCTAGCATAGAAGATCATCAAGATTTTGAGACCTTTCTTCCATATTTTGAGATGTTTTTTTCTAGATTGTTCAATCTGGTAGAAATATTCTGTTAATTGTCCAGTAATCTCCTTATTCCAGGATAGTTGTAGTTTAGAGGAAGTGTTGTTTGACCATGACTAAAGGGAGGTTGATCACCATCTTGATCTTGAGCTGGTTGATATTGAGGTGGATACACAGTGAAAGGTTGTTCAGCATGAAAAGGAGAAGAGTTACCAGTAGGAGCAAGGTGTAACACCCTAATATTTAACTCAACACGTCTAGGACGTATTTAAGTTAAGTATTAGTTATTACTCTTTTGTTTCAGTTTTTGATTCAAAACTTGTTGAAAAATACTTTAGTGAAAATATGGGTAAATTTTTTTTTTGAACTTTAAAAACCAAAACGTGAGCCGCGCATACTAGATATCTAACATCATTTATCTTGTCTGTGTAAGAGAGATGTTAGAAACAAATAACAGATAAATACATAATACAACCATGGCATAACATAACTCAAATAATAATAACATATCAATAACTGTATCATAATAGTGATGTCTTGTAAGCTTAAGGACATCAATATATATCCATCAATAGAATACAAACTGATATATAAGATACGATCACTCTAAAGGCAAATATCCAAAAGAAAGTTATCTCCATAGCTCTTCGTCTAGTCTCAAGGTAAATCACAAACTACACCATCATTCATGTCTGGAGATGACACGAAAAAGAAAAGGGATGAGAAACTTATATAAGAATTTCAGTAGGGCTTCCCGACTCTAACACAAGTGTCATCGTCATCGGCCCCAGGAACCTCGGGTTTAATTATGAAAATGGTGAACACATATATAAAGTTCATTTATTAAGTTCTAAATATCATTAGCCGAGGCCCATATCTTTTAGTATGAATCTTAATGTCATGAATGCAACATATTAGTCATGGATGCATGTCAATATCATATACATAATATCATAAAATTCATAAAATGATGCATATGATATAAAGAACATCTTGATCATCATTCTTACAGGTGACTTAAACTTCTTTATTCTCTTTTCCTTATGGGCCACCCTATATTCTCTCTTTTCTCGAGAGTTTTAGGTTATGAGCTCATACCTCACTAGTCGTCACTAGCATAATCTTATCCCTTTTGATAAGTTAAATTCCCGACTCTTAAGGTACGGCATAGGAGGCATTAGGATCACCTTTCATAACCTTTAATCTGGGGAGTCCAAAGGATCACTTCCTATTCGGATCACCTCTCATAACCTTTAATTCAGGGAGTCTAGAGGATTATTTTCATGTGTTCTATGCCACCTTAAATCTTGGCATGATGTATAGAGATGCAAACATGAATAACTCATCATTAATATTTCATGCTCATAAACTTCATGAACTTATGCATCTCAATGAATCAGACATAACCGTAACATGCCATAAATCAAATCACATAAACATGCATCATGTTTTATTGCATATATCCATAAGCCATATAAATCTCAATATATGAACATAGCCATCACAAGATATCAATCATATTCATCTCATCAAATTATCAATATTTACGTTTAAGTCTCAAAGGATCAAATCACAATTTCTCAAAGGTTACGGGTCAAAATGTAATTACCCATTTTTAACATCTACTCATAAATTAAAGATCTTTAACTTTAACCAATACATTTCAAGAGACATATAACTATTAGAAACCATTCAAACTCATCATAAAAACCTCTTAGGGCCATAGACTAAATTTAACATATTTTAGGGGTCAAAGTACAAAGTTACTTATTTTTGACACTTATCAAAAGCCAATACTTCTAAAACTTTCTCTAAACATCATAAATGGTATTCTAAACACATATACATATCAAATATCATTATTTACTCTAATTAAAATCCTTTGAATCAAAAAATTACATAATTGATAGTTTAGGACACAACTTTTCGCATTTTATGAATCGGTCAAAACTAATACTTGTAATTATTCTTTTCAACCTCTAAGATACCAAAAACAATTTATACATAAAATACTAATAATTCTAATGTATATAAACCATAAGATCAGTATCAAATCAGTGAAAAATTAATTCAGAAAATTCATTGTCTAAAGCTTTATAAAATTACGATTTTGATCCTTTCTAATTATTAGTTTATCTCAAAAATGCTAAAAACAATTCTTACATCAATTATAAGTAATTTATACACACTCAAACCTTATAAAATAGCATTCTAACCATTTTATTTAACAGGTCAGTAACATAATTTTTAAATCAAAAAGTTTAAGAAAAACACAATCTTTAACATCTTTGGATTTCTAACTCTAACAAGAATTATTTAAGTAATTTAAAGACAAGATCAAAGCCTTAAAAATAAAATAAACGAATCTTAATACGAAGAACATCAAGAGGTTGAAATTAACTTAATTTAAGTATAAGAATTCCTATTTAAGATTAAAGAGGTAAGTTTTAAGCTTTTAGAGATTTAGGTGATAGCAAGAATCATAGATATGTTATGCAATCCATTTTTAATCTTTATCATTATAAGGTGATAACTTGGAAATATAAACATGATATGTAATATTATAAATATAAATATGAAGATGCAAGTTTATTTTTAGATCTTCAAAGTTTAGTGATAACTTGAAACATAAAATGCATTACTTGAAATTTAAACATGAGAATGCAAATTCGTATTATTATCTTCAAGATTTAAGATGATGACTTGAAATTAAATATGATTATGCAAGGGTTGAAATTTAAATATGATATGCAAGAGCTTGAAACATAAACAATGGATGCAAGTTCATTTATCATCTTGTTAAGCTCAAAACTTTTAGAGAATTAAACTCTTTAACCTCAATTAATCTTAACAAAGGAAGTGAGCATCAGAGTCCTTGATTATCATGGTTTCAAGAACCTTATTTCATGGTCTCATCATTAAGCACATTAAAAGTTAAATTACAAGCAAAAAATAAGGAAATTACATGAAATAAAATCCCTACCAAATTGTTTCTTGTTCTCAAATGTTAAAGCTTGATGTCTTAAGAAGTAAAGAGAAGAAAATCTCCTCTAGATGATGATGGTAACTTCTTCCAAGTGATGATGGAATGGTGAAAGAATTTTTATTGTGTTCTTGTGTTTGATAATGGAAAGGTCATGTGTTTAGGAGTTGATTTGTGGTTGGAATGTGTATACTTGAGGTTTAGAGTTTGGTTAGAGGTTGGGAATGGAGTCTCTTGAGTGTGAATGAGGAAGAAGAAGAAAGCTTGAAGTATTGACAGAATTAGAGAACTTTGAGCAAACTTTGAGTAAGAAAACTATCAAGTAAGAAAATGCTAAGGCTAGGAATCTTTGTGTGTGCATTTAGGCAATGGAAGAGCTCATATTTATAGGCCAAGGAGGGCTGTATGGCAGCTGCCTTGTGGCTAGAAAAAATGGAGTTTTTAGTTAATTTTTCAATTAAAGAAAACATGGAAAAAGAATACTTTTATTCTTGTAATAATTTGGTTCATGCATAATGGATGAAAACACTAAAAGATGATGCTAATGGGAGACATTGTTGCTGATCACATCATGGCTGAAATGGGTGGATTTTCTTTTAAATAAACATAGCCAAAAATAATGCAAAAGAAAGCTAAAGGTATGATGTTATGGTTGGATATGTTTCTTTGTTGGAAAAATAATTAAAATATGGTGAAAAGGAGACAAGTTGGCCACTGGTTTCTAATTCCTTTAGGATCAAATTGGTAATGTTTTACAAGTGGTAAATCATGTATTAGATGTGTATTTATTTAGGTAAAAGATTAGGAATTGATAGATTAATGAAAATGGTAAAAGGTTAAGTGTTTAGGACAATACAAGACAAGGTAAAAAGAGAAATCATATACTAGTAAATGAGGTTAATTTCAAATGAGTAAAATCACTTTGTAACATAGGTTCTAAACTTAGGATAAGAAAATATAAATGTACAATATTTTACCTAAACTGAAATCTTAACTTTGATCTCAATTATCACTAATTTTATGAGCTTTCATAATTAAGGAAAGATAATTTAATTTTACCTTAGGTAATTTTAGACTCTAATTACCTCAGTAGTTATTTTTAACCTTGGGTAATTAATTTTAAACTCAAGGTTGATGAATAAAATCAATTTGAGTTCAAATAGAGCTTTAATACTATCTTAATTACATAAGTAAACCTATTAACCACAACTAGGGGTAGAAAGGTAATTTCATGTAAAAACTCCCTGTAAATACTGGACAATCTCAAATCATACTGAAAATAGTCATTTTGAACCTTTGGGTGAAAATTAAATTCAAAGATTATATAATTTTATGAAAAATTACTGTAGGGGTAAAACAATAATTTTACTTACGGTAAAAATTAAGAATTGAGATTTTTACCTCTAAGGCACATATAATCCCCATCAGGCATAAAATTAACCCCTCAAAGATAATTTAGATTGGTTATCCTTGATTTCTAGGTAAAAATGACCTCAGGGGTATTTTGGTCATTTTACACATACAGAAAAATCGGGGTTTGCGACTTTCACACGAATCGCTAATCAAGTCTCCTATGATGTTTCTCTAATGTCATATTCCTTTATTGAGGATTATTTGACCTCGAATTACGTGTAAAAATTACCTATGGGTATTTTGGTAATTTTCACATAGTAGTAAAAACTGGGGCATTACATAAGGACAGTTTCAAGTACAATACTTCATGTAAAAGTTAGGGAAGATATATCTTCATGTATCCTGATCCTGCTTCCTTGGTCAATTCCAGATCTTGAGGGCTTAGATAAAGGGATAGTGTTACCACTAGGTATTGTGTCTAAAATATGCTTTGTAGAGTCTTCAGAGCTACTGTCCAAAGTGATCAAACACCTTTTAGCACTTCTTTCTTTGACAGTGAGCTCTTTGGTGGGTTTCTTCAGAGTTTTGAAGTGAGATATGGCATATTCATTCCCAACCATATACTCAAACCGTTTATTTTCCAAAGGATATTTCACATACTCAAGTATCCTAGTTATTAGAATTCCATAGAGCACGGAGAAGGAAGAATCTCTGGAGGCATAATCAATCATATGATTCAAAATCAGACGAGGCAGATTAACTTTCCTTTTAGATAGGAGAAAGAATAGCAGCATGCAATCCATGCCTTCTAGAAAAGGCCCGGTGTTGAGTCTTGGAAAAAGAGTACATTGAATAAGAGTCAGAACCTTTCTTGCATCAGTATGAAGCATATTAGTAGATATTTTCCATGATAGAAAGCTTGAGTATCCAATAACAGAAATGGAAACTTCTTCAGGCCAAATCCTAAGAAGGATAAACCAACATTTTTCAGATAAGCAAATAAGACCCTCATCATGAGCGTGGATGATATTAGAGAAATCGGTATTGCCAACTTCTATATCAATGCCTTTGATATACAAAGTTACAATAGAATTAGTTACTTGAACCAGTTGCAAGTAAAAAGCGGTTACCACTTTGGTGAAGATTTTATTTGAAATGCTAACGAACTCTTCCCAACCCTCGAAAGAAATTGCTTCTAGCAGAATGGCGACATGAGCTATCAATTCGTGGCTCAGACATTTTCCTAGAGCAATTTTCCGATGAACATAGTTATCAGCATAATGTTGTTGATGATAAGATTCTTCAAACATTTAGGGTGTTCCTAAAACATCAAAGTTTTCTTCGAGGTTCTTTCCTTCAACCAGGTTAATACAAAATGTTGGAGCTTGAAAGGATCTTGGGTAGAGGAAGGATATGAAAAGAAAAGTGAATCGTTTGATGAAGAAGTGAAAAATCTCAGAGGGATATGAAGGAGGATGGGACAAAATAAGATCTTTGAGAGTTGAAGAAAACAAAACAGTTTGAGGAAGCATATACAAGAAGATAAAGGTTAAGGTGAAAAAGTGAGGGTTAAAAAAATGTGATATGATAGAAGGTGAGGCGATGTGGAGAAAGAAACTCTAACATAATGGGTGAAAAATCCCACCTCTTTCATTCTTCTTCTAGAAAGATAGTCTTCTGACTCTTAAACTTACTTTCTAAAAGAGTTACTTTCTGAGACTTCAAGGTTTACTCTCTAACTTCTAGAAGAACTTCCATATCTTATCCCAGATTCTTCTTCTTGTTCTGAGTTCAAGGCTTTCATAAAACCATCATGCTCTGACCTTCTTTCTGACCTAGCAAACTTCTTATGAACACATAGTTTTCTTTCTGATCAATCTGTAAGCAACCTGATTCCCTTCTAATCTTCCACACTTATTTATCACATCTCACAGATAACTATGCCCTTGCATACTGACTTCTGAAACACATCCCTATAGACCTGATTTTGCAAACTGATCTTCAGACGCTCTTGCAAAGTGGTACATCATACCTTACAGATAACAACAGTCTTGCAAACTGTTATGCAGAGTCTTCAAGAGAATATATACCATGATGAATTTTGATTGCTTTGCTTGATCTTCAAAATAGAGTAGTGAAGAGAGACCACCCAGAGAGTTTTATACAGAAATGCATATGCATATGTGAAAGCTTAAAACAAAACTTTTTAAAGCCATAAAAACAACTAAGAGATACTCAGTCAAAGATATTGTGAATACATCGTAATACAAGATCTTTAGTAAACACATTTATTTGCTAAGTATCTCCATTTTTTATCAAAAAATAAATTTTTCATAAATATACTTAGATAAGAAATGTTGATTGGATTCTTGCAAAAGCAGATAGTACAAAAAAATTTCAGAGGATAGGAAGGCAACTTACCTCATAAGATGATTTTGCCGCTGATTCCTTATCCACAACATCTGGGTTCAAAGAGCTTGGCATGCTTTGGCCTTTCCATTTATGATCTTCTACCCTTGAATGTATTTGCTTGCTCTGATGCTATCAGATTGATTCAGATGATCTGAGAGCTTCTTCTCAACACTGCTGATGATGTCTTGAGCATGAAGAGAAGACTTTGCCTTTCTCTTAAGCTTGGATAGAACATTCAGCATAACTTCCACCTAACTTTGATGATTCAAAGCTTTCTCAACAAATATAGATATTTTGGTGGTGATGAAAGCATGGTTGATAAAAATCCAAGGGATGATTTGATTTTCATAACTTTGGGAATATTTTCAGAACTTTGACAATAGAAGTATATAAAACAGAACTTTCAAGAAGTTACTGTACAAATAGGTCTTTTAGTTTCTATGTCATCTTCAAGTTGCTTATATTGTTTATTAGAAAGATTATTTTATGATAATCTTGAATGGTCCGAACATAACTTTCTAAAGGACTAAGGTTCTGGAGCTCACTTTGTGAAGCTTTTGTCTTTCATCTATTGACTTTCTGGATATATAAAAGTCTCAGGACATTCTTCATGATAAACAAGAATATCAACAAAGTCTTTCTTAAGCTTTATCTTCATCATCATCATCATGAGATATTTTTAAAGGGATTATCTCTTAGGAATTTTGATACACTTAGAATCAGAGCCTGATATCTGGGAGGATCATCATCAGAGAGCTTTCCTTAAAGTTTCTAGCAAAGAAATGTATCAGAGATACCTATAAGAAAGGAGTATGACTTTTGCTACCCAGACTTTCATGGGTCCTTTTCAGTTAATGTTAGATAAAGAGATTTTTCCAACCTTTCTAAAGGAAATCCTTTTCAAGATTCATTTGTTGTAAAGGTATATCTTTAATCATATAGAAATAAAACAAAAAATATATGTATATAGCAAATGAAGTTGCACAGATATTCCTTCTGTGGTTTCATCTATATATCTTAAACTAGCTTCTCTGAAGAAAAAGATGTTGACCATTAGTTGCAAAAGCAAGGGTTATTGAAAAAGTTTTGATAAAACGGGTCAGATCTTATGATGCCATGAAGTCCTTTCTAGAATTCAGAAGAAAATAACTTGAGAGGAGTAAACTCTCTTGGAGTGATTTTTTCTTTTCAGCTTTCCAGCTTTGGATTAAATCTTCTCAAGCGATCATGGTAACAATATGAGATTTTTGATAGATTGAGATATATAGATGAATAGACATGGAAACCTTCTAGCAACTCATGAAAAAAGCAAGGATAGGATACAAAGACTTTTACCTCAATGAGTTACTTATGATGTTCTTCAATTGTGAGGCACAGAATGGCAGCAAGATTTAGCACAACAAGTCCTCATGACTGAGACTTACTAAAGGTATGGCATATACTTTGTAACACCCTAATATTTAACCCAACATGCCTAGGATGCATTTAGATTAATTATTAGTCATTACTCTTTGTCTCAGTTATTAACCTTAAGTCTTTAAATTACTTAGCGAAAATATGGGTGAAATTTTTTTTTTTGAAACTTAAAATGAAAATGTGAGTCATGCATACTAAAAGATCTATGTTGTACGTTGCGCATACAAGTAAGAACAATTTGAAGCACATCATGGATAAGAACTAATCACTAAGTCATAAGCATAACATAACATCATGGAGGGATACATCAATAACATCAAAGGTGCCATAATACATACCATAATACAAATACTTAATATAATAGCATCAAACTCACCAATTAAAAGTTAAGCGATACAGTGATTTAAAAGCTAAGCATGACTATAATGTAGCTAGACCCTTCGCGGGTACACATCTACTAGAAACTAGAATGCAAGCATGTACGTAGGCAAGATAACTCCTAAGCGTCATAAACAGGAAAGTCTATGTCTTTGCTTCCGCTGTGCCACTCTGATCTCATCCTTCCCACGCTGGCATTTCAAGGTAGTCCACGGACATCACCTTCACCATCAACTTGTTCTGAAGACGAAGATGGAAGGAAAATGAGGGAGTAAGAAACTTATAAAAGAATCTCAGTAAGGCGTTCTTCTATCCTAGTGTTATCATCTACATCCCCAGGAACCTCGAGTTTCATTATAAAATAGTGAACATACATAAGGTTCATTTATTAAGTTCTAAAATACCAATTACCGAGGCATGTTCATTTTAATGAGTCTTGGATGTTATGAATGCATCATACCTCATCATGAAATGTATGTCAATACAAGGTGCAACATACTATATAGAGACATAAGTGATATACAAAGAACATGGTAAACATAGCATGAATTACTTCCATTTATACTTTAGGTGACTTAATTTATTCTTTTCTCTCATTGGGGCCACCCTATTACTCTCTCCTCTTGAGAGTTCTAGGTTATGAGCTCATACCTCACTAGTCGTCACTAGCATACTCTTATCCTCACGATAAGTTAACACCCAACTCTTAAAGTACGGGACAGGGGGCAAGGATCACCTTTCATAACCTTTAATTTGGGAAATCTAAAGGATCACTTCCTTATTGAATCACCTCTTATACCTTTCATTCGAGGAGTCTAAAGGATCATTTCCTTATATTTTATACCACCTTAACCCTAGCATGTTATATTGAGATGCAAGAACACAAACATATCATATAATGTCACATACTTTCATATTACTTTAACGTATGCATCTTAAACATTCCAAGTGTAATCATAACATGCCACAATAAATCTTGTAACTAGTAGCCAAGTATGCAAACATAAACATCACATAAATTCTCAAATATTTCATAAACCCATCATCTCATAAAATAAACACTTTTATTATCCCTTAATTGGTTAAAACTCTAAATCGGGTAAACCGAACTTTTGTATTTATTCTTTTATGCATCTAAGGGATCAATTACAATGATTACCATTAATTAATAACCTCAAGAACCTCTTTAAACAATGCTGGACAGGTTCGGGTAGAAATGAAACTTGAGCAATTTTGGTGTTCTAAAAGTTGCGTTTTTGACCCTTTCTCATTACCGACTTTTCCTAAGATGCTAGAATTAATTCCTAACCCATTTATTAGTAACTAATATAGCACACTTCTACCTCTTCTAATCATGCTGAAATAGAAACTACATTTTTTTATTTTTTGGGAGCTCTAGAAATTATATTTTTGATCCTTTTTAGTTACTAGACTTGCCTAAGGTGCCAAGAATAATTATCATATCAATTAATAGTAGTTCTCACACATCTAAATCACTCCAAACAGCATTCATCAAATCTAGAAATTTTTGAACAAAATCCAGAATTTTATTTTCCAAAAGCATGCAAAATTGCAATAATAAGCATTTCTAGTAACTCGTCTTTCTTAGAATTAATTCTAGGTCAAGGAACACTCTTATAATTAATTAATCCCTTTGGAAATACAAGTAAATGTCCTTAGGTCAGTAGCAAAATCAGAGGGCTAAATAATAAGGTTTTGGTTATGTAAATCATGTTTTAACTCTTTAGGCATTAACATCTTTCTCAAGGAAAATTGCAAGACAAGCTTTTGATACCTCAAGGTAATAATGCACCAAATCCTTAAAACTTTATTCCTTTGATAACAAAACATATTTGTGAAGACAAATGCCTATGGAACCAAAATTCCTATGTAAGTTGAAAGGGGTAAGCCTTGAATCTTAGATATTTAGGTAATAACATAAACTTATACATGCTAATACAAACCTCATTTTAATCTTGATATTATAAGGAGATGACAATAGAAATATAAATATGATATACAAAGCTTGATTATAAACATGAATGCAAGCTCATTTTTAATCTTTAAAATTTAGGTGATGGCTTGAAATATAAATATGCTAGACAAGAAATGTAAATATGAAATGTAAGTTCATTTTCTTATCTTCAAGATTTAGGTGATAACTTGGAAATAAATATGATATGCAAGGATCAAATATAAATATGAAATGCAAAGACTTGAAAGATAAATATTAATGCATTTCCATTTGTTATTTCTTTAGATTCTAAGCTCAAGACTCCTATTTAGAGTAACAACTCTAAAACACTGATTAATCTTACAAAATGGACATGAGCTTTAGAGTCTATCAACACCATGGTTCCAAGAACCTTTATTTTATTTGGACTCACCATCAAGCTCAAAGGAATAAAATACAAAGAAACTAACGCCTTATTCATTATGATTCTTTGAAAAACCAAAAGAAAAGTTCAAGCTTTATGTAACACCCTAATATTCGACCTAATACTACTAGTACGTACTTAGGCCAAATATTAGTCATTACTTACTATCATGGTTCTTCTTACTTGGGCAAATAGCTTAACGAAAATACGAGCCAATATTTCTTTTTTAAAAAAACATTACTTAAAATAGAAGCCGCGCGTATCTTACGAGGTCGGTATCATAAAGTGCAGAATTATAAATATAGAAGTGGCTCCATATCATAGCATCATCACAACTGAATTACTTCATATATATAATATGCCTACCCTAAAGGGCAGGACTCTTCAAGTACATAGTAACATGAATACGGCAGAAAAATAGAATACATGGAAAAGAACTGGAAAAGCATCCTGCCCATTATGCTGACCTAAGATGGATAACCTCAACACAAAGAGGTATCATCCATACTATGTGACGTCGTGCACTAAGGACTACCCTCAATCTCCATAGCGACTCAGTGCGGGGCGTAGCCAATCCGCGTGCGTGCGGCGAGTGTAGATCACGTCGGAGTCGTGGTGGTCAGAACAAGAAGCCACTCGATCTTTGGTGGCTATCTCCTCATTGCCTATCCGTCGCGAGGCGGAGTGAGGCGAGCCCTCCATGGTCCATGGGGATTCCTGCAGAAGGTCCTCCTGCAGTCTTTGCGATGATGGCGCGTCTTGCGGCGCGTCCACCGATAGCGGCGAGTGGGTCGCGGGGTTCCTCTCGTGTAGAGTGGCGTGCATGCTCCAAGATCAGCGGGGTCACCATAGGGAGATCTTTGAGGGAGAAGCGATAGCTATTACAAGGGGTGTGCGAATGGCCGTCCTAAAAACATGAAGATCGCCTGATGCAAGCCCTCAAAATGAAATGACCGTGCTCCGGGTCATGGTGGATCTCCGCGTGGCGTGTGTCAATGAATAGGGCGAAGGTCGCCCGTCTCGCTCTGAAGCGTAATGGAAAGGAAAAGATAGAGGAGTAAGATTCTTACTAAAGAAGCTTCGATAGGGTTTCCTTCTATCCTAGGTGTCATCATATCGTCTCCGAGGAATCTCGGGTTATTTATAAAATAATGGACATACATAGGTTCAATTATGAGTTTTCCAAAATCTCATTTAGAGAATCCGTTCTTCTTAACATGGCACTTGTGTTACATATGCTATATACTAAAATCATAGACATAAATCATGTAGCTTAGTAAGTAGAACAGGGAATCATATAAGCGGTACATGGAACATAAATCATATAAGCTACATGAAACATAAATCATATAAGCGGTACTTGAAACCTAAATCATATATGGTTTACTTAGGTGACATAAGAACCTTTACTTAGCGGGCAGCGCCTAATATTTCTCCTTTTGAGAAAACTCTAGGTTATGAGCTCATACCTGCTAGTCGTCACTAGCATCTAGACTTTATCCATTTGGATAAGTCAACTTCCCGACTTTAAATGCGGGTTTAGGGAGCTAGCATCACATTGTCCCTTGATTCGGTGGTTTCAAAAAGGATTACATTCTTATGTTCTAAGTCATCCTAAGTTTAACATGATTCTTTAAGATGCCACATAATTAATGCATAACACATAGTACTACCTCGGCATCTCTAAAGTTCTTTTCTGAAAATAGTAACATGTTAATACAAGCTATCACATAGGGATAATAGTTCACATGGTATCATCATAAGGTAAGCAAGAGCAATAAGCCTCTTAACTTGATCATGTTTGAAATCGAACATATAAGATCATGTATTCATGTTAGGCTAAAGCATAGACTAATGTCATAACAATTCTCAGATTGAGGCAATGCAAGATCATAGCTTCAAGTCATTAAATGGGAAAAGCATACATGTTTTAAACTTAGGTTACATTGTCGATTACATAAGTCTTGTAATCACGATTACATTCTCGAATTTCAAAACATGGAAATTGAGAGTTACGTGTCGATTACATGGGACTTGTAATCGATTACAACCAGCTTGAGATTTCGAATCAAGGCGAGATAGGGAGTTACGTGTCGATTACATGGAATTATGTCGATTATTTTGTTTAAAACACTTTCTTTGGGCCTAGAACATCTGGAGTGTCGATTACATGATTAGTAATCAATTACTAGAATCGAGAATGTGTAATCGATTACACTATATAATGTCGATTACTTTGGGCAAGTTCATGTTTGAGCTCATCAGGCTCTCTGTAATCGATTACATGGGGTGGGTAATCGATTACGGCACATCTTAAACCCAAATATGAGGTCTAAACATATTTGAGTCATTCCTTTAAAATGCTTATAGTGGCTAGTTTCTCTTGGAACAATTTTGAACTTCAAAAAAACATCTTGTCAACCATTTTAACTTGTCAAAACCATATAATTCTAAGAACATACCCACAATGTTTTGAGTACAACATATGTTTTGGAAAGGCTTAAAAACATGAGCTATAGGCTCTTGTGACTAAATAAACTCCTCTTGGAGCTATCTTTATCACATGGCCAAGATGTACATTCAAGAATGTTTTCCATGGTTAACCTCTTCTCAAGATGAAATGGGCAAATCTTTGAGCTCTAGTATCTTAGATGATGACATAAAATAAACGTGCTATGCACTTCATTTTAGAGTCCTTTAGAAAGTAAAGTGATAGCTCAAAGTAAATATGAAATGCATATCCATTTTCATTCTTTGAGTTTAGTGAGGACTTGAAATATAAAATGAGATGCAAAGCTTGGAATTTAAACGTGCATAATGCAAGTTCATTCTTAGTCTTGGGGTTTAGTGGTTGCATAGAAATAAGCGTGCTATGCAAAGCGTAAATGCGTGAATGCAAGTTTCTTTTGTATCTTGTCTAGAGCTCTTATAAGATTTTAAGGAGGAACATAGTCCCGACCCAAAACTCATCTTCACAAGAAAAGAAAAACCATTGGTACCAAGGCATCAAGAAAACATGACTTCAAGAGTCATGGGAGTAGTCAAGTCTTAACAAAGGAAGGAACCATTTTTAAATCTCTAGGGACCAAGATCTTGATGATCCAAGCATCAACATCCTAAGTCCTCATCATTGAGTACATGGCACACTTCAAAACAAATATTTAAACAAAGTTCATGATAAAGGAAAAGCAAAACCAAAACCATGCTTGGTTTGGGGCCAAAGCTTCAAGCTTTAGAGTTTGTTCATGTGACAAGCATCAACATGAAGCTCTCATCATCAAACACATTTTCCATGTAAAAAGGCTCCATGGCCGAAAACATAAGAAGGAAAATGAAGAAGATCCAAAATATGTTCAAGAGAAACATAAACTCCTTTAACTAAACTTGTAAAGAATGCAACTTTCTTTAAGAAAAACTCAAGCTTTAGAGGTCTCATGGACTCATAGTCACATCTAGAGAACACTCATCATCAAGCCATCATATTCAAGGCCTTAAGGCCGAAAAACTAAGGGAAGAAAGGAAGAAACCAAAAAGAAAGCAACATAGAGGTTCAACCATTCATCAACTCCCAAACAAGATTCAAGCATAAGAATCAAAGACATGTTTAGAAAGAGTTCCCTACCTTGTGTCTTGGAAAAGGAGGAGAGAACTTGAGCTTGAGGAACTCTTGGGAACTTGAGGGAAAAGAAATGAGAAAGCTTGAGACTTTGAGAGAAACTAGCACCTACTCTTGGCTCAAACCTTTGCAAAAGACCAAAGTGATCAAAGGCTCACCAAGGCAAGCTATTTATAGACAACTAAACCATGGATGTGTGGATGGGAAGGCTGGCCGAATTTGTGGCCACAAGGAGAAGGAAAACCTCTTTGAGTTGTCATTCCAAAGTATGGTCATAAGTCAGCAGCTAGGTGTAGCCTATGACATGTCTTGAAAATGTGACCTATTTTTAAAATCTTGAATGAACAAAATCACTAAAATTGGAGACTGCAAAAGGAGGAGGAAGCAAGTGTGGTTTCATGGCCCAAGAAGAAGAAAATATCTTCTTGACTTTGTCAACTCAAAGCATGGTTTAGATGTAAAGGAAGCATAGTCTATGTATAGCCTTTTAAGAAAACTTTGAATGACTAGATAAAATATAGTTCTTTTTGAATCTTGAAAGACATAAATATTTAAATTTAGAAATGAATTGAAAACCTTGATTGACTATATACTTTATTCTTTAAATCTTTGAATGACATTTTTCTTGAAAGATGGACATTGATTGAAAAGAGTACAAGACATGTGTCATAGGGTAGCTTGACAACCTAGTCTAACCTTTATTGACTTCTAAAGAGAGGGTGGTGCCAATTGGGCAACCTTGGGGAGGAAGGATATATCCTCAAACCATGTTCTAGAAGTGTGCTTTGGTGTGACATAGATTAGTCTTAGGATTAAAAGTTCTTTGAGTAGGTACTTAGGTGCACTAATAGGTTAATTAAAACCACAATTCCTAGGTTAGAGGTGGTCTAGAAGGATTAGAGTCAGCACCTCTAAGACTAGTGATGTAGGTGTGACAACTTGTCTTGAAAAGAAAGAAAGTTGATGTGAATAGTGGAAACTTACTATTCGAGCCTTTATTCACAGATTCTTATTCCTTTTAAAGAATAAGACTAGGATGAGATTTGAATTTTCTCTAAGCAATTTTAGGTTCCAATTAATTCTAAATGATGGTTTTGGCTCTAGATTAATTATGGAAATTAATTAACCTTTAATTAGAGCCTAATATTGCTTAGGTTTTGGAGTTAAGCGGCTCGTTAAGCCGAAAATGCAATATCTGAGGGGGCAAAACCGTAATTTTTACCAAAAGTTGCCCGGGATCTCCAGGACTTAAATCAACATAGTTTATGCCTTAAAATCATTGTTTTGAATCTCAGAACAAAGTGCAGGTCAAAAAGCAGACTTATCTTGCCTTAATCCTGTTCTGAGGGGTATTTTGGTCATTCTGAAATCTCGAAATGAGGTTTTCCGCTTTGTTAGGAACTCATGCTCATACAATCCCCTTCATATAACATATGAACCCTATGAGGATGGCCAAGGCGTGTCCTTGTTTCAGGTGAAAATGACCTCAGGGGCATTTTGGTCATTATGTAAGTTTAGCGAAAATCGGGGCGTTACACTTTAGAGGTCACAAATGTAATGATTTCATTATCATCATCTACGAACCCTCGTTATCAAGCTAACATTCTTGAACACAAAAGGCCTTCAAGGCCGAAATGAAAAAAGAAAGAAAAAGAAATCTACAAGCCAAAAATGTCAAGAGTAAAACTCATTCATTATTCCATCATCAAACCAAAATAAAGAGAACATAGAAGAAGAAAATATTTCCAACCAATCCATCATTCCAATTGAAAATGGTTTTAAAGAAAAGAATAAGAACTTTGAAACAAAATCCCTACCAAAGATATGTTTCTTGTTGAAAGAAAAAAGCTTGATCTTGAAAAAGAAAATAAGAAGAACAGTCTTCCTTGGGGCTTCAAGTGGTTTCGGCCAAGGAGAAAAGAAAAGAAAGAAAGGTTTGTCTTGAGTTTTTGATCTTGGAAGTAGAAAGGTTATGTATTTTAGAGAAGGCCTTTGGTGGTTGTGTGGTGGTTTGGGGTTGAGATGTGGTGGTTGATGGTGATTTCTTTGAAGAAGAAGAAGAAGAAGAAGAACTCCTAGGATGAGAGAAAAGAAAGGAAACTTCAATGATCTTTGAACAAAAGTTGCAAGAATGAGCAAATATTCTTGTAAGTTTCCTTGAGTGTATATTTATAGAGAAAATGCAATATGAGAGGATGAGAGTGAGGAGGAGGCCGTGGCATTCATCAAGGAAGTGGGAGGAAAAATATCTCATCTAAATGTATCATTACATGGAATGGTGTAGGAATGGCTAGGTATGGGTTTGGGTATGGTTTTCTTTGATTGTGTAAGTGATTAAATTAAAATGTGATGGATTGAATGGAGGGGGAGTGGCGCTGGTTTCTTAAAGATCCAAGGGGGAGGAAACGTCTCTTTTTAATGTGGATTAGAAGGTGTTTAGGAGTATCTTTGATTAGGAGTTTGTAACCAAGTGTTTAGGTAAGAAAGTGAGTGATTAAGGCCACTCAAGACATGGTTAAAGAGTATTCTTACTCAATTAGTGGAGTCAAACATCATTCAACAAGAATTTCAATCACCTATTTGATTCCTTAATTTAAGGAATTGGAAAGAGAAAATACTATTTCATGATTCATGATATAAAGTCTTGAATTAAGAAAGGGATTTTGAGTTTCTTTAAGCAATCTTAGGCCCTAATTAACCTCAATTAATTATTTTGACTCTAGATCAATTAATCTTTAATTAGAGCCTAATATTACTTAGGTTTCATTAATCATATAATTAAGCTCATTATGCCCTTAATTAGGGGCAAAATGGTAATTTTTCATAAAAGCTTCTCGGGACCACCCAGGCTTAAACAGACATTAAACATCCCTTAAAATCGACATTTCAAACTCCCAGGTAGAGTCCAGGTCCAACCGATAATTAATTCTGTATTAATTAGCTGTATGGGTAATTTGATCATTTTTAAAACAACCCTTTGAGGATGGTTGGGACCGGCTATCCTCATTTCCCAAGTAAAAATGATCTCAGGGCCATTTTGGTCATTTGTACACGGGGAAAAACCAGGGCATTACATACTTCTTTTTAGCACGGGGATATGTTGATACGGAGCTGAACAGATACATAATGTGTGACATTGCTATTATAAGTAGATGCTTTTATCACAAGATGAACTTTGTCCTTATTTGTTATCCATGAGATTGATGTCCTTTTGATATGTTCGTTGCAGACTTTAGACATGGACTACAGATGAAGAAGTTATTAGTAAGAGCCAATCTCAGATAACAAAATCAAATTTTTCTACTTCACAGAAAAGCTTTAGCATTCTTTCATTGCTTTAAACATTGTAACTTATCTGACATGTTACAGAAAGAATCAAGTGCAAAGTGTCAAGAACAAGGCTAGGGACTTTCTGGAGGAAGCTTGGAATAAAAAGGAATAGAAGCCGTAAAAGCTCGCTCTCGGGTGAGCACTGTAGCACTAGAAAGACAATCATGAAAATCTTGGACCATTCCCTCTGGTGAGCGTTGCAACGGTCATTGAGTACTCCAGTGCGATGACGGTAGAACAACTCATTAATATGTTTTTAGGCCCACTTTGGCCTATTTTTAGAGAGCAATATATATAGGGATAAGTCAGAATTGTAACCTAGCATTTGAGTCAATTTTAGATTTATAATTAGGTTACCATTATTTTCTCTCTATATCTCTTCCTTCTCCTTCTCTATTCTTCTCTCTCTTAGGGATTCCATTAGTGAAGGTGTTTTGTCTTAGAGATTGTGGCAAGGATTATTGCTATTATTTTCATATTCTTTTTTATATTTATTGTTGTAATCCTCTAGAGATGGAGTAGTAGATTTCTTTACTAGTATGAGGGTTTCTGGATGGATTGGAATGATATTTGAGACCTCTTTTCATATTAAATACATTGGTTTTCTTAATGTTCTGCGATTTCTGTTGTGCGATTTCTATTCTTCTTATTATTATTATGTGATTGCTATAATCTTTATTGGGATAACTAAATTGGCGATCATCGTTTAAGGAAACCCTTTGGACATAAATTGATAGATCTATTGGTTTATGTTTGAGGGAGAATATTAGAATTAACTTTATGATTAGCAGTTAGCCTATAGCAATTGGTTCATTAAATTAATACAATTTCTATATAAATTGAGATCTCATTTATTAGTTACTTGCATTAATCAAATTCTAGAGGTCAATCGATCACTAGTTGAATTCTCAGTAATTTATTACTAATGCCACCAATGGGTTTAATATTTGGTCAATGATAATTAATTTCTAATCTTAGGAATACCTTGCACTAGTGCTTTCCTGACTGCTACTACTATCTTTTAATTTCCATTGCTATAATTTCATTCTTTAAAATCCCTAATTTTGACAACTAAGCGTTGAAGCCTCCTTGAGATACAACTTAGGTTGTGCCCTTTACTACATTTTTTGTGTAACTTAGGATTAAAATAAATTTCTAATTTGAGGAAGCAGGCGACAGTCTTCGTTCACACCTTAATTGCATTTATTGCAATGCTTCGAAGAGCGTGCCCTCTGACACATGCGGTGAGCACCCGAAATGATGCGATGCTTGACGTGACCTAATATGATAGGACGTCAGAAGGACTCGTCATTTAAAGGGTAGGCAGGTGACACACCTCAGAGCACAACAACCCGAGGAATGTTTTCCACGAAAACGGGCAATTCCTTGTAACGGATTTAGCAGTGGGAAACACATAAAAACAATAAAGGATGGAATTCAAGTGATCTAACCTCATTTCGGAACCTGCTATAGTAGCTAAGAACTCGGTATCCGATTAAATTTAATCGAATATCGAGCTGGGGGCACTGTTACGGCCCATTTGTATGGGCCTAATATGTAATCCAGCCTTTGTTGCATGAACCCACATTAAGAATCCCGGATCTAGGCCTAAGATGTCTAAGCAACAAATCTGCAAGGGCTCAAAACCATAAAAAAGCATGGCAAATCGGCACGTGGGCCTGAAACCATAAGGCGAAGAGCCTAGGGTGCTATAAGCCTCACCTAGTCTTCAACCTAAGGCGATGTTCCTATTTTGAGCTTGCACGGCGTGGAGCCCAAATATTCCATGATCTCCCATTATGACCCATTCACGAACCTACTAACCACGTCCTGAAATATAAGAGTAGTGGTAATGGGCGCTTGGGTCTCCTACTTAAAGGGTATTCAAATGGTAAACTAGTACGCATTCAAACCCAAGCACTAGCTATAACCTAAGACCCCTATTGATACCCTTGGTGGAGTGCTTGCAGGTCCACCATCTCCCATCCCAGCATAGACGAAGGTAAACAAAAAAGGACAGAAGGCTGTTTAATGAACTCACCAACCCCCTAGGTAACCTCCTACCTTACTACTTCGCTACACAACTAAAGGAGAGATCTCCTCAATCTATTTCCGTAAGGCTAGGGGATAAACTCCAACAAACTACCCTATATAAGAGCAACTCTAGGTCATAAACAGGTAAGTAACATCTTAATTATCGCTCACTCCAGTTAGACCTCTTCTAACTTGAGCATTGGAATCCTTGCAGGTCCCCCACCTCTTGAAGACATATCAACCACAAGTTAGGATTGATCGAGGGCTCCCCTTAAAAAAAAGGTTAGAATAGGCATTTTGTTATCCAACGATATAATTGTCAGAGATTATTTTTGGGGTTTACTTTTAATTTTTTTAAAACTAAAGTTTATAAGTAAAACTTTGACAATTTAACTGGGTCAAATATATATTTTTATTCCTTCTAAAGTGAGAAGGTTAATAAAATATAAATATAAATGATTAATCATTTTTAAATTATTTAATAGGACTGATACGTAATAAAAATTATTAATTTAAAAATGATCAAACTTTTATTTTCTCAGTTTATCAGTCGTCTCGACTATAAATGAGTGCAGTTCTTTAGTTTTAAGTCTATAGTATCAACTTTAATAGGTAAACAATCCTTTCTGGGCACACACCGAAAAAGTCTCCAGAGAAAATTCTTGAATCGGTGCATTACAACAGTATTATTATTCCGTGCAAACCAAATAGAAGGGGGAATACAACACTACTCTCATCCCCACCTGAATTCTCGGGTACTCCCTTGCCCCTATTTCCCCGCGTGGAGAAACCTACGACACTCCCAAGTTCGTGGAAGTACAACAATACGTGGCAGCTTAACCATTGGTCCAAGCCCATCAGCCTCACAGTTCTCGCATGAAGCTTTCCGCACAGGATAGCAATTGTCGCTTTAAATTAAATTAAAATTCCATTTCCTTTTGCACAGTTCCAACTTCCATCCATTACCGACTCCGAATCCAAAAAAGGAGCAAGAAAAGCACGCAACTTTTGAAAGAGTTAAGAGAGAGAAATAGAATTAGAGAGAGAGAGAGAGAGAGAGGGAGGGAAGGAGGGAGGGAGATGAAGATCACAGCTCTGTTGGTGCTGAAATGCACCGGTGAGGGTTCGGATCCGGTGATTCTGGCGAACGCTTCGGACGTGAGCCGCTTCGGGTACTTCCAGCGCTCCAGCGTCAAGGAGTTCATCGTCTTTGTCGGTCGCACCGTCGCCAAACGCACTCCACAGGGCCAGCGTCAATCCGTCCAGCACGAAGGTGTGTGTGTGTATATATATGTCTCTTCGTTCACAATCCCTGTCTTAGGGTTTCATTCACGCTCTTCGCTTCTTAAATTATCACGATATTTGGTCGTTTTGGTAGATCAAAGGTTTGCTGATCAGGTGTCTTTTTTTTCTTTTTTGAGTTATTCGGTTGTTGTTTTAATTGATCTGGGTCTTTGACGATACAGTATTTTCATGCTGATCGGGTTTCTAGTTGTATGATTTTTAGTCATTTCGTTTGGGTTGTGTCACTGCTAATTATGAGAAAGCTCAAAACTCGAGATAATAGCAATCATTGTTTTAGTGTCTGATAATATTTATTGGCCTCTGGTGTGGATAATAGTCTAACTTTTTATTTGATTTTAGTTCTGTTGTGAAGGTTCAACCTGAGATTGGTTTGGTTGGGTTCTTGTGGCTGAAATTGTGAACATTTGAAAACCTGTTTCCCTTATGATATTTTTCCTTTTGCAGAGTACAAGGTGCATGCTTACAATAGAAATGGCCTTTGTGCGGTGGGATTTATGGATGATCACTATCCGATTCGGAGCGCGTTTTCTCTTCTCAACCAGGTGAGAGTAAGAGCAGTGTGTTTTGTTCACTTTTATTATTTTCAGGGTAAATAATCCTTTATCCCTATGCATTTGATGACATGATACTCCACCCATGTTGACTGACCAAGCTGTAGATTTCAAATTATAAAAAAAAAAAAAGTAACAAGTTTTAGATCATTAAATGCTAAAGCTTTAATAACCTAAGTCCAACACAAACCCTGCTTATGATACTGCTACTGTTACTAAGTGCAAGCCACTGTTTTTGGTTCCTCAGTGGTCGCATTGTAATGGCCTCCTAATGATAGAAAATTGCCATGTGATGTGAGAAAATTAGAGAGAAAACATAGTGTGGTTGGAGTTTGTCGATTGATATGTATATGTAATTGCTCCTAACGATTATGTAAAGTAGGACCACCAGAGAAACACAAACATCATGAAGCCACCTGATGAGCGTCCACTCAGCACCTGTACATGTTGATCGCAAAACACAAACAGCCCAAAGAGGTTAAAATTCAAGTCAAAGCTCAGCACCTGACGGGTCTATTTTTCTTTGTAGTGAAAAATTAGAATGATTTGTTTGAGGATACATGATAGCGATGCCCCATAGATTGTGTTATAGTTATTTAGTTGATGGAGATCTTAAAAGAGGCTGACCTTGTTTTCCATTGTGTAGACTGTTTAAAGTCATGGTATCATGTACTATGATTCTGATTATATTTTCTTGTGTTGAACATGTCCTCGTAGGTGACCATCAAATCTATGTTGTCTGCTTTTTAGTTTTTTATTGTTGGGGTCTAGATTTTTATTGTATTAATTCCAAATCTGATGAAATCATGGAAATTTGACAGGCATTGATTTTTTTATGGGATGGAGTGGCATCATTTTCCCCATGTTATTGATCCCACCTAGTGTGAAAAAGGTTTTATTTTTGTTGTTGACAATAATTGATCGAGTTTGCTGGGATAACATTGTTAATGTAGTTTTTCCTCTACACACCAGTCATTCCTGGTTGGACATTTTATTGTTCAGTCTTAACATGGATCTCATTGCTGAACATCTTTTGTCTTGATCTGTGTGTGTGGGGGTGAGATTTTCTGCTCCATTTGAGATAGTAAGTATTGTTTTATTGAACAAGTGGTCTGCACCCTAACTAAATGATTAGCTCCAGATAGCCCTTTGTTCTCCATATCCCAAAGATCTTGCTTTTAGAGAGAATTCTGTGTCTATTGAGTGATTGTTCAAGTGTGTTTCCATCTCCTTGATGGCGGCCAAAGAAGGTATGAGCATTTTGGCTACCCAGTGAGTCAGATAAATTGCTTGCTTTTCAGTGTTGAGAGACTTGAAGTAATTGAAATGAATGTGAGTAATTAAATGTCAGATTAGATAGCTGTTATTTTGCATGAAATGTGTCTAATCTGATCCATGTAATGTAGTTTTATTTTATTAGATGGTAACAAACTTTGATGTCCCGCATTTTATCAGGAAAAAAATAAACTTTTTTATCTTGCAGTTGCTGGATGAATATCAGAAAAACTTTGGCGAGTCATGGAGAAGTGCTCAAGCAGACGGTGCTCAGCCATGGCCTTATTTGAATGAAGCTCTGACAAAATTTCAGGCATGTAACCGCCTCTTCATTATATTAGCTTTCATGTTAAGGTGATATTATTGATTGTAATGAAAAGTGTAAGTTAGTGTATAATAATCTAACCTGTACTGATGGATATTTTTCTATCTGAACATTTTTACATCATTACTTTTGAGTTGAACTCTCCTTTTTACCGGTTCCCATCGAATCCTCAGGATCCTGCTGAAGCTGACAAGTTGCTGAAAATCCAGAGAGAATTGGATGAAACAAAAATTATTCTTGTAAGTATTAGGTTAAGTATGCATTATATATTTGCTAAACATTAGATGGGTTCCCACAATCTTTTGGCTTCAAAATTCACTCTGTCCAAGCTAAATTTTTTTTTTTTTTTTGGTATGTAATTTTGCAATTCTGAAATTAAACTGTTAGGTGCTTAGAACTTTTCATGACAAAATCCTCATTCAGTTGAAATTTGGCATTGTTTTTTTTTATAGCAACACCATCATTATTATGCAAGCCAATGTACCTCCCATGGAGACAAATATTTACAAATATATGATCCCTGTTTTTATATATGATGTCTCTCTAGGTCATCAACCATTCAGTTGCTGTCAATTTCTTTTTTAATCAAACATAGATTTGTCTCCTATTATTTTACATTTACTTGTGCATCTTAAATATAATTGGGTTGTCTTGATTTAGCCATTATATGTGAATTGAGTGAGCTTTTCTCATTTCCTGCTGAACTCTCCATTAGCTTGTTTAGGTTTGCTGTATACTTTTCTCATCATTAGATTTCTAAGAACTACATTGCAGACGTATGATGAGGGTTTATTCCTGACTTATTTTGCTATTTTCTTCTCTCCATATGATGGTTTTCTTTTAGATTCTAAGAACCACATCGCAGACATATGATGAGTGTTTATTCCTGACTTATTTTGCTATTTTCTTCTCACTATGTGATGGTTTTCTTTTTGTAAACAGCATAAGACAATTGATAGTGTGCTTGCTCGAGGGGAGAAGCTGGACAGCTTAGTTGAGAAGAGTTCTGATCTAAGTGCAGCATCGCAGGTACACTAGATTGCATCAGTTCTCATATGCTCTAGTATATTTTTTCACTCACTTTTTCTCTGTTACTAAACTTTTGGTCTATGGTTATGGTTGTCATCAAGCATATGTCGAGAAATTTTTATTTTATTCATGTTTAATGTCTTGGCTTGTAGCATTTGTACGGTCTGATTGTAGGCCATGACAGGTGCACACGTTAATACTAACTCAACACTCATTTACCCTAGCAACCAAATGATAGAATACTACATCACTATCATGACACATGGCTTCCTAAGATCTAACATAATTTTTACCAAAATATATGCAAGCCCTGTTTCAACATATGTGCACACGCATATTCAAAACAATCAACTTTAGCATTAACATCTCCTAAGTACTACTCATAAGTACAGACGAGGCCAACTATACAAAAAGGGCACATGAAGATTCTATGGTCATATGAATATCTGAGAGAGAGAAAACTCCGGTCCCCTATAGCTACAAAAAAATACTGGAGTCAAAACATGATGCTAACTACCAATTGCTATAGAGCCCTACCCAAAAGATCGCTTCAAGGTAGAATAGTGAATTCCAAGAACTTACTCAAAAGCATGTGAATCTTAAAGAGAAGTAATGAGGCGAGTCAATTCAGTGAGAGCATAGTAAACAGAGTGAAGAAGCTTTTAAACTGGTAATGACACCAATTTTTAAACCTTGATATTGTTCAAAAAATATAAACATCTAAAAGAAATACAATTTATAAACGACACTACTTCATTAAATGCTTGCTTTGCCAAAGTTGTTTATGAATAGGGCCATTCAAGAATCAACAACAGTAGCTATGTACAAAATAATCTGTTTGGTTTGCACACCTAAAAGACCAGTTATCTCTACCCATCAAGTCACATATCATGCTCATCGAAAGTTGGTGGCATTGCCTCATCTCACTAATGGTACGGGTCCCTCACTTGACACCATATAGTGACATAGAGCTTGTGGTTCTTTGACCCATTAGCTTAGACGAATGTGCTATTTGTGGATAAGTTGTTTTATCTCTTAGAGAAAATGGCCAATAATATCATTATATCTATTTGCTATTAGTGAATAGTGTTCAACACAATTCTTCTTGGATATTTAATTCATACCTGGTAATCAAGTTCAATCCATATCAACCCCAGTGATATTTATTTCTCTCTTAAAATATGATTCATCATATCAGAACTCATTTATAATAATTCACACATGTTGAAGCTATATCATCACTAGAATTTGATAGGAATTTGGCTTTTTAGCACAGGAATTGGAAGAATACATCTGTATATTACTGATAAGATACTTAATTCCAGTGGGGAGTGCAAGGACTGGACGAGATGTAGTAGAAAAGTGTGTGTATTCCTGAACAATATGTGATACAAGTGAGGAAGAGTGAGAGCTCTGCTGTTCTCTAAGAGTCTAAGACCCACAACTGAATTGACAAAAGCCACCTAACTAGTCCCCATTCCCTCTATTTATAGTCAGCTAATCCCCTAACTAACTCTCCTAACTAACTACTACCTAATGGCATCCTAACAGGGAATCGGCTCTGGAAAAATTTATACAAGTAACCAAAATGGAAAATAAATAGTCTGGGCACTTATAGGAGCCCTTCAGTCCTTCTCAAAGTTCTGCCTACCATCTCCCCTTGCTCACTCCCCTATAGATAATATTCCTCACACCAGTATCCTGCAAAATCTTCTTTCCTCTCTGATTCTCTTGCCAGCTCAGGAGGTAGCTCATTAGGTAGTTACAACCTAATTTCCCCTTCTGCCCCTCATTAATGTTTTCCTGACCACTCAGTATAGTGGGGTGTGTAACAGAATCATACTGTGCTTTTCATGGTAGACAAATCCTAGATGTCGCTCTCATCACTAACAGTGATCAATGATGTCAGAACCTGAAGGATGCAAGGTCTTGTCTTCAACTTACACTTCGAGTAAGCTTATATGATCATCTTAGTTGGGGTTTTTTGAATAAATTCTTGAATAGAAAGGGGTTCGAGCCCAAGTGGAATCAGATTTCAAGGTGTTTTATCTTCTTTATTTGCATTGATTGTCAATGGTGAACCTAAATCTTGGTTTGAAGGACGAGTTATTATGCTGTGATTTGCTGTCTCTCCTTTCCTTTTAATCATTGTCGTTGATGTTCTTAGTTAGCTAAGAGTAAAGCTGTGTTAATAATGGTCTGGTTAGAGTTTAACATTAGACACATACCTCAAGCTCTACTACATGCTTGTGGGAGGAAGGATTGGTTATGGCTTCAAATGGGGCATATTGGTAAGGAAGAAGTGAATAGATATTTTTATCTCTTTGATCTGGTACTATAAAAATCTGATTTCTTTTGCTCAAAAATGCTTTAGAATACCACCCTTAAAAAGAAAAAAAGCCCAACCTATACAATTCCCTCTTTTACCTGACGTTACAACATATATTTACCAATGCTTTTATCCAGAGTCACTGTTGTAAATGATTATGAAGAGCATGCACTGTGCAAATACAGGAGTTCTTTCTTATTTTTTACCCTGCGATTAGACGTGCTACTGTAGTACTCTCTTTTTGAGTATTGGAATGTACTTTCATCTAAGCTACTAAAAGGAATATAACCATCAACTTTGGTTTATACATACTCCGCCCGGTCCTCAATATAAGTCGTTTTTGGTTTTTGCATAGGAATTAAGATAATGATTAGATCTTATTGATATTCTAAAAAATGAAAGCAAAAGGCACAAATACTCTCACTCAATCTCAACTCATTCTCTCTCCAATTAAATAAAGGGGTAAAACAGGTATGAAATAACTAGTGAGTTATTGAAATGTGAAAATGATCTATATTTTGGACCCAAAAAAAAAAAAAAAAAGAAAACCCAATAACAATTTATATTGAGGATCAGAGGAAGTATTTAACAATCCTAAGTTGTTGATTCCTTATCACTCCGGTTATCAAATACTTCGTAGTGTTAGTGTTATGAAAAAGGAAGAAAGACAGGCTTGAGAGAATGGTAATTGGCAATCGCTGTTGAGTCGTTCTAAATTGAACATTCTTATGAATCTATTTTAATCAAGTTTATCTTTGATTGTAATGTTACTTCATTACATTTTCTCATGTATTTACATTAGAGTTCTCTCTATTTCCACTAAAATAGTGAATAAAAATTGGAATTCTACTGGTGCTGTTTTCTGTTTTACCCTTGCTTTTCTTCTTTTTGGTTTCTCTATACACTAAAAATAGTTTTTGGATCGTTTCCATTATTTATATATCCAGTATTTTCAATTTTTGTTTTTAAATATTTGGTATGGTACTTATCCATCGTCGGTGGTTAAATCAATAGTCTGTTTATTGGTATAATGGGGTGTGAGTTGTTTGGAATTCCATATTTGCTTGCATATATCCAAGATGAACACTTTCTTAACCATGAATGAAGCTTTATTCTACACTAAATTAGTTTGCTGACACGAGAACCTGATGCTGGTGTTTGGAACAGATGTTCTACAAACAGGCAAAAAAAACCAATCAGTGTTGTACCATATTGTAAGCTTTCAAGACCATCAGTACCTGGTGAGCTCACCTGAATCCTGTTCTGATGTTGAGGCTGTTGGGAAGGAGAAAATAGCTTCATTATGTCTATATATCGTTCTCCATTGTTTGCTTGGTGAAATTCTGTGGTCTCGCCGATATATGTATTGCAGAAGGGAACTGAATGTCGGTTAAAACATTCTCATTTACGTTGTTTGTGATTCTTAAAATGGTATTATAGTATACATAAATTATTGTTTTCATGCAGCCATTAAGTTCACGTTAGTCTGTAGTTGATTATTGTCACCTGTGTAAATCGTTGCCCCTGCAATGGTTATTTGTTTTCGTGCTTCTGTGTTGGAGTGGCTCTTACGGATTACCTTGGCCTTATTCAAACAACGGTGTAACTTGTGATAACTGGAAGTTTGCATTCTAGTAGTTAGCCATACCATGTTGCGAGATTGTGGTGTGACACCTTTTGGCTTGTAGGTGAGGTGTTCTGACGGGAAACATGGAAGCATCTCTCTTAGCTTGCGCTCGTGGTTCTTTTGAACGCCCTTTATCAAACCAAAAGAATCCAAGTAAATGGCCAGTGTTTTCGTGTTTTTGAAAAGATAGGGTAAAGATAAAGTATCGATCTAATTATTATACAAACATGTGTTTATTTTCATCAATTAATCTTCGGTTTGTTCTAGATGTGTTTTTTATAGTCTATTTATTCTTCTGGTATTCTTTCTCTGCTTTATGTGATCTACTTTTAACACAACAGCTTGGATGCTCTACTTTAATTGCGTGATTTTTTCCTTTTTTTAAACTTCTTTATTTGTCCCTCTGATTTGATGTTAGGTGAATTACATTAATATTCCCTGGCCTTTGTGGGAATTCATTTTTCACTTTCTCTAGTTATTCAATCTATACTCAAATTTAACAGAGTAAGTAATGATATTTTTGTTATTTTATTAATAAATAATAGTTAATATTATAAAAATATTATTCTGTTTGTTCTATAAATGAGATGTGACTATAGGATAAATATTTAAGATTTGTCAAACAAATGAGGTGTGAGTATAGATTGGATAATTAAAAAGGGGTGTGAATTATATTTTCATAAACCTCAGTGGATATTAATATAATTTACCCTTTGGTTTTTGGCTCGGGTTCCTTAACCGTTGTTGGAATTAAATTTGATTCCTTTGTCATCCGTTAATTATATTTTACCGATTAAACTGATAATTTTATCAAAAATTTCATTAATATGTAGAAAAAGATGTTGTTCAGTTGCCACATGAGCTAGAGCTTACGACTCATTGATTTGGTAATAGTGATATATATATTTACTTTTTTAAATGAAAATAATAAAAAGTTAGTATTGATTACGAAGTCAAGAAATGTATATTTTGAAATTATTTTTGGCAGTATTGATTATTTATTTTTATTGAGAGAACATGATTGATAGGAAAGAATCATAGTTTTTAGAACCGGACTGGTGATTGACTCGGCTAAGACACTGGGTCAATTGGTGGGTCATTGATTGAACTTGATTTAATTAATTTAATATATAAAAATACAATTTAACATAGATAGATGTATAATATATATAATTATTGTTATAGAATAGCACACAAAGCAAGCTCGCAGAGTGGGTGAGCGCTTGCCTTCCATTCCAATGGGTAGGAATTTTGGCATTTTTACCATAATTTCACATGGGTGGCTCTCGGCTTGCCATGTGGCCAGTTCAATTGTCAACCCACCAGTTTGACCTAAGGTTGACTAGGTTTTGACCAGTTTATTGCAGAACCAGTCCAACTGTCGATCGGTCCGATCCAGTCTAGTTTTAAAAACTATGGAAAGAACAAAGAACCTTGCTCTTGCTTATCAAATCTGAGCATAGACATGTAACTGGCATATGTAATAGAACTCAAAAGGTTATCCAAAAAAATGATGCAAATACTGTAGGTTTTTTACAGTAAGTTGGGGTGCCTTTGTCTTATCTTTTAAGAAAAGTGATTATTTATTTAAACATATGAAATTATTTCATACCATATATTGTTGGAAAAAACTATTTTCTCACATTATATATGTGTGTGTGTGCAAAGACATGACACCCGTAAAAGATTTAGAACCATTTTGGCTCTCAGCCTGTGAATAAGAACCTTGGAATAAATGTTAGGATTCTTGACCTGTTTATGGATGCAACAAGAATAAAAATTTTCAAGAACTCCCAAAATATGAGATACCAAGGAATAAACATCACAACTGTATTGATTTAAAAATTGAATTGTTTATAGGCAAGTCTAGCTATTTAAAATAAAACATAATAGAAAAAAGACTAACTAATAAAAAGGAAACCCTAATTAGTAATCCTATTTGCGCCCAAGTTACAATTTGTAATAAAAGGCCCAAAACTAATAATAATAATTAAAAACCAAAAAGCCAATAAGTACTAAATAAATCCCAAATAACATAAGTCAACCTAATTTACCTAATAGTGTTTAAGGTCAACATTTAGGTTTTACAGTTTGCTTAATCTCATCAATCAACTCCTTTGAGAAGGTTTGTTCAACCGATCCTTGCATCGTAGTCATATGATTTGGACTCCTCACAAAGACTTGTCCACGAAACATCACCTACATCAAAAGGAGAAAGAAAGGAATGTTAAATGTAGCACTAACATTGTACTCACTAGTTCTAGCTATTTAAGAGCACTAGTTCATGAGTCTTCAAGGAACCAATGAGTGCATCCAAGCTAAAAGTAGTAAGATCATTAGCATTAGTGATAGTAGTGACCTTGGGAAGCCATCGGGATAGAAGACTTCTCAGGATCTCTCTAACCATCTTAAAGTTTGAGTATTACTTATCCAAGCTTTTGAGTTGGTTGATGATATGAATGAATCTAGTGGTCATTTCATTAGTATTTTCAAGTTTAATCATGAACATTTCATATTGATGAACCAGCATGCTTATCTTTATTTCCTTTACTTGATCTATTTCCTTGAGGAGCATTTGTAGCTTATCCTAAGTTTCCTTTGCTATATCACAAGCTGTAACGCCCCAATTTTTACTACTAAGTGAAAATTACCAAAATGCCTATAGGTAATTTTTACACATAAGTCGAGGTCAAATAATCGTCAATAAAGAAATATAACATTAGAGAAATATCATAGGAGACTTGATTAGCGATTTGTGCAAAAGTCGCAAACCCCGATTTTTCTATACGTGTAAAATAACCAAAATGCCCCTGAGGTTATTTTTACCTAGAGATCAAGGATATCCAATCTAAATTATCTTTGAGGAGTTAATTCTATGCCTGATGGGGATTATATATGCCTTAGAGATAAAAATCTCAATTCTCAATTTTTACCGTAAGTAAAATTACCATTTTAACCCAACAGTAATTTTTCATGAAATTATATAATCTTTGAATTTGGTTTTCACCCAAAGATTCAAAATGACTATTTCAAGTATGATTTGAGATTGTCCAGTATATACAGGGAGTTTTATGTGAAATTACCTTTTCACCCCTATTTGTACTAAATAGATTTACTTGTGTAATCAAGATAGTATTAAAGCTCTATTTGAACTCAAAATGATTTCACTCATCAACCCTGAGTTTAAATTAATTACCTAAGGTTAAAAATTAATTACTGAGGTAATTAGAGTCTAAAATTACCTAAGGTAAAATTAAATTACCTTTCCTTAATTATGAAAGCTCATAAAATTAGTGATAATTGAAATTAAAGTTAAGATTTCGGTTTAGGTAAAATCTTGTACATTTATATTTTCTTATCCTAAGTTTAGAACCTATGTTACAAATTGATTTTAACTCATTTGAAATTAACTTCATTTACTAGTGTATGATTTCTCTTTTTACCTTGTTTTGATTTGTCCTAAACACTTAACCTTTTACCATTTTCACTAACCTATCAATTCCTAATCTTGTACCTAAGTAAATACACATCTAATACATGATTTACCACTTATAAAACATCACCAATCTGATCCTAAAGGAATCAGAAACCAGCGGCCAACTTGCCTCCTTTTCACCATATTTTAATTGTTTTTCCAACCAAGAAACATATCCAACCATAACACCATACCTTTAGCTTTCTTTTGCATTATTTTTGGCTATGTTTAATAAAAAGAAAACCCACCTATTTCAGCCATGATGTGATCAGCAACAATGTCTCCCATTAGCATCATATTTTAGTGTTTTCATCCATTATGCATGAACCAAATTATTACAAGAATAAAATCATTCTTTTACCATGTTTTCTTTAATTGAAAAATGAACTAAAAACTCCATTTTTCCAGCCACAAGGTAGTGGCCATACAACCCTCCTTGGCCTATAAATATGAGTTCTTCCATTGCCTAAATGCACACATAAACATTCCTAACCTTAGCATTTTCTTACTTTATAGTTTTCTTACTCAAAGTTTGCTCAAAGTTCTCTAATTCTCTCAATACTTCAAGCTTCCTTCTTCTTCCTCATTCGCACTCAAGAGACTCCATTCCCAACCTCTAACCAAGCTCTAAACCTCAAGCATACACATTCCAACCACAAATCAACTCCTAAACACATAACCTTTCCATTATCAAACACAAGAACACAATAAAAAAATTCTTCCACCATTCCATCATCACTTGGCTGAAGTTACCATCATCATCTAGAGGAGATTTTCTTCTCTTTACTTCTTAAGACGTCAGGCTTTAACATTTGAGAACAAGAAACAACTTGGTAGGGATTTTATTTCATGTTATTTCCTTGTTCTTTGCTTATAATTTAACTTTTAATGAGCTTAATGATGAGACCATGAAATAAGGTTCTTGGAACTACGATAATCAAGGATTCTAAGGCTCACTTCCTTTGTTAAGATTAATTGAGGTTAAAGAATTTAATTCTCTAAAAAGTTTTGAGCTTAACAAGATGATAAATGAACTTGCATCCATTGTTTATGTTTCAAGCTCTTGCATATCATATTTAATTTCAAGTCATCACCTTAAATCTTGAAGATAACAATATGAATTTGCATTCTCATGTTCAAATTTCAAGTAATGCATTTTATGTTTCAAGTTATCACTAAACTTTGAAGATCTAAAAATAAACTTGCATCTTCATATTTATATTTGAAGTATTACATATCATGTTTATATTTCTAAGTCATCACTTTATAATGATAAAGATTAAAAGTGGATTGCATAGCATATCTATGATTCTTGCTATTACCTAAATCTCTAAAAGCTCAAAATTTACCTCTTTAATCTTAAATAGGAATTCTTATACTTAAATCAAGTTAATTTTAGTCTCTTGATGTTCTTGGTATTCAGATTAGTTGATTTTATTTTTAAGGCTTTGATCTTGTCTTCAAATTACTTAAATAATTTTGTTAGAGTTAGAAATCCAAAGATGTTAAAGATTGTGCTTTTCTCAAGCTTTTTGATTTAAAAATTATGTTACTGACCTGATTTGGATAAAATGGTTAGAATGCTATTTTATAAGGTTTGAATGTGTATAAATTACTTATAATTGATGTAAGAATTATTTTTAGCATTTTTGAGATAAATTAATAATTAGTAAGGATCAAAATCGTAATTTTATAAAGCTTTAGACAATGAATTTTATGGATTAATTCCTCACTGATTTGATACTGATCTCAAGGTTTATATACATTAGAATTATTAGTATTTTACGTATAAATTGTTTTTGGTATCTTAGAGGTTGAAAAGAATAATTACAAGTATTAGTTTTGACCGTTTCATAAAAAGCAGAAAGTTGTGTCCTAAACTATCAATTATGTAATTTTTTGATTCAAAGGATTTTAATTAGATATGATGTGTATATGTGTTTAGAATACCATTTATGATGTTTAGAGAAATTTTTAGAAGTATTGGCTTTTGATAAGTGTCAAAAATAAGTAACTTTGTATTTTGACCCCTAAAATGTGTTAAATTTAGTCTATAGCCCTAAAAGGTTTTTATGATGAGTTTGAATAGTTTCTAATAGTTATATGTCTCTTGAAATATATTGGTTAAAGTTAAAGATCTTTAATTTATGATTAGATGTTAAAAAGGGGTAATTACGTTTTGACTTGTAACCTTTGAGAAATTGTGATTTGACCCTTTGGGACTTAAACGTAAATATTGATAATTTAATGAGAAGAATGTGATTGATACCTTATGATGACTATGTTCATATATTGAGATTTATATGGCTTATAGATATATGCAATGAAATATGATGCATGTTTATGTGATTTGATTTATGACATGTTACAATTATTTCTGATTCATTGAGATGTATAAGTTCATGAGCATGAAATATTAATGATGAGTTATTCATGTTTGCATCTCTATATATATCTTGCCAAGATTAAAGGTGACATAAAACACATGGAAATGATCCTCTAGACTCCCCGAATTAAAGGTTATGAGAGGTGATCCAAATAGAAAGTGATCCTTTGGACTCTCTGAATTAAAGGTTATGAAAAGTGATCCTAATGCCCCCTATCCCATACCTTAAGAGTCTAGAATTTAACTTATCAGAAAGGATAAGGTTACGCTAATGACGACTAGTGAGGTATGAGCTCATAACCTAGAACTCTCGAGACAAAAGAGAATATAGGGTGGCCTCAAAGGAAAAGAGAATAAAGGAGTCTAAGTCACCTGTAAGAATGATTATCATAATGTTCTTTATATCATATGCATTGTTTTATGAATTTTATGATATTATGTATATGATATTGACATGCATCCATGACTAATATGTTGCAATCATGACATTAAGATTCATGCTAAAAGATACGGGCCTCGGCTAATGGTATTTAGAACTTAATAAATGAACCTTATATATATGTTCACCGTTTTCATAATTAAACCCGAGGTTCCTGGGGACGGTGATGATGACATTTGTGTTAGAGTCGGGAAGCCCTATTGAGATTCTTGTATAAGTTTCTCATCCTTTTTCTTTTCCGTGTCGTCTCCAGACATGAATGATGGTGTAGTTCGTGATTTACCATTGAGACTGGACGAGGAGCTACGAAGATAGTTTTCCTTTGGAAATTTGCCGTTATAGTGATCGTATCTCATTTATCAGTTTGTATTCTATTAATGGATATATATTGATGTCCTTATGTTTATAGGACACTACTATTATGATACAGTTATGGATATGTTATTATTATTTGAATTATGTTATGCCATGGTTGTATTATGTATTTACTTGTTATTTGTTTCTAACATCTCTTACGCAGGCAAAATGAATGACGTTAGATACTTAGTATGAGCAGCTCACGTTTTGGAATTTAAGTTCAAAATTTTTTTTTACCCATATTTTCACTAAAGTATTTTCAAGAAGTTTAGTTAAAAACTGAAACAAAAGAGTAATAACTAATAATTAACTTAAATGTATCCTAGGCGTGTTGAGTTAAATATTAGGGTGTTACACAAGCAATAATTTTGTCATACTTAACTTTGCTCAGGGCATAAGTAAGGATGTACTTAGCCTTGGAGTTCATTTGAACTCTTGCTTTCTATTAATCAGTCCACCTACTTTTGGGAATTTCTATAGAGGTTGAAGGTCCATCTTTGATTTTTTTTCATCAAATATATATTCTGAAACATGTTCCATGGAAATGTAATCACCAAATTGAATTATCTCCCACAAGTCAAGACTTGTGTATTTGATGAAAAGCTCCATTTTATCTCTCCAGTAGGCATAGTCACCATCAAAGAATAGAGGTCTATGAGTGTCCCTCAACAATGTGTACCGTGTTGTGTGCCATTTTCTTCAAGGATATTTTTCCTCTGCAACTATTAGGATGCTCAATCTCTTAAAGGTTTAAGCTTTGATATCAACTATAGGTTGTGTAGAGAGCATGAGAAGGGGGATTGAATTGTGCGTTCTAAAAATCTTTTGCCTTTTGAAAACCTTAAACAAGATCCATCAAGTCTTTAGACTTGAAGCAGCATAAAAACACAAGTTAAACAACCCAAGAAAGTGACTTTTTGAAATGTTATAAGTTCAAAAAGCTTAACAAATTTTTTTTATAGTTAATCAAAAATAGCAATGCACACACATCAAGAAAATAGAGTTTAAGGGATATAGATAATCAAACACAGAGATTTATATTGGTTTGGCCAAGCTTAGCCTACATCTAGTCCTCAACCGATGATGTTGAGAGTTCTACTAAAATTTCCTTCTCTACAAGAGTCTAAGATAGTCTTTTTACAAGCATTTTTAAGCTAACATAGTGAGCAGTTTTTAGTATCAATCTTCATTCACAAGTAGTTTTGATTCTAGCCTCTTCAAGCTAATCTCACACTGATCACTAATAGATCAAGGTACAAGAGATATAAGGTTTTGGTGTTTTTCACTCCAATAAACACTCAAATTTACTAGTATAAAGAAATGATTAAGGAATATACTTGAGAGACTTCTTTCAGATATTCTAAACAAGAATGTTTGCTAAGAATTACAAGAAAGAAGATTTTCCTTTAGATAAACTGAAATTGATATTAAAAAAAATTCAAACTATAAAGGTTGCTTGAAAATCTTGTGAGCAATTTTTTTTAGTCAGAAAGTTTTCTCCTTTTATATTTGAATTTGAATTGGACAGTTATCCCCTAGATCTTTTCTCTTCTTGACACTTGTTGATCAATCCTTGTGTGTCCTATGATTAGCCTTCTAGACATGTGTTGAGCTATGTTAAAGGCACTTGTGTAATATAAAAACCGTTGTCCTTTGTTGCTAAAAAATACGTTAGAAACTACTTTTTCAAACATAGTGTGGTTTCTAGACTTCTCTTTTTGTAACGGCTTCATTAGAGATAGTAATTCTTCAAGTATAAAGTTCAAATGTTATTATCATAACTTTTTGAGTCTTTGTTTTCATAGAAAGTCAAATTTCCTTTCAATTTTTGATGACCTAGTATGGTTTCTAATGCATTTATGCAATTCTGAGCCTTTTACATTCCATCTGAACTTCTCTTTGAGATGGATGATGATCTTCAAATAGTGTTGATCTTCATAAAAGAGGAGCAAAAACAAAAGTGGTGATGATGTACTTGATTTGATCATGAGAGAGCACTTTCTGATTTCATGAACTAGTTTTTGAAGGCCCAGTTTCACTTTCTGTCATTCTAGCTTGCTTTCTTAAGTTTCTTACATATTGTAATTCACGTTTTAAGCTATTTTTCACATTGTTAATGATTTAAATATCTTTGAATGAGATTTTAATAATGTTGAATCATGATAATATGAGAAATATATCAAGAACTGAGTTATATGTATATGAGAAAATTCTTGTTAAGCACTACATAAACTCAAGCAAACCATCAGTTCTTTCTTTAAAATGTTTAACAAAATTTGCTTTGTTGTCATTCAAAACTAAAGCAATGATAGCTTTCTCAAGAGTCCTAGAGCTAACATGAACACCATGAGAAAACAAGAATTTCACAAATATTACCTACCTCTAGGCTGTATAAATCAAATAGGACGAAAATGGTTGGTAGAAGAAAGCTTGATCCTTCAAGAAATATGCTAAAAGGCTTGGAATCCTTGATTTCCTTGAGAGCTTTTGACTCCAATGCTTGGGCAGCTAGATCTCCTTTTTTTGTGTAATGACAATAAAAACTGATAGAAAATAAAGGAAAGAGGCTACAGCTGCTGTGGTTTAATTTAGGGTGAAAATTTTATGTTTAATGACTCAATAATATGGCATATTATGTTTGATATTTTCCTAATTAAGTGTATCTTTTTAAATTTGAAATAAATCACTTTTCCCTCTCTTATATCACACACTAGTTTATTACACATGCTATGCAGGGGAGTGAGAAACTGATTAATAAAAACACATTAAAAATTGAATTGAATCAGAATTTATTAATGTTGTATAATTTTATCATTCAAATAATTTATTGAAACAAGTGTATAGTTTAGTTACTTGTGTAATATATGTGAGGTATCATGATATGTATTAAAATTATATTAAATGACTCAAGAATGATTATGATATCATGGAGTGATGCATTGAATATTCTACAGCTTGATATATTTAAAAACAATTATAATATGATTTTCTAGCATAAGTCATAAAAATTCTATTCCCTTGTCTTGTCAAGCCATTAATTTATAGTAACTTTATTAATTAAAGGATAAATAAAGTTCTTATTAGAACTTAAAATAGCTAATATAATAAAGATAATTTTGAGCTATAGATATATAATTTTGTGTTATTTATTTATATATATATGTTATGATTAACATACTTATAAATATAAATTATTTTTTAACTTTGATAATTAATTGATGATAATCAAAAGGTAGATAAATCAATACCTTTTAATGTATAACTTTAATATAAGTATTCATTGTTTATGTTTAATATAACCATTTGAGATATAAACATTAATAAGCAAATCACTCTAATATTAATTTTATTGGTCATGTAAATATCATCATGTTAAATAAGATTTTAATATGAACTCGTAGCATAAGTTAAAAGATCTTATAAAATTTGACCCTGAAGTTCTACTAGTTATTAAATCCGTAGTATATTGTTATTTATTAAAAAGTAGATAATATTTCCTACTAAAATTTAAAGTTTTTAATCTAATGGACATAAATATACAATAGGAATATTGTAAGAATCAAAATATAATTTATAAAAATGTAAAATATTAATAAGCACTCCAAATCAAAGTTACAAAATTACTTTTGATCATGATATATTTATAGTTTATATGAATTTCAATTTGATAAAAATTAATAGTAATTATGTGGTAGATAAAATCACTACCCATATAATATAATGTACATATTAGTTATCAATCATACAATGTATTGATTTGGTTATTACTTAATTGAGTTACTAATATTTGCAAGAAAATCATTCAAATCCGACACTTAAGGCTATGTAGATATGGAGGTATAAAGGCAGTATATGTGTGTTTGCAAGTGGCAATCTCAGAAATAAGATTTTGGAAGAAGCTCATGAGGGCGACTTCACTATACATCCTAGAACTAGTAAGATGTATGCAAACCTTTAGAAGATTGGTGGCCGGGGATGAAGAAGGACATAGTAGAGTTTGTCAGGAAGTGTTTGACTTGTCAACAAGTTAAAATAGAGCATCAAAAGCTGGTAGGAACACTGCAAACCTTAGAAATCCCTAAGTGCAAGGGGAGGGTATCTCCATGGATTTCGTAATGGGTTTGCCAAGGACATCGTCAGGACATGATGCCATATAGGTCATTATGGATAGATTAATCGAGTCTGCATATTTCTTACCCATAAAGGCCAGTTATCCCTTTGATAAGTTAGCTTGTCTATACATTCAGGAGATTGTGCAATTGCACGATGTTCCTTCTACAATAATTTCTCATAGAGACCCAAAATTTACTTTAAGATTTTAGGGAGCTTTTCAAAAAGCTTCTGGAACTAGACCCTATTTGAGTACTGTTTACCATCCCCAAACCAATGGACAAACAGAACAAACCATACAAACCTTAGAAGATATGTTAAGGCATGCATGATTGAATAGAAAGGAAGTTAGGACAAGTTGCTACCATTGGTTGAATTTGCTTATAATAATAGTCATGACGCTAGTATTGGCATGGCCCTGTATCAAGCTTTGTATTGAAGAAAATGCCAATCTCCCTTATGTTAGTATGATTCAAGGGAAACAAGTTTGTTATGACCCAACCTTGTCAATCAAACTATCGAACAGATCTAGAAAATTAGAAGTAAGATCCTCACTGCACAGAGTCATCAAAAGAGTTATGCTAATAATCGAAGAAAACCTTCGGAATTCCAAGAGGGAGAATATGCATTCCTGAAGGTCATCACCACCACTGATATAGGTAAAACCCTGAGAGCTAAAAAGCTGTCACCCCGATTCATAGGTCATTTTCAAATTCTTCAACAAATTGGGGTAGTTGCCTACCAGATAGCCTTACCTTCGCACCTTTCCAACCTTCATAATGTCTTTCATATATCCCAACTCAGAAAATACCATCCAGATCCAAGTCATGTTTTGTAACTTGAATCTATACAGTTAAGGGATGACCTAACATTTCAATCACCTCTAGTTCAAATTGTCAATAGAGAAGTCAAGTAGCTTAGGAATAAATTTGTGAAATTAGTAAAAGTGGCTTAGGGTAGGCTGGGAAGTGAGGAGTACACATAGGAATTAGAGTCAAACATGAAGAAGGTTCACTTAGAGTTGTTTCTAGGTATGAAATTTTGAGGGAATTTTTTTTTTAATATGGGTGGTAATGTATCACCCTAAAGTTATTTAGAAATTAATTTAATCTCTATTAGTAATAGTTTCAATATTTTGGAAAACATAGTGATAATAAGGATGACTTAACAGATGAATAGAAAAAAAAAACTTTTTCGGCCCAGGTGTGAATGGTAACTTTACAGGCTTGTAAGTACAATAGTAACCCTGGAATCAAGACCGAGAGATCCCCAAGGTTAAGGGAAGATAGGATAAGGGTTAGGATAGAGTATTAGGCCCGTGATTAATTTCAGATAATATTCTAAATTCCTAGATACAGTGTTTTGCCTATTCAATAAAATTTCAGTGTGTAATTTTTAATACCGAAACATAACTTAACCATCAAGAATAGATGGTTCCTATTGTTTTATTCCAAGTGAATGGCCAAGATTTAATCTTGACTAACAAGATCAATCTTAGCCATCCGCCTCATTTTTTTTAGAAATGAATCTAATAAAAATCAAAGTAGATAATTATAATACCATATTACTTATTTCATCATCATCATTTTTGGAAAAGACATGCAACAAACACCACTTCCATTGCTTTTTTTCTCTAAAGCCTAACCCTAATTCCAAATTCCAAAAATCCTAGCTTATAGTCACTTAAACCAAAAATTTCCTTTGCAAAACTTCATCCATTCATCACAATCTCCAAAACTAACCGATTAGAACTTTGAATCATCTTCTTCACCTTGAGATATCATACCCTATTGCCAAAGGAAGGATTTAGAATTGATTGGAAGAGCTGGTAGTGAAGAAAACCAGTTTTGGGAAGATCATCTTGAGCTAGAGGCCCTAAAGCTTCACAAGTAGGGTTTTGTAGCCTCTTTACTTGTCAAAATTTTCTCTACAAGTTATTGAATGTTGAGCTTGATATTTTTGATTTTATTGTATATTTATATTTAGATTTTTTATGTGTTTGCATAGGTGGAGTAGTTTCATTGGTAGGGTTTCATGATTTTTCTTAAGTAATTGTAGATATTGTTATGACCTGAGTTTTTTACAGTAAAGCTAACATCCTAAGGTAATTTCATGATTTTTCTTAAGTCTATTTGAAGACTTTTACTATTTTTGAAAAATCAAAACTAAGTCTATTAAGGTTCTTGTCTGAACAGTCATTTCAAATTTTGCTTTGAAATTTTTACAAGTTGTTATAGCACTTTGAGTTCTAACCCTAAATTTTTACAAAATTTATTAAGTTTATCTGACATTGTAATAAAATTAGGAATTCTGACTGTTGGCTGAAATTAGGTGGTCATTAACCTTTGAATGTGTATAATTTTGTTAATATAGTTAGAGAAATTGTTTTGCCCTGAAATTTTTATAGAACCTTGTGGACACATTGAAGTGTCATGGAGAATTTTTGTAGCTTTGATTTTGATTGTTTGATATGCAAACTAATTTTACTGCAGAGATGTGAAGTCTGCCTATTATGCTAGAAGTGTACAAATGCTCTAAATTAATGTTACAATCGTTCTTTTGGCTCTAATGTGATATATAGTGCATGCTTAAAAAAATAAAGATTGGTTATGAGCATGATGTTTATTGTTTGTGAATGAATATCTATATGTGACCTCGGCATGCATTTGAAAAAGAAAGAGAATATATAAACTTCAATTGTGCATGTTCTAACATATGGGTAAAAAGAGAAAAGACTTAAGAAATAAAGGGGAAGGCCAAAAAAGGAGCTTCCTTAGAGATGAAATAAAGGGGAAGGCAAAAAAAGGAACTTCCGTAGGAATAGATCTGTGTGAGATTCTTAAGTGAATAAAAAAAGAAAAATCTGTTGATCACATATCTGAATGAGCTCATGTCCTAGCAAGCAATCTATTGTCCATGTATGGTGCTATCCACTAATTATCAAATAGTATATATTAAGTCTTCCTAATGTCGATGAAAAAAGATAAAGCATGGAATTTTGTTCTATGGTTACAAGAAAATTCTATGATGATTTAATTATTCTTGCATAATATTTTACATAGATTTTTCTTGTATGAATTGTCTTAAGTTGTTATTTATGATTTTATTATGTTTGAGGGAGTGCCTTATTGAGAATTATATAATATTCTCATCCCTATATTTATATATATCTTGTATTATATTCAGATTCTGGATGCCATCAATAGTGCTTTTCTTAAATTCGCTATAATGAGAGTGGCACTATGACTCGATTCTAGACTCGCTTTTTGTTATGGCTCACTCTCATATCAAAGCATATGTGTTTTTTAGCCGTTCCTTTATCCAATCTATTTTTAGCACTTCCTTCGACCTAGAGTTTCCCTATGATGGTGTGCCTCTACACTTGGCACACCCAATTATGATTGTACCCCTACTTGCACCACCAGTACCCCCTGCCGAGAATGCCCAGTCACAGTTTTCCTTATTTGACTCTGATTCCTCTAATACTGATGCCCTTACTGGAGGTGAAGCCATCATTCCGACGGCAAATGACTTCCATTAGAGGCTTTAAGAGACACTCAAGAACCCTACTACCTGTATATAGTTTCAGCCTAGTTTAGAATCTTGTGAACCTACAGACATCTTTGTTTATTGTTGTTAAGGCCCTTTATGTATATCCATTCATTTTTTTGGGTCTTAGCGTAGAGTAGGTTATACTAAGACACTTGATGTATTTTGGGATAGTTCCTAAGTAGTTTTACTAGCAAATTGACTTAACTTCTGGTGTCTTGTATACATTTATGACTTGTATATTACTATTTCATATTATCATCATGATGTGTGTGTGTGTGTGTGTGTGTGTGTGTGTGTGTGTGTGTGTATGTGTGTGTATATATATATATATATATAAGTAGACTACTAATGGTCTGATTAGTATTTTAGCTTACTGATTTTACGTCTAATTATACTTTATTTTCATTCCCTCGACTAGTATAAGTTATATAAGTTAAGTGACACTTTTCTAGTTATTGTGTTAACAACACTCGAGTAACCCACAGTGGTAAGGAAGGTGTTACCTATAAGCCCTTGGTTATGTGTGAAGTAAAAAGATGAAAGATAATGATATTTTAGATATAAATACTAAAGATGATAAAGTTAAAGAGGATACATGCATGATTGATTATGTTATGATGAGATTAATGTTGTTATTTGATATGATTTGCAATGTTCTTATGTAAGAATGTATGTTATCACAAGTGTCATGTCTATAAATGACCCACTTTGACTAAAGGATATTTTCAAGCATAAAATTGAAGAACATTGTATGCACACCTTTTATAATAAACTCAAAGCGATGGAAACATTATCAATGACACCTTAGGTTCCTACTAAGAAAACTTGCTTTTCTCACTGCTATTGTTCTGATATATTTTCAGATAGAGATGACTTCATTGATTGTGTATGTAGACGCAATGGTCTTTGATGTCTAGTACAATCCTAATATAAGTTGCGTATTGGTTACTACAAGAACTATTGTTAGGGTTTACATTTTGTATTTTGGCAGCCCTTTTGGTTTTTTTGTATTAAGTCAAGAACTCAATACAGGTGACTCTTTCAATGATATTCTCTTGGCGGGAATGTACTAGGAGTCTGAAGAGTAAAAAGAACCCCTAGATCTTGAGCCACTTAACATGGTCTATCCCAACAACATTGGTGAAAACGAAGACCCATCCAAGGACTTCTACGACCTAGTGGATAATTTGTAAGTGGCTTTTGACATGTCACATATTTTGATCTTTTCCACTAATAGCAGTACATGAGGGTTATGGTTGTTAGGATTGTTTTTCCTATGCTTATTCTTTTATGTTTAAGTACTTGATGTAAGAACTATTTTATTTCAATGAAAAGTGATATTATTCAATTCTTTCATAGTCTCTATACTTACCGATTATGATTCATGTTTTAGGTTTTAAGAGAAAAAATTATTACTATTTTCACTTAAGTGGTTTTATAAAGTAAAGCAAAGCAAAAACATTAGTGACATCAGTAATGATAACTGCATTATAGCTAAAGAATAATGTCACTATCATGAGGGTGTTACATGAGGTAAATCTATTTTGTGTGCATTGTCATTGACTTTGGCAACAAATTGAATGGACCATCATGCCTGGGCTATAACTTGGACTTCTGTAGGGCTAGAAATCTCTCATTTTGCATGTGAACAAGAGCTTAATCATTTGATTAAAAAACAACACTTCATTTTCCCTTGTTAGCGGCAACTGCTTACTATTCTATCATAACCCAACCTAAGCTATGACCAGTCATAAGGAACATGTTCCTTTACAAGCCATTGCTTGCAACAATTCCGAAAAAATGAGTAGAATCTACCCTATTTTTAGACATTTCTTAAACATAGTAATTCCTTGAAATTAACAACAAATAAAGCAATAGAATTTGGGCATCAATTATTTTCTGAAAATGCCCTCAGTAAAGAATATAGACATCTCAGTTTAGGTTTAATAAATTGTTCAAATTTGCAAAACTAATCTAATACAGTTTGTAAGTTCAAGCATGAATTCAAATTAAATCCCAAGTTCTTTCAAAACATAATTTACATAGCCAAATACATTTAAATATACCCATAACTTCTAATATAATCAAAATCATAAAATCTAAGGGCCCTGCTTGCAGCATATGAAGCAACTAGTAAGCTAATAGATCAAAACTAACGATTCAAGTATCAATTTGATAGAGAGGCTAACCAACTCCAGACCATCTACTACTATGGTAGAGAATTAGAACCAGAAATAGCACTAGAAATTGAAAAATGGGAAGGACAATAGAGTGGTCATGTAATGAGCAAAACATACATAAATAACATGTTAAAAGTACTATAAGTATATGAGGTTTAGTCAAATCCAAGATAATTTTAGGACATACTTTTGTGGCCATTCCTTCATGTGACTCGTAAAAGTCACACATCACTATACAATGGCCATGTAAATAATGTCCCATACCACTATGCATTTGTTGTGAATATAATCAGGTCAAGGTGCATCTAGGCGAACACCTAATATCATTAGCTAAAGAACTTGTAAGAGACTTTCCCAAAAACCATTTTACGGATAACTATCTTTGCATAAACATTTATATAGGCATTAGCACATTTTTAAAATCAGTAGAATGCATAAAAATCTTATGTACATAGAAAAAAAATAAAAAATCTCATTTTGGGTTCAATAATCTATAAAGTCTTATCAAAATGAGTCATTCACATCAAATCCATTAACAGTTCATAATAAGTTTTCTCAAGTTCTTTTTCTTAGCAACATGATAGGTTAAAATACAATTTATGACTCAGCTAATTTTCATTTCTCAAATGCAAGGCTAAAGCTTTCATAAAGGAATATGCTGAAGGCTTCTTATGACAATAATTAGATAAAAAAACACGTCATTTATCAATTGATTGAATTAAATAATTTATACCTATATTTTTCTAATATTTAGAAACTATTAGAGGTAACTACAAACACTATGTCTCCTCACAAACTACTTTGAAAGAATCGAAGACCAACTTCCAAGTGCCACCAATCCAACAGTTGATGCTCAGTCACTCTATAACTCTAGGAACAAGATAAATACAATATTAATGAGCAAATAATACCATCAATTAACATCAATTATCCCCAAAGCATTGAAACCTTGAATTCTTATACTTAGGGTTCCAAAAACATGCCCAAATCTACCATTGATAACCATAAAGAGTTCAATAAGATTAATGGACCAAGATTGACACTTACATACTAGTCTTAGAAGAATATTAGAGGGATGAGACTCGTCAAATCTCACAATTGCACTAAACTCTCTTCATACAGAGAAAAATTTGCAACCACCATAGAAGAGAAAAAGAAAGAACACGAATAGGTAGAAGGACGAAGTAGTTGTCACGTCGATGGTGGCTATCGCGCCAACATCGACATAGGGATCGAAGACAGTATGACGATGATAGTTTTGTGGAGAAGAATAAGTCAAGAGAAAGAGTGTGTGAAGGTGTTGTGCTTGTATAGGATAGGGAGAAAAAAAGAAGAAAGGAGGATAGAAAAGGGAAAAGAGAAAAAAAAAAGAAAAAGAAAGAAGAAGACAAGAAAAGGAAAAATAATGGCAAAATAATAAGAAAGAAAAGTGAGCCCCACCTATTAAATGTTATGTCAAAAACATTTATCTGACTTAGCTTAGACCAAACACAAATCTCTTTTCTTTTTTTTCATACTGGTAAATTATTTTTAAGACAAACAAAAATATATATATTTCTTTTGGTTATTATATTCTCCCCTTCTTAAGAAATTCGGTCCCAACTTTCAAGTAAGTTCTACTGTCCATTGTCAATAGGTATGTATAATGGACACATATTGCCTCTCCCACTACCCATGGTCATATTCAATAAGTTTAAGAATGAACTTTTATATCCTTCCAAGCATCCATACTAAGCTAGTGAATCATACACATATATTTATATAAGCCGAATTTTCCTTTCAATAATGTCCAATGATCATCGTGAGGCATGCATTATCTTAAACAATCAATGTAGTAAAAGGTTGTTATCATTCTTTATGAGGCATTCATTATCTTAAACAACCAAAACATATACATGGAAAATGATAACAGGTTGTTGATACCTCTAACAAATTAAAAATTATTAAGTTGCTTAGTTTAACCAAAAATGTAATAAAAGGTACAACTCAGATAATCTCTCAAGGAAGTATTACTAGTCAATTGAAAATTGAAGTGGGGTTTGTTTGCCAAGATTAACAAAGAAAAAGGAAGAAAATCCCAATTAAATGAATTACCTATACAAGGACTTTCTGTTGATCTAGGATTATGTTATCACTGCCTCAAAAGAATAATTCACGAAGTCGGTTATTTTCACTAATCATTCAATTGTTTAACTTGTGATGCCATTCTACTTGATAGTTATATAAGCGCACAACTAACTAAGAGTTTGACTAATATTAACACTAGAAAATCATGATTGCAACCCTATATGCTTATACCAACTCAAATGCGAATTACAATAACCTTATTCTTGTTGAAATTAATTTCAATCCCTTTACCAATTAAACATACTCCAAAACTATAATCGAAATAAAAAACAAAGGTAAGAATTAGGAGAAAATCTAGAAAGAATGTAGAGAGAAGAAGAGTCAGGCGTAGATGATGATATATTATTTTGATATGTTTAGAATATATTACATCATCAAAATGTCAAAAATAGGGCCCCACGACATAAAACTTAACTTTTAGCTTCAAAAACCTTCAAAAAGTGTTAATGCAAAATGTTTTGAGTGATAACACAACTAATTCAGAGAAAATATTTCAAAGAAGGACTAATGTTTTCCTTAAGTTTCTTGAAGTATTAAATAGGTCCTTATGTTAGCATAAGATATTCAAGCGCAAATATTTTCACTCTACATGTGCAAACATGTTTAATCTCGTTTAAAGAGATAAGAACTTAATAGAAGTGAAAAATATATTGTGAAATGAATGTGTTCATGCTTAATGGATTGAAGAAAATAATCATAAACAAGAAACTAAGGTTCAGATCTTCAGAAAGTGGCATGTGACTTCAGAAAGTACATTTCAAGTGAAGATTTCCATCCACCTCTGAAGCTTACATGTTCTAAAACCTTCAATGATCTCAATCGCAATCATATCATCATCTACAAGATCTAATTGAAGATGGGAAAATCAAATATATATATCAAGGAACTGATATCGCACTTCAAAAAGTTCACTTCACAGTGAAACATCAAACTCAGTTGCAAACTAACATGACATCTTTTCTGCCAACTTAGTCAACCATTCTAGCTTCTACAAGGAGAAGTTCAGAAAGCTCATTTAGAAAGTAAAAAGTATTTTCTGAAGATGGCCTTAGAAATCTCTATCTCATAACGGTATCTGTTACAGATGTGACAGCATCAAGCTAATCTTCTAGATTGCATCTTCCAAGACACAAACAGATGATCAACACGTGTCACTTGGACATCTGATTAAGGGCAACGATCATAAATGAAGGCCATCTATAAATAAAGATGCTGTACTTATAAGAAAAAGGACTTTTGCTGCATATGAGCTAAAATGTTGGAAGTTTTCCTCCTCATCTTTTTTGTAAAGATTCATTACATCTTGTAACTAGTTCTTTGTCTAAAAAGATCTTCTTTCTACATTCTTAATAGATCATGTAATCTTCCTAGGAAGAATCGCTAGAAAGAAGTCATTCAAGTTTTCGAAGTCTGCTATTGTATATTTTATGAAAACTTGAGTGTTGGTTAATTTAAGTAGCAAACCCAAACACAAACATTTGTATCCTTGATCTAGTAGTGATCGTTGTGAGGTAGCTTGGAAAGGCTAAGTAAAAACTATGTGCAACGTGACAGTAAAGTGAGCTATTGGTCATGATTTAGCTTCAAGAGACTAGTGAAAGACTACTTAGTTGTGACAACAGAGTGTACTTATTGTTCACAGTTTAGCTTGGAGAGGCTGGTCAAAGATTACTTGGTTTGTGACAGCAAAGTGTACTTGCTAGTCATAGGTAAGAACTTAGGAAGGCTACCACAAAGACTATCCAAGTTTCTTTGGTTTAAGAAAGGTGTTAGTGGAACTCAGCAGTTATTGAGAATTGGATGCAAGCAGGATTGGCCAAGCCAGTATGAAAACTCTTGTGCAGTCTCTTCTTCTCCTTCATCTCTTATTTATTTATTGCCTTGTGTTTATTACTCTATGTTTTTAGAAAGCTTGCTTTTATGCATTTTATTATATATCTGAGTTCAAAAAGTTTACTTTCTAACATATCTAATGTTGTTTCTACTGCACTTCAAGTTTAATAATTGATAGTAATCTGTTCAAGTTTTTCAAAAATAGTAAAGTGAAAGAAAAGTGATACATGATTCAGTCCCCTTCTCGTGGGCTTTTCTACCTACATTAACTTATTGATTAACTGTTCTTCTTTAAAGACTTAATATGAGCTTTAGCAAGATATAAAGGAACTTGCATTCATGTTTATATTTCAAGCCCTTGCACCTCATGTTTACATTTTAATGCCTTGCATGTCATGTTTATTTTCAAGTCATCATCTTAAATCTTGACAACTAAACAAATAGACTTGCATTTCCATGTTTAAATTTCAAGTCTTGCATTTCATATTTATATTTCAAGTTATCACCTAAACTTTAAAGACTTAAAAATAAACTTGCATTCCTATATTTATATTTCCAAGCCATCACCTTATAATAACAACGACTAAAAATGAGGCTGCATAGCATGTTTATGATTCTTGTCATCACCTAAATCTCTAGAGCTCAAAGACTTGCCCTTGTATCTTAAATGAAAATTTTGATCATGGCTATTTCTCTTGAATATATTTTTGGCCATGATATAATCTTGGTTTTGGAATGAATTTTATTTTATTTTAAGATTCAAAATTTTTGTCTTGTAATTTCCTTTGAAAGAATTGGAAACTTTGAAGGTATTAAAAATATGATTTTAATGGACAAAATCTTATTAATGGAATCTTTATTTTTGCTACTGCTCTATGGGTTATTATTTATATTTCCAAAGGGGTAAATTGGTTTTGATTGTTTTCATTCACTTAGAATAAATTTAGAGGAAAGCTAATTACTAGATATGATTAATATTGCAATTTTCAATGCTTTTAGAAATTAAAATTTTAGCTACTGTTTTGACCTTTCTAAATCTGTAACATGCTATTTGGAATGGTTTAGATATGTGAAAATTACTATTAATTATTGTAAAAAATTTTCTTGACACTTTAGGCAAAACTAGTACCTAGAAATGTGTAAAATTGTAATTTTTGAAAGCTTCTAGAAATTTGAGTTTTGGCTACTGCTTGAAATTATTTGATTCTATTTGGTGCTATTTGGGATTGTCTAATTGTGTAAAATTTTCTAATAATTAGTGTAACAATTATTTTTAACACTTGAGGAAAAACTAGAAACTAGAAATGATCAAAAATGTGATTTCTAGAATACTTAGGAACTGAAATTATGGATTCTATTTCAGCATGTATCAATTCTGTAAAAAGAGGTTTGACATTGTGTATATGTGTAAAATCACTAATAATTAGTGTAGGAGTTAATTATAACATCTTTGGAAAAGTCGATAATTAGAAAGAGTAAAAAATGTAACTTCTAGAACCCCAAAACTATTTATTTTAAATACTGCCCAAATTGTACAGCTTTGTTTGAAAATGTGCATGAGGTTAAAAATTAGTGGGAAGCATTGTAATTGGTCTCTTAGATGCCCAAAAGGATAATTACATTAATTAGGTTAAGCCAAGTTGTAGTCTTGACCTATTTGGGGCTAAAGTGTAATTACCGACAACTTGAGGACAATCATGTGATTTGTGTCCAATGATGATCTTTAGTGCACTGTATAAATATATATTCTGTGGAGCATTTCATATGCATTAGCTGAGCCCGGTCCTTGATTTTCAGCATACTGGGTAGGAGCATGTTTATTGTTATAAGATATTGGTTTGTGACATGCTTATAGATATATGCAGAGAATGTGATGCATGTTTATGTGATTAATTACATGAAGAACTATGGCATGTTATGATTATGCTTGAATAAATTGACGTGCATGACCTAAGTGTTTTATGAGCATGAAATGTTAAATGATAAGTTATGATATGGTCATATATTGCATCTCTAAATAACATGCTAAAGTTAAGGTGACATAAAACACATGGAAATGATCATTTAGACTCCCCGAATTAAAGGTTAAGAAAGGTGATCCAAGTACGTCGCATGCTCATAATAATAAAGTTAAGTTAAGGCAGGGAAGTGATGTGTTTCCCCTTCTATTACCCATATTAAATCTAGCGATGGTTACTTAGGTTAATCCTAGGCGATCGATGAGGTGAAGTTTTGGTGATAATTGAAAAATCACCGGGGAAGGTGGGATGGTTAGTTTAGGATGATGATGTAAGAAGGTGGTTGTTAAGAGAGGAACTTGAGAGTTCAATTATGAAAGAAAATTATCATGGGTTCTCTTGCCCTCCCATGCATATTGAATGTTATATGACTCATCATGTTACATTCATTTACTTGTCACTCAATCACATAATTTGAATACTAAGTCACCTAAGAAAGTAAAGTAAAGATGTACATTGGTGCACTTACTCATGTGTTATGGCAAGGTGATTTTACATCTTTAGCTGAACTTATGCTTATATACTTAGCCTTATCTTGCGTTTTGGATTTGAATGTGCATAAATTCATGTCGTGACTAAGCTTATGTTAATTGCACGTGTTACTTGTGCACTAGAAGCATTGACATGCATTCATGACTTATTATGTCGTATTCATGCATTAAGATTCATGCTAAAAATAGGAGGGCCTCGGATTAATAGTATTTGGAACTTAATAATTGAACCTTATATATATATTATGCCCACTATTTCGTAATGAAACCTGAGGTTCTTGGAGACGATGATGATGACACGTGTGTGGAGATAGAAACCCTACTGAGATTCTTATATACACTCCCTCTATTTCTTTCCATCTTCATTTTTAGACAAAGCTGATGGCAATATCTGTGGACTTCCTTGAGATGCCGGCATAGGAGTTGCACTATGGTCGATATCAGGGTGGCGCAGCAAAAGCAGAGATATAGTCCTTCATGCTTATAGCACCTAGGAGTTGTCTCATCTTCATACATGCTCATAACTTAGTTTTTAGTAGACGCCCACCCACGAGGGGTTTAGCTACATCATATTTATGCTTACCTTCTAAATTATTGTATGCTCAACCTCTATAGGTGAGCTTGGTATAATTGTTACGGTATTGTACTTGTGGAATATTTCTACATTAGTATTATTATTATTATTATTTGATGTGATATTTAAAGTCAATATTATGATATGATGATGTTCTCAGTTTATGCTATACTCTGTTGTGATTTGCATGTATGCTACGTGATGGATGGTTAAGAATATGCCAATGATATGTACTATCATTAAGTATTATATGATGAATATTTATACACTATAACTTATGCGTGAACGGCTCATAGTTTAGTCTTTCAAAGAAAAAAATTGGTCATCTTTTCCATAGACTTATTTTCAAAGCTTAAAAGTAAGTAAAGTTCTGAGATGAAAGAGTAACAACTAATGATTAACCATTATGCATCCTAGGCGTATTGTATTGAAAGTGAGGGTGTTACAAGACTGCTGACTAACCAGCAAAATATTTCTAACGGATTGGATAGTTTGGAAGAAAGGTCCCGAAATCATGATGAACTTCTGCATCAGATTATTCAAAATACTTTCGACATTCTACAAGAATTGAGACGTAGAAACTGAAAGCATTTCCTGGCACACCTCCTTTTTGATGATGCCAAATGGGAGAGAAGTGTAGACTGAAGAAAATATGTGCCGAAGGGATTCAGGGGGAGCCAATGCTAAGGATGATTATGAAGGTTATGATAAGAGACTTAAGGCGAGCAAGGCCAAAGAATTTTTTTTTAGCATATTTTCCTTTTTGTTTTATGTTTTCTTTTGTATATCTCTCAAACATTTGTTGTGTTTATATAAATCATTTCTTTCTTCTTTTATCATGATCTCTTTCATGTTTTATGTCATCCTTAGCTCATGTGTTTGATGTATATATGTTTTTCATGTTTCATGCTTTGTTTTTATCTTAAGCTCATAATCATCTCAATGCTCTTTCTAAGCTCAACTAATCACATATATCTTTGTTAGATGTTTTCTTCTTATCTTGAATGTGTATATTTTGACATGTTTATTCATATACACTGAATATTAGCTTACACGCGTTCTGTGAGTAGCCATGGCCAAGTGTCTTTAGGAGCACAAGTCAATTGTTGCTCTGATATTAGTTTTATATGCTGAGTCCTGATATGAATAATAAACTTAACTTTTTTCATTTATCCTTTACTCTCGTAGAGATGCTTTTCTAAAGTATTGTGTATAACTTAATCAAAATATGGTTGTAAACAATTTCTAACTTATCTTCAAAAATTTGTACTTACAAGTGTTGAAAAGACCAAGATCAATTAACAAGCTTTAGAAATCTCTCAAAGAGTAATGTATTAATATGTGTTATGTTTTTACAAAACCTATTTTTAAAAGATCAAATATCCTCTATTTTGAAAACATCTTTTTCATATTTTGTTTCTTACAGGAAAGTTTCATAGCTCAGTACAAAAGCTTTTTCTTGCTAGTTCAAGGATTGATCCTTAATGAGCTTCAGAAACCTTGCATAGCAATATGTTGATCTTATCCTTCTTAAGGTTCTCTGAGCATCAGAAACTACATAAGCATCAGTTTGTTTTCCAAAATAACGAATGCTCTGTTTCATTTATCATATCCTTGAGCATTCCTTTCAAAATTTCATTTAGATTAAGACATACTGAAAATAGATCCAATCAAGATAAAATATTATCAGTATTACTTGTTAAGTTTTCAAGGATGAAGATCTTCAGAAAGTTTATTTCCTTTGACAAGTGATCAAACTGGTTGTTTATCCATAGCTTAAACATCTTTCCTTTTAACATCTATTCTGATAACATTCAGAAAGTACATTAAGTCTGTCTTATGCTTCAAGTGAAACTAATTGTAACTTTGATTAAATGTCACTTAAGGCCAAAACATTTTTTATATGATCTATATCATGCCCTAAGAAAAGAACTTCCTAAAAATCTCTCTTAATGATATTTTGAAAGAATATGTATATCATGTTTATATTTCTGCTATATTTCTTTCAATTACCTCTTCAAAATATTTTCTTCAAATTAGTTTGTCATCATCAAAAAGGGGGAGAGTGTTAGCTCTAGAACCCTTTGAGCTTATTTGTTTTGAATGACAATAAAGCTAATTTAAAGAAAATGCTTTGAAAAATGGTTGATGTCTCTATTGAGTTTCTTGTAAGAATACAACAAGTTTTTATCGTTTAGCAAGAGTAAAGCTTACTCAAATGAGAATATATTTCACTATACATGTGTAAATATGTTTATCTCATGTTAAGAAATTTGAATTAAAATAGAAGTGAAATTATATCCTTATTCAAGCATCTAAAAGCTAACAATAAGAAGTTTTTCAACGCTACAAGAAATCAAGACCTGAGACTTCAGAAAGTAGCACGGGATATTAGAAAGTACACTCAAGATGAAGAAATCAAGTTATGTCCAAGAGCAACGTGTTACTTAATCTTCAATCATCATAATCGCAAAGATTTTATCAACAAAGAAGATTATATTGAAGATCAAAAGTAAATAACTTTTCAAGGAACTGATTGCGTACATCAAAAAGCTCACCTGTAAGTGGAGCACAAAATGCTACAGGAATGGGAGGAAAATTTGAATTTTGAATTTCAAATGTTGAAGTCAAACGCAGTCTCAAACTGGTGCATCATTTCCTCTGCCTGATTGATCAACTACCCTAACTTCATGAAGGAGGAGTTCAGAAAGCATGATTCAAAAAGTAGAAAAGTACTTTCTAAAGGAAGATCAGAAAACTTAACTTTACAATGGCTTCTACAACCGATATGACAGATCTGTCAACCTCTCTTCTAGCTGCTTCTTTCAAGACACATCCAATGATCAATATGTGTTACTTGAAGAACTAATCAATGGCAATGGTCATAAGGGAAAAACCACTATATATAGAGATGCTATGCTAAAAGACCGAAGAGAGATTCGAAGATTCAAGAGAAGAAACTTTGTAAAAATCTCTTCCAACTTCCTAGAATATTCAGTATTTATCATGTAATCAGTTTTTATCCTTGAAGTGTAAGAAAATCTTCCTTTTACATTCTTAGTTAAATTTATGCTCTTCCTAGGGAAGAAGAAATAGAAGAAAGTCATTCAAGTTTTCTCAAGAACCTTTCATGTATATGTTAAGGAAACTTAAGTGTATGTTAGTTTGAGTGGCAACCCAAACACTTAACCTTTGTATCCTCAATTCGGTAGTGATCGTTGTGAGATAGCTTGGAGAGGCTACTATAAAACTACTTGCAATGTGACAGTAAAGGTTGCTACTGCTCATAGTTTAGCTTAGAGAGACCGGCCAAAGACTACTTTCAACGAGACAATAGAGGTTGTTATGATTCACAATTTGGGCTTGGAAAGGCCAGTGTCAAGATTGTTTTCAACGTGACTGTAGAGGTTGCTACTAATCATGGGTTAGCTTGGAGAGGCTAGTATAATACTACTCAGTTTAGCCTGGAGAAGCTAGTAAAAGAATACTCAACTTATGACAATTTCTGAGTTAGTCTGCTGGCACAAGTGTTAGCTTGGAGAGGTTAGTACAATACTACTCATATAAGCTTGGAAAGGCTAGTACAATGCTACTCGATTTAGCCTAAAGAAGCTGGTAAAAGAATACCCAACTTTTGACAGTTTCTGAGTTAGTCTGCTGGCACAAGTGAGAGCTTGGGAAGGCTAATGTAAAGACTATCCAATTTACTTTCTCAAGTTGAAATAGAACCTCAACAGTTGTTGAGTATTGGATGTAGGTAATTTGGCTAAACCAGTATAAAATCCTTTGTGCCCTTCTCTCTCTCTATGATCTTCTTTATTGTTCTCTATTTGTTGGGCCTTCTATTTATTCAAACTCTAATATATCCTTCTCGTTATTTTGTTATCTCTTTTAATAATGAACGTTTTATTTAATAAGGTTTAGAAATCTACTTTCTGAAGCTATTGACTATGTTTCTACTGCACTACAAGTTTTACATTCGATAGTATTTATTTTCAGAAGTTTCAGAAAACGGGAAAAGAATCAATGCATGATTCAGCTCCCCTTCTCGTGAACATCTTCACCTATAGGAAGGTACTTGGCATATTACAGGCATGCATTTATAAGAAAACATGCCAAAAAGGCATCTAAAAGTCATCTTCTCTTTATCATTCAAGACTATATGGATTTGGAAGTACTCTAGAAAACCATCAAGGAAGCAGTAGTGTAACTGTCCTGCAAGAGTCTCAACCACTTCTTCAATGAATGGTAAAGGAAAGTAAACTTCCCTAGTGGCTTGATTCAGCTTGTGGTAGTCAATGCACACTCTCCAATTGTTTTGAACTTTGGTGGGCACTAACTCAACATTCTCATTCTTCACCATGGCTATGCAAGACTTTTGAGAAACAACTTGCATTAGGCTCGGCCATTGGCTATCAGATATGGGGTACAAAATACCTGCAGCCAGTAGCTTCATTACCCTTCTTCTTGGTAATGTCAAGTATACTAGGGTTCTGACGCCTTTGGAGTTGCCCCACAAGTTTCATACCTTCCTCCAAGAAAATACGATGAATGTGTGCGGAGGGGTTATGTTTGTGATGTCTGCCAAGGTCCACCCAGTGGCCTTTTTGTGACTTTTCAAGACCTCCGAAAGCCTTTTCTCTTGGTTTTCAGAAAGGTCACTAGCAATGATTATTGGATATTGTTCACCTTCACCCTAAGAAAGCATACCTGAGGTGTTTGGGAAGGGGCTTCAATTTGATGAAAGATGATTTTATTGTGCTAAAATCTACATGACCTACAAGCTTAAAACTCTTAGCAACACCAAGATTATCAAACCTAATGGATGATAAAGAAATATGGAATGTACATTATCTACAATATTTACAAGCAGTGAATTATGCATGTCATGTCTAGATACTACAATGGGAAAGCTCAAAGACTAAAAATTATCATATTCAACATATTTAGCAAATGTTTTGTCAAACAGGGTTACTAGGGTGAGTTGTGCTCACTTTAGCGAGTCTGTTTGTGTAGGGTTGCTTGCTATATCGAGTTTGTAGTAGAAACAGACCATGCAGAATGTTGAAAATGGTTATTGAGGTGCTTGAATGGAGGTTGTCGCCTACCTCCTCAAATTAGAAGTTATTGTAATGCTAAGTTGCACCAAAACTGTAGTAAAGGGCACAATTTAGATCATCTCTCAAGGAGGCTTCAATATTTAGTTGGGAAAATTAAGGGTTTTGAGAATGAAATTAAAACAATTGAAATTAAAATATATAGCAATGGTAAAGATGTTAGCTCCAAAACCCTATAGAAAATATCAAAGCAATATGTTTTAATTGATAACACAACCAATTTAGAAAAAATATTTTGAAGAATGACTAGTTCTTCTTGAGTTTCTTGAGGCTATGAATAGGTCTTATCATTAGCAAAACACTGGTCTTAAAGTGAAAATATTTTCACTATATATGTGCAAACATATTTAATCTTGTTCAAAGAGATGGGAACTTATTAGAAATGAAAAAATTATTGTGAAATGAACCTGTACATGCTTAACAGATTGAAGAATATCATCATATACAAGAAACCAAGGTTCAGATCTTCAGAAAGTACATCTCAAGTGAAGATTTCCATCAATCTCTGAAGCTTACATATTCTACAACTTTCGATCATCTTAATCGCATCATATATATATATATATATATATATATATATATATATATATATATATATATATCTATATATATATATATATATATATCAAGAAAATGATATCGCACTTTAGAAAGTTCACCTCACAGTGAAAAAGTATGCTTTGAAATAAAAGGAAAGAAATTTAAAATTCAAATTTAAAGTTAATCCCAGTCACAGATTGACGTGTCATCTCTTCTGCCAACTTGGTTAACCACTCTATCTTCTAGAAGGAAGAGTTCAGAAATCTCATTTAGAAAGTAAAAAGTAGTTTCTGAAGGTGACCTCAGAAACCTCTATTTCACAACAATTTCTTCAACAGCTCTAACAAAAGATGAGCTACATCTCTAGACTGCATTTCCAAGATACAAACAGATGATTAATACGTGTCACTTGAACAATAGATCAAGGGCAACAATCATAAATGTAGACCATTTATAAATAGAGATGTTGTGCTTACAATGAAAAAGACTTTTACGAAGAACAAGTGTTGAAACACTGTAAAAATCTCTTCTCGTCTTTTCTGTGAAGTTCATTATATCTTGTAATCAATTCCTTGTCTATAAAAATCTTCTTTCTATGTTCTTAGTAGATCATACATTTTTCCTAGGAAGAATATTAGAAAAAAAGTCATCCAAGTTTTTCCCAGATCTGTTATTACACATCTTATGGAAACTTGAGTGTAGATTAGTTTGAATGGCAAACCCAAACCCAAACACAAACCTTTGAATACTCTATCCAGTAGTGATTGGTGTGAGTTAGCTTGGAGAGGCTAAGCAAAATCTACTTGTAACATAACAATAGAAGTGAACTACTAGTCACGATTTACCTTGGAGAGATTGGTTAAAGACTACTCAGGCTATGACAGCAGAGTGTACTTATTGCTCACATGTTTAGCTTGGACAAGCTGGTCAAAGATTACTCAGCTTATGGCAGTAGATTTTGCTATTGGTCACAGGTAAGAGCTTGAAAAGGCTATAGCAAAGACTATCCGACTTTCTCGGTTTGAGAAAGATTTTAGTGGAACTCAACAATTGTTGATAACTAGATGTAGGTAGGATTGGCCGAACCGGTATAAAAACTTTTGTGCAGTATCTTCTCCTTCTTTATCTCTTATTTATTTATTGCCTTTTCTAGAAAGCTTGCTCTTATGCCTTTTATTATATATTCGACTTTAGAAAGTTTACTTTCTGACATATTTAATGCTATTTCCGTTGCACTTCAAGTTTAATACTTAATAGTAATTTGTTTAAGTTTTTCAAAAACAAAGAAGGAAAAAATAAGGCAAAACATGATTCAACCCCCCTTCTCATGTGCTTTTCTGCCTACAAAAGAGGTGTTAGTGAAAGGTATTTCTAGAATTGGAAATTAATTATCACTGAACAAATATTAAACCCATTGGTGACTAGCTATTAGTAATAAATTACTGCCAATTGTACTAGTGATCGATCGACCTCTAGAATTTGACTCGTGCAAATAACTAATAAATGAGATCTTAATTTATTTAGAAATCACGTTAATTTAATGAACCAATTGCTATGGCTTAACAACCAATTGGAAAGTTAATTCTAATGTTCTTCCTCAAATATAAACCAATAGATCTATTAATTGATGCCCAAAGGGTTTCCCTAAATGACGATCGCTAATTTATTATTACAATAAAGATTATAGCAATCACTACAATAATTATAGAAATAGAAACTGTAGAATATAAAAAAAAAATCAATGTATTTAATATAAAAAGGAGTCTCAAACATCATCCCAATCCATCTAGAAACCCTTACACTAGAAAAGAAATCTATTCCTCCACCTCTGGAGAATTACAACAATGAAGATAAAAGAAAACTTGAAAATAATAACAATAATCATTACCACAATCTCCAAGACAAAACACCTTCACTAATGGAATCCTTAATAAAGGGAAGAATAGAGAAGAAGAAGATGTAGAGAGAGATGAAGAGAGAGAGAGATGTGGAGAAAGAATAATAGCAATATAAACTTTGTAGCCAAAACTAAGTAAAAAAACTAGGGTAAACAATTGTGTCAATCCTTTAAATATAGTCTCTAAAATAGCCTAAAATAGGGCCCAAAAACAGATAAGTTATTTGATATCTAGTCATCGCACTAGCTCTGTAGTGCTCACCTGAAAGCGAGCTTCTGTGGCTTTTATTCCTTTTTGCTCCAACCTCCTTCTAGAGGGTTTCCAGCCTTATTCTTGGCACTTTGCACTTGATCTAAAGCTCCTATGCACAAAACTATATTCAAAGAGACAAGTTAAATGCAACAGGGTGTTTACAAATTATTCCCAAAATCAGTGTGATAGCCAATAATTCTATCAAAAATACACAATGAAGAATAAATCAAAATCTTTATTAATTGTATCAATAATAAAGTAAAACTTGTGCAAAAAGTGAAGGTTTGGTAGCAAGATAAGTGATATAAATACCCCTTATCAAGCTACAACTGTGTTTTCCATCAAAAATAGTAGGATTTTTCTTAAAAAATTCTTATTCAAAGATGTATCAATTGCAACACACTTAGCACATGAATTTGAAATTCAATCACAATTAGGGCATTCAAAATGATCACTAAACTCCAAAATCCCATCAAACATCCCTAATAGAATACCATATGCATTTTCCACTAATGATTCAATCACATTGATAGCAAAAAAAAGAGTGGTTCTCAAGGACGATTTTCATGGCATCAGTAAAGCTAAATTGAGGTTTGATCTCCCCACACATTCCATGGAAATTATGCTAGCATAAACATCAACCATGGCTCTTGCAGTTTTTTAGAAAGGTCTTCCTAAGATTAATGTTTGTCAGCTCAATTCGACATCATCATCATCCATTTCTAGAACACACAAATTTGCAGGGAACACAAGATCATTGACCCTCATGAGGACATCATGCAATAGTCTTTCCAGTTGCTAGATGGTTCTATTTGCTAATTGAACAATCAACTCGATTGGCTTGAGCTCTCCAAATTTCAAGGATGTGTACACCAACTTGGGCATCACGTTGACTGCTGTTCAAAGATCTGCCATGGTCTTCTTGAGTTGCAAAACTCCAATGATACAAGGGATGTTGAAAGTTCCCAGATATTTGCATTTTTTAGGAAGATTGCTAGGCTTGATGATAGAGGGCATATTCATTCCAAACTCACTTTCTCATTGCCATTAAACTTCCTCTTATTAGTGCATAATTCCTTCAAAAATTTAGCAGGATTTGCCTAATTATATCCAAAAGAGGTATATTTAGCTCCACTTTCCAGAATGTATCTATGAGCTCCTCTCCACCTCATTTGAACTTTTTAGAGCAATAGCCTTATAAGGGAAAGGAAATGAAATAGGTTTTATTTCTGGCTCTATTATCTTCTCATCAACCATAGGCTTTTTCTTCACTTGAGTGGGGTTATCACTTTCCTCAACATCCTCGCTAGTCTTTTGCTCTATCTCATGCTCATGCTTCTCATGTGGGTTCTTGACCTCTATTAGAACTGTCTCAATTTTTAATATGAGAGAACTAACATTATCCCTAGGCTTTAGAATGGTCTGAGATGGGATATATGATGAGCTAGGCTGTTGAGACTGAAGGTTCTTAAATTGATCAAGCTCTATATGCATCTAGTGCATGGCCTAAAAGGCTAAATCTACCTTTTTCTTCTTATCAGCCATAATCTTTTATTGGTCCGTCAACAACTTCATCATTTCTTAGAGAGTTGTATTTGAAGCTATGGGTGGTGCAGGTAATACAGGAGCCTGAGAAGGTTGTGGGAGTGTTGGAGGTTGAGGTGGTTACCTTTAATGTGGACGTTAGTACCTTTACTTTGGATCTAGAAACTATTGTTGCTATGAATTGTTGCTCCAAGAGGAAATTGTCCTTGCTATTAGGACTAAAACTATGGTCTACTAGGAAACACACTAGCAGATGTTACTAAAGTAGGGTCCACCTGGAGCTAAGGGTATGAATCAGTGATGTGCAAGATACAATTGTAAATCCTACATACTTTAATTGGCTCAGGCTCAGGGGTAGAGCTGGCTTATATTGATTGATGGCCAAGTGCTTCATAAACACTGCTATCTCATCAAGCTTCTAGTACACACCATTGGGATCAATCTTTGAGACTTTATTCACTCCTTAAGTGCAAGTTATTGCCCTTGTCCCAAATTGTTGAGAATTGGTTGCTATAATTTCAATGAGAGCTCTAATGGCAGCTAGGGACTTGTCTACCAGAGCTTCTCCATTAGTTGCATGAATCATGCTTCTATCCATGGGCATCAAACCCTCATAGAAGTACTGAATTAATAGTTGCTTCAGAATATGATGAAATGGACAGCTATCACAAAGCCTCTCAAAATGTTCCTAATACTCATAAAGCATCTCTCCTTGAAACTGTCTAATCCTACAAATGTCCTTTCTAATAGCTGCAACTTGAGAGATAGGGAAGAATTTCTCCAAGAATATCATCTTTATCCTAATCCAAGTCTTAATAGCACCATTTGGCATGTTGAGCACTGTTTGGAAACTACCCGAGGGAAAATGGAAATACCCATAGTTTGACATGGTTGCTCATCCACCCATTGAGGTCTCATGGTGGCACACACAATGTGGAACTCCATAAGGTACTAATGCAGATCTTCTCCTGCCAGCCGATGGAACTAAGGGAGTAAATGTATGAGACCTACCTTCAATTCAAAGTCCACCTCCAACTCAAGATAGATAACTCACAAGGGTTATTGACTCAAGTTAGGAGCTGCTAGCTCCTTCAAGTCAACCAGCAACCTACCATGTGATCTGCGATATTTGAAACATTGACAAGAGAACCAAAAAGTTCAGATGGAGAATAAACAAAGACGGAATCTAAAGTGCTATCTAAAGGAAAGATCTCAGATGGCTCCAATAGCTTAAACAACCTCCTCCTAGTTTGCCTTAACTGTTTAAGACTTCTTTCAATACTAGGATCGAAATTAATTAATTGAGGATCTGGCTATGATCAAGATAATTGTGGAAAACAACATAAAGACTTGTATATATAGCAATCTCTGTAATCAATCAGATCAATGTGCAATAATACACACCTCAATTTACATTTCAAACTCTCCTCTTCTACATCTCTTTTCTCTCAACCTAACCTTGCCCTAATACCTCTTCTTCGCAACCAAGAACCTTGAGATAAAGATTAAGATCCTTGACCCATTGTTTATAGATGAAACAAGAACCAAAAGTAGCAAGAACTCCTAAAATATGAGAGAACAAGGAATAAATCTCATAATTGCATTTATCTAAAAATTGTTTTGTTTAAAGGCAAATTTGTCTATTTATAACAAAACAAGGTAATAGAAAAATGCCTAACTAATAAAAAGGAAATCCTAATTACTAATTCTATTAGCGTCCAAAATTACAATTAGTAATAGAAAACCCAAAACTAATAATAATTAAAACCCCTAAGGCCAAGGGGTACTAAATAAGTCTCAAATAACATAAGTTAGCCCAACCCTCCTATTGTCCTCAGGGTCAACCATTTAGGCTCTACAGTTAGCCGGTCTCATCAATGCACTTCTTTGAGAAGGCTTGTTCAACCGATCCTTGCGTCCTAGGCACATCATTTGGACTCCTAACTTTGTGGTCCTCGTCACTTAGGAGTTCAAAGTTCACAAGTCTATTGTTTGGGCATTGAATCTACTATTTAACTTTTACAATTACCTGTTTATTGTAATAGATAATATTTTCGCTAAAATATTGTTTAGTTATGATGTGATTTACTGAAATAATATTATTCTTTCAATTTTCTCAAAAACACATTCAACGGTAGACACCATACCAAAACCATTGAGTCAAGTTTAGTTTAACTTTTAAACACATTTGATAATTTTGATCATTGAATCCCCTATTTAACTTTTTATTCTAATATTTTCAATTTCATGTCAATTCTGTTCAAACAATTTTAGCTTCGACATCCATTCAATCCTAACATTTTTTATTTCTATAGCCATCAAGTCATTTCATCAAAAAAAAATCCGAGAAAATAACTAAATTAACATCAAAATTAAAAATATTAAAATTAATTAATTTGATACAAATGATTTTGGTTACGACCAATTTAATATAAATTTAAAATATTAAGATCAAATTGATTATTTATTCTAAAAGTTAAACCCCTTTTTTCGTGAAGAATCAAAATATTCTCATCCCACGTTACCAAAAAAGAAATATATATTGTCACCCCCCATCAAATTTTTCTTTATCGGCGAAAAACTACGATACGCACACCCTTCCTCCATTGTAGCGATAACATGGCACACACACCATTCAGGAGTTCAAATCTTTTATTTATAACACTACATGTAAAATACTGTGACAACTCATATCCTATCCACTACTAGATGTGGTGTGAACCCTACTTAAATGAAGTTCCTATTTTATCCAATAATAAATAAAATATAAGTCGACACGGTGCTTGCATACACAATAAGTACAAATCACACCACACTATTTACATATAAACATTCGCAAGACAGAGGTCAGATCAACACACAATTACTCAAAAGTACGATTCTTAAATCTCTCCATTCATAGCATAAAATACTCCTTCAACCTTGTAAATTTTGAGACCTATTTCCCAAAAAGGGATTTGATCCACCAAATGCCTTTGGTGTCTTGGGGACCTTCTCCCTCTGGTGGGGGATCGCTCTGCGGTGTCTTGCGGAGTTTGCTCACATCATATCCCTCATCCCTGGCTCTCTGTACTAGCTGGTTGTAGATCTCATCGTCCAAATGGGTACTCCTACACAATATCTGGGAACCAAAATTGAGTCAAGTTATACCAGGAATGGGGAATTAACAAACATATCATAAGATATATTCACGAAACAATCATCCACAAAACTGACATGGCTAATATTTATGGGAGAAAGGTTGAAATATGACCTGCTGTGAGTCTGATATGAGTGAGTATATATAAGAACTTCTCCCACCAATAGAACATGGTAAACAAATATGATAAAAGAGTAGTCTTCATCAATTTTGCTTCGAATAATGATATTTCTACATATTTTAGAAGTATGTAGATCGACGTCAAGGATTTCACTTGTAGATATTGAGGAATTATAGGAATACAGACAACAATAAGTGATAATCTTATCTCCTGATTTTATCAATTATTGTAGCTCTTTACTATTTTCCTATTTATTAATTAATATGAATTCTCCATTTTTTTTATAGGTACAGTCCGAGTTGATATACAGTTACTTACTTACGTGCAAATATCATTAATCTTCTCCCTGTTTTTTTTTTTTTGGGTCTACTTTCCTATTAATTAATACGAATTATCTATTTTTAGGTAGTGTTCCGAATGATATAAGAAACAATGCTCTCACTCTCCTATACCTCTTATACCTGTTCAAATTGGAAACCTCGATATGCAGTTAATTCACATACAAGAACTTAACATGAAAAGGAAGAGTTAAATTGGCTTCTTACCCAAAGGTATTTCTTCCTTGGCTCGCCAATCAAAGCATACTGATAATCATCATCAATGTACAAAACCCAGTAGTCCCCAACAACAGGGATGATGGGCAAGAATGGAGGAAGATAGAACTTGACCTTGAACTTGGCCTCGTCACTATTAGGGTCAGCCTTATAAGCAGTTCCCTCTATGGAGCTTCTTTTGCCACCACTCCAGGTCTCGTTGAGCACGTTCACAGTCCCATCATCCCTCAAAGTGTATGTGGCTCTGGTGTTCACACCATCCTTGGGCTGAAAAAATGATGGGAAAGAGGCTATCTCATACCACCGCCCCATGTACCTTCGAAGGTCCAGACCCTTCACAACTTGCATCTCTTTTTTGGCCATTAATTCGATGGTGTAATTGGTGGGTGCTAATTGCGTTACTTCAGTTAGCCCCCGGTTCAGGGAGAACACAACAACGATTCGCTGTGTGTCTGATTCTTTGTGCTGTGAGTTATGGCTTTTGGATAAGGTTTGAAGGTAGATAAATATAAAGCACTAAGATTCTTGTTTGGAGCAGTGTGGGGTGGGACTTGGGAGGGGTGGGGAATTTGGACCTTACACGTACACCATGTTGATGTTGGTTAGCAGCTTCTAGTATGTTAAGGTAACGGGTAAAAAAATAAAAAATAAAAAACGACAGTTGTGCATTTTCTTTCTCTTTATTAAGATTTTCCGTAGAGTAAAAATGGTATTTTGGAAAATGCAGAAGACATGTCTGACCAAGTCCCAAGAGTGAATTTAAAAAGAAAAATATTATTTGTACTCACTGTATATGGGATATTATAACGATTCACATCTTATCTATTTTTGGATTGAATGTGAATTTCACTTGAATTGAGTTCACATCTCATCCAATAATAAATAAAATGTGAATCGATATGGTGTCCAAGTATAGGTGGATACTTTGTTCGTTGATAGTGTCAGAGAGAGAATCATACCAAGAGCAAATTAGGGCCTTTCTTTGTCCCACTTAATTTTCGCCATACAGACATTGTGGGCTAATTTTGTTTTCCAAATTAATTTTAGGGATAAATGCCCTGAATTTTAGATATATATAATTTATACCCTGATTTTTTAAAATATACATCATGAGATCCTGAATTTTTTAAACTGTACAAAAAATTTCTCAGTATAATTTTCGTAACTAACAAAGGTAAGATTTATGTATACTTTACCTCCTGATATTTTTAATTTGTATAACTCGACACTTTATCTATGAATACTATATATAATTAATCATTCTATTTTTTTTATTGTATGCAACCTAACACCCTGCTATGAATTAAATTTTTGGAGTTTTTTTTACACAGTTTAAAAAGTTCAATATGTGATAATATACTATTTGAAAAGTAGAGGACTTTTGTATAGTTTAAAAAGTTAAAGTAGTCCTAATATATATTTTAAAAAATTAAAATTTTAATTGTATATAATTTAAAATTTAAAAGGTAAAATACATTTTTAAGTCTTGATTTTATGAAAAGGTGACAAAAAATTTCATCACGGTCAATGGGATAGTACGGTAACACAGTTATATATGGTTTTTTTTTTATCGTAATCCCCCCTTTTTTTTTTCTTTTGTTATCTTTTACATCCTCCAATGCCGCCCAGAACCAAAAACCTCACTGTTGATTTTTTCGTAAGAACTAAGAAGGTGAACAATACAACATAAGTTTTCTAGCTTTAAGCTTATTTTCACTGCGTTGGCATTGAGCAATGGCATCGAGGGAACAAAAAGATAAGGGAACTTATTTGTACAATGTGGCGGCTTCTCGCATGCAAACGCTTATTTTGTTTGCAAAATGAAGATCTTCCATGGTCAAATAAATAAATGATATTTGTACAATGCGGGGTCCACAAGATGGTAAGTTTATAATGTGATTTATAGTAATGATGTAGTTTATTCCTTGTGATTAATTGTAAAATTTATGTAATTAAGTGCATAATTATTTTTAATTCTTAATTGGAAAAAAAAGATCTATTTGTCGTACTATTCTTCCATCTCTCTCCGGCAAGAGACCTACATGGGAGGTGCTGCCATTGGAAGCTTAGCATCAACGGTAAGGAAACATCGATGGTGGTATATCAAAGATGATTGAGATGATTTTGGTTGAATGGGCTCGAGACAGATACAACCTCACAATCTCGTACTTGACTTGACTGCTCCCTTTGCTAAGGCCACCACCAACCATGCCTGCTCTATAACACTGCCATCGAGTGCTTTGCCGTTCGTCGCGTGACCACCATCCTCTATAGATTTGGGTTTTGTTTTGCAAAAGTTGGGAAAGTACCTTCAAGAGATCTTTTTTTTTTTTTTGGTTACATGAGCTGGGTTTGATTTTGTGATTCTTCCCACAACACTTCCTGCCATTAAAATCGGACCGGCTTGTTTGAATTGGAAACCGATGAATCGGTCACTGATCCGATCCGGTTCTTGCATTGGATCAATCAAGTCATTGACCCGATTAAATTTGGTCAGACCCGGGTTGAACTGGCCGACACATATCGTGTGAGTGTAGGGTGTCGGTATCCGACACATATCGTGTGGGTGTCGGTGTCTGACATATGGACACACCACCAACTTGGTGTGTCCGTGCTTCTTAGGTATTATATATATATATATATATATATATAATCCAAGGTAATAGGCTATTTATAACGGGCACAATAAAACTAAAACAGCAAAGCCTAATTAAACAAAAGTTAAATCTAATTACGATTATAATCAATAAACTTTGTACACCTCTTAACAACACAATAAAACATAAACGATCTTATTATATTACACATATTCCACTTCAGCCTTCCCATCGTTGTCCATGTCTACCACCGCTGCATTGCCTCTCCCTCTCCTTGTTATGTTGTAGCAACATAGGTTTAGGGATGCATTTTTGTTGGGGTCAAATTGTTTCTGTGGTGAGACTTTTTTTTTTCCTTTTCATGTGGGCTAGGTAAGTTTGGGGCTTGTTTTGCCAAGCTCTTTTGTTTTTTTAGTTATCAGGGTGTTTGTTTTCTCTTTTGTTGGGGTCATCTTCCTTTTTTTTCCTTTTCCATTTCTTAGTTGGAGCTGTAAGTGTTTCCTGACCAAAAACATTTGAAAAAAACAACCTGCAAGAGTTTGGTGTTACATGTTTTAGCTTGTGTAATGCTTTTTAGCTTGTCTCTTATTATTTGTTTTTATCTATTTAGTTGTGATCCATATTTTTCATCAATAATAGATAAAAAATTAAAAAAAAAATAGAAGCTTTGATGAGATTCAAAATAGATAAATTATTATATTTAATATTTAATAATTTAACCAATAAGTTTTAAAGATATTTAATTTTTATAATACAATCCTATTATTAAATACTAATGATTATCAATGATATACTAATCATATGTAATAACTAAAGTTTTATTTTTTAAAAAAGTAATAAATAACCTCTTAAAAAATGTGAGCCTTAAATTAATCTCATTACGATACGTGTAAAACTTTCCCTCATAAGGGTCTGAAATATTAGTATTATAGATTCTGTCAAAAAATTTACATACAGATACCAATTTGTATCCCATAAAATTTCAGACGGACGTATAGACCGATTATTTTTGAAAATTATTCTTTGAAATGATGGAAAATGGATTAATTTTAATTGTTTGGAAAATAATTATAAATAGATTTTCTGTCTATAATAATTCAAACAAAAAATATATTTATTTTTTTGGAAAACAATTACGAAGAAATATTCCAACAGTAATATAATGGGAAAAAAACACATTTTCGTCAATTGCCATCAATTCTGTTGAAATTTTTTTTTTTCAGAATACTGTAATTTTGTCATTTATTTATTATTTTGAAATTGATTATTGCTAGAACTATTGATAAATTTTTCAGAATATATACAAAACGTAATAAAAATCACAAATATTAAAATCAAAATAAAACATTAAATAACATAAAACTTAAAATAGTATAGCTCCATGACAAATGTAAATAACAAAAAGTCAAATACAAACAATTATAAAAATGATCACGAGTATTGATCGTGATCAATATCCTCTAAATAGCAGCCCTGCTCATTTGAATCACCATCGTTGTCATCATCCGAAAAGGAGAAAGACGTCGAACTATCGGATTGTACTGGTGCTGTGGAGGGGAAGGTGGAGCTGATATGGTAGGAGCCTGTGAAGTGCCGCCCGCTCTGAACATCTAGAAGAAGGCTTGCATTTATTGCCGCGTCACGGGCTGCTACTGCTACATCTATCCCTGTGTTGTTCCCTCCACCATCGTCTCAACCTTCTTCTCCACTCTTCATTTTTCTCTTCCATCTGTCCTCCTTCTCTCTCCATTTCTGATCCTACTCCTAGATCTTCTTCTGTAGCTCCTCATCAACAGCGTGGACCTTAGGCCCCGAATGTGTAACTTCCATGGTCACAAAGGCAGTGACATTGATCTGGCATGACTGGTCCCCATGCCATCTTGCAACCCTTGTAGGGACCGCCTACCGTCTACGACCATAATGCCTCCTCATTAATGGGAGGCTAGTCCTTGAGAGTGGTCCGTTCCTATGGTACTTGCATTTGCTACTTAGTCTTAGCCTTTTCCAACCTCTACATGTACTCAACCCACCATTAATTGAAACACAAATTAAAATAATGCACAATATAATAAATTAAAATGAGATTCAACTAGAGATAATTACACTTACATACATAGGCAGCCTCAAAGCAAGCATGAATCCCACTAATAGTTCTCATACTTACAGATGTGCATCTTCTTAAATATAACAACCCTAGTTCTTGACCCCTCATGCGTGATTCATTTGAGGTTAATTACTAGTTTTACGTTCTGATATCATAAACTAACCTTCATTAAAAGTAAGATATTCAGAAAATACATGTAATCTTTTTTTCAAAACCTTTAACTAAACCTTAAGCCTTGTGCATCAGGCACAATAATTAATTAATTACAGTTGTTAATCCCAAACATAAAGCATTGCATAATGATGAACATTCATTCATAATTACAATCCTAACCATAACGCCTTCACATACATATGCATAAACTTGCCTTGCAACTCAACTCATAATTATTTAAATATTTATTTAAACATAGTAAACCAATATCCAATCACTCTTCAAGTACATACATAACAAATGAGCTTGATGTAATCGTAACCATAATGTAAATGAATACTGCTAGCAAATGAAGTCTTGAAAGCTACATGGGACACCTGATGAGCTCCAATATCAAACTAGGAGTAGAAGGATCATCTCCATGTCTCTCATGTCACTTTTAAGCTTTGAGAATTTAAAGAGATATAGGTGTAGGTAAAAAAACACACGAGAAAAGGGGGTTGAACCATGTTTAAGCTTTTCTTTCTCCACTAAAGATCTGAAAAAACTTTATCGAAAAGGCTATCAAGATGAACTTGTAGCACGGCGGAAAATAGCGTTAAACACTTTAGAAAGTGAAATTTCTGAACTTGATCAAATAAAGAAAAACGTATATAAGCGTTTTCAAAACTTAAAACTGAAACAATAACAGATATGGAAATAAAAGGAGATAAAGAAAAGAGAAGAACCAACACATGGAATTTTATACTGGTTTAGCCAACCTGCCTACATCCAGCTCTCAACAACTATTGAGTTTCACTAATTCCTCCTCTAACCAGAGAAAGACAAAGATAGTCTTTTTAGTAGCCTTCTAAAGCTATTTACAGTGATCAGTAGACACCCTTACTGTCACACACCAAGTAGTTATTCAACAGCCTCTTCAAGCTGAAACCGTGAACAGTAAAGAACACTTTTACAGTCACATTGCAAGTAGTCTTTGATAAGTCTCTTCAAGCTATCTCACACTGACCACTTTTGGATCAAGGCTACAAAGGTTATATATTTGGGTTGCTACTCAAACTAACCTACATTAAAGATTTCTTTGGATATGCAATGAAAAGAACTTTGAAAATCGTGAATGACTTCTTTCTATATTTTCTTCCTTAGAAGAATATATGATCTATGAAGTATAGAAAGGAGATTTAGTGTACAAGGAAATAATTTTCAAACAGAGAAGTATAAACAGATAAAGGGGAAACTTAATAGCATTTCAGCCCTATTTTTCAACGTTAGGTCATATATCTTTGAGGAGTACAACATCTCTATTTATAGAGGTCTTTCCTTGAGATCCTTGCCTTCAATTAGATCTTGCAGTAACATGTGTTGATCATTCATTTGTGTCTTGGAAAGAAATCTAGAAGAGTAGCCTTTCTGCTTTGTCAGATTAGCTTGTAGAAGCCGTTGTGAGAGAAGAGGTTTCCGATGTTCTTCAAAAACTACTTCTTACTTTCTGAAATAAGGTTTTTGAAAACTTTCTTCTAGAACATTTTGATGTTGACTTCAAAGGCAGAAGAGATGATTGACTGGTTTTGACACTAAGATATGACTTTTCCAAAAAGCATATTCAAATTTGAAATTCAAAATTTTCCCTTATTCTTCTTGTTGAAAACACTATTTCACTGAGAGTAAGCTTTTTGAACTTCAGTACCATTTCCTTGATAAAGAATGAATCATCGTGTCTTCAAACATTGTTCGTTGATACTCCAAACTTTCACAAGAAAAACATTTGAAGATGGTAGATCACTTTGACTTCATATAATATTTGATATCTTCTCTTCAAGTGTACTTTTTGAAGTCTGATGCTACTTTCTGAAGTCCCTTGCCTTGGTTTCTCGTTCTTGATATGATTTTCTTTCAATCATGAGGCATGTATACCTACTTTGTACAATATAAGATTCACTTTCTTTTAGGCACAATCTCTTTTCATGAGATAAAGCATGTTTGCATATGAGAAGTAAAATTATTTTTGTTTCAAATGTATATCATGCAATCCGAGAAAGCCTGTTATGTTTTGTTAAGAAACTCAAGGAGAATATTAGACATTCTTCAGAATATTTTCTTTAAATTGGCTTTATTGTCATTCAAAACAAATAAGCATAAAGGGTTCTAGAGCTAACAATCTCTCCCTTTTTAATGATGGCAAACCAATTTAAAGAAAACCTTTTGAAGAGAAAATTGAAAGAAATATTACAGAAATGTAAACATGATATACATATTCTTTAATATATCATTAAGATAGATTTTCAGGAAGTTCTTTTTCTTAAGGTATAATATGGATAATATAAAAACATTTTGGCCTTAAGTAACATTTAACTAAAGCAGCTGTTGTTTCGCTTTGAAGCATATGACAGACTTAATGTACTTTCTGAGCATTATTAGAACAGATTGTTAAAGAGAAAGATGTTTAAGCTATGGAAAAACAACCAGCTTGATCATTTATCAAAGAAAAGGAACTTTCTGAAGATCCTCATGCTTGAAAAACATAACAAGTAGCACTTGTGATATATTTTCTTGACTAGATCTATTTTCAGCACGTCTTTGATGAACTATCTTTTTCAAGAAAGCGCATGAATTGGAAACAATGAAACAGATCAAGCAAGTATACACAAAGCGATATAAGCAATAGACGGAATATATAGAACACGGTTGAAAGGATTCAGAGCATTCAGAGGAAAACCAAAGAAGGAAAACATAAATTGTTCATAAGCAAAATGTAGTATGCTAAAAAAAATTTCTGAATATGCTCCCCCTCAGTTCAAACTCCCCCTGTATTTCTCAGCACAAAAGAATTTTCTTTAGTAATCTTCTCCCTTTTTTTGTCATCAACAAAAAGACAGGAGTGCACTGGAAACTAGTAGCACCATCATTAGCCCTGACACCTTACTTTACGAAGTATTTCTAGCAGCAACGCTTCATGTCTTCGAGACATAACTTCTAAATCATTTAAATGATTGTTGATAAGGCATTGGTCTTGCAGTATTAGTTGAACTTCTATGTAGTTTCACTGTGTTGCTGGTGGTGGTTGACTTGATGAAGGGTCAACTCCCTGAATAGAAGGGTCAGGTAAAGGTGAAGCAGGAGGTTGCTCTGCCCTTAGAGGGGAAGCAGCAATAGCAGAGTTAATCTGTGAAGACGTTTCCATGTTAGAATAGGATTCTTGCTTAGAATCTGAGGTCATGCTATGATCACTAGGTGCACCTCCATATCAAATGATTATTTAGGGCCTCTTGTCGTCATTTGAACTATCTTCAATAATGATTATTTTCCTTACCCTTTCTATCTTTAGCTTCTTTAGTTTCCTTTTCAACAACTGCATCTCTAATCCTCAAACTCTATCTTCTAACACTAGAGGAGGCAGCACTAGTTGATCTCCTTAGGGTTCTGAAAGAATTGAAGGTGTACTTTGTACCTTCCATATATTCTTACCACTCATTTACAAGAGGGTATTGCATATGCTCAAATATTTTGGTCAACAAAATCCCATAACCAACAGTGGCGGTTTTCCTTTTTCTTAAAGGAGATGGCACTCAGCATATAATCAAAGATTAAACAAAGCAAGTTTACTCTTCTTTTAATTAATAAGTAAAAGGGTAACATATAGTCCATCCCAACCAAAAAGTGGGTGCTACCAAACTGAGGAAGCAAGGAGAACTAGATGATTGTAAAAACCTGCCTTGCATCTGAGTTCAACAATGTTGTAGTGATCTTATCTGGATGATATCTTGGTGAATTGGTGAGACATCTGGAGACTTCTTTTGCTGAAACACTAAGAGTTGTGAACCAATCTGTTTCAGAGAAGCATCTGAGACCTTCATCAGGACCATGGATGATGTTTGAGATATCCATGATACTCAGTTCTATATCAACTCCTCTGATGTATGAAGTCAGCACTGAGCTGGTCACCTAAACCAATTGGGAGTATAAGGTGGTTACCATTCCAGAGAAGACTCGATCAGTGAAGTCAAGAAACTCTTCACATCCTTGAAAGGAAAAAAACTTCTAAAAGTATAAGAACCTGAGCTATCAATGTATGGGTTAACCTTTTCCCAAGGGCTATGGGATGACGAGAGAAATTTTTCTCATAATCATCTTGATAAATCAGTTCAGTGAACATTTGAAAAGTTCCTATTGAAGCAATGCATCCTGAACAAAACATTCCTTCGGCCATGAGTGTGATAGGAAAAAACAAAGGTTGAAGCTTTAAAGCAAAGAAAGGTTATGGGAGATAGAGGTTTGTAAGAGATGAAATAGTTCGAAGCTTAGAGTTTTGGATGGAAGACATATAATAAAAGAAGTGATAACGTGTGAGACGTGGGGGTTATTTATGTGATGTGATGTAATTAAATGAAGGTGAAGGGACGTAGGAGAGAGAAGGTTTAAAAAGAGAGGGAACTGTCTCACTTTATCATCCTTCTTTCAGAAAAAAAAAAAGTTTCTGACTCTTGGAGTCCATTTTCTGAGGGTCTTTCTTTCTGAACTTTTATTTCTCCCTTTCTAACCTATTGATAAGCTCTTCTTCTCATGCTCAAATCTTTTCTCATACAAGCTTCAAGCCTCTTGTTCTCAAATCTTTTTTCTAAACAACCAATGTACTGTTTGAGGTACCCCTCTTCTTTCTAATCTATTTTCTGAATTTTAAGAATTATACCCAATCTTGCACATTGAGATCTTTCCTCTTTGGGTTTTAATTTTGAGAGACAAAGAGAGGGAGAGAGTATCCAGAGATGATCTATGCATGAAAAGCTATGCAATTTTGAAAACAGTTAAGTTTAAAAGACTTTTCAAAGCACAAAAGCGATCTTCAGTTAATATCTTTGTGAATATATCTAACACTTGGTCTTAAGTATTCACAAACATTAACTCAATATCACCCTTTTGAATATGATCATGAATGAAATGATGTTTAATATCAATATGCTCAGATCTAGAGTGTTGAATAGGATTCTTTGCAAGATTTATAGCACTTGTATTCTCACAAAAGATAGAAATTTTGTAATACCTCAAGTGATAATCATTTAGCTAATTTCTTATCCATAGCATTTGAGAATAGCAGTTTGTAGCAACTACATATTCGTCTTCAGTAGTAGGGAGAGCAATCGTGTTTTGCTTTTTACATGACCATGTGATCAAGCTTTCTTTGAAGAAGCAGCAGCAACCGCTAGTGCTTTTCCTTTCAACTTTATCTCCAACATAATTAGCATCATAGAATCCTACAATATGACAAGAAGTATCTTTCTTATACCACAAGCCAAGATTAGTAGTACCTGATAGATATCGAAGAATTCTTTGATTGCATTTTAGTGTGATTATTTTGGGTTAGATTGAAATCTTGCACAAATTCCCACACTTAACTGAATGTCTATTAGTTGTAAGATACAGTCGTGAACCAATCATTCCATGACAATTACTTTCTGATACTTTCTCACCATTTTCATCAGCATCTATGATTTGAGATGGATGCATGGGGGTGCTCATAGGTTTTGCTTGATCCATATTGAATCTTTTTAAAAGCTCTTTTGTGTACTTTTCTTTATGGATCAGGATCCCTTCCTTTTGTTATTTTATTTGCAAGCCTAGAAAGAACTTGAGTTAACCATCATACTCATCTCAAATTCACTCTGCATTAATTTTGGAAACTTTTCACAAAGAGAATTATCAGAAGCACCAAATATAATGTCATCAACATATATTTGAACTATTAGAAAGTTATTATCTTGATCAAGAGTAAAAAAAGTAGCATCAACATTACCTCTCTTGAAACCGTTCTTAAGTAGGAAGGTGCTTAGTCTATCATACCAAGCTTGTGGGGCTTGTTTAAGACCATACAGAGCCTTTGTCTAGTTAAAGACATGGTTGGGAAGACCTTCACTCTTAAAACCAGATGGTTGCTTCACATATACTTCTTCAGAGAGAAACCCGTTCAGAAACGCAGACTTGACATCTATTTGATAGAGAGTGAACCCTTTGTAGGTAGCAAAGGCAAGTAGCATTCTGATGGCTTCAAGCCAAGCTACTAGAGCAAAGGTTTCATCATAATCAATTCCTTCTTGTTGATTATAACCTTGCACAACTAACCTTGCTTTTTTTTTTCTGACGACATTGCTTGCTTCATTTAATTTGTTTCTGAACACCCATTTTGTGCCGATGATGGTTTTTCTTTTTGGTTTTTCAACAAGAGTCCAAATTTTGCTTTTCTTGAACTGATACAGTTCTTTTTCTATAGTGTCCGCCCAACTTTGATCATTCAAAACTTCTTCAATGCACTTAGGTTCAATGGTGAAGATGAAAGCACAATTTGACACACTTCTAAGGGATGTTATGGTTTTCACCCCCTTAGAGATGTCTCCATGAACTTGGTTGTAGAAACTGCTTATAAATTAGAAACTCCTTTGTAGTTTCTTTGACCTCGAGATTCTTCAGCTTCTCCTTCATCTTCAGATTGCTCCTCTTGATAATAAAAAATATCAATGTCTAATATTTTAGGAAAATTGAGCAAATTTTCTGAAATATTTGTGTTCTAGAGCTTACTTTCTAAAGTCTTGTCTTTCATCATTTTGCTATCAGAAATGCCTTTAAGATGCATCTTTTCGAAGCTCTCTTCTAGGTCTTCAAAATCATTAACAAAGTATTTTCTGAGCTCTTTGAACATGACACGAATGGTCTTTTCAATTCATGATGTTCTCTTGTTGTATACCCTGTAAGCTCTAGACACAGAAGAGTAAACAACATTGCCTATGCCTGTGACATTAGCTTTACCTCCATCTGCAAATCTTACTGATCCTGAGTTCTTAGGTCGCAGATTTTTGAACCATTTTCTTAATCTGGACATGTGCCTTGAGCATTCATTGTCCATGTACCATTTATTTTTAGGTTCCACATGTGTTCTTAAACATACCTGCAATGAATACATTTTTTACTTTAGGTACCATATCTGCATAAGTGCTTTGGAGTTAGTCTGAGATGAAGGTTGTCCAACCTTTCTGACATACTTTCTTTTCATAAAGCATTTGTCAGATGGATGTCCCCTCTTAAAACAGATAATATAGAGAAATCTTTTCTTTTCTCTCTTGATAGGAGTTGACTTTCCTTTTTCTTCAAACTTTTCTTCATATCCTAATCCTGTCTTTTAAAAATATGGTCGTTGACCTCCAAGCATTAGATCAATATTTTTTGATCTATTTACCATTTTCTCAATGTTAGATTTAAGAAGTTTTGAAGTTCTTTCAAGCTCAGAAATTACTTTCTAGGTATTTTTATTTTTGTTTGCAACTTCAAATTCTAAGGCTATGAGTTTTATATTTAAAGCATTGTTTTCTTCTTTCATAACATCCTTCTCAAGCCTTAGATTCTCAACTTCTGATTTGACCATATTGAGTTCTAAAATAGTTTTTTTGTGTTCCTTTTTTAGACTGAGATAGTGTGAAAAAAGAATTTGAGAGTCTTAAAGCAACTCTTTATAGAGAGATAATAGTTCATCATAGGAAAGATCTGAATTAGTGTTGTTTACCTCTGAATTACTGTCTGATGAATATCCTACTATGTAGCACAGATTGGCAACATCTATATCCTCCTGATCTTTTGATTGCTCCCTATCTTCCTCTGATTTGCTCCAGGTAGCCAGCATATCTTTCTTCTTAGGCGTAAACTTTTTCTGTGGACCTTTAATTTTAGGACAGTTTGGTCTAAGATGACTTTTCTCCCTACAATGATAGTAGATGGCATCTTCAAACTTTGGCTTGCCTTTCTTGTCCTTTCTGAAGTTGATCTCTATTCTTTTCTTTGTTTTTCCTCTCTAGACTTTGGACATTTTTCTAACAAGCATGGAAAGCTCGTTTCCATCTTCTTCATGTTATTCGTCATCAGTCTCATCTTCCTCATCAGAGGCTTCAGCAACTTTCATTGCCTTAACTTTGTATGTTTTTTAATGAGACGTCTTCAGTGCCATGGACTTGCTCTTCTTACTGGATTCACCATGTATTTCAAAGAGCATAATTTCATGAGTCTTAAGTGCCTAATAAGCACATCCAGGCGAAGGGTTTGAAAGTCTTTTGCTTCAGCGATGGCTATAACCTTGGGCAACCATTTTGCAAGAAGACTTATCAATATTTTTCTAACCATTTTTGAGCTAGAATATCTTTTTCCAAGACCCTTAAGTTGGTTTAAAATGTGCATAAACCTTATGGTCATTTCATCAATATTTTCTTGGTTTGTCATTTTGGGCAGCTCATATTAATGAACCAGTATACTGATCTTAGTTTCTTTTACTTGATCAGTTCCTTCATTCAGAATACGTAGTCTATCCTATATTTCTTTAGCTATGTTACAAACAATGATTTTGTCATATTCAGCCTTGCTTAGTGCACACGTGAGTAGGTATTTGGCTTTTGAGTTTAGTTGAACTCTAGCTTTTTGTTGATCTATCCACCTACTCCTTGGGATATCTTTAGATATTGAGGGTGTATCATCAGTTCCTGGAGCTTCCTCCCTTAGAATATAATTTCTTTTTTGTATGATTTCCTACAAGTCAAGAATTGTGTATTTTATGAATAGCTCTATTCTGTCCCTCAGCATCATCTCCACCAGCAAAGAATGGTGGTCTATTAATGAAGTGACCTTCAGCAATATGAATGTTTTGTGCCATTTGTTCCTTAGATATTTTCCTCTGTAGTCGTTAGATTACTCAACCCCTTAGAAGCCAAGCTCTGATACCACTCGTAGGTAAAAAAACATATGAGAATAGGGGTTGAATCATGTTTGAACTTTTCTTCCTCCACTGAAGATCTAAAAAACTTTATGAAAAGGCTATCAAGACGAATTTGTAGCACAATGTAAAACAGCGTTAAACAATTTAGAAATGAACTTTCTGAACTTGATCAAATAAAGAAAAATGTATATAAGCCTTTTCGAAACATAAAATTGAAACAATAACAGATATGGAAATAAAAGGAGATAAAAAAAAGAGAAGAACCAACATATGGAATTTTATACTGGTTCGGCCAACCTGTCTACATCCAGTTCTCAATAACGGTTGAGTTTCACTAACTCTTCCTCCAACCAGAGAAAAACAAAGATAGTCTTTTCAATAGCCTTCTCAAGCTATGTCTAGTGACCAGTAGACACGCCTACTGTCACACACCGAGTAGTTATTCAACAGCCTCTTCAAACTGAAGCCATGAACAATAAAGAATACTTTTACAGTCACGTTGCAAGTAGTCTTTGATAAGCCTCTTCAAGTTATCTCACACTGATCACTTTTGGATCAAGGCTACAAAGGTTATATATTTGGGTTGCCACTCAAATTAACCTACACTCAAGATTTCTTTGCATATACAATAAAAAGAACTTTGAAAATCTTGAATGACTTCTTTCTATATTTTTTTCCTTAGAAGAATGTATGATCTATGAAGTGTAAAAAGAAGATTTAGTGTACAAGGAAATGATCTTCAAACAGACAAGTATAAACAGGTGAAGGAAAAACTTTGCAGCATTTCAGCTCTATTTTTCAATGTTAAGTCATATTTCTTTGAGGAGCACAACATCTCTATTTTTAGAGGTCTTTCCTTGAAATTGTTGCCTTCAATCAGATCTTGCAGGGCGACGTGTTGATCATCTATTTGTGTCGTGACAAGAAAACCTAGAAGAATAGCCTTTCTGCTTTGTCAGATTAGCTTGTAGAAGCCCTTGTGAGAAAAGAGGTTTCTAATGTTCTTCAGAAACTGCTTCTTACTTTTTAAACTATGGTTTCTAAAAACTTTTTTCTAGAACATTTTGATAGTTGACTTCAAAGGCAGAAGAGATGATTAATCGGTTCTAGCACTGAGATATGAATTTTCCAAAAAGCATATTCAAATTTGAAATTCAAAATTTTCCCTTCTTCTTCTTGTTGAAAACATTGTTTCACTACGAGTAAGCTTTCTGAGCTTCAGTACTATTTCCTTGATGAAGAACGAATCTTCGTGTCTTTGAACATTGTTCGTTAATACTCCAAACTTTTTTGAGCAAGATGTTTGAAGATGGTAGATCACTTTGACTTCATATAACATTTGATATCTTCTTTTTAAGCGTACTTTCTAAAGTCTAATGCTACTTTATGAAGTCCCTTGCTTTGGTTTCTTGTTCTTGATGTGATTTTCTTTCAATCATGAGGCATGTATGCCTACTTTGTACTATATGATATTCACTTTCTTTTAGGCACAATATCTTTTCATGAGATAAAATATGTTTGCACATGAGAAATGAAATTATTTTTGTTTCAAATGTATAACATGCAATCCAAGAAAGCTTGTTATGCTTTGTCAAGAAACTCAAGGAGAATATTAGACATTCCTCATAATATTTTGTTTAAATTGGCTTTATTATCATTCAAAATAAATAAGCATAAAGGGTTCTGGAGCTAGCAACAGGAATAAACAATTTTCATCAATATGCATCATAAGTAAATCATGCTCATGCATTTCATATAAAATTCATTAAGTCCACAAATTTAGTCAAAATTTTCACGGCATAATTGTTGGGAATGAGACTCCCCCAAATTTACTTCCTGTCATATATCATAAAAATGTGCATATCAATTTATCAATAATCGATAATTCTTAGTCAACATATATAACTCAACAACATATATCAACCTTGCGTATCATTTATAATCATTCACGTAATTACTTTCATCAAGCATGCTGACCTCATATAAGCATGCAAGTAAACATAATAAAATAGGTGAGCTATCTCATCCCAGTTTTTCTATGGCAAAATATGTAACAATCACGCAAAAATAATGCTCCACAATTCTTTATTGGTGTTCCAAATTAAAATCAACAAATCTGACATATATATAATCTCCAACTTCTTTCAAGCATAAGCATAAGAAACAAAAACATCACTGGCAGAAATCCAGAAATGAAAACATATTAAAATCTCTCTTACTTTTAAACGAAAACATATATTTTGTTCTCAACTCTTTAAAGAGAAAAAAGAAAAAATGGAAAAAGAAAAGAACTGAAATGTTACCTTGCTGAAAAGCTTGGTGCTTGGCTCTTGATTAATCGGTGGCAGAGGGGAGGAAGAGGAGGTGGCAACAGCGGTGGTGACTTGTTATGTGGAACAGGAGGCACTGGCGATGGGTTGAGGCGGATCGACGGCGTTCCGCATAGGGGCGACAGGGTGAGGCCAGTGACACAACGTCAAACGCAACGCACGACAGAGGTGGTAGGGAATTAGCATCAGGGGCAGCCGAACATGGGTGGCGAGGCGCTGGGCGTCATCGGGGGCCGTTGGGCACGAGGTGGCGAGGTCGGCAAGGTGGCACGGCGGCGAGGAAGGTCAGCAGCAAGGGTGGTCGGCTTTTTGGTTCTCCAGAGCAAAAGAGAGAGAAAGACACTACATGAGAGAGAAAGTGAAGAAATATAATGAAGGAATATGGTGATTGTAATCTTTAAGATTACCGACGGATTTTTGAATTATGGATGAAAAAAGTCGTCGGTAATCACACCATAATCCCGCCCAAATTTCCCTCATAGTTACCGATGGATTTTGAAGATTACCGACGGAACAATCTGCTAGTAATTATTTTTAAAAAAAAATTCGGAATTAATTTTACCGACAAAAAAATCCGTCGGTAATTTTTTCAAGAAAATTCTCGAAATTCACATTACCAACGAAAAATCCGTTAGCAAATATTTTTTAAATTTTTTATAGAATTGATTTTACCAATGAAAAAATTCATCGGTAACATTACTTCATAAATTTTAAAAAAAAATCACAATATTTACCGACGAAAAAATCCATCGATAACTCGTGTGCCATATTTTCCAGAAATTGGTGGGTAATTTATCGACGGATTACCGACGGAGAAATCCGTTGGTAATCACTAAAACTGAAAAGTCATTTTTTTCCATTGTTCGTCAATAAATCTGTCGAAAACACTGACGAAAAAAACCCATCGGTATTTTCTTGTAGTGTGAGAACTCCTAAATCTAGAGAGAGAGTAAAGAGAGGGAGAGAATTTGAAAAACTAAAAGCTAGGTTACTCAATATGCCACGATTACATTTGAAATGGGGCTATATTCCAAATGCCTCAAAACAGCAAACCGAAGTTGCATCCTAACGTGGAAAGCCAACCCACTTATGACCGCTATAGCGATCCAACCTTTGATTCTCAAACGCTGCACCCAAAATTTCCTCTCTGGCAACCACTATAGTGGTCTTGTTCAGCTAGTAAGTGCCCTGCTCCCATGTCAAAGCTCCTGAGTTCCTTTCCTTGCTTTGGCACTCTAATGGGGAGTTCCTTCACTTAACAATGCTACATAAAAGATTAAAAGCACAGGTAATATCTAAATATAATTATTTATTACAAAACAGTGCCAATAACCATGAAATCACTCACTGATGCATGATAAGGATAAAGCATACATTCACTGATTAAGCATCAATTAAGCACAATTCAAATGCAAAATATTCAAAGTTAGGATGAAAAATAGGTGCATAAATGCAAGCATCAAACTTTCCTACACTTAAATAATTGCATGTCCTCATACAAGACACTCATATGGATACAACAAAGTGACTGGACTCCCAACTCTACAAACTCTAAGAATGCATGATGTATGGAAAATAACAAGACATCAATCCAATGGACTTAGAGATACAAGCAATGAGGTTTCACACCAACAATCAAAGAAGATCTCAACAAGCAAGGCATGAGCAAGGACATAGCATACAAAGCAGAATCAATATGCATGATGAATGAATCAAGTACAAAAATCCTCCTAAGGTGAGTGTTTGCCCTTCATTCACTCAAGTGTTTTGGGTTATGATATACGCTCAATCACCTCAAATGAAATTGTATTACCAAAATCTTACTATATGTCTCATTCTTCATTTCTTCACATATACATGCATACTGAATCAAGAAAACTTACTTTTGGTCGTAATGGGGCTTAGATGAAGGTGGATAAATATATAGGCCAATAGGCTAAACCTCAAGTCAAAAGAGAGCAAATGCATATATTAAGAGCAAAAGTGCTTCAGGGTACAATTTGTCCATCTTAATTGTAATAACAGGCCTTTAATTTCAATGTGGTGCACCTTCAACTAAAAAAAATTTTTGAAGATTTTTTTTTTTTTAGTTGTACCACTTGTTGAATTTTGGTGCACATTGTTCCTCCCCCACACTTATGCTCAAGTACATATAAGAGATGTACAAATGCTATCCCAAGCCTAAAAGATTGGAAAGTTTCGTGGCTTTTCACGATTGGCTAAGAATGTGCTAAAATAAAAGAATAGATAATGCGGCTCAAAAGGGCTAAACAATGGTAACATGCAAGGGATGACTATATGGGTAAGTGGTTGTAAACAAGAAAAATACCCCAATTATATTCAAGCATGTATATGGAAACATATTTTCAAATGAAACCCTAAGCGAGTTCTAAAATACAAATCCATAGAGGGAAACACTCGTCAACAAACAAGGATAGCACACAATAGTCCAATCAAAATGCTCAAAATCTCATAGGTAAAAGTGCAAGTACTCAATCCAAACAACACAATGAATCCACCAAGCACACAATACAAAGGGGTTAATGCCAAGCAGGTCAATAAAGTGCATGTGGTGTGAGTCTAAGCATGTAATCTCTAAGGTACCAAAGGAATGGTGCAGAACACAAACAAAAATAAATATTATGCAAGACTCAAAACTAAAATAAAGATGAATAAAATGCAGAAAAATAAAAGAGAAAAGTAAAGAAAAACCTTACGATGGGTTGTCTCCCACCCAGCATTTTGCTTTAACGTCCCTAAGTTGGACGGTCAGGACCCTCATGGAGGGTGTGTAGCCTTAACTCAAAGATAGGCTAACTAAGCCCTTAGATTTGTTAGGGCCCCATGGAAGCACATCAGCTGATGCTCATCAACGCTGCATCGAACCATCCTAGAGTTTGCTAATTCAATTGCCCAATCAAGGTGCACATGGTTGACCAAGAATGGTCCCTTCCATCTAGACTTTGGCCCTCCAGCAATCAATTTTGCCCGGGGCATGCAACAAGATCCACTGCCCCTCACAAGGTTTCTTACCTAACAGGGGCTGGTCATGGAGCACTTGGCAAACTAATGACTGGTACTTGGGTGGTGTACCTGTATATGAAAGCTCGAAAAACTCTAGCACAACAGATTCATCATATCCTAGGGGGAAGAAAAATAGGAAAGGGAGGTTGTGCATTCGTACCAAGTAAAGTATCACATATATCTTCTACTAGGGAGTCCATGACATCATTGCCAAACAGAGAGTATTCCTCAAGGGGGAATTTCATGGCATCAAACAAATAAAATTGGGCTTTCAAGTCCCCACACTCCATGGATAGTGTACCAGCATAAACATCAATTTTGGTTCTAGCAGTTTTCAAAAAGGGTTTACCCTAGATTAATGTATGCTGGTTGGCATCAGTGTCATTCTCCATCTCAAGCACATAAAAATTAGCAGGGAATATTAAATCATTTACCTTTATCAGGACATCTTCTAATACTCCCTCTGGCTTTGTGATGTTGCGGTTGGCAAGCTGGGTTGTCAACCTATTGGGCTTGAGCCCCCCAAAGTGTAAGGACCTATAAAGTGATTTTGACATAACATTAATGCCAACCTCGAGATTAGCCATGGCTTGCTTGATTTACAAGTTCCCAATGGTGCATGGAACATTGAACATGCCTAGATCCTTACAATTGCATGGCAGGTTGCCTGGCTTGATAATGGAGGAAGCATTCATCCTCATAGTCACCTTCTCTTTCTCACTGCCCTGTGGTCTCCTCTTGTTGGTGCACAAATTATTAAGAAATTTAGCATATTTGAGGATTTTCCTTATCGCATCGAATAGAGGAATGTTGACTTCTACCTTCCGAAAAGTTTCCAAGAGGTCTCATTGGACCTCTTGGGCCTTGCAACTCACTGTGGGAAGGGTGATGAAATGGGTCTTTCTACTAGCTCTTCTACTAGCTTCTGCTGGGGTGTAGGCTTATCTAGCTGCACCTCTGATTGAACTGTCTCATCCTCCTAACTCTAAACCACAACCTACTTTGAAAGACCAGTAACCTTAGGCAAGACTGTACCATGTAACACCCAAAAATTTATTTAAAAATAAATTTGAGCTTTATTAGTCTTAATTTCAAAAATCTAACGATTTTACCAATGATGAGAACAGTACAAAGGATATGCAAAAAACAAAAAAGATGAGCGATTTGTGGGCCTCTTGGGCCCATTAGAACAGTTGAAACCCTAGATCCGAGAACAAGAAATGCCCGGAATTGAGAAAATAGAGGGTTAAGGTTAGAAATAGTAAGAAATAAAAATTTTATATCTAAAATTAAATTCCGGGTAATATTTAATTTTTTGGGTATAATGTTTTACCCGTTCGGTGAAATTTTGGTGTGCGATTTCTATCACAGAAAGCTAATTTAATCTTTACAAAATAAATGAGCTTATCCATTTATATCAAATGAATGGCTAAGATTCAATCTTGAATTACAAGATTCAATCCTAACCATCCATTTTACTTCTTTTGATTAACAATTATCTAATTATAATATATTATATTCATGCGCTTATTATAAATATCAACACAAGTTGATCTTCTCCAGGAAGCCAACCTAACTTTCAGCCATCAACCAGAAAAGGTAGCAACTCGACCTCCATTCTCAAAGAGCTCCATATAGCTTTCATTCCAAGCCCAAATACCTTAGCATAGATTGTTAAAATTTCCAAGTTCCTTCACTAAATTTGTTCTACACTTCAATACTTACAAATCTAACTGATTAAAATATCAATTCCATACCAATTCTTCACTTTGTGGCCTTGAAGTGAGAAGAATCACTCTTAGGATCATCCTTTGGAGCCAAGATTCACAAGCTACCAAAGTAGGGCTTTTGAACCTCTTTTGTGTCAAATCTGTTCTTATCATTTAATTACCGATTTATATTGATACTTTTAATTGTATTGGTTGATAATATATAGATATTGATGTATTAAATTTGGTGGAGTATTTGGATGATGTTAGAAAACCCATTTTGGCAACACAAGTTTTAACTCATGTGCTGAAATTCTCAGATTTGTACTGGCAGGCTATAAATCATGAATTTTCTGAAGTATTTGTAGATGTTTTTATTAGTTAAAAAAATTATATGTTGAAGTTAACATCCTAAGAAATTTCATGATTTTTCTTGGGTCATGTTAAGGACTTTCCCTGCTTGAAAAAAAATTCATGTTGCTTGAACATTGTTGCTGGCAAATCCCAATTTGAAGCAAGTAGGGAATTTGGTCAAATTTTCTGACCTATTAAGAGGTCTTGGATTAAGTTGAAAATTTTATAAGATGTAGCTAACATGTTAAGGTGTCTTTAGTAAAATTTTGGAGCCATTCTGGACACATTTGTTGTGTTTAAAAAAAACTAGAAACCGAAGTGATTTATGTGCTACCTAAAATGTTGGAATAGAAGCTGTAAATTTTGGTAATTTTGTTACCATAACAAATGATTGAATTATCTCTTGAAAATTTTATAGGTATTGTAAACATCTTTAAATTTAACCCTAATTTTTATTTTGAATTGATTCAATCATTTACTAGGATTAAAAATTATGAGATTTTGGTTCTGAGCTGAGGCTGAGCAGTTTCTGACAACTAAAATTTGTTTAATTTTGCTAACCTAGTTAAAGAACCTTTTTTGCTCTGAAATTTTTGTGGAACTTTGTGGAAACATTGAAGTGTCTTGGATAATTTTTATAGGCTCTGAATTGAATGTAATATGTGCAAGTAAATTTGTGCTACAATGGCATAAAATCTGTCATGGTGCTGCAAAGTAAACTAAAGCATGGAATTGATAAGATAATATCCTTTAATTCAAGTATAATGTATGTGAATGCATGCTAGCAACTTAAAAGATTGGCTTATGAGACGTGATTGAAAAATTATATTGTGAACGGAAGCTTATATGAGCTTGATGATGATATATATGCTAAGTAGATAAAAGGTCCCCTATAATGTGTAAAAGGCACGAAAAGGTCCTTGTAATGTATAAAAGGTATGGGAAAGGTCCTTTTTTATTTATGAAGCACACGTGAAAGGTCCCCTTTTGATTATAAAGGGCATGGGAAGGTCCCTTGTAATGTGTAAAGGCCACGAAAAGGTCCCCTTTTGTCTGTAAAGAGGTCCCCTTCGATATACTAAGGGCATGAAAAGTTGAGAATGAGCTTCTATGATGTTAAGTAGTATGACAGGTGCATGTTAAGTGATTGAAAATGTTGAGTGGTATGACATATGTATATTGAGTGATTGAACAATTAAAATAAACCCACTTTGGAAGGATGATTTGGAACTTTAAAAATGAACCTTTGCTATATGTTGCATACTCACAATTTTACTAATAAACTGAAGTGACTGGGATGATAATGATGACATGAGTTTCATTATATGTTTTGGGGATGCCCTACTGAGAATTTTAAAATTCTCATCCCTATATATTTTTCCCCGTGTCGTCTCCAGGTTGATTTCAAAAAATGGTGAAGCAGCTACAAGAAAGACTAAATTGTAATTTCTGTAGTTTAGTTATGGAAACTCATATCTATTGTACATAGTGTTATATATATATATATATATATATATATATGTCTGTAAATATAGTAAAGAACAGAACCAAAGCTCATAGAAGAACTTCTTCTTATACTAAATAAATACTTTGTTTCCTTACTATATATTTAGATAGAACCATGAGTTAGTTACTATACGATTTGACCTATTCTTACTATAGATAATTAAGGAAGGTCCTCAAATTTATAAGTAATATCTCTTGAGTATGATACCATGACTTTAAGGATGAGGTTGTGCTTAGGAGGATGTTACATACCAGACCTCAGAGTAGCAAAAACGTCCCTTTTGGGGTTGGGAATTGTCTGAGAAAGAATAGTGGATGCACTCCCCTGCTAGGATTGGGAACTCTCTAGCCTTATAATTGCATTTCTCATTTCTTGCATGGCTTGTTCTTGTTTCCTCTGTGTTCCTATCATCATTTTCATCATCTCCTACCATGGTGGATCTGAAGGCGCGGGAAGGGCAGGTAGTGCTAAAGGCTACTGAGGGGCAGGTGGTTGTTGGTAAACATGTGGGTTGCTCTGCTATCTTTGCTAGGGTGGAACATACTTTTGCTACTGCTGTGATGAGTTCTTCCACCTCAGACTGGGGTGACCTCTCCAACCTGGGTTAGATGTACTGTTGTAAGGGTCATACCCTACTAGTTATTCTAATTCTGAGGTCTACCAGGGAGAACATTGCTAGTAGCAACTAAAATGGGGTCCTCCTGTAGCTGTGAACATACATTAGTAGTATGGGTATTACAAGAACAAATACCACAAACTATATAAGGTGAAGGAACTTGCCTTAACTGATTCAAGGTTATCTGTTTTAGGAACTCAGTCATCCCATCTAGTTTTTGCTCCACCTTGCTATCATCCACTAGAGACACTTCACTCATATTGTGGGTGTTCGCACCAGCTTTTAACCCAAACTGTTGAGAATTCTCTACCATATTCTCAATTAAAGCTCTAGTTGTGGCAGGGGTTCTGTCAACTAATGCACCCCCACTTACAGCATCAATCATGCTCCTCTCCATGACTAGCAATCCCTCATAAAAATACTGAATAAGTAATTGCTCTGGAATTTGATATTGGGAACAGCTGGCACACAATCTCTTGAACTTCTCCTAGTACACAAAAAGAGACTTACCCTGCAGTCACCGAATGCCACAAATATCTTTTCTAATGGCAGTAGCTCTGGAAGTTGGGAAGAATTTCCCTAAAAATATATGCTTCTTGCCAGCCCAGCTGTCAATTGTTTCATGAGGGATGTAGAAGAACCAGTCTTTGGTAGCTCCTTCAAAGGAAAATGGGAAGGCCTTTAGCTTGATTTGGCCCTCCATTACCCCTTGAGGCTTCATCGTCATACAAATCACATGAAATTGGTTGAGATGTTTGTGTGGGTCTTCCCCAGATAACCCATGGAACTTAGGCAGATGGTGCAAGAGTCCCAATTTAAGCTCAAAGTCACCTCCCTGGTCGGGGTAAATGATGCCTAAAGGTTGGTAGTTCAAGTCTTGGGCAGTGAGCTCTTTCAAAGTCCTGTTGTTTTCAACCATGTTATCTGAAACACTAGCAGCAAGATCAAAAAGTTCAGGAGAACAATAAAAGGAATTGCCAAATTCCCTAGCTTTATCAAAAGAAGAGCAATTGCCTAATAAGTTAACTTCCTAAGCCTTTTGGCAGTTTTCTCAATCTCCGGATTAATCAGTAGTATGGGAAAATTAGGAAAGGAGTAGGTCATAAAGTTAAATTATGGCAACAACCCAATACACCATGGAACAAAGAAAAGATAAATGAAATTTAAATTAAAAAAAATTGAAATTTTTTTTTAAAATAAAGACAATGCAAAAATTAATAAATATAAGAATAAAATAAAATAAATAAAAGTGAAAAATAAAATAAAAGATCAATTAGCGCCATTTCTCAGGCAAAGATACTACAATTTGATGCGAGCTGTCACTACCCGCAACAAATTAAAAATTATTTTAGTTACTAAATTATACCAAAAACATAGTTCAAGTGCAATCTATGTCGTCTCACAAGGAAGTGTTCAAATTAATTCGAGGAAACTGGGGTTTCTTGAAATTATTGAAAGCAAATTAAATTGAGAAGAATTCTAATGGGAAGAATTACATGCACAATGGTTCCTTTGAATTAAGAAATGTTCAGTCATTGACTTAAAAGATAAAATCGTGATAGCGGTTGCTTTCATCAATATGTTAACACATAATAATGGCATAATTCTACTTAACGGATATATAAACTCACTTCCGCTAAGGATTTGACCAACATATGAACTAGTAATTCACAATCGTGATTCTGTGAACCTATGCCAGTCTGACTACCAATTATAACAACCTAATTTCCAACGAAATTAATTCCAATCCCTTACCCAATAGATAAACATCACATAAACGGGCAACTCTCAAAAATACTGTTGTAATAATCACACAACCAATATTTAAAAGAGATGACAAAGGGAAAGGAAAACCAATCATAAATTACAATAAAAGAACAAGAGTCTCATGAACAATCTCAATCTTTATTAATCCTATGCACGGTAAAGAGATTACTCTTCCACAAGGGGAGTTTCACAATCGATGTTGAAGAAAAGCAGTAAATTACAACCCAGAAAAATCACTGAACAACAATTGAGAACTCCCAAAGCTAAAGAGAGAGAGAGAGAGATAGAATTTAAAAAAGCTAAAAACTAAAAGCTAGGTTACTCAATATCCCTCAATTACATTTGAAATAGGGTCATATTACAAATGCCTCAAAACATCAAACCGAAGTCACATCCCAATGCGGAAAACCAACCTACTTATGACCGTTAAAGCCGTCTGGGACCGCTATAGCCTTTGATCCTCAAACACTGCACCCAAAATTTCCTCTCTAGTAACTACTATAGCAGTTGGAGACCGCAATAGTAGTCTTGTTCAGCTAGTCAATGCCTTGCTTCCTTGTCACAGCTCCTGAGTTCTTTTCATTGCTTTGGCACTCCAATGGGGAGTTCCTGTCACTTAACAATGCTACACAAAAGATTAAAAGCACAAGTGATTTCCAAATATCATTATTTATTACAAAATGATGCCAATAACCATGAAATCACTCAATGATGCATGACAAGGACAAAGCATACATTCACTAATTAAGCATCAATTAAGCATAATTCAAATATAAAATATTCAGAGTTAGGATAGAAAATGGGTGCATAAATGCAACCCATCGAACTCCCCCACACTTAAACAATTGCATGTCCTCATGTAAGAGACTTAGATGGATATAGCAAAGCGACTGACCTCCTAACTCTACTAACTCTAAGAATACATGATGCATGAAAAATAACAATCCACTAATCTAATGGACCTAGAGATACAAGCAATGTGCTTACACATTAACAATCAAAAAAGATCCCAACAAGCAAGGCATGAGCAAGGACATAGCACACAAGGCAGAATCAATATGCATGATGAATGAATCAAGTATAAAAACCCTCCCACGGTGAGTGTTTGCCCCTTATTCACTCAAGTGTTTTGGGTTGTGATGCACATTCAATCGCCTCAAATAAAAATGCGTTACCATAAACTTGCTACGGGTCTCATTCTTTATTTTGTCACATACACATACATACTGAATCAAGAGAACTTATCTTTTATTTGTAATGGGGCTTAGGTGAAGGTGGATAAATATATAGGCCAATGGGCTAAACCTCAAGTCAAAAGAGAGAAAATGTGTACACAAAGAGCAAAAGTGCTTCAAGGTACACTTTATCCATCTTAATTACAATAACAGGCCTTTAATTTCAATATGGCACACCTTCAACCAAAATTTTTTTTTAGAGTTTTTTTTGTTTTTTATTTTTATTTTTTGTGTACTACTTGTTGAACTTTGGTGCACATTGTTCCTCCCCCACACTTAAATTGGAGCATGTCCTCATGCTCTCCCCTATACTTATGCTCAAGCACAAATAAGATATGCACAAATGCTCTCCTAAGCCTAACAGATTAGGAATTTTCATGATTTTTCACTATTAGCTAAGGATGTGCTAAAATAAAAAAATGGATAATAAAGCTTAAAGGGATTAAGCAATGGTAACATGCAAGGGATGGCTATATGGGTAAGTGGCTGTAAATAAGAAAAATGTCCTAATCATATTCAAGTATGTACATGGAAACATATTTTCAAGTGAGATTCTAAGCAAGTTCTAAAATACAAATCCATAGAGGGAAACACACATGAACAAACAATGATGGCACACAATAGTCCAATCAAGAGGCTCAAAATCTTACAAGTAAAAGTGCATGTACTCAATCCAAACAACACAATGAATCCACCAAGCACACAATACAAAGTGGTCAATGCAAAGCAGGTCAACAAAGTGCATATGGTGTAAGCCTATGCATGTAATATCCAAGGTGCCAAAGGAATGGTGTAGGACACAAATAAAAATAAATATAATGTAAGACTTAACTAAAATGAAAATAAATAAAATACAGAAAAATAAAAAAGAAAAATAAAGAAAACCTCACGGTGGATTGTCTCCCACCCAGACTTTGCTTCAACATCCCTAAGTTGGAAGGTCAAGACCCTTATGGAAGGTGTTCAACTTCAACCTAAAGATAGGCCAACTGAGCCTTTAGATCTGTTGAGACCTCATGGAGGTACATCAGCTGATGCTTATCAACAGTGCACCGAACCATCCTAGAGTTTGCTAATTTAATTGCACCATCAGGGTGCACATAGTTAACCAAGAATGGTCTCTTCTATCCAAACTTTGGCCTTCTAGCTATTAGTTTTGCCCGGCGCTCATGCAGTAAGATCCACTGTCCCTCGCAGGGCTTCTTACCCAACAAGGGCTGGTCATGGAGCACTTGGCAAACTAATGACTACTTCCAGGGTAGTGTACCTGCATCTAAAAGCTCAAAAAACTCTACTACAGCAGATTCATCATATCCCAGGGGGAAGAAAAAATACGAAATAAGGGTTGTACATCCTTACCAAGTAAAGTATCACATGTATCTTCTACTAGGGATTCAATGACATCAATGCCAAACACAGAGTATTCCTCAAGGGGAAATTTCATGGCATCAGACAAACAAAATTAAGCTTTCAAGTTTCCACACTCCACGAATAATGTACCAGCATAAACATCAATTTTGGTCCTGATAGTTTTCAAAAAAGGTCTACCCAAGATTAATCTATACTAGTTGGCATTAGTGTCATTCTCCATCTCAAGCACATAAAAATCAGCAGGGAATGTTAAATCATTTACCTTTATCAAGACATCTTCTAATACCCCTCTAGCTTTGTGATGCTGCGGTTGGCAAGCTGGATTGTCAACCCGGTGGGCTTGAGCTCTCCACAGTGTAAGGACCTGTAGAGTAATTTTGGCATAACATTAATACTAAACCTGAGATCAACCATGGCTTGCTTGATTTGCAGGTTCCCAATGGTGCAAGGAACATTGAACATGCTTGGATCCTTACACTTGCATGGCAAGTTGTCTAGCTTGATGATGGAGGAAGCATTCACCCCTATTGTCATCTTTTCCTTTCTTCCCACCCTATGGTATCCTCTTGTTAGTGCACAAATCCTTAAGAAATTTGGCATATTTGAGGATTTTCCTAATCGCATCCAACAGAAGAATGTTGAACTCTTCCTTTCGAAAAGTTTCCAAGAGGTCTTTTTCCATCTCTAACTCATTGGACCTCTTGGGCCTTGCAACTTGTTGTGGGAAAAGTAATAAAATGGGTCTTTCTACCTGCTCTTCTACTAGCTTCTGTAGGGGTATACACTCATCTTGCCGCACCTCTGGCTGAATTATCTCATCCTCCTAACTCTCAACCATAACCTACTGTAAAGGACCGGCAACCTCAAGCAAGACTATACCTGACCTCAAAGCAATAGCAGAAACGTTCCCTTTAGGTTTGGGAACTGTTTGAGAAAGAATGGTGGATGCACTCCCCTGCTGGGATTAGGAACTATCTAGCCTTATAATTGCATTTCTCATCTCTTGCATAGGTTGTTCATGTTTCCTCTGTGTTTCTATCATCATTTTCATCATCTCTTGCCATGGTGCATCTGACGGGGCAGGAGGGGCAGGTAGTGCTAGAGGCTATTGAGGGGCAGGTAACTATGGAGCAGGTGGTTATTGGTAGACATGTGGGTTGCTCTGCTATCTTTGCTGGGATGGAACATACTTTTGTTGCTGCTGTGATGAGTTATTCCACCTCAGATTGGGGTGATCTCTCCAACCTGGGTTATATATGCTGCTATAAGGGTCATACCCTTGTTGATTATTCTGATTCTGAGGTCTACCGGGGAGAACATTGCTAGCAGCAACTAAAGCAGGGTCCTCCTGTAGCTGTGGACATACATTAGTAGTATAGGTATTACAAGAACGAATACCACAAGCTGTCTGAGGTGAAGGAGCTTGCCTCAACTGATTCAAGGCTATCTGTTTTAGGAATTTATTCATCTCATCTAGTTTTGCTCCACCTTGCTATTATCCACTGGAGGCACTTCACTCACATTGCAGGTGTTTGCATTAGCTCTTGACCCAAACTACTGAGAATTCTCTACCATATTCTCAATTAAAGATCTAGCTACCACAGGGGTTCTGTCAACTAAGGCACCCCCACTTGCAGCCCCAATCGTGCTACTCTTCATGACTAGTAATCCCTTATAAAAATACTGAATAAGTAACTACTCTGGGATTTGATGCTGGGGATAGCTGGCACACAATCTCTTGAACCTCTCCCAGTACTCATAGAGAGACTCACCCTATAGTTGCCAAATGCCATAAATATCTTTTCTGATGGCAGCTGTTCTGGAAGCTGCGAAGAATTTCTCCAAAAATATGCGCTTCATGCCAACCCAGCTGTGAACTGTTCCATAGGAGATGTAGAAGAAACAGTCCTTAGCAACTCCTTCAAGGGAAAATGATAAGGCTCTTAGCTTGATTTGGTCCTCTATTGCCCCCATCTTCATCGTCACACAAATCACATGAAGTTGCTTGAGATGTTTGTGTGGGTCTTTCCTAGATAACCCTTGGAACTTAGCCAGATGGTGCAGAAGTCCTGATTTGAGCTCAAAGTCAATCAACACCATTTCCCCAACAATGGGGCCAAAATTTGATGTGAGCCGTCACTACCCGCAACAAATTAAAAATTATTTTAGTTACTAAATTACACCAAAAATGTAGTCAGAGTACAATCCAGGTTGTCTTACAGGGAAATGTTCAAATTGATTCGATGGAATCGGGGGTTCTTGAAATTATTGAAAGCAAATTAAATTGAGAAGAATTCTAGTAGGAAGAATTACCTGCACAAAGGTTCCTTCGGATTAAGAAATGTTTAGTCATTGACTCAAATGATAAAATCATGGTAGTGGTTGCTTCCATTAATATGTTAACACATAACAATGGTATAATTCTACTTGATGGACATAAAAATGCACTCCTGCTAATGGGTTGGCTAACATATGAACTAGTAATTCATGATCAAGATTCTATGAACCTATATCAGTCTGACTACCAATTATAACAACCTAATTTCCAACGAAATTAATTCCAATCCCCTATCCAATGGATAAAAATCACATAAAAGGGAAACTCTCAAAAATGTAATTGCGATAATCACACAACCAATATTTAAAACAGATGACAAATGGAAATGACAACCAACCACAAATTGCGATAAAAGAACAAGTGTCTCATGAACAATCTCAATTTTCAGTCACCCCTGTGCGCAGTAAAGAGATTACTCCTCAATAAAGGGAGTTTCACAATCGATGTTGAAGAAAAGAGGTAAATTATAACCCAAAATAATCACTAAACAACAATTGAGAACTCCTAAATCTAGAGAGAAAGTAGATAGAGAGAGAATTTGAAAAAGCTAAAAGCTAGGTTACTCAATATCCCTTGATTACATTTGAAACGAGGTTATATTCCAAATGCCTCAAAACAACGAATCGAAGTCGTGTCCCAACATGGAAAGCCAACCTACTTATGACCACTATAGCGATCCAGCCTTTGATCTTTAAATGCTGCACCCAAAATTTCCTCTCTGGCAATCACTATAGCGGTCTTATTCAGCTAGTCAGTGCCCTGCTCCTTTGTCAAAGCTCCTGATTTTTTTTCCTTGCTTTGGCACTCCAATAGGGAGTTCCTGTCACTCAACAATGCTACACAAAAGATTAAAAGCACAGGTAATTTCGAAATTATTTATTGCAAAATGGTGCCAATAACCATGAAATCACTCAATGATGCATGATGAGGACAAAGCAAACATTCACTAACTAAGCATCAATTAAGCACAATTCAAATGCAAAATATTTAGAGTTAGAATGGAAAATGGGTGCATAAATGCAACCCATCAAACCCCCCCCCCCCCCACACTTAAACAATTGCATGTCCTCATGTAAGAGACTCAGATAGATATAGCAAAGCAACTGGACTCCTAATTCTACTAACTCCAAGAATGCATGATGCATAGAAAATAACAATACACCAATCCTCATCATGCATGATGAGGACAAAGCAAACATTCACTAACTAAGCATCAATTAAGCACAATTCAAATGCAAAATATTTAAAGTTAGAATGGAAAATGGGTGCATAAATGCAACCCATCAAACCCCCCCACACTTAAACAATTGCATGTCCTCATGTAAGAGACTCAGATAGATATAGCAAAGCAATTGGACTCCTAATTCTACTAACTCTAAGAATGCATGATGCATAGAAAATAACAATACATCAATCTACTGGACCTAGAGATACAAGCAATGAGCTTTTACACCAACAATCAAAGAAAATCTCAACAAGCAAGGCATGAGTAAGGACATAACACACAAGGTGGAATCAATATACATGATGAATGAATCAAGTACAAAAATCCTCCCAAGGTGAGTGTTTGCCCCTCATTTACTCAAGTGTTTTAGGTTATGATGCACATTCAATCACCTCAAATGAAAATGCATTACCATAAGCTTGCTATGGGTCTCATTCTTCATTTTGTCATATATACATGCATACTGAATCAAGAGGACTTTTCTTTAATTGTAATGGGGCTTAGGTGAAAGTGGATAAATATATAGGCCAATAGGCTAAATCTCAAGTCAAAAGAGAACAAATGCATACACTAAGAGCACATGTATTTCAGGGTATACTTTGTCCATCTTAATTACAATAACAAGCCTTTAATTTTAATGTGGCACACCTTCAACCAAAATTTTTTTCGAAGATTTTTTTTATTTTTTTTTGGGTGTACAATTTGTTGAATTTTGGTGCACATTGTTCCTCCCCACACTTAAATTGGAGGATGTCCTCATGTTCTTCCCACACTTATGCTCAAACACATATAAGAGATGCACAAATGTTCTCATAAGGCTAAAAGATCATAGAGGTGCATGAGCTTGTAGCAGCAATCAATTTGGGAGCTAAATAGAAGAGTTCTTGGACTTATTTGAGCACATTTACAGAAAGCATTGTAATAGAAAATCTATATATCTTTCTATATGGATCGAATTAAAACAAATAAAGATGTTTTGGAAAGCACGTGAAGCAATATGTTTTTCATTCCTTAGAAAGTGTTAAATAATGGGTATTTATAAACCAAAAACCGGGTAGACCGTTGAAAATTAATCTCAAAAAATGTGTCTTTTCAAAACACATCCATTTACATATTTCTGGATCTATTAATCGATAGCATGAAGTGTAATCAATTTCATAGTTTAAATTTTGAATATTGGCAATGGTCAAATCCTGGTAATGAATTACATAACATGGTAATCGATTACAAGCATTCCAGAATTTGAAAACTAACTATCAGACATAGTTTAAGTCATTCTTTCACCTTAAAAACACTTTTAAATATCTTTCAAACATTTCCTTTCAAAGTAAACTCATATTTTAACAAATCAAATCAAACTCATCTTTCAAACATTTACTTATGATCAAACTCATTCTATATTTTTACAAAAGGAACTTGGTCAAAAGAAACTTTAATTAACTTAACAAAGGCCAAATAATCTTATCAAATAAAAAACCTTTCAATAAAGTAGTCAAAGTCCTAATTATTTTAACCATTTGACTTGTTTATCTTCAAGAAACTCCATGCTACTGTGCTTCCCCTTTTTTGTTATTTACTCTTTGGTATCATCAAAGCCTATAACATAATATTCCCAGGAATTGTTTAGGTTTGTGTTTGAGAAGTTGAGGGTGAAAAGAGTTTGAGAGAGCCGAGCTTGTTCTCCAAGTTGGAGACCAAGTTTCAAAATGATTCCAAATGAGAGACAAGTGTAGGTGTGGGTGTTTTTGTGCGTCTGTAAAAAAATCACGTGACTATCTATGTGTGTGTGTCGTTGTTGTGGCTGTGAGGTTTGGGATGGGGTTAGGTGTAGTTTTAAGAATTTTTGTAACGTTAGGATTAGGGTTGGGGTGGAATATGGAGGGATTAAAAAATAAATGAAAAAGAAATGCAATATATAAATACACTCATGAATAACGAAAATAGTGGTGCCGCATGTTACGAATTTCGTCAAGTGGTTTTTAATTTCTTAAGAAATAAAAAATGTAAAACAAAGACAAAATCAACTGTTTGAAAAAGTTCACACATCAATTCATGTGTCTATTTTCAAGCCATGAAGCATCACACTTAAAGAAATAATTGGGTGATATTATGATAATTTAGTGTGTTTTGCTATATCCTCACTCCTCACTACTTTCCTCTCCCTTTCATAATTACTCTCTCTCAACTATACCCTTAATGGAGAAGTGGATGACAGAGAGGAATTATTTTTAAAATGGAAACTTATTTGAAAATAAAAATGATACTTATTAGTTGATATTCTAAATTTCTAATACTAATTTGGAAAACTACATTATTTTAAACAAAGTTTCAGACGAACAAGCATTAAATTGTTTACCAAATTAAAGAATCGAAATAAATAGGTTCAATTTTTTCAATCTAATTAGTTTAATTATAAATTTAATGTTTTTTTTAAAATTTGAAGCCCTAATCATAAATAGATTAAAATTTTATTTGGGTAAACATCTTATTTAAACATTTATATAAAAGTAATTTTTAAAAAATAGTTTATATATAAGTTATTTGATATTCAAATAAATCATAAGTGACTTATAAAGTGTTTCTTAAAAAGTCTAAATATTTTAACTTCTCAAAAAATATTTAAAATTACTTTTAAAGAAATAATAAATTATAGAAAAAATAAAAAAAGTGACTATTATTTTTTAAAAAATTATAATAAATTATACTATCAAAAGGCACTCTAAAATACACTGCCTTTTGTTATAATCAATGACTAATTTATTAAATGGTACCACTAAGGTGATGCTCTCTTAACTAAACTCGGTCTAATCCCACCATAGAGTGGAGAAAGCTTCGGCAGTCGACGATATAATTATTTTGATGGAAAAAAGTGAAAAGGCCACAAAAACAAAAGGTGAATAAAAATTTGGCAAGCACAAGATCATGTCAATTGGCCAACTATATTACACTAATGTGAAGACCGACACACATGACACACGCGCTGAGCTCTGACTCGCTCATATCGGCAGACAGCACTAACCACAGTGAAGGGTTTGTTACCGTTGCATGTCTGTCACCAGCTGATTGGAGCATCTTGATAGTGGCAAGCGAGGAAGGCAATCAACTTTCGTTTTTCAATTTTGACCCTTGCATGGTCACGTTTTGACCCCATGGTTGTCTTTTTTTTTTTTTTTAATTTGGTTTTCAACAAAAATACGCAGTACACATATGTGATGAGAAATTGCAGGAACCCTAGACCCCAAATAGGATGAACCAGACGTGATAAGTGATAACAGCATTAGGAATTTTAGAGCCTATCGCATCCACCACAACAGCCAGAACACAACGATGATGGCCTAAGCTATATCCTCGCACAACAGCTACCATCTTCTTCCTCGCGCAACGGCCGCACCACCATCGCAACACCATCTTCTCCAATCAGCCGCTGACGAGCACTCAAGGGTAGCAAACCCATCAATTTACCCCCGTACCGTAGCAATCACCAAAACAATAATAACGGGAAAAGAAAAGATTTGCTACCACCACCTTATTCGTTCTCAGTGCACTGCACAGCACAGCACACAATTAGAATTAGATCTCAGTATCTTGAGTATTGGATTCCACAGAGAGAGAGAGAGAGATGTCACGGGGGCGATCTGATCCTGGAGGGTGGCTGAGGTGGTGTTTGGTGCTGTTTGCAGTGGTATCAGCGTTGGGTGTGTGTGGGCCTGCTCTCTATTGGCGTTTCAAGAAGGGCATCACCCTCCGCACTTCCACTTCCAAGCTCTCCTGCCCTCCCTGCATTTGTGACTGCCCTCCTCCATTGTCCCTCTTCCAGGTTGCTCCTGGTAATTGCCCTTTTCCAACATCAATTTTCTCTTCTTTTTTTTTCTTTTCTTTCTCTTTATTGCTTCTGTCTTTCCATGTCACGATCTGTGATTTTTGTTGACAATATCGGCATTTCCACACATCACGTCATTTCTGAGGTCGATTTTGAAAATTGGCATTTAACCAATGGTTTTCGGGGTTGGGGGAGGCTTTACCTGATGGATGTTGGTCAAACTCCTCTGATGTGTGATCTAACGAGCATGATGTTGATCTTAATATTATAAAGAAGTAAAGAACACACGGTAAAAAAGAAAGTAATTTTATTTTTGCGGAGTGATTGAGCAAGTTTCTTTCATGGACGATATGTTCTTTTGATTTCGATGGGTTCATTAGAAACTGCATGTGTTGCAATGCTTTTCTAGTACTTATTATACTTTGGTTATCACTCGGATGGAAGATTGTCTTGTAAATTTGGGTAGCCCAATTTCCCCTGAAATACAAGATCTCTATTTTGAAATCATGTCCTGTGGGCTGGAGTCTCTTTCTTGATGTCATCTTAGACGCAAATTTGCCTGTTGGAACTTCTAAAACTTCTGTTTAGTTTTATCATTTTGGTCTTGATGATAAAACCTTCTGCTCTAAACGAATTGACCGAGAACAGTATGATTCATAGAGAGGTTGAAATGACCTTGAGACAAAGGAGGATTGAGAAGGAAATACTTTGTAGCCCATGAAATGTACCAATGTTGTTCTTGTTCTTGGGATCTATAGTTGTCCAATCTTGTTGTTTTGTCTTCTCTTAGTCAATGTCCGGCTGTGATTATTTGCATCTGCGTGGTGGTAAAAATTGCAACAGCAACAATTGTTTCACTTAGTCGGCTACATATGGCAGAGTTGGTGGTAAAAATTGCAGAAGATGTAAATTTTCTTTTTATAACTGCTCATAATAGTAATGGTAGTAATTTCTTCATGATTATCTTATAGAATGATTATCTTATAGAATGAAGATTGATGAGTTCTTTCGCCTATTCATAGAGCCCTTTTCATGAATTTCGCATTTACTGATTCATTTTTCTGATTTGTGTCCTTATGCAGGGCTGGTCAATCTCTCTGTCTCAGGTTAGAGTTTCTCCTGATGGCTTTCTCAAAACTATATTTATTTGTCTCCATATGTTATAATCATGTGAACTGTAGCTCATCATTGCTGTCACAATAATGAGGGAAATTCCATCCAGGCAATCTGCACCATCTAATTCTTTATCATCTTACTGGCAAGCATTTTTGTCAGGTTTTTAGCTGTCATGTTATGTGGTATTTCATCAACATTAATTTTGTGAGATAAAAATGTGGAGTTTAAGCACAAAGAACTAACTGCTAAACTTGAACAACTACGAAGAGTGTAGTACTAAGAACGTGAACAGCTCACACTAGCCTTTTATGCCACGTGATTCTACCTTTTGTTTGGACTTCACCCGTGATTGATATTGTCCCTTGCTAATATATTCTGTCAGTTTGGTTGATTGAATATATATACATATATATAGAGAGAGTAGTATAAACTGGTGAGATATATGAAAGAGGTCACAGAGGTGCCATTGCTTTACTTTGTCCATGAGGAAATTTAGCTCCACAACATATCAGATTTCTTATTTCGCAGTCAGTATCGTGATGAGTAATAAAAGATCTTGCCATATATTCTCAAGATTTTGAAATTGTCAAGCACAAACTCGTTAATTCTCCTACTGATCAACCGCGATGCGGATCAACAGATTGTGGAGGTAATGACCCAGATCTAAAGGAGGAGATGGAGAAGCAGTTTGTGGACCTTCTCACAGAGGAGCTCAAGTTGCAGGAGGCGGTTTCTGAAGCGCACACGCGGCACATGAACATAACTGTGGCTGAAGCAAAGAGAGTGGCATCTCAGTACCAGAGAGAGGCAGATAAATGTATTGCTGCAACTGAAACATGTGAGCAGGCAAGAGAGCAAGCTCAGGCCAAGCTCCTCAGGGAGAGAAAGATGACTGTGATATGGGAGCGGCGAGCACGTCAAATGGGATGGGAAGGAGAATAACTATAAATTTATTATCTATATTGGTTATTGTTATAATCATGTTTTTTTTTACAAGCATGCAAGCAAAATGCCCGAGTTGTCAGCCAATTTATGTTAAATTTGTTCTCATTCTCTGCACCTCTATCGCCCATATACTTGTATCAAACAATTTTATCTCACAGATGATACCAATGCATAAGCGTGCACTATTACCACGACACAATCGCCTCGTGGGCCCTGAAAACTCATCCAATATGTTCGTGAATTTATATCATATATTCATTTACTACATCAAGCCCAGATTCCAAGTGCTTTTTACATTTTTTCTTTCTCAAAGGAGTAATGTTATTTGTATAATAGTTATAGACATAAGAGTGGGCATGTAAGAGAGACATACAAAGTTTGGATTCTAGTTACCATTACAAAATACATTGTGTCATTTCTCTTGATCTCCACAACGTATATAGAATATTATTATTTTTCGTCATTCTAATGAATATCCACTCTCAATCTATATAATCTATATAGAAGTATCCGTATACTTTTCTTTTTAAATCTTTTTCTTTCTTTGTTTTTGTTTTTGGCCATTGCCTCCCGTTCCTTGTACATGGGGCACTGATTTAGCGGGTTTAACCTGTGGAAAGACCTTTAGTGATATAAAAAATTATTAATTATTAATTATTATAGTATAAGAATAATATTAAATGATATTCAGTATAAGTTTAATTATATATAGTAAAAACAAATCAATTTTAGAGTAAGTAAAAATAACAATATGAAAAATTGTAAAAGAAATTTATATTTAACAATTTTAAAATTTCTTTAAATAATAAAGTTATGAATTATTAAAATAAGTCATAAATAATCGTTAATATGAAATAAAAATTTTTATAATAAAAACTAATAAATATTTTAAATAATAATATATATTTTAAACTTCAGCTTAAATAATTAATAAAAACAAAGAGAAATAGTTGAGTCAACTTTCATCTTTGCCTTGCATTTTGACATTTTCCCCATTACAAGTAGGCAAAAGGAATGTGAAGGGCAAAACTGAAAAGGCATAAGAGGGATGATTCGACCTAAGGAGGGGTATTATCACTTCTCATTTCCCTATTGTCATTCCTCATTTACTGTCTTTATTTATAGAAAAATATTATTTGTATTCATAGTATATGAAATATCATATCAACTCATATCATATTCACCATTAGATGGAGTATAGACCCTACTTGGATGGGATTCACACCTCATCAATGATGGATGGAGTGTGAGTCAATACAATATCTCATGCGAAATGAGTGCAAATAACCAAGGAAGAAAAAATCGGAATGGGTATCAAACCGGTTAAGGTATTAGTTCAAATGTTTAGAAATCCAATCAATTCAACCCGGGTTCAACCATAATATAATATCTATATATATACACACACACACACACATGATCAATTAGAATATTAACAAAATAAATTAAATCATTAACATTAACATGCTCAACACAAAAAAATATATATATTCATAGGTCTATAAAAATAAATATAACTCATATAAAATTTCTCTAATCTCAACCTCACAATATAGTTATAAAGTATTTGAAAATAATATTTATTAATGACAAGTAAAGTTTATAGTGAGCAATCTGAGAGAAGAATAACAACCCAGCCCTTCTTTGGTTCCATTTTCTTCGTTTTTATTAGTGTCTTTCTTTGGTTCCATTTTCTTCATTTTTGTTTTGTGGCTACCATAAGATATGAGTGTTTAAACTTTAAAAAACAAAACAAAAATCAAAAGTTTTGAACCGATCAGACCTGTCTGGTTTATCGATTTTCCTTGTTTTCCTTGGTTTTGACCTTCCTTGGTTCAGAACTTTAACCAAACTGGCCAAGTGACTAATTCCTGGTTAACCCGATCTGACTAACTAGTCCGATCTGATTTTCTCCTCTGTGCAAATAACACAACTTTTATTTATAATATTCCAAAAATATCCTTGTGAACAAAACTTGTTTTATATTTAACTATTTTTGAAAAAAATAAATTTTGTATGGTAGAATTTCAATGGTTTATTCTCACTGTTTATTTATTGCTTTTATTTGTTACATGACTATCTGACGTTTATTAAAAGCTTACTTTATATTTGAGGATTATTGCTAGTCTAATATTTTAAATTTATATTTAATAATTATGATAATTAATATCAAATGAAAAAATTAATTATAACTTAACTTCTAGCATTCCACCAAAAAAATTCTAACGTAAATATGATGAACTTGAATAAAAAAAATGTGTAATGAGATAAAATTTACATAACCTGTCAACTTCTTTTTTTTTTTTTTTTTGCTGTGAATCAAAGGGTATCCCCGATAGGCAGTCGAAGACTAATTCCTTCGAGGCGTATGAGATTATCGAAGTGGATTTTACCTCTCCCAACAAAGCTCCTTTCTATATACACAGTAGGAGTCAAACCCCTAACACATGCTTAAAGGATTTAGCCAACTTACCAAATGTGTCCGGCTTTGTTGGTCATAACTTATCAAATTTGATCAAATATAAACTGTAGCACTATTTTCCCTAGAATATACTTGAGCAAATATAATACAATCAAATTTTATAAGAATTTAATAGTGCACAAAGACACCAAAACTGAAAGCAGTGTGTTACATTGGTAGTGGTGATTTGGTTGCTGCTTTTTATTTTGAGTTAATATTCATTTTAGTCTCTGACTTTATTCTTATAAGTTATTTTAGTTTTTAACTTTTAAAATAAGTCAAATTAGTTTTTATTATTACAAAATATGAGTTATATTAGTCTCTAAGTGCACTTTTATCTAATATTCTATCAAATTATTGATGATGTATAACTTAAAGTGATGCTTGCACATATTTTATATCGTCTGGAGTAAAATTAAGTTTAAAACAATACATTTTAACATATAAAATTATAAAAAAAAAATAACTCATTTAAATCTCCTTTTCAAAGCATATATGACTTATTTTATACAATTTTAAATACAAGATGAGTCGCTTTAAACTTTATTATATTTTAAATAATACATCCATGTATCACTTAACATTATAAAGCATCATTTATCTAACAAAATGTTAAATAGAAAGAGACTAATTTGACTCATGTTTTATAATGTTAGTACCTAGTTTGATTTATTTTAAAAGTTAAAAATAAAAATGACTCACAAGTATAAAATCAAGACAAAAATAAGCATTAACTCTTTTGTTTTCTTCCACTTGTTGTCACTGCACAGAGCCATGGACTTGGGACCTTATTATATGGATACTGAAGAAAGATAGTTTGGGATAAGTTGAGAAAAATTGCAATGTTGTTTGGCATTAAAGTTCCTTCACAATAAAGATAGTTTTACTCACAAAGTGTAATAAGGGACAAGGTTGGGTTCCACCCAAATGAAAAGATGTCGTACCAAAAGTGCATATTAGAATTTTTCCACAAAAAAGTTAATTTAGCTTTTAAAAGAAAAAAAAATGGCCATATATGAAAAAGTTTTCTAGTAAGGATATTTTATGAATGTTACAATGGAAGCAATTATTGAGGAATGAAAATTGACATATGAGAGCTTTGATTTGAATAAATTAATGACTTTTGTTTGTGCGAATATGTGTCACAATAAGTGTTGATTTGCTCTTGGTGATAATATTTTATTGAGATTTGATGAACTTGACAATTTCCTGTTAAACTCAACATCCTTATATCAATATATGGAAATGCAATTTAATGCAATTAAATATGTATTACGTATAGTTAATGGGAAGACTCCATCATTTGCTTGGTCTAGTGATAGTGGAGCGTGCCCCATCGTTTCTTGGACAATGTTCACTATGTTCGGGTGCAGCCCATTGGTTTTGGTCCAAGTTTAACCAAATTTGATTGGTTCATGTGCATTTTCAATCCGATCAAAGAACAGAACCAGACTAGTGGCCGGTTTTCTTGCTTCCAATCTGGTCTTAATAACTATAGTTACATGTGATTTTATTGTTTGAGAGTTTGAAAAATAGTGAGTCCACTACCCATATTTAGCACGTGTAACATAGTAAATGAAAAGAAAATATGTAACCTTTATCCTATTTGCTTGTTTTGAGCAATAATACATCTGTATGTTTTAAGGGCAAATCATTAGTAATGCAACCGTATTTGTGTGAATAAATTTTTCATCGTCCCTCCTACATTCTCTAAATTGTGAAAACAACAAATCCCACAAATTCAAAGGCAAAGAGGGAACTAGCACTCCTTTCCATGGCCGTAGTTAGTCCAGTTACAATACAAACACACCCCAGGGGGCAGCCGACACTTTTGGATCGATCATAAATATTTAATGAGGTTAATAGTACTACGTATGCCAAGAATCTTTTATTTAAGTTTACCCATGTGCGCCTTCATGATTCTGAAATCCAGTCATCATCACCATGTGTAAAGATTTTAAATTGATATCTTTAAGATTAGGCACCTATACAACATTAGTACATGACTCATAGCCGACAATTAATTTGTTTTAAGGTCTGTTTTTGGTTTATTTATTTATTTTGCCACAATGTTTCCAGTTTTTTTTTTTCAGTGTTGGTTTTCCATTTTTAAGGTTTTGAATTATGAGACCTAGCAAATTCGTAATTGATTATGCTTTTTGACCATCTACTCAAAGATTTAACTATTGGCGTTGTATATAAAAAAGGTTACCCCTTAGGGGCTCCTACACCTGGAAGAGATTAGTTACTACTATCAACAGTGGATACCATGATAAACACTTTTTTTTAAGGTTTTGTGCACAATAAAATTGTGTGTGCTTGCAAATAGATCCATCTAGTTTAATAAGAGTCGGGTGGGTTAGTTTCAGAGTGTTTAACTATAAGATAGTGCTTGGTTACTATCTAGAGACAAGAAATATAGAGACATTGGAGACACAAATCTATTTAGTGGTGAAGATACAAACCTGTTTGGTGAAGACAAGAATAAAGGACGGAAAAACTTTTTATCCCAGGGCATAAAATACAAAAAGTTTCCATACCTCCAAAATATGGAGATAGGATATAGAGACAAATTCAATATTTTTTTCCAATGATATCCCTATACATATTTAATATTTCCCTATGTGTTCCCATAACCATGGGTGGTGTAGCGACAGTCCGGCGACTGGTGGCAACAGTGACAGTATAAAATATATTTTATCATGTGTTTGTTGTCTTATCACTGTGTTTCCAAACAAGATACAGAGACAATTATCATGTGTTGTACTCTACAACCAAACACGATATAGAAATAGTATTTTTTATATCTTGGTCTCCATTATCTCTACTATTTCTGTCTCCGTGTCCATTGTCCTCAGATAGATAGCAAACACTATATAAGTATTTTTTATATTATGTATTCTTTATTTTAAATATTTTTATCATTTTATTTATTTGTTTATTATTTTGAATATATTTTTTTGGTTGAAATAATTTTTTCATTATAAATATATGTTATTTTGGTTTTAATCTCTTAATTTGTTTTTGTTCCCTCTTTTTTTATTATTATATTTTTGGTTCATGTGGTCTAAATTTAAGACCTTATAAATAATTTAGAATATGTATTCAGCCTTTACAAACATTGAAAATTTAATATTTTTGTCCTTATAAATATCTTTAAAAATATTTTTTTGATCCTTGTAAATATTAGTATTTAACGGTGCAGACTTATAGTAGGAACACAAAAAATATAATATTGGAAAAGTGGAGGATTAAAAGCCAAAATTATTTTATTAGAACTAAAATCAATAAACGACTTATATTTACAATGATCAAAACAATATCTAATCCTATTTATCATTTAATATTTTATTATTTATTAAATTAACTAATAGTTTTAATCAAACAATAAAAGAGACCTTATATCTTAAAAACTAATTTGACTTTCTCTTATATTCTTAGACTTGAGTAATTAAGTTATCCATTATTTTTTTTATGTATTGGAGAAATTTGATGGATAGGTATATACAAAACACAATTCGTATCAAATATTAATCATCTCCTATTATATTAACTTAACCTATTATGTTTATATGGTGTGACAAATGGACCACGTAAACATATTTAATATCAATTTAATTATACATAATAAAAATAACCAATTTTATAGCAAGTAACAATAAAAAATATTAAAAATGGAAGAGAAATAGATTATTTTATATTTTTAAAATTTATGTAGATAATAAATAGTTATAAAATTATCAAAATAGATAATAAATAACAACTACTTAATATAAATTAAAATTATAATAATAAAAAATAATGAATTTTAATAACAAATATAATATAATTTAATAAATAATTAAATAATAATATATATTTTAATCTATATTTAACTAATTAATACAAACTAAGAGGATGAATTCTGACTTGTGACTTATTTTGTCTCTTTTGGATTTTGTTCTTTTTTTTTGGCAACAGGAAGGAAAAACAAAGGGAGGTGAACGGTAGAATTGAAAGAGGCATAAGAGCGATTATTTAATTTAAATAAATCAGGGAATTTCTTTTAACTAATGATGCGTCACAATAACAGTTGTTGATCCAATTTAAGTTGTAATATGCGGTTGTGATTTGATTAAAATGACAACATGCTTTTTTTTTTTTGTTACAAAATGACAACATCATGTTAATCCTCAACGGATGAGATTCATGATTATTGATTTAACGAAATCTGATTTATTGGATTTAATCACTAACCGGTTAAACAAGAGATTTAGGCCAGTTTACTTTTCATTTTTCAATTTTCTAGATTTGTAAAGGAAAAATTGAAAAAAATTAAAAACTGAAATTTTCGGTCTTTAATTTTTTCTTCACAAAATAAAAAACTGAAAACTGACAAAACAAATAGGTCCTAAAATGGTCCAATATTATGACTAAATCGGTCACTAATTTAATTATAAAAACTATATATGTAATTGATTATTTTATTTTTCACTTTTTCATTTTATTCCGTTTCATTATTAACCACTTCATTTCATATCTCTAGCTCACTCGCACATTCTTTTCCCTTCTGCTTGCAAATAAATGGAAACATCAAGATAAACTTTTATCCTCAATCCCTTTAAATAATAATTGTTTCGAAGAAGAAATCGACTCTCCCAATGAGTCTTTTCTTTAGGACTACTTTTTGTTTTCTCATAGCAGAAGACTAGTGAATTTTCATTTTTTGGGTATATTTGAAACTCACGCTCGAATCAAAAGAGAAAATCACAAACCTATTGGCTGCTGGGAAGTTATTACTGCTGTGTAAAACCCCGATCACGAAAATAATTCTTTAACGCGAAATTTTTGTATGACTTCATCATAAATTGATTTCTATCATTGATCAAAATAGCGTTGCCAAAAATGAGATCTACGAAAAAAATTAATCAATAATTAAAATCAAACAGATAATAAAGTTATGTAAAATTTTCACGATGGTCGATTTCAATCATCACGCATGTTATGCAAGGTTAGTGATCATGTTGACCTGACCCTGGGGAGACGACATTGACTATTTTCCATTTCCTTGAGCTGCAGCATTTTCCTGGCACCAAAACGTAAATCACAGGCCACGCTACCAGACAATTGTAATTAAGGTACAGATGCAGGGTTGATTCTGTCTTTCACACCGACACTCCACCACCACGAACAACAAAGTCAATGACACAAACGAGACACCAAAAAACGCGCTTTCAATATTTTCAACGTTCATGCACACATCCAAACCAGCTGTGAACTGCAATAATATGAATTATAAATTCCAACACAAAGACCCCTTTATACTTATTAAAATACATACGCCATTCGTAGATTTATTTATTCATTATAGATCTCTCCTACAGTGGCGATATTTATTTTACTCTAGTATGTCCTAATCCCAGATCCACTGTTGTCAAAGCAACAAGCTCGCCTGATTTTTATGGGTTTCAGAACACAAGTTTGAGGTTTAGCTCCGAGATTTTTTTTCCTCCTTCTGGGAAGCTTCTGGGGTGTACCGCGTGTACCCCTACGGATCACTACGACAAGACCAAATTTCTAAATTTAGAAATCCTCGAAAGATATTATTGGGATTGGATAAGTTTCTAGAAATGGAAAGTTCCAAGAACAATAGAGTGGAGAAGAGAGGGTACGACCTTGTTGAGAAGGGTGATGATGATGCACAGCATCGTCTAACCCAGCCAAAGAAGCCGAAACTCCCCGGTTTAGCTAGGTATGTTGCAATACAGTTCACTACTATTCGGTCTCTGTTCATGTCTAGTGTTTAATTTAGTTATTGTTTGCTTCAAGGCTGAGGTGGAGTTTGGGTTGTGTGCAAGTCATCTAATCATAGCAACATTGATGTTATCTTGTTAACCTCGTTCTTTCTTGTGTAGTGTTTTTTATTGACAATCTTGTTGCTTGTTTGGATCGGTTTTCATTTTTGGCTGTTCAGTGAGATAATTAGTGTACGATATGCACTGCGGTTCATGTTGACTGTCTAATGGATCTTGATAACAAGAAACCAGCTGTCAGATCGATTTTTCCTGGTTCTTGATTGCGAAACTCGCTACTACTTAAAACTTTGGAGAACAACAATCTGAGTTGGATATTTTGACAACCAAACTCAATTTTGGAAATGTTTTCAGCTTTTGAGCGTCCCAAAACCTGTGTTGTAGGATTGGTTATTTTTAATTTAAACGTGTTACTTTTTAATTTGTGGTATGCTTTTTAATGCATACTTCCTGACACTCACGCCAGTGATTACTTGAAATTTGTAGTGTGATTGTGGAAGCTTTGAAGGTGGATAGTCTGCAGAGGCTTTGCTCATCTTTGGAACCTCTTCTCAGAAAAATTGTGAGTTATAGTTTCCTTTCTTGTATATGCTGCGCATGAATATACCTCTTAACAAAAGAAGTGACATCAATTCGAAGTACTTTGTAACAACTTCTACTGTGTGCTGTTATGGACCTATGGTTATTGGTAAGTGAAAGAAAAAAAACATAAATGTGAAGTGGCTTGACAGAACAAATTGAGTAACTTGTAACCTTATGTTTTTATTTTATCTAGAGAATTCAAAATTATCATTGCTGCTTTCATTTGGAAGCAGCTGCATGTAGCAGAATCAATAAAAGAACCTAGTCAAGATGTCCAGTGCATTATTGCATTATAAGCGGTTGCGACAGGTACCATGTTAATTCTTCTAATTCATTGAACTATATAGGTCAGTGAAGAAGTGGAGCGTGCTTTAGCAAAATTGGGCCCTGCTAAACTGGCTGAAAGGTGTGTTCCCCTGTCAAATTGCAATGCTGAAAAAACTCTCCATTTTTAGTAATAATTGTTTTTTTCAGTAGATGATGGTGATAAGCAATTTAATGGGTGTGGTAATAGTTGAGCCTATGCAGCCCCAATCAATATGAAGTAATTATCTGTTAAACATGATTTTTCATCAGTTACATTTTATCTGCATCAGATCACCACCAAGGATAGAAGGACCAGGGGCAAAGAATCTGCAGCTTCATTTCAGAACAAGAATGCCTCCTCACTTGTTTACAGGTGGGAAGGTTGAGGGAGAGCAAGGAGCATCTATCCATGTCGCCTTGCTAGATCCCAACACAGGGAATGTGGTTCATGTTGGACCAGAATCGGTTGCAAAGTTGAATGTTGTGGTGCTTGAAGGTGACTTCAATGAGGAAGTTGATGATGATTGGACTAACGAGCACTTTGAAAGCCACGAAGTAAAGGAACGTGAGGGGAAAAGGCCACTTCTTACTGGAGATTTGCAGATTAGCCTAAAGGAAGGGATAGGAACCTTAGGTGATCTTACTTTCACTGACAATTCTAGCTGGATAAGAAGTAGAAAATTCAGGCTTGGTATTAAGGTGGCTCCTGGGTATTGTGAGGGAATTCGTGTTCGCGAGGGAAAGACCGAAGCCTTTGCTGTTAAAGATCATAGAGGAGAACGTGAGTTTTCTGACCCAACACCTCAATTTTTTGCTTATGTTGAAATAATTTTACGATTGTCTACGCTTGGAGATATTTGATCACTAAAATTATGAAGGCATGATAGAGTGGATGCCTTATGGAATATAACACCCACATGGTTGTCAACCATCTGTACCTCAAACTACAGATGCAAAAGAACATAGAAAATGTATAACTCTATCGACTTTGGTTGTGTTTCCTTTGCATGTTTATCAAATCAACATGCAACCTCCAACAGTCTAAATGTAGAACAACAATCTAGAGATGCTAAATGATGCGAAGATGTCTCAATGATTGAGGTCTTCCTTATTTGGAGTGGATTCTTGGATTTGACAGATGACTATGACTTTTTAGAATCTGGCTTCATATTCAGCTTGAATTCTGATTGTTTAGGTAGCATTGTTGTCCATGTTTAGGCATTTTGGAATCTGTTTAATAAAGTTCTCTAAAGGGATTATTTTCTGTAACTTGCAGTATACAAGAAACACTATCCACCTGCTTTGCATGATGAAGTGTGGCGGTTGGATCGAATAGCTAAGGATGGGGCACTTCACAAAAAATTGATCCAGGCAAAAATAGTAACTGTAGAAGATTTCCTACGTGTTCTTGTCCGGGACCCACAGAGGTTAAGAAGTGTAAGAGTTCAGTGCTATTTGTTTATAAAAATTCATATCATCTCTAATCCAGTTTTCCTGAAATCTCCTTTCTAAACATTTTTTCATTTGCCAACTTTTGCTACAGATACTTGGTAGTGGAATGTCTAATCGGATGTGGGAGAATACAGTGGAGCATGCCAAGACATGTGTCTTGGGTGGTAAGCTTTTCGTTTACTATGCTGATGAATCCAATGGCACTGGCATTGTGTTCAACCATATATATGAGCTGAGAGGCCTTATTGCTGATGGGCAATTCTGCTCTTTGGAATCACTTACTCCAAATCAGAAGGTCACTTTTCTGAACTAATCAAAATTTAGAATAATATAACTCCTATATCAAATTGATATTATGCTTAGCTTTGATATGTTATTAACGTGCAATTTTGAATCCGTCTTTCTCCCATTGGCTTGTTTGTTTGTCTTGCTAGTCATTACATGAACTCATTGATTGATGATTTGAATTACAGATGTCTGTGGATTCCTTGGTGAAGAAAGCATATGAAAATTGGAACCAAGTTATAGAATATGATGGAGAACTTTTAAGTTCTCTTACTAATTCCAAAACCGGAACAAGATCTGCAGCTACTCTAATGCATCACAATGATGTCCCAGAGCAGCAGTATATTTCTGCGAAGAACAGGCTGCCGTATGTCTCCACCTTACCGAATCAACATTTGCAAATAGCAAATAACTACTCATCAGGTCCTGATTTGACTGGTTATTCATTTGGGAGATCTGAGAATGAGATGGTAGGGACATCATTGAATAACTCTCAACTAGCATTTTCAGGCAGCATGAATTACATACCAGGTGAAAATCCAGAAGTTGAAGGTACATATTTTTCTGGAGACTGGTCTAGACAGAGAAACGTGCAAGGATTGGAAGACATCGTTGCAGAAGAACTCCGTTTTAGGAGTTCAGAGATGTTGGAGAGTGATGATATGCAGAGGTTACTTAAGAATATTAATGGGGGAGTCGGCATGTCAGCTAATTTTGGTCATTCTAATGAGGGCTCTTACACATACAGCCTGCAGTATGAGCCTCAAGTGTATCATTCGTTCACTGAGGATCAAGCTAAGTCTTCTGGGAAGGCTGTTGTTGGGTGGCTTAAGCTCAAAGCTGCATTAAGATGGGGCATATTTATAAGAAAAAGAGCTGCAGAAAGGAGAGCACAGCTTACTGAATTGAATTGAGTTAAATGCTTGAAAGTGGGACATTTTCAACTCATTTTACGCGAGGAGCTTGCATATATTGCTATTGGAATTTTACAAAAGCAACTTATTTCATTGCTTGGAAGACCTGAGAAATAAATTGTTAAGTTTCAAGGTTTCTACAGTGGGTTGAAGGTGGTACTACTTAATGTGCCAGATTCCAAACCGCTCAGATCAAACCATACTTTTCACTGAGGTTAAATAGGCAGCACTGTCTTATAACAAGCTCTCTTATTGTGGTATTTTCAGATTTTCTTGTGTAATTTAATTATGATTTTATTTTCATTCTTTACTCTCTTTTTTTTCCTCTGTTACTGATCAGAAGTTTGTGATGCTTTTTGTCATTTATTATTTTCTGATGCTGTTACTTATCATTAAATATTTGTGAGCACATCTCGTATGTAATAAAATGAATTGTCATGAAAAAGAATAGAGAAGATCTATGTTCATAACACGGAAATATAATCATCTCCCTAGTGGATGAAAATAGAAAAACACAACATCTATTTTTGTCTCTCTAAAATTTCGTATGATCTGCATAAAAAAAAATTCTCAAATTTGTTCCTATAAATTTAAATAGTGGAATAAATTTGACTCTGAAAAATAAATCTCTCAAATTGATCTATGTAAAAAATTTAAATTAGACAAATTGATCTCTGTAAAATTAAATAATTGATCAAATTAGTCATTGTGATAAGCCTGGAAGACTAACTTATTCGATAATTCACTCTTTTCTGGGATTAATTTGAGAGTTTTTTTTACAGAGATTAATTTGACCGATTATTCAATTTTATAGGGATTAATTTGAGTTTTTTTTTTTCACACGGACCAATTTGATTGACGTAAAATTTTAAAGGAAAAAATTTAGTAGTTTTGCCAAATAAAAATTTTATATCCACAGATTCAAATCCCCATCAATAAAGGTCCAATTTTATATGTAATTCATCTCTTCCAGTTATATGTGCTGCAAATCTCAACCTCGTGTGTTATGCTTAGTGTTGCTCACATGATTCATTGAATCTATCTGAAAGAATATTTTCTCTCTATCAATAATTGATTCTTCCACTGCCTGATTGGCAATTAGATCAGACCCTGTAAATTATTGTCTCCGTGGTTCAATATTGATGATTTTGTAAACGTAAAAAGATAACTCGAGTTCAATGAATCGACTATCGCTTTTTATTTTTTATTTTCTGCTTTCAATTTTTCTTTTGTTTTTTAGGATCATGCGAAGAAATCAATAAAAAAAGAATCCTAACATTTCGGTCTATTCTCTACTTTCAAAAATTTTATAAAGAAAAGATAGAAAACAATAAAACAGAATTTTTTATTTTTGTTGTTTATTTCATAAAATTTTTAAAAATAAATAAAGATAAAAACCAAGTAAACCCTCAAACACTGTTGGTTACAGTTTACATTGACTGAGTGCCCAATTTTAGCATCTCCCACGTTCTGCTATCAATTATATTTGTGGACGTCAAACCCCTTGAGTGACACGCTTAGGTTGTTGAACTGGTCATGTTACCTATTAGGCTACTGTCCTATGTCGAGGCCGTTTCGAAATTTTTCTGTGCTGAAATATTCAAAGAAAATGGTAACAGGCTAAAAACATAGAAAAGATTTCTGTAAGTTCTTAATTTAATAATATTATCATTATCATTTACTACAAAACACCTGATACAATAATTGAGGGTGGGATGGACCCCTTCATATTCCACGGACTTCTGAGAGCACCTCAATACTTGTTCTCTCATGCTTAGACAGCGACCCGAACTTGATTTTCTCGAAGATATAATTCAAAAATATCGTGTTAGATTTATGCAGGTTAAAAATACAAAAATCATGGATAATGTAAAGCTGTTGTATTCCGTTTTAACTTATACGTAGTTTTATATCAAGTATGTGTAAAATAATTCTATTAACTATATCACCTACTCAAACAAGCATCATATTAAATAGGAAGTGCACAAGAATTAAGAAACACATTCATATTACAATTATTTTATCTAGAGAAAAAGAGGCAGAAACTTTGATGTGGTTACACCACAATATAGAAATGAGATGGAACGAATCAGATACCTAACGCATGTCCATAAGTGAAACAAGAAATTGTTGGGGAAAGAAGAGAATAATAAATTTGGTCGCTGAACATAGTAAATCATAGAGAAACTACACAATGAAACATGCTCCAGGGACAGGAGTAAGTTTCATGATCATAACTCTCCAGGATTCTTGCTGAATCAGAAGAAATCAGATACACGATCCAACAGGGTAAGCATCCAATCCGATTTCTCCATCTATCAGTGCCAAGTCATTTGGCTCCTGCATCACAGATGTTCTTCCATGAAATTAAGACACCCAATTTCTTTCATTGCAGACCAAAACTAAAAACAAGTTACAAGGCATTGTATTATAACCAAATAATCAAATATAACCATATATATATATATATATATATACACACAGATAAAATATATGAATTCACTGGTGGTCTGGTGGGACAGAATAAAGAAATCCTACAGCAACCTCAACAAATCGGCTTATGAACCTAATACATTAAACATTTGTGGAAATACACTCCCGTTGTGCAACATTTCAGAGAAGTAAAAACAGAGACAATAGTGGTATGGAACTTGTCAAGCAGGAGAGGAGTTGAGTGTAGTTTAGACAAATATGAGGAAGCAAGACAAGTGAGTTGAGTGTAGTTTAGACAAATATGAGGAAGCAAGACAATTTAATGTTTTTAAAAATGATAAAACATTCATAACTGCATAATCTGTGTCTATATTTGGTCACGTTTATGATAATGTGATCAATTGTTTAAATGTTCATGTGCTGTTTACTGAATTGACATTGTTTGCCTTCGCTTAATGATATTCGAATCACTAATTCATTCCAACACAGCAAAAGCTTTTGACTACAGAAGCTACTAAATTCAAACCAATACAGAAAGTGCTGCACAGTTAAAATTCCTTTCTTTCGGATATAAATAAGGGAAATTATAAAAAGGATTCCCACAATGCTCAAAATCTCATTTTTTCCCTAGTAAGGAACCCATAGTCAATAAAGTGGCATTACATTCACATATTCCATTGCAAATGTAAAAGCACCTAGTGTGCTAAAAGATACTGAGAAATGGCAACACCAAATAGAAGAGAAACTTGGCACTTATTTAAATTTATTGTTTTTCTTATGCTAAAAATTATGCAAACTTGATGAATATCAGATACATGGAACTTGTTTTGCATTATTTCTCAAAGGAAGATTTCTAGTAATAAATTATGATGATGATTTCCACCAATAAAACAGAAGAATAGGTTGATGATTCTGAAGACAAAAGGACAAAACCAAAGCTACAGAACCACGTACAGGAGCATCTAAAAAGCAAAAATCAATACTCAAGCAATTGTGCTTATATTATGAGCATCTAAAAGAAATTTATGTAACAGCTGCAATGCATTGTAATTCAGTTATTTCATGATATCATTACAACCACTAAAGCATCTAAAGGGAGAAAAAAAGAAAAACTGTTATGGCTTTTTAAGAATGGAACAGATATAGGCTATTTAATCATACCCTTTTGACGATTGCACCCATTATGTCATCCAAGGTTCCAAAATTATTCTGAATAATTCCATCTTGGGACTTCATTTGTTCCAAAATGTAGGTGTCATTTGACTTCAGTCTTACATCAACTTCAGTGCAACGGGTGATAGATGGGGAAGCCCCACTCAGTTGGCCAACAAAAGATGCATCAACTCTGTTGCTGCAATTAGTTTGGCTCATGTTACGCCCCAAAGGACTCGTTAATCCGCTAGAAGAAACATGAGAATTTACAGAATTGAAGGATCGACTCATGTTTTGATTGTAATCCAGTTTATGTTCTTGCCACCTATGTGGTGGTGTTGTGTAACTTGAAGGCTGTACAATATTCCCAATTAAGCCTTCTTGGCATTGCAGCTCATTTCTTGTATCCTCCAAAGGAACAGAAATTGCAATTCTGGGAGAAAAATCAGCTGGACTGTTACCAATATGAGTACTTGAGTTGGAAACATTTATAGCAGGGGCAGGCAATGGATCATTACTGAAGGCATCACATAACGGCAAGGGACTGGCAGGAAATTTACACAACTGTGCAGCACTTGGCCAGTTTTCATTACACCTATTGTAGTCCAATAAATTAGAAGAACCACAAATGCCAATATCAAAAGATTCCGTGCCGAAAGAAGGCACTCTAACATAAGACTGATTTCTGAATGCTCCTGAATTGTTTGTCTGCGGTGAGGTTCCTTGTAACATTAAAGGATTACTTGAGGCAGAAGGTAGAGAACTGTTCGCATTACCAACAGCAGTAGCCCTACTGTCTTGAAAGCCAGAGGCAACAGTAAATCCACCACAATCAACTTGATTTAGCTGTGTCATACCAGTTGTACAATTGTTTTCCTTAGACTGATTAAGCTCAATTGATGTTGGGATTCCCGGCAACAAACTTGAGCTTTGATTTGCAGGAAACATGGGTGGCTGAATGTTTCCAAGAGGGTTCAAGGAGCTGTTAAGGTTTTGAGACTGAACAGGACGGATTAGAGCAGAAGAACTAATGCCTCTGAGGTTCAAGCCAGCTGGGGAATTCAGCCTGCCAAAAATTCCACTTGAGGCATATGATTGTAATGTGGCACTTGAGATCCTTCCAGCTCCAGTCGAGGCGCAAAAATCTCCATATCCATCTATTGAACCCATTCGCAGGTATGAATCATTACTACCCAATGCAGCAACCATGCTAACCTGCTGGGTTGCCTTTTTCAGATAGAGTCTATATTTCTGCAATAAAAGATGACAGTAAGCTTATCTGCAACTATCACTCTGTAACCATCAAAACACCAAAGAATACTTCGTCATTGAAAATGAAGAGCTATCACCTAGCAACTTATGATGCACATGCACAAATCAACATACTAATGCAGGAGCACAGTTGCAAATCTCTGCTGGAATGGACAAATGATAGTCAAAGAGACTCAAAGTTGATCGAGCAGTCAACCCATGACCAGTTGAACTTGAAAATGTGTATTTCAAGTCTAGAATGCCTTATTAGTATCAAGCCATATTTTGGATATGATCGATCCTATGTTATGAAAATAAACAATTAAAAGAAATATCTATAATCTTAAACTCAGCAGATTCTACAATAGGATATTTAATACTTATAACTGATATTAGTATTACTATACAGTTACCCATAGTTTTCAGTTCATTACAAATGAATACAAACTTTCGTTTGTAAAGTGTAAACTAAACCTAACAAAAGTTAAAGAATCATCAAATCTAACAATTTTCATTCAATTATTATTTCATCGACTAAATAGAACAATTATGACAACTATAAAACATAGAATTTTTACCTGCAGATGGCTTGCCACATTTTCCCTAGTAAGTCCTTCAACATTCATTAGGTCAAGTATTTTCTTAGGGACAGCCTCTGCAATAACAAGCAAATAAAACTGGTATTAGGATTACAATACCCATATTGAAATACAAAAATTACCATGGTCTAAAGTCAAACGAAATGGGAATGTTGTGTTTGTCAGAAACTCACTTTCAAGGCCCAGTTGATTAACTGCTGCAACAAATTTTCTATGCAGCTCAACAGACCAAACTACACGGGGCTTTTTCTGCGTTGAGGGGTCGTCATTCTCTTCTCCATTTCCTTCATCATCATCGTCATCTTCTTCAGTTTGGTCCTTTCTTTTTTTGCCAAGTTTTTTATTCTGGTCACTACCATGTTCTGATCCAAAGCCTTGACCTCCTTCCCCAGAAGTATTAGGAGCCTTTTCCTCAATGGAAGCCTTATTCTGATCCCTATTCCTCCGGACTACATGTTGCCAAATGTTCTTGAGCTCCTCAATTCGAACAGGTTTCAGCAGATAGTCACATGCACCACATGTAACACCCTTCATCACCAGCTCTGTGTCACTATGTGCTGACAACACTAGAACAATAAAAGGAAAAGGTAGTTCAAGTCAACCAACCGATTCATTCCTTAAAAAACGATCAAATTTCTTATAACTACAATTAATGCTACTAAGAATAAATCCAATCCTCAGTTTTGGGAAGAACAAAAGGAAAACAATTTCAACAAGCTGAATTGTCATTAGGGCAATCTTCATCAGTTATTAACCAACAACCTCAGAACAAGGAGATGTAAAGCTCAGGTCAACTACAAGTCAAGCCAAAAGTAAATGAGAGCTTACTGATGACGGGTAAGTCCATTTCAATTCCCACCAGCTCAAGTAGCTTAAATCCGTCCATGTCAGGCATATTTACATCACTAATAACGAGGTCAAACTTATTCCTGTTCTCCCTCAACATTTTCAGCGCCTCAATTGCCTGATTAGTTGTAGTAACTGCAACAACAACAACAACAACAACAACAACAACAACAGCCACAAATCAGAGACAAAGATTGGGAAAAGCCAAAGTCCTTCCTAAACTATCAAAGGAGATCAACTAAACTACCGCTATAGCTGAAACCTATACAGAATAGTGCATTAATTCCTCTACGATAATGTAACAGCCCAAGAAAATCATAAAATATTTCAAATCTTAACTAAAGCCTTTAACTTTGGGGAAAAAATCAAGAGTAGTGACACCTTTCAAAGAAACAAATCTCGAATTTGCAAATATGAAGACGACAAACATAGTATTCATACAGAAGGCTCCTAAAAACACCTTAGTGACTACAAATTACATATTTCATTGCAAAACATAAGAGGAGAACAGCAAAATTTCCCCAAACTCATGGCCGTTCTGTGTTCGGGACAATTATGGCACACAGGGGCTTTTACTGAACCAAAGAACAAATAAAAAGAAAATAACGAACCCTGGTACTGGCATTTGCGAAGCAGGTTCTCCAACACTTTGAGACAAATTGGGTCATCATCCACGGCAAGAACACGCATACCCACAGGGAATCGGTCACTGTGCACATCTTCGTCCCCCAAATGACCCCTTTGGTTCTCCGCAGTCATCTTCGAGCCAGCAGTGCAGAACCAGAAAAACACCCAGATGAGAGAGAGAGAGAGAGATCAAGGTCCAAAGAGCCAAAAAGGTGCAATTTTGAAAGCGAAAACTTTGCTCCCAGGGCTTCTTTCTCCGCCACGGGAACAACAAACAAAATGGTAAGACAGTGCTGAGAGAGCAAGAGAAAGAGAGACAGAGGGGGGGAAAAGGAAGAAAGAGAGAGAAGAGGGAGCGGGGAGGACGAGAGAGAGAGAGAGAGAGTGGAACTGAAGATGGTAACGAAACCTGTACAAATGGACAGTGATGGATTGAAGCTAACAAAACAAAACAGAAATTTTTTAGTATTTTAGTAAAAGCTCTCTCTCTCTCTCTCCCCTCTCTCACTGTCTGTGCCTGTGAATGGCTTTGATCTGCGATGTGTCCTTCGCTTTTTCTACCAAATGAACAGAGGAGAAAAAGGAAAAGCCTTTGACTTTAATTATTTGTTAATCGCCGATGCAAAATACAATACAGTAATAATAATAATGCAGACTTGTTGCACTTCACCGTCTTTTTTATATTCTCCTGTAATCTCTCTCTCCCTCCCCCCTCTACACGCCAATGCCAGTGGAACAAGACCTTAATTAGACCTTTTGGGGGATTGATATGGTAATGCACATGCGCCCAACTGATCAATGCGCAATTGGGCTACCCCATAGTTCCTATGCCCCACTGAACCAAATTCAAATGACATGATTTTAGCAAATGATTTCAATCATGCCTATGATGAATGTGTCTTTCTATTTTTAAAATTAAAAAACTGCTAAATCACACATTTCGGGATTATTGAGGTTTGATGGGGTTTAAATTGACTTAAATCGTACGTAATTACCCAAGTATGGATTTTGGTCAACTCAGGAAATGATCCTGTTAAGATGCATAGATAGAAAATCCCACTAAGAATCTGGGTAATGTGTTCAATGTGTTTATATTGTTACACATTAAAGTGATAATGCCAATTTTGTTTATTGGTAAGGATATTTTTTTTGGTAAGGATGCCAATTTTGTTTTGGTAATAAATGCATACGCCATATAATTTTCCTGCACAAGTAATATAGTACTAATTAAAACGAATTTCAATAAAATAGTTTCTTAAAATGTTCTCTTTTATTTCCATGATTTTAGACGTTTAGGACAATTAGAATGCAGTTTTTCGCCCTTCAATTACTAAATGCTGTTTGTGAGCTAAGATGTGGTGCCAGTGCTTTGTGAGTAGACCCACAAGGATGGAAAGTTCTTAATCACAAATTTATTCCTTTGGCATATATACCCCGCTACAAATTATTATTATAAGAATACCAGAAACGATGATGAATATAATTGCGCCTATTTTTCGATAATTATTTGAAGTTTTCAAATTACCTATTAAAGTAAAAGTGAAACTCATACCTTTGTCGGTTGTTATGCAGTATTTCCAAGTTCGAAGTGTCCGATAGATGATAGAGTTAATGACCGAACAACAACCTATTTGCCATCACAGAGCCGTCCATTCTGAGTTTTCCTGGTTCCCTTTCTTTCTTTTTATTTTTCAATTCTATTTGTTTATCCGATAAGTTAGGCCGGGCCACATTCAACTCTGTCTCACATCACATGGTCCAAATTAAAATAAAATGAAATAAAGACATTTTAAATTTAAAAATTCATTATTCAACGACGGCATCTTAAGTAATTAGTTGTAATTAGTTTATGAACTCACGAAATCAATCCTTCTTTAGAAGCAATGAATAAAATATTGAAGTCACGCATTATTATATCTTTCGTATGTTTGGATTATTTTCCGTTAAGATTATTGATTTAATTAGTTCAGTCTATAAGATACTTCTAGTCAGTTTCAAATTGCTAATGTATATATAAGTTCGTAACAAAATTCAATTCATCAATTAGGCTTTATATTCAACTCCTACTAGTTAAGGTACTGACGACAAACAATAATGCCCCAAACTTGGATCGCATGGCATGCATATTGACAATTTTTCCACAAGCACATAAAAACAAGGACAAGCCTATGGGTTGGACATATGGAATTCTTCTCGTTTCCTCTTTAGCAAGGACATGATAAACCAATAATTTGCTTTAGATACATCAGCAATCAGCTTTCAACATTTAGCAATCAACAGCCCCAGCATGAACAATGCTTTATAGATACATCAAGATAACGAAAGGACAAACATAATCACAAGACGTTTACCAACCACGGCACTAAACTGATAGGCGGAACGAAGAAACCATCATTCAGATTACAAAACAGAACGAATAAACAAGTGTTGTTTTAATGTATTCACTGGACTAACTAATCGATTGTGTGCTGCAATCAGTCGTCTATGAATAATGAGGCCGAGATTGATAATTTGATATTATATATTCATTTACTTTTGGTTACATAGTAAACGGTTATATTTTTATCTAATCAGACTACTAGAATCCTAGTCGGAGAGGAAAAGGAGATAAAACAAGATGCGAAGAAAGATGGAATCGCAGAATGAATGTCGCAACAATTGTGAGGGTATAATAATGCAAGATTCTCAAGACCCAGATGAAGATAATGAAGAGATAGATGTGGATCAAATGTTGAGAGACATAAAGATGAGGCTCTATGAGAAAAAGAGAAAAAAAGGAAGATGACCGGTGCATGAACTTGTCACTCCGTCATGAGCCCATTCTTAAAAGAGACTAAAGACATTGCAAAATAGTCTTTTCAGTAATAAAGTAAATGAGTTGCTGAGTCATGCTCTTTTATTTGTCATCTTGTTATTATTATCTTTGGTAAGATATCATGTAAAAAAGTGTTCTCTTGCCTTCCTCATTTACATAAGGAAGGCTTCATGCCATTGTATGATCATAAGAAGTTGGCAATAATAACATCCCTTGTGTGCGATAGACTCACAATGTCCTTCTAAAGCACTGTCATTCTTCCTGAAAATTCATTCTTACATGTATAGTATATTACTCTGATATAAAGAAAAAGAAGAATGACAAGAAATATGAAATATAGAGTATGCTTTATGCTTGTCTCTATAATAGGATCCTGTGTATTAGAAGTATATCTAACAAATGATTCATAGTCACCGATCCTTATTATCTTAGGTGTATGATTCTTATGAGTAACTAGGGCTTGAAAGTATGCTTACGTGATGATGTCGAAAAACTCACTTTACCAAAATAAGGATTATATGCCTAAAGTAGCAGGGATCCTATATCAGCGGTATCAGAGCCTAAATGCCCAGTGAAGTTATTCTCCTTTTTTCTCGAAAAAGAGACCATGTTATATATGAGATAGAGAATAAGGAAGAATTAAACTCGCCTATGGAAAACTCCTTATCCACACAAACTCTCACCAACCTTGCACTTCAACCTTTCAAGACCTTGTCCTCCAAAATTTTTATTTTAGAATCCTATACAAAAACTTTTTCTTCTAAACTAGAAAACCTTATTGAATACTCCTATGTGCCAGAAGATGCACAGATAGAAAGTGTTGTCCCTCCACTCCCAAGGTCCTACAATGGGTAGGTTGAGAGTGGCATGAGAAGTGAGGGTTGAACCATGCTTCTTACTTCTTTTTAGTGTCTGAAACTTTAAACAAATCTATCAAGCTATTCACTTGAAGGCAGCGAAAATTATAGTTAGCTAGCTTCATAAAGTAATTTTCTGAATTAAAAGAAAATGCAGGAACTTAAGAAACTATTTATAAAACATTTTCAAAGAAACACACAATATAGACATGTACAAAAGCTGAATAGTAAAGAGATAAAGAGAGATTACTCAGTATTTTTATACTGGTTCAATCAAACAGTGCCTACATCTAGTTCTCAACAACTTGTTGAATTGCTCCAAAAACCCTTTCTCAACCTCAAGAAAATGAGATAGTCTTTGTATAGCCTTTTCAAGCTATTTCAAATGAGCAGTAGTTCCAATTTACTCTCACATCAAGTAGTTTTTTTTACTAACCTCTTCAAGCTAACCTTACTCTGATCACTATTGGATCAGGATACAAGACTATAGTTTTGGTTTGGTTCTCTCTAACAAAGAGCACTCAAGTTTTTCGAAGAATGAAATAGTGCATAACCTGAAAATTTGAGAGAGTTCTTTCTATATTCTTCTTAAGAAGATGTTACCTAATAAGTACTCGAAAGAAGATTTTTAAAACAGAAACTGCTCACAAGAAATAATAGATGAACTTTCAGAATGAGTATGAAAATATCAATGCTAGTTGTGCAAAAGTCTTCTTCTCATATGAAGGTCTGATCCTTTTATACTTGGATTTTGATTATGATTGTTTCCTCTTGATTTTTCTTCTTAACACGTGTTGATCAATTCTTTTTGCGTCCTAGGAATTGACTTCTAGAAGAGTAGTTGAGCTTTGTCAAAGTTGTCTTTATAGAGGCATTGGCAATATGGTTTTTGGACACCTTCAGAAACAACTTTTACTTTCTGAATTGTGGCTTCTGAATTTTTTTTATACAATATGAGGAATTTTGACAAGAACAAAAGCGATACGTCACTGTCAATACTTTTTTAAAATTTGACTAAATTTGAATTTCAAATTTTCTTCCGTTTTTATTGACTCAGTATGGTTTCTAAAAAATACGTGCTTTCTAAGACAGCTTCACAGTTTCTAAGTCTCGTATTAATCTTCTTTGCTTAGCTCTGGGCTTGATGAAGATCTTTTCATTATTTAAAATGTCTTCAGAGGTGATAGCTATTGGGATTGATGATTGTGATCATGACATTCTCAAGAGAAATTGATTTCTTCAATGATATAGCACTTTTTGAACATGTGAGATTCTTTTTGATGATGTATACTTGGTTTCCAATGCTGGATAGTGCTTTTTTGCATCTCTAACATATTTAGCTTGCTTTCTGAAGTATTCTTCACATCATTAAATTTTGAATCTCTTGAATGAGAATATAATTACGTTAAAAACATGATGTTGTGAAAAGTATGTCATTAATTGAACTTAAAAGTTACGATAACTAATCTTGTTAAGCACTACAAAAACTCAACTAAAATATTAGTCCTTTTTTCAAAATATTTTAATAAAATTTACTTTGTTGTCACTCAAAACATAAGCTACAGAGTTTGCTGAAGAGTTCTGGAGCTAACACAATATATTTAGGAAACATAGAGGAAGTTTCAAGTGGTCCATTAATTTGTACTCCTTGAAGTCAAGTAAAGGAGCATATTGACGGAAGATTGTCACTACCTTATCAAATTATAATTAAAATAGAAAAATTAAATTCAAATACCAAATGCATCAAAACTGTAGTTAGGATGCAATTTGAGTCGTTTCTCAAGGAAGCTATATCACTTAGTTGAAAATTGGTGATTTTGAAAGTTAATTGAAACAATTAAAAATAATTGCGAATGATTACAAATTAAAGACACTAGTACAAGGTATTCCTAGAATTGAGATTAATTATTATAGATCCAATATTGAACACATTAGTGACTATTAGTAATGATCAATCAACATATAGAATTTGACCAATGCAAATAAGTAGTAAATGGGACTCCAATTTATTAGAAATTACATTGATTTAATATACCAATTGTTATAGCCTAACTACCAATCAGAAAGTTAATTCCAATGTTCTTCCTTAAACATAAACCAATTGATCAATAAATTTATGCCCAAAGGGTTTCCCTAAATGACAATCACCAATTTAATTATTCCAATAAAAATTGTAATAATTGTAACAATAATTATAAGAATAGAAATTTCAAAACATTCAGAAAACTAAATGCAATATTACGAGATATAAGGCTTATAGAATTTAGAGATCAAGTTTTAGCTCTATTAGAGCCTAATGTTCATGATGGCCCTGCTTTTTTCAATTGTTATCCAAACTATTCAATGTATCTTTGGAATCTACCCACTAAGATTGCTTTAGAATTAAATGTCAAAACTCTAGGAAACATAGCAAATGCAAGTGTTACTCATCTAGATGTAATATATAGAATTTATTGCAAAATTTAAAAAGTAGATTATAATTTTACAGCATTAAAATCATCTCCAAAAAATTGAAATATTAATTGTGGAAACTAACTTATCAAAATCAACAACCCATAATCCAAAAAGATTAAAACATTCTGAAGTAATAGAAAAATGCCCACATATTGAAATCTAAAATCAGTAATGCCATCTAAAAAAAATAGAAAATACAAAAATAAAAAGCTATAAGACGAGATATTAAAGGAAATATAAATATTAGAATAAGAAGGACCAACGCAGTAAGAGAAATTTCAAGAAATCATTATATGTTTGACCAATCCCTAAACTCTATAAATAGTAGATTTTCTAATCTAGAACTGCGAGGAGTTGATTTTACACCAAACATTCCACAACCAATTTATCAACCAAACATTCCACCACCTAGAGTCTCAAAATAGTGAGTCTCCAAAATATTCACCAACTAGATCCCAAGTCATAACTATGATATCTTGGGAAGAAGAACCTTTTGAAATAAATAAAGAATGGATAAGAAAAGACTTCTTAACAAAAAATAATCAAGAAAAAAGAAATTGGTATTTCAAAACTTTTACAAAGCAATAGACATCTAAATATTTACAAGAAGTCCATAAATGTCTAAAGGAATACAAGATTAACCTCCCTTTCTTTTGTGGTTTGAATAATGGTTCTACAAAAATCAAAACATACAACACCCTTTTGTAAAAAATAAACAAATACAAATGAATAGTAAGGCAAGCAGAGAATGGAAGACTACTGAAGAAACAAGTACTTCTTCAATTCATCCACCCCTACAATAAATAAAAATAAAAGTATGTAATTTAGAAGCAGATGTGACCCATTTTAAAATAAATAAATAAAATAAAGACTTTCATAAAGTTAATGAACAATTAAACTTTACAAATCAAACATTATATACTATGGCTCAATAATTAGATAGAATAAAAACAAAAAAAGAATCATCATCGTCAAAAGCATCAACATTGTCAACGTACTCAACCTTTATGAGAACTTATAAAGATTTCCCATTAAATCCTTAAATACTAGTATATAAATTGTTAATTGTTCCAAAAAAAGGAATTAAAATAAGTAAAATTGAAATTCTAAACGAAGTAGTAGTAACCGATATCATGAAGAGATTAGTAGATTTAGCAATAAATGATAAATCAAAAGAAAAGGATAAAGCCCCTTTATCAATAAATATCTTAGAATAGGAGAATGATCAAGACATAGCTATTAATAAAATAAAATATGTAAAGACTAGAGCATATTATCCTAGGCCTTCTCTAGTTGATGTTTAATATGAAGAAAAAACTCAAAACAACACATTTACTGGAGAAGCTATTGTTGGATGGAACATTGATGGAATGAGTGAACAATTCATCTTAGATGTCATGCAACAAATGACTATCGCCATTGCAGCTTTCTCCATAAAAGAAAATTCAAATAAAAGAATAGCTATGATAATCGTAATAGGATTCACAGGACAATTAAAAGGTTGGTGGGATAACCTTTTAACAGAAGCATAAAGACAATATGTTTTAAACGCTACAAAAACTAAGGCTAGTGTAGAAGCACCAGTAGAAGATGCAACAACAACATTAATCTATGAAATAATGAAACACTTTATAGGAGACCTTGTAAAATATACAATAGGGCTGTCGAACAATTAATGAATTTACATTGTTCAACAATGTCTAATTACCGATGTATAAAGATTTGTTGTTATCCAAGGTATGCATGAGACTAGCCAATGCTGCCATTATTTTTTCGATCCTGTTCCAATGTACCAAAGTCAAGACAAGGTCTGAAAAACAATGGCAACAACATAGATGGAAGTATGATAAAGTTTTTACAATAATATATTGAAACACTAAACATGATAAAGACAATCACATATTTCTCCAAGTCTATCAAGAGTGCTTGTACTACCAAAAAAAATTATATAATTGATCTAGCAAAATTGATTTCCTAGCAAAGGGTTATTTTCAAACTCATCTATTAATTGCAATATTCTTTGTTGTTGTTTCTTTACTTTTCTTAAACCAGTTTTGATGATATAAAGAGGAATCATAAAACAAGATTAAAAGTTTGCAAAAGAGTCAAAGCACGTACAAATATTGAAAAAGTTCTCCAATATATATTGAAACAAGGTAAAGGATACAAAAGCACACTAAAATTTTGAAACAAGAAATTTTACAATGATGAGTAAGCGCTTAGAACTTTTCAGCTAAACTCTCCATCTCTTGCAAGTTCAATCTTGTGTCTATTTATAAGGAGATTTTGAATTGTGAAGAATTATTCAGGGGTGAGCTGTCTTCCATGATCAGTTTTGAACATTATTATTACTTTAATTCTTTATTAAAGCTATCTACCATATTATTAAAGTTTATCTACATGGTCTTCTCTTTCTATTGGCACTAGCCTGTTGTTGACACATCGAAAGTATTCCTATTGATCCTTGATCTCATCTTGTCATAGTTGGTGGAGCAAAGCATCTATCCGAAAGTGAACAAGACAAATTTGCTGTAATCTTGAATAGGTTGAGCAGTTTTCTTTTGGTACAAAAGTTATTCATTTTTTAATAGATCAATTTTGAAGCAATTGTCTTCATTCAAAGGAGTGAAACTTCCTTAAGAGCCTACTTTGTCTTCTCCTTGTTCAACTATTTGACCACTTTTATTCATTGTTTCATTAATTCTTCTAAGGAATTCTTGATGAGATCCAGCTGCAACTAATTCAGTCATTATTTGGCATTTTTCTGTTAGGAACTGAGAGTCATTTTCTTCTTTTTCAACAGGCTTCATATATTTTGGATTTCTATGAAATCAGTCATGGAGCCTTTCTCTAAAAACATGTTTCATGTCATATTTTTTCCCACTATTTTGATCTTATTAATCGGGATAACCATTTGTAAGTGAGGATAAAGCTACTGAAAAGACCCTGTATTGGTTTGTGGAGATAGTCATCAATCCATAAGACAACTTGGGATGTTACAGGTGTAACGCCCAGTGACAAAGGTGGGAAGTGATCGCTGGTGTAAGAAGGCACAGACAATGAGCGACTCCTGGTAGGCTTCTAAGCGGATGGGTAGATGAATGAACTGATTACACACCAGAATGAGAGGGATCCTAAGAATATATAGGTATGAGACTATATAGTTAAGGATAACTTATATAAATTGATTTGTACTACCTATACTAACAAGATACATCTTCTTTTCGGTAGCCCATCACTAAAGAACTCCATGATTAAGCATGCTTGACTTGGCACAATTTTGGGATGGGTGCCCTCTTGAAAAGTTTTCATAAAAAGCATGTGAGTAACATGACAAAGCACACTAAAAAGACCCCGTGTTGGTTTGTGGGGACAGCCATCAATCCATAAGATAGATTGGGATGTTACAACTATCTAAGCTTAAATTTATCTCCTTCTGCGTTGAGGGATCGTCATTCTCTTCTCCATTTCCTTCATCATCATCGTCATCTTCTTCAGTTTGGTCCTTTCTTTTTTTGCCAAGTTTTTTATTCTGGTCACTACCATGTTCTTATCCAAAGCCTTGACCTCCTTCCCTAGCAGTATTAGGAGCCTTTTCCTCAATAGAAGCCTTATTCTGATCCCTATTCCTCCGGACTACATGTTGCCAAATGTTCTTGAGCTCCTCAATTCGAACAGGTTTCAGCAGATAGTCACATGCACCACATGTAACACCCTTCATCACCAGCTTTGTGTCACTATGTGCTGACAACACTAGAACAATAAAAGGAAAAGGTAGTTCAAGTCAACCAACCGATTCATTCCTTCAAAAAGGATCAAATTTCTTATAACTACAATTAATGCTACTAAGAATAAATCCAATCCTCAGTTTTGGGAAGAACAAAAGGAAAACAATTTCAACAAGCTGAATTGTCATTAGGGCAATCTTCATCAGTTATTAACCAACAACCTCAGAACAAGGCGATGTAAAGCTCAGGTCAACAACAAGTCAAGGCAAAAGTAAATGAGAGCTTACTGATGACGGGTAAGTCCATTTCAATTCCCACCAGCTCAAGTAGCTTAAATCCGTCCATGTCAGGCATATTTACATCACTAATAACGAGGTCAAACTTATTCCTGTTCTCCCTCAACATTTTCAGCGCCTCAATTGCCTGATTAGTTGTAGTAACTGCAACAACAACAACAACAACAACAACAGCCACAAATCAGAGACAAAGATTGGGAAAAGCCAAAGTCCTTCCTAAACTATCAAAGGAGATCAACTAAACTACCGCTATAGCTGAAACCTATACAGAATAGTGCATTAATTCCTCTACGATAATGTAACAGCCCAAGAAAATCATAAAATATTTCAAATCTTAACTAAAGCCTTTAACTTTGGGGAAAAAATCAAGAGTAGTGACACCTTTCAAAGAAACAAATCTCGAATTTGCAAATATGAAGACGACAAACATAGTATTCATACAGAAGGCTCCTAAAAACACCTTAGTGACTACAAATTACATGTTTCATTGCAAAACATAAGAGGAGAACAGCAAAATTTCCCCAAACTCATGGCCGTTCTGTGTTCGGGACAATTATGGCACACGGGCTTTTACTGAACCAAAGAACAAATAAAAAGAAAATAACGAACCCTGGTACTGGCATTTGCGAAGCAGGTTCTCCAACACTTTGAGACAAATTGGGTCATCATCCACGGCAAGAACACGCATACCCACAGGGAATCGGTCACTGTGCACATCTTCGTCCCCCAAATGACCCCTTTGGTTCTCCGCAGTCATCTTCGAGCCAGCAGTGCAGAACCAGAAAAACACCCAGATGAGAGAGAGAGAGAGATCAAGGTCCAAAGAGCCAAAAAGGTGCAATTTTGAAAGCGAAAACTTTGCTCCCAGGGCTTCTTTCTCCACCACGGGAACAACAAACAAAATGATAAGACAGTGCTGAGAGAGCGAGAGAGAGAGGAGGGGGAAGGAAGAAAGAGAGAGAAGAGGGGGCGGGGAGGACGAGCGAGAGAGAGAGTGGAACTGAAGATGGTAACGAAACCTGTACAAATGGACAGTGATGGATTGAAGCTAACAAAACAAAACAGAACATTTTTTAGTATTTTAGTAAAAGCTCTCTCTCTCTCTCTCCTCTCTCACTGTCCGTGCCTGTGAATGGCTTTGTTCTGCGATGTGTCCTTCGCTTTTTCTACCAAATGAACAGAGGAGAAAAAGGAAAAGCCTTTGACTTTAATTATTTGTTAATCGCCGATGCAAAATACAAGACAGTAATAATAATAATGCAGACTTGTTGCACTTCACCGTCTTTTTTATATTCTCCTGTAATCTCTCTCTCCCTCCCCCCTCTACACGCCAATGCCAGTGGAACAAGACCTTAATTAGACCTTTTGGGGGATTGATATGGTAATGCACATGCGCCCAACTGATCAATGCGCAATTGGGCTACCCCATAGTTCCTATGCCCCACTGAACCAAATTCAAATGACATGATTTTAGCAAATGATTTCAATCATGCCTATGATGAATGTGTCTTTCTATTTTTAAAATTAAAAAACTGCTAAATCACACATTTCGGGTTTATTGAGGTTTGATGGGGTTTAAATTGACTTAAATCGTACGTAATTACCTAAGTATGGATTTTGGTCAACTCAGGAAATGATCCTGTTAAGATGCATAGATAGAAAATCCCATGAAGAATCTGGGTAATGTGTTCAATGTGTTTATATTGTTACACATTAAAGTGATAATGCCAATTTTGTTTATTGGTAAGGATATTTTTTTTGGTAAGGATGCCAATTTTGTTTTGGTAATAAATGCATACGCCATATAATTTTCCTGCACAAGTAATATAGTACTAATTAAAACGAATTTCAATAAAATAGTTTCTTAAAATGTTCTCTTTTATTTCCATGATTTTAGACGTTTAGGACAATTAGAATGCAGTTTTTCGCCCTTCAATTACTAAATGCTGTTTGTGAGCTAAGATGTGGTGCCAGTGCTTTGTGAGTAGACCCACAAGGATGGAAAGTTCTTAATCACAAATTTATTCCTTTGGCATATATACCCCTCTACAAATTATTATTATAAGAATACCAGAAACGATGATGAATATAATTGCGCCTATTTATCGATAATTATTTGAAGTTTTCAAATTACCTATTAAAGTAAAAGTGAAACTCATACCTTTGTTGGTTGTTATGCAGTATTTCCAAGTTCGAAGTGTCCGATAGATGATAGAGTTAATGACCGAACAACAACCTATTTGCCATCACCGAGCCGTCCACTCTCAGTTTTCCTGCTTCCCTTTCTTTCTTTTTATTTTTCAATTCTATTTGTTTATCCGATAAGTTAGGCCGGGCCACATTCAACTCTGTCTCACATCACATGGTCCAAATTAAAATAAAATGAAATGAAGACATTTTAAATTTAAAAATCCATTATTCAACGACGGCATCTTAAGTAATTAGTTGTAATTAGTTTATGAACTCATGAAATCAATCCTTCTTTAGAAGCAATGAATAAAATATTCAAGTCACGCATTATTATATCTTTCATATGTTTGGATTATTTTCCGTTAAGATTATTGATTTAATTAGTTCAGTCTATAAGATACTTCTAGTCAGTTTCAAATTACTAATGTATATGAAGTTCGTAACAAAATTCAATTCATCAATTAGGCTTTATATTCAACTCCTAATAGTTAAGGTACTGACGACAAACAATAATGCCCCAAACTAGGATCGCATGGCATGCATATTGACAATTTTTCCACAAGCACATAAAAACAAGGACAAGCCTATGGGTTGGACATATGGAATTCTTCTCGTTTCCTCTTTAGCAAGGACATGATAAACCAATAATTTGCTTTAGATACATCAGCAATCAGCTTTCAACATTTAGCAATCAACAGCCCCAGCATGAACAATGCTTTATAGATACATCAAGATAACGAAAGGACAAACATAATCGCAAGATGTTTACCAACCACGACACTAAACTGATAGGCGGAACGAAGAAACCATCATTCAAATTACAAAACAGAGCGAATAGACAAGTGTTATTTTAGTGTATTCACTGGACTAACTAATCGATTGTGTGCTGCAATCAATCGTCTATGAATAATGAGGCCGAGATTGATAATTTGATATTATATATTCATTTACTTTTGGTTACATAGTAAACGGTTATATTTTTATCTAATCAGACTACTAGAATCCTAGTCCGAGGTGAAGAGGAGATAAAACAAGATGCAAAGAAAGATGGAATCGCAGAATGAATGTCGCAACAATTGTGTAGGTACAATAATGCAAGATTCTCAAGACCCAGATGAAGATAATGAAGAGATAGATGTGGATCAAATGCTGAGAGATAGAAAGATGAGGCTCTATGAGATAAAGAGAGAAAAAGGAAGATGACCAGTGTATGAACCTGTCATTCAGTCATGAACCCATTCTTAAAAGACACTAAAGACATTGTAAAATAGTCTTTTCAGTAATAAAGTAAATGAGTTGTTGAGTCATGCTCTTTTGTTTGTCATCTTGTTATTATCTTTGGTAAGATATCATGTAAAATAGTGTTCTCTTGCCTTCCTCATTTACATAAGGCTTCATGCCATTGTATGATCATCAAAAGTTGGCAATTCTAACATCTCTTGTGTGTGACAGACTCACGATGTCCTTCTAATTATTCTTCCTGAAAATTCATTCTTACATATACAGTATGTTACTCTGATGTAAAGAAAAAGAAGAATGACAAGAAATATGAGATATAAAGTATGCTTTATGATTGTCTCTATAATAGGATCCTATGTATCAGAAGTATATCTAACAAATGATCCATAGTCACTGATCCTTATTATCTTATGTGTATGATTCTTATGAGTAACTAGGGCTTGAAAGTATGCTTAAGTGATGATGCCAAAAAACTCACCTTATCAAAATAAGGATTATATGCCTAAGTAGTAGGGATCCCAGATCAGCAGTATCAGAGCCTAAATGCCCGGTGAAGTTACTCTTCTTTTTTCCCGAAAAAGAGAGCATGTTATATATGAGATAGAGAATAAGGAAGAATTAACCTCGCCTATGGAAAACTCCTCATCCACACAAACTCTCACCAACCTTGCACTTCAACTTTTCAAGACCTTGTCCTCCAAAATTTTTATTCTAGAATCCTATACAAAAACTTTTTCTTCTAAACTAGAAAACCTTATTGAATACTCCTATGTGCCAGAAGATGCATAGATAGAAAGTGTTGTCCCTCTACTCCCAAGGTCCCACAATGGGTAGGTTGAGAGTAGCACAAGAAGTGAGGGTTGAATCATGCTTCTTATTTCTTTTTAGTGTCTGAAACTTTAAACAAAATCTATCAAGCTATTCACTTGAAGGCAGTGAAAATTATAGTTAGCTAGCTTCAGAAAGTAATTTTCTAAATTAAAAGAAAATGCAGGAATTTCAAAAACTATTTATAAAACATTTTCAAAGAAACACACAACATAGACATGTACAAAAGTTGAATAGTAAAGAGATAAAGAGAGATTACTCAGTATTTTTATACTAGTTCGATCAAGCATTGCCTACATCTAGTTCTCAACAACTTGTTAAATTCCTCTAAAAACCCTTTCTCAACCTCAAGAAAATGAGATAGTCTTTGTATAGCCTTTTCAAGCTATTTCCAATGATTCCAATTTACTCTCACACTAGGTAGTCTTTTTACTAGCCTTTTCAAGATAACCTTACTCTGATCACTATTGGATCAGGATACAAGACTATAGTTTTGGTTTGGTTCTCTCTAACAAAGAGTACTCAAGTTTTTCTAAGAATGAAATAGTATATAACCTGAAAACTTGAGAGAGTTCTTTCTATATTCTTCTTAAGAAGATGTTGCCTAATAAGTACTCTAAAGAAGATTTTTAAAATAGAAACTGATTACAAGAAGTAATAGATGAACTTTCAAAATGAGTATAAAAATATCAATGCTAGTTATGCAAAAGTCTTCTTCTCATATGAAGGTCTGATCCCTTTATATTTGGATTTTGATTATGATTATTTCCTCTTGATTTTTTTTCCTCTTAACATGTGTTGATCTTCTTTTTGTGCCCTAGTGTCGCAACCGGGATCGCGACGGGGACGGCGAAAAATGAGAAATTTCTGTTGAAAACATTGGAGTCGCCACCAAGTTTATTTAAAATTGGGAAAACGTTGGAAAACCCATTTATTTTAAAGAAAAGCCTTCGAAACCAGTTTTGAGTTCGGAGGTTGGTTATCTTTTAAGGGAAGGGTAGGAATTTCAGTCCTACGCACCCCTAACACACTCGTCCTTGGACGGTACCTATAATTGTGCAAATTAATTAATAATCCCTTTTTTTTAAAAAGAAAATTTTATTCTATTTATAATGAAACTATAAATAAAAGAAATTCTTTAAAAGAAATTTCGGGAACACCAAATTGTCGCAATTCAGGTATTCCGAAATATTAAATCAACAAGCCGTCACGGCTAAATTGACATTTTTATTTGAATAAGAAGTTTACTAAATGAATGAGCAAATTTAGATTGAAAATAAATATATAGATTGTAAATATTTACAAATAAGATAAGAAGAAATTGATTTTTTTATTTTTTATAAGAATATAAAAGAAAAAAACAAATATTTTTAAGGGAGTTTTTAAGTCATTAAGCTGTCACAACTCAAATGACCGAAATATCGAGTTAACAAGCCGTCACGGATAAATTAACTCTTTATCTACAAAAACAAAAGTTAAATAAAATATTCTGAAATAAAATTATTAGGAAAAAGAAACTTGACAAAATACATAAATAACATAGAAAAATATTAGGAAAATTATTTACAAATAAATTAAGTGGTGAAAGGTTAATTTTGAAAGAAATTTTAGAATATTAAGCTGTCACAGCTAAAATATTCTAAAACATAAAGTTAACAAACCGTTGCGGTCAAATTAACTCTATTTAAAAAAACTTTGAATATCAAGCCGATGCCTAAAAATATTCTGAAACATGAGATTAACAAACTGTCTTGGCTTAATTAACCTCTCTTTTTTAATATAATTCATCAATTAATTAAGTAAATAAATCTTAATAAACTATCCAAATCCTTATTTTAAATCCAAAATGGATAAAACTCCTCTTTTTAAATAACAATTCTAACTTTAATAGGAACCAACAAAGTTAAACACAATTAACTTAAATAAAACATATAAACATTTAAAATAATTAAACTAAAAAACATAAACATGGAACAACTAAACTAAAAATCAAATCATAAATACAAACGTAAATGAATTAAACATAACACACAAACACATAAACTAATTAAGTTGAACAAAATAAAATTACACAATTAATTTTAAATCCAAAACACATAAACACAGAATACTTAAACTAAAAAAAGGTAAAATAAGCACAATTAAGTAATTAATTCAATCAAAACATATAAATAAAATATAATAAAAATAAAATTAAACTCAGAACATAAACGTAAACATACCACAAAACATATGAAAACAATTAAACTAAGAAAACAAAGGTTCTAATTACTATTTTCTCTCTTTTTCAATCAATAGAAACATTAATACTAAATTTATCCAAAAAAAAAAATCAAAGAAAATGTTAAATCACCCTTTTTTACGATCAGTTTACTTAATTCTATTCAAAAGAGAACAAATCTTTTTTTAAAAAAAAGAAAATAACTTATTTTAAACTAAATCTAAAACAAGCAAAACTAAAGATTGAACGAACATTTGAGAATTTAAAACTTATTCTAACACTAACTCAAACTGAAAAATAAATTTAGCATTTTTTTTAATTTTATCAATTTTAAATTTTATTTAGCCTAATCCTATTTTAATTCTATTCCTAAAACTATTCTACCCATTCCCAAACACACCCACATGCTCACGCGCTGCACACACTACTGCTCACTCGTAGAACTCTCTCTTTCTTTTCCTTTTTTATTCAAAAATAATTCTCTCTCTCTTCTTCACATGCACATTGGCACATTAAAAAGGAAAAGGAAAGTCTCTCTCTCACGTGTATGCACTGGCAAAAAGGGGACACTCAATGGAAAAAAGAAAAGAAGGAAAAGGCAACATCATTCAGCCTTTGCCTCATACTCACGAAACACACACACACACCTATATTAAAAAACATAGTGCAATTCTCTTTCTCTTTCACGCGGAGAGAGAAGATGCCGAGAATGAGAAGATGGACCAAGAGGGAGAGAGGGGTTTGCGGTGGAAGAAGCCGCGGATGATGATGATGATGGTGTTTCATGGAGGTTGAGTGGTGGTGGGTGGCTAAGGGAGCTCATGATGGAGAGGGCCGATGATTCTGGTGATGGTTCATGGAGAGGGAGGTCATGTGGTTTGTGGAGGAAGGCCGTGGATGATGATGATGATGGTGTTTCATGGAGGTTGAGTGGTGGTGGGTGGCGGCCATGGAAGTGGTTGTGATCCGAGGGGGGGAAGGCCGCCGATGGTGGGGTGCGATGATGATGGTGCGACAGGGAATAAGGGAAGATGGTTGATGATGTTGGCTGTGGTTTCGATGGAAGAGCTTTGCACAAAGGGGTGTGTGGTGGCGGTGATGGTGAGAGGAATGGTGGTGGTTGAAGGCTGTGGTGCAGTGGTTAATGGTTGGTGGGGTGAGGATGAAAGGTTGAAGATGATGGTGATGGAGAAGCTAGAGAGAGGGGGGGAAGATGATGGTGATGGGCACGGAGAGGCGAGGGTTGTAGTGGAGGCCGCGCCTTCTTCACCCTTTTCTTTTAAAATTTTTGTTTTTGTTTGCTGATGATGATATTACTGATGATGATGGTATTACCTTGTTCTTTTCCTTTTGTTGTTGCTGGAATTATTGATTTCTTTGCAGGTTTCTTTCGGATTCGATCTCTGATTGTTGGATGATTGGTGTGTCAGAGGGTTTTTTTAATTTTTTTGAGTGATTGAAAAATTATTGGTCATCTCTGGATCCTTTTCTCATGAACCCTCTCTCAATATCTATACCTTCTTTGTTTCTCAGATACTCATAATTCCACCGAAAGAAAATCAAACCGTTTGCACATAGTGGAGAAACACCATCATTTGGTCTTCTTTATTTTTTATGCTTTTCCTTATCTCTATGTTCTCCCGTGGCCAAGAAAAGGAATTTGAAGACCGGAGCCCGTGACTCCACTGCTTTCCCCTTTTTTTTTTGAAATAAATAAAAATTAAAAACTAGTAATTAATTATTAAAGAAACTGTAAATAATAAATCAAGTGCAAATTTTTGGATTTTTGTTAAAATGTTGAACAAAATCAGGTGTTCACACCTAGGAATTGACTTCTAGAAGAGTAGTTGAGCTTTGTCAAAGTTGTCCTTGTAGAGGCATTGGCAATATGGTTTTTGGACACCTTCAGAAACAACTTTTACTTTTTGAATTGTGGTTTATGATTTTTTTTTATAGAATATGAGGAATTTTGACAAGTACAAAAGTGATACATCACTGTCAATACTTATTTAAAAGTTTACTAAATTTGAATTTCAAATTTCCCTCCGTTTCTATTGACTCGGTATGGTTTCTGAAAAATACATGCTTTCTGAGATAGCTTCACAGTTTCTAAGCCTCGTGTTGATCTTCTTTGCTTAGCTCTGGGCTTGATAAAGATCTTTTCATCATTTAAAATGTCTTCAGAGATGATAGCCATCGAGATTGACAATTGTGATCATGACATTCTCAAGAGAAATTGATTTCTTCAATGATATAGCACTTTTTGAACATGTGAGATTCTTTTTGATGATGAATACTTAGTTTCTGATGCTGGATAGTGCTTTTTTGCATCTCTAACATATCTAGCTTGCTTTCTGAAGTATTCTTCACATCATTAAATTTTGAATCTCTTGAATGAGATTATAATTATTTTAAAAACATGATGTTGTGAAAAGTATGTCATTAATTGAACTTATAAGTTATGATAACTAATCCTGTTAAGCACTACAAAAACTCAACTGAAATATTAGTCCTTTTTTTCAAAACATTTTAATAAAATTTACTTTGTTGTCACTCAAAACATAAGCTACTGAGTTTGCTGAAGAATTCTAGAGCTAAGATAATATCTTTAGGAGACATAGAGGAAGCTTTAAGTGGTCCATTAATTTGTACTCCTCGAACTCAAGTAAAGGAGCATATTGACTGAAGATTGTCACTATCTCTTCAAATTATAATTAAAATAGTAAAATTAAATTCAAATACCAAATGCACTAAAACTGTAGTTAGGATGCAATTTGAGTCGTTTCTCAAGGAGACTATATCACTTAGTTGAAAATTGGTGATTTTGAAAGTTAATTGAAACAATTAAAAATAATTGGGAATGATTACAAATTAAAGGCACTAGTGCAAAGTATTCCTGGAATTGGGATTAATTATCATAGACCCAATATTGAACACATTAGTGGCTATTAGTAATTACTTACTGGCAATTATATTAATGATCAATCGACATATAGCATTTGTCCAATGCAAAAAAGTAGTAAATGGGACTCCAATTTATTAGAAATTATATTGATTTAATGTACTAATTGTTATAGCCTAATTACCAATCAGAAAGTTAATTCCAATGTTTTCCCTTAAACATAAACTAATTGATCAATAAATTTATACGCAAAGGGTTTCCCTAAATGACAGTCACCAATTTAGTTATTCCAATAAAAATTATAATAATTGTAACAATAATTATAAGAATAGAAATTTCAAAACATTCAGAAAACTAATTGCAATATTACGAGATATAAGGCTTATAGAATTTAAAGATCACGTTTTAGCTATATCAGAGTCTAATGTTCATGATGGCCCTGCTTTTTTCAATTGTTATCCAAACTATTCAATGGATCTTTGGGATCTACCCACTAAGATTGCTTTAGAAATAAATTTCAAAACTCTAGGAAACATAGCAAATCTGGATGTAATATATAGAATTTATTACAAGATTTAAAAAGTAGATTATAATTTTACGGCATTGAAATCATCTCCAAAAAAATGAAACATTAATTGTGGAAACCAACTTATCAAAATCAACAACTCAAAGTCCAAAAAGATTAAAACATTCTAAAGTAATAGAAAAATGCCTACAGATTGGAATCTAAAATTAGTAATGCCATCTAAAAAAAATAGAAAATACAAAAATAAAAGCTATAAGATGAGATATTGAAAGAAATATAAATATTAGAATGAGAAGGATCAACGCAGTAAGAGAAACTTCAAGAAATCATTATATGTTTGACCAATCCCTAAACTCTATAAATAGTAGATTTTCTAATTTAGAACTGAGAAGAGTTGATTTTACACCAAACATTCCACAACCAATTTATCAACCAAACATTCCACCACCTAGAGTCTCAAAATAGTGAGTCTCCAAAATATTCACTAACTAGATCCCAAGTCATAACTATGATATCTTGGGAAGAAGAACCTTTTGAAATAAATAAAGAATGGATACGAAAAGGCTTCTTAACCAAAAATAATCAAGAAAAAAGAAATTGGTATTTCAAAACTTTTACAAAGCAACAGACATATGAATATTTACAAGAATTCCATAAATGTCTAAAAGAATACAGGATTTACCTCCCTTTCTTTTTATGGTTTGAATAATGATTCTGTAAAAATCAAAACATACAACACCCTTTTATAAAAAATAAACAAATACAAATGAATAGTAAGGCAAGTAGAGAATGGAAGACTATTGAAAGAACAAGTACTTCTTCAGTTCATCCACCCCTACAACAAATAAAAATTAAAGTAAGTAATTTAGAAGTAGATGTCACCCCTTCTAAAATAAATAAAGAAAATAAAGACTTTCGTAAAGTTAATGAACAATTAAACTTTACAAATTAAACATTATATACTATGGCTCAATAATTAGATAGAATAGAAACAAAAAAAGAATCATCATCATCAAAAGCATCAGCATTGTCAACGCCCTCAACCTTTATGAGAACTTATAAAGATTTCCCATTAAATCCTCAAATACCACTATATAAATTGTTAATTGTTCCAGAAAAAGGAATTAAAATAAGTAAATTAAAATTCTAAACTAAGTAGTAGTAACCGATATCATGAAGAGAATAGAAGATTTAACAATAAATAACAAATTAAAAGAAAAGGATAAAGCCCCTTTATCAATAAATACCTTAGAATAGGAGAATGATCAGGAAATAGCTATTAATAAAATAAAATATGCAAAGACTAGAGCATATTATCCTAGGCCTTCTCTAGTTGATGTTTAATATGAAGAAAAAACTCAAAAACAACACATTTACTGGAGACACTATTGTTGAATGGAACATTGATGGAATGAGTGAACAATTCATCTTAGATTCATGCAACAAATGACTATGGCCATTGCAGCTTTCTCCATAAAAGAAAATTCAAATAAAAGAATAGCTATGATAATTGTAATAGGATTCACAGGACAATTAAAAGGTTGGTGGCATAACCTTTTAACAGAAGCATAAAGATGATATGTTTTAAACGCTACAAAAACTGAGCCTGTTGCAGAAGCACCAATAGAAGATGCAATAACAACATTAATCTATGAACTAATGAAACACTTTATAGGAGACCCTGTAAAATATACAATAGGGCTATCGAACAATTAATGAATTTACATTATTCAAGAATGTCTAATTACCGATGTATAAAGATTTGTTGTTATCCAAGGTATGCATAAGACTAGACGGTGCTACCATTATTTTTCCAATCTTGTTCCAATGTACCAGAGTCGAGACAAGGTTCGAAAAACAATGGCAACAACATAGATGGAAGCATGATAAAATTTTTACAATAATATATTTAAACATTAAACATGACAAAGACAATCACTTATTTCTCCAAGTCTACCAAGAGTGCCTTGTACTATCAAAAATAAATTATATAATTGCTCTAGCAAAACTTGATCTCTTAGAAAAGGGTTATTTTCAAACTCATCTATTAATTCCAATATTCTTTGTTGTTGTTTGTTTACTTTTCTTAAACCAGATTTGATGATATAAAGAGGAATCATAAAACAAGATTAAAAGTTTGCGAAAAAGTCAAAGCATGTATAGATATTGAAAAAGTTCTCCAATGTATATTGAAACGAGGCAAAGGATATAAAAGTACACTAAAATTTTGAAACAGGAAATTTTACAATGATGAGTAAGCACTTAGAACTTTTTAGCTAAACTCTTGATGTCTTGCAACTTCAATCTTGTGTTTATTTATAAGGAGATTTTGAATTGTGGAGAATTATTAAGGGGTGAGCTATCTTCCATGATCAGTTTTGAACAGTATTGTTACTTTAATAATTTCGTACAGAATCTTTAATAAAGTAAGTATTATTGAGACTTCTTTATTAAAGCTATCTACCATATTATTAAAGTTTATGTACAGAGTCTTCTCTTTCTATTGGCACCAGCCTGTTGTTGACACGTTTAAAGTATTCCTATTGATCCTTGATGTCATCTTGTAATAGTTGGTGGAGTAGAGCATCTATCCGAAAATGAACCAGACAAATTTGCTGGAATCTTGAATAGGATGAGCAGCTTTCTTTTGGTACAAAAGTTATTCATTTTTTAACAGGTCAATTTCGAAGAAATTGTCTTCATTGAAAGGAGTGAAACTTCCTTAAAAGCCAAATTTGTCTTCTCCTTGTTCAACTATTTGACCATTTTTATTCATGGTTTTATTGAGTCTTCTAAGGAATTCTTGATAAGATCCAGCTGCAACTAATTCAACCATTATTTGGCATTTTTCTATTAGTAACTGAGAGTCCTTTTCTTCCTTTTCAATAGACTTCATATATTTTGGATTTCTACAAAATCAGTCATGGAGCCTTTCTCTGAAAACATGTTTCATGTCATATTTTTCCCCACTATTTTGATCTTATTAATCGAGATAACCATTTGTAAGTGAGGACAAAGCTGCTGAAAAGACCCTGTATTGATTTATGGGGACAATCGTTAATCCATAAGGCAACTTGGGATGTTACAAGTGTAACACCCGATGACCAAGGTGAGGAGTGATCGCTGGTGCAAGAAGGCACAGACAATGAGCGGCTCTTGGCAAGCTTCTAAGCGGAGGTGTACATGAATGAATTGATTATACACCAGAATGAGAGGGATCCCAAGAATGTATAGGTATGGGACTATACAGTTAAGGGTGACTTATATGAATTGATTTGTACTACCTATACTAACAAGATACATCTTCTTTTCAGTAGCCCATCACTAAAGAACTCCATGATTAAGCATGCTTAACTTGGACCAATTTTGGGATGGATGACCTGTTGAGAAGTTTTTTAAAGAAGCATGTGAGTAAGGACAAAGTACGCTGAAAAGATCCCGTGTTGGTTTGTGGAAACAGTCGTCAATCCATAAGGCAGCTTGGGATGTTACAACCATCTAAGCTTAAATTTGTCTCCTTCTTTGAAGGCATAAGTATAATCCCAAGAAATTATCCAACTTACTACAAAGCTGACCAAAAATGAGAGATTTCTTGATCCTACTGGGAAAGTAGTGTAGTCCTTGAATTCTTGAATAATAGGGACTAATACTTTTGGAAATATTTTTGGATGGGGTCCTAAGAATTGAAACCAATTAATAAATCATTTTGGGAATTTAAAAGGCATTTTCATGTCAAACCATAAGAACCATGAATGGGAAAAAGGTCCTAAATATAGTATATTGTACCAAGCTTCTATATAATCAAAGTAAGTAAAACTATTGGGTTTAAAAGCTTTATTGAAAAATTCCTTTTGTTGATGAAGAGGGGCTTTCTAGTGTGAGGGAGACAAGATCTTTTTAATTAGGATTTTTGAATGAGAGATTTCATCCTTTTCATAGTAGCGAACAAGTTCTATTGGGTTAGTATCTACTAAAATATATTCATAGAAAATTCTTGTTTTTAGAGGATGAGTAGGCTGATATTCAAAGTCATGAGAAATATCTTTTGAGCAGTTTGGCGAGGGGACACAGATAGTGTAACATCCCCTGCTGACTGTCCCCACAAACCAATACGGGTCTTTTCAGCGTGCTTTGTCCTCACTCACACGCTTCCTGGGAAAACTTCCCAGAAGGTCACCCATCCCAAAATTGCTCCAAGTCAAGCATACTTAACTATGGAGTTCTTTATTGATGGGCTACCGAAAAGAAGATGTATCTTGTTGGTATAGGTTGTAGAAATCAATTCATATAAGTTATCCTTAACTGTATAGTCCCATACCTACACAGTCTTAGGATTCTTTTCATTCGGGTATGTAATCAGTTCATTCATGTATCCCTCCGTTTGGAAGTCTGCTAGGAGCCGCTCCTTGGCTGTGCCTTCTTGCACAGGCGATCACTCCCTGACTTTGTCCCTGGGCATTACATGCCTACTAGCTTCTGCTTGGTTCATCCCTAAACTACACCGTACTGAGAAAGGTGCATGCTCTGATAGATAGCAATTCATTCTATAAAACAGATAGTTATAACATTAGGGTTTTCTACATATTTATATGAGTTATATTAATGGGTTATGGTGGTTATGATTGTTAGAGCATTTGGCCTTATTGAAACAGGGTTAGGTTTTGAACTAGATGGAAGGGTGTTTAATGCTTGTTGAAGTCAAAGGTTGATACCTATTGGGACTAAGAAGAAGAGAAGATGGTCTTATTGTATTTAGAGGGGTATGGGGCTAATGCCAAGCTGTATTGATCCCATCGAAGGATATCGAACCATTAATTCTTGATCTAGAGATCTGTATTAAACAAGTTTTTTGGATCCAGTTCATGATCCAATGCTAGTAGGAGTTACCCCATATTGATCTTTTGTCATCTTTCTACTTATAGTATTTACACTGTAAAAACTCTTTTGTAAGAAAGTCTGAAAGGGCATTGTGCTCCCATCAATGTGTTGAATCTCAAAATCAAAGCAAGAAGGTAAAGATTGCCATTTAGCAAAAATATGTTTTGAAACTAAGTTTTTAACATCTTTTTCTTTTGTTGCCTTGCAATCAGTTTTTAGCAAAATTTGGTTTGAAAATAAATCATCTTCAAATTTCATAATACATAAAACTATTGAAAGTATTTCCTTTTTAATAGTACTATATTTTTCTTGAGGTTTGATCTATTTTAAAACACCACCATGTCCTAACTCAGACGCATCAGTTTCTACTATCATAAAACCATCAAGATCAGGGAGTCCTAAACATGGAAGCTTTTTGACTATTCCTTTTAATGTCTTAATACTAGTTGTCATTTCTTCATACCACTGTGGAGAGTTCTTTCTAAGCCTTTTGTGTAAAGGTTTATGAATTATATTATACATCCTAGGAATCTTTGTAATTGGTTCTTATCCTTAATTTCATCTAGGAATTTATCCGCAAATTCTATAGATCTACTTATTGGGGTTATCATACCTTGATATACTTCAAATCCTAAAAGCCTTATTGCCTTGATTTGAAACAATTTTATTTTTCTTGCCAAAATTACTGATAAGTTTTCTTTTATGATTTCATGAAATTTATTGAGATATTCAAAATACCGATTTATAGATTTAGAATAAATAAGTACATCATCTAAATATACAATAGTAAAATTAGAGTATTGATTAAAGAGTTCATTCATTATATTTTGAAGTTCACTTGGAGCGTTTTTTAATCCTCGTGGCATTATATTCCATTCATAATATCCAAATGGAACTACAAAAGTTGTTTTATATCTATTTGATTCTTTTGCCTGTATTTGGTAATATTCTGATTTCATGTCAAATTTTGAAAATACTACATCCTTATTTATTCTTCCTATTAAGTCTTTTTTATTTGGTAATGGATATCTAATCCATTTTAATACTTTGTTCAATGGTTTATAATTAATAACTAATCTTGGAGCACCTCTTTCTTTTTCTGAAGCATTATTCATGACATAGAAACATGTGCAACTACATTGAGACTTGCTAAGCCTAATTAATCCTTTATCTAAACATTCTTGTATTTTCTTTTTAAAATAATTTAGATATTCTTGATTCATTTGGATAGGTCTTGTGTTTGTTAGAATAATATATTCATTAAATCCTTCTTCATATGGTAGAGAAATTATGTGTTTTTTCCTATTCCAAAAGGCATTAGGAAATTCAGCACATATTTCCTTTTCAAATTTTTCTTGTAATTCTTTTATTTTATTTTTTATGTTCTCATTATTAAGTTGTTCTTCCATTCTTTTATTCTAAATTTCTTCGTTTAATTTAACATATATTTGCTTATGTTTAATGGATACTAAATTTATTGAATGGGTGAGTTTATCTGAAACTGTGTTTAAGTTTTTAATTCAAACCTAACCTTCCTCCTCCCCTTGTTTTTGAAATAAGTCCTATTTTAGTATGTGAAAAGGGTATAATAATACTAAAAATGGAGTTTCTAATATTAACGATTTGTGCATATCTTTTACTAATATGAAATAAGTTGTATAGCACATGTTGCCCTTGCAAATTTTTGCCTTTAGTAATTTATACTTTATATCTAATCTATTATTATTAACTCCAGTATATGCTTCATATGATTTTTCATAAAATTTTGTTGGTATTAATCCTTCTTGAATACAATTAGAATAAGCTCCTAAATCTATTAACGCTTTAATTTCATATACTTAATCATGAACTGTTAAGTTTATTTTACAATGCCATTTATGGATTAATATTTTTGTAATCATATTAATATAATTTTTCGAAGGCTCTCCATCTTCTATATTTTCTAATAATGGTATATTTCTTGCATTGAGAGTTTAGCTGAAAAGTTCTAAGTGCTTACTCATCATTGTAAAATTTTCTCTTTCAAAATTTGAGCGCACTTTTGTATCCTCTACTTCGTTTCAATATATATTGGAGAACTTTTTCAATATCTGTAAGTGCTTTGACTCTTTTACAAACTTTTGCTCTTGTTTTATGATTCCTCTTTATATATATATAAGGCATAACTCAAAATGACAAGGATGATTTATTGTAAGAGTAAGAGGAATAAGTGTAACACCCCAAAATTTATTTCAAAAATTTTATTTGAAATTTATTAATTATAACTTCATGAATCTGATAGAACTAGTCCTAATAAGAATGGCTAAAAAAAAAAGTAAGTAGTAACATTGTGGGCCCCGCGAGCCGTTGGGATAACTGAAACCTTATAACTGAGAGTAGGAGATTCTTGAGATTGAGAAAAGATAGGATTAAGATTATAAATTGTTAGAAATGGAGATTTTAAACTTGGAATTTAATTTCGGGCAATATCTATTTTTTGAGTATGGTATTTTATCTGTTCGATAAAATATCAATGTGCAGTTTCTTACACAATATGAAACTAGCAGTTCCAGTTTGCCACCTCTTTTTGACAAGTGTGTGGCTAGGAGTTGGATAAAACAATGTTTTAGCCAAGAATCAATAATAGCCACATAAAATTCTAATCTTTATAACGAAGAAATACTTTTTGTGGTGAAGAAATTACAAGACATCTTATATTAGTAACACAAAGTTACAAATTTCATTCTTTTCTCCCAAGAAGAATTCAAACAAGCACCCTTACAGCTCTTTTTCACTTTTCTTCTTCATCTACATACAAAAACCTAGCTTTAAATTCTAAGTTATGCTCTAAAACTCCATAGCAAAGCACTGACTACATACTACCTCTTATAATTCCTAAATCAATCCTTTATAGAGAATCCTCACCTCACTATACCATCAATTGTAGCTATTTTTCTTATTATGTCAAATGAGCGTTTGATTGGTTTAGATGAAAAAAAGTAGGTGTAAGAGCACTTGAAGAAAGCTAAGACAAGAGCAAAAGCTTACAAAAGCCAAATGGAGTTTCTTTTAACCTATTTCTTTGCAAAACTAGTTCTGAAATTGTTTTGAATATTTAAGCTTGAAATTCTTGATTTGATTAGTTGAACATATATACATAGATATTGATGTTTTTAATTGGATGGAATGATTTGATGTTGTTAGAAAATCTTTTTTGTCAAAACAAATTTTGAGCTGGGTGCTAAAAATCTTGGATTTAAGCAGATAGATCATTTTCATGATTTTTTTTTTCACATAGATGGAGAGATGATTTTAGGTAAAATTTTTATATGATAAAACTAACATATGAAACTGTCTAATATTTTTGTTGAGTTCATTTGAAGCCTTTTTCTATTTTTAAAAATTCAGAAACCGAGCTGGTCAGGGTTTCTACCTAACAGCCAATTATGAAGTACTGAATTTGTCTGATTTTGTTACTATACCAAATGATCTTGTTTTAATTGGAAATTTTTACATGATGCTATGTACATCTTGAAGTTCAACTCTGAATTTTTATAGAATTTAATCTGTTCATTTGATATAGTAATAAAATTGGGACTTCTAATTGTTGGCTAGAATTAGGTGGTTTTTGTTCTCCGAAATTGTATAATTTTATTAAAATAGCTAGAGACCTTACTTTCTTCTTAAATTTTACAAGGTCTCATAGACATAAAATCACTTCTAAAAGCTTTGCTCTATTTTGATGATGTTTAGTAATTTAACTATAATTTTCCTAGAGACTGAAATTTTGGATATCATGATAGTATGTTGGAATTATGCTTAAATGTTAATGACTTGATCTTTTTTATACTATGTGAGTTTGTGTTATGTGCATATAATGGAGAATACTCATGACAATTGCTCCTATATGAAAAGAAGATTGAGATTATGGCTTGACATCTTGAGTAATATGTAAGTGTGGTGCATTAAGTAACTTAGATTTTAATGCTATGCATATAGATTGTGATGCTTGTATATGTGACATGGAGCATGAATTATGAATAAGAGATCCCCTTCGACACTGAGTCAGGGAAATAAACTTGGATGGAATAAATCCATATAAAAGTTGGAGAAAGTAAATCCAATAATCATCTACAAAAATAAGCCCAGTTTTGATAAGCATTCTATTACCCAAAAGCTGAAAAGCCCACTTATGTCAAGGCTACGTAAAATCAGAGATCCTTTTTGTAACACCCCGATTTCTCTGTCCGAGGGAAATGATCAAAATGCCCCTGAGGTCATTTCCTGACCCGAACTCGAGGGTAACCAACTCGGTCGTCCTCGAAGGGTCAACTCAATGTTTAAAGGGGATTAAATGGCCCTTGAATGCTTTCGGAAGCGAAAATTTCATTTTCCGCAGTTTCGGGTCAAAATGACCAAAATACCCATATAGCGTTTTTACGCGGGTAAAGGTGCCGTTTGAGCCCGAAACTTTCCCCAGAGGTTCAAAAACATGTTTTCATGTGTCTAGAGGTCTCTGTTCAAGTCCCGGTGGTCCCGGGCAGTTTTAGTGCAAAATTACGATTTTGCCCTTAGAATAGTGCTTTTGAGCTTAATGACGTAATTAAGCAAACCTAAGCAATATTAGGCTCTAAACGAAAATTAATTTATTTCCCTAATTAATCTAGAGTCAAAATAATTTATTAAAGTTAATTAGAACCTAAAATTGCTTAGATTAAACTTAAATCCCTTTTTAGAACTCAAGACTCCTAGTCTTGGAATCTTGAATAGTGTTTTCTCTCTCCAATTCCTTAAATCAAGGAAATGTGTCTAGAGTTGTTTAGACTCTAAATTGAGGATTTAACTCACTAATGGTGCAAGACCACTCCTTAATTATGTCTAGACCACCTTAATTACCCATTTACCTTCCCTAAACACTTTCTTACAAATTCCTAATCTTAAGCATAATCAAAGATACACCTAAACACAACTCTAAACCACAATTAAAATGCAAAGAAACCTCCCCATGGGCTGATGCATTTCGGCCACATCCTCCCCCTTTGACCACATATTAAATTGTTTTCTCACTCAAAGAACCATGCTTGAAGCCATACCTTGAGCCATACCTCACCATACCTTAAGCCATACCTCACCATACCTCAAGAACACATTATCTCACCTCACGGAACTCATGGAGGCCTCCAATTCTGCACACATGGCCGAAGCTCTTCATCACCATGAGCTCCCTCCATTTGTTTCATTTCTCTATAAATAGAATGCCTTGAGGAGCTTGCACCACTTTTAGATCATTTGCTAAGTTTAGGAACACTCAAAGCTTTTCTTTTCTCTCAAAGTTCTAGTGTTCTTCAAGTTCTTCAAGCTCTTCAAAGTTCTTCATCATCTTCATCTTCTTCTTCCATCTTCAAGTTCATCACACCAAGTAGGGATTTTCTTTCATGTATTCCTTTCTTTAAAGTTCTTGTTTCAAGCTTGATGTTCATAGTTTCTCTTGGTTCCTTTTAGAACTTCTTTTCTTCTCCTTCTTCCTCTTTATGTTTCGGCCATGGGCCTTTGGGAATGAAGGAATGAGAGCTTGATGATGAGAGTTTCATGATGATGTTCATCACTTGAAACAAACTCTAGAGCTTGATCTTTGTTCTTGAGCAAAAATGGTTTTAGTTTTTCCTTTCTTGAACTCTTGAGAACTTTAGCCTTAATAATGTTTTAAAATGGCTCTATGAACTCAATGATGAGGACTCATGATGTTGGTGTTAATATATCATCAAGATCATGAACTCTAGAAATTTAAAATGTTCCTTTTTCTTCTTGAAGATTTCGGCCATTTCCTTAACTTTTTCTAAGCTTCATGGTTTGATTTCCTAAAAATATTATGTTAAGTTTTAAAGAACTCTAAGCTTGACTTTACCTTGTTTGGATGAGTTTGGGTTATGGTTTAAATTCCTTTAAAGTCTTGTTAAGAGCTCTAGAAAGATAAAATGAACTTGCATAATTTATTTTATGCTTGCATTCATATTTACATTCTTGCTATAGCATCTTTACTTTCAAGCTATCACCTAAGAACATAAAGATTAAAATGGAACTTGCATCTTCACTTAACTTAATTCTCAAAGCCTCTCTATTTCGGCCTTAAAGTCGATTGTTGTTGGGCCTAGAGCACTAAAATAAAGAATTGAACTTGCATCCTCACTTAATTAATTCCTCGAATGCCTATCTATTTCGGCCTTAAAGTCGATTGTTGTTGGGCCAAGAGCACTAAAATAAAGAATTGAACCATGTATATTTACCTTCAAGCTTGCACGTTTAAGTTTATGCCTTGCATATTTAAATTCAAGTCATCACTTTACTTTGTAAGCAAGATTAAAAATGAAAAGCATGAGCACGTTTAGTTTATGTCGTAACTTAAGAACCTAGAGCTCAAAGACTTGCCCATTTCATCCCAAGATAAAGTTAAATGGGAATGTATTCCTTGAATGCATAATTTCGGCCAAGTAGTGATGATGGACTTGCAATGAGTTTTCATCTAGCTACTAGGACCAATAGTCTATGTTTTAAGTTTTCCCTAAAGCTTTACAAATCTTTATAAGGTTATGTCATCACAAGTTGTGATTTTATTATCTTTTAGGGGATGGAATATATTTTGGTCAGTGACCTAAGGCTTCACTTAGCCTCTTGATGAATTAAAATGTTTTGCAAAGAGTTTCAGAAGTTCTAGATCGATTCCGAGAGAAACTAGTTAACTTATGTACCTAGAAATGTCAATTTAACTCTCTCATTTAAGTTAAATGTTTTCGGTTCTGATATGATGAGTGTGATGCTGTATGATGATGTTTTGATGTGTTGGAATGTGTGAAAATATCATGTGATGATGTAGAAGCGAACCTATGCATGATAGGTAAGAAACTAGCTAACTAGAAATACCGTAAAGCTAGAATTTAACATAGTTTTGACCCATTTATTTATGGAACTAATCCAAACTGTTTTAATGGGAACATAATCAGATTTAGATTGTTTAGACATGACAAACTTGGTATCATTTGGATTAGAATCGAATTCTAGCACCTATGGGGAAACTAGTAACGAGAAAAACCATAAAAATGCAAATGTAGAACTCTTAGAACATTAATTTTCTGGATTCTGTCCAGCACCCTTACAACATGATAAACATGATTAATAATTAATCCTTAAGCATAGGAATGCCTCATAATTGATTTAGATTTAATATATAGCGCCTTCGGCGAAAATGGAACCAAGAAAGGGTCTAAAACGTAAGTTCTAGAACCCCGTAAATACAAGTTAGAGATTCTGCCCTATGCTTTTCAGATTTAAGTATGAATATGAGGATTAGGAATGATGATTAAATATGAGCCCTTAGGTGCATAAAGATATGAGCGACGGATGTAGAGAACTATATCTCAAGATTAAGATCCGTAAGGGTCAAAGCATAAGCTACCGTAAGGGTAAGCGTTTGGATGTTTTATGATGATGCATGAAGTATGCTAATGATGATGATGTTATTCATATGAGGAATTTATGAGACTATATGTTTATGTGGCATAAAGCAAATTTGGAAGGAAATTCGGTGTAATGACCGTTGTGCCGCCGAATTTCCGACAAATTTGGGGACTTAAAGAGATTTTGAAAATTAAGGTACTAAGATGGGTTCTAGGATGACATCAGTTCGGCCGAGCACCTCCATAGAACTCATGTGACATCGGTACCATTTTACACTCTTAGGTGACACCGGTTCGGCCGAGCACCCCTAAGAGTTTTGCCCCCTAACCCGTACTCAGATAGTCGGGATTTATGATTTATGATACGCTTATCGTTAAGTGGTAAGTAAGAACTAGTGACGACTAGTTAAGGTATGAGCTCATAACCTAGATGTATGACACGTTGGGTGACACCGGTTGGTACGAGCACCCGATTCGATTGTCTTTTAGGGTGGCCCATGAGGAAGAGATGTTTCATGATTATGATTATGTCACTAAGTTTGTCCCATATGAATGTTTCTATTGCCACTTTATGCCACCAAGAATGATGATGCTTGATGTTATGTTTTATGTATGTGCATTAGGTAGTGCCATGCATACATCTTCTATTATGTTGCATTCATGACATTAAGATCATCCTAAAATGAATGGACCTTGGCTAAAATATATTTTAAAGTTTAAAATGAACTTAATACATGCTCAGTCATTTTGTATAAATAAACCCAAGGTTCCTGAGGACGTAGATGATGACACCTAGGTAGTAGGAGGCCCTACTGAGATTCTTTAGCAAGATTCTCACTCCCTCTACCTCTTTCTTTCCGTCACGTCTTCAGATGGCGACGTTCGTGGTGTTCGTGGACACGCCGACATGGGAGGTGCACCATGACCCGGACCACGGGTCATTCCATTTTGTGGGTCGATGCACGGTTAGAGTATTCATGATCATGGGTCGACCCTTCACTCCCCCTGTACATTCCCATCGTTTCTCCCCCGTTTCACCTTTTGGCGATGATCTGGTGTTCGAGCGCGCACGTCCCCTAGAGGAGAGGCTTCGTCGTACCCCATCATCCACGTCCGCCGCTCGAGACTACCCCCAGTATGTGCCCCGTTGCCCGTCGTCTTTTTCGGAGGCGGATCCTTCCGAGGACTCGGCAACCCAGGCACCCTCCGAGGGATCTTCCCCCTCCATACCTATGGACTTTGGAGAGGATAGCGAGCCCACCATGACTCAGCCGAGGCATGCACGATGACCGGAGATACGGCCATACCCCGGGACTCACACTCGATCCCCGCCCCGCCTCTTCACGCCCGAGGAGCTCGCCTAGTTTCCCGGATATCTGCCTTGATCACGAGATAGTCGCCAGTAGGAGGCCGTGGATGGCCCGAGTTAGAGCACACACCACTTAGATGAGGGATAAACCTTCTTTTGTTTAGAGGTTTCCCATTAGATGCACTCGGGTAGGGGAGTAGATTACGTTCATGCTTATGTTGTATTTTCTTTTATGCATTTTCCTTGTACTAAATTAAGACCTACACTTATAAGTGGGCAAGTTATATATATATGAAATGATATTCAGTGATGTTCATGTTGTGCCTCATGTTATGATGTTGTGAGATAATTGTTTTACTTTACATGGTTTATCGTTTAACGCATTACGCGGCTCTCACTTTGTATTTTATTTCAAAAAAATTTACCCGTATTTTCCGCTAAGTATTTCTAAGTAAAATTGAGAACTATGAAGTAACAGACTAATGTTTAACCTAAGTATGTTCTAGAGTATTGGGTTAAAAATTAGGATGTTACACTTTTCGATATATCAAGGGCACATAAAGATGAAATTCCCCTTGGTATGTCAAGGGCAAGTAAAGATAAGAAAGATATGAGATCTCCTTCGATGTACTAAGAGCACATAAAGATGAGAATAATGTATATAAGATCCCCTTCGATATATCAAGGGCATGTACAGATAATTTCATTAAAGACTGTCACTACATCATTCATATGTATACTCATATTACATTGAATTATTTATCTAAGATGATTTACTTTGATCTTGAACATTATGAGATATGTGTATTAAGTAATTGAATTCTAAAAGAAATCTACTTCGGAAGCATGATTTTGAACTTTAAAATGAATCTTTGATATGGTCGCATGATCATATTATTCTAAATAAACCAAAGTGGCTAAGATGATGACGATGATTATGACATTTATTACTATGTATTTAGGGAATACCCTATTGAAAATTTCACAATTCTCACCCCCTATGTTTGTTTATGTTCCCGTGTCATCTTCAAATTAATCAAAAGAACAATGAGGTGTCTACTATAGAAACTCAATATCTTAAAGTCCCTTATGAATTATATTTTGTTATATATATATATATATATATATATATATGTTAGGTCCAAAACCCTTGTGCTCATGTGTTTTGAATGACAACAAAACTAATTCAAAGAAAATACTTTGAAGAATGACTGATATCTCTATTAAGTTTCTTGTAAGTTTACAACAAGTATCTATAATTTAGCAAGAGTAAGGCTTATATTTCATTATGCATGTGCAAACATGTTACCAGATTTGCTCTATTAAAGAAGTAGAATTATATTCTTATCTAAGTCCTTGATAGCTAGGGATCAGAGGAAGAAAGAAACGTTAATTTCAAGAAACCAAGGAAAGAGACTTCAAAAAGTAGCATAGGACATCAAAAAATACTTTCAAGATGAAGATATCAGAATATGTCCATATACAACGTCTTACTTAGTCTTTAATCATCACAATCACAAAGAATTCATCGTCAAGAAGAATTGATTGAAGATCTGAAGCGAAATATCTCTTCAAAGGCTGATTATGTACATAAGAAAGCTCACCTATGAGTGGAGGAAAGACTGCTACAGGAAAGAAAAGGAAATTTGAAATTTGAATTTCAAATTATCAAGTCAAACCTAGTCTTAAACTGGTACGTCATTTCTTCTGCCTTTTTGATGAATGACCTTAGCTTCATAAAAGAGGAGTTCAGAAAGTTCGCTCAAAAAGAGAAAAGTAATTTCTAATAGGAAATCAGAAAGCTCACATTTACAACGGCTTCTGCAACCGATGTGACAGTTCTGTCAACCTCTTTCTAGCTACTTCTTTCAAGACACAACTGATGATCAACACATGTCACTTGAAGAACTGATCTATGGCAACGGTCACCAAGAAAGACCATTATATAAAGAGATGTTGAGCTTGAAAAATGTGAGAGATTTTGAAGATGCAAAAAAGGAAACTATGCAAAAATCTTCTCCCAGTTCCTGGAATATTCAATCCTTATCATATAATTAGTTTTATCCTTTAAGTGTAAAGAAAATCTTCCTTCTATATTCTTAGTTAGATTTATATTCTTCTTGTGGAAGAAGTAGAAGAAGAAAGTCATTCAAGTTCTCCCAGGATCTTTTAAAATGTATTTAAGGAAACTTGAGTGTAGATCAGTTTGAGTGGCAACCCAAACACTTAACCTTTGTATCTTGGATCCATTAGTGATCAGAGTGAGATATATCTTGGAAAGACTAAGGTAAAACTACTTGCAACACGATATTAGGATATTCTTGCTTATCACAATTTAGCTTGGAGAGGCTAGTCAAAGACTACTTGTAGCTTGGAGAGGCTAGGGAAAGACTACTTACAGCTTGGAGAGGCTGGGGAAAGACTACCTGGGGCTTAGAGAGGCCGGGAACAAACTACTTGCAACGTGCTAAAGGAGTTTCCTGTCAGTCATGGTTGGGCTTAGAAAGGCAAAGTGTCAAGACTACTTGGTTGGACTTGGAGAGGCCAGTGTCAAGACTACTTACAGCTTGGAGAGGCTGGGCAAAGACTACTAATAGCATGCTGAAAGAGTTGCCTGTCAGTCATGGGTTGACTTGGAAAGGTCAAAGTCAAGACTACTCATGTTAGTTTGGACAGGCTAGTACAGAACTACTCAAAATCGTTGGTTACAGGTGATTTCTGAAATCCTTGGATGATAGCTTAGAAAGGCTAATGAAAAGACTATCCATCCTTACTTTCTCAGGTTGAGAACGTTGTTGTTATAATGGAACCTCAACAGTTGTTGAGTACTAGATGTAGGCATCTTGGTCAAACCAGTATAAAATCTTCAGTGTCCTTTCTCCTTTACTCTAATCTCTTTTGTTTTCCTTTATTTTTTTTATCTTTGTCATGCACCTATTACACGGTCTCTTTTAATACTGAGCATTTCATTTAATGAGACTTAGAAAGTAACTTTCTGAAGTCACTAACTGTGTTTCTGCTACACTTCAAGTTTTATACTTGATAGTAATCTTTTTCAGAAGCTTCGAAAATCAAAAAAGGATCAATGCACGATTCAGCCTCCTTATAACATCCCCTGCTGCTTTATGGATCAACGAGTGTCCCCACAAACCAACATAGGTCTTTTCAGCCTGCTCATTCACTCGTTCTTTATCCGTGCCTCTTTGCACTGGTGATCACTCCCTGACTTCATCACTAGGCATTACATGCCCATCAGCTTCCGCTTGATTCATCCCAGAACCACATCATACTGGGAAAAGTGTAGGCTCTAATACTATTTTAACATCCCTATGACTTTTTGGATCAACGACTATCCCCACAAACTAATATGAGTCTTTTCAGTGTATTTTGTCTTCATTCACATTGTAATATCCCAAACACTCGGTGATGTAGATATTATCTACTTTGCCCAACCTCTGTGGCTCACAAGTTTTCTCTTCCCCAACGTCTGAGGGAAACCGCGTTTGCAAGGGGGAGGTATCCATACCCTTACAAGGCATGCTTCGTTCTCCTCCCCAGTCGATGTGGGACTACTCCATACCCTTGGTGGGAATCCACCGCCCATAGGGATCCCAGCGTCCTCGCTAGCACACTGACTCCGAGGCCGGCTCTGATACCATCTGTAACATCCCAGACACCCGATGACGCAGATATTGTCCGCTTTGTCCAACCTCTAAGGCTCACGGGTTTGCTTTTCCCCAACCTTTGGGGGAAAATGCGTTTGCAAAGGGGAGGTATGCACAACCTTATAAGGCATGCTTCGTTCTCCTCCCCAGCCAATGAGGGACTACTTCATACCTCTTGTGGGAATCCACCTCCCTTAGGGAGCCCAGCGTCCTCGTTGGTACACTAGCTCTGAGACCGACTCTGATACCATCTGTAACATCCCAGACACTCAGCGATGCAGATATTGTTCGCTTTGCCCAACCTATAAGGCTCACGGGTTTGCTTTTCCCTAATCAATGTTTGCAAGGGGGAGGTATCCACACCCTTATAAGGCATACTTTGTTCCCTTCCCCAGTGTCCTCCCCCTTGCAGATGCGTTTTCCCCCATAGGTTGGGGAAGAACAAACCCGTGAGCCTTAGAGGTTGGGCAAAGCAGACAATATCTGCATCGTCGGGTGTTTGGGATGTTATAGATGGTATTAGAGCCGGTCCCGAAGTCAATGTACCAGCAAGAACGTTGGGCTCCCTAAGGGGGGTGGATTCCCACGAAGGGTATAAAGTAGTCCCACATCGGCTGGGGAGGGGAACAAAGCATGTCTTATAAGGGTGTGGATATCTTCCCCTTACAGACGCATTTTCCCCCAGAGGTTGGGGAAGAGCAAACCCGTGAATCTCAGAGGTTGGGCAAAGCAAACAATATCTGCATCGCAGGGTGTTTGGGATGTTACACACATGTTTCTTAGAAAAACTTCCCAGGAAGTCACCCATCCCAAAATTGCTCCAAGTCAAGCACGCTTAACTGTAGAGTTCTTTAGTGATAGGCTATCGAAAAGAATATGCATCTTGTTGTATAGGTAGTACAAATCAATTCATGTAAGTCTTCCTTAACTGTATAGTCTTATACCTATACAGTCTTAGGATCCCTCTCATTCGGGTATGTAATCAGTTCATTCATGTACTCCACTGCTTAGTAGTCTGCCAGGAGCCACTCTTTGTCTGTGCCTCTTTGCACCGGTGATCACTCCCCAACTTCATCACCGAGTGTTACACCTTTTCTCGTGCATATTTCCACCTACAAGTGGTATCAGAGTCAGGCTTCTAAGGGGTTGAGCAATCCAACGATTGCAGAGGTTAAAGATCTAAAGGACAGAATGGCAGATCCAAAGGACAGAATGGCATATATCATCCCTTGAAGATTAGTTTATATCTGATGATCCTTTGTTGACAAGACTCGAAGACATGGCATAGTTCATTCATAAGATGAAAAGGACTCAAAAGAGACCTGCTAATAAGTATCTCTCAAAGTAGAAAAACTCAGTCTCACAATCAAGTCAAGTCTCTATTCATGTAAGCCCTGAGCTACAATTGAATATGCTATGTATGTACTATGTGTTACATAAGAAGGGCTATATAAGACATCAGTTCATGATGTTAAAAAGAACTCAACATAAATCAAGACATCTTTGATCTTATTTGTAATATGTCAGATATCTTACCTTGTTAAGGCAATGATATTTGCTGAAAGCTTCTTAGAGAAGAAGAAAGATCTGATACTGTCATTTGAGATTGGATTCTCTATTTGTCAAATATGTCTGAAGTCTAAAATGACTATATCAAAAGGACATCAATTTCTTGAATGACAGATTAGGACAAAGATCATCTTAAGAAAGATCAGAAAGTCTTGCCATGTTAAAACTTGCTGTCATTCTGTGCTTTATTTCCAAAGAGCTTTATCAGAGACATATGAGGTAAATGTTTCTGCATCTTATCTCTTTAATTTTTTTTTTTGAGTTGCTAGAAGGTCATCAAGATGATTCATCTATATATCTCAGTCTTTCTTATAACTATAAAAAGTTGCCATGAACACTTGAAAAAGTCTAATCGAAAACTGGAAAGCTGAAAGAAAGAAATATTCTAAGAGAGTTTACTCTTCTCAAGTTATGTGAAGCCTCCAAGGAGCTATATGATCATGTCATAAATCTTTTTCTGAATTCTTGAAGAGGACCTCATGGCATATCAAGATCTGACCTGTTTTATCAAACATATTCAAACATCATGTTTTTATAAGAAATGGTCAGTATCTTTTACTTCAAAGAAACTGGATTAGGATACACAAATGAAACAGTAGAAGAAAATTCTATGCAACTTCATCCTTTTGATATCTTCTAGTTTTGTTCTTTAGAATGATTAAATAGATACCTTTATAATTAATGAATCCTGAAAAGGATGTCCTTTAAAAAGGTTAGAAAAATCTCTTTATCTGAAACTAATTGATAAAGACCCATAAAAGTCTGGGTACCAAAAGTCTTTTTCGTTCTTGTAGGTATTTCTGTTTTATCTCTTTGCCTGAAACATCAAAAGACGTACTCTGATGTTGATCCATCCAGATATCAGGCTCTGGTTCTAAGTGTTGTCAAAGCTCCTAAGGGTTAATCCTTTCAAGGATCTCTTATGATGATGTTAAAGAAAAAGCTTAAGGAAAACTTTGTGGATAATCTTGTTTGTGTTGAGGAATATCCTAAGATTTTCTATCTCAAGGTGCCTTCAGAAAGTCAGCAGATGAAAGCCAAAAGCTTCAGAGAATAAGCTCAAGAACCTCAATCTTTTAGAAAATTATGCTTAGACCATTCAAGATAATTAGAAAAGAAGTTTTTTCTGATAAACAACATGAGCTGCTTAAAGAAGACATAGAAACTGAACAATTCTGATGCACTATAACTTCATGATAGTTCAGTCTTTAGAAATTATCTTTTGTTGTCAAAGTTCTGAGAGTTTCCCAAAGTTATGAAAACCAAATCATTTCTTGGATATCTATCAATCATGCTTTCATCACCACCATGTTATCTATATTTGTTGAGAAAGCTTTGAGTTGTCAAAGTTTGGTGGAAGCTATGTTGAATGTGTGTTTCAAGCCTAAGAGAAAGGCAAAGTCTAATCTTCATGCTCAAGGCATCATCATCCTTGCTGAGGAGAAGCTCTAAGATCATTTGGATGAATCTGATATCATCAGAGCAAGAAAATATACTCAGGGAGAAGATCAAAAAGGAAAGGCCAAAGGCATGCCAAGTTCATCAAATCCAGATGCTGCGGATGAGGAGTCTAGTGCAAGACCATCCCTTAAATAAGATTTTTTTATCACTTGAACTTCTTGTGCCTTTTATCCTTACAAAAATCCTTTCAGATCATCTTATTCTCATGTGTTTTATGTAAAATCATCCTTTTATGTTAACCTCTTGAAAGGGGGATGCTTAATAAATAGAAGTGTCAACTGAAGATCTTGTATCAAGATGTATTCACAATATCTATGACTAAGGATCTCTTGGTTGTTTCCATCTTTGAAAAGTCTTTAAGTTTTTCTTATGCATAAGCATTCCTTCATAAAAACTCTCCGGGTGGTTTCTTTTCTCTACTGCCTTCTAAAGTTCAAGCAAAGCAATCAAAATTCAGCAAGGTACATATCCTGCTAAAGTTTATGTGTATTAATGTACATGAATGCTAAAAGATCAGTATGCAAGATCAAGTTTACCATCATGCATCTCAGAAGTCAATTTGCAAGACCATAGATTCCTGTGAAGAATGATGTATCAATTTGCAAGTTCAGAAAGAAATCAGGTTACCAAGTGTAAATACGGATCAGTTAGAAAGTAGAAGAAATGTTTAGAAGAAGGTTGTTTGGTCAAAAAAAAAGTCTTGAGGATCAGTGAGTAATGGCATTGTACTCGAAGCTAGAAGAAGAGTTCAGAACAAGTTACTAAAGTTCCTCTGATGATCAGAAACTAAACCTTGAAGCCTCATAAAGTCTCTCCTTCATAAAGTGATTTCAAGAGTAAGAAAACTCTCTTTTGGAAAGAAGGATGAAAAGGAAGGAGTCTTCATCCACATTTTCAGAAGTTTCTCTCTCCCACGTCACTTCATCTTTAGTCACGTCACATCTTTTTTAACTCCTATATCTATCTTTGTTATTAACCGTTATCTTCTTGTGCAAGTCTTTTATAACCATTAACCCCCACACACTTGACCATTCTTTCACTTTACTGTAACCTGAACCTTTCTTCTTCCTCTCCATAATAATCATTCTTCAAAGCTTTAACTTTGCTCCTTTAATCGCTATCTTCATCTTTGTGTCATTTTTTCTCTTCCCTTCTTCTTATGTCCTTTCTTTCAATCTTTATCTTTTAAAGATTTACCCCCACATCTCTTCTACAACAAAGGATAAGAATGTTGCTGAGTCTTTCCCTACAGAAAAACCCTTTTGTATGTTTGAAGACGTTGGTATATAGGACTACTTTGAGAGATTCTTCATGAATAAGAAGATGGCACTTGGGAAGTCCTTGAGTAAATACCTACGAGAAGAAGTCACCGTTCTTAATGAAGCTTTTACATTTTAGAAATGGGAAGAATTTCTGGAAATAAATGAACTCATCTTTCCTCGGTTGGTTAATGCCTTCTACTCTTATCTATAGAGATTTTCATCTTCACAAGTCAGAAAAATGATCAGGGATTGCTCTATCAAGGTTACTATCTCAGGTCTTGCAAAGATCATTAAGGTACCGTGTGAAATGATCGTCTGCATATTTACATCGGACTAGCCAAAATCTCTCGGTGTAAATGAGCGAGATGTGTCTAGGTATCTCACTAACTCTATTATTCACAAGCCCAATGAGATTACCACAGCCATGTTAAGTGCTAGTTCAAGATAAATATACACCATAGTTCAGTTTTCCATCCTTCTACGGATTGGTAGTAAAGACACTCCAGTTGAAATGGATTGCATGCTTCTCTATTGCCTAATGGCAATGAGAAAAGTAAATCTACCTATGCTCATTCTTGATTATATGGTGAGCATTGCAACGAAGGAAACTCGAAGGACAACGAGTGTTCCATATGGCATGCTTGTAACTAAGGTGCTTTAAAAGGCAAAATTCCCCCTTGACAATGAAAGATATAAGTTGTTGGAAGGAACCATCTTCACACTTTCATCCTTCAAAACTGTGAGAAAGAGGTTAATCCTTCGAATATATGAGCTTACAAGGCAAAGCCCCAAAACAAGAAGAGGACAAGCTCAAGAGGCCTCACAGAAGTCTCGGTCCAACCAAGAGAAGGCAAAAGGGAAGAGAAAACTCATTCTTCCTAATAGTGAATCTGATGAAGAAGATGTTCCCTTAATTCAACACTTTGAAAAAAGAACAAAAAAAAGAGAGGAGGCAAGTGCTCAACCATTAGAAGCGATAACCAAACCTGAAAAGGTTATCAACAGAAAAGAGATTGAGCTAAGATGCAAAAAGATACACAAAATTGTTTCATCGGCACCGTTCTGTGGGAGGAAGTTAAAAAATTTCAGGAGGAAGGATATCATGTAACTGTGCTAAGTGATATTGAAGAAGAGGAAGAAGCTATTGAAGAACAGGCTATAACATCATCCTCTGAAGACGAAAAAAATCTTATGACTAGTGACAAGGCCAAACTGAGTGTCGTGACAAGTTCTAGGCCTACACCTGAAGAGCATTAGATAGAGTCCATTATCGAAGAGCTAGATGAAGAAAATCTTGCAACCTATTTTACTCTCGTCCTATTTGAATCCTTACCTCTCTCTTCCATTCATATTTTTCTGGTTAAAGAAGAAGGGGACAGATTGGCTGAGGGTTCAGCTCCTTTTGTTCAAGAAGATGATGCTAACATACTAAGCCAAAATGTTCCTGACTTGCCTACTCAAGCACAAGATATTTCTGATCCTTTTGTTGTTCACATGCTAAATGATGATGATGTTGAGCCTATGCCTGTTCCCGCCTATGCTTTAATCTCTGCATCTTCAGAAAATGCTCACAGACAACCATCCTCACCTCCTTCTAAGGTACAAGATGACACTAGGGGTAACTTACTAAGATCAGGGAATATTGTACCCCTAGACATTCCAGAATCTTCTACCAGAGTTGCTCCTGCTCCAATCAATCAGCTACCTCCCTACCTGTTTGAAACTTTAGCAATCCATCAAATCATCCTGAAGAATCTAAGAGCGATATCTTCTAGACAGGATAGATTTGAGGCAACCTTAGCTGCTTATGGTGATCAACTAAGATAGATGGAGGATCTTCAACTCTAGATGTTTCAGTGAATGCAGCGTGTGTTTCCTGCACACCTCCTTTTTGATGATGCTAAAAGGGGGAGAAGTAAAGATTGAAGAAAATCTGTGCTAAGGATTCAAGGGGAGCTTTGCTGATATGAAAGCAGTACAAGGACTCAGGGGGAGTCATGTTGAGGGGGAGCCCAGAGATTTTTGTTTATCATTTCTTTCTCTTTTAGCATTTTTTTTTTTGTATATCTTTGAACATGCTTTATGTTTATAAAATTTTTTATCATGATCTTTTTTAGTTATGTGTCTTGTTTATATCTTTATTATGTCATATGTTCTGATGCATCTTTTTATCATGTTTCATGTTTTGTTTTTATCTTAAGCTATGATTCATATCATACTCTACCTAAGCTCAGTAAATCACATATGTCTGCCTTTTATCTTGAATGCATATACTTTGTCATGTTTGATCATATACGCTGGATATTAGTCTATGTTTTCTAGTGTAATTGGTCTTGGCCATGTATTTTGAGGCACAAAGTGGTTATTGCTCTGATACTATTTTATGAGCTGAGTATTGATACATATGAAGAACTTATTTGTTTCTTATTTTACTCTCTTTAGAGATGCTTTTCTAAAGCTCTATGCTTAACTTGATCAAAGTGTACATGAATATAGTTTTTGACTTGTCTTCAAAAACCTATGCTTGAATGTGTTAAAAAGACCAAGATTAGTTAGCAAGCTTCAGAAATCTCTCATAGAGTTATGTGTTCCTTGTTTTTCACAAAACCTGTTTCAAAAAGGTTCATACATCTTTTATTTTAAAAAATAACATTCTTCATAATCTGTTTTTTATGAGAAAAGTTTCATAACTCAGTTTAAAAGCTTCTTCTTGATGATTCAGGAACTAATTTCTATACAAGCTTTAGAAACCTGGATAGCAATGTATTGATTTTATCTCTTTTATGGTTTCTTTGAGTATCAGAAACTAAATAAGTTTCATTCTGCTTTTCAAAAATTATAAATGCTCTGCTTTGTTTTCTTATATACTTCTGAGCATTCTTTACAAAGTTTTCTTTTGGTATAAGACTTGCTGAAAATGGATTTTGCAAAGATAAAGTATCACAAGTTTTACTTGTTAAGTTTTTCAAGCATAAGGATATTCAGAAAGTTCCTTTATTTTGACAAATGATCAAGCTATTTGTTTATCCATAGCTTAACCGTCTTTCTCTTTAACATATGTTCTCACCATGATAAAAAAGTATGCCAGAGTTTGCCGTATGCTTAAAACGAAACAACAACAATATTGATTAAATGTCACTTCAGGCCAAAATGTTTTCACATGCTTGTCATCATGCCTTAAGAAAAAGAACTTTCTAAGTATCTCTCGTTCTGTTTGATTGAAAGAATATGCCTATCTCGTTTACATTTCTGTAATCTTTCTTTCAATTATCTCTTCAAAAGATTTTTTTCAAATTGGCTTGTCGTTATCAAAAAAGGGAAAATTGTTAGCTCCAGAACCCTTGTGCTCATGTGTTTTGAATGACAATAAAACCAATTCAAAGAAAATACTTTGAAGAACGAATAATATCTCTATTAAGTTTCTTGTAAGTTTACAACAAGTATCTATCATTTAGCAAGAGTAAGACTTATATTTCACTATGCATGTGCAAACATGTTACCAGATTTGCTCTATTAAAGAAGTAGAATTATATTCTTATCTAAGTCCTTGATAGCTAAGGATGAGAGGAAGACAGAAATGTTAATTACAAGAAACCAAGGAAAGAGACTTCAGAAAGTAGCGTGGGACATCAAAAATACTCTCAAGATGAAGATATCAAAATATGTCCATATACAACGTGTTACTTAGTCTTTAGTTATCACAATCACAAAGAATTCATCATCAAGAAGAATTGATTGAAGATCTAAAAGCGAAATATCTCATCAAGGGCTGATTACGTACATCAGAAAGCTCACCTGTGAGTAGAGCAAAGAATGCTACAAGAAAAGGAGGAAAATTTGAAATTTAAATTTCAAGTTATCAAGTCAAACCCAGTCTTAAATTGGTATATCATCTCTTCTGTCTTTTTGATCAATGACCTAGGCTTCATGAAGGACGAGTTCAGAAAACTGGCTCAAAAAGTAGAAAAGTAATTTTTGATGGGAGATCAGAAAGTTCACATTTACAACGACTTCTGCAACCGATATAACAGTTCTATCAACCTCTTTTCTAGCTGCTTCTTTCAAGACACAACTAGTGATTAACACATGTCACTTGAAGAACTGATCTATGGCAACGGTCACAAAGAAAGACCATTATATAAAGAAATGTTGAGCATGAAAAACATGAGAGATGTTGAAGATTCAAGAAAGAAAACTCTACAAAAATCTTCTCCTACTTCCTGGAATATTCAATCCTTATCATGTAATCAGTTTTATCTTTGAAGTGTAAAGAAAATATTCCTTCTATATTCTTAATTAGATTTATACTCTTCTTGTGGAAGAAGTAGAAGAAGAAAGTCATTCAAGTTCTCCTAGGATCTTTTAAAATGTATCATCTTTAAGGAAACTTGAGTGTAGGTTAGTTTGAGTGGCAACCCAAACACTTAACCTTTGTATCCTAGATCCGTTAGTAATCAGCATGAGACACAGCTTGGAAAGGCTAAGTTAAAACTACTTGCAATATGATAGCAAGATGTTCTTGCTTATCACGGTTTAGCTTGGAGAGGCTAGTTGTAACATCCCCTGCTGCTTTATGGATTGACGACTGTCCCCACAAACCAACACGGGTCTTTCCAGCGTGCTTTGTCCTCACTCACACGCTTCCTGGGAAGGACTCACGCTTCTGAAACTTCCAGGAAGCGTGTGAGTGAACAAAGCTGCTGGAAAGACCCGTGTTGGTTTGTGACGATCGTCAATCCATAAAGCGGCATAGGATGTTACAAATGGTATCGAGCTGCACCTCTCGATGCGGTGTGGTTGAGGGACTAACCGGCGGAGTGAGTGGGCATGTAACGCCGGGGATTGCGAAGTCGGGGAGTGATCGCCCAGGTGCAAAGAGGCAGAGACAAGGCGGCTCTGGCGGAACAGCGGAGGGGTACATGAATGAACCGATTACACACCCGAATGAGAGGGATCCTGAGACTATATAGGTATGGGACTATACAGTTAAGGAGGGCTTATATGAATTGATTTGTACTACCTATACCAACAAGATGCATCTTCTTTTCGGTAGCCCAAACTGAAAGAACTCCACAGTTAAGCGTGCTTGACTTGGAGTAATTTTGGGATGGGTGACCTCCTGGGAAGTTTTCCTAGGAAGCGTGCGAGTGAAGACAAAGCATCTTTGAAAAAGACCGTGTTGGTTGTGAGGGCGATCGTCAATCCATAAAGCAGCAGGGGATGTTACACTAGTCAAAGACTACTTGCAGTTTGGAGAGGTTGTGGAAAGACTACTTGCAGTTTGGAGAGGTTGTGAAAAAACTACTTACAGCTTGGAGAGGTTGGGGAAAGACTGCTTGCAGCTTGGAGAGGCTGGGAACAGACTACTTGTAGCATGTTGAAGGAGTTACCTATCAATCACGGTTGGGCCTGGAGATGCCAATGTCAAGACTACTTGGTTGGGCTTGGAGAGGCCAGTATCAAGATTACTCAGTTGGGCTTGGAGAGGCTAGTGTTAAGACTACTTGCAGCTTGGAGAGGCTGGACAAAGACTACTAACAATGTGCTAAAGGAGTTACCTGTCAGTCACGGGTTGGCTTAGAGAGGCCAAAGTCAAGACTAATCATGTTAGCTTGAAGAAGCTAGTACAAAAATACTCAAAATCCTTAGTTACAAGTGATTTCTGAAATCCTTGGATGGTAGCTTGGAAAGGCTAATGAAAAGACTATCTATCCTTACTTTCTCAAGTTGAGAAAGTTGTTGTTATAATGGAACCTTAACAGTTGTTGAATACTAGATGTAGGCATCTTGGCCAAACTAGTATAAAATCCTATGTGTCCTTTCTCCCTTACTTTGATCTCTATTGTTTTCCTTTATTGCTTTATCTTTGTCATGCACCTTTTACACCATCTCTGTTAATACTAAGCATTTCATTTAATAAGACTAAAAAAGTAACTTTCTGAAGCCACTAACTGTGTGTCCACTGCACTTCAAGTTTTATACTTGATAGTAATCTTTTTTAGAAGCTTCAAAAATAGAAAAAAGATCAATACACGATTCAACCCCCCTTCTTGTGCACATTTCCACTTACAATATGTTTATAAATATATAAGGAGACTAATGATATTGAAGCTCATAGAAGATCTTTTTCTTGTATTTGGATTTATAGTCAATGAATTCTTTGTTTCCTTTTTATATGTTTTTGTAAAATTGAGAATTAGTTATTACACGAATCAATCGAATTGCTATAGATATTTAAATAAGGCTCGCTAAGTTATAAGTAATGATTCCTAAGTTTAATGTCATGACTTAAGAATGATGTTGTACTTGGAAGAGTGTTACAATAAGTCTAGGTCATTGAATCTTACAAAAATGATCAAGATTAAAACATAAAATCACATGATATTTTTAAATGATCATGTGATCATTAGTTACCATTAATAACTTTTAATCCTGACCATTTATATATGATTACATAGCTCAAATTTACTTTTCTCACTTTCATAATGAGCAATATTATTTCAATACTCGAAAAAAGGTGTCTCACTAGGTTACTCATTCAATTACCGTTGGATGTAATGGTGGTATCCACTGGTGATGATGAAGTGGTCGATGGAAAAGGTGTTCTACTTGCTAGATATGATCAATTAAATTATAATTAATCTAGTGAAACACCACTAGGGAGCATAGTTTTCAAAACCAGATCGGACCTATTGGTTTGGACTGAAAACCAATAAACTAGTCGCAGACCTGTCATGCAAGAACTAGTCATGCTTTCATGAGATGAAATTTTAATGAAAAATTCCACTTGTGGGGATCCAACCTAACCACTAGGCCAATAGCTTATTTGTGTCATTCTATCTTATTCAACACACACACACACACACACACATATGTATATAACTTATTTAATTGCATTAAATTTTATTTTTATATATTAATTTAATTAAATTCGGTTCAACCGATTAAATCAGTGACTCATCGGTTAAACTAGTGACTCAGTGTCTTGGCCAAATTGATTACTGGTTTGGTTCTAAAAACTATGCTTGAAAGTTCTCCACCAAAAAATTGGCTATCTCTATAGGCTTTTAAGAAAAATATTATTTGTACTCATTGTGTGTGGGACACTGTATTGACACATACTTTATCTACCATTGGATGGGATGTGGACCCCATTCAACTATAGTCTACACCTCATTCAATGATAGATGAAGTATGTGTCAACACGGTGTTTCATATTCAATGAGTACAAATAACATACCTCTTTTTTTTTAATGAAGGCATCCTTCAATTCTAATCAAATACATTGGCTGCCAAATCCTGAACCCATGAGTCAAATCAGCACGAATACTCCGGTATTGGGGTCGCCACCTTCAATCAAGCCATTGTTGCATCCAACACTTCAAATATATCCAGCTACCTTTTAGCAAATCCCAAACATTTGTTTTGTCTGTCCAGCTACCTGTTTGTTTGTCTCTCCTGTGATTGACAGTTTCTCCAATGCATTTAGGAACCTGCGCATGTGATTTAGGTACTCAGGGAAACTTTCGAGGTTGCAATAGCTCCCACCCTTAACCCACAAAGGCTCATATTTCTCCTTGGAAAGTTCCCACAATCGCTTTCCATGAGACCAATCAACGATATCATCGCTTGTTCCCTGCTCATATGTAATCCATAAGCAGAGAAATAAAAGTACCATTAGCACCGGGACTTGTAACATTTCGTCAAAGATTGCAAATGCCACTATGACAAATATTCATGTCAGATAAAGTGTGTGTCTGGAGTACTGAATTCATGAATAGTGATAAAAAAACTGACTCCCTAACAACATCGGGTTTTCCAAAATTATTTTTGTTACATTTACTGCCATGGCTGGCTACTATCCCAGCTAGCTGCCCTTATCAAATAATTTACATTATTTCGGCCAGTGACTCATATATCTCTGGCAACAAGAAGCAGAGAAATGCAAAGAAGGGTTAATGTTATGAAATATACGAATGATTAAGATTATATTGCTGGCTTCAACTTCAAGTAATGAATATAACAGCAAGAACAACCAAAAAACCATCATTTAGTTAACGCTCTATCCAACATAGCTTAGAACTGCAGATCCAGAAAGAAACAAAAAAAAACAAAAAATCAGCTTTGCTTTTGCAGAAACAGATGAGTGCTACATATTAGTTTCTACCCCATCAGCATCTTTGTTCTTCATAGCTGCACCCAGTTTCTATATTAGTAGAACGCAACCAACAAAACAAAGCATTGTGGAAGAAGCATTTGGAAAAGACACGTTTTTATGCCTATGCTTTACATTGACTCAATGTTGCAAATTGACAGTGAGCATCAATCTATATGGTGAATCATTGATAGTGAATGGTAGTCCGCACCGACCTTAGCATCCTATTAGAGTATCAGCCTCCCTATGAACATAGTCATTAAATGGAACATTATGTACATGTTTTACATTTTGCTTTTGAATCTTAGATTGCTTTATAAATTCAGTACAGAATGCGAAATTTGAGAAATACTTTGAAATGTCAGGAGTAATTCAAAATGATATCAAGCGCTGCCTTCAGTTTTTGTCATTTCAGTTTTTACCCCAGGACATAAGATGAACTGGTTGACTCAAGTTGTCCATCTTGTAAAAAGATCTGAAGGCTCATTTATTGAAAATAATTCTTGTGAAATAAACAGATGAAAACACACTTCTTTTCTTCTAATTCATTTGATTAAATGAACAGAAAAGTACTCCTTAATTTCAACTTTCAAACACCCCCAGATTCCAAAACACCCACAGTTCTTAATTCGGATGGCATCTTCACAGGAAGTAAAGGTAAAAAAATTGACAACGGAAAAAGTCCAACCAAATCGGTCCCATGAAATTAACAAGGTATACGTACGTGTATAACCAACACTGGACAGTCGACATGCCTTATTTTGTCTATATTCTGAAAAGACAAAAGAGACATTTGTTAATACAGAACTCAGTGAAAAATGTTGCAACAGACATGAGAATCACGAATAACACTCAGAAAAACTTACTTTGAATATGTCAAACCAAAATGTCATCTTGACGGGGTACAAGACCCTTAACCCTGAAAGGATGGCACTGTGTAGAAGAACAGCTCTCAAGTTCTTTGACTTAGAGGCCAAGTGTACTGTTGGCCCACTTCCAACCGACTGACCGTACAAAATAGCTCTTCTTGCTTGATTCCATATTGATTCGTCAAACAATTAAACACTGCCTCTATGTCACAGAATGTGGTTGGCTCCGTTGGCTGTCACAGTTGGAGAGATAATCACACATATGTTATTGAGTTAGATTAGTCGTTATAATGATTGGGTAAAAATCAAAAGACACAAATACCAAGAAATAAAAATAAAGATAAAAGACACGGAATTCAACTGGATTTGATAATATTTCTTCCTTATATGTTCATGCAGACTCACATACACTCCCAACTCCCAGGCTTCAGGGCAACCTCCTAAAATTCTGCGAGTCCAATTAAGGCTCCCTAAAATCCTTATTGAAAACAGCCCTATTACCCTATAAAATGGCAGAACAAGGATAAAAAGGAAAGGGAGAAGAAATCGGAACTGTTGATGCTCCGTATCCTGAATAGTCATAGCTGCAATGTAGCAGAAAGTAGTTAAGAAAATAGTAGTAAGGAACTCTAACACTTGAAACTGATATTTATACTAGAGATTAATTTTGGTACAGAAAAAACTATAGACTAATAGATATTACAAAAATCAAACACCCGTACTAATGTGATAACATATGTTTGACTGTAAATTTTTTTTACACTAATTATGTATTAAAATTAATATATTAAATATTTGCATAAATTGTTGAGAAGTTAGATATCACTGAAAAGAAATTAGTCTTGATACATTCAGCATAGAATGTTTTACACAATTGATCAATCATATTTCATTATATAAGTGACTTTTGAGGTAGTTATTCCAAAAGTTAAACACTCTTAATGATAAAATAATACATGACTCGAATGATAAAATAATATACATGATTAGATAAATATATAAAAATATTTTACATTGACCATTAGGATGTAAATAAACTATGATGAACTAGGTTTTGGTTTGAATAGATTTGATCTGTATTTCTAAAAAGTAGCCTAAGTCTAACTCAATTATTTTACATTTTTAGTTTGATTTTTTTAAAAATCAAACTTGACCTAATAGCCTATTTAAAAACCTATATGATGATAAAGTTTGTAAATATACCAAAATGCTAAGCATACTCTTGGACTAAAATGCATCTGAATATGGGGAAAAAAATTAAGTAAGTAAAAAGGCTCCTTAAATATGTCAAAAAGTTTATTGTTAAATAGATCAAAATGCTTCTGTTGTTATTATTAGATGTTTTAAAATAATAATTATAACAATAAACTAGCTTGGTACGTAGGCTCAATAAGCCTTATCAAAGCTTATAGCGTGACCATTTTGGCTAGAAATACTTTTTGAAAAAATCTTAACCTAACATATTTACTAAATAAACTAGGTCAAACTAGGTTTAATATATTCTAAATCGAATGCTCCTGACAAGTCACATGTCTAATATTTTTCTGCGGATCTTATTGACATTTTATGAACATATAATTCTTATTTTTATATATTTAAAGAAATATATTATATGTATATATTAAATAATTTCAGATTATATATTAAATAATTTCAGATTAATGTAATGTTTTAAAAATATAAATATATAATATATAGCAATTGAATCAAGTGGATCGCTTTAAGAAAAATGTTATTCAATGCTTAATATTTGTTTTCAACTCATATTACTGTATTGGCTAACCCCTCTGATATAAAAAACATAAAGCAAATTGGAAGCTAACCAGATAAATGGTTCACCAAATAATTTTTCATTCTTAGGAATAGTATTACTGAAAAACCTATTTTCAAAAATAATTTTTTCGTGAATGCAATATAGAGACACTTAGTATGTAAAGTGAATATCAAGTCGCATTCTCGGGGATACGGTATATTTTTTCAAAAATACCCATGATAAAATGATGCTGACTTACATTGGTGGTTTGGTGTTGGTTGATGATGGTCCAGCCTCAATTTGTAGTGGTTTAACCTTGACTGGTGATGGTGTGACATCAGTCAACAATTGTCCAGCCTTGATTAGCGGTGGGCCACTGTCTACCGACGGTGTTCCAACATCAATTAGCAGTGGTCAGCATGGATTGGAGGTGGACGATAGTGGTTTATTCGACAATATTGATGATTGTTCGAGATTTACGGTTACAATTTAGTTTTTTTTTAAAATTTTCTAAAACATTTCATTTCCATTAGAATGTTGGATTTTTATGGAAGATGGATGGAATAAAGATGAATTCATTTTCATTCATGATAATACAATTTTTCTAGAAATATTTTTTCAATCTCTGCAAATAAAAAATGAGAATCTTTCATTCTCATTCTCATATTCCTGGAAATGTTATTTTGAACATTCTACGGATCACACGTACGCCCGTGACGGAAAGTAAAAAAGGCTAGAAGCGTATGCAGCACCATTGGCCTCCATGATGAGACGAAGTTATTGCACCTAGAGCATGACACCATACGCCAAAATCCCAACAGTGCTCACTTTTCCGTTCCATATTAGCAACGGTATCGACAGCAGTTATTAAAACGAAGTAATCAATAAAAGGAAATAAATTTAGTCTGAAAGAGATGTCTGACACTCGGATATAGCATTTTAGACGAACGAATTGAATTAGCGTACGGAGAACTATGCAAAATAAGCAAAGGGACCGAGAAAGGGACCTCATGATATTGACACGGAGATGAGCCCTGAGCTGAACGAAGAGGTCGATCATCTGACCCAGGTCAGCGGCATTGCCATGCGAGTAGAGCAACGTGAACCTCGCGAAAGGGTGTTTCCAGAAAATGGCAACGATCTTGTTTCCACCCTTCGGGTCCAGCTTGTGCACCTCCACGCTCGTCTCTCCCGTCAGCGGCGGCGAGAATATCAGCTTCTCATCACCCTCCGGACCCTTCAATGTCTCGTACGTCGGTGGCTCTGGTGGGAACAACGCGCATCTTGTTGCCACGCTTCCCGTAACATTGCCCATCTAACCCCAGTTTTTCATATGCACCGGGAAGAAATTAAACAAACACACACGCACTGTCTGTTTTCAGTTATATTATTACTATCTGATTCAACGTTGATGAGATCTTCGAGGATATATATATATATATATTATCGTCGTCTTATTGTATTTTGTTATAGATGTGCGAAAAAGAAAGGGGAAAAGAGGAAATAATAAAATGAAATTTTGTTTCCGTATTTGGGGGAAGAGCGAGGATGTCTGTGTTTGTTGGGGTAGTTTTGTCGTTGCGTTGGATTGGGACGACGATGGGGAATTGAAGCTGCTGCGTGCATGACGCAATCCCAAGTGGCATGTGGCTGTGTGAGATGAAAACCAAAGAAGGAAAGTGAAGAGTGGCAGAAATTAAAATAGATCCGGATTAAGCGGGTTAGCGCGCTGGAGTTGGTGTGGTGCTGCGCCCGTGGAGGACCGTTCAGTTCACATTTCCTTCGCATCCGTTCGATTCTCACTTTGAACAGAAAATGGAAAAACTAACTAGACAAGTAAGTGCTAAAACCACAGTAAATTGGCCTGACTCAAATGAAATCATAGAATCTAAATTATTTTTAAAATTTAGAGTGATGAGTGAATCTGGATAGTCTTTGATAAAAAATGTTACTCAATTTTTAAACATCTGATTGATGCCATTGTAGTTTCTTATGAGAGCTGAGACACATAGAGCTATGTGATTGTTTTGGTTAGGTAGTTTTATACATTTTGGAAAATTTACAAAAAATCGTAGAAAAGGCTACCCATTGCTGGTGCTTTTCTTCACCTTTCCCTTCATGATAAAACTTTGCTCCATCAAGAGGTCTCAAACAATGAAATCAAATATGCTATTTTCTCTATAGGGGGTTGGAAAGCTCGCGATCCTAATGGGCTTCCTGCTATGTTTTACCTGAACAACTGGGACTTGGTGGGTGCATCCCTCCAATATTGGTCCATACAAATCTTTGCTCACCTAGAATCAATTCATGCATCCTCTTGGCTTATTTTTGTGAACGGTATAAATAGGATTAGCATAGACTTTTGATGCGGATTGTCACTACCCATAACAAATTAAAAATAATTTTTGTTACTAAATTATACAAAAAATACAGTTAGGGTGCAATCCGAGTCATCTCACGTGGAAGCATTGTAATTGATCCTGAAAAATTGGGGGTTTTGAAAATCGTTGACTGCAAATTAAATTGAGAAAAGTTCTAATAAGAGAAATTACCTGCACAAAGATTCCTTCGAATTAAAATTGTTCAGCCATTGATTCAAAGATAAAATTATGGTGGTGGTTGCTTCCATTAAAATGTTAACACATAACAACACTATAATTCTACTTAACGGTTATACAATCGCACTCCAGTTAAGGGTTTTGCTAACATATGAACTAGTAATTCACCAACGTGATTCTATGAATCTATGTCAGTTTGACTACCAATTATAGCAACCTAATTTCAATGAAATTAATCCCAATCCCTTACCCAATAGATAAACACCACATCAAGAGAACAACTCTAACAAAAATAAGTTACGATAATCCATACAATTAATAATTGAAAGAACTGACAAAGGTATAAGGGAAACCAACCACAATTGCACTAAAAGTATGGGAATCTCGTGAATAATTTCAACTTTTAGTCACCCCTATGCATGGTAGGAAAATTACTTCTCCATAGGGGGAGTGTCACAGTCATAGTCTAATGAAAAGTGGTAAATTACAATCCAAAATTTTTGATTAAAAACTGACTAAGAACCCTAACCTAGAGAGAGAGCGAGAGTGAGAGAGAGAGAGAGTTTTTAGTTAGAGAAAATAAAATGCCAAAAGCCTCTAAGAAACTCCGCTCTACGTTACAAGTGTAGCCCCCTTTAATTCTCTCCATGGAGTTATAATCCAAAGGCTCAATATCGCAGACTAAAATTGCAAAATTTAGGTGAAGCAAAATCACTTATGACCGCTATAGCGGTCCTGTCAATGCTTGCAAGCGCTGCTGCCAAATCCCCTCTCTGGTGACTGCTATAGCGGTCCTATCCTTCATGGTTCGTTGCTTCTTTCATCTGGAGAGGTTCTAAGATCTCTTTCTAGCTTAGCTCACCAATTGGAAGTTCCTGATATTCAACAAAGCTCACATTAAAAGGTTAATAGCACAGATAATTTAAGAAACAATTATTTATTTCAAAATGGTGCTAATAACCATGAGATTACATACAATGCAAGATAAGGACAAGGTGTAAACTCACCAATTAAATACCACTTAAGAACAAAACAAATACAAAATATTTAGAGTTGGGATATAAAATGGGTGCATAAATGCAACCCATCAAATCTCCCCCCACTTAAACAATTGCATGTCCTCATGCATGGAACTCATATGTAAAAGTAAAGACGAAAATACAGGATGCTACTAAGCCTAATGATGCAAGATGCATGACACACACATGATATGCCAGAACTTAACCAAGCAAGGGAGGTAGCTAGAAATGGTAAAACAATAGCCAATACACAACAAAGAAGCTAGAATCCAAAGGCACTCACCAGGTCAATTAAGATAGCACATGGCAAGAATGAGCAAAACAAGTATGACTGAGTTAACCTCACAAGTGAGATGTGTATCACTTTCCACTCAAGATCATAATCTTATAATACACTCTAGCACTAAACAAAGAACTTCTTCCATAAGCTTGCCTTTCTTCTCAGTCACCATGAGTCAAACACATGTCTGGGCATATTTCAAGAGGTCTTTTTCAAGGCGGTAACTGGGCTTAGGTATAGGTGGGATAGACGAGAGATGGGCTAAACTTAGTTCCTGCAAGAGTAAGGTGCAACACAAGAACTTACAAGAGAAAAAGCAACACCCCCAATTGCCTTTCCTGATTTGAATCCAATGAATGCCTACAAGGAAGATTGGCAAAACTCATTTTTTTTATTATCATTTTTTGAAGGGGGTTCTACCAATCCATACCTTTTTTGTCATGGGCTTTCAACTCTTTTTTTTTCCACCTCAGGCAATAGTTTCCCTACACTTAGATTGTTGCACATATTAGTTTGCACAAAGCTTTTACAGATCCTAAGTTGGGTACTACTCATTGTTTTCCACTTGGCCTTGTATTGTGCTAATAAACAAAAATGAGGGAATAAGTTCAAATGGGGGTAGCCAAAGGGTAAATGCATGCAGGGTAAGCTCTATGGGTAAGTGGGTGAAAAGAAGGAATGCATCAATCATCAACATACTAGACAATGCGAAGATAATGTTTTGACCAAGAATTAGGCAAGTTCTAGAATCCATTCCAAGAAAGTGCACACACATTAACAAGTTCAGTGATTATACAGTAAAAATCACATTTAGGTCTAAAAGCTCACACGTAAAAATAATCAACCAGGCAGATAAATTAAATTTGATTGCATTGCTCATGTGACCATCAAATTAACCAGTGCACCATGGAAATCAAAACAGAAAATAGTTATAAGTGCAAGTATTGTTTAACCATAAACTAACCAACTCCCATTTTTTTTTAATGCGTGACAAAGGAACAAAGAAATATAAAGAAAGGTACAAGGGAAAATAAAAGTCAGCAGAAGGGCCCTCCCCACACCTAAAAGTCAGCAGAAGGGCCCTCCCTACACTTACAAAAAGGCATTGCCCTCAATGCCTAGGCGAGTGCAATCAATTAGAGCAATGGGAAGGAAAGCTCAGTAATCATCATCCTCATAGGCCTCCTCCTCTGAAATCTCGGTGTCAGGGTCATCCTTCCAAGAATCTGAGTTAGGGTCCACACGAGGCTCAGTGCACCGAGGTGATGGGGGTGGAGCCTACTCCTCAGCCTCATCATCTGCAGGGGCTCAATGTCCTAAATCCGCAACTCCAGGTGGACCATCCTCCTTATGATCCGCTCCTTTGAGGCAGTCACATCGGCCATGATCTGCCATTGTATAGTGGCAAGGGCTTCCTCGAATGGATGGGAAGAGAGCTAGTCCCTGTCTCTCCCCCTTGAGACTTCTTCTTGGCCTTGGAGTCCTTAGGAGCAAATTTTTAACAACATAGCCTTGCCCGGCTTCGCGTGGACATCATCAGGGAGAGTGGGGACGGTAGTGGCTATGGCCATCCTGGTGATCAAGGAGGGGTATGGTAGGCCATTGCAGGCCTTATCATGGTGAACTTGCTCCATGTGTCGCTGTATCAGGCTGTCACGACCCAAAAATCGTAATCGGCACACAAGGAATATTGTCCCTTATGGAAGCCTTCTAGAACTAATTTCATGCAATCATACATAGTAAATTACTAAATTAATGCTCATAATAAATCATAAAATAAATAAATAAATTTCTCAAAATTTCTTGAAATCTTTATTAATACAGAATACATAAAATATTTGATTATTCTAAATCGTTCCAAAACCTATAACTTAAATAGACAATTTTAAATCATGTTTCAGGAAAAAATTACATAAAATATCATAATAGTAAAATAACATAACTTTAAAATAACCATGCATGCTAAATGATATCTGAGAACCTTGACTGCACACTACTGGAGCACTCTATTTTAACATGATCCAAATTTAAATTTTCCTACGAAGTGAAGCTCACCAATAGAAACGACTACATGGCTTACGAAATTTGGCGAACAATAATAAGATCTGCAGCTGTAATTGTAAGGGAGAGGAAAAAGGAGGGGTGAGTTCATCAAAACTCAGTGAGCAAGTCTCCGCACACAATCCACATGGGACAACAATAACATACATAACATATACATGCAGTTGATAAAAACATTTTATATATTTAGATACATGTAACTACACTGAAATAAAAACTTATCCAAATGAAATCATGGCAATAACTAGTAGAGAAACATGAATTATTCTGTACATAATATCTGAGCTGAATAGCTGAATATGAGCCAATGGCTAATCTGATGGACACCTACCTAGGTTCCATAAATGGACACCTCACTAGGTTCCTTATTGTGGGTGAACTAGTCTTCTAGTGGATCACTTGATACCAAGGTTAATGATCATTCCTGCAGCTGTTAACTCACTATTTTGTTTCTCACTAATTATTAAAATAATAATAACTTGCAGTAAAATTGAATAAATCTGAAAGCTCTGAATTCATATAATTCTAATAATATGACTGTAGCATAACTGAGGTTCTAAAATCATGCCCAATGGATCACCAGCTTCTAGACATAGTGATTTCAGAAGCCAACAGAATATGTATCTGATAATTGTTATATTCTAGCAATCTGACTTTAGTATAACTGAGGTTCTAAAATCATGCCTAAGGGATCACCAGCTTGTAGACATAATGATTTCAAAAGCCAACAGAGTATATATCTGACAATTGTTATGAATCATACTTTGTTCAATACTTTCAATAAATCATATCTGATATTCTAAAATCTTAATATGAAATCCATAGTATGAAAACATGATATTCAATATTGTTGCTATAAATATTAAACTAAGGTATCATAATTTCATAAATTGGAAAAAAAAAATTTATAACATGCAAGGTATCAAACATGGTCTCATGAGCTTTCTAAAATAAGGTTTTCATGAAAACCGTGAAAAACAATAATTTTTCTAAAATTTCTATAATCCATAAAAGCATATTTTCTAGGTATAAATGATTCTAAAATTCAATAAATAATTTATATAATATTGGAATAATAATAATAATTACCAAAAGTATGGCTATGAGCTTAAACCCTCTCACCGTTTATTGTTGGGAGTGCCTGACCACTGCCTACATAATACTGGAAATTGGAATGGCACTATCAACCGCCATAGAATTATAGACAAGAATTAGAAATGACTTGGAATTGAACGAGAAGAGAAAACATACCATAATTATCTAAAGATTTGCAAAACTCATAACCATATAAGGATAAAAATGAGAGGACCTGACAGAAGAGATTATTCGAAGATGACTGGGAGAAATTGCGTCTTTCTCTATAGGGAAAAATCTTTGGGCAGCTAAGGTTTTTAAAAGAATGTTTAGAAGAACTATAATATGCTAAATTTATATTAGAAAGTGAAAGATATCACTAACAAATTTTATTTTTTTTTATTTTATATCTATTTTCATTTCTCTCTTTTTTTTGTTATGACTTTTGTAAGCATTTAACTTTCCCTACAATTAGAATTTGGCCTCCAAGCTAGAAATATAACTTGTAGATAATTGAGTTAACTTTCTAATGCCACAAAAATCATATCAATCGGACATCTACAATTCAAGATATTTGTAAAATACTAAATAAGGGTCATACTTGACAGCATAAGAACAAAGCTATATTAAAGATCTTTTATAGATATATCCTAACTAAGTGGGTGATATCAATAACAATCAAATAAGGACAATAGCAAGACTAAATATAATCATATCTTTTATAACTACTTGGATAATTTGCATTCAAACTACTCTAACATATCTCTCAATTATCTTTTGTATCACGGATATATTTACATATATATTGAAATGAAATGCCAAAATAAATAACATCTATCTTGATATATTCAAATTATGTATTTGTTTCTCTTTTGAAATAGTAATAATAATAACAATACCAACAACAACAACAATAATAATAACAATAATGATGATGATGGTGATGATGATGATGATGATGATGATGATGATAATTTACATGATGAACAAATTTTGTACTCAATTCTAGTAATTAATAACTTCTTGAAAATATCTAATAATTTTCTATAAAATAGTATCTAACAAATTATTTTCATAATACATGTCAAATATAAATAATATCTAATATCTTCAAGTAAGTATCATTGTAATTCAGCAATGCTTGAAAAAATCATTTTCAAATCACAATGGTCATGATTTTGGTTAACTACCAATCATTTTAAAAATCTTCAACTATAGATTTGTCTGGATCCAAATTTTCATGAAACTAATATGCATACACAAAAACATATTTTTCTAACATATTCATTTAATTCTATAAATTTGTATTTTTGAAAGTATCTGACTATTTTATAACCACTTTAAAAATTATATCTATTATCAATATAAAATACTTTATGCTAACATCGTTATTACTAAAGTAATATTTGTGAATACTATATATATACACTAATATTTAAATCTTTATAGAATAATTATAATCTCTAATGAAAGGTAGAAACCAATCTCAAATTGATGCTTCATTTACACACACACACACACACACACATATACATATATTCAAATATAAATTGATATTTAACATCATAAATATGAATGATATATATCTAAATAAATCCTAACATAACCTTAGAAATGATATAAAAACTAATTTATGAAGAGCATATGTGAAAAAGGAAAATTTAGTATCTGTACCTTTTCTAATTCTAGCAATATCTACAATGTTGTGTGATACCCGGTGTATACGTGACAGTGGATAAGTTTTATTTTGCCCCAGGGTCCCCTGGGATCCACCCGTGTTATCAGAAAGGCCCTGAGATGCCTGAAGGAACTTTAGTGCAGTTGATGTGTGAACTGTCACCGCTATAGCGGTCTAGGACCGCTATAGTAGTCACAGTGGGGTAGGTGTGCGTTTTTGGCATCCAAGAGACCGCTATAGACCATTATAGTGGTCATGAGAAGGTGGCAGCATGGTTTTGGGGGTTCTAGGGACCGCTATAGCGGTCATGTTTGGGTGGCAGCAGCATTTTTCACTCTCTGGGGACCACTATAGCGGTGTCAACAGTGCACGAACAGTGCAAAACGCGTCGTTTCATGTTAGTGAGACCCCCTAACCCCCATTTAAACACCCCAACTCAAAAATTTTCCCCCATTTTCGAGCCCTACTTCTCCAAACTCCCTCTCCCACTCCTTTCTCACAAATCCACTCCATTTCTTTTCCTCCCAAGAGATCAAAGGTAAGATTTATGGGCTTTTATTGTTCCTTTCCTTCCCATTTCATATCTTGGTGATTGGGTTGTGGTTTGTCTCCATTTTTGTTAAGTAGAGGTACTCCCCAATATTATTAGAGTTGTGTTTGAGTAATCTAGAGGTTAACAGAGACTAATCTAGAGTTTTATGGCTTCAATGGCAGACGTTAGTGTCATTCCTCCTCTCCGGAGTCCTCGCGGAGTTGGCGGTTCACAGTCTACCCCTCCAGGTGAGTGGGTTTGAGCTCATGACCTTAGTTTGGTCATTACATTATTATTTTCTAGCATTACAGAGTATTTAGAGGATTTTAAATGGATTCTAGTACGATATGGCTTCATGAAAAATACATATATTTCACTAGAAAAGCTCCATTTGAACTTATGCATAAAAATATGATTTTAGAAATGCATGGGACCATATTTATTTTATAAAAAGCTTCATATGATTTAATTCACAAATTGATTTGACTATGAATAAATGAGATTTGCTGTGATTTATGAATTGAGACTTACAATTGCTAGTAATGAGAAATGTTGAACTAGAAACATAGAACTCCTCCTTTGTGATTTTAGAGGTTTTAGAATGGAGAGAGTTACTGAGAGGAACAGAACTGTGAGTTAACGGCAATTATTCTGTTAACCTTGGTATACCAAGGCCCGCCAAGGGCAATTCATCCTTGAGTTAGATATGTCCGCCAGGGACATAGTTCGCCAGGGACCGAAGAGATCACCTTAGCCTTGGGCTTTGTTCGCCAGGGACTTAGCACCCCCCCTACGGTTGATGAGCACTCTATTCCCTTGTGTATTTCTTGAGATTTTAAAGTTTATAATTAATATGTAAAGTAAATAGAATTGTGTATATATGTTGCATTTTACTATTGTTCATATATTATGTTTTCCATGTCCCATGTACGGTTATGAGTGAGGGTCCACTCACTAAGTTTTGATTTCAAAACTCACCCATCTCTTCTTCATTTTCCACAGATACAGACGTAGCTCAGGATCCTCCTCTCCCACCTCCTCAGCAGTAGTTTTCTTCAGTTTGGGTGAGCTTCACTTTGGTGTAAAGCCTTAGTACTTTTGTTCATGGTAGATGAGTTCCAGTGACATGATGGGCAGAGTCCTAGACCGCATATAGTCATTTTTTTTGATTTTATACCATGATTCTTTATACTTCATAGTATATCACCTATAGATATTTTGTATATGAGCAACGTAGTTGAGATTTATTTTGTAGCAACAGTTATGCTATTTATTTATGAGGAAGAAGTTTATTTTACCAGTAGTAAGGATTTACAATTAATTTGAAATATTATCAAATCATGTTTTATGAATTAAAGTAAGCATATTGTACAGCACAGAGGTCACGAGGCTTACGTGGGGATCGGATTCCTCACGTGCCGATCATGATCCAAGTCGGGTCATGACATGCTGATACAAATATTAATATCAAAGATAATTGTAAATAATATTGAATTTAATAGAGTTGATCAGATAATATTTTCAAAGTTTAAAAATTAAACAGTACCAATTATTATAAATAATATTGAATCTATTTTGATAAGATAATCGCTTCAAAATTTAAAATCAAATATCATATCACAAACTGAATATTAGCTTTATAAAAAAAATAATTATCAAATTCAAATAATAACTGAATATTAGCATATAAAAACTTTTGTGTACAAAATTCATTATAAATTTATAATTTATTTTCTCCTTTTGGGAACTATATATATAAGGCATTTGAATCCCTCTTATGCTTTATCCAACACTCTCATAACTTAGACTTGACCTTCCTAATGACACTTATTTTTGGGATATTACACAGGCGGGGAAGGTAAACCCTTTTTCCTTCAACTAGGCAATAAATAAGGCAAAACCTGATCCAAGATGAGGTTAGTGACATGGGAACAGGGAAGGACGTTAGAGAACACCAACTTCATCCACAAACGTGCCTTAAAGTTCAATAGTGAGCTTTTCAAATGAGTAGGGAGGAGCTGGGCATCGCGGATCCACTCCGTATAGGGATATGTGAGTCTGTCCTTGATCACATCTTTATCTATCTGTGCCAGCTATTGTAAGAGCTGCTGGTGGTCATCCGGCTGGCGATCATAAGGAGTGTGACATTGAGCTGTAGGCATCTCGGATGGCATGTGGGCTAATTGGAATTTGGTGCCCTCTGAGAAAGACCTATGATTGAGGTGCCTGCTTCCAATTGACATAAAACTTCGGCACTAGAGATGCATTAATAGGTGCTGGGACTTCCCAAAAAATCTCCACCCATGTTCCTCAATATCATAGAGGACCCTCTCATCATGGGCCTCTACCCACTGAAATCAAAGGGTAACTCTACCAGGAAGGTGTTCTGGGCAGAGAGGTTGTTATCATCAGAGACCAATAGTTGAGGTACCCGCTTCCAATTGGATAACCTTCAGATATTACTGCTCCACTTGGAAATCAATGAACCGAAAGGTTTTCTAGGCAAGGAAGTTGTTATCATCAGTGTCATTGGCCTCAACACGGGGGTGCTTCCCCTTACCCTTATCCGCTTTTGATGTCGTGCCTGAAAAAGATACAAAGCATGCATGAATCCAACACTAATGAAGATAAAACAAGCGAGAACAAGAAATATGTACAATGGCTGGAAAATACAGATATAACAAGACAATGGGGGATTGGTAGGGTTAACAGTTTCAGTCAAGGGCTTACCAAATTGTGAGAAAAAGAATAGGAGGCAGGTGGAAACCCAAAGACTGAGCTAATTACCTAAAAAAAAGAAGTAAAATGTCATTAAGGAATTTTCATGAACACCTGGTAGGCATTGTGAAGTCCGCCAACAAAAATCCCCAAATGCACATGGAAACATCCCAAAAATCAAAACCCAATCAACAAGGTAGTAGGAGGGAAGGAAAATAGAACAAACCTGGAGTTGAAATGTAATGAAAATGAAATGGGGGGTGGATTGGAAAGGAAGAAGCATGGATGAGAGTGTGAATGAGTGGGGGATGGTTGCGCAGCAAGAGAGAATGGAATGCTGGAATGCGCTCCCCCCTGATGCCCACTTAAGCAAAGCGTGTAGCCCTCTGACCGCTATAGTGGTTGGGAACCGGTATAGCAGTCCGTGAATGTGCCTCTCACCAAAGTGAAACACAGCGTTTCACTTAGGGACCCTCTGTGTTGTTTTTTTTTCGAACATTTACATTTTTCTATCTTTCATTTTTTTTTACCACCTAACAGGTATAATGGTTGGAGACCACTATAACGGTCCCTCGAGAGTGCGCTGGTACTCAGTTGGAGTCCTGACCACTACAGCAGTGTTTAACCGCTGTAGTGGTGTTCAGAGAGTGAAAATTGCTGCAGTACCTCTGGTCTTGATGCTAAACCTGATTAATCTGCACACTCCATAGACAATTAGAATAAAATAATTAAACAAATAAATAAAAAAAGAGGAAAAATAACAAATGAAAAACAAAATTAAATGGTGGATTGCTTCCCACCCAGCACTTCGCTTTAATGTCCCCAAGTTGGACGTGCAGGCCTTCTCTTAAGCCGGGTAAATGGCCTGCACCAACTTAACTTCCACTTTACCCCTAAGATCCATAGTAGTTTCATGGTACACTTTCAGCCGGTGTCCATTCACTTTAAAAATTATTTTGGACTTGGGGTCCAAAATCTCTACAGCACCAAAGGGATGCACTTTTGTGACCTTGAAGGGTTCATCCCATTGAGGCCTCAATTTCCCGAGTATCAGTTTCAACCGGGAGTTGTAGATGAGCACCAGTTGCCCCTCATGGAACTCTTTTCTCAAAGTATTCCGATCATGGAACACCTTAGTTCTCTCCTTATACAACTGGGAGTTCTCATAGGCCTCAAACTTCAACTTTTCCAACTCTTGCAACTGCAACCTCCGGGCATTACCAGCCTCTTCCAAATCTACGTTGCACTACTTAATAACCCAATAAGCCTGATGCATCATTTCCATGGGCAAATGACACGCCTTTCCAAACACAAGCCTAAAAGGGCTCATCCCAATCGGCATTTTGTAGGCTGTGTGGTAAGCCCATAGAGCATCATCCAATCTTATACTCCAGTCCTTCCTATTGGGCTTCACAGTTTTCTCCAGGATTCTCTTGATTTCCTGGTTAGACACTTCAGCTTGCCCGTTAGTTTGGGGATGGTAAAGAGTAGACACTTTATGTACAACCTCGTATTTACGAAGCAAAGCTTCCATGCTCGAGTTACAGAAGTGAGTCCCCTGGTCACTAATAATGGCCCTAGGTATGCCAAACCTGCAAAAAATATTGGAACAGATAAAAGAGACAACTACAGCAGAATCAGTAGTGCGAGTGGCAATTGCCTCCACCCACTTTGAAACATAATCCACAGCCAAAAGGATGTAAATATAGTCAAAAGAATTAAGGAAAGGACCCATGAAATCAATACCGCAAACATAAAAAAAACTTCACAAAATTACATGGGTTGTTAAGGCATCTCATTTATCCAAGAGATATTCCTTGTCCTCTAGCACTGCTCACAAGACTTGCAAAAATTATAGGCATCCGTAAACAAGGTGGGCCAGTAGAAACCCAAGTCTGATACTTTTCTAACAGTGCGTTGGGGTCCAAAGTGACCTCCACTTGCATAAGTGTCACAAAATCGGAGTATGGACTCAAATTCCTCCTGGGACACACATCGTCGGACTACTTGGTCACTGCAAATTTTCCAAAAATAAGGGTCATTCCACACATAGTATTTAGCATCGCTTTTCAGCTTTGCAAACTGAGCTGGTGAAAAATATGAGGAACCCACTTTAGCAATCAAGTAGTTAACAATGTCAATATACCATGGGACAACAGATACATTCATCAACTGCTCATCAGGAAAATTATCATTTTGTCCAGGTTAAGATGTTCAAGACTACTTAGTGGTCTGCTACTAAGTTTTCAGCTCTACTTTTATCTTTAATATCCAAATTAAATTCCTGGAGTAGTAGCATCCATCTAATGAGCCTAGGCTTGGCTTCCGATTTCTTCAGCAAATATTTAAGTGCTGCATGGTTCGAGTACACCACCACCTTAGAGCCTAGCAAGTAAGATCGAAATTTCTCCAAAGCAAAGACAATGGCTAGGAGCTCTTTCTTAGTAGTTGTATAGTTGTATTGTATAGCGTCCAAAGTGCAGGAAGCATAGTAAATAGCATAGGGAACCTTACCCACATGCTGTGTAAGAATAGTAGCCACTACATAGTCAGAAGCATCACATATAAGCTCAAATGGTTGGCTCCAGTTAGGTGGCTGAATGACTTGAGTAGTGGTCAAGGACTTCTTCAGCCTCTCAAAAGCCTCCCTGCACCTGTCATCAAACATAAACTCAACATCTTTTTGCAATAGGGAGGTGAGAGGTTGGGCGATCTTGCTGAAGTCCTTGATGAACCTCCTGTAAAAGCCTGCATGGCCAAGAAAAGAATGAATCTCCCACACACATGTGGGGTGAGACAAGGAGGTAATAACTTTTATTTTAGCAGGATCAATAGCAATGCCTTTGCTAGAGACTACATAACCCAATACTATACCTTGTTCCACCATAAAATGATACTTTTCAAAATTTAAAACAAGGTTAGTTTCTACACACTTCTGTAGCACTCTAGCCAAGCTACTCAAATAGGAATCAAAAGAAGAACCAAAAACAATAAAGTCATCCATAAATATCTCCATGCACTCCTCTAGCAAGGTAGAAAAAATACTTATCATGCACCATTGAAAGGTAGCCAGTGCATTGCAGAGCCCAATGGGCATCCCGCCCATAAGCATAGGTGCCAAACGGGCACGTGAAGGTGGTCTTCTCCTGGTTCTCTGGGGCAAATCTGGAAGTACCCCATATAGCTATCTAAGAAACAGTAGTAAGACTTCCTTACCAACTTTTCCAATATCTGATCAATCAAAGACAGAGGGTAGTGGTCCTTTGGGTGGCTTGATTAAGTATGCGATAATCAATGCAAACCCTCCACCTGTTTTGCACCCAGGTTGGAACCAAATCACCCTTCTCATTCTTCACCACAATGATCCTCGACTTCTTGGGAACTACCTACACCGAGCTCACCCACTTACTGTCAGAAATAGGATAGATGATACTGGCATGTAAGAGCCTTGTCACCTCCTTCTTGACTACATCAAGAATCAATAGGTTGAGCCAATGTTGTGGCTGTCTAACTGGCTTAGCTCCCTCCTCCAGAAATATCCTGTGCATGCACGTGGAGAGGCTAATCCCTATAGTGTTATCCAAGGTCCAGCCAATGGCCCTCTTGTGTCTTCTCAAAACCACAATCAAATTATCCTCATGGGTCTTAGAGAGGCCATTGGATGACCGGCAGTGTTTAACCTTTCCCCAAGAATGCATACTTGAGGTGGTCGGGGAGGGGCTTCAATTCTGGCCCTACTAGCTGTGTACCTATTCCTGTAAGCTTAGATAATTCTAAAATAGTAGAATCATCATGTCCAGTAGGAGAAACAGATAATATGGGCTCAAAAATCAAACTAGTCTCAAAGGTGGGGGTGCTGCTACTGAATGTATTAATGATAGGACTTGTGGCATTAGCTACCAAAAGTTTTATAGTTTTCTCCAAATATTTCCCTGTAAAGGACGCATCAATAGTGGCACATTCCCTACACAAATTGGTGGTACCTTCACAATTAAAACATTCAAACTCGGGTACCATCCTTAACAACTCATCAAAATTTTCAGTTAAGCCAACAAAAACTTCATCAATCAACGAATCAATGACATCAATGCTGAAGACAGAATGCTTCTCGAGTGGGTGTTTCATGGTATCAGATAAGTAGAATTGAGCCTTCATATCCCCACACTCAAAGGACAAAGTACCCGTGTACACATCGATCTTAGTTCTTGCAGCTTTTAAAAAAGGTTTCCCTAATATCAATGTGTGCTCGGGAGCATTGATATCATCCTTTCATAGCCAAAACATAAAAATTAACTGGGAAAATTAAATTGTTTACCTGGACAAAGATGTCCTCAAGTATCCATCTGGACTCTGAATGCTCCGGTTGGCCAACTGGATCCTCAATCTGGTGGGTGTCAACTCTCCTTCACCTAAGGCCTCATATACTAAACAGGGTATAATACTAATGCTAGCCCCAAGATCTACCAATGCTTGACCAATGTGAAGGTTCCCAATAGTGCAGGGAACATGGAACACCCCTGGATCCTTGTGCTTTATGTAGAGCTGGCCTGACTGAATAAGGGAGGAGGCTTTCACCCCCCATGGTCACTCTCTCCACCCCATTGCCCCTCAACTTCCTCTTGTTGGTGCATAGGTCTTCCAAGAACTTGGCATACCTAGGAATCTGCCTAATTGCATCCAATAAAGGGATGTTAACCTCTACCTTTTGAAATGTCTCCAAGAGGTCTTTCTCCAACTGTGACTCATTGGACCTCTTGGGTCTTGCAACTCTCTGTGGGAAGGGCAATAAAATGAGTCTTGCTGCCTACTCTTCTGCTTCTCTTTGCTGGGGTGGAAGCTTATCTTGTTGTACCTCTAGTTGAGCTGTCTCATCCTCTTGATACTCAACTACAACTTGCTTTGAAGGACCAGTAACCTCAAGTAAGACTGTACCAGATCTCAAAGTAATGGCAGAAATATTCCCCTTGGGGTTAGGAAATGTCTGTGAAAGAATGGTCGATGCACTTCCCTATTGGGATTGGGAATTCTCAAGCCTCACAATTGCATTTTTAATTTCTTGCATGGCTTGTTCCTGTTTCCATTGGGTTTCAATAATCATCTTCATCATCTCCTGCCAAGGTGCTTCTGAAGGGGCAGGAGGTGCAGGTAGTGCTGGAGATGGCTAGGGGCTGGGAAGCTGTGGGATAGATGGTGGGTGAAATGTGGGCTGGTTATGTTGCTGCCTCTGCTATGGTGGCACATACTTCTATTGTTGCTAGTGAGGAGCATTGTTTCACCTAAAGTTGGGATAATCTCTCCAGCGGAGTTATAGGTGTTGTTGTATGGATTGTACCCGTACTGTCCACCCTAGTTTTGAGGCCTACCAGGAAATATATTACCAGCTGCCACTGAGGTAGGATCTTCCTGCAACTAAGGACACGTGTAAAACATGTGACTCATAGGAACAAATGCCACATACCTGTATTGCCTTAACTAGAGAAGCTTAGTGTAATTGGTTTCAAAAATTCTATAAGCTCATCCAATTTCTTCTCCACCCTGCTGCTCTCAACTGAAGAAACCTCATCCACCTGATGGGTACTACTGCTAGCTCTAGACCCAAACTACGAGAGTTCTCTACCATGTTCTCAATCAAAAGTCTAGCTACAGTAGGAGTCTTGTCAACTAAGTCACCCCTACTGGCAACATCAATCATACTCCTTTCCATGACTAGTAGTCCCTCATAGAAGTACTAGATCAGAAGCTGCTCTGATATCTGATGCTGAGGGCAGCTGGCACACAACCTCTTGAACCTCTCCCAGTACTCATACAGAGATTCACCTTACAATTGCAAGCTGCTCTGATATCTAATGCTGAGAGCAATTGGCACACAACCTCTTGAACCTCTCCCAGTACTCATAGAGAGATTCACCTTACAACTGCCAAATGCCACAAATGTCTTTTCTAATGGTAGTTGCTCTGGAGGCTGGGAAGAACTTCTCCAAGAATATACGCTTCATGCAGGGCTAGCTATCAATTGTCCCATGAGAGATGTAGAAGAACTAGTCCTTGGCAGCTCCTTCAAGGGAAAACGGGAAGGCCCTTAGCTTGATTTGGTCCTTCGTTACCCCTTGAGGCTTCATTGTCACACAAATAACATGGAACTGCTTCAGGTGTTTGTGTAGGTCTTCCCCATATAACCCATGGAACTTGGGTAGATGGTGCAGAAGTCTTGATTTTAGCTCAAAGTCACCTCCCTGTTCGGGGTAGATGATCCACAATGTTCAGGTCTTGGGCAACAAGCTCCTTCAACGTCATGTTAACTTCACCCATGTTATCTGAAACACTAGTAGCAGGATTAGAAAGTTCAAGAGAATAAAAAGAAGAATTATTGTCAAATTCCCTAGTTATATTAGAAAAAAGAGGGGTTGCCTAATAAATTAACTCTTTCCCTCATCGTTTTCCTAAGCCTTTTGGCAGTTTTCTCAATTTTCGGATTAATCGGTAGGATAGGAAAATTAGAAAGGGAGCGGGTCATAAAATTAAATTATTAGCAACAACTCAGTACACCGGGGACAAAGAAAAAGCAAATAAATTTTAACTAAATAGAATAATAATTTTTTTTAAAGAAAATGTAGAAATTAATAAATAAAAGAATAAAATTAAATAAATAAATAAATAAAAATGAAAACAAAAATAAAATAGAATTGATCAGACAAGTAAAAGAATCAATCGCACCACTTCCACGGCAACAGCGCCAAAATTTGATACAGATTGTCGCTATCCGCAACAAATTAAAAATAATTTTTGTTACTAAATTACACAACAAATGTAGGTAGGGTGTAATCCGAGTTATCTCATATGGAAGCGTTGTAATTGATCCTGAAAAATTAGGGGGTTTTGAAAATGGTTGACAGCAAATAAAATTGAGAAAAGTTCTAATAAGAGAAATTACTTGCACAAAGGTTCTTTCGGATTAAAATTGTTCAATCATTGATTCAAAGATAAAATTGTGGTGGTGGTTGCTTCCATTAAAATGTTAACACATAACAATGGCATAATTCTATTTAACGGTTATACAATCGCACTCCCGCTAAGGGTTTCGCTAATATATGAACTAGTAATTCACCAACGTGATCCTATGAACCTATGTCAATTTGACTACCAATTATAGCAACCTAATTTCGATGAAATTAATCCTAATCCCTTATCCAATGGATAAACACCACATCAAGAGAATAACTCTAATAAAAATAAATTGCGATAATCCACACAATTAACAATTGAAAGAACTAGTAAAGGTAAAGGGGAAACCAACCATAATTGCAATAAAAGTACAGGAATCTCATGAATAATTTCAATCTTTAGTCACCCCTGTGTAGGGTAGGAAAATTACTCCTCTATAGGGGGAGTGTCACAATCTTAGTCTGATAAAAAATGGTAAATTACAATCCAAAATTTTTGATCAAAAACTGACTAAGAACCCTAACCTAGAGAAAGTGAGAGTGAGAGAGAGTTTTTAGTCAGAGAAAATAAAATGCAGAAAGCCTCTAAAAAACTCTGCTCTACATTACAAGTGTATCCCCTTTTACATTCTCTCCATGGAGTTATAATCTAAAGGCTCAATATTGCGGACTGAAATTGCGAAATCTCGTTGAAGCAAAATCAATTATGACCACTATAGCGGTTAGAGACCGCTAGTGGTTTTGTCCATGCTCGCAAGCGCTGCTACCAAATCCCTTCTCTAGTGACCGCTATAGCGGTCTTGTCCTTTACGGTTCGTTGCTTCTTTCATCTGGAGAGGGTTCTAAGATCTCTTTCTAGCTTATCTCACCAATTGGAAGTTCTTGATATTCAACAAAGCTCACAATAAAAGGTTAACAACACAGATAATTTTAAGAAACAATTATTTATTTCAAAATGGTGCTAATAACCATGAAATTACGTAACAATGCAAGATGAGGACAAGGTGTAAACTCATCAATTAAATACCACTTAAGAACAGAACAAATGCAGAATATTTAGAGTTAGGATATAAAATGGGTGCATAAATGCAACCCATCAACTTTTAACCTACTTTTGACTCAGTTGTTTTTAGTTTTTGACTGCATATTCTAGGCTGCTACGTTTCTCTCTCTAATTCTCTCTCTACATCTTCTCTACTTTTTTCTCTCTAAGGATTTCAATAGGGGACTTGATTTGTTCTTGGGGATTGTGGCAAGGATTTATGCTATTATTTTCAGGTACTATTTTATTTTCATTGTTATAATCCTCCAGGGATGAAGGAGTGGATTTTTCTACTAGTGTAGAGGTTTCCGGATGGATTGAGATAATATTTGAGACCCTTTATTTATATTGAATGCATTAGTTTTCTTAATCTTTTGCAATTTCTATTATTATAATTATTGTGGTGATTGCTATAATTTTTATTGGAATAACTAAATTGGCAATCATCATTTAGGGAAATCCTTTAGCCATAAGTTGATGAATCTAATGGTTTATATTTGAGAGAGAATATTAGAATTAACATTCCGATTGGCGGTTAGATTATAGCAATTGGTACCTTAAATCACTGTATTTTCTAAATAAATTAAGATATCGTTTATTGGTTATTTGTATTGGTCAAATTTTAAGAATCAATTGGTCACTAGTAGAATTGCCAGTAATTAATTACTAATAGCCACTAATGGATTCAATATTAGCTCAATAATAATAAATTATAATCCTATGAATACCTTACACTAGTGCCCTTCATCATTGTTTAATTTACTTCTCAAAAACCCACGTTTTCCAACTAAGTGATCAGTAACTAGCCACCATTAACACCAAGTTTAAAAAGAAAATTTGAATTCCTCAAACCTAGTTATACGAACACCTAGATAGTGGTGTACAACCCGGGTGGTCTCACAAGGAAACTAAGCTAATTAGTTGGAAATAAAGGGGGGTTTTGTTGCATGAAAATTAAGATCGAAATAACAAGCAATTGAAATTAACGATTATAAAAGGAAGTTAGCCTAGGGAATTTTCAAGCTAGGGAGTGTTAATCATCAACATAACAAAATATCAAACACTTGAGGAGGAACTATGTACTGATCATACAATCACATAATTAGCTAACAATTCTTCGTAAAGTCAATCAACTAGAGGGTAACAATGAGCTCATACACTTAAATGATTGCAATCACAACATATAAATGTATAAACCAAATAAAATGCCAATTGCCATAGTCCAATTCTCAATCAAGAATCATCTCTATTCCCTTGGTTAACTAAATACTTACTAAGCAATCAATTAGCATGCATTCAATCAACAAGCTAAATCAAGTATGCTCACAAATCATGCTCACATACACAAAACAGCACCTAACCCAACATGCATATAAATCATAAACATGAAAAGAGAGGAAAACACAAGAGAAAAAGAACAACATCAAGATTTTTGCATTAAATCCAACAATGTTTCATAACACAACCCTAACTCTTGAATCCCCCTTAGCTAGCAAGAGAGCTACTCCCACATGGAGAAGGTTACAACCAAAAAAAGAAGAAAAGCAAAGCAAACTGAAACAAAAATCTGCATGAAAATAAATCAGCTATAAGTATCAATATGTTCTTGAGATGGAGAAGGAAGAAGAGGAGAGGAGAGATCTAAAACCTAGTTCTATCCTAATTTGGCAAAGAATACCTCGATTTTCGTGTTTCAGAGCCTTACATCATCATCAAATTTGCTAAAAAAAGGCCTAAGTGGGTCAAAATTACAAAATTAAACTTTCAAGTTCAGTCCCACAACGCTCGCTGCAGTGACTAATGTTCGTTGCAACAACTGTTGTTCACTACAACGAGGTTGTCTTCAATTCTGGCCTAGCTCTGTCTTCCAAGCTCGGTGCAGCGACTGATGTTCACTACAGCGAGTCTGTCTTGGCAAAATTTTTCCATCCATCTCTCTCTCTTTCTTCCGCTTGCTCCAAGCTCCACTCCATGTCCACTCTCAAGGAAGACTCTTTAGATGACCGTGACCCACTTTGTAGGACAAAGAGGTATTGTGAGAGATACAAACCAAAATTGTGCCCAAGTCACTGAATAAAAGTCACAAAGCAAAAATTGAGTGCAGGGATGAAAGGATTTAAAAACTAACAAAACTTATGAAAATTAAACTCAAGAGTGCAAAAGCACCAAGTGTAAAAGGGAAAATATTTACAAAGAGAGTGTTTATCAGTGATAAAGCTTCATTGAGAGACGACCTAGGTTGTTCCCTTTTACCATAGTTTTTTTGTGCAACTGAGCATAAAATAATTTCTAATTTGAAGAGGTAGGCAACAACCTCCATTCAATCCTCTATCATGAGTAGCCCGTGGAAGGTGGGCGAATCCATCATCTTGAACCACTCCAAGGCCGAGTCATCTAAATCTCAAACTAGTGCCTAAACCACCGGCTGAGCTGGTTGTGACTACACCACAGCTTTAGCTTGTCTGGCTAACATCTTAGAAAGGTTGGCTATTGCCCATTCTAGAATCTTGAATGAGTACTGGTGCTGGAAAAGCCATTGTGATGGTGACGACACAAAGGGGTGCATATCACACGTGGTCTGATAACTCTTGAGAAAGACAAGCATATTGATATAAAATAAAAGAGCGTGAACAAAAGACATGCCTCATACTGAACTTAGACATGAACAACTTCTCCTAAATAGGTATGCTTCCATTCACGTAAATTTCATGTAATTTGTCGACACTTGCTCCAATACTATATAAGGATACCTATTACTCTAATACCACTTTGTCACGACTCGATTTGGAAACGTGATCATCATGTGGGGAATCGACCCCATGGAAGCTCTTATGTGACATGATATCTATAAAACTTCATAATTTCCAATTAAACATAATTTAAATAAAAATTGGATAAATATTTTTTCATATAAATCATAAAACAATCCTTGAACAATATCCAACTGATAAAATAATTGTTCCAAAAGTCATAAAATCAGCTCCACAATGGGGCCGTGATGGGCCTCGAGAGTATGCAGGAGGCATAGCGGAAAGTTGCGGAATTCAGGGAATTTTTGGCTGGTCTTCTTCCTCCTCCATTGTTGGTTTAGGGGAGTATTGATTGTGGTGAGAGAGGAGACAGAGGGCGAGTTCCTTCATCAAATCTGGGAGGGAGCTTCTGCTGGTTTGGTGAAGAGATAGAGGGAGTGAAGAAGATGATGATGGTTTTCTTTTTACTTTTTTCTGGTTAAATCTGAAATTTTAAAAAATATGTTATGAGAAAGGAGTTAAGTGTCAATTTGAAATCTAGAAGAATTTAAGTGTAATATCAACGTAACTTAATGGAGGTTGCTATAATTTGCCTTTTTATTTTTGATACTCAATACTTTTAAGACACATACTAATTTAAATTTCTAGGTAATCCCAAAAACACTGGATCCTATAGAATAGAACAAGAATTTTGAGGCATGATGTATGAACTCTGAAACTTGCCGGCCAATAAATTAAAGCGGGTGAAAACTTTTTTTTTTTTTTGGTCGAGGTGAAAAGTTTGTTGTGCTACTTCATTTATATCGGACATTGAGGGTTCAATAAAAATCAATAGCCGGCCCAGAATGTCTTCGAGGACCAGAATTTGTGTGGCCAGGTAAATAGTAGGTCAGTCAATACAAGATTGTAATCCAGCAAGAGAAACAAATACACAATGCTCTCCTCTCTTTTACTCACCATGTAAAATATCACGCTAAGTAGGTGTAATTTAGGAAGCTTGTTTTGCTAGCATCTACCAAACCAAGAGCAGCCATACACTAATTCAAAACTGTTTCACAACCCTTCACAGTTAAAACTTAAAAGGGACAGCCTAACATCTAAACAAACTTTAAGAATTGCACTTTAGGGCTATCCCCTACCCCTATTTTCTTCTTCTTACAAAAAAGAGAAGATTCTACAATCCTAAAAGTCAAACAGAAAACCCTTCCAAGCTCCAACTAGAATTTACACACAACAGAACAAAGATATATAGAACCCAATAACTTAACAGTTCGCCATAAATTAATCATTCGGTACGGCTTTAGACTCCTTAATAAGGTGCTTGTTTCCATGCACGAATTACCTATTATTATATCAATTATTCAGCCAACTGACCTGGAAATCAAGTCAAGGTTGGTAATTTTATTCAGTGCCTAGAAACAGTCACTGCTACTTCCAAACCGCATAATCCATACATAACCTTTCCCCCCCAATCGCTTTCCCACTGATTAAAAAACTAAGGACGGCAATGTCCAGAACCTCACCCTTCGTAACTAATCTGGTATCACTCCTAATCCTACAAATACTACTCACGCAACACAGAGACATCAAATGATCGGAGTATAAAAGATAAAAAAAAATCCACACAAGCAAAAGAAACTCACATTACAAATCATCATAGCTCTTGAATATTAAATGGTGGTTAACTTCATGTTGTTATCACCCAAGCCAATTGCATAATTCCATGGATAGACAATGTCATCTCAATTATCATATTCCAATTCTAATAACTTACCTCATCATTTATACGTATATAAGTTCCACAAAGCTCTTGTCCTTCTTTGAACCAAACTAAAACCCAAAAAGATCACATTCCCATGGCAAGGCTCAATCTTCTACACTCACTCACTTTCACAACAATCATGGCAATAGCCACTGCCACCACCACCACCCCCACAATCACAACCTTCACTTCCAAAGCATCAGCTTCGCCCATCAAAGGCGCATACTGGTTCGAACAACGAACTTTCCCACCCTCCGCCATAAACACATCCCTCCTCACACACATCTTCTACGCGTTCCTCACGCCCAGCAACTCCACATTCTCGCTCGAAATCACGCGCTCCACGTCCACGAGCCTCACGAAATTCGCCACCGCCCTCCGGTCCAAGAACCCTACCGTCAAAACCCTAGCCTCCATCGGCGGCGGCGGAAGCGACTCCAAGCTATTCGCTAGCATCGCCGCCGACGCCGCCGCGCGCGCCGCCTTCATCAACTCCTCGATCGCCGTCGCGCGCCGCTTCGGCCTCAACGGCCTGGACCTCGACTGGGAGTTCCCGCGCACCAAAAGGGAGATGAGATACCTCGCCGTGCTCCTCCGCGAATGGCGGCTCGCGATCACCGAAGAGGCCGAGAATTCCGGCAAGCCGCGGCTGCTGCTCACCGCCGCCGTCTACTTCGCCCCCGAATTCTTCCTCTCGGCGGCCGGGCCGTCGTACCCGGTTGCCGCCGTTAACAAGAACCTTGACTGGATCAACGTCATGAGCTACGATCTTCACGGGTCGTGGAACAACTATACCGGGGCTCCGGCTGGGTTGTTCGACCCGAAAGGGAATGTGAACGTTGTTTTTGGTCTTCGGTCGTGGATTGGGGCAGGGATGTGCCCGGAAAAGATGGTGATGGGTGTGCCGCTTTATGGGAAGAAGTGGACGCTCCGTGACCCGAATGTGAATGGCATTGGAGCGCCCGCTATTGGCATCCTACCAGAGTCTGGTGGGGCAATGGCTTTTTTTCAGATTGAGGAATTTAACAACAAAATGGGTGCAACCGTTGTGTACGATGCGGATACGATGTCGGCGTATTCGTATTCGGGGACGTCTTGGGTTGGATATGATAACCAGTTGACGGTGACTGCCAAGATCGGGTTTGCTCAGGCTCTAGGGCTTCGTGGGTATTTCTTTTGGGCTGCTGGGTATGATCGTGACTGGAAAATTACTGAACAAGGTACAGCAAGTTAAACTTAGGATTTAATTTTATATTCATAATGTTTTAAAATTGCTGAAAGTTCTCGGAGATAACTGCACCTTTTATTGGTTCATGGAATCGGGTGGGGTTGGACGGTATTTTAATTTATTTTATTATTTGAATTTGTTAAACTTAAATAGAATAAATGGGGATAAATGAACTTTATTTTATTCAATTTCATCAATTCTTCTTAACTTTCTTTTTTTTAAATTAGATGGATGGGGAGGAATTAAAAAATACACAAATAATAAAGTAAAATAATTATTTCAGTCTATTCCATTTTATTTCACTTCACTCTGGACCCAACTTCACCCGTTCAAACATTGTCTTAGAAATTTTAGATAAATCGGGTTGAATTAGTCGAATTCCTAATAATAAGGCGAATTATATGGTTCTATCGAGAATAAAAAAAGGCTTAAAATTAAATTATTTTACTATACTTTTTATAAATTATAACTTATCAAAATAATAAGGGATTAATCGTTTGTTTCATTTTTCATGTCAAACAAAAATACAGCAATAGATTCATGTCATTCTTAGCTCAAAATCATTTCACAAGATAGGTATTTCTGTGACATTATTTTTTATGTTTTTAAACTACTTTTGGCACTATTGAAAAGGTACTGAATTATTTAATTTTTAATTATTATGAAATTTTTATACACGCATTATAATTAACATAGCATTGTTTTTTTCTAAAAGAAAAAATAATTAAAAAAAAAAGATTATAAGCGGAATACTTAACTTTTCAATACATGTACTTTATCAATACTGCGAAGCTAACGAATGGCTTACCTTATTTATGATGATTTGCAGCTTCGAAGTCCTGGATAATTTCTTGAATGAGAATGGAGGAGCAAAACTTAACTTGCATTGTCGTGCTATCGTGAGATTTTCCTTTTCTAGTAGGAAGGTTCAAAGTTCTGATTCAACAGTTCTTCGAATAAACGATGCACTAGTAGGGGAAATTGCCATGGTAGCATCCACCTCGCAAAAGTAGTTATAAAATAATCACATATGCTTGGAGAGTCATGCGCTGACAGTTAGCTACAAGCAAGCAAGAAGGGCAGCCAGCTTCAATTTTTATGAATATTTTTCTCTTCCAGTTTCTCTTAAGTTATATGCCACTGAGGAATTTTACAGGGAGACTCTTTTGTTAAGTTAATAGAAGGAGATTAAGTGTTTCTTAAAAACAAAAAAAAAAAGACAGAGTGAGATTAAGCTTGATATATGTGTGAAGCATCAACCATATCAATTGCCTATGTAAGATTTAATATGATCATTTTTAAATCATAAACAATTTTTTGTAATTCATTTATTAAAAAAACTAGTATTCATCTATATGGGCTTATTTGGAATCCACAGTAAAAAAAATTTAGTGTTCAAAAAAATATTTGAATATAAATTATTTATACTTTTTTTATATTTTTATACTTGTATTGGGTGTTGAATATGATGTCCACTCCCTTATACTCAATGGTCAATACCTACACTGCCTCTTTTTTTTTTTAAGAATTCGGATCTATCGAATGATGTGTAATGCACAGTACCTTTTTTATTTTTTTTTCTTTTCATTTTTTTATTTTGTTTTTTAGTTATCCTTTAAAAAAAAGAAAAAGAAAAAGTTACTATTTGACATATACAATTCGGGTACCCGAATTGTGTTTAAAAAAAATGTTTTAAAAAAATACTATTCATTTATTTAAAAAAATAAAAAATAATAAAATGATAAATATTTTATAAATTAAAAATTCAAATGCTTGCACCTTAAAAAAAGAAAAAAAAATTTACTATTTATTACATATAATTCAGACACACTGAAATTTAAAAAAAAAAGTTGAGACAAACTAAATTGGGTTAAAAAAAAGAAAAAAAAATAGCACTATTCACTAAAAAATAAAAACTAAAAATTAAAATATTAAATATCAAAAACTAAAAATAACTTTGTTTCTGACAAAATAATTAAACAAAAAATAAAAAATTGAAAGAACAAATTAAAAAATTTACAAGTCATAATTAATTAAACTCATAACAAAATAAAAAAATAATACCAAAGCAAATTTAATAAAAATACAACAATATTACAAAATAAATTTGGAAGATAATTAAACTTTAAGAGAATATAATTAACAAATTAAAATTAAAAAATACTTTATACAGACGTACATAGAAAAGAATTTGTATAAATCGAACTCCTTATAAAATAAATAAAAAATTATTAAAAATATTTAAAATTATCAAAAAAGCACAACAATTAAGGGAAAAAAATACTGCACATATAGTAGAAGTTGGGACAACCAACTTCTTTAAGAAATAAATAAAAATAAATATTAAAAATAATTAAAATTAATAAAATAGTAATAGCAACGAAAAGGAAAAAAAAAAACTACTGTACATTGTCTATAATTCAGGAGGTCCGAAGTCTGAGGGAGAAAAAAAAAAGGCAGGATGGGCATTGACTGCCACATCCATGTGAGAATCCCCCGTTGAATATATTCAAAGGCACGTGTCTTGTAATAAATGGTTGTTGAAGAAAGGATGCAAGGGGTAATATTGTTGTCTATGAGAACTCATATTTGGAATAGATAGTGGTGTCAAAATATAGCTAAGTAGTCATAGAATAGTGTTTTAGACTAAGCGAAGGAGGAAGAGTTACCGGCATATAACTGAACAAGTAAGGAAAAGTAAAATATCCCTTGAAAATAGGAACACAGTTGAAGAGATCATGGGATCTTGAGGAGCAAGTAAGCAAGAAAGACAAGCAACCATGTCAAGCCAATCAAAATAAAGGATTAGTAGATTATTAGCAACATTTTAGAATATGACTTGTCTATAAATAATAGGCTTAGGCTCAGTTGTAATACGACATTCAATTTGGCACTCACACACACTAAGTGTCACGACCCAAATTAGATTGTGACTGGCACGTGAGAAATCTCATTCTCAAATAAGTCTCATAATCGTTAAGTCATACTATATGCATATTTTATTCGTAAAATCAATTTCAAATCATAAAGCAAATTTCATATTTAATTCATAATAAACCTGAATAGTTCTTTTTCCATAAATTTAAATATGAAAGTATAACTGTAATATAAATCATACTAAGTTGCTCATTTGCAAAAAGAACTTGAATGTTATATCGTCTAAATACAATCTAATCATGTAACCCAAAATGAAAAACATGTATTATGTGTGTAGTCCGGGACCCTACTCGTATCATCACTAAAGCACTCTACAAAAGACTAACACTTCACGACAGCCTGAAGCTCAACAAAGTTGGAAATCTAATGCTGCTGAGGAGTAGGAGGTGGAGGATATGATGCTGCAACTATTTCTGTGAGGAAAAAGGGAAAGAAGGGTGAGTTTTTATCATAAAACTCAGTGAGTAAATTTTCACCCATAATCACACATGGGACAGAAAAAAAAAATATATATATATATATAATATATATATATAAGTAATGCAACAGCCAGAAAACATTTCATTTAAATTACACAACAGCTATAAATTCATAAATTTGCAAAAAACATAAAAATTGTCTCTACTTTCTCAATAATTACTAAAAGAACAAACTATCCATACTGAAAGGTGGTGCTCAGTCCCTCATGAATAAGAGCATCGAGCAAAGATCTTAATGATCCCTCACGAACTGCATCTCTCATGGACTGATCTAACATACGGATAAATTGCCCCCCCCAGGCCTTGGTATACCAAAGTTAATGATTTAATTGTCATTAACTTACAGTTCTGCTTCTCTCAGTAATTCCCTAATCTAATTTATACTAAAGTCTTATGTTCAACAATTCCTTAAGTCTCATAAGATAAACATAATTCTTCACATTTCAATTCAAAATCCATGGTCATTTCTAGTCATCACAATCAAGTCTATAATCATAAAATAATTTATAAATATCAATTTGAATCCAAGAATGGTCCATGCATTGTTGGAAAATAGACTTTCATGAGTAAACCATAGAAACATGTTTTTATTTCTTGCACATTTGTACATAAATCCACATCATGTGAAAACTAAAACTTTCAAATCTCTAAATACTCTGTAATGACAGAAAATAATAATATAATGACTAAAATATGACCATGAGATCAAACCCACTCACTTGGAGGGGTGGAATATGAATGAATGACTCCAAGAGAGCTCTGGAGAGGAGGGATGACACTAATATCTGGTATCATAACCATAAAACTCAAGATTAATCTATGAGTATCTCTAAATTACTTTAAACCAACTCTAACAATATTAGGGAGCACCCCCACTTGATAACAATGTGAGAAATGTCAATATCCAACCCAAGAACTATTAGCTCCAGAACCTTATGCGCTTATTTGTTTTTGTTTTGAATGACAACAAAGCCAATTTAAAGAAAATGTTTAGCAAGGCTTATTCAAATAAGAATATATTTCACTATACATGTATAAACATGTTTTATCTCATGTTATAGATTTGAATTGAAATAGAAGAGAAATTATATCCTTATTCAAGCAATTGATAGCTAACGATAAGAAGAAGATTGCAATGCTATAAGAAACTAAGTCTTGAGACTTCAGAAAGTAGCATGGAACATCAAAAAGTACATTCAAGATGAAGAAATCAACTCATGTCCAAGAGCAACGTGTTACTTAATCTTCAATCATCACAATTGCAAAGAAATCATTAGCAAAGAAGATTGGATTAAAGATCAGAAAGTGAAGAATTCATCAAGGAACTGATTGCACACATCAGAAAGCACACTTCATTGTAGAGTACAGAATGCTGTAGGAAAAGGAGAGAAATTTTAGTCTTGAATTTCAAATGTTCAAGTCAAACCTAGTTTCAAACTGGTACCACTACTACAAAATAGTGACTCTACACTCACGGCAGTTGAACAAGTTGGTCGCTGGTGACCATTTAACAAGGTATCTCACTGTGGTTGGTGGAACCACTACCGCTTGCCCTCCCTTCCTCAGTGAAATTTGGCGCTAAGCTCTTGTCCTTCTTCCTGTCTTAGTCCCCTCTCTCTTTTGCCTTGGTTTTTTAGTCTTTGAACCTGATTTCTCTCAAGGTTCCCCTTTGCTTTTTCGAACCTACTCCCTTTCTCTCAAGTTCACTCCTTTGCTGAAGGCCAATCCCCGCTCTCTCTCACTCAGGTCATCAAGTTGCACAAATTCATTGTTGCTCTCTCGCTAAAGGTTGCCGATCTGCTCTGCACGGCCACTTCTCCGCTCTGTGCAGCCATTGCTCTGCTCTAGGGTGGTTGCTTTCTCTCACGCATGTCCACCACTTGCTCCGCAAGGCCATTGCTCCGCTCTTCGCAAGGCTGCTGCTGCGCGCTTCGCAAGGCACTACTTCGCTCCAAGTTCATTGCTTTCTTTCACGCAAGGTGGTTGCTTTGCTATGCAAGGCCGCTGCTCCATTGTCCAAGGTCGCTTCGTTCCACATCTGAATCAAGGTTTGTTTTTCCTCTATTTTAGCATTTTTCCCCTTTTCCTTTTTTCTCTTATTTTGTGAATTTTTTGAATATCCAATTACATTTATTGATCTATTGATTTAGGAATTCACTGAGTAATGTCTTGTTCTTGGCATAAACTATTCTCCTAATATTGTTTACAGCTTTATTGCTCCATCTGAATAACTATTAAGTAATTATAGAAATTGGTTAGTTGTAAGTGTGTGCCGTGAACCTTTAATGGTATAAAATATTTGAATACAATGTTGTCTACAAATGGTGATACAAAGCTAGTAATGAAAGGGATTTCTCATGGGGCTTATGATATCTACTGAAACCTATGAGAATTGAAGAGCTAAAGAACATTTGGCAGCATGTTATCAGGAAGTAGAAGTTTGATTGAAAAGAGAAGAAAAAAATCAAAAACCCCCATTTGTTGAATCTGATCTCCTTCATGAATTTTTATTAAATGGTATTAGTCATGTTTTCTTTGGTTTTGGATTTCTTTAATAATTGAAAATTGTTGGTCAAATAGTACTTGTATATTTTGGATTTTATTCTTGATTATTCAGAAGGTTTTATGCATGACTTTCTGAATTGGGAAACATCAACATATTTCTTATAGCTCTTGTATTGTCATTTTTACTAATGCAAACCTGATTTCTTAATTTTGATGCATTTATATATGTTCTTACAATATCTAGGAATTTCTTTATTAAATGAATTAATGCTTAGTTAGTTGGTTCCTTGATAAGGCCCATAAAATTTTCTTGATTTGAATACATTCCCTGAAACTGTTGCTACAGAGGATTTGTTTGGAAAGATCTTATGTGGAAATGTGTTTGGTGTTCTCTCTTCAATTGTAGGGACAGCAGGATATGTTGTTGATGAGGCACACTGTGTTAGGTATGCTCCATGCTTTTTGCATACCATCGTAGTTTTTTCTTTTTACAATGATTGCAATTGTATGAAGTTTAAGGGAAATAACTTTGCCGCTGATCATTCCTTCTTGAAGCTGCACTTCCCTATGTGTGTCCCATATATCATTGACTGATCACACAGTATGAACAAGCCCGGATATTAATTTCTTTATTTTGATACATGACCCCTTTGAAAATTGGTATCTTATCAGTAGTCCCGAAGTATTCTCATATCAAGCATTTGTTTGTATTGGATGATGCAGTTGTTGACTTTAAGATATTCAATTGTTAACTAGAGCTTAACCTTTAAGATATTCTTTTGTGTTTAATTTGGAACCTGTTTCAGGACATCTTAAATGCTTTAAGAATCCCCTATGCGCTTGTTCTCGAAAGAAGCTTTGATAGGCCAAACTTTAAGTATGAAGTGATTGTAAAGACAAAGGAAACACCGAAGCAGTTGGGACAGCTACTAGTGGATTGCTTCAGAAATCAGCGTAGAATTGTTTACTACCTTTCAAAAAGTGAATATGTCGAGGTCTCAAAATTTCTGAATGAGACGTGTGAAATTAAAACTATTTATTACCATGCTGGCTTGGTTGCCTATTAGAGAGTTGCTGTTCAAAAGAAATGGCACGAGGGACAGGCCCATATTGTTTGCGCAACTATTGCTTTTGGAATGGGGATAAACAAAGTTGATGTGATAAGTTTAGATAAGCTTCTTAAATGACTAACTTTGTTTATGAATCCCCTACTTTCAGGAAGAAATTGTGCCCTTCTTTTCAAGCATAAATAACTTTGACAACTTGATAGTTGATGTTTAATTATTTACTATCTAAAACATGAACTGAATGAACTATGATTAATTTGCTACTCACATACTCTTCACGGTCTGATGACTATGAAATGACATAATCATCAAAAAACTTTTTGTCAAAAACCCATGTATATAGCATACATAGCATTTTTCTAGTATAGCATTTGTCAAAAACCTTTATCTCAGACTCATTTAGCTTTGCCCTTTCCATAGGAAGCCTTCTCCAGGCCTTGTATTCACTATTGAAAACACAAAATTTTAAAACAAAACAATCACTTGGACAACTACACAAATTCCCAGTAACCATCTTATCCATCCAACCTAAGCTGAATTTGAAAATATGAACCCAAAATCCAAAAACATTATAGATAGAATCTTAATCATATACTTATACATACCACATGTTCATTAGTGTGGAGCATTTGAATGATTAGCAAGGGCCAATATAGCCACATGTAAGGTTATGTTGTATAAATTGCAAGTTGTTGAGCAACTTACTGCAAGTTAAAATATTGTCTTGGTGGAATCTCAGTTTTAAGTTCGTATTAACTAAAATTGTCCTTTTCTTGTCATATGTTTTCACTTTTCAATGCTTTGTCATCTATAATACAATGTCAAAATCAGTCAAAAGTTATTATGAAGAATCAGGAAGAGCCGGAAGGGATAATCTTCCTGTAGTTTGCATTGCTTTATACCAGAAGAAGGATTTCAGTAGTTGTATGCATGATAAGAAATGGCCAAGGATATAAAAAGGAAAGCTTTAGATAGCAATGGCTCAAGTGAAAAAGATGCAAGAGTACTTGCTTGTTTTGTTTTATGATTTTGTAAGAAGTTTAAATGTTTGATACAAATAAAACATTATGATATATTATCTATTATGAGACACTTTTTATTATAAGTAATGAGTAATTGTAATTTGAATATTTGTTTTATGTTTGAATTTTGTGGATGTTTGAAAAGCATTTGTAATAGGAAGAAAGTTATTGTGACTAGATTTATGAGAAAAAATACAACATCTGAAGGGCAAAGAAATGTTATATTTTGTCATTAGCGGCAGTTTAAATTGCTGCATTTATAAAAGCAAATATTCATCACCATATTTTGCGGCGATTCGAGACTGCTGTTAAAATTTTAAAACAAACCTTTTATGGCAGTTTAAACCGCTGCAAACATTTTCAGTATATTAAAATTGAATTTTTTGGCGGCGGACACCAACCACTGAAATCTCCTACAGTCATTGTTCACTTGCCATTTTGTGGCGGTTAAAGGGATAAAGTCTTTTGTAGCAGTTATTCTAGCGGTTGGTTCTGACCGCTGCAAAATGGCTTGGCCACAGTTTAGGAATCATTGTTGGTGGCATTTAGCAGTGGTTCAAACCGCCACTAAAGGTAAAATGAGCCGCCGTGAAAATACTTTTTCCTGGTAATGTACATCATCTTTTTTGCCTGATTGATCAACTACCCAAGTTTCACAAAGGAGGAGTTCATAAAGTATGTTCAGAAAGTAGAAAAGTAGTTTTTAAAGGAAGATTAGAAAACTCAACATTACAATGGCTTCTACAACCGATATGACAGATCTGTCAAACTCTTTTCTAGATTAACTTTCCAAGACACAAACGGATGATCTACGAGTGTCACTTAGAGAACTGATCAAGGGCAACAATCACAAAGGAATACTACTATAAATGGAGATGTTGTGCTTAAAAGCTAATGAGAGATTTGATTTTTTAAGAGAGGAAACTCTGCAAAAATCTCTTCCCACTTCCTGGAAGATTCAATATATCATGTAATTAGTTTTTATCCTTGAAGTGTAAGAAAATTTTCCTTCTACGTTTTCAATTAGATTTATGCTCTTCCTAGGGAATAAGTGTTAGAAAGAAGTCATTCAAGTTTTCCCAGAAACTTTCCATGTATATGTTAAGGAAACTTAAGTGTAGTTTAGTTTGAGTGCTAACCCAAACACTTAACCTTTGTATCCTCGATCCGATAGTAATTGCTATGAGATAGCTTGAAGAGACAACTATAAAATTACTTGCAATGCGACAGTAAGATGTTCTTATCTTGCAGCTTGAAGAGGCTAGAGCAAGACTACTTACAGCTTAGAGAGGCTGGGGCAAGACTACTTTCAACATGACAATAGATGCTGCTACTAGTCACGAGTTAGGCTTGGAGGAGCTAGTGTCAAGACTGCTCGATTAGGCTTTGAGAGACTAATGTCAATACTACTCAGTTGGGTTTTGAGAGGCCAGTGTTAATACTGCTCGGTTGGGCTTGGAAAGGCCAGTGTTAATACTACTCGATTGGGTTTGGAGAGGCCAGTGTCAATACTGCTCAGTTGGGCTTGGAGAGGCTAGTGAAGAATTACTCAACTTGTGGCAATAGGTGATTTCTGAAGGCCACAAATGAGAGCTTGGGAAGACTAATGTAAAGACTATCCATTTGTTCTGTCTCAGGTTAAGAAGAATGTTTTTAGTGGAACCTCAACAGTTGTTGAGTACTGGATGTAGGCAGTTTGGCCGAACCTGTAACATCCTAATTTTTAACCCAATACTCTAGAACATATTTAGGTTAATCATTAGTCTGTTACGTCATAGCTTCCTTATTACTTTAAAATACTTAGTGGAAATACTGGTAAATGTTTTTTTAATAATAAAAGCAAAGTGAGAGCCGCGCGACACGATGAGCAATAAAGCATGGTTGAAAATAAAGCAAACATCTCGTCATAACACAAGGCAAGTAAAGGCACATCATAATAAAACTAAACTGCATATTTATATATAATATGATATGCCCACTCATGGAGAATGGGGCTTAGTTTAGTACATCATGAACAAATACAACTAAAAAGAAAATCCAAGGAAAGTATGACGAAAAACATAAAAGCAACTCCCCTACCCTAGTGCAACTAAAGGGATAACCTCGAAAAACATAAAAGCAACTCCCCTACCCAAGTGCAACTAAAGGGATAACCTTTAAACAAAATGAGGTCCATCCTCATCTAAGTGGTGTGTGTTCTACCCGGGTACTCCATCGATCGTACGTCACCTCCTACTGACGTCCATCTCGCGAGCGAGGCACATATCCGGGAAACTGGACGAGCTCCTCTGGCGTATAGAGGCGGAACGGGGATCGAGAGTGACCCCCGCGACGTGGCCCCATCTCCGGTCGTTGTGCGAGCCGTGGCTGAGTTATGGTATCCCCACTGTCCTCTCTCATCAGTGGTGGAGTGGGGGCAGAGCTCTCACTGTACGGATGGGTAGGCGGGTCCTCCGATGGATCGGTCTCCGAGAAGTAAGTCCGGGGCACGTGGTCGGGATAGTCACGCATGGCTGAGGCAGCGGTGTGCATGCGGAGCACTCTCTCGTTATGCGTACGCGCGCGCTCAAAAACCCACTCGTCATCGCCGTAGGGTGCTGTCGGGGAGAAGCGATGGGTATGCACGGGGTGAGCGAAGGGACGTCCCACGAATATGAAGACTCGCACTGTGCACTGTCCCTCAAAATGGTACGATTCGTGTTCCGGATCATAGTGCACCTCCCACGTCGGGGTGTCCACAAAAACCATGAATGTCGCCATCTGAAGACGTGACGGAAAGAAAGAGATAGAAGGAGTGAGAATCTTGCTAAAGAATCTCAGTAGGGCCTCCTACTACCTAGGTGTCATCATCTACATCCTCAGGAACCTTGGGTTTAGTATACAAATAAGTGAGCATGCATTAAGTCCATTTTTAAGCTTTAAAACATAATTAGCCAAGGTCCATCCATTTTAGCATGATTCTTGATGACATGGATGCAATCATATTAAAGAATGTATGCATGGCTCTACTTAACACAAGAATAATAATCATAACATTAGGAACATCATAATAGTGGCATAAAGTGGCAATTAAATTTTCATATGGGAAACTTTGTGACATAAACATCATACTTTACTTCCTCATAGGCCACCCTAAAAGACAATCGCTCTGGGGGTGCTCGGCAGAACTGGTGTCACCCAGAACTTGTCACATCTCTAGGTTATGAGCTCATACCTTAACTAATCGTCACTAGTTCTTACTTATCAATCCCGATAAGCGTAACATAATCATAAACATAATCCCGACTTATCTAGTACGGGCTAGGGGGCATTTCTTGGGGGTGCTCGGCCGAACCGGTGTCACCCAAGAATTCATTCTTGGTGCCGATGTCACATGAGTTCTCTGGAGGTGCTCGGCTGAATCGGTGTCATCCGAGAACTCATCTTAGTACCTCATAAATAAAAAAATCTCATAGTTTTCTCAAAAACTTTCTAAGTCCCCGAATTTGTTAGAAATTCGGCAGCATAACCGCATCATGCCAAATTTCTTCCAAATTCTGCTTTATGCCACATAAGTCATTCAAACATGCATCCTCCATCATAATTTTCATGCATTCACATAATCATTCTCATACGTTCACAAGCAACATTAAAAATTCATTATGCTCATGGTCCTACGATATCTTATGCTTTGACCTTTACGGACCTTAAACTTGTGATGTAATTAACCTATTATCTTTATCAGCCTCTTATGCACCTAAGGGTTCTCTTCTAACAAATCTTATTATTATTTATGCTCTCTATTAAATCTGAACAACATCATTTCTTAGGGGCAGCATTATAAACTTATAATTGCGGGGTTCTAGAACTTACGTTTTAGACCCTTTCTTGGTTCTGTCTTCGCCTAAGGCGCTATAAGTTCGACCTAAACCAATTATGAGGCATTTCTATGCCTAAGAACTACTTATAAGCCATGTTCTCTACATTATAAGGTTGCTGGACAGATTCTAAAAATTAAATGTTCTAAAAGTTCTAGAATTGCATTTTACGATTTTCTAGTTACTAGTTTCTCTATAGGTGCTAAAATTCAATCCTACTTTAATTGTAAACAAATTTTTCATGATAAAACAATCCTAATCTGATTATATTCCCATTGAAACAGTTTGGGAAGTGTCCAAAAATAAATGGGTTAAAATTATGCTAAATCTTGACTTTACGATTTTTCTAAAAAGCTAGTTTCTCTCCTATCATGCATAGAAATGTTCCTACCTCATCATACATAATTTTCACACATTCTAACACATCAAAACATCATCATACAGCAGCAAACTTATCATGGAAGAACTGAAACATTAAGTCCCAAAAAAGATGCATATCTTGATATTTTCTAAAACACATGAGTTGCTAGCTTCTCTTGGAATCATTTTTAGGACTTCTAAGACTCTTTTGCAAACCATTTTATTTTGTAAGGGAGGCTAAAATATCCTTAGGTCAGTGACCACTTCATCCCTCCTTAAAAGAGAATTAAATTCATAAATCTTGTTGGTCTTGATCTCATAAACTTCATGAGGCTTTAAAGAGAATCTTAAAACTTAGATTGTTGGCCCTTGTAGCTAGATGAAACTCATTCCAAGTTCATCATTACCACATGACCGAAATTATGCATTCAATGAATGCTTCCACATTAGACTTTAACTTGAGATAAAATGGGCAAGTCTCTGAGCTCTAAGGTCTTTAAGTGATGACATAATTTAAACATGCTATGCACTTCATTTTTATTCTCCATTACAAAGTAAAGTGAGAGCTTAAAGTAAATATGCAAGACTTGAAATATAAATATGCAAGGCTTGAAATAGATATGCAAGACTTGAAATATACATATGCAAGTTCATTTCTTTATTTTAGTGCTCTAGGCCCAGCAACAATCGACTTTAAGGCCGAAATAGAAAGGCTTTGAGATTTAGTTAGGTGATAGTGCAAGTTCTCATTTTAAATCTTTATGTTTTTTAGCGTTGAAAAGTAAATATGCTAGACAAGAATGTAAATATGAGGTGCAATCCACTCTTTATCCTTTAACTTCAAGTGATGGCTTGGAAAAATAAATATGAATGCAAAGCTCAAAGTAAATATGTAATGCATAAGCTTGAGTTTAAATATGAATGCTAGTTCATTTTATTTCTTATTAGAGCTCATACAAGAATTTAAAGGAACTTAAACCTCAATCCAAACTTATCATGAGAAGATAAAGTAAAGACAAGAGTGAACCTCAAGGGTTCACTAGAGCACAAAGTTTCTTTTCTTGAAATGTGGTCATAAACAACATTTTTATTGAACCTCAAGCTCTAGAGACCTCATTGTGATGAACACATAGTCATCATCTAGAAGCTCTCATCATCAAGCCATTGAGAACCTCATTGGCCAACATGGCTGAAAATTTGGGGAAAGAAAAGGAAAAAGGAACCGAAACTTTTAAAAAGAAAAAGAAACATTTGAAACTCTAGAAACCATAATCTTAATGATGCATTAACACCAACATCATGAGTCCTCATCATTGAGTTCATGTAACCATTTTAAAACATCATCAATGTTAAAGATTCAAGGTTCAAGAAGAAAGAGCAAAAGGAAACATCTTTAACTTGAGAACAAAGATCAAGCTTTAGAGATTGTTCAAGTGATGGACATCACCACCATGAAACCTCATCATCAAGCTCTCATTCCTTTGTCCTCAAAGGCCCATGGCCGAAAATGATGAAGAAAAAGGAGAGGGAGAGAAGTTCTAAAAAGACCAAGAGAAACCATAAACACATAACTAGAAATAGAACTTAAGTAAAGAAAATACTTGAAAAAAAATGCCTACCAAGTGATTGAAGGTTGGGATGAGAGAAGAGGATGAAGAACTTGAAGAACTTGAACACTTGAACTTGAGAGAAAAAGGAAACTTTGAAGTGCTCTTTGAAAACTTACATTTAGCAAATGAACCCAAAATGATGCAAGTTCACCCAAGCATGCTATTTATAGATAAATGAAACAAATGCAAGGTGCAAGGAGGGAGGGAAGGTTTCGGCCATGAAGAGCAGCCCCATGAGTTCCATGATGTGAGATGTTGTGATCTTGAGGCATGGTGAGGCATGGTTCAAAGTATGGTGAGGTATGGTTCAAGGTATGGCTCAAGCATGGTTCTTTGAGTGAGAAACAAATCAACATGTGATGTAATTGAGGGAGAGAGGGCCAAAAGTGCATCAGCCATGGGGAGAGTTTTGTTGCATTTTAATTGTGGTTTAGAGTTGTGTTTAGGTTTATCTTTGATTAGGATTAAGATTAGGAATTTGTAAGAAAGTGTTTAGGTGAGAAAATGGGTAATCAAGGTTGTCAAAACATATTTAAAGAGTGGTCTTGCATCATTAATGAGTCATAAACTCATTTTAGTGCATAAACAATTCTAGACACAATTCCTTGATTTAAGGAATTGGAGAGAGAAAATACTATTCAAGATTCCAAGAGTGAAATCTTGAGTTTTAGAAAGGAGATTTAAATCTAATCTACGCAATTTTTGAGTCTAATTAATTTTAATAGTTTATTTTGACTCTAGATTAATTATGGAAATTAATTAATCTTCGATTAGAGCCTAATATTGCTTAGGTTTGCTTAATTACGTCATTAGGCTCAAAAACACTATTTTAGGGGCAAAATCGTAATTTTGCACTAAAACTGCCCGGGACCATCGGGACTCAAACAGATACTTCGAAACATGTAAAAATGTTGTTTTAAACCTCTGGGGAAAGTTTCGGGCTCAAACGGCACCTTTACCCGCGTAAAACGCTATAGGGGTATTTTGGTCATTTTGACCTGAAACTGCAGAAAATGAGACTTTCGCCTCCGAAACCACTCGCGGGCCAATCAATCCCCTTCAAACATTGAGTTGGCCCTTCAAGGACTGTCGGGCCGGCCATCCTCGAATTCCAGGCCGAAAATGACCTCAGGGGCATTTTGGTTATTTTCCACTCAGACAGAAAATCGGGGCGTTACAGAACCAGTATAAAACCTTTATGTCTCTTCTTTCTCCCTCTCATCTCCTTATATTTATCTGTAGCATTTTGTTTTTCATTCATATGCTGAAATATTATTCTCACTATTCTGTTATTTATATTTATGATGAACGTTCATTAACCAGCTTCAGAAATCTACTTTTTGAAATCACTAACTGTGTTTTCACTGCATTACAAGTTTTATACTTGATAGTACTTGTTATCAAACGTTTCAGAAATTGAGAAAATAAGCAATGCACGATTCAACCCCCCTTCTCGTGCACATTTCCACCTACAAGAACATGAAAGAGTAAGGAGGAAGGAAGTATAAACTATACTAAACTCATTTTGAAACTTGAAGGATGGAGATTATAATGAGGTTAGGAGTGAGGAAGGTAGAAGAGGGGAAGATTCAGGAGAGGTTTTTTCGGTTTTGTGAAAGGAAACCTGAATGCAAGGGTTTTCAAAGGGGTAGCGTACCAATAATCAAACTTATTTTTTTTTATGGTACTGTGCTATCATTGGGGTGCTCTGTAACCCCCCGATTTTCTGTCTGAGGAAAAATGACCAAAATGTCCCTGAAGTCATTTTCTACCCGAAATTCGAGGATAGTCGGCCCGGTAGTCCTCGAAGGGTCAACTCAATGCTGGAAGGGGATTAGATGATCCTTGAGTGGTTATGGAAATGAAAATCGTGTTTTCTGCAGTTTCGGGTTAAAATGACCAAAATACCCCTATAGCGTTTTTATGCGGGTAAAGGTGCCGTTCGAGCCCGAAACTTTCCTCAAAGGTTTAAAATGACATTTTCATGTATTTAAAAGTATCTGTTTAAGTCCCGGTGATCTTGGGCAGTTTTTGTGTAAAATTACGATTTTGCCTCTAGCATAGTGCCATTTGAGCTTAATGATGTAATTAAGCATACTTAAGCAATATTAGACTCTAATTGAAGATTAATTAATTTTTATAATTAATCTAAAGTCAAAATAAGTCATTAAAATTGATTAGAACCTAAGATTGCTTAGATTAAACTCAAAACCCCTTTTTTTCTTTTAAAACTCAAGTTTTTAGGACATAGAATCTTGAACAGTGTTTTTACTATTCATTCTCCATACTCCAAGAAGCCTAGCTAGAGTAGGATTTTGACCCCACTAATGAGCTAAAATGCTCACTAATCATGCCTTAGAATAGCCTTGATTACCTATCCTTTCACTTATACACTTATTTACAAGCACCTAATCCTAAGCCTAATCAAAGCTATACCTAAACACACCTCTAAACCACAATTAAATGAAAGATCTTCCTTCCCCATTATAAAGTGGAAATGGCACCACCTCACCTTCCATTGTCCATCACATGTTTGTTCACTCACACACTCAAAGAAGCATGCTACACCATGCCTAAACCCATGCCTATACCATGCCTTACAGCTTATCTTGAAATGATATAACCAAAAGATATTTTCCCCCTCCTTTCCTCCCCTAAAATGGCGCCACTTTTCCCTCCCATTTTCACCTCTCATGTTTCATTTCTCTATAAATAGCATACTTGGATGAACTTGAACCACTTTTAGTTCATTTGCCAAGTTTGAGTTTTCAAGAGTTGTCCCAAGTTCTCTCATTTTCTTCAAAAGTTCTCTTCTTCTTCATCTTCTTCATCTCCACCAAAGAGCCACCCCTCACCACCTCAAACCACTACACAACCACCCTAGATCACCATTCAAACACATAAGCTTTCACCCTCACACATCAAGCTTACACAAAAAATTTTCCTTCCTTTTTCTCCTCTTTGGCCGAAAATCCAAGGACCACTTCGAAGCAAGATTTCTTCTCTTTTCACTTCAAGAAACAAGCTTTCCTCTTCAACACTTGGTAAGGATTTTGTTCTTTAAAGTTTTTTCTTTTAAAGTTTTGTCAAAAAATGAGTTTTTGCTAGTTTTTCTTGGCTTTTAGAACTTCATTTTCTTCTCTTTGATTTCGGCCTTGGAGCCTTTCTTTTTAAAGAAAATGATGCTTGATGATGAGGGTTCAAGATGTAGATCATGAGGATCTTCACTTGTGATACCTCTAGAGCTTGGAACTTGGTTCTTGGACCAAGCATGTTTCGGTTTTTCCTTTTCTTTTCATGCTCTAGTTTCGGTTTCCATTTCTTTTTCCTTGGTCCTAGTTTTGATTTTAAAGGCTTATGTTAGTTGGGAAATGACTCAAGGATGAGAGCACATGATGTTGGTGTTGATGTATCATCAAGATTATGGCCTCTAGAGTTTCAAAGTTTTATCTTTTTTTTCTTCATGGTTTCGGCCATGGTCTTCTTTTCTTTGATATTTTGGTTTCGGACATTGTCTCCTTTTCTTTGATATTTTGGTTTTGTCACTAAAGACATGGTGAGATGGTTACTAAAACCCAAAGATTAGTTCTTTAACTTGATCCCTTTTGATTCTTAAAAATAAAGTTAGTGAATGACTTGCCTTTCTTTTAATCCATTCCTTAAAGCTTGATGATGATGTTCATACCATATGGTTTCTTTGTAAACCTTGGTGCAAGGAACTCTAAAGCTTACTTTACCTTGCTATGATAAGTTTTGGGTTGAGGTTTAAATTCCTTTAAAGTCTTGGATGAACTCTAATAAGAAATAAAATGAACTTGCACTCATATTTGTCTTCAAGCTTGTGCATTTGTATATTTACTTTTGAGCTTTACATTCATGTTTACCTTCCAAGCTATCACTTAGAATTAAAGATAAGGAACGAAGAGCATCTCATATTTATGTTCTTGTCTAGCACGTTTACTTTTCAAGTCATCACTTAAGAACTTAAAGATTTAAAACAAGAGCTTGCCTATCACCTAATTAATCTCGAAGCCTTTCTATTTCGGCCTTAAAGTTGATTGTTGCTGGCCCTAGAGCACTAAAATAAAGAATTGAACTTACATATTTATTTTCAAGTTTTGCATATTTATTTTCAAGTCTTGCATATTTACTTTCAAGTCTTGTATATTTACTTTGAAGTTCTTACTTTACTTTACAATGAAGAATAAAAAGGAATGCATAGCACGTTTATTTTTTGTCATCACTTAAAGACCCTAGAGCTCAAAGACTTGCCTTTTTATCTCAAGCAAAAGTTTGGTTACGAAAGCATTCCCTTGAATGCACAATTCGGCCAAGTGATGATGATGAGTTTGGTGTGAGTTCATCTAGTCACAAGTGCCCATAATCTATGTCTTAGAATTTTTCTCAAGCATAGGAGAACTGAAAAAATATTTTAAGTATGATTTTACGTTTTAAAACTCCAATCTTAGGCCAACTCAAATGGTTGCTGCCCTTGTTTGGTTTATGAGGATTTTAAGGAAATAAGTTGGTTTTCAAAGAGTTTTAGAAGTCCTAAAATGATTTCAAGAGAAATTAGTAACTTGTATGTTTAAGGACACAATATTTGAATGATGCTTGAGCTTTAATGTTTCGATTCTGCCCTCATGTGCTTGCTGCTATATGATGATGTTTTGACATGTTAGAATGTGTAAAAATTATGTATGTTGAGGTAGGAGCCTTTCTATGCATGTTAGGAAAGAAACTAATCTTACCGATAAACCATAAAGTTGAGTTTTAGCATAGTTTTGGCCCCCTTTATTTTTAGTCACTGCCAAAACTATTTTAATGGGATAATATTCAGTTTAGGGTAGATTAATCATGAAAAACTTGGTAACATTTGGTGTAGGATTGATTTTTAGTGCCTATAGAGAAACTAGTAACTAGAAAACCGTAAAAGTACAATTCTAGAACACTTAGATCATTTAACTTTCTATTTCTGTCTAGAAACCTTATAATGTAGAAAACATGGTTTATAATTAGTTCATAGGCATAGGAATGCCTCATAAATGGTTTAGATTTAGTTTATAGCGCCTTAGACGAAGACGGAACTGAGAAAAGGTTTAAAACGTAAGTTCCAGAACCTCGTAATCATAAAAATGTAATTCTACCCTTAGAGTATGATACTACCTAGATTTACTAATGAACAAAAATGCTAGTAAAAATTATTAGTTGTGAGCCCTTAGGTGCATAAGAGGTTGATAGAGAACGACAGAATAATTATATCTCAAGTTTAGGGCCCGTAAGGGTCAAAGCATAAGACACCATAGGTCCCAAGATATAATGAGCTTTATGACTTCAAGTAGATGTATATTTAATTATGAGAATAACTCGAGCATGGTATATGCATTAGCTGAGCCCGGTCCTTGATTCCAGCAAACTGGTTAGGAGCATGCTATCTTTTAAGAATGTTGAAGCAATAATGTGATGACATATATGCTATGATGAGTTTGACTATATGACTTGATGTCTTATGGCAGTGTTGAATGACTATGCATGCTCTATATGTTTCGTGGCATAAAACAAGTTTGAAGGAAATCCGGTGTACGCCGTTACGCTGCCAAATTTCCCATCAAACTTGAAGATTTGAGAAAAGTTTGCAAAAACTCCTGGGTGACACCGGTTCGGCCGAGCACCCCCAAAACAGATGTGATATAACATTGAGACGCATTCCTCTCGCTACGGTGGGGAGGAAATAAATCCGTGAAGGTATTGACACTGAGCTTGCCAAAGCGGACAATTCACTGTGTACTAGATACCAGTAGAGCGTTTCAAAGAAGGAAATGATCCTAAGATAGGTGATCCAAGAAAGTTATGTATACCCCCTCTATTAGCCCATATTAAATCTAGTGACAACTAGTTAGGATTGAACTCATTCCTAGGCGATACGTGAGATGTAGTTTGATGACCAGATTATCACGGGGCTGTGAGTCAGTTGGATCTTTTGTGGATATGTTAAGAGGGTGGTCTTTAAGAAAAAGAACTTAAAAGTTTGACTTATGAGAAAGATGTCACATGATAAGTACTGTGCCTTTTATACCACGTATATAATTTATGCTTCTTTATGATGTGCCCAAGTATTATGATTTTCATGTTAATGCGCGTGTGGTATTGTCATGCATGCATCGAATATTTGTTGCATTCATGTCATTAAGACACATGCTGAAAGACATCCACTTCGGATAAATAGATTTGAAAAGTCTAAAACCAATCATTATGCATGTACACCTTTTTTATAATTAAAACCGAGGTGGCTGGGGATGATGACGATGACACTTGTGTTAGAGTCGGGAATCCCTACTGAGAATCTTGAATGAGTTTCTCATCCCTTCCTTTTCTTCCGTGTCGTCTCTAGACGAGGATTACAACGAGGTTCGTGACTTCTTCTAAGGCTCGTGCTTAAAGGTCACACTAGCAAACAGAGCAGAGGGTCGCTGCGGAAGCATAGATAGCTTAGCTTTTGGGTTGACACTTATCCAACCACATAGGTGGATAAGGATCACTTCATATATATGTGCATATTTTGATATAAATAATAGTACAATAATGTTAGTAATTTATATATTTATGAAGGTGTGATGATATTATGTTGTTATAGATAATACTACCTTTCATGAGTATGTATGGTGTAATTACTTTTTCCTACATGATGTGGTTATGACGAACATTAGGTTAGCGCACGGCTCACGTTTTGTTTTCAATTTTCGACAAAGAAAAATTTATTTGTATTTTCCGCTAAGCATTTTAATGAAAGGTTTTAAAGAATGAGACTAAAAGAGTAATAAATTAATGATTAACCTAAATATGTTCTAGAATATTGGGTTAAAAATTAGGATGTTACATGCTTACTGCAATGAGCCTGCAAAAGCCATCCCTCATTGCAGGGGGAATAACTAGTTGCAGTGAGCCTATTCTATATAATTCTACAAAACTTAGTTGAAATCATGGTTCCTCCATTCGGGGTCTTTCTAGCAACACTGGTGGGTCCTGGGGTACCCTAGGGCCATACTAGACTTGTCCACTTACACGTTTACCTAAGGTATTACACTATGTTTTCAATCTCTAAAAGTCACTTAACACTAATGGAGCAGTAAACCTTAGTTTACGAGTAGGGATTGTTTTTTTCTTTAAGGGGGTTTCTTTCAAGGTTTATGATCCCAGGAATCTCATTCCTAGAAACATAATATCGAGAATGTTATTCCTAGGAATTCTAAAAAAAATATTTGTTGAACTTTAAACAATCTTGGGATTATTTGTTAATATTCCTAGGAATAAATATACAAATTGTTTGTTTTATAATACGTGTTTCTAGGAGTATATGGGATAATTTCCAAAATACCCCTAACACATTTATTATTATTATTATTAGTATTGAAGGATATTTTAGTATTTGTACTCAATTATTAACATTCTCAAGTCACGGGAATATTTTATTCCCACCCAAAACATGGGAATGAAATTTCATTAAAACATGAGAATATTTCTTTTCTAGGAATAATTAATACTTGAGAATAGTTTTACAAAACTTGCAACAAACATGTAAACCAATTGTTCCCAAGCAATTATTCCTCAGAATAGATTACTATGTCTTGAAACAAGCGCTCCCTAAGTCAATTTATTTCGTTCTTTATTGTCAAAATTTGCTTTGAATTTTGTACTTTTAGTTCTTTGAACTTGGAATTTGAATTTCGTACTTATTTCTTTAAGAGGAAATGATTCCCTTCCCCAGTTAAGATTTGAAATTAAAAGTGTTGCACTAGTCACCTTCTGACAGAGGTTACTAAAACACCACAAACAAATTAGCATGCCCGGTGGGATTGGGTTGAGTGTTGATGTGTCAAAGAAGTGGTACATTGTTATCAAATATCAAATTTGTCTTCTTCTAGTGATCCAAGTATACATCCTAACACTCGGGGTGGAATGTAAATGCTAGTTCTACCAATGTGCCAATAAGTAGCAGTGAACCTCAAAGGGGAACAAATGCAAGCCCAATGACGAGGAATCCTGTATGAATTTTCACTCCAATGACTTCTATGTCTTTTGTACATGGATTACTACCTGGCTATACCCCTCCTATAGCTACAAACTAAATTACTGTGGCTCAAATGGGGCCATCACCTACATGGTTCTCTAATCCGTTGCTCTTGAATCCATTTTATCCGATGTATGCGAGAATGCCTCCACCTGGAATGCCATCAATGTCAAACCTGCAAGTTATGGTGAAACCTATTGAAACTATGGGAAATGTAACTTCAGTTGAAGGTTCTAGTGTGTCAACAATGGTATCTTAGTTTGGTACCCATACAACTTTTAATCCCCAAAATTATGCATCACCTTCTATGGTAAATGTAAGAGGGTCTGTTAATAGACAAAATGTTAGGAGGAGTATTGTTTTGATATTAGAAAGAACTCCACCTATTGAGGTTGGTCCAATTTTCCCCACGATGATTAGGGAAATGCCACAGAGCTCTACAAGTCCTATTGTTGAAACCTTAGCCACTTTTTTAGGTAGCAAGTAGAAGAAAGTAACAATGATTTGATTCATACATTAACCCAACAGATGGCCACAAATTTGAATCCCATTATTGACTCAGATAGCAGGCTTTTTGACACCATTAATAGGCAAATGAATAGAATGGCCGAGGCTTTACATATCGATGAGGATGATCAAAATGATCCATTGGTGAGAAGAATTAGGGATATACCTCCTACCCCACCCCATATATTTGACCATGAGCATGTCATGGAACATAGACTCTACCAACCCTTAGACTAGGAAAATGTGAGGATGGTAAGTCGAAATCCAAAGCCAAATAATATGGTTCGTTGAGTTAGGAATGAAAATATAGGGGTAAATCAAAATGTAACTAGGGCTGTGGAGCAAGTCCTGAATAAGTTTGGTTTCAATGTTGGAGTTCCTAAACAACCCTATTTTGCATAACCTTTTCCTCATTAGGTCTAACAGATAGAATTACTTGGAGGACTAAAGGCTGCAAAGTCTCTTACCAAATTGCTAAAGACAAAGAGGAATCCTAGTGGAGCATATAGCTAGATATACAATGGAGTTAAAAGATCTAGCAACCAATGAATTCTTAAAATGAAGTTCTTTCGTAGTTCCTCGACAATAAATGCTTTCACATGGTTTTCTAATCTTAGACCTAATTCATAACTTCTTGGCCCCAACCACAAGTGATGTTGCATGAGCAATTCTTTAGGGGTGAGATGAGGGTTAGCCTAACTAACCTATTTTCCATCAGAAGGTACCCTAGGCAGTTTATTGAAGACTGCATTGCTCATTTTTTATAGATGAAAATTATGTGTGATACACCAGTCCTAAAGTTAGAGTTAAATAAGATGATTTGTTAATGGGCTTGAGTTCAACATTAGGAAAAAAAACTTGTCAACCAAAATTTCTATATTGCTCAACTTTCTGAGGGAGTTAGGCAAATAGAAAGCATAAGGTTAGAAAAGGAATTTATTAGGAAGGGTATTAGAAAAAGAAAGACTAGTTTACATGGATTATAATGAGTCTATCAAAAGTGAATAAGAAAACAGTGATCCCAAGTCTTTTATAGGATAAATGAGTTATAGTTAGGCCCACCTTATGTGTGTCTATCATTAAAGCCAGTAAAAGGAAATGAGAAAACATCCTCTAGTTCAGCCACGAAATTAAAGTTTACATTTCCTACATTTCAAAACCTGAACAAATCTTTGACATTTTGGTGAAAGATAAACGACTCATAGTTCTAGAGGGCCATAAAATAACTCTTGTCAAGGAGATTAAAAACAAAAAGTATTGTAAGTTTCTTCACAGAACTAATCATTTGATAAGCAATTGCATTTGTTTTGGGGAATCGATCCAACAGGCTTTGAATAAATGGAGGATGAAATTCAAAGAAAAGAATCACCCAACCATGAAGATTGATAATGACCTTTTTATGAGGTTAATTCAAGCTTTGTTGAGCCCATGTTCTTTTCTATGAACATGGTTAATGCCTCAAGATGGATTGCAGACATTACCTTCAGAAATGGAAGCTCTTCCCTTAGTGGAAAACTTACCATTTCAAGGGTAGTACAATCTTGGGATTGTAAGCATGGGAGAGGAACCAATTCAAATGCTTAGCCTAAGAAATATCAACCAACCTGCATGCCTATGAATACGATTGTGGTAGATCAAAACAAGTTGTATTGGGATTATGCCATGGCTATGTTTGAGGCAAAATATGGTCTTATTTTCCTTATGGTAGGGGAAGAATTGCTGGATTTCCTTTGTTGAAAATGTAGAAGGGCGGGGATGTTTCACTATATGTCTTTGTTGCAGTATGGTGTTTGATCAAGACGTTGTTGACCACTTCAGAGGCTAGCAAGCACCTTTTTAGTGCCTTAGATCTGAGCAAGTGGACATAGGAAAAAAGCTAAGTCTATTGTAATGGTGAACTCAATTCCTATAGAAGCCACTAATAGGACATGAGTTCTACCTAGTAATGTTGTGACCAACAAATGGGTCCATAGTGCTAGAAGGATAAACAATAGAAACCCATCTCAACAAAAGAATAACAATCACTAGTTCAAGGAAAATAACAAAGGCTAGAATCAGAAAGGATTTTGGAGTAAGGGAGAGCCCAAACCAAGGGACAATGTTTCAACAATGCCTATCTATGGGGCCTTGATGTAACATCCTGATTTTTGCTACACTAATTAGCTCATTATTATGAGTAATTAGAATAATTACTAATTATATGGGAAATAAAAGGTTTAAGTTAAATAATAATAATATAAAACATATAGATAAGCATATGAATAAATAGATCATAAAAATTAAAAATGTTTGGAAACTTAATTATAATTAAATATATGATATTCTAAACAAATAGAAAATGTAAATCACAAGAGCATCACAAATAATCTAATAAATCATCACAATAAGATTTTAGAAGAGATTTAATCATGCTACAATATATCCTATCATAATTCTTAGATACACTAATTTCAGCATACATCAACCACAAATAATAAAACATATTCATAATTAAATATGGCAAAATAAATGAGTAAGAAAGAATCAAAATAAATGGCCTTTTGTAGAAAAATGACAAAATATTAGGGGCTATTTAGGAACAATTTTATAAAACAATTTTTGGTTTTAAAAAATAAAAGATCAGTAAAACCTATTTGGGAAGTTACGTTGTTTTCTCTATGTTGGTTTTAAAAACTAAAAAACAGATAATGAGTTTTTAAAACAAAAATAAAAACAGATTTTGGCTGTTTTCAAAAATAAATTTATAGATATGGATTTCTTCACCCAAGCTCCTCCCAACTCCTCCTCCTCAAGCGCAACTCCTCTATCCACCTTCGTGCTCCCCCATTCGTCGGCAACCTCCGCGATCCAGCCCCGGCGACCTCCGCAATGCAGCCCCAGCGACCCTTGCGACCAAGCACTGGCATTTCTGCTTGGACGACCCAGCCCCGGTGAGCTCGTGACCAAGCCCCGATGACCTCCACCTTCGCCTTAGCTGAACCCGTTCGTGTTTCTGCTTCAGTCGCGTCTCCACCACCGGTTGCCACCGTGAATCTGCAACAGATGACGTCACCTTGAAGCCGTCGTGGATCTGCAACGGACCTGCCCCTCTTGCTGCCACGAGCAGCCCCTTGTTCCTGTTCTTTGTTGTGTTGTAATGGTTTTGAAAAAATCGGGTAGGTTTGTTTTTAAAAAAGAGTATCCAAACAGGTTGTTTTGTGTTTTACTACTAAAAAACTATTTCTAAACTTGATTTTTAAAATATTTTTAAGAATCAAAAACAAAAAATTGTTCTAAGCAGCACCTTAATTTCCTAACGAAGGGCAAAATCATAATTTCACCAAAATGGTAAAAGTAGTAATTATATAACAACCAACCATTTCATAATTCAAGGCCAAAATATAAGTTGGAAAGTTTAGTTAATAAAAGACATAATAATGCTGTTTAACTTAGAAATGCCAAAATAGTAATTTCCTAAAGAAGGGCAAAACGGGAAAAAATACTACTTTTGCTGTATTACTAATGTAATTATTTTTGTATAATCATTTAATTATATTTTGTTATATTACTTAAAGGACTGGCTCTTATGATAATTATTTTAAACTGTTAATAATATTAATTGTTAAAGATTTATATTAATAATATATCAAAATTAAATTAAAAATTTAATAACTTAAAAATTATAATTAAAATAAATTTATGTAACAAAAAAAAGAATTCAAATAAATTTAAAAATATTTATTTTTAGATTAATTTTTATACACTATGAAATAATTTCATATTATCAATTAACAAATTTTGTGAAAAATTACAAAATGATAATTAATAATTGTTGTGATAAAATTGTGAGTGTATTAAAATTAAATTATTATATATTTAAATGCTATTGACATAAAAGTCAACTTAAGTGTCATTTATTTACTTTTTAGAGTTTAGTGTATTCTAAGTCTCTATAAATATAGGTTTTGATCTTGACCTCTCTAAAATTTTTGCTTTTATTTTAATCCTTTTATTTGTATTTTCTTTATTTTTGATCCTATTGTTTAAAATTTTGGTCTCAATAAACATTCTTTAACATGACTTTAATGGTTACAAATATTGAAATTTATCCTTTAAATATTCTAAGAAAATCTTAGTCTGGTCTTTATGAATATTACCATTTAGTGTCAAATTTATACCAAAGTGATCAAAAACATCACTATGGAAAAAGAAAGAACAAAAATTGAGAAAAAAAATTGAAGGGGCCAAAATCAAAGCTTCTATTCATCGAGACCACAGCATATTTAAGCCTTGTTTATATCAAGATCAATTATTAATACGGAATCAAGGGAGCAAACCAGAAAATAGTTTGCCCAATTATTTGAAGTCTCCTGCCTGCCTCCATTTCCTAGAGATATTGTCAGATAGGGAGCAGGCAGACAGGGAAGAGAGGGAGATGAAGAGCCTCAATCTCTGGCCCAACCCTAATCCCGGCAGCATTTTGCCATGCCGTTCAACATCTCCGAAACTTAACGTTGTCTACGGTGCTCCTCGTACTCCTTCTCCAGTTGTTCGGTGCCATTGTTCTCTAACACAACAACCTCTCAGGTCTTGTCTACTTGAGTTGTCTCTTTTATAACCCTTCATTGGACACGTATGCACAACATCCCTGTATATTAAACTGGGTTTGGAAAAATTGACACGTGATAATTCTTATTGTTTCAGGTGCGCAGTGCTTGGTGCTGGATTCGCTGGGCTCTCAGTGGTTTGGCATTTGTTGAAGGTACTCTTGTTTTCTCTTTCAGATTAATGTTGTTTAGTTAATGTATGCCTCGTTTGTAGTGTTTTCAAGAGCAGTGTTTTGTTTTTACCCTGCGCCCTCTGTTCCCATATAAATGTGTTTTTCAGTTTTTGGGTTCATCCATAAAGCAGTGTATTTGGACATAATTTTACATTCAGATACATTACTTTGTAAATAAATCCAAAATATGAAAGAGACATTTATTTAGGAACGGAGGGAGTACTTAAAATTGGATTTATGGACACTAACATAGTATACCCACTGATTGTTTTTGAAACAAAATTGTGTCAGCAACTAATTTGAATATTTTTTCTGCGTTTGGGTGAAAAATAACCTTGCAGCACAGTCCTGAAGAGTTGCATCTGAGAATTGATATATATGATGAAGTGGGCATAGGCGGCGGTGCTTCTGGGATTTCTGGAGGTCTTCTTCACCCTTATTCCCCAAAAGGTTTCTCAAACCCCACTGTGTACATAGTGGATTATTTTTCTATTGATGACTTGTATTGTGGTTAGTTTTTGCGTGGAATCTGCTGATGGTTTAATGTTGATGTAGTGAAGCTTCTCTGGGAGGGTGCTCAGTGTTGGAAAGAGAGCATAAAGCTTTTGAGAATAGCTGAAGAAGCTAGTGTTTCCAGTGACGGCAAAACTAGACAATCTGCTGAAAATGTGAAAGCTTTTGTAGCTCAGAGAAGGTTTTATAGCTTGTTCTAAAAGTCTTGTTTTGTATGTTGGTTTATTTTTGAACCTGCACATCTCTTTAAAATTGCTTGTGAATATCACTATATGATTTTGCCTCCTCTGTCCATGAGTGATCCTATGCTTGTGCTGAGAAAAGATATTATCAGTTCTGGTATGATGCTGTTATCTCAACAAAGGCATGTTATAAATTGTAAGAGTGTCTGTGTTTGTAATCCCCTGCCTCAAAATAAAATAAAATAAAATAAAGGTGCATTTCTTCCCTTTTTTGGAGTATAACAGAAAATAGGACACATATAAATATGACTTATACGTTAAAGATTCATATACTGACACTTGCAACACATGAACTCCTCATTTGCATGAATTGAACTGAGAAATACATTATATTGCCAAAATGTAATAGGAAGTATCACTTTGTTTTAGCCTTTCACACTCTCCATTGGAGTCTTAGTGTTGCTTTACATTGCTGATGAAAGCAGCTGACTTCAGGGGCATCTTAAGACCAGTTATGGATATGAAGAATATGACCAAATTGAATGATGTAATATCTCTAATCCAATAGATTCCAGAAATGTTGGTTATCAATTATCAGACTTGGTTATTTTGCTGATAATCTGCCCTTATGTGATTAGAATGTCAAGACTTCCCTTCCATGCTGCAGAGTGGATACACTTAGTAAAGAAGAAGCTCAAAATCTTGTACCAGGTCTCTGTGTACCATTCGACACAGCTTTCTATATGCCTGAAGCTCTAAATATCCATCCTAAGCACTATCTTCAGGTTCCAATGAGTGATGCGGCGGTCATTTTTGGTTTTTGAGTATTCTTTTATGTCTTGTTTTTCCTTTTCTTTTTCCCCTTATTTGTGAGTTTCATTTTGATCATTCAATAGGCACTTTATCGGGCATGTGAGAATTTAGTGAAAGAATCCTCTACTCTCGACTCTGGAAAGAAACTGCTCAATTTGCACAAAAGATCCGTCTGTAGACTTTCTGAGTTTGAAGGTAATAATGCATTGCTATTCTTTTGGTCTTTTGTATTACTATCCAGTGTGTTTCTCTTAGTGAAGCTAATCCTGCTAGGTCTTGTAATGTCCGGCACCTTTTGCTTTTCCCTTTGAAGTAAGTGAATGTAATGCCTTGTTTTTAAAACAGGATAATTTTGCTCAATAAAACTTGAGTAATACTATATTATAGAATCGTGAATTTGTGACGTTCATTATAGAATCTTTTCTAAGCTTATGTATAGCTCTTCTAAATGGATAACTAAAAGAATTGGTAACTATGCCACTATGGCTTCATCAACTTAGACTATATTGGTAAATTGGTCAAAAAATAATGAAAGAACCTTCTGACACAGTATAAAATTGCTACTGACAAAGAAGAGTCATTGTGAACATGTAAATGTCATTTGCAAGGAGATGCTTGTAGCATGGTAAAAGTATTGGAAGAAATATATGCAGAGTGAGGTTAAGCAATATCGAGTTCTTGCATGTTTCTTTTGAATTAGTTACCAGCCTTCTGCCCATCATTCCTTGGGAGATTATGGCATCTTAACATTGCTCATTCCTTTGTTATTTTTTCATTTAATTATGCATGCAAATTATCATGTTGGCATCCATAAGGAGTAACTGGGCTGCCTTCATTTTGTGCAATTTTTTACGGTGAACTAGTGAGATGAATTATCTGTTTTGTCTGAACTGTCAGTGTGAAATTTTTCATATTCTTATGATGCTTCTTATACTGCCAGAGGCTGTGAAATACTTTTGCTTGGCTTATTTGGTGATGTCTTGTAAGTCATGAGCATAATTTTTAAGTGCTTTTGTTGTTCAAGACTGTGATTTAATATCTTTTTTGATTCAGGAGAATATGATGCAGTCATCGTGTGCCTAGGTGCCAAAGTGAGCATGCTTCCTGAGATCTCTGGGAGGCTTCCTTTGAGGACATGTAGAGGTGTTATTGCGCACCTGGAACTGCCTGATGATATAAGGTGAAATTTATGCTTGCCTTGGCTATACTATCAATCCGGAAAATCTAAAATTTATGTTTCATAATCACTTTTTTTAAAAGTTGAAACAAACACATCCTATATATCTGGGTTAAGTTGATTTCTTGTGAAAAGAATCATTCCTTTTTGGGACGCACACAATAAGCTATTTAGTTTTGCTTCATTGTTATATATCCTTTTTTTTTTTTGAGAGTTTCCTTGTCTTTTCTTCCAGAGAAGGTTACCCCGAGCATGGGCCTTCGATATTATCAGATGCATGGATTGCTGTTCAGGGTCCTCGTGATCTACATGTTGGCTCAACGTGGGAATGGAAATCGAGAAATTCATCACCCTATGTTTCACCTGATGAAGCATCAAATGCTCTTCTGCAGCTTCTGCCAAAGGTTTCTGCCATTTATCCTGGAATAATGAATTGGGTATTCACTGGAGCTAGAGCTGGTCTCAGGGCAATGCCGCCACTCACTTCCCTTGGGTCGCTTCCAATTTTGGGTTGTATCAATGATATCATGGATGGAAATCGTGCTTGCAAGTATTGGTTATTTGGAGGGTTAGGTTCAAGGGGATTGTTATACCATGGTTGGCTAGGTAGTTTGATGGCACATGCTGTGCTTTCTTGTAGTGAAGAAGTAATCCCTTCTGAGTTGACTTCTTGGAAGAACACTGAATCCAAGTTTTAGCTTTCAGGAATCAATGTAACATTATTCAATTTGACAAATAGATTTCCCCTTGACCCTAGTGAGGACCTAATAGCAAAAAAAGAAAATCCAAATTACAAAGTTTGTTTTTACGTTTGGATCGTTCTCAATTGGGATTGTAATAGAGTCTAGAAGTATCATCGAGTTGCTTTTGCGGTTAATTTACCAAATTTCTAAATTATCTTTCAAATGAAACTATCAAATATTAATTATTTTATTTTGGAAACATTTATAATTAAAATTCATTTGTCTAAATTGCAGTCATCGGAATCAAATTTGTAATACAAAATCCGAAAAGCTAATACATAATTAGTGATCTGATGAATAACTTTAGTGTCATTCAAATGTTTGCGATTGATCGTAAAACCATTTTGATTCTTCACGTTTGGCCATTGTCAAACTGGATCCAAAAGGGATACCTGCAATTCTTCTACGCACGCTTATTAATGGCTGCCTGTAGAATTAACCATGTTGTCTCATTAGGCTTGTAATTCTGATTTATGACTGTTAAAAGACTTGCCCATTTTAAAGTACTCATATTAATAGGAATAGTACTTAATTCATACACTTTCACACACGCACGCAAATTGCAATTCCTCAAAACCTTTCCATTGCCACCTTCACAAAATTGAGAGAAGGGGAGGAAAGAAAAGTACATATGATTGCTTCACCCCTAAGCAGCTAAGCTATGGTCAAATTGATAACCTGATAAAAACGACAGTAAAAGGCTTAGGAATGAATTAGTTATAACTTGTACGGAAAAAATCCATCTCTCAAGTTTTCGCTCCAATTTCAAATAAAAGATTTGACATTGAAGAAGGAGGGAAGAGTTAAACTGTACAACAGATGTGTTTATTGATTCATCTTCTCTCTTAATCTCTGCCGCTGATCACATCTTCATGATTAGCATAAGTCAGCTTCTTTTACAAATATGAATCAGGTCTCTGTTTTCCATCCGTTGGAATATTCTTAAACTGTGTAGTGTTGCTGGATGGTCTCAATGTCAAGACCCTTCAACTTCACAACGGATTCAACATGTCCCTTGAGAGTGTGAAGCTCTCTGAGCCTGCAAATTTTGTTAACATCACATCATATAAGTTCAAGAATCATTCAACTTCACCGCATTTTGTTTGCAGTTACCATAATCATTTGGTATCTATCAGTAGATGCATTCTTTTGAAGGTAATAAGTCTATGGCACTTCACCTTGCAGCCTCAGCACGCTTCTTAGCTTGCTCAGCAAGTTCAGAATGCTCATGATGGTGGTGGTTCTGGGTTTCCTGAACTTGAAGACCGTGGATTGTGCGCTGAGCCACGGCCCACTGAGCCTCCCTCTCTCCCTTTCCGTAATCCTTCTTCGTTGTGAACGCAGTCTGCATCAACACACATCATGATTGTGGTGGTGAGCCAAAAGAAAGAAGGCTACGAATAAAAAAAGTAGCTTTTTAACATGGCACATTGTGAATCACTTGTTCTGTACCTTGTTTTGGAGCATGCTGTCCCAGGCACTGCCTGTGAGTCCCATGCGGATGAAGAACTTGAGGATGTCAAGAGGGATGTAGGTGACAATGCTGTACAGCCAGATTACTCCAGCCCATTTCCAGCCAATTCCATCGACTTTGGCGAAGCCCCACTGTGCATACACAGCAATGACAGTGGCCACCTAAGTTGAGCAATGAACCAAGTTAAAACCAGAAACACATTTCTTGCATCTGATGGATTCTTCTAGAAGACGTGTATATTTGGTAGAGAGAAACTAACCAGCTGTGCAGCAAGGAAGGCTCCAACAAGCAAGATACCAGGGCGTTCAACGTAAGACCAGCTCCTTGACCTGGTCACAAAGATGAGTGCCTGACTAATAATACTCACTTGAAGGTAGAGAGCGGAGTTAAGCTGCTCGTCATTGTCTGCAATTGGCTTGACACCAAAAGCCCTCTGAAATGGGGGGGGATAGAACACACTTTCAGGTCAAAATTCTATTAATTAATGGGTGTTATTCTACAGCATGAAATTTGACGCGAGTTACTCACAGTGAAGAAGTTGGTATCATGAACAATATAGAAGAAGACTGCAGTCATGATGGCCATGTATGTTCCAAGAACAACGCCGGTGGCAAAGATTTCCTTGAGCTTCCATGAGTCAGGCAGTGGAGATGGCTTCACCCTATCCTTGGAGATGGTCATGATCGTTCCATCGTTCAGGATGGCAATGATCAGAACCATGAAAGGTGAGAAGTCGAACTTCCAGATCAGAGCAATGAAAAGGAACCCAAGCACAATACGGATTGTGATAGAAACGGCATAGATTGTGTAGTTCTTCATCCTCTGGAAGATGGCCCTGCTTGTCAACACAGCACTCACGATCACGCTAAGCCCGGGCTCGGTCAGAACAATGTCTGAGGCACCCCTGGCTGCGTCAGTTGCATCGGCCACCGCAATGCCGATGTCAGCCTTCTTCAGTGCTGGTGCGTCGTTCACTCCATCTCCAGTCATCCCACAAATGTGATTCCTCTCCTGCAACCTCTTCACAATCTCATACTTGTGCTCTGCATGCCACATTCCAAAACTCGGTTATTGTTGGCCTTCGTGCAATTTTCCTCTTTTTACTATGGTCATTTAAATATGTTCTCAAACAAAGTGTACAAAGTTTGGGTTTTGGAGAAGAAGGGGAGAACTTGTAGTGTAAAATTATATTACAAGACCTCCCCTCCTTTTCTTTCGCTTCCAAAACTCAAACTCACAAAATATATCCTAAGTGGATTAGACCAATGTGCCAATTTCATTACCAGGGAAGACACCAGCAAAGCCATCAGCCTTCTCAATGAGTTCATCAATGGGGATGCCTGTAATGCTCTCATCCTTGCTCTCGCCAAGGAGGGAGGATGAAGGGTACATGTTGGTGCCCATTCCAAGCCTGCGGCCGGTTTCTTTGCCAATGGCAAGCTGGTCACCGGTGATCATCTTAACATTGACACCAAGGTCGAGAGCACGGCGAATCGTCTCAGCACTATCATGCCTTGGAGGGTCAAAGAGGGGCAAGAGACCCAAGAACTGCCATTGATCTCCTGCGCTCTCCTTGGTCTTTTCTGAAACAGTCTGCCAAGAAGGTTCAAAAGAGATTCAATTTACATTTGTCAGGAAATTTAATCATTTGGCTCTCTATCAAAATGAATTCATGGCCTCTTAAATTAGGCCCTTTTCTCACCTGGCGAGCAACGCCCAAGGAGCGCAAACCACGATCAGCAAACTGATCAATGATGCTGTGGGCCCTTTTCAAAGCCTCTCCCTTGAGGCCACAGAGTTCAATGATCTGATACATGTAAATAGATAGTTAGATGTCAAAAGTGATAATGTGATATAATATGCATTTTTAAGAATAAATGTTTCATAATAACACTAATGCTAATGCTAATGCTTATTCAGTGCAAAATATCTTACTTGTTCAGGGGCACCTTTGCTGCTTCTGTGCCAGTTGCCATTGCTATCAATGTAGGTGATAGCGGTGCGCTTGTCCACCGGGTTGAAGGGCAAGAAGTGCACCTCAGTGATTCCTGCTCTTGCCTGAGACGTCACAACAGAACCAAGTTGACAAGGTTATGCCACTTTGCATACATCACGCTTAATCAAATTGTGTTGTTTCATTAAAAAGAATGAGAATCATAGTACCTCCTTGGGGTCGCTCAACATTCCCACAATTGATGCATCAATGGCATCTTGGTTTTCAGTCCTGGAAGCCCTGGCAGAATATAAGACGACGGTGTCCTTGTCCATGCCAGTGGGGAACACCTGCATTCATAAACAACCCATGATTACAAGGAAAAAAGCTTTCCGTGCAAATGCAGATACATCTTCACGCTCTTGCTCTGTTGATATTACTGAGAGGTGACACTAGGGAAACATTTACTGTGATTATATTATTTATAACTTTTGCTATTCCAACATCTAATATTCCCGAACACCCAAATAGTCTACTCATAAAATATATGAATCTTACTATTTATTCTTTTCTCAATTTATTCCCTCTCTATTATTCCTCGAACACCCACATGGACCTACATAGGTAATCATTCAAACGCATGTAATTTCATTAATATCTCCTAAAAATGTCATTGTTGAATACTTTGATAACAGAAAATACTAAATTCACAAAATAAAATGACTCATTGCTTAACATACCTTATTCAAAATCCATTATGATTAAATATTTTTGGTAAACTTCACCATTTGTTATTTACATTTTTTATATCAATGGTGATATAGTGAGTGTTTGGGTGTTAGAATAACATTTTTGTTAACTATATAATTCAATAGTATTCATGCTTCATCTATTTAATGAAATCCTAAATTACACTCATGATTTTACGTAAAACTTTTAAATAATTATCAAAATTAATAGCATTCAACTTAAGTTACTTTATACACTAAGAGAAATAATATTTTGACACCCGCATGGATGTGACACTCATGTGGAGCCCATGTAATGTGAGAGGAGTGATAGAGAGAAAATAAGTTAAAAAAAAATGATGGGACTCATATATATTACAAGTGGAGTGTTTTGATGTTTAAGAAAATAGGGTGTTGAAATAGCAAAACGATTAGCATAATACTCAACTTATAATACTTTTGTCACGGTAAATTAACTAGAAAGAAATAATTTCGCAATAATGAGAGTTGTTGAGTTAGGGCAAATAAAATCTTTAGCTATTGGTCACTAACCTCAATCAGCTGCTTGTCGACAGTAAGCTTGTTAAGGGTGAGAGTTCCAGTCTTGTCACTGCAGAGGACATCCATACCTGCCATTTCTTCAATAGCAGTCATCCTCTTGGTGATGGCTCCTTGCTCAGACAGGCGGTGAGATCCAATAGCCATGGTCACAGACAACACAGTTGGCATGGCGATTGGGATTCCTCCGATGAGAAGCACCAACAAATTGTCAATACCATCTCTGTATGACCTGTGCTGGATGGGGTACATGACAATGATCTCAAACAACATTCCCAAAGCAATTGAGCAGATACAGAAGTTACCAATGGATGTCAACACCTATTTAATACAAGCCAATCAAACATGCATCCAGACATTAGGCCAAGGTTGGATCATACTTTGATAAGAACTCAATTTGAAGTCTAAGAATATATTGTGTACCTTTTGGAAGTGACCAACATTGTTGGTGCTGTCTACAAGATGTGCAGCCTTACCAAAGAAGGTGTGGACACCAGTGGCGATGACAACGGCCTCAATCTCACCTTGTTTGCAGGTGGACCCGGAGAAGACCTCATCACCAGGGTTCCTTGTGACTGGCAAGGACTCGCCAGTGAGGGCAGATTGGTCAATCTTGAGGGGATCACCTTCCAAAAGACGGGCATCAGCTGGGACAATGTCTCCCAACTTGATGCTGATCACATCTCCTGGGACCAAGATTGCTGCCTCTTGTTCGCTCCATTTTCCATCCCTCAACACCTACAAATTAAATTTAGCTCGTGAATTGAAATTGTGAAATTTACGTGGAGGGATTGAGAAATTGAAACTGAATGAACAAATGCTATGTTACCTTGGTTTTGGGAGCGAGTCCAGCCATCAAAGCGGCAGCGGCATTTCCTGCGTTGTTTTCCTCAATGAAACTGATGGTAGAGTTTATGATAAGCAACACCATAATACCAGTGAAATCTTGCCAATCCGGTGGTTTGCCCTAGTATAATTGAAAGTCCTTGTTAGAGGAACAAACAACAAAGAGCAACACATTAAACCTAGGAATTCTATTTTTTGAACTCATTTAATTTCAGCTCGGATATTGTATTGCGTCGATTCATCTATTATTTATAACTGAAAAATGAAAATAGTAATACCATAAGAGACTAAAAACAAAAGCTTCTCACTTTGATGATGACAATGAATGAATTGACGTGGTTTTATAGATGAAATAACTACACGTAACATTTCTCTATATCCACAAAGAATAGGGTCAAAGGCTTGTAATTACCCCTCCGTTGGCCAACACAATGGCCATGATAGCAGCTGCTTCCATAACCCACGATAGCGGGTTCCACATAAAACCCAAGAACTTGAGGAGCTTGCTCTCCTTTTTCTCCTCAAGCTTGTTCGGACCAAAAATCTGGAGCCTCTTCTCTCCTTCCGCGGATGCCAGACCCTCTTGGGTACATTTTAGCTGCTTAAAGACCTCCTCAATGGGAATGTTTTCCTACACATAAAAACAATCGATGTAACAGCCCGTCATTGAATGGAAGGAGACACGAGATTGTAAAATTAATGTAAAAATATGATAGGAGGATTCATTGATAGATTTTTACTTGTTTATATATTACTGATTATTTATCTATGTTACTTACAAGATCAACATTCTCGTTCTTGAGGTCCTCAAACGAGAGGTCAGAAGCCATGATGAAAGAAAGCAGCTCCTAGAGGCGAGCTATTCTTTTCTTTCTTATTTTTTGATTTTTTTTTTTTGTTTTCAAATTATTTTCTCCCTTCCTTCTATGCTCTTTATGGCTCTAACAGCCCATAAGCAGGTAGAAGGAAAGAGAGGAGGAAGAAACTAGACAGAACGGGGCGATAATCTATATCTGCTAGACGCAGGGAGACAGCAACCATGGGCCATGGTCTCCCATTCATTTTATAGCAAGTGCGCAGTTGGAGGTACGATAAGGAACATGCGATCGTCCGTGCAATGCTGTAACTGTTCACCACTTGCACGCTGGTTCGTGTTCCTCGGAGTTTTTTATTGGTTTGCATGGCTTTTTGTGGTTCACCAAACTCCACGCTAATCATTGGGGTCTAAATATTACTACAATGTCACCAGTTTGGACAAGGAAGGGTAATGATATTTTAAGGGTCATCAAGTGCGTTTCTATTAAAATATTTATTTTATAGTCATGAAATAGATATTAAGGATGAGTAGAACCTAGAGACTATAATTATATCTAATAGTGATAGAATGAAAGTTTCATTAGATATCTATTTTTTAGGTATTAAAATAATATTTTCAATGGTTTAATGGGAGAAGTAGAGTCACTTTTATATCTAATAATAATAAAGTGAGTGTCGGAAGAGACACTAATTTTTTAAGTATTGAAAAAATATTTTTATTTTAGAGTAAACACTCAAATTAGCCCCTAAGAATTTTATTGATGAATAAATTAGCTCTTGATAAAAAAATATATATTAGCATTGAGATCCCTTACAATTGTAAAAATAAGACACCATAAGTCTCTGATAATTTTATTGATGAACAAATTAGTCCTTGATAATGAAAAAATTAGTATTGAGGTCATTCACAATTGCTAACAATTTTATTTATGGATATACTGGTCCTTAATAAAAAAATTAGTATTAAGGTCCCTTACAATTTCAAAAATAGGACACTATAAGTTTTGTAACAATTTTATTGATGGACAAAATTGGTCTACGATAAAAAATATTAGTATTGAGATCCCTCACAATTGTAAAAATTAGACAATATAGATCCTTCACTAAGCTCCAACCTAATGCCAAATTAGACTTTAATTATTGATTTATGTGGCACATATTAATTTCAATTTACTAAAATGCACTCTTTTATTTTTATAAGTCATTCTCTAAACATTTCAAAATTTAATAGAGTATCTCATACTAAGCATGATGGTACTATATTATTTTGTAATATGCAATTACTGTACTCTAGCAAAAAGTTCTTTTGGGGAAATAATTATAAATTTATAATATTGATATAATAGTTTCTTAGAATAAGATGGCGATAAAACATAAGAAATTCGATTTCAAATCTAATTCTCTTCTTTGAACGACAAGCTTGGGGCCAAGGGTTCCTTTTTTTAATAATAATGGTATGGTGAAATACTGAAATATTAGGATAGGAATTTGTAAAAATAAAAAACTAAAAATAAGAGTATGTTTTATTTAATGTTAATTGGAACTACTGAGTTTCGCATAGATCAATAATTATAGTCTACATCAGCATTTGACAAGTTGTAAGTGAATTAGAAACCTATATGTCATATTTTTATAATTGTGAGGGATTTCAATACTAATTTTTTATTATCATTGACCAATTTGTCTATCAACAAATTTATCAGTGATCTATAATATCTTATTTTTATAATTATGAGAGATCTTAATACTAATATTTTTTATCATAAATTAATTTATCTATCAATAAAATTATCAGGGGCCAATTTAGATACTTACTCTCTATTTTATTATGATATAGATATACAAATTCAAGTCTTTTAACGTTCACTTTTATGCATATTCCTATTTGCATAAACCTCTTGCCTCAAGAGTTGTGTTATTTACTTTTAACAATAATTTATTCCAAAAATTAATTATATCCTAATATTTTAACTAATGCTATATTGAAGTAGCATATCATTTCACCAATTTAAGAATTGTAATTTAACGCAAAATAAAAAAATCATTAGCTTTTTAATTGTTTTTATCAAGAAAATATTTTTATATTTTTATTAAAATTTGCCTTACTATATGTTTTGATTAATTTTAAAGGTAAACATTAATATGTAATTTTAAAATAACATTTCCTTTTTATTTTTCTCTTTATACCATATCATTTAACAAATTTTCTGCCCCTTTATTTATTTTATGTTTTCTCGATTTCTCTTTAATCTTTTTTCTCTCCTTATAGCTTTCTTTCAAATAATTTTTATTTCTCTTTAAGCATGTACGCTTCGTTGTTTTAAGTCATAGAAAATTGAAATTGTTACATCTTGTCATAGTAAAGAGTATATCTATTGATCTGCTGCAATTATTGATGTGTGTGTAAAACTCACACATGTAGTGCTTGTTTTAACATGGTTTTATGTAATTTACTTGGTTAAATCAACCAGTTATGTGTTCAATTTTTAGAAATTGGGTTACTCCTGGTGTTTGTATTTATATGATGATTTTAAGGTGCAAAATGAAGATTTAATGTCATATTTGCATCATTTTGTCATATGGAGAAATTTTGGAGAGCAAAATTGAAGAAGTTTGGGTCATGTGCTTGCAGGGAATTAGGACAATTTGTGAAGAAATTCTCATCTTGCATTACAGAGCTTCAAATTTTGTGATTCTAGATTCTTTAAAAATAAGAGAGAAAGATCTACAACTTCATTATTTTACATTTTTTTGTCACGACCCAACTTAGGTCATGACCGGTGCATGGGAAATATCTTCCTAGCAAGTCTTAACACACAAATTTTTTTTAGGAATGCGGACAGAGTCTCCTCTATTTTTTGGACATTTCTCAAATAAAATGCAACTTGCAATATTCTCAATAAATTCACAGCAAATGGCCATCTAACATGCTCAGAATGCGCCTTCCAGCCTATAATAAGATCTCAGCATAGTTCAGCCATAATACAAATTTAGTTTTCAACTCTATTAAATATAATGCACGTACAGTTCAAACATAAACCAAATTAAGTTTACAAATCATTTCTATAACATAATTGAAATATCTAAGTCATAATTTCTCAACATAGACATAATATAAATCCAAGGACCCTGCTTGTGACATATGGAACAACTAACAACTACAAGCTAAAATAAAATATGGGTGACAACAAAAAAAGGCTCACCAACTTAGAATTTATTATAATTGTGCCGGAGGAACACCAAAACCAGCGTGAATGTAACGGCCCAATTTTTTCCACTGTGTAAAATTACCAAAATGCCTATAAATAAATTTTGCACGAGAATTGAGGCTGAACAATCCTCAATAGGGTATTTTAACATTAGGGTAACATTATATGAGGCTTGGATAGCAATTTGTGCGAAAATCACAAATCCTGATTTTTTTTTTCATGTACAAAAATGACCAAAATGCCCTTGAGGTCATTTTTATCCCAAAATCAAGAACGGTCGATCCAAGCTATCCTCAAGGGGTTAGTTTAATATTTGAAGGGAATTATATGTGCTATGTTGATGTTGTAATAAAAATCTCAACTACCGGTTTTTACCGTATGTAAAATTACCAAATTACCCCTATGATAATTTAACACGAGATTGAGTAACCTTTGAACTCAATTATCACCTGGGAAGTTTAAAATGCGTGTTATAAGTATAATTTGATATCTGGAAATGTCCAGGTAATTCCGGAGAGTTTTTATGTGAAATGGTCTTTTTAACCCTAGTTAGTGCTAAATGAGTAATTAAAGCAATATTAGGCTCTAATTAGAGTCAAATTAATTTTATTCATTAAATTGGGTTAAAAATAATTACTTGAGGTAATTACAGCCTAAGATTGTTTAGGAAAATTTAATTTCCTTTCTTAATTAGAAGAGCTCATAAAATCAATAATGTTAAGTTTAAAGTAAATCTAGTGCATTATCTTTCTTTGTCTTAAGATTAGGACTTATGTTATTAATTGATTTTCAACTCATTTGAGATTAACTCTATTACTAGTGTAAGATCACTCTTTTACCATGTCTTGGTAAATCCTAAACACTTGATTTTTTACTGCCTACACTAAACTACCAATATTCCTAACCTATTACCTAATAAAATACATGATAAAAGAAAGAATTGTCTCCCATTATGCCTTGCAAAGCCATAGCCTCCATACCCTCCATCATCCTCATATTTTATTTTTTCTTTCAACACTAATACACACAAAAACTCATTGCCTTACCATTTTCTTTTTTTAGAGTTGTCTTGCTCAAAGTTTGATCAAAAAAATTCTGCATTCTGTCAAGACTCTAAGCTTTCATCTTCTTCCTCCTCCATCTCCAAGAAACTCCATTCTTGAGCTCTCAACCTCAAACTAACACATATTCACCACAGATCAACTCTTAAACACCTAAACTTTTCATTTCCAAACACAAGAAAAATCCTACCTCCATTTTAACTCCACTTGGCTGAAACCACTTGTACCATTAGGAACATATTTTTCTTCTTGTTACTTCATAAAAGATCAAGTTTTCTCTTTTGAAAACAATAAACAACTTGGTAGGGATTTTATTTCATGTTCTTTCTCTTGTTCTTTCCTCATATTTTCGATTTTTATGGCTTGATGATGAGGAATCATGGTAGTGGTTGTAAATCCATCATATAATTGACCTCTAAGGCTCAAGGTTTAATTCTTATTGTCAAAAGATTAATGGAATAAGTGTTAGTTTTCTTTAAATTGATTGTTTTTGAGCTTGATGATGAGTTCAAAAAAAAAAAAAAAGGTTCTTAGAACCACGGTAACAAAGAACTCTAAAGCCTACTCTCATTTTTTGTTTAAGATTGATTGGGGATAAGAGTTCATCCTTTTAAGCTTAATACGATATAAAATGACTTGCATACATGTTTATGTTTCAAGCTCTTGCATATCATGTTTAAATTCCAAGCCTTGCATATCATATTTAAATTTCAAGTCATCACTTTAAATTTTAAAGATAAGAAAATGGGCTTGCATATTCATATTTAAATTTCAAGTCTTGCATATCACGTTCAATTTCAAGTTATCAGTTTAAATTCAAGATAATAATATGGACTTGCATTTTATGTTTAAATCCCAAGCCTTGCATATTATGTTTATATTTCAAGTTATCACCTAAATCTTGAAGACTTAAAAATGGACTTGCATCCTCATATTTATATTTCAAGTCTTGCACATTATATTTATATTTCCAAGTCTTCACCTTATAATGATAATGATTAAAATGAGACTTGCATAGCATGTTTATGATTTTAGTCATTATCTAAATCTCTAAAGCTCAAGACTTACCTTTTTCATCTTAAATGGAAATTTTGGTCATGGATATATCTTGATACACTTATATATATATATATATATATATATATATATATATATATATATATTCTTGACCATATGAGGTTTTGGTCTCTGAAGTTAGTTTTACCTTATTTTGAGATTTGAATCTTGTTCCTATGATGTACAAAGAGAGTTTGATGTGAAATGATGTAATTGTTTTTTATAAGGAATTTGTTTTGTTTATGGAATTAGGAGTATGATTTCAAAGGAAATGTTGGAATGATGTTTTAAAATGGTGTTAGAATGAAAGAGCAACTCAAAGTGTGTTAAAACTTTAGTCTTTTAACTTCTGGAGTTACTGGTAATCGATTACCACACACTGTAATCGATTACCATGATATTCTTGATGCCTGAAATGAAGTTTTTGAAACATGTAATCGATTACCAATAAGTTGAAGGTGTCTGTTTTGAAAATTTGAATTGTGTAATCGATTATCAGCTCTTGTAATCGATTACTAGAACCTGAAATGTGCAAATAAGTGTGTTTTTACGGGAAAAAAATGAATCGATGGCCATGCATGCTTGATCTTTGAATTATATGGACAATGGCCTCTAGTATGTTGTATATATCCTTTGAACATAGCATATGCATTAGCTGAGTCTAGTCCCTGATTTCTGGCATACTAGATAAGAGCATGTTTACTATTATAAGTTATTGATTGATGACATGCTTACGAATATATACAAAGAATGTGATGCATACTTATGTGATGAATTACATAATGAATTGTGCATGTTATATTTATGATTGGTTAATTGAGGTGTATTATTGAACTGTTCTATGAGCATAAGATTTTTTTAAAGGATAAGTTATGATTATATGTTCATATTTGCATCTCTAAATAACATGCTAAGATGAAAGGCAACATAAGACCCATGGAAATGATCCTCTATACTCCAGGAATTAATGGTTATGAGGGGTGATCCAATAAGATAAAAGGTGACATAAAACACATGGAGATGATCTTCTAGATTCCAAGAATTAATGGTTATGAGAGGTGATGCAATAAAGAGATCCTTTAGACTCCAGGAATTAATGGTTATGGAAGGCGATCCAAGGAAGTGATCCTTTATACTCCAGGAATTAATAGTTGTGAAAGGTGATCCTATGCCCCCTATCCCATACTCTGAGAGTCGAGAATTTTTCTTATCAAGAGGATAAGTATAAACTAGTGACGACTAGTTATATATAAGCTCATAACTTAGAACTCTCAAAAGGAGAGAAGATATAGGGTGGCCCCCAAGGAAAAGAGAAGAAGAAATTTAAGTCACCTAAAAGGATAATGAGGAAAAGTCATGTGAGAAGGATTTATGTTCTTATGTCATGTGCATTGGTTGCGATTCCAATGATATTATGCATATGGCATTGACATGCATTCATGATGTAGTTTGTTGCATCCATGACATTAAGATTCATACTAAAAGATACGAGCCTCGGCTAATGGTATTTGGAACTTAATGAATGAACCTTATATAGGCTGACGTTTTCATAATGAAACCCGAGGTTCCCAAGAATGATGATGATGACACACATATTAGGAAGCGAAAGCCCTACTGAGATTCTTTTATAAATTTTTCATTTCCTCTTCTTTTCTTTCCATCTCGTCTTCAGAGGTAGATGGTGATATTCATGATTTATGTTGATGCACCTACGTGGGAAATGCACTTCGACCCGATTAACTGATCATATCATTTTGTGGGTCGCTGTGTCGTTTGCCTGTATGTTTTCATGGATCGTCCTTTCGCGCACCCCGTTTCTAGCATTTGGCTTTCCTTTACTGCCATTTTCCCGGATGACCTTGCCTTTGAGTGTGTGAGCCCACATACTTAGTAGTTTCCTTGTGCTCGCTCTTTTGCATCGGCTATTCGAGATTTCCCTAATTACATACCCCCGTCACCACCTCGCTGTACTAGGTCATTGTCAGATCCATTAGAGAATTCACCATCCCGTCACTCTTCAGGCAATCCCATGCTTGTTGGCCCTATGGAGGTGGGAGGCATTAGTGATGGAGAGGCCACTGTCATGCAACCGATGAGAGAAGCTGAGCTTGCACGTAGAGGTGCTACCCATCTTCGCCGAGGTACCCACATTCGACCCACGGGATGTCTTTTCTTACGCGACAAGCCGACCCGTTGATTTTACTCTAGACGCTTTGAGCAGGAGCTATGGGAGGAGGGACCTTATGTTAGTTTGTTTTGTATTCATTTGCATATTTTTCATCTTGGATTACTGTACCTGACTTAAACCTTGCTGATGATGTGGAGTTTGTAAGTGTTGGTGCACGTTTCGGAACGATCAATATTTATATTAGTATTATTACAGTATATGGATGTTGTATTTTATATGTACTTGTGATTTGTTCTTATCCTTTCTCTCTCTTATGTATGTAAGGTGAATAACGATAATTACTATGTGGGGCTCATGTTTTGTAATTGTTCAAAAAAAGATTTACTCGTATTTTTACTAAAGTATTTTCATGAGTTTAGGTCAAAAGCTGGAACAAAAGAGTAATGACTAATAATTAATTTAAATGCGTCCTAGGCATGTTAGGTTAAATATTAGGGTGTTACAATCAACATCTGTATTTGAAGAAGATGGAAAAACATAGGAGTAAGTTTTGCAACTCAGTGACAGATATGATGTCCATATTTTACTAAATGCAAGCATAAAACACTATAAACATAATAATTTACATGTACTCAGGAAAATATAGTTCTATTCATAACACGAGATTTCTTGATAAGATAATTTTACATAATCACGTAAATCCAAACATAATGGGGAGTTATTCAAAGCAGAACAATAACAAGTCCAGAAATGACCCAAGATCATGTGCGGGTTAGCACCACACCTACTAATAGGAGTTGGGCGATAGCCATATACATGTCCAGACATGACAAAAGTCATGTGCAGATTAGTACTTCACCTGCTAATTGGACTTGGCCTGTAGCCAAATACATGTCTAGACATAGCTGTAGCTGTGTATGGGTTATCACCTCATTTGTTAACTGGAGTTCCATGGTGCACCAACACTAATGCCCCTGTTGTTAGCTACAATTTCTACTTAGGTTCACTCTCAAAACATTTCATTCAATTCTAATCTTATAGTTTCATAATCCTTGTTTCAATATCATAATAATTAAATTCTAGCCTTCAAATCAAAGCTTCCATTTAACACAAAGGCTTATTTTCGATAAATAAATTATTTTTTCATATACCAATATATTTTTAACTCTTCACATAATTTTATATATATAATTAAAACTTATCATGCAAATAGTAAACTACAGATACACTATCTACTCACAGCTAATGGTTCCAAGAACTGAAGAACACTCAACCGATGCCATCAATTCAAGTGTTGATGTCTGATTGCCTTATCGCTCTAGGAACAAGACAATATTAATATTTGTAGCTAAAAATTTCACTAATTTACATAAATTAGCCCCAAATCATGAAAAACCCCAAATTCTAGGGTGCAAGAAACCTAATAGTATCCCTAACTTAATTAGAAACTTTCATAGTTTAAATAGAGTAGTGTAGAAGTTTATTCACCACTTGGATAGTAGAATTGGTGAATGAAATCACTTCAATCTCGTCTAAAAGCTTCAAGCTCTCTGATGGAGGTTAGAGAGAGAAAGTGGAGGTAGAGGAGATGGAGAGAGAGGGGCGCAATTTATGATAAAGAGGATGAGGAGGAGATGATGATGATGGAGGTGGTGGTGATGATTGGTGAAGATAAGAGCAAGGAAAATGAAGAAGAAAAATGGGAAAAAGATGAGATGGAGGGAGTCATGGGAGAAGAAGAGAATAGATGGGAAGAAGAAAGAAATGGACCGTGTGTTTATGCTAAGGGGAAGGGAATGGAAGAAATAAAAAGAGAAAGAGAGCCCTATGATAGTCACACAACTTAATGTCCTCTTCTTTTTCTTTTCTTTTTTTTTTTCCTTACAGGGTATCACATTTTCCTAACTACCAATTCTTCAAGGAGAAAAAGTGAAGAAAAGACAAAGTTGCAATATGTTCCTAATGCTATCAATCCTAACCTTGCTATACTAATTCATCTATATCTTGAGCTATAGGAGTGCAATTGAGATGATTTCAAATGCATTGAAATCTAAGATACAAAGATTCAATTTTCATGAAGACCCTAATGCGTAAGTTCCACTGTGGCTACATGGACTCAACAACGAGCCAATTGTGGCGGTGCAATCAAAGAAAATCCCATTAGCCCTTGGGATTCCCTATGACCTCATGGGACTTGCCACATGAATTTTATGAATTTTTAGGTTATGACCAATTTTTATATCATTAATTCATATATTAGGTTATTTTTGAAACAACAGATCTTTAGAGGCCCAAGACAAGTCAAGAGGGTTAAATGAGGATCACATGTATGACATGTTACATTTTTTAGACATGGAATCAATTGGGGCAATTGGATTAGAGATTCACGAAAGATCTGCTAGGGTGACAATGTTTAGTGGCTAAACTTTTTTCAAAGCTAGGGTGATGACATAACCTATGTTGGGATTATGAGTTATTGAATTCCTTTTAATCTAATGTATGTTTTTTCTTTTAGTTAAGTCAAGTCTTTGTTCTTAATGTTTTTATGACTTGATCACCCATAAATTGATATTGTGAGTTGTGTAGGCAATTGAAAAATTCGTATATAATTAGACCAAGTGATAGAAACTATAATTGTTAATTGTCTAGGGATCATATAGGAATTAATAATTGTGTGGGATTTAAGATTATGATTTCATGGAACACAATAACACCTTTGAATCTAGGGTTCATATTAAGAAATTAAGTGAATTTTGCTTTTCTAAGAAGATTGGTATGCCAAGGAATTGGGTATTAGCTAAATTAGGAAATCCCCCTTTAGTTGAATTGATTAAACATCATTAGGTTATGAATTTGAGATTCATAGGAACAAATAGCTAAAATAAGGTCCTTAGCATCTTAATCTTCAATGAATTCTCTTATTGTTCATTGATTCCTTGCTTTTCCTTATAATTATATTAGAGTAGTTCTATTTTGATTCATTTAATTTACAATTTGAATTCTTGAAATTTTAAGCTTGTTAGTTCATATAGTATTTGGATTTATGATATGATACTTGGTTACACAATCCCTATGGAACAATACTCTTTCTTATTCTCTATTACTTGTACAACCTAATACACATCAATTATACATTAACACGGTTGTTTTCAATCTACTTGCACTTATTGAAATATGTATGAAAGTAGGAGGTTGTAAAGATTTTACCTGGTGATGGACTAGCACAAAGTTGTTGTTCTTCCACCCTTGATTGGTTGCAAAAAAAAAAGTTTGTAAAGGTGCACCTAGGAATTCCAATGATTAAGTCAGTTGAGTGCTCAAGATGTGTTTTAGTTGGTACGATGTTGCATACCTTTGACAAAGTAGTTTCTCTACCTTTATGCCCTTTGAATAATGCATGTCTTCCTTTTATTGGCAACATCAACATGATCTTGGAAGTTGTGGAACATAGAAGAATATCTTAGAGGCCATGTCCCCTTTCATGTCTCCGTGGGTGTACGGATCGTATCCATGATCCTAGGATTCTCTAAGGCTAAGTTAGGCCTCTTTTTTATGGAGTACCCCTAACTCGGCATTCGAGATCCTCATATCAGACGTTGAGTTTCATTCCAAAGCTTATAGATCTACAATTTATGATAACTTGATTAGTGTCATTTTTGAAATTTGACTTTACTTCGTTGTGACTTTATCTAAGAGTTGGATGTTAAAAGGTCATAACTCGTAATGTATTTTCATTATTTTTTTTCCAACGTGCGTTCTAACAAGATTCTTTCCCTGAACATGTTTCTTTTGAGTAGACGTCTTATCATTTGCTTATACAACAACATGTGTTGTTTTTGGTGTCATTTCTCAATGTTGTAATAATTCAAATGCATGGCAAAGGTCATGAATGCCTCTCTTGTATCTTCATTACACTATAGCTACTATTATAAATGCCTTTTCATCTTCTTCATTTCAGATTTCCAGATTCTAAAAGTTTCCTTATCTATTTCATCTTTGTCACTGTGGTTGAGATTCTTCGTTGTTGTTTGCCTTCATCACCATCATGGTTTTCTAGCCAACCACCATAGGGAGGATAATCTTCATTACTCACAATATACTTCCATTCATTCATTATATTTTGTTTATTTTCTATTCTCTTATGTTAAATGTTGTTTATTATTGGGGTTATTTTAATGGTTTTGACATAGTGGCATCATTGTAACAGTTGATGTCTGAAACTAAATTATCCCTTTCGTTCCTGCTTGTATGGTGGTGTTAGGCAATTCTCATTGTCGTAGGAAGTATTAGAGCATTGAAAACCACCGTAGGAATAATTTTCTAAAGAGTTAATGTTCATTTTAGTCCTTATCTTTATACTCATGAGCCATTATAGTTACTAACATTTAAAATAAGTCAAATTAGTCCCTTATTTTTGTAAATATGAGTCACATTAGTCCTTCAATCCACTTTTAACATTCCACAATTTAAATGATCATTTGTAGTGACAACTTGGCATACCATGTGCCATCAGGCATGTAATGGTGATTTTAATGACCTATTTTAATATCTAAAATTACACAAACTAAGTCATTTAAATCTTTAATCTACATCATAAAATGACCCACTTTAATACTTTATGTAATTTTAGACATCAAAATGAGCAATTTAAATTCCATTCATCATTTAATTGATAAAATTTTAAATGAAAGTGGAATAAGGGACTAACATGACAAACATTTGTAAAAGTCAGGGGATAATTTGAGTTATTTCAAATATTAGGGACTCAAATGACTCACGAGTATAAAGTTACGGACTAAAATGAGTATTAACTCTTTTCTAAATTGTTTTATGTATTTCCTTTCTGCCTTCTAACCTTAGGATGTATATCAGTGGTTTCCTTTGTAGTAAATGGGAGAACAAGGACAATCTAAGGTGTTGGACTTTCTTGTATTAATAGATCCCGTCACTCAATCAAAACTCACGATCCTTTTTTCTAAGTTCCAAATCTCGATTCTCCAATAGATCAATGCTGCCCTATCACAATTACATCTTAATAATTGGGCAGTGATTTGTGGTTTTGTGTTTATTTGGAAGTATTTATACCTTCCAACCTCTGTGAGGGTGTTCCTAAGCCTTTTCATGATAACCCAAGCCTTTTGGTAGCAGTGGCACATTTGTGTGGATTTCTTTCTAAGTCCATATGGAAATTAAAAGAAATTCTTCAACATTTATAAAGAATCCTTTCACAATTTAAATAGGTATACTTCAAGGTGTTAGAGGTTTTGAATTCTATCTCTTTCCCTTATGCTAATGATGTCATCGATCCGCTCGATATTTATGATTTCATGGGGGAAATTAGGGATCCCAAATATCCTTATCCCTTGGAATAATTCAATGTTCTCTTTGAGGAATCTATCATTGTCAATGATAAACTCGATTAGATTTTGATAACTTTTACGCTGACCATGCAACACTACAACATGGCCACCGTCATTAGTCTTTGTTTGAGAGTTAAACTGATGCTTCCCACCTTATTTCAAGGTTTGTTCCCACTTTGAATCCCTTTTGTCTGCCATATGGCTCCTCTGCTTCCTCTGTTGAATTTTCCTCCTTGTTTTTCCTTTCTCTTCTTTTTTACTAACAATTAAATTAACTGGTATTACACATTAAAATGGTAAAATCACACATTACATTGCTTTGTTATTGCAATTGGTTGTATGTTGCCAATTGGTTTTCTATGTTGGAATGGACTCTTTGAAAAATATCTATTAACTGTGGAAAGATGGAGTTCAAGTTGGAATTATATCTATGCTGTAATGTGGAAGTATCAAAACACCATTTCCATACTTTTGGGAGAATTTTTGTATATATTCCAAAAAAAATTGTGTCAATCCGTACACCTTAATGCAGTTGGCCATCAATCCATCATGTCCATTATCACCTTAATGTGGTTGGTCACCATTAGATATTTATTCTCACTAGGGTTAAATGCATTTTACTCCCATGTACTTTAAGTCATGTGCAATTTAAACCCTGACTTTTTATAACATGCAATGTAATCCTATGATTTATAAATGTTCAAAAAGGTCCTTTTGTCAACTTTCTATCCATTTACACTGTAACGCCCCGATTTTTCTGTCTGAGTGGAAAATGACTGAAATGCCCCTGAGGTCATTTTCGGCCCGAAATTCGAGGATGGCCGACCCGGCAATCTTCGAAGGGCCAACTCAATGTTTGAAGGGGATTGAATGACCTTTGAGTGGTTCCGGAGGCGAAAGTCTCATTTTCTGCAGTTTCGGGTCAAAATGACCAAAATACCCCTATAGCATTTTACGCGGGTAGAAGTGCCGTTTGAGCCCGAAACTTTCCCCAGAGGTTTAAAACCATGTTATTACATATTTCAAAACATCTGTCTGAGTCCCGACAGTCCCGGGCAATTTTAGTGCAAAATTACGATTTTGCCCTTAGAATAGTGTTTTTGAGCTTAATGATGTAATTAAGCAAATCTAAGAAATATTAGGCTCTAAATGAAGATTAATTAATTTCCCTAATTAATCTAAAGTCAAAATAATTTATTAAAGTTAATTAGAACCTAAAATTGCTTAGATTAAACTTAAATCCTTTTTAGAACTCAAGATTCCTAGTCTTGGAATCTTGAATAGTGTTTTCTCTCTCCAATTCCTTAAATCAAGGAATTGTGTCTAGAATTGTTTATACACTAAAATGAATTTATAACTCACTAATGATGCAAGAACACTCTCTAATTATGTCTTGACAACCTTAATTACCCATTTTCTCACCTAAACACTTTCTTACAAATTCCTAATCTTAATCCTAATCAAAGATACACCTAAACACAACTCTAAACCACAATTAAAATGCAAGAAACTCTCCTCCCTTGGCTGATGCATTTCGGCCACCTCTCCCCCATTTGACCACATGTTGATTTGTTTTCTCACTCAAAGAACCATGCTTGAGCCATGCCTTGAACCATACCTCACCATGCCTCAAGACCACATTATCTCATCTCATGGAACTCATGGGTTCCCTCCCCATCTGATGGCCGAAGCCTTCCTCTCCATGTGCACCCTTCATTTGTTTCATTTCTCTATAAATAGCTTGCTTGGGTGAACTTGTATCATTTTGGGTTCATTTGCAAAGTGTAAGTTTTCAAAGAAACACTTCAAAGCTTCCTTTTCTCTCAAGTTCAAGCCTTCACAGTTCTTCAAGTTCTTCATCTTCTTCATCTTCTTCTTCCATCTTCAAGAGCATCACACCAAGTAGGGATTTTCTTTCAAGTACTTCTTTCTTTAAAGTTCTTGTTCTAGCTTTATGTTCATAGTTTCTCTTGATTCTTTTTAGAACTTCTTTTCTTCTCCTTTTTTTTTCTCATTTTCGGCCATGGGCCTTGAAGTTCAAAGAAATGAGAGCTTGATGATGAAAGTTTCATGATGATGTTCATCACTTGAAACAAACTCTAGAGCTTGATCTTTGTTCTTGAGCAAAAATGTTTCTAGTTCTTCCTTTCTTGAACTCTTGAGAACTTTAGCTTTGATGGTGTTTTAAAATGGTTCTATGAACTCAATGATGAGGACTCATGGTGTTGGTTTTAATATATCACCAAGATCATGGACTCTAGAGTTTTCAAATATTCCTTTTCTTGCCTAGAATGTTTCGGCCATTTCCTTTTCTTCTACATGTTCAATGTTTTGATTTTCTAAAAATGTTGTCTTGAGTTCTAGGAACTCTAAGCTTTACTTAACCTTGGTTGGATGGGTTTGGGTTGAGGATTGAGTTCATTTAAAGTCTTGTTAAGGGCTCTAGAAAGATAAAATGAACTTGCATAATTTATTTTATGCTTGCACTCATATTTACATTCTTGCTATGCACCTTTACTTTCAAGCTATCACCTAAGAACATAAAGATTAAAATGGAACTTGCATCATCACTTAATTTAATTCTCAAAGCCTTTCTATTTCGGCCTTAAAGTCGATTGTTGTTGGGCCAAGAGCACTAAAATAAAGAATTAAACTTGCATTATCACCTAATTAATTTCTCGAATGCCTTTCTATTTCAGCCTTAAAGTCGATATTTGTTGGGCCAAGAGCACTAAAATAAAGAATTGAACCTTGCATATTTACTTTCAAGCTTGCACGTTTAAGTTTATGCCTTGCATATTTATTTTAAGTCATCACTTTATTTTGTAAGCAAGATTAAAAATGAAAAGCATGAGCACATTTATTTTATGTCATAACTTAAGAACCTAGAGCTCAAAGACTTACCCATTTCATTTCAAGTTAAAGTTTAATGTGAATGCATTCTTTGAATGCATGTTTTCGGCCAAGTAGTGATGATGGACTTGCAATGAGTTTTCATCTAGCTATAAGGACTAATAGTCTATGTTCTAAGTTTTTCTTAAAGCTTTATAAAGCTTTACAAGGTTATGTTATCATGAGCTACGACTTTATTCCCTTTTAGAAGATGAAATATATTTTGGTCACTGACCTAAGGCTTCTCTTAGCCTCTTGATGAATTAAAATGATTTGCAAAGTGTTTTAGAAATTCTAAATTGATTCCAAGAGAAACTAGTTAACTTATGTACCTAGAAATGTCAATTTAGTTCTCTTATTGAAGTTAGATGTTTTCGGTACTATCATGATGAGCTTATGGCTGTATGATGATGTTTTGATGTGTTAGAATGTGTGAAAATATCATATGATGATGTAAAAATGACTCTATGCATGATAGGTAAGAAACTAGCTAACTAGAAATACCGTAAAGCTAGAATTTAACATAGTTTAGACCCATTTGTTTTTGGAACTTATCCAAACTGTTTTAATGGGAACATAATCAGATTAGGATTGTTTAGACATGAAAACTTGGTGACATTTGGATTAGAATTGAATTTTAGCACCTATAGGGAAACTAGTAACTAGAAAATCGTAAAAATGCAAATGTAGAACTCTTAGAACATTTAGTTTTCTGGATTCTGTCCAGCAATGTTACAACATGATAAATGTGATTCATAATTATTTCTTAAGCATAGGAATGCCTCATAATTGATTTATATTTAATTTATAGCGCCTTAGGCGAAGACGGAACTGAGAAAGGGTCTAAAACGTAAGTTCTAGAACCCCGTAATCACAAGTTAGATATTCTGCCCTATGCTTTTCAGATTTGAGTATGAACATGACGATTAGGAATGATGATTAATTATGAGCCCTTAGGTGCATAACATATGAGCGACGGATGTTAGAAAACTATATCTCAAGATTAAGACCCGTAAGGGTCATAGCATAAGCTACCGTAAGAGTAAGCGTTTGAATGTTCTATGATGATGCATGAGTTATGTGAAATGTTATTCATATGAGGAATTCATGAGGATATATGTTTATGTGGCATAAAGCAAATTTGAAAGGAATTCGGCGTAATGCCTTTGTGTCGCCGAATTCCCGACAAATTTGGGGACTTAAAGAAATTTTGAAAATTAAGGTACTAAGATGGGTTCTAGGATGACACCGGTTTGACTGAGCACCTCCATAGAACTCATGTGACATCGGTACCAATTTATACTCTTAGGTGACACCGGTTCGGCCGAGCACCCCTAAGAGAATTGCCCCCTAACCCGTACTCAGATAGTCGGGATTTATGATTTATGATATGCTTATCGTTAAGTGGTAAGTAAGAACTAGTGACGACTAGTTAAGGTATGAGCTCATAACCTAGAGATGTGACACGTTCTGGGTGACACCGGTTCGGCCGAGCACCCCCAGAGCGCTTGTCTTTTAGGGCGGCCCATGAGGAAGAGAAGTTTCATGATTATGATTATGTCACTAAGTTTGTCCCATATGAATGTTTCTATTGCCACTTTATGCCACTAAGTATGATGATGCTTGATGATATGATTTATGTATGTGCATTAGGTAGCGCCATGTATACATTCTCTGCTATGCTACATTCATGACATTAAGACCATCCTAAAATGAATGGACCTTGGCTAAACTATGATTTGGAACTTAAAAATGGACTTAATGCATGCTCACTCATTTTGTATAATTAAACCCAAGGTTCCTGAGGATGTAGATGATGATACCTAGGTAGTAGGAGGCCCTACTGAGATTCTTTAGTAAGATTCTCACTCCCTCTATCTCTTCTTTCCGTCACGTCTTCAGATGGCGACGTTCATGATGTTCGTGGACACGCCGACATGGGAGGTGCACCATGACCCGGACCACGGGTCATTCCATTTTGTGGGCCGATGCACGGTTAGAGTATTCATGTTCATGGGTCGACCCTTCACTCCCCCTGTATATTCCCATCGTTTCTCCCTCGTCTCACCTTTTGGCGATGACCTGGTGTTCGAACGCGCACGTCCCCGAGAGGAGAGGCTTCGCTGTACTCCACCGTCTGCGTCCGCCATTCGAGACTACCCCCAGTATATGCCTCGTTGCTCATCGTCATTTTCGAAGACGGATCCTTCCGAGGATTCGGCAACCCAGGTACCCTCCGAAGGATCTTCCCCCACCATACCCATGGACCTTGGGGAGGGTAGCGAGCCCACCGTGACTCAGCCGAGGCTTGCACGACGACCGGAGATGTGGCCACACCGCGGGGGTCACTCTCGATCCCCGTTCCTCCTCTTTACGCCCGAGGAGCTCGCCCAGTTTCCCGGATATTTGCCTCGTTCGTGAGATGGACGTCAGTAAGAGGTGACGATCGACCGATGGAGTACCCGGGTAGAGCACACACCAGTTAGACGGAGATAAACCTTCTTTTGTTTAGAGGTTATCTCATTAGATGCAGTCGGGTAGGGGAGTAGTTTATGTTTATGTTGTATTTTCTTTCATGTATTCCGTTGTACTAAATTAAGTCCCACACTTATAAGTGGGCAAGTTATATATATATATATATGAGATGATATTCAGTGTTTCTCATGATGTGCTTTTATGTGCCCTATGCTATGACGTTATGAGATGTATGATTTGCCCTTTACGTGTTATATCGCATCACGCGGCTCTCACTTTGTATTTCAAAAAAAAAATTACCCGTATTTTCTGCTAAGTATTTCAAAGTAAAAATGAGAACTATGAAGTAACAGACTAATGATTAACCTAAGTATGTTCTAGAGTATTGGGTTAAAAATTAGGATGTTACATACACTGTTAAGTTTACATGTGCCAGTCATGTGGCCATATTATGGACAAAAATATCCTTTAATTTTAATAAAATTTCCCAATCTACCTGTACTTCCTCCTTTGTCTTCTGCACGCAGTCGCTTCACTTAAGACCTTCATTCTTCTTTCTTTTTATTCACTCACAATGCAAATTAATTCTTTCACTCATAAATTCTTCATACCCAAACCAAATGGCTTCTTTTTTGTGCATTCCAAGATCAGAGAAATCTTCATGCCTGCCCTCAGCTCCACCATGACAGAGGGCAAGATTGTCTACTGGATCAAATATGAGGGCGATATTAGTTGTGTGGTACGCCATTGTCAGATCTAGTTTGGGCTGTAGATGTGGTGGCTCGCGGTGGCCTGCGATGCATGCAGCAAGGTGGAGATCATGGTGGTCTTTACAGTTGCTACGCATTGTGTGACAGGGAACAGTTGCTGTGGCCATTTGCAAGTAAGGCATTGATGCCAATGGTCGCTAGTGTGGGTAGGCAGTGGTGAGCATTGCGATTCTTAAGGGACTCCAGCGGTGAGTTCATGGTGAAGCCATGGTAGAGGACAACATTTCTTCTTCCTCTAATGCCCTATTCTAATTTTGTCTTTTAGCTTCTTGTTTTTTTGTTATGGTATGTAAAAATTTGGTTGTGTTTAGTTTGGTTATGTGATGGGGATCATTTTGATTTCCGATGAGTTTGGATTTGAGTTTAGATTGTGGATTATGGGCCTTGTCTATATTATGATGGGTGGGTGTTGTGTTATTTTTGGTGAAAGAGAGTAGAAGGATAATGGTTTAGTGTTGGGTTAGGTTTGGAAAATTTGATTAAAATTAGAGGGTATTTTTGTTCAAATTATAGTCATGTGACTAGCATATGTAAATTTAACGATGCAAATGGATGGAAAATTAACAGAAAGGCCTTCTTGCACTATGTGGAAACCATAGGAGTCACATTGCACATTTTAAAAAGTCAAAATCTAAACTACATATGACCTAAAATACAAAAAGGTAAAATGCATTTAACCCTTATCATTATTATTATTACTACTACTTTATGCACTATTCAAACCTTTGTGGGTATGTGCTTGTGCATGATTTTAAATAAACTTTTGCTAGTAATTCAAGAAAATCATTTCATCCAACTTTGTATATGTTATTTGTGAATTAACAACCCACCTTTGATCCTATTTAGGCTACATTATATATATGATTGTTGTAGTCCTCTTCAACCTATCCTTTGAAAGCATATTGATTTATACCCTAAAGCGAACCCAATCGGGAACATAAGCATTGATATTGATATTTGATTTTGGAATGTTGTGGAAGATGCATCATCCAAGCAGTCTTAAAAAAGCCTATTGCTTCTTTACAAATTAAATGAAATCTTTTGTTAACTTCTACTGAAAAAATATAAACTTGTTAACCCAAATTGTTATAGAAATTAAAAAAGAAAATGTATATGCTCCTGAACTTTCATTCTGTGATGCAATATTTACTTATCAAGGTTGATATTTAAATACTTGAAAATATGTCTCACTACAAAAAAAGTGTGAATTAGCTATGCTCAATAAATGCCATTTAGCCACATTTTCCGAATGCGGCTGAAAAAATTCCATCATTTTCCTAGCATGCTGTTACGTATGTGGGGAAATGCATCAATTAGCAACACTTTGACTTTCACTTAGCCACATTTCAAAACGTGGTCATATGTTATTATTTAGCCACAATCAAAAGTATGGGTACTTGATTTTATTCATAGCGATGACAATTATCAATAGTACGAGGGTGATGATTGGCAAAGACGGCACCGGCAAAGATTGGCAACAAAGAGCAATTACCACAAAGGCAAAATGTGGTGAAGATAGAGAAGAGGAGGGGCACAAAGAGGATGGTGAAATCAGAAACTGGTGAAATTATAGAGTGAGGGGTGAAAAATAGGGTATAGTGATTGAACATAATGTTAAAATTAATGGACATTTAGCCACGCTTGGACAAGCGCAGTTAATAAAGCATGTTTTTTTACCTGGTTTTTGGTAGTGTCTCTTGATCTTTAGAGAAAATACTAATAGTATTTGTACATCTTTATATTTTGCTAGCATGATGATTTTCTCAAATAATTGTCTTAGGTGGCATTTGTTTTAAGGTATATTTAGTTAACTACTTGGAAATGATGTGTTCCCATGTTTGTTATAAGTTAAATAAAATTATTTCCAGGCATAAATTATTCTCTGATAAAAATTTTCCCACAATTTAATAAGATCTCATTCCTACAATGAAAGGTGGGAATAAAAAATTCCATAACTTGGGAATGGTAGTTATTAAGTACATATATAAAAATATCTCTCAGTTATTTAAATTTTTCCCTATAATTTCCTTTTTCCTGCGCTCATCTGACTTCATAAATTCACTGCACTCTCAATTTAAAATGTTTAGTTAATTATTATATTGACAAGGATGAACAAATTTTTAAAAAATAATTTTTAATTTTATTGTTTCTAGAAGTATAATTTTTATTTTGGATTGTAATAATAATAATATGTTACGGTATTTTGAAAATTATGACATATATATTAAAAAAAATTATATTAAAAAATATGACATATATAATAAATGTGTTACGGTATTTCCAAAAATATATATTAAAAAATAAATAAGTTTTAAATTTATTTATGAGAATCTCAACAAATAATCTCGAAAATATTTAATACTAAGCAAACAATTAATTTAAAATATTTAGAAATAAAATTCACAAAAATATCATACCCCAAAATGTAATTCATGGAAATATAATTTCAAACCTCGAAACAAACTAGCCTTATGTGTTTTGCTTCGTATTCCCCTAAATAACTCAACTTACGCTCCGTTAGTTTAAATTTTAAAATTAATGGGTTACAATAAAACTATTACAGTTCCATTTGCAAAAGGCAGTTATAAATGGTTTTCTTAACCCTTGGAAAGTTTGTTGGCGTCTTCTTTCTTGATATTTAGTATTTATAGCCAATATTGCTGACAATTAAGCATAACATCAATTGTTTTGATTGCAGTATTATACCATTTTAATTCCTTTTATTGGGTTTTAATTGATTTGGTTGACTTACTGAAATGATATTAATATCTTTTGATAGTTATCGGTAACAGATTGAGTAACATTTGTTATTATTTATAGTCAATTATCATTATACGGTCTGTTATAATAAATTTATTAATTTGAATTAATGACCCCTAAACTATACCATCTTAGTTAGGATCTTATTTGTGAACTATAAAAAAACAAAAAAGCAGAGTGCAGTTCGTTAATTTTCTGCAAACCAAAAGACAAAAAATAAAGATAGAGTTTGTGTTGGATCGTTCTAACAGAAAAAATCAATTACGCTATATCATAATCTTCCCTTTAATTAGCATTAATATTATTAACTGCACTATGATTTTTCCTGGTGCTGTATTGTTCGATTGTCATTATTATATGACGGGATTTGTTAATCTTCATTATTTTGATTTATTTACTGCAATTCATTCAAATTATCATTTTTAATTGTGATAATTACAGTTTATTGATGTTTATTACCGTTTATATAACCATCTATTTCAGATTATCATCGCCTATAATTTACATGATTCATTAATATCAATTAGCATAAAATGGTATAAAAATAAATATTTCATTCATTGGTTGATTCCTCTCAATTTCTTTTAGAATACTACTGAACTTGGTTGGGATGGTTTTTCATTAATATATTTTTATGATTTACTTTAAATGTTATATATGCACTAATACCATTTTAATTTTACTCGGTATTGTCGCATAAAAAAATATAAAAATGAAAACTACCCAGTCTTGTAAATTTGTTGAACTATGTATTTTCAGTCACTCATCATATTTTGATTTTATGGTCACAGTGTTATTATATTGATTGTGTTTCTATACCTTGAATACATTATTTTTGGAATTATGAGTTACTTATCAAGTTAATAGCCTATAAGTTGGAATAATATTTGACCTCCATTTATTCAATTTTATTTGGTGCCCATTATTTGTTCATATTATAGCATAAACATAAATGTGACACTAGTGACATCGTGTTAGTAATAGTAATTAATCAACTGTTATATAATTAATTATTTGATTATATAATTGTTATAATAAATAGTTTTATGACAAATAGGGCCAATTTCAGTGTTCTTGATATATCTTGATCTGTTTTAATGCATGTGCCATTTAATAATCCTAATAAAAGAGTACAATTGCAAGAGAAGATGGAAAGACTAATCCCCCATGATTAAGCTTAACGTTTTGTTTTATGGGCTCATTTGAGAAATGTTAGTGTTGCTGTGTAATTTCCAGATGATAAAAACAGAGAGACCATGCTATTTATGAAGTTGCTTTCATCAAGAAGGAAGTATGATATTCATTGGCATCCAACACTCATATTCACGAGGACCCAATACCGATATTCAAACCCAACACCGATATTCATAGGCACCCAAGACTCGTACTCATGAGAACCCAAGACCAGTATTCATCGACCCCAAAGACTCATATTCATGAGCACCGAAGATTGGTATACGCTGGCCCCCAAGACTCGTATTCACGAGCACCCAAGATCAGTATTCACTGCCACCCAAGACTTGTCTTCATGAGCGCCCAAGATTGGTATTCATTAGCACCCAAAACTCATATTCACGAGCGTCCAAGATGGGTATTCACCATCGCCCAAGACTAACATTCACCGACATCTAAGGGCGGTATTCACTGGCACCCAAGATTCATGTTCACGAGTGCCCAAAACCGATATTCATCAGCACCTAAGACTTATATTGACAAGCACCCAAGATCGGCATGAAGACTGAAGTGTAGCTCTTGCTAGTGTGAAGCCTCATTCTCACATGCAATGAAGACAATTCCTCCCTCTTACTGGAAGACTATTTCTGGTTCTTAGTCTCTACACTCGCACTTGAGCTTGAGGCTGGAGAGCTTGTGTATAGGTTAGGAAGACCATCCTTACCTTTTTGACCCCCTAGCCTCTTCAATCGCACTCGAGCTTAAGGCTGGAGGGTTTGTGTACCGATAAAGGAGGTTGACCCAAGTCCCTAAGTCACTAAGCCTGCTATCCCATAAACACCACTAACCATAGCTGAAGGCCCTATCTGGCTTGAGATATTGACAATTTGCACCTGTCAATCCCATGATTCACTTCCAATCATGATCTTCCCTAGCAGAAAGGAGAAAATGATGGAACCCAAGGCACAAGCAAAGACCTAAACAAACCAACCTAACCTATGAATCAAACATGCTCCCAGCAAAAACACAAAGCCAAGCCAAAACAAATGAACAAAGGAAACAATACCATAGAAGGCAGGATAACTACAAAAATAAAACCAACAACTTACATAAGAAGATACGATGCATACTTTGCACTTAAGTCACTTCGACCTTCTAAGCCTCAAGACTAGGGGGCTTTTAGACTGGTCAGTGTAACATTCCCTACTGCATTATGGATTGACAATTGTCCCCATAAACTAACATGGGTCTTTTTGGCGTGTTTTGTCCCCACTCATATGCTTTCTAGGAAAACTTCCCAGGAGGTCACCCATCCCAAAATTGCTCCAAGTCAAGCACACTTAACTATGGAGTTCTTTAGTGATGGGCTACTGAAAAGAAGATACATCTTGTTAGTATAGGTAGTACAAATCAATTCATATAAGCTCTCCTTAATTATATAGTCTCATACCTACACAGTCTCAGGATCCCTTTCATTAGGTGTGTAATTAGTTCATTCATGTATCCCTCCGCTTAGAAGTTTGTCAGGAGCTACTCCTTGTCCGTGCCTTCTTTTGCACTGACGATAACTCCCCGACTTCGTCACCGGGCATTACATGCCCACCAGCTTCCGCTTGGTTCGTCCCTGAACCACACCATACTGGGAAAGGTGTAAGCTTTAATACCATTTGTAACATCCCCTACTGCTTTATGGATTGACAACTGTCCCCACAAACCAACACGGGTCTTTTCAGTGCATTTTGTCCTCACTCACATGCTTCCTAGGAAAACTTCCCAGCAGGTCACCTATCCCAAAATTGCTCAAAGTCAAACATGCTTAACTATGGAGTTCTTTAGTGATAGGCTACCAAAAAGAAGATGCATCTTGTTGGTATAGGTAGTACAAATCAATTCATATAAGCCTTCCTTAACTATACAGTCTCATACCTACACGGTCTTAGGATCCCTCTCATTTGGATGTGTAATCGGTTCATTCATGTACCCCTCTACCTAGAAGTCTTCCAAGAGCCACTCCTTGTTCATGCCTTCTTTTGTACCGGCGATCACTCCCCAACTTCGTCACCGGACGTTACAATCGGCACTAACATACCTTCAAATCTTTGGCCTTTGTGCTTGAGTCTCTTTAACCATTCAGGCCTCAAGGCTTGGAGGCTTGTGGACCAATCGACACAAATTGACCTGTATCCTCACGTGGACCAGCCCCCGAACACACCCTCGCCTAGCCTAATGGGTACCGACTTAACATGTGATGGCAAAAGACATGATCACAACCTCTCCCATTAATATCTCACGAGCACCCTTATTAATGCTTGACCAATATATATACCTTATTTGCAGAGGAAGAAGGCATTTTATTTTTTAGCCTGAGCTAAACAGCAACACAAGCCTCAAGGAAGATATGGAGAATCTCACTCTTGGAGACATTGCTCAAGCTCTAAGAGAAGTTGATGATACTTAATTAATGAATTCAAAAGGCAGAGAGCCTCGAATAAGCTCAAAAGTTGAAGATAGTACCTTTAGAACATGTTTTAGAAGACAAAATAGAAGGTTATAATGCTATTAAGAAGAGAAAAGGGTACAGTGGAACAAGAGATCTTAGAGTTGTATCTAAGAACCAAATTCTTGGAGATACCTCTCAAGGGATCAGAACAAGATCTTCATTTAGAGGAAAATGCAATATAGCTTTCATATCTTAGCGAAAATCATAAGGCATTCAAAAATATTTAGAAGGCAGTGGCTACATCGAAGCTATGCTAGAAGAACTCATTCAATTTGAGAAAAACAAAGTTTGTACACTTGTTCCAAAACCAAAGGGACAGACCATCATTAAAACTTGATGGATGTTTAGAAACAAATTGAATGAAGAATGAATAGTGATAAGAAATAAAGTAAGGTTAATAGCACAAGGATGCAACTAATAAGGAGGGATCGACTAGAATAAGACCTTTGTATCGATAGCCAACCTCGAAGCCATTAGAATGTTTCTTGCGTTTGCAGTATGTAAATGCTTTGTACTTTATCAAATAGATGTTAAGTCTACTTTTTATAAAAATGGCTAATATAAATGTAGATAGATGAAAATAAAAAATTGCATAGTAATGAAAAGTCGAGAAAGATATAAATGAGAAATATGAAAGTTGGAATATAATAAGCTATTTTAATTTCACATGAAAAGTCTATCAAATAAGTAAAATTATAAATAAAAAATTAAAGAATGGTGTAGTTTGTTATGAAATATTATTCACTTATGGTATCTTGAGTTGATTCGGTTAAGATTTGATTAGATTAGATAGAATCTATTATGATCTGATGTGATATTATATCTTTTTTTCTTTGACTATAAATAGCCCTTTGGATACTCTATATAGAGTACCTTTGAAATTATCAATAAAACTATTCTTTCTCTTCTTCTCCATTATTCTCTCTTTTCTTATTTTTTATAACACTTTAATAGCACGAGGCTTTATCTCCTTAGAGAATAAGACTTAAGGTATGTCAAACCTTTCAAACCTCGAATTTACTAGCTTGATATTTTGGGCAAAAATTACCTATCTTGGATTCTAGACGCCAAAATTCACCTTGATTCAATAGGTCTTGGAGACACCATCAAATAAGGAAATGCTAAATCTTGAAGGATTGAGCAAAGGCTATGATTTTCCTTTGTTGTCACCTCCACGAAGGATTAAAAACTGAATATCTTACTCTAAAAGATCCTGCAAATCTTTGGAGGAGCCTAAAGGAAAGGTATGATCACCAAAAAATGGTGATACTTCTACAAGCCCGGTATGAATCACTTCATTTGTATTTATAGGATTTTAAGTTCATAAGTGAGTATAATTCTCAATGTTCATAATTACCTCACAATTGACATTATGTGGGGAAAATATCACCAATAATGATATGTTGGAAAAAGACATTCTCGACCTTTCATGCCTCGAATATACTCTTGCAACTCCAGTATCAAGAAAATAGGTTTACTAAATATTCTGAATTAATTTCATGCCTTCTTATGACTGAACAAAATAATGAATTGCTCATGAAAAATCATGAAGCTTGCCCTGTTAGCTCTGCTATATTCCTTGAAGTGAATGCGACAAATTATAACCCCATTAGTGGTAAAAATCGTGGTTTCGATAAAAATTATGATCAAAGAAAAAGGAAAGGTTGCTTTCATGGTGCTTCTCCCTTTTCTTCCAAGAATGAATAGAGTAAGAATTTAGATAACAAATGATACTGCTGTGATAGGAAAGGTCATTGGGCACATACCTGTCGTACCCCAATTCAGAGGCAAACTTTGTTTCTAAAGATAATTTAGATAGCCATGCCATGGTGAATATGAGCTATCTTGATGTATTTGGTTTTTTTGAGGATCCTGATGATAATACTGGTCATCTGATTAATAATGGGAATGCTTAGTAATTAAATTAGTCTCTTTCAAAATTTAATTTTCTCTTTAGGATTTCTTTTTAATTCTATTTAGGAACTTCTGAGTATGTAATCTCAATACTGAATAAAAGTAATGCTTTATTTTGCATTTGATATTTTTTTATGATCCAAATTTTTTTTTCTTTAGCGTAATACTCCTTCAGTATTGTTATTAGATCCGAAGATCACAAGTGATATATATTTTGTTTTAATTTAATATTGCAATCTTGCTTTGCCTCGTATATTGGTTAACTTGCAACATATCTGTTGTTTTTATTTAGGAACGAATCATCTTAAAACTTATTTTACATCACCGCATACCAAGTGTGTTTTGAATCAAGCAAACTATCTTTTCCTTTCATGGTTTGATTTGTGAACATATATAATAATGTCAATATACAAGTCAACATGAATTCATACAAATACAAAAGTAAGGTAGGTACGTGAATTCTATATTTTTGAATTCATATATTGCATGACTTGTATTTTATACAGATTTGTATTTTTTAATTCTATTACGTGAATTCTATATACATGAATTCATATATTAAAATGCAATGAGGTTTTTGAAGTAATCACTTTTTTTTATTCATACAAATTTCGATGTTGATATATTTTATTTTCTTTGAAGAAAATGATCAGGAAAAATAGGGTAGATATATGTCTTCTTGACAACGCAACTACACACACTATTCTCAAAAGTAAGATTTACTTCATTCATCTGAGAATGGGAAAAGCAAGTGTTAATACCATTATTGGTTGTACCGATATGATTGAAGGCTCCAGAAGAGCTATTACATTACAAGAAATGCGCGGTATTCTGACGATGTTATCGATGGGTTTTTCAATGGTCGTTAATTTTACCGATGGTCTTATCGATGGGTACGGGGCCATCGGTGACGAAGGCATCGATGAATATTACCGACGGTATTGAAAAACCCGTCGATTATTATCGACTCCTTTATAATGGACATATGGATTAATAGTTGTTGATACAATCAAATAAAAGGTATCAGCACACCTGTCAGAGACATAATTTTACCGACGGATTTACCGATAGTTATTGCATCATTTATTTTATTTTTTTACCGACGGTTTTATCAATGGGTTATTATTTTTGTGCAATTTATTATAAAATAAATAATTCATATTACCGACGGCTATGCCTGTTGATAATAAATAATTTTTTTAAAAATTTCTCTTTTACCAATCTTGTGAATGATAACATTTTATTTATTAATTATACATTTATTTATATAATAACCTAATTATTAATTAAAATGATATTAAATAAGAAAATAATAAATTGATAAAAAGAATAAATTAAACTGATTAAATAAAATATCAAATTATGATAATAAAATATACACAAATCATAATAAATGTAAAAAAATCCAGAATGGAAGAAAAATGAAGATAAATAAAAACTAGCTATAGTCCTAGATGTTGGTATCATCAGCGGCATCATCATCATCAAGACCACCATCATCATCCGTCCCATCTAACTGTGACTGGCCATCATCAATGGATGGGAGTGGGATATGGGGGGAATGGGGTCTGGGGGAGCATCTTGCTAGAGCTAGAGGATCCCGAAGCCTGCATGCCCTGGAAGAAGCTCATCACCTATGCAGTGACCTGTTGCTATATCTTCCAGAGCTGAGCTTTCTCCTTCTTTGCTATCTCCTGCTGCTGGCGCTCCAAGGAGAGCTTAAGCTCTCAGATCTCTCTCAACTCCTGCTCCAAAGCTATTCGGCCTGCCTGCTGCTGCTCCTGAAGTTGCTAAAGGAACTGTACTTGCTGCTACTGCTACTAGATCAACTGTGCCTACTACTACTGGAAGAGCTGTGCCTACTGTTGCAGTTTCTGGTTAAGGGCATGCACACGCTCTCTCAAGGCATCATCTCCAGTGGCTGACCTAATGGCGGGGGACGGGGATATACTCTTAGGGTAGTACCCCATCCCATATATGCGACCCTTGTAAGGGCCACCAACCACTGGGGCCCAAACATCCTCCTCATTTGGAGGAAGAGGAATGTCAAGATCTCATTTCACCACCACTGGCATCGGGTCCGTGGCTCGCCTCTAAGTCAAGAAAAACTCGTGACCGTGAGCAAAGATAGGTCGTCTTGAAGTGAGCATCCACCCAGACCTCTCTAAACTTATCATCATCCCTCCACACACCCTTTCGGGTATGGGTCTCTTAAAATAGCTGGCCCTGTGTCGGAGGGCGGCTCAACTCCCTTGCCTGCACAAATAAGCAAAATAAAGTTATATACATATAGTATTTGCCACAATTCAAATATAGTAAATATTACTATAAAATTTATAAAGGTTAAAAACTTACCACATGCTAATGGGTTCCCTCCTGGGTGCTCGACCCACCGGTGTGCAGCGACCCACCTTTCTGTGAGGCTCGGTTTGTTGTTTCCTTAGTTGACCTATCCCTAAAGGTCGGGTCACTGGTCCAGTGGCGCTGCAGCTCACTGAGCGTGGCATCCCCCAGCCACGAGCTACTCATCTGTCCTTTACGGATATCATATAACATATCCCGTAATCGCTTGAAAAACATAATCTTCCAAGCCCTCTTCACTACAAGCTCATGCCCGGGGTCAATGTAGAAGGATTTCTGCATTCACAGCATACAAATTATTATATTTAAGCATACAATTAAATAATATAAACACACATTTTAATAAAAGTAAATAAATCATAGAATTACCTTCTAGTCCTCCCAAAACGACTCCCTGGTAGTCTCTGGGATGTCACTCCATGTAAGCCATGGATGGTTATACCTACTTTGTATAGCCTCCGTGATCCTGTGGTGAGTCGGCACAAAATGCTCAAAACTATTACGTAGATAAAATAAATTAAAAAACAATCAAAATAGTTTAATTGTAATAAGTAATGTAAAACTATAATGTAATAAAAAAAATTCAACTTGCCTGTCTTTATTGTCCGGCCTAATATGGCGGAGCGGTCTACCATTAGCCTCAAGTGGAATGCCATTAGAGCTAAGGGGCCTCCCATATGCATCCCGTGCCTGTAACCCAGTGGAGGAAGTAGAGTGTGATCAGATACAGGGCAGTGGTAGGGATAGGAGAGGGATCACTTATGTGAGTAGGCTGTGGGTGTGAATACGAGGGAGGTTGGGGCCTGGCATACCCAGGAATGGGTATTATCCTAAATCCTGAGGTACTAATAGTAGGGACTGAGGTAGAGGTAGTGGTAGATGAGGTGGTGGCTGGGGTGGTGGGCGGAGGTAGTGGGAAGGGCGATGGCTGAGATGGTGGTGGATAAACCGACCTTTCGAGTTCGGTTTCTGTCTCTACTAGCCATACTGAAACAATTAAAAAGTAGTCCATAATATATTCATTAAATCAGAAAATTATTATAATTTCATAATAATATTGAATATAATATATTAAACACCTCAGTTAATCTGAAAGTGCAGGGCTATTTTCATCATTACTCTGTTATTGATCACTAGGTGAATCATCAGCACTACTAGCACTTATTTCATCTTCATGATTTCTGATTGGGTGGTTACTTGTGCATTCAATTATGTCAACTTCCCTGGTAGTTAACGGAAAAAGGTTTTTAGGATTGTCTGCATCGATTACTACCATTGAAGTAGGTGGATCATCCATTTGATAAGCATCTGTATTTGTATCTTCCCCTATTTCAATCCTACCTCTTGGTTTTATCTTGTTCACAACCTTCCACTGTGACCTACTTTTCCCAGGATAAGACATATAATATACTTGTTTAGCATTTTAGGCCATAATGAATGGATCATAACTTCTATATCTTCTGGTGTGATTGATTTCAATGAATTTATAATTGTTGTGTTGTCATGTCCCAGTAAGTTAGGTAGGATCATACCATTCACATTTGAATAGGACATATTTATTTGCGAGCTCACCAACGTACTCAAACTCAAGTATTTCTTTAACGACACAATACCAATCGCATTCTCCGTACCCAGTATCACCTTTAACACAAACACTTGTATTGTCAGTTTTTTTGCCCGCACCCCAATCAACTGTGTGAAACTTGTACCCATTAATATAGAACATGGGCCAACTTACTACTTTATTTTTTGGCCCCCAACCTAATTTAAATAAATAGGGACATGTTACACTATTATTTTTATCATGAACCTACATACATAAAGTTTGAAGTGTCAATTAGACTTATATAAAAAAAAATTAACATATAAGAATATATTGGGTTACATAATTTTAAACAAGTGGACTTACATGTAATCTAAACCAATCCGAAAATTGTTGAAGAGCATCTTGACTGTGGAGTTGCTCAAAGTATTTGTTGTTAAAAGTACATTTTAAGTTATTATAACGATGCATAACATCAAACTTTCACTAAAAAAGGAATTGTTGACTTACAATCTGAATGGTTGCACCTTATCACAATTTATCAAAATATATAAGTGTGCAGAATTCCACTCCTGGGAAGTTAGCCATCGAGCCATCAAGAATTAAACCTTGAGCTTTAGAGGTCATTTAAATGATGGATTCACAACCCCCACCATGATTCCTCATCATCAAGCCATGATCATTATCAAGTCATAGGAATTGAAAATATGAAGGAAGAACAAGAGAAAGAACTTGAAATATAATCCCTACCAAGTTGTTTCTTGTTTAATAAAGGGAATGCTTGATCTTCTTTGAGTAATAAGAACCAAAAATCTAATTCTAAGGATGATGTGGTTTCGGCCAAGGGAAGTTAGAATAGAGGAAGGATTTTTCTTGTGCTCTTGTGTTTAGGAATGGAAAGTTTAGGTGTTTAAAAGTTAGTTTATAGTGGATATGTGTTTGTTTGGGCTTGAGAACTTAGATGAATGTCAAGAATGGAGTCACTTGGGGATAGAGGAGGAAGAACATGAAAGCTTGGTGTTCTTTGAGAGTATGCTGAAATTTTTTTATCAAATGTGCAAGACAACTTCAAACAAAACACAAGGTAATGGCAATGATGTGTTCTTGTGCATTATTTGTGGAAAAAATATAAAATATGAAGGTGATAAGGAGGGTATGGAGGCCATGGCAATCAGCACGGCATAGTAGGATACATAAATTCTTTTATCACATGTTGGATAGGATATTTAATTAGGTGGTAGGTCAGGAATTGGTAATTTTGCATAAATGGTAAAAATCAATTAGGTATGACTTACCAAGACAAGGTGAAAGGGTAATCTTATACTAGTAATGGGGTTAATCTCAATTGAGTTGAAAAACAATTAGTTACATAAGTCCTAATCTTAAGACAAAGAAAGAAAATGCATTAGATTTACCTTAATCTTAACATTATTGATTTTATGAGTCCTTGTAATTAAGAAAGGAAATTAAATTTTCCTTAAAAATTTCTTAGGCTTTAATTAGCTCAAGTAATTATTTTTAACCTTATTTAATATTTTTAACCCAAGGTTAATAAATGAAAATAATTTGAATTGAATTAGAGCCTAATATTGCCTTAATTACTTAAGTGAACTCATTAAGCATTAACTATGGGTAAAAAGGTAATTTCACGTAAAACTCTTGAGAATTACCTAAACATCACAATATACTTGTAACAAACATTTTAAACTTCTTGGGTGATAACCAGGTTCAAGGATTATTCAATTTCGCGTTAAGTTACCACGAGGGTAATTTTGTAATTTCACATATGGTAAAAACCAGCAGTTGAGATACCGGCAGTTGAGATTTTTACCACAACATCAACATAACACATATAATCCCATTCAAACATTAGACTAACCCCTTGAGGATAGCTTGGACCGGCCGTTCTTGATTTCGGGGTAAAAATGACCTCAGGGGCATTTTGGTCATTTTATAAATGAAAAAATCGGGATTTACAAATTTCGCACAGATTATTGTCTAAGCCTTATATAATCTTACCTTAACGTTAACATACTCTATTGAGGGTTATTTGGCCTCAAAACCCATGCAAATTTACCTAAGGTATTTTGATAATTTTGCACAGTAGGAAAAATTAGGATGTTACATTTTTCCCCTCCTAAAAAAGAATTTTGCCCTCGAAATTTGTTGGCTACAAGTATAGTAGGCTTTGTCATCGCGTCATTGGCTCTAATTTTTCCTTGTCACTTCTTCCATGTTTATTTTACTCCATGTCACTATCTCCATTTCTACCATTTTTGACCTTCTAAGTTGTGCGATATCTCCATGTACGAACTGCAATGTCAGGGGTTCATATCTTCTCTCAATGGTGCTTGTCTTAGTATTAAGACATGCTCTACTGAGACACACGAAAGATATCGTGAAAGGTTCGACAGATATGGGGACAAGGCCAGTAGATAGACAATCAACTTGACACTTTTCATAAATTGGAAGAGGTCATGGAATCCAAGACTTAACATCTTGGCTCTTGAGCTCATCCTAACCTTCTTGTAAGGGTGGTTCGAGGGAAAGTTTTCTTCTTTGGAGAACTCTACGGGATTTCTTCCTCGATCCACACCACTTTTCTATCTGGTTTAGGCAGTAAGGGCCCTACTCCTCATTCTTCTTCCCGTTTCTTTCTCTAAAATTCTAAGGGTTTATAACCAACCTAACGGCTTCTAGTGCTTGATTTCCACTCCTAATCACCCAAAAGCTCTTTCTATGTACTCTGCCGCACTCTTATGTTATACCAAATCATTACCTAAGCTATTCTTAAGGCATCAGGACAATCCTTAAATAGCCCAACAATGCTAGGTAAACTAACAAGAAGGCTTTGATTAACTTATTCCTTCAATTCTTAGAAACTCTTCTCCTCCTTAGGAAGACATACAAAAAAAGATCACATTCACTATGGTCTACTAACATGCCTCAAGTTCTCTTTCAAAAATTTGATTTTGCTATATTGTTGATCTACAAGGTCATCATCCTTAGGCAGAAAGGACATTTGCTCCTTAAAGTTACCGTGATCAATCTTATATAACCCATAACTAACCTCATTTTTCTCTTTTCTAATAGTTCTTTAGCTGTATTTTAAATTATTCTATTTCTAATGGGTGCATCCTACGAGGGCTATAGACATAGGCCACCTTCCAGGTATCAAACCTATGAGGAACTTAAGCTTTCTTTTAAGGAAAAACTCGAGTACCTATCCTAAAGCAACATGGAAATATTCTATCATCACGACATCTCAACCAAGGCTTATTCAAAAACCACCTTACTTACAAAAGGAAAACTTATCCCCAACATCAAAACTCACAATGGTCAAACATCTCATAGATCAAGAACAACACCTGGGCTCAATTGAAAATAAAAACTATAATGAAATAGTATAATTGGACATGGTTTACCATGAGGTCAACCACTACAGAATTTAGAAACAATAGACTTACCGTCATATAAGAAAAGGAAATTCTCACCAGGTGACCAAGACATCTCATCTTAAAAGAGTTTGAAAAGAGTGACAAACCACATTAGTTCAAAGATTTTCAAAAACAAAATAGGTGCATTAGTACACGAGAGATAGTCTAACCGAGCATAGTTAAGTTGAAGCTAGTCATTAACAGAGTTATTTCCACATCTAATCACTAGAAGGCATGTCAAACATGGAGGAAGAGAGAACATAACACATGTGAAGGTAGACCTTTGACAATTTCAACAATAGGAGTAAGACCAAACAACGTATTCAAAGACCTAAGTGTAAGCAAATACGAGGAGACCATTATGTCAAGAAAAAGGAGCATGAAATAAAGAAGTCATAGGAACTCTACATGGTCCTAGGATATAATTGTACATGTGGAAACGAAATCAGAGGCATAACCCAAAAATCCTACTATTATCCTATGCTTACCTTGAGTGAGGTTGCTAGAGTGAGAGGCATCCTTGGCATTGCTTGTGAAAATTTGACCTTGAAATTGGGATCTAGAGGAACTGTGGAGACTCTATGTTTCATTCACGACTCTTGTAGCCAGGTTTGCCACACCTATAGCATACTCCCTTACCAACTAGGCAAGGATGATTCCCATGATTCTTGCCATACATCGGACAATTAACAATAGGTGCGGCCTTAAGGAGAACAATTGAGTCCCCTTGGGGTTCCTTCTCCATTGGATCACTTGATCCTCCATATTGAAAAGCCTTTGTTTGTACTTAGTGCTTGAACCTCGGGGTTTGAGGCATTACCTTCCCTTTGCATGTTGTAGCTCTAGTCGTTGACCACTTCTTTTTACTATCTTTTATGACACGGCGTTGATTGACTAGGGTAACAAGTTTCTCAATCTTCAAATGAGCAGCAGTATCATTCCTACTTGCCTTTAGTCCTACCTCATATTGGTAGTCTAGGTGTTCCACCAATCGGTGCATAGCCCTTGCTACTTCTCGGAGGGCACCCACAATGTCTTCTCTCTGCTTAGTGTCATCGTTGTATTGCTGAGACCTATTTTGCTAAAGTGGTGCCATTAGTCCCTAAGCACACCAAACAATAAAAATTGAGGCGATCAAGCTTAATATTTCATGCAAAGTGAGCTAGTTAGCATGACACACACACCTACAGCAATCATGTATTTCTATCCTATAGCTTATCCTACCAATAAAGCACTATACATGACATAACTAATGCATCATGCTCAAGAAGCATAGTCAGTCCAATTCTCAAGCTCCATGAGAACCGAACTGCTCTGATACCAAAATATAACGCCCTAATATTTAACCCAATATGCCTAGGATGCATTTAAGTTAATTATTAGTTATTTACTCTTTTGTTCCAATTTTTAACTTAAACTCTTGAAAATACCTTAGTGAAAATATGGGTAAATTTTTTTTAAAAAAAAATAAATACAAAACTTGAGCCACGCATGCTAAGTAACTAATGTTGTTCGCCTTGCCTATAAATAAGAAAGGATAAAAACAAGTCACAGATACATACATCATCACACAATATTTATAAACCATGGCATAACATAACACAAACATTATCAACATATCAGAATTATATCATATTAGCGACGTCCTCTAAACATAAAGGACATCAGTACATATTCATCAAAAGACTAGAATCCAAGCAGATATAAGGGGTATGGTCACCCTAAAGCCAATGTCCGAAAGAAAATTATTTCCATACTACCATTGCAATCCTCCTGGTTCCTTCTGTAGCACAACTCCCTCATCCACGTCTCAGAAAAGATCACGAGCTACACCATCTTCCTCGTTTGGAGAAGAGACAAAAGAAATAAAAAGGGATGAGAAACTTATATAAGATTCTCAGTAGGGCTTCCTGATTCTAACACAAGTGTCATCATAATCGTCCCCAGGAACCTTGGGTTTCATTATAAAAATGTGAGCATATATAAGATTCATTTATTAAGTTCTAAATACCATTAGCCGATGCCCGTATCTTTTAGCATGAATTTTAATGTCATGGATGCAACATACTATATCATGAATGTATGTCAATGCCATATGCAAAAATATCATAGAAATTACAACCAATGCACATGACAAAAAGAACCTAAATCCTTCCAACATGATTATTCCTTAAATTTCTCAATCTCTTTCCTTGGGGGCCGCTCTATATTTTCTCTCCTCTTGAGAGTTCTAGGTTAAGAGCTCATACCTCACTAGTCATCACTAGTCTACACTTATCCTCTCGATAAGTTAATTCCCTACTCCCGGAGTACAAGATAGGGAAGCATAAGATCACCTTTCATAACCTTTAATTCAGGGAGTCTAAAGGATCACCTTATTGGATTGCCTCTCTTAACCTTTAATTCAAGGAGTCTAGAGAGTTATCTCCATATGTTTAATGTCACCTTTAATCTTAGCATGTTATCTAGAGATGCATACATGAAACATATGATTATAGCTTATCATCTAACATTTTATGCTCACAGCATAGGATCACCTTTCATAACCTTTAATTCGGGGAGTCTAAAGGATCACCTAGTTGAATCTTTTCTCATAACCTTTAATCCGGGGAGTTTAGAGGATCATCTTATTGGGTTTCCTCTCATAACTTTTAATTCGAGAAATCTAGAGGATCACCTTAACTTTGGCATGTTATTTAGAGATGCAAGTATGAACATATAATCATAACTCATCCTTTAATATCTCATGCTCATAAGACATATAAATATGCATCTCAATTAATCAATCATGAACATAATATAACACAATTCATCATGTAATTTCATCACATAAGTATGCAACACATTCTTTGCATATATATATACATACGCATGTTATCGTCAATATCTCATGAAAGTAAACATGCTCCTACCCCATATGTTGGAACCAAGGACCGGACTCAGCTAATGCATATGTCATACTTAACAGGGTAAGTGCAACATGCTATTGATCATCACTTTCATAAATCATGAATTAAGCATGCATAATCCATAATTAGTAACTTTGCACAAAGATCATAAGTCATATAATTCTCAACTAAAACACATGAATACAGCTTCCATAAGATATCATTCACACCAATCTCATCACGTTAGTAATATTTATGTTTAAGCCCAAAAGAGGGTCCAAACTACAATTTCTCAAAGATTACAGGTCAAAATATAATTTTTCTTTTTAACACATTTTCTCAAACTAATGATCCTTAATACTAATCTATATTTTTCAAAGACTCATAACACTTGGAAATCATATAAATTCATCATAAAAATCATCTTGGGCCATAAATCAAATTTTGCTACACTTTAGGGGTCAAAGTACAAAAATGCTCATTTTTAACACTTGATAAATACTGTAACTTCTAAAACTTTTTATAAATATCATAAATAGTATTTTGAATATATGGACACATTTAATATCATTACTAACACTTTTTAAACTCATTTGGCTGAAATCACATATTTGATAGTTCAAAACACAACTTTCCGTAGTTTGTAAATTTGTCCAATCTAATACTTGTAATTACTCTTATATGCATTTATGATACCAAAAACAATATTTACAACAAATATTAGTAATTCTAAAGTATGTGAACAACCTTGAACAGCACCTGAACAGAATCAGAAAATTTGTCTCTTTAACCTTCATAAAATCACAATTTTGATTCTTTCTAATTACTAGTTCTTCTCAAATTGCTAAAAACAATATTTATAACAATTATTAGTGATCCTCATGTGTGTGAACAACATGAACAGTGGTGGATATTAGTAAATACGGCCAAATAGTCCCAAAACACTAGCCTTCTAAAAGCTTCATAAAAGCAAAATTTAGATCCTTTCTAGTTACTAGTTTTTTCCAAAGTGCTAAAACAATTTTTATAACAACTATTAGTGATTTATACTCATCTAAACATCACAAATCAGTAATCATTCCATATTCAAGAGATCAGATCAGATCATAAACCAAAACTTTAGCTTCTAAATTCATGAGAAAGACCATGTTCTTAATCATTTTCAATTTCTAAATTTTTTTAAAATTCTTTGTGCATCTTAAAGGCAAGATCCAAGCCTCAAAATAAAATAAAATAAAACAAACTTTAAATCAGAATCACAAGAAGGCCGAAAACATATAGATGAAATGTGTCAATTATCAAAATTTCCATTTAAGATAAAAGGAGCAAGTCTTGAGCCTTAGAGATTTAGGTGATGACTAGAATCATAAACTTACCATGCAATCCCCTTTTAATCTTTATCATTATAAGGTGATAACTCATAAATATAAATATGAAGATGCAAGTTCATTTCTTAATCTTTAAGATTTAGGTGTGAACTTAGAATATAAACATGATTATGCAAGTCCTTATTTTATCTTCAAGAGTTAAGATGATAACTTGGAATATAAATGTGATTATGCAAAGCTTGAAATATAAACATGATGCAAGTTCATTTTTACATCTTGTTAAGCCCAAAACTCAAGACTTTAAGAGGATGAAACTCTTTAACTCTAAGTAATATTAACAAAAAGGAAATGAGCTTTAGAGTTCTTTGTTATCATAGTTCCAAAAGCCTTATTTCATTTGAACTCATCATCAAGCTCCAAAAAGAACCAAATCGAAGAAAAACAACAATTATTTCATAAATCTTTTGACAAACAACAATTATTTCATAAATCTTTTGACATCAAGAATTAAACCTTGAGCTTTAGAGGTCATTTAAACGATGGATTCACAACCACCATCATGATTCCTCATCATCAAGCCATGGTCATTATCAAGTCATAGGAACCGAAAATATGAAGGAAGAACAAGAGAAAGAACTTGAAATATAATCTCTACCAAGTTGTTTCTTGTTTAATAAAGAGAATGCTTGATCTTCTTTGAGCAACAAAAACCAAAAATCCAATTCTAAGGATGATGAGGTTTCAGCCATGGGAAGTTGGAATGGAGAAAGGATTTTTCTTGTGCTCTTGTGTTTAGGAATGGAAAGTTTAGGTGTGTAGAAGTTGGTTTATGGTGGATATGTGTTTGTTTGGGCTTTGAGAACTTAGATGAATGTCAAGAATGGAGTCACTTGGGGATAAAGGAGGAAGAAGATGAAAGCTCGGTGTTCTTTGAGAGTGTACTGAAATTTTTTATCAAATGTGCAAGATAACTTCAAACAAAACACAAGGTAATGGCAATGATGTGTTCTTGTGCATTATTTGTGGAATAAAAATAAAATATGAAGGTGATAAGGAGGGTATGGAGGCTGTGGCAATCAGGATGGCATAGTGGGAGACACATTCTTTTATCATGTATGGTAGGTCATGTAGGATAGGATATTTACTTAGGTAGTAGGTTAGGAATTGGTAATTTTGCGTAAATGGTAAAAATCAATTAGGTAAAACTTACCAAGACAAGATGAAAGGGTAATGTTATACTAGTAATTGGGTTAATCTCAATTGAATTGAAAAATAATTAGTTACATAAGTCCTAATCTTAAGATAAAGAAAGAAAATGTATTAGATTTACCTTAATCTTAACATTATTGATTTTATGAGTCCTTGTAATTGAAAAAGGGAATTAAATTTTTTTTAAACAATTCTTATGCTCTAATTAGCTCAATTAATTATTTTTAATCTTAATTAATTATTTTTAACTCAAAGTTAATGAATGAAAATAATTTGAATTGAATTAGAGCCTAATATTGCCTTAATTACTGAAGTTCATTAAGCACTAACTAGGGGTAAAAAGGTAATTCCACGTAAAACTCCTGAGAATTACTTGAACATCATAATATACTTGTAATAAACATTTGAACTTCCCAGGTAATAATCGGGTTCAAGGATCACTCAATCCCATGTTAAGTTACCACATGGTAATTTGGTAATTTCACGTACGGTAAAAATCAACAGTTGAAATACCAACAGTTGAGATTTTTACCACAATATCAACATAACACATATAATCTCATTCAAACATTAAACTAATCATTTGATGATAGCCTAGACCGATTATTCTTGATTTCAAGATAAAAATGACCTAAGAAATATTTTAATCATTTTACATATGAAAAAATTTAAATATTAAAACAAATTATAATATAACTTTGTTCCACTCCATCCAATCCCATCCGTGCAAACAAATCCTTAGTGGGTGTCTAAGTAGATCCGTAACGAGGATAGAGTTGCAAAACAAAGTACTCATGTTGTTCTAAAATGCTCGGTACAGTGTTGCTGCCACTTGAACATGCGAATCAACCGTGAAGTTTCTTGCCATAAGTGAAAAATGACGCTAGGCACCTTGACCACCATGTCCACCACCACCACCATACAACCAAACCCCACTGTCGCATTCACCACGCCCCACAGCTACGCCGCGAGGTTATCCCACCTGCTCACCCTCAACGCCTACAACCCACTCTGGTGCCCCACTATCACTATCCAATCCACCCCCTCCTCCCTCGCCCCCTACCTCTCTCCTCACTCCCTCGACCCCTTCTCCGCCATCGCCTTCACCTCCCGAACCGGAATCCAGGCCTTCCGCCACGCCGCCCGCGACCTCCCCTACCCCCCGCTCCCCCCCTGCGGCGAACCCTTCACCGTCGGCGCCCTCGGCAAGGACTCCGAGCTCATCAACGCCGAATTCCTCTCCACAATCTGCGCCACTTCTGACCGAATTAAGGTTCTCGTGCCGCCGACGGCGACGCCCAGCGGGCTGGTGGAGGCCCTGGGTCCCGGCGGCGGCCGGAAGGTGCTGTGCCCGGTCCCGCTGGTCGTCGGCCTGGAGGAGCCGCCCGTGGTGCCGGGCTTTTTGGGGGAGCTTCGGGCTTTCGGGTGGGTCGCGGCCCGGGTGGAGGCGTACGAGACGCGGTGGGCCGGGCCGCGGTGCGCGGAGGAGATTGTGAAGGGGAGCGAGGAGGGTGGTTTGCGTGCGGTGGTGTTCACGAGCAGCGCTGAGGTGGAGGGCCTGTTGAAGAGCCTGAGGGAGCTTGGGCTGAGCTTTGGGGACGTCAGGAGGAGGTGTCCGGGTTTGGTTGTGGCGGCCCATGGGCCCGTCACGGCGGCGGGGGCCGAGAGGCTGGGAGTTAAGGTTGACGTGGTGAGTTCCAAGTTTGGTAGTTTTAATGGAGTTGTTGATGTTCTTAATGTTACACTCCGAAGGCCAGGATTTGGGTGGTAGAATTCAAGTGTAGATTTTGCCTATCAATTGGAGGAGGCCTTTTTCTTGTGTATATAATGTGACATTGCTCTTTCATTCGTATTGAGACTTGATGGAGCTATAAAATCTTCTTCGAAACATTCAGTTTGTCTTATTATCTTGTTTGTATCAATGGAGTGTAGATGGGCAGGATGATTTTTTATTTATCATTGTTCAGAAACTGTAAGGTGATATTTTCCTTATGATCCTTTCTTTGAATCACTACAACATTGGCTTGCTTAGTTTTTTTTTTTTTTTTTGGGATAACTTAATTGCAACTTCAAAGGGGTTTTCATGATGGTCCTTTGTTTTCTTCACATTTACTACAGAATTAGCTTGCTTAGATTTTTTAATGCTTTGCTGGGGATTTCAGATAACTTATTTAAACTTCTTTGCACAATAGATGGGGAACTTCTTTCAGCTCCCTCGTAAAAGATCTACGTATGTATGTGAGCAGACCTACAGGGAATTGGGGTTTCTTCTTGGATCAGTGAATTCTGATTGGCTTTAAGCAAATATTCGTCGAAACTCTCTGTCGTCATTCTTGGCAGAGATAATGGTTGATTATTCAGGCCACAAGGTTTTTCCATAGCCAAATTTGCCTCGTTCCTGAACTGTATTTCTTTACTTTGTACTTGTTCTAAAACTGGATTTCAATTTTAATACAACTGGAATTTGATTTAGCATTGTGGTTTTAACTTTCTATTGTTCAGTTGGGCTGAATTTTGCGTGCTTATCTCAAGACATATGGTAAGCTAACTACATTAAGGTACTTTGGTACTGCAATTCCCAGATGCGTAGGTATTCAACTTTGAATTGCTAATTTCAAATGCACAACAATGTCTTTAAATGATTATATTGAGCATGCAAAAGAACAAAGGTGGTTTATTTACAAGAGGGGAGTGTGAGACAGCAGTGAATAAGATGGAGCCATATGAATACCATTTCAAATATTCTATGAAGTCGATTTGGGGGAGACTGGGATACAACTCTGTGGCACACTAAAATAATGGAAATATCTATTATACAAGCTACAGGCTCATTTAATTACACACACGCAAACCTTTTAGCTGAGCAATTATATATTATGATTGCTTTCAACTTGGTGATGCCAATGAAAATTTTATCATTCTTTTGAAGCTCTGTCATCTTCTATAGGCTTCAATCCTGACAAAAGCTTCAGAGCATCTTCCATGGATGGCCGATCGGACGACCTGGTTCTAGTGCAAAGCATAGCAACCTCAAGAACCTGCTTTATCTCTTGCAGTGAACTGTCAGAACTCACTTCATTGTCATCGTAAATTTCCCTCAGAAGAAGCTGCCATGGTTTGCTGTGTATGCTGGCTGTTGCATTTGTCAACCTTCCGCCAGTTAAAATTTCCAGAGTCATCTCCCCAAATTTGTATACATCCATGCAGAGTTCCTCTTTCAAGGCTTCATTGTATTCGGCTATCCAAAATTAAACACAAGTCAGTATTTTATGAATAAAACAATATGGGAAGTAAAAGGAGTTGGATCACTTGGATGGTTGTAGGGTAGCTTGAATAATTGAATAGCAATAATATAAAATTGACAGAAAACTAAGTGTTTCAATAATTGGCTAGTTGTCTACACATTCTGTACAAGGTAGAGTGGCAGACTTAGATTAATACTTGTATTCTGTTGGTGATATGAAGCTCCATATAAGGAACAAAGGTATTCATGCCAGGGTTTACCAATGACTCCGTAAAGATGCAGTGAAAAACAAATTTAAAGATCTATCATTGAATGCATACTTATAAGCACACTCTTACTTGTCATACCTGTTTCCCACTTGGTTGTGGTAGGAGACGAGCCTTTTCTCAACTCCAACAAATGTTTGAAACCAAATTCAGCCAAATGGGGTTCCATATTTTCATCAAATACGATGTTGCATGATTTCAAGTCTCCATGGGGTATGGCAGGGTAACAATCATGGTGAAGGAAGCTAAGTCCCCTTGCAATTCCAACTACAGTTCTGAATTTAGCTGCCCAATCCCATTTCCTTCCAATTTTCTCAGCCAAATTCCCATTGGGCAAGTAATCATACAAGAGATAGACTAGCTGCTGGTTGTGGCAAAACCCCAGTAGTCTGATCAAATTCTTGTGCCTTGCATTTCCTAGGCGCATTATGTATTCTGACATGACCTTAATGCTTCTCTGTTCCCATTCAATCTTCTTAACTAAAACTGTTATTCCTGTTGGGAGAACTGCCTTTGAAACCAAAGGTGATGGTGATGGAACTTCTGTGGGTTTTGTGGAACTGAAGCTTGTCAAAACATCATTTGCTGTGAATTGCGGGAGTCCAACGAATGAGACCATCTTCCATTGGCTTTTAAATCCCCTTCTGAAATAAACTATTCCAAAAGCTAATCCTAAAAGGATTACTAACAACCCCACAGAGAGTAGCAGAATACGTGTGAGCTTCCACGTGCCCTTGCTTCCCAATATTCCAACTGAATCAGGACATGGTCTCAGAGGTGCTCCACATAGCTCAGAGTTGCCAACAAATGCACTGCTACCCATCATTTTGAATGACCTTCCTGTTGGTATTGAACCGGAGACATGGTTGAAAGACACATTGAGAAGTTGCAAGCTTGAAGAACTACCAAACTTTGCAGGTATGGAGCCATTGAACTCATTATTAGACAGGTCTATAACAGTAAGAACAGGGATACTGGCAAGCTCGTCAGGTATATGACCTGTTAGATTATTGTTGGACAACTTCATTTTCTCAAGAGCCTGGCAGTTGGAAATACTGTTTGGGATAGTTCCAGATAAGTTGTTCTTATCTAGATCAATAACTGATATTGATTTGCAGGACTCAAATTCGGGAAGATCACCTAAAATACCACAAGACGACGCTGAAAAATTTTGAAGTAGGGGCAAAGACCATATGTGTGCAGGGATGATGCCTCCTAGTTGCAGATTATATGAGACATTGAAATAACCAAGTTGGGTAGCTTGAGAAATATCTGAGGGAATCCCACCAACAAAATTGTTCATGGACAGGTCAACATATGAGATGTCAGGAAGATGGTTGAATTTCAAAAGGATCTTCCCTGAGAATGAGTTATCTTCGAGGCGAAGGCGAACAAGGGAAGAACAGTTGGAGATGGAGGAGAGATCACCTGTAAATTTGTTTGAAAACAAGATTAACTTAAACAGCACCCCACTCACGCAAATGTCGGCGGGGATGCTGCCATTCAAGTTGTTTGTGGAGACATCCACCCACTTGAGTTTGGAGTTCCTCCCTAAGCTCTGTGGGAGTGATCCAGAGAAGCGATTGCTCCAAATGAGGAGAGTTTCCAAGGATGGCAGCTGTGCAATGCCTGCGGGAACAGTGCCACTCATGTCATTGTACATGAGACTTAGCAGTCTTAGGTTCTTTAACTCTGAAAAGCTCTCTGGAATGGACCCTGAAAGGAGGTTGTCAGAGAGATCTAAATCCGTGAGAGTCTTGATGTTGCTGAACTCACTTGGTATTGATCCTGTGAGCTGGTTCCTGAACAGGAAAAGTGATTGCAAACGGGTTAGATTGGAGAGTTGCTTTGGTATGGGGCCAGATAGATTTGCACCTGCTATGTCAAGATACCGAAGCTGGCTCATGTTACCCAATTCGGGTGGAATAAAACCCTCATAGAAGTTGTAGCCAATTTCCATATGGGTCACTGTTTTGAGGTTACCAAGTTCTGAGGGTATGTTTCCTGAGAGAGAATTTCCTGCAAGATGAAGAAACTCAAGGCTTCTGAAAGAACCATATTCAGATGGAATTGGTCCGCTGAAGTAACTCCCAGCTAGATTAAGAACCTTGAGAAACTGTAGCTTTGAGAATTCAGCGGGCAATGGCCCTGAAAAGCTGTTGCTGAAGGCATCAAGTACAACCAAATTTTGGAGGCTGGGAATTCCACCTGGGAAGTGACCAGAGAAATTGTTTCTGCTGATATCCAAGCTTGTCAGGCTCGTGAGGTTGAAAATTTCCACCGGCAGCTGACCAGAGAAGACGTTGTAGCTCAGGTTGAGATTAGCAAGCTCTGTGAAGACGCTAAATTGCTTCCCTGACATCACACCCCCAAGGTTCTTCATGGACAGGTCTATGGAAGTCACAATTGTTGAGTCCTTGTTGCACTTGATACCGGACCAAGAGCATGCATACGATTTCCCAGTTAAGTTCCCTTCAGAGAGGACTACCCAGTCATGCAAGCTTTTATCATCATCTACAAGCTCAGATTTTAGGCTTAGGAGTGCCTCCGAATAAGGGTCGATTGCCAAAACTAAAGCCGCTGAGAACATGAAAGTGGCCAGAAGATTGATGTACAGGCATTTGGAAATCTCCATTGGAACTTGGAGAGGTCAAGGGAGAGGGACAATGGTGTCAGTATAAAATATGTTATGTATATTTGTTTTGTTGTATGAGGAAGTGCATGGGGAATAGAGAAAGGGGTGACACCGTTAACATTTGAAAGGAGAGAATGACTATTCTGGCGATGAGTAGGTTCAATAATATTATTGGAGTACTTTTGGGAGCAAGAGGGGACCCTGCGGTGTTTGTTTACTTGGATGGTGTTTGCCATTAGGGAATAAAGCCTTCAAATATGACATTATCTTTTTCTAACTTTTCATTTGGGAGAATCCCATAGGTAGGAAACGTCATGGCTAATTCAATTCAGATGCTTTTATCTTTATTCTGTGCACGGTGGGACACGGATCAAATTCGTCCATATCCATGTCCTTGTATGGAGATCATAAAGGTCCGTTGCATGGTCTTCTTCGGTTTGATGGAAAGCCAAATTTCTTAATTAAGTAACGTGGGTAAATCTTTTGTGACGGTGTGAGAAAGATACGTGGATGGAAAATTGCCATTTACTGTACTAGACTGTACGCGCTTGCCATTACACCTGCCTCTAATGCTAATCAGTTATGCCATTTTCTAGGTAGCCAAATAAACAGGGCGTATGATGCATGCGTGTAAAAGGATCTGATGTGATAATGGTTTTCGTCAGTAACTTGCCATGATAGTGGTTCTTTCTTTTACTGACCTATGTTATACAGGATAAAGATAATAGCCTGCACTCCAAATTTAATTTCTTGTTAATAAGATATATAAGGAGTAAGTTAACAATAATAGCACTAATCACAATACTAACAATTATTATTATTATTATATACAACTTCTAGTCTTGTGTTTGATAAGGCCATTAGGGTGGGTAACGTGAGTAGTGGCAACACATCTGGTCAACCATATGCGTCTCGAAGTGAAGAGCTTTAACAGTTGAAATGACAGTAGCGCGTACAGTGAACGAGTTAAGTAAATGTTGCTTTCGTCTCTTTCATTGTATTTCATTTTAGTTTCGAAAAGTTTAAAATTAATTCTTTAGTTTTTAAAATTATATTTTGTAGATCATTTTAATCTCTAGTCAAACAACTATCAGTTAACCATTATATTTTATTAACATGTCACGTTAAGTAATATGTGATATGCTATATGGCATGAAATTGTAAATGACAGGTCCCATCGAACATGTCACGTCTACAAAATATAACAGTTGATTGATAATTATTTGATCAATGACTAAAGTGACCTATAAAATATAATTTTATAAACTAAAAAATTAATTTTAAAATTTCAGGACTAAAATAAAATATATTTATATTTAAGGGACCAAACTAATATTTTACTTGAAGAAGATAGAGAAAGACAAGGCTTTCAAAATGGTGTTATCATTTGAATATATAAAATAACTTATTCGATCTTATTTTCTATATATTTTATAAATAAAATTCTAAATTGGTTCTTATTGTTTATTTTCAAGTTGTGATATGAAACAAGCAACAATTAACATGCTCTCAATGTAGGATTTGGCGGGAGCAATGGAGCAGAAAATCTGTATGTAGGCAGACGATAACTAGAAGATGGGCATGGCGCCAACAACAATGGGAAATGAAGAGTGAGGCCCGCCCAAATTAAGCATAGGTGTTATCTGAGATAAAGACCAGTACCCAGATAATTCGAGTATTCGACACTGTAAATTTTCAAAATAATCAACGATCCATTTATTTTTAAATTTGCATTATTTTTGAGGAAAAAGCTTAATAAAGAATCATTGCTTTTTAAGTATATGGACACCAAAAGCTTGTCCTTTCTTTCAGTGGTTTGAGAAATATCTGTCCTTTACGATCACAAACAAATTGAAGAGTGCACATAAAATTATGAATGTCTGTGCAAGAAAAATCTATTAATGAATAATGACAGAGCAAACGTATGCAACCCAGCTCAATTGGTGCCTTTTCACCAGACCCAGGGCCCTGCAACAGCTATTCTCACAGAGCCCCCGTGACCAAATAAAACGTAATGGATACTCACATTGTTTGCCGCACCGGCATGCAATTGTTATGAGAATTGCCTGTGACGTAAATGATGGTAAATTAGCGGAGAAGAAAGTTCGGTAGATAATAAAGATAAGATATTTCAATTTTGAGTTTAGCTTGGGATGGTCACACGGTTGCCCCTTGAGACTCCAAACGTTTCACAAAAGAATTTCCGGCTCAATATTAGCTATTTTCACTCATTATTTATTGAGCATTTATTCAATTATTTAAAATATCCTTCTAATCTAATTGTATTTATATTCTATTCAATTAATTTTTCTGTTCAAAATTTTTGCTTTTGTAATATTTTATTTTATGAAAATTAAATATTTTTATTTTTGGTCAGTTTTCTGATCAAATATATTAAATATATATTTTGACATGGTAAACAAAAAAAAATGTAGCGAACGTTGGATGAAATTTGAGTTGAGATGGAGCATGGCCTTGATGCTACGCCACAAAGCACTGGTTCTGTTCCTCTGGTTAGTTCCCTTAAAGAGGGAAGAGGTTCCCAACGAGGTAAAATGCAGAGGTTCTCTTCAGAAACATGACGTCCATGATGGAATAGGTTTTAGAGAGGTTAGTGAATAATAGTACAAGTTTCTTACATCGATAATGAATATTAATTAAGTTTTAAAATCATTAATAAGAATTATTTTATTTAATTTGAAATTTATCATGTGTAACAGTGATTTTCTGAATTTTATTTTACATTATATCTGTAGAATATTAAGATTAAAAAATTAAACATGTTATTATGATTTAAGAAAATTATGTGAAGTAAAATAATAATTCAATTTGAAAACTACATTTATAATTAACAAAATCAATTTATTAAATTTTTTGTTAATTATGTGAAAATATAAGTGGTTAGGATCCGATTTGGAAATGTGATCAGCATGTAAGGAATCCAACCTCATGTAAGTTTCATGGTCACTAAGTCGTACTATATGTACAATTTAAACATAAATTCCATTTTTCAAATATAAATCCATTTGCATTTTCGAACCATAACAACCATATTTAATCCAATTTATAAATCAAGTCTGAATCTATAACAATAATATGAAATATACTTCTAAGTTGCTCTTTTAAAAGAACCATCAAAATTATAAAATTTCAAATACATAATAAATTCGAATCATGGTATTGAAAATGCCAAAAAGAAAAAATGTATGGTCCTGGACTCTACTCACACAATTACTAAAGCACTCTAACAAAACTCAAAAAATACTTCCCTGCTAAGTGAAGCTAGCCAAGTTGAACACTAGTGCTACTGAGAAAGAGACTGAGAAAGATCTGGAGCAGCTATTGTATCCGTAAAGGGAAAGAAATGAGAGAGGTAAGTTTCATCTAAAACTCAATGAACAACCATAACACTCATATGACACAACCAACAAAAATACATAATATAAATAAAAACATGCAACACCTGAAAAGTGAATTGGATATTTAATACATAATAATTTCAAAATCAACAAATCTTGTAAATCATGCATAACAGTAATTTAATAGAAAACAGGAATCTGTGAATTTGTATATAGCATAATAATATAACACATATACTATACTCTGAAGGACACCTAATAAGGTCCTATAGCTGGACACTTAGCAAGGTTCCAATCTCTAAATACTCTGATAGGGTGAGATTGTTTTCTGGCAGATAATTTGATACTAAGATTAACGATTTTACAGTCATTAACTCACTATCTATTCTTTATAGCTACCTTACAATAAGAAAACTAGGGGTTTCATAATGTTTCTCTGAATTCCACACCTATGCTTTAATTCTAAACTTGTAAACAAAATTTCATAAATATAAGGTTCCAATGGTTATAATCATGCATAGCATCACTAATAAATCATATGTATAATCATAATCAATTGATAAATAATTTAAACAGAAAACCATGGTCCTATGAGTTTTATAACACAATTTTCATCCTCACTTGAAAATCATAAAATTCATAAACTTGACAAAGTCCTTAATAATTCATACTCATCTTGAAATAATCTCTAAAATCATGCTTCTATGGCATGAGGCCAAAAAAATAATTTTAATGATTAGAATAGAGGTGACAGGATTGAACACCCTCACCTAGAGGGGTGAAATGTGAAGTGTCAACACCTAGAGAGCTCATGGGAATAGGGATGATACCAATATCTGCCATGGGAGCACAAGAAAACCATGAGAAATCATAGACACCCTAATACAACTCTATGATCATTGAGAGAGTGCCCAAACTTGACAACAACTAAGAATATAAACACCCCAATCTCAAAACGTGGAAGAAGGAAGAGAAGGAGAGCATAAACTAACAATAATCTCTTACCTTGAAGCTTAAAGGAGGTAACGTTGAGTGGGAAAGAGAATAGAAGGGTGGAAAAAGGTGCTGAGATGATAGGGTTTTGGATTTACAGGGGGCACATGAATAGATAGGGTTTAATTGAAGAAGGTGCTGCATAATATTGCAAGCTTCATCATCTACATGGTTTCCAGCGTACCAGGAATATTTGGGGTACCTAAAGGTTGCGTTAGGTCTATCCAAGGACACATGGACCTAAGACATCACATAAATTTAACATATTTCATCAAAAAATTGACCTAATAGTGTTATAGTGATTGAGAGGGGATTGAATCAAGCACTATTAATTCAAAAAGTTCCTGCACACTCACAAAACTAATTAGTAATCTCAGCAAAGTCTCCTGCTGTAATGAGAGATTTTGTAAGCGAAAACTTTTTAAATAAAGGAAAACTTGCAATAAGTTATTGGAAACTTAAATAAATATGTCTTTTAGTAAATGTCACTTGTTAGTGTAGTGTGTAAGTTTAATTCAGAGAAAAGTTGAGATATCTAGGAAAACCTAGTTAGAGCACAAATTAAAGAGCAAGGGAGACAAAGCTTGCAAAAAGACATTTTATACTAGTTCAGCTCCTAAACCTTAAGCCTAGATTTAGTTCTCACCCTTCAATTGAGAGTTTTACTAAATCAAAGAGTTTATAGGACAAACAGCCACAAACAGTGCTCCACACAAACCCAAATGCAAACACCAACAAAGAGTAGTCTTTGACAATAATCTCTCCAAACTCACCTCAAGAGTGGCCTTTGACAAAAGTCTCTCAATTCACTCCAAGAGTAGTCTTTAACAAAAGTCTCTCTAAGCTCATACCAAAAATATTTTTTAATAAGATCCTCTTCAGGCTTACAAACAAAAGTGACTTTTATCACTCATTAAAACCTCACAATCATATGCTTTTTACAATAATTTTCTATTTCTCTCAGAAATTGACTTTCACTCAAAATAATAGAAAACAATATTCCCTCAAGGATTTTTCTCGAGAGATATCTCACAAATATAACTAAGCCATTTTTTGGAATTTTTGGTTTCCTCTTAGAAGGGAATATGCTCTACTAAATACAAAAAATGATCTCTCAAATAGTGTGTATCTGTTGGTAGCTGTGAGAGAAGAAAAGGAATAAAAGATGACTCAACCAAAGGTTTTCTCGTAGTATGAATGTTGTGCTCCTTTTCTTGGTCTGCTACTATAGCCCCAATGTTTCTTATAAGGATGAGCATATTCTGACCATTACAGGGTGTAGTGTCCTTGATAGCTAGGCCCTCTTTTTGTGATGTGGCATAAGAACATAGTAAGTTTGAATCCTTTATTCTGTTGTGTCCCTTTTCATATGATTTTCTCTTTTCTTAAGCTTTTATTAGCCGTCATCATCCATCCTTGTATATCATGATCCATTGGCTTAGAATAGGATGATTTTCTACTACTCCACATGATGATCTTCAGCCGGTGTGATGCTTCAACGTTTGCATAAGATTTTTCTTTGATGAGCCCACTGTTAATAGAGACGAAAATTTCCCGGATGGGTAGAAGACATTCCAGTCTTTTAAGTGTCTTAATGAATGATTTAATAATAAACACTTAACACACATATTAGTAAGTTCACACAATTGTTTGTCATCATATTTAGGATACCTAAACCAACATGATTGAAAAATGAAAACATTTAATTTTCATAAAATAAAATATTAAAAAAGAAAAAATTTTGAAGAAAAAATAATTTTATTAAGTATGAATCAAACTAGAAATAAAATTAAATTAGACAGGCATTTTAAAATAATTAAATAAAAGCTCAATAAATAGGGAGTGACAAAGTTTCAATACATGATTAAATTTATATCCTCTTAAAAATGGGAGAAAATTTCCTTATTGTTATAGCAGCAAAGTAGATTGTATTCTATTTAATAACAAAGTGACATTTAAGTTTCGATTAGTAGTATAGTTTACAATTTCATTTAATTAAAGTATCATTTTATTGGATAGAGCACAATCTAATAGTTGCTCTATAGCCATGCGAGTATTTCTCCACATAATATGGTGCTCATTGAATTGATAGAGTGCTTGGAAAATTGTTTGCCCGCTCTAAAATCATTTTTTTTTATCTTGTTTGGTTTTATATTTGAATTGGTTTTTTTTTTTTATAAGTCTAAAACACTCAATCTCAACAAGAGGGAGAAATTACTCTGAGACTCTGAGAATTAAACAGCTGCATATCGTAACCAACAACAAAAAGTAAAAGCATAGCAGAATCAGTATCTAACAACACCTCACAGCCAAGGAGAAACAAACCTGAACAAGTTACACCCCTCAAAAGATAAATCGACTAAATCCATCACAGAAAGTGCAACCAACAAAGATGATCTCAAGCCAATATAAAAGAATATGAAGACCAGTTAGCAAAATATAATAATTTCTATGAACCACCTAAAGCAAAAAACAATTAATCCTTCAAGCAGAACTGTAGATGAAAGACAATTCAGAAATTCAGAATCCTGTTTCGCATTGCCAATGAGGATAAGAATTTTGAAAATAACTTATTCAAAACTTCCCTGCGACAAGACACACCCCACAATAACTCAAATGATAGTCTCAAAGCTGAAACAAATAGTGAGTATAAGGTGATAAAAACCTTCAAGACTAAGATGTTCTTGATCAGAGAGGATTGAGACAAGTTGAATTGGTTTTATCTTATTGTTTCTAGGTTTTTGCTCTTTTAATCTTTGTGAAAATTACTTTTTGTGTCAAATTGTCAAACATAAATTACTTTATCTTAAAATTAGTTGTAATAAAATCAATTTTATCCAAAATCAAAGCAAAATCTAATGCACACTTAACACACACTGAGTTGTTTCAAGATGAGTTTGAAATTCTCATGAGCATACATAATTTCTTTAGGAGTCCATGCCATACTAACTGAGACAGTTCGACAGTACGTGGAGCAAAGAAAAATGTTTAAACTTTTTGATTTGTGCATATTACTGTAATATGCTAACAAGTATTTATTTTTTAATGTGAAAAATCTAAAAAAATCCTTTAATTTTTTTTTATTGACATGCACTTTTGTTTAATTATATTTTAATGTGTAAGGTTTCTTAATAAGACTGTAGAGTTTATATATACAATTTTTAGTTAAAAATTGAACATTCATTATCATAATAATGTGCATAAATAAAAAATTTTGAAGATAGTTTTACATGGTTTTAAAATAACTTGATCAAAATACATTGATCCAAAATTAAAGGGATTTCTTAGTCTTTTCCCTAAATAAAATATCTTTAATCACAGAAGATGAGTTTTTCTGATTAAAGAAAAGTGAACCGTAAAGCCTGTAGGATCGTCCCCATCGTTTAGATCCTAGTACCACAAACCTAATGAGCTATCACGTGGACGGGCCGTGGCTGACGCTGCATACATTGATCGCAAACAGTAATACACTAATACTATACGTCCATAAAATCACGTATAATTTTTTTTTTACAGAAATTATGGTAATTATTTAATAAAATAAAGTAGTACTAGTTTTTTTAAAAATTAATAATTATACATAATTTAAAATATAAAATAAATTTTAAATAATCTATCATTTTCCATACTGCAATTAACAATCGGACCAAATTGATATGATAATAGCTCTCTTCTTTTTTAATTAAATATTGATGACTCAACTCTCATATTATTAAAAATAGAATAATTTTAAAATTCATGCACTTAGTTTATCCCAACCTTCAATACTCGAATAATTTAATCACTAGGACCAACAATTGATATACTAGCAAACCAAAAAGTTTTCCGTCCTGCAAATGCTGCCTGCTTTCTACTTACATTTCCAGCTTTAGTTACCAATCCCCGCCTATAAGAAAAGGAAATTACCTTTCACTTCTGGTTAATTTCTCCCTTAGCACTTTCCCGTGATTGGACAGAAAGTAAATACATGGCTTCATAATTTGAATAAAAGAAAAGAGCCACGCCTGACACCCAAAACTGGTTACTATCATGATAATGAGGCAAACGAGTATTTGGAGAGAATACAGATAAAAAGGACACAAGGGAATTCCATGGAAATTCCCTAGATAAACGTTCAAAAAGACAGCCACAATAATAAGTGACCGTGTGGCCTGGGGTTGCACAAGCGCGCCTTTTAAGAAAGAAGAAAAGCAGAATTCAGTTGGACTAGATTCCCACTTGGGTCAAAAGAGTAGGAGCTCATGCATATGATTTGGTGTCCATTTTATTTTATCAAAGCTCTCAAATCATGAGGAAAAGGAAAGACACCGGAATTATTAACCAGATAATTGCGAGATTGAGAGCCTCTTTTGATTGATTAGTGGGGTTACCTTGTTTAGGAAGCTACTGCTAAGCATCTGGCAACAGTTAATTGAACGATGGAAAATGACTTTTAGGATGCCAATTGGCTATAAACTAAGAATAATGGAAAATTCAATAAAAAAAGAAATGGACGGAGTAAAGTTTACTCTGAACGCAGACAATCAAGGAAGCATTACCACATCATAAATAATCTGCACAAATAATAACGTTTAATATATTATATTATCACCTAAACTTGTTTTGATATTTTGTTTAATAAAATCATTGGCTACATAAAGTGTAGTATTTATCAACTTATTAAATAATAAAAGAGTAAATAATTATTTTTAGGACAATCTCATATCCAATGATAATAAAGTGTGTAATATATATTTATTGTGTACTTTTATTATTTCCATAATATTATTCTTTATAAATCTGTTTGAGTGACTTGGTCACAATGAAAAATTAGGTGGATAGCATTTCAAAAGTTTTAATTGTTTTATTGCGCCTTTATTTCAATTTTTATTACATATATAAATTTATTTTATTTCAAAAATTATTTTTCATCAATGCTATTCATATCAATTTATATATGAAAATTAAAAATAATTTTTAAACTATTTTGAACTTTTGTGGATAAGTTAATATGAGTAACTTCTATGAAATGTAAATTTTTTAGTTGTAAAAATAACTTCTTTTGTTAAAAAGAGTTGAAACTCTCTAAATTAATGCATTTTTGCCCCCAGGCAGTTCAACCAATAGATAAAATAGGTCAACTTGATGGGTCAACAAGTTTTTATTTTTTTTGTTTTTCCTCCTAAGCTGCGAATTAAGTTTGATTATGTAATATTTGAACTTCTATACTTAAGATTTTGAATTTGAATGTTAATATTTAATTTGTTTTGAACCTATGCAATTTGATTTGTAATGTGTTAACTCATGAAATTTGGACTTAGATTGGTGATGTAATATGTTGAACCTTAGACTAGTAATGTAATATGTTGAACTTTGACACTTCGTATGTTGAATTTGGATTTTGATATTTAATTTAATTAGTTTTGAAAATATATTATGTAATTTATAATGTGTTGAACTTACACTTAAGTTTGATCATATTTGGGTTGTAATAACTTTTATGAATTTTAATTTGAAAAAAGAAAAGAAAAATTGGATGAGCTCTAATAAAGAGCTAAAAAATAGGTATTTTCACCTGAATAAAATAGAAAATGTGTTAATTACACAAATGCTGGAATGGATATTTATTTACATAATTTGTGATTTTTTTTTTATATAGGGAAAGTCGCTATAAGTTACAATGGTTTTATTTTAATGAGGAATCGTCGCAAGTTACAGCGATTTCACGTGAAAATGACACCTCTACAAGCTACAGTGATTTTGAGTTAGTTTAGCTATATAACTCAATTACCAGCTCAAGTGATTCTACTTGAGTGATTTTTGCAGCAATTCTTTCATCTTCTTATGTTGTTGCTGTGTAAGAGAAAAATGGCTAAAAAATATCACTGTGGAGGGGGGAATTAGCTCTAGAAAGGGAGACAGATTTGCAAGTGAGAGCACAACTTATATTGTTATTGATCCATTTGTCACGTCCTTAGAGTTGAAGAGCGAAATACTATAGCAGTTGGAGCAGCTGCACATGCAAATTAAAAAGATATTTTATAGGTTGTCCTTAACAATTGGGTAAGGCATTACCAACTATAGGAAATTTTGGGGACCAAGGTTAATGTTCAACATGAGCAACAAGTATTCAGAAGTTCGAATCATGGAGGTGTTAAACTTCCTAGAGGAGTGTTCCTTAAGATTTGGGGGATTCGTTCCTTAACCATCATACATCGGGAATTTAGCATCTCAAGTTCACTAGTATTCGAAGCAACACAACGATCTCTAACCTTTGAAATTCCTCAACGTTCCCTGACCATTAAAAAGTCTGCAAATCCTAATGAACAACTTAGTCTTGGACAACATAGTGTCCAAGTTGCACAACCATTGCCTTAACTTAGTAGAGGCATTGGGGGAGGTGCTGGTGCTGAAGTTGATCTGAGTACTGATGAGGATGAGGATGAGTTGGTGCTAGTGCCAGTTGGCAACAATTGAGGCTTAGATGAGGAGAAAGAGTATGTTTCTCGAGGTCAAGAGAGGATGACCTAGTCCTAGTTTGTTCCTCAAGATTAGTCTAGTCACTATTCATCACTGAATCTAGAAGCAATGCGTTTGACAGATCTTACAGGAACCGATGGTGATAGTACTGTTGGTGGAGCTTTGGAATTTGAATGGAAAAGAGAGTATTGTTTTGTGATAAGGATGTTATAATGTTTTCTATTAAAGAATACAATATCCAAAGATTTTATGACTTTAGAGTTCATGAGTTAGACTACGTAATTTATCACTGCAAGTGTGTGAGTTTGGGACTGGGTGTAACTAGGTTATAAATGTGTCATGTTGCAAAAAAAAAAAAAAAGAAAGAAATTGTGTATTGTTCAAAAGTATAATGGGCCATACATGTGTCTTTGCTCCACAATCGTAACATCCCACCAATTGGATAGTAATGTCATGTGTGATAGCATACTCCACATGGTGCAAACAGATTCAAAAATATCCATGAAAGTGTTGCAAACAGACATGGAAGCTCATTTCAGGTGCAAGATGATGCATAGGAAGGTGTTGTTCACCAATGGTTCTCTCCAACAAATAAACACTCAAGTTTTTCTATTAATAAAACAAAGTATAACCTGAAAACTTTGAGTGACTTCTTTCTAAAATTCTTCCTAAGAAGAATGTGTTATCTAATAAAAGCTAGAAAGAAGAATTTTATAGAAATTGATTACAAGATTAATGAGTCACAGAAAATAAGACGGATAAGCATAAAGGCTTTTCAGCAAGAGTTCTGCACAAAGGATTTTTCAAAAGTCCTTCTCTTATATAAAAGTCACCTTCTTTAATACTTGGTTTTGAATTCGACCATTGCCCCTTAATTTCCTTTCCTCTTGACACATGTTGATCTTGTTTTTCTTGTGTCCCAGGAACTGTCTTCTAGCAGAGTAGCGCGGCTATGCCAGAGCACTTTTACAGCTGTAGAGATTCGTTGAGGTTTCTAAATGCTTCTTTAGAAACTACTTTTTTACTTTTTGAACATAATCTCACTTCTTTTGTTTGAAGCTAGGGCAATTTACCAAGTACAAAAGTAATATGTCACTGTCAGTGTATTTTGAAAGTTGACCATATTTGAATTTGAATTTTCCCTCATTTTCTACAAAGCATGGAAGTTTTGAATACTTTTGATTTTTGATAAGTTCTTTCAGTTTTTGATCTTCTCACTGATCTTACTTTTTTTCATTTTGGGCTTGGTAGGAATTTTCCCATCATGATTGAAGACTATGATCACAACTTGCTTAAGGAAAATTGATGTCTTCAAGGATATAGTACTTTCTGATTGCGTGATGTACTTTTCTAGTGTAGCTTTACTCTTTCTGATCTTTGTATTGATCTTCTTTGAACAACTCTGAGCTTGGTGTTGATCTTTATGTAGCTGAAGATCTTGATTATGATTTGCTCAATGAAAACTTTTCTTTATTGATTGTTGAGCTTCCTTGGACAAGCGTGATAGTTTCTGATGTTGTCAACTTGGATTCTGATGCATGCTAGTGCTTCCTTGAGTCTCTAACATATTTCAGTTCATTTTCAAAACTATTTTTCACATTATTGAAATTCAAAATCTCCTTGAATGAGATTATGACCATATTGAAACATGATGTTGTGAAAAACATTTCATTAACAGAACTTATATGCTTTGAGAATTGTCTTGTTAAATGCTACAATAACTCAATTGAAATATTAGTTCATTCTTTAAAACATTTTAATAAAATTTGTTTTGTTATCACTCAAAACTCAAACTATAAAGCTTTCTGAAGGATTTTGGAGCTAACAATCTCTCTCTTTTTTATGATGACAATCCAATTTCTGGGAAAATATTTTGGAGAATACTTTGAAAGAATTATTCTTTAAGATTGGAGTTAATGATCTCCCACTGATGAAGGTTGTCACTTACCTCCTTAAATTAGAAAATTAATTTAATATTAAGTTGCACCAAAAATGTAGTAAGGGTATAACCTAGGTCATCTCTCAAGGAGTCTTCAATATTTAATTGGAAAAACTGGGGGTTTTGAAGAATGAAATGATAGTAATTGAAATTAAAAGATAATAGTGATCGATTATTAAACTCATTGGTGGCTATTGGTAATAAATTTCTGGCAATTCTACTAGTGATCGATCGACCTATACAATTTGATCAATTCAAATAACTAATAATTGAGATCTCAATTTATTTAGAAATCACATTAATTTAATAAACCAATTACTATAGCTTAATCGCCAATCAAAAAGTTAATTATAATGTTCTCCCTCAAACACAAACTAATAGATCTATCAATTTATGCCCAAAGAGTTTCCCCAAATGACAATCACCAATTTAGTTATTCCAATAAATATTATAGCAATCACCACAATAATTATAGAAATAGAAACTGCAGAACATTAAGAAAACTAATATGTTTAATATCAATAGAGATCTCAAACATCATCTCAATCCATCTGGAATTCCTTACATTAGCAAAGAAATCTACTTCTCCATCTTTGGAGGATTACAATGGTGAAAATAAATGGAAGCTGAAAATAATAGCAACAATCCTTACCATAATCTCCAAGACAAAACACCCTCACTAATGGAATTCCTAAGAGAGAGAAGACTAGAGAAAAGGGATGTAGAGAGAAGATGGAAAGAGATCTAGAGAGAGAATAATAGTAACCTAAAGTGTGCAGTCAAAAACTAAGTAAAAAAAAAAACTAGGGTTAGCAACTGTGTCAATCCTTTAAATAGTGCTATCTAGAATAGCCCAAAGTAGGGCCCAAAAACAAGTAAGTGATATGATATCCCATCTATCTGATGAGTGCTACAATGATAAATGAGCACTACAGTACTTACTAGAATGATGAAGCCAAGAAATTGATGGTTGTCATTCTACCGAACACTACAGCACTAAATGAGCACTGTAGCGTTCACTCAAATATGAGTCTCCATGCTTTTTCTTTCTTTTTACTCCAGCTTCTTCCAGAGATTTCCCAGTCTTGTTCTTGATATTTTGCACTAGATCCAAAGCTCTTGTACATAAAACTATACTCAAAGAGACAAGTTAAACGCAATAGGGGTGCTTACAAATTATCCTCAAAATCAGTGCAAAAGCCAATAATTCTATTAAAATCACACAAGTCAAAATCCTAATTAATCACATCAATAACACATTAAAACTCATGCAAAGTCTAAGATTTAGGAGCAAGATAGGTGGCATAAATGCCGCTCATCACCCATTTAAACGAATTTTTCTTCCAAAGACTTGATAAAGCTTTGTCTTATAATTTAGCCATTCAGAAAGTAAACTTTCTCAATGTTTATCATTATGAGATAAAGTTTTGAGTCTCTCAAACAACTTAAAAAAAAATATCAAAGCAAATCAGAATAAATATCTGAGCTTTGATTCAGCAAAAGCTTCCCTAAACTTTAATATCATATTTTCCCTAGAGAGACAATATCAATTTTCATAAAAAAAAAGAAGCAAAAGCCCAGATGTGTCAGGGCATGAAACTGAGATGTATCAGAGCAAATTTTTTAGGAAACTAATGTATCAGAGTTTGTTTCATAAAAGACGATATACATGAAATGTAAAGCTTTGAGCATTCTAAAGCTTCCCCTTAGTTTGACCCTTGACTTAGTGCGGCATGAGAGATTTCTCTTCTTTCTTTCAAAAGATCTTTCTTTCAAAAAATCTTTCTTTCAAAAGATTTCACTTCTTCTCTTTCTCTTTTTTTTCATCATCAGGAATATCTTCACTAGCATAAGCTTGGATTTCCTTGAATGAGAGCCAATTTCTGAGGCTTTATCACCCTCTTCCAAAGATGTGATTTTGATGGATGATGGAGGTTGAAGCATACTCTTAATTGATACAATGGATTACTCATTAGGTGTTCTTCCTTATGCTCTTCAGCAACTGGGTCCAGGGCATAAGACATCTTACTTATGTATATTTTCAGTTCTTCAAAACTCTTCTTCTCAGGATGAGGCTTTTCTTCTGTATTTTGGAAATAGATTTTGAATCTTCTTCAGAGTCATGGAGTCTTCATCATCCTCAGGAGTTGCTTATGGCAAGTAAGAGAAAATCAGACTGAGCATCGAACCAGTCAGGACATTGGTTCAAAGATTTACTGGTTCAACCGAGGTTCAATTGGTTCAACCAAAATATAATAAAATATATAAAATATGAGCCTATCTAGACATAAAGTGGTACTTAAATCCGGTTTAGTCAGTGATGTGTGAAATGATAATAAACCTATACTCTCACTGCTCTTACCTACTACTTCCCCTGTCTTTTACTCTCTCTCTCTTCCACCCTTTCCCTCCTTTCTTCTTGGTTATTTTCTCTTCGTACACTTGTACGCTCCTCCTCACTTCAACACAAAACTCAAAGCCTTATCAGAACACACACAAAATTCACATAGGAGAACAAAACAATTAGCATCCAACGAAGCAAAAAAGGGCTTCAACTTCTGAGTTCTGCTTACACTTTACAAGAGTGAGCTCACTCACTCTACTTGTAAAACCATTCTAGTTCTTAATCTAAGGAAAAAAAATGAAAAGATAACTTTTGATGAACCATGCTTCTTTTCCAGCTCTTTCTGTTTTTCTGTTTCTGAAAAGCGCTTTTTTCCTCTAAATGATGTGCATGATTTATTTAGATTTATGTGACCTCTTCTCTCTTTATATTCTCTAGTTTTTGTTATTGTTGTTGTTGTTTTTTTTTGTGTGTTTTTCACCGAACCGACAGGTGGATGAACAGCCTCTAGTTTGAATAGTCTAGCAGGTTTTGACCAGTTTTTTTTTGTTATTGACCAATTTTTTATTACAGGGATTTTTGGTCCTTGACCAGACTGGACAAAGGTCCGGCTCCCGATTAACCTGGTCAAATAGGTCGGTCCGGTCTGGTTTTCTCTTCCTTGGTTTATGGAATTACTTTCTTAGTATCTTCAGCTACTATCTTAGCCTCAATAGCCATTTTCTCAGCTTCGGTAGAAGTTGCTTACTCGGGTTCAATTAATCCTCAATGGCCTTTTCTATTGCAGCATAGATGGCTATTGGGGCTGTTATAGATTCTATAGTGGAGCTAGTTTTTGAATCTTCAACCCATTTTTGAACTTCATTTGCTGAATAGTCTTCCATTTTCTAAACTCATGTAACCCTTTTCTGATCATGTTTTTGAACTTACGATCCTCTTTTTGATCTTGCAAACTGACATATGAGCTTTACTTGATGATGTTCTTTGAAAAGCCTCGGTTTAGAGTCTCTTTGAGGGATTCCAGAAAGACTTATGTATGCATGAATACAAGATGCAAAAACTTTTAAGGCTCAAAATGTTTTCAAATAGTAGAAATGATCTTCAGCTTGTGGTTTAGTGAAAATATCAAATACTTGATCTTCAGTATGCACAAACTTTAGCTCAACAACACCTTTCTAAATATGTGTCTAATAAAGTGATGTTTTATAATGATATGTTTAGATCAGGAGTGCTAAATTGGGTTTTTAGCAATATCAATAGCACATGTATTATCACATAAGATAGGGATTTTGGAATACTTCAGGTGATAGTTCTCCAGTTGGTTTTTGATCCATTTGGTTCCACTGATGGTCTTTTTCTCTTAGGTTTATCCATAAGCACCCAAACCTTTCTCTTCTAAATTTGATCTAGTTTGGGCATAGCATCCACCTAGTTTTGGTTATTCAAAGCGTTTTCAACACTTATTGGTTTAATGGTGGATATGAAAGCATTGTTGGTTTCATTTCTAAAGGATGATCTAGTTTTTACACCCTTTGAAATGTCCCTAAGAGCTTGATTATGAGATAATGCTCTTAAGTTAGAAACTCCTCTGTATTGTCTGTTCTTTTGTTGATCTACAATATCTCTATAACCATCGTGTTAGAAAATATCACTTTCTAATAGTTTTTGAGTTCTGAAAAATCTTTCTAAATAGTTTGCTTTCTAGAGCTTACTTTCTGAAGATTGTAACTTCTCTTGCTTGTATCATGAAGGTTCCTTGATACTAAGCTTTTTAGGTCTTCTTCTAGATCAACTAGATCTTGAGCAGTGCCTGTGACTTTGACTTTTCCTCCATCAGCAAATTTCACAAAGCTTGGGTTCTTTGGTCTCAAGTGGCTGAACCATTTCTTCTTGCTTGAATGTATTTGGAGTAGCCGCTTTCTATGTATTATTTCTTGTCTTTTTCAACAAGTGTCCTTTGACACACCTACAACAAAAATGATTTTCGTTTTTGATACCCACACCTTCTTGGGTCCTTTGGGTTAGTCAATTTAGGGGATGTTTTCTGACCTGTTTAACTGCTTTCTTTTTCATGAAGCACTTGTCAGTAGATGTCTATTTTTATGACAATAATTTCAGGATGTTTTAAGTTTTCTTTTCTTAGATGATGATGTGTTAGATTTCTCATCCAATTCCTTCTCATACCCTAGTCCTATTTTTTGAAAGTAAGGTCTCTAACCTCCAAGCATCATGTTTTGATGCTTTGAGCCATTAACCAATTTTTCTAAATCTATTTTGAGAATATTTGAAGCCTTTTCTAGTTTAGAAAATTCTTTCTGAGTTTTCTAATTTCTCTCAAAGACTTCAGTTTTTAAGGACTTTAGTTTCTCATTAAAAAACTTGTTCCATGAATATCTTCTTTCTCAAGTCTTAAATTCTCAAAATTAGTTTTTACTTCTTTGAGCTCAAAAGTTACTTTTTGATGATTCTTTTTAAGTAAAAGATAATGAGAAGTTAAATTCTGAAAATATTCTAACAGCTCATCATATAATGCTAAACGATCATCATAAGAAAGATCAGTTTTTGAAGGCTTTTTTCCTCAATTTCTCTGTCAAATGCATAATTACTCATGAAGCATATGTTGGCAACATCTTCCAGCTGTTCTTGGCTTTTTGACCATTCTTTTTCCTTTTTCGAATCACTCCAAATGGCAAGCTTTCCCTTTTTCTTGGAAGTGAACTTCTTTTGTTGTCTTTTGAGCTTGGGACAATCTATTTTGAAGTGTCCCTTTTCACCATAGTTATAGGAGCTCACGTTCTCCATTTTTCTTTTGCCCTTTTTGTCCTTAATGGGGTTGATGTCCTTTCTACTTCTTCCATTCCAAACTCTGGACATTTTCCTTACAAGCATGGAGATTTCATCTCCATCTTCTTCCTTAGATTCTTTTTCTGAGTCTTCTTCTTTGTTAGAGGTTTTAGCGACCTTCATTGTTTTACTCTTGTTTTGCTTTCTGTAAGAAGACTTCAGAGCTATTGATTTTGTTTTCTCCATCGCTTCACCATGATCATCAAAAAGTACAAGCTCATGGGTGTTGAAATATCCTAATGTTGGTATCTAAACTAAGGGTTTGAACATCCTTAGTTTTTGTGATGGTTGTGACTGTGGGAAAGCATTTGGAATGAAGGCTTCTCAAGATGTTTCTTACCATCTTAGAGTGAGTATTTCTTATCCAATCCTTTGAGTTGGTTTACAATGTGCATGAACCTGATGTCATGTCATCATTATTCTATTGTTCAGCCATCTTGAACATTCAATATTGATGCACCGACATGCTTATTTTGGCCCCCTTGACCTAGTCTATTCCTTCATACAATATGTGTAGTCTATCATAGATCTCTTTAGTTGTGTCATAAGCAATGATTTTTTCATATTCTGCCTTGCTTAGTACATTGATGAGCAAATATTTAGCTTTAGAGTTCAACTGAACTCTTTCTTTGTATTACTCAGTCCATTTGCTCTTGGGAATCTCTTTTGAAGTATAAGGTCCATCTTTAGCGCCTGGATCCTCTTCGATAGGAGTGTAATTTCCTTCTTGAATAATCTCCAACAAGTCAAGACTTGCATATTTGATAAACAGTTTCATCCTATCTCTCTAATAGATATAGTCTTCACCATCAAAGAATGGAGGTCTATATTGTTAGCTCCAGAACCCTTCAAAAAGCATTATCGCTTAAAGTTTTGAGTGAGAACAAACCAATTTTGTGAAAATATTTTATATAAGGACTAATCCTTTACTTAAGTTTCTTGAGTACTCAACAAGACCATTCTCGTTAGCATACAAATTCCTTAAACAAGTTTTATTTTTATGATATCATGTGTAAACATGTTTGATCTTATTTAAAGAAATTCAGAACTTAAATAAAGTGAAAAATAATGCTTGAAATAGATCTTAGTATGTTTGACAGACAAAGAAAGGATTTCAAGAACAAGAAACCAAGCTTTAGATCTTCAAAAAGTTAGCCTTCAGCTTCAGAAAATGATGTACAATGAAGAAATTCATCCTCCTTTGAAGCAAGTTATGGTTACTGTCTTTAATCATGATGATATTGTCACTAACAAGCACAGATTGAAGCAATGAAGATAAATGGGAAGTTCAGAAATTGAATCAACGCTTTAGAAAGCATGTTTACTCTTAAATTATGCATACTTTACAGAATGAGAAGGAAAAATCAAATTTTAAAAATTAAATTCAAACCCAAAAAGGGGATGACAATGACATCTTACTTCTTAACTTGGTCAATCATCTCAGCTTCTAGAAGAAAAAGTTTAAAAACCTTGTTCGAAAAGTAAAACATTTTGAAGATGGACTTAGAAATCTTAATTTGACAACGGTCTCTGTAGCTGTAAGATTGGCTCTGACATAGGCAAGCTAGTCTTCTTAACTGTATTTTCAAGATACCAAAAGAAGATCAACAAATGTCACTAGGAAAACGTATCAACGGCCAATGTCTAAAATTGAAGATCAAGTATAAAAGGTAGTATGTGCTTACAACTCAAGACTTTTGGCTAAAACGCTTGCAAAATCTTTTAAGAATGAAACAATTCTCCTTCTTCTTCTGTAAAGTCTTTACTACTTGTAGTCAGTTTCTGGTTTTGTAAAAATTTTCTTTCTAAGTTCTTATTAGATGACATTTTCTTCTTAGGAAGAATTGCTAGAAAGAAGTCATTTAAATTTTTAGCTCATACACTGTTTTATTCAGAGAAAACTTGAGTGTTTGTTAGTTAGAGTGAACTAACCTCCAATAATCTTTGTACCCTGTTCCAATAATGATCATTGTGAGTTTAGCTTGGAAAGGCTAATTAAAGACTACTTGGTAGTGACAGCAGAATGAGGTATTGGTCACGTGAGATAGCTTGAGAAAGTTATTGAGAGACTATCTAACTTTTTTAGGATTAAGAAAAAGGTTGATTTAATGGAACTCAATAGGTTGTTGAGAATTAGATATAGGCAGGTTGGCCGAACTAGTATAAAAACACTCTATGTAGTATCTTTTTACTCCTGTAATCTCTTTTACATTCTGCTGTCTGTTTCCATGCAACACTTTTAGTTTTCTTATGTTCATCTTTGTTCAAAAGTTACTTTCTGATCATAACTAACAGTTATCAACTGCACTTTAAGTACACACTTGATAGTCGTTGTTTAAATTTTTTAGAAAATAGGGAAAAAGAAAGAAAAAGCATGATTCAGCCCCCTTTTTGTGTACTTTTCAACCTACATATGTATGGAGTGTCTTTTAGCAATGTGGATGTTGTGTGCCGTGTATCCTTCGGATCTTTTCCTCTGCAAACTGTTTGAATGCTCAATCCCTTAAAAGCCCGAGCTCTGATACTAATTGTAAATGGGAAGTAGCATGAGAAAAGGGGTTGAATGATACTTTAACTTTATTTCCTTTTTTGAAAATTCTGAACAAAGTTTATCAAGATTTTCATTTAAAGGTAGCGAAAACTTTTGTTAGTATGGTTCAGAAGTTACTTTCTGAACTAAGTGAATATAGAAACTGCTTGTAAACATTTTTCACAAAATATAAAACTTTTGTTGGTATGGTTTTGAATTTTATTTTTTGGCCTATGTGAAAAACTCATAAACTATTTGCAACTATGTTCAGGAAATATACATTGCATGTAATCATTAATGCTGAATAAAAAAGGAAAAAGATATATATATATATATATATATATATATATATATATATATATATTTCACAATGATTTTATATTGGTTTGGCTAATCTTGCGTACATCCAGTTCTTAACAACTTGTTGAGTTTTACTAACAAACTTTTCCCAAACCAAAGAAACTTAGATAGTGTTTGGATAGCATTCTCAAGCTATTTCCAGTGACTAGTAATTCCAATTTACTGTCACTCCAAACAGTCTTTCTACTAGGCTCTCCAAGCTAACTCAAATAGTCTTTTTACTCTCCTCTCTAAGCTAACCTCACAATGATCACTACCGGATTGAGATATAATGATTTTATGAATAGTTGGTTCTCTCTAACAAATAAACACTCAAGTTTTCTATTGATAACACAGAGTATGACCTGAAAACTTTAGTGACCTTTTTTTCTAAAATTCTTGATAAGAAGAATGTGTTATCTAATCAAAGCTAGAAAGAAGATTTCTATAGAAACTAATTACAAGATGTAATGATTCACAAAAAAAAATAGGGATAAGCATGATGGCTTTTCAACAAGAGTTATGTTCAAAGGATTTTTCAAAAGTCATTCTCTTATATGAAGGCCACTTTCTTTTATACTTGGTTTTGAATTTAATCGTTGCTCCTTGATTTCCTTTCCTCTTAACATGTGTTGATCTCCTTCTTCTTGTGTCCTAGGAACTATCTTCTAGCAAAGCAATATGGCTATGTTAGAGCCACTTTTGCAGTTATAGAGATCCATTGTGGGTTTTGAATGCATCTTTAGAAGTTTCTTTTTACTTTCTGAAACTTCTTCTTTTAAAAGCTGGGGTACTTTACCAAGTACAAAAGTAATGTGTCACTATTAGTTCTTTTTGAGAGTTGGCCTTATTTGAATTTGAATTTTCCTTCCTTTTTTGCATCGTGTTTTGGTTTCTGAATACTCATTCTTTTTTATAAGCATTTTCAACTTTTGATCTTCTCGTGATATTCATTTTTTTTTTTAATTTTGGGCTTGGTAGGAATCTTTCCATCATGATTTAAGATTGTGATCATGACTTGCTTTAGAAAAATTGATGTCTTCAAGGAGGTAATACTTTTTGACTGTTTGATGGACTTTTCTGGTGTAGCTTTACTCCTTTTGATCTTTGTATTAATCTTATTTGAACAAATCTGAGCTTGATAATGATTATTTCAATATTGAGAATATCTTTAGAGTTGATCTTTATATAGATTAAAGATCTTGACCACAATCTGCTCAATAAAAACATTTCTTCATTAATTATTGAGCTTTCTTGGACGAGCATGATACTTTCTAATATTGCTAGCTTGGTTTCTAATGCTCGCTAGTGCTTCCTTGAGTCTCTAACGTATTTTAGTTCATTTTCAGAACTATTTTTCACATCATTGAAATTCTAAATCTTTTTGAATGAGATTATGATCATACTGAGACATGACATTGTGAAAAATCTTTTGTTAATAGAACTTATATGCTTCAAGAATTGTCCTGTTAAATGCTATAAAAACTCAAGTGAAACATTAGTCTATTCTTCAAAATATTTTAAAAAAATTTGCCTTGTTGTCACTTAAAAGTCAAGCTATAAAGCTTTCCGAAGGGTTCTGGATCTAATAGTTTTCAAATAAGGACATGTGAAAGTTCAAGTGCGAGGGATTTTGATGAGGGGCATTCATGCCACTTATCTTATTTCTAAGCCTTAGCTTTTTGCATGGATTTAACTATGTTATTGATGGAAATAATTAGGACTTTTATTTGATCCTCATTGTGCATTTTTGATAGGATCGTTGACTATTGCAGTAAGTTTGGAATGATTAATAATTACAGTTTGTTACGTTTAACCCGTCTCTTTGAGTATGGTTTTATGTACATGAACTTTGGATTGAGTGCAAAATGTCAAGAACAAGACTGGGAACTCTTTGGAGGAAACTTGGAGCTAAGGGGTTGTATAAGCAAAGATGCAAAGAAACATTCTCTACTAAGCTCTATATTGCTAATTGAAAGCTACAGCTCTCGATAGAGTCATTGGAAAGAATGCTTGAGCTAAAGGTTTTGGTGAGTGCTACTGCACTCATTTGAGTGCCGCCGCACTCGTGTGATGAAGCAATTTACAATGACATAATTCACTAGTTTTTAACTCTATTTTTGGGCCCTGCTTTGGCCATTTTAGAAAGTAGTATTTAAGGGAATTGTATAGACTTTTACATAGTTTTGTATTTAGCAGTTTGGCAGCTAGGATTCTCTCTCTATTTCTCGCTCTCTCTCTATTTCTCGCTCTCTCTCAACTTCTTCTTTTTCTTTATTCTTATCTCTCTTGGATTTCCTTTAGTGAATTTGATTTGTTCTTGTAGATTTTCACAAGGATCATTGTTATTGTCTTTAGGTACTCTTTTTAATTCATTATTGTAACCCTTCAAAGATAAAGGAGTAGTTTTCCTTACTTGCATAAGGGTTTCCATATAGATTTGGTTGATATTTGAAACCTTTTTCTATTGAATGCATTTATTTTCCTAATGTTATGAAGTTTCTATTCTTATAATCATTGTTATGATTGTTACAATTTTTTTGGGAATAACTAAATTGGCAATTTTCATTTAGGGAAACCCTGTGGTTATAAATTGATGGATCAATTGGTTTATATTTGAAGGAAAACATTACAATTAACCTTCCAACTAGCAGTTAGGCTATAGCAATTGGCACAATAAATCAATGTAATTTCTAATAAATTCGGATCCTATTTACTAGTTATTTACATTGATCAAATTCTAGAGGTCGATTGATCACTAATATAATTGTCAATAAGTGATTACTAATAGCCACTAATGTATTCAATATTTGGTGTATGATAATTAATTCCAATCTTAGGAATATCTTGCACTAATGTCTTTAATTCTAAATTCTTTCTCAGTTAATTTTAATTATCTCAATTTAATTCTCAAAACTTCCAATTTGTAACTAAGTGACACAATCTCCCTAAGAGATGACCCGGGTTAATGCATTTATTTGAACTTAATTTTATAATTTTAATTATAATTTGAGGAAGTAGCAACAACCTCCGTTAAGGGCCGCCTAGATGTGGTGCAAACACACTAGGGACATGTGTGAGAGCTACCCAATTGTGGGATTGATTAATGTTCTGACATAGAGACCACCTTAAACTTCTCATTATGCATATATTCATATTTCCTATTTTCATTATTTAAGAAAATTTGATATTGTTTATATACATATTTGGCTTGGTTAGTGACTTATGATATATTTTATGTTTTGGAACTTGTTCCATTGTACTATAAATTATTCCTCACTGTGTTTTATAACTCATTTTGCGATGATTCCCTCTATTTAAGATTTAGGTGTAGATCTGAGTCCATCTCCTCTTGCTTAGTAAGATTTGAGTCCCCACATTTTTATGTGAGCCAATTGTGGTGTATGGTCCTCTATTTTGTTGTTTCATTGTCTTATATAGTTGTTTTGAATTCTTATTAGTTTAGGTGCTCCATCGTGTGACATGTAGGGACCAAATTCGTTGCATTTATGTTTATGTCTTAATATGGATCTAATGGTATTATGGATTGAGAATATGTTAACTTCCTAATCATGGAGCAATATATATATATATATATGTATGTATGTATGTGTGTATAAATACCTATCTTTTTCTTTGTTAGACTGTGATTATATTACATTATGGGTTTTGCTTTTTGGGAAATATCCAAAGCAGTGGAGATTGTCCATTTTTCTGTAAAAAGTTGTATGCTAAGGCTTGCAAGGGAAGGTGTTTGCTACTTGCCGATGATGGCCTAGGCTGGGTCGTGATGGAAAGGATCTTTATTCACTCTATGAGAATTTGATCCAACAAGACAACATTGAAATTTATGACCATGGCCTCATGTTGGCTATAATTAAAGCAAGGGAATTAAAATCACTATTTAAAATCCAAAGGTTTGCATGTCTAAGATTATGGTCATGGTTTTTAGGCAAATTGGTGAGGAGTACCAAAACTATTTCTATTGATGGAATTAGCTGTGTAGTCATCCTCTTGAATGAAATAGTAACTGACAGCTATAAGGGAAATGTGAAATATGTTCTAATCATTATCTGTTTAAAATGAGTCCCAAAATAGTAGTTAAAAAGAAGAGAAGGATGTAGAGCAATTCAAAAAGATGTCAAAACCTGAGAATGTAGTTTGCCTAAAGTTTTAAAATAGAGATGGACCCTTGTAAGTTGAACTACTTAGCTTGTAATTTCTTATGGCTTTAGGGACTCTTGATAAGTGATTGGGTGTTGTTGATAAGGGAAGTATAAGAGTAGGAAGAGCTACCGAGGTGGAGAATTTGCATGTCCTATCTATTTAATTGATGCTAGGGCTTTGAAAGATAAATAAGATGAGTAAGAAAGGTAAGATGTTTGAATCTTTCACCGATATAACATAATTTTGGTGCACCTTAGTATAATATAAGCTTAGAGGCTTAAAATGAGCTAATGGAAAAACCTATTGAAAGTATATATTTGGATTTCTAAATAAACAAAGACATCATATTTTAGTTCGGTCTCTATGAGTTGAGGAATCATTGGTCAAATTCAATAGGCAACATGCCTTTTGAGTGCAATCTTTTATTTTCTTCATCAGGAAGGCATAATTATGTTAATAGTTGTTTAAGTTATTGTTGATGAATTTGCATTTATATTGCAAGATGGATAAAATAAAAAGTCTCTTTAGAACCCAGTTTTAATGAATTAACACAAGAGATGTGTGGTGTGGTTTTCTATAAATTTGGATTGATGGTTGGCAAGCAAACGTGTTCGGAGAATTGTTTTTGAAAAGATGTTCAAATTACTAGCATAGGCCTTTTTTCTTTTTCTTTTTTGTTGAAATATTGAGGATTATGGGTAACACCTCAAAATTTATTTAAAAAATTTATTTGAACTTTATTAATTAGAATTTCATAAATTCGATAAAATTAGTCTTGATAAGCATGGTTTACTAAAAAAAAAAAGAAAAAATATGTGAATAGTGACCATGCGGGCTCCGCAAGCCCATTGGGACCATCGAAACCCTAGAATCGGGACTAGGAGATGCTTGAGACTGAGAAAATCTAGGATTAATTTTACCAATGGTTAAGAATGAAGATTTTAGGTCCGCAATTAAATTTCAGGCAATATCTATTTTATGATATGGTATTTTACTTGTTCAATAGAATATCGATGTGTAGTTTCTTACATTGTATGAGTTTTGCAGTACAAGTTTGCCACCTAAGGTGACAAGTGTGTGGCTTAGAAGATGGCACACCATTGTCTTTTCCAAGAATCAAGAAGTGTCTTACAAAAATTCACAGTTTATCTTTAAGGAAAATAGTTTTATAATAGAAATTTATGTATATATTATCTTAAATGAATAAATCACAAACCTTATTATTTCTCTACCATAAAATTTCAGCTAGCATCTCCCGCCTATAGTGATCTTCATTTTTTCCCTCTAGAAAATACTAGAACCCAGCTAGAAAACTCAAGTTACAACCCTAGCTCTGTAACATCCTAATTTTTAACCCAATACTCTAGAACATATTTGGATTAATCATTAGTCTGTTACCTCATAGTTCTCATTTTTACTTTGAAATACTTAGCGGAAATACGGGTAAATTTTTTTTGAAATACAAGGTGAGAGCCACGTGATGCGTTAAACGGTAAACCATGTAAAGTAACACAAATGTCTCACAACATCATAACATAGAGCACAACATGAACATCACTGAATATCATCTCATATATATATAACTTGCCCACTTATAAGTGTGGGTCTTAATTTAGTACAAGGGAAATACATGAAAAGAAATACAACATAAACATAAACATGATCTACTCCCCTACCCGAGTGCACCTAATAGGATAACCTCTAAACAAAAGAAGGTTTATCCCCATCTAAGTGGTGTGTGCTCTATCTCGGCTATCTACAGCCTCCTACTGGCGGCTATCCCTCGAGCGTGGCAAGTAACCAGGAAACTGAGCAAGCTCCTCCGGCGTGAATAGACGGGACGGGGCTCAGAAGTGACCTCCACGGCATGGCCTCATCTCCGGTCGTCGTGCAAGCTTCAGCTGAGTCACGGAAGGCTCACTACCCTCCCCAAGGTCCATGGATATGGTGGGGGAAGATCCCTCGGAGGGTGCCTGGGTTGCCGAATCCTCAGAAGGATTCGTCTCCGAAAAAGACGACGGGCAACGGGGCATATACTGGGGGTAGTCTCGAGCGGCGGACGTGGATGATGGGGTACGGCGAAGCCTCTCCTCTAGGAGGCGTGCGCGCTCGAACACCAGGTCATCGCCAAAGGGTGAGACGGGGGAGAAACGATGGGAATGTACAGGGGGGTGAAGGGTCGACCTATGAACATGAATACTCTAACCGTGCATCGACCCACAAAATGGAATGACCCGTGGTCCGGGTCATGGTGCACCTCCCATGTCGGCGTGTCCACGAACACTACGAACGTCGCCATCTGAAGACGTGACGGAAAGAAAGAGATAGAGGGAGTGAGAATCTTGCTAAAGAATCTCAGTAGGGCCTCCTACTACCTAGGTGTCATCATCTACGTCCTCAGGAACCTTGGGTTTAATTATACAAAATGACTGAACATGTATTAAGTTCATTTTAAACCTTAAAATATACTTTAGCCAAGGTCCATTCATTTTAGGATGATCTTAGTGTTATGAATGCAACATAATAGAAAATGTATGCATGGTACTACCTAATGCACATACATAAAACATAACATCAAGCATCGCCATACTTGGTGGCATAAAGTGGCAATAGTAACATTCATATGGGACAAAACTTAGTGACATAATCATAATCATGAAACTTCTCTTCCTCATGGGCCACCCTAAAAGACAATCGAACTGGGGGTGCTCGGCTGAACCGGTGTCACCCAGGACGTGTCATACATCTAGGTTATGAGCTCATACCTTAACTAGTCGTCACTAGTTCTTACTTACCACTTAACGATAAGCGTATCATAAATCATAAATCCCGACTATCTGAGTACGGGTTAGGGGGCAATTCTCTTAGGGGTGCTCGGCCGAACCGGTATCACCTAAGAGTATAAAATGGTACTGATGTCACATGAGTTCTATGGAGGTGCTCGGCCGAACCGGTGTCATCCTAGAACCCATCTTAGTACCTTAATTTTCAAAATCTCTTTAAGTCCCCAAATTTGTTGGGAATTCGGCGGCACGATGGCATTACACCGAATTCCTTCCAAATTTGCTTTATGCCACATAAACATATATCCTCATGAATTCATCATATGAATAACATCATCATCATTTACATAACATACATCATCATGGAACATTCAACCGTTTATCCTTACGGTAGCTTATGCTTTGACCCTTACGGGTCTTAATCTTGAGATATAATTCTCTAACATCCGTCGCTCATATTTTTATGCACCTAAGGGCTCATAATTAATCATCATTTCTAATCCTCATGTTCATACTTAAATCTGAATAGCATAGGGCAAATTCTCGAACTTGTGTTCACGGGGTTCTAGAACTTACATTTTAGACCCTTTCTTGGTTCCGTCTTCGCCTAAGGCGCTATGAATTCAATCTAAATCAATTATGAGGCATTCCTATGCTTAAGGACTAATTATTAATCATGTTTATCATGTTGTAAGGGTGCTGGACAGAATCTAGAAAATTAAATGTTCTAAGAGTTCTATATTTGCATTTTTACGGTTTTCTAGTTACTAGTTTCCCCATAGGTGCTAGAATTCAATTCTAATCCAAATGTTACCAAGTTTTTCATGTCTAAACAATCTAAATCTGATTATGTTCCCATTAAAACAGTTTGGATAAGTTTCAAAAACAAATGGGTTAAAACTATGTCAAATTCTAGCTTTACGGTATTTCTAGTTAGCTAGTTTCTTACCTATCATGCATAGGATCGCTTCTACATCATCACATGATATTTTCACACATTCCAACACATCAAAACATCATCATACAACATCACACTCATCACATCAGAACCGAAAACATTTAACTTAAATGAGAGAGTTAAATTGACATTTCTAGGTATATAAGTTAACTAGTTTCTCTCGGAATCGATCTAGAACTTCTAAAACTCTTTGCAAAACATTTTAGTTCATCAAGAGGCTAAGTGAAGCCTTAGGTCACTGACCAAAACATATTCCATCCCCTAAAAGATAATAAAATCACAACTTGTGATGACATAACCTTATAAAGATTTGTAAAGCTTTAAGGAAAACTTAAAACATAGACTATGGTCCTAGTAGCTAGATGAAAACTCATTGCAAGTCCATCATCACTACTTGGCCGTAATTATGCATTCAAGGAATACATTCACATTTAACTTTATCTTGGAATGAAATGGGCAAGTCCTTGAGCTCTAGGTTCTTAAGTTACGACATAAACTAAACGTGCTCATGCTTTTCATTTTTAATCTTGCTTACAAAGTAAAGTGATGACTTAAATTTAAATATGCAAGGCATAAATTTAAACGTGCAAGCTTGAAAGTAAATATGCGAGGCATAAACTTAAACGTGCAAGCTTGAAGGTAAATATGCGAGGCATAAACTTAAACGTGCAAGCTTGAAGGTAAATATGCATGGTTTAATTCTTTATTTTAGTGCTCTTGGCCCAACAACAATCGACTTTAAGGCCGAAATAGATAGGCATTCGAGAAATTAATTAGGTGGTAATGCAAGTTCAATTCTTTATTTTAGTGCTCTAGGCCCAACAACAATCGACTTTAAGGCCGAAATAGAAAGGCTTCGAGAATTAAATTAAGTGATGATACAAGTTCCATTTTAATCTTTATGTTCTTAGGTGATAGCTAGAAAGCAAAGATGCATAGCAAGAATGTAAATATGAATGCAAGCATAAAATAAATTATGCAATGTTCATTTTATCTTTCTAGAGCTCTTAACAAGACTTTAAAGGAATTTAAACCATAACCCAAACTCATCCAAACAAGGTAAAGTCAAGCTTAGAGTTCTTTAAAACTTAACATAATATTTTTAGGAAATCAAACCATGAAGCTTAGAAAAATTTAAGGAAATGGCCGAAATTTTCAAGAAGAAAAAGGAACATTTTAAAACTCTAGAGTTCATGATCTTGATGATATATTAACACCAACATCATGAGTCCTCATCATTGAGTTCATAGAGCCATTTTAAAACATCATTAAAGCTAAAGTTCTCAAGAGTTCAAGAAAGGAAAAACTAAAAACATTTTTGCTCAAGAACAAAGATCAAGCTCTAGAGTTTGTTTCAAGTGATGAACATCATCATGAAACTCTCATCATCAAGCTCTCATTCCTTCATTCCCAAAGGCCCATGGCCGAAACATAAAGAGGAAGAAGGAGAAGAAAAGAAGTTCTAAAAGGAACCAAGAGAAACTATGAACATCAAGCTTGAAACAAGAACTTTAAAGAAAAGAATACATGAAAGAAAATCCCTACTTGATGTGATGAACTTGAAGATGGAAGAAGAAGATGAAGAAGATGAAGAACTTGAAGAACTCCAAGAACTTGAAGAACACAAAAACTTTGAGAGAAAAAGAAAAGCTTTGAGTGTTCCTAAACTTAGCAAATGATCTAAAAGTGGTGTAAGCTCCTCAAGGCATTCTATTTATAGAGAAATGAAACAAATGAAGGGTGCTCATGGGGGAGGATGGCTTCGGCCATGAGGTGCAGAATGGAGGCATTCCATGAGTTCCATGAGGTGAGATAATGTGTTCTTGAGGCATGGTGAGGTATGGCTCAAAGTATGGTGAGGTATGGTTCAAGGTATGGCCTCAAGCATGGTTCTTTGAGTGAGAAAATAATTAAACATGTGGTCAATGGGAGAGGAGGTGGCCGAAATGCATCAGCCCATGGGGGAGGGTTCTTTGCATTTTAATTGTGGTTTAGAGTTGTGTTTAGGTGTATCTTTGATTATGCTTAAGATTAGGAATTTGTAAGAAAGTGTTTAGGTAAGGAAAATGGGTAATTAAGGTGGCCTAGACATAATTAAGGAGTGGTCTTGCACCATTAGTGAGTTAAATCCTCAATTTAGAGTCTAAACAACTCTAGACACATTTCCTTGATTTAAGGAATTGGAGAGAGAAAACACTATTCAAGATTCCAAGACTAGGAGTCTTGAGTTCTAAAAAGGGATTTAAGTTTAATCTAAGCAATTTTAGGTTCTAATTAACTTTAATAAATTATTTTGACTCTAGATTAATTAGGGAAATAAATTAATCTTCGTTTAGAGCCTAATATTGCTTAGGTTTGCTTAATTACGTCATTAAGCTCAAAAACACTATTCTAGGGGCAAAATCGTAATTTTGCACTAAAATTGCCCGGGGCTACCGGGACTTGAACAGAGACCTCTAGACACATGAAAACATGTTTTTAAACCTCTGGGGAAAGTTCCGGGCTCAAACAGCACCTTTACCCGCGTAAAAACGCTATAGGGGTATTTTGGTCATTTTGACACAAGCTATGAAACGAGATTTTCGCTTCCGGGAGCATTCAAAGGCCATTCAATCCCCTTCAAACATTGAGTTGACCCTTCGAGGACGACCGAGTTGGTTACCCTCGAACTCGGGTCAGGAAATGACCTCAGGGGCATTTTGGTCATTTCCCTCGGACAGAAAAATCGGGGTGTTACAAGCTCCATAACCAAAGCATAAACTCCAATCTAGCTCTTGTAATCCCTAAATCAACTCTTTTTAGAGAATCCTCACCTCACTTCACCATCAATTTTAATTATTGTTCTTGTACCTTGTAGGAGGATTTGATTGGTTTGAGTGGAAAATTGGATGAAGAAGGTCTTAGAAAAACCAAGAACAAGAGCAAGAATTTGCAAGAGCCAAGTAGGGCTTTCTTTGGCCTCTTTTCTTTCAAAAATTAATTTGAGATTTTCTGATTGATTTGGCTGAAATTTTTATTTATATTGGTTGATAATACATAGATATTGATGTCTTTAATTTGGTGGAATTTTTGGATGATGTTAGAAAATCCTTTTTGTCAAAATATGTTGTGAACTATGTTGCTAAAACTCAGATTTCAAGCAAGCAGCTCAAATTACACAATTTTCTTACTGATTTAGAGACCATATTTTAAGCTAAAATTATTATGTGATGAAGCTAACATGTCAAAATGTCTCCATTATTTTGTTTGAGTTATTTTGAGCACTTTTGCTATTTTTAAAAAATCAAGAACTAAGCTCATTAGGGTTTCTACCTGCACAGTCAATTTAGAAGTACTGAATTTTTCTAATTTTGTTACTATACCAAATAATTGAATTTTGACCTGAAAATTTTATAGGTTGTTGAGAATATCTTGAAGTCCAAACTTGAATTTTGTAGGATTTTATCTAATTCATTTGATTAGGTAATAAAATCAAGACTTCTAACTGTTAGCTGAAACTAGATAGTTTCTAATCTCCGAATTTATGGAATTTTGTTAATAAAGCTAGAGACTTTTTATTTTGAAATTTTTATAGGGTCTCATGTAACACCCAAAAAATAATTAAAAAAATTAATTTAAACTTTATTAGTGAGAATTTAAAAATTTGACAGTTTTAGCAATGATAAGGACGACCTCATGAACGTGTTGAAAAAAAAAACGTAAATAGTGATCTTGCAGGCCTTGCGAGGTTAGGGCAGTTGAAACCTTAGACCCAAAACTAGGAGATCCAAAACTAGGAGATACCCGAGACTCAGAAAAGATAGGGTAAAGGTTAGAAATGAAGATTTTATACCTGGAATTTAATTTTGGGCAATATTTGATTTCCCAGGTAAGGTGTTTCACCCGTTCGATAAAATTTCGGTGTACAATTTTTACATCGAAAGAAGGCTTGGTCTTTAAGAATTGGATAATGTCTATCCATTTAAAGCCAAATGGATGGCCAAGATTTAATCTTGACTAACAAGACCAAATCCTAGCTATCCATCTCTTTTTTTAAGAAAGAAACTATACTTAACCACATATATGCTACTTTTATACCAAGATATATATGAACCACCAAACTTTATCTCATACACCTTATGAATTCAGCCTAGACCCCCAAAATTATAGCCTTCAACTTCTTTCTCTCAAGCCACCATTAATAATCTTCAACCTTCCAAAACCCTAGCCTAAACTTGCTAAAACCGTAAGATCTCTTCACAAAACTTCAACTACTCATCATAACCTACAAAACCAACTGATTGGAATTTCAATTTCTCACCATTTCTCACTTTGATATCTCATACTCCACTATTTAAGAAAGGGATTAGGTGCTATTTGGAAGGCTTTAAGTGAGGAAAATCATTTTTGGGAGAACCTTTAGAGTTACAAGTCGAAAGGCATCACAAGTAGGGCTTTTAAACCATTTTTGGTCTCAAATCTATTTTCTGTATTTTTGTTACTGATTTACTTGATATTTTTTACCGTATTGATTGATAATATATAGATATTGATGTGTTTAAATTGGTGGGTGTTTGGATGATGTTAGAAAATCCATTTTGGCAAAATATATTTTAACCTAGGTTGTTGGAATTTTTGGATTAAGTAGGGAACCCAATTTGTATGATTTTATTCATATAGTTGGAAACTTTATTTTTAGCCAAAATTTTTATGTGATGAAGCTAACATATGAAGGTGTCTCGAGTAATTGTTCTGAGCTTTAAAAGCACTTTTCCTAGGTTTAAAAATTTAGAAATCGAGAAAGTTAGTGTTTCTGCCTGCATAGCCAAATTTGAAGCTTTAAATTTGTCTAATTTTTTTACTACATCAAATGGCTGATTTTTCCTTTGAAATATTTATACGAGTTGAGGATGTCTTGAAGTTTAACCCTAAATTTTTGTACGATTTTATATGTTCATTTGGTAGGGTAATAAAATTGCAAATTTTGGCTGTTTGCTGTAATCAAAGGGTTTTGGACCTCGAAATTTGTAGAATTTTGTCAACATAACTAGAGAACTATTTTTACTCCAAAATTTTTACAAGCTTGTGGACACATTTAAGTTCATGGATAACTTTTGTAGCATTGAATTTGATAGTTTGACATGCAAATCAATTTTTAGTACATAGTAATGAAATCTGCCAATGTGCTAGAATTTGTACCAATGCCTTGAATGAATAATATAATGGATTTTGGTTTTAGTATGACATGAATATATGATGGTAAATATTTGGCCATGTGACTTGTGAGATATAAATGCATGCTATAGGAAGTAAATATTGGTTTATGAGTCGTGATTGGAATTATATTGTGAATGAATTCCTATATGTGCTTTATGCATGCATTGGAAGAAAAAAGTGAATGATGCATATATATGGAAACAGAGAATATATGAAGTTCAATCGTACATGTTCTGACATAAGGACAAAACAAAAATAAGATTTACATTGAATGAGGGAAAGGCAACAAGAGGAACTTCCCTAGAGATATTATGAGTTGATAGCCGTATCAGCTAAGAATAGATCTGTGTGTGATTTGCAAAGAAAAAATGAAGTTTGATCATCACGATTAGGAATGAGCTCAGTCTAAACAGTCTAATTCCCATGTGTAGTGTTATCCACTATAGATACCATTTGCTATAAACTAGGTCTTTCCTATGTCGATGAAAAGAGAAAAATGCACTGAATTGAGTGCTATAGCTGTAAGTAAAACTGAAACCTCTTCGATATGTCAAGGGCACTTTAAGATAATTTGACTACATTTATCATATACATATTCATATCATATTGAATTATTTGTCTTGAATGATTTACTATGTGGTTAAGCTTTATCCTTATGATATATGTGTATTAAGTGAGTGAAATCTAAAAGAAACCCACTTTGGAAAGATGATTTTGGAAAGTTAAAAATGAATTTTTTGTTATATAATGCATTATCATGTTTTTCTAATTAACCAAAGTGGTTACGACGATGGCAATAACATTTATAACTATGCATTTAGGGTATCTTACTAAGAATTTTACAATTCTCACCCCTATGATTTTGTGTTCCTGTGTTGTCTCCTGTAACGCCCCAATTTTTCTTGCTGTGTAAAATGACCAAAATGCCCTTGAGGTCATTTTTACATGACAATCGAGGACAGCTAGTCCAAGCCATCCTCCAAGGAATAATTTAATATTAGAATGAGACTATATGTGTTTTAGATAGCAATTTGTGGAAAAATCGTAATCCTCAATTTTTCCCTGTGCAAAATGATCAAAATGTCTTTGAAGTCATCTTTGCCTAGAAATAGAGAATGACCAGTCCTGGCTATCCTCAAGAACGTTTGATGTTTGAAGGAGACTAGATATGTTTTGGATGGTAATATATGTGAAAATCTCAATTCCTGGTTTTTTCCATGCCTAAAATTACTGAAATACTCTTGATGTAATTTAACCCGGGATTAATTAACGACCTGACCCGGTCATCATCCAAGAGTTGGATATATTAATTAGAGGGGATATATGATGTTTAGATAAGTCCCGAGGAGATTTTGTGTAAAATTACTATTTTGTTCCTAGGTATTCCTAATTAAGCTTAATCAAAGTGATTAAAGAAATATTAACAATATTAGGATCTAATTACAGATAAATTATTTTATTTATTAATTTTGAGTCAAAATAATTATTTGAAAATTAAGACCTAAGTTTGCTTAGGAAAAGTTTAATCCAATTTTTATTCAAAGATGACTTGTGAGACTAAAAAGTAAAAGTAGAGGACAAAAGTACACTTTTTCTCTTTCTTTTGCTTAAGATTAGGGATATGTTGGTGTTTGAATTTTGAATTAATCAACCTTTGCCCAATTAATCATGTAAGATAACTCTCTAACCTTGTCTTGAAAGCCTTAAACACCTAATTACTAATCCCTAACCCTTCCCTTAATTAAACCTACCCTTAATCTTAATCCTAACACACACATACACAAAAATAATCCCACCTAACCCCCAAGAAGCATTTTAGCTTGCCCCCTCTATTCTCACTCTCATAATTTGATTTTTTTTTTCCGAACACACATATACAGACTCTCTCATTCTTACTATCAAAATTTTGGGCCAAACTTGTTTATCAAGTTATGTCAAAAAAATGCTCTTATTCTCTCCATCTCAAGCTCTCTTTTTCCTCTTCCTCTTCACCTTCAAGAACCTCCATTTTTGTTCTACATCAAAGCTTCAGATCTTGAGCAAACACACCACCACCATGGATCTTCTCTAAAACACTTAAGCTTTTATCCCTCTACACAAGACAAAAATCCTTCCCCCTATTTCCTCTTCACTTGGCCAAAACCTCACATCCCTCTAAGAGAAGATTTTTCTCCTCTTTTCATTGCAAAAGATCAAGCATTTTCATTTCAACCAAGAAGCACACTTGGTAGGGATTTTATTCTTGAGTTTTATTTTCATTTCTACTTTTTTTCCTTTGATTTTGTTGTGATCAAGGCCATAGCTTGATGATGAGTTTTCTTGATAATGGTTGTGAGACCATTATGTCTATGACCTCTAAAGCTTAAGGCTTGATCTTTGGTTTCCAAAAAAAAAAGGGAAGAGAAAGCATGCTTATTTGGTTTCTTTGTTGTTTTTTTTAGCTTGATGGTGAGTCTAAGAAATAAGGTTCTTGAACCATGGGAATGAAGGACTCTAAAACTCATTTCCATTTTTGTTAAGATTGATGGCGTTGCAATTCTCACTCTTTAAAGTCTTGAGTTTTTGCGCTCTAATGATATATAAAAATGAACTTGCATTCATGTTTATATTTCAAGTTTTGCATCTTCATGTCTATATTTCAATGCCTTGTATATCATGTTTATGTTCCAAGTTGTCACCTTGTAATCTGAAAGACTTAAAAATGAACTTGCATTTTCATGTTTATATTTCAAGTTTTGCATTTCGTGTTTGTATTGCAAGTTGTCACCATATAATCTTGAAGACTTAAAAATGGGTTTGCATTTCATGTTTAAATTTCAAGTCTTGCACGTCATGTTTATATTTCCAAGTTGTCTTCTTATAATGTTAAAGAATTAAAATAAGATTGCATGCTATGTTTATGATTCTAGTCATCACCTATGTCTTTAAAGCTTAGGACTTGCCCTTTTTGTCTTAAATGGAAATTTTAATCATGGACAGACACACACACACATGCCTTTATGCGCCCAATTTTCTTGTAATTTTCTTGTCATTAGAAATTACTCAATTACCGAATTACCGTAGGTAATTATTACATAAGATTTGAGGCCGAACAATCCTCAATAAAGGAATATAACATTAGAAGAGAGGTTAGGAACGATTCATGCGAGAGTCGCAAATCCGAATTTACAGACGTATAAAATGACCAAAATGCCCCTGAAGTTATTTTACTCAGAAAATGAGGATCGTGGGCCCCACCTATTCTCAAGGGGATATTTTGAGGATAATAAGGGATTGTTTGTGTTATGTGTGTTAATAGAGCAGAAGGATCTCAATTTTGAGTTAGGCGAAAATGACCAAAGCAGCCCTGTGTTTGTTTAACTCCGATTTGCGTGCGAATGAGCGAACCTCACTAAAATGTTTTAAAATGTGTTTTTAAGCCATGATTAACCATTGGTTAACCTCGGCTGGCCTCGGCCAATTTTTAAGTGAAAATGCGATTTTGCCCTGTTTTTGGCGATTTGCGAATTCGGGATTTTTGATTAGTATCACAGAAACCTAAGCAATATTAGGCTCAAATTAAAGCTTATTAAATTCTAAATATTAATCTAGAGTCAAAATTGTGTATTTAGATTGATTAGAACCCAAAATTGCTCAAAAACACCCAAATTGCTTACTAATTCACTTAAACCCTTAACCGTAAATTCTCTAAATTACATGAATACCTTGCCTACACCTAAATAATGCATGGAACACACAAATTTCACTTCTTTGGGCTGTAATGGACGAAATTATTGATGCCATTATGCAGCTGAATTATTGCCAAAAGTTGCACTAAAACAAAATGCCAAAATGTCACCATAAGAGACATAATTCCTTAATTTCATACAACTTTGTCTAAAATGATTTTTCCTCCCTTATTTCTCCTGCAAAATTCCGTCCACTACCTCATCATTTTGGCCAATTAGAAGCCTCAAAATCTTCTATAAATAGGCTTGCTTGAGTGGTCTTGGAATGCTTGGTTCATAACTAGTTTTTAGGAGCACCAAAAACTTTCTTTCTTCCTCCTCTTTGGCTGAATTCTTTCTTCAATTTTTCAAAGAGATTTTGTTTCATTTCACTTCAAGAAACCAAGTTCTCTTCCTCTTCTTCAACTCAGATTAGGTAGGGAGTAGTTTCTAAATTTATTTCTATGCTTTGAGGAGTTGTGTTTTTAGCTCAAAATGATGAAATTATGAACTTGCCTTAGCTTTTCATTTTGGTTTTCCTCTTCAATTTTCTTTAACCAATTCAACCATATGGCCTAGGTGGAACTAAGATGATGGCTTGATGATGAGGACCTTGAGGGTGGGTTGTAAATCCATCACAAGTTAGGCCTCTAAAGCTTGAAAATTCCACTTGATGCAAAACTTTAAAGAATAATGCTTTATGATGCTAAAACAAAGATTTTTAGTTTAGAACTTGAAAGATGTATTTTCCTTTTATGTTTTATTTCTTGTTAAGATATGTATTGGGTTGAATTTATAATTCTTTTAAAGTCTTGAAGGAGCTCTAGTAAAGAAACAAAATGAATTTGCATCCATGATTAAGTTTATGCTTTGCATAACCATGTTTACCTTCTATGTCATCACTAAATTTTCAAGAATGAATAAATGAACTTGCATTTCTCATGTTTAAATTCCAAGCTTGTATCTCATGTTTATGTTTCAAGTCATCACTTAATCTTTCAAGATAATAAAGAGGTTGCATCTCATATTTAATTTATGCTCTCACTATATTTTATAATGGCTAAAAGAATCAACGCATGGCATGTTTATTTTATGCCATCACCTAAAGATCCTAGAGCTCAAAGACTTGCCCATGTATCACAAGCAAAGAAATATGATTATTGGAGTTAAAGAATTTATTCTTTAAAAAGTCTTGAGATTGGAGCTTAAAGAGATGTAATAATAATATTCTCTTCTCCCTCTCTGGTCTGTGCGGACTACCAGCTCAGGTTTCTTAATATTCTCTTCTCCTCTCTTTGGTCTGTGCGGATTACTGCGTTCGATTTCTTGTATCATGTTTATATTTCAAGTTCTTGCATCATGTTTAATTTTCAAGTCATCACCTTAAATCTTAAAGATAAAGAAATGGAATTGCATATCATGTTTATAATTCCAAGCTATCACCTTATAAAGATAAGATTAAAATAAGGTTGCATAGCATGTTTATAATTCTAAGATGTCACCTAAATCTCTAAAGCTCAAGACTTACTCCTTTTATCTTAAGTGAGAATTTTAATTGTGAAGATCCTCCCAAATTTGACAAAAGAACTAGTTTCTAAATGAGTTTTAAGGCTTTGCAAGGATTTTACGGGGAACTAGTATTTTATATGCACTTAAAATATGATTCTATGTAATTGCATGAGGTTCATGATTGACCTTTGATCTGAGTTTAGTATCAATGTGTGATAATGATTTGATATGATTGAAGTTGTGATAATTATGGTTTATTGTTAAGAGAATGATTCATAATTGGTTTAGTAACTAATTAGTTCTATAATTGATAATTCTATGTAAGGATTGGATGCTTATTAAGTACTTGATATCATTGAATGATTTCTGGCTTGCATGTTATAGTTCTTTATTGCAAATAATGAGAATGCTTGTACATGAAATGTTCTTTATTATGTAAAATTTACCTTTGTTGCTAGAAGAAAGTGTATCATTGTAAAAGTGTAATTTGGAAAGGTAATGGCTAAGGAAAGACTTGGTATTTAAGCGTGTCCATTGTGACTCACCTCTCTTTCCCCGGGAATCTCCCATATGCATGATTCTGATTGATATATATTATTCTAGCTTAAGACTATAAATGAGAAAATGTTATGATGTTTATGAATTGTATTATGATATAACATGCAAAGATTTAATGATGACTTAAACTTATAAGGAAAAGATCCTTTGGAACCATCGGACTATAGGTGGTGAAAAGGTGATTTTAGCCCCTAACCCGTTCTCTGTCAAAAGGGTAGAGTGGGGACTTTAGCTTATCAAAAGGGATAAGTATATGCTAGTGACGACTAGTAAAATATGAGCTCATAACCTAAATTACTCCCAAAGGGTGGAGTATAGGGTGGCCCAAGGAAAATAATGATGATGATAAGATTTTAAGTCATCAAAGGCACTAAAGAAATGAAATATGTGCACTTTGTGTCCATGTGTAGCTAATATTATATAGCGTTCTTTTATGCATGTTATTTTGATAATGATGATGAGGAATATGATGTAATGATAAAGGAAATGTTCATTGTAAATATGACATGTTAAGAATAAGATGCATTATAAGGCGCATGATTAAAAATTGACGAACCTCGGTTAAGTATTTGTCAGAACTTAAAATGAATCTTTGCATGCTCACTATTTTAGAATAATCCCGAGGTTCTGGGGACTTTGATGATGACACTTTGTAAAGGAGGTACCCTACTGAGAATTCTTTAGCAAGATTCTCACTCCCTTTTCTTTATTTCCGTCATTGTCTCCAGATTCAAATGGCGACATTCGTCTGTTCGTTGATACCCCTACTTGGGAATTCCACTATGATCGGTGCATCGCTCATATCATTTTGAAGGGAGGTCTTGTGATTCGTGTTTTTATTTACATAGGTCGTCCATTTGCACATCCTGTCCCTAGTTATCAATTTTCTCCTACTTCTCCCTATGGCGATGAAATGGTTTCGAACATGCACGTCCACTTGATGAAAGGATGTTACGTTCTTATCCCGCTTCATCTGCTGTCCATGGATTTCAGTATGTTCGAGGCGAGATATTCAAACCGATCCTTCAGAGGACACTCCTACTCATGTATATTCTGAGAGCTCTGCTCCTACTCCCACACGTGTAAGAGAGGGTAGTGAGGAAAGCAGTTGTTCAGGTAGGAGGTTAGCGAGAAGGCCGTCCATGCGACCCGACTGGTGCATCTCGTGTGTCCCGGCCCCGAGGAGCTCATCGATGGATCGGATTTATTCCCCATTTCGGGGCGATGGCCATAGAAGGTTCTTAGTAGATTTATGTGTGATCATGCACCCTAGTTTTAGGATAACCTTCCCGGCTTATGGAGTTATCTAGTTTAGGGGCATGTATTTCCTTAAGTATATTTTCTTTTATGGGTTTGCATAAGATAATGATGTATGAACATAACCCACCCTTTGAGTGAGGTTATTGTATGTAAATATATGCTATAATGTGCTTATGGATGTTATATGATGGAGCCTAAGTGATATGATGTGATATATTCTTAAACGTCTTATTATACCCCGCTTACTCGTTCACGTTGTACTCGGCTCATGTTTTCAATTATGTGTTTAAAAAAAAAATGGCTCGTAATTTCACTAAGTATTTTCAAATTATGAAGAAAGAACCAAAGCAAGGAGTAAAGTCTAGTCATTAATCAGATTCAACCTAGGTGTATCTGGTTAAAGTCGAGTTCATGCAACTAACCCAAGGAGGGTCTACTGTCGCCCAGTACACGGCGAAGTTCGAGGAGCTGATCAAGTTCTCTAGGGTGTTTCAAGGGAACCCCGACGAGGTATGGAAGTGCGTCAAGTATGAGGCCGGACTAACAGCAGAGCTCAACTATGCTGTGGCGCACATGGAGATTAGGGACTTTCCAACCCTAGTCAACAAGTGCCGAATCATGGAAGAGGGACAGAAGAAAATCAATGCTGCAAGGGCAGCACGGAACAAGGGGCTAGCACCTCAAGCCCCAAAATTCAAGCCCCAATATCCAAACCAATCCCGAAATCACTATAATCCCTACCAAACCAACCAGTTCAGACCACAACAACAACAAAGAACCCCCTTCCACCAACAACCCAAGCAACCATACTGACCACAATTCCAGAACAATAACAACCGCAACAACAACAACAACAACAACAACCGACAAGGAGGGTCGGGCGGCCCCCGAAACAACCAAGGAGGACCAAGTGGGCCTAAGAACAAGGCACCTCAAGGAACCCCCGCCCAAGCTATCCCAGCCATGCTATGTCCCAAGTGCGGGAAGGATCATGGCAACCGTCCCTGCCTGGCGGGGCAGAATATCTGCTTCCGATGCGGAAAGCCTGGCCACTACGCCAACAACTGCACTAATGGGAGGCCAGCAAGCCAGAATTCGACGCAACACCATGGGAGGGTCTTCACCCTCAATGTAGACGAAGCGGACACATCCAACGGTCTCATAGAAGGTAAGTGCGAAATAGATGGTAGAACCTTAACTGTGCTATATGACTCTAGTGCAACACATTCTTTCATTTCGTATGCTAGTGTCGAGACTCTAAATCTAAGAACTTCCAAACTTCCTTTTGATCTTATTGTTTCCACCCCTACAAATCATCCTGTGAATACTTGTTATTGTTGTCTAAATTGTCACCTCACCACTGAAAATAGGCCATATGTTATGGATTTAATTTGTTTACCCATGAAAGGCATAGGAGTAGTTCTTGGCATGGATTGGCTTCACGCCAACCGTGTATTGTTAGACTGTGACACCAAAACCGTTGTCTTTCCTTCTCCCCCTAGTAAAATAAGTCGACCTTTGAGACTTTACCTCAATGCTGTAGAAGTCCACTGTAGTGGGAAAAAGACTAAGGGATATGTTCTCCTAGCCGCTAGTGAAGTACACTTTGAGCAGATTTTAGAAAATATACCAATAGTGAGAGACTATCCCGAGGTGTTTCCGGAAGATATACCCGAGTTCCCTCTCGAGAGAGAAGTGGAGTTCTCCATTGAGTTGGTTCCTGGAGCGGGACCAATCTCCATTGCCCCCTATAGAATGTCACCCCTAGAACTAGCCGAGCTTAAAACCCAACTTGAGGAACTTTTAGAGAAAAACTTCATAAGACCTAGTGCTTCACCGTGGGGAGCCCCGGTCTTGTTTGTGAAAAAGAAGGACGGGAGTATGAGGTTGTGCATAGATTATAGGCAATTGAACCATGTGACAGTGAAAAACAAATACCCTTTGCCTAGGATTGATGATCTTATGGACCAACTGAGAGGAGCAGTAGTATTTTCCAAGATCGACCTAAGGTCAGGATACCACCAAATTAGGGTGAGAGATCAAGATATACCAAAGACCGCCTTTAGAACTCGGTATGGACACTTTGAGTTCGCGGTGATGTCTTTTGGGTTGACAAATGCTCCTGCAGTATTTATGGATTACATGAATAGGATCTTTAGACCCTATTTAGATCAGTTAAATTAGTCGTTTTCATAGATGATATACTCATCTATTCGAAGACCCACGAGGAGCATGAGCGACATTTGAGGATAGTTTTGGAAATTTTGAAGGAGAAAAAGTTGTATGCAAAACTCTCTAAGTGTGAATTTGTCAAGTTTTTAGGGCACGTTGTGTCGAAAGGAGGTATAGCCGTTGATCCTAGTAAGGTAGAAGCCGTAATGAATTGGGATAGACCGACCACCGTAACGGAAATACGGAGCTTTTTGGGTTTAGCAGGCTATTACCGTAGGTTTATCAAGGGATTCTCCCAAATTGCCCTACCCCTGACCAAGCTAACTAGGAAGAATGCACCATTTATGTGGAGCCCCGAATGTGAGAAGAGTTTTCAAGAGCTTAAGGAAAGGTTAACCACGACCCCAGTCTTAGTCTTACCTAGCCCCAATGTACCCTTCGAGGTATATTGCGATGCTTGAACAAAGGACTAGGGTGTGTGTTGATGCAAAATAGGCAAGTGGTAGCCTATGCATCACGACAACTCAAGCCTCACGAGGCTAACTACCCCACCCATGACCTAGAGTTAGGCTAGTAGTGTTTGCCTTAAAGATGTGGAGACACCATTTGTATGGTGTAAGGTTTGAAGTTTTCTCCGATCATAAGAGTCTCAAGTACCTCTTTGATCAAAAGGAGTTAAACATGAGGCAAAGAAGATGGATGGAATTCCTCAAAGACTACGATTTCGGTTTAAGTTACCACGCCGGCAAGGCTAATGTAGTCGTAGACGCCTTGAGCCGAAAGTCGTTACACTGTCCCACATGATGATCAAAGAAGTTGAGTTGATAGAGAAGTTTAGGGATATGAATCTAGGGATGTCAGTGACCGATAAAGGAATAAAAATGTGCTATCTTAGTGTGACAAGTGGATTTAAGCAGAGAATCATGTTAGCACAACGAGAGAATGAGGAGTTCGAAGAGATCATAGATGCTGTTAAGGCGGGAAAGTTGAAAGGTTTTGAAAGAGGCGAAGATTGGATATGGAGGTTCGAAGGAAGAATCTGCGTACCCCAAGATGGTGACCTCCGAGAAAAGATCTTGGAGGAAGCTCACAAAAGCTATTTCACCATCCATCCCGGTGTTACCAAGATGTACCAAGACTTGAAAAAGATGTTTTGGTGGCCCGGAATGAAGAAGGATGTAGTCGCCTGGGTTAGTAAGTGCTTGGTATGTTAGAAAGTGAAAATCGAGCACCAAAAACCTTCAGGTTTGTTGCAACCCCTGTCAATCCCCGAATGGAAGTGGGAATGCATATCCATGGATTTCGTGACGGGATTGCCTAAGACCCAAGCTGGCCATGATACTATTTGGGTGATAGTGGATCGACTAACCAAGTCGGCACACTTTCTACCTATTAGAGTGACATACTCTTTAGATAGATTGGCTCAGTTATACATCCAAGAGATCGTAAGATTGCATGGAGTACCGTCGACGATAATCTCGGATAGAGATCCGCGGTTTACGTCGCGTTTTGGGAGCCTTCCAAAAGGCGTTTGGTTCAAAGCTATGCTTAAGCACTGCTTACCACCCACAAACAGACGGACAATCCGAAAGGACGATCCAAACCCTAGAGGATATGCTAAGAGCTTGTGTGTTAGACCAGAGGGGAAGTTGGGATAAGTACTTGCCTTTGATCGAGTTTGCGTATAACAATAGTTATCACGCGAGCATCGGTATGGCACCGTCTGGCGTTGTATGGAAGGAAGTGCCAATCACCTTTGTGTTGGTACGAGCCTGGGGAGCAAAGTGTCTTAGGACCCGATGTAGTGAGGGAAATGACGGAACAAATCAAGAGGATCCGGGATAGGATGCTCACCGCTCAAAGTAGACAAAAGAGCTATGCGGACAAGAGGCGCAAGCCCTTGGAGTTCGAAGAGGGAGAACATGTGTTCCTTAGGATTACCCCCACTACAGGCATAGGGAGAGCCATGAAAGTCAAAAAGTTGAGCCCCCGATTCCTTGGTCCCTTCCAAATTCTTCAAAAGATAGGAACAGTTGCCTACAAAATAGCCTTACCCCCTAATCTTTCTAATCTCCATGACGTCTTTCACGTCTCTCAGCTAAGGAAGTATGAGTCCGACCCTAGCCACGTTTTAGAGCCAGAGCATGTTCAGTTAAGGGACGACCTAACTTTCAATCTTGCCCCTACGAGAATCGTGGACCGCTGAGTCAGCTGAGGAACAAGTCTGTTCCATTAGTAAAGGTAGCATGGGGACGCGACAAGTCTGAAGAATTCACATGGGAGCTAGAGACAGAAATGCAAGACAAGTATCCCGAGATTTTCCAAGGTAACGAATTTCGAGGGCGAAATTCTTTTTAAGGAGGGGAGTAATGTAACACCCCGATTTTTCTGTCAGGAAATGACCAAAATACCCCTGAGGTCATTTCCTGACCCGAACTCGAGGGTAACCAACTTGGTCATCCTCAAAGGGTCAACTCAATGTTTGAAGGGGATTGAATGGCCTTTGAATGCTTTCGGAAGCGAAAATTTCGTTTTCCGCAGTTTCGGGTCAAAATGACCAAAATACCCCTATAGCATTTTTACGCGGGTAAAGGTGCCGTTTGGGCCCGGAACTTTCCCCAGAGGTTTAAAAACATGATTTCATGTGTCTTGAGGTCTCTGTTCAAGTCCCGGTGGTCCCGGGCAGTTGTAGTGCAAAATTACGATTTTGCCCCTAGAATAGTGTTTTTGAGCTTAATGACGTAATTAAGCAAACCTAAGCAATATTAGGCTCTAAACGAAGATTAATTTATTTTCCTAATTAATCTAGAGTCAAAATAATTTATTAAAGTTAATTAGAACCTAAAATTGCTTAGATTAAACTTAAATCCCTTTTTAGAACTCAAGATTCCTAGTCTTGGAATCTTGAATAGTGTTTTCTCTCTCCAATTCCTTAAATCAAGGAAATGTGTCTAGAGTTGTTTAAACTCTAAATTGAGGATTTAGCTCTCTAATGGTGCAAGACCACTCCTTAATTATGTCTAGACCACCTTAATTACCCATTTCCCTTACCTAAACACTTTCTTACAAATTCCTAATCTTAAGCATAATCAAAGATACACCTAAACACAACTCTAAACCACAATTAAAATGCAAACTAATCCTCCCCATGCATGATGAAGTTTCGACCAGCACCTTTCCCCATTGACCACATGTTTAATTATTTTCTCACTCAAAGAACCATGCTTGAGCCATACCTTGAGCCATACCTCACCATGCTTTGAACCATACCTCACCATACCTCAAGAACACATTATCTCACCTCATGGAACTCATGGAAAGCCTCCAATCTGCACCCTCATGGCGAAACCTCCTCCTCCATGAGCTCCCTCCATTTGTTTCATTTCTCTATAAATAGAATGCCTTGAGGAGCTTGCACCACTTTTAGATCATTTGCCAAGTTTAGGAAACACTCAAAGCTTTTCTTTTTCTCTCAAAGTCTTTGTGTTCTTCAAGTTCTTGGAGTTCTTCAAGTTCTTCATCTTCTTCATCTTCTTCTTCCATCTTCAAGTTCATCACACCAAGTAGGGATTTTCTTTCATGTATTCTTTCTTTAAAGTTCTTGTTCTAAGCTTAATGTTCATAGTTTCTCTTGATTCTTTTTAGAACTTCTTTTCCTTTCCTTGTTCTTGCTCTTTTCGGCCATGGGCCTTGGAGTTCAAAGAAATGAGAGCTTGATGATGAGAGTTTCATGATGATGTTCATCACTTGAAACAAACTCTAGAGCTTGATTTTTGTTCTTGAGCAAAAGTGTTTCTAGATTTTCCTTTCTTGAACCTTTGAGAACTTTAACTTTGATGGTGTTTTAAAATGGCTCTATGAACTCAATGATGAGGACTCATGATGTTGGTGTTAATATATCATCAAGATCATGAACTCTAGAGTTTTAAAATGCACTTTTCTCTTCTTGGAGATTTCGGCCATTTCCTTGAGATTTTCTAAGTTTCATAGTTTGATTCCCAAAGATGTTATGTTGAGTTCTAAGAACTCCAAGCTTGACTTTACCTTGTTTGAATGAGTTTGGGTTAAGATTTAAGTTCCTTTAAAGTCTTGTTAAGAGCTCTAGAAAGATAAAATGAACTTGCATAATTTATTTTATGCTTGCATTCATATTTACATTCTTGCTATGCATCTTTACTTTCAAGCCATCACCTAAGAACATAAAGATTAAAATGGAACTTGTATCATCACTTAATTTAATTCTCGAAGCCTTTCTATTTCGGCCTTAAAGTCGATTGTTGTTGGGCCTAGAGCACTAAAATAAAGAATTGAACTTGCATTATCACCTAATTAGTTTCTCGAATGCCTATCTATTTCGGCCTTAAAGTCGATTGTTGTTGGGCCAAGAGCACTAAAATAAAGAATTGAATCTTGCATATTTACTTTCAAGCTTGCGTTTAAGATTATGCTTGCATATTTACTTTCAAGCTTGCGTTTAAATTATGCCTTGCATATTTAATTTCAAGTCATCACTTTACTTTGAAAGCAAGATTAAAAATGAAAAGCATGAGCACGTTTAGTTTATGTCGTAACTTAAGAACCTAGAGCTCAAAGACTTGCCCATTTCATTCCAAGTTAAAGTTTAATGCAAACCACACTTTGAATGTATGTTTTTCGGCCAAGTAGTGATGATGGACTTGCAATGAGTTTTCATCTAGCTACTAGGACCAATAGCCTATGTTTTGAGTTTTCCTTAAAGTTTTACAATTCTTTATAAGGTTATGTCATTATAAGTTGTGATTCCAATCTCTTTTAGGGGATGGAATATGTTTTGGTCAGTGACCTAAGGCTTCACTTAGCCTCTTGATGAATTAAAATGTTTTGCAAAGAGTTTTAGAAATTCTAAATTGATTCCAAGAGAAACTAGTTAACGTATGTACCTAGAAATGTCAATTTAATTCTCTTATTGAGGCAAGATGTTTTCGGTTCTGATGTGATGAATGTGATGCTGTATGATGATGTTTTAATGTGTTGGAATGTGTGAAAATATCATATGATGATGTAGAAGCGATCCTATGCATGATAGGTAAGAAACTAGCTAACTAGAAATACCGTAAAGCTAGAATTTAACATAGTTTTGACCCATTTGTTTATGGAACTAATCCAAACTGTTTTAATGGGGACATAATCAGATTTAGAATGTTTAGACATGAAAAACTTGGTATCATTTGAGTTAGAATTGAATTCTAGCACCTATGGGGAAACTAGTAACTAGAAAACCGTAAAAATGCAAATGTAGAACTCTTAGAACATTTAATTTTCTGGATTCTGTCCAGCACCCTTACAACATGATAAACATGATTAATAATTAGTCCTTAAGCATAGGAATGCCTCATAATTGATCTAGATTTAATCCATAAGCCTTAGTAAAACGGAACCAAGAAAGGGTCTAAAGCGTAAGTTCTAGAACCCGTATTCAGATGTTAGGATTCCGACCCTATGCTTATCAGATTAAAAAGTAAAATGAGAGGATTATGAATGATGTTTAATTATGAGCCTTAGGTGCTTAAAATATGAACGACGGATGTAGAGAACTATATCTCAAGATTAAGACCGGTAAGGGTCAAAGCATAAGCTACCGTAAGGGTAAGCGTTTGGATGATTTATGATGATGCATGAAGTATGCTAATGATGATGATGTTATTCATATGAGGAACTTATGAGATTATATGTTAATGTGGCATAAAGCAAATTTGGAACGAAATTCGATTGTAATGACCGTTTTGGCGCCAATTTCCGACAAATTTGGGGACTTAAAGAGATTTTGAAAATTAAGGTACTAAGATGGGTTCTAGGATGACCCCGGTTCGGCCGAGCACCTCCATAGAACTCATGTGACATCGGTACCATTTTATACTCTTAGGTGACACCGGTTCGGCCGAGCACCTCTAAGAGTTTTGCCCCCTAACCCGTACTCAGATAGTCGGGATTTATGATACGCTTATCGTTAAGTGGTAAGTAAGAACTAGTGATGACTAGTTAAGGTATGAGCTCATAACCTAGATGTATGACACGTTACGGGTGACAGGTTGGCCGAGCACCTTTGATTCGATTGTCTTTTAGGGTGGCCCATGAGGAAGAGAAGTTTCATGATTATGATTATGTCACTAAGTTTTGTCCCATATGAATGTTACTATTGCCACTTTATGCCACCAAGAATGATGATGCTTGATGTTATGTTTTATGTATGTGCATTAGGTAGTGCCATGCATACATTCTCTATTATGTTGCATCCATGACATTAAGATCATCCTAAAATGAATGGACCTTGGCTAAAATATATTTTAAAGTTTAAAATGAACCGAATACATGCTCAGTCATTTTGTATAAATAAACCCAAGGTTCCTGAGGACGTAGATGATGACACTTAGGTAGTAGGAGGCCCTACTGAGATTCGTTAGCAAGATTCTCACTCCCTCTATCTCTTTCTTTCCGTCACGTCTTCAGATGGCGACGTTCGTAGTGTTCGTGGACACCCGACATGGGAGGTGCACTATGACCCGACTCACGGGTCATACCATTTTGAGGGGCAGTGCACGGTGCAGATTTTCATGTTCGTAGGACGCCTCTTCGCTCATCCCGTGCACACCCATCACTTCTCCCGATCGCACCCTATGGCGGCGACGGCGAGTTTTTGAGCGCGGCGTCGCTATGACGAGAGTACTCCGTAGGCACACCGCCGCCTTAGCCATGCGAGATTATCCCGACTACGTGCCCCGGACCTATTTCTCGGAGACCGACCCATCCGAGGACCCGCCTACCCATCCGTATAGCGAGAACTCTGCCCCCCTCTCCACCACAGATAAGGGAGGGCAGTGAGGATACCGTGACTCAGCCACGGCTTGCGCGACGACCGGAGATGCGACCATACCGTGGGGGTCACCCTCGATCCCCATTCCGCCTCTTCACGTCCGAGGAGCTCGCTTGATTTCCGGATATCCGCCTCGTTCGCGAGATGGACGCCTTGATGGAGGTGACGATCGTCCGATGGAGTACCGGTTAGAGCACACATACCACTTAGATGGGATAAACCTTCTTTGTTTAGAGCTTATCCTATTAGATGCACTCGGGTAGGGCAGTAGATTATGTTTATGTTTATGTTGTATTTTCTTTCATGTATTTCCATGTACTAAACCAAGTCCCACGCTTATAAGTGGGCAAATTATAATTATATATGAGATGTTATTCAGTGTCTCTCATGATGTGCCCTTATATGCTTTATGCTATGACGTTATGAGATGTATGTTTTGTCCGTCGCAAGTTATATCGCATCACGCGGCTCTCACTTTCATTTCAAAAAAAATTACCCGTATTTTCCGCTAAGTAATTCAAAGTTAAATGAGAACTATGAAGTAACAGACTAATGATTAACCTAAATATGTTCTAGAGTATTGGGTTAAAAATTAGGATGTTACAGCTTGGATGCACTGATTAGGTCATTTAAAACCCATGAGGTTGTGCTCTTTGAAAAGTATGGTGAATCTAGCAAAAAAAGCAAGTCTATGGCCTTGAAGTCATCTCATCAAAAAACCAATAAAGCTAAGGCAATGAAAGTTGCTGAAATCTCTTATGAGGAGGAAGAAATTGATGATGAGACTGAAGAAGAAGATGGAAACGAGCTTTCCATGCTTGTAAGGAAAATGTGAAAAGTCTTGAGAGGAAAAATGAAGAAAAGAAAAGACATCAACTTTAGAAAGAACAGAAAAGGCAAGCTGAAGCCTAAAAGCGTCATCTGCTATTACTGTGGGGAGAAAGAACATTTCAAACCAAATTGTCCTAAACTCAAAGGCCCACAGAAAAGATTTGTGCCCAAGAAGAAAGGCGTGCTGGCTACTTAGAGCAAATCTAAGGAAGAATTAGAAGATCGAGAGGTGATGGATATTGCGAATTTATACTTCATAGCAGGATATTCATCAGAGAGTGAATCTGAGGTAAATAATACTTATCTCTTCTATGATGAACTTTTATCTTTGTATGAAGAACTGCTTGAAAACTCTCAGACTCTTTCTTTACATTATCTCAATATGAAAAAGAAACATAAGAAGACTATTTTGGAAAATGGCCAAGATAGAAGCTGAGAATCTAAGGCTTGAAAAGGAAGACTGAAAGGAGAAAAGAAAGTTTTAAATATAAAATTCGATGCCTTAGAATCTAAAGTTGCAAATAAAAATGAACACACTCAGAAGGTCATCTTTGAGCTTGAAAGAACTTCAAATTTTCTTAAATCTGACTTAGAAAAAATGGTAAATGGATCAAGGAATCTTGATCTAATGCTGGGAGGTCAGTGGCTATATTTTCAAAAGACCGGCTTGGGATATGAGGAAGAGTTTGACAAGAAAGGAAAATCAATTTTCTTCAAAAGCGAAAAAAGGAAAGTTTCCTGTACTATCTGTTTTAAGAATGGACATCCACCTAACAAATGCTTCATGAAAAAGAAGTCTGACAAAAATTTTGGACAACCTTCTCCTCAGACTAACTCAAGAGGACCCCAGAAAGTATGGGTACTTAAAATAAAAAATGTGTTTGTTACAGGTCTGTTTAAGAATACTTGTGGAACCTGATAACAAGTGGTACATGGATAGTGGCTACTCAAGGCATATATCCAGATCAAGAAAATAGTTCAAAAATCTACAAGCAAAAAACTATAGATCAGTAAAATTCACGGATGAAGGTAAAGCAAGATCACAGGGATAGGAGATGTTGGTAAGGACGTTTCTCACCAAATTTCTATTGTCTTGCTAGTTGATGGTCTGGCTCACAATTTATTAAGTATCAATCAGTTTTTTCATTAAGGATTTAATGTTTTCTTTAATGCTTTTACTTGCAAAGTAGTAAGTCCACATTTAAAATAGGTTATTCTGTTTAGTAAGAGGCATGATAACATGTATGTGTTATCCTTGGATGATCTGAGAGATCAAAATGTAAAATGTCTTGCATTCTTCACGAATGATAAGTGGTTATGGCATAAGAAGCTTGGGCATGCTCATATGAAGCTTATTTCTGAGCTCTTTTAGAAAGAGCTTGTTAAAGGCCTTCCAAAGATCATATTTGATAAGGATTCAACTTGTGATTTTTGTGAGGAAGGTAAGCAAACTAAAGCTTCTTTACATAACAAGCATATGATTTCAACCACTAAACCACTTGAGCTTGTACATGTGGATCTCGTTGGACTAACCAGGACTGCTAGTCTTGCTAGAAAAAGATATTGTCTTGTCATAATGGATAACTACTCCAAATTTATATGGGTTATCTTTTTAGATTCTAAGGATGAGATGATTAAAAGATTCAAAATTTTTGCAAAATATGTTTGTATTGAAAAAGACCTTTAAATCAGCTCTATCAGATCTGATCATGGAGGAAAATTTGATAATCATGTTTTTGAACAGTTTTGTGAAAAACATGGTATCCTTCATGAGTTTTTTGTTCCTAGAACTCAACAGAATAGGGTAGCTAAAAGAGAAAATAGAAGCTTGCATGAAATGGCGAGAACCATGTTTTTAGAAAGTGGTTTATCAAAAGGCTTTTGGACAGAGGTGATAAATACCTCTTGCTATATACAAAACAGAATCTTTCTAAAGCCAATCCTCAAGAAACACCTTATGAGCTATGGAAGGGTAGAAAATCCCACATATCATATCTTTCGTATTTTTGGTTCATCATGTTTTATTCTTAACACCAGGGATAAACTTGCAAAGTTTGATCCAAAGTCTGATAATGGTATCTTTCTAGGCTGCTCTTCTGCCTCTAGAGCATACAAGGTATACAACAAGAGAATGCTATGTGTGTAAGGGGCCATATACATCAAGTTCAAAGAGCTCAAGAAAGACCTTGCTAATGATCTTGAAGATCTAGAAAAATGTTTTGAAAAGATGAATTTAAAAAGTACTTCTGATAGCAAGATGAGAGCTATAACATCAAAAAGTAAGCTCCAGAATACAAGCACGCTAGAAAGCTTGCTCAAAACTCCTAAGAAATTAGAAAGTGATATTTCTAAACATAAAGAAAAGTAGTCTGAAGATGAAGAAGAAGCTGGAGAAGCTCAAAGTCATAGAAACTACAAAGGAGTTTTTGATTTGAAGGCAGTTTCTCATAATATAGTACTTGGAGACATTTCCAAGGGAGTGAGAACCAGATTATCTCTTAAGAATATGTCAAACTGTGTTTTCATCTCCACCATTGAACCTGAATATATTGGAGAAGATTTGAGTGATTGAATTTGGAAAGATACTATACAAGAAGAATTGGATCAGTTCAAGAAAAGCAAAGTTTGAACTCTTGTTGAAAGACTAAAAAGAAAGACTATCATCAGTACAAAATGGGTGTTCAGGAATAAGCTTGATGAAGCTGGTAAGGTCATCAAGAACAAAGCAAGATTGGTTGCACAAGGTTATAATCAACAAGAGGGAATTGATTATGATGAAACCTTTGCGCTAGTAGCTAGGCTTGAAGCAATTAGAGTGTTACTTGCTTTTACTGTCTCCAAGGAATTCACTCTCTACCAAATGGATGTTAAGTCTACATTTCTAAATGGACTCCTTTTTGAGGAAGTATATTTAAAGCAGCCTCCTGGTTTTGAGAGTGAAGATCTTCCCAACCATGTCTTCAAGCTAACAAAGGCTCTCTATAGTCTGAAACAAGCTCCACAAGCTTGGATAATAGACTGAGGACCTTCTTGCTGAAGAATGGGTTCAAAAGAAGTAAAGTTGATACTCTTTTTATGCTTGAATAAGGTAATGACTTTCTGGTCGTTCAAATATATGTTGATGACATCATATTTGGAGCCTTTAATCATTCTCTCTGTAAAAAGTTTTCAAAATTAATGCAGAGTGAATTTGACATGAGCATGATGGATGAACTCAAATTTTTCCTTGGTTTGCAAATAAAATAGCAAAAGGAAGGAATCCTGATTCATCAAAAAAAATATACAAAAGAGCTTTTGAAAAAATTCAATATGGATCAAGCAAAACCAATAAGTACCCCTATGCATCCATCTCAAATCATAGATACTGATGAGAATAGTGAGAAGGTTTTAGAAAGTAATTATTGTGAAATGATTGGCTCACTGCTGTATCTTACTGCTAGTAGACTAGACATTCAACGTAGTGTGGGAATTTGTGCTAGATTTTAATATAACCCAAAGCAATCACACTTAAATGCTATCAAAAGAATCCTTTGATACATATGGAGTACTACTAATCTTAGCTTATAGTATGATAAAGGTACTTTTTGTGATATTATAGGTTTTTGTGATGCTGACTTTGTTGGAGATAGAGCTGAGAAGAAAAACACAAATGGTTGCTATTGCTTATTTAGAAGAAGTTTAATCACATGGTCATGCAAAAAACAGAACATAATTGCTCTCTTTATTACTGAGGAGGAATATGTAGCTGCTGCAAATTGTTGTACCTAGATGTTGTGGACAAAGAACCAGCTAGAAGATTATCACTTGAGGTATTCCAAAATCCCTATCTACTATGATAATATAAGTGCTATAAATCTTACAGAGAATCCAATTCAGCACTCTAGATCTAAGCAAATTGATGTTGAACATCATACGTGATCATGTTCAAAATGGAGATGTTGGGTTAATGTTTGTGAACATTGAAGATCAAGTGTCAGATATATTTACAAAGCCATTAGCTAAAGATCATTTTTGTGTTTTGAAAAGGCTTTTAAACTTAATTTCTTTTAAATCATTATAAATATTCATGCACAAATCATCTTTGGATACTCTCTCTCACCATAAACTCCCACACTGAAGCCTAAAAAGGAAGAACTCAGTTTGCAAGATGGAGTATGAATTTGAAGATCAAAATTCGAGTCTGCAAGTTTAGAAAGAAGATGGATAGTTCAAAAAGTATATGGGATGGTCAGAAAGGAGATATAAAGGCCAAAATTGAGGATTTTATGAGATCAGAGGATTCTACGTATAAGGTCAAACCTATGAATGATATGTAATGAGCCTTAGACGATTCAGAAAGTATATAATGAAGCTCAGAAAAAAAAGCTCCACAGAAAGTGCTTTCAATGGTCAAAAACCTTTCTTTCTAAAGATGGATGTATAGGCGAGATAATTCCCTTTCTTTTAAGCTTCCTCTTCCACTTCATTTCATCTTCAATCAATCACATCGCATCATATAAATAACCCCCACTCCTCATACGTCACCACTTTTTACTATCATATCCAACCTCAAACACTCAACCTTAACCATTTCATTTTCTATCAAATATTTCTTCCCTATAACCGCAACTTTCTTCTCTAAAAACTCTTTTTCTTGTAACCATAGCTTCAAGCTTCTTCAAGCTTCAACCTTTTTCACTATACCTTATCAATGGCTGAAGGCAAGCACTTTGACAGTCGCATCACTAACATGGGAACACTTCACATGTTTGTTGAACTTATGCATTAGGATAACTATGAACAAAACATCTCTTAGTGACCAATAGCTCTTGGCAAAAAGCTAGCAAAGGAGCTTATGACTCAAATACTCATCCTGCTTGAGGTAGGTGATCACCTTCTAGGAATAAGGAGGGTTTTTCAACCTGACCCATCAGGTCTTCATTGGGATAGTCACCGCATTGTATTCTAGTTAGTCAAGTATTTGACTCAATACTGACCATTTATATCAAAGGTGTTGATATAGAGCTAAGCATAACCGATCTCTTTAATATCATCAATGCTCCCGATGAAGGACTCAGATGCTCTTCTGGAGAAGACTAGTTCACAATTCTTGGAGTCTCAGCAGAGGAAGTCTCCTAATGTCTTACTGGTTCTTCTTGATATCATCTTGGTGAGATCACTATAGCCTTGTTGAACTTTAGTGCAAGGCAGGCCTTCACCATCATCCAATTCTCTCTACTTCCAAGACTGGGAAGCACACACCTTCTAGTGGGCATGGACTATATGTTGCTCTTTTTTTTGTTAACAAAAAGAAAGATAAACTTCCTCGAATTGATCTTTGATTACATGTTGAGTGCCATCTCTCCAAAGAAAGGAGAATCGCTATTGTTCCTTATGGGATTCTATTAACCAAAATCTTTGAATACTCGTATTATCCTCTAGCGAATGAGTGGTACGAGTATATGGAAGGTACGGAGTATACCTTCAACTCTTTCAGAACCCTAAGAAGACTAACTAGTATGGCGACATCTGGTGTTAAGAGACAGAGTTTGAGAATAAGAGATGTCATTCTTGAAAAAGCAGCTGTAGAAGTTAAAGGAAGAAGAGGAAAAAGGAAACTAATCATTCTGGAAGATAGCTCAAATGAGAGTAAAATGCTTGAGATCATTGTTAGATGTAGAGGCTGGCCCTATAAAACATGCATAGCCTTAGACTCTGAAAATGAGACAAGCTCAAGGCCTTGTGATTCAGAATCTGCTTCTAAGGAGAAGACATCTTCAAAGAATGAGTCATCAAGGTCTGAAAGAGTTTCTTCAAGGGAATGCAAGGAAATGATCAACTTGAATTTCCCGCTGCTACCTCTCCTCTTAGCTCAGAATAGCCTCCTACTCCAACTATTCCTGAGTCATCTCATGCTCAAAATACTGATCCCTGGTCAAGCCAACCAATGCCAGCAGCAAAGCCAAACCTCCTCGAAGATCAAACACTGCTATGTGAATAACCCCTTATCAGTAACAGATTCGATAAGGTAGAAGCTATTGACTATGCAGGCTACCCAACTTAAACATCATGAAGAATACTGTCTCAGATTCTTTAGACCTCTTAGGGTATTCTTCGTGAAGTTAGGCACTAGGGCTAATGATGGTGTTCATAGATTCTAGCACGCCTCTTTTTGTTGATAACAAAAAGGGGGAGAAGAAAATAGATGAGAATTTATTTTGCTGAGGAAAACAGGGGGAGTTTTGCTGAGGAAGAGCCTATTCTAAGACTATCTTGCAACATATATATTCATTTTTTTTAAGAACAATTTCTGCTTTTGGGGAGTTTTGCTCTAATATTTCTCCATCTCTGATGTGCTTGCCTTGGGATATACATTTATATTTGCTTTAATGCTCTAATACATATCATCTTAATGCTCTGATATCCTTCAATATCAATTTCAAAAAATTTGTTTGTATAAAGATGTGCTGAATATAGAATTGACCAAGATGAAATATCACAAGCAATAGCTTATTTTTATATTCAAGCATCTGAATCTTCAGAAAGTTTTTTTTTCCACTAAAATTCAAGCTGATTATATAAACAAGGTTTAAACAATATTTCCTTTAATCACTTTCCTCTAATACCTTTTAGAACACAAATTAAGCCTGTCATTTTTTTCCAAAGAAAAATGACAACAGCTATGATTTAAGTCACTTAAATGATATTTCCTAAAATCACTCCCTATGACATATTGAAAGAATATGAAATTACTATGCTTATATTTTTGTATTATTTCTTTCAATATCTCTTCAAAAGATTTTTTTTCAAGTTGGTTTGTCATCATCAAAAAGGGAGAGATTGTTAGCTGCAATATCCTTTCAGGAAGTGTTAAAGAAGTTTTGAATTACAACAAAGCTAATTTAAAGAAAATGCTTTGGAGAATGACTAATGGTTGTCTTGAGTTTCTTGAAGAATTAAACAGGTTCTATCATTTAGCATATCAAGGCTTAATTAAACGAGGATATATTTTACTTTACATGTGCAAACATATTTTATCTCATGTTAAGAGATATGAAAGAGAAGTAAAAATCATATCCTTATTCAAGCTTAAAATAGCTAACAATTTGAAGAAAATATTAACGCTGCAAGAAATCAAGTTTTGAGATTTCAGAAAGTCTATGTGAAAGGAAGATATCAATCTGTCTATGAAGCCAAAGTGTTCTACTATCTTCAATCATCATATTCGTGAAGTTTAAATCATCAACAAATGATGATTGAAGACAAGAAGGCTCAAGAATCATCAAGGAAATGTGTGCTCTACAGTGTGCTCTACAAGAAAGAAGAAAGCAATTTGAATTTTAAATTTAAATTTAAATTTGAAAAAGTCAAAATCCAGTGTCAGAACTGGCTTATCATCTCTTTTGCCTTTGAGGTCAATGACCCCAAGTTCTAGAAGAAAAGTTCAGAAACCATGATTCAGATAGTAGAGTAGTTTCTGAAGGGACATCAGAAACCTTAATTTTGCAACGGCTTCTGCAACAGCTCTGACAAATAGATAGACTATTCTTCTAGACTACATTTTCAAGATATTAATGAATGATCAACACATTTCCCTGGGAAGTCTGATCAAGGCAACAGTCACAAGGAAGATCTCTATAAATAGAGATGTTGTGCTTTCAAAAATACAAGTGATTGGCGTTGAACAAAATAGCAGAAATGCTGAAAAAAATTCTCTCGTTCATTTTCTTGTAAAGATCATTACTGTCTGTAATCATTTCCTTGTTCACAAAATCTTCTTTCTACGTTCCTCATTATTCAAACATTCTTCCAAGGAAAAATAACTAGAAAGAAGTCATTCAAGTATTTCCCAAGTCCTTCACTGTAAATCTTAAGGAAACATGAGTGTAGGTTAGTTTAAGTTGCAAACCCAAACACAAACCCTGTATCCTCGATCCAGCAGTGATCGATGTGAGTTAGTATGAAGAAGCTAGTGAAAGACTACTTGCAACATGACAGTAAAAGTGTTTTACTGGTCACAGTTTAGCTTTGAGAGGCTAGTTAAAGACTACTTGGCTTAGCTTGGAGAGGCTAGTTAAAAACTACTTGGTTGAGCTTGAAGAGGCTAGTGAATAACTACTTGGTGTGCGACAGTAGAGGCTGTCTACTGGTCACTGGTGAATGCTTAGAAAGGCTACTGTAAAGACTATCTCTATTCTTTCTCTGGTGAGAGAAAGGTGTAGTGAAACTCAGCAGTTGTTGAGAATTGGATATAGTCAGGTTAGTTGAACCAGTATAAAACTCTTGAGTAGTATCTCTCTTTTCTTTCATCTCTCATTTTATTTCTGTATCTATTTTATTAATTGTGTCAGTTTCGCAAAACTTTCTTTCACTCGTTCTTTACATATTTAGTTAAGAAAGCTTACTTTTTGAAGTCACTAATGTTGTTTTCTGCTGCACTTCAAGTTCACAATTTGATAGTTTTTGATAAATTTTTTCAGAAGCCAAATAAGGAAAGAAAAGGTGAAACATGATTCAACCCCATGCTCATGTGTATTTCTACCTATATATAATGCTTAAAATGGTATTCAGGAAAGTCTCTAATAGAATTTGTAGCTAATAACAATAAGTGTTAGCCTAGTTCACTTTGACTAGGAAGCATGTTCCTCATGTGCCGATAATTGTCCGGGCTAGTTCGTGGATATCTCTAGTTTGAACCTCATCGCTTTGTTCTTTTGAAATAAGAATAAAGGTAGGAACATTGCTAACAAGAAATTTTCTAAGAATTTTAAAAGAAAAATTTATCAAAAAAAATCCTTTTAGAACATTTAATACACTAAAAGCTTAAAATATCAATTTTTGATCTTTTTTTCATTTTGTAAATTCTTAATAGATGATGCCCCCAAATTAGTCCTTGTCAAATCTTAATTTGGAAAATTGGTCCTTCTAGAAATTTTTTTTTATCAAATTGGTCCCTCTAAAAAGATACCCAAAGAAGTCCTAACCAATTTTAAAAATAGGACAAATTAGCTCCTCCATATAGAGACCAATTTTGACTTTTCCATGATCCTTGAGGGACTAATCTGTCCTATTTTTTCTACAATTGTTTGACATTTTAAATTGGTTGGTACTTTTGGATTTTTTTGTTCTTAACAGACCAATTTATCCGATGCAAAATTTAAAATGTTAACTCCAGAATCCTTTAGAAAGCTTGATAGCTTATGTTTTGAGTGACAACAAAGCAAATTTTGTTAAAATGTTTTTGAAGATAGGACTAATGTTTCGGTTGAGTTTTTGTGTTTGACAGTATGTTTCTCATCATATAAAAGCTCAATTAATGACATATTTTCATAATATCATGTTAAAACATTATTATAATCTCATTCAAAGATTAAATGATGTAAAAAATAGTTCAAAAAGTGAGACATGGAAAAGCAATATCTAGCATCAGAAACAAAGTCCAGATATTTAGAAAGCAACTCATGCATTTAGAAAGTGATATATCATTGAAGAAATCAATTTCTCATGATCATATCCTAATCACAATCTTCAGTCACAATGGTTATCAACTCTGAAAACCTTCTACATGCTGTAAAGATATTATCAAGTTCAGAGTTAAGCAAGAAAAACTACATAAAGCTCAGAAAGTGAGGTATCACTTTAGAAAACACGTGTTATTCAGAAACAGTGCTGAGTTAACAAAAACAGAAGGAAATTTGAAATTCAAATTTAGTCAACTTTCAAAAAAGTATTAACAAGTGACACATTGCTTTTGTACTTGGTCAAATATCTCGTATTCTAGAAGAAAAAGTTTAGAAACTACACATTAGAAAGTAAAAGTTATTTCTGAAGGTTGTCCAAAACCCACATTGTCAACATCTTTACTAGGACAACTTTGATGCAGCTCATCTACTTTTCTATAGGATAGTACCCAAGACGCAAAAAGAAGATCAACACGTATCAAGAGGAAGGAAAATCAAGTGTAAACTATCATATTCGAATTCCAAGTATAAAAAGATGAGACCTTTATATGAGAAAAAAGTTTTGCACAACTAGCGCTGATATTTTCATACTCATTCTGAAAGTTCATCTATTACTTCTTGTAATCAGTTTTATTTTAAAAGATCTTCTTTCTAGTACTTATTATATAATATCTTCTTCTTAGGAAGAATATAGAAAGAAGTCTCTCAAGTTTTCAGGTTATATAATGTTTCATTCTTAGAAAAACTTGAGTGTTCTTTATTGAGAGAACCAAGCAAAACTAAAACTTTGTACTCTAATCCAGTAGTGACCAAGTGAGGTTAGCTTGAAGAAGCTAATAAAAAAACCACTTGTTATGAAAATAAATTAGAACTACTACTCACTGGAAATAGTTTGAGAAGGCTCTGCAAAAACTATCTCACTTTCTCGAGATGAGAAAAGGTTTTTAGTGGAATTCAACAAGTTGTTAAGAATTAGATGTAGGTGGTGTTTGGCCGAGGTAGTATAAAAACATTGAGTAATCTCTCATTCTCTCTTTATCTCTTTATCATTTAGCTTTTTGTATTGTCTTTATTGTGTGTTTCTTTGAAAAAGTTTTATAAAATAGTTTCTAAAGTTCCTACTATTTCTTTTGATTTAGAAAGTTACTTTCTGAAGCCAACTAACTATAATTTCCACCATCTTCAAGTGAATAGCTTGATAGATTTTGTATAACATTTTAGAAACTTAAAAAGAAGTAAGAAGCATGGTTCAACCCACATAAATGGGAGCAATTAGAGGGTTTTGTCTACTTAATAAGTACTCATGAGATAGTTGTATGTAAAACACCATTATTATTGCTCTAGTATAGGAACCGAAAGACTTTTATTTGCCTAAGAGTTAGGTCAACCATTATTTGGTTGCACCACACTATCAACAAAACTTTTTGCAGTGCGATTCGTGCTAAAAAAATTTATTAGTTATTTATACATACATTTCAACAACATTAACTTTATTCATATCAATTGCTAAGTATTTTTGAGTTTGGCAATAACCTATCCATATTAGGAGTTGAAGTTAATTGTTGCATTTGTGAAGTGTCTTTTTTAGCATATACAACTTTAGAACAAGAATACAAAATGCAATAGAATCAAAACAATGAACTATTAAGGTTATCAAGGGAACCAAAATTGGATAAGTAGGAGACAATAGGTTAAAAACAAGAAATAAATAAATGATATGCATGCATCTGTGAAAAATTCACTAGATGATCATTTTTTATTCGATTCCTTAGTGTAATTGCAAATATTTGTGCCATATAATCGACTAGAACCATATTAATTCATTCACCATGACACCTTAATCCTCTAGAGGTATAGCAGATTCAAGTGTAATTCGATTTAGTCGAATAGTTCCAAGAATGTACTCTGGCAGCTCCGAATCTTCTTTAGCCTACAAATATGGCATTAATGAATATATGGAATATGTGAGATGCAAGGTTGAGTAAATATCATCGGCCTAAATTACAATACAAATGATCTTTACATGAGGAATCAAATATGCTAAGATTGTGTGGCAATCGTTTTGCATGTAAAACATTCCCAAAATTTGTTAGCCTAATTGCGTAATTTTTGGGTAGAGAAGAACTACATATTAAACTCTAAACTTTAAACTATTACAAGTAGAAAAGGATTTTCTAAAGTACTTATTCCGTTGAAGTGTAATGTTTAATATATCATATCAATTAACCATCATCTCTGTTAGAAGCATTCAAATTTTGCTATCATTTTGTGTTTGTTTCATTTCTCTTTAATTTTTCCTACATGCGATTAATGAATAGTCTATGTCCTTTACAAAAGGGATATGCCATTTTATCACAAATTATGAGCTATGTTTGTGGATGTAAATATATGTTGCTTAATATAAATAATATACTTTGAAAGATAGGAGGGTAAAACAATGGAGAGGAAAAAGGATCATACTATATATAATAGCAAAGAAAAAACAACAAACATAGTAGCTTAAACATTTATAAAGTTGTTTCATCTCTATGCATATAAGTAAAGGGAACAACCTTGAATAGGCCACCAAATAGAAGCAATAACAATAAATCCAATATAATCCAAAACAAATGTATGGACAAAGAGACGCCCTTGTCCTTGCAAATAAGTGTATCCACTCTAAGCACATACAAAAAAATGGCATAATTGTCTTTTTTCTATAAAATTACTCCATAATCTTGACAAATCTCAAATCTAAATGAAACCAATACGAAAAGGTGATGCCAGAAGAGGAAAATTTGTGCTTAAATATCATGATAAGAAAGGGCACAAACCTCTATTAAAATTGCAAGGTCAACAACTAGGCTTGTGACATATCCCATAACAAGGCCAATGACACGCCTAGCTACTGAGGATGATCCAATATCAACATCTATCTGCATAATAAAGAAAATTGCCAGCAAAATGAAGCTTTCCAAACAACTTGTGATAATGGTAAAAAGGTTATAGGGATATTGAAGCTCAATTGTATGACTAGCTAGCATACTATTGCACATAATGTCAAATACAATGTTGAATTGGGAACCTTGAACGACACAAAAGTTACAAATTTAAACATCTTTTGGAATATATAATAATGTTCTGCAAGTATTTGATTGAAATGGGACTTCCAAAGCCACTAGAATAATACTATAAAGTGATTATACAGGACTAAAACTACCACTGACTTAAGATTATGGCGTAGTGTATTTACATTCACAGCACTTTTCTTATTTTCAACAAATATAATAGGATCCTCATATCTATAATAATTCACAGATGATAAACTAACATGTAAAATTTATATGCAGGGAGCATGTGATGGTTTGTGTTATGTCTGCATTTTATTTTGGTCACTGAGGATTAAATTGGGAGAGAGGGAGCAAAGATTAGATATTATGAATTAAATGGTTTAATGGTTACAAGATTTTTCTCTTTTCTTTGAAGGAAAAATTGAGATTAGAGCTAGAAAAGAGACATGTATGTTAACATTCTTCTCAAATTATTGAAAGTATAAAAAAAATTGCAGTATAATAGTTTAAAGTATTAAATTCCTGATAGGTAAATATTTGAGAACCAACATAAATTATTTATTTTTCCTCTTAAATTGCTATTGTATCTTTACCTCTAAAAAATTATCTTGTCTAAAGTATTTACAAGTCACAGCTTTCCCCAATAGACAAGCTTTTGTTCCAACAGCTCGCTTGACCATCCAATATCCCTGCATCAAATGAAATTATTTTCTCCTCAAGGCTATTAGGTAATGAAAAATGGCATATCAAACTACATTGAAAATCACACACCTCAGCTATACTTGGTATCAGTTTGAATCTTGAATCTCGAAACACATCATTTCCATCCAAAAACTTAGCCAATAGAGAATCTTTATTTATAGGTCTATCAGATGCATAATATAGAACCAAACTGTAGTTTGGTTTAGCTGGAACCTGAGATTGATTACAAGATAAAATGTTCGAGAAGTTTCCCAATTCAATATTTTCATATAACTATGCACACATACGCACAGACAATATATAGATGAAGATCTTGAGGAATTGAAATATGTTATTTTTGAGTTATACTATAAACTAATAAACTAGGCAAGATGAATAGGTTGCAAAATGTTCATGGTTTCAATTAAAAAATATTTAGCTACATTAAAATCACATTTATGCTTCTTATGGCATTCAACAAGAAAGTTGGAAAAACTCTCAAAATTCTTCCTTCGCTTGTGTATGGCACTCAACATTATAAATGTTTAACCCTTCTAGACTATATAATCACTTGTAAAAGGCTTACAAAAATAATAGTATGCCTACCATTTATTCTTATTGTTTATTACTGAAATTAGTGTGTAATACACTAAGGAACTACTTGACCTAAAATTATAAGATGTAGGGCAAAGGGCTAATTGAAATTTATCACTCTTTGTTGTTTTAACAGTAACTCTTATAATTGTTTTATACTTCTTTATTTTCTCTTTATGGATTTTATATATAACTGAAAATCTATGAAAACATTCACTAATGTGAAAGCTCACTGAACTTGAAAAGCAATAAACAATTCCTTTTTTGTTGAGACTAACCACTTGATTGCAATTCTTACTAAAGGAAAGAAAGTACTATGCCAGTTGACCTACTATGATTTGATTATTTTCAAAGAGCAATTTGATAATAAAAGATTAGAGAATGATTTTTGTAATGATAACATGTTTATTAAACTTTATTATATAGTAAAATAGCATACACAAAGGAAAAAAAATACCAATAACAATCATATCATAATATACCTGTAGATTGATTATAAGAACTAAAGGAAGCTTTTTCCCAATTTCTGACTGCAATTCAGGAAGGAAAAATTATAGAGTTAATGACTTTTAATTTAAAACATCAAGAATCTCAAATGTCTAGCTAAAGATTTTATTAATATCTAGGTAAACAACTACATTAGTTCAACCATGTGAGATTTAAGCCTACAATATGGATAACAACATTGGATTCAAAAGCTTGAAAGGGCATTAATACTTGTGAAAATTTGCATAAAAAGTATAACTATGAAAAGTAGAACATGCATTTGGCAACAATTCATGGAAAATCCAGAAAGGTACGTATGAGATTTTACATAATTCACATAAATGTGGAAGCAATCCAAACTAAGCTCTCAAATTCATTGTCAAAAATCAACATATTATACAACAAAAAATGAAATGATGATTTTTTTCGAAAAAAAATCTATTTGAAAGAGACAATACTACTATAAAAAAGTCTAACTTATTGCAATAAAATCATATATAATGAAAAACCTTGGGTTAATGGATAGTGTAGAAAATAAAATTCTTAAATTAGCATCTCCAAGGCAAACCGAGCAAATTTCCTTTACTTTTTTTTTTTTTAATATTAATCTATATGATATTAAAGATATTGAATCCCATGATGCAAAGTTTACCTGAATTATGCTTCTAGGATGTAGTGCAATTCTATCTATTGCTTTATCGACTTTTAACCAATCGACAGCTATGAGATTGAGAAGTGGATCTCCTCCAACCACCTACATGAGAAATATGTGTCTAAGACATTAAAAAAAAGAATATTGTATAAGATGGCCTTTTTCAACATGTCACTTGTTCTAGATCTTAAAAGCTAAATCTACTAAAGTTTTCCTACTAGCTAGACAAAAATAATAGGCAAACTGAAAGAGATAGAAACATGGGCACTACCAAAGGCATACTTAAATAGTCAAATTCAGGAAAGAAGGCAACAATCCTTTCCCTATACATTTAATAAACTCATTAACAATGTCACTATAAATAATAGAAAATTTCAATAATCTCACTGTGAAATATGTCTTTGAATAAAGGCAAACCTCAACCGTAAATTATGCCCTTATGATACTAAGGGATAATCAATGGAGTTAAATGAACAACTAACCTTAGAATTATCCTTTAGATAGTTCTTTCCTCTAATCATAAATCCTTCGCCACTAGGAGAAGTCCAACAATCTGTGTCATCATTGTGTTGTCCTTTAGGTAAAGAACCATGCAAGCCACTTACACCAATTGTGATAGGAGTTACGCAAGGATCCAATTCATTGCTTAGATTTGCTGGACCTACAAGTAAAAAGGCCAAGTATGTTAGAATCAAAGTTTGAGACAAAAAGAAAAGAGAATTGATAAATTGAGAAGCTGTATATTACGTGAATTTGTTCATTATAAATGACAAAATTACTACATTGAATTTTACCATTTTCTTTATTCCTTTACTTCTGTACAAAACCAGGTTAAAATCAGAGGCATGTATTGCATATAGTTATAAATTATAGGATAATTTGGATATAATGAGGGGAAAAGGTAATGCTAGAAACTTGAAAGAGCCCTTAAGCCCTCTCGATATACAAAGTAGGAGGATCATCAATTCTTCTAACACAAATATAAAAGAAAAATATGCAGTAATTAATATACTGTAGGTTTATCCTTCCTAGTTTGGCTTTGTTTCTATTCTTGAAAGTATATGTGTAGATTTCCTAGTTTCATACTCTCAAGTCTCAAATGTGTGAGAATTTGATATAGCATTCAAATATTATTTCATACTATCAGTTTTGAGGTAACTAGATACAAAACTCAACTATCATTTAATCGCTACGGAAAAAATTGATGGATAAGATAATCAGATAGTCAAAATAAACATAATTATGTTGAAAAAGTTATAATGGCTTAATGAAAGGAAAACAACCTGTTGCGCTTGATTTGTCCCATGACATATTCTTTTGTTTGACCCTTTGCTCCTGACAAATTGGTTTAGGTATTAAACTACATAATATAACTGAAAAACAAGCTTTTCATTATTCTTCAAACCAGTCATATAAAAGCAACATCAATTTGTATTATAGAGTTTTTAATAGTTGATAAGCATATTCATGGAAACCTTATGACCAAGTTTTTCATCGTTATCCTCCTCGTCATCATCACTTTCTTCATCTGATGTCTCCGCAGTAATTGCATCATAAAACTCATCTTGCACATTTTCAGCTTCATACTCAGCACTGGGCAAAGAAGAACCAGAGAGTTTGGAATGAACAACAATGGTGGCATATTTTTGGAGAAGTGCTGGGTTGGCTCCAATATATTCTTTCAGACCTATCATTATCAACAATTATTTAATATCACTATTCAAAATGAAAAGAAAAGGCACTTGTCATACCAAAGGTTGAAGTGGATAACTTTATTTCTTTCTTTTCTAATTTTTGAAGACCAAAAGAATAATTTATAGAGATAAAAGAAAAATAGCATGACTTAAATATTTTGAGAAACAACAATAACGACAACCACTAAGTGTTTTCTTATTAGATGGGGTCAGTGAAACGCATTAAATGATGCCATAACATCCTAGAAAAGAACCATGTAAATAAACAAATCATTTAAATCTAAATTTTTCTTAGTTTCAACTATATCTTGCTTTCTCTCCTTCTACCTTAATCTAATAATTAGGCTATCCTACATCTTATATGCATTCTTTACAATGGTTTCTATAAGTGTTATCCTAACTTTTCTTAAGGTGTTCAATAATAATCTCATCTTTTCTAGTGTATTATCTCACCTAATACAACACTCTCATTTTTACAATATTCATTTTTTTCTTATGTTGGTTTTTTATTTCCTAGCATTTAGTCTTATATAATATTGCCTAATCTATCTTGTTTATTTCCTTATATTCAATCTCATGTAACCACCAAGCCGTTTCCCATCAGGTGGGGTCTATAAAATGAATTAAATGGCACCAAATAATCCTAACATAACTTACATTGATAAGCAATCTATTAAAGTCTAATCTTTTTCTCAATAATTTCATCTGTATTGATTTTGGTATCTCTCTACAATTGCTAACAACTATAAGTTTTGGCCTAACGGTAAGCATTTAATCTAATAAGTTGTATCAAACTAAAGTTATGGGTTTGAATCCCCTAGCTGACACTATAAGGAGATTGTTTGTTTGATTTGAGCAACATCACCCTTAGATTCGATGGGCTTAACATCCTTGTGATTTACATCGATAATGAATACAACCCTTCAAACATGATGCAATTCTGAGAAGGAAATTAAGTTGCACAGTTGCTAGTAGCTATAATTTTTAACCTACAGTTAAACGCTTGATTCAACAGTACTTTTACCATGCAAATAACACTTGACATTCTTCTTCATTTCATCCATCCACCTTCAGTCTTGTTATTTTCCTCTTACTTTTTTCATGTCACTAGCATAGATTTTGGTGCTAGTAAAATGGGATTGATTTTGAAAAATGATGAAGTTCAGTGCTAATAATAATGACTATGAGAAGTCTAATATGTTTGGTACTAGATGAGTTGGTTCAAAGTGATGGATATAAGATAGTGGGTGAAGGAAAGATCTTGATCAAAATATTAATAAGGAGGGTAACCCCTTTGTTGGGAATGTGATGAAGGCCCTTCATCTATCATGAATTAAAACTCTAACAACACTAACATAATCATCAGGACCTATGAGAAGCTTAAGGAGAGTTTGATGAATAAGAAAATAAGTTGTTGTGTATATTATCGGCCTTCGATATTTCTAACTTCTAAATGAAAGGTTGAGATCAATTTGATAAAATAATTGGTAACAAGACATATCTACTACTCTCATCTTTGGTGTATTCCAAATTTGTGCTATCAATAGTAAAATAGTAAAATGAGGCCATTAAATGATTAGATCCTAACTCTTCCTAGGTCGATGTGAATCTCTCCAACTATTCTTATAATCTCAAACTACACATGAAATAGGAAAGATGATATTTGCACATGGTTTTTTTGGTGTCCATTAACATAAGGGAAGTCATATGTTGATAGTATGGAGTTCATTTGAATGAAAAAAAAATAGTAGAGAATTAATAGGGAACTAGGTGACAGTAATGATAATTGAAAGTGTTAGCATCCAGATTTTTCAATCATGTATAAACATGAATCCCCCACTTGTTTACACTTGAAATCCTAGCAAATAGTATCATTTTCCCTTATCATTGAAGTTCCATTAATCTATGAAATTGCTACAATTAAATCTTACATTCTTCTTATTGTCCCCTTTTTTCTTGATTTTCTCAAACTCGCTTTTTTTTCCCCAAAACAATAGCAACCGTTAAAGGAAGTTCAATGATTTTTATGTTAGATAAGTTTCTATCGAAAAAAGGAATTTCCACACTAAACTTGAGTAATAGACTAGAGCGTTTAGATAGATGCAAGGTATAAATGTAAGTTCAATTACTTCACCTGCCACTTGGCACAATAATGCATAAGGGATGCTTTTCTCAAATTTTGTGCATTGATTATTCTTCCATCGAAACCAGGATGCAGTGTGTATCTCTAATGTATGTGTTACTAAACATCTTGGTCTCTCTGATCCCATAGGCATGTTCAAACTTCTAATCTCCCATGTAGATGCTGTAACAAAAGTATAATATATACGAGGAAAAAAAATTAGTCAATTGTATTTTCATTTTTTTCTAAATAGTTTCTATAAAGGCATAAATTTAAATGTAGAGAAAGGTTGCTAGCATAAGCAAATTTTCAAGTTAGTAAGGCTTCCAATTAGTTTGTTTATTATAAGGAATCTTTTCATGTGAAGAACCAAGGTAACTAAGTGGGTCACACAAAAATTTAAAGAGAACCTTTAAATTAGAAAATGAAACAAAACATTACAACCCCAATAGGGTGTATTTGGTAAGGATCTCATCCATAAAATTTACTTCCTCATTTTTACCCCTATATCAAACACTCCCTTAGCCAAGATATTTACATAATGATTATATGGCAACAACAAGATAGTTCAAAAAGATTTCATATTGCCCAAAATCTTAATAAACTTGAATGAATAGAATTAAACAAGGGAATTTTACATAGGGTTATAATTATCAAGAATGAATCATTGTTTGTTGACTTATTAAATGGATAAATATTGAAATAATTTGATGACTTGTTATGTCAAGAATGAGCTACAATACTATTTGCAAACTACTTTTTCATCCTCTTGATTTTAATCTATCGTTTTCACTGGATGTACTTGCTTTTTTAGATTTTTCTTGATAGTAAGGGTGGGGTTGTTTTCATAGAGAAGATGTTGTTACAAATTATATTTATTTTAGTATAGTTGCATTTCATTTAGCAATCATAAATATATAAATGAGCCTAAATGATAGGATAGTTCATTAATGGATTTTATTATTTAGGAAACTAAGTTCAATTTGATTTTTTTTTCTTTTGGACAATTGAAAAGGAGTATGTGTACTTTTAATCTCCAATTCAAAGGATTCACTATTATTAAAGTTGCAAAAGAAAAATTAAGAAGTCCTAAATAATATAAACATTGTGAGTAGGAGAATTATGTGTGAGAATAGATGATAAAATCTTGGAAAAATCAAATTACAATTGGAATTTCCTATTTAACAATTTTCCCAAAGTTGACAAGAAAATTATTATTACTTATCTTCATTAAAAGAAAAGAATTAAGGTAGTACAACCATGTGACATAAAATTTTATAGGATAAAATACAATGCTCAAGTTGTTTAATTAGCATCCCATCCTTTTGGTCTAAGTAAAACTTGATACCTTATTAAAAATGCTATCACTTCATGCTAACACAACTAATTGAAACTCTTAAATGAACTCAAATAGCAAGCACCACTACTCCTTTTAAGATCAAATTTTTTCTTTTGGATTAGAATACTTATAGATGCTATCCTCATGAGATAGCTTTATTTTTGTTTCATTATATAACTCTTTGTTTAACAATTTTGATGAAAGTTACACCAAAGTCTTTGAACCTGTTTTCGTCATTAGCTTTGATGAATACTTATTTTTGGCCAATCAAAGAACCATTGTTATATCTATTTCCTAGCATTTCATAATTCCAAGAGTGTTTCAATATCACGTAAAATCCTCATAATTGCTTTCTTGGAGCTTTCATTGCTCAATTATAAACTATGCATGTGGATAGAGGTAGAGAGTATATATAGCTAGAAATGTAGGTTAACTTGCTTCATTCAATTATGGGTCAACCTAAAAAAGGACCAAAAAAGCTTACTTATTTTAGCAAATTTATGGTAGATTGGCCAGTCAAGTCATCAAAACAAATAAAATTGACTTAAGCCTAATACTAAATCAAAATGGTGGCTTAGATGGGTCAACCTACAAGTTGATCGTATAAACCACCAAACTCATAAAAGTTTTAATCTAACAAGTGTTAAATGAAATTAAAAAATTAAGTTATCAACTTGATCAACCTCGCTACAACCCACGATTTAAGATAACAAGTGCAATGGGTCGAATTAATAAAATGAGATGGCCAACACATGCTAACCTCTCATTTTTTAAGGGTTAAAAAGGATTAACCTATTAGTGTAATAACCTATGTTGCCATTTCTAGAAAAATATTATTGACAATGATAGTTCATATAAAAAGTGATTAACAAAGATAAGTTCTTCTTAAACAATTTAAGCTTTTAGGACGCTCATAATGCAAAGCAAGTCAACATAAAAATGCTTAAACTCAAATTGTGAAGCAAGTTCAATTGTGTGTGCAAATAATATATCTTACGATTAATTTTTGTGCGTCGATATCCTGATCTTGGAGGCTTTTTCTTGTGTATAGCTGGGAATTGCAAGATAGCTATAATAATGAAACATGAAAAATCTGTTAATAAATTTATATAAATGTGATGCTGAATTAGAAAATTTAATAATTATTATTGAAAACTTACTAGATAAAAAAACTTAAACATGTAAGAATCTTATACTTACTATAAGCTCCATCTTGTCCACGAAACCATTGCCTAGAGAAGATAAAATCTCGCTTTGAATGCCACCTACATTTGTTAAGTATGGAAGGCATTATATGAAAGACAATTTAATTATAGTATGGATCAAGTCATCATAATTTGTGGAACTAAACATTCTTCAGAAGTAATAAATCAATGGGATGAGATCAAATAAACCACAATTCTTAAGTTAGAGAAATGTATAATCTGAAGAATTTTACATAACATAGGTCACAATATATCAAGTAGCAATGCAGGTAAATTTATACTAATTATTATAATAATCAACATTTTAATTACATATATAAGAAGTCATTAAGCATTTCCAATAGAAAATTATTACTAATAGAAATATTGTTTGTAGACACCCAATCTACCACTATTGAATTTTGTTGGATCCACATTTAAAGATAAAATTTGTTATTTCCCACCTTTGGATTTGGGAATGTGTCTATGGAAACATATATTTTAGGTGCACAAATACCACTGCTCCATCTAAATTTCAAAATAGAGGAAACTATTTTACCACTATAAGTACAAAGTGTTTCAACATCTATTGATTACCTTGTTATATACTTAGGATCATATGTTCCATAAATAACATCATAATGTCCATCATAAGATTCTATTAACTCTAAGTCACCCATCACCATATCCCACCTGCAAAATTAATCATATGAATGATTAGTTTTCCTAATAGATTATTTTCAAGTACTTATTATTGGAAACTTACTCATATCTTTTCTGTCTTTCAATGTTTAAAAATATTTCAAAAACATTATCCGCAGTTGCATCAATAACAGCTACCGACTTTGCAAGAACACCTTTACCATTCTACAAAGAAAAAAAAAGGTCAAAGAAGAATTAAATATAACTATTTATCATGTCATAATAAATTCAAAGAATCTTTATATTATAAAATATATAATGAGATATGTGTAGTATCATAAACAAAACAAATATAAGCGTAAAAGTTGTATGATAAACACTTGCTAACACGTTAGATATTAGCACATTGAACTAATGAATGCAATAGATTTATTATTGTAAAAAGCGAAGACTGTTTACTCAAACACACATGTCGAGACTCTCACAAATATTCCTTATTAACATCATGAATCAAAAGCTACTTCAATCTTCATTTTTTAAGTTAAACAAGTGCGATACAACAAAAGTGTTTTTCATCAATAAGATAAAAGTAAAAAGAAAATTATAAAATAGTAGCATCATGATAATATATGCTAATTTGTGAGCAAATATCTTTATTTTTAAAACTATTTATCTCAATTATTAAATGTGATTCATAGATAATAGGAAGAAATGAACACAATTTATTATTAATTATTTTGAAACAAATGAAACAATTTCTTTGGCTATAATTTTGTAGGAAATAAGTTGTGACAAATTATAGCCAAAATATGTGATTATCAAATAGCTTAACTAATTATCTATAAACAACTACTTTGTAAGGAATTGAAGAATCAAAGATGACAAGCAAGATACAAATGAGACCAAAGAAGTATCACAATTAATGAATTAAGGAAAAGAAATTGTATTATATTCTCACATATCTTTTTTAGCATACCACACATGAGTGTAGAACCAGATGATTTTCAACATATATGGTAATAATCAATATCACTCATGAGCAATGAAAACTTATATACATACATACCTTGTGGCTAAAGATATCCTCAAAAATTCTAATACCTGAAATCACAAAGAAAAGCATATAGAAAGATAAGGATGCATTCAACTAAGATTTTTCAATCATGCCCAATAAAAAGAAAAAAAAGAATCACATGCAATATATATATATATATATATATATATATATATATATATATATATATATATATAATATAAGAGAAACTACACATGAAATAGAAAACATCAAATCGCTTTGCCCCCAAAGAAATGCAAGGAATGATTTTCTTTGCTTGCAAAGTTTCTTTCATTTTATTCTTTGATATATGAACCTTTTTATAAGGTGAAAAAAAATATGATATATGCTACAAGAACTTATGATAATAGGCACCTAAATTTGCTCCCTAGATAAACTCAGTAGTTATTAATTATCACATTATAAGGTATATGTTCATACTAATTAGATAATGCTTTTAGATAAATCCAAAAAATAAAATAGACAAAATAGACAAAATTCCTATTTTAGTCCCTCTAAAATTTTAAATTGGACAAATTGGTCCTTTAGCAAAAAACTCCCAAATTTATCCTTATAAAATTGAATAGTCGGATAAATTAATACTTAAATAATAATAATAATAATAACTCCTAAATTAATCCCTAAAAAAATGAATTGTTGGCCAAGTTAATTCCCTAGCCCAACTTAAAAGCGAGACTTGTCTAATTATTCAATTTTATAAGAACTAATTGGAAAGTTTTTTTTTTAGGGATCAATTTGATCAACTTGAAATTTAAAGGTACCAAAATGGGGGCTTTGTTGAAAATATAATAAACATCAATGCTAACTTCTTTATATAGAAAAAAATATTACTAAGAGATAAATAAACATGAAATAAGGGATGAATGATCCAATTAAAAAATACAAAAAGATATAGAATGATAAAATAACATCACGAAAGAGCCATAACAATTCTAACTTATAAAAATAAGATTTACCAATCTGCTAAAAAATATATAAATGATACTTTTCTATATAAGTTATAAGACTAACATTTACTAGCTTGCTTTTGAAAACTACAATCTACTCTTAGAGTTTTCCTTTTCTTAAAATTCTACTTCATTTCCTATAAATTTTTTAGCCTTTTGTTAAAGAATCAACACATGATGCTTATTTGATTACAATCCTTACACGAGGACCAATCCAAAATTGATAGCCTTTACATGAAACCCATTTGTTGGAATCTCAAAATTAATAACTAAATGTTCTACCTTAAAAATCCTATGGTATATAATTATTAAAATAAATCTTATTGCATATTCCGTTACAAATTTCAGGCCATTTATAGTGATTCTTTATAATATTACTAGGAATAACTTGCTACAAATTGATAAATGTTACATTGATTGGTCTTTTACCTAACATATGTGTTAGCTGAAATCTAATTTAAATGATAAGCGAATTATTACTGAAACACAAGCTGAACAATTGTGTTCAAATTATTCAGTGTTGTCTCGAATTCTAAATTTTCAATTTTGTTTGATATAAAGGAGTTGGTATAAACAAGAAGATTCTGATTTCTATTGTTACGTAGTTGTTTCTCTTGTTTAGTATTCATAGTTATGAAGAGTCACTCACATTGTCAATGGAGCTTTTATTTGGTGCCACTTGAAAAATGTTGCTATCTTTGACTCACATGGAGATTAGGAAGTTATTCCATATGCTAGGTTTTTTTTTTCACGTGTTCTGGTTTTTGTAGGGCTTAGTCATTTTTGTTTCATTGAATTTCTTTTCCATTTCTAATTATAGAAATCATATCCCCAAAACAAAAAAAAATTTCATTTCATGGAATAATTTCAACTTTTTCATAGATAGTTAAAAAGGAATATTTTTCTTTTGAATATATGTTAGAAAAATTGTACTAAGCATCAAAGTTTTGATAGTAATAGGCTATTAAACAATGTATGTATGTTATAAAAGAAGAATACCGGCCATAGTACGAACACATTTCCATTGATATGCTTCAAAAGCATCTCCATAGTCCCCTTCAAAACCATCTAAGCTATTAGAGAACTTTGATGATTGTCGTGTGAGCATCTCTGGGCCTTTAGAATGAAAAAGCAAGCATAATGTCAACTATTATATTAAAAGAGACATATGTAAGGATTATTAAATGATAGAGCAACAACCCGATTAGCATGCATAAAAATTAGAAAACATACTTGAAATTGCTTGTAAGAAAGTAACGAGTATAAATTCAAAAACAAACTTTCACAAGTATATCTATCTAAAAATTTCTTATGCATACTAATATTGTTAAATTTATTTCCATTTTGAAATAAGAAACATGAAAGACATTATTCTAATATACATAACAAGGGGATTATATGTAATTTAATCCTTATATAATGGTGACATAATATAATAACTAGACATTATCAATGAATTAAGCATGTTGAGACCTCAAAATCCCCTAAGAAATATTATTAATCAAACAGTGTTTATCAGTTTACCTTGTCCAATTCTTATGAGCCTTCTCAGCCCACTGGCATATCGTCTCATACTATGTCGATGTCCATCGAGATTGATCCTTACACAACATAAACATAGATGATATGTCAACTTATGGTAATTCTTCTAATAAATGGATAAATTCTAAAGTAGGTGATCTATCAATACCTTCATTGATATTTCCTTTAACTTAACTCATCAAAATATGAATAATAATAATAATAAGACACATTCTATGAAAAATTTTAGTAACTTCATAATTTTTGGAGCTTATATAAAAAGAATGAAGGTAATATATAAGAAAATAAAAGGCAGTTGATACTTTGGGATGACCAAAAGTATTGGAATACCTTGTTAGTATGTATAATAGGAAATGTTATTAATCCTTAAATAATCAACACTGCTCCCGATATTATTCAACTCTATTCTTTATCGTAAGTTTATGTCAAATGAAAAAAAAAGAAGACATACTCTGTGCCTTGGTTTAGTTGTTCTCTAGGAAAACCTCTTGACAACTCATTTTCAGCCTGTGAAAGAGCAAATATTAAGTCATTTTACATAAATATATAATATGCTCAATAAGACTATAACATTCCAAATTCATTAATCAAGGAAAACAACAAGCCCATATTCAATGCTTATAATGACAATTTATATATTTAAAATTTTAATACTAGAATCATCAATCAAATTGCAACCCTTCACAAACTCTGAATAAAATCAAACTCCAATTAAATAATTATTCACACGAGGACCATATTAAGCATTCACATTATTAGAGAAAGCTTATAGTTTATTTTCTTATACCTGTTGTTTGGCATGATCAAATGCTTCCATCCATCTTTGGGCTTCCTCAGCTGTGGCACATGCAATCTTGAAAAAATATATATGTAAAAAACTCAAATTTATACTGAACAAAGAAAAATCTATAACGTCCATGTATATATAAGTTCATTAAATTTTAAATAAATAAGTTCTTCAATATAAATTTATATCATCTTGCTAGTCCAATTGTTCAATTTAAAAGTACTCATTAAAATTTTAGCCCAAAAAATCATATGTCAGGTTTTATCTTATATTTAAAAATTTTGGATTATTGATTAAGGCATTTTGGTATCATGCCCTACAATTAGGATAGAAACAAATATATATATATATATATATATGGAATAATAAATATTTTTTTGGGTTTTTTTCTTTTTCTTTTTTGGCTGAAATGATTTATCTTGATTGTTGTAAGGAAGTTTGATCCCTATTAGGTACTTGGAATAATGCAACAGTTATTCTTAAATATTTATTAATTCTTTATTAAGTTCCCTATGACTGCAATAAACTTAATTTTGGCAATTTTAGTAGTATAGTTAAATTGATGGAGGGAGGTATCACAATGAGAAGAATAATAATTAAGAAATCAAGTTTATTATAGATAAAGTTAAAGCAATATACTTTTTTAAATATAAATCTTATTGTAATTTTACATTAGATAAAGAAAAGGTATACATTATTGAATGTAAGAGCACAAAGATCAATTTGATAAATATAGAATCATAAATTTATAACTATTTATTGAATATAAATATTTAATGTCTTAAGTATATATGTACTCCAAATAGGAGTACAAACTAAAAAGAAGAATTTGGGAAAATTTAGAAGGCTTGGATAAAGAAGTCAAATTCTTAAGGAAGTAATACTATCATAAGACAAGTGCTAAATAGCCATGTTTAAAGTGTTGCAAGGAAATTTCCTTGTTTTTATGATTGATATGACATTTCTCTCGTGTGAAAGTGTATTATTAGATTAATTTACAATGGTACTTGATATCAAAATAAATCACACTTTTTTCTATTAGTGGGAAGAGTGTCTTATCACTTGTTAAGAATATACTTTCAAACTTAGAAGTTGATTCATTTCAAAAAGGAAAAGGTATAGAGAGAGAAAAAGTCGCAAAATAACACCAATAGATAAATTAGTTACCGAACATATAGTTTTGAATCAAGATATTATGCTAATGGAGAAGGAAGTGAAATAATCAAGCTATAATCCTAGAGTTAAGTAGTCACAATTATAATAAGGAATGCCTTAAGTGTTTATGAGACTATTACCAAAAGAGTTTTTTGGATACCCAAAAAATAGTAATTTATCTTGTGAAAAAGGAGCTTGTAATTTTAACTTATGAAAAAAAAATATATTTTAATTAATCTATATGTCAAATATTGTTAAAACTATTTCAACTTTATCATTAATAATTATATGCATGTCTTTGTTTTGTCACTTAAGTTGATGAACTATTAATTGTGGGGCAGGCCATCTAGGTTTCTGTTAAATCCTATGGACTTTTGGTGGCAATTTTACAAATAAAAGGATTTCATGTGTAATTATGCTAAAGCTTGGGGAGAGGTTAGTATAATTCAACCATTACTTTATATTTTTAAAGTATGGTGAAGTTGAATTTCATTTAAAATAATGTAAGTAGAACATAAAATCAAGCTATCACATAACAAAGGACATGAATAATAGAACAATATACCCAAGCAAGCTATAAATTTCATGTTTGTTTAAATCTATATATACATATAAAAGAAACATTAAATAATTGAAAAATACTCTAATAGTAGATAAGTCCCAACCAACATTATTTTTTCTAAAGCGTTTTGCCAAAAACTAAAGCTTATGCTTCTTTTTTATATTTAAAAGAGAACAACAGTAAAGAACAAGAGTAATCTTACATTCTTTATGAATTGCTATTACAAAAAAAACTATATGGCAAGAAGCTTGAATCAACAATCATTAGCATAAACAATTCAGAATTATAACTTACTTCTCCCTTTTTGGTATCTTCTAGTCGATTGAAAAAGCGTATTACATAAAAATCCTGAGAAAATAAAAATAGTTAGCTTTGATTTAGTTTGTAGGGAAATAAAACATATAATTTAAAATCTCAAGACACCAGTTCATTAGTGGTTTTCCTAAAAATGAATATAAAATAAAAACTATAACATGATCAGTTTACTTAAGAACATAAAAAAAGGAAGTTAATAGTATTTTACCCTATTATTGACCTTTCGACATCCTACTTCCTCCACCGTGAGTGTATGCCCGACAACTCCCTGTCTAATTGGTTTCTGCATAATGAAAAACCATAAATGGTATACGAAATAGCTAAGCTAGATAAAGAGAAATATTATGAAAGAAATGAAAGTGTAGACTAATAAATGATTACATTTCACAATTATATGCTACATTAAAAATTATAATTGGAAAATATAAAATAAATAAAATATTATTGGACAAATAATATGAAACACACAATTATCACAGACATACAAAAGTGATTTGAGAGCATAGGAAAGAATAGTTAAAAATTTAAATTAAAATATTATGCCAGTCTACAAAAGGACAAAAAAAAAGTCCATCTGATGATTGAAACTATAGATATAGTTGCATGTTCAATTGAATATTTATTCATGACCTAGAAGCAATTCTTTTATATAATCACACAAGAAAATATATTATTGGAACATGCTTGTCTAAGATTTCCAATAAGGTGATTTAAAAAAAAAAAGGCTTGCTTCAAATTGAAAACCATATATGCCAAGTGAAGTTTGATTGCATTCCATTTTAACCCAAGAAAGTAAGTTTGCAATTTTCAAAGTACATTATAAATATGAATGCGTTATGAAATTAAAATGAAGAGATTTAAACGTTATTATAGTTTATTCTTTATAAAATTCAATTTGGTGGCAAATTTAGTGAGATTTCTCAATATAAATAACAAGTAATGAACGCAGAAAGATCATGAACAACTAGAAGAGCAGAATAGGAATTTAAAAGACATACAATGCCTGGGTTCTCATGGGGGTCACGCTTGTACATGGCAACGCACTTGCCCCTAATGAATAGGAATCGTAGGTGGCGATACTCATGGCCGATGGAATTCACACCCAGATGATAAACCCAACCAAAGAATTCAAATATCCCTTTATCTTCATTGTTCTCAAATCTTCCACTTGCTGACTCATTTGATGAATCCATCCTATCAAGCATTGCATTCGATTTCTAGCAATCAGAAAGTTGGATTAGTAAGATGCAAATGAAACGGAAACATTACACTAATTATTCTCCCTTTTAATTTATTTTCCTTTACCTTAATTTCTCCGAAATGGCTGGGTATTGTTCAGTGGTCATAAACATGTGTTCCTTATTTGTACACGTTGTATGTATGAGTTAGGTTCCATTTTTTGCCTGTTCAGCTTGACCTGTCAAGTAGTACCAGTTTTTTCTATTTTATTATATATTCATTATTTTTTCTTTTGTTGTCATATCGTTTAATTTTGTTTTGTGCACCAAATTTGGGTATGGCATTTATATCTATATATTCCCCTATCTATTATATAAAGCTAAAATTATTAAAGACATAATATTTATAATTTTATGTTTTAGCATGCTTTCAAGAAAATAAAAATGTGGAAATGCCTTATAAGGTATAGAGTAACAGGTATGGTTTTAAAAATTTAAAATATATTTTTCAATTATATTCTTTCACGTTAACATATTTCTTTCTTTTAAATTGATTTTGAATTATTGTAAATTAGCATATTCTACTTTTCCAATCTACATTCCAATCAAATCAAACCATTTTCTTACATCTTTTAAAATTAGCATAAATCAGCATTAGATTTTACTAATTAGTTAACTTAATTTTCTTCATCAAATCTTTTCTTTTATCAACCAAATAATATTACAATCAACCAAATTCAATGCCAAGTTCTACATATGCCCATTCATACTGAACAGTCTAGGGGTAGCCAATCACAGATCATACACAAGGTGGCACCATCATTAAGCACACACGTCCTTACACCATTTACATGATTGCACCAGCTTTACCTCAAGCCTTTCATGTTCCTCACTACAACATGCTCACCACCACTATCATATTCACATCCAAGTATAGACCATAGCCACCTACATTCATCCATCTCCATTGCGAACCACAAACCATAATCCTTTAGGCTCTTTATCCTTCACCATTTCATCATTGAACCTTCACCTTCATGTTGCACAACCACAAACAACCATGTCACAACCCAAGACTCATGAACCACCATGACTCTTCACTATCGCCAAAACTCAAACCACCATATTGACGACCATCGCATTGCACCATAACCACAGTTACCTTCATCCCATATGTGAGCATACTATCACCACGATCACAGCCACTGCATCGCCTTAGTCCTATAACCCTTTGTCACATCCCTATCTCTTCATGGATGTGCCACCGCGAGTCAATCACCCACTTGTGCCCCAACTTTGATGTTAAGGTTGGCGTCGATGTCACGTACAAGGCCATCTCATGCACACAGCCAAGACCATGTGCCCATTGTGCAAGGTTAAGTTGAGTGCCATCACACAAGGACATCACCACTGCTGCAAGCCGCATGGCCTTCCCTATGGTTGAGCACAAGGTTTTAAATTGCGGACCGCATCACGTGATGCGGCCGCAATATTGCGGTTGCAGTCCGCAGCGCAACCGCATCGCGGTGTGATGCATTTTCACACAAGTTGACCGCAACGTAACCGCATCGGATCGTATTAGGCCCGCATCGGGCCGCAACAAGGCCGCAACAGGTTCCTTTTTCAAGTTGCAGACGCGCAAAAATTTCACACCGCATCAGCCGCAATGCACATTGCGACGACCGCATTATCCGCAACCACAACGACCGCAATCGCAACCGCATCCGTGACTGCAACCGTAATTTAAAACACTGGTTGCACATGACACATTTACTTTCTCTTTCTCTTAAATTTCAATTTGTGCTGAAATGATGCTTCTAGAGCACGTCTTGACGTTTGGATTGCTTTTCCCTTTTTTTTCAGTTTGGGCCATTTGGTTTGTTTTTACTGTTGAAAGTTCAAACTAGTCTCATGACCAAATTCAAACTAATCTTTTATTTTTTTTCCTTGGTCTTTTATATATATGCTTCTTTGTTAAGGTATATACGTCAATGAAGCCACGAAAATATCTTCATGGATGAAGCTCTAACATGGAGCTTGTTCATGAATGTCACCTACTACATTTATTGTGTCAGGCTTATTTTATGGTACATTCTATAAAATTTGGTGCATCATGCACCCAATTACATTGTTTAGATTTAAATTTAAAGCAAAAATTAAAAAAATATGTACTATCTCCCTCTACCTTTTCCCTCCACCACCATCCCCTCTCCGTAGCTGAAATATATGTTCGTGACTAGACAAACCATGAGCAATATTGCAGCACCACCACCAGTGTCTTACAAGTGTGCAACCACAGTGAGCAGTGCCTACCACCTGCATAGCCACCATGAGTAACAGATCCACCGCTAGAAGCCCAACAACTGTGTGGTCCATTAATCCCTGCCTCGGCCCATCAATCTCAAACTCGATTTGTTGGTCTCCACCTCCTCTATTATATACCTTAATTGGAAATTATGAAAGTTGTTTTTTAATGCCTTTTCCCTATTTATTTACTCCCTTACTATGTTTCTTTGAAGTCCCACAAGAAATGCTCTATGTAATATCATTTTTTTTAAGTCTTGTATTTTGTCTTTCAAATTTTACAAAGGTGGTGGATTCATCTTCTGGTTTCATATGAATTGTGTTAAGCAATATCATTTCTTTTGTAACGTAGATAGCAATTTGGATAATTTAGTTGTAAAGAATGGGTGGCAGTGGAGAAGAGGGGTAGTTGGTAGAGGGAGATGCTGATTTTTTTTAATTTTTGTTTAAATTTAAATCAAAACAATCTAGTTGGGTGCATAATGAATCAAATTTTATAGGATGTACCATTTAATATGCCTAACACAATAAATACAATTGGTGTCATCCATGAACAAGCTACACATTAGAGCTTTATCCATGAAGCTATTTTGCAGCTTCATTGAAGTATTTGCCCTTTATTAATTAGATTTATATTATTTTTTTGTTTGGTTTAGCTTTTAATATCATTATGTTTCTTTCTGTTTAGTTTGATTAGGCTTGGTTTAGTTTTTGTAATCATAGTGCATTTGTTGGTGTCTTCCTGCCAAGGAACTTTCTTGTGTATGAAAACAAAGAACAAGTAATAAAAGTCTCTTTTTCATCCGGGCAACAATATGCAACACTGATGTATGGTGTAGACATCCTCAAAGGTTATATGAATTGTAAAGATTATTGAGTACTTCATATTGCCATTAATCTTGTGCAAAGAGTATATTTATTCTCTTAACAAAATCTCTTTTTAATTAATTAAAACTAACCCAACACACCAAAGGAAACATCGATGCAACCAATAACTATCAAAAATTGATTTTATTTAAATTTTGTTCCTTTATTTTCATTTAATTTTCTTTTCCTCTTTTGTCTTAGTTTTTGTACTAATTGTTGTGATTTTAAGGGAAAAATAAATATTATTAAGTTATAAATTAATTTGCATAATGAGTTCTGGGATAACTATATTTTATACAGATGTATTACGGGTATAGTGAAATTTAATTTTCATCCTTCCATAATCATCATAATTAGACTCCCAACCCTAAACCCTAAACTCTCTTAAAGGATCATTCTATAATCAAAACTTTTTTTGTTTTTCCAAAATAAAAATTGGTGCTCACTCCTTTTTTTATAATTTATTTCTTTTAAATAAATTCTTTGTTGTCATTTTATTCATGGCATCCTACGAGGATGTTGTGACAATTGTGAATGACACTTTACTTGAAACTTAGCAAAATGGTAGCCCCATGGTCTTTTTTTATTGAACCAAGAGTTACCTTTTCTCTTGAGATTTCATTTTATGGTACCAAAAGAATTCGTACGGGTTCTAAACACGGACTAAGCAAGCTAGTTGCATTTTGTAGAGACATTGAGAATATTCATTTGATTTGCATTAAGATCTACACATTATGAAATGCATTTTGATATGCATGATGTGTAACGCCCTAATTTTTACCAAAATGCCCCTGAGGTCATTTTTACTCTAGAATCGAGGACGGCTGGTCTAGGCTATCCTCAAGGGGTTAGTGCAATGCTTGAAAGGGATTAGATAAGTTGTGAGTGGTGTTAGAGGCGAAAACCTCAATTCATGATTTCTGCTCGTACGTGAAATTATCAAAGTACCCCTGAGGTAATCCAACGTGAGGTTAATTGCCCACTGAACCCAGACATTATCTGGAAGTTTGAAATATTATTTTTAAGAGATGCATGACGTCTGTATAAGCTCGGGTGGTCCTGGGGAGTTTTGTATAAAATTACCATTTTACCCCTAATTAAGTGCATAATAAGCATAATCGTGTGATCAAGGGAACATGAGCAATATTAGACTCTAATTAAAGATCAATAAATTTTGATTATTAATCTTGAGTTAAAATAATTAATTGAAATTAATTAGGGCCTAAGATTGCTTAGGGAAGCTCAAAATCCCTTCTTTAATCTAAGACTTTATGTCATGTCTAGTGCAATAGTATTTTCTCTCTCCAATTCCCTAAATCATGAAAACCATGATGGGATGAAATTTCTAGCTAATAAAGGTGGATTTCCACTAAATGAACAAGATAACTCTCTAATCATGTACCTTGAATGACCTTAATCATTTGCTTTCTTGTCCAAACACTCAATTACAAATTCTTAATCAAATCTACCTCTAAACACAACTCCTAACACACATGAAATGAAGATATTTTTCCTCCTTCATACCTCCCACATGGCCGTCCACTCCTTCATTCCCATCACACTCTCACATTTCATTTTCATACACTTACATACTCAAAGAAACTCACACTTCACCATTCACTTTTTTGGATCACAAGCTTGTCCAAAAAACTAGTCTTGCAAATTCTCTCTTCTCTCTCTTCTGAAGATTTCCTTTTTCTTCTTTCTCTACCACAACAACCACCATCCTCCACTACCTCTCAAACCTCAAGCCACCACCCACCACCAAAGGCCACCCCTAAGAAACACAATCTTTCCATCTTTAAACACAAGAACTTAAGAGAAACCTTCCTTCCTCTTTTCCCTCTCTTGGCCAAGATTATTATTGTCTCAAGAGAAGATTTTTCTTCTCATTTTATCATACAAGATCAAGCTCTTCCCTTACAAATAAGAAAATATCTTTTGTAGGGAATTTTGTTTTGAGTTTTCTCTTTCTTTTTCCTTCTCATTTTCAATTTTTGATGATGAATGGATGAGTTTTGCTCTTTTCTTCCTTTCCATTTTTGGTTTGAACTTTCCTTTTTCCTCTCTTTATTCTTTTGGTTTTGTTGTTGTTGAATGGTTAAAAATCATAGCTTGATGATGAGGGTCTTTGATGTTAGTTATGATACTACCATTTGTTTGACCTCTAGAGCTTAAGGTATGATTTTTGGTTTCAAAAGAAAAATGACAAAAGATTGTTTTATTATTGTTCTTGAGTTGTTTTTGTTTGAGCTTGATGATGAGTCCAAGGGAATGAGGTTCTTGGAACCATGGTGTTGAGGGACTCTAAAGCTCATTTCCATTTTGTGAGGTTGATTGAGGTTGAGGAGTTGTTCCTCTAAAAGTCTTGAGTTTGGAGCTTAAAGTGTTCATGTTTATATTTCAAGTGCTTGCATCTCATGTTTAAATTTCAAGTCTTGCATATCATGTTTATTTCTATGTTATCACTTTAAATCTTGAAGATAAGAAAATGAACTTACATTTCATGTTTAAATTTCAAGTCTAGCATGTTTATATTTCAAGTCATCACTTAAGACTCAAATAATAAAAATAGACATGCATTCTCATATTTATATTTCAAGCTCTTTCATTTTCATGTTTAAATTCCAAGCCTTGCATATCATGTTTATTTTCAAGTCATCACTTTAAATCTTGAAGATAAGGAAAAAGGACTAGCATTTCTATGTTTAAATTTCAAGTCTTGCAAATTATGTTTATATTTTAAGTTATCACCTAAATCCTAAAGCTCGAAACTTGCCTCTTTCATCTAAAATGGATATTTTGATCTCAAACATGTCAAGAAGTTGGAGATCTTGAAGTTGGCCTTGTTGATAATGAATCTTAGCTTTTGAGTTGTGCAAAAGAGTTTTGAAAGGTTAAAGTACTTAAGAAAGGAAAAATGTGATTCTAAGTGATCTAGGGATCTTTATGTGAAATCTTTGGTTTTATTGGAAAGTTTGATTGGGTTTGGAATAATGTAAGTTTGATTTTAAAGAAAATATTGGAATGGTGTTTAAAATGGTTTTAGAATGAATGGATAACTTGAGAAATGCCAAAACTTGAGTTTTTCAACTTTTGGGGTTTCGGGTAATTGATTACTAGCATGTTGTAATTGATTACCAGTATGTCTTTACTGCCTAAAAATGAGCTTCTGACCTTGGTAATCGATTATCATCCTTTGTAATCGATTACCAAGATGTTCTTGAGTCCCAGAAAGTATTTTCAACGCTGGTAATCGATTACATAGCCCTTGTAATGGATTACCAGAAGCTCAAACATGTCAATTTCAAAAAATTGAACTGTGTAATCGATTAGCAGCTCATATAATCGATTAGCAGAACCTGATATGTGCAAATAAGTATGTTTTCACTTCAAATAACATGTATTGATGACTTTGCATGCTTGATCTTGAGTTATGTGAATGATGATCTTTATCCTGTTAAGCATAGCATATGCATTAGCTAAGTTCGGTCCTTGATTCCAGCACATTGGATAGGAGAATGTTTATTGTTATATTTGATTATGACCTGTTTAAGGATATATGCAATGAATGTTATGCATGATTATGTGATCAATTGTATGAATAAGTTATGACATGTTATAGTTATGCTTGAATAATTGAGATACATGATTTATGAAGATTATGAGCATGATATGTTGAATGATTTGTATTGCATCTCTAGAGAACATGCCAAGGTTAAGGTGACATAAAACTTATGGAAATGATCCTCTAATAGAGTTTATGAGAGGTGGGCTAATACTGACCCTTTGGATTCCTCTAATTAAAGGTTATGAGAGGCGAGCCAACAATGGCCCTCTGGACTACTCTGATTAAAAGTTATGAGAGGCGAGTCAATACTGACCTTATAGACTCCTTGACTTAAAGGCTATGAGAGGTGATCTAATAAGATGATCCTATGCCATGAGAATAAAATATTAAACAATAAGTTATGATTATATGTTTCATGGTTGCATTTCTAGATAATATACTAAAAGTCAAAGGTGACATAAGCCATATGGAAATGACCCCCTAGACTCCTCGAATTAAAGGTTAGGAAAGGTGATCCAATAAGGAAGTTGTATGCTCATAACAAGAAAGTTAAGTTAAGACAAGAAAGTGATATGTTTTCCCCTCTATTACCCCATATTAAATCTAGCAAAGGCTAGTTAGGTTGAGCCCATCCAGGGCAATCAGTGTTGTGGAGTTTTGATGCTGCGTTTAAAATCATCGGGGAAGATGTGATGGTTGGTTTTCAAATGTGCACGTAAGAAGGTGGTTATTAAGAAAAGAACTTAAGAGTTCATATATGAGAAAGTGAAGTATCATGGGTTCTCTTGCCTTCCCATGCATGATTCATCATGTTGGTCCTACTATGCATTCTTTTACTTGCCTCTTAATTGCATAATTTGAATGCTAAGTTACCTAAGAAAGAAAAAGAGGAGAATTGTATGCATAGTTGGATATGTTCCATACGCATCCATACAATGTCTTTGTGTACTTGGAATATTGCATAAGGTATTGACTTGCATTCATAATATGGTATAGTGCATTCATGACATTAAAGACTCAAGCTAAAAGATACAGGCCTCAGCTAAACGTATTTAGAACTTAATAAATAAATCTTAATTATGTCCATTGCTTTCATAATGAAACCCGAGGTTCCTAAGGATGACGATGATGACATGTGTGTAGAGATGGAAACCCTACTGAGATTCTTATACAAGTTTCTCAATCCTTCTCTTTCCTTCCATCTTCATCTTCAGACAAGATTGATGGCGATATCCGTGGACTTCCTTGAGACACTGGCATAGGAGTTGCACGATGGTCGAGATCAGAGTGGCACAATGGAAGCGGAGATATAGACCTTCCCATTTACGGCACTTAGGAGTTATCTCGTCTTCATTCAAGCTCGTATTTTAGATTTTAGTAGATGTGTACCCGCAAGTGGTTTTAGCTTCATCATAGTCATGTCTAGCTTTTTGATTTACTATATGCTCAACCTCTATAGGTGGGCTCAGAATTTTTAATGTGGTATTATACTCATGGGATATCTCCACATTAATATCATTATTGTTTGATATGTTATCTAAAGTTAATGTTATAATATAATGATGTTCTTAATTATGTTATACCTTGTTGTGATTTGCATGCATGTTGTGTGATGGATGGTTAGGTATATGCCAATGTTATGTACAAATATTAAGTATTATATGATGAATAATTATATGCTATAACTTATACGCGAATGGCTCATAGTTTAGTCTTTCAAAAAAAAAAAAGGGTTGTATTTTCCATAAACTTATTTTCAAAGTTTAAAAATTAAAGTAAAATTCTGAGATGAAAGAGTAACAACTAACGATTAACCATTATGCGTCTTGGGTGTATTGTATCAAAAGTTAGGGTGTTACATTTTGGTATCAGAACAAAATGTAACCCCTTAACTTCCAAATACATATGGAAATGACCCTCTAGAATCCCCGAAGTAAAGGTTATGAAAGGTAATCCAATAAGTTGGCCTTCTAGACTCCTCGAATTAAAGGTTATGAGAGGTGAACCAATAAAGTGATATGTACATGATTCCATATATAAGTAACATACTAAGCCTAAGGTGACATAAAACACACAAAAATGATCATTTAGACTCTCCAAATTAAAAGTTATGAAAGGTGATCCTATGCCCCTATCCCATACTCTGGGAGTCAGGAATTAGCTTATCAAGAGGATAAGTGTGAGTTAGTGACGACTAGTGAGGTATAAGCTCATAACCTAAAACTCTCAAAGGAGAGAATAATAGGGCGGCCCCAAGGAAAAGAAAATAAAAAGCCCAATTCACCTAAAAGATTAATGTAACACCCTAGTAATTAACCAGATACACCTAGGTTGAATCTGATTAATGACTAGACTTTACTCCTTGCTTTGGTTCTTTCTTCACAATTTGAAAATACTTAGTGAAATTACGAGCCATTTTTTTTTTAAACACATAATTGAAAACGTGAGCCGAGTACAACGTGAACGAGTAAGCGGAGTATAATAAGACGTTTAAGAATATAGCATATCACATCATATCACTTAGGCTCCATCATATAACATCCATAAGCACATTATAGCATATATTTACATACAATAACCTCACTCAAAGGGTGGGTTATGTTCATACATCATTATCTTATGCAAACCCATCAAAAGAAAATATACAAAAGGAAATACATGCCCCTAAACTAGATAACTCCATAAGCCGGGAAGGTTATCCTAAAACTAGGGTGCATGAACACTCATAAATCTACTAAGAACCTTCTATGGCCACTGTCCTGGAAATGGGGGAATAAATCCGATCCACTGATGAGCTCCCTCGGGAGGGGACACACGAGATGCACCAAACTGGGGTCGCATGGGCCTTACTCCCTAACCTCTGAACAAGCTGTTTCCTGCTACCCTCTCTTACACGTGTGGGAGTAGGAGCGAGCTCTCCGAGAATATACATGAGTAGGAGTGTCCTCTGAAGGATCAGGTTCAGAATATCTCGTCTCGGGAACATACTCTCGAAATCCATCGACAGCAGATGAAGCGGGATAAGAACGTAACATCCTTTCATCAAGTGGACGTGCATGTTCGAAAACCATTTCATCGCCATAGGGAAATGAGAGAAAATCGATAACTAGGGACAGGATGTGCAAATGGACGACCTATGTAAATAAAAACACGAACTGCGCACCTCCCTTCAAAATGATACGAGCGATGCACCGGATCATAGTGGAATTCCCAAGTAGGGGTATCAACGAACAGGACGAATGTCGCCATTTGAATCTGGAGACAATAACGGAAATAAAGAAAAGGGAGTGAGAATCTTGCTAAAGAATTCTCAGTAGGGTACCTCCTTCTACAGTGTCATCATCAAAGTCCCCAGGAACCTCGGGATTATTCTAAAATAGTGAGCATGCAAAGATTCATTTTAAGTTCGGACAAATACTTAACCGAGGTTCGTCAATTTTTAATCATGCGTCTTATAATGCATCATAATCTTAACATGTCATATTTACAATGAACTTTTCCTTTATCATTACATCATTTTCCTCATCATCATTATCAAATAACATGCATAAAAGAACGCCATATAATATTAGCTACATGTGGACATAGTGCACATATTTCATTTCTTTAGTGCCTTAGGTGACTTAAAAATCTTATCATCATCATTATTTTCCTTAGGCCACCCTATACTCCACCCTTTTGGGAGTAATTTAGGTTATGAGCTCATACTTTACTAGTCGTCACTAGCATATACTTATCCCTTTTGATAAGCTAAAGTCAGGCTCTACCCTTTTGAGAGAACGGGTTAGGGGGCAAAAATCACCTTTTCACCACCTATAGTCTGATGGTTCCAAAGGATCATTTTCTTATAAGTTTAAGTCACCATTAAATCTTTGCATGTTATATCATAATACAATAAATAAACATCATAACATTTTCTCATTTATAGTCTTAAGCTAGAATAATATATATCAACTGTAATCATGCATATGGGAGATTCCCAGGAAAGAGAGGTGGGTCACAATGGACACGCTTAACTACCAAGTCTTTCCTTAACCAGAACCTTTCCAAATTACACTTTTACAATGATACACTTTCTTCTAGCAACAAAGGTGAATTTTGCATAATAAAGAACATTTCATGTATAAGCATTCTCATTATTTGCAACAAAGAACTATAACATACAAGCCAGGAAATCATTCAATGATATCAAGTACTTAATAAGCATCCAATCCTTACATAGAATTATCAATTATAGAACTAATTAGTTACTAAACCAATTATGAATCATTCTCTTAACAATAAACCATAATTATCACAACTTCAATCATATCAAATCATTATCACACATTGATACTAAACTCGATCAGTGGCTGAATCATGAACCTAATGCAATTACATAGAATCATATTTTAAGTGCATATAAAATACTAGTTCCCCGTAAAATCCTTGCAAAGCCTTAAAACTCATTTAGAAACTAGTTCTTTGTCAAATTTGGGAGGATCTTCACAAATAAAATACACACTTAAGATAAAAGGAGTAAGTCTCGAGCTTTAGAGATTTAGGTGACATCTTAGAATTATAAACATGCTATGCAACCTTATTTTAATCTTATCTTTATAAGGTGATAGCTTGGAATTATAAACATGATATGCAATTCCATTTCTTTATCTTTAAGATTTAAGGTGATGACTTGAAAATTAAACATGATGCAAGAACTTGAAATATAAACATGATACAAGAAATGGAGCTGTGTAATCCGCAAGGACCAAGAGAGGAGAAGAGAATATTAAGAAACCGGAGCGGCGGTAGTCCGCAGACGATAGAGAGAGGGAGAAGAGAATATTAAGAAACCGGGAGAGTAGTCCGACAGACCATGCGAGAGGGAGAAGAGAATTATTACTACACCTTTTTACACTCGAATCTCAAGACTTTTTAAAGAATAAATTCTTTAACTCCAATAATCATATTTCTTTGCTTGTGATACATGGGCAAGTCTTTGAGCTCTAGGATCTTTAGGTGATGGCATAAAATAAACATGCCATGCGTTGATTCTTTTTAGCCATTATAAAATATAGTGAGAGCATAAATTAAATATGAGATGCAACCTCTTTATTATCTTGAAAGATTAAGTGATGACTTGAAACGTAAACATGAAATACAAGCTTGGAATTTAAACATGAGAAATGCAAGTTCATTTATTCATTCTTGAAAATTTAGTGATGACATAGAAGGTAAAACATAGTTATGCAAAGCATAAACTTAATCATGGATGCAAATTCATTTTGTTTCTTTACTAGAGCTCCTTCAAGACTTTAAAAGAATTATAAATTCAACCCAATACATATCTTAACAAGAAATAAAACATAAAAGGAAAATACATCTTTCAAGTTCTAAACTAAAATCTTTGTTTTAGCATAATAAAGCATTATTCTTTAAAGTTTTGCATCAAGTGGAATTTTCAAGCTTTAGAGGCCTAACTTGTGATGGATTTACAACCCACCTCAAGGTCCTCATCATCAAGCCATCATCTTAGTTCCACCTAGGCCATATGGTTGAATTGGTTAAAGAAAAATTGAAGAGGAAAACCAAAATGAAAAGCTAAGGTAAGTTCATAATTTCATCATTTTGAGCTAAAAACACAACTCCTCAAAGCATAGAAATAAATTTAGAAACTACTCCCTACCTAATCTGAGTTGAAGAAGAGGAAGAGAACTTGGTTTCTTGAAGTGAAATGAAACAAAATCCTTTGAAAAAATTGAAGAAAGAATTCAGCCAAAGAGGAGGAAGAAAGAAAGTTTTGGTGCTCCTAAAAACTAGTTATGAACCAAGCATTCCAAGACCACTCAAGCAAGCCTATTTATAGAAGATTTTGAGGCTTCTAATTGGCCAAAATGATGAGGTAGTGGATGGAATTTGCAGGAGAAATAAGGGAGGAAAAATCATTTTAGACAAAGTTGTATGAAATTAAGGAATTATGTCTCTTATGGTGACATTTTGGCATTTTGTTTTAGTGCAACTTTTGGCAATAATTCAGCTGCATAATGACATCAATAATTTCGTCCATTACAGCCCAAAGAAGTGAAATTTGTGTGTTCCATGCATTATTTAGGTGTAGGCAAGGTATTCATGTAATTTAGAGAATTTACGGTTTAAGGGTTTAAGTGAATTAGTAAGCAATTTGGGTGTTTTTGAGCAATTTTGGGTTCTAATCAATCTAAATACATAATTTTGACTCTAGATTAATATTTAGAATTTAATAAGCTTTAATTTGAGCCTAATATTGCTTAGGTTTGGTATATCAATCAAAAATCCCGAAATTCGCAAAACGCCTAAAACAGGGGCAAAATCGTACTTTAACTTAAAACGCCTCGAGGCCACCCGAGCTTAACCAATGGTTAATCATGGCTTAAAAACACATTTTAAAACATTTTAGTGAGGTTCGGGCTCAGCCAAGACACATCTGGAGTTAAAACAAATTAAGCAGAGGCTGCTTTGGTCATTTCGTCGGAACTCAAATTGTGAGATCCTATACGCTCTATTAACACACATAACATAAACAATCCCTTATTATCCTCAAAATATCCCCTTGAGAATAGGTGGGGCCCACGATCCTCATTTTCTCGAAAAATAACTTCAGGCGCATTTTGGTCATTTTATACGTACAGAAATTCGGGATTTGCGACTCTCGCATGAATCGTTCCTAACCTCTCTTCTAACGTTATATTCCTTTATTGAGGATTGTTCGGCCTCAAATCTTATGTAATAATTACCTACGATAATTGAGTAATTTCTAATGACAGTAAAAATTACAGTAAAAATTGGGGCGTTACAATTAATGAGGAAAAGATTATACTGTAAGAGTTTGCATTCTTTACTATAAGACATTTGATTGAAGCATTGGTTATGTGTCCATGGTTTATCATGTTGCATCCTTGCATTAAGATGCATACTAAAATAAGCAGGCCTCGGATTAATAATATTTAGAACTTAAGAACTGAACCTTATATACATGCCCACTATTTTATAATGAAACCCGAGATTCCTGAGGACGTAGATGATGACACTAGATAGGAGGCGAGAGCCTTACGAAGATTCTTTTACAAGTTTCTCATTCTCTCATTCTCTCTTTCCATCTCATCTTTAGAGCAGGATTGCTTCGTTTGTGATCTTCGTTGATGTGCCCACTTGGGAGATGCATTTCAATGCCACCCATCAGTCTTTAGCTTCTGATTCTCTCTTGCCTTTTTGTTCCGTGACCCCCTCGTGTTTGAGCGTGTGTGACTACGTGGGGAGCAGACTTGCCATACCCGTCTTGCTACTTTTGCCATTTGTGACTGCCCGGACTACATTCCCCGATCACCCTCTTACTCGATGGAGTCAGAGTATGACCCGTCTGAGAATTCCGCCACTCAGTGTCCTTCTGAGGGTTCCACACCCACTGTTCCTATGGAGGTTGGAGGTTGTAGTGAGGCTACTATGACCCAGCCCATGAGAGGGGCTAGGGTAGCTATGCGACCGTGCCGAGGTGCCTACGCCCATCCAACTCACCGTTTGGCTACACCCGATGAGTTGGCTTAGTGGATTAGCTACCTTCCTCCCTCCTAGGAGCGCCAGCAGTAGAGGATGTTAGTGGATCTTACAGAGCACCTATGCACGTGATACGTAGATGATAGCCTTCTTTTAACTTTTGAGGTAAAGTGTGAGTTTCTTTGAGTATGTAAGTGTATAAAAATGAAATGTGAGAGTGTGATGGGGATGGACGAGTGGCCGGCCTATGGGAGGTATGGGGGAGGAAAAATATCTTCATTTCATGTGTGTTAGGAGTTGTGTTTAGAGGTAGATTTGATTAGGCATTTATTATTGTAATTGAGTGTTTGGGTAAGAAAGCAAATGATTAAGGCCATTCAAGAAATGATTAGAGAGTTATCTTATTCATTTAGTGAAAATCCACCTTTATTAGCTAGGAATCTCATCCCATCATGGTTTCCAGGATTTAGAAAATTGGAGAGAGAAAATACTATTGCACTTGACATGACACAAAGTCATAGATTAAGGAAGGGATTTTGAGCTTTCCTAAGCAATCTTAGGCCCTAATTAACCTCAATTAATTATTTTAACTCAAGATTAGTAATCAAAATGTATTAATCTTTAATTAGAATCTAATATTGCACATGTTCCCTTAATCACACGATTAAGCTCATTATGCACTTAATCAGAGGCAAAACGGTAATTTTGCTCAAAACTCCCTGGGACCACCCAGGCTTATACAGACGTCATGCATCTCTTAAAAATAATATTTCAAACTTCCGGATAATATCCAGGTTCAGTCGGCAATTAATCCTGGGTTGGATTATCTCAAGGGTACTTTGGTAATTTCACGTACGGGCATAAATCAGGATTTGAGATTTTCGCCTCTAACACTACTCATAACTCATCTAATCCATTTCAGCATTGCACTAACTCCTTGAGGATAACCTAGACTGGCCGTCCTTAATTCCATAGAGAAAATGAGCTTAGGGCCATTTTGGTCATTTTGTACAATGGAAAAAATCGGGGCATTACATGGTGCTTCAAAACTAAAATATATTTCAACATGCATATTGTATAATGACAAACTCATAATGCACATAAACATACAAACAAAATAGAATCCTACATAAGAATATGTCTTATAAATAGAATCCTACACATACCTATTTGTGAAGTGATTGTTTAACTTATGCACCACAAAAGTACAAGAATAACTACATCATAAACCAAACAATAACATAGCAAATGATATATCATTTTTTTTTATACATGACTAGATATATCTTTGTGAAATGTGCCATCACAAAGTGTTAGGATTTTGATCGAAATAGTGTTGGGATAAAAGTCCCACATTGCTTATAATTGGGATGGAAGGGGGTTGTCAAGGCTATATATATGAGCCTAAGTTCTCCATTTCAATTTGCACCAGTCAGAAACACTTTAAGCTTGTATCTGATTTTTCTTCCTCTGTACTCTTGTTTTAGAGTGTTGTGAGGCATAGTTCAAATATTTGCTTTGGAGAGTGTGGGCATACTGGGGTGTGAGTGTTTAAGAGAGAAGTCTGTGTATTATAATAATTTTTACATAGTAAGATTCTCTAGTTGTCTTTTGACAGCGGTCGTGATTTTTCTCCGGTTTTGGAGTTTTCCACATTAAATTATTGTGTTGTAGTTGTGTTGCTATTTTATTTCTCTAATTAAGGTGGTTCTCAAAGAGGAAAAGTCACGTATTTTCCCAACACAAAGAACATCCTTTCTAGCTATCAGAAGACATGATGGGAAATAGGAATATAGAGTAAAAGATGAAATAATTTGTATGTATTATTGATGTGCTACGTGTGAATTACAAAGATGCATAACCTATTTATAGGCCTAGAATATAATACAATAAATCAATGTCAAATCAAAACATAATGACAAAAATTCAAACAATACAAAATTAAGTAAATCTAAATAAATATAAGATAATTCTTGATTCTTAGCACTCTCTTTCAAGTTAAAGCTTATTGATTAAGCTTGTTATAATTAAATGAAGATTGGCAGGGGATGCAAGAGCTACAAGGGGCTTGTGCAGAACAAGAAAAATGTTGTAGAGTTTGGGGTGAAATAATGATTATGCCGGAGGGCCTGGACGGAAGCATTATATATCATACATTTTGTTGAAATTAGAAAAGACTCCTTTACATATATGTTCTTTACAAATTGATTTTAGTATATATTACTAAGATTATGTTAAGATTTATTTAGATAACTATCATTTATATTTGTGGTGTAAATATCAATTAGGATTTAAGAATACATATATAAAGTATTAATTTGTAGTTTCTTCCTTTTATTAAAGATTGTAATTATTCTATAAAGATTTGATTATTAGTGTGTATATATGAAATATTTCACATATATTATTTTCGTAGTAATGATGTTAGCATAAAGCATTTCATATTGTTAGTAGATATAATTTTTCAAGTAGTTATAAAATAGTCAAATACTTCCAATAATATAAATATATTGAATTTGTAACACCCTAACTTTCAACACAATATGCTTAGGATGCATAATGGTTAATCGTTAGTTATTACTCTTTCATCTCAGAACTTTACTTGATTTTAAACTTTGAAAATAAATCTATGGAAAATATGACCCATTTTTTTAAGACCAACCATGAGCCATTCATGCATAAGTTATAGTGTATAAATATTCATCACATAATACTTAATATTAGTACATATCATTGGCATATTCTTAACCGTCCATCATGTAGCACACATGCAAATCACAACAAAGTATAACATTGACTTTAAATTCATGTCAAATAATAACAACAACAATAATAATATAGAAATATTCCACAAGCATAATACCATCATAATTATACCGAGCCCACCTATCGAGGTTGAGCATACATCAATTCAAAAGCTAAGCATAACTATGATATAGCTAAACCCCTCATAAACTAAGTTATGAGCATGTACTAAGACGAGACAACTCCTAAGTGTTGTAAACATGAAAGACTATATCTCCGCTTCCGCCATGCCATTCTGATCTATACTGTAGTACAACTCTTATGCTGGCATCTGAAAGAAGTCCACGAGCATCGCCATTAACCTTGTTTGAAGACAAAGATACAAAGAAAGAGAGGGAGTGAGAAACTTATATAAGAATCTCAGTATAGGTTCCACCTTCACACATGTGTCATCATCATCGTCCCTAGTAACCTCGGATCTCATTATGAAAATAGTGGATATAAATAAGGTTCACTTATTATGTTCCAAATACCATTAGCTGAGACCTATATCTTTTAGCATGAATTTTAATGTCATGGATGCAACAAGTTTCTCATGGATGCATGGCAATGGCTCCAGTGCATAAGTAACACGTGCAAATAACATAAGCATACTCACAACATGAATTTGTATTCATTTATATCCAAAACACAAGATAAGGCTAAGTATATAAGCATAAGATAAGCTAGAGAACTAAAATAATGGCAAGTAAATGAATGCATGATAGGACAAACATAATGAGTCGTATAACATTTTAGCATGCATGGGAAGGCAAGAGAACCCATAATAATTTGCTTTCTCATAATCGAACTCTCAAGTTCCTTTCTTATCAATCGCCCCTTACATCATCATCCTAAATCAACTATCTCACCTTCCTTGACGATGTTACAATCATCACCAAAACTTCACCTCACCGATCGCCTAGGATGAGCTCAACCTAACTAGCCGTCGCTAGATTTAGTATGTGATAATAAAGAGGGAAACACATCACTTCCTTGCCTTAACTTAACTTGCTTATTATTATGAGTATGCAACTTACTTGGATCACTTTTCATAAGCTTTAATTCAGGGAGTTTAAAGGATCATTTTATTAGATCACCTCTCCTAACCTTTAATTCAGGGAGTCTGGAGGATCATTTCCATATGTTTTATAACACCTTAATCTTAGCATGTTATTTAGAGATGCAATATATGAATATATCATAACTTATCATTTAGCATTTCATGCTCATTAAACACTTAGGTCATGCATCTCAATTATTCAAGCATAATCATAACATGCCATAATTTATCATGTAATTGGTCACATAAGCATGCATCACATTCTTTGCATATATCCTTAAGCATGTCATCAATCAATATCTTATAGCAGTAAAAATGCTCCTACCCAGTGTGCCCGATCAAGGACCGGACTCAGCTAATGCATATGCTATGCTTAACAGGATATATACAACATACAAGAGATCATCATTTACATGATTCAAAGATCAAGCACGCAAAGTCATCAATTCATGTTATTTCAAGTGGGAATACACTTATTTATACATTTCTGGGTTTGGTAATCAATTACATGAGCTGTAATCAATTACACAGTTCAAAATTTCAAAATGGACATGTTCAAGCTACTAGTAATCAATTACATAAGCTGTGTAATCAAGTACTAGTGTTAACATTTTGAAATTGACATGATTAGCTTGTTGCTAATCGATTACATAAGCTGTAATTGATTACCAGTGTGAAAAACACATTCTGGGCATTCAAAAATATCCTGGTAATCAATTACAAGGTGTGGTAATCGATTACCAGAGTCAAAAACTCATTTCCAGGAACTAAAAACATCTGGTCATCGATTACAGCACACTGATAATCGATTACCAGAAACTCTAGAAGTTGAAAAACTAAAGTTTTGACACCCTTCAAGTTGTTCGTTCATTCTAAAACCATTTTAAAACATCATTCCAACATTTCCTTTGAGATCATACTCACATTTTCCTAAATCAAAACAAACTCTTCATTAATAGGTTTCTAATCACTTAGAATCACATTTTTACTCCTCTTGAGTTCTTAAACCTTTCAAAAATTCTTTGTACATCATAGAAACAAGATTCAAGCCTCAAAATAAAATAAAACCAACTTAAAACTCAAATCCTCTTATGGCCAAAATATATACAACAAAAGGTATCCATGATCAAAATTTCCATTTAAGATGAAAGAGGCAAGTCTTGAGCTTCAGAGATTTAGGTGATCGCTAGAATCATAAACATGATATGCAAGTCTCATTTTAATCTTTATCATTATAAGGTGAGAACTTGGAAATATAAATATGATATGCAAGATTTGAAATATAAATATGAGAATGCAAGTTCATTTTAAGTCTTTAAGGCTTAGGTGATGGCTTGAAATATAAATGTGAAAATGCAAGTCCATTTCTTTTCTTTAAGATTTGAGGTGATAACTTAGAATATAAACATGATATGCAAGGCTTGGAATCTAAACATGAGATGCAAGAAGTTGAAAAATAAACAATGTAATCCGTTTTTACATCTCATTAGGCTCCAATACTCAAGACTCTTTTTAAAGAATGAAAACTCTTTAACTCCAATCAATCTTACAAAATGGAAGTAAGCTTTAGAGTCCATCAACACCATGGTTCCAAGAACCTTATTCTTTGAACTCGCTACCAAGTTCAAATAAAAATAGCTAAAGAAAACCAACAAAATTTCATTTCTCATATTCTTTGAAAACCAAAGATCAAGCCTTGAGCTCTAGAGGTCAAACAAATGATGGTAACACAACCAACATCAAAACTCTCATCATCAAGCTATGGTCTTGAAAATGTAAGAAAGAAAAATAGGAGGAACTTGACCATTTATCAAGCATAAAAATCAAAAATAAAAAGGAAGAATAGGAGAAAGAACTCAAAAATAAAATCCCTGCCAAGTGTGTTTTCTTTTGTGCAATAGGAAACTTGATCTTTTGCAAGGAAATGAGAAGAACAAATCCTTTCTTTCAGCAAAAGTGGTTTCGGCCAAAGCAAGAAGAAATGGGAGGAAGGGTTTTTGTGTTTGTTTGATGTGTAGAAATGAAAGCTTATGTGTTTTAGGGAAGATATATGGTGGTGGTGTGTGTAACGCCCCGATTTTCTGTCCAAGTAGAAAATGATCGAAATGCCCCTGAGGTCATTTTTGGCCCGGAATTCGAGGATGGCCGACTCGGCAGTACTCGAAGGGCCAACTCAATGTTTGAAGGGGATTGAATGGCCTGCGAATGTTTCCGAAAGCGAAAATCTCATTTTCCGCAGTTTTCGGGTCAAAATGACTAAAATACTCCTGTAGCGTTTTACGCGGGTAAAGGTGCCGTTTGAGCCCGGAACTTTCCCCAGAGGTTTAAAACCATGTTATTACATATTTCAAAAAATCTGTTTGAGTCCCGGCAGTCCCGGGCAATTTTAGTGCAAAATTACGATTTTGCCCCTAGAATAGTATTTTTGAGCTTAATGATGTAATTAAGCAAACCTAAGCAATATTAGGCTCTAAACGAAGATTAATTAATTTCTCTAATTAATCTAGAGTCAAAATAATTTATTAAAGTTAATTAGAACCTAAAATTGCTTAGATTAAACTTAAATCCCTTTTTAGAACTCAAGATTCCTAGTCTTGGAATCTTGAATAGTGTTTTTTCTCTCCAATTCCTTAAATCAAGAAATTGTGTCTAGAATTGTTTAAACACTAAAATGAGTTTATAACCCACTAATGATGCAAGAACACTCTCTAATTATGTCTTGACAACCTTGATTACCCATTTTCTCACCTAAACACTTTCTTACAACTTCCTAATCTTAAGCATAATCAAAGATACACCTAAACACAACTCTAAACCACAATTAAAATGCAAACTAATCCTCTCCCAAATCTGATGCACATGGCTGAAACTCTCTCCCCCATTTGACCACATGTTGATTTGTTTTCTCACTCAAAGAACCATGCTTGAGCCATACCTTGAACCATACCTCACCATGCCTCAAGACCACATTATCTCACCTCATGGAACTCATGGGTTCCCTCCATTCTGCATGGCCGAAGCCTCCCCCTCCATTTGCACCCTTCATTGCTTCATTTCTCTATAAATAGCTTGCTTGGGTGAACTTGTATTATTTTGGGTTCATTTGCAAAGTGTAAGTTTTCAAAGAAACACTTCAAAGCTTCCTTTTCTCTCAAGTTCAAGCCTTCAAAGTTCTTCAAGTTCTTCATCTTCTTCTTCCATCTTCAAGAGCATCACACCAAGTAGGGATTTTCTTTCAAGTACTTCTTTCTTTAAAGTTCTTGTTCTAGCTTTATGTTCATAGTTTCTCTTGATTCTTTTTAGAACTTCTTTTCTTCTCCTTTTTCTTTCTCATTTTCGGCCATGGGCCTTGAAGTTCAAAGAAATGAGAGCTTGATGATGAGAGTTTCATGATGATGTTCATCACTTGAAACAAACTCTAGAGCTTGATCTTTGTTCTTGAGCAAAAATGTTTCTAGTTCTTCCTTTCTTGAACTTTTGAGAACTTTAGCTTTGATGGTGTTTTAAATGGTTCTATGAACTCAATGATGAGGACTCATGGTGTTGGTGTTAATATATCACCAAGATCATGGACTCTAGAGTTTTCAAATATTCCTTTTCTTGCCTAGAATGTTTCGGCCATTTCCTTTTCTTTTACAAGCTAAATGTTTTGATTTTTCTAAAAATGTTATGTTGAGTTCTAAGGACTCTAGATTTTTACTTGATCTTGGCTTGATAAGTTTAAGTTAAGGTTTAAGTTCCTTTAAAGTCTTGTTAAGAGCTCTAGAAAGATAAAATGAACTTACATAATTTATTTTATGCTTGCATTTATATTTACATTCTTGCTATGCACCTTTACTTTCAAGCTATTACCTAAGAACATAAAGATTAAAATGGAACTTGCATCATCACTTAATTTAATTCTCAAAGCCTTTCTATTTCGGCCTTAAAGTCGATTGTTGTTGGGCCGAGAGCACTAAAATAAAGAATTGAACTTGCATTGTCACCTAATTAATTTCTCGAATGCCTTTCTATTTCGGCCTTAAATTCGATTGTTGTTGGGCCAAGAGCACTAAAATAAAGAATTGAACCTTGCATATTTACTCTCAAGCTTGCACGTTTAAGTTTATGCCTTGCATATTTATTTTAAGTCATCACCTTATTTTGTAAGCAAGATTAAAAATGAAAAGCATGAGCATGTTTATCTTATGTCATAACTTAAGAACCTAGAGTTCAAAGACTTGCCCATTTCATTTCAAGTTAAAGTTTAATGTGAATGCCTTCTTTGAATGCATGTTTTCGGCCAAGTAGTAATGATGGACTTGCAATGAGTTTTCATCTAGCTACAAGGACTAATAGTCTATGTTCTAAGTTTTCCTTAAAAGCTTTGCAATCTTTACAAGGTTATGTTATCATGAGATATGACTTTATTTCCCTTTTAGAAGATGAGATATATTTTGGTCACTGACCTTGTAACACCCTAGTAATTAACCAGATACACCTAGGTTGAATCTGATTAATGACTAGACTTTACTCCTTGCTTTGGTTCTTTCTTCATAATTTGAAAATACTTAGTGAAATTACGAGCCATTTTTTTTTTAAACACATAATTGAAAACGTGAGCCGAGTACAACGTGAACGAGTAAGCGGAGTATAATAAGACGTTTAAGAATATATCACATCATATCACTTAGGCTCCATCATATAACATCCATAAGCACATTATAGCATATATTTACATACAATAACCTCACTCAAAGGGTGGGTTATGTTCATATACTTAAGGAAATACATGCCCCTAAACTACATAACTCCATAAGCCGGGAAGGTTATCCTAAAACTAGGGTGCATGATCACACATAAATCTACTAAGAATCCTCTATGGCCACCGCCCGAAATGGGGAATAAATCTGATCCATCTGATGAGCTCCCTGGGAGGACACACGAGATGCACCAAGTCTGGGGTCGCATGGACGACCTTCTTGCTAACCTCCTGCTGAACAACCTGCTTCCTCACTACCCTCTCTTACACGCATGGGAGTAGGAGCAAAGCGCCAGATTAATACATGAGTAGGAGTGTCCTCAAGGATCGCCTGTAATATCTCGCCTTGAACATACTGAAATCCATGGACAAAGTGATGAAGGATAAGAACGTAACATCCTTTTCATCAAGTGGACGTGCATGTTCGAAAACCATTTCATCGCTATAGGGAGAAGTAGGAGAAAATCGATAACTAGGGACAGGATGTGCAAATGGACTACCTATGTAAATAAAAACACGAATCACGCGACTCCTTCAAAATGATACTGAGCGATGCACCTGGATCATGGTGAAATTCCCAAGTAGGGGTATCAACTAACGTGACGAATTTAACGTCGCCATCCTGAATCTGAGACAATGACTAAATAAAGAAAAGGAGTGAGAATCTTGCTAAAGAATTCTCAAGAAGGTACCTCCTTCTACAAGGTCATCATCAAAGTCCCTGTGAACTCCTGGATTATTCTAAAATAGTGAGCATGCAAAGATTCATTTTAAGTTCTGACAAATACTTAACCGAGGTTCGGCTAATTTTTAATCATGCTGCCTTATAATGCATCATAATCTTAACATGTCATATTTACAATGAACTTTTCCTTTATCATTACATCATTTTCTCATCATCATTATCAAATAACATGCATAAAAGAACGTCATATAATATTAGCTACATGTGGACATAGTGCACATATTTCATTTCTTTAGTGCCTTAGGTGACTTAAAATCTTATCATCATCATTATTTTCCTTAGGCCACCCTATACTCCACCCTTTGGGAGTAATTTAGGTTATGAGCTCATACTTTACTAGTCATTACTAGCATATACTTATCCCTTTGATAAGCTAAAGTCCGACTCTACCCTTTTTGAGAGAATCTAAGTTGTGGGTTAAAATCACCTTTTCACCACCTATAGTCCGATGGTTCCAAAGGATCATTTTCTTATAAGTTTAAGTCACCATTAAATCTTTGCATGTTATATCATAATACAATTCATAAACATCATAACATTTTCTCATTTATAGTCTTTAAGCTAGAATAATATATATCAACTGTAATCATGCATATGGGAGATTCTCAGAGCAGAGGTGGGTCACAATGGACACGCTTAAATACCAAGTCTTTCCTTAGCTAACCTTTCCAAATTACACTTTACAATGATACACTTTCTTCTAGCAACAAAGGTAAATTTTACATAATAAAGAACATTTCATGTATAAGCATTCTCATTATTTGCAACAAAGAACTATAACATGCAAGCCGTGAAATCATTCAATAAGCATCCAATCCTTACATAGAATTATCAATTATAGAACTAATTAGTTACTAAACCAATTATGAATCATTCTCTTAACAATAAACCATAATTATCACAACTTCAATCATATCAAATCATTATCACACATTGATACTAAACTCAGATCAAAGGGCTCTAATCATGAACCTCATGCAATTACATAGAATCATATTTTAAGTGCATATAAATTACTAGTTCCCCGTAAAATTCTTGCAAAGCCTTAAAACTCATTTAGAAACTAGTTCTTTGTCAAATTTGGGAGGATCTTCACAATTAAAATTCTCACTTAAGATAAAAGGAGTAAGTCTTGAGCTTTAGAGATTTAGGTGACATCTTAGAATTATAAACATGCTATGCAACCTTATTTTAATCTTATCTTTATAAGGTGATAGCTTGGAATTATAAACATGATATGCAATTCCATTTTCTTTATCTTTAAGATTTAAGGTGATGACTTGAAAATTAAACATGATGCAAGAACTTGAAATATAAACATGATACAAGAACTGAGCGCATGTGAATCCGCACAGACCAAATAGAGGGAGAAGAGAATATTAAGAAACCTGAGCACTTGGGAGTCCGCACAAAGGACCAAAGAGAGGAGAAGAGATTATTAAGAAACCGGAGCTAAAGAGTCCCACAGACCAAGAGAGGGAGAAGAGAATTATTATTACATCTTTTTAAGCTTCAATCTCAAGACTTTTTAAAGAATAAATTCTTTAACTCCAATAATCGTATTTCTTGCTTGTGATACATGGGCAAGTCTTTGAGCTCTAGGATCTTTAGGTGATGGCATAAAATAAACATGCCATGCGCAATGATTCTTTTTAGCCATTATAAATATAGTGAGAGCATAAATTAAATATGAGATGCAACCTCTTTATTATCTTGAAAGATTAAGTGATGACTTGAAATATAAACATGAAATACAAGCTTGGAATTTAAACATGAGAAATGCAAGTTCATTTATTCATTCTTGAAAATTTAGTGATGACATATAAGGTAAACATGGTTATGCAAAGCATAAACTTAATCATGGATGCAAATTCATTTTGTTTCTTTACTAGAGCTCCTTCAAGACTTTAAAAGAATTATAAATTCAACCCAATACATATCTTAACAAGAAATAAAACATAAAAGGAAAAATACATCTTTCAAGTTCTAAACTAAAAATCTTTGTTTTAGCATCATAAAGCATTATTCTTTAAAGTTTTGCATCAAGTGGAATTTTCAAGCTTTAGAGGCCTAACTTGTGATGGATTTACAACCCACCTCAAGGTCCTCATCATCAAGCCATCATCATCTTAGTTCCACCTAGGCCATATGGTTGAATTGCTAAAGAAAATTGAAGAGGAAAACCAAAATGAAAAGCTAAGGTAAGTTCATAATTTCATCATTTTGAGCTAAAAACACAACTCCTCAAAGCATAGAAATAAATTTAGAAACTACTCCCTACCTAATCTGAGTTGAAGAAGAGGAAGAGAACTTGGTATCTTGAAGTGAAATGAAACAAAATCTCTTTGAAAAATTGAAGAAAGACTACAGGCAAAGAGGAGGAAGAAAGAAAGTTTTTGGTGCTCCTAAAAACTAGTTATGAACCAAGCATTCCAAGACCACTCAAGCAAGCCTATTTATATAAGATTTTGAGGCTTCTAATTGGCCAACATGATGAGGTAGTGGAAGGAATTTTGCAGGAGAAATAAGGGAGGAAAAATCATTTTAGACAAAGTTGTATGAAATTAAGGAATTATGTCTCTTATGGTGACATTTTGGCATTTTGTTTTAGTGCAACTTTTGGCAATAATTCAGCTGCATAATGGTATCAATAATTTCTGTCCATTACAGCCCAAAGAAGTGAAATTTGTGTGTTCCATGCATTATTTAGGTGTAGGAAAGGTATTCATGTAATTTAGAGAATTTACTAAGGGTTTAAGTGAATTAGTAAGCAATTTCGGTGTTGTTGAGCAATTTTCTGTTCTAATCAATCTATGTACATAATTTTGACTCTAGACTAATATTTAGAATTTAATAAGCTTTAATTTGAGCCTAATATTGCTTAGGTTTCGTGATAATCAAAAATCCCGAATTCGCAAAACGCCAAAATGGGCAAAATCGCATTTCACTTAAAAACTGCCCGAGGCCACCCGAGCTAACCAATGGTTAATCATGACTTAAAAACACATTTCAAAACATTTTAGTGAGGTTCGGGCTCATCAAGACGCACATCTGAGTTACAACACGCAGGGCTGCTTTAATCATTTCAAGGCCTAACTCAAAATTGAGATCCTTCTGCACTATTAACACACATAAGACAAACAATCCCTTATTATCCTCAAAATATCCCCTTGAGAATAGGTGGGGCCCATGATCCTCATTTTCTGAGTAAAATAACTTCAGGGGCATTTTGGTCATTTTATACGCATAAATCTGGATTTGCGACTGGTGATGAATCGTTCCTAACCTCTCTTCTAATGTTATATTCCTTTATTGAGGATTGTTCGGCCTCAAATCTTATGTAATAATTACCTACGGTAATTCGGTAATTGATTAATTTCTAATGACAGTAAAAATTACAGTAAAAATTGGGGCGTTACAGACCTAAGGCTTCTCTTAGCCTCTTGATGAAGTAAAATGATTTGCAAAGAGTTTTAGAAATTCTAATTTGATTCCAAGAGAAACTAGTTAACTTATGTACCTCGAAATGTCAATTTAATTCTCTTACTGAAGCTCCATGATCTCGATTTTGTCATGATGAGTGTGATGCTGTATGATGATGTTTTGATGTGTTAGAATGTGTGAAAATATCACATGATGATGTAGAAATGATTCTATGCATGATAGGTAAGAAACTAGCTAATTAGAAACACCGTAAAGCTAGAATTTAACATAGTTTAGACCCATTTGTTTTTGGAACTTATCCAAACTGTTTTAATGGGAACATAATCAGATTAGGATTGTTTAGACATGAAAAACTTGGTAACATTTGGATTAGAATTGAATTTTAGCACCTATCAGGAAACTAGTAACTAGAAAACTGTAAAAATGCAAATGTAGAACTCTTAGAACATTTAGTTTCTGGATTATGTCCAGCAATGTTACAACATGATAAATGTGATTTACAATTAGTTCTTAAGCATAGGAATGTCTCATAATTGATTTAGATTTAATTTATAGCGCCTTAGGCGAAGACGGAACTAAGAAAGGGTCTAAAACGTAAGTTCTAGAACCCCGAAATCACAAGTTAGAAATCTGCCCTATGCTTTTCAGATTTGAGTATGAACATGAGGATTAGGAATGATGATTAATTATGAGCCCTTAGGTGCATAACATAGGAGCGACGGATGTTAGAGAACTATATCTTAAGATTAAGACCCGTAAGGGTCAAAGCATAAGCTACTATGAGGGGTAAGCGTTTGAATGTTCTATGATGATGCATGTGTTATGTGAAGAATGATAATGTTATTCATATGAGGAATTCATAAGGATATATGTTTATGTGGCATAAAGCAAATTTGGAAGGAATTCGGCGTAATGCCTTTGTGTTGCCAAATTCCCGACAAATTTGGGGACTTAAAGAGATTTTGAAAAATTAAGGTACTAAGATGGGTTCTAGGATGACACCGGTTTGGCCGAGCACCTCCATAGAACTCATGTGACATTGGTACCAATTTATACTCTTAGGTGACACCGGTTCGGCCGAGCACCCCTAAGAGAATTGACCTCTAAGAGAATTGCCCCCTAACCCATACTCAGATAGTCGGGATTTATGATTTATGATACGCTTATCGTTAAGTGGTAAGTAAGAACTAGTGACGACTAGTTAAGGTATGAGCTCATAACCTAGAGATGTGACACGTTCTGGGTGACACCGGTTCGGCCGAGCACCCCCAGAGCGCTTGTCTTTTAGGGCGGCCCATGAGGAAGAGAAGTTTCATGATTATGATTACATCACTAAGTTTGTCCCATATGAATGTTTCTATTGCCACTTTATGCCACTAAGTATGATGATGCTTGATGACATGATTTATGTATGTGCATTAGGTAGCGCCATGTATACATTCTCTATTATGTTGCATTCATGACATTAAGATCATCCTAAAATGAATGGACCTTGGCTAAACTATGTTTTAGAACTTAAAAATGGACTTAATGCATGTTCACTCATTTTGTATAATTAAACCCAAGGTTCCTGAGGACGTAGATGATGACACCTAGGTAGTAGGAGGCCCTACTGAGATTCTTTAGCAAGATTCTCACTCCCTCTATCTCTTTCTTTCTGTCACGTCTTCAGATGGCGATGTTCATGGTATTCGTGGACACCCCGACATGGGAGGTGCACTATGACCCGGCTCATAGATCATACCATTTTGAGGGACAGTGCACGGTGCGGGTTTCCATGTTCGTAGGATGCCCTTTTGCTCATCCCGTGCACACCCATCGCTTCTCCCCGACTGCACCCTATGGCGACGATGAGCGGAGTTTTGAGCGCGTGCGTACGCATGACAAGAGAGTGCTCCGCATGCACACCGCCGCCTCATCCATGCGAGACTATCCCGATTACGTGCCTCGGACCTACTTCTCGGAGACCGACCCGTCCGAGGACCCGCCTACCCATCCGTATAGCGAGAGCTCCGCCCCCTCTCCCCCACCGATGAGGGAGGGCAGTGAGGATACCGTGACTCAGCCACGGCTTGCACAATGACCGGAGATGCGGCCACACGGCGGGGATCACTCTCTATCCCCGTTCCGCCTCTTTACGCCCGAGGAGCTCGCCCAGTTTCCCGGATATTTGCCTCGTTCGCGAGATGGACGTCAGTAGGAGGTGACGATCGGCCGATGGAGTACCCGGGTAGAGCACACACCACTTAGATGGAGATGAACCTTCTTTTGTACTTGGGTAGGGGAGTTGCTTTTATAGTTTCCGTTGCACTTTCTCTTGTATTTCCTTTTTAATTGTATTACTCGTGTTGTACTAAATTAAGTCCCACACTTATAAGTGGGCAAGTTATATATATATATATATATATATATATATGAGATGATATTCAGTGTTTCTCATGATGTGCCTTTATGTGCCCTATGCTATGACGCTATGAGACGTATGTTTTGCCCTTTACGTGTCATATCGCATCACGCGGCTCTCACTTTATAATTCAAAAAAAATTTTACCCGTCCGCTAAGTATTTCAAAGTAAAAATGAGAACTATGAAGTAACAGACTAATGATTAACCTAAGTATGTTCTAGAGTATTGGGTTAAAAATTAGGATGTTACAGTGTGTTGGTTTAAAGTTTGAAGCTTAGTTGAAGAACAAAAATGGAGGTTCTTGAAGGTGAAGGAGAAGAGGAAGAAGTGAGCTTACGATGGAGAGAATAAGAGCACTTTTTTGACACAACTTGATGAATAAGTTGTGACCAAAAAAATTGGTGGTAAGAATGAGAGTTTTTGTGAGTGTATGAGTGTTTAGAAATCAAAATATGAGAGAGAATTTAGGGGGAAAGGTTGATGCCATGTGGGGCTCCTTGGGGAGAAATTTCCAATTTTTCATGTGTGTTAGGACGTAGATTAGATATAGATTTGATTAGGTAAAGGGTTAGGGATTGGTAATTAGGTATTTGGATTAGTAACTAAGTGTTGAGGGCTTTCAAGACATGATTAAGGAGTGGTCTTTTACACTTAGTTGAGTTAAACTCAATTAGTTTAAAATTCAAATACTAACATGTTTCCTAAATTTATGGAAAAGAAAGAGAGAAAAAATATTTTTTTAGTTTTTATTTTATGTCACATGAATTCTTTTGAAAAAGAAATGGATAATTCTTTTCTTAAGCAAACTTGAACCTTAATTAACCTCGATTAATTATTTTAACTCAAGATTAACAAATAAAATTAATTTCTCTTTAATTAGAGTTTAATGTTACCCATATTTTCTTAATTACTTAATTCAGCTTATTTAGCACTAACTAGCGGCAAAAAGGTAATTTTATACAAAAACTTTTCGGGACTACATGAACTTTTCTAGATATCATGCAACACTTACAATTAATATTTCGAACTCCCAGGTGATGCCCGGGTTCAGTCATCCTTTAATCCTACATTAAATTACCTTACTTGTACTTTAGTAATTTCGAGCACAGGAAAAATCGGGAATTGAGGTTTTCACCTCTAATATCATCCATAACATATCTAATCCCCTTCAAGCATTGCACTAACCCCTTGAGGATAACGTGGACCAGCCGTCCTCGATTTCCGGGCAGAAATGACCTTACCTGCATTTTGGTCATTTTGCATAGTAGGAAAAATTCAAGCGTTACAGAATTAAATGAATATGCTATAAAAATATGCTTCGCCATATACATATCAGCTTAAAAAAAATTGAATACGGATAAATCAATACTTAGATTTTGAAAATATTTGACAATTAACCAAAATTATGAACATATGGTTTGGAAAATATTTTCTATTCGTCGATGAATTATAATGATATTTATTTGAAGATATTAGATATTATTTACATTTAACATGTATTATAAATATGATTTGTTGGATATTATTTCAATAGAAATAATTAGATACTATTTAAGAAGTTATTAATGATTAAAATTGGGTGTAAAATTTATTGATCATGAATGTTATTATTATATGATTATTATCATTATTGTTGACATCATTATTTCAAAACTAATACAATAAATAACACGAAAGAATTGATAGTCTCTTAACATTTTGATCATTGCCAAAATTAATGCTTTATTAGCTCTCATTGCTTTTAATTTAAATTGTTCAAATCATTTGTACATAGCTAAAAGCAATCTAATTTTAAGTTTTTAAACCCTTTAAATTGCTGAAACATAATCAGCTTCCATGTTATACGATGCATACACTAGACACGGATCATTTTTCAGTTTAGAGTTGTAACACCCTTTTAATTACAGTGTTCCACTTAGGTCATAACACGACAGTTAAGAGTGTGATACTATGTATCGTATTAATGCACCATATGATAATCAAATCCTTTTTATCAAAAACTCTTTAGTAAGTAATATATTTCTTGATCACATTAGTATGAAATATGAGTGTTAGGTGACATATAAATAAAAAAATTTAGGATTAGAGAAAATAATGTGTAAAAAAGTATCATCAGATTTGCTCAAGGTACTAAGACCATCAGTACATGTATTTATATACGACTAGGCAAACATGTCATTCTAATACATATTTATAATATATAGTCGTCCAGTGGTTATAGTACATAGATCAAAAGAGTCCACACTGGGACCGTTCAAAGTACATCAAAATGAAAAACATAAACCTAGTCTATGGTAAGACTCGTCAACAGAATATGTACAAAAAAGGACCCATTCAAACCAAATAAGCTAGTTCACAGGTATCTGTGAATGCTAATCTTAACACAGCATAGTCAGCTAGTGGCTCCTAAGTGTCACAAAATCCTCTAGTGAAAGTCATCTCCAAAATATGAGGTAGACATGGAATACACATAAGGATGAAAATTCTAAAATTCTTAGTAAGGTACTCTCATACATATACAAATGTCTTCATTATCTATCCTAGCTGCTTTGATTTATTTATAAAATACTGCATTTAAGTAGAGTGAACAACAACAATTGTCTTAGCTTTTAAGAAAATCTTTACTGGAAGCATGCTTATTTTATCCAATCATTATCATTTAAAGTACATGATGCTAAGCTAAAACATAACCATTCTGATCTTCAAAACAATAATAGACTCAATTACTTACCACATAGCATAAAGAATAACTTAGAACAATTGCTACTTTAACTGTCTTAGCCCTTAATCTATGGTAGCTTATTCTAGTCCTAGGTAATAGACTAGCTTTCAGGACTGAGCTCATTTCTATATATGATCATTGGATTTACTTTCTCCAATTCTCACACAAACCTATTCCAAGTCAGGTTTACTTTCCCTAACTCAATTTAAGGGTAGTCAAGTTTACTTTCCCTGACAAACCGGATTTACTTTCTCCGGCCCAAGAAACATAATCTTGATCTTTCACTCAGATAAAGGCAATTGTCAAAAGTATTCACATTTACATGTGCATAATATCATCAACCTATTCATATAGCATAAATGAGATCACATCATTAATATTTCATCATAGTTTCAGCTTACTAGCAAATCGTCTAAAATTTCAATCTCTAAGAAAACTATGGTTAAATTGCTAAACATCATCAAAACAGAGCAAAACAATTTTTTAAAGATAATTCAATATATAACACCCTAATATTTAACTCAACATGCCTAGGATGCATTTAAGTTAATTATTAGTTATTACTCTTTTGTTCTAGTTTTTAACTCAAAACTTCTTGAAAATACTTTAGTGAAAATATGGTTAAATTTTTTTTTTTGAACTTAAATACCAAAACGTGAGCCGTACATACTAAATATCTAACGTCATTTATCTTACCTGCGTAAGAGAGATGTTAGAAACGAATAATAGATAAATACATGATACAACCATGGCATAACATAACTCAAATAATAATAACATATCAATAACTATATCATAATAGTGATGTCTTGTAAACTTAAGGACATCGATATATATCCGTCAATAGAATACAAACTGATAAATAAGATACGATCACTCTAACGGAAAATATCCAAAGGAAAACTATCTCCGTAGCTCCTCGTCCAGTCTCAATGGTAAATCATGAACTACACCATCATTTATGTTTGGAGACGACACGAAAAAGAAAAGGGATGAGAAACTTATACAAGAATCCCAGTAGGGCTTCTCGACTCTAACACAGGTGTCATCATCATCGTTCCCAGGAACCTCGGGTTTAATTATGAAAATGGTGAACATATATATAAGGTTTATTTATTAAGTTCTAAATACCATTAGCTGAGGCCCGTATCTTTAAGCATGAATCTTAATGTCATGAATGCAACATATTAGTCATGGATGATGTTAATATCATATACATAATATCATAAAATTCATAAAATAATGCATATGATATAAAGAACATTATGATAATCATTTTTACAGGTGACTTGAACTTCTTATTCTTTTTTCCTTGGGGGCCACCCTATATTCTCTCTTTTCTCGAGAGTTTTAGGTTATGAGCTCATACTTTACTAGTCGTCACTAGCATAATCTTATCCCTTTTGATAAGTTAAATTCCCGACTCTTAAGGTACGGGATAGGGGGTATTAGGATCACCTTTCATAATCTTTAATTCGGGGAGTCTAAAGGATCATTTCCTATTTGGATCATCTCTCATAACCTTTAATTCGAGGAGTTTAGAGGATCATTTCCATGTGTCTTATGTCAACTTTAATCTTGGCATGATATATGAGATGCAAACATGAATTACTCATCATTTCAACATTTCATGCTCATAAACTTCATGAACTTATGCATCTCAATGAATCAAACATAACCATAACATGCCATAATTTAAATCACATAAACATGCATCATATTTTGTTGCATATATCCATAAGTTATATAAATCTCAATATATGAACATAGCCATCACAAGATATCAATCACATTCATCTCATCAAATTATCAATATTTGCATTTAAGTCCCAAAAGGGTCAAATCACAATTTCTCAAAGGTTTTGGGTCAAAACGTAATTACCCCTTTTTAACATCTACTCATAAATTAAAGATCTTTAACTTTAACCAATACATTTCAAGAGACATATAACTATTAGAAACCATTCAAACTCATTATAAAAACCTTTTAGGGCCATAGACTAAATTTAACATATTTTAGGGGTCAAAGTACAAAGTTACTTATTTTTTACACTTATCAAAAGCCAATACTTCTAAAACTTTCTCTAAACATCATAAATGGTATTATAAACACATATACACATCAGATATCATTATTTACTCTAATTAAAATCCTTTGAATCAAAAATTACATAATTGATAGTTTAGGACACAACTTTCTGCATTTTATGAAACAGTCAAAACTAATACTTGTAATTATTCTTTTCAAACTCTAAGATACCAAAAACAATTTATACATCAAATATTAATAATTCTAATGTATATAAACTATAAGATCAGTATCAAATCAGTGTGGAATTAATCCAGAAAATTCATTGTCTAAAGCTTTATAAAATTACGATTTTGATCCTTTCTAATTATTAGTTTTTTTCAAAAATGCTAAAAACAATTCTTACATCAATTATAAGTAATTTATACACATTCAAACCTTATAAAATAGCATTCTAACCATTTTATTTAAATCAGGTCAGTAACATAATTTTTAAATAAAAAATCTTGAGAAAAGTACAATCTTCAACATCTTTGGAGTTCTAACTCTAACAAAAATTATTTAAGTAATCTAAAGACAAGATCAAAGCCTTAAAAATAAAATAAAATAAACTAATCTTAATACCAAGAACATCAAGAGGCTGAAATTAACTTAATTTAAGTATAAGAATTCCTATTTAAGATTAAAGAGGTAAGTTTTGAGCTTTAAAGATTTAGGTGATAGCAAGAATCATAGATATGCTATGCAATCCACTTTTAATCTTTATCATTATAAGGCAATAACTTGGAAATATAAACATGATATGTAATACTTCAAATATAAATATGAAGATGCAAGTTTATTTTTAGATCTTCAAAGTTTAGTGATAACTTGAAACATAAAAATGCATTACTTGAAATTTAAACATGAGAATGCAAATTCATATTATTATCTTCAAGATTTAAAGTGATGACTTAAAATTAAATATGATTATGCAAGGCTTGAAATTTAAATATGATATGCAAGAGCTTGAAACATAAACAATGGATGCAAGTTCATTTATCATTTCGTTAAGCTCAAAACTTTTTAGAGAATTAAACTCTTTAACCTCAATTAATCTTAACAAAGGAAGTGAGCCTTAGAGTCCTTGATTATCATAGTTCCAAGAACCTTATTTCATGGTCTCATCATTAAGCTCATTAAAAGTTAAATTATAAGCAAAGAACAAGGAAATAACATGAAATAAAATCCCTACCAAGTTATTTCTTGTTCTCAAATGTTAAAGCTTGATGTCTTAAGAAGTAAAGAGAAGAAAATCCCCTCTAGATGATGATGGTAACTTCGGCCAAGTGATGATGGAATGGTGGAAGAGTTTTTATTGTGTTCTTGTGTTTGATAATGGAAAGGTTATGTGTTTAGGAGTTGATTTGTGGTTGGAATGTGTATGCTTGAGGTTTAGAGCTTGGTTAGAGGTTGGGAATGGAGTCTCTTGAGTGTGAATGAGGAAGAAGAAGGAAGCTTGAAGTATTGAGAGAATTAGAGAACTTTGAGTAAGAAAACTATCAAGTAAGAAAATGCTAAGGCTAGGAATGTTTGTTTGTGCATTTAGGCAATGGAAGAGCTCATATCAAGGAGGCTGTATGGCCGCTACCTTGTGGCTGGAAAAAATGGAGTTTTTAGTTCATTTTTCAATTAAAGAAAACATGGAAAAAAAATGATTTTATTCTTGTAATAATTTGGTTCATGCATAATGGATGAAAACACTAAAATATGATGCTAATGGGAGACATTGTTACTGATCACATCATGGCTAAAACGGGTGGGTTTTCTTTTGATTAAACATAGCTAAAAATAATGCAAAAATAAAGCTAAAGGTATAGTGTTATGGTTGGATATGTTTCTTGGTTGGAAAAACAATTAAAATATGGTGAAAAGGAGGCAAGTTGGCCGCTGGTTTCTGATTTCTTTAGGATTAGATTGGTGATGTTTTACAAGTGGTAAATCATGTATTAGATGTGTATTTACTTAGGTAAAAGATTAGGAATTGATAGGTTAGTGAAAATGGTAAAAGGTTAAGTGTTTAGGACAAATCAAAACAAGGTAAAAAGAGAAATCATACTCTAGTAAATGAAGTTCATTTAAAATAAGTTAAAATCAATTTGTAACATAGGTTCTAAAGAAAATGTAAATATACAAGATTTTACCTAAACTGAAATCTTAACTTTGATCTCAATTATCACTAATTTTATGAGCTTTCATAATTAAGGAATGGTAATTTAATTTTACCTTAGGTAATTTTAGACTCTAATTACCTCGGTAATTAATTTTTAACCTTAGGTAATTAATTTAAACTCAGGGTTGATGAGTGAAATCATTTTGAGTTATTTAGATTGGTTATCCTTGATTTCTAGGTAAAAATGACCTCAAGGGCATTTTGGTTATTTTACACGTACAGAAAAATCGGGATTTGCAACTTTCACACAAATCGCCAATCAAGTCTCCTATGATGTTTCTCTAGTGTTATATTCCTTTATTGAGGATTATTTGACCTCGAATTATGTGTAAAAATTACCTAGGGGTATTTTGGTAATTTTTACTTAGTAGTAAAAATTGGGGCGTTACACAATATGTCTATGAGATGCTATAAAACTTTAGAGCAAAATAAGGTCTCTAGCAATATTAATAAAATTATAAAATTATGGAGGTCAAAAACCACCTATTTCCAGCTAACAGACAAAACTTTCAATTTTGTTATCTTATCAAATGAACTCAATAAATTATGTAATAACTACAAGATATTTAAAAAACCTTGTAAAAATTTCAAGTTAAAATTCAATCATTTGATACAGTAATAAAATTAGACAAAATCAGTGCTTCAGAGTTGGCTGTTCAGGCAGAAACTTTGATCAGTTCAGTTTCTGAATTTTTAAAAATAGTAAAAGTATTTAAATGAACTCAAGAAAAATACCGGAGATGCTTCCATATGTTAACTTCATCTTATAAAAAATTTAGCTCATATTCAGTCTCTAATTAAGTAAGAAGAACCATTTATTTTTACCTACTTGCTTAAAATCTGAGTTTCTAGCACACAACTTAAAAATTGTTTTGACAAAAAGGATTTTCTAATAACATCAAATCATTCCACCCATATAAACAAATCAACATCTATGTGTAGTCATGCAAATAAATAAAAAAATATTGAGTTTAAACGTTCAATAAAATTTCAAAACCAGTTTTGAAGAGAAAAGGCTACAAGAAACCCTACTTGGCTCTTATAAGCTCTTGCTCTTGTCTTGGCTTTCTTAAAGAGCTTTTACACCCAATTTTTTACTTAAACCAATCAAATCCTCCTTCAAGGCAGCAAGAACAACGATTACAATTAATGCAGAGGTGAGGTGAGGATTCTCAATAGAGAAATAGTTTAGGGATTACAAGAGGTAGGATGTAGTTTGTGCTTTAGTGATAGGTTTTTGGTGTTGTAACATAGGGTTCTTAGCTAGATTTTGGTATTTCGATAGAGAAAAGAAGTGGAAAATGCTGGAAGGAGGTCTTGGCCAAACCTTAAGGGGAGAAGATGAGGAGTTGTGTTTTATTTTGCTTATATGATATGTCTTACAAGTTTTCTACCACAAAAATATATTAATTGTAATAAAAATTTTAATTAAAATAAAAATTATAATTTTATATGGTTATAATTAATTCTTGACAAGGACAATGGTGTGGTCATTCCATAGCTACACACTTGTTAAGTGAGCTGGCAAACTTACACTGCAATTTTATACGATGTAAGAAATTGCACATCAAAATTTTACTGAACGGGTAAAACACCAAATCCGGAAAACAGATATTGCCTTAAATCTAATTTCGGGTTTGAAACTTCCATTTCTAATAATTTCTAACCTTGATCCCATCTTTCTTCAGTCTCAGACATCTCCGGAAAACAGATATTGCCTTAAATCTAATTTCGGGTTTGAAACTTCCATTTCTAATAATTTCTAACCTTGATCCCATCTTTCTTCAGTCTCAGACATCTCTTAGTCTTAGTTTTAACGTTTCGATAGTCCCGACTGGCCTACAAGGCCCACAAAATTACTATTCACACTTTTTTCTCTTGCTAAGTCATCTTTATTATGACATTATGAAATTCTGATTAATGGAGTTCAAATAAAAAATTTTGGAATAACTTTGAGTGTTATAAGAGTTATATTTTTATACCCTGAAATTAGGGGTGGGAACAAGCAAGGCTTAGCTGGGCTAGGCTTTGCTCTTAACAAGCCAGGCCTGTACCACAAATGTTGGGCCTGAGCTTAGCCTGTACCCTGCTATAGTCAATCTTTTAGGCCTAAGGCTGGCCTAGCTTGGACTGGACTGAAGCCTGTTTAGGAAGCCTATAATTCTAAAAAAATTCCAAAAAATTCAAAATCAAAGCATAGCTCTTTGTCCTTGCTGTGTTGCATAAAAAAAAACTTACAAGGCAAACAACAACAATTAAAACACAAAATGACACAAATTAAAAGGAACACTAAAACATTAGAACATTGCATCCATAAATTCAAAGTAAAATTACTATAAGAAAAGAAAAATAAAGCGAAAACAATAAGGACATAGAACACAAGAAAACACAAAAGGTAAGGAAGTTGAGAAGAGATCTATATCACTGAACCTAACTAATGAGACTTGCTTTGAATTTTTTTAAAAACCCAGAAAATGGGGCATTTTTTTTTAACTTTAGCAGTGTTCAAAGACCATTTTTTATGACAAAAAAAAAAGCCAAAAAAAATGGAACTAAAAGAAACAACCATGGAGTAAAATTAGAGATATGAAGCTGACATGAAAAGCATTGATGTTATTGTTGTTTTTACATTCTAGTGTGTCCATTTATAGAGAGTGAGAGAGCCAACATTCCTCACTCTCATACACTCTCTCTGTTGCAACAATGTGGTGTAGAGCGACGACCACATGGTGGCTCTGGGCTACGACATGAGAAGAGGAAGAGACGACGAGTGATGAACGGCTGGTAGTTTGCGGGTGATGTGACGTGATGTGGTAGGGTAATGGTGTGTTGTAGTAGGGTGGCGGTACAAAGGAGACGAAGAAAGGTCTCTGAATTTAACGTTGTTTATGTTTCTAATGTTTGGTGTTTCGGCAAGTAAGTTAAGGTATCAGGAGATTTTTAAAGTTTTAAATTTAAATGAAAACAATTATGAGATATTAATAAAAACTTCCAACAAAAATATCACAAATAGCTAGTGGCTTAGTGGCAATAGGCCACTTTTCTAATGTAGTGTTGGTATGCCATGGTTCAAATCCCATCTACAAATTTTTATAAAATTGAAATAAATTTAAGTGCAAAAGTTAAATAGGCCCAGGCCGACTTGACAAGCTAACAGGCTATAGAACAAGCTATGCCAAGCCACAGGCCTCTAACAGGATGCCTGGCCTGTTCTCACCTTTTTCCCTAGAGAGAAAAAAGGAGTTCTCTTAACCTTCTCTGATTAATCTATTCTGATAAGTGCTCTCATCCATATCCTTATATAGGTTATGTGTTTGGCCAATCTTTAGGTTGTTGTGGTATAGTTTTCTCTTCTCATTTAATTCCAAATCATTCCTAATTCTTGTCTATAATTCCATGGCACTTGAGAATGTCGTTCTAGTTCTCCAGTATCATGTAGACAGTGTCCAGGCACTCTCGATAATGAACAATGAGTGGGTAGTTGCTCATGGCTATATTTTAGCCATTAAAAGTACTTTAGAAACCCATTATTATCACTATAATCATGAAAATCATATTTTGAAAAACTCATGGGACCATTGTTCATTGCATAGTTGTCACAAAGTGTCTTAAGTTAAAGTCATGTTATATTGTAGAAATATGTGATTTTATTTGGCATGATATAACTCTTCTCATTAGAAAATAGGTTGACAGTTGTCATGATTTCACAACTAGAAGTATTATTTAATCATCAAATATGAATAATAAGCAAGACATCATAGAATAACTTGTACAAATTTCATCAAATATTATTATTATCTATTTAGCATAATATGAGCTAGCTAATTATCATAAAACAGTTAAAAAGATAAAACAATTTATAACGATTTAATTGTTACTATATGAATAACAGTTAGAATAGTAAGAATAGTATATGGTTGTGTAAATTTTAATTATAAATATAGGCTAGTCTAATATTAGAACTTATTTAAACACTAGCACAATGCTCAATTAAAAATTGGGAATTATTGATATGATGAAATTAAGCCAGTTGATGAAGAGTAGTTAACAGCTAAGTTATACAAATAGGTTAATACATGCTTATTATTTATTATATGAATAACCACTAGAATAATAGGAATTGTCTATGTAATAGTTAAAACTTTAATCAATAATTTATTCATGATAAAACTAAGTCCAAAATCATTATTTAGCTAGACAATTAGGTAGTCTCCTAATTAAATAGATAACTGATCAAGTATTATTATTAGGTAACATGATAGGAGTCAACTAATTAATAGAAATTAACTAAATGCTATTATAGCTTTTACGATTAAATTATAAACTAATTATTAAACTATAAGAAATGTTCAATACAACGAGACTAGTTTCAGTCTTATGAGTATTATTTAGCTATTACCAGTTTCTAGGATTAATTTACTTCTATAGTATGAGAGAACACAACTTCAAGAAATAATTAAATAGGCAAATAATAAGTAAAGGTTCATAGTTAAATCATTGATATTATTATTATGACCATTGATGTTATAAATGGTTTAGTAGATAGTATGAAATGAATAATATCTACAACATAATATTTAATACATAAATCATTATCACATATGCAGCAAACAAGATATAAGGAATAAGATTTACTGTTTAAAATTTATTGCTGATTCAGTTAACTTATGTATATTTGAGATTAATCTTAGTAGAGATGCAATTTATGTTGGAGAAGTTGTTAACCTTGGTATGCCTAGTTGCTAAGGAGATAGTGTACCAAGCAGCCATAGAGGTAGTCTTATGAGATGTTAGCCTTGGTATGCCTAGCTGCCAAGGAGGTGGTGTAACAAATGACCATTTAGGTAGTCTTATAAGTCATTAACCTTGATATATCTAGCTGCCATGGAGGCAGTATGCCAATCAGCCATGGTGACAGGCTTTTATGATTTAGATATACCATGGGATATGGTCCATATGAGGACAATCCTATAAATATATGTTCATGATACAAGTGAATACTTATTAAATATGAATTCAGTTTTAAGTTAATTTCCTTAAGTTGAATTTTATTTAGTTAAGACAAGGATCAAATTGCATGTATGAATATTATTATTATATAATTACTTGCATGTCTATGTTATATGTATTGTTATTATGTAGTTCCTTCTTGTCCCATGTGAGTTATGGGTGGCTATCTACTCAGTGAGTTTGATGACTCACCTCTCTCCCTCTTTCTTCCCAACAAATACAGTTTCAAGCTTAGTTACGCTTTAGGATCCACCTTCTCAGTAGTGCTCCAGCTATCCTATTGGTAAGCTTTGCTTTGGAGTGAATCTTAGATAAGCTCATGATAGTTATAAAATGCTCCAGTAGTTATGGAGGCAAGGTCCTCAGATATTATCTAGCATGCATGGCTATTTTAAAGTTATATTATTCTATTATAATAATATTTTATGTAACTTCCTTTAGGAGCATAATTCAAGATTTTTTTGAGTTATGGATGTTGGAACAATTTGTAAGAATTAAATATTTTATGTATTTTATTGATAAAGTTTTCATGAAATTTTGAGGAATTTGTTTACCAAGTTGTTTATTTATTTCATAATTTATTATGAATGTTAAATTGTAGTTTACTATGCATGATTGCACAAAATCAATTCCAAAAGGCTTCCATAAAGACCAATATACTTTATATGCCAGTCATGAATTTTAGGTCGTGACAGAAAAAGCACAAGTGGATGTCGTTGTTTCTTTGGAGACAGTCTTATCACTTAGTCATGCAAGAAGCAAAATACCATTACACTTTCAACTGTTGAAGCTAGTATGTTGTTGTTGGAAAATTGCTGCACATAAATGTTATGGATCATAAATCAACTTGAAGATTACTACTTAAGGTACCAAGTACTCTAAAATCCCTATTCTTTGTGATAAGACTAGTGCTATAACTTTTGCAAAGAATCCTATTTATTACTCTAGATCCAAACATATTGATATAAAACATCACTTTATTAGAGATCATGATCAGAAAAGTGATGTTGAGCTAAAGTTTGTGAGTACAAAAGATCAAGTACTTGACATGTTCACCAAACAATTAGCTAAAGATCATTTTTCTTATCTGAAAAGGCTTTTGAAGCTAAAAAGTTTTTGAAAACTTGAATTTCATGCATACATTACACTTTCTAGAGTCCTCACCAAGTGACTCTGGAACTAAGGCCTTTCATGGAAGAATGCTTGACCAAACTCAAAAAGCAGTCTAAGAGTTTAGAAAGTACATATGAAGTTTAGAAACACATTCACAAAGTACTAGATGGGTTTAGAAAATGGTTGTGCTCACATAATGAAGTTCAGAAAATGGGTTTTGATCATAAAGAAGAGTTTAGAATTCCTATGTCAAAAAGGGTCAAAAACTACATATAATTTTTGAAAGCTCAAAAACTCATGTTTAGAAAGTATTTTCTTTACTTTTTAATAGAATTTACTAGCAAGACAATTTCTCGCAACCTTTACTTCTCTCTTCCATGATGTGACCATTATCAACCCACTCATCCCTCTAATCCCAAAACTTTTTCTACACTATAACCTCCATTCTCACTTTTATCCTCATTTAAAATCATTCTCCTTTAAATTAAACACTTTTCCTTAACTTCTTAATTTTCAAACTTTCTCATAGTCTCTCTCAACCTTCTTTCTCTAGTCTACACATATTTCTCAAACCCTTCTCTTCATCAAAATCCATGGTTGAAGGAAAATCATTGCTACTTACAAGCTTGAGAACCGAATTCCTTATGTACGATGATCCTAATATGTAAGAGTTCTATATGGAGAAATTCTTCTAGAGAAAAGTGGCACCTCAAAAAATGCCAAGATCAAATTTCCTGGATCAAGTTCTTATTTTAAAAGAGGTTTGCTCATTTCAAGGGTGGGAGGACTTTCTGGCAATTTTAGAAAGGGTATTTCCAAGAATAGTCATGACTTTTTATTCTCAGTTAGAAGGAACTATAGAAACTACTCTCTTATCCATGATTAGAGGCTATGAAATTGACATTTGTCCTATTAGGCTTGCAAAGATCATCAAAGCTCCATATGATAGTATTGCATGTGTAGCCCATAATAGATGGAATCATGAGATAAGAGTCAGCAAAGGTGATGTCTCAAGATACTTAATTGACATTATGATGCAAGCCTAGAGAAATTGCTACTACTATTCTTAACTCTAAAGCTAGAATAGCATTTTCTGTGATTCAATTCTCTAAACTGCCAAAGCTAGGTAGCACTAATATGCTAATAGGGATGGATTGTAACACCCTGATTATTAACCTTTTATGCGTACGTCATAATTGGCCAATTATTAGATTTCTTACATTTTGATTTCGTATGTTTAGTCATTTGAAAATATTCTTAGCGGAAAATAGAGGATTTTTTTAAAAGAAAAACATTGCTATAAAAACAGAAGCCTTTGCCCGCAAATAATGGTTGGCATCGACATCACATACTTATAACATAGACATATGAGCATCTAACCTAAAGTTATGATCTGAACACCAAGACAATCTCAAGCTTATTACATGAAATACCTCAATATAATATATAATCTAGCATAAGAGCCACAGTAGCTCACAAGATATCCATATATGTATATATACTAGTGTCATGGTGCACGACGACTAACTATCTGCCACAGGCTGAGGTACATAGCCATAAAAACATAATGGATAAACATGTCAAATAGCCACATGTGTCTGGCATATAGTAACCCATAGCTATGAGTATGGTATTATTTAGAAATCTTAACAATGTCTTCAACATAGTTATTCCTATCTACATGTGAGTTTAAACATCAGCTGCCTACACATCCTACTCGTCTAAAGACGTACATGGAAATTCAAAGGGGGTGAGAATCCTAGCGAATCTTAGTAATATTAAAACATGCATGGTGTCATTATCGTACATCTCCGGCCCACTTGGTTTATTATAGAAAAGGTGTGCATGCCACTATGCAGTCCAATTTTTAGAGCTTTTCATAATCATCATTATCGAGTGGACTTTTTATTTTAATATGGTCTTGATCATGAGTACAACATGTTAAACATGTATATGTATATGAGAGGAATTTCACATCTGAATATACATCCCATAAGGGTATGCGTGCATAGACATAGGCAACCATGTCACTTGGACTAAACATGCATGTACAAGAGAAAGAAATGTAATCATTTAAGAATGTACATGAAAGAGGCAAAGCCATTAAGCAAGTACCATGACCTTGAACAATCTTTAGTACTTTTTAAGTATCTTTAATTCTTTTAGTGTATCACCCTCTCTGATGTCACCTAAATCAACCGCATCACCATCCCCAGCGATTTAACTATCACCTAAACTCTGCATCACCTATTGCCTAGGATGAGCTCAACCTAACTAGTTGTCACTAGATTTAGATGGGGATAGACAGGAACAACTTCTCTTAACATTAAGTTTAACTTTCTGGAATCTCATGTTCCAACATCATGCAAAAGTCTCATAATTTCTCTTATTAAAATCTTTAATGCATACTTGAACTTAAAGCCTTTAGTTGACAAGACTCATTCACGTGATAACCATGATCAATGCTCAGAATGAATGTTCATGTAATTGGTCTAACCAACAGTATCCAATATGACAATTAATGTCACGCATGTTACCAATGAGTCACAATCAAGTCCGTCTCAACAATTATCCAAAATCAATAATCACAAGTCAGTCAATTATAGCACTTAAGTACAATAAATTGTCACCATTAATCAATAGATAACTGGGAGTCATTCATTTTTATAGCATCACAAGTAATAAGTCTTTTTAAATAAATTGGCTTGAGTTTGATGACATAAATAGCTTGAAGAGCATCCTTTTTCCTTTCTATTTTCCAAATATTTGTGAAAAACCAAGACCACCTTCCCATGAGCATATGTTTTAATAATTTATTTTCAAAAACTTTAAGACCTTTAATCTTTGCTAAAAAGCCCTCCCACTTTATTAAATTTACAAGACAACCTCTAACTAAATTTTTTTATCCAAAATAGGTTTTTCATCTTAATTCCACTTAAATACAGTTCTACCATTAAAATGTTTAGAATTTACACAAAAACCTAAACTTTTTAGAAATTATAATTTGACCCCTCAACTTTACTAAAAATAGAAATTGATCCAAAAACTCTTTTTTCTTTTAAAGATATACCGTACTGCTCCAGAACCCATTTTTATAGTTTTGCTCCTCAAATATTCAATTTTTACAGAAAACCTCTAAACTTTATAAAATTACATTTTGACCCCAAATTTTTATATATAATTGCAAAAATACTCAAATCACATATACCCATTCCATTTTTCATGTAGATTCCAAATATGTGATTAGTTTTAAAAAAAACATTTTCCTTGTGGGAGAACATACCCCGGTTGAGCCTATATATCCCAAAAATCAAACTTTTGTAAAACTTTGAAACATAATATCATGTTGTCCAGAAATTTCAATCTCAAAGAAAAATATGATTAACCTACTAAGCATCATAAAAATAGAGCAAAATCATTTGTTAGTGATAATTCAATCTATAAAAATTTCAAAGCATAAAAAATCTCTATATATATTAACAAAATTATACAATTTTGAATATCAGAAACCATCTATTTTCATCCAACAGTCAGAAATCCTAATTTTATTACCCTATCAAATGAACTAAAAACATTCTATAAAAATTCATGGTTGAACTACAAGATGTCCACAGCATCTTGTAAAAATTTCAAGTGATAATTCGATCATTTGTTGTGGTAACAAAATTATACAAATTTAGTGCTTAAGAAATTACTGTTTAGACTAAAATTGTAACCTCCTTGGTCTCTAAATTTTTAAAAATAGAAAAATCCATCTAGACACCTCAAGAAAAATACTGAAGATACCTCCATATGTTAGCTTCATCATATAAAAAATTATCTTGAAATATTATCTTCATCTATGTGAATAAAATCATACAAACTAAGCTGTCTGCAAAAATCCAAGAATTCCAGTAACACAACATACAATTTCTTTTGATTTTCAAGCATAATCATTCATTAAAACTCAAGCCTTCTTAACAAAAATTCAGAGAATAAGATAAGACAAATAAGATTAAACATAAACCCCTACCAAAATATGGTTTTTGTTGGAAATCAAGGTAACCACAAACTCTTGAAGTTTGATCTCCTAAGTAAGGAAGCAAAAACTCTTCTTTTTCTTTGACCATGAATTTGGTCTGCTCTAGAACAGATAGAATGAGGCTTGTTCTTGAAAAACTAATAGAGGATTTGTGTTTGTTAGGTGGAAGAGCTATGGAAAAGTGTATTTGTTTGTTAGATTTGCTGGAGAATTGAAGGAGTTATGGGGTGGAGGTAGGTGGTGGTAGATGAAGATGAGAGTTTGGTGGAGTATTATTTTTTTTTTTTGAAGAATAAAATCTGATTGTGTGAGTAGAGAGTGAGTGGTTAAGTTTTTATATTTATTTGTAGGGTTGTTGGATTAGGTTTAGGGATATTTTAGGAATTAGATAAAGAGGTAGGTATATTACACAAAAAATGTATTAAAATTCAAGTGCAGTGATCATTGATATCATCAAATCTCTTTGTCATTATGACTCTATACTTTTAACTAGTGGTAATTAGATAATTAGTAACTCTTTAGAAATCTTTAAACAATTAATCACATGTTAGTTTCTTAATTAGACCATATAGAGGTAAAATGGTAATTTTACACAGACAATTTAGGAATTTTAATTTTCACAATGATTGCTATCTAAAACACATATAGTCCCCTTCAAACACTAAATTAAACCTTTGAGGACCAGCCATCCTCGGTTTTAGTGCAAAAATGATCTCAGAGGTATTTTGGTCATTTTGCATAGAAGGAAAAATCGGGGCATTACATGGACTGCATCTTATTATTCTATTTATTAACTAAGAGGAAAGTGAACTTTCCTCAGTTGATCATGGACTGTATGTGAAGTGTCACTACAAAAGAAAAGAGAAAAACAACTATTGTTCTCTATGGTATGCTGTTAACTAGGACTTTCCAATACAATGGATATTCCTTGGCTAATGAGTGGTATGAATACATGGTAGGAATAGAATTTACCATTAATTCATTCGAGCCTGCAAAGGGGACTAACAACTGAGCTCAGAAAGTTAGTCCCAAGAAGCCAAGTCCTAGAAAAAAGGAAGAACCTAAGAAGACAAAAGGAAAAGGTTCAAGAGAAGAAAAAAGGAAAAAAGAAGAGAGAGGTTATTCTTCCTGTACAAAGTGAAAAAGAAGATTCTAAGGGTACTAATTCTGATACTGGACCCATTAGAAACTTGGAGAAAAGAACCAAGGGAAAAGAATAAATGAGATAGAAGGTGGAACAAAAGGAAAGCTTTGAAACTAAAGGTGCAATCCTCTAAAAGTGAGAAACCAAAAGGGAGACCTAATAAACACCCTATCAAAAGACAAGATATTGAGAAAAATTTAAGAACCTTTGCAACGAAGATGCCTAAAGATTCTAACTTGCTACAAAAAGAGCTGGAATAGTGATTGAAGAGGAATCTACATTTTCTGAGGATGAAGACATTGAAGATATTCTCAAGAAGCGTAAGATTTTACAAAAGAAGAGAAAAATAGAAGAAGTTCAAAAAGTATAGTAGGCTTAAGGAATTCAAAGCTCTAGGAAAAGCCAAGGGTGTTGTAGTCTCTGAACCTTATATGATGATAAATGATCAACTATCCAAACCAATTACTAAGTAATCAGGGTACATTTCATTCCCAATCTCTACATCTGCTCCAAGTTCTAAACCACTTTTACAAAGCCCTTTAGAAGTTAGCTTAGAGACTGCTCTAGAACCTGCACTTGACCTTAGTACAATCATTAAGAAAGCAATTCGAAAATCAAAGGAACATGAAAAAGATTTTTCTAAAGATGCTAAGGACCACATGTACTTGAGTCAGATCCTCCAAACCATCTCATTGGATATGGAGGAAGAGACTTCTCATGCTGAAAAGTGGGCACAAAAGAATGCAACCTCTACATGAATGAGCTCGCCATAGCTTTGGAGCCTATCATAGAAGAGCCTAGGGAGAATAAAGAGACAGAAAATCAAAATTCTGCTCTTGTTTTAAGGAAAATGCCTTAGCCACAACCTTCCATCAAGATCTCTTCTTTGGATGAAGAAGACGAAGCTTCAAAAAATAAGGCAGAAATTGCTTCAGAAACTAAGGCAAAATCTATTGTTGCAACTAAGCAAGAACCATATTAGGGACCTCAAGGCTCTGGTGATATAGTTCCCTTGAATATATCTAATGAAGAAGCTAAACTAGAAGCTACTCTAACAAACAATCTAACCAATGCCCCTACTCCATAAGAACCTCACCTAATTCTTATAGAGTCTCAACTTCTTTTGAACAATCAAAGAGACTTGACAGCCAGACTAGACAGAGTTGAAACAACCAATAGAGAACTTAGAGCTCAGATGAGAAAACATGAAGATTTATTGTAACAAATCCTTCATGAACTCAAAAATAGTGGCGAGTAATGGTTTGACTATGTGCAAACTCCTTTTACTGATGACAAAAAGGGGAGAAAGATGAAGAAAAAAAATCTTTTGCACCTATTTAAGGAGTCATGAGTTGAGGGGGAGCTTCAGAAAAAGCTTCTTGTCAAGCATATCGTATTTTGTTTTGCATTTTGATATTTTGTTTCTATTTACAAACCTTTTTATGCTTACTTATATATATATATATATATATATATATATATATATATATATATATATATATATCAGTTTCATTGTACAATCCTTTCTATATTATCCTGAAATGAAAATAGATGTTTCTCAAATTAAGTTTTGTTATGTTTATTGTGGATACAATGTACTGAGTATGGTCTATCAAAAGATTGCATCACAAAATGCCATCATATTTGATATTCTTTACACTTAGTTTTTAATATAGCATTATAAGAAATTTCAAAAATGTTGGTTCATAATAAAAACCTTAAGAAAGTTCTCTTTTTTAAAAGGCTAATTTGTAAGCAAAATTTTTACTAAGTTTTTGAAAGAAAATTTCCTTCAGTCTCTAACTTTAAAGAAAGATTCTTTCAAGCATTTCTCCAAAATGTTTTCTTAACATTTTGTTTGTCATCATCAAAAAAAGGGAGATTGTTAGCTCCATAACCCTTAAAAAAGAAATTATAGCTTGTGTTTTGATTGACAATAAAGCAAATTTTATTAAAATATTTGAAAAAGAACAAATGATTTGCTTTAGTTTCTATAGAACTTAACAAGTCAATTCTCATATACATATAATTCAATTTGTATATATTTTTCAAATCATCATGATTTAACATGATTAAAATCTCATTCAAAGAGATTTAGTTTCTTAAGAACATGAAAAATTGGTCAAAAAGTCAATTGGAGTATATAAGAAGCATTAGAAAGTAAGTTTCGGCCTTCAGAAATTTTCTCATTACTTCATAAAGTGGCATAACAACCTGAAAAAGTGTTTTCTCATAATCAAATCAAGCACATCATCTCAATCTCTATTGTAATCATATTTGAAGAATATCAACGCTATCTGAAGATCATCATTCACCTTAGAAAAAGGTTCATAAGCAACATAAAAGACTCAAAAAGTGTAGAAGTATATTAGAAAGCATTGCATGCATCAAAAACCATTGCTTACATCAAAAACTACTTCGGGTTATCAAAAACTGAAAGATATTTGAATTTCAAACGAAGTCAAAACCTTATAAAGTGATGATAGTGACATATCAACTTTATACTTGGATATTCATCATCTTTTAGAAGGTCGTCACATATAGTGAAGCTCAGAAACTATGCTCAAATTGAAGATTTAGTTTCTGAAGTATTGTTCAGAAACAATTGTCAATAGTTTCTACACTATATAATTATTTCTAATACAGTTCAACACATATTTCTAGAATACAAATCCTAGGACACACAAAGATTGATACACGTGTCAAGAGGAGAAAAGATCAAAAGGACAATGGTCCATTTCAAACCAAAGTATAAAAGGAGAAAGCCATCAAACTTGAAGGAACTTTTGCACTCTCAAGGTTTAAGCTATACATATACTCTCTAAAGTTCATTTTTATTTTGAATTCAGTTTCTAAAGAGGAAAATCTTCTTTCTAGAATATCTTAGTAAACATTCTTCTTAGGAAGATTAGAAAGAAAACTCTCAAGTTGTTTCCTTATACACTTTTATTATTTTAGGAAACTTGAATGCTTTTCTTGGAGTGTTAAACCCCAAAACCTTATATCTTTTGTATCTTGATCTATTAGTGATCAGTATGAGATTAGCTTAGAGAGGATAAGATAAAACTGCTTATGACTGAGGGATAATTGTACAAACTGCTCACAAGATATAGTTTGAGAAAGCTATTGAAAAGAGTATCTTACTTTCTCGAGTTAATAAAGTAGTTGATAGTGGAACTCTTCAGATTGGTTAAGAATAGAATATAGGCAGTGTTTTGGCCAAACTAGTATAAAACCCTTTGTATTATATTCTCTCCTCCTTATCTATTTTATTTGCTGTATTGTTGAATTCATTTGTGTGAATCTTAATCTTTGCTTAAACTTGTTTCTGAAAAGTCATTTGGTTTATGAACAGAAAGCTACTTTCTAAAGCATACTATTTTGTTTCTTCACTACCTTTAATTTTAAATACTTAATCGACTTTGTTTAAGTTTTTCAGAAAATAAAAGATTCGAATGCCCAATTCAACCTCCTTTTTGTGCTACGCCTTTACTTATAATAGACAAGTGGGTTGTTCTGCTATCTCTGCTAGGGTGGAACATACTGTTGTTATTGCTATGATGAGTTGTTCTACCTCGAGTTGGGTTAATTTCTCCAGCCGAGGTTGTATATGTTGCTGTAAAGATCATGCCCCTGCTAGTTGTTCTGATTCTGAGGCCTACTAGGGAATACATTGCAAGCAGCAATTGAAGTGGGATTTTCCTACAGCTATAGGCACACATTAGTGGTATAGGTATCACAAGAGTGAGTACCACAAGCTGTCTGGGGTGGAGGAGCCTATCTGGATTGATTCTAGGCAATTTGTTTCAAAAACATAGTCATCTCCTCAAGCTTCTTTTCCACTCTACTAGTCTCGACTGTAGATACCTCAAGCACCCCATCTAACATTTACACTAGCCTTAGATCCAAACTGCTGTGAATTTTTAGCCATATTTTCAATCAATGCGCTGGCTATAGCAAAAATCTTGTCTACCAATGCACCTCTACTAGTGGCATCAAGCATACTATGATCAAAAGCTAACAACTACTCATAAAAGTATTGAATGAGGAGTTGCTCAGGAATCCGATGCTATGGACAGCTCTTACAAAGTCTCTTGAACCATTCCTAATACTCATATAGGGACTCTCTATGTGCTTACCGAATGCCACAAATATCTTTCTGGATGGTGCATGCTTTAGAGGCTAGGAAGAAATTCTCAAGAAACAATCTCTTTATCCCAACCCAACTGTCAATTGCTCCTTGAAGAATGTAGAAGAACTATTCCTTGGCCTCACCCTCAAAGGAAAATGAAAAGACCCATAGCTTAACTTGGTCTTCCATAACCCTTGGAGGCTTCACGGTAGAACAGACAACATGGAACGTCTTCAAGTCTCTGTGTGGGTCATCTCGAGAAAGCCTTGAAATTTAGGCATATGATAGAGGAGCCCAAACTTCAACTCAATGTCCACCTTGAGATCGAGATAGGTGATCCCAAGTAGCTAGTATGTGAGAATCAAGAGCAGCCAGCTCCTTCAAGATCCTGTTCAAATTAGCCATATCACCTAAAACACTAATGAACAAATTAGAAACTTTGAATTGTTCTTCTTATTTCTTCTTTTCTTACCTAAGATGCCTTAAAGTCCTTTCAGCCTCAAGATCTAAAGGAACTAAACTAGTGTTAGGTAAGGATCGAGCCATACAAAAGAGCCAATAATATAAAAATAAAATAAATAATAGAAATTAAAAATAAAATAAATAGCATAGTTTTTTGTGAATAGAAAATTAAAATTAAAAAAAGGAAACTAAAAAATAAAAATAAAAATAAAAACAAAAAGAAAACTCAAAAAATTAACTAATATCGCTTCCTCAATAACATTGTCAAAATTTAATGCGAGCTGTTGTAACTCACAAACAAATTAAAATTTATAAAGTAACTTTCTGAAGTAAAAAGATATAAGAAATGCAATATTAAATATGCTCTTCAGAAGAATAAATACAATAAGCACAGAACAAAAGGTAAAGGAGATTCAGGGAAGAGAGAGAATACAACACATGAGTTTTTATACTAGTTCAGCCAACTTGCCTATATCTAGTTTTCAACCACAATTGAGTTCCACTAAAAAACCCTTTCTCAACCTTGAGAAAGTTAGATAGTCTTTTTCTAACCTTCCCAAGCTATCTCCACGTGACCATAGCTCACTCTACTGTCATTTTCAAGTAGTCTTTGCTTAGTCTCTTCAAGCTAACTCAGTATGAGCAGCAGCTCACTCTACTATCACCTTTCAAGTAGTCTTTACTTAGCTTCTTCAAGCTAACTCACAACGATCATTACTAGATTGGGTTACAAAGGTTGTGCTTAGGTTGGATCACTCAAACTATCAAGCACTCAAGTTTTCTTAGAATAAACAATAACAGTCTGAAAACTTAGATGACTTCTTTCTATCTATTCTTCCTAGGAAGAAGATGTTATCTAATGAGAACATAGAAAGAAGATTTTTACAAAGATAAAACTGATTACAAGCTGTAATAGTTTTATAGATGATGAGAGGATATTTCTTTGGTGTTTCAACACATGTAATGAGCAAAAGTCTCTTTGTTGTTAGCACAACATCTTCTTTTATACTTGATCTTCATTTATGACCATTGCCCTTGATCTATTTTCCTAATGACACGTGTTGATCTCTTTTCTGTGTCTTGGAAATGAAGTCTAGAAGAGTAGCTCTGCGTGTCAGAGTTACCTTTTACAGTTCCAGAAGCCATTGTCTAATAGAGGTTTCTGAGTCCACCTTCAAAAACTACTTTGTACTTTATAAACTAGGTTTCTGAACTTTTCCTTCTAGAAGCTAAAGCAGTTGATCGAGTTGACAGAAGAGATGTCATATCAGTTCCTGACTGGGTTTGACTTTAATTTGAATTTCAAACTTCCCCCTTCATTCTTGTAAAATATACCATTTACAGTGAAACATGCTTTCTAAAGTGTCATCTCAGTTTCTGGACTTCTCTTTTGATCTTTTATTCTTCAATCAGAGCTTGTTGTAAATAAAATAATTACAATTATAATGATTGAAGATGACGACCACACTTTTCTTCAGAGTTAAATTGAAATCTTCACTTGAGTCTAGCTTTTTGAAGTCGTGACATGCTTTTTGAAGATCTGAACCTTGGTTTCTTGTACTTGAGAATTTTCTTTCATTTGTTGAGCATAGAAGCATTCATTTCATGATATATTTTTCACTTTCATTGAGTTCCAAATCTCCTTAAATGAAATCAAACATGTTTACATATGTCAATGTGAAAATAATCTCCTTTTAGGAACATGTATGCTAACATGGATAAACCTGTTTAGTGCTTCAAGAAACTAAAGAAAAAGATTAGTCCCTCTTCAAAATATTTTCACAAAATTAGTTTTGTTATCATTCAAGACATTAAGCACTGATGTCTTCTGAAAGATTCTGGAGTTAACAGACTAGGCAGCCCTTACACCTATCCCTAGCATGTCTACAAAGCATATGGGTGGCCTTTACACCCACCCTCAATGCCCAAATTACCAGCATGCTGGGCTAATATATTGGGCTAGCAATCCCTTACTAGTAGAAGATTCTCTCAAGGTGCACCAAGATTAATGCCACCACTATTAGCTATGATTTTGCCAACGATACCTCCTTTAAAAATCAATTATATTTTCTTATCGCATAAATCAAGGTTTCCCAAATACTATGTTTTACCAAGGATTACCAATTATAAACATTTCATGTAAGGCAATTGCTTATTTTTTCAATCTTTTAGAGCATAACATAAATAACTCCAAAATACACTTGTTCCAGATCATATAAGGTCCTTATCGAAGTATAAAAAATCCCATGGCATCTCCAAGGACCCGCAATAGCTATTAAACCTTATTCCACTTTTGCAAAACATAAGAATATTTAAAGGCACTTGAACTTGTAAATGCAACTTTCAAGACATAGTTGCATTAAGAAAATCATTTTATTTGCTATTCAAAAATAGGTAATAAATGACCAAAATAGATATTTAAATTCATAGAACTTGTAACATCTATCACATCTGGGTGCGCCACCGTAAGGGGCACCCAGTTAGGCCCCAAATGTGGGTGTTACGCTTACACTGGGGACGGTGATATGTAATCGAGCCCAAATGTGACAGATGTTACAAATGATATCATAACCAGTCCCAGGATCGGTGTGCCAGCCAATGACAATGCTTGGCCCCTACACTAGGAGGGGTGGAACTAGTCCCACATCAATTGAGGAGGGGAACGAAGCATGTCATATAAGGGTATGGATACCTCCCCTATGTAGACGCATTTTCCCATTGAGATGATAAGAGCAAATCTATGAGGGGCGCCCAATTAAACCCCAAAGTGGATCATATCTGCATGTCAAATGTTATGCTCACACTAGGGATGGTGATACGTAGCATGCCCAGATGTGATAAATGTTACAATGAGGTTTGTGAACATTTCCTTCTAGAAGCTTGAATGGTTGATCATGTTGGCGGAAGAGATGACGTGTCAGTCTGTAATTGGATTTGATTTCAAATGAATTTTAAACTTCCCTCATTTTCTTGTTTGTTTCACTGCAATATGAACTTTCTAAAGTGCGATATCAGTTCATTGATGGAAAAATGATTTTCTAGGCTTCAATCAAATCTTGTAGATGATGAGATGAATACAATCATGCTAATTGAGGGTTGTAGAACACTCCTGCTTCAGAGCTGGGTTGAAATCTTCAACTTAAGAGTACTTTCTGAAGTCGCGTACTACTTTTTGAAGATCTTTGCCTTGGTTTCTTGACTATGATTTTCTTCAATCTGTAAAGCATGTATATGTTCATTCCACTATATAATCTTCACTTCAATTGAGTTCCAATCTCTTAAAAGAGATATACCATGCTTGCACATATAAAGTGAAATTATTTGGCTTCAAAAAGCACATTATGCATATGGAAGCATTACCAGAAAAATGGTATTTAACAGCAGTTTCTTTTTGAATTTTCGGCGGTTTGTAACCGCCGCAAAAACTTTTACCTACAGTTCAGAAAACCGCCGCTGACAACGGCATCCTTAAACCATTTAGCGGTAGTTTGGAGCAACCGCTGGAATGACCACCGCCAAAGAAGGTTTTCCGGCGGTTTATATGGCAGCAGTTCCACAAAACCGCCGCAAAACCTTTTTAATGGTTGGGGGCACAAGATCATTTTGCGGCAGTTTTTCCAATATAGCAACAGTTCAAAATCATCGTGAAATGACTTCTAGGTGCCAAATTATCATATTTACCGGCGGTTTTGAATCGCCGCAAAATGCTGCTACCTATTTTTTCATCCTTTTTTACTAGCAGTTAGAACCGCCGCAAAAAAGCGCAGTGTTAACTGCCTTTTTTTCATTTTTTTCCCACTTTTCAATATTTTATTTTGAATCATACGAGTCAAAAACACTAGTTGATATCTTATAGAACATTAGTAATCAACAATCATGAACAAAAGGGAATGTTGTATAAAAAATTCTTAAACTTTTAAACAAAGAAAATGTCTACCAAATGTCATAACATAATATTAAACAATAATTAAATGAATCCAACACAACATAAGAGAAAACTAGAAAAGCATAACTACAAAAAAAAAGTGTCTCAAGTAAAAGCTAAAGACAGCCTTGAGCTATCATGCATTCATTTTCAACTTTGGTCAGAATGATCATCATGGTGTTGAGTATCATGACTAGCTGATGAAGATGGTCTTACACCCAGTGAATTGGTCCACTCCCTTCATCTAGGGCCTGAAATTTTGTCATCATCGAAAAACATATCAGAAAGTATCATTATCAAACCCACTCAAAAATAATAATAACAACATTACATTAAAAATGAAGGATAGCTAGTTGAGAAAGATCATCCCACCAGATATTTCACCAATGTTACTTAAAGTAATTGTCCCACCAGATATATCCTCCGAAGTTAGCTTGTCATCGTAAGCCAATTCTTGCAACCTTGCCATCTCTTTGGTTATCTAAATAAGGAAAATAAGATTAGTAAATAGTTAGAACAAGCACAAGAATGTCCTATTGGTATGTAAGTAGTCAAATAACCTCATATGGGCTTCACACAACACACATACAAGGGACTGCGACAACCAGGTCTTATCCCTAAATCTGAAAGCAAAACTTGGTACTATGTATGATGACAACAGAACCCAGCCAAAAATCATACTAACCAGAAAGCAAAATAAAAAGGTACAATAACTTTTCCCCATGCAAGGAGTAAGAGAAAATAGCCTCTTCATCTCTTGACTACACAGGTTTTAGAGAACCAACAATTACATTCAAGCCCAAAATATGGCATGTTACTATGCATAGAAAAAGTTGGTCATATGAACACTCAAAGGATTAAGACCAAAAAGCTTCTGATTTGCAAGAGCTACAACCTGTATGGGGGGAGTTAGAACAAAAAAAAAAAGCAAATGAGCTTGATTGGGTAAAATATCTGTCATAATCCTTACAGAAAAAGCTTCATTTATTTCATAATCAATTTCAGAAGCCTCCAGACCAGCATTTGATATAGCTTTTGGTATTACAAGGGCAGGAGCAGTTGTAAATAATTAGGGTGCCTGCAAAAGCAATCTCATTTCAGTTCTAAATGTTCACATATATCAAGACTAAGTCACCAAAACAAGTTACAATAATCAATCATAAAACTTGAGTTGTATCCGCATATCCTTTTATCTTTGCTATTACATGTAATCTAAGCTTATGTGCCTTCTCTTCACTCACTAGCACTAACGCCACCACACCATCACTAGTCCCAGATCAAACTCATAATGAAACCTCGAATTTGAAGCAAACCCACCAACTAGAATGCCAAACAGAACTCATTTTGTAGTTCAAAATCCATGGTGAACAAACTTTGCAATGAAGAAATTACTCTAGAGTGAACAAGAGCCTAGCATCATTGGCCCCAATATTTTAAAATTCTACACTCACCAACACAAAATAACAAGAAACAATAAGACTACAAGAGTAGTTTAAAGTAAGTGAAAATAAACATGGGAATTCTTCAGTGGACAACAAACATTGAGAATTTAAGGAAGTTGGAGAAATAGCAAATGAAATCCAAGGCCGGCCCCAAAAGCAAACACCATATTCTGGCTACAAAGTACAGACATTCTTCCATAATGAGTAGCATACCACCAACCATACTAATACACTCCATCCACTCTTTGAACTGTAAAGTTCAACTAGACCCTCGTTAAGGCATTTCATCGAACAGCTCATGCACAAAATTACAAACCCCAATGCTATCACAATCAAAATCAAATAAGAAGTAGAGTATGATGACTTTACCAGAAAAGAAGATGAGATAAGATATAGATCAAAGTTGACACTACCTCCTGAATAGAAGCTTGCTCTTGGCCAATAGAAGCTTCTTGGTTCATTAGTTCATCCTAATGGCAAAAATTATAAAGAAAAATGTACAAAAATGAAAACAAGCTCTTTTATTCAGATGGAAGAAAGGATCAGCAAGTAAAAAGCGATAGATGAGCAAACATTTTGATAAATGGAAGAAAAAGAGGAAAACAAATGGAGTTTTCGAGAGGTAGGACCTTGACAAGGTGAAGTTGAAGATTGATGAGGGAGTGGAAAGTGGCAGCGACTTTGATGACCAAGGATCTGGGAAGCGGCAGTCGAAGTCACAAACAAAGGAGAAAGCGTGTCGCTGTTGGTCTGTCACGTCACTATCGCAGACGAAGGAAGAAGCGTGTCATTGTTGGTCCGTCACTTCATTTTCAGAGTTGCGGTCAGGGAAACACAGAAGCCGCGTTGCTGTTGGAGTCACCATCGAGGAAGCGCCGCGGGCAAGGTTTCTTATCCAATCACCGTTAGGGAAGTGCCGCCGCCAAGGTTTCTTACCCATTTTACATCGAGAGGGAGGGAAGATTAAAGTCTCTGAAAGTGAGAAAGGAAAGATGAAAGAAAGTGTCTTTTTTTCTGTTTTAATTTGTCGCTTTTTTTCATTTAGCAGCGGTTTGAGCATATTAAAACCACCATAATTTGTAAACTGCCTTAATTACAAAAGTAACCGCCGCTAAATAATTCAACTTGTGGCAATCACCATAAACCACAGCGAAATGCACAATATAGCGGCGGTTCAATAAACCGCCATTAAGTAGCACTTTTCTAGTAGTGAAGACCATGTTTGCTTACATTAAAAAACTCAAGGAAACTATTAATCATTCTTTAAAATATTTTCTTGAAATTTGTTGTGTTATCATTTAAAACATTTGGCATTGACACTTTCTGAATGGTTCTAGAGCTAAGGATGCAATACCCTAGTAGTTCCAATTCATGCTTAAGTCATTATTGGATTCTATTAGATTTATTTTATAGTTTTACAAAAATGAAACCCTTTGTCAAATTACCTTTTAGGGAAAAAATGGCCAAATATTCAAAAAAAAGAAAAACATTTTTGAAAACTTGATCCTCAGGCTCAAAAAACCTTAATACGCAGTAAACATAGCAGTTGCGAATGAGTGCATATTAGGCGAGCAATGAGAAATGAGAAGAACGAAAATCCTGAATTATAGTAGTAATAACGTAGCAAATATAACTCATTACAATAGAATGAGTTCCCGGGTTAGTTTAAACTTTAAGCCATTCCAATCCTAGCCCAAGAATCCTCAACCAGAACACAAATTCAAAATAGCCAATATCTAAATTTAGCTATAAGTGTAAATGAAAAGAAATAAAAACGGAGATTGTAGAGATGTGATCCCCAAGCTTTTGGCCTCAGATCACCAGCCAAAAAAAAGTCACTTGTCAGTGAAACTTGGGATGTAAAAGGGGCTACCATGACCTTTAGCCCAAACATAAAATGGAGCGTATAAGTCACATTTGGGATTATCCAAATCCTGATCACCCGTAACTTGGCCATACTAGGGTCACAATGCACAAGCTTCTAAAGGGCTTAACGGGATGACTCATGCTTGTGGACTCATGGGAACTTTCCTCCTTTATAGGGCTCTTAGGAGTTTACTCAAGGTCGCTATCGTTAGAAGATAAGGAAATAGTGATCACAAGGGGAAAATGAGCAATAGGGGTCGTCGGCCCTACGATAGTCTCTAATGACTCTTGGTCCTTGGGATCCTTTGCATCAGATTCAAGACCGCCATCTTCAAACTCCTTTCTAACGTTGACCAGGATGTAAGACTCCGCAATAGTAGCAATCAGGGATTCAAATTGCGGTCCAAAATGGTTGATGCGGCCACAATAGTGCGGTTGCGCCAATGCCCACAACCAACTTGGACCGCAATTGCGGGGTGAATTGAAATCTCAGAAAAATCTACAACATAACGGTGATGCGACCGCAACGCACTGCAATAGAACACAAGAAGTCCAAAAAATCAACCATGTATCCCGCTTTTGCACTTCCATTCTCGCACAACCTCAAGCATCATGTGATGGTGGAAGGCCAATTGGAGATATGGCAGATGGCGATGCTCTGACGGCAAATAGAGACGAAGCAGATTGAGAAGGGGAGGTAAGAGTGGAGTTGAGGAAAGATTAAACACAGAAAGAGGAGGGGATATGAAAAGAAAAATAAAAAATGTTAGATATTATGCTGAAAATGACTTACAAGCTGAAAATTGAGCATTGGGTTTTTCTGAAAAAATCAATGGCTAAAGGTGGGAGCTTGGGCTGCTATTTGTTCAGTCACAATGAAGAAGAGAACTAGGAAAGAGAGAAGGATCTAAAGGAAAATGGGGTAGGTGAGGGGATGGGGACGTTGCTGATGGCTTTTCTTTTTCTTTTTATTTTCTTTTATCTTTTTATTTTATTAAATGGGTAGGCTTCCTATTGTTGCTAGGCATTCCTCATTCAAGGCTTAACCTCTCCTTCTTTTATTGTCTACCGTGCCAAAAAAATAGGTGGACTTTTTATTTGTGTATTTCACTATCAATTTTTTTTTGAAAAAAAAGGGTGGAATTACATTAGGACCAGAATGCTTTTCTTTTTTTTTTTGTAAAAAACATGTATTGGATGTTGAAATCTCATCCAATCATTTTTACACAGTTAAGTTGATTTTGTTAGTATTATAAAATTATTCATGGATTAATCATTTTTACAAATCAAGAATAATCGTATAGTTAATTATTAATAGTATTCTATATTAAAATTTTGTGTTGAATTTAATTCTTGTTTTTGTTAGTATTATAAAATTATTCATGGATTACTTGGTCACATTTATAGCAATTTTTTTTTTGAGAAGTTCTAATTTTATTATGTGATCATTCTAAAAATATGAAAAGTTCATACTTAAATATGTTAGAGGCACATATTTGTATAAAATATGTTGAAGACTTGTTATTTTGGTGCCATAATTGTTGTACTTCTTTTTATTTTGTATTTTGTGCAAAATAAAATAAAATAACTCCGCAACAACCGCAACCGCAGCAACCATAATTGCCACCGCAATTTAGAACACTAGTTGCAATCATGACTATTATCACTCGTCATAGCAGGAAGAATCGCCGCATCACCCTCTAGGATTTATACTTGGCCTTAATCGGCTGCTTTGATATCCTCTGAAGATGTTACAGAAAGTAGGGGTGAGAAACATTACATTTCTCATTAGGATTCTAACTACTATCTAGGTGTTAACGTCAATGTCTCAATCACTTCGGGTTTTCTTTTATAAGACAATTGGAAGTAATAGCTTCAATTTGAGGTTTTCAAAATCATCATTAGCTGAAGTAAATGAATTTTAAGATGCAATTTGATTAATGCAAAATGAGAAAGGTTTAGAAACTCTGTCAAAAAGTGCTGCTTTATACATTTTCTATTATGATGAGAAGGATCACCTTCCTAATAAATGTCATTTGCTAAAAATGATAAAGAAAAAAGAAGACTCCAACCCTAAAAAGATCACTAACTCTAAAGGACCCCAATAAATATGGGTATCTAATGTGAAAATGGATTCTGACCCAAGTGTGTCTTAAGGCACATGTTTAGAGGGATGGAAGGTGATATATGAACAATGGCTATTCTGGATAAGTGATAAGGAATAGAAAGTGTTTCAAAAAGCTAAGACCAAAGAATAGTGGCTTAATAAAATTTGCAAATGGAATTAAAGTCAAAGTTACTAGTATAGGTAATGTTAGTAAGGATGACTCTCATTTAATTTCTGATGTTCTTTTGGTGGATGCTTTGTCTTACAACCTTCCTAACATAAGTCAATTTTGTAACCAAGGCTACAAGGTTAACTTTGAAGCCAAAGATGGCAAAGTATTGAATGCCAACTCAAGCAAGACCATTCTTTCTTATAGAAGGCATGACAACACTTATGCGTTGTATCTAAAATACTTAACATCCTTGTTGGATGAGAAGTAGCTATGGCAAAAGAAGCTTGGCCATGCTCACATGACTTAATCTCTAATGTATATCAGAAAGAGTTGGTTAGGAGTTTGCCCAAGATCAGTTATGATAAGGATTCAACTTGTGATTTCTATGAGAAAGGGAAATAAACCAAAAGCTCCCTTCACTGTAAGAGTGTAGTTTTAACTACATGACTATTTGAGCTTTTACATATTGATCTTTTTAGACCAACTATAACTGCTAGCTCGAATAGAAATAAATATAGCTTGTTCATTATGGATGATTACACAAGATTCACATGGCTTCTATTTCTTACTCATAAGGATGTTGCTTGTGAGGCCTTCAAAACCTTTTCAAAGTATGTTCAAAATGCAAAAAGGTCTTTCATATGTTGCCATTAGATCAGATCATGGTAGTGAATTTGAAAACCATGTTTTTCAAAAGTTTTATGAAGAAAATGGCATTTCATATAGTTTTTCTTCTCCTAGACCACCTCAACAAAATAGGGTTATAGAAAGGAAGAATAGATCATTACGAGAAATTACCATAACCATGCTTTTAGAAAGTGGTTTATCAAAAGATTTTTTGACAAAGACTGTCAACACCTCTTACTACATATAAAATTATATTTTCATAAGGCCAATACTCAAGAAAACTTCATATGAGCTGTAGAAAGGTAGAAAACCCAACATATCATATTTTTATGTCTTTGGATGCGAAAGCTTTATTTTTAACACTAAAGACAAGCTCTCAAAAGTTTAATCCCAAATCTGATGATAGTATTTTCTTATATTATTCTTTAGTTTTTAAAGCTTATAGAGTATATAATAGGAGAACCAAGGCTGTTGAAAAAACCATTTACATAAAGTTCAAAGAACAAAAACATGACCTTGATCAACAAATGAGATTTCTAGAAAATGAACTTGACAATATGAATCTAGGACAAACTCAAGCTCCTACTTCAAATGAAGCTCCAGAACATGCCACTATAACATGTGTTTCTGAATCTATTCATAATGAAGTCTTTGAAGACCCTTTAGAACTTATGAAGAGGCTCTAACAAGACCAAAATACAAAGAAGTATATCATTTAAGAGATATTTCACAAAATCAAATATTTGGAGCTACCTCACAAGGCATTATAACCAAATCATTATTCAGAAATGAATCCAAATATGCTTCTTCTTTATTTATTTATTTTTTTAAGAAATTGAACATAGTTGCAAAGAAGAAGCTTTGGGTGATGAAAGCTAGATCATAGCTATGCATGATGAGTTTGATCAATTTGAGAAAAGCAAAGTTTGGACCCTTGTTGAGAAGCCAAATGGGAAATCAATAATTGGAATAAGGTGGATGTTCATAAGTAAGCCTAATAAAGTTGGAAAGGTTGTCAAAAATAATGCAAGACTGGTTATGAGGCTACAACTAACAAGAATGAATTGATTATGAACAGACCTTTGCATTGGTAGCAATACATTGTTAGACTTTCACTTGCTTTTGTAGCATACAAAGGTTTTATTCTCTACCAAATTGATATAAAATCTACTTTCTTAAATGAGTTTTTTTTTTCTGAAGAAATCTATGTGAAGTAACATCCTGATTTTGAGAGTGAATCATTTCCTAACTATGTGATCAAGCTTACAAAGGTTCTTTGTGGTGTGAAACAAGTTTGGTATGATATTGTTTACTATGCACAACAAAAATGATTTACTTATTGTTAAAGACCTAATTGAAACTTTGATAAAACTATAAGGACTAACATTTTAATTAAACCATTAAATTATATAGACAAATAAATACTGTAGAACTATTTTTCACTGTTAACCAATAGAAATTTTAGAAAATACTAAATCATGGTAGGTAACTAGCTACTATGATAACTATCTATTATGTTTTGACATTATTTTGAATTTCTATTGATTGACAGTATAATGATTTTGTTAGCTCCATAACCCTTTGCACTCATTTGTTTTGAATGACAATAAAGTCAATTTAAAAAAAAAATGCTTTGAAGAATGATTGGTGTCTTTATTGAGTTTCTTATAAGATTATAACAGGCTTTTATCGTTTAGCAAAAGCAAGGCTTACTCAAATAAGAATATATTTCATAACACATGTGTAAACATGTTTATTTCATGATATGAGACCTGAAATCAAATAGAAGTGAAATTACCCAAGCAATTAATAGCTAATGATAAGAAGAAGTTTTCAACGCTACAAGGAACCAAGTTCAGAGACTTTAGAAAGTAGCACGGGACATCAGAAAGTACACTCAAGATGAAGATATCAACTCATGTCCAAGAGCAACGTGTCATTTAATCTTCAATCATCATAATCACAAAGATATTTTCAGCAAAGAAGATTTGATTGAAGATCAGAAAGTGTAAAACTCGTCAAGGGACTGATTGCGCATATTAGAAAGCTCACCCGTGAGTGGAGCAAAGAACGCTACAGGAAAGGGAGGGAAATTTAAAATTTGAATTTTAAATAATCAAGTCAAATCCAGTTTCAAACTGGGACGCCATCTCTTATGCCTTTTTGATCAACCACCCTGGCTTCATGAAGGAGAAGTTCAGAAAGCATGCTTAGAAAATAGAAAAGTGGTTTCTAAACAAAGATCAGAAAACTCAACTTTACAACAGCTTCTGCAACCGATGTGATAGATCTGTCAACCTCTCTTCTAGCTGTTTCTTTCAAGACACAACTGATGATCAATATATGTCACTTGAGGAACTAATCTATAGCAACGGTCATAAAGAAAAACCACTATATAAGAAGATACTATGCTTAAAGACAGATGAGATGTAACACCCTAAAAATTAATTAAAAATTAATTTTAACTTTATTAGTCATAATTTCAAAAATCTAACGGTTTTAACAATGATTAGGATAATTCAACGGATTTGTAAAAAAAAAAAGTGAATAGTAACCTACGGGACCTACTGGCCCGTTAGGACAGCCAAAACCCTATATTTGGGACCAGGAGATGCCTGAAACTGAGAAAAGAAAGAGTTAGGGTTAGAAATAGTGAGAATCAAAGATTTTATATCTAGAATTAAATTTCGAGCAATGTTTGATTACCCGGATATGGTGTTTTACCTGTTCGGTAAAATTTCGCTGTGCGATTTCTAATAGTGAAAGATAGTTTAAACTTTACAAATGGATAATGTATATCCATTCAAGCTAAGTGTAAGGCTAGCAATTAATCTTGAATTTTAAGATCAAATCCTAGTCATTCATCTTGTTTTCTTTCTAGAAAGAATTAGATTTTATATTAAACAATGTTTACAACCTATCTATATTAAAATCATTTAAAGCTACCAACCTTATCTTTTCAAATTCATATTCTCGACCAAGTTTACTAGCCATACAGCCACCATTGTTCATTCTTCAAGAGCTTCAAACTTGATTTCAATCTCTCAAAATCATGTCCTAGACTTGTCAAAACATCAAACATTCTTCACAAAACTTACTCCACTCATCAATACCTACAAAACTAACCGATCAAAATCTCCAAATCTCACCTTATTACCTCACCCATCACTAATTAGAGGAGGGTTTGAGTGTGTTTGAGGAGCTTTGGAGTGAAGAATTTCTATCTTGGAGCAAACTAGAGACAAGGATATATTAGCTCTCAAGAGTAGGGTTTTCTTTGGCCTTTTTCTTTCAAATTTTTTTTGAGAATTTCTAACTGATTCTAATCCAAAACTTCTAGTTATATTGGTTGATATTATTTTGATATTGATGTGTTAATTTTAGTGGAGTGTTTGGATGAGGTTAGAAAATCATTTTTGTCAAGAGAAGTTTTGACTAGATTGCTGGATTTTCGGATTTCAATAGGGCAGGACTTGTTCACAAATTTTTTGGTGCAATTGTGTTCATTTTTACGAGCTATAAAAATTATATGTTGAAGTTCGACAATCCCATGATTTTTCTTGGGTCATGTTAAGAACTTTCTCTACTTGAAAAAATTCATGATTCTTGAACATTGTTGCTGGAAAATCCCATTTTGAAACAAGCAAGGAATTTTGTCAAATTTTCTGACATATTTAAAGATCTTGGATTTCGTTGAAATGTTACAGGATGTAGCTAACATGTTAAGGAGTATCTAGTAAAAATTTCTATCCATTCTGGGCAACTTTTCTATGTTTAAAAATTCATGAACCGAGATTGTAACTATGCTGCCTGGATTATGGGAACTGAAGCTGTGATTTTGTATGATTTTGTTATCATAGCAAATAATTGAATTGTCCTTTGAAATTTTTACAGGGTGCTCATAACATCTCTAAGTATAACCATGATTTTTATTCTGAATTGATTCAATCATTTGCTAGGATTAAAAATTATGAGATTCTAGTTCTGAGCTGAGTATGAGTGGTCTTTGACCACTAAATTTGTGGAATTTTTCTATTATACTTATAGAACTCTTTTTTCTCCGAAATTTTCAGAAACCTTGGGGACATATTGAATTGTCTTTGAGAATTTTTATAGCATTGAATTTGATGGTTTGAAATGCAAAATAAATTTTGCTACGAATATGTGAAATCTGTCATTGTGCTAAAAATGAATTGATGCTTTGAATTGATGAAATAATGGCATCTTGTACTAGTATGACATGAGTACATGAATATAAATATGAATAATTGAGCATGTGAGCTTATTGATGCGGTTAGGAACATATAGATATGAATGCTTATTACAATTGCTCATATGTGAAAGGAAAGCATAAGATTATGTTTCTTGTGCTGGAGAAAGTAAATCCAGTTTGTTAGGGAAAGTAAACCTGACTACCAAGAAAAGCATAAGATTTATAATCCTTGGGCTGGAGAAAGTAAATCCGGTCTGTCGGGGAAAGTAAACCCGACTACCCTAGAATTGTGTCGGGGAAAGTAAACATGGCTAGGAATAGGTCTGTGTGAGAATTGAAGAAAGTAAATCCAATGATCATGTATAGGAATGAGCTCAGTCCTAAAAAGTTGTCTATTACCCATTATTACCACATTGGGGACGGCAGTACGTAACGCCCAGATGTGACAGGATTAGTCGAGGGCCAAGGCAAGTTGAAGAAGTAACATTTCTAAGTAATCCTTTGTCTTATATGCCAAGTGAAAAAGTTTAGTATTGATATTGAAACCAATATGTTTAAGTGATTAAATGTTAAAAGTAACCTACTTCGGAAGTATGATTTGGAACTTTAAAAACAAACCGTTATTATGTAATGCATGACCTTTTTTTTAATAAACTGAAGTGGCTGGGGCAATGATGATGACATTATGATTGTGTATTTAGGGAGTTACCCTACTGAGAATTGTAGAATTCTCACCCCTATGTTTTTGTGTTCCTATGTCGTCTCCAGGTTAATGTAGAGAATCGAGAGACTGTTATGTAAAAAAACTCAGAAGTACAATAGTGTAGTAGTCAATACTTTTATTATATTGTATTTAGTGGAATAAATATGTGTGTAAATAGGTTAGAGGATAAATGTGTGTTAAAACTCACAGAAGAGCTTCCCTTGTGTACTTAACTCTGTATTAAATAAATATTTTGGTTTCATTGTTATATATTTCAGTAGAATTATGACCTAGTTATCTCGCGAATCAATCAAACTAGCAATAGATACTTAAGAAAGGTCCACTAATTTATAAGTAACAACTCTCGAGTCTGATGTCATGACTTAAGGATGATGTTATACTTGGGAGGATGTTATATGAGAGATTTGAAGATTCAAGAGAGGAAACTCTACAAAAATCTCTTCTCACTTCTTGGAATATTCAATCTTTATCATGTAATTAGTTTTATCCTTGAAGTGTAAGAAAATCTTCCTTCTACATTCTTAGTTAGATTTATACTCTTCCTATGGAAAAAATAATAGAAGGAATTCATTCAAGTTTTCACAGGATCTTTTCATGTATATGTTAAAAAAACTTGAGCGTAGGTTAGTTTAAGTGGCAACCCAAACACTTAACCTTTGTATCCTTGATCCAATAGTGATCGCTGTGGGATAGCTTAGAGAGGCTACTCTAAAACTACTTACAACGCGACAGTAGTGGTTGCTACTGCTCACGGTTTTTGCTTAGAGATACCAATGTCAAGACTACTTTCAACATGACTGTAGAGATTGCTACTGATCACAGGTTAGCTTGGAGAGGCTAATACAATACTACTCATATTAGCTTGGAGAGACTAGTACAATACTACTCGTTTAACCTGGAAAGACTTCTAAAGGAATACTCAACTTGTGACAGGCTCTAAGTTGGTTTGCTGGCACAAGTGAGAGCTTGGGAAGGCTAATAAAAGACTATCTAGTTTACTTTCTCAGTTGAGAAAGTAGCTTTGAATGGAATCTCAACAGTTATTGAGTACTAGATGTAAGCTGGTTAGCCGAATCAGTATAAAATCCTTTGTATCTATTCTCTCTTTCCCTGATCTTCTTTATATTTCTCTGTTGCCCCTTTTATTTATTCTTAATATGATATATCCTTCTTGTTTTTCGGTTATCTCTTTTAATAATGAACTTTTATTTAACAAGGTTTAGAAATCTGCTTTTTGAAGCTACTAACTATGTTTCTGCTGCACTACAAGTTTTATACTTTTGATAGTATTTGTTTTCAGAAGTTTCAAAAAACGTGAAAAAGATCAATGCACGATTCATCTCCCTTCTCGTGCACATTTCCACCTACGGATTTTACACTATTAAAATGTGTTTAGTTAGAGGATAAAAATATATGAAAATCTTTTATGATGAGTTTCGTGTGTAATTTTTATATATGAAACTCATCCAAAGAAAACTTTCCCTCAACTATACTCATTTTAGTATATAAAATTAGATTCCATAAATACAATCATAATATACATGAAATTCATCCAAAGAAAATTCTCCCTTAACTTTATCCCTTAACCAAATAATTCTTTAGAAATTAAGAGTTTAATTTTAATACACTGACAGTGTAAAAGAGTTTTACACTGTCATCCAATCACATTTCTTCTCTTGTATGACTTTTCAAATAGTGGAGATTGAAAGTAATCATATTTACTGATGTGTCATTATATGATTGAATGAATGTATAAAACTTTTTCATACTATCTGGGTATTCCAATTAAATCCTAAAATTAAACTCTGTAAATAAAATTATTTTATTTTTATAAACATTAGATAAATTTTCAAAATTTTAAATTAATCTAACCCCTCAAGCCCCTTTCTCACGCGTCCGAGAAAGTAACCAGAACCGGTTTTAGCCGCCTCAAAATCCAAACCCACCGGTCCAGACCCGTATCGTCTACAAGGCGGTCTTTTAAATTCCCAACCCGCACGCGTCCATAAACTCGCTCCACGCCTGCCGGTAAACACTAAGCACGCGGACTCCTCATCAACTCTCTTTCTCTCAGTTTCGACGCCAAACTACAATATGCCATTGTAAATACACGAAAAGTCACGTGACTCACAATGCCGGGTCGGTTATCAGGTCCATCAAAGGTCACGTGATCCATGAGAATATCAGAAAAAGGAGATCTCACATCTTTCTCTTTATAATTCGAACCACCATGCTTAGCAAAGTAACTTCGCCTCAAAATCCGCAATTCTATCTCACTTGACTCGCCGTGTTTTTGTTTCTCTCTCTAGAAACCAGCAATGGGAGCTGCCGTTCTTCTTCGTTCCCACGATTGCCTTCAAGGAAGGCTGCCCAACGATGCGTTGTCCCTGACTGCCTTTCGAAGAAACCCCAATTCAAACCCTAACCCTAACCCTAACGCTAACCGGACTCGGGGTCGGAGGCGGAGTCCGGTGGCCAGTCACGCGAATTCCCAAGACAACCGTGACCCAAGCCGCTGCGGCAGCGATCGGTCCACTTTGGTGGTGAAAAGCCCCGGGGCGAACCTCGTGATGGGGCAGGTCAAGATCCTCAAGAGAGGAGAGAAGCTTACCCTCAAGGATGAACCCCAGAAGCCGAAGGAAAGGGAGGAAGGGTTGGATTTTGCTCTTGGATCGACGGATCGGCTCGGTCCGGACCCCGAGATGGTGAAGGAGCAGATTAGGGTTCCAGATTTGAAGTCCGGAGTGTATGCCGGAACGGCGTTCATGGAGTCTCCGCCTCCGAGCTCCGTTCCCGTCCCGGTGTTCCTCAGGAGGAACCGCGCCGCCGCCGCCGCCGAGCTGAGGCGGTTGCGGGGACTCGATTTGGTGTGATTGATTGGAGGAGGCAGTTGATTTGGTGATTGCTAGATGATCGAGATTTGCACGAGAGATTTGACGAGTGTCTTGTACTTTCTTCCTGCGCAGATGGTCTCGACGTGCTTCCTTTATCTTTTCAAGAGGATCGCCGTTGAAGAAGATGACAACTCCAAGCAAAAAAAAAAATTCTTAGTAGGGGTGAAGTTGTGTCCTTTGGTCCCTGAAGTGGGACTTTTAAGTCAGTTGCTTTAGGTAGGCTTAGTGCATCTGTTTAAGGCTAGAGAGTTGGGATACAAATCTTATATACTCTTGTTGTATAGTCCTGTATTCTAGTTAGTATACCGTCTTAATCTAGTATCTGACTATAGGTTTGTGTCGTGATTGTTATAATTTAGAGTAATTTTTTGAGTTGGAGGAAGAAAGATGGGCTCTTCGCGTTCTGATATTTATACATGTAGGGTCTGTGTTTCTGGTCTTATTTTTGGTTTTACTGCGTTCTGATATTTATATATGTAGGGTCTTTGTTTCTGGTCTTATTTTTGTTTTTACTGATGTAGTTTTGTTTGAAGGTTGATGCAATAAAGTTTCTAGTGTTAGTAGTACTATACCTCCTTGTCTTTGCTATATGGTTTTGAATGACAATTGGGACTCGTTTGCTTGACTTCTGAACCTTAGGATGTTATTTTCTGGAAAGGCACAGTTGATCAATTGATAATTACCTAGGGAGATTAATATAATGCAAATTGGGGCGTCTATAATGCATGTCAATTTCCAGGGCTATCTGAAGCACCCGTATAACCAGACTTATTCAACACAACAGATGGTTATTTGGGCTTAGTTTATGAGTGACTTCAACTATATGTATTTTCATGCGAGTTACTATGGGGTTTGTAATTGGCTATTTGGCCTCGTAAATTTCTTGGTTAATGCCTGTTTCAATGGACTATCTGTGCGGCTAAGTAGATTTCATGATGTGTTCTAGGAAACTAAGATTAGAATATCAATTACATACTTCTGATTGTGAATTTCTCTCTTCTGTTCTCACAAGCGAAGAGCAGTTTCTTGCTTTTCTTATATTCTTGGTCCTAGGATGAGTTGTTCTTCTGACGTTATATTCGTGGTCCTAGGATGAGTTGCACATTACTCTCAAGAGTAGTAAAGTTTGAAACATTTTTATCTTTGATGGTTAAACTTAAACAGCGGATTTGTTACATGAGTTGCACATTTTGATATTAAAGTCTAGTATTTAGTGTATATTTGGTCGAGGGGTAAAATTAAGAATAAATTTTTCAATAGCTGAGTTTTATATATAAAATTATATATAGAATTTTGTGTAAATTCACACATATAGTTCATTCATAGGAATTTAATCTATACTTTTACCCTTTAATTAAACACACTTTTGAAGATTAAATGAGAACTACGCAGACTCTTGATGTGAAGAGCTCACCATGGATTGATATTAAAAGTATGGTTTTGACCTTTACCATACTCAGCTATATGTAAAAAGGGACATGGAGTAATATAAAATTTACGCATCCAAATTCTTTATGGCATGGCACCAAGTGATTTGAAATAAGTATGGCTTGCATCCGAATGGGCGGAATACCAAATCCGCCAGTACAATATCTTATAATTGTCCTTGGAAATTCATCTCTCGGTGTTTACCTTCTTTTTGTTCTTTCTTATCCTTCCGTTTGGGTGTCAATTCTCACATCAAATTTTGGAAAGATACTTTGAGTTAGTGATGCTCCTTTATCTATTACTTTTCTCAACCCTTTTGTCTATTCTCCCAACATAATGTTCTGATATGTCAATTTTTCTCTTAGATGATCTATCTTGAAATTTTCATTTTTTTTTTAAAATCTAAATGGTAGAGAGATTAACGAATTAGAATCCCTTCTTCCCTCCCTTAATCATATTCACATATCCAATGCCCTAGACACTAAGACTTGGACTCTTGGCTCCTTTGCTATTTTTTCATGTAAATCTTGTTTTCAATTCTCTTAGATATAAACTAATTTGGAAATCTAAATCTCCCTCTAAAGTCAAAGTTTGTGTTTGGACTGTTGTTCTTAATTGGATTAACACTGATGACATGATCTAGAAGCCTAGAAGCCCAGGGCCTTCATTGATTTGTTTCCTAATGTGATTTAGATTCCGAATCAGGGCTCATCATTTTTTTGCATTGCCGTAGAACGAGATCTATTTGGATAAGACATTTTCGTATCTTTGGAGAATCGTGGGTTTGTCCTAAGGATTTGCACGTTTCTACTAATTATGTTCGGATGTTTTGGCTAACATAAAGAAGCAAAGATTCTATGGTGGGCCTTTGTTTTTGCCGTGGTTTGCTGTATTTGGTTGGAAATAAATTCTAGTATTTTTGGTGACTCCTTTTCATATCATTATATTTGTGATAGGATCATCCTTTTGGCTTCTCTTTGGTGCTCAGTACATGGCTTGTTCAATGGTGTTCCCTTAACTGATATTCAAAGGGATTGACATGCTTTGCTACATGATTCATCCCTTTAGGTCTTAGCTGTATTTTTTGTATGTATCTAAGGATATCTCATTCTCTTTTGTGCATCCTCTTCTTTTCTAATAATTTCATTTTCTATAATATATATATACGCACACAGGATTTAACTGGATTACACCAATATTCTTTCCTTGCTTTGATTGTGATGCACGCACGAGATCTTTGACTTTGGGTTAACTGGACACTGAAATGGTTTAACATTTTTTCAGATTTTCTGTTGCCTAAAAGTGCTTGATTGCCTTGTTGGAAATGGTAGTTTACTATGAAACATGAAACATCATTTGGATGCCATGTTTATCTCACATGACATATTAATGACACATATTTTTTATAGTTAATTTAAAATTTATTTTTTTCTTACTGTAACATAAAAAAAAAATATAAACAAAGGTATAAAAAAGAAATAATTCATAACATTTTTAGTTTATAAGAAAATAAAGTATAAATAAAATTTATTTAAATGATATTTTGAGTAGTATACCATTTTCTTTAAATTTTTTGTTATATATATATATATATATATATATATATATATATATATATATATATGTTGTGTCTATGTTTTGTAACTTTTTAACTTTGATAAGCCACTCGTGTCCGTGTCTATTTGTGTCCCGGTGTGTGTGATTCATATGTAGTTTATAAAGATTCCTACTTGAAGCATATACTGTTTTTGCGCTGATATTGCATAATGACAACGTGATTGCTCTCTTATGTTGTACAATACCTCATTGCAAACCAATGAGATTTTGCAACGGAAAGGATAGGAACCTGAGAGACACTAGCCTCTGGCCACTGTAGTCCATAAGCTGTGGCCACTGGTCAGATGAGCTATTACAGGGAGTCTAAGGCGTTAATCTTCTTCAATTATCATCTCCGATTTGACGTTTATGATTAGCCAATAGTACGCACGTAGGTAGGGATCCTGTCTTATAATTTCTATAGGTTGGTCCATTATTCTGATGATTCAAGTACAACAATCAGAAAAGGAAAACCTTTAATCAAGATTCTTTTATGGCAAGATAATTGTTCATCCTGCATTTTAACTAGCTGACTTTGTAATTGTGCAGTGTACAGGATGATGATCGATACATAACATGGATAAAGTGCTCCGTAAGCAAGCTGAATCAAATTGTACCGGAGTCCTTGGCACTAGTTAAACTACCATTAGTTGTCTCGGGCAGCACTCTTTTCCAGAACCAGTGCTTCCTCCACATAAATGCCATCTCTTCAATGGGAATTCCCTTGGTTTCAGGTAGGAACACAAAAACAAATATGGTCATGATGGTAATCCACCCGGCAAAGAAGAGGAATATCCCAAACTTGAAGGAGCAGAGAAGGGCAAGGAAGGCCTGGGCAATTATGAAAGTGAACAGAAGGTTTACAGCAACCGTGATACCCTGCCCAGCTGACCGGATTTCTAATGGAAATATCTCACTTGGGACAGTCCAGCCAAGTGGGCCCCATGACCATCCGAAAGCTACAACAAAGAGGCAAATCACAACCACAACCAATATTGAATAGCTTTTGGCCAATTCTTGGTTCTCTCCAAACTTGATCCCCAAAATTATGGCTACTATAACCTGCTCATGTGAAAAATATAGTAAAATCAGTTGTTTTGCAAAATAGAGTAAGCACTGCTCTAAGGAAAAACTGCTATAACCACCTTGCAGGAGACCTTTCCCAATTATATATGAAACGCTAACATTTTTAATCTAAGCTTTTTCATACCATTTTCAGGCACCTTATCCTAGGACATATGTGAAGAACAGAGCTCTGAAGCTATGCATTGTACTAATTAAATGTGTTCTTGGCGCAGCTTCTAGCACTTTTTCTAAAGTTCCTGGATCTGTGAGGGACGCAATGTGTGGGAGGGTCTATGAGAGGAGAAACAAGTAAAGGAAGTAGTAACTGTGAGGAAGTTAGAGGAATGACAGCTGTTATACAGTTAGATTAGGCGGGAAAAACAGTGGGATTAAGACATTAGGATTTAGGAGAATAAAAGAGAAGGAAGAGGGAGTGAGAAGGGGTGGAATCATTTTTGTATCCCTCGTAAGAGTTAGAAGACTCATACTTCCTCTGTAATTCTGCATCATTCTAGGTCTTAAGAGTTACTAAGAATTCCCAAATTCAATAAGAGACACTCATTCTTTCATCGGAGTTTCTGCCCTATCAGGATCTATGAAGTTGAGCATAATTAGAATTTGCATGAGACCGACTTTTTCATACCTGGCATGTGATCATTTGTATTCCACCGCTGATAAGAAGAACTCTCCTGCCCAATTTGTCCACTGTTGCAATGGAAATGAATGTTGAGAAAGCAAGAACTCCACCAGTCAAAGCAGAGGAGTAGAGGGATGCATCTCCTCCAAATCCCATGGTTTGAAACAGCACTGGAGCATAGAAGAGAATGGAATTTATGCCTGTCAGGATCTGGAAGGTAGGCATGAAGATTGCCATAACCAACTCTGGCCTGTACCTTTTCTCAAGGATGTTGCGGAATGGGTGCTTTATTGAGTTCGACAGCTCGCTTGCATCGATCATATCTTGGAACTCTGCGTCCACCTCGTTTGTTCCTCTGATTTTTTCCAAGAGCTTCCTTCCTTTTTCTCTGGATCCTCGTTCTATTAAGCTATTTGGGGTCTCAGGAAGAAATATCCCTCCTACAGTCATCAAAAGAGCTGGCACTGCAGCCAGGCCTAGGGACAGCCTCCATCCCCATGGTTTAATCCTCTGTGTTCCATAATTGACCATATTGGCAGTAAAGATCCCAAAAGTGGTTGCTACTTGAAACATCATGTTCAGGCCTCCTCTAAGGTGGGTTGGCGCCATCTCTGACAAATAAAGCGGAATAGCCTTCAAAAGAACCGTTAGGAGGAGTAGCTCAAGTTACCTTTCAATTTTAAAAGTATAACTGGACTATATTTTTAAGTCAAACAGAGACAGTTTTCATCACATTACTACCTTCCTTTTCCTGTAAAAATTTTATGAACTAATGTTAACACACACACCCTTCAAAGCTGTTTGTTACTGGAGATAATCTAGAGCTAGGCTTTGAACAGAGAAATCAGTTGGTCGACCCTCCTTTTATATGAATGTATGCCAATGTTTGACAAGTAAAATGGGGAAGTTTGCATCTGCATAAGAATTGATCATAGGTCAGAGAAAAGTGTTACTACCTGATTTCCAAATCCAATGCCGACACCAAGCATAACCCGACCTAAGATCAGCATTGCCAGGTTAACAGCTGAAGCATTCAGAGCTGATCCAATAAGAAAGCTAACACCTCCACTTATGATGCTTGCCCGACGTCCATACTTCCTTGTAACCGGAGATGCCATTAGGGAAGCAACCAAACCAGCAATGTAAAGAGAAGAGGTAAATGCGGCGAGGCCCTGATTATCATACTTGCAGTAGTTGTTTTCATGTGCATGCTTTTTCTGTTCATATACTTTGGGGAAGAAATCTTGAAGAAAGTCATCCATGGAAGTTACCCCGCCTGTAAACCATAAAACATGCATAAGAGAAATTCTGGACATAAGGCAACAGCTTTCCCTTCCTCGCAAAATGAGTTCCCAAGCATCAGCATTTTAGAAAACTGACTAAGTAGTTGGGGACTTGGAGCTGCATACTGCATAGCATGAGGCAGCGTTCACGTACCAACATGCTTTTTCCTGTTGACTAAGTTGCATTTCTTTGTGACACATTTTTTATATTTTCCTCATTCTGCTTGCAACTTTGGTGGTTCCACAATTTAGATACAGAGTCTATAAATGATTCAAGGTATCCATTAACTGTACAGCAAGTTGCTGTTGTCATAGTTGCATGCTCAGTGCAATAGATAAATGACTGAAAGTTTATGATAAAAACCACAATAAAGAACAAAGAAAGGGAAGAAATGCAGTGTATTATTAACACCCTTGGAAGAGAAAAACAGTATAAATCTTGCAGAAAAAGGGAAGTTCCTGAGCACTATAGCAGCTCAAACTCTCCGAAATGGCCTAGTCCAATTCTAGCCTGCCCACTCCTCTCATCCCTCACATACATATATCCCCTCACCTCATAACAGAATCACATGGTATTTCCCTTCCCCACTATCCTATTGCTGACTTAGCAGGTAGTCACACAGGAGTGTGCCTCTCCTCTCTCAGCTCACATACCCAATAATTACAATATAGGCCCAAGTTACAATCTGGGTGCCTAACAGTTTATTTGCCTATTCTGATTTCTTTTAAGGCAAAAATCCTCTGACAATAGCTATAATAGATGTATAGAGTTTGTGTTGGGTTTTGTTGTTACTCAATGATTGCAAAGAAAAAGAGAGAGGATAGTCTGAATTAAGAATGAGCGAGGACTATCATGACAGTTCAGTTAAAGCATTGAGATTAATTGGAGCTGTTTCTTAATTATTTCTCCCCTAAAAATTGGCTCAAAGCATTTCACAGGAAATAGCTAGGCATTGGATTGTTAGCTACACCGCTCACGAGAGAAGGATACTCAAGCCTCAAGCTATTATCAAGGCTATCAGGATGACATTAGCTCCCCGGAATAACTTCACCATTGTAACTAGGCCTAGGCGTTTGAGATATTAGGAAGACAACCCGGACCCGGTTTTAATTACACTGCTTGAGATGATAATTGGTAATCACATGTTCTAGAATCAGGAAAAGAGGCTTCAGAAATTAATAAAAACATGCACTCAGATGGAGAGAGACGTCTTATAATCTCTCGTCAGATATGCAACTCATGCAAGTTGGATAAGTTTAATCTCATGTGTCCCATAATCACAAGGCATCCGAGTTTTCATTCAGAGAATGACTTATGATTTATGATTTATGAAAATTCTGCACTGAAGAAAACAGAAAATCATGAAATTTCTGGTTTAGAGTATGGACTATGGAAGAACCTGAAATCCCAATATCATAGCCAAAGAGAGACCCTCCAGTGGCAGCAACAATGCAGGCGGTGATGACATAGGCGGTGACTTTTCCCTTGTACTGCCCTGCCCTTTCCCTGGCCACAACACCTGCCGTGAAAGACCCACCAGCCATTTCCTGAGTTTTCCTGTCTCAGAGAACGGTTGCTCACTATTCACTAACACCAGAGGCGTCTAAAGGAGTAGGTTCTTCCACCTTCAGGAATGAAGATCATTCTCATGCTGCTCAAAATTTATACAAGTCATACCAACCCATTTCCTCAACCAAGATATAAAAAACAAAAACAACAGAAAAACAAAAAAAATTGATTTTTGTGAAGGCTTTACGTTTGACAGAATTAACTTTGTATTTATTGTTTGGCTGCATGTGCAACTGCAAGGATGGCATACGTTCTCTGAAATCTATATTTTATCTCTTTTACACAAAAGAATTGACCGTGAATATGTTTCTCAGTTAGACGATATATTTCTGCAGTGCAACTCGAATATTATTGGGACGCATGAATGAATTTTTGCGACCCTCTAAACTCAAGTTCAGAAATCTGAAATGCATTACATGCCTACTGTTACCTGAGATGACGATGAAGTTCTGAGATGCATTCCTGATTTCTATGGCACTCAGCTGTTTGGCTGATTATTATTAGTCTACATTTGGCTGGTTTATATAAATGGAAGACTCGGTCCCTCTTTCTCCCCTTGTGCTCCTCTCTCACTGGTTGTCATTTTCTTGTTTCTTTTCCAAAGAATGAAAGCAGAAAAAAAGTTTGTACCGAAGCCATAGGAGACGGTTGGTAATAAATAAAAGGCTACTTTAGGGGCTACGTTTTACACTTAACTTCCATTATTTTTTGAAAAAAATAAATATTAAAAGTGATCTCGAGCTTTAAGTCAAAATATTTACATCGCATGACGTATTATATAGATGTACTTTAGATATGTGCGCTTCATAAATGTTTGGTGCCGAAATTATAATACGGATAAATATTTAAATTAGTCTCTTAGAAATATAGTTCTCAGATTTTAAATAAAAATAGAATAAATTGATCCTTTTATATAATTAAAAATGAAATAAATTGATCTATTTATATACTGTATCGAGGACCTATTTATCCCATTTTTTGAAATGTAAATACTAATTTAAAATTTTCAAAATTTAAAATACCAATTTATTTTCTAACATATTTTTATGAAACCAATATAAATATTTTGTCTTATAATATAATATAGTCGTATAAAACATCAAGACTTTACTATAATTAAATAGTAAAAGGAAAATATAGTGAAATTGTATAAAGATAAATGTGTATAATATTGTTGAAAGTATTACCAATTAAGATGGGGCATTAAGTTGCGATTCCAAAATTTTATCCTCAATATAAGAAGATTTTATTCAAGCACATTTTTTGTCGCAAATTATGCGAGTAATCTAGTTAGGCAGAGAAAAAAAGGTACTTACGAAATCAATTTGATAATCATATCTTAGTTGTGTTATGAGCGGATTGGGTTGCTTTCAATGACATTAAATGTCACCTCTGACTTTAGTGAAACAATGCAAGTGTTATCTTGAGCCAGAGTTTCGGTTGTAGTCTATTTTGGCCATACGTGAGTGATGTGAACGTGCGCGAGTACGCTGTATCTTTCAAGTTGAGGGATGACAGCAGTTGCAGCGTTGAAGGAGAAACTCAGGAGTAGGAGGAAATTGTGGAAGATTTGGTTTTAAAACGCCAACTTGTGGGTCTCCGAAAATACTATAAATGTTTTTACTTCCTAGTTCTTATATTTGTGAGTTTGCAACTTTGTATTTTAGATGAAAAAAAAAACTTATAAGGTAAAATTTTAAAATTTTATATTACAAGTTTTTCTTACCCTCTAAGCCTCTATTCTTTTTTAAAATCTAAACACATAAACGAACCCTTAATTACTTACATCCTATTAGGTTGGTTTGTGGTTTTGGTTTTTCCCTTTCATCCAAAATTATAAACCAGCGTAATGTACACTCCGTTGCTTTATTTTTTCCAAAAAGGAAACAGGAGAAAAAGGGTGATGAAAGATAAATATTTTGAATTCCTTTGACACACATCATACTTTTACGCTCTGAGAACAATATCTTGAGGGGCTTAAGAAAATGAAATTACATAGAAATTAAAGAAGTAAGGCCTCCGAGAAATATATGGAAGAGATGTGGCCGAAGCTTGCCCACACTCAAGCGGCAAAGCTAGGTCCACCAACGAGGATAAAGTCTAGAGGGAGGAATTAGTCTTCACATATGACAAATCGAGGTTCGAATTTTGGTTACGAAAAATATGTTGTAAATTTTCATGGATGAACTTCATACATAAAATTATACACGATCTCATTCATAAAAAATATATCATCATTTTTACTTCCCAATTAAACAAACCTTTAGTCTGTACAAGTTCAACATTAAATTCTGAAAGTAATATGTTCTATTTTGATTATATAAAATATTGATTTTTTAGTGATAAATTACTTTAAAAATGTGTAAAATAACTTATTTTATGGGATTTCCTTCTACATCCTTAGAGTATCAATCTCAATTTACATTTAACAGTTGTGAGTTAATAATAAGTTTTATAAATCTTAACAACTTGATTTAGTAGTACATATGACTAATTCTCAATTACAAGTAACTAAAGGATATTGATATCCTTGAATTTTTTAAGGATAATGAGAAATCCATTATATAATATTTAATGTTTAGGGTTAATTTAATTTAGTAAAAATATCACAATTACAAAATAATCAATTGTTGCTTATAATCAAAAGAGTTTATGCCAATTTTAGTCTCTAACTTTATACTCGTAAGTCATTTTAATCTCTAACTTTTCAAATTAGTCAAATTGATCTTTAACATTTCAAAAATATAATGCTCTTTAATAAGACATCGTAGATATTTAAGCGAAGCTCTAGACATTAAAGTAGAGGAGTATTTTTATCTCCCTAATGACAATACTCTATTCATTCATTATTAATAATCGATTGAGAAGAAAAAAATTTATTTCATATTGATTATTGCTTTAGTATTCCAATAAGAAATTAATTATTGTGTAATAAATAGCTACAGATCTTTACATTCCATATTGATTGTCTTTTTAGCATTCCATATTTACATTGGCAAATATTTACATCAATATTTTCAAACAAATATTTAATAAATAGCTATAAATTTTTTATATAGTTTTTTAGATATTATGAAAAGTTTACTCTTATTCATATTTTTAAATTTCATATCATTTGCATTTATATAATTATTTTTAAAATTTCAATGTGAAATATCTATATTTTTAGTCATTTTTGAAGGAGGTAAATATTTTATTAGAATCTCTATTTTTAATTTCACTAAAGTTTCTATTAATTTTTATTATTTTATAATTATAGCTTATATAATCAAATTCTCCTTTCAATTTATAATTTCTCTCTCTTCATTGAAATTATAACAAACCAATCCAATATTCTCTTTCTTCATTAAATTGTATCATTTTAAACTATTAGATCAATGTATAATCAAATATCCTTTCTTTTAAAATTATTAGATTCAATATTTCCCATTTCTTTATTAAGAACATGTTTGTGAATTTGGGTTTTGAAGGAAAATGGAAAGGAGGGGAGGACTTATAATATAATTTTACACTACAAGTCCTCCCCTCTCTTTTCTTCTAAAATTCAAACTCACAAACATACTCTTAAACTATCATTTTGTAAATCCAATATTCCCTTTGTTCATTAAATTATATAGTTTAAAATTGTTTGATCAAAATGAAATCAATGCTTATATATTGGTGTAATAATAAAACTAATTGCACCAATATATATATAGTTATAAAAGTAAAAAGAATAAATCTTGATTATTAGATCTTATATATAATTTATATTAAAATGGAGAATCATGTGATTTTTAAAGTGCTCATATGACTATTAATTATCTTAAAAAATCATAATATCATATTTTACTTTTATTTTTGTTTAGATCTTTCTAAAAAGTTTTTAATGTGGTATAAAGGACCACAAATATCTGCAAATGAAAGTAAAGCAGGGCACCCATGCAAATATGAAACAAGGATGGATAGGTGGGTTTTTAGAAGAATATAATGATACATAGCCATCAGACTACATACACTTTATACTTACACCATGCTATAAGACAAAAAAGGAGTATAAAATATAAATGATAAAATGACAAGAGAAAAGATAAAGCAAAAAGCAACGTATAAACTTCTTCTTTCTCTCACCCACTATCGTCAAAAGCTTTTATTCTCTCTCTTCTTTCACGTTTTTATTTCTCTCTCTTGTTTTCCATGGTTTATAGGAAGAAGAAAGAAAATCAAGATTTATTGACAATACACAAAATTAATCTTTACGTATGAAGGCTTAACTTATTCTATTTTGATTTTGCATGTGTTTGTGGTTTACATCCCAAAATATGGAAGATTTTTTTTTTCAATTTTTTAAGCAACAAAACGAACTGAAAATGGCTTTGCTACAAGCTGAGATTTGCTGTTATTGTTGGAAACTAGAGTTAAAAAATTATAAATGCATGTTACAAAATATTGTAAACTAATACCTAAAAAGTTATAAATCAGTATGTAAAAAATTGTAAACCAGCACGCAAAGTTGTAAATCAATTGAGGACACATACTAAACAGGTTCAAAATTAAATGTGAAACTATATGCAAAAAAGTTGTAAACAAGTATGCAAAAAGTTGTAAAGCTGTCCATAAAAAGTTATAAACCGATTTACAATTAAATAAGATGCACGATAATAATATAAAATTGAATGTTTCGAATTTCATATGTATTGTGAGAATGCTTTATGAATTAGATTTATTTACTGCTATTTTTAAAATTACTTCAATTTAGGTTCTTCAATCAACGCTATTAAGACATAAGTTGACAAAAATGGTAAAACTGAATTTGTGAAAAGAATGATCCCCTTATATCAAGATTATCATCGTCGCAAATTTTGTTCATAAGTTTAGTATTAATTATAAATCGGTTTACAACTTTTTATGTATAGGTTTACAACCTTTTGCATGCAGGTTTACAATTCTTTGTATACTGATTTACAATTTTTCTGTATTTGATTTCACATTTAATTATAAATCTATTTAGTATATGTTCTCAATTGGTTTACAACTTTTGTGTATTGGTTTACAACGTGTTATATATTGGTTTACAACTTTTTGGATATTGGTTTATAACATTTCGTAATACACATTTATAATTTTTTTAACTTTAATTTTCAACAATAATAGTAAATCTTAACTTCTAGCAATGTTATTTTCAATTCATTTTGTTGCTAAAAATAAAAAATAATAATAATAATTCATGTCTTGAGGCATTAACCACAAACACACAAAAAATAAAATTTCATAATTTTTGTCAACTTATATCTTAATAGCGTGTTAATTCAAGAACTCAAATTAAAGTAATTTTAGAAGTAGCAGTAAATAAATTTAATTCATAAAGCATTCTTACAATACATATAAACTTCAAAATATTCAATTTTATATTATTATCGTGCATCTTGTTTAATTGTAAATCGGTTTACTATTTTTTGTGTACAGGTTTATAACTTTTTGCATACTGATTTATAACTTTTCTGCATATGGTTTCATATTTTATCTTAAACCTGTTTAGTATGTGTCCACAATTGGTTTACAACCTTTGTGTATTGGTTTATAAATTTTTACATACTGATTTATAACTTTTTGGGTATTGGTTTATAACATTTCATAGCATGCATTTACAATTGTCATGACCCAATTTGGGAACGTGACCAGTACGTGAGAAATTCTATCTCCACGTAAGCCTTCTGGGTGACGTGTCCTTATGAATGCATACTTTATTGTAAAATAATAGTTCAAATAAGATTTTCTTCTAAATCAATATCAATTTCTCTAATTAAAACATAATACTCGAATTCATAAAACTAGAAGTGATATCCAAACTCTGAGATCTTCTGGGCCAAAATCGTTGATCATGAAATCATAAACTGTGTTATCATATGATATAAATATGAAATCCTGCTCAATCTTTTACAAAAAATTGGATTATAACTACTTAGCCAATCTATTGCATAATATAAATCTAAACCAGTGATTGAAATCCATACTTCGATTTTAGTAATATATGCAGAAATACATAAATTTGGAAATTTATTACAATGTCTCAAAATACATGCGTGGCTCGAATCCTGCCTGTAAATCTATTGGAGCCTACTAATACTAACATAAACCTATACTAAGCCTTACTCCAAAATAAGGCTCACCACTAGGAAAGAGCTAAGTCAACCAAGCTGAGCTGAAACTGAACCTGTACCTGCAACTATGAGAGGAAGGGAGAGGGGTGAGTCAACGGATTCAGTGAGTAAGCTCTCACCCATCACCCGCATGGGACAACCAAGGAATGTATATATAATACCATGCATCCAATAATCATAATCATTTGATATTTAAGTATATAACTATTTACAAAAGCGTTTCTCATTTCATAAATTCATGAACAGACAATTGTAAACTTACAAGCAATTTGAAATCATTTTAACTAAAGTACGGTAGTGCCTAGGGAAACAGTATCTGCTGAGTTGAATAAATACGTATATAATAACTGAAGCTATAAAGTCAAATGGTCCTTGGCAGACGAGTTGTGGGTACCTATCTAGGTCCGTTCTCTGTATCTGCTGGGGGGCGATATTGTCCTCTGATGGACAACTTGGTACTAAGGTTAATGATCTCACACAGTCGTTAACTAGCTATCTGTTTCCTGATCTCTACCGTATAAACTAGTTTGACAAATCCATAGCTAAAAAAAAATAGGTACTCTGTCCCTGGCAAACAGAGCCCCTAAATCTTAGTACACTGGGAGTTCTGGATTCATATAACTTTAATAATCTGACTTTAGCATAATTGTGGCTGAAAGGATCGTGCCCAAGGGATCACCAATTTATAGGCAACCCGATCTCAAGCCCACAAAATATGTATCTGGCAGTTGCTAAGAATCATACTGAATTTCGTACCTCTTGGTACTATAAAACTGAAGTTCTAAATTCAAATCTTAAACCATCATAACTTTCCATATACTTGATAATATAAAATCATAGCTCAAAGCACTAGGGTTCATAATCTTAAAACTCGAAAATCATTTAATGTATTTATCTGTAAAGCTGGGTCATACTCTTGTTCACATTTCTCTAACATATATATAACTATCTTAACTGAATATTCAAAACATAGCTTGAAATCTAAATCTTGACAACATAATAGTGTCATAAACTCATAAAACATATTTGATAAAAAGCAAAGTTGCTACAATATATATTTTCTCAATAAATTCATTCTTAACCATGTAAAACATTTTTCTAAAGCATACAACATAGCAATCATGGCCCCATGGTTTTGAAAAACTCATTCTTTCATGCTATCATCATAAATCATAATTTTTCTAGCTTGACATAATCATATAAAATCATATTCTATATTTTTTCTCATCTCAAAATTTATATTTCATAAATATCATACATCAAATATAGTCATAATGGCTAAAATAAGATCATGAGTTTGAACCCACTTACCGTTTAGAGCCGGGAGTATATGGGCGCCACCAACTTGACCCAGAGAGTTTGGAATGACACCAACAACTACCATAGAACAACCATTGCTCTAGATTAATTTCTAATGACCCCTAGATAGCTCAAATATAACCCTATCAACATTGGGGAAGCATCCTCACTTAACAACAATGAGAGAAAATAACATCTCATACTAAGAACATGGAAGAATGGAAAGAACGGAAACAAAATCTATTAACATAAATATATCTTGATGATTGGGGATGATGGAATGGAGTAGATTTGAAAGAATGAGAGAAAAATTGATGGAGGAGGAGGAGGGTTCGGAAATGGGGAGTGAAACCCGAGTTTGGGGGTATATAAAGGGAATAAGGGATCACTTAAGTGAAACGACATCGTTTGACACTGTATCTACCTTACTAACACCGCTATAGCAGTCAAGCATGCTCGTGCTCCTTCCTCAGACACACTTATGACCGCTATAGCGGTCCTCAGACCCCAAAACTACCCTGTTTTGCACACTGTGACCGTTATAGCGGTGACAGTAAAACTGGTTCAACTTACTGTTAGCACCTCTGGGTGCTCTAACACCTGGGTTGTCTCACTACTTACTTATTTACATTTCTTAACTTTATTTTTACTCTCCATTAACTTTAAAATATAAATGTAAACAAGAAAATACCCCCATTTGGATTCAAATAAAATATAATAAAAATCAAAATCCCAACCAATCAAAATTCAAATTTTGGGTTTTAGTTCAAATTCGGGAAAACTTACGATTTTACAAACTTGTGGACTAAAAACAAAATGTTTAAGGGCTTCATAAAATTCATTAAAAATCACTCTTTAACTTGTTTTGTCATTGGGAACCATTGCTGGGACTTTCGATCTCAAGAATGTGGCTCTAACATATAGTCCCTCCAAGGAGGTGTAAGATCCAGATTTAGAGAAATCCAAGACTCGACAACATGGGTGGATCCCGGGGGACCCTAAGGCTATACAGAATTTGTCTACTGACATGTGTACCTGAGGTATCACAATAATTTTCTAACTCTACTTTCTAATAATAATAGCAAATCTCAACTTCTAGTAGAGCCATTTTCAGTTTGTTTTGTTACTTTAAAAATTGAAAAAAAAAATAATCATGCATATTTCAGGATATAAACCATAAACACATGAAAAATTAAAATGGAATAAGTTAAACCTTCATGCGTAAGGATTAATTTTGTGTACTGCCAACAAATTTTGATTCTCCTCCTCCTTCTTCTTCCTGTAAACTATGGAGAACGATAGAAAGAGAGAAACAAAAACATGAAAGAAAAGAGAGAATGAAAGCTTTTGAGGATGGGGTGAGAAAGAGGAAGCTTGTACATTACTTTTTACTTTATTTTTTCTCTTCCCATCTTATCCTTTGTACTCTATACTCTTTTTTTATTTTGTAGCATGGTATAAATATAGTGTATGTATTCTTATGGCCGTTTATCATTCCTTAGGTTTTTATTCACAGGATAGAAGTTAGGAGACTAAGATTTTTTTTAATAAATTTCTTCAGTAGATTTCTTTATCACAATATATTTTTTTAACTAAGATATTATGAGGTAGGGGGTGTAAATGAAAGTTAATTTATGACCCCCTTAAGACACTTAGACACGCAAGAGTTTACCACTAGATCTTGGACTTCGTTACTAATCCTAATACATCTTATGAAAGTGGTAGTAACGATGCATTATCTGATTATATCTTTATGTATATATATATATATATTTCTAAATATTAAATGAGGTTTTAATCATTTTAAAATTTTCAAGACATAAATTTTATTTCCTTTTCACTCCATTTAGTATGGAGAAATATTTATAAGATAATTTGTGGGATGGCATACCATTCAGATAGAAGATTGGATAAAACTAGATTTTGGTGGGACCATCCACAGAAACATGTTAAGCACGGCGAATTAGTGCGGGTTGGTTCCAAACCACAAATAAAATCGCTAATCCATGATTTTTTCCCTCAATGGGCCCGTCATTAGTTAATGATCGCAATGAAGGGACACCACAGAAGACGCGGCAGCGTGGAAAATTATTCAGTGCTCGAGACCGTAGAGGATAATGCTCATGAACGTTTTTCTATGCTGGATTAACCAGGGTATCCTCCTGTTTATTAAAGGTTTCCAAACGCCCGAGAAGGAGGAACCTGGCTGGTGCAGTGCTTGTAATCGTGCTAATGGCATTCATTACAAACTCAAAAATGGAGAGACTTTGAATTTCCCGATACATTCAATATATTCAAATTTTAAATTTTTTATTTCTCTATAAAAATGCTTTCCCCGTTTGCTCCTTAATAGATGTACATAGAGCCCTCGTCGACAAAATTCTATTTCTATATTTATTATCTTAGTCATGATTTCTTGTTTCTTCATTTCAAAAATAAACAAAAGCAATAAACTTATAAATAAGTAATAGATCTCATCACCAACTAAAATTTAAAAGACAGATAGGGAATGAAATGAACTCGCTTCTGAGACAGGTTTAAAGTTTGCAAGGTGCAAAACAGTAGTTTTTAATTTCAGTTCAATTAAATGTAGAACGAATATGCCCTAACAAGTTGGAAATATTACATGGGACTAGTAATGCTCTTCTCAAACCAATAAAAAATGAAGTGGCAAGCCCTCAAATTGAAGAAATATCTCAGTGCTCATCTCAAAAAGTCACAAGTGCTCAATCTGAGTCGTTGAATATTATAAATTCAGTTGAGGTAATTCAAAAGATTGACAATGAGATTTACCAAAAGGCCGAAGACGTCACTCAATCCATCAAGAAATAGGATTTTGAAAGCAAGTTGCATTATACTAAGGGATTGACATGTTCAAATGTAATATAATGGTCGTAGCTATACCTGACCTCGTACGTAACCGCATGAAAGTAATAACTGAATTCTAGCCTCCAAAAAGTATTCAAAAAGTCAATACAATAGCTATGATTTGAACCCTATTATATCATTGATATTATTGATGTAGTTGTCTACAATCAAATTTCTTCCCCGTCTCCAGCATTTATATTTTGATAATTCTTTTCAACTCTTCAGTTTCCTGTCTTTTGCACAAATCGCATTCAATTTTAAACAAGCTTATGCATCACCAGCAAGTTGTGCTACAAGCTCTGACTTTGATGTTTTCCTATAATCAAATCAGCCAATTGTCATAAGTCTTGAATGATAAATTATGCAGAAATCAGGGAACAAGGGGATAACCATTTTGCACATTACGGAGTGTTATATTCCCACTGCTTTTCACTCTTGCTCAAAGAATGCCACTCAAGAAGCCCCTACAGAAAGAGATAGATATTTCAATATAAAAAAAGATAGCTTCGGATAATTTACCATTAATGCAAAAGAGGTAATAGTAAATTGAGGGTGGACATTAACATTACTAACCAAATCCCCGAGGCTTTCCTAGCTTCATTTCTGCAAAATTTTCAGAAAAAAAATTCAATGGAATGCTAATTTTGTCAAGCTTGAACATTAAATGTTACATAAGGAAGTCAAGATAACAAGGAATGGGTTCACAACATTTCTTACAAAAAATATACATCTGTTACCTTGGTTTTCCTTGAAAGGCATCATTTATTTCATCAAGAGTGGGCCTTTGGGGAAACGTAGCCAAAATAACATACTTCTCCTTTCCAGATGGCTCATCAACCCTCTTGAACAACTCATAACGGTATGGATATGACATCCTAAATCATAAGAAGTGCATTTGTAGTACAATACTTGGGTGATTACCACTGGCACAAGATAGATGGTCTTTGTGTCTGTGTCTTGAGCATATCAAGCAATTAATTGAACTAAATTGGTCATCTTGAATATATGAGAATCTCATGAAAAACTTTAGATGTCTTACTTTCTACATTCTTAATTCCATCATTCAGTCATCCTTTCCCAATAGGCAAGAGAATATTAATATTTACTAATAGTAATCAGCCTGAAGAAAGTTAATTTGATTTGTTTCTGTGAACCATGGTCTTTAATTTTTGTTATATAGTTTCAAAAAGTGTTTCCAGTCATACAATCTTATTGGTACTGTTTGGAATGATTAAAATAAGGAATCGAATTGATTTCGCTTGAAATTATTTGAATTGATTTGATGTATAAATTGAATCTTAGTTTGGAATGATTATATACTAGCAGTTGAATTGGTTTAGAAATCAATCTCATGTTTAGAATACATATAGTGTTTGGAATAATTAAAATAGGAATTGATTTGATTTGTAAATCAAATTGAAGTTGTAAAACCAAATTAATTTCCTATCAATTTGAAAAGATTACAAAACTGGTAGAGATCATAGATATGGTCAGGTGTATTCAAGGAGACATACACGAGGGGGAAGGGCCCAATACTCAGGCCCAGTGGTAATAAGCATAGCTGAGGAGAGTTGGCAGCTGGCTGACAGTTGTAAGGGGAGGTAGCAATTAGTTCTGAAAGGAAATTCGGTTAGGCAGTGGTTAGGAGAATAAAAGGGCTGTGGCCAAAGATTACGAGTTGTTCAGTCATTTGTATACTTCTAAGGAGTTTAGGGGACTCTCACATTCCTCTAGTTACTTGTAACATTCTCTGGAATTCTTGATGTTTTGCCAAGGATTTCTCTATCAATATACATAGATTTTCAATCTCTTTCTTCCTCTAGATACCCCAGTGGTAACACTGGTACCAGAGCTTTTTCTGAATCTTGGGAAAAGCTTTCATGGCAGCTGTGAAGATGGAGTCAGTTGAAGGTATGTTGAGCTTGATCCAGAAGCAACTTGAGGATGACAGAGGAATCATTTGTGACCATTACATAAGTGTTGAGGCAATTGTGTGATCGTGGTAGGAACCCTAGAAAAGGATCTCGATCACGATCGTGACTAGGTTCCACGCAAAGAGCCTCGATGCGAACCAGAGGAAAGTGATCCGAGTCGTGAAGGAGATCCGTGCAGGCATTCGAATCAGAATCGTGATGGAGATCCGCACAGCCAAGCGAATCGCAAACAGCGACACGATGAGCAGCACGGAGAGAGCGAGGATGGTGAAGGTTCTGTGACACGGAACTTCTGAGGGCAAGGTGATAAACAATGGAGGAGGATTGATGTGCCTTTGTTCCATGGGGATGGAGCTTATGCCTGGATTGATTCGATGGAGAGGTAATTTCCGGTTCGCGATGTCCCTGAGAATTAGTGGCTTCCTGTAGCAAAAATCATGTTGGAGGGTAAAGCCCTGGTGTGGTTTCATTGGTGCGAAGAGACCTCCCAAGCCCAGTCATGGCTAGAATTCAAGGACGCGGTAATGCAGAGGTTTCAACTAGAATTGGTGCAAAATCCATTCGAAACACCATTGGAGGTGAAGCAGGAGGGTACGGTACATGAATATAGGGAATTGTTCAAGCTTTCTTCTAGACCCCTCAAGATTATGGAATGACGATACATCTTTTGATTGTTCCCCAATGCGCTGAAACAAGAGGTAAAGGCTGAACTCAAACTCCAAAAATTTTCTACCTTAGATGAATTGATGAATTTAGTAGAATTGGTGATTATAGAAAACTGTAGCTCGACCCTTGAGCAAGTTTGGAAATGGGGTGGGCATGTTGAATAGAATAGGGTGTATGTTTACCAATGGACCTAATGTTGTAGGAGGAGGACAAGGAAGCAAGGAGGAAGGGAAGGGAGGTCCTGATCCAGGTAAATGGGGACTCAAGCAGTTATCTGATGAGGAGTATAGGGAGAAGAGGTCAAAGGGGTTGTGTTTCTCTTGTGATGAACAATTTACCCCGGATCATATTTGGCAAAATAAGATTTTCCGGCTCATGATTATTGAAAAAGAACCAGAGAATTCCAATGAAGGAGACTGGCATGATGTGGAAGAAAAGTTGGGTGAGGCTAATCCCAAGGTGTACCTTGATTATAGGAGAATGATGAGTCACATGAATCAAAGATCTATAAGAGCTTGGGGAACAATGCTGGAAACAGGGTGTGGGTGTTCTACTTTGGTTCATGAAGTTGGGGCTGCAGGCCATGGGGGGAACTGAGTTTGTGGTCACAGTAGGGAATGGACAAAGATCCCAGGCAAAGGTAAATGCAACAGGATTACTGTCACGTTTCCTAATTTGGAGTAGTGGAGGACTTCTCTGTCTTTCCCTTGCAAGGATCATAGGCGGTGTTAGGCCTAGCTTGGTTAGATACACTTGGAGACACACTCACCAACTATGGGATGTCACAGATAGTCATCAACAAGGGGGATGAGTGGGTGGTGTCACAGGGTGACCCTCAATTGTGCTATGGAGGGACAGCTTTAAGGGCTGTGATGAGGGAAATTCAGAATGAAGGGCAGGGTATTTTGGTACAATTATGGCTAGTTTTCAACATTTAACTGCTGCATAGGCCATGCCAACAGAGGTGCAGCAGGTATTGGAGTCTCATGTGGCTATATTTGAATCATACTGGGGCTGCCACCCAATTGCAGCCATGATCATGCATTATTTGAAGGAAGCAGCTAAAATTCCTAACTTGAGACCCTATTGTTATCCTCATTATCAGAAAAATGGGATAGAAAAGCTGGTGCAAGAGATGCTTACATATGGGATTATTCGACCAAGTGTAACTCCCTTTGCTAGCCTTATTATTTTGGTTAAGAAAAAAGATGGTAGCTGGAGATTTTGTGTTGATTATAGGGCTCTCAATAGGATTACAATCCCCGATAAGTTCCCAATTCCCATTATAGATGAGTTAGCAAGTGCTAATATCTTCTCCAAACTTGACTTTAAGTCCGGATATCATCAAATTCGCATGGTAGAAGGAGATAATGATACAAACAGCATTTTGGATGCATGAGGTACATTATGAGTTCTTGGTTATGGTGTTTGGTCTTACAAATGCCCCTTCTACATTACATGCTTTAATGAATGACATCCTTAGGCCCTATTTGAGGAAGTTTGTCCCGGTTTTTTCTGATATATTGGTGTATAGGGGGGAAGAGAAGGCTCATGCAGAGCATTTAGGGACAGTGTTCAAACTGCTGCAGCAACATAAACTAGTCCTCAATAAAAAAAAAAAAATGTGAGTTCATGATGAAATGAGTTGAATATCTCAGCCATATTGTTTCAGCAGGGGTTGTTGCAGCTGATCCTAAGAAAACAGAGGTGGTGGAACAGTGGCTGATGCCCAAGGATTTTAAGGCCTTGAGGGGTTTTCTAGGCTTAACAGGCTATTATGTGCGTTTTGTGCAGGGCTATGGGGCAATAGAGAAGCCCTTGACAGATTTAACCAAGAGGGATGCATTTTTGTGGTCTGATAAAGCTCAGCAAGCCTTTGATACACTCAAACGAGCACAAGCAATGGCAGACCTTCCTATCCTTGCTATCCCTGATTTTTCTCAACTCTTTGTGCTGGAAACTGATGTATCCAGCCAAGGGTTAGGAGCTGTATTATCTCAGGATGGCCATCCCATTGCTTATTTGAGCAAAGATTTGTCCCCTCAAGCTCAGCAGAAATCGGTGTATGAAAGGGAATTAATGGCAATTGTGCTTGCTGTCCAGAAATGGAGACATTATCTCCTAGGCCAGCATTTCATTATTATGACAGACCAGAGAAGTTTAAAGTTTCTAACTGAACAAAGGTTGTTTGGGAAGGAACAGTTAAAATAGACCTCAAAGCTCTCGGGAATGGATTTTGAGATCCAATTCAGACTTGGATTGGAGAACAAAGCTGCTGATGCTTTGTCCAGACAGATGATGTACCAGGCAATTTCTGTGGTGCAAGCTAATATGTGGGATACAATTCAGGCAGAGGTTGCACAAGACCAGCAACTGCAGACTATTATCAGCAATCTGCAGCAAGGGGGTGAAGAATTTCCAGGGCATAGTCTGAAACAAGGCATCTATACTATCAAGGGAGGGTGGCGACCCCATGTGATTCCTCCCAAATCCCTGCTCTTCTGGCCGAGTTTCATGATATGGCCACTGGGGTGCACTCAGGATTTTTCAGAACATTAAAAAGCTCAAAGCTGCAGTCTATTGGAGGGGGATGCGGCAGCAGGTGAAAGATTAATGTGCCAACTTCCAAATTTATCAAACAAGCAGGAGGCATTGTTGCTGGCTGGATTGCTGCAGCCATTAGAGATTCCTGAGCTGGTTTGGTCTGAAATCTCAACGGGTTTCATCTCAGGTTTGCCTTGGTCAATTGGGAAGGATTCCATTATGGTGGTGGTTGATAGTCTCACTAAATACAACCATTTCCTTCCCTTAACACACCCTTATTCGGTGAAAGATGTGGCCCAATTATTTGTCAAGAAGGTAGTGCGCTTACATGGCTTTCCTAATTAAGGTGATTATTTCTGATAGGGATCCAGTTTCCCTCAGTCATTTCTGGTCAGAAATGTTCCATGCAGCAGACACCAAGTTGAAATATAGCATTTCATATCATCCTCAGACCGACGGCCAAACCAAGGTCATTAACGGATGCTTAGAAACCTATTTAAGATGCTTTGTGAGCTCTAGGCCCCATTCATGGGGTGGAATGGATTCCTTGGCCGAATATTGGTTTAATACCACACTCAATGCCTCTACCAAGGTATCTCCATTTCAGGCATTATATGGTTGATCACCCCCAATTTTATTCAAAGGAGAAACTTATCCCTTGAAGGTGCCTGAAGTTCAGTCTGTAGTTGCTAATTGAGATGAGCTCTTGGCTGAGTTAAAGGGTGATCTACACGTAGCACATCAGAGGAAGATGTATTTTGCAGATAAGCACAGGAGTAAGGTACAATCTGAGGAAGGTGATTGGGTTTTCCTCAAGTTCCAGCCCCTACCGCATGCAGTCCTTGCTGGAAGGCCAAATGAAAAGATCAGCCCGAGACTTTATGGGCCTTATAAGATTTTGTAGAAGGTGGGACCTATGGCCTGCAAAATAGCTCTCCCACCTACATGCAAGCTATCCCCAGTGTTTCATTGTTAGCCGGTTGAAGATAGGAGTCCCTACTAAGTCCCTACCTTATGAGCTTCTAGCAGGATCGACTGAAGATGGCATTTTGAAGGCTGTTCCAGCAGACCTTCTGCACGTCAGATACACACCTGATGGTGCAGCAGAAGTTCTAGTGGCAAGGCCTTCCTGAACATGACAACTCCTGGGAACTGTTCAGTTCATTGCAGGAACTATTTCCAGATGCAAACCTCGAGGACAAGGCGGTTCTACAAAGAAGGGGGGGCAGGTAGCGCTAGAGATCCTAGAAAGTTCAAGTGTATTCTAGGAGACATAGGAGAGGAGGAAGGGCCCAAAACACAGGCCCAGTTGTAATAACTGCAGCTGAGAGTTGACAGCTAGCTGACAGTTGTAAGGGCAGTTAGCAATTAGTTTTGGAGGGAAATTCGGTTAGGTAGTGGTTGGGAGAATAAAAGGGCCGTGACCAAAAATTACAAGTTGTTCAGTCATTTGTATACTTCTAAGGAGTTTAGGGGACTCTCACATTCCTCTAGTTACTTGTAACATTCTCTGGAATTCTTGGTGCTTTGCTAAGGACTTCTCTATCAATGTACATATACTTTCAGTCTATTTCTTCCTCTATATATTAGTGGTAACAAAAACCAAAGCAATCAAATGTCAGGAGATTTAAGAGATGAAATCATTCTTATTTTCCAAACATCCAAGCAATCGATTCTCTGTTTTTCCCATTCCAAACACTAACATTAGGAGTTTTGTGAGGAAACATACTGTGAAGCATGCCAAAACATGCATGGCAGTTCAATGGCATCTGTTCTTAGTCTGATATCCCTTCTGATCTTTGGCAACTACACATGCGATTTAAAAAGCATAATCATGCAAATATTTGTTACCCTCTAACCTTATAGCTCCCATTATGGGATACTGTGTTCCTGCATAATAGAGAAGCCGAAAGAAGTAGCAACTTTCAAACAAAGCTGCGTACTTGAGTCGCTCATCCCGTCCCATTGTCTAGCAAGATTAAGAAGGAAATGTTATAACCTTGTGTTTTTTAGAATAAATAGTTACCTTCAACTAGCTGGTTTAGTACTCACTTGCATGATACCACTAGAACCAGGTAAATCCTGAAGTCAAGAATCCAGAAATGAATCAGTTTTGCATATTAGAATAAATAAATGTATAAAATATTGTTGAGAAAGGGGTTGTAGGTTAGAATACAAAATATAAACCTAATATGGTCGAAGGGAAGATTATGAAACAAGAGATATATTCTGTAATGACTAAGTGCCTTAATATATTGTACAACTGTAAGATCTTCTGTCCTAACTAAATTTAGTCTAATTCCTGTGTTCACCACCTGATGTGTGACAGTGTTGAACAGTTTAGCAGAAAAGTGGCAAGATGCAATTTACTCAGTTTTGCTAAAATAGATGTGATTTAATACAAAGAAGATCCAAATACGTACCAGATGATGCTAATTATGTTGTTCTAACAGCAGTCAGCAAATTTAAAGAATATCTTAATGCATACTTTTGAAAAAAAAAAAGGGAAGCCTAAAATTGCCTCTAATCATGAGATGTCCATTCTTTCAATAGTTTTATAGATGCAGTATTTAATTCAAAACCAGGTGGATATCACGAAAAATCATCTTTCAGCATAGAATAAAAGATATAAGGATTGGCTAGTTTGTAGTTAGTTTCTGTGTTGGTCCTGTCACTTCTATGTTACATACACAGCTAGGTCACCCTGGCAAGTCAGGAAGTTGACTCTTGGCATTAAGTTCATCAGGTTCAGATTATCTTCATCTCACCTACTCATGACAATCTACAAAGAAAAACTAGTAAATTATAGAAATATCTCATCAAATAAATTTTAACTATAATAAAGGAACTGAGAACAAAACCTTAAGCCTAGGATTGATTAGGATAACTGGTCTGTGTTCAGCAGCAGTTGTCATTGCTCTGAGATCCTGCACATCCAATCTAAAGGAAATTAGAGAGAAAAAAGAGAGAGCGGCTTGGGTGAGCATGAGAAAAACATGTCATAATCCATCCCAACAGACACCAAGAAAAAAAAAAGAAAAGAAAAAAGGCTCGGAGGATGATATCTCTAGAATGTCTATAAAACTCCCACACTTGCCACTTACATCAATAATACAATTCCCTACAGCATTTTGAGGAGCCACCAAGATATACAAGTCATCTTGCTCTTCAACCTCTGCTGCACCTGAGTTTGGAAATCACAAGTAAATCCTATGTCTATGCATATATCACAACCAAAAGCAAGATTATGCCCGGTGTGCCAAAAAGGCAAAGTCCATGTAGATATTCCAGTATGAAGTATGGAAGCAAACACCACATTCAATTATGAAGGTACATATAAACATGTCATTTATTCCAGGAGACGTGTGGTCTGTGGTCAATTTTTCAATTTGTGCATGAAATAATCATTTAATATAGGAATTGCAAGATGAGGCTTAATGGTGATTTTCATTGTTTGAACACATTCAACAAAATGTTAATTGTCTTGAAGTAGCAGCAGACACATGGCTGATCAAGCAAATAAATGCAAATTAGAAATGCCGGATATTAAGGTGGAATCTGAAATACCAATATCTGCAGGCATGTCACAAGTCAAACACAAGGTGCATTAAATCAAAAGCTGCAACAGCAGCGCCATAGAAGTTACTGCTCAAATACATACCTATGGAACCAATATTGATGAAAGTTCCTTTTGCACCATAATCACCCCAATCCATGAACTCCAAAATCTTTCGGCTTCCAGCGAGCTGCAATGGCATTCCAGCAAGAGCACCTTCTCCCATTGACCCTTGTACACAAACCTGCATGATGAAGTAAAAGTTAGTTTAAACAACACTATGGCTAGCATTAACCGATAGTAGTACCATTTTATTCTCTAGAAATGAAAAGTTTCTATGTAAGAACAAAACAAGTCAATATACCTTAACACGTTTTCCAGCATCAGCAAATGAAAGGGCAAGAGCTCGAACAAGTTCCATCAAGGTACCTATTCTATAAACATCCTGCATGCCGAAATACATGATCAAATCAAGACATGTAGAGAAAATAAAAGGACAAAGATAAATTCCATACCATTTCTGGGTTCAATTCAGGGATGTTGATGTCCACCTGTTGGATTTGGAGTGACAGATCAGATATCAGCTTTGGCCCCAAGGGGATAAAAAATAATACCAGTCAAGGTGTAATACTTTCCCATCTGATCTTCCTACCCTTCACTCACCTCAGTAATCAGTTATTGGAATACTCTCTAAAATTGAAAGAATATTCTGTATGCAAAAAATTGATTCTAAATTTCTTCTACATTTTGAAGTAGAACATTCTACATAGGACAGCAGAACTAAGAATTATATGATCAAAGATATTGCATGGTCAGACTCACTCAAATAATACGAAGCATTAACATGGTTATAGACTACAAATACTTCTGATAATACTCACATACCCTCAGTCTAGTTTTTCCATCATTGATAGCCCTCTGTGTAGCTTGTAGCACATCATCATAGAAATATTTCCTGATTTCTCTCGAATGGGGAATGTTATTTAGTCTAGTAGGAATCCCTCTCCACTTATCCTGTAACAGGCTGAAGTAATAAGAAATAATATACAAAGAAGGCTTTCATAGAACTTAAAGGAGGAAAAATATGCAAAATGGTGAAGTCAATGCCTTTTACAAAGTACAACAATCTACCTGGCGCAAAGAGCTTGGCTCCTTCTTGGTATCAACTATTGGTTTTTCTGAACAAACAGCAGTTAGTAAATGATCTTAAAAAATATGAACTGCTCAGGTTTAATCCACTTTAACACACGTCAAGACTCCAAACTGTTATTAGCATTCATTCAGAAAGTAATTTATATTCACATATCATAACAAAACTGAAAAAGAGGGAAATAGTTGGCTAAATATAAGTTGATGAATGATATGCCACCAAAATATAAATTTACAACTCCCTACAAATATATCATAGCATGAAGTTAGACATATGCAGCTCAACTCAATATTCTTTGAAACTCCATACCTTCAGATTTTATTATTTTCATTTTATCCTGTTGCAACTGTGATAGCAAAAATTCAATTTCCTTGAAAACTTCCTCTTTTGAACGGCTGCCATCAATCTGCACATATACCAAAAAGTTACAAGGGAGAAAATGTTCCACCAAGGGTGTGTTTGGTTGAGGGATGAAATTTGGGGGAAATTTTTTTCATGGATGTGACACATCCATGTGTAAAATTACGTAAAAAGTTTCTCTATGAAAAATTTCCTCCTATTTTTACCCCCTAACCAAATATATCATAATTCTCATCATTAAGAAATGACAGCAAAGAATGTTAATCTCCATTGACCTTTGTTGTTATGTTTGAGTAAGAAGATATTGCTCCTGCATTTTCCTTATATATTTCTAGGCGTGATTTAACCTGAAAAGTTTCAGATTAGTATAGATAAGGTAATTCAAAAGGATACCAGATCAACTAAAGGCAGTAATAATTTTGACATGTTTTTACAGCTAAAAATAGGTACAAATTGAATATTTGACATTTGACTTATTGCATCTGTGCAATAAGTTAGCACAAACACTGACATTAACACAGACACATACACCAGATATGTAGAACAAACAGCAATGAACTATGTAGCACTGACACATTTGACAGCATAGGACCAAAATTTCTAAACAGTGACAAACTATACACAAACACTGAAACATACACCAGAAATGACATGACATGAACACACCAAATTTTAAAATTCTAGGACATGGGCAGGATACATTTACATATAAAGAAAAGATTTATTATTTGATATCATATACATAAACTTCACCCCAGCTTTACATTCTTTGTTCAGTATAACAATTGCTCAACCCTCACTCAGTAAGACAAGGTTTAGTTGTTGTTGCGGTAGTAGTATAAAAATTGCTCAAAAATTCAAGCCATTTTCAAATTTTAAATGGCCATGTTTATGTTGTATTTTGCTGTGTTGGAATTGAGAAAAAATAAGTGTTAATAGAACATGTACAAAGACATGTCATCAATATGTCTACATGATCTGACATGGATGTGTAGGCAATAATCCAAACGGTGTATCCGTGCTTTGTAGGTAATAAATTGGCAGATATAACAATACATTTCTATGTTGAAGATAACATGTGTCTCTTAATTTCATACAGTGAATATAGGGACAAAATAACTAATTGCATTTTCAGAGAGAGGCCTCAAGAGTAAAGAGACTATCTGTATACTCATGGAATCATAAACTTAGGATTGCTTGAAGAAATCAAGAAATTTTAGATGCTGCTACTATTACAAGGAAAATTCATTATGGAAAAGATTTACCCCTACTAAGTTTCGCTATATTTGAGAGAGAAACAAAATCTCAAAGGAGAATGTAAATGCAGCATGTATTGAACAGTTCATGCATATGAACTACAACATCAGTATAATGCAATAATGAAGACAAAAGAATTAGTTTGGTTGAACAGACATCCTAAAACATGACAACTAAGATCTTTCAAATCCAGTAAATATTGGGAACAAATTTGTCATGCAACAAAATCATTCAGTCATTCATCACAACAAGTATTTAGGAGATAATTTCGTTCTGGGTCCATCCCTTCCCAGTTGCACTGAGTACACAAAACAGATAAATTTTCAGATGATAAGCTCTAGTGATATAGCAAATACTATTTAAAAATAGAACAAAAAAATAGCATAAATTTTCAGACTTTCTCTTCAGTATCATCAGGACGAATAATCAGCCGTGCTTTGATTTCTTCAGTTTCTGGTGGAAAAAATTTGAGATGATATATCTTCCCTGTCACTGGGTCTAGCCTTCTACCAACACATCTGTCGATCAGAATTTCATCAGGAACCTGAGTATTAGAAAACTTAATAACTCAGCAGGGAAGTTGAACCTATTTACTTCTGATTAACACAGACACGCATTGCAGATATAACTCTAGGCAAATATCATGAAAGCAAATCAAATAACAAAAGCCATTTCTCACTAGGTGAGGTTAGCTACATAGATCAAATACACCACATTGATGAATAGCTCCATAATTTCCATAAAGTATAAACTCATTATTTTTTTGAATAATTAAACAATACAACAGCTATCATAATATAGGGCGTACATGTAGGAAACCTGCTTGCATATAAGTGAAAGGAGAAATAAAAAAAAAAAAACAAACAAACAAAGAACTTAATGTGCTTCCAAAAAATAAGTTCACTTTTTGCAGAAGGAATTTTGAGGAAAATTTCAAAAAATTTGTGTTAATTAAGCAATTAACTGGTTCTATTTGCAAAACAGAGGAAACTAACATCAGAAAAAGTTAATTCTATAGCAATGGCAGGACTAAACATATGACATACATCTAATACAATATACACATCAGGCCGTATCTGCATTTTCTCCAGACTCTCAGCTTGGGCCAAGCTCCGAGGGTAGCCATCAAGAAGCCACCCTTTTTGCTTTGCGTCTTCACAAGACAATCGTGCTGCCACCATCTACAAATAAATAAATATACAAAGCATGCATTTCAGCATATGAAGGGTGGAGTAGAAATGAAATCCAAGGGGGAGCATTTCTTATTATACAGCTGTCACAATTTCATCAGGAACCAAGCAACCAGCATTCATGAACTCCTTTGCTTTACTTCCGATTTCTGTCCCAGCTGCAACTTCTGCTCTTAGCAGATCCCCAGTTGATATGTGCACCAATCCAAACTGCAGAACAGTCGCAACATGATCAAGTCAACAGTGTATGTTTCAATGAGTCAATGGAGTTGTATCATACCAAGAAGAGTTGTTAAGCATTTATGGTAGTATTGACTACAGGGTTTACAACCACTTTTTCTCCGGATTTTTTTTTTTCCTGTTTTCAAACACTATCAGGAAACTTTCGATTTTAAGCTGTTTTGAACATAAAAGAGGCTAATCCAAATATGCACTAAATGTACCCAACAGCAAGTACATGTTTTAACAACTTAGGCCATGAAAAAACAAAATGATTTTGTTGATGAGTGCCTTAAGAATTAAGGATCATTTGATACTTCTTATTTCATGATTCTATTCACTTAAATAATTAAATAACCATTAAAAGCTTTCCTAATGTTATCCGTTATCAATTTCCCAAGAAAGAAAAGGTACCAGAGTAATCCCCTTCAACATCAAAAATAGGCATAAGGTAAAAGAGCATATAATGTTATTTTGACTCACACGTGACACTGTATCGGTACACTCACATTCACCATTAAATTAGATGTGGACCCCACTAAGTTTAGATCCTACGGACGTGATTGTGTCGACACGGTGTCCACAAATTACAAATAAAAATAACATTTCTCTAAAGATATATTACAAAGAACAGCAAACGAGGGTGGCATATATACATATATATATATATGGCATGGTGTAAAGGACCTTCTGGACGATCAATTCAGATTGGGTCCCCTTTCCTGACGCGGGTGCGCCTGATATCATGACCTTCAGTGGCTCGCTGGTGGAACAGTTCACTTTCAGTGCCTTGTCAATAGAAGAGAGAGAGCATGTGTAAGCACCACCCAGTCCACACACTAAAGAGTACTGTACAAGAAAACCGTTAATTGAATAAACAAAACCGAAACAGAGAATTGTCCAACCTTGGCTCTTAGCGGCAAAAGCTTATGCCTGCGGAGATTGTTTAAGCCCAGAGGTTGAGTCTGGAAGGAGAAGTGGCAGAGAGGTAGACATGCGTGATGGAAGGAAGAAGAGGAAGACGATGGAGAGAGAAGAGAAGGAGAAGGAGAGGGAGAGGGAGGGAGAGTGGCGGAGTGGAAGGAGGAGGAGGCTGTGCAGTGCAGCAACATTGTTGTTGCTTTGAGAGAGTGAAGCAGAGAGACTCGAACTTGGCCTTTAGTTGAGTTGAGTCGAGTGGTTCACAATTTTCACATACACCATACCAAGAAAGATATGACATACTTCTCGTTTATTGATGCTCGTTGTTTGTTGATGCTCGTTGCCGAGTTTATCGCTTGGCTTGTATGTAAAGGAGTAATGTGAGAGTAATAATAAAATTATATACTAAATATATATTATATATTTTATTATTATTAAATATAAAATAATTAAAATAAATAAAAATAACTTATCATATTTAATAATAATAAGGTGTATAATATATATTTATTGTTAAATTTTATTGCTCACCTAACATTTTTGGTATGTAAATTGCCGATCATTTGTCTCTCTGTCCTCACTCTGCTCACTCATTGCTTACGTTATTTTTCTGTTTAAACTGGGCGGTATAATTTTATTTCTAAATGTATGTATCGTTAATATTTAATAACTATTAACAAGAAATTTATGTCATAAAAAAAAAGAAATTTATATCACTCAACAACTTCTAAAATCTGTTAGAATTCAAAATTTTAAAAAGTTACTAAAAAAAAAGGAGCTATTCAAACACATCATATAATACTTCTTTTTCTGAAAAAGGTATTGATGGATTTTCTTAATAGCCAACCTAATTAAAGTTTTTCAAATTTGATCCTATAAAATCAAATTTTAAATATTAATTAAAATAAAAGCATATTTTAGATAGATAATACCTTGGATAACTGCTATATTCTTAAATGAAATTAAGTCTTATTAGCATTTATAATTTTTTTATACAATAATTTTATCATATGGTATTTCCTTAAATTAAAATCAAAATTCATTTAATATATCCTACTTATTGTCCCATACATCGCATGAGTTACACAATACTAGTATATTTATGTACATCGATGGTTACTATAGAATAAAAAAAGAGCCAAATTATTATTCATTTTAAGTTACTTTACATACAACAAAAATTTATTATTATAATGATAAAAATAATTTGAAGGTGAAGTATAATCCTTATAATATATACTTTAAAGATATAAAATTTTTTCAACTTCTAAGAAAATATATTGTTACTCCTATATATTTATTGTCATTCTTATATATTTAATTCAATTTTATAAAAATTTTCTAAAATACTCTACTATCTTTCCTAATCAAATTAGTTATCTAAAATTAATTTTATTATAACCTCCATTTTTGTTTAGATTCTCTCAAGTCTTTTACTTTTTTTATAATCACTTTGAAAATGCTTTTCCAATTATTTTATTAACAGTTCAATTTTTAAATTTTTAAGCCATAAAAATAAATAATAAAATTTGATTAAGGAATGAGAAGATATAATTTAGATAAACTAAATAAAATGAGGAATGAAGAAGATATGGTTTAGATAAACAAAATAAAATTTAAGTTTTTGATAGGGATTAAATAAAATTTAATTAAATATATAAAGTGCCTGTAAACACATATACGCCATGCGTAAAGGTTCAAAAATTAATAGATTTTAAGAAGTATGTGAAGTAAAAAGATTAAATTTAGTCTCTAAACTATTTTCATAATTATGGTAAATATATTTTTCATCCCATTTATTTTTTGTTTTAAAAATCAGTTTAACGTATCAGGTAAAAAACTTGTGTAGTTGAACATTTTCACTAATTAATTTAAGGTGACTACTCCCATATAGGCGTTGGTCAATGCCTGCAATACACATGCCTTCCACCATCTACCTTCTCGTGTCCCATCTCATCTCTTGGTTTTCCTCCTCTATTGCCATCACATTCCCCACCCCCCACCTCTGTTGCATCCTTCCTCCTCCGATGAACCCCTACCACGCCATCTCCTCATCTACCACCACCATCACCATTGTCCCCTCCTCTCCCCATTCTCTGAAAATCCTTATCGCCCTCTCTCTTCCGCCCCTCCCCCTCTCACAACCACACAACTCATCTTCCAAGATACAAATCAGTTCCTTGTTTTGAAAAACTTTCTGCAATATGGGGGGAAGTATTTGAAGAAAGCATCTTGGGCTCTTACAATATGTTGTGTTGTTGTTGGATTCCTTTTCACACCTTGCTCTGCGCTTATGTGCATTGTTCTTCTTGTTCGTTCCTTTTGTTTTTATTTTTTATTTTTACATCAAAATCAATCAAGTGTTATGCTTTTTTCTGATTATGTCTTATTGGGTTTCTGTTATGAGAAGCTTATGAACTGTTGATTTGAAAAAAAAATGGGAAAATTTTGGATGCTATTGTGTTATGGTAGTGAAGGTTTTTTTTGTTTTGGTCTCTTAGGGTTCGTTACTTTGAGATTGCAATTGATAGAATGAAGTAGTGAGGAGGGGTTAGTGGTGGTGGTGGCAAAGGAGGGACAAGATGGCGGAGATCATGGGAAGAGGAGAAGTGCAGCAGAGGTGGGGGAGAGTGGTGGCAATAAAGAAGGAAGACTGAGAGGGAGAAGATCAGGAACAGGAATAGGATGTTGTGGATCAAACTTGTTGGTGGACCAATTGAACCAGATGGGAAGGTTTCCATTGCTATGAGGCTGCAGCCAAGGAAGTGGCATTTAGCAACATAGTTTTTGGCATTTAACCACATTTATAGAATGTGGTTAAATTCAACTGCATCAAATGCATTAATCAGCGACTACGTGTGAGAATCCACCTTAATTTAATTACAAACTGTAAAGAAGGATATTACAAAGAAATAAGTTAATAAGATTGATGAATGTGTAGTAACAAACAAAAATGACAAAATTAGGTTATCTTATTATAATATAATAAAGATATCAAACAACTAAACATAAAAGAGGGCTTCATGAAGCATATATTTGACTGCCCAAAAACTTCTATGAAGCAAATATTATCATCCAAGCATAAACATTAACTTATGGGTAAATTACACTCACCTCCCTTGAGGTTTGTGGAAATACAATTCACACTCCCTCTAGTTGTCCAGCTTACACTCACACCCCTTCTACTTGTCAAATTTTAAGTATTTATATTATAGTCACACTCTTTATTCACATTTAAGTATTTTATAATTTTATTAACTAAGAACAGCTAATATCACAAAAATATCATTTTGTTAAGTTTATTAATAGTGTTCTATGAATGAGGAGTGTGATTGTAATATAAATACTTAAAATTTGACAAGTAGAGGGGATGTGAGTGTAAGCTGGACAACTAGAGGGGATGTGTGTTGCATTTCCATGAACCTTAGGGGAGATGGATATAATTTACCCTTAAATTATTATTCATCACAACTCTAAGACTTTGAAATAATTAGAATTCGATACATCAGTTAACTTGCAAAATATAATAATGGTAATTTTAATAACGTCACAATATAACGAAGAAAATATACTCATTTATTCTTTTATAGATTCAATGGAGTTAGGAATGTAAACATTGAAAGAAAGGGGACTTATCACATGCATATTGATAAAAAAATCTGCAAAATGAAGATCCTATGTGGTCAAATTATAGACTCACATTTGTCATCATATAGGGTTATTGAAAAGTCAAATCTGGGTTGTTTAATTTAGATTAAAAAATTAAATCCAAAAATAAATATTAATTACAAAATAAATGGCCCTTAACATTAGCCTCTCCTATCCCATCCTCCAGCCGTTGATGCATTCCTCTCCAATGCCACCGGTGATCTTGTTGCCTTGCCTTTTCTTAACCCAGATTATGGCTAATCTCACTATTCATCGCAACTGCCACCGTCATGCTCACAAGCTTCACTTCATCATCAGTGAGCAAGCAGTGCATCTAAGACCCAATCACAACATCGACGACACCATTCTTCTTCAATGTCTCTTGCCAAATGCCACTATAACCTTCGAGTTCTTTGGGTTCTTCTACTTTACCTCCTTGACCTCCTTCATAGCGACTGCCATTTGTGTCTCTGAATTTTTTGCCTACATCGCTTTTCTATCTACAATAGAAGCAAAATCACAGCAATAATTATTTTGGAATTGCATATCATAACTTTTTTTTTGCTTTTTAATTTTGGAATTTGGAAGCAAGCTACAAATATCGCTACATAATCATTACAAAAAAATTTGCATAAGGAGTCAAGACAAGAACCCTAATTGCAATAACAGGCTAATTAGAACTAAGGAACAGAAACAAGAATGACGCACTTACAACACTATTGTTTATCTTTGATTTCACAATGTATGACGAAATAGAATTGTGGATAAACTGTGAATTCTGATTTGTGATTTTCTAATTAGTGAATCGATCGAGAAACAAAGAGCATTTTTTAAATGTACAAAATTGGAAGACCCCTATCAAGATGAAGGAAAAATCTTACTCAGCATAAGTGTGCCCGCAACTATCATAGATGACGTCGGCGGCATCGAGCTTCCCACAGGCAACGCATGGAAAAGATACGTGGGGAAGCGCAGTGGGTGCACGAGTAGCGGTGCAAGGTTCTCGTGCTAGGGATGGACAATGCTAACGATGGAGTTTGGTGGTGGTGATGGCAGTGGCACTGGCATCGGTGGTAGGGTTTCGGCAAACAAAAGGGAGACACTAGCAAAGGGATGAACTTTAACATTTTTTTCTATTTTTTCTGTCTTTTGCTAACTACGATCATTAAGCCTAACTAATGAGTATTTCATTACTTTAAACCATACTTTTAACTTACTGTGATATGGACCCCACATTATGCATGTGTCATCTAACCATTGGACACACATCAGTTCTACATGCTGTAGATTTTTTTTTTTCTTCTATAAGTGAGAACGCCCCTATACCTAGAAAAAGAGGTAGCAATAGGTACTTTGGTAGGGAAGATGAGAAGAACATCACTACAATCTTCATGGATAATCTTCCATGCCTAATGTCCCTAATTGGCTTAAGCAAATTTTTTAACACCACGGGAACCTTGTTGATACATTCTTATCACACAAAGTTCAACCATCCAAACCTAGCATGATTGGCTTTGTATGCTTCACGAATAGAAAAGATGATGAAAGGGTTGTGAAAAGCTTGAATGATGTTAAGGTAAGGGGCTATAAAGTGTTCATTGCGTTAGATTGTTATAATAAGAATAGTGAGCCCATGAAATCGAAAGCACTAGCAAGGTTGGGCATTGATTCCAAGGTACATAAACCTTGAAAGGAATATGGCTTCCTTCCTTCGTTGCATGATGGAAGATCATACGCTGCAATGATGAGCAAAAAGTGGATAAAGATGGATGTCACATCTATGATATGTATCAAAGGAGTGCAACCTCAATGTAATGGGATTATTGGTGAAGGCAAGAAGAGCCAAGAAACCAAATAGGGAAATGTCAAGGAGTTATGCAATGGTTTGGCTTAAGAAGAGTCTGATTGGGGAAGGTTTAAAAACACAGCATTTGCTCTAGTGGAGTTGGAAGTCAATGCATTTGGTGATATTACTCCATCCCCCATCTTTAACTTTCATTTGAATGGATGTGATCTAATAATATGAAAAATTTAATTTCAAAGCATAACAATTAATAAATTAGAAAAATAAATTTTGAAATTATAGAACTATCCTTTATTAATACCCATCATCAACATCACTATACTGTAGGTAACCACTGCTACCCCAAACTATATCCCTCCAACACCAAACTAAACTTAGACCCACTTGGCTTCAATCAACCACATAGAAGAGCAACAACACTTACTTATTTTGCTTTGTTCACTTTCTTATTTCTTGGATCCACAATTTAACAAACTCAATAGTTCATGTCTCAACCAAATGCTATTGACACCACTATCGAGTCATGATGCAGAGTGCAACATTGTGATCATCGTTGAGCAACGGCATTGCGACGACGATGTCGGAAACCATACTGAAATGGTGGGGGAGGGCAGGGTGAAAGAGAAAGACTATGATGGAACTGGCGGAAAGCGAGGCTGGCAGTGGTGCTGACAAAAAGCATGGCTAGTGGTGGTGCCAACAAAGAGTTAATGCTGGTGGTGGCACTAATGGAAAGAAATGGTGATGATTATAGCTAGAAAAATGATAGATGGAGGAGAAGAACGCTTCATTGTTGCAAAGAGGAATAAAGAATTTTAAAAAGGTTAAATTGGTAATTATGTCTATCACGAATAAAATTGAAGGCTGGGGATGGAGCGACATCATCAAATGCATTGACTTCCAACTCCACTAGAGCAAAAGCCTAAAACCACTTGAATCAGAAAAAGTGGCAAAGCGGTTACACTAATGAGTTTTGGATATGGAAGAAGTGAGATCCATTGATCTATACAAGGTCTCATCACATTTAACTCTAAGGAAACTCTTGAACAAGCTACTACTAAGAACAATGATGCTCTCTTATCCATGCTCAACGACTATGGTAGGTAGACCGAAGAGGAGTTGTGTGATGTGAGGCATATATGGTTGTTGTGTAGGGGTACCCCCTCCATGGCTGGTTTAATGCTAACATATACAAAACTGGGGAAGTATGGGGTACGGTAATTCAATCCGAGACCGATAAGCCTGGCTTCAAACGTATATCGGTCCAAATGGTAGGGTCATGTGGATTTTGCTTAGGTTCACTGTGTTGCTGACCAGGGAAGTGATGGTCCCATTTGCTTATGGAGCAAAACCTTCTTCAAGCAATCAAATATTAATTATGGAAATAAATGTATTTGCATTGAAGGGGAGATTATTAGGGTTTCTTTCAAATGTGCTCCCATTGTTGTGTATGTCCAAATGATAGGCAGTCAAGAAAAGTGTTATAAGATGACTAGTGTTAGTTATAGGTGACATGAATGAAGTGTTGTTTCCTGAAGAGCATATAGGAGGGAAGGGTTACACAAGCAGCATGTTGGAGATGAGGGAATGGATGCAATCAATGAGTGTTATTAATATTGCTTTTGTTAAGGTGTAAATTAACTTGGTTTCGAAAGAATTCAAGAAGTCAGAATAGAGTTGAAATTTCTAGATATGAAATTAAATGTTCTTGCAAACTCAGTCTTAGATCACACTCCTTTAAGTCTTAACTTAACTAAAATGTTGAGGGTGTAGGTTAAAAGTTGCATAAGAAGGGGAGGGTTGAATCGTACTTTAACAACTTTTTTCCTATTTACGAAAACTTTAAGCAAAGATTATCAAGTGTATACTTATAGTGCAGCGAAAACTTTTTTAGTAATGATCAGAAAGTAACTTTTTGAATTGAGTTGAAAATATGAAAATAGGTTCAAACAGATTTTCAGAAATGTATTACTGTGGATCATAAATCAGAATATAAAAGACATGAAAGGAGTAGAGAAATACTACACAGTGAGTTTTTATATAGGTTTGGCCAATCCTGCCTACTTTCAGTTCTCAACAACCTGTTGAGTTCTAGTAAATCAACCATTTCTCAACCTTGAGATAGTAAGATAGTCTTTCAATAGCCTTCTCAAGCTATCTCACATGACTAGTAGCTCACTCTAGTGTCACTCCTAAATAGTTTTTGACTAGTCTCTCTAAGCTAACCTCGCAATGATCACCACTGGATTAGGGTATAAAGATTTGTTAAAAGTTGGTTCACTCCAACAAATAAACACTCAAGTTTTCTCAAAATGAAATAGTGTATCACCTGAAAACTTGAATGACTTCTTACTAACAATTCTTCTTAAAAAGAAGATGTTATCTAATAAGAACTTAAAAAAAAGATTTTTATATTAATAGAAACTAATTACAAGAAGTAATGTCTTTACATAAAAATATGGAGGATTCTTGATTTTGCATTTTTGATAGATTTTGATAGATTTGCAAAAGTCTCAGCCCAAAAGTCTCCAGTAAGAACTTGACCTCTTTTTATACTTGATCTTCATTTTCAGACCATTGCCCCTTGATTTGTTTTCCTTGTGATACATGTTGAATTTTTTTTTTGTGTCTTGGAAATGTAATCTACATGACTAGCTTGGTTGTATTAGAGCTACTTTTGCAGTTGTAGAAGCCGTTGTCAAATGAAGTTTCTTAGTGTATCTTTAGAAACTACTTTTTACTTTCTAGATGAGGTTTCTAAACTTTTTCTTCTAGAAGCTGGAATAGTTGACCAAGTTAAAATGTGAGATGTTATTGTCAGTCCTTTTTCGGGTTTGACTTTAATTTGAAATTTGAATTTCTCTCCTATTCAATTTATCATCTTCTCATTGATCTTCATTTCTTCAATAAGATCTTCTTAGTGATTTTATCATCATGATTGAAGATAATAATCATGACTTGCTTTAAAGGAAGATAGATTTCTTCATTGCATATCATGTTTTGAAAGTGAAAGTCACTTTCTGAAGATCTAAACTTGGTTTCTAGTTTTGGAAATCCTTTCTTTATGTGTATAACATACTTAAGTCTATTTCAAGGATTATTTTTTGCTTTATTTAATTCTGAATCTCTTTGAACGAGATTAAACATGTTGAAATATGATAACATGAAAATAAAACTTGTTGATGCAACTAACGAGAATGGTCCTGTTGAATACTCAAGAGACTCAAGTAAAAGATTAGTCCATTCTTCAAAATATTTTAACAAAATTAGTTTCGTTATCACTCAAAGCTTTAAGCTATAATACTTTTTGAAGGGTTTTGGAGCTAACAAAACAACGAGTATGAAAAAGTGAGTTAGCTCAAAACTATCCAAAATCCAACTCAAGTGTGATTGAGTGGAAGGTATTCATTTATCCTTTACAAAACATTAGGAATTTGATAATGACTTTGAATATGAAAAAGTTTTAAATTTTTGAGTAAGTTATTCCACCATTTAACGTGCCTACAAGTAAATACAGGATTAATCATCATGATCATCAAAGAGGATACTTTGCTCGTGCAGGAAAAAAAATCCAACCACACGGCTTGCAAGTTGCAAAACAGTTGTATAATACCGAGTCATGGAACGGAACCACAAGACACGGCACTCACATCGGTTCAAACCCCGCATGTGCCGCACACCGACAACAAACAAAACTCGGTGGTTGTCACTCCCCCGCCTTTTTCGTGCCTCACGCCTTTGCAGGCCCCCCATTTAAAAGGCCGGTGCCTAAAATATTTCGTAAATGCCCACCACAACAGTTCCTTGAATGCCAAATACACTCTTATTATATAAAGAGAGGGGGTGGGCGCACACACACTGTGATCGTCAAGCTGAGCCTGCATAGCTAGGAAGTGAACCATTCTTGGCTACTTGGCATGGCCACCGGCGGCGCCGCGGATGGTCTTTTCCGGCCAATCTATGAGGGCAGCCTATCGGGATTCGACCACTGCGTGGAGCGCCGGCCGTACCACCGCAACTGCGGCTGTGCACTGCACGGCAAGTCACGCAATAACACGTGCACGCACAGGTTGCCGAAGTGTAACAACGTGTCGTATCCTATGAGGAGGGCGTGGAGTGAAGGGAGCTTATTGGTCATGTCTGCTTCTTCTGCTCATTCCTCGCCTTCCAGTTCCACTTCCCCAGCTCCTGCTGGGCTCAGGCCTCCTCAACTGGGTTCCGTAGATCTAGAGAGGGAGGAGGGGCATTATGAAATTAGAGGTTTTATTAATTGATGAGGTTTGACAAGATTTTTTTTTTTTATATACATTTTGATAAAGCTCTTATTAATTTTGTTCCACTCTCTCTCTCTCTCTCTGTTTTTTTTTTTTTGGTTCCAATTTTGAATAATTTGAATCCAGTTGAGGTCTAGGTTAACATATACTTTTTTTAATAATATATAGATTTTTCAATTGTTGTAATGGCAAGTTGATTTATTGAAGGTTGTACTCATGGGTTTGTATTGATGTACGCCATTTTGATTCAGGGACCAAGCTTTTTGGAATCTGATCGATTTGGTTGATTATGTATGAGACGATTAACCCCATTTCTTGTAATGACTCTAGTTGAATTAGCATGTATTAATCTTTTAGTATGTATGCATATATCTCAATTCCTTTTCTTCAATGAACCGCCCTGGGGTTCCGAATTTTGAAAGATTAGAGCTTCGTGCCAATCATATTGATCAATTGAATCTGATGTCCCAATTAATTAGAGACTTCGTCCAGTATTCATAAATCTGTCTCAATTTGGTTTTAATCCCAGTCTTATTGTTCAATTCAATCTGATGGTGCGATTAAGTTCGTGGGCATGTATCTTCATGTAAATCTTTCTGGGGTTAGTTTGAATTTCATCGTCAACCTAAAACCGTATTCATAACCGTGGTTCAAAGGGGGACTCATACTTGTTGCAATCTTGCAATAGATTATGGTTTTTTAAGAGATTATGGTTCCTTAGAGATTGTGATTATTACTATTTTTTTTTCCAGGAATGATTGCAATTATTTGAATAAATTAAAATATGTTAGTCGTGTATGTTGCAACATGCCAGTTGGGTCATCATGAGCATGACCATGTGGCCTGCAGCTTTGCTAAAAATGCACCGAACCGGGTTATGAATGTTTAATGAGAGAAGGTCGTGCATGTTTAATCAGTCAGAATACAGAAAGTACTAGATGGCTTGCTGGAGAATTTGGTGGTTGCTTCGTGCGTGGCATCGTTTCTGAACCATTCTTTAATATTAACAGCACAGTTCATTGCATAATGAAAGTTGCAAGAAAATGTCACTTGTGACGATAGCAAGTTACATAATCTAAAAATGATATTAAAATGAACAAGAGGAGAAGGGGAGAAGGATTTAGAATTAGACGTCATAGACACATAATTTGTTTTAGATTAGTTCATAAGTAATTTCCCTTCTACAGATCTGTTACTTTGGCAGCGCTTGGAAACAATTCAAGGGTCGAAGGAGGTGCTACTACATACCATTCAACATAAATGTCACCACTCATCTGGGCCTCACCAAATCTGAATTCCCATATTACAGTAAAGAAGTGAATTTTATACATGGTTTACAGTATTTTACAATGTGAAGAAGGAAGGGAATGGAAACTTCAACGCATTTCTTTTACCCTGTGTGCTGGTTCCCAGTTCTTTTCTGGCTATCCTGATCAAAAATACTATTTTAATACTTAAAAGTGAGTGTCTAATTAAAACACTCATATTATCACTATTAGATATGATTGTGATTCTAATTTTTTTTAGTTTTCCATTATTTTTAATAATAATAAAATGAGTATCATAATTGGATATCCAATTGTTGATGTTCGAGTAGGAATACAGGCTCTAACTTATGCTGAGAGTCCACAACTTCTAAAGAACAGATGTCCCATCATTTATCTCTGTTTGCCATTCATTTGGACTGATATAGAGAGGCACCCTTGAATCAGAAGTTGGCAACTACAATCATTATTACCACCACGACTATCATGGACTGGATAGGTAAATCTGAAAGGCAGAATCAATAAGTGCTACGTTTGACTTCGTAATCCAGGTAGAGTTAAAAACAGCTCTAAACAGAAATTCTCGATTCCTCTTAAAAGAATGACAAAATATTTATTTTGTTTAATTTGATGATTAATAAATCTGCTATTATATTAAAAATATAAGAGAGATGAGAGATAATAATGACTCACAAAATTAATGTGTCAATTAATAAATAGATCAGAATAAGTGTTATTTTTTATTTTCGGTGCACCTAAGTATTTTTCTAAAACTGATTACTTGGATATAAAATGCGCCAACTTCACAGTATACTACCCAATTTAAAGCAATGCAATTAAGATTTCTTTAGTTAGAATTAGTCAAGAATTGTCAATCGGAGAATTCTATGCCAATTGCCAAAAGAATGGCTATGTGTGTGTGTGTCTATATATATATATATATATATATATAATAAAAGAATTGGACTGACAACATAAGGAATTCAGGAGGGAGTATGAACTTGAAACTCAATTTTGTTACTCCTATGTTATGCACTTCATTATCTTTTGTTTTTCGATCTGATTTCTTTCGTGCTCCTCTTCTGTCATGATGTGTTTGGATCTTCCTCATAGCACTTGAATAATAAAGAGAGAGAGAGAGATGTTCACCCTGCCACTTTCATGCAAAATCTTTTTTTTTTTTTTTCTCGAGGGGTTGAATTTAGATTAGCCTGTTTTTTTCCCTCATGTTCTGTGTAGTTTCCATTGAACTTCGATTCAACCCAATTAATATGGTCTTGATTTATAGTTTTGTTTTGCTAAGATGATTGCTTACACATTTGCTGTTAGTTTGTTTTATTCGATCTCTATCTTTTGGATGAGACTAAGCAGCAAGCACCTCTTTGTAAGTAGTTGGAAAAGACTCATACTATAGAGAGTAGGGATAGAGTCTATAGCAAAGATTACAGCTTTGACAACTTTCACTATATATACTTAAAAATGCTAATTGCTTTTTAATTTGAAATGTAAGATCTCTTCTTTTTATTATGTTATCTTCTTTAATTAATGTCAAGTTCTTCCTCAATTAAGTCACTGAAATTGGGATATTTTCATTTTTTTTCCTTCCTATGTTCTGTTTCATGGCTGCAACTGCTCCTAGCCCAGCACAGGTTTTCATAGACTACAGCAACGACGATGATGACGACAATGACAACGACGACGACAACAACAATGGCAACCCTGAATTATCCAGGAATCAGATTCAGAGTGCCATAGCCAAACTGTGGAGCTAAGAGCCTTCCATGCTACTTTGACGCGATGAAAAAAACATAGCCAATGCTAGATTCCCTTCCCTTTCCCATGCTTCACGACCTGTTTCTCAGTTCACTGCTCAAGATTACCCTGCACTCCGGCATGTACACTTTTCCTTCAATTCTGAGAAGTAAAATTGCCACTTTTTCTTCTTTTTCTGAACTGGGTCTCCACAATTCATAGATATCATGTTCAAAGTAGCAGGGCACAGTTGCCAGCGTATGCATGAAATATGATTTGTTTTTTCATGATGACCAGTGTTTTAAATTGCGGTTGCGGTCGCGGATACGGTCACGGTTGCAGTTATTGCGGTTGCGGATAATGCGGTCGTTTCAATGTGCATTGCGGCTGATGCGGTGTGAAATTTTTGTGCATCTGCAACTCGAAAAAAAAACCCATTGCAGCTTGTTGCGGCCCCGATGCGGTCCCATTGCGGTTATGTTACGGTCAACTTGTGTGAAAATACATCACACCACTATTATGGTCCGATGCGGTTGCGCCGCGGACCGCAACCACAATATTGCGGCCGCATCACGTGATGCGATCCGCAATTTGAAACTCTAATGATGACAGAGACTAAAATTAAGGACACTAGAATTTATGAGAGATCCTTCCTTCCTCCGGGAGTAAAAATTTTCTTCCTCCATAAATCATCTCCACCTTTTATTTATGTGAGCCCCAATGCATAGTACACTTCCCAAGACTTCTCAATGGTACAAGATCCATGAGGAGGAAGAAACATCCTTCCTCTGGGAGGATCTAAGAAGTTTTCAGAACTTATGGAATTTGCTATAACCCTAAACCCGCATTATATATATATATATATTATTCTTTCCCATGGAACTGCCATCTGTGATGGTCGTAAAATTCTAACATTGGTCTTTTCTTCGTAGCCCCGTATAGGTAGATCCATAGATGTCATTGCCGTTGTAGTTATATAATTAATTGTTACTCCTCTTTATCTTATGTCTGTAAATGTGCTAATAAAATGGAGAAGGAAAAGGAATCACATGGTGATGGGTAATAGCAAAAGACTGTGGGCAAATTTTATAATTTCAAGGATTAGTTTAATGAAAAACCAATACTTTTTTACTCAAATAAAGATAAGGAAAAATGAGGATAACTAAAAATTAAAATATGATGATTAAAACACCTTACAACTTGAAAAAAACAAAATAGTACCATCATTTGGTAACATTTGTCTTAGACATTGAGGTTCTTAACATGACGAACAAACCACCAAAAGTATGACGAACATCTACATCGCATGTGAACTTCTTGCTTGGATCCATTCCACTCATTCCTAAAGATCTCATCATCTTCAACGAATATTGGTAAAAAGGAAAGAGAAAAAAAGTGTCAAACAGAGTTTATTTTGTGCTTCTGGGATTTGGCATTTTTGCAACAATCCCATCATAACTACTACATTTTTATTCTTAGACAACAGCTGAAAAGCGTGCCTATATGTTAGAAAACCTATGCCTCTAGAATAGGCAACAGACACAACAATTTTCTATTCGTGGTGCATGTGACTGTTACCTATTGTTTTAGGCAACAGTTTTGGTATTTGTGGCCGCAGTAAGGTGTAAAAAAGCCATTATCTTTATCAATAAAATAGATAATAGATTTATTGTCATGCATTAGACAAAGGTTATATCTATTGCCTATGTTATATCTGTTGCCTATGATAAAGCAATGATTTTACACTGTGAGATATTGTTTGACAATTTGAACAATTTTTTAATCGTTGCCCATATAAAGCAACAGTTTTGCATGTATTGTCAATCCCAGTAGGCAACGGTTTTATAAATAGTACTAGCATTCATAAGGAACAATTTTACAAGTTTGGTCTATTTCAATAAGTAATTTTTTTAGTAATGTGTTGATTTAAACGATAATATATTACCATAAAAACAAGAGAAAACTTATTCTAAATCAATATATTCATGACAAGTGCATGTATATAATCGCCAAATTTCATTTTTTTAAAGCCATAAGATTCATATACACGTTAATAACATTTAATAAATGACATACAAGTCATGGCAACTACAAACACAAAACAAGAGGGTCAAAATCAAGACAACATCAAAGTGTTGATAGTTACAAAATATTCACTAAACACAAAAAAGCCATGAAGTGTAGCATCAAAGTCCTTTATCATCTCCAAATCTTGATATCTTTTAATTCTTTATCTACTTGATTTTCAAATTCTTTGTGGTCGGGTTCTTTATCTCTTTCAACAAGATTTAGCTGTAGAATATCATAAATTAAATACAATAAACTTAAACATATAATCGATATAGAAAATCAACAAAACAAGGGTCATTCCAAAATGACATAGCAATTACCTTTCATGGTTCCATTACAACAAGACAAGAGGAGAATGACACCTAGGACACACATAACAAGCTTATAGTGACACCTAGCAAGCTAGCACATATGTTTGAAATAGATGAAGATGCAAGTGACTAAATACAAAAAAATTCACCACCACCTACATTAAGGAGGAAAATGTGTTTAGTTTGAACTATGTCTTCATCCTTAAATCCAGTTATAAGAGATACTCTCTAATAAAATGTCCTAAATATATTTTATGTTTATATTTAGTATCATAAACAAAATATGATCAGAATATATAGCACTAATGTACCAAAAAAGAATATGGTGCTAAAATGTTTTACTGGATAAAACTATGCAAATTACAATGACTATACAGATGTAGCTGAAATGTCAAGTGCCCATTATGTTTAAGGTTTCATCATCTACCAACTTACCTATCATTCTCCTCAACATAGATCATAAAACCTTTTGACATTCCCTTCATTTCCAGCAGCCTCAAATAAGCAATTTAGAGTGAATAATAATAATTTGGTACCTGAAAGTGTTGAGACTATTTTTAGGGCCTTCTACTTGCTCTTGCCATTTGAAGAATGTCAAAGAATGATTCATTTAGCCCAAATTTAAAAACCTAAAGAAACACTATCATGTGAAAGGATATTTACATAACACACAAAATTTGAACCATCCAAACATAAGTGAAAACAATTTCAAACAAGAATTTCACCAAAAGAGAAAAGATATAAGAGAAAATATAAAAAATCTAATCCATCCAAAAAATATATCCATATGTGAAATCAAATCCACTACTAGGAACTTGATTTAAAAGACACATCCAAATTTATGTTTAGCCATATATCCCAAATCTTTTTATAAGTTAAAGAAAAATAAAAGCATAAGAAAGCCAAACCAAAACAAGAATGATTGGTACATCCCTAAGAAGCCACCTAATATTAATGAATCTCCCCCTAAGTTCATATAAGTAAACCATGTTTTGGACGGAATCTAGGTGGCTAATTAGAGTTGCAACATGATTAGTGACTTGAACATACATGAATATTTGTTTCAATGCTTCATCCAAATGCTGCTTATCCCCATAGGCCATAATGATATCTAGTTGCATCAATCTTCACCAATGAAAGCATAAAAGCTACTTAACACTTAATTTAAAACCATCTAGATTAAGATATACTTCTTATGAGTAGGTGTGTATGACTAGATAAAAGGTGGTCTCTAATGGGGATAAACAAAACTGCATAAAAATCAACAACCATGAAGCACGTGAGACACACAAAATGCTACTGCATAATGGAATTATCTTGACATTCGACTTTCTACCATGAGCATGAAGTTTTAGATCAAAACAAGAAAAAACTTCACAAAACACCTCATGCATCACAAAGAAAAAATATCTTCATTTGGGGATACCTTACTAAGTGTAATATTTTTGGCGAGTTACTAAGTGTAATATAAGTGCAAAGCATAATATATATTTTATCAAAAAATGAAAAAATAAAATATAAGTGCAATACATAGGAGAATGGTTTTTATATGTACTCTAAATCTAGTTTATATCAAGAACGGTTTTTATGTGTATCATTTATAAAATTATGTACATAACATCTAAATAAGCATTGTTTAATATAAAAACTGTGCAATAGTGGAAAAGCCATTGCTTATATATTCTAACAGTACGGTTTTGGATTGTTGCAATATCATACTTTATAAATTGAACTACAAAAGCAACGGTAAAATAAATCGTGGCTATAGACCCTTTTATGCAATGGTTTTTATCGTGTTGTAAAATTTGGCGTTGCCATAGTTAGAAAATGTTGTAGTGAAAAAACCACCAAAGTTTGAATCTTTTTGTGTAACACCCTAATAGATCCGGACTCTATTAGCTGCTACCTATATTCTTTAATCAATTTTATTTTTAAATTAATGATAAGAAATAGGGGTAATTTTTTTTATACAAATCTACTTTTAAAAATTAAACCTGAAATGTGAATGATATGTGCGCCATAGTTCCGATTTAATATAATTTCTAAAATTGAAGTTTCTTGGCATAATATCATTGTTACCAACATGAGTTTACATAGTAGCACCTACACGAGTAAATACATTACTGGCTTTTGATACATCTCATAAAATAGTACATAGAAGAAAATACGACATCTGAATAGCAGTGGAAAAGTAAAAAATCTCTAGCATAGATTACTACGGAGGTGGTGGTAGTGGTTCTTAACCTATCGGATGTCTAATCTGAGGAGCTAGGCTAGTAGTGGTCTTTCTCCCTAGCTCCCTAGACTCAGTGCATCTTTACTGAGAGGCGAGACTTCCTTCTCGAATAGTTGGGATCTATCGGTATCTGGTGGTGACAGCGAAACATACATAGGAGTGAAAATCTTTGGATTTCTCAGGTAGGAATTTCAACTTGGTATACGATCATGTCATCATTGTCACTCCGGCTACCTCGGGTTTGTTTACAAAGTGATGGAGCGGGTAAAGGTTCATTTATCAAGATTTTTCGAAAGCGTGATTAGCGAGAGTAGAGTTACTTTTAAACTATTCTTATTAAGCGAGTCATACATATCTAACTTAACTCATCAATTACAAGTCAACACATCACTTAATGATTTCATGCATCCTTTTTGTAATCATATAAGCATTTCTACTAGTAGTATTCATGCATGACACTTTATCCTCTTTTATTGACATGTCTCATAATTACTCACGGGATGAATACATCAATGCCTTAGACCACCCTAAAAGGGTAATGAGCTCATACCGTGGCCATCGCCATAACCTTTTGGTTTTCTTTCCGTTGCCGTGATCTCAACAGTTTAGGGGGTTAAGCCGTGAGCTTAGCTCAAGTCCACTTTTCCAGACTATCATTGCTACTTTTTCAGGCTTTACTTTTATTCTCATTGAGTGAAAAATAATCATGCAATCATAAATAAATCTTGGTACAATCAATCATCCATTCTTATCATTTCATAACTCATCAATATATATTCATAATACTATATATCAGCTTGGATATCATAGAAACATTTCATACACAATCTTATATCAAATAGTAGACATTTCATACTAAGTCTCATGGTAAAAATAGTATTCATGTTATGCAGGTATTTAGCGGATAGACTTATATAAGATCTCATATAGATTCTCTTAGTCTTCTTTGTACACTTAATTTTTAGTAATACATTAATGCACTTTAAAATATTATTAAATATTCTTTACATATTTTAAAGCTCCCCTATGACTTTTATATATATATATATATATATATATTTCCTCTTGAAGATTATTACTACTTAAATATTTAAGTTTTCTTGCAAGACTTGAATCTTCTATTTGATTTCTAACATCTTTTAGGAGAAAAATTTGTAGCTCTCTATATACTTGTTATCTCAGACCTAGAAAAGGTAGTTTTAGATTCCTAATTCATTAAGTTTTAGTGTAATTCAAGCGTAATCCGTGCAAGGAGGGTTCCAGAGAAAGAGAGGTGGGTCACAATGGATGCGCTTAAATACAAGTCTTTCCTTAGCGAGCGGTTCCAAACTATACTCTCACAGCACAGTGTCCTGAAAATTTATTTCTCATTCTATATTTACGTGGTGCAAAGCATTATGTATAACATACATAGATGTGTTTCTCTATGTGTTAGCTTTCCTAAGGAGTTGAAATCAGTCCATTTGGATTTTTATATAGTGAGTTACACTTATTTTACTACTGCAAGGTCATATGTAGAGTTTCAGTTTTTGGCTTAGCTTTGAAAATTTATATCTTGAGCTAGAGAACTCCGTTTTAGGTGATTCTTTTTGGAGAGTCTTCTATAATGAGTCTAGTTTATGATAAAAATATTTTTATTTCGGGATACTTCATATTTTATGATCATTATATTCCGAAGTGCCTGCTGCCAGAATCAACCAAAAATTCCAGCACCTACCATTTTTATGTCTTTAGTAATTTTTATTAAAAATCAAGTTTCACACACTATCTTTTTATGTTATATTTGAGTATGATAACATCATAGAAGTGCTAAGAACATAATAGAATATATTATGCTATCTAAAAATATATTTTACAAATAATCATTCAAAACTTTTGATAATAACTCAAGGTTGAGGCATTCTATCCATGGTTAGAAGCCAATAATGCTTGAACAAATAAAGACGAAACTCCTACCTCTTTTGTAGGGTCTAAAAAAAAGAGTCCTTCTCTTCTTTCTTGAGCTTAAGCAAGAGTCCTTGGAGTGGATGACCCTTCTTGAATCTTGGCTCTAAAACTTGAGTGCTTAAGAAAATATTTCTCACCAGAGTTAAAGATTGTAACTCTTATAAGAGCTAGTGAAGGTTTGAGTTTAGAATTTAAGTGTTTAAATAAGGTTTTGAGGGTTAAGAGAAATATTTGAAGAGGAGAACATAAGAAGAATAGTAGAGAAAAATAAGAAAGAAAGAGCACTTAGGGAGTTTCTAAGGCTTGGAAACTAGTAAAAGTGTATGTATTTTACAAGAGCTAGAGAATGTATCTCTTGCAAAGCATGGTAAGGCCTCTTTGTGTTTTGGAAATGTAAGGAATGGAAAAGAGTTTGAAGAGTATTTATAGTGGAAGGATCAAGACAAGAAACATTTAGAGAATTAATTCTTGGAGCATGATTTATGGAAACATGTTGGCCAAACTTTGGATGGCAGCTCAATGTTTTATGCAAACATGTTGGCTTAATTTTGGGATGAAAATGCTCCATGTTTTATGAAATCATGTTCCATGTTTTATGCAAAAATGTTGTTAGTGGAAAATTTCTAACCTTTAATGTATGTATGCATCATAGATTTACATCATGTGATCTTATGCTTTAATAAGTGTTTTTAATTTTTTTTTAGCATGAGATTATCTATGTGCATGTATGTGATTAAGAATGGGTATGATGTATGTGGTTGAATTATTGTATTGTCATCTTAATTCAATGGCTTAGATTCATTCTTGCCTAAAGGCAAATCTAGGGATTTGTGCAATGGCATTGTAGTAATTTCTTTAACTAAGACAAGGATACTTTTGTAATTATACAATGACAATGGTATTCTTGTAATTCTATTTACAGAGTAAGGGTATCTTTGTCATTTACTAATAAAGCAAGGGTAGTTTGGTAATTTCCTTTACATAACAAGGGTATTTTCATTATTTCTATTAAATGATGGCATTTTTGTAATTCTTTGCATTTTTGTCTAGAAATACTTGAATATTCTAATAATATTTGTTATGTTTCATAAGTAGTCAGGTTCTCTTGGTTTTTGCCCTATTTTATCTAATTGCTAATTAGCATTAATTGATATTTATCTTATTTATGAATTTAGGGATGTTACATTTTGCATCAAAATTAAAAAGGGTATCTTTAGTTTTCTTTCTTGTTTTGTGTGATTTGATGGTGAATTTGTATGTGAAGGCAGTACCACCACCGGATCTGACGTACATATTGATTCTGCTTTTTCACCCTACAATCCATGAAAGATTGAGAAGAACAATGAACCTATGACCGATGTTTTCGCTATTGTTGGACTTTTTAGGATATGATGCTTACAAGGACGACAGGTCGGTGGTCTAGAATGGAGATCACATTTCTAGTGCGCAGATGATTCTTGTGGCCAAACACAATAGGTAATGGGCTGACAGCTAACTTCAAACCTCCCTCACAAGCCCTTACCCTTTAATCCAAACACTAACCCCACCAACACCAACAATGGGTGATGTTTAAGACCCTTGACAGATACAAGTTTGAGCAATAATAGGTACATGATCGGAAGTCGTAGAAAAGTTAGGACAGATGAGGGCAGGATAATGGTGCAGTGGCATTGAGGGCAGGATGCTAGCCATGTAAGGGGATGGCAAGGGTAGTGCCATAAACGAAGGAGAAAATTGTCATTTCACTAGTTAACAAGTTAAAATTAATCTCCTATTAATTATCCATAAATCTATGTACATAAGAAATATTGGGCCAAAACACAATTCAGTTATTTTATTTTTCAAATTCACCGGGTTACATCCACAATATTACACACTTGGAAGACCTATTCATTTCAACCATCAGATTTCACTACACCAAAAAGGGGCTTTCGCAGCGGTTGATTTCAGGTTCTGCGGCGGTTGTAATTGCCGCTATTAACTATTTGCGGCGGTTTAAAAACCATTGCTGATTAGTTCATTTTTTTTTACTTTATGTTGCAACAGTTTTAATATTGTTGTCTTTGTAGCGCTTTATACAACCGCCGCCATGTATTGACATTATATGTTGAATCAATGTTGTGGCGGTTTGGAATCGTTGCGATGTATTAATTTTTTTTAAAAAAATTGCTTCTACTATATACCAATGCATATTTGATTTTTTTTTATCTCAATAACATTTTCAAACTAACTCTACTTTTGTAATCTTTCTTTGAATCCCTTTATTTATAACTAAAAATCAAATTCATTAATGTATCTAAAAATATTCAAACACATTGTTCCAATTATATAATTCAAAACAAATTAAATACAAACTATTGCATAAAATGCAAGTCTATCTTGCTAAAGGTGTTAAATAAACATAAATCCTTAATATAAAAAAACTCTTAGGCATCAATACATTTATAATCCAACGAAAAAAAAAACTAAGGATTAGAAGATGATGACGGTCCTTCATTTTGGGGTTCATGACTAGTCTCCAAAGAGCGCTTTGCTTCCAATGGTGACCCTAAATCCGTTGCCTGAAATTAGAAAAAAGCTCAATATTAGACCTGTGATCCACAAGCTTTAACTTTACATGTGCCTCAAAGAATAACAGAATACCCACAAACGAGACATGCAAATATCATATTAATTAGAAAATAAATATAAATAAGAATTTCAAATGGTCTTCACTAATCAAGTGAAAATGCAAATAAAATTTGATACAACAATGTTGGTTATGTTTCTTGTCATTTAGCACAGGACCATAGACTATATCCTTTACCACCATTTGAACAAGAAAGACTATCAATCTGACAAACCATAAGTGAAGAGCAAAGACTAACAAATTGAAAATAAATAAATTGAAAAACTGAACAAAGAAAGCAATGTTCTATCTAAAAACATGATTATGGCTCACTAACTTAAGGTTCACAGCAAATCTACTCAACAGATCGTTAAATTTATTGACTAACTATAGAGAGTAAGGAATGAATTGTAAAATCACACATTCCTAACAAAATCCCCATCGTTTCATTATTTTATTATCATTATTATAACCAAATTAGGAAGAAGCTCGAAGAAACAACTATGAAACAAGATTCCATAGTTTTCTGAACCTTTCTGTTTCTGTACCACTTCCCAACTCAACTGCGCTGGATAAGAGAATCACATTGCATTGCACCATATATTTTATGAACTAAGAAAATAAAAAGCAACTAAACAAATCCACCATATGAACTAAGAAGAAGAACAAGAAAGAGAAATCACTTACAGCACTTGCAAGCTAGTTATTGTTCCAAGTGAGGATGGAATAGCTCCACGAATGCTGTTTCCACTCATGTTTCTGTGAACACGTAAAAGAAAGCATAAGGAGGATTGGCGAATGAATGTACTTGTTGTTTGTTTTGCTTCTATTTCTTAGGAAATAGTGAGTCAAAATAAAAAAAAAGTAAGGAAAAAGATAAAATCCAGACAAACTATTCAAATATCAGTACCTGTCACTTGTTATTTAATTGTCAACAATACATCATGCATAATTTATACATCTATGAATTGAAATAAATATGAAGGCACACAATATGTTTGCCTAAAGTATAAAAAAGCTATGTAGAACTCATAGGATTTGTAGATTATGCAGTTTGGATATATCATCCGGTAAGAAATCCTTTAAACCTTGATTGTCAAGACCATTGTTCATCAACAGAAACAATTCCAAGTAAGGAATATATTGAGATTAACAAGCCAATATAGTTTTCAATGCAAAACATAATGGCTTTGTATCCTAGTGGTACCACTAAGTGCATATTGGAGTTCTAAGTTTGTTTTCAATGCAATCAGGGCCAAAGAAATGAAAAATATTAAGAAACAGGAGGGTAAATTCAAGGTCCACTTAGAAAGGGAACATAAAAAGGTTGATTTCATATAGCAAAGCAAAACTTAAACTTCCCAAATGATTGAAGAAAACATGTCTGAAAAGCAAAATATATTAATCACTATTTGAATGTAAGTTTTCTTTATGTGCAGAGGCATAATTATAGCCCAAGTTGTCTAACTTGTTTATTTAGAAGATTTGATGCCAAACACAATATTGGTTCTTGGTTTTGACACAACAACAACAAAAAGACTGAGAAAGCAAGTAAAGAATTAATAATAGGAAGGTGGCATTAAATGCTTCTACACAACTAGATTCACCCTTTTTGGTTTACGCTCCCTAGAAATGAACACATAGAATGGGCAATGCATCAAAAGAGAATTTGGAGATGTGACATGTGGCTATTTTATCATGAGGCCACTACCACCTGTGATTTTGGAATCAATTTGGTATACCAATGCTAGCAAATTAGTTGCTGTGACTCCACTACCTGTGATTTCTCATGGGGCCATTTTATCAAACGAAGTATAGACTGAGCAAAAGAAGAAGGAAAGGGAAAGGATTATATTAGCTGACCTCTTCTATGCGGATCCTGATGTTAAGATGAAGCTGGACCCTGCCACCAAAGTCCTGCTTCAGACAAGTGAAAAAACAAGTACTCCTAAAGCAAAGCATGGACTTTCTTTCACCAAAAAGCTCATTCCACGTGTTAAGGACAATCCACACCCAATTAAAGATATTAAAAAAGTAATTCATCATGGATCACCCTCACTTGTTAATTTAACAAATATGTACAAAAACACCCTATTGAATTTGAACAAGCCTCCCCAACTCATCAGAATTTTATCGTCCTTGGAAGTATGTATAGCGGCCTAATTCTTTAACTTTCAAGGAACGTATATAGTTTGAAACTCTAAACTATCACTTTGAGGATTATATTTTTCTTGAATTGATTTGATCAACTAAATTATCATGTTGCAGCTGATGAAGAAAATGTTAAATTTTCCCTTATGCTCCCATTGAGGTATTTTGATGCATTGCCCATTATATGAGATACAGGGATCAAATATAAGAATCACTATATATCAACTGTTTGCTCACCTTCCCATTGCCTGATGAGACCCTTTCCCATTGAGTCTCAAGAAGATTAAAAAAGAAGGAACAAATGAAACACAAAAGCAAAACCCACCATTTCAAATTAAAAAAAAAAAATCAATGCAACATTGTGGCAGAAAACGATAATAAAAAGAGAGAAAGGGAGGGATACCTGTGAACAGTGCGCCAGAAGTATGTTGAAGCACTACTGAGACGAAACACAAAGACCACCGAGCAAGGGCTTCGTGGAATCTAGGCGACAGCTATGGAGGGTGTCAGTAGAGAATGAGGGCTGAGAATCCAATCACGACGATGAACGTAAAGAGGCAAATGAGCAAAGATGGAAAGCTCGAATCACGGGACAAGCAAGTTACCAAATCCACCCAAAAAAAAGATGGTTCCACCCAATTCCTTATTCATAAGAAAGAAAATGATGGAAATTTCAGAAGAAATGAACAGAACCAATGCTTGAAGAAATCAAATTAAATGGGAATGCATGCAAATACCCGAAATAAAGAGGGAACCAAATCGATTGAGCTGAAGCTTTGAATCTGAACACACCCCAATTCCAAATAAAGGGGTGAAAATAAGGAGTTAGGGCGTGAGGGTCTCTGTTTGGCTTAGGTGAGAGCAGAACGTGGGTGAGGGTTACGTGAGAAGAGAGATTTCATCTTCTTCGTGCCATTCCAATAGTTCTTCAAATTTTTATTTTCATTTAAAAAATAAGGGTGAAGATAAAGAATCTAAATTTAAATTTAACATTTATATTGAAAAATAAAAAAGAAATTCAACTTGTCAATAAAAACTACATTTTTAAAATGATAGGATTTAATTATTATGCACAGACAGTATAAAATTTTTTTACATTATCATCCAATTATGTATTGTCACATAAGCCATAATAATTTGCTTTTAGACTCATTAGTTAAAAAGTTATCCAAATGAAAATTTTTTATTGGACAATGGTGTAAAATATTTTTATACCATTAGTGTATTAAAATTAAACTCAAAATGATAACTATTAAGATTTTATAAATTTGTAAGTAATCAAATTAATGGATAAAAAATTAATTATTTAATCCTTTAAGTATTTTAATAGTTTATTAAATATTAATCATTGATAATATTATTAAATTTTTTATATGTATAATAATTTAATTAGTATTTTTAAGTACCTAATTGGAATACACTGACAGTGTAAAAAAGTTTTATACATTCATCTAATCATGTAATGACACATAAGCAAATATGATTACTTTTAACTCTTACTGCTTGAAAGTCATATAAATGAAGATATGTGATTGAATGACAGTATAAAACTCTTTTACATTGTCAGTGTATTAAAATTAAACTTTTTTAAAGATTTAATTGGAATGCACTGATGGTGTAAAGAAATTTTACACATTCATCCAATCACGTAATGATACATTAGCAAATATGATTACTTTCAATTTCTACTACTTGAAAAGTCATACAAAAGAAGAGATGTTATTGGATGACAATGTAAAACTTTTTTACACTGCCAGTGCATCAAAAGAAGAGATGTTATTGAAAATGTTTCGTAGTTTCTTACTTGGTTCTGAGTCCAAAGTAATCCTATTGCTGGATTTTGAAAATATGGCCTGTGGACAATATGAACTAATACAAGGCTATTGGTTGTATCTTCCTACATTCTCCAAATATTCCAATTATTCAACTTATTACTGAGTTCTGTGGCCTACTAACTAATAGGAGCAATCCATTGTAAAGTTCTTCGTAACAAAGAATTTTTTTTCTTGATGTTTCAAAGAACTCATACATCTTTGTAGTAGGAAAAATGATGGGGGTATAAATAGAGCATTGCAACACTCCATAAATACCACATGTCTGATTCAAGAAAAGGTTTTCCTATAAGAATCCCAAAAACATTTAAATAAGGTGCACTAGGATTAAACCATGTTGGTTTACAATTTGGTTATGTTGGAGAGAAATGGCTAGATAATAAAACATGTGAGTGGTGGCAAATTCTTTAAAATAATTTGGAGTGACAGTGACGCCGAGTGGTATTTCAATAGAGTATTCATATAAGTGATTTGGTAGAATAGTGGATGAATTGGATTGCTCTGTGTTCATGAAACTTAAAGGATATGGATGGGTAGAGGTGAAAATGATAATTGGCTTGGGATAATTTGGCCTGGAGAAATAATTAGGGATAAGGTTTAGGTTGCCTTTTATGTGTTTAATAGAAAAATCGTATCTAGAAAACCATTATTTCAGCCTGAGAATTTGTGGATTTGGAGGAATTTTGTTTTTGAACTCAACGAATTTTGTGAAGGATGAATTGTCAAGTTGAACCTCAAAATGATGTCCTCTAAGATGAAAATCGAATTGTTGGATCCTATGCTTAATTAATTGCCAAGGTTTCTTTGTATATGGTATGATAGTGGAGTTCTACTAGCTTGAACTATCCACTGGCATTTCCATAGTAAAGCTTATGTCCTACAACTTCTTCAATTAGGACCGCTCCCTAGTATTCATCACTGGCATCTATCTGTAGTATTCTTTTTCCTTCTCTAGGAATCTTGAGAGATGGTGGATTTTGGGCTGCCTTTTTTTTTGGAAAATTTACAGCTTAAGTCTGTTTTGGTCCTCTTGAAAGGGGATTCTTTTTCAAAAGCTTGGAAAGTTTGGTAGTGTGCCTTGAAAGGTGAGGAATGAAGTCTTTGATATAGTTTAGAATTCTGAGGAATTGCTGGATTTGTTTTGTGGCCATTTTTTCATCCAGAAATTTTGGGAGTTCTTCAGCAATATTTTGTAACGCCCTGATTTTCCTGCTGTGTAAAATGACCAAAATATTTCTAGGGTCATCTTTGCATGAGAATTGAGGATGGCCAATCCAGGCCAGCCTTAATAGGATAATTTAATATTAGGATGAGAATATATGTGGTTTAGATTGCAACTTGTGCAAAAATCACAATCCCTGATTTCTCTATATGCAAAATGATCAAAATGCCCTTGGAGTCATTTTTGCCCGGAAATCGAGAATGACCGGTCCCAGCTATCCTCAATGGGTTAGTTTGATGTTTGAAGGGGACTAGATATGTTTTGGATGACAATAATTGTGAAAATCTAAATTCCTGGTTTTTTTTTTCCGTGCTCAAAATTATTGAAATGCCCCTGAGGTAATTTAATGTGGGATTAAGTGACAGTTGGACCCGGTCATCTCGGGATATATAGTGTCTGGATGAGTTGTAAAGAGTTTCTATGTAAAATTACCATTTTGTCCCTAGGTAGTGCTAATTAAGCTTAATTAAAGTAATTAAGGAAGTATAGGCAATATTAGACTCTAATTAAAGGTAAATTATTTTTATTTATTAATTATGAGTCAAAATAATTATTTTGAGTTAATTAAGGCCCAAGATTAGTTAGGGAAAGTTTAAACCTCATTCTTAATCAAAGATGCTTCAAGAGACCAAAAAGTAAAAAGTAAGGGATAAAAGTACATTCTTTTTCTTTCTTTTCCTTAAGATTAGGAGTGTGATAGTGTTTGAAATTTGAATTAATCAAGCTTAGTCCATTTAGTCTTGCAACACAACTCCGTAACCTTGTCTTGAAAGCCTTAAACACATGGTTACTAACCTAAACACCTAATTATCAATTCATAACCTTTCCCCTAATCAAAATTACTTAAAAACCCTAATTCCTACACCCAAATGAAACAATTTTTGCCCCCAAATTCCCTTGAGTGGCTGGTGGCCACGTGCCTTCCTTGTCTCTCATATTTTGATTTTTCAACACACTCACACTTTTACACACCCTCATTCTTACTATTCACTTTTTTGGCCAAACTTGTTCATTAAGTTGTGTTAAAAAACACACTCTTGCACTTTCTACCTCAAGCCCTTTTCTTCTTCCCCTTCTTCACTTTCAAATAACCTCCATTTTTGTTCTTCATCCAAGCTTCAAACATTAAACTAACATACCACCACCATAGACCTGCCCTAAAACACATAAGCTTTCATCTTTATGCATCAAACCAACACAAAAATCCTTCCTCCCATTCCTTCTCACCTTGGCCAAAACTTGTCTTGCTCCAAGAGAAGATTTTTTCTTCTTATTTCTGTAACATCCCCTACTACTTTATGGATTGACGACTGTCCCCACAAACTAACACAGGTATTTTCAGCTTGCTTTGTCCTCACTCACACGATTCCCAGGAAAACTTCCGAGGAGGTCACCCATCCCAAAATTCCTCCAAGTCAAGCATGCTTAACTGTGAAGTTCTTTAGTGATGGGTTACCGAAAAGAAGATGCATCTTGTTAGTATAAGTAGTACAAATCAATTCATATAATCCCTCCTTAACTGTATAGTCTCATACCTATACAATATTAGGATCCCTCTCATTCAAGTGTGTAATCGATTTATTCATGTAACACTTGGTGACAAAGTCCGGGAGTGATCGTCGGTGCAAAGAAGGCATGGACAAGGAGCGGCTTTTAGCAGGCTTCTAATGTAATGCCCGGTCTCGGGGAGTGATCTCCAATGCAAAGAAGGCACAGACAAGGAGCAGCTCCTGGAAGACTTCTAAGCGGAAGGGTACATGAATGAACCGATTACATACCCGAATGAGAGGGATCCTGAGACTATATAGGTATGGGACTATACAGTTAAGGAGGGCTTATATGAATTGATTTGTACTACTTATACCAATAAGATGTATCTTCTTTTCGGTAGCCTATCACTAAATAACTCCATAGTTAAGCGTGCTTGACTTGGGAGTAATTTTAGGATGGGTGACCTCCTGGGAAGTTTTCCTAAGAAGTATGTGAGTGAGAACAAAACACACTGAAAAGGCCCATGTTGGTTTGTGGGGATAGTTGTCAATCCATAAAGTAGGAAGAGATATTACAAATGGTATCAGAGCCTGTACTTCTTCTAGTATGGTTTGGTTCGGGAATGGACCAAGCGGAAGTTGGTGGGCATATAAATTCCTGATGATGAAGTTGAGGAGTGATCGCCGGAGTAAAGAAGGCACAAACAAGGAGTAGCTCCTAGCAGACTTCTAAGCAGAGGGGTACATGAATGAACCGATTACACATTCGGATGAGAGGGATCCTGAGACTATATAAGTATGGGACTATATAGATAAGGAGGGTTTATATGAATTGATTTATACTACTTATACCAACAAGATGCATCTTCTTTTTGGTAGCCCATCACTAAAGAACTCCACAGTTAAGCGTGCTTGACTTTGAGCAATTTTGGGATGGGTGACCTCCTGGGAAGTTTCATAGGAAGCGTGTGAATAAGGACAAAGCACACTGAAAAGATCAGTGTTAGTTTGTGGTGATAGTCGTCAATCCATAAAGTAGCAGGGGATGTTACAATTTCATTGCAAGAGATCAAGCAGTTCCCTTTTCAACCAAGAAGCACACTTGGTAGCGATTTTTATTTTATATTCTTCTTCTTATTCTTCTATTTTCTTTATGGTTTTAGTATTTCATTGGTGGTCAAGACTATGGCTTGATGATGGTTGTGAGGCCATCATGTTCATGACCTCTAGAGCTCAAAGCTTGATCTTTTGTTTTTAAAAGAAAAAGGGTTTAAAAATGCACATTTTCACTTCATGTTTATTTTGAGCTTGATGATGAGTCCAAGAGAACAAGGTTCTTTGAACCATGAGATTGAAGGACTCTAAAGCTTATTTTTATTTTTGTTAAGATTGATAGGGTTGCAAGTCTCACTCTTTAAAGTCTTGAGTTTTTGAGCTCTAATGATATATAAAAATGAACTTGCATTCATGTTTTTGTTCCAAGTCATGCATTTCATGTTTATGTTTCATGCCTTGCACATCATGTTTATATTCCAAGTTGTCACCTTGAAATCTTAAAAAGAGTTAAAAATGAACTTGCATTTTTATATTTATATTTCAAGTCTTGTATTTCATGTTTATATTTCAAGTTAACATCTTATAATCTTGAAGACTTAAAAATAGGCTTACATTTCATATTTATTTTTAAGCCTTGCATGTCATATTTATATTTTCAAGTTGTCACCTTGTATTGTTAAAGACTTTAAATGAACTTGCATGGCATATTTATTATTCTAAATATCACCTGTGTCTCTAAAGCTCAAGACTCAACCCTTTTGTCTTAAATGGAAATTTTGATCATGGGCACATATTATATATATATATATATATATATATATATATATATATATGTATATTTTGTCCACATAGGAATATTGGGTTTGAAGTTGGTCTTATTTTATTTTAAGGTTTGAATCTTATATTTAGAGTGTACAAAGAAATTTTAAAAGAGTTTGAAACCCAAACAGAGCAAGAATCTGATTTTTAAGTAAATAAAACATTATTAATGAAATTTTAAATTTTGCTACTGATTTAATGTTAATATTTATTTTCTCAAAGGGGTAAAATGATTTCATGTGTTTTAAATACCTTGGAATAATTCTTGGGAAAAACTAGCAACTAGAAAGGGTTAAAAATAAAATTTCTAAACTATTTTGTAATTTCATTTTGGCTATTGTTTGACACTGTATAGTGCTGTGTGATATTGTTCACGTGTTCAAAAATATGTTAAAAATTGTTAGAAGTAATTTCAAGTGTCTTAGATGTCTTACAATAGATTTTAAGAAAAACTACTAACTAAAAAGTGTTAAAAATGTAATTTCTAAAGCTTTTATAATTTCAATTTTTAACACTGTTCATGTGATTAAAAATTATTAATAATTATTGTAAAAATTATTTTTAATATCTTGGGAAAAACTAGTAATTAGAAAGAGTAAAAAATGTAATTTACAAAGCTTTTGAAATTAAAATGCTAATCTGTCCTATACTATTTGGTACTATTCATGTTCTTAAAAATTAGTGATAATTGTTGTAAAATTATTTTTGGTGTCTTGGGTGCTTAAAAGGATAATTACAAGTGTTAGATTTGATGGTTTTGTAAAATGCAAAAAATTGTGACTTGAACTTCTCATTATGGAATTTTGGCCAAATGAGTTTAATTAGAGTTAATAATGATTTTGAATGTGTTCATGTATTCAAAATACCATTTATGATGTTAAGAAAATTTTTAAGAAGTGTTGACACTTGCTAAGTGTCAAAACGTGGAAACTATGCACCCCTAAAATCTAACAAAATTTGGCCAATGACTCAAAATAGTTTTTATGATGAATTTAAATGATTTCTAAGTGGTATGAGTCTCTTGAAAGTGTAAATTATTTTGAGAATCATTAGTTTGAGAAAATGAATTGAATGAGAAATTTACACTTTGACCCATAAACTTTTAAAAATTACAGTTTTGACCCTTTTTAAGGCTAAAGCATAATTTTCAATAACTTGATAATATTGATGTGAATGATATGTTATGAGAGCTACATTCATATGAATTGTTTGGAAATTATATGACTTGAGGTGGTTATGCAAAATTATGAATTGCATGCTTGATTCTTGAACTACGTAAGTAATGATTACTATCTATATGGTATATATATCCTGTTGAGCATGACATATGCATTAGCTGAGTTCAGTCCTTGATTTTCGGCATACTGGGCAGTAGCATGTTTACTTTTCAATGAGATATTGTTGATAACATGCTTATGGATATATGAAAAGAATGTAATGCATGCTTAGGTGATCAAATACATGATGATTTGTGGCATGTTGTGATTATGAATAAATAATTGAGATGCATGATTGATATGTTCTATAGCATAAAGCAAAGTTGGGGAAACTCCGTTCCCACCCATTATGCTGCCAAATTTCCTCCAAATTTGTGGACATAGAAAAATTATTAAGTTGTGAGCATGAAAATGTTAAATAATAAGTTATGATGATGGCTGTGATTATATGCTCATGTTTACACCTCCAGGAATTAATGGTTATGAGGGATGATCCAAAAAGGGGATCTTTCATACTCAAATAATTAATGATTGTGGGAGGTGACCCAAAAAGGTGATCCTTTAGACTCCAAAAATTAATGGTTATGAAAGGTGATCCGATACCCCTTATCCTGCACCCTAGGAGTTAGGAATTAGCTTATTGAAAGGATAAGTGTAGACTAGCGATGACTAGTTAGGTATAAGTTCATAACCTAGAATTCTCAAGAGGAGAGAGTATTAGGGTGGCCCCTTATAAGAGAACAAAAAAGTTAAGTCACCTAAGAGAGTGAAGGGGAAAGATTATATTATGATGTTTTATGATTCTTATGCTATGTTGATTTGTTATGATTCTTGTGATATGTTGCATAGGAATTGACATGCATTATGATGCATTCATGACATAAAAATTCATGTTAAAAGATATGGGCTTCAGTTAATGGTATTTGAAACTTAATAAATGAACTTTATTTATGTCTACCATTTTCCTAATGAAACCTGAGGTTCCTAAGGACGAGGATGATGATATGTGTTTGAAGGTGGAAGCGCTACTGAGATTCTTGTATAAGTTTTTCATTCCCTTTCTCTTTCCTTTCCATCTCATCTTCAGAGGTTGATGGCCACCTTTGTGATCTATATTGATGCAACCACCTGGGAGATGCACTATAACTTAGGTAACCGATCATATCACTTTGTGGGTTGTTGTGCTGTTTGCCTGTTTGTGTTCTTGGATCATCCTTTTGCACACCCGGTCTCTAGCTTTTGGTTTTCCATAGCCACCCTCTTCATTGATGATTTTGTGTTTGAGCGTGCTCGCCCTTGCATAGAGAAAACCATATAACTATCTATCCAAAATACTATTATAACCTCCTATCAGAGACTGCTAAATCCTTGGCCAATGAAATGGGAGAATGTTTGATTAAACAAATCTTAGGATATGTTTTACTATGCTCATTAGAATTAGAGGCAAATAATCAACTGAAGATTGAAGATATTTCTGTAGTGAAAAAATTCCCTGAGATATTTCCGCTTGATATTGAGAGTTTACCTCCTAAGAAAAAGATAGAGTTTTCTATTAACCTTTTACTTGGTACTGGTCCCATATCCATTTAACCCTATAAAATGTCACTTCTTGAGTTAAGTGAGTTGAAGAAATAGATAAAAGATCTATTAAGGAAATGACTCATTAGACCTAGTGCCTCACCCTGGGAGCACCAGTGTTATTTGTAAAGAAAAAGGATGGTAGCTTAAGGTTGAGCATAAGTTATCATTAATTGGAAAAAGTTACCATTAAGAGTAAGTATCCCTTTCTTAGGATTGATAACCTTTTTTATCAAGTGAGAAGAGCTACAATGTTCTCTAAGATAGATCTGAGGTTAGGATATCACCAAATTAGGATTAAGGAAAAGATATACATAAGTTAGATTTTAGGGCTATATGGACATTATGAGTTTTTAGTGATGCCTTTTGGATTAACTAATGCTCCAACTGTTTTCATGGATTATATGAACATGATTTTTAGACCTTTCTTAGATAAATTTATGTTGGTGTTTAATGATGATATTTTGATTTATTCTAAGACCAAGAAGGAACATAAAGAGCATCTGAGAATAGTTATGCAGATATTGAAGAAGAAATAATTGTATGCAAACTAGAGAAGTGAGATTTCGTGCTAAAAGAAGTAAAATTCTTAGGTCATGTGATCAATGAGAATGGAGTGTTTATGGACTCTAGTAAAGTAGAAGCTGTGTTGCCTTGGGAGAAGCTTAAGAAGGTAACTGAGATTAGTAGTTTTTTAGGACTTATAGAATATTATAGAAGGTTTATCCAAGGATTCTCAGAGTTAGCTTTGCCTTTGACTAAGTTGACTCGAAATGGAAAACCATTTGTGTGGACACATGAATGCAAAACTAGTTTTCTAGAGTTAAAATATAAGCTCACATATGTCCCAATATTAGTGATCCTTAATCCAAAAAAGGATGTTATAGCGTATAGTGATGGCTCTAAAAAAGGCTTCGGTTGTGTTTTAATGAAAGAAGGAAAAGTAGTAGCTTATACTTTTAGGCAGCTGAGATCACGTAAGGAGAACTACTATGTCCATGACGTAGAGTTAGCAGCTATAGTTTTTGCTCTTAGGAATGAGACAATATGGTGTTGATTTTGAGGCTTTAACTGATCATAAGCATTTGAAGTATTTGTTTGACCAAAAAGAGTTGAATTTCAGACAAATAAAGTGGTTAGATTATGATTTTGAAGTTAAACACCACTGGAGTAAGGCTAATGTAGTTGCCGATGCACTAAGTAGAAAATTTCTACATGTGGCAAATTTGATGGTTAAAGAATGGGAATTATTAGAAAAATTTGGAGACTTGAATCTTGAAGTAAATATAGAGGCTGACCATTTCAGTTTGAATAATGTGAGGATAGAAAATAACCTTAGGAAATGGATTATTGAAGGTTAGAAGGAGGATCAACTTTTGCAAATGTACAAAAAGTTGGTAATTAAGGCGAAACAAAAGGATTTTCGCATTATTGATGATGGAGCACTGTTATACCATGATAGGTTATATGTAATTAGTGTGGGAGATATAAGGAAATTAATCTTAGATCAAGCAGATAACAGTAGATATACCATACACCTTGGAGCTACCATATGTATCAAGAGATTAAACAATTCTTTTGGTGACCAAGAATAAAGAAGGATATAGTAGAATTTGTGGTGATATTCTTGATTTGCTAGCTAGAAAGTCAAGATTGAACATCAGAAACCCTTAGGCTTACTCTAACCCTTAGAAATCCTTGAATAGAAATGGGATAACATAGCCACGGATTTTGTGATAGGATTGCCTAGGACATCCTTGGAACATGATGGAGTTTAGGTTATAGTGGATAGATTGACCAAATATGCTTATTTTTTAGTCATTAGAGCTACTTATTTCACTAAATAAACTAGCCCAATTGTATATTAATGAGATTATTCAGCTCCATGGTGTACCCACCAGTATTGTCCCTAACAGAGATCCCAGGTTCACCTTTTGCATTTTGAGACACATAGGTTTGGCCTAGGAATGTTCACCTAGAAGGAAAATTTTATTTTTAAAATTAACCACATATTTGGAATCTACATAAAAAATGAAGCTTGTAGGTGTGATTTGGGCATTTATACAAATAGGTAGAAATTTTGGGGTTGAGATGTAATTTTGTAAAGTTTAGGGGCTTTTAAGGAAAATCAAAGTTTTTACTATATGAAACTATAAAAATGAGTTCTGGAATAGTAATGAATGTGTTTGGAAGGAAAAAAAAAAGAGTTTTGGGTCATTTTTAATTTTAATAAAGTTTAGGGATCAAAATATAATTTTTCAAAAGTTTGGGATTTTTGTGCAAATATTGGAATTTCAAGGGTAGGACTGCATTTTCAGTAGAATGAGGAGGATAAATCTATTTTTGGGTGAAAAATTAGGTTGGGGCTATTTTGTAAATTTAGAAAGTTTAGGGGTAATTTAGCAAAACTAGAAGATTCAAGGTCCTTAAAAGTAAATTTTTAGAACTTTTATCACAAAGGAAAGTGGGCCACGAAAATCATACACCTTGGGAAGAGGAAAGTTGTGCTTTTCAAACTACTCACATTATCAGACTCAAATTGATTTAGTGGATGAGCCTTATAATTGCGACTAATAGTGACTCTTGAATATCTGTTGGTGACTTGTAATTGTTTATTACACTTGATTACTGTACAGAAGTAGTAAGGTAGGAGGTTACCTGGGGGGATGAAAATGTCACGATTGAGCCTTCTCTTTTCCTAGGCTTGCCTTGCTGGTAGCTAGGACGGGAGGTAGGGTACCTGCAAACACTCCACCAAGGGCATCAGTGTTGATCTGAGGTCGTAGCATGTGTTTGGGTTTCTATGCGTACCTGGTGTGTTATTGGATACCTATTAAGTAGGAGGCCTAAATGCCCATTACCACTTCCCCATGTTTCAGGAACGTGGTTAGTAGGCTTATGCATGGATCGTGGCGAGAGATCGTAGGTCACGTAACTCTAGGCTGGATGAGGTGGTACCGAATCTAGTGTCTTGGTGAGCACGAAACCCGTATGGCATGAATACCGCTTCATGCCTTCTATCATGTGACGTTGGACCCTTGGTGAATATTTCTTTCATAATGCTATTGGGCTTCTAGTCATGGATCTTCCCTATGGGATTGCCCAGGTTTCTTAATAGCCTTTCTTGGGCTTGAGTATAGATCATAACAATTACTATACTTGTTTAGGTTATGAATAACTATTGTGACATACTTAACTGAGATTCATTAGTAATATATGTGATATTAATTATGATACTAGATGATGTTAGCTGGACTAGTTGCATGTGCATTTATGCTGAGCATTGTTCATGATCAACTTTTGAATGAGTCTTATCAAAGGAATGTGCTGAGTCAAGTATACATTAACATGTTGAATAAAGAGAAATTATGAGCTTGTTACCACCATGGTGTACGACATAGTGCATTTACAGACCCAATTGCGATGTAAGGAAAGCAAAGCAAGTAAGGGTAGTTGGATGTACTAAGTATAACACCATGACACAAACCATGGAAAATGTAAGCATAAATATCTATAATACTAAAAAAGAACTCCCAACCCTTACACTAAGTTCAGTATCGATTAAGGTTCAGTATCAATCGAGGTTCAGTGATGATTGATCACATTTATACATCATATTGATGATTATTACGTTTTTCTAGTCAAGGTTCAATATTTATTGCGGTTCAGCAATGGTTGGTCGAATTATATATGTTAGGTATGAGCTTATAGCCTAGGGGTTCTCGAGAGGTTAATGAATAAGTGAAAATGAATCATGTTCAAAGAAAGTTTAAGGTCTTGTGTTGGCTTCAGAGCCCTTCTGAAAGCTTTAATATGAAATGTTTTGAACAACAATAAAGCCAATTTAAGGAAAATATTTTGAAAAATGACTAATGTTTATCGTGAGTTTCTTGAGTAAGCACGCAGGTTCTTTCATTAGCATAAAATGGCACTTTTAAGCAAGATTATTTTCACTTTACATGTACAAACATGCTTTATCTCTTATTAAGATATGGGAACTAAATGGAAGTGATAAATATATCGTAAATCAAGCATAAACATGTCTAAAAAATTGAAGAAATACAATCAGCTGAAGAAACCAATTCTCGGGACTTCAGAAAGTGGCACGAGACTTTAGAAAGTAGCATCAGTCTTCAGAAGATACACTTGGGCTGAAAATATCAATTAAACTCTGAAGTCAATATGTTTTATGGTCTCTAATCATCACATTTGCAATTTTTTATCATCAATAAACTTTGATTAAAGACCAGAAGACCAAAGATTCATCAAGGATATGATACTGCACATCAGAAAGCTCATTTAACAGTGAAATAGTATGCTCTCCAAGAAAATGAGGGAAATTTGAAATTCAAAATCCAAAAGTCAAACCTAGTGACAGATTGGCGTGCCATCTCTTTTGTCAACTTGTTCAACTACCCCTGCTTTTAGAAGAAAGAGTTCAGAAACCATGATCAGAAAGTAGAATAGTATCTGAAGGGACATCAGAAACCTCAATTTTACAACAGATCTGAAAAACAGATAGGCTACTCTTCTAGATTCCTTTTCCAAGACACAAATAGATGATCAACACATGTCACTTGGAGATTTGATCAAGGGCAATGGTCATAAGCAAGACTATCTATAAATAGAGATGTTGTGCTTTCAAAAAAAAAAAAAAAGAAAGAAAGAGAGACACTACATAAAGAGTAAAAACTTTGTGAAAATTTTTCCTTATCTTCTTGTAAAGCTTATTACATCTTGCAATCATTTTTCCTTGCTTGTAGAAATCTTCTTCTAAGTTCCTTCATTGTTTATATGTTTTTCCAAGGAAGAATAGCTAGAAAAGAGTCATTTAAGTTATCCTAGGTCTTTCACTGAATATCTTAAGGAAATTTGAGTGTAGGTTAGTTTGAGTTGCAAACCTAAACACAAACCTCTGTAATCTCGATCCGGTGGTGATCAATGTGAGTTAGCTTGGTGAGGCTAGTTAAAGATTACTTGCAATGTGATAGTAAAAGTGTTTTACTGGTCACCATTTAGCTTGGAGAAGCTGGTTAAAGATTACTCGATTTAGCTTGGAGAGGCTGGTCAAAGACTACTCAGTTCAGCTTGGAGAGGCTAGGGAATAGCTAACTGGTTTGTGACAATAGGGGTTGTCTACTGATCACAAGTGAAAGCTTGAGAAGGCTATTATAAAGACTGCCCATGTTCTTTCTTGGGTTTGAGAAAGGTGAAGTAGAACTCAACTGTTATTGAGAAATGGATGTAGACAGGTTGGCCGAACTAGTATAAAAACTCCTGAGCAGTATCTATCTTCTCTTTCATCTTTTATTTATTTACTGCATTCAGTTTAATTATTATGTTTCTTATGTAAATCTTTCTTTTATGCGTTTAGTTAATTTTCTTAGTTTAGAAAGCTTACTTCCTGACGTTTCTAACTCTATTTCCACTGCACTTCAAGCCACAGCTTGATAGTATTTTGATTAAGTTTCTCAGAACCTAAAAAGGAAAGAAAAAGCAAAGTACGATTCAACCTCCTTCTCGTGCACATTTTGTAACATCCCTAAATTTATAACTAGATTAGATTAATTATTAAGATGAAAAAGAGGAAAATCAATAGAAATTGAACAAGTGCCATGAAATATAACAAATAATATTAGAATAATGAAATGTGTCTAGAGAAAAATACAAAGAATTATAAAAATACCATTACTTAGTGAAAACTATGAAAATACATTTACTGTGTAGAAAAAATTTACAAAATTACTCGTGTCTTATTAATAAATGACAAAGATGACTATTATTTTATAAATGGAATTAGAAGAATACCACTATCATTTTCTAATTATAAAAATACCATTGTCTTGAATGAAGAAATTACTACATATGTCACTACTTTAATAATTATAAATACCATTATATAATCTCTAGACTTGTCACTAAACAAGAATAAATCTAAGCCATTGGATTAATGCTAGATAATAGAGTTAGTGGATGATTATGTTAAAATAATTAACATGGGATTCCAATTATAAGAATAAAATATAAGAGATTTACCATGATTTGGTTAAACTAAAATATCTTATAATATCATTTATAAAATAAATTATGATAAAATAAAATACAACACACATACATATCATACCATGCATGACAAAGTGCATGAAACAAAGCAAGACTCAATGAAATTCCATATTACAATCCCATCATGTTTATATGAGCCAAAAATTAGCATCATCATGATAGGAAACAAAATTGATTTGAAGAATAAATTTATGTCATAAAGAGCTCTTGATTCCCACTAAAATTGGCACTACACTAACCACTAATTCTAACATGATGATTATGCTTAACATTTAGTAATCTAAAACAAATATTACTCCACTCACAAGAGCATCCAAGAATAATAAATTGAAGCACTAAAACCCCTTCATTACACCCTCAAGTCAGGGTGTCTTGGCCTATAAAAGGGAGAGAGGTGTGTGAACTCATTGCTCATAATACAGTCTTACTAGTCTTCAAGCCTTGGAAACTCCCTAAGTGTTCTTTCTCTCTTATTCTTTCTCTATCATTTCTTCTTATGTTCTTCTCCTCAAAGAGTTCTCTTCACCTTTTAAACCTCATCTAAACACTTAAATTCTAAGCCCAAACCTTCATTAGCCTTCACAAGAGTTATAATCTTTAGCTCTAGCGAGAAATACTTTTCTTAAGCATTCAAATTCTAGAGCCAAGATTCAAGGGGCTATCCACTCCAAGGACACTTGCTCAAGCTCAAGGAAGAAGGGAAGGACTCTTTTTAGACCCTACATAAGAGGTAGAAGCTTCATCTTTAATTGTTCAAGCATTGTTGGCTTCTAACCTTGCCCATGAATAGAATGCCTCAAGCTTGAGTTATTGTCAAAAGTTTTTAATGATTGCTTGAAAAATATATTTTTAGATAGTACATTATGTTCTATTCTATTCTGAGTACTTTAATGATGTTATCATACTCAAATATAGCTTAAAAAGATAGTATGTGAAACTTGATGTAATAAAGGTGACATAAGACATGAAAATGGTAGATGCTAGAATTTGTAGTTATTTTTGGCAGTAGGCACTTCGAAAAGCAATGTTCATAAAATTTGAAGTATCTTGAAATGAAAATATTTTTACCATAAAATAAACACATTATAGAACACTCTTTAAAAAGAATCACCTAAAATGGAGTTTTCTAGCCCAAGCTATGAATTTTCAAATTTGAGCCTAAGACTGAAACTTGAATCGGACCTTTCAGTAGTAAAATAGCTGTAACTCACTCTAGAAAAATGTAAACAGCCTCTTTTTAAATTTTTTAGAAAGCTAATACATAGAGGAACACATTCATGTATGCCATGTATAAGGATTTGAACCACGAAAATACAAAATAAGAAATAAAGTTGTGGGATAGTGTGCTGAGAGGGTTTGGAAAGGGGTAACTTTGCAAGGGTACTATGGCATAACCATAAATTTGTTTTTAACAAGTATACAGAAAATTACAAATTTTTTTGTAAAATATATCAAAACCATAAATAGAATATTCAAGTCTTGTAAAGAAAGAGAGTTTTAAGGATTTAAGTTGCAATGAAACTTCAAGACAAAAAATATATATATAACACTCATAAGGGAGCTTGGAAATATATAAAGAACCTCTAAATATCCAAGGATAATATTTTAAAGTGCATTAATGTATTAAGGGAATGCTAACAGTACAAATATGACTAAGAGAAAAAGATTTGGTTAGAATTTGTAAGAATAAAAAGAAAGACTCCATAATGTGTAAACACTAAGACTTCCATAACCTTTTAAGAATCTTAGATTACTTGATTTATTGGCTTCAAATAATGAAATATAACATGTGATTTAGTATGAAAAGCCTACTGTAACACCCTAATATTTAACCCAATATACTTAGGATGTATTTAAGTTAATTATTAGTCATTACTCTTTTGTTCTAGTCTTTAACTTAAAACTCTTGAAGATACTTTAATAAAAATATGGGTAAATTTTTTTTGGTTTCAAACACAAAACATGAGCCACACATACTAACTAATTAGCGTCGTTCACCTTACATATAAATAAGCAAAAGAATAACATCAAGTCATGGATAAATGTGAAATACCTCATTCAAATTATATAATAACATCATTATAAATAATGATTGTTCCTCCTCGAACACCAAAACATACAAGAATCAAAGTAGCACAACACTAAAATAGGTCAAGTTAAATACAATAATCCAAGAGAAATATCATGCAAATAAAAACCGAACAAACTAGCATAAGATTCTTCTCCCACTTCTCCTACTTGGTGTGCCTAGAATAGGTCCTATGAGTCGGCTCATCATGTGAGGCAAGACGTTTCATAGGTACAACATGAGCACCTTAGCATGGACAGGTGGCTCCTCTTACTAGTTGCGTGACAGTAGCCTCTCCATCGCTACCGTCTTCCCTTTGCATAGGGGCAATAGGGGTAGCTCCACATGAAGAGTGACGGGAGGGTGCATCCTCTGATGGGTTCGACCACGACCTAGTTGAGCGAGGCGGTAACCGGGGTATATAGTCAGGAAAATCCCGAGCAGCCGATACAAAAGGGCGAGGATAAGGATACTGCCAAAGATGTGGATGTGCATGCTCAAAAAGCAATGTCATCCAGAATAAGGGCAGTAGGGGAGAACCAGACGCTAGAAACGAGGTGCGTGAAGGGACAATCCATAAATACGTACAAGCGAACGGCACAATGACCCATAAAATAGTATGACCGGTTAACCAGGTTGAAGTGCATTTCCAATAAGGGGGCATCAATGTAGATCACGAACGTTGCTATCTTCTTCCGAAGATAAGATGAAAAGAAATAAAGAGGCAGTAAGAAACTTATAAAAGAATCTCAGTACGGCCTTCGCCTCCTAATATGTGTGTCACAATCATCGTCCCCAAAAACCTTGGGTTTCATTATGAAAATGTGAGCATATATAAGGTTCGTTTATTAAGTTCCAAATACCATTAGTCGAGGCTCTTATCTTTTAGCATGAATCTTGATGTCATGGATGCACTATAATATATCATGAATGCATGTCAATGTCATATGCATAATATCATAGAAAATCACATTCAATGCACATGACATATAGAACATAAATCCTTCTAACATGACTTTCCTTATTATTCTTTTAGGTGGCTTAAATTCTTATTCTCTTTCCTTGGGGACCGTGATGTGAGCTGTCACAACTTACAACAAATTAGAATTTATAAAGTGCTAAGTTGTACCAAAAATGTAATAAGGGCACAACCTAGGTCGCCTCTCAAGGAGGCTTCAACACTTAGTTGGAAAATTGGGGATTTGGAAGAATGAAAATTAAAAAAATTAAAACCAGAAGTTAATAACAATGAGATAATAGCAACAGTGAAGAATGCACTAGTGCAAGGTATTCCTAGGATTGGAAATCAATTATCATTGACCAAATATTAAACACATTGATGGCTATTAGTAATACATTACTAGCAATTCTACCAGTGATCAATCGACCTCTAAAATTTGACTAATGCAAATAACTAATAAATGACGATTACCAATTTATTTAGAAATCACATTGATTTAATGGACCAATTGCTATAGTTTAACCGCCAATCGGAAAGTTAATTCTAATGTTCTCCCTCAAACATAAACCAATAGATCTATCAATTTATGGCCAAAGGGTTTCCCTAAACGACGATCACCAATTTAGTTATTTCAATAAAGATTATAGCAATCACCATAATAATTAAAGGAATAAAAACTGCAGAATATTAAGAAAACTAATGCATTCAATATAAACAAAGGGTCTCAAATGTCATCCCAATCCATCAGGAAATCCCTTTACGAGTAAAGAAATCTACTTCTCCATCTCTGCAGAATTACAACAATGAAGATAAAAGAACCTGAAAATAATAGCAATGATCCTTGCCATAATCTCTAAGACAAAGCACCTTCACCAATGGAACTCTTAGAGAGAGAAGAATAGAGAAGGAGAAGAGAGAGATGTAGAAAGAGAATAATAGTAACTGAAAGTGGCCGCTTAAAACTGAGTAAAAAGCTAGGTAAAAGTCTATAACAATCTCTTAAATACTGCTCTCTAATAATGGGCCAAAGTGGGCCCAAAAACGTATATGTGGGCTGCAATCCCATCATTTCACGAGCTGTAGCGTTGGACAGAATTGATATATTCACATATTTGGTCATTTTGGCCCCTCAAACATCTGAATCTATCCTTGGCACTAGAAATAGTGATTGTAGCCCTTTGAATAACCTTTCCAATGCCACCAAAATCACCTCAATCGGACATTTGTAGCTCCAGATATTATAAAAATACTAACTAGAGGTCAAGTTGGACAGCATTAGAACATCAGCAACTTTTAATTTTACAACTCGATTTTCACCAAGATACTCTTAGAATTGGGTTTTGAGCTGAACATGAAAGTTGTAAAGGACTTTTTAAGCTTTCCAAAATATCTTTATTTGTCTTAATTCGATCCCTTGTTCTTTACAATTGCATTTGATCTAATGCTCCTATACTCAAGACCATACTCAAAGAGACAAGTCAAATACAACAGGTTGTAATTACAAATTATCCCATAATCAATGCAAAATTCATCAATTCTATCAAAATCACACAATGAGGAATAAATCAAAATCCTTATTAATTGTGTCAACAACACAATAAAATTCATTTAAAAAGCTAATGTTTAAAAATAAGATAAGTGGCACAAATGCCCCTTATCAAACTCCCCCACACTTAAGCCTTCACATGTCCTCATGTTGAACTAAGATCAAACCAAGGCATGGATGAGAAGTAGCAAACAAGGACTATAGTAGACTCCTAATCTAAAATGCATGATGCATGAAATTAGATGACAATACACCAATCTAATGAACCTAGAGGCATAACAGTAAGCTTTTCCACCAACAATCAAGAGAATTACAACAAGCAAGGCGTGATCAACAATATAGCACATAAGGTAGAATCCATATATGATGTATGAATCAAGTACAAAAATCTTCCCAATGTCAGTGTTTGCCCCTCATTCACTCAAGTATTTTGGGTTATGATGCACACTCAATCACCTCAAATAAAAATGCATTATCATAAGCTTGCTATAAGTCTCATTCTGTATTTTGTCACACACATATGCATACTGAATCAAGAGGATTTACCTTTGGTTGTAATGGGGCTTGGGTGAAGGTGGATAAAAATATAGGCAAATAGGGTTAAACTTCAAGTCAAAGGAGAGCAAATGCATACACCAAGAGCACAAGTGCCTAAGGGTATACTTTGTCCAACTCAACACAATTACAGGTCTTTCTTTTGCAATGTGATACACCTTCAACCAAACTTTTTTTTTCTTTTTCTCAATCAATTTTTTTTCTTCTTGGTGTGCCATTTGCTGAATTTATTTTTGTACACATTATTCCTCCGCCCCACTTAAATTGGGGCATGCCCTTATGCTCTCCCCCACATTTATGCTCAAGCACATAAGAGTTGCACAAATGCTCTCCTAAGCCTAAAAGGTTGGGAATTTTCATGGTTTTTCACTTTTAGCTAAGGATGTGGTAAAACAAAACAATGGGCAATAAGGCTCAAAGGGGCTAAACAATAGTAACATGCAAAGGTTGGTTATATGGGCAAGTGGCTAAAGACAAGAAAAATGCCTCAATCATATTCAAGCATGCACATGGAAACATATTTTCATGCAAGACCCTAAGCAAGTTCTAGAATACAAATCCAAAGAGGTAAAAGTGCATGTACTCAATCCAAGCAACACAATGAATCCACCAAGTATGCAAAACAAGATAAAGTCAATGCCAAGCAAATCAATAAGGTGCATGTGGTGTGAGCCTATGCATGTAACCTCTAAGGTGCCAAAGGAATGATGTAAAACGCAAATAAAAATAAATATGATGCAAGACTCATAACTAAAAGAAAAATAAATAAAATGTAAAAAAATAAAATGGAAGTGTAAAGGAAAAAAAAAACCTCACGATGGATTGTTTCCCACCTAGCACTTTGCTTTAACGTCCCTAAGTTGGATGGTCAAGACCTTCATAGAGGGTGAGAGCTTCAACCTACAAATAGGCTGTCTGAGCTCGCATATCTATGGGAGTCTCATGGAGGTACATCAGCTGGTTCCCATCAATGGTGCACCGAACCATCATGGAGTTTTCTAACTCAATTGCACCGTCAGGGTGCACATGGGTGACCAAGAATGGTCCTTTCCATCTAGAATTGGGTCTTCCAGCCGTCAGTTTTGTCCGGGGCTCATGCAGCAAGATCTATTGCCCTCATAAGGCTTCTTATCCAATATGGGCTGGTCATGGAGCACTGGAAAACTGATGATTGCTACCTGGGTGGTGTACCTGTATCTGAAAACTTGGGACATTCTAAAATAATAGGTGCATTATATCCCATGGAAGTAAACAAAGTGGAGAAGGGAAGGTCTAGTTCCTTACAAGCATCATCAACTAAAGAGTCAATGAAATCAATGCCAAACACAGTGTTCCTCATGGGGATGTTTCATAGCATCAGATAAATTAAATTGAACTTTCATGTCCCCACACTCTATGGATAATATGCCAGCATGAACATCAATCAAAGTTCTAGCAGTTTTCAAAAATGGTCTACCTAAGATCAATGTATGATGGCTGGTATTAGTGTCATTCTCCATCTCAAGCACATAAAAATCAGCAGGAAATATTAAATCATTTTCCTGGACAAGAACATCTTCCAATACTCCTTCTGGTCTTGTGATGCTGCGATTGGCCAGTTGAATTTACAACCCGGTTGGCTTGAGCTCTCCAAAGTGCAAGGACTGTAGAGTAATTTGGGCATAACATTAATGCCCGCTCCAAAGTCAGCTAAAGCTCTTGTGATATGCAAGTTCCCAATGGTACAAGGAACATAGAATGTGCTCGGGTCCTTGCACTTGATTGGCAGGTTGCTTGGCTAGATAATGGAGGAAACATTGACCCCCATAGTTACTTTGTCCTCCCCACTACCCTTGATCTTCCTCTTGTTAGTGCAAAGATCTTTCAAGAATTTTACATATTTAGGAAATTGCTTTATTGCATCCAATAGAGGAATACTCACTTGCACTTTTCGGAAGGTTTATGGTGTGTATAGATCCAAATCTGTTGCAGTGACCTTCCTGGGTTGCATCCTTCGTGGGAATGACAGTGGAGGAGTGAAGTCTGGAACCTTTGTAGATTCTATGAAGCGTTACAACGCTGGTTGACTATTGTAGCACTCACCCAAATGCTCTTCAGGCTTGTCTTCAGCTTGCTCCCTTTCCTGGACAGGCCTAGTCACTTCTAGAATTTTCGTCCTAGACCTAAGAGTGATAGCACAGACATTTCCCTTTGGATTAGGCATAGTTTGGGAGGGTAACTGGGTAGCTGGGGCCTGCTAGCTCTGACTATTTTTCATCTGAGTCTCATCCTCTCTCAGCTGGGCATTTTCTCTTCTAATTCCCTGCATTTGCTCCATCATCATTTTCATCATCTCAGTCATAATAGGATCTGATGAAGGAGGTGCAGGAAAGGTCGGTTGCCTCTGATGAGGTGTCTGGTACTTTTGCTAGGAAGATTGGCCCTGTTATTGAGAATTATTTCCCCATTTCAAATTGGGGTGATTCTTCTAGCTGGAGTTATAAGTATTCCCAAATGGGAATTGACCTGCCTGATTCTGAGGTTGACTCTGGAAGGGGTATGTTACTGCTACCCCAGTGGTTGAGTCATCTTGCAATGCTGGGAAAATATCAGTGTGGTGGTCATTTGAAGTATATATGCCATAGACTTTAGAAATCACTAGAGTTGCTGCCTAGCTCACCATTAATTGCTGCACAAGGCCAGAAAGTTGCTGTAAAGTCTGGGCCAACAATGGATTCTCTGGCTAGCTCACTCTATGAAGGCCTCTAGTAGTTGTGGCTGCTCTGGAACCAAATTGCTGAAAATTGGCAGTCATATTCTAAATCAAAGCACAGGCCTCTTTCAATGTCTTATCCAAGAGCGCCCCTCCACTTGCAACATCAATCATGCACCTATTAGCAGGTTCAAGACCTTCATTAAACTATTGGAGGAGGAGTTGCTCTGGAATTTGATGGTTGGGGTAGTTGGCACAGAGGAGCTTGAAACGTTCCCAATACTCATGGAGAGTCTCATCTGACTGGTGGATTCCAAAGATCTCTTTTTTGATAGAAACCACTCTAGAGGCAGGAAAATACCTCTCCAAGAAAATCCTCTTCATTCCAATCCAGTTATTGACAACCCTTCAGGAAGGTTGAAGAACCAATTTTTTGCTGCACCCTCAAGGGAAAAAGGGAACGCTCTCAGTTTAACATCATCTACCTCTACCCCATTAGGTCTCATGCTAGAACACACCATATGAAGCTTCTTCAAATGTTAATGGGGGTCTTCTCCAAACAGCCCATGGAACTTGCACAAAGCATGAACCATGTACCTTTTAAGCTCAAAATCATTGTCTAGTTTGGGGTATGTAGTAGCAAAGGGCCTTCGGTGAAATCAGGAGCAGCGAGCTCCCTAAGTGTCTTGCTCCTATCTCCCATGTCACTTGTATTACCTGTAACACTAAACAGAGGGTCAGAAGGCTCAGATGGTTCCACTTGTTGACACTTTGCCTGTCTAATTTTTCTCAAAGTTTTCTGAATTTCAGAATCAAGAGGAATTAAATTTCCAATAGACAAGGAACGCCTCACACAAGGGAACAAATTTTTTTGTTTATTTTTTTTTGCAAAATAAAATAAATTATAGAAAATAAAAACAGTAAATAAATAAATAAAAAATAAAATAAAAACTCGGGAAAAAAATAAAGAAAAAATAAATAACTAAGTTTTAATGCCTCCCTGGCAATGACGCCAAAATTTGATACGAGCTATTGCAACTCACAACAAATTATAATTTATAAAGTGCTAAGTTGCACCAAAAATGTAATAAAGGGCACAACCTAGGTTGTCTCTCAAGGAGGCTTCAACACTTAGTTGGAAAATTGGAAATTTGGAAGAATGAAAATTAAAACAATTAAAATTAGAAGTTAATAACAATGGGATAATAGCAACAGTGAAGAAAGCACTAGTGCAAGGTATTCCTAGGATTGGAAATCAATTATCATTTACCAAATATTAAACACATTGATGGCTATTAGTAATAAATTACTGGCAATTCTAGTAGTGATCAATCGACCTCTAGAATTTGACCAATGCAAATAACTTATAAATGACGATTGCTGATTTATTTAGAAATCACATTGATTTAATGGACTAATTGCTATAGCTTAACTGCCAATCAGAAAGTTAATTCTAATGTTCTCCCTCAAACATAATCCAATAGATCTATCAATTTATGCCCAAAGGTTTTCCTAAACGACAATCGCCAATTTAGTTATTCCAATAAAGATTATAGCAATCATTACAATAATTAAAGGAATAGAAACTGCAGAACATTAAGAAAACCAATGTATTCAATATAAACAAAGGGTCTCAAATGTCATCCCAATCCATCAAGAAATCCCTTCACTAGTAAAGAAATTTACTCCTCCATCTCTGGAGGATTACAACAATGAAGATAAAAGAACCTGAAAATAATAGCAATGATCCTTGCCATAATCTCCAAGACAAAGCACCTTCACCAATGGAACCCTTAGAGAGAGAAGAATAGAGAAGGAGAAGAGAGAGATGTAGAAAGAGAATAATAGTAACTGAAAGTGACCGCTTAAAATTGAGTAAAAAACAAGGTAAAAGTCTATAACAATCGCTTAAATATTCCTCTCTAACAATAGGCCAAAGTGGGCCCAAAAACAAATAGGTGGGTTGCAATCCCGTTATCTCACGAGCCATAGCACTGGACAGAATTGATGTATTCACATATTTGGTCATTTTGGCCCTTTAAACATTCGAATCTATCCTTGGCACTAGAAATAGTGATTATAGCCCTTTGAATAAGCTTTCAAAAGCCACCAAAAGAACCTAAATCGGACATCTGTAGCTTGAGATATTAGAAAATACTAACTAGAGGTCAAGTTGGACAGCATTAGAACATCAGCAATCTTTAATCTTGCAACTCGATTTTCACCAAGATGCTCTTAGAACTGGGTTTTGAGCTGAACATGAAAGTTGTAGAGGACTTCTTAAGCTTTCAAAAACATCTTTATTTGTTTTAATCTGATCCCTTGTTCTTGACAATTACATTTGATCCAAAGCTCCTATACTCAAAGAGACAAGTCAAACACAACAGGATGTAATTACAAATTATCCCATAATCTATGTAAAAGTCATCAATTCTATCAAAATCATACAATGAGGAATAAATCAAAATATTTATTAATTGTGTTAACAATACATTTAAACTCATGTAAAAAGCTAATGTTTAGAAGTAAGATAAGTGGCACGAATGCCCCTTAGCAGACCGCCTATATTTTTTCTCCTTTTGAGAGTTCTAGGTTATGAGCTCATACCTAACTAGTCATCACTAGTTTATACTTATCCTCTTGATAACCTAAATTCTCGACTCCCAGAGTGCGGGTTAGGGGGCATTGGATCACTTTCCGCTGGGCTCGGCCCATTACAAAAAGATCACCTCCTTTGATCACTTTACGTCGGGCCGTCCATTATGAAAGGATCATCTCCCTGGATCACCTTACGCTGGGCTTGGCCAATTACGAAAGGATCATTTCCGAGTGTATTATGTCACCTTTAATCTTAGCATGTTATTTAGATATGCAAACATGAACATGCAATTATAACTCGTGTTTTAACATTTCATACTCATAGCTTAGGATAGTCTTATTAGATCACCTCTCTGAGCCTTTAATTAGAGGAGACAAGAGGGCCAGTATTAGCTCACCTCTCATATCCTTTAAAGTAGAGGATACTAGAGGGCCAATATTGGCTTACCTCTCATAACCTTTAATTAGAGGATTCCTTAACCTTAGCATGTCATGCTCATAATTTTCATAAATCATGCATCTCAATCATTTAAACATAATTATAACATGACAAAACTCATCATGTAATTGATCACATAAACATGCACGATATTCATTGCATAAATCCATAAGCACGTTAACATCAATATCTCATTGAAAAGTAAATATGCTCCTACCCAGTATGTCGGAATCAAGGACCAAACTTAGCTAATACATATGCCATACTCAATAGGATAAGTGCAACATACTAATGATCATTACTTGCGTAAATCAAGAATTAAGCATGCATAATCCTTAATTGGTAACTTTGCACATTTATCGTAAGTCACATAAATTTCAAATAAAACACATGAATATAGCTTCCATAAGATATCAACCACACTAATCTCATCATGTTATCAATATTTATGCTTAAGCCCAAAAAAGGGCCAAAACTGCAATTTTTCAAAGATGACGGGTCAAAACGTAATTTTCCATTCTCAAACTAATGATCCTTAAAACTAATATAAACATTTCAGTGACCTATAACACTTAGAAATAATTTAAATTCATCATAAAAATCATTTTTGGACCATTGGCCAAATTTTACTATACTTTAGGGGTCAACGTGCAAAATCGCTCATTTTTAACACTTAACAACAACCAAAACTTCTAAAACTTTCTCTAAACAACATAAATGGCATTTTGAACACATGGACACATTCAACATCATTAATAACTCTAATTAAAATCATTTGGCTAAAATCACATAGTTGATAGTTCAAAACATAACTTTCCGTATTTTGCAAAACGACCCGAACTAACACTTGTAATTGCCCTTTAATGCATTTAGGATACCAAAAATAATTTTTACAACAATTATAAGTAATTCTCAGGTGTGGGAATAGCATGAACAGAATTGAACAATACCTGAACAGAATCATAAAATTAGTCTTCTTAAAGTATCATAAAATTACAATTTTGATCATTTCTAGTTACTAATTTTTTCCAAAATGCTAAAAACAATTTTCATAACAATTATTAGTGATTTATACTCATCTAAACATTACTAATCAGTAACCTTTTCAGTTTAAAAAGATCAGATCAGAAACCAAAATTTTAGCTTCTAAAATCATAAGAAAGTCATGCTTCTTAATCCTTTTTAATTTCGAAGTGCTTCTTAATCCTTTTTAATTTCTAAGTCTTCCAAGAAAAAATTTATGCATCTTAAAGGCAAGATCCAAGATTCAAAATAGAATAAAACAAGCTTCAAATCAGGATCCACAGGAGGGCCAAAAACATATAGATGAGATGTGTCCATGATCAAAATTTCCATTTAAGATAAAAGGAGCAAGTCTGGAGCTTTAGAGATTTAGGTGATGACTAGAATTATAAACATGCCATGCAATCATCACTTTAATCTTTGTCATTATAAGGTGATAACTTGGAAGTATAAATATGATGTGCAAGGCTTGAAATATAAATATGAAGATGCAAGTTTATTTTTAAGCCATGAAAGTTTAGGTGATAACTTAAAATATAAACATGATATGCAAGTCCATGTTATTATCTTCAAGAATTAAGATGATAACTTGAAATATAAACATGATATGCAAGAGCTTGAAATATAAACATGGATGCAAGTTTATTTTATATCTTGTTAAGCTCAAAACTCAAGACTTTTAGAGAATGAAACTCTTAAACTCCAAGTAATCTTAACAAAAGAAAGTGAGCTTTAGAGTTCTTTGTTACCATGGTTCCAAGAACCTTATTTCTTGAACTCATTATCAAGCTCAAAAAGAATCAACTTAAAGAAAAACAACAATTATTTCATAAATCTTTTGACAATAAGAATTAAACGTTGAGCTTTATAGGCCATTTATATGATAGATTCACAACCACCACCATGATTCCTCATCATGAAGCCATGGTCATTATCAAGTCATAAAATCGAAAATACAAAGAAAGAATAAGAGAAAGAACATGAAATAAAATCCCTACTAAGTTGTTTCTTGTTTATTAAAGAGAAAGATTGATCTTCTATGAAAGAACCAAAAATCTGATCCTAATACTAGTGATGGTTTTGGCCAAGTGGAGTTAAAATGGAAGGAGGATTTTTCTTGTGTTCTTGTGTTTTGAAATGAAAAGTTTGGGTGCTTAGAAGTTGATCTATGGTGGATATGTATTTGTTTGAGCTTGAGAACTTGAATGAATGTCAAGAATGGAGTCTCTTGGAGATAGAGGAGGAAGAAGATGAAGGCTTATTGTTCTTTGAGAGAATATTGATTTTTTGATCAAAATGACAAAGACAACTTCAAAAAAGTAAATAGTAAGCTTATGATGTGTTTGTGTGCATTATTGTTGAATAAAAATAAAATATGAAGGTGATGGGGAGGCATAGAGGCCATGGCCTCCTTTGGGCATAATGGGAGACAAAATTCTTTCTATCATGTAAGGTAGGACATGTAGGATAACTTATTTTATTAGGTGGTAGGTTAGGAATTGGTAATTTTGGGTAAATGGTAAAAATCAAGTGTTTAGGATTTAACAAGATGAGGTAAAAGGGTGATCTTACACTAGTAATGGAGTTAATCTCAATTGAGTTGAAAATCAATTAGTTACATAAGTCCTAATCTTAAGACAAAGAAAGAAAGTGCATTAGATTTACCTTAATCTTAACATTATTGATTTTATGAGTCCTTGTAATTAAGAAAGGAAATTGCATTTTCCTTAAACAATTCTTAGGCTCTAATTACCTCAAGTAATTATTTTTAACCCAAGGTTAATAAATGAAAACAATTTGAATTGAATTAGAGCCTAATATTGCCTTGATTACTTAAGTAAACTTATTTAGCAAAGGGTAAAAAGGTAATTTCACATAAAAACTTCCCGAAATTACTTGAACATCAAATTATACTTGTAACAAACATTTTGAACTTCCTAGGTGATAACCAGGTTTAAGGATTACTCAATCTTGTATTAAATCACCACGGGGGTAATTTGGTAATTTTACATACGGTAAAAACCGGAAGTTGAGATTTTTTTACCAAAACATTAACATAACACAAATAATCCCCCTTCAAATATAAATCTAACCCTTTGAGAATAGCCGGGATTGGCTATCTTCGATTTTTGGGCAAAAATGACCGCAAGGGCATTTTGGTCATTTTGCACATGGAAAAATCGAGATTTGCGATTTTCACACGAATTGCTATACAAGCCTCATAAAATGTTCTCTTAATGTTAAAATTCCTTATTAAGGATTGCTCGGCCTCAAATCTCATACAAAATTTACCTAGGGGCATTTTGGTATTTTTGCACAGTAGGAAAAATCAGAGCGTTACATTTCTCCCTTCCTTATGTTACCTGTGAATAGCTCAAGGTACTGAGTCTTCATTTCTGATTCCAATTTCCATGTAAAATCTTCCGATTTACCTTGTCCTCATGCCACCTTAACCGAAGGTACAGCTTTGCTCCTCAACTATTTGACTTTTCTATCCATAATCCTTGTAAGTGGTAGGTTGAAGGTCAGGTCCTCCCTTAATTGTACTTGTTCTGGCTTTAACACATGACTAGGGTTGGACTAATATTTTTTCAACTGAGAGACATGCAAAACAGTATGAAGGTTGGACAGATTTGGTGGCAAGGCTATCCGATGTGCTACTGACCCAACTCTATCAAGAATTTGGAAGGGACCAAGGAATCTAGGGCTCAAATTTTTTACTCTTATGGTTCGTCCTATGCTTGTTGTAGGGGTGATTCTAAGGAATACATGTTCTCCCTCTTGGAATTCCAATGGATTTCGCCGCTTATCAGCATAGTTTTTCTGTTGACTTTGAGTAGTAAGAATTTTATCCTTAATCCTCTTGATTTGTTCAGTTGTCTCCCTCACAACCTCAGGTCTTACCATGCTCTACTTTCCGGGTTCATACCAACATAGAAGGGATTGACACTTTCTCCCATACAGGGCCTCATACGGTGCCATGCTGATACTTGGATGATAACTGTTATTATATGCAAACACGATCAATGGTAGGTATTTATCCCAATTCCCTCTTTGGTCCAACACACATTCCCTCAACATATCTTCTAAGGACTGTATAGTTCTCTCCGATTGACCATCTATTTGAGGGTGATAAGCCATGCTTAGACACAACTTCGAACCAAATGCCTTCTAAAAAGGCTCCCCCACATGGATCTCGATCTGAGATTATCATTGGCAGCACTCCATTCAACTTCATGATCTCTTGGATGTACAACTGGGCTAGCCTATCCAAGGAATAAGTTACCTTGATAAGTAAAAAGTGAGCCAACTTAATTAGCCGATCCATAATTACCCATATAGCGTCGTGGCCCACTTGGGTCTTAGGTAGCCCTTCATGAAATCCATAGAGATACTATCCCATTTCCATTCAGGAATCAACAAGGGTTGCAACATTCCAGAGGGTTTTTGGTGCTCAATCTTCATCTTCTGACAAACCAAGCACTTACTTACCTATATCTCCATGTCTCTCTTCAATCTGGGCCACCAAAACATCTTCTTTAAGTCCTGGTACATCTTAGTAATACCAGGTTGAATGGTGAAATGACTCTTATGAGCCTCCTCTAAAATCTCTTTTTAGAGGTCACCACTCACCAACACACAAATCCGGCCTTCAAACCCTTCAATTTTCTTAACTTCACTGCCTTTAATATCTCTTTGAACTCCTCATCCTCCTGTTGAGCTCGAGTAATTCTTTCTTTGAAGTCACTCGTTACACTGAGGTGGCACATCCTTATGCTCTCAGTGGTCAATGTCATCCCCAAATTCATGTCTCTAAACCTCTCAATCAGTTCTATCTCCTTTAACATCATATGTGATAGGTGTAATGACTTTCAACTCAAGGCGTCAACTACCACGTTGCCCTTGCTAGGATGATTGTTCAACCCAAAGTCGTAGTCCTTTAAGAATTCCATCAAATCTATGAACACTACCAGAAGCATTAATCAGTCCAAAAGACATCACCGTGAACTCAAAGTATCCATACTGAGTTCTAAAACTGTCTTGGGTATGTCCTCATCGCTCACTCTAATCTGGTCATATCCTAACCTCAAGTCAATCTTCAAGAACACTACCACCCCTCTTAACTGATCTATCAAATCATCTATCCTAGGCAAATGTTACTTGTTTTTCACTGTCACTCGGTTCAATTGCCTATAGTCAACACACAGCCTCATACTCCCATCCTTTTTTTTGACGAACAAAACTGGGGCTCCCCATGATGATGCAGTAGGTCTTACAAACTTTTTCTCTGAAAGCTCCTCCAACTGGATTTTCAACTCGGTTAATTCTATGGGTGACATCCTATAGGGTGCTATGGATATTGGTTCTGTTCCCGGGATCAACTCTATGGAGAACTCTATCTCTCTTACCAGAGGGAACTCAGGTATGTCATACCAAAACACCTCAGGATAGTCTCTCACTACAAGCACATCATCAATCTTCTGCTCAGAGCCTGCCTTGCTAGCAGCTAGGAGAACATATCCCTTACTTTCTTCCCTATAACAGTTGACTACTACAACATTTCTATAAAGACTTAGGGATTTACTAGGCTCACTAGGGACAGGAAGAAAGATGACAAACTTGGTATAACAATTCAACATTAAACGATTAGCGTAAAGCCAATCCATGCCAAGAATCATGTCTAGACCTTGCATAAGTAAGCAAACTAGATCAAGTATAAAAGGTCTACTTTCTATAATGAAATGGCAATTTAAACAACATCTGCAGGTTCTAACAGGTCTACCAGTGGATGTAGAAATAGTAAAATCAACAGGAAGTTCTAACACATGTAATTGCAAAGACTAAACACTAGCATTTGATATGAATAAGTGAGTTGTACTAGAGTCAAACAGTACAATTAAGGTTCTACCGTTCATTTCACACTTACCTTCTATGAGGTTTCTGGACTTTGACAAGTCTTCAGCATTGAGTGTAAAGGCCCTCCCTTGACATTGTGGCTTAGGGTTAAGGACCATCAGGTTCTTTTCAGAGCATTCCTTAGTATAGTGACTGGGCTTCCCATACTTGAAGCAAACTATGTGCCCCAACAAGTAAGGCCGATCTTCATCTGACTTTCCACATTTAGGACATTGTGCAACAGGTGTAGGCCTGGGGGGTGCAACCAAGGCCCTTTGGGGTGCCTGTTGAGGTGCCTTACCCTTAGGACCACTTGATCCCCCATGATAAAAATTCCTTTGAGGTCCTTGTGGCCTGAACAACGGTCTAAATTGCGATTTAAACTGTGGCTCAAATCTTGGAGCTTGCGGCGCTAGCTTTTTAGTGGAATTCTCAGCTTTTGATATGCTTAGTTTCTTGTGGCTTTTCTCAATGATATGACACTTGGTAACTAGGGCAGGGAAGTCCCTAATCTCCATATGTGCAACAGTAGTATTAATTTTCGCCTTCAACCTAGCTTCAAATTTGACACATTTCCAAATCTCATCGGGGTTTCCTTGAAAGATTCTAGAAAATTTAATCAGTTCCTTAAACCTTGCAGTGTATTCTGCAATGCTCGTTCCCCCTTAGGTCAGCTACATGAATTCTATGTCCCTCGCATTCCTCACAAATTTAGGCAAGTACTTTTCGTAGAAATAATGCTTAAATACCTCCCAATTGATCAAAGTGCCAGATGCCTCCAATAATCTTCGAGTACCAGTCCACCAAAACTCGGCATCTGGCTCTAGCATGTAAGTAGCAAAAGTCACCTTTTGTTCGTCAGTACAAGCGATCACCAAAAAGATTTTCTCCATACTCTTGATCTATTCATCAACTCGATTTGGTTCCAAAGCTCCTTTAAAAGACGGCGGGTTTACCCTACGAAATTCTCCAAATCGGGCATGCTCTAGACCTTCAGCATTAATAGGACAATGACCAGCTTTGCCTTGACGATCCATCCATTCAAATATCCTTTCCATGGCCCTTGCCATGTCCTTGAGAGCTTCAGCAGTCTTATTACCTTGCTCGTTCTCATTTGGAGTCCTATTTTGTCATGGTCATGCCATTGGTCCTTAAGCACACAAAATAGCAAACATTGAGGTGATTTGGCTCAATACTTAATGTCAAATGAGCTAGTTACCATGACACATATACACACAGTAGTCATGCATCTCTATCCTATAGCTTACTCTATCAACAAAGCAACTACACATGACATAACTATCGCATTATGCTTGAGAAGCATAGTCAGTCTAATCCCCAGGCTTTGTGAAGATCGAACTACTCTGATACCAAAGTGTAACACCCTAATCTTTAACCCAACATGCCTAGGATGCATTTAAGTTAATTATTACTCATTACTCTTTTGTCCCAGTCTTTAACTTAAAACTCTTAAAGATACTTTAATAAAAATACGAGTAAATTTTTTTTTGTTTTAAATACAAAACGTGAGCCGTGCATACTAGCTAATTAGCATCGTTCACCTTACATATAAATAAGCAAAAGAATAACATCAAGTCATGGATAAATGTGATATATCATTCAAATTATATAATAACACCATTATAAATAATGATCGTTCCTCCTCGAACACCAAAACCTACAGGAATCAAAGCAGCACACCACCAACATAGGCCAAGTTAAATACAATAATCCAAGAGAAATATCATGCAAATAAAAACAGAACAAACTAGCATAAGATTCTTTTCCCACATCTTCTACTTGGTGTGCCTAGAATGGGTCCAACGAGTTGGCTCATCATGTGAAGCAAGACGTATCGCAGGCAGAACATGAGCATCTCGGCGTGGACAGGTGGCTCCTCTTACTGGTTGCGTGACAGTAGCCTTTCCATCACTACCGTCTTCCCTTTCCATAAGGACAGATCTGCTTGAAGAATGATGAGAGGGTGCATCCTCTGATGGGTCTGACCACGACCCAATGGAGTGAGGCGATGACCAGGGTATATAGTTAGGAAAATCCCCAATAGCCGATACAAAAGGGCAAGGACAAGGATATTGCCGAGGATGTAGACGTACACGCTCAAAAGCAAGGTCATCTGGAAAAAAGGCAGTATGGGAGAACCAGATGCTAGAAATGGGGTGTGCGAAGGGACGATCCATAAATACATCTAAGCGAATGGCATAATGACCCATAAAATAGTATAACCGGTTAATCGGGTTGAAGTGCATCTCCCATGAGGGGGCATCAACGTAGATCATGAACGTCGCCATCCTCCTTTGAAGATGAGATGGAAAGAAATAAAGAATAGTGAGAAACTTATAAAAGAATCTCAGTAGGGCCTTCACCTCCTAAAATTTGTGTCATAATCATTGTCCCCAGGAACCTTGGGTTTCATTATGAAAATGTGAGCATATATAAGGTTCATTTATTAAGTTCCAAATACTATTAGTTGAGGCCGTATCTTTTAGCATGAATCTTGATGTCATGGATGCACCATAATATATCATGAATGCATGTCAATGCGATATGCATAATATCATAGGAAATCACATTCAATGCAAATGACATAAAGAACATAAATCCTTCTAACATGACTTTCCTCATTTTTCTTTTAGGTGACTTAAATTCTTATTCTCTTTCCTTGGGGGCCGCCCTATTTTCTCTCCTCTTGAGAGTTCTAGGTTATGAGCTTATACCTAACTAGTCGTCACTAGTTTATACTTATCCTCTTGATAAGGTAAATTCCCGACTCCCAAAGTGTGGGTTAGGGGGCATTGGATCACTTTCCACTGGGCCTGGCCCATTATGAAAAGATCACCTCCTTGGATCACCTTACACTGGGGTCAGCCCATTATGAAAGGATCATTTCCTTGGATCACCTTGTGCTGGATCCAGTCCGTTACGAAAGGATCATTTCCAAGTGTATTATGTCTGCTTTGATCTTATCATGTTATTTAGAGATGCAAACATGAACATGCAATCATAACTCGTCATTTAACATTTCATACTCAGCTTAGGATCGTCTTATTAGATCACGTCTCCGAACCTTTAATTAGAAGAGACTAGAAGGCCAGTATTGGCTCACCTTTCATATCCTTTAAAGTAGAGGATACTAGAAGGCTAGTATTGGCTCACCTCTCATAACCTTTAATTAGAGAATTCCTTAACCTTAGCATGTCAAGCTCATAATCTTCATAAATCATGCATCTCAATCATTTAAACATGCACCATATTCATTGCTCAAATCCACAAGTAATTATCATCAATATCTCATTGAAAAGTAAATATGTTCCTACCCAGTATGCTAGAATCAAGGGCCAGACTAAGCTAATGCATATGCCATACTCAACAGGATAAGTGCAATATACTAATGATCATTACTTGCATAAATCAAGAATTAAGCATGCATAATCCTTAATTGGTAACTTTGCACATATATCACAAGTCACATAAATTTCAACTAAAACACATGAATATAGCTTCCATAAGATATCAACCATACTAATGTCATCATGTTATTGATATTTACGCTTAAGCCCAAAAGAGTACCAAAACTGCAATTTCTCAAAGATTACAGGTCAAATCATAATTTTCCATTTTAACATATATTCTCAAACTAATGATCTTTAAAACTAATATAAACATTTCAGAGACGCATAACACTTAGAAATAATTTAAATTCATCATAAAAACCACTTTTGGACCATAGGCCAAATTTTGCTACACTTTAGGGGTCAAAGTGCAAAATAGCTTATTTTTAACACTTAACAATAACCAAAACTTCTAAAACGTTTTCTAAACAACATAAATGATATTTTGAACACATGGACACATTCAACATCATTACTAACTCTAATTAAAATCATTTGGCTAAAATCGCATAGTTGATAGTTCAAAACACAACTTTTCGCATTTTGCAAAACGGTTCAAACTAACACTTGTAATTGCCATTTTATGCATCCAGGATACCAAAAACAATTTTTGCAACAATTATAAGTAATTCTCAGGTGGGGGAATAGCATGAATAGAATTGAACAATACCTAAATAGAATTAGAAAATTAGTCTTCTTAAAGCTTCATAAAATTACAATCATTACAAAAAATTATGGGAATTATGGCAGGTAAATTAGGTTGGTTCCTTAAAACCACCACAATTACAGTAAATTATGGTGGTTTTATTAACCGCCATAATTTTCATGAAATAAATGGTGGTGAATTGCGGCGGTTCTTTAAAACCGGCACAATGTGCAGTAAATTATAGTGCTTAAAGTAAATTATGGTGGTTAAGAACCGTTTTTATTTACCACTACTATTTTTATGTATTTTTTTTTACTATTTTTAATAAAATAGGGGAAAGAAGGAGCATTCACATTGTTTATACAAATAGATACCTTAATTTCTAAATCTTCTAATTAGTTGGTTCAACTACACTAATCCTTAAAATTAGTCATTTTATTCAATTTTTTGATTTAGCTAGATAGGTAACGTAGTAAAATATCTAATGATACATGTCACAATTTCTTTTAATTTTTGAAATATTTTCTTTATTTATATTATGTAATATTTGTAAAAATACATATCAAAATAAAAAAATGAAAAATATTAGCTAAAATTTTTCCATTCACTGCATAGAAAATGAAGATGGAAAGCCCAAATTAAACCTTAACTCTTCTAACAGAATATGTTATCTCTTAAGTTTTTAATCTTACAATAAAAATAATGAACTATGATAAATAGAGCACATTTTGCTTTAAACTTGTTTTGTTACCACAATTATAGTTGTATTCCCTTAAAAATAGAAACAAAAGTGGAATAATGGATAAAAATTGAGCAAATTTTTCATCGAGCATATATATATATATATACACACACACACACATATCAAAAGCCCAAGTCTATGTTTGAGACAAGAAGCAAGGAAAAAATAAAAAACCCAATATCCCTCCAAAATTATAATATTTTATTAAAATCCTGAAAATATTTGCACCAAAATATAAACATTGTAACATCCTAATTTTTAACCCAATACTCTAGAACATAATTAGGTTAATCATTAGTCTATTACGCCATACCTTCCTTTTTCTACTTTAAAATACTTAGCGAAAAATAATGGTAAATTTTTTTTGAATTATAAAAGCAAAGTGAAAGCCGCGCGACTTGACGAACGATGAAGCATGAAAGGAATGAAACGCAATCCAAATAAACACATCATAAACATCTGATTATAAAACATGTAAATGCACATAATAATATAGCAAACTGCATAAGTATATATGTATATATATATATACATATATATCATGCCCACCCAAGAAAGGCGGGACTTAGTTTGGTACAACATGAAATGAATATATCTAAAAAGAAAATACAAAGGAAAGTGCGACGGAAAGCATAAAAGCAAACTCCCCTATCCAAGTGCAACTAAAGGGATAACTTCTAAATAAAAGAATGTTTATCCTCATCTAAGTGGTGTGTGCACTAGCTCGGTTATTCCGTCGGTCATCCGCTACCTCCTACTGATGTCCATCCCGTGAGCGAGGCACATATCCGGCAAACTGGGCGAGCTCCTCCGACGTGTAAAGATGAAGCGGAGATCGGGAGTGACCCCCACGACGTGGCCGCATCTCCTATCATTGTGCTAGCCGAGGCTGAGTCATGGTGTCCTCACTGCCCTCTCTCATTAGTGGTGGAGTCGAGGCAGAGCTCTCGCTGTACAGATGGGTAGGCGGGTCCTCCGACGGGTCGGTCTCCGAGAAGTATGTTTGGGGCACATAGTCGGGGTAGTCGCGCATGGCTGAAGCGGCGGTGTGCATGCGGAGCACTCTCTCGTTGTGCGTACGTGTGCGCTCGAAAACCCATTCACCATCGCCGTAGGGGGCTGTCGGGGAGAAGCGATGGGTATGTACAGGGTGAGCGAAGGGTCGTTGAATGAACATGAAGACACAAACCGTGCACTGACCCTCAAAATGGTATGATCCGTGCTCTGGATCATGGTGCACCTCTCACATCGGGGTGTCTACAAAAACCACGAACGTCGCCATCTGAAAACGTGACGGGAAGAAAAGATAGAGGGAGTGAGAATCTTGCTAAAGAATCTCAGTAGGGCCTCCTACTACCTAAGTGTCATCATCTACGTCCTCAATCATAATTCCATACATTTTCATAATCATTCTCAAATAAAACATACGTTCACATGTAACATTGAAACTCATTATGCTCTTGATCCTACGGTATCTTATGCTTTGACCCTTACGGGCCTTAAACTTGAGATGTAATTATTCTATCAATCTCTTATACACCTAAGGATTCTCTACTAACAAATCTTACTATCGTTTATGTTTTTTTAATAAATCTGGGCAGCACCATACTCCAAGGGCAAAGTTATACATCTATGATTACGGGGTTCTAGAACTTACGTTTTAGACCCTTTCTCGGTTCCGTCTTCGCCTAAGGCGCTATAAATTAAATCTAAACCAATTATGAGGCATTCCTGTGCCTAAGAACTAATTATAAACCATGTTTTCCATATTATGAGGTCACTGGATAGAATCCAGAAATTAAATGTTCTAAGAGTTCTAGGATTGTACTTTTACGGTTTTCTAGTTACTAGTTTCTCTATAGGTGCTAAAATTCGATCCTACTTCAAATGTAACCAAATTTTTCATGATTAATCAATCCTAAACTGATTGTTATCATACTAAAACAGTTTTGGCATTGATTAGGATTGAAAGGGTTAAACTCATGTTAAATTCTAACTTTACGATTTTTCTATGAAGCTAGTTTCTCTTTTAACATGCATAGAAGTGTTCCTACTTCATCATATATCATTTTCACATATTCTAACACATCAAAACATCATCATACAGCAACAAACACATCAAGGCAGAACTGAACTGTTCAAGTCCAAAAAGACACATAATTTGACATTTCTAAAGCATTTAAGTTGCTAGTTTCCCTTAGAATCATTTTAGGACTTCTAAAACTCTTTGCAAACCATTTTAATTTATCAAGAGGCTAAAAACAACATTAGGTCAGTAACCAATTTAATTCTTCTTTAGAAGAGGATTAAAATCATAAATCTTGTTGGTCATAACTTTATAAAACTCATCAAGCTTAAAGAAAATCCTAAAACATAGGTTGTTGGCCTTGTAACTAGATGGAACTCATTCCAAGCTCATCATTATCATTTGGCCGAAACTATACATTCAAAGAATGCTTCCATATTAAACTTTAACTTGAGATAAAATGGGCAAGTCTTTGAGCTCTAAGGTCTTTAAGTGATGACAAAATATAAACATGCTATGCACTTCATTTTTATTCTTCATTACAAAGTAAAGTGAGAACTTTAAAGTAAATATGCAAGAGTTGGAAATAAATATGCAAGACTTGAAATTTAAATATGCAAGACTTGAAGTAAATATGCAAGGCTTGAAAGTAAAAATGCAAGACTTGAAATAAATATGCCATACAAGTTCATTTCTTTATTTTAGTGCTCTAGGCCTAGCAACAATCGACTTTAAGGCCGAAATAGAAAGGCTTTGAGAATTAATTAGGTGATATGCAAGCTCTTGTTTTAAATCTTTACGTCCTTTAGTGATGAAAAGTAAATATGCTAGACAAGAACTCAAATATGAGATGCACTCCATTTCTTATCTTTTAACTTTAGGTGATGGCTTGGAAAAGAAATATGAATGCAAAGCTCAAAGTAAATATGCAATGCAAAAGCTTGAATATAAATATGAATGCGAGTTCATTTTATTTCTTATTAGAGCTCATTCAAGACTTTAGAGGAACTTAAACCTTAACCCAAACTCATCATGACAAGATAAAGTGAGGTCTAGAGTTCTTAGAACTCAACATAACATTCTTTAAAAATATAATCATAAATGAACTTTATAACACCTTTATGAAAACTTCAAGCTTTAGAGATTTCTTTGTGGTGAACATAGAGTTACCAACTAGAACTCTCATCATCAAGCTATCATGAGGGCTCCTCCAACAATTGTTGGCCGAAATTTTAGAGAAAAAGGAAAGAAACCGAAACTTAAGAGCAAGAGAGAACCATTTTGAAACTCTAGAAACCATGATCTTAATGATGTATTAACATTGACACCATGGGTCCTCATCATTGAGTTCATGCAACCATTTTAAAACATCATCAAAGTTAAAGATTTCAAGGTTCAAGAAAGAAAGAACTATAAACATTTTTAACTCAAGAACAAAGATCAAGCTTTAGAGGTTGTTCAAGTGATGAACATCATCAAGAAACCCTCATCATCAAGCTCTCATTCCTTTGTTTTCAAAGGCTCATGGCCGAAAATGAAGAAGGAAGAGAAGAAGAAAAGAAGTTCCAAAAAGATTCAAGAGAAATCGTAAAACACATAACTAGATTAAGAACTTAAATGAAAGAAACACTTGAAAGAAAATCCCTACCAAGTGATTGGAGGTTGAGATGAGTGAAGAGGATGAAGAACTTGAAGAACTTGGACACTTGAACTTTGAGAGAAAAAGAAAACTTTGAAATGCTCTTTGAAAACTGACACTTAGCAAATGAACCCAAAATGATGCAAGTTCACCCAAGCATGCTATTTATAGATAAATGAAACAAATGAGGGGTGTTTGGGGAGGGAATGGCTTCGGCCATTACAGCCACAAGGAGGAGAAAATATTTTCTCCAAGGTATGGTTCAAGGCATGGTGGAAAGCATGGCTAGGTATGAGTTCAAGTATAGGTGCAAGTATGGGTCAAGCATGGTTCTTTGAGTAAGAAACAAATCAACATATGATGCAAATAGGGGAGGAATGGCCGAAACATGCATCAGCCATGGGGGAGGATTTCTTGCATTTTAATTGTGGTTTAGAGTTGTGTTTAGGTGTATCTTTGATTAGGATTAAGATTAGGAATTTGTAAGAAAGTGTTTAGGTGAGAAAATGGGTAATTAAGGTTGTCAAGACATGTTTAAGGAGTGGTCTTGCATCATTAGTGAGTTATAAATTCATTTTAGTTCATAAACAACTCTAGACACAATTCCATGATTTAAGAAATTAGAAAGAGAAAATACTATTCAAGATTCCAAGATTGGAATCTTGAGTTTTAAAAAGAGATTTAAGTTTAATCTAAGAAATTTTAGGTTCTAATTAATTTTAATAGCTTATTTTGACTCTAGATTAATTATGAAAATTAATTAATCTTTAATTAGAGCCTAATATTGCTTAGGTTTGCTTAATTACATCATTAAGCTCAAAAACACTATTCCAGGGGCAAAATCATAATTTTACACAAAAACTGCCCGGGACCACCGGGACTTAAACAGACACTTTTAAACATGTAAAAACATTATTTTAGACCTTCGGAGAAAGTTTCGGGTTCAAACGGCACTTTTACCCGCGTAGAAACGCTATAGGGGTATTTTGGTCATTTTGACCCAAAACTGCAGAAAATGAGATTTTCGCCTTCGAAACCATTCAAGGGCCATCCAATCCCCTTCAAACATTGAGTTGGCCCTTTGAGGATGGCCAAACTGCCGAGCCGGCCATCCTCGAATTCCGGGCAAAATATGACCTCAGGGGCATTTTGGTCATTTTCCTCTCAGATAGAAAAATCGGGGCGTTACAAACATCACCGCTAAAAGTCCCTCTCCCAGTGCTACTTTACATCGCCATCTTCCAATCCCTAGTCACCCACATCCATCCTCTTCTCCTCTTCTTATCCGCCGCCCCGCCAATTGCTCTACTCCTCTGTCGCACCAACTCCTTTGCTCATTCGCCATCTGTAATACCCCGATTTCGATTTTATTTTGATTGTGTAAATCATGGTTAATTAAGGATAATTGAGTCTAAGAATTACTTGCCTTAATTAATTAAATGAATAATTAATCCTTTCTAATTAATTTTAGCTTCTTAATGATTTAAACATATTATTTTGTTAATTGTTATGTTTAATTATTTTAAAAGTTAAGGTTAGTACCTTTAAAAATTTAGAACCCTCTTCAATCCAAATTTCAAGAAATATCATTAAAATAAAATTTATTTGAATGAGTACAATATGAAGATATTAATTGATTAAAGTCTTGAATTTATTTAATTACTAATTGATTTTTTTTACACATAAAATTATCTGACTACCCTAAATTACCCCCACCTATAGACCTATTTACGCTTAATGAAATACACACACATACACAAAACCTAGTCTTCCTACCCTTTGGAGCTGCGGACTGCTTGCCAACCCCTCAAGCACCCCTTTATCTTGTTTTTCTTCCAAAGGAGCAGAAAAGAAGCAGAAGCAAAAGCCGTTCGCATAGAAGCTGGAAGGAAGCAAAAGCAAAAGCGAGTTCGCACAGATGCAGAAAAGAAGCAGAAGTAGATTTGAAAAGAAACGAAGGCGAACTCACAGAGGCCGATTTACCCCGACCAGCGCGCTGTGGCAGCAGGCTGATCTACCACGGCCATCACATGGTGGCGCTACCAAGAAAAAAGAGTAGCGGTTCTAAAGTTGCAGTTCACCAGCGGAGGTGCTGATGGGCGGTGCTAATGATGGCAGAGTCACGGTTGTTGACGATGCAGGGAAGCTTCAGATCCGGCAGTGATGGCAGAGATCCGGACGGTGGCAAGGAAGCAGTAATGGCTTGGGGACGCCGGTAGTGACGGTAGTGACACTCACCCCGTCGATCTTCTTTCTGCTTCTATTTCTTTTTTTTTTTTGGTTTCTTTTTTGATGAAATATTTTTTAATCTTGTTTTATGACATGAAATGAAAATTTTTAGGTATGGATGATGATGGTGACGGCTTTTGGCTTGCGGTTGAGAGAGATCCAAGGATAGTGAAAGGATGATGATGATGATGCTAAAAAGAAGAAGGGTCACTAGTAGACGCGGCAGTGGCGACTCCAGTTTTTTTTCTTATGTTTTTGTCCTTTTTATTTTATTTTATTTTTTTTGATAAACTGAGAACTGTGTTTTACTCTGATTTGGAAATTGGATTTTTATATATTGAGATAGACTGTTGATGAGTTTGTGAATTGTGTATCTGTTGATGAGTTTGTGAATTGTGTATCTGTTGATAAATTTTGGGAATTGTATGGATTGAATATTTGTTGATGAATTTAGGTTTATGGTGTTTTGTTTGTGTTTGGCTGAGAATGATAGATTTTGATTTTGGCAAGGATTTATGGGCATAGGGTATTGTTGGGCTGTTAGCTGTGATTTTTGGTTTGTGGTTTGGCTAAGAATTTTGGTTATGGTGTCTACTTGGGTGAAGAATGGTGATTAGTGATTATTCACAATCATCGATTAATGAAAATTTATGATTTTGATTTGCATCTTCTTTGGTCAAACCAATTCTTTTGGTCTGAAAAATCATTATGATTAAAATCCTAGCAAGTATTAGTTTTGATTAGCCTTTCCATCTTCTTTTGTCAAATGACTTTGTTTTCTGTTGCCTACTAATTGCTGGTTTGATTTGAATTGTTTTTGTGTGATATCCTGTTTGCATTGTGATTTTTCAATGAATGATTTTTTTTATGTCTATGTGATTTATATGTTGTGTATGATGGGTTAGTTTATTTGACGTTTTGTCACATATGTATGTTGTCTATAGTAATCTTTTAATTTGGAATCATTTGAGGTTTGTGTTTCGAGATGATCTTTTGTCTTCAAAAATCTAGCTTTGATTCATTGTTTCTCTGTCTTCCAATCATATAGCTTGATATGATTGAAAGATTATCATTTGGAGATGATTCCTTAAGCATGAAGTTCAAGGATGTCCAATCATTCTCTATTGAAAAGGTATCTTTTTTCTGATATCTTATATATTGCTATGTAATTTCAATCCATTATCAATTGATTGTGAAATCATACTATTTGTCTATTTTTATATAGCTATTGAAGTAGCTTATAATTTTCTGTCTAAGCTGAAGAAAAATAACAAAGTAAAAAGACACAAAATTAGATATAAGTGCTAAAGGAACAAAGCAAAAAGACACAAAATTAGGTATGAGTTATTTGTTTAGCGTGTTCTTGTTGTTTCTTTTATGTGCTATGCTAATCTAATTTGGTTTTGAGTTCATTTTTATTTTATAATGTTTCTAATTTCTATTGTAAGATATTGAACTTAGGTAATAGTTTATTAGAAACCCAAAAATGAACTTTGATAATGAATGTATCTAATTGTAGTGTAATTGAAGTGAAAATGCTATTTTCCCCTGTTTTGGAACTCTTATCAATGAGAAAGATGAAGTACAAAGAAAGATTAGGATATTGGATACTTGAGCAATTGCATTTCATATTGCGAAAAAACATTGGTCATCCAGAATCCCAACCACACCTAAAGTCCCCCTGGCTTTCAACTCATCGTTGTTCCTCTAATGTTTCATTAGGTAGACATTACCATTTCTCTTGTTATGAGTTGTTAACATCGAGGAAATCATGAGAAAATGTGTTGTAAAGGGAGAGGGAAAAGAAACCAATCTAGACTTATTAATTAATTGATAATATAGAATATTGCAATATATGTGGTCATCTCTTTTTTGGGCCATTTGTGTGGGGTTTTCTTTATCGTAGTCATTTTCTTCTCTTTTTTCTTTGATGAGTCAATGTATGTGTTACTAGTTGTTAGGGCTGTGCTGGAATACTGAATTGAATGTATCTTTCATATGTTAGATTGTAAAACAAACCAAGAAAACCAAAAACTGAAATAATTTCTAGAAAAAGTTTTCATTCGTCATAACTCTTCATTTCATTACTAGAAAAGGTTTCCATTCATCACAACTCTTCATTTGAGCAATGAAATTGTATTTTAACCCCTCTCCCTTCTCTTTAACCGAAATAATTTCTATGGTTGCAATGCAACAAGAAACCTACCTGTAGGTTTGTATATATCATAGGATAAGTGGTAAGGAAGCAAGATTACATTCTATACATCAAATCAAACACTTTATGCAACTACCCTTAATAGTAGTTTAATATGTGTGTGAGTGAGTGGAATATGCTCTTTAACATGCTTTCTTTTGACTAAATTTGATCCTGTTCCAAACATGGAGATTATTTTGGAATCATTTACAGGGATGGTAAAATTTTGTTAGGCTGATTCATATTATTGGCCTAATGTAGGCCACTAGTTTTATGTGTACATTTCATAAATAGGAAACATGTTATATTATTCATCTTTGTCCAAGTTCTTTTTCTTTTTTCAGCATTTGTTTTTTTTTTGTGTATTTACAGGCATTTATTGGCTAGGTCGAAGTGGAACTGTAGAAGAAAAGGTGCTTATCTCCTCTCTTAGATACATTATGGCATATAATGTGTTTACCTTCTCCTGTTTTCTTTCTTTTGCCTTGTACCAAAAAACAAAACAATTTAGTCATTTCAAACTCTTGGGGAAGGTCAAGCAAAAGAGCATGGGAATTTAGTGATGCTATTCTCGGGAAGTTTATGTGAAACATGATAAGCAATAGGCACTGGAAGCTAAGGCTAGAACTTTGGAATTCATGTGGCATCAATGTCTGAAATATATGAAATACTATATTAATTAATTAATATAGTATTAAGCAAAGTAATTTTGTGTGGCCCATGCGTAGCACGGGTTTCTGACCAGTGAACATGCATTTGGATTAAGTATTAGCTTTTTCCACCTATTTGTCATATTAGGGCTACTCTCACAAATAAGGGAATATAATACCAAATATTTTTATTACTAACTTATCACTCTTTTATTTGTTCTTTCTTTTATTTTGTGTAACGCCCCGATTTTTCTGTCTGAAAGAAATGACCAAAATACCCCTGAGGTCATTTCCTGACCGGGATTTGAGGATAGCTGGCACGGCAGTCCTCGAAGGGTCAGCTCAATGTTCGAAGGGGATTGGATGATCCTTGAGTGTTTTCGGAAACGAAAAACGTGTTTTCTGTAGTTTCGGGTCAAAATGACCAAAATACCCCTATGGCGTTTTACGCGAGTAAAGGTGCCGTTTGAACCCGAAACTTCTCCCAAAGGTTTAAAACGACGTTTTCATGTATTAAAAATACCTGTTTTAGTCCCGATGGTCCCAGACAGTTTTTGTGCATAATTACGATTTTGCCCCTGGCATAGTTCCATTTGCACCTAATGATGTAATTAAGCAAACCTAAGCAATATTAGACCCTAATCAAAAATTAATTAATTTTCATAATTAATCTAGAGTCAAAATAAGTTATTAAAATTAATTAGAACCTAAGATTGCTTAGATTAAACTCAAAAACCCTTTTTCTTTTAAAAATTCAAGTTTCCAAGACATAGAATCTTGAATAGTATTTTCACTATTTACTCTCTATACTCCAAGAAGCCTAGCTAAAGTAGGATTTTGACCCCACTAATGTGTTAGAGTGCTCACTAATCATACCTTAACATAGCCTTGATTACCTATCCTTTCACTTACACACTTACTTACAAGTTCCTAATCAAAGCTACACCTAAACATACCTCTAAACCATAATTAAATGGAAGATTTTCCTCCCCCATTCCATGGAGAAGATGGCGCCACATCACCCTCCAATATCCACCACATGTTTGAATTCTTTCATTCAAAGAACCATGCCTACACTATGCCTAAACCTATGTCTAAACCCATGCCTACACTTTACCTTGAAATGACATAACCAAGAGATATTTTCTCCCTTATTCCTTCCCTAAAAGTGGCGCCATTCTTCCCCCTTTGTTCACCCCTCATGTTTTGTTTTTTTATAAATAGCACACTTGGGTGAACTTGAGCCACCTTTAGTCATTTGCTAAGTTTTAGTTTTCTAGAGCACTCAAAGCTTTTCTTTTTCTCTCAAAGACCAAGAGTTCTTCTTCTTCAACTTCTTCATCTTCTTCAACCTCATTTCACTTGGTAGGGATTTTGTTTGAAATGTTTTAGCCATTAAAGTTCTTGTTTAAGTTATGTGCTTTATAGTTTCTCTTGAATCTTTTAGAACTTCTTTCTTCCTCTTTATTTCTCTTTCATTTTCAGCCAAGGGCCTTGAGAGACTTGGAAATGAGAGCTTGATGATGAGGATCTCATGATAATATTTATCACTTGAGCAACCTCTAAAGCTTGATCTTGGTTCTTGAGTAAAAGATGTTTTTGGTTTCCTTCTTTCTTGATCTTAGGAACTTAGTTTTGATAATGCTCTAAAGTAGATGTATGAACTCAATGATGAGGACTCATGATGTTGGTGTTAATATATCATCAAGATCATGGTCTCTAGAGTTTCAAAAATAGTTTCTTTTCTTATTCATGGTATCGGTTCTTTTCCTTTTCTTCCCTTTGAGTTTTCGACCATTATGTTGAATGGCTCAACATGAAAGCTTGATGATGAGAGTTTTAGATGATGACTTCTTGTTCATCATAATGAAATCTCTAAAGCTTGAGTTTTCATAAAAATGTTATATGGCTCTCTTATGGTTTTATTTTGGAATGTTATTTTGTGTTCTAGGAACTCTAATGTTCACTTTATCTTGTCATGATGAGTTTAGGTTAAGGCTTATGCTCCTTTAAAGTCTTGTAAGAGCTCTAGTAAAGATGTAAAAATGAACTTACATATTTATATTTCAAGTTCTTATATCTCATATTTACTTTTCTATGTCATCACTAAACTCTAAGGATCTAAGAAAAGAACTTGCATTATCACGTTTAAGTTTCAAGCTTTGCATTTCATGTTTATATTTCAAGTCATCACCTAAGAACTTAAAGATTAAAACAAGAATCTGCATATCACCTAAATAATCTCAAAGTCTTTCTATTTCGGCCTTAAAGTCGATTGTTGTTAGGCCTAGAGCACTAAAATAAAGAATTGAACTTGCATACTTACTTTCAAGTTTTGCATATTTACTTTGAGCCTTGCATATTTACTTTCAAGCCTTGCATATTTAATTTCAAGTTCTTGCATTTCATATTTACTTTGAAGTTCTCACTTTACTTTCTAATGAAGAATAAAATGGAATGTATAACACATTTATATTTTTTCATCACTTAAAGAACCTAGAGCTCAAAGACTTGTCCTTACTATCTCAAGTTAAAGTTGGTTATGGAGACATCCTCATGGATGCATATTTCGGCTATGTGATGATGATGAACTTGGTGTGAGTCTCATCTAGTCACAAGAGCCAACAATCTATGTTTTAAGATTTTCTTTAGACCTCAAGAGTTTTATAAAATTATTACCAACAAGATTTGTAAATTAAACCTCTTCTAAGAGTGTTTTAAATTAGTTACTGCCCTATGATTGTTCTTAGTCCCTTTTACAAGATAAATGTTTTGCAAAAGAGTTATAGAAGTCCTAAAATGATTCAAAGAGAAACTAGTAACTCATGCTTATTGAAAATGAAATTTTATGTATGATACCTACATATATGAAATCGGTTCTGCCATGGTGTGTTTGGTGCTGTATGATGTTATCTTGATATGGTAGAATGTGTAAAAATTATGTGTGTTGAGATAGGAACCCTTCTATGCAAGTTAGGAAAGAAACTAGGCTTACAGAAAAATCGTAAAGTCAAGTTTTAGCGTGGTTTTGACCCATTTATTTTTAGACACTGATCAAACTGTTTTAGTGGGATAATAATCAGATTAGGATTGTTTAAATATGAAAAACTTGGTAACATTTGATGTAGGATTTATTTTTAGCACCTACAAAGAAACTAGTAACTAGAAAACCATAAAAGTGCGATTCTAGAACACTTAAATTAATTAACTTTTTGTTTCTGTTCCAGCACCTTTGAAAGATTGTAAAACCATGTTATGCATGTTTACTTGAGTGAGAATTACCCATAAATGGTTTAGGAATTAATTCTAGCATCATAAGGAAAGCCGGTAACGAGAAAAGGCGTAAAACACAACTTCTAGAACACCTTAAATCATGGAAATTCATTTACTACCTATGCTGCCCAACTTTGATTGATGATGTTCTTGAGGTTAATAATTAGTGGTAATGATGATGATTAGTCCCTTAGATGAATAAGGAAATAATTTGACAATTTGAGTTACCCAATTTAAGTGTTTGGCCATTTAAGGGAGTGTTTATAAGATGATGATTTGAGATGATGCATTCATGTGATATTTGATGTTATGTGAGGTATTGGTATAGAATTCATCATTTGCATGTTATGGTTTCATTTGAAACATTAGAGATGCATATGTTAGAAATATATGAAGAATTATGACATTTATGAGATATGTGTTGCATCTTGTTATAACATGCCAAGAGTTAAGGTGACTTCACTTGAAGTATGAGAAAATGATCCTTTGGACTCATCAAATGATAGGTGATTCTAACTTAAGGTGATGTAAAGTATGAGAAAGTGATCCTTTGGACTCACCAAACGATAAGTGATAAAAAGGTGATTCTTGCTTAAGGTGACTTAAAATATGAGAAAATGATCCTTTGGACTCATCAAACTATAGTTGATGAAAAGGTGATTCTTTCCCCCTAACCCATACTTATCAAGTTGGGACTTCAACTTATCAAAAGGGAATAAGTTTATGCTGGTGATGACTAGTGAGGTATAAGCTCATAACCTAGAAGTACTCTCAAAAGGGAAGAGTAATAAGGTGGCCCCAAGAATGAAAAGAGACTTAAGTCACCTAAGGAAAACAAGGAATGTCATCCATGAACCATGTTCTATGCACATCATGTTTGCTATAAAGTTAGATATATGCTTTAAAGTTAATGTTGCATAAAGTATTGACATGCATATCATAAAGAAGTGTGATGCATTCATTACAAGACTCATGATAAAATGAACGGGCCTCAGTAATGGATGTTTTAGAACTTAATAAATGAATCTTTGCATGCTCACTATTTCATAGTTAAACCCGAGGTTCCTGAGGACGATGATGATGACACGTGTGTGAAAAGGGAAGCCCTACTGAGATTCTTGTATAAGTTTCTTACTCCCCCTATCTTTCTTTTCCATCTTTGTCTTTAGATAAGGTTGACAACGACGTCCGTGGGTTGCCCTAAGATTCCGACATGGAAGTAGCTTGATGGTCAAGATCAGAGTGGCATAGCAGAAGCGGGGACATAGTCTTAGTCTTAGTCTTTTCACATCATAGTTATGTGTAGTTTTATATTGTTCCATGCTCAACCTTTATGGGTGGGCCCAATATATTTAATGTGGTATTATTGTGGAATATCCTTATGTCATTAATACTATTAAGGTTGTGTGACCTAATATTTGAAGTTAATGTTATATGATGCTGTGCCGATGTTTCTAATTATGATATTCTTTTTATGTTTACGCTTTACAATACGCGAGGCTCACGTTTTGTCTATGTTTTCAAAAAAAAATTCTACCTGTATTTTCTGCTAAGTATTTTAATGAAAAGTTCTAAAGAATGGGACTAAAAGGGTAATAGACTAATGTTTAACCTAAATACATTCTAAGAGTATTGGGTTAAAAATTAGGATGTTACATCTTGTATGATTATTGAAACCTTTTTTTTAAAAAAAAATTGTTGCAATTATGGTGATTTAAATTGTTGTAATAAATTGTTTTAAAAATATTTCACCGCAAATTGTGGCGGTTTCAAACTGTCATGATTAATATTTTTTTAAACAAGCATTACCACAAATTGCGGCGGTTTCAAACCACCGTAAATATTTCACTAATTGCGGCGGTTTGAAACCACCATAATTTAGGTGAATTATGGCAATTATATAGGGTGATTGCGGTAGTTTTTTTATAACCATCATAATTTACTGAATGTCATTGGCAATTATGGTGGTTCCTTGAACTGCCATTTGCTGCGAAAAATGGTGGTATAATCGCTGCAATTTACAAAAAGAACCGCCGTAATTTACCTCTTTTTTGTAGTGAATTTTGATCCTTTCTAGTTACTGGTTTTTCCCAAAATGTTAAAAACAATTTTTATAACAATTATTAGTGATTTATACTCATCTAAACACCACTAATTAGTAACCTTTTCAGTTTAAAAAGATCAGATCAGAAACCTAAATTTTAGCTTCTAAAATCATAAGAAAATCATGCTTTTTAATCCCTTTTAATTCTATGTTCTTTATGCATCTTAAAGACAAGATCCAAGCTTCAAAATAAAATAAAACAAGCTTCAAATCAGGATCCACATGAGGGCCGAAAACATATAGATGAGATGTGTCCATAATCAAAATTTCCATTTAAGATAAAAGGAGCAAATCTTGAGCTTTAGAGATTTAGGTCATGACTAGAATTATAAACATGCCATGCAATCATCATTTTAATCTTTTTCATTATAAGGTGATAACTTGGAAATATAAATATGATGTGCAAGGCTTGCAATATAAATATGAAGATGTAAGTTCATTTTTAAGTTTTGAAGGTTTAGGTGATAACTTGAAATATAAACATGATATGCAAGACTTACAAATTTAAACATGATATGCAAGTCCATATTATTATCTTCAAGAATTAAGGTGATAACTTGAAATATAAGCTTGATTATACAAAGCTTGGAATTTAAACATGATATGCAAGAGCTTGAAACATAAACATGGATACAAGTTCATTTCATATCTTGTTAAGCTCAAAACTCAAGACTTTTAGAGAATGAAACTCCTATACTCCAAATAATCTCAACAAAAGGAAGTGAGCTTTAGAGTTCTTTGTTACCATGGTTCCAAGAACCTTATTTCTTGAACTCATCATCAAGCTCAAAAAGAATCAACTTAAAGAAAAAAGAACAATTATTTCATAAATATTTTGACAACAAGAAATAAACCTTGAGCTTTTGTAATACCCCAGGTATACTGTTAGCTAGGAAAGCTTACAGCTGTACACATGTCATTAGACAAATCCGGGTCCTGACAATATCCGGGGCTTGAATTTCACGAAGTTTGGATCCTACACGTCCTTAGAGGGCTATATGTTGGAACCACATTATTAGGATCAAAAGTCTTGGTAATTGTTCCCAAGAGGAAAATGAGTTGAAGGATGATTTTTAATGAATTTTATGAAACCAGTAAACGCTTCGTTTTTAGCCCATAAGTTTAGAAAATCTCGAAGATTCTTGGATTTGAACTAAAATCCAAAATTTGGATTTTGATTTGTTGGGATTTTGATTTTTGTGATATTTTATTTGAATTCAAATGGGGAGTATTTCGTTATTTACATTTATGTTTTAAAGTACATTAACTTAAAATTAATAAATGTAAATAAGTGCATTCCGAAGAGCGCTGCAGTGCTCATTGGTCAAGGAATAGCAGGACGGTGCAAGGCACGATTTTACGCTCTCTGGTGAGCGCAGTAGCTCTTAATGAGTGCTGCAGTGGTCAACAGAGTTATAAAAACCCTCATTTCAGGTTTCAGAACACAAAACACAACCCTCACCCCTAAAACTCAAAGAACTCATCTCCCTACCCCTTTCTCACTCTATTTCACTCAATCTAACTCCAATCTTTCACTTCCAAGGCTTAAAGGTAAGAGATTCTACTAGTTTTGCTTCCTATTTCTTCTATTCTTCCTTGTTCTTGGGATTAGATCTTGAGTTCCTCCTTGTTCTGGGGTCATCAGGTTCTTCCACCATTGATCGGGGGTTAGAATAGAGTTATTTTGAGATTGATTTAGAATTTTATTGCTTTACTAGCAGATAGTGGTACCATTTCTGTCTCCCAAGCTCCTGTTGGTGTCAATCCTGTTTATTCTATTACTCCAGGTGAGTGGGTTCAACAGTATGATCTCTATGTTGAGCATTAGAGTTATTTTCATAAAAATATACTTTATGATATGATTTTAGGAATTTCTGCAAAGAAATTAAAGATTTCTATTGATTTATCAACCTTCTGAGAATGTAGTTTTCAAATGGCATGAACTATATGATTTATAAAAACCATGGGACCATTGTTGTTGAAATGTGTTTATAAAGTGTTGGATTCTAACTACCTATGTCCAGAAAGGTTAAAATGATGATATGATTTCCAGAATGATATATTGTATATGATGGAGTTTTGAACCTTAGGTTTGAAGCCTTTATGAAATATAGAGAAAGGAATGAGGTTTTGGTTGACCTGATAGTAGCTATAGAGAAGCAGACTGTGAGTTAACGATAATTATTCCGTTAACCTTGGTATACCAAGTCGAGAGAAATTTGAAATGGAACCCAGATAGGTGCCCAGAGTCCAGAGATTTTGTTATGTCACATGAATTGGACATGACCAGAGATTACTGTTTCTTTATTAAATTACTGGGGTTTATTATTTACAAAGAATATCAATTTTAGAGCTATTTTGTTTATTCTTATGAATATGATTTCAGAGTTATTGCATTAACCAATTTGATGATTATTTACATATGATCATTTATCTCCATTGTTGTCCCCTAAGAGGGTTATGGGTAAGAGCCTACTCACTGAGTTTTAGATGAAACTCACCCCTCTCCCTTCCTCCATTATAGGTATTGTAGATGCTGCGGATTCTTCCTAGCCTTCTACCTCCTAGCAACAATAGAGATTTAGTTGGTGAGCTTCATCACTTGGATGAAGCAATCTTAATTCAGTTTAGAGTGCTCCAGTGTCATTGCAGGTAGGAGTCTTGAATCATATAAAGACTATCTTGCATTTTGCATATTTTAATCGTATTATGGTTTGTATTTAAAGGATTTGGTTATTTCTGAGCAAGCTGAATATGAGTAGTTCGTATATGATGCTGCTATGACTACAGACTTTAGCTATTGATTATGAGATTTCAAATATAATTATCCTGATTTCAGATAATAGGTGATTTGTATATTGAAATTTTGTTCTAAACGGATCTTTTCTGTTGGAATATGACATAGAGCAGTACACATGTCATAAGGCTTAGGTAGGGATAGGATTCCTCATGTGCTAGTCACGTGCCTAGATCAAGTCGTGACAGCTTTAGAGGTCATTTATATGATAGATTCACAACCACCACCATGATTCCTCATCATCAAGCCATGGTCATTATCAAGTCATAAAACAGAAAATACAAAGAAAGAACAAGAAATAAAATCCTTACCAAGTTGTTTCTTATTTATTAAAGAGAAAGCTTGATCTTCTATGAGCAACAAAGACCACAAATCCAATTCTAATGCTAGTGATGGTTTCGGCCAAGTGGAGTTAAAATGGAAAGAGGATTTTTCTTATGTTTTTGTGTTTGGAAATGGAAAGTTTAGATGCTTAGGAGTTTATCTATGGTGGATATGTGTTTGTTTGAGCTTAAGAACTTGAATGGATGTCAAGAATGGAGTCTCTTAGGGATGGAGGAGGAAGAAGATGAAAGCTTAGTGTTCTTTGAGAGAATGCTGAATTTTTTGATCAAAATTAGCAAAGTAACTTCAAAAAAGTAAATAGTAAGGTTATGATGTGTTTGTATGCATTATTGTTGAATAAAAATAAAATATGAAGGTAATGGGGAGGCATGGAGGCCACGGCCTCCTTTGGGCATAATGGGAGATAAAATTCTTTTTATCATGTAAGGTAGGACATGTAGGATAGCTTATTTTATTAGGTGGTAGGTTATGAGTTGATAATTTTGTGTAAATGGTAAAAATCAAGTGTTTAGGATTTACCAAGATGAGGTAAAAGAGTAATCTTACACTAGTAATAAAGCTAATCTCAATTGTGTTGAAAATCAATTAGTTACATAAGTCCTAATCTTAAGACAAAGAAAGATGCATTAGATTTACCTTAATCTTAACATTCTTGATTTTATGAGTCCTTGTAATTAAGAAAGGAAATTACATTTTCCTTAAACAATTCTTAGGCTCTAATTACCTCGGGTAATTATTTTTAACCCAAGGTTAATGCATGAAAACAACTTGAATTGAATTAGAGCCTAATATTGCCTTAATTACTTAAGTAAACTCATTTAACACTAACTAGGGATAAAAAGGTAATTTCACATAAAAACTCCCCGAAATTACCTGAACATCAAATTATACTTGTAACAAACATTTTGAACTTCTTGGGTGATCTCAATCTTGTGTTAAATCACCACAGAGTAATTTGGTAATTTTACATATAGAAAAATTGGGAGTTGAGATTTTTTTTTACCACAACATCAACATAATACAAATAATCCCCTATAAACATAAATCTAACCCCTTGAGGATAGCCAGGATTGGCTATCTTCGATTTCCAGGAAAAATTGAGCTCAGGATCATTTTAGTCATTTTGCACATGGAAAAATCGGGATTTGTGATTTTCGCATGAATTGCTATCCAAACCTCATATAATGTTGTCCTAATGTTAAAATTCCTTATTAAGGATTGCTCGGCCTCAAATCTCACACAAAATTTACCCAAGGGAATTTTGGTAATTTTGCACAGTAGGAAAAATTGGGGCGTTACACCTACTATTTGATATAAGGATGTATATGAGACATTGTCTATGTGAATGTTTGATGATGAGTTATGAAATAATGAGCATGAATGATTGATTGTCCATGATATATTTATGATTACATGATAATGTGCATACATTCACTTTCAAGTGAAATAATAAAAGTAAAGCATAGGAAAGTAGCAATGAAAGTCTGGAAAAGTGGACTTGAGTTAAGCTTACAACTTAACCATTATGATTATGCCAATGAAAAGAAAATAGAAGTAAAGTCTGGAAAAGTGGATTTAAGCTCATGGCTTAACCCCCTAAACCTTTAAGATTATGGCAACGAAAAGAAAACCAAAAGGTTATGGCGACGGCCATGGTATGAGCTCATTACCTTTTAGGGTGGTCTAAGGCATTGATGCATTCATCCAGTGAGTCATTAAGAAATATGTTAATGAAAGAAAGATGATGATCATTAAATAAGTAAATGTTGATTATAAGCAATCATGAAATACATGCATCATCTAAATTATTATTGCCCATTATTAATTTTATATGATATACTTGGGTGTATGCTTGATGAAGTATGGAATGGATATTTCTGTTATTGTTATAAGAGTTGTTTAAAATCAACTGTACTTCGGCTAATTATGTTTGTGAAAAGTTTGATAATTGAATCCTTATTTGTTCACTTATATAATAAACTTGAAGTGACTCAGATGACAACGATGACACTTTTAGTACAAGTAAAAGCTCCTACTGAGAAATCTTGAATTTCTCACTCCTATATATATCTTTTTCGTTGTCTTATCAAAGGTAAACGAGTCACTTAAAGCAACGGCGCTATAGGCAAGGAAGGAGGTAACACGTGAAGATTTCAGAACTTTCAAGAATTAGCACTCTGAGATTTAGTATGTTTTAGTCACGAGGAACAGATTAGTAATAGTAGAATTTATATTGTTATTTGTAATAAGTTATGACTATGATATATGCTCTATTATGACTCATGTATTAAGTAGTTATATTTCAGTTTATATGATGATAAGTTCTACATTTAGTCCTTTATTCTGCTTATTTAAGTAAGGAAAATAACTACGATTTCCATCTACGCAAGCGCTATGTATTTCACTTCTCATTACAGGCTTAAGATTTCAAAAAGTAATTTATATAAAAAAAATTATCCACAATTTTTCTAAGTTAATTTCAAAAGAAAATGTACATAAGGCATAAGTGACAACTAATAGAATCCAAATACAAACTTAAGCATAGTTGGGTTTTACTAGGGTGTTACACTTTTCTACCTACATCTTGTGCCCGCCCAACGTTTTAGTTCATTTCTTTCATGCATGCATGTACTTGCATAGGATCATGTTCACCTTTTTTCAGGCATACACGAACTTACAAGTTTATGTTTCATCCTTCCATGTATGCACGTGACCCAAGTGATGTGTTTGCTCTTTCTATGCATGTCTGTCCCTATGAAATGTATATTCAAATGGGAAATTCTTCTTATGCATATATACCTAACTTGATGCATTCATGATCAAGATCATATTAAAATGAAATGTCCACTTGATAATAACAATTGTGAAAACTCTAGAAATTGGACTACATTATGGCATGTACACCTTCTCTATTAAAAACCAAATGGGCTAGAGATTGAGATTCGTTAGGATTGTCACTCCTTTAAATTTCCATGTACATCTCTAGACGAGCAAGACATGCCAGCAGCTGATGCTTTAGTTTGCATATGGATAGGGATAGCTATGCTAGAGACATCTTTAGGATTATTAAATATTTACGTTGCTTATGTCTCTTGGCATATGACTATCATCTTGGTTTGGATTACTGTACGTCAAACCCATATGGCCATTTGACATGTTTATCTATTAGGCTTTTATTGCTATGTATTTCAACTTGTAATAGACAGTTAGGTTGTTGTGCACTATGGCACTATTATGTATATTTAGATATCTTGTGAGCTGATATGGCTTTTATACTAGATTATATATTATATCAGAGTATTTCACATGATAGGCTTGAGATTATCTTGGTACTTAGATGATAACATTATGTTGTATGCTCACATGTTTACGTTATAATTATGTCTTTGGTGTCAAATGATATTTGCACACAAAGACTTCTATTTTTGTAAGTAACATTTTTAAAAGAAAAATTTCGCCTATATTTTTTGATAAATATTTTTGAAATTTGAAGTTAAGCTAAGGTCCCAAAAAGTGATCCTATAACATTAAAACTAAATATGACTTAAGCATACTTCATTATATATTAGGGGGTTACATCTGTAGGTATAAAAGTGCACGAGAAGGGGGGTTGAATCGTGTTTTGCTTCTTTTTGTGCATCTGAAACATTTAACAAAATACTATCAAGCATTAAGCTTGAAGTGCAACATAAATAAGATTAGTTGTTTCAAAAAGTAGATTTATGAAGCATACAGTAAATAACAGAATGACTCAAACATTATAACAGAATATATAAACTGTAAAGCATAGCAGAAAAATAAAAGAGATTAGAGAAAAGTGGATAAGACACAAAGGATTTTTACTCATTCGGCCAAAACTGCTGACATTCAGTACTCAATAAAGGTTGAGATTTCACTAAATGTCTTTCTTAATCCAAGAAAGAAAAACTAGATAGTCTTTACATTAGTCTTCTCAAACTCTCATTTGTGACCAGCAGACAATCCCTACTATCACAAATTGAGTAGTCATTCACCAGCCACTCCAAGCTGAACCAAGTAGTTATTCACCAGCCTCTATAAGTTGAACATTGGGTAGTCTTGTACTAGCCTCTCGAAACTAACACCTGTGACCAGTAGATAACCCTTAATGTCACAAACCTAAGTAGTTATTTACCAGCCTCTCCAAGTTGAACCGAGTTGTTGTTCCCCAACCTTTCCATGCTAAACCCATGACAAGTAAACCAACTATTACTGTCCCATTAAAAGTAGTCTTTAACTAGCCTTCCTAAGCTAAACCGTGACTAGTAAGAACACATCACTGTCACATTGCAAGTATTTTTACATTAGCTTCTCCAAATTATCTCACATTGATCACTACTAGATCAATGATACAAAGGTTTTGTGTTTAGGTTGCCACTTAAACTAACCTACACTCATGTTTCCTTAACATATACATGAATAACCTAAGAAAGCTTGAATGACTTCTTTCTATCATGTCTTCCTAGGAAGAACATATATCTATTTAAGAACTTAGAAAGAATATTTTTACAAGTAAAGAATCTGATTACATGATGATATAAATCTTACTGGATGTGAGGAGGGATTTTTACAGAGTTTTCCTCTTCTTGTGTATAGTTTCTCTAAATTGTGACCATTGCCCTTAATCAGATCTCCAAGTGATATGTGTTGATGATCCATTTATGTCTTGGAAAAGTAGTTTAGAAAAGCAGGCTAACAGTTTGTCAGATCTATTACAGAATTCGTTATGGCGTTGAGGTTTCTAATATCCTTTCAGAAACTACTGTTACTTTCTGAACGTGGTTTCTGAACTCTTTCTTCTAGAAGTTAGGGAAAGTTTATCCAGTTGGTAGAAGAGATGACATGCCAGTTCTAACACTAGGTTTGACTTTAAATTTGAATTTCAAAAATTCAAATTTCCCTTCTTTTCCAGCAACATTGAGAGCTTCACATTGATGTGAGCTTTCTGACATGCAGTATTAGATCCTTGATGATTCTTTGATCTTCTGGTCTTCAATCCAAGCTTTATGATGATGAAAGAATTACAATTATGCTTATTGAAGATAGTATAACAACTGGTTCTCAGAGTTTGCTTAATATCTTCATTGTAAACAAACTTTATGATGTCTAATGCTACTTTCTGAAGTCTCAAAACTTGATTTCTTACAGCATTGATTTCCTCTTCAAATCATTGGTTATTTTAAGCTTGAATAAAGATATAATTTTTTACTTCCTTTTCAGTTCATATCTCTTAACATGAGATAAAATATGCTTGCACATGCAAAGTAAAATATATCCTCGTTTGATTAAGCCTTGATATGCTAAACGATAGAACCTATTTAATTCTTCAAGAAATTCAAGATAACCATTAGTCGTTCTTCAAAGTATTTTCTTTAAATTAGCTTTGTTGTTATTCAAAATGCATTGACACCTGATGGGTTGTATTTATGTATTCATTCTCCCTCCTAACTCTAGACATTTTGCATCTTAATTGTACTCAATTTATGGGTAATTGGTAGATTCATATTTAGTCCTCATTGGATATTATTGAACAAAATCACAGTTCTTTGCACCATTTTGATAAATAAATATGTTTTGAAGCTTCCTATACTTTCAATCCTCTTTTGTGAGTGTTGTTTGCTTGCAGGGACTTCCCATGTTGGCATATGAAGACCATAGAGATGCATAGAGTTTGTAGTATTGTTCAATTTGGGAGAATTTGAGGAGCTGAATAGTAGAGTTCTAGAGCTCATTTGCAGGAAATATTGTAATAGAAAATTTGTATTTCTCTCTATAGGGATTGGATAGAGGAAAATAAATTTTTTTTAGAAAGTTCAAGAAGTCCTCTATAACTTTCATGTTTAGCTCAAAACCCAGTTCCAAGAGCATCTTGGTAAAAATCAAGTTGCGAGATTAAAAGTTGTTGATGTTCTGATTCTATCTAGTTTGACCCTCAATTAGTATTTTTCCAATATATAGAGCTACAGATATCCGATTGAGGTGTGTTGGAAAGCTTATTCAAAGAGCTACAGCTTCTATTTCTGGGCACAAGAGCTAATTCAAACTTTTTGGGCCTCAAAACAGGTTTGTAAGTGTTCAAAGCGGTGTTACACAAGTACGTGACCGCTATAGTGGTTTTTCAAAGCAGTGTCACGTGAGTATGGTCAGCGGTCTAAGACCGCTATAGTGGTCACCAGGGAGTGGGAATGAGCCAAAATCGTCCCCAGACTACTATAACGATCGCTCATGATAGTATCAATTCATGAAATTGCATTTTGCATTACTTTGGGACCCATTGTTGACACTCTAATAATGTATTATATTTACCCATTTAACCTCGGTTAAGAAGGACCTTCCACACTATTTCTAAGACTACCTCCACTCTCTCTACTCTCTTCACTTTCTCTCTCCTCATCTCTCTATACTCTCTCTCTAGGTTTTGGGAACTTACAATCCTTATTTTGGCTCCTTTGGGATTACAATTGTACTCTCTATTACCTTGATTGTGATCCTCCACGTATGGAGGAGTAATTTTCTTTATCGTATGCAAGGATAACTGAAGATTGAGATTGTTTTTTAGGCTCCTATTTTTAATTGAAATTATGGTTGGTTTTTCTCTTCCTTTTATCATCTCTCTTGAATATTAGTTGTATAGATTACTGTAATTGTGTTTTTTGAGAGCTACCTGATTATATGTTCATTCACATTGTGTGTTGCATGCATAATTAGGATTCCATTAGAGTATTTGGTTAATTGATTAAATTACACCCATTTGGTAAGGGATTGGAATTAACTCCGTTGGGAAATTAGATTGCTGTAATTTTTAATTAAACTGGCATAAGCTCACGGAACCATGATTATGGATTACTAGTGCATGTATTAATCAAACCTCAGTGGAAGTGCAATTATGTGACCGCTAAGTAGAATTACATCATTGTTGTGTGATAGCATAAATAATGAAATTAACCACTGCTATGAATTTATCTTTTGAATCAATGATTGAACAAATCTTAATATGAGGGAATCCTTGTGCCGATAATTCTTCCAATAATATTCTCTCAATTTTAATTTTGTTCACAATAACTTTAAAATCCCCCAATCTTTCGAATCAATTAGAACATTTTCTTCTGAGACGACCTGGATTGCACCCTAACTGTATTTTTGGTGTAATTTAGTTATTAAAATATTTTTAATTTGTTGTGAGCAGCGACAACTCGCATCAACACTTCTTGGAAGAGTTCTGGAGCTAACAACATCACCCCCTCTATAACTCCATTAAACAAGTGAATCAAACCTCTAGGATGCCAAAGGGAAAAAAAATAGTTTAGACATATTTAAATAAATCATTAATTAATTAATTTCTAAATAAAACTAGCAATGGTGTAAAATACCAAATAAAATACAAATAATCATAAAAAAATTATATATATTTTATGAATCCTTGTATTATATCTCTAATAACCTTATGACAATATTTGATTAAGAAATTTATTCATTCAGTAATTAATTAACCTAATTAAGCTTGATTGTAGTTTAAGTAAATTTACTTTATTTTTAATAATTAACTAAGAAATCATATGAAACTTTACTATGTCTTTAAATAATGTCATTAACATTTTAGTATGTCTTTAAATGATATTTGTGAATTTATAAATTAGTTAGTGTTAATCTTAACAATTAACTAATTAAACTAACTAAATATGACAAACAAATTATGAAAATAGAAGTATTTTACTCTTATCTCTTCTCCATAAATAGCACACCTCTAAATACAACTTCACACTTCATTTCCTTCATTTTCATATAAAAAAACTGAAAAATTTCTAGTAAAACACCTCCAAACTATCACATTTTCTTATCACCTTCTAATACCAACACTCCCCACCATTTATACATGAATTTCAGCCCTTAGAAAAGGTTTAGAAAAGTTGAAGAAGCTAGTAGTCTAGCTTGGGAGTAGCTAAGTTTCTAAAGCTCCAAGAACAAACAAGGGGTTTTCTTTTACTAAGAAGCTTCATGTATGATTTTCTTGTATGATATTGTGTTATATGATTTTCAAAGCTTGTGTTTATTGTTTTTAATAGCTTTAAATGATTTAAAGATGATGACCTGAAGTATCTTAATCTATGTGTCTATGATGCATGTTTATTTGTTGATTTTCTCTACCTATATAGTTGAAAATCATGATTAAATATCATTTTAAATTTTGGTTTTTATGTTTGGGCAGCAGTCAAATTATGCTTTCTTCAAATATTTTAATGTTGTATAGATTTGTTTTGATTTGTTAAACCATGTATTTTTCCTTAATAAAGCTTTGTGCACAAGTTGTGAAGTTTTGAGGTGATATAGCCTGGTTTTGACCCCACTTTGGATTTGACTGTGAAGCAATTTTGGTTCATGAAAAGTGTTTTGTTTATTCACTGTAATGAATGGGTTTCAAAAATTTGAGCATGTAATATTTAGCTTGATTTGTGTATTATGTTTCTCTTAGGACCATTAAGGCTTAATAAGACACAAGACATTAAAACCTATTAATATTAATCATGACCTTTGTTATGAATTTATGACTTTATAGATATTATCGAGACTATTATGGGTTTTGAAGACTCATTTGGACTTAATTGAGACAATTTATGATTATAATACTTGGACTCGAACTATGGACCTAGGACTATAAATATTTGACTTGTGGTTATATATTTAATAACATTAAGAAATATTGTTTACAAAGATTTAAGTTAAGGTCCTATTAGAAACATACCATGTAAACTAGCTAGTTCCTTACTTGAAATGATTTCCTAAAGCTTAGATATCATTTTGAATATTTCTTGAAAGGTTCCATTGCTCTTTTAGTTTCTCTATGATTATATCCTTTTATAAACAAAAATATTTTGCCTATGTTGAACATGTAAAGGCAATTTACCTACATATTTTCTAAAGATAGGTTTTATGTCATATTTGGTGTACTTAGGCCTATGGAATTAGTAAAGAAAATAATGTATGAATACTTGAAATTAAATTATTATATGATTAAAAACTAAGTTAAGCATATTTTATTATAAAGAAAATGAGTTTTATTATAATAATGTGATTTTGTGCTTCAAGGGTAATTACAAAGTCTGTGTTTTTGTGAAAATTTTAGGAATCCTATGTTGTTTGGGCTTTATGTGAAAATTTGGAATATCTTGTGGTCTATATGTAAATATGAAAGAACTTGTGAAAACTTTATGTAATTTTCATACTTTATGGGTACTATGTGCACTATGTGAAATGGATAAATAAATAAGTGACACTTCGAGTCCCACCTTGTAGTAGAGAAAGTTGTTGTGAACACTTAGTCTTGTAGCCGCTAAATGACACTTCGCGCCCATCCTTGTAATGGATAAGGACTTGATGTACATTATAGTGATGCCTTGGGTTTGATGTGAATAGTAAAAAAAAATTTCGAGCCTGAGCGTGAATAGTAATTTTATGGGCCCATAGATGCATTAGTAACCCTGGAATCAGGATTGAAAGTTCCCCGGGACCAAGATAAGATAGGACAAGGATTAGGATAGAGTATTAGGGCCCAGATTAATTTTGGGTAATAATTTGATTTCCGAGTATGGTGTTTCACCCATTCATTAAAATTTCTATATACGATTTCTAACACCGAAAGATAGTTTAATCTTCAAAATAGGATAATGTTTATCCTTTAAAGCCAAATGGATGGCCAAGATTTAATCTCGACTAACAAAAATCCTAGCCATCCATCTCTTTAATTCATTTTGGAAATAAAGAAAAACACATTTGACTACATAATTATTATATCTAACCTAAGATAAATACCAACTACCAAACCTTATCACCCCCACCCTAACATTTTTTCCAAGAGCAAAAACCATTCAACCTCAAACAAGATTCAAATCTCCAAAAACCTAGCTTAAAATTACTAAAACCTCAATATCTCTTTACAAAACTTCAACTACTCATCATAACTTGCAAAACCAACCGATTGGGATTTTGAATCATCTCTAATCTCCACCTTCAGGTATCATACCCTACTATTCAAGGAAGGGTTTGGTGCTATTTGGAAGGCCTTGAAGTAAGAAAAACCATTTTTGGACATCCTTTGGAGCCAAGAGCCCTAAAGTTTCAAAAGTAGGGTTTTTGTATCTTTTCTTGTTCAATTCTATTTTCAAGATTTTTCCTTGTTTGAATTTGATATTTTTGGTTCTAATGTATGCCTATACATAGATATAGATGTGTTTACATTGGTGGAGTAGTTTGGTGTTGTTACAAAATCATTTTTGTCAAAAGAAGTTCCAAACTAAGTTACTGGAATTGCACTAATGCTTTGAATTAATGATATAATGATTTTTAATTTAAGTATGATGTGTATGAAGGCATGCTATAGACTTTCAAGATTGGTTTATAAGAAATGAATGAGAATCACTTGTGATTGAATTTCTATATGTGATTAATGCATGCAATTGGGAAAATAAAGGTAAGTGATGCATATACGTGACAAAAGAATGTGTATGAACTTCAATTGTGAATGTTCTGAATATGGGCAAAATGGAAACAAGACTTATGTTGAATAAAGGGGAAGGCAAAAGAGGAACTTCCATAAAGATATTATGAGTCAGTAGGCATATCTACTAGGAATAGATCTATGTGTGATTCGGAAAGGAAAAAATGAAGTCTAATAAGCACATATAGGAATTAGCTTAGTCTTGATAAGCAGTCTATTATCCATGTGTAGTGTTATCCACTAGTATCAATTGGTATAAAACTAAGTCTTTCCTATGTTGATAAAAAGAGAAAAATGTATTGAATTGAGTTCCATGGTCACATGAGAAAACACATGATTATTATTGTTCTTGTATATGATTTTACATAAAATTTATTGTAATTACTAGTTATGTTATGTTTATGTTTGAAGGAGTGTCCTACTGAGAATTTTATAATATTCTCATCCCAATATTTGTATGCATTTTGCATTGTATATAGATCCCGCAGATGCCATTAGTAATATTCTTCCTTGACTACTCACCACAATGGGAGTGGCATTAAGACCTTGACTTAGATTCTCTATTTGTCATAGGCTACTCTCAGATCCATGCATATGTATTCTTCAGTCGTTCATTCAGTACTTCTATTTTTATTGTCACTTTTTACCCAATGTTTCCCTACGATGGTGTGCCTTTCCACATAGCACACCCTGTTGTATTTGTACCCCCGCTTACACTGCTAGCATCCCTTTTGGGGGTGCCCCATTATCATCCTCATCTTCAAACTTTGATGCATCTATAGGTTCCGATGTCGCCATGGGAGGCAATGCCATCATACCGATGGCAAATGGCTTCCACTAGGATAGTTGGAGACATTCAAAAACTTTATTACCTATACATAGTTGTAGCCTAGTTTTAGGACCCTGCGAGCTCATCAACAGTTTTGCTAGATGTTTTTAAGGCTTGTTCATATATATGCTATTTTGTTGGGCCTTAGAATTAAGCAAGTTATATTAGGCACTGAATGTATTTTGTACTTGGTTCCTGGGTAGTCTTACTAGTAGGCTGACTTAACTTCTGGGGTAATGTATATGTTTAATGACTTGTATACAATGTGTTATGTGTGTGTGTGTACAAGCTAATGATGGTCTATTTCAATTCCTTAGCTTGCTAACTTGGAGTTTTATTTTATTTTATTTTCATTCTCTTAACTAGTATAAATATTATTAGTAAGTGATACTCTTCTAGTTATTGTGTTAACACTCAAGTAATGCACAGTAGTTAGGAGCATGTTACATCAGTTTCTAAACTCCCTTATTCTCTCTACAAACGTCATGCACGGAAATCATAACTAACTCATTCATGCACATAGAAGATACAAATAATAAACGTGGCATTCACACATGTTATTCACAATTAGCTATTTTAACATTCAAAGTCATGTTCATCAACTATATGTCTATACTCTTAGCATGCATGAATGAAGTACATCACACATATCACATAGATTAATCAATGAACATAGCTTGCTTTAGGGTTTCTAAAACAACCTGTCATGATAATATGCATTTAAGACAACAACATACTTCAAAACGCCAAATCATACTTGCACATCGGACCAACACATGAAATCAAGGTGAATAATATGGTGCTTCTTACCTTATTGAGTCCATTAAATATTTTCCTTTCTTGTTACCAAGTTGCATATTAAACATGTTGGTTTCCAATTTAAGTCCCTTTTATCTAATTAACATGCATATGTTGGAAAAGAATATACATCTTTCATGCAGGAGTCCCTCAGCTCCATCATACAAAACATCAACATTTAAGATTTAAAACTATCATCGCTAGGCTACTCTAATCATGTTTGTGCCATGCCCAACTCAAATAGAACCATTTCATAAGCATACACGCTCTTATTCATGTTGCAGAATGTAACACCCTCCCAAGTACAACCTCATCCTTAAGTTATGGCGTCGTACTCAAGAGTTGTTACTTCTAAGTTTGCGGACCTTTTTTTTTAAATATCCATAGTCAGTTTGGTTGGTTCGCGAGATACTAGGTCATAATTATGCTAAAATATATAGCAATGAAACCAAATTATTTATTTAATATAGAGTTAAGTACATAAGGGAAGCTCTTTTATGAGCTTTAATACACATCTGGTCTCTATTATAAATACAAACATAAACATATGACTAAGTATAGTCTGTACAAACTCTAGCTGCAAACTACTGCAAATCTGATTTCCTTTCATAAAGTAGCCTCCTTGTTCTCGGGATCAACCTAGAGACGACACGGGAACACAAAAACATAGGGGTGAGAATTATACAATTCTCAGTAAGGTAGCTCCCCAATTACACATTCATACTGTCATCGTCATCGCCCTAGCCACTTCGGTTTATTAAGAAAGTGTGAGCATGCAATATGTACATATCAAATGTTCATTTTAAAATTATAAAATCACCTTTCCGAAGTGGGTCTCTTTTATTATTCAATCACTTAAAACATGTATTTCATAACATTCAACATCATAGGAATTCCTTTAAGACTAATAATTTAACAAGATATACATATACATATGGCGATTACAATGATCTTTTCGTGCCCTTGACATAATAAAGGGGACTTTTCCGTGCCCTATTGGGGACCTCTTCGTGCCCTACTGGGGACCTCTTCGTGCCCTTTTTATACTAAAGGGGACTTCATTGTTCACTTAGCACATACATCATCCTCAAGCTCACATATACACGCATCGCATTTCTATATGCATGAACATAATTCTTTGATCTCATAATATTTCAAACCTATATATATTATTCATTCATTCCTCATAACATAATCTTAGAAGTTCATGGCATGCATTCATACACATCAACTTGAACCAAATGCCATTAGGTCACTAATTCAAGGCATCGTCACAACTTCAGCACATTGGCAGATTTTTCACTCAAGTAGCACAATTTATTTCTCATACCAAATGATCAATTAAAATGCTATAAAAATTCTCAATGATACCTCGATGTGTCCACAAGGTTCCATAAAAATTTCATAACAAAAAGAATTCTCTAAATATGTCAAAAAATTAGACAACTTCGGAGGTTAGAAACCCCCTATTTACAGCCAACAGCCATAGTTCCCAATTTTATTACCCTACCAAATGATCATATAAAATCATATAAATATTCATTGTTGGACTTCAATATGTCCTTAATATCCTATAAAAATTTCAGCTCATAATTCAATCATTTACTAGGCTAATAAAATGTCATAAGTTCACAGCTTTAGATTCAACATTTCAGGCAGCATATTTACAACTTTGGTTCTTGAATTTTTCAAGGCATTAGGAATCAAAATCAGAGCTCAAGAAAATTCATAGAACTATCCTAGGATGTTATCTTCAACATATAATTTTTATAGCTCATGAAAACACCCACAATTCCCTCAGAAAATTCGTGAACAAATACTGCCTGTACAAAAACCGAAATTCCAGCAACATGGTTCAAAATCTCTTTTAATAAAAATGATTTCTAACATCATCCAAACACTCCACCAAAATTAACACATCAATATCATCATATTATCAACCAATAAATCCAGAAATTTCGGACCAAACACAATCAGAAAAGTCCAGCATAAAATTGGAAAGGAAAGGTCAAAGAAAACCCTACTTGTGAAGCTTTAAGGCTTCTAACTCCAAGGGATCTTTCAAAAATGATTTTTCTTCACTTCAAGCCTTCCAAACAGCACCTAACCCTTCCTTAAACAGTAGAGAATAATAGCTCAGAGTTTAGCTTGGAGATTATTTAAAATTCTAATCGGTTAGTTTGATAGATTATGAGGAGTAGAACAAATTTTGTGAAAGGATCTTGGTGTTTTGTCAAGTTTAGGCTAGGGTTTATGAAGCTTCAAGTTTGTTAATGGTGGAATGAGAGAAAGAAGATGAAGTCTGATGTATTTGGAGCTCTTGTCCGAAATTGATGGTGTTGGAGTGATAAGGTTGGTGATTTATCTTTATCTAGGTATAAAACTAGTCAAAATGGGTATTTATTCCTTTTTCAAAATGAAATAATGAAATGGATGGCTAAGATTTGGTTTCTTGGTCAAAGAATGAATCTTGGTCATCCACTTGGCTCAAGATAAGTGGCTCATATTAACTTGGTGAGCAAGTAGCTTTTTCGGTGTTAAAATCGCACACCGAAATTCCACCGAACGGATGAGTTATTGGCACCCGAGTAAAATATAATAAATCAAAGGTCATGATTAAAACTTGCTTTTCAATTTTCAATCCTTATCATCCACTTGGCATAAAGTGATTGATAAAGCTTACTTAGCCACTAAGTAGCTTTTACGGTGTTAGAAACCACACACTGAAATTCTACCGAACGAGTAAAATAGTGTACCCAGGTAATCAAACATTGCCCGAAAAATAATTTCGGGTATAAAATCTTTATTTCTACCTATTTCTAACTATAATCATATAATTTCTCAATTTCAGGCATCTCCGGGTCCCAATTCTAGGTTTTATTGTCTGACACTCATGAGGCCCGCAAAACACTATTTACTTTCTTTTTTTTTTTTACAAATCCGTTGGATCGTCCTCATCATTGTTCAAAGTATTAAATTTTTGAAATTATGACTAATAAAGCTCAAATTAATTTTTTTAGATAATTTTTTTAGGGTGTTACACAGAAATTTACGTAATATTTCTATACACACTAACTAAAGAGAGATCATTCCAACACAAAAGCACAACTTATAAAAATGTTGTCTTAAACCAAGTCATTCACTATGAGCATGGAATAAAATTATTGAAAGGCTTGCATTTGCATATTTTTAAGTTCACATAAGAAAACATATTTCCATTTTCTTACTTTAAGAAAACTAGTCTTGAATATAATAAGGAAAACTATTCTACTCCTTTTTCCATAAGGCATCATGAAATAGACATGCACATGCATGAAACTGTACACTTAACAACACAGGACTACTATCCTTGCACCTTAAGACTTTGAAACTAGAATGCATAGATTTTCATGATCATAAATACATCAAGGGAAGTTATCCTACTCATCATTTTAGAATACACATGCCAACTCTACATTCTTATGCATGAAGCCATAGGTATACAATCATGGACATACCATTTGCTTTTTCAACTGATCATGCCAACAACATTATAGATTCTTGTAATACATATGAAATCTATGCACCAAGGCTCTAAATGCTATACAATGTGCAAGTATTCTCTAGTTTAATTCTTAATCTATGAGGTTCAAAGCTAACTATACAGATACTTGTTTTTACTCAATTGTAGTCAAAGCAATCAGATGCAACTAAAATGCATAATAATCCCCTAATTGTCTGTTACTAGGCTAGCAATTCATACCATGTTGCTTACATACTAGGCATGCATACTGAACTCATGTCATGCAAGGGTACAAATTCCAACATAAATTATGCAACAATACATTCTGTCTTTTATTTTATTTTTTTGGAAACATGACATACAAGATGTTCATGAAGTCCAAGATTGCTTCAAATAATTTAACTTATTAGAAACAAAGTATCAACCCTACAGTATGCCTATATGTATGATTCGTGCTCTTATCAGGATTCTACCCACTAACTTTAGGTCCGTCTCACGCAAACTCCTTTTCTCTAGGATCTTAAGTTTCTTTATTCTCTGATTCGTAACTCTGAGACAATGGGCAATCATTCTTCTTGTGCGCTTTTTGACTATATTCGTAGTAGGTCAGTGTGCCCCATAGGCACTGACTTCCATGGGGTTTTCCATACGACTTCCTGACTAAGTGTGACCAACCGGTCTGTATTGAACTTTGGAATTCTGGCTGGTTACTGCCTTGATCGCTTGGTTGGGCACTAATAGGACAAGTCGAGGAAGGCACTAAGAGGGGTGGCCCTGGTCAACGGCACCCGCTGTTGATCTCTATCTAAGCTAGTCATTCTTTCTTGTGCACATTATGATGCACTATAGCTCAGATGTGCTCACTGACTATCTCTAGCAGGTTCAAAACTACCCTCTCAAGGAGCCATATGCAACTGGTACTAATTGATTTAGTGCTGCTGCGGTGGCGACAGTTAGTAGGTGGCATAGCTTACCCGAGAAGAAGGACTAATGATAGGAGGGTAGATCAAGAATTTCGAGAAATGATGAAGACTCTTACTGAATCTAGACATGATTGAATCTTCCTTAAAAACTCAATAACATCACCTTAGTGCAAATGGCTATGGTTCCATTCACATAAACATCATGCCTATTATGGACACTTGCTCTAATATCATGCAAGGAAACTTATAGCTTTGATACCACTTTATCATGACTCGATCTAGGAATGTGATTAGCACATGAGGAATCTCATTCCTACGTAAGCCTTTTGGGGGACGTATATCTCTAAGTGCATAAAACAACATAATTTCATACTTAAAACATTATTTCATATAAACCTTTTTTCAAATATTTATTCAAAACTTGATATCTAAGTTTACAGAACTGAAATACTTTAATATACAAACTTTGAAAACCTCTTAATCATACTCTGAAAATCGATTTAATTCTTAAAGCCAAACATAAACTCATCTCTAGCTCGTTTCATCAATCTTTAACCATAATCTAAATTTCAAATACATACTTGAACTCTAAAAGCATATACATAAATATTTCTAACTTTGGGATGAAAGACATAACTCGAAAATAAATACATGGTTCAGATCCTGCCTGCACATCTACTAGGGCACTCCAAGACTATCATGGATCTAGATTAAGTCTTACTTCAAAGTAAGACTCATCACTGGAATAGCTGCGTCTACTAAACAGGGACTGAAACAAGATTTATACCTACAACTATGACAAGGAAGAAAAAAAGGTGAGTTAACCGACTTAATAAGTGAATTTTCACTCATCACATATAAGGACAACAACAACCATACATAGATATACATACATTGGCAAAACATTTTCAATATTTACATAATATGACTATTCTAGGAAAAACACTATTTATTCCATAACCTCTTAAATAAGCATCTGTGAATCCATAATTTATCATGAAAACATTTAACTAGAAATGCAACAACTCATAGAGAAACAGTAATCTATGGCTATATATATATATATATAGCCAGACCAAGGCTAAACCTCCTCTAACTCTTACACTCGAAGTCCTCTATCAGAACTCTTAACCGGATACCTGAGTTAACAACCTAGAGTAAGAACACTATTTAACCCAATGCCTATAACTCTGAACTCCCTAACTTATGGCTTCGCAACTCCTAGCTTCATTATGGTTAGACACCCTAGGAAATGGACCAATTCTCGTCTCTGGGTTAGACAACGTTATATATATATATATAACAATACTAGATTTCTTTAGTTATGCATGTTAATCATGGCATAAAAAATTCTCTACTTTGTGATCCCTCAAGGATCTAAATTGGACATCTAACTAGGTTCCATATCTGCTATGTAAGATTGCCTCTAAGGATAATTTCGTACCAAGGTTAACAATCATTTTTATAGCTGTCAACTCATTGTCTGTTTCTCTATAGCTACCGTCTAAACTAATTTGTACTTAATGTAAGTAATCTGAAAAACTCAAAATCTCTTAAAGCTCTGCAAACTCTAAAACTCTAGATTCATACAACTCTAATGATATGACTTTAGCATAATTGTGGCTATGAAATCATGCCCAAAGGATCACCAGCTTGTAGGCATTGTGATTTCAAAAGCCCACAAAATATGTAGCTGATTGTTGTTATGAATCATACTGAATTCTGTATTTTTGAGTATCATGAAAACTAAAATTTCTTAAATCATATCTCAAGCTACGATACTATCATAATTTGGATAACTCTAATGTCATACTTCAAATCATGAAAACTCTAAAAGTGTGATACCATATGTATTCAAAAGTTAAATCATACTCCTGTTATGTATCTATCCATAATAACTTTACTTGATTTTTCTAAAAATTTTCTGAAATCTCTTGAAAACATGGCAATATCATAAAGCCATAAAATGTGTTGACAACTTTCATAAACTTTGCTAAATTACATAATTTCCAATAAATCTATTAAACTTGATAACATAAAACATTTTCATCACTTATCATATATCAATCATGGTTTCATGGTTTTCTAAAATACATTTTTAATGCTATAGTAAAAAAAAATCATAACTTTTGCTAGCTTGTCATAACTTGTAAAAATCATATTCCATACCTATCATCATCATCATCATTATTTCTAGTCTCATAGTTAGAAATCATCATGCATGAACATACTTGTAATGACTGAAAAATATGATCATGAGTTTGAATCCACTTAGCATTTGGGGTTGGGAGTATGTGGGTACCACCAACATGATTTTGAGAGCTTGGAATGGCACCAACAACTCCCATAGAGCAACAAAGACTCATGATCAATCTCTAATATCATCTAGATAACTCTAAAACAACCCTATGAATATTAGGGGAGCACCCTCACTTAATAACAATAAGAAATTATACTAGCTCAAACTCAAGAACATGGAAGGGTGGAGAAAAAAGAGGCACAAACCATCAAGAATCCCTTACCTTAAAGCTTAGGAGAGGTGGATTTGATGGAGGATGACAGTGGAGGGGAAGGAGATCACCTTAGGAGGGTTAGGGTTGAGTTTTTTGAGTTGGTGTTAAGTATGGGGGTGTATTTATAAAGAAAGTAGGTTTTTAGTAAAACTGCATCGTTTTGGACATCTATCAGCATCAGAGGTTCTCGTTGCAGCAAGCATGAGCTTGTTCTGTATAATTTTGTAGAACATGAACTACAACATGGTTTCCTATATCTAGGGCCTTCCTAGCTACACCATTGGGTCCTGGGAGACCCTAGGGCTATATTGGACTTGTCTAGTGACATGTGTACCTAATGTATTACAAGATGCCTCCTAACAAAAATTGTATATCTTTCTAATATTTTTTTAAAATAAAAGAAGAGGTAGCTATTAATTTGCATAATCAATCAAGGTAATCATAGTAATATGGATGTGTCAAGGGTGCTACAAAATTAAATTTTTGCCCTTTCCTATGAATAATCGACTCTCATATCTAAACTTGTTTTTATAAAATACCAATGTTCTAAAATGCAGAAGGTTTTCCAATTTTCCTAATTTAAATAAAATTGATGGCAACGCCATTGACTCTATTTTCATAAACATATCTCTTTTCTTAGTTGTCATCCCCCTACAATTTCAGTCATGACAAATATGTTATTTAATATGGTACATCAACAAAACTTAGAAGAAAAATCAGAAATATGAAGTTGGGAAAGGGAATCGATTTAAGTTATACTTTATAATAGAAAAGTGCTAAGTGTACAATATTTTTCACAAGAATCTTAAGCCTCTAGTGCATAGATGCACATTATGTGCCACTATACACTAGAAGTATAAAATTATTATAAAACAATTTTACAAGAATTTTATGCCTCTAGTGTAAAGAAGCATATAATGTGTCTCTATATCCTAGTAGTGTAAAGTTGTTATGAAAAATATTGTACACTTAATATTTCTCATAATTTTAGAGATTAAAAGAATTAATTTTAAAAATTAAAATGAGTACATAGACCATTTGAACTAAGGGTGTACATAAAATAGGTTAGGTAAGGTTAGACAAAACCTGAACCTGGCCTTATTTTTAGAACCTGAAACCGACTCGATAATAGTTTGACTTGTGGCAAGGTCAAATCGGGTCAATCCGACCACCAAACAATATATGAGAATTTGAATATTATATATATTAAAATTATGAAATTTTACATGTAAAACAAAATTTAATAGGTACTTTATCAGAATATATATATATTTTAAAATAAACTATATCAATATAAATATAATATCAAGTTATATAAAATATATTTTTAAACTTAAAATTTGTAATTTACCAAGTAATTAATATAAAAACATATATCTCCATAAGACTTATTTGATTTCAGACTGGATTGAGTTAGCTAAAATTATAATTTGAACTCAACCCAAAAAATGATATCAGATTAAATTTTAAAACTCGAACTCGTTCTAATAAGTGTCAGGGCTAGTGTGGCTCAGCAGCTGGCTGGACGGGTGTGAATACCCCTAATTGAAACGACTAGACTAGCACAGGCATTCGACAAAATAAACGGCTTTATTTGTTGGCAATTTCACGATTCATACATTTGCCGTCTGCATTATCCTTTATCCATATTCAGGTAGACCCCCACCCTCACTCTCCCATCTTCTCCGCCGCATATCAATAAACATGCTCCCTCTGCCTTCATGGGCTACTCTCTAACACCGCCCGCTCCCTGTCTACTCCACCACCACCCCACCCTCCTCAATCCTCGCCTCACTCGCCGCTCCCTCCTCCTCCTCTCCACCGCTTCCACCACCCTCACCCTCCCTCCATCCCCCTCTCTCTCCGCCACCGCCACCGCCACCCCCACACCCCAACCTCCCAACCCCACCATCACCGACCGCGTGTTCATGGACTTCAGCCTCTGCCCCAACTACTTCCTCCCCAACCGCACTCTCGGCGACAACCTCGCCACCCTCTGCTCCGACTCCACCCCCCTCGGCCGCCTCGTCCTCGGACTCTACGGCAACCTCGTTCCCGTCACTGTCGCCAACTTCAAGTCCATGTGCCTCGGTGCCAGCTCCACCGGCTCATCATACAAGAACACACTCGTCCACAAGATCTTCCCAGGCCGCTACTTCCTCGCGGGCCGACAGGGCCGACCCGACAAGGGCGAGGTCCGACCGCCCCACAACCTCGCGCGGAACACGGAGACCGTCGACAGCAGGTCCTTCGCGCTCACGCACTCAAGGCCCGGCGTCGTTTCGCTCTCGCTCTCAGAAAACGACGACGAGGATGAGATCAAGCTTGACCCCGGTTACCGCAACGTCGAGTTCTTGATCACCACCGGACCCGGGCCTTGCCCCGACCTCGATAATAAGAACATTGTCTTTGGAACCGTGCTGGAAGGTAATCAATTTCCCATTTTCATCTGTATTTTTTTTGGTTATCTTCAAGTTGGGAATTTGATTGTGGTCTTATTGTTCAATTTGTCGGTGTTGTTGGCTTTGTCCTTATTCTTACATAGAAAAAAGTAGTCTCATAAGCGAGAGATAGAGATATATGACTTATACACGTGTATGATTTGTGATAAGCATATAGTGATACCATGTTAATATGTTATGATTTGACCTGGTGTAATTTACTATAATTGAAAAACGAAAATAATTGAATTGAATAGAAGCAAGCATATTACTTGAAGTTTAGTGGGAAAAAAAAAACCCTTTGATCTCTTGCCGATATAGAGTGAAACTTTTATCATATATCTCTTTTACGCACTCAATGCAATCAAATGTTTTTATTTCCATCTTAATGGTTCTTCTTTGCTGGTGAAACTTTCAGTGTTAAATGTTGATGGTCCACACTACACATTTAAGTTTGAGCTTCTGTATCAATCTCCTAAGTGAGTGGAGCTTCTTTGTTGGGTTTTCTGTGGCATCTGTCTTTAACTCTGTCCTTTTTCTTGAAGTATGTGTATGTACTGTGAGCTTGGTTGCTAAACCATGTAAAGGGTAATCAAATGGTTATTTGTTTCTTTCTACTTTATGCTTAAGAATTGGACTCGCCGGTCTAAGGTAATTTATGAGGTTATGAGTTCTTATTTCAAATGCACATATCATTGTTCTTTGTTACCTCCAATAATCAAGATTTGACCTCTATTTATCAGTACAGTGGATCAATCTGTTAACCTGATGTCACAAGTTGAGTTGAAATATTTTAGCTGTGGGGAGCTGGGAGCTAAGTTATATGAATCCTATTTTTGAACTTCATTGCTAATGACATTGCTCAGCTCCTAGTTGAATCGAATTGCAGGTTTGGATGTCGTCACTGCCATAGCTTCCATTCCAACCTACCAACCATCTGAACGAATTCGCCAGTTTAATGACTTGGCTGAATTTTTTGGAGATGAAAGGGCCCAGAATGCTCGAGCCATATGGAACAGGCCTCTTACAACTGTTTATATTAGTGACTGCGGAGAGCTAAAAGTTACACAGCCTGCTCTCTCACCTTCTCTCCCATAATTTTTTCTCATGTATATATTGTACCAGAGGATTTCATATAACTGGTGTCTGTAAAATCAAACTCAAATTCTTTGGAAGGAAATGGTGAAGAATAAAACCTCAAAAGGTGAACAAAGCAAAATGACTTGAAATTTGAAACGATATGTATGGTTCTGTAAATTCATTTCAAGGCTGGGACAGCTGTAGAAAATTGGTATGGTATGGCAGTCAATTGAAAGTTAATAACACAATTTTTATTGTGCAAAAATCTGCTTCTGTATGCTGTAAGGAATTTCAAGGATTTTATATTGATAGAGTTGGTGCTTGTATTCTTTAGAAGAGAATACCGTGCAGGTTACTGAGACTAATTTCGTACAATTTTGTGCCACTTCAACTTCGTTGTCATTTAGAAGTATTGGCTAATGAATTACTTAAGATTGCAAGAGAAAAGAAAGAGGACACGAGTACCCCAAATTATTAAAAGTTTAGCGCTACGTCTGTCCCCCAACTTCGATCCCTCAAATTTTACTTTTAAAACGGTTGTTGTTTTGCTCAGGGTAAAGGGTAGGTCTAGTGTATTGGCTTACAGATTGAACTGCTTCCCTTTGCTTAGTGATCGGGGCTATATTCTCTATCAAGGATTTGTTGTCTTCTGTAACCCTATTTGTTTTGGCATTTTAAAAGCATCAATGCAAACTCCTTACGAAGATCTTCCATTACCCGGGTTAGTTGGTACACTTTATTTGGGCCATTTTGAGAGGCCCAAGCCAATTTAAGCCCAGCCAAACCTTGATCATTGCCTGGCCATGGAGGTCCAGCAAGGTTGGGGAACGGCCCAAGAGCCATGGACTAGTAAATAGGCCGGTTAAGATCCAGCTGATCCACAAGTCCCCCAATCTAGAAGTCCGAAGGACTAAAAAGACTGATGACTAGTAGCTAGGTCAGTTATGGGCTGGTCGATCCACAAACCCCTAGCCTTGAAGCCCAAAGGGCTAAAGAGGCTGATTGTATTTAGTAACGAGTCCAAGTGGAGTCCATCATACCGGCTGAGAGGCCAATCGGTCCACGGCCTCTGAGCCTCAGTTCGAGGAGTTATTGGTATTTGGATAGCCTGACATTTGGCGTTTAAAATTTTCCTCTAGGATTTGGCAATATGGATCTCGAGTACATGGCCATGTGTCACCATATCATTAGTTTGGAAGTTGTGTTTAATCAATGCAACTCCATACCCCCGTAGGATGGCATACACATGTCCTGGAATCAACGGTGATAGTGGGGGAAGTTGAAAGGCTGGGAAGCAAAAGATCCCATGTAGGTGAGAGAACATCGAGTTCAGCATTTCCATTTCATCTGCACTACGTTCTTCTGCTCCAGTGTTTCCTTTTTCCTGCGTTTACTCCTTTTCTTCTTGATTATTGTTAAGTTCATGTGTACTTGGAAGGCATCTAATTCCGGGATTACTCTAGTTTGTACACATTGTTTCCATACCTGCACCTCCTCAATCCACTTGAAAAGGTAATGGCCTGTTTAGTTGGAGTTTTTAGTTTTTATTTTTCAGTTTTCAAAATTTTGTGAAGGAAATACTAAAAATTGGAAATAAAAACTGAAAATTGAAATTTATAGTTTTTAGAATTTTTAGTTTTTTCTTCACAAAATCTAGAAAACTAAAAACTGGAAACTTAAACCAAACAGACCCTAAATGTTACTTTGCCTTTGACCCTTGGCTATTTCTATTTTAGTATGTTGATGTAATGCAATGAATGGTCTGTACAATATGATAAGGCTAATACATTTTGTTCAGATGCATGGACAATTTATGCTTTGGCATTTTAATTTTCACTCATTTTTGTGTTGGAATAGGATTGAAATAGGATTTGTTTTGTTTGCTTGTGTCTTCCTTTGTTCATGTTTTTCCTTTCATCCCCAATGCGGTCTGAAATCGAGTACCTCTGTGGACTTTGTAGGTTACCTACGAAGGTGGAGATTATGTCTGGCCAACCGACAGAGGACTCAGTCCCCCCACCTGGTGAAGTGCCAGAATCACTGGATGAAATTGAATCTACACGTACATCGATCGAGGATTTACGGGGTTTGCGACCTAACATCACGGCCAAAGGTTTGGAATTCATCATGTGTGACCCGAGCGACCTAGTAACCGAGAATCCAGGATAGGGTACTTTTTTTATTTATGAGACAATCTTTGCCCGAGTTAGGGTATAATGTCCTTTCTCCGAGCAATACCTTTAGCACTTGTGGGCATTCCTCTGGGGGTTTTGACTATTGTGTGGGTTGCTAGGCTTCGAAGCCACCCTAGGATGTTCTTTTACTTTTGCCAAGTAAGCAATCCCAAGGCTGTCAAGGAATCACTTGTGTCCTTTACTGGGGCCCGGAATAAGCGTATGCTTGAGGCGTTCAAATTATCCTACAAAAAGCAGACTTACATAGATCGGTTCTTCAAAGTGAAGCCTAGTGATCAAGTGAGGGGGCAGTTCTTTGATGTCACTGGGGTTCCTAAGTTTCCTTTCTGATGGAATCCTAATCCTCTACCCAGGTCCCAAGTGTCGCCTAAAGACTTCTCTCCAGAAGAGAAAGCTCATGCGTTGGAGCAAGAACAATTATCTAGCGATATGTAGCGCAAAATCTGACCAACATTAAGTGTGCGTTTTTTATATAGGACAGGGATAATAAACTATTGCTAGAAAAGAAATTTAATAAGATTCTAAATGTTGGTTTAAGTTTTGCATTAACCTAATATTTTCTTCTTTATTTTTTTTCAGGGCGACTCCTATACTGGTTGGAGAGAGAAAAAAAGAGGATGGCCGATAAAGCTCTTCAATTTGATATGAATGCACTTCGAGTAGCTAAGAAAAGAAAGAAGAGGGTCATATCAGAGACTTCTAGTAGACCCTCAGGAGGTGAGGGATCAGCTAGAAGGTCCAATGATGTTGGTGTCACATCGATCCCAACCTAAGAGGAAGGGTTGCAGGGTGGAGATGGCGCAGTTCAAACTGACTCTGCCGGATTGAGTGATGAAACACTACAATTGTTGGGGTAGGTGACATGACCTCCACGCCCTCCAAGTCTGGTCATCTTCTCTCACCCTGATCCTTTATTAGAGGAGGTTGTGCTATTTCTAAAAGAGTTTTCAGGGGATGCAGGGGTTCCAGTTAGTTTGATTCGGGATCGACACTTTGCAAACGACCGTCATATCGACCACACCTCTTAACTACAGTCGACACTGCAAAGTTTAATAAGGTTAATCTCTTGTCTTTATTTAGGGCCCAAGAAGTGACTTCCCCAAGGAACGCCTCCATGGCTCAGTATGTAGAGAAGGAGGTCCAAAAGATAGCTACCCAGGCCAACTAGACGTAGGCCCAACTCACCAAAGCTAAAGAGAACATGGCCACTCTTGAGGAAATGCACGTAGCATAAATAGCAAAGGCCGAGGCTCAAGAGAAAACTTTGGAGGAACAGATTCAGAATTTATCCTCCAAGCTAGGCTTGGCTAGGGAAAAAGAGAAAGATTTGAGTGCAGAACTATCCAAGTGCAAGGCACAATAGGAGAAAATTGAGCAAGCCATGTTGGACGACTTGCCCCGGTTGGATTTTGACCAGGTCATGCCGTGGCATAAGCTGATTGAAGGAGTTTTGCATCTACCCTCCGACGAAGAAGACGGCTCAGATAGGGAAGGTGGCGATGGTGCGACCTAGGAGGGAGCTTTATGAAGACTAGGGGAAGCCTTGGTGACCTTTGTATATTGTGTTATGTCATGGTTTGCTTTAGGAATATTATACTTGGCACCTAAGTGTCGATCTTGGGTGCTGGTGGATATCATTCTTGGATACCGGTGAATACCAGACTTGGTGCAGTGAATATTGGTCTTGTGTACCGGCGAATATTGATCTTTAGTTCTGGTGAATACCAAATTTGGTGACGTTGACAACTTTAATAAGAATAACAAGTAGAGCGCGATCATTGAAATTGGATTTGAATGAGCTAAATCAATTCGGCATAAACAATAAAATAAAATCACCTCGGTTCTTCCTTAACTATAATGCTTTCTAAGTTTTGTCGCATTCCACACCTGAGGGATTGTGGTTCCTTTAAGTTACAGAGACAATAAACCCCATTACCTAGGCTTTCTAAAATTCAAAATGGACTTTTCTAATTGGTCATGAGCTTCTCTTCACGTAATTATGGTTGATTCGCCAAAGCACAAGGTTCCCCCTTTTTAAACTGCCTCTGGATGACCTTCTTGTTGTCTCATCAGGTGACCTTTTCTTTAGTGGTTGTAACCCTTATATAGGCTATTTCTTTATCTTCTAGGAGGATGTCCAAGTCTACTAGGAGCATTTCCTCCCTACGGTAGGTTAGCCAAAATGGAGTCTCTCTTGTGGAAGATTAGGGTGTAATGTAATAGGCCCATAATACACTATGCAATTCCTAGGTGCAGCAACCTTTTCATTGATCCAAGCATTTCTTGATCCCTTGGAGTATGACCTTGTTTGTTGCCTCTGCTCGGCCATTGCTTTGTGGATGCACCACAAAAGAAAAGACCTACTTGATGCCCAATATCTCACGAAATCCTCTAAAGCTTTTATTGAAGAATTATGTGCTATTGTTAGTCACAATAACATATGGTAAGCCATACTTGCAGATTATGTGCTTCCATGTGGAATTCTCCACCTTCCGAGCTGTAATCACTGATAACGGCATGGCTTCAATCCATTTTGTGAAGCAATTGATTGCTACAATGAGAAACTTGTGCTGGCCAGGGGCTTAGGAAAATGGGCCAAGGAGATCTATTCCCCGATGACAGAAGGACAATTGAGTGCTGGAACTATGCAGCTCTTCTAGTAGAGCCAAATGCATGGAAGCAAACCTTTGGCACTTGTCTCATTTTTGGACATATTTAGTGTAGTCCAACTTAATGGTCAACCAATAATAACCTCCTTTGATAATTTTTCTTGCTAAGGACCTTGAGCCTAGATGGTGTCCACAGAAGCCTTCATGAACCTCTACCATGATGTATTGAGGTTGATTGGGGTGAGATATTTCAGCGAGGGCATACTAAAACCTTTTTATAGAGTTGATTGTCCTAGATGGCATAATCAACTGTTGTTTTTTGCAATTTATGGGCTTCATCCGGATTATCCAGGAGCTCAACATTCACAAGGCATTTGACAACAGGGGTCATCTAGGAGTCCTTGATTGGTGAGTTGTCTGAAGACTCTTTAGATGGTATAGAAAGGACAGTCACTGAGAAAATAGCTAGCGGAGTTACGGTTAGACTGTGTGATGTCTCTTAGATCACGGTTCGATTATTTCCCAGCCTTCGGGTACTAGCTAGTTTTGAGAGAAGGTTGGCTCTTGCATTCCTGTCCCTTGGTATGTGTTCTACACTAAACTCACTGAAGAGTCTTCACTCTTTCTTTTACTTGTTCAAGTTATTGGCTCAGCAAGTCATCCTTGGCTATGTATTCTCTATTAACCTGTGTTATTACTGAAGAGCTAAATATACATGGCCAAACTGAAAAAACAAAGGAAATTCACTTGAATGTGATCAATTATGTCCTGAATTGGTAGCAGACCTTTCATACATCATACAAGATGAAAAATGGTGGACGTTACACGAATTGAGTCTAAACTTTGAAATAATAAACAAGAAATGATTATGAATTTAAAACAGCATTTGGGCTATTCTTACACCCGAAATACCTAGTTAGTAACTATTTGCAAATCACTTCTAGCTACCAACGACTTAACCCTAATCTCCTATGCCAATTGTAGCCCAGCCAGCAAAGCCTCATATTCTGCTTGATTGTTACTAAACTTTAGAGACTATTCAATAGCTACCCCATCTAGTCCTTCTAGAATGACCCCCTTACCACTTCTTTTAAGATTAGAAGCATCGTCCATGTAAAGCATCCAAGTCTCAGCAGGATGGTCATTCTCTGTGCTTTCTGATCCACACCACTCGTTGACAAAATCTACAAGAAATTGGGACTTGATCGGCCCTTTGCTTCGATATATGATCTCGTACTCAAATAATTCCATAGGCCAAGCAATCATTCTATCAGCTAGGTTAGGTTTTGCCAAGATCTACCGCACTAGTTGGTCGGTCTTCATAATAATTTGATGGCTCTGGAAATATGGGCATACATGCCTTGATGAAATGACCAAAGTGAAAGCTAACTACTCGATCTTCTAATATCAAGTTTTTGGTCCTTGAAGGACTTTGCTAACAAACTAAACCCATTGTTACTATTTCCTTTCTTCCTTTACCAAGGCTGCACTTATGGTCTTCATAAAAACAGACAAATATATCACAAGTGGCTCACCAATGATTGGCTTTGTTAGGATCGATGGAATGGCAAGGAAATACTTGATGCCTTGAAGGCCAACTCACACTCCTTTATCCATTCAAAACTCTAAGCTTCTCATTTGCAATAAAAAAGAAAGGTTGTTTTATCTCCAACTCCTGACATGAAGCAAATCAGAGCAGTAACTCGCCCTGCCAGTTGCTGGACTTCTCTTACTGTCGATGGGATTTTCATCTTTATGACTGCTAGGTATTTATCCTGGTTGGCCTCTATGCCTCGATTTGTCAGCATATAGCTGAGGAACTTTCTACCTTTGACCCTAAAAATATACATGGTTTGGTTCAAGCGCATGTTTTGTCGTCGAAGCTGATGAAAAATTTGAAGTAAGTCAACTGAATAGTCGCCATCTCCATAGGTTTTGGGTGACCTATCATCTACATATAACTCCATATTTTCCTAATCTGTTAGTGAAACACTTTGTCCATCACTCATTGGTAGATCACACTAGCGTTCTTCAACTTGAATGGCATTACTCGATAGCGATGACTCGGACCATCAATCATGAACGTTGTTTTCTCCTCATTTTTAGTGTAACATACCCTGCAACTTTATGGATTGATGAATGTCCCCACAAACTAACACATCCTTATTGTTGTGGCCTAGAAAATAGTGATATATTTCTAGTTGGACAATTCCTAACCTTGTGACTTGGCTTTCTGTGTTGATAACCAACATACTATCTCCAACTAAACATGGTTTATTACCATGATTCTTTCCATGTTTTAGGCATTCCTTGTTATCAATTGGCTTCTGCAACTGCTACCCTTTTCCATTCCCATAAGGAAAATCCCTTTTTATAGTGGTAGAGTAAGCTTGAACCTTATGCTTTGTGGTGCTAGCCTTTCTCAAGCCATTGATAGCTTCCAATTGTACTTTTCGACTAGAGCATTCTTGTTTCACCAATGCAGTGAAGTCCCAAATTTCCATTAATCTTACCTTTGTCAAAAGATTTTCTCTCAAACCTTTTTTATACCTAACACATTTCCAATACTCATTCTATATTCCTGATTAAAATATTATTATATTGATTTTTAATAATATTAAATTAATTTTCATTTTTTTTACAAACTCCTTATATTATTGTGATCATAATTATGTCTATCGAAATTTTCAAAATCCTTATAGATTATTCACAGTAAATTATTTTACCACAAACCATACTTAAAAAATGAGTTGTTACATTTAGGATGCATCCGGATTTGATTATATCGTGAATATGCATCCATAAAACTCAAAAACTAATTATATCTACCAAACGATCTATGTGCAGGAGTAGATATGAATCTTTGGAACATGCCTTGTTTAAGTCAGTAAAGTCCACATACTCACCATGTTCCTTTGCTTTTCTTCTCTACCAACACCACATTGGAAAGCCAGGTTGCATACTTTATTTCTTTAACAAAATCGGCCTTCAGAAGCTTCTCAATTTCAACTTTCACAATTTGTTATTTCTCTGCTATCAACTTCCTTTTCTGTTGAGCGACTGACTTATGACCCGAATCAATGTCTAACTTGTGAGATGCGAAGTCTGGATCAATGCTCGGCATATCAGACGGCATCCAAGCAAAAATATCCGAATATTATGATAACAAGTGAACTGTCTTGGTCTTGAGGCCTCATAGAAGCCTTGCCTTTATCATCATAAACTAATCCTCCTTATCTCTGATCTTCAGCCTTTCTACTTCATTCTCTGGTTGCGGCCTTTTCTCCTAGAAGTCCTCTCTTAGGTCAAGCTTAGTTAGGTTCACATCAGAATATCCGGTTAGCTTTCTTTTCTAGCCATGGCCAACCAAAGGATCTTCCTATCTATGAGCTTGTAAATAATCCAAGCAGCATTGTTGAGCCTCCTATTGATCAGATGTATCACACCAACTCCTGAGGTAAAGGGAAATTTCATTGTCAAATGTAAAGTAGATATTATGGCTCCCAAACTATTGATGAAAGGACAACTGGTGATAATGTTATAAAGGCTACGCTTGTTCATAATTAGATATTTAATAAGTATGGTCTTGACACCTCCAAAAGTGATAAGCAATTCCATATTGCCCTCTGGTGTGACTTGTTCGCCCATGAACCTGACAAGTCCTCCATGAGAACGAGATATACTTCCCTGTGATATACCTAACTTCACAAAAGCATCCACAAAAATTATGTCAGTAGAGCTATCTTGGTCTACAAGTACCTGTCATACCTTGAAGTTTGCTACAATGACCTATATCACTATTAGATTGTCATGATTGGGCTCTGTTCCCTAAAATTCATTAGCTGATAAAGTAATTAGCACACCAGAAACCTTCGACCCAAGTGTAGTCTGCCCAATGCTCATTACTGTTCAGAAGGATCTGAGGTGTCTTTAACAAGCAGACTCTGTATTCCCTTCTCTAGCAAATCCCCTTGATATGGTATTGATCACGCCTTCGATGGCTGGTTCTTGGTTTGATCTAGTGGCCTTCTCACCGAACTTCCAGGCCGATCGGACTTATCCGCAAGTCATCTCACCTAATCCTTCTAGTTATGGGAAAAGTATGTTGTAAGTCTGCCACTTCTCACCAAAGTCTCCAGGAGATCACAGAATGTCTCACTCATCCGTAGCATGACCAAATGCCCGATGGTACTCATATTTTCCAGCGATCAACATAATGTGGTTGAAACCTTGGGGCTTGTGGAAGGGCTACCAGCCTAGCATTGCGTACATCTCGAAGGGGCATTGAAATGAGTGTAATTTTGGAAGGTAGAAGGAGGGGCTCAGTTCTCAAAATACATGTCCCTGCTTTTGTCTGTGTTTCTTGGGCGTCTTTCTAAAGGCTCTTCAAGAGAGGTTTCTCTGGCCGCATTTTTGAAGGCATCCACATGGGATTGGGGATCGGACAATCCATCGTAAGGATGAAGGCGTATAGGTGGGCGATAATGGGAGGGTACAGGGTCAATCCTGATAAACTTGGTGAATGGGTGGCCCGAGTGTCCTAGGGTCGAGTTTTCAATGTTGGTACTGTACTAGTTGGTTAATCAAGTGGGTAGTGTATTGCTTGGCTGGTGGGTTTTGAGTGTCAATTGAGACTCAGAGTGATAAGGAGAAAATTGAGACTTTTCTGGTTGGTGTTTAGGTCAGTTATTCATGTTATTGATTTGTTGCTACATATCATCCAGGGATTTCATGATCTGCTCAACAAATGGAGGTGGTATTCTACTGTCATCATCATTTCCATTCCCTTTGCTATGCATATTGACCATCTTTTGAGAGTGAAGGAAATGCAGCTTAGGGTGATCTTAACAAGTGGGACTAGTTTTACCAGAATCCCCATAGATAGGGCCAAAATGTTACTGCTTTGCTCAGGGTAAATAGTAGGTCTAGGCACCCCTTTGCCTAGCGACTGAGGCTATATTCTCTACTAAGGATCCATTGTCTTCCATAACCCCTGATCGTTTCGGCATTTTAAAATCATAGATGCAGACTCCTTATGAAGATCTTCCACGACCTGAGTCAGTTGGCACATTGTATTTAGGCCGTCTTGAGAGGCCCAAGCCAATTTAAGCCCAGCCAAACCATGATTATGGCCCGAACATGGAGGTCCAGCAAGGCTGGGGAACGGCTCAAGAGCCATGGACCACTAAATAGACCAATGAAGATCCTGTCAATCTAAAAACTAATAGATATAATTTGTAGGAGATTGTAACATTACTCTTAATGGAAAATGATAAAATTTGAGAAGTTTAGACCTAGATATGATTAAATTGATTAATATTAATTCAAAATCAAATTTGTGGTACTAAAACAAATTGCTTAATATTAATTCAAAATCAAACTTATGGTACTAAGACATTTCACTCAGGGTCTCTTTTTGGAGAGAACAGGACAATGTCTGTTTGAAACATCCAGACCATGTATTAATTCTAGGGACATATTAAGATTCAAGATTTAAATAAATCATTATTTAAATTGCTCTTTAATGAAAGAAGAAGCTTTTGTGTACTGTTTTATGCCTATGCCACTACTAGGTCTGCTTTTAACTTACTGCCATTAGACAAACAACATAGAATAAATACATTATTAATATTTTTAATTTTTAATTTTAGTTCTACTATTTTGTTAACTAAATTTTTAAATTATAATATTTATAAGATTTAATTTTAACATACAAATAGAGTAAAAAAAAATATATCATCTAATTATGTATTAATATATATATAATATAATATAATTGAAATTTATGAAAATGGAATGATTTAATTAAATGATGGTTATTTTTTTCTTTTTACATTGTTAGTCTATGAAAATTGAACTCATTTTTCTTTTTTGGGTACATTGGCTGCATAAGGTTTGAACCTACGACCTCATTTAAACTACCTAAGTCCCTCACCATTAACTTATTCATAGTGACTTAAATTAAACTCATTTATAAATACTAAAATTTTTTTGAACATATTTACAAGAATTGAAAGCATAATTTTAAATACTTATAAATACTAAACACATGTCCTCAAATATTCATAGAGACCGAAATATAAAACATAAACACATCATTATTTAAATAAAACTTAATATTTCATTTACTTTTTATGAAAGTGGATGTTTGTGAATCTCATGGTTATGCCCCCTCGACATCTACTTTCAATTGATTGGTAGTAGACCGCATTAGTAATAAAATATATTAATTATTAGTATAAAATATTTGGATTACATATTGTTAGATCAACTAAATAAATTTGACTCACTCAACTATTTCAAAAATTATGTACATGAAAAAAATTTATTCATATGATTGTTTACAGTTCTATACTATCAATATATCTAAATTATATTTTATTTTATTATTATATTTTGGATAATTATAATAAAAATTAATTAAATTTAATAATTGTGACATTATTCATTAAATAACTTTACCAAAAAAATATATTCACTATTGCTTCTATAGAACAGAAGAACCAAAAAAAGTTTAAAGTTAAATCTTATAAATATTATTATTTAAAAATTTAGTTAACAAAACGGTAGAACCAACCTTAAACATGTTAAATATCACTAATATATTTATGCTAATTTTGTCCACTCCTATTGAGATGAAAGCATACCCAAGAGTGGCCCCACAAGACACAAAAGCATCTTTTTTCATTAAAAAGAATTAGATAATATATTTTTTAAATAATCATGTGTTTAAAATTTGGCTCCTATCATGTCCTTAAAACTAATTGTTATGTTATGCGCACACCACAACACCATACACCTAAGCTTTCACCTACGATTAGTGGAGGAATAGGACAAAATAGAAGTATGACTGTGTATTGCACATTAATGACATTGGCGTAATTTTAATAAAATTTTAAAATATTTCTTTCACAAATATAAGTTGAATAACAAAACACATTCACTTTGTTTACAAGTTGTTTGCGCTTTGTTTACAAGTTTTAAACACAGGTTTAGAAATATTGTATACCAAAAAACTTGGAAAATCAAGCTGCTCATAAACTTGTAAACCAATTGCAAAAATCTTATAAACCGTCAATAATAACTTTCTAACCCATTATGAAAACTTATAAACTATGTGTAAAAAAAAATTGTAAATTGGTGCTTAGGAGTTCCAAACCAAGTGTAAATGAACTTTTAAACCATGTTTTATGCACAGATTAGCTTTTCAAGATAAAAGCACTTGGTCTACATGCTTATTGGACTTGATTTGTAAAGAACCATTGTATTTTCCATTGGTTTACAAGTTCTTTGGCCCATGGTTTATAAGTTTTTGCACTTTATTTACAAGTTTGAAGCACGAGTTTACAAGTCATGTATACTAAAAATCGGAAAACTAAGCTATGCATAAACTTGTAAACCAATTGCAAAAATTTGGTAAATTGTGTATAAGAACTTCTAAGCCCCTGTTGAAAACTTACAAATCAAGTATAAAAAACTTATAAACCGTAAAAAAAACTTGTTAACTTGTAAACCAAGTATTATGCACAGATTAGCTTTTCAACATACTTGCACTTGGTTTACATGCTTACTGTACTTGGTTTTTAAAGCTAATTGTATTTTCCATTGGTTTACAAGTTATTTTCCAAAGGTTTACAAGTATTTTTGCACTTTATTTACAAGTTTGAAGTACAGGTTTATAAGTCTTGTATATAAAGTGCATAAAACCTATAAAACTAAGCTATGCATAAAAATTGTAAACAAAATGCAAAAATCTTGGAAACCATGTAAAACAACTTCTAAACCCACTGTGAAAAATTTGTAAACTAGGAGATTTGTCAACCAAGTTTTTTACACAGCTCAGCACTAGTATTTTTGTTGCTTTTAGATTACAAGTTTAATCCCCCATATGTAGAATTTTTTGCCATTGGTTTACTAGTTTTGTATGCTTTCTTCTAAAGTTTTTTTTCTTTTAGTTTACAAGTATTTAGCATGGGTCTACATGCTTGTTGCATTTAGTTAACATCTTTATGCACTTGCTTTATAGGTTTTCTACTACTAGGTACACAAACTGTATAATAAATAGGGTGGAGTATAAGAAGAAGTAAAGAAACACAAAAAACTTGTGGGAAAAGAAAATCGAGGCAGTTGAACGCAAAAAAATCATGCCAAAAGGAGAGTATAAAAGTCGATAAAGAGGTTAGTATTGCCAAGCATTATGTGGTAAGTATTTTTTAGTTTAATTAACACCACTATTCATTCATTGAATGGTTATTTATATACCATTATTTTATTTACTTTTGGAATCATTTTAGTTTGATGAGCCAATTAGTTGTTTATTTCTAGTGTGTGATGTAGCGTGCATTTAATGCTAAATGTTCTTTGAGCAAGATCATAGACATTATGGAAAACCTAACCTTAAACCATTGGCAGGGGAAATGAGCATTGGTAGACTCTCCTATTTAAACTACACTTTACTAAACCAGCTAATTATCTTAGAGCCGGTGAAGGCCATTGATATGGAGGAGGGGTGCATTCGAACCAAAGGCCACGTAATAAAGGTTACACCTTATTCGATAGGAATGGTGCTAGGTCTACCTTATACCAGCAAGTAAACTAAACAAACCTCTTATTGTTGTTTTAAGTTAAAACATCAGCAATAGCACCTAATCATCTATTTTTGTTGGAATAAGTCGACCTATTCCTTTGGATTTAAGTGAGGATCAAAATAATATCGTTAGTGAGTCTAGGAAACCCATTGACTAGGACTTAGCGGATGAGAGCCTTTATTCTTTTTGTCCTGTCAATCTTCCTATGTCCCACTCTAAAACAAGTGCCCAGTCCAAGGTTATTGGATGTGTAGATTAAAAGTAGCACAAGAAAGGGAGTTAAATTATGCTTTACACGTCTTTTTGTTTTTTGAAATACTAAACAAAGTCTATCATGTTTATCACTTGAAGGCAATAAAAATCTTTATTAGTAGGATTCAGAAAGTTACTTTTGAACTAAATGAAATACTCAGAAAATGTTTATAGTCATTTTCAAGAAATATATAACATAAATAAACACAAATGCTAAATGATAAAGTGATGAGGATAGATAGAGAGATATTACTCAAAAATTTGTATACTAGTTTAGCCAACACTGCCTGTATGTAGTTATCAACAACCTATTGAGTTTCACTAATAGCCCTTTCTCAACCCAGAGAAAGTGAGATATTTTTTGGATAACCTTCTCAAACTATACCCAGTGAGCATTAATTCCAATTTACTTTCACTTTAAGTAGTCTTATTACTAGCCTTTTCAAACTAACCTTACAATGACCACTACTGGATTATGGTACAATGATTTTGGTTTAGTTGGAACACTCATTTGAAAATTATACTCAAGTAGTGTATGAACTGAAAACTTGAATGACTTTTTTCTAAAATTATTCTTAAGAAGAAAATGTTATCTAATGAAAGCTAGAAAGAAGATTTTTATAGAAATTAATTACTAAGATGTAATGAAATTTCAAAAAGGCATTGGAAAGCTTTAGTGATCTTGAGCGAAAGTCTTACGTCCAAAAGTCTTATTCACGTATAAAGGATTCCTCCTTTTATACTTAGATTTCAAATGTAGCTATTTCCTCTTGACACATTTTGATATTCTTATTATGTCCTAAGAATTATACTCTAGAAGAGTAGCTAAGTGTCAACACTATTTTTTGCAGCTTCAGTACCATTGTCAAAAATGGTTTCTGGATGAACCTTCCGAAATAACTTTCATTTTTTGAATCGTGATTTCTAAACCTTTTCTTCTAGAAGGTGAAGATGTTGACCAAGTACAAAAGTAACATGTCACTATCAATACTTTTCTGAGATTTGACTTTAATTTGAAATTTGAATTTTCCCACTTTTTTATAAAGTCAACACAGTTTCTAACTATGCATGCTTTTTGATGTACTTTCTCAATATTTGATCTTCTTCTTTACTTCAGTCTGAGCTTGATAGGGATCTTCCCATCATGATTGAAGACTATTATCATGACTTGGTTCAAGGAAATTGACTTCTTCATTGTTGTAGCACTTCCTGAATACATGAACCACTTTCTAAAGATCTGAGTTTACTTTAGTTTTTTATGCTTGAAATTCGTTTCTCATATATCTAACATACTTAAGATCGCTTTCAGAACTAATTTTCATATCATTAAAATTTTGAATATCTTTAAATGAGATTATTATCATGTTAAAACATAACATTGTGAAAAATATCTTGTTTATTGAACTTGTATATTATGAGAATGGTTCTGTCAAATGCTACAGAAACTCAAGTACAACATTAGTCCATTCTTCATATATATTTTAACAAAATTTACTTTTTAGTCACTCAAAACACAAGCTATAAAGCTTTTTGAATGGTTTTGGAGCTAACAGGATGCTATTGTTGATGTTAAGAATGCCTGCAACAATACAATTGGAGTGCATTTGTGATAGATTGGCTAGTTGAGTGCATTCAAGCATACAAAAAAAAAATCAAAGGTAATTAAGGGGCATTGAGGGTATGTGTACTTTTAGTTGGCACGCAATTAATTAGTTATAATTATTGCCTTTGATATAATACTTGTGGAACATAATTATATATGTGATACTACTTTGGCCTATACTATATGACTTATATTATGTTCAAATTGCACATATTTGGTATGTGCATTGCCAATTTGGCTCCCCAACATCTAGTGATGATCCCCCGCTGATCAAACATTGGGATAGAAAAGCCATCCAATAGTGCTTTAACAAGGAAAGGCATAGCATGAATATACATTAGTTTTAAGGTGTTTAGATTAATTACATCATATTTTCTATTTCATAGTGAAATGTTTAAGGGTGGTCCTTATGCCCTGTTCCATTTTCTGTATAGGGTATTCTCAATGTCCACAAAGCAAATGATAATACTTTTGTTTGAGAGTTTTTAAACAGAACATACAAAGATGTGGTAATTGCTTGCTTAGTAAAGAGTTCCTTTAAATTGATTAGAATGGCTTTTTCATTTGTTATTTTAGTAATTAATTTAAACATAAATGGGTCTTTGTGTAGGGAATTAGGAAAATGGTTGTCACTTGTATTAAGACTAGGAAGGAACTTGATGCTAAAATTCAAGTGGCAAAGGCAAAGGAGGCTCATTGTATGAAAGAATCCCCCCACCAGATACACAAAAGAGAAAAATAAAGCATGTAAGGTGTTGGTGGAAAGAAAGAGTGAATCAAGAAATGAAGTAAAGGGAAGTTTGACTGAGTAAATGGCTCCTCTTGATGTGACATAGGAGAAGATCCAAATAAATCTTCTTCCACCCCTGTGATTTTCTTCTTAGTAATGAGGCAACTTGACCCTATGTAATAGGAAATGTGATTAAGGAAAGTTGTGGTTACAATGAAGACTTGCTTGTTGATATATACAAAGCGTGGGAGCCACTACAGACAAGGCATAGGAGCCATTGTTAGATACAGCCCACTACTATCTTGAGTACCCCTCCGCGGTAAAGGTTAGTTTGTATATTTTGGTAAAATATATATTATGTATTTTCATGCTCCATTTTTACATATTATTTAAAATTTGAATATATGTGTGCCATCTTAGCATGCTTATGCCCAAAGCCATTGGTTCTATAATTGTTCAAGTTTAAGAAGAGAACAAGGAGCCTCCTCCTCCTGGTCAGGTAAGAGAAAAGTATGAGGAGCCTTTGACCACTACTCTGGTTGGAGAAGATAATGAAGAAGCTCCTACCACTAGTCTAGTGATAGTAGAGTATGACAAACCTTTGACCACTACTCAGGTAAGGGAAAATAATGAAGAACCTTCTACTATGGTCCCTATTGCTATGTAGTTTCCAGAGAATGTTGCAAATGAAGTATAAGCCTATTGCACCATAGATTAGAGGAGAATCAAAAATAGAGTTAGAGGTTCTAGGGAGGAAAAACATATATTTCCTTTTTGGTTTATTTTATTCTTCTTGGTAAATAAGGGCATATGCCTATAATACAATTACTTGTATATGGGACTATCTAGTTTGAGTGCATGGTTTAGGGTACTTGTCCATATATTGGACAAATTGCTAACCCGTGAGGACTTGACCACCACTACTCCAAGAAAATGGATAGGCTACACTCATTCTTTAGTGTAAGGAATGACATTGGCTTTTGGTTTCAAGTTGTAACATTTGCAAGTATGTACTTCAACCAACAATAGAAGGAGAGACAAAACCCCATTATGTTATTATTTGCCATTATTTTTTGTGGTACTTTAACAAGTCTTGCAGTATTTCATCTTATGCATTACCTTTATGTGCACCAATATCAATCATATTTATTCGGTAATGTCAATGTAGGATTCATATGTCTGGAATATCAAAAACTGTAAAGTGAATGATGTCCTTAACCCATGGGACTGTTTCTTTTTGTGGCCACTGCCAAGTAAAGCATTTATATCAAAGTGCAACCTGATATGAATTTTTTATTTTCTTATTTTTTTATTTCTTTAACCATCCATATAGAGTTTGTGAAATGTCATTTGCCACTTGTTAGTTATTGGCTTATATATTTTTTAACCTCTAATGTCGCAGATTTTTGCCTTAGATGTTTATAATGAATATTAGCAGTGGCATGCACGTAATCATGAAGAACGGGTAATGCATGTGCTATATTCTCTACAATTTGACCATGTGGAAGACTCGTTGGTGCTTGACAAGATTGTCATAGGTTGTTAATAATCCTTTAATTGAATTGAATTTTCAGCAGTTATGTCCAATACTACAAATATATGATAAACTTATGTAGGATTTTAACATTGGTAAGCTGAACAATTCAAGGAATTTATGATCCTTCTGTAATACCCTGATCTTAAATAAAAAGGTAGAAAATTTTTTGAATGAGAAAGGGTGCTAATCACGCTTACCTGTCGTTCCGAGTCTTGGATTTCACTAAGTTTGAAACCTACATATCCTTGAAAGGCTCTATGATAGGGCCACTTTCTTGGGATCAAAAGTCCCGGTAATTGTTCCCAAGATAGAACAAGTTATAGAGTGATTTTTGATGAATTTTATGAATCCCTTAAACATTTCGTTTTTAGCCTACGAGTTTATAAAATTGTAAGGATTCCTAAATTTGAATTGAAACCCAAAATTTGGATTTTGATTTGTTGGGATTTTGATTTTTTTGATATTTTATCTGAATCCAAATGGGGGGTATTTCTTTATTTGCATTTATGTTTTAAAGTTAATGGAGAGTAAAATAAATAAGGACATTAACTTAATGTAAATAAGTGAGTAATGATACAACCCAGCCCAATACACACTAGAACATGAATTATTATAGCTCAAGTTGGAAGAAAAACCATTCTGGAGAGCACTATAGCGATAAGGGGAACAGTAAGGCGGTACAGGGGATGATTTTATGCACTCTACAATGGTTAACAGTTTTATAAAAACCCCTGTTTTGGTGTCTAGAATACACCAAAAGACATTTTACCCTCCCAAAACTCGAGAACCTTCGCCTTTCGCTCTCATTCACCCCCAAACTCCATTTTCTTCCATTTCTTTCAATTTTAACTTCAATATGCATTCCTAAGGCTTTAAGGTTTGTAGTTTTCTTAGTTTTTCTCTCTTTTCTTCCATTTCTTCTTGTCTTGGGGTTCTTTCTATGTTTATGAGGGTAGGGAGCTCTTCCTCCATGTTAGAGACAAATTTGAGGTTTTTAGTGATTCTAGTGGCTAATCTAAGGTTCTATCATTTACATAGCAGATACTGGTACTATTTATACTCCGAGAAACCCCGTCAGTGTTGAACCTTCAACTTCTACCACTCCAGGTGAGTAGGTTCACATATGTAACTTCTATATTAATTATTACGTCTATTTCCACCTAAGACATGAAGTTATATTTGATTTTAGAGTTTGTTTTGTGAACCACTGAGATTTCTATGAAATATTCTATTATAAACTATTAGTTTTAACAAGAAAACGTGTTTTCCTGAAAACCATGGGACATCCACTATTGAGGTTGAGTTTTTGTATAGTTGCATGATGAATTTAATTAGTTAAAGCTGATGCTATGATCATATGACTCTGGCACTATATATTGTTATATAAAGAGTGGTTTTGAAGCCTAGGATAGAAGACTTTATAAATAATAGCAAAAAGAGTGGGATTTCTAGTTGAACTAGTAGTAACTATAAAGAAACAAGCTATGTGTTAACGGCAGTTAATCCGTTAACCTTGGTACTAAGTACCCTTAGCTAGAGATTTATTGTCATATTGGGGATAATGATATAGAATGCCCAGATGTGATCAGAGATTTATATTCAGTTTTGTTACGTCACAGATATTGTGCATAACCAGAGAAGAGATTATTGTTTTTCTATTAGAGTACTGTTAGCTCTGTTTACGGAAAGTTAAGACTTGATAATATGATGTTAATCATAATATCCCCTAGTATTTTATTACATGCTCTATTATTTCGATGTTGTCTATCTTCTCTTGGTGTCCCATGAAGAGGTTCCAAGTAGGGACTCACTCACTGAGTTTTGGTTACAAAACTCACCCTTCTTTTGCTTATCATATTTTACAGATCCTGTAGCTGCTGAGCATACTCCACAGCCATCTTCCTCCCAGCAGCATTAGATTTGAGTTGCTGAGACTGTTAGGTGATATGTCTAGTATTTTTCTCTAAACATACTTCAGTATGATACAGCCAAGATTCTGGACTGTAGAGCATAGTTACATTTTGAATAGACTTACATGTTAGAATGTTATTTTGGACTATATAATTTATTTCCTAAGACACTTTGTATATAAAGGACTTTATGCTCATTTTTCGATATTATAGTATTGGCCTTTGAAACAGACTACGAGATTTCAGTTTTATGATCATGATTTTGAAAGTAGGTAATTTGTATGGGAAAAGAAAAAAGAAAACTATTTGATGGACTTTTCTTAAGTAAAGGTGCAAACAGAAACAATACAGGTCATGAAGCTTACGTGGGGATGAGACTCTTGACGTGCCGGTCACAGGCCCAAATTAGGTCGTGACAAAGTTAGTATCAGAGCCTAGGTTTTCCTGCATATCACTAGAGCAAGTGTCAATAGGTAGAGCATCATTTATGTAAATAAACGCATGCCTATTTGCATTAACGAAGTATTACTTGCGGCCTTTAGGGTGGTCAGTGTGTCTAGGTTCAGAGATAGAGTTCTGTTCCTTTTTACAAATGGTATTCCTTATTCTATGTGCTCTTGTCTTTCAACTGGATCTAGTATGCCTCCCCTCTGACATTCTGCCTCCCTACGCCATTGTAGCAGTGGATCTTCCAGCCCTAGTAGCCACCTCAAAGCCTTGGAACAGGCTCTGGCCACCCTTTCCGAGGTTTTAGCCAAACAGACAGAGGCTAGATCATAGCCACCTCTAGTCCAGCCACCAGTTAGAGATCTTGATGATTCAACCTTAGAACATTTCCGGAGGATGGATCCACTTACCTTCCACGGATGCTTCACTATAGAGTGTAACACCCTAAAAATTATTTAAAAATTAATTTAGACTTTACTAGTCATAATTTCAAAAATCTGACAATTTTAGTAATGATGAGGACGGTCCAAGGGAATTGTAAAAAAAAAAAGCATGAACAGTAACTTTGTAGGCCCCACGAGCCTGTTGAGACAGCTGAAACCCAAAATTCGGGACCAGGAGATGCCCAAAACTGAGAAAATAGAGGATTAAGGTTAGAAATGAAGTTTTATACTTAGAATTAAATATTGGGTAATATCTAATTACCTAGGTATGGTATTTAACCTATTCGGTAAAATTTGATTGTAATTTCTAACTTGCAGAAAGATAGTTTTATCTTTGTAAAAGGATAATGTTTATCCTTTGGAGCCAAGTGTAAGGCTAGGATTTAATCTTGAATTACAAGATCAAATCCTAGCCATTAATCTTATTTTCTTGGTCAAAGAATATAGACTTTATATTAAACAATTGTTACAACCTAATTTAATATCATTAAAAGCTATGAAAACTTACCTTCGAAGACACACTTTCTCAGCCAGCAAAGGGAGAGTATCAGAAACCTCCATTTTCCATTTCTCCAGAGCTCCAACTTGCCTTCCAATCCCAAAAACCTTAACCTATTGTTGATAAAACCTCAAACTCTTTTCACAAAACTTGTTCCACTCCTCAAACCTACCAAACTACCCGATTACAATTTGAATTCATCAACCTTTTGTACTTTGAGAACTCACCATCTGCTGTTTATGGAAGGGTTTCATGTTGATTTGGTGACCTTGAAGTGAGTAAGATCACTCTTGAAGCATCCTTGAAGCCAAGATCCCTAAAGCCACCAAAGTAGGGTTTTCTTTGGCCTTTTCTTTCAAAATTTATTCTGAAAGTTTCTGATTGATTTTAATCTGAAATTTTTCATTGTATTGGCTGATGATGTATTGATATTGATGTATTAATTTTGGTGGAGTGTTTGGATGATATTAGAAAACCCATTTTTGCAAATCAAGTTTTGAATCATGTGCTGGAATTCTCAGATTTGCACTAGCAAGTTATGAGTCACGAATTTTCTGATGTATTTGTAGATGTTTGTATGAGCTATAAAAATTATATGTTGAAGCTAACATCCTAAGGCAACTCCATGATTTTTATTGGGTTATAAAAATGAGTTTTACTATTTTATAAAAATAAAAAACCGAGACTATTCTTGAGTTGTCTAGACAACCAATTCTGAAGCTTTGAGTTTGTCTAATTTTGTTACCATACCAAATGATTGATTTTTCCACTGAAATTTCTACAGGATATTGAGGACATGTTAAAGTCCAACAGGAATTTTTGTATGATTTGATATGATCATTTGATAGGTTAATAAGATTGGAACTTTGGCTGTTGGCTGCAAATAAGGGGTTTCTAGCCTCCTAATTTGTTGAATTTTGTTAGCATATTTAGAGAATTCTTTTAACATCAAAATTTTTAGAGGACCTTGGGGACACATTGAAGTGTCTTGGATAATTTTTATAGCCTTGGATTTCATGGTTTGAAATGCAAAATAATTTGTGTTATAGATAGGTGAAATCTGCTATTGTGCTGAAAATGAATTGATGCTTTGAGTTGATGAAATAATAACATTGGGTTCAAGTATGACATATATGAATGCATGCTAGTGACTTTAAGGAATGGTTTGAAGCATGATTGAAATCATATTATGAATGAATGTGTATATGTGCCTCACGCATGCATTTGGAAAAGAATAGTGAATGATATGTATATGTAGCAAAAGAGAATATATGAACTTTAATCGTGCATGTTCTGACATATAGAGAAAACAGAAACAAGACTTAGATTGAATGAGGGGAAGGCAAAAGTAGGAACTTTTCTAAAATACTGAGTGTGCCTATTTTGACATATGGAGAAAACAGAAACAAGACTTAGATTGAATTAAGGGGAAGGCAAAAAGAGGAACTTCCATCGAGATATTATGAGTCGGTAGACATATCGACTAGGAATAGAACTGTGTGTGATTCAGAAATGGAAAAAATGAAGTCTGATGATCACATATAGGAATGAGCTCAGTCCTAATAAGCAGTCTATTTCCCCTTGTTTGGTGCAATCCACTATAAATTCCATTTGGTATAAACTATCTATTGTGGAGTTGTCCACGGCAAATACTCATTGGGTATAAACTAAGTCTTTCCTATGTCAGTCAAGAGCAAAAGTTACACTGACATGAGTTTTACTGCATGATATAAGCAAAGTCTTTCCTATATCAATAAAAAGAGAAAAATGCACTAGATTAAGTTCCTTGGCCATGAAAAGAAATACATAATTTATTATTATTTCTAGTTATGTTTTAGTTGTTATTTTTAATGTCTGCTTAGGATGATTTACTTGATGCTTAACATTGTAAACATATGCATTAAGTGATTGATTATCAAAAGCTACCCAACTCGGAAATATGATTTGGAACTTTAAAAATGAACCATTGGTATGAAGTGCATGATCACTCTTTTTCTAATAAACCGAAGTGGCTGAGGCGATGACGATGACATTATGAGTGAGTTTATGGGGAGTTATCCTACTGATAATTGTATAATTCTCTCCCCTATTTTGTGTGTTCCCATGTCATCTCCAGGTTGATTCAGAGAATAATGCGGCTGCTACATGCAAGAAACTCGGGATTTGCAGTAGTTTAGTAGTTGATGCTTTTCTTATGCAGTATATAGTTGTAGGTATATGTGTAGATGAATGTAATAGAGATTATATAAGTATTCAAGCTCACAGTAGAGCTTCCTTATATAATTTACTTGTATTTTTGTTACACATGTTAATCGAATTATGCCAGTTATTACACGATCTTATCACATTTGCTATAGTTATTTAAGAAAGGTCCAATAATTTAGAAGTAACAAACTCTTGAGTCTGATGTCATGACTTAAGGATGATGTTGTAGTTGGGAGGATGTTACACAGAGGACCCCCAGATACTCTTTAGAAAGATAGAGAAGATTATTAGGGTTGTTCATTGTTCCTTAGAGAGAGCAGCAGAGTTAGCTGGCTTCCAATTGGGAGGCCAAGCAGGTATTTGGTATGATGAGTTCCTACAGGGGCGTGGTGATTCAGAGCCGCCTACCTGGGAGGAATTCAAAGCAGCCCTCCTAAGAAGATTTCTATCTGAGAGTAGGCGAGCGCAAATGGTAGAGGAGTTCCTGAGGCTTCGTATGACCCCACGAATGACAATAGCAGAGTATGATAAGAGGTTTACGTACCTGGCTTAGGTGGCTTCAGGCATGTTACAGTCAAAGACTAAGAAGATTAGGCAGTTCGTTCAGGGACTGCCTAAAGACATGTTTCTCTGCCTTCAACACCCTGTCGTTACTACAGACTATTCTCTGGTAGTAGACATTGCTATGGGGTTAGAAGCTGGATTAGCAGAGAAGAGAGCTGCTTCTAAGTCCAGTAAGAGGGCTAAGACTCATGGTACATTTTCTGGGGGAACTGGTACCAGTAGAGGACCTATATAGCAGAGTCAACAGCAAGCCCAGTCGAGTAGGGTTGCCCTTTCAAATCCTACCCCAGTACGACCAGTAGTTTTCTAGTGTCAGAGTAGAGGAGGCAGTCAGTATTCTAGCCCGTATCAATTCAGAGTTTTCCTATTAGTCAGACTTGTGATAAACAGCACTCCGAGCAGTGCTTGATCGACATATTTATATGTTAGGGTTGTGGCCAGTAGGGCCACAAGAAGACGGAATACCCATTTCAATAGGGGACATCCAGTCAAGGGTCAGTGAACTCCACTGTTTTAGCCCAATCCTTCCAGTCAGCAACCCAAGGTGGTTTTGTTGCCCCAGTTAGTAGCGGTGCTAGGGGCAAAAGCCCTCAAGGCAGAGGCTCCAGTGGTAAAGTTTCAGCTGGTAGAGGCCAGAGTAGCGGAGGACAGCCCTGACTGTATGCCTTGACACGACAGGATGTAGCAGCCTCTAAAGATATAGTGGCGGGTATTATCAGAGTCTTTACTTTTGGTGCTTCACTTTGGTTGATTCCAGATCTATTTATTCATATTTATCCTCGTTCTTTGCTACACGATTTGAGAGGCCAATTTCTAGTGTAGAGAAGTCTTTCTTAGTAGGGATACTAATAGGAAGACCCCTCTTAGTTCAGTCAATATACAGAGAGTGTGAAATCAAGGTTCGTGATATAGAGACTTATACTGATTTACACATATTGGATATGACAGACTTTGATGTTATTCTAGGCATGGATTGGCTATCTTCATGCCAAGCTGTGGTGGATTGTTATAGCAAGTTTGTCAAGATTAGTGCTTCTGGAGATGAATTTCAAGAGTTTAAAGGAGTCAGTTGTTTTGTCCCAACTAGTTTGATTTCATCTATGTGCTTTAAGGCTTATGGACAGAGGGAACTATGGTTTCTTAGCTTCAGTCAGAGATATAGAATCATTAGTGCCAACTATAGAATCAGTCCCTATAGTCTGTGAGTTCCCCTGATGTGTTCCTAAAAGATTTACCAAGCTTGCTACCCGAAAGCGAAATAGAGTTTGAAAAAAAGCTGGAACCAGGCCTATTCCAATACCCCCATACCGTATGGCCCCAATAGACTTACAGGAGTTGAAAAAACAATTGCAAGAACTATTGGATAAGGGATTTATTCAACCGAGTACTTAGTCTTAGGGTGCTCCGGTTTTGTTTGTAAAGAAGAAAGATGGATCCATGAGGATGTGTATAGATTACCGACAGTTGAATAAGGTAACATTTAAGCATAAATATCTTTTTCCATGTATAGATGATTTATTTGATCAGTTGTAGGGAGCTAGATATTTTTCCAAGATTGACCTTCAATCAGGTTATCATCAATTAAGGATCAAGGAAGAGGATATGCCTAAGACAGCCTTCAAGACATGCTATGGACACTATGAGTTTCCAGTGATGTCCTTTGGGTTAACTAATGCTCTGCTGCTTTTATGGATTTGATTAATAAAGTTTTCAGACTGTTCCTAGATCATTTCGTGATTGTCTTTATTGATGATATTTTGGTATATTCTAAGAGCACAAAGGAGCATGAACACCACCTCAGGATTGTGTTGCAGATACTGAGGGAACATAAACTATATACTAAGTTCTCTAAGTGTGAATTTTGGTTAGAGCAGATAGCATTCCTTAGACATATAGGGTGCAAAGATGGTATCAAGGTAGATCCAAAGAAGGTTGAGCCAGTTCAACAATGGCCAAGACTTATTATATAGTATTAGAAATTCATAGCTTCTTGGGGATGGCAGGGTATTATAGGCGGCTTGTCAAGGATTTTTCCAAGATTGCAGTGCCATTGACCAGATTGACCTAGAAGAATGTCAGGTTTCAATGGTCAGATGCCTGTGAGGAGAGCTTCCAAAAACTGAAGACCTATTTGACTACTGCTCATGTATTAGTACTAGCTTTAGGTACGGATGGTTTTACTGTATATTGTGATTCTTCTAGGGTAGGACTTAGCTGTATCCTTCTGCAGCACAGCCCGATTGTAGCCTACGCTTCGAGCAATTCAAGAAGCATGAACAGAACTATCCTACCCATGATTTAGAAATGGCACCAGTAGTCTTTGCTTTGAAAATCTGGAGACATTACTTGTATGGAGTAACTTGTGAGATTTTTATAGATCATAAAAGCTTAACGTATATCTTCCAATAGAAAGATTTGAATCTCAAACAACGTAGGTGGATGGAATTGTTGAAAAACTATGATTATAAGATTTCTTATTATCCAGGTAAAGCTAATAGAGTAGCTGATGCTTTGAGCAGGAAGTCCTTAGGCAATTTAGCTCATGTTGCACTTATAAGGTAGCCTTTAATAGAAGATATTCATAAATTGGAAGCAGAGGGAGTCTAGTTTGGATTGGATGAGTCAGTAGCCTTCTAGCTCACATTATGGCTCAACCAACCCTAGTAGAGTAGATTAAGACAAAGCAGAAAGAAGACCTTAATCTAGTTAAGCTTACAAAAGATGTATGCAGAGGAGAAGGTCATGATTTCTCTGTGGATTCATAAGGTGTATTAAGCCTTGGAGACAGATTATGTGTGTCTAATTTGGATGAATTGAGGAAGATGGTGATGGAAAAATCACATAGCACATTATACTCAATACACCCAGGGTCAGCCAAAATGTATCATGACCTTAGATAGTTGTATTGGTGGGAAGGAATGAAAAGAGATATAGGCGATTTCGTAGCTTAATGCTTAGTTTGTTAGCAGGTTAAAGCTAAACACCAAAGACCTGCAGGGTTACTTCAACAAATAGAAATTCCAGAATGAAAGTGGGAGAGGATAACCATGGACTTCGTAGTCGAGTTAACTCGAACCACTAAGGGCTATGATTCAATATGGGTGTTGTTGATAGGATGACCAAATTAGACCATTTCCTGCTAATGAAGACAAGTTTCAGTGATGCCCAACTGTACATAGATGAGATAGTTAGACTTCATGGAGTACCAGTATCTATCATATCAGATAGAGGATCTCAGTTCACTTCGAGATTTTGGAGAGAATTTCAGGAGGCTCTCGGGACTCAAGTGGACTTGACCACTACGTTCCATCCACAAACAGATGGTCAGTCTGAGAAAACAATTCAAATCTTAGAAGACATGCCTAGAGCCTGTGTGTTAGACTTTGGTGGGAGTTGGTATGACCACTTACCACTAATAGAGTTTACTTATAACAATAGTTATCAGGCAAGCATTCAAATGTACCTTTTGAAGCTTTGTATGGCAGACGCTGCAGGTCTTCTATTGGATGGTTTGAGCTTGGGGAAGCTAAGATATTAGGCCCAGACTTGGTCAAAGAAACCTTAGAAAAAGTTTGGGCGATCAGAGAAAGGCTGTTAACTACTCAATCTAGGCAAAAAGCTTATGCTGATAATCGGCACCGAGAATTAGAGTTTGTTGTGGATGATCATGTATTCCTAAGAGTGTCTCCTATAAAGGGGGTATTGAGATTCGACAAGCGAGGAAAGCTAAGCCTTTGTTACATTGGACCATTTGAGATCTTAGAAAAAGTGGGAATAATAGCCTATAAATTGGCAAAACCTCCCAGCTTGTCAGCCATCCACCCTATTTTTCATGTTAGCATGCTTAGAAAATATATTCCAGACCAGTCTTATGTGCTCACCCCATAGACAGTATAGATTGATGAGAGTTTATCTTATAAGGAGGAATCAATTGCCATAGTAGACAAACAGATTAAGAAACTCTGTTCAAAGGATGTGCCTTCAGTGAAAGTAAGAAAGTAACCTGGAGAAACCACTCTAGCAAGGAAGCCATGTGGGAAGCAAAAGAAGCTATGAGAATGAAGTACCCATATCCTTTCCCTCCCTCAAGTACGTTTTCAGATTTGGGGACCAAATCTTTTAAAAAGGGGGAGTATGTAATACCCCGATCTTAAATAAAAAAAAAAGGGTAGAAAATTTTATGAACGAGAAAGGGTGCTAGTTATTCTTACCTGTCATTCTAGGTCCTGGATTTCACTAAGTCTGGACCTTACATATCCTTGGAGAGCTCTATGATAGGGCCACTTTCTTAGGATCAAAAGTCCCAATAATAATTCCCAAGAGGACAACAAGTTAAAGAGTGATTTTAATGATTTTATGAATCCTTTAAATATTCATTTTTAACCTACAAGTTTATAAAATCATAAGAATTCCTAAATTTGAACTAAAACTCAAAATTTGGATTTTGATTTATTGGGATTTTGATTTTTTTTATATTTTATCGAAATCCAAATGGGGGATATTTTCTTATTTACATTTATTTTTTAAAGTTAATAGAGAGTAAAATAAATAAGGACATTAACTTAATGTAAATAAGTGAGTAATGATACAACCCAGCCCAATACACACAAGAACTTGAGTTATAGCTCAAGTTCGAAGAAAAACTATTGTAGAAAGTGCTGCAGCAGTCAGGGGAATAGTAAGGCGCTGCAAGGGACGATTTTATGCTCTCTGATAAGCACTGCAGCGCTCATTGAGCACTGTAACAGTCAACAGTTTTATAAAAACCCCTGTTTCAGGGTCCAAAACACACAAGAACACATTTTGCCCTCCCAAAACTCCCGAACCTTCGTCCTTTTACTCTTATTCACCCCCAAACTCTATTTTCTTCCATTTCTTTCAATTTTAACTTCAATCCTTCATTCCTAAGGCTTTAAGGTATATAATTTTCTTAGTTTTGCTCTCTTTTCTTCCATTTCTTCTTATCTTAGGGTGGTTTTTGTGTTTATGAGGGTAAGGAGCTCTTCCTCCATGTTAGAGATAAATTTTAGGTTTTTAGTGATTCTAGAGGCTATTCTAAGGTTCTATCATTTCCATGGTAAATATTGGTGCTATTTCTACTCCAAGAAACCCCATTAGTGTTGAAATTTCAACTTCTGCCACTCCAAGTAAGTGGGTTCACATTTGTAACTTCTATATTAATTATTATGTCTATTTTCACCTAAGACATGAGGTTAGATATGATTTTAGAATTTGCTTAATGAACTACTGAGATTTCTGTGAAATATTGTATTATAAACTACTAGTTTTAACAAGAAAATGGGTTTTCCTGAAAACCATGGGACATCCACTATTGAGGTTGAATTTTTGTATAGTTGCATGATGAATTTAATTATTTAAAGCTGATGTTATGATCATATGACTCTGGTACTGCATATTGTTAGATAAAGAGATTTTGAACCCTAGGATAGAAGAATTTATGAATGATAGAGAAAATAGTGAGATTTCTAGTTGAACTAGCACTAACTATAAAGAAACAGGCTGTGTGTTAATGGCAGTTAATCTATTAACCTTGGTACCAAGTACCCTAGGCCAGAGATTTTAGAGATTTATTGTCATACTGGGGACAGTGACACAGAATGCCCAAATGTAACTAGAGATTTATATTCAAAGTTTTGTTACATCACACATATTGTGCATAACCAGAGCTGAGATTACTGTTTCTCTATTAGAGTACTGTTAGGACAATTTATGGAAAGCAAAGACTTGATAATCTGATGTTAATCATAACATCCCCTAGTATTTTATTATGTGCTCTATTATTTTGGTGTTGTATATCTTCTCTTGGTGTCCCATGAAAGGGTTCCAGGTGGAGACTCACTCACTGAGTTTCGGTTACAAAACTCAACCCTCTATTGCTTCTCATATTTTATAGATATGTAGCTGTAACATCCTCCCACGTACAACGTCATCTTTAAGTCATGACATCATACTCAAGAGTTGTTACTTATAAATTAGCGGACTTTTCTTAAATATCTATAGCCAATTTGGTTAGTTCACGAGATAACTAGGTCATAATTATACTAAAATATATAGCAATGAAACCAAACTATTTATTTAATACAGAGTTAAGTACATAAAGGAAGCTCTCCTATGAGCTTTAACACACCTTTGTTCTCTAACATATTTACACACATATCCATTCCACTAAATACAACATAATAAAAGCATTAACTACTACACTATTGTACTTCTGAGTTCTTTTGCATAGCAGTCCCTTGGTTCTCTGCATCAACCTGGAGACGACACGGGAACACAAAAACATAGGGGTGAGAATTCTAAAATTCTCAGTAAAGTAACTCCCCAATTAAACTTTCATAATGTCATCGTCATCGCCCCAGCCACTTCGGTTTATTAAGAAAGCGTGAGCACGCAATATGTACATATCAAATGTTTATTTTAAAATTATAAAATCACCTTTCCGAAGTGGGTCTCTTTTATTATTCAATCACTTAAAACATGTATTTCATAACATTCAACATCATAGGAATTCCTTCAAGACCAATAATTTAACAAGATATACATATACATATGGCAATTACAATGATCTTTTCGTGCCCTTGACATAATAAAGGGGACTTTTCCGTGCCCTAATGGGGACCTTTCCCGTGCCTTTTATAAACAAAAGGGACCTTTCTCGTGCCCTGTATAAACAAAAGGGGACCTCTCCCGTGCCCTTGATAAACAAAAGGGGACCTTTTCGTGCCCTTTACATATTAAAGGGGACTTCTTCGTGTCCTATCGGGGACCTCTTCGTGCCCTTTTTATACTAAAGGGACTTCGTTTTCACTTAGCACATACATCATCCTCAAGCTCACATATACATGCATAACATTTCTATATGCATGAACATAATTCTCGGATTTCATAATACTTCAAACCTATGTAAATTATTCATTCATTCCTCATAACATAATCTTGGAAGTCCATGGCATGCATTCACACACATCAACTTGAACCAAATGCCATTAGGTCACTAATTCAAGGCATCATCACAACTTCAGCACATTGGCAGATTTTTCACTCAAGTAGCACAATTTATTTCTCATACCAAATGATCAATTAAAATGCTATAAAAATTCTCAATGGCCCCTCAATGTGTCCACAAGGTTTCATAAAAATTTCATAACAAAAAGAATTCTCTAAATATGTCAACAAAATTAGACAACTTCGAAGGTTAGAAACCCCCTATTTACAGCCAACAGCCATAGTTTCCAATTTTATTACCCTACCAAATGATCATATAAAATCATATAAAAATTCAGGGTTGGACTTAAATATGTCCTTAATATCCTTTGAAAATTTAAGCCCATAATTCGAGCATTTACTAGGTTAATAAAATGTCACAAGTTCACAGCTTCAGATTCAACATTTCAGGAAGCATAGTTACAACTTCGGTTCTTGAATTTTTCAAGGCATTAGGAATCAAAACCAGAGCTCAAGAAAATTCATGTAACTATCCTAGGATGTTACCTTCAACATATAATTTTTATAGCTCATGAAAACACCCACAATTCCCTCAGAAAATTCGTGAACAATCACTGCCAGCAGAAAAACCGAAAATCCAGCAAACCACTTTAGAATCTCTTTTGATAAAAATGATTTTTCCACAACCCCAAACACTCCAAAAAAATTAAGACATCAATATCCATATATTATCAACCAACACAACTAAAAATATCAATTTAAATCAGCCATTAACATAGAAAAACGGATTTGAAGAAGAAGAGGTTCAAAAACCCTACTTTGATGGCTTTAGGGATCTTGGCTCCAAAGGATGCTCCAAGATTGATTTTTGCTCAACTCAAGGCCACCAAATCAGCACCAAGCCCTTCCTTAATCAGTGATGTATGAGATACCAAGGTTAAGATTAATGAGGAATTGAAATTCCAATCAGTTAGATTTGTAGGTATTGATGTGTAGAATAAGTTTAGTGAAGGAAGTTTAGTGTTTTATCAACTCTAGGCTAGTGTTTTTGGCATTTGAAGTGAAGTTTAAGCTCTTGGACATGGAGGAACCTGGTTTCCTTCTCCTTACAGCATGATGCACGAAATTTTGACCTTCTTGAAGAAGCTTGGCTTATGGTTATCTTGTTATATATAAAAGAATGAGTATTATATTGTATAATTAAATGATCTTTGACCAAAGTAAGAAAAATGGATGGCTAAGATTTGATTTGTTGGTCAAAGAGTGAATCTTGGTCAGCCACTTGGCTCAAGATAAGTGGCTCTCTTTAACTTGTAGAATAAATAGCTTTTACAGTGTCAAAATCGCACACCGAAATCCCACCGAACGGGTGAGATATGAGCACCCGAGTAAAATATTAATAAATGAAAGGCCATGATTAAAACTTTCTTTTCAATTTTCAATCCTTGTCATCCACTTGGCATAAAGTGGTTGATAAAGCTTACTTAGCCACTAAGTAGCTTTTACGGTGTTAGAAACCGCACGCCGAAATTCTACTGATCAGGTAAAATAGTGTATCCGGGTAATCAAACATTGCTTGAAAAATTAATTCTAGGTATGAAATCTTTATTCCTACTCATTTATAATCTTAATATTATAATTTCTTCGTTTCAGGCATCTCCGAGGCCCAATTCTAGGGTATCGGCTGTTCCGACCGACCGGTGAGGCCCTCAGATTACTATTCATATTTTTTTTTTAACAAATCCGTTGGATCATTCTCATCATTGTTCAAACTATCAAATTTTTGAAATTATGACTAATAAAGCTCAAATAAATTTTTAGACAATTTTTAGGGTGTTACAATAGCTGCTGAGGGTACTCCACGGCCATTTTCCTCCCAACAGCATTAGATTTCAATTACTGAGCTTGTTAGGTGAAATATCTGGTATTTTGCTCTAGACGCGTTCTAGTATGATGCAGGCAGGATTTTGGACTGTAGAGCATGGTTACATTTTGCATGGGCTTACATGTTAGAATGTTATTTTGGAATGTATAATTTATTTCCCAAGACACTTGGTATATAAAGGACTTTATGTATATTTTGCGATATTATAGTATTAGCCTTTGAAACAGACTATGAGATTTCAGTTTATGATCATGATTTTGAATGCTAGTAATTTGTATGGAAAAAAAAAGAGAACTATGTATGGATTTTTCTTAAGTTAAGGTGCAAATAGAAATGATGCAGGTCATAAGGCTTAGTGGGAATGAGACTCCTCACATGTCAGTCACGGGCCCAAGTCGGGTCATGACACTTTCTCTAGCCAAATTCAAATTGAGACTTTCAAGTAGAAGCTAAAATTCAGATGCTTCCAAAACAACCCAATGGGTGAGTACTCATTCCAACTTCATATTTAATTATTAAATGCATTTGGTTAGTAATTTCCTATCATTAATATTCATCCACAAAGGTATGACTATGATGTATACACTATTAAATACTTGAAGGAGTAAGTAGTGTCACAATGTTTGATGAAGACCAAACTATACCTCAATTGGATTTCGTGAGTACTATTTTCTTGCCACCCCCTTTATGATCAATTCTATGCAAGTTGAAAAATTGTCTAATTTTTAATTTATAACATGCATAGGGCGCATGTAGTCACTTTTCTTATGATATCGTTGTTGGGTGGATGTTAGATATGCTAAATGAATGAATGTAACACATTTTGGAGGCTACTAGAATTGATGACATGTTTGCTTCAACTATCTCTCCATTTGATCCTTCCAATTCTCCTCGTGTTGAAGGTCATGATGATGGTGTGGCTCAAGTAACCTCAAGCCTAACCAAGGTAAGACAAAGGCATACAAGTGGAAAAGAAAACCAGGACCCCAATAGAAAACTCCATACACTGCATGGCATGTAAGGAAGAGGCAAAAGAAAGGTGCTTGAGGAATCGAAATTAGAATTTGTGTTGTCTTTAATATTTATGAACTCTGTTTCTTATTCTGTTTGAATTATTCTGTGTATTTTCCATGTAGATCTCACCAATCCTCACTTTGTATATAAAGTGTACAAAGCACTTACATACGTTATTATGTAAATATTCATTGACATAGAGCATGTGAGCCAAAAAAAGTTCCAAAATTGGGGTGAATAGGTTTAAAAAAACTTGTAAATCAAATTGAAAAAATTTTAAACTTGGCTAAAAAAATTTATAAACTAGGTTTAATAAACTTGTAAACTAGGCTTAGAAAATCTGTAAACCAGGTTTAAAAGCTTGTAAAACAAGTTCAAAAAACTTGTAAACCAAATTCCAAAAACATGTAGATCTAGTTCAAAAAACGTGTAAACTAGGTTTAAAAACTTGTAAAATGCAGTCAGTAAACTTTTAAATTAACTTTTTATAAATCAGTTTCAAAAACCTTGTAAACCAGATTCAATAAACTTGTAAAATAAGTTTAGAAAACTTGTATTTCAAGTTCAATAAATATGTAAATGAAGATTACAAAACTTGTCCAGTCTAAGAACTTGCAAATCTTACAAAAGAACCTGTAAACATTTCCTAAGAATATAACAAACATCAAAAATTGGGAAATATCTTAGGTTGTCCAACTTTCAATCAACATGCATTGCATTCTTTATCAGGCAAGTTCAAATACACATTAACAATAGTCAACACTCATCCTCTGAATTTGAAAAATACTCTTCCCTCTCAATAATAATTTTTTCTTCAAAGGTTGTTAAAGTCCTCCCATTTGCTTCTCCAAAATTTGTGCATATCCTTAACATCGAATAATGTGCCATTCGCAGTAGCATTATGTTATTCTTAACCCTTATACATAGAAAGGCATGCTCTAGGTCAATTACACTTTTGGCTCCCTGCCATTTTTGTGTGCCAGTCAAGTTAGTTGCACCCGTAAACCAAGCTCTACCAGGTCACCTTATAGATCATGAGACTCTTGATGTCGAAAAAGCCATTAATCCCTAATGGCTTCTAATTCTCCCTTATCAGTCCTTTGATTCTCATATCTCTAGTCTGGATCTTGTAGTATGTGTTGATACTTATTCATGACTTTATGAGTATTGTCACTCTCACACTACAATTATTGTACCCCAAGCAATGAATAAATATGCATGATTGCAGTGGATACTATTAGCTCCAGAACCCTTCTAAAAGCTTTAATAGAAAATGTTTTGAATGACAACAAAACCAATTTAAGAAAAATATTTTGAAGGCAACTAATGTCTATCATATGTTTCTTGACTAAGCACACAAGTTCTCTCGTTAACATAACATAGCTCTTTTAAGCGAGATTATTTTTACTTTACATATGCAAACATGCTTTATCTCTTATTAAGAAATGGGAACTAAATAGAAGTGATAAATATATAGTAAATCAAGCATAAACATGTCTAACGGATTGGAGAAATACAATCAGCTCAATAAACCAAGTCACGGGACTTTAGAAAGTAGCATCGATCTTTAGAAGCCAATGTGTTCTATAATTTCCAATCATCACATTTGCAATATTTTTATCATCAATAAACTTTGATTGAAGACTAGAAGACTAAAGATTCATCAAAGAAACATTACCACACATCAGATTGCTCACTTAACAGTGAATTAGTGCGCTCCATAAGAAAATGAGGAAAATTTAAAATTCAAAAGTCAGACCCAGTAACAGACTAGCATGTCATATTTTCTGCCAACTTGGTCAACTACCTCGACTTCTAGAAGAAAGAGTTCAGAAACTATATTCAGAAAGTAGTAGTTTCTGAAAGGACATCGGAAACCTCAATTTTACAATGGCTTTTGAAACAACCCTAACAAACAGACAGGCTACTCTTCTAGACCGCTTTTCCAAAATACAAATAGATGATTAACATGTGTCACTTGGAGATTTGATCAAGGGCAATGGTCATAAGTAGGGTCATCAATTAATAGAGATGTTGTGTTTTCAAAGAAAAAAGGCAGACATTGCACAAAGAGCAAAAAAGTTATGAAAATTTCTCTTTATCCTCTTGTAAAGTTCATCATATCTGATAATTAGTTTCCTTGTTTGTAAAAGTCTTCTTTCTACATTGTTTATACAGTCTTCAAAGGAAGAATAGCTAGAAAGGAGTCATTCAAGTTATCCCAGGTCATTCACTATATATCTTAAGGAAACTTGAGTGTAGATTAGTTTGAGTTGCAAACCCAAACACAAACCTTTGTATCCTCGATCCAATAGTGATCAGTGTGAGTTTAGCTTGGAAAGGCTAGTCAAAGAGTACTTGTAATGCGACAGTAAAAGTATTTTATTGGTCACAGTTTAGATAGGAGAGGCTGGTCAAAGACTATTCGGTTTAGCTTAGAGAGACTAGCAAATAACTACTTAGTTTGTGACAGTAAGGGTTATCTACTGGTCACAGCTGAAAGCTTGGGAAGGCTATTGTCAAGACTATCCTTATTCTTTCTCGGATTTGAGAAAGGTTTAGTGGAACTCAATTGTTATTGAGAACTAGATGTAGGCAAGTTGGACGAACCAGTATAAAAACTTCTGAGCAGTATCTCTCTTCTCCTTCATCTTCTATTTATTTATTGCATTCAGTTTGATTACTATGTTCCTTCTGGAAAGCTTTCTTTTATACATTTGATTAACTTTCTTAATTCAGAAAGCTCACTTTTTGACATGTTTAACTCTATTTCTGTTGCACTTCAAACTCACAGCTTGATAGTATAATGATTAATTTTTTTAGAAGCTAAAAAGGAAATAAAAAGTAAAGCATTATTCACCCCCCTTTCATGCACTTTTCTACCTACAAATAGATCAATTGAAGCACTACGCCTCATGAGTGCATATTGTATGCATGCATCCATCTAAATATGAGAATGTTCACATGTGAATGTTGTAACTGGTAGTTATGTATTTAAGTGACAAAAACATACCGTTATTGCAAATCTAATGATTATGGACAATAAATGTTTTTAATTTATATCAAATATTTAATAACAATAAATAGTTGTTTGCTTAAATAACTTGTGAATACTATATCTTAACGTAAGCAGTATATTGTCAATATGCACCAATAACTTGAATTCACTATTCTCCTATGACACAATGGAAAGCACCCACTACTTACAAGTGAGAAATAAAATAAAAGAACAATAATTGAATGTGTTATTTGCACCTTTGTTTATAAATAGTCATAATATGAATTTAGTCACCATACATGTATTCATGGATGACATCAACCTTCTTTTATTACCCCCTTTTCATGATATTTTACATTCTGGAAAAAACATGTATGAGTATCTAGGTTGAGTGTGGGCTTTGGAAAAGAACATGTTTCGATATAACTTACACTCTTGATAGTGGTTCCGTGTGTCAAACATTAACACATATCAAAGAGGTTGTTGATACCAAGTGGAAGAGAATGGACGACTGAGGATAGAATTGATTTAATGTTACCTAAGACACTCACAGTGTCATTCACTAATTTTAAATCAAGATAATAATGTCATGGCCATTAACATAATTTGACACAAGAACAACCAAATGAAAATTAAGCTCCACAAATATAGGGCAATTCAACGTACAACTCATGGAAGAAGTTCATTTGATTATAGTGAAACAGAAATTCATTTGATGAACATAGAAAATAGTCTGGAGTATTCCACTAATGGTGACTTGTCTTATGACGATCCCATGTATTAATAAAATATGATTTCCCCATTTTATGGTTTCAGTTTATAGTTGGAAGGCTTTTAATAAAAGCATTTCTTCTTTAACAACGGTTTACAATTTTTTGTAATGGTTTACAAGTTTTCTTGCAATGGTTTATGAGTTTTCTTCTAAATATCCATAGTTTATAGATGTTATCACCATTAGTTGTGAAAGCCACATGGTACTCAGTGGAAAACTGTTAGCTCCAGAACTCTTCAGAAAGCTTTCATTAAATATGTTTTGAATGATAACAAAATAAATTCTGTGAAAATATTTTGAAGAAAGGATTAACTGTTTGCTTGAGTTTATGAACTATTTAACAGGACTATTGTCATAGCATATAAATTCAATCTGTGACATATTTTTCACAATATCATGTTTCAACATGATTTAAATCTTATTTAAAGAGATCCAATGTTATAAAGATGTGAAAAATAGTTCAAAAAAATTAATTGAAATATGTAAAAAGCATGAGAAAGCAAGAAAAAGCATTATAAATCAGGTCTCCGTCTTTAGAAAGTGGTTCGTGCATGTGTCATTGAGAAAGTAATTTCTCATGATCATGTCAAGTACATCATCATCAGTTACATTAGTTATCATCTCTGAAGAACATATATATCACCAGAAGATCTTTATCAATCTCAAAGAGAAATTCATAAGATAAACAAAAAGCTTAGAAAGTGCAAAACTACATTAGAAAGCTCATTTACATTAGAAACCATATTTATAAATATAAATATATTTATAGTTATAGCTATAGCTATAAAATCATTGTTCCATAAATATAAAAACAAAAAACAAAAAATAGCATTTGAAAAACAAATTTGGAAATGACTTCAAATTCAATTGTGAAAAGTTAAAATCGAACCTACCACTCATTAAGAAAAATTCAAGTCTACCATGTAATCTGGCATAAACGTGTCAAATCTTGTTGCCATTAAAAATACTTAAACCAAGTAGTCCTTCACCATGCAGAAATACAGTCATTTATATTTGATGCCCATGGTTCTCGAGCTATATTGCTATGCTAGAGTGGCAGAGCACAACCATTCCACTTATGCCAGTTGAGTGTTGGGGAGGAGAACTCGAAAATAGCTACCATAACCTTCAACTCCCCTTTAAAACCTTGGGCAGTAATCACCACCTTCTCTTCAAAATTCTCCACAGAGTTCCATAGAAACAATTCCATATTTTGTAATATCTTCCACAGAAGAATTGTAAGTTGAGCCCATGGTGCCATTAGAACTCATAACCAACATGGCCGCCCAATCCCCTTCCTACCATCTTTTTCCCTCTCCTTCTCCCATACCCACTACAAGCCTCAGTCATTGGTTCTACCAGTTCAATTTTAGTGATCCCAACTACTGCTCCCACTAATCAAGCTGGATGATTCAACTGGTCATTGGCTTGGGTGTGGTGATTATCTTGTTGGCAAATCATGTCGTCTGCTCATTCATCAAGAAGCTGTATTCAACCCCTTCCCCATTACTGTTGTTTGCTTTTGGGGCCTCGCCTCCATCGTCTCACAAGGAGTAGGCCTCCCCTAAGCCTACGGTGTCGCCTTAGTCTTCCAAGGAGTGAACCTCACCTAAGCCAACCTCCCCACCTTAGTTTCTCGAGATGCGAATCTCCTTTAATGGTCTTACTCCTACCAATGAATCGTCTAAGGATTCATAGTGCTTGGTCTAACTAGCTTGTCCTATAAGTTTTAATATTTTTTGTAATCTTGGTCTTTATTTTTGTTAATATTTGTGTAGTTTTTGTATTAATTGCACATTATTGTAACAAACTTAAAGTGGTTATCATTCATAGAAGTGTTACCTATATATACGAGTGTTCGAGGTTAACTTTGCTTACAGTAAACTGAGGTTAGATTAACCATAGGATCCATAACGAACGAACAAAACTCTAACTAAGTAACTAATGAAATACAAGATAACTAAGGTAACTCTTTTAGTTGTAACTAGTGTAGTAATTTGTGCGAAATGAAAAGATTAATTAGATTATATGCAAAGTGAATAATATGATTGTAAAAATAACTATTCTGATAACATGTTATATATATATATATTAACCATAACAACATAATACAATTAATTTATGTTTTAATTTTCCTAGAATATTAAACAAATTCCATGACCTGTGGGATGTATGAAAACAATAATAAGTATTATTAACTATAGATAGAATTAAATTAATACTACTAAAAAAGATTGTACTCGAGAACAATATTTAATGAAAGAAATAATATTCTCAATCTCTTGAAATGTCCAACACATTACATTTCAAGTTATCTTGACCAACATCAGATTCAATTTTAGGTGTTTCCTTATATCGGGACAAGAAGTTTGTCACCATGGTGGTGACTGAATCTAAACCATTAGAATCAAACACTATACCAAAAAGTGGGTTTTACGTTGGTTGGTTTGCGGCGGTTCACGAAAACTGCCGCCAAATAATTACTTTATGGCGGTTCTTGCGATTGTTATGCAACTGCCGCCAATAACTAGCATATAGTGGTGATTTCGTGCTCATAGCCATAGAGTAGCAGTGGTTTACACAGCGGTCACAAGTTACCTCAACATATTGCGGCGGTTTTACAGAACTGCCATGGAATAATAGTTCATTGCAGCGGTTAAAGTGGCAATTTCAATTTAAATCACCCTACAAAACCGCCACAAATTGCAAAATTTTGTTTTTTTATGTAAATTACCACTAGGCCAATTCTAATAGCTTCAATTTTTAAAATTTTTATATAAATATGTAAAAAATGAAATTATATTTCTATTATTATTACTAGTATCGTGCCTATGTTGAGTCGCATTTTTACTTTTATTTTTAGCTATTTATGTGATTAAATTTGTTATAAGTATGTTGTCACAACATTTTAGAGCATGCCACAGTGAGAAACAATTTTGTTTTAAAAGATTAGATTGACACTACATACAAAAAATCTAAAGAAGATTTGATTTAAAAATAAAAAATAATTAAGAAATATTTTATCTAAAAAATAATTAGAAAATGATTTGGTTGATAGAAATGAGATTAATCAATTCTAATTTTATTTTTTATTTTTAAAGCGGTTAATTTCATCTTGTCTAATCTACTTGTACCAAGCTCATGTCTTTAGACATTATCTACCTTCTAGAATCGGAAATGGATTATAATTACACTTATATGAGAACAAGTCCAGCAGCAAATAACACCCTCAGAACCCAGTCAGGTGGTAGTCATAGCAATTATGCAAGCAAAATAATGCAAGATTCCCAAGATCTAGACAAAGAAAACTTAGAGATAGATGTGGACTAGATGCTGACAGACATGGAAATAAGGCTTTGTGAGAAAAAAGTAGAAAAAGGAGGAAGACCAGTACATGAACCTGTCACCAAGTCATGAATATAGGTAGAAGAATGCACAAGAAGGGGGTTAAATCGTGCATCATTTCTCTTTGTCTCTTTAGCTTCTGAAAACTTAAACATAATACTATCAAGCTTAACGCTTGAAGTGCAGCGAAAACAATTTTAGAGGTTTTGGAAAATAACTTTCTGAAGTACAGTGTTAGTAACAAAATGACTAAAAAGATAGGCTATAAGCAAATATGAACAAATAATCACAGAGTAGTGAATATAAAACAGATAAGGGAGAAAAAGATATTGTATAGATATTTTTATACTATTTCGGCCAACCAGTCTATATCCAGTTCTCAACCACCGTTGAGCTTCACTAAAACTTTTCTCAACCCAAGAACGAAAATAGATAGTCTTTACAATAACCTTCCCAAGTTCTAACTTGTGACCAGTAGACAACCCCTACTGTCACAAACCAAATAATTATTTATCAACCTCTTCAAGCTGAACTGAGTAGTCTTTAACCAGTATCTTCAAACTAAACTGTGACCAATAGACAATCTCTACTATCACAAACCAAATAATTATTTACTAGCCTCTTCAAGTTGAACCAAGTAGTCTTTGACTAGCCTCTCCAAGCTAAACTATGACCAGTAGACGACCTCTACTTTCGCAACTCAAATAATTATTCACCAGCCTCTTCAAGTTAAACCGAGTAGTCTTTGACCAGCATCTCCAAGCTGAACCGAGTAGTATTATACTAGCCTTTCCAAACTAAATTGTGACCAGCAAGAACACTTTACTGTTGCATTGCAAGTAGTTTTACCTTAGCCTTTCTGAGCTATCTCACACCAATCACTATTGGATTGAGGTTGCAAAGGTTTGTGTTTGGGTTTGTAACTCAAACTAACATGCACTCAAGTTTTCTTAAGATATACAATGAATGACTTATGATAACTTGAATGACTTCTTTATAGCTATTCTTTTTTTGAAGAATGTATAAACTATGAAAGAATGTAAAAAGAAGATTTTTACAAATAAAAAAACCGATTACAAGATATAATGAACTTGATAAGAAGAAGAGGAGAAATTTTCATAGCATTTTCGCACTTGTGTAGCGTCAATCATCTATCTTTGAAAGCACAACATCTCTATTTATAGATGATATTTACTTATGACCATTATCCTTGATCAATTCTCCAAGTGACACATGTTGATCATCTATTTGTCTTGGAAATGCAGTCTAGAAGACTAGCTTGTTTGTTTTTCAGAGCTGTTGCAGAAACCGTTATAAAATTGAGGTTTCTAATATTATTTCAGAAACTATTTTTACTTTCTGAACATGGTTTCTAAACTCTTCCTTCTAGAAGCTGGGATAGTTAACCAAGTTAGCAGGAAAGAAGACACGCTAGTCTGTCACTAGGTTTGACTTTAAATTTGAATTTTAACTTTTCCTCCTTTTCTTGTAAAGCACACTATTTCACTGTTAAATGAGCTTTCTGATGTGCGGTATCGGTTCCTTAATGAATCTTCAGTCTTCTAGTCTTCAATCAAAACTTGTCCAATGATAAAAAGATTGTGATCATGATGATTGAAGATTGTAGAACACATTGGCTTCATAGTTTCATTAATATCTTCAATCTAAGCATACTTTCTGAAGTCTCGAGTCTTGGTTTCTTGTACTGGTTGTTTTTCTTCAATCTGTTACGATATAATTATCACTTCCATTTAGTTCCGATCTTTTAATACAAGAAAAATCATGTTTGCACATATCAAGTAAAATTATTCTCGCTAATGGAGTCATGTTATGCTAACGAAAGAACCTGTATGCTACTTCAAGAAACTCAAGATAGACATTAGTCATTATTCAAAATATTTTCCTTAAATTGGTTTTCTGAAAGGTTCTAGAGCTAACAATGAACCTGTTTTTAGAAGAGGCTAAAGGTGTTACACGTTGTTGTAACAATAAATGAAGTCAGAATATAAATGTCGAGTCATGTCCTTAGACTTGTTACTTTCTAATAAGTGTGTTGTATCAGATAGTAGCTATCTTTATGATAAGTGTGTCAAGTAGCTTGTCTTGTCATAAACATGTTAAATGATTGTCCTATATGATTATGGCTTTTGTTATCCTAATATCTTAATCACTAAGTTTGAAGGATTGTCATGGAGTAGCTATTATTGTAGTTATAGCTAGCCTTGTCATCTTGTGATAAAAGATAGAAATATATATGAAAAAATTCACACAAATCAATATCAGCCAATAGGAATGTTTATTGAGAAAACAATATAATGATAGAAACGAAGAAAACAGGAACTGAGAGATCCAAAATAGATCCCAATATGCATTGAACCTAGACCTATGTGGAACAAGGATTTTAATTACCACAATTTTTTCATTTGTAAATCACTGGTTAAATTTTCTTTAGAAAAATTAGAGCCTGTTTAGTTTCAGTTTTCATTTTTAGTTTTTTTAATTTTTCAGATTTTGGGAAGGAAATACTAAAAACTGTGAAAGCTACAAAATTCAATGCATTTCAGTTTTTTCTTTACAAGTTCCTAAAAACTAAAAATGAAAACTAAAAATTAAAAACTGAAGTCAAAATGTACTTAAAATTCAAAAAGATGAAGCTATGATTATGGAAAAGAACAAGGATGAAATAACCCATCAAGGAATTAAAAAAAAAAGAAAAGAAATAGGTGATTACATTGGAGCAACTGAATGAGCAAAGAGGAGAATTGCACAAAGAGAGTGCTCGCAGGACGAGCCTTTAATGAAGAACTTTTTTTTTCCCAAAGGAAACAATGATGTGCTTGCATCGATATTTGTTTTATGTGATCGAAGGTTGTTTCCGAAGCTTTTATTGATTATTTTTTCTTCACTGGTGTGGAGGCAACGATGGAAGTGGTTGTTTAGGAAGAAGATGAATTTAGGGATTTGATTGTAAAGTTAAACAAATAAATTTAACTAATATACGATTGAAAATGTAACAAAAACTTATATTGAGTCTTAAATATGATTTGACAAGTGACAAATATTGTGGGATTGAAATTGATACATGTCTAATTTTTAGTGGTACCAAGGATACCAATATTATCTAATTTAACCTAGTAGCAATCACCAAAATTTAAATGTAGATCAAACATGATTTTTCTTATACGAAAGAGAAATGATACCCGGCCATCTTTAAACTTACACCAAATAATTACACCTCACTAGATGATAAAATTAGAGTATGGAGACTGTATGACTATGGAGGGCTAGAGTGAGAAGAGGAAAAAGAAAAGAAAAAGAAACATTCTTTCTTTCTCACCGACCATCCCCCCAAAAGCTTCTATCTTTCCAAAAGCTTCCATTCTCTCTTTCTCTCTCTTTGTGATGTCTCTTTCTCTAGTTCTTTATCGTTTACAGGAAGAAGAAGAAGAAGAATCAAGACGTGTGAGTAGTGCACAAAACTAATCCTTATGCATGAAAACTTAGCTCATTTCATTTGATTTTTCATGCGTTTGTGGTTTATGTCTCAAGATATAGATGATTTTTTTTTTGTTTTCTCAACAATAAAACAAACTGAGAATGACTCTATTAGAAGTTGAGAGTTGCTATTATTGTTGGAAACTGGAGTTAAAAAAACTATAAACATGTGTTACGAAAAGTTATAAACTAGTAAACAAAAAGTTGTAAACCACTACGCAAAAAGTTATAAACTAATTGAGGACACATACTAAATAGGTTCAGGATTAAGTGTGAAACCATATGCAAAAAATTTTTAAACCAATAAATGATGAGTACAAGTAATATTACTCAGTAGAAAAATAATAACTCAATGGGAAAACAAAGAAACTTCTTTGTATTGGGGAAAATGTGTTCAAAGAAAATGTTACGTTTAAGTTGGTCACAAAACTTTATCGGGGAAAATCTTTTAAAGCATGATTGAAAAATCATCTTGGTGTGCTAACAAACAAATTTCAATTTCAAAGATTATAGTTTTCGTATAATAACAATAATGCTTGGAATAAAGGAATGCATTAATCCTACATTAGTTAACGAGGTATGTAATGTTCATCTTGAAAATATGCATATAGTTGTAAACTAGATGCAGAAAACTTGTAAACTAATTAAGGACACATATTAAATAGGTGTGAAACCATATGTAGAAAATTTGTAAATTAGCAGGCAAAAAGTTATAAACCAGTAGGAAAAGAAGTTATAAATTAGTATGTAAAAAGTCATAAACCAATTGAGGACATATACTAAATAGATTTAGGATTAAATATAAAATCATGTACAGAAAAAGTTGTAAATCAATATATAAAAAAGTTATAAATTCCAGATAAAAGTTATAAACCAAAGACACAAAAGATTTGTAAACCTATTTACAATTAATTCTAAACAAAAGTTGTCCAGATTTACGGCTGCTAATCTTTGAACTTCTTTTTTCCACCATGTTATTTTAATAAAATTATACTTATTTTTAATTTTATTAATCATCGTAAAAACAACATAGAAAACATAAAATAATAAAAATAAATCTGATATTAATATAAGAATTGTGTATAAAATAAAAATTTATATATATATATATGACAAAATATTTGATGTTTCCATTTTACCTCTTCATAGTCATCCAATCTCTATACTCTATCTTATAATGAGATGTAAATATTTAGGGTAGTATTTTGATGATAGGTGCATCATTCCTCCGTACGAAATTATGCAAAGAATGCAGCAATGTAAGTTTATGCTTGCTCGAGTACTCTTGATATAGCTCGCCAATAGCTCTAACCCTCGTCAATTAGGCCGGCCGAGAGATCTCAAAAGGATAAACACACACGGTACATGAATTAACAGGCGATGCCAAGGCCCACGGGGACAGGCAGGCAGGCAGGCAGTGGCAGTAAGGTGAAAGTTGAGTGGATCCCACAAGTTCAAGCAAAGGACCACTCTGATCATCAATCTGATCGCCCAGCACCCCAACTCCCGATCTAACCCCATTTTCCCCTATTTCAACCTCTCGTTTTAACGTAGGGGACCACGAAACAGTCTCGCGAGACCCCTCTCTCTCTCTCTCTCTCTATCTCTATGTTCTGGACCTCAGCCGCCAACACCTTCCCCCTTCTCTATTCTGCCATTCACATTCAGCTCAGCACAATTTTATTAGCACGGTTTACACTCAGCCCCACACCCCTGCCCTTCCAATGTGACAGTGTTTGCAGTCTTTACAAGTGTACGAACCTGATTTACTCACCCTTTGGCCCGCACTCCTAAATCTTGCAGTACCACGTTGTGGTCCATGAAACCTCGTCAAGCCACGTGTCGACCATGGGTGCTCAAGTCGCTTTCGGGTTGGGTAGTGGCCGGCCCAGGCCACTGCTACTCCTCCCCTCAAACGTCCTTTTGGGCCTTTTTTTGGGGTCCTGTGAGATGAGATGGGATGAGGCGACTCATTGCATTAGCAGTTCCCACGAGAACATGTATGAAGGGTGAATAATTTTCACATCAACGTAAATAGGATAAAGTAACTTGTCACGCACAGAACGGGTCCCTTCCCCTCGCTAGACTCTGGAAATTTATCCTCGCTAGCTAATACTATTCTCGAGCCAATCCCTATGCTGCACCTACCATCACCTATTACCAATTTGCCACCCATTTTTAAACCCTAAACATGACCTACTAGCACCTTTAGTGGCCCATTTCCGATATATTTTTTTGTTTTCCAAAGCAGTTTGAAAACAAGGGTAGGAGGAGCTGATTCATCTCGTAGAAAAAGTCTTTCTCATCCTTCGCTAGATTTTTCCCTCAAAATAAAAAATCAGATTTGTTTTCATTATTTTACAAAATATCTTCACCTGTTCTCTCAAGAAAATCGAAAACAACACGTCGGCAGAGCGTGTACGCTTCCGGAGTGACATCTTAATTAATTAAAAAAAATCGAGCCAAAAAGATCGTGACAAAGAAAAAACATTAATTAAAAAGCGCAAAACAGTACTTTATTGGCGTAATTAAACCAGCGAGTAATAATGTCATTAGCTGCCTCCAGCATCATTGATCAATCTTTGTCTTATTACATGGAAAAATCTCCAATAAGGTGGCACCACAGGTCCATCCACGTTATCATCAATCCCACCCTTCGATCGTTCCCACTCACTCCCCCTCGATCTCCGTGCCAGCGCTTCCAAAAAGTCTTCCCCCTTAACAAAGTGCTTTTCCAGACCTCTTCTCCTCCCTTCCCTTCTCTCCTTCCCCTCCGCTCTCACTCTCTCCTTCACTCTCATCTCCCGTGTCCCTGATCCTCCAATCTCCACCGCCGCTCCACAAATTCCATCTTTTCCTTCTCCTTTCGCATCTCACTGGCGTGAAATTCAATAAAATGTAGTGAGGGATAAACAGAAAAGAAAAAGAAAAAACAAAAAAGCAGAGAATTGCTTAAGCCAAATGGCTTTTCACGACCATCTACCACACGAAATCACTTTCCAACCTTTCACGGACGAGCAACAGTTAAGTCAGAACAGGGACATACAGAGGCTGATACCGCTCACTGCCGCAGCCGCCGCCGGTGGTGGCGCAGCGCCGACGTGGCTGAACAACGCGTCGAGCCTTCGGCAGCAGAATTTCCTGCACTTGCAGCCCGACGGTTCGGCCCGAAACGACGACGTTCGCGGCATGATGGCGTCGTCGGAGAAGAGCATGGATCGGAACCGGACGGAGAGCAACTGCGAGTCGGAGGATTTGGCGGAGTACAAGGCAGACATCCTGGGACACCCGCTCTACGACCAGCTGCTGTCGGCGCACGTTTCGTGTCTGAGGATCGCGACGCCGGTGGACCAGCTCCCGAGGATCGATGCTCAGTTGCAGCAGTCGCAGCGCGTGGTGGAGAAGTACTCTGGGCTTGGGAATAATGGCGTGGTGGATGAGAAGGAGCTTGATCAGTTCATGGTTTGTTTCTTTCTAAGCCTTTATTAATGCTTCTTGTGAAATAATAATAATTGGACCTATTATGTTTTGGTAGCTTTTGGTTCAAAATTATGTTATTATGGGTATTTTGATTTCATGTCGTGTGTATTGTCCCGCTTCTTTAATCTACTTTTCCTAGGAGTTAGAATGAATGACTTTTGATTTAAGGCTGTGTTATTTATTACAAATGTCAGATTTTTTTGTCCTTTTTTTCAAATACCCTTATTCTGTGTTAAGCTTAGATCTTTCCTTTACGGATTTTATGGAGTTTGTCGTTTGAACTTAAAAGAACAAAACAAGGAGGTCCACTATCGATTATTAGGGCAGAACAGTTACATGATTGTAGGTGTTAGGTAGAGAATTGACGAAATGAGGAAAGCAGAAAAGATGAAGGTAGGAAAAGTAGTTCTTTTAAATGACGGACTATAGTACGGAGTGAGTGAGTAAGTAAACCTGATTTGGTTCTGGTGGGATCAGGATTAGCCCTTAAAAATTATTATTATAAAATTTAGGAAAACTTTGTTTGGAGATACAATCATATAATTTTGAATGATGAGATATGAAACTGTACGTGCCTTTAATCGTGAAATTAAACAACCAAGAGGTGAAAGTGTAGCACCAATGAAGGGTACATCATGATGATGATGTTGAGGTCTTCCTTTAATTAATTTAAGAGTACTGTCTTCTGGAATCTTTCTTTTAATGGTGTCATTATCTCCCACTTGTTGCATGTTTCACTTTTGTTTTTCCTTTTTGCTGAAACTTAATTTGGTGGTTCAGTTCCTGAATTCTCGTAGAATATGTTCTTATAAACCAAATAGAAGCTCTAGCGAAGCTAAGTTTTCTCGTCCCTTTCCCCCTTACGTTTTTGGTTTGTCCAACTACAATAATGAAGCTATGGGACCTTGGCTTTCTATACTGACCTGGTTATCCTGCTGTGGATTTAATACATAAAATCAATACAAATAGATTCATTATCAACATTCATTGAAACTAATTAATATTTTTTCCTTTATTTTTCCATTTTTTATTATACATATTAATTTGTTCCAAAAAAAATGAGACAAAATTAAAATAATATTAGAAATTGTATTTCTCTTTTCTTAATTTATTATTTTTTTGAGAAACAGACAAAAAAGTATTATAAGACTGATGTAATAGAATTAGAGTGCAAACAACAATTATTGCCTTAAACATTGACGTGGGAGGCAAATGCCATGAAATTATAAGTTTCTTAAAACTGAAACAGTTTTGAAAACAATACTATTTTTCAAAATACGCTTTCACCAGATATGTCTTACTGATTGTGATTACGTTGACTGAGTCCTCATCTAGCTTATTATTAAGAGTTAAGACATTTATTAAAGTTTAGAATATTGGGAGATTTTTTTCATCGAAAAAAAATATATATTGGGAGTTTATCTGTTTTGGTTATAACCAATAATGTTTATTTTATCTAAGTGCTTGGGTTTCTCCTTTTTAGTTCCCACTATTTTGCTGTAAGTTCATATGAAGCTCTTTTTGAGTTTTGGCTTCATCTTTGTTGCAGACACATTATGTTCTATTGCTCTGCGCTTTTAAAGAACAACTGCAACAACATGTCCGTGTTCATGCTATGGAAGCAGTGATGGCTTGTTGGGAGCTCGAGCAGTCTTTACAAAGCTTAACTGGTAATTTTTTTACTACTATAAAAATCTTGCTTTGATTCCTCCATATTATTTTGTTTTTAATTAGTACTCTCGTTAATTTGTAAAGAAATAAAGCTAAATGAGGAAACGGAAATTTAACTATGAATTGATACTACACAACCAACACGGGGTGAAAAGCCTTATCCCTTCACTTATTCTCTTGAGAATCTGATTGGGATCCAACATTAGAGATGTACATCACAAAGTAATGGAGAAAATAATTTGATATTGCATGCATAACAACGCTAACAAAATAAAAATTTAAAAATAAAATCCAATTGAAAGTAAAGAGAAATATAAATATTAAAATGATAAGTGACATATGTTCAACCTTTTAAAGTCTTTCTCCTTCACATTGATTAATCCAGACTACCATTTTGAAAAGTTGTGTAAGGTATATGTATATACTTTAAGAGAGACGTACATTCTTGAATATTGACATAGGACTTGATCTAGCTAATGATTACCCTCACTTTCCTTTGAGCGTATGAACCCTAGCTAATTTCACTATGATAAATTTGAAAGGAAATGGCCTCTCCTGGCTGATTGTTAACTTAGACTCTAATGCTGCTTTTTTTTTTAATAATTTTTTGGGTATTCCAATGTTTTTTGGGGCATATCCTTTAGTTGTGAAACTAATCCTCATTTGTGGCGCTGGCCTGCCCCCCTCATAAGTACTGGGAGTCTGGGAGTAATTCTCTTATGTTTTACGTAGAATACTTAAAGTTGGTGGGACTCACTTTTACTATGAATGTGTTTGAATATAAATTGTTAAATTTGTATCCATTCATGAATCTCTTGTTGATCAATGTAGGAGTCACTTTGTTGATCTTTGCACTTTGGCTTTTCAGTTTTCACAAGGGCATTGATTTTGTATGTGTCCATGAAGCAGTTATAGGTGTTTTACTTGTACTGCAGTTTCTTAGCAAAGTATTGGGAGTTGGAACCGTAGGAAGTATGAACTTTATGTCATTAATTATTATTTGGAAAACAGTTTTATGTCGTGCTTAATATATTTGCATTTATCTAAAGAAAAATGCTATACAACTAGAAGTTTTATCAGAATTTTATTTTTAAAATAATTTGGTTATTTCAAAGACAATTGCCACATTTGAAATTACATGTCTATAAGCTATTAAAAGAAAGGGGAAAAAAAAATCTGTTTGGAAAAGGCCTTATGCGCATACACAATAAATGGGGTTAATGATTCTTTTTTTGGTGAAAAATTAAGCTATATATGTTGTGCATAACAGGTGTATCTCCTGGAGAGGGAACGGGTGCAACAATGTCCGATGATGATGATGATCAGGCTGAGAGCAACGCCAACTTGTACGAAGGAAGCCTGGATGGAGCTGATAGTCTCAGCTTTGGCCCTCTTGTTCCCACTGAAAGTGAAAGATCTCTGATGGAGCGTGTGCGGCAGGAGTTGAAGCATGAGCTAAAACAGGTACTTCAAAATATATCCATATGGTGTATGTGACACTTTGGCATGCATATTTTGTTTTGTACAAAAGAAATGAGTGAATGACAGAAGTTGGATCGCGTTACATAATTTAATCCTTGCTCTCAATCAGGGTTACAAGGACAAGATTGTGGACATAAGAGAAGAGATTCTACGAAAGAGAAGGGCCGGGAAACTTCCAGGGGACACCACCTCTCTTTTAAAAGCTTGGTGGCAATCACATGCTAAATGGCCCTATCCAACCGTAAGTTTTTACGCAAAAACATGGATAACATGAGTTATATGTATGTCATATCTAGGCCACCATTATTTTCAACTTTATCTTGAACATCATTGAATTTTAGTACTTGTCATCATGAATAGTAAAAAATTACTAGAGTAAAAAAATAACATAATTTAGCTTCTGGAATAATGTGGTACGTTTATTCGCTGCCATGCAACTTAATTTTTTGTTAAAAAAAGATTGTGATAATTTTCTGATTGTGTAACATTGTTCTAAATAGTATATGCCAATATAATTAACTGTAGAAGATAACTTCCACGGACATATGTAGTGGTACGATAAAAGATTATTGGCTTAATGAACCTAAAAATCTACACATTATATATATATATATATGTTGCTGAGGATTTGTCTCTTCGATGATAGCTCATGCTTATAGTTCCACTCGTGAATGTTCTTTCAGGAAGAAGACAAGGCCAGGCTGGTGCAGGAAACAGGCTTGCAATTAAAGCAGATAAATAACTGGTTCATAAATCAAAGAAAAAGGAATTGGCATACTAATCCTTCGTCTTCTAGTGGCTCCAAAAGCAAGCGCAAGAGGTGGGTTGATATGGTTTCTTAGCTGGTTTTTATTCCAACTCATTATGTATTTTTCTTTAGAACAGTAGATGCTGAGTGTTGCTTTTGGATAGTAGTGGTGCAGGTGAAACAAGTAACCAGAGCTTCATGTGATTGGACCCGTTTTGAACAGGAAAGAAAACTAGTGGTATTCTTCATTTTATGCGACACTCGTGGAATTCATCGGACCCGGAGCTTTCAGCGAAAAGCATGATATGTTACCGAAATGGTGGGATATGGATGTTAAAGGGGAGTTTGTGATACAACCACTGTTTAGAGATAGTATTTACTTGGTTCCATTACAGAAAAACCTATTATTGTATATGAGGCTGCTGCTTGATACCTGGTATAGATGCAAGCACAATCTTTTCGATTTAAATGGGTATCCATGAAAGCATGCTGATACATGTGTGTTTCTAGCGCGTGCGTTACGCTAAAGGGTGTGCCCAAGGAAGGATGACGATAAAAAAAAAAAAAATAAAGAACTCAATCCTTGGATGTACTGCAAGTTTCATGGTCAATTTAGTTTCCTCCATGCATGGTTTCGTATGACTGGTACGTATGAACTAGGTGAGACAAAAGTAATGGTATATATTGACTTGAATAATATTGAGGGTTTTCACATAAATAAAATAAATTAATGGTGATATTATGTGAATCCACCGCCTAAAATCTGTATGTATATTTGTCCTGTTTTTATATAATTTTTTATATAATTGAAGTCAATTGTAATCGATTCTTACTCAACATAGAAGTTGATTATAATCGACTTTTTTATGCATGCAGTCTGTCACAGTGACTGATTCTAACATTAAAGTCAATTATAGTTTATTTCTATTCAACACAGAAGTTGATTATAGTTTGCTTCTGTGTTGAACAGAAGTCAACTATAATCGAATTTTGTTTAACACGAAAGACTATTATAATCGACTTTTTAAATAATCTGATATGTTCTGAGACCTATTGAAAGTTGATTATAATCAACTTCAGTATCAACTTTAGTCAGCTCCTTGGTTATAAATGGAGAGCTCCCCGAACTGTATTTGTATGCTTTAATTGAATCACGTTTGTGAGATAACCATTGTAAGAAGGAAGTGCAAACTAAGAAAGCAGGATAAGTTTACTGGGCAAGAAATACTCATTGTCAATTTTTTTTCTTTTTAATTTTTAAGTACTCTTTTTCACTAAAGTTTTTCTATTTCTCTAAATTGGTAATTTGACCTTTGCCAACTAACTTCACTTGTTATTTACCTTGGGATAATGCTCATTCATTATATTTGAATAATTTCACATACTAAATAATATAGCAGTAAAATTCAACAGAGAAAGAGGGGTAGGGAGAGGAGGTGGTTAAGAGAAATAAAATAATAAAATTTAACAGAGAAAGAGAAGTGGATAAGGAGAGGAGGTAGCCAAGAGAAATAACATAATAAAATAATAAAAAAATTTATACATACCCTCTCTCTCTAAAGAACATTCTAACACCCTCCCAAGTACAACATCATTCTTAAGTCATGACATCAGATTTGGGAGTTGTTACTTATAAATTAGTGGATTTTGCTTAAGTATCTATAACATATTCGATGAAGTCGTGTAATAACTATGTCGTAGTTCTACTTAGATATATATATATATATAAAGAAAACAGAGTTGTCAAAGAATACATGATCAAATACATAAAAAAGATCTTGTATGAACCCTAAGTATACATCTGTCTTCTTAAACATTCACACACACATACACATATATATCAAAAAGAAGACTAATAGTGGATTTTGTTCTATAAATCAGGTACTTTCATGATGGCAACTTCGTTGTTCTCTTGAGCAATCTGAAGACGACACGGGAATACACAAATATAGGGGTGAGAATTATTAAATTCTCAGTAGGGTATCCCCCAATACACTTCAATTTATTAGAAAAATGTGATCATGCATTATATAACAAAGATTCATTTCAAAGTTCAAAATCATCCCTCTGAAGTAGGTTTCTTTTAGCATTCAATCACTTAATTCACATATATCATAATGCTCAAGCTCATTGTAAATCATTATAGGCAAATAATTCAATATAATATGAATATACATATGATAAATGCAATGACTATCTTCACTTTGGTAGCTTTCTGAACTTCATTTGCCCTTGACATGTCAAAGGGGATCTCATAAATATCTGTCTCAACTTCACATGCCCTTGGCATAAGTGGCCTTGCCCACTCTAGAGTAATAGATTGTTTATCAGGACTTAGCTCATTCCTATACATGATTATCCAATTTACTTTCTCTGACTTTCACACAGTACTATTCCTAGCCAGGTTTACTTTCCCCTGACTCAGTGTTGAAGCGAAACTCTTATTCATTTTGAAATACTTTAACAACTCATGTTTCATATTCCATGTCGTATGCACAAGCATCATATTCATATATGCATAGCATCAATGACTAAATTATGTAGTGTACCATGCACAAAATCATTAACATATTACTCCCAATAACAATTTTAGCTCATGCAGCACTTATTTAGAATTTCAGTCTCAAATAAAGTTCTAGTTAATTAATCAAACATTATGATACTAGGCTAAAATAAATCATAGAGGTATTTCAACATGTCTACATTAATCTATAAAAAAAATTGACTCAAAAACAAATTTATACCTAGGCTAAATAAATTATACAAAATCAGTGGATAAAATCTACTTTGGTAAGGATTTAGCCCAAATTTCCAATTTTATTACCATATAAAATGAACTTAATAAGGGTTGGACCTCAAGGAGTCTACAACAACCTGTAAATATTTTAGAGCAAGATTCGATCATTTGATATAGTAAACAAAGTTAGACAAATTCAAAGTTTCAATGCTGTTCAGACAGCAACTACAACAACCTTGGTTTTTTATTTTTTTAAAATAGTAAAATACATAAAGTGGATCAAGAAAAATCATGGAATTAACTTAACATGTTAGCTTCACTATTACAAAAAAATCTAGATAAAAAGATATCTCCAACTATGTTTCAAAAACCACAAAGTTTACTACCAGTCTCAAAATTTGAGCTTTCAGCATATCAAACCAAATGTAAGTTGATCAAAGAAGAATCTTCGCAACATATACTAACCAAATCATGTGTGGTCATAAATATTTGAACTCTATCCTATGATAATAAAAAAAAATCAAACTCTAACCTAATTCTTTGAAAAATCTTTTGAAAACAAAACTAGATTGAAGAAGGTTTTAAAGAAAACCCTACACTTAGTTAACAAGCTTTCCTACTTGTGATGATTTCTTCAAGTGTTCTTCTACCAAAACTAATGAAGGCAGCCAAAAATCCTTCCTTCAACACTTAAGGTAGTGGTTTCTATTAGCTCTAGAACCGTTCGCAAGTTCTATAGCTTGAGTTTTGAGTAATAACAAAACAAATTTTGTTAAAATGTTTTGAAGAATGGACTAACAAATTACTTGAGTTTCTATAGTATTTAAGAAGACCTTTCTCATAAACATACTAGTTCAAATCAACAAGTTATTTTTTGCAATGTTATGTTTTGACATGATTATAATCTCATTAAAGAGATTCAGTACCTTAATCATGTGAAAAATAGTTCTAAGAGTGAATCTATGTATGTTGAATACACAAGAAAGGATTTTTGAGATCAGAAACTAAGTCCAGATCTTTAGAAAATATTTCATATGTTCAGAAAATGCTACTCAATGAAGAAATTTATCTTTTTCTGAAGCAAGTCATGGTTACAGTTTTCAATCTCAATGAGAAGATTCCTATTAGGCTTAGATTAAAGACATGAAGATTAACAAGAAGATCAAAAGCTGAGAGAATGCGGAAACCATGTACTTAATTTGCTAAAAATGAGGGAAAATTCAAATTTCAAATTAAGTTAACACTCCAAAAAAAGCTGACAGTGACATGTTACTTTTTTACCTGGTCAACCATCCCAAATTCTAGAAGAAAAGGTTTAGAAACCACAGCTAGAAAGTAAAAAGTAGTTTCTGAAGCTTCACTCAGAAATCATATTTGACAATGGTCTCTGCACTTGCAAAAGAAGCTCTGACACAGCCGGGCTAGTCTTCTAGATGGCTTTCCCGAGAACACAAAAAGCAAATCTACACATGTCAAAAGGAAGCAAAATCAAAAGGCCATAGTCTGATTTGAAGATCAAGTATAAAATGATGTCATGTGCTTACAACTCAAGACTTTTGCAAGACCTTTGACAGATTACTAAGAATGCTAAAATGCAAGTCCCTATTTTTATTCTATAAAGCATATTACATCTTGTAACTAGTTTTTGCTTCTATAGAAATCTTATTTCTAAGTTCTCATTAGATAACATCTTTTTCTTAGGAAGAATTGTTAGAAAGAAGTCATTTAAGTTTTCAGGTCGTACACTATCTCATTCTTAGAAAAACTTGAGTGTTCATTTGTTGGAGAAAACTAACCTTAAACCAAATCATTGTACTCGGATCCATTAGTGATCACTGTCAGGTTAGCTTGGAAGTGACAGTAAATTGGAACTACTAGTCACGGGAATAGCTTAAGAAGACTATACAAATACTATTATTCTTTATTTGGGTTGAGAAAGGGCTTTAGTGAAACTCAACAGGTTGTCGAGAACAGGTTGTAGGCAAGGTTGATTGAACCAGTATAAAAATCATTCTATAGTATCTCGCTACTCCTTCTTATCTCTTTTGTGTTCCACATTTGAGATTTATTGTTACATATTTCTGAAAAATCCTTTTAAACTGTTTCTAAGTTTTTACTTAGCTCAGAAAGTTACTTTTTGAACATTACTGACAAAGATTTTCGCTGCCTTCAACTGTAAACTTGATAGACTTTGTTTAAGTTTTTCAGAAAAACAAAAAGAAGTTAAAGCATGATTCAACTCCCTCTTCTTATGCTATTTTCAACATATAGTTTCTTCTTGATTGTGAGGTGGAATGATGATTTTCTAGGTTAGAATTGGAGGTTCTAATGAGTATATTAAGCTTTGTAGTGAAGGATTTGATCTTGGAAGTAATGGAAATGGAGTTTTTGAGCTAATTCATGAGGTTATGTGGGGATGAAACATGAAGTGGCTACAAAGGGAGAAGAAGGCAGAAAATTGAGAGAAAGAAAAGTGAAATAAATTATGAGTGGTGAGGTTAACGTAATAGGTATGTGAAATTTTATCACTAAAATATAATTTCGTAATGAAATTTAAAATAGGATTTCATATGGTTATGTTTCAATCTTGATAAAGTAGGGAGATGTGGCCATTCTCCTTGCCATACATTTGTCAAGAAACTTTCTCTCTAAGCTTCATGCGATACAAGAAACCATGTGTCAAAATTTTACTGAACAAGTGAGATATTAGCCTGGGTAAATTTAAAATAAAAGAAAGGTCAAGATTAAAACTTACTTCATGCCATCTGCTTTGCAAAAATGTGGTTGCTGGTGGCTATTTGGCCACAAAGTCACTGTTATAGTGTTAAAAATTGCACATCAAAACTTTACTGAATAGATAAAATATCTTTACCAGAAACTGAAAATATCTTTACCTGGGTCTTAGGCCTAATACTCTACCTTGACTTTTGAGTCTAAGTTCCCCTAGCCTTAGATAACTTTGGCCCCAGTTCAAGAGATACTCTTCATCTGCAGGCCTAAAAATCACGATTAACCATTTTTTTATTGCTAAGTCATTTCTCATTATGACTACATCTATCAAAATTTTGAAATTCTCATTAATGAAGTCTAAATAAATTTTTTTAATAACTTTCGAGGGTTACAAACATGCCAAAGTTGCCTTACAATTATGTGAAATATGGATCTTAGCCACTAAGTGTAATACCCTTCACACCATAAAGTTATCCTTAAGTCACAATCTTATAGTGAGTAGTTATTACTTGTTAACTCCACTTGATCTTAGAGGAGTAATATATATATACACACACACACACACACAGATATATATATATATACACACCATAAAGTTATCCTTAAGTCACAACCTTATAGTGAGTAGTTATTACTTGTTAACTCCACTTGATCTTAGAGTGAGTAGTTATTACTTGTTAACTCCACTTGATCCTTAAGTCACAACCTTATATATATATATATATATTCTCTCCATATCTCTAAGTTTGATATGTCAAAAATACATAATTATATTATCGAATGTCAAATCAACAGTATCCATAACTATATCAAACCCTTAGCCTGGTTCACATAGGAACCTTGGAGTCTAGGTAGGGTACTACTCAAAATTCATTGAAAGAAAATCAAAAGACTAACTAAATTCTCTATCATCAGTTCATCAAAAGATTTGGATCATGATGCCAATGCTGGCTAAGGATCTCCACAAAATAATCACCATCATCATAATCTATGTAAAAATATGATAACAGCAGAGATGAGAATTAAAGATTCCCAGTAGAAAAAACACTACTCTACTACAAAGTGATATCTGACATAGAATTAAAATAATTAGTTTGCTTACTCCTTTTCTTATTTAACATAGTATTATAAGTGCACTTTTGCTTGAGAATAAAATTCATAAGGACTCGTAAAATAATTAATTGATTTTTGGTTGTTTATATAATACTTAGTTCATTTATTTCATTACTTCTTTATCATAGGGTTATTAGTAACATTTAGGCTTGATAATGGAACTCATAGGATTCTTGATATACTTCTCATCTAATGTATTGCAATGATGTAACACCGTCGTGTTACAATCTGATAATTCAAACGATGTAGTACGTCTACGATAATCTTATAAATCACAATTCATATAGCATACTATTCTAAGTACGATGTAATGTTATCGGGTTACAACCTAATGGTTCAATCGATGTAGTATGTCTACAACATCCTAATAGATCACAATTGCATGCCCTTCTCAATACATCACTTTCCTCGGTGTTACATCATGATAGATCACACTTTGAATCCATGAGCTTACAATCAAGCAATTGTTATTAAATAAGGCTTATTTTCTTAAGCTTTCTCGTTTCATAAAATCTTTAATATTTGATTAAGAAAGCTTATGATTATCAAGTAAAATCTCTTCTTAATAGTTCTATTTCTCATACTTTTGCTTTGAGATTTCCTTGAAATCTCCTTAACTCTGATGAGATTTTGTCTATTAATCCTGAATTACTGTGAGACTTTTCTATTTTAAAATCTCCTGAATTATTATGAGATTTTCTGTTCAAAATCTCCTAACTTCTTATGAATCTTCTTTGCAGAAACTCTCTTTAATTTTTATGAGATTTATCAGTAAAATCTACTAAAATTTTTAGGATATTTTTCTGAAAGAAAACGACTAAACCTTTTATAAGAATCTTCTATAAAATATATTAACTATTACGAGATTTTTCTATAAAATCTGTTAAACTGTGATGAGATATTTCCTCAAAGTCTGCTAAACTGTGATGAGATTTTTCTAGAAAGTCTGGTAATCCTTTATGAGATTTATTCACTATAGAAACTTATAGGACTCCTTACTTAGTAATTCTTAAAACTTTCAAGAAATTAAACCAAGTGTTTTTCATAGATTTCAAAGTTTTTTCTTCTATGAATCAAAATCTCATCCTTTTTCATGAAGCTTTATCATCATACTTCAAAATACTAATCCTTTAGAATTTATAAAATTATTTTTGATTATATTCGAGTAAAATTTCTAGATATCTCATTCTTTTTAAAGAACTAAAAATCTCTTCGATTACATAGTTAAATCTCTTTTATCAACTCAAAAAATTCATGAGACTTTTATCCATGGCATCTTTTACATCTATCAAACTCATATATATGCATCTTGAAAATAATTTCAGATTTCACACAAATAATTTCAAATATGTTTCAAGAGTTTATCTAGCCAAAAATAGCCAAACAATCACCAAACAATAGACATAGATTTTTTATACCTTTCTTTCAAGCCTTTTACTAAACTTTTCTCTAGATTTTTTTTTTCTCTAACTAAAGCTTTAAACCCACTTTCGAGCACCCATTTATGCTGCTGTTTGGACATATTTGAAGGGAAAAAACAAGGTTTTGGCTTAAGTTTGATGTAGAGGAAGTGCTTTTAAATTAGTTTAAATGTTTATCTAAGTGCATCCTTCAAGAACTTGAAGGTTTCATGGATTTTCAAGAAGAAAAACATGAAGATGGTGAAGACAAGAAGAAGGGAACGTGAAGTTGCTACCAGGAAGGAAAGAAATGCCATTTATTTTTCTTTTTAATCTATATACTAAAACTTGGAGAGAAAGTGAGTAGTATGTCTATTTTCGGATCAATTTGCCTTATATTTGTATTAGAGATGTCTATATTTATTTGACTGTCCTAAGTGAAAATTATATGAGATATGATAATATCCATTATTTAGATCAATTTCTGTGTACCCGCTATTACCTTTTCAGTGTACCAATTATTACCATTTCGGTACCCGATTGATATAAAAAGAAACTTTACCGGGTTAAAAACTATCTACTCAATCTTATCCCTATTTTTATCTATATCCCCAATTAAAATATTATTATATTGATTTTTAATAATATTACATTAGTTTTTATTTTTTTCATTGTCTTTTTACAAACTCTTTATATTGTTGTGATCATTACTGTATCTGTCAAAATTTTCAAATTCCTTGTTTTAATTATTTTATCACAAACAATACTAAAAAAAACAAGTCATTACATTCTACCTCCTTTAAAAAAAAATTTGCCCTCAAAATTTAATGTTCTCACATACTTGACTCTAAAACCCACGTATGCTCCTTGGATCCTTTTCTATCAAATGCAACCTTTACAAAAGAGATGGATCTTCCTTGAAATTGTTTCACGCTTCTATCTACTATTTGTGCTTGTGGTAACTCAAATGTCAAGTCATCCCGTAGTCGTAAGGATTCAGATTCCAGTATATGACTAGAATCAAAGTTGTATTTCCAAAGTTATGGCATATGGAATACGTCAGAATCTTTGACAGACGTAGAGGTGAAGCTATTCAGTATGCTACTGGGCCTACATGACCTTGGATCTAAAAAGGACCTATAAAATGAGGATTTAGTTTTTAGACTTTAATGGTTCTACTAATCTGGGTCATAAATATGACTTTCAAAAATATGTGTTCTCCTTTTAGGAATTCTAACGATCTTCTCCTCTTATTAGCATAGCTCTTTTGCTGACTTTGCACTATAAAAAAAATAAACTTACCTTGGATCTTCTGTATTTGCTTGATAGTCTGTTGGAGGAGGTCTTATCCCAAAGGATTATTCTCACTTGATTCAACCAACATAGAGGTGATTAACACTTCCATCCACATAGAACTTTATAAGGAGTCACTCCGATACTTACGTGATAGTGGTTGTTGTAGGAGAATTCGAATAATGGTAGACAACTGTCCTAATTCCCACAATGTTCTAGTATACATGCTCTCATCATATCTTCCAACATTTGAATGGTTATTTCAGTTTGCTCATCAGTCCGGGATGATAAGTCATGCTCAAGAAAAAGTCACTCCTAAAAGCTTTCTTAAAGGTTCACCAAAATCTTAAAGTGAATCACAGATCTCAGTATCAGATTATAGTAGAAGGAATACCATGCCATCTCACCAATTCCTTTTATATAAAGCTTAACTAGTTTCTCAAGAGAAGAAGTAGCATTGTCTAGTAGGAGATGTGTAGACTTAGTTGGTCTGTCCATTATAATCTAAATAGCATCGTATCCTAATGGTATCATTGGCAATCCTGTCACAAAGTCTGTTGAAATAGTTTCCCTTTTCTATTTGGAATCTTCAAGGGTTACAATGTACCTAGTGGCTTCTAATGTTCTATCTTTACCTTTGGGGAGTCAAACACTTTGAAGCTGTTTCTGTTACATCCACTTTTATCTTTGGTCACCAGAACATCTTCTTAAGATCTCTATACATTTTTATAACTCCTAAATATATAGAGAAATTACGTTTGTGAGTTTCTTCTGGGATATTACAACAAAAATGTCCTATTCTCAACACACACATTTGATCTTGATGATTCCATATCCTATTTTCACTCCGTGCAAAACCCTTTTGCCCCTAACTTGAGCTTAGGCTATGATTTTTCTGAAATTCTAGATCTTCTTGCTGAGCTTGTGAAATCTCACTCTTAATTTCACTTGTAATCATAATCTGCCCCAAATATACATTTCCAGGCCTTTCTTATATCCCTAACATAAGACTTTGGAAAAAGAACTCTTCTAGCTCTGTCTCCTTAATCATCATCTAGGAAGTACCCAAAGTTTTTCTACTGAAGGCATCTATTACCACATTTGTTCTTCTTGGATAGTAGTTCAAGTCGAGCTCCTAGTCTTTAATGAACTCCATTCTTCTCCATTGCCTCATGTTTTCATCTTTCTAATTTGAAAAATATTTGGGATTCTTATGATTAGAAAACATCTCAAACTTCACTCCATATAGATAACGTCTCGAGATTTTCAACATGAACACTACTGTTGCCAACTTGAGATGCGGCTTTAGCTGTCTTGAAGTCTAAACCACTATTTTTCTATTCTGCTTCAAATGCACCCCAAGCTTTTTCCTGATTCATCTCAATAAACCTTAACTAAACCATGTGGGTCTAGCAAGACCACTATAAGTGCAATGGTCAACTTTTACTTGAAGTCCTAAAAACTTCCATCATATTCTACTGTCCATGTGAAATGTACCTTGTTTCAATTCAGCTTGGCTAAAGGTAAGGCCATCTAGGTGAATCCCTTGATACTCCTTCGGTAGAAATCAACTAATCCTAAAAACTTCAAATTTCCATAGTAGTAGTTAGTCTTTCCTATTTTAGTACTATTTTAATCTTTGCTAGGTCAACTACAGCTCCTTTCTGTGATACTAAATGACACAGAAATCTTATCCCCCATAGCTATGACTTACACTTGGATAGATTGGCATGACAAATCTGTAACACTACTCCAAGATGCTACTTGTTGAGAAAAGGTCGAAAGATTCAATCCATGCAGTCCATGAATATTATTGGGGCATTTGTTTTCTCCAAAGATATCACTATATATTCGTAATTCCTATAGCATGCTTTGAGATATCTTCTTCCTGAAATTGAATATGGTTGTATCCCAATCTCAATTTAACCTTGGAGAATACTATCATTCCCCTCAATTAATCCATGAGATCATCAATCCTTGGAAGAGGATACTTGTTCTTGATCATCATGTTATTCAGTTGTATGTAATCAACACATAGCCTTATATCTTTGTTCTTCTTTTCACCATGAGTACAAAAGCTCCCTTTGGTGATGCACTTGGCCAGATAAAATGTTTACTGAACAGCTCTTCAATTTGCATATTCAATTTTTCTAACTCCAAAGGAGACATCCGGTAAAGATCTATTGAGATTGGACCTGTTCCTGTACCAGTTCAATAGAAAACTCTATCTTCCTTTATGTGGGAAATCTGGTATATCTTCTAAAAATACGTCAGAGTATTCTCAAACTACTAATATCTCTTCTAATTTTTATTCTCCTTCCATCACACTAGGCAACAATAGTATGTATCCTTGACTACTGGACTTTCCACATCCTATCTTTTGAATGTGTTCCCTCGATAGTGCAGCCTCTTTTGCATTCATAGCCGAAACATGTCCCTGTTGTCATGGCTTGATGGAGGTGGTATATCTTTGGTTGGATAATTCCTAACTTGTGACTTGGCCTTCTACATTGATAACAAACATATTGTCCAACTAAACATGGTTTGTTACCATGATTCTTCCCATATTCTAGGCATTCCTTGTTATCAACTGGTCTCTATGCTGCCCTTTTCTATTCCCATAAAGAAAACCCCTTTTGTGGTGGTAGAGTTGGCTTGAACCTTATGCAATGTGGTGCTAGCCTTCCTCAAGCCATGAATAGCTTCCAGTTGTACTCTTGTACTGGAGCACTCTTATTCACCAATGCAGTAAAGTTACTGAATCCCATTAGTCACACCATTGCCAAAGGTTCATCTCTAAGGCCTCCTTCATACTTAACAAATTTCCAATACTCATTAAGATTATGTTGATAAATTGTGAAAAGTTCATCAAACGTTGTAGGGTTATGACACAGGCATGTGCCCCTGTTGCAGTTTTAGGAATTTCATATTCCTTAACATTTTGGAAGGAGGAAAATACTTCTCGTAGAAAACATCCTTGACTAAGATCCTAATTTATTTCGATATTTGCCTCCTCAACTAGCATTCTACTATCTATCCACCAGAAATCAGTGTTTGCGTTGAACTCCTAGGCAGCATAACCTACTTTCTATGAGTCTGATCACTTTGATACTTCAAAGATTCTTCTCTATTACTTAATCCATTCTTCATCCTTGTCTGGGTTTAGGTTCCTTGAATTTTTGGGTGGTTTCTATTCCTTAGAATGCCACAAATAGTAGCCTTTTTCAGTATCTTTGATGAGCTTACCTCCTAATAGTGCTCATCATCTAGTTTGCACCCATAGTTTGCTTCCTTGTTGCCTGGGCCATATTCTGAAAATCAGACATAATGTTTGTAACTTCTTCCTTAGGTACCATATCATAGTTATTGTTAGTCCTACTATGCCTACCCGAAGTCGTTAGTTTCCTATCACACAAAGCAAAAGGAACTGAGTTGATCAGGCTCAATACAACGCTAAGCATGATAGCTATTAACTACTTCAAAAGCAAGTAGTCATGCATTTAAAATTCTACTTCTTATCTCAATAGATAAAATCCTACTGCATGACACTAAGATTTTAAAGTATGCTTTAGAAGCACATCAGACCATCCCTAGGCTCTAACAGGATTAATTGCTCTGATACCGTAAATATAACATCTTTCACACCATAAAACTATGCTTAAGTCATAGCCTTATAGCGAGTAGTTATTACTTGTTAACTCTGATTGATTTTAGAGGAGTGTGTGTATACATATACATACATATATATATATATACACACACATACATATACATATAAGCCTACTTTTGAGACAACACAAACCAACTTCTCTGCATATCTCTTAGTTTGAACATAAATAATATGTCAAAAATATATAATTATATTGCCTGATGTCAAATCAACAGTATCCATAACTATATCAAACCCTTACCCAGGTTCATGCAGGAACCCTCTAGTCTAGGTAGGGTACTACTCAAAATTCATTGAAAGAAAATAAAAAGTCTAACTAAATTCTCTATCATTGGTTCATCAAAAGATCTGGACCGTGATATCAATACTACCTAAAGATCTCCACAAAATAATCACGTCATTGTAATCTATGTAAAAATATGATAATAGTAGGGATGAGAATCAAAGATTCCTAGTAGGAAAAACACTAGTCCACTACATATTGATATCTGACATGGAAGTAAAATAATTAGTTTGCTTGTTCCTTTTCTTATTTAACATAGTATTATAAGTACACTTCTGCTTGAGACTAAAATTCATATGATTCATTAAATAATTAATTGATTTTTGGTTTTTTATGTAATCCTTAGTTCATTTATTTCATTGCTTCTTTATCATGGGCTTATTAGTAACATTTAGGCTTGATAATAGAACTCAAGATTCTTGATATACTTCTCATCTGATGTATTGTCAATGATGTAACATTGTCATGTTACAACTTGATAGTTCAAATGATGTAGTATGTCTATGACAACCTTATAGATCACAATTCACGTAGCGTGCTATTCTCAATATGATGTAACGTCGTCGTGTTACAACCTGATAGTTCCATTGATCTAGTACGTCTACTACATCCTAATAGATCAAAATTGCATGTCATTCTCAATACATCACTTTCCTCATAACGATGTAACACCTCGTGTTACAACCAGATAGATCACACTTTGAATCCATAAGCTTACAATCAAGCAATTGTTATTAAATAAGGCTTATTTTCTTAATCTTTCTCATTTCATAAACATCTTTAATATTTGATTAAGAAATCTTATGTTTATCAAGTAAAATATCTTCTTAATAGCTCTATTTCTCATATTCTTGCTTTGAGATTTCCTTGAAATCTCCTTAACTCTGATAAGATTTTGTCTGTTAAGTCTCTTGAATTATTATGAGATTTTTCTCTTTAAAAATCTCCTGAATCCTTGTGAGATTTTCTATTCAAAATCTCCTAACTTCTTATGAATCATCTCTGCAAGAACTCCCTTTGATTTTTATGAGATTTATCAGTAAAATCTACTAAACTTTTTATGAGAATCTTCTATAAAATCTATTAAACTGCTTTGAGATTATTCTATAAATTCTATAAAACTATGATGAGATATTTCTACAAAGTCTGCTAAACTGTGATGAAATTTTCTAGAAAATATGCTAATTGTTTATGAGATTTATTCACATACAGAAACTTATAGGACTCCTTACTTAGTAATTCTTAAAACTTTCAGGAAATTAAACCAAGTATCTTTCATAGATTTCAAAGCTTTTTCTTCTATGAATCAAAATCTCATCCTTTTTCATGAAGCTTGTTATCATACTTCAAAATACTAATCTTTCAAAATTTATAAAATTATTTCTGATTATATTCTGGTAAAATTTCCAGATATCTCATTCTTTTTAAAGAACCAAAAATCTCTTTGATTACATAGTTAAATCTCTTTTATCAACTAAATAAATTCACGAGACTTTTATCCATAGCATCTTTTACATATATCAAACTCATATAAAATAAATTTCAGATTTCACACACATAATTTCAAATATATTTCAAGAGTTTATCTAGCCAAAAATAGCCAAACAATCACCAAGCAATAGATATAGATTTTTCCTACCTTTCTTCCAAGCCTTTGGACATATTTGAAGGGGAAAAATAAGGTTTTGGCTTGAGTTTGATGTAGAGGAAGTGTTCTTGAATTAGTTTAAGTGTTTATCTACGTGTATCCTTCAAGAACTTGAAGGTTTCATGTAGTTTCATGAAGAAAAACATGAAGGTGGTGAAGAGGAGAAGAAGGGTGAAGTTGCTGCCATGAAAGAAAAAAATGCCATTTCTTTTTCTTTTTTATTTATATACTAAAACTTACTTGGAGAGAATGTAGGTAATATGTCTATTTTTGGATCAATTTGCCTTATATATGTATTAGAAATGTCTATATTTATTTTATACTGTCCTGAGTAAAAATTATATGAGATCTAATACTATCCATTATTTAGATCAATTTTGGTATTTTTGGTGTACCCCTGATTTCCATTTCAATGTACCGATTACTACCATTTTGGTACCCGATTAATATAAAAGAAACTTTAACGGGTTAAAACCTATCTATTAATCTTATCCTTATTTTTATATATGTCCATATACCAATTATTGGATCTCAGACTATATCACCAATTAAAATATTATTATATTGATTTTTAATAATATTAAATTAATTTTTTTTATTTTTTTGCTTTTACAAACTCCTCATATTGTTGTGATCATAACTGCATCCTCAAAATTTTCAAAATCTTTATAGATTATTCACATTTAATTATTTTATCACAAACAATACTAAAAAAAATGAGTCATTACACTAAGTATTTACAAGTGTTGGAATAACTAAATTAATAATGAGAGATATTAAAATAGCAGGTTTTGTGAAAATATAATTAAAGTTTACTTTGCATATTTTAATGTAGATCAATGACTTCAAATTCCACACTATTACTGCAATCTGTCTTTGAGAAGGGCAAACTCAAAGAAAATGGAAGTACCTTCCTTGACTGGTTCAAAAATTCGAGAACTGTTCTTAAGCAAGAAAGGAAGTCATGTATACTTGATGAACCCTTCCCTGAAGAGCTAGCCTCTAATGCCCCAAAGGCAGTAAAGGATAAGTACAAGAAACATTTTGATGATTCTATTGATGTTGAGTGTCTCATGTTGGCAACCATCTATCTAAAACTTCAGAAGGATCTAGAACACTTGGATGCCTTAGTTGATTGTTCATCTCAAAAAGACATTCCAACAATAAGCAAGACAAGAAGGTATGAGACTACTAAAGCTCTTTACTTTTGCAAGATGGCTAAAGGTGGATCAGTTAGTGCTCATGTTTTGAAGATGAAAGGCTATATTGATCGTCTTGAAAGGCTTGATTTTCCACTTAGTTTGGAATTCTTCACTAATTTGATCCAAAATTTATTGCCTGATAGTTATGCCCAGGTTGTCATGAACTATAATATGAATAATATAGAGAAATCCATTGCTGAACTGTATGCAATGCTTAAAACTACTGAGCAAAGTGTGAAGACATTGCTGGCTGGATCTCATGGTTAACAAGGGAAAAAGGGATGAAAAAGAAAGGAAAGTCTAAGGCAAAGGGTGACAAAAAGCCTAAGGCGCAATCAAAGGCTAAGCCTAAGGAAAAGGTTCCAAATGGGGGTGTTTGTTTCCACTGCAACGAACCGGGTTATTGGAAGAGGTATTGCAAGCTCTATTTGGAAGATCTGAAAAAGAAGAATAGTGCTAACTTTATATCTTTAGGTATTTATACTATAGAATTAATTTGTCTACTTCTACTTCCTGGGTATTAGATACTAGATATAGATCTCACATTTGTACAAATGTGCAAGGATTCAAAAGGAGCAATCTAGACCTACAAGTTAGAAATGGAACAAGAGTTGCTGCTTTAGCTATAGGAACCTACGAATTGGTTTTTCCTAATAGGCTTTTGTTCCTTTTAAACAATTGCTATTATGTTCCTACTTTGAGTAGGAATATTATTTCAGTTTCTAGTTTGGATGATGAAGGTTTTTCTTCTCTTATTAAGAATAAAAGATGCTCTATTTATTATGATGATTTGATTTATGGTATTGCTGATTCATATGCTAGTCTTTACATCCTAAATCTAGAAGCACCTAATGATAGTGATCTCTATAACATAAGTACTAAGAAAATCAAATCGAATAATTTGAATCCAGCCTATCTATGGCATTGTCATCTTGACCACATAAACTAGAAATAGATCTCTAAACTCCATTAAGATGGAATCTTAGATTCATTTGATAATTGTGAATCTAGTTTACTAGGCAAGATCACAAAGGAACCCTTTACCAAACATGGTACAAAGGCTACTGACTTATTAGGCCTAATACATACCAATGTATGTGGTCTATTTGGCATTCAAGTCAGCGGAAGATTTCAATACCTCATTACATTCGCTGATAATTTCAGCAGATATGGCTATATCTATTTGATGAAACATAAACATGAGTCATTTGAAATGTTCAAGACTTTCCAGAATGAGGTACAAAATCAACTTGGTAAAATTATTAAGACACTTTCATCCTATTGAGGTGGTGAATACATGAGCCAAGAATTTGAAGACCATCTACAAATTATGGAATTGTCTTATAATTAACTCCAAGGGGAACACCATAATGGAATGGTGTGTCTGAGAGGAGGAATCAAACCCTATTAGATATAGTTTGTTCTCTGATGAATCAGGCAAATCTTCCTTTATCTTTTTGGGGTTATGCCTTAGAAACTATGTCTTTTACTTTAAACTGAGTTCCATCCAAAGCAGTTGAAACGATACCATAATAGATGTGGATTGGGAGTATACTTAGTTTGTCTTTTCTCAAGATGTGGGGTTGTGAAGCTTCTGTGAAACAAAAAATTTTAGATAAGTTAGTAGTCAAATCTGACAAATGTCTCTTTGTGGGCTATCCTAAAAAAACTAAAGGATAATCCTTCTGAGAAAAAAGTGATTGTTGCTTAGAATGATGTCATTTTTGAAAAAAAATTCATTTCTAAAGGAACCAATAGGAGTAGAGTAAGTCTCGAAGAATATCAAGAACCACAAGAGAACATGGAACTACCAATGGAGACTCAGCAAGACCCACAAACCATTGTGGAGCCTGTTCAAGAAACACAAGCTCTACGCAAGTCTGATAGGATATGACGTGAGCCCAAGATAAATGAATTTCTTGTAATGAACAGTTGTGATGTATTGCACATGGATGGGGATGAGCATACTACCTATTAGGGATCTATATCAAATCTAGATTCTGAGAAGTGGCAAGATGCCATGAAATCTAAAATACAACCCATGTATGACAATTAGGTTTGGAACTTGGTTAATGCACTGAAAGGGATAAACACCATTGGGTACAAGTGGGTTTTCAAGAAGAAAACTAACATGGATGGCAAGATGCATACCATCAAAGCAATACTTATTGCAAAAGGTTTCAAACAAACTCATGGAATAGAATATTATAAAACCTTTTCACCAGTCTGATGCTTAAATCCATAAAGATTCTCATTGCCATTACTGGATACTATGATTATGAGATATGGCAGATGGATTTAAAATAACATTTCTTAATGAAAACTTACTTGAGGATGTGTACATGACATAACCTGAAGGTTTTGTCCATCTTGACAATTCTGGAAAGCTTTGTAGAGTGTAACACATTTCCTACCATAAAGCTATGCTTAAGCCATAACCTTATAGTAAGTAGTTGTTGTCAATTTTTCTTAATCTTAGAAGTGTATATATAATATTAAATATGAGCCTGCTTTAGTGAAAAAAAATGAACTACATTTTTTAGCTACATTGCAAATTTTAAACATAAATAATATGTCATGATAAAATATCGAAATAACATAATTGTATTATGCATCGATGAGTAAATAATGTACATATATGGATCAAACCCATGCAGGAACCATCTAGTCTAGGCAAGGCACTGCTCAAAATTCATAAGAAAAAATAAAAAGACTAACTAAGCTCTCTGCTAGTGACTCATCAAAAGATCTGGACCATAGCATTGATACTAGCTAAGGATCTTGATAAGGGGCAATTATGCCACTTATCTTGCTACCAAACCTTAGCTCTTTGCATGAGTTTTACTGAGTTATTAATGTGACTAATTAGAATTTTGATTTATTCCTCATTATGTCATTTTTATAGATTTATTGGTTTTTGCATTGATTTTGAAATAATTTGTAATTACACATTGCTACGTTTAACTAGTCTCTTTGAGTATGGTTTTATGCACAAGAGCTTTAGATCAAGTGCAAAGTGTCAAGAACAAGGTTGGAGACTCTTTGGAAGTAGCTTGGGGCAAAAAGGAAGAAAAATCATGGAGGCTCACATTCGGGTGAGCGCTACAGCGTTGGTGCGATGATGAGATTGTAGTTCACTTATTTGTTTTTGGGCCCCACTTTGGGCTATTTTAGAGAGTAGTAAATGAAGGATTGACACGTATTTACCTTAACTATCTTAGTTTTAGATCTATAGTTAGGTTGCTATTATTCTCTCTCTACATCTCTTTCTATTATCTCTCTATATCTTCTTCTTTATTCTTCTCTTTCTTAGGAATTCCATTAGTGAAAGTGTCTTATCTTGGAGATTGTGGTAAGGATTATTACTATTATTTTTAGGTTCTCTTTTATCTTCATTGTTATAATCCTGTAGAGATGGAGGAATAGATTTCTTTACCAATGCAAGGGTTTCCAAATGGATTAGGATAATGTTTGAGACTTCTTTTGATATTAAATGCATTGATTTTCTTAATATTTTGCAATTTCTATATCTAAAATTATTGTGGTAGTTGCTATAATTTTTTATTAAGATAATTAAATTGGTGATCATCGTTTAGGGAAACCCATTGGGCATAAATTGATAAATCTATTAGTTTATATCTGAAGGAGAACATTAGAATTAACTTTTAGATTGGCTGTTAGGTTATAGCAATTGGTTCATAAAATTAATATGATTTCTAAGTAAATTGATATCTCATTTGTTAATTATTTGTATTAGTCAAATTCTAAAGATCGATTGATTACTAGTAGAATTGTCAGTAATTTATTACTAATAGCCACTAATGGGTTTAATATTTGGTCAATGATAATTAAATTCCAATCCTAGGAATACCTTGTACTAGTGCCCCTCTTCACTATTGTTATTATTTCTTAATTTCAATTGCTATAATTTCATTCTTCAAACCTCTTAATTTTTCCTAACTAAGTGTTGAAGTCTCTTTGAGAGATGACCTAGGTTGTACCCTTTACTACATTTTTTGTGCAACTTATCATTAAAATAAATTTTTAATCTCCGTTCAAATTTTGGTGTCATTGCCAGGGAGGCAATAAAACTTAGTTATTTATTTTTCTTTGTTTATATTTTATTCCAGTTTTTATTTTATTTTATTTTTATTTATTTACTGTGTTTATTTTCTTATGTTTATGCTTTTCTGCAAATAAAAACATGAAAATAAAAATCTGGTTGTTCCTTTGTATGAGGCATTCCCTGTCTACTGGAAATTTAATCCCTTTTGACTTTGAGATTTAGAAAACTTTTTAAAAAAATCAAACAAGCAAAGCGTCAACGAGCAAAACCATCTGAGCATTCTGATCTTCTGTTTAGTGTTTCAAGTGATACAACAAACATAGGAGAGTGCCAGCATATACTTAGGGAGCTCACTGCTCCTAATTTTACCTAGCAGCCTTTGGTAACTACATACCCCAAGCTTGACAATGACTTTAAGCTCAAGGGGTACATGGTTAATGCTCTGCCGAAGTTCCATAGGCTGTCTGAAGAAGATCCCCACCAGCATTTGAAGAAGCTTCACATGGTGTGCTCTGGCATAAGAACCAATAGGGTGGAGGTGGATGATGTCAAACTAAGAGCATTCCCTTTCTCCTAAGAGGATGTTATAGAAAACTGGTTCTTTAATTTGCCAAAAAAGTTTATAAATAACTAGACTGGAATGAAAAGACTTTTCCTTGAGAGGTATTTTCCCGCCTCTAGGGTAGCTTTTATCAAGAAAAAAGATCTTTGGAATCCATCAAACTGATGAGACTCTACATGAATATTGGGAGCGTGTTAAGCTCCTTTGTGCAAGTTGCCCTAACCATCAGATTCTAGAGTAACTCTTCCTTCAGTACTTTTATGAGGGGTTGCTACTTGCTGATAGATGTATGATAGATGCTATTAGTGGAGGGGCACTCTTGAATAAGACTTTAACAGAGACCCGTGCTTTGATTGAGAGCATGGCTACAAATTTTCAACAATTTAGTTTCAAGGCAGCCACAACCACTAGAGGTCTTCATGAAGTGAGCCAGCTCGAAAATCCAATATTGACCCATACTTTACAGCAACTCTCTAGCCATATGCAGCAATTGATGGTGAGCCTGGCAGCAAGTCCAGTGGTTCCCAAGATCTGTTGCATATGTACCTCACATGACCATCACACTGATATATGTCCAGCATTACAAGAAGACTCAAGTACTGGGGTGGCATCAATAAACCCTTTCAGAGCTAGCCAAGCCAATTTCCATTTGGGAACACTTAGAACACAAAATAGAAAAGTCACCCCCATCTGAAGTAGGGAAATAACTCTTAACCGCAGGGCCAACCTTCACAACAGAAATACTTAGCACCTCATTAGAAGCAATCGGCCCTCCCTGCACCTCCATCTTCAGACCCCAATATGACTCACTATGACTAACCATTGTTACCATGTTGGGGAAGGCGATATGTAACGCTAGATGTGATCCACTATAAGTACCAATTGATATAAACTAAGTATTTCCTATGTCAATAAAAAGAGAAAAATGAATAGAGTTGAGTTTTATGATCATAAGTGAAACCGGGTCCCTTTGAAATAAGTTCACTACATTTAGCATATGCATACTCATATCATATTTAATTTCTTAGTTTGGATTATTAACAATATGCTTGAGTTTTATGATATATGTGCATTAAGTGATTGATTGTTAAAAACTACCTACTTCGGAGGGATGATTTTAGAACTTTAAAATGAATATTTAATATGTATTGCATGATCTCATTTTCCTGATAAACCGAAGTGGCTAGGGTAATGACAATGACATTATGATTGTGTAATTGGGGAATTAGCATATTGAGAATTGTAATTCTCACCCCTATGTGTTTTTGTGTTTCTGTGTCACCTCCAGGTTGATCCAGAGAATGATGCGGCTACTACGTGAAAGAGCTCGGGATTGTAGTAGTTTAGTAGTTGATGTTTTTACTTTACTGTAGTTAGATTTATATGTATGTAAATGTAATAGAGAATGTATATGTATTAAAGCTCTTAGAAGATCTTTCTTTTGTACTTAGCTATATATTCAGTAAATGTTGTGTTTCTTTGTTATATATTTTAATAGAATTATGCTTAGTTATTAGCCGTATTAATTGAGCTTACTATAGATATTTAAGAAAGGTCTGCTAATTTACAGGTAACAACTCTCGAGTTCGATATCATGACTTAAGAATGAGATTGTACTTGGGAGGATGTTACATGTGCTATGTCCTTGTTCATGCCTTGCTTGTTGTAACTTTCTTGATTATTGGTGTGAAAGCTTACTATTATGCCTTTGGGTTCATTGGATTAGTATATTGTCATTTAATTTCATGCACCATGCATTTTCAATGTTAGGAGTCTACTGTAGTCCTTGTATACTGCTTCTCATCCATGCCTTGGTTTGATCTTAGTTCCACATGAAGACATGCGAAAGCTTGGGTATGGGGGAGTTTGATAAGGGGCAATTATGCAACTTATCTTGCTACCAAACCTTAGCTTTTTGCATGAGTTTTATTGAGTTATTAATGTGATAATTTGGATTTTGATTTATTCCTCATTATGTAATTTTGGTAGATTTATTGGATATTGCATTGATTTTGGAATAATTTGTAATTACACCATGTTGCATTTGACTTGTCTCTTTGAGTACGGTTTGTGCACAAGAGGTTTAGATCAAGTGCAAAGTGTCAAGAACAAGGCTGGAAAATCTTTGGAAGGAGCTTGGGGCAAAAAGGAAGAAAAATAATTGAGGCTCAGATTCAAGTGAGTACTGCAGTATTGGTGCGAAGATGGGATTGCAGTTTACTTATCTATTTTTGGGCCCCACTTTGGGCTCTTTTCGATAGTAGAATATAAAGTATTGATACGTATGTTTACCCTAGCTTTTGGCTCAGTTTTAGATCTACAATTAGGTTGCTATTATTCTCTCTCTACATCTTCTTCTCTATTCTTCTTTCTCTTAGGGATTCCATTAGTGAATGTGTTTTGTCTTGGAGATTGTAGCAAGGATTATTCCTATTATTTTCAAGTTCTCTTTGATCTTCATTGTTATAATCCTCCAAAGATGAAGGAGGAAATTTCTTTACTAGTATAAGGGTTTCCAAATGGATTAGGATAATGTTTGAAACTTCTTTTGATATTAAATACATTGGTTTTCTTAATATTCTGCAATTTCTATTCCTAAAATTATTGTGGTAATTGCTATAATCTTTATTGGGATAACTAAATTGGCGATTGTCATTTAGGAAAACCCTTTAGGCATAAATTGATAGATCTATTGGTTTATATTTGAGGAAGAACATTAGAATTAACTTTTCGATTAATGGTTAGGCTATAGTAATTAGTTCATTAAATTAATGTGATTTTTAAATAAATTAATATCTTATTTATTAGTTATAGATGAATTGTCAGTAATTTATTACTAACCATCAATAGGTTTAATATTTGGTCAATGATAATTAAATTTCAATCCTATGAATACCTTGCACTAGTGCCCTTTTCACAGTTGACCAAGTTGAAAAGATAAATTACCTATCAGTCATTGACTGAGTTTGACTTTAATTTAAATTTGAATTTTCCTTCCCATTTCTATAAAGTGCACGTTTACAGTAAACATGCTTTCTAAAGCGCTGTTTCAGTTTCTGGACTTTCCTTTTTATCTTTCATGTTTTAATTAGAGCTTGTTGTAATGGAAATACTACAATCATGATGATTGAGGATGGTAGCCTTACTTTTCTTCAGATATGGATTGAAATCTTCACTCGAATATCACTGTCTAAAGTTGTGGGATACTTTCTGAAGATTTGTACCTTAATTTCTTGTTCATGAAAATTTTCTTTCATGCATTGAGCATAATAACAACCATTTCAAGGATTAATTTTCACTTCCTTTGAGTTTTAAATCTCTTTGAATGAGATTAATCATATTTTCACATATTATTGTGAAAATAACATCATTTTAGGGACATTTACGCTAACGTAAATAGTCCTATTTACTACTCAAGAAACTCAAGTAAAGGATAAGTCCTTCTGCAAAATATTTTCATAAAATTGGTTTTATTATCACTCAAAATATTAAGCACTAGTGCTTTTTAGAGGGTTTTGGAGTTAATACGTAGAATGTAAAGAGTGGCTTTCCTAGTATGAGAAAGAGAAATGAAATAAGAAATATGGAGAGGAAAGCTTATGAGAAATAGCAGTGAGTGGAAGAAACTTCTTTCAGTGCTTTTGAGGAATAAATATTTGATTTGAAATTTGAATTTCAAATTGAGGAGCCACGTGCAAGTGTATTTACTGGTTATCAATATACCTTAAATGCTTATGTAAATTATTAAGATCTGTAGATTGTTAACATATATTCGGATTTTTTCATTAATTGCAAAATCCAAATTGCATAATTTGAATAAAAGCAACACTTCCTATATTTAATATGGCATAATTCCACCATTAATGCTTTTTATGGGCATGCATTTACTCATCATTGCCAATAGCCTCTAAATGTCTATTAGTATATGATTTTATTTTTGTCGAACATATATGGTTGTGTGCATTATTCTCTCAGAAGCCTATATGAAGTGCTGAAGTACACGAATTAAATGTTGAAGCAATTTGTTGAGTGACACGTAGGAAATTTTCTAAGGTTGGAATCTCTATTAGAATTCTAATAAAAGATAACCATTGGATTGAAAAACTGTGACGGCAAATAATTGACATAAATAGTAAACAATGTATAACTTATACAAAAAAAATGAAATTCATTCATGATAATTTCACTTTAATAGAAATAAATATGAATGAAATTATATCTTGTTGATTTAATATGCCATGTATACTCAACATTGAACTAAATATTTAACTAAGAAAATGGTCTTAAACCAAAACAAATTAAATAAAGATAAAAATCTCAGTAGAAACTGAACATGCCAAAATGATGGACTACAACAAAAAAAACATTACTTCTGGCTAAATGATATTAAAAAAAAGAAACAAAAAAGGAAATAAAATCATTTAGATCATATATTTTCAAAAACCAACAACATTGATAGTTTGTAATAGGTTCCTGCAAGGCAAAATACTATAAACCATAAAAACATAAGCAATGAGAAAAATTTTGAGGCAACACATAATTAATCATAAAACATGTCTGTAAACATCAACACATGTCATAGGTTGGTCATGCAATATATTTTTAGTCTCAAGTTCCTTTGGAGGTCCTTTCTTTTGCTAGGGGGGATTTGTATCTTTAGCAACATATCTTATTAATTAGGTTCTTCTAATTTTCTTGATAACCGAACCCATTTATATTTGTTGTATAATAAGTATCTTGATTATTCCTTACTACATGTCTTGGGGTACATGTTTGTGTTACCATTATACTCTTTCCTCTTCTAGAACAAAGTTTACTACTCGAGTTGATCCATCCATGTGTATTTTTGGGCTACCATCCAAAGTTTCCTACAATAGAGGATATAAGGTGTACGATCGTGTGACTATCAAATTTTAAGGATTCATGATCATCATCCTCAATCAACCAAGGATATGTAATGTTCTGATATGGTAACTCCTAGACCTCAACTGGATCTTTGTTCCCTACCACATGTCTAGAAAACTCCTCATATCACTAAGATGGATTATATTGCTGATATAGTTAATCTGTACCCTATTTTTGAGCCTCAACATCTTCAAAGGTCTAATAAAGTGCCCAGGTCTCCTCCTTACTTGAGTGACTATCTTTATGTCACTTCAATAGACGTCAAATACCTCATTGAGAATCCTTCATCTTATTGTAGGCTTAATCCTTCCTATTTCCAATTTATTGATTCCACTATTGGTATATTTGAACCACAATATTATCATCTGCATCTTGAATGGAGAACAGCCATGGAAGAATTGCAGCTGATGTTTACAAATAACACATGATTAATCCATCCCTTACTCGAAGGGATAATATATTTCTATTGGTTGCCATAGGATTTATAAGTTGAAATACAATCAAGATAGGAATGCTTCTAGATATAAAGATAGGCTCACTAACCCAGAACATACTCAGCAAAATGGGGTTGACTACATCGAGACGTTCTCACCTAAGGCCATCTTTTCATTCTTAAATGGATTACTATAGTAGTTAAGAATTAGCACCTCTTCCAATTGGATGTCAATGATGTCTTTCTAAAGGAAGACTTTATTTGAGGAAATTTACATGGCATTGGCACTTGTTTATAAGCTAATGAAGTGTTTTTTAAGGGGCAGAAGTTAGTGTGTCACTTAAATAAATCTATGACATAAAGCAAGCATCAAGACAACAGTTTTCTAAAGTTTTTGTTGCTTTATTGAATCTTGGCTTCATATAGTCTATAAATGATTTATCTTTATTTCACCAGGGTGTCAAGGACTTGTTTGTGATTGTCCTAGCTGGTATGGATGACGTTATCCTAGTTGGTCCTAATAAGAGTTACCATTCTTACATAGGTTTGAACTTAGTTACAGGCTACATTTAAACTCAAAGACCTTAAAGATCATAAATACTTCTTTGATCTTGAAATTGCTAGATATTCTAAAATGATCATTTTGAATCAAAGCAAGTATACCTTGTCCCTTTAACATGATACTAAGTTTTTGGCTAGCAAGCCATGCTCTTTCCCCAAGAATCCTAATACCAAACTCAACCTTGACAATGAGAACCCTTTTACAGATATCTCAAAATATTGGAGATTAATTTGTCACTTGTCCTACTTGATGGTTTCTAGGCCTAATTACTTTCATTGTCAATCATCGTAGTCAATTTTTCTATAAATCTATTAATGCTCATCTCACCATTGTTCACTTTTTGTTGCAATATTTGAAGGGAACATCTGGTCAAGGTTTGTTCTTATCCTCCAAGTCTAGTTTGTAATTAATAGCATATATGATGTTGATTAGGAGAAATTGTGCATATTCTCACAAATCCATATTTGAATTTTGCATGTTCCTTAGAGAAGCTTTAATGTCTTGGAACTCCAAGAAACAAAGCAATAATGTAACAACTCATCAATAGAGGCGTATAGAGCCATGGCATCTACAACAAATAAGGTTGTTTGGCTTCAGCGTCTTCATGATTTCCATATACTAGTAGGCAGTGTTATGTTCTCATGTGATAACAAAGTGGCCATGCATATTGCCTCAAATCCAAAACTCTACCTTTCATGAGCATAATAAGCCCATAGAGATCAATTGATATTTTGTTAGAGAACAAGTACAATCGAGTTTGTTAAAGCTCATCCATGTAAAGACTAATCAACAACTTGCTAACTTGTTAACCAAAACTCTACTTGCTCCTCAGTTTGTTCCTTAGTGTCATCCTAGTTGAGTACTACTAATTTGTATCTCCCAATGTAAAGCCTGAGGAGAATATTACATAATACACATGTGCCAACAAGTTAGTTAATTATTATACTATAGTTATTGAGGAAACTACAAGTTGTTAGAGAAATGTATTAATTGTACTTGTAACACGAAAATGTTGTACACTACTTGATGAATATATACTCCTGCTCAAAACATTAACAATACTTTTCATATGAGAAATGTTACGTTCACAACATTTCTCCACAACATTTGCACACCGTGTGTACTATTGCGAAAAAGGACAAAAAGGAATTGTGGGTGCAATATTGGATAAGGAGCATGGTAGAACACTCTTCTATCCTTCAAAATTTCATTTCATTGATTCTTTCTAAATTTCATTTTCCATTTCCTCTCTCTTTCTCTTTCTCTTTCTCTTTCTCTTTCTCTAAAACCACCCATAGCCCCTCTCAAGCTCAGTCTCCCTCTCAACCACACACTCTCTCTCATGCACTTGTGATGGATATGAAAGAGAATGTGAAGAGATGTTTTTCTCAATTGTTAATGTTATATCATTTGTGATCTATTCTAAGTAAAAGATACATACACAATATTTGAGACTGTCATCAACTAATCAATTTAGAGAGAAAAAAAATAGAGAAAAATAGAGATTGGAAGAACAAGTGACTTGGAGAAGAAGAGTTGTTTCTTTGGTTGGGTTTCACTTTGTTTCTTTTACCACTAAAGGTTTGGGTGTCTCAGTTTCTAATTTGTAACCTTTTAACAAATGTCCACGTTAGAAACTAAACCATTTATAAGCATAATACCAAACTTACCAGCATTTTGCAAATAACTAATTAGCCAAAATATCTTACTTATCAGCCGAAGCAGTATACACATACAAGTCATTCTAACTAGTCAAATGCCTTGGAAATAGCTTCTAATCCATTTTATGAGGGTAGCAGCCCTTCAATTTTGAATTTTGTTACCCTTCTTATCACCAACAAATAGAAATCTTTTGCTATGACCAATAGGTTTTCTCATAAGGGAGTAATAATGCAATCAGAAATGCTTCAAGACACTTCCAGATGAGATTAGCATGCATTCATATACAAACTAAATGTTCTTATAAAAAATTGAACCTCTTACAAGCATAACACCAAACTTACTAACATGCTGGCCTCAGAATGCATCAGAAAACTATTTCTAAAGCATTTGATAGATTAAATGAGTTGTACACGGGTACTACTTTAGTTGATATGTAAGACACTATAGCTAATAAGTTTTTCATAATATGCTAGTAAGTTTAGTCATATGAATGTAAGAGATTCAGTTTTTAATGAAGACATTTACTTTGCATCTAAATACATGCTAATACTATGTGGAAAATTGTTGAAGCATTTCTAACTGCATTATTACTCCATTGTGAGAATCTATTGGTCATAGAAAATTATTTCAATTTGTTAGTAATAGGAAGGGCAACAAAATTCAAAATTTAGGGACTGTTGTCATCAAAATGCATTAGGGAACTATTTCCAATATATTTGACAAGTTGGAATGACTTTTACATAGGTACCACTTTTGTAAGTAAAACTCTCTAAATAATAAGTTTTTCACAATATGCTAATAAGTTTAGTGTTATGCTTTTAAGTTCAATTTCTGATAAAGACGTTTACTTTGCATGTGAATGCACACTAATCCTATGTGAAGTGTATTGAAGCATTTCTGACTGTATAATTATTCACTTGTAAGAAAATATCTTGGTCATAAAAGTATTTAATTTGAAAAATTTTGCCCCAAATCAAATGGATTTGTGTCTGAACTTGAGATGACATTGGCAATTATATCAAATTGATGTCGAAAAGCTATTGGATCAAAACGGTTATTTACTAAAAGAAAATTAATGAGCACTCATTATAACCATCATAACATAAATAAATCCAAGTAGTTTATGTAATGCAGGAACAACAAGTAGTTGCCTTCCCTTAATATTAGTTCTCTCATTATCTCAAATCCAAGTTATTTTTTCCCCTGAATTTAGTACCCAAATTCAATGAACAAAAGAAATTGAAATGGAAAAATGATAAATAATTAAGAAAAATTGTACAATATTAGCACACAAAATTACAAGCATCACAATCAATCATTATAGTATAATAAATATGTGCCCTCCCTTATCTCACTTTCCCTCCCTCACTTTTCTCATTTGACCAAGAGAAACAAACTGAAATCCAACCACAAAAACAACCCTTCTTCAAATCACATGTTCTTCTAATCTCTCTCTCTTTCTCTCTATAAATTGATTAGTTGATGTTAGTCTCAAATCGTGCTTATATCCTTTACTTGGAATAGATCATAAATGATATAACATTAATAAAAGAGGAAAAAACACTTCTTCACATTCTATTCCATATCCCTTACAAGTGCATGAGAGGAAAAAGTGTGATTGAGAAGGAGACTAAGCTTGAGAGGGGAAAGGGGATATGGGTGGTTTCATAGAGGGAATGAAGAAAGAAATTCAGAGGGACAATGAAATGATATTTGGAAGGATGAAAGAGTATTCTACCGTGCTTTTTGTTAGTGCACCCACAATTCTTTTTTGTCCTTTTCCACAATAGTACATGCAGTGTACAAATGTTGTGGAGAAACGTTGTGAATGTAACATTTCTCTTTTCTCATTTCCAATCACTTCTTATATTCTATTGGAACCTAAATAACTATAGTAGCAGTTAACAAATCATAAAATCAACAACCCACAAAATCATCACACACATACTTACTAATCACAAGCTTGGTTATACATTATCTCATAAAAACCACTGAAATTAGAAAAAAAAAGGGGGGGGTTTTGATTGATTATGCATAACTAGATGACAAATTGACAATGCAGTCTTGGTCGCTGGAGAAAGAAATGAAAGACCGATAAGAAAATTGGAGAAGGAGAAATGTGACAACTCTCAAACCGATCAATCCTAAATTTTGCGTCGGATAATTAAACTAATCCTTCTTGAAATATATATATATATATATATATATATATATGAAGAAATCCTTTAAAAATATCAGACAAATTAATCAACTCGTGTAAGGTTTGATTTGAAATCTTCATGATTCTTGAGAACTAATTTGTCCTAATTTAAGAGTACCTGTTTGGCAAGTTGTTTAATGTATAAAATTATGAAATGCAATGTCAACGATTGGTTACTTTAAAATGAAATCTAAAGATTATTATTGAGTCAAGGGAATTTTATGTGAGAGAAATTTAGTCCATAAGCTCAATGTCAACGGACCAACTTGTCGGGCACCTTGTTTGATCGTTTTACTGATTGAGAGGTAATTGATTGAAAGGGCATGCCATAGGTGAGGGAGTTAATCGAGAGCACAACTTCGATTTGCCTTCGTGCAATAGAATCAGACCAAGGAAATACACTAGGTGTAACTAAATGCATTCAAAAGTGTAATAAATAAATTTACCCACACTTTATAAGTGTGGTTATATGCATGGTGTGCCATAACAGGCAGCATAAAATTGAGTCGTGAGTTGAAAGAATCTATGGCAGTTGGCATGAAGCAAAGGGAAAGAATGATTTGTTTTCAACATGACTCTGATTGGAACATGTTTTCTTCAAGAATGCATCACCAGAACTTCTTATTTCATCGAAGTTATCATTTCACTCTTGAATTTCATTCCTCATCTTTCATTTTTGTCTCCAAAAAAGAGTGAATGGTTTAGGTTAACCCTGTTATTATTATTATTATTATTATTTTGTGGGTGTGTGGGGAACCCTGCCGCTAGTCCTGTTTCAGCTCTTCTGGCGTTCTTCTGTTGAGGAATGTTGGCAAGGGTAATGGTAAAAAAGCAGAAAGCAAGGAATCTCGAGCTAAAGAATGATCTTTACACAATCAACAATGACTACCAATGAAAAATACTCACAGATGAACAAATTTAATCAGCAAAATCTATTCCAAAACGGACATGCACGAATCATGGTTCAGTTTGGCGACGCCCAGCGGCAAAAGGAGCACTAAACCTTGCAGAGAAACTGGGAGGCATGTCCTCGTCTTCACTCTGAACGCCACTGTTGAAATTGAGAGCATAGCTATGTTCATCATATTGAAACCTGTTCCTCTGCTGCTTCTTGCCGTACCCGCCGCTTATCTTTCTAATGAACGTCTTCCACTTGGGACCTGCAATCACTTCTGAAAACTCCTTCATCTTCCTCAACCTGCAACTCAACCAGGACTCTCCCTTTTGCTCTAGTAGGCCTTTACCTTCATCATGGCTTTGCCACCATCTCGAACTGAAAACCCGGAGGCATCCATGGCCGCACATGCTAGGCTCTTGGTGGTCTTCGAAACTTTCGTCCTCGTGTTCCGCTGCACTCACTAATGGTATTCCCTCAAGAGAAGCCATATTTTTCAGATAACAGAAAGGGAAGTGTGTATGGGGTTGGAATTGAGGAGCTTTAGTTTTGTAGGAAGCATGTATAGGTGATTGTGATGATTATTATGAGGAAAAGAGATAGATGCAACGGGGAAAATGTCAAAGCAAATGAAGCTACAGCTGTATTGAAACATCTCCGGCCAAAACTAATGATAATTAAAAAGGGAAGCGGAATTATTGTTTTAACTCCGCATTTGGAAGCGTCCGTGAAATACCTTCCTGGAGCCTGGTTATGCCGCTGAAAGTACCTGGCAATAGGCAATTCAGTTGGCATGTCCGCCACTCAAGAAATAATAATTCAATTTAATAATAGAAAAAGATAAAAGACATGGAATAGAGTGTGGGTGAAGGTGGTATTAATTTGATAAAGAATTTAATATGTTGACCCACGCCATACGGGAAGGATAAAGCCGGCTCCGAAGGTACGCTTTGTCATTGTAAGCTGAAGATTTTTTTCTTTTTTTTTCCCCTGCAGATGGCTCCCACGTACATGATGATAAATTTAATTGCCAGGGGGGTTTAGGTCACCTGATCATCAAGTTTTGCTCATACATTATTATGACTTAATTTTGATTACTGAGTTTTCCCATTAACGAGGGATCTATAAGAGCTCAATAGGCTCGAAAGCATGTCCTGACATTAGACTAGGGCGAATTTTTCCCTCGTTCCAAACTTTCTACTGTGAAAAAAACAAAATATAATAATTGTGGGGGCAGCAGAAAGCCAATGTCAAACCCAATAGATAGTGTGACGAAACAAAAACGTACACAGGAGTATGTGTTGAGGAAAGGGAATAGTCTTTTCGGTCAGATCAGTAACGCACCACCAATGAACAATAAATCACTCGAAAAGATGGGAGTAACAGTAACCATAACATACAAGGCTGAAAATGCTAATCCCACCACCATTTCCATTTTCACAAGCTCTATAAAAAAATTCAAAATATGAACAAGAACGACACATAATGTTCTTTGACGTTTGGGTGTGCCGCGTCGTGCTAAGAGACCTAACACTGATTAACAACTTTTGAGTTACTATTTGACACTAATGAAACTGGGTATATATTACACGATGCACTGATCTGCTAATCAGATGAAAAACACAAAGCAGATGCAATGTGGTTTTCGGCATCCTGCTGTTGTAGGAAATCATTTCTGCACTTGACTCTGCGATAAAGCAGGTTGTTGCTGTTGATTTTGTCCTTTTGGATAGATCTTAGCTGCCATCAAACGTAATTCATTGGCAATCTCAGTGAAGGATGGTCTTTCTGATGGCTCTGATGACCAGCACCTCTCCATCAGCGATCTCCATTCTGGATCACAAGATTCTGGAACTGGAGGCCGCAACGTGTTGTTCACAATACCCCCTGAGTGATGTATGGGAAAACCAACATATCAATAACCAAAAGCTAGCAAATCAAATATCAGAGCACGAATTCAACCCATGGATTACCTATGATAGCCCCATAGTGCAAATCAGCATATGGCTCTTCTCCAGTGAGAAGTTCCCACATGACAATACCAAATGAAAACACATCAACCTGAAACAGAAAGTATTAGAACACCAAACTAGTTTGGCGAATGACAGAATATGAAATTAGGATCAAAATACAAACCTTCTCTGAAACAAGGCTGCTGCTTCCGTTCAACAGTTCTGGTGCCATCCACGGTAGAGTTCCTCTTACACCACCAGATATCAGAGTCTGACATTTCACTTTGGAAAGACCTAAGTCACCAACCTGGGATCAGAAAAAGGAATAAAAACTGGGCCTACTGGACGCACCATATATTTCATTGCTCCATGCTAAAAGTAGAGCTGCATTGACCATGAAAGCAAGTACCACAGACCCTAAAACCACTTAAAAAAATATTTTGGGGAGAAAGATGGCGCTTAGTGTTGTAAAGAGGGTGCTAATTCTAAATCATAGGGAACTATATGGTGTCAACTGCACTGCATGTGACTGAGAAAACTGAGAAGGAGATGTTGGCAAATCTGGACCAGCAAGAGAGATTAAAAGTATGGCAGATAACAGAATAATTTGACACTACTACAGAGTCCAGTAGAATAATGAAGCCACCAATATATTTAATGACTATAAGTTGCTGCCATAATCCAGAGTAATATATACATCTGCATCACAGAGCACAAGGTGGAAAGAAAGTGAATAGATAGAAAGATCAAACATGGGAAAACCTAATTTTTTTGGCTTTTGGAAGATCATGATAGGCATCTATAATTGGAATTATATGAATAAAAAAGTGGTTTATTCTTGATTCTAACACTATAACTTGATCTCTTCACCATCAAAAGCACCACCACCTTGAATCCTAAATTTGAAGGGAGGTTAATGAATATTTTTGAAAATTGTCGGATTCATGTGTAATATTTCCTAGTTCCAGTCAGTGTAATTTATCCTAAAGAAAAAACTCAAAAGAAACAAGTGGTGAACATGGCCAAAAAAGAAAAACTTGATCAACGGATATCAATAAATGACAGACAACGAAAAAGTGGCCAGCTCTGATTGATAATGTACACTATTGGCATAATGCCTCCAACCTAAGCAATGTTTCCTTCCCTTACCCAATATCCAAATTTGATGGCAGTAGCTTCCTAGACAGGAGTGAGAGAACATAAGCTAGCCACATACCCGTAGCTGTAGTGAGGGACCATAGGGTTTCAGAATGGTACAGAGGAATCCCAATTGCAGCCTCATCCACTAAAATTTTCCAAGGTTTGGTCTGGTGTTCCAGACCATAAGCCCTAAACCATATCAGCATGGTTCTTGCATGTTAAAAATGTCTCCACAGTTTTGAAACCTTCCTTTTAAAAACAGATTGCCAAACTTGAAAAGGAGGATGACAGCAAGACAGCAGCCTTGACAAAAGAGTAACATTCGTCCATGAGAGAAGACACCCATTCAAATTCAGCCCAAAATCATTGGTGCATGCTAACTGGTATGAAATAGATAACCTCAAATGAATGCCCTTTATTATTATTTTTGTGTCACCCCTTGAGTCAATATAGGAAAAATACAGAAGATCTGCAGGGACAAATTGCCCACCAAACACTTTTTCTATAAACAACCATTCTCATATATTACTATTTCATTTTATATATATATAGGTCAAGCCTCACTAGACCTTAGGTACTGCGAATCAAAACTAAAATATGGTGGAGGCCTGGTCAACTAGATGGATATTTTCTAATCCTTTTTGATGAGTCGAACTCCATAAATCAGAGTAAAGCAGCAAAATTATCAATCTGTCTCATCATGCTCCTTCAAGCAAAGCCACCCTATCATATCCTAAAGACTTAAATCATTTTCTCATAAACAACAGTACAGAGGTACGTAACATTCTGTACATATCACATCACTACATTGAATTGATCAGAGCCTCAACTATTTACCTCCTCATATAGAAAATAATGCAATACATGTCTATTACATACAGATACAGGACAAGAATCCAAAAAGCATAACATCAGTATCAAGCATTTAAACCTTGCATATTGGGCGGTGTGGATCTCGGAGATTCACAAGCAAGTTGTCACTTTTCAAGTCAAAGTGTACGATGTTTTTTCCATGCAGGTATTCCATACCAAAAGCCACATCCATTGCAATCAAAAGACGCTTGCGCTTATCAAGATTCCTGATAAAATCACGTTAGTAACAAAAATTTATCATTGTGAAAATGATCAAATACAAAATCAGGCTATCATGAAGAACTAATAGATGGGCGACCGAGAATGCATGCATGCACTTCAATACATGAAAACTCTACCTTCCATTCTTCTGCAAGGCATTTCTTAGAGAGCCATTAACCATATACTCTGTCACTGTCGCAACAGAACCTCCTGGACCATCGAGCACAATGCCGTAAAAAGCTACCACATTTGGATGGTGCAAGTCAGCAAGCTTGATTGCCTCATTCCAAAAGTCAGCCCTCTGCTTCAAATATAAACCATGAATAATGTAAGCAGGATTGTCAGTTAACTAAGAGAGCAGGGGGTAATACAAGTCATAACCATTAATAATGAGCCAGACCAATCGCTCTTCCTCTGACGCCTTTCCGGCAAAACACCTATCATTAATCCGCTTTATTGCAACATCAGTACCCCTCCATTTTCCATGATATACAGTCCCAAAGGTCCCAGAGCCCAATTCTGTCAGCTCTTCAAGGTCAGAATTCTTTATAACCTAGCAACATTCCAACAGCAAGGTTTAAGCTTAGCAGAGTTGGCAGCATGAAATCACTGAAGAGAAAACATACATAAGAAAAACATTCAACCTGCAATGATCCAACATCTGACACCAGAAAGCCAAAATTTGCCTTCTCTGGGAATTTGCTCTTGCCATCCTAGAGGGGAAAAAATCATTGTATCTATAAGTTTTAATAATAATAATAATAACAACAACAACAACACTAATACCGCTGGGAGCATGACAGGGAGGAGAAGTATTTGCATTTGCCAGACAAAGAAGAAAATATAAATTTGGAGGCAAATGGAAACAAAGTCAGCTGAGTTTTATTTTCGCACTGTACATCTATTTGATTATTTTGAGCATCTCCATCCTCAGTGTCTTCACGACAGGACACATCTCCTGCACGCAAGTCAGGATTTGAGGGAGTGCTTGAATGCAGGACAGAAGCAGCTACACCTTCAGCAACAGCTTGAAGTTGTTGATCTTGTGATGACCCTTCAATTAAGAAACCAAAAAATAATGAGTATGCGTTGCTAGCTCCAAAGTTATTTATCATCAATAAAGATAACTTATGTATTTCAGCACCAAACAATTTACAAACCCTTTGCAGATCGAGCATCTTCTGCACTTAAATTCTGTTTGAATGTCTGGTAAAGGCCATCCCCCAACTGAGTTTCTAAATTCTGTTCCCCGTTATTGCCTGGATTATCACCAAACTGATCCTTATAAGAATAATTTTCTTTCTTCGATACAACTTTGTTTGGTCTAGGCGGTGGAAAGTAGGTGCCATGTATATTCCAGGGATCCTGGTTGCTAAAAAGGGAGTTTGAAGAATCCTGCACATCTCCAAACCTAACTGATGGCAAAGTTGAAGCTGAAACTGCATCAGCCTTGTGATGGTTTCCACTTTTTGACTGAAGATTTGATTCAGGAATGCCCCAAACGGGGGTTTGGGCAACCTCATTATAATCCACTGGCCTGGAAACATTCCCACATGAAACTTCCACTTTAGAACTAGGAAGCACATCCATCATCTTAGTTTGATTTGCATCAGCATTCAATTTGGACCTACCTAGCTTGTTATCCAGACCAAACCCTTTCTTCTCTACAGATTGCTGAGTGTTGTAATCAACTTTATCATGACTTTCATAAGTTTCAGGATTTCCTATTTGGAGGGCTTCCACCCTTACATCAACAGGTTTGAGATGGTCCTGTGCAATCCAATTCTCCACAGCATCTGCTTTTGAAACAAGGCTAGCAAGTTCATTGGTATAATCTTTTGGAGAATCCTGAACCTTACACTCAGAAGTTTCAATAGGTTTGCACTCAACTAAAGGTATATCATTAGTCATTGGTTTATTCACAAGCACATCATCTTTAGCCCAGCTTTCAACAGGCACCATAGGGTGGCAAACAACACTATCTAGATAAGATGGCGGTGCGTGGCAAACAACATTATCTAGATAAGATGGCAGTGCTGTTCCCGTCAGCCCATCACTTGGTAACTGCTTTTCACCTGTTCTTCCGCTTGCTTCCTGGACAACTGCATTCAAGGGATGATCAAAATTGTCTGGCTTTTGTATAAAATCCATCTCACCTTCATGTTCTGACTCAACATCACGAGACAGTCCAGTTGCATCAGCATAGAGTAATTCATCTAGCGGTTCAGATGTGCTAAGGACCATGGGTCTGGCCCCAATTGCTTGCTCGACAATCCCTTCCTTCATTGGTGCAGACACCATAATGCCTTGAGTTTTTAAATTGTCATTCACAGGGAGACTATGGAAACTTCGTTTTGAATCAGCAATGGGACCTGCACAAATATTACGCTGATCCTGAACCACTGGATCCGAATGTGTATGGGGCAGTTTTTTCTGACACATGTAACAGTCCTCCACTCTTTGGACTTTTGCAGGATTCATTAATGGTTGTTGAGGTAGTAATGCATCAGGGAGAACAACATGCTCTGGTGGAGGAGCTTGAACCCAACCGTAGTTACCTCCAACTATGACAGAAGGAACTTGAACTGGGTATGCACTGTATCTTTGATCTGCAGGAAGCTGGATAATCCTTGTACCTGATGTATTTTCAGTATTATATTGGTCAAAACAATTTTGCTGCGGTTGCATCAATGGTTGTGGTTGAATAGCACTTGATCTTACACCCGGATGAGAAGATGACTGAGTAATTGTCATCTGCACTGCAGGGATTACCTGATGGGACACTAAACCAGTAGTATTTTCATGAAATTGATGCAGGGAGTAGATAGACCCACTCTTACCTAAAAGCTGAGGATTCAGGAATCCCATGTGGGGTGGCAGCTGGACATAATTTGCATGGTTCATAACTTCCAGGCGAGTATCAACCAAAGGCTGCAAATAAGGTGCAGATGGTGGAAATTCCATTCCAGGTTGCTGCAACCCAGGCAGCTGTTGGGATAGAGTAACCGGCACAGACTTTTCAAACTCCACCTCACTGTGGAAAGGTGGACTCTGAGTTGAACCAGAATTAATTGCAGTCGTGTCCAAAGGCTGCAAATAAGGTGCAGGTGGAGGAATTTCAGTTCCATGTTGCTGCATCGCAAACTGCTGCTGGGATAATGTAACAGGCAGAGACTTTTCTAATTCAACCTCATGCTGGGAAGTTGGACTGAGAGTTGGACCAGAACAAGTTGCAGGAATGCCCAATGAAACCACGGCAGCATCCTGAGCAGCAGCTCCATTTCCCTCAGGTGATAGCCCGCAGGAGGTAGGTGCCCCACTGGCATCCCCTTGGCCAGCATGTAAGCTATCAAGCGCCTCTGTCACACTCAAATCAGAATTTTGGGTAGAAGCTGCACTTGTAATACTCTCTTTCCTTGTGAGTTTACCACAAATCCCATCCACAATTCCATTAACAGCTTCAACATATTTTTGCCCATTATCCTGTAAATCTACAAACTGTACAACACCACAAGTATCAAGCTCCGAAGTAGAAAACAGAAAGACCCTTAATTTGGCAGAGCCATCAGGAGACCTCTCAATCAATTTCTCATACTCCTCCATCATGTTATCAAGATCCTCCGGGCAGGAAACCGACACCAATGCATCAAGATGCTCGTCGGGGAGCTGATACTTGATAACCACAGGCTGCCCAAAAGTATCAGCCATCTTTTGCACCAATTCATTGAAGCTCACGTCTCTCCTAACACTAATAATCCTCGTCTGCCCTCCAACATATCTCAACATCCCATCACAAGGCCTAGGCAAAATCTTCCCACCATAGCTGCACAAGAGCTTCAATTTTCGCCCTGACACCGAATCTTCTCCACCCTCATCACTAGCCCGATCAGCCCTAGCACCGGGACCAAAACCAATCCCAACCGGTGCAGTGCCAAACGTATCAACAGCATCACCAACGACCCTACCGCTGCACGGAGGGGCATTATCCAGGCCATTACCAGCAACCCAATTGCCCAAATTAGGAGGATATCCATGTAGAGCTGCCACCATACTGCCGGAAAGATCAACAGCATTGCCACCAACAAACCGGTTGGCAAAACTAGAACCATAATTAAACCCAACAACAGGGTTCACAGTAGCATGGCGAACCGGCACGGCGGGCCGAACGCACCAGGTGGAGGCAGCAGCACCGGAAGCCACATTTCCATACCCAACTCTAACCAAGCCAGCATCAGAGACAGACGCAGGGTAGAAAAGGGGCACCGCACCGGAGCCACCGTGCTCCCGAACCGAATTCGGAGGGAAACATTCTGGGGTTCGAGACGGTTTACCCGCCGAAGGAACGAGTGGCTCTTCGGCTACTGCTCGGGTTACGTTCAGTGGCCTTAGATCGCTGGGAACGGAATTTTGATCAAACGCCATGGATGCGGAAAGCTATTCGAAAACTTTAAAATCGCAAATCAATCGAAGCAGAAAATGAATGGAAAACAAAACCCAGAAACGGAATCGTGCATTGAGGGTTCACGGCTAATCCTGGAAATGAAAAAATAAAAAAAGGAGAGCAATTAAAACCCTAGTCGAATTGAGCAAAACAAGAAGAAAATCTGACAAACTCTAATAAATAATAGAGAGTACCACATATTGAGAACGGTGCAGTGTAAGAGAGTGATAAGATGGGGAGAGAGAGAGAGGGGGGGGAAACGGTTGTTCAAGTCGGTGGAGTGTCCAATTCGAAAGAGGACAAAACCGATCGCGTTTTCTCCAAAAATTTCAGGGATTTTTGTTTAATTTATTTATCTCTTGCAGATGAAGGATATTGCCCAATGCTAGCTTGAAGTCTTCACTGTTGCTTCCGCACTTTGAATCTCCGTGCCTGCTCTCTTAGCTGCAATAATCGAATCTGTCTTTGTTTGGTTTTATCCTTACAAAATGAGTCAATGGTTGATTTCAAACTGAAATGCAGAGTCCCGGAGAGTACAGTGTGGCATGCATTGCGTGCCAGTAGTGTCGCGTTACATTTTCCCGGGAAAGTGACGGAAAGTGGGGGAAAACGGCGGAGGCGAGGAATAAGAGGAGGACTGGGAGGAAGAGAGGGAAAGGTGAGAGACTAAATCAAAGAAGGCACGTGGAATGGACCGCTCATGCAAAGTCTTCGAATTTGTTCAGGGAAAAATAAATAAATAAAATGTGATGAAATCAATATGATTTTTCAGGTTTGCGTAATTTAATGCCAAGATGTTGACAATTTTTTTTTTTCCTCCTTTCAATCCATGTTCGTATGGGAATTAATGGGCCCTCATACCTCCCCCACAAAATCTTTCTCTAGCTGACCATTTTTTATTGTTATTTTTTTTTCTCTCGATATAATTTTAGTCAGATATAATTTTATCTATTTTCCGTATAAAAAATCATGCATCACAACTTAGGAGACACTCTGTTTATATTTATTTAGAGTAAACTTCCTATTTTGCTGCTTCACAATTAAAAAAAAACAAATTAATCATTTCATACATATCTATATAGTTAAAAAAAATTACATACAATTTATCTCATTATTTTAATTGTGAAAAATTAATAGGATGCTTTAAAATCCTAAGGGACTAATTTGTCCATTAGACTATTTTGGATAAACAATAATGGACGGAACGGAATAAAATAAAATAAAAGGAATAGAATGGCGTTAAGTGAAATGGAATAAAGCTCCTATTCCATTGTTTTGATTGTTAAGGATGGAATGAAACATAATTACCATTTCATTGTTTAGATAATAAAATGAAAATAAATGGAATCAAAATAATTATAGTTTTTAAAAATTATTCTTATGATAAATATATTACAATTTAACTATTTTAACATGTTCTTCGTATTAACAACACTAAATAATTTTAGTCAAAACAATGCACTGAAATTTTCCAATGCCTGGCTTAAGAGCAATTATTATTAATGGATAAATTGATGGAGACTAATTTTTAATTTTATGCAATTGCCTGGTGGGGTTCTACATAAAACAATGCACTAAAATTTTAGAGCAGCTGATGCCTGCGTTAAGAGCTCTTAACCCACACACAAGCCGGTGGTTAGTATGATATATTAGGTATGATATTATAAATTAATATTATATGTTATACCATTAATCATTATTTAATATAGACAACGTATTCAGTGGCAAAGTTTAACAAAAATTCTTGGAGGTCCAATACATATGTATATCTCATATACTCTCATTGCCACACACATATATAAATATATGTATAAAATTTTTGAAAAATTTTTGGGGGAGGGGCCATGGCCTTGCATTGTCTTAGTTAAGCTTCACCGTTGAACGTGTTATATAACCTTATAAATCATAATCCCTTTATATATTAAAACACTATATAACTCAATAATCTTATTAAAATAAAATAATTCTGAAATAAATAATAATCAAATAAAATTATTTCACAATAAAGTAAATACAAATGATATATAATATCAGTTTAGTTATATATAATAAAAATAAAAATAAATATAATTGATAAATAATAAATAAAAATATTAATAAATATTTAATAAAAAATTAAATAAATAATATATAATATAAAATTATAAATTATTAACAAATAATATGTAATATATAAAAGTAAGGATCAATAACTTAAATTTAAATCATTATGATTAAAAATATAAAATATAAAAATATATAAAATAGTATTTTATTTATATATATTATTGAAGTAATAAATAATTATAAAATATTGAAATAAATAATAATATTTAATATAAATTAAATTTTAATTAATAAATATTTACATAAATATAACATTTGAAAATTATTATAATAAAAACTCCTATTTTATTATTATTTGATTTTATTTAATATTTAATTAAGATATTAGAATTATTTGTAAATAAATAGTATGATATTATTGAATATAAAATCGAATATCTTATGCAGTATTACACAAAATACTATATAGTATTAAATGTTTATTATATCTTATACTATCAAGTCTCATACTATCAGCAGCGAAACGAGCCTTTAATTTTAATCTTAAGAAGGTGGACTTCCCTAGGTTAAGATCTTCCCCTGCAACCATTTGACAAATTGTTTGTGTATTTCAGAGCAGACATAATGCTTGGGTTATGAGCACTTGCCTATTGCACTAAAATTTTGGCTCGAATAAATTGTTTGAGATTAGTTTTTTAATTTTATGCATTAAAAATTACAAGCAAATGCACTTTAACACCAACTTTAAATTTAAGCATAAAGAGCATAAATTTTTTGAGACTAATTTCGTCAATTCATTGTTTAATGCAACTAAGCTCATGGCTGAAATAAATCAAAATAAATAAAAAGAAAATAAACATTAACATGTAAACATGAACAGCCCAAAAAAAGTATAGGGCTCGACTAGAGCACATCAACAAAATTCCATGCTAGGAATTAAAGTCAATAAAAATGAATCAAAATATAAACAAACTTAAGACATAACAAATAAGAGATAGTAAGTAATTTAGCCGCATATTAGTTGCAATGTTATCTCTAATTATCTCTTCTTTAGCCATATCGTCACCGTCTTCTCTACGAACTTAATGGCTCTCATGAAAATTTCTTTTATTTGCAAGTTCATGTTCCACTTCATCTATGAGATTCTAATCAGTATCTACTTCATCAAGTAATTGTGCAATATGCAACAAGCAATTATAATTTCTTTCTAGGTGGTAGTATCAAATGTGGGATCCATTATTGTAGTTTGCACAATTAGAAATCTCTTCTTCAACACGTCAAGTGCACATTCAGTACAAATATGTAATGATGAGTGTCAATTGTTGAATAATTCACAAGGATTGCATGGTGGATTTCTAGAATATTCTTGCAAGTGGTATTGCTCTTCTCTATAAGGTGTAATAAGACAAGCCTTTAAAGGGATCCAGTATTGGCAAGGTAGAATTTTGCTTAAAATATGCATATATTTTTATGAGTTTATTAAATAGTTTTAAAAAATAACTTACAACAATTACTTTGAGTTTTCATTACCTTCTAGTGCTTTGAGAGGACTGCTATGTGTTAAAGCACTTTTTACAATTCTTAAGTTCGATGCTGTTCCTTCCCATCTATGTAAGACATATGTGAATTTCAAGTCAAAAGTACATGCAGCTAATAAATTTTGTGTAGGTAATCTTTCCTACCACGATAGCTAGGGGCATTTTTTTTTTGGAATTTTGACATGTATATGTGTACATTCAATTGCTTCAATACAATCCTGACATTCAATTATCTTATCAAATGTGTATGGCACTAATTTATTATTGCTAAAATGAAAGGGTATAAGAGCTCACCTTGAAATATGGGTAGAACCTAGAGTTGTTATCTCTAGATGAGCATGTGCTCCATCAAATTGTTTCATAAATATAGCTTCCAACTCTATCCAAGCTTCTAATACACTATGAAAACGATGACTAACCATCTCTCCATGACGTCTAAAGAATAAATATATCATACGATTCCTAACATTGTGCCCCACTATACAAAGAAGTTTTGCAACTTATTCCTCAATTATTGCCCGTCATGTATGTCAAAATCCATCTCGATCTCTTAACATAATGCACAAGTTTAGAAAAGCTTAAGGACCCATACAAATTACATCTTGACATTGATCAGTGCCCACAATTTTTTTTATTAGTTCATCTTGAGCTCTTTCTTTATCTTTTTTTAATGTACGAGGTATTTGCCGTCTTCTAGAATTATTTCTTAGTGCAAAGAATATAGTTATGAGGTACAATATTTGAGCAGCCATGACTTTCAAAATATTGAGCAATATTATATATTTCGATATAAAGTCTTTATTGTCCATCTACATCATATAAGAAATGACAAAAACCAATACATAGATATATCACATCCCAAACCAATTACAAAAGAATCAATCTTTTCTTTTGTTAAAAGGAACCCATCAGACACACAAAAGAAGCAAATTATACCTACATTGCTAATAAAGATTGAATAGGTCCCCACAACTTTTGTCTTTAGCATTGTCCTTAATCCTCCTTTCTTATTCATAGTTTGTGGCTAACATTCATAGGAGTGCCAAAAACATTACACACTACCTGGTCTTTTACTTTCATTTTTATTCTTGCTTTGTCTTCATTACACGTGCACTCTAGCTAGTGATTAATTAGCTAGTTTCATATTTGGTTTTGCCCCGCCCTTTTGAAATTCTCAATTTGTAACACCCTTCTTACCATAAATCTATGTTTGAGCCATAATTTTATAGTGAATAGTTATTACTTATTAACTTCGCTTAACCTTAGAGGTGTATATAAAATATTACATATGAACCTACTTTTGTGACAAACATAAACCGCTTTCTCTATGTCGCTAAGTTTGAACATAATATTTATGTCGCAATAAAATAGCAGAATAACATAATTGTATTATACGATGGCAAATCAATAGTATACATAACTATATCCAACCCTTATCTTGGTTCACGCAGGAACCCTCTAGTCTAGGTAGGGTACTACTCAAAATTCATTAAAAGAAAATAAAAAGACTAACTAAATTCTCTATCATCGGTTCATCAAAAAGTCTAGACTATGATGCTAATACCAGCTAAGGATCTTCACAAAATAATCACCATTGTCGCAATCTATGTAAAAAAAAAATGATAGCAGTAGGAATGAAAATCAAAGATTCCTAGTAGGAAAAACACTAGTCTATTGAACAGTGACATCTGACTTAGTGTTAAATAACTAACGTATCTTCAATTTCTTTTGAAATAATTAGTGTGCTCATTCCTATACTTATTTAACATGCTATTATGAGTAAATGTATGCTTGAGAAATAAAATCATAGGATTCGTTAAATAATTAATCGATTTTTGGTTGTTTATATAATAATTAGATTGTTTATTTCATTACTTCTTTAAATAGTATTATTAGTAAATTTAGGCTTGAGAATAGAACTCATCGGATTCCTAATACTTGTCATCTAATGTATTGTCAACAATGTAATACTTCGTGTTACAACCTTACAGTTCAATTGATGTAGTACCTCGTACTACAACCTTATAGTTCAATCGATATAGTACCTCGTACTACAATCTTATAGATCATAATAGCATGTTGTTCTCAATACATTACTTTCCTGAATTCTAGTGAGATTTTTCCTTTTAAAATCTCTTGAATTTCTTATGAAATGTTCTCTTCAGAATTTTCTGAATTCTTATGGGATTTTCTGTTTAAAAACTCCTAACTTCTTATGAAACTTCTCTACAAAAATTCTCTTTAACTTTTACGAGAGTTATCAATAAAATCTGCTAAAGTTTTTATGAAATTCTCTAAAAGAAAACAATTAAACTTTTATGAGTTTTCTTCATTGTAGAAACTTATAGGACTCCTTACTTAGTAATTCTTAAAACTTTCAAAAAATCAAACCAAGTGTCTTACTTAGATTTCAAAACTTTTTCTTCTATAAATCAAAATCTCATCCTTTTTCATGAAATTTTATCATCATACTTCAAAAATACTAATCTTTTAAAAATCATACAATTAATTCTAATTATAATCTTGTGAAATTTCCAGGCATCTTATTCTTTTTAATAAACCAAAAATCTCTTCATTTACATAGTTAAATCTCTTATATCAAGTTAATTAATTCATGAGATTTTTATCCATGGCATCTTTTACATCTATCAAGCTCATATATATGCATCTTGAAAATAAATTTCAGATTTCACAAACCTAGTTTCAAACATACCTTAAGAGTTTATATTAACAAAATAGCCAAACAATCACAAAGCAATAGACATAGAATCTTTCCGATCTTTCTTCCAAGCCTTTTGTTAAATCTTTTTCTAGCTTCTCCTCCTCTAACTAAAGCTTCAAATCCATTTTCCAGCCCCTATATATGATGTTGTTCGGACATATTTGAAAAGGAAAAAGAAGATTTTGACTTGAGTTTGGTGTAGAAGAAGTGTTGTAGAGCCGGTCTAAGTGTTTGTTCAAGAGTGGTCTTCAAGATTTTGATGGTTTCATGGAATTTCAATAAAGATAAAATGAAGACGATGAAAGGAAGAAGAAGAGAATGTGAAGGTTGCTGCAGCAGAGAAGAATATTGATTTTTCTTTTGGATTTATACAATAAGGGAGTTACTTTGGAGAAAAAGTAATATGTATCGCTATTTTTTGATCAATTTGTCTTGGAAATGTCTATATTTATTTAATTGTTTTGAGTAAAATTATCTGAGATATTATAATATCTATTAATTGGACCAATTTTGATGTTTCGCTGTACCAATTATTACCATTTTGGTATACCGATTATTACCATTTCAATACCCGATCAATATCTAAATTACTTTACTGGATTAAAAATATTTATTTAACCTTATCCTTACTTTTATCTATGTTCTTATACTATTTATAGGGTCTCATCCTATATCTCTATTAAAATATTATTATTTTAAATTTTTAATAATATTTAATTAATTTCTTTTTTTTATTGAATCCTCATATTGTTGTAATCATAACCATGTCTATCGAAAATTTCAAATCCCTATAATTCATTCACAATTAATTATTTTATCATAAATAATACCAAAAAAAACTGAGTCATTATACAATTAACCTTTATAACCATTAAACTTAAAAAAAGCCTCAAATATATACATAACTAAAACTGGCCAAGTCTATCAAAACTCGAACAAAGCATAGTTAAGAAAGCAGAGCAAATGAAAAATTGAACAAAAGCTGACAAAAAACACCAAAGCACAAAAACAGAAGGAAACACACTGATATCGGTTAATTGAACACAAATTAAATTCAGGCCAAAATAATAAAAAACACAAATTAAATTTGCAAAAAGAAAAGCGTTTATGTTACCTCAGTTTAGTTGCTCTCTCGTCCTTTATCTCTCTTCCCAGTATTTTTCATCAACTCTTTCTTTCTCGATGCTATTTTGTGCAAATTAATACGAAGAATCTCTTTTCATAGAAGATAAGGTCAACAAAAAAAAATTGATATTCTGTTGCCCATTTTTAGGAGAAGAGGATTTTGTTTTATTAATTTATTTGGATTCAAATTTGTTAATTAAGAATGAGTTTTGATAGTAATTAATCACTAAAAAAATTGGGGACTGATAGAGCAAAATAAGAAAAAGGTTATGCATTCAACCAAGTAAAGCATGAAGAATGATGGCTACTACCATAAAAAGAGCAAGAGGGTATGGGGATAAAGTGGTAATTGTAATTAAAGGATGGATGAAAGGCAACTAGTTCCATCTCATACACCCCAAATTAAAAAGGAAGCTAGATGAGGAGTGTTGGTTGGATTAGATGGAATTGGTTCCATCCCCTTATATCTCATTCCATTTAGTTAATTTGTATCCAAACAATGGCACATTACATGATTCCATCCTCTTCCACCTCATTCCATCCCCTTTCATCAATTCAAACAAAGTCTTAGTATATTTCTAAGGAGCCAAAATAGGTATTTAGTCATTTATTTAATTGAAATATAAGATTGATAAATTAAAGTGGATCTTCTTAGCCTAGGGGAGGCTCTAGCTACCTAAATTTCTTTAATTAATTTGTTATGAAATATAAGTCTTATGTTTAATTTGTTATTGATTCAAATTGGTCCTTCTAAAAAAAAATTCCAAACAAATCCCTACCAATTGAAAAAATTCCAAGAATCAATTTGGTCTTTTTCATGATTTTTGAGGGGCTAGTTTGTTCGATTTTTTTTCTAGAGGGACTAATTTGTATGACATTTAAAATTGGAAGGACTTATTTAGGTATTTATTTTCTAAAGGGACCAATTTATCTGATGTAAAATTTAAAAGGGACCAATTTGGTGGTTTTGGTTAGAAAATATTTATGAATATGTTGCACCCATGTCGAGAAATTAAACCATAATTCTGTGAGGGTATTGAGGAACTCATACCTATTGCATGTGAATCACAATAGTTCATAAGTAAATAGGAAGTTAGACGTCCTTGTGCTGAGTGCAAATGTATGAGGCTTTTAGATTATGTTTGTTATCATTATATTTGATTAATTAACTAGAATTTTTCTTGAGATTGAAATCATAGGTCAATTGCTGCATGATCTGAAATGTGATTATGAGCAATATGTCAATGATTTTGTGCTTGTATACTATGTAATTTAGTTGTTGATACTAGGTATGTATGGTTATCATGCTTGTGCATATGACAGGGAGCATGAAACATGAGTTGTCAAAGTATTTTAGAATAAATAAGAGACTAAATCATTAGAGAATGTATAACTAACCACTTATAAAGATTAAATCGTCAGAGTGAGTAACACTGACCACTTATAAAGATTAAATTGTCAAGAAAAGTGAACTTGGCCACTTATTAGATCCCTTTCGACATTGAGTTAGGGAAAGTAAACCTAATAAGGAATAGTACTATATGAGAGTCGGAGAAAGTAAATCTGATAATCATGTATAGGAATAAGCTCAGTCCTGATGAGTAGTGTACTATCCACTTCTGTCAAGGACACGTGAAGTTGAGAAAGATATTAAAGTCAAGGAAAGCAAATGAAGTTAATTAAGAAATTGAAGAAAGTAATTGTATTTATCATATGCATACTTTTATTATTCTGAATTATTAGCCTATGATAATTTATTGTGAGTTGGAACATTATGATCTATGTGAATTAAGTGCTTGAATTTGAAAACAATCCGACTTCGGAAGGATGGTTTTGACATTTAAAATGAACTTTTGTATTAATGCATGATTACATTTTTTTAGTAAACCAAAGTGGTTAGGACGACGACAAGGACATTGATTATTGTGTATTTTGGAGTACCCTTATGAGAATTTCATAATTCTCACCCCTGATACTTGTTTGTTCCCGTGTCATCTCCACACAGCTTAAGAGAATAATTAAGCTACTTGTACTAGAAGTGCCTAATTCAGAATAGCCTGATGGTTGAAGACCATTATAATTTTTTATATTCATAAATGTTTAAGAAGACAGATATTATATTAAGGCTCATAGAAGAGCTTTTTAATGTATTCAGATATGTGCTCGATAGTATTACTATTATATTATACATATTATGTATTCTCTAACTACTTTGTTTCCTTTTTATATACTTAAGTAGAACTATGAAATAGTTACTACATAACTTGCTCGAATATAATGTAAATACTTAGATAAGATCCGTTAACTTACTAGTAACAACTCCTAAGCCTTATATTATGGCTTGAGGATGATATTGTACTTGGGAGAGCGTTATAACTCTTGGTTGTAGCCTTTCATAACCGTCATTTAACCATTTTTCCACCATTTGAATCAGAGCTCACTTTCCTCAACTTCCCCTATTTCCTAGGAAATGATTTTAAACTTAGTCAAAACTCTTTTGTTCACTTTTTAAAGTACATTTCTCCTTCAACCAATGTCTAAAACTCGCTCGTGGAGGGAACAAATTATCATGAAGATCAAGGTTTAACAAAGAGTCCATTCGCTCAGCTAACAACTCAGTCTTTACTCAGTTGTCTATTCTCAATTGACAGATATTCAATCATCACTGCCCGTCAAGCTTCAAAACCACTTTATTTGAGTGACTAAGCCTCGTTACGGTCTTAAGAAAGGTCTTGATTAAATACTTGTTAAATCTAATACAGTAAAAATACTAAAATGGCTGAAACAGTATCGAAACAACCTTTTAGGGCCGAAACAACCACGATGGACAATCTCGGATTTCGAGCTCTCGTGTTGGGCTTTTCATTTGTATCCATTAATTCTCATTCTGACGCCCATATCTCAGGACAGACCAAGTAAAGTTGCGCCAAATATTTTCGCCTGTTGTGCTCATTTTAAGCTAATGTTCTCTTCATCAACACTTTTTGTGTGCATTATCAAACACTTGGCTGTAAGCAGATTTTGACCTTTATTTTGTTCTTACTCGACTAGGTTTTTGTCGGCCACAATCTACCATTTGAAATCCACAATTTTTGTGTGGCAACGAAGAGAAACCCCCCCAAGTGATACATGTATAGTTGTAGTTGTAAAATGTGTGATCAAGAACGCAATGAAAGCATTGCGTTCTAGGACGTCAAGGTGAATGGGTTACCCGATGCGACTTTGTTTGCGGGCTGATGACAACACGACGGATTGGTAAAAGTTATGGCTCCAAAGTATACTAGTAAATGAAATTGAACGCTGTTGCAAGGGACCTGCTTTGAACCTTCCTTCTTTGAATGACTCATGCCTTCTTCTTCTTGTCCATCGTTCATACTCTTTCCATATTCTCTCGAGTTCCATTTTTCTTCCTAGCCATCAATTTAACGTGTAAGTTTATCTTAGGAGTAAATTTGGTATGCTCTTAAAATATCTTCAAATAAAAATATATAATATTCAAAGATCATTTTTAATAATTAATAGAATAAATAACAACAATCACCCTTGAGGTTTGAAGAAAAACAGTTCATCCCATTCTTGTTCCAATATAACATTATCCAAAATACATGACGAATGCTATTAATAACCGTATTATTTAATTTTATATTATTAAAAAAGAGTAAAATATAACTAATATTTATTATCTAATGTTTATTATTTTCAAATAAAATACCTTTTGTTAATACTTATATATATATATATATTATTTTTATAAAATAAAACTGAAGTATTGATATATTGATATATTTAATTTAATTCTTAAAACTTTATCATAACAAGACAACGAACTATTAATAATAATAATGATTAATTGTAGTAATTATTTTTTAAATATAAAATTACAATATTAACTTGTATAAAAAAATTATTTGTTAATATCGTATATTTAAAACTGAGAAAATATGTATTTTTTATTTTTTATAAAATAATTAGATAATTTATTAATTACTACTTTTAATAATTTGTTCCCATAATTTAATGAAATTTTAAAAATTAAATTAAATATATAAAAATATATTATAAGCTACATATATTTTATTTCATAAAAATAATATATATAAGTATTAATAAATGATATTTATTTTAAAAATATATATTAAACCTTTTTGTAATATAATAATAAAAAATTAATTAATATGGTTATTATTAATATTTTCATCATAATTAGGGTGGAGTATCATATTGAAATAAAAACAGGTGGAATGTTTTTTCCTTCAAACCTCAAAATGTTTTTTATTATTTACCCTTATTAATAATATGTGAAGTTAAACAAAGAAGGGACTGGCGCAAACAAAACATTGATTGAAGTAAGCAGCACAACTTATATTCATATTCCTATTTTATCAGTGATTTTTCGGGCGTATAATGAGTCCAATTTTTAAACTTAATGCTGATTTACAAACTATTATAATCCAAGGGGTTAGTAGAATAGAGCAATAAAAGGCCTTCTGAGTTATCCTCACTCATTTTATTAGAGTAAAATAAGTATAAATTTTTTTATAAATGATCTTTGAGTCTGAAAATCTTCCTTATCTTAAATTAAGTTACCATCCTCTGAAGCTAAATTGTTCTCTATGAAAGACAAAATTACCAACTATTATGATGACTTTCTAGCTCAAAAAATGGTGATTTTTTGGGTGTATAATGAGTCCAATTCTTAAACTTAATGCTGATTTACAAACTATTATAATCCAAGAGGTTGGTAGAATAGAGTAATAAAGGATCTTCTGAATTATCTTCACTCATTTTATTAGAATGAAATAAATATAAATTTCTTTATAAATGATCTTTTGAGTTTGAAAATTTTCTTTATCTTAAATTAAGTTACCATTCTCTCAAGCTAAATTGTTCTCACCAAAGACAAAATTACCAACTATTATGATAGGTTTTGACATTTACTCAGTTCATTGAAGTTATTTTGATTGCGTAGCTTAGGGTGAATGTTTGAAATAAAAAAAAAAGTGTGAATGAAAAATTTTAGTTAATAATGTAATGGGAAGTTTTTATTTTCTTTATTATACTTTTAATGTCAAAATATTGCAATAGAATATTAAGTCCATTATTATTAAAAGAAAAGATTATTAAGTCCATTCTAATCGTTACTTCTCCATCATATCATTCCATAACATCAAAACAAAACCTTAATTAACATTATTTTAGCCATGGTATTAATAATCTATGTGCAGCTGTTCGGAGGTTTCAGGCGTTGTGACAGCCTTGCGCGGATCAGTGACGCATACTTTTGAAGTTAAAAGAATTTTAATTTTATTTTAATATCTAAAAATAAATTTTTAAGTAAAATATTTATTTTATTATTATTAAATAGGATAATAATTTTTATTATTTTTATTTATTTATTATATTTAATAATAATAAAATTAATATCTTACTTAAATATTTATTTTTAAATATTAAAATAATAATTTATTTATTTTTTAATATTAAAATAACAATCCTTACACTCGTTACGTGAAAGATCTGCCAGAGCTGTGGCCCGATTTTGCCCACCCACTGTCTTTAAGTACCAATTTAATGATTACACTTCCGTTGTATGCATTATTCTTTTTCGGTTTTATTAGAAGCCACGACCCACAAAAAAACAAAAATAACTAAGTATTCGTTCCGCTCATTAATTTAAGTTGTTTTTAGGTTAAGCAATGAAATTAGGATAATAATTAGATTTTAATAATTTTTTTAAAAATTAAAATTAAAAGACACAATCACCCTCTTATCTTTACTTATTCTTATTCTAATTAAATAAGCTATTAAACTCATATCCACTTATTTATTTTCTTTAATTAAATAATAAAATAAAATAATTAATAAGTGATTAAAATATACAAATGAACTATTTTTTGGACTAAACCAAAACTTAAAAATGATTTATTAAGAGGATCCGACGGGGAGAGTAGATAAAATCAGCTTTACTAACTAATCCTTTTCTCCAATCTTCACCTACTCACCTTCCATCAGTTTCTCCATGAGCCGAGGGATGTTTGCTCATTGAATTCGAGCTTTCATTTTCTTATTCGTGTGTCAACAAAGCACTAGGCATAATTACAGCATATAGAACAAGTCCTTAAAGGCAAGCAATCAAGGCATAAGGACAACATGGCTGGAATGCTTCCGGGAGTTGAATGTGCTCGAAGGAGACGGTTCCATCAGAGTGGAGGAAGCTTTGATTCACCATCTGTGGCTACCCATAACCCCACAAGGCGCCCTTCTTTCTGTTTGTATGCAAGTAACCATGACTCCCTTCTTTCCTCATCCTCTTCACTGGTACCCAACCCATCTCTCTCTCTAACTCTCTCCCCTTGCAACAGAATTAGTTCCCTTTCCGTTTCTATCCTTGTACATCTAATTCATTTGTCACTGTGGACGGAGATGCACTAATTTGTCTTCTGGTTTTGAATTTAAAACAGCATAGAAGCATATTATACCAGGCACACCCAGATGAGAATATGGCAGGAGCAGCCAGAGAAGCCAAACAGAGATTGGATGACAAGTTCAGAACACAAAGGAAAACAGAAAACAAAAGGTAGAACGGGAAAAGAAAAATGAAAAAAAGTGCTAGTTTAGTTCCCTTTTGTTTTTTCTTCAATGGTTTGTGCTTACAACTCAGATCTGAATAAACCTTGAACATGAATCTATGATGAGCAAATGATCTTTTCCCTGTTTGATTATTCTTGAACATGTAATCAATTATTTGGCAAAACAGCATCAGGTCTGAGGAGGGCAGAACAACAATCTTGGCAGAGTTGCATACAGAGGTATATGGGTCAAATAAAAGCTGTTCAAGGAGGTTCAGTTGGACCAAATTGATCTGGAAGGCTTCACAACAAGAGGAGTGTGCCGTGTGCTTGGAGTTATTCAAAGTTGGAGAGACGCTGATGCATCTCCCATGTGCCCATAGGTTCCATTCCAAATGCTTGCAGCCATGGTTAGAAAATAATTCCCACTGTCCATGTTGCAGAACCAACATTATTTCCATCTAGATTGTACTTTTCCATCATGTGTCCTTGTAGAGTAAGTTAGGTGCATAGTAGGAAGTCAAGGATTTGATTTTGACCATGGATTGCATTTTAAAAGCTCATTGGCCTGAAACCAAACCATGTATCTTGCACATTGGAATGTTATTCACAGATTATTATGTTGGCGAGAGAAGTCAAGGATTTGATTTTGACCATGGATTGCATTTTAAGAGGTCATTAGTCTGAAACAAACCACGTATCTTGCACATTGGAATGTTATTCACAGATTATTATGTTGGCGAGACTAAGATCAATTGATAAACTTCTAGTTTCAAAGAGTAGCTACGGAGAACCCACTTTTTCTTTCCACATACGGGTGATTTTGGTATGAGGGTAAAGAGGAGTGAAATTTTTTATTGATGAGTTTCTTCAATAATTTTATACATGCAATTCATCCAAGAAAATTTTCATACCATTGTTATACCCATGCATACTTTTGTAGACAAAGTTCTAAGAATCCGATCAGTATCCAACTTAAGGATAAACTAAATTCTCTCAATGTAAAGATATTGAACCAAGCTTAGCTTGGAACGTGTCCATCCTAATAGCTTGGAACCTGTCCATCCTAATATCTTCCGATGTTTATAATAATGATTGATTGAGAGTTAAAGAAGTAAATAGTAAAATAAGCTAGCTATAAAGTCTTCTAAATGCCTCATTCAAATCATTAAAGCAACGTTCCACAATAATAGTGTCAACCAGACAATTAAAGAACCGACCCCTATTCAAAAGTCAGTTACAGGTGGAAGAAACTTTGCGCTTTCTGGCATATTGGCCCAAAATAATATGTGTAGCTCACATAGCCTAACGTATATATGAATCTCTAGCTTCAACCATAATACATTTTGAATCGAGTAAATGCATACTTTGATTCCCTCAAGATTTCATTTTGATATCTTGATATTTGAAAAAAATTAAATATACACTTTAGTTTTCAAAATATTTTATATCAAACATATTAATTATTGCATATTTTATCTTTTAAACATTGTTTTTTAACATATTAGTCCTTTGAAAGATCCAGTATTGGAGAATTAATTTTATTATAGGGCTTGAGTGAAAGATTTGCAGTAATATGAATTTTGTGACAAAATTACATCACTATGGCTTTAACTCAGTGCGAGATTGTTCAATAACCAAAAAATCATTGTAAAAGCTGCACAAAAATAAAGCACAATCTATTTATGTTTTGTCCTTTTTATATGACATATAATTGTGTAAACTAATATTATTTGTATTTAATTTGGATCCTTCTATGGTACCTAAGCTTTTTATTAGGGTTTCGAACCTAAGCTACCTTCAACCAATCATATCATGATACACACACACACACAATTCAGATATAGTTCGCAAGAAAAAGTATAAAATTAATTATCTTTAATTACAAATCAATCCTTCAAAAATATTTAATTACGATATATACATTATTTATTTATTTTGTTCTTCTAAATCTTAACTTAATCACATTTACCAGTCACACCCATTATTTTTTCAAAAATATGTTTTAATTATTTAAATAATTTTTATTTTTATTTACTTATTGTAGCTTTTATTTCAATAAAATATTAAAAAACTAAGTGTAAAACACACCTTATACATAATCATATGAAAAATTATACCGTATACATTAAAAATTAGTCAAGCCTAATATTATCTTCTTAAACTTGGTTAAGTTACGTTATCCATCATTTTAATTTGTGAGAAATTGTTTGGGAATAAACTTATACAATATATCAAATGCACCAAATACTTGATAAAGCATATTTAACTATTCTTAAGAAACCTTAATGAGGGCGTGTGTAAGTTTTTCAATTACTAGCTGACGAATATTTGGTATCTCAAATTTATTAGATTGATCAATTAATTGACTATTAGTGTTTAAAAGTTCTAATTTTATAAAAAAAAAAATAGTCAGTTTATACCTATGAGTTAACCTTAAATGGGTCAAGTCAAAACATTGTCTTGTTAACACTTACTATATATAGGTCATAATAATATCAAGTTTTAATTAATATATTTATATGTATAATTTAACTTTAAATTTTTTTACTACATTAGCATGTTTAGAAAAATCGTAAGATTATATATACTTCAATAGTTGCTTATTTGTATAATAATTTCTTTTACGTATAATCACTTCTTTGAAAATCAATTTATATTAGGACACTTTAATTGAAAAGTGGTTTTAAGTTAATATGTGTTTTTTATATTGTTAAAAAATAATCATTTTCTTTGTGGTAAATGAGTATGAAATATAAATTATGTTGGATGAATTTTTGTGGCAAATTATCATTGGTGAGGGTAGGTTGGGTATATATCTCTTTTAGATCTGTGATTATAATTAAAATCATCAAATTTAAGCTTCTACTTTTCTTTTTTAATTTCTAAAAGAATTTTTTTTCTTATTTGAACCGCTTAAATTATTGACTTAATACCCAAATAAACTTATTTTTCAAAATAGCATTTTTTTAAAAAAAACCAAAGCTATTTTTCTAGTTTCCCAAACATGCACCGAAAAACAAATATTAATAATTATTGATAGCGCAAAATGTATTACAGCAAGTGTACAGATCGTATCAAGTAATAAAGTGGTGATTCAGTGTCATATCCACTGGGATTGGATAGCATATGCTATCGATTGAGTAACTACTGTATTCAAGCTTAAAAAATTTAAAATGAATTGCTATTTGATAAACAATTGAGAAAAAATAACAAATTAAACTAAAAGAAAATAACAAATTAAGGGTTGAAAATAATAAGGATTAGAGTAAACACCCAAATTGGTCCTTGAAAATTTCTTTGATGGACAAATTCATCCCTAACAATTGTAAATACCCAAATTGGTCCCTCACAATTATTAAAATAGGATATTATAGGTCCCTGACCAGCCTATCAATGCTCGGCCAGAAGGCAAAGATGAAAAAAAGCTCAGTTGGGAGAAGGTGGAGCTCATCTGAGAGGAAATAGAGCTTAGACAAGCTAGGCATGGCTCGGTTAGGGCTAAGTGGAGCTCGGTTGACAGGTGGTTGAGACTGATAAGCATGTGATGGAGCTTAGCCACCAGTCATCCGAGCTCCTCCTCCTTAACCAAGCTTTGCCTTCTCCCAGTCGAGCTCTTTTTTCATTACTGCCTCCTAACCGAGCCTTGATAGACCGGTCAGGGACCTACGCTGTCCTATTTTTACAATTGTGAGGGACCAATTTGGGTGTTTACAATTATTAAGGATTAATGTGTCCATCAAAGAAATTGTTAGGGACCAATTTGAGTGTTTACACTAAGGATTAAAAGTCTAGGGGACCTTCTTTACGTTTTACTTACTTGAATAAGGCAATTACTTAAATAGCTTCTTTGAATTGGTTTTGTTAATATGTCAATTTTAGTTAAAAGCCTATGTCTAGGATAATTAACTATGTTTTGTTCACCTAACTTACTAAGTATCCTTGTGAATTGGGTGAATTCAACCTATTGAGAACTTTTACAAAACATTTGCTATGCAAAGCTAATAAGTATTGTAACACCCCAAAAAATTATTAAAAATTAATTTGAGTTTTATTAGATATAATTTTAAAAATCTGATAGTTTCATTAATGATGATGATGGTTCAATGAATTTGGAAAAAAAATATATGAATAGTAACTTACGAACCCCGTGAGCCTATCAGGATAGCCGAAACCCCATATTTGGGACCAGGAGATACCCGGAACTGAGAAAAAAAGGTTAAGTTTAGAAATAGTGAGAATTGAAGATTTTATATCCGGAATTAATTTTTGGGCAATGTTTGATTTTCCGGGTATGATGTTTTACCCGTTCAGTAAAATTTCGGTGTGCGATTTCTACCACTGAAAGCTATTTAATCTATACAAAATAAAGGAGATTATCCACTTATATCAAATGAATGGCTAAGATTCAATCTTGTATTACAAGATTTAATCCTAGCCATCCATTTTTCTTTCTTAGATGAAAGCTTATCTACTTATAATATATAATATATATCTATTTATTACATGATTAACACAACTCCAAGCTTCAAAAAGAAGCCAACATCTTCAGCCATACCAGGGGACAACAACTCCATCTTTCATTTTCATAGAGCTCAAGCTTTCAAAGCCCAAAAACACTAGCCTAGAGTTGTCAAAACTTCTAACCTCCTTCATTAAACTTGTTCTACACATCAAAATCTACAAATCCAACCGATTGAAATCTCAATTCTCCATCAATCCTTACCTTGATATCTCACTTCCTCACTGCCTAAGGGAGGTTTGGGGCATGATTTGGGGTCTTTGAAGTGAAGAGAAACCAATTAGAGCATCCTTTGGAGTATAGAGCTCTAAAGTTTTCAAAGTAGGGTATTGTGCTCTTACTTGGTTTAATTTTGTTTTTGGCTGATTATGATTGTTTGAAAATTGATATTTCTGACTTTAATTGTGATTACACATAGATGTAGGTGTATTTGTATTGGTGGAGTGTGTTGGTATTGAGAAAAATTTTAGTTTTGTTAAAGAAGTGTTAACTAGACTCGGTGGAATTTCGGTTTCCTCATAGGCAGGGCATGATCACGAATTTCTGGTGTAGTTGTGAATACTTTTATAATCTATAAAAATTATATGTTGAAGTTAAGATCCTAAGGCAACTCGATGATTTTTCTTGGGTCATGTTAAGGACTTTCTCTGCTTGAAAAAAAAATCAAGTTGCTTGAATATTGTTGCTGGGAAATCCAGGATTGAAGCAATCAAGGAATTTATTCAAATTTTCTTACCTATTTATAGATCTTGGATTTAGTTGAAAATTTTATAAGATGTAACTAATATGTTAAGTGTCTCTAGTAAAAATTTGGAGCCATTCTAGATACTTTTTCTATATTTTAAAAAAATTAGAAACCAAAATGATCTATGTCCTACCTGAAATGTTGGAATAGAAGCTGTAAATTTTGCTAGTTTTGTTACCATATCAAATGATTGAATTATCACTTGAAATTTTTACAGGGTGTTGTAAACATCTTAAAGTTCAGCCTTGATTTTTATTTTGAATTGATTCAATCATTTGCTAGGGTTAAAAATTATGAGATTTTGGTTCTGAGCTGAGGTTGAGTGGTTTCTAATCACCAAGTTTGTCTACTTTTGTTAACATAGTTAGAGAAGGATTTTTATTTTGAAATTTTTATAGGGCCTTGTGGACACATTTAGGTGTCTTGGAGAATTTTTATAGCCCTTGCAATGGATGTTTGGTAGGCATAATAAATTGTACTCCTTGGGCATGAATTCTGCCAACATGTTGTATTTGCACTGAAATGAACTTAACTATTAATTTGGTGATATAATGACTCTTGATTAAGTATGATGAGTATGAATGCATGCTAGACAATTTAAAGATTGATTTATGAGGCACAAATGAGAATTACTTGTGAGTGAATGCTTACATGTGGCGTATGCATGCATTTGATAAAAGAAAGTACATGATGCAGTTATATTAGAAAAGAGAATGTATGAATTTCACTAGTGCAAACGCTGACATATGGAGAAAACAAAAATAAAACTCGTGTTGAATAAAGGGAAGGAAAAAAGAGGAACTTCCCTAGAGATAAAGGGGATGGCAAAAAGAGGAACTTTCCTAGAGATATTATGAGTCGGTAGACGTATCGGCTAGGAATAGATCTGTGTGAGATTCGAAAAAGGAAAAAATGAAGTCTGATAATCACGTATAGGAATAAGCTCAGTCTTGATAAGCAGTCTATTTCCCTTGTGTGGTGTGAACTACTATAAATACTATATGGTATAAACTATACATTGTGGAGTTGTCTATAGTAAACACCCGCTGGGTATACACTAGGTTTTTCCTATGTCGATGAAAAGAGAAAAATGCATTGAGTTGAGTTCTATAGTCACAAGTGAAACTAAGTCCCTTTGAGATAAGTCCACCACATTTAACATATGCACACTCTATCTTATTTAACTACCTGATTAGGATATTAATTATATATTTGAGTTTTATGATATATGTGTATCAAGTGATTAATTGTTAAAAACTACCTACTTCAGAGGGATGATTTTAGAACTTTAAAAGTGAATCTTTAATATGTATTGCATGATCACATTTTCTTGATAAATCGAAGTGGCTGGAAGTGATGACGATGACATTATGATTGAGTTTTTGGGGAGTTACCCTACTGAGAAACTCCTATCTGTTTGTGTTCCTGTGTTGTCTCTAGGTTGATCTAGAGAATGATGTGGCCGCTAAGCGAAAGAACTCAAGATTGCAGTAGTTTAGTAGTTTATGTTTTTACTTTACTGCACTCAATTGGAGTTATATGTATGTAAATGTTTTAGAGAACGTATATGTATTAAAGCTCTTAGAAGAGCTTCCTTTTGTACTTAGCTATGTATTCAATAAATGTTGTATTTCTTTGTTATATATTTTAATAGAATTACACTTAGTTGTTACATGCATTAATTGAGCTTGTTATAGATATTTAAGAAAGGTCCGCTAATTTACAAGTAACAATTCTCCAGTTTGATGTCATGACTTAAGGATAAGATCGTACTTGGGAGGATGTTACAGGTATGTTTCCATCCTATTAACTAATCAATAGAACTAAGCCAATTAAGTGCGTTGAACAAGTTGTAACATCCTAACAATTAATCTCATATGCTTAAGTCATATTAGAATTTATTATTAAATTGTTATGCTTTGATGTCATGATTTTCCAGTTTCAAAATATAATATGAGCAGAAAAATAGTAGTAAATCTTTCTATTCATTAAAAATCAAATAAGAAGCTTGAGTGTACATACTTATATGTAATATTAAATCATTGCAAAACTAGCTAAGTAATAATAAAAACATTCATCTAATCACAAGTCTATAATAGTATATTGCAGTTACAAGTAAACCATGCCAACAAGTACATAGTAGCTACTAGTTAAATATCATGAAAACAATAATTAATCTCCAGCTAACAATAGTCCGATCATCAATAAACTAAAACACTAAATAATTAAACAAGATTAATATCTAAAGCATCATTAACATAATTAAATCTTAACTACTCTCCAGGTATATGCTCCTAATCGAAGGCCTCATTAGCTTGCTTCACATCTAGAGATGACACAAAAAAAGTAAAGAGGTGAGAACTAGAGAGTTCCTAATAAGGATAAATGTAGATATTACTTAGTATCATCAAAATCATCCTTAGCCACCTAGGTTTATTTTTGACAAAGATGAACACACATTAAAGTCCAATTAATAAGCTTCAAAGATCTTTACTCGAGGTATATATATCTTTTAATATGATCTTTCTTATCATGGATGTAGTCCTAAATTTGCATGCATGCATGACAATCTAGTTAATATCTACATGCATGAAATAATTATTTCAATCTTTTTCAATCTCTTTCTTTATACACCTAATTTAGCCTATCAGTAGGGTGATGAGCTCATACTAATAGGTATAAAATAGGTGATTGGTAAGGATTACATTTTCTTAGGAGAGGATCTAATTTATTAATGTGGGAAATTATATTCATTAGTCTTTCATGTAGATGCAGGTGTATGTGTGTATATGTATATTGACATCATACAAAGTACTATTACTCAACACATAGTCACATTGAACATGCATATCATCATCAACTTATAGTTTATGTATAACATCATACCATAATTCATTCATAGCATGATAATCAAATTTGCACAAGATGTGAACGAGGACTTTAGTAAGGCTTATCTCAAAATTTATAATGTATCTATAATACTGATATTTAAGACTCATTACATGAAAAATGTTCCATGTGTCATTCTTAGAAAAAAATTATGTCTTGTTATTTTCATAATCATAATATTTAAAGTAAGATTTTGAATTTAATTTATCTTTAATCATTAATTATTTTTTTTCCAATCATAGCTTTACATGTCTCTTCCATTAACAAAATAAAACTACTCTATAAAATGTTTCAATCAAAATGATTTAACATGAAAATAATAACAAATAATATAAATAAAATAGTAATTGAACGTATTATTATATCATTAAAATTTATATGTATAATTATTGTATTAATGATAACAAAGCTATTACAATTACATTACCATAGAAATGATAATTCTATTGACCCTGTGGAGCTATTATATAACTATATAAAAAGCTATTATAATATTTTTTTCAAATTTGATAATGAACTAAAATTACAACCCATCTTTAATGTTAAAAAATACAAAATCATTGCGTATAACCTTATTTGGATAAATTTTTTAACCTCGTCTTATTTCATTTCAATTATGATACTATTCAGCACTGTTTGGCACTATTTATGTATTTAAAAATTGTTAATAATTATTGTAAAAATTATTTTTAGCATGTTATGAAAAACTAATAACTAGAAATGGTTAAAAATATAATTTCTAAAGCTTTTTGAAATTTCAACTGACACAGTTTGTCACTGGTCAACACTATTTGATACTGTTCACATGATTAAAAATATTAATAATTATTGTAAAAATTATTTTTGGTATCCTAAGTGCCTAAAAGGATAATTATAAGTGTTAGTTTCGATAGTTTTGCAAAATACGAAAAGTTGCACCTTGAACTTCTCATTGTGGGAATTTTTGATCAAATAAGTTTAATTAGAGTTAATAATGATTTTGAATATGTCCATGTGTTCAAAATACCATTGATGGTGTTAAGAATAATTTTTAGACATGTTGGCGTTTGCCAAGTGTCAAAAAGTGAAACTTTGCACTTTAACTCCTAAAATCTAACAAAATTGGCCAATGGCCCAAATGGTTTTTATGATGACTTAAAATGATTTGTAAAGTGGTTTCGGTCTCTTGAAAGTATAAATTAATTTTGAGAATCATTAGTTTTGAGAAATAGTATTAAATGAGAAATTTACACATGCTTTTAGAAATTTCAATTTTGACCCCTCCTTGGGGCTAAAGTATAAAAATTGGTAACTTGATGATATTAATATAATTGGTACCCTATGTGGGCTATATCCATGAAAATTGTTTGGAAATTTAATGATTGAAGTGATTATGTGAAGTTATGCATTGATAATTAAGCATGCTTGATATTTGGATTGTGTGACTGATGATTACTGATTACGTTGTATATATCCTATTGAATACAGCATGTGCATTAACTAAGTTTGGTCCTCGATTTTTGGCATCTAGGTAGGGGAATGTTTACTTGTCAATGAGATATTGATGATAACATGCCTATATATATATGTGTGTGTGTGTGTGTGCAAATGTGAGATGCATGCTTATGTGGTCAATAAATAATAATTGTGGCATGTCTTGATTATGTATATGGGTGTTTAAGATGCATAATTTATATGATTAATGGGTAGAAAGCAAATTTGGGGAAACTCCATTTCCAATCGTCATGCTGTCGGATTTTCATCAAATTTGTGGACTTAGAAAAATTATGAAGTTTAGGAGCATGAAAATCTTAAGTGTTAAGTCATGATGATGATTGTGAATAAATGCTCATGTTTGCATCTCTAACTAACATGCTGATGATAAAGGTGACATAAGACACTCAAAAATGATTCTTTCATAATGGGCTGGGATCGACATATGGTGATCCAAGGAGGCGATCTTTTCATAACAGGTTGGGCCTGTTGAAAGTGATCTAACTCTGGGAGTTGAGAAATAGCTTATCGAGAGGATAAGTGTAGGCTAATGACGACTAGTTAGGTATGAGCTCATAACCTTAGAACTCTCAAAAGAAAGAGAGAGTATTAGGGTGGCCCTTATGAAAGATTAAGAAAGCTAAGTCACTTAAGAAAGGAAAAGAGGAGGGTTGTGCGCCATAGTTGTTCATGTTTTCTTATGTTTCTATATTATGACATTATGTGTATGAATATTGCATAAGGTATTGGCATGCATTCATAATATATTATAATGCATCCATGACATAAGATTCATGCTAAAAGATACGACCTTGGCTAATGTTCATTTATTAAGGTATTGGCATGCATTCATAATGAAACTCGAGATTCCTGGGGACGATGATGATGACACATGTATGGATTCTTGTTTAAGTTTCTCTTTCCTTTTCTTTCTTTCCATTGTCGTCTTTAGACAAGGTTGATGGCGATATATATGGGCTTCCTTGAGATGCCAACATGGAGTTGCACTATGGTTCGAATTAGAGTGGCGCAGGGAAAGTGAGAATATAGTCCTTCTTGTTTGTAATCAGTTAAGGGTTGTCTTGTCTTCAAGCATGTTTATAACTTAGTTTTCTTTTTGGCAGATGTGCACCTACGATAGGTTTACCTACATCATAAGTTAAGCTTAACTTTTGGATTATTATATGCTCACCTCTATTAGTGGGCTCGGCATATTTGTTATGGTATAGTATTTCTGGAATACCTCTATTATTATTATTATTATTATTGTATGACATGATAAGTTAATGTTATGCTATGATGATGTTTTTAGTTTATGTGATGGATGGTTAAGAATACATTGATCAGATTTACTATTATCACGTATTATATGACGAATACTTATGCTTTATAACTTATACGCAAACGACTTATAGTTTAGTCTTTCAAATAAAAAAATATGGGTCATATTTTCCATAGACTTATTTTCTAAGTTTAAATTCAAGTAAAGTTTTGACACAAAATAGTAACAACTAACGATTGACCATTATGCATCCTAGGCATATTGTATTGAAAGTTAGGGTGTTACAACTGGTGTATAGGAGCAAAAGCGTAGAAAGACCTTGCCCCACCCCATGCGGAATTGCTAATATGGTTTATTCTGCAAGGTTGTCTGAATATAAGAGTGAGGCTAGCAAGGTTAAATTACATACCAACTATGGATGTCTCATGCCCTCTTTGTAATGAGGAACATGAGGCCTTAGAGCATCCCCAATGCCCTAATCCCTTTCATGTTATAATTAATGTATTGATTTATGGGGTTTGTCAGTATGTTTTCCTTCATCTCTATCTGACTTCTATGATGCTTAGTATGGAGACCTCTATTTAAAATTTTGATAAAAAAAACTATGGATCTCAATACTTTGTGTTGTTTGCTGGACTATTTAATGGGTACAGAATAGAGTTATTTTTGAGTCCTTCAAACCAAACTGGGAAGATAATTCTAACTCTATGATGACAAGACTTGCATTCTGGGCAAAGGGTTGGAATGCTGGTTTCCCATATGATCATGCTTCCTTTGTTGCAAACTTAGAGCAAGTAAGAAGATGGCAACAACGGTGCTAATTGGATGCTTCTATTAAAGGTTATCTTTAGGTACTCTATCTCAGCCTTGATGGCCATGCTAAAGGGGCTTTGGGTGGAGTACATAGGACTATGCTAGGTGGACTACATAAATGCTTTCTCAGATTAATGTTAGTTAGTTTGTTTTTCCCTTATGTGTCCTCTCCACAATTGCTATATTTAGAGTTCTGTGTGCATGTCTTAAACTATTTTCATGGCCTCCTTTAGTGTTTGAGTGTCTTTTTGCTTTTGAACTCTCTTTTTGTTTTTGGTCGCATCTTCTAACAGATTGCTTGAGCATTGTTTTATATAAAAAAAAAGATATTAAAGTACCTTCACCCAGTGCATACATTTCAATTTGAGGAAGTTTTCAAAATCAAATTAAAATATAAATTTTGAATAAATATATAAGTAGGAAAACAATTCACCTCATAGCATACATAGATTACAAAAGCATTAAAGACTAATACTTGTACATTGATATACGAAACTATATACATATATACTCTAAACTTATTAAAGGTTTCAAAGATAAACTTAAACACAAGTAACATAATCATTGACTATAAATACGTAAGGAAAGGTCTAGCATAAGAAGACTAAAATAGTGAACAGTAAGAGAACCAAAATTCAAGTCGCAAGAAAATGATAAAATTGTTTATGCATTGAACATTGTAACTATAGCATAGGTGAGAAAAATATTTTTCTCTTGTTAGATAGACAATCCAAACTAGAAAATCCTTACTTATTTTGAAGATTAATAGAAATTAAAGACTCCTAAAATTTGTTGAAGTGAAAAAGAGCAAAAATCCTCCACTTCTAGGCTTGGGTGTGCTATGGCTTCAAGAAAGAGAAATGTAGATGAATTTTGTTCTTCCAAATGTAATGAACGCATGTGTTTAGAAAGGCTAGGGATCAAGTTGTTGAGTTTTTATGCAATCATACAGTACAGATTACACTGCAAAAATTAAAATTTTTATTGCAAAACCTTAACTAGATCCATGCAATTTGATCATTTTGAAGGTAGGGATTAAATTATGTACATTGGAGTGTGCATTACAAATCTCGATCCTCATGTTTGGATTGTAAGTGTTGCTCAATGAACAATCGCCCTCTATCAGTATCCACACGTGGATAGCCATGAATGATTGTCGAGTGCTAGCTCTATGCGATCCTAAATCGTGATTGTAGGGTTTCCTTCACTTTGTTTTCGGCTTTTGAAGTTATGTCACACATATCTATCAAAAATCCTTATCTCTTTTACTTTTAGAAAGATACATTTCTAACTAATTAGGAAAAATATATTCAGTTTCAAAAAATATCATTTAGAATTTGAGAACAAATCTTTTTGAATCTGATTTGATAATATCCAATATATTTATTATTAGATTTTAAACTTATATTATCTGATAATATAAAACATAATCATTAATTTAATATCTATATATTTAAAATTGAAATTCCTTACAAAAAAATTTGTTTGCTATCTTCTTAGTGTGCAACTCAATGGGTTTTTATTACACTAACAGTAGTCCCAATACCACTATTATATCTACAAGTCATAAGTGGCCTCTAGCAAGATATTATGACTGGCCCAAGTAATAATAAATTAAAAGTCTATATTAACTTAACCAATAGAATATGTCATAATCATTTTTTCACATGATATCTAATTTAACCATATGTTATGGATAATACCATCATTATATTGTTCAAATATTATTTCCTGATCTCCGAGTAGACTAATAAACCAAATAACATTGATAACTTCTTCAGTTCATTTGAGCACGGCTATGCATTTCTCAATCTCACTTATTGAGGAGTCAATAGATATATATCTCAAAACAAGAGGATAAATCTCATTTTCTTTAATCACTATTCTCTGCATAAATTACATTATATTCGACCATAATTTTTATAATTATCTCGTTAAAGATAATGTTTGATTATCTCAAAATATAATGTTCTTTATGTAGGAAACTGTGTAAACTCAAGTATGAGGATTTACTAACATAACTACTTTGAGAATCACTTATGACATTAATCCATGCAGTAATCTCATAACGAGTCTATCCAGTATCTTGTTCTCCAACAAATAACCATAAGCTTAATTTTATAACATACACATAATCTCATAATTATCAATTAAGCTTATACTAGTATTATATCATAATATTAATGATCAATTACGGATATATTTATTATTATATGTAACATGTAGATATAATAATAAATAAAATGAATAAATCATCTTTCATTACTAAAAATATAATTAACAATAAAGGTCCAATAAATGGCTCAGGGCGCAATTACTAAAATAGGTATCAGTCTAACCATAAAGTTATTGAAGAAGATCAATGAGATAAAGTGAAGCAATTTTAATGGAGGTGAAAAGACGTGTAACTGTATGCTCTGCCAAGACTTGATAGTAGGAATTAAAAATAAAAATGAGAGAATGTGGGTAGTAGGGCATTAGTTTTACTCTTAGGGATAAAGATGAAATTATTAAAAAATTAATAGGAAGAGAATGAGGGTTAGGTAGTGGGGTCCTCCTTCCTTACTAATTGCAAATAGAATCTTTTTTAAATTTAAAAAGATGTCTAACCATATTTCATCTTTGAAAAATAATATTCTCTTAATATATGTTATATATTTAATACCTAACTAAATTCCATTATTCCTATACTATCCACATTGTACCAAATATTATTCTAACACATACCGAGTAATTCCACATAAAAATATATATTAAAGGAACTAAGAATAAAATAAACTAGGGTCTTACAAGCATCACCTAATTCAATGGTCAAAATTCCCTATTCCTATATCTAGTTCAAGAAAATTATCCAAATCACTTCAATGGTAGCTAAACATTAGAGAGCATATAGAATTGAATTGAGTAAAAAAAAGAAAATAAAAGTCCTAGATATATTCAACAAGATTAAATATTCATCCAAGGTCCATAGAAGGATTTAAAGGTACCCATAGTCACAAGTTTAGCAAGCTATGATATTCACAAAGCGCAAAACAAATTTAAAACTCATAGAATATTCAAGAGAATAAGAAAAGGGGAGAAAAAAGGAGAAAAGATGAACTCCTAGTAGAAAATTCTTCTTTAAACTTTAATCTCCCAAGCATTTGAGTCAATTCTCACTTTTTGGCCTCCAAACCCTTTGAACCTTGACTTTACCCCTGTTTTCCTCTTATTTTTGCACTCGCCATTTGCCTTGACAAAGTGAAAAGTCACATTTTATATCACTAATCCCATATATCATCCGATACAGGATGTTTAGGCACTAGTTTTGAGAGTTTAAGCGCTCTACTGCACTTCTGATGCCCTTTTTTGGTATGTTAAGGCTTAAGCGCTTGTTCTTGATGCTCAACCACCTACGAGGCAATCTTCAAAATGTATCTCCAAAATTCTCTTCATGTGTCAACATTTTCTCCATTCTTCATTTCCAATTGGCTTATCTTCAAGCTCTAAACCTACAATCATCCATGTACAAAATCACAAAAAATAACCTTCAACAAAAGTTATAATTCAGCTCTTTCAAAATATGAATTTGTGATCTTTTCTTCCAAAATGGAGCTAAGACTAATGCAACCAAAATTTAACCAATTGAAACCAATTTCACTACAAAAAAAGCATGAACTATCATGCAATTAGAGCCTGATTGGAAACTACATAACTCCAGATCATGGAGTTATCACACCCACAAACCTAAACATTTGCTAGTCTTTGACCAAAATCACCCAAATACCAAAAAAAATGTTCAACCAAAAACCACCAATTTGAAGCATCAACAACTCAAGCTTAAATAACAAAGGTATCAAATATCATCCATATCCTCAAAAATTGTATCATAACCTCACAGAAAAGTTGTAAACATGCACATCCCAAAATCATGTTGTCACTTATACACAACTCTCATGCCTAAATGAATTTTCACAAAGCATTTGTGCAAGACCCCTTCCTATTTTTGAAAAAACAAGTCCAAATAAGCTCATGGAGAAGCATATGCACATCAAAACCTACATTACATCTCTTGCTCTTCACTAATGTAGAACAATGCGTAATCAAGAATCAAGAGGGAGCTTCAAAGCTTGTAATGTAAAGCCAAAGGGAAAGGTTTAGAAAGAAAGGAAAAGGATATACATCAAAAGTTGAGATGCATGAACCAAAAAATCTCTAAACTTGAGCCAAACAAAACAACATCACATTCGCACTTGGAGAAATTCGACACAATCATTCACATACAATTTTTTTATTTTTTACATTTTATATTTTTTCCTTATTTTCTTTGAGCAGTTTATTATTCTCAAGAAATATTACATCACTAAAAAGAGTTTGCTCAACTCGAAAAGAACTTTCATGTCATGCACTCAAGGGTTAATGTGAAAGATGAAATTTTTTTTTAAGGGTTAAGGTAAGAAGAATATAGGTGAAGAAAAAGAAAAAGGGCCAAACATATTCAAGATTGAAAAAGGGACCTAGGAAAATTCACATCACCAGGTTGGCTTAAAATGCTCAAACAATCCAAACACATGCCCTAATCATTTCCCCAATCACCCATTTCTTAGGATTTTACCTCAAAAGAGATTCCAACAATTCATAGGACAAGAAAAATCAGCACACACACAACTCATCAACTTTCTCCAAACGAGTCGTCCTACTCAAATTCCAAGGTCTCACAAACATACAAATGGGAACTATGCTCACACATAATTGAAGCATTGGAGCTAAACACAATCAAGGAAACTCATGTATATTCCCAAAACATGAGGTCAATGATAGAGGTTGTCGCTACCACCTCAAATTAGAATTAAGATAGTAAAATAAAATTCAAATACCTAATGCTCCAAAATTATAGTTAGGATGCAACTTGGATCGTCTCTCAAGGAAGCTATCTCACGTAGTTGGAAATTACAGGTTTTGAGAATTAAATTAAGATAGTTAAAAATAATTGGGAAAAATGAAGAATTAGAGGCACTAGTGCAAGGTATTTTTAGGATTGGAATTAATTATTGTGGACCAAGTATTGAACACATTAGTAGCTATTAGTAATTACTTACTGGAAATTATACTAGTGATCAATCAACCTCTAGAATTTGGCCAATGCAAATAACTAGAAAATAGAGTCCCAATTTATTCGAAACTACATTGATTTAATGTACCAATTACTATATATAGCCTAATCGCTAGTCAGAAAGTTAATTCTAATGCTTTCCTTTAAACATAAACCAATTGATCAAATAATTTATGCCCAAAGGGTTTCCATAAATAATAATTGCTAATTTAGTTATTCCAATAACAATTGTAATAATCACAACAATGATTATAAGAATAGAAACTTTAGAACATTCATAAAACAAATGCATTTAGTATAAAAGGGGCCTCAAATATAATTCCAATCTATATAGAAACCCTTCTATTATTAAGGAAATCTACTTCTCCATCTGTGATATATTACAAAAGTAAAATAAAAAGAGTACCTCAAGAAAATAATAATAATCCTTGTGAAAATCTCCAAGACCAAATTAAATTCACTAAATGAATCCTTAGAGAGCAAAGAATAGAGAAGAGAGAAATAGAAAGATAAAGAGAGTGTGTGTTAATCCTAGTTGCCAAAACTCAGAGTCAAAAACTAGGGTAAAAATCAATATAATTCCTTTAAATACTGCTCTCCAAAACTGCCAAAGCAGGGCCTAAAACAATGTTAATTATCTGTTAATCATGTCAAAACACGAGTGCTGTTGTGCTAAATGACGACTGAAGCGCTCACCAGAACCTTTAGCTCAAACACTTCTTCTGATGACTCTGTCGAGCACTACAACGCTTTTTCAGCACTTTGGCACTTAGTAAATGATAGTCCTTTGTACTTTTTCTCCCTTTTTGCAACTCCATTGCTCCAATCTCCCTCCAAAAAAGTCCCAGCCTTGTTCTTGATATTTTACACTCAATCTAAAGCTCCTGTATACAAAACCCATACTCAAGAGACAAGTTAAACGCAATAGGCTCTAATTCATTAATCATTCCAAAATTAGTGCAATAGTCAATGATCCCATCAAAAATGCGTAATGAGGATCAAGTCAAAATCCTAATTATTTACATCAACAACATAGTCAAATCTATGCAAAAACCTATGGCTTAGATGCAAGACAAGTGGCATAAATATCCCTTATCGGTCATTCAACAATCCAGACAATCATTATATATGCCAATTCAAATACTAGCATCATTCCAAGTTTTTTTTTCTTTTTCATTTTTTTAAACCAACTAGAAGCTAACTACACAAATTCCCCCTAATATTAAGGGAACAGTATCCCCAATGTACAGTAGATAAAATGACAAAATGACAAAAAGACATAAACAAGATAAAAAGTAACTGATAGAAAGTAGCTACAGTTGATAAAAATAAAGAACAAACAAATAGTAAAACCAAAATAAAAGAGTCTAAAAGAAAAAGATCAAAGTTTAGAAAAACTCATGTCAAGACTGTGTACATACTATATAATATGTTGCTGAGTCCTTTCCACACAAACTATTTGCATCATAATGAAGAAATTATGTGAGCTTATGAATCATGACTGCAAGACCATGGATATACTATATAATATGTTGCTGAGTCCTTTCCACACAATCAAGCCTTTGAGTGATAGATAATGGCCCCTTAGCATGTCGGCCTTTCGGTTATGGCAATGCAACATCATCCTCATTAGAAAATCTAGCCATGGCTTCCTTATTAAAATGAGTTGGTAAAAAGCTTGACCTCCAAATGTGGAGGCTTTTCAATTGATGGTTTTAAGAGTAGCTTTGGATTAAAGGAGCCCTAAAGGCTCAAACTTATGTGACCTAAAAAACTTAGGATATACATCAAGTTTATCATAATTGAAAACATCACCATTAATACTATCAACATGTTCACGTCTAGTTGTCAAAGAAAATACAGAGGTTTTGAAGGAAATGAATCATCACAAACAAATGATCAAGTATACTTACATAAGAATACTCCTTATGATCTTGTGAAAATTTAATGGCCTTGAACATATACATAATTAACTCACCATTTTGCACATCAATGAGAGTTCACCAGTGGCTAGAAAAGGTGGTCCAAGGATCAACAACACATTATGGTCCTCCTCCATGTCCAAGATAATGAAGTCTGCTAGAAATATGAACTTATCAACCTTCATAAGAACATCTTCTATAATGTTGTTGGGATAAGTGTAAGAATGATCGACTAGCTAAAGTGTAACTATGTTGCACTTGCACTCCCCTACACCCAATCTTTTGAAAATTGACAAAGACATAATATTGATGCTTGCCTCTAAATCACATAATGCTCTTGCAAAAACTTCAATCCCAATATGGCAAGGGATTATGAAGCTTCCTAGATCCTTCAATCTTGGAAGGAGTTTATTTTGTAAACTGCACTACATTTCTCTGTCAAAACAACAATTTCGAAGTTCTCTAACTTGCACTTCTTGGAAAGAATATCCTCCATAAATTTCACATAACTAGGCATTTGCTCCAAAGCTTTTGCAAAAAGGATGTTTATTTGAAGCTTTCTGAAAACTTCTAGGAATTTCTTCAATTGCGCATCAAGCTTGTGCTTGGCAAGGCAATTAGGGAATGGAAAAGGTAGAGTAATAGGCTTCTTATTTGCCTTATTTCCCCCTCTTTTTGGCTTCTTTCTCTTTCTTCTCAGCTTCAATTTCTTCAACCACTTCATTCATTTTATTCTCAATCTCTTAATTTAAAAATTTGGTCCTAGGGTTATATTCAATCCTTTTCCCACCTTTCAAAGTTATAGGCTTACAATGCTCATTATTGTTGCCCTTAGGATTACTGATAGTATCACAAGGAAATGTCCTAAGTGGATAAGAACTTACAACTTGAGCAATTTGACCCACTTGCATCTCCAAGACTCGTAATGATTAAACTTGACTTTGCAAAAAAGTATTTGACTAGCCTACTAAGCATTTGTCTTTGCCATATAAGCATCAGTCCAATTGATGAAAGTAAAAAACATATTCTCAAGAGTAACAATATGCGCTTGAAGAGGTGGTTTCAGTTGGGAAGGCTGTGGTTGAAATCTAGGTGGAAAGCTTGGAGCCACCTTAGGTTATTTGAAGGAAGAAGAACCTTGAGTATAATTTCTCCAAGAAAAATTATCTTGAGTTTGCCCTCCTTGATTAAAGTTGTGATTAGGACTCAATTGGTGGTTTTGAGCAAGGAACTAAACATTCTACATCGTACGAGGACATTGGTCACAAAAGTGAAGGTCACCACATAGAAAACAAGCCAAAAACCATTCAATGGAATTCATATTAATAGTATCCAAATGTTTATCAATAGCTGCAACCTGAGCTGAGATGGAAGTGAGATCATCCACTTCATACATTCCAACAACCTTCTTTGGAGTAATCTGCTTGATTGGCCATTGATAATTGTTGGCCTCTATTTCTTCAAAAAGTTCAAGAGTAGCATCAACCTGCTTAGATCAATGCACCTCCTATTACAGCATTAATGGTAGCTCCCCCTTGAGGAAGAAATCCCATAAATACAGTCTGAACCTAAAATCACTGAGGAATGCCATGATGTGGACATTTCCTAAGCATGTCCTTAAAATCCTCCCATGCCTCATAGAAGGTCTTATCATTAGTTTTCTTGAAAGAAGTGATGCTAGAATACAGCTTGGCTATCTTGATTGGTAAAGAAAACTTAGCAAGAAAATTTTGAGCAAGATCCTCCTAGGTAGTCATAGAATCAGCTGGAAATGAGAAGAGCTATGCTTTAGCCTTATCTCATAGTGAAAAAGGGAATAGGCACAAATCGATACTATCCTCTGATTTCCTATTATATTGAAAAGTATCACCAACCTCTAAAAAATTAGACAAGTGCGCACTAGGATCTTCACTAGACAGCCCTCCAAATTGAACTGTATTATACACCATTTGAATTAGTGTTGGTTTAAGATCAAAGTTATGAGCTTGGACTATAGGCCTACAAATACTAGATTCATATCTTACAATTACAGTGAAGCATAGTCTTGCGCATAACAGTTAGCATTCTTGTCATTTGCCATGTTACTTGCTTTGGTGTGAGGGTGACATTGAGATTGGAAAATATATATGTTCAAGATCCTTGTCAACTTTAATGTCTCCGGAGCTCTGAGAATGTCGCAAGCAAAATGAAGGCACTTGAAAAAAAAAAGAGAAAGAAATAAACAAAAAGATTAAACTCAAGTCAAGAAAGAGTAATTACAATCAAAAGCAGCACATAATTGCCAACGCTTGGCAACGGTGCCAAAAACTTGATAGCACAAAATGTATTACCACAAGTGCATGTCATATCAAGTAATAAAGTGGTGATTCAAGTGTTGTGTCCACAAGGATTGGATAGGATATGTTGTCGATTGAGTAACTACTGTACTTGGGCATAAGATGTTTGAAACGAATTGGTATTTGATAAACAACCGAGAAAAATTAACAAATTAAACTAGAAGACAATAATGAATTAAGGGTTGAAAATAATTAGGACTATAAGCCTAAGGAACATTTTGTACCTGCTACTTACACAGATAAGCCAATTACTTAAATAGCTATCTTTGAATTAGTTTGTAGTATGTCAATTTTAGTTAAAAGCCTATGTTTAGGACAATCAACCATATTTTCTTCACCTAACTCACTAAGTGTCTCTATGAATTAGTGTGAATTTAACTATTGAGAACTTTATCAAATATTTGCTATGCAAGGCTAATGGGTATGTTTTTATCATACTAACTAATAAACACAACACAGTCAATTAAGTATGTTGGATAAGCATCACCCAATTTAATGATCAAAATTCCCTATCACTAGGTCTAGTTCTAGAGAATCATCTAAATTACTTAAATGATAGCTAAGCATCAAAGAGCATTAAGAATTTATTTGAGTAAACAAAATTGAAGTCATAGATAACTATTCAAGAAAATTAAACATTCATCCAAGATTCATAGAACGATTTAAAGGTACCCCTAGTCACAAGTTTAGCAAGCAATGATATTCACAAAACACAAAGGAAAACTAAAGCTTACAGAAAATTCAAGAGAATAAAGAAATAGGAGAAAAAAAGAAGAAAAGATGAACTTTGGTAGAAAATTCTTCTTCAAGCTTTAATCCCCAAAGCATCCAAGTCAATTCTCACTCTCTAGCCTCCAAACCCTTAAAACTTTAATTTTTCCTATATTTTCCTCTTATTTTTGCACCCTTCATCTGCCTTGACAAATTGAAAAGTCATATTTTATATCACTAATCTCATATACAATATCATACGAATGCTTAGGTGCTAATTTTAAGCACTTAATGGCTTTGCTACACTTCTGATGCACTTTTTTGGTATGTTAGCACTTAAGCGATTGTTCTAAATGCTCCAGCACCCGTGAGGCATCAATAAATCTTCAAAATACATCTCCAAAATTCTCTTCATGCTTTAACATTTTCTCCATTTTTTATTTCCAATTGGCTTGTCTTCAAGCTCAAGACCTACAATCATCTATGCACAAATTCACAAATAAGAATTTTTACTAAAAATTACAATTCAACTCATTCAAAACATGAATTTGTGGTCTTTTCTTCCAAATGGAGCTAAGACTAATGCAACCAATATTTAACCAAATGAGACCAATTTGACTACAAAAGAACATGAACTAGCATGCAATTAGAGCCTAATTGGAAACTAAATAACTCCAAGATATGGAGTTATCAATAACAATAATTTATGATAATTATTTTTTTAAAATAAAAGTTACATAGTTTCTCAATTACTAATCTTAGAAATGCATGTTAAAATAAAAAATATTTATTAATATGCATTATAAAGATGAATCATGAAGAAAGTAACAAGAAGAATTTTGTTATTTCACTAGAGAAATATACATTAATATTCAAAAATGAATAGTTGATAAAATATGTAATTTCATTTTACAAATAATTATTAAAAATTATTGTTGCCATCAATAATTTGTCCTCCTAGTATATACTAATAATAAAATTATAAATATATATATAAAATGTTTATATCATTATAAGCCACATATATTTTATTTTCGTAAAAATTAAAATATATAAGTTTTGAGAAATTTTATTTTGGTCAAAACTAAAATCATAATATGAGAAAATATAGAATTAACAATTTTTTTAAAAATAAATATAGCTTATCTTAATTGTTTAGGGGAGAAAAATAGATATTTTAAAATTAAAATACAATGGATAAAAGTGTAATAATATAATCTCTTAAGAAAAGAGTTGTATTTTAACAAAACAAAAAAGAATCATTTCTAAATTTTATTTCTTGAAGCTTGAAGCACTACTTTCAAAATTAAATTTTGATTAAAAAATATTTATATATATATTTATTACAAATCTATGTAGAGATTTCTTATTGGTTTATATAGGCAAGGATTTTAAAACCCAAGATTTGATTGGGTTCCATAGAATTACCCATTGTTTTTTTTTTGGGGGGAATTTTAGAAATTCTATTGGTCACATTGAGATTTGTACCTAAGATCTCATGCATACTACCTAAAAGACTAATTTAACCCTTAAATTTTAATAAAAGTTCAACTTTATCTATCCATTAGTTAAGGCTTTTAGTTTTTTATTCTTTTCATCAATATTTATACTGATTATAGTCATTTTATATTTTGAGAGCACCTTTATGATATATTTATCAAATACTATTTCAATAACTCCTACTTATTGAGAGCAACTTTTGCATGATTTTACTAGATGATGTTACTATGACTTTTTCAGAGTAGATTTTTTAGACTCTAAAAAGGTCAGTAGCTTTTTGAGAGCTACCACAATACCAAACCGAACCAAGCCTAAAGCTTGATTTGGTATTGCTATGACTCTCAAATAATTGCTACATTATTTCAAAAAGCTACTTTAAAAAATCACAATAGCACAGCTTGATAAAATAAGACAAAAGTTGCTCGCAATAAGTAGAACCCATAATAGTAGTGTTTGGTTAATATGCACCAAATATCCAAAATGATTATATATATATATATATATATATATATTAAAAGGTATAATTTTTTTATTTATCATCGTTAACTAGAAAAAGATCATATTAATCTTTTAAATCTTAGTGAGCATAAGCCAGCTTCGAAAACCATCATATGAGGAGCTTTCAAAAGCATCATTGGCTAGTTGGGAGTGAAAGCACCTTAGTTATTTAGTTTACAAAAAAAAAATCGACTTATATTTTTTATAAGTCAAAATACCTATCCAAAATGTATTACCAAATCCACTATAAGATAAGGTAAGAAGTATGAACCTGTTTGGTAAGTATTTTTAAAAACAATTCACAATTTTTAAAAGTGGAAAAATAGAAAAACGTGTTTGGAAGAATGTTTTTTCACATTAATTTTAAAAAATAGAAAACTGAATCAATGTTTTAAAAATAGAAAAGGGAAAACAGTCCTAAGATGATTTCTGTGTTTTGGTTTTAGAAAACAAATGAAAGTGCAGTGGCAATTTTATAGATATATGGTTTTATTGTCTTCAGACCTCTTCGACTCTTACTCTCACCATAGTGAGCAAAATAGGGATTTGTTAAAAGGAACCCTCATTCTCCTTCCTTCACACTACAACCTCCCTCCATCTCTCTTATTTGCCTCGCAACCGACAATGCAGGATAGAAGAGGACACAACCACAATACGATGATAGAGGTGCAATGGTGATGAATGGTGACAATGGCAGAATAATGGTCAAAGGTTTTGCAGATTTGGAGCAGATTTTGGTTCCCCAGCAGTTGTGGCCTGAGAACTGAAATGCAACAATTATGATAATGACCAGCACAGGTTCACGGTAGCTCTCAAGTGATTCTCGCAGTAGTCGCTATGATGGCCATGAAGGCTGAGGCTTGGTACTGACGTAGAAGAGTGGCACAGTGGTGATTTGTGGGTGGACAGTGTTGTGGTTGTGTGCGGTTGCTTGGAGGGCTAACGTGACATTTTCATGGTGATGAGGTGAAACTTTAATTTTGTTGGTTCTGTTCTAAATATATATTTCATTTTTTCTTTTTTGGTTTGGTTCCTTTATTTGTGTTTATGATGCTGGGATTATTTTTGTTATGTGGTTGTTTGCATATCATGATATTGAATGGAATTTGGGGGTCCATGCTCAGTAATAGCTAAATTATATTTGCGGTTTAGTGTGATTAGTGCTGATTTGTTAACAAGTTGTTCTTTCATAAGCTAAGATTAAGGGAATCTAATGGTTGCACAGCTTTTACGAAGATCCCAAAATGGTTAGGAGAATCCTGCATAAGTACAATGCTAGATGACTTATAGTTTATGCTTCTATTGTTTGCTTTTTTGCTTTTGGTGTAGTAGGCTTGTTCTTTTGTGACTTTAGATTCTGTTTTATATACTAGCCTTAGCTTGCTTGGCTCACTGCTTTCTTTCACTTATCAGGAAAAAATAGGGGATCATGTGTTCTGAAGTAGAGGAAGCTCTTTGTGAGTGTGGTGATTTTGTTATGGGCTTATCCTTGTAAGCTTTCTATGCTGGCCTTGATGACAAGGACCAAGGGGTCAACAAAGGAGGCTATGAATGGGCTCAGGACAGGATCATGATGTTTTGATATTCCACTAAGATTTCATAGGCAAATCAATAAGACCTATATCAACATTTATTTATTTTTTTTAACTTATGTTGTGTGTGTAAATTTTTCGTTCTTGTCCCCAAATGGTAATGGATAATGGCATAGTCCAGGTCAACATATCAAGTCATGAAGGAATTGTCACAGGGATTTAGTATAATAGGGTGGACAATTTGCTCGAAGTTCTCAATAGGGAATCTAATAGAGGGTACATCAATTCAATTTCAAATATTACTAATTATATACAATTACTATGGAAATGTCAATTCTTGCTCTTAATCTTTTTGTTGTGCAATGTGTGTAGGTACTGGGATATGGTCTGGCATAAGGGAAAAACACAAAAAAGGAACAAATTTACTGATATTACTTTTTGTTACTTAGTGAGGGTGTGGTTGCTGATATTTTGCACCTGAACATGAAAAAGTATTGGAGTGAAGTTGAAGCGTTGATGTGATGATGAATTTGAAGATGTGTGGTGATGAGGAGTAATGGAATAAAGGTGATGTAAAGGATTCCAATTCAAGATATGGATCGAGCATAACATAGTAGAGGAGATGGATAATTATCAAGAGCTATTAATATTTTCTATTTATTAGTCATATTGTATGATGGGGGTCTTGGTATCTGTTTTGATATTGTCATAAATGGTTGTTTGTTGATTTTATAACTATAGTTGTACTTAACTGATATCTCTTCTCGTTTTCAATTTTGTAGGTTGATTTGATCTATCGAAAAAATACTAAGGCAAATTTTTTGGCGTCCTAATATGCATTGGATGAGAAATCGAAAAATTTTGTATTGTTATTTTTCATGGAATTATTGTATCAAATAAAATTTGAAAGAGTATAATATGGAGATATATTCTGAACTTAGAACAGAAGTATTAACAAAATTTGCATAATATATAAATAGACTTACTAATATAAAAATATATTATTAAGACTTTGCATAACATTACAATGCCTTATTGTCATAGTATGTTGTGTAATTCATAACTATGTGTGTAAGTGAGGATAAGGATCCGTCTCACATTGAAGCTATAAATGATAATGTAATTCATAGTATGTTGTGTAATTCACAACAAGATTGACTGATGAAGCTGCAAAGGAAATGGCAAGATATCATGACCAAATTGCAAATCGGATGCAGCTACAAGAAAATCATGCATAGCTTATAAATGGATTTATAAATATAAATTGACACTAAGTTGTATTAAGACTATTTTTAAAATAGGAAGTTGCATTAAGACTTTATTTATTAAGTATGTATGAAAAATATTATTTATAAAATATAATAATTAAAATTTTTTATTTGTAGTAATGCAATTTGCCAAACAGTTTTATTTAAACAGGCTTTCTGTTTTTCACCATTATAAAACCATTTTTAAAGTTAAATTACCAAATAGGTTTTTTTATTTTTAAAAAACAAACTTAAACTTATTTTCTAAAGCAATTTTAAAAAATTTAAGAACAAAAACATTTTCAAACAAACCCTATGTGTATTAGAAAGTATGCTTGATCATGTTAAATAGATAAAAGTAAAAAGTTTAAGCCTTAAAACAACACTAATAGCGATCGAAAAATATTAATAAATTTTTAAATATTTTATTATTGTTGAAATCTCACAAAAAGTAAAAACTTATTTAAATTTAATTGAAATACAGTGACAATATAAAGAAATTTTATATATTCATCCAATCATGTAATGATATATAAGTAAATATGATTATTTTCAATCTTCATTATCTAAAAAATCAGATAAAAAAAGAGATATAATTGAATGACAATATAAATTTTTTTTTATATTATTAATATATTAAAATTAAACCCAATTTTTTTTTTGAAATCTCGCATTCAGCTAGCTTCTTTGTTTTATAAAAAAGAATGAATAATTTTTAACAGAGCACGCATGTGGCGAGATTTTATTTCAAAAAACCATTTTTATATATTTTTTTTCCAGTAACTTGCTTCTGACAAGATTTGGAAAACCCATATCATAGTAATTTTATCACAAATATCATATTAATGTATATTTTGCATTCAAATGTCATATTAAAAAAAGGAGTTAAATGTATTTTATCCCTAAATTTTAAATTATATGCAATCTATATCTTAACTTTTTAAAATATGTATTATGATACGCTAAATTTTTTAAACAGTGTAAAACTCCTACTTTTTAAATAGTATAAAACTTCTAAGTTATAATAGGTGTTGGATTGTACATAATAAAAAAATATGGGCTAATTGCATATTGTATTTATAGATAAGATGTTGAGTTGCATAAATTAAAAATATCAAGCGATTAAGTACATATAAATTTATCTTCATTAATTGTCAAAATTATATTAAAAGATATTTTATATAATTTAAAAAATTTAAAGTATCACAATATATATTTTAAAAAATAAGATATTAATTATGCATGAACTAAAATTCAGGATATTTTATCCCTAAAAAATCGATCCGTAAAATGGTTAAAAAAAAAAACAGAACAACCGTAGCCACGCTCACTGGAGACAAGGAGAAGCACAACGAACGACGCCGTTTACTTTGACTGGGGAAATTAAGAGATACGCCAACCTCATCTCACTAACCACAACTTCACAACGGCTAGTTCTAGCATCACCATCACCATCATGTGACCGTTTAGCACATCGTCCCAAATTCAAAACCCACCGTTCAGCACATCGTCCCAATCCGCCACGCCATTTTTTTTCTGTTTTTTTTCGGCACCATCAACAAAAGAAATTTCACAAAAACATCACTGAGTTTTGCAAGAGTTTCGTTCGTTGTTCGAAAATGGTGTACTCGAAGGCACCGAGCGAATACTACTCAACCCTCCACGACTCGATCACCTCCGCGTGCAAGGCCATTCTTCCCTTCGGCCTCAAGAAACGGCTTCTCCTGTCGGCGGAGCACAGGCTGTCGAGGCTGCAATCCGACAACCTCAAATGGCAGCAAGACGCTTTCCGCCAGATGTCGAACTTGATGGGCCTTCACAGAGAAGACATACTCCCAGAAGCTGAGGTCTCAGCTTTCAGAACTCATTTGCTTGACACCCTCCTTTCTTCTCGCCCTGAGCAGGACCATCCCCTCATACTCAGAGATAAGCTGCGCTTCTTACAGGTGAATGCAAACCAGCCCAGTGCTGATGAATTGTCAACATTGTGTTGGTGGTGCCAATGACATTTTGATCTTTTAAATTGTACGCCTGTTTCATTTAGTATCCGAATTAGGAAATCAACAATTCTTTCTTCGAAGTTCCAAAAGTTGACTCAAAATTAGTCTAGTGTGCTATTGGTAGGGATTAACTTGAATTTTACCTAGAAGAATAATATGATTCACCTTCCCCAATTTCATGGACTGGATAGTTAATTTCTTAATTCTAAGGACTTAAGTGAAGCACGAATATAACTTCAAGGATCAAAATGAACATTCATTTAATACTTGTAATAGGAAGAAACATCTGAATCTCAGTTTAAAAAAAACAAAAACAAAATAAAAGAAATTGCAGCATGCTTCATTCTCATATTCCACTGTCACAGCCCACAGCTCTTTTGATAAACGCGTTCTTTAACATTTGACCTATTGATAAACGCTCCGTGCAACATGGTAACTAGTTGTAGGTCAATGTTAACGAGTATAAAATTGGTATAACTAGAATGGTGAGCAAGAATTATTTTTCCAGGTCTCTTATAGTTATCCCCTCTTCTACCCTGCTTACTTCATTTTCTTAGCAAAATTCTCTTTGGATTGGTGTTTCATTTTCGTTTTCTAGGAACTTCTTTATGCCAAATGCATTTCTGAAGGAGAGTACAATTTTTCAAGAAGGCCTTTGCTCCAGAAGCTTGCAGCTCAAGGAGCTGAGATCGAAGCCAGGAACGTGATCGTTGCAGGGTCAAAAGACATGAAACAAAACACAGAGGAAGAATGGTCGGTGATTGACTTGAAGGATGAACAATGCTCGGCAAACAAAGAGAGCTCAAATTCTAAGAAGTCAAAGCAGGGAAGGAAGCAATTCAAAGGAGCAACATCGGTTTTTGGCTTGGTGTCTTCTTACAAACCGGGGAAAACTTCAATGGAGAGGAGCATATTCGAGTCACCGCATTTACGCACTAACGAATCATGGCATTCCAAGGAAATCCCCTTCCGTGATGGTCCAGTCAAGGTGAAGAGGAAACCATTTAGAACTCTGTTTCATAGAGAGAAGAGAGAGGGACATGATGGTGGTGGTGGTCACGGCCTTGAACCAGTGGTAAGAGCAGGGAAGTCAACTGAAAAACAATGGGGGGGTTTTGACGGTTTCAAGAAATGGAAGAAAAGTGACCCAGATGATGAGACTGTTCCCTTACCTCTGAATGAGAGGTCTGATAGTGATGCCTATTCTGCTTCCTATCAGCTCTTTACAAGGTCGTTTGGGGAGGAGCAAGACACCAAGTTAATGAAGAACAGCTTGCATTCAGATGGACCACATTGGGAGATTTCCATAGATGATAAGGTTTGAGACTCCTTAATCTGTTTCAAACTGTGATGGACTTTTGCTCATTTGCTTTGAAGGATTAAAATGAACGAAAAAAAAAAGAGATAATTGCTAACGTTAAGCCAAATTTGTGTATGATGAATAAATAGGTTTCAGCAGACAAGACAAAGAAGGAGCCATCAAGATTCCAGATAGAAAGGAGCACAAGCCCAAATCTGAAGTTTTCGTATGCATATTCTCAAATATGTCATATTTCATAGTTCATACCTAGTTATTTTGCTATCCTTTTGAATATCATATCATGTAGTAAAAATATTGTGCTGTGCTGGCTTCTTATTCAGAAATGTGATAGTGGTTACTTTTTTGTTGTATTAAAACAGGAATGATCAGATGGAAACAAGTTCTACCAAACTTTCAGAGGACAAGGCTGAATCTAAAAATTACTTCCCCAGGTGAGTCAACTTGTCGTGTACCACCTCATCCAAAAGTTAAACCATTAGAGGCATATGAAAGGTTTTATATCCTAACATAACATAACAATCTTGTGTGATTAAAACTTACTGACCCTATGCGATGACTCAGCTATTTAGAATTCGGAATGAATAAATTAGTCTGGCTGCAGCTAATTACTTTCTTTCACCACTCATATAGTTTCAACTTTGGATCGCTTAGCACTAGAATCACTTGCCTACTCTAAAATCATTGCGTTACTACCATGGTGTCCCTTTTAATTTCTCTATTTGTTGTTGTTCTCGTTGTGACAGATATGGTGACGTCGGGTTGACCATGGTGAAGAAAGAATTCAAACAGCATGTTGGAGAAATGCGAAATATGAGAAACTATGCTGAAGAAATATATGAAAGCTCAATGGGGTGGACAACATTTGAGGATGACGAAAACATTCACCCAAATCTTTCTGTTCATCATGCTAGTTCTTTACACAACAGTAGCATCAATCCATTTTCTCATAGTTAGTCTGAGAGCAAGTGGAACAAAACTAAGACGGGTCTGTGTCTGGATCAGCTCCACCGGGGAATCAATTGAAGTTCAAAGAAATGAATCCTCCTTCAGTCCCTCCTGGGGAGACAGCATCTGAGCATCTATGTATTGTTTAAGACCGGCGAAAATTCTTGTAATTATTTGAATTATCTATACAATATGAGTATCTACATTTCATACCTCTTCTGGTGAGTATAGTGCATTAACTTGTAAAAATACTTGCAACTATTGCTGGAATCGAATCATCTATATCAATCCTCCTTTATAAATGTTTTGGGCACATATGAAGCCAATCCTTTATTGTGAAAAATGAAGTCCCACATTAAATCTCTCAGCACTACTTTAGTAGGCAATTTTCTTCCCTTTTTCCATTCCTTGTCCGAGAAAAATTCATTTTAATCAACTTCAGAAAGCCAGACCATTTCCTAAACATAATCCAAGGATACAAACAAGCGCTGCATATATATCTAGCAAAGAGTAGTTAGCAATGTATCTGCGCATCTCCTTTCTTTTTAATGAAAAATATTATAATAATAAAACGAATAATCATTGATTGGTGGTTTGTCTTTTCCAGATGAAAATATAATAACAAATAAAAGGAAGCATATCATAAAATAGGTTTGAACACACAAGCTTTCTCCAGACGATGATGGCAGGACTAACAGGTTTATATATTTTCGGGCAGACAAAATGCATAACCTGTCAGACCTATACATAATTCGAACTCATCATCTTCAAAAAAATTTGTTAAGTAAAATTTTAGTGGAACCGCAGCTTGCAGTGTCATTTTGCTTGAGAAAAGGGAAATGAAAAGCATCGCAGTATAAAATCTGTGGGAGCATGCCTTTTATTTTGTGCAGGAAAAGATGGTATTCACCGTGGAGTTTCTTTGCAACAGGCGACCAAGTAGTAATCAGTAGTATATACACTGGGGGTTAAACGTCTTGTCTTTTCTTATTCTGTTATCCGGCTTTGTTCTTTATCGGACCCTCTTTTGCTGGCCTGGAGGCTGGAGCATAAACCCCTCTTTTATCTGAGTATGATTTAAATTTGAAGCTATCATTCTATTTCTTTATATGACGAATATGAATGTACAAGGCGCATTTGTTTCGAGGTATATTAATCTATTCCCAAAAATAATTTCTTAGGAATGATATGTTTCATGTTTGTTATAAGTTTTGTAAACTTGTTCTTGAATATCAATTATTTCTATATATTGTTGTATTTTATTGAGATTGTATTCTAATAATGAATGGCAGGAATAAAATATTCTCATATCTTGAAATGATAATTATTGAACACAAATATAAAAATACACTTCAATTCTTTCACTTCCCCCACATATCAATTATTAATGTAGTTGTTATTTTTTTGTCATTGTATTTAATTATTAGATTTGGATGAGATCAATAATTTTTTAAAAAATTGATTGTTAGTTTTATATTGTTTAAAAAATATTTCTAAATTTATGATTGTTATTTTTTTTTCTTTTTCTAGAAGTGCAATTTTCATTTAGGATGTCAATGACAATGATAACTAGTGATTTAGCCTATACAATGTACGAAGTGATAAACAAAATAGTATGAAATTTAGCAAATAATAAAAATTATTTAATGACATTTTTTTGTAAGATAACTAATAACAGTAAATAATTAATTATAATATAATATATAATAATAGAATAGTGGCTCTGAAATTGTCTCCCACCTACTTGCAATGATAAATGCATAGAATTATTGGTAATTAATAACTCTACATAACTAATTGATATTTTGAATAATGATAATAATTTATATATTCTAATTTTAAATCAATTTTTGATTCACTAATTAAGAAAATAATATCAATCTATTTGATCTTGATTGATATTTAGCATAATGAGAATCAATTTTTATTGTTTATTGGATATGATACATAATATTACATGATTCTTGAAAATATAATCTTAAATTTTGTGCATATATCATTATATCTATTATCTATACCATTATATAAAGAGGATTTTATAGATAATTATTTTTTGTGTCTCATAATTGAATTGGAATCCACTTTCAAGTCCATAAACATAGTTTATATTGAAATATCTAATAATTTGTCAAAAATTTACAGCATTATCTCTTTTCCCAATTTACTCCCTATGTTCCCCACCTTTTGTGATAGTTTCCAACTTCTTCTTATTTTTTTTTCTAGAGTTAATACTTATTTTAGTTCTTCACTTTTTACTTGTGAGTCATTTTAGTCCTGACTTTTAAAATGAATCAAATTAGTCCCCAACATTATAAAATGTGAATCAAGTTAGTCTCTTATTTTACTTTTATTTAATATTTTATCAAATAAATAATAATGTATAATGTTAAGTGATATTTTATAATACCATGTATTATTTAAAGTAGAATGAAGTTTAAAATAACTTATTTTGATATCTAAAATTGTACAAAATTAGTTATTATATGACTTAGAATAAATATTTAAATGATTCATTTTATATAATTTTAAACCCTAAAATAAGTCATTTTAAATTTATTCTACTCCAGATAATATATAGTATATTAAGGTATCACTTAAGGTTATCTATTATCATTTAATTGATAGAATATCAAGTAAGAGTGGGTTAAAGGACTAACATAACTTACATTTTACAATGTCAGGAATTAATTTGACCCATTTTAAAAGTTAAGGACTAAAATGACTCACAAATAAAAAGTAAAGGACTAAAATAAACATTAACACTTTTTCCAATGCGTGACAGTTTTCAACTTTTACTGATCGTGCACATCTCGAAATTGTTCCACTCTTCTATTTCTTTTTTCTTTAGATTTTACTCAAGTCTCGATCATTTCTTTCCAAAATCTCTTGGAAATAATTAAAAATATAAATTTTAAAAAAATTATATAAATACCTAAAAAATAGAAAATGCGGCTAGATAAGACTTAACATTTAAAATGTAAACTTTAATTAATTATATTTAAATATTTATTTTATTGAAATAAATTTATCATATGTAATATTTAGCACTAATTACAATAATTTTCAAAAAATAAAATGGCGACTCAATAGGTAAATGCATAAAATTATTGGTAATTGATAGCTCTACATAATTAAGTGATATTTAGAATAATGATAATCAGTTGTATATTCTAATTTTAAATCAATTTTCAATTCATGAATTAAGAAAATAATATCATACTATTTGATGTTGGTTGATATTTAGTATAATGGGAATCAGTTTTTGTTTCATCAAAATTATATATTATATATTGGATATGATGCATAATATTACATGATTATGTAAAATATTAAATTCAGTACATATATCATTATAATATAACAATATTAAAAATTAAATGGCATGAATAAGATTACAATATCACAATATACAAATTTCTATCATAAACAGCTTGAATGTAAGGTGTACAAATTTTATTAGAACAAAAGACAATGTAAATAACATCATATAATTGACTAATTATACAAAATTATTGGTAATTTGATAATTAATTTCTCTATATTTTGGAAAATCTTGAATTTAATACATATATCATTATAATATAACAATATTAAAAATTAAACAGTGTGAATAAGATCATAACATCACAATATAAAAATTTGTATCATAAATAGTTTGACCACGGGGCATTCAAATTTTATTAGAATAAAGGAATGTAAATAACATCGTATAATTGGCTAATTGTACAAAATTATTGGTAATTTTGTAATTAATATCTCTATATAATTAATTGATATTTTGCTGGTATTTAGCATAACAAGAATCAATTGAATTCTAATTTTAAAATCAATTTTTGATTCATCATTTAAGAAAATAATATCACATTATTCTATATATACATATATCATAAAGTAGATTACAATTTCGTGATATTGCAGTGGTGACTTCGAAAATAGATTTTGAAAGATAATAATGTTCTCTTCGTCATCATTCAAGATCAACTTTTTTCAATTTTTAGTGATAGCATCAAAGATATATAGATTTACTATATGATGTGAATTCAAACAAAGTCAAGTGTAATTTGAAAGTGTAGGTGGTTCATTTGTGGAGAGTCCCAGATCTTGAAAATCCAGATTAGACTTACAGAGTTGAGATGGTGCTCCAAGATGAAAAGGTAGTTCAAGGTGCTCTATGAATCATAAAATAATGACTTGATTAGTGCATTGCTCATTGATTTTTTTTTCTTACACAGGGGCATCGTATCCATTCAACAATAAGACATGCTTTAGTTAAGAAGTACGTGCGTCTTATGTCCGAAGGCACTCTTTTTCTTATGTCAAACTTTTGAGTTGGATTCAACAATATTAATATCAAGATCATTCAACATATATATAACGTAAATTTTTTGCATACCACTTATGTGAAGGAAATATAAGACGTTGATTTTTCGATAAATATGTTTGTTTTCAAGCCTTTTAAAAAAAGTTGATGAAACAAACTTGGTGATTTCTCACCTTGGCAGGAAAGTAAAAAATCAATGCATGAGGCCTCCACCTGTTGGAGTCAGAGGAGGGTAAATATATTCAGCCGTACCCCTAATATGATACCCGAGGTACACACATCAATAGATTTTTTTTTGTACAGCCTCAGGGTCTCCCGGGACCCACCCATGTTATCAGGTCCTGAATTTTGCTAGGTCTAAATCCTACACCTTTTTGGAGGACTATATGTTAGAGTCACATTCTTGGAATCAAAAGTCCAGGTAATTATTTCCAAGAGGAAAACAAGTTAAAGAGTGATTTTTAATGAATTTTATAAAGCCCTTAAATGTTTTGTTTTTAGCCCACAAGTTTAGAAAATCTTGACGATTCTCAGATTTGAACAAAAATCTAAAATTTGGATTTTGATTTGTTAGGATTTTGAAATTTTTTTATATTTTATTTGAATCCAAATGGGGTGTATTTTCTTATTTACATTTATGTTTTAAAGTTAATGGAGAGTAAAATAAATTATAACATTAACTATAGCGGTCATAGACAGCTATAACGGTGTCAGTGGGATATGAACAGTGCCAAATGGCATCGTTTCAGTTACTGAGAGCCCTAACATTATAAACCCTTCCCCACTTTCTTCTTCCCCCATTTTTTTTTGTGACCAGAAACCTTCACCTCCCCATTTTCATCCTTTTTCTCTCTTCTCTCTTAATCCCATTCAAGTCTAACTTCCCCAAGTCATCAAGGTATGTTTATGTTGATAGATTTTGTCTCCGTTCTTTTTATTCTTTCATGTTCTTGGTTTAGGTTGTGGTTTTTCTCCATTATTGTCAAGTAGGGGTGCTCCCCCAATGTTGCTAGAGTTGTGTTAGGGTGATCTAGAGATACCCATAGTGTATACATGAGTTTATTGGTGGTAATGGCGGAAATTGGTGCTCTCCCGGCTCCCTGGAGCTCAGTTGGTATTGGCACTATCTTTTCCTCCCCTCCAGGTGAGTGGATTCAATCCTATGACCTTTATTTTGGTCATTAGAGTTATTTTTCCTCATATTGGCATAATGTATAATGTTAGAGCACATTTCAAAGAGATTTTAGATAAATTTTAATTATGTCAAGTTTACGAAATCATGGTTTTCTATTATCATGAAATTTATTATTTGAGACTATTTTGGAAAGGATTAGAGGTTAGAGATGATTTTGTTAAGTTGACAAAATTGTGGTTTTCGAAGAGCATGTAACTATATTTTTAAAACTTATGGGACCATTTTTGCTAAAATGATTTTTAAAAGTAAGATAATTATATGACAGAGTCTACGTATAGAAGAGCTTAGCATAAAGTTTTAGAGAAAATATATAGAGAGAGTAACTCATAAGGCAATAATCTTACGATTGTGTCAAGGCTCACCCTCCTTGGCAGGAAAGTACTTGAAGCAAAAATGATTTCTAGAAATAATGCAGGAGAAAAGATTTTCATTTCCACATGACATTGACTCCTTCTGATCTACAATTGCCTTTTATGTTCCAACATAGGAAATATCCATTGGCTATTTTATTTGTTATGAGCATTAATAAAAGTCAGGGGTGATCGTTATCATATGTTGAGTTGTTTTCAAAGAAACTGAAGTTCACACATGGTCAATTGTATATTGCATTTTCAAAGGCACCAAATAAAGAAAGACTGAAAGTTTTAATATATTCGGAGGATGGAAATATAAGTAGTGAAACATCAAATGTAGAATATAAGAAAGTGTTTAGAAATTTATCTTAAAATATATTATCTCATTATATATGTTTCAGACTCATACACCCTTTGAATTATAGATGTTTTGAATATATTTCTTAGGTATAAATGCCATATGTCTTGAGAATTACTTAATAAAACAATTTTTCAATGCTTGGCTTAAAAAACATTAATCCTGTGAATCGCACAGGGTCACTATACTAGTTTATGATTAAGAGTAGATATTACAAATGATTATTTGTATAGGAGCTTCATTTCTAGTTTTGATCTTCATATATCATCCTACATTATATAATAAAAATGTATATTAGTAATGGAGTTTGAAAATTCTTAATAGCAAATGTCATGACTGTTTTATTTAATAAATGAGTAAACCCTCATTTTAGTTTCCAAGAAATATATTGCTGGGGGGATTAGTTCCTCCAAATTTTAAAATCCTCTATTAATCTCTCACAATTTGAAAAATAAATAAATTGGTTCATCTGTATAGGTCCATATAATAAAAAAAAAACTGTATAAACCTATATGGAGGAATCAATTTATCTCTTTTTTTAAATTGTGAGGGATCAATAGGAAATTTTCAAATCCTGAGAAACTTGTTTGTCTTTCAATATAAGGATCAAAATAGGTATTTAGTCTTAATGAATAAAATAAAAAAACATAAAACATAAATTAATAGCTGAAAATTTTCATCTTTTGAAACACTTTTGGCTAAACAACACTTTTGGTTATGTTGCAAGGCTTCCCATTTCCATCTAAATAATATTTTCAAACAGCTTATTGATTTTGCTCTTGAGGTAGGTTGTCCATGGTGAAGATAGATTTGGGTAAAAATAATCCAACAAATGACAAAGATTTATCTTGACTTTGATTAACGGTCATAGCAAAGTATGGAGTAATCGTAAATATAATTATCTTCTTCCAGAGTAAAAGATAAAATTGTTGAATAAGTAGGGGCGACAACTCATGTATCTCTCCTCCTAAATTTTAATTTTTGATACTCTATATATATAGCTGGCCTCTCTCTCAATTTTTTTAATATTTATACTTTAACAAGAAAAAATGAAGAAAGAATAGTGAAATATCCTGCTAATACATTTTCTTACAAATCCCCCAATATATTGAATCAAGTAAGTTGTGATTATCTTTTAAATTGTTTTGCTTTTTAATTATTCATTTTTATCTAAATAAATCAAAGAATGTAATTCAAATATTCAAGATTAGTTTCCATAAACTTTTTACTTAATTAGATCTTAAACATTGTAATAGACAATATATTGTGCATAAGTTTTCTTGAGTTTTGAATGTGAAATATGTATCTTCTTTTAGAATAAACCCTCAGTTTCATCTTTAACAAAAATCGCATGAGAAAAATTGGTTCCCCAAGAAAGAAAAATAAAATTGTAATCCCCCATAATTAAAAATACATAATAAGGTATCTTCGCTTTAATATTTTTGAATTAGAAGACAAAGTGATCATTGATAATTTATAAGGTAGTTTAATTGATTGCTAATAAAAATACAAATAGGACAGATAAGTCCATCAAAATATTAAGAACAGACTAGCTTGTCTTGCACTTGAATTGTAAAGAATCATATATATATATACATATATACACACACACACACACCAATTTGTTTAGAACTTCTTTTGTTGGGAGCAATTTGAAATTTATTTTTCTGTTTTCTATATTGTCACTTTCTTTTGAATTTTTAAGTTAGGTAAAAACTAAAAAAAGTATGCATTATTCTTCTCTACATGTATATTAATTTTCATATTGAACCTACTTTCAAAAAGTGTGTAGGTACACCCTTGTGAATAATGAAGTATATCGAAGTGAATACTTTCATTGTATCTTGAGCCTTTTTTTTAGTGAATGTATCTTGAGCCATTTATCTCCTTTTAGTAAATTAAATTTTCTAATCTATTGCAATATATGTTATAATAAATAAAAAATCATAAATGACCACGATTTACCTCATTTCAATTATACATATTTCTTTTTATTTTCTTTTAGAAAATTATAATATCAATTTTAAAATATATATTATAATTAGTAAAAGATCATGAGTAACTTCAATTTATGCCTTCTCTATCACATCTCTCTTCATGGATCATTTGTAATTAAAGGTTGCAAGTATAAAATGTATAGAATTGCATTGTATTAAGAAATAATTAATAACTTACATATTAAAGATAGTATAGTAAATTTCACCATCATTTTTGCAATTTTGCTTATTTGGCTAGCCTAAATTGTTGCAAGATATTGGTGATATTATTTAAAAATCAATTGAGATAAAAAAAAAATAATATCAGTTAAAAAAAATAACTAGCAAGTCTTCATTATGAATGTTAATGACAAAAAAGGAATGTTAATATTTATATAATAACCTTCAAAACAATATCACAATAAGTATGACTAATAGAATCAAAGCGTATAACCCATCAATATGGCAAATCCCCTTTGAAACAATGACAAAAGAAGAGTATAAAGAATCAAGTTATTATTAAGAATGCAATGAGTAAAATGTGTTGTTCTGTTATTGAATGAATTAGTAAAGTGGTTTATATACATTGGAGAGTGACATCTGTAATACAACTGTAATGATAAGCACGTTAACAAACTTATAACTAAATTAACTAAGCTAATTAACCCAAGTTAATTAACTCATGAGTGGTGAAACTACCTCTCAAGTTGGGAAGTACAAGTCCTTAGTTGCTAACGTGGTCATGAGTGCAGTAAATTGAGTGAGAGGAAGGGGCTTAGTTAGCAAGTCCGCCAGCTGATGTTTAGATGGAACATGCACTAATTTGATTTTTCCTTTATTCACCTTCACTTAGGGGAAGTGACAGTCAATTTCAACATGTTTAGAATGCTCATGGAAGGGGGGATTTGTGGCAATATGAATGGTTGCTTGGTTATCACAATAAACCATAGCTAAGTCAAGTTCCAGTTCAAAGTCCTGAAGGAGATGTTGTAGCCAAGTTTTCTCACTAGTAACACTTGCCAAAGCGTAGTATTCAGCTTCAGCAAAAGACCTCAAGACTGTAGGCTATTTTTTTGACTTCCATGAAACTAAAGAATCAACAATGTAGACCAAGTAACCTGTGGTGGATTTTGTGGTATCCACACAACTTCCCCAATTTGCATCCACATAGGCTTGTAATCTCAAGGTTGAGTTATAAGGAAATAAAATGCCTTTTCCAGGTGTGTTTTTCAAGTATCTGAGTAAATGATGTAAAGCCTGTAAGTGTGATGCTCTAGGTGTCCCCATGAACTAACTGAGTTTGTTCACTACATAACAAATATCTGGTCTGGAAATTGTCAAGTACATCAATCTCCTAGTAAGGCACTTGAATTATGCAGCATCAGTGGGAGGTTCATCAGTTTCTACAATAAGTTTCAGTTTAGGCTCCATAGGTAAGGATTCAGGTTTGCAATTCCAAAGCCAACATCTTCAAGAAGGTTTAAACAATACTTATATTGAGAAAGCACAATGGCAGAAGGTGATTTAGCAATTTCCAAACCAAGGAAATATTTTAAGTCACTAATAACCTTCAACTTGAACAGTTGTTGTAGCTAGGTTTGGACCTGTTTAATGGCAAGATCCAAAGCACTAGCCACTATTATATCATCCACATACACCAATAAAATCACCAAATTTGGTCCAGTTCCTTTGGTGAACAGAGAGCAGTCATTTTTGGACTGCTTGAATCCATTTGAATTTAGGGAAGTGGAGAATTTGGTGAACCATTGCCTAGAGGCTTGTCTTAGGCCATAAACTGACTTCTTGAGTCTACAAACAAGTTGCTCCCCCTCACTGTAATAGCCTAAGGGTTTGTCCATGTAAACCTCTTCAAATAAATCCCTATTAAGGAATGTATTATTTACATTCATTTGTAAGAATTTCCAATCTTTGATAGCTACTAAAGATAGTAAAACCTTCACTTTAGTAAGCTTGGCAACAGGGGAAAAGGTGTCTTGGAAGTCTACTAGTCTTGCCAACTTGTTGTGTATATCCCTTGGCTACTAGTCTTGCCTTATACCTATCAACAGTCCCATCAGCCTTATACTTGACCTTGAATATCCACCTGTATCCCACAGTGTGTTTGCCAGCAGGAAGAGGAATTAGATCCCATGTATTGTTGTCTTCCATAGCTCGTAATTCTACAGCCATAGCCTTTTTCCATTCAAGGAATTTGATAGCTTGGTGATAAAAGGCTGGTTCAAGAATTGCATCAACGTTCATGACAAAATGTTGATAACTTGGGGTGAGGTTAGTGTAAGCAAAATGGTCAGATAAAGGGTATTTTGTGGAAAGAAAATTCTACTCATAATTCTGCAAATATGGAGGTGGTCTAGATTACCTAGTAGACCTTCGAATAGGCTCTAAGGTTGCAACTGGGATTTCAAGAATTGCAGTAAGTTGTTCTTCAGGTTGCTGCCGAGGTTCAGGTTGTTGTATAATGTGGTCAGGTTAAGGTTGTGGCAGGACTAGATCAACATATAAGTCTACTGCAGAATTGGTGGATGGTAACAAGTGGAAAGGAAATTTCTCTTCATGAAATTTAACATTTCTAGAGATAAAGAATTGTTTGGACTCAAGGTTGTACAACCTATAACCTTTGCAACCTGAGGGATATCCTACAAACATGACAAGGATAGCTCTAGGAGAGAATTTGGATCTGTTTAAGGGAAGTGTTGAAGCAAAACACAAACAACCAAAAACTTTCATTGTACCATAATCAAGAGGCTGGTTGAACATCAACTGGTATTGGGTGTTGTATTGTAAGATAGGTGCTGGCAACCTATTTATAATGGAAATGGCAGTGGTGATGCAATCTCCCTAAAAGGAAATGGGAACTCAGGATTGGAAAAACAAGGCTCTTGCCACATTTAATAGGTGCTGATGCTTCCTTTCTACCACAACATTCTGTTGTGGAGTTTGGATACATGAGAATTGATGTGAAATACCTTTGGATTATAGAAAATCTGTTAGAGTCAGTTCCTTGGCATTATCACTTTTAATTTTCTTGATAACCTTGCCAAATTGAGTCTCCACATAAATGATGTATTTTTTTTATCACATCTATAGCTGCTAACTGAGTTGAAATGAGATGTGTCCATGTGTATTGGGTGCAATCATCAACAATTGTCACAAAGTATTGAGCTCCAGTATAAGTTAGGACATGATAGGGACCCTAAACATCACAATGTATTAAATCAAAAGGTGAATTAGAAAGATTATTATTGCACACAAAAGATAATTGTCTCAATTTTTCTAATGGACAAATATGACATGGATTAGGAAGAGAACTAATAGAATTAGAAATATTAAGAGAACACGCCAATTTGGCAAAAACTTTATTTGAAAGTTGACCAAGTCTAGCATGCCAAGTTTGTCATGTTACAACATTGACAAATTTATTGGTAGTATTGAAAGTAGAATCTCTATGGTATGTGCTAATAGCATTACAAGGCATACCATCTTATGTACAATGAGTATCTAAGAGTAGATATAGAGTCCAGCAATTGATCTACCTCTTCCAATCACCTTCAAGGTGGTATAATCCTGGATAAGAAATTGATTAGTGTGTATCAAAATAGATAGAGATTCTGCTTTTAACAGGGCACTAACTGAAATTAAATTCATTTTAAAGGAAGGTATATATAGCACATTCTTTAGCACCAAAGATTCACTAAGTTTAACCGAACCAATTAAGTGAATAGAAATTAACTCATGATAAGGAAGAGTAACATAAGTATCAGATACAGTGCTGGTAGGAATGAAATTTACTAATGAACAAGTGATATGGCTTGTGGCACCAGAATCCAAGATCCATAGATCATATTTGGACTTTGATTCTTAGGCCATAACAGACAAAATCAAATGTATAGGGGAAGAAGAATCAAAGACAGAGAGTACTATACCAGTGGGAGAAGGAGGTGCAGAATCTTCATGATCAATAGAAGGAGCTGCAGCATACGACACTTAAAAGGTCAAAAGGTGTAACAATTATTGATATTGAGCAGTGGTGAGCTGTACTGATGACCCACCCGATTACACAGTTACCATTTCAGGGACATTGTGAGCAGCAATCGCAATTCCTTTGGCTCCTTTCTTATAATTTGGGGGATACTCGTGAAGCTTAAAACATTTGTCCTTCACATGCCCAAGCATTCCACAATAGGCACAACTAGGACGATCTTTCTTGATGCCTGTACCCTTCTGATCAGAGGGAGCCTTAACATCGACATGTCAAACAGCAAAAAATAGTTGTGATTCTGATTGATTACCCACCATTCTTTGTTGTTCCTCTTCCAAAATGAGAGAGAACACACGATCAATCGGTGAAATCGGATCCATCAAGAGAATTTGACCATGAGTTTAGGCAAATGACTCATTCAATCCCATCAAGAAAGCCATGACAAATTTTGTTTGCACAAACTACTATAAGGGCTGAATTCCCCGACAACCACACTCAACAATGGGGCGATAGGCATTGAACTCTTCCCATAAAGCAATGACCTTTGTAAAATATTGAGTAACAGAGAGGTTACCCTGAGTTGTATTCATCAAATATTTCTTCAACTAAAATTTTTTTGGTTCATTTCCCTGTTCATAGTGAGCCTTGAGAGTTCTCTAAATATCAGTAGCGACCGAATGGTAAATGATGCTTGCAGAAATCTCCTTGGAGATTGAGTTGAGTAGCCAAGAAACAATAATATTGTTGTTGCGCTCCCAAGAAGCAAGAAGCAAAGCATCAGAGGCATTAGGTTTTGGCAATAAACCATCAACGAATGCAAACTTGTTGCAAGTGGCAAGGAAAATTTCATGGAACGGCTCCAAGAATTGTAGTCGTCGCCGGTTAAAAGATGAGAAATGAGGACCAGTGCTGGAGTGTCCAAAGATTGAAGGACAAAGGGGTTGGCAAGATCTTCCATGCCAGTATGATGAGCCATGGAGAAGAAGAATCAAGTGAAACTTTCTCGAGAAAGTGACAGAAAAAGTATGAGCATGGAAGATAGAAGCGAAGAGATTATCTCACTTCTAATACCATATTAAGAATGCAATGAGTAAAATGTGTTGTTCTGTTATTGAATGAATTGGCAAAGTGGTTTATATACATTGGAGAGTATCATCTGTAATATAGCTGTAATGATAAGCAAGTTAACAAACTTATAACTAACTTAACCAAGCTAATTAACCTAAGTTAATTAACTCATGAGTAGTGAAAGTTATAGGTTTCCAATCATAATTCAAGCTACACTATTAAAACCAATGAATTCAATATGTTGATGAACTTGTTAAGCAATTAGGCACAATAATAAACAAGTAGCTAAAAATTAGTTAGACATTTTTAAAGTTAATTGTAATGTAAGCCATTATGATTGATCTAGTGATAAGAAATTTAAATAATATACATGAGATCTTAAGTTCAAACCTTATTGTTACCAATATAAATTTTGAAATACAAAAAAAAAGTTAATTGTAATGTGTTGTTATCACCAGCCCTAATGAGCAAAAACAATAATAATAATAATATAAAAGTTATAAGTAAACTAAAATCAATGATTCAAAATATTCATTGTTTAAAGTTGATTCTTACCTGCCATGGCCTCATGACTAATAACATCACGACTCCAAATAAATTTTATCTTACACCCTCATGTCAATATTTGATGTGGACCATCCAGATCTCAATTCATGTTAAAAGCATTTTAACCAAAATAAATTTGAGAAATTACATAAAGATCTCTTCATTGACATAAGAGGTGCAAAGGACCTATAGTGATGAATACACAACTATTAACACCATACCTTACAAATAAAGAAATCTAGTAAAAGAATTGTTCATTATAGTTAATAAGAATAATAGGATGATTAATAAAGATGTAAAATTTAATTATAATGTTGTTGGATTAGTTGAGGACTTCCCATTTAATGATTTAGAGAACTTGCGAAATAGAGGAAAAAGATGAAAGAAACACTGATCATCAGTTATGGACTTATGGCATTCGCAAAGAAAAATGTGTGCTCTCACCTTGTCCCTTATAAGCAATCAAGTTGTAAACTTAGAAGATAGCCCTTGCAGTAAAAATAAACTAGGAGAAAGACGTAGAAGATTAAAGAAATGTCAGGAAAACAATTGAAATAGAACTTGCAAAGCAAGCTAAAACATCTGAAATAAAGGAAAGGGTGACCATAGCGTTACATTGTTGTCTACCCTTCCATGATTGTAGTGCTAATAAGCTCCATCATAGCCTTTCCTAGCAATGGAGTGTATAGACAATGAGATAGATAACATAGAGATTGAGAGAATAACAATAGATAGCTTATAAAACTATGAAGAAGAAGAATAAGAAGAGAACAAATACAATATAGAAAAAATAAAATAAAAAGTAATACTGGAATTTGAAAAAGAGTAGATATTAGTACTATGAAGCGTAGACACACCATTTGGATACCATGTCTATGTGTTGGACATTTGTCTATGTCGAATTTTGCATGATACACCCATGACATAAGTTTGTATATATTCAATTTAAAATTTACTTTTTTACTTATTCTAACATAGAAAAATACAATATAAACAGGGTTATAAAAGAAAATAATACATAACATTTTGAATTTATAACAAAATAAAGCATAGTTAAAGCTTATATAGATGATATTTTGAATAATATATTATTTTCTTTAAAATTTTAGTTATATACATGTCGTGTCCATGTTCTATAATTTTTTAACATTGGTGTGTTGCTCAAATCTATGTCCTGTTGTATTGTCTGTGTCTATATCTATGCTTCATAGTAGTCATAGAAAGTTGATAATAAAATTTGATTTGAATAACTCCAAATAATTGATACCATTATTAGTCCATATATCCCGTTTACTTTGATTTGAAGTAATTAACTTTCCAATTGCATTTTCAATAAAAAATTTGTGTTGAATCTATTATAACTGCTTTCATATAAATTGATTTAATTATATGACTGGTTATAGTCTTAATTATATCTAGTGAATTGATTTAGGACACATTTGTTTGGGATTCCAAAGTCCCAAAATCACATTTTTACCAAAAAAATCACTTTTAATATATTTAAATAATTTTTTTAAAAAATCAATGTAAAAGTTTTTAACATTGTTATTCAATTAATCATTCTATTTAAATAACTTTTTAAATAGTAGATATATAAGTAAATCACTTTGACTATGTGACAATACATACTTGATTATATTATAGAACCCATTTATACTCTTAGTACATCAAAATTAAATTATAAAATAATAATTATAAAAAAAATCAGTTAATAGAAATTTATTAAAAAAGTGAAATCATACTAGGTAACTAGCTACGCATTGTTTGAAATTTTTTTGAATTTTTATTAATTGATAATATAAAGTCAATTTTACACTGCAAACTAATAAAAATTCAAAATAATGTCAAATTATGCTAAATAACTAACTATTAACTATGATAATTAAATTATTACTTTATAATAATTATTTTAAATATTTTGAATCTCATCTATATAATCATATTTTATATTAATATTATTTATCATGTATTATTTATTTTTTAAAGATTAATATTTATTCATATATTTTAATATTATTCTATATATTTATTTAACTGTTATATCTTCTTAAAAAATATTTATTATTAATTTTTTAATTATAATAATTATTATTAACTTTTAATATTACGTATGAATTCAGTTTCTATGAACTGATAATATAAAATAATTTTAACCGTGAGTCGATAAAAATTTCAGAAAGTATCATATTTGTTAAGAAGTTATCTACTAATATTTTATTTTATGTTATCAGTGGATAAAAATTAAACTCATGACTTATTTTATAAATATTTTTATTATTTAATGTATGATTTATAAAAAATTATAAAAGAGAATGCACCAATCACAATTTTAGTGAAATAAGATGGAGTAGATTTTTTAAATAAATGCAATAAAATATCATCAATTAACGGAGTGTAGATTTTTTATATGCGCATTTTACTCTAATAAAAATTATGTTTTTATGAAGAAACTACAGGGAGAAATATGAGTCTTTGACTTCCCGGGGGGCCTTTTGGAGAATTAACATGCCCAGATCTCGACACAAATCTAATGTTCGCAGCAAACGTTTTTGACTCGTAATTCTTAAGGTTCCTTGTCGTTCCCGTTCCCTGCGTTATTCTGCAGTTCTAAGCCAAGGTTTCCATGGTCCGTGAAGCTGTTATGTAAATATGCTTTTTCATGGCAGTTATCTTCCTCTCTCTTCTGACCACTGATAAAACTTGTGCTCTTCTCCGAAAATAACAAAACAGGACAAGTTTTAAGATTGCCTGCCAACGACAGTGTCTTCACTACGCGTATTCAAAGCCACTCTAATCAATCGGTATGCAATTCCAATCTCCAATCTTAGATCCCTATTTTACATTCCTCAGATCATATAATTGAAAAAATATACAATAACTTAGCTCAAAGAAAAAAGGATTGTTCTTCGTGCAGTTGTGGTGGATAAGATTCTTTGTGTACACTGGAATCCCGATGAGCAACGATGGAATCTAAGAGTTTGAGCGTTGCTCCAGCTCTGACACTCTTCCCAGGCTTGAAACCCCCTAACAAAACCTTACTCTTCCACCAAATCTGTGTTCTTGTTATCACATTCCTTGCATATGCTTCCTTCCATGCCTCTAGGAAGCCCCCCAGCATTGTCAAGAGTGTTCTCGGACCCACAGTTCCATTCAATGCAACTCAAGTTCCCAACTTGAGTTCCACTGATGCAGGTTGGCCCCCTTTCAATGGAACCCGGGGCACTCACCGGCTTGGCGAGCTTGATCTGGCATTCCTTGCTTCCTATTCCATTGGCATGTATTTCGCCGGCCACGTTGGCGATCGGATCGATTTGAGGCTGTTCCTTGCGTTTGGGATGATGGGGAGTGGCCTTTTTACCATAATTTTTGGGTTGGGGTACTGGCTTGATGTTCATGTGTTGGCATTCTTTGTTGGTGTTCAGATAGTTTGTGGGGTGTTTCAGTCCATTGGGTGGCCTTGTGTGGTTGCAGTTGTTGGTAATTGGCTTGGAGAGTCTAAGAGGGGCTTGATAATGGGGGTGTGGAATTCGCATACCTCGGTTGGGAATATCATCGGTTCGATTGTAGCTTCGGGAGTCTTGGAATTTGGATGGGGTTGGTCATTTGTGGTGCCTGGGCTTCTGATCATTTTGGTGGGGATTTTGGTGTTTGTGTTTCTTGTTGTGAACCCTGAGGATCTGGGATTCGTGCATCCCGGGATGGATGTCGAAATGAATATGGAATCAGGCTCTGTAGAGAATCTGCATAAAATGGAATCAGAGGAAGCAAAGCTTATTGAGTCGGAAAATTCAGATTCTTCCTCTGCAATTGGGTTTTTGGAGGCATGGAAGTTACCGGGAGTGGCTCCATTTGCTTTCTGTCTCTTTTTCTCAAAGCTTGTGGCTTACACCTTTCTGTATTGGTTGCCCTTCTACATAAGGCACACAGGTAATTTTGTTTGTATACCCAAAAACATATGATATCAAACAGAATTGCATTGTCTTTTATCTAGTTCGTTAGCGACATATCCAGTTAATTTATTATTAGTGGCTCTATCTTCCTAATACATTGTCTCAAGGCATATGCCACTTGGTAACTGGAACGCTTATGCAACATAGCTAGTGTTTATGTTAACCAGAATTCTTTTTGTCTATTGCTAATTTGGTGATCATTGCAGCTGTTGCTGGTGTGCATTTGTCTCACAAGACTGCTGGGTTACTTTCAACAATATTTGACATTGGAGGAGTCCTCGGTGGAATTACAGCAGGGTTCATTTCTGATATGATTGAAGCGCGTGCTATTACTTCGATGTTGTTCCTGTTTCTATCGATTCCGGCTCTTATTTTGTATCGTGCTTTTGGGAGCCTCTCTATGCTGACCAACATTGCGTTGATGTTTCTTTCGGGGTTTCTTGTGAATGGTCCATACTCACTAATCACAACTGCCGTGGCTGCCGATCTTGGTATGCAAAGCTTGAATGGTGGAAATTCACGGGCGCTGGCTACTGTGACCGCAATCATAGATGGTACTGGTTCGGTTGGAGCTGCAATTGGACCACTTTTGGCAGGGTATATTTCTACTAGGGGATGGAACAGTGTCTTTCTTTTTCTCATTCTCTCCATTTTCTTTGCTGGTTTATTCTTGGTTCGCATTGCAAGATCTGAGATAAGACAGAAGCTTTCAGGAAAGTGATTTTAAATATTTTAGAGGCACATTTGATTATGAGTCTTGGCCCTTCGTTGATGGTATGTATAGAGATGTATTTTGCACAGGAAATAGATTCCATATTCAATATTGATAGAGAAATCGCTGAAAGGATCATTTGTGATTTTAAAGAGGCACATTTGATTATGAGTCTAGGCCCTTCGTTGATGGTATGTATAGAGATGTATTTTGCACAGGAAATAGATTCCATATTGAATATTGATGGAGAAATCGTTGAAAGGATAATTTGTTGTATCATGTTCTCATTCTTTATTCGCTGATAATGGAAATTAAAGCATAATAAGAATGTTTCTGGTGAGATAACTCAACACCTTTGTGGTGTTTTAATGTTCATGCTGTCTATTGTTGCACCCTTCAATGGATAATTCACATTAGTAGTTTTCGCTTTTGATGTTCTGTGTGTTAGCCCCCATTCATGGTACCACACTTTTTTCTTTTTTAACATTTGATTCATCGGATATTAATTGGAACGAGTAATGTTATTTTGACACTTAAAAAGTGAGTGTCTATTCAGACACTCATTTTATAATTATTGGATGTGATGGTGATCCCCATTTATCCTTAATATTCATCACATCCAATGGTTATAAAGTGGATGTCTGAATAGACGCCTATTTTTTAGGTGTCAAAATAATATTATTCATTGGAATCGATTAGTGTAGTGAAAAACGGTTTCTCAAGTCTGCTTGTCCATCAAGTTTTATCCAATGGAGCACTTCATAATGGATCTTTAGTTTTAAGCCACAGTGCGCAAGAGAATCTAGGAAAATTTGCATGAGCAGAACAAAACCAGTCGTATATTGGTTTCTCATGCTCTTAACTTGGAACTTCAAATGGGAAAGAAAGTTGGGGCTGATTCGTTGGTCACCCCATGTTGGTGACAAGTGGAAGCCACCTTTTTACAAATGCTAGATACATTATAAAAGTACAAAATTGTCCCTTACAAATGAGTTTTAATTTTTTCCAAGCTAGGGCTTCAGTTTTGGCATTTGCATTTAGCTCTTGTTGGGAAGAGTCTGCTTGATTTCGCGCAAAAGAATGCTCTTGGCGCTGGTAGGACAATAACATGTGGAGTGATTGTGGTTGCTGCTAGAGGTGGTGCAATGGGGCGGGTCCTCGTTGACTTGTAGACAACGTATTCTCTCGTGACGGTTGTCTTGTATCCCATAGAAACTTGATTCTTTTGGTTTTCATCGGGCAAGAAAGGGGCTTGGATTCTGTTTGCGGTTTGCGATTCTTCGAGGGTGGATCTCGATGTTGTGGAGGGTTGGGGGGAGTGTAAATGCCGTCCTGGTAGATGTTGGGAAGGCCTTTTCACTCTGTGACGTAGACGAGTTGAAGAGGTGGAATGGAAGGTAGGTAGGGAGGTGGATGGTGGAAGTGGCATATGGGTCTCAAGACACTCCAATCAAGCGAAGAAGAGAGGGGAGTGATATGCAAATAATCAAAAAAGTATTGATATTTTAACACTCAAAAATTGGTATCCAATTGGGAGATCCACTCTATTATCATTGGATATGATAGATTGATAAAAAAAAAAGGAGCCGTCATCACATCCAATAGTGTTAGAATGAATGTCCAATTGGATATCTATTTTTTGGATATCAAAATATTATTTGCCTAATAAAAAACACATACACTTATCAACAAATCAATACATCAAAACTTGCATGTTAAATTTAATTTATAGTAAATAGGGGTGACTATGGTTGGTCCCCGACATGGTGGCTAACGAATCCTTCCCATGCTGTATGCGAGTTCAAGAAGATATTCGCTGTTTGATTTAACAATGATAGTTTAGTTTGATTTTTGGAAAAAATTTCAGCCCACACGATCAATATCAAGCTGGTTTGATTTAAGTCGTCAAGTTGAAGTGAAAAACATTTTTTTTAGTTTACATCCTGGCGGAACCGCGGTAATCGGTGGCAGTGCAAAGGCGGGAACCACATTACAATAGTTTTGGCCGAAAAAAAGTTTCGAATTAGCGAAAACTACAAGGAAAAGTAACCTAATTGCTGTAGTCTAAATACACATCTTCAAAAATCTAGAAATAAGAATAATTCATCGAGTAATCAAGGTAAAATTCAAGTCCAAATTATACATGGAAAAATGAACCAATTATAGAAAATCAACTCAAACTAGGTTAACGTTGACTTATAGAGCGTTTGGAAACCTTTAATAAAATGGAATTGGATTGAATTCTTATGTTTGGAATAAGTCAGTAAATTAAAAAATTCAATTCAATTTCTTGATTTGAAATGAGTCTGAAAATGAATTAATTTAATTATTTTTACTATTTTATCCTTTATTAATAGGTTAGGAATAAAATATTATACTTAAGTAAGATTATTTTGGTAATTTCATTTATTGGAATTCAATTCTCACACCAAATCACACCATTTGATTTTGATTTCAATTCCTTAATTTTGTTAGATTTCAATTCTCATAAGAATTCAATTCTTTCACTTAAGTTACCTCCAAAGCATGAAATTCAATTCAATTCTCTGATAGAATTAAATTTTAAGAATTTCCAAACGTCTATCTTATTTATGCAAATCCACTCAAAATAATTTAAATATTTAATTGATATGATTTAGAAAATCCATAAGACCCATGGCTTTTAGCACCTCATGATCATTGATAGTTTCCCCCTTAACTTAAAATTGATACGGTTTGAGGCTTTGAGCTATTAGGTACTGACACTTCAATGGCTTCCTTGCAAAACCTGAAATACCACTACTTCCTTTTAAGCTGTCACAAGAACAACCATGATTCTTGTTTAATGTTTTATGAATAGTTAGCAATTTTAAATTGATGATAAATAACAATTGAAACCATGAGGTGTGACGTGGTGAAAACTCATCTTATTCCTTAACCATGTGATTGGGAGTTTAATCCTCAATCATGGGAATTGAGCGTATATCGTGACCAACCGTTTGCTTCTTCGAGAAAGTGTAAGGACCCCAAGTAATGTGAATGTGGCTGTTATGTCTTTTGCAACCCTTAGTACTATGATTTTACCTTATGACAAGGTTTATAATAGGACGAATAAAAACGGAATTGGGGACACGAGGGAAGGCATGTAACCATGAGGGGAAGAAAGGGTTGTAACTAACTTGCCTTGCTAGCATAGTTAATGGAGGGAGGGGGTGTGAGTAGTGTGAATTCTATTAGAGATGAGAGGGTGGGAATTATATGGGCTGAGGGCAGGATACTATGGGGGGTATCCAGAGAACTTGGAAAAGAATTGGAACTTGGGAGAGCATTAGACCTCTTGAAAGTCTAGCCATACACATATCATTGTTTTTCTTGCTTCCTTCAGTCAGAATAGTATCGATTACTACCAAGGGGGAGCCATACCATTTTGGTACTACTCTCCACTGCATTTCTTACATTTCAGTTTCTGTTTTTGCTTGCATAATTGATACCAGTTCTCACAACTGGTATCAGAGCTCTCGACCTTGGGAGCTCTGTGGATGGTAACTACACGCGCAACCATGGAAGCTAGGTTGGAGGAGATAGGGCGAAGGTTAGTGGAAATCCAGGTGGAGAACGTGTGAACCACAGTGGAGAATGCACGAGTCATGGCTAATCTCGCTCGCCAGATGGAGCAGCTAAGGTGTGGTCGGAGCTCGAGTGGGTCTCGAAGTAGGAACAATGACTGGCGACGTCGGAATCATCACCCACGACACAATGGGAGGCATCGCGATGAGTTAGAAAGAGAAGAAGATTCATCGTCGCAACAAGAGGAAGAGAATGATGATGAAGATGAGTCCCCCGAGGTGGGGGGAATGATGCGAGAAGACTGAGAAGGACCGATGTGGGCAGGAGGTGGACCTCCCTATTTTTTCTGGTGAGGATGCGTATGGGTGGATTGTGCTAGCTGACAGGTATTTCCGGTGGCCCAAATTAACTTGCGAGACCGTCTCGACCTGGTGCTTGTAGTGATGGAGGGCGAGGCACTAACATGGTATGAATGGTGGGAGGAGCAAACCGAGTTCACTTCCTGGAGAAGATTCAAAGAAGACTTGCTCCGGCGATTCCAACCAGGAGAAGCCCAGAACCCCATGGGTCCACTGTTGGACGTGAAGCAGATAGGGATCGTGATGCAGTACAGGCGGGAGTTCGAGCTAGTGGCGAGGACCAAGAAAAATCTAGATCTTGAGGTTCTCATGTGCATATTTCTGAACGAACTCAAAAAGGAGGTGAAGGCAGAGATGATGGTAAGGGACTTCCGGAGACTCTCCACAATGATGGACCGAGCTATCGAGCTGGAGCAAAGAAATCTCGCATGGGTAGAAGCTGGAGTACACCCTGGGGGAAGGAGTGCTGGTGGACCCTTAAGGGGGCCAAGTCCTTTTCGGGCCCAATTTGTCAACAGGCCCAATACGGGGCAAGTGACTATGAATGGATCAAGAAGTGAGGCTGGTCCAGACTTTTCAAGGTCACAAAATGGAACAAGAAATATCTCAAGTGGGTCCCGCAGAAGTGGAATAAGTGGCAATGTGCATGGGCCATCAAATAGCCGAGCTAGTGATGCTAGAAGACTATCTCATGAAGAGTGGCAAGAGAGACAGCGCAAGGGGCTATGTTTTCGCTGCGGGGACAAGTGAAACCCCGAGCACAGGTGCCAAATGAGTCATCAGCAGATCATCTTTCTGGAAGAGGGAGCCGAAGAGCATAAGGAGGAAGAAGAACCTGAACCTTCCTTCGAAGAGGAGCTGGGAACCAAGGTAAGAGAGTTGCAGTTATTATCTCTCAGTTACTGGGAGCTAACTTCTAATAAGTCCCTCAAGTTGTGGGGGAAGATTCAAGGGGAAAATGTGGTGATCTTGATAGATTCAAGGGCCACTGCCAATTTTATCTCTACTATGGTGGTGGAAGCGCTACAAATACCAGTAAAAAGGGTGAAGGAGTTTACAGTAGAGGTGGGTAATGGGGAAATTGAAGAAGGAGTGGGGGTTTGTAAAGGAGTAGAGTTGGAGGTACAAGGGGTAAAAATTATTCAACTTTTTGGTGGTGAAGTTAGGTAGGCCTGAAGTAGTGTTGGGAGAAGATTGGTTAGAAAGTTTAGGGGATTTTATGGGGAATTTCAGAAATATGACACTCAGTTGGATTGAGAATGGTGGCCGGGTGGTACTTACAGGTGATCCCACATTGTGTAAAAGCAAAACATCTTGGAGAGCAGTTTTCAAGGTCCTCAAGGCTGAGGGGGAAGGCTATTTGGTGACTCCCATGTCCACGGAAGAAGGTAGTAAGGAGGAGCTGAAGTGTTCAAAGGGGGTGAGAAAACTTTTGAGTGAATATGAAGACTTGTTCAGCCCCCTCCAGGCTTGCCACCTACCAGAGAGCAAGATCATGCTATCGTACTGAAGGAGGGAGCTCAAATTCCTCATACTCGACCTTACAGGTATCCCCTCCATCAGAAAACTGAGATAGAAAAAATTATAGATGAGATGATACAATCAGGAATTGTAAGGCCTAGTACTAGCTCGTTCTCCAGCCCTGTGATTTTAGTTAAGAAAAAAGATGGTGGGTGGCAATTTTGTGTGGATTATAGGGCTTTAAATTAGATAACAATCCCCAATAAATTCCCTATTCCGGTGATTGATGAGTTATTAGATGAATTGGGAGGTGCAAAGATTTTTTCAAAGCTAGATTTAAAATCTGGTTATCACCAGATTAGGATGAAGCAAGATGACATTCCAAAGACAGCCTTCAGAACCCATGAGAGGCATTATGAGTTCCTTGTTATGCCTTTTGGACTCACTAATGCCCCCTCAACGTATCAAGCTGTGATGAACAAGGTGCTGAAACCTTTCTTAAGAAAATTTGTTCTTGTATTTTTTGATGACATATTGATATATAGCACAAATCTGGAGCTCCATAATATGCATCTTCAGCACATTTTTGAAATATTGAGGGCACATGAGCTGTATGTCAACAAAAAGAAGTGCTGTTTTGAACAGCCTCAAGTGGAGTATTTGGGACATATCATTTCTGGCGAGGGCGTGGCAACAGATCCTAAGAAAATCCAGGATATGGTGGATTGGCCAGTCCCTACTGATTTAAAAGGGCTGAGAGGATTTCTAGGGTTAACTGGGTATAATTGGCGATACATGAAGAATTATAGGAAGGTTGCTTGGGCACTCACCTAACTCCTTAAAAAAGATAATTTTCGGTGGGGGGGAAGAGGCTCAATTAGCATTTGAGAGATTAAAAGGAGCCATGACTTCTTTACCAGTGTTGGCTGCCCCATCTTTTGATAAGCCGTTTGAGCTGGAAATAGATGCGTCAGATAAGGGAATTGGGGCTGTTTTGATGCAAGAGGGAAGGCCTATTGCTTATATGAGTCAAGTTTTATCAGAGGGCGCCAAAAGAAGTCCATTTATGAGAGGGAATTAATGGCCATAGATCTCGCAATGCAGAAATGGTGTTACTACTTGTTGGGATAGCATTTTGTGGTGTATATGGATCAAAAAGCCTGAAATACTTGCTGGATCAGAGATTTGTGGGTGAGGACCAACAAAAATGGGTGACGAAACTTCTTGGTTTCGAATTTGAAATAAAATATAAAGCAGGTGAAGATAATAGGGTGGCTGATGCTCTATCCAGAAGACTTCAATATTCTGCTATTTCTACTATTACAGTGGCTGAATGGATAGATTTGGAGGCTGAGATTCAAGCAAATGCAAGATTAAGGGGAATTATTCAAGATTTGTTACAAGGGAAAGACACTCATTCAGGCTTTATGCTAAATAATGGAAGGCTATACTATAAGGGCAAAGTAGTTATTGCTGAAAATTCAGCAAAAAATCCTCAAATATTGCGCAAATTTCATGACCCTAATACAGAAGGTCATTCTGGATATTTTCGTACTTACAAGAGAATTTCAGGGCTATTATATTGGGAAGGAATGAAATCTCACATTCAGCAATATATCAAGGAGTGTGATGTTTGTCAAAGGAACAAACATCAAACTCTCTCACCGATGGGGCTCTTGCAACCGCTTCTAATTCCCAACAAAACATGGGCGGATGTCACCATGGATTTTATAGGGGGGCTGCCTAGAGCATTGGGAATGGACACAATATTGGTGGTAGTTGACCGTATGACAAAATATGCACATTTCTGCCCTCTTTCTCACCCATTTATTGCGAAGGAAGTGGCTGCCATTTTTGTCAAGGAAGTGGTCCATCTTCTTGGGTTTCCTAGCTCAATCATCTCCGATCGGGACAAGATATTTATCAGCAATTTCTGGACAGAATTGTTTAGGATGGCTAGAACTAAACTAAAATATAGTTCCGTATACCATCCTCAAACCGATGGACAAAGTGAAACAGTCAATAAGTGCCTGGAAACTTATCTTTGTTGTTACATAGGTTCTAAACCTCGTCAGTGGCCTAAATGGCTCCCTTGGGCTCAATATTGGTACAATACCAATTACCACGGGGCTATTCGCATGACCCCCCTCAAGGCGCTGTATGGAAGAGAGCCGCCCATGCTGTTTAGAGGTGGGAAATAGTCCACAGTAGAAGAGGTTCATGTATTAATAGAGGAAAGAAATCAAATGTTGGATGAGCTGAAGTTCCACCTAGAAAATGCTCAAAATAGAATGAAAGCATATACTGATTTGAAAAGAAAAGATGTGGAATATGCAGTAGGAGACAAGGTTTATTTGAAGTTGCAACCCTGTAGACTCAAGACATTAGCAAAGAGGATCAACTAGAAATTGAGTCCCAGGTATTATGGTCCTTATATAATTGTTGAGAAGATAGGACAGGTTGCTTACAAGCTGCAACTTCCAGCTGACTCCAGGGTACACCCTATTTTCCACATTTCGTTGCTTAAAAGATGTGTCTCACAAGCTGTGCAGGTCCAACCACTCTCTGTTGCCCTATCAGAGGAATGGGAACTTCAAGTGCAACCAGAGTTTGTCCTTTCTGTCCGTACCAATTTAGCAGGTCAAATAGAGGTTTTGGCTAAGTGGCAAGCCCTTCCTAAGCTCAAAAATTCTTGGGAATTAGCTGAGGAGATTCAAAGGCTGTTTCCTTCCTTCCACCTTGAGGACAATGTGGATTTTGAAGGGGAATATTGTAAGGACCCCAAGTAATGTGAATGTGGCTGTTACGTCTTTTGCAACCCCTAGTACTATGATTTTACCTTATGACAAGGTTTATAAGAAGAGAAATAAAAAGGGAATTGGGGACACAGGGAAAGGCATTTAACCATGAAGGGAAGAAAGGGCTGTAACTAACTTGCCTTGCTGGCATAGTTAGTGAAAGGAAAGGGTGTGAGTAGTGTGAATTCTGTTAGCGGTGAGAAGGTGGGAATTATATGGGCTGAGGGCAGGCCACTGTGGGGGGTATCCAGAGAAGTTGGAAAAGAATTGGAACTTGGTAGAGCACTAGACCTCTCGAAAGTCTAACCATACACATATAATTGTTTTTCTTGCTTCCTTCAATCAGAATAGTATCGATTACAACCAAAGGGGAGCCATACCATTCTGGTACTACTATCCTATGCATTTCTTGCATTTCAATTTCTGTTTTTGCTTGCATAACTGATACCAGTTCTCACAGAGAGCTCCCGTGATGAGGGAATTAGTCATTGCTACTGAAAATGAATATCTTAATTTCAATAAAATAAACTAACAGTAGAATGTTACAAAAATATTTGTACAAATCACATTGTACAAGACATACATCATTTGTCTCCACTGATCAGTTGGACTCTCGCCTTTCCAATCACAATGGAATATATATATATATATATATATATATATATAGAGAGAGAGAGAGAGAGAGAGAGAGAGAGAGAGAGAGAGAGAGGATGTGAATTCTATTAGAATTTAGCCACCTCACTTGGTCCTTTCATCCTCTCATGGCAGGGCCACAGGGCCTAGGCCAATCATGACATGATTCTCTGTGTATGATACATGAATACTGAACATAGTGACAGTCATAAAAAATGTTTTATCCTTCTAGCTGGCATCTAAGATTCTGAAGTCCCTCAGCTGATATGCTTCTCCAGACTCTTGTTCTCTCTACAACCAAAGGTGGTGGCGGATCTGAGTCAAAACACACCAGCACAACTGTCAAGTTGTCTCTCGATCCTCTCTTAATTGCTTCTTGCACTATTTCTTTGCAGCAGAGTTTCTCATCATTATGCTCTTGAAGCCTCTTTCGAGCAAAATCAACTGCATTTTGGCTACTAAAAAAATCCCAGATTCCGTCACTGCCAATTATCAAGAATTCATCTTCTTTTGTCAATGTAATCAATTTGAGTTCAGGTTCAGCACTCAGTGGTCCACCTCGTTCACTTATTTCCTTCATTCCAAGGTGCCAGTCACCTAGAGCACGAGTGACACCTAACAGACCATTCAGGTAACCATCATCAATGAACCCGCCAAGGGCCTCGATCCGCTTCCTTTCTTTGATGCAGTTTGGCCTATGATCTTTGGACATTTCTATTGCCCTTCCACGACGGGATAAAACAGCCCGGCAGTCTCCGGCATTGGCTACCAGTAAAGATCTGTACAGAAGAGTGACATTCATTCAAAGTGCAGCACCATATGAACTACATTTCATGAGACTAAAAGAGACATAAAGAAATGTAGAGTTATTGCGTCACATTAGAACTTGTGTGGATCATTTTTATGTCATACTGCACACACAGGTCAGACATAAAACCAATGGTGCCAAAGAAATTGTGGTTTTGCATTCCCAAAGTGTTTATAAAGAATCAACCTTATTTAAGAACCAGTGCATACTGAAATAGTTGCTTCAAAAGTCTACTCAAAACAGCCAAAAGACCTACATTTCAGCAGCTGGGAATATTTAGAGGAGAGAGGGGATAAGGAGCGGCACAGGTACAAGAATAAATCATGAAAGGAAAATAATTATGTGATAGGAGACATTTCTTTTGTCAGTGCAAATTTTGCAGCTACAAATAACATTAAGTGTATGTTTCGTTGGAGGGTGAAAATGGGGGTAAATTTTTCATAATTGAATTCTATGTGTAAAATTACACATAAAGCACAATCTTGAAAAATTTACCCTCATTTTTAGTCTTCAACCAGACATAGCCAGATAAGGTCACTCCACAAACATGGACTGGAAAGTTCATCCCATGGTTATAAGGCCATAGAACAGTGGAGACAAGTGCTCACCTTCCAATTATAATTGCGGTTAAAGCAGTTGTGCCAGAAGAGAGGGAAGACTCAAGAGAGGATCTTTTTGCAAATATTGCATCTGTCTCCATAAATGACCTTTTGACCACCTTCTCAAGCTCCAAAGGAAAATTGACATCCTCAACAATCACTTTTGGCAGATGATCACGGACAAATTGCGCAGCACTCTTCCCTCCATGTCCATCAAATACCTGCACATGCAACCATTTGCCTTTTACATGTCAAACCAAGGTTTGCATATTCTCCTACGCAAAATGACTTAAAGATGTTTATCCAACTTTATTCTAAATGAATCTTCCTCTCTTGTATCATTAATATACCCACATTTTGTAAACCAAGACCTAAAATGGCTATGCAACTACAACATGGAAAGGGGAGGCAGGGGATGGCAATGAAGAAGAGAGATCCAAATTCCCAGTACTGAATCTTGTGACCTACTTTTAAGTATTTAATACGTGAATATCAATAGCATAGGTTGAAGGAAGATGAAATCTAATAGCATCATATATTTGTTTTCTGGTCATTTCAGATTGTCTAGGTCATCTAAATATATGTTTACAAGTTTGCTAGTGGAGGCAGAAACTTTTGAAGCATGATTTCTCATTGCTTGATGAGAATTTCCAGAGAAGCAAAACCATATCCAACAATCAAAATTCAAATCTTTGAGAAAATTTTTGAATGAAACTTCATAGAGTTAACAGTTCTTCTATCTGTTTCCAAAATGGTACCCTTCTTCAAGTTATTCATCAATAGATGCTAGAAATCCTTCAAAGGCTTAATTGCTAGTCCTTATTTATTGATTGATGAAGAATATTTGAATTATCAATACATTATCAATTTGTTAGGCAAATAATGTAGCCATTGAAAAATTAAATAGAAATTCATAATATTAGGCAATTAGCATTATCAAAAGCAGTTGAGCCTACAGCCTAATGGTTATGGCTGTCTCCTGCACCTTTGAGTGGGTGGTCATGTATTCAACTCCCACTTCCCCTTCTCCGATCCCCGATGAAAATTCCTAATCTTAATGCCTTTGTAAAAAAAAAAAAAATAGCATAATCAGAAGGATGGCTTACACCATAAAAGGAAACAGCTTCCTCAGAGAGTACTTTGTAATTGAACTTCTTTGCCATATCCGCAATGCATACGTGTGTATCCTCCATGTAAGGCCGTTCTCCAATATCTGACCACTCTCCAGACCGAAGAGCAGGGACAAAGTTCATCAGGTTCTGTTTCTTGTCCGCAACCACTGCATCCTCACATATACTTTCCAGCTAAATGTGCCACACAAGAAAAAGTTAGTTCAGTAAAGAACCTAAGATGGCAGAAGCAATAAGCAGTGAAGCATCTAGGAAACAGAAGATGCTAGACAAACTCAAGAAAGCATTAAAAAGTAAGAGAAAATCACTCTAGGATAGTAAACAAAATACACTTTAACATTGACAAGCCAAAAAAGTGGGGGTACTTTCAAGGGCGCGCTAATTTCAGCAGTTTTTTTTTTTCCTTTCTCTACGGGAATCTATAAGTATGAAGAACACCAACAAATCAAGTAGAAATTGAATGCGACAATAAAGGAAGGTGATTTAATTGCCAAATTTGAAAGCTGATCCAGTTGGTAACACAATCGACTACCAGGTTATGTGACGAAGTTTACAAATACGTCTCCACTACATCCCATGGGAACAAGTTCTATCACAACCACTTCTAACACCAACTAGCCCTTCTTTCTCAATCACGTTTCAGAAAACTCAAGATCACATAACCCTGAGATCGGAGCAGTGCTCCCTGATTCCATCAAAAGACACAGGGAGTGGCAAGAAAAAACAAAAATAATGCATTAGACAAAAGTCTACCAATTTTTTTTTTTGTTTTCACTTTAGCATTTAAACTACTATTATTAGATCAGATATTATGAATCTTAGTCATATTTCATTCGCTAGGAGACTTTCTCCAACCAAAGAAACATAAAAAGCATCAGAGAAAATGATAAGCAGTCACGCACACTGATGCAAACCAATGTCAAATTCATTAAAAAAGAAAAGAAAAGAAAATAATCCAAGTCAGGGTAAAAAGGGAAAAGATTGATAAAAAACAGAAGGAAAACACTTTTCATGTCATTCAAAACACAGTTGAGTTTGGTAATGAAAAAAAAAAAAGAACACGGGGAAAATTGACCAAAAAAAAACCATAGGGATAGAAGTTCAAGGAACCAAAATACTTACGGGAAATGAATTTTCAACGGTGATCCTGTCACTTGAAGCTCTGAAAGAGGATCCATTTTCCCAGTTGTCCATCTGGGTATGCAGAAGCCCACAATGCAAAGGCCATGACTTCCTTCTGTTGTCCACCATGTTATCCGTGTCCTGTTCTTCAACTTGCTCTGCGTCCTGCACACACGGTGACAGATGCCGTGGAGTAGTAGGAGTGGTTCTTTGGCTCAGCAACTTGTTGAAAGTATGACACTTGATAATTCGGTGGCTTATGCTGTTGAGAAAGAGATAGAGAGAGAAGATTCTGAGAATATGTTGGGAAAAGTAGGGTGATTTTGGCTATTTCATATGTTTATGTTAGTGTCTGAGGTAGGCAGAGCCAACGAAAGCAAAAGACATGGACCTCCAGATTTTTCTATGAAAGCGTGGCTAGAGATTGGTTGGTTGGGTTACATTGTTATAATTTTCAATGCTGTTATTTCCACTTGAAAACAATATACCATAATAAGAATGCAGATGATTAATTTATAGGGTGAATTACAGTTGTACTTACCATCTCTTATGTGCAGAATTATCACTGAAAATTCTCGAAGTTCGTAAAATAATACCTTTTTTTAATTTATTAATTTAAGTGAAAAAACAACATATTTATAATTATTAAGTTTAGTTTATATCTACTAACATCATAACAGAATCTTGTTCCACTAATCAATTGAAGAAAGTATTAACGCATGTTGGACAATTGCTCATTATAGCAGCTACCTAAGAATCACAGAGACACGACTTGATAGGGTGTCCTAATATTAAACACGTTTCGAATATTGACACTATTATTGTATGTATTGGAGGCCTGTTTAATTAAAAATAATAATTTTTTTAAATTTAGATACATATTGAACATAAAAAAATTAGTTGAGTCATTTTAAAAATTAGTCAATTGATTATAAAAAATTAATTAGATAAAAAATTATATAAACATGATAAAAGTATTTAGACAAAAAAATTGTACTACAAAATAAAAAATTATATACATATATGTGTGTGTGCGCGCGCGCAATGTCTGTATCCTATAAATTTTTTAGTTTGGCATATCTCTATATCCGTATTGTGTTCTGTGTCTATCTCATTGTCTGTCCTTTATTGACAGCTACTTATCACAATTTGATAATTTAATAATTTTTTTATTAATTAAAGGTATAAAATTATTCTATATTTTCTGTATATAAAAATTAAAATCTAACTCTTAATAAAAAAAATATTTTGACGATATTTAGCATACCAATTTCACGTTATCGGCTATCTAAGTTAAAACTATGTTCAAATTATTATGATATACGACCATTTACATATAAATATATATTATTCATTTATCTCTATGATAAATTCTATTCATTATCTATTGTTTGGAGGGTTTAAATTTAATTCAAACTGAATAAAATTTTAAAAAATTACTTCCGAAAAACTAAAAATTAATTAGAACAAAAAGAGTTTCTTTAAATTCGATTAGATTGAATCAAACTTTAGATTCAATTTTTTTATTTTTGTTGTGATATTCAATTTAATCCAAATGAATAGAAAAAAGAAACGAATTCACCATTTTTAAATCTATTTTTTTAAATGAATCTAAAATTTGTTTGAACCGTTAAATGAATCTAAAATTAGTCCAAATTTGAAATATAAACATCATTCCCCAAATGAAAATATTTTGTATGATCATTACGCGCTCCTCATATCTATACGTAGGTCACAAGTTGGAAATATATTTCCCTGTTGGTTTTCTTTTTTTATGATATTATTTGATCCTCTTCTGGCACCTTCGTCGCGCCTCATCATGACGCACGTGAAAATAATGTATTTTGTCTATTTTATTGCTGGAACAGTTCACATATTCGCACGTAACTTTGTCAAAGATTCAGGGAAATTCTTCTATCATACAAGTGCAACTCATTATTTTTAGATGCATCAATAATAAAAAATAAATTTTATTATTTTTATTCAACATATACTTAGGATTCAAATAGTTTTATATGAGTGTATCTAAAACAAATCATTATGCTTGCACAATAATTTTTCTAATAAAAATAGTATTGGAAAAAAGTTATATGCGAGCAGCGTTTTAAACCACAGTAAATGGCATCTTAAAAACCAATAAATCATAATAGAAATTTTTCATAAAAGGAAGGGAATTGAACCAGTGCCTTAGATGTGCTTGTGCCACCAATAAAAACATGGGTTTCATTAAAGAAAAAAGGTTTCCTCTATTTAAAATGCAAATTGTCTATATACTATTTTTTTTCAATGATGATTGTCTATACACTACTAGTATTATACTATGCTCTTATGATTTATTTTCCGCCGGTTTAAATTGTCTATGCACTTCATCGTACAAATAAGGGAACTAGAGTTTTAGATGTGTTAGTGCAGCTGCCCTTTTTTTTTATTGGATGAATTAAGGTTAGCAAGGGAAAGCTATGGCCCAAAACCTATCTTATATAAGTAAAGCTCGTTGATGATTCAATTCACTTTTATTAAATTAATGGATTATTGTAACTGGCTGTAGCTAATAAATATTTTAAGAGTTATACATAGTTCTACTTAGAATTAGCGACACATAGCCTCCAGCACCACCAATAGATCCCATTCAGAAATATTAACAACCATATAAATTTTGCAAAATATAACAAACAAATTCATGTAAAACCATCTCATTCTTTATAAATAATAAAATGTTCGTAACGCGTGATACATGAGAATATAATGAACATTTATTAACTAATTGTGGTAGCAATCGTCAATTATTGCAAATTGTATAATGTATTGACTGAGTCCCACATTTTGTAAAGTGTAATTGCTGAAAGTCCCTTTAAGATTGGCCCATTGTCTACGGCATTCATAAGTAAATAATTTCTTTTGAGTGGTAGTAGGTGTACCGTGTTCGTGTGATAGAGGTCCGACTCCAAGGAAGCCAGAACAAGTTCAATAATTTATACAACGTTCACACCTGGCTTTCATACTATACTATTCAACATCATATTATTATTATTATTATTATTATTATCTTTCTTTTTTCTTTTTCTTACCAAAAGAACCTATCTTTCTTTTACCAAACAAAACTACACTTTAGGTGGAGAGAGAAAATCTACCCTACTATTGTATCAAAATTCAAACTCACCATTTAGCACTTTGCACAATGGGAGCTGCGCGCTGTCGGTGGTATGATCCTTTCCGTTGGAAAATAAATAAATAAGGCAGTGGTTTGAACAAGAATTTTGTTAATCAAAAAGGGTTTCGATCGAATGTTTGGACATATCGTCACATGCTTGGACTTATGACAATATCAACATGATAGGTGAAGAGTGGAGAAGAGTGATCTATCTTAATTTATTTACAAAAAAAAAAAAAGGATCTACCAGGATCATTTTAGTTAAGCCAAATTGTTGATTGAGGCCTGTTATTTCCTTATAATCATCCAAGGATGCGAATGCTCTTTCAATGAACTTGAAGGTGAAAGTACTTGGGTAGGCGCCCACCACCCGCGAGTAGCAGCCCACGATCTATCGGTTGCCGCTCACCCCTGCCACCTGCTAGTTGCCGCTAGGCATGTGACGCACCACACTAGATAGGATAAAAGTTTATACAATGAATTTTTTATCCTATATTATTAGGCCTTATATTATCATATTTAATACTATTATACCTTATCATATACGGTGCATTAAATAGGGCCTTAGTGATAACTGATAAAAGCAATGATAGAGTAAATCTAAATGCTGATCTTAACGGGAATGGCAGTCCTAGCCTCTTAGGATTAGTCATGAGAAAAGCATGACAATCACATTAGTGTATTAAAGGTTGACATTTATTATTTGCCTTGGATTGATCCAGTTGAAGAAAATAAAAATAAACAAGGGCTTCTAGTTTGCTGGTGGTCACGTGACTGTAATGTGAGTAGGTTTAGTTTTTGTGCTTGACACACAGTTTTGTGATGTTGTGTGTACGGCCTCCTTGGATTGAGAATCGATAAAGAACTGTGTGTCTTCCTTGTGATGTTTAGTGAGGTTGTGGTGAAGAAAAAAGTTGCTTTGAGAGATTTGTTGCAAGGTGGAGAAGGTTTATGAGAAAAGTGAGTATTTTATTTGTGTGAGAAAAACATTTTGTGAGATTGAGTATATTGGAATTTTGGGTTTGAGAGAGATTGTCTGATTGGTAATTATATTTTTTAGGTTTAATTAATCCACCAGTCCCTATAGCTTCATCGAATTTTCATTTAGATCTCTATATTTTAAAAGTTTTCAATTGAGTCCCTATATTATATAAAATTTTTAAATTTAGTCCCTACCATTAACCACCGTTATAAAAATATATCCAGCAATGTTGCGGTGCACTTAATGAAGTTAGGTATGCCATAAAACTTATTATCTACATCATTCAATATATATAGAATTCATACAGTGTAACCATTTATCAAGTCCTACCAAAGCATACTAAATATTCTCATTTTCCTTTCTCTCACCCCCTCTCTCTTCACTACCACCATCAACATCGATACCTCACCCCTCTGTGAGTATGGTGAACTAGAAACCCCCTCCTCTCTTCTCTACCCCTAGCCACCCCTCTTCTTTATCCCCAACCCTGAATCTCACAACCAAACCTAAACCCATAGAACAAACAATCATCATCGTCAACTCCCATAACTGACTTTCGCAAGGCCACTTGCCACCAATTTGCAGGAAGCTCTTCGACTAGAACTGCTGCGGCGGAGGCGGAGGCGGAGGCCATTACCATTTCAACTGGAGCCAGAGCTAGAGCGCAAGCCTACGCACCTTCCCATAAAACTAATGGAGGCAAACACGGTGACGGCGAGGAGAGACAAAGGGAGCACGACAACGAAGGCGATGCTATTGGTGTTGGGGCCGACACTAGCGACCACCATCGACCCCCTCAGTTTTTGGTGGGAATGGTCTCTGATAGCAACGTGAAAGACTAGAGGGATGAAGTATGGTAGGGCCTTGAAATCAGGAAGTCGGGAAGCAAAGGGGAAAAAGAAAGGGTGAGAGAGTAGACTGAAGGCTTGAAAGAAGGTAGCCATGGCTGTTATGGTGTGGCTGGACTCGAGAGGATGGGTTGTTATTGCTCGCTTCGACCAGCTCCACGCCGCCACCTCCAGGACATGTTTGATTTGGCTGTTGCTTTGTTTATTTGTTTGGTTTATGGTATTTTTGGTTGTGTTTGAGATGTTGGAAGATGTTTGGTGTTTTATCTCTGGGGTTTATCAAAGTTCAAACCTTTTTCTGATTTGGATGGATTTGATGCCAAATTCTTCGAGTTTAATCTTCTGGGGTTAGGAGGACTCCTCTATTCCATACCCATTTTCGTTATTAATTAGCCTAATTTGAGTGATTCAAGTTGAAGTTTCTTTTTTTCCTTCTACTTTTGGTTCTTCAATTGGGGATCAGTTTTGGGATTTGGTTTGATTTATGAGCAACTTCTTGATCCTTTTGGTGCTATAATTTTGTAGATTACTTAAATATTGTGTTCTATAATGTAAACTGGTTTGGGGTTGAGATGGCCTAGTGATGAGGATGATTGGGATTGAAATGGGTTCATGATGATGGGTTATTGATGATATTGGTGTTGTGATATTTGTTTTGGGGCTTTGTTTCTGATTTGATATTGTGTTTGCTAGATATGGGTGGAAGATTGGTTGTTGTCCTATGTGTAGCTCCGCCTTTGCAATGGGTGGTGGGGGAGGGAAGATGGATGAAGTAGAAGGAGATGAAATATGCTAGAATATTCTGTTTTTTGTAACGGTGGTTAACGACAAGGATTAAATTGAAAAATTTTATACAATATAGGGACCCAATTGAAAACTTTTAAAATGTAGGGACCTAATTGAAAATTTGATAAAACTATAAGGACTGAAAGATTAATTAAACCTATTTTTTACATAAAATTAGTGGATTAATTTGTGAAATTGTGGACAGAGGGAATGACAGCCAAACCACATTAAATTTTTTGTGCTCTTTTTTGCTCCATTATTTATTTGACTTGTGTGAATTGAGGAATTTTCCCAACCATTAGTATCAAAGCAAGTTATGATCTTGCTTATGGTGTTATTTTTATGGCAAGAATGCAAGGTTTAGGAATAGGAAACTTTGAGATGGAGCTCTTTGATGAAAAAAGCAAATTTAGCTTGTGGCAGATAAATGTGAAAGATATTCTAATGCGATAAGGACTCATTAAAGTTCTAACTAGGAAGGAAAAGAAGTCTAAAAAGATGACAAATGAAGAATAGGAAGAGAGAAGCAGATGAAAGCTATGAATATGATTTACCTATGCCTAGCACCTGAGGTCAAATATAATACTCTGAACAAAATTTCTGTTGTTGATTTATTGAAGAAATTAGAAAACATGTACATGTCAAAGTCTCTTACAAATCATCCATTTTTAAAGAAAAAATTATATCAGTTGAAGATGAATGAAGGTGCAAACATTAGAGATCATATGAATAATTTTACTAAATTGATTGCGCAATTATCTAGCATTGGTGTAAAAATTGATGATAAAGATAAGACATTGTTGTTATTGTCATCTCTTTCAAATAGTTATCAGAGTTTACACTGTATTGTAGCTCCAGAACCCTTCAAAAAGCTATTGTAGCTTATGTTTTGAGTGACAACAAAGGAAATTTTGTTAAAATATTTTGAAGAAAAGACTAATAGTTTGGTTAAGTTTCTATAGTAATTAACATGACCATTCTTGTACTATATAAGTTCAATTCATGACATATTTTCCACAATATTATGTTTTAACATGATTAAAGTCTCATTCAAAGAGATTAAGTGCTATAATGATATGAAATATAGTTTAGATAATGAACTGAGACATGAGAAACTTGAGAAAGCTTTATATATCCTCAAAAACTAAGTCTTGATCTTCATAAAGTGATTTACACACTTAGAAAGTGAGATATCCAAATGAGAAATTAGAAATTAATTTCTCATGAGTATATCATCATCATCATCATCATCAATCACTTTGGATAGTACTGCTACACTTAGAATTAAGCTCAAAAGATCAACATGAAGCTTAGAAAGTGTGGGATCACTCTGGAAAGGACGTTTAGTTCAGAAACCACATTGAGTCAATAGAAACTGAAGAAAATTTGAATTTAAAATTTAGTCAATGTTTAGAAAAGTATTCACAGTGACACATAATTTCTAAAGGATTATTCAGAAACAAAATGTCAACATTCATGCAACAACAAGGACAATCTGACACAGCTCAGCTACTCTTATAGAAGATAGCTCCTAGGACACAAAAAGAAGATCGACAATTGTCAAGAGGATGCGAAATCAAGGGACAATGGTTTAATTCAAAATCCAAGTATAAAATGATAGAGCCTTCAAACGTGAAGGAAGAGGCTTCTAATACTTTATGAAGGTCATCATTTTCTTTGTAATTAGTTTTTGTATAGAAAATCTTCTTTCTTGTGATCATTAGCTAACATTTTCTTCTAAGAAAGAATTTAGAAAGAAGTCTCTTAAGGTTTTTACTCAAACACTATTTTGTTTTTAGCAAGACTTTAGTGTTCTTTGTTGGAGAGTACTGATGGAGACTGTCACCTATCTCCTCAAATTAGAAATTTATTAATGCTAAGTTGCACCAATTAATGTAGTAAAGGACACAATAGGTCGTCTCTCAAGGAGACTTCAACACTTAGTTGGAAAAATTGGGGGTTTTGAAGAATAAGATATAAAGCAATTGAAATTAAAAAATAATAGCAATGATAAGAGGGGCACTAGTGTAAGGTATTCCTTACATTAGAAATCAATTATTATTGACCAAATATTAAACCCATTAGTAGCTATTAGTAATAAATTGCTGGTAATTCTATTAGTGATCAATTGACCTCTAGAATTTGACCAATGCAAATAACTAATAAATGAGATATCAATTTATTTAGAAATCATATTAATTTAATGAACCAATTGATATAGCCTAACTGCCAATTAGAAAATTAATCCTAATATTTTGCCTCAAACATAAACCAATAGATCTATCAATGTATGCCCAATGGTTTTTTCTAAACAATGATTGCCAATTTAGTTAATAAAATAAAGATTATACCAATCACCACAATAATTATAGAAATAGAAACTATAGAACATTAAGAAAACCAATGTACTTAATATCAAAAGAGGTCTCAACCATCATCCCAATCTATCCAGAAACCCTTACAATAGTAAAGAAATCAACTCCTACATTTCTAGAGGATTACAACAATGAAGATAAAAAAGAACCTGAAAATAATAGCAATAATCTTTGCCACAATCTCCAAGATAAAGCACCTTCACTAATGAAATTCCTAAGAGAGAGAAGAACAGAGAAGAATTTATAGAGAAATGTAGAGAGAGAATAATAGCAACCTAAAATATGCAACCTCAAGTGAGTCAAAAACTAGCGTAAATAATTGTGTCAATCCTTTAAATATTGTTCTTTAAAATAGTCCAAACTGGGGTCCAAAAATAGATAAGTGAGCTGATATCCTACCTGTAGCATGAGCGCTAAGCATTAAATGAGCGTTACTGTGCTCACCAGAACAATGAGGCCAAAAAATTAATGGTTGTCACTCTGTCAAGCACTGCAGTGCTAAATGAGCACTGCAGTTAGGGGTGAGAATAAGCTAGGCTAGGCCAGGCCTATCACAAGAACACTAGGCCTGAACCTGGCCTGTTACCTGTTATAGGCTTTATTTTCGGCCTGGCCTGTTTGAGAGGCCTGGTCTGGCCTGAAGCCTGCTTATAAAGCCTGTTTCTAAAATTAATACAGACAAATAAAAAAATCTGCTACAATTCAGACAAATTTGCAGGAATGTTGTCAGCAGCTTTGTCACTGATCCATGACTTGCCACCATTAGTAGTTCTTAATAGAATTCCACTTCCACCTGCAGCCCAAGCCTCGTCCTATATGTGCATCATTGAGAAACACTTTTAAAAAAGGCTTCAGGCATTGGCATTACTCTTTGCTTTCATAATAAAAAAATCATCGAAAAATTGAATAGGCAGTATCATATTAGAGACATTTTATTCCTTTGAAATATAAGTGACGGAGACTGGTAAATGCCAGAATAGGTTAATTAACAAAGGAACTCTCTGAATGCAGGAAAACTTACCATTGATCGATAACCCACATCAAGAATGCCAAAACCTTGGCTTTGAACAGGAACCTCTTCAAATTCTTCAATTCTCTAAAATAATGAAATATGCATATTATATATTTTTTTATTCTAAAAACTATGCTACTAAATTAGAAAAGAACAATGAGGTATAGTAAGCAAAAACTATACCAAAGGCAAATATTGGTTGATTAATAGCTTATAATGACAGGAAGCAAAAACTATACCAGAAGCATATTTATAATTTCTTACCATAATATGCAGGAAGTGTTGTCAGACACGCCATTAACATAACTGGTCAAAGCAAACTCAAGCATCTACTTGGAGCACACTTACAAAGAAAAGCCATAATATTAGTACCTTTCAATCTTTCAGAGTCTCAGCTCCTCCATGGTTTCACGGTGACGGGCTCGGGCAGATCTAGATGAGGGGTCATAGCGAAGGGAAAATCTGGACCAAGGGCCATAGCGGAGGGCAGATTTGAAGGACTCTGCGAGTGTGGCTTTGCTGGGGTATGCAATTTGGACCAGGGGATGGCAGCCACAAGTTGGGTGCGTGATCCGAACTAGGGGACGGCAGCCATGGGTTGGGTGCGCAATTTGGAGATTCTAGACGAAGGGATGGAGGGTTGGGTGCACGATCTGGATGAGAGGCCAGCGGGTGCCTGGCGGCCATGAGTTGGGTGTGCAATGGACAGAGAAGGCTGAAGGGGAGCATGAACCTGTGGCTGTGTTGTGTGATGTGTGATGGAAGGAGAAGGCTGACGGGGTTAGTGTAGTGGTTATACTCTCTGTTGGTTATATATTACCAAATAAACAATTTAGTCTAGTGGTTTGTACTCTTTGTAAAATGTTGAGGACCTGGGTTCGAAACCATCACACCTCTACATATGATTTTACATATATATACATAAACAAGCCAGCCAACCAGGCCTAACAGGCTTTCTAAACAGCTTAGACCTAGCTTCTTTAATTAAATGGGCTTTTTGACAAGCTTGAACTGGCTTAAATAATAAAAAGGCTAGGCCAGGCCATTAGCAGGCCACCTGACCTATTTCCATCCCTAGTTGTAGTGCTCACCCGAGAGCAAGCTTCCACAATTTTGCTCTTTTTCAGCTCCAAGCTACTTTCCAAAAGTTCCCATCCTTGTTCTTGATATTTTGCATTTGATCCAAAGCTCCTATATATAAAACCATACTCAAAGAGACATGTTGAACGCAACAGGGTATAATTACAAATTACTCCCTAAAATCAATGCGATAGTCAATGATTTTATCAAAATCACGTAATGACGAATAAATGAAACTCCTAGTTAATCACATAAAAAACTCAGTAAAACTCATGCAAAAAACTAAGGTTTAGTAGCAAGATAAGTGAAATAAATGCCTCTTATCAAGTACCAACCTAAATCTTATCTTTGTATCTGGATCTAGTAGATCAAGTGAGTTTAGCTTGAAAAGGCTGGGACAAAGACTACTTGTAAGTGAGAGTAAATTGGAACTACTACTTATCGAATATAGCTTAAGAAGGCTATTCAAAGAATATCTTTATCAAGGTTAAGAAAGGGGTTGATTAGTGGAATTCAACAAGTTGTTGAGAACAAGATGTAGGCATTGATTGGCTGAACCAATATAAACTCATTGAGTAATAACTCTCTCTTTATCTCTTTAGCCTTAAGCTATTGTTTAATATTCTATTGCGTGTTTTGAGAATTGTTTGAAAAATAGTTTCTGAAGCTTCTTTGCATTTAAATACTTCACAAAGTCTCTTTCTGAAGCTTGTTAACATTTTTTTCTGCTGTTTTCAAGTGAAAATAACTTGATAGGCTTCATTTAAGCTTTTAGAAAGAAAAACGAAGAAAATTTAGAAGCACGATTCAAACCCCCTTCTCATACTACCTTTAACTTACAATTGGCATCAGAGCTCAAGTGTTTAAGGGGTTGAGTATCCAAACTATTGCAGAGGAAAAAGATCATGAGAAAATATGGCACACAACAATGTATACATAGCTTAAGGACATTCTATAAATAGACCCCTATTCTTTGATAATGGTGACTATGCCTATTGGAGAGATAAAATAGAGCTATTCATAAAATATACTTGTTGGAAATCATACAAAAAGGAGATTATACTCCATGGAGGATGTACTAGGGAATAAAGGTGGATCTTCTACCTCAAGAGAACTTCCTAGAAGTATATGGACAAAGCAATATAAAGGAAATGTTCAATTGAACTCCAAAGCTAAATATATTCTGACCATGCACTAAGCAAAGCAGAATATGATAAAATCATTGCTTGTGACATTGCTAAAGAAATCTAGGACAAACTATACATGCTCTATGAAGGAACAGATCAGGTCAAGGTGACCAAAATAAGCATAATAGTTCATCAATATGAGATGTTCAAAATGAGTAAACAAGAAAGTATTGATTAAATGACAACTAGGTTCATGCACATTATCAATCAACTTAAGGGCTTGGGTAAAAGATACTCAAATTCTAAGATGGTGAGAAAAATCTTAAAAAGCCTTCCATCCAAGTGGCTTCCTAAGATTACAGCCACAACAGAGGCTAAGGACTTTCAAACTTTTAGCCTAGATGCTCTCATTGGGTCTCTCAAGACTCATGAGGTGGTACTATCTGAAGTCATGGTGAAGCCATGAAGAAAAATAAATCTGTTGCCCAGAAGATATCTCACAGAAAGCAAACAAAGGGAAAGCGATGAAAGTTGCTGAAGTCTCTAATAAAGAAGACAAATTAGAAAAAGAGTCAAATGAAGAGGATAAAGATGAAATATCCATGCTTATGAAGATGATGTTAAGAGCATGGAAAAGCAGGATCAGAAAGAAGAAGGACTTCAACTTCAAAAAGGATACGAAAGGCAAAGGAAAATTGGAAAGTATGAACTACTACAACTTTGGAGAAAAAGAACACTTCAAAACTGATTGTCCAAAACTTAAGGCCAAGGGTCCATAAAAGAAGTTCACTCCCAAAAAGAAGGAAATGCTTGCCACATGGAGTGACTTTGAAGAGGATAAAGAAGAATCAGAAACCCAAGATGAGCTTGAAGATTTTGACAACCTTTGTTTCATGGTTGACTATATTTCTGAAAGAGAAATTGAGGTAAATGTCCTTTCAAAAACTGAACTTTATTATGAGAATATTTTAAAATTGTATGATGAATAGCTAGAAAATTTTCAAATCTTAACTTCTCATTACATGTCCTTTAAAAGAATCATTAGAAAGTGTCTTTAGAGCTTGAGAAAATAAAAACTAAGTTTGAAAATCTAAGACTTGAAAAAGAAGAAATTCAAGGAGAAAATAAGTTTTTCAATATTAAACTCAACCCCTTAAAAACTAAAGTTTCTGACAAGGATCAGAGAGCTTAGAAAGAGATTTCTGAACTTGAGAAAACTTGTAAGCTTCTCAAATCATATTTAAAAAATAGTAAACAGCTCTAAGTTTTTGGGAGGTTAGAGACCTTATCTTCAAAAGACAAGATTGGTTTTGAGAATGAGATGAATGAGAAAGTAAAAAGAACCCCATCTAAGAAAGTAAAGATTAAAACCTCTTGCAATTTCTATCATAAAAAAGAGCATCTGCCTAATAAATGCCACATGGTAAATGTGGCAAACAAACAGGTTAGAAACCACCTTCCAAAGGTAACTAACCCAAAAGGACCCAAGAAGATATGGGCACCAAAAACCAAAACCATTTCTATCATAGGTGTGTCTTAGGACACATGTTGAGAAAGATGACAAGTGGTATATGGATAGTAGATGCTTCAGATACATGTTAGGTGTGAACACCATATTTTGCCCATCATTTTTATTTTGATCTTATTTGTTTATTTATTTTATTTGATTTTATCTGTTCAGCCAGTTTTTATTACAACCCATTCCTGTTACCTTTCTTTTTAGCCCATTACCCTTTTTCAGCCCGTTTACAAAAAAAAAGGGAACATTGGATTCCCTAAAATAAAAAATAAAAAATAAATAAATAAAAGGAAAAGGAACTTCGGATTCTCTGTTTGGATCCGTTTGAGAAACAAGAGTGGTGGCAGACACCATCATGGGTGCTCCTCCCCACTCCATAATTCTCTCTCCTTTTATCATTACTTCTTGACCAGCCAACTGTGCAAAAATGATGAGAATCCCGTTTGACTGGAGAGCATCATAAAAATCACTCATCATCAACGGGAAGGGGGAAGGAAAATTTTCCAGAGCATTCATCAGCAAAAGAAATTCAAAACAAAAAAAAAAACAATAAAAAAATACATTCCAATACACCAATTGTTCAGCAAACGAGAACCTGCAAGGAAATTCCAAACACAAAGAACAATCGACAACAATCGATGGTCGGACAACACAGCAACAACAAGGGAAAAGAACAAGGTAGAATCCAACAACAACATCATCAATTTTGCATCAAAAATTAACCAAAAAAAAAAGGGAAATAGGGAGGAGGCCGCGGCCTTGCTCCTCCCCATCAGCAGCCGCGGCCTCCGTTCATGCCATCATCATCATCAACTTCATCTCCTCTTCCCTCAGCCTCCTCCTTTCCCAGACATCATCATCACCATCCATAGCTAGTGTCATCATCATCCTCCGTCCACAAACACCATGACCTCCAACCCATCCCCATTTCACCACCATGCCTGGCCGCGTTCCCCTCTCCCTCCGCTGGATCTATCATTGACCCTCAGCCAACCAAACACCCATCACCGCGACGAACCCAATCAGGCTGCGAAACCACCATCGCGAAATCGATTTTGCAAAATTGCCGCTCGGCCAACACCCCAAGCCACCATGAAATTGTGATCATCTTCCTCAGCCACTCAATCCATCCCCTCTGCGCCACCGCAAGACAGCCCTCGTCGCTCCACCATGGTCATTACATAACCACCGCGCCTTGGAGCTTCCGCTGCACAAGCCTCCGCCACTTCAGATCCACCGATCTGACCACCGCCATTCGCGAACCTCTTTCCTTCTTCCTCGATCTTGCCCCTTTCGCGAGTTACCCAAGCCTCCATCACACCCCGTGCGACTTCCTCCCCTTATTCACTTTCATGCTGCCGCAAGCCAAGTCCGTCGCCGGCCTTCCTGCCTCCGCAAAATCGAACCGGTCATCATTCCTTCTTCCTCGGCCCTACCTCCTTCACAGAGCCCTCTCATTCTCCCCCTCTCTCTAGATATCTCCCTCTCTCTATCTCGGTTTCTCTCTTTCTCTCTCTCTGTGTTTGTGGATTTGTGTGGGTGAGGGAATTGGTGTGCGTGTGTGAAGAAAGAAAAAGTGAGGGGAATGTGTTCGTGCGTATGTGTCAACGTGTGAGAAAGAGTGGAGTCCGTAGGTGTGTGTCGGTGAGAGAGAGATGTGAGTATGTGAGTGTGTGAGTGTGTGCCCCGTGTGTGCATGTGTGTGTAAATTTTTTTTTTTTAAGTTCTTTTTTGTTTTTGTTGGGGTTAGTTCGTATTGAGTCTATAGGCTAGTTGGGCTTAGAATTAAAAATATTTTTGTATATTTTGTTAACTATCTGATAATAATTTTTTTTTGGGTTAAATTAATTGTATATTTTGTTTTTTTTAGTTAAATTATTTTATATGCTTGTATGTTTTGTATATTTATGTTTTGTGTTTATTTTTAGTTAATTATTTCCTGTCTTTATGTACTTGTTAATTATTTTATATTTTGTTTAATTATGATTCACTTTAATTTTTATATATGTTTATGTGCTTTGCTTAAATTGTTTATGTGATTGTGTCTATTTTGTTTTTTTAATTTAATTATTTTATGTTTGTGCGTTTTTGTTAAATTAATTGTATATGTGGTGTCTATGAATTTTGTTTTTTAGTTAAATTATTATATGTGTTTATATGTTTTGTTTAAATTAATTGTGAGTTTATGTTTATGATTTAATTTTGCTATTTCTAGTTGAAATTAAAACTTGTCAAAAATATGTCCCTTCCATTTAATAATCGATAATCCTTTTCAAAAAATTAAAATCAATCATCATATTTCTGTTTTAAAACTCTTGTTTCATTTTAAAATCCATGCAACAACTTGTGATATTGATGTATAGCTTGCTATCCTCAAGTTTCATGAGAATGTAAGGATTTATTGTATAGTTCATACTATCCTAAATCCTGTACAAGAGTGGGTTTTAGTTTTTTTGAAAAATTAGTTTCTTTAATAAATCAATTCAATACACACTTATTTTCTACAGAACTACGTGGCTTTGAGTTCCTCATTGCACCAGAGGATACGTAGGCATAGCCGACAACTATCAAGCCAAAATCCCTTTTTCATAAAATTTATTCTTTATTTCTTGTTTTAATTTTAATTTTATTCCTTTGTAAATATGCAATTGTTATAAGTTTTGGGGAAAATAAATATTATAAAATTATAATCATTTTGCATAATAGGCTCTAGGGTAACCGTATTTATACGGATGTATTAGGGGTGCAGTGGGATTAAGTTTTCACCCTTCTCTAATCATAATCAGACTCCCGAACCTCAAATCTCTTTTAAAAGACCAGTTTGCAAATCAAAAGGTTTTCCAATTTTAACCAGAATTAAAATTGGTGGCGACTTCTGTTTTTATTTAAAAATCAGTTGTCATTCCCGTCGCTGCGCCCTCCGGGCACGTTGTGACATTAGGTGTGAACACCATATTTTGTCCATCTTTTTTATTTTATTTTTATTTTGATCTTATTTATTTATTTATTTGATTTTATCTGTTCAGCCAGTTTTTTATTACAACCCATTCATATTACCTTTCTTTTTAGCCCATTACCCTTTTTTCAGCCCGTTTACAAAAAAAAGGGGGAACATTGGATTCCCTAAAATAAAAAATAAAAAATAAATAAATAAAAGGAAAAGGAACTTCGGATTCTCTGTTTGGATCCGTTTGAGAAACAAGAGTGGTGGCAGACACCATCATGGGTGCTCCTCCCCACTCCATAATTCTCTCTCCTTTTATCATTACTTCTTGACCAGCCAACTGTGCAAAAATGATGAGAATCCCGTTTGACTGGAGAGCATCATAAAAATCACTCATCATCAACGGGAAGGGGGAGGGAAAATTTTCCAGAGCATTCATCAGCAAAAGAAATTCAAAACCAAAAAAAATAAAAAATTACATTCCAATACACCAATTGTTCAGCAAACGAGAACCTGCAAGGAAATTCCAAACACAGCAACAATCCGGCAACAATCCCAGTAATTCAAACAACGTAGCAACAACAAGGGAAAAGAACAAGGTAGAATCCAACAACATCATCAATTTTGCATCAAAAATTAACCAAAAAAAAAAAGAGGAAATAGGGAGGAGGCCGCGGCCTTGCTCCTCCCCATCAGCAGCCGCGGCCTCCGTTCATGCCATCATCATCATCAACTTCATCTCTTTTTCCCTCAGCCTCCTCTTTTCCCAGACATCATCATCACCATCCATAGTTCATCTTATCATCATCTTCAACCTCCTTTTCCAGACACCACACCTCCACCACCATCGCGGATCACCCCCCTCTCCCTCAACATCATCACATCACCAGAAACCATGCCACCTCAGCCTCCTTCCTCTGCTTCCAGCCTTCCTCACTCAGCAACCATGCGGCACCGCGACCCCGCCTCCAGAAAAGCCGATCGCGGCCTCCCTCCATGCGCGCCGTTCATCCTCTGTCTTCGCATGAAATCGCCGGAAACGCCATCTCCCCCACAGCCTCGATCTCGCGCTCAGGCCACATTCCAGCCACCGCGATCTCCCACCGTGAACAGCCGCGACTCTCCTCCCTCTCCGTGGAGCACCGCTGCTCAGCCGCGAAGCCCGCCGATAGATCCGCTTCCAAATCGGTCGCGCACCCGCATCCATCTCCACCACTTCAGCCGCATCGAGGTCTCATCATCACAAACCGCTGTCGCGACCTCCTCCGTCAGGCCAGGATCTGCATGTGTCGCCGGAGCTTTCAACCCCCTCCAGATCGGTGAGGGGAGCTCTCTCTCTCTCCCTTCATCTTCCCTTTTCCCCTTCGCTCACACGGCGCGGTGGCCACAGCCCCTTCGCGATGACCACTTCTTCCCTTGGCTGCGGCATCTCTCCTCTCTTAGCCTCAATCTCTCTTCCCCTCTCTCTTTCCCGTTTTTCTCATATCCCTCTCTGTTTCGTTTTCTTTTCTTAGTGTGTGTGAGTACTGAGGAAAAGATTGAGAGATATCAGTGTGTGTGTGTGTGTGTGTGTGAGGAAGAGAGAGAGTTGTGAGTTCATGTGTGAGAGTGAAGAGAGATGTGTCCGTGTGTGTGTGTCAACGTGTAAGAGTGTGTGAGCACGTGTGTGTCGGTGTGAGAATGCTGAGTGTGTGTGACCGTGTGAGAGTGGAGAGAGAGAGGGGTTTAATTTTTTTTTTAAGTTCTTTTTTGTTTTTGTTGGGGTTAGTTCGTATTGAGTCTATAGGCTAGTTGGGCTTAGAATTAAAAATCTTTTTGTAACTGTTTTTGTTTACAAAATAACTATCTGATAATTTTTTTTTTTGGGTTAAATTAATTTTATATTTTGTTTTTTTAGTTAAATTATTTTATATGCTTGTATGTTTTGTATATTTATGTTTTGTGTTTATTTTTAGTTAATTATTTCCTGTGTTTATGTACTTGTTAATTATTTTATATTTTGTTTAATTATGATTCACTTTAATTTTTATATATGTTTATGTGCTTTGCTTAAATTGTTTATGTGATTGTGTCTATTTTGTTTTTTTAATTTAATTATTTTATGTTTGTGCGTTTTTGTTAAATTAATTGTATATGTGGTGTCTATGAATTTTGTTTTTTAGTTAAATTATTATATGTGTTTATATGTTTTGTTTAAATTAATTGTGAGTTTATGTTTATGATTTAATTTTGCTATTTCTAGTTGAAATTAAAACTTGTCAAAAATATGTCCCTTCCATTTAATAATCGATAATCCTTTTCAAAAAAATTAAAATCAATCAATCCATATTTTCATTCGTTTTCAAAAAAATTAAAATCAATCATCATATTTCTGTTTTAAAACTCTTGTTTCATTTTAAAATCCACGCAACAACTTGTGATATTGATGTATAGCTTGCTATCCTCAAGTTTCATGAGAATGTAAGGATTTATTGTATAGTTCATACTATCCTAAATCCTGTGCAAGAGTGGGTTTTAGTTTTTTGAAAAATTAGTTTCTTTAATAAATCAATTCAATACACACTTATTTTCTACAGAACTACGTGGCTTTGAGTTCCTCATTGCACCAGAGGATACGTAGGCATAGCCGACAACTATCAAGCCAAAATCCCTTTTTCATAAAATTTATTCTTTATTTCTTGTTTTAATTTTAATTTTATTCCTTTGTAAATATGCAATTGTTATAAGTTTTGGGGAAAATAAATATTATAAAATTATAATCATTTTGCATAATAGGCTCTAGGGTAACCGTATTTATACGGATGTATTAGGGGTGCAGTGGGATTAAGTTTCCACCATTCTCTAATCATAATCAGACTCCTGAACCTCAAATCTCTTTTAAAAGACCAGTTTGCAAATCAAAAGGTTTTCCAATTTTAACCAGAATTAAAATTGGTGGCGACTCCTGTTTTTATGTTAAAAATTGGTTGTCATTCCCGTCGCGGCGCCCTCCGGGCACGTTGTGACATTAGGCAAAAAGAAATGGTTCAGAAACTTAAGACCAAAGAACTCAAGTTCTATGAAATTTGATGATAGAGGTAAAGTAAGAGTCATAAACATTAGAAATGTTGGTAAGGATGATTATCACCAGATTTTCGATGTATTGTTAGTTGATCGCTTGGCCTACAATCTGTTAAGCATTAGTCAATTATGTTATTAGGCTTTAATGTGTGATTCAATGCCAAAGCATGTCATGTAATAAATTTAGTTTCTGTATAAGTCATTTTATATGGTAAGAGACATGATGATGTAGATTGAAAAGTGTATGAGAAGGGGGTTGAATCATGCTTTGGCTTTTCTTTCCTTGTTTTTGAAAACTATTAAACATAAACTATCAAGTGTTCACTTGAAGTGCAGTGGAAAGATTGCCAGTGAGTATCAGAAAGTAACTTTCTAAACCAAGTTGAAATAAGAAAGCTAGTTAAAAGATATTTTTCAGAAATGTGTTAAGGAGAAACACAAAGCAGAAAGTAAAAAAGATTAAGGGAGAAGAGAGATACTACATAGAGTGTTTTTATACTAGTTCAGTCAACTTGCCTACATGAAGTTCTCAACAACTTGTTGAGTTCTACTATATCAAAATTTTCTCAACCTTGAGAAAGTCAAATAGTTTTTCAATATCCTTTGCAAGCTATCACACATGACCAGTAGTTCATTCTATTGTCACTCCCATGTAGTTTTTGACTAACCTCTTCAAGCTAAACTTGTAATGGTCATTAGTAGACTATGGTATGAAGATATTTGTAGGTTAGTTCACTCCAACTACCAAACGCTCAAGTTTTCTCATAATGAAATAGTGAATGAGCTAAAAACTTGAATAACTTCTTTTTAACAATTGTTCCTAAGAAGAAAATATTATCTAATAAGAACTTAGAAAGAAGATTTTTATGGAGGCAAAAACTGATTACATACAGTAATAGCTTTAAGAAGAAGAAGAAGGATTCTTACGTTCTTAAAAGATTTTACAAGCGTTTTAGCCAAAAGTCTTGATTTGTAAGCATGTTATCACCTTTTATACTTGATCTTCATTTTCAGCTTATTGCCCCTTGATATGTTCCCTTGTAACACATGTTAATCTTCTTTTTGTATCTTGAAAACACAATGTAGAAGATTAGCTCAACTGTGTCAGAGCTACTTTTGGTGTTGCAAAGACCATTGTAAAATTAAGGTTTTCTGAGTCCATATTCATAAACTACTTTTTGCTTTTTGAACAAGGTTTTTGAACTTTTTTTTCTAGAGGCTGGGACAGTCGACCAAGTTAAAAAGTGAGATGTCATTGTCATTCTCTTTTTGGGTTTAATTTAATTTGAAATTTGAATTTTCCCTTTCATTCTATAAAGAGTGCACTATTTAAGAGTGAATGTGCTTTTTGAAGCACTGATTCAGTTTTTGGACTTCCCTTTCATCCTCATTACTTCAATCAGAGCTTGTTCATGAAAATATCATCATGATTAAAGACAACAACCACAACTTACTTCAAAGGAGGATTGGAATCTTCATTGTGAATCACTTTCTGAAGATGAGGGCTACTTTCTAAAGATCTGAAACTTGATTTCTTGTTCTTAAAATCATTCCTTCATGTGTTAAACATGGTAACATCCATTTCAAGGATTATTTTTCACTTCATTTAAATTCTGAATCTCTTTGAATAAGATTAAACATGTTTATGCATGATCTTATGAAAATAATACTTGTTTGAGGAGTTGCATGTTAATAAGAATGGTCCTGTTAAGTACTTAAGAAATTAAAGTAAAAGATTAGTGCTTCTACAAAATATTTCAACAAAATTGATTTGTTGCCACTCAAAACATTAAGCGATAATACTTCTAAAGGTTCTAGAGTTAACACTTCCCCCCTTTTTGATGATGACAAACCCAATTTTGAGAAAATCTTTTGGAGAGTATTTTGAAAAAAAGACATAATAGTAAAGTAAGCTTGAACTAGAGCAAATAAATATTCTTTCAAAATACACTTGTGAATAGAGTTTCAGTAGGTCATTGCCTTAAGGTTTGTTATAAATGTGGACAAGCCATTCAACAACCTTAAGTGACTAGGATCAGAGCTATTTTCTTAAAAAAAGAAATTGTTTGAAGTGTATTAGAGGATTTTCTGAGATGTATCAGAGCATTAATGATTTCTGAACAAACACAACTTGATTTTAAGTCATTAGACTTTCTGAACTTAATCACAGTTTGGATCTGAAAGATGGTAATACATGTGATATTCAATCTTGAGTTGGAATCCATACACAGCATGGCTTTGTCCAAGGAAAAAGAATTTTTAGAAGAACCATCTTTGTTAGAGAAACATTTTCAGCGTAAAACACACATGCAGCTGATAACTTTGCAAACCCATAGGAGTTTTTGTAGCTTATTCTTCAAATCAACTATGTACTAGATCAAATGTTATTTGAGATAACACGCAAGCTTGTGTATCAGAGCATGAAGGTAAAGAGATATATGTATTAGATCCTATGATAAAAATTTTAAGCATATGTATTGTATCTGAGCATAAGAAAAGAAAACTAAGATATATATCAATGCCCATAAGCCACAAACCAGATAATTATATCAGAGCATTAGTATCAAAGTATATGAAATGTTCCATGAGTACTAGAGTAAATATGAACAAGAATTTAACAAAAAAAAAAAGAAATGTTCAGGGTATAATAATAGAAAATTATGTTGTGCATGCATGAAAAATGTGGTCTCTAAAGCACTCGTTCTCAGCTTGACCCCAGATTCTCAGTACACAAAAGATTTTCTTCTTTTGTCTTCTTTCTCCCTTTTTTGTCTTCAGCAAAAAAGGATGTGCTAGAAATCCCACCATTATTGGCCCCTTTCTCCTAAGCTCTTGAAGAAGTTGGAGTAGCAACTCTTCGTGTCTTCTCATTTGAGCTCTAATATCTCTATTTGAAGCTTCAACTTTGTCAAGTCTTGTAGCCATGTCCTATTGATTGTCTAGTAAGAGCTGGACCTCTAAAAGACTTGGTTGGGGCTCAGGTTGAGGTTGGCTAGGGAGATGGATTGTTCTTGTTGTTATAGGGGTAGCATGAGGTATAGGCTCTAAAATGTCTAGGGGAATGGTGTTCCTAGACTTAGGCAAGCCTACTTCTTCTTCTCCAGTTTCAGTAGCAACATCAGGCATGGATGGTTGTATTGTGATGGATAAGATCATGGGGGTAGATGCAACAGTAGTGGTGGGTGGAGTAGCATTTGGAATTTCAACATGTGTAGCTATTGGTAAAGAATCAGTGGCAGCAACAAATGGAGTAGGAACATGAACAGAAATAGAAGCAAGAACATCTTCAGCAAAAATGGGAGCAGCAACGTAGTGAGGAGAGCTGGTTTCTGTGTCTTTAACTTTTTCCTTCGTAGGAGTTATTCTCATTTGACATCTTTATTTGATCTTTCAGATAAGGCAAAAGAAATATATTATTATACATGTCTAATTTATTACATTTTTTTTAATTTTTCACTGGTATCCTACTATCGGAGAGCAATATTGTTTGAACATTTGAGATTCTATATGGGGTATGGCTCTCTTGAAATCAGTTTTTCCACATATAGAGATCAAATCCAATATCACCAGTTAAAGGAAATGACCATTTACCACTTTAATTGACTATTGTTGGTGGATAATTTATTATACAAATATAAATACTTTATTAAATTTTATTTTAATTTTTTATTCATAATTAATTAACATTATATATTTTATTCCTTAGAGTGCATGAAAGAGTAATGATATTTTGACACCCAAAATAACTCTTGAATGTGATGGATGTTGAGGATAAGTGGGGATTATCAACACATTCAATAGTTATAAAGTAGGTGTCTAAATAGGCACCTTCTTTTTGAGTGTCAAAATATCATTATACATTTAAAAATTATACTTATCTGTTTAAGAGATATTGTTATGCCTTATAATTTTGAATTTTTTTTTAGAGAATAAATTTTTTATCCTAACATTTTCAATCTAATATTAATTTAATTGACTTAACAAAAAAATTATATCAATTTAATGCAAACATTTTTAATTTTGATATCAATTTGGTCTTAAAATTTTTATTTCAACATCAATGTATTCATTCCATTAAAGTGAAAATTCAACAGAATGACTAAATTAATTTTGATATAAAAAATAGTATAACTAAATTGATGTCAAAACTTTTATTTGAACCAAATTGATATCAAATTTAAAAGGGTAAATTACACTCACATCCCCTGAGATTTATGGAAATATAACTCACATCCTCTCTAGTTATCCAACTTACACTCATATCCCCTTTGTTTGTCAAATTTTAAGTATTTATATTACAATTAAATACCTTATTTACAGAATACTACTAGTAAACTTAATAACATAACATTTTTGTGATACTAACTATTTTTAATTAATAAAATTATAAAAATATCTTTACCCACTTTGTTAAATTTAAGAGTATTTTTATAATTTTATTAATTAGGAACAGTTAATACTATAAAAATGTCATTCTATTAAGTTTATTAACGGTGTTTTGTAAATGAAGAGTGTGACTGTAATATAAATACTTAAAATTTGACAAGCAGAGATGGTGTGATTGTAAGCTAGACAATTAGAGGGGATGTGAGTTGTATTTCTATAAACCTCAAGGAAGCTTATTGTAATTTACCCAATTTAAAATATTAGTATCAAAAAGATTATTTACTCTTTAAAAAAAATGTTTTTAATAAAACATAAATAAACGTCCTTATGTCATGTTATGACTCCCATTTTAGGATATGGCATTGATATGACTCGTACAAGTTGCCTGAAATATATGTTTCGGTTGTGACTCTCGCAACAAAAAGAAAATGGGAAACCAAAAGGAAACTGGAAAATAATTAACTAGTTAAAAGAGAAGTTGATTACGGAGTTCCATTTCTTTTATGACAGAAATGATAGGAAAAGACTTGAAAGTTAAAAGAGAAGTTGATTACGGAGTTCCATTTCTTTTATGACAGAAATGATAGGAAAAGACTTGAAAGCGCAGTTCTACCAATTTGGTTGGTTTGCGGAATGTGGGACTTATTCAATGAAAACATCGGATAATGACGCCAGATTTCTCTATTCCATCATAGCAATAGGCAAATGACTTTAGCCTATATTTTTTTCACAGAGCAAAAATTGCCTCGTTCATATTTTACATCCAATTAACCTCAGGTTTTTTTTTTCACTTAAGTGAATTGCGTTTAAATTAATTTATCTTTTTTATTCAAATAAGGATAAATTATTCATGTAAAAATTAAGTTATTCACAAAAATACTTCTTGTAAGTTATCCCAAAATAATTGACACCAACAAAATTTTAAACCTATGCTCCTATACTTGCATATCGCATGCCACTACGACTTTAGCCACTAAAGTAACCCCTCGTGTTTCTAATTGACCTCCGATGATTATACCCAAAAGAAAAACTTTATAATACATGGAAGGCGAAGACGATGCATGGACTCTTGTCTTCTCTTACCATTGATTTTGTTCGCGTCATATGTTTATTTATTTTGTCGTCTATAGTGCAAGCAGTGGCGAACAGTTGGCTAACTGCACATAAGCATAAACCCCCACTCATAATTGCCAAGTGGTGGGGCAAGTGCCATAGTTGAGTTAATCATATAAAATTATCGTGGATAAGGATCAATATGAATTAATTTCTTCCTCATCCAAGAATGATCTTTCAAATGGTTTGGGTGTCCCTACAAGGATGCCAACAAAAAGGACCATATTCTTCATTCATCAGTAGTCACATACTAATGGTCAAGCCACCCAAAATGAATGAGTTCGTTTTAGCTATAAAGTTGTTGAGACAATAGCTATTGCCTAAGCATGAAGTAGGAATCCTTTTATACCCTTCATGTAGCAAGATTAGGTGTTGGTATCTCGCGTGGGAGAAGGGAGTTGGACGAAGAATTTGTGGTGATCGAATTTGGTGTTAGTAGAAGGGCTTCAAAAATCACCGTCTTTAGATTCTCGGTTGTCTCAAGACCCTGTAGAAGAAAAGTAAATGGACAAGAGAAGGAAGGGATAAAATTTAAAGAGGATGAAAATTGGAAAAATTAAAACCCCTAATCCAAACACAAGGATGGAAATATCGAAGTTGATGAAAGCCTCCAAGGATTTTAATGAGTTTGGGTTAGTAGCAAATGTCAACGATTATACTTTGAGGGCTACTTCTTAAACAGTAATTCATAATTATTATTGAGAAAACATTTCTTCTTTCATGGTTATTACAACAATTGATTGATTATGTTGATTCATTAAGCTTTGTCACCTAGTTGAGACATTCTTGGCTAGATTATGTCCTTCAATTATAAGTTAACCCCGCTGTTATTTATTTATTTATATTTTCTACTTTTTCTTGCATTAGTTACTTTTCCCGCGGTGTCTTCCTCTTGGTTGATTATATGCATTTTAGCTGTGTTTTTCTTACCTATTGTTTTTATGAACTCCTGTACCTGTTGCTCACCTTCATTTTTGCTTGGTTTTGAGCCTTTTATCTATTAAAAAAAAACAGAAAAAGAAAAAGTTACTTTACCTGCCGATGGATTTCAAGCATGCGGATTCTATGCTACCTAGAGAACTAGAGAGGTTGCCGTACCCCTCCTAATTGTACTTATAATACTGAGACAAATGGCATATAGTTATCCAAATCATAAGTTTAGGGGTGTATAATTTGATTTTTACCGTCTTGTCCTTTCCTACTTGAATTTTTATAATTAGACAAAACATTAATTTTATTCTCTTTAAAATTTCAAGTTGGATAAATTGATTCCGTAAAAAATACTCTCAAATTGATCTTTATAAACTTTAATAATTGGATAATTTAGTCCCTATAAAAAAATCTCAAATTAGCCATTGTAAAAGTAAATTATGAGACAAATTAATCCTCCTTTACCCAAATTATCAAAGAGATTAAATTAACCGATTATTGTAGGGATCAATTTATCTATTTTGAAATTTTACAAGGACCAATTTTAGAGATTTTTTTAACAGGACCAATTTATTCGATTTAAAATTTTAAAGAGATCAAAATGAGTATTTTATCTTATAATTAATTAAGAGGTCTTTTTTTAAGTAAGTTATGTTATATGTACTCATAATATATTGGAGAGTATGTTGATTTATATTTTATCTATCATTAAATGGAATATGAATCTCATTTAAATAAGATACATATTTCATTTAATAGTAAATGAGATTTGAGTTAATATAGTTTCTTATGTATTTACTACAAATGATTTTTTTTAAGAGGCATTCAGCATCCTATTCGACTATTTGAAAAAATAAAAGTCCTCATCTCTTAAGCATGACTGGACAGCAGGCAAGACAGAGAAATTTCTCAGTCAATATTATTGTAAATTTTCACTTTTCCGTCATAACAATCACAAGCTGATAATTCTACTTTTCATTTTGTTTTCGTGGTCCGAAACTGGTGATTCTGTCAGTGAGATGGTTGCTGGCATGGGACCAAAAATACTATGGGCCTATGGTGTGGTAATTGGAGTGGTTTTGATATTTGTTGAGGAGATAGACAGGGATCAGCTAACAGGGTGACAGCTTTTATTTATTCTCGAACAATGAATGCACGTTATTTATCCTCAAACGCTGGTAATGTAATGTTTGGACATGGTAAATGTTATTTATAATCAATGTTTGTAAAACATCGTACTGAGATATTCATAATTATCATTGAATGAAATATGAACCACACTTAGTTCTTAGAACCCACATATCATCTAATAGTAAATATAAATATGTCAATATGATATCCCATAAATAATAAGTACACATAATACTGTTCTTTGGACCTTTTTCTATCCAATGTGTAGATTTGACATTTTAGTTTCTACAATCATGATCTCAAAATCCATATACTTAATATATTTTCTTAAGAAAATAAAATAATTATGTTCATTAAATTATAAGTTTTTTAGCAATCTTTAGTTTATAACATTTTACTTTTAATTGAATACTACGCCCAAAAGAACATTTTATTTTTAATTGAATACTATGCCCAAAAGTTTTGAAAATATGATATCTAATTTACCGAAGTATACTTGAAAAAAATAAGAAAAAACATCATTAACATTATATGTATCTTTGTCGTGTAATTTGCCAAACTCACTGTTAACGTAAAAGCCTCCACACAAAAATTACACTACACTAAATCCATATTCTTTCAAAACCAAATCTATAAATCACCTTATTCAAATTTATGTGTTCATAACTCTAATAGTAAACAAACCAAGTAATTGGACTAGTCTTGGTCTAGACAATCCTCTAGACAGTGTTTGGTTTGTGTCCCAGGACATAAATACAGAGATAGACTATCCCTGTATCATGTTTGGTGACAAAGACGGGATATGGGGACAAAAAAATTTTGTCCCAGAGACAAATTTTTAGTATTTCCATCCCTCCAAAAAATGGAGACAGTAAGACAAAACACAGAGATAAAAATTTAACTCCTTTGTGAAAAAAGTAAAGACAGTGGGGATAATAATTTTTATATCTGTCTCCACTGTCCCTGTATTTCTGTCTCTGTCCCTGTATTTCTGTCCCAGGACACTAACCAAACGCTACCTTAGGGTTCAGCTATTAGCTCGGAAATAGCTCGGGCTAGACATAATAGAGCACTGTTTGTCTATGCTTGTGTTGTGTCTTGCTTTACATTGGAACACTTCATAAACATACACATGGCCCAGATATAACCTACAAACACAACCTGCACAAATGTCAATAAGATAACCACTATTACTTTTTTTTTTCCTACTGCTCCTGCATCAAACTCCCCATCCATTCCTCTTCTCAATCAAAAGCTTTCAAGGATAGCATGAACGGATGTTCATTGAGGAAAAACTAAATCACGAAATCCTTTAAAGGCCTAAAAAATGGGATACACAATGTATTCCTAGCACCCTACAAAAAGATCAGGTTTCATGCACCAGTTCATATACCCAACACAGGTGAAACATGTGATGAAGTAAGTGGAAGGTGAAGGAACACAATAAAAGACCAAAGTAAATGCGACTAATATTCAAGATCCATAATGTATATGCAATCATTGACATTCAACAACTCAGATCAAAGCCTTAAAAGAAATTCAAAATTGATCATATCTTATACATTGAGACCTTGAAATTTTTCAAACAAAGGCTTCCACTAACTCAAGTAATAATGTCCTTCAATAAGAGCTAGAAACTCAAAGTTCACATCCCAGTAAATGCCTTCTTGGCACCACTTGAAGATCCAGCTGGGATCACTTTCAACACGTTGAACCTCACGGTCTTCGAGAGAGGCCTATGCATATGACACAAATAAAGGCAATCAGCTGAACAATCTATATAACACTCAGCAAGAAGCTCCTCACTTCAACACACCGAGAAAAGGTTTCCAGTTAAAAATCTAACCTGCATTGGCCAATAATTACGTGATCTCCTTCCTTCACACGGAAGCAAGGCGAGATATGTGCAGCGATATTTGAATGCCGCTTCTCATATCTAAATGAACACGCAAACAAGATGCATTAATGTATATAATTAGGTATGACCAAGTGTGCAATACAATGAAAAAAGCTCACCAAAGGCAAGAAAGGAGAATACCTCTGATACTTCCTTATAAAATGAAGATAATTCCTCCTTACAATGATAGTCCTCGTCATCTTAGCACTGTGACAAGTACCGGCTAGGATACGACCCCGAATGGAAACATTGCCAGTGAAGGGACACTTCTTGTCAATATAGGTTCCTGTTTAGTAGAATTAAAGAGGGAAAAGAAAGGGCCTTGGTGAAAAACTAGAAGTGACCATACACAAATATATAGATAAATAACCAGATGAGTTCATAAGAAATAATGAAAGAACATGAAGATCATGACATGGCAAAGCAAAAACGAGCTTTTCTAGAGACAGTATGGAGCATCAACTTGTTGCTCATCACAGTTTGGATCTTAAAGGAACTAGATTCAAGTGTAACATTTAATTTGCTAGATAACAACTACCTCAACAACACTTACTCAATATTGTGCCTATGTACATCCATTTTCTTAGATAAAACCGTATGTCCTGATGGTACATAGACCATTCCTTGATTCCTATGACACTAGTGATCAATGCAATAAAGACAACGCAAACTCCAATTTATCAGCAAACAACCACAAATCCTCATTCAAAAATTATCAAGCATTTTGCTTTCCATCATAGAGGGTGAGGTACAATGGTAACTTGGTAAGGCTGCTTGCCTTGTGACTTAAAAGATTTGAACAAGGGAAACAGCCTCTCGACATGAGGGGATAAGGCTGCATCCACCCTTTTTAATTTGTTTTTTCAGTTCAAATTTAACACATTCGATCATAATTCAAGGACTAATTTCTTTCATAGCAAGTCTCTTCCAATGAACTACTTCCCTTGGCAGCCTATGACATTACAACAGAAGCACCATCTAGGAATACAAATTCTGCAAAACAAATCTGTCATAACTTTCCAAGTCAGGTCCCACACTGTAAGCATTCCACAGCCTACCTTGTGTGAAGGGCCATATTGCATACTAGTACAAAGTACTACTAACATTAACACACTTCTCAGAAGGACAATAATTACTTCCAATTACACATAACGTACCAAAACTTCAGAATAACAGCAATTCAAGAAAATGAACGAGCAGCATCAACTAACGGAACCCCATATCGGAAGAAAGCTCTAAAACCAAACTGGCAAGCTCTCCACATCCTCAAAATTTAACCATTATTGCGACAAACAAATTGCCGAAAGCCATAATCATAAGCGATAACAATAACAAAAAACTATACAATCCGAAAAAATATTAAAGGACAAAAGAATATATATGTAAGATACAAATTAACAGTCAATATACCTTCAATGGCATCGCGGGGAGTCTTAAATCCAAGCCCAATGGATTTCCAGAAGCGGTTACCACCTTTTCCTGGTCTCTTTCCCTTCCCCGATTTCTTAGAGCTTGAACAAAGAATCAATATGGAAAAAAGAATATATATATATATATATAAACAAACAACCACACATTTTTATTTAAAAAAAAAACTAACAAAACAAGCAAGTAAAAGAGAGGAAAATTCTATTGTATCAGTATACCATAAAAACACTTTTGGTTGCTTCAGAAAAGCCCTCTCAGTCTGCAGAACAGAAAATAGTAATAACAATTATAAGAAATATAGTCAGTGGAAGATCCAAAGAGACAACCAAGAACCATTGAAGTGAATGTGACTCACTTGTTCGGCCATGGTTGGGGCTCTCGCTCAGATGGGGAGGTATCGGCGAAGCTTGCAAGCTGCGGATGTGAAAAAGTGCCGCACCAGGAAACCCTAGAATCAGCGTAATCCGCAATGAGGTAAGTTTTATAAAGGTAGATTTTAGTTGCTAATTTTCTACTTCTGGGCTATGTGGGCTTTGTTTGGTTTAGTGAAAATCTGGAGAGAGACCTTGTCCAAAAATATGGAAGGGCGTTTAGGATGTTTCATTTCAAGCCCACAGACCCAAAAACAAAAAACGGCAATGATAACATTAAGCCTAAAATATCACGTCAAAAAAAAAAAAAGAAATTAGGTGGACTTGGAATCCCATCACTTGACCATAATAATAATAATAATAATAAGAAGAATAATAATAATAATAATAAATGATTTAATTTTAATATATTGAGATTGTGAAAAAAAAAGATTTATTTTAGTCATGTAATGTTATATCACTTTCAGCCTCATTATTTGAAAAATCATGCAAAATAAAAATTTAATTTGATGATAATGTGAAATTCATTTTCACTCTCAGTACATCAACATTAAACTCAGTAATAAATGAGCACAGGTGTCATGATTACAAGGTACCTTTTTATTTTCACATAGTTTCATTACATAAAAATAGACTTAAATTATTTGTCTAAAATAAATAAGTTTGGACCTTAAAAATGTTAGATTTTTGTTAATTTTTTGTTTTATTTCAATTCAATTTTTTGGAAAAAAAAATAACCTATTTTTTTGTGAAAAAACACAACAAAAGCCCAAACAACAAAGAACAAACAAAATCATAGATCAAGAAAGAGCCACACAATATATTCATCAACAAGAATAGTAACCAAGTGACACAAGGAAATAAAAGCAAGGTGGTTTCTACACTGCCTAGGCCAAATTTGAAGGCAACTTCCTATTGGACCATAAGCTCTTGTGGGGCCTGCTCACTTAAAGGTTTGTTGTATTCCTGGTCTCACCCTTAGTATTTTCATGTTTGACACTCCAACCCACACCACACTTTGAAATTCATGTATTTGACCCATATTCTTTATTATCATTTGTACTGTACAACAATGATTGTACATACTACTATTTGCATTCAAAATACTCTACTGAATTACAACTTCATATTTTAACTTATCTTTTCCCCCCAAATCCCCAAATTGAATGATTGTGACCCCATGAACCCTAGCCCATTGAACCCTACTCCCGTGGTCCTCTTCCTTACCATATCTGCCTCTTGTGCCTGCTTCGGTGCCCATCTTGCCCTCTGCTTGTTGCCTTTTGGACGAGGACAAAGACAAAGACAAAGGGAGACCCCAAGTCCACTCACTGTCGAAATCTTGTTTGTCTGTGTCAACACGACCCAACCTTCCACTTGCTACCTTCGGCTCAGCTATCTTTGTTAGCATAAGGAAGTGTAACAAACATCGTGTCAGGTTTGTCTAAATTTTATTTGGCAAATAGTTGGAGAGCATTGAAAGTTGTATCTCACGAACTCATTTTTCTTAAGTTGCGTGGAATTTTTGTTGGCTAATCATTTTTCCCTAACTACTGTGTGCAATAGAAACACGAAAATAAATCTAGCTCGAGTACATGTTGAAGATGATTTTTCTGTTTTTCTTATTTCTGTGTAATAGTTGGATAGCATTGAAAAGTTGTATCTGATAAACTTGTTTTTCTTAAGTTGTGAAACTTTTGTTAGCTAATTATTTTTTCCTAACTAGTGTTTGTAATAGAAACATGAAAATAAATCTATTTTGATTATAGTTTGAAGATGATTTTTCTATTTTTCTGATTTGTGTGTAAGACTTTAATCACGTTTCAGTTTTCACTACTTAGCAAGTGTCATGGGTTCACTATAAATTTAGTTGCTTTGTTTTTCTTTGTTATGCATCTCGTTAATCGAAAGGAAAATAACCAAATGGAATGGACTTAGTTCAATCATATCTCTAACGAGTCATGTGTAAATTTGGTGGCTTAGGCACTTCACAAGTTGGGTCTTTGCTTATTTAATGACATATAATTTTCACTACAAGAGCAAATGGTGCCTGGGACTTCTCAGGGATTGATCAAGCTCAACTAATTGAAGCAACTTGTTTGCCATGGCCCTTACAGTGGCGCTCAATGCTCCTGTTGATATTGGCTTGGTTGACATAAGTTGTCCTCTAAGGGTGGAAAAAGAGTGTTATAATGATGCATGAGTATGGTCGAAATAGGAATGGAAGAAAAGTCTTGAAGTATGGTTATTGTCCTCCTAACTTGATTTAATTAGTTGAGAACGTAGAAAAACTTAGATAGACTTAATTGAATTGTAATTCAAGAACAGGACATGTTATTGTTAGAAGGTGCAATTTACGTGAACTAGAACACACTTTTAACCTTTTTATTTCTTTTGAGTATCTCCATGGTAAATAAATACCAAAACTAAATAACTAACTTTACCATAACATATTCAGTTCATTATCAGACCCTCAACTAGAGACTGTTATGCTCTTTATGTTTTACATGGTAATCGAGCTGTTATTTTTTGTTTTGTTAATAAAGAAATAATCGAATTACAATATTGAAAAGCTGCATCCGAGAAAAAGGAAAAAAAAGGCATACTACTTGTTTGATTGCCACATTATTTGAGTCTAGTGTTGCTGCCGAGTGGGGTAACATGAAAGTTAAACATGTGAAGTGAAGCAGATGCACTTGATGGTTTTATGCCTTTTTTGGTTTGTTATTGTATTGTTGTATTTGATCTTTTTGTCACCTATTGGTCTAAGTAGTGATGTGTTTTGGATTTGTATATGTCATTGGTTTATATTTACTATTTTGTACTCTCATACAGCGAATTTGGAATATTATTTGATGAAATCACAAACTTTCAGGTCTCCTTACCAAATTTCTATAGCCGGTGATGGGAGAAGGTGCTTGTGTGGTTGCACACCACGTGTGAGGACAACGTGGATTGAAAGTAACCTTAGAAGAAAATTCTATAATTGCCTCGCAAGTTACTCCATTCATAATTGTTGTTTGCTATAGTTTTTAAATTTTCTAGTGCATAACAATTGTTTTGAGTAATTTGACCTAAAGTGGTATCTGTATACTGTAGAGATGTGGTTACTTTGATTAGATTAATCCTCCTACATACTTTCAATTAGTGGATAGCTAAATGAGAAATTGGATGGGACATGACACGAATGATAGCATGGAACTAGAACAAATATGTGAAGATATGGTGAAGCTGTAAACTGAGACTACAAACCTAAATGTTGAACTTGCAGAGTGTAAAAAAAAGAAGAAGCAAGGAGGTCATTTTAAATTTGCTTATAGGTGTTTTAGCAATATTTGAGATTGGTGTGATTTTTAGTTGCATTACTATTTAATGTAGGTAGTCAAATTTGGCCAACATATTTAGCTTACTTTCATTTACTTTTCCGATTAATACTAATTAATTTTTATTGTTGTTGATTTGCTGTTATGGAAATATCATATATTTTCATTTACTATACTGTCATATGCAAATAGGGTTATGTGGTGAACCACGTCACTATTTATTATGAATTATATACAACTGTCGGGTGTATAGGATGAAGATAAGAGAAATTTTGACTATAAATCAACTATTGTTTAGATTAATTTAAAAATATAATAAAATAGATACCAATTGGGTAAGAAAAAAAATGAATAAGTGATCCAATGGATGGCTCTTATTCATATTTTTTTGTATTCAAGTGAGAGTCCTCCTGGCAGAGTGTTTTCAATACTTGAGGGACATTGAAAAACAAATAGTAACAAAGAATAAATAATGTGATTAAAGTATCCCATGTAAAAGTGAGTGGAAGTAACATTTTCCTAAAATGTCATTTAAGCGATTGTAATGGTTTTTAATTTCATAACTGGCTGTAAATAACCCGTCAAATTCATTGACTTGAAAGACTAGTTTATCTCTTTGTAAACCCTTATCAGGGTAAAATTCATACTATTCTTTGTTAACATCATATTGGTGAAGACCGTATGGATATAAAGTCATTTCCCATATCTATTTTTTCCTGAATTTGAATAGATGATAATTAAAAGCAACCAAATTTCAAAGAATAATATCATAACCAACAACAGATTACATGAGTATGAAAGGTTATTCTTGAACCCATTTGATAAATATAGGCAATAGTATCAAATATTTTAAAACCTAATTAACTATATTTTGTTATTTGAAGAGTCGTCAATTAGAAAAGAAAAAAAGGTGGTATTATTGGTCCAACTAGCAGAATATGGTTTTTTTCCCTGTGATCGAGGCTATAATGGGTTTGAAACTTATTAAAGTGACACTTTTTTCTGTATTTAGGAACAATACAAAATAGCAACATGTACATAGAAAAAAAATCCCAACGTGAAGTTAATGAGAAAAGAAAAAGGCCAACGAAAAGTATTATATTGGCTCATGTTAAAGTGGTGCACCCAGGCCAGGGAAAAAAACTGTTTGCCAAATTCACCAAATATGGTCATTGTTCTCCTCCTTTTTGGTTAATAATAACCAATTTTAATTCACAAATTAAGTTGTCATCTTGTTTATGGATGTTAAACCAATCAAATCCCCTTGTAACCTAAGCACAAGTACGTGGTGCTTGGGTCAATGGAAATGAAGACCTTCAAAGGCAAAACCTTTGAAAGGTTTCACTATTAAAATCAACAAATTTTTTTTCTTTGTAAAGTAACATACTATACATACTATATGACCAATACTTTAGATAGAAGAAAAAATGAAGAGCGTGAACAAATGATATTGAATATGGGAAAAGGACCCCTTGCTTGTACTTAGGCTTCTGGCCCTTTAGTTTGCTGGTTTGAAAATAAAATCAACATGACATTGTAATATAAACTCTTTAAAAGGAGTTGAAATAATAATGTAAGTTGACATTAATAATACTATTAGAACAACTCACATTTCATATAGCTTTTATTAAAATTGAAAATTTTGTACTATTAAACTGGTAGTGATATTTTATTTGATATCATGGTCATATTATACTAAAATGAAAAAGTTGTAAAATACATTTATAAGTAAAGAAATTTTATTGAAGTAATATCCTTAATTCAATTTGAAGATTATTTAACATAAGCTAAAAAAACATGTTGTTACAATTTTTTTTTTGTTTATGTGAAAATACAAATTGAGCATATTTTTACGAGTAAAATAAATTAAGATCACAAAGAATTTCATGTAATAAAAATTTACACTAAATTGAACAAAAATATTAATTGTGTAAACAAATACATTTTGGGTGACTTTGATGTAATAAAAAAATGCATTAAAAATGAAAAGACTCGCATTTGTGTGGTGCACAAAACAAAGTTACATTTCACATATGCAACCAAATCATACGCCTAATAGAAAAATAGTGAGGACACATAACTAAGAGGAAGTCATAGCAAAAAAATAAAATAAAATAGGTAGCTCTTCTAGTGTAAATGTCACACTCCATAAACATAGGTGCCAAATTAGTCCGAAACAGATAGGATAAGACATAAATGTCAAACTCATCAGCTAAATACAAGTACCAAATTAGTTCGATACAAACGATGAAACATAAACTAACCAAATCGGTAAGTTAAAATGCGAGAAAAAAAAAGGAAATTGTAGTCTTGTAACTTAAATAAGCCGAATGACCATGACCATGTGAGAACATAACTCACATGTTGAGACAATCACCTACAACAAAAAGTCACCGACACCAAAAGAGACTAATGACATCAGCCATTGATCAACCTTTTTTGTTTGTTTTCCAAGCCCCTCAAGTAAGTGTGTCCTATCTCAATTACGGCAACCTTGTGCCTATTGAATGGTTTTGTCACCAAGTCGAGCGTCAACCTCATTCTTGATGAATCATTAACCTAAATTTCTATAATTGACAAAGTGAATTATACATTAATAAGAAAATACTGATGATAATATGGTTATAATCAAATAAAAATTAACATACATGGATAATGTACGTGTCAAACCATGCACAATCTCTCATCCAAGTTGCCACCCACAAACCATAATCGTTTATTTGTTCAACTAGATAGGCAAATGCAGCATAAACAAAATTCTTGTCAATAATATATACTCACGACCCATCTTGCTGTTCTCCTAAAGATGCAAGCTCAATTAAGGGAAATTCTGAAATGACTGGCTTATGAGTTACTTTAAATTCATAGAATGAATTATCTAATAGCATGACCTCCACAAAACACGCCTAACACAATGGCAATAGATCATGAACAAATTAGTTTAGTTTGTGATAGGATATACTATTTCAGTATTCAGTAAAACTGGATATATAATATGTAGTTACCATTGTTCTAACTGCCAGCTTCTTGCTCGGTTTCATCAATATGTAAGGCTTTGAGTCTAGAATAATAATATGTCACCTTGCCAATTCTATCACCATGAGGTACCAGTGAACATTATCCTGATTCATTGGGATAAATATCTGTGAACAAATTGTGTGTCAAAGTTATATGCTAAATAAATATCTAGATGAATGTATGACATAATGATAAGATTCTTAAGTTTGTTTGTGACTAAAAAGGAAGAAAATACTTTCTTTACTTTTTAATTAAATGACCAATAATATTTAATTAAAAATTCCTTAGAGCATTCATGGAAGGATAGGAAAAAGTGAAGTGGCAACACCTACTCATTCATTTAAAAGTCATTCTAGCAACTCAATTCTGGTAATAATTTTCGATTGCCTAAATTTTTCCTAAGCCAATAGATCATTGTGCCAGAATATATAGGCTCAGAAACTACAGGGACATCAATGTCCTCAAGGACTTTTGGCAGTTCTTCAAATGGAGAAACAAAGTTTGCTAATTGCCATATCCACAAACGTATGTATTGAGTAGCTACAGATAGATTGAAAGTCAAATGGTTTATGTAGAAAAATTATTGAGCAACAGTCAATTATAAATGAGAAGACCTTAGAATTGTGGTATTTAACTGCAATGGAACTATGTAAAAAATGACCACTTATGATGGGGTCTCCTAGTACAAGTATCTATTTTATGATCAAAAAAGAAAATATAGAAGGAAGAAAAGTAGGAAGACAAAGGTGACAGAAAGGAAAATGATTTTCTGATTAAGTAGTATTGCTTATTTAGGATATTAAATTTATCCAATCCCTTCTCAAAATAGTAATAATATAGCATTATACAAATCCTCATAACATACAAACATTTTTAAGGGAGGGCCAAGTATATATATACCCATGAAAATTGAAAATTTGGTGGGTTGGGGCGGGGGGAGGGTCAACCACTACTTACAACAAGTATTCCAAGCAATGCCTTCTTGAACAATTTCACATAAATTCGAAGCAGCGTAGAATTTCTGGTAGTCTTGTACATTCAATCTTATAAATAAAAAATGAATTTATCTCAACTCATCGACTTCATGTCATACTTTCCTTCCAAAATACACAACAAAATTAATGATGGATGCTAACCCAAATCCATAGAAAATGAAAATTTAAAAAATGTTTTCTTCATGTACCACTTCAGGAAATGAAAATGTGATAATGTTTCACCTTTCAGCCAAAAAGAAGTTTGTTGTTTGTATCCTCATAAAGGTCCAGAATTATGACAATTCAAACAGAAGAATACACTACTGTTATGGAATGATAACAGAACAAATTGAGGCCAAATGTATAAATTATTAAGAACAATTATACATAATTTATTTACAACAAATGGTTAGTATCTTCCGTTTAATAAGAATAAGATATTATCTTATTGACTAATCCCTGTGGATGATTAAGATGGCCTTTTGGGTTATGGTTGTTAAATAATTTATAAAACTGGCCATTACTGCCTTGCTTGTGATAAACATTAGTTGTTAAGTAGAAAAAGTGCAGAAGCAAGAGTAATTAAATATTAAAAAATTATAGCACTATACATGAATAAAATTTAAAACAAGAAATTCATGTACATACATTTGAAATGGTCTCGATTTTGCCCATGAACTTATTTGCATCAAAGTCTTTCATTGATGGTAGACTATGATGCCAATTCAGCACTAGTTGCTATTGGTTTAGAAATCATTATCATTAATATTATATGTTCTAAATTAATGGCTGATTAGAATTTATAATGACTGCAACATATAATGATCTCTCAACAAATTACAAAAAACACACTGAGAAATTCATAAAAGGGAACCAGTGGTGTGAATATTTAGTGGTTGCCCTCTCTTTATGTGTAAGCATGCATGCAAGCAAATCAAGAACCTGCTATATGCATACATGACTTAGGATTTGGCTAATCGTTTGATTTATGGTGATTTATACATTGGTTGACATGTAAAATATGGTATTATCGATTGATCAATAGGTTCCTTTGAAATCAACATTCCAATTACATCCTTAGTTGCATATCAATTCTTGGTTTCCACCAAAACTTCCTTCTTGTTTTCATTATAACAAAAGATAAGTATATCTATTAAGGATTCCATGAAGCACTCTGTATGAACAAAAAAAGAGTGCATAAAAATTTATATTCACCCATTTGGCTGTTCACACTTATTTTCGATACTCTTCACACATATAAGGTCCAAAAATGAATGTAGCTACTACAACCTCATCGTCATTCAGGTGCATCACTGGGGTGGTCTAAATAGCATGGGACCCATTGCATATGGACGTTTAATAACTAGTTCCAACCAATAGTTTAACTCATTATTCTAACAATTAAGGCTTTAAATCACAGTTATAAACTCACAAGTAGGATGCTTTTTCCAACATTTTTGTGAGGTATTTTAACAAAAGAAAGGGATCTGTTGTTCATGTAATACTCACATGGACTCCCTTTGATTGAGTCATTCTTCTTCGAAGAGAAGAGCTTTCTACCTGACTTTGATCTAGAGCATTCCCTGAATTCACCTTCTCACCGGAGTCTACATTTATCTTTTTTTTGCCCGAGTCTAGCTTTTGCATTATAACCTCAGATGCATCCTAATCATTGATAGATGAATTATCGTAGGTGGCATGGAATAGACTATTGATGGCATTACAAGTTGATTAGTGTCCACAGAATTTGGTGGCTTGTAAAAGTACGAGGCAAATAGGCTGAAGACCCAAAAAATAGGAGGCATATGTCCTATGAACATGCTTGCCAAGTTCATAATAGCCGCAGTCATCTGCTCAAGGGTGGAGTCATAATCACTCGCATTTGTATGCGGCCCATTAACTTGCACGGGTTAGGTAATCGCGTCACCTTTTGCTGAGTGTGTCCTTTCATCGTCATGGTGGCTGCAAATCATTAAGGTTGAGTTGTTACTAAGATTTATATAATGTGTTTGAAAGGAATATAGAAGTATACTAATTAACATTCAACAAGCAGTTATGGAAGGTGTCCATCAACATGAAAATAAAAGCAATTAAAGAACAACTCATGACTTTTACATGATGGGATATTAGCATACATCTTTCACCCAGATTAACATATTATAATGCATGTACATTACTGAGCATATAGTCTATGGTTTATAATTTAGCTCATAACATTAGTTTTTGTTTATAATGATAAACAAGGCACTAGATTAATCGTGTCAACAACAATTGATAATCTATCAGAATTTACTCATTTATTGATAATGGGTTTTCACTTTTCATACTACATTTGCAAAAATTATTTTATTATAATCTGTGGTTATACATGTATTCCAAAAATTGCATTTCCATAAGAAAACTTATAATTTTGGAATGATATTGAGATGTGGGTTTTGCAATATGCAGGAAACATGGATCTAGATGAAATTTCAATTGGTTCATCTTGTGCAAGCATTTGGTTGGGCGAGGCCAGTGAAGTTTCCATTGTCTGTTGCCTTTCCATGGGCGGAATCTCCTTCTCAGCTCTTCCCTTTTTAACGGCGCGTCATGGCCTACCTCTTCCTGCCATTGTTGCCAATCACCTAATAATTAGCAAGGGTTTATTCCAAGTAAAGAAAAGAGTAACAAACATTAAACGCACAAAGCATTAGATGCACAATTGATTTATATAGGTGGTGCTGTATGACATGATTACGAGTGATTCAAAATCCTCCTCTTTCATCCCCTCTTGCCATGCATCATTTAATCGCTTATGTAGGCTATGTAGCGTGCATCGATCTAATCGAATACCACACCCCTAACCCCAATGATTAACCCATGGCATTGCTACCCCTATCCATCTCGATAGTTGTTACAATCATTTCATGGCTAATGGATGTTCCTTCTCACCCATCTCCCGATTGATGTGTTTTTCCATGCCAAAGGTTAAGTCATGCAAAACGCATCCATTTGGGCAACCAAGGATTTCAATTTTATTTCTATTACACTATGAATGAGCATTGGTGCTATACACCCAACGTCGTCATGTTGTTTACAATGATAATAATCCATTAGGAGTGTTTAGTTATCATTTGGAGCTTTTAAAGATTTATAATGTAGTTAATTTTAGGGGGCATATAGTATCTGAACTACAGTTTATTGAAAAAAAAATGTATATAAACTATTTTAGCACGATGGAATTAGAATTATCTAAATATGAAATACGAGAGCTTTTAAAAAAATGATTGTTAGATAAAGAGTACTTTACGGTTAGTTACTATTGTTTGGGTTGTATCCCCATAATCTTTTATTATTTGAGTTTGGTAGAATAGCGATGCACTTATTCATATTTTCTTATCAATTTTTTATTCACAAATTTACATAATAATAATCACAATTTTTTATTTTTAAAAAGAAGAAGTATATTTCATATATTTATTTTTCAAATTAGGTGTATACAAAGAAGAATAATTAATAAATTTTAGGATAAACAACACTAATCACCCCTGAGGTTTGGAATTATTTCACTCCACCCCATTATTTTATAGATATGATACTTCACCTCATTTATATTGTTAAATTCATTTATTAATTTTAATTAATTAAACTCATCTTTTTTTTTGTAGGTAATTAAACTCATCTTTTCCTATATATATAATAAAAATATAAAATAAATCTAAAAATTTGATGAAATATTAAAATTTCAAATGTTTAAAACATAATAAATTCAAGGTTTAAAAAATAAAATATTTTTTTTCAACTTATTCTTTTAGAGTATATAAGCTACTTTGACAATAATACTGACTAAAATTTATAATTAAATACATATTATTTTATACAATAAGTTAATATTAAATATTTTTTATACTTTGAAAGAAAAAGTTAATAATTTCATATTACATCTATTTAGTGATTACCTCATAGTTGAAAAATAAAATGAGGTTTTTAATTTTTTTCTTTCGAAGTACATAAAATAACTTAAATAATATCAAGTATGATTTATACTTAAATGAATATTATTTTATACAGTTTGTTAGTATTCTAATACTAAATAAAATGTTACTTTTAGAAGATTTTATTTGCAATATTAAGTGTTCTAGTATTGGCAACCTAAAATTGTGTTATCAATTTCTTAACCAGAAATAAGAGATGAAGAACTTATATAATTAATAGCTTTTCAAAAACAAATTACACAAACAAATTTTAATTGTCACAAATGTGCAAAATAATTCTGATAGTCATTCTTAGAAGAGTAAATTTGTTATTTTATTAAAATATGTACGCTAATCAAAACATTGATAACTATATTTTGATAACCATAATTGTTAAATATATATCAGCTTATAGTATGAAATATAATATTCATTTAGTTATAAATCTCACTTAATATTATTATTGAAGTAATCTTATAAACTTTGAAAGGACAAGTTAAAAACATGATTTAATTTTTTAAACTCTAAAATTATTGTGTTTTTAAAATTGGAAGTTGTAATACTTCATCAAATAAAAAATTTAGATTAATTATATATATATATATATATATTATAAGAAATAGATAGTTAATTATTATTAAAAAATGAGTTTATTTAATAACGTAAATGGAGGGAGTGTCATATTTGTATAAGGATGAGGATGAAGTGCAATAACTCTAAGCCTCAAGGGTGTTTAATATGACTTATCCTAAATTTTAAGATATCCTTATCTTCATCAATCTTATAAGTAAGTGTATGTGACAAAGTAGGTTTAATAAATGTGAACATATATATCCAAACTTGATATACAATTTTTATTTTAACAAATAAGAAGCAAGTATAAAAAATTCAAAGATATCTATGCTCGATTAGATTTTGAATGTGGATCGAGTCTTTATGTTATATGTTGCTGAGCAGACTTTTAGATGATTATTGTATCTAATTTTTATTACGAATTTCACTTTAGTAACTTGATTTAAAAAATAAGCTATGCACACTTAATTAAAAATTGAGTTAGACTACCATCAACTACACCTTTACTAATTTGAAGTTTTGAACCTACTATTAGGTAAGTGTTTTCTTAAAACCCAACTACAGCTATTATATATATCATGTTCAAAACTTTTTTTAAATTAATGCAGATACAATTTGAAAAATAATAATACGTAATTTATTGAGCAATAAATTATTTTAAACATATGTTGAAAATAGTAAATGAAAAGGCACTAAAAGGGTGTTGCAATAGACATAAGAGTGTGACAATACGTACTCCCTATAAGATTATGTAAATCTTACAAAATCAAAGTTTGTTCATAATCAAAATCTTTAAAAATGTAACACCCTATATTTTAATCCCTTAACACTCGAACTATTTTAAGGCTAACTTATAATTCTAACATTATTGGCTCAAAATTTTTTTTTATAGAATAAGATATAATGAATTGTGTATAGATAAATCGTGTACAAGAGTTATAGCAATAGGAAAGCTAATTTTTCAATAATTATAGGCATTATTATTCATGAACATAAGAGTACAAAGAGAAAAAAGAGCGAAACCCTTAGCTCAAGTGATGAATGATATGAGAATGGATTTTTAGAGGATAAAAGAGTTGGAGTGAAGCAAAGATCATCTTCATTGCTTTATTATTGGCCAAAACCAAAATTATGACAAAGAAAATGGAAAGATTTGAGGTCCAAAATGCTTGAGGTTTATGTGTTTAGAGAGAACTTTGAACCACGATGGCAGGCTCAAATGCTCTTGTAAAAATTGAGGGTCATGCCAAATTTCTTAATAGTTAAATATTTGTATTAGGAATATTAATAAATTAAATAAGGATCAAATATTCATTTGGTGAAAAGTTAGTCAAAGTTAATGATAATTTTTATAAAATTGGCTATTGTTTGGATAAATAATTTTGAGTTAATTTGTTTGTGTTATTTGTTTTAAATAAACAAAATTTCAAATAAATTACTCTGGAAAAGTTTAATGTTGTCACACTATTTTGTATTAATAAGCATTGATATAAAAATATAGAACGCACATAATATAGGTTAAGTAATAAAACATAATCACATTCGACCTACATCCATTTTGTACACTTAAATTTCAAAGAAAACAACAAAAAATTACAAAAACTAACACTCATTGAAAAAAAGATCTATATGAAAAAACACAATATCGATTCAACAAACAAAATAATGTACCCTTTACAAATGTCCATTACAATGTTCAAGTAAGCACAAATAAAAAGAGAAATTCATCACAAGGTTTTTAGAAATAGTGAACTGCAAAAAAAAATACAAAAAAGCACAAAAGCATGTGTTAAGTCATAAAACCATAACTGAATGTATATTTTTTTTCATGCCCCAAGTGACCAATAGCATGATGAACTCTTTATTGAATCAATAAAAGATCATGTCTTTACCGTAGACCTGAACTGTTATAACCTATCTATTGAGTTTCAAATTACATCCACCAAGTTCAATTAAATAAATCAACCTATAAGAAATATTAATTTTGTAAAATAAATCATTTAAGACTAAAAATTATTTTTCATACCAATAAAATTATGATAAGCCTAGTACAATATATACTCAACAAAATAAGAAAAGTAATTAAACCATTGTTAATATAGCCATGTTGATCCATAATCTAATATTCATAGTATATCTAAGTTATATGATATAAATGTCAAAGAATGTAAATAATTTTAAAATAGACAACTAAGTGTTGAGTGAATTGCTTAAATTTTTAAAAGCATAACATCAAAAAATTCAAAGTATTTTTTCAAAATATCAAATGAAACAATTGCTCAATTTTTTGCCCATATAACAGGATGAAAAATATACGAATTTACAAAGGGTTTAATTGTGCCAATAGGCCCAATTTGACGACTAAATTGTTTTAATCTTGTAAGTAATAAATTATTTACATAAAAAGGTTTAACAAATTAAAGTCTATATACAGTCTACCTTATATATAAGAGGCAGAAATATATTAATATGAAACAAGTATAATATTAATTAACCCATTATACTCATTTTTTATGTCATGTAAACATCATATTAAAAGTCACAACGTCATAACATCCTATGCCCCTTGTAAAGTCTATGTCATGTTTGGACTATGATTTTCCTCTACCCATTTTTTACAAGGATCTATTTAATATATTTTTCCCTTTAAATGAATAAGTCATAAGTTAGTTTAGGGAAAGTGATGGTGGGAACTATCGGTAAATATAGTAAAAGTTTGTAATATCTAATCAAAAAACTATCTATACATTTATGATTTTAATAATTTTTTATTTTTGCAATAACTATGCCAAACTTTTATTCTTTGCTAATAATTTTTTTTCACTTAATCATTTGGTGATCAAGTTCATAGAAAAAGGTGAATATAGTATCCAATAACAGTAAACATATTTTCTCCACATAAATTTTTTCATAATTACTTTTTTATATAGAACAATTGAACAAAAAAAATCAATAAATTTTAATTCCAGTTATTACAAATTGTTTTAAAAAACTTTTGTATTAGAAATAATCATCACAATATCAAAAACCTTGATAAGGTAGGGGTACTATCTTTAAGCATATATGAGCGTAAACTTAACTATTCACTCTAAGATATAGTTTAAATCCTAACTAGTGTTGTAAGTATATATGATTTTGACAATTAGTTGAATTTGAATTGCATACACACATGATTAAAATCCCTTGGAGCAACTCAACTCATTCACAATTTGAGGCCTATCTATCACCCATTATTACTAATCTACCCAACACTGCGAGCTTGGATGGGGTGTGCGCATTTAATCTCTAATGGCATGTAGCTACTCACTAATGGCGTTGTTTGGCTGAGGTTTTATGCAATATGTATATAGCCAAAATTATTTTGAGTGGGAGTGACATTCACACCTTTCATATTGTATAATATTTTTTTCTACCATAATATGTATTATCCCAAAAAGCCACTGATATAGTTGGAGTAGAATAAATACTTGTTGCAATAGCATCCAAGTAGGTTCTCTATTCACACACCATGCGCACCATGTAGCTCTTGTAGTTCCATTTGTGTTCTTAAATAGGGCTTTTGAAGCTCACCTAGCCAACATTGATTTGACATTGAACATTGCCATAACCATCCAAACGAGTTCCCATACATACCATGCTTATCTTTACACTCTTCTTAATCCTACATGCCCTAACCTATAGCACCTATATATACCAACACCATGACCACAATCATCTAACCTTGAACACTATTAGAAGCAGTCCAAACTAGTACAAAATATGCTGCACAAATGACCACGCCATCTCACACTTTCATCATTTCGACTGAAGACCTACTTGCTTTCCACAATATAGACATGAACGTATAGAAAAAATTAGCAATTGATCTTGGTATGGATCCTCCCAAGTCTGTGTAGGTGGTCACAACTTGGATGTGGTTAGAGGTTATTGGTTTTCATGATCTTATTGTGTAGATATTTGAACTTCACAACATACAAATCTATAGCATAGCCGAGGACATAGCATCATGGTTAGAGTGCTTGTTACATGAACACTCCAAATGAAGTTGACCTTCTACATTTCAATTGGTTGGATTTCATGCAAGTCGTAATTGGATCTAAAATAGCAATCCAACAATTAATGAATGACAGAAGCATAACAATAATTGTCATTGATATCTTAATTCAAACCTTGTGTTTGCACATATCTATAGAAATTTATACGATTGCCATACAAGACCCATCAGACTATAACTCAGACGACATAACTTTAAGAACTACAGAGATAAGAGATTCAGTACGAGAACACATTATCAATCCACCGTATCCAAGCACCCCTCTAGTCTCCATGGAAGAAAGATCCTTATTCATAACCTTCTCCAAATCTTACCATGTTTATGATTGGGAGCTAAGGGGGTTATTCATGACATGTATGGAGATTGCATAGAAGGAATTTCAATGTCACCTACAACACCATATCGACATCAATGTTTGGTCAAGTAATACTATGGGATGCCAAGCCCATGCACATGGCCCTTGGAGGTGCATGCTAAGTGAGATTTACTGTTAATGATAAACACACTTGGGCTCGAAAGTTATATTATATTAGTCATTATATTAGAAAAAAAATGTGCGGTATAAGGCCATAGCCCAAGCCTTAACAATAATAGTAGTTGATCCAATGCTTAAAGTTTTCTAATGTGTTAGGTGCGCTTTATTTTATTTTTTCCTTGTATGTACCTACTAGCATTGTATTCCACATGTTCCCTATTTTTCCACCATATTAACGGTTTATAATTTCAAAACCAATCAAGAATCCGTCCCTAACTAAACAATTACATGAAGCAATGAATAAAGTTATGGTATTAATTACTAAGTTTGTATATTTTTAGATGTCAAAAGAAGTTTACAAAATTGTGGAAGAATGTGATTTCAAGTTTTTAAAATGTGACATCCGTTGTACTTAAAAAAATTAAAAAAATGATATCCATCCAAAAGTTTATAATCTTGTTTTTATTGGAAATATTGACTAATGTCTTAAATATAAAAACCCTTCGAATAATATAGGTACATAATACAACAAACAATATATATAAAAAAAAATGACTATGCCTCAACCAAATAAAGTTGCCAAAAATATTTGCTCTATATTATTGTGTACGCATTCATGATCCTTTAAAAAGTATTTCACCAATTTTACTGAGACAAAAATTATAGTTAGCCAATTATATTGCATCTGTGAAGAATGATTATTGTTTTTTGGTGGTTGCAAGGAATAATTCTAATTATTGTTATACATGTGCTACGTACAACAATATCAACAAAAAGTTATTTGGAAATTAAAGTATTTAATTTGTATAAAATAACTTATATATTTTATACTAAAACTGGTTTGGAAAAATATTGATCATGGTGATTGGTGGGTAATCACACAATCGATTCACACCATCAAGAATCATAATGGCGACAATATTTTCACAGATCCATACACTTATCACATGTTTATGATTTAAATTCCATGAAATATGATTGAACCAAAAAAAATTAAAATGTAAATAGAAAAAATTAAAATTCCACCCAGAAACTCAAAGTATACATTGGTGTGTTAAACACAACCGATATAATAAGTAGTCAGAACAACAGTAATATGAAAAAATTAATTGTGATGAAGGTTAAGTGCTAAATATGAATGCATCACTATCTATCTCAGATAAAATAGTACAATAGCAAGTATATGTGTGGCTCAAATTTTGCCTACACATCTACTGAAGCACTCTAATACTAACATGAATCTAAGCTAAGCCTTACTTCAAAATAAAGTTCACTACTGGGATCAATTACATTTACTAGATTCGTGATGAAACAGTATATATACCTGCAACTATGAGAGGAAGGAAGACAGATGAGTCAACAAACTAAGTGAATGGACTCTCACCCATCACCCACGTGGAACAATCGAGGGACATCCATATTACAATATACATACAACACACAAATCATTTGATATTTATATACATAGCTATCTAGGAAAAACGCTTTTCATTCCACAGATTCATAAACAAGCATTTTTACATTCATAATCAATTATGAAATCATTTTAATTAGTAGTGCGGTAGAGCCTCAAGAAACAGTACGTTGAATATGATAAATAAGTAAATAATAATAATAATAATAATTGTTTCTATTAATTGAAAAATGGTGCTCAATCCCTGCGAATGAGAGCTTCTATCTAAAATCTCAATGGCCCTTGGTGAACTGCAACCCTGGTAGACTAATCTAAATAAGGATAATTTTCCTCTGATGGGTACTTGGTATACCAAGATTAATGGAATAAGTGTCATTAACCTACAGTCTATCTTTTTATCTCTACCAACTAAACTAATTTAAACTAAATCCAATTGAATCTGAAATCTCTTGAAACTCTAACGCTCTAGATTCATGTAGCTTTAATAATCTAAGTTTACTATAATTGTGGCTATGAAAATCATGCCCAAGAGATCACCGCTTGTAGGTAATCTGATTTCAAACCCACAAAATATATATCTGGCAGTTGCTAGAATTTTACTGAATTCCATACTTCTAAGTATCATAAAAGCTGAATTTATAAACTTTCATTTCTGAAGCTATCATCTTTTCATAAACTTCGTAACTTTAATATTATACTTCAAAACCAAAAGGGTACATAATAATAAAAACTCTAAAACCATAATAACATGTTTATTCGCAAGGCTGTGTCATATTATTGTTTCCCATTTGTCCAGCATATACTTATATCTTAACTAAATGTTTAAAACATAGTCTGAAGTCTCAAAACTTGAAAACGTAGTGATATCAAAGAAATCCATAAAACATATTTGATAAAATAATCATCTTGCTATAATACATATTTTCTGCATAAATCCTCTTTTTCATGTGCATATCATGCAACATAGCAATCATGGTCCCATGGTTTTTGAAAACATATTTCTTTCATGCTATCATAAAAAAATCATAGTTTTTGCTATTTCAACATGTGTAAAATCATATTCTCATATCTACTCTCATGTTTAACAATCATAATACATCAAACATAATTATAGTGGCTAAAATAAGGTCATGAGTTTGAATCTTATCACTATCTGGGGTCTAGAGTACGTTGGCACCACCAACTTGACTTTTAAAGTTTGGAATGGCACCAATAACTATTATAGAGTAACAAAACCCATGAATGATCTCTAACAAAATCTCTAACAAATCTAGAACAACTCTAAACCAACTCTAATAATATTGGGGGAGTACCCTCACTTGATAACAATGGAAAACAAAGGCAACCCATACTCTAGAACATGAAATGGAGAATAAGGAAATGACAAACCAACAAGATCTCTTACCTTTGAGCTTTGGGAGGAAGAGGATTTGAGTAGGGTTGAGTGGAAGAGAGTAGAGAAAGGCTTAGAGAAGAAGGGTTTTAATTAGGGCTAAAGGGCTCACTAATTAAAACTACATCATTTTACACTACTCTATCATCAAGGTCCTTACTATAATGAACCTACTCACTACGGAGAGCTTGTTTTGTATAATTTTGTAGATTTTTGCATTAACAGGGCTCACTAGATACAAGGGGTTTCAGGGCACCAAAAGGGCTGTGTCAGGCTTAGTCCAGAACACGTGAACCTAGGGCATTACATATAAGTAATATGTCAATGATTTTGTACCTTGTACACTATATAATTTAGTTATTGACACTATGCATATATGATTATGATGCTTGTGCATATGAAATGGAGCATGAAACGGTAGTTGTCAAAGTATTTCAGAATAAATAAGAGAATAAATAGTCAGGGAATGTATACTTGACCACATATGAAGATTAAATCATCAGGGAAAGTGAACCTGACCACTTAATGGATCTCCTTCGACACTGAGTTAAGAAAAGTAAACGTGGCTAAGAATAGTATTGTGTGAGTCAGAGAAAGTAAATCAGATAATCATATATAGGAATAAACTCAATCTTGATAAGTAGTCTATTACCCTAGAGTGGATACGGCCACTTATATCAAGGGCATGTGAAGTTGAGAATGACATCAAAGTGGAGGAAAGTTAATGAAGTTAATGAAGTTAATTAATAAATTGAAGAAAGTCATTGTATTTATCATATACATACTTATATTATTTTGAATTATTTGCCTATGATGATTTATTATGAGTTTGAATATTATGATATATATGAATGAAATGCTTGAATTTTTAAAAGAAATGCACTTCGGAAGGATGATTTTGAACTCTAAAATGAACCTTTATTATGTTGCATGATCACAATGTTTTTTAACAAACCAAAGTGGTTGGGATGATGATAATGATATTGATTGCTGTGTATTTTAGGATACCCAACTAAGAATTTCATAATTCCCATCCCTTCTACTTGTGTGTTCCCGTGTCATCTCCAAATAGTTCAAGAGAATAATGAAGTTGCTCTTACTAGAAGTGCCTGACTCAGAATAGCCCGACTACCAAAGACTATTGTTAGCTATTACATACGTATAAATGTTTAGGAAGACATGTTCTATTAAGGTTTATAGAAGAGTTTTTTCATGTATTCGAATATGTACTCTGTAGTATTGCTGTCACATTATACAGATTATGTATTCTTTAACCACTTTGTTTCCCTTTTATAGAATTAAGTAGAACTACAAAATAGTTACTACATGACTTGCTCGAATATACTGTAAATACGTAAGCAAGGTCTACTGATTAATAAGTAACAACTCCTAAGTGTGATGACATGACATAAGGTTAGTGTTGTACATAGGAGGATGTGACAAATAGTGCAACTATAAGTTATATCGGTGTAACTTAATCACAACTCATATAATATATAATCATTGTAGTTTAAAGAATGTCTAATAAACAAGGGAGACTCTATACATTTTCCTTCTTATTATTTGTGATACACTTGCTATGGAGTGACATCTCTGTATGCAACAATTTTAATATTCCAATTCTATGTAACATTAGAAAGGTCGGTCTCAAGCTAGAAAGGTCTCATACATGATCTTCCATAGCCATGTTATTGCAACAAAAATCTACTTTTTGCAGCCAAGCTCACCGTGGAGAGAATGCACCCTACCTAGAGTATCCTGTGTATGCACGATCTCACCCCAACAAGAAAAAGGTCTTGCTTTAATAAGAATGCACCCATCTAGAGAGCCTTTGAAATGCTTGACCTTGCCATAGCGAGAAAAATTCTCACTGTGGGAAGCCTTCTCCCTGTTATGGCCAAAGATCAATACCAAATCGGCCCAAAATAATGTTTTAAACTTTAGTTTTGAGCCCCACAATATAAATACCCATCTAAAACACACCTTGACCCCAGTTTTCATGCCCTAGTCGTCCCAAGACCTTTCTCCACCCCTTTTGAATGATTTTCACTCTTTCTTCCCAATCAATCATCTCTGGTGAGTGCTTTTTTTCATATTTCTTCATGTTCCTCCTTAGTTCTTGTATCGGATTATTCCATAAGCTTGTATAGCATAAATTCAAGTTTCTTAATCCACCTAAATCCGCCATCACTTTGTCTAATGATGGCTTTATGTTCATCCGACAATATGAGATGCCATTCCCAGCTCCTAGGATCAAGTGATCGTGGTAGCCACACAGTTTTAGTAGCAAACAGTGAGTGAGTTATTACTCATCGCCATATTTTGGTCATTATAAGTATTTTAGAAAATATATTTAAGTATGTATACAATATTTTTGAGCACGAAAAACCCAAAGATAGATGATTCCAACATTTTTTTTAAACCATTTGTTTTTAGAAAAATTATATGGGACCATCATTAGTATATGCATACTTGTGAGAATGTTTTTATTCCATGGAATTTTTTTTTATGAGTATAAGAGTTAATGGTGAAATGCATGATTGTCAAGTTATGAATGACAAATTATTATGGAGCATTGTTGTGAAAATCTATTTTGTTAAGATCTTTCACAAAGAATGTTTTCAATTAATTCAAATGTCATGAATATGTATGTATGTTGCTTAAGATGGGAATTAGAAAGGAATAGAGTTGTGATGGCAAACTAGGATCGTTAACCTTGATACCAATCTACCCTTATGGCATGCCTTCTTTTTCCTTTATTCATGATTCACATTGACGGTGGCTCCACTGGGGATGGTTCTCACGTGTCATTCATGATGCAAAAGAAATGGCTTTACAAGGATAATCCCATAACATGGTGAGTTACAAGCAAATTGATATAAGAAATTTTATGATTTCATTTTACACGCTCTGTTTCCCCTTAATTACTTCAAAATGTAATCAAATAATTCAAGGAAATGGTGCAGGCATATTATCATTATGTATATAATTGATTTCCTATGATTGTTGCATTACTCTGTATGTTTTTCTTGTTTATCTAATGTGAGTTATTGGTGATAATCTATTTACTGAGTTTGATGACTCACAATTTCTTCTTCCTTTTTCAGATTCAGCTATTGAGATGAACGCCGCTCTAACACATCTTCATTAGCTATAAGTAGATCTCTTAGCGGTGAACTTCGCTTTGTAGTTAATAAGCTAATGGTTTAGGACTATGTTAGTTGATAGAGTGCTTCAATTGTGTGCAAGTAGGGTTTGAGCATTATTTCTATTGGATTTATAGAATTCCATCAAGAGACATGAACTATGAATGTTGAACTAATTTATGATTATGGATATTATATTTAATATGGTATGCAATTATGAATGTCTCGAAAAAATTGAGGTTTTTATGAGTAATATTTCTTAATGGTTATGGAGAACCAACTTGTGAATGCATTTCAAGTAATATTTACATATGAAATTATGAGTTATCATGCATACATGTATGACGGATTACTCAAGAGGTTTCTATGTAGACTCAATCCCTTACATGCCAATCACAATCTTCTCTAGGGTTATGACAGACAGATGTGACCATGTTGTATTCTGACAATCCCTTTTTAACTTGGAAGAAAGAATAATAAATTAATCATATAAATTAATATTAAAATTCATAAGTTTAACAATAATAACAAATGATCTATATATATTGAAATTGAAAAAAAAATCACTCTTCTCAATATATATATATATATGTATGCAAGTATGTATTCTTCACTACTGTGTATTTATTGCTATATGTGTAAGTATTGTTTTGGTTCTAGCTATATGTGTAATTGTAATTATAATTATAATAATATTATTATATTTATGTTTATTCTACATGATTTTTATGGTATCTACTGCATATGAAAATCAAATGGATAACCATTTTTCTTTGAGAAATTAATTGACATAATCTATATACACAAATTTTTAATGCATATAATAAATATAAAATATCACATAAAAAATAAAGCTTTAATTATTTTGCAGGTCTCTGTGGTTTCACTCAATTTTCAATTAGATTCCTATAATTTAAAAGTTTTTAATCAGATCCCAATGTTGTATAAAATTTTTCAATTGAATCCTTAAATATAATAACAGTTAAAAAACATAAAATATTCTTAGTATATTCCATCTCCATCCATCTTCATCTCCTTCTATTCCATCCATCTTCCCTCATCCACCACCCATCACCATAGCAACCCACCCAAATCATCAAAAAACCATCCATCTTCCCTCCCCATCACTCACCATCCAAATCACCATAGCCAACTCATTCAAACCATCTACCAAAAAAAAAAAAATTGTTTAGTTTGTTGTTGGTCTTGATACTGCCTGTCTTCCTAATTTTTGTGTTGTTATAGTGAACAAAGCTTAGCATATTGTGTTGTTATAGTGAACAAATTTAATCCATCAACTCTTCTAGCTTGCTTCGAATGAGGAGTTAGGATTGGCACTTTTTTGAAAAAGCTATGCGAAGATGTTTATTGATCGAGAAAATGAGCTTAGGCAGGGAAAACCACCAACTTCTTAAACCCCACAGAGAGCATCCCTTGATCCCTGGACTCGATCTCATCTCACTCAGCAATTTGCACCTTCTAAAGAGGAAAAATCCGAATCTAATTTGTAATCCACTTGAAAGTTATGATGACACCACTGCGACTATCAATCTGCCCATTACTTCATCCTTCTTCGTCTCGTCACAACCACCACCAGCCAACAACTGCACAGCCACAACCACCCTATCTTTTTTAGGTGCTTGGCTTATGTTTCATATAATAGACTATACTTAAAGAGTGTATTGATAGTTCATCTTATATTTACCCATAGATTTTCATTATATATACACTGAATAGTTTAGATCAATAAGCTTTATGGGACATTTGATTTCATTAGGTGCATCATAGCATTGTTGAAATATTTTTGTAACGGAGATTAACGGGAATGACTTAATTGAAAATTTTATACAATATAGGGACCTGGTTAAAAACTTTTAAATTATAGGGACCTAATTGAAAATTGAATAAAACCACAGGGATCTGCGGAATAATTAAACCAAAAATAAATATACAATATTCTAAATACACAGATAACAAAAATTTTAAACTATCATTCTTCAAAACTTAACATCTAAATTAATTATTTCATTTAATTAATAATATATTTAATATATTTATGATTTTATATCAATTATATCATTTAATTTGAAAAAAAAAATCATTTTGACGCCAACTGAAATCTTTCATTTAATTTCTAATATATTGAGATTATTTATACTCATATATGAATTATAATATTAAATTTGACTTTCTATCACTTAGTTAATAATATTTTTAAATAGGTAATTTAATCGGTAATATATTTTGGTTATCTGGTTTATAATATGTATTTGATAAAAGTAACTAAAATTATAATTGAAAACATGGAAAATTATTTCCCAATACATACAGTTGGTTAGAAAAACATTTGGAATCAAATAAATTGTTGGTTATTAGGAATTTATTATAGATGTAACTAAACAGTGTTAATATTTTTAAATAAAAAATATTTTTCACTTTTAATTTATTTACTGGTAAAAAAGTGACCATAATATCCTAAAGAAAACTAATTTCATCTAATACTTTATTTAGTTGTATATGATAATATTAGGCTTTTATGATCTGATTTTATAATATTGGAGTCTTAATTACTATTTAATTTGATAGCTTATAATAATTTTATCATTTTAATTTAGAGAGTTAAGTCTTAATTCTAATGGGTTGAGCTAACAAGTTAGCATATTTATTTAAATTATTATGAAACTTAGTTCAAGGTAACAAATTGATATTATTTTATAAACACTATTAAATAATATTGTTATGTAATTATAACAAACTAAATTGAATTTTAGTTAGAAAATATGATTGATAATGTAAAATATGCAAATAAGAGTGAATAAATTTAAGTTTATTTTTTTCAAAATTTAAATTTAAGCATATTAATTATTGAAATTCAAATCATAAAATGATCATATTACTATTCAAGGATAAAAGATTAACACTATTAGAAATTCTTTCCCTCACAATAGAAAAAGGTTTTGGCCAGAAAAATTAAATCTTTAGTATACACTTTCATTGTTTCTATTTTCAAACATGATGGAAACAAAATAGAAGTATGGTTTTAAATAATTATACTATCTTTTAAATTTTATTAATGGTTCAATTTTATGCACTATATTTTTTATTTTATATTCATAAAATTATGAATTTTGTAATATGATTTTATTAGTCTAGTATTTTAAATTTATTAATTTCCAATTTTGATATAATTTTAAGATGTTTTAATTTAGATTATGTTTTCATATATATTATTTTATGTTTTAGAGTTTTTAATGTTATACGTATTGTATTTGTTTTAAGTTTTAGCATCAAATATTCCTGTAAACTAAATGTTCAAAATGAAAAATATTTTCATTTTTATGTATCAATTAAGAAATTTTGCAATTATATGTGTAAAATAGTAAAATAAACTGCATTGTGCATTCAATACTTGAACCTAAACCTTCCTTTTTACATTTCATATATTGTAGAATGAATTAATATGAAACGTAAAACCTTCCTTTTTATCATATTTCTTATTTCATATTTTGTAGAATAAATTATATTAAAGCATTTAAAGCCTGAAATTTTTGTATTATTGAATGTTGCACTATTCCTTCATTTTTAGGTTACATAGTTTGTAGAATGAATCAGATAAATTCATTTTGTCGAATGAATCAGCTAAACTCATTTAAAGCCTATAATTTTAGCAATTAATTATTAATATTTTTTTTTGTATATAAGTGAATTTTTTATGACCATTATTAGTGAATGTTTGCACTAAACGTTTCTAGCTTTTTACGGTTGTTAACCACAAGTAGCATTTATTGTTGCATGTAAATTATGTAATTACAGTTACAATCAGTTACAATAAAATGTAATATACTATATGATTTGAATGTTATCTATTGTGTATGGGAACTCATTGGGCAGTCATTTTCCTTTGAAAAATTAAACCTAAATTTGTATATAACTATTAATTTATTTAATTGACATTATATATATAACACTTAAAATACATATATAAATATAAATATACAACATTCTAAATACACAGATAACAAATATATGATTTTATTTATTAAAAAATTGTTGATTTTTTTTCTGCTGGAAAAAAGTAATAAAAAATTACTGATTAATGACTAATTAAATCAAATTAAAGTCATTAAAATTTGTTAAATAACCCTGACGTTTTCTTTGAATTGTTACTTTCAATTACTTTCCATTTTTCTATTTAATTGATTATTTATTATTAGCAAGATATTGTGTCTCACTACTTTCTTAGTCTAATAACGATTAATATATGGCATTTACTCTGGCCGTTTGTTTTTCTGTGTGCATAATAGCTATTAAATATTAAATAGGTTACTTAATAGGTTATATAACATCTTGCTTTCAATCTCAATCAGTGGTTTCATTTTGATATCCTCTATCATTTTTTCTCTTTTGTAGTAAGTTACTCTTCCTCTTTGTTATTATTTTTATTTAAATTTTATTCATGCTTGCTTCTTTTGTTATTTTTCTTTTTCCGAAGGTGCATACTATTTAGTGGAGGTTTGGACTGCATCTCTTTTTTATCCTTCTTTTCTATAATTTCTTTTTAGTTCCATTTTGACTTTTTAATTGTCCTTCTTTATTTTGTTGTAATTTAATTTCACATCTTTAGTTAGGTTATTGACTATTTTTTCCTATAATTTTTGTATTTATTTTATGTTTATACAAGAGTTAGTTTTCAATCTGAGAGGTTTGGCAAATGCAACATTACTTGGTGAGTTTTCCAAAGCCATATTATGGTTGGGAGTGATAAGCAAGCAAGCACTCTATTTAGAGGGACATTATCTATGAATTAGTGATTAAAGTCTTCCTAAATTCTCAGGCAAAAAAATTAAACTGCAAAGCCAATTACATGGCAATTATTATATGAGTAACTACATGAGTATTCTTAGGAGTAAGTTTATTCTAAATAATTGACATACTAGGTGTGAAGCCCGAATATTTTGGTTGTGATGGTTTTAGTTTTTTTTTTGTATGTTTTCCTCTTTATTTGAGACTTTTCTTCAATATTTTGTTGTTTTTTTTTATTTTAATTTTTTGCAAGTTCTCTTGTCTCATCATCAACTTCATTTCGATTAATTTTGATTCTTCACTTTTATTTTTATTGGCTTGAATTCATATTCATTCCAATGCTATAGACTTCCTATTCTGTTGAGAAGTGTTTTTGAAAAAATAGATTAAATAAGGAAATTACATATGCAAAGGAGATATAAGAGCTTTTAGAGCCTCAAAGAATTGGTAATCCTATTTTAATTTAAGGAGATGTCAAGTTATCATTAGATAGTAACTTCCAACATAATTGTTCCACTGCTAATAATCTTGAGTGGAGTGATTTTATGCTAGGTATTTACTAATTTACAAAGGTAGTGTTATGCAAAAGAAAATTGTTTTTAATTTAACATTCTTTCGAATTTCTTGGCACAATGTTCTCAATTTAATAAAATAATTTAATAAACATGTATAATTTAATGTTCTATTTTCAAATTCTAAATATATTATTTATATTTGATTTGGCACACATAATTCTAACAAAAAATTCACTGCAGATTGCATTTACTGGAATGTACAATGAATGTTTATTGCATGATAATAATAATAGTAATAATAATCATAAGAATTCCTCATGTGTCGAGGAATGTTTACTTTTAACTAAAATAATTAATAAATAATTAAAAAGTTTATTATTGAATATCGTTCTCTCTTTTTATTTACACGCATAATAGAAAAATTAAAAACAAATATGTATGTGGTGAAATGTAATATATTTATATTTATACTCATATTACATATAATTAATAAATAATAAAAACAAATATATGTATATATATATATAGTGAAATGTAATATATTTATATTTATATTTATATTCATATTACATAAATTTTTGGGTGAAACAAGGGGTTCACATATATTACATAAATTTAAGTGCTATATCTATTGCGTACAGAAAATTAAAAGGCCAATCATCTTCTTTTTTTAAGAAACTAAACACAAATCACCTAAAATAGCACATTAACAAAGAAGAAGCGGGGTTATTAGAGTGGCGTATTATTTTTAAAAGCAAAAATAATTTCATAATGACCAATTTTAAAGGGCAATTTTATTTGTTTGGAATTTGTGCTATAACAGTATTAGAAAAGACTTTAAATAGATTTATGTAAAGCATATTTGATGTATAGTATTCTTAAAAATTTAATGTTATTTGCGCTACCATTCTCAAATGTTTAGAAGGATGAATCAAGTACCTATCAAAAAAAAATGTTTAGAAGTGTGGAGTTACAATTTTATAATTACTATGTTATTATTAAGCAATTTCATAGTAATAAATTTGTAATGTATACGTTGTTTAAACTTATTGTTCTCCACATTCATTGTAATTTGCTACTATCTATCATTTCTATATATGCTTGAGCTATTGAATTTGCTTTATCTTCAAACAAAATCTCATCATCCTACCCATCCAATCCACTTCTTCTTGAAATAAAACTTTGGAAATAGAATTTTTTAATTGAACTATTCTCCTCTCTCCGCACAACAAGAAGGCAATTCCTTCGCTAATGTACAATCATGATGGTATGAGACTTTGGAAGAAAGCTAGATTCAAAAAGAAAAGAAGAGATCAACGTATGGGGAGCACACTAAATGGGGCATCCAGTATGTTGAGGTTCTTTGGTTGTATTGAAGGGGATCTGATTTAGTAAAATTATAATATTTAAAATATTGTGGTTTGTAGCATGGTTAAACTTTGAGGTTGTAAAGAAATTGTGTGTTATCAAGTGGTGAATATTTGGTGACACGACTTGCATCCTTTTACCGTAATGAGTGGATACATGATGCATATACTTAATGCAATTTTGACATAGTTCTACTTTTATATTCGACTATATTCAACACGTGGCTTGAAGCACATAGTGTTGGATGGAAAACATTTCTTTTTTTTTTTAAATCTTATTTGCTTTTTATATTTTTATTTTTTATTCTACCTTGCATAATAATACCCATTGTTTAAAAAAGATTTAGATATAAGGCTCATAGTATATCTACATGTCCAATCAAGTTTAGTTATGATGGCTTAGAATGGCTATACAAAAATTGTATATGTCAATTTTCTATCCAATCAATCAACAGATATATCATTTAATATTTTTTCTATATTATTGTGTCAATGAAACAAGTTTTACTCTTTATTACTTAAAGGATTATACATGTAAGAAAATTTTATTTGATAATAATATAAATTTTTTTACACTATTAATATATTTTTTAATAATTATTATCACAATTTTTAATTAAAAATATTCTTATTAAAATCAATTATCACAAAATATAAATAAATCCGTGCATTGCACAGGTATTATATCTAGTTTTCAAATAATAATTCACTTTTGCTATGCTAAAAACAATAAATACGCTGAAAGAAATGATCAATCTTCTCATTGTTTTTTTGGTATGAACTATGATGTGTTTTTAATTCAGTGGATATTATGTTGAGCTTGAAATTCGAGCAGAGTATCTTTTTTTTTTTCCCCCAAGTTTGAAGTATTTTTCGGAAACGAGAGAAAATTGAAATTCTGCATAACACTTTTTCATTAGAGAAATGTTATTTTATTTTGATCCAATAATATACGTGAATGTGTTCAGCTGTGCAAAGCATAAATATCATTATTCTCTTTATTATTTTGCCATTTTCGAGTTATCGCAATTTATCAGGCTCACAGACGAACAGCTCTCTCTACTGAGTGTAAAAATTAGAGCGAGTGATCGAGAGCTCGCAGCGTTGCTGATTCCCCATTCCATTCAACTCAATTCCATAAGCCATGGCCATGTCTGCTTCTCCTCTTCTTCGCCCTCTGCGTCAAGTGGAATTGCCCAAATGCCCCTTCCTTTCTTCAAAACCCCAGCTTCGCCCTCGCCTCCTCCGCTTCCATTCCCAACGCACCATTCGTCCAACCTCCGCTGTTGCTGTAGAGTCGGTGCGTACAATTTTGCACTCTTTTGTTATGACTTCAAACGGTGATATGATACCCGTCATGCTCTTTCGATGCAAGCAAGCTTATGATTATAATAATATATTTGATTTTGCTCTTATGAATGGAATGGGTACTTCGTGTTCCGTAGAGTGGTCCTTTTTCACTGACGGTGAAGGAAAGAAATATTGAACATACGGAAAGCTTGAAATATTCCTTCGTTTGAGTTGGAGAGATTATATAATGTGTGGATGCTTGTGAGAAGTACAATTTGGTGCCAAGAACTGAGAAACGTTGATTGAGATTATATGGAAAGTAGGAATGATAAGTATTGGAGCCCGTCAATTCCTCCTTCTTACTCAACTCAGCATTTAGTTCATCCATTGTGCATCATAGACTTTAAGTTTACATTGTTCAGTTATTGGGTTATTGGGCTGGATGTTGCACTGCCACGGACAATTCTGCTTCTCTTGTCTTTTCTAACTCTGAGCACCAATGTGTATGTCATACGCAATGTAGATTTTGGGATTTAAGGTAGAATTTGTATTTGTATAAACTGTGGAAGGAACATTTTCAATGTTTAGTCTATGAATGGCATAGATATTTTCATTTGTAAAATTTGCATACTCTGGCAACTTAGTAAATTCTTCATCACTGCGATATGTTTGTTTTGCTAAGATAGGTTAATATTTACTTAAGGCCACAAACAAAAATTCCAACTTATATTAGGTTTATCATTCAATTTTCCTTCAGGGTTTAAGCACACAGAATGATCAGGAAAAGCAGGTGGACATCTTCGCATGCCCAATATGTTATGAACCGCTGATACGAAAAGGTCCTTCTGGCCTTTACTTGTAAGTTGGGTAGATATGCATGAGGGCTGATGAATTTAATTATGTGTGTATCTAAAATCGAGTCTCGTACTGATTTACTCAATTGACTTGAAACTTCAGGTCAGCAATCTACAGGTCTGGCTTCAAATGTAAGAGATGCAATAAATCCTACTCTAGCAAAGAAAGGTATTTGGATTTGACTTTGACTGCTGGGTTGAGGGATTACACTGAAGTCCAACCGGCTCGAACAGAGCTTTTCAGGTATAAATAGATTGGTGTTTCAACTCCATTTCCATGGCATAAGATTGTCAGTTGTTCTAACTCCATGATACTGTATAATATCTTCATGTCACATGAGAAACATACTAGTTTTTTGACAATATCCTCCCAATCTCCTATAGATCCATTTTTCCATGCATCTCTTTATTTGAGGAGACATCTTTTTGTTTTTGTTCTTTTGTATGAATTATTGTCTTAACTTATGTCACACAAGTGGTAATATAATGTAATTTTTTTTGCATAGCAAAATCATTGGGAAAATTCTGATGCTTTCATTTGCATATAAACCTTTGTTAGGAGTCCACTTGTTTCATTCTTATATGAAAGAGGTTGGCGACAGAACTTCAGGCAAAGTGGCTTTCCTGGTCCTGATGAAGAGGTATGCTTTCACTGCCTGTACTTTAGTTGCGATGTGCCGATACTTGAATAATATTCATGGTATATGTCCAGACTATATTTTGGTATAGCCATGAGGTTCTGAATCCTTTTTTAATTAGTAGATAATGTTCTTTATAATACATATTGAGTTCATAACCTTTTCTTTGTGATTCAGTTCAAAATGGCTCAAGAGTACTTTGAATCTGCTAAAGGTGGTCTTATTGTTGATGTTAGCTGTGGCAGTGGTTTATTTTCCAGAAAATTTGCCAAATCTGGATCCTATTCTGGAGTCATTGCACTAGATTTTTCAGAAAATATGCTTCGCCAGTGTTATGATTTCATTAAGAAAGATGACACTCTTACAACCACGTACTGTTTCTTTCCTCATCCTCTGCTTGAGTCTGAATTTAATGCCCCTACGTGATAGGAAATTCACTGCTATGACTAGACATGGATGCCCTAAATCCTGATTTATTTCGCTGTTTGCAGTAATATCGCTCTTGTAAGGGCGGATGTTTCTAGGCTTCCATTCTCATCAGGTTCAGTTGATGCTGTTCATGCTGGTGCAGCCTTGCATTGCTGGCCATCTCCCTCCAATGCTGTAAGTGCTGTGTCTCTGTGTTATGAACAGTAATTGGCTGGGTTGGGCAACCTTATTTATTTAAAGGGCTGATATCATTGTGTGTGTGTGTGTGTGTGGACGTTGCTATTGAAAGCCTGAGTTACTCATTACACAAAAGAAGCTAAGTTCCTGCGTAAACGCTAAAACTCTGAGTCTCCATTAGCCTAAGTACCACATACAGTTTAGGTTGAACTTTGTCAGCACTTATTACTTCCAACATCCAGTTGTGCTGCATTTCTGCATCTTAATATCTTAAGTATTTTGCAGACTTCCCATGCTAGCTTCAAAATTATTTTTACCTAGATTTTTATAATGGCAAATCAGTTTTTATTTGGTCCTTCTGGAGTAACTGTTAACATTTGCCAAACAGAATGCTCACTGCTTCAATGTCAACTAAATCACTACATCAGAAAAGGAAGGTTTCTTGTCTTAGAGATATTCAAGGAGGAGATTATAAAGAAAAATTTCAATGAAATATCTATTTTGTAGTACTGTCCTGCATGAGTGTCTTAATGTAATATATATTATTGTGGCAGTAGATAAAATAAAAGCTCTGGCCTCACTGATGTTAGTCCATCAATTTCTGTCCCTGTATTTTGCAAATGTATATACATCCCTGATACACGCATCCATATGTATGTTTGTGTGTGTTTACACCCTACCCACATAGACTTTTATTTGTGCACGTTTATTATACAGATTGTTTGTAATCTTACAATTCATCCATACTGGTACTCTATCTTGTGGACGAGAAATTAATTCTTGGGAAGAGAAATAATGTATAGTGCTTCGAGACAAATAATTCCTGCAGCAGCCTAAAGGTGTGCCATGCCACTCTGCACAGTTCATAATCTCTTACTCCAAACCCTTTATCCTCATTTTGTTTTTATTTTACCCTAAAGTCTAAACAAATTCAGTCATGGGATGCTAGTTCCTTATTTTTATGTATTTCACATCCTTTATGTGAAGGTGATGTTCATTTACCTTATCCGTGTGATCTGTATGTTCTTCTATTTGTCTGTTTCGCACTATTTGAATCTATGTAATTTTCATAATGACACTTACCAATATAAATTCTCTAAGGTTGCTGAAATCACCCGGATACTGAGAAGTGGTGGAGTATTTGTTGGAACCACTTTTCTGCGTTATAGTTCATTGACTCCCTGGTTTGTACGCCCTTTCAGAGAGGTAAACTATGATCATAGTTATCTTTGTTATTCCGTCCTAGTAAGTGTTAAATATTTTGCAAGCGGAAGATGTTCCTTGATGCCTTTTTGTATGAGTTATGTATTGCTGTGACCACTTGAATATTTCCCATTTACTTAAACCATTTGTTAGTTTCCCTTGAGTCCCAGCCAAATAAGGTATTTGGGTTTGCAGAGGACTCCACAAGGCTATGGCTATTTGACGGAGGAAGAGATCAAAGATCTTTGCACATCATGTGGTCTTACCAATTACTCAAGCAAAATTCAGCAGTCTTTTATAATGTTTACTGCTCAGAAGCCTTAAAACTAGGTTTGATCTATGTATAGCATTGATTCTATTACTTCATCATATTAACTCCTTCCGGTGTTTGTTGTATTGTTAGTTGCGTCTGTAAAGAAATTGTAAATAAACCATAAATTGAAAAGATGAAAACCTGACTCACGTGTTCAGGTACACAGGTTGTAAAATGCATGGCTTATTGATGCCTCACTATATATCAGAATTCTGACAATTCTTATAAAGAGCGTTCATTTGTTAAGTATTTGGTGAACTCAATACATATATGGCTGTTACGTAGTGCTTTCATGAAATTTAAAAGGTTATCTTGTAAATATTATTAACCGATATTCTCTTAGGATATGTCCGTGAATTTGACTTTTTGATGGGAAAAGAAGGGAGTAGAGGGTTTTGTGGGGAATTTTTCAAAATTTTACTTTACAAAAATCAAACTCACAAAATCCCTTTGTCATATGCTTTGATCAAAGATCCATGCATGTTAGGTCTAAATCTTCTTGTTACATTAACCATGGAAAGAACGTAAGGAATAATAATAATAGAACTACACACAACGCTTCACATGGTTCTTTCCGTCTTTAATTCCCATCAAATACTTTAGTTCTTATCAAATTTAATAGGATTTTAAAATCAAACCAACCAAATGTCACAATGGATGCACTCACAACACTGCAGTTTGCGATGAACCATCACATTTACACGGACAAAATTAAATTACATGTTCTTCACATTCCTTTTATAGAGTACGAAGAACAGGAACGCATAATCATTGCTAGGACAAATTATGATGATGAATTTTTGGTATTAGGAACCTAAACTATTCTCTCTTGAATGGTTTTTTCATCACAACCAGTAGATTTGACATTTTGAATTACAAATAGGCAAAAACATATGCTAAGATGGAAGAACTGAAATGAGCTTATCTAAGACTGAGCTTATTACAATACTCCTCATCGTTGGAAAGACCCTGCACGTGACCTAGCTTCTAAAAATAAGGGCAGTCAGATAGAATAGGACATGTGGAAGTGGCTAAGCAGTTAAACTAGAAGGGCATGGTGATGCTGAGGTAGAATTGCACTGGCCACTGCAGACAGATCCCCTCGTGCGGCTCACAGCCTGATCCACGCTGTGTTTGTTCTTCTAACCTCATCATCATCATCTATTCTTTGACCACTTCCCGATCTTTGACCTTTGACTGCCACACCAATTCTTTTGGGACTCGAAGGAGATAATACCAAGAGAAATGATATATTCTGATAGATTTGTCTAAATATCTTTTTAATTGTTTGAGAAGAATATTAGACAAATTTTAAGCTCAAACAAATAATTACTCCCTCTCTTTCACTCTATCGCTTAAAAAACTAAAATCGGAGATATTAAGAAAATAATAAATGAACCTTAATAGATATTAAAAATGGTAGAAATGGACTAGGTTACCCCTTTAAATAATAAATGAACCTTGATTAAGATACTCTTGAAAAACAAAAGTAAGGCAATCCTATAGAATCCAAGTCAAATCTTGGGGTTTTAAAACCCTTGGCTATATGGACTAATAAGAAATCTCCACATAGATTTGTGATAAATATATATAAATATAGTTTTGTCAAAATTTAATTTTGTAAGGTAGTATTTAAAGAAATTTTTTTAATAATGAACCTTTTTTTTTTTTGATAAAATACAACTCTTTCCTTGAATGACTACATTATTACACTTTTATCCCCTTTATTTCAAAAGTATATATTTCTCTGCTCTAAACAATTAAGATAAGTTACATCTTATTTTTTTAATTTTTTTTATTAATTCTCTATTTTATCACATTATGATTTAATCTTTCACCAAAATAAATTTTATTAAAAGTTATATATTTAATCTTTTACAAAATAAAATCTATGTGCCTTATAATGATATAAAATATATATATATAATTTTATTATTACTATATACCAAGAGAATAAATTATTGGTGGTAACAATAATTTATAATGATTATTTTTTAAAACAAATTACATATTTTCTCAAGATCAATTATTTTTGAATATTAACGTATATTATTATAGTGACCAGCAGATAACTCCTACTATTATAAACCAAGTAGTTATTCATCAGTCTATTCAAGCTGAACCGAGTAGTCTTTGACGAGCCACTCCAAACTAAACTGTGACTAGTAAAATACCTTTAATGTCGTATTGCAAGTAGTGTTTGACTAGCCTTTCCAAACTAACTCGCACCAACTACTACTAGATCGAGCTTATAAAGACTTGTGTTTGGGTTTACAATTTACACTAACTTACACTCAAGTTTTCTTAAGATTTACAGTGAAAGACCTGAGATAACTTGAACGACTACTTGAACGACTTCTTTCCAACTATTCTCCCTTGGAAGAATGTAAGAACAATAAAGGAATATAAAAAGAAGATTTTTACAAGTAAGGAAAATGATTACAAGATGTAATGAACTTTACAAGAAGATGAAGAGAAATTTTTAGAGTTTTTACTCTTTATGCAGTGTTTGTCTTTTTTTTCTTTGAAAGCACAACATCTTTATTTATAAATAGTCTTCCTTATGAACGTTGCCCTTGATCAGATCTCCAAATGACACGTGTTGATCATCCATTTGTGTCTTGAAAAAGCAATCTAGAAAAGTAGCTTGTCCGTTTGTTAGAGCTGTTGCAAAAGTCGTTGCAAAGTTGAGATTTTTGATGTCCTTTCAGAAACCACTCTTACTTTTTGAAGCATGATTTCTGAACTCTTTGTTCTAGAAGCTGAGGTAGTTGACCAAGTTGATAGAAGAGATGTCACGTCAATTCTGACACTGGATTTTGAATTTTGAATTTCAAATTTCTCTCATTTTCTTATAGAGCATATTGTTTCATTATTAAGTGAGCTTTCTGATGTGTGATATCATTTCCTTGATGAATCTTAGGTATTCTGGTCTTCAATCAGAGCTTGTTGATGATGAAAATATTGCGAATGTCATAATTGAAGATAGTAGTGTTAGCTCTAGAAACCTTTTATGTTTATCTGTTTTGAATGATAACAAAGCCAATTTTAAAAAAATATTCTGAAGAATGTCTAATTTTCTGCTTGAGTATCTTGACAAAGCATAACAGGCTCTCTCATTTGCATAATATGCATTTAAAATGAAAATAATTTCACTTCACATGTGCAAACATGTTTTGTATCATGAAAAGAGATTGTGATTAAAAGAAAGTGAATATTATATCATATAAAGAAGGCATACATATCTCATAGTTGAAAGAAAATCATATCAAGAACAAGAAACCATGGCAAGGGACTTCAGAAAGTAGCATTAGACTTCAGAAAGCGCGCTTGAAAGGAAGATATTAAATGTCATATGAAGTCAAAGTGATTTGCTATCTTTAAACATCTCTCTCATAAAAGTTTGGAATATCAACAAAAATCTCTGAAGACATGAAGATTCATTCTTTAATAAGGAAATGATACTGAAGTTCAGAAAGCTTACTCTCAGTGAAACAATATTTTCAATAAGAAGAAGGAGGGAAAATTTTTGAATTTCAAATTTGAATTTACTTCTAAAAAAGTCATATCCCGATGTCAGAATCGGTCAATTATCTCTTCCGCCTTTGAAGCCAACTATCAAAATATTCTAGAAGAAAGTGTTCAGAAACCATGGTTCAAAAAGTAAGAAGTAATTTCTGAAAAATATCAGAAACCTTTTCTCTCATAATGGCTTCTGCAGGCTGATCTAACAAAGCAAAAAGGCTACTCCTCCATACTTTCTTTCCAAGACACAAATGGATGATCAACATGTGTCCTTGGAAGATCTGATTGAACGCAACGGTCTCAAGGAAAGACCTTTATAAATAGAGATCTTTACTCCTCAATGGATAAGTAGTTAACATTGAAAGATAGAGCTGAAATGCTGTCAAAATTTTCCCTTCATCTGTCTTTTTCTTCTTTGTTTGAAAACCATTTCCTTGTGCATTAAATCTTCTTTCTACACTTCAAAGATCATACATTCTTCTAAGGAAGAAAAATATAGAAAGAAGTCATTCAAGATTCTCAAAGTTATTTTCATTGTAAATTTAAAAAAATCTTGAGTATAAGTTAGTTTGAGTGGCAACCCAAATATATAATCTTTGTATCCTTGATCTGTGATCAGTGTAAGATCGCTTGAAGAGGCTTATCAAAGACTACCTGCAACATGACTATAAAAGTGTTTTTTACAACTCACGGTTTCAGTTTGAAGAGGTTGTTGAATAACTACTCGATGTGTGATAGTAGGAATGTCTACTGGTCACTAGATATAGCTTGAGAACGCTTCTGAAAAAACTATCTTTATTCTTTCTCTGGTTGGAGGAAGAGGTAGTGAAACTCAACGGTTGTTGAGAACTGGATGTTGGCAGGATAGCCGAACCAATATAAAACTCTTCATGTTGGTTCTTCTTTTTCCTTCATCTCCTTTTATTTCCATATCTGTTATTATTTTAGTTTCAAGTTTTGAAAAGGCTTTTATACGTTTTTCCTTGTTTGCTCAAGTTTAGAAAGTTCACTTTCTGAAAGTGTTTAACGCTGTTTTTCGCTGTGCTACAAGTTCATCTTGATAGCCTTTTCAATAAAGTTTTTCAGATCTTCAGTGAAGGAAGAAAAGTTCAAACATGATTCAACGCCCCTTATCATGTGTTTTTCTACCTACAAGTGACATCAGAGCTTGGCTTCTAAGGGGTTAAGCAATCTAACGATTGAAGACAAAACATTTATATTGCTGAAGGTCACTCTATCAACAAACTACCATTCTTTGATGGTGGAGATTATGCTTATTGGAAGGACAGAATAGAGCTATTCATAAAATACACAAGTCTTGACTTGTGAAAAATCATACAAGAAGGAGATTATGTTCCAAGGGAGGAAACTCCATGAATTGATTATGTACCCTCAATATCTAGAGATATCCTAAGGAGTAGGTGGACAGATCAACAGAAAGCCATAGTTCAACTGAACTCAAAAGCCAAATACCTACTCATGTGTGCACTAAGCAAGGCTGAATATGACAAAATCATTGCTTGTGACACGGCTAAAGAAATGTAGGACGATAGACTATACATGCTGCATGAAGGAGCTGATCAAGTAAAGGAAACTAAGATCAGTATGCTAGTTCATCAATATGAACTGTTCAAAATGAAAAACCAGGAAAATATTGATGAAATGACCACAAGATTTATGCACATTATAAACCAGCTTAAAGGTCTTGGAAAAAGATATTCTAACTCAGAAATGGATAGAAAAATCTTGAGAAGTCTTCCTGCTAAATGGCTTCCAAGGTCACAACCATCACTGAAGCAAAAGACCTTTAAACCCTTGGCCTGGATGCACTTATTGGTTCACTTAAGACTCATGAAGTTTTGCTCTTTGCAATACATGGTGAATCTAGTAAGAAGAGCAAGTCCATGGCGCTAAAGACATCTCATAAAAAAACATATAAAGCTAAGGCAATGAAAGTTGCTGAAGCTTCTAATGAGGAGGATGAGATTGATGACGAATCTGATGAGGAAGATGGGAACGAGCTTCTATGCTTGTTGGAAAAATGTCCAAAGTCTGGAGAGGAAAATCAGAGAAAAGAAGAGAGATCAACTTCAGAAAGGACAAGAAAGGCAAGCCAAAGTTTGAAGATGCCATCTGCTATCATTGTGGGGAGAAAAGTCATCTTAGACCGAACTTTCCTAAAATCAAAAGCCTATAGAAAAATTTTATGCCAAAGAAGAAGGGTATGCTGGCTACCTGGCGTAAGTCACAGGAAGATAAGGAGGAATTGAAAGATCAGGAGGATATGGACATTGCCAATCTGCGCTTCATGGTAGGATATTCATCAGACAGTAATTCAGAGGTAAAAAGCACTGATTCAGATCTTTCTTATAATGAGTTCTTATCTCTCTATGAAGAGTTGCTTGAAGATTCTAAAACTCTTTCTTCACATTATCTCAGTATGAAAAAAGAACACAAAAAAAAAAAACCATTTTAGAACTCAAAATGGTGAAGTCAGAAGTTGAGAATCTAAGGCTTGAGAAGGATATTGTGAAAGAGGAAAACAATGCTTTAAATATAAAACTCATAGCCTTAGAATTTGATGTAGCAAACAAAAATGAAAATACTTATAAGGTAATCTCTAGGCTTAAAAGAACTTCAAAACTTCTTAAATCTGACCTTGAGAAAATGGTAAATGGATCAAAAAATCTTGATATAATATTTGGAGGTCAACGACCATATTTTCAAAAGAGGGGATTGGGTTATGAAGAAAAGTTTGAAGAAAAAATAAAGTCAACTCCTATTGTAACGCCTCGATTTTCTGTCTGAGTGAAAAATGACCGAAATGCCCCTGAGGTCATTTTTGACCTAGAATTCGAGGATGGCGAGCCAGCGATCCTCGAAGCCAACTCAATGTTTTAGGGATTGAATGACCCTTGAGTGGTTCGAGGCCGAAAGTCTCATTTTCCGCAGTTTCGGGTCAAAATGACCAAAATACCCCTATAGCGTTTTACGCGGGTAAAGGTGCCGTTTGAGCTCGAAACTTTCCCCAGAGGTCTAAAACCATGTTTTCACATGTTTCAAAACATCTTTTTGAGTCCCGGTGGTCCTCGGCAGTTTTAGAGAAAAATTACGATTTTGCCCATAGAATAGTGTTTTTGAGCTTAATGATGTGATTAAGCAAACCTAACCAATATTAGGCTCTAAACAAAGATTAATTAATTTCCATAATTAATCTAGAGTCAAAATAAATTATTAAAATTAATTAGAACCTAAGATTGCTTAGATTAGATTTAAATCTCTTTTCTAAAACTCAAGATTTCACTCTTGGAATCTTGAATAGTGTTTTCTCTCTCCAATTCCTTAAATCAAGGAATTGTGTCTAGAATTGTTTATACACTAAAATGAATTTATAACTCACTAATGATGCAAGAACACTCTTTAATTATGTCTTGACAACCTTAATTACCCATTTTCTCACCTAAACACTTTCTTACAAATTCCTAATCTTAATCCTAATCCAAGATACACCTAAACACAACTCTAAACCACAATTAAAATGCAAGAAACCCTCCCCCCATGGCTGATGCATTTCGGCCACCTCTCTCTCTTTTACCACATGTTGAATTGTTTCTCACTAAAAGAACCATGCTTGAAGCCATACCTTGAACTATACCTCACCATACTTTGAACCATACCTCACCATGCCTCAAGACCACATTATCTCACCTCATGGAACTCATGGGCTGCCCATGAGGCTGATGGCCGAAGCCTTCCTCTCCATTTGCACCCTTCATTTGTTTCATTTCTCTATAAATAGCTTGCTTGGGTGAACTTGTATCATTTTGGGTTCATTTGCTAAGTGTAAGTTTTCAAAGAAACACTTCAAAGTTTCCTTTTTCTCTCAAGTTCAAGTCTTCAAGTTCTTCAAGTTCTTCATCCTATTCTCTCATTCCAACCTCCTAATCACTAGGTAGGGATTTTCTTTCAAGAGTTCTTTCATTTAAAGTTCTTAATTTCTTTATGTGCTCATAGTTTCTCTTGAATCTTTCTTAGAACTTCTTTCCTTTTCTTCTCCTCCTTGTTTCGGCCATGAGCACTTTGAGAGCAAAGGAATGAGAGCTTGATGATGAGGTTCCATGATGATAATGTTCATCACTTGGATAATCTCTAAAGCTTGATCTTTGTTCTTAAGTTAAAGATGTTTTCTTTGTCCTTCCTTCTTGAACTTTGAAACCTCTCACCTTGATGATATTTTAAATGGTTAACATGAACTCAATGATAAGGACTCATGATGTTGGTGTTAATGCATCATCAAGATCATGGTCTCTAGAGCTTCAAATGTTTCTTTTTCTTCTAAAAAGTTTTCGATTCCTTTTCCTTTTCTTCCTTCATATTTTCGGCCATATTGGCCAAGGAAGTTCACAATGGCTTGATGACGAGAGCTTCTAGATGATGACTATGTGTTCATCACAATGAGGCCTTTAGAGCTTGAGTTTTAATAAAAATGTTATTTATGTTTACATTCCAAGAAAAGAAACTTTGTGTTTCAAAGAACCCTTGAGGTTCACTCTTGTTTTACTTTATCTTGTCATGATAAGTTTGGGTTGAGGTTTGAGTTCCTTTAAAGTCTTGTATGAGCTCTAATAAGGAATAAAATGAACTAGCATTCATATTTAAATTCGTTATGCATTGCATGTTTAATTTGAGCTTTGCATTCATATTTAATTTCCAAGTCATCACTCAAAGTTAAAGGCTAAAGAATGGAGTGCATATCATATTTATATTCTTGTCTAGCATATTTACTTTTCATCACTAAAGAACGTAAAGATTTAAAATGAGGTTTGCACTATCACCTAACTAAATCTCAAAGCCTTTCTATTTCGGCCTTAAAGTCGATTGTTGCTGGGCCTAGAGCACTAAAATAAAGAAATGAACTTGCATATTTATATTTCAAGCCTTGCATATTTATATTCCAAGTCTTGCATATTTATTTTAAGCCTTGCATATTTATATTTCAAGTCTTGCATGTTTACCTTAAGCTCTCACTTTATTTTGTAATGAAGACTAAAAATGAAGTGCATAGCATGTTTAAATTATGTCATCACTTAAAAGATCTTAGAGCTCAAAGACTTACTCATTTTATCTCAAGTTAAAATTTAATGAGGGAGCATTCTTTGAATGCATGATTTCGGCCTTATAGTGATGATGAACTTGGAATGAGTTTCATCTAGCTTCAAGGACCAATAAGTTAAGTTTTAAGAATTCTCTAAAGTCTCATGAATTTGTTTGAGTTTAAGACCAACAAGGTCCAATGAATTTAACTCTCTTTTAAGGAGGGATTAAGTGGTCACTGACCTAAGGATGTTTTTAGTCTCTTTGACAAGATAAAATAGTTTGCAAAAGAGTTTTAGAAGTCTTGAAAATGATTCCAAGAGAAACTAGCAACTTATGTGTTTTAAAAACATCAAGTTATGTATCTTTTTGGGACTTAATGTTTCTTTCCTTCCATGATGGGTTTACTACTGTATGATGATGCTTAGATGTGTTATGATGTGTGGAAATTATGTATGATGAGGTAGGAACACTTCTATGCATGTTAAAAGAGAAATTAGCTTTCTAGAAAAACCGTAAAGTCAAGATTGAGCATAGTTTTACCCCATTTAGTTGTGGACATTGCCCAAACTGTTTCAACGGGGATATAATCAGATTAGGATTGATTAATCATGAAAAATTTGGTTACATTTGAAGTAGGAATGAATTTTGGTACCTATAGAGAAACTAGTAACTAGAAAATCGTAAAACCGCAATTCTAGAACTCTTAGAACATTTAATTCTTAGAATCTGTCTAGAAACCTTAAACTGTAGAGAACATGGTTTATTATTAGTTCCTTGATATAGGAATGACTCATAATTGGTTTAGGTTTAACTTATAGCACCTTAGGCGAAGACAGAACCAAGAAAGGGTCTAAAACGCAAGTTCTAGAACCCCGTAATCATAAGCTTATAACGATGCCCCTAAGGAATGATGTTATTCAGATTTAATAGAGAGCATAAACAAATGATAAGATTTGATAAGAGAGAACCCTTAGGTGCATAAAAGTTTGATAGGAGATGATAGGTTAACTACATCACAAGTTTAAGGCCCGTAAGGATCAGAGCATAAAATACCGTAGGACCAAGTGCATAACGAATCTTTAATGTTGCTTGTGAAAGTATGAGGATGATTATGTGAATGCATGAAATTATGATGAAGGATGCATGTTTGATTGACTTATGTGGCATAAAGAAGAATTTGGAAGAAATTCGACATACTCTGATTATCTTGTCAATTTACGACAAATTCGGGACTGAAAAGTTTTGAAAACCTATGAAATTTTTATGAGGTACTAAGATGGGTTCTCGGATGACACCGGTTCGGCCGAGCACCTCCGGAGAACTCATGTGACATCGGTACTAAGATTAATTCTTGGGTGACACCGGTTCGGCCGAGCACCCCCAAGAAATGCCCCCTAGCCCCTACTGGATAAGTCGGGATTATGTTTATGATTATGTTACGCTTATCGAGATTGATAAGTAAGAACTAGTGACGACTAGTTGAGGTATGAGCTCATAACCTAGAGATCGACCGTTAGGGTGACACCGGTTAATGCCGAGCATCCCAGGCGCTTGTCTTTTAGGGTGGCCTATGAGGAAGTTATGATGATTATGTCACAAAGAGAATTTATTTGCCACTTTATGCCACTACTATTATGATGTTCTTAAATATATGATGATTATTCTTGTATTGAGTAGAGCCATGCATACATCTTTTAATATGTTTGCATCCATGACATTAATAATCACGCTAAAATGAACAGACCTTGGCTAAACTATGTTTTAGAACCTAAAAATGGACTTAATGCATGCTCACTTATTTTGTATAACTAAACCCAAGGTTCCTGAGGACGTAGATGATGACACCTAGGTAGTAGGAGGCTCTACTGAGATTCTTTAGCCAAATTCTCACTCCCTCTATTTCTTTCTTTTCGTCACGTCTTCAGATGGCGACGTTCGTGGTTTTCGTGGACACCCCGACGTGGGAGGTGTACTATGACCCGGATCATGGGTCATACCATTTTGAGGGACAGTGCACAGTACAAGTCTTCATGTTCATAGGACGTCTCTTCGCTCACCCCGTGCACACCATCGCTTCTCCCCGACAGCACCCTACGGCAACGACGAGTGGGTTTTTGAGCGCGCGCATATGCATAACAAGAGAGTGCTCCGCATGCACACCGCCGCCTCAGCCATGCGAGACTATCCTGATTACGTGCCCCGGACCTACTTCTCGAGGCAGGCTGCGTCAGAGGACCCGCTACCCTTCCAGTATAGCGAGCTGCCCCACTCCACCGATGAGAAGGCGGTGGAGGATATCGTGACTCGGCCATGACTTGCACGGCGGCGGAGATGGAGCACCGCTGGAGGTCACTCTTGATCCGTTCGCCTCTTTACGCCGGCTCGCCCTTGATTTCGGATATGTGCCTCGCTCGTGAGATGGACGTCAGTAGGAGGTGACGTACGACCGATGAAGTACCCGGGTAGAGCACACACCAATTAGATGGGGATGAACCTTCTTTTGTTTTAGAGGTCATCCCGTTATTTGCACTTGGGTATGGGAGTTGTTTTTGTAGTTTCTGTTGCATTTTCTCTTGTATTTCCTTTTTAGTTGTATTGCTCATGTTGTATCAAACTAAGCCCCACTCTACACAAGTGGGCATATCATATATTATATAAATATGCAGTTCAATGTTATTATGATGTGCTTTTACTTGCTTATGTGATGTTACTATGCGATGTTTGCTTTATTACCTTTCGTGCATTACTAGTTAACGTGTCGCGCGTCTCTCACTTTGCTTTTATAATTCAAAAAAAATTACGGTATTTCATTAAGTATTTTGAAGTAATAAGGAAGCTATGACGTAACAGACTAATGATTAACCTAATTATGTTCTAGAGTATTGGGTTAAAAATTAGGATGTTACACCCATCAAGAGAGAAAAGAAATGATTTCCTTCTACTATCTGTTTTAAGAGGGGACATCCACCTGACGAATGCTTTATGAAAAAAAAATCATGTAAAAAAGGTTGGACAACCTTCATCTCAAACTGACTCCAGAGGAACCATGTAGATATGGGTACCTAAAATAAAAAATACATTCATTGCAGGTATGCTTAAGGACGCATGTGGAACCTAAAAATAAATGGTACATGAACAGTGGCTGCTTAAGGCACATGTTCAGATCAAGAAAATGGTTTAGAAATCTGTGACTTAAAAACTTAGGATCAGTAAAATCTGCAGATGGAGGTAAAGCCAAGGTCACAAGCATAAGAGATGTTGGTAAGGATGATTCTCACCAAATTTCTGATATTCTGTTAGTTAATGGACTAGCTCACAATGTACTAAGTATCAGTTAGTTTTATGACCAAGGTTTCAATGTTATATTTGATGCTCTTTCTTGCAAAGTAGTAAGCCCTACATCAGAACAAGTAATTTTATTTGGAAAGAGGCACGATAACACTTATGTGTTATCCTTGGATGATTTAAAAGATATAAAATGTCTTGTATTTTTCACAGACAATAAGTAGTTGTGGCGTAAGAAGCTTAGGCATGCTTATCCAAAGCTTACTTTTGAGCTCTCCCAGAAAGAGCTTATTAAAGGCCTTCCAAAGATCATATTTGATGAGGATTCAACCTGTGACGTCTATGAAAAAGGCAAGCAAACCAAAGATTTTTTCCACAACAAGCTTGTGGTTTCAACCACTAAACCACTTGAGCTTTCACATATGGATCTTTTTGGTCCTACCAAGACTGCTAGTCTAGCTGGAAAAAAGACACTGCCTTGTTATTGTGGATGATTACTCCATATTTACATGGGTTATATTTCTAGCTTCAAAGGATGAGGTCTTGGAAAAATTTAAAGTCTTTGCAAAACGTGTTTGTATTGAAAAAGATTCTCAAGTTAGCTTTATCAGATCTGATCATGGAAGGGAATTTGAGAATCAAGCTTTTAATGAGTTTTGTGAAAAACATGGCATTCTTCATGAGTTTTCTGCACCTAGAACTGCTCAACAAAATGAGGTAACTGAAAAGAAAAACAAAAGCTTCCAAGAAATGGCTAGAACTATGCTGTTAGAAAGTCGTTTATCAAAAGGTTTTAGGGCAGAGGTTGTTAATACCTCTTGCTATGTTCAAAACAAAATTTTTCTTGGGCCAATTATTAAGAAAACTCCTTATGAGCTATAGAAGGGTAGAAAACCCAATATATCATATTTTCATATTTTCGGCTCATGTTTTATTCTTAACACTACGGTCAAACTTGCCAAGTTTGATCCTAAGTCTAATGATGGTATCTTTCTAGGTTACTCTTCTGTGTCTAGAGCTTGCAGGGTATACAATAAGAGAACAGCATGTGTTGAAGAGACCATTCATGTCAAGTTCAAAGAGCTTAGAAAAGACCTTATTGATGATCTTGAAGACCTAGAAGACAGCTTTGAAAAGATGCATCTCAAAGGGACTTCTGATGGCAAGATGATGAAAGACAAGACTTCAGAAAGAAAGCTCCAGAACATAAGCATTTCAGAAAATTTGCTCAAGTTGCCCAAAATATCAAAAAGTGATATTTCTAACCATCAAGAAGAGCAATATGAAAATGATGGAGAAGCTGAAGAATCTCAAGGTCAAAGAAACTACAAAGGAGTTTTTGATTTAAAAATCGTTTCTCAAAACAATGTTCTTGGAGATATCTCTAAGGGGGTGAGAACCAGATCATCCCTTAGAAATATGTCAAACTATGCTTTCATCTCCATCATTGAGCCTAAGTGCATTGAAGAAGCTTTGAATGATCAAAGTTGGGTAGATGCTATGGAAGAAGAATTAGATCAATTCAAGAAAAGCAAAGTTTGGACTCTTATTGAAAAATCAAAGGGTAAAACCATCATCGGCACAAAATGGGTGTTTAGAAATAAACTAGATGAAGCAGGCAATGTTGTCAGAAACAAGGCAAAGTTGGTTGCACAAGGCTATAATCAACAAGAAGAAATTGACTATGATGAAACCTTTGCACCAGTGGCTCAGTTTGAAGCCATCATAATGTTACTTACTTTTACGGCCTACAGAAAGTTCACTCTCTATCAAATGGATGTCAAATGTGCATTTCTGAACGGGTTTCTCTTCGAAGAAGTATATGTGAAGCAGCCACCTGGTTTTGAAAGTGAAGGTTTGTCCAACCATGTCTTTATGCTGACAAAGGCTCTCTATAGTTTAAAACAAGCGCCACGAGCTTGGTATGATAGATTGAGTACCATCCTGCTTAAGAATGGTTTCGAGAGAGGTAATGTTGATACTACTCTTTTTACTCTTGATCAAAATAATAACTTTCTGATAGTTCAAATATATGTTGATGACATTATATTTGGCGATTTTGATCATTCTCTCTGTGAAAAGTTCTCAAAATTAATGTAGAGTAAATTTGAGATGAATATGATAGGTGAACTCAAGTTCTTTCTAGGCTTGCAAATAAAACAACAAAAGGATAGGATTCTGATCTATCAAGAAAAGTACACAAAAGAGCTTTTAAAAAGATTTAATATGGATTAAGCAAAGCCTATGAGCACTCCCATACATCCATCTCAAATCATAGATGTGGATGAGAATGGTGAGAAAGTATCGTAAAGTAATTATCATGGAATGATTGGTTTATTACTGTATCTTACAGGTAGGAGACTAGACATTCAGTTAAGTGTGGGAATTTGTGCAAGATTTCAATCTAACCCAAAACAATCACTCTTAAATGCTGTCAAAAGAATTCTTTGATATCTATTAGGTACTACTAATATTGGCTTGTAATACTAGAAAGGTTCTTGTTATATTGTAGGATTCTATGATGTTGACTATGCTAGAGATAGAATTGAAAGGAAAAGCTTCTTTAGAGAAATATTGATCACATGGTCATGCAAAAAGCAAAACACGATTGCTCTCTCCACTGTTGAAGCTGAATGTATAGCTGCTGCAAACTGCTATTCTCAGATGCTATGGATAAGAAATCAACTAAATGATTATCACTTGAGGTACTCCAAAATTCCTATCTTTTGTGATAATGCAAGTGTTATAAATCTTGCAAAGAATCCTATTCAGCACACTAGATCCAAGCATATTGACATTAAACATCATTTCATTTGTGATCATGTTCAAAAGGGTAATATTGAGTTAATGTTTATGAATATTGAAGGCTAAGTGTCAGATATATTCACAAAGCCATTAGCTTAAGATCACTTTTGTGCTTTGAAAAGGCTTTTGAACTTAAATGTTTTCAAAACTGCATAGTTTTTCATGCATAAACCATATCTGGGTTCTCTCTCCCTCTTTTCATCTCTCAAAATTAAAGCCCAAAAAAGAAAGATCTCAGTATGCAAGATCGGATATATTTCTTGAAGTTTAGAAAATAGATCAGAAAGAAGAGAGGTATCTCAAACATTACATGGGGTGTTCAGAAAAAAGATATGAGAACAAGAAACTTGAAGCTTGTAACACCATAATAAACCCAACTATGCTTAAGTTCGCATTTGGATTCTATTAGTTGTCACTTATACCTTGTGTTCATTTTCTTTTGAAATTAACTAAAGAAAATAGTGGATAACTTTTTTTTTGTCCAATTACTTTTTGAAAGCTTAAGCCCGTGGCGAGAATTAAAATATGTAATGTTTACGTAGATGATAATCAAAATTACTTTGCACACTTACTTAATTTAATAAAGCAGAATAAGGGAGTAAATATAAAATTATTATCACATAAACTAAAATATAACTACTTGATATATGAGTCATACTAGGACATATATCATAGTAATAGGTTCTTACAACTAACAATATAAGTTTTACTACTCCTGGTCTATTCTTCACAATCTATAACATAACTAAAATCAGAGTGCTAATTCTTGGAGGTTCTAAAGTCTTCACATGTTGCCTCCTTCCTTAACTATAGCTCCGTTACTTCATGTGGACTCATTTGTCTTTGGTGACGACAACAGAAAGAGAAACATAGGAGTGAGAAGTACAAGATTTCTCAATAGGAGTTCCTATTTGCGCTAATCGTGTTATTGTTGTCATCCCAATCACTTTGGGTTTATTATAAAAGGTAGACATACAGATGGTTCAATTACTAGGTTTTTCACAAACATAATTAGCCGAAGTGTAGTTGCTTTTAAACTATTCTTATAACATTAATAGGAATATCCATTCAGTTATTCATTGATCATACATATAATGTGAATTACTAATGAACAATAAATAATTTAGGAAATGGATGCATTTCATGATTATTCATCCTCAACATTTACTTGAGTTGTGATCATCATCCTTTCTTTCATTAAAATATATTTCAGTTACTCAAGCAAAGCAAGTAATCCAAGTAAGATAGGTTCACCATAACCGTATGCAAGCACTTAACATTTTATACATCTTTAACTTGATTTGGTCTTTCACTCACCGAGTGCACCAACACAATGTCTTAACGACCTCTGTGGGTAATGAGCTCATACTGTGGTCGTTGCCATAACTTGTTTCATGAGAAAATCTCAACGGATAGGGTAAGAGGTTAAGCAGTGAGCTTCTCCCATTACTTTTTATTCATATTCATATCCACTTTTCATACCTTTATGGTTTGGCTCAAGTCCACTTTTCCAAACTTTCATTGCCTAGCTCAAGTCCACTTTTCCAGACTTTCATTGTTTAATTTCATCAGTGCCATATATCATAGTTCATAAAATCTCATGTAAAGTCTCATATTTATGCAATAGACTTTTCATTTGAGCCTCATATGATGTGAACATTCTCAAATCATGTTATGCATAACATTCACATTGTATTAAATATAACACTTTAAAACATTCATGCATATAATAAGTCATTCATGATCATTCACAACATTTCATACACATTCAAGATCATAGGTCAAAGTCATACATTATGTGTGTCTCAAGGTTATTAAGTCTTATTTAATTAAAACATAAGCTTAGAGGTCAAGAACTTAGTTCTCTTAGTCATTTATGAGTGAAAATCCTTAATTATGTATAATTATAGATTGTATATCTTTATTATATTTATATTAATCTGATAAGTATTATTTAAATAATTTTTAACCTTCTTGAAAATAGTAATTACAAATTTACCCTTAAAAGTGCTATTTTTGCCTATTAGAGTTTTATAGCTTATTACCAATTCTGACATGTTTGCATGGAAATTTAATTTCTCTCACTACACTTATTCTCTCAAGAAAATAAATGTATGCTTAGATTCCTGACTCAAATACCTTTCTCTGAACGTGAATTTCACATAAATATTCTATTTGAAATTACTTTTATACCCTTACAAATTTACCCTATTCTAGCAGTGTCCAAGACCCAATCCGTAACTTATTTCATAGTTCTGGAATCATATGCACCTTTTCAATGCATATATTTTATATGTCTGTGTTCCTTGTGATCTCAGCTTTCCAACAAAATCATTTTCACACATTTTCCATTTTTGTAGAAAAAGAAAAGCTCAGTTTAGTGTTAAAGGTTAGACAGCATCTTTAGTAAAAAGACTGAAATTTGAAAAATTATATCTTGAGCTAGAGAACTCCTTTTCGAATGATTCCTTTTGGAGAGTGTTCTTTAGTAAGTCTAGTTTGTAGTAAAAATACTTTTATTCCTGAAAACTACATATTCTGTGAGTTTCAGTTTTTGAAATCGCTACTACTAGAAACAGCCAAAAATCTAGCACTTATCATTTTCATGTTTTATGTTACTTCTTTCAACACAAGGACCACATATGCATATTCTAAACAACATTTAAGCATGAAGAAATCATAAAATCACTTAGGAAATATAAAAAACATGGGAGTTTCACAAAATATTTTTACAACATCCCCTTGAAACATTTTTGTCAACAAATATAAGCTTGATGACATTCTAACCATGAGCAAGACTAGATGCCATCAAGACTTGCACTACCAAAGAGAGGGCTCCTATTCTCTTCACTCCTAGAACTTGAACAAGAAGCTTGATGTACAGTGACCCTTTTGGATCTTTGCTTGAAAACTAGTGTCTTTGAGATAATATTTTTTATAAGAGTTAAAAAGTGTAACTCTTGCAAGGCTTGTGAGTTATTTGGGCTAAGATTCAAGTATTTTATGTGAGGTTTGATGATAGAGAAGCTTTCTTTGAAGTGAGGAGTAGAAGAAGGAATAGAAGAGGAAGAACAAGAATAAGAGAGAATGTTAGAAGTCTTGGAAACTTAGCAAATGAGTAAAGGTACACAATGAAACAGAATTTGGTCCTTTATATAGGCCTCAAGGCCGCTGCCCTATGGCTATGTTTGGGGATGATTTTTGTCTCCAAAAACTCATTTAATTGGAGTAAATACTAATTAGGATTTAGTTGAGGTTACTAGCTAGTTTTTATGCCAAATAATATGCCTAATGTAGCTCAGCCCACACCTATATATGTTGATAATGACAAGTTGTCAAAACTTTGACATCTATCAAACTTTCATTGAGGCATGCAAACTAAGATCAAATCACAATTTTTCCTTCCTAATGATAATGTAACTGTGGGGTATCATGGGGATCATGGAATGATTTTTGATTCTTTCATGCATGCATGTATCATAGATTCTTGTCATGGGACTCTAGGATTACTACATGATTTAATTTTCAAACTTATGTGTGTATAAATGCATATGTGTGTATATATATACATATATATATATATATATATATATATATATATATATATATATATATATAGATGGCTGAAAATATGCATGTGATGTATTTTCTTGTCTTGCCATAGCATTTAAATAATTTACTTTGTCAGTATTACACTCATACTGTTAAATAAGTTATCTGTAGAAACTTATATTGATAAATTAATATTCTAAGCTAGAGATTTGCTATTTTAGGTTAGTTTAGCTTTTAACCATTCTTAGTATAAATCAAATGGCTTATATTCATTCTTGTTCAAAGACAAGCTTAGGGATTTGTGCAATGGCATTTTTGTAATTCTATAAATAAAATAAGGGTATCTTTATCATTTATTTATAAGTCAAGGGTACATTTGTAATTTCCTTTTCATAGTAAGGGTATATTCATAATTTCACTAGGTAATGGCAATCTTGTAATTTCTTACATCTTTCTCTAGACATACTTGAGTATTATAATATAATTTATTAGACTTCATGACATTTGTCCGTTATCTATTGGCTCTACCCATTTTTCATCTTAATCATTAATTAGGAGTCATTAATCTTTCTAATTAACTCCTTTTCATTATTTAACTCTTAACCTTTCATTGACTAATTATATTTATTAGTCATTTACTCAAGCTGATTTACTTAATAAATCATAAACCATTAATGTTGACTTTTTTCCACTATAGGGCCAAGGTCAATGGTCTTGTCGATAAATCAATTGCTCGAGTTTATCGAGTCAATCAGCCTAGACGAAATTTGGGATGTTAAAAAGCTTGTATAAGAAAAGGTTTCAGAATGAGACGATATGCTTATCAATGGGTCAGAAGGTGAGAAGTAAAACTCAGAAAGAAAGACCATTAGAAATTAGAACTCGAGTCAATAACCTTTCTTTCTGAAAGTAATATGATAAGGTAGGACAGTTCCTTCTCTTTTTAATCTTCTCTTTGCCACGTCGCTTCACCTTCTATCAGTTACATCACATCACATAAATAACCCTCACATCTCACATGTTATCACTTCTTTTATTATCTACCTTCCATCCAACACCCTAAGCTTCAAACCGTTTCATCTCTCACAAACCTCTGTCTCTCATAACCTTTCTTTGCTTCAAAGATTAAACCTTTGTTTTTCCCATCGCTCTCATGGGCGAAGGAAAGTTTTGTTCAGGACACATTGCTTCAATGGAACACTTTAGATGTTCACTGAATTGATCCCTCAAGATCATTATGAAGACAATTTCTCTCGGCATCCCATAGCCCCTGGGAAAAGGTTAACCTAGATGCTAATGGCTCAGGTTCTCATACTTCTGGAAGTTTTCTCCTTTCAACGATGGAAAGGGTTTCTTGACTTCACTGACCGAGTTTTCTTTGGAATGGTCATTGCTTTTTACTCTAAATTGGTTTAGGTGACCGACTCTGTACTGACTTCATACATCAAAGGAGTTGATATAAAACTTAGTATCATGGATATTTCAAGCATTAACCTTGTTCCTGATGAAGGTATAATGACTTGTTTTTTTTTTTAGTGCTGTTGTGATAAAATAATTAAATGTGAATAATCTATAGGGATTTTGAAAATTTCGATAGACATAGTTATGATCACAACAAAATGAGGAGTTTGTCGAAAAAATAAAAATTAATTTAATATTATAAAAAAATTTAATATAATAATATTTTTAACCAAAGATATAAGGTAATATGGATGAGACCCTATAAATGGTATAAGGACATAGATAAAAATAAGGATAAGGATATTTATATATTTTAACTCGATAAAATTTATTTTATGTCAATCGAGTACCGAAATAGTAATATTCGATACACTGAAATGATAATAACTAGTACATCAAAACACTAAATCTGGTAAAAATAATGGATATTATCAGATCCCAGATAATTTTTACTTATTATAATCAAATAAATATATATATTTCTAATACTAATAGAAGGCAAAATTGATATGGAAATATTAATCTCCTTACTTTCTTTCCAAGTTAGTATATTATAAAAAGGAAAAAAGAAAAGAAATGACATTCTTCTCAGTTACACACACAGACTTCACAATTCTTCTTCTTTCCACCACCATTTCCACTTTCTTTTGCTTGAAACTCCATGAAACCACCAAGTCTTTGAAGGTTACATTTAGATATACACATAAACTAGTTCAAGAACACTTTCTCTACATCAAACTCAAGCCAAAACCTTGTTAAACCCTTCAAACTGGTCCAAACAGCAACTCAAAAAAGGGTTGGAAAGTGGGTTTAAGCCTTGATTTAGAGAAGAAAAAGCTAGAGAAAGTTTAGCAAAAGCTTGGAAGAAAGGTAAGAAAAATCTATGTCTATTACTTGGTGATTGTTTGGCTAGTTTGTTAATATAAATCCTTGAGATATGTTTGAAATTATTATATGAAATCTGAAATTTATCTTCAAGATTCATATATCTATGTGAGTTGGATGAATATAAAGGATGCAATAGATATGAGTTTATGAACTGGTTTAATTGATACAGGGGATTTTTGATCCGTAGGAGAAAAGCCTTAAAGTTCACCTAAGAGAATTGGTTTAAATTCTTGAAATTATAAGAATTACTACACAATGAGTTTTACAAGTTTCTGGTAGTATAAAATCTCATAAAATTTTAGTAGACCTTATAGAAAAATCTCGTAATAGTTTTATAGCTTTTACAAAAAATTCTCATCACAGTTTAGTAGACTTTATAGCAAAATCTCATAATAGTTTAGCAAATTTCTTAAGAAAATCTCATAAAAAGTTTACCGGATTTTATAGAAAATCTCGTAAAATGTTTAGTTGTTTGTTTTCAGAAAGTCTTGTAAAAATTAAAGATAGATTTTGAGCAGAATATGAATATCTTACAAGACTTTAAGGAAATATCTCATAAGAATTTAATGAAATTTCAAGGAAATCTCAGACAAGTATAAGAAACCGAGCTTCATAAAGAGAGGGAACATAAGAAAATAAGTCTCACACAAAGAGAGGGAAATCAAGAAAATAGGCTTTATGTAATAATCAATTGCTTAATGGTAAGCTCATAGATTCACGGGTAGTAGTAGACATGCTGCGCCCTTAGAACTATATCAGGTTGTAATCACGACGACGTTACATCGTTAGGAGAAAAGGATGTACTGAGGATAGCGAGACTATTAAGATGAGATGGAGTAGACGTACTACATCTAGTGAACTATATCAGGCTGTAACATGATGACGTTACATAATTGATAGTACGATCCACAGAGAAGTATATCAAAAGAATCCTATGAGTTCTACTATCAAGCCTAAACTTTAATAACAACATCATGTCAAAGAGGAAATGAAATTGATGAAATAAAATGAAGTATATCATGTCAAAGAGATGAATTATATCAGATAGTAACACAAGGTGTTACAAAGAATAAATAAGATGGATGTATTGAAAAGAAATGTTTGAGATCTATATCAGGATATAGTATGAGATACTATATCAAGTGAAGTATATCAGGTTGTAATACGAGATATTACAGCACAGGCAATACATCAAAAGAGAAGTATATCAGAAAATCATAAGTAATTCTTTCCTAAAGCCTAAAGTTGTTCATGAGTTTATGATAAAGAAATCATGAAGTAAACAAGATAAGTATTATATGAACAACCAAAATAAGTGAAATTCTAAGACTGTATAGGTATGAAATATACAGTTGAGGATGAACCATACTCAAAATATTATGTTAGATTAAAGAGAGAACAAGCAATAGCAATCATTTTATAAAACATCTAAGATGCTTTAATCATTTTAAGACTATGTCAAAAATTACTGTGTGGTAGACTAGTGTTTTTCTTACTAGGAGTCCTTGATTCTCATTCCTGCTATTATCATATTTTTATATAGATTGCAATGATGATGACTATTTTTTGGAGATCTTTAGGTGGTATTGGCATCATAGTCCAAGTCTTATGATGATTAGTCTTTTTATCTTCCTTTGATGAATTTTGAGGTAGTACCTTACCTAGACTAGAGGGTTCCTGCGTGAACCAGGGTAAGGGTTTGATATAGTTATGGATACTGTTGTTTTGTCTTTGGATAATACAATTATGTATTTTTGACATATTATTTATGTTCAAACATAGAGACATGGAGAGAAGTTGTTTTATGTTTTTCACAAAAAGCAGGCTCATATGTAATAATACATATATACTCCTCTAAGATCAAGCAGAGTTTACAAGTAACAACTACTCTTTATAAGGTTATGGCTTAATCATAGCTTTATAGTGTGAAGGGGTGTTATAAAAGGCCTTAGATTGGTTTCACAACCCTTGGTGTTTCAGCCGAAGAAGTCTCCAGATGTCTTACAAGTTCATGAAGATATCATCCGAATGAAATCACTATAGCATTGCTGAACTCAGATGCAAGGCAAGTTTTTACAATCATTCAGTTCTCTTTGCTTTCTCGTTTAGGTAGCACCCACCTTTTGGTTGGAATGGACTGTATGTTACTTTTTTGTTTGTTAACAAAAAAAAGAGTAAACTTGCCTTGATTAATTTTTAATCATATTTTGAGTGCCATTTCCCCTAAGCAAAGAAAAACTATTGCTGTTCCTTATGGGATTCTGTTGACCAAAATTTTTGAACATTTACATTACCTTCTTGCAAATGAGTGGTATGAATATATGGAGGGTACAAAGTACACCTTCAACTCCTTTAGAACCCTAAGAAGACCAACTGATGCTGCCTCCTCTAGTGTCAAAAGACAGAGTTTGAGGATTAGAGATACAGATGTTGAAAAGGCAGCCAAAGAAGCTGAAAGCAGAAAGGGCAAAAGAAAAATAATCATTCTTAAAGACGGTTCAAATAATAGCAAGAGGCCTAAGATAATCATCAGATATGGAGGTGCACCTAGTGATCATAGAATGACCTCAAATTTTGAGCAAGAATCCTCTATGGAAATGTCTTCACAGAGTAACTCTGCTACTACTACTTCTCTTCTAGAAGCTGAACAACTTACTGCTTCCCCTTTACTGATCCTTCTATTCAGGGTGTTGACCCTTCATCAAGCTAGCCACTACTAGCAGTGCAGCCTAACTACATAGAATTTCAATTGATAATGCAAGAACAATGCCTCATCAACAATCATTTAAATGATTTAGAAGCTGTGTCTCACAGGCATGAAGCATTTCTCCTAGAAATACTTCATGAAGTAAGGCGTCAGGGCTAATAATGGTGCTATTGGTTTCTAGCTCATTCCTCTCTTTTTGTTGATGACAAAAAGGGGAGAAGAATACTGAAGAAAATACTCTTGTGCTATGAAATATTGGGGGAGTTTGAACTAAGGGGGAGCATACTTAGAAATTTTTTTAGCATACTGTATTTCGTTTGTGAACAATGTATATCTTCCTGCTTTGTTTGTTCTAATATTTCCCTCAACTATGTCTTATATATCACTTCTATTGCTTATATCTATGCTTTGATTATGCATGCTTAATCGATTTCATTGTTTCCAATTCATGCGCCTTCTTGAATAGTATGGTTAGTCAAAGATGTGCTGAAAATGGAATCAGTCAAGATAATATATCATAAGTGTTACTTGTTATGTTGTCAACCATGAGGATCTTCAGAATGTTCTTTTCTTTTGACAAAAAATCAAGCTGGTTGTTTACACATAGCTTAAATGTCTTTCTCTTTAACATCTGTTTTGATATCACTCAGAATATACGTTAAGTGTCTTATGTTTTTATATGATCCATATCATGCCTTAAGAAAAAGAACTTCCTAAAAATCTTTCTTTATGACATATTGAAAGAATATATATATCACATTTGCATTTCTGTAATAATTCTTTCAATTATCTCTTCAAAGATTTTCTTCAAATTGGTTTGTCATCATTAAAAAGGAGAGATTGTTAGCTCTAGAAATCTTTTATGATTATCTGTTATGAATGATAACAAAGCCAATTTAAAGAAAATATTCTGAAGAATGTCTAATTTTCTCCTTGAGCTTCTTGACAAAGCATAACAGGCTCTCTCATTTGCATAATATGCATTTGAAACAAAAATAATTTCACTTTACATGTACAACCATGTTTTGTCTCATGAAAAGAGATTGTGATTAAAAGAAAGTGAATATTATATCATACAAAGAAGGCATACATACCTCATAGTTGAAAGAAAATCATATCAAGAACAAGAAACTAAGGCAAGGGACTTTAGAAAGCACACTTGAAAGGAAGATATCAAATATCATATGAAGTCAAAGTGATCTGCTATCTTCAAACATCTTTCTAGTAAAAGTTTGGAATATCAATGAACAATGTTTGAAGACACGAAGATTCATTCTTCATCAAGGAAATGATATGAAGTTCAAAAAGCTTACTCTCAGTGAAATAATGTTTTCAATTAGAAGAAAGAGGGAAAATTTTTTAATTTCAAATTTGAATTTGCTTCTAGAAAAGTCATATCCTGGTGTCAGAACCAGTCAATCATCTCTTCTGCCTTTGAAGTCAACCATCAAAACATTCCAGAAGAATGTGTCTAGAAACCATGGTTCAGAAAATAAGAAGTAGTTTCTGAAGAATATTAGAAACCTCTTCTCTCACAACTGCTTCTGTAGGCTGATCTGACAAAACAGAAAGGCTACTCTTCTAAACTTTCTTTCCAAGACACAAATGGATAATCAACACGTGTCCCTGGAAGATCTGATTAAAGGCAATAGTTTTAAGGAAAGACCTCTATAAATAGAGATGCTGTGCTCCTCAAAGGATAAGTACTTAACATTAAAAGATAGAGCTGAAACGCTACCAAAGTTGTCCCTTCATCTGTCTGTTTGTTCTCTGTTTGAAAGTCATTTCCTTTTATATTAAATCTTCTTTCTACACCTCATAGATCATATGCTCTTATAAGGAAGAAAATATAGAAAGAAGTCATTCAAGATTCTCAAAGTTCCTTTCATTGTAAATTTAAAGAAATCTTGAATGCAGGTTAGTTTTAGTGGCAATCCAAATATATAACCTTTGTATCCTTGATCCGAAAGTGATTAATATGAGATAACTTGAAGAGGCTCATCAAAGACTACTTGCAACGTGACTGTAAAAGTGTTCTTTACAGCTCACGGTTTTAGCTTGAAAAGGCTGTTGAATAACTACTAGGTATGTGATAGTAGGGGTGTCTACTAGTCACTAGACATAGCTTGAGAAGGCTACTGAAAAGAATATCTTTATTCTTTCTCTGGTTGGAGGAAGAGGTAGTGAAACTCAACAGTTGTTAAGGACTGGATGTAGGCAGGTTGACCGAACCAGTATAAAACTCTTCGTGTTAGTTCTTTTCTTTCCTTTATCTCTTTTTATTTCCATATCTGTTATTTTTTCAGTTTCAAGTTTTGAAAAGGCTTTAATACGTCTTTCCTTATTTGCTCAAGTTTAGAAAGTTTACTTTCTAAAAATGTTTAATGCTATTTTCTACTGCGCTACAAGTTCATCTTGATAGCCTTTTTGATAAAGTTTTTCAAATCTCCATTGAAGGGAGAAAAGTTCAAACATGATTCAACCCCCCTTCTCGTGTGTTTTTCTACTTACAGGTGGAACACATTTGCTTCAGAGTTTGATTAATATCTTTATTCTAAGCATATTTTCTGAAGTTCAGTGCTGCTTTCTGACGACCTAAGTCTTGGTTTCTTGTTCAAGTTACTTTTCTTCAAATTGATAGGCATTCTCAAGCTTGATTTTTTGATATAATTATCACTTTCATTTAGTTCCTATATCTTAAAAAGAGATAAAACATGTTTGTGTTAGCTCCAGAACCTATCAATAAGCGCTAATCAGTTTTGAATGATAACAAACTCAATTTAAAGAAAATACTTTGAAGAACGACTAATGTTTGTCTTGAGTTTCTTGTGAGATTATAATAGGTTTCTATTGTTTAGTAAGAGTAAGACTTACTCAAATGAGAATATATTTCACTATGCATATGTAAACATATTTATCTCATGTTACGTGAATTGATTTGAAATGGAAGTGAAATTATATCCTTGCTTAAGCAATAGATAGCTAATAATTTGAAGAAGATATCAACACTACAAGAAATCAAGTCCTAAGACTTGAGAAAGTAGCACTGAATATCAGAAAGTATACTTACATGAAGATATCAAACAGTCTCTAAAGACCAGATGTTACACTATCTTCAATCGGCACAATCACAAATTAGTCATCATCAAAATTGTTGGATTGAATATCAGAAAGTGAAGAAATCATCAAAGGATCTGTTACGCATGTCAGAAAGCTCACTTCACTGTCGAACGCTGAGCGTTACTGAAAATGAAGGAAAAATCGAATTTCAAAAAGTCAAATCCTGGTGTCAGAATTGACTAATCATCTCTATTGCCCTTGAAGTCAACTATCACAAGTCTTAGAAGAAAGAGTTCAAGAACCACGGTTCAGAAAGTAAATGTAATTTTTGAATAACATCAGAAATCTCAATTCCATAATGGCTTTTGGAAACTGATCTGACAGACAAATAGACTACACTTCTAGACTATCTTTTCAAGACACAAATGGATGATCAACACGTATCCATGGAAGAACATATCATAGGCAATGGTCACAAGGAAGACCTTCTATAAATAGAGATGTTATGCTCTAATAAAAAAGAGAAAGACTCTGTGCTTAAAGAGGAAATTCTGGAAAAATCTCTTTTCATCTCCAATTAGATTCATATCCTTATGTAATCAGATTCCTTACTTATAAAAATCTTCCTTCTATGTTGTTAATTATATTTATGTTCTTCCTAGGGAAGAAATGATAAAAGGAAGTTATTCAAGTTTTCCTAGGATCTTTTCATGTGTATGTTAAGGAAACTTAGTTTGAGTGGCAACCCAAACACTAAACTTTTGTATCCTCAATCCGGTAGTGATCGCTGCAAGATAGCTTGGAGAGGCTAATGTAAAACTGTTTGCAACGCGACAGTAAGGTGCTGTTGTTGATCACGATTTAGTTTACAAGAGACTACTTAAAGACTACTTGTAGCTTGGTGAGGCAGGAGCAAGACTACATGGAACTTCGAGAGGTTGGGGCAAGACTACTCAGTTCAGCTTGGATAGGTTAGTTAAGAACTACTTGATTTAGCCTAGAGAGACTTGATCAAAGAATACTTAACTTGTGATAGTTTTTGAGTTTGTTTACGGGTCATAAGGTTCAGCTTGGAGAGGCTGGGAAAAACTATTTGGTTCAGCTTGGAGAGGTTGGTGAAAAACTACTCAATCTGTGGTGGCAGGTGATTTCTATAGGTCACACAGATGAGAGCATGAAAAGGCTAATGTAAAGACTATCTATTTCTTCTTTCTCAGGTTGAGAAAGATGTTTTTAGTGGAACCTAAACATTTGTTGAGTATTGGATATAGGCAGTTTGGCCGAACTAGTATAAAATTATTTGTTTCTCATCTTTTTCTTCTTCATCTCCTTTATATTTCTCTATTGCGCTTTATTATTCAATCATACGCTGAAATAATGTTCTTGCCATTCTATTATTTATTTTATGATGTATGTTTATTAACAAAGCTTCAGAAATCTACTTTCTGAAACTACTAACTATGTTTTCGCTACACTACAAGCTTTACACTTGATATTATCTTTGTTAAAAGTTTCAGATATGCAAAAAGAAGCAATGCATGATTCAAACCCCTTCTTGTGTATATTTCCACTTATATTTTACATATGTAAAGTGAAATTATTCTCGTTTAGTGGAGCTATGTTATGCTAACGAAAGAATCTATTTAATACTTCAAGAAACTCAAGATAAACATTAGTTATTCTTCAAAATATTTTCCTTAAATTAGCTTTGTTGTCATTCAAAACTTATTTCATTAAATCTTTTGGAAGGGTTTTGGAGTTAACAAAAATATGTAACATTTATTTTTAAAAAGTAATTATTTTCTTGCGCATATTTTCTTGTGTACGTTTTCTTGTGAATGTTTGGAAAACTAGAAAATAGCTTTTTTACCAAAAAAGTTGTTTTGAAAAAAAAAATTTGTGTAGGTATTTTAAATCAATAATAATTTAAGCAGATTAAATATGGAAAAAAAGCTATTTTAGAAAAAAAAAAAGTGGAAACTTAAATGTGAGAATTTTAAGATTTAATTATTTTATAGGTTCTTATAGTTTCACTCAATTTTCAATTAGGTCCCTATAATTTAAAAATTTATAATTAAGTTCGTATAATGTATAAGATTTTCTAATCTGGTCATTGCAATTGTAAAAAATAGAATATTCCATTAATTTTCTACTTTCATCTTCCTTTTCACTATCTTATAAAAACAAAATATTCCATGAATATTCTATTTTTTTATAACAACATAGATCTGAATAAAAAATTTCTTACACAATAGGGACTTAATTATAAATTTTTAAAATATAAGAATCTACTTAAAAATTGAGTAAACCTATAGGGATCTGTAGAATAATTAAACTGAATTATTACAATACCATGAATGAATTGAAAAATCAAATTACTTTCCTAGGATTGAGACGTGGTGTCATGACCTAATAAGGTCATGACTGGAGCAAGGGGAACATGCCTTTTAGAAAGTCTTAATGCATAGATTTCCCTGAAAAAAAAAGAGTTTCCTTTATTTTTTGGCCATTTCCCAAATACAAAACTTGCACAAATCCATTATTTACAGTATCCAAATGCTACAGCTCAACCACAGTACTACCAATATACAAAATGTCTCAAAATATGGTTTTCTCATAAAATACGTTTTTCTAAAATTTACTGCAAATCAAACATAATCCTAACTTGTCAAATCGTGAGGTCCAAAGGAATTTCAAATAATCTCAAATAATATATTTGAGTGCATAAGTAGAAAATATAACATATTACAAAGTTGTTACATCTAAATCCACCAAATAAGTTTTAAAATGCATACCTGCCCTAGATCCCACATGTGAAAAAAAAGAGCTATAACTATCATTTTAGAACAAAGGCTCTTCCCTCAACAAAGCCTACAAATCAAAGTGGGTTTACCACAATGGGGTGTCCAAAATTTACTAAATTAGAGGGGGATTGAAACTGGCACCTGAATATGAAAAAGAAGGAAGGTAACAGAGTGAGTTTGATAACTTAGTTAGTAGATAAAGCATCTATAACCCACATGAGACAATAGCAAAAGCAAAATGATAACATTAGAAAATTGTACAAGAACATAAGGAAATAAATTTGTAGTCAAAGTACACTATTAAGTGGGAAATGATCTTAAGTAAGAAATTCCATCATGGTCATACACTCAGGCAGTCATTTCCTCATGTGATCTCGCCTTCTATTAGGAGCCACTCATAAGTGGACCTGTATTCATCCATCATGCACCATCCTTAGATGGCCAAATATCATTCTCACAATCAAGGTGAACCCTGGCTAATGCCACTTGCCATTAGCTACACTTCATATCTCAAGCATTCCTAAAGAAAATTATAAAAGAACTAATCATTTTCATTGTTCAATAGCTTTTCCAAATATTCTCATCCTGAATACCAAATATAAGCATTTTGATGGATCATTCCAGTTCCAATCATTTTTCAATCCATCAATGCAAATGGGGCTCAATTGATAAATCAATTTTAAATTCAAAAATCCATGTTCATATCCAAACCAATCTTGTAATATTGTATTAATTTATAAGCTATACTATTGGTATGCAAATACCTCCATAAACACTCAATGAATCTAAAAGTAAGCTTTAACTCTGTGTAACACCCTAAAAAATTATTTAAAAATTAATTTGAGCTTTATTAGTCATAATTTCAAAAATTTGATACTTTGAACAATGATGAGAACGATCCAACGGATTTGTAAAAAAAAAATAACATGAATAGTATTTTGCGGTCCCCGCAGGCCGGCTGGGACAGCCGAAACCCTAGAATTGGGACCCGGAGATGCCCAAAATTGAGAAATTATATGATTATGGTTAGAAATAGGTAGAAATGAAGATTTTATACCCGGAATTAATTTTCGGGCAATGTTTGGTTACTCGGGTACATTGTTTTACCCGTGAGTGAAATTTTGTCGCGATTTCTAATCTAGAAAGATAGTTTAATCTTATTAAAGGATAGTGTCTATCCTTTATATACCAAGTGTAAGGCTAAGATTTAATCTTGAATTACAAGATTAAATCATAGCCATTTATCTTGTTTTCTTGTAAGAAAAGTTTGGATTTTATATTAGATAAAGATTAAACTAACATATAATCATTTAAAGCCACCAACTTTGTCATTTTTCACTCTCCATTCTCGGCCAGCAAAAGGGCAACAAAAGAAACCTCCATTCCTTGTTCTTAAAAGCTCCAAAATTGATTTCCAACCTCAAAAACCTTAACATAGAGTTGATAAAACTTCCAAGTTCCTTCATAAAACTTGTTCTACACATCAATATCTACCATTCTAACCGATTGAAATTTCAATTCCTCACTTTGATATCTTATACTCCTCTGCTAAGGAAGGTTTTGGTGTGGGTTTAGGAGCATTGAAGTGGAAGGAATCAACCTTGGAGCCAAGGATCTAAAAGACACCAAAAGTAGGGCTTTATTTGTTTTCTTTTCTTTCAAAATTTGTTTTTAATTTTTCTGATTGGTTTGGCTGGAAATTCAGGATGTGTTGATTGATGATAGATAAATATTTATGTTTTTAATTTGGTGGAGTGTTTGGGGTTGTGGAAAAGTCATTTTTATCAAAAGAGAATTTGAGCCATGTTGCTGGAATTTCGGTTTTTGTACAGGCAGTATTTGTTCACGAATTTTCTGGGCTTTTTGTGGATATTTTTGTGAGCTGAAAAAAATATATGTTGGAGCTAACATCTTGAGTTAGTCCCATGAATTTTCTTGGGTTTTGATTTTGCGTCAAACTACCTTATAAAAATCAAAAACCGAAATTAAGCATATGCTGCCTAAAGTGTTGGAACAAAAGCTGTAAATTTTGCTAATTTTTTTACCATACCAAATGATGGAATTATCACTTCAAATTTTTACAGGGTATTAGAGACATATTGAGGTTTTACCAGGATTTTTATTTCGAATTTTCTGGATTCAATTGCTAGGGTTGAAAATTATGAATTGTGGTTCTTGAGCTGAGGTTGAGTGGTTTCTGACCACCAAATTTGTCTAATTTTGTTAACATAGTTAGAGAATTCTTTTTACGCTGAAATTTTTATAGAACCTTGGGGATACATTGAAGTGTCTTGAATAATTTTTATAGCCTCTAAATTGATTGTTTGATGTGCAAATAAATTTGTGCTACTACAGTGTAAAATCTGCCCACTTGCTGGAAATGAACCAAAGACTTGAAGTGATAATGTAATGGTATTTTGGTTCTAGCATGACATGAATACTTGATGTTAAATATTTGGCCATATGACTTGTGATGTATAAATGCATATTAGAGGAAGTAAAGATTGGTTTATGAAGCATGATTGAAATCACAAGGTGAATGAATGTCTATATGTGTTTTATACATGCATTGGAAAGAAAGTGAATGATATATTAAATTAAGTTCTGTAACCATAAATAAACATAAGATCCTCCGTGACTTGTCAAGGGCAAATAAGAAACATGAGATCTTCTATGACTTGTCAAGAGCAAATAGAGAAACATAAGATCCTTTCGACTTGTCGAGGGCAAATTAGAGAGAGATGAGATCCTTTTGAATAAAGAGAGATGAGATCCTTTCGACTTATCGAGGGCAAATAGAGAGAAAAATGAGATCTTTTCTACTTATTGAGGAAAAATAAAGATAGATGAGATCCTCTTCGATTTATCAAGGGCAATTAAAGATAATTTCCCTACATTTAGTATATACACATTTGTATCATATCAAATCATTTTGATTGACATTATTTCCTATGATTATGAGCTTGTGATAAATGTGTACACAGTGATTGATTCTTAAAAATAAGCCACTTCGGAAATATGATTTGGAACTTTAAAAATGAACCGTTATTATGTAATGCTTGATCACCTTTTTTTTATAAACTGAAGTGGCTGGGACGATGGCGATGACATTATGATTGTGTATTAGGGGGAGTTGCCCTACTGAGAATTATAAAATTCTCACCCCTATTTTGTGTGTTCAGTGTCGTCTCAAAAGTTGATCCAAGAAACGGTGAAGACACTACAAGAAAAACTATACTGGAGTTGCAGTAGTTTAGTAGTGGATGTGTTTATTTTACCATAACTGTATTGTGGTTATATATATGTAAATGTAATAGAGAACAGATGTGTTAAGCTCATAGAGGAGCTTCCCTGGTGTACTTAACCTTGTATTAAATAAATGTTTTGATTTTCCTTGCTATATATATATATATATATATATTTCAGTAGAACTACGACATAGTTATCTCACAAATCAATCAAACTGGCTATAGATAATTATGAAAGGTCTGCTAATTTATAAGTAACAACTCTCGAGTCTGATGTCATGACTTAAGGATGACGTTGTACTTGGGAGGATGTTACACTCTGAACTAGGGCAATTCATTCCCTTAACTAAAATTTGTACAATAAAATAAAATAAACTAACACATGTTCACATTCACCCCTCCAGTGCTGCATATATCTTTATCTTAATATAGACTATATCGCAAGTGTGGATTCTCCTTAATTTTTTAGGTCTTAACTGCTTGCAATCAAGATATCATAAATCAATCCATTAGATTCAATCTAAAGTTCCATAATCAATCTAAAAATTCTCTCTCAAATAATCCAAAATCAAGTACTTAGTCTCATAATTTCAAACACCAACTCCATATTGCCATGAAGACATTCAACATAAGTTATCTTTATTTGTGCATAATCGCTGCTTACAGAACATGTCACTAATTTAACTTTTGAGTACAAAGTTGCAAACCTTCTTATCAATAGGAACTTTAGGAAAAAGTTGCAAACCCCTTCATCGATGCATCTTTTATGGACAAAGTTCAAAACCAGCACATGATCACAATAGTCTCATCACCTTCATAATCATCATCATCACTACCTTCCATCTTTAAATTATGGAGCTTTTATTCTCCTCGTGTTCCTCAAACAATTCTCTATATAAATATATATAGCCCATAACAATTTAGACAACAATCAATAAATTTGATGTTCAATCCTAATAATTAGTAACTTTCAAAATAGATATCGAACAAATCTCTCATATCTTTCTCCCTAATATCTTATTAATTCCTTTTCAAACTTGATATTCTTTCCAAATATTTTCTTTTTTACCTTTAAAAAATACAAAAATATCAAAATATAACGATTAGGAAATTGAATCAAATCCAGTCATTTCCACCTTGATCCGAATTCCATCCAAAATTAACCACAAATTTATAATTCCTAAACTTTTCATCTTATCCATAAAAAATACTAGAAGTGGATCAAAACCTACTATGATACTAGTTGATGGGAAATAATTGCCCTGGCCTCACAAATCTATCAAACAAATAAAGAAAAGAACCATAAGAAAATTAATATGGCTAGTCTTTATTGCCTATATTCATGATATCACCCGTCAATCCACTAAATTCATTCCAAAATGCAACCACTAATCTCAAAAAATCTCTCTCAAAGCCAAAATTAAAATACACCCAATTTGATAAATGCAAACTCCGCTACGCAAGAAGCACACAGCTTGAATCCCACATTATTTTGAACACTTTCGACGTAAGTTATTCTTATTTGCACTGCCACTATTCATGAAACATGCCATCGATGCAAATTTTTAGAACGAAGTTGCAAACTCTCTTATCAATACAACTTTTGTGGATAAAGTTACAACCCTCTACTAGCACAATTTTTCAGGAAAATGTTCCAAACCCTCTCATCAACATAACTTTTGAGGATAAAGTTGCAAACCCTTTTGTCAACGCAACTATTGTGGATAAAGTTACAAACCCTTTTGACAACACAACATCACATTAGTCTCGCAACTTTCATCGTTGTCGTCGTCGTCATCATCATCATCATCAATGCCTTTATCATCATTAGCACCCTCCATCTTTAAACTCTCAAAATTTTATTCTCCTTCCATTCTCAAACAATTCTCAATATAAATATTTGTAATTCAAAACACTTTGCACAAAATATTAACAAGTTTGACATTCAATTCTAATCATTAATTGTTTTCTAATTATTTAACAAATCTCTCATATTTTTCCTCAAATCTTATCAAAATCCCTTTTAAGTTTATTATTTTCAATCAAATGTTCTTCAAATATGATATTCTTTCCAAATCTTCAAAAAATACTAAAGTATCAAAATAATATCAATTAGGAATTTTGGTTAAATCTGATAAGATGTGAAATCGAAGAGGTGATAATTTATTTATTTTTTTAAATAATTGTGATTGCAGCTGATTCGAGGAGAGATTAGGTTATTCACCAATAGAGCTCTTAAGCCAAGGAGATGAGCAGGGAATAGTTTAGAGGGGCCTAGGAGAATGGGAGACACGGAAACAGCGCGCACGTTCCCCTCGTATCTCACTTGTTTCTTTATGGCTTTCGGTCTCATATAATAACCCTTTCCTTTTGGACAAAATGGTGTCTACCTATCCCAGGAATAAAATATATGTCCTTTCTTCTCTTGTGAACCTCCATAAATACTCTTATTTCCATGCTCTTGTCCCTCTTTCTGTGTCTTCTCTAGTAAGCAACACCAACTTGATCGCATCTCAAGGATACTATTGAGAGAGGCTTGCAATAGTGTTTCCACGATCATGGTTTGAATTCCCCTCTTATCTCATCTTATATATGCAAATTCTTATTGATGACCCGTTTGTTCCAACTTCCAAATAATTTACTACATGTTTCTTTCTATAATGGTTGATATAGGGATGCCAAAAGCCTGCATGGTTGGAAGCTCTTTATACAGAAAAGTTCTTCGTGGGGTGCTCTTACCATGAGAATGCAAAAAAGAATGAGAAGAATATATGCTGCTTAGATTGTTCCACTAGTATTTGCCCCCACTGCTTACCATCCCATCGCTTCCATAGGCTTCTTCAGGTTCGGCGTTATGTTTATCATGATGTTGTTAGATTGGAAGATCTTCAGAAACTAATTGACTGCTCCAACGTTCAGGTAATTAACCTCTATATGGTTAATTGAGTACTAGTGCACTGAATGATAGGCTACTCAATAAGTTCTTCCTAAGCAAAACTTAATACAATATACGGTTTGCTACTCATAATTAGGTTCCAATTCGAATTTTCTTACTAAACGTGTAATTCAACTTAATATACAACATATGTTTTTCTAATTAGGAATGTCTTAAAATTCTATTAGGCCTATACTATCAATAGATCCAAAGTGGTTTTCATCAAGAAGAGACCTCAAAACCGGCAATTCAAGGGGTCCGTAAACTACTGCACTTCCTGTGACAGAAGTCTCCAAGAGCCTTTTATCCATTGCTCTCTAGGATGCAAGGTACGCACACATAAACAAAAACAAATTCTCTCATGTATATATGCTTCGGTGGATTACAATTCAAAAACTTTTGCAATTCAAACAATTTTCCAATGGATGCACAATTGAAAGTTCAACAAATTGGGTACGTGTATACATTTAATCCTTAATTTAATATATAGCTAAAAAGACTATCGATCCTATGTTATACATATGATCAATGAGTATCCAGTTATTTTTCTTTACCATAAAATAAAATCTGAAAATTTAAGTAATAGGAGAAGTTTATTTTTTATTGTTCATCATGTGTATGTGTATAGGTGGATTTTGTGCTGAAACACTACAAGGACCTCTCTCCCTACTTGAGAACATGCAATTCCTTGCAGCTAAGTCCTGAGTTCCTAATCCCACAAGAGATGGGGGATGATGAGATGACTCATTCAACCACTGTGGACTGTGATAAGCCAATGAGCTCGTCATCGGGGTCATCAGGATCAGAGAACATAAGCAAGGCTTGCACAGAGATTGTTAGGAAGAAGAGGAGTGGGTGGAATGTGTGTGCAAGGTTAATGGCCAACAAGGTTTCGGACGAAGACATGGCTACAAGCCTGAGTAGAAGGAAAGGCATCCCTCATAGATCACCTCTGTGTTAGAACTTAGCAACATGAATAGGCACAACCCTAACAAGACAAAGACAAGAAATTAGTGTTACTATTTTTTTTTAATAATTACTATTATGATGTTTTGACTGAAGTGGAATTTTTCAAAATCCTCTCTGTCTCTCGAAATTGAAGTTTTATAATTTAATTAATCACTTGGTCGGGGCATTTGTCCTAGTAGTATCACGTGGTTCCCCTTTCTATATATGTTCTGTGTACACTAATGTATATGAGGATTAAGATAATAATAGTTGTTAAGTCCTAGTCACCAGTTGTGTCCATGAGTAGGAAACAAATTTCGGTGCTCTAAGGCATCCCTCATAGATCTCCTCTATGCCATTCACTAATGGACACGTCAAAATAGCATCAAAAATGTTAAAAAAGTTAAAGATAATGATAACTCATAAAATTAATATATCAATTAATAAATAAAATAGATCAAATATTATCTCTTGTTCTTAAAGCATCTAAGAATTTTTTTCATGATTAGAGCCAAAATCAAATTTAGAGAAATCTTAATGATTTATCTAATCAGTGCTATTTTATTTGGTGCCCTTAATGGCACTAGTCAAGGAATCCAAAATGAAAAAATTTATATTGAAAAGATGAGTTTTTATGTTTTCAAGGCATGAAACATATTAAAAATTTTATAAACTCTTTTTTTTTTCTTCATGAATTTCCCTAGAAAAACCGCCAAACATTAAAAAAGTGTTATAGGTTTTTTGCATTATATTGTTAAGTGTCCTTAGCATTATATTGCATTAGAATCCTAAGAAACTTTCTTGAAAAGGGTCGTGCCACTTATCACTGGGTCCTAATTAAGAACTTAGGCTCTTGCTAACCTTTAAAGGAAAGAAAAAAAAGTGTCCTAAGCATTATTAGAAATAGAATACTTGTTAAGAATCTAAAAGGGGTTATATTAAATAAAAATATCTAATTTTTAATATGTGTTGTTAAATGCTTAACAAAATACTAAGTTTTATGTAATATATATTATCTTATTTCTTAACAATTAAGGAAACCTTAAGTTCTTTTATCGGATACCCTTTGAGTAGTTGATAAAAGCTTGAAGGTACAAAATTAAAAAGAAAATCACGTCATTATAATAGACTTCTTGAATTTTCGTTGTATTTAATATTACACTTTGTATATAAGGGTAGCTTTTTTGGTACCATAATACTTCGTATGGATACAACTATCTTTTAATAATTAACTAGCTTATTATTCGTGGATGGAATGATTAATTGTAAAAAAAATGTGTATTAAATATTTAATTGTTTTAAAATTATACTCTATAAACATTCATGCATTAAATAAATATATTAATTTCTATAAAATATAATAAAAATAAATAATTAGAAAAAAGTGGAGTCTAACAGTAAATAAATACTTTGTCCATTATCATTCATGTAGAATTGATATTATGAAGGAAAAGAACTATAGCTAATAATCAACTTTACGGTGATATTAAGTTATAATATAATAAAACCATTTTTTCATGTTCTACAAAATACAAACATATTTAGATATTCGATATGTTTAGATTATAATTAGTAATCAACATATTTAGATTATGACACCTTGATTAAATCATTGTTAAACTTCTCTAAGAAAAAATTGTGTTTCAATATGTTTGAGGCTTACAATTATATCTTCTATCGAATCATAACTTGATGACAACATGAAAGGGTAATAAGTAAAGAGGTGGAGAGTGACACTCTAAAATTATTCAAAAATTAATTTGAGCCTTATTAATAAGAATTTGAGTATGCTGATAGACTTAGTGATAATGAGATCATCCTAATGGACGAGAAGGAAAAAAAATTTGGGCCAAACATGAATAGTAGCTTTATGGGGCTACAAGTAAATAGTAACCCTGGAATTGGGACCAGGAGTGTAATACCCCATATTTTAAATAAAAAGATTAGAAAATTTTTTGAACTAGAAACAGTGCTAGTCACCATTACCTGTCGATCGGGTCTTGAATTTTTACTAAGTCTGGACCCTACACGTTCTTGGAGGGCTCTATGATAGAGCCATAATCTCGGGATCAAAAGTCCTGGTAATGATTTCCTAGAGCAAAATGAGTTGAAGAGTGATTTTTAATGAATTTTATGAAACCTTTAAACATTTCGCTTTTAGCTTAAGAGTTTATAAAATTGTGAGAATTTCTGAATTTGAACTAAAATCCAAAATTTGGATTTTGATTTGTTGGGATTTTGATTTTTCTGATATTTTATTTGAATCCAAATGAGGGTATTTTCTTATTTGCATCATGTAGAGTATCCTGGAGCATTCTGGAGACCCCTGCAACGGTCATGAGCGCTACAACGACAATAGAACAGTAAGGCGGTGCTATCGGGCTCTCGGGTGAGCGCTGCAGCGGTAAACAGAATTATAAAAATCCTCATTTCGGAGTCCAGAACACTCCACACACTCATTCTCACCCCCAACCTCGAGCTTTCACCCAGAAAATATGGTTTTCACCCCAGAAACTCTATTTTCTTCTAATTTCTTCAAGTTTAACCTATAATTTTCCCTCATTCAAGCTTAAAGCTATCTTATCTGGTTAGTTTTGCTTCGTTTCCTTCAAGTTCTCCTTCATTGAAGATGGCTCTCCATGGTTCTAAAGGGAAAGAAGTTTTCTACCTCCTTAGAGATGGACTCTTAGGTATTGAAGACGCTTTAGAGGTCAATCTAGAGTTCTGCTGCTTCCATGTCAGATAGTGGTGTCATCTATTGCTTCCAAGAGTCCTATTGATTCTGTTGGTGTTGGTTGCTCACTGTTCACCCCTCCAGGTGAGTGGGTTCACATCTGTAATCTCTATGTTATGCATTAGAGTTATTTTCATAAAAATATGATTTACTATTTGAGTTTAGAGATTTCAGCAGAGAAGTTTAAGATTTCTGTTGAATTATATGTTTTAGAACCCTTGGTTTTAGAGCATGAAACTGATTTTTGATAAAATTCATGGGATCATGCTTGCTATACTGATTTTATGTAAAATTGATGATTTATATGATTGTTAGAGGCTTTTATTGCTATTTGAATAGATTCTAAAATTGGTCTATATATATGACATGGTTTTATATCTAGATATGTAGTTTAGAGAAGAAAATGGAATTATGACTGCAAGCTTTACGATTTTAAAGTATGATATTGAGTTTTCTAAAAGCTGGATAGTTGAAGATATGTTTTAGATAACTAATCAAAAGGTTTTTAGAGCTTGAATCTTCATGGGATTCAGAATAGTTGACGGCTACATACTCTGTAGAGGTATGGAATCATAAATGTCTGCATAGGGTGATCCCTTGGACATGATTCCATAGCCACAAATATGCTAAGGTCAGACTGTTAGAATCAGGTGGATTTAGAGCTCTCAGAGTATCAGAGTTTAATTATTGGTAAAGGGTGATCTAGAGATTTAGACATAAAAGGATTTTAGAGCATGGATCTTTGTATGACTCAGAACAGTTGGCGGGTACATATTCTATGGACTTGGAATCATCATATATGATTTCATAGTCATAGTTATGCTAAGGTCAAACTGTTACAGAATTACAGGGATTCAGAGCTCACAAAGAATTAAATGGTTTTAAGGAGTTTCAGATTTAAATAAATGTATTTAATTAAGTTAAAAGGTAGCCATAGAGAAACAAGCTGTGTGTTAATGGCAGTTAATTCATTAACCTTGGCATCAAGTTACCTAAGCCAGAAATTATAGAGATTTATATCCAAAGAATTTATTGTCACACTGGGGACGGCGATACGTAATGCCCAGATGTGAACATAGATTTATATTCAGAGTTTGAGATCGGTCCAGGAGGGACATGGTTCACGAGGAACCGTTAAGATCTCAATTAGGGACCTTTGTTCACGAGGAACTGGGTACCCACAGAGCAGAGATTATTAGATCTCTAAGAGCTACTATAATGTGAGCTTAAATGATTTCAGGTACGAAAATAAGTTAAGAAAATGGTTTTCAAATTGTAACATGATGATTAGAATGAATATACATATGTATGCATAAATGACTATGAATACTTTGAGTAATTACTATTGTTATTATAATTTTATACATTAGTCTTTGGTGTCCTATGGAAGGGGGTTTTAGGTGAGGATTCATTCACTGAGTTTTGATAACAAAACTCACCCCTCTCCTTTTCTCCTGTTTTTACAGATAGAAAGTTGCTACTGATTCTCTTCAACTCCCTTTCTTCCAGCAGTACTAAACTTCAGTTGGTGAGTCTTGTTGTTACTCGGATTTAGAGTGCTCCAGTGTAGATACAGGCAGGATCCCAGACCTCTAATCATGTTTTGCATTTAGCATACTATGATGATATATGCATATCTTGTATTCTAAAGGCATATTTGTATTAGTTTCATGGACATTTTGAAACAGAGCTAGTTTTACACTATATTATAATTTTAGACTTTAGAGACAGACTATGAAATTGAAGACATAATTATTTCCATTATTTTGTTTATTTTGAATTTAAAGGAGAGGTGATTTATATGTAGAAAAAAAGAAATTTTCTGGTTTTTATGGTTTTTTTTTTAACAGAGCATACATGTAGGAACAGTTAACAGGTCACGAGGCTTACGTGAGAATGAGATTTCTCACGTGCCAGTCACGTTCCAGATCGGGTCGTGACAAGGAGTTACCTGGGGCTAAGGGAAGATGGGACAGAGGTCAGGATAGAGTATTAGGCCCAAGATTAATTTTGGATAATATTATGATTTCCCAGGTATAGTATTTTACTCTAACATATCTCTCAATTATCTTTTGTATTATGGATATATCTACATATATATTGAAATGCAATGCCAATGAGGTTTCTAAAACAAATAACTTCTATCTTGGTATATTCACATTGTGTATTTGTTTCTCTTTTGAAATAATAATAATGATAACAACAATAACAACAGCAATAATAATAATAATAATAATAATAATAATAATAATAATGATAATGATGATGATTTACATGATGAACAAATTTTGTACTCAATTCTAGTAATAAATAACTTCTTGAAAATATCTAATAATTCTCTATAAAATAGTATCTAACAAATTATTTTCATAATACTTGTCAAATACAAATAATATCTAATATCTTCAAGTAAGTATCATTGTAATTCAGCAATACTTGAAAAGTCGTTTTCAAATCACAATGGTCATGATTTTAGTTAACTATCAATCATTTTAAAAATCTTCAACTATAGATTTGTCTGTATCCAAAGTTTCATGAAACTGATATGCATACACAGAAACATATTTTTCTAACATATTCATTTAATTCTATAAATTTATATTTTTGAAGGAATCTGACTATTTTATAACTACTTTAAAAATTATATCTATTACCAATGTAAAATACTTTATGCTAACATCGTTATTACTAAAGTAGTATCTGTGAATAATATATATATAGACACACACATACACACACTAATATTTAAATCTTTATAGAATAATTATAATCTCTAATAAAAGGTACAAACCAATCTCAAATTAATACTTCATTTACACACATACACACACATATACATATATTCTAATATAAATTGATATTTAGCATTATAAATATGAATGATATATATCTAAATAAATCCTAACATAACCTTAGAAATGATATAAAAAAACAATTTATGAAGAGCATATGTGATAAAAGGAAAATTTAGTACGCTGTACCTTTTCTAATTCTAGCAATATCTACAATGCTGATACAAATATTAATATCAATGATAATTATAAATAATATTAAATCTAACAAAGTTGATCAGATAATATTTTTAAAGTTTAAAAATTAAACAGTATCAATTATTATAAATAATATTGAATCCATTTCGATAAGATAATTGTTTCAAAATTTAAAATCAAACATCATATCACAAACTGAATATTAGCTTTATAAAAAGAATAATTATCAAATTCAAATAATAACTGAATATTAGCATATAAAAACTTTTGTGTACAAAATTCATTATAAATTTATAATTTATTTTCTCCTTTTAGGAACTATATATATATAAGACATTTGAATCTCTTTTATGCTTTATCCAACACTCTCATAACTTAGACTTGACCTTCCTAATGACACTTATTTTGGGATATTACATTCTACCTCTTTAAAAAAAATTTGGTCCCCAAATTTAACTTTATATATCTTAGGAATCACAGTTCATGGTACATAGCTAATGACATAGTTTATCATGAGAAAAAGAATTTGGAATTAGGACATATTGCTGAAGAAGACACTTGACTTTTCATTTAACCTAGACATGACTGGCACTCTTAAAGGCCTCAAATAACATCACGTTCTATACGAATGGGTGCGTTTCCATTCGCATAGTTGTCATATTACTTAGGGAAACTTGCTCTGATACCACTTTATCATGACCCAAAAATCGTGACCAGCACATAAGGGATATCATCCCTTATGCAAGCCTTCTGGAATTAATTTCATGCAATCATGCATAGTAAATTACTAAATTAATGCTCATAATAAATAAATTCCTCAAAACTTCTTGCAAACTTTATTAATAAAATATATAAAATATATATAATTATTCTAAATCTTTCAAAAACTCATAATTGAAATATACAATTTAAATCGTATTTCTGGAAGAAATTACATAAAAGATATAACCTTAAAATAATCATGCACGCTAAATGATGTCCGAGGACCCTGCCTGCACACTACTGGAGCATCCTATTCTAACATGATCCTAATTTAAACTTCACTACAAGATGAAGCTCACCAATAAAGTAGCTACATGGCTTCTAAGGCCGAGATTGAACAAAATAATAAGATCTATAGCTGTAACTGTAAAGGGGAGGAAAAAGGAGAGGTGAGTTCATCAAAACTCAGTGAGCAAGTCTCCGCTCACAACCCACATGGGACAACAATAACATACATAACATATACATGCAACTGATAAAAACATTTTATATATTTAGATGCATAAAACTATACTGAAATAACAATTTATCCGAAATCATGACAATAACTAGTAGAGAAACATGAATTATTCTGTATATAATATCTGAGCCAATGTCTAATCTGATGGGCACTTAACTAGGTAAACAGACACCTCACTAGGTTCCTTACTATGGGTGAGCTAGTCCTCTAACGGACTACTTGGTACCAAAGTTAACGATCATTCTTGTAGCCGTTAACTCACTGTTCTGTTTTTCACTAATTATTACAATAATAATAACTTGCAATAAGATTAAATAAATCTAAAAGCTCTGAATTCATATAATTCTAACAATATGACTGCAGCATAACTGAGGTTCTAAAATCATGCCTAAGGGATTACCAACATGTAGACATAGTGATTTCAGAAGCCAACATAATATGTATTTGACAATTGTTATATTCTAACAATTTGACTTTAGTATAACTGATGTTCTAAAATCATGCCCAAGGTATTACCAGCTTGTAGACATAGTGATTTCAAAAGCCAACAGAGTATGTATATGACAATTGTTATGAATCATACTCTGTTCAATACTTTCAATAAATCATATTTAATGTTTTAAAATCTTAATACGAAATCCATAGTCTGAAAACATGATATTCAATATTGTTGCTATAAACATTAAATTGAGGTCTCATAATTTCATAAACTAGAAAGAGATATTTCATAACATCCAAAGTATCAAACATGGTCCCATGGGCTTTCTAAAATAAGGTTTTCATGATAACCATGAAAAATAATAATTTTTCTAAAATTTTTATAATCCATAAAAGCATGTTTTCTGGGTATAAATCATTCTAAAATTCCAAAAATAACTTATATAATATTAGAAAAATAATAATAATGACCAAAAGTATAGTCATGAGCTTAAACCCACTCATCATTCATTGCTAAGAGTGCCTAACCACTACCTACATGATATTGGGGAATTCGAATGGCACTATCAACTGCCATAGAATTATAGAGAAGAATTAGGAATGACTTGGAATTGAACGGGAAAAGAAAACATACCACAATTATCTAAAGATTTGCTAAACTCATAACCATATAAGGATAACGATGAGAGGACCAACCAGAAGAGATTATTTGAAAATGACTGAGAGAAATTGCGTCTTTCCCTATAGGAAAAATTCCTTGGACAGCTAGAGTTCTTAAAAGAATATCACTAACAAATTTTATTTTTTTACTTTATTTCTATTTTTTGTTTTTCTTTTTTTTTGTTATGACCTTTTGTAAGCATTTAACTTTCCTTGTGGTTAGAATTTGGCCTCCAAGCTAGAAATAGAACTTTTAGATAATTGAGTTATCTTTCTAATGACACAAAAATCATGTCAATAAGACATCTACAACTCAAGATATTTGTAAAATACTAAACAGGGGTCATACTATACAACACAAGAACAAAGCTATATTAAAGATCTTATATATATATATATATATACCCGAATTAAGTGGGTGATATCAACAACAATGCAATAAGGATAATAGCAAGACTAAATCTAATTATATCTTTTATAACAACTTGGATAATTCGAATTCAAACTACTCTAACATACTCTCAATATCTTTTGTATCACAGATATATCTACATATATATTGAAATAAAATGCCAATAAGGTTTCTAAAACAAATAACTTCTATCTTGGTATATTCACATTATGTATTTATTTCTTTTTTGAAATAACAATAATAATGATAACAATAACAACAACAACAACAACAATAATAATAATAATGATGATGATGATGATTTACATGATGAACAAATTTTGTACTCAATTCTAGTAATAAATTACCTCTTGAAAATATCTAATAATTCTATATAAAATAGTATCTAACAAATTATTTTCATAATACATGTCAAATGTAACACCCTGATTTTTCCATGTACAAATGTCCAAAATGTCCCTGAGGCCATTTTTACCGAGAAAATAAGGATAGCTCGCCCCGGCCATCCTCGAGGGGATTGCTTTGATATTGAATGGGGATTATGTGTGTTAATAGAGTAGAAGAATCTCATTTTTGGGTTTTTACGCGTGAAATTACTAGAGTACCCTTGCGGTAATTTAAACATGGGATTAGTTACTGACCAAACCTGGGAGTTTGGGATATTGTTTTCACAGGATTTCAGCATCTAAACATAGTTAGGTTGAATGTATGTATCTCCACCATCTCATGGCCGAGCTCTGCTACTTCATGGTCGAGCTCTGCTACCTCATGGCCGAGCTCTGCTACCTCTACCTCATGTTTGAGCTTTGCATGGACGAGCTCTGCTACCTTTACCTCATGGCCGAGCTCTGCATGGATGAGTTTTGCTACTTCTACCTCACGACCGAGCTACATTGCCTCACGGGCCGATAAGGAGTGATCTTGAGCCTAGGACTCAAAGAGATAAGAAATGGATTGCATTCATATTTATTTTTCCTTGCCATCACCTAAATAATTACTCTCAAAGCCTACCTATTTCAACGTTAAAGTTGATTGTTGATTTAGATTGAATACTCTAAGGGTCCTAGAACACTAAAATAAAGAATTGGACTTGCATCCCATATTTATTTTCAAGTCATCACCTAAAGCTCAAAGATAAGAAATAAACTGGCATTTCATATTTACATTTCTTGTCTTGCATGTTTATGTTTCAAGCTATCACCTAAACTTAGAGATTAAGAATGAACTTGCATTCTCATATTTATTTTCAAGCCTTGCATATTTACCTTTCCTTGCCATCACTTTATAATGTTAAGATTAAAATGAAATTTGCATTAGCATGTTTATATTTATGTCATCACCTAAATGTCTGAGGCTCAAGACCTAACTCTTTCAACTTACACATGTAATCTTGACTCTATGGGCATTTACCTTTACAAAAATGTTTTGATTTCAAAGTAAGTATTTTCTCTACTCGTATAACATGAATCTATGATCTCGTATGCCATGAATCTATGATCTTGTATAACATGAATCTATGATCTCGTATGCCATGAATCTATGATCTTGTATAACATGAATTTATGATATTACATGATTATTCTTGAACCATAAGCATATTTCTTTGAGTTTAGAAATTTATTTGAAGGCACTTACAACAAATGTTGAAAATGCTTATATAAATATTGAGATGTATGATTATGAGAATGCCATGATACGAAACAAGTTATGAACTACTTTGCATCTTCATGTAACATGCTTAATTGTTTTAAGGTGACGTAAAACACATGGAAATGATTCTCTAGACTCCTCGAATTGAAGGTTATGAGAGGTGATCCAAAATAGGAAGTGATCGTTTGGACTCCCCGAATTAAAGGTTATGAAAGGTGATCATAGTGTCCCCTATCCCATATTTTAAAAGTCGGGGATTTATCTTATCAAAAGGGATAGGATTTATGCTAGTGACGATTAATGAGGTATGAGCTCATAACCTAGAACTCTCAAAAGGGAGAGTAGTAAGGTGGCTCCAATAAGTGAAAGAATAAGCTTAAGTTACCAAAGGAATAAGAATAAGGAATTCATGCTATATCCATTTTTGTTCTATATGCTTTACTTATATTTCTATGTTGTATAGACATGCATAGCATAATAAGATATGTTGCATTCATAACATTTAAAAAGCATCTTAAAATGAACAGGCCTCAGAAAATGATGTTTCTAGAACTTAATAATTGAACCCTTTGCATACTCATTATTTCATAATTTAACTCGAGGTTCTTGGGGACAATGATGATGTCACATGCATGGAAATGGGCTCCCTACTGAGATTCTTTTATAAGTTTCTCATTCCCTCCTTTTCTTTCCATCTTCGTCTTCAAAACAAGTTAATGGCGATATCCATGGGCTACCTTGAAATGCCAGCATGGGAATTGCACGAGGGTTGAGATCAGAGAGGCGTAGCGGAAGTAGAGACATAGGCTTTCTCGTTTATGACGCTTAGGAGTTATCTTGCCTATGTACATGCTCGCATTCTAGTTTCTAGTAGATATGTACCCGTGATGGGTTAGCTATATTTTAGTTATGTTTAGCTTTTGAATCCCTGTGCTGCTCAACCTTTAATTGGTGAGCTTTATGCTACTATATTAAGTATTTGTATTGTGGCATGTATTATGGAACCTTTGATGTTATTAATGTATGCCCCCACGATATTATGTTATGCTTATGATTTGGTAATTAGTTCTTGTCCATGATGTGCTTCAGATTGTTTTTATTATGCACAATGTATGACATAGTTCTTTTGGCATGCGCGGCTCATGTTTTCATTTTAAGTTCCAAATAAAAAGATTTACCCATATTTTCGCTAAGTATTTTAAATAAACTAAAACTAAGAACTGAAAACAAAAGCGTAACAACTAATAGTCAACTTGAATACATCCTAGGTGTATTGAGTTAAATATTAGGGTGTTACATTTTGGTATCAGAGCCGTTCGGTTCTCACAGAGCCTGAGGATTGGACTGACTATGGTTCCTAAGCATAATGCGATAGTTATGTCATATGTAGTTGCCTTATTAATAAGATAAGTTTTAGGATAGAGATGCATGACTGCTGTATGTAAACGTGGCTCACTTTGCATAAAGTATTGAGCCTGATCACCTCAATGTTTGTTGCTCTGTATGCTTAGGGACCAATGGCATGACCACAACAGAATAGGACTTCGAGTGCGAATGATCAAAGCAATGAAACTGCTGAAGCTCTCTGAGACATGGCCAAGGCCATGCGAATGATGTTCGAAAGAATGGACCACCAAGATGACGTTGGTCGTGGTCCTAATGCTGCTGAAAACCCTAAGCATACCCGATTTGGAGAATTCCACCGAGTGAACCCACCGTCGTTTAGAGAAGCTCTAGACCCAAACCAAGCTAAGGAATGGATCAAGAGCATGGAGAAGATCTTCTCAGTAATCCCATGCACCGAGGAACAGAAGGTGACCTTTGCCACCTACATGCTGGAGACGGATGCCGAATTCTGGTGGACTAGCATCCGGAGGCTGCTAGAGACACCTGGCATGCCAATTGATTGGGAGATGTTCAAGACTCACTTCTATGAGAATTATTTCCCAGAGTCCATAAGGAATGCTAAGGACATCGAGTTCATGAGCTGACCCAAGGGAGCACGAACATTGCACAGTACACTGTAAAGTTTAAAGAGTTGATCAAGTTTTTGAGGGTCTTTTAAGGGAACCATGATGAAATCTGGGAATGCATCAAGTACGAAGCCGGGCTAGAGGCAGAGATTAATGTAGTTGTTGCACATTTGGAGATTAGGGACTTTCCCACCCTGGTCAACAAATGTCACATTGTGGATGAGGGTAACAAGAAATTCAACTTAGCAAAGGCAGAGTATTATAAGGAGAAGTTGGCACCGCAAGCCCCGAGGTTCAAGCCGCCATTCCGATCACAGCCCAGGCTACGGTTCATGCCACAAGACCCAAGGAGGGATTTTCATCCAGAAAGATCGAATGGCACAGAGGAAGAGGCACCTTAGAAGGATCCTGCCATTAATTGTCCAAAGTGTGGAAAGAACCATGGTAACCGTCCCTGTCTTGCGCACCAAGGAGTGTGCTTTAGGTGTGGCAAGCCTAGCCACATGATTAGAGATTGCAATATGAAGTCCACCCTAATGAATGCCACTTTTAGACCTCAGTGCCAAGAACGAGTGTTCACAATCTATGCTGAAGATACCCCTCGCCCTAACGCCCGAGGTAAGCAAAGGATAAGTGGTAGGATGTTAGTTACGCTTCTTAGTTTTGGTCCCATGTATTTGTTTGAAGTTTATGATCATGCGGAATCTTTGCAACTCTTTGATCCTTGTCTTTTTTAATCTTCGGTGACCTTTTTGCATTTGTCTATATTTAAGTCTCCTTGTAAATGGCTTGATCATGTTCCTTTTAGCAAATCTGCTATATGTGTCATGATTTCTTAAGTTCCCATCTTCGTAGGTGTTGCATATTTTTTTCCTCCTATTTCAAGTTGTTTACTAATGGATAGTTTTAATGGTGACCCTGTGAATGATTAGCTCTGATTTTCCCACTGGAGCTGATGAACCTTTCTTTTAAACTCCCAAGCCCAGTTATGTTTATCACTCCTATTCAAAACAAGTAAGGTTAAAGATGAAGTTGTCCTACCTTTTTGAGTTTCTATCTTGGGAAGTCGTAAGTATTGATGCTACCTAACATAGTCACCTGTGCCCAGTCAAGTCATAACCTTCAAAGGTTCTTGGATTGTTGGTAAAACTCCATGATACATGTTTTCATTGCTTCCATTTTTACCTATCATTCCTATCCGACTAGTATAACTATGTACGTATAACAAATTTCGAGGGTGAAATTCCTTTTAAGGATGGGAGTAATGTAATACCCCGATTTTCCCGTGTATAAATAACCAAAGTGCCCCTGAGGCCATTTTTACCGGGAAAATAAGGATAGCCGGCCTCGGCCATCCTCGAGGGGACTGCTTTGATATTGAATGGGGATAATGTGTGTTAATAGAGTAGAAGAATCTCATTTTTGAGTTTCTACGTGTGAAATTACCGAAGTACCCTTGCGGTAATTTAAACATGGGATTAGTTATAGATCGAACCTGGGAGTTTGGGACATTGTTTTCACAAGCTTTCAGCATCCAAACATAGTTAGGTCAAATGCATGTATCTCCACCATCTCATGGCCGAGCTCTATTACCTTGTGGCCGAGCTCTGCTACCTCATGGCTGAGCTCTGTTACCTTGTGGCCGAGCTCTGCTACCTCATGGCCAAGCTCTACTACCTTTACCTTATGGTCGAGCTCTGCATGGACGAGCTTTGCTACCTCTACCTCATGGCTGAGCTCTACTACCTCATGGTCGAGCTCCGTTACTTCATGGCTGAGCTCTGCTACCTCATGGCCGAGCTCCGCTACGTCACGGCCAAAGCTCTGCTACCTCTAGCTCATAGCTGAGCTATGCTACCTCATGGCCGAGCTCTGCTACCTCATGGCCGAGCTCATCCTTCACACTTCGGTCGAGCTCTGTCTTCTCTTAGCCGAGCTCTGCTCCCCTCTTGGGCGAGCTCCATCGTGATCCCTTTTTTGTTAACAATAATTAGCTTTAGTTGCTTTTATAAAAGAGTGTCTGTGTGATTTACCTGAACAAATACTGTGACTTAGTCACTTACACACTCAAAGAGCTATACCTTGAGCCATACTTAGCTATACCTTAAAACAAACTTACACTATACCGTGAAGAGAGATATTTTCTCTTCCTTTCCCTCCCAAAGACCATCAGTCAATCCTCCCTTTCACTCCCCTTATGTTGAAAATTTTCTATAAATACATGGGAGCTCCACAAGAGGCCTTTTGCCCATTTCTCTTACAACTCCAAGCTCTCCTTCTTTCATCTTAAAGAGTTCTTCTTCTTCTTCTTCTTCCTCTACTCCTTTTTCCAAGATCAAACTTTCTTTCAAAGAAACATATCCTAGGTAGGGAGTTTTGTGAAGAATGTTGTTCTTTTCTTTGTTTAACTCTTAGTTTGGAATGATACAATGTTGATTCTCCTTTCCTTCTCCATATTCTTTTTCAGTTCTTGCTCTTCCTTTCTTTTCTCTTTATTTTCAGCCATAATGGCCTACATTGGAAGAAACTATGGTTTGATGATGAGGATCTTGGGTGTTGGTTGCAAAACCATCATTTATTTGACATCTAAAGCTTGAAGGTTTCACTTTTAAGTTGTGTTGTTTTAAGGAGTGATCTTGAGCCTAGGACTTAAAGAGATAAGAAATGGATTGCATTCATATTTATTTTTCATTGTCATCACCTAAATAATTAATCTCAAAGCCTACCTTTTTAAACCTTAAAGTTGATTGTTGATTTAGAGTGAATACTCTAAGAGGCCTAGAGCACTAAAATAAAGAATTGGACTTGCATCCCATATTTATTTTCAAGTCATCACCTAAAACTCAAAAATAAGAAATGAACTTGCATTTCATGTTTATATTTCTTGTCTTGCATGTTTATGTTTCAAGCTATCACCTAAACTTAGGGATTAAGAATGAACTTTCATTCTCATGTTTATTTTCAAGCCTTGCATATTTACCTTTCCTTGTCATCACTTTATAATGCTAGGATTAAAATGAAATTTGCATTAGCATGTTTATATTTATGTCATCACCTAAATGTCTGAGGCTCAAAACCTAACTCTTTCAACTTACACATGTAATCTTGAATCTATGGGCATTTACCTTTACAAAAATGTTTTGATTTCAAAGTAAGTATTTTCTCTACTCGTATAACATGAATCTATGATCTCGTATGCCATGAATCTATGATCTTGTATAACATGAATTTATGATATTACATGATTATTCTTGAACCATGAGCATATTTCTTTGAGTTTAGAAATTTATTTGAAGGAACTTACAACAAATGTTGAAAATGCTTATATAAATATTGAGATGTATGATTATGAGACTGCCATGATACGAAACAAGTTATGAACTACTTTACATCTTCATGTAACATGCTTAATTGTTTTAAGATGACGTAAAACACATGGAAATGATTCTCTAGACTCCTCGAATTGAAGGTTATGAGAGGTGATCCAAAATAGGAAGTGATCCTTTGGACTTCTCGAATTAAAGGTTATGAAAGGTGATCCTAGTGCCCCCTACCTCGTACTTTAAAAGTTAGGGATTTAACTTATCAAAAGGGATAAGATTTACGCATGCTAGTGACGACTAGTGAAGTATGAACTCATAACCTAGAACTCTCAAAAGGGAGAGTAGTAGGGTGGCCTCAATAAGTGAAAGAATAAGCTTAAGTCACCAAAGGAATAAGAATAAGGAATTCATGCTATATCCATTTTTGTTCTATATGCTTTACTTATATTTCTATGTTGCATAGACATGAATAGCATAATAAGATATGTTGCATTCATAACATTTAAGAAGCATGTTAAAATGAACAGGCCTCAGAAAATGATGTTTTTAGAGCTTAATAATTGAACCCTTTGCATACTCATTATTTCATAATTGAACCCGAGGTTTCTAGGGACGATGATGATGTCACATGCATGGAAATGGGTTCCCTACTGAGATTCTTTTATAAGTTTCTCATTCCCTCCCTTTCTTTCAATCTTCGTTTTCAGAACAAGTTGATGGCAATATCCATGGGCTACCTTGAAATGCCCGCATGGGAATTGTACGAGGGTTGAGATCAGAGAGGCGCAGCAGAAGCAAAGACATAGGCTTTCCCGTTTATGATGCTTAGGAGTTATCTTGTCTACGTACATGCTCGCATCCTAGTGTCTAGTAGATATGTACCAGCGATGGGTTAGCTATATTTTAGTTATGTTTATCCTTTGAATCCCTGTGCTGCTCAACCTTTAATTGGTGAGCTCTATGCTACTATATTAAGTATTTGTATTATGGCATGTATTATGGAACCTTTGATATTATTAATATATGCCCCCACGATGTTATGTTATGCTTATGATTTGGTAATTAGTTCTTGTCCATGATGTGCTTCAGATTGTTTTTATCATGCACAACGTATGATGTAGCTCTTTTGGCATATGCAACTCATGTTTTTCGTTTTAAGTTCGAAAGAAAAGAATTTACCCATATTTTCGCTTAGTATTTTAAATAAACTAAAATTAACAACTAAAAACAAAAAAGTAAAAACTAATAGCCAACTTGAATACATCCTAGGTGTATTGAGTAAAATATTAGGGTGTTACATCAAATATAAATAATATCTAATATTTTCAAGTAAGTATCATTGTAATTCAGCAATGCTTAAAAAATCGTTTTCAAATCACAATGGTCACGATTTTGGTTAGCTATCAATCATTTTGAAAACCTTCAACTATAGAGTTGTCTGTATCCAAATTTTCATGAAACTAATATGCATACACAAAAACATATATTTCTAACATATTCACTTAATTCTATAAATTTGTATTTTTGAAGGTATTTGACTATTTTATAACTACTTTAAAAATTATATTTATTATCCATGTAAAATACTTTATACTAACATTGTTATTACTAAAGTAGTATCTGTGAATACTATATCTATACACACTAATATTTAAATCTTTATAGAATAATTACAATCTCTATTGAAAAGTACAAACCAATCTCAAATTGATACTTCACTTACACACACACACACACACACACACACACACACACACACACACACATACATATACATATATTCTAATATAAATTGATATTTAACATCATAAATATGAACGATATATATCTAAATAAATCCTAACGTAACCTTAGAAATGATATAAAAACTACTTTATGAAGAGCATATGTGATAAAAGGAAAATTTAGTATGCTGTACCTTTTCTAATTCTAGCAATATCTAAAATGCTAATACAAATATTAATATCAACGATAATTATAAATAATATTGAATCTAATAGAGTTGATTAGATAATATTTTCAAAGTTTAAAAATTAAATAGTATCAATTATTATAATTAATATTGAATCTATTTTGATAAGATAATCGCTTCAAAATTTAAAATCAAACATCATATCATAAACTGAATATTAGCTTTATGAAAAGAATAATTATCAAATTCAAATAATAACTTAATATTAGCATATAAAAACTTTTGTGTACAAAATTCATTATAAATTTATAATTTATTTTCTCCTTTTGGGAACTATATATATAAGGCATTTGAATCTCTCTTATGCTTTATCCAACACTTTCATAGCTTAGACTTGACCTTCCTAATGACACTTATTTTTGGGATATTACAGTCTCTCATCTCATCTCTCTCTCTCTGCGTCTTGCTCACCACTGGGTCTTTGCACGCCGCCGCCTCTCGCACGCCGGCGCGTCGCTCGCCACCACTTCACCGACCACCGCCAGCACCCATTCTCTCTCTCCTCGTGACCGGATCTACATTTGCAAGCCACATCCATCTTCGTCTCCCAGCCGGTCTCCGCCTTCAGAGAGAAACACACGCCGGTCGGTCTTTGTCCTCGAGACTGCTATCCCGATCGGTCTTTGCCTTTAGAAAGAGACGCACCCCTAACCCGGGTCCTCTGTCCATCCGTCACTATCTCGAGCACGTTCGCGCAAGCCATTCCCAGTGTTTGCCCCTTGCATGCTTGACGGTCTCCGCCCCTGTATGCCGGTCTCCACCCATGACTGTACATCAGTCTCTGCCCATGACTGCACCCCGGTCTCTCTCTCTCTTTGTCTCTCTCATGTTGTTTTTTTTATTTATTAAAGAATGCTTGTTCACACACCCATATTTTTTATCTTTCCTATTTTCCCTTTTTATTTGCTATCTTGAAGGTGAGAGTGGTGAGGTTTGAGACTTTGAGTTAATTAATTAATCACTGTACTCTTGGGGGATCATAGCACAAAGCAAAAGAAGGAAAGAAAGGAACAAGGTTAGCTTTCTTCTACCCTTTTTGAATGCTTGATCTTAGACCCTACAAGATACTTTTCTTTATCTTCGGCTTTGATTTTTCTGTTGCCCTTTTTTGTTTCTAATTCTCAATGTGTCCGTGCTTTTTTTGGCTAATAAGGACTTGTTTTTAACTTACATTCTGTCCTAGAGGGAAATTATGAACAAGGGTCTATTTAATTTGAGTTAGATAGTTGAGTAAAATTTTAATTTATGGTGGTGGCATATGTTGTTTATGCTGGTGATTGTTATTTCTTGAATGTAATAGCTTCCATCTATTTAAAAGGATTCTAAAATTAAATAGTGAAACTTTTTCTTTGTATAGAAAACACATGCTCTTTTCAAGTTAATAGGCTAAGTAATTAGTGACTTCATTTTATTTGTTTTGAAGTTATTAATCTAAGTAATTGATTTTGTTACAAAACGTCAAATCCGGTTGAAGTATTTCTTTGGCAAAGCATATTATTCTTTTGTCTCTTTGAGAGTAAGTGATTATTTCTTCTCCTTATTTAATTGTATTTTTGTTAGGATAGAAACTTATGATTTCTAAGATAGAGTTGTAGGAAATTGGGATTCAATGACTGGAGGGAAGGGTGCAGAGGTCCTTCCCCGACTTGTTTGCATTGTTTGTTGTGGAGATTGATTGTGTATGTGGAGATTGCAGGATATCCATGTTGTGATGTTATAAGGAGATGTGCTCTAGAATGGTTTTAGGATCTTTAAATGTTTGTTTGATTGTATTGTGAATTTTAATTTGACTTGATTAATATATGTATATCAGGAAATCAATTTCTTCGGACGTCTTTGTTTAAAGAGAGGTGCTACTAATTTTTCTTTTAAATTTCAAGAGTTGAATCTTAATTTAAGAGGAGATTCTGTCAAAATTTTGTTAAGTTAAAGATTACAATCTATTTACTTAAAAGACTCTCACTTTCAGAAGATAGTTTATTGAAAGATATTTATAGTTAAATAAGATTTTAATTTCTAAAACTTGAAATGAATTTGTTAGGTTAATTTAAGGGGAGGTGCTGTCGAAATTTTGTTAAGTTAAAGAGCACATACTACTTACTTGAAAGAGTTTTACTTTTAGAAGATGGTTTGTCGAGAGATATTTATAATTCAATAAAATTTTAATTTGGGTAACTTTAAATGAATTTATTAGGTTAAATTACACATTCAAGAACCATGAGTTCCGCAAATAGATTATGGATGTATGATAGAGTGCACCCCAGTCGAGGGGGAATCAAACCTGAATTTTACGCTGGAGTTGAACAATTTGTAAGAGTGACTTGTCAAACAGTACAATTTATGAATAGGGAAAAAGTTAGGTGTCCCTGTGCTAGGTGCAAATGTAGGAAATATTTTGATATGGACACCATTAGGTATCACCTGTATAAGGATGGTTTTATGGCGGATTATTGGGTTTGGACTATGCATGGCAAAGTTGCCACACAAAATTTTGAACATGCTAGTGTTGAAAATACATATGTTGGAGGCAGTTCAAGTAGAGTTAATATTGGTGAGCATGTCACAGGAAATATTAATTAGGAGGATAACTCTAGATGATATGAGGAAATAATTTATGATACAGTTGGTCCTCAAATTCATGCAGATTATGAACCTTCTATCGAGGCTCCTAATGCCGAGGCTGAGAAATTTTTCTCTATATTGGAGGCTGTAAAGGCCACTCTATGGGAAGGATGTGTACACTTAGAGTTCTCTCTAGCAGTTAGGATGTTAGCTATAAAGTCAGAAGCTAACCAAAGTCAAAATTCTTTTGACCAATGGGCAATATTGATGAGTGATATTTGTCCACAATCTAGTTCTGTTCCAAAGGATTTCTACCAGACTAAGAAATTAGTTTCAAAACTAGGGTTGAAATAAAAAAAAATACATTGTTGTTTGAAGGGATGCATGTTGTACTTCAAAGATGATGCGTAACTAACCCAATACAAATTTTGTGAAAGCCCTAGGTTTAAACCAAAAAGATCTGGAAATGGAAGATATAAGGATATTCCCTATAAAAGAATGCATTATTTGCCCTAATTCCAAGATTAAAGAGATTGTATGCTTCAATGAGTTTAACACCTCACAAGAGATAGCACTTTGAGAATGAGAGAATATTTCCTCTTGGTTTCTTTGATTCTATGGAACACTTGCCCGTATATTTGGCATACGAAGCACGGATGTGTAGGTCGGTTCAATACAGATGGATATATCCCTTTGAAAGAAATATTAGAAGTTTTAAGAGAACTGTAAAAAATAAGGCTCAAGTAAAAGGTTCCATATGTGAGGCATATATCTCCAAGGAGACATCTTTCTTTTGTTCCTATTACTTTGAGCCACATGTTCAATCTAGACGAACAAGGGTTGATCGAAATGGTGAGGGGGGTGAAAGTTTAGTTCAACATACTTTGTCTATATTCAATTAGCCTAGTCGTGCAGCTAGAAAATCCAAACCCCATTGGTTATAAAAAAAGGAGAAACATGATGCACATTTGCATATCTTAATCAACTGTGATGAAGTGCAACCATTTAGAATGTAAGTGATATCAGTGTATCATTTTCAATTGTTGATGCCCTAACATAAATCAAATCTTACTTTACCTGCGATGTTTAATTTGTACAGGTATTTTGAATAAGTTTATGACACACCCTTGAATAATTTCCAGCATGGTTCAGATCATTTGTATGTGACCTAACTATCTAGTAACCATTTGATTCAAATCTACACACATGTTCTAGTTGTCATCTTTTGTGTTGATGTTTGGATTTCCATTATTCATGTAGGTGTTTGATAAAAACAATAATGTTTCATGTGCTATTTACAAAGTTTGGCTTAGGGTCCCACTAACAAAGCAAACAGTTGGCCAATGTATTATGTGAATGGATATAAATTTCATACATTTGAATGGGGCTGAAGGAAAGCAACAGACAAAGGGGATGCAGGCAGTAGGGAGGGTGATTAGTATGGAGTAATCAAACAAATACTAGAGATTGAATATGTAGGTGATGGACCTAAAAAATTAGTAGTGTTATTCAATTATGATTGATACGGTCCAAGACGTCCTGACTGAACACGCAAACGTAATTAATATAAAATTACCGAGGTGAATCATATTAAGAGATACAGTGCATATGATTCTTTCATCATTGCTCAGAATACAAGACAGGTATATTATGTATCATACCCTGGTAAGTGCATATAGGATTGGAAGATGGTCATGAACACTAAACCTAGAGGTCGAGTTGAGGTCAAAGAACTACCCGACGATGCTTTTCAAGTCAATGATCCAGTCCCCTCTCAGGTATTCATTGATACAGGAACATTGCCAAGTTTACGTTCCGATTCGGCTGAGGTTGAGATAATTCACTCTTCCAGTGATCAATTAGTGAGTGAACATAACAAAAGCGATGGTACTAATGAGGAGGACGAAGAAGATGAGTTTAAGGATGATATTGAGACTGAGAATGATGAAGATAGTCCTTAACTTTCAGATTAAATATGATGTGTCTAGTCTCATACTTAGTACATCTTATTTTAAATTATCATATTATTTGGTTTTTCATACATTGTCGTTTCTTTTTCAGATATATATGGCACCTAAATTGAAAAAAAAGGGCAAGAGGAAGTGTGTCCCAAATTTTAGCCCTCCCACTTAGGCATCTACCAATGCCGCTCGTATCTCCACTTCTATTCCTTGCATGCCACCACCCCGTGCCTGTCAGGAGAGACCTATGATACCCACTGCTAGGCATGTGATAGGAGAGGGCCTTCACCTCCACCATCACCAAAAGATCCTATCCCCACCCCTACACACAACTCACAAAAAGGTGATGAAAGTGGAGCAGTTGGTGGCTCCAGGGTAGGGCAGTCGGGACATGGCTCCACAGGGGACGAACGGGTGAAACTTGTACATCTCGGCAAGAAAAGGTTAGTTATTTAATTCTTCAATTCATGAATCTTTTAATAATAATTTGAACTATTTCTTGATATATAATAACATTGTTTTGTACTATTTACTATGCAGTTGGGATCCAAACACATGGCCCATACACGAGGTGACACACACTACCCAAAAAATTGTATGAACGACCGATTGAGTCCTTCAGCAAGCAGAGGAAGGAGGAGAAGCTGCGCTGGTTTCTTGACTGGAAGGGAAAATAAAATAATTAAAATGAAATATGTGATTTACTTTAGAAACTGCTTTCAATCACCTTTTTTTTTAACTTCCATGTGCAGAGCCACTTCATCATCCACCCCAAAGATGAAGATCTCATGTTTAAGCTCTTCAAATCCAAGGTAGCTCATAGGCTGCAAGACATGTACATTGAAATCCGGGAACGGCGGAACGAGACCCCCAGGTGGATGACTCAGGCCAGCCTAGACTATTTGTGGCAATATTGGAGAAGTGAGAAATTTAAAGGTATGTCTTTGAAGGCTAAGGTGAGCAGAATGTCACAAAAAGGTGGATCCGTTCATTGTGGTGGTTCTGCTACTATAGAGTCTACACATCACTGGATGGTTTACTCATTATTTTAAACATTTTTTAAATTCCTTTTGTTAAATTTATATTTCACTTATTATTGTTTTGCTGTTTCACTTACTAATATTTCACGTGTTTCACTTAAATAACAGAGTATTGAGCTGAAGAGGCCATCCACACAGAGTAAGTTGTTTAGAAAGACTCACGCGTGCAAGAAACACAAGACATGGGTTGATCCTCGCTCAAAGAAAGCTTGGGTATATATGTTCTGAGTACTTATTGTTTGTATATATATTTAATTTATTATTTCAAATATTTGATAGTGGTTTAATTAATTTGATTTTGTTATAGCATGCCTATGAGCAGTGCTATCAGGAAGCTATGACCCAGCGGGAGGAGAGGATCACAGCTGGTGAGGAGTGCCCACCGATTGATGAGGATTAGTTGTGCCAAGAGGTAGTCGGTGGTCCTTACAAGAATTGCATCTATGGTATGGGGTCATTTTATGTGAGTAGTTTGTCCACTCCCTCTATTACTAGGGCATCTACAGGCACTGGGTCCATTATCAAAGATAATGAGGTCCGTGAACGAGTTCACTTGCTCAACATAGAACTTCATCATATGCAAGAGAAGGATGCGAAGAGAGAGCGCCAGTATCAAGAAATGCAAAAGAAGGTGAAGGACAAGAAAAAGGCCATAGACTTGAAGATGAAGAAGATGAAGAAGCAGATGGTATCTTTGTGGAAGAAGGTAAAGGCAGGCTTATCCGCACAGCCAGATGCTGATGATGATGATGAGGGTAGTGGTGATAGTGATGCTGACGATGATATTGCTGACTTCTCTTGATTTTAGTTATTGGTTTTTTTTCTATGTTATATGTTGAATTTGTATATTTGTGTCTGTACACTTTTTAACACTTCTATCTATTTTGTGATTCGAAGTAAAATTTGTTGTATTTATTATTTATTGGAGATTTATATAACTTTTCATTATTAAATATAATTATAATTAGCTTTAAAATGATCAGGTAACACACAGATTAGAAAAATTTCAGTAAAAATAAATTTCAATTACCGATGGATTTGTTCTGTCGATAAGTTAACGAAAAAAATAAAAAATTAGATTTCCAACGGATTATTCTATCAGTAAATGAACAAATAAAAAATAAAATTTACAGTTATCGATGGATTTTTTTGTCGGTAATGTAAATAAAAAAATATAAAATTTACAATTACCGACAGAAAAATCCGTCAATAAACAAAAACCCAAAAAATAAAAATATAAAAAATTATGATTACCGACAGAAAAATCTGTCAGAAACTGAAAATAAAAACACAAAATTATGAAAATTAATGATTTCCAATGGAAAAATCTGTCAGAAATCAGACAAAAGTCCATCAAAAACACGAAAATTTGAGGAATTTCTTGATTTAAATCGTTACGATTATCGACGGATTTTATTTAAATAAAATTCGTCGGTAATTCCATCGATAATTTTTTTCAATGGCAAAAATTCATCGATAATTATTACCAACTATGTTATTTCCGATGGTCAAAATCCGTCAGAAATTCATTTTTCCATCGGTAATGTTTAAAAATCCATCGGTGACAGCATTTTTTCTAGTAATGTTAATCCCACTGCACCTATAATACATCTGCATAAATACGGTTACTCTAGAGCTCATTCTGCATATTTATTTATAATTATAAAATATTTATTTTTCCCAAAAAATTATAACAATTACATATTTACCAAGAAATAAGGCCAAAATCAAAACAAAAATAAAGAACAAATTTTATAAGAATATAAACTAAAGAATATTGAGAAAACTAATGCATTTAATATAGAAAATGATATCTCAAACATCATTCCAATCTATCTAGAAACCCTTACACTAGTAAGGAAATCAATTCTTCCATCTCTAGAGGATTACAGCAATGAAAATAAAAGAGTATCTCAAGATAATGATAATTTTTGTGAAAATCTCTAAGAATAAATTCAATTCAGCAAAAGAAACCCTAGAGAGAAAAGAGTAGAGAAGAAAAGGTAGAGAGATGTAGAAGGAGAGATAAAGGGAGAATCTAATAGCAAAACATCATACTTCAAAACTAGGATAAAAGTCTATACAATTCCCTTATACTACTATCTAATATGACCAAAACGAGGCCTAAAAAATAGTTAATTATCTATAATCCGCTCAGTCACAGTTGCACTAGATCACTAATTGAGTTCTGTAGTTGTCACTAGAGCCTTGGGCTCGAGTGATTCTTCAAGCCATTCTGCCGAGCGCTGTGATGCTTAGCTGTGAGTTTCCTTTTGAACTTTTGTTCCTTTTTTGCAATCTCTTTGCTCCAAGTTCCTTCCAAAGAGTTTTCAATCTTGTTCTTGTTATTTTGCATTCAATCCAAATCTCCTGTATACAAAATCATACTCAAAGAGACAGGTTAAATGCAATAGACTCTAATCCATTAATTATTCCAAAATTAGTGCAATAGTTAATGATTATATAAAAAATGCACAATGAGGATCTAGTTAAAATCCTAATTATTCACATCAGTAAGACAGTCAAACTTACGCAAAAAGCTAAGGCTTAGAAGCAAACTAAGTGGCACGAATGCCCCTTATCATAGAGTTTTCTAAAGGGTTCTGGAGTTAACACACATAAGCTTGGAAATTAATTCATGTAATAATTCTATGATGCACGTATGCATATAAAAGGTTGAAAACCCCTTCCATGGCCATCAAAAACTATGGCTACATAAGCACATATGGGAAAGATAATTTTGATTTGATTAATGAAAAATGACAACCTTGAAAGCTTCATTAAATGTCAGACACACATCATAGGTGCACAATTATAGGGATGGACTACCTATAATTCCAAGTATTTTTGGCATAAATCCCAACATGACAACCTAACCAAAGACTAACTAATCTTTACTCTAACTAGATGGTCCAATTTAATAAGTTTTAGGAAAAGTGTAACATCCTCCCAAGTACAATGTCATCCTTAAGTCATGACATCAGACTTGAGAGTTGTTACTTATAAACTATCGGACCTTTCTTAAATAACTTTAGCAAATGCGATAAGATCATGTAATAACTAGCATAATTTGGTTAAAATATATAACAAAGAAACACAACATTTATTGAATACATAGCTAAGTACAAAAGGAAGCTCTTCTAAAAACTTTAATACATATATATTCTCTATTACATTTACATACACATATGCCTACAACTATATACAATATAATAACAATATCAACTACTAAACAACTGTAATTTCCAAGTTCTTTCACGTAGCAGCCATATCATTCCCTGGATCAACCTGGAGGTGACACGGGAACACAAAACACATAGGGGTGAGAATTAAACAATTCTCAGTTGGGCAACTACCCAAAAACTCACTCATATTGTCATCGTCATCGCCCCAACCACTTCGGTTTATTAGAAAAAGAGTGATTATGCCTTTCATATCAATGGTTCATTTTTAAAGTTCCAAATCGTACTTCCGAAGTGGGTAGCTTTTAATAATCAATCACTTAATGCATATGTATCATAATGTCAAGCATCTAGTAAATCATCCTAAGCAGACATTCAAAAATAACAACCAAAACATAAGTTGAAATTTCATTCTTACAAACGTTATCAAGTAAACTTATATGCAGAAATAATAATAAATTATGCCTTCCTTTTCATGGCCAAGGAACTTAATCTACTGCATTTTTCTTTTTTCATTGACATAGGAAAGACTTAGCTTATATCATGTTGTAAAACTCATTTCAGTGCAACTTTCACTCTTCATTGACATAGGAAAGACTTAGTTTATACCCAATAAGTATCTACCGTGGACAACTCAACAATAGATAGTTTATACCAAATGGTATTTATAGTGGATCACACCACATAAAGGAAATAGACTGCTTATCAGGACTGAGCTCATTCCTATACGTGATCATCGGACTTAATTTTTTTTCCATTTTCGAATCACACACAGTTCTATTCCTAGCTGATACGTCTACCGACTCATAATATCTCGGGGGAAGTTCCTCTTTTTGCCTTCCCCTTAATTCAATCTAAGTCTTGTTTCTGTTTTCTCTATATGTCAAAATAAGCACACTCAGTATTTTGGAAATGTTCCTACTTTTGCCTTCCCCTCATTCAATCTAAGTCTTGTTTCTATTTTCTCCATATGTCAGAACATGCACGATTAAAGTTCATATATTCTCTTTTGCCACATATACATATCATTCATTGTTCTTTTCCAAATGCATGTATGAGGCACATATACATATTCATTCATAATATGATTTCAATCATGCCTCAAACCATTCCTTAAAATCACTAGCATGCATTCATATATGTCATACTTGAACCCAATGTCATTATTTCATCAACTCAAAGTATCAATTCATTTTCAGCACAATGGCAGATTTCACATATCTATAGCACAAATTCTTTTGCATTTCAAACCACAAAATACAAAGCTATAAAAATTCTCAAGGACACTTCAATATGTCCCCAAGGTTCTCTAAAAATTTCGGAGTAAATAGAGTTCTGTAAATATGATAACAAAATTCAACAATTTTAGTGGTCAGAGACCACTTATTCTCAGCTTAGAACCAGAAATGGAGAATTTTTAACCATAGCAAATGAACCTAGAAGATTTGAAATAAAAATCCTGGTAAAACCTCAAGGTGTCTCTAATATCCTGTAAAAATTTCAAAAGATAATTCAATCATTTGCTATGATAACAAAATTAGAAAAATTCACAACTTCAGTTCCAAGAGTTTGGGCAGCATAGGTACCAGTTTAGTCCCAAATTTTTTTGAGGCAGTATAAGTTGAAATTAAAGCTCAAGAAAATTCATGGAACTAGATTAACATGTTAGCTTCAATATATACTTTTTATAGCTCATAAACATACCCACAATTCACCCAGAAAATTCATGATTTTCTGCTACCTAGAACAGAACCGAAAATCTAGCGTGCATATTCAGCTTCTCTTTAGCAAAAATGATTTTCCCACAACAACATACTAATCCACCAAAGCAAATACATCTATATATATGTGTAATCAAAGAATAGAACCAGAAAACATCAATTTTAAACCATCAAAATCTGCAAGAAACAGAATTTTATTATATAAGACAACAAACCCTACTTTGAAGACTTTAAAGCTTTATACTCTAAAGGTGTTCCAATTGATTTCTCTTTAGTTCAACTTGCCACCAATTCAAGCCCCAAACCTTCCTTAGGCAGTGAGGAAGTGATATGTCAAGGTGAAGATTGATGGAGAATTGAGATTTTAATCAGTTAGAATTGTAGGTTTTGATGTGTAGAATAAGTTTTGTGAAGAGAGTTTGTGGTTTTATCAACTATAGGCTAAGGTATTTGGGATTGGAAGCCAAGTTAGAGCTCTTGAGAAACGGAAAATGGAGGTTTTTGATGCTCTCCCTTTGCTAGCCGTGAAAGTGTTCTTCAAAGGTAAGTTTTCATAGCTTTTAATGATATTAAATTAGGTTGTAACAATTGTTTAATATAAAGTCTATATTCTTTGACCAAGAAAATAAGATTAATGGCTAGGATTTGATCTTGTAATTCAAGATTAAATCCTAGCCATACACTTGGCTCCAAAGGATAAACATTATCCTTTTACAAAGATAAAACTATCTTTCGGTGTTAGAAATCGCACACCGAAATTTTACCGAACAGGTTAAATACCGTATCCGGGTAATTAAATATTACCCAAAATTTAATTCTAAGTATAAAACTCCATTTCTGACCTTAATCCTCTATTTTCTCAGTTACAGGCATCTCCTATTCTCGAATCTAGAGTTTCGGCTGTCCTAACAGGCCCGTAGGGCCCATAAGATTACTATTCACGTTCTTTTTTTTTACAAATCCCTTGGACCATCCTCGTTATTACTAAAACTGTCAGATTTTTGAAATTACGACTAATAAAGCCGAAATTAATTTTTAGGGTGTTATAAAAAGCAATTTTCCACAAACATCCCCTTAATCCCAATGGTCCTGAGCCAACAAATAGAGGGGATGTGAGTTTCATTTTGCTCTTTACACATTCCTTTAATCTTGCTCTAAGTATTAGCTCTCCAAGTGGTCTTCTTCTTATCTTTTCTTTTCTTAATGTTCCCTCTTCAAATCCTCTTCCAACTCTCTTCCCTTCCTTCCATTTCCAAACCACAAAGAGCCTTCATCAAGCCTTGCAAGACCTATATCTTTTAGTTCTTGTAAAATACTAGCACAAATACTAAGCCTTCCAAGCATTTGTCAAAGAAGCTTTCTTGTCTTCTCTTCCTTGAGTTCGTGGGATCCCTTAGAGTAGAATGACTTATTTTTAATCCTCTACACTAGAGGTGGGAGCTTCCTCTTTGGTTGTGTGCAAGCCTTGATGGCTTCTAACCTTGCTCAAGGTTCGAATGTCATCAAGCTTTTTTTTTTTGACAAATATTTGTGAAAGCATTTTTATGAACCTCACAAGTTTCTCTCTGTTTCCTAAATGTTTTTGTGATACTTTCATGCTCAAATGTAGTTTGAAAATATGGTGTGTGATCCTTGATTTGATGAAGTGACATAAAATATGAAAAGGCTAGGTGCTGGATTTTTGTTTGTTTTTTGGCAATAGGCACTTCGAACCATGAAACTCACAATATCTGAAGTGTTCTAGAACAAAACTACAAACAAGATACATTGAACACTTTCCAAATAAAATCACCTAAAAAGGAGTTTTCTAGCTCAAGATTTAAATTTTTAAAGTTGAGTTGAAAATTGACACTTCATATCTAACCTTTTAGTAGTAAAATAAGTGTAACTCAAGATAGAAACATGCAAATGAATTAAAAATAACTTTTTGGAAAGCTAACACACAGAGGGACACATCCATATATATATATATGCCTCACACATTAGTTTTAACCATCGTGGAACAATTTGGAAGATGAAGTCATGGATAGGTGTACTGAGAAAATCTAAAAAGGGATAATTTCTAAGGGCATAACAATAAAACCACAAATGTGTTTTTTAATGAAATTACCCTTCATGGAAAGCTTAACAAGTTAAGAATCTGGAACGGTCTTTGGAAGCCAGAATAATGACTATATTAAAATTTATGATTTCGTCTAATAAGACATTATGATTTTGTCTAATAAGACATGTCAAATCTGGAAAAGTTAAGGAATAAATCCTAATAAGAAAGGAATCAAAGAAGCTTAACTTGTAATAGTTATAAAAGTAAAATCTTATACAAAGATAGTGTAAGAGACTTTAAAATAAATGGAAAAGCCCCAGAAGGTGAAAGAAAATATTATAAGCTCATTAAGTGGGGTTTGTGATACACTTAAGGGTGACTAAGACTTGAATAAAGCAAGAGATTCTAATTATGATTTAAGAATAATAAGTAAAGGTGCATAAGATATTTGCTATTTTGTCATGACATTTAGCATAAAATGTCTATTGTGTAGTATGAGATCTTTATGAGATATGTCCTATTGGAATATGAGATTTTCCATGAGATATTTGTTGTTCGGGCATGTGATTTTATCTAAGATGTCACTTTCTAATATGAGCAATGTTCACAACAATCAGCATGGTGAATAATGAAACTAATAAAAAAAACTTAAACTATTTTAAACCTGATTGGGTAGGTGCCCATGGGAAATGCTCATTGCTTAACCACCTCATCCAATTAGGTTAGTGCCCATGGGAATATATTATAGGTAGTAGCCTACATGAATCATGAGTTGTAGCCCACATGGAATGGAAAGGTTATGATAATGGCTATGATATGAGCTCATTACTCCAAAGTAGGGGGTCTAAGGTAGTAATGGAGACATCCTTTGAGCAACCTAAAACTCACTACTTGGCCAATGAATTTTTGTCTATGATACTAATGGAGGCATTCTATGAGTAATCTAAATAAAATAAAAATACTCACTGCTTAACCCATAACTTTTGGTATAAGGGACTGATGGAGGCATCCAGTAAGTAATTAAAAAGAAAGTGAATGAGAGGGAAGGGAAAGGTCATGCATGAATCCTATACTTAAAATGTTTGACATCACATAGCTTGATTTACATTATTGCATTGTTTACTTTATACGATGAATATTTGATGAATAATTGTATGGATACATTTGCTAATGCTATAAGAATAAAAGTAAGTTCACTTCGGCTAATCACAATTGTGAAAAAAAACCATAATCGAATTATTAGTTGTCCATTGTTTTATAATAAATCCAAAGTGACTGGAATGACAATAATGACTTGAGTAGTGCTAAAATGAAACTCCTACTGAGAAATCTTGCATTTCTTACTCCTATGTTCCTTTTCCATTGTCATTACCAACGCGACACAGATCTTCTTAGTACGAGGGAGTCGGGGCTATGGAAGGAGGTAGCACATGAAGATCTAAATCCTCCAAGATATAACACATTTTAGATTTTAGTTATGTTATAATTGTGAGGAATAAACCTGTAGTAGAAGGGTTTATATTTTGTTATTTGCAAGAATAAGCTATGTACAAACTTATTACCATATGATATATCAAGTATTATTAATTTGACAATATGCATTGTTAGAATTATATTTTGGTTCATTATTTTGCTTAAGTAAGTAAGCACGCAAAGTGATTTTGATTATCATCTACATAAGCGCTATATCTCCAATTCTCGCTATAGGCTTTAGCTTTCAAGAAGTAAATTTGTACCCAAAAAATTACCCACTATTTTTTTAAGCTAATTTTAAAAGAAAATAAACACAAAGCATAAGTAACAACTAATAAAATCCAAATAACTTAAGCATTGTTGGGTACTACAAGGGTATTACATAAGACATGTTCCTAATTTCATGGAAAAAAAAAACTCACACAAAAAGCACATTGTCTTTTACCTTTTGCTTTTTATGACACCTCATGTCCTTTTTGTCTCTTAACAAATTAATCTTGACTAAAGATGAGATTAAGTATAATTAATCATTAAGAGAATATAATTAACCAAAGATTATCAATTCAATTCGTCATCAATTAATTAAGGCAAATAAATATGAACTAAGCTTAATTATTCTTAATTAACCTCAATTAATTAAGCTTAATTAGTGCTAACTAAGAGCTAATTAACCCTTTTATGCTTAATTACAATTGGGAAACATTCACATAGCAAACAATCACACAAAATTAACTTTGATTAAGTTAATTAATGATGATTAGATCTAATCATCAATTTCCACATGCATAATCACCTCAAGAGTATTTTGGTAGTTAGGACAGATGGAAAAAAAAAAAAAGAAAGAAAAAGACTCAGGGCATTATACGAAGCATACATTGAAAGAAAGAAAGAAAAACGAGCATAAGAGTATAGAAAACCTCTTGTTTTAATGGACAGGAAATTGTTGCATCAACTACGTTGAATTGGAATATAACATGATCAATTATATAAATTTGACGCTAAAATGCAGTGATGTATTTCCCGGACAATAATTGCTTCGTTTTGGGCTTCTATCAAGAATCCTGTGCAGTTCATTCCTTTTTTTGTTTTTTTAAATTTTTTTCGGTTTAGAAGGTGTGGTTCATCAAGCTCAGCCTCATCTTTTACATATAAATTTTTCCTGGAAACCTTGGGTTGACCCACCAACGTTCTCTGTCACTTCATAAGCTGTATGCAGGAGTTGACAAAAAACAAACCTGATCTTCAAGACCAAATATATAGTGCTGATCCCCATTAACCAAAATGAAAAAACAAAATTAGTTTTTTGATCAACAACCAAAAAAGGTTCTGGACTCCCTTCATTTCTAAAACAAAAGGTTGGACTTCCTTTTTTTCTTTCTCAGTAAATTTTTTATCCTTGTCAAATAAGCCCAATAAAGATGAAAGCCTAATTCTATATTAACCCAATCGTGGAGAGAATACAGATAATTCAGCAGACCACGAAAACAAAACACAGACACTTCAGTGTCCAATTTGAACTCTGACAAAAAACAAGGAGTGTCAAATTTGAAAGGTATTTTCAGACCAAAAATGAAAAAATGAACTGCTGTTTTATGAACACAGTTTTGTGTTTTTTCTGCCTGACCAAAAAGTGCAAACGGAGTATTGCTCATCAGTAACAGGTTTTCTCTTCTTTATCAGAGTGTGCTCTCAGGCTCCGAGGGCTTCTTCTTTCTTTTCTTGGTAGCTGTCATATAGTTCTTTTTCTTGTAAGTAATGAGTCTATTGCCATTACTGTTTTCTGGCATTTCGTTCGTACAAAAAGTATAAACGGATTTCATGCATGTTGACTTATGAACAAATAAGAGACAGAAATGGAATACAGGTACACAACGAGAATTAAGATTTGTTTTATCACACTTCCACCACTGCTGTTTCCATTTTAAGTTTCCAATTTGCAACAAATATTGTGGATTATTTCTGATGTGGAACCCCGTGGATATCAATATCCAGAAACCCCAACACACAATTGATATGGAAGATAGGATTGAAAACCAAATAAAATATCACAAGGGAATCACTTTAACTTATAATCTCCTATTCATCTTCCTGATGCAACAAGCTAAGGGAATCACTCAACCTCACTTGTACGCACAAACTTTCTGAAAAGAAATTAGAGAAATTTCATTCAAAATCAAAACTGAGTCTCGGTGGCTACTAAGTTTGGAGGTATTTATACCTCTTATTTAGGTCAAACCAATCTCCTAACCCTACTAGAATAAGCCCAAATCACTATCCTAACAATTGGGCTTAACAAACATAAAATAAAACAAGTCTAGAGATATTTTAAAATTTAAACTAATAAACTAAAATAATCAGACTTGGCCTAACATGATCGAAATATCTTGTCAATGCAAGTTCACTAATAATAATATTTTAGGCTGCCCATAATTGTCAATAGGAGTCTTGACTAATTCTTGATGCATCTTTTCAACAAATGATTTAGTCAAGTCTTCAAAATTGTCTTGAATTTTTTTAGCTGACGCCCTTGTGATAGGTCCCACAGGTATGCTACAATTCTCATTTGTTTTTCCAATGCTACAATTCCTAGTTTGCTCTTTGAAGCTCGTATCATTCCCTCCCTCCTCAAAAAGATTTGTCCCCGAATCTGCATCCATATGAAATGGAGAAAGGTCAGAAACATTAAATGTAGCAGAGACATGATACTTACCTGGAAGGTCAATCTTATAAGCATTGTCATTGATCCTCTCAAGCACTTGAAAAAGACCATTGCCCCTTGGACCAAGTTTAGATTTCCTTTGGCAAGGAAACCTCTCTTTCCATAAATGAACCCAAACCCAATCACCAGGGTGAAAGATAACTTGTCTTCTTCCCTTATTAACCCGTTGAGTTGTCACCCTATTCTTCTTTTCAATCAACTCACGTGCTTTTAAGTGCATTGCTTTAACCTTTTCAGCCTTGCTTTCAGCATCTAAACTAACAAGATCACTCAAGGGCAAAGGCATTAAATCCAAAACAGTTAAAGGATTAAAACCATACACAAGCTCAAAAGGAGAAAACCTTGTAGAAGAATGAACAGTCCTGTTATAAGCAAACTCAATAAAAGGCAAACAGTCTTCCCAAGTTTTCAAATTCCTACCAACAACAGCACGCAACAATATTCCCAATGTTCTATTGACCACCTCGGTTTGACCATCAGTTTGTGGATGACAAGGAGTAGAATATAACAATTTAGTTCCCAACTTGCCCCACAACACTTTCCAAAAATGACTCAAAAATTTGACATCACGGTTAGAGACAATGGTCTTAGGGACACCATGCAAACACACAATTTCCCTAAAGAACAAATCAGCAATGTGTGTTGCATCATCAGTTTTATGGCATGCAATAAAGTGAGCCATCTTACTAAATCTGTCCACCACAACAAAAATGCTATCTCTGCCTTTCCTAGTCCTAGGCAAACCAAGAACAAAATCCATAGAGATATCAACCCACAGATGGGTAGGAACAGGCAGTGGTGTGTACAAATCATGTGGCATAGACTTAGATTTAGTCTGCTTATATGCAATGCATTTAGCACAAATTTTTTCAACATCTTTACACATGTGTGGCCAATAAAAATGTTCAGATAACACATCCAAAGTCTTATGCACACCAAAATGACCCATTGAACCACCACTATGTGATTCCCTGACAAGTAATTCCCGAACAGAACAAACAGGCACACAAATCCTATTGCCACGAAATAGAAAACCTTGATGCCTATAGAATTTGTTAAATGCACCATGCTCACATGAGGCAAAAATAATAGAAAAATCAGAATCAGTGGCATACAATTCCTTCAAATGCTCAAATCCTAATAGCTTAGATGTAAGAGTAGTGATTAGTGCATACCTGCGAGATAAAGCATCAGCAACCACATTCTCTTTACCTTGCTTATAGGAAATTACATAAGGAAAAGTCTCAATGAACTCCACCCATTTAGCATGTCTCTTATTCAACTTTCCTTGTCCTCGCAGGTGCTTCAAAGATTCATGATCCGTGTGAATCACAAACTCTTTTGGGAGCAAGTAATGTTGCCAGACCTCCAAAGCTCGAACCAAAGCATATAACTCCTTATCATAGGTGGAATACTTGAGGTGAGCTCCATTCAGTTTCTCACTGAAGAATGCAATGGGTTGTTTGTCTTGCATCAAAACAGCACCTATACCAATCCCAGAGGCATCACATTCAATCTCAAAAGTTTTATCAAAATTAGGCAAAATAAGGATAGGAGCAAAGCACAAATAATCCTTTAAAGTATTAAACGCAAGTTCTTGTTCCTTTTCCCATTTAAACCCAACATTCTTTTTAATAATCTCTGTGAGAGGAGTAGTAATGGTAGAAATTTTTTTCACAAATTGACGATAAAACCCAACCAAACCATGAAAACTCCTTACCTCAGAAGCATTTTTAGGCGTTGGCCATTCTCGAATAGCCCTCACCTTTTCATCATCAACCTCAATTCCACGTGCACTCACAACAAAACCAAGAAAGACAACTCTATCAATGCAGAATGTGCACTTCTTAAGGTTGGCAAACAACTTTTCTTTCCGTAGCACCTCTAAAACAGCCTTAACATGCAAAATGTAATCATCTAGGCAAGTGCTATAAATGAGAATATCATCAAAATAAACAACAACAAACTTGCCTAAGAAATTCCTCAAAACATGGTTCATCAAACGCATGAAAGTACTAGGTGCATTTGTTAGCCCAAAAGGCATAACCAACCACTCATAAAGACCATATTTTGTTTTAAAGGCAATCTTCCATTCATCCCCTGGTTTCATCCGAATATGATGATATCCACTTTTTAAGTCAATTTTAATGAATATGCATGCACCATGAAGCTCATCAAGCATGTCATCTAACCTAGGGATAGGATGGCGATACTTTACAGTGATTTTATTGACTGCACGACAATCGACACACATCCTCCAAGTGCCATCTTTTTTAGGGACCAACAACACTGGCACTGCACAGGGACTCATGCTCTCCCTCACGTGGCCTTTGGCTAGAAACTCATCCACTTGCCTTTGAAGTTCCTTCATCTCTTCAGGATTACTTCTATAGGCAGGTCTATTTGGAATGCTAGAACCGGGCACGAAGTCAATCTGGTGCTTAATTCCACGCAATGGTAGCAAACCACTCGGTACCTCAGTAGGGAATACATCTGCAAACTCCTGTAACAAAGAAACAAAACAACTAGGCAAATTTGGGTTAAGTTCAATGTCAGAGAGTAAAACTTCCCTAAACCGAATCATAATCAAAGCTCTTTTGCCTAACAAAGCACTCTTTAAATCTTTCTCTTTTGCATAAAAACACAATTTTCTCTCAATTGTATCACTCATCTCTTTTTTCTCACATTTTCCTTGTTTTTCACTCACCAACGGGCCTTTGTCTTTACTCTTTTCACTCATGACCTCTTGTCTCTCTACTTTTTCTGTGACCTCACTTCCCATATTTCCCAAAGAAGTTTGGTGAAGCTTCACTTGATCAAGATAGACCTCCTTGGGTGATAATGGTGCAAGAGTGATTTTGTGACCATGATGCTCAAATGAGTATCAATTTTTGAAGCCATCATGGAGCACCCACCGATCATATTACCAAGGTCTCCCCAACAACATGTGACTGGCTTGCATAGGTGCAACATCACACAACACCTCATCAACATATTTCCCAATAGAGAAAGCAACCTTGACTTGTCTATTGACCTTCAACTCACCACTATCATTCAACCACTGCAACCTATAGGGATTAAGATGCTTAGCACATTTGAGCCTCAATTTCTCTACCATAATAGTGCTAGCAACATTAGTGCAACTCCCTCCATCAATAATCAAACTACACACCTTGCCACCAACTAGACATCTAGTGTGAAAGATATTTTCTCTTTGTTCCAGGCTATCCTCCTTCACCTGCAAATTCAAGGCACGCCTAGCAACAAGAGATTCACCCTGCACAGCGTACTCCACATCACCATCAGAACAATCCTCCAAAGACGACATATTATCATGGTCAGAATCATCACCATGATCCGATTCAGACACAATATCACCTTCCCTAATGACCATCATTCGCTTGTTTGGGCACTCAGCAGCATAATGACTCAAACCATGACATCGAAAGCATTTAATATCTCTGTGTCTAGTAGTAGAAGAAGAGGAAGAGGAGTGAAGAATACCTTTCTTCTTAGCGGAATCCAGAACCATCTCCTTGGAGTTGGAGCTATCAGGTTTCCTTTTCGCATCATTAGAAGGCCATTTTGAACCCCATTTTGAGGTGGAATTTGAGAATGATTTCAATGCTCGGTGTTTGTGTTGCCTCTCCACGTTCATTGCCATGCTTACCAAATCTTCCATCTCCACATAATGGTGCAATTCAACCACACCAGCTATCTGCTTATTAAGACCACCAAGAAACCTTGCCATAGTTACCTCTGGATCCTCCTCTATATTGGCCTTGATCATAAGCATCTCCATCTCCTTATGGTAGTCTTCAACTGATTGGGAACCTTGAGTTAGCTTGTGCAACCTATGATGCACCTCCCTGTAGTAATAAGAAGGCACAAATCGCTTCCTCATGACACACTTCATGGCACTCCAAGTCTCAATAGGAGGCTCTCCATTCTGTCGTCTAGACTTTATTAGCTCATCTCACCAAATTAGAGCATAATCAGAAAATTCTACTGCAGCCAATCGAACCTTCTTCCCCTCAGAATAATTGTGGCATGCGAAAATCATCTCTATCTTCCTTTCCCACTGTAAATATGCTTCAGCATCATTCCTCCCCTTAAATGGTGGTATCTGCATCTTGATAGCATTCATGTTGTTGTCCAGTTGTCCTTTATTCCTAATCTTCATATTCCCAACTGAATCACCATCATCAAACTCCTCCTCAGAGTTCTCACGATAAGAATCATGGAGACGATGTGGATGCCTTGAAAAAAATTTGCCACCACCCTTGGGCTTAGTTGGTGACACCTCATTCAGCCGTGTATCCATATCATCTAATTTGTGTTGTATTTGCTGAAGGGTCTTTTGTAGGAGCTGCATGTCAGATACTGTATTTTCAGTGTCACTCTTCGATGTGTTGTGAACCATTTGAATAACCTGTAAATTGATAAAATAGACAACCTCACAAAGCACGCACTCACGTGTTTCACTCAAAAGTGGACACTCGTGTATGCACTCAATATGGCTTTTATCCTCTTTTGTACTCACCACTCTTGCGTTTTACCACTCTGAAGCCCTTATAAATGTTGCACTTCAGAAACCAAATAAACTCAAACAAGATAAAGTCCCAAGTAATATTTAAATGGCACAAGGAATAACCAAGGAATAGGAAAAAATTAATCAGATCAACTCAAAAGAGAAAAATAAATAAAGAAAGAAAAGAAATGACCTAAAAGAGATAAAATAAAATAAAAATTTGAAGGACCCAAAATAAAGAAAAAAAGGAAACTGATTTTTTTTTGCGCAATTCTTTTTTTTTGTTTTTTTTTTGGCTTTTTTTTTTGCTGCCCTTTTTTTTTTGGGTGCTAGTGTGCTGAAGTTTCTTTGCTTTGTGCTGCTAATAACTAAACGAAAGAAAAGGCAAAGGACTGTGGTGATTGACGTGAACACCACACGAACAGGTAAGTTTTGCTTTTTCTTTTTTTGAACTGGAAATTAAAAGAACAAAAAACAAAATAGACCAAGATTGGAAACAAAAGAAAGAACCAGCTTGAAACCAAAACAACTATGATAGCAAGATGGAAATTAACGTGAACCAAGGAAGAAAGATCAAGAGAGACTGACGCAACAAGAACAAGAGAGAATTAAAAATAAAAAACACGAAGACGCAATTGAAGAAAAATTTGAGGAATTTTTTTTTTTTTAAGATGAAATGGAAATCAAATCAAAACGCAAAACAGATAAATAGGAATTTATCTGACGTCTGAAACTGATACCAAATGATGTGGAACCCCGTGGATATCAACACCCAGAAACCCCAACACACAATTGATATGGAAGATAGGATTGAAAACCAAATAAAATATTACAAGGGAATCACTCTACCTTGTAATCTCCTATTCAGCTTCCTGATGCAACAAGCTAAGGGAATCACTCAACCTCACTTGTACGCACAAAGTTTCTGAAAAGAAACTAGAGAAATTTCATTCAAAATCAAAACTGAGTCTTGGTGGCTACCAAGTTTAGAGGTATTTATACCTCTTATTTATGTTAAACCAATTTCCTAACCCTACTAGAATAGGCCCAAATCACTATCCTAACAATTGGGCTTAACAAACATAAAATAAAATAAGTCTAGAGATATTTTAAAATTTAAACTAATAAACTAAAATAATCAAACTTGGCCCAACATGATCAAAATATCTTGTCAATGCAAGTTCACTAATAATAATATTTTAGGCTGCCCATAATTGCCAATAGGAGTCTTGACTAATTCTTGATGCATCTTTTCAACAAATGATTTAGTCAAGTGTTCAAAATTGTCTTGAATTTTTTTAGCTGACGCCCTTGTGATAGGTCCCACAGGTATGCTACAATTCTCATTTGTTTTTCCAATGCTACAATTCCCAATTTGCTCTTTGAAGCTCATATCAATTTCAATCTAACTTCATTTGTTTTTTCCAGGTATGATGTCCTAACAAATTATCATTTAGTTGTCAACTAATAATTATACATAGATTTAATCATAATATACTATACATATGAGAATTTAACTTTGATGGACTAGCATTGTCATCGAATACTATATTATCGCATGGATAAGTTAGTTGGCTTTCATATCCATTGTTTAAAAGATTATGCAAATAAAGTTTTGATTAGATAATAGTATAAACTTTTTTGCACTACTATTAGTGCATTAAAACTAAACTCTTAACATAAATAATTTTTAGACAAATATCTACGATAAATTACACTAATCTTTTATGTGGTTTAATGCAATTACATCTGACATTTGCACAATTGTCACTAAAAGGTTTATGAGGTTTGCTAAAATCACTGATATCCCCCTTGCTATACGTGATTAATTATTGGATAATATTTAACATATAGATTGATTAAAATCCTCTTTTATAGTGTAAAGATGAAGCTTATTATCATAATTTATGACAAAAAGCATTTTAGTTCATCTATATCAAATATTATTAAAATATTATAATTTTATTATTAATAATCATGTACATATCACATGTAATCTTTTTTATTACTTAAATTATTGAATCAATAATGGCAAGGGAAGCCAATATAATTTTAGTAAACTTAGGAATTTTTAGTGACAATTTTGAAAATAAAGGGTATGTATCAGTGTAACTACATTAAATCTCAAAGGTGATTAGTATAATTTACCCAACATTTAATAATGTATTATCATGTATTCAAAATTGTTTGACTCATATCACAACTACATTAATTGTGAGTTTGACAAACTATATTAGGCATATGATAAGTTAATATTATATGTTATATCTTTATATATTGTTTAGTGCTGATAATATATATATAGTATAACTTTATCTATCATAACTCTTTTAGATATCTAAATGATGTGTAATTTAATCTAGCTTAAGGAGATCATGTTAGACGTGATTAACTTTTAATATTGTATTAAAACAAAAACATTCTTAAATAAACCATAATACATTACATTATATAATAAAAAATTTAAGGTAATAAGTAAGTACTTTTAAAAAATAATATGTAATATAAATATATTTTTATATAATAAAAAATAAGTATAAGTAATAAATAATTCTTTATTATAATATTTGATTTTAAATTTAAGTTTGAATAGCTAATAAAAATTCATATTTTAATATAATTTTCTTTTTATATAGTATACGATGAAAAGAACGAGTGAAAAATATTAAAATATATGAAAGAAATAGAGTATTATATATTTTTATTTCTATGTTTTATTAAATTAATAAAAACTTATTAAATTTGCATTAAATAATAGGATTTATTTAATGTAAATTATAATTTTAAAAATATTTATAATAAATATAATTATAAAATAATAAATATTTAAAATAATATTTATTTTAAAATTTATAAATAAATAATTAATCAATTTATTGCTTCATTATAATTTTATTTTATTAAATATTTACCTAAGATTATAATTATTTTAGGGCAGATTATAATTATTTTAATAATAAAAAATAGTATTATATTATATAATGTAATATTTTATACAATATCATATTAACCATTTTATAGTATTAAAATTTTAATCAATTTTATATTATCAATCTTATCAAACATACCAAACAACCCATAAATTTGTAGATATTATGCTGCATGAATGATTGACGGTGCATGCTAAACATTTTGTACTAATAATGACTAATTACTTTTATTATATTTTATAACTTTTGTTTTGGTGATGTTTTTTATAATTTAAAAGGCAACATGAATTATGGGAACGAATAACCAATAAATGCTTTAAACATGCATGGATACCATAGTGCACTTAAAAAAAAAAAGAAAAGAAAAAGGAAACTGTGGCAACTAACATAAAAGGATATCAGACATCCAATTTGTGAGTTTTTGCAAATTCGGACTTGTTTTCTGAGAGAAAAAGAAACTGACGAATTAAGAGAGTATTAATATAATAATCATGAAAATTAGAGTCACGCTTTGTATCAATTTAAGGACCTCCAACACAAAGCGATGTTGTAAACTATGACGTACATATTGGTCAATGCCTACCTGTAAACAGTGATAGAAATAGTCCTAGTCACTGTGAATTGACTAGAAATGAAACATCTTCAGTCCACGATGCACTTAATGTTTTAATCAAACTTAGTTGATTGAATCTGGTTTCGTCACCAACATAATCACCCAATAGAAAAGAGCCATTTCTCAAAAATTTTCTCCGCAAAACATGATTAATTAACCGACTTTATTTATTTCCACTATCTCAACTTGCTCTTCTTATCGCATCGATATTTTTATTATGGTATATATTCAGATCCAGCGGGCCTGAACTTCATCCTTAACCTTTTTTTTCTTCTTTTTTTTCCATTTAGTTGATTCATTAATTTGGCTCTTAATCCCATATATTATTTAGGATCTAATTTTATAAAAATAATTACATTATTATTCGTGAAATCATATACGAACATTTGAGGTAATAGGTGTAAAAATTGATTAATTTGGCTTTGTAACATATCATTGCATGTCAGTGTAAAACTTAATGTGTCGAAATTAATATATATTATGGTGATCGAAACGAATCTCAATTAAAGTAATCAAATTGATGATCATCTTACACTTTCGTCATCGAGAATCCTGTGATAATAATGATTAAGAATAAAGAAATTGTAGGTTCAGCTTATGGGACCATATGTCCATCAAAGCACGCAGATATGCATGACGCGTACCGGCTATGTGCAAAATCCTAGAGCATTATCGTCGACCTTTAACAAAAATTTGCCCTTCTAGGCAGGAAGAGTAAATTATAAGTTATATCTCATATCTTTAGGTTTATTATGAACTCCTATTATTAATTATTAGATAATTATTATTTTAATTAAATAATTTGATTCAATAATTAATAAATATAAAATTCATGATAAACTAAAATATATGGACCCACCATAAAATCTACCTGGTAGCGTGCCCTTCACGAAGTACCAAACACCAAGCCATGGGCCCTTGCCAGAGTCACGTCATGCACAAAACTCCAACTTTGATGACTGTTTCAGCTTTATTCCCACCGAGAGCATTTCAGCTCCTTTCCCACCCTTCGGTTGAGTTTTAATCTGAGCACCACAATTTGGTTGTTAATTTATTCCCATTGGAAGCATCGTGATGTTTCTGTTCTTTTTCCTCCTCATAACCACATCCAATGTATAATGGTTTAATTTATCCAAATCTAACATATAATATATGTGGTTTCCTCTAATTAAGGTGGTGTTCTTAAAGGGATACCCGTTGATGAACGCTTTTCAACTACAACTGGCAAGTTGAATATAGTAAAGGTTATAAACAAATATGTTATCTTTATTATATGTACCTTTTAGCTGATGTCCAGCACCGAGGTAGAATTAATCCTCTTGCTGAAACCACCTATCCTAGTTACCTACTTGGGGAAAATATCATTTATATATCATTTGCAAGTGGAACTTGCACGATTATGAAAAAAGCGATTTAGATTTGATTCACTAATGGTAAAATTCGAACGTGAGAAAACACATTAATAAAATAAATAATAGAAAAGAAATATAGCTACTTTTAAAGTTGTAATTTTTTAAGAAATATTCATAAAGTTTAACATCCAATGCAGGGAAAAAAGTGTTAGGAAAAACGTTAGGAATTCACATGTGTAAGAGTGGACAAAAGCAATTATTTTTTTCTACATTGGCGCAATTAAATAACCGATACCAAAAAATACCTCAGGTAGTATAACAATATAGTACAAAAATCGACATACCAGAGACAACATAGTTTTTAACAGAAAAAAAAGTCCCCATGACCTAATCTAGCAAAATATTTTCACTATTAAAAATAGGTATTAATAAGTCTTTTTCATTGTATTAGGGAATCACAACAATTAACAAAACATAACTCAACCTCTCAAACCTTCACAATGTGTATATCATCACAACACAACCATTAGAGAAGATAAAACAATGATTAGGCTACACCAAAATATTGAACTCAACATAGGAACAACATGCTAAAATTTCATGAGAAAATTATTATTCTTCTCAACAAAGTGATATAAGAGCCATTGGTATTAGAGGAAATGGTGGTTGGTGGATTCATATGTGTGTGGTCCCTTATGCCAAAAGTCATAATTGGCAATATGAAGGTCCGACACGGCATGTTATCTAGACAACAACAATACAAGTGGAGAGAACTTGTATATATCAATAGTGAGGTCAGGTGGTGTATTCCATAAGCAGTGACAATATAAGTGAACAAAACATGTATGGGTTCTGATAAGGATATTGCAAGGATAATGCTTGTGGAGACTTTTACTATAGTTAGCTTCTGGTAGAACTTTGGTTCAAGGGAAGAATTTGTTAGCAAAGTTCTACATCGAATGAGAGTAGAAGCTTTATAGGAGGTTTGACCTATATATAAATAAAACCTTTGACATTTTGGTTTAAGCATCTTTTGGGAGTAAAGAGATCAAGTTGTATGGATAAATTTTTAGAAGTTGTTCATATGATATAATCTTGTAAAGATGGCTTGTAACTTTTGTCTATGCAAAAGTAGTAGATAGTGAAAGATTTGAAATTTCTTGTAGGGGTTTGTGAATGAAGATTGAAGGATTCAAGCCACCAGATTAATTTTTGTGTATGTTATTTTATCTATACTGTGTTTTTTTCTTGCATTATTATCTTTAATATGAGAGTGTGATTGTGTTTTTTTTTTTTGATCATTCAAAGATAAGATGGCTTGATTCCAAATAGGGAAAATAAAAAGTGCACCATCAAATACAAAGACCCAAAGAACATAAATAATAAAAAAAAAATGGATAGTACCAATGTACATCACTCAAAAACCACTTCACTTATTACAACAAAACTAATATGCTGCAGTTTATAAAGACCCTAACAAGCTATGGAACATTAAAGTAAGGACAAACATCATGGATATGATAGGACAATGAAACCATCTATGGAAGTTTGAAGATTCACCAATCCGTAAACTGAAATGACTCAGCCCTTTAAGACAGACCAAAAAGTCACCACTATGCTTTGTGACCAAATAAAAGTATCAACAATATAGTTTATATGCATCATCCTTAAGCACATGTATTCTTCGAAGAGAAGCACATAAAAAAAAGTCCAGCAAGACAATGTCACCATTACTTTATATAAGATCCCAAGAAATGATCATATCTCGAATAGAATGACAAACATAACATTCACACCCGAGAAATATATAAGATTTTTGAAACAAAAATTAAAGGGCCTCTTGAACCTGGGCTCACTTCTACACACCAAAATATACAAGAGTTCCAAAATAATTAACCTCACTAGTGTTTCATTCAAACCAACAAAGTGACACACACAATTAACATCCGCCCTCATATCTCACACTTCTCCCCCTCACAGAAAGGTTGGTCACTGTGTATCACTCATCTCACCACCTCCAAAACTCCAACCCAAACTACAAAACAATCAAAATTGAACACTAAACTTGCCAAGTTCATAACAAACCAAGGTTATGAGATAGCAATTAAGCCTCACAAGTGTATGTCTCCTCTTATATATTATTTTCACCCTCTGAATCTCACAAAAACTCCCTTTCATCTCAAAATAACCTCACTATGTTTCACTTTACAAACTATCCACTTCCATGATCACCTTATACACCTCTAAAAAACATACAACGGAGCACAAGTCACTTACTTTTTGTGTTCTTCCCTATCAAACAGTAGGGCACCTAGGAAACACCTACAGAAAAACTCCATACACAGCAGTAATTCATAGATTTGACTTCAACCAAGATCGATATCTATGCATGGGGTTAAATAAAAATTTATTCCAATTAATCTACTCGTTTTGAAAAATAACTCTATTTCTCTATTCCCATCTAGAAATTAAAATGGCATAAAAACAAATATTCCAACCCTTTAATTCCCTGTCCATGAAATCAACATTTTTTCGCATTTCAAAATTTAATATAGGATCATCAGCCATCACCCATTTAATACCCCACCAATTATAGTAAAAAGACCAAATTTTCCAAGAAAATTCACAAGTGAAAAACAAGTGTGACAATGTCTCGTTAAAGAGTTTACAAAAAACACACTTAGAGAGTCACAACTAAAGATGTTAAAGCGCGACAATCAATGTTTGGTATTAACTTTACCAAGGATAACAAATCAAACAAAAAGTGTCGCTCTCTTGACGGAGCACACCCAAGCCAAACACTACATAAAATAAGATCAACTTGAGAAGCATGATATTTTTCATGAAAATACTTTGTAACAAAGGAATGAACATTAAATCTATGGGAAGGATGGAAACTCCAAACAATACTATTAGGCACATTAAATTGCAACTGTACTTGATTAATGAGGCTTTCTAATCCAGCTAACAATGATAATTCTCACTGAAAGAGATTCATTCGCCAACTCAATCTCCACTGCCAATTCGCACTAACCCACACACCACACTCTGCTATGCGCATCTCCCTTTGAAGAGAAATTTGGTAAAGTCTCAGGAAAAGAATTATCAACTTGTTATTACCAACCCAGACATCTTCCCAAAATAATGACGTACTTTTGAGAGTGTGATTGTGTTTCTTCTGCTTAACACAAAGTTATATTTTTGAATTTTTGTTATGTCTCTTAAAGTCAAGTTGTAAGGTGTACCTTTGTAAACAATCTTGTATCAAATTCAATGTGAATTAATGACCTGTCTTTGACGAGAAGGGGAGATGTATTAGTTCACAAGTGGACTTTGAGCTTGCCCATTTCCTAATCGTATAAAGCCGAAAAAAAATAGAGAAAGAGAGAAAGAGAGAGAGAGAGAGAGAGAGAGAGAGAGAGAGAGTAATAAAAGTAGTTCGCTCATTATTTTTCACTTGCATTTTAAGTAGTTCGTGAATTTTATTAAATTTAATTAATATGCGAGTTCGTCGTTAAATTTTGCAGAACTCGTGTTAATTCAATTTTTAAGAATACAAAGATACAATGTCAGTCTATAAGAGTTGGAACACAATCCGGATCACACTCCCTTGACGATGGAAATTATTGTGGAGTGCATTATTAAATCATGAGTAATGGCCTCTGACATACGTAGGATGATTTCCGCTGCTGCTGTAACCTGTAAATGGACTGATTTTCATGGCTGGCTGGAATTGTCGAGTGGTGATCTTCTGAGGGCCGCGATCTATGAAGATTAATTACATCAGGGAGCTTTTATTTGTATGCTGGTTCTTATCACTGCTTCTGGCCTTCTTTTTGTTTTCGAATCTGTTCAAACTATCTTTTTCTGGTTTATAGTTCTGTGGGTGTGCTAGTCTTCTTCAATCCAGCAACTATAGGCTTAGATGATTTACATGTGCTGCATTTGGTCCGTTTGTTCTGATTTTGTTTTGTGATGTGGCGGTTTTCAGCTCCCCTCGTCCATTAGTGGTTTGAGCTGGTTTTATTCATTATTAGGAAAAATGAATAAATTTTTAATAATTAATGTGAGATAATGTTGTGATTTAGTGTTGAGTATAACTGGAATGGGGAGCATGAATGCGTTGCTGATCTTCCTCCTTCCTCCTTCCTCTTTCATGCTCCAAGCTCCATGATCCATCAGGGGTGGAGTACCTGCAAGGACTCCGACGCTCAAGTCGGGGAGTGCTCAAAAAGTGTCAATGTTAATTTTACAAGATCAAATACTAAGAATTTAGAACACCAAAAATAGGAATATTATAAAGCGCATGAAATGTGTACCTTTTATTTTGAAGTAATATTGCAAATTGATGTCGACGTTGCAAGCATACGCACATGTGCTATATGTCAGGTACAGAGAGCTTCCACTTCTTTTCTGTCTCCTGTGCTAGACAATGCCTCGATAGAGCAGCACAGTCAAGAGATACAGACTGAAGTAGGGACTCTGTCCAAAATGAAATACATTGTAACCAAGCCCTATTTGTCATGGGCCTGAGTTATTATAGATTTACACACCCTTCTGCGTATTCAGAATTGGGCCCAAGCCCAATAATAAATGGTGAATCCCAAACCCATAATTGGATCATAAGATGATACTAAATGGGTCTCTAAGGAACAATTAGGCTGTCTATTTAACTCGTTTTGTAAAATTAAAATACACACCAATCAATAGTAGCCCAAACCCATAAAATTCTAACAGTCAATAGATGGGATGGAATGCAAATCTAATTTAGGGTTACCTCTTACCTTATACAGAGATAGGAGAATGGTAATGGGCCTCAAGGTTATCATCTAACTCATTCAATATTAGGCCTTTGCCCTTAGTTCGTAATCACTAAAGAAAAAATAGTGAATGCCTTTTTTTTTTTTGGAGTTATAGTAGTTTTAACTACCATTTTTTTCAAGAAGGATGGTTCAAGGAGCTGCTGTAATTACTAATGTCATTCGGTAAATTATGATGGTTCAAAAAAATCCACTGCAATGAATGTCGAGAATCGCCGCTTTTTTTAATGGGAATTACAGCGGATTAGAACCACCATTTTTCCTTAACAAAACCACCCATTATATTTAGTAAATTCTGGCCGGTTAAAACCACCATAATTCACAGCATTTTTGTCAAAAATCTTAATTATGGCGGTTTGAACCCACCGCAATTTTCAGTGAAATATTTTGAAAATATGAATTATGGCGGTTTGAAACCGCCACAATTTGTGGTACTTTTTTTTAAAAAAAATTAATTATGGTGGTTTGAAACTGCCACATTTTGCAATGAAACATTTTTAAAAAATTGTCTAATACAACAGTTTCTATGAAATATTTTGAAAAAACTATTTATTATAACAATTTTAAACCACCCTAATTGTAACACCAATTTTTTTTAAAAAAAGTTCCAATAATCATGCAAAATAGTTTAATAATATCATTGATACCCATGGAAGTTGAAAATGCAAGATAAATTCCCTAGAAATTATTTGCTTAACTAACCCACTAGAATCCTCAATACTATTTTGAAGCTAAATATTGAACAGATTGAATAGTCCTCGAACAAAATCTATCATACGAGATAACAAAGTCCTGGCATTATATTCCTCATGGTAGACAACCAAATTTAGGCACTTTTGAAATTCCATTCCCAAAGACCTAACCTTACTTGATTACATATTTACATGTATTATTGACTCATCAATGCAAAGGTATATGTAAGCATATATGTTTCAAATTTACAGTACCTGCATTCCAACATACAACACAAATGAGTTTATCAAAGGCACATTGTAACGAGTCCTTGCAGAGGTAGTATTGGGTGAGAGGAGCATCTTGTCCTTCAGTTCAGACAAAAATGGAGAACTTTGATGCCTTGTCTGCAGAAATTTGATTGAATATCCATAAACACAATATAAGAAAGTAAAAAAATGCATATGGAATAAATTTTAAACAAATTAAAATAAGACAATATGCGAAGCAACAAAGAACACAATGATTCCAACAAACTAAAATAGAAATAAAAGGAAGAAAATCTTAACTAGAAAGAATTCATAGGTTTTTAGTTAGTGCTACAAGAAATGATTTCAATAAACTAACAAAGAAATAAAGGAAGAAAATCTTACCCAAAAAGAATTCACAGGTTATAGTTAGTGCTAATAAAAAAGAAGGGCACAAATGTAATAAGCATGACTAACCTTAAGGTATTCATCCACGTTAGCCTTCACCTGCTTTGCTTTAAGTGCAGGATTAACCTCAACAAGAATGCAAGGTGACTAAGTTATTGTTAGCTGCAGAACCCGATCAACATGTGCTTATCTGTTTTGAATGACAACAAAGTCAATTTAAAGAAAATACTTTGAAGAACATCTCATGTTTGTCTTGAGGTTCTTGTAAGATTATTAACAGAATTCTATTGCTAACAAGAGCAAGGCTTACTCAAATGATAATATATTTTACTATGCATGTGTAAACAAATTTATCTCATGTTACGAGATTCGAAAAGAAATAGAAATGAAATTATATCCTTATCCAAGCAATTGATAGCTAACGATCAGAAGAAGAAGATTTCAACGCTATAAGAAACCAAGTCCTGAGACTTCAAAAAGTAGCACTAGATATTAGAAAGTATGCTTACATAAAGACATCAAGAAATCTCTAAAGACCATATGTTACACTATCTTCAATAAGCACAATCGCAATTAAGTCATCATCTAAATGCTTGGAGTGAGGATTAAAAAGTGAAGATCTCATCAAGGAAAAATTATCACACTTCAGAAAGTTTACACTCAGTAAAACAGTGTAAGACTATAAGGAATGGAGGGAAATTTGAATTTGAATTTTGAAACTCAAAAAGTTAAATCCCGGTGTCAAAATCGGTCAGTCATCTCTTTTGCCTTCAAAGTCAACTATCCAAAAAGTTCTAGAAGAAAATGTTCAGAAACCATGGTTCAGAAAGTAAGAGTAGTTTTATGAAGAGTATCAGAAACCTCTTTTCTTTAATGGCTTCTACAAACTGTTTTGACTAACAAACAGACTACTCTTTTAGATCATCTTTCCACGACACAAATGGATGATCAACATGTGTCACTGAAAGATCTGATCAAAGGCGACAGTCACAAGGAAGACCTCTATAAATAGAGATGTTGTGCTTTCAAAGAACAAGACTTAACATTGAGAAAAAGAGCTGAAACTTTGCCAAGTTTTCCCTTCATTTTTTCTTTGTAATATTCTTTACTGATTGTAATCTTTTCCTTATTCATAAACTCTTCTTTCTACATCCTTCATTGATAATACGTTCTTTTAAGGATGAATATCTAGAAAGAAGTCATTCAAGTATTTCCTAGAACTTTCATTGTATACCCAAAGAAATCTTGAGTGTATGTTAGTTTGAGTGGTAACCCAAACATATAACCTTTGTATGCTTGATCCAGAATTGATTAGTGTGAGAAAGCTTGAAGAGGCTTGTCAAATACTACTTGCAACGTGACAATAAGAGTGTTTTACCTGTCATGGTTTGTTAGCTTATAGAAGCTAGTGCAAGACTACTCGATTCAGCTTGAAGAGACTGGTGAATAACTACTTGAGTTGTGACAGTAAGGGTTGTTTATTAGCCACTAATAGCTTGGGAAAGCTACTGTAAAGACTATATTTGTTCTTTTTCAGGTTGGAGAAAGAGTTAGTGAAATTCAAAGGTTGTTGAGAACTGAATGTAGGAAGATTTGATCGAGAGTTAGTGAAATTCAAAGGTTGTCGAGAATTGAATGTAGGGAGATTTGATCGAACCAGTATAAAATCTCCTGCATTGTATCTTCTTTATCCTTCATCTTTTTTTTGTCATATCTGTTCTTGTATCAGTGTCTGTCTTAAAATTATATCTTATGCTTCTGTGTTACTTGTTTAGTTCAGAAAATTTACTTTTTGAAGTATCTAATTTTTTGTTGCTGTGCTACAAGTTTGAAACTTGATAGCTTTTGGTAAAGTTTCTTTTTAGATCTTCTTTAATTAAAGAAAAGGAAAAACACAATTCAATCTTCTTTTCTCGTGTGCATTTCTACCTACAGTTATTTCTTGAAGCAAATCAATTTGCAGAGAGGCACAAGGTAGGCAGGTCAACATAGTGGTCCTTAGGGGAAAAAACAAAGAAAGATAAGAAATACAGAGTAAATAGTCCTCCTCAGAAAAGGCTCCATAAAATGGAACAAATCTACAAGCAACCTTTGGATATAAGGCCAACGTTTTTAACCATTACCAGTTAGCATTTTTGGCATGAAGCTCCTGTGACTTACAAACTCAAGCCAAGCAAAATTGAAGAAACATTTCTACGAAGCAACCAATTAAATGATATAAAATCCAGAGTAAATAATTATAATTATAATATAAAATTGAAAAAAGAAGGATAAGAAAAAATAATAAATATATACATGACAAAAAGTGATTTCTTGACTTTTTACAAACTAAAGGTAAGAGACGTTTATTTAATAGTCAAGATCTTGAGTTGAATTCATTCTTCACACTACAAAAAATTGTGTAAATTAGGGCAGGTCTTAAAATCCGCCACAATTTTCGTAAATTATGGTGGTTTTGGTAACCGGCATAATTCTAATGGAAGAAATGGCGATGGAATTACGGCGGTTCTCTGAAACTGCCACAAAGCATACCTAGTCTCTAACATAACAACACAAACATACCCACCTACTAACATACACACACACACACATTAACACAAACATATTTCACATGGGATGCACACGCTTAACACTAACAAAGAGAGAAAGACCGAGAGAGATAAAGGGAAGATGAGAGGGAAATGGAGAGGTGGGAATGACAAGATCATGGCTGCGCAAGGGGAAGTGCAGGCCGCTCAAGGTCACGGCGGTGATGATCGAAGGCATGGCGGCTTGCGCATGAAGGTGAGAAGCCGTCGAAAACCTCGCGGCTATTCACGGCGAATGGAGGAAAGGTGGTTGCGTTCGTGGTGGTGGTGAAGGGATCGGGCGCCGTGTTGGTGGAAGAGGAGGAAATTGGACTCCGTGGCAAACTTCGCGGCGATGTGGCAGTTCTATCTCCAAGGGGATTGAGATACGACGGTCCGAGGTGGCAGTAACGGTGCCGCGGTTACAGTGCGGGATGGAGGCGGTGATGAACGGTGGGAGGCTGATGGCTTTGGGGGCCAATCTGGAGCGTGGTGGCTCTCGGCCACTAAGACGCTGCTGGCGATCGAGCCGCGATTGGCATCATCCAAAGAGAAGGGGAAGCGGCTAGCGATCTCAGGGGAGGTCGCGATCTGCTTCTGATTCCTTTTTTTTTTTGGTTTTGCTGCTTCTGATTTCTTTTTTTTTTTTGCTTTTGGTACTCTGAATTTAAGCTGGGACATTTTTTCTTGTAAATTAGCTATAATGAAGTTTAACTAAAAGGGCATGGATCAGGTGCTGATGACCCAGATAGGAGCAGACATGTTTGTGATTTGAGTGATCTCACTGGGTTTTTGTTTGCATATTCTGATTAATTAATTCCTTTATGATTGTGGTTGCATTTTTTCAAAATTTTTGTTTGCTGATGATTTTTTGAATGTTGGATTAGATTAAAACAGGTCAATATTCACTTCAACATCCTATGTCATTCCTTTCTGAGCAGGCTATATTTGCTGTCTTCAATTTTCAAGGTACCATGCATGCACTTAGAGGTGAGCTATTTTTCAAGTAAATTGCACTCCATTCTTGTTAGTTGTTATTGTATTTGTACTCATGAAATTAAAAGGCCTTTGAGATGGTCAGGTCAGTTAGGAGTCCCTGGATTTAACAAAATAAATTGACAAGACAATGTTGATGGTTCATGACAATTGTTAGCTTTCCTGAAATAGAAATATTTCATAATGTTGAAAATGATAATGGAAACATGGTGAACATATGCACATACATGAGGGTAGGGATATAGGCAAGGATGATCTAGCATATTGCACAGCAATATTATGGATGTCTCGTTGATTTATCTATGTCAAATTCTTGATTTATTAGTTGTTAACTATATAGTATTGCTTTGCTCTTCAGTTTTATGAAAAGCACTTATAAAACCTACTTGAAAACTTACAAAACCTATATTACCAGTGTTCATTATCATCCCATAAAAGAGAAGTACATGTGTTAGATGATTCTCCTATTTATATATATTGTTGCAATTTTGATCAGTTGCTTCCCGGGCATGTTTTTCCTATATGGTGATTGATGTATTGGAATTAATCCATTATATTCCTCAAGGCGCATGTTCTTGAATTGCTTTTCATATTTCAACCAATATTTTCATAATTTTTAAGGAGATTGACTGATAGAGTTCTTGGGATTTGCATGTCTGTCCTTGAGCATGTTAAGAATGTTGTTGTCGATCCTCGTTAGAGTCAAGCTCCCCAGATAATATATGAATGCATTAAACACACATCCTTTCATTTTTTTTTTCAATTTTATATTCATGTTATATCAACTTATTACATTTGGGCCAAACATAGCTTCCCTTCGTGAACGGTTGCTGGATTTTGATAAAAGTGTTTGAAAACAAGTTGTGGCTGTTATCTTTGATGTGGCATGTCATTCCCTGAATGTAGTTCAACTTGACCTTCTACTCTAATAAATGAGTTCTAAATTCTAGCATTCATTTTAGTTCTCAAAATTTGAATTAGACTCTGCTTAATTCCTTTAATTTATCTTAATATCTTGATATAATTTCATTATGGTTACAAGGAACTTCATAGCTTTAGGTTCAATGGAACATTCCATTGAAATTTGGGACCTTGATGTTGTAAGTGGATCAAGTATATAAATTTCGCTACACATTTTGAACTTCATTTAAAATATAGAGCCTTTTTCTTTGTGGTAGTTGTCATACAATAAGCTAATTACTGATTGTGCAGGAGCTGTATTTTATGCTATGATGAAGTATGCTTTAGACATCCCCCATAGTTCAGCTGGTGAGCTTTCCTCCCTTCTTTCTATATATACCCACTCCTTTTAATCTTTCCCACTTATTTCTTTGCAAGCCATTGACTTCTAGAATTTAGTTTAGAGCTATGAACATGCTCAGGTTTAAGAGAAATTTATTTACTATCTAACCAAGCACACCTACGAAAATTTATTTATGGTTTGTTTAGAGAAACATTGGTAGTAACTCAAAGCTCGACCTATATGTGTGCTAGTCTTTAATAACTTCAATAAATACTTTGTTTTGCTTGTAATTGAGTGCTTATTGGAAATTATGGTGCTATTAATAACTTCAATAAACACCAGGCATTGGTTGATTTAATTTGGTTTAGTGTGTTATAGCGCTATTTACTGGATAAGTTGATTAGTGATGTTGTTGCTTTCCCTCTGAAATTGTTAGGTGAGTTGAGAAGAGCTAATCATGTTGATCATGCTCACAAATCAGTTGATATCATTCCTTATCCTGTGAGTTGTGCTCTTAAGTGATAAGGAAGCAAGATTACATTCTACACATCAAATCAAACACTTTATGCAACTACCCTTGATAGTAGTTTAATATGTGTATGAGTGAGTAAAATATGCTTTTTCACATGCTTTCATAGTTTAATATGTGTGTGTGTGAGTGGAATATGCTCTTCCACATGATCTCTTTTGACTAAATTTGATCATGTTCCAAACATGGAGATTATTCTGGAATCATTTACAAAGATGGCAAAATTTTGTTAGGCTTATTCGTATTATTGGCCTAATCTAGGCCACTGGTTTTATGTGCACATTTCATAGAAAGTGAACATGCATTTGGATTAAGTATTAACTTTTTCTATCTACTTGTCATATTAGAGCTACTATCATAAATAAGGAAATGTAATACTAAATATTTTTATTACTAACTTATAACTCTTTTATTTGTTCTTTCTTTATTTTGCATGATTAATGGAACTTTTTTTTTTAAAATTAGTGTTGCAATTATGATGGTTTAAAATTGTTGTGATAAATTGTTTTAAAAATCTTTTAAATATATTTCACTGCAAATTGTGGTGGTTTGAAACTGCCATGATTAATATTTTTTTAAAAACATTACCACAAATTGCGGCGGTTTCAAACCGCTATGATTAATATTTTTTTTATAAACATTGCCACAAATTGCAGTGGTTTCAAACCACCGTAATTAAACCGCCATAATTTAGGTGAATTATGGCGGTTATTTAGGGTGATTGCAGCGATTTTTTTATAACCACCATAATTTACTGAATGGCGTTGGTAATTATAGCGGTTCCTTGAACTGCCATTTGCTGCGAAAAATGGCGGTTATAACTGCCGCAATTTACAAAAAGAATCGCCGTAATTTACCTCTTTTGTTGTAGTGTCAAAACAAAGATCAAAAGGAAATTGAATAAGGCAATTCCTCCACACATAGATTAACAAATAAAAACCATTACCAAAACAAGTATGTTTCATCACCAAACATGATAAATATGGAAAAAGATGAAATTCTATTATAAAAATTCCTAAATTAGAGCTGGCATGACCAAACATCATAAAATCATGCTAAAGAACTATAGCTGAGGCACAAAACTAGCACTACAAACTTGTCTACTGAAGCACACATAATATGGTCTCTCTATTAAGTTTGAGCAAGTGGTCAACCTTCTTGGGATGACCTGCACCAAATAAAACAAATAATTTATATTGCCACTGAGTTAATGCCCAAACAACTAGAACCAAAGAAAGGAAGACATTGACTTGGGTCACAAATAGTGGCTCTGATAATGGCACTTTTGTATTAAATCAAACTACCTTCTACGAATTGTTACATGGCAAGACTAAATCCCAGATCATCATTATTCAAACAAAACTGTGGTAGTAAAATAAAGGGGAAGAATAAAGCATCTTCTCAAACTATCTTCCTGCCATTGTTTACGAGAACACATACATTACAATATTTACAATACAAGTATACAAACTAGCCAAATGCATTTAGATTTGAAACTAAAACACCTTCTAATAGAAGAAAGAAATAAAGTCTAGGATTAGCCATTAGCTTACCATATCTTCTCATATCAGGCTCGTCCTCTTTTTTCCTCTTTCTTCTTGATTCCTTAATTTTATAGGTGACAATTCCCTAACACCTTGTACTAGAATTGCAATATGAGGTGCAATATGTATGAGTCTAAGAAACTTAATTGGAAGAAATTTTCATATGATATAGTTGAGAGATAAATTATGATGGAAAATGGTAAAGTTTGAGATATGCATTAGGAAAAAAAAAAGCATAATACACAAAATTTGACATATTGAATTGAGTTTCTTTAACAATATTTCTCTCAAGCAAACTTTTCTTTTTTCGCATTAGTAACATGTGCCTTTATGTTGATCAACAGTTCTACTTTCTATATAACCAATTATTATTTCAATTATAAATACATTTGCATTATTAGTTAGACAAGAAATAAGGTGCAGTAACCAGATTTCTAAGCACCGAAGCTTTCTAAACACAAAAATGAAAATGAAAAAATATTAACCATTGAAAGTATAAGCTAATGAAATAATTACAACAATATAACTTATGCATGCATATGTAAATCAATGAAAGTTTTGGCCATAAAGATCAAAAGTAAAACCTATAGGTAAATGTGATGCATGAACTATTGCAACAGCCACCAAAATGATGAAATGTGTTTATCTTTAAGCTTACATTAACAACACACAAGAGAAATAGCTTTATTCACTATACAATCCTATATCTTGCTAACAATAAATGGTATCTTTTTTTCCACATTTAATCCGTGAACTTAGTTTTTCAATAACATGGGAGTATGATATCAAATCACATAAAACAAGTTGCTCCAAGCTACTACAGAAACTTAATTATTAAGATATGGAAAAGCTAACCTAGAAAACCTACAAGTGATACAAGTTCTATTGAACAACCAAGACAGCCTTAAACTCTGTAAATGCTAATCTTGTCCTGCCAAGTTACCTAAGGAGATTCACAAAAACAAGTTCAACCAATTCACGTTTACATTTTCAAACCCATAAGCGTCAACACAAGAACTTACTACCTAAAGTTCCATGAGGTATCAAAATTGGTACTCACCTCTTCATATAAAGAAAACCTAACTAACAAATCAATCACTTGAAACACAACAATTTTGCAATCAAAGCCAAAACCAAACCACAAACAAGAACAATAAATGAACACGAATAAAAAATTAGAAGAATCAAACATTTCTCATGGTGCATTTGGTGAACTTCATATTGGAAAGGAAGGCGGCATTCTTGGCTAATGAGAAAGAGTCATCGTCATCGAAGCTGTAGTTGGTGGAAGTGGGCGACGAAGAAGACAACGGGGAAGATCATGGCGAAGATAATGGTGATCGAAGAATCAGATAGCAAATGAAATGGTGAGTGAGGGTTTTGGTGAAGAAGGAAGAAAAATCCCTAAAAATTGAGAGAAACTAAATGAATTTAACTCACATTCAAAAATTGAGGTGAAGTCATCACTGATCACCAGAAAATAGAGGCTGTCGCAAGTTGCCATTGTTCGTTGAAGATGTTGAAAGCATAGTAGGGAGCAGAAAGCACCGCAACCATGGTGTGAAGGCACGACGAGGTTAGGGTGTGCTGATGGGTACCGTTGGCAATATGAAGTGGTATGCTGATGTAAGCAGCAGCGCCCATGGTGGTTCAAGGTAGAATGGACAATGGACAATGTGAAAGCAAAGTGAAAATTGAAAGAGAAGGCAGAAAAAGTTAGGGTGAAATAAGAGCTAAGTATGAGTGCCTGAGAGAACCTTATAGCAATATGAAAAGTAAAATAAAGCGGTTCTATTTACGTAACCCACCATTGTTATTATTGAAAATATGGCGATTACAAAACTTGCCATAATTCAGTGAATATTATGGCGGCTTTCAAGAACTGCCATAAATAAACAGCCATAATGTACATGATGTTTTATAGTGAATAGAGCCCCCAATTCGACATTCAAGATGTTAATATTGGATGTCGAGTTAACAAGCTTAATAAACATTTCAAGTTTTGGAATGGGTTTAAGTACCTTGAGTTTTGCCTTTTATGCGCCAAATCACCTTTTGTCAAGAATATGTAGTGAGTTCCTTCTTAGGTTACTTGTTTAAGAGATTTGAGTTGTGAACCTGGGTTGTGAGGTTGCGTAATAAAAATGGAGCCCCAATTTTTAAAGGTTCAATATCTCATGAGGCTACGACCTTAGAGGCAAATTACCAAGGTCAAACATTGAGAGTTCTCATAAATAACTTTTTCTTTGGAGTCGAATTATTGGAACAAGCATTGTCATTGGAACTCTGCCTTAGCCCACTCATCAGGAGGATTCCAAATGTAGGGTCTAAGCTACAAAGATCAGTAATAGCAAGGTTATGACCTTCGGTACCATAAGGAGATTAATGTTCTTTCATCCCTAAGCTGCATTATTCCAATAAGAAGTTTCCAATCTTCCATATTTAGTTTTTTGAGAAGTCCTTGAAGATTTGACCCTGAAAATATGCTTTTGCTCTTAGGCTTTGATTTTGGGTACTCTTTTTTTGAGTTCACTTTGATCAGTTCTCAAAACTTAAGAGTATTTATTAGAAGGAGTTACTTGACTCTTAGACTTTGAATCTAGTGCAGTTAATGTTAATAAGTACTCCACCCTAAGATCATTAACCTAGAGATAGCTTCTGTTCTAATATCACATGCTAGGGTTAGCCATCCAAACTCAGTTTTCATGGTTAAGACCTCATATGTTAATTTTATAATATTTTTTTGAGTTAGATTGTTCTTCGAATGTAGCTATGAGAATAAGACCTCCTGTTATATAGCTTAATACTGGGGTTCCTTCATAATTGAACCCCTACCACAATCCTGGCCTCCTTCATAATTTACCTAGGATTCTCACAAATGCCCATTCTGTCACTGTTAAGTTTTACATTCCTGGTTAGGTTGTCAGCTCCTTATCTGCTTTGAGGTTTTCATTCTATTCTATGTTGATTCCTTAATTCAATATTTACATTTGCCTAAACTTCAAGTTCTTCATATAGGGCTTTATGAGCCCATCGAGGTCTCTTACATAATAGTAGCCTCTTACTTGGTGTCCAAGATGTCAATGTTAGATGTTGAGGTTTCATATTCAGCTCACTTTTTGTTTGTGTGGGATGAGCTTTAAGCATCTAAGTTCCACCTTAGTTCATTCTTTGCATAATTCAACCTTTAGGTTGAAAAGTGGATGTGCACTTTTTTAGGACAACGTGAGATCCCCTAAAGGTTGCTTCTTTAGTGGGTCACTACTAATTCCTTGGAATTATTCAAGAATGTGATGGCCTAAGTTCAGGTCATCATCAGATCGGAAGTCGATCTTTTCGACGTAGGGAAGTTTCATCATGTGGTCAATAGGAAAATAAAGGACATTCCTAAGGAGAATGATGAGTGGAGCTTCTTTCTTCCCTTTATTTTTCTTTTTCCTTTTTTGCTAGTCGCAACCTTAGTAGGTCATTTTGATTATGTATTTGTCCCTTCAAAGGCCCTTTTTGTAACCTGCATTTATATGAATTAAAAATCTTGTTTATTTGTTGCTTGCGTACTTGCATTTTATTTTTCCATAACATTTTATCTTCAATGATCTTTTGTTCTCTGTAATACTCTACTTCCCTTTTGCTTTCTAAGTTGGCCAGGTAGTTCAGGAAAGCCATCATTGTTTGGTATCTAGGCTAGGTAGGCCGGTCGAATTTATTTTTCTTGGGCCTTTCTCTTAGGAACTACTTCTTAGGTTGTCTTAGGTCGTATAGATCCTCGAAAGGGTTTATGCCAAGGTGTTATTGTTTAGGGTGTTGTTTATACCTCAAAGATTTTCATAAAATGGTTGCTCATAGCCAAATCTATGAGTTCGGATGAAGCTTGGGGTGAGACTCACATTGAACATGTACTTGATACTCAAGTGGAGCTCGGATACAAACTTGTGTAGGGCTAAGGTCCTATATATCCTAGAAAGGGTTTACACCGAGGTGCTACTTCTTAGGGGTATTGATTATACCTAAAATATTTTCATAAAATGGTTGCTACTAGGCAAATCTATGAGTATGGATGGAGCTCAGGTGTGAATCACGTTGAACGTATTCTTGAAGCTGGGTGGAGCTTGAAGGCGAGGCTCACATGGGCCAAGTGTAGATATTCAAGTAAAGCTCAGGCGCAGTTCTCATCGGATGTATGCTTAAAGCCTGATGGAGCTCGAATACGGTTCACACGGGCTAAGTGAAAGCAGTTAGGATGGAGTTTTGGTATGGCTTACATCAAACTTATACGTAAAGTTTGGATGGAGCTCAAGAGCGAGGCTTGCATAGGGCTCAATGAGAATTCAGATGGAGCTCAGGTGCAACATCCCTTGAATTGAAGCCTAATAGGCCTCATGTGCGGCTCCCATGGGCTAATAGATGGAGTTTGGATGGAGCTTGGGTGTGGCTCACATCGAACTTATGTTTAAGCCCAGATGGAGCTTAGAAGCGAGGCTTGCATAGGGGTAAGTTTGATTATAGTTTGTATGGAGCTTAGGTACGGCTTGAATAGAACGCATGCTTGAAGCTAGACAGGGCTCGAGTATGACTCCCATGGGCTTAGCAAGATTAGTTCAGATACAGCTTGGGTGTGACATCCCTCGAACGTGTGATTAAAGCTGAATGGGGCTCGAATGGAGCTCCTATGAGCTAAGTGAGATGAGTTCGGATAGAGCTCGAGTTTGGTTTCTATCGAACGTGTACTTAAAGTCAAATGGGGCTTGAGTGTGGCTCCTATGGGCTAAGCGAGATAAGTTCAGATAAAGCTTGAATATGGCTTCAATCAAATGTATGCTTGAAGCCGAATTGGCTCAAGTATAGCTGCCATAGGCTAAGTGAGATAGGTTTGAATGGAGCTTGGGTGAGACTCTTATATGATATATGCTTGAAGCAAGATTGAGCTTAGGTGGGGCTTTCATAGGGTAAGCCAGATGAGTTAGAATGGAGCTCGAGTGTAGCTCGCATTAAACATGTCTTCACATCTGGCTTGGTAATCAATGTCAAACCTGAAGAATGCTGTCTCCACGCTTGGTCGAGTAAGCAATATGAGGGAGCATTGTCTTCACATTTGGCCGGCTAAGCCATGTTGAACTCGAGAATTGTTGTCTTCACATTTGGTCGGGTAAGCAATGTCAAATGCCAGGGGATTGGTACCTTCACATATGGCCGGGTGAGCAATGTTGAACTCAGGGATTGTTGTCTTCATCATATCCGACCAGGTGAGCAATGTCGAACTCAAGGATTGCTATCTTCATATTCAGCTAGGTGAGCAATGTTGAACCCGGTGGATTGCTGTCTTCATATCCAGCTAGGTGATCAATGTCAAACCTAAGGGATTTATATATATAACTCTTGTGCAGTGTTTTTTTAGGGATTTTACTTGGGCTCTTCATCTTCGAGTCTTCCCAAATTTGACTCTTTACTTGAATTTTAGTTCTCTGTCTTGTCTTCACAAGCTTTAATTTTGGCCTTGTTGTGACTTCAGTCGAGGCTATTTTCCTAGCCTTCATTGTATATTAGATGACCTTGTTCATGGTCAGTTAATTACTAAGCTTCAAGTTGGAGTGTCACATGTGATAACTCTCAAAATGATGTTAGGCAAAATATATTTGTTCACAATATTATTCGCATAAAGTAAATCAATATCATTGAGATGACAAATAATGGTTGATGATGATGAAGAAAGTATGTAATTTCATGCGATTTAGTAGCTAACAAAATATGTTTGTAGCATTTTATCTTGCTCGATAGAATACTAAACAACTGGGATCAAGGCTGAATTTGAACATAAATTCTCATAATAATATGTTTAAATAAAGGTTGATGCATTTAAATAGCGTACCATCTTGGGGTCCTATTAGCAATGCACATGCAATTCCAAGGCAGTTGTATCTAAATGATAAATGTTGCATAGCTTGGTGGTGGAGTTGACAACACCAAACTTGGTGGTTTTGAGTTTGAACTCTGGGTTCCCATGTTTCTCAGATTTTCCTTTTGCAGATCAAAGCTATAGATTTACATGTTGAGTGGATGTCTTGACGCTAATCTGCCATGCTTGGATCTTGGAATCTCAGGGTTCTAGTCGTGACTCCCAACTTTCTTATATTACTTTTGCAAACTCACTTGGTAGTTCTGAATATTTTAATAAAAGACATGAAATTGATTCTTATCCACCACAAAGTGTAGTGGACAAAAGCTAACCTCGAATGAAATTGTTCTTATTCCCCTTTTTGTCAAATTTCTTATGCAATTCTAAGCAGTGATGAATAGTTGATGTTGTAGACAGTGTACATCTCGACCTTGTGATTTGTTTGTATGTAGAATATCCTGAAACTTAGAGCTCATGACTTCGGACCACATGATTCCATTTTGTTGCATTATTTTCTTGTAGGTCCAATGTATTATATTTATAGTAAACAATGCAATAGACGTAAGTCCTGATCTTGCAGTCATAAGGCTGCATCCGTTTTATTCTTATGCTACAGCAAGCCCTTCACTTTTTTTGTTGGTGATTGGGCTAGCAACTCGAAATGCATGGTGTAGGAACCCTAAGGTTTCTTTCTTTTCTTCTTGCACTGCCAGGTTCCTTTCTTCTTCTTCTTTTTCTTCTTCGTTTTTTTTTATTTTGTGCTAGCAAGTAGCAGCTCCTATGGACAAGCCTTGCATCTTTTCTTCTCTTTCTTGTCTTGCATGCTAGTGCCACTCCACTATCTTCTCCATTTTTTTGGAATAGAAGAACATAACAAACTTGGAAACCATTACAGGGAAACCACTACATGCCTAATTCTATGCAACAGTCAGTCACGCCATTAGAGCAAAAAAGGCATGATAGTGTTGACTTCAGAACCCTTCAGAAAGCTTTATCGCTTAAAGTTTTGAGTGACAAAAAACTAGTTTTATGAAAATATTTTGTAGAAAAACTAATCTTTTACTTGAGTTTCTTGAGCACTCAACAGGATCATTCTCGTTAGCATACATGTCCCTAAAAGGAATATTATTTTTATAATATCATGTGTAAACATGTTTAACCTTATTTAAAGAGATTCAAAACTTAAATGATGTGAAAAATAATCCTTGAAATGGACCTCAATATATTTGACTCATGAAGAAAAGTTTTGAAGAATAAGAAATCAAGTTTTAGATCTTCAGAAAGTAGCCTTTGTCTTTAGAAAATAATATACAATGAAGAATTATATTATCCTCTAAAGTGACTTGTGGTTACAGTCTTTAATCGTGATGTTTTTCTCACCAAGAAGCTCGAGTTGAAGCATTGAAGATCAAAGGAAAGTCCAGAAACTGAATCAGCATTTCAAAATGCTATTTACTTTTAAAACGATGCATTTTACAAAATGGAAGGGAAAAATTCAAATTTCAAAATTAAATTCAAACCCAGAAAAGGATGACAGTCACTTTTTAACTTGATCAACAACCCCAGTTTCTAGAAGAAAAAGTTCAGAAACCTTGATTCAAAAAGAAAAAAGTAGTTTCTGAAGATGGACTCAAAAACTTTTATTTGACAACAGTTTTTGCAATTGAAAAAGTTGCTTTGACATGGTTGAGCTAGTCTTCTAGGCTACATTTCCAAGACACAAAAAGAATATCAACATGTGTCACTAGTAAAACAGATCAAGGACAATAGTCTGAATTTGAAGATCAAGTATAAAAAGAGGTCATATGCTTACAACTTAAGATTTTTCATGACTTTATGCTGAAAGGCTTACAAATCTTTTCAAGAATGGTAGAATCTTCCTTTATTTTCTGTAAAACTATTATTGCTTGTAATCACTTTCTGCATTTGTAAAAATCTTCTTTTTAAGTTCTTATTAGATATCATCTTCTTTCTAGGAAAAATTGTCAGAAATAAGTCATTCAAGTTTTTAGCTCATACACTATAATTTTTTTTCACAAAAGCTTGAGAGTTTTGTAGTTGGAGAGACTAGTCAAAGAGTACTTGGGAGTGATAGTACAGTGAGCTACGGGTTAAGTGAGATAGCTTAAGAAGGCTATTTTAAAGACTATCTTACTTTTTCAGGGTGGAGAAATGGTTGTATTAGTAGAACTCAACAGGCTATTGAGAACTACATGTAAATAGGTTGGCCAAACCAGTATAAAACTTTCTGTGCAATATCTCTCTTCTCCCTTAATCTCTTTTATATTCTGCCTTGTGTCTATCTTTAACACATTTCTAAAAAGTAACCTTTAATCAATTTTCGTATCTCTATTCTAGTTTAGAAAGTTAGTTTCCGATACTTACTGACATTATTTCCGCTGCACTTCAAGTGTACACTTGATAATATTTGTTTATATGTTTTCAGAAACAAAAAGCAAGAAAAGTGAAAGCATGATTCAACCCATCTTCTTATATACATTTTAACCTACAGATGGGTGAGGCATCAATATATGATTGAAGTGAGTGAATGTCCAAGACCCATGATGGCGAAGAGTTCTGCCATCTTCTTCATGTCCGGTAGTGACTCTAGCAGTGATGGTGAAGAGAGCTTCCATGCCTCCATGCTTTTTTTTAGCAATGTGAGTGGTCCTTGACTCAACGAGCATAACATGAGTAATAAAGATGGAGGCGACCGTCCATGGGGCTATGAGATTGCATCCACGAAACCTTTGCTTTCTTCTCTTTATTGTGCTAGTGGTAGTGTGTTGAAGACTAAACTTCATGGCCTGGGACAGTGCTACAAGAGGACTTCCTTGCTTTGATGAAGTTAGCCAGAGTTGTTCTCATTGGCACAATTTGTTATTTCTTTTTTTCCAGGCAACGTGAGATTAAAAAGGAAGAATATAAGAGAAAATTTGATAAAGACATCTTGTTAACATATTAAAATTATTAAAAAAATTGTTGTGCTCCAAAGTTCAAAAATAGTAGATGTTGCCTAACTTGGTGTGAATGATAAACAAAGAGGAGGGCAAATCTTACAGCAAGTTGTATCCCTGACAACAGCACTAATGTTGTGGTAGTGTTGAGTATACCTAAAATAGGGAGTACGAATGTGTTGTCAATCTTCCTCTTCCATGCTCCAAGCTCCATGACCCGTCAAGGACGGGGTGCTTGCAAGGACTCCGATGCTTAAATCAAAGAGTGCTCAAATGATGTCTGTACGTGGTTAACCACCATAATTCACATGTATTATGGCAGTCAAATTATGGCGGTTTCAAACTGCCGCAATTAGTGAAATATAAAAAATAAATTATGGCGGTTTGAAACCACCGCAATTTGTGGTAATGTTTTAAAACAAATATTGATCATGGCGGTTTGAAACCACTGCAATTTATGGTCAAAATATTTTTGAAATTTTTTTAAAACTATTCATTACAATAATTTTAAACCACTCTAATTGTAGCACCAATTTTTTTCTAAAAAACATTCCAATAATCACGCAAAATAGTAATTCTCAGGCAATACTAATTTTATCACTGGAAACCATCTTTTATGAGCTTGATCAAATTCGAAACTAGTAAAAAATATACCAAGCATCAAAGATAAATGCCAAAATCCAATATGACCAAACTCATAATTAGCATTGCTATAATACATGGGATTGCTATAATTGCTCTAAACACAATGATACAAAATGAGACACAATCCAACAGAACACAATGACATAAAATGATACACAATCCAATAGAACTCACCCTTGTACTAGAAAAATTTTCTATCTTGGAAGTAATAGTCACTATTACTGCTAAAATAATGCCTATGTCTTTCAATCAAGATTGCAATAATATGTAGTTTTACATTCTTTCAATTCCAACAATGCAAAATATCTTCCTCTACTTATCTTTGAATGAATTGACTAAAATTATCTAATGAGAATTTTATGAGCGCATGAAATCATGACTAATTAAATCGTGGGAAAAAAAAGGAACATGTGGGTTAAAAAAAAAACAAAAAGCATGCATATGATTTTTTATGGTCTGGCACTACTGCCAACAAAAGATGAAGCTCAAAAGACAATACTCCAAGGCATAATACAAAGCACGACAAACATATTATAAAACAGCCTCAGAAAGCCATTATATTAATGCAAACAAATGGATAAGCAATAACATACTGTAGGTAGAGGTATCAATTTGCTCAGGAAGCTACTTTATATCCACCTCAAACCTTGATTGAACCTGGAATACACACCAAACATTGAAGATGCTAATTTAACATAATGTTAAAAAGAAAAAGGGAAAAAAGAGCCAAATAAAAGAGGTCAGTACATTGTTGAGAACATCAACATCAGTAGAACATGAAACAAATGTGATTCAAGGCCTTTGGTGCCAAATCTTCCAGCTCGACCAACCTATGCAAAATTTAACCCCAAAAATAGAGTTGGAGATTGCAACTAGAATTGACATAAGAAGTAATCAAAAGATAAAAATGAAAACAAAGCTTATCCAATCTTACCCTGCGCAGGTATGTGTCTGCAAAATCAAGCATGTCAACTTATAACAATATTGACCTACCAATCTTTCTATAATGTATGGTTTTTGGTTCACTTATGGTCCTAAACTTTTGTCTCTTGCTACAACAACTTTCAAAGAATTTTGCTTTTGAAAGTGACAATATTATATAGAATGAAGGATACATGGTGTATCACTCCAAATTCATTTTTTTTACAAACTTAGGAAAAATTTTCTACACTTATAGCAACTAAACCCAAGATAATTCCTTCAATTTTTCTGCATAAAATAGCCCTTCAACCCCATGAAATTTTAGCATTACTACTGTCCCAAAAAAACTAGAAAAGTGCTGCAGAAATGCAAGGCTAAAGTGATCAAAATTTTTCTACACTTATATCTATCAAATCTAACATAAAACTTTTATGTTTCCATTCTTTCTGATCTCTCCAAATCAGATTTTCAGCAGCAGCAAAAAAATAAAAAGAGGGGCATGAAATAGCTCTTGACATATTTTCTTGCAACCAATCATCAATGTTCATGAGTCCTAAACCTTTTCTAAACATTATCACCTATATTAACAAGCAAAACAACTCCCAAATGCCTATCAAAACAGTAAATCTGAGGATGAAAAAAAGAGAACAAAACACTAGCTCAAATCTTCATTCATCATCCATCCAAATCAAAGAACACAAAACCCCTTTATCAACATATCATTTTTGAGTTTCATTTTCCAGCATAAACATCACTCCAACACAACCAAGTTTTAAATCTTAATAACATGCAATAATGGAGGATTTTTCACAACACAACAATGGAGGATTCTCTGTTATGCTCCTAATTAGTGATTTACTTTTTAATCAAGTCAAACCAATACACCATTCGAATGCAACTTTAACGAGTAGTTCTGGCTATTTGAAAATCTTCAAGCATTACAGAATTACTAATGAATGAAGACCAAAAGTTCTAGTTAGATTAATTACCTCCCAGAATGATGCTCATTTACTTGGTCACCCTCAATTCTAGTAATACCAAGCCCACCACCAAGGCAGCAAGGTCACTAATTAGGAATAGTCCTCCCACGCTTAACATCCACAAGCACCCTTTGACCATCAATTTTCCTACCATCAACTTGTTTATAAGTAGCTGCATAATGAATAAAAAATGTGAATAAAAAGCCATATCATTTAATTAATAAACAAATAGGTAAACCGGTATCAACTTTTCATGTCCATTTGTTACTTTTTCAGCAACTAATCTCACCTAAATCATAGGAAATTGAAAAAAGAAAAGAGTAGTCAAAATGGAACATTTTGTTCTTCAGCTGAAACAAAAACAATAAAAAGATACACTCTTACTTAATAATTAACTACAATACTACCAAAAGAAAAAGGAGGGGGTTTGGTTCGAAGACTGAGCAATGTAAAAGAAAGAGAGGGACTGACGCGGGAGAAGTTGAGAGCTTAGCACTAGAATTCATTAGATTGAGGGGGGATAAATGGTGGCAATTCCTCCAATTGCAAGGAATCACTTGTATTCAATTGCTCTTTAGTTAGCTTTGCTAATTGACAGCATCAATTAGAAGGAATTAAAAGGGGGACCAAGTATAAGCAAGGATCTTCAAGGAAGACAACAAACAACTTGAAAAACAAATGAGGCAAAATCATATGTGCAAGGATCTTCAACACCCTTAATTGTAATAATGAGCAATATAATAGAAAATCTATATGCTTAAATCCATATGTGTAAAGCATATAAAAAAAACTAATAACCATAACATAAATCTGAAACAAAACTACCTGAATAACAGCAAACATACATTTCCAATTATAAAATGATAAGTCTAAAGAAGTTGTTTTTAGAAACATTTAACCAACCTCAATGAAAAGGAACGGGATTCAAAAACATTTAATCAACCTCAATGAAGAGGAAGAGGATTCTGATAGAAGGTTGATGGTTAGTGACTGAAGCTAGAAAACTGAATGAGCTGGAAAACCTCTATGAAGCTATTATGCATTGAATAGGGATAGGGGTTGCCGTAACCCCCGCCGCCACCCTTCCATCATCTTCATTTGTGGCCTCTTCCATCACCACTATCATTTCAATCCACACCTGAAAATCCCAATTCCAGATCATAAACAAACCAAGCTTCAAAGATTTTTTTCCAACAAAAGGGAAAAGTAAAAAAGGGAAAACAGAACATGAAAAGGAGAGAACTACCGCGCCAACACCATCATTGCTGGCGTTCCTCCCTCCACCATCTTCCCTGCACAGCCCAGTAACCGCACTTTCAGCCGTTACTGGACCCTCTTCCTCCACTTTTCTCCCTCATGCGGCGTCCCCCTCAATCGCATAACCAACTGGCACCATCGTCATCTTCCACCATCGCGCAACACCCTCTGCGAACTCCCTTCCTCACTAGCGTAAAACCCGCCTTCAAATCTGCCCTAACCACCACGCTCCTTCCCTTCTTTATCATGTCGCCGCGTTCCTTCCCTTCTCCGTTGTACACTAGCATCGCCTCACTTCTCAGCTGCATCACCTTTGCCTCCAGTTTCCTTCTCTCTCCTTTTACTCAGCTCACTACCAGTGACATCACTAGTCATTCTTCCTCTCACTGTGTGGCCAACCACAAGCAACCAGATCTCGCACTCCCCTTCCCTTGATCCGCCACGCATCATCCCTTTGATCGTCACCACCGCATCCTCGCGTGGGAACGCGCGTCTCTCCGCACTGTTGCATATAAAGCAGCACCAGTTCTTCCTTCAAATCTGCACTTCCTTGTGCGGCAGTGATCCCGGCTTCCATGTTTCTCTTGGCCTTTTCATTTCTAAACCCAAAATGCATTGAATAAAAGAGGGGAGAGATTACCTGTTTGTAGAGAAAGTGAGCAAAAAATTAAAAAGGAAAAAAAAAAGAAATTAAAAATAGGGGAGAGATTGAGACCACACCAAAATAAGGAGGGATTTCTGAATATAGGAAAGATTGAGACACTGGAGTGCCAAAATAAGGAGGCATCGTGGAAGGGAAGCAACAGCAGTTGCACAAACTGCAGTGAAGTATGACTTGAATTGAACAGTGATGGCGGTTCACCCAACCCGCTATGAGTGATGTGTCACTGGAAGCATGTTTTCTAGTAGTGGAAGGAGGTTGCGACAGAGAGGTGCGTGTGAAAAGAAAGAGAGAACCGAGGCGCGAGCAACGGGGGTGATGGCTGGGTCACCGATGGCTACGCATTGGGCAGAGCTAGAGAGAGGTTAGGGGAGAGAGGGCTGTGTTTGTGGTGTGTGAGTGGAGGCGTTATGTTGTATGAATGGGGGAAGGGTTATTGAATCCTTATTGCTTTCCTCTCTTTTTTTCTTGTTTTTTTTGGTTGAAACGGCAACCTACCATTATTTACCTTTCAACCGTTATTTTTTCACAAAAATCATGGCGGGTGAAAAAACCACCTTAATCAACGTATATTATGGCGGTTCTTTGGAACCGCCATAATTAAACCGCCACAATTTACTTTTTTTTTGGTATAGAATTGATGAGTTGATTTAAATTTAATTGAACAAAGTCATATAATAATTAAATTCAATTGCTGGAAATTATAGCTAAAAATAATTCCATGGGTAAGTTTTAAACACACCTTTAAAGTCACAGGCTAATTGACTCGATTATTTTAGATAACTGCTTCTGCAGAATATATCTTTAAATGACCAGTTTACTTTATAAATTTCTAGATTGTTTACATCAACCAGATTTTTAACATCTTGTTGTAAAAACAAATGGTTATGAGGAAAAGGAAAAGAATAATGCACTTACTGCCTTTTCCTAGCCTTTGGTTTCTGGATTCTATGATGAGATCTAAAATTCTAATCAACCAAGATATATATCTCTTACTCCATGCCTTGTTTCTCCAATCTGCGACCTTCTTCCCTCTTCAATTCGGACAAACCTAGCTGGACCTATGGGATTCAAAGATGAGTTATAGAGCTTACCAAAGGAATCGTTGACATCAATGAGCACCCTTTTGTTTCATCATTTCTAATTCCATAAACTTCCAATTATATATAACTAAAAATCAAACCCTATCATTAGTCATGCTCAAATTTGCTTGATCGATCTCAAAAGAATTAATTAAAGTCGTTTATTGATTATAAAATGGTTATCGCATTGCATATATATATATATATATGAGCACCCTTTTGTTTCATCATTTCTAATTCCATAAACTTCCAATTCTATATAACTAAAAATCAAACTCTATCATTAGTCATGCTCAAATTTGCTTGATCGATCTCAAAAGAATTAATTAAAGTCGTTTATTAATTATAAAATGGTTATCGCATTGCAGAATTGAATATATATATATATATATATATATTTGATTACGAAATTCAAGAAAATAGGCTATCGTCAGCAAAAGGGCCGATTTTTAATAGTTTGGATTAGCGGAACGGATGAAACCATGGAAAAATATGAAAAAATTTTAGGAGCTCTTGGAACAAGATAAAATATTTACTTTATTTTATTTATTAATTAATGTATCAAACATTACATTAAAAGTACAGGAAAAGTATGAGATAATAATGACCTACAAAACATATATGTCAATTAATAACAGGATAAATGCATTTTACTCTCTGAACTTTAAGTCATGTGTAATTTATACCCTGATATTTCATAATGTGCATCACGACACCCTAAACTTTTCAAACTGTGCAAAACACCCTTTAGTATAATTTTGGCAACAAATGAAGGTAAGATTTATGTGCACTTAATCTCCCTTATATTTCTAATTTGTGTAGCTCAATACTTTATCTATAAATACTATGTATAATTAAATCCCCTGATTTTTTGTTGTGTGCAACCCGACATCCTACTATGACTTAAAGTTTTGCACTTTTTGAAAAGTAGGGTTTTTGGCACAGTTTGGAAAGTTCAAAATGTCACGATGTACGTTTTGTAAAGTCGGGGTGTAAATTGCATATGACCTAAAATTCATGGGAATAAAATATACTTAACTCACTAATAAATGGATTAGAACAAGTATTTTCTCTTACTCTCAGTGCACCTAATTATTTCTCATATATATATATATATATATATATAGTTATAGAACATGTCTTACCTAAAAATTCTCTGCATTGATTGAAACTGATTAAAACAACTGTAAATTGATTTTATCATTTCAAAGCAAGAAATGCTATGTATCCAAGAATAATATAAATAAAATCTTCTATAAAAATTATAATGATTATCAGATAAAATAAAATGATACGCCTTGCTAATTTATTTAAAGACCAACAACTATAATACATCATTTTGGAAAAAAAAATTGATAGAATTTATAGTTGTCTAACCTTTTTCTTTAAAAAAAGCAGTTGTTATGTAATTAAAATTTAAAAGATGCTAAGTTACTAGGATTAATCTAGTAAGGAGGAGTTTGAATAGTATGCATGAGGGGTCAGGTTCAAACCTTATTATAATCAACATATAATTTTTGAAGTACAAGAAAAAAAAAATTGAAAGAATCAATAAGTATAGAGTTTACTTATTAGTTATTACATGTAATTGATTAATAATAAAATTGTGGAAAATACTAGACTTTGATAGAATTTCATTTTTAGAATAGTGTGATATAATTTTGTAATGTTTACATTAATAATTGAGGCATGCAATTTTATTGCATCCAATAATCACTATTGTTTCTATAAAAAAAATTTGCCAATATTTTTCTACAAGCAAAGTATTACCCTAATATTATTTATCTATAAAATTTATTAAAACCGTTGTAGTCAGATCTTCAAATGAGAAATAATAATATGTATATTTGATGACGTAAATAATTAAAATTTGTAATATTTGAAAAATATTATCAAGTCTTGAAAATATTATGAATTTAATTTTAATATACTAATGTGCTAAATTCCTTTACATTGACATCTAACTATATATTCTCATATTATTTAATAATTTAATTTTGATGCACTGATAGTATAAAACAGTTTTATACTATTATTCAATCAAAACATTTAGTTTGAATGACTTTTTAGATAATGGATATAAAAGTTAACTATCATGACTTACATGCTAATACATGATTGAATGATTGTGTAAAAAAATTTTACACTGTCAATACATAACAATTAAATCCATTGTTTAAACATATGTGACTCTTAAAAAGTTTATAAAATCAATATATCCAAACTAAATCCAATGTTATATTAGTAACATTTTTATTAGTTTTATATTTAGGTTGTGCCATTTTAATGAAACTTTTATATTTTTAAGAATACATTTTAATATTAGAACTCAAATCATGTATTGACTTATTACGGTACGTAGACCATAATTACAACAAACGTATCTTTAAAACTATCATCATACCTGCAAGTTATTTAAGTGCCAAATGGCAACAATAGCTAATGTCAACATAATGTGATTAACAAAGAAGCTTGTTGTCTGCATAAAACTTCTCACAGAAGTTTTTTGACATTTCAGATTGCTGAGGCGACGTGCATTGTTCGTGGTTGGTAAATGAAATGACATGGAGCAAGGTGGGTGCCAGAAGTGTCCACCAATGGCTTAAAGGACGCGACCTGCCGACATGACTACAAAATATGAAAGTGAAAAAATAATAATTTAAATACATTTTTACTATTGCATACTGTTAATTAAGTGTATCTTTCTTACTTTTTATGTGTTGGGTGGTTGAGAAAACCCCGGATAAATAATATGGTTCTGAAATTAATCAGATTGAGAAAATTTAGTAACATAATAAAATATAATTAAATTATTGACAATATATCAAAATCAAATTATATAAAATTGACAATATTTAATGGCTTAATTTTTTTTTTTTTTTGATGCGTTTGGTGGCTAAGTTGACTAGTAGCCGCTAGCGTCATTTATGTCGACTTTCTTTTCGGGGTTGTCTGTTGCATTACATGATTGGTGATGAGTACAATCAAGAAAAATTAAACATTGTTGGAGGAATATGTCGGCTGGGTCCTATTCAAAAGAGGCTCTTCTGAACATTTCTTTTTGCTCCATGACAACTCATGGTGCTTTGATGATTGACAATTGGCTTTAGACGAACGAAAATTGGAGTGTTAGCTTCGACCACGTTCTAAGGTGAGGGAACCAATGTGCAGATTTTATGGCCAGGTTAAGTTTTTATTTTGTTATATTTTATTTTTTTCCTCTTCGTTTGCCTTGTGGGGTTATTCAAAACATTTTGAAGACTCTTTCATCTTGCGGGAGATCAAGTGAAGTGAGCCAGGCTCTTTATTCATTTGATACCGGTTTTCTATCTTTTCCTTTGTAGTTTTTTACGATGCATATTACTACTCACTCAAAATCAGTGAGAAGATGAAGTCATATACTACTGAAATGAAAACAGAAGACCACCAAAAATCATTCAAAAGCATGACACTAAAAAGAGAGGATATTTGAAAAAGTTATGTGAGTATTTAATCGAACAACCAAACAAGGAAAGAATCAATAGTAAAATTTAGTCGACAGTCGAGTATTTAATCAATGAATAAGTGAGATTGACAAGACATGGAAAATGTGTCGTTGACGTCTGAAAAGGCCATAAGATGCCTAAAATGTTCGACCTAGCTTTGTTTGGCTATCGATTGATATTCATATGTCAAAATGACTATTAAGGCATATCAATGGAAAGATTATGATGAGAGTGTCGACGTGGCAACCGAGATTTACATGGTTGAAGTTGTTTTCGGCCATAGAACAATTGTTCTGATATTGTTTCGAGCAATTTCATGTTTTGCCTCAGCTAATTTCCATTGTTTCTCCTAATTATGACTCTAATTAGATGCAATTTCTTATAAAAACCATTATTTACAGATGTTGAGGCTTGAGGACTAAAGCAAGCATCAATCGACAGCTGACGTCCGATATGGGCTTCAGTCAAGAAAGCGAAACAATGAGTGATAGGCCCAAAGTTATCGAGGAACTATTATTTGTGTTGAATGTCAAGGCTGTAGGTAAAAGTAATAGTACAAGAAGGGGTTAAATCATGCACCCCAAAAAAATTCCAAAAAAAAAGGACATTTGAAACAAATACTCTTAAATCTTCGAACTCAGAAGTAGAAATAAAGTTAGTTCTTAGGAAAGATTAACTTTCTAAATGAAAACAAAAACTGATTTAGCAGTAAACAAAAAACACATGCAAGATATCAAACAAGAGATAAAGGATAAAAGATCACATAGAGAAATTATATTAGTTTGGCCAATCTCTTAACTACGTCTGGTACTTTCCTAACTCAAAAGTTGAGAGTTCCACTACCAGAGTACTATTCTTATACAAGTCTTTCCAATCTTACACACGATAGTCCTTTTCTAGCATTCTCAAGCTACCCACAAGTAGTGTTATCCTAGACTCTCCAAACTCACACTAACCACTATCGATTCAAGGTTACAAATAAGATTGTTTTTTATTTTTGTTTGGATAACACTCATCTAGAGGAAGCACTCAAGCTCTTACAATATTTCAATAAGGACTGAGAGTCACTTGAATGACTTCTTACAATGATATAACTCACTAAGGAGAATATATGCTACAATAGTGTGTGTAAGAAGGTTTCTTAAAGAATTTATTCTTTTTGAAGAGAACTTTCAAAGCTTTTTAAAGATAAAGTATTTCAAGATTGATCATAGTAAGTTCAACAGCCTTCAATCTTTAAATGATGATCCTTTTATCTCGTTGAAGTTTGAATATATCTGTTATTCCTTGATTGTTAGATCACCGTACACATGTTCTTCTTTAAGCTACTGTGAGGAGAGAAAATAATGAGATATATTCATAAGCAACCTCTCCTTTGTAACTGTCACAATACCTTTGACGGCTGTAGTAATACTACTATCCTTTTTTCTTTGTGACATGGCACAAGTTTGCTTCAAAGAAGACCTTTTTAATTGATACTGATCATAATACAAGTTTCTTGATATCTAAGAAACTTTATTAAGACATTTTGTTTAAGTTCAAATCAACAAAATTATCAAAATTATCTTTTTTGAATCATTGTCATCTTTTTGGTAGTTCCTTCTAATTTTGACTATCAACTTTTTGAAGCGCATTGTAACTTTCTCATGACTTTAATTAACTCTTATGTTATATAGGTCCAATAGAAAACTCATGTCTTTCATCAATTGAAGACACTTAAGGGCTTTATTAATGAAGTTTTTTTGAAAGCTACATTTGAGTAGCCCCCCTTTATTTGAAGCCACATGGGATGGGTCATTACCACGTGGGATGGATTGTTAGTAGTCTACCTCAACAGCTCTCAAGTCACTTATGTGTCTCTGTTAAGTTTAACATTGATAGGTCATCTACAACTGACAACATTTGACGTTTGCACTTAAGTATCATGGGACTAATGTTTTTTTCAAGAACCCTATTTATTGAGTGAATTGTGAGGGACTCATGCCGATTTTTTTCATGAAGGACTAACGAGTGTTCGATGTTGTATTTATTAAGGACTAGAGGATTAATATTTTTCAGGCTTAATATTTTTTTTTTGTCTAAGATTGTGTCCATCGAGCGAATTGTGGGAGACTCGTTTAGGAGTTTACCTAAAAAAAAAGGAAGTACTTCTTAGCATATACAAGTTAGCACTAAGAGTATGTTTAGTTGGAGAGTAAAAATAAGTGTAACTTTTTTTACATGAAGGAGGTTGTTCTTACTTAAAAGTGTGGCAAGAGTGCAAATAGCTCCAATATCCATTTAGACAGGGGATGGGGTACTTGCAAAGACACTCTGAAACTCAAGTTAGTAGATGAAAGGGGCATAGAGTAGTAAAAGAGTAGCATGTAATAAGCTTGTGATACCCGAGGGCATTGAGCTGCTTATATAGTGTGAGGTGATCCCATGATAAGTTAGGAGATAATCTTCCCTACATAATGAAGATATTCCTAGGATTTAGTAGATATGAGATATATTCTGCATTTGCAGGAGATATGATATAACAATGATAAGAGATGATCAGAGATATAGAGTTCTTATATGGGATTTAGGAGATGATCCTCAACTAAATCTAGGGTAAATCTGTGGGAGATCTGGAGGCCATGTGGCCAATCTCTAGGGCCTGTGTCAGAGCTCTAATGGTTCTAGTTAATGTGTTCGGCTCATATTTCTAGTCCAATACATAACCCTCGAGCTTGGTCGTAGGTCGAGTAGTTGGTGCCGAGGTGTCATTATCGAGGTGTGTCTGTTAAGGATTGTGTGCCGAGCTCCAACGAGTCGACTTGTTGTGCATTGCTTAGTGCGCCCTTTCAATTACTATAGTGACAACTGTTGAATTTAAAGTAACCAGCCCTAAGCAGTTTGATCTGAGGGGTGGCCCAGATTTCTTGATTTTCTTAATAGGTCGGGCAATGAGTGTCAACAACTTTGAGTGAGCTTGAATTGCCTGATTATGAAAGTATGGTTATGGTGTGTCTTCTCAGCTACTCTGAGCCATTAGATCAAGGTGGCGAGCCCCTCAGTCCTTGATTTGGTGGGAAATCTCTTTCACAATGGTATTCATGTTGTTGTTGCCAGAAGCGATTGCTTGGTCCATTTTGAATGGTCTTTACTATTGTTTGAGGGCGGCTTAAGTGGGTCAAGGCCCAAGCTTATCCTAATTGTGCCAAGTTCTTGGTCTCCAACTAAGGAGTGGTACTAGTCAGAGGTTCGTATGATATGCATCAGATGACATGGATCAATTTTGCCTATATTAATAGGCGATTAAAGCCCCTAGTTTGTTAATTGCTCTAAGGCCTTCTGTTCCTTTGCTTGCTCGACCAGGATGGCCGAGTGCCTAGCCGAGTTATCGGCTCAGGGCTTGTATAAATTTTGATAGGTTTTATGCGAATTAGAAGTTAGCCGAGAACGGTGTAGTACCTAGACCAAAGACAGGCCGGTGTTCATGTTAGAAGGTGCCGATAGCTCGATCTTGATTAGACTTTGGGGATAGCTCGAATGTGGGTCCGAGGACATTTAGATCTTGTAATTCTTTCCCTGGAAAGTGCTTGGATATGCTCAGCTAGTGCCAAGAATTAGGTGTGCTCGGCTATGGTCCGAGTACATTTTGTCTTGATCTTGTAATTTATTTTCGTTGGCTATTGTCTTTATCATCGACTAGCTCAAGGACGTGGGGATGCCTTGTTATGGCATTGGTTGATTATATTCTTGGAAGTGTAGTTGAGCTTTGTCGTGACACTGGCCATCGATTGTCTTGGGGGCAAGGATGCCTGCCTAGGCGCTAACCGATGACTGGCTCGGGAATCTTCTTATGCTCTGTCTAGGCGCAGATCATTGGTTGGCTCAGGGTCGAAGATGCCCCATCTAGGTTCTAACCAATGACCGGCTCAGGAGTATAATAGTACCTTGTCATGGCGCTGGCCAACGGTTGGCTTGAAGGTGTGAGGACGCCCCATTTAAGCACTGACAGATGACTGGCTCGAAGGTGTGGTGGTGCTCCGTCATGGCACTAGTCATCGGCTACCTCGGAGGTGAGGATGACCTGTCTAGGATCTGGCCGATAACTACCTTGGGAGGCTTCTTATGCTCTATATAGGTGCTGATCACCAATTGGCTCAGGAGCAAGGATGCCTTATCTAGGCTCTAACCAATGACTAGCTCGGGAGTGTGATGGTACCTCATCGTGGGGCTGGCCATCAGTTGGCTTAAAGGCAAGGATGCCTTATCTAGGCTTTGGCTGATGACTGGCTCAGGACAATGCTCTCTAGCTGCAATGGTTGTTTGTAGTTGTATTCATATAATTGTAGACTTTGTTAGATGCCAAGCTTTGTTTGTTGAAATATGTACTTTGAGTAGTTTGAAGCTGTTCAGCTGTTGCCGAGGCTGTCCTACTTACACATTTGAAAGTTAGACTTCTATAGTTCAGAGCTGCTCGGCCAGGGGTCGAGGCTGTCCTACTTGCACATTGGAAGTTGGACTTCTTGGTTTAGAACTGCTCGATCGGGGGCTAAGGCTGTCCTACTTGTACAATGTAATCTGAGTTCCTTTTAGCTATACTAGTCAGTGTTAGAGTAAGCCTATTACCTAGTACATAAAAAATAATACAAATATGTTTAGCACATGAATAGCTAGATTAGTTGATATCTCATATGAGATGATTTGTCATACATAAAAGGAATCTTTAAGAGATGTGAGAGGATATGTCATGCAAGTAGATATTCTTCAGATTATAAATAAGATGATCCTGAGAGTAGCAGAAACATATCTGGTTGGAAGATAGCTTAGCTCGGCTTAAGAAGGCAGAGTGTTTGGTGGGACCAGGGCTTTACTGAGAGCTCGGCCTAAGAAGGTGGAGTGCCTAATTGGACCAGGGCTTTGCTGAAAGCTCGGCCTGAGAAGCCAGGGTGGCTAGTGGTAATGCCGACTAAGGCTTTTACTTGAAGCTCGGCCCATGAAGGCGGGGTGCCTGGTGGGGTGCTGACCAAGGATTTAATGTTTGGTGATCTCTAAATAACATTAATTCTGAGATAGGAGTATGCTCTCTTAATTGGAGTCTAAGAACACCGAGATATATGATAACTAGTTTATGAGAATAATACGTATCTTCTTAGATTTCGCCTATAAGATAATATGGTTCATCCAGAGGTGATGTCAGAGCTCGGTTTGATGCAGCGGTAGAGCTCGGCCATCAAAGTTGTTGGATTTCGGTCGGGAGCAATGATATAATTCAGCCATAGGTTAAAGTCTTGGCCGGGGGAGGTATTGAAGCTCATCCTATCAATGACAATGCTCAGCATCGAAGAATCAAGGTTAATTGATCAAAATAATAATAATTAATTCATATCAAAGTTGTTTAAGCATGAGAATAACATGTGTCTAGCACTTGAAAATTTTTTCACATCATTAGTGATTGACAGTTGAGGTAAGCTTGACTCATATGTTGAGTGCAGATAGCTAACCATGGTTGTTAGCCCAAGTTAATATACGGTTCCTACCAAGAAGGAGATGATACATAGATATGTGGCATCAATTAACCATACCAAACCAATGGTGTAGTGGTAATGCACTATCTCTATTTATACGAAATGCCTGGCTAATAAGCAACTGGCATAGGATAGTAGGTGACAAATCGGCTAAGAGATAACAGAGGTTGACTGGTACATGTCAAGGGTCGGCCGGGGCAGTAGAGATGGCAAAGAGCTTGTCTTGGAGGAGCTAGAGATCGGTTGAGAGGAAATAAAGCTTGTCTTGGAAGAGACAGAGGTCAGCCAGTATGTGTGAAGGCTTGACCAGTAGCGGCAAAGATGAAAATGGATCTCGACTAGGTGAAGGTGGAGCTTGTCCAAGAGGAAATAGAGCTCGACTGAGGAGGCAAAGCTAGGCTGACAAGTGGCGGAAATTAACAATCATATGATGAAGGTTAATTAGAGATGGCAACGAAGCTCGACCATGAGGTGATAAGGTCAACCAGATATAGGTTAATCAGAGATGACAACGAAGCTTGGCCACGAGGAAGTCAACCAGTTGGTAATGAAGATCGGCCAAGAGGAGGGTAGAGCTTGGCCGGGAGGTGACTGAGCTCAACAGGCTGTTGGAGGACCTCGGCTAATAGGTAGTGGAGACTAGTTAGTAAAAGGTGGAGTGACGGAGGCTATGGCCTACCTCCTCAAATTAGAAAATTGTTTTAATGATAAGTTACACCAAAATATAATAGCAACACTTAGTTGTGAAAATTAGGGGTTTTAAAGAATGAAATTATAGCAATTCAAATTAAAAAATAATATCAACAAGATAATAGTAATATTGAAGAAAACACTAGTGCAAGGCATTCTTAGGATGGAAATTAATTATCATTAACCAAATATTGAACTCATTAATGACTATTAGTAATTAATTACTAACAATTCTACCAGTAATCAATTGATTCCTAGAATTTGACTAATAAAAATAACCAATAAACAAGATCCTAATTTAATTGGAACTTATAGTGATTTAAGGTACCAATTGCTATAGCATAACTGCTAATTGGAAGGTTAATTCCAATGTTCTCCTGTAAGCATAAACCAATAGATCTATCAATTTATGCCCAAAGGATTTTCCCAAACAAAAATCGCTAATTTAGTTATCCCAATAAAGATTATTGCAATCATCACAATAATTATAGACAAACTTCAGAACATTAAGAAAACTAATGTATTCAATATAAATAAAGGGTCTCAAAAGTTATCCTAATCCATCTGGAAATCCCTACACTAGTAAGAAAATCTACTCCTCCATCTCTACAGAATTACAACAATGAAGCTAATGAGTACTTGAAATTAATAGCAATGATCCTTGCTATAATCCACAAGAACAAATCAAATCCACCTATGGAATCCCTAGAGAGAGAGGAATAAAGAAGTAGAGAAGAGAGAGAGAAATAGTAACCTAAAGTGTGCAGCCCAAAAACTGAGTCAAAAACTGAAACTCAAAATTAAGGTAAACAACTATGTCAATCCTTTAAGCACTACTCTCTAAAATAGCCCACAATGGAACCCAAAAATAGATAAGTGATTTATCAGTCTGCTATCGCACAAGCACTACAGTGCTAAATGAGCACTACAGCGCTCACTAGAATGAAAAAGCCAAGAAATTGATGGTTGTCACTCTGCCGAGCGTTGCAGCGCTCACTCAAATGTGAGCCTCCATGATTTTTCTTCCTTTTTGCTTCAAGCTACTTCTAGAGAGTTCCCAGCCTTGTTCTTGACACTTTGCACTTGATCCAAAACTCCTGTACATAAAACCATACTCAAGAGACAAGTTAAATGCAAAAGGGTGTAACTACAAATTATTCCCAAAAATCAATGCAATAGTCAATAATTCTATTAAAATCACACAATGATGAATAAATCAAAATCTTAATTAATTGCATTAATAACTCAGTAAAACTCATGCAAAAAACTAAGGTTTGATAGTAAGATAAATAGCATAGATACCCCTTATCAAACTCCCTCCTACTTAAGCTTTCACATGTCCTCATGTGGATATCAGATCAGACCAAGGCATGGATGAGAAGCAATATACAAGGATCAGACTAGACTCTTAACTCTAAAAGTTCATGAAAATAAATGACAATATACCAATCCAATGAACCTAGAGGTAGAACAGTAAACTTACACACTAACAATCAAGAGAATTCCAACAAGCAAGGCATGGATATGAAAATAGCACATAGAGTAGAATTCACATATGATGGATGGATCAAGTACAAAAATCCTCCTAAGGCCAGTGTTTGCCACTCATTCACTCAAGTGCTTTGTGTTATAATACACACTCAATAACCTCAAATGAAAATACAGTACCATGAGCTTGCCATGGGTCTCATTATCCATTTTGTCATACACACATGCATATTGAATCAAGAGGACTTACCTTTAGTTGAATGGGGCTTGGGTGAAGGTGGGTAATTATATAGCCCAGTGAGCTAAACCTCTAGTCAAAGGAGAGAAAATACATACCCCAAGAGTACAAATGTCTAAGGATATACTTCGTCCAAATTAACACAATTACAGGCCTTTCTTTTACAATATGGTACACCTTCAACTTAAACTTTTTCAAAAAAAAAAAATTCTTTTTTTAAATCAACTTTTTCATCTTAATTTTTTTATTTTTTACTTCTTGGTGTGCACTTGCTAAATTTTTTTTTGTACACATTGTCCCCCCCTACACTTAAATTAAGGCATGTCCTCGTGCTCTCCACTATACTTATGCTCAAGCATATATAAGAAATGCATAAATGCTCTTCTAAGCCTAGAAGGTTGAGAATTTTCATGGTTTTTCACCTTTGGCTAAGGATATGCTAAAATAAAAGAATAGACAATAAGACTCAAAGGGGCTAAACAATGATAATATGCAAAGGGTGGTTATATAGGCAAGTGGGTATAAATAAGAAAATGCCTCAGTCATATTCAATCATGCACATGAAAACATATTTTCAAGCAAGACCCTAAGAAAGTTCTAGAATGCAAATCCAAAGAGAGAAACACACATGAACAAACAAGTATGGCACATTATAGCCTAATCAAAAAGGCTCAAAATCTCACAGGTAAAACTGCATGTACTCAATCCAAACAACACAATAAATCCACCAAGCATGCAATACAAAATAGTCAGTACCAAGCAAGTCAATATAGTACATGTGGTGTGAGCCTATACAAATAACCTCTAAAGTGCCAAAAGGATAGTGTAAAATGAAAATACAAAATATTATACAAGACTCAAAACTAAGATTAAAATAATAAAATGTAGAAAAATAAAAAGGGAAAGGTAAAGAAAAAACCTCACGATAGGTTGTCTCCTATCTAGAACTTTGCTTTAACATCCTTAAGTTGGACACTCAGGACCCTTATGGAGGGTATGCAGCTTCAACCTATAGATAGGCCATCTGAGCCCCTAGATTAGTAAGGCCCTCATGGAGGTGCATCAGCCAATACCCATCAATGTCACACTGAATCATCCTAGAATTCTCTAACTCAATTACACTACCAAGGTGCACATGGGTGACCAAGAATGGTCCCTTCCATCTAAACTTTAGCCTTCTAGCCATCAGTTTTGCCCAAGACTCATGTAATAAGATCCACTGTCCCTCACAAGGCTTCTTTCCTAATATAGGCAATTCATGAAGCACTTGGCAAATCGATGACTACTCACCGACTGGAGTACTTGTATCTGAAAACTTGGGACATTCTAAACCAACAACCTCATCATATCCCATGGAAGAAGAAAAAGTAAGGAAATGAGGGGTTTGAATCCTTACAAAGTAGATTACCACAAGTATTATCAACTAGAGAATCAATGACATCAATGCCATACAAGGAGTATTCCTCATGGGAATGTTTCATGCATCAGATAAGCTAAATTCGACTTTTATATCCCCACAATCCATGGATAAAGTACCAAAATAAACATCAATCATGGTTGTAGTAGTTTTCAAAAATGGTCCACCCAAGATTAATGTATTCTGGCTAGCATTAGCATCATTTTCCATTTCAAGCACATAGAAATTAGCAGGGAATATTAAATCATTTACCTATAGTAAAACATCTTCTAATACTCTCTCTGGTCTTGTGATGCTGTAGTTGGCCAATTGAATTTACAACTCAGTTGCTTGAGCTCTCCAAAATGCAAGGACTGGTAGAGAAATTTAAGCATAACATTAATACTTGATCCAAGGTCAGCTAGGGCTCTCGTGATGTGCAAGTTCCCAATGGTGCAAGGAATATAGAATATGGCCAGGTCCTTGCACTTGGTTAGCATGTTGTTTGGATTGATAATAGAGAAAGCATTTACCACCATGGTCACCCTTTCTTCCTCACTGCCCTTGATTTTCCTCCTATTGGTGCACAAATCTTTTAGGAATTTTGCTTGATTCCATCCAATAGAAAAATATTTATCTTTACCTTTCTAAAGGTTTCCCAGGCTTCTGGATCGAGTTCTATTATAGTGACTTTATTGGGTTACATCCTCTATGGGAATGGCAAGGGGAGTGAAATCTTGAACTTGTTTAGGTTTAGTGGAGTGCTGCAGTGCTGTTTGAGTGCTACGATGCTTACTCGAAAGGTCTCCTGCTTCTAAATCACAAGTAAGAACATCATTACCCTTGGATGAGCACCACAACGCTACTAGAAACATCTTTGAGCCTTGTTTTCTCTTTCTAATCTTCTTCTACAGGCCTGGCTACCTCTAGAATTTTCATCCCAAACCTCAGGGTGATTGCATATACATTTACCCTTCAGATTGAGCATGGTCTGAGACGGTAACTAGGTAGTTAGGTCCTGCTGACTCTGATTTTGCTTTAATTGAGCCATCTCTTCTCTGAACTGGGCATTCTCTTTTCTTATTTCCTACATTTGCTCCATCATCATCTACATCATTTTAGTCATAGTAGGGCCTGAAGATGGATTTGCAAGGAGGGCCGGTTGCCTCTGATGAGGTGCCAAGTATTTCTGCTATGAAGGTTGGCCCTGTGTGGCTGAGAGTTATTTCCTTACTTTAGATTGGAGTGATTTTTCCAATTTGGTTTATAAGTGCTCCCAAATGGAAACTGGCTTGGCTGACTCTGAAAGGGGTTTGTTGTTACCACCCCAGTGGTTGGGTCATCTTGCAATGCTGGCCACATATCAATGTGATGTTCATTAGAAGTGCGAATGCCACAAACCATAGGGACTATTGGAGTTGCTACCTGGCTCACCATCAATTGCTTCATTAACCTAGAGGGTGCTTATAAAGTCTGGGTCAACACTGGGTTCTCTGGATAGCTCACTTCATGAAGGCCTCTAGTAGTTATGGCTGCCTTGGAACCAAATTGTTGAATATTTGCAACCATGTTCTCAATCAAAGCACGGCCCTTTGCCAAAGTCTTATCCAAAAGTGCCCCTCCACTAGCAGCTTCTATCATATATCTATCAGTAGATACCAACCCCTCATAGAAGTACCAAAGGAGGAGTGGCTCTAGAATCTAATAATAGGGGTAATTTGCACAAAGGAGCTTGAAGCGTTCTCAATATTCATGTAGAGTCTCACTAGTCTAGTGGATTCTAGAGATCTTTTTTCTAATAGAAGCCACTCTGGAAGTAGGAAAATACCTCTCCAAGAAAAGCCTCTTCATTCCAATCCAGTTATTTACAACCCCATCAAGAAGGTTGAAGAATTAATTTCTGCTATACCCTCTAGGGAGAAGGGGAATGCTCTCAATTGAATATCATCTACCTCCGCCCTATTGGGTCTCATGCCAGAGCACACCATGTGAAGCTTCTTCAAGTTCTAGTGCAGATCTTCTCCAAATAGCCTATGGAACTTGGGCAGAGCATGAACCATATACCCCTTAAGCTCAAAATCATTATCTAGCTTGGGGTACATAATGGCCAAAGGCTGCTGGGTGAAATGAAGGGTGGTGAGCTCCCTCAGTGTATGCTAGCATTCTCCCATATTTTCTATATTACCTGAAACACTAGACAAAGTATCAGAATGCTCAGATGATTTTGCTTATTGACGCATCACCTGTCTGATTTTTCTTAAAGTTTTCTCAATCTCAAAGTCAAGAGGGATCAAATTTCCAAAAGACAAGGAATGCCTCATACAAGGGAACAACAATTTTTTTTTTCAAAATGAAATAATAGCAGAAAACAATAAAAGAGTAATTAAATAAAAACTAGAACATATAAAATAAAGTCAAACAGTAAAAATAAACAACTAAGTTTTAACACCTCCTTGGCAACAGCAACAAAATTTGACGGAGGCTGTCGCCTATCTCCTCAAATTAGGAAATTATTTTAATGCTAAGTTGTACAAAAAATGTAGTAAATAGCACTTCGTCCCTTAAGGAGACTTTAACACTTAGTTGGAAAATTTTGGGTTTTAAAGAATGAAATTAGGATAATTGAAATCAAAAGATAATAGCAATAGTGAAGAAAACACTAGTATAAGGTATTTCTAATACTGGAATTAATTATCATTGACCAACTATTAAATCCATTAGTGACTATTAGTAATTAATTATTGGTAATTCTACTAGTGATCAATCGATTCTTAGAATTTGACCAATGAAAATAACCAATAAACGAGATCTTAATTTATTTGGAAATTACAATGATTTAAGGTACCAATTGCTATAGCCTAATAGCAATCAGAAGGTTAATTCTAATGTTTTCCCTCAAGCATAAACCAATAGATCTATCAATTTATACCCAAAGGGTTTCTCCAAACGACAGTTGCCAATTTAGTTATCCCAATAAAGATTATAATAATTATCACAATAATTATAGGAATAAAAACTGTAGAACATTGAGAAAATTAATGCATTCAATATAAACAAAGGGTCTCAAAAGTCATCCCAATCTATACGAAAATCCTTACACTAGTAAGAAAATCTACTCCTCTATCTCTAGAAACAATAAAGATAATGAGCACCTACAATTAATAGCCATGATCCTTACCACAATCCACAAGAACAAATCAAATCCACCTATGGAATCCCTAGAGTCAGAGGAATAAAGAAGAAGAGAAGTGAGAGATGAAGAGAGAAAAATAGTAACCTAAAGTGTGCAGCCCAAAAATTAAGTCAAAAACTAAAACTCAACTAGGGTAAACAACTATATCAATCCATTAAATATTACTCTATAAATAGCCCAAAGTGGAGCTCAAAAATAAATAAATGTTCTGTCAGTCCCCTATCGCATGAGTTTTGCAGTGCTCACCAAAATGATGAGGCCAAGAAATTGATAGTTGTCACTTTGGCAAATGCTGCAATACTCATCCGAATGTGAGCCTCCATCCCTTCTCTTCTCTTTTGCTCTAAGCTCCTTCCAAAGAGTTCGCAACCTTATTCTTGACATCTTGCACTTGATCCAAAGTTCTTGTACATAAAACCATACTCAAATAGACAAGTTAAATGCAAAAGGGTGTAGTTATAAATTATTCCCAAAAATCAATGCAATAGTCAATAATTCTATTAAAATCACACAATAAGGAATAAATCAAAATCCTAATTAATTGCATTAATAACTCAGTAAAACTCATGCAAAAGCTAAGGTTTAGTAGTAAGATAAGTGGCATAAATGTCCCTAATCATGGAGCTCGTCTGAAAGTAAATAGAGATCAACCTAGAAAAGGTAATGATATAATCTGGCCATGGGTTGGCATCAGTTCTCATCCAGAAGTGGCAATAGAGCTTGACCTGTTAGAGAAAATGCTCAAAGCTTATTTGTAGGATATATTCTCATGCAATTCACATCAAAATAATGAAAAGATGTAACCTGGGAATTTGCTTCAATTAATAATGGAAAAAGTTCCTGATAAGGATTTATAGAATTATGGTGAGGTGAACTAGGGATGGCAATAGAGCTCAGCCAAGAGGAGGCTGCGAGAAAGAGAATCCAATGAGAATTTATGGTCTAACTCATTCTACAGACCTTGATGGGGTAAACTTGTTTACTGGCCCCACGGTGGACGCCAATGTTCTTACCTAGAATTGCAGCAAGAGTGCAAGTAGCTCCAACGTCCATGCAAGTGGGGGTGGAGTACCTGTAAAGACACACAATGCTTAAATCAGTAGATGAAAAAGACACGGAGTAGTAAATGAGTACGTGTAATAAGCTTGTGATACCTGGGGGCATTGAGCCCTTTATATAGTGTGAGGTGACCTATTTTAGGTTAGGAGATAATCTTCCCTATATAAGGGAGATATTCTTAGGATTTAGTAGATAGGAGATATGTTCTATATTTGTAGGAGATATGATATAATAATGAGATGTAATGTAATAATGACAAGAGATAATAAGAGATACAAATAGATCCTGTATGAGATTTAGGAGATGATCCTCAACTAAATCTGGGGTAAATCCATGGGAAGTCTGGGTGCCACAAGATCGATCTCTGGGGCCCGTGTCCAAGCTCTAGTGGTTCTGGCCAAAGTATTCAGCCTATATTTCTAGTCCAGTACAGAGGTTTATGTGTAATTTTACACATAAAGCTTATTCATAAAGATTTACACGATATTTTTATTCTTTACCAAATAAATGGTGAAAGAAAATGATGAACTTGGATGCTACAAAGCAAAGACTTTGCTACTAAAATAATTTATTGTTTTTAAAATTTAGTTTTCTCTATTTGAAACTGCTTACTTTTTCTCAGTTACCAAATTTTTCATAATTTTTCATGTCACCATATATTAAATGGATGCACGGAGTCAGATGTATATAGCTTAAGGAAAACAAACTTTATCTATGATGTCAACTTCTTTATATAACACTTTTGTTACCCATGTGATGCATAAGATGATAATAGTAATATATTATATATATAAAAAAAACTTATTTACATGGTTTTTTTAAATTATACTTCATATATATTTATACAATAAAAAAATTTGTTGCGTTCCTTTTAAAAAATATATTAATTTTTATAAAATATAATACAAATAAATAATTGAAAAAAGTGGAATATAACAGTAAATAAATAATTTATCCAATATCATTCATGTAGCATAGATATTATGAAGGAAAGAGAACCATAACTAATAATTAACTTTATGATGATAATAAGTTGTGATATCATAACATTATCCCTTTAAATTCTACAAAATAGCAACATATTTAGATATTAGTTGATCATACATCTGATATTATTTTAATACATATAAGAAATGGATAACAACGTATTGAATGAATCAGATTTAAACATATTGAGATCAACCTAATTTCTTTTCGGTACTTCATAAATTACATTGGTCGTGTAACACCTTCTAACTATCAAGTATTACTCTAGTATTAACACAATAATTAGAAGTGTGTCACTTAATTTTCTTACTTATATTAATAGTAAAGCATGAAAATAAAATAAACCTAACATTGATAGTTTAAAGTACTAATGCAACTATCAATAACTACAGATATTCTACTTAGCATACATATCAATATGTGTGTGTGTGTATGTGTGTGTTTCAAGTAGAATATCAGTAACTATAATCTAACAAGTCAACAAATATGTACAATCATCTCAAAATATCTGTTAAATTCTCTAAAAGAAAACCATTTGCTTATCCGGATAATAACATTGTCTTGATTTTGAAATACTTGAGTTAGTAGAAGAGTCGGAGTCAGACGATGATGACTGAGTTGGTACATCCTCCATACAATGCTAGCGGTACAAATGGGGGTATAGCACAAAAATTGGATATGCTAAGAGCTGAGGCACACCATCATATGGAATCTTGGGATCGTAAAGGACACTAGAAGCAAACTAGGCAAATGAGCAGCTATATCGTAATGCTATTCCTACAATAACAAGTCAACGAAGACCAATAAGGGTGGCATCTACAAGATCTAACAAGGTACATGCAACATAGCGATGAGAATATTATAAAATTCTCAGTAGTCCCTCATGCATAAACATATAATCAAAATTCATTTTCAACCATTGCACTTTATTTCTAAAATCATTTCATGCAAACAGAATGAAGGACAGCTAATTATTTTAAATCTTTGAAAATCTCTACCTAAAACAAGTTCATTGTATTCAAGCACTATCATTTAGAGGATATGATGTCAATTTGAAACATAACCATACTGGTCTCAATATAAACAACAAATTAATCCACTTAGTACATAATATAAAGAATAACTTAGGATAATAGCTACTTTAACTATCTTGGCCCTTGATCTATGGCGGCTTATTCCATTCCTGATGGGTAATAAACTGCTTTTCAAAACTGAGATCATTCCTATATATGATTATTGGATTTACTTTCTCCAACTTTTATACAGATCTATTCCTGGTCAGGTTTACTCTGCCCGACTCAATTCAAGGGAAGTCAGATTTACTTTCTCCGGCACAAGAAAAACATAAACTTAATCTTTCTTTTATGTAGGAGCAATTGTCATAATCATATATGCAAGCCTTATCAATGAATTTACATACTGTATAAGACACAAAATCATTAACATATTACTCATCATCATAATTCCAGCTCATACCGCACTTGTCTAGAATTTCAGTCATATAGAAAATTATGGTTAATTAATCAAGAATCATTAATATAGGGTGAAATAATTTACTGAGATACTTCAACATGTCTATAAAACCCTATAAAAATTTTAGGTTAAACAAAGTCTTCAGCCATATTAACAAAATTGTACAAATTCAGTGGTCAGTAACCACCTAATTTTAGCCAATAGTCAAAATTTCTAATTTTATTACCATAGTAAATGAATTTAAAAATTCCTAGAAAAATTTAGGGTTGGACACCATGATGTGTACAACAATATGTAAAAATTTCAAAACAAAGTTCGATCATTTGATATGGTAACAAAACTAGACAAATTTAGAGCTTCAGAATTGGTTGTTTAGACATCAAACAAAACAGCTCGATTTTTTATTTTTCAAAAATAGTAAAATACTTTAAATGAACCCAATAAAAATCATGGAATTACCTTAATATGTTAGCTTCACTATAAAAAAAACAACTTATAAATATGTCTTCTAGTACTTATAAAAATCATGAAACACTAAGGGCCTGTTTGCTTTGCATTTTCCAGTTTTCAGTTTTCCAAATTTGTAAAGAAAAAACTGAAAACAGAAATTTTCAGTTTTCAGTTTTTCCTTCACAAAACAGAAAACTGAAAACTGACAAAGCAAACAGGCCCTAAAAATCTGAGTTTTTAGCAGCATAGTCTAAAATTTGTTTTGACAAAATGAATTCTTAACAACATCAAACTACTTCACCCATGAAAACACATAAAGATCTATGTATAAACATGACATAAGACTACAAATATTAAGCTCAAAACTTCAATATCTTTAGAAATAAAATTTAGAAAAGAAAAAGCAACAAAATCCTACTCTTGAAGCTTTAAGGCTTCTTGCTTTGGATGATCCTTCCCAAATGATTTTCTCTACTAAAAATCCTTCTGAACAGTGCTTAATCCTTTTTCCAATAGTGATATATGATCGCTCAAAGTGGAGGATGTGATGAATCAAAATTATAATCGGTTAGTTTTGAGGGTTATAGAGAGTAGATAGAGTTTGGTGAAGGAAACTTATAGTTTTAGAGACTTTAAGCTAGCTTTTTAGGTCCGTGGAAGCTAGGGTTTGGGTTTGGAAAGAAAGAACATGGTGGCTGTGTTCTTGAGGGAGGCTACATGAAATTATGGTGGAGAGGATGATAGGATAGTTGTTATTAGTCTTATCGTAGGTTAGATGTAGTGTTCATCTAGTTTTCTTTCTCTAGATTTGTTTCTTTTTGAAAAAGAAATGAAATTAAGGGCTAGGATTGTTTCTGTTGGTCAAGAATGAATCTTGGCTATCCACTTGACTCAAGATAAGTAACTCACTTAAATTTAGTGAGCGAGTAGCTTTTTCAGTATTAAAAATCATACACCGAAATTTTTCCAAATAGGTAAAACACCATACCCGGGAAATCAAAATATTATCTGGAATTAATCCTATCTTTCCTCAGCCCTGACTAACTCCTGGTCTCGGTCCCATAATTATCTGTGGGCCCATAAAGTTACTATTCATACTTAACCCGAAAAATTATTTTTCCTTCTCGTCTGCTGAGTCGTCCTCATTTTCACTAAGTTTGTCAAAATACTCAAATTCACATTAATGTTTGAACCTAGGATTTCATGCATATTACCCAAACCTCTCACCATTAGACTGATCCTAGTGGCTTGAGATCAACATAATTGAAATAATTTATTTTAAATCATAATATAATTTTCAACAATGAATATAGAGATTAGTACCTTTTTACAACAAAAAAAAAACTGATTTATTTTTTTCCAAATCCAATTTTAAAAACTCATCTTTAAAATAAATATCTAGTCTAAAAAATGTTACTATGCCTGATGTAACCGAAAATCAGGAATCACGATTGATAATCAAACTAGAATCAATTATAATCAAATATATGTATTATTATAATTAGTATATTTCGTGCGTAAATAAGTTAAGCGACAATTACTAATCAAATTGAAATGAAATATTAAAATTAATTACATTTATTATCGTAATTATTACAATTGACGTTATGTATAAATATGTTGTTGACAAAAAAAAATAGTCATATCAAAATAAACATGAGTGAAAAATAGTAGCAAAAAAATGTTAATTTTGTATAAATTATAATTAAGCATACTTATTATAGAAATAACATATTATCTTTTGGTTCCATGAGAAATTCACGTATTAATATAAGTAAATATAGTTGACTAAAAAATAACATGCTATATTCTCCAAAAAAAATATTTAATAAAAAATTTTGGAATAATGACTGGTAATATAATATACTTAATTATATTTATTACAATCGCTATAAGTGATACATTCTTTAAAATAATGACTCAATAAAAATATGATATTATTTTTCCATGTCCTATAAAAAATATTATTCTTTAAAATAAATATATAATTTAAAAGAAAATTAGTATATATGAAACAATTACCAAAAAAATGTCACTTTACCAAGAGAAAAATCAACTTGTACGTAATCATTTCAATTTTTTTTTGTCAAACTTAATTATTTAATTATATTTAAATTGATTTTGAATCAACCTTATTTCGTTATATCAATTTTTATTCTATTTGAATAGATTAAAGATCAGATCAATTTCAATAAATAAATAAATTCAATCAATTAAAATTTTCTAATCAGTTTCCTATTTGATACATTTTTAATGAAATCAAATAAACAATTTTCTAGAATCAAAAATAATATTAATGACTAATTTCATTTTAAAATCAACACAGTGTAAAATACTATAAAGAAATTAGTTTTGAATTTTTGATTTCAAACATAGGTATAATATCGTAAAGTTGTGAAAAAATGGATATAATACTTTTATTTTAAAACATATATAATATTAAAGATCAAGAATCATGTAAAATAATTAGCAATGTAATATCAAGAAATAGATATTGTAAGTGAAAGTGTAGCACGATAATAGGGTTGAATCGTGCTTTCAGATCCTTTTACTTTCTGAAAACTTAAACAAAGTCTATCAATTATTTAAATTTGAAGGCAACGAAAAAACATAAGTTAATAGGTTTCAAAAAGTTACTTTTTGAAGTGATTAGAAACTTAATAAAAATTTCAGAAAGATATTTATGCAAATATAACGATTCACACAACAAAAATAGTTACATAACAATTCAAAAGGGTTAGAGGGTGGATAATATCACATAGAAGAATTTATACTGGTTTGGTTAATTCTACCTACATTTAGTCCCCAACCAAGTTGAGAGTTTTACAAATCTTTACATGAGATTTCTAGATAGCCTTTCTACAAGCCTTCTCAAGCTCTTTCCAATGCACAGTTAGTACATTCAACCCTCACTCACAGGTAGTTTTGTTCCCAGTCTATCCAAGTTAATCTCACATTAATCACTAATAGATCAAGGTACAAAGGGTATAAGATTTGGTGTTTAACGCTCCCAAAAAAAACACTCAAGATTCCTAAGGCACAGAAATGTGTAAGGAACTTCTTGAGAGACTTTTTTCTAATCTTCTACGAAGAATGTTTGCTAAGATTCACAAGAAAGAAGATTTTCTTTTACAGAAACTGAATTCAAAGTAAGAAGAGGGTTCAGAAAGTATGAGTATGCTTAAAGCATTGAGAGCACAAAAAAGTGCCTTCAAGTTTTCCTACTTTTATACTTGAATTTTTGAACTGAACCATTGTCCCTTGATTTCACCTCCTCTTGACACAAGAAGATCAAGTGTTGTTTGTCTTAGGATGAGTTTTCTTGAGACTTGTGCTGAGCAATATCATTGATGGCTATTTTAGTACTAGAAACTGTTATAGTTGGTTCCAAATATACTTTAGAAACTCTTCTTTAAAATGCTTGATTTTTGAACTTCTCAGTAAGCACAATCTTCGAGTATAAATTAAGAAGAACTTTAGCCATAACTTTCAATTGTATATCTTAACCAAGCTTCTCTTCAAGATGAATGATGATCTTTGGATGGTTGTTGATATTCTTTAATGATGATTGTGAACACCCAATTTTGTCCGGCCTATAAATAAAAAACCCAAAAATTTGCACATTTCATAATTTAAATGAATTTCTTTTATACTATTTTATTTAGTTTCTTACACAAATTTTTGTTCAGCCCATTTTAATTCCTTTCAACCCATTCCAATTTATCGAGCCTATTTTATTTCATTTCATTTTGTTGAAACCCACAGTTTGTTGGTCCATAAATTCATATTAAAAAAAAAAGAAAGGGAATATTGGATTCCTCTTTCTGACGGTTCCTCAAAAAAAATGAAAGAAGAAAGCAGCGGCAGACATCATCATATTCCCCCTTCACTCATACAAACAAAATGATGAACATTGACCAAATGATAAAGATTCACAATGATAACATTCCTTGTACAATTATAGATATTATCTGTCTCTACAGGAGGGGTGAGCTTAGGATACCATTTTTTGCCAACCAAAAAAAATTGACCAATGATTTGGTCAAAGAAGGAAACAACCACATAACCATCAGCATTAGTTTTCAAAACGGGGAATCAATCGAAAGTATCAATCTACCTGCAAGAAAAATTTCAAACACAGAAGCAAATCTCAGCAACACAATCCAGTGTCAACAACAAGAGGAAAGGGCAAGGTAAATCCAGCAACAATAACAATATTATCATCATCATCAAAAATACAAAAAGAAAACAAAATAAACAAGAAAAGGAAAAGAGGCCGCGGCTGTTCTTTCCCCACCACCACAACCTCACTATCAAAACCGCCCCAGCCGCAGCTTCCTCTACTGCCATTATCATCATCACCACAAGCTCCACCACCACTGCCTTGCCTCCCGACTCAACTGCCCTCTATAAACCTCCACCCGAGCTCCCCCTCCTTCCATAAACTGTCATCAGCCTCCTCATCTCCTCATCCTCTCATCTTCCATCAACCACCACACAACCACCACTTCCCCTCAAACACCAACCACCACCACATCTGTAGTCATCATCATCACAAACCACCATATCACCGCTCCCCATCTCCTTTGAACTCACTATCCTCATCATCACCATCACCCTCTCATGGTCGCAACGTCGTCCTTTTCCTCTCTCTTCGGTTACATGCCACTACTCCCGCCACCTACTGTGAGCCTAGCCACCATGCCGCATCCATTGCCACGCTTCTTGTCTCCTAATCGGATTCCCTTTCGCGTAACCTCACTGCCGATAGACCTCTTCCTCCGCCGAATCTATCACCGGACTTTCATCCCTAACCGAGAATCACTTGAGCCCTCACCACTCTGAATCAACCATGCCTTGGCTGCCATAGGTGAACACCGCATGAGCTCTGACCTCCCTTTCTACCGCCACGCCTAGCCGCGGATCCCTAAACCCAGCCGCGCCTTTGCTCCGCGAAATCGGCCATCAAGCCCAGCCATGGACACTCAGCCTCCATCTGCCTTTGATCCTCGAGCTCAAGCCCTCTGCCATCTTCCCTAGCCACGATATCCCGACCCTAAACGCGGCCTCCATGTGTGTTGCGGCCGGTTCTCCATTTTTACCTTATTCTTTCCTTCTCTCTGTGTGTTAAAGTGTGTATGCATGGTGAAACAGAGAGTAATGTGAGTGTGAGAGAACCGTGTGAGAGAATTGTGTGTGTGTGTGAGTGAGAGAAAACCACGTGAGAGAGTTGTGTGTGTGTGTGTGTATATGAGTGAAAATGAAATAGTACTGTTTGTAGGTAGGAGTTTTGTTTTTATTATTATTATTATTATTATTATTGGATTAGATTTTGGATGATTTGGGTTTTGGTTTTGTTTATTTGGTTAGTGTTTGCTTTAGGTCTTACTTGGGTTTGAATTTGTTTGGTTTAGTTAGTGTCTTTTATTTGGTTAGTGTTTATTTAATTTTGGTTCGAAATAAATACTTGATCATTTTGATTTAATTTGTAATATGTTTTCTTTTATTTATTAGTATTTGAGTAGAATTAAGTAAATTAATTGCAAAAACAAAAAAAAAAGTGATTTAATTATTTCTTTGATTTTGGGTGAATTTAGTGTTAGTGTTTCTTTTAATTATAAAAGTCTAAAAAAAATAGTAATTAGGACCTTTTTTTAGTTTAATTACATTATGTTCAAATGTTTTGATTAAATTAATTGCATAATTGTATTTATTTTGCTTTTTTTTAGTTTAATTCCTTTATATTTACATGCTTTATTTAAATTTATTGTGTATTTATATTTATGAATTAACTTTGTAAGTTCCTGTTAAAATTAGAGTTTTGTCTAAAAATGAAATAAAATAAAAAATATTTTTTTCTTTATTAATAAATAGTTTTCTTCTTTTTTTAAAAAAACATCTTTTACATTTATGCGATATTCAGTAATGGTGGTTGAATAGTAAATGTTATCTTCACTATTGTTGAATCATAAAAGTTCATTAAGTGGCCTAGTACTAACTTGAATTCTATGCACGAATGGATTTTTATTGATTTAATAATCAAAATTTCTTTCTTTTCTAAAATTAAAATTAATTAATAGTTTTTTTTATTTGATTCACCTTTTAATTAAAATCTGTCAACTCACAAACATTTTCTATAGAACTACGTGACTTTGACTTCCCCATTGCACTAGGAGATACGTAGAAGCAGGCGATTTCGATCCTTGTCAAGCCAAAATTAAATTTTCATAAATTGTTTATTTGATTGTAAAAATTTTGTCTTGTCTTTTGATATAAAAAAAAAAGAATTTTAAAGGTTACTAATTAATTTGCATAACTTGCTAAGGTACTGTCTAAAGACGAGTGTATTAGGGGTGTGTAGAATTAAATTCTTACCCTCCCCTATGCATAACTGACTCCCGAACTCAAATCTGGTTTCAAAGATCATTTTTTGAAATAAAATGGGTTTTTCCATATTTTTCTAATTTAAATAAACTTGATGACGACTCCTAATTTTCAATCACTCTTTTTCGCCATCCCCTAGCGATTCCTATTGCGACAGATGGTGACTCCACAAGGGACTTCCTTATAGTAAGAGAATCAAGCCTGTTTCATTTAGTTGTGCAAATTAAATATAGCTTTTTTTATTTTTTTTATTTTTCCTTTTTTTATTTTATTTTGTACAGTTCTTTCCTTTATTTCTTTTACAGAGTTTAGTGTTTCTTATGTTTATTTAGCTTCTGCTTTGTTTTGTCAAAACCTTAGGATAGACGACCATTGTTGTTCTATATATATTTGTTGTTTGTATTTCATTTTGCACGAGTGTATATAGTGTTAGGATTGAAAGGTTTGTATGCTCCCTGCACACACTTCACCATCACTTACCTCACACACTTTTTAGGCTCTATACCCGAGCCTATGCGAACCAAGGATAAGGGGCTTCTTGACATTGTCATGAGGGGCTTCATGCTCACTTGATAGTTGTTGGGACACCACTCAGATTGTTACTGAATTTATGGATCAATCACATTGAGAGGGTTTCTACCTACTTATGGTTAGTTCGAAGGTCGGATCCTTATCCTATGGATAAGGGCAATCTGGGGACCATGACCATTAGAAGTCTAGATCAACCATGAATGTGTGCACGCATAGAAGAACTTAGCAACCACCCAAATTAAGGTTCTGGCCTTAGAGTTCCCCCATCCATTAAAGTTTTACCCTGATAAGACAAAGGGAGCATGCTTCTTTCATCTTTTTTCTTTGCACTTCTTTATGCTTTACTTTAAACTAGTTACTCTTGCATCAAAACATTATCATATTGCATTTAGGATTAGCCATTTCCTCTTCGTCATGCTTTGTATTTTTAGGTATTTAGGCATACATAATGTAGATAAACATTCCATTAATTACCATATGCATTCATTTTTATAAAAAATTGGTAGGTTTATCCATCGTCATTTTCTTAGGGAAGCATCTCATAGGGAATATTTTCAATAGGAGCATGCATTTTTTTTCTTGTCTTTTCTTTCCACCTATTTTAATTTTACTCAAATATCTTATTCTTTCCTACAGTGGTCTTTGATTGTTGATAAAGCAAAAGTCATCACTAGTTCAAGGCAAATAGAAATAACATAAACAAACACTGGCAATGCACACAACTAGAAGAGAAACTTTAAAATTGCATACATTGCTAGTGCTCATTATATAGCATCTATAGAGGAGTGAAATCTCCCTTTGGCCTTGCTATTAACTGTACCTCGATTTATAGGGTGATATATCTATAAGAACGGGTGCAAGGCATCCTTATTTGCATAAAGAACTCTTGATGACTATTTTTCACCTTTATCTATTAGTTTTGCATAAAAAAATGAAAAAAAAAGAGAAAAACTAATCCTTTTGGTTTTGCTTTAAATGTGTAGCATAAACCTTTGCAAACATTGGGCGCCCAAGGGAGACGGACACCGATCAAACTCGAATTCACAACACTAGAGCTCGGACTAGGATGGCCAGAGGCAATGATTCAGGAAAGACCATCCCTCAACCGGAAAGAGATTTGAACAATAAGGTTGATGCGGTAAGAGGAAAATTGAATGACTTGTCAAACAACTAAGGTAGACTGGAGAATGTGATAAGGACTATACAAGAGTCACTTGACCTATTGGGAGCTTATCAAAGCAGAGATATACCAGCAAGTATGCAACCAAATGCCACGATGATAACTATGCCTGTGGTATCAAATACAGCTCTAAATGTCACCCTGGGGATTAATGACATGGGAGAAATCCCAAAGAACTTCCATGGACAACCACCACCCATGGTACCATTTGTGCTCCCTATCGGAGAAGGCTATCGTTTCTTAGAAAACATGCATACTGATGGGCATGGGCATGCTACCCCTGTTTAGGAGCAGCCTCATGCTATCGTCCAGAAACAGTCGTTTTCCTCATAGAATAGTCGTGTAGAGGCAGAACAAGGGAAATTTAAAGAAGAATGGATGGAGAAGATTCAAGAGCAGATTAGGGCTATTAAAGGACCTAGCCCCTATGGCTATTAAAGAATTGATTCTCTTGCTATACTTGATTGCGATAACCATGAATTCGAGGATGATAAAGAAATTGTTGAGCACTTTTCAAAAGGGATTTGGCCTAAACAACGAGGTGGAAGTAGTTTAGTATGTCAATGTCACACAAAAGGTGTTCATCAAATTCATCAAAAGAGTCATTATTTGTAGATATGGCATTCCAAAAAGAATAATCATAAACAATACTTCCAAGTTCAATGGTGTTGAAGTTCAGAAGTTCTTTTAGATTTTCAAGATCAAACATCACAATTCAGCTTGTTATAGGCCTCAAATGAGTAGTGCGGTTGAAGCTGCAAATAAGAATATCAAGAAAATCATCACGAAAATGGTGGTGAATTACAAAGATTAACATAAAATACTGCCATATTCTTTGCATCCATACCGTACCAATATACAGTCAAGCACAGGAACAACTCCATTCTCATTAGAATATGGAATGGAAATTGTATCCCCCAAAAAAGTAGAAATTCCATCACTAAGGGTTATGATGGAGGCTAAATTAGAAGAATCTGAATAGGTGAAGGCTTGATATGAGCAGTCGAACATGAATGAAGAGAAAAGACCTGCAGCTATTTGTCATTGCTGGTTGCACCAAAGCAGAATGGCTAAGGTTTTTAACAAGAAAGTCCACCCTAGAGATTTTCATCCAAGGGGTTTGGTTCTGAAGAAAATTTTTCGTAATCAAAAGGACACTCGGGGTAAGTGGCCTCCAAGTTATGAGGGTCCTTATATTATCAAGCAAGCAATCTCAGGAGAAGCATTGATTTTGCAAAACATTGATGGACAAGAATTGCCTAAACTGATCAATACTGATATTGTCAAAAGGTTTTATACTTGAAAAGATGCTCGAAAAGCCCATTAGGTCGAAAAACTCGAAAAAACAGTCTAAGCAAAAATTAGGGCAAAGTAAAACGAAATGAAAAAAGCCCGTTAAGTCAAAAACTCGAAAGAGCAGCCTAAGCAAAATTAGGGCAAAACAAAACAAAAAATGAAAAAGAACTCACTAGGTTGAAAACTCGAAAGAGCGGCCTAAACACAAGTTAGAGCAGAAAAAGATAAGCATCATCTCTAGCAACCTACACTAGGCAAAATTTTGATGTTGAATTTGTCCAATGAATTAAGCAGATCAAAGGCTGAAACTGGGGCAATTTTGGAAAGAAAAAGGTTTGAAGTTTTATCATCGAAGATTATGGCTATTGTGTTCAACTTACTGTAAGAAGTTGAATGATTGAGCCACCAAGAACCTAAACTGGGGCAATTCGTGTCTTTCGCAATTTTGTGTTTTCATTTTTGTGTTGTTACCTTTCTCAAAGCAATTTTTCATCCAATATACCAAGCAATAAAGATGTTCATTCAGTTAATCCTTCCACTTTCTCTTTGAATGCATGTTTATTTATGATGTCTCAAGTAGGATAAATTTAAGTTTAAATTATACAATCTAACAATGTTTATAGCAATACATCAATGTTAGTGTCACATCAGGAGAATACAAAGCTTTAATCAAGCTTAATAGAAAAGCAATCATCATCCTAGAAGGAAAAAAAACAGAGAAGAACGATGAATGGAAAGAAGTGAGCAAAGAATGGAAGGAAGGAACTGAAGTTACAGAAGAAAAGAAAAAGTCTCGTTTGCGTTAGAAGGTCTAACTCATGAGCCACGAGTTTTGATCGGTTAAAGTCTTCCTCAAGGGCTTTTTCAATATGGTAAAAGTCGTTTCACAAAAATGTTTTTGAGAAGAAAAAGAAAAAAAAAGTAAGTAAATCATTGTTTTTCATGTCGCTTCTCCCTTATTTGCTATTTACTTTTCATATCGGCCCCAGATTGCCATTTTTAATTTTCAATCAGCCCCCGATGGCTTTTAATTTCCTATCAACCCCCGATGGCTTTTTCCAATCAGCCCCTGATGGCTTTTTAATTTCCTGTTAGCCCTCGATGGCTTTTAAATTTCTAGTTAGCCCCTAATGGCTTTTAATTTCCAGCCAGCTCCCGATAGCTTTTAAATTTTCAGTCAGCTCCCAATGGCTTTTAATTTTTAAGCAACCCTTGATGGCTTTTAATTTTTAGTCAGCCCTCGATAGTTTTTAATTTTCTATCAACCCTTGATGGCTTTTCAATTTTCAGTTAGCCCCTTATGGCTTTCAATTTCTATTAGTCCCCATTAGCTTTTAATTTCAGTCAGCCCCTGATGGCTTTTAATTTCCAGCCAGGCCCCGATGGCTTTTAATTTTCAGTCAGCCCCCGATGGCTTTTAATTTCCTGTCTGCCCCTGATGGCTTTTGAATTTTCAGTCAGCCCCTGATGGCTTTTAATTTCGGTTAGACCCTAATGGCTTTTTAATTTTCAGTCAGCCCCTGTCCGCTTTTAAATTTCTGCCAGCTCCCAAGTTTTTAATTTCCAGTCAGCCCCTGTTGACTTTTAATTTTCCTATCGCTTGTTGACCCATACTCAGTTGGTTGCAAGGTTTTTGATTTTCCCATCACTTGTTGACCCATATCCAATTGGTTGCAAGATTTTTGATTTGTTGTTGCTTGTTGATTTTTTCTACATAACTATGTGACTTTGAGTTCCCTATTACACCAGGGGATACGTAGGAGCAGGCGATTTCGATCTTTGTCAAGCCAAAATTAAATTTTTATAAATTGTTTATTTGATTGTAAATATTTTGTTTTGTCTTTTTATATAAAAAAAGGAATTTTAAAGGTTAATAATTAATTTGCACAACTTGCTAAGGTACTATCTAAAGACGGGTGTATCAGGGGTGCGTAGGATTAAATTTCTACCCTTCCCTCTGCACAACCGACTCTCGAACTCAAATCTAGTTTCAAAGATCACTTTCTGAAATAAAATGGGTTTTTTTATATTTTTCCAATTTAAATAAATTTGGTGGCGACTCCTAATTTTCAATCACTCTTTTTCGTCATTCCCTCGTGATTCCGATTGCGACAATGATCACAACTGAAATTAATGATGATGTGTTTGAATTGATCATAGGAAGTCACTTTCTCATATGTCACACCACTTAATAAAATTACAAACCTCTTTTTGAAGGTCTAGAATCACTTTATGAGGCTCTAACTTACTTTCTTGAGTTTCCTATATACCCTAATTCACTTTCTGAACAATTTTCCACATTTTTAAGAAACTTATTCTCTTTGAATGAGATTTTAATCATGTTAAATTATGATGAAGTGAAAAATATAACACGAATTTGAATTATATGCATGAGAATTAACCTATTAAGCAGTACAAAAACTCAAGCAGACCATTAGTTCTTTTTTCAGAATATTTTAACAAAATTTATTTTGTTGTCAATCAGAACCTAAGCTATAATAGTTTTCTTAAGAATTCTAGAGCTAACAGATATAATATTGAAAAAAATCATTTAAAAATGGGCATCTGATGCAATTTTAAATAATATTAATTTACAATAATGATATTGAGAAATTACTATCAAATAATAATACTGATAAGGAAATTTCTGATCAATCATCAATCAATCAATTAAAATTAGTATAGTATAAAAGATTAAAAAGAAATACGTTTTTATTTTTATTTTGAAACAAATATATGACATTCCAACATTTTAAAAAATGAATGTAATATTAAACATTAAGGATCGTTCCAATATAAAATGAATATAATATTCAAGAATAATTTGAAAATTGACATATGATGTAATTTTAAATAATATTAATTTTGTAATAAAATAACCCTTAAAAGTTAGTTAAAAAATGTACTATTAATGATTAATTTTAATTTTAAATCAACATATTATTAAATATTAATAAAATATATATTATCTAAAGTTATATATATAAATTAAAAATAAATAAATTTAAAAAATATTTATATATAATGTGATATTTAATATTAATATTAGATGTAGATATGAGTTCATTATGTAATTCATTTAATATTTGTGATAGAAAAGCATTTAATATTTTTTTCTAAATAGTTATAATAATAATTAATTAATAAAATTATTGAAAAATTATCATTATTAAGATTTGATAAAAAAAATTAGATGAATTTTTAGGTGAAAAATGAATTCACATGAAAATGATACGTGTAGTTTTCCTTATATGGAAAATTCTCTTTTATAAAATATCCAATATTATTCCTTAAAATAAATATCAAATATTAACTATACTTAGTACAATTAATATAATTGATGCATTCTCTGAATAAATAACCTAATAAAAATATCTGATCAAATTTTTCCAATCCTATATCAAATATTTTTATCATGTGAAAAAAATTATTATTTTATGTGCATAATGAATCCGATGAAATAGAAGGCTTGGATATAGATAACAGTAATGAAACACATGAAATAAAAATTAAAGAATCTATAGCATCATAAGAACAATTGTGCATCAAAATATTGCATCAAAATCAAAACTTCTCCATCGACTGTCAACAATAAGCTAAACTCATCAATTTAAAAAGGAAAATTAACTTCCTAAACAACAAAAATAAACTTAAAAAAGTTCCTTTCTAGTACACCTAAAACGATAAACTAAAAAAAAGTTGCTTCATAATCAAAGCAGTAATAGCAACAAATGTCTACCGCAACTTGAAAAGTTCTTCATGTTATTAACAAACGCACCAAAAGTATGACTATCTCCTTTTTTTCAATGAGCTTAGTTTGCAGTTTACTATCCATCCTAAGTAATGATCGCTTGAAATGGGAATAAAGAATATAAAAGAAAAGACATGGATTAATAATCAAAAATAAGAAATTGTCACAAATTAACACAATTACGCAGGCAAACAAAATAAGATAACTAGTATATAGTGCATGGAATGAAGAAGATAAAAGGAATGATATGGAATAGTTGGAAGAAAAAACATCATAAATTAACACAATTACCATAACCAACAGAATAAGATGATTGATATAGACAGCAACATATCATATATTCTATAGTTGACTTACACACACAGCCTACCTTCTGAAAACGTTTATCGGGAAGCCAAATATTGGCCTTATTGTTTATCATTCACATTGAATTATCTCAATTCCATTAAGAAATCTAAATTAGAATACTTGATAATAAATCCAATATAATAAATGATAAAATCAAATTAGATTAATTTGAAATACTTGAATGGCAATTATTAATATTGAATAAATGGCTTGATATAATTGACTTAATCATGACTTTTCATGGGGCAAAAAACCAAATGTATACATGAATGACACGCTATCCATTCCTTTTCTTACAAAACTTGATTTTAGAATTTTATATATGATTATACATAATTTCTTTTGGAAAAATACATTTCTAATTAGCTGATATGGATGAATGGTTTTAAGATGATAAAGTAATTCTTAAAATATAAAATTGAAAATTAATTTTATTTTTTCATGATTTAAGAAATAATTTCTAAAAGAACTGTAAAATATTTATACATGTTATGAAATATTATTTGATTATGGACGTCCATATCCATGACTGATTCAATTAAAATTTGATTTGAGTAGATATAATCTATTATGATCTTATTTGATCTTATATAACACACCCTTTGGTTATGAATAGTCCATTTGAATGCTCATTATTTAGTACCTTTGAGATTACTAATAAGACTATTCTTTCTCTTCTTTTATATTAGTTTCTCTATTATTATTGTTTTACAATATGTTATCCGCAAAAGACTCTACCATTCAAATGACATGAGCAATAATGCATGTAAAGATAGTATATGTGGGGAAGCTCCTTGAAGCAACATCCATTCTCTCAATTAATTTATTATTGGTGAGTTCGACCATCCAAGTAGAGAAAACTTGAGGTAAGAAATTTTAATTATGTCAATTCTTTCCAATATATCTTGAATCTTAAATTTTGAAATTCATCTTGATCTAATGGGTCATGAAGACACCATAAAATAAGAAATCCAAAATGGGTTCTTATGGTTACAATACCACTCATCGTTAACAAAAGATATAACGGTACTGCTTACCAAAATGAAAAAATATAATAGCACTGCTCACTATAGCAATGAGATATAGCAATTTACGGGCACATATAGCGCATTCAATTGAGGTATAGGTGAAAGGATCTTGAGATATTATCATGTGAGGCAAAATCCCTGATTTGACATATACATGACTTGTTGGGTTGAAATCGCTCCCCACTTAAAGGATTACTCAAAATAATTATTTGAGATGCATATAATTTGATGGGTTGAGTTAACTCCCCACTAAACAGATTGGGTAAAGCAATGATATTTTTCAGTCCTTCTCTATAATTCTATCAAATACCATTCTTTGGAGTGAATAATAATTATACTCAAAACAAATGATAATTATTCATAGCAAATGCATCTCTATTATTCAAAATCATCAAAAAAGCAATCTCTTTATTTAAGGAGATTTACATATTCAAATATTGAATATATCAAAAGATCCTTCCTTGAAGAGAATGAATCTTGTATTTACATCACCTCATGTGTGTGTCAATATGACTCAATATCTAATGTTTTACATTCCTTGAAGCTAATATAAAATCTAAGGATAATTTTTAGTGTTATAATTTATTAATTTTATAATTTTTGGGTATCTATACTTTAATACTTATTCTATTAAAGAGAATAATATAATTGCTTCACTAATTTCCTTCTTTTAAATATTCCTTAAAATATTCTATTGATCTTTGTTACTTTATTCGCATATCAAATCGTTGATGAGTTTTTAAACTCATGATCACAATTAAAAAAAATAAAGATCATGACTCTGCTGATAAAATCTTAGTTCTCTTCATTTCATCTGCCTATCTTTAATTTGATTTGTTTTGGTCAATATTATTTGAATTGGCATTTTTATTGCAATTTATTGCTTGTCTATGTTTTTAAACAAATAAAACATGATTTTATTCAACAAATGTACAATGTTTTATTTTTCTTTTGCCAATGCTTAAAAATGTTGGTTTACATTAACTTAAACTCATACAATAGCTACTATATTTTTTGGATATGATTTATTATATAATTGTTTTGGATATTAAATAAAAAAATTATGCTATTTATGGCCTACTTCATAAATCATCTATTATATTTTTATGTGATATGTTATAATCTAATATATCATTTACTTTATTAATTGATTTCATCACAAGATGATAAAATATATCACAAAATAATCTTGTATGTTTTAACGATTAATGCATCACAAAATAATATTATATGATGTTAAGATACTTTGTGATATTTTTGTGATACATGCATATCATCATTATGAAATTTTTTTTTTGGTGAAGCAATTAAAATGAGAAATTTCCTTTCTTACATGACATACATATATATATATATACATGTTAACAATATCATTTGATATATTTTATATTTTACTCATTTGATAACGAGAAAAGTAAATGTTAACGTCATTCTTAGTAGTACCCAGATAATTGAAAGCTCTTGAAGACTTGCTACCTTGTTTCCTAAAGAAACACAAATTAGGTTGTATCATTGAATTTTGAAGATATTCACTTAAATAAATATCACACTGAGATAGTGAGTGAGGAAAATAATTAGTATCTCCATATCACAACTTATGCTTCAGATAAGAAAGTGCAAGAGAAAAAATGACCGCACTTTTTTTGTAGTCAATATCACACTAAAATTAGTGTAACTAAATTATATGATATTGTAAACTAAAAGTTTACTTGCCAAATAATTTTATCTTTTGGCATGACTAGTTAGGACATTTTGAAGCAATATGGTGTAAAGAATTCATGAAAACTCATATAGGTATTTATTAAAGAACCAGAAGATTCTTCAATTAATGGGTTTTTTTGTACTGTGTGTTTTTAATATAAAATAGTTATATAGTCATTTCCAGCAATGATTGGATTTTAATTTCTTAAATTCCCATAAGGAATTCTATATGATATACATGAATCAATTCATGATGATCTTAATGTTTCTCGAGATTTTAATGTTTATAGGCCAATGGTATAAATGTTGAACATGCAATTATTCATGTTCATTATTCATGTTCATAAAAAAAGAGTTGGCTAATACAATTAACTTATAAAAGACCTCTAGTTGATTATCAGACTGCTTGCTTATGAAAACAAATCTTTCAATTTCTAGTTAGACACATACTATTTTGTAGCACTTATTTCTATAAGGCCAACAAGTTGCAAATAATTTTCTCCCTTACAACTGCTTTGGCTTGCAGCCAAGTAGTTCCTATTTAAGAACATTGAAGGTGCGGTATATGTCTTATCTACTAATTTTTTTTCACTCCAAATAGGACCCCAAAGAAAATTGGGATATGATTCTCCCTTATAATCTCAAATATATTGAAATATAAATGGGAGATGCTTTAAGGTTCAATTTATATATTGACAATTTGATAATGTTTCCAATATTAGGTAAAGGGAGTAGATTGTTAGCTCCAGAATTCTTCAAAAAGTACCAGTGCTTAATGTTTTGAGTGACAACAAAACCAATTTCATGAAAATATTTTGTAGAGGGACTAATCTTTCACTTGAGTATCTTGAGTACTAAATATGACTATTCACGTTAGAATACATGTCCCTAAAACAAGGTTATTAAGAGATTTAAAACATAAAGGACGTGAAAATTAATACTTGAAATGGACGTTATTATGCTCAACGCATGAAATTTTTTTTCAAGAACAAGAAATTAAGGTGCAAATCTTCAAAAAATATCTCACGACTTCAGAAAATGACATTCAAGTGAAGATTTCAATTCATCTTTGAAGCAAAGAGTGGTTACCATCTTCAATCATTATGATCGTAATATTTCCTTTACAACAAGCTTTGATTGAAGACCAGAAGATCAAAAGAAAAGTAAAATAGCGCTTTAGAAAGCACGTTTACTGTAAACAGTGCACTTTACAGAAATGGGAGGAAAAATTTAAATTTCAAATTAAATTCAAAATCATTCAAGGACTGGTAGTGAAATCTCATCTTCAATTTGGTTAACCGTCCCAGCTTCTAGAAGAAAAAGTTCAAAAACCTTGTTTAGAAAGCAAAAAGTAGTTTCTGAAGGTGGACTCAAAAATCTTTATTAGATAGCAGTCTCTGCAATTGCAAAAGTGGATCTCACATGATGAACTACTCTTCTAAACTGTATTTCCAAGACGCAAAAAGAAGATCAACACGTGTTAGTAGGAAAACATATCAAAGGCACTAGTTATAAATGAGACATCAAGTATAAAAAGGAGATCATGCGCTTACAACTCAAGACTTTTGATTGATTCATTTTGAAAACCTCTAAAGAACACAAGACTTTCCTTCATCTTCTATAAAGTTATTATAGCTTGTAGTCAATTTCATTCTTCTATACAAGTCTTCCTTCTAAATTCTTATTAGATAACATCTTCTTAAGAAGAATTGTTAGAAAGAAGTCATTCAAGTTTTCAGCTCATATACTATTTTTTATTCTGAGAAAACTTGAGTGTTTGATTATTGGAGTGAACCAACCCACAAATAATCTGTATACCTCGATCCAGTAGTGATCGTTGTAAGGTAGCTTGGAGAGGCTAGTTAAAGACTACTTAGAAGTAACAGTAGAGTGAGTTATTAGTCACATGAGATAGTTTGAGAAGACTATTGAAATACTATCTGACTTTCTTTGGGTTGAGAAAAGGTTAATTAGTAGAACTCAATAGTCATTGAGAATTGGATGTAAGCAGGTTAATCGAACCAGTATAAAAACTCTTATGTAGTATCTTTTCTTTCCCTAAATCTCCTTTATAATTTATTTTGTGCTTATTATAAATGCTATTCTAAAAAACATTTTAAACTAGTTTTACAAATTTCTGTTTTAGTTTAGAAAGTTGCTTTCTAATATCTACTAATGTTGTTTCTACCGCATTTCAAGTTCACACTTGATAGTTTACATTTAAAGTTTTTCAGAAATGAAAAAGGAAAGAAAAGTGAAAGCATTATTCAACCCCCCCTTCTTATGTATTTTTCAACCTACATAGACAACAAAAAAAAGAAAATAAATTGGAATACATCGATATTATTCTATTTAGAGCCTTACAAAAGGCAATGTGAAGTAGAAGTTTAAAAGATAATACATTTGCAAAGAATAGCAAATGATATGAAAAGGAAAACTAAATCTTATATATTAGCTAAAAATACCCCAATTCAAATCGATATCCCTATTGGATGATTGGTCAATGCACACATTGCATGTAGAAGCGTTATAGACCAGTCAGTTCAAAAAATGAAAATCCTCCAAAAAAAAAAGAGGGGTAAAGAGGGGCAAATGATGTTATAGAGGCAAATGATAATCTTCCAATTAAAGAGGATAGAGGCATAGTAGAGACATTTATTACCGTCCAAAACTTCGATATAATTGAAACTTTAGAAGACGTTCAGGTACCTAAAAATAGTCATTGAAAATAATGAGATCTCAATAGATTATGTCTTTGCAGGAAAAGGATGAAACCAATGAGTAATTATAGTTGACAATATATTTGTATAACCAATGAGTAATTATTGTCGATAATATATTTGCATAAAATGTAGCATTAAATATTATTCATGAAAATGAAGATAAAGTCAATGTAGAAATGATTGGCCAGAAATGAAAATAAGACATATAGGCTGAATTAGACTCATTTGCAAAATGTGAAGTGTTTGGACCTATTGTCCAAACACCAAAAGGTGTGAAATCTGTGGGATACACAAGTATTTGTGAGAAAAAGAAATGAGACAATGAAATTGTATGCTATAAGGCTTTATTTGTAGCACAAGGTTTATCACAAAGACCTAGTATAAATTATGGCGAAATGCATTCCCCATTGTAGATGCAATAGTATTTTGACATTTGATTAGCTTATCTGTACATAATATGCATATAATAGATGTCATTACAACCTGTCTATATGATTCATTACAGAATGATATTTACATGAAAAGTACCTGGAGGATTAAAGATATCAATATCATCTAATGAGTGTCTCTAGGGAATGTACTCAATCAAGTTGCACAAATCTATATATGGTCTAAGTCAATCTGGATGGATGTGGCATAACCATCTCAATAAGTATTTGATTAAGAAGCAATTTACAAATGATGTCATTTTCCCCTGTGTTTATATAAAGAAAATTATATCTGCATTTATTATAAAAGCTGTGTATATTGATGACTTGAATATCATGGGAACTCCTGAAGAAGTTTCCATAGTCATAAAAGATCTAAAAGAAAAGTTTCATATCAAAGATCCTAGAATGACAAAATTCTGTCTTGGCCTACAAATTGAGCATTTAGCCAATGAAATATTTGGCCATCAGTCAACTTACACAAAGAAAATTCTCTAGAGATTTTATATGGATAAATCACATCCATTAAGTACCCCAATGGTTGTAAGATCATTGAATGTGAAAAAGAATCCATTTTGTCCTTCAGAAGGTAATGAAGAAGTTCTTCACATTGAAGTACCATACCTTAGTGTCATCAAAGCACCTATGTTTCTTCCTAATAATACATGACATGATATAGCATTTCTTATAAGTGCATTAGCAACTTATGATTCCTCCCCAACTAAAAGGAATTGGAATATAATTAAACATATCCTTCGGCACCTTGAGGAACAATTGGTAGGGTTATTTTATTTATATGGATCCAATTCACACTTGGTTGGCTATGGAAATGCAAAGTACTTATCAAATCCACATAAAGGCAAATGTCAAATAGGTTGCTTATTCACATATGGTGATATAAATATATCATGAAGATCTACAAATAGGCCTTAGCCACCACTTTTTCAAATCATGTAAAAATAATTACAATACATGAAGTAAGTCGTGAATATTTCAAGCTAAGAGCAGTAGATCAATATGTTTGAGTGTCATTTGGATTATCTTATAAGGAATAAACTCCAAACAATTTTGTATGAGGACGATGCAGCATGTAGAGCTTAACTAAAGGAGGGTATATCAAAAAAGACAAAATGAAACACATTTCTATGAAATTCTTCTTTATGCGTAATCTTCAAAAGCAATGAGCAATTGATGCCTACGAGATTCGTTCAAGTTATAACTTAGCAGATTTTTTTTGAAGTCACATCTTACATCTTTTGAGAAATTAGTGCATAATATTGAGATGTGTTAATTAAGGGACCTTTAATGATGCTCTTAAGAGGGGAAGACATAGTGTTTTCTCCTTAATCAAGTTTTTATCCCACTAGATTTTTTTAATAAGATTTTTAATGAGGCAGTTTCAACTTCCTACAGTGAGGATATTGGACTCTTTTTCCTTCACTAAGATTTTTCCCATCAGGTTTTTTTTCCTAATGAGGTTTTAATGAGACATATCCCTAATAAACATCTAAGGAAGAGTATTATGAAATATTATTTAATTATTGATGTCCATATCTTTGGCTACTTCAATTAAGATTTGATTTGATTAGATATAATTTATTACGATCTTATTTGATCTTATATCATTCACCCATTGATTATAAATAGCTCATTGAGTGCTCATTATCTATAATCTATAATCTATAATACTAATACTTCAGACTCATTCTAGGGAAAGTTTTACAGGTATCGCTCATAGAGCAACTTATGGTCCACGATTTTTATAACCTTGATTATTAATTATTTTGTTATAAAAATTACCTCCATATCTATTTTATTAATATAACATAAATATTTCACATTAAATATTGGATTTCAAACCATTACAATTCTTAATTTGAATGATATAACTGATCAAAATATGTCAATCTAAATTATTTAACATTAAAAATAGGAATTCATATGATACATTTCCTTTTGTATTTTGTTTATAATATTTTTTTATTTTTTTCAATTAAACATGTGTTTTTCCATATAAATTATAAAATTTTAAATTTTGAATTTACCTTGATATTTTGAATTTTGGATTCAATAGACTACTTAATAATCAGTTTGTTACTAAGATCTCTATTGTCTAAAGCTTTAATGTGAAATGCTAACACCTTATTTCATTTCTTCTTTCTATTCTCTTCCATTCTTCCTTTCATATTTTTCATTTCTCTTTGTTCATTATTTATTAGTTCTCTCAAAAACACTAATTTACATTATTTTTTAATTTTCTTCTTCGTGATTTATATTAAGGAATAAGAATTTATAGGTTAGAAAATTCAAATATTCCACGATTCTTCTTTGCAGTTTATTTTTCTTTGTGAGATTTTTTTTGTACAATATTTTTTTGTGTTTGTTTAGTATTTTTAATTATATATATATATGTATATATATATATGTATATATTATACATTTAAATGTTTCCTTGATGAAATATAGATTTAATTTTTTTTAAGTTCTCTTAAAATAAACCAATTTATTTATCCTTTTTATTTTCGTTGTTTATATCCAATTTATTTTTTCCTTTCTTCTTTGTGATTTTTTTTTCATTTTGTATAGAGATTTTTCTATATTTATTTAGTCTTTTACTTTGTGTATATATCTTAATAGTTTTTTTCTATGTTTTATACAGGATACAATCACTAAGTTGTAGACTCAACCATGTATTGTTCAATCCTTTGTGGTAAAGGTAATTATATTTTTTATAAATAATTTAACAAATATTTTACTGAATTTGAGATTAATTTTATTATTGTATAAAAAATATTAATAATTTTATAATTTTTTCTTTTCAGAATTTGAAGTCATAATTAAGCAAAGGAGATGCTATTGATGGACTATCTCAATTGGTCATTTTACTAAACTTAAGGTAGTAGAAATTAAGGATTAAGAATGATTAAAGATTGTGTTTGGTTTTACTTCTATTTTAACCTTTGATCTTGTTTTACTCATTTATTTGGCAGAACATTTATATTAGAGGGAATTGTTATTGTATCGAGAGCAACGCTTTTCTGGGTCAGCTCAGTACATAACCAAGCTAGCTGATGATTCCAATTACAATATTAGACAAAATGCATCAGCTAATTTCAATTGAAATTTTTTTATGTTATTCCATCTTCAATTTATTTTTTCTTCATTGTTTTGTAAAGCTTAAAGATTGTTGAATTCAATATTTACATAGCCATTGAATTATAATTTCAATTCAATTTACAAACACTAATTATGAATAATATTTTGGAATAAAATTCTATTTTTTATTTAAAATTTCCATTATGCATTAACGTTGTACAAATTAATTGTTAACTATTATTCTTTTTTATTTTGATGTGAATCGAATATACTGATATATGTATGGCTATTGATTAATTTTTCTTCCAATATATGCATTTATTGTTCCTTTTCTTTTTCTCATGCCAAAATTTTTAATTAATTGATAAAATTTAAAATATTATTTTTGTAACTATATACAATTCATATTTATTTGTGTTTGCTTTTTTAAAGTATAATCATTATTAATATATTACTTCATTTAGAAAAATATAATTATTGATAGATTGCTGATTTTATTTTTCAAATCCCCACCTAACTATTTATGTGACAAATTTCATTCTGATTCATAAAAGCTAATATTTCACACACACCAAAAAAATAGAAATATAGCAAAAATTAATAATAAATAATATTATTATCTTTTTTTATAAGCCTAATATCATAACCTTTAATTGATACTGATATTAATTTCAATACATACTAATAGTATTATTATCCCTTCTATTATCATTTTAAAATTTTTCTTTTTTTTGAAATTTTTTTAATAAATTAATGGATACACGTAGGGATTCAAATCTTCATAAGAAATTAGGAATAAGGACCAATGATAGGAATGAGAATGGGGATGAGAGGAAAATTCTAAATGAGGATGGGGTTGGGAGAAAAGTTTCTAACATCAAATTTATAGCTTTTGAAAATCATATATATTTATATGTGTGTGTGTGTGCGCGCGCGTATCACTATGTCATATTTAATTTTTTGAAACTTAAACATTTCAATTTATTAATTCTACAATTGTTTCATATTAATTTTTTGAAAAAAATTCATTTTTTCAAAATTAAAAATATTTTTAAAAAATAAATTTCAAAATTGATACTTCTTTGATAATGATACAAATTATTTATTCATTTTTTAAAAATTAAACAATTATAATACTTTTATAATTAAAAATAATTATATAATTGATATACTACTTTAATAATTGAGATGACATAAATTAGGACTATATATGATTTTTGTACTAATTATAACATACTAATTATAATATATATTTTAAAATTGATATTTTAATTTACTAAAGGGATGTATAAAGAGAAGATATGTAATTAAAATCACATAAATTAAATATATTCATTAATTTTTTATTAATTAGAAAATATTTTTTATATTTTTATAAATTAAATACTTTAATTTACTATAAAGTTGTAAATGACTATGGATGACAAAAAAAAAAAAACAATGAAAGTGGATACACATAGGGATTATCAGCAATAATAGGATGAGAATGAAGACAGATTTTGTCTTCTTGGAGATGGTTGACAGAGGAGAAGTTTCTATTTGTTAAACATAGAAGGGACAGGAATAACACACATTCATTTTTTCAAATTATCTTTGTTAGATTTGTATTATATATGCATTTTTAATTCTAATTTGGATTATATTACATGAGTAGTATTTATTATTATGGGTATTTATATTTTCAATTTTAAAATATTTTTATTTTTCTCTTTTTGAAAATTTTTAATAAACTCATGAATATCTATAGGGATTCAAATCCCAACGAGGATGAGGAATGGGGACTCAGGACTGAAACAAGGATGGGGATAGAAGCAAAATTCCAAATCAAGACGAGGACATGAGACATGTCCCATTTTCATGGATAACTATTATTATTCCTATAAATAGCTTATAACATAGTTAAATTATCCATTTATTCTTTTTTATTTTTCAACAATTTCAACTTTTGAAATGTACAAAATATTCATAAACAAGTCTTTATTATTAATTATAGGTCATTTACTAAAAAATTTTTAGCTTTATAAATATGATATTTGAAATAAGATATAAAATAAAATGACATATTTATATATATTTTTCCATTTATTTAATTATTAACTTATTTTCAAAATAAATATACATTCAATTTTTTATAAGACATATTTAAATAAATTATTATTTGTTTTCCTCAATACTTAACAAACTATTTTTTATTATTACCCCTGTAATGCATGAATTACACAACTAGTATGATATATTTGAGATTATTAATAAGATTATTCTCTCTATAATTAATGTTTCATGCCAATACATTATTTTTTTCCTTACTTTCATGAAATATATCTTGAATTGTTCCTGTAAACTTACTTTGTGATTGAGGACTGGCAATCAAATGCCTCTACCCGCAACTGATATTGGTCTCACATCAACGGCCACGTCATCAAATTCCATAAACTCCTTATTTTCTCCATATGCTATGGAGATTTGACATTAAAAAAAAAAAAAAACACATGAGTTCCCAAATGGGACATCAAGGAAGAAAATTACAAGTCTATAAAAGGAAAAAAATAAAAGAAATTGCAAAATAAAAAGCACCAATACGGTCATTTAGCGTATTCTAAAAAAGTTAAGGATTTATTTGATTTCAATTTTTATTTTCAATTGTTAAAATTTTAATAAAAAATTAAAAATTAAAAATAATAATTAATAATTAAATTTTATAATTTTTAATATCTTTTTTATAATACCTTAAAAAATTTAAAATTGAAGGCTAAAAACTGAAATTACACGTCCGCTAACACTTTAGTTAAATGAAACAGGTAAAAATAAGGAAGAGGCATCTATGTCAATATACATTCATTTTTGGATTTAGTGCCGCGAACATATTACAAGGCATATATGATATCAAAAATCACGCGGAAAAGGATGTTCATGTCACTGTCAGGAGGAAACATCTCGCATCTTGCAATAACTATTCAGAAAACGGCAAAGCTAAATAGTACATACTCAGAAAGAATCAGTTGAAAAAAAGAAATGACAGACCTTACATGAGATTTTAGAAAAGTTAAAATACACTCCCCTCTTATATACAAAGAAATACCAAAAGCAAAAAAAATAATAATAACATTTTGTCTCATTTATCTAAAGAATCTATACTACATTCATGTGCTTGATGCATAATCTTTTATAATATGATTTTTTATAAATTATATATTAAGTGATAAAAATAATTATAAAATAAATAATAAACTAAATTTCTATATATTGATAATATAAAATAAAATATTAGTAGATAAATTTTTACTAAATTTGATACTTTCTTGAATTTTTATTGATTCATGGTTAAAATTATTTTATATTATCAATTCATAAAAAATTAAATTCATAAATAATATTAAAAATTATATTAAAAGTCAAAAATAATTGTTTTAATTAAAAATTAATAATAAGCATTTTAAACAAAGAAGATATAAAAATTAAATAAACATTCCGAATAATATTAAAACATAAATAAATAGTATGTAATTAAGATTAGTTGTTAGTTAGAATTTGTTGATACAGTTAGGAATTACTGCATTAGTTCATCAGTACTTACCTATCTAATAAAAGGATGTACCTCATTTGTATTGTTAATATTTTCATCATTTTGTCAAATTTTAGATCCCTCACTTTTCTCTCAATTATCCAAAATTTTCTGAATACAATGAATTTTAACAAAAATAAAAGCAAAAATAAATGAATATGATAAAAGATTCATGAAGATTCGAATTGTATTGTTCTTTATGTATGCAACATTACCCTTAAAAAATCATCAACTAATTACACGCAAAAACACCCAAATCACGAATATTTTAAGATTGTTTTCATAACGAAACAAAACGACGAACGTGACATGAGAAACCGGGAACAAACACGTAGCAGCTTGCGAGTATTCACCATAGAAGAGAACTTCATAACTAGGATCCGTGGATGTTCGTATTAGTGATATTTATGCAACATTAAAAATTGAAAAGCGTGTTGTGTTGGATAGGCAACTAACTCCGTTCCAATTGAAAATTGTATACGTGGATTTAATTAGACCGCACAGAATCACATAATAGCAAATATGATTAGTTTTGGTATTCTGCAAAGAGGCTCTTACGTGGTTTTTACCCGAAAATGCCCTTTGAATCACGAATTATATTTAAATAAATTTCAGCCTTGGCCTTAATTATTTTTGTTAAGAATCTCATGTATTTTATTGAAAATAAATTTTAAATTTTTAATACATTTAAATTTAAAAATAATATTTTATATAATATTATTTTATCAAAGTTGACCAGTTCCTTAAAATACTTATAAACTAAGTTGTTTATTAATTTACCAAAATAGCCCCATTTTATGTTTTTTACTTCATCTGTCAATTTTGACATAAAATTTTGAGACTAGAGTCTAGAGATAAGATTAGAGATGATAATATGTTGGCTAAGCATAATTTTAATAACTCATTCTTTGCTACATTAATAATAAAGTTAGTAAAACTCATAAGTGAGAAAATATATATTAAAAAAAATTGATGAGATTTATTTTTATTTTATGTATAAATGAATACGAAGTATCATGCTTATACCTCCAGTAAACAAAAAAACTTATTTCTATGCTAGAATCCATCACAATATAAAAGGTTAGTCAAAAAGTATATTCACATAGTAAAAATTATTATTTTATACTATCTACAATCAAATATTCTATTAGTAAAAATAAAAAGGTGCACTTTATAAAATTCATTTACTAATATTAAATAATACATAATAGTTTTATTTACGTCTCTTAAATTTAATAAAAGTTTCAATTTTGGAGTCAAAAGAATTTATTTTTTAAATTTATATCTTAAATATTGTTAATTTATTTAAATTTTATCCTTTCATGCGACTTCATCTAAATTGTTAATTAATAGTAACAGCCGACATAGAAAACATACATTCTTCTCTTTTGAAAAGTTAAGACAAGTTGCACTTCAATCCATTTTGATTTTTTGTTAATTCTCTATTTTCTTATATTTATTATTTTTAACTAAAATGCATTTTATTAAAAACTATATGTATTAATCTTTTTTTTTACAAAAAAATATATGTGGCTTATAATAATATAAAATAATATTAATATATATACATACACTCAATTTAATTTTCAAATTTTTACTATACTAAGAGAATAAATATTGAACAACAACAATAATTTATAACAACTGCGTCTTTAAAAATTATGTATTTTTTAGATATTAATTTCAGAATGTTAATGTAAATAAAAATAAAAATTATTTGTTACTATTTTATATAAAAATGAATTACGAAAAATTAACGAGAGGAAAAGTAGAGTGGAAAAAAAAAAGGTTTAATCGTGGGCCCATCAATTTCTTTTCTTCGCTAATATTATGAGAAAGGGGAATGAAATGAGTTGATGGTATTAAAATGACAAATATGGACAATGTGGTAACATCATCAACCAGTAAGCACTATTTATGTACGAGAAACTTTGATAGAAAAAAATTGAAAGAATATGTTCCTCTTTGTAACACCTATTTATTCTAAAGATATTGACATACATTTGCACGGTAAAATATGGCATTTAACAATAGCGTACTTAAGTACAAACATAGTATTTTGGCATAAGTATTTAATAGCACCATCACAAGCCAAACATTGCTAAAGCCCATAATAGAAAAACACATATTAATTAAACTTTATGACCCATTTAGTTTGAGTTTTTAGTTTTCAGGATTTTGTGAAGGAAATACTAAAAACTGGAATTTATACCTATTTGGTTTACTTTTTTCCAGTTTTCAGTTTTCAATTTCCAATTTTTCAAATTTGTGAAGGAAAAACTGAAAAAATTAAAAACTGAAATTTTCAGTTTTCAATTTTTTCAGTTTTTCCTTCACAAATTTAGAAAATTGAATACTGGAAACTGAAAACTAAGAACTATTTTCGGCAAACCAAACAGGCTCGTAGTTTTTAGAATTTTCAGTATTTCCTTCACAAAATCTAAAAAACGAGAAATTCAAACCAAACAGACTCTTAGCATGTGTGTTTTTAGTAACTAAAGGAGTCTGCTTCCCTTTAGGGTAATACTTGGTTAATCTGAAATTATCAGAACTAGTAACAAGAATTTAAAATTTCCAATAGAAAATGAGCAGTTCTAAAACATTATTTTGAGATATAGTTTGTTTTGATTGTGAGTTTGGGTACTGTCAAGTATAATTTTCTCATAACATTCTTCCTCCCTACCATCTCAAACTCAGTTTGGGTGATAGAATCAAATTGTTTATGTTTTTATTATATTGCTTGACAGTTATTGATGACATTCCTTCTTCTCAAGGTCAAGTTGTTAGTGGAAACACACTCTCGACAACCAATGGTGAGTGGGTTTAAGCTTATAGCCATATTTTTAGTCATTATTAGTATTTTTTCTAGCATCAAATAAATTGTTTATGAATTTTTAGAATAATTTATGCCAAGAAGTATGTTTTTATGGATTATAGAAGTTTTAGAAAATTATTGTTTTGCAGCTATTATGAAAAAATTATTATTTTAGAAAGCTCATGGGACCATGCTTGCTTTATGTATGATTTAAATTTATTTCATCAGTCAGAAAATTTCATGAATCCCAATTTTGTATGAACAATAAGAACAGTGAATTTTGTCGCTACTAGTTTTTAGCCAATAATTAGTGAGAAATAGATCAGTGAGTTAATGATTGCAAGATTAATCGTTAACCTTAATATCAAGTGGTACACTAGAGGACTAGCTCACCCACAGTTAGGAACCCAGTGTGATGTACATTTATAGGACCTAGTTAGGCACTCATCAGATTAGCCATTGGTTTAGATTCAGTTATCAACTTAAATATTTATGTACAAAACATCTCCTATTTCTCTACTAGTTATTGCCATGGATTTAGTTAAATTACTGTTTTCAGTACAATTATATGTAATTATACATAAAATATTTTACATCACCCGCATGTATATATTATGTGTTTTTGTTGTCGTCCCATATGGGTTGTGAGTAGAGGCTCACTCACTAAGTTTTAGTGAACTTACCCCCCATTTTCCTCCCCCTATAGATATAGCTACAGGTTCTGTTGTACCACAAGATCCTCCCCAGTAATGCTGTAGCTTCTTTTAGTGAGTTTTACTTTGGAGTGAAGTTTATTATAGGTTACATTAGTTTAGTAATGCTCCAATAATTATGTAGGCAGGATCCCGGACATACATAACATTATTTTATTTATTTTATGGATATAAGCTATTTTATTAATTATGTTTGGCTTTGGCCCAAACTATGGTTATTATGCAGTTTTATATTCAGGATTTAAGTTTTGGAACATTCTTAAATTATGGAATTTTAGTTGAACTTGAGATATCTGAATATATTTGATTTACTTATGTATAATAGTCAGTCATGTCACTAGAGGCTTCCGTGGGTATCCAATCCCTCACATGCCGGTCATATTTCCTAGGCGGGTCGTGACAGTGAGTATCTACCTAACCTCCACCTGAACTCCTCACACACGATGAGCTTCTGCACAACCTCCACTCGAGTTTCTGATGACCAAGCAGACTTGATGTAAGCACTATTTGACTTCTACCCATGAGAGCTCCATGTGATCCGCTATTTGAGATTTGCCTGAACTTCATACTTAGACCCAATTAGACTAGGCACCAGGCACTTGACTCCAATCTCCAAATATGGCCAACATGAATTCACTGCCCTAGGTCTACATATATTTGTGGCTATTTGAACTTCGCAGGAGGAAAGGATCTAAACTACTCCTTGAAACGGGGTCGGCAATCTCGAACTACTCGGTTATTAAGTAGGGGGAAATGCGAGAGGAAGGAGGGAAATGATTCATCACTCAAAATTCAAAACACAATGAGTGCCTCAAAGGGAAGAATACATAAATAAAAACCACCTACTAATATTTAAGACTAATAAGAAAAAGCAAAGACCTACTCACCTTTCTTAAAGATATCTTCTATCTTGCAATATACAATGTGGCGATACATCCCACTGGCAGAAATATCAACCTTTGGTCTAGTGACAACCTGAACTTACAACAATAGTTTCTCATATAACTCCTTGAAACTAGCATACTAGGCCTCGACAATCTTCACATGCTTAGACTCGGGTTCAGCCAAGAGAGCATCCACCTTGGCTATCATAGCAATGAGCTCCTCCTTCTCCATCCCAAGATAAATGCAATTCCACTGCGAGGCGAACATGACTCCATTGCGGATACTGTATCCCTCACTGATTGAATATTTTGACTCTCGAAAAACAGAAAAATTACAAGAAAAGAACTCAAACACCCATCGAACTAGCCCTGACCATTAAGTTGGGGGCAACTATTATGCTCCAGGACCCAGGATCGCAAACCTCAAATGGAGCACAAGATCATCTCCCTTTTGACGTACCAAAAAAGCCAAGGAATCTTATTCCAAGGTCCATGCGAGGTCTACCCGAGGACAACCAAGGGAAAGGACCACTTGAGGTCTATTAAGGTAAGGACCACCTAAGGACCAATAAGGAAAGACCACCCGAAGTCCACCTGTGGTCTACCCGAGGTCCAGTAGAGGCAAGTAGCATCAAGTTCGAACCCGATGAAGAGATCCTCCTCCTCGAAAGATGAAATAACCTTATGCAAGGTTGGGAGGAGGGCCTAATGAGCATTAGACAGAGTCCAGACATATAAGATAAGGTCAAAACAACATGTCACAACTTAGAACAGTACATTGTATAAAAAGGACATGCCAGCTCAACCCTAAGGGCAAGTCCAAGGAATATAAATAGGAGAAGAGGAATTCCTCTTGAGTTATACTATTCACTTTGATACTCCTTCCTCACTCACTTCCTGAAACTTACTTAGGCATTGGAGTTTCTTGTAAATACCTACCCCTAGTGCTTCAGCCACCATCATGAGAAAGAAGAACACCAAGAGAACCACCGTTCGTATACTAGAGCATAGAGGAGGAAGATCAGTAGCAAATTCGTGCTCCTCACACTAGGTATACTTTCCACTAAATTGCAATAGTGCCTAATCCGCTTTTTCATTTTTGGTGAAAAAATTGATTGATGGCAACTACGATTCATCATCTCATCATTCATTCTATTTCTTGTTTCGCCTCTTGCGATGTTGGCGTGTCCGGACAGGATGTCACAACATTTGGCATGCTGATTGTTTCCTTTTTCTTTCTATAGGTCATTGTCGCCGCATCGCCATTGCGATTATCATCGCCTCACTATCACTACGCCTCACTGACCTTAGCCCTCGCTATAAGTCTTTGCATTTTGATTTTGAGAAAATATTTGTTTTTTAATTTTTGGGTTCTTTGGTTTGGTTTAGGTACTGATAGATGTAGGGTTTGTTAAAAATTGCAACAGCCAGCCAGAAGTTCTGAAATTGGCGAGCATTGTTGGACATGACTTTGTTCCTTGAGGAGCAGGTTAGTTCTTTTATCTATTTTTTTTATTTCCATTCTTTTATTTTTTTTTCACTTTTTTGAATGAATTAAAAGTAGCTACGGATAGAAAGAATTCTCTCTATTGTTTAGTTCATTTAAAGTTTGTTCTGTTCATTCTGGGTCTTGTTAGGAAAGACCAATGACAACAAAAGAGAAATTTGATTTTAAGATTAAGATAATGTTGTCTTTTCATTATGGATTTAATTTCTATGCAGTGTGATTAGGAACAAATTCTTAAGTTATTGGAGCCGATCACTAACTGGTAATTTTATCGATAGGATCATAGGACTAGGGAATGGTCCCAGAGTAGATCCGAGCAACGTATATAAGCCACCTGTCTACAATGGAAAACGAACAAAACGCAATGGCATTTTGGTCATAAGGTTAATTAAAAATTTTAAGTGCCGAGAGGGGGTTACGAAGCTTACAAATATCAAGTGTCTCTTTCTGCAGGGTAAAGTTGTGGGATGCCGAAGATCTCACCCCAAGATAAAGCACCCATTTCCCTGCCCTCCCACTCTCCCTCCTCTCTCTCTCTTCACCCTCCCCCACCCACTCCCTTCCTCTGCCTCTCCCTGCAAAACAAACGTCTCTGGGGAAACCGCAAGAAAAAACACAAAACCAAACCAAACCATAAACCTTAACTCCACACATCACATTCTTATCCAGATCAAAAGCACACACAAAAACCCACCATTATGCCATGCTCCACATCCCGCCCCTCTCTCTTCCACCTCCTCCTCCTACTCCTCTCTCTGTCTCTTCTCACTCTCTCCGCCGTTGCAAAAACCTCTCCTTTCCACTCCATACGTATTCCAGGTTATATATTTATATTTTTTTTTCTCTCTCTTTACTTTTGTCCCTCTCATCAATATTTTGATCTTTTCTAAAATGAATGTGTGTGTGTGTGTGTTTTTTTTTTCTGTTCTTCTTTTTCAGATGGTGTTGAGGTTGGTGGTGATCAAGATTTCATCGAGGTGCTGCCATGGAAGACAAGGAGATCCATGGCAGAAGGTAACACGGGCAATACGTCTCTTGTATTGGCTCAGGAAAGGACAAGAAGGAAGGACCCTCTCGACAATTTCAAGCGCTACACCGGTGGTTGGAACATAAGCAATCGCCACTACATTGCTGTTAAGTTTCCTTCTAAAAAAAAAAAATTGTGCTCACTGTCGTTACATTTCACTGTGGACAGTGAAGCCACAGAAGTTGACACATACTTGGATTCTCGTTTTTGTTCTTTTGTCGGTGACCTAACATGCTATTTTTTTTTTTGAACTCTAAGAGTTTTGTGTTGGTGTAGTTGTAATTGTAATATTGTCTTGACCTTTTGGAAATATTGATTTTTTTTTTTCTTGTTGCTAACTTGGAATTGTTGTTGGCTTTTGGTGCAGTCAGTTGTTTTCACAGCGGCTCCCTTCTTTGTTTTTGCTGCAGTCTGGTTCGTGATTTTTGGGCTTTGTTTGTCCTTTATCTGTCTGTGTTACTGCTGCTGTCCTAGAGAGCCTTATGGTTACTCTCGTTTGGCCTATGCTTTGTCCCTGATCTTCCTCATCCTCTTCACCATTGCAGCAATGTATCTATCTCTCTTTCTCACTCTTTCTTATTTATTTGTTTTTTAACTTTCTTTTCCAAACAAAATCATCTGGTGTGCTATGCTTGCTTTACTTGTCATTTTTAGACTCCTTAAGTGTGTTATGCTTGATTTTGTTAGAGCCGGATGTATTGTGCTTTACACCGGTCAGGGGAAGTTTCATGATAGCACCTCAAACACACTGGAATACGTTGTGAGTCAGGCTGACTTCACTGCCGAAAACCTCAGGAACGTGTCAGATTATCTCGACGCAGCTAAGAAGATTGGAGTTGATGCAGTCTTTTTGCCTTCGGATGTCCAGAAGAACATCGACGGAGCGAGAACGAAAATCAGAAGTGCTGCTAACAATCTTTCCAACAAAACTGCGGATAATTCGCAGAAAATAAAAGAAGGCATAGATGGAATGTAAGTACTAGTTGAAGTATTGATTTCATTTTTGAGGTGTCTTTTTTGCTGACTAACGCTGTTGTGCTTTGCAGGAGATTGGCTCTTGTTATTCTTGCTGCTGTTATGCTCTTTCTTGCATTTCTCGGATTCTGTATGTCTTTATTTTATTTTATTTTTTCCCTTTTTTGTTTCCCTTGTTTGGTTTTCTTGCTTTATCCTATAGTATTGCTATAATATTATCTCATTTGGTTGTGCTTTCTGTTGATTTTTTTTTTTTTTTTTGGTAGTGTTTTCGATATTTGGACTGCAATGTCTTGTATATTCGTAAGTTCAATTTTGCATCCTTTTCTATTTCATCATTCCTTTTTTTTTTCTCCCTCTAAATTCTTGATGGGTTTGTCCTGTATAAGTATTTTCAGTAAATGATGCATTTCCCATGGCTGCAGCTTGGTAATTCTTGGATGGATTCTTGTTGCTGGTACATTTATACTTTGTGGTGTATTTCTTTTTCTTCACAAGTGAGTTCCTGCTTTTCTGTAGAATTTATATTGAATTTGTATTTGTTTTTACCTGAATATCATCATGGATGTAACCTATTTTAGCCTATGATGAGTTGCTTTGTTCTTTGCCTTGGGAAAAATCTCATGTCTTAGTTCAATATTTAGCAGTGTCTGAGGACTAAACAAAATGTGTAACCATGAGATGTAACTCACCCTTCAGCCTTGTGAAAATATGAAATGGACTTTCCTTTTACTTTTTTGTAGTTTTTTCCTTTCGTCTGTTGAGTGTGGAATGACTCTGTGTGAGATATTTGGACAACTATAGCATACCATGGAAGAACCATCAGTAAACATAAAAAGAAAAAAAATATATATTTGAAATACTTGGTTGGTGTTAAATGAACTTTTGGTTTTTGATTATTTGTGCCTTCTCAACTAATTTTTGTTCTAACAGATTGTTCAGATAGAATTGCTTTGCAATTTTTCAAAAACAGTTATTCTTGAAGGAAACAGGAAGTCTGAAGCTGCAAGCAATTATTAATTGAATCTCTACATCTTTAAGTCAATAATTTTTGTTTATTAGATCAATATGGAGCTTAATGATGGGTGATATTATTGGAATGATTTTAATCATTTATGATGACTGCATGGTTTAGTTGTGATGGATGAAGTTTTGGTGGAAAGGATCTTGGAAAGATTTTTAAAATGTTGGAAATTAAGGGCTATGTTTTTTGATATATGTTGCTTGAGCTGTCAACTATTTCTTTGTCAACATTTTCTAGGCTCTTTTGGTACTTATGAAATCGCCAGTTCCTTGCTGCATTTGTTCTGTAGAAGCTATTTTTTCTATGTTGGCTGGCAAAATAACACGACAACAAAGAAACTTATTCTAAGCTGACACGAGTAAAGACAGTTGGGGCACTATCTGCTTATGATAGGGTGCTTTGGCCCCAATAACATCATTTGTGAACAGCATTGAACAGATGAAAAGTTTTTATTCTGTTCTCCCCGTAAGTTAGATGTCTTTCACCTCATTGTTTATGGGATTGACTTTGTAGATGATGCAGTACAAACTTGAAAGCAGGAAAAAACTAGATGCTTTTTGACTTTGCTAATTTTTATTTAGTATTTTGGAGATCTTCTAGTTTATGAAATACTCGTAAATATACTCCTTTTTATTTCCAATTTCTGTATCATTTGATGATGTTCATTGCCACTATCATCTCCTCTTACGTTACATTTGTGCAATAAAAGACTAACTTTGTTGCATATTTACATTAGTGTGGTTGCAGATACGTGTGTTGCGATGGATCAGTGGGTTCAGAACCCTACTGCACATACAGCCTTGGATGAAATTTTGCCATGTGTGGATAATGCAACTGCCCAGGAAACCTTGTTACGAACCAGGGATGTGACGCACCAACTTGTTAACTTAGTTGACAACATCATTTCCAATGTCACAAATAGAAATTTCCCACCTTTTGCTGGACCCTTGTATTACAATCAATCAGGCCCCCTCATGCCTGTTCTCTGCAATCCATTTAACAACGACCTCTCAACTCGGCAGTGTGCAGGTGGTGAAGTTCCATTGGACAATGCCACTGAGGTAAGGGACTATTTAAGATTTTGAAACCTTGTCCGACACTTTCTTGCTAGCTTCCTTAATCTTACTCTCTTTTTGGCCTAAATAATGTTAATATTTTTTTTGTTTCTCCGGCCTAACCAGAACGTGGACATTTCTATCCAAACCACAATATTCTGGTATAAAATGTGTGCAGTGACATTCAGATTTTGTTTGAAACCAGGTGTGGAAGAAATATACTTGTGAGGTTTCTTCATCAGGCATTTGCAGGACGCCTGGTCGGATGACCCCTACCATTTATGGCCAAATGGAAGCCGCAGTGAACATTGGCTATGCTTTATATCATTACGGCCCATTCCTGGTTGATTTAGAAGACTGCAGTTTTGTCCGGCGGACGTTCACAGATATCAGCAACAATTATTGTCCTGGTCTGCGGCGATATAGTCAGTGGATTTATGTTGGATTAGTTTTGGTATCTGCTGCTGTAATGCTGTCTTTGATCTTTTGGGTCATCTATGCAAGAGAGAGGCGGCATCGTGTTTACACAAAACAGTTCATGGCCAGCTAAATATGTTTCAACTTCAGAAAACATTTAGGTACAATGTGATTCTGATGTACATTTGAGCTAGGTTGTGTTCCGAGTTGGGTTTCTTTATTTTATGTGATGTAGAGTCTTGTTTTACAATAACCAAATACTTGAGGAGATGTATGGAAAGTTATTCCAGGAGCAAGTTTACTTTGCGGAATATATTATTGGCGTGCTTTGATATGAGAGTTGTTCTTTCATTATTCTTATGATCCCTGTCTGGATATTTTATATGTATTTATTTTCTTGTGATATATTATTTCTGGAGTACACTATTATATCCACGGGGGTTCTGATGCCCTTTTATTCCCAATGCTGCTGAATGCTCATTTTTCATCCACACGCATATTTATTTTTTGAAATGAATTGTTTATGTGATCTATTTGCTTTTGAGTTTAGCACTTTTGGTGTGATGTTCTACGCTGAAGCATCAATGGAGATGAATCATGGGCCAAGGTTTGACGATAAATCAGAAAAAGCGATCGTTGGTGGACCTTCCGTGTAATGCGGATAGTAAATCTGTCTCTTCTCTTTAACTGAACTGTTACATTTGACAGCACCTACCCAAACCCAACTATGCCCATATAGACTACCCTCTCTTACCGATTGTGGAGATGCTCCACGAAGTTTCCAGTATTATAATGGAAGTATGAAACACTTTTGCTCTTCTTTTTATATATTTATTTATACTTATTTTTCAGTTCACCTTGTGCCGTTCTTTTTGGGTTACATTGGAGGTAGAATGGGTATGGGAAGGAAAATAATGCTCTAAGTGAGGAGTGAATTACCAAACCCCAGTCTTAAGGACTTGATCCGGGAACAATAAAGTTGAAAGTTACTGTGAGGGACATGGGCTTTTTGTTTTTTTGTTTTTTTCTTTTTGGGAGGGGGGAGGAGGGGCTAGAAAGTTCAACTTCATTGACTGGTTGATAGAAACAGGTATAATTGAAGCGAGGCTCACAATAGGCCTTAGACAATAAATAATTAATAATACAATCTGTGGCCAGTTCTGGTACAATTTGCTGTCTGTAGCACATTTGGGAGTCATTCTACTGTCCTTCGCGGAGAGAAAATTTTCTTCCTCAACATTGCCTCCAGTCCTCCACGTCACCCATTCAATTTTTTGTGCTTTTTTTTCCCTCTCATTTTTAACTTTTAAGTGGCTGAGGCATCAGGAAGGAGAAAAAGCTGTTCCTCCAGGAGTATATAAATATTTGCCATTGTTTGGGCCAAATTTGAATGGACCACACAGGCCATGGGGGTTACGTGTCTGTTTTCTATGTTGAGATGGGTACTGATCCATACAATGATTAAATGAGACATGTATGGAAGTCCGTGCATTCATCGAATTTATATAGAGAACGACCGAAGAAAAGATTTGTAGAGAAAAACCTTTTTACTTTTTGATCCTCGGGATGATGCGACATCATTAAACGTTCTGTACTTCTGTCTGAAGATTGGCTGTAACTTTCACTGCGGTTGTGTCCGAAACGGTAGGGTTTCGGCGTGATTTGGAAAAGAGTAATAGTAGTTTCACATTTAAAAAATATTATCTATTTAAACGTTTATTTTATAATTAGTAGATGTGATAAATATTAAAGATAAATGAGAACTACTATCATATTTAATAATTATAAAATGAGTATTATAAAGTAAGTATGTGAATAAACATCATTTTTTAGACGTCAAAATATCATTATCAAAAAATGAAAATGAAAATGAAACGAGATATAAGACCAAAATGATTAAAATAATTTTAGAAGAGGTAGTTAAAGGACAGTATGTGCCTTCACTATCGATCAAAATCATGCTTTTTTACCTTAAAAATTAGAGATTATAGAGTGAGTGTGGCATTCAAATAAGAGAATAATACAGTTCTTTGTACTTTTTTCTCATTTTTCTTTTTTATTCAATTATTAGTCACTCTCTCCTATCTTCTACAAAACTCCCGATTATCCTTAAGCCATTTATGCTCTCTACTGTTTCCCCCTTTCTATCTTCATACTTCTTTCTTGGTCGAACTCTGTTTTCAAGCTTATTGGTGCTAATTCTACTCTGGCTGAACGGTGTCCGTTCAAACTGCAAATGGGACCAACTCCATTGGCACAAGAGAGAAAACCAATATTAGACAAAATAAATCAATCTTCGACCAAAAATATAAAAAAGAAATCCACTGATTTTGACCAAAAGGCTCTCTTTCATTCGACCACCGATGCATAATGGATTAGTTTGCTTTATGATTAGACATCCATTGTCACTTACACGTCCTAATCTAAATTCAATCTAGAGCTTGATTTCCTCATACAGATAAAGAGAAAGTCTCGTTGATCTGTAAAGAAACGGTCCTGATGCAACAGAATTACTGATTCACCCCTCTGGAAAGGACTTCATCCCGAGGACAAATTGGTAAAATGAACTCGAGGCCAGTGATCTTTTCTAAAGCAACCCGCTAGTTTACTAGGAATTCCCACTAAAACACAAGGCCATCAATGTACTAGCGAAATATAAAAGAGTTACCATTCTATTAAACAACCTTCAAGGCTTCAAACACAACCTGCCATTACTTCTGCCACCAAAACATTCTGAAAAAAGAGAATCATACGCTTCAACCTCTTTTAGCCTTTTGGTGGGTTTGAGCTATTCTATGGCCTCAAGAAGTTCTCCTTCCATTTCAATGCCCCATAATTCCCACACAAAACCACCACCACCACGTACATGCTTGTGCTCCCCCACCACACACCCTGGTTCCTTCAGGTGCAGCATGCACAAGAAGCCCCACCGAGCTGCGCCTAGACACGTGCCTAGGAACCCCTCCATCAAGAACAACACTCATCGTTGGGAATCATCTATTTCTGCAAAAGCCTATTCTTTGAAGGCATTTCTCCTGCAAGTTATTAATCCCTCTAGCCATGATCTTCATAGGAGGAAGAATTTCCAGCCAAAGCCTACTCGGTTTTGCTTGATGAATGGTAATAGAGACGCAGTTGCAGTTTCTTGATCAGAAGTATTATATACTTCTATATGGTCTCCCTTCTCAGCCTTCTGTTTGCTGATAGATATATGTGTATACAAGGGAACCTGTTATTCCCTTTTCTTCTTCTCCATCCTTTTCTTTTGGGCAGGAAAGAGTGTACCTGTGTATGTGAGGATATAACATATCTGTAGTCTGTAAATAAGGTTTGCATATGTGGTATAGTGGAATGACAAGAAATCACGGTTTTGATGGGAAGTTTCTAATGAAAGAAACAAAGTAGATTTTATAGTAATGTGTTGATCATCATGACATTTTTCAATTTTGTTTTGCTTTTCACTTGTTGTGCAATACATGATGCTTAGCTTAGGGTACTTTCTGAAGGACTGAAAATACTCTGTTTCCATTGTGATTATGTGTCCCATTATAATTTTTGTTAAATGAAAGTGATAGGTTCTGCGAAATTGTGCCCACTGTACTAATCATCTGAAAGAGAAGCTGCCGCTATTACAATTGCAAGTATGTTACTTGAGATGGAGTGAACCTCTTAGAACTTCATATCTTTGAACATGATCTTGGTTTAGATCAAAATAGATTAGACAATTTGTTTAAGGAGTATTTGTGAGTTTGGAAGGAAAAGGAGGGATGGAAATGGGTTTGAAGAGTAAAATTTTCCTTTCAAAATGAAACCCAAGAAGACAATTGTGAAACAGAACATATTTGACAAGGAAAAACAATGAGGGAAATGGAACAAAAGTGGAAGAAAGAGAAGGGGCTGGAGCACTTTGACTCATTCATCACTGTCTCTTTTTCTTGACACATCACAAAATTATTAGAACAGCCTAAGCTTCAAATCTATAACCACCAAAGACCTAGCATGTGGGCATCTTTAATTTTGTCACTTAGACCGAAAAAATACTTATTCCAATCCTGTTGGCGAATGGTTTAAATAATTGCTTCGCGGGTTGGCCGCACATGAAAATTCCACACTAACAAGATACCTGCTCACTCAACGAAAGAATAACTTTAGTTAAAGGAAAATTAAAGCAAGACAGAACAGTTATCACCGTTGGCAGATATATATATAAAATGAGTAGTGTTATTTATACTCACATTTTATGGAATACTGTGCTGATATATTTTTATCTATCATTAGATGAGATCTGGGTCCCATACCATATCCAATAATAGATAAAAATATATTGACATGGTATTCAATAAATAATGAGTATAAATAATATTTCTTATATAAAATGATCATATTGGCCGTGTCGTGGTGGATAGGATCGTAATTAGAATTTGATTGGACTGATCAACAAACACTGTTGGCCAAAAATTTAGCTACGTAATTTACTTTCCTTAAGACAAAGTGGAGGTCATTTCTTTTGACAATGACACAGCTCTGTTACATCAACGTAGAAGCACCTCCACGCCTATAATTCCATTCATGCACATAGAACATAAAGATGATGTAGGAGTATTCATATCAGATGGAATTCGGTGCAGGCCAGTATAATACATAAAATTTTGATGAACTTGGATACCATTACAGTTACTGTAGTATTTTCGTTTTTTATCTTAATATGCGAACTTGCACGCAAATATTCTGTAGGTTTAATTATTATTGATGGTATCAAAATCACTTAAAAAGGGATTGAATTAAGTAATCTTTTGAATTTTCTATACACTTAACACACAAATTAAAAAGTTTAGTCAAAGATCTCCTGTTATTGCAGGAGATTTTGTCATGAGTAGCTTCTAAAAGTAAACAACTAAAATACAGTATGAATGTTTGATGATAGTATACTAATCAAAAATGATTTTTACAAAGAAGGATGCTGAGAATATTCACTAACACAATTCCTTTAGATTTCACAAAGATTTCAATAAATCTTGTAAAAGCAAAGTTTAAGACAGATTGGATATTCAGTGATCAGTTTGATAAATTTGCTTTATTGAAACCTTGAATCTTAGTTTCTCAAAAATAGAATGTTTATCCAATGTGAAGAGGAATGAGTGAAGGAGATAAACACAAGTATTTTATACTAGTTTAGTTCTTCCAACTTAAACTTACATTCAGTCCTCACCCTCCAAGTGAGTATATCCACTACCAATTTGCACAACAAGTACACACACTGAGTATTCTTTTCAAAGCCTCTCCCAGCTCTTATCCAAGTAGTATTTTCAATGAGCTTCTCCAAGATCAAACAAACAGCTTATATCTCTTAAGATAAAGCCTTACAACAACAGTTTCTGATTAAGGTTTTGTTGTTTCACTCACAAAGGGAATATAACACTCAATAACATAGCTTTTTAAAACACTATCAGATCAGTATATGAATAATAAAGAAAAGTCTGAGAGAAGAGGAATGTGGTTTGGCTTGAACTTCAGATTTGAATATTTTCAAAAGTATTGTTCTCAATTTCTGGTTCTTTTCTCTCAATTTGAATGTCTTCCAAGAGCATATTTTATATAAGGGTGAGAGTTATGACCATTGGATGCTTGGAGAGATAGAGCTTTTTCATATTGCTATGTTCTTTCCCATTTTAATGAATGGTGTTGCTTTTCTTTTTCTTCTTTTCATAATGCAATCCAAGGTTGTCACAAATGAGGAAGTGTCCGTTTGAGCATATAAGAGAGAAGTCCCTTTGACCTGTTTGCCTTTCAGAATATCTAATACATACCATCAACACACATTTCTTATCCATTCCAACAAGTAACCATTGTGAAGCCCAAAGTTTGCCATTCTTGGCAAACATTAGTTCTGCACTTTATTTCCTTTTTCCGCCTTTAACACAAAATGCTAAGGCTCCAGCTTATTATCTCGGTTTGCTCAAAACAGAGTTATCAACACAAGTCAAACAAGTTTAACAAATATATTTTTGAAACATTTAATAAATTGATTAGAAAGCTCAGTAGGAGGTATTAACATTCAAAGCATGTTTAAAATAATCCAAAGTGTTCTACCTTCATTGATTTTGTTTGAGAGATGATCTTGCTTGTTTTCTTTGAGAGGGTTCTCTAATGAGGAATTCATTTGAATAATTAGTAGGTGATCTCCATTCTCTAGGAATATTCTTTTTTGACATTATTTGCTGCTCATTAGGACCATCATCTGTCTCAGGTTCATGTTCTGCAGCTAAAATGTCTCCTCCTGTGACAGGAGATCTTTCTGGAATTTTATCAAAAATTGTGATCTCAGGTTCTGTCCCTGTGTTTTCTGTTTATGTAGTCTCAGAATTTTCTTTTTCTGGACTTTCTTCTACAATGACAGGGTTAGATTCACAGAAAACAATATGTATGGTTTCTTCCATAGTTATAATATTATTAATAAGAACTCTATATGCCTTATTTCTAGTGGAATATCCAACAAATATGCCATCATATGTCCTGGCATCAAATTTCCCAAGATTATTCTTGTTGTTTAGGACATAACACTTGCATCCAAATATGTGAAAATAATGTAGAGTTGGTTTAATTCCGCTCCATAGCTCATAGGGGGTTTTCTTTAAAATAGATCTTATGAGAGTTCTATTTAAAATATAACAAGCTGTGTTTACAGCTTCAACCCATAAGAACGTTGGAGAATCATTTTCACAAAACATAACTCTAGCCATCTCTTGCAAGAACCTATTTCTTCTTTTAACAATCCTATTTTGTTGAGAAGTCCTAGAACAAGAGAAGTTGTGAGTTATTCCATATTTATTGCAAAAAGATTCAAAATGATGGTTTTCAAATTCCTTTCCATGGTCACTTCTAATTGAAACAATTGTTGTTCCTTTCTCATTTTGACCTATTTTACAAAAATTTTCAAAAAGATCAAAAGCTTCATCCTTATGAGCTAGGAATAGAACCCAACCAAATTTAGAGAAATCATCAACAATAACCATACCATACTTTTTTCCAGCTAGACTTTGTGTTTGTGTGGGACCAAAAAGATTAAGATGTAATAGCTTTAAGGGCCTTGATGTGGAGACAACATCCTTAGATTTAAAAGATGTTTTAGTTTGTTTGCCCTTTTGACAAGCATCACAAATTAAGCCCTTTTCAAACTTAATTTTTGGGATGCCTCTTATCAAGTCCTTTTTCAGCAATTTAAATATTTGGTACATGCTTGCATGACCCAATCTTTTGTGCTAAATCCATTTATCATTTTCAAAAGAGGCAAAGCATTTTACATCTTGTGCTTTTAGATCATTCAAAGTAATACCATAGATGTTTCCACATCTTTGCCTAACAAAGAGTGTATGGTTAGTGTTCTTCTCAATCACAGTACACTCATTTTTATCAAAGATAACTCCATAACCATTGTCACACAATTGACTTACACTAATCAAGCTATATGTTTTAAACCATCAACAAGATAAACATGATCAATAGTGTTAGAAGGTTTTTACCACTCTTACCTGTTCTAATGATCTTTCCCTTTTTGTTGTCTCCAAAAGTGACACTGCCTCCCTTTTTATTTTTGAGATTCATGAACATGGTAGCATCTCCTATCATGTGTCTTGAACATCCATTAACAATGTACCATAACTCCTTGCTTTCTTCGTTTGTTGGAGGTGGTTTCTGGATTATTCAACATATTTATGTATCCATATTTGTTTCAATGGCTTATGCTTTGAATCATTTCTATATTCTCCTATAGCATTTCTTTCCACAAGTATAGGCAATAATCCTTTTTTATCACTTCTCCACCAAATAAAGCATTCATTGGAAGAATGCCCTTTTTGGTTACAATTGTAGCATACTTTAGGTAAAGAGACTTTGTTTTCTTTTCTTGAAGTTGTAACAAAGTGTTTCATGTAAGTCTTTCTTTTTGGAACAGCATGACTAGTTGTTGTGCCATTTTGATTTTCAAATAGGTTTTTGTAAAAATGATTTGATCATCTTCATAATAACCTAATCCAGCTTTGTTTATAGCACATCTTTGATGTCCTAGTAAATTTCTAGGTTCTTAGTACCTTGGACAAATTTACTTAAGTCAGATTTTAATGATTCTACTTTTTGTTTCAATAAATCATTTTCGAATTTGAGGTTACTATTGCAAGACTCCTCATAGCACTTCTTTAGAGCTTCAATTTCAACTTTTAAAAAGGAATTTTCTACTTCAATGAGCTCTTTTTCTTTCTTTATGTTAGTGCACTTTGAGAGAATATTTTTAGAGTTAATCAAGAGATCATCAATAATAACATGCAACTCATCAGTAGTTAGATTAGAAAATTCTACCTCATTATCATCCTCATTAGCCATTAGACATAGGTTGGCTTGATCATCATCATCATTGCTATTGGAACTGCTATCATCATCCTCCCATGTGGTCAGCAATCCTTTTCTCTGTGATTTCTTCATGTTGTCTTTCTTTTGAAGCAAAGGACATTCATTTTTGAAGTGTCCAGGTTGCTTGCAATGATGACAGTTGCCATCCTTTTTGCTTATTTCAGTTTTCTCTATTTTTGTGAAGATCCTTTTCCCTTTGCCTCTATTCTTCCAAAGCTTCAGCATTCTTTTGGCAAAGAGACTAAACTCATCTTTTTCATCTATTTCCTTATCAGGATCAGAGTCTTCTTCAATTTTTGACTTTAGAGCCAGCTTCTTTTTCTTCTTTTTATTTTTGAGGTGAGTTGCCTCAAAAGCATTCAAGTTGCCTCTGAATTCATCATATGTCAAGGTGCTGATATCTCTACCTTCTTGGATGGCTATAATTTTTAGAAGCCATGGAGGAGTTAGACTTCTCAATATTTTTCTCACAAATTCTTCATCCTCAAGGCATTTTCCCATCATATCAAGTCTATTGATAATTACGGCAAAACATTCAAACATTTGGTCAATGTTTTCTTCTTCTTTCATGCTGAAAAGTTCATAATCCCTCATAAGCAGTCAGTTTTGATTTGTTTAATATGCTTAGTGCCTTTATGAGTTATTTGAAGTTTTTCCTAGATTTCCTTGGCACTTTTACATCTGGAAATTTTTTTATATTCCTCAAAACTGATAGCACAATATAGAAAATTCACAGCTCTGGCTTGAATTTCCACCCTTTTGCTTTTCTTCAGTAGAAAATTCTTAATCACTTTTGACAATGCTCTGTCCTTGTTCATTTGTTGTCATAATCTTTAGATTAAATAAATATCCTCATCCTTTCTTTCCAGTAAGGATAGTTGACTCCATTAAAAATTGGAGGCCTTGTAGTGGATTGTCCTTCAGTAAGGGTGTATTGAACCGTGTTTGCCGTAGTTTGTCCTTTGGATCCTTTGCTCCAAGCAACTAAACTTGACTGATAGAGACCAAGCTCTGATACCAATTGATGGTATCAGAATCATTTAAGAAGAGAGGGTTGAATTACGTGATCCTTTAAATTTTCTACACACTTAACACATAAGTTAAAAAGTTCAGTCAAATGTCTCCTGCTATTGCAAGAGATTTTGTCATGAGTAGCTTCTAAAAGTAAACAACCAGAATATAGTATGAATGCTTGATGATAGTATATATACTGATCAAAAATGATTTTCACAAAGAATGATGCTGAGAATATTCACTAACACAATTCCTTTAGATTTCACAAAGATTTCAATAAATCTTGTAAAAGTAAAGTTTAAGACAGATTGGATATTCAATGATCAGTTTGATAAAGTTGCTTTGTTGAAATCTTGAATCTTAGTTTCTCAAAAATAGAATGTTTATCTAATATGAAGAGGAATGTGTGAAAGAGATAAATACAAGTATTTTATACTGGTTCAGTTCTTCCAACTTGAATGTGCATCCAGTCCTCACCCTCCAAGTGAGTATATCCATTAATAATTTGCACAACAAGTACAAACATTGAGTATTCTTTTCAAAGCCTCTCCAAGCTCTTACACAAGTAGTATTTTCAATGAGTTTCAGTTTCTAATTAAGGTTTTGCTGTTTCACTCACAAAGAGAATATAACACCCAATAACATAGCTTTTCAAAACACTATCAGATCAGTATATGAAAAAAATAGAAAAGTCTAAGACAAGAAGAATGTGGTTTGGCTTGAACTTCATATTTGAATATTTTAAGAAGTGTTGTTCTTGGTTTTTGGTTCTTTCCTCTTAATTTGAATGTCTTCTAGGAGCATCTTTTATAGGAAAATGAGAGTTATGACCATTGGATGCTTGGAGAAATGGAGTTCTTTCATATTGCCGTGTTCTTTCCCATTTTAATGATGGTGCTGTTCTTCTTTTTCTTCCTTTCAGAATGCAATCCAAGGTTGTCACAAATGAGGAAGTGCCATTTGAGCATGTGATAGAGAAGTCCCTTTGACTTGTTTGCCTTTCTGAATATCTGATACACTATCAACACACATTTCTTGTCCATTCCAACAACTAACCATTGTGAAGCCCAAAGTTTTCCATTCTTGGCAAACACTAGTTTTGCACTCTATTTCCTTTTTCTGCCTTTAACACAAAAATGCTAAGGCTCCAGCTTATTATCTCGGTTTGCTCAAAACAAAGTTATCAACACAAGTCAAACAAGTTTAACAAATATCTTTCTGAAACATTTAATAAATTGATTAGAAAGCTCAGCAGGAGGTATTAATATTCAAAGCATGTTTAAAATAATCCAAAGTGTTTTGTCATCATATTAGGATACATAAACCAACAATCTCCCCCTTGATGACAAGCACACATAATAAGGGAAGAGCAAAAGATAAAAAAAAAAACTAGCTCCCCCATAAGACATGCACATATTTCCATACAAGAGCTTTGTGTTTTTTTTTTTTTATTTCTTTGAAACATAAGAACCTATTAGGGGATTTTCATTTAAACGGCACAGGTTTTTCAATTTCTTCACTTGAAGAATTAAGATGCATGAAATTTTGCCCAAATTTGATCTCCTTCTTTTATAGAAAAGAAAGATACAAGATAGAGCCACATAGACATGCAGTCATGCATAAGGAGGGAAGTCATGCAACACAATTGGAAAAAAAAAATACAAGTCCATACATTTCAATCAGCATGTTAAGCAATCTATGACTTGTATTTATTCCTCAAGCAAAGCACACATATTCACATAAATTTCAGAACAAATAATCTAATACATCAACATATCAAAGCAAAGTATGTGACAGATGCATGTCGTGCTTTAGAGCCAATATTTACAGATTCATTAGAGCATGAACTAATGTTTGTATTAGAGCAAATATCAAGTTCCAACATTTTATGAGATTTATCAGAGTAAATTGCAACAAAGTATCAGAGCAAAATAAAATAATCAGACTATGTCATTTGAATGTATCAGAACACAATGTATCATATCATTAGTATATCAAATACAGATTATATTAGAGCAGAAAGTGATTATAATCATGTAATAACGTATCAAAGTATAGGAAGACCAATAAATGTGTTCAAGATAAAGTGTGTTCATAAAAAGGGTTACCTCAAAGGTGTCTTTAAAAACATAATTTTACCTTAATCACCATGGTACAGGGTGCCTTTAGACAATTGTATTGGCTAAATTTTTAGACATGTACATGTATATTATCGATAAATAAGATCATTTGAGAAAGTCTTTGACATGATCTGTACCTAATGATCATAAGCATTAGCCAAGTGAACATTCACCATGACTAATATTATTCATGTGACTATCCAATCAGTGGTGCATGTTCATGTGACAAGCTATTTATGGGATCATATAAAGGAAGATTTGCCTAAGCAAAATCTTGATTGTTTTTTATGCCTAAATGGATCACTGTTATTGTAGATTAATTATGATCTTATGCATTGTTTCCACGTACATTTCCTTCTATAAATAACCTTGTACTGAGTGGGCTATGAATGCTCTATCTATCGGGTTGTCAAACTCACTCTATTGTTTCTTTCTTTTTATATACATGTATTGATTCTATCATTGTACCACCCCTAGCACAATAGATACTTAGTCTTTCTATAGTAAGTCTACTTTACTTAAGTAGGTAATTTGTTAGGAGGGAACCCCTTGATCAACATTTACTATGTGCCTAGAGCTCTATTATATCATAGACAAGGCCCAAACTATAAGTATTTTGGGTTATAACTATGCTTATGAGAATTTATACTTTCCTATTTTTATGGCTTAGGGAATAATGCATTTTACCCTCTAAACTACATGTCATGTATACTTTAACATTAGAATTTTAAAGGTGCAAATCAACCTTTGAACTTTTCTAAATGTTCACTTTAGTCATTTTGTTAAAATTTTATCTATTGTTAATTGAAAATAAGTGCACTATACCTTTGGTTTTAGGTCATGTGCAACTCAATACCTTAAACCAAAAAAACCTACAATTCAATATTTAGTTGTTTTTAAATCCATGCTACTTTCATTAACTATAGATGAATAATTTAACAAGAATTGAATTACATAATTAAAAAAGTCTTGTTTGAGTTGCATGTTCTCAAAATTTTGAAGGTAAATGTATATGACTTGTAATTTAGGGAGTTAAAGTGGTATTTTATCTAATGATTATTATATTTTTTATTATATACTTACCCATATATTATCTTGTTTGTCATGGCTAAAAGTTATTGTATTATCTAGTATAAACTTATTTTGGGATAATTCAATTTTTTGGGGAGTTTGCATGTCTCTTCATTTTATATCATTGTGGGGATTGGCAAGTAATAGACTGATGGATACCTTTTATATGTTGGTCATGGCCTAGGCTAGGTTATGGCATTGACATTGTTTTATTTATTTTTTTGTTTAATCTATTGATTTTTCAATACTTTGCAACTATGTAGGGTGATGCAGGTTTTCTTTATGGAGAATCCTCATTTCAAGGAACAAGCAATTTTAACTCTCTTAGGAAGCATAAAACTCCTTTATTAGATACAAAGAATTAACAACTACTTTTTTTATGAATATTATTAATTATTTGAAGCCAAAATATCTACTTGTGGAAAATATGGTTGATATTTGAGATTTTAGTGATTTTTTAGCAACTATGCCATAGGCAGTCTAGTTATGAATTATCAAGGAAATTGGGCATCATCACAATAAGCTTTATTTTCATATTGGGATCTTGTCTTATTGTAGTAAGACTACTTTTAGATTGTAATTTTGATTTCTTTGTGATGTATATAAGTTAAATAATATTTTTTATATGAAAATAATATTAATTTAATTTAATTTTTTGTTGGTAAAATTGCTTGATATTCATCATCAACTCATGAGAAGGTATCAAGATGTTCCTGCTTGTAGACATTGAAGTAAGCTATGACAAAATTAAATAAGTTTCTGTTATTTTTCTCAGACAATTATTTTTTTATTCTAATTTTATTAACATGGTCTAACGATTGTCATAATACAAGACAGTTGCTTATGACAATAAAGAGACTTGTTAGTTTGTTGGTGCATTATTTTATTAAGGATGCTATTTTAGATCTCTCCCTAGTGAATATTTTCCTATTTTTTTTGTTAAATTAGTTAATTGGATCAAGTGTTTTCTTAATTTTATGCACAAGCAGGTCAAAATAATGACAGCTAAGATGAAATTAATTATGTTATTGGTGCTTGTATTGAGTTTCAAAAATACATTAGGTTCAATAAAAATAGTTTGGAGAGCTTTGCTTAGTTAGAGTTTTAACGCATGCTACATTTCATTTATATTTTTACAATGTAGCTTTTATTTGCTTGCATAGTATATATAAGTCTTATCTACTAGTCATGGTTGAATTTTTTGTAAAGATGTACATTTTGTTTTCTACAACTAACTATACTTCTGTTATACACTTGTTTAGTTAGGTTTACGATTTAGGAGTTCACAATTTATTTTTTCTACGATGAATTAGTGTGTTTTATTGACATTGTCATTTATATATGTTTGGTTCATTTATTAGTCTACTCCCCATACTGCTAAAATACTATCTAATACCTCAATTGAATGCTTGCTAGATTGAAATTTAGATAGAAAATTGTCCACTTTGACTATGATAATTATCCCACAAATGATGCTATTATTGTGCACATTTTGGAAAAGATTTCATCTAGGTCATTCATTTTGGCCGATCAGCGGTTTCAGATGTTTTTTGTTCTCATATATAGAATATAATTGTAAATAATGGTTTGTTTATAATATCTAGTGCTATCGAGAAGATTAGAGACAATGTTAAATTTTAGACAGCAACAACTGAGAGGAAAAGTTAAAGGAGATATGTGATCAAGTGAGTATTTGATATGTTAAAAAGCTTATTCTTATTGCAAAACACTACAAAAAAAATCAGTGATCACTAATTTCATGAAATCGGTCACTAAATCAGGTAGTGACCGATATAGCGACCGAAAACAGAAGTTGCTAAAATCACGGTTGCTAAAAAGTTAGCAACCGAAAAAATTAGTCACTAAATCTTATAACCAATTTAGTGATCGATTTTCCTATCCATTGGATCGATTTTGATTGGTGGTTTGGTGTGGTATTAGTGACCAATTTATCGGTTACTAATTTTTTATAGTTGATAAACCGGTCACTAATGTGTGATCCCTAAAAAAAGAAAAATTTAAATTTTTAAATCCCACTTTTAAAATGTAAATATATATTATCAAACAAGAAATTATATATCTATACACAAACAAACAAACTTAAAAATTACCAATATACTTTAACAAGTAGTTAACATCATACAACAAAGTAAGTTCAATCCAAATATTACAAATTTTACAATAAGAGGAAGCCCTCTAATCTAGTAGTATTGACAAAAAAATGTTCCCATATGATCACTTGCATCATTTACAGAACAAAGGGAATGGGAAAGTCATCGCTATCTAAGATTAATCCTTTGTATCAAGCTTTCTTTCTTTCTTTCTTTAATAAATGAGTCCATAATAAAATCCACAAACTGTACTTAACCTATCTGTACTAACCACTAAATCATAATATGCATTATGATACTATAGAAACTTTCCAGAAGCACAACCAAGGGATATTTGTGTAGCATCTAGTAGGAGAAATATCGATTCTCTCACAGGAAAATCTGACTGCAACCAAAGAAAAAGACCCAAAAACATAAATTAGGGAAAAATTAACATTACTATAGGTCAATAGTCTATGTAAAAAAAAAAAAGCTCACCTTTTTCTTCACAATTTTCACGAGAATAGGAATAATTCTTGTGTCAATAACATGCTCATGAATCTTATCTCCAATATTGTTCATCAACATTTCTAACAACTAGAAAATCAGTATATGAAAGATTATTTAGCATAATGCCATTGGACAGGAGAGCAAGCAGTGTAAATATTCAAGAAGAAAGTAACATCATTTGGATTGTTCTAGCACATTAATGAGTTCAAAATCAAGAGAAAAGGCTAGCAAGGCTTGAGCATCAAGCTATGTCTAGAAGTGCAAATTTCAATTGACATAGTTCAAAGTAAGTCGTAGCAGTGCAACGTTTCAGCATATCAACGATTGACATAATTTCAATTGCAAATTATGTTAGGCAACAAATATTAGTTGTACTTGTATACTAGCTAAACAAAGGTTTCTAATAAAAAAATTTCCTTTGGAAAAGTAAGTCGTAGTGACAAATGCAGAAAATGCAGTTAAAATGAATTGGTTGTAATTGTAAATGTAGGTATATTGTAAAGGAAAGTGAATCCAACAAAAGCCAAAGGAGAGGAATCACCATCATATACAAGCACCGCCCCCACCAAAGAAGATATTGTTATGGAATATCAGCTGCATGATTATACATACATACATATATATATATAGCTTCAAATTCTCAACCACTCGAAGTTAAGAAAGATAACCACCGTAAACTTTGAAGTTCATTTAAACTATAGTCATATCAAAATCTACTTAAAACTTCAAGGAGCACAGATTAAAATCTCACTTAAGTAACAAACTAGCATAATATAGTTCTCAGAAGTTCAACACATGTACACTATATACATCTTAAACTAATGAGAATTATGCTATACATATTACAAAAACTAAATGTGGACAAAATAATTCAAAGCTGAACTCCTTTTGACATTTGATGAAATATGCCTTTAGCAAATTAACTAAGCAAACTCCTGATTACAGAGTTGAAGTAAATAAGCATGTTTTTGCCCACTTATATCAACGAAGAGGGTGACTTTAGGGGTGGTGGTTTAGTGGGTGGCTTCAGCTACGGAGAGGGTTGCGTGAACCACGGGCGAAAGATCAAAACAAAGGGGGCTGCATTGCGAAGATGGGGAGGCGCAGGGAAGCAGGATCACGGTGGAGACTTACCAGCGCAATAGCAACTCCGTTCACGAGGAAGGGCGATGAGCGGAGGTGGCTGGAGAGAGAAGACTAGTTGATGAATGAAGGAGGAAGCGCGTGTAGGGATTTTCCAAATAAACAAGGAGGAGGCGCACACGAGACGGTCGAGGATGAAGGGGGGAGGCGCCGTTTGCGATGGCTATGGTGGTGTAGGGATGGCGGTGTGCAAAGAGGCAGTGTGAATGGGATGAGAATAAGAGATTTGGGGGAAAATAATACCTTTAGGGCTTATGTTTTTTTGCTCTTTACATGCTTAAGCAAGTAGTGACCGAAAATTCTATTTCTAAATCAATCACTAATTGAAATTTTAGTGACCGATTTAGTGACTGATTTTTATGCAGGCAATCAATTCTCCTATGAATAAATATTGGTCACTAAATCAGTCACTAATATTTCAATTAGTGACCGATTTAGTGATCGATTTTTTGCAAGCAAGGTTTTCTCCTATGAATAAATATTAGTCACTAAATCGGTCACTAATTGAAATATTAGTGACCAATTTTTATGTATGCAATCACTCCTCCTATGAATAAATATCGGTTACTAAATTAGTCACTAATATTTCAATTGGTGACTGATTTAATGACCAATTTTTATATAGGCAAGATTTTTTCCTATGAATAAATATCAGTCAATAAATCAGTCACTAATTGAAATATTAGAGACCGATTTAGTGACCGATTTTTATGAAAAAAAGGTTTTCTCATATAAATAAGTGAATATCAGTCACTAATTGAAATATTAGTAACCGAATTTTATGCACGCAATCACTCCTCCTATGAATAATACCGGTCACTAAATCGATCACTAATATTTCAATTAATGACGGATTTAGTGACCAATTTTTATACAGGCAAGGATTTTTCCTATGAATAAATATCGGTCACTAATTGAAATATTAGTGACTGATTTAGTGACCAATTTCTATGAAAGAAAGGTTTTCTCATATAAATAAATATCAATCGACTAATTTCTATGAAAGAAAGGTTTTTCCATATAAACAAATATTGGTCACTAAATCGATCACTAATTGAAATATTAGTGACTGATTTAGTGACCGATTTTTGTGCACGCAATCACTCCTCCTATGAATAAATATTAGTCACTAAATCGATCACTAATATTTCAATTAGTGATCGATATTTTTTCATAGGAAAAAACCTTGCCTGTATAAAAATCAGTTACTAATTGAAATATCAGTGACCGGTTTTTATGATTGCAAGGTTTCCTAGTATAAATAAATATCGGTCACTAAATCAGTCGCTAATTTGATTTAGTGACCAATTTTTTCCACCCTTTTCATTTTCCTTAGTGGCTCAATTCGGTCGCTAATTCATTATTTTAATGACTGATTTATTTCGGTCATAAAATCGGTCACTAATTAACATTATTCTAGTAGTGAAAGTAGGTGGAATTCTACATTTTTCATGCTTAATGTTGCCATATGATATGAAGATATTTTTTATCAATTGTCACAACATGAGCACTAATATATATCTTTATCAAGTGAAGATGAGTGGGATATGGAAAAAGAAATTTGTCAAAGGTTGGGGTTATTTTATGGTGTCACTAAATTGTTTTATGGAACTTTATATCCAACCTCCAATGTTTACTTTCCAAAAATATGTGAAGTTAGATTGGCTTTGAATGAATAGCTTGATAACATTATTATTCATCAAATGACCTACCAAATTTGACAAGTATTGGGGGTCAATAAATAGAGTGATGGCTATCGGCACAGTTTTAGATTTAAATGTATAAAATGTTGCTATTAAATTACTTTTTCCCTCAAATTTATGGAGGTGCATCAATTGCTAAAATACAAAAGGTAAAAACTATTTGTCAAGATTTGATAATTGAGTATGATGGCAAGATCAAGGGAAAGGAAACTAGTTCTTCATCAAGGTCAGGTGTGATAGATTCTGGTACAAGCTCTACTAGAAGAAAGGAAAATTGGAGATGAAATTTTGCATTGTATGTTAATGAGCAATCCATAAGATGAGTCCTAAGTCAAAGTCAGACCTCTATTTAGAAAAGCCTATTTTGCCTAGTTCAGATGAAGAATTTGACATCCTAGCATGGTGGAAGACCAATGAATTGAAATGCCCAATCTTACAAATGATTTCTAGAGATTTTCTAACAGTTCTAATTTCTACATTTGCTTCTAAGTCCGCATTTAGTACAAGTGGTTAATTCTTTACTCCACACCATAGTAAATTGCACCCATATACATTGAAGGCATTGTTGTGCCTCCAAGATTGGCTATGGACTAACATGACGGGTAATCTGTAGACAAATTCATTTAATTTAATTAAGTAGCTATATTAATTTATAACTACAATTCTATAATTACTTTATTTTCTTGTACAGGTTCTTCCAATTCAAAAGGGAGCATTGAAAGTAATGGAACACTAGAAGATATTGATATTGATGATAATGTTAGTGAAATTTTATTTATGCTTCCATTTCTAAAATTCACATTGATGTTGTTTATTTACGTTTTTATTTGTGTTTATTTTGTAGGAATCAAGTTGTGCAAGTTAAAGTTGAAGCATAAGTTTCATCATGAATCAAAGATTGATGATACTTTGATTGATTGCATTTTATATTTGAATTGTTGTTATTTGGATTAGTTAAAGTAAGTACAATTCCATTTAATTTTTATTTCAAGCGTTCAAGTTATTGGATTTAAAATTTCTTTGGATTATGTTTGGATATTTTTAATTTATTAATATAAATTAAAAATTACGATAATATTTGCAATGAATTGGTTTGGTTTTTTCATGCATGAAACCCTGTGGTTAATAGAACAAATTCTTCATTTATTTTACATTTTCAAGATTTTTTTTATTTTTTAATAATATAATGGTCGAGTACTTGCAGATACCTTTGGATACCACAGAGGAATATAAGAACAGGTACTGACACAAATATGAAGTGAGGATGGGGGCGAATATTTATTAACGAGGGCATATGGGGAGCCCCCGCCCCGTTGACATTCCTACCAATACTAATTTATTGATATTGCAAGTGTCACTTAACAATCCTTGTGTTGGGAATAAGTTAAAGGAAAAACTCCTAATCCAAATTAATCAATAAAAATGAAAATTTTGGGTAGTCCTAATAATTACTGATTATTTTTTTAATATGATCTTCCCTGTCTTATTATTACGTACAATGGCCTTCAGTTCACTATGGCAAATTTTTTATCTTTTAACATAGATTATGGCATTAGGAAATTTATAACTTGGTGGAACATCCACAATAAAATGGTTAGAGAGAGCTAAATAACACATAATCTTGTTGGGACTAGATACTAGAATATTTTATGAGCATATCATGCAACTCCACAAATAATCACCTATGAAATTCCCTTTTCTGTTAACACATAATGCAAAGTCAGATTTTGTTGTGGACAAATTGATTATATATACAATGGAAATATTTAAGTGCAGACTATGATGAGGGAAGTCAACTTCAGATTTGGAAGGGAGGCCATGCAGCATGTATAACACAAACTTTAACTAGGAGATTCAAGGTGATATTGTCTTAAGAAATGTAGATGTGCAATGACAAAGACTAGATGAGGATAATTTTATGATTTGAATTAACAAACTCATAAGAATATGAAAATGTTTCAAGAAACCAAACATTATTGCCAATGAGAATAGAGAGTAGTAAAGATGAGGATTGAGATGGGGATGAAGACATGGCAAGATTAGGTCTGAAGGTCAAGGAGTTAAATTAGGTGGAATTCTAGTATAGTGAGGATATTGATTTACTGATTAATTTATCAATTGCAAGTGATTAGGGACTAATATGTCCTTGCAAATATGATGAACCTCAAGACTAATTTATTTTTTCTCAGGGACCGAATTACTATCTACATGTAACAGTGTTAAGGAGTAATTTTGAGGTTTACTCAAGATTTAATAAAATTTTTATTCATTTCAAAGATTGTTTCTTTATAAGGAAAAGGACTTATTCAAGCTATAGATATTCTAGCCATTTCATTTAATGGACTTATCCAAGTCATGTGTACACTTTCCAATAGCTTTAGTCACAAGGCTTCTTCAAGTCATACACATTTGCATCGCTTTGCTGAAAAATGGTTTATTTAAACCATGCACATTTTGGCTTGGATAATTGATTTATCCAATCAAATCAATTATTGGATTTGAATTTATAATTTTTAACCCAATTATTCAAACACCAAATCAGATTACTTGGTCAACTTTTTTTATATATATTTCTAAATTTCCAAAATATTGTACTTAAGATTTAGGCAAGAGTCATTTTTTCTCATTTCTATTTACATTTTGCTTAAAGAATTTATTTATTTATGCTATTTTTAAGTATATTATATACAACTAAATTTTATACTACTGTTAGTTATTAGGATAAAAAAAACCCAAAATATATAATTCTTTATGTTTTTACTCTAATTTGATAATCTAAACCAAACCAACCTAATCTTGATCGGATTAGTATGGTGTGGATTTGTTGTAAAAGAATTTTAAAATCAAATTAAACCAATTCTATTAAATTCAATCTATTTGGATTTATTTTTATTCAAATCCAATACAAACTAATCCATACTTACCCTTAATTCAATCCATATAGACATTTTCGATTAAAGGATTTATTCTTAACATATATGTTCTGATTAAGGGTGGAAACAAGCTAGGCTTTTCTATTAATAAGCTACACTTGTATTACAACTCTTAGGTCTGAGCCTGGACTGTGGCCTGAAATTAGCTTTTCTTTAAGTCTAAACCTGGCCTATTCAGAAATTTGACGTGGCCTAAAGCCTACACATATAGCCTTTAAAAAAATGGAAAAGAAAGAAGAATAGCCAATATCACCCAACATAGCCTGTAAGCATGATCATTGACAAACTAGATCAACACTACCAAAAACAAAGACAATGTAATTCTGACATAAACCAAAAAAAAAAAGCCAAATAGATATAATATTTTAATTTGGGATGCCTAAGTTAATAATAAAGGGAAGAAAAGTGATCAAAACAAAAAAGAACCGGAAAACTCAAAAAACCCAGCAGCCTAGCCATGAATTTGAAGGAACAAAATGATTAGATGGCACAAAGAAGGTGGTGGTTGTATACATAATGATGACCCATTCTTTTCTCATACATAGTAGATTACCAATGTTTGAAATTGGTTCGTAGCAAACCAACAGCCACGACTCAACGACAGTCTGAAAGGAGTCTGGCATTGTGGTGGCGGTTTTGTGAGAGTCCTACGTACGTGCAGGCCAATATTGAGCAAAGAGTGGTGGGTTGTAGCTTGAAATGAAAAAGTGATGAAGAGTTGAGAGAGATCTTGGGGGCAAAATGATATTGTTGTTGTGTGTAGTAGCGCTGGTGTTGAAAAAGAATATTAGAGTTTTTAATATAAATTTAAATAGAATAATATTAAGCTTTAAAAACGAAGATCACGCATATGTTCTCAAAGAAAGTGTGATGGATAGGAGGCCAGACCGTAGGCTATACAAGCTAATGGTCCCCATTTCAAATTTAAACCTATTTGGTCTATTTGATATATCTTAATAGGTTGGCCTAACTGGCTTTGCAGGCTAATAAATGAGCCTTGCCTTGGCCTATTAAGGTAAATAGGCTTATAAATAAGCTTGAGCCTGCTATTATTTCTAAATATGCCAGGCCATAGGCCCTCAGGTCCTATTTCCATCCCTAGTTCTGACCACTCTAGTTGAAATGCTTTAATAATAAAAGTTTGATGTCGTCAATTGCGTAGATTTTTTTCTTTTTTATCACTTGTGACTTTTTTCATCTCAAGCCTTGATCGCATAAACCTCGGGGTGAGTTTGGTATGGTAGCAAAAATTGTGGAATTTTTTTCATTAATTAGATTTATGTGCATTTATACATAGATATGAGCTATGGAAAATTTTCTCCATTTTTATCTCATATCCACCTGATCCTTAGGGTGTGTTTAGTGTCAAAGTAAAAATGAGGGCAAAAAACTTATGAATTAAGTTCGTGATGAGTATCACTCTCATTTTTATGTTTATACCAGGTATATACCTTGAGTGTTAATTTTTTGTTGGAATTAATGTAAAACTAGGAGAAAAATTTGTATGGATGAGTTTTCTAAGTATAAAATTATTTAGAGTTCATTTATAGAAAAGAAATTCTTTACTTTCATCCCAACCAAACATACTCTTAAAAATAGCGGGATAATTTTTATGAATAAACTCTATATAATTTTACATATAGAGGTAATCTACAAAAAAATATCTTCGTATTTTTATCTTTAATCAAATACACTTGTAGCGTGAATTTTAATTTTTCCTTTAATTAGTTGGTTGAATTATACGTGACACACCCAAAGTGCGTTATTCTCAATAGTAGCTTCAGATTATGGATTTAATTTAACTTCATTTCAACTTATACACCATTACCACTGAGCTACTAATATTGAATATGAAGACGTTTAAAAATCACCTGATTTGAGAAAGTATGATTTGGGAGCACGGTTTTAAGTTACGGTCCTTAATCATAGATGCCCCTCCCCCAATACTATTATTATGGCATCATTTGCAACTATAATTTTTAAAATCAGACCGATGATCGACTCGATCAAGATATTGGATCGATAGGTCACTAATTGAATCGAATTTAATTATATGTAAAAATATATTAAGTATATAATATATATACTTATTGGTACTGAATGAACAAAGAGAAATTTAGCCTAATGGTATATGCATTGCTATTTATCCCACTGGCATATGGTTCAATACTGGGAGAGTTTTAAATTCATTTATAAAAATATATTAGGTATATAATATATATAATCATTGGCATATTTTATAATAAAAAGTAAAATTTTCCCATAAAAACCAGTTCGGTTTTGCAACCCGTTCAAGCCAAACTCGACCAATTCAACTCGAGTCAAATCAAGTTTGACTGAGTGCGGATTCGGTCCAATAGGTCAAATGTAAATCCAATCCAACAAGAGAACTAGACCATATCAATAGTATTTCTTTCTAAGTTTCTGCTTTGCAATCCAGCTGTAATCAGGACCACAATCACAATTTGAAATCATGGGATAAATTTGAGGAGATGAGGGCTTCTGTTGGCGAATAAGGAGATTAGAGCAGCAGCTTGGATTTGCGCGGAGACGCACCCGGCAGGTGCCGTAGCTTGGTACAATACTGTTTTTTCTGCTTATCCATCGACTTCTTGCTACTACTGCTAGCCTGTTTAGGATAAGCATTTGTTTGTCTTATATATCTTTATCATCAACCAATTAACCTCATACGTGAACTTTAATATCTTACTCAAACTGCTTAATCATTATTGGTCGTAGATAGACCGATAGTTTAGGTGTTTCTTCGTTTTTTTTTCAATTGCAAAATTCTATAATAAATTGTGATAGTGTTTTCTTATCAAGTTCGGAACAGTTTTGTCTGATAGAATTAAATCTTGATACAGAATTTAACAGTTGATGATTTTGAAATTAGTTGATAATTATGTTATTTTAGTTTAATTGATTAAATTTATAATTAAATTGTTATTGAATAAGATCGTTACGAAAATAATGATTGATTAGTTTACTATCCAATTAATTTAACTACTCGACCGATTCAATTTCTAAAATAGGTGACAATCTAAAAATGTTCCATATTTTTTTTATCAGTTGTCTAAGTCTTGACAGCTCCCGTCCTTATCGGTGCACAATTGGCTGTTCCTTCCTAGTTTCCCTAGTATTCAGCCCGTGGAAAAAGACATGGAGCGGATGATATTTTTGTATACAGAGAAAAGAGAAAAGAAGAAACAATCTTATAACTCTTATCATTTCTGGTGCTGCTCCTCGAGTAGTAGTTTACATTACAATAAAGATGTACACCATGACTAGGAGATGCCATTGACTTGGACTGAAGTAATAAATGTTCATGAAGATAACGTAGCCGTCTTCAACTCCGTGTCTATACATATTTGAACAACCGCGAGATTTAACAAAGTTGGGTAAGTTGGATTTCTTAAATATTTAGTTAAAATTTGATTTTTGGTAGTGTGCATAAAAATGATTTCATGGGTTTATCCGGCCTTTGAGAAGCTCTCGTCTTAAAGAAACTAGTCATTGTATTGAGGACGGATATCCTAAGAAAATAATTATAATAACTTGCACACTCCAATGGACATAATAATCGTATTTTAAGTACGGAAGATTTCAATTTACTTAAAAGTATATATTTTTGATAATCTAAATATCATGTCAACACGTGTCTAATACTTATTATATAACTAATATCGACATAATAAGTGATTTTTAATTCTGGTTTATGAAAATAAAAGTTTTTAGTTTTGATCTAAACATTTCCAAACCTACTTATTTTTAATCCCTACACTTAGTCAATCTGTATTAAATTCTGAGTTGGCTAACACGGAAAATCACGCTATGCAATCATATATTGTAGATACCAGTCATACGTGGCATATTATAAACTTATTGTAAAATGAATTATTATGTCTTGTAAGATATATTAATTAGTTGGATCGAATAGGTTATTAAGAGAGAATTTTAATATATATATATATATATATATATGGTCATGATATGTCATATATAACTACTGACTACCATATAAGATAAGAGTGTGATTTTCTGTTAACCAACTCAATATTTATCTGAGACTAATAATAGAGATTAAAACTAGATAGTTTTAAAAATATTTAGACAAAAATAATTCAGTGACTTAAATCAAATTTGCTTATTTTTCTGTAACAAATATATATTTAACCCTTTTAGTTGCAATAAATTTCTATATATAACGTTAAGAAACATTTCTCTTATTCGTTAGCCTACACTGTGTTTATGTTTCTAATAAAAACTATCCACCCTTTTAGAACTCTCAAGCAACATTTAATTTTTATAAATAGATAGTATAAAACTTTATATCGTTAATTAATAGAATTTTTCTACAGTAATAATTTATAGAAAACAAATACCTATTATCATAATCACTCAATATGATTTCTTATTTTAATAAAATTTTATTGGTTAACAATGAAATATTTAATTTATAGAAACTAAACCCCTAATTTATAATATTGTCCCGGAGACCCATGCAAAACACGTTTTTATGTTAGGAGAGTGCAATTTTATAAGGTTTCCATAATACTAAACTAAATAGTTGTAATTTTGATATTTTCATTGGAGCGGAGTGAGACTTAGTCAAATTCTGCTAGCCACCAGAGTGGTATATGGCCCCAGTAAGCAGTCCTCTCGCATCACAACACAGTCACACTTGCATGGGCACTGCGTGTCATCATTGTTTTGTAGCTCTTTTTTTCCTCCGAGAATCTTCCAAAGCAAGGGAAATTTTGCTCACTGTATGTGACTTGAAGGACTCTTTCGGTGTCCAAGCATGCAGCTAGCTAGCCTGACTTCACGTGAGTCTTTCAATTTCCTTGGTACAGACCCCCTGCCAACATGCGATCCAGCAATTTGCAGTTTTTATAATTTACTTGTTTGACGGCAAAGGCTTCAACGTGCAACTGATTCATTAACTCAGAAAAAGCCACCCATATGTTATCCAAAATGTTGGAGGTTTTCATTCATTCATTATAAAAAAATGATTGAAATTATATCGGCCAAACCGTATGGTTTGAAGTTTTGCATATGCATTCCGTTGTAGTGGTAGAAAAACTCACCAGAGGAGGATCGAGTAAGAAGGAGGGTATTGCTGTTACTCTCGCAACAAACGAAACAAAAAGGAACAGGTCCAATTTACCCAAGGATTATGTAGTTTTAAATTTGAAAAACGTATAATTAAATTCCTACAGTTTTTAAATACGCGCAATTTTTATTTTTTTTACCTCTTCTTTGATTTTTTTTTTATTTTTTAAACTCTTGATGATTAATTTTGATCTTTATGTCACGTTGACATGTTAAAAATTTTGACAAGTTCTGTTACAGTTTGATAGAGAGTCGAAAAAATTTTAAAAGGTGGAAAAGCATATATTAATTAAAATGTTTAGGGTTTATTCACGAGTGGTTATGACATGAAGGAAAGGGAGGGCATCAAATGAGAAGGAACAAAAAGGAAAGAAAGTAATTCAAAAAGTTTACCGACATCGTGTCCTCATTCGTGAACATAAATGTAATGAGAAGAAAATTGAGGGTTTATGATATAATTTTAAAATTTTACCATTTGTTAAGATATTGACACATGATTAATATGTTTTTATAATAATATTAATTTTTAAAAAAATACTGTTCTTAAATAATTCTCTCTCTCTCTCTCTCCTCACTTTTTATCTAAAATAATTTCTATAAAAAGTAATCTTTTCCTAATTTTTTGCCTCAAAAAATATTTTTCTCTTTATTTTTAAAAGGCTTTCAAATTAAATTTTTTTCCTCAAATTCTGGTTTTATTTCATTTTACAATCTAATATATATATATTACAATCTATTAATATTCAGATAGTAAATCGTATTGTAATCACATTGAATCCACTAACCATCAAATGGGGGCATAATGAAGAGTCTTGAGAGGTTAACAAATCTCTTAAAAATTTTCATCTTAAAAAGTAAAACTCGTAAATAAAGTAAAGTGATCATAAATCTTGCCTTTCCTTGTTTACCAAAAAAAATTCCTTTCTTTCCTTTTCCTTTTTAATCAAACTCATCAAGAACACACTTAGGAACTGGGTTATCCGATTTAAAGTATTATAACAAAAATGGATATATGTAACTCTAATAAGACGGTTGGAATTTCCTTCTACGTACAAAAATGTGGAAGGTATTCTACGTACAAAAATGTGGAAGGTAAGAGCTTGTTCCACATCATTTTCAGTAGAGGGTATGTCATATGTTATATGTTATGTAAACGTAACACATTTTTGTTCGACACACTTGTTAAAAATGCATTTATGTCATTTTAAATTTTTGCATAATACCCCACACTAAATCACACGGCTATCAAGTGAATGTGTCCGATACCCTTAGATACAATTAGTATTTCTCTTTTTATGTCATAGATTAAAAATTCAGAATATGTATAAAATACCAAACAAAAATACTATTCAAACATTTTAAAAATAAATGTGTATTAAGGCACTCACTTAATAACCATTAAATATAATAATGAATCTCACACACTTCAATTATCATATTATATCTAATAATTATTAAATACGTGTCTCAATAAATATTATTTTTTAAAGATGTTTGAATGGCACCACTCACTACCAAAAAGGCCAAAATGTGGTTCATTCTCATTTTAGGCTTTTTGCATGCTTATGAGTTGAATATCTTAGATCTATTTATTATTTTTGTACATGAATCTTAAATTGTTTCTTCAAAATAATATTTAAAGAATAGCACAGCTCTTTTCTTTTTATGCAAAAATTACACAACTCTATTTGCTTATATTAACATTCGAGCGTATTCTATAGAATATATGTACATATCCTACATTAAAAATTGAAAACTTTCTCTTATAATAATCACGAGAAAGTAGGCGCAGCCAACACAAACCAAAGAGGTCAGCAACCAAATCCCAAAATAACAGTAATATCATCCCCAATCTTCCAACTCCACCTCTCATTCAGAACCTCCTATAAATACATACTCCGAGTGAAGCAAGGTTTGCCCGACCAGAACCTCGACCCTCTCTTTTCTCAGAAAAACGAAAAACCCACTCTTTCGCTTTCTCCCTCTGAAAAATGGCGGCATCTCAAAAATCAACTGGATCAGTCCTCCGGTCACTCTCACCATCTGGCAGATTCTACAATTCCCGGCTGCCGCCGGCATCATATTCCTCAGCCGTCTCATCATCTTCCGCCAACTACTTCAACCGTGCGCTTTCCCCTACACGTATCAGCCTCTGCGGTTCTAATTCCGGTTCGATTCCCTCCGTCCGGTTCACCTCCGTCGCCGGCGTAGGCTCCGGTCAAGTTATACGGCGGCCGAGCCACCACCACCGCCACCAGAAGCGAACATGCATGTGCTCGCCGACGACACATCCCGGCTCATTTCGGTGCAGCCTCCACAAGAGCGTCGGCTCTCGGTTGCCGCCGGCGCCAGCCAACCGGTTGAACGCGCGGCGGTCGGCGATGACGAACTCGCTTGTGAGGATCCACGGCGTCGAGGGCGACCTCGTGAGTCGAGCCCTGGCGGCGTTGATCAGGCCATCGTCGCACCAGCAGTGCCGGCGCGGCGAGTTCAGGCCTCGGCCGAGCAGGCTGTCCGTCATGTCCGTGGCCGTGGAGTGAGATTCGTGCACGCTGCTGGACGCCGTGGATGGCGGCGGATTTGGTGGAAGCGGTTGAGATCTTATGGTTTCGCCGACGGTTCATAACGGAATTGGTTTTTTTTTTTTTGGTTACTCCGCTAACCGAAAACCAAATGACAGCTGTGTGGATCGGGTCATGGAAGTTGGATATGCTTCGCTGTTTTCTTTGTGTATATTAATATAGAAATATAAAATATAGGATCAAGAATGCTAAACGTGATATTAAGCGTTGGCTGTCATTGACGGATAAGCTTGTGGAGCTCGTGAAACTGATTTGATGAAAACAATTTTGCATAGACTTAATCCTTACTTTTAAATCATAGTTGCAAAGTGGTTGAAAGGTTGTTTCAAAATTCGAATTTGGCTCATGTACAAAAATTCTCTGTATTCTTCGTTCACTCTTTCATCAGTGGCGCTGTTTTTCTTCTTCTTCTTTTTCTCCCTATTTTGTGTCTGATTTCGTTTGTCATTTTCTTTAATCTGTGATGCATGTTCGAGTTCCATCACCATTCCGTTGGGTCTATTTGTCTGATTTTGTGTATTCCCGTGCATTTGATACCAACTTTGTCTTTTTGTTTATCCGTATTTGGTCTGGTTGGTGAGTTGCGTATCCCACCCATTATTATGTCGCATGTGTACGTGGTATTTAAAGGGTATGGTTGTGTGTTTGGGTTTTGGAGGAGAAGGGAGGGAAAAAAAAAGGATTTGTAATATAATTTTATACTAGAAATTTTCTTTTTTTCTCTTTTTTTCTCCAAAATTTAAACTTACAAATATACCCAAAAGGTGAACATTGCTGCATTTTTAATATCTCGTATTATTAATTGCGGTTGTTTTACAGGGAATTGTTACTTTTTGGTGACCTGAGGATGTAAGTGATTTGATATGGACATGGTAAAAGTTGGACATAGAAGACGCCAAATTCGGACATGTCATAAGATGGAAACAACAGACATTCATAACAGTAGAATAGATAATGAAAACCGGAGCCTTATTGTGATGAATGTGGAATACTGAAAGAGGCTTGAGGCAGGTGGTTGAGACTTGAGCCTCTGAAGCCTTTATATTCCTCTTTAACTTGACTGCAACAATATGGAAGTAGGCGGATTCTGTCATGCTTGCTGATGTGTTAGTGACCAATTTGGTCATTAAATCTAATCCAATAGTTGAGGTTAAGATTTTTAATCATAAAAAAATAATTTTATATTAACTCATTAATATTTATTAAAAGTTATATTACCCATTTTATCCACAAATCTCTTCTCCGTAAATCACCATTACTGCCCCATTCTTCCATCTCTAGTCAAAACTCACTTAAGCTTTTCACTTATCCATCTTATTCTTTATTTTGTGCTCAAAAGGTTAAAAGTAATCAAGAAAAATAATATAATAGAGAACCCAATTCATCATACACGTTAGGAGAATGGCAAGCAAGGGACTTGGAGAAACTGAAGTGAAATGTATCTTGAATATTATTGATTATGAATTGTATATTACGGAGATAGGTGTTAGCCTTATTATATACACAGAGGCCTTAACATAAATGATGTTAAAGATCAATACAAACAACTAACAATAACTAACAAACTACTATATAACAAACACATGACTAATTTCTCAATATACCTTATTAGCCCCCCTCAAACTTATGAGATGAAAGAATTTCAACTCTGAGTTTGCACCGCAAATATGGGAACCTGGTACTTGAGACTGGTTTGGTGAGAACATCTACAGCTTGCTCTTCAGAAGGAATGTGAAAGACTTGAACATGTTATTGAGTTACACGATCACAAATGAAATGAAGATCAATTTCGAAATGTTTTGTCCAGTTGTGAAGGTTGGGATTGGCTGCTAGCATGACAGTACTCAAGTTATCACAGTATACTTTTGGTATAGCAGGAAGAGTGAGTTAAGGCTCAGAGAGAAATGACTTTAACCAGGAAATTTCAACATTGATAGATGCCAAGGAATGGTATTCTGCTTTCGTGCTTGATCACGAAACTACAGTTTGTTTCTTAGATAGCCAAGAAACTATATTAGGACCAAGATAAATGCAAAATCTAGAATAGAATGTCTGTTATCAAGGTCTAATGCCCAATCTGAATCACAAAAGGCGATGATAGCAATAGAGAAGGAAGGCTAGAATAGAAGGCCATGAGTTGAGGTGCCTTTAAGATATCGAACGACACGTCTAACGGCCTTCCTATGTGAAAGAAGAGGGGAATGCATAAATTGGCAGACTTTATTAACAGAGAAAGCAATTTCAGGGTGAGTAATAGTAGCATATTGGAGGTTACCTACAATGGATCGATAGAGAGTAGGATTATCAAAAGGATCTGAACCATATTTGGTGAGTTTAAGTCTAGAGGTCATGGGGTGGGAAAGGGGTTACTGTTGTGGAGGTTGGCTCAAAGAAGTAGGTCATTAATATACTTAGCTTGAGGCAAATGCAAAGAGCCATTGGGTAATTTCTTGGCTTCAATTCCCAGAAAATAATGGAGTTAGCCTAAATCTTTTAATTCAAAAGTTTGATGAAGAGTAGAAATAAGAGTATGAATAACAAAAGAAGAAGAACCAAAGATGGGAATATTAAATGAGAACGAAGATGGTGCAGTGGGGGGTAGTTTTAGTGAAAAGAGAGAGATCACAAATTATGGCATGAAATTCAAGGTAAATTAAGGTTGAATAGAGTTTGGCAAACCATGCTCGAGGGGCCTATTTAAGCCTATAAAGAGATTTATTTAGTTTGAAAACAAGGTGAGGGCCACCTACTTGGTAGCCAATAGGTTGATGCATGAATACATGTTCACTGAGATCTCCATTAAGAAAAGCATTTGTAAAATCAGGTTGATGAATTAGCCAGCTAGTGGAAACAACTATGGTGAGTAAGACCAGGATTGTAATTGGTTTGATGACAGGACTGAAGGTCTCATGAAAGTCAACACCCTCTTGTTGATGGTAACTGTAACGCCCCGATTTTTCCCATCCACAAATGACCAAAATGCCCCTAAGGTCATTTTTACCTGAAAATTAAAGACAGCCGGCCTAGGCTATCCTCAAAAGGTTATCTTAATGTTTGAAGGGGATTATATATGTTTTACATAAAGATAGAGGTGAAAATCTCAGTTTTCGATTTTCCCGCATGCGAAATTACCAAAGCACCCCTACGGTAATTTAGCACGATATCTTTTGCCGATTGGACCCGGACATTACCTAGGAGTTTGAAATGTTGAATTTAGGGGATGCATGAGATATTTATGTAAGCCCGGGTGATCCCAGGATCTTTTGTGTAAAATTACCGTTTTGCCCCTGATTAAGTGCATAATGAGCTTAATTGTGTGATCAAAGGAACATAGACAATATTAGGCTCTAATTAAAGATTAATAAACTCTAATTATTAATCTTAAGTCAAAATAATTAATCGAGGTTGATTAGGGCCTAAAATTGCTTAAGGAAATTCAAAATCTCTTTCTTAATCTAAGACATTATGTCATGTCATGAGCAATAGTATTTTCTCTTTCCACGTCCCTAAATTAAGGAAACATGTTGGTATTTGAATTTCAAATTAAATCAAGTTTAACTCCACTAAGTGTTCAAGACCACTCCTTAATCATGTCTTGAAAAGCCTTAAACACTTGATTACTAGCCCAAACACTTAATTACCAATTCCTAACCCATTGCCTAATCAAATCCATCTCTAAACCATGTCTTAACACAAAATAAAATGAAAATTTTCCGCCAAAAAAGCCCTCCAATAGCCATGGATTCCCTCCCCCTTTTTCACCCTTATGTTTATTCTTCTAACACAAAAAAGAGACATACACTTTACCATTTGTTTTTTGGACTTGTTCTTGTCCAAAAATCTAGTCTAGGATCCTCTCTTCTCTTTCTTCTCAAGGCTTCCTTTTTCTTCTCCTCCACCACAAGAACCACCATCCTCCACCACTTCTCAATCTCAAACCACCACATCACTACTGTAGATCATCCCAAAGATACACAACCTCTCCATATCTAAACATAAAAACATAAGAAAAATCCTTCTTCCCTTTTTTCTTCCCTTGGCTGAAATTCTTTGGTGCTCCAAGAGAAGATTTATTCTTCTCGTTCTTTCACAAAGATCAAGCTTTTTCCTTGCTAACAAGATAATATCTTTGGTAGGGTTTTTTGTTTTGAGTTCCTTCTTTTTTTTCTTTGGTTTATTTTCAGTTTGGATGTTGGAACAAATGGAAAAGTTTTCTTCTTTTATCTTCCCTCTCATTTTCAATTTTGATGATGGATGAATGGTTAGGTTTTTGCTCTTTTCTTCCTTTCCATTTCGAGTTTGAGCTTTCTTTTCTTTTCTTTCTTTGTTCTTTTCGATTTTGTTAAATGGTTAGAAAACATGGCTTCATGATGATGATCTTTGATGTTGGTTGTGATACCATCATTTGTTTGACCTCTAGAGCTCAAGGTTTGATTTTTAGTTTCAAGAGAAAAATGAGAAAAGGTTGATTTATTATTGTCCTTGAGTTGTTTTTGGTTGAACTTAATGATGAGTCCAAGGAAATGAGGTTTTTAGAACCATGGTGTTGAGGGATTCTAAAGCTCATTTCCATTTTGTAAAGTTGATTGAGGTTAAGAAGTTGTTCCTCTAAAAGTCTTAAGTTTGGAGTTTAATAAGATAAAATGAGATGCATTCATGTTTATATTTCAAATACTTGCATTTCATGTTTAAATTGCAAGTCTTACATATTATGTTTATTTCCATGTTATCACTTTAAATCTTGAAGATAAGAAAATGAACTTGCATTTTATATTTAAATTTCAAGTCTATCATGTTTATATTTCAAACCATCACTTAAGACTCAAAGATTAAAAATGGACTTTTATTCTCATATTTATATTTCAAGCTCTTACATTTTCATGTTTAAATTCCAAGCCTTGCATATCATGTTTATTTTCAAGTCATCACTTTAAATCTTGAAGATAAGGAAAGAGGACTTGCATTTCCATATTTAAATTTCAAATCTTCCATATCATGTTTATATTTCAAGTTATCACTTAAATCCTAAAGCTTAAGACTTGCCTTTTTCATCTAAAATGGATATTTTGATCTTAAACTCCTCAAGAAGTTGGAGATCTTAAAGTTTGCCTTGTTGATGATGAATCTTAGCTTTTGAGTTATGTAAAAGAGTTTTGAGAGACAAAGGGACTCAAGAGGAGTAAAATGTGATTCTAAGTGATTTAGAAATCTTTAAATGAAATCTTTGATTTTTATTGGAAAGTTTGATTTGGTTTGGAATAATGTTAGTATGATTTCAAAGGAAATGTTGGAATGATGCTTAAAATGGTTTTAGAACGAATAAATAACTTGAGGAATATCAAAACTTGAGTTTTTTAGCTTCTGGGGTTTCTGGTAATCGATTGCTAGTGTAATATAATCAATTACCAGCATAATTTTAATGCCCGAAAGTGAGTTTTTGACTTTAGTAATCGATTACAAGGATGTTCTTGAAAGCCCAGAATGTGTTTTTAACACTGGTAATCGATTACACAACCTATGTAATCGATTACCAGCGAGCCAAGCATGCCAGTTACAAATTTTTAACATTGGTAATCGATTACACAGCCTATGTAATCGATTACTAGTAAGCCAATCATGCCAGTTACAAAATTTTAACATTGGTAATCGATTACACAGCCTATGTAATCGATGACCAGAAGCTCAAACATGTTTGTTTTAAAATTTTGAAGTGTGTGATCGATTACCAACTCATGTAATCGATTACTAGAGCCTGATAAATGTAAATAAGTGTGTTTTCACTTGGAATAATATGGATTTATGACTTTACATGCCTAATCTTGAGTTATATGAATGATGATCCTTAGTAAAACTACACATATATATCCTGTTGAGCATAGCATGTGTATTAGTTGAGCCCGGTCCTTGAATTCTGACACACTGGATAGGAGCATATTTATTATTACATTGGATTATGACATGTTTAAGGATATATGCAATGGATGTTATGCATGCTTATATGCTTAATTATATGATGAGTTATGGTGTGACATGATTAGACTTAATTGATTGAGATGCATGATTTACAGAGATTACGATCATGATGAGTTAAATGATGAGGTATGATTGCATTGCATCTTTAAAAGAACATGCCAAGGATAAGTGGTACAAAACATATAGAAGTGATCCTCTAATAAAGTTTTTGAGAGGTGAGCCAATGAGAGGCGTGCCAATGCTTACCCTCTAGACTCCTCCAAAGGTTATGAAAGGTAAGTCAACACTGACCTTCTAGGCTTCCTAACTCAAAAGTTATGAGAGGTGATCTAATAAGATGATCCCGTGCTATGAGCATACAATGTTAAGAGATAAATTAGGATTGCATGCTCATGATTGCATCTCTGAATAATATGCTAAAGTTAAAGGTGACATAAAACACTTGAAAATAATTCTTTTGTAATGGGTCGGGCCCAGCCTAAGGTGATCCAGGGAGATGATCTTTCTGTAATGGGCCAGGCCTAATAGAAGGTGATCTAAGAAGGTGATCTTTTTGTAATGGGCTGGGCCTAGCGAAAAGTGATCCAAAGCCCCCTAATCTACACTCCGGGAGTCGGGAATTTTCTTATCAAGAGGATAAATGTAAGCTAATGACGACTAGTGAGGTATGAGCTCATAACCTAGATCTCTTAAAGGAGAGAATTATAGAGCGACCTCTAAGGAAAAGAGAATAAAAAGTTTATGTCACCTAGAAGATTCATGAGGAAAAGATCATGCCTGAAGAGTTTCATTCCGCATGTTATGACTATTAAATATGATTCTTATGACATCTTGCTTGTGGCATTGACATACATTCATAACTTAGTATGTTGCATTCATGATATTAAGATTCACGGTAAAAGTACAGGCCTCGGCTAATGGTATTTGGAACTTAATAATTGAACCTTTATATATGCCCACTATTTCGTTTTGAAACTCGAGATTCTTAGGGGTGATGATGATGGCACGTGTGTGGAGATGGAAACCCTATCAAGATTCTTATATAAGTTTCTCACTCCCTCTCTTTCTTTCCATCTTCATCTTCAGACAAGGTTGATGGCGATGTTCGTGGACTCCCTTGAGATACTGGCATAGGAGTTGCACGATGGAATAAATCAGAGTATCGTAGCAGAAGTGAAGATATAGGCCTTCCTGTTTTCAGCACTTAGAAATTATCTTGTCTTCGTATACACTTGTAATCTAGTTTCTAGTAGATGTGCACCCACGTAGGGTTTAGCTACATTTTTTTCAAGTTTAGCCCTTGAATTTTTGTATGCTCAACCTTTATGGGTGGGCTCAGAATATTTGATGTGGTATTATACTTAAGGGATATTTCCACATTATTATTATTATTGCTTGATATGATATTTGAAGTCAATGTTATGATATGATGATGTTCCCAATTTATGCTATACTCTGTTGTGATTTGCATGAATGTTATGTGATGAATGGTTATGAATATGCCGATGATATGTATGAATATCGAGTATTATACGATGAATATTTATGCACTATAACTTATACACAAACGGCTTATAGTTTGGTCTTTTAAAAAAAAAAATGAGTCGTATTTTCCATAGACTTACTTTCAAAGTTTAAACTCAAAGTAAAGTTCTAAGATGAAAGAATAGCAACTAATGATTAACCATTATGCTAGGCATATTGTGTTGAAAGTTGAGGTATTACGGAAACCCATTGCCACTAGCCGAGCTTTATGCTTGAAAATATTTCCATCGGGGTTATACTTGATTCTAAAAATCCATTTGCACCCAATTGGGATATGATCAGGAGGAAGGGTAACTAAGGACCAAGTGTGATTCTTCAACAAGGCGTTATATTCAGATTGCATGGCTTGCTGCCAAACAAGTTAGGAAAGAGCTTCCTTTGTAGACTTGGTTCAAGCGAAGTGAGATAAGTTTTTTGTTTAAAGATGCCAACCTTAGCTCTTGTGATCATAGGATGTTTAGGAATTGATAGATGAATAGATGAAGTAGGAGCTGGTCTGGTTAGAGAGATTGTCAACTGAGATTGGGAAGTAGCTTAGTGTAGTGGGGGTGGAATAGGTGCAGGGGAATGAGGTGAAGGTGTGGTAGGCCTGTAAACAAGTGGAGAGACAAAAATAGTAGGTGCAGATAATAAAAGGGGAACATGTATAGAGGAAACAATTAAGAGGAGAAGAAGTATTAGAAGTTGAATGAAAAGGAAACAAGTGTTCATTAAATTTTACATGTCTGGAAATGAAAATTTTGCCTGAATGACGTAAACATTTATAGCCTTTATGGCTTAGACAATAGCCTAAAAAGGTGCAATGTGCATATCGAAAATCCAGTTTATGAGCAGTATATGGTCTTAAAAAGGAGTAGCAAGCACATCCAAAAATTTTAAGTAAATTGTAAGAAGGAGGATGCAAAAACAATTTAGCATGAGGGGAAGCACGTTGTAAGAGAAGGGCAAGGAGTATATTAATGAGAAAGGCAGCAATTTCAAAAGCTTTATACCAGAACCTTAGAGGAAGTGAGGCATGAGCAAGAAGTGTAAGGCCCATTTTAGTGATGTGGCGATGTTTCCTCTCAGCACAACCATTTTGTTCATGTGTGTAAGGACAACTGAATCTGTGTATAATGCCATGATCATGCAAATACTTAGAGAACTTAAGATATTCTTTAGCATTATCAATTTGCAAAGCTTTGAGCTTAATGTTAAGTTGCAATTCAGCCATTGTTTTAAACTGAATAAAGGCAATAAAAGCTTAAGATTTGTGTGATAAAAAATAAATCCATGTGTAGTCAGAGTATGCATCAACACAGATGATATAATAAGGGGCAGGACCCCATATATCATAATAAACTAATTGTAAAGGTGCAGAATATGAAGTAAGAGATGGAGAAAAGGGAAGTTGATGAGATTTGCCAAGGCAACAAGCATGACAAGTATCAAGGATTTTATTTATATCAATTCCTATATTACAAAGAGAAAGTACTTGATGTACAATTTTATTAGATGGATGTCCTAGCCTAGCATGCCAATCTACAAATTTAGATGCGGTAGTAGTAACAGAATGAAAAATAGAAATAGGAATTGGATTAGTGATACAAGAACTAGAACGAGGCTTAGGTACAGTGTCCAAATCCAGGAAGTAATACATGCTATTCTTAGGAAAACCTTGCAGAAGAATTTCCTTGGTTTCCTGAGATTTAATCAAACATTTATTAGTATGAAATTCAAAAAAGACATTATTATCTAAAGCAAATTGAGAAACACTAAGTAAATTCTTAGTAATGTCAGGAACATGTAAGAGATTATTAAGAACAAAAATTCTATTTGAAGATAAAGAATGAAGAAAAGATTTTCCAAGATGAGTAATATGAATACCTTGACCGTAACCTACTTGCACCTGTTCTATTCCTGCATAGGATGTGCTAAGGTTGAGATTGTTGAGATAGGGAGCAACGTGATTAATGGCACCAGTGTCAAGGTACCATAGTAGTGTTAGCTCTAGAACCTTATCAATAAGCACTAATCAGTTTTGAACGACAACAAAGTCAATTTAAAGCAAATGCTTTGAAGAATGACTGATGATTGTCTTGAGTTCTTGTAAGATTATAACATATTTCTATCGTTTACCAAAGCAAGGCTTACTCAAATGAGAATATATTTCACTCTACATATGTAAACGTGTTTATCTCATGTTACGAGATATGAACTAAAATGGAAAAGAAATTATATCCTTATTCAAGCAATTGATAGCTAACAATTTGAAGGCAATATCAACGCTACAAAAAACCAAGTTCTGAGACTTCAGAAAGAAGCACTGGACATCAGAAAGTATGTTTACATGAAGATATCAAGCAATCTCTGAAGACCAGATGTTACACTATTTTCAATCAGCACAATCGCATATCAGTCATCATCAAAATGCTTGGATTGAAGATCAGAAGGTGAAGATATCATTAAGGATCTGATACTGCATGTCAGAAAGCTCACGTTAGTGTGGAGCTCTGAGCGTGATTGGAAATGGAGGGAAATTTGAATATGAATTTGAATTTTGAAATTCAAAGAATCAAATCCTAATGTTAGAACCAGCTAATCATCTCTCTTGCCTTTGAAGTCAACTATCCAAAGTCTTAGAAGAAAAAGTTCAGAAACCTTGGTTCAGAAAGTAAGAGTAATTTCTGAAGAGCATGAGAAACCTCTATTCCACAACAGCTTTTACAAACTGATCTAACAGACAGATAGGCTACACTTCTAAACTATCTTTCCAAGACATAAATGGATTATCAACACGTGTCCTTGGAAAACCAAATCATAGGCAATGATCATAAGGAAAACCTTCTTTAAATAAAGATGTTATGCTCTAATGTAAAAGAGAGAAAGACTCCGTGCAAAAAGAAGAAATTCTAGAAAAATCTCTCCTCATCTCCAGTAAGGTTCAAATCATTATGTAATCAGATTCCTTACTTGTAAAATTCTTCCTTCTTCATTCTTAAATAGATTTATGTTCTTCCTAAGGAAGAAATGATAGAAGGAAGCCGTTTAAATTTTTCCAGCATCTTTTCATGTATATGTTTAAAGAAACTTGAGTTTAGATTAGTTTGAGTGCAACCCAAACTCTAAACCTTTGTATCCTCGATCCAGAAGTGATCGCTATGAGATAACTTGGAGAGGCTAATGTAAAACTACTTGCAACGCGATAGTGAGGTGCTCTTGCTCATCACGATTTAGCTTGGAGAGGCTGGTAAATAACTACTTTTAACGTAACAATAGAGGTTTACTATTGGTCACAGGTTTCAGCTTAGAGAGGCTAGGAAGAACTACTCGGTTTAGCTTATAGAGGCTAGGAAGAACTACTTGGTTCAGCTTGGAGATGTTGATGAATAACTAATCAATCTGGGGCAGCAGGTGATTTCTATATGTCACAGATAAGAGCTTGGGAAAGCTAATGTAAAAACTATCCATTTATTTTTTCTCAGGTTGAGAAAGATGTTTTAGTGGAACCTCAACAATTTTTGAGTACTCAATGTAGGCAGTTTGGTCGAACCAGCATAAAAATATTTATGTCTCATCTTTCTCTCTTTGATATCCTTTATATTTCTCTGTTATGCTTTATTATTCAATCATATGCTGAAATAATGTTCTCGTTGTTCTATTATTCATTTTATGATGTATGTTTATTAACAAAGCCTCAGAAATCTACTTTCTGAAATTGCTAACTATGTTTCTGCTGTACTATAAGTTTACACTTCATAATATCTTTGGTAAGAGTTTTAGAAATGTAAAAAGAAGTCATGCACGATTCAACCCCTCTTCTCGTGCACATTTCCACCTATAAGTGGATCATAGACAGTGGAAGGAATGGCTAAGAGTTCGGGTTTTGAAGAAGTGGGATAGAAGAAGGTAGAAAAAGTGCAGTGGCTAAGTAATTTTGTGCTTGATTAGAAGGAAAATGTTGAGAAGGTTGAGGTAGGGTGTTTTTGTTGCTGTAAAGAGTAAAATTGGGGTTGAATCGATGGAAACAATCCCAAACACTGTGTCCAAATCAATTGCATAATTGGCATTGCAAATTAGAAAAGGGCTATAAGCAACCACCACTCTACCAAATCTGCCTTTTCTTCAGTCAAAACGACCTCGACCTCGAGAAGAGGAATACTGAGCAGAATTAGAACTTCTTCTGGTGGTTTAAACAAGATTAGCTTGAGCTGAGAGTGGATTAAGATCAATTTTCTAGGATTTTTCAATCCTTTCTTCAACAACAAGAAATAAAGATTCGACTTTAACAACTTTGTAAAGTTCAACTTGAGAAAGAAGAAAGGTGATAAGGGGGCTATATTGTTCAATAAGCCTTCAAAGATGGCTTCAAGATGATTAGAAATAGTTACAATTTCAACTATGACAGTGAGGTGATCAATAATTTTCTTGATAGAAAGAAGATAATCATGCATAGAACCTATTTTCTTGATATTTCTGAGTTGTATCTTGAGTTTACTGATATGAGCCTTGGTTTGAGCTACCAATATAGCTTCAATTTTGCTCCACACTTGATAAGAGTGAGTGCATCCAACCATTTGAATTTGTAGAGATGGTGAAAGTGAGGTAAGGAGCCAATACAGAAGAAGTCTATCTTGTTTTCTAGGCAGGATTGATGGAGTTGGAGGCATATCTTCATCAGTGAGAAATTTCTTTGGAATGTTGGTGTCTTTGATGAAGTCTTCAAGTTCATAGCCAATGATAGTAGCCACAGCCTCTTGTTGCCATGGTAAGCAATTGTCTTTATTCAGTTTAAAGGAAACTAGATTTGCAAAGGTATGAATAGAAGGAGAAGAAGTGGATGATGGAGAAGAGGTGACAATGGAAGATGATGGAGCCATGGATCAAGAAAAGCTCATGATACCATGTTAGGAGAATGGCAAGCAAGGGACTTGGAGAAATTGAACTGAAATGTATCTTAAATGTTATTGATTATGAATTGTATATTACAGAGATGAGTATCAGCCTTATTATATACACAAAAGCCTTAACATTAATGCTGTTAAAGATCAATACAAATAACTAACAATAACAAATAACTACTCTATAACAAACACGTGCCTAATTTCTTAGTGTATCTTATCAATACAAAACTCCTTAGAAGTGATCCAATGACTCTCTTTCAATGGTGGCACTGATAGATGCGATGGGGGCTTGCCAGTGGCAGTTTGCAGTGGCTAAATGGTGGTTGGTATCTACTTGCAGTTGGGCTAAAGGTTACTGAGATGGCAACATAGATGCCCCTACATCTTGTGTATGTGTGCATGTTTAATGGTTGATAAAATGCTCTTTTTTTTCATCTTTGAAATTATGTTGTGTTTATGGATTGAGATCGATGAGATATGGGTACAAGATCTATGGGGGGTTCAAAGTATCTGGTTGCATCATTGTAGCTTTTCTTTGAGGAAAAAAAAATTGAGGACTACATATGGCAGTCCGTGTTTTTCAATTGAGGAAGATGAAAATGTAGTGACAGAGAGAAGGAGGAAAAATGGATAAAACAGTAAATTCATTAGTTTCATACTAAAATATTTTCAATGACTAAATTAGTCACTAACTCAACGAAAACCATCGTAGAATTCGCCTATGGAAGTAATTACAAAAAAATTAGGTGAATTTTGTGATGGTCCTTGATGAGGTAGTGACCAAGTTGGTCGTTAGTTCTATGATACTCATGAACTTAATTCATAAAATTTCCACTCTTATTTTTACTTTGACACCAAACACACCCCAAAGATGAGTTTGATATGAGATAAGACCAGGGAAAATTTTCCATAGCTCATGTCTATGTATAATTTCACATCAATCTAATCAAATAAAAAATTTCTATAATTTTTACTACCATACCAAACTCACCCCAAGGATTATGCTATCAAGGATTGAGATGAAAAATGTCACTAGTGGAAAAAAAAATGAGTAAACACTTAAATTGGTCATTAATTTTTATTAATAGACAAATTAATCTCCAACAAATTAAAAAATATTAGTGTTAAGATTTCTCATAATTACAAAAGTAAAACACTATAGGTCCCTAAAAATGTTATTGATGGATAAATTAGTCCCTGACAAAAAAAAATTAGTATTAAAGTCCCTTATAATTGTAATTATAAAACATATAAGTCTCTAACTCACATGCAACTTACTCTCTTTAACTATAAAACACAAATATAAATAATGAAATACCTCCTTTAAGATTCAAATAAAATATAAAAAATCAATATATGCTTATCAATCAAAATTCGGTTTTTGGATCTACTTCAAATTTGAGACTTTTTGAGTTCTTATAAGCTTCTGGCTAAAACTAGAGGGTTTAATGGTTCCCTCATAATTTATTAAAAGTTGGCTTTTAACTCATTTTTATCTAAAGAAAATTACCAGGATTTTTTATCTCAAAAAAATATTTTTCTCATATAGTCTTCTAACAATGTGTAAGGTTCAGACTTATAGGAAAATTTCTCAACTCAAATTGACAAATAAGCACAATTGGCTCCCTGTTGATTCAAAAAGGATAAGCATTGGGTGAATTTCAAAGGCTCAAACTCTCGTAAACATTTAAATTTTACACGTTGGAATTTTCAGTAAAATTAAAAATGAGATATTACAACTATTAAGTAATGATATTTGTAAGATAAAAATAATTTTTATAATATTTATGATGAGGTCCAATAGTAGAATTTCTAGTATTTATAACGATTAAATCCATGTTCTAAAATATTTGTAGGGATAAAAATTTATAAAAGTAAAAGCCAAAACAAAATAGTTAAAAACTGAAAGACCAAAACTCAAGGAAAAATAGTTAGAAAATTAAAACTGAAATAACCTATAGTTATAAAAACCAAAATCATATTTAAACATTTTTTATTTTAACCTTATCTTTCCTTTTGTTAATTAGGGTGAAAAGTAAGGTTTATAGTCTTTTTTTTTCGTAATAATTTTACCATCTTCTTTATCCTTATTTTTTTATAGTTATTAATAAATTGTTTAGATATATGGAATCTTCACTTTAATTATTCAAATTAATTTATTTTTTGAATTTTTATTCTATTTTATTTTTCTTCAATTTTTAAAATATCATGTGTTTTTCATCTCTTATAATAGATTTTATAACATAAAATAATTATTATAAAATTTTAAATCATATCATATATAATATCATATGTATAATTCTAAAATTTCATTTTTCAAAAATTAAATGAATAAAAAATTATAATCTCGATTATTAAATGTAAAATGTTAATCAAATAATTGAAAGGCAATGAATGCACCAAATTATATCAAGTCATTGATTTAGTGATAATCAATAAAAAAATTATAATCATTAGATGTAAAATGTCAACCAAATAATTATAATAGCCTATCAAATAATTTTGGCTATCCATTAAACAATGATATCATCGTTTATGAAAGCTTTTCGGAAGGTATGTAATATATGTGAACAGATTGTAGAATATGTATTGAGTTATATTTTATATCAGTCATCTCCTTTTGTCAGTCTTTATAATATTGTTAATTTATGATTTTTTATTTTATATTATTTTTATTTGTCGTAACTCTTTCAATACAATCCATTCTTACTCATTATTTTTTCTTTCGATTGTTTCATGTCTCACTTTTCATCTTCTTCTTTCTCATTTCAAGCAATCATAACTTATGATCGATAGAATTTTGCACACTGAACTAAATGAAGAAAGGGGATACAATATTTTGATGGACAAGTTTTTTTTTCTTACCACTTCTATAAATTGTTTAACGTATGTTTCATGAGATTGATTATTATCTATATTCAAGGGTCTTATTGATTTTAAAGCTCTTTGTTATTTTTCTATGTCTTACTTTAATTCATCTTCTTTCTTCCCATTTTAGGCTATCATGGATTGGGATGGATGAAATTCAAACTTGACTCATTCAAGAAAAAGGATACTTATACTTTCACTGTGGTTGCTATCGGTATGAGAATTCTTTAAGTTGTAATGATCGAGATCTAATTTATTACTGATGCTGCTTTGATTATGAAACTTTTTGTTAATTTTTTAATTTTTAATTTATCTTTTTTGGTGCAGTGGAAAGTTTGTTTTAGTTTATTTTGTTGTTTAGGAAGTTATTTTTGCTTTTATCTTTATGATTGATGAGTTTATTTATTGTTGATTATTGATGAATAAATTCTTATTTTGATGCAATATTATATTTTGATGGACAATTTTCTTTTCTATGGATGTTATAAATGGTTTAATTTCTATTTCATGGGATTGATTTCACAAATCAAATGGTAATTTTTTTATATAAAAATATTTTACATTAGTTCAAAAAAAATCCAATAAGAATTAATTGTTCAAATTATTTTATTTAGAGAATGCAAAAATTATAATAATTGTAATAAACATAGTTAATTATATTTTATTATCAATTGTTTAAAATAATTTTGATTAAATCATTTTTTCTAGATAATATAATATGCAATTTTGTTTAGATTTGAACATTTTAAAATTTTTAATTTGAAATTTACAGTAAATTATTACTAATCATATATATAATTTATTCATTAGACATGATTCCAAATTTATTATCTGTTATGATTCTTAATTTTTTGTTAAACCAAATACACTAATTTAATTCTAAATTATATGTTTTGATTTAAAGAATACTAGTTGATATAAGACTTGAAAAAATTAAACTATAATTTTTCTTTATCATTGGGATCTTTCCTTAGATAATGTATCAATTATAATAATTATAATAAATATAATTTATACTCGAGTGTTGGGTTTGATCTCTAAATATGCAGGATTGAAGAATACTTGTGGTTTTTACCAAAAAAAAAAAATGGGATTGGATTGTCCGTCATTATAATAAAACTCTATCAATTCTGCAAGTTAAGGACTTTAATAATTTTTTGAACCTATAACGAAGAAGTTGTTACCGGATTGTTATAAAGCGAATTCTCGTTTATATCCATTCTTTCGGTTAGAGCATTGTTTCTAGTGGTACTTTAGCACAAGTAAAAAAGGTTCAATTTTACGTTTTAAAACCCGTTTTTTTTTTTTGTACAGAGAAAAAAAACCTGATTAAAATTTTCAAACAGTAAATGAACATATAGATTAAGTTAAGTAGCTGTTCATTGGTGATTCAAAAATAGCAAATTAGGTATATACATATCATTTTAATTATTTTTTAAAGCTTTTTTAATTAAAATTAAGACATTATTAGCAGTTTTGATCTTTCCGAAAAGTCAAAGTAAAAGATAAATCATTCTATATCTTATTAGATCAATACTAATTATTTCTCTTCGTACTTAATCTAATATGACCAAAGCATAATTAATATAAACAGAGATAAATTTAAAATGAAATAATTAATGTTTTATTAAAATTTCAAAATGACAAATAGTGTGTAACAAAATTAAAATTTTAAAACTCAAGGAAACAAATTTATCTATTAATATATAAAAGTTGAATAGTATCGCTCTTAGATCACGCCGTGTATCACTCATTTAGTGTCAAATTCTCCTTCAAAAATTAAATTTTTAGATACTACTGTGCTTGACACATATCATCTCTTGATTTGGACAAGTGATTAATGCATTAATATATTTTAATTTGAATTTTTATTTTATTTAACAAAAATTTAAATTATTTTTCTTTATGTAATAATAAAAATAGAGGGGGAAGAAAGGAGAAGAAGTGATGGTTTTCTTTTTTCATTTTTGTTAATAAATTTTTACTAAAATCTTTTCAACAATATCTCATTCAAGTGAGTTATGGAGATTTTTTTAAGATTTATGTTGTTCAATATTTGAATTATTTTTACCTTATAAGAGGTTAATTATTTACATACAAACATAATTAATTTAAATATAATTGTTATAAATAGAGTTATCATATTAAATATTCTATAAAATTATTTTAAATTTTTTCTTTTTATGGTATCCCAAATTTTGCATGAAACATAATTAAACTTATAAAAAATTGTGTATGAGGCGGTCAAAAGTTTTCTTCTACCGGGAGGTGGATGTTTATTGCTTCTGAAATATTTTATAAGTATATAATTTTTTTAGATCAAACTATATTATATTTACTATGATATTATGTACAATGAGATGATGCAAACTTTTTTTTTTTTTATAAATTCTCACTAAAATCATAGCAGTATCTTTCATTAAGTTTTATTATACTCACAAATTCATATTTTTCTATATTTTATATTTTTATTTTATTTAATATGAATTTGAAGCTGCAGTTCCATATTCAATTAAAAAAATAATAATTTACCCAATAAGAAAAGAAAGAAGTGAGGATAAGAATGGAGGAATTTTTTATTATTTATGAAAACCATTACAAATATTCACTGAAATGAATATAATTATATTTGTAGGTCTATTTTTTTAATATATATTCTTAGAAATTTCTTTATTCAAGAAGAAGAGAGAATAGTAAGAAGATGACATGATGAAATTTTCAATCAATTTTTCATAAATATTTATTACTCATAAAATCTATTTTAATAATATTTTTTATCATTTCTTATAGATGCATTTCGATAATATCATTTAATTTATTAATTTTCATTGAAAACTTATTTAATATATAATCTTAGATATTGATATGCAATTCTAGAATAAATGTTGGCTTGATTTTTGAAATGCTTATTTTTAGTCATGATTATGTATGCTGCAATTTCTAGATTAACCAATTGAATGGGATTAAAGATTCCTATATATAATGATGATTCAAATAACACTAATAAAATCTGTAATATTGTGTATGAAAAAAATTTAAAAAATATATGTTAAATGCTAAATAAGTTGATTAATAATTTATGTACAATTTATAAATAATCTATTTTATTATTTAGTTTTTATACGTATATAATTATAAACATGATATTCAAAATAAGATATAAAATAGAATAATATATTTATATTTTATTAATTTATTTAATTATTAATTTATTTTTTAAAAATTTATATACTTAATTTTTTATAAAATATATTTAAATAAATTATTTATGTTTAATAATAATTAATAAATTATTTTTATTATTATTCTGTATGATATACAGTCAAATAACTAGCTATATATATATATATATATACACTTAATTTAATTGGGCGTGGAACTATTCGGGTCACACACTAGTTAACTTTCGAGTATGGCAATTAATATATGCATGGTGTATCTAACTAAACCAAATCATATGTGAACTAGATCCGGTGTAGTCTGCCACTCCTCCTATCACAGTTACGCCAATCGATACGGCACTCCCTTCCACTCATTAAATCTAGACCATTCTGTAGGCAGGCTAAGCTACGTGTCGTATTTCTGTTTTGTTTTATCCGAAAATGGCCACTTTTTCGTTTTCGACTTTGCATATTGTGGGCACGGCCGCAGCTAAAAATAGTGTTTTATACGTTTGTAGTTCAAAGACACGACAGACTCAATCGGGGATATGATCTTCGGCAACGAGATGACAGCTCACTCAATGTGTGTGATGCTGAGCAACGTAACTTTTACTGATTGATTGATTTATTATCACACAAGCGGAGGAGAATTCGATGAAATCACGTCAATTCAAATTCTGAATTTTTAAATTGAGAAAGATATTGAAAGAGATTAAGGATTATCACTATTTTTCTAAATTTATGGACCCAATTTAATTTAGTGAGATCTTTTATTTATATTTTTTTCTATTAAGAGAGTCTTATAAAACTCTTGGACACACAAATTTAGAACATCCTATTTTCATGTAATTTACAAGGTTCAACAAGAGATCGATATTTCACTATCAAGCACATTATATCTTAATTTAAAATTTTAAGATAATAAGTTCATAGGTTATTTCATATTATATGCTATATCTTAACCCAAAATTCTAAAATAATAAATCTATAGGTTATCCCATATTATATACTATTTACTAAGTCCATTCTCAACTAATATAAGTGTTGGCATCAAATTTCATCAAGTGTTAAAATATCAAATTGTCATTCAACCTTGGTGGATTAAGGGCCATGATGAGAGAGGTTTGATTGTCAAGGCATGGAAAACTCTTGAGGATGATAATGTATGATATGTATTTGACATAATAAGGTTAACCAAGATTGAAGTTAACTTATAAGAAGGAATAGATCAAAATTGACAATCGACATGTCGAAGCTGATGATGCTCACTCAAGGTGATGTCTGAATACCCAATACTGGAAGCCAGTGATGACAAGATTATTATGTTCGAGTTTGACAATTCGAAATCCATGTTTGTCATTTTAAACTTAAAAATTTTGAAGATTTTAAGAAGATTGCCACAATAATCACTAGGAGATGGACATTGGTCGATTGATGGCTAGCAGTAGTTGTCAATGGTTTTTAGCAGTTACTGACAGAAGCCTTATGAAGGCGCGACAAAGTGGCAGCCACTCAACGATGAAGGTGTGTGACAAAGAAAGAAACTGTCAAAAACACATGGACAACATCCAAGGATACAGTTAAAAAGAGATCAAATGTCAAGATTTTAGAGTTCTAATATGTCTATAAATAGTGTTTCTGTACATTTGTAAGGGGTTGGAATTTTTACTCATTTACTGCTCTAATATTGTCACCCTGATGACTAAATAGAGTTCAGAGTTCTTTGAGTAATTGTTCTCAACCCCAATTGCCTGCTTTCCTAGGACTAGATTTTCTTTACTTCCTTTACAATTTTTGTACTTTTACTTACATTTGTCAATCAATTACGTTACTTTCTGTAATTCTTCTAAATTTAACATTCTGTCAGTCAGCATTCTATACACAACACATAAATCACACTATTCATTCCATCCTCATCTCATTAACACATTTATTTGACATTCGATTCTTTTAGTGTGGAATCCAAGAGGAATAGCTTTTCGCTCCTTGAATTGAGATTTGGAAAAGTAAAAGTTGACATCCAAACTCTTAAGTTTGTCAACAAATACCTAGTTTAAAGCATTTTGATCCCTGTTCAAAGGGAATCGTCGATTATTTGTTGTAAACATAAAGTGTCAAAACTTGTAATAAATAGTGAGATTTTATTCCTCGCACTTAAAAACTCCAACACCAAGAACCTGAAAAAATAGGGCATAAAATATTGTTCCTTAAGCATATTATTTGTGAGATTTTCACGGAAACCTCCTCAAGCATAAGATAAAATCTTTTCTCGGATTGTTTGTCAGTCTAAAAAGAAATGAGAAAAAGTGAAATTCAAGCTTATCTTTCTTATTGAATTAGTTACTGCTTGTGTGCTATTTTATTTATTGTCAATTCAATGACTTTTAGATCTCAAGTTGGAAAAAGGAAATCACTTCTTCTAAACAGAGGAAGTAGGGTTTTTTGTGAAGTATACCATGGTTCCAAGGTTGAAGAAAAACACTAATAAAGATGAATTTGTATTGAAATAGAGTAAATGTTTATTCAAGAAAGTAAATGAAATGAATAATGAAATGAAATGACAAAGAAAAGAAATGAAAGAAAACAAATTCTACTCTTATAGACAGATGATTTCACTTATACATGGGGTGTTCACAAGCCAGGTCGAGTTGAGAGGGAAAAAGTATTCAACCTAATTAAATTATCATGGGTTAGGTTGGATCGGGGTATGCAGACAACCCAATTATATTTGGATTGGTTTGAGTCGGGTCATCAAGTTATACTTTAAACAATTAAAGACATATCTATCACTTCAAAAGAAGACTCTACAAACTCTTTTGACAATGAAAAATATTGAAAAGCTAGAATTGTCTCCCCTATTCATTTTGAGAAAGCACTAATGGCTTTGGCATGCAAGAGGCTATGAGTGAGTATTTGACTATGACAATATGAGCGACTGAGCATGATGAGAGGGAAGCGCAATAGTGAGATATGTTAAATCGTGTCAAAATAATGTTCTAGATTTGTTAAAATACCTTAGATTTTGATTATTTTTGTGATTGCTTGTGGACATTACTTGATCTCTCGACATCCACTCATTGGTCTGTGGATAAAAAGGTTGAATCTTTAGTTTTTTTTCTTTAGAAAGAAAATAAAGTTCTTTTATTTTTTATTCTTTTGAAGAAGATGATTTTTTTTTTGTAAGGTGAAGAATGAGAAGTTGAACAAATGGGTTGGATAATGGGCATCAGGCTCTTCAAGTTCCTTGCTCCCCACAAACTCACATTTTCTCTTTATGTACTCACAAAGAAATGATCATGGGTTGGCATTTCTTGCCATGCAATCCTTCAATGCTTCAAGACACCTCATGCAATCGAAAGAATGAATTTCTCATCTTCAAAATCTTCTAAATTTGCATGCCTTCAATATATTAGAAGCACATTGAGCGATTTCTTCGATGAATATAGCCATAACCTACCATGTTTGGAACTTCTTTTCCTTGTACCAGATTCTCATTTTACAAGCATTTAGCCCCAAAATTTTACTGTGAACTTGCCACTCTAACTTTTCTGTTGAATCATTCAACCAATTCATGTGTTGTCAAAATATACATACACACTTACTTGAAAACTTGCTAAGCTCCCAATTTTTACTAATATGATGGCAACCTTTTTGAAAACAACTTAAAGCCTCTTTAGGTGGGTATGTTAAACAAACATCACAAGGCCCTATTTAAGAAGCATTATGAGGCCATAACTAGAGCTGTCAAGGCCAGGCTATTTTGGGTTAAGGTAATTTCAAGCTAGCATTTTGTTGGCCCAATCCAATCCTTTGCAGGCCATGGGCTATATATTGAGCTAACCTTTTAATTTTTTTAAAAAAACAATGCAAATATTTTAAAATAGTTAAAAATTTAAAATATAAAAAGAAGAGCTAATAATAATCATATTTTTGGCATGGTTTTGCATTTGGACTTTGGTTAGTTTTAGCGGCATGTATGTGAATTTTAATTTGGACATGGAGCATTTTTTAGTTTTATGTGTTTGAGTTCATGACTTGTAGTCTTGGTTGGGATGCATTATGTGTTTGAGTTCATGACTTGTAGTCTTGGCTAGGACGCATTAACAAAATGGGTTATTCTCGAAATGCATTTTTTCCTTAAAAGACATGGATTTGGTTTACTTCTGGCATTCTACTTCCACCGTTATAGGAGTGGAACAAATGTGAAAAAAAAATGATCTCATATTTACAACACCCATATTATATTTGATTATTTAAAAATATTATTTTTCTTTCCTAGAAATGCTGTAAGCATGCACATAACTCAAACGTCCATGCAAACGAGGGTGGGGTGCCTGTAAATACACTTTGATACTCAAGTCAGTGAATAAATGAGGCATAGAGTGATAATAGAATAGCATGTAATAAGCTTGTGATATATAGAGGTGTTGAGCCCCTTATATAGTGTGAGGTGACCTCATGATAAGTTAGAAAATAATCTTTCCTGTATAGGGGAGATATTCTCGCGATTTAGTAGATATTAGATATATTTTATATTTGCAAGAGATATAGTATAATATATGAGATATGATATAATAACAATAGGAGATTCTGTGAGTTAATAGGAGATCTCGTATAATCAGGTAGTTAATCTAGGAGATATCTTAGGCTAAATCAGTGGAGAATCTTCAAGAGTCACTATGCCATGTGAGCAAGGTATGGGACCTCTTGAAAGAGTCCTCTGAAGTTGGGCTGAGGTTTGGGGCCTATATTTCTAGTCCAGTACAATTATGTTCAAGCCATTAAGCTGACCCTGCCCATATTGGGATAGCCTAGGTCATGTGTGTGTGTGTGTGTATTTGAGTTATTCAGGCTAGCTTATCAAACTTGATCCATTTTGACAACTCTAGCCATAACATTGCCAAATACCTCATTGAACCAAATACTTATTCTCGCACATGGTTAAATACTTTTTCAGACTACCACATGTCTGATCAAACCATCTCACAACATTGAGCTTTATCTTACTGTGAAATTTACATTCAGTCCTAGCAATTGGATGAAATTATTTTCACAAAATCAATTCCTTTGTAGCTTGATATATTCCATGTAGCTTGTGATGTTGTGTCACGGACAGTTTACAACTTTTCACATAAATACAATAAACCTATTTAGTACGTATTTCAAATAAAATTACACAAAAGATAGTGATAGTCGCACATTGAAATGTTATATTATTGCAATAATAAAAGGATGGCAGTACTCGAGGGATTCAAGCTCTTTAAATTTTTAAACTTGCATGCATAAAGTGTTTTATTTTATTGATTTTTTCAAGATCATTTTCAACAAGTGTAACATCATCAGCATATACAAGTAATGGTGTAAAAAAAGTTCTAACAACATAGCCACAAGAGAGAAGGGAAGAGGTTAACATGGCATTTCATTATCTACTTGTTTGTTTCAAACCATAGAGAATTTTCTAGTTTGCAAACTTGATTAGGGGTGTAAGGGAGTGAGGACAAGGGTAGAATCATATAAACCTCTTTGTGTAGATCTCTATATTGGAAAGCATTGTTGACATTCAATTGGTGCAAGTGCCAATCGGAATATCCTGCGATGGCTAATAAGATTTGGACAATGGATATCTTAGCTACTGGTGAAAATGTATCCAAGTAGTCTATTTCCTCTTGCTGTGTGTATCCCTTTGTAACAATCCTGATTTTGTATCTTTCAATAAATCCATTAGTTTTATGCTTAATTGTATAAACCCATTTGCAACCAATGAGAACCACCTATAGGTAAAATTGTGAATGTCCAAGCTTTTGGGATTTCAAGAGCCTCAAATTTAGAATTTATTCTCAGTATCCAACACTCATGTTTGATGGCTTCATTGTATGTTTTGGGTTCAATCAAAGAGGAAATAGAAATAGTTTAGGCTCCATATGTAGGTAGATATTCCTACACGTCTGACATGTATCAAAAACCCGTCAATAGCTAAACAATTTTCTAGTTATCGATTTCACTGAGCAACAAAAGGTAGGAAATCTATCAACTACGTAGCGACTTTTATGTATTTTGGTCATAAGAAATCTTTTCCATCTTAATTGATTTTGGTTATATAAAAAATAATGGATATACAAAATTAATCTTCACAAAATGAGAGTTTTGTATTTAATCATTTCTTTAATTTAAAATGGTTAAAAAAGCCCTATTTTATCCTTACAAATATATAAATACACCATTGTTTATATTAGATAGTGGGATAAAATTGGAAAATTCTTTTTTTTTCTCATTCCCTTCTATTGCCACAACCAAATAAGAGTAGGATAACTCTCCTAAATTGACAAAATTTTAATAAAATGACTAAAAATGCACATTTAGAAAAGTTCAAAGATAGCACTGCATGTTTTTTTTAGTTTAAAGACCAAGGAGCATATAACCTCTAATTGAAGTGGGGTAAAGTGAAGTTTTCCATTTTTTTTTCTTTATTAAATTTACATTTTAAACTAGGTCCAAAACCTCCAAAAAAAAATTACAAGTCTATATTTTAAGAACTTAATTTTGATAGACTGCCAATATAAAAAGTTTTATACAAATATCATATTATGTATTGCTATATCGAGAAAAAAAGTGTTTCACTTGAAGAGCATAAAAATTAATCTCATATTTTAATTATAATTCTGAAATTTAACAAGGTCATTTATTTGGCCCTCCTAAGTGTGTTTGCTTAGGGGTTCAAAAGTGATATGTAAATTGTTGAGATATTGTACAAATATGTGTATATAATTAGTGCCATAATTTAGGAAATTAGTATTAGGAAATTATTACAATTTATTAGGAAATGTCTATATATTGGAACATATTAAATTTACCCATTTTCTCATTTTTACTATCATAGCTCCCGATCTTGGAGCCTAATCACTTTCTACTACCTTCCATCCTTCATTGCTGGATATTCCGCTGCCTTTCAACCTTCATTGCTGGACATATATAACCTTAATTGCTATCCTAAGGTCCCTTACTTTCTCATCCCAAAGCCTTCCTTTTATTTACACACCAGAATTTTCCCTAATTTTTCTAGGTTTTCTCATCCTCTCCACCATTCTTACTGCATCCAACCAACTTTTTGGTGATCTTTTTGACCATCCACCACTATCACCACTACCAAATTTTCCACCCATAGATCGGCTAGCCCACTAAACTGCAACCTCACCTTTCGGGGGATGCGCTACCTCGTTGCCTGTGAGTAGGTTCATAGATGTTTATTACAAATTTTGACACTTTATATTGACAACAAATAATTGATTATTTTCGTTGAACAAAAGATCAAATTATGCTAAACCAGGTTGTTACCGACAAACTCAAGGGTTTGGACGTTAAACTTTGCTTTTCAAGATCTTAATTTGGGGAGCGAAAAGTTACTCCTCTTAGGTTCATCATTTAAAAGAATTAAGTATCAAATGTGTGGAAATGAAGTGAGGATGGAACATGTAATACAATTTGTGTGCTGTGTATAGGATGTTCACTAATAGAATACTAAAGTGCAAAAGAATTGTAGAATATAGAGTATTTGATTGACAAATGTAAATAAAGTATAGACTATGTAAAGAAAATAAAAGGGATCTAGGCCTAGGAAAGTATTAAAGTGGGGTTAAGAACAATTGCTCAGAGGAATCTGAATTATATTTAGTCATCAGGGTGACATTGTGAGAATGACAATTCAACATTTTGACACTTAGTGAAATTTGGTGCAAAAAATGGGCCAACACCTTTCAAGTGTGTGAAGGCGTGTGACTATCCATCACCGCTTGCCCTTCCATCTCCAACCACCGCAGACCACTTTCGACCAACCTCCGGCCGTCCTCCTTCCATGATAGAACCTGAAAAGAAGACTCACCTCTCATCTCTCTCTGGCATGGTTAATGAAGTAATAGTAAGCCATCATTTGGGTTTGATAACTTTCATTATATATCCCAATAACTTTTATGACTTTTGCTCTCTGTCCTTGTCTGGAAAAGTTTTATTTTCTCATTCCTTTAATATATATAGTACTATTTTTAGGATTTATGGATAATGGACTCTGGTGCAACTGACCACATGACTTTTTGTCCCACCAAATTTTTATCTTACTTATCCTTATCGACTAAACACCATATCACTATAACTAATGGATTTCATGGATAATTGTAGGAATTGGTAGTATTTCTCTTAATTCTTCCTTGCAACTAAAAAACATTCTTTATGTTCCCCAACTCACCCATAACCTTATTTGTGTCCACAAACTTATCAAAGACTGAAAATATATTGTAGTAATTTTTGAAATTCATTGTGCCATTCAGGTGGTACTGATAAGAAATTGCTTGCTTATTGTCTCTAATCAAGCACTTAGTATGCATTTTTTAAAATCTAGTAATATCACAAATGTCTTGGTCATCCTCCTTTCTCCTTACTTAAATCTATGTTTCCATCTCTAATTTTAAAAGAGTCAATTGAGTCATTTCATTCTGATCTTATCAGTTTGAAAAATATCATCTTGTCGCATTTCTATTTCACTCTAACAAGAGTCATGAACCTTTTGCAGTGATTCATTCAGATGTTTAGGGGCTTGCATCTATTTCTAACATCATTGGCAAAAAATGGTTTGCTTCGTTCATTGATAATTGTTGTGGAGTTACTTAGCTTTTCTTGATGAAAGATAAATAAGAAGTTTTTCGATTGTTTTGTTTAATTTTATCACTTAATGTAAGCATCTATGTTCTGATAATGATAAGGAATATGTGAATCATCATTTTTCAAATTTTGTTAAAGAACATGGCATTATTCATGAACTTACATGCATTAATACTCCATAACAAAACGGCATTGCAAAAAGGAAAAATCGTCATATGCTTGAAGTCACTACGTTTTTACTTTTTTGAATGTCTATTTCTAAGTCATATTGGGGTGAAGGCATTTTAATTGCTTCTTATTTAATTAATAGAGTACCCTCATGACTTCTTAGTAATATAAGCCATGTGCAACTTTTGTTGCCTCACTTTCCTTTTGCTTTTGTTATGCAAAGTTTGTAGCCTCGAGTCTTTGGTTGGTTGGCTATTGTTCATGTGTGTCATTAACATTGTTCCAAACTTGATCCTAGAGTTGTCAAATGTGTTTTCTTTGGCTATGCTCAAGATAAGAAAGGATACAAGTGGTTTCACCCATCTAATCACCATTTTTTGTTTCCATGGATGTTACATTTAATGAAAAAGAGTTATTCTTTAGTTGTCCTCAACTTTAGGGGAGAGTTTTCGGAAGCTGAGCCGGTTATCTCAAAGTCATTATTTCTTTTTTCATCCATACAAGCATTGCCACCTCAAGAATTAATGCCTATCTTTGGTCTCCAGTCTGACTCTTCTTACGAGTTATCACCTTCTTCTACATCACTCAACCAGCTACAAACAAATGAAAATCACCAATTCAGGTGTACCAAAAGAAAAGGCAACCTAAAGTATTCCAGCAATAGGTCCAAGAGTCTGAAACTATGGCAAGTACTAAAGGTACAAGTTCTCCTATTCTTAATAATGAGTCTTTAAATGAGTTTGAACCTAACCCAAATGATTTACCTATTGTATTGAGAAAATTAAAAAGGATTAGTGCCAATTATCTTATTTCTCAAAATGAGTCTTTGAATGAGTATGAACTTAACCTAGATGATTTACCTATTGCATTGAGAAAAGGAGAAAGAACTAGTGCCAAGTATCCTATTTCTCAATTTGTCTCAACTAAACATCTTTCCTTGTAGCACTAGAGTTTCTTGTAGCTATTGATTCCATACAAATCCTAAACCCAATCCAAAAAGCATTAAAAGATGAGAATTGGATTCAAACCATGAATGAAAAAATGAGTACAATAGAAAAGAATAGAACTTGGGAGATTGTTGAGAGACCAGGAGATAAAAGACCTATGGGAGGTAGGTGGATATACACTTTGAAATATTGGTTTCATGGGGTATTTGACCGATATAGAGCAAGATTGGTTGCAAAGGGATATACACAGACTTATAGAATTAATTATGAGGAGACGTTTGCCCTGGTAGACGTTTGCCCTAGTAGCAAAGATGAACATGGTGAGAATCTAACTCTTTCTTGCTGCTCATTTTGGATGGAAGTTACATCAATTTAATGCGAAGAATGTTTTCCTACATGGAGACCTAAAGGAAAAGGTTTAGATAGAGATTCCACCTAGATATGGTATCACTGGTGAAAAGAACAAAGTATGTAAGTCGAAGAAGGAATTATATAGACCGAAACAGTCCCCCTATGCTTAGTTTGGAAGATTCACAATGACAATGGTATCATTAGGATACAAACAAAATGAGGGAGACCACACTTTCTTCTTTAAACATACATTAGGTGAAAAACATACTATTTTACTTGTGTATATTGATGACATTATTATATTAGGGGATGATGTAGTTGAAAAGCAATTATTGAGAGAAAAACTAGCAGCTGAGTTTGAGATGATAGATCTTGGGAAACTAAAGTATTTCCTTGAAATTGAAGTTGCCTACTCCAAACAAGGTATCTTCATTTCACAATGGAAATATGTCTTGGATCTTCTCAAGGAAGTTAGAAAACCCGGTTGCAAGACTCCAAGTATTTCGATTGAGAAAAATCACTAGATAGGTACTGATAAAGAGAATCATATGGTTGATAAAGGACTATATCAAAGGATGGTAGGGTGACTAATATATGTGGCACATATTAGACTAGATTTGGCATATGTTATGAGTGTTGTCAGTCAATTCATGCATGATCTAAGGTGAGATAGATGTAGCCATTTAATAAGATCTTGCAATACCTCAAAGCCACACTTGGAAGGGGATTATACATTATTTAAGAAGGGTGGAGGTTTGTCTATGGAAATATACATTGATGATGACTATGGAGGTTCCTTTGTTGACAGAAGATCAATGTCAGGTTATTGAATGCTTCTAGTAGGAAATTTGGTGACTTGGAGGAGTTAGAAACAAAGCGTGATTGTTAAATCGAGTATTGAGGCAAAGTTTCAGGCTATGGCAGAAGGAGTGTGTGAACTATTATGGATGAAGATCATACTAGATGATTTGAGAACAAAATATAAAGCTCCAATGAAGATGTTTTATGATAATAAGTAAGCAATCAACATTGCTCATAATCCAGTCCAACATGACAGAATGAAACACATTAAAATTGACCAACATTTTATCAAAGAAAAGTTGAATAGTTGACTCATAGCCTTAATACATGTTCCTTTAGGGCTCCAACCAGCAGACGTGTTGACTACAAAGTTTTCTATAGAACGGTTTAGATAATTGACATGCAGGGGGGAATGATAGATATCCATTCACTAACATGAAGGGGTATTGAGATATTGTATAGATATGTGTGTATAATTAGTGTCATAATTTAGGAATTAGTATTAGCCATAATTTAGGAAATTAGTATTAGAAAATTATTACAATTTATTAGGAAATTTCTATATATTGTAAGCCTTTTTGTACAATGATAATCACTAGAAAATCATATCCAATTTAAATATTTTCGCATTTTTACTTTCAAGTCTAATTTTTATGGATGATCTACACATAGAGTTCATTAATAAAAATTTATACTTCATTTTTACTCCTAACCAAATGATATGTTTTACACATAAAATTCATCCATGAAAATTTTCATCCAATTTTTACGTCTAACCAATAGGGGATAAAAAATAATATAGATATTTTCATCGATTAACTTCATTTGTAAGTTTACACTAATTTTTATTTCACAATCAAACATTTTTATTACTTACAGATGATGGACTCATTTCATTTTGCCTAAAATCGATAATAAGGCAATCAAAATTATTAAATTTGAGAGTTTGTCTAAACTTACGAAGCTTAGCTAGACTCTTTAGCTTATAAAAATAATAAGAGTTTACTAGTAAAATTAGTGAAAGGGATATATCACTCGTAAACCTTAAGTTGCGAGATAATTAAAGTTTGATATTGTTGAAGGCATCGTCAACGGTGCTATATTTTTATCAAAGTTATGTTATTTATACCTATCCTATATGAAATATTATGTTTACTTATATTTTATCTATGATTAAATAAAGTACAGATTCATTTAAGTGAAATCCACATATAATCTAATAATAAATAAGATATAAGTCAATACAATACGTAATAGATACAGTAAAAATAACATTCCTCCTTTTACTGTAATAATGTATCATCGACGATTGTAAAGTCTAACACATCAGAAACACCTGGATCGTGCATCACGTGAGATTCCTCGAAGTGGCCATTCGCACACGTACTCCCACTTCTCCGACCACCCCGTTCCTTTTCCTCTCCCTATCACCATATAACACAAAAATATATGTTACTTTATAATTACTTACCAGCCTCAATCATAGACACTGCTCCGAACTCATCTGCATCTTCACCGGTAAGCTCAACCCAGCGACACAAAAGCCAACCTCATCTCATTAATTATTATTATTATTATTATCATCATCATCATCGATCGACGCTCGAATGCTGACACTGAAAGGAGGAACAAGGCCGCCATGGGTGAGCCTGGGAGCCGCCGTGTGGGTCCAGATAGCTTCAGGTAACACCTTCACGTTCCCTCTGTACTCCCACTCTCTCAAGTCCGTACTGGGCTTCAACCAGAGGCAGCTCACACTCCTCGGAGTCGCCAACGACATCGGCGAGAACGTCGGCTTGCTCCCTGGCCTCGCTTGCAACAAGTTCCCGCCTTGGGTCATCCTCTTCATCGGTTCTCTCGCCTCTTTCGTGGGCTACGGCGTCCTTTGGCTCGCCGTCAGTGAAACTCTTCACTCCCTACCTTACTTGTTGGTATGTCTAAACTACTCTTCTCCTTCCTCTCTCTCTCTCTCTGTTTTTTTTTTCTTTTTTCCTTCACTGTGTAGTCTTGGTTTGATGAGTTTTGGTGAAGCTTGATCCTGTAGTTCGACTGCGTGTATTATGTGCTCCTGTCTTTTGTGTGTGTGTGTTTTTTTTTTCTTTTCTCGTCTTCTTTGATTTCCGTTTTTGCCGATTTACGCTTTTGCATTTTTCTAGAGGATATGTATTTTTGACCTTTTTGAATCGGAAACTTGTGTGTAATATGGTCCGTTGGTTCCTGTTAAAGAAAATCACTGTACAACCCAGCGAGGTTTTAGGGAGTGGACATAATTGTGATTTAATCTTAGCATTAAGCTCTTCAGAACCGGAGAGTCTGTGGGTTCTTTTTTTTTTTTTTTTTGGCCTTTACCTCGTTCTGTAATTTACCATATGACAACACTAGTGAAATATTTTTAGGCTAATTCAGATAATTGATCCTTAATTATCATGTCAAGCACCGTCCTGTGTCATCTATTCTTCAGATTGAAGAAATTAAATTTGTAAATGACCTCTTCTTCGCCTCCCTTACTGAGCATGTTATGATTCTATCTTTCTCTTCATGTCTTAATAAATTTTCACCTTATAACTGATTCTTCAGTCAAGCTCAGCGATCTAGAGAAAACCAGCTCTTTTATCAGGCAATAAATTTTCATTACACATATATGCGAAATATATGGATGCGTACATTTGTACACAACTGCGTACAGAGTTTAATCTACATGAATTAGTCCTCTTAGGCACCTGTGCTCCCAATAAGAAGAATTGAAAAAGAAGGAAAGAAAGAAAGAAGGGATGGGGGATGTGGGAAATAAACATTTTCCTTACGGCACATGGACTGGTGAAGTGTTCAATGTTGCATTTTACCTCCTTTTACATTTTATATTCTACAATTTGACTGAAATGGCCTACTAGTTATTTACTCTTGTCATGTTGCAGCTATGGTTTGCTCTTGTTATTGCTGCCAACAGCAGTGCGTGGTTAACCACTGCTGTTCTTGTTACCAACATGAGAAATTTCCCTGCTAGCAGAGGCCGTGTTGCAGGAATCCTGAAAGGTTACGGGGGCCTTAGTGCTGCAGTTTTTACTGAAATTTACAGCATAGTGCTTCATAATTCTTCTTCGAAGTTCCTGCTGTTTCTTGCCATTGGTATTCCTGTTATATGCTTCAGTATGATGTTTCTTGTTAGGCCTTGTACCGCTGCTTCTGGCGAAGATTCCACAGATAATTGCCATTTTCTATTTATCCAATGCTCTAGTGTTGTATTGGGTTTATATCTTCTCGTAACTACAATTTTTGGTAACATTCTTACAATTAGTGGCACAGTGTCGTATATTTTGGTGGCTGTGACGATTCTTCTTCTCATGGCTCCACTTGCTATCCCTATAAAAATGACAATATTTCCTAGGAGATCTTCCAGTTCAGACTCATCTGAGCAACAAGTTGGATCTTCTGAGACTCTCACTCAAGGCAAAGATGACAAAACAGAGCCGCTACTAGCATCGTCATCTGCAGGGACCCTCGGAAGCTTTTATGATGAGGATGATTCATCCGAGGTGGCTATGCTTCTTGCTTTGGGTGAGGGAGCAGTAAAGCAAAAGAAGAGAAAGCCTAAACGTGGAGAAGATTTTAAGTTTAGGGAGGCTGTAGTAAAGGCTGATTTCTGGCTTCTATTTTTGGTTTTCTTTGTTGGTGTTGGAACTGGGGTTACTGTTCTCAATAATCTAGCCCAAATAGGTATTGCACAAGGCGAGGAAGATACCACGACCCTGTTGTCCATTTTCAGCTTTTGCAATTTTGTTGGCCGGCTTGGTGGTGGAGTAGTTTCAGAACACTTTGTCAGGTGAGTGAAATCTGGTTATTTTGCTGAATGAATTTATTCTTAAGCTCATATTAGTTGCAGTCTGGACTTCTGGGGTTCAATCAAGATGATCGACGTACAGAAAAGTTGACAATCTTCCCTATGTGAACATGGCTTTAACATGAAGTTAATGAATGAATAAACTTCTCATATTTAACTGGACCTGGTTAATTGGGACCTATTTGGAATTATAATTCAACTCCTTTGTCCTTATTAATTAATGAAGTACTGGAATTGGGTTTTACTGGTGTGCTGAAGAAGTGTCAGCTTTCTCTGCATTTAATTGATCCAACAAATTGCAATAACTAAGAATAGTTACATTTTGCATTTGCCAATTTTCAGGACAAAAACAATCCCAAGGACTGTCTGGATGACATTCACACAGATAATTATGCTCATCGTATACCTGCTGTTTGCCTTTGCTATCAATGGAACCCTTTATCCTGCAGTTGCCTTTCTTGGTGTCTGCTATGGTGTACAAGTTTCCATAATGCTCCCTACTGTTTCGGAGCTTTTCGGTCTGAAGCACTTTGGTGTGTTGAGCAACTTCGTGTCATTGGGAAATCCACTCGGTGCATTCCTTTTCTCAGCCCTGCTTGCAGGTCATATATATGATAACGAGGCAGCGAAGCAGCAAGGTATAGGCCTCATTGGTGCTTCCTGCGTGGGTGCAAATTGCTTCAAGCTGACCTTTTTTATTCTTTCTGGTGTGTGTGCTGCGGGCATTATCTTGAGCATTGTCTTGACTTGGAGAATTAAGCCCGTTTACCAAATGCTTTATGCTGGAGGTTCTTTCAGGCTGCCTCAAACGTCCTCAAGTCACTGAAAGAGTATATTAAGGTTGAACAATGAATAAAGTCGAGCCCTCCATAGTGTTATTCTGCACCTGTTGTGCCTTGTGCATACATTGTTGAGCATCAATCTATTGGGGGACCACAAATTTTGGCACAAACACGTGTGACATTAGTATAATAAAGTTCAAAATTTTGGTGTATTACGTGTACAATGCCTACTTTAGCATGCGTGTTAGGCTTAAAGATGATACTGGCCACTGAGAAGTGAGACAGGGTAAATGATCTGATGTGATCAGTATACAATTAGTGAGCTTTATGTCTATGTGCTTTAGCTAATATTTTGTCTAATGTGAGATTTTAAACTTCATTAGCTTGAAGTGATTTGGGATATGGATATCAGGATATGCACTTAGGTGGATTTTAAACTTAGTTTATTGGTCTGAAAGAAATTGTGGTGTACGTTCATGCACTTGGTTGGATTTTATGCTCCAACAGCTTTGAGGCAGCTAGACAAGAAAATCTGAACGATCACATATTATACTCTTTCTTTTCTCTTCTCTCTCTTTCTTTGTGCATTGAAGGTTAACATAGTGGAGTTAGTTTTAACAAAAATGGTATTGGTACATTCACAAAGATTTGCTTTAGAATCATTGAATGTAATATAATAGGTAAGGTGTGTGGAGACTACTATAACCATCTAATAGTCTTAAAGTAAATATTTTGACTGTTTAAATAACATTTAAAACTCAAAAACGAAAAGAATGAAAATAACTCTCCATTTTTTGACTAGTGTATCAAATAAAATAATGTTATGTGCACATCTCATTTGTGCACACCAATGATTCCATCATAAAACAATACTAGTAAAAGACAAAATAGTGGTAGTGGATGACATGATACATGAGACGACAAAATTGAAATTTTAAAAAAATTTAATATATTTCAAAAATAAAACAAAAAAAAAACATTTCTTCTCTCGCTTATAACTCTATCTCTCCCCTCTCTTATACATGAGATCCACACATTTCTTTATCTTTTTTCTCTCTCTTTTTTGCTCCTGCCCTCTTTCTCTCTCAATTCCCGCAGAACTCTTTTCTCTTAGGCACAAGAGAACACCAACGTTGTCATCATTACTACCATTGCCACGTCTACCATCATCAACTATAGCTATTTGATCATCTCACATGAAGAAGAACAACTCTCGAGGAGGAGTATAGCTCTCTTACCCATAGAAAGATAATAACAATAAACATGTATGTCTTTCACTTTTTTGCGACAATCTTCTTTGTAAGGTATGTTTAGGGTTTGTGATATTTTCGCAACAATTTTAATTTGCACTTATCTTTTGATGGGTCTATGATATTCCTTTTAATAAGTTCCTCATTTGCACTTCTTTTTTCGGTGGCTGTAACTTTGAGCTAAATTTTGATTATTAAACTGAGAATAAATGATTTAATAAATTTGCAAAGACGTTAAAACTTGTAAAATAATGCTAAAAACCTATTTACAAGTTTTTTATCTATGGTTACAAGTTTTGTAAATCAAGTGTAAAAACTTATAAAACTAAACATTGCTTAAAATTTTGTGAATCAACTGGTAAATATTTGTATATATAAGTTTTGTATTATAGCTATATTATAATTTATTTGGGTTTCTTTTTATTGTAGGTTTTATGTCATATTTTATATGTAAAGTATGGAGGATTCAATAACTGTTGATGCAAATTTTGATGTTGAGGTTCAAATTGATTATCGTAGTAGGGATTGTGACCATGCCTACTATTGGAATGATATTTAATTCATAAGAAGAAGTATTCTACAAAAATTACTCAAGTAACAAGGGTTTTGAGTTCAAAATCCGAAATTCAAGGAAGAGGTTGGAACCATCTCAATTAAATGATACTTGCATGCTCATAAGAGGGAAGTAGTGCATCCAAAACTAAAATAATTTGTTCTTATATTTGAAATTTATTACAACCAATAAAAAATTTAATCTTTCCATCATTATTATTTATAAATTCACGCCGCACTCTTATCTATTGATTCACCATTATCACCAACTAATATATTCTTTTGAAGTAATTTTCATTAATTGATAAACCACCTTAATCCTATCACGTTCATGTCTCTTCTTGCCTTCTTAGGGTTTTGTCTCCTTATCTATTTGTTTTATGTTCTTTTCTTTTGAACACGTCATTTGGTTATGTATGTAGTACAAAAAGAGGATACAAATGAGTTCATGTATCATCTACATCAATTAATATCAATAATTTAATGTGTAATCAATTTCAAGTAACTAAAATTAAAGTAATCTACTGCCAAATTGATGCTAAACCAAAATTCAATTTGTAAACCTATATAAAAACTTGTAAACTTTAAGACAAAACCTATAAACCCGTGTTAAAAATTTGTAAATTAAGTGCAAAAAATTTATAAATCTAGTGCTGAAAACTTGAAAACTCAGGCTTAAAACTTATGAACTAAGTGTAAAAATCTTGTAAGTCAAAACAGAAAACTTACAACAAAAAGAAACCTTAAAAAGCTATAGTATAGTCGTGATACAAAACCTACAACAAAACCAACCTCAATAAAGAAGCATCTACTACTTATACAATTTTTAGCGCTCGGTTTACAAGATCTTAGAACTGGCTTTCAAGAATTTACAGCAAGTTTACAAGTATTTTGCATTAGATATCAACTTTTTAACCATCAATTTCACAGTATATAGAATCAAATTCCAAGTATTTACAACCAGTTCAGAACTTTATAGTATCACTTCGTGTGAAAAACTTGGTTTACAAGCTTATTGCACTTGGTTTTCAATCTTAAGCGAGGATTTATAAGTTTTTTTTGCACTTAGTTTACAAATTTTCAGCATGTATTTATAAGTTTTTTGCATTTAGTTTATAAGTTTTAACCATAGATTTATGTGTATTGAGCACATGTTTACAAATTTTTTGCACTTGATGTACACATTTTAAATACGGGTTTACATGTTCTGAGCATAAGTTTACAAGTTTTTTGTTTTCACTTGGTTTATAAGTTTTCAATATAGGTTCACAAGTTTTTAACACTTCGTTTACAAAGTTTCTTGTACTAGTTTACTACTTTTTCCTTAAAGGTTTAGAACTTTTTACCACATATTTACAACCTTTTTTTGTTCATCTGTATCAATTTTCCTGTATATTTTATATATATATAGATCAATATCAATGTAAATACTATGTGCACTTTAAACAATTTAAAAAGAATTTACATGATGCTTTTATGACATTAAAGAATACACAAATTGTCTTTTTTTTTTTGCAACAAAAAGTGCGTATACAAATAATCATTCCTGTATGCTCATAATGCCCGTAATTGCTATTCTCAAAAGTTAACAAACCTGAAAGAGAGAAATAAACAAAACAAAACCATGGTCAATGAAATTTTTTAATTTTTTTTTATCTTTTTAAGCACTCAAATAAGTGAAGAACTCTTATATAGATGAGATGCTAGGTAATTAATTCATGCATCCAAATCTAGCTTCAAAAGTTAAGATTTTGTATGTGACAACAAAATTCCAATAAAATCCCCTAACAAACTTGAAAGCTACCTTTCCCCATAAATGATTTCACAACCATATACCAATCAATACTTTCACAATAAAGCAAGCACATCCAACAAAGTATAAAAAACTTGTAAATTCGTGCTTAAAGCTTGTAAACATATATTTAAAATTTGTAAACCAAGTGTAAAAAATTTGTAAATCAAAGGCAAAATACTTAAACCCGTGCTTAATACTTGTAAACCAAATGCAAAAAATTTGAAAACTAGGTAAAAATTTGTAAACTAAGTATAGAAAAACTTGTAAATAGTTGCTGAAAACTTATAAACTAGTGCTGAAAACTTGTAAACCAAGTGAAAAAAACTTATATATCTATGTTGAGAACTTATAAAGCAAACATTTTTTCCTTTCATTGATATGTAGTGACAACAAGTTTTTCCTTTATAAATCAAAACTTCAAACATAAATAACAAAAGCATGTTTTCTTCATTATTAGGTGGAGTCAAGAAAATTCAAATCAAGCCATTTTAAAAGGATTTTGGTTTATGTGAAATAGGAAAAATACAACTCAAAGAAAAGCGGTTGTTTAGGCAATGCATCAAACAAGTTCACAAATAAGGCATGTGTGAAAACAGAAACTCACAGCCTTCAATAAAGTGGTTGTATCCATAGTTTTAAAAATTGGTTTAGACCAGCCAAATGAACCAAAAAATTGATAAACCGATCAATTAGCTGGTCCGAGTTGAATAGAAGATCGGACAAGCAGTTGAACCAGAGTGAACCGGTACAACCTGGCCGATTTCATGAAAAATTGGCAACCCGATGTGACTTGAAAAAAATCGAGCAAGTCATAGTTTTTTCAAAAGAAATTAATTTTATAAAATTCAAACTTACAAAAGTACTTCACAATCCTCACTTTATAGTGGAACCACTTGGTTCTTATTTTTCTTCCCATCAATGTGGGACTAATAAGCTCCTGCACTCATGTCCAGTCCAGCAGCTATGAAGGTGGTATCTAATTGAGCATTCCAACATGAAAACTTCCTTGACTTGTGATTCCCATTGCCACTTCTTTCAGATATGTTTGGTCTTCACCATTATTAGATGTTAGCTCCAGAACTCTTCTGAAATCTTTAAAGTAATATGTTTTGAATGACAAAAGGGGTTTCTCAACTTCAGTGACCAAGTATTCATTAGAAAGGTTATAGCCATCTATTCCTAGTTGGTGCAAGTGTCAGAATCCGTGCTAACCTCTTACATTAGAGGCATTGACTTGGAGTTAGGCTTCATTGACCTCTCCAATATCATTAATGCACCTGACGAGGTACTTATATTCTTCTCTGAAGAAGACTGGTTTGTGAGTCTTAGGATTCCTACTGAGGATATGTCCAGATGTCTCATTGACTCTCTCAAACACCAACCGTCTGAGATAACAACTACTATGTTGAACTCCAAGGCATGCCAAGTCTTCACCCTCATCCAGTTCTTTCTATTCCCAAGGTTGGGAAGCACTCATTTGCTAGTAGGGACAGATTGCATGTTACTTTTCTATCTACTGGCAAATCAAAAGGTAAAAATTGCCTAGACTAATCTTTAACTACATGCTAAGTGCCATCTCTTTAGAGAAGAAAAGAAATGCTGCTGTTCTTTATAAGATTCTGTTGACCAAGATTTTTGAAGATTTGCATTACTCGTTGGTAAACAAGTGGTGTGAGTACATGGAAGGCATTGTGTACTTTTTCAACTTTTTCAGAACCCTAAGGAAACCTGTTGGTACTGCCACATTTGGGGTCAAGAGACAAACCCCGAGAATAAGAGATACAGCTATTGAAAAAGCCATCGAGGACAGTAAAAGAAGAATTATAAAGTTTCGAGGATAGTAAAAGGCCTAAAGTAATTATAAGATATAGAGGAAACCCCTCTCATTCATCCATATTCTCAGAATTTGAAAAAGAATCAAGCTTAGAAACATCGGAAAATGTGCATATCATTGGAGTCAAGCAGAGGGAAGAAGACTCTTCCTCTACATTTGAGGCATTAGATTCTAAAAATGTATCTTCAAAGGATGAGCAAGGCAAGGAAAGTCCTTAAGCAAGTATGCCTATGGTCACTGCCTCTACTAAAGAAGATCCTCCTTTTCCCGCTCTAATTGTACCAAAACCTATTCCTGCTACTAAAGCCTTCATCCTAGCTCCTACTGTACTTGATCCATCTCTGGCTCAGGATGGTGTTCCCTCATTTAGCCAACCTACACCATTAGTGCAGCCAAGCTACACAGACGTTTAACTACTGCTACGTGAATAGCAGTCCATCAACAACAAGGTACATAAGTTGGAAGCGCAATCACGAAAACGAAGCTCTTCTTTTGGAGATTCTTTGTGAAGCTAGGTGTCGAGGTTGATAATGGTGTTCCTGTCTTCCAGCACACCTTCTTTTTGCTGATTTCAAAAAGGGGGGGAGGGGAGAATATAGAAGAAAATCATGTGCTAAGAAAGACAGGGGGAATAGTATGCTAAGGGGGAACCATTCAGATATTTTTTTTACAGCATTTGCATTTTTTTTATCAGACTTTGTTCTTATATTTTTTGTTACTAAAGTACAATTTGAAGTTTTATTTCAACTGATCTGATATCTTTTTTTCGCTCTGATATCTCTTTTCCGCTCTAATACATTTGCTCTATTTTTCACTCTGATACAATTCATTTTGCTTGCCCTGTGGGTGTGTGTGTGTATATCTTGCTTAAGCAAATTGAGAATTCTATGCTGATGAATGAGTGGTCCTTTACTTGCTTGATATGATATCTCATTACATCAATGTTTCTATATGCTCAAGCTATGGAATATTATGATTAATGCTCTAATACACGTTATGCTCATGCTCTAATACATGTTATTGTATGTTCTGTTATATATATCAGTGTGCAAGCTTTCTTAAAAAGCATGTCGTTTTGTTTCAAACATTGATTCACAAAAATTCATGCTCTGATACCTATGTGAAGAGTTTTGTAACTCATAATACAAGCACAAAATCACTTTTGCTCTGATTTAAGTGGGACTGATCCCTATTGAGCTTCAAAAACCTCGAGCAGCATATGCTAATTTATTTTTTTAAAAAGATTTCTTTGAGTATCAAAAACTACATCTGTATCTGTTTGTTTGTTATCTCAGCTCACATGCTCTAATATATCTTTTTCATACAAACATGAGCATTCATCTTGAAAATGAGTTTGGGTAAAGATGTGCTGAATAATTAAATTAATCAAGATGAAATATCATAAGTATTACTTATCTGTTATTTAAGCATGTGTATTTTTAGAAAGTTTCTTTTACTGACTAAAAATCAAGTTGTTCTTGTAAAAAAGGGCTTAAATGATGATATCCTCTTCTATACTATCCTGATTCCTCTTAGAAAGTACGCTGAGTAATTTCAAAAACTTCATGGACAATCATAACAACTATAATTTAAGTCACTTAAGCCTATAAAATGTTTTTGATCTTATCCATATTATGCCCTAAGAAAAGGACTTCCTAAAAATCACATCCTGTGATAAGTTGAAAGAATATTAATTATCATGCTACATTTTCTGCAAATATTTCTTTCAATATCTCTTCAAAAGATTTTCTTCAAATTAGTTTGTTATCATAAAAAAAGGGGAGACTATTTGCTCCAAAACCCTTATAAAAGCTTTAAAACAATATGTTTTGAATGATAGCAAAGCCAATTTAAGGAAAATATTTTGAAAAATGACTAATGTTTATTTTGAGTTCCTTAAAGTAGCAAACATACTCTTTCGTTAGCATAACATAGCAGCATTAAGAGAGAATGATTTCACTTTACATGTGCAAACATGCTTTATCTCTTATTAAGAGATCGGAACTAAATGGAAGTGATAATTATATCGTAAATTGAGTATATACATGCATAACAGATTGAAAAAAAATAAACAAAAACAAGAAACCAAGATTCGGGACTTCAGAAAGTAGCATTGGACTTTAGAAAGTATACTTGTAATATAGATATCAATCAAACTCTGAAGCCAATGTGTTATACAATCTTTAATAATCACATTCACAATATTTTTATCATCAACAAGCTCTGATTAAAGACTAGAAGACCGAAGATTCATCAAGGAAATGTTACTGCACATTAAAAAGCTCTCTTAATAGTAAAACAGTGCGGTCTATAAGAAAAATAGGGAAATTTAAAATCCAAATTTCAAAAGTCAAACCCAGTGACAGACCGGCGTGTCATCTTTTCTGCTAACTTGGTCAACTACCCCAGCTTCTAGAAGAATAAGTTCATAAACCATGCTCAGAAAGTAGAAGTAGTTTCTGAAAGGACATCAGAAACCTCAAATTTTCAACGGCTTCTGCAACAGCTCTGATAAACGGACAAACTACTCTTCTAGATTGCTTTTCCAAGACACAAATAGATGATCAACATGTGTCACTTGGAGAACTGATCAAGGGCAGCGGTCATAAATGAAGACCATCTATAAATAGAAATGTTGTCCTTTAAAAAAAAAGGATGAAGACACTATACAAGAGGAAAAATGCTGCAGAAATTTCTCTTCGTCTTTTTGTAAAGTTCGTTACATCTTGTAATCAATTTCCTTATTTGTAAAAATTTTCTTTCTACGTTCCTTCATTGTTTATTCATTCTTCCTAGGAAGAATAGCTAGAAAGGAGTCATTCAAGTTATCCCATGTCTTTCAGTATATATCATAAGGAAACTTGAGCATAGGTTAGTTTGAGTTACAAACCCAAATACAAACCTTTATAACCTCAATCTAGTAGTGATCGCTGTGAGTTAGCTTGGAGAGGCTAGTCAAAAATTACTTGCAACGTGACAATAAAGGTATTTTGCTAGTCACGATCTAGCTCGAAGAGGCTAGTTAAAGACTACTCGATTCAGCTTGGAGAGGCTGATGAATAACTAAGTTTATGACAATAGGGGTTGTGGTCACGATTTAGCCTGAAGAGGCCGGTAAATAACTACTTGGTTTGTGACAGTGGGGTTGTCTATTGGTTACAGATTAGCGCTTAGGAAGGTTATTGTTAAGACTATCCAGTTTCTTTCTTGGCTGAGAAAGGTTTCATGAAACTCAATGATGGTTGAGAACTAGATGTAGGCAGGTTGGCCAAACCAGTATAAAAACATCTATGCAGTATCTTCTTCTCCCTTTTATCTGATTTACATCTGCTGCTATAAAGTTTTTTGTTTAAAGTTTATTCTTTTAGTTGTTTTGTTACTATTGTTGTACTTCAGAAAGTTACTTTCTAAAACCTTTGATACTATTTCTGCTACACTTCAAGCACAACGCTTGATAGTATCTTGTTAAAAGGTTTCAGTTGTAAAAAGAGGAAGAGAAGAAAAACACGATTCAACTCCCTTTCTCGTGTGTTCTTCTACTTAGATTAGACTCCTTGCATTCCTTTTTGCAAACCTCTCAAATAAGCAAGAGTCACTGTAACTTGCAGGTTTCGTTGTTCTTTTTATATGATAGTGTAAGTTTAGTTCTTTATCTTCTCTTTATCTTTCTTTCTTATATCTGTTTATTCATATGTTTGGGCATATAAATCACAGGGGAGGGGATGTTATAATGGCATCACTAATATAGTATTTGAGTATGCAAAGGCATATGGATGATCTAATGAAGGGTGGCAACAGCTTCAGCCCAAGCTAAAAAATACCTTACTGAGACTATTGTGTTGTTGCAATAAAACACTAGCAGGGATGTTGAAGGTTGATGCTGCTGTCCACAAAACCAATGACAACTCCAATCTTTATATGTGATGGGTTTTTTTATTACATAGTTTTTATATTTATTTATATCCAGTTAACCGGTTCAACAGTGACTCATTGACTCGGTACCTTGATCGAGTCGATTATTGAGCTGAGTCTAAAAACTATAGTTGTATCTATGCATCTCGAACCACGAATTCCACAGTTGAAAAGAATGGAGTGAGGGCGAAGAGAAGAATAGATGACAGAGAGAAGAAGCTGATGTCAACAAGGAAGAAAAAAAGACGAGGAGTGGGGACCGTCTTAGGAGCAACAGAGTGGGGGAGATGGAGTTGGAAGGGAGAGAGGAAATGTTTCCGTTTTGTTTTATTTTTGAAATGTTTTAAATTTTTTTAAAATTTCAATTATGCCATGGCGTGTATCTGTTATCCACTACCACTATTTTGTCTTCTAATATTATTTTATGGTTGAACGGTAGGTGTGCGCAAATCAGGCGTGCTAATAACATTATTCTATCAAATACGCAATCATATACAAGTAGCGCCTCTTTGGTTTTGATGAAAGAAGTGAACGTGATATCACGCATTAAACCTATCGGTTGTTTCCGCTAAAATTGCCTCAGAATGCAATTTTTTCACTCTTTCTCCCGACAATATCCAAACGGCCTAATAATCTTTATTGTTGATGAGGGAGATCTGGAGCTGAGTTACCTCATACAATACAGTACAATAATATGATGATGTCATTGCTGTCACGGTCGCCACCCACTTGAATTAATGTCCCACGTCGCTAGCAAAGTCGTTGAAACATAATGTACATTCAACTGGACGGAGAACGAGGGAGAAAATAAAAAATAAAAACGTTGCAGAAAACAACACATTTCATATTCTAATCAGCTATTGAAATCTAAGAAAACGTTGCTGTCACTCGCCATCAAAGTGCAGACAAAACAAAAGAAAACACAAAACAATCACTCTCCTTTTTTTTTTTTTTTTTTGCTTTGGTAAGGAAACAATCAAGTTGGTTTCAGATCCTCGAACAGTGTAGGCCAGATTGAATACTCATCTTCAAAATTAGACTTGTTGTGGGGACTATAACCCATGGGGCTCTCAGCCCTTTCATCAGAAGGCCTGACTAGCATTGGACTCCTATTATGAACACCTGGTGTTACATTAGGTGGCCCAGATAGTCTTGGACTCTTGGCTGCGCCCAAAAACCCTCCTTCAGAAGGCCTAGTTATCATTGGAGTCCTATTTGTGTACCCCATTTTCTCATTCATCCTTCCATCAAGAGGACCGGACAACCTCAACAGCTTGCTACTGAACATTTTCTCATGCATTGTTCCATCCAATGGCCCTGACAGTGCCATGGTCCTGCTTCTATGGATGCCCTTCTCTCCCCTGAAATCCTCATTCCTTCTCTTCCTCAACATTGCCCCTCTCCATTTCCCTTGAGACCAGTTTGGCTCTGGTTGCATATTGTCCTCCTCTTCACGGGAAACCAACTTGCTCAAGCTCAAGCATTTCTTTAGGCACTTCCTGATGACCTCAGAGAGCTGGTTCATGGTGCGTGGTGGTACTGCTCCGTCCTCCTTCTTGGTAAGCTTGAGAATTTCTAGCCTGTGCTTGGCGATTGAAATCCCCATGCTCTGCAGGAACTCGTGGTTGAAGTATATGATATCTTCGAACTGAAGCTCATTGCGGGAAAAGGCAAGGCCATACTCGTAGACGAGGGATGGCTCAAGACTGGTCTTGGATAGCCAGGAGAACCAGTCCATGGCCGATGGAGAGGAGGTTGTGCTAGAGTGAGTATATGCTATATAGATCTTAGCTTCTATATAGTACTAAGTTTTGAGGTGGGTGTTGAGATTTATTAGGTATAGGTGAAGACTTCTTTATTTTTTTTTGAGACTTGAGTGTCATTAATCATTACATAAATGGAGATAGGGTTGTGCCAGGTAGAGAAGAGTGACTTGAGATCAAGTGCATAAATGTGGCCGATAAATGCCTACTTTCTTTGGTTTATGACCCCATGATACTGGTTTTCTCGTTCAATTATTCATTTCCCCACTTTTAATGGAATTCGGACTGTAGCTGAAACTGAGTGAAAACGGCCAAGATACATGACTAGGAATTTTTGACATTTCCGGATCATATATAGCTCAAATGGCAGGCATGGATACTGCTAGTTATGAAATATAATTATTTATTTTATTGGGTCTGAAATAGGTTCGGACGCTTGAATTCAAAAAATATTGAGTTACGGAATTCGAAAACATAAATAGAGAAGAAAAGATATTAAGCGAAAATTAGTTAAAATTAAGACGAAATTAAATATTCTAATTAATCAGTATCGAATTAAAAAAATAGATGGTTGGGAGAAAATCTTTAAAATTGCTAACAAAATATCCAAAATCAATTTAAAGGAAATTGAAATTAAGATTTAAAAATAAAAATGACAGTGCATCATTCTGTAAGAAAATTTAACTGAAAATTTGGGCTACTACGTTCTTCCTAAAGAATGTATCAATAGGAGTGGATGATATATAGAGTACTCTGAGAATGGATTAATAAAGATCATAATTGTGTTTTAGACCCAGTTTGGTGCATCACTTCAGAGACACTAAAATGTCGAATATAGCAGCGGTAGCCGGTAAGTGTTCCAGAGGGAAATCACCTGCGTCAAAACCATACCCTTTTTTTTTTGGGCCACACAAATAATTGATTTAGAGTTCTAAATGTTTTCAAATGCATATTTTCTATGTGATTGTCGCAGACCAGAAAAAAGAAATGTGATTTACTTAATATTTCTTAAATAGATTCACTGAGCTTGGGAAATCCGGAGCTCGTAAAACTTGTGAAGATAGGTGGTGAGTGGAAGCAATGTAACAGGAACCTCATTTGGAATGGCTTAATTGTGAACAGTAATATCGGCCTCCCATGGGAACATGTTGGACGCCAAATAAGGCCCTCATTTCTTCCAATACAAAGACGCCACTACCTTTTCCCTAGATCCTCTCCAAAATACTTGGTTCCCCTTTTCCTTTATGTCGTCCCCCTTCAGTTCACTCATCACTCCCCTCCTCAATCAAGGTGGCATGCCTATCTCACTGGACGCGTGTCTCAAGGCACTATTGGACAAGATGTAATGATGACTTATTGGAAAAGGTGACTATTTATGCTTGAATGAGGTGAGTTGATTGAGTAACTTTCCCATTGTTTGGGTTTGATGGCCAAAGTGCATACTATATTAGGATTGTTTCATAACGTAGTGTGTGTGGTTTGCTTTACAACTGAAAATGGGTTCCCACATAATGGCTACTCTTCTTCTCTACCTCTCTTCGAACGCGGCGTCTTTTTTGGGACATAAAGAAGGGTCTCTTTTCACTTTCCCATGGGGCAACCCTAGTGTGCAGGCCTAACTCTTTTGAGCAGGGATTACATTACTCAAACCTATTAGGCTACGTGAAGAATAGTTCCCTTTGAGCTCTAGCTTCAGCCCATAAGTATTCCTTTGGTCGGACGTCATCCCTGTACCTGTTGATCTTATAGGCTCAAGGCAGGGCCCAATACAGTTCAAACGACCAAATCTTTTTGGTCATAGCACTCAATTAATTTCATAAAAAATAGTAAGGAAAAGTGACAAAAAGTGATTAGTGGGACAAAGAAGAAAATACAAAAGTTAAAACAAGTAATTTCTGTCTATATACAAAAGAAAAATAATTGATGCACAACAAAATGATACAACATGCGCATCTCTCTTATTTTGTCATTTTTTAAGTGTACCTGCTTTTACTGCCTCATTCATGTTTAAAAGATGTAATTGTTAAAAGATTTGAGTAAGAATGCCATAAGAATTTCTAGTGAATAAACTTCACATTAAAATAACTTATTTGTTTTTTCGAAAGAAAAAGAATTAAAGGGATATCACATTTTTGTATGATAAAACAAATAAAATGAAGTAAACATGATATCCAAATTTGCGGCTGTTTCTATGGCGCTTAACCATGTGAGATTACGACAGTAGCCGGCTAATGAGGAATTGAAACGGGTTACACTAAAGCCAACAGGCATCAGGGCCCAAGAAAAAAGGGATTGCTAAAACCACATCAATTTGGTAACCTGCTACCCACAGTGCCGATCTCAATGAAATGACATACCTTTGAATATTTCAAGCCTTACTTACTTGCCCACATTAAATAACAACAACGCGTGCAAGAAATATGTAGGAAAGCAAAGCCATGTAAATGCCTTCCTGGTTCTTATAACTTCTGTTAATCACACCATCCCAGTCGCTCTGGTGTAGTGAATACCTTCAACAAAGTAGTTTCACAATTTAATTGGCGGGACAATTGTTTTTACAATTAAGACAATTGAAAGGAGAAGATGAGAGCGCAACTGTAGCAAGAAATTATGAGAAACTATGTTTGTAAAGGAGGAAAAAAAAAGCTGCTCTAAATTAGCCATCATTTAATATATAAGTTATTCCATAAAAATATATGTTTGTTTTTACATTAAAAATAAAACAAAATGGAGATAATGATAACTCCCAAACTTTATTTTTTTTATTTATGATATTTGGCATGAATAGATACCATTGTATTTGGTTGAATGAAATTAATACATCATTATCAAAATAATAATAAAATAAAATACTCCTTCTGCTTCACTCTATCTATCAACTTTTTGAGATTATTTTGTTTCAAAATATCTATTCATTTGCCATATAAAGAAAGTATTCATTGTTTTTTACCAATATTATCTTTAATTTAATTAATTGTATTAACTTATTTTAATTAATTGTATTTACTTAATTTTTTTCATTTAACAGGGGTAATTTTGACCATTTACACAATTTTATACTATTATCAAGATTCATCTATTGTTTTATTAATTTAATTATTTGTTTCTTTGTTTGTTGACAGATTGAGTGAAATAGAAAGAGTACTATTATATGGGATCTAAAAACAATTTTCATGTAAATATGTCATTTTCCATCAATTTCACCGCTACACAAACCGAATTATAATGCAAAAGCTGACTGTGGTACAAAAGCTAGTCCTACTTAGTGTTGTGGTATGATTAGGATCGGACAATGACTTGTATTTGATTGTAAGAGGATTTGTAACATATTACACAAAAAATTAGGTTAAAATTGATTTGATATGGATTTATTGTATTTATTATTCTAGGACTATAAATAGGCTTTACCTCTATGTAAAATATACAAAACAAATACACAAAATGTTCAGTCATTCTCTGTGTTACTATTTTCATTGCTTGCTTCCCAACAATATTGGTTTCTATTGGAAGCTAAATATTTAGCCAATCTCTGTGTTACAATTTTCATTTTTTTGCTTCTAACATGGTATTAAGAGCTTAGGTTCTTTATCTTATCCCATGTTCTTGCTGTTTTACTCACAAACACTCTACCTTCTCCATTTTACCACTTTCCCGAGCTCCACTCATGACATAGTTGGTACCACCGTCCCCGTGTCGCTCTATCGATCATGCCATCCAAATTTCATTATTGTCTAACCATCCATGTGCCGCCTACAGTTTCTGCACGTGAAATGTGTGCCTAGCCCAAATCTAGATGTGCCTACTTGCGAGATGACTAGACTTGCCCATTGAACTTTGTGTTGACCTCCCTTGAAGTAACTGTAGGTAAGAAAGCACACAAGAAGGGGGGGTTGAATTGTGCTTCGCCTTTTCTTTTCCTATTTAGCTTTTAAAAAAATTAATCAAGATATTATCAAGCTATGAGCTTGAAGTGTAGCGGAAACAGCACTAGGGACTTCAGAAAGTGAACTTTTTGAACTAAGAATATGAAATAAACACATGAAAGAAAGCTTTCCAAAAAAGACACAGTAAATAAACTAAATGCAGAAATAAAATAAGAGATAAAGGAGAAGAGAGATACTGCTCAAGAGTTTTATATTAGTTTGGCCAACCTGCCTACATCCAGTTCTCAACAATCGTTGCATTCCACTAAACCTTTCTCTCACCAGAAAAGAACAAGGATAGTATTTACAATAGCCTTCCCAAGCTCTCACCAATGCCAGTAGACAACCCCTATTGACATAAACCAAGTAATTATTCACCAACCTTTTTGAGTTAAACTAAGTAATCTTTAACCAACCTCTCTAAGCTAAATCGATTAGTCTTTGACCAGCCTATCCAAGCTAAACCGTGCCCAGTAAAACACTTTTACTATTGCATTGCAAGTAGTCTTTGACTAGCCTCTCCAAGCTAACTCACATTGATCACCACTGGATCGAGATTACAAGGTTTATGTTTGGGTTTGTAACTCAAACTAATCTACACTCAAGTTTCCTTAGGATTTACAATGACAGACCAGGAAAAAACTTGAATGACTTCTTTCTAGTTATTCTTCCTAGGAAGAACTTATGAACAATGAAGGATCATAGAAAGAAGATTTTTACAAGCAAGAAAAATGATTACAAGAAGTAATGAGTTTTATAAGAAGATGAGGAGAAATTTTCACAAAGTTTTTGCACTTTGTTGCATAACATCTTTATTTATAAATGGTCTTCCTTGTGACCATTGCCTTTGATCAAATCTCCAAGTGACACGTGTTGATAATCCATTTGTGTGTTGGAAAAATAGTCTAGAAGAGTAGCTTACCTATTTGTCAGAACTATTACAGAAGCCATTGCAAGGTTGAGGTTTCTGATGTCCCTTCATAAACTACTCCTACTTTCTAAACGTAATTTCTAAACTCTTTTTTCTAGAAGCTGAGGTAGTTGATCATGATGGCAGAAGAGATGTCATGCCAGTTTTGGGATTGGATTTTGACTTTTCAAATTCAAATTTGAATTTCAAATTTTCCTTTTTTTCTTGTAGAGTGCACTGTATCACTATAAGTGAACTTTCTGAAGTGCGGTATCATTTCCCTAATGATTCTTTGATATTCTTTTCTTCAATCAAAGCTTGTTGATGAACGAATCATTATGAGTGTGATGATTGAAGATAGTATAACACTTTGGCTTCAGAGTTTGAATGATATCTTTATTTCAGGCGTACTTTCTGAAGTCCAGTGCTATTTTCTGAAGTCCCAAGTCTTGATTTTCTATTCTGGTTGCTTTTTCTTCAAATCGTTAGGTATTTTAAGCTCATTTTTGGACATATGTCACGATCCAAAAATTGTGACCGACACATAAGCGATATTGTCCCTTATAGAAGCCTTTGGAAATTAATTTCATGCAATCATACATAATAAATTACTAAATTAATGCTTATATAAATCATAATAATAAATAAATAATTAAATAAATAAATTCCTCAAACTTCTTGCAAACTTTATTAATAAAATACATAAAATATTTAATTATTCTAAATCATTCAAAAACTCCTAATTGAAATAGACAATGTAAATCATATTTCTGGAAGAAATTACATAAAATGATATAACCTTAAAATAACCATGCATGCTAAATGATGTCTGAGGACCCTGCCTACACACTATTAGAGTACTCTATTTTAATATGATCCTAATTTAAACTTCACTACAAAGTGAGGCTCGCCAATAGAATAGCTATATGGCTTTTGAGGCTGAGATTGAACAATAATAAGATCTACAACTATAACTGTAAGGGGGAGGAAAAAGAGGGGTGAGTTTATCAAAACTCAGTGAGTAAGTCTTCACTCACAACCCACATGGGATAACAGTAACTTACATAATATATACATGTAACTGAGAAAAATATTTTATATATTTAAATACATATAACTATACTAAAATAACAATTTATCTGAAATTATGACAATAACTAATAGAGAAATAGGAATTATTTTGTACATAAATATCTGAGGTGAATAGCTAAATTTGAGCCAATGGCTAATCTGATGGGCACCTAAATAGGTCCCATAAATGGACACCTCACTAGGTTCCTTACTATGGGTGAGTTAGTCCTTTAGCGGATCACTTGTTACCAATGTTAACAATTATTCCTGCAGCCATTAACTCACTGTTCTATCATTAATTGTTAAAATAATAATAATTTACAATAAAATTGAATAAATCTTAAAGCTCTGAATTAATATAATTCTAACAATATGACTGTAGTATAACTGAGGCTCTAAAATCATACCCAAGGGATCACTAGCTTATAGACATAGTGATTTTAGAAGCCAACATAGTGTGTTTCTGACAATTGTTATATTCTAACAATCTAATTTTAGCATAACTGAGGTTCTAAAATCATGCCCAAAGAATCACTAGCTATAGACAGAGTGATTTCAGAAGTCAACAGAATATGTATCTGACAATTTTTATGAATCATACTTTGTTTAATATTTTCAACAAATCATATCTGATATTCTAAAATCTTAATAGGAAATCCATAGTTTGAAAATATGGTAATCAATATTTTTGCCATAAATATTAAAGTGAGGTCTCGTAATTTCATGAACTGGAAAAAGATATTCTATAACATGCAATGTATCAAATATGGTCCCATGACCTTTTTAAAATAAGGCTTACATGATAACTATGAAAAATAATTTTTCAAAATTTCTGTAATCCATAAAAGCATATTTTATGGGTATAAATCATTCTAAAATTTCATAAATAACTTATATAAAATTGAAAAAATAATAATAATGACCAAAAGTATGGCCATGAATTTAAACCCATTCACCGTTAGTAGCCGAAAGTGTGCTTTCACTGAGAAATTGACCTTGGGGAGCATGAATGACACCCATCACTACCAAATGATATAATGAAAACATAAACAATCTGATTTAATCACCCACACTGAGTTTGGGATGATATGGAGGAAGAATATTGTGAGAAAACCATGCGTGATAGTATCCCAAACTCACAAACTAGACAAAAAGGGGAATGGATTGGCTAAATTGCATAAAGATCACTTTCTGGAAGAGATTAATCAGAAAAAATTACAAGAACCAGGGAAAAATCCTTAGGTGGCTAGGATTTTTAGGAAAATATTTAAGAATATTACGACATGCCAAATATATACTAGGAGTATAAAAAAACCAGCAAGCTCTATGCCGTACGTGAAGCTACCTCACTTTCACGTTTAATGTTAAACGCTAAACAACTCACTTTTTTATTTTTATTATATATATTTATTTTCCTTTTTATTTGCTATCATTAAATGGTTGGCAACACAGTAGTCAAAGGTTTTTTTTTATAACATATATTTATATATGTAAATATTTTCTTTTGAACTACCAACATGTTACGTCACATACATTGTAGATTCTTGGAATAATAATAATAATTCACAAAACAATAAATTTCATACTTAATTTTAATCATTAATAACTTCTTAAATAATATCTAATGATTTTCTATAATATGTAATAAATCAAATTCGCAATATATGTTAAATATAAATAATATCTAATATCTTTAAATAAATATCATTATAATTCATCGATGGATAGAAAATATTTTCCAACAAAATATATGATATATAATATTGATAGAAATATAAATATCAATGGTACTTATAAACATATTAGATCTAATAAATTTGATAAGATAATATTTTAAAATTTAAAAATCAAACAGTACTAATTATTATAAATAATATTGAATCTACTTCGATAAGATAATATTTTCAAAATTTAAAATAAAAAATCATATTACAAACTGAATATTAGCTTTCATAAAAAGAATAATTATCAAATTCAAATAATAACTGAATATTAGCATATTTAAACATTTATGTATAAAATTCATTATAAATTTATAATTTATTTTCTTCTTTTGAGAACTATATATATATATAAGACATTTAAATCTCTCTCATGCTTTATCCAATACTCTCAAAACTTACTTGACCTTCCTAATAACACATATTTTTGGGATATTACAACATAATGATCACTTTCATTTAGTTCATATATCATAAAATGAGATAAAGTATGCCTGCACATAAAAAGAAAAATTATTCTTGCTTATTGAAGCCTTGTTATGCTAACGATAGAACTTGTTTGCTACTTCAAGAAACTTAAGACAACCATTAGTCATTCTACAAAGTATTTTCTTTAAATTGGCTTTGTTGTCATTCAAAACATATTACATTAAAGCTTTTAGAAGGGTTCTAGAGCTAACAATCTCCTCTGTTTTGATGATGACAAATCAATTTGAAGAAAATCTTTTGAAGAGATATTGTAAGAAATATTACTGAAAGTATAGCATGATAATTAATATTCTTTTTATAGGTAAGAAAGTACACGAGAAAGAGGCTTGAATGGTGCTTCGCCTTGTCTTTTGAAAAACTTTATCAAGATACTATGAAGCTATGAACTTGAAATGCAGCTGAAATATCGTTAGTAACTTCAGAAAGTAAACTTTCTATTCTAAATATGAAATAAATGCGTGAAAGAAAGCTTTCTAGAAATGACACAGTAAATAAACCAAATATAGAAATAAAATAAGAGATGAAGGAGAAGAGAGATACTGCTCAAGAGTTTTTATAATGGTTCGACCAACCTACCTACATCTAGTTCTCAACAATAGTTGAGTTTTACTAAACCTTTCTCTCACTAGAGAAAGAACAAGGATAGTCTTTACAATAACCTTCCCAAGCTCTCACCAGTGATTAGTAGACAACCCATACTGTCACAAACTAAGTAGTTATTCACCAGCCTCTTCAAGCTAAACGAAACAGTCTTTGACCAGCCTCTCCAAGCTAAACCATGACCAGTAAATCACTTTTGTTGTCACATTGCAAGTAGTTTTTTGACTAACCTCTCCAAGCTAACTTATCTTGATCATTATTGGATCGAGGTTATAAAGGTTTGTGTTTAGGTTTGCAATTCAAAATAACCTACACTCAAGTTTCCTTAAGATTTATAATGAAAGACATGAGAAAAACTTTAATGACTTCGTTCTAGCTATTCTTCCTTGGAAGAACATATAATGAAGGAAAATAGAAAGAAGACTTTTACAAGCAAGGAAAATGATTACAAGAAGTAATGAGCTTTACAAGAAGATGAAAGAGAAATTTTCACAGAGTTTTTGCTTCTTATGTAGCGTCTCTAACTCTCTTTGAAAGAACAACATCTCTATTTATATTTTGTCTTCCTTGTGACCGTTGTCGTTGATCCGATATCCAAGTGACACATGTTGATCATCCATTTGTGTCTTGGAAAAGTAGTCTAGATGTAACACCTTAATATTTAACTTAACACGCCTAGGATGTATTCAAGTTAATTATTAGTTATTACTCTTTTGTTCCAGTTCTGAATTCTAATCTTTAGAAAATACTTAGCGAAAATATGGGTAAAATTTTTCTTTTTGAAGATAAAGGTGAAAACTTGAGCCAAACATAAGATAGTTCTGTTGTACTGTACTTAGAAACACGAGCTAGGTGACCTCGGCCTAAAACTCCAGAGCTCGGCCATTGGTCTCAAAGTCCGAACATGCAGTGTCTAACCTTATTATGGCTCGGCCACCAGGCTTTATGGCTCGGCCACCGGGCTTTATAGATCAGACACATAGTATTCGACCTCACCATAGCTTGTTCACTGGTCTTCAGAGCTCGGACATAAGTCTCAAAGCCTGGCCACATGACCTCAGAGCTCAGCTCAGATATGTCTCAGAGCTCGAACACATGGCCTCAAAGCTTAGACACAACTCCCAGAGCTCGGACACAAGGTGTCTGACCTTCTACGGCCTTGTTTCGGATTGTCGAGGGCATATAAGTCATTTATCTTCCAAGAAATGTAAATGTTCATGTAATAAAAAGAAAACACAAGAGCTTGGACATGTCCAACCATCATATATACATACGTACAGATCACGACAGAGTTTAGCATGAACTGAGCACTTCGTCATATCATACCATTAACTTCAAATATCAAGTCAAATAATAATAATAATGATGATATAGGAATATTCTTCAAACATATAATAACAATAATACCACATTAAATATACTGAGCCCACCTATAGAGGTTGAGCATAAGTCAAAGCCTGAATATAACTAAGACGGGGTTAAATCCCTTGTGACTAAGTTGTGAACTCATACAAAGATGAAACAACTTCTAAGATTATGAAAATAAAGACTATATCCCCACTTTCGCAGTGCCAACTCATCGTGTAACTCCTATGTCGGCTCCTCAAGGTGGTCCATGGACGTTGTCATCAATCCAGTCTGAAGATGAAGATGGAAAAGAAAGATAGAGGGAGTGAGCATGCATATAATTTTCAATTATTAAGTTCCAAGAGTTATTTATCCACACACATGTCATCATCATCGTCCTCAGGAACCTTGGGTTTAATTATGAAATAGTGAGCATGCATATAATTTTTGATTATTAAGTTCCAAGAGTTATTTATCTGAGGCCCTTATTTTATCACACGTCTTAATGTATAGATGCAATATGATGAGTCATGCCAATGCTACAAACAATTCATTACAACACAAAGAATACACATTATACTAGCATGATTGTCCTCTAGACAATTTATGAGCTGACTTAGGTTTTTCTCTGTTTTATTTAGGGCGTCCTATGATTTCTCCCATCTTAGGAGATTCTAGGTTATGAGCTCATACCTCACTAGTCGTTACTAGCGTACACTTATCTTCTTGATAAGCAAATTCCCGACTCCCAAAGTGTGAGATAGGGGGCAAAGGATCACTTCCAGTTGGTCCCGAACTATCCATGAAAAGATCACCTTCCGGGATCACCCTACACCAAGCTCGGCTTGTCACGAAAAAGATCATCTCCCTGGATCACTTTATGCCGAGCCCGGCTCATTTACGCAAGGGTCATCTCTGAGTGTTTTAGGTCACCTTGAATGCTTTACATGTTCAATGGAGATGCAATGCAAACACAATCATTTCTCAACTTGTCATGCATCGTAAACTCAAATCATGCAGAAGTTGCAATGTAATGTAACAATAAACATGCCATGCTTAATAGGATATCAATGCATAGTCACGCATTCATTCAACTCAAACTCAAGCATACAAGTCATCAATTCATATAAGGTGGAGCTCAGTCGAGGAGAACACAGCTTGACCAAAGTACCGAGGTATGGAGTCATGAACCCTTGTGAGAGCATAGCCCGACCAAAGTGTCGAGTTGTGGGGTTATCGACCCTTGTCAGAGCATAGCCCGATCAAAGTGTCGAGGTATGGGGCCATCGACCTTTGTGAAAGCACAACTCGACCAAGGTGTCGAGATGTGGGGTCTTAGACTCGTGTGATATCAAGTGAGAGCACAACTTGACCAAGGTGTCGAGGTGTGGGGTCATCGACCCTTGTGAGATCATAGCCCAACTAAAGTGTCGAGGTATAGGGCCATCGACCCTTGTGAGAGCATAGCCCAACCAAAGTGTCGAGGTATGGGGCCATTGGCCCTTGTGAGAGCACAGCTCGACCAAGGTGTCGAGGTATGGGGTCTTAGACCCGTGTGATATTTTGATAAGCAAAACACATTAGAAAAGACATTGTCCATGAAACCGAAGTTTCCATGCAAGTTGAAAAGGGTAAGTCTTGAGCTTTAGATATTTAGGTGATGACATAAACGTAAATATGATGATGCAAGCCTCATTTTAATCTTTGACATTATAAGGTGATGGCGATGAAAATAAATATGATATACAAAGCTGGAATATAAACACGAAATACAAGTTCATTTGCTTATCTTCAAGATTTAGGTGATGACAGGAAACATAAATATGCTAGATAGGAAATATAAACATGAAATACGAGTTTATTTGTTTATCTTCAAGATTTAGGTGATGACTGGAAACGTAAATATGCTGGATAAGAAATATAAACATGAAATGCAAGGGCATAGAAGATAAATATGAATGCATTCCCATTTATTATTTCTTTAAGTTTCAAGCTCAAGACTCCTATTTAGAGTAATAACTCTAAAACACCAATCAATCTTGCACTATGGACGTGAGCTTTAGAGTCCATCAACACCATGGTTCCAAGAACCTTATCTTTGTATGGACTCATCATCAAGCTCAAAGAAGTGAAATAGAAAGAAACTGGCTTCTCTATAGTTCTTTGAAAACCAAACGAGGTTCAAGCTTTAGAGGTTAAAGATGTGATAGTCTCATTACCATCATCTGAGAACCCTCATCATCAAGTCAATATTTTTGAACACAAAAGGGTTTTTAAAACCAAAATGGAAAAGGAAGAAACGGAAGTCAAAGATTGAAACTACTAAGAGTAAAACTCATTTATCATTAAACCAACAGTAAAGAGAACTCCAAAGAAGGAAATATCTCCAATCAATCTAACTAAAAGAAATGATAGAGAAGAAAGGGCTTTGAAACAAACTCCCTACCAGAGGTATTGAGATGAGGAGAGTGTGAATAGTCTTCTGGAGAATAAGAAGGAAGAAGAACTTTTAAGAGGGAAAACTAGATTTGCAAGAAGTGAGCAAATAGCTTTGTGATCCTCTTGGTATTTATAGAGAAATCTCAACGGGAGAGGCCGCAGCAGTTAGAGGAAAACACCACATGCCAAAATGTCATGTTAGGGCATGGCATAGGGATAGCTAGTATAGGTGTGGGCGTACCCCCTTTTTGACGTGTGTGTGTTAGATCGCTTCTGCATAGGTATAGATACTCTCTCTCCTAATAAATAAAAAAAAACGGAGCTAAATACTATTAACAGAAAAAAGGATTTTAGTTGGGATAAGGTAGAGCTTGACACGGGAGGAAGTAAAGCTCGATCTAAGGAGAACTTTCAAGTAGAGCTTGGCTGAGAAAGAGAGCTCAGCCAAGGAAGCTTGGTCAAAAATGCTCGGCTCACTTGGCCAAAGAAGCTTAGCCAAAGACGCTCAGCTAACTTGGCCAAAAGAAGTTCAGCCAAAGACGGATCTTGGTCGAAGAGGAGCTCGGCTGAGGAAAGCAGAGGTCGGCCGAAGGACCTAGGTCCATAGAGTGGTGCTCGACCGAGAAGAAACAGAGCTCGACTGAAGGGGAAAAGCTCGGCTGATAGCGGACGAAGGTAGAAATGGAGTTCGACCGGAGAGGAAGAGCTCGACTGATGAAGAGAACTCGACCAAAGGAGCTCGGCTGAGGAAAATGAGCTCGATCAGAGAGGAAAAGCTTGGCAGAGAAAGAAAACTCGACCAAAAGAGCTCGGTCAAAGATGCTCGGCCAACTCGGCCAAAGAAGCTCAGCCAAAGACGCTAAGCCAACTTGGCCAAAGAAGTTCTGCCAGAGACGGATCTTGGTCAAAGAGGAGCTCGGCTGAGGAAAGCAGAACTCGGCTGAAGGACCTGGGTCCATAGAATGGTGCTCGGCCGAGAGGAAACAGAGCTCGACCGAAGGGGAAAAGCTCGGCTGATAGCCGATGAAGGTACAAATAGAGTTTGATTAGAGAGGAAGAACTCGACTGAGGAAGAGAACTCACCCAGAGGAGCTCGGCCAGAGAAAGAGCAGAGCTCGGCCGACAGGTGGTGGAGATCTTTACATTCGGTTGAACTATGATTAGATGTCAAACTTTCCTTAAAAACAACACCCCGAGCTCTCGGCTGACATCCGGGTTTAGTTGGCAACTAATCCCATGTGTAAATCACTGTGAGGGTACTTGGTAATTTTAAGTGCAGAAGCCCAAAAATGAGATTCTTCTACTCTATTAACATACAAAATCCCTATTCAAAATCGAAATACCCTTTTGAGGATGGCCAGGGCTGGCGATCCTCATTCTTCCACTAAAATAACTGCAGGGCATTTGGTCATTTGAACATGGGAAAAATCGAGGCGTTACATTACTCCCTTCCTTAAAAAGAATTTCGCCCCCGAAATTCATTGGCTATACGTAAAGTAGTCTCGGTATTATATCATTGGCTCTAATCTCCTTCGTAACTCCTTTCATACCTAATTTACTTCATATTGCTACATCCACTTCTACTACCTTGTCCTTCTTAGTTGGGTAGTATTTCCTCGTACGAATTTGCAATGCCAGAGATTCAGATCCTCTCTTTCCTATGCAACCAAACAAAAGTATCCCATCCTACAGAAAACTAACACAACATGGCTTAGAAACGACACATAGACTTGGCAATTTCAGAAGGAGTGATGATAATTATATCAAAACATTCTAATCGAACATGGTTGACTACAAAGTAACCTACTACAGAAGAGCAACAAAATAAAAAGCTTGCCATCAGCATAAGAAAGAAACTCTCACTAGACGGCAAGGAATTCTCGTCTTGAGAGAAGTCAGAAAGGGTGACAAACTTTGTTAGTTCCGAAGCTTTCAAAAATAAACTAGTGTGTTAGTGTCCAAGGGATAGTCTATCTGTGCATAGCTAAGTTGAAGTTGGTCATTAATAGAATCGTCTTCTTAATAACCCACTAGAATACAGGTCGAACACAAGGGAAAAAACAACATGGCATATGTGAAGATAGATCTTTGGCAAATTCAATAATAGGAATAAGATTGAACAATACGCTCAAAGATCCAAATGTAAGCAAATACAAGGAGGCCATAATGTCAAGAAAAAAGGGGCATGAAATAAAGAAGTAGCAAGGATTCTACATGTTCCTAAAATATAAACGTACATGTGGAATCAGAGTCAGAGGTACATCCTGAAAATTCTACCATTTATCATATGCTTGCCTAGAGTGAGAGGCACCCTTGGCATTGCTTGCGAAGACCCGACCTTGACACGTTGGCCTAGGGGAAGTAGTCGACCATGGGGATTTTACGTTACATTCACGAACCTTATGGCCAGGCTTACTACACTTGTAAGATACTCCTTTACTAGTTAAGCAGAGATGATTGCCATGATTCTTTCTACATATCAGGCAGCTTACAATAAGTATTGGCTTAGGTGGGATAATTGAGTCTACTTGGGGTTCCTTCCCTTTTGGATCGTTCGATCCTGCATATCATAAGGTCCTCCTTTGAATTTGGTGTTGGGGTCTATGAATAGCATTCAAACATGTAGGTATCACGTTGCAATCTCTAACCACATGGCCAGGCTTGCAACACCTAAAGCATACTCTTTGGCCAGCAAGATAAGGACGGTCACCATGGTTCTTTCCACACTTTGGACAGTCGACAATAAGGTCCCTTTGAGGGCCCTCCTCCCTTGGACTACTCGATCCTTCTTAATGAAAATCCTTCCTAGCACCTTGTGGCCTAGACTGCGACTTGAACAGTGGCTTCAACCTGGGGGCTTGAGGCTTAATTTTCCTGTTGTATGTTGTATCTCTAGTTGTTGCCCACTTCTTGTCACTACCCCTCGAGATGTGGTGTTGGTTGATGGGAGTAATAGGTTTACTAATTCCCAAGTGAACAACAGTAGCATCCCCATCTGCCTTTAGTCCCACTTCATAGTGACGATCCACGTGGTCCACCAATCACTGCACGGCCCTTCCCATGTCCTTAAGAGCTTTAGCTGTTTTATTACTCGCAGTTGAAGTCCTATTTCATCATGGGCGTGCCATTGGTTCCTAAGCACACAAAGCAACAAACACTGAGGTGATTAGGCTCATTATTTTATGCAAAGAAAGCTAGCTACCATGGCATGCACAACATATGGCAGTCATGCATCTCTATCCCTAAGCTTATCCTGTTGATAAAACATCTACACGTGACATAACTAATGCGTCATGCTTAGGAAGCATAGTCAATCCAATCCTCAGGCTCCGTGAGAACCGAACTACTCTGATATGAAAATGTAACACCTTAATATTTAACTTAATATGTCTAGGATGTATTCAAGTTAATTATTAGTTATTACTCTTTTGTTCCAGTTCTGAATTCTAATCTTTAGAAAATACTTAGTGAAAATATGAGGAAAATTTTTCATTTTGAAGATAAAGGTGAAAATGTGAGCCAAACGTGAGATATTTCTACCGTATTGTACTTAGAAACAAGAGTTAGGTGACCTCGGCCTACAACTCCAAAGCTCAGCCATTGGTCTAAGAGCCCGGACACAGAGTGTCCGACCTTATTATGGCTCGACCACCAGGCTTTATAGCTCGGACATGTAGTATTCGACCTCACCGTAGCTTGTTCACCGGTCTTTAAAGCTCGGACATGCGGACTTAGAGCTCGGACATAAGTCTTAAAGCTTGGCCACATGACCTCAAAGCTCAGCTCAGATATGTCTTAGAGCTTAGACACAGCTCCCTGAGCTCGGACACAAGGTATACAACCTTCTATGGCCTTGTTTCGGATTGTCGAGGACATCTAAGTCGTTCATCTAGCAGGAAATGTAAACGTTCATATAATAAAAATAAAATGCAAGAGCTCGGACATGTCCAACCATCATATATACACACATACAGATCACAACAAAGTTTAGCATGAACTGAGCACTTTGTCATATCATACCATTAACTTCAAATATCAAGTCAAATAATAATAATAATAATAATGATATAGGAATATTCTTCAAACATATAATAATAATAATACCACATCAAATATACTGAGCCTACCTATAGAAGTTAAGCATAAGTCAAAAACTGAATATAACTAAGACGGGGCTAAATCCTTTGTGACTAAGTTGTGAACTCGTACAAAGACGAGACAACTTCTAAGATTATGAAAATAAAGACTATATCCCCACTTCTGTAGTGCCAATTCATTGTGCAACTCCTATGTCAGCTCCTCAAGGTGGTCCACAGACATTGTCATCAATCCATTTTGAAGGCAAAGATGAAAAAGAAAGATAGAAGGAGTGAGAAACTTGTACAAGAATCTCAGTAGGGTTCCCATCTCCACACATATGTCATCATCATCGTCCTCAGGAACCTCGGGTTTAATTATGAAATAGTGAGCATGCATATAATTTTTGATTATTAAGTTCCAAGGGTTATTTATCCGAGGCCCCCTATTTTATCATGCGTCTTAATGCATAGATGCAATATGATGAGTCATGCCAATGCTACAGATAATTCATTACAACACAAAGAATGTACATTATACTAGCATGATCGTCCTCTCGACGATTTATGAGGTGACTTAAGTTTTTATCTATTTTCTTTGGGGCTGCCTTATGATTTCTCCCATCTTAGGAGATTCTAGGTTATGAGCTCATACCTCACTAGTCGTCATTAGCGCACACTTATCTTCTTGATAAGCAAATTTCCGACTCCCAGAATTTAGGATAGGGGGCAAAAGGATCACTTCCCGCTGGTCCCGGACCATCCACGAAAAGATCACCTCTCGAGATCACCCTACACCAAGCCCGGCTTGTTACGAAAGGATCATCTCCTTAGATAACCTTACGCCGAGCCTCGCTCGTTTATGCTACGATTATCTCCGAGTGTTTTAGATTACCTGTAAATCTTTACATGTTCAATGGAGATGCAACACAAACATAATCATTTCTCAACTTGTCATGCATCGTAAACTTGTGAATCATGCAGAAGTTACAACGTAATATAACAATAAACATGCCATGCTTAACAGGATATCAATGTACAGTCACGCATTCATTCAACTCAAACTCAAGCATGCAAGTCATCAACTCATATAAGGTGGAGCTCGGTCGAGGAGAACACAGCTTGACCAAAGTGCCAAGGAGTGTAGTCATCGACCCATGTCAGAACATAGCTCGACCAAAGTGTTGAGGTGTGGGGTCTTTGACCCTTGTGAGAGCATAGCCCGACCAAAGTGTTGAGGTGTGAGGTCATCGACCCTTGTGAGAGTATAGCTCTACCAAGGTGTTGAGGTGTGGGGTCTTAGACCCGCGTGATATCAAGTGAAAGCACTACTCGACCAAGGTGTCAAGGTGTGGGGTCATTGACCCTTGTGAGAGCACAGCTTGACCAAGGTGTCGAGGTGCAGGATCTTAGACCCGTGTGATATTTTGATAAGCAAAACACATTAGAAAAGACATTGTCTATGAAACTGAAGTTTCCGTGCAAGTTGAAAATGGTAGGTCTTGAGCTTTAGATATTTAGGTGATGACACAAACATAAACATGATGATGCAAGCCTCATTTTAAACTTTGACATTATAAGGTGATAGCGATGGAAATAAATGATATACAAAGCTAGAATATAAACATAAAATGCAAGTTCATTTGCTTATCTTCAAGATTTAGGTAATGACAGGAAACGTAAATATGCTGGACAGGAAATATAAATATGAAATGTGAGTTCATTTGTTTATCTTCAAGATTTAGGTGATGACTAGAAACGTAAATATGCTGGACAGGAAATATAAACATGAAATGCAAAGATGTAGAAAATAAATATGAATGCATTCCCATTTATTATTTCTTTAAGATCCAAGCTCAAGACTCCTATTTATAGTAGTAACTCTAAAATACCAATCAATCTTACACCATGGACGTGAGCTTTAGAGTCCGTCAACACCATGGTTCTAAGAACCTTATCTTTGTTTGGGCTCATCATCAAGCTCAAAGAAGTGAAATAGAAGGAAATTGGCATCTTTATAGTTCTTTGAAAACCAAATGAAGTTCAAGCTTTAGAGGTTATAGATGTGATAGTCTCATTACCATCATCTAAGAACCCTCATCATCAGGCCAATATTTTTTAACATAAATTTTTTTTTAAAATCGAAATGGAAAAGGAAGAAATGGAAGTCAGAAATTGAAACTACCAAGAGGAAAACTCATTTATCATTAAATGAATAGTAAAGAGGACACCAAAGAAGGAAATATCTCCAATCAATTTAACTAAAAGAAATGACAGAGAAGAAAGGGCTTTGAAACAAACTCCCAACTAAAGGTGTTAAGATGAGGAGAGTGTGAACGATTTTATGGAGAATGAGAAGGAAGTACTCTTAGGAGGAAAAACTAGATTTGCAAGAAATGAGCAAATGGCTTTGTAAGCCCCCTGACATTTATAGAGAAATCTCGATGGGAGAGGCTGCAGCAATTAGAGGAATACACCGCATGCCAAAGTGTCATGTTAGGGCATAGCATAGGGATGGTTAGGTATAGATGTGGGCATAGCCCCCCTTTTTGATGTGTGTGTCAAATCGCTTCTGCATGGGTACAGATACTCTCTCTCCTAATAAATAAAATAAATGAAGCTAAATACCATTAACGGAAAAAGGGATTTTAGTTGGGAAAAAGTAGAGCTCGACCAAAGGAGGAGGGTATTGGTCGACAATCCGAGCTCGACATGGGAGGAAGCAAAGCTCAATCTAATGAGAACCTTCAAGTAGAGCTTGGCTGAGAAAGAGAGCTGGGCCAAAGAAGCTCGGTCAAAGATGCTCGGCCAACTAGGCCAAAGAAGCTAAGCCAAAGACACTCAGCCAACTTGGCCAAAGAAGTTCGGCTAGAGACGGATCTTGGTTGAAGAGGAGCTTGGCTGAGGAAAGCAAAGCTCGGCCGAAGGACATAGGTCCATAGAGTGGTGCTTGGACGAGAGGAAACAGAACTCGACCAAAGGGGAAAAGCTTGGCTGATAGCTCGCGAAAGTAGAAATGGAATTTGACTGGAGAGGAAGAGCTCGACTAACGAAGAGAACTCGGCCAAAGGAGCTCAACTGAGGAAAATGAGCTCGACCAAAGACGAAAAGCTTGGCAAAGAAAGAGAACTCAGCCAAAGGAGTTCGGTCAAAGATACTTAGCCAACTCGACCAAAGAAACTTAGCCAAAGACGCTCAGTCAACTTGGCCAAAGATGTTTAGCTAGAAATGGATCTTGGTCGAAGAGGAGCTCGGTTGAGGAAGGCAAAGCTCGGCCAAGGACCTAGATCCATAGAGTGGTGCTCGGCCGAGAGGAAACAGAGCTTGATCAAAGAGGAAAAAATCAGCTGATAGTAGATGAAGGTAGAAATGGAGTTCGATCGGAGAGCAAGAGCTTGATTGAGAAAGAGAACTCGCCCAGAGGAGCTCGGCCAGAGAAAAAGCAAATCTAGGTCGACAGGTGGTGGAGATCTATACATCTGGCTAAACTATGATTAGATGTTATATTTTCCTTAAAAACAACACCCCGAGCTCTTGGGTGACATCTAGGTTTAGTCGGCAACTAATCCCCCATGTAAATCACTACAACGGTGCTTGGTAATTTTATGCGCAGAAGCCCCAAAATGAGGTTCTTTTGCTCTATTAACACACAAAATCCCTGTTCAAAATCAAAATACCCCTTTGAGGATGGCTGGGACCGGCGATCCTCATTCTCCTAGTAAAATAATTGTAGGGGCATTTGGTCATTTTGACATAGGAAAAATCGAGGCGTTACAGATGAAATGACGAAAAGATATATGCATATCATAAACCAACTAAAAGGATTAGGCAAAAGATATTTTAACTCTGAGATGTTAGAAAAATCCCGAGAAACCTCCTCGCCAAATAGCTGCCTAAGGTCATAGCCATTAATGAGGTAAAAGACCTTCAAACTATTGGCCTAGATGCACTCATTGGGTCTCTTAAAACCCATGAGGTAGTGTTCTCTAAAATATATGATGAATCTACCAAGAAAAGCAAGTCTATGGCCTTAAAGTCATCTTAGCAAAAGCCAAATGTCAAAACGTGCTCGGAGGGCACCGCGACGGGAATGACAACCGATTTTTTAAAATAAAAAAACAGGAGTCGCCACCAATTTTAATTCTGGTTAAAATTAGAAAACCTTTTGATTTGCAAACTGGTCTTTTAAAAGAGATTTGAGGTTCGGGAGTCTGATTATGATTAGAGAAGGGTGGAAACTTAATCCTACTGCACCCCTAATACATCCGTATAAATACGGTTACCCTAGAGCTTATTATGCAAAATGATTATAATTTTGTAATATTTATTTTCCCCAAAACTTATAACAATTGCATATTAACAAAAGAATAAAATTAAAATTAAAACAAGAAGTAAAGAACAAATTTTATGAAAAAAAGATTTTGGCTTGATAGTTGTTGGCTACGCCGACGTATCCTCTGGTGCAATAAGGAACTCAAAGCCACGTCGTTCTGTAGAAAATAATTATATGTTGAATTGATTTTATATAAAAAAAAAAACTAATTTTCAAGAAACTAAAACCCATTCTTGCACAGGATTTAGGATAGTATGAACTATACAAAAAACCCTTACATTCTCATGAAACTTGAGGATAGCATGCTATACATCAATATCACAAGTTGTCGCATGGACTTTATTATTGAAACAAAACTTTTAAAATAGAAATATGCTGATTGATTTTAATTTTTGAAAATGAATGAAAACATGAATTGATTGATTTTAATTTTTTTGAGAAGGATTTTTGATTATTAAATGGAAAGAAAATATTTTTGACAAGTTTTAATTTCAACTAGAAATAGCAAAATTAAATCATAAACATAAACTCACAATTAATTTAAACAAAACATATAAACATATAAAATAATTTAACTAAAAAAAAAATTCATAGATACCACATATACAATTAATTTAACAAAAACGCACAAACATAAAATAATTAAATTAAAAAAAAAATAAACACAATCACATAAACAATTTAAGCAAAGCACATGAACATATATATAAAAAAAATTAAAGTGAATCATAATTAAACAAAATATAAAATAATTAACAAGTACATAAACACAAGAAATAATTAACTAAAAATAAACACAAAACATAAATATACAAAACATACAAGCATATAAAATAGATTTTTAATTATTATCAGATAGTTATTTTGTAAACAAAAACAATTACAAAAAAAGATTTTTAATTCTAAGCCCAACTAGCCTATAGACCCAATACAAACTAACCCCAATAAAAACAAAAAAGAACTTAAAAAAAAAAATTAAACCTCTCTCTCTCCACTTTCACATGGTCACACACACTCAGCACTCTCACACCGACACACACGCACATCCACAGACACAAATCACTCACCACCACTAATACAAACGCACCTTTCACTCACCATCATTGTTACACGCACCCGGAGAGAGAAAGGAGGAAACGGGGAGAGAGAGAGAGAGAAACAGAGATGCAGAGAGAGAGAGAAGAGGACGCTGAGAGAAAGAGGCTATGAGCTGTGAAGGTCAAGGCGAGCGCCGGGTACCCTCGGCGAGCAAGGAGGGAAGGAAGGCCGCACGCCGCAATCGCAGGAAAGGAAACAGTGGTTTGCGCGGAGGTCACGATGGATGGGTTATGGCATTCACGAAAGGCAGCTGAGGAAAACCGAGATGTCACCGCGGGGGAAGGAGGAGCAGCAGACGCCACCTCATGGGAGCAAGCCACGCGGTTGCGACTCTCATAGGTGGCTGAATCGCGATCTGGCCGCGGATCGGGTGGAGCTTCCGATGGTGGCTGGAGCGGCGAAAAGAGAGGGATGGGCGGTGGTTTTCGCGTCAGGGCTTTGGTTTGTGCCGGCGACGGGACGGCGATGATGGCGATTCATGGAGGAGGAGGCATGGGCTAAGGGATGAGGGAGATGTGGTGGTGGAGTTTGATGATGATGAAAATGGCATGGAAGGCCGCGGCTGGTGGTAGGGAGGAGGAGCACCGCCGCAGCCTCCTCCTTTCTTTCTTCTCTTTTTTTTAATTTCTGATGCAAAAATTGATGCTGTTGATGTTGGATTTTACCTTGTCTTTTCCTGTTGTTGTTACTGACTGATTGAACTGAATTGTTGCTGGGTTAATTGAACTGAATTGTGGTTGGATTGTCACTGAGTTTGGAATTTCCTTGCAGGTTGATTCAAAATTTTTCGCATCCCTCCCAAAATTCTTTTCCCTCCCTAAGTATATGATGTTCTTTTGGTCAAACAAAATTATTGAGATCATTTTTTTATAGGTTGGCTGCCATCATAAAAAAGAAAGAGAAATGATGCTGTTGAGGGGTGGGTTATGATGATGTCCGCCCGGATCCGATGTTCTTTTGTTTTTTTATTTTTTTTATTTTTTTATTTTTATTTTTATTTTTTTTTGGGATGGGGATCCAATGTTCCCATTCTCTTTTTTTTTTTAAAAAAAATGAGAACAGGCTAAAAGAAAAGGTAATGGGCTAAAAAAAAGATAATAGGAATGGGTTCTAATAAAAACTAGCAGAACAGATAAAATTAAATAAAATAAATAAACGAATAAGATCAAAATAAAAAAAAAGATGGAAGTTACTAAAATATGGTGTTCACACCAAATAATGCTAAGGCAATGGAAGTTACTAAAACCTCTGATGAAGATGAAGAAATTGATGATGAGATAGAAGAAGAAGATGGGAACGAGCTTTCCATGCTAGTGAGGAAGGTGTCTAATGCTTGGAGAGCCAAGATGAAGAGAAGAAGGGATATCAACCTCAAGAAGGACAGAGAAGGCAAGGTGAAGCCTTAAAGTGTCACCTGCTACAACTGTAGGGGAGAAAGGACACTTCAAATCGGAATGTCCTAAACTCAAAGGCCTATAGAAGAAGTTCATGCCTAAGAAAAAAGGCATGCTCGCCACTTAGAGCGAATCTGAGGAAGAAAAAGAAGGATCAAGGGATCAGAAGATCAGGAGGAGATGGATGTTGCCAACCTATGCTTCATGGTAGGCTATTCACCAAAAGATGAACCTGAGGTAAATAATTCTAACTCTTATCTTTCTTATAATGAACTTTTATACTTATATGAAGAGCTACTTGAAGACTCTCAAACTTTTTCCTCTCACTAGCTCAACCTAGAAAAGGAACATAAAAGGATTGTTTTAGAACTTAAAATGGCCAAGACAGAAGCTAAGAATCTAAGGTTTGAAAAAGAAGAACTGAAAGATGAAAATAAAGTTTTAAATGTAAAAATCAATACGTTAGAATTCGAAGTTGCGGGTAAAAATGAAAACACTCAGAAGGTTGTTTCTAAACTTAAAAGAACTTTAAAAATTCTTAAATCTGACCTAGAAAAAATAGTGAATGGATAAAAGAATCTTCATCTAATGTTTGGAGGTCAGTGGCCAGATTTTCAAAAGACTGGGTTAGGATATAAGAAGGAATTTGATGAGAAAGGAAAATCAACTCTCTTTAAGAAAGAAAAGAACAAGGCTTCTTATACTTTCTGTTTTAAGAAGGGTCATCCACCTAACAAATGCTTCATGAAAAGGAAGTCAGTTGAAAAGGTTGAAAAACCTCTTTCTCGAAAGACTAACTCAATAAGACCTAAGAAAATCTAGGTATCCAAAATAAAAACTGTGTTTCTTGCAAGTATGCCAAAGAATGCATGTGGAACCTAATAACAAGTGGTATATAGATAGTGGCTGCTTTAGGCACATGTCCGAATTCAGAAGGTGGTTCAGAAACTTGCGACCTAAAGATTCTAGATCAGTGAAATTTGCTGATAGCGGTAAGGCTAAGGTCATTGGCATAGGAAATGTTGGTAAGGATGATTCTCCCCAAATTTCTGATGTCTTATTTGTTCACAACTTATTAAGTATTAGCCAGTTTTGTGACCAAGGCTTTAATGTCATTTTTAATGCTCATGCTTTCAAAATACTCACTTGCGGACAAGTTATTCTGTTTGGTAAGAGGCATGATAACACATATGTGTTATTCTTGGATGATCTGAGAGATCAAGATATAAAATGTCCCGTATCCTTCACGAATGTTAAGTGGTTATAGCATAAGAAGGTTGTACATGCTCATATGAAGCATATTTTTAAGCTCTCTCAAAAAGAGTTTGTTAAAGGCCTTCCAAAGATCAAATTTGATAAGGACTCAACTTTTGATTTTAGTGAGAAAAGTAAGCAAACCAAAACTTCTTTCCATAATAAGCATGTGGTTCTATCTACTAGACTACTTAAGCTTTTACATATGGATCTCTTTGGACCAATCAAGACCGCAAGTCTTGTTGGAAAGAGATATTATCTTGTCATAGTAGATGACTACTCTAGATTTACATGATTTATCTTTCTAGCTTCTAAGGATGAGGTAGTTAAAAGATTCAAAGTTTTTGCAAAACATATTTGCACCAAAAAAGATTCCCAAATCAGCTCTATCAGATCTAATCATAGGGGAGAATTTGAGAATTATATTTTCAAAGAGTTTTGTGAAAATTATGGAATCCTTCATGAGTTTTTCATTCTCAGAACTCTCCAAAAAAATGGAATTACTGAAAGGAAAAATAGAAGCTTGCAAGAAATTGCCAAAACAATACTATTAGAAAGTGGTTTATCAAAAGGTTTTTTGGGCAGAGGCTGTAAACACCTCTTGCTATATACAAAATAAAATCTTTCTACGGCCAGTTCTCAAGAAAACTCCTTATGAGCTATGGAATGGTAGAAAACCCAATATTTCATACTTTCATATCTTTGGCTCATCATGTTTTATTGTTAATACCAAGAACAAACTTGCAAAGTTTGATGCTGAATTTGATGATGGCATTTTCCTAGGCTACTTCTCTGTCTCTAGAGCTTACAAAGTATACAATAAGTGAATGCTATGTGTTATGGAGACTATTCATATCAAGTTCAAAAAGCTCAAGAAGAACATTGCTGATGATCTTGAAGATCTGGAAGAAAGACTTGAAGGAATGAATCTAAAAGAAATTTCTGATAGCATGATGATGAATGCAAAATCTTTAGAATGTAAGCTCCAGAACATAAGCACTTTAGAAAGCTTTCTTAGAACTCCAAAGCGATCAGAAAGAGATATTTCTGAACATAAAGAAGAGCAATCTGAAGATTAAAAAGAAGCTGAAGAACCTCAAAGTCACAGAAACTATAAGAGAGTTTCTGATTTAAAGGCACTTTCTCATAACAGAGTTCTTGGAGACATTTCCAAAAGTGTAAGATCCAGATCATCCCTCAGAAATATGTCAAATTATGCTTTCATATCTACCATTAAACTTGAATGCATTGAAAAGGTTTTGAGTGATCAAAGTTAGGTAGATGTTGTGTAAGAAGAACTGGACCAGTTCGGGAAAAACAAAGTCTAGATGCTTATTGAAAAACTGAAAAGAAATACTAACATTGGAACAATGTGGGTTTAGGAATAAGCTCAATGAAATTGACAAAGTCATCAGGAATAAAGCAAGATTGGTTGCACAAGGTTATAATCAATAAGAAGGAATTGATTATGATGAAACCTTTGTACCAGTAGCTAGACTTGAAGCCATTATATTGCTACTTGCTTTTGTTGCTTTTAAAGGATTCACGCTTTACCAAATGGATTTAAATATGCATTTCTAAATGGATTCATTTATGAAGAAGTATATATGAGGCAGCCTCTTGGATTTGAGAGTAAAGACTTTCCCAACCATGTTTTCAAGCTAACTAAGGCTCTCTATAGTTTGAAACAAGCTCCATAAGCTTAGTACGATAGACTGAGCACCTTCTTACTGAAGAATAGGTTCAAGAGAGGTAAAGTCGATACTACTCTTTTTACTCTTGAACAAAATAATAACTTTCTGATAGCTCAAATATATGTTGATAATATCATATTTGGCTACTGATTATTCTCTCTGTGAAATGTTTTCAAAATTACTGCTAAGTGAATTTGAGATAAGCATGATAGACGAACTCAAATTCTTACTCGGTTTGCAAATAAAACAGTAAAAGGAAGGAATCCTGATCCATCAAGAAAAATATGAAGAAATTTAATATGAATCAAGCCACCAATGAGTAACCCCATGTATCCATCTTAAATCATTGATGCTAATGTGAATGGTGACAAAGTTTCAGAAAGTAATTTTCATAGAATGATTGGTTTACTGCTGTGCCTTACAGCTAGTAGACCAGACATTAAATTAAGTATGGGAATTTATTCTAGATTTTAATTTAACCCAAAGCAATCACACTTAAATGCTGTTAAAAGAATCCTTTGATTTTATCAGGTACTACTAATCTCAGCTTATGGTATGAGAAAGGTATTTCTTATGAAATTGTAGGTTTTTGTGATGCTGACTTCATTGGAGATAAAATTAAAAGAAAAAGCATCAGTGGTTACTGTAGTTTCTTTGGAAAAAGCTTGTTAGATGGTCATGCAAAATGCAAAATACAATTGCTCTCTTTACTGCTAAGGCTGAATATATAGCTACTACAAATTGATGTACCCAAATACTGTGGATGAGGAATCAGCTGGAAGATTATCACCTGAGGTATTCCAAATCCCTATCTACTATGATCATACAAATGCTATTAATTTTTCTAAGAATCCTATCTAGCACTCTAGATCCAAGCACATTGATGTTAAACATCATTTTATTTGTGATCATGTTAAAAAGGAGATTTTGAGTTAATATTTGTGAATACTGAAGACTAAGTGTCAGATATATTCACAAAGCCATTAGCTAAAGATCGTTTTTGTGTTTTGAAAAAGCTCTTAAATTTAGTTATTTTTAAATCTGCATAAGTATTCATGCATGAACCATATCTAAATACTCTATCTCTCCATAACTCCAAGTTAAAGCCTAAAGAGGAGAACTTAGTTTGCAAGACCCGTATCAAATTAAAGATCAGAATGCCAGTTTGAAAGTTCAAAAAGAAGATGTGTTGATCAAAAAGAAGATGTGATGGTCAAAAAGAAGAGCTATGGATAAAAAAAATGAAGAATATATGGGGTCATAGGATTTAGAATATGAAGATATGCATATGATGAGTATGTGGTGAGTCTTCGATGGGTCAAAAAGTGAATAGTGAAGCTTGGAAAGAAAGATCTTTAGAAAGTGCACTCAAGAGTCATAAACCACCCTTTTTGAAGAAGAATGAAAAGGCGGGATAATTTTCACCCTTTTAAGTTACTCTTTCCCATATCGCTTCACCTTTAGTCAGTCACAGCACATCACTTAAATAATCCCCATTCTTCACACATCATCTTTTTACCTTTATCTTCAATCTCAAGAATGCTATCTCAATCGTTTCATCTTCTCTCATACTTCACTTCTCTATAACTGCTACTTCTTCTCTTAAACCCTCATTTCCTATAACTGAAACCTCAATCTTCTCATAAACCTTCTCAAGATTTGATCTTTTTACTCCTTTTCATACATAAGCAATGGCTGAAGGCAAGCATTTTTACAGTCGCATCGCTAACATAGGAAAACTTCTCATGTTTGACAAACTAATGCATCAGGAGCACTAAGTTAGGAACTTCTCTCAATGCCTAGTTGCTTCTAGGAAAGGCTCGGAAAGGAACTGATGACCCAAGTTCTCATCCTACTGGAGGTTATCACCTTTCAAGGATGGGAAGGTTTTCTTAACTTTACAGACCGAGCTTTTACTGGGATGGTTACAGCCTTTTATTCTCAATTTGTACAGGTGTCTGTGTCTGTAATGACATCTTATATTAGAGGTTTTGATATTGAGCTTAGCACCATTGATCTCTCCAACATCATCAATGCTCCTAACGAGGGATTCAGATGCTCCTCTGGAGAAGACTGGTTCATGACTCTTGGAGTCTCAGTAGAGGAGATTTCCAGATGTCTCATTAGTTCTCCTAGATCTTATTCTAGTGAAATTACTTTAGCCTTATTAAACTCCAATGCAAGGCAGGTTTTCACCATCATCTAGTTCTCTCTGCTTCTAAGATTGGGAAGCATGCATCTTCTAGTGGGAATGGACTGCATGTTGCTCTTCTATTTACTAACCAAAAAAGGGTAAACTTGCCCAGATTATTTTTTGACTACATGCTGAGTGTGATTTCTCCAGAGAATAAGAGAACTGCTACTATTCCATATGGGGTTCTATTGACCAAGACCTTTGAGCACTTGTATTACCATTTGGCAAATGAGTAGTATGAATATCTAGAAGGTAATGTGTACTCATTCAACTCCGTCAGAACCCTATGGAAATCCATCGGTGTTGCCATATCTGATGTCAGGAGACGAAGCCTGAGGATAAGATATGCAGCCGTTGAAAGAGTTGCTAAAAAATTTGCCACGAGAGGAAGGAAAAGAAAAATAATCATTCTTGAAGACAGTTCTAAGGATAACCAAAGACCTGAAGTAATAGTCAAATATGGAGAATCTCACTCTGATTCATTTACCATCTCAAAGTCTAAGGAAAAATCAACCTTAGACATGCTGAAGGGAAAAAGAATCCTCCTCCTCCTCTGAGTCATCAGATTTTGAAGAAGCTTCTTCAAGAGAGATACAAGGAAATGAAAAACTTGATCCTCCTGCTACTACCTCTCCTCGTAGGTTAGAACCGCCTCCCATTTCAACTGCACTTAATCCATCTCCAGCTTAGGGTGGTAAACCCTCATCAAGCCAACCTACACCAGCAGTATTACTGAACTACATAGAGGTTCAACTACTGCTGCATGAAGAATGACTTATCAACAATCGGCTCGACAATGGAAGCACTGTCACGAAGTCATAAAGCACTGCTACTGGAGATTCTTCATGAGGTCAGGCGCCGAGGCTAATGATGGTGTTCCTAGTTTCCAGCACACCTCTTTTTATTGATAATAAAAGGGGGAGAAAAAATATAAGAAAATCTTGTGCTGTGAAAAACATGGGGAGTATGCTGATGGGGAGCCAATATAGAGATTTTTTTAGCATCAGCATATTTTTTGTTAAAAACAATTTCTTTCTTGCGGATATTAAAATTGCTCTTTAGTTTGATTTATTACAATCTGTTCTATTTTTTACTCTGTTTAAATTTGTTTTATGCTTGCCCTGTGGTATATTTATAAATGTTTGTATGTCTTGCTTAGATAATCAGGCATTTTACACCGATAAATAGGTGTTCTTTTAATCCGCTTAATCTGACAACTCATTATATCTTTTATATGCTTATTAATGCTCTGATGTATCATGTATTGATACTCTAGTACATGATTAGCTGATGCTCTGATATATCTTGTGTGTAAAAATTTACTTGAAAAGTATGTCATTTATTTTAAGCGATTATTTTACAAAATTCTATGCTTTGATACCCATGTGAAGAGTTTCTTAACTCTCTATATATGCTCAATATTGCTCTTGCTCTGATTTGACTAGGGACTGATCCCTATTGAGCTTCAGAAACTTAGAAAAGTATATACTGTTTCTTTTTAAGGTTTCTTTGAGCATCAGGAGTTGCATAAGTATCAATCCTTGTTTTTGTTTGCTCAAAATGCTCTTATGCATGTCTCTTTCTTTCTCTCTATCTATCACACACATACACACACACACATATAAAATATGAGCATCCACTTTCAAAAATATGTTTGGATAAAGAAGTGCTAAATAAAGGGATTAATCAAGATAATATATCATAAGTATTTCTTATTAGTTATTCAAGCAAGTGAATCTTTCGAAAGGTCGCTTATGACTGAAAATCGAGTTGCTTGTGTGAACAAGGCTTAAACGATATTTTCTTTGATAAATTGCTCTAATATCTTTCAGAAAGAACTCTGAGCTAGTTCAAAACTTCATGAAAAATAACAACAACTATGATTTAAGTTACTTAATGCTACAAAATGTTTTTCTTATTCATATCATACTTTAAGCAAAGAACTTCTTGAAAATCAATTTCTGTGATAAGTTGAAAGAATATTAATTATCACGCTATACTTTCAGTAATATTTCTTTCAATATCTCTTCAAAAGATTTTTTGCAAATTGGTTTGTCATCATCAAAAAGAGAGAGATTGTTAACTTCAGAACCCTTCCAAGAAGCTTTAATAAAATAAGTTTTGAATGACAACAAAGCCAATTAAAAGAAAAGACTTTGAAGAATGACTAATGTTTATCTTGAGTTTCTTGAAGAAGTAAACAGGCTTTATCATTTAGCATATCAAGGCTTATTTGAACTAGAATAATTTCACTTTACGTATGCAAACATGTTTTATCTCATTTTAAGAGATATGACTAAATGGAAGTGATAATTATATCCATATTTGAGCTTTAAATGGCTAACAATTTGAAAGAAAAGAAACATCACAAGAATCCAAGATTTGGAACTTTAGAAAGTAGCACTAGATTTCAAAAAGTACACCTAATATATGTGCCACATTGAAGTTAAAAGCCCGTAAGTGTGACTAAGATGGACAAAGTGTATCCTTAAGCATTTTTGCTCTTAGTGTATGGATTTGCTCTGTTTTGACTTCAGGTTTAGCCCATTGGCCTATATATTTATCCACCTTCACCCAAGCCCTATTACAACCAAAGGTAAGTCCTCTTGATTCAATATGCATGTGAGTGTGACAAATGGAGAATGAGACCCTTGACAAGCCTATGGTAATGCATTTTCTTTTGAGGTGATTTGAGTGTGCATCATAACCCAAAACACTTGAGTGAATTAGTGGCAAACACTACCTTGGGAGGATTTTTGTATTTGATCCATGCATCATATATGAATTCGACTTTGTGTGCTATTTTCATGTTCATGCCTTGCTTGTTGTAAGTCTTCAATTGTTGATGTGACAACTCACTGTTGGGCCACTAGGTTCCTTAGATTGGTGTATTATCTTTTTCCATGCATTATGCATTTTTATAGTTAGTAGAGTTAGGAGTCCAGCACTTTGCTACATCCCTTTGAGTCTCTAGCATGAGGACATGCAATTGTTTAAGTGTGAGGGAGTTTGATGGGTTGCATTTATGCACCCATTTTCCATCATAACTCTGAATAATTTGCATTTGGATTGTATTTAATTAATGTTTAATTGATGAAATTAGACTTTGTTCTCGCTATGCATCATTGCGTAATTTCATGGCTATTGGCACCATTTTAAAGTAAATAATTGTATTTGGAAGTTGCCTGTATTTTTAACCTTTTATTTGAACATTGTTGAGTATCAAGGACTACCAAGTTAGAGCATTGGAGCAAAAAGAAGTGACTCAAGCACAATGTTTGCAGCCCAGGCAGTCATAAACTCATAGGCCGTGCCACTTGGGCCTAATTACGCGTCTCTGTGCAAGGCTTTTTGGAAGAAAAACAAAAGAAGAAATTGAAGACTCCCATTCAGACACGGATGAAGGATTTGTTTTTTAGCTTTCTCTCACTAGGAATTCTTTTTCCCTCTCATTCTCTCTCTAGGCTAGGGTTCTCCATTACTATTTGCTTGGAATTTATGATTGCATTTATTACAGCTTTTCTTCAAACAGAGATTGTGATTCTCCCCCAATGAAGGAGTTATTCCCTTACCATGCACAGGAATAACTGAAGATCAATTTTGTTCTTGAGGTTCCTAATTTCAGTGCAGTTTATGGTTAGCTTTTTGTTCCTATTACTTTCTCTTTTAAATATCAATTGTGATGATTATTGTGATTGTGTTTTTAAGAGTTGTTAATTGTGCATTCGTTTGCGTGCATAATCTAGTTACCATTGGGGTATTAGGTTGATTGATTTAATTACATCCAATTGGTAAGGGATTGAAATTAATTCCGTTAGGAATTAGGTTGCTATAATTGGTAATTAAGTTGGCATAGGTTCATAGAATCACGATCGTGAATTACTAGTTCGTGTGTCAGCCAAACCTTTAGTAGGAGTACGATTATATAACCGCTAAGTAGAATTGCATCATTGTTGTGTGATAGCATGATTAATGAAAGTAACCACCGCCATGAATCTATTTGTTTGAATTGATGATAGAACAATCCTTGATCTGAAGGAATCTCTATGTAGGTAACTTTCGCATTATAATTTTTCTCAATTTAATTTGGTTTCAAACAATTCCAAAACCCCTAATCTTTCGAACCAATTAGATCACTTCCATGTGAGACGACCCAGATTACACTATCGCTACATTTTTTGTGTAATTTGGTTACGAAATTATTCTCTAATTTGTTGCGGGCGACGAGACCCGTACTAAGAAGACTCCAGAATCATCAAGGAATTGATGTTGCATATCAGAAAGCTTACTTACAATAATACATGCAATTTACAAGAAAAGGAGGAAAAAAATTTGAAATTCAAATTTGAATTTGAAAAATCAAAACCCAGTTTTAGAACTAGTGTGACATCTCTTTTTCCATTATGGTAAAATATCCCAGTTTCTAGAAGAAAGAGTTTAGAACACACATTCAGAAAGTAAGAGTAGTTTTTGAAGGGACATCAGAAACCCCAACCTTGCAAGGGCTTCTGCAATAGCTCTGACAAATAGACAGGCTACTCTTCCAGTGTAATGCCCGGTGACAAGAGCAAGAGTGATCACCGGTGCGAGAAGGCACGGACAAGGAACAGCTCCTAGCAAGGCCTCTAAGTGGAGGGGTACATAAATAAACTGATTACACACCAGAATAAGAGGGATCTTAAGACTGTGTTGGTATGGGATTACATAGTTAAGGAGGGCTTATATGAATTGATTTGTACTACCTATATCAACAAGATGCATATTCTTTTCGGTAACCTATCACTAAAGAATTCCACAATTAAGCGTGCTTGACTTGGAGCAATTTTAGGATGGGTGACCTCCTGGGAAGTTTTCCCAGGAAGCGTGTGAGTGAGGACAAAGCATGCTAAAAAAACTCGTGTTGGTTTGTGGGGATAGGCGCCAATCCATAAAGCAGCAGGGGATGTAACATCATCAATATTTTCTTAATCTGTCATTTTGAACGTCTCATATTGATGAACTAGCATACTGATTTTAGTTTTTTTTTCACTTGATCAGCGTCTTCGTGTAGCATGTATATTTCTTTTGCAGTGTTACAAGCAATGATTTTGTTATACTCAGCTTTGCTTGGTGCACAAGTGAGTAGGTACTTAGCTTTTGAGCTCAGTTGAACTCTGGCCTTGTGTTGCTTTGTCCTTCTACTCCGGGAAACTTCTCTTGATGTTGAGGGTGCATCATTTGTTCCTGGAACTTCCTCCATTGGAACATAATATCCTTCTTGTATGATCTCCCACAAATCAAGACTTGTGTATTTTATGAACAACTTTATTTTGTTTCTCCAATAGGCATAATCTCGACCATCAAATAATGGTGTCTATTGATGGAGTGTCCTTTAGCTATATGAATATTCTGTGTTATTCGCCCCTAGGATCTTTGTCCTTTGTAGTCATTAGAGTGGTCAAAGCCTTAGAGGCCAAGCTCTAATACCACTTGTAGGTAAGAAAGCGCACAAGAAGGGGATTGAATCGTGCTTTGCCTTTTCTTTCCCTATTTATCTTTTGAAAAACTTAATCAAGATACTACCAAGCCATGAGCTTGAAGTACGGTTGAAACAGTGTTAATGACTTCAGAAAGTGAACTTTTTGAAGTCACTAAATACGAAATAAATGTGTGAAAGAAAGCTTTTCCAGAAATGATACATTAAATAAACCAAATACAGAAATAAAATAAGAGATAAAGGAAAAAAGAGACACTGCTCGAGAGTTTTATCTTGGTTCGGCCAACCTATCTACATCCAGTTTTCAACAATCGTTGAGTTTCACTAAACCTTACTCTTACTAGAGAAAGAACAAGGATAGTCTTTACAATAGTCTTCCCAAGCTCTCAGTAGTAACCAGTAGATAACTCTTACTGCTACAAACTAAGTAGTTATTCACCAGCCTCTTCAACTTGAGGTAAGTAGTCTTTAACTAGCTTCATCAAGCTAAACAGAGTAGTATTTGACTAGCCTCTCTAAGCTAAATTGTGACCAGCAAATCAATTTTATTGTCGCATTGCAAGTAGTCTTTTGACTAGCCTCTCCAAGCTAACTTACACTGATCACTATTGGATCGAGGTTACAAAGATTTGTATTTAGATTTGTAACTCAAAATAACCTACACTCAAGTTTCCTTAAGATTTACAATGAAAGACCTGGGAAAAACTTGAATGACTTCTTCCTAGCTATTCTTTCTTGGAAGAATGTATGAACAATGAAGGAATATTGAAAGAAGATTTTTACAAGCAAGGGAAATAATTACAAGTAATGAGCTTTACAAAAAGATGAAGGAGAAATTTTCACAGAGTTTTTATTCCTTGTGCAACGTCTCTCTTTTTCTTTGAAAGCACAGTATCTCTATTTATAGATGGTTTTCCTTGTGACCATTGCGCTTGATCAGATCTCCAGGTGACACGTGTTGATCATCGATTTGTGTCTTGGAAATGCAGTCTAGAAGAGTAGCCTGTCTGTTTATCAGAGTTATTGTAGAAGCCGTTGCAAGGTTGAGGTTTCTGATGTCCATCCAGAAACTGCTTGTACTTTCTAAACATGGTTTTTGAACTCTTTCTTCTAGAAGCTGGGATAGTTAACCACAATGGCAAAAGAGATGTTACGCCAGTTCTGACACTGAGTATTGACATTTCAAATTCAAATTTGAATTTCAAATTTTCCATCCTTTTCTTGTCGAGCACACTATATCAGTGTAAGTGAGTTTGCTGATCATGGTATCATTTCCTTGATGATTCTTGAGTCTTCTAGTCTTCAATCAGAGTTTGTTGATGAACGAATCTTTATGAATATGATGATTGAAGATAGTAGAACACTTTGGCTTCAATATTTGTTTGATATCTTCATTTCAGTTGTACTTCTGCAGTCCAGTGCTACTTTCTGAAGTCCCAAATCTTGCTTTTGTGCAATGTTACTTTTCTTCAAATCGTTAGCCATTTTAAGATCGAATATGGATATCATTATCACTTCCATTTAGTCCATATCTTTTAAAACGAGATAAAATATGTTTTCACATGTAAAGTGAAATTATTCTCATTTAAATAAGGCAAATGATAAAGTCTACTTAATTCTTCAAGAAACTCAAGATAAACATTAGTTATTTGCTATAAATTGGCTTTGTTGTCATTCAAAACTTATTTTATTAAAGCCTTTTGGAAGGATTCTAGAGCTAACACTTTCAACTTATCATAGAAAGTGATTTTCAGGAAGTTCTTTTACTTAAGGCATGATATGAATAAGAAGAACATTTTATCGCCTTGAGTGACTTAAATCATAGCTGTTGTTATTTTTCATGAAGTTTTAAACTAGCTCAGAGTACTTTCTATAAGATATCAGAGCAGTGTGTCAAAGGAAATATCGTTTAAGCCTTGTTAACACAAGCTGCTTGATTTTTAGTCATAAAAGACCTTTCTGAAGATTCACTTGCCTGAATAACTAACAAGAAATACTTGTGATATATTATCTTGATTAATCCTTTTATTCAACACTTCTTTATCCAAACTCATTTTTCAAAAGCGAATGCTCATACATATATATATAGATACAATGTAACAACCTAATATTTAACTTAACATGCCTAGGACGTCTCCAAGTTAATTATTAGTTATTACTCATTTGTTCCAGTTCTGAATTCTAATTTTCAGAAAATACTTAACAAAAATGTGGGTAAAATTTTTCCTTTTGAAGATAAAGATGAAAACGGGAGCCAATCGTGAGATAGTTCTATCGTACTATACTTAGAAACACGAGCTAGGTGACCTCAACCTAAAACTCCAGAGCTTAACCATTAGTCTCAGAACCAGGACATGTAGTGTCCGACCTTATTATGGCTTGGCCACTAGGCTTTATAGCTCGGACACGTAGTTTTCGACCTCACCATAGCTTGTTCACCAGTTTTCAGAGCTTGGACACGAGGGGTCCACTATAGTTCAGCCACCGGTCTTCAAAGCTCGAACATGCGGTCTTAGGGCTCAGACATAAGTCTCAAAGCTCGGTCACATGACCTCAGAGCTTAGCTCGGATATGTCTCAGAACACAGACACATGGGCTCAGAGCTCGGACACAAGGTATCCAACCTCCTACGACATTGTTCCGGATTGTTGAGGACATCTAAATCGTTCATCTTGCAAAAAAAAAGTAAACGTCCAAGTAATAAAAAGAAAAACAAGATCTCAGACATAACAAACCATCATATATATATATATATATATATACACACACACACACACACATATATATAAGAGTTATACTGTACACCTAGTCATTAATACAGTCATCCATGTGGAAAATATATTAGAAAAACATAAACATACATCAACCAGAAAACCTCGTCCACTCATGTGTACCCCTATGCTGTTGCCCGTCCCAATGGAGAGGAACATAATCGACCCACTAAGCCAGCTCGGCCGGTGTAGACCAATGGAAAGCAGGTCGGGCATGAGCCCTACGCCGAGGTACCTCCTCGTCTTGGCTGAGTTACCGTGGCCTCGCTTCCTTCACCGATCTCTGTAGAAGGGGAAGACCTAATGGACGGGAACTAGGAGGATGAGTCCCCGAAGGGATTTGTCTCTTAATGAACTAGGGGCGAGCGGGGAACATACCCTGGATAATCTCGTACAGCCGAGGTAGCAGCAAGGGTGTGACGAGTCCACTCTCTGCGAAGGCGAGCACGCTCAAAGAGAAGCTCGTCGGCATAAGGCGAAGTAGGGGTGAAACAGAAACCGATGACTGGATGAGTGAACAGACGCTCTAAAAACACAAACATGTGGCATTAACGTATATTATGAACAACGCCATCATCCTCTGAAGATGCAATGGAAAGAAAAATAGGGAGAGTGAGAAACTTGTACAAGAATCTTAGTAGGGATATTATCCTATCTTGGTGTCATCTTCTACGTCCTCAAGAACCTTGGGTTTTATTATAAGAAGGTGAACATGCATAAGGTTCAATTATTAAGTTTTTCAGAGGTTATTTATTCAAGGTCCGTACATTTTAACATGCATCTTAATGCATAGATGCAACATGATGAGTTATGCCAATGCCATAACAATCCATTACAACACAAAGGATGCCCGTTAAACTAATATGATCGTCCACTTGTTGATTTACGAGGTGACTTGAGTTGTTATCTGATTAGAGTGGGGCCGCCCTACTACTCTCCCTTTTGAGAGTTCTAGGTTATGAGCTCATACCTTACTAGTCATCACTAGTGTACACTTATCTTCTTGGTAAGCATATTCTCGACTCCCAGAGTACGGGATAGGGGGCAAACGATCACTTCCCGCTGGTCTTGGACCATTCACGAAAAGTTCACCTCCTAGAATCACCCTACGCTAAGCCTGACTTGTTTACGAAACGGGTCATCTCCCTGGATCACCCTACGCCGTGTAATACCCCGATTTTTCTGTTTGAGGGAAATGACCAAAATGCCCCTGAGGTCATTTCCTGATCCAAATTCGAGGGTAACCAACTCGGTCATCATCGAAGGGTCAACTCAATGTTTGAAGGGGATTGAATGGCCTTTGAATGCTTCCAGAAGCGAAAATCTCGTTCATAGCTTTGGTCGAAATGACCAAAATACCCCTATAGCGTTTTTACGCGGGTAGAAGTGCCAGTTGGGCCCGAAACTTTTCCCAAAGATTTAAAAACACGTTTTCATGTGTCTAGAGGTCTCTGTTCAAGTCCCGGTGGTCCCGGGCAGTTTTGTGCAAAATTACGATTTTGCCCCTAGAATAGTGTTTTTACGCCTAATGACGTAATTAAGCAAACCTAAGCAATATTAGGCTCTAAACGAAGATTAATTAATTTTCCTAATTAATCTAGAGTCAAAATAACTTATTAAAATTAATTAGAACCTAAAATTGCTTAGATTAAACTTAAATCCCTTTTTAGAACTCAAGATTCCTAGTCTTGGAATCTTGAATAGTGTTTTCTCTCGCCAATTCCTTAAATCAAGGAAGTGTGTCTAGAGTTGTTTAGACTCTAAATTGAGGATCTAACTCACTAATGGTGCAAGACCACTCCTTAATTATGTCTAGACCACCCTAATTATCCATCTTCCTTACCTAAACATTTTCTTACAAATTCCTAATCTTAAGCATAATCAAAGATACACCTAAACACAACTCCAAACCACAATTAAAATGCAAGAAACTCTCCTCCCTTGGCTGATGCATTTCGGCCACCTCTCCCCCATTTGACCACATGTTGATTTGTTTTCTCACTCAAAGAACCATGCTTGAGGCCATACCTTGAACCATACCTCACCATGCCTCAAGACCACATTATCTCACCTCATGGAACTCATGGATGCCTCCATTCTGCACCCTCATGGTCGAAACCCCTTCAGCCACACACACTCTCCATTTGCTTCATTTCTCTATAAATAGAATGCCTTGAGGAGCTTGCACCACTTTTAGATCATTTGCTAAGTTTAGGAACACTCAAAGCTTTTCTTTTCTCTCAAAGTTCTAGTGTTCTTCAAGTTCTTCAAAGTTCTTCATCATCTTCATCTTCTTCTTCCATCTTCAAGTTCATCACATCAAGTAGGGATTTTCTTTCAAGTATTCCTTTCTTTAAAGTTCTTGTTCTAAGCTTTATGTTTATAGTTTCTCTTGATTCTTTTTAGAACTTCTTTTCTTCTCCTTTTTCTTTCTCATTTTCGGCCATGGCCCTTGAGGTTCAAAGAAATGAGAGCTTGATGATGAGAGTTTCATGATGATGTTCATCACTTGAAACAAACTCTAGAGCTTGATCTTTGTTCTTGAGCAAAAATGTTTCTAGTTCTTCCTTTCTTGAACTCTTGAGAACTTTAGCTTTGATGATGTTTTAAAATGATTCTATGAACTCAATGATGAGGGCTCATGGTGTTGGTGTTAATATATCACCAAGATCATGGACTCTAGAGTTTCAAATATTTCTTTTCTTGCCTAGATGTTTCGGCCATTTCCTTTTCTTTTGTATGCCTTATGGTTTGATTTTCTAAAGATGTTGTTTTGAGTTCTAAGAACTCTAGACTTTACTTTACCTTGTTTGGATGAGTTTGGGTTAAGGTTTAAGTTCCTTTAAAGTCTTGTTAAGAGCTCTAGAGAGATAAAAATGAACTTGCATAATTTATCTTATGCTTGCACCTATATTTACATTCTTGTTATGCACCTTTACTTTCAAGCTATCACCTAAGAACATAAAGATTAAAATGGAACTTGCATCATCACTTAATTTAATTCTCAAAGCCTTTCTATTTCGGCCTTAAAGTCGATTATTGTTGGGCCTAAAGCACTAAAATAAAGAATTGAACTTGCATTATCACCTAATTAATCTCTCGAATGCCTATCTATTTCGGCCTTAAAGTCGATTGTTGTTGGGCTAAGAGCACTAAAATAAAGAATTGAACCTTGCATATTTACTTTCAAGCTTGCACGTTTAAGTTTATGCCTCGCATATTTACTTTCAAGCTTGCACGTTTAAGTTGATGCCTTGCATATTTAATTTAAGTCATCACTTTATTTTGTAAGCAAGATTAAAAATGAAAAGCATGAGCACATTTATTTCATGTTATAACTTAAAGAACCTAGAGCTCAAAGACTTGCCCATTTCATTCCAAGTTAAAGTTTAATGTGAAACCAATCTTTGAATGCATATTTTCGGCCAAGTAGTGATGATGGACTTGCAATGAGTTTTCATCTAGCTACAAGGACCAATAGTCTATGTTCTAAGTTTTCCATAAAGCTTTACAAACCTTTTCAAGGTTATGTTGTCATGAGATATGACTTTATTCCCTTTTAGGAGATGAAATATATTTTGGTCATTGACCTAAGGCTTCTCTTAGCCTCTTGATGAATTGAAATGATTTGTAAAGAGTTTTAGAAATTCTAAATTGATTTCAAGATAAACTAGTTAACTTATGTACCTAGAAATGTCAATTTAAATCCGTTACTGAAGCTAAATGTTTTCAGTTCTAATATGATGAGTGTGAGACTGTATGATGATGTTTTGATGTGTTAGAATGTGTGAAAATATCATATGATGATGTAGAAATGATTCTATGCATAATAGGTAAGAAACTAGCTAACTAGAAATACCGTAAAGCTAGAATTTAACATAGTTTTGACCCATTTGTTTATGGAACTTATCCAAACTGTTTTAATGGGAGCATAATCAGATTAGGATTGTTTAGACATGAAAAACTTGGTAACTTTTGGATTAGAATCGAATTCTAGCACCTATAGGGAAACTAGTAACTAGAAAACCGTAAAAGTGCAAGTTTAGAACTCTTAGAATGTTTATTCTTCTGGATTCTGTCCAGCACCCTTACAAAATGATAAGCGTGATTAATAATTAGTCCTTAAGCATAGGAATGCCTCATAATTGATTTAGATTTGATTTATAGCGCCTTAGGCGAAGACGGAACCGAGAAAGGGTCTAAAACGTAAGTTCTAGAACCCCGTAATCACAAGTTAGGAATTCTTCCCTATGCTATTTAGATTTAAGTGTGAACATGAGGATTATGAATGATGTTTAATTATGAGCCCTTAGGTGCATATAATATGAGCGATGGATGTTAGAGAACCATATCTCATGATTAAGACCCGTAAGAGTCAAAGCATAAGCTACCGTAAGGATAAACGGTTGAATGTTCCATGATGATGTATGTGGTATGTAAATGATGATGATGTTATTCATATGAGGAATTCATGAGGATATATGTTTATGTGGCATAAAGAAAATTTGGAAGGAATTCGGCGTAATGCCTTTGTGCCGCCGAATTCCCGATGAATTTGGGGACTTAAAGAGATTTTGAAAATTAAGGTACTAAGATGGGTTCTAGGATGACACCGGTTCGGCCGAGCACCTCCATAGAACTCATGTGACATCGGTACCCATTTATACTCTTAGGTGACACCGGTTAGGCCGAGCACCCCTAAGAGGATTGCCCCCTAACCCGTACTCAGATAGTCGGGATTTATGATTTATGATACGCTTATCGTTAAGTGGTAAGTAAGAACTACTGATGACTAGTTAAGGTATGAGCTCATAACCTAGATATGTGACACGTTCTGGGTGACACTGGTTCAGCCGAGCACCCCCAGTTCGATTGTCTTTTAGGGTGGCCCATGAGGAAGAGATGTTTCATAATTATGATTATGTCACTAAGTTTGTCCCATATGAATGTTTCTATTGCCACTTTATGCCACTAAGTATGATGAGGCTTGATGTTATGTCTTATGTATGTGCATTAGGTAGTACCGTGCATACATCTTCTATTATATTGCATTCATGATATTAAGATCATCCTAAAATGAATGGACCTTGGCTAAAGTATATTTCTAAAGTTTAAAATGAACTTAATGCTTGTTCAGTCATTTTGTATAATTAAACCCAAGGTTCCTGAGGACGTAGATGATGACACCTAGGTAGTAGGAGGCCCTACTGAGACTCTTTAGTAAGATTCTCACTCCTTCTATCTCTTTCTTTCCATCACGTCTTCAGATGGCGACGTTCGTAGTGTTCGTGGACACCCCGACATGGGAAGTGCACTATGACCCGGCTCACGGGTCATACCATTTTGAGGGGCAGTGCACGGTGCGGGTTTTCATGTTAAATGGGCGCCTTCGCTCATCCCATGCACACCTATCGCTTCTCCCTGACTGCACCCTATGGCGACGACAAGCGGGTTTTTGAGCGTGCGCGTACACATGACGAGAGAGTGCTCCGCATGCACACCGCCGCCTTAGCCATGCGAGACTATCCCGATTATGTGCCCCGGACCTACTTCTCGTAGACGGACCCGTCCGATGACCCGCCGACCCATCCGATGACCCGCCGACCCATCCGTATAGCGAGAGCTCTGCCCCCTCTCCACCATTGATGAGGGAGGGCAGTGAGGATACCGTGACTCAGCCACGACTTGCACGGCGACCGGAGATGCAGCCACACCGCGGGGGTCACTCTCGATCCCCGTTCCGCCTCTTTACGCCCGAGGAGCTCGCCCAATTTCCCGGATATCTGCCTCGTTCGCGAGATGGACGTCAGTAGGAGGTGACGACCGACCGATGGAGTACCCGGTTAGAGCACACACCACTTAGATGGGGATAAACCTTCTTTTGATTTGAGGTTATCCCATTAGATGCACTCGGGTAGGGGAGTAGATCATGTTTATGTTTATGTTGTATTTCCTTTCATGTATTTCCCTTGTACTAAATTAAGTCACATACTTATAAGTGGGCAAGTTATATATATATGAGATGATATTCAGTGTTATTCATGGTGTGCCTTATGCTATAATGTTATGAGATGTATGTATGATCGTTACATGATATATCGCATCACGCGGCTCTCACTTTGTCTTTCAAAAAAAAAATTACCCGTATTTTCCGCTAAGTATTTCTAAGTAAAATTGAGAACTATGAAGTAACAAACTAATGATTAACCTAAGTATGTTTTAGAGTATTGGGTTAAAAATTAGGATGTTGCACGCCGAGCTCTGCTCGTTTATGCAAGGATCATCTCTGAGTATTTTAGGTCACCTTTAATGCAGGTCATATTAAATAGAAATGCAGAGCAATCACAAAACTTGTTTAATTTGTCATGCTCATAAACTTATAAATCATGCATAAATTTCAATGTACTATAACAGTAAACATGCCATGCTTAACAGGATATCTATCCATTGTCACATATTCATTTAACTCAAACCCAATCATGCAAGTCATCAGCTCATATAAGGTGGAGCTCGGTCGAGGAGGACACAACTCGACCAAAGTGCCAAGGTGTGGGGTTATCAACCCTTGTGAAAGCACAACTCAACCAATAGGCCAGGTATGGGGTCTTCGACCCATGTTGTATCTTTGATAAGCAAAACACTTTTGAAAAGACGTTGTCCATGAAACCACAGTTTCCGTTCAAGTTGAAAGGGATTAGTCTTGAGCTTTAGATATTTTAGGTGATGACATAAACGTAAACATGATAATGCAAGCCTTATTTTAATCTTTGACATTATAAGGTGATGGGAGTGAAAATAAACATGATATGCAAAGCTGAAATATAAACATGAGAATGCAAGCCCATTTGCTTATCTTCAAGATTTAGGTGATAACTGGAAACATAAATATGCTGGACGGAAGTATAAACATGAAATGTAGGTCCATTTACTTGTCTTCGTGATTTAGGTGATGACCGGAAATGTAAATATGTTAAGCAGGAAATATAAACATGAAATGCAAGGCTCAAATATAAATATGAAATGCAGGGGCATAGAAGATAAATATGAATGCATTTCCATTTATTATATCTTTAAGTTCCAAGCTCAAGACTCCTTATTTAGAGTAGTAACTCTAAAACACCATTCAATCTTACATAATGGACGTGAGCTTTAGAATCCTTCAACACCATGGTTCCAAGAAACTTATCTTTGTTTGGACTCATCATCAAGCTCATATTTTTATACACAAAAAGGTTTTAAGGCCGAAATGAAAAAGGAAGAAATGGAAGTTCAGAAAACTGAAAATACCAAAAATAAGACTCATTCATTGTCAACTAATAGTAAAGAAAACACCAAAGAAGAAAATATCTTCAATCAATCTAACTAAGGGAAATAACTGAGAAAAAAGGGCTTTAGAACAAAACTCCCTACCAAAGGTGTTGAGATGAAGAGAGTATGAAAGGTTGAGTGGTGGTTTTCTGGGAAATGAGAAGGAAGAAGAACTTTTAAGATGGAAAACTTAAGCTTGCAGGAAGTGAGCAAATGGCTTTGTGAGCCTCTTGGTATTTATAGAGAAATTTAGACGAAGGGGCTGCAACAATTACGGGACAACGGGAAAAAAATGATGGGTTTCAAAATATTGTGTCAATGCACGGTGTAGGGATGGCCAAGTATAGATTTGGGGCGTAGCCCCCTTTTTAGCATATGTCAGAACGTCTTGCATGGAAAAAGTATATTGACACTCTCTCTCCTAAAAGGAAGTCAATGAAATTAAATGCTATTAACGAAAAAATGGGGTTTTGGTCGGGAGAAGGCAGAGCTTGGTAAGAGGAGGTCGACAAGCGAAGCTTGGTATAAGAGGAACCAAAGTTCGACAAGAGGAGAACATTAAGTGGAGTTTGATTAAGAGAGAGAGAGAGAGAGAGAGAGAGCTCGGCCAACTTGGTCGGAGAAGGATCTTGGTCGAGGAGGAACTCGGCTGAGAAAGCAGAGCTCAGCCGAAGGACATGGCTCCAAAGAAGTGGTGCTCATCCGAAGGGAAGAAGAGCTCGACAGAAAAGGAAAAAGCTCGGCTAATAGCGGATGAAGGTAGAAATGGAGCTCGACCGGAGAGGAAGAGCTCGACTAAGGAAGAGAACTCGGCCAAAGGAGCTCAACCAGAGAAAATGCAGAGCTCGGCCGACAGGTAGCGGAGGTCTGATCCTCTATCTGAGCTTATGATCGGACATTCAAAAATCAAGGCGTTATATATAAGATATGTATAAGAGCATTTTGAGCAAAAAATGACAATGACTTGATAGCCAGCCTCTTGATTTTTTTTGACTTCCCTCGTCAACAAAGAGATTCTTGATTCATGTTTAGCTATCTTTTTCTGCTTAAGCCAAATATCTCTTCTTCTGATGAGTTTCACCAGTTTAGCCACCATCTGAGTTTCTTGTGATGCAGGCTCCTATTTTCTTTTCATTCTTCTTTCATTAAAGTGATAAAGCAGAGTGGATTCCTCCTCCTCCTCGTCCTCCAAGTCCTTGGGTTACTTTCTATGGGAACTAGCTTTCTCTTTCCTTTAGCTTTCTCCTGTTGAGACTCGGCCTTCTAGGATGCTTTTCTGGCTTGATTTCCTTATGTTCGAGGACTCAATCTTGTTAGTTTAGAAGCTAGGATGATGGACCTTTTCCTTGAAGTTTTGAAAGAAGAGGGTATGAATGTAGTTCCTTCCAGATACTCATATCTCTCAATGAGAATAGGGAAGTGCAAATGTTAGAGAAGCCAAGCCATCAACATTCCATATGGAACAGTGGCAGTTCCCTATTTTTCTTTGTGGTTACACTTATCATATAGTCCAGAATGAGTATTGGCAAGTTTACTTTTCCTTTTGCCACCAAGCAATAGAGAAGTATGCAGTCCATGCCAACAAGTGCATTTGTGTTTCAAGGTAAAATAGAGAAGTGGATAACCGTATATAATTTCCTAGCCCTAGCACTCAGCATGGCAGTAGTGATTTCATTTGGCTTGTAAAGAATAGAATCTGTAAGATATCTATACATATCTTCTTCATTTTTCCCTAGAGAGTGAGCCCAATTTGGTAAGGAATTGCAGATGACTCCAGCATTTGGTGTTTTGATAATCTTGGAGAGTCCTGAAGCAGTGATCTTTATAGTGTAATCTCTGATCATTGTTTTGACAGATGAGGCTAAAAGTCTCTCTAGATGAGAATAGAAAGCAGCAACTAATCTTGCGAAGACTCGTTCATTGATCTCCAAATATTCCTCCTATTTTTTAAAAGTAAAGACTTCATCAAAAATAGTTATTTTTTCATGAAGATCTTTCCTAGGTGACTTTCCAAGTGTCTTCTTTGTTGATGCAAAAAATTTTCATAGTGATCCTGCATGCCAGGATCATTGTACATGTGAAAGGTAGCTTTCTATGTATCAGATTGATCAAGACTTTTACCTTCAATCATTCATGTGGTAAAAATGATTGAATCTTGAGATGGTTTGTAAAAATATTGAATCGTAAAGGGATTGCAGGTTAGGGTTTGTGAGAGAAAATGGAGGTTTCAATTGCAGATATGAAGGTTCAAGAGAAAAAGGTAGTGGTTACAGAGAAGAGAAGTATGAGAGGAAAGGAAATGGTTGAGGCAGCATGCTTGAGGTTGAATACGAAGGTAAAGAGGTGATATGTAAGAAGTGGGGGTTATTTAAATGATGTGACGTGACTAATTAAAGGTGAAGCGATATGGGAGAGAGAAATTCTATCCTGCCTTTTCATCCTTTTTCAGAAAGTGCTTTCTGACTCTTGAGAATACTTTCTAAAGGCCTCACTTTCTGAGCTTCACTATTCAGTTTCTAACCCATCGGAGACACACCACATGTTTATTTTGAACTCATCTTCACATCCTAAATCCCGTAAGGCCACATATTCTCCATTTTCTGATCTTTATCTCTTCTTTCTGAATAACCCATCTTTTTTTTGAGCTTGCAAACTGAGATTTTGATCTTCAATCTGATAAGATGTCTTGCAAACTAAATTATTCCTTTTTGGGCTTCAGCTTGGAGTTATATATATATAAAGAGAGAGAGAGAGAGACAAAAAAAAGAAAGAGAAAAAGAGAGTACACAGAGATATTTTGTGTAAGAATGCTTATACAGATTTAAAAACCATTAAGTTCAAAAGCTTTTTCAGAACACAAAAGTGATCTTTAGCTAATGGCTTTGTGAATATATTTGATACTTGGTCTTTATTATTTACAAATATTAACTTAACATCTCTTTTTTGAACATGATCACAGATAAAATGATGCTTAACATCTATGTGCTTGGATCTACACTGCTAGATTGAATTCTTAGCAAGATTAATAACACTAGTATTATCACAGCAGATAGGGATTTTGGAATGCCTCAGGTGATAATCATCCAGTTGGTTCCTTACCCATAGCATCTGGGTGCAATTATTTGCAGTAGCTACATATTTAGCCTCAGCAATAGAAAGAGTTACTGTGTTCTGCTTTTTGCATGACCATGTAATCAGACTTTTTCCAAAGAAACAACAGCAACCACCGGTGCTTTTTCTTTCAACTCTATTTCTAGTGAAGTCATACTATAAGCTGAGATTAGTAGTACCTAATAAATATCGAAGGATTCTCTTAATAGCATTTAAGTATGATTGTTTTGGGTTAGATTGAAATCTAGCACAATTTCCTACACTTAGTTGAATGTCTGGTCTACTAACTAGAAGATAGAGTAGTGAACCAATCATTACACAATAATTACTTTCTGAAACTTTTCATCATTCTCATCAGCATCAATGATTTGAGATGGATGCATGGGGGTACACGTTGGTTTGGCTTAATCCATATTAAATTTCTTCAAAAGCTCCTTTGTATATTTTTCTTGATGGATCAAGATTCCTTCCTTTTCCTATTTTACTTGCAAACCAAGGAAGAATTTGTGTTCACCTATCATGCTCATCTCAGATTCACTTTACATTAATTTTGAAAACTTTTCACAGAGAGAATGATTAGTGGTGCCAAATATGATGTCATTAACATATATTTGAACTATTAGAAAGATATTATCTTGTTCAAGAATAAACAGAGTAGTATCAATATTACCTTTCTTGGACCCATTCTTCAGCAAGAAGGTGCTCAGTCTATTGTACTAAGCTCAAGGAGCTTGTTTTAAACCATAGAGAGCGTTCGTTAGCTTGTAGACATGGTTAGGAAGATCTTCATTCTTAAAACCATGAGGATGCTTCACATATACTTCATCAGAGAGGATTCCATTTAGAAATACGAACTTAATATCTATTTGGTAAAGAGTAAATCTCTTGAAGGCAGCAAAAGTAAGTAGCATTCTAATGGCTTCAAGCCTAGCTACTGGTGCAAATGTTTCATCATAATCAATTCACTCTTGTTGATTATAACCTTGTGCAACCAATCTTGCTTTGCTCCTGATGACTTTGCCATCTTCATCGAGCTTATTCCTGAGCACTTACTTTGTATCGATAATAGTTTTTCCTTTTGATCTTTCAACAAGCGTCCAAACTTTACTTTTCTTGAACTGCTCTAGTTCTTCTTGCATAGCATCCATCCAATTTTGATCACTCAAAGCCTCTTCAATACATTCAGGTTCGATGGTGGATATGAAAGCACAATTTGACATATTTCTAAGAGATGTTCTAGTTCTCACATCCTTGGAAACATCTTCAAAGAACTCTGTTATGAGACACTGTCTTTAAATCAAAAACTCCCTTGTAGTTTTTATAACTTTGTGGTTCTTCAACTTCTTCTTCATCTTCATATTGCTTTTCTTTATGTTCAGAAATATAGTTTTCTAATTGCTTTGGAGTTCTGAGCAAGCTTTCTGAAGTGCTTATGTTCTGGAGCTTACTTTCTGAAGGTTTGGCTTTCATCATCTTACTATCAGAAATATCTTTTACATTCATTCTTTCAAGACTTTCTTCTAGATCTTTGAGATCATTAGCAAAGTCCTTCTTGAGCTCTTTGAACTTGACATGAATGGTCTCCCTAATGCATAGCATTATCTTATTGTATACCCTGTAAGCTCTAGAGATAAAGGAGTAGTCTAGACAAATACCATCATTAGATTTAGGATCAAACTTTGCAAGTTTGTCCCTAGTGTTAAGAATAAAACATGATGAGCTTAAAATGTAAAAATATGAAATTTTGGGTTTTCTACCCTTCCATAACCCATAAGGAATTTTATTGAGAATTGGTCTTAGAAAGATTCTGTTTGTATATAGCAAGAGGTATTTACAGCCTCTTTCCAAAAATCTTTTAATAAACCAATTTCTGAAATTATTGTTCTGGCCATTTCTTACAAGCTTCTGTTTTTTATTTCAGCTACCCCATTGTGTTGGGGAGTTCTAAGTGTAAAAAACTCATGAAGGATACCATGATTTTCACATTGTGGTGACTTGTGCATTCAAATGTGTCAACCTTCCTAGTAATCAAAGGAAGAGGATTTTTGCAATTATCTGTATCCATTACTGTCCTTGAAGGAGCTAGATCGTGCACTTGATAACCTTCTTCAATAGCATCTTCCTCAACTTCAACCCTACCTCTTACTTTCGTCTTATTTGTAACCTTCTAATTTGATTTACTTTTCCTAGGATAAGACTTATAATAAACTTGTCTAGCATTTTGGGCAATAACAAATGGATCATAACTTGTATATCTTTAGCTGTGATTGATTTCAATAATTCTGTAATTATTGTGTTGTCGCATCCTATTTAGTCACATTGGATCATACCATTGACATCTAAATAACACACATCTTTTTGCAGGTTAACCAATGTATTCAAACTCAGGGATTTCCCTAATCACATCATACCAATCATATTCTCCGTCCCCAGCATCACCTTTAAAATAAACACCATTGTTATTGATTTTTTTTTTCTATACCTCATTCTGCTATGTGGAACTCGTACCTATTAACATAGTACGTGGGCGAACTTACAACTTTATTTTTTTCCATGGCAAGCAGATCATCAACCCTAAAGAAAGAAAAGTATAAATCCCTAAAATACTGACTTAGCTCAGTTAGGGGCTTCCAAGCAATACCAGGTAACTCTCTGTATACAATGGGAAGCCACTCCCTAAAGATGTGATAATCATAGCTTTTCATGCCAACTAGCTTACCTTATGCAACGTTGATACACCTACCCATGTTGGAAGCATAACCATTGGATATTTTTAACTCTTGAAGCTACCGACAAATAACTTGTTTCTAAGTGGAATTCAAAGCATATTTGGCCTTTAATTTATAGAAATGATCATCTCTTAATTCTTGTAAATGCAAATCAGGCCATGTGCAATACTTAGCTGGATCATGTGTTGCCTTATTACTATCTTTGATTCGATCTGTTTCCATTACAGTGTTCATAATATTGTCAAACTCATTTTTCTCAATATGCTTAGCATCCAAATAATGACATACTAAATTATCCTTCAAATACAATAACTCCAAGAAAATACTTTACCTGGTCCAACTATGCCCAACCCTATAGCCTGGCAATCACATGACCTTTCTAACTTCTATTATTTTTGGAAAATCCTTAACTCGATCCCATATTTGGTGACCTCGTAGTCAAACTAGATGCTTATCATTTTTAACATAATTACTTTTAAAGTCATATCTACCTCGCCTATATGGATGCTTGACATCTAAGAATCTCCTCTGACAACTAATCCAAGAGTTCTTTTCTCTGTATTTCAAAATGAAAGCCTTAGTATTCTCCCTGCAAATTAGGCATGGTAATTTGTCTTATGTCATCCACCTAGACAATATTCCATAAGCTAGAAAGTCATTGATGGTCCACATTGATGCTGCCCTTATCATGATATTTTGCTTTGTTGAAATGTCATAAGTAAGAACATCCTCTCACCATAACTTATTTAATTCATCAATTAAAGGTTGAAGATACAAATTAATCTTAGCTTTTGGATTGTTAGGGAAAGGATTATTCATGTTAAGAACAGGTAAGAATCTTTCATGCTCATTTTTTAAGAAAGATTGTACGACATAACAACTACTAGCCAACATGAATAGAGTTTGCTAAATTGATTATTAGGGGTAAATCCATCTAAACAAAGTCCCAATCTAATATTTCAGGGGTTCAAGGCAAAGTCAGGATATGTCCGATTAAAATGTTTCCATACTTCATCATGCGATGGATAAGTCATCACATTGTCACTCCTTTGATTTTTATTATGTCATCTCATATGCGAAGCTGAGCTCATTGCTCCATACAGTCTCGTGAGTTTAGAATTAGGGCAAATAGTTTATTCTGCTTTGAGGGACATCTTTACACCTCTCACTTCCACATTACTTAGGTTTAAAAATGGGCTCTTGATACAATTTACACTCGGCCAATAAAATATCATCTTTGTAATGAAATATACAATCTTTCAAATAGCATTCAATCTTTATATCCTTCAACCCAAGTTTAGAAACTAGTTGTTTGATAAAAATTCATTCAAATTACGTTGGGATTCAGACTTAGCTCATTGATTAGTGCATCTTATTGATCAAATGAAATTTGGCTTTGGTTCCCTTCAGACTTAATAGTCAATATCCGAACTACCAATGACAATTCAAAGTGAACACAATCCTCCCATAAAGGTTGATTTACAACCTCTAATAGGCTATAAAATTTAGCAGCATCTTGGTTGGGCTCCTTATCTGAAGGTTGAGAATAATGCGCTGCAAAATTAGGACCAACAAAATCAAAAGTCATTTCATGATATCTAGAAAGATTGTCCTTCTATGCCACTTTACCTATATCGTGCTGAGCGACGTTGACTTGACAAGAACTACTTCAAACCTAAAACATACCCACTTGATTCCTTGTATTAACTACCTCCCCATGCTCTGTGCAAATGTAATAATTAGGCATAAATCCTCACTTGTACAAATGAACCTTATGGTATCATCATCTATATCCTACATTTGCACTTATTACATGGACATCTAACTTTTGCCTTATCAATTTACTATTGTTTTTTACATGCTAGCCTCATATATTCTTCAACACCGTAATAAAATTCTAATTTGATCCCCCTCTAGGATGCAATATATGATACATCCATGATCATTTTGAAGGAAACATTGCACGTGTGAATAACCCTAAATCGTATAATTTTTCAAAGATATCACATTATTACTTTTAAACACATTAAATTTATCTTTAATTGTTTTTTAATTAATTACTTTTAATTATTTTTCCTAAGAAAAAGTTAATAAGATTTGGATAGCATCTTCACTTAAATTGTTAAAGAACAAGAATATAACAAACATATTTAAACAATCACAACTTAACAATTACATACAACTTATATAATCTTAAAAATTATTCTAGAGCACATTCTCCTATAACTTCATGAAAATGCATATCCTGTTATCTTCACAAATACAATCAAACTCCACAAAAAACAATACAAACAAGTCAAGAAAGGACCTTTACACCCATCCCCCCACTCATGTAATTCTCATTTCCTACAATTTTATCCTATAAATCATAAGTCTCTATCTTATATATATATTAAAGCATACAAATTACAAAAATTTTGTTACTAATCTACAAATAATGCAAAGCTCCTAGCTTGCAACCAAAATATAATCCTTGAAATCCAAAATGAAAAACACTTAATTTTACATAGTTATAAAAATTGAAATACAAAATACACAAAAAAAAGTAGAAAAAAATCAAACCAAAGCTCCCTTTAACCACACTGTCATTGCTATCTCCAATAAAACTCCTACATTAACAAATAAGCAACAACAATCACTCTCTGATGTCTGAAAACTTAACATTTTGAGCAACAAAAACAAATAGAAGAACTAAACCAAATAAAAAAAAAACTAAACCAATTAAAATGCTTAGAAACATACCTAGATCGCAATGGTAGCCTTAGTTTCGCGGATAGAGGCTCTGGTGACGGCTAACAAGTGATGGCAATGGTGGTGGCGGCGGAGAGAGTGAGAGAAGAGAGAGAAGTTTTGCAAAGTGAGGGAAAGGGATTCCATCTTGTGATCATTATGCAGGTTACCAACAAGTATACTAACGAGTTTTGGGGATTCCAAGAGTCATGTGCCAACAATACAAAAATTCAAATAGCCATTGTAAGACCCATTCGAAAACCCATCAACAATAAATAAAAAATTAATTAAAAAACCCGTCAAAAAATCAATCAGTACTGTTAGTTTAAAAGATAAAAAATAAATTAAATATACTCGCCAGTAAACCATTCAAAAGTCTAAATATTTAAAAAATAGCAAACAAAAAAATCATATCGATATACCTGTTAGTATATCCATTTTGCGCCATTAGGAGGCTACATTTTCCGATGAGTTCATTGAAGGGCTACCATAAATATTTTACCCATCGAATATCAAGTGTAATCAATAGACAAGTGTATCAATAGGTTGTCAACAAAATTTTTTTCAAAAAAAAAAAACTTGCAAAAAACACTCGTCCACTTAGTGTGCCTATCGGTATTACCGATGGATCCGATACCCATCAATAACTTCCATCAATATCCCACCAATTTTTAGTAGTGTCATTTGAGAAGCTACTAGAAAGCATGTTAAGTCAGTCAAGGAGGTCTTAAATCATGGCAGAACAACCGTATTATTTAAAATGATCATTTTTGAAAAAGGTATAAGTGATTATGCATTTAAATGGAATAAAATTAATTTATATTTAGATTTCATAGTAAAACATCTTATATTCTTAAACAAATTATTGTTTATGTTATAAAAATTTCCCTCTCTATAAATTAAAAATTATCACTTTTGAAAATTTTATTATTTTTTACTTTTTTCTATTGATTTTTTTAAATAAAAACTTTTTCCCAAACATTTCAAATAACATAAGTATTATTTTTTAAAAGAAAAAAATCTTTTCGTGAAAATAGTGAAGCTCAAATGAGCTAATGTAAAATATTTTTTTCTTAAACATCTTTTTTATGTCATAAAAAATATCTTTTCTTGAAGATTAAAATCATAACTTCTTAAAAAAAATTTCCACTTTTTTTCTAGTGATTCTTTTTTTAATTTATCAAAACTTTTTACCCAAAAGGTTGTTGTTTTAAAGTTACAACAAATAAAAAAATTGAACAAATGTTCTCTAAAAGTTCATAAGTGAGTTTTTAATACACTGGCTAAATACTATTGCTGGAGGGCAAAATTACGGAGCTAGTAACCATACCTAAGCTTATTTGTGGTCATAACTTAATTATATTGCTAAATTAGACATCTATATCAATAGATATATCCTCATTCCTAACTCTATGAGACTTCTTTCCTGCAAAGTGTGCACTTCCCATAACTCAAAGATCATGTATGTTTGGATAAGGGACAATTGGAACAACTTTATGCCTCATAATTGACTTGGTTTATAATTCATAATAAATAATTTAATAACAATCTATTATTTTACGTACCAGAAAACAATAATGACATTTTAAAATAAAAAAATATTTAGTAGAGTTGCAGTGATCATGGATATATAAAAGTGAAAATAAACATTTTCAATAAATTTAAAATTCTAGAAATTAAATCATCAATTGGGGTATAAACTATAACTTGGTATCTAAAAAATATTTACTTTACAAAAGTAACTGTCTGACAAATTAAAGACATATTTTGTGACTGAATATGTAGAGATGAATTCTGAACCTGTCTCTCAAAAAATATTGATTTTACAAGAGTAATCACTTGACTAATTAGAGATAGAATTTGTGATGGAATATATAGAGATGCCCTCCAAATTCGTCTCCAAAAAATATTGACATTGCCAAAGTAATTTTCTGCCTTATAATAAGAGATGAATGTGGAGATGGACTATTCAGAAACGTTTGTTAAATTCGTCTCAAAACAATATTGACTCCGCCAAAGGAATTGTTTGACTAATTAGAGACGGATTTGGTGACGGACTATTTAGAGACGTACATTAAATCCGTCTCTCATAAATATTGACTTCACCAAAATAATTTTTGGACTAATTAGACATGGAATTAAAGATGGAATATTTAGAGACGGACTTCGAATCTGTCACATAAAAAATTGCTTTGCATTTGACTGCATTAGAGACAGATTTAGAACGGAACATGTCCATTGCTACATCTGTCTCTAAATGAATTGACGTTTTAGAAGTCAATGTTTGGCTTATTAGAGACGGATTTAGAGTCAAAATATGTTAGAGATTGACAATTTCCGTCTCTAACTCTATCGCTAAATCCTCACCGCACTACTTGGTCACTAATTTGCAAGTTTTGTCTCTAATGTCTATCTCCAGTAGAGATGAAATTATTTCCGTCTCTGAATTCCGTCTTTAAATAGAAAGTTTCTAGTGGTGACCTAAGGTCCCAGCTTGATAGCATTTAGTGAGTTCGTCGTCTTCCTATATATTCGGCTGGATGAGAATCGGGTGATAAAAGCCCTAGAGTTTGTTGAGGATCCTGCAGGAAATGAAGAAAACCACAACAAAGCCGCTTTCTCCAAAAAGGCAAGGATTGTTCGATACATAGAGGGGTCCTTAGCCACATTAATTAACACCATAGATTTAAACATGGTCACGTGCACCTAAGGATCTCCAGTGCCATAATTAAGGTTGGAGGGTTATAGGGAGCTTGAAGTTCTCGAGCATATCGATAGACATAATAAACTTGGAGAAAAGTCTTGAGTATATTTGAAGACCTTTGGTGCAAGTGGTTTTGTAGGTGTCGCCTTCATCATGGGTGGGCCCAGCACTGTTCTTGGCCTCACTTCTGAGAGGTTGCTCATTACGGGGCTCGCTACTCTCATGATGTTTTCTCCTTGATTCCTCTTGGTTCATCGCCTCGACTGTGCCTCAAGCCTTTGATTGATCTTCTCTTGCAGTTGTCGAGCGATACAAGGTCTCGATTGTTGGGGTAGGTTAGGCATTGTTTGCTTCATCGCTATTGGGGTTGCCATGCTAAGCCATGTTTACACTCTTGCTTCTCATGCTCACCAACTACTAAGATCGTAAGGATTTAATTAGGGCCCCTCAGTGGTCGCTAATGTTCTGACCTGTGGTTGGAGAGAGTCATTCTCTGCATGTCCATCCTCGTCCTTGTATCCTTGGCTCCAGTGGGAGACCTGCAAAGGACTCTGAAGTTTAAGTCAAAATGTGTTTTCCACTTTAAGTGTAAGTGAAAACTGGATTGTTACTTGACTTGACTGTAGTCGATTCCCTCTTTTATAGACCTCATCATGTTAGTATTTGTCTCCTATTCTCATGGTAGCGGATTGTTATTTTTTAGATATCTCCAAGTGCTAACCCTTTGTTAGCCCGATCTCTTAGCTTCTTCCCAGTAGGCCCATTGGACGATCGGACCCCAAAGCTCCCAAGTGGCCTTTTACCTGAGCTATAGCCCTTATAGGAATAGCTCGGTCCATGTAATATATCTCATAAATATTTATAACTAAATTAACTAAAATTTAATTATTTTGGAGCTTCCTATAGCTTTATTCAATTTTTAAGTAAATTCCTATAGTTTAAAATTTTTAACCAAGCCCTGTAATGTACACAAATTTTTAAGCAATTCTTTATTATTTAAAAATTTTCAACCAAATTCCTATAATATATAAAAATTTTCAATTAAGTATTTATATTGTGTAAAAATTTTCAATCAAGTCCTTAAATGTATATAAATTTTAACGAATTGATTGAAAATTTTTGTACAATATATAGAATTAATTAAAATTTTTATAAAGTACATGAACATGATCATTAATTATTAAACTACGACATGACTAAAAATTTTTGGATAATATAAGACTTGATTATAAATTTTTAAATTATAAAAACCTAATTGAAAATTATGTGAAATTATAAAGATATCTAAAATAATTAAACCATTAATTTATTATGTGTTATTAATTTAGTTTGGTTTGATTTGATCTTAAAATAAAACCCAAAAATTGAACCGAACAGCTCGATTTTTTTACAAATAAAAACCAAATATTTGAATCAATTTATTATGATTTTTCAATTTTAACTTTTTCTATAATTTTTCAATTTTAATTCAATTCGATTCGATTTTAAATACAATTCGATTTTAAATACAGTACCTAAGACGTGGAGGAACGCCCCAATGAATATTCCAATGGAAGCTTTTACAAAATTAAATTAACACAGACCAAAATCGAAGTTGATACGACATTTTTGTTGAAAAGTTTAGAACCGGTGGGGCTTTACAGTTTTTCCTTTGGCTTAACTTTGGGGGCAATGACTTCCCGAGAAATAAAAGCAGAAAAGTTCCTAGCTGAGCACAGTATGACACCTTATTTTCACATACACTCGTAATAAAATTAATGCAATTCATAAACAAATAAGGGGCATCATAAATAATGTTGATAGGTCTCATTTTTATTATCTGTGTATAAAGATGAGGTATTGAAATTGTATTTATATAATAACCTCTTGTCACTTAGATGGGTGCAAAGTCTTGTGTCAACCGACGCTTTGTTTCCTGGAGATTGCTCATTGTCAAATTAGAACCGGTGGGGCTTTACACTTTTTCCTTTGCCATAACTTTCGGCGCAATGACTTCCCCGGTAAATACAAGCACAAAAATTCTTAGGTGAATAGTACTTCAACACTTTATTTTTGCACACTCATAATAAAATTGATAAAACTTATAATCAAATGAGCATATCATAAATAAAATTGATGTTCCATTTTTATTATAAGAATGTGTAAGAATAAAGTGTTGGAATTGTGCCTTCTTGAAAAAAATTGATCAATACCATGGAAGAGAACTTTCTCCATTTTTTCTAGCCCAAAATTTTTTTTTTAAAAAAAGGTTATCCTCAACCTTTTAAAAAGCACCCAACACCCAAAAATAAAGCACTTAACACACGGAAAAAAAAAAAGAAAGAGTTAGCCATCAAAACAATAACAGGGATGAACATGAACATGGCCTTTTTTTTACAGGGATGAATATTTTCAGTAAAATAATTTTTTGACCCTCAAAAATTCAATGCAGGGATAAGTCAATTCTTAAGAGATAATGATCAATTTTATTATTTTTATGCGTTTTTCTAGCACAAAAAAGGACAGTTCAGAACCAAATTTGTAAACAAATTAATTTTTTAAAGACTAATTTATCAATTATCAGTACATTGATATTTTACGAACAAATTTATCAATACAGAAATTATTATAATATCGCAGACAATTAAAATATCTACGAAAGTTAATTTGTCTAATCATCGCTATTTTTTACCAAGGATTCTACAATTTGCTAAAGCAAATGGAAGAGAATTTTAATCATAGAAGAATATCTTGCTCTGGTAGTTTGATTTGCAAGAAGAAACTTGCCTCCGTCACCACCGCGGAGCCAAGCTCGTGTACATGTCCCCGTTGCCGCGGGACACTTCCTTCGTCCATCCACTGGTAGGTTTCATTAAATCGTGTTGGCCCAAATAGCAGAATACAGTGCATATGAAATTCCGTGAACTCCAGTGCAAGACACGGCAGTGGCTTAATTATTTTATTAATTCTTCGTTATCTCCACTTTATAATATAGGAATTTGATTTAATTATGGAAACTTAATTAAAAATTAACTTACTTTAATTAATTAAACCAATTATTTTAGTATGTTATAATTTTATTTGTTCATATTATAATTTTTCAATGCACGTCTTTTGAAAAACGCGTCGAAGCAGTCGTTAGTCGCCTCAAACACAGTCTTCCAAAGAATCTTACTTAAACCCAAAATCTAAGGGCGTAAACGGGAGGGATTGACTTGCATTTGGGAGGAAATGAATTAGAACCGAACGGTTTTGATTGGTTCGAATTCATATATTTTTTTTTATACAAAATTATGAATCAATTAAAATTCACTTAATTTGGTTTGAGTGATCAAGTTATCCAATTATTATTATTTTATTTTGATTCAATTAAATTAAAAAAATCACAAAAATATTTTTAAGAAATTCATAAACTTTAAATCTCTAAAATTTTATTAATTTCATGTACATATATAGCTTATTAATATCAATAGGCACAACTACAATATGATTTATCAACTAAATATTTATATATAGAAAAATAAAAAATATTATATATAATATATTAGTGATCAGTTGAAATTTATAAAATCTAATACCCATACTAATTATAATCGGATTTAATTGCACCTAATCTGACTGGATGATATAACCAATCAGAATCGATTTAGTTTATTTGATTCAGGTTAGTCAGATTCATCGAGTTGGGCATATCTGCTTACACCTTCATCAAAACCCATAGGCCATGTTATGAAACAATGCAATGACTTGACCACCAATTATTTACAATAGTGATAAAAAAAAAGGGGTGCGTTACTACGATCGGCTGCTCTATTGTTTTTGGTTCTAATGGAAATATCATATGGAAGCTTTACTTGTAGCACAATAATTATATGATGAACGTACGTATTTTTTGAAATAAAGATATAAGTTAAAAAACACACTATTCTTACTTGGAAATGTGGTAAGGGTACAAATAGCTCCAATGTTCGTGCAAGCGGAGGGTGAAATACCTGCAAAAATACTCCGACGCTCAAGTCAATGAATGAATGAGGCATAAAGCAATAAAAGAATAGCATATAATAAACCTATAATACATAGGGGCGTTTAGCCCCTTATATAGTATGAGGTGACCCTTGATAAGTTAGGAGATAATCTTCCTTATATAGAGGAGATATTCCTAGGATTTAGTAGATATTAAATATATTCTATATGTATAGGAGATATAATATAATATAAAAGATATGATATAATAATAATAGGAAATTCCATGAGCAAATGAGGGATCTCATATAATCTGATAGTTAATGTAGAAGATATCTCAAGCTAAATCAGTGAAGAATCTCTATGAGCCATTGTGCTACGTGAGCAAGTTAGGGGACCCCTTGGGAGAGCCATCTGACGTTGGACCGAGGTCTGGGATCTATATTTCTAGTCCAGTATATTAGCCCCCGAGTTTGATCATAGGCTGAGTAGCTGGGGCCGAAATGTCATGACCAAGGTGTGTCTATTGAGGACTGCATGCTAAGCTCAAATGAGTCAACCTATTGTGCACAGCTTGGTATGTTTTTTTAATTGTTGTAGTGACACACTATGAGGGATCATGTTAAGACATGTGGTGTACTCTAAATGGAGGATAATCAGCTCAATATTTGATGGCAACAGTTGCTTATATGCCAGTCGTAGCATTTAAAGTGCCCAGCCCCCAACATGTGAGCCATTAGATCAAAATGGTGATCCCCTAGTGCTTGATTAAGTGGGGTGTCTATTTTGCAATAGTGTTCGTGTTGCTTTCTTTGTCAGAATCAATTTCTTGGTCCAGTGGTCTTGCAGTTGTTTGAGGACGACTTAAGTGAGTCAAGGCCTGAGCTTGTACTAGTTTGAGCGAGCTATTGACCCATGGATTCAATTTGATTTGTACAGATCTTAAGTTTTGTTACTGTGTTGAGATTATAGAAGTCTCCCTGAATGTGTACCTTTGGGTACGGAATGGTACTAGTCGTGGATGTTCATATGGTGTGCATGGCACTTTTTGGCCATTGTCAGTAGGCGACTAAAGACCCTAATTTATTGATTATTCCAAGGTCTTGTTTTGATGATGTGTAGGTTGAAAGTAGAGACTTCTATTCCTTTTGTCTTCGCTTTTGAGCTTGGAGATCTTATTAGGGTTCTCTTACTTGACTAGGTCTGCCCATTTTAGTTTGAAATTAAGCCTCTACCATTGAGTTGGGTCGGGGACGATAAGCTATCTTATCATATTGTTGACTTTGCACTATTAGAACTTGACCAAGGATAGGAAAGTGCCTAGTCGAGAGGCCGGCTCAAGACTTCTATTCTAAGCTTAACGTCTAAGCCTTTTGTTGCTCAAATTTTGTCAACTTTCTTCAACTTGCATGCTTAGAGATCTGCTAGATCATTTCTTCATTAGGTGTATTGGATTATGCCTTGGGAGGATAAAGGTTGCTTCCATGTCTGTCAATCTTTTGGTGAAGTCAGCAGTGGAGTGGTCAACGCAAGAGGTGCTCTAAGGTGTGAAGATACCTTATTGTCGCACTACTCTGGAATGTGCTTGGTATGGGTCTAAGGACATTCCGAGAATGTGTGCTCTGAGATGTGAAGAAATCTTGCTGTCTCACAAGGTGCTCGAGGGTATAAGGACACCCTATCGTTGCACTGCTTTAGAACATGCTCAGTGTAGGTCCAAGTGTTAGCCCCAAAATCCTTCAAAAAGTATTAATGCAAAATGTTTTGCGTGATAACATAATCAATTTAGAGAATATATTTTGAAGTAGGAGTAATGTTTCCCTTGAGTTTCTTGAAATATCAAACAAGTTGTTATGTTAGCATAACACTATTCTTAAAATGAGAATAATTTCACATAATATATGCAAATATATTTAATCTCATTTAAAGAGATGGGAACTTAATGAAAAATGAAAATTATATCATGGAATTAATAAATATGTGCTCAACACACTGAAGAAATTTCTCAAATACAAGAAATCAAGGCGCAGATCTTTAGAAAATAGCATGCGGCTTTTGAAAGCACGTTTCAAGTGAAGATTTCAACCCAAATCTGTAGCAAGTGTGCAACCTTCAATCATCATGATCGCAATCATATTATCATCTACAAGCTCTGATCGAAGACTGAAAGATGGAATATATATCAAGGAACTGATACTGCACCTTCAGAAAGCACGTTTCACTGTGAAACGATGCACTTTACAAGAAAATAAGGGAAATCTGAAATTCAAATTTTAAGTCAAACCTAGTCATAGACTAATGTGACATCTCTTTTGCCAACTTGGTCAACTGCCCCAGCTTTTAGAAGGAAAATTTCAAAAACCTCATTTACAAAGTAAAAAATAGGTTTGAAAGTTAGCTTAAAAAATATCTATTTCACAATAGCTTCAGCAACTGCTTTGATAGTACCAAGCTACTCCTCTAGACTACTCTTCCAAGACACAAAAGAAGATCAACACATATCATTTGAAAAATAGAACAAGGGTAATGGTCATATTTGCATATCTTCTACAAATAGAGATGCTGTGATTATGAAACAAAGGACTTTGCAAAAGAAGAAGTGGTGAAACAATGAAGAATTTTCTCCTCATTTTTTCTGTAAAAACATTACTGCTTGTAATCAGTTCCATCTTGTAAAAATCTTCTTTCTACATTCTTACTAGATCATACATTCTTCTTAGGAAGAATTATAGAAATAACTCATTAAAATTTTCCAGGTCTATTATTGTTCATCTTAAGAAAAATTGAGTATTGGTTAGTATTGAGTGATAAATCCAAACATAAAACCTTTGTAATCCCAATCTAATAGTGATTATAGTGAGTTAGCTTAGAGAGGCTAACCAATGACTACTTGTAATGTGACAGTAAGAGTGAATTGCTGGTCACGGCGTTAGTTTGGAGAAGCTAGTCAAAAACTACTCGCTTGTGACAACAACGTAAGCTGCTGGTCACTATGTTGGCTTGGAGAGACTGGTTAAAGAGCACTCAGGTTGTGATAGCAAAGTGTACTTGCTGGTCAATAGTAAGAGCTTGAGAAGGCTTGTAACATCCTAATTTTCAACCCAATACTCCTAGAATATATTTAGGTTAACCATTAGTCTATTACTCTTCTAATTTCATTCTTTAAAACGTTTCTTTAAAATACTTAGTAGAAAATACGGGTAAATTTTTTTTTGAACATAAGTGCAAGGTAAGAGCCGCGCATATCTCAAACGAGCGGTATCATGAAGCGTATCTCATACAAATGAAAGCACAACATAAGAACATCAAATAACTGCATAACATTAGACAATCATGTGCACACCAATAATAATATTATATTAATATAATAAACTGTCCACCTATGAAAGGCGGGATGAGTTTGATACATCATATGTGCAAATACAACCGATAGGAAAATACAAGGAAAGCATAAAGGAAATCACCCCTACCCTAGTGCACCTAAAATGGATAACCTCTAGAACAAAAGAAGGCTATTCTAGTCTATGCGTGGTGTGTGCACTAACACTCCCCGAGAGCCTCTACTGCTGCGATCCCGAAAAGGGCAGGACATAACCAATCCATTGACGTATCTTGGCAAGAGTGGCCGCTCGACGTGGCTGGATGTGAGCTCCATGATGGGGATGCATGGCCAGCCTCTGGGTCAGCCTCAGTTGAGTCACGGTCTCCTCGCTACCCTCTCTCATGAGCGGGGGAAAGGGGGCAGAGCTCTCACTGTACAGGTAGGTCGGTAGGTCCTCCAAGAGGTCATCTTCTGAAGACTGTGAGCGGGGCACGTAGTCTGGAAAGTCATGTATAGCTAATGCAGTGGTATGGGTATGGAGAATCCTCTCGTTGCGCATCCGAGCGCACTCAAAAACCATTTTATCTCCATAAGGGAATGTCGGGGAAAATCGATAGCTGGGTACTGGGTGTGCAAAGGGGCGTCCTACGAACATGAAAACTCTGACGGCGCGACGCCCCTCAAAATGATAGGACTGGTGCTCTGGATCAAAGTAGACCTTCCACACCGTGGTGTCAATGAAGACCACAAACGTCGCCATCGAAATCTGAAAACATGATGGAAAAAGAAAGAGAAGGAGTAAGAATCTTACTAAAGAATCTCAATAGGGAACCTTCTATCTAAGTGACATCATCAACATCCTCAGGAGTCTTGGGTTTATTGTAAAAAGGTGTGCATGCATAAAGTTTGTTAGTAGGTTTTAAACATAATTATCCAAAGCCCGTTCATTTTAGAATGAATCTTAATATCATGTATGCAACATAGCAAAGCATGAATGCATGATAATACTTTATGTGAGAAACCAATAGAACACAAAATCAAGAAACATCATATAAGTGGCATAAAGTGGCATGTAACTTTTCATATGAAACTTTCCCTTTTCTTAACTATGTGACATTAAACCTTACACTTTGTATCATGGGGGCCACCCTAAAAACATCTCTAGGTTATGAGCTCATACCTAACTAGTCGTCACTAATTCTTACTTATCCTATAATAAGCGTAACATAATAATCCCGACTTCTAGAGTATGGGCTAGGGGGCATAAGGATCACTTATCATAACTTTTAATTCGAGGAGTCCATAGGAATATTTTCTTCTTTGAAATGCTCTACTAGTATCTAGTACGCAGCGAATTGTCTGCTTTGGCAAGCTCTATGTGAATACCCTCATGGATTTGCTTTTTCCCCATCAGAGTGGGAGAAATACGTCTCAGTACTATGTCACATTTAAAATCTCATGGAGTTTTCGAAAACTTTCTTAAGTCTTCAAATTTGACAAAAATTCGGCAGCGTAATGGCGGTACACCAAATTTCCTTCAAATTTCCTTTATGCCACAAGAACTAATAGTGCATGTACTTTCACATTCAAAGTCCAAAATCAAAACAGATTATTAATGTCATACAACATATCTCATCAGTTTATGTCATGCAAACTCATAGATTCATGGTAAACAAGATCATGGGTTCGTATCATACAAAATCATATATTTAAGTAACATAAGATCATGGCTTTATGTCATTCAAGTAGGGAAAATGTTTATTGCATACTTTGGGTTCTGGTAATCAATTACATGAGCCTTATAATCGATTATACAGCTTCGAGTTTCAAAACAGAAAAGTTGAGGGCTCTAGTAATCGATTACTTGAGCCTTGTAATCGATTACCCCTGTTGAAAATACTCTCTTGGGCCCTAAGAACATTGGAGTAATCGATTTCACGGAATGGTAATTGATTACTTGAGTCCAGAATTTGTAATAAATTACATGATGTTGTAATCGATTACTTCGGCCAAAAGTTCATATCTGAGTATGGCAAAGCTCTCTGGTAATCGATTACATGGGTCTTGTAATCGATTACCAGTACCTTCAAAATACGAAAATTTAAATTTAAAATGTCTTCTAAGTTATTCTTTCCTTCTCAAACCATTTTGAACCTTGTTCCAACACTTTCTTTGAAATCAAAACATTTTTGTAAAGGTGAATGCCCATAGATTCAAGATTTAGTTAAAAGAGTTAGGTCTTGAACCTTAGATATTTAGGTGATGACCTAGACATAAACATGCTAATGCAAGTTTCATTTTAATCTTATCATTGTAAAGTGATGGCAAGGAAAAGTAAATGTGCAAAGCTTGAAAATAAACATGAGAATGCAAGCTCATTCTTAATCTTTAAGTTTAGGTGATGGCTTGAAGCATAAACATGCTAGACAAGAAATGTAAACATGAAATACAAGCTCATTTCTTTTCTTTGAGTTTTAGGTGATGACTTGAAAATGACTATGCTATGCAAGTCCAATTATTTATTTTAGTGCTCTAGGCCCCTTAGAGTATTCACTCTAAATCAACAATCAACTTTAAGGTTGAAATAGGTAGGCTTTGAGATTAATTATTTAAGTGATGGCAAGGAAAAATAAATATGAATGCAATTCATTTCTTATCTCTTTGGGTCCTAGGCCCAAGATCACTCTTTACAACAACATAGTTTTTTTATTTGCTAAAAACCTTTTTAAAAGTAAAACCTTCAAGCTTTAGAGGTCCAATAAGTGATGGTTTTGCAACCAACACCCAAGATCCTCATCATCAAGCCATGGTTTCTTCCAAATATAGGCCATTTGGCTGAAAACAAAGGGAAGGAAAAGAAGAATTAACATTGTATCTTTACAAGCCAAGAATTAAACAATAAAAGAAAAGAACAGAAATCATTGAATCACTCCCTACCAAATGAAGAAGGTAAAAACTCAATTCTTTGAAGGCAAGAATGAGAAGAAAATGTTCTTCCAAGGTGAGGAAAAAGGAAAGGAAGTGCTTTTGTGTGAGCTTGGTTTTTGGGGATAAAAGGTTATGTGTTTGATGCTATGAGGAGGTAGCTATTTTATGTAGATGAAGAAGATAAAGAATTTGAGAAGAAGGACTCTTGAACTTTAGAGAGGAAAAGAGAGAACTTGAAGTTGCTCTTGAAAACTCAAAGCTTAGCAAATAATCTAAACGTTCTTACAAGTTCATCTGCATGTGTATTTATAAGGAAATGAAACAAATGGAGGATGAATGGAGGGAGGGTGTGCCGCGGCCATGGAGAAGGAAGAAAGAGAGAAAAATATCTCTTTCAATGTGTCATTCAAAGGCATGGTCCAAGGCATGGTAGAGTATGGTGCAAAGCATGGCCTTAAGCATGGTCCTAAGCATGGCTCTTTGAGTGTTTGAATTTCAACATGTGGTGGATTCATGGAGAAGGGTGTGGTTGGTTCCTTATAGGAGGTTTAGGGAGAATATTTTGTCATTTCATTTGTGTTATGACTTGGTTTAGGGAATGGGTTTGATTAGGTAATTGATTAGGAGTTTGTAAGTAAGTGTTTAAGTAAGGCAATGGGTAATTAAGGATGTCAAGACATGATTAGGGAGTGTTCTTGCTTCATTAGAGAGATTAAAAATCATTTTAAAGTGTAAACAATTGTAGACACAATTCCTTAATTTAAGGAATTGGAGAGAGAAAATACTATTTAAGATTTCATGACTTGGAGTCTTGAGTTTTTTAAAAAAGATATTTAAGTTTAATCTAAGCAATTTTAGGTTCTAATTAACTTTAATAAATTATTTTGACTCTAGATCAATTATGGAAATTAATTAATCTTTGATTAGAGCCTAATATTGCTTAGGTTTGCTTAATTATGTCATTAAGCTCAGAATCACTATTCTAGGGGCAAAATCATAATTTTGCATAAAAACTACCCGGGACCACAAGGCTTAAACAGACATGCCTAGACTCGTAAAAACGCTATAGCGGTATTTTGGTCATTTTCGCTCAAACAGAAAAATCAGGGTGTTACAAGGCTACTGTAAAGATTATCTAACTTTCTTTAATTGAAAAAGGTTTTAGTGAAACTCAATGGTTGTTGAGAACTGGATGTAGGTAGGTTGGCCGAACCAATATAAACTCCTATTTAATATCTTCTTCTCCTTCATATCTCTTTCTTTTACTACCTTGTGCTTATTATTTTCTGTTTTCTGGAAAACTTACTCCTATGCATTTTATTGTATATCTCAGTTCAGAAAGTTACTTTCTAACATAACTAATGCTATTTTCGCTGCATTTCAAGTTTAATACTTGATAGTATTTTGTTTAAGTTTTTCAAAAATGAGAAAGGAAAAAAAATATGAGACATGATTCAACACCCTTCTCATGCACTTTTCTACTTGCACTGAGAACACTATGAGAATAATGTATAGGCCAAGTGTGCTGGAAGCATGATCATAGTTGCAATAGCAACTAATGGGGAAGACCTGTTATTTGGCACATAAAAAATTATACAGATACATCTGCGACATGAAAAATAGTTAGATCAAAATTGAATCAAATCCTGGGACGAAATGATATTTCTGGCATTAAAGGATAAGTGCTCGGCTGATAGTTATGATCATTTAGTTGTTGTAGACTTTGTTGGATGCCAGACTTTGAGAGAAATAGAGCTGTGAATTAATGACGGTGAATTCATTAACCTTGGTATATCATGACGTCCACAAGGACAACTACCTTTACTCAAATTAGTCTATGAGGGACACAGTCATTACAGTATGAATCAAAAGATCTTTTCCATGAAGGATATGGTTTACGAGGGACTATTATAGCTTGGATTAGATGCTCTGGTTTGCAAGGGACTAAGCATCCTCTTTATGACTTATTTAACATTTCGTCTCTCCTTTAATTTTTCAGCAAAATTTATCATGTTTTCTTATGGTATATACTAAACTGTTGAGATTATTATCTTATTTATATATTATGAAAGAATTCAGTTTTGGTTGTTGCATCACTATTTATGTATATTCCCTTATTGTCCCATATATGGTTGTGAGTGAGAATCTACTCACTGAATTTTAGATGAAACTCACCCATCCTCTTCCTTCTTACAGATACATATGCTATTCCAGAGTCTTGCTAGATACATCTTCATTAGCTGTTAGCATTGTCCTTTGATGAGCTTCACTTTGGAGTAAAGTGTAATCTAATTTATGTCTAGTTAGTGCTCTAGTGCATTTGCAAGAAGGATTCATGGATCATACATTTATATATATTTTTTATTTCATGTTTATCAGATGTATGACCTAAGATTTGGCAGCCATTATTTTATTTAAATATTATTTATGGATTCGTTTATAAAATATGAGAAAAGTTATCTAGTTTTTATTCCAAATGTTTATTTAGAAATTTATGGGATTTTTATGCATAACAAGTCATGTAAGGGCTTCCGTGGAGCTAGTTCCCCTCATATCAATCATGTTCTAAACTCGGGTTGCTGCAAAGTGGTATCAAAGCCATAGGCTTTCCTGCATAGTATAGGAGCAAATGTCCATAAATAACATGATGTTTATGTGAATGGAAGCATGACTATTCACATTAGCATGATGTTATTTGAGGCCTTTTGGAAAAGTCAGTCATGTTTAGGTTCAGTAAAGAGTCTACGTCACTCCTTGGAACTCCTAATCTAATCTTATGTCTCTCCCTTCTCTCGGGTGAGCTATGTCACCTATTAATCATCATCATCATCATCACTGTCATAGCAACACTATGTCAGTCTATACCAATCGTATTCGATGCCCTGAGTGGACCATTTTAAGTAATAGGCCATTTTAAGCCTAACGAAGATGCTCAATGAATACATTAGGAGTAGAGTAAATCAGCAGGGAGCTCAACCAAGCTTGACCAACTTAGTGAGGGGTTTGCAGTGAGCATGTCAGTGTGCAGGGCACATGACTGGATGTGTCAAGGCAACAACCAATTAGGGGTATAGAGCTCAAGCCAGCTCCAATATACTCAATCAATATGTTAAAACTGCAAGAAATTCTATTTGGGTAAATGCTTGTTAGAGATGACTAGATATTGCAATTATAGATAGGAAGGGCATAATATAGATAGGAAAGGCACAAGAAAAAGAATTACCTACTTCATCAGAGCATCACAAGCTAGAAGCCAAAGTAACTAGGCACCTTGATGCAACCTTTTCACCCAATAGTTAAGGATGGTAAAGTTATTCCAGTCAATAGAGGTTCATATGGGAGAAATACAAAGATAGTAAGTAGAATCACGATAGAACCATGAATTGTGCATGTGTATACTTTGTAGTTGTCCATTACATTACATGTAGGATTTATGGACCATGCATCTACGTATATAATGACCATTTTTATTTTGAGGATTTATGTAATCGTGATTAAAGGACTGTATGATTTATTTTGGAGAAATTATTTTACTGTTGGGATGCTGACCATGGATTATTACATAATTTGCATGAGAATTATGTATTCAGTTTTCATTTAAAAGATGTTTCATTAGAAAATATGAAGTTTTATTCATGCAATGTCACGTAAGGCCTTCCATGGGGCTAGTTCCCCATAATGCTAGTCATGTTCCCTAATTGGGTCATAATAGAGTGTAAGTTTTTCCAAGAGCCTAGTTTTAAACTCAAGAGGCACGAAAGTGGGAGTTATAAAGTTGTCCCTAGACTCAAGAGACTGTATGCATCAATGAGCTCAGCTACTCATATGAGGTGTATGGTGAAAATCATAGGAATGACAGTATAATGACTTATCCATTGCATGGTGAGGTGTGGAAACATTTTGATCAAACATATCCTGACTTTGCCTCTGAGCCCCAAAATATTGGATTAAGACTTTATTTAGATGGATTTACAAGGAATAACAAATTTAGCAAACCCTATTCGCATTAGCTAGCAGGTGTTATGCCATACAATCTCCCACTTAATATAATCCATGGCCTTGATAATCCAAAAGCTATGATGGATGTGTATTTTTAACCCCTAATTATTGATAAATTGAATGAGCTATGGCGTGGGGGTATTCTTACTTATGATATTTCAACAAAGTAGAATTCCATAATAAAGGCAGCATTAATGTGAACTATTAATGACTTTCTAACTTATGAAATATTATCTGGGTAGATGACACAAGGCAAATTAGCATGCCTAATTTGCATGGAGGATACTAAGGCATTTGGTTTGATTGTTATAGAAGACTCTTAGATATTGATCATCCATATAGGCAAAGTAGGTATGACTTTAAAAGTAATTGTGTTGAATATGATGAGCCTCCAGCTAGACTAAGAGGTAGTCAAACGTAAGATCTAGTTAAGAATTTCTCAAAAATAATAGAAGTTGGAAAGATAATCCAATTGCCAAGCTATTTTATTGAGCATAATTGGACCAAACAAAGTATTTTTTGGAGAGTTACCATATTGAAAGGTTAATTTGGGGTATCATTATGTAGATATCATGCATATTGATGCATAGGCAAGGCATGATCTGGCTAAATATTGCATGTGGGCTGATTTGAATTTTCAAGAGTTAAGAGATGATCATTTCTATAAACCAAAGGCCAAATATGCTATAAGCTCTACTTAGAAACATGCTATTTGTAGGTTGCTTCAAAGTTTAGAAAGGCCCAATGGTTGTGCTTCTAACTTGGGTAGGTGTGTCAATGTTGCACAAGGTAACTTGTTTGCATGCAAAGCCATGATTGTCACTTTTTCATGGAGTATTTGCTTCCTATTACATTCAGAGAGCTATCTGATATTATTTGGAAGCCTATGCCCGACTTGAATTAGTATTTCAAGGATTTATGCTCTTCTACTCTTAGGGTTGATGATCTGCTTGTCATGGAAAGAAACATTCCCTTTATCTTGTGCAAATTAGAGAAAATATTTCCTTTCGGATTCTTTGACTCAATGGAACATTTGCCCATATATTTGGCATATGAATCACAAGTATGTGGACCAGTTTAGTACATGTGAATGTATACATTTAGAAGAGAAACAAGAGGGTTTAAAAGAACTACGAAGAATAGGTCTCAAGTAGAAAAGATCAATATATCAAGCTGTGGTACCCCAGGTACACATGTCGTCAAACAAGTTTCGTACTACCCAGGATCCCTTAGGACCCACCCGTGTTGCTGGGAAAGCTCCAGAATGCATGAAGGACCCCTGATACAGTAAATATGGTGAACTGTCACTGCTATAACGGTCATAGTGGGAGGCAGTAGGGTTTTTGGTATTCTAAGGACCGCTATAGCGGTCCAAGACCCCTATAGTAGTCATGGTGTATGGAAGCATGATTTTTGGAGCTTTAGAGACCGTTATAGCAATCCAGGACCGCTATAGCGACCATAAGTGGTGGGCGCGGTCAGGCATGACCGCTATAGTGGTATCAGATATGCAGAAACAGTGTGAAATACAGCATTTCACGTAAGTGAAACTCCCAACCCTTTTTAAACACTTCAAACTCGAGATTCACTCCTAAAAACTAATCCTTATCACCCTCCAACCCTCCTTCACCCTTTTCACACAAATCATCTCCAATCCATCATTCCCAAGCTTCAAGGTAAGTATATGTTGCTAGATTTTATCTCCATTCTTCCACATTCTTGGTATGGGTATTGTTGTTTCTCTCATTGTTATCAATTGGGGGTGCTCCCCAAAAGTTGTTAGTGTATGTTTAGAGTAATTTAGAGCTTCTCATAGGTTATTGATGAGTTTTTATGGTTTCAATGGCAGACATTGGTACCATTTCTCCTTCCTAGAGTCCCGTGATGTTGGCACTTCACAGTCTACCCCTACCGATGAGTAGGTTTGATCTTATGGCCTTAGTTTGGTCATTATATGATTATTTACTAACATTGCAGAGTATTTTGTAAATTTAAAAATAGATTCTTATATGATATTGCTTTGTGCAAAAACTATGTTTTACTAGAAATGCTCAGTTTGAACTTATGCATGAAAACATGATTTTAGAAATGCATGGGACCATATTTATTTCATACAAAGTTTTGTATGATTTAAATTTTTGAATTGATTTGATTATGGATAAATGATATTTGCTATGATTTACGAGTTGAGATTTAAGAATTTATATTTAATAGAGTTGAGAAATATTAAACTAGAAACATAGAACTCCCCTTATGATTTTCAGTTGGTTTAGAATAGAGAGAGTTACTGAGAGGAGCGGAACTGTGAGCTAATGGCAGTTATTCCGTTAACCTTGGTATACCAAGGCCCGCCAGGGGTAAGTCATCATTGAGTTAGATCAATCCACTAGGGACACAGTTCGCTAGGAACCGTTGAGATCACTTTAGTTAAAGGCTCTGTTTGCCAGGGACTAAGTACCTTCCCTATAGCTGATGGATACTCTGTTCCCTTGTGTAATTATGGAGATGTTAAAGATTTTGAATAATATGTAAAGTAAATAGAGCTGTTTATGAATGTCGCATTATAATTATTATTATTTATTTATTATGTTTTCTTTGTCCCATGCATGGTTCTAAGTGAGGGTCCACTCACTGAATTTTGGAATGCAAAACTCACCCCTCTCTTCTTCCTTTGTCTCACAGATTCAGGTGTAGCTCAATATCATCCTCTTCCTCCCCCTCAGCAGTAGCATTCCTCAGTTTGGGTGAGCTTCACAATGGCATTAACCGTATTATTTTGTTCATGATAGTTGTGCTCCAGTGACGTGACGGGCAAGGTCTCAGACCACATATAGTTATTTTTGCATTTTGATTATACCATGATTCTTTTGTATTTAGCAATACAACACTCATCGCTATTTTGTATTTGAGCAACTCAGTTGAGAAATAATTTACAGCTACATATAGATAATCCATTTATGAAAAGGATGTTTATTTCTAAATTAATAAGGTTTATTAGTTAAATGGACTTATGATTAAATCATATTTTATGGATAAAATAAGCATATAGTACGATACCGAGATCACGAGGCTTACATGGGGATCGGATTTCTCATGTGCCGGTCACGATCCAAGTTGGGTCGTGACACAGGCATATCTATCGAAAGAGACTTCAAGATTTTTCTCATTTTATTTTTTGCCAAATGTTCAATTTAGGAGAACTTAGGTTAGTCGTAAAGATAATGGAAAGGAATACTTTATTCCACTAATATTGTTCATCTTCATCCAACCCGATCGTGCTATTAGAAAGTGCAAGTCCTGATGGTTGACTTTCAAGGAGTAGAATTCTGCACATTTATTTATTTTGATAAATTATGATGAAGTGCGATCATTCAAAATATAAGTCGATAAGCCTTTTTCTATGTGATAAATTGCATTGTTATGCATGATATTTTGAACAACTAAATGGTTAAGATTTTTTTCAATAATTTTTGGACTAGTTTAGATTACATGTAAGTCCATTTTATTAAATTATGTAACCCCAAGACATTGTTGTTAGTTTATTCTGTTTGGCACAAGTCAATTTGATATTTGAAACTTTATCAACGTAGGCGCATGATAAAAATAATATTGTGACATGTCCTTATTTGTTTAATTTAGCTTAGAGGCCCAAAAATAAAGCTGTAAGTTAGCTCATATACTATGTTAATGAGCACAAGTTCCATACAGCCAAATTGGGTATGGGAAAAAAATAGACAACATTGGTGTTTATGTTAAAGGTGGTGCTGAGGATGGACATTGTGATTGGTATGGTGCGGTTAGGGAAATTCTTAAGTTTCACTATGTTGATGAATCCACAATAAAATGTGTATTATTTAAATGTGAATGATATGATCTAACGTGACTAACTAGGATATTATAACACAACAATTACAAAATCATTAAAATCAATCATACCAAAAGATATACAAGTTATTATCCATTTATTATTGCCCAAAATGCTAAACAAATTGATTATATGTCTTATCTTGAGAAAAGTATATCAAACTGGAGGATTGTAAATAAGACAAAAACAAGAGGTAGGGTTAAAGCTAAGAAAGGTATTAATGATCCAGCCCTTTCAAGAGTAGTAATAGATACAAACAATCCCGAAAATACTCTTCCTGTGGCTACTGAGGAAGTTGACACAATTAAACTCATAAGTCACCACCCAATGAAAAATCAAGAAGATGAAATAAATGATAGTAGTGATGATGATGTAGATAATGAACATTTTCATGATGATCATGATCAACAATAAAATGATGATGAAAATAGCCCTCGATTTTTTGATTAACTGAGGTGTTAAATATTAGAGTGGATATCCTATTTAGTCCCTCAAGATTTTTGCGTCGGACTATTTCATCATTCAAGAAAAGAAATTAATCTTTTGATCCTTCAAGATTGAAAATGATGGACACATTAGTCCCTCTATTAGTTTTTCATTAGTAGACTTACACATGTAGCACAATACAATGATAGCATACCATTAAAATGTTAGAAGCAAGCTAAATGAAACTATTTTGGAACAAATTACACTCGTTTTTGGTATCTAAAATTGTACAAAATGAATCACTTTATAACTTATAATAAAGATTTAAATAACTTATTTTGTGATTTTCAACTACCAAAATGAGTTATTTTAAACTCTATTCTAATTCAAATGACATATAAATTACTTAACATTATGTGCAATTCTAGTAGTGTTTAAAGAACTAAATACATATAGAGGGACTAATGTGTCTTAAAAAATTATTAAAATCTTGATGGACTATGGGTTTAATTTCAATTTTTGAGGGACTAAATAGTCTTATAAAATTTTCTTAAGGGATTACATGAGTTATTTACTCTAAATATCATATGCAACAATATGTTGAACCAACTCTAAATTTATATATGCAATTATATCATTTTGTGGATTGTGTAATTGTTTCAATATGGCTGGAAAAGGCAGAAGCCAACCTAAAAGGTCGGTTTACCCACCACTTCCTCCACCTTACCACCACTTCCACAATCGCCCCTTCTACCATGATCCTTCCCTTTCAGATGATACCCACTCTTAGGTATGTTGGCCCTCCACCTTCCCAGTCACCTTTTATCCACTATAGTGACCCCAGTCATAGCCCAATCAGTAGCCCGACTCCCAATCCCACATCTCATCAGATCCCACCTTCCTTAGGTAATTCACAGACGTAGGGACCAGATGGTAGGCTGCTTAGACCAGACAGTAGGCTGCTCAGACTAGATGGCAGGTCGATCCCCAGGCTTAGGCTAGATGGCAAAGACTGGTAAGTTAAAACATGTTTTCTATTACATATTTTAATTTTAGATTGTGTATGATGTTTAAAATATTTTCTTTGTGTTTAATTTGGTTCGTATACGTAACAACTATAATTCTTTTCATGAAGGCTTCCACTGGATTATAGAGGTTATACAGAGCATGTATAACCTCCTGTGGCCTACTTGGACCGACATCTTGAAAAATGTTAGGGAGATGCGGTGCGAAGAATGGAAGATAATACTATAATTTATTTGATTATGCTAAAATTATGTTTATATTATTTGTATGCTTCTGATTAATTATATGTCATAAGTTTTGCACATGTAGAGGTTCTTTGACATCCTGCCACAACATGAGGTTACCATCAAGAAGCCTTGGAGGACTAGGTCATCCAAGCGCTTGCAAGACATGTTCCACACTGTCCACAAAGGCATATGAGCACCTCCTGGCTAAATGATGCCACCCTCCATGAACTGCAGGCCCAAGAACACTTTAAACATTACACACTGGTAGGTTTAGTACCCCAAAGGAGACCTAAAAATGGATGGTAACTTTAATCTTTATTGATTTAATATATTATTCTTCACCAAGATGGGCACCTCAGGATCCGCTAGCCAGAAGGCCCCTAGAAACCACTCTTAACCATTATTGAGGCCTTCTTGTCTGATGATAGTGACAACTCTGACAGATCTAATTACGATGATGAGGATGATTTCAACTAGTTTTTTCCTATTTCTATTACTTTGGATATTTTTTATATTTATCGCACTTTTTATTTGTATTTATTTTATTCTTATTCCTTACGACAATTATTATTTATTTCATTAGTTTGTTTATTTACCATTTCATCACTTCCTTATTTCAAATCATTTTAGTTTATAATTAAATAATCATACAAATAAAAAATAAATGAATAAATTTCAAATAGTTAGATAATTTAGATAAATATTTCACATATGGTAATTTAATCTATCTTCCCAAAGAATATTAACAATTAAACAGGTTGAAAATAAATGAATTTTCAATAAAAATTACACGTTGGTATACTCATTAGTAATAAATAAATAAATAAAATAATATTTTTAACTTTTGTAACCCATCGGCAAGAGTAAACAAACCATTCGGTAATATTAATTTCCTGACGACCACATTGACGCCTTTTTTTTTACATGTTTATCGACTGTTTTATTTTATTACCCATCAACAAACCTATCAGTATTTATCGACGGCTAACATTACCTATCATAATAATCCACTGAAAAAAGAAAAACTGACATCATGTGTCTATCAATAAACTCATTGATATCTTGTGCAAATCTTGTAATGTCTATACCTCGAGGGGATTAGTCACACCTTTTGGCAATGGATACCCTAGGTTCACAAATAAAAATTAAAAATTTCATATTTATGACTTATTTTGGAAAGATGTATAGTAATAAGAAAGATAGAAGAGTAAAAAAGGAAGAGGGGATATGAGTTTACACCATGAAGTATAAAAAATACAAAATATATAAAGTTGATTTGAAAAAATAATGTAAAATAAATTTGTTTGCAACTCATGTAAATTTTCTATGTTATTTTTCTATTTTAACAATTTTCTTTTATATTGACTATGATAAATTTGAACCTAAAACCTTATGTATACTACCACAACTCCTCAGTAGTAGACCAATTCTAGGGCCTTATGCATGCTATCTAATTTTTTTTATATATATCATATTAACATAATACAATTGTCATAACCCGACTTGGGAACGTGACTAGGACGTGAGGAATCTCATCCCGATGTAAGCTTTCTGGGTGACATATCGCTCTAACTACATACTTTATTGTAATATAATACTTAAAATATGATTTTTTTTCTAAATCAATATCAATTCCTCTAATTAAAAAATAACATTTGAATTCATAAAACTGGAAGTATCTAATATCCAAACTCTGAAAACATCTGGGCCAAAACCGTTAATCATGAAATCATAAACTGGTTTATCATATGATGTATATATGAAAACCCGCTCAACCTTTGAAAACTGAATTATAACTACTTAGCCAATCTATAACATAATCTAAATCTGAATCATTGATTGAAATCCATGCTTCAATTCTGGTAACATATACAAAAATACATAAACTTTGAAATTTACTACAATATCTGAAAATACATGTGTGGCTCGAATCCTGCCTGCACATCTACTGGAGCCCTCTAAAATTAACAGAAACCTAAACTAAGCCTTACAGCAATGTAAAGCTCACCAAGCGATCATTGCGGCTACTAGACCGAAGAAGAAACAGGATATGCACTTGCAACTATGAGAGGAAAGAAGAAGGTAAGTTAATGGACTCAGTGAATGAGGTCTCACCCATCACCCAAATGGGACAACTAGGGAATATACATATAATACCATACATGCAACAATCATAACTCATTTGATAATTAAATATAAGAAAACACTTTTTATTCCATAAATTCATAAATAAGCATTTATAAATTTACCATCAATCATGAAATCATTTTAATTGAGGGTGCGATAGAGTCTTAAGAAACAATATTTGCTGTGTTGAATAAATACATATATAATAACAAAAGCTATAAAATCATAAACTCTGTGGAACAAGCCGTGGGCATTTAACTAGGTCCCATTTTCTGTGTATACTGAGAGGCGATATTGTCCTAGGACGGACAACTTGCTACCAAAGTTAACGATCTCATAACAGCCATTAACTAGCTATCTATTTCCTTATCTCTACTGTCTAAACTAGTTTGACAAAAACTATAGTTGAAAGGTGGGTGCTCTGTCCATGACGAATCAAAGCCCCTAAATTCTTAGTACACTGAGAGTTCTGGATTCATATAACTCTAACAATCTGACTTTAGTATAACTATGGTTGTGAAAATCATGCCAAAGGGATCATCACTTGTAGGTATTTCGATTTCAAGCCCACAAAATATGTATCTGGCAGTTGCTATGAATCATACTAAATTTCATACCCCTTGATACTATAAAATTGAAGTTCTAAATTCAAATTTTAAGCTAACAAAACATTTCATATACTTGGTAAATCTAAAATCATAGTTTAAAACACTAGATTCACAATCATAAAACTTGGAAATCATATAGCACATTTATTTGTAAATCTGGGTCATACTCTTGCATCACAGTTCTCCAACATGCATAAATGTATTAACCGAGTATTTTAGAAACATAGCTTGAAATCTTAAAACTTGAAATCGTAGTGATATCAAAGAAATTAATAAATACATATTTGATAAAATAGTCGTCTTGCTATGATATATAATTTCTTAATAAATCTTTTCTCAAGCATATTAAACATTTTCCATAACACACAACATAATAATCATGGTCCTATGATTTTGTAAAACTCATTCTTTCATGCTATCATCATAAATCATAATTTTTGTAACTTGACATTATCATGTAAAATCATATTCTATCTTTTTCTCATCTCAAATTTTATGTTTCACAAATATCATGCATCAAACATAACCATAATGGCTAATATAAGGTCATGGGTTTGAACCCACTCACCATTTGGAGTTGGGAGTATATGAGCACCACCAACTTGACCTTGAGAGCTTAGAATGGCACCAACAACTGCCACAAAGCAACATAGAACTCTAGACTAAACTATAACAATAGCTAGATGGCTATAATATAACTCTAACAATATTGAGGGGGCACCCCCCATTTGACAACATTGGGAGAAAACAATAACCCAAATTATAAAACATGAAAGGAAGGAGACAAAGGAAGCATAAACCAACAACCCAACTCTCCTTGAAGCTTAGAGGAAGTGGGTTTGATGGAAGATGAGAGTGGGAGGAGTAAAAGCTCCTAGAAAATGTTAGGGTTTAGATTTTGAGGGTGAAATCTGAGTATGAGGGGATATATAGGGAGTGGGCTTTCATTTAATCAAAACTGCGTCGTTTAGCATTGTTTCTGCCCCCACTAACATCGCTATAGCAGTCTAGCTGTTTTCTCGTGTCCCCCTCTAATACACTTACTACCGCTATAGCGGTTTTGGACTGCTATAGTAGTCTACAGACCACCAAAACTGCAAAACTTACTCACTATGACTGTTATAGCTGTCCTCGACCGTTATAGTGGTGGTAGTTTACCCAATCTCTGCATCTTTCTGTCATTTTAGCCTCTAAGTTGTCTCACTTATTTACATTAATGTCATTATTTATTTTACTCTCCATTAACTTTAAAACATAAATGTAAATAAAAAATAACCCCCATTTGGATTTAAATAAAATATTATAAAAATCAAAATCCCAACATATTAAAATCTAAATTTTGGGTTTTAGTTTAAATCCTGGAATTTTTAAGATTTTATAAACTTGTGGGATAAAAATGAAACATTTGAATGTTTCATAAAATTCATTAAAAATCATTCTTTAACTTATTTTAATTTTTGGGAACAATTACCAAGACTTTTGATCCCAAGAATGTGTCTCTATCATATAACCCTCCAAAGGCATACAGGATCCAGACTTAGTGAAATTCAGGACCCAGAGTGATAGATAAGGGTAACTGGCACCATCCTAAAAAAAAAATTTGTAACCTTTTTTATTTAAAACTAGGGTATTACAACGATAAACTTCATTTAATTTCTTTTATTCCTTTTACCTTTTATTTTTATTTTGAACAAATACATTTATTATACAATTAACGTGGTTGTGCCACATCTAAAGCTTCCAAATTACTTCCATTAGAACCAAAAACAACAGACCAGCCAACCAAAGTAACGCACCCATTTTTTATCACTATTGTAAGTAACTAGCTAGTATTCAAGTCATTGCATTGTTTCATAATATGGCCCATGGGTTTTGGTGAATGTGTGAGTGCGTCAACTCAACTCGATGAATCCAACCAACTGGAACCAAACCAATTAAATTGATTCGGATTGGTTGAATCATTGGATTACATCAAATAAAACTAAATTAAGCCCAATAATAGTTGGCTCTAGTTTCGGATTTTATATAAATTTAAACCTGATAACTCAATGACCTGACTTGTTTATATATTATGTATAATATTTTTTTATTTTTTTGTGTATAATGTATTTAGTTAATAAATTATACTTTAATTTAGTTATGTCCATTGATATTATTAAGTTATATATTTATATGAAACTAATCAAATTTTAGAGATTTAAAGTTTGTATTTTTTAAAAAAATATTTGTGATTTTTTCATTTTAATTGAATTAAAATAAAAATAATAATAATTAGGTAACCTAATCGCCCAAACCAAACAAACCCAATTTTAATTGGTTTGATTTTGGTGTAAAAAAAAAATATGAACCCAAATCCATCACAATTGATTGGTTCAAATTTATTTCCCTCCAAATCTAAACCAACCTGACCTGATTACACTGTTAGGTTTTGGGTTTGAGTTCGAAGAAATTGCTTCAACGTGTTTTTTCAAAAGTTATGCATTGAAAAATTATAATATGAGAAAAGAAAATTATAGCATACTAAAATAATTGATTTAATTAAGCAAAGTAAGTCAATTTTTAATTAAATTTCTATAATTAATGTTTTAATTAAATTTCTATATTATAAAGTGGAAATAACGAATAATTAATAAAATAATTAAGCTGCCGCCGTGTCTTTGCACTGGAGTTCATAGAATTTCATATGCACCGGATGGACGAAGCAGGCATCTCACTTGGGGAAAAAAAATAAAAATAAAAAATAAAAGGCGGGTGTCCCGCGGGAACACGGACATGGAGACAAGCTTGGCTCCAAGGTGGTGACGGAGGCAAGTTTCGTCATGCAAATCAAACTACCAGAGCAAGATCGATATTCTTCCATGCGTAAGAGAATCCCTTCCATTTGTTATTGCTTGGGCAAGTTATAGAATTCTTAGTTAAAATAGGGAGGACTAGACAAATTACCTTTTGAAGATATCTTATTAGTTTGAGCTATTATTGTAAGCAGTGTATTGATAAGATAGAGCGTAAAATATCAATGTACTGATAATTGATAAATTCATCTTTAAAAAATTAATTTGTTGACAAATTAGCTTCTGAAGTGTCGTCTCTCTTTTGGTATTAAAAAAATGCATAAATAAAGATAAAATTGATCATTAAATACTATAGAATAATATAATATCTTTTAAGAACTCATTTATTAACGTCCAGGACTGAATCATTTTCTTTCCATCAATACAACCAAAAATAATAGAAGTCATTGACGTGCTTGAAGAAAAGTAAAAGCAACAATAACTTTAAGCGGGACCCATTTTTCGTGCCGTTCATTTTTTGTTTGATGTGTGCAAAGTCTTTTGTCTTCAGAGGGAAATTTGTCTTGAATTAAGTGCTCAGTAATTCTTAAGTATCTAAAAATATATATATAAAATCTTTGATAACAATTATAATAATTAATAAATAACATAAAATAATATAACACACTAATTCATATAAACACTAATAATTATATTATATCATTCTAAATTCAAATTTTGAATAAATTTGTAATTCTTTCACCTTTACCTAAAGTTTTTCCTTTGCCTTGATTCTCGGGGCCAAGACTTTCCCGGGAAAAAGAAAGGAACGTTTGACTACGAGCAATCTCCGGGAAGGACCTGGCAAGATAAGAGTAGATCCCCACCTGTTCTATATTTTTCAACAAAAACGTCGTACGATCTTCGATTTTGGCGTGTGTTAATTTAATTTTAATTTTGCGAAATTTCCATTGGAGTAATCATTGGGTTACCAGCACCAAAAATATTTCATGATGTCTAAAATAGATTGTCCCCCATAACACATTACCCATAAAAATTTTAGTTTTACGGGAAGTCCACGGTCAATTCAAAATAAGAATTCATTCACATCAACAGATAAAGGACGATGTGTAACTTAGTTTATCCTTTCACTACATCAACATTGTTTGTACTTCCCACGTTTAAGGTTTATTACATCTTAAAACATTTTGTTATCTATCTTAAATAAATTTAGGATAAATTTAGATTTAAATACTAAATTTGTATATTTATGAGTAAAATTTATCGTGCTAAAAATTAATTTTAGCTCTTTACATGTAAAAAAAAGTATTAGTTTACATATATTTCACAAAAGACTCTTTATTTGAGTTTTATAGTTGATATACAAATAACATTTCTCTAATAATTAAAGGGACAATTCAGAGCAAATTATGAATTATTTTGGTTCAAAATATGTAAAAGTTATTATGATTTTATTGAATTTTCAATTATATTCTTATAATTAAAAACTATTAATTAAGTCATTATAGTGCTAGAGCAACTTATTGCGACAAAAATTAAAACTCCAAATATTCTTTTGTAGGAGGATGACAAGTTTTAGTAATGATCATTTAAGCTTTTAGGATAGTTAAACCAATTATTGTTCTAATGCTATAATTCTTTTTCTCATTTTAATTTGAATAGTATTATTTATACTCAAAATATACGAGACATTATATCAACACGCTCTTATTTATTTTTATATGAGATATGAGACTAAGTGGTGCCTATATTCTATGCAAGAATATATACCAATATATCAGCAAAGTCTGCTATACATTATAAGTATAAATAATATTTCTCTTTAATTTTTCAATGCATAACTTTTGAAATTCGCTTTGAAGCAGAGGCCTCAAACACAATCTTCCAAAGAATCCTATTTAAACCCAAAACCCATTGAGCCATATTCTGAAACAATGCAATGATTCCAGCACTAATTATTTACAATAGTGATAAAAAAATGGGTGCCTCAATACGGTTGTCTGCTGTGTTGTTTTTGGTTCTAATGGGAGTTAGTTGCTGTGAAGGGTGTTGGAAGGAAGAGAGAGATCGTCTTCTAGATTTCAAGGCCCTTTTCAGCTTCCAGGAATTTCACCGAAGCCCAAACCCTGACCCAGAATACTTGGAAACTCTCTACCCTTTTCTCAGCTGGGTGGACGACACTGACTGTTGTCAATGGGAACGGGTTCGGTGTAACAACACCACAAGGCGTGTGGTTAAACTCGCCCTTGATCGTGCCCGGCTTAACTGGTACTTGAATTTATCGGATTTTCTGGTTTTCCAAGATCTCCAAACACTGATCTTAAGTCACAACGAAATAGATGGTTGCGTTGGAAACGAAGGTATGTATGTTTGTGTGTGTATGTGTGTGTATATATCACTCATCCTATTCCTCTTTCTTGTGCAGATTCTTTGTATTAACTTCTAGCATGAGAAAGAGAGACTTTTATATATGAACTTCAACACAATTATTTACGTTGGCAGGATCAGAGAGAGGGAAGTTTAGCAAATTGGAAGTCCTTGACTTGAGTTATAATGAACTAGGTGACACCAGCTTTAATTTAGTGTCTTGCTTGGGTGCGTTATCATCTCTCAAGTCTCTAAACTTATTGTGAACAACCGATTTTATTTAATCTTTTAAACAATAAAATCCAACAATTTGCACTTAATTTACCTTTTTTTATTTATAGTTTCATTTCTTGTTTATTAAAAAAATATAAAAATAAAAAATAACAAATGAAAAACTGGAAGAAGAGTTCACGGACTCTTGTCTTCCCTTTTCCCCCACCCCCGAGATGTGCATATGAGGCAATAGTAACTTTAGAGATACGAGAAAAGCAGGAAAAATAAAAACGGATGCAATGATGGTGTCCTTGATTCTTTTTATCCCTCTTTCGGTGGAGCTGGGGAAAATCAAAAGGAAGAATATACATATTGGGACGGGGACCATAATCAGGGGGGGAGACCCAGAAAAAATTTTTAAAAAAAACACGGAGACATTAGAACATCAGACGAAGAACCTGCAAAGAAACCAGAATATCCAGTCCAGTTATACAATCCAACGATAATTCCAAAGAAGATAACTTCGAACAAGGTAAATTCATCAATTCATCAACAACAACAGATGAAATCTTATCATCATCATCATCAGATTTTAAAAAAGAAAAAAGAAAAAAAAGGAAGACGCGGAGCTTCCGCTTCCTTCACCGTGACCAGCTCTCCCTTCAACCTGTCATCATCACTCCCCTCTCCAGCACCATCATCTTCTTCCCTCTCCCTTAGCCACTCTCCATCACCATCATCATCACCATAAAGCCATCACCACCCCCTCGAATCATCACCACCACCGGCGGCCTCTCCCCCTTCCTCTCAACCTCCATGAACTCCTTCAACCCAACCACGACCGACCCAAGCCACCGCGACCGATCTAGCCACCACACCGAAGCCCATGTCATCGTGAGACCACCGATCGCGCATCCTCTCGGGTGCGGCCCACCGCGCTTTGACTTCCCCGATCGCAACCTCGGCGAAGACACCGCTCCTCCTTCTTCCATCATGAGCTCCCTTAGCGCGTGGCCTTTTCCACTCACTCCATCCGCGCCACCGTGATGGATCCTGCAACCTCGCGACGGTTGCATTTCTCCGCAGACGCGACCTCATCCTCCCAGCGGTGGTCTTCCCTTCCAAGCCTCGCTTGGCGCCGTGAGGTCTCCATAACGGTCTGGTGGATCGTGGTCTCGATCTTCACGCATCGATCGACGCGGCACTTGCCGCGGTCTCTTGGTCTCTTGCTCTCTCGAAGCTTTCTCTCACCACTTTCTCTCCGTGAGCCCGACCATGGCATGATCGTGCGGCTACCCCTTCCTTCCTCCGCTCATTTCGGCCAAGAACCTCTTTTCCTTTCCTTTTTCCTTCATATCGCTCCTTTTCTCTCCCTCACTCTCTCGGTCTTTCACCTCTTTTGTGTGAATGTTTGGTTTTGTGTTTTGAGTGTGTGCCTGTGAGAAAAGAGGGAGAGAGAAGTCAAAAGATTGAATGTGAGTATGAATGAAAGAGAGGGTTGTGAGTGTTGTGTCCGTGAGTGAGAGAGAGGTTTTTATTTTATTTTATTTTATTTTAAGAAATTTTAAATATGTGTATGTCTGTGAGCGTGAGTGGGAGAAATATTTTTTGTTTATTTGTTTTATGTTATTTCATTTAAGTATATGTATGCGTTAACTATGTGAATTTGAATTTCGTATTTATATATGTTAGACCGAGGTGGAGAATTAATTTAAATTTGTATATATGTGTTTTTTTTAAAAAAAAGGGGGTATCTCAAAAAAAATGATAATGAATTTTATTTGAAGTTTGTATATACTAGTTATTTTATTTATTTATCTATGTTCTTAGATTAAGGCTGTTATATTTTGATGATTTAGATTTTTGATTTTGTTTACTTGATTAGTTTTTATTTCATTTTAGTTTAGGCCTAAATAAAAGTTTTTTTTACTTTGAGTTTGTAATAAATGTTTCAATATTTTGATAAAAAAAAAAGAAGAAAAAAAGAAGAGAATTTGTAATATATTTTATGAAATTAGGTAAATTAATTGCAAAAAAAAAAGGAAAGAAACAAAAACAAGTGATTCAATTTAATTTCATTTAATTTAATTTTATTATTTTGGGTGAATTTAATTGAAAAAGACTAAAAATAAAAAAATTAGGACCTTTCTTTAGTTTAATTATTTTAGGTGTTTTTCTTGAATTAATGGTGTCTATGTTTATAGTTTAACTATTTTTATGTTTATAGGTTTTGCTTAATTTCTATTGTGTAACTTTTTAGTTTAATTATTTTATATATTTATACGTTTTGTTTAAATTAATTATATAATAGTATTCATGAATGTTTTTTTAGTGTCTTGCTTAGATTAAGAGTGTTTGTGTTTTATGATTTTTTTTTAGTTTAATTACTTTCTATGTTTATGTGTTTTGATTAAAATTAATTGTAAATTGTAATATTTTACATTTCTAGTTTAATTATTGTACATATTTTGCGTATTTGCATTTGTGAATTACTTATTTAGTTTTGTTATTTTATGTGATTATGCATTTTGTGTGTAATTAGGTTATGAATTTTTTTTCTCTCTTGGTTTAATTATTTTATGTGTTTATATGTTCATTTAAGTTAATTGTGTTTAATTTTATAGGTTCCCGTTAAAATTAGAATTTTGTCTAAAAATAGAAGTTTTATCCATTTTCGATTCAAAATAAGTACTTGAGTGTTTTATTGGAATTTATATATTTAATTAATTGATGAATTGTATAAAAAAAAAGAGAGAGAGGTTAATTGAGTAAGGCGGTTTGTTAATCTCGTATGTTTGTATATTTTAAATGACGACATTGATATTGAAAGTCTTTTCAAGAGAGAGTTAATTGGTAGGAGCGGTTTGTTAATCTCATGTTTCAGAATATTTTAGCTGCGACGGCTTGATATTCTAAAATTCTTTTTTTCAAAATTAACTTTTCACCACTTAATTTATTTGTAAATAATTTTCCTAGTTTTTTTTATGCTATTTATGCATTTTGTTTTATTTATAAGTTTTTTTTCCTAATAATTTTATTTCAAAATATTTTATTTAATTTACATATTGTAGATAAAGAGAGTTAATTTAACCGTGGCTTGTTAACTCCGATATTTCTCAACGTTGAGTTGTGGCAGCTTAATGATTCGAAATTTTCCTTAAAAATGTTTGTTCTCTTTTACATTTGTTTCCATTGATTTATAAAAATAAAAAAAAATAATTTTCTTCTTTTTCTCTTATTTGTAAATATTTGTAATTTATATACTTATTTTCAATTTAAATTTGCTCATTTATTTAGTAAATTTCTTATTCAACTAAAAGTGTTAATTTAGCGTGGCGATTGTCGACTTAATATTTTGGGATACTTGAATTGTGACAGTTTGGTGTTCCCGAAGTTTTTTTTAAAGAATTTCTTTATTTATAGTTTCATTATAAATAGAATTTTTTTTTAAAAAAAAAGGGGTTATTAATTAATTTGCACAATTAAAGGTACCGTCCAAGGACGAGTGTATTAGGGGTGCGCGGGATTAAATTCCTGCCCTTCCGTATACATAACCGACTCCCGAACTCAAACTGGTTTCAAAGACTATTCTCTAAAAAATGGGTTTTTCCAATGTTTTCCCAATTTTAAATAAACTTGGTGGCGACTCCAATATTTTCAAACAAAAATCTCTCTTTCTTTTCTTCGCCGTCCCTGTCGCGATCCCGGTTGCGACACTTATCATATAACGACTTGACGGCCGAATCATTCCAAGGTAAGGCTACCTAACCCTTGCACAACAATTCTTGTATCTTCACATTCTACTCGTGTTTTTCTTTCCCTTCTTCGCTTTATTAAATAAAATAAAATGAAAGGTTTTGTGCACACTTGCATTGTTAATGATCCTACTACTATCAGGCTTGGAAAATCTTCCCTCAAGTTTGAGGAATCTGGAGGTTCTTGACCTAAGTTTTAGCCACTTTTTAACTATCGATATCCTGCCATCTCTGGGGAATCTTACCTCTTTGAAAACTCTGCATCTGCGTGGAAATGCCTTGGACTCTCAGCTTAACATTTCAGGTATGTTTTGTTTACAGTTTCCATCCTTGCCTGTGGTGGTAACAAATACTTCATTGTTACTCAATAGCCATGCTGCTGAACATATGACTGGTGAATATTATGGTTTGGTACTGGTTACTATATTTACTAGTTCCATTTCTTAGTCTTTTAGCTCAAGCCTTTCACTATTATTTGCTGTGTCAATATGCAAAAAGGCATTATCACGTGCTTGCTAGTGTGGTGAGTGAGGTAAGCCAGTGAAAAGGGATCTAAATAACAGAATCACAACCAACCAAAAATTACAAGATATTAAGTAACAAAATTCCATCATTCCCTCTGTGCAACGTTTTTAAGAATGTTCTTCCAGCACCTCATTTTTCGTGGTTCTGTGTGGGGTGCTCTTTTACATGATGGAATTCTGTTGCTGATTATCTATTTTTTGATTGTTTGTGATTCAGTGATTTGAATCCCCTTCTTGCGTGCTCACCTCACTACCACACTAGCACGCATGTGCTCATACCTTTTTGTTTAGGACTCGCGCATTCCACTCATCACCTCCCTACTCCACTCTTGTATGCAGATACACCAAATAATGGTGAAAGACTTGAGGTAAAAGACCCCAAGCCAAGTTATGCAGAACTTCCGGTCTCTTTACTTTTCATTTCTAATATAAAGGCTCTTCATGTGATTGAACCGAGCAAAAGAGTTCCGCTTCTAATTGTAACAAACAGCCCGTAATCTAAAGAAATTGAAAAGAGTTAATCACTCACATAGTCATTTAAAAAATTTTTATAAGAGTATTTAATCCTTTAAAAACTAAAACTAAACTTGTAATTCCTTGATATTTTAATAATAGGATACATTAGTCCTTTTATCTGTATTTAATTCTTTAAATACTAATATAATAACCTATTGATCTGCTAACATGAGGACTGGCTATTAATATAACTTATTTGTTGGTCATAAAAGTATTTTCAACACTTACTATTGTTAATTTAATTAAAAATTAATTTAATTATTTTACAATATTTAATAGATATCTCATTTTTATATAATCACTATATATTATAGGTATTTAAACTTTATATATTTAGTATAACCACGTGCTTTTTGTTTTGTTAAAAAATTTCTTAAAATGATAGATATCTAAACAATATAGTACTGACTTTTTTAAAAAAATAACAAGTAAAAATTAATGATAAAAAAGATAAATTATTAAATCATAATATGCAGCATACATATTAGAGTTTTTATCATTTAGCGTTTATATAATTTTCAGAAGTATTAAACATACATATGATATTAGGATTTATCAACAGTTACTTATTTTTTACTATAAATTTTTTTAATTCAACATCGCTATTATTAAAAATTAAAATAATTTATTACATTGAATTTAGTTATATATCTAATTGAGGTGCAGTTCCATGAATAGTAAATTGAAAGACAAAAATGTGTCTATCCACGGTTTTAAATTTTACTTTTTATTTATTTGGAAATATGTAAAGTATAATTTATTTAATAGAAAATAAACAATTAAGCTTATATACTGTTCAATAATGGATTAAAAAAATAGCCTTTTAAAATTTTTCCATGGATAACTAGTTAATTTAATATATCAAATTATCTTAATATTTTTGAGAACAATGATAGCTAACAATAATTATGGTTAACATTATTAGCCAATAGTAATGAACCATGGTATTATTTGTTTCCTTAAAATTTTTAATTATAAAATGATAAATATTACAAAATAAGACACTTACTTGTATACCATGATTTATTAATACGTCTTTATTATTTTTCAGAAATTACTCAACATTATATTATTTAAATAGTGATTGAATAAAAGATAAAAAATATTTACATTTAACTAAGTGTATCAAATATATTAATTATCAATACTTATAATAACTATAAACTCTTTTTTTTATGTATTAGTCTTGTAAAACAACCAAATTTAATTCCCAATGTTCCTGTTTCTTTACAAAGAGTATGAGGATAGCGTGGTTCTTTCTTTATAGATATCTTGATTTTTTTGAAAAAAAAAAGAATATGTAATCAAATTCTGTTTCAAAATTAAATGGATCCCAATAATAATCTCAAAACCAAAGTTATGATTTGATTATATTTTCTAAAGAAGGATACTATGGTAAGAATAATTAAAACATTAATATAATTGAAGTGATAATAGATATATAGGAGTGACAATAGCCACTTCTGTTAACACGATGTTAAGCGATACGTATATTATTTGAAATAGAACAGAATTTAAAACAATTCATTTTGGTGATTAAAATTCACAAAATGAGTCATTTATATCTCTATTATAATTTATAAGGAGACTCATTTTATGCAATTTTATACACCAAAATGAATATATTATGTTTCAAAATAACATAATTTAGCTTGCATCAAACGTTTTAATAGGACGTTATCATTGTATTATATCACGTGTAAATTCACTAATAAAAACTAACAAAGGGACTAATATATTCAATCTTGAGAGATCGTGGGATTAATTTCTTTTCTTAAAGAATAAAATAGTTCAATATAAAAATTTTGAGTAATCAAATAGGGCGGTCACTCAAATAAAAAAGATAGAAGAGGCTGAACCGATAGATGGGGTTCTGCTTCTCATTGTTTTATCTTCATTTAAGTAATAGATAGAAGAAGAAGTACACTTCCTTCGTTATTTTCTCTTCCATTCATTTTTTTCTTTTTCTATCTTCTTAATTCATTTTCTCTCCTCAAAGAACTCATTACTTGGTTGGGACAAATGTAAATCTCCAGTATTGTTATTGGTACATATAATATGTGGGATCCATGTTAGTATTCTTATTTATTATTGGATAAAATATCGATTTGTCACAATAAAAATTGTGAAAGGACAGCAAAAGAGAGAGAGATTAAAAGTGGAGTCACCACCAAATTTTATTTAAAATTGAAAAAAATATGGAAAATCCATTTTATTTTAAGAAAATATTCCTTTAAACTATATTTGAGTTTGGGAGTTGATAATGCATAGGAAAAGATAAAAATTTACTTTTACAGCACTCCTGATACATCTGTATCACTACAGTTACCTTAATTGATAGTGTTAACTATTAGTGACCTTACAACCATTACCAAAAAAAAAAAAATTACAAAAGTAAACAGATATTTTTAAAAAAAAACATAAAAAAGAATGAAAGTTTTAAAGTATCAAGTTATCATAACTCAGATGTCTAAAATTTTGACCTATCAAAGAGTCACCACTAAAATAACATCTTCATTCAAAATAAAATATTCAACAATTGATGACTAAGTTAAATTAAATATAATAAAATAAAATCCCTCCTATTTATAAACAAAAACCTTTATTAGAATAGTTATTTACAAGTAAGATAAAAAGTTATGAAAATTTAATTGTGGCTTGACAGGTAATATCAACTTCTATGTATCTTTTGGTATAATAGGAAACTCAAAATCAGGTGTAAAAAAATATTTGTTGATTAATAACTCTATTTAGAAAGGTTTCAAAATATCAAATTGTCATAACTAAAATATTTTAGAATATATAATTAATAAATCTTCCCAGTGCAGCTAAATTCGTCTCATTTTCCTTTGTATATAAATATAAAATATAAGGCAGCGACCCAAATTATTTCTTTTTATTATAAACTATCCCTAGATCCATGAGCATTTTTCTTCGACAAATGATCAGAACCTATTACCCAAGAAATCCAACGATAGAGATGGGATGACTGGCCCAAATAAATTTCCAGGAAACCCAAAACCAACCATCAGCCCAAGACAACCCCAACCATCAAAATTACAAAATGGTAATAATAATAATATGATAATAATATGATAATAAATAAATAAAAATAATGCTAGTTTGACATCTAAAAAGTGAATATAAATATTAGATATGATGAGTATTAAAAATAAGTGGAGACGACTATCATATTTAATTATTATAAAATAAATATTTGAACAGACATTCATTTTTTGAACGTGAAAATATCATTACGCAAGAAAAGAAACGTCAACCAGTCTGAAACTTCGCCAATAGATTAGGGATTCCACAAAAGAGGAAAGCTCATTGATAGGCTGTTGAACGGAGGCCAAAGCGCGACAGTCCCGGTGATGCGAAGTACGAGCGCCGTCGCTGCCGCGAGGTGACGTGGTGGTTGGCAGCAGTTCCTGGCAACGATCGTGAAAGTGGCGGTGTTCTCTGACAGCGGCGGAGGCTGCTTCCGCGATGGATGACAAGAACGATGGTGACGATCGCAGGTAAGGTGGTGACGTGGTAAAGCTCGCGATGACTTGGTGAGTGGCAATGGTGGCTGTTCACAATCGGGAACGGCGGTGTTCGCGGTTTAGATATGAAAACGGTCACGGCTATATGTGGTGATCTCGCGGTGCTGTGGCGATGATGGGAAGAGGGGCGGGGGAGGACTTTCGGCATCTAGGCTTGGGCGGCACAGGTGGTGTCATTCATGGATTGATACGACAGCAGAGATGAGAGTCGTTCTCACGGCAATGCAGGTTTGCGTAGGTGCGATGGTGGCGTAACAGAAGCAGAGGCGGAGAGTGATGGCTAAAAAGGAGGGACAACCACAGTGGTTGGGTTTCTGTTCCTTTTCTTCTTCCCATTTTTTGTTTCCCAGTTTGTGCTTTGGGACTTGTTATGTGGTTTGTTTTTTTTTTTTTTGGTTGAAAGTTATTGCATTTATAACAATGCAATAATGCAATGTTGGGTGATTTTTATTGTTAGGTTGTTTTGTAATTGGGGTACGGGGAAAGTTGAGGTTGTAATGTCACTGAATATTAATTATTAAATTCTGATCTAACAGGTAAGATAAAAGTTTTAATCAAGAAAAATAATCCCATAATAATATATAATATATAATAATAAATATTTATATTTTAACATTTATCAAAGAAGTCATTACCAATATTATCCTCCCATTCCTCCTTCCCCAAATTCCAACTCCTCCTTCTGATCCTTGCCAAGCTTTCTCCCCTCCTTCACCAACACCACCATCAGTGTCAACATAGAGTTTTCTATCACCAAGAAAGAATGGGTACGTGCAATGCTAGCACCAACTAACTACCAACAAAGTGATCAACTTTACTATTTTCGTTTGATGATGTTCTTATTTCTCAGTCAACATTGATCCTTTACTCTTTCTTGGAAGCAATGCCCTCTTACATGCTTAGATTTCATGGGTTGGGTTCTCTGAGTTGGCTCAATCCCATTAGAGCTTGTTGAAGAGTCAAGACTTTTTTATGCACAAATTATAGAATTATTGATCTTCTAAATGCTTGGACTATGAATGATTATAAGGGGCGAAGGGTTTCTGGTTTTGTCGATTAATAATGTGTAGTGGGGATAGGAAAATGGATGTTGTGTGTCTGCTGGATAGGATAGAGGTGAGTGAAGAGAAAGAGAAACAGGAGACGTAGAAGACAAGAATAAAAGAGTAATTTTAATACTTGTTTATATCATAATAATATCAGTGACTACATGTCCCAAACTCAGTATCTCAAACTCAATACTGCCCATCTAAAAATCTACATGAGTTAGGTTGTGGATGATGATGAGATGAATTCTTAAGTGGGAAACTTTTTAAGTTTGTGGCCACATGATTACTAATATTGTTATAATAAAAACAAACATCAAAATTACTTAATAGCCCTTATCTTCTATTCTCTTCTCTCTCTTGTTCACTGATCGACACTTCCCTTTTTCTTTCTCTCTGTCTTTCTTCATTCACTGACACTCGCCTAGCTTACAACATAGACATCCTAACTTTCCCTAACCCCTCTATTGCACATATTTTTTTGATCTATTTCAAAACCTATTCTCACCTCCCAATCGTACACAAGCCAAAATCCCATACCACCATTCATAGTCATTCATAATCCAAGCATTTAGAAGACCTATAAATCTTTAATTATTTGTTCATAAAAAGTCTCCAATCTTCAGCAAACTTTGAGCAAATCGAGCAAGCAAGCGCCCATGAAATATAATGTCAGTGAGAGTAATTGCTTCCAAATAATAGTAATGGTCTTCATTGGCAGAGAAACGAGAGCATTATCAAATAAAAATGATGCTTTGTTAAAAGATGTTTTTTTATCTTTAGGTTTGAAGAAGATGGTGTTGGTGTTCTCCACAAATCCATTTTGGTGAGTGGTGACAACAATTCACGCTAATATTGTTGATGGATTGATAGTTTTGGAGGTGAGGTGGTGGTGCAAGTAAGGGAAGGAAGAGGTTGGCGGAGGCCAAGGGAGAGAAGACAATGAAGAAGGAATAAAGAGGATAAAATCACTAATGAATATTTTAATGAATATTAAAATCCAAATATATATTGCTACAGAATTTTTTTTACAACTAAAATCTTTTATCTGAATTGCTAAATGACATTTCTATTTGAGATTCAGTGAGTACATAGTCACAAACTCAATTATCCCCACTTAAGAATTGGTTATGATGATAAATAAGTTGTGGTTGTGTTTGCTGTGAAGATGTTTTTGAGTTGAACATGGGTTGCTAATGTTTTGACTGTGGAGGTTTCGGCTATGGAGGTTTCAAATGGAAGTGCATTGTTGTTGGCTTGGGAATATGAAAAAGAATGGTCATATGCACAGTGGCTCCCCCCTTCATATCTTGGTCATTCTTATTTCATCTCCCTTATGTTGGAACTCTCCCTCTTTTTATTTCACATTTTGGATCAATGTTGCATATATCTTTTGTCAGATTGATTTCATTGAGCCTTTTTTTCATTTTCCATTTTTGAATGTTGCTTGAAGTACTTTCTAAAGCTTAAGGGGTGCAAAAGAAGTACCTACTAGTGTAACACCATATTGTACCATAGGTACAATGTACTGTCAATTTCAAAATGTCAACCCATAGTTTTCATAATCGAACCAGACCAGCCAATTTGGACTGAAAATTAGTGAATCGGTCGTTGGTCCGGTTCGATTCGCAGTTCAGACCAGACTTGCATGAGAATCGCTTAATTTGGACTAAAAATCGATGAACCGATCACTAGTCCAATTCGATTTGCTATTTGGATTGGACCTACATGAGAATCGATCAACATACAAACCCGAGAGTGAATTGGTTGATGGTTTCAAAAAATCTCCAAGAGGAGACATAAAAATGTAGGCTCAAACACATGACTTGTTACATAGCTAAGCACCTCCTTAGCCACTAGGCCAACCATGTGTTGATACTCTAATGCTTCATTTTATTTTATCTATATAATAGTTAGTTGTACTAAATTGTATTTTTTGCATATTAATTTTATTATATCCTATTTAACCAGTAACCCACCGGTTGAAATAGTGACACAATGACTCCATATCTTGATTGAGTTGATCACTCGTCCGGTTATGAAAAGTATGTGTCAACCATTCCCTTTTTACCTTCTTTTTATATCTTTTTTTGGTTTGTTTGATTTTTACTATTTTTCTTTCCAATATGGGCTCAAAATGGATGGACCAACTAAATATGACTTTGGTTATGGGCTTTGAAAAAATGGAAAGAGAGTGCAGGAAGAAATAAAAGGAACAACAAGATCAATGGCTTGAATGAAGATTTGGGTTGGCACACAAAATAAAAAAAGATGGTTTGAGAATGCATGATGGATTCGTATTTCTAATTCTTCTTTCTCCCTCTCCCTTTTTTTAATATAAAAAGGCAAATTACTCGACCAAATAAAAAAATACAAAACAATCTTGGCCTTGTTAATTCTAAAATGCATCGAACAAAATTGGGTGTCCAGAAGATCTCATTTAATTGGGGCTCCATATCTCATCCAATGGTAAATAAGAGTATGTCAATCTGGCGTCCTATATATTGTGAGTACAAACAACACTGTTATTTCCAACCTCAAATTATAAGACAAGAAACTTTGTCATATTGCCATGGATTAGTCTAGCAATATCACATTGCTTTATATTCCAGATTTAGCTTCAAAGTTGATCAATCTGGAGGTCCTTGACATTAGTGCGAACGACTTCAGTCAGGCAGAGTATATGTTCTCCTCTCTTGGCGATCTTTCATCTCTCAAGTCATTAATTTTGCAAGGCTGCTATTTGACTTTGACATCAATTAGTGGTAATGTTACATTTATTTCAATTTTTTTGTTAATTGACTCATATGTTTGATGTGATTAACATTATTTTACGTTGAATTTGTAGATATGTCAAAATTACACTCGCTAGAGGTCCTTGACTTAGCTGAGAATGATTTGAACATAAGTTTTCGCACCCTGTCTCCTCAAGGTAGATATTTTATCTTAGTATTTATTTATTTTTGGATTCTGTCAAGGCACTAGATCATAAGAGACAAAGAATAAAATAAAAAACTTAAATATGATTTAGTCCTCATAAATATGAGTCAATTTGATTTTGATCCCTCTAAAATTTTATTTTGGTTTTGGTCTTTCTTTTTTCTAGTGTTATGTTTTTTATCCCAATCTTGTAAATTCAATATTAAATTATGACATTTATAAGAATCAAGAAAAATATTTTTTAAATATTTAAAGGAAAAATAAAATTTTAAATATTTATAACAAATAAATGCATATTCAAAAATATTTATTGAGATCAAAATTTAGAATGATATATATTATAAGAACCAAACATATAAAATGAAAAAAGGACTAAAATCAAAATAAAAATATTAGAGGGACCAAAATCAAAGTGACCCATATATCATATTTAAACAACAACAATATATTAGAAATAAAATTTTTAAGTCATACTTTGGAATGTCTAGAAAATTTCACTATTGATTCCTTTACTATTGCTCTTAGAGTAGATTAACAAAATTCTTTATTTTTCCAAGACTTTTGCTAACAAATACTTCAAGAATATTGGCTAAAACATTAAATATGGAAAGATTTCATTTAATGTCTTAAAATTTTAAAAATTCAATTTTTTAACTAAAACTTTAATTTTTTTAATTTCTTAACAAGTGTTTTTAGGACATTAGTTAACTAATTTTTTTAAATATAAAATTAAACATCAGTGTACTAAACAGGAATAATTACATATCGGTTCAAGCTTACATTTTCATCGGTCAATTCACCCCAATATTATATGGTTCAGACTTCAGAGTATTTTAATTTAATATTCTTCTTGGGTGTTGCTTTTAATTGTGTGTATTGTATCCAGATTTTGGAAAATTCATAGACAATGGAAGAATACCGCCATGGCCAACCAGCCTAAAAGTGCTTGCCTTAAGTTACAATAGACTCGGTAATGACATTTTACCATCTCTCACTGGGTTGCAACGTCTTCAATCACTTGATTTAGGCTATAACAATTTGGAAGGATCATTGGACATTTCAGATGAGTGTTACCAGTGGCAAATATATATATATAACACATACTTACTCCATTTGATGACTCTTTATAGACATTCATTTTAATCAATTTGACCATTGAATTATATAATATTATATTAATAATAAAACATGCTAACTTTCAAAAAAGCTAAACAATAATAGACATATTCGATAATTACATGTATTTTCAAAACATATTATCCATTAAAATAAGGTGTTATGAAGAAATATCAAATCATTTTAAAATTATGTGAAATTTTATACATTTAATCTACTTGGTTAGAACTTAAAATTCCACGATTAGATTGATAAGATTTCATATCCATAAAAGGTTATTAAATGATGTAAGTATCCCAAGACTTACTCTTAAAGTAAATGGATCTACACCATATATGTATATATATATATATGTTTTGTCTATTAAATAGGTTTAAGTCTTATTATGTTACTCTACATAGATATGATACTATTTATATCTATGAAACATATAGACCTTGACATGGACATAGGACGCAACATGACATGCATATGAGGGACATACCAAGGTTAAAAAATTATAGGACACTAGACATATATACAACTAAATTTAAAGAAAATTCTACATCATTCAAAATATCATTTATACAACCTTCATTTATATTTTATTTTCTTATAAACTCAGTTCTTACCTAGTAGTCTCAATTTCTTTCATGTGAATAGGGGTGAAGGTACATGGAAAGACACTTCACTGCTCCAGTCAGTATAGTGATCAAGTGCCGAGGCGATAAGGGAATAATGAGTATTAGAAGGTGTTACCTTTAACCCCCTTTCATATGGAGATGTGATCTCCTGACGTATTTGGAGATAATATTCCTTGACTTAGCGAGATATTCCAAGGATTTAATGGATATTAAATATATTTTGGACTTAGTATGAGGCATGATCCTATATGGGAACTATGATATGATGTGACAGATATGGTGAGACAATGAGAGGTCTTCTGCTATCTCATGGCCAATCTAGGAGATATTCTACACCAAATCAATGGAGAATATTGAGGGGGCCATTATGCCATATGGGTGATTAGTGGGAGCCCTTAGCCGAGTTTTATGTGGCAAAACTAAGGTCTCAGACCCGTATTTCTAGTCCAGTACATAGCCCTCAAGTTTGTTCATGGGCCGAGTTGTCATCTTCAAGGTGTTATTGCCAAGGTGTAGGAGCCGAGGACTACGTTCTAAGCTCGAATAAGTTGAGTTGTTATGCACAGCTTGGTGCAACTTTTCCAATTGTTGTATTGAAAGTTATGGAAGAACATGTCATAGGGCGTGTCGCACCTTGAATTGCAGGAAATCACATTGCATTTAAGTGAAGATCGTGGGTCTCATGTAAATAGTTAGATTAAAATGGATAGCCCCGAGCTGTTAGATTTTATGCGATTCTGAGTGTCGGGAAACATTCTCAGCTGTTGGATGAGCTCGAATTGCTTGAAATGGGAGAGAGGCAAAACACAAAGCTCATTTTTGTGTTTTTCCCTCCACGTTTGCTCTTGTTTTTCTTCTCCGGCATTCTCCAAGCATCAATTCATGCTTCAAACTCGTTTTCTAGCAAATTCCAATCATTTACTTTGATTTTCTCACTCTTCCTCTATTATCTTTGATTTTCTCACTCTTCCTCTATTATTTTACTTATTTTCTCATTTGAACTCTAGGCTAGATGACTTCATTTTTCCTTTATTGGTTTCTCCATGAGCTTCCTCTCATTTTTAGAGGCCCTCATTACCTTTATTCTGTTTAGGGTTTTGTAATGGCCAAGGGAAAGGATGTCTCTGACTTAGGAAAGGGGAAGGCCATGATTGATAAGGTAAAATATGCTGTTATGGTTAGGTTAGCCCTACGATCAAGGAGGTGGCCTCTATTTTTTATGATAATAAGGGGGTAGTACTGTGAAGTTTTTTTCTTTTAGGAAGGAAAAGACTGAATGTGTCCGTTGTGCCCCTAGTGATAGGGTTTGCCATCATAGGAGGGAGAGAACGAGAGTGATTTTATTTTTATGTATGCTAACTATTTTAAGAAATTGGATGTTAGGGTTCCCTTCACCCAATTTAGGAAGGGTTGTTTAAATAAGGTGAATTGGCTCCTTCCTAGTTGCATTTGAATATCTAGGCCTTCATCTAAGCTTCTGGGATCCTCTTTGAAGTGCTCAGCAAAAATCTAGCATTAGGATATTTTCAATTTTTCTAGGTGGAAAGGGTTCATAATAGGACTTGGATGTTTTTCAATAATGTCCCTAGGAAGAAGTTGATGGCCCTATTGAGCTCTAACTTTAAGATGTTCAAGGATAAGTTTATGAAGAAAAGGTCAGTAGAGTTTGAGTTTTCCTTTTTCTTGGATGAGTATGAGTTGGAGAAGTTTCCTTTGTACTGGTATCGCAACCCAGACTAGGTTTTGAGGGTGAAGTATAGTTCTTTTTCCATGGATGATTAGATAGTGATTAACCATTTGGAGGAGATGGTGACCCTGAGCTCTCCTTTCTCATGTAGTGCTTTGCTAGAGTGGGGTGGGTAGAGGATGAAAAGAAGCCTTCCTCCTTTTGTCCTTTAGGTAGCATTTGGTTACTGTACTAGGACAGAAATACAGGGACAATAAAGACGGAGACATAAAAAATATTGTCCCTGTATCATGTTTGGTTGATGGGGACAGTAGAGACAGTTGACTGGTGGCTATTGACCGGCGTTGACTAGTGGTTGACCGCTGTTGACCGGCGGCCGATCGGTGTTGACCAGTGGCCAGACCACCACAGGAGGTTGCTACCTAAAGGGTTAAATTTCTATCTCTATGTCTTGTCCCCACTTTTAGAAGGGACATAAATACAGAAAATTTCTGTCTCTGGGACAGAAAATTTTTCCATCTCCATACCCTATCTCTACCACCAAATATGATACAGGGACAATCTGTCTTTGTATTTGTGTCCTGGGACACAAACCAAACGCAACCTTAGTATTAGTGGGAGCTCAGCAACTAAACGATTTTGTTGAGATCATTTCTCCTTCTATTTTTTGGAGTCTCCAATTTCCAACTCTAGTTCATTGACTAGCAATTCACCTATGTTGAGAATCTAGCAATGGAAAAGAAGGCTAGGATTCCTGTGATCTACTACCACCTAGAGATCTAGATTTTTCATTTCATGATGCTAGCTTGACATCTTGAAAAGGGAGTATAGGGGTCTAGTTCAGAATTGGAGGCAATAAGAACGACGGTGGTCAAGTTCTAAAGGGAGAATTAAAAGCTTAAGGAGAAACACAAAGGGGAGAAGAGGGACTAGGCTAATGCTAGTTAAATATTGGAAGAGAAGTCAACAACATGGCCTAGGCCAAAGTGGATAGTGAGTTGGCTGAGTTACAGAGAAGGGATGCCGAAGAAGAGCTCCGCTATCGTGAACACCCAATTTTGTCTAGCCCAAAAACGGAAAAAACAAAAAATATATCTCAGCCCATTTCATTTTGTTGTTGTTGTTGTTGTTGTTTCTTTGTTGTACAAATTAAAAAACTTAAAAAGCCCATTTCATATGTTAGTTGAATAAAAAAAAAAGCCCATTGTATGTAACTTATGACACTTTTATTCTAATTGTAGTGTTTCCTTAAGGTTATGACATTTTACACCTTCAAGAATTCTTTGCCTAAGAGCTTGGCAATCTTGTAGGCTCCATTGTTGACCTCTCCGATGACTCGAAAAAGGCCTTCCTAGTTCGGCTCAAGCTTGCCTTCTCTAAGAGGCTTTTTTGGGAGCTATATCTTGCACAGAGTAAGTTTGCTAAACTTGAAAGTCCTCAGATTTATGTTCCTGTTGTAGACTCATGGTGCGCTTTGCTTGGTCACCTGTTTCTTGATTCTGGCAAGCTCTTTGTCTTCATATATCAAGTCAAGCTCGGCACAGTGAGTCTCGAGGTTGACTTCCTCTTCGAAGGTCGCTCTTTGTAGGCTGGGTTGGGCGACTTCAACAAGAATCCTAGCTTCATTGCCAAAGACGAGCCTATAGGTGGTTTCTTAGGTTGAGGGCTGGACTGTGGTGTGATAACCCACAAGATCTCTGGTAGTTCCTCAACCCAGAATTCCCTAGCTTGGTCGAGCTTCTTTTTCAGCCCCTATCAGGGTGACCTTATTGGCTGCCAGGGGGAGACCGTTAATCTAAGGGTGGTCAAACAAGGCGAATATGTGCTTGATCTAGAAGTTGTCATAAAGCCCTTTGAACTTGTTATCTTTGAATTGGGTGCCATTGTTACTCACTAGTTCTTGAGGGAGTTTGAATTTGCAAAAAATTCTTTTCTTGACAATTTCCTAACTTTCTTGGCATAATAGTGGCTAATGGCTTGGCCACGATCCACTTGGTGAAGTAGTCAGTTGATGCTATTGGATACTTGAGTTGGTCAAGTGCTAGGCGAGAAAGGGTCAAGTAGATCTATACCCTATCTGTAGAAAAATGTAAAGGTTCGGGATATTTTTGGGAGATCTCGTATTTGCGAATGAAGTCAATGCAATAGGACTTTATGGTCGGCTAGAAATAGCCAACTCTGAGGATTTTGGTGGCGAGAGTTCACTCACCAATATAGTTTCCATAAGCCCTTCATGGACCTCGACCATAACTTGTGTGAGTCGAGGCACTACAAGAATGGAAGGGAGTATCCTTTTTGGAAGAATTTGTCTTCATAGAGTGTGTAGTAATTCTCTTGAATTTCTTGACATTGGTGGTCCTTTTGGAGAGCTCGCCATGTGTGAGGTAGTTAGGGAGTGGAGTCCTCCAATTCTCTGCATTGAACTCAATGTTGCGTGCTTCAGATTTAAGGTAGCTCTACTTTTCTAGCTTCTACTGGATTTTGGACTTATTGTTCTATGGTTTGCTAGTACTGGTGAGCTTCAAGAGTATATCCACCTTGGTGTTATGCTTACAGTGAGTGTGAGTGATTTTGCAATCTTTGAACTCTTTCATGAGGGTTTTGACGGCTACAAGGTACTTCTTGAAGAAGGGGTCCTAAGCAATAAAGTCATCATTGACTTGGCCAATGAGCTGGGAATTTCCCTTGACTTGTACTGTTCAGGTGTTGATTTCCTTGATAACCTTCAGACCTGCAATAAGTGCTTCATACTCGGCCTAGTTGTAACTTGCTCGGAATGCGAAGTGGAGGGACCACTCCATTAGGATTCCTTCTCCATTTTCTGATATAACATCGATTGTGATTCCTTTACCACTGGAGGCTCTATCGACATGGAGAATCCATGCGCTAAGCTCCTGAGTTGCTTTTGGGGTGAGTTTGACTATGAAGTCGACAAGGGCTTGTGCTTTGATTAGGTCTTGTGGTTGGTACTTGAGGCTAAATTCTGAGTGCTCGACAAGCAAGTTGATCATTTTCCCAGCGAGCTGTAGCTTGACTATCACTTATCTAATGGGTTGTTCAATCTTTACTATGATGTGGTGGCTCTAGAAGTATAGCTTGAGTTTTCTTGGTACTATGACTACTATAGTATAGACCAGCTTTTCAATCTTTTGGGTATCTCAGCTTAGGCCCTTGGAGTGTCTTTCTCATGAAGTAGTCTAGTCGTTGCCCTCACTCTCTTTCTGTGACAAGGATTGATCTTATGGCGTGCTTAATCACAGAAAGATAGAGGAAGAGAGGTTCTCCAACCTAAGGCTTGGTGAGGACCGACGGACTTGTGAGGAAATTCATGAGGCTTGTAAGCGTGGCTTCACAGTGCTCTGTCCACTCAAATGTTGTTGCTTCCTCAGCGTCTTGAAAAATGGTGCAGGTCGCTTGGTCTACTCGAAGAAGAATTAGGAAATGGCTGGAAGCCTACTTGTCAATTGTTGTACTTCCTTTATCGAGCTTGGACTTCTCATCTTTATGATGGCTCGGTACTTGTCTGGGTTTGCCTCGCTCCTTCTATGTCTGAGCATGAATTTGAGGAAATTTTTGCCATGGACTCCAAAGATGCACTTCTTGGGATTCAGCCTCATGTTGTATCTGGAGCTAGGTGAATATTCTCTCTAGGTCGTGGATATCATTTTTATAGATGATAGTCCTTGCCATTATGTGGTCCACATAGACTTCGAGGTTTTCACTGATCTGGTCTTCGAATGCCTTGTTCATGAGTTTCTGGTAGTTACTCTTACGTTCTTAAGCCTGAACAACATGACCTTGTAGCAGAAATTGGCATATTTGGTCAAGAAGGCTGTCTTGTCTTTGTCTTCGAGGTGCATCCTGATCTTGTTGTATCCAGAGTACACACCTATGAAACTTAGGTATTGGTAGCCTGAGGCATTATTGATGAGCTTGTTAATACTGGTAGTGGGCTTGAGTATTTAGGGCATGCCAATTTGAGGCCTATGAAGGCCATGCACATTTGCCCCTTGGCCAAGCTCTTCTTTACCATCATGACATTGGCTAGCCATGTGGTATATTTGATCTCTCTATAGCTTAGTTTCCTACAAGATGATTTGTTGTCTTTTACTACCAAGGGTTCTTTTCCTCTAGGTTGCAGGCCGAACTTTGGGGTCAACCATAAGCCTATGACATATGACGTTGGGGTTTATTCCTGGCATGTTAGCTGGTGCTCAAGCGAAGAGGTCCATGTTCCTTAAGAGGAAGAAGGTGAGCTTGGTAGTGAGGTCGGCAAGGAGATTAGCGCTTATGTATATGACCTTTTCCAGTTGGTCTCTGATAGAGACAGTCGAGTGGCTATGGTCACTTCTATAACGTGACCCTGGGGTCAGGATTGGAGATTACAAGCAGCTAGTCTATGTGAAAGATTGAGTTAACTTATCATGAAGGTTCTTCGAGTTTTGCTAACTTCTACTTAAGGAACTCATTGTAGTAGAGTCGGGCTTCCTTCTAGGCAGTGTGCATGACGTTGACATCGGTTTCAGGGACCGAAACTACATTGCTAGATATAATGTGGATACCACAACCCCCAAAGAATTGATGCCAGGCTATCTGAGGATTATATGGTACAAACTTTGGCAGTTGATCACCAAGTACTGGATGTCTACTATCTTTATAAGTAGTTCTATTCCACAGTCATTCTCAGCCAAACATATTCGAGGACATGGAATCATTCATCGAAAAATTCAACGAGGCCCCCATGATAAGGAAGAAGGGAGTTCTCAGAAAACTGTATCCTTTCAAAGGTAGGGGTAGAAGAGTACATAAGCTAAGTTCCTTTGGTCGACTAGGACTTTCTTGACAATAAAATTATGAGCAATCAATGAAATCATAACAAGATCATGTAAGTTTTCATCAATCCCTTTAAAATCATCATCTGAGAAAGATATTACTGGGGTTTTTAGGCTGTGGTGTGCTAGGCAAGATGAGCCTTGAAATGACATGACTACGATCCTTTTTGGTCTAGCGCACCAACCTAGGAAGTTCCTATCACCAAATAATACTCCCATAAAGAGGTTAAAAACACAGACGACTTAAAAATACAATTATCATTGAAAATGGTACTAATAGGTATGAATTCTTCCAATAATACATGATGATGACTAAACACAAATCCTCCATATACCAATCAATTAAGCACAAACAGGATGCAACATGTTCAGACTTAGGAGAAAAAAATATAGATGCATAAATACAACCTATCAATGACTAACAATTTGTAGTTTCTAATAAAAGAAATCCATGGAACACCCTATGGCAATATTATCTCTGTTGTTTGTCTCTAGCATGACTTGGTGCTTTGACCAAGTTGCAGAGTATAGAAAGCAACACTATCAACAACTTTTTGATCAATTAAGGTATTAATGTATCTAATGAGAATTTGTTGACACACCCAAAAGAACATAAGGCCCTTATTTATATATAGCTACTTAGTCCCAATGCCTGAAGGGAAATTCTTTCCTACTAATTATCCAATTGTGTTAGAAATTATTCAACTCGTTATGTTAATTTAGTTAAAACAACATTTGCATTGTCATTATCAATCAAAATTTATTTTGTGCCTCTATCATCTTTATCAATCATCATCGCTTTTCAGGCGCAAAATTTCCAAGCAGCTTAAAAGTGCTTATTTTAGATGGAATGAATATAGATGCAAACATGCTACGCAAGTCGTTAAAAGCTTTTTCATCTATTACAATGCTTAGTATGCAATACAACAAATTCAAAGGAACAGTTACAGCTAGAGGCAAGTTTACTGAAGCTCTTAATTTATCATTCAAAATAGGTTGTTAACATGACTATTTATTTATCCTTTTTCTTTTGTTATAGATTTTGGTGAGTTAAGCAACCTAAAGAACTTGGTCTTGGACGACTCTTCTAACCTTCTAAATGAGTTCTTCAATAGCATTGGAGCATTGACTTCTCTGAAAGTTTTATCTATGAAAGGTTGTGAGATCAATGGCACGCTTCCTCCAGCAGGTAAAAGCATTTCTCACTTCGGGCATTAAGTTTTGTGTACTATGTGAAGTAATGGACAAATAAATTTACTTATTCAAGTTATATGACCTCCACACCAACATAAATGAATAAGTTTTTTGAAATTGCAAATTTTAGCGGTCTCTATATTTATGACATCTTTTATTTTATTACATGCAAGTTTCCTTCATATCTGTTCCCTTTTCCGCTTGCATGATAATATATTTTTTCAAATAATTTTGTTTTTCAGATTGGTCTAATCTCAAGAAACTGGAGGAGTTAAATGTAAGTTATAATGAGTTTAAGGGGTTACTTCCCCCATCTTTCTACAACATGACATCTCTTCGAAAGTTAGACCTTTCCGGTAATGGATTCATTGGGAATCTTGCTCTTGCTCCTAACCTCGCAGGACTTACATCACTAGAATATATTGATTTTACAAAAAATTAGTTTCAAATCCCTGCATCATTTTCATTCTTTGTCAATCATTCTTACCTCAGACTTATTCATGGTCAAGGTAATAATGTAATACTCGACCATTATCCAACTTCTCAGTCTTGGGTTCCAAAATTTCAATTACAAGAGCTTATTTTGGCCGCAACAACTCAGACTAGTTCTATTCCCTTTCCTAGCTTTCTTCTTTACCAGAATGCATTAAGGGTTGTTGATGTCAGTGGGTGCAAATTTGGAGGAGAGTTCCCAAATTGGTTGTTGGTAAACAACACAAAAATGACAAATCTTAATCTTAGAAACAACTCCTTCACAGGCCATGTACAGTTTCCATCATATCCCTCTCTCAACATTAAGAGCATTGATGTGTCTGACAATGACATATCAGGTCCAATCCTTGGCAGCAATATCAGTTCAATTTTCCCAAAGTTATATCTTCTAAACATGTCAAGAAATGCAATCATTGGTTCACTTCCTCATGAGTTTGGTCTAATGATGTCCTTGGTTATCTTGGACTTGTCTGATAATAATTTGTCAGGGGAAATACCAGCGAACATATCAGCAAGTAGCTCTTTGATTATAAAGTTAAACCTATCAAAAAACAAATTCACTGGACAAGTATCTCCTTTGTTAGCCCTGCCTTATTTGTCGTACTTGCGTTTGGATGGTAATGACTTTTCTGGAACAATTTCAAGTAGCTTTTCCAATGCATCTATGTTGACGTATGTAGATCTAAGCAACAATCATTTTGTGGGAAAGCTTCCAAGGTCAATTTGGAATTCCTCAAATTTGCAGGAATTTTCTATGTCAAATAACCATATCGAAGGATCCATCCCAAAAGAATTTGGAAGGCTATATTCTTTAGCTCTCTCTAGAAATAATGTGTTTGGGCCCATTCCCTCTTTTGTAAATTCTTCTTTGGCAATCATTGTTCTCAGTGACAATAGGTTAAGTAGCTTGACAACAGGAATGTTCAGTGGTGGAAATGTTGCAGGGCTAGTAGATCTTAGCAATAATGAAATAATTGGAACCATTCAAGATATCATGGGCGACATTGGTGTACTAGATATTCTTCTCTTGAAAGGGAATCAATTTAGAGGCCACATACCCAAGAATTTGTGCAATTTGACACTTTTAAGAATCCTAGATTTTTCTCATAATAGTCTTTCCGGTCCCATACCCAATTGCTTGGGAGAAATACCTTTTAGACCAGAGTCCCAAGGAGTTGAGTTTTATATTCCAACAACAATTGTGCCGCATGAAGCAAACTTCACCACAAAGAACCAAGCTTACAAATATGATGGAAACATCTTAGGCTATATGACTGGAATAGACTTGTCACACAACAGATTGGACGGGAACATTCCATCTGAACTTGGAAACATGACAGGGATTAGGGCATTAAATCTGTCTCACAATGACATAACAGGACATATCCCATCTACATTCTCCAACTTGAAGCAAGTAGAGAGCTTGGACCTTTCTTTCAACAAGTTGAGCGGCAGAATTCCTACTGAACTCACACAGTTAACCTCCCTAGAAGTGTTCAGTGTAGCACACAACAACTTATCAGGTGCAACTCCGGATAGGAAAACCCAATTCATAACTTTGGATGAGAGCAGCTACGAGGGCAACCCTTTTCTTTGTGGACCTCCTTTGCAGATAGGTTGTGAAGATCATATTGGACAACCATCTCCACCTTCACCAAGTGTAGAGAAAGAAACAGATAGTGGTTTCATGGACATGGAAGTTTTCTACATCAGCATGGCAGTGTCTTGGACCATGGTACTATTCGTGATGATAGTAGTTCTTAGCATAAACCCTTACTGGTGACGGGTTTGGTTTTACTTTGTTGAATATGTCATTACTACTTGTTACTACTTTGTTATTGACCATTTTCCCAAGTTGTATTAGCAATGTACCTATCAATCTGCTTGCTGAATGTATGTTTGCTTAAGCTTCCATCGACTTTCAACTGTGCTATGTATTGAAATAATTGCATAGTGTGTCAATTAGTACCTTTTTGAGAGTTGCACATCTAGTTATAGGTGGCTTAATTTCTCTCGTATCCACCATTCCACCTAAAATTAACTGGTTCGATTCCAAACCCGTTTTAGTTCCCCTCAGTGTAATTTTACAATGTGTTTAATTTAGTCTAGCTGAAGACTTACTTGTCCCTATTTTAGATTTTCTGTATGAGAATTGCTAATCAACTAGAAATTTTTTCCGATCAGATCTAGTAGAATGAAGTGGCTTAAGCTAAGGTGGCAAATTATTTAAAATTCTAATCACATATCATTTTCCCAATTCACTAACTTTTTAAACAAACTACAAAGGGAAACATGGAAAATATTGCAACACCTTCGTTTCACACGTTTAGCAATATTTTCTCCTTTTTTTTCCAATACCTAACTCAGAATATAAGTTCTCAGTAAATCCTATTATAATTCTTTCTTCTTAAATAAAATTATTGAAGACATTAAAATTAGAAGTTATCCATAACCAAAACTCCCAAGTAGTTGAAGGAATTCACAAAACACCAGGTACTGCAAAAACAAAATATTTCAAAATGATTTCGAAAACTTGATGAAAGGGAAAACCTTCATGGATTAGGACCTATATTTGGAGTGGCAACTGCTGGTCATGGCTTTGGCCTTGCAAATCACTGGCTAAGTTCCTTTGTTTATTGAGGATCAAGATTTAAATAGGTCTATGTAGACTGAAAGTGAAGAACTTGGCAATGCTACTTCCATGAGAATAACCAAAGCCAAAGGTGCCATGGGCTGTGGCAATGGTCTTGGTGTTGAAGCATAAGAGGAGTTGTACGGTTAAAACAATGAGCTAAGATGTTTATCACAACGTTTCCAAAAGTTTTAATTAAAATGGAGGTGTCACTAATTTTATTACACTGAAATTGAAAAACCTTTAAATTTGAAAAGATATCAGTCTTTCAAAACAAATAAGTTAGGGAGTTTAATTATAATTAGGGAATGGTGAAAATTTAATTTCACTTTACCTTTAACACATTCATCTCACAATGGTTATTCTAAAACTTGTTATGCAAATTAAAAGATAACTTTAACAATGTTATTTTCCCTAAACATAGAGTTAAAGCCTTAAAATATTTACACAAAAAATATATATTTAAGAAAATTTAATTTTGACTTGATAAAAAATATCTGTTCCTACATATCGTCTGGTATAGTTCTATGTTAGGTTAGTTTTTTTTTTATTAGAACTTAAGATCATAAAATTTGCAAGAGTATATAAAGATTAGAAAAAGAAAACCACAAATATATAAATTAAATGAATTAAACACAATTAGGTAAAGGATTTTGGCACAAAGAAACAAAATGAAAAGGATGAAAGAGACGCTGCAAAAAGAATGAAACCAACCTCGTTAGTAACAACAAAATAAATAAAAGAATGAATTAAGCAAATATGAAAAGAAAACAACTTACGCTGAAGAAGAAAGAAGAAAACAAAATGAAGGTGAAATCAAGTTAGAGCCAAGTTAGAGTCTAGCCTTTTTTGAGATACAAACCTAAGGCCTTGATTTAAAAAAAATTAATAGTGTTGTGATGCCACTGAGAGCAGAAGTCACAAAATGAATCGGTATCTCCTTTTTTTTTTTTGTCAGTCCCTCTACCTGCTTAACAGTGTCTTATTTATATTTGATAGAAAAGTAATAAGAACAAATTATATAGTTGATTAGTAATTGATTGGGATTAGATAACTGATCCGTTACACTCTTTTAGGTATTGAAAGATTTGACGCAGAATTATTTTTTTTAAAAGAGATAAGATTGGGTTGATTATTATTCTAGAATACTAAAACTTTAAAAAACTGTTATATTTGAAAGTCAAATAAAAAAATTATTTTTTTCACCTCATTTGAAAATTGAATGTTGAGAATGTTATTGGACGAGGCTGCAAAAGACTTTAATTTCAAAAGGGCAAAAAAAAAAAAAAGAATGATGACATATTAATGACGGTTTCAATGCCACATGGATCGGACAGGGGAATTCGGGATTTACATCGGGTCAAATAGGATTTTTCACTTGGTATAGACGCATATAAATTTTTGAACTGGGCAATGGTATTTTGACTTTTAAAAAGGGGTTGCAGTAAAAAGGGATTGCAGCAGAAAATATGGACGGATCAAAATTGAATGTTTAAAGAGAGAAACCAAATCATCAAATCATCCACTTTTTCTTCTAGTTATCGTAGAAAATTTGAGAGAGAGAGAGAGAGAGAGAGAGAGGACGCAGCTTGAGAGAGAATAATGAAGCATGAAAAAAAAGGAGGGTCACACGAATTTTAATTTGTGAATAATCTCCACCTTTAAATTTATGTGAAATAAATTGGTATAAGTATAAAAAATTATCATTCGTGTAATTGAATTTTCTCTTTATGCAGTATTTTTTATGGGGATTTAATTATCATATATTAATAGTATAAAATAATTTTATACAATTAGTTAATCATATATAGTTATATGAGTTATAATAGATAACTTTTATATCTACTATCTCAAAAATTATCCAAACTAAATATTTTAATTAAATAATAATATAAAATTATTTTATACTATCTGTCAATATATTAAAATTATACTTTCTTTTCAATCACTTCAAGGGCTCATAAATTCTCAATCTCTTAGATTGGATATGTAACCAAAAAAGTCTCTTAAAAAGGATATCATAGTAATTTGGGCCGCCCTTTATTTGATCTCTAGTTTTGCCTGCATTGGTGGAAAGAAAACTAATTTATGTGCATTCCACCTTTTTTTTTTTTTTTCCTTCCCTTCTATTTTCTCTTGTAAATTAATCATAGAGAAAACTTGTAATTCAATCGAAAAATCCAACTTAAAAGACAGAATTTAGAGATGAGATTATTTCAGTCTATAAGAGAGAGACGGAATTAGAGATGAAAAATGTAAATTAGTGATCAAATAGTGGACTGAACATTTTGCGATGAAATCAGAGATGGAAAATTTTCATCTTTGAACTATTCGATCTCCAAATTCATTATATTCTGTCAAATAATAACTTAAAAAGTCAACGCGTCTTAGAGATGGATTTAGAGATGGAAAATGCCATATTTAAATATTTTGTCTCTAAATTCGTCTCAAATGGGTCAAATGTAAAGTCAAAGTTTTTCATAGACGAATTTATAATATGTCACTAAATATTCCATCCCTACATCCATTTTTAATTAGTCAAATAATGATTTTTGTGAAGCCAATGTCTTTTAGAGACGGATTGGGAGCCCGTCACTAAATATTTTGTCTCTAAATCTGTCCCTAATTAGTCAAACAATTATTTTTATGTGTAACCAAAAAAGAAATTATTTTTGTGGAGTCAATGTTATTTAGAAACAAATTTAGAGTTCCATTCTAAATATTCCGTCTTTAAATACGTGCCTAATCAGTCAATTAATTAAATTTGCGAGGTCGGTATTCGAACTCTAAATATTTCATCTCTAAATCTATGTCTATCCCATCACACAATTAAATTTGTGAAGTCAGTGTTTTTTATAGGCATATTTGACACAAAATATTTCATCTCAAAATTCGTCACTAACTAATTAGTCAAACAATTATTTTTGTAAATTCAATATTTCTCTGAAATAGATTTATAGTTTGTCTTTAAATAAAAAAAAATGATCTGTAATTTTTTTCAATCTATTGGAAATATCTATTACTATTCTCTTTGTCTATTGCCACTCTAATTCAACTCAATATTTTTTTTAAATATCTTTATTCTTAATTTTAAGTAAAATAGTAGATTAATATTAATTATTTATTATCAACTATAATTTAAATTTAAGTTGGTTTTGATTTGATTAAAAATTATTTTAATTATTTTAAAATATCTTTAATGTTATGATAATTTTATAATTTATAGTTTTTTCAATAGCGAACGAACACTTAGCTTGAAAAGTATAAAAATAAATAAAAGAAGTAGTTTATGTAGTTACTGGATAACAAAACGATATGTTGTCCTCTTGCTACAACAAATTAAATAATCTTAATCATAAATAAATATTTATAAAAAAATGATAATTACACAATTAATTTTTATTGTAAATGTATGTATACATACCTTGAGATTTAAAATACAACAATTTCAATTATATTTATTGTAAAAATTTATTAATTTCTATAATTTTAAAATGTAACTTGCTTACACTAAATTTTATTTATTATTCATTTCAATCTATTTTAAAATTAGTTCTTAATTTAAAAATATAAAAATGATCATATATAATACTCTCTTTGCCTTATATGTTTAATATATCTTCTTATACTTTTTTCATACTATATGAAAAATTATATTAAAATGATATTTTTTTCTAGTTATATAAATTTAATTTAATATGCTTACCATCAAATTAAAAAGCAGATGTAATAAAATATCAAAATATTTGCCCCTAGATGGGTCTACAAAGACACAAACCACGGAAGCTATAATATTCAAAACATCCTTCATTTAGAAAATAAGTTCGGTCTAAAGGCAGAGAGCAAATCTAATTGTCCCATATCTAATCATTCACGATCTTCATGTTATATATGGGAGCGCACATTTTTGCACGAAACATATCAGTTTAAGAGAAGTCTAATTTGTCTATATAAATAAGTTATGGCCACAATTAATTTAACTGCATATTTCAGAAGCTATAATTTTTTTTATTTCTATAAAAGAATATTTTGTATAACAGAAACAGGATGTTGAAGACTAAAATAAGATGTTTTAATTTACATTCAAACATGAAATTGAAAACTCTTTTACTGTTTTAAAGAGATAATATATAAAGAGATATTTTTCTAGAAGCTCACTTAAATAAGTCTTTGGTATTACATTTAAATATAAATTAATTTCATATCTAAATGTGAAGTAACTTTTACATTTTGAAAAGATCATTTCTAAAAAAATTATTCAAAACATAGTTTAAAAAATGTAACATAACTTTTACATTTTAAAAGAATTTTTTGAGATGATTATGTCAAATAGATTTTGATTTAAAAGCTTATTCAAATCAGTATATTATTTGATTAAAATGAAATATAATTTTTATTAAAGAAAATAATTTTGTTTTTAATTTTTTCAATGAGTTTGTGTAAGATTTTTTAGCAAAAACAAAATTATTATAAAATATAAACAAATAGTTTTCGAAAGCTTTTTTATTTTTATCTTCTAGAAAGAAAAATTGTTTAAGAACAAAAATATTTCAATTAACTTCCATGAGTAAAATAATTTATACTTTTTAATGTATATTTTTTTAGAAAAAATTATTTGAAAAAGAGTTATTTTTTCTATAAACTCATCCAAATCATATTAAAATAGAAAATTTTCCCACACTTTCCAAAATAAAACCAAAAGAACTTTGGAAATGGTGTGGAAGTCATCGCTATCGATATTGCCTATATCAGTCCTTTTAGCTTTGACTCCATTTGCAAACTTCACTGATTCTCCACTCTTTGGTTTGATCTTTTTGAAGCATCTTTTGTTTCCAGTCATATGATATTTCATGTATCCTTATAAACACTATATTTTATCTGGATATTTTATCTTTTAATTTTTATTTTGACAAAAAAATTAAAATTTTTTGAATTAGCCCATTCTATTTTCTAGCCCAAGTTCTGTTGGTCCATTTACAACAAAAAAATATAAAAAGTGTCCAATCCATCTTTTTAAAAAAAGAAAAAGAATAAGAAGCCCATTTTCTCAATTAAATAATAAAAATGCCAGCCGCCCAACTTCCCCTTAACCCTTAGATTGTGTTTTGTTAGGTTAAAAAATGAGAGCATTTTTTTTATTTTGTTTGCAGTTGTATGTTGGTTTGTTTTTTTTTTGGGTTAAGTTAAAGAAATGGGTTAGATGTTAGCCTGTTTTTATTTGTTTTTTTGGGTCAGGTTCTTTTGTTTTTGGGACATTGGGAATTTGTTTATTTTATTTTAATTGTTTTTGGGTCAAGTTCTTTGCTTTCTTTTATTGTTATATTTCAGAAAAGTTTGTGTTTGTTCGTTTGGGCTTGAGTCTATTTTTTTACTTTTGTTTTTGTAACTGAGGCTTTCAGGCTCGCTTGATTTGGGTCTCTCTAGATTTCTTTGTTTCTTTTTAACATTTTTTGTGGGTTTTTTTTTGTTTTTGTTTTTTCTATTAGGTTCTCAATATGCTTTCTATTAAAAAAAAGAAAGAAAACAAAAAATGAAAATAACAAAAAATATATTTTCTCAATAGCCAATAGTCATGATTGAGAAGCCGGTACTTCCTTCATATACTAGTGAGTTGTAAGGATTTATTGAGTAGCATAGTGCTAATTTGAATCACGTACAAAAGCAGATTCTCTTTTTTCAATAATTATCAATTAAAATTCTTTTCACAAATAAAATCAACAAACACACATTTATTTTATTTTTCTTAATTAAAATCTATCAACACACACTTATTTTCTACAGAACTACGTAACTTTGAGTTTCCCATTGCACCAGAGGATACATAGGAACAGGTGACTCTTGCTAAGCCAAAATTAATTTTTTTAAAATTTTATTCTCTTTTTATTTAATTTTCTTTTCTTTTACTTTATTCTTGTATAATTAATTTGCATAGTGAGCTCTAGGGTAATTGTATTTATACGGATGCATTAGAGGTGCAATGGGATTAAGTTTTTCCCCTTTCCTAATCATAATTAGACTTTCGAAGTTAGATCTCTTTTAAAAAAGACCAGTTTACAAATCAAAAAAATTTTCAATTTTAGTGAGAATTAAAGTTGGTGGCGACTTTCTTTTTTTTTTTTTTTAAAATCGGTTGTCATTCTCATTGTAGCGCCCTCCGGGTATGTTGTGACAGCTTGACGACTCCATTAAGGAATTTCTAGAGAGTCAAGCCCATTAGAGTTAACTATGCAAATAATTATAATTTTATGAAATTTATATTTCCCCATCATAACCCTTTTTTATTTTTGTAAATGATTGTCTTTCTTTTTGAAATATTATTTATTTTATCTGTAAATATTTGTCATTCAAACCTTAGGATAGAGATTTTTATTTTTGTATATATTTGGAACTTTAGGGTAGAAGACTTTATTTTATCTTCCTTGGAACCTTAGGATAGTCAATTTTATTTCTTGAATTTATATTTTTTTGCTGTTCTCTTTTTTTTAATTTTTAGGAAAAGGTATTTTTACAAAGTTTGCATGCTCCTTATATATACTTTCACTATCACTGTCTTCACACACTAGTTGGACTCTATACCCAAGCCTTGGAAAACCATAGGGCAAGAAGGGGTTTTGACATTGTTATTGTGAGGTTATACTTCCCTAACAGTCTTTGACTTGCCCACTTATATAGCTACTAGAACTATGGGTTGCCATATTGTGACTTTCACGTCCCTATGGTTTGACTCGTGGAACTAGATCTTTATCTTATTGGTAAAGGTAACCTAGGAACCATAATCTTTTAGGGGTTTAGATCCATGCAAAAGCTGTGCACTGCTAGAAAACCTTAGTTGGCCACCTTAAATAAGGTCGACCATAGAACCACCGAGCATTAGGTTTCACCCTGTTAGGACACAAGGGAGCATTTTTTTTGCCTCTTTTATCATGCGTCATATAGCATTCAATATAGCATGCATTGTTCCGTTCTTGCATAAATAGTGCATATTGTAATCATGCATAACACATGTATTTTTCTCCTCAAGCATGTTTATTTTCAAGCATAAAAAATAATAATCACATTTTAGTTGTTCTTACCCATTTTACATGCATTCACTTCATGCAGCATGCGTATTTATTTTATTTGTGACACGCATCTCATTCATTTTTGCTTCTCTCTTTGAAAGATCTATTAGTGGTAAAAAAATAACATCGTATTAGACAATAAATGATGGAAAGAGCACACCATACTAGCAATGTATCTAACTTAAAGAATCATTTCAATGTGATGGGAAATACCAGTTCTTTGGAGAAATTATGCTGGTTGAGTCAGCTGCTACCTAATAAAAACAGAAAAGCTTTCTTAAATAAGTATGGGTTAATTCTGGATCTATTACTTATATCAGTGAAGACATCTACCCTCAATGTTCTAGCTCAATATTGGAGTCCCACCTTGAGATGTTTTGAATTACCAAACATTGATATTACTCCAACACTACAAAAAAAATACATAAATTGTGGCAGTTAAATTAGGGCGGTTCCAAAGAACCGCCATAATTATACATGAATTAAGGTGATTTTGTGAACCGCCACAATTTTAGAGACAAAATGGTAGTTGGAGAGTATATAAGGGCGGGTTGCCATTTCAGACCTTTATAAAAATGAAAAATTAGAAACAAAAAAGGGAATAAGGTTATCAGATGCTATCTTCTCTCAACGCACATCACTTTCCCTTCATATTTCTCATCTCATCTTCTCTCCCAAAGGCACCGATGATCAATTCGCTTGAGCACCACCTCCATCAGCCTCTGCAATGCTGCTGCCTCTGCTCCACAATGCCGCTGCCCTTGCTCCGTGATGTCGCCACCTCTGCTCCGCGACACCTCTATTTCGTCTCACCAAGCAGCGCACACAGGAGGTCGCCGACTACCTTATCAGTGACACCCCTCCTCTTCCCTTTAACCTCAAGCTCGATAACACCAATAACAACAATGGTGCCCTCATTCTTCCTTCAATTCCCCTAGTAAACTAACACCCCTTTTTTTCGCTTCACCTACTACCTCTACGGTTTTTTGTATCAAGCTAAGGCTAGTGGTTCTGACATTATTACCCGGAGACTCACAGGACAATCTAGGTCTAAAGAATTTGTGATGAAAATCCCAAACAATAAGGTGTGAGAAGGAGATGTGTGCATATGCATCATGTGCATTATAAAATGTTTGAAATATTTGGTTTGTTTCATCTGTTTGGTTAATGTGGCTTGTTATGTGCGTCTTCAGGTTAGACTTATAATTGGTAAAGGAAGAGAAACCATAAAGAATATGCAAGCTTCAATTGGAGCACAGATTCAGGTTTTCTCTTTTAAGTCATTCATAGTATATCCTTTATATTCACCGATTATGTGTTTTGAATCCAGAGAGTTTCCATTGCTGCTAGTATGTAGTATGTTCACCACTGTTGTTCACTGCTATAAATTGGGATTGAAAATTGTGATGGCCCAAACAAAAGCTGGCACGATACCACTAAAAGCTCAACAGGGAAGCAAGGCCCAAAAGGCTGAGTATGGTCACCCAAAGCCGGAAGTCGCACACCGGCATGGAGAGCACCCTTCCAGGTCTCCGAGCTAGGACATCATGAGCTCGAGATCTGAACCCAGATCTCCTCGGACCATTACCCCCATGTTCTTGTAACTAACTATGCCTACTAGCCACGTCCCGAAAATTAGGGATGCATGGCAATGGGCGTGAGGAGTTCCTATTTAAGGGGTATCCCTAACGAACCAGGTACAGACACTATCCTATACCCTATTATACCCGAATACATTCTGATACCCTTGGTGGAGTCCTTGCAGGTACCCCACCATTCCGTTGAGCTAAATTCTAACCCCAAGGAAAGAGCAGCACTCTAGTTTATCATTCATCCCCAAGGTAACCCTCTACTATTGCATCGATACATTGGCTCCGTTGTTGGGGATCGAACCCGGGTCACCTACATGACAGGCGGGAATATTCACCACTATACCACAATGACTGTTGTCCTTCCCTTTTTCCTGGGTTCATGACCAGAACTAAGACCATGGGGAGGCCTGTCCACCCAGATGGCACCACTGGGTATCCACGACCCCCGCTAGATAGCCGGACAGCCCCCTCAGAATCAGTATATCACACTGATAGGCAAGGCCTGGAAGCGCCACTACAGATGTGCTCAATGGTACAAAGACCAGAGATTCTAATTGCTGAGCGCCCCCCATAGCCTTCACCTTAATCGGAGCCGCCTTAGCTGGATGTCCATCACCATGATCTCAGTAAGGCGTCTCGAGCATTGCGAGCTGAAGCTCCACCCTCAGACACCCTACTTACAAATATGTTTCACATGGTGCGCGAACAGGCTGTTCGCGTACAGGCATTGGAAAATGAACTGCCAAGAAGAAGAAAAGATGACGACTACCTTGCTCGAGAAAGGAACCGAGCATGAGAAGTAGAAGCGAGGTTAAGACAGAAGGAAGATAGAGCCAGAAGGCTGGAAGCCCGCCTTAAAGCCCTAGAAGAAGGCGGATGTCTTCTCGGGGCCTCCAACAACAGGGGCCATCTTCAAGACTCCCCCTCGCCCCGGGAGGACACAACGAAGCAAACGAGGAATATGAAAGAAGGCACTAGGGTTGTGAAGCTAAAGGGTGAAGTTGGAGTCAGGAGAGGAGCTCTAGGGCCCTCGGAAATGCCAAGAGCGCGCATAAGGAGGTAGATCATACAAGGCCAGAAGATGATGCCACATCCCCTTTTTTCGAGAGCACAATGAGGTATGCCCTACCTCCTAGATTCAAATCACCGAGTGACATCAGGTTCTATGATGGTACCACAGATCCCTAGAATCATCTGGATATATTTCGATCTCGAATGTATCTAGATGGGACCCCGAACTCAATATGGTGTAAAGCATTTTTGGTCACGTTGGAAAAGGCGGCATTGAAGTGTTCAACAGGCTACCTTCAAGGTCTATACATAGATTTTTCGACCTTGCCGACAAGTTCTTGGCTTAGTTCTCTGCCAGTCGGAGCAGGCCCAAGTCGGTGACAAGTCTCATAAGGTTCAAGCAAGGAACCGACAAAAGCCTTCGACCCTACGTCGATTAATTCAACAAGGAGACCTTAGAGATAGCCACATTGGAGCCACAAACCACCCTGGTAGCCTTCATCCAGGGACTAAGATCGGAAGCCTTCACATAATCATTGTCGAAAATAGAGCCCAGAAATGTAAATGAATTGCTGAGAAGAGCAGAAAAATATATTAACATGGAGGAGGTAATATTGGCCAAGTCGGAGGGCGAACATGGGCAGAAGAGGAGGACCAGCCCAAGGAGGGAAAAGTGACCCCCAAAGAAAAAAGCTCGGACACGAAGGAGGTATATTGACTACACGCCCCTGAACGTGTCCTTGAGTGAGGTCTACAAAGAAATACAAAGCACGGAGCATCTCAAAAGACCGCGACCCATCAAAACACGAGCAAACACTAACAAGTTAGAGTTCTACGATTTTCATGGACGCTTTGGATACAAAACGGAAAACTGCAGAGACCTTCGAGGCACCGTGTAAGAACTCAACAAAGCTGGCAAGTTGGCAAAGTATGTGACCAGGCAGAGAAGCCCTAGGAGAAGGCAATCCCCAAACCCAAGAAATGATAATAAAAGTCGATCATGGAGAACGAAAGACGGAGATCCTAAGGAGCACAACCAAGGTGAGCCGGTGACGAAAACCATACACACCATAGCAGGAGGGTTCACTGGGGGAGGATGCTCCAAATCCGCTCAAATAAGGGCCCTCAAGGAAGTCATGAGAATCGACTTTACTTCAAAAATTAGGAAGAATGGGAAACAGATAATGCCAGACCTGATATTCTCCAAGAAAGATAACCCAGGGATCATACACGGCCATGGTAACCCAATGGTGATCTTTGGCATAATTTTGAATGCGGAAGTTAAGAGGATTTTAGTAGACCAAGGAAGCTTGGCGGATCTGCTATTCAAACCGGCTTTTCAAAAGCTAGTATTAAGAGACTCCAATCTCAGTTCTTACCCAGACAAGCTGATTGGTTTCTTAGGGGCCATAGTCAAACCAAAGGGGTTTGTTACACTTTGGGTTACTATTAGAGCCCAAGATAACGCGAGAACAGTGCCAATTGATTTTTTGGTCATGGATTGTCCATCAGCTTACAATGAAATCATCGGGCGACCTACCATTAACAACCTCAGAGCAGTGGTTTTAACTCCCCACTTGGTGATGAAATTCCCATCTGAAGAAGGGAACGCCATCACGATTATGGGTAGTCAAACAGTAGCGAGGCAATACTATAACACCAGCTTGCAGTTGGGTCTAAGAAGAAGAGAAAGGAAGGAAAAGATCCTCACGATGTCATGATGATTGATCTGGACATGCATAGTCAGAAGCCGAATACCAAGCCGGAACCCTAGGAGTGAACTAGAAGAGGTTCAGATCGGAAGAGATCTTACAAAGACAACCAGGATAAATGAAAATTTGGCACCAGAGGAAAAAGAAGCACTGATTAAATTCCTTGGAGAAAATGCGAACTTATTCCTGTGGTCAGTAGCTGACATGCTGGGAATTAGCCCGGAGATCATGAGCCACCATCTCTCTATTTATCCCGGCTCAAAGCCGATAACACAGAAAAGAAGAAGAATGTCGGACGAGAAGGCCAAAGCAGTAATGGATCAGACCTCTGAGCTTGCAAAAGGAAGAAGATGAGGAGAAAATAAGGGGAGAAGAAGGGCCACGAGAATAAAAACCGGGAAGGGCAGGAGCGTCATTCGGTTTCGAGAATTGGGGGCATTATGGAGAATTCATGACTCTTGCATTTATTGCGCTCCTTGGTCAACACGCCCTTTCCCACATGTCGTCGCTACATCCCGGGACGCGACGATTAACTGAGACTGGATCAGTAAAGCAGCAGAACAACTGACGCGCATAAATCTTCCTTTTTGACCCGGTCAGCTCTCTGAGCTTCTACACGATAAGGCGGAATCCCTTCACAGGGAATACCTTCCTGGGACACCTAGACACGAAACATTCAAACACATGCTAAAGCTCCTCGAAAATGTCTTAAACTTGACCTTCGCCTATGCATAGCCGGACATCAAGTTCAGGGCACTGTTACGGCCCAAATGAAAGCTAGCTTGATACCACTAAAAGGTCCAACTAGGAAGCAAGGCCCAAAAGGCTGAGTATGGTCACCCAAAGTACCGAAAGTTGCATACCGGCATGGAGAGCACCCTTCCAGGTCTCCGAGCAAGGACATCACGAGCTCGAGATCTGAACCTGGATCTCCTCGAACCATTACCCCATGTTCTTGTAACCAATCAGGCTCACTAGCCATGTACCAAAAATCAGGGATGCATGGCAACGAGTGTAAGGGGTTCCTATTTAAGGGGTATCCCCAAAGAACTAGGTACAGACACTATTGAGCTAACTTTTCACCCCAAGTAAGGAGCAGCACTCTCGTTTATCATTTATCCCCAAGGTAACCCTCTACCATTGCATTGATACAAAAATGAACCCTTTGTTGCCAACTCTAATATAATTGGAGTTACAATTAGTTGAGACTTACATAGCTAATGTAAGTTTGAATTTGGTAACAATTCTTTTGGTAGTTTAAGAAAAGAAGCTATTAATATCAAAAGATTATAGAAGTACATATGATTTTCATGTTTTAATAGAAAAAAGGCATGCTCTAGCATGTGCTTACATATGCCACAAGATGAAGGATTGAATGTTGTGATCATTATGCTTGTGGTTCTCATGATTTTGAATTTCAAGATTTGCAATTGCATTTAGCTTAAGGATTAATCATCTATAGTTAATGCATAGTAGCTCACTAGTTTGAACTTCCTTTTGACTTGTTTTGTAACTGAAACTCATAATGATGTGTACACTATAACATATGTATTGTGATCTAGCTGGGAGCAAGCTTGTGTTGAATTTAATTTGGTTATGTTAATTCTTTGAGGGAACAATGCTTTTTATTATGAATCTAGTTGTCGTGTGCTTATTTTATGCTACTTTAGAGTTGTATAAGATTTTGTTTAGCATTAGTAAAGCGAGGAAAAAAAATTCAGATATTTTGTTTATTCATGGGATAGAGTAGTTTCTATGAATGGATAAGGTCCTTAACACTGACTAAATCTTAATTCCATGTGGTTGTGAAAAGAAGTAAATGATATGGTTTGAACATAACCATATCTTTCTAAAGCTTTGTAATGTATTTTACCTTATAAGGAAACATATATAGTTTGAAATTAACTGCTTTCAACAGACAATGCTTTAGGAAAGTGATGAATCAATGAGGTTTGAGGAAGAACATGGTAATGCTGTGACAAGACTTGCAGGAATTTCATTAGCATCTTGCAGCCAGAGCTCAAAATCTGGAGTGTATTTTGTTCTTGAGAAAACTTCACTGGTTGCTGCTTATGTTGGCAAGCTATTATTTTAGTTATATCTTTTACAATATGTAAATTTGAAGGCCTATTTCTACTTTTTATGAAAGAAGTTTCTGGCCTCTCTGTGTGTATGTATTTTATCTCTCCCATTGTTATCTAATTGCTAATGATAAGAATGACACTGATATTTATTGACCTAGTATTACATTTTTGTATCTAAGTTTATTAATATCTTGGAAAACTTTTCAGAAGTACTAGATTTTGAATGCAGATGAGCATGCCATTTCCTTGCGAAGGAAGAATAAGAACCCTTATGATTATAGGCCTGATATTGTGCATGAGGTTAGTAACTGAATTTTATTGTATGTAATGTTCTATTCATAATTCAATACCTCGGCACTAAAAATGAAGATGCCAAATGACCCGCTAAGTTAAAGTTTTGAACTATAAATGGAATAGAGCACCTAGCACCTAAGAATTTATATTTGAGGTGTTCTCGCTTCTTGGATTGTTGCTAAATAGTGTTCTATAAAATGAAAGGAAGTTGACAAAAGAATGCCCAAGTTAAGAACCTGTTCAAATTTTGGAGTCTTGGACTATGACATTTGTTATTGCCTTTAGCTAAAGCTTTTATAAATTTGTCATTAAGACCAAGTTCAGAAAATTTACATTAGACTTGTTCTTTTTGCAAGATGCTACCCACCATTTTGCTACCTGAGCAATCTATAACTCTAGTACCTTGGAAAATAGCTCTCTCTTGTTTGGAAAAATCAAGCAAAACCTGTTGTAATTTTGGATCCCTTGTTTTGATTTATTACAACTATATCCCCCATCTTTTGTTTTGTTACATTGCGATTGGTTGATAAGTTTCATTTTGTAGGGAACTTATTGTTTCTCATTACCTTTTCTTTCATTGATTAGCTAGGTATGGGTGGGGTTAGTTACATTTGGCCTAAATGTGAAGGAGGCCATAAAGAAAAATGGAGGCATTCAGTGGCACCTAATCCTCTAGATGAAAATTGAGGCATTCAGTGGTGCCTATTATTATAGACAATTGACTTTTCCTAAGTTTACCTTGAATTTTTACATCATTGGTAGATATTAATACTTGCCCATTAATAGAATTTTTTATTTTTTTCCAATTGTATTTATCTAATATTAATTCTATGTTATAGAGGTATGTAAAATTATGAATTGGTTTTTAATTATGCTTTACTTGTGATGCTATTTTTTTCCCTTGCTGCAGCAAAATTATGGCAGTTTTGAACTGCTAGAAATACCAATTATTTTTTTAAAAAAAATATAAGGCAAATTGTGGTATTTTTGAATCATTGTAATAATTTTTTGCAACTATAATGAAAATTGTGGCAGTTTAGGACTTCCCTAATTTACCTATATATTGGCGGTTGTTATGGTTGATTATGGCGGTTTTAGACCGCCCTAATTTACGAAAGTAGAGGCGTTCATTTGGTTGATTATGGCAGTTCATTGACAACCACTGTAATTGACCGAATGACATTGGTAATTATGGCGGTTCCTTAAACTACCATTGTTGTGAAAAACGACGGTTATAACCACCACAATTAACAAAAATAACTTCCGTAATTTACCCTTTTTTTTGTAGTGCTACCATTGAAGAGTATGCTTGCATGCTAAAACTACCAGTGAGAAAAACACCTCTATTTATTTTCATCTAGAATAACATACTTCATATGCAAAGACAAATAGAGCAATTTAGGGAATTACTAAGGGTATTAGTGGCTCAAGTGAAGCTAACAGGACATGCAGAGTCAAAGGGAGTAACTAAAGCATTCATAGAAGAACGTTTGAAGGACTTGGGGCATCAAAAAGATTGGACTACTTTTGCAAAGGTAGTGGCATTCACTATCTTTGGGCTAGTATTGTTGCCTTTTGCTCTAGACATAGTTGACCAAACTGCCATGGATGTTTTCTTTACAGTAGAAAATAAGCAAAGAAATCCAGCTCCTGCTATATTGGCTGAAACATTCCTGACCTTAAATTTCTGCCAACAGAAACAAAAAGGCAAGCTTCAATGTTGCCTGTACCTTTTATACGTGTAGATCATCATGCACATGTATGCATAGAATCACATCAGAAATGTCTTATATCCACTGATAAGCTTTCACCATATCCAACCAAGTTGAAAGAAGATCATGCATGGAAGGCTGAATTTAATAACATAAAAGAACAACCATTCAAATGGGTTTGTCCATGGTGTGAACATGAAAGAGGTAACATCATTCTTAACTATGGAAGATATCATAATATACCATTGATGGGTCTAAGAGGTTGCATATCATACACACCAACAATAACTCTCAAATAACTTTGTTGGACACAAAAGAAGCTACAGGGAGAGCAACTTGGAGGATTCTACTTTTAGTACAAGGAAGGTGAGCACAGTAAGATGTTACCATGAGAAGTTAAAGAGGCATGGAAAACTATTCACATGGCAGGGAGAGATGAGTTAGGAAAACCACTCATTATCAATACCAGTGAGTATGTCACACGAAGAGAAACAAGAAAAGCACCTCAAAGTGTCCCTAGCCCTCCTCATGAAAAAGGGAATGATCCTCAGTTGGTTGAACAGATGAAGGTCATGAAAGCACAAATAAAGATTCTAGAACAACAAAAACAGGCAGCAGAGTTGGAAGTTATCATCATTCAAAGTCAATGTGAGAAGAAAGAAAAAGTGATTGAGCAACTCAAGGATAAGCTTGTTGATATTCCTGATCAAGAAAGGGAAAGACAGAGGATCTAGAATCTTGAAAAGGAGGTCTAAATTATGGCTAATGAGAAGAATATATTTATGAAGCATATTAGCCAATTGAACAAAGCAAATGAAGAATTGAAAATGAAGTTTGGCTAATAAGAACAAATGAAAGAAGAGTTGGAAGTTGAAATCCAAATACAAAAAGAAGAATTGGAGCTAAAGATAGAGAAGTTAAATGCATCTTTAGCACAGGCTAAGGAGGAATGTGACCAAGAATGAGCCCGTTTCATGAAATTTCAAAACCAACTTCTCCATATAGAAAATGAGGGTAGATTCTAGAAGAAACAAGCTAGTGACTGGGCAATGAAGGCGAAAATATGGGAAGAAAAACATACAAGATTAATTGAGGTATTAGACCATCATATTCCAAAGTTTATTTATCTTTTTGAAAGAGTAGAGAAAGAAATTCAAAAGAATTTCAAGCTTCATTTGTCTAGTGAAATGATTGACTTCATGGACATAAGTAAGGATCTTGCTAGAAGTCTTAAAAGAAAGAGAATAACCATTCTTGACCCAACAATGATGTAATTGCATTTTTGAATAAATGAAATGAATTCATCCTTTGAATTTCTTTATTCCTCTTTGAATAAATATGGAAGACTATATTCATCATGGAGCAAAGTCTCCCTTGGATATATTGTCAATTAAATCTTTGCCTTATACAAAATTTTTCGTTTGTGTGGAATGTAAAAAAAGAAGATCAAGCTTTACATTGTTAGTGTGCTTCTAATAAAGAATATTGTGGAATGATAGTCCCCTATACTTTTATCCATCATATACCCTATCGTATGGATAATATGTCCTCTGAATGGGATATGAATCAAGTTCGATGCTATCACATACAGATGTTATTCTTCGCTATCAAAGGATTTTGAAGCCACTATTTTTCATTTACCTGCTTTTTACCTTTTTTCTGACAAGAACAAGTCATCAAACATTGCTCCTTCAAAAAAAGTTTTGTCTAATATTAGTGCGCCGGCTAGAGAACAGTACGAACTATTTATTGAGAAAGAAAAAGCTTCGTCTATACCAAAGAGCGGTCAAAAAGCCATGGCAGGAGCAAGAGACTTTGGAAAAGAAATTGACAAGCTGAAGGCTGCAATGAACGAACGAGTGGAAATGGTCAAAGAAATTGTTGTAGCCATACTTAAAAACAGAGAAGGTGAAGGGAATAACTTTAACAATGAAGGGCCAGGATACGATTAGATGAGAATGTTAACAATGCAATCTCCAACAATAATCTAGAAAAGGAGGCAGAGAGACTAAAGCTCAAACAAGAACTACAAGAAAGTATGCAGGAGCATTTGCGAATGCTGTGCGGGCCTAACCCTTATAGTTCAATGAGTATCAATGATCTGTGTTTGGCTCCCAGTGTAGTTATTCCCAAAGACTTCAAGATGCCTAGACTCATTAAATTCGATGGTAGCACTAATCCTATCATGCATATGTGAATGTATTGCACGAAGGTGGGAATGTGGTTAAAAGATGAGAATTTCCTAATTAGCTTTTTCCCAGAGAGCCTGGATAGAGCTGCATGAGAGTGGTACATGTAGATGGACCGAATACAGATCAGGTGTTGGGAAGACCTGGCCTAGGCTTTCACAAACCAATACAAGTTTAACTTGAATGTTACACTCACTAGGGACCAACTAAAATGGATGAGGAAGAAGAAGAATGAGTATTTCAAAGAATATGCCTAGAGGTGGAGGGCCATGGCTAGAAGGTTGTCCCACTGATGTTAGAACAGGAAATGTACTTTTACTTTATTCTTACACTGGAAGGTCCTTTTTTCAAGAACATGCTTGGGACCCATGTGAAAAAGTTTGTCAATTTAGTTGAAATCAGAGAGAGGATTGAGACCAATATCCAAGAACGGAAAGTCGAGCTAACAACAGGAGAAACAAGTGAGTCCTTATCCAAGAAGGGATTTCACTTCAAGAAAAAGGAGAACGTTGTTAACTACATCCACCCTTAGTCTCATCATTCCACTCCTTGGGCAAACCATTATCCATTTTACCCACACACACAATACCCATCCTATCTACGTTAACTATGCCCATCTCCTAAAGCCATTTCGACATAAGCACCATATGTGCCTTAACCCCACCAAATCAACCAGGTCTCCCACTCATGTCCCTACACACCAACAACATCTAGACCTCACCAAAGACCACCCCTTACCTTCTAAACAATCAATCCCTTTACAACTCCCCCATCATTCAATACCAGTAATAGACCTTCGATGGAAAACTAGCGCTTACCTAATTTCACATAAGCAATGCTGAATTGTTTAAACGTTTGCGTAGAGATCACTGCTAGCCCTATGCCTGGGGAAGACCTTTGTCCCATCATATCCTCGATGGTATAATCTGAATCAAACTTGTGACTATCACTCTAATTCTCCTAGACACTCAATTGAAGATTGTTATGGGTTTAGAAGTATGATATGACATTTGATCGATTGTGATGCCATTAAACTAGAAGAGGATTCCAGACCACACATAAAGAATAACCCATTTCCCAATTACAATGGAGGATAAGCGAATTGTATTTGTCATGAGGAGCATGTAAGCTAAGGAGTTAGAAATGTCAACCTCCCAATAAAAGAGATACTAGAAGCATTAAGGAGAGCATTTTATGAGATAAAAGCTGAAGGAAAGAACGGAAAAAGAATAGTAAAAGGAAATAAGGAGGATCTATTCTATGAGTGTTTTGAAAGAGAAGGAAGGCATCACATAGAAGAGTGTTCAGAGCTGAAACTCTTTGTTGAAAAGATGATCAAACTAAGAGTGCTTGACGTATCAAAGGATAGCAAACAAAGCATCAATATGATTCACCATGCACTCCCTATTTTTAAAGTCTACAATCATAAGCCAGCACTTATATTTAAGGTGCCCAAACCATTCTTTTATAAAAGTGATCATGCAGTCCCATGGAGATATGAAACTATTATGGAGCCTAATCTTGTAGGATCCGGAATGGCATGCCCCAGCCAAAAATCAGTGCCTGTCTTCAAAGTGTCTAGTTTACATAGCAAGATTCATCTCAAATTTGATGCATACCTGTGAGCCGATATTCAAATTATTGAGGAAAGACAATCCAGGTAAATAGGATGATAGGTGTCAAGAATTACCTATCAAATCCATCTCTCTTGGTTCCACCCATACTAGGGCAATCATTCATACTATACCTTATGGTGTTATATGGGTCCATAAAGGTAGTATTGGGTTAGCAAGATGAGTCTAGTCGAAACGAGCAAGCCATTTATTACTTGAGTAAGAACTTCAATGAGTGTGAATCCAGGTATTTGGCTATTGAGAAAACTTATTGTGCACTAGTATGAACAGTAAGGAGGTTATGACAGTATATGCTGTACTATACAACATTGCTCATATCTCGGATAGACCTCATGAAATATATTTTTGACCGCCCTCACATCTCTATGAGAATGTCCAAATGGCAAGTGGCTCTAGCAGAATTTGATATCAAATATGTAACTAGAAAATCCATAAAAGGAAAGCGTGATAGCAGACTACCTGGCAGAGAATTCACTTAAAGAACATCAGCCGATGGAGTTCAAATTTCCTGATGAAAAAGTCCTAGCAGTTGTAAAAGAGGATAGTAGAGGAGAGGAAGAATGAGACTTAATGTAGAAAATGTACTTTGATGGTGCCATTAATATTTACGAGAATGAAGTTGGAGTATTTTTAGTGTCCCCCAATGGAAAATAGTTCCCGATCACTGTCAAATTGGCATTTGATTGTACCAACAACACGGCTGAATATGAAGCATGCATAACAGGTCTAAAGGCGGCAATAGTCCTTCGGGTGCAATACCTAGAGGTCAACGAAGACTCAAATCTAATAATTTTTCAGGTCAATGGAGAATGGCAAGTCGGGAAGCACAAGTTGTTGTCATATTATGAACACCTCATGAGCCTGAAAGATGAATTTAAAGATGTCAGTTTCCATTACTTGCCCTGTGACTAGAATCAGTTTGTAGATGCTTTAGCCATCTTGGCTGCGATGACTAAGCTCGATCTGGAAATAGAAGTACGGCTTTTACAAGTGGCTATTAGAAGAAAGACAACATACGGTTCTAACATTGAAGAAGAGCCTGATGGCCGACCATAGTCCCATGATATCAAAAGGTTTATCAAAAAGAGGGAATATCCAGCAGCTACAAATGAGAATGATAGAAAGACACTTAGACGGCTATCTATATCATTTTCCCTCTTAGGAAAGGTGTTGTATAAAAGGAACCATGATGGAGTCTTATTGAAGTGCGTCGATGCTGTAGAAGCTAATTCCATCATATCAGAAGTCCATGAAGGTATTTATGGAACCCATGCTAACAGACACACATTATCCCGAAAGATCCTCAGGCAAGGATATTATTGGCTCACAATGGGAAAAAAAAAACGCATAGAGTTTGTTAGAAAATGCCATAAGTGCCAAATCTATGTTGTTCAAATCCATTCTCCGCCTCTACCATTGCATACTCTTACTTCACCTTGGCCCAATGTGGGGCATGGATGTCATAGGGCCAATTAGTCCTAAAGTCTCTATGGGCATCAATTTATTCTGGTAGCCATTGATTATTTCACCAAATAGGTTGAGACTACATCCTATGCCAATGTGACACAGAAAGTGGTGGTAAAATTCTTAAAGAACAACATCATTTGTAGATATGGGTTGCAAAAAAACTCATCACGGATAATATAACTAATTTCAACAATGCAAAAGTATAGAAACTGTGTGAGCAATTCAAGATAAAGCATCACAACTTAGTTTCCTACCGACCAAAGATGAATGGGGCTGTGAAAGTAGCAAACAAAAATATCAAAAAGATCTTCAAAAAAATGGTGGTCACCTATAAGGATTGGAGTGATATATTGCCTTATGCATTACATGCCTACTGCACTTCTGTTAGATCCTCAACTGGGGCAACCTCGTACTCATGGTGTATGGGATGGAAGCAATAATGCCCATAGAAGTGAAAATACCATCTTTAAGAGTCTTGGTGGAAGCGAAATTAGAGGAACCCGAGTAGGTCAAAACGAGATATGAGCAATTGAATATGCTTGAAGAAAAATGACTAAGCGCAATCTACCATGGCCAGCTGTACTAGAAAAGGATGGCCAAAGAGTTTAATAAAAATGTCCACCCTCGAACATTCCAATCAAGTGATCTTCTTCTGAAGAAAATTTTACCAAATCAAGAGGATAACAGAGGCAAGTGGATGCCAACATATGAAGGCCTTTATATCGTGAAAAGTACTTTGCTTAAAAAAAATAAAAAGAAAAAAATGCTGGCTAGGTTGAAAACCCAGAAACCTAGGCAAAAATTAGAGCAAATCTTAATTGCTAGGTTGAAAACCCGAAAAGGTGGCCTCTGCAATGGTGAAAGGTCGGGCCAATGATTAAGAAGCTATGTGGGACATTGAAACTGGGGCAATTTGAGTATTAATAGATCGCAGTGTTTTGTTGAGCACACAATGAAGGATTGCACTCATGATCATAGATTTTGAATCTGATGTAGCCAATAAATAAGTGAAATAGGTTATCACATGAAAAAAGCACTACCAGCCTTTTCTTTCTTCCCTCTTCGTCTTTTAGCAGTTGTTTTTACATCCACAAATACTTTCCAATGTGAAGTTCAATAAAATTGTCTTTCTCTTCCTTTGTGTCACTATTTCTCTTTAATTTTTACCAAAATTTCATTTTCTTCATTTGTTTTAATACCATGCATAATCATTGATATTATAATTGAAGTACAACCAAGGGGCTAATTTGCTAACAAAGCTCATAAGTCAGATAGGGAGGCATGAGGATCAAATATGCACTTGCAAAGGAAAGGAAGCAATTTGCTTAACCGAGGTTTAAGGCAGATAGTCCAAGTGCAAGTTTTGATTAAAAAAAAGAGGCAGAAAAATACTCACTTGATCAGAAACCGAAACGAGCGATCAGGGCAAAAGAGGGCAAAAGTTAAAGCAACTGGAGCAAGAAGGAGATGTCGAAGCATCGCCAGGAGAAGATATGTTTGAAAACTGCAATGGAGAAGCTCACATAACTACTCATCTAAAGAGACGGCTTATTTTGAAATAGACAAAAGCTTTCTTGAAGGACAATGTGAAGATACCTCAAACTGGGGTAATTTTAATTTTTGAGAGCTATTGTCATCATTCTTGTCACCAAGCACATGACCATAACGTTAGTTTTGCATCAATTCATTCATCATATCCCCATTCCACCAATTTTGCATCATTCATCATATCATCATTACATTAATTCTGTATCATGTCATCATCACATCAATTTTACATCATTTCATCAAAATTGTTAATCATTCATTTGCATTTGCTTTTATATACATTTAATTTTCACACACCTTCACAAAATTTTGCTTTCATATGCTATTACTTCCATAAGCTTTAATTTCACATGTTTGAAATTTCATATTTTACATGCTTTCACATTCTTTATATGCTTTCACATTTTACCTGCTTTCATAATTTATATGTTTTCACGTTTACATGCTTTCATAATTTACTTGCTTTCACATTTTACCTGCTTTTACATTTTACCTACTTTCACAATTTACCTGCTTTCACATTTATATGCTTTCACAATTTACATGCTTTCACAACTTTACATGCTTTTACATTTTACATGCTTTCATATTTTACCTTCTTTCATAATTTACATGCTTTCACAATTTACCTGCTTTCACATTTACATGCTTTCACAACTTTACATGCCTTTTCATTTTACATGCTTTCACAAATTTTACCTGTTTTCACAATTTTATTTGCTTTCACAAATTTTACAATCTTTACATGCTTTCACATTTTACAAGCTTTCATGATTTATATGCTTTCACAGTCTTTACATACTTTCACAAATATTTACTCTACTTTAACAAACAGTTACTCTGCTTTCACATACAGTTACTTTCACAGATTTTAAATTTCATAAACCCTTACTTTGCTTCCACAAATTTCAAATTTCATATGTCCTTACCTTGCTTTCATAGATTTTAAATTTTACATGCATTTGCTTTCACAGTCTTTTAAATTTCACATCCTTTTCTACATGCTTTTAAATTTTACATGCATTTAGTTTTCATATACATTTCATTCCTTGCTTGACATTAGCATTGTGCATTCAACATGAGGCATAATTCATTAGAGCTTTATCATCATGCATCCATTCTCTAATATCATTGATTGTCACCATGCATTGTCATCTAGCAGCATCCATCAGAACTTTTCACATTATCACTAGGCATTCATCATAATCAACATCACCCCCATGCATCATCTGAATAGAATAGGTGTTCATATCTTTACTTATCTCTTACAACAAAAAGTCAAAGCCACAGACTTTATATTTCTCAGTAAGAGTCAAGTAAAGATAGGCAACTGTGAATATCATATTTTTATCTGGGTATTTTTTTAATTTTTATTTTGACAAAAAAAATTTGAATTAGCCCATTCTGTTTTTTACCCCAAGTTCTGTTGGCCCATTTACAACCAAATATATATATATATATATATATATATATATATATATTGTCTAGTCTATCTCTTCCAAAAAAAAAAAAACAAGAAAAAGAAGCACATTTTCTTAATTAAATAATAAAAAAGCCAGTCGCCCTACTCCCCCTTAACCCTTAGATTGTGTTTTGTTAGGTTAAAAAATAAGAGCATTTGTTTTATTTTGTTTGAAGTTGTATGTTGGTTTGTTTTTTGTTTTTTAGTTTAAGTTAAAGAAATGGGTTAGATGTTAACCTGTTTTTATTTGTTCTTTTTGGGTTGGATTCTTTTTTTTTTGGGATATTAGGGATCTATTTATTTTATTTTTTATTTTTTATTTTTTTGGGTCAAGTTCTTTGCTTTCTTTCATTGTTATTTTTCAAAAAAATTTGGGTTTGTTCGTTTGGTCTTGAGTCTATTTTTTTTCCTTTTGTTTTTGTAATTGAGGCTTTTAGGCTAGCTTCATTTAGGTTTGTCTAGATTTCTTTGTTTCTTTTTAACATTTTTTGTGGAGTTTTTTTTTTTTCAGGTTCTCAATATGCTTTCTTTTAAAAAAAAGAAAGAAAACAAAAAATGAAAATAACAAAAAATATATTTTCTTTATCCGCACAACAACCAATGGTCATGATTGAGAAACCGGTGCTTCCTTCAATACTATTGAGTTGTAAGGATTTATTGTATAGCCTAGTGTCAACTTGAATCCTATGCACAAGCGGATTCTCTTTTTTAAATAATTATCAATTAAAATTCTTTTCATAAATAAAATCAACAAACACACTTTTATTTCATTTTTCTTAATTAAAATCCATCAACACACACTTATTTTCTACAGAACTATGTGACTCTGAGTTCCCCATTGGATCAAGGGATACGTTGGAGTAAGCGACCCCATTGTATAATTATTATGATTGTTGGGGAAAAACAAATATTATTAAAATTAAAATTAATTTGCATAATGAGCTCCAGGGTAACCGTATTTATACGGATGCATTAGTGGTGTAGTAGGATTAAGTTTTCCCCCTTCCCTAATCATAATTAGACTCCCGGACTTAGATTTCTTTTAAAAAAGACCAGTTTACAAATCAAAAGATCTTCTAATTTTAGCCAGAATTAAAGTTAATGGTGACTCCCATTTTTTTATTTTTAAAATCGGTTGTCATCCCTGTTGCAGCGCCCTCCGGGTACGTTGTGACAATCCTTTTCCATCTTTCTGAGCATGTGTCTTAAGACACACCTGCATTAGAATCTATTTTTACCTTAGGCATCCATACGTTCTTAGGTCCTTTTGGGCTAGTGACCTTTTTAGGAACATCATTTCCCTTTTTTTGTGCTTTTTATTTATTAAAGGACATTTATCAGGAAGGTTCCCCTTTTTAAAATAGAATACACATACAAGGTCTACTTTTGATGAACTTTTTAATCATTTCTCATCTATAACTTTCTCAAAACCAATTCCACTTTTTCCATAATATAGTCTGTGTCCTCCAAGCATCATGTCAAGATTCTTAGAACCATCATTCATCTTTTCTAGATCAGATTTAAGAAGATTTGATGTTTCTTGAAATTCAAAAACTTCTTTAAGAACTTTCAAAACTTCTCAGAAGCTTCAATTTTCAAGGCATTAGTTTTTATCTCTAGGAGATTATTTTTTTTCAAAAGCTCAACTTTCTCATGCATTTGCTCTTATTTTCTGATTTGATCTTCTCTTGAGAAGTATAGTGAGTGGTAAAGATTTGATAGTTTTCAAAAAGTTCATCATATAATTTTGAGAGATTGTCAAAGATAGTTGAGACTCTTGTTTAGAAATTTTTACCTTAATTTCTTCTTCAGACATATAATCTTTTATCTTGAGATGTTGGGCTATTTCTCTCTTCTACTAAATGATCCTATGTTGCTAACATAGCTTTCCTTTTTGGAAAAGGTTTCTTTTGAACTCCTTTAAACTTGGGATAATCAGTCTTGAGGTGACTTTTTTCACCACAATGATAGCAATTGATGTTCTCAATTTTCATTTTTCCCTTGCAATCATTTCTAGAGGTTGATCTTTCCTTCTTGACCCAGTCTTTCTAGGTTTGCTTCGTTTTTCTCATGAATAAGGATATTTCACCATCATCATCATCATAATCTTCTTTTGATCCTTCTTCATCCTTAGATTCCTAAGAGACTTTCAAAGCCTTTCTTGAGTTTTGCTTTTTATGAGAGGACTTTAGGGCTATATATTTGCTTTTCTTTAAACAGTCGCCATGAGCTTTATTTAGCTCAAATGCATGAGTTTTTCGAGATCCAATAAGAGCATCTAGCCTTAAAGTTTTTAGATCTTTGGCTTCTATAATAGCAGTGACTTTGGGGTGCCATCTAGGGGATAAACTCCTAAGAACTTTTTTTGACCATCTTATAATATATCTTTTGCCAAGGCCTTTTAGTAAATTTATAATATGCATAAATCTAGTGGTTATTGCATCAATGTTTTCATGTTCAAGCATCTTGAACATCTCATATTGATGAACCAACATGTTGATTTTAGTTTCCTTTACTTGGTTAACACCTTTATGAAGCATTTCAAGTATGTCCTATATTTTCTTAGTAGTATCACAAGCAATGATCTTGCCATACTTTGTTCTGCTCAGAGCACAAGTTAGAAAATACATGGCTTTGGCATTCGACATCACCTTGATCTTCTGCTAATCTGTCTGTTGATGTCTAGGAATCACCCTTATCATGGGTGGACCAAGTTTATATTTAGTAAAAACATTATGTTGAAATTCTTCTGTTGGATTGTAGTGTCCATTTTGAACAATGTCCCATACATCCAAGCTAGCTGACTCAATGAACAACTTCATCCTATCTTTCCAGTAGTTATAGTCATCTCCACTGAAATATGGGGGTAGTTGATAGAGTGACCTTCAATAATATGCACTGTTTGTTAGGCCATTTTGTCCAGGGATCTTTTACTCCATAACTATTAGGTTGTTTTCCTTTGGAGAACCAAACTCTTGTGCCAAATGTAGGTGAAACAAAGGCCATGAGAATGGGGTTGAATTATGATCTTTTAAAAGCATTTGCAACTTTTAAACAAATACTCTTAAGTTCTTAAAAATTTCAAGAAGCAAAATCAAGTTTAGTTCTTCAAAAAGATGAACTTTCTGAACAAGGACAATAAATGTAAACAAAAATAAAGAAAGCACAAACAATGCAAAAATGTAAAAGAGAATGATAGAGAATCACATAAAGCAATTTATACTAATTTGGCCAAATAGTGCCTACATCCAATTCCTAACTTACAAGTTGAGAGTTCTACTAAAGCAAGTATTCTTATACAAGCCTCTTCAAACTTACAGTAGGTATTCTTTCTCTAGCCTTTATAGGCTACCATACGGGTAATGTTGTCCTAGCCTCTCTATGCTAACAAATGGGCCAAGCTTACAACTTTGAGAAAAGAAGTGGTGTTTAAGATGTTAACCAAAGAGAGGGTTGCACTTAAGCTCTCAAGATATTATAATATAGTTAAAGAGTTTGTGAAGTGAGTTCTTACAATATAACTCACAAATGAGAATATATTCTAAGCTGAGAATAGTAAGAAGATTTTAGAATACAATGATTCTTTCTTAATAGAGTTTCTAAAGCATTCTGTATTTGAAATAATGTACATTTTCTTTCTAAGATTTAGCAGCATCATTTTTCAGGATAGATATCAATGTGAAGACAACTGTTATTCCTTAATTGTTGGATCATCCTACATGTTTCCCTTTTCAACCGTTGTAAGGAGAGAGGTCACTGAAAAGTTTTGCAAGTAAGCTCTCCCTTTACAGCTGGGACTATACTCTTGGCACCTGTGCACATGATGTGTAGATGGTAGCTTTCTTTTGTTTTAGGGGTTATCTACCTAGGCATAGTGGGGAGGAGAGACCTTAGCTGGTTGTACTTTTTTTCTTTTTATGCTTTATGGATGACTGTACTATCCTAACCTTTAATGGTGTGCATGATACTACTATTTAAGTATTTATGTTATGGTATGTAATATGGAACATCTAATGTTAGTAATATATGCCTCCATGATGTTGTGTTATACTTATGACTTATGTTTACCTTAATCCATGTATACTCATGATGTGCTTAATTCTTGTTTGTTTTGCATACGAAGTGAGTGACGTAGTTCTGTTAAGTTTGCGCGGCTCACGTTTTGTTTTAAGTTTTCAGGAAAAAAATTACCCATAATTTCACTAAGTATTTTTTTTACAACCTAAAATTAAGAACTAAAACAAAAGAATAATAACTAATAATTAAATTAAATACATCGTAGGCATGTTGGATTAAGTTTTAGGGTGTTACAGAATAACCCCTTGGTGCCAACCCACCAAAATTCTACATTCGTTTCCAGCATGAAAGTGGCAAAGGCCACTTTTTGGGTCTCTATACAAGGAAGAACCAAGAAAATCTTTTCCATAGCTTTAATCCATTCTTCTGCTTTGTTTGGATCAAAAGCTCCTCAGAATAAAGGAAGGATTGTTTTGCTAAATTCAATGAATTTCTGATACTTCACATCCGCCTCATTTCCACTAAGGTTTCCAACTGGGTTCCATTCATCATTGAGATCTAATCTTTCCATCATTTGATTGGCCATTGTAGCTTGTTCTCTCAAAGCCGCGGCCATCTCATGAAAAGTGTCCATTATACTAGCTTCATCGCCAACACCGTTCCTAGTATGCCGATTTGAAGTCATTGATTCTTATCATACCAAACAAGAAATATTGAGTTTATCAGGCTCAATACCAAGCTAAGTGTGGCCACAACCTACAACATTTCAAACTAGCTATCACACACATATTTGAAATTATAATGCATGATATTTACAAAGGAAGCATAGCCAGTCTAATCCTTAGGCTTATTAGGATAGTATGACTCTAATACCATAATATAACATCCTCCTAACTACTATATGTGTTACTCGAGTGTTAACACAGTAACTAGAAGAGTGTCACTTACCAATAATATTTATACTGGTCGAGACAATGAAAAGAAAGTAAATTAAACTCATATATAGCATGCTAAAGTATTGAAACAGACCATACATAGTTCACAGAAACTTATATATACACACACACATCACGTACAAGTCATCAAACATATACATTACACTTGGAGTTAAGTTAGCCTACTAGTAAAACCATCTAAAGAAAAGTCCAAAATACACCAAGTGCCTAGTATAAGCTGCTCAATCTTAAGACCCAACAAAATGTATACACATGAAAGGACCTTAACACATATAGAAAAACTATCCACAGGTTTCTAAAACTAGGCTATAACTATGTACATGTAATAGAGTCCCTGTGTGTCTCCTACTCTGCTAATGAAAGCCAATTGCCATCGATATGATGGCATCACCTCCAATGGGGGCATCAAGACCTGTAGATGAATAAGAGTTTGAAGATGAGGAGGATGATAAGGCATTCCTTAGAAGGGTGATGGTGGTGTAGGTAGGGGTACAAATACAACAGGATGTGTCATGTGAAGTGGCATGCCATCATAAGAAAAAGCTGGGTCAAAATTGGCCATAAAAACTGAAGTGTTGAACAATGACTGAAGAATACATATGCACAATTCTAGGAGTAGGCTACAACATATAGCGAATCCAAGATAGGGTCATAATGTCACCTCCATTATGCCCAACCCCATGGCCTACCAATTGCATTACCTTTTCGACTTTTGTTATTTTGGGAAAATCCTTAAGTCGATCCCATACTTAGCAACCACTTAGTCAAACTGGATGCTCATCAGTTTTTAACGCATTTACTTTTAAAGTCATATCTACCTCACTTATGTAGATGATTAACATCTAAGAATCTCCTATGATAACCAAACCAAGAGTTCTCTTCTCCGTGTTTCAAAATTAATGTCTTAGTATCCTCCCTGCTAATCGAGCATGGTAATTTGTCTTGTGTCATCCACTTAGACAACATCCTATAAGCTGGAAAGTTATTGATGGTCCACATTTATACTGCCCTTATCATGAAATTTTGCTTTGTTGAATGTTGTAGGTAGGAACATCCTCACACCATAACTTATTTAATTCATCAATTAAAGATTAAAAATACAAATTAATCTTAGCTTTTGGATTGTTAGGGCTAGGGATTATTCATGTTAAGAACATGTAAAGATCTTTCATGCACATTTTAGTAGGAAGATTGTATGGCATAACAACTACAGGCTAACAAGAATAGCATTTGCAAAATTGATTGTTAGGGGTAAATCCATCCAAGCAAAGTCCCAATCTAACATTTCAAGGAGGCAAAGTCGGGATATGTTCAATCAAAATGTTTCCACGCTTCACCATGCAATGGATGAGTTATCACACCATCACTCCTTTGATTTTCATTATCTCATCTTATATGAAAAGCCGAGCTCATTAATGCTTACAATCTCTTCAGTTTAAGGATTAGGGCAAATAATGTATTATTCTCTGAGGGATATCCTTAAACCTCTCACTTCCTCATTACTTGGGTTTAAAAATGAGCTCTTGACAGAACTTGTACTCGGTCAATAAAATATCATGTTTGTAATAAAGTATACAACCTTTCAAATAGCGGTCAATCTTTATATCCTTTGCCCCAAGTTTAGAAACTAATTGTTTGATAAAAATTCATTCAAATTACATTGGGATTTGGACTTAGCTCATTGATTAGTGCAGCCTACTGATCAAATGAAATTTGGGTTTGGTTCCTTTTAGACTTAATAGTCAATATCTGAATTATTAATGACAATTCAAAGTGAACACAATCCTTTCATAAAGGTTGATCTGCAACCTCTAATAGGCAATAAAATCTGGCAGCATCTTGGTTGGGCTCCTTAGCTGAAGGTTGAGAATAGTGCACTGTAAAATTAGGACTAGCAACATCAAAAACCATTTCATGATGTTTAGAAAGATTGTCTTTCTATACCACTTTACTTATATCATGTTGAACTACATTGACCCGACAAAAACTACTTCTAACCTAAAACATACCTACCTGCCTATGCCCTGTACAAATCCAATAATTAGGTATGAATCCCCATTTGTACAAATGAACCTTATGGTATCATCATCTACATCCTATATTTGCACTTATTACATGGACACCTAACTTTTGCGTTATCAATGAACTGTTGTATTTGACATACTACCCCCATAAATTTTTCAACAGCATAATAAAATTCCAATTTTATCCCCTGTAGGATGCAATATATCATACATCTATGATTATTTTGAAGGAAATATTGCACGTATGAAATAACCCTAAATCGTATAATTTTTCAAAAATATTACATTATTACTTTTAAACACATTCTATTTGTCTTTAATTGTTTTTAATTCAATTACTTTTAATTATTTTTCCTCAGAAAAAGTTAATAAAATTTGGATAGCGTCTCTACTTAAATTAGGAGACTCTGTCATCAATTAATCAATACATTGAACAATCAAAGGCATTATTAAAGAAAAGAATATAACAAATATATTTAAATAATCATAGCTTAACAATTACATACAATTTTTATAATCTTAAAACTATTCTAAAGTACATTTCCTTAGAACTTCATAACACACATATCCTGTTATCTCTACAAATACAATCAAACTCCACAGAAAACAATACAAACTAGTCGAGAAAGGGCCTCTATACCCTTTCCCCTACTTACCCTACAATTTTATCCTATAAATCATAAATCTCTATCTTACATACATAATAAAGCATATAAATTACAAAAATTTTGTTACTAATTTATAGAGCAGTACACAAACAAATAATCCAAAGCTCCCAGCTTGCAACCAAATATAATCCTTAAAATCCAAAATGACAAACATTTAATTTTATACAGTTATAAAAATAGAAATACAAAATACACAAAAAAAAGAAAAAAAAATCAAATCGAAGCTCCCTCTAACCACATTGTCGGTGCTCTCTCCAATAAACATCTACGTTAACAACAATGTCTTAAAACTTAACATTTTGAGCAACAAGAACAAATAGAAAAACTAAACCAAATGAAAAAAAAATAAACCGATTAAAATACTTAGAAGCGTACCTAGATCACAATGGTGGTGGCAGTGAAGAGAATGAAAGAAGAGATAGAGAAGTTTTGCAAAGCGAAGGAGAAGGGTTCCATCTTGTGTTGATTACGCAGGTTACCAATGGGCATACTGACGAGTTTTGGAGATTCCAAAAGTCGGGTGCCGACGATACAAAAATTCAAATAGCTGTTGAAAGATCCATTGGAAAACCTGTCAATAATAAATAACTAAAAATCAATAAAAACCATCAAAAACCATCCAGTACTATCAGTTTAAAAGATAAAAAAAATAAATTAAATATAATCGTCAGTAAACCATTTGAAAGCCTAAATATTAAAATAAAAAAAATAAAAAGATCCTATCGGTGTACCTGTTAGAAAACCATAAATGTGCATATAATTGAAAAACTTGTTGGAATATATTGTGCGCCATATGGCACATAATAGCACCACATTTTACTCACAGGTATATCAATGGGTTATCGAAGAAAAAATATTTCAAAAATAGAACTTCCAAAAAATACTCATCCACTTAGTACACCTGTTGGTATTACTGATGGATCCAATATTTATCAATAACTTCCATCGATATCCCATGAATTTTTAGTAGTGTCACTTCAAAAGCTATTAGAATGCATGTTAAGTTAGTTAAGGGATCTTAGATCATGGCAGAACAAACATCTTATTTAAAATAATCTTTTTAGAAAAAGGATATGTGACTTTACATTTAAGTGGAATAAAATTAATTTATATTCAAATTTCACATTAAAACATCTTATATTCTTAAAAAATTTATTGTTTATGTTATAAAAATTTCCTTTTCTATAAATTAAAAATTATAACTTTTGGAAATTTTATTATTTTTTTACTTTTTTCTATTGATTTTTTCTTTTTGAAATAAAAATTTTTACCTAAACATATCAAATAACATAAGTATTATTTTTAAAAGAAAAAAACCTTTTCATGAAATTAGTGAAGCTCAAATGAGCTAGTATAAAATATTTGTTCTTAAACATCTTTTTTATGTCATAAAAAATATCTTTTCTTGAAAAATAAAATCATAACTTCATAAAAAAAAATTCCACTTTTTTCTAGTGATTCTTTATTTAATTTATCAAATTTTTTTACCCAACATATTTAATTAAAAACATCAAAAGTTTGTTGTTTTAAACTTAAAATAAAAAAAATTGAAAAAATATTCTCTAAAAGTTCATAGGTGAGTTTTTAATGCCCTGGGAAAAAACTATTGCTGCAGGCCAAAATGATGGAGCTAGTAACCATACCTGAGCTTAATTGTGGTCATAACTTAATTATATTGGCACATTAGACCTCTCTATCAGTAGATATCCTCATTCCTAACTCTATGAGATTTCTTTCCTGCAAAGTGTGCACTTCTCTTAACTCAAAGATCATGTATGTTTGGATAAGGGACAATTGGAACAACTTTATGCCTCACAATTGACTTGGTTTATAATTCATAATAAATAATTTAATAACATTTTATTATTTTACTTAACAGAAAACAATAATGACATTTTAAAAATAATCAAATCATCTTGTTGATTGGGGGATAAACTATAAATCAGCATCTAAAAAATATTTATTTTACAAAAGTAACTTTCTGACAAATTAGAGACATTTTGTGATTGAATATGCAAAGATACCCTCCAAATCCGTCTCTGAAAAATATTGACTTCGTCAAAGTAATTGTCTGACTTATAATAAGAGATGAATGTGGTGACGGGCTACTTACAAACGTTTGTTAAATTCGTCTGAAAAAAATATTAACTTCACCAAAGAAATTGTTTGACTAATTAGAGATCGATTTGGTGACGGACTATTTGAAGACGTACATTAAATTTGTCTCTCATAAATATTGACTTCATCAAAATAATTTTTGGATTTATTAGACACAAATTTAAAGACGGAATATTTAGAGACGAACTTCGAATATGTCAGAACAAAAAATGGCTTTGCATTTCACTGCATTAGAGGCAAATTTAGAGACGGAGCACGTCCATCGCTACATCCGCCTCTAAAATGAATTGATATTTTAGAAGTCAATGTTTGGCCCATTAGAGACGGATTTAGAGAAGAAATATGTTAGAGATGGACAGTTTTCGTCTCTAACTCTATCGCTAAATTTTCACTGTACTACTTGGTCACTAATTTGCCAGTTTTGTCTCTTAAGTCTGTCTCTAGTAGAGATGAAATTATTTCTGTCTCTTAATTCCGTCTTTAAATAGAAAATTTCTAGTAGTGACCCAAGGTCGCTGCTTGATAGCATTTAGTGAGTTCGTCGTCTTCCCATGTACTTGGCTGGATGAGAATAAGGTGATAAAAGCCCTTAGAGAGTTTATATGGATCCCGCAGGAAATGAAGAAAGCCACAACAAAGCTGCTTTCTCCAAAAAGGCAAGGATTGTTCGATACATAGAGAGGTCACTAGCTACATTAATTAACACCATAGATTTAAACATGATCACGTGTACGTACCTAAGGATCTCCAGTGCCATGGTAAGGTTGGTGGGTTACAGGGAGCTTGAAGTTATCGAGCATATCGATAGACACAATAAACTTGGAGAAAAGTCTTGAGTATATTTGAAGACCTTTGGTGCAAGTGGTTTTGTAGGTGTCGCCTTCATCATGCATTTGGGCCCAAAGATCATTCTTGGCCTCACTCCTGAGAGGTTGCTCATTATGGGGCTCGCTCCCTACTCTCATGATGCTCTCTCATTGATCCCTCTTGGTTTATCGCCTCCACTGCGCCTCAAGCCTTTGTTTGATTCTTCTCTTATGGTTGTCGTGCGATACAAGGTCTCCATTGTTAGGGTACGTTAGGCATTGTTCACTTCATCGCTTTTGGGGTTGCCATGTAAGCCATGTTAACACTCTTGCTTCTCATGTTCACCATCTACTAAGATCGTGGGGATTTGGGAGACCTGCAAAGGACTCCGAAGTTTAAGTCAAAATGTGTTCCACTTAACTACTGAAGCGGAAACTGGATTGTTACTTGACTGTAGTCAAAATCTGGTGAAACAATGAAGAATTTTCTCCTCATCTTTTTTGTAAAAACATTACTGCTTGCAATCAGCTCCATTTTGTAAAAATCTTCTTTCTACATTCTTACTAGATCATACATTTTTCTTAGGAAGAATCATAGAAATAACTCATTCAAGTTTTCCAGGTCTATTGTTGTTCATCTTCAGAAAAATTGAGTGTTGGTTAGTATTGAGTGATAAATCCAAACATAAAACCGTTGTAACCCTGATCTAGTAGTGATCACTATGAGTTAGTTTGGAGAAACTAACCAAAGACTACTTGTAATGTGACAGTAGGAGTGAACTATTGGTCATGATATTAGCTTGGAGAAGCTGGTCAAAGACTACTCGGTTGTGACAACAACATGAGCTGCTGGTCACTATGTTGGCTTGGAGAGACTGGTTAAAGACTACTCAGGTTATGATAGCAGAGTGTACTTGCTGGTTACTAGTAAGAGCTTCAGAAGGCTACTGTACAGATTATCTAACTTTCTCTGATTAAAAAAGGTTTTAGTGAAACTCAATGGTTGTTAAGAACAGGATGTAGATAGGTTGGCGGAACCAATATAAAACTCCTGTTTAGTATCTTCTTCTCCTCCATATCTCTTTCTTTTACTGCCTTGTGATTATTATTTTCTGTTTTCTGGAAAACTTACTCTTATGCATTTTATTGTATATCTCAGTTTAGAAAGTTACTTTCTGACATAACTAATGCTATTTTAACTGTATTTCAAATTTAATACTTGATAGTATTTTGTTTAAGTTTTTCAAAAATGAGAAAGGAAAAAAAATACAAGACATGATTCAACCCCCTTCTTGTGCACTTTTCTACCTAATTGAGGACATTATGAGAATAATATGTAGGCCAAGTGTGCTGGAAGCATGATCATAGTTGCAATAGCAACTGATAGGGAAGACCTGTTATTTGGCACATAAAAAATGATATAGATATGTCTGGGACATGAAAAATAGTTAGATCAAAATTAAATCAAATTCTGGGACGAAATGATATTTCTTGCATAAAAGGATATGTGCTTGGCTGATAGTTGTGATCGTCTAGTTGTTGTAAACTTTGTTGGATGCCAGACTTTGAGAGAAATAGAGTTGTGAGTTAATGACAGTGAATTGATTAACCTTGGTATACCATGACGACCACAAGGACAACTATCTTTACTCAGATTAGTCTGCGAAGAACACAGTCATTATAGTATGAATCAAAAGATCTTTTTCATGAAGGATATGGTTTATGAGAGACCATTACAGCTTGGATTAGATGCTTTTGTTTGCAAGGGACTAAGCATCACCTTTATGACTTATTTAACATTCCTTCTCTCCTTTAATTTCTCAGCAAAATTTATTATGTTTTCTTATGGTATATATGAAACTGTTGAGATTATTATCTTATTTATGTATTATGAAAGAATTCAATTTTGGTTGCTACGTTACTATTTATGTATATTCCCTTATTGTCCCATATATGGTTGTGGGTGAGAATCCACTCACTGAGTTTTAGATGAAACTCATCCATCTTCTTTCCCCTTACAAATACATATGCTATTCTAGAGTCTTGCTAGATACATCTTCATTAGCTGTTAGTATTGTCCTTTGGTGGGCTTCACTTTAGAGTGAAGTGTATTCTAGTTTATGTCTAGTTAGTGCTCTAGTGCATTTGCAAGCAGGATTCATGGATCATGCATTTATATTAATTAAGTTATGTTTATTTCAAGAAACTATGTAACTATGTTTATCAGATGTATGACCTAAGGTTTGGGAGCCATTATTTTATTTAAATATTGTTTATAGATTGGTTTATAAAATATGAGAAAAGTTATCCAGTTTTTATACCAAATGTTTATTTAGAAATTTATGAGGTTTTTATGCATAACATGTTATGTAAGGGCTTTCGTGGGGCTGGTTCCCCTCATATCGATCATGTTCTGAAATCGGGTTGCGGCAAAGTGGTATCAGAGTCATAGGCTTCCATGCATAGTACAGGAGCAAATGTCCACAAATAACATGATGTTTATATGAATGGAAGCATGACTATTCACATTAGTATGATGTTATTTGAGGCCTTTTCAAAAAGTCAGTCATGTTTAGATTCAGTAAAGAGTCTATGTCACTCCTTAGAACTCCTGATTTGATCTTATGTTTCTCTCCCTTCTCTAGGGTGAACTATGCCACCTATTAATCGTCGTCATCATCACTATCATAGTAGTACTGCATCAGTCTATACCAATCGTATTTGATGCCCTGAATGGGCCATTATACGCAATGGGCCATTCTAAGCCTAACTGAAGATGCTTAATGAATACATTGGGAGTAGAGTAAATCAGCAAGGAGCTCAACCAAGCTTGACCAACTTAGTGAGGGGTTTGCAGTGAGCATAGTCAATGTACAAGGCACATGACTGGATGTGTCAAGGCAACAACCAATTAGGGGTATAGAGCTCAAGGCAACTCCAATATACTCAATCAATGTGTCAAAGCTACAAGAAATGCTATTTGGGTAGATGCATGTTAAGGATGACTGGATGTTGTAATTATAGACAGGAAGGGCACAAGAAAAAGGATTTCCCACTCCATCAGAGCATCACAAGCTAGAAGCTAAAGTAACTTGGCACCTCAACACAACCCTTTCACCCAGTAGTTAAGGATGGTGAAGTTATTCCAACTAGTAGAGGTTCATATGGGAGTAATACAAAGATAGCAGGTAGAATCACAATAGAACCATGAATTTTGCACGTATATACTTTTTAATTGTCCATTATATTGCATGTAGGACTCATGGACCATGCATGTACATATATACTGACTATGTTTATTTTGAGAATTTATGTAATCATGATTAAAGGACTCTATGATTTATTCTGGAGAAATTATTTTAGTGTTTGGATTATGACCATGGATTGTTACATAATGTGCATGAGAATTATTTATTCAGTTTACATGTAAATGATGTTTCATTCATGCCATGTCATGTTAGGGCTTCATGGCACTAGTTCCCCATAATGCTAGTCACGTTCCCTAATCGGGTCATGATAGAGCATAAGTTTTACCAAGAGACTAGTTTCAAACTCAAGAGGCATGAAAGTGGGAGGCATAAAGTTGTCTCTGGAAAAAAATGTATTATTTATACTTAATCCCTAGACTCAAGAGACTGTATGCATCAATGAGCTCGGCTACTCATATGAAGTGCATGGTGAAAATCATAGGAGTGACGGTATAATGACTCATCCATCGCATGATGAGGTGTGAAAACATTTTGATCAAACATATCCTGACTTTGCCTTTGAGCCCCAAAATATTGGATTGAGACTCTATTTAGATGGATTTATAAGGAATAACATATTTAGCAAACTCTATTCGCATTGGCTAGCAAGTGTTATGCCGTACAATCTCCCATTTAATATAATCCCTGGCTTTAATAATCCAAAAGCTATGATGGATGTGTATCTTTAACCCCTAATTATTGATAAATTGAATGAGTTATGCTGTGGGGGTATTCTTACTTATGATATTTCAACAAAGTAGAATTCCATAATAAGGGCAGTATTAATGTGAACTATCAATGACTTTCTAACTTATGAAATATTATTTGGGTGGATGACACAAGGCAAATCAACATGCCTAATTTGCATGGACGATACTAAGGCATTTGGTTTGATTGATATAGGAGACTCTTAGATGTTGATCATCCATATAGGCAAAGTAGGAATGACTTTAAAAGTAATTATGTTGAATATGATGAACCTCCAGTTAGACTAAGAGGTAGCCAAATGTGGGATCTAGTTAAGAATTTCTCAAAAATAATAGAAGTTGGAAAGGTAATCCGATTGCCAAGATATTGTATTACTATTGAGCATAATTGGACTAAGCAAAGTACTTTCTGGAGAGTTACCATATTAAAAGGTTAATTTGGGCCATCATTATTTAGATATCATGCATTTTGATGCATAGGCAAGGCATGATCTGGCTAAATATTGCATATGGGCTGATTTTAATTTTCAAGAGTTAAGAGATGATCGTTTCTATAAACAAAGGCCAAATATGCTGTAAGCTCTACTTAGAAACATGCTATTTTTAGGTTCCTTCAAAGTTGAGAAAGAGTTGAGAAAGACCCAATGGTTGTGCTTTTAACTTTGGTAGGTGCATTAATGTTGCACAAAGTAAGCTTGTTTGCATGCAAAGCCATGATTGTCTCTTTTTCATGGAGTGTTTGCTTCCTATTGCAATCAGAGAGCTATATGATATTATTTGGAAGCCTGTGCTCGAGCCGAGTTAGTATTTCAAGGATTTATGTTCTTCTACTCTTAAGGTTGATGATCTGCTTGTCATGGAAAGAAACATTCCCTTTATCTTGTCAAAATTAGAGAGAATATTTCCTCTCGGGTTCTTTGATTCAATGGAACATTTGCTCATATAATTGGCATATGAATCACGAGTGTGTGGACTAGTTTAGTACATGTGGATGTATCCATTTAGAAGGAAATAAGACGATTTGAAAGAACTATGAAATAGGTCTCAAGTGGAAAGATCAATATGTTAGGCATATCTATCGAAAGAGACTTCAAAATTTTTCTCATTTTATTTTTCACCAAATGCTCAAACTAGGAGAACTTGGGTTGGTCGTAAAGATAATGGAAGAGAATACTTTATTCTAGCAATATTGTTTGTCTTCAACCAACCTGGTCATGCTACTAGAAAGAACAAGTCCTGATGGTTGACTTTCAAAGAGTAGAATTCTGCACATTTATGTATTTTGATAAATTATGATGAAGTGCGACTATTCAAAGTTTAAGTATGTAAGCTTTTTTCTATGTGATAAATTACAATGTTGTGCATGATATTTTGAACAACTAAATGGTCAAGATTCTTTTCAATAATTTTTGGACTAGTTCAAATTACATGTAAGTCCATTTTATTAAATTATGTAACTCAAGACATTGTTGTTAGTTTATTCTGTTTGGCACAAGTCAATTTGGTATTTGAAACATTATCAACGTAGGCGCATGATAAAAATAATCGTGTAACATGTCTTTATTTGTTTAATTTAACTTAGGGCTCTAAAAATAAAGCTGTAAGTTAGCCCATATACTATGTTAATGAGTACAAGTTCCATACAGCTGAATTGGGTGCAGGAAAAAAATTGACAATAGTAGTGTTTGTGTTAAAGGTGATGTTGAGGATGGAGACTGTGATTGGTATGGTGCAATTGGGGAAATTCTTAAGTTTGACTACGTTGGTGAATCTCTAATAAAGTGTGTGTTATTCAAATGTAAATGATATGATCTAATGTGACTAACAAGGATACATAACACAACAATTACAAAATCATTAAAATCAATCACACCAAAAGATATACAAGTTATTATCCATTTATTATTGCCCAAAATGCTAAACAAATTTATTATATGTCTTGTCCTGAGAAAAGTATATCAAACTGGAGGATTGTAAATAAGACAAAAGTAAGAGACATGGTTAAAGCTGAGGAAGGTATTAATGATCTAGCTCTTTCAAAGGCAGTAGTGGATATAAACAATCCTGAAAATACTCTTCCTATGACTATTGAGGAAGTTGACATAATTAAACTTACAAGTCACCACCCAATGAGAAATCAAGAAGATGAAATAAATGATAGTAGTAAGGATGATGTAGATAATGAACTTTTTCATGATGATCATGATCAATAATAAAATGATGATGAAAATAGCCCTCGATTTTTTGATTAACTGAGGTTTTAAATATTAGAGTGAATATCCTATTTAGTCTTTCAAGATTGAAAATGATGGATAAATAAGTCCCTCTATTAGTTTTTCATTAGTGGACTTATACATGTGGCACAATACAATGATGGCATACCATTAAATCGTTAGAAGCAAGCTAAATGAAGCTATTTTGGAGCGAATTATACTTATTTTTGTATCTAAAATTGCATAAAATGAATCACTTTATAACTTATAATAGAGATTTAAATAACTTATTTTGTGATTTTTAACCACCAAAATGAGTTATTTTAAACTCTATTCCACTTCAAATAGCATCTAAGTCACTTAACATCATGTTAGCAAGTTAACGTACAATTCTATTAGTGTTTAAAGAACCAAATACATACAAAGGGATCAATGTGTCCTATTACTAATATATAGAGGGATTGCAGGTTTAATTTCAGTTTTCGAGAGACTAAATAGTCTTGCAAAATTTTCTTAAGAGATTACATGAGTTATTTACTTTAAATATTATATGCAACAATATTTTGAATCAACTCTAAATTTATATATGTAATTATATCATTTTGTGGATTATGTAATGTTTCAGTATGGCTGAAAGAGGCAGAGGCCAACCTAAGAGGCCGGTTGACCCACCACCTCCTCCACCCTGCTATCACCTTCACCATCGCCCCTTCTACCATGATCCTTCCCTTTCAGATGATACCCATTCTTAGGTATGTTGGCCTTCCACCTTATTCCCAGTCACATTCTATACACTATAGTGACCCCAGTCATAGCCCAATCACTGGCCCAACTTCCAGCCCCACATCTCATTAGTTCCCTACTTCCTCATGTAATTCACAGACGCAAGGACCAGATGGTAGGCTGCTCAAACCAGATAGTAGGCTGCTCAGACTAGATAGCAGGCCGCTTCCCAAGGTTAGGCTAGATGACAAAGACTGGTAAGTTGAAACATGTTTTCTATTACATATTTTAATTTTAGATTGTGTATGGTATTGAAAATATTCTCATTGTCTTTAATTTGGTTCGTATGCGTAACAACTGTGATTCTTTTCATGAGGGCCTCCACCAGATTATAGAGGTTAAACAGAGCATGTATAACCACCCGTGGCCTACTTGGACCAACATCTCTAAAGATGTTAGGGAGATGTGGTGCGAAGAATGGAAGATGATACTATAATTTATTTGATTATGTTAAAATTATATTTATATTATTTGTATGCTTCTAATTAAGTATATGTTGTGAGTTTTGCACATGTAGAGGTCCTTTGACATCCTACCAAAAAATGAGGTTGTCGTCAAGAAGCCTTGGAGGACTAGGTCCTCCAAGCACTTACAAGGCATATCCCACAATGTCCGCAAAGGCATATGAGCACCTCCTAACTAAATGATGCCACCCTCTGTCAATTGCAAGCCCAGGAGCACTTTAAACACTATACACTGGTAGGTTTAGTAGCCTGGAGGAGACCTAAAAATGGATGGTAACTTTAATCTTTATTGATTTAATATATTATTCTTCACCAAGATGGGCACCACAGGATCCGCTAGCCAAAAGGCCCCTAGAAGCCACTCTCAACCATTATTGAGGCCTTTTTGTCTGATCATGGCATCGACTCTGACAGATCTAATTACAATGATGAGGATAATTTTAGCTAGTTTTTTTCCTATTTCTATTACTTTAATGATATTTTTTTATATTTATTGCACTTTTTATTTGTATTTATTTTTTTCTGATTCCTTACTACAATTATTGTTTATTTCATTAGTTTGTTTATTCACCATTTCATTACTTCCTTATTTCATATCATTTTAGTTTATAATTAAATAATCATACAAATGAAAAATAAATGAATAAATGTCAAATAATTAGATAATTTATATAAATACTTTACATATGGCAATTTAATCTATCTCCCAAAAAAATATTAATAATTAAACAGGTCAGAAATAAATGAATTTTCAATAAAAATTACACGTTGGTATACTTGTCAATAACAAATAAATAAAATAATATTTTTGACTTTTGTAACCCATTGGCAAGAGTAAACAAACCATTCAGTAATATTAATTTCCTGATGACCACATTGATGCCTTTTTTTTTTTACATGTTTACCGACTTTTTTATTTTATTACCCGTCGATACACCTATCAGTATTTATTGATGGCTAAAATTACCTATCATAATAATCTACCGAAAAATGAAAAACTGACATCTTGTGCCTATCAATAAATTCATTGATATCCTGTGCAAATCTTGTAGTGTCTATACCTTGACGGGATTAGTCACGCCTTTTGACAATGGATACTCTAGGTTCGTAAAAAAAATAAAAATTTTCATATTTATGACTTATTTTGAAAAGATGTATAGTAATAAGAAAGATAGAAGAGTAAAAAAGGAAGAGAGAATACAAGTTTACACCATGAAGTTTAAAAAAATTAGTATAAAAAATACAAAATATATAAATTTGATTTGAAAAAATAATGTAAAATAAATTTGTTTGCAACTCATGTAAATTTTCTATGTTATTTTTCTATTTTAACAATTTTCTTTTCTATTGACTATGATAAATTTGAACCTAAAATCTTATGTATACTGCCAAAACTCCTTAGTGCTAGACCAATTCTAGAGCCTTATGCATACTACCTAATTTTTTTTATTTATATCATATTAACACAATACAATTCTCACAACCCAACTTGAGAATGTGACCAGTACGTGAGAAATCTCATCCCCATGTAAGCCTTCTGGATGATGTGTCTCTCTAATTACATAGTTTATTGTAATATAATACTTAAAATATGATTTTCTTCTAAATTAATATTAATTCCTCTAATTAAAACATAGCATTTGAATTCATAAAACTGGAAGTATCTAATGTCCAAACTTTGAAAACATCTAGGCCAAAACCATTGATCATGAAATCATAAACTGGTTTATCATATGATGTATATATGAAAACCCGCTTAACCTTTGAAAACTGAATTATAACTGCTTAGCTAATCTATAATATAATCTAAATCAAAATCAGTGGTTGAAATCCATACTTCAATTTTGGTAACATATACGGAAATACATAAACTCTAAAATTTACTACAATATCTGAAAATACATGCGTGGGTCGAATCCTACCTGCACATCTGCTGGAGCCCTCTAAAACTAACAGAAACCTAAACTAAGCCTTACAGCAATGTAAAACTCACCAAGCAATCGTTGCGGCTACTGGACTGATGAAGAAAAGGATTTATACCTGCAACTATGAGAGAAAAAAAGAGGGGCAAGTTAATAGACTTAGTGAATGAGGTCCCACCCATCACCTAAATGGGACAACCAGAGAATATACATATAATGTCATACATGCAACAATCATAACTCATTTGATAATTAAATACATAGCTATATAAGAAAACATTTTTTATTCCATAAATTCATAAACAAGCATTTATAAATTCACAATCAATCATGAAATCATTTTGATTGAGGGTGGGGCAAAGCCTCGAGAAATAGTATTTGCTGAGCTGAATAAATATATATAAAATAACAAAAGCTATAAAATCATAAACTCTGTTAGAACAAGCTATGGGCACCTAATTAGGTCCCATTTTTTGTGTATGCTGAGGGGCGATATTGTCCTCGGACGGATAACTTTGTACCAAGATTAATGATCTCATAACAACCATTAACTAGCTGTCTGTTTCCTTATCCCTACCGTCTAAACTAGTTTGACAAAAACTATACTTGAAAGGTACACACTTTGTCCCTGACGAATCAAAGCCCCTCAATTCTTAGTACACTGAGAGTTCTAGATCATATAACTCTAACAATCTGACTTTAGTATAAATGTGGCTATGAAAATCGTGCCAAAGGGATCACCACTTATAGGTATTCTGATTTCAAGCCCACAAAATATGTATCTGGCAGTTACTATGAATCATACTAAATTCCGTACCCCTTGATACCACAAAACTAACGTTCTAAATTCAAATCTTAAGCTAACACAACTTTTCATATACTTGATAAATCTAAAATCATAGCTTAAAATACTGGGGTTCACAATCATAAAACTTGGAAATCATATAGCACATTTATTTATAAATCTGGGTCATACTCTTGCGTCATAGTTCTCCAACATGCATAATGTATTAACCGAATATTTTAGAAACATAGCTTGAAATCTTAAAACTTGAAATCATAGTGATATCAAAGAAATCAATAAATACATATTCGATAAAATAGTCATCTTGCTATGATATATAATTTCTTAATAAATCATTTCTCAAACATATAAAACATTTTCCATAACACATAACATAACAATCATGATCACATGGCTTTGTAAAACTCATTCTTTTATGCTATCATCATAAATCATAATTTTTGTAGCTTGACATAATCATGTAAAATCATATTCTATATTTTTTCTCATCTCAAATTTTATATTTCACAAATATCATGCATCAAACACAATCATAATGGCTACTATAAGGTCATGAGTTTGAACCCACTCACCATTTGGAGTTAGGAGTATATGAGCACCACCAACTTGATCTTGAGAGCTTAGAATGACACCAACAACTGCCATAGAGTAACACGAAACTCTAGATTAAACTATAACAATAGCTAGATAGCTCTAATATAACTCTAATAACATTGAGGGAGCACCCTTATTTGACAACATTGGGAGAAAGCAATTGCTCAAATCATAGAACATGAAAGGAAGGAGACAAAGGAAGCCTAAACTAACAACCAAACTCTCTTTGAAGCTTGGAAGAAGTGGGTTTGATGGAGGATGAGAGTGGGAGGAGGAAAAACTCCTAGGAAATGTTAGGGTTCGGATTTTGGAGGTAAAATCCGAGTATAAGGGGTATATATAGGGGGTGGGGTTTCATTTAATCAAAACTACATCGTTTAGCACTGTTTCTGCCCCACTGACATCGCTATAGTGGTTTAGCCGTTTTCTCGTGTCCCCCTCTAATACACTTATCATCGCTATAGCAGTTCTAGACTGTTGTAGCGGTCTACAAACCACCAAAACCGTAAAACTCACTCATTGTGACTGCTATAGCTGTCCTGGACCGCTATAGCGGTGACAGTTCACCCAGTCTCTGCATCTTTCTTATTTTGGCATTTGAGTTGTCTCAGTACTCACTTATTTACATTAATGTTGTTATTTATTTTACTCTCCATTAACTTAAAACATAAATGTAAATCAAGAAATACCCTCATTTGGATTTAAATAAAATATCATAAAAATCAAAATCTCAACAGATCAAAATCAAAATTTTGGGTTTTAGTTCAAATCCGAGAATCTTTAAGATTTTACAAAGTTGTGGACTAAAAACAAAACGTTTGAAGGTTTCATAAAATTCATTAAAAATTATTCTTTAACTTATTTTAATTTTTAGGAACAATTACCGGGACTTTTGATTCCAAGAATGTGACTCTATCATGTAGCCCTCCAAGGGCATGCAGGATCCAGACTTAGTGAAATTCAGGACCTAAAGTGACAGATAAGGGTAACTGGCACTCGTCCTAAAAAAAAAAATCTAACTTTTTTGATTTAAAACTAGGGAATTACAACAATAAACTTCATTTAATTTCTTTTATTCCTTTTACCTTTTATTTTTATTTTGAACAAATACATTTATTATACAATTAACGTTGTTGTGCCACATCTAAAGCTTCCAAATTATTTCTTCCATTAGAACCAAAAACAGCAGACCAGCCAACCAAAGTAACGCACCCATTTTTTATCACTATTGTAAGTAACTAGCTAGTATTCAAGTCATTGCATTGTTTCATAATATGGCCTATGGGTTTTGGTGAATGTGTGAGTGCGTCAACTCAACTCGATGAATCCAACCAGCTCGAACCAAACCAATTAAATCGATTCGGATTAGTTGGATCATTGGGTCACATCAGATAAAATTGAATTAAGTCCAATAATAGTCGGCTCTAATATCAGATTTTATATAAATTTAAACCCAATAACTCACTTACCTGACTCGTTTATATATTATATATAATATTTTTCATTTTTTTGTGTATAATATATTTAGTTAATAAATGATACTTTAATTAAGTTATGTCCATTGATATTATTGAGTTATATATTTATATGAAATTAATAAAATTTTAGATATTTAAAGTTTGTATTTTTAAAAAAATATTTGTGATTTTTTCATTTTAATTGAATTAAAATAAAAATAATAATAATTCGATAACCTAATCACCCAAACCAAACAAACTTGATTTTAATCAGCTTGATTTTGGTAAAATTAAAAACAACGAATCCAAATCCACCACAATTAATCGGTTCAAATTTGTTTCCCCCCAAATCTAAACCTGATTACACCGCTAGGTTTTGGGTTTAAGTTGAGGAGACTGCTTCAACACGTTTTGCAAAAGTTATGCATTGAAAAGTTATAATATGAGAAAAGAAAACTATAGCATACTAAAATAGTTGGTTTAATTAGTCAAAGTAAATCAATTTTTAATTAAATCCCTATAATTAATATTTTTAATTAAATTTCTATATTATAAAGTGGAAATAACGAAGAATTAATAAAATAATTAAGCTACTGCTGGGTCTTTGCACTGGAGTTCATAGAATTTCATACGCACCAGATGGACAAGGCAGGCGCGCCTCACTTGAAAAAAAAAAATTAAAAAAAAGGCGGGTGTCCCGCGGTAACACGGACATGGAGACAAGCTTGGCTAGGAGGTGGTGACGGAGGCAAGTTTCGTCTTGCAAATCAAACTACCAGAGCAAGATCGATATTCTTCTACGCGTAAGAATCCCTTCCATTTGTTATTGCTTGGGCAAGTTATAGAATTCTTAGTTAAAATAGGGAGGACTAGACAAATTACCTTTTGAAGATATCTTAGTTTGAGATATTGTTATAAGCAGTGTATTGATAAGTTGGACCGTAAAGTATCAATGCCCTGATAATTGATAGGATTTAATTGTTATATAGTGAAAGTAGAAAATATTTTTACATAATCATTCAATTATGTATTATCACATAAGTCATGACAGTTGACTTTTATATCTATTACTTAAAAAGTAATTCAAACTAAATATTTTAATTAGATGACAGTGTATCAAAATTAAACTCTAATCGATAAATTCATCTTTCAAAAAATTAATTTGTTGACAAGATAGCTTCTGAAATGTCTTTTCTCTTTTGGTTTTAAAAAATTGCATAAATGATGAAAAAATTGATCATTAAATACTATAGAATAATACAATATCTTTTAAGAACTCATTTATCAATATCCAGGGCTGAATCATTTCTTTCAATGAATATAACCAAAAATAATAGAAGTCATTGACGTGCTTGAAGAAAAGTAAAAGCAACAATAACTTTAAGCGGGACCTTTTTTTTGTGATGTCCATTTTTTGTTTGATGTGTGCAAAGTCTTTTTGTCTTCATAGGGAAATTTCTCTTGAATTAAGTGTTGAGTAATTTTTAAGTGTCTAAAAATATTGATGTGGAATCCATGGATATTAAAAATCCAGAAATTCCAACACACAATTGATATTTAAGATAAGATTAAAAATCAAATAAAATATCATAAGGGAATCACTCTACCTTGTAATTTCCTATTCAACTTTCTGATGCAACAAGATAAGAGAATCACTCAACCTTACTTGCACGCACAAAGTTTCTGAAAAGAAACTAGAAAAATTTCATTCAAAATCAAAACTGAGTCCCTAGTGGCTACCAAGTTTGGAAGTATTTATACTTCTTATTTAGGTTAAACTAATTTCCTAACCCTACTAGAATAGACCCAAATCACTATCCTAACAATTGGACTTAACAAACATAAAATAAAACAAGTCTAAGGATATTTTAAAATTTAAACTAATAAACTAAATTAATCAGACTTGACCCAACATGACCGGAATATATTATCAATGCAAATTCACTAATAATAATATTTTGAGCTGTCCATAATTGCCAATAGGAGTCTTGACTAATTCTTGATGCATCTCTTCAACAAATAATTTAGCCAAGTTTCTAAAATTGTTTTAAATTTTTTTAGCTGACGCCCTTGTGATAGGTTCCACGAGTGTGCTACAATTCTCATTTGTTCTTCCAATGCTACAATGGCTAGTTTGCTCTTTGAAGCTTGTATTATTCCTTCCCTCCTCAAAAAGATTTGTCCCCAAATCTGCATCCGTATGAAATGGAGAAAGGTCAGAAACATTAAATGTAGCAGAGACATGATACTCACCAGGAAGGTCAATCTTATAAGCATTGTCATTGATCCTCTCAAGCACTTGAAAGGACCATCACCCCTTGGACCAAGTTTAGATTTCCTTTGGCAAGGAAACCTCTCTTTCTGCAAATGAACCCAAACCCAATCACCAGAGTGAAAAACAACTTGTCTTCTTTCCTTGTTAACCTGTTGAGTTGTCACCTTGTTCTTCTTTTCAATCAGCTCACGTGCTTTTAAGTGCATTGCTTTAACCTTGTCAACCTTGCTTTCAGCATCTAAACTAACAAGATCACTCAATGGCAAAGGACGCACAACAAAGAAAAGGTAACTTGGTTTGTTTGTTTTTTTTTGGAAACTAAAACAAGATGAGGAAAAACAATTGACCAGAAAGAAAAGATAAGGATGATGCCGAAACTAAGAAAGAAAATCAAGAATAGATAAATAAGAATTTATCTAATGCCTGAAACTGATACTAAATTATGCGGAACCCCGTGGATATTAAAAACCCAGAAACCCCAACACACAATTGATATGAAAGATAGGATTGAAAACCAAATAAAATATCACAAGGGAATCACTCTACCTTGTAATCTGCTATTCAGCTTCCTGATACAACAAGCTAAGGGAATCACTCAACCTCACTTGTACGCATAAAGTTTCTAAAAAGAAACTAGAGAAATTTCATTCAAAATCAAAACTGAGTCCCTGGTGGCTACCAAGTTTGGAGCTATTTATATCTCTTATTTAGGTTAAATTAATTTCCTAACCTACTAGAATAGGCCCAAATCACTATCCTAACAATTGGGCTTAATAAATATAAAATAAAACAAGTCTAGAGATTTTTTAAAATTTAAACTAATAAACTAAATTAATCAGATTTGGCCTAACATGATCGGAATATATTGTCAATGCAAATTCACTAATAATAATATTTTGGGCTGCCCATAATTGCCAATAGGAGTCTTGACTAATTCTTGATGCATCTCTTCAACAAATGATTTAGTTAAGTTTCCAAAATTGTCTTGAATTTTTTTTACTGACGCCCTTGTGATAGGTCCCATAAGTATACTACAATTCTCATTTGTTCTTCTAATGCTACAATGTCCAGTTTGTTCTGTGAAGCTCGTATTAAATATATATATATATATATATATATATAAAATCTTTGATAAAAATTATAATAATTAATAAATAAAATAAAATAAAATAATATAACTCACTGGTTCATATAAACACTAATAATTATATTATATCATTTTAAATACAAAATTTTGAATAAATTTGTAATTCTTTAACATTTACCTTAAAGTTTTTCCTTTGCCTTGATTCTTGGGGCAAAGACTTTCCCGGGAAAAAGAAAGGAACGTTTGGCTATGAGCAATCTCCGGGAAGGACTTCGCAAGATAAGAGTAAAGCACCATCGGTCAGCGGATCAAAATTAAAGTTTAATTGATAAATTCATCATTAAAAAAATTAATTTGTTGACAAATTAGCTTCTGAAATGTCTTTTCTCTTTTGGTTTTAAAAAATTGCATAAATAATGATAAAATTGATCACTAAATACTATAGAATAATACAATATCTTTTAAGAACTCATTTATCAATATCCAGGGCTGAATCATTTCTTTCAATCAATATAACCAAAAATAATAGAAGTCATTGACGTGCTTGAAGAAAAGAAAAAGCAACAATAACTTTAAGCGGGACCTATTTTTTGTGATGTCCATTTTTCGTTTGATGCGTGCAAAGACTTTTGTCTTCATAGGGAAATTTCTCTTGAATTAAGTGTTGGGTAATTCTTAAGTATCTAAAAATATATATATAAAATCTCTGATAAAGATAATAATAATTAATAAATAAAATAAAATAATATGACTCACTAATTCATAAAAACACTAATAATTATATTATATCATTTTAAATACAAAATTTTGAATAAATTTATAATTCTTTAGCATTTACCTTAAGGGTGCGTGTGGCAGCCTGCATTTTTTAATATTCCTAGGAATCTGGACATGGGATTGCAACTTTCCCATATTTGGTAGCCAGTGTGTTAAAATATTTCCAGACAAGTTACTAACCCAGGAATGAAAAATTACCCAAAACCTAACCCATCTGCTCGGTGGGAATATTTTATTCCCATGACAAGGGAATATACTCACACCATGTAAAATTCCAAATTTAGCCTTCTCATTACCCCCAATCCATCGTGAAGAGAGAAAGAGAGAAGCACTCCTTTGTTTTGTGCCTACCTTGCTTTCAACCTAGCTTGACGCCGCCGCCACAAGGTTTCTGCCACCATCGCCGTGCGATTGTCATCGCCGCCGCTGTGAGATCGCCACCATTGGACGAATGGACCCAAGGTATGTTGCTCTTTGTTCCTCTCATGTTCCTCTCTGATCCCTTCTCTGTTTTCGGTTCGCTATTTGCTAGCCACCATGTTGAATATGTATAGTTGTCCACCCATGGGAACCGAAAACAGAGAAGGGATCAGAGAGGAATACAAGAGGAATAAAGAGAAGCATACCTTGGGTCCATCCGTCCGATGGTGGCGATCTCAAAGCGGCAGCGATGAAAATCTCACGACGATGGCGATGGAAATCTTGCGGCAGTGGCGTCAAGCTGGGTTGAAAGCAAGGTAGGCATGAAACAAAGGAGTGCTTCTCTCTTTCTCTCTTCACGATGGATTGAGGGTAATGAGAGGGCTAAATTTGGAATTTTACATGGTGTGAGTATATTCCCTTGCCATGGAAATAAAATATTCCCACCCAGCAGATAGGTTTGGTTTTGGGCAATTTTTCATTCTCGAGTTAGTAACTTGCCTGGGAATATTTTAATACATTGACTACCAAATATGGGAAAGTTACAATCCCACGTCCCGATTCCTAGAAATATTAAAAAATGCGGACTGCCACACGCACCTATGGGCAATCTCCGGGAAGGACTTGGCAAGATAAGAGTAAAGCCCCACCTGTTCTATATTTTTCAACAAAAACGTCGTACCATCTTCGATTTTGGTTTGCGTTAATTTAATTTTAATTTTGCGAAATTTCCATTGGAGTATTCATTGGGTTACAGCACCAAAAATATTTCATGATGTCTAAATAGATTGTCCCCATAAAAATTTTAGAGTTACGGGAAGTCCACGGTCAATTCAAAATAAGAATTCATTCACATCAACAGATAAAAGACGATGCGTAACTTAGTTTATTCTTTCACTCCATCAACATTGTTTGTACTACCCACATTTAAGGTTTATTACATCTTAAAACATTTTGTTATCTATCGTAAATAAATTTAGGATAAATTTAGATTTAAATACTCAATTTGTATATTTATGAGTAAATTTACCGTGCTAAAAGTTAATTTTAACTCTTTACGTGTAAAAAAAAGTATTAGTTTAAATATATTTCAAAAATGACTCTTCATTTGAGTTTTATAGTTGTTGTACAATTAACTCTAATAACTAAAGGGACAATATGGAATAAGTTGTGAATTATTTTGGTTCAAAATATCTAAAAGTTTTTATGATTTTTTGAATTTTCAATTATATTCTTATGATTAAAAACTTTTAATTAAGTCATTATAACATTATAAAAAACATTGTAATAAAGTGCTAGAGCAACTTATTGCGACAAAAATTAAAACTTCAAATATTTTTTGTAGGAGGATGACAAGTTTTAGTAATAATCATTTAAGCTTTTTTAACCCAATTATTCTTCTATGCTATGATTGTTATTCTTCTCATTTTAATTTGATTAGTGTTATTTGTACTTATAATATATGAAACTTTATATCAACATATTCTCATTCATTTTTGTACGAGACATAGGGCTCAAATGGTGCCTACATCACACATATAAGAATACATAGGAATATGTTAGTACAGGATTTCGCATAGTATAAATACAAATAATATCCCACTTTAGTTTTTCGATGCATAACTTTTGAAATACGCTTTGAAGCAGACGCCTCAAACACAATCTTCCAGAGAATCCTATTTAAACCCAAAACCCATTAAGCCATATTCTGAAACGATGCAATGATTCCAGCACTAGTTATTTACAATAGTGATAAAAAAATGTGTGCGTCAATACGGTTGGCTGCTGTGTTGTTTTTGGTTCTAATGGGAGTTAGTTGCTGTGAAGGGTGTTGGAAGCAAGAGAGAGATCGTCTTTTAGATTTCAAAGCCCGTTTCAGCTTCCCGAAATTTGGCGGAAACCCAACCTCTGACCCAGAATTTTTGGAAACTCTCGACCCTTTTGTCAGCTGGGTGGACGATACTGACTGTTGTCAATGGGAACGGGTTCAGTGTAACAAAACCACAAGGCGTGTGGTTAAACTCTCTTTTTATGACGCCTGGCCTAGCCGGTACTTGAATTTATCGGATTTTCTAGTCTTTCAAGATCTCCAAACACTGAACTTAAGTAGCAGCGGAATAGATGGTTGTGTTGGAAATGAAGGTATATATAATATCACTCATCCTATTCCTCCTTGTCCTGCAGATTCTTTGTATTAACTTCTAGCATGAGAAAGAAAGACTTTTATATATGAACTTCAACACAATTATTTACATTGGCAGGGTCAGAGCGAGGGAAGTTTCGCAAATTGGAAGTCCTCGACTTGAGTTATAATGAACTAGGTGGCACCAGCTTTAATTTAGCGCCTTGCTTGAGTGCGTTATCATCTCTCAAGTCCCTAGACTTATCAGCTAACAGCTTGACGGACAAATCAGTCCAAAGTAAGGCTACCTAATCCATGCACAACAATACTTGTATCTTCACATTCTACTCGGGTTTTTCTTTCCCTTCTTCGCTTTATTAAATAAAGTAAAATGAAAGCTTTTGTGCACACTTGCGTTGTTAATGATCTTACTACTATCAGGCTTGGAAAATCTTCCCTCAAGTTTGAGAAATCTGGAGGTTCTTGACCTAAGTTCTAACTACTATTTAACTAACGATATCCTGCTATCTCTGGGGAATCTTACCTCTTTGAAAGCTCTGCATCTGCGTGGAAATGCCTTGGACTCTCAGCTTAACATTTCAGGTATGTTTTGTTTACAGTTTCCATCCTTGCCTGTGGTGGTAACAAATACTTCATTGTTACTCAATAGCCATGCGGCTGAACATAGGACTGGTGAATGTTATGGTTTGGTACTGGTTACTCTTTAGTAGTTCCATTTCTTAAGTTACTAGGAATGAAAACACAGAGACTGGAAGTTCTGCATACCTTGGCTTGGAGTCTTTTAGCTCAAGCCTTTCACTATTATTTGTTGTGTCTATATGCAAAAAGGCATTAGCACATGCTTGCTAGTGTGGTGAGTGAGGTGAGCCAGTGAAAAGGGATATAAATAACAGAATCACAACCAACCAAAAATTACAAGATATTAAGTAACAAAATTCCATCACTCCCTCTGTGCAAGGTTTTCAAGAGTGTTCTTCCAGCACCTCATTTTTCGTGGTTCTGTGTGGGCTGCTCTTTTACATGATGGAATTCTGTTGCTGATTATCTATTTTTTGATTGTTTGTGATTCTGCGATTTGAATCCCCTTCTTACGGGCTCACCTCACCACCCCACTAGCGCGCATGTGCTCATGCCTTTTTGTTTAGGACACAAGCACACCACTCATCACCTCCCTCTCCACTCTTGTATATAGACACACCAAATAATGATGAAAGACTTGAGCCAAAAGACTCCAATCCAAGTATTGCAGAACTTCCGGCTCTTTACTTTTCATTTCTAATATAAGGGCTCTTCATGTGATTGAACCGAGCAAAAGAGTCCGGCTTCTGATTGTACCAAACGACTCGTTATCTAGAAATAAAAAAGAAGAGGTTGAACCGATCGAAGGGGTTCTGCGTCTCATTAACTTTTATCATCATTTAAGTAATAGATAGAAGAGGAAGTACATTTCCTTAGTTATTTTTGACAGATGTGTTTAATGTCACTCTCTATTAATTATACATTTTTATATTATTTCTCAAATGCCCCAAGCCTTTTTAATATTTTAATTTTTTTTTATTTATTTTATTCTTTCAACTAAATTAAGAAGCCTTACATATAACTAAAAACAAAAAAAAAAAACTTGATAAGAATTAGCACTGTGAATACGCCCCCACTGTGCACCTATATAACTTGCAAATATATTAGCGAAACAAATTTAAATGACTTGGAAATTTAATAACATTTTTTCAAGTCACACTAGCTGGTGCGAAAAAAAAAGCCTAAAATAAATCTTGCAATATTGTAATTCCAGAAAAAAAAAATCATCAAAAGTCTTCAAATGATGTGTCCCTTCAATACCAAAAAACATATAAACAAAAAAAAGATAATGAGAAACTTGATTTAATTAATTTAATCACTAGTTTGTGGAGCTGCTACACTGTTATTTTTGTATCATTCAATGATTGTGCTAGTGCTTTCTATTCATAATAAGCTCAAATCTTATCACAAATTCATTAATTAGCCAACACATTATCAATCTTTTAATATTTAATTTAATTATTTGAACTTTAAAAGGAACATATAAAAAAAATCAAACTATTAAAAAGGCTTAGCGTATTTGAGGAATAGTATAAAAATGTGCAATTAATAAGGAGTAGCATTAGACACATAGGAGTGGCAATAGCCACTCCTATTTTTTCTTCTATCATTTTTTTCTATTTTTCTTCTTAATTCATTTTCTCTTCTCAAAGAACTCGTTTCTTGCTCGAGATTAGCGCAAATCTCCGGCAGAGTAATGTTATTGGTATACACAATGTGTGGGACCCATGTTCACATACTCCTATTTATCATTAGATGAGATATAGATTTGTCACAACCAAAATTGCAAGATGAGGCAAAAGAGAGAGATTAAAAGCAGAGTCGCCACAAAATTTTATTTAAAATTGGAAAAAAAATGTGGAAAAGCCATTTTATTTTAAGAAAACAGTCATTGAAACCAAATCCGAGTTTGGGAGTTGATTATATATAGAGAAGGGTAAAAGTTTATTTTCGCAACACCACTAATATTGATACATCCATATCACTACGGTTACGTTAGTTGATTGAATTAATTATTAACAACCTTAAAAATATTTGCTTTACCATTACCAAAAAAATTACAAAAGCAAACAAATACCTTTTTAAAGGAAAACATAGAAAAGAAAGAAAATTTTGAAGTATCAAGTTATCACAACTCACATATCCAAAATATTGAGCTATCAAGGAGTCTGGACTGAGATAACATCTTTATTTAAAATAAAATATTCAACAATTTGATGACTAACTTAAATTAAATATGATAAAATAAAATCCCTCCTATTTATAAACAAAAACTTTATTAGAATATTTATTTTCAAGTAAAACAAAAAGTCATGAAATTTTAATTGAAGCTTGATAGGAATTGTCAACTTCTACATATCCCTTGATCTGGTGCAATGGAGAACTTGAAGTTACGTAATTTATTTGTTGGTTGATTAACTTTATATAAAAAGGTTTCAAAATATCAAGTTATCACAGTTAAGATATTTTAGAGTATAGAATTAACAAGTTATCCCGATTAAACCTTGTTTTGCTTGGTATATAAATATAAAATACAAGACAAAGACCCAAATTATTTCTTGTTATTTAAAACTATCCATAGATCCATGAGCATTTATTTTTGGATTAAAAAACCCATTGCCCAAGAAATCCAACAGGGATGACTAGCCCAAATAAATTTCAACCAAACCTAAGACAAACAATCAACCCAAGACAAACCCAACCATCAAAATTAAAAAAATAGTAATAATAAAAATATAATAATAAACAAATAATAAGAAAAGAAACATCAACGAGTTTGAAGCAATGTTCTGACAACCGGACCGGCCGGTCAGACCGATTGAATAGGAAATCGACCTGCTATTCGATCAAGGTTGGACCTAAAACCGCCTTACAAAGAATTGCCCAAGAACTACTGAGAACTGGCTAGGAACTGGTAAATCAGACAAATCGGCCCGACAAAAAAATGGTCCAACCATTTTTTTTTGTAAAAAAAATGCAAAATTGCATTATTTTGAGGTTTTTTTAAAACAAAAGAGACCTAAATCTCATATTTCCTTTTTTTTCTTCCTTTTTTGATATGGGAAGTAGTAACTTGAACGATTTGATCTATATGGATAATGTTTATTTTGATTAAGAGATGAATTATGATATGCTCTATAGATTTTGCTGATGCCTAATTTAATTTTTAATTATTTTATGACATATATTTTATTTTATATTTTTATATATTTATAGAAATACATGTTTTATTATATACTAGTTATATTTCAGTTGGACCCCCAATTAAACTGGTTGAACCTTTGAACCCTTATCCCAACCAATTCAATGTTTGGTCCAGTTTTCAGAACCTTGGTTTGAAGGTGAGTTCTCCGGTGGGGAAAAGTAAGTTTAGGACCATGTAACCTCTAATATTATTATAATAAAAATGGATATTAAAATTATAAGTTTCCCCCTTGTTTGCGAGCCCCCTCCCCTCCCACTCTCTTCCCAGAGCTGCGCCCCCTCCTATTTTCTAGTTGCTTGTTTTGATGGATTGATTTTAGTTTTTTTTCCTCACATTTTGTTTGGGGCTATGGATTTGTATATCCAAACTATCGAAAAAAACACCTTGAGCTCCTGAGAAAGCAAATCTAGTTGAAGAATTTAAGCTTTCCACCAAAAAAAAAGGCAGGAATTTAAGCTTGTGCTATCTTATTCTATCGATGCCAACGACTGTCTCATAAAGCGCTAATACAAAACCAATTGCTACATGTTGTTGGCTCTTAGACGGTGTACATATATGGATGAAGACTCTTACACTATGGTAGAAATAATAGAATGGCAAATTAGATGACCCAAGATACTTGGGGTGTGCAGTAGGAAGGGAGGTTGGGGAACGAAGTTGAAGCAAAGCTATTGAAGCAATTAGAAACTTAGAATGGCGGTTGAAGAGGATTCGATGGTGGTTCCTAACCTCCCTCCACCCAACACCTACAAAGCTGTCATCAATGGCAGTATCTTCTATCGATTGCATGACGGCCACTGTTTCTTTTTTACAGTCCCTCTCCCTTTCTCTCTCATTTGAAAAAATTATTTCCATTTTCTTCTTCAATTTATGTGTGTAATGCAAAATGTTGAAAAATAATTAATAAATTATTTTAATTTCTATATATTAAAATACTCTTTTCTTGTTCCTCTATCGGCGGTGTTGGCTCCCAATCCGCCATTGGAGGAACGAAAGCAAGCATCCTTTATATATTTTTCCCCCTCCACCTCCCATCATGAACATCATAAGATAAAAATAGTGAATTTAATTGCTTTGTGGAGGGAGGTGGAGTTCTCCACCAATTCTTTTTTGCAACAGTGGCGTCCATGCTGATAGTGATTTTACCAGAGGAAGGGATCATGGCACGAGTGGAGGAGTGTGAGAGGTTTGGATGAGGTGTAGAGGGAGAAGGTGGTGGAGGTATTGAGAGGAGAAGAGATAAAAGGGTAAAATAGGTAATTTGATTTTTAATAAATAATAAAATATGAATATATTATATTATATAATTATATTTTTGTGATAAGAATTTTATTTCAATCATTGGATGATATTTTAGTAGTTGAAATTTAAAAAAACCACATGGTGCCAAACTTATTCTTCTCCACTGTAGAACTTGCCTCAGTTTGAAACTTCATCAACAGATTAGGGATTCTAGAAAAAAGGAAAGCTCGCTAATAGGCTGTTGAATGGAGGCCAAAGTGCGAGTGTCGCCGCAACCACAGCCATGTGGTGATGTTGTGGCTGGCAACCATTCTTAGTAGCGATTGTGAAATAAGTAGTGGTGATGTTCTCTGATTGTGGCAGGACCTGCGGTGGATGACGAGAATGATGGTGACAAGCACAGGTAAGGCAGCAATGCTGTAAAGCTTGCAATGGCTTGGTGAGTGGGAGTAGTGCCTGTTCATGATTGGGAATGGCGGTGTTGACGGTGGTAGGGTGGTTCAGATCTGAAAACGGCAGTGGCTATACATAGTGGTCTCAAGTTGTTATCACAATGACGGGAAGAGGGGTAGGGATACTTTCGGCTATTGGGCTTAAGCGACAAAGGTGGCACCATTCACGGATTATCAATAGCAGTGATGGTGAGAGTGGTTCTCATAGTAATGCAGGTTTGTAGAGGTGGAATAGTGGCCTAACGGAGCCAGAGGCGAAGAGTGGTGGTTAAAAGCTAAGGAGGGAGGCCCACAGTGGTTGGGTTTCTGTTCCTTTTCTTCTTCCCTTTTTTTGGCTTACCAGTTTGTGATTTAGGACTAGTTATGTGGTTTGGCTCTTTTGTTTTTTGTGAAAGTCATCGCATTTATAATAATGCAATGCTGGGAGATTTTTATTGTGAGGTTGTTTTGTGATTAGGGTATAGGGAAAGTTGAGATTGAAATCATGTGGTCACCAAATTTTAATCATTAAATTCTGATCTAACAACTATGATAAAAGTTTTCTATCAAAAAAAAAAAATAATCCCATGATAATATGTAATAATAAATATTTATATTTTAATATTTATCAAAGAACTCATTACCAATATTATCCTCTCATTCTTTCCTCCCCAAATTCTATCTATTCCTTCCTCTGATCCTCGCTAAGCTCTCTCCCTTCCTTCACCAATACCCCCATCAGTATCAACATAGTCTTCTATCACCAAGAAAGAATGGGTACGTAGAACCCCAACACCAATTAACTTCCAACAAAGTAATCAACTTTACTATTTTCATTTGATGACATTCTTATTTCTCAGCCAAATAGATTAATTACTTTTTGTTGGAAGCAATGCTCTTTTACATGTTCAAATTTCATAGGATAGGTTCTCTGAGTTTGCTCAATCCTATTAGAGCTTGTTGAAGAGTTAAGACTTTTTATGCACAAATCATAGAATTATTGATCTTCTAAATACTTGGACTATGAATGATTATGAGGGGTCGAAGGGTTTCTAATTTGTGTCGATTAATAATGTGCAGTGGGAATGGGAAAAGGGACGTTGTGTATGTGCTAGTTGGGGGAGAAGTGAGTGAAGAGCGAGAGAAGGGGGAGAGAGAGAGATAAGAGATAGAAGACAAGGATAAAAGAGTATTTTAATACTTGTTTATATTATAATAATATCGGTGACCACATCCCAAACTCAATACTCCTTACCTAAAAATTAGCTTGAGTTAGGTTATGGATGATAATGAGGTGAGTTCTTAAGTGGAAATCTTTTTAAGTTTGTGGCCACATGGTTACTGATAATATTGTAATAAAAACAAATATTAAAATTACTTCTTAGCCCTTATCTTTATTCCCTTCTCTTTTTTGTTCATTGACACTTCTTTTTTTCTTTCTCTTTGTCTTTCTTCATTCACTAATACTCCCCTAGTTTATCATACACACATTGTAACTTTCCCCCACCCCTCTACTACACTTTTTTTTTCAATCTTTTCCAAACACTATTCTCACCTCCTAATCATACACAAACCAAAATCCCATGCGTATAGTCATTCATAATCTAAGCATTTAGAAGACCAAAAAAAAAGTCTCCAATCTTCACAACAAACTTTGAGCAAATTGAACAAGCTAAAAGTGCCCATGAAATATAACATCGTGGGAGTAATTGCTTCCAAATAACAGTGCTAGTCTTTGTTGGCAGAGAAACAAAAACATCACCAAATAAAAATGATGCTTTATTGAAAGATTTTTTTTTAATCTTTTGGTCTAAAGAAGATGGTGCTGGTGTTCTCTACAAGTCCTTTTTGGTGAATGGTGTCAACAATTCATGCTAATAGTGTTGATGGATTGATAGTTTTGGAGGATGAGGTGGTGGTGTGGGTGAGGGAAGGAAGAGGTCAAGGGAGAGGAGAAAATGAAGGAGGGATAAAGAGGATAAAATAGGTAATGTACATTTTAATGAATATTAAAATCTAAATGTATATTGTCATTGAATTATTTTTACAATTAAAATTGTTTATCTGAATCGCTGGATGACATTTCCATTTGAGATTCAATGAGCATATGATCACAAACTCAATTCTCTCCACTTAAGAACTAGCCATGATGATGAATAAGTTGTGATTGTGTTTGCTGTGAAGATGTTTTTGGGTTGAACATGGATTGCTAATGTTTTAGCTATTGAGATTTTGGCTATGGAGGTTTCAAATGGAAGTACATTGTTGTTGGCTTGGGAATATGAAAAAGAATGGTGTTATCCATAGAAGAGAAAACCGAACTAGGCCGGCCAGTCCAACCAAGTTAATTGGGAACCGGTCGCCATGCCAATCCAGTCAAGTGCCTAAAACCGGGAGGCTTAAAAACTGGGAAAATTGGTGGACTAGTCTGGTTTCTGAGGTTAGGCGGTTCAGGCTTTTGGCTTGAAAAAAAAAAAAGAAAGGAAAATCGTTGCCTCTTTAAAAAAAGCTCAAGCCTCACTTCATATTCACATTGTCTTCTCCAGTTTCCTCATCAGATCTTCTTTTCCAGCAAAGTTGTCTTTGCTCCTTGCTACTGCTCCTCGCTGCTGCTCCGCACATCTGCTCCTTGTCTTTGCTTCGTGCACTGCTTTGGAAAGGAAAAACATAGAGGAGCTGCGTAGAGTAAGTGTTGTCAATGTTGTGTGTGGTTTTTTGTTGTTGGAATTGGGAAAGAATCGTGTTATGCAAGCTACTAGTTATCATTTTTGATATAGTTCTTGTTGGTGAGAGAAGTATATGGTGACTTGGTGTGTTGTAATAGGTTGTGATGAGACAATGGTGCCTTTTAAGGGGTGGTGGAATTTGATTGATGGATAGTGACTAGTGAGGAGTGTGGAACATGGCGTGGGTCCTTTTGAAAAATTTTCCCTTTTCAGTTAGTGAGAAAAGCGTGATGTGGTGGGGAGAAAGGAAGGAGAGAGGGATTAGCTGCACTATGGAAAAGTTGTTGAGATAAATTTTAATATTTTACTATATCTCTTTATTTATACTTTATTATATTCCGATTGAACCGGTTGGACTACTAAACCTTTGAACCAGTGCCTTGACTAGTTTGATGTCTGGTCCAATTTTCTCTTCCTTGGTCGTATCACACTGGCTTCCCCCTTCATATGTTGGTCCTTCTTCTTTCATTTTCTTTATGTTTGAACTCTCCTTTTTTATGTTTCATTCTCTTGGCTCAAGGATGCATATATCTTCTGTTAGATTGATTTCATTAAGCCTTCTCTTCATTTTCCATTTAACACTATATGGTACCCCAGGTACACTGTGCTATCAATTTCAAAATGTCAATCCATAGTTTTCAAAATTGGATTGGACCAGTCAATTTGGATTGAAAATTGGTGAACCTGTCACTAGTCCAGTTCGGTTTGTAGTTCAGGCTAGGCCTATATAGGAATCAGTTAGTCAAACCTAAGGGCAAATTGGCCAATGGTGAACTGCAAACCGACATGCACTTGGAAAATTGGACCCATCACTGGAAATCCAGAAAATCTCCAAAGGCATCAAAGTGTAGGCTCCTTAACCATGATTAGTTACATAATTGAGCACCTGCTTAACCACTATGCCAAGCATGTATTGATACTCTTATGCTTCATTTTTTTTTATCTATATAATATACTTAGTTGTACTAAATTGTATTTTTGCATATTAATTCAATTATATTTAGTTCAACCAGTGACTCACCGATTGAATTAGTGATCTAGTGACTTAATGCCTTAACCGAGTTGATTACTCATCCGGTTCTAAAAACTGTGTCAACCATTCCTTTTTTATTTCTTATTTTTATATATTCTTTTGGTTTGTTTTATTTTTTTATTATTTTTCTAATATGGGCTCAAAATTGACGGACCAGCTAAAAATGACTTTGGTTATGGGCTTTGAAAAAATGAAAAAAGAGTACAACAAGAAATAAAAGGAACAAGAAGATCAATGGCTTGAATGAAGATTTGGGTTGACACACAAAATAAAAAAAGATGGGCTAAGAATGATAAAAGAGATGGGCTAAGAATGCATGATGGATATGTATTTTTCTTTTCTTTTTTTTCTCTCTCCCTTTTTTTCAAATGAAAAAAGGAAAATTACTCAAAGCCAAATAAAAACAAAAAGACAATCTTGGCCTTGCTAATTTTAAAATGTACTAAACAAAATTGGGTGTTCAGAGGATCTTATTTAGTTGAGGTTTTACATCTCATCCAATGGTAGATAAGAGTGTGTCGACACAGTGTCCCACACATTATGAGTCCAAATAAAACTACTTTTTCCAGTCTCGAATTATAAAATGAGAAACTTTGTCATGTTGCCATGGATTAGTCTACCAATATCACATTGTTTTCCTTTCCAGGTTTAGCTTCTAAGTTGATCAATCTGGAGGTCCTTGACCTGAGTGAGAACAACTTTAGTCAGGCGAAGCATATGTTCTCATCTCTCAACGGCCTTTCATCTCTCAAGTCATTAATTTTGCAAAGTTGCGAGTTGACTTCGACATCAATTAGTGGTAACGTTATATTTATTTCAATTTTTTTGTTAATTGACTCATACGTTTGATATGATTAACATTATTTTACATTGAATTTGTAAGTTTGTCAAAATTACACTCGCTAGAGGTCCTTGACTTAACTGCGAATGGTTTGAACATAAGTTTTCGGACCTTCTCTCCTCGAGGTTGATATTTTATCTTGGTATTGATTTATTTTTGGCTTTTGTTAAGGCACTAGATCATAAGATACAAAAAAATAAAACAAAAAAACTTAAATATGATTTAGTCCTCATAAATGAGTCATTTTGATTTTGGTCCCTCCAAAATTTTTATTTTGATTTTCGTCTCTCTTTTTCCAATGTTATGTTTTTATCCCTATCTTGTAAATTCAATATTAAATTGACATTTATAAGAATCAAGAAATGGATTTTTAAATATTTAAAGGAAAAAAAAATAAGATTTTCAATATTTTTAACAAATAAATGCATATTCAAAAATATTTATTGAGATTAAAATTTAAAATGATATAATAAGAGTACACATAAAATAAACTTTTATGTGTATATTAAACAAAAAAATATATACCATATTTAAACAAAAAAGTATATTAAAAATAAAATTTTTAAGTGATACTTTCGAATGTCTAGAAAATTTCACTCTTAATTTCTTTACTATTGCTCTTAGAGTATTGATTAACAAAATTCTTTATTTTTTCAAGGTTTTTGGTAACGAATACTTTAAGCATATTGGCTAAAACATCCAATATGGAGAGATCTCATTTAACGTATTAAAAATTTCAAAATTCAAATTTTTAACAAAAACTTTAATTTTTTAATTTCTTAACAAGTACATCAGTTAACTAATTTGTTTAAAATATAAAATTAAACTTCAATGACCGAATAGGAATAATTACATATCGGTTCAAGCTTACACTTTCATTAGTCAATTCACCCCAATATTATATGGTTCAGACTTCAGAGTATAAACATAATATTCTTCTTCGATGTTACTTTTAATTGTGTGTAACAAACTTTTGGAAAATTCACAGACAATGGAAGAATACCACCATGGCCAACCAACCTAGAAGTGCTTGCCTTAAGTCGCAATAGATTCGATAATGACATTTTACCATCTCTCAACGGGCTGCAACGTCTTAAATCACTTGATTTAGGCTATAACAATTTGGAAGGATCACTGGACATTTCAGGTTAGTGTTACCAGTGGCGGATCTACATGTGGGGATATATATATATATAAATTGGAAAATAATAGATATGTATTTCAATGACAAATAATTATATATATTTTCAAAAGCATATTATTTGTTAAAATAAAGTGGTATGAAAAAAATCAAATCATTTTAAAATTGTATGAAATTTTATATATTTAATCTACTTGGTAAGAACTTGAAATTCAACAGTTAGATTGATAAGATTTCATGCTCATAAAAAGTTATTGAATGATGTAAGTATTCAATGGGAGCTATGATATGATATGAGAGATATGGTGAGATAATGAGAGACCTTGTGTTATCTCATGGCCAATCTAGGAGATATTCTACACCAAATCAGTGGCGCATATCGAGGGGGCCACTATGCCATGTGGGCGATCAGTGGGAACCCTTAGTTGAGTTATATGCAGTTGGACTAATATCTCGGACCCATATTTCTAGTCTAGCACATAGCCCTCGAGCTCGGTCATGGGCCGAGTTGTCATCTGCAAGGAGTTATTGCCAAAGTGTTGGAGCCAAGGACTATGTGTTAAGCTCGAATGAGCTAAGTTGTTATGCACAACGTGGTTCAACTTTCCAGTTGTTGTGGTTACAGTTATGGAGGAACATGTCATGGTGTGTGTCACACCTTGAATGGCAAGCAATCACATTGCATTTAAGTGAAGGTTATGGGTCACATGCGGACCATTAGATTAAAATGGACAAACTCGAGTCGTTGGATGAGATAAACGCTTCACATGCCATTCTAAGTGTAGGGAAACATTCTTAGTTGTTGGATGAGCTTAGATTGCTTGAAATAGGAGAGAGGTAAAATACCAAGCTCATTTTCATCCTTTTCCTTCCATGTTTGTTGTTCCTCTTCTTCTGCGGAGTTCTCTAAGCATCAATCCATGCTTTAAACTCATTTTCTAGCAAATTCCAATTGCTTAATTTGATTTTCTCACTATTACTCTATTATTTCACCTATTTGCTCATCTAAACTCTAGGCCAGATGACTCGTTTCTCTTTTATTGGTTTCTCTATTTTCTATGAGCTTCCTCTCATTTTCTGAGCCCCTTATCAGCTTTATTTTGTTTAGGTTTTTTTAATAGCTAAGGGAAAGGGTGTCTCTAACTCAGGAAAAGGGAAGGTCATGTGATTGATAAGGCGAAGTATGCCTTTATGGCTAGGTTAGTGCTATGATCAAGGTGGTGGCCTCAATTTTTCATGATGATGATGAGGTGCCAATGTTTAGGGAATGCTGTGAGGTCTTTTCTTTTGGCAAGGAAAAGGTTGAGTGTGCCTCCTGTGCCCTTAGTGATAGGGTTTGTCATTATAGGGAGGAAGAGAGCAAGAGTGATTTTATTTTTATGTATGTCGACTATTTTGAAAAATTGGATGTTAGGGTTCCCTTAACCTAATTTGAGAAAGGTTGTCTAAATAAGGTGAATGTGACCCCTTCCTAGTTGCATCCGAATATCTAGACCTTCATTTGAGCTTTTCAAATCCTCTTTGAAGTCCTCATCAGAAGCCTAGCATTAGGATGTTTTTCTATTTCTTCCAGGTGAAAAAGGTTGATAATGGGACTTGGATGTTTTTCAATAATGCCCCTAGGAAGAAGTTTTCTGGCCCTATTGAGCTTTGACTTTAAGATGTTCAAGGATAAGTTTTTGAAGAAGTGGTCGGTAGAGTTTGAGTTTGCCTTTTTCTTGGATGAGTATGAGTTAGGGAGGTTTCTTTTATACTAGCAGCACAACCCATACCAGGTTTTGAGGGTACAGTATAGTTTTCTTTCCATGGATGACTAGATAGCAATTGACTATCTGGAGAAGAGGGTAAGCTTGAGCTCTCCCTTCTCGTGTGGTCTTTGCTAGAGTCGGGTAGATGGAGGTCAAAAAGAAGCCTTCCTCTTTTTCTCTTTTAGTGTTAGTGGGAGCTCGGGAGCTAAACAATTTTGTTGACATCATTTCTCCTTCCATGTTCTAAAGTCTCTAATTTCTAACTCTAGAATTCATTGACTAGCAGTTCGCCTATCTTGTCAATCTGGCAATGGCAAGGAAAGCTTGGGATTCTTGTCAATCTGGAGATTTAAGCTTTTGATTTTGCAATGTTAGCTTGGCATCTTGAAAGGGAGTATAGGGTCTAATTGAGAATTGGAGGCGATAAGAGCGGCGGTGGTCGAGCTCTAGAGGGAGAATCAGGAGTTGAAAGAGAAACACAAAGAGGAGAAGAGGGACTAGGCCAATGCTAGTAAAATATTGGAAGAGAAGTCGTTAGCATAGCCTAGGCCAAAGTAGATGGTGAGTTGGCCGAGTTATAGAGAAAAGAAGCTGAGGAGGAGCTCTGTTGTATGAGAGGGGAGCTCAACACCACAGGGGAGGCAATCGAGTAATACCTGGCTGATTTTGATAAGGCCTTGAGGCAGGTTCAGTTCCTTCATATAGCAATCGACCTTTCTCGATGTGGGGCTTTCAAGGAGGTTGTGGATCACGAACTGGTGGACACACTTCCTCTTATAGGGACTAAAGAGGCCGTAGGTGATTCTTGGGATAGGGCTGAGGGAGATGCTCGAGAGGAGGTTGAGGGTGTTCTATCCCTGGCCAGGCTAAGCAAGTGATGCCAATCTAGACCATTTTCCCGAAGGATATCAAGAACTTGAATGGTGGACTTTTGTAATTTTTGTTTTCTTCTTATTTCAAATTATGTTTGAACAATATAGTTTATTTGGTTGTTGAACTTGTTGGTGATGTAATATGGGCCTATAGTGCCTTTTTTTAGCTTTATTGTACTTGTTTTTCTTTTCTTTGCGCTTTCGATTTATGATCAATCAGTAACATTTTACTCAGCTAGTGATATTGAAGGTTGAGTCTGCCTAGCTTGAGTAGTTGAGTACTGGAGGTGGTATGTGGTCGGATACTAGGTGGGGTTGAGTTGTATAACTCTTCTGTCCCCTTTAAAATTTGGGAAATTTTTTCCAATACTTGGTCATAAAAGAGCTAATAACCTCAAAGGGGGGTTGAGTTTGTCTCAATTGAATTGGAGTAATTCAGAGACATGTTGAGCTCATCCTAGAGGTGTGGTAATGCACCAAGGACATGAAGAGCTTGTCTTGGTGGCATGGGAGTGTGTCGAGGACATGGTGAGCTCATACTGGTGGCATGGAAGTGCATCGAGGACTTGCTAAACTCATCTTGGCAAGGTGGGAGACTGAGGACTTAATGAACTCATCCTAGCATTGTGAAAAGGCATTGTGGATAGGGTGGGCTCGCCCTAGTAACGTGAAAGGCGATCTGACAAATGACATAATAATATTGAATAACTGGAATTGATTAAGCAACGACAAAGATTACATGGTTCGACACTAGGGGGTCCGGCTCGTATACAATTATGCCTCATTAAAACCTTTTTTTGAGAAAAACCCAATAGAAGAAAACCCAAGCAAAGGAAAAAGAGTGCATCCATTATATGTGACTTATGGCATTCTTATTCTAATTATAGTATTTCCTTATGGTTGCGACGTTTCACACCCTCGAGAGTTCTTTGCCTAAGAGCTCAGCAATCTTGTAGGCTCCATTGTTGACCTCTCCAATGACACGAAAAGGCCTTCCTAGTTTAGTGCAAGCTTGCTTTCTCTAAGAGGCTTTCTTAGTAGCTCTATATTGCGCAAAATGAGTTAACTGAACTTAAAAGTCCTTGGATTTATGTTCCTGTTGTAGACTCGTGCTACTCTTAGCTTGGTCACCGTTTCTTGATTCCGGCGTGCTCTCTGTCTTCACATATCAGGTCAAGCTCGGCTTGGCTAATCTCAAGGTTGACTTCTTCTTTAAAGGTTTTTTTTTGTAGGCTAGGTTAGGCGACTTCAATAGGAATCCTAACTTCATTGCCAAAGATGAGCTTGCAGGTGGTTTCTTGGGTTGAGGGCTAGACTATGGTGTGATAACCCACAAGATCTCTGGCAGTTCCTCAACCCATAATTCATTGGCTTTGTCGAGCTTCTTCTTTAGCCCTATAGGGTGACCTTGTTGGCTGCCTCGGGGAGACCATTGATCTGAGGGTGCTCGACCAAGGTGAAGATGTGCTTGATCTGAAAGTTGTCGTAAAGCTCTTTGAACTTCTTGTCTTTGAATTGGGTGTCATTGTTACTCAATAGTTCTTGAGGGAGTCTAAATTTACAGACAATTATTTTCTTGACAATTTCCTAACTTTCTTGGCATAATAGTGGCCAGTGGCTTGCTCACGATCCACTTGGTAAAGTAGTCAGTTGCTACTATAAGATACTTGAGAGTTGGTCAGGTGCTAAGCAAGAAAGGGCCGAGTAGGTCTATCCCTAATATGTAGAAAAATGTAAAGATTCGAGGTGGTTTTCGGGATATCTCGTATTTGAACGAAGTCAGTGCAATCGAACTTTATGGTTGGCTACAAATAGCAAGCTCTGAGGATTTTGATGGCGAGAGCTCGCTCACCAATATAGTTGCCACAAACCTTTCATGGACCTCAGCCATGACATCTCTAGTCTCATATAGGTCGAGGAACTTCAAGAGTGGAAGGGAGTATCCTTTTAGGAAGAGTTTGTCTTCATAGAGGGTGTAGTAATTCTCTTGAATTTCTTGACATTGGTGGTCCTTTTGGAGAGCTCACTATGTGTCAAGTAGTTAGGGAATTGGGCCCTCCAATTCCTTGCTATCACGACTTGACTTGGGAACATGATCGGCATGTGAGGAATCTCGTTCCCACATAAGCCTCATGACTTTCGAGTCTCTCTACATGCATATTTTAATAATAAAATACATTTCTAAAACAATATAAATTCATCTCTATTATAAAACCTCTTGCTCTTTGAGAATCAAACCATTATAAGCAAGCTCTAAATCTATCTCTGTAATACAAAATATATAAGTTGCTCTCCATACAAAATATATAAGCTGCTCTCCATACAAAATAAACCATGAAAACTATAACATGAAAATACAATTAAATCATGGTATACAAAACATGCAATAACTCTATAGTCTGGGACTTTGCTCGCAATGTACACTGGAGCACTCTATCTCTATACAAAACACAAAAGATATTTCACTGTAGAGTGAAGCTCACCAACTGGAAATCTCTACTGCTGGGGAGGAGGTGGCTGAGAATAACCCACAACAACTAATGTATCTATAATAGGAAAAAAGAGAAGGGTCAGTTTCATCTAAAACTCAGTGAGTAGGCCCTCACCCATAACCCTCTTATGGAACAACAACAAAGATATATATATATGATCATCAAAATCGGTTAATGTAGTAATTCTAAAGTCATATTCATGTGTATAAATATAATGGCTCTAAAACTGATATTCTTTGGAAAACATAACAATAGTACTCTATTAGAGAAATAGAGATCTCTGGTTATACATTACATAATAATATATTCTCTGGTTATGCATGTCAATAATGGCATAATAAATTTTCTAATCTCTGGGATCCCTTAAGGATCCAAATTAGACACCTGACTAGATTTCATTCTCTACTTTATGAGATTGTCCTCTGAAGTCAACTTGGTAATAAGGTTAACGATCAAGTTTCAGCCATTATCTCATTATCTGTTTCTCTATAGCCACCTAGCTTGATCGGAATGGGAATTGGAGGGACTATTCCATGAAGATTCCTTCTCTATTTTTTGATATAACATCGGTTGTGCTTCGTTTACCATTGGAGGCTCTATCAAGTGGTGAATCCATGCGTTGAGCTTTGAATTGCTTCAAAGGTGAGTTTGACTATGAAGTTGGCAAGGGCTTGTGCCTTGAGTGGGCCTTATGGTTGGTACTCGAGGCTAAACTCCGAGAGCTCGGCAAAACTAACTGAGCATTCTCCTGGCAAGCTCTAGTTTGACTATTACTTATCTGATGGGTTGTTCAATCTTGACTATAATGTGGTGGCACTAGAAGTATAGCTTGAGTTTTCTTGCTACTATAACTACAGCACAGGCCAACTTTTCAATCTTTTAGTATCTCAGCTTAGGCCTTTGGAACGTCTTTCTGACAAAGTAAACTGGTCATTACTCTCACTCTCTTTCTATGACAAGGATCAATCTTATGGTGTGCTCAGTCATGGACAGATAGAGGAAGAGTAGTTCTCAGACCTAAGGCTTGGTAAGGACCAAGGGACTTGTGAGGAAATTCTTGAGGCTTATGATCATGGCTTCATGGTCCTCTATCCACACAAATGTTGCTTGCTTCCTCAGAGTCTTGAAAAATAGTGCAGCTCACTTGGTCAACCCGAAGAGGAATCAAGAAAGGGCTGCAAACCTTCCTATCAATTGTTTTACTTCCCTTATCAAGCATGGATTTCTCATCTCAAGAATAACTCTGTACTTGTCTAGGTTTGCCTCAATCCCTCTATGTTTGAGCATGAATTTGAGGAAATGTTTGCCGTGGACTCCAAAGATGCACTTCTCAGGATTTAGCCTCATGTTGTATCTTTGGAGCTAGCTAAAGATTTCCACGAGATCATGGATATGGTCTTTACAGAGGATAGTTTTTGCCACTATGTCATCCATATAGACATCAAGGTTTTGATTGATCTGGTCTTCAAAAGGCCTTGTTCATGAGTTTTTGGTCATTGTTCTTATGTTCTTCAGCCCAAACAACATGACCTTGTAGCAGAAATTGGCATATTTCATCAAGAAGGTCATCTTGTCTTCGGTCGAGGTGCATCTTGATCTTGTTGTACCCATAATAGGCATCAAACTTAGGTATTGGTAGCCTAAGGCATTATCGATGAGCTTGTCGATGTTGGTAGTGAGCTTGAGTGTTTAGGGCATGTCATATTGAGGCCTATGAAGTCCATGTACATTCGCCACTTGCCTGATCTCTTCTTTATGATCATGACATTGGCTAGCCATGTGGTTATCTAATCTTTCTGTAAAAGCTAGCCTTGATAAGTTTCTTAATTTCCTCTAAGATGGCTTATTGCCATTTACTACCAAGGGTTCTCTTCTTCTGGGTTGTAGGCCGATCTTTCGGGTCAACCACGAGCCTATGACATATGATGCCGGGATCTATTCCTGGCAATTCAGCTGATGTCCAAGCGAAGAGGTCCACATTCCTTAAAAGAAAGGAGGTGAGCTTGGTAGGGAGATCGGACCCTATTATGTGACCTTCTCCAATTGGTCTCTAATAGAGGGAGTCGAGTGGCTATGTCGCCTCTGTAATATGACCGTCAGGTCGAGATTGGACATTTTAGGCAGCTGATCCATGTGGAAGATCAAGTTAACTTGCCATGAAGGTTCTTCGAGTTCTATTGACTTTTGCCTGAGGAACCCATTGTAGTAGAGTTGGGCTTCTTCTAGTCAATGTGCATGACGTTGACATCAGTTTTAGGGACCAGGAATTGCATTGCTAGGTATGGTGTTGATACCACAACCCCTAGAATGTTGATGCCAGGCCATCCAAGGATTATATGGTACAAGCTTTAGCAGCTGATCACCAAATACTAGATGTCTACTATCTTCATGAGTGGTTCTATTCCACAGTCGCTCTCAACTAGACGTATTTGAGAACGTGGAATCATTCATCGAAAAATCTAACGAGGTCCCTATGATAAAGAAGAAAGGAGTTCTCAGAAAATTATATCCTTTTAAAGATGGGGGTAGAAGAGTACATTAGCTAAGCTCAATTGGTCAACTAGGACTTTGCTGACAATGAAATCATAAGCAATCAATGAAATCATAACAAGATCATGTAAGTTTTGATCAATCCCTTTAAAATCATCAATTGATAAAGATATTACTAGGATTTTCATGCTGAGGTGTGCTAGGCTAGTTAAACCTTGAAGTGACATGATTACAATCATTTTTTTGTCCAGTGCACCAAACTAGGAAGTTCCTGTCAGCAAATAACACTCACACAAAGAGATTAAAAGCACAAATGACTTCAAAATACAAATATTCATTGAAATGGGGCTAATAGCTATGAATTCTTCTAATAATGCATGATGAAGACTAAACACAAATCCTCCATATACCAATCAATTAAGCACAAATAGGAGGCAAAATATTCAAGAGTTAGGAAAAAAATAGGTGCATAAATCAATGACTAATAATTTGTATTTTTTGACTAAAAGAAATCCATGGAACACCCTATGGCAATATTATCTCTATTGTTTGTCTCTAGCATAACTGGATGCTTTGAGCAAGTTGGAGAGCTAAATATAGAAGGCAAAAATATTGACAACTTTTTGATCCATCAAAGTGTTAATGTATCCAATGAGAATTTGTTGATACACACACACACACAAAAAGAACATAAGGCCCTTATTTATATATAGCTGCTTAGTCCCAATGCCTGAAGGGCAAATTCTTTCCTGACAATTATCCAATTGCTAGAAATTATTGGACTTGTTATGTTGATTTAGTTAAAATAACATTTGCATTGTCATTATCAATCAAAATTTGTTTTGTGCCTCTATCATCTTTATCAATCATCATCGCTTTTCAGGCGCAAAAATTCCAAGCAACTTAAAAGTGCTTATTTTAGATGGAATGAATATAGATGCAAACAAGTTGCGCAAGTCGTTAAAAGCTTTTTCATCTATTACGATGCTTAGTATGATAAACAGCAAATTCAAAGGAACAGTTACAGCTAGAGGCAAGTTTACTGAAGCTCTTAATTTATCATTCAAAATAGGTTGTTAACATGATTATTTATTTATCCTTTCTCTTTTGTTCTAGATTTTGGTGAGTTAAGCAACCTAAAGAACTTGGTCTTGGACTCCTCTTCTAACCTTCTAAATGAGTTCTTTAGCAGCATTGGAGCATTGACTTCTCTAAAAGTTTTATCTATGAAAGTTTGTGAGATCAATGGCACGTTTCCTCCTGCAGGTAAAAGCATTTCTCACTTTGGGCACTGAGTTTTGTGTACTATGTGAATTAATACACAAATTAATTTACTTTATTCAAGTTATATATGACTTCTACACCAACATGAATAGATAAGTTTTTGGAAATTACAAGTTTTAGCAACCTCTATATTTATGACATCTTTTATTTTATTACACGTAAGTTTCCTTCATATCTTTTCCTTTTTCCCCTTACATGATAATATATTTTTTCAAATAATTTTGTTTTTCAGATTGGTCTAATCTCAAGAAACTGGAGGAGTTAGATATAAGTTATAATAAGTTTAAGGGTTTACTTCCCCCATCCTTCGGCAACATGACATCTCTTCGAAAGTTGGACCTTTCCCATAATGGATTCACTGGGAATCTTGCTCCTTACCTCGCAGGACTTACATCACTAGAATATATTGATTTTACAGAAAATCAGTTTCAAATCCCTGCGTCATTTTCATTCCTTTTCAATCATTCTTACCTCAAATTTATTCATGGCCAAGGGAATAATGTAATACTCGATGATTATCCAGCTTCTCAGTCTTGGGTTCCAAAATTTCAATTACAAGAGCTTATTTTGGTCGCAACAACTCAGACTAGTTTTATTCCCTTTCCCAGCTTTCTTCTTTACCAGCATGCATTAAGGATTGTTGATGTCAGTGGGTGCAAATTTGGAGGAGAGTTCCCAATTTGGTTGTTGGCAAACAACACAAAAATGACAAATCTTAATCTTAGAAATAACTCCTTCACGGGCAATGTACAGTTTCCATCACATCCTACTCCCAACATTCAAAGCATTGATGTGTCTGATAATGCCATATCAGGTCCAATCCTTGGCAGCAATATCAGTTCAATCTTCCCAAATTTATATCTTCTGGACATGTCAGGAAATGCAATCAGTGGTTCACTTCCTCATGAGTTTGGTCTAATGATGTCCTTGGTTATCTTGGATTTGTCTGATAATAATTTGTCAGGGGAAATACCAGTGAACATATCAGCAAGTAGCTCTTTGATTATAAAGTTAAATCTATCAAAAAACAAATTCACTGGACAAGTATTTCCTTTGTTAGCCCTGCCTTATTTGTCGTACTTGCGTTTGGATGGGAATGACTTTTCTGGAACAATTCCAAGTAGCTTTTCCAATGTATCTATGCTAACATATGTAGATCTAAGCAACAACCACTTTGTAGGAAAACTTCCAAGGTCAATTTGGAATTCCTCAAATTTGCTTGAATTTTCTATGTCAAATAATCATATCGAAGGATCCATCCCAAAAGAATTTGGATGGCTAGTTTCTTTAGATCTCTCGGGAAATAATTTGTTTGGGCCTGTTCCGTGTTTGGTAAATACTTCTTTGGAAATCATTGTCCTCAGTGACAATAGGTTAAGTAGCTTGACAACAAGAATGTTCAATGGTGCACATTATGTACGGATACTCGATCTTAGCAATAATGAAATAATTGGAACCATTCAAGATATTATGGGCAACATGGGTTTACCAGTTATTCTTCTCTTGAAAGGGAATCAATTTGGAGGCCACATACCCAAGAATTTGTGCAACTTGACAATTGTAAAAATCCTAGATGTTTCCCATAATAGTCTTTTCGGTCCAATACCCAACTGCTTGGGAGAATTACCTTTTAGCCCAGAGGTCAATATAAGGCTTCATAGTTGGGATTTAGAACCCGAGTATTCTAATCCAACAACAATTGTGCCGCTTCAAGCAAACTTCACCACAAAGAACCAAGCTTACAAATATGATGGAAACATCTTAGGCTATATGACTGGAATGGACTTGTCACACAACAAATTGGATGGGAACATTCCATTTGAACTTGGAAACATGACAGGGATTAGGGCATTAAATTTGTCTCATAATGACCTAACAGGACATATCCCATCTACATTCTCCAATTTGAAGCAAGTAGAGAGCTTGGACCTTTCTTTCAACAAGTTAAGCGGCAGAATTCCTACTGAACTCACACAGTTAACGTCTCTAGAAATGTTCAATGTAGCACATAACAACTTATCAGGTGTAACTCCGGATAGGAAAGGCCAATTCATAACTTTTGATGAGAGCAGCTACGAGGGCAACCCTTTTCTTTGTGGACCTCCTTTGCAGACAAGTTGTGGGGATCATATTGGACAACCATCTCCACCTTCACCAAATGTAGAGAGAGAAACAGACAGTGGTTTCATGGACATGGAAGTTTTCTACATCAGCATGGCAGTGTCTTGGAGCATGGTACTGTTTGTGATGATAGTAGTTCTCAGCATAAACCCTTACTGGCGACGGGTTTGGTTTTACTTTGTTGAATATGTCATTACTACTTGTTACTACTTTGTTATTGACCATTTTCCCAAGTTGTATTAGCAATGTACCTATCAATCTACTTGCTGAATGTATGTTTGCTTAGGCTTCCATCGACTTTCAACTATGCTATATATTGAAATAATAGTGTACCTTTTTGAGAGTTGCACATCTAGTTATAGGTGGCTTAATTTCTCTCATATCTACCATTCCACCTAAAATTAATTGGTTTGATTCTAAACCCATTTTAGTTCCCCCCAGTGTAATTTTAAAATGTGTTTAATTTAGTCTAACTGAAGACTTACTTGTCCCTATTTTAGATTTTATGTATGAGAAATGCTAATCAACCCAAAATTTTTATCGATCAGATCTGGTATAATGAAGTAGCTTAGCTGAGGTGGCAAATTATTTAAAATTCTAATCGCATTTCATTTTCGCAATTTAATAACTTTTTAAACAGACTAAAAAGGGAAACATGGAAAATACTGCAACACTTTGTTTCACATGTTTTGCAATATTTTCTCCTTTTTTTTCCAATACCTAACTCAAAATATAAGTTCTCCGTAAATCCTATTATAATTCTTTCTTCTTAAATAAAATTATCGAAGACATTAAAATTAGGAGTTATCCATAACCAAAACTCCCAAATAGTTGAAGGAATTCACAAAACACCAGGTATTGCAACAACAAAATATTTCAAAATGATTTCGAAAACTTGATGAAAGGGAAAACCTTCATGGATCAGGACCTATATTTGGAGTGGCAACTGCTGGTCATGGCTTTGGCCCTGCAAATCACTGGCTAAGTTCCTTTGAGGGTCAAGATTTAAATAGGTCTATAGAGACTGAAAGTGAAGCACTTGGCAATGCTACTTCCACGGGAACAACCAAAGCCAATGGTGCCATGGGCTGTGGCAATGGTCTTGGTGTTGAAGCATGGGAGGACTTGTGCAATTAAAACGACGAGCTAAGATTTTCATCACACCATCTCCAAAAATTTTAATTAAATATAGAGTCACCGTCAATTTTATTACAGAAAATAGGAAAACTTTTAAATTTGAAAAGAGACTAGTCTTTCAAAACAAAGATGCTAGGAAGTTTGATTATAATTAGGGAATGGTGAAACTTAATTTCATTATACCCTTAATACATTTGTCTCGTAATGGTTATTCTAAAACTTGTTATGCAAATTAAAAGATAACTCTAATAATTTTATTTTCCCTAAAAATAGAGTTAAAGCCAAAAAATATTTACACAAAAAGAAAAGATATTTAAAAAAATTTAATTTTGACTTCATAAAAAAATATCTGCTTCTACATATTGTCCAGTGTAATGAAAAATTCAAAGTAAATAGTTCTTATAAAAATTGTGTTAGGTTAGTATTTTTTATTAGAACTTAAAGACATAAAAGTTGCAAGAATATATAAGGATTAGAAAAAGACAACCACAAATATATCAATTAAATCAATTAAACATGTCGCAACCGGGATCGCGATGGGGACGGCGAAAAAGAATTTTCATTTGAAATTTATGGAGTCGCCACCAAGTTTATTAAAATTTAGGAAAACTTGGGAAAACTCATTTATTTTGAAAAATAGTCTTTGAAACCAGTTTTGAGTTTGGGAGTCGGTTATGCATAGGGAAGGGTAAGAATTTAATCTTACGCACCCCTAATACACCCGTCCTTAGACGGTACCTATAATTAATTGTGCAAATTAATTAATAACCCTTTCAAAAATATTATTTTATTATAAAAAGAAAAGAGAACACCAAGTTGTCACAAATCAGATGTTCCGAGGTATCCAGTTAACAAGCCGTCATGGCTAAATTAACCTCTTTATTTGAAATAAAATTTTTGATAAATAAACGAATAAATTTAAATCAAAAATATAAATATAAATTATGAATATTTACAAATGAGGCAAAAGGAAATTTATTTTGATATTTTTTATATAAAAAAATATTTATTCTTTTTTTTAGAGGAAATTCTGGATCATTAAGCTGTCACAGCTCAAATGTCCAAATTATTGAGTTAACAAGCCGTCGCGGCTAAATTAACGCTTTTAATCAGAATATTCCTCTATTAAATGAAAATTTAAAAAAATATCTCGAAATAAAAAAAATAGAGAAATTATTCACAATTAAAAAAATATAAACAAAACTAATTTTGGCTTGACAGGGTTAAAATCGCCTGCTCCTACGTATCCCCTTGTACAATGAGGAACTCAAAGTCACGTAATTCTGTAAATAATTATGTGTTGATTGATTTTATATTTTTTAGAAAATTTTAGAATGTCAAACTGTCACAGTTAAAACATTCCAAATCACATAATTAACAAGCCGTCGCGACTCAATTAATTTTCTTATTTAAAATGAATTATTTAATAATCTAAGAGTTGGTTCGAATTTAAACAAAGGAATAAAAAAAACTTCTCTTCCAAATATTTATTACACTAAAAGTGAATGGAATTTTTTTACTTTAGACTCAAATAGACCAAACCCAAATAAATAAGCCCTGAAATTAAAAATAAAAAAAAATAACAAAAAATAACAAAACAAATGAATTCAAATTCAAACATACAAAACTAAAATTATTCAACAAAAATAAAACAGTCTTAACTAAAAATATGAATGAAATAAAATTAAAACCTCCTGATTTCCTTATTTTTCCCCTAACTTAATTTCACTAGCTTAATTCTACCCTTTTCCCCCAATTTCCCCTCTAACACAACACCACACCACACTACAGCACACAATACACGCACATACACAACGAACTCCTTCACACAGACACACGTGTATACATGAAAGAAAAGAAAAATAATAACAATAATAATAACTTCGCTTTTCCCCTACACTTCACCACACACACGGACATATTTGAAAGAAATATTGAGAGAGAGATGGAGATGAGTAAGTACGGAGCGGAGAAGAGAATGATGTGCTGGGACCTACCGAGGCAGCAAAGGTCGAGGAGTGCATCAGAGGACGCCGGGGAAGAGGGAGCTGAGCAGCGACTTGATTGCGGTGCTAGCCAACGCTTTCGTTGATGTCGCGATTGAGGGGAAGAGGAAGTGGTTTGCGTGGCGGGAGTGAGGTGCTGGGGGTTGAGGTGCAGCCAAAAGGGAGATCACAAAAGCGGCTTTGGCGGTTTGCAGGTGGTGCATCGCAGATCTGGTTTGGGCTATGAAGGGGAGGAGCGGCGGTGTTGAGGATCTCTTGCGCGGATGGGTAAGATCGTAGCGGAAGGTCACGATGGCATAGGCTGGGCTACGGCGGTTCAGGTGAGGTTGTCGTGATGGAAGAAGGAGGAGCGGCCGATGGTGGAGGGTGGTGCTTCACGGTGGCAGGGGCTTCGTGGAGGTGGAAGAAGACAAGGACCTCGGAGGCGGCGGTGTTGATACCGCCGGTATCCTTCCCTGCTTTTTTGCTTCTCCCTTTTTTTCTGTTTGAATTTCAGCTTCTATTTCATCATCTTTGTTTGACAAAACTTGTGTTTGGCCGTAATCTGAACTTAGTATTTGCAGGTGGGTTGAGATGATGATGATGAGGGAAGAATGGTACTGAAGGCCATGGTGCTCATAGAAGATGGTGGCCGCGGATTCATGGAGGAGGAAGTGACCGTGATGATGACTTTGACTGGAGCTTCAGTAATGGCTTTGAGGGGAGGATGACGATGGTGGGAAAGAAGAAGCTGAAGGAGGCCGCGACAGTGGTGGGGAGGCTGCAGCCTCTCTCTATTTTCCTTGTTCTTTTTCTTTTTGATAATTTCTAATGATACTGTTGTCTGTGTTGAATTACTGGACTGGTTCTTTTCTTGAATATTTTTTATGTGCTTCTGTTGGCTTGTATGTTTTGATTTTTCGCGCCCCCCCCCCCAATTTGTGAATTCGAGCCCTCTTTATGCCCCTTGTGGATCAATCATCTGTTCCCTTTAGTGATGTTTCCAAGAGTAGTAGGAACCAGCTGGAGTGTCATCATTTCTCATCATTGGGCAACAACAAGTGGAGAGCCTCATCATGATGTCTGCCATTTCTGTTTGATTTCCATCATTCCTAGCTTCACATGTCTTTGGCTGGGAGTGTAACGGCCTCGTTCTTCTATTCCCTTTTTTATTTGTTTTTGAATGGACATCGGCTGGATTGGGAAAGGCTTAAATGGTTTTTTTTTTTTATAATGACCGAAAATGGATCGAAACAAAATGAATTGGGCTTTTCTCTTTTTTATTCAATGGGCTAAACACTTGTTTTTTTAAACAACTGATCATGATTAAGATGGGTTGGATTTTTTTTTTTTAAGTTTTCTTTGAATGGGCTAAACCATAAAGACAAGACAAGGTAATGGGCTGAAAATAACACAAATGGATTAGACAATACACAATTGGATTAAAAATATTTTTTTTTTGTATTAGGCTAATAAAACTGGGTAGAAATAAGAAGTTGAACATTTTTTATTTTTTGAAATAATAATAATAATAAAAAAAATCAACCAGCAAATTCTTTTTCTCTTTCAAAAGAAAAACTTAATGAAAGTGTAATGAAATATGCAAATTTTTGAATTTTCTTGTTAAAAGACCGGATAAAATCGGGTGTTCACAAAACACAATTAGTTAAAGGATTCTGGCACAAAGAAACAAAATGAAAAGAATGAAAGAGAAGCTACACAAAGAACGAAATGAACCTCATTTGTAACAACAAAATAAATAAAAGACTGAATTAAGAAAATATGAAAAGAAAACAACTTACGCTGTAGAAGAAAGAAGAAAACAAAATGAAGGTGAAAGCAAGTCAGAGGCAAGTTAGAGTCTAGCCCTTTTTGAGATACAAACCTAAGGCCTTGATTTGAAAAAAAAAATCAAAGAAATGCGTTGTGATGCCCCTGAGCGCAGAAGTTGCGAAATGAATCGGTATCGCCCTTTTTTTGTGAGTCCCTCTCCTTGCTTAACAATATTTCTGATCCACTATTATAATATTTAAAAGTTATTTCATAGAAATTATTATACGTATCTTTCATATAATGCTTTTGGATATGCACGTCATTCATATAGTGATTTAGGGTCCATTCTTATCAACATTTATATCTACATATTTTTTTAACTTAATTTATAATTTAATAATTAATTATTAATAAAATCAAATATTACAATTATTAAAGATTACTTGAATCAATAAAATTTGAATCATTAAGATATATTCATGGAGATAAAAATTATTAAAATTACTATCTATTATTAAAATTAAGAATCATTAAGAATAAAAAAATATAAAATTAAGAATTATTGAAAAATGAATTAGATATAAATTTATTGGGGTGATAAAAATATTAATGTGCCCATTACAACAAAAAAAATCATGTGATTAGAGATGTCAAAACAGGTTGAACCCACCGGGTTGGTCAGCCAAACCTACCATTTTTGGCGGGCTGGATTGAAATTTTGAGTCCGCCAAAAAATTTCAACCCGCCTAACCCGCGGGTTTTGGCGGGCTTGGCCCCAGGGCCAAGTTTTTTTTTTTGAAAAGGAATTTATAATTTGTACTAGACTAAAAATATGGGCCAGAAGACCTCGGCCCCCAACCACTAGAGCTCAACCACAGGTCCTAGAGCTCGGCCATAGGTGCTAGAACTCGGCCAGAGATCCCAAAGCTCAACCACATGGTGCCCAGTCTCCTACGGATTTATCCTAGATTTAGTCGAGGATACCTTCCAAATCCCATATAGGATCCCCCTATTTCTCATTATATCATGTCATTATTACATTATATCTCATATATTGTATCATATCTCCTGTGTATACAGAATATATCTGATATATGCCAAATCCCAAGAATATCTCCCTTATACAAGGAAGATATTCTCCTGACTTATCACGGGGTCACCTCACACTATATAAAGGGCTCAACGCCCCCACGTATCACGAGCTAATTACATGCTATTTTTTACCACTCTACACTTCTTTCATTTACTGACTTGAGCGTCGGAGTATTTTCGTAGGCACCTCACCCCCCGCTTGCACGGACGTTGGAGCTAACTGCACCCTTATCGCTATTTCCAAGTAAGAACATTGGCGCCAATCGTGGGGCCGGTAAGCAAGCCTAACTCACAACCTCAAAACTCGTTACCTATGGCTAATGCATCCAGCCAAAACACACCCCCAACCAACCAGCCTTTCCCTAACCTCGACCAGCTATTGGAAAAGAATCGAAGACTGGCCGAATAACTCCATAAGCTGCAAGAAGAAAACCAATCCTTGAAGGCAGAAACCGCCAAAAAAGGAACTACCAATCCGAGGAATACCGAACATGCCAACTATGATTTTTGCAATGGTAAAACCCAACATCCAACCTATCAAGCCAAGTCTGAAGACGAGCTTGAAACCATAGACTGTGGGCTATTCTCCAAGAGACTCATGGCCGCAAACCTACCTGTCAACTTCAGGCTCCCGACCTCATTCTGCCCTTATAATGGAACCGGAGACCCACAATCATTTATCACAGTGCTCAGATCCATGATGCTCATCGACGGAGCCACGGACCAAATCCTTTGTCGAACTTTCCCATCCTTCCTTGAAAAATCGACGCTCCTCTGGTTCTCAACCTTGCCCTGGAATTCCATCCACAGGTTCGATGACCTGGTAAGAGCTTTCTCCAATAGATTCGCGTCCTCTAAAATCTACACCAAAACCTCAGACTCTTTAGAACATGTTAGGTAGGGGCCCGATGAGTCCCTAAGAGCTTACCTGACACTGTTCCAGGAAGAAGCGTCGCAAATCCCCGACCTCAACCCCGCCGTCGAGCTCCACCAACTCCGAATACGCCTCCGCTCAGGGCCCTTCAAAGAAAACCTGGCAATTCATAGACCGGGAACCATACACGAATTCCGCAAGAAGGCCCTCGGATTCATCAATGCCGAGGAGCTCCGAGCTGCCGAGAAAAGTCGGAGACAAGAGAAAGACAGCTCGGCACAAAGGCATAAAGAAGACAAATTCAAGAACTAATGAAACTCAGAATCTTCTGAACCAAGATTCACCACCTATACACCACTCAACGCCCGGGCGAGCAAAATACTGAGGGAAATATTCAGTGCTCAACTAATGAAGCCAATTAAAGGCGAACCTCTACCAGGTCCTAAAGGCGCGGATAAGAACAAAATCTGCAAATACCATAATACCACAGGTCACACAACCGACGAATACAGAAACCTGAAAGCACAGATTGAGTGCCTTGTCCGACAAGAATACCTGAAGCAATTCGTCAAGGAAAAAGAAGGAGAGAAGAAAAGAAGTTGAGGGTGAAAAAGGAAAAAGCACCACAGTCCCTCCTCGTTAGACAGCGAATCCCCACCGAGGCACAAAAGGTCCTAAAGGAGAACACAGTCCCACACTCCCAAGGAAACTAAAATTCGAGGAGTTGTTGAACACATTACAGGGGGATTTGTAGGAGTAGGAGAGAATAGCTCAGCAAGGAAAAAATCACTCCGAGCAACAATATCACTTGAAGGGGCATCACACCCATCAAAAGCCAAGACTAAAAACCCGGTAATATCTTTCTCAGACTCATATTACAAAGGAATTGATGAAAATTTACGTGATCTTATCGTGATTTCCATCCTTGCTGGCAATTTTCTGGTCAAGAAAGTCCTAGTGGACTAAGGGAGCTCGGCTAAAATCCTCTTTTACACCACCTTCAAATGGATGCAACTCTCTGAAAGCTCCCTCTTTCCATACAACGGCGAACTAGTCAGATTCACAGGCAACAGGGTGAAGGCACTCGGCTATGTGTGGCTATGGACCACATTCTGCACGGAACCCCTGACAAAAATTGTCGACCTCCAATACCTCATCACAGACGCCAACAGTCCCTATCACATAATTGTAGGGCGACCATCACTCAACGCCCTAAGAGCCGTGGTTTCAACACCACACCTGGCCATGAAGTTCCCAGTCTCCGAATCTAAGGTCAGAGTAGTCCACGTTGATTAGAAAGAAGCAAGAACATGCTATAACGAATGCTTGAAGAAAAAATCCTCCGAGGAAAATAAGGCCGAGCAAGTACACAGTGTCTGTCATAATGACCAGACCCCCCTGATCTCCGAGCTCGACCCTAGAGGAGAAATTCAAAACCGACCCCAGCTAGCAGACAACTTGCAACCAGTCCGAATTGGCAAAGAAGCCAATCAAGTAACATTCATCGGAGCCGACCTCCCTCTGGACCTATAGCAGGGCTCACCTCCCTACTTCTGGAGAATGCCAACCTTTTCACATGGACCCCGGCAGATATGCTAGGGATAAGCCCAGATGTAATTAGCCACAAACTCATGGTCGACCCTAAAGCTCGACCAATTGAACAGAAGAAAAGGACTCTCGGAGCCAACTGACAAAAAGCAGCCCTTGAAGAAACAAAGAAGCCCTCAAGGCCAACTTTATTAGGGAAATCAGATACACCACGTGGCTTGCAAACGTAGTTATGGTAAAAAAAAAAGCATCAGGCAAATGGCGCATGTGCGTGGATTTCATCGACCTCAACAAGGCCTGCCCAAAAGATTCTTACCCACTGCCCAGCATCAACAAGCTTATCGACAACACATCCGGGTACCAATACCTGAGCTTCGTGGATATATACTCTGGCTACAACCAAATCAGAATGCACCCAAAAGATGAAGAGAAAACCGCATTCCTTACTGAAGATGCCAACTTCTGCTACTGAGTCATGCCCTTCGGCGTGAAGAATACAAGAGCCACCTATCAAAGACTCATGAATAAAGTCTTCGAAGAACAAATCGATAGAAATGTCAAAGTATATGTCGACGACATGGTGGCAAAAACCCCTGCAACTAGAAATCACATCGACGACTTGGAAGAGATATTCGGACAGTTGAGAAAGTACAACATGAGACTTAATCCAGAAAAGTGCATGTTCGAAGTTCACAAGAAGAAGTTCCTCGGATTTATGCTCACAAACAGAAGGATAGAAGCCAACCCTAACAAATGCCGGGCAATACTAGAGATGAGAAGCCCAAGCTCGGTCAAGAAAGTACAGTAATTCACGGGTAGACTTGCGGCCCTATCTCGATTCCTGTCAAGATTGGCAGAAAGAGCAGCCCCATTCTTCAAAATACTGAAAAAGCAGACATCGTTCGAGTGGTTCGAAAGATGTGAAAAAGTCTTCACCAAGCTGCCTTTAATCCGAAAGGTGCAACACAAAAGTAGGAGACCTAGACTAGCAAAATCCACTCCTTAACTACCTTGCAACCGGAGAAATCCCGAGCTCAATACCGGACGGAAGAGATTTAGAAGACAAGCAAGCTTCTACACCTTTTGCGGAAGACTATTGTTCAGAAGGGGATATTCACTCCCACTCCTAAAATGCCTCGACTCTCATGAAGTAAACGATGTAATGGCCGAAGTACATGAAGGAGTATGCGAAAATCACATCGGAGGCTGAGCCCTAGCTGCCAAAATACTCTGAGCAGGATATTTCTGGACCACCATGAAAACTGACTGCACAAAGTTCGTGAGAAAGTGTTACAAATGCCAAAGGTTCTACGAAGTCTCCCAGAAACACCCAGAGCTATTACATTTCTCCAAAGCAAGCTGGCCCTTCCACAAGTAGGGAATCCACCTCCTCGACCCCTTCCCCCTTGCACCAGGACAGCTAAAATACTTAGTAGTGGCCATTGACTACTTCAACAAGTGGATCGAAGCGGAACCTCTGGCAACAATCACTGTGGAAAAGGTCAGGAAATTCATCTGGAAAAGAATTATATGCAGATTCGGACTTCCCAAAGAACTGATCATCGATAATGGCACACAATTCACAAATCGAAAATTGAAGGAACTTTGTGACAATTTCCAGATCAGACACATCTTTGCATCTATAGAACATCCCCAAACCAATGGCCTAGCAGAAGTAGCCAACAAAGTCATCCTTACAGCCTTAAAGAAAAAGCTTGACAAGGCTAAAGGCCTCTGGGACGGGCACCTTCCCAAGATCCTTTGGGGATACCACACCACTGCTTAATCCTCAACACAAGAGACACCGTACAGACTCGCCTTTGGCAGTAAAGCTATGTTCCCAGTAGTGGTCACCCAACCCAATACCCGCCAACTTGCATTCACAAGTACGACAGATGAAGAAAAATGAAGGGCAGAGTCAAATCTTATTAAAGAAGACCGAGAACTAGCTCACATCAAAGAACAAGCAACCAAACAGAGGGTGGCTTGAGTCTACAACAAGAACTCGACCCAAGAGCCTTCCAAGTTGGGGACTTTGTCCTACGCAAGCTTGAATAACAAAGAAAGCCTCCAAGAGAAGGAAAACTAGCTCCAAAGTAGGAAGGACCTTTTCGAATCACCCAAGATGACAGCCGAGGAACCTATAAGATCGCCGAGCTCTCAGGACAAGACCTCCCACGGACATGGAATGCCTTGTCCCTAAGGAGATATTGTAGCTAGTAAGCCAACGCCTTAAATCATATTCGATGGGTGCACTCTTTTTCCTTTGTTGGGTTTTATCCCACTGGATTTTACCAACAAAGGTTTTAATGAGGCATGATCGGATGTGAGCCGAACACTTCAGTGGCAAGAAAATTTATAAATGTAACATACTTTATTTTAATGTTATATCATTATATTATGTCTCTACAGATACACATTAAATCTCAGCACGTTTGAGTCGTGAAAGCGCACTACAAACCCACCATACTCACATTAAATCTCAACATGTTTGAGTAGTGAAGGCGTACCCAAAGCCGCCACATTCACAGTAAACCTCGACACGTTCAAGTTGTGAAGGTGCACTAAAAAAGCTGCCATACGTAAACCTCGGCACTAGCCGAGTTGTGAAGGTGCACTAAAGCCGCCATACTCACGTAAACCTCAGCACCAGCCGAGTTGTGAAGGCGCACCAAAGTCACCATACTCACAGTAAATCTTGGCACCAACCGAGTTGTGAAAGCGCACTAAAGTCGTCACACTCACAGTAAACCTCGGCACTTATATAAACCTCAGCACCAACCAAGTTTGGAAGGTCCATCAAAGGGTGACTGACTTAAATCTCGACACCAGCCAAGCATAAAAGTCCACCTTAATTCCAGCCAGGCACCAAAGCCCTGGTCCTATCAAAGATATCTATATCATTAAACAGGTCTTTGCCTCTACATAAACTACTACTCTTCTAGAATATGGACAAGGTCCCACCAGGCACTCTACCTTCTTAGGCTGAGTTCTCAACAAAGCCCTGGTACCACTAGACACTCCACCTTTTTAGGTGAGCTATGCTATCGTCTACCTAGAGATGCTTCTACTCATAATCTTCCTATTTTTAATCTGAAGATTATTTACATACATATTTGTACCGGTGCCAGGTACCAGGCCTGCTCTATCACTCACAACTATGGTAAGACGTCCAACTCTTAGTGAAAATGAAACAGCCTCGACGATAGCCGAGCAAGACTACCACCCAAGACGTCCAACTTCCGACATGCAAATAGGACATCCTCAACCCTGGCCAAGCATCTCCAAACTACTCAAGAAGGAGCAACTTTTGCGAGCAAGCATAACAAAACAAAAAGAAACTGATTAACAGATTTGACCTAGCATTTACTATTGCTAGAGAGCATACTCGACTAACCTCAGAATGTATCCTGACACATGTTCAGACATTTGACCACTAAAGCCTACCCAAACCAAGCAACAAACAATAAGCCTACTCAGTCGAGCTCGACACATAGTACTCGGCAATAGACTACTCGGCCTACGACCAAGCTCGGGGGCTATGTACTACTCCAGAAATATCAGGCCTTCAATGATGAACCATCCTCGGAACAGCTCCGAACACACCATGGACATAGGGACGAAGATAATCAAAACGCAAGAAACAAAGAGCTAAAAAGCTACCCCCAGGTCACAATCAAGACAAATCGCCGTCCTCGACCGAACTTGGCAATAGGAACTTAATTTTAAACTCTAAATGGGTAAATCTTGTCAACAAGAAAACCCCAACAAAATCTTCAAACTCACAAGCGAAAGGAATAGAAGTCTCTGCTCTTAACCCACATAAGACCGTGGAACAATTAATAAACTAGAGGCCTTAATCGCCCATTGACAAAGGCAAAAGTGCGCTATGTCATCTAAATATCCATGACTAGTGCCACTTTGAATGAATACATTCGAGAGGCCTCCATATATCCGACGCAAGCTCATAACCGATCAAGAAGACCTAGGAGTCATACAAATTTGACTACAGGCCAACAGCTCGCCCTAGTCAGCACAAGCTCGAACCTTAACTTAGGTCGCCCTCAAGCAACTGCAAGACCACTCAAAATGGGCCAAGAAGTCACTTCTAGCAAAGATAGCAACACAAACACTATTATCAAGGACTGGGGGCTCACCGCTCTGATCTAATAGCTCACAGCAGCCGAGAAGAAACACCACAACCATATTTGCATAATCAGGAAATCCAAGCTTACTCAAAGTCCTCGACCCACATGACCACCATGCAACTCGACTTACATGCTCGACCAACAGCTCGCATAAAGACCTTGACCCTAGAGGCACATCCTACGTAATCATATGCTCGACCAATAGCTCGTGCAAGAAGCACCAAGCGACATTCAGCAAGTTCGCTCATTCGAGCTCGACATGTAGTCCTCAGCAAACTACCTTAGTTATGACACCTCGACACCAGCTACTCGGCTTACGACCAAGCTTGGGGGCTATGTACTGGACTAAAACTATGGGCCAGAAGACCTCGGCCCCCAACTACTAGAGCTTGACCACAGGTCCTAGAACTCAGCCACAGGTGCTAGAGCTCAACCAGAGGTCCCAAAGCTCGACCACACGGTGCCCAGTCTCCTACAGATTTATCTTAGATTTAGTTGAGGATACCTTCTAAATCCCGCACAGGATCTCCCTATTTCTCATTATATCTTGTCATTATTACATTATATCTCATATATTATATCATATCTCTTGTGCATACAGAATATATCTGATATTTGCTAAATCCTAGGAATATCTCCCTTATACAAGGAAGATATTCTTCTAACTTATCACGGGGTCACCTCACACTATATAAGGGGCTCAATGCCCCCAGATATCACGAGCTAATTACATGCTATTCTTTACCACTGTACACCTCTTTCATTTACTGACTTGAGCGTCGGAGTGTTTTCATAGGTACCCCACCCCCACTTTCACAGATGTTGGAGCTACCTGCACCCTTACCGCTATTTGCAGGTAAAAACATAATTTATTCGTAAAAAAGTAAGAAACATGTGACCTAAAAAAGAAAAAAGTAAGAAATATGTACAATCACGAATACAGTAAATTATACAGTTGGCACCATTCACTCAAAGTTAAAACTTAAAATAAAATAGTGCCATAACTCATAAATAACACAACTAACAATAACATTTTTTGGTCCAAGTTAATATATAGTTGTTATGGACCTTAAAAATTGGATATACATAAATAAAAAATATTATTTAAAAAAAAATTTTAAAAATTCATCAAAATATTAAAAAAATATTTATTTTGAATTTTTTTAATTTTTTGACGGACTAACCTGCCAACCTGTCAGTCCGCCCTAAAATGGGCTCGGCTAACTATTTCAACCCATTTTATTTTGGCAGGCCGGCCCGCCCTACCCCGTTTTTTGTGGGCTTTTAGCGGGGCAGGTCTAAACGGGGTGAACTGGGTTGTTTTGACACCCCTATATGTGATATGGAAAAAAATTGAATGTTTAATCAGATTAACAAAAAATGAGACTATTTACCGAGAACAATAAAAAAGAAAAGAAAAACAAGAAAAATGAAAGTTTCTAGATCTTACTCTTGGCTTTTTTTGTTGCATATTGGACAGTGAACATAAAGAATGGATGGCTATTGTAATCAGATTATCTGAGATGGTCATAAAATTATACCTTCAATAATCTCTAAGCTCTTACAAATAATTTTGATAATTTTATATTTTAAAATATTTGAATGAATTTTGAAAAAAAAAAATCAAATCATACAATTCATGACAATTTTGATAATTTTATATTTTAAAAGATTTGAATGAATTTTGAAGAAAAAATTTAGTATTGAAAACTATTAAAAAAATTGGACAAGATTTGAAAAAGAAAAAAATGTATGATAGAGATTTATCATAATCTTATTTATAATTATAAATTATTAATGATTAAGATTTCGTATAAAATTTATTGATTGTGTAATCTACTATACTAATATTTCAGACTTATTTCATGAAAACTAGTACATGTATCATTCGTATAGAAATTTACACTTTACGTGTTATTCATACAGTGATTTAAGCCCCACTTTTCTCAATCTTTATGTCTAAAGATTTTTTAAAATTTAATTTATAATTTACTTATTAATTATTTTCATATGAAATAAAATCATATATTATAATCTTTAAAGAATCAAATATTACAATCATTTAAAATTATAATTTGCACTAAGAGAGAATCTATGTCAATATAATTACGATCTATAATTAAATTAAGAACCATTAATAGCCTTATATTATGAAGGTAATATAAAATAAAGAAAATATTTTTAAAATAAATAAACTTTAAAATCAACATTTTTTTAAAGAAAACAGATAGGTCAAATTGTTAAGGAATTATTAATTGATTGATTTTGATATGATAATAATTCAGATTTCAATTTCTACCAAATTTACTCTAAATCAAATATGATCAGAATTTATATAATACTAATAATTAAGATTTATTACATAAAAAATCTTCCATGCGTTATTCATAGAATATTATACCCATTATTTTCATAATTTTAACACTTAAAGTAAGTTTTTGTGTTTAATTTTCTTTCTACTCATCAATTATTTTTTTCAATCATAACTTCATATCTCTCTACTAATAACAATAATAATATAAAAAATAAAACATAGCATAAACAAAATTATAATTCAATATATTATATCATACAAATTTTATATACATAATTATAGTATTAATGATAACAAAGCTATTATAATTGTGTTGTATTAGTAGTATTTGTTATCATAGATATTTATGTTTTGAATTTCAAATTATTTTTAAAATTTTTCCTTTTTGAAATTTTTTAATAAATCTATAAATATCAATAGAAATTCAAATCTTCATATGAAATGAAAAATGGGGACCTGTGATAGACTTGTGGATGAGAATGAAAGTAAAATTCTAAATGAAGACATGATTAGGGGAAATTTTCTATCTTTAAAGCTAGAACTTTTGAAAATTATAATAAAAAAATTATCTATTTACCTGCATCACTATATTTTATTTAATTTTTATAACTTAAATATTCCAATTTATCAATTTCATAATTTTTTTCCTACTAATTTTTTTGAAAAAAATACTTTCAATTTTTTAACAGTAAAATATTTAAAAAAATCAATTCCACAATTTACACTTCTTTGATAATGATATTAAATATTTATTAATTTTAAAAAGTAAATAATTATATTATTTTTATTAAAAAACATTATAATTGATATACTACTCTAATAATTAAGATTATATAAATTAGAATTATATATAAATGAATTCTTACTAATTATTACATATTAATTATAATATATATTTTAAACAGAAAAATCATTTATCCATATCTCAACTTTCTATTCAAAATACAACATTTAGGTATCTAACATATCATCATTATGAGGCACACAATGCCACTCAATCCACAATATAATCAAAATAATGTAATGTTTGGAGATAAGCGGCCTTATGGGTCAAAATAGCTAAGAGAATACTCAATCATGGCCTCAGCCTACAAAATACAAGACATAGAAGAAATAAGAGGTCCTGTAATCTAGATACAAAAAAAAATATCCAAGTTCGAACTCAAAATAAAATGACATATAATTCCATAAGCATAAAGCAAAATGACTTGAAGATTTTGACATATCAAATGAGATCAAGTGATATAGCACAATCTCTAAAACAGTACTCTAGTAGCTAAGTCTCTGTATCAAGATCTACCTGCTCATCTATAGATGATATGGAAAAAGAAGAAAGGGGTCAAAAATCAATTGAATGAAATCATGGTAGGGGCATATGCAATTAACATGACATTATAATCATCTCCAATCTATCTTGGTTTCCTTTGAAATCATTATTATTGAAAGTTGCGGTGCACCTTAAATAAATATACATGATTCTCAAGTAGGGTAAGCCTTTTATGTCATCAATACCAACTTCACAATCTTTGGTAGTATCTTCATTACATATTGAATAATCCATTTATGAAGCACTGTGGTTATACACTTCGACTTTAAAATAGAAGCCTCCTTTATATTTAAAAAATAAGAAATATTCATGTCCCAAACAAGAATGCTCTGTAAATTTGTTTATTTATGGTTGCACTAAAATATAAGAAGATGGAAACTCTTAATTTAAGCTAAGATGCTATCAAAATTTTGTCAGAAATTTTGTTAAGTAAATAAGATTAAAAGTAGTTGTACTACAAATTTAAATAGCAATTGAATTTGTATTTGAAAGTAATAATCTGATGTCTTTAAAAAAAAGTAAGGTCTAGGGTCTATCATAAGTGCAATGTTACCTTCAAACCAATCATGGATGTATGATAGATTGCTTCCTAATAGAGGGGCATTAAACTGGAATTTTATAGTGGTGTTGAGGAATTTATGATGGTAGTATGTCAATCACAAATTAATGAGGCAAAAGTTAGGTGTCTATGTAATAAGTGCATATATAAGAAGTATTTAGATAATGATACAATAAGGGTTCATTTGTACAAGTGGGGATTCATACCTGACTATTGGGTTTGGACTGACCATGGAGAGACAGTTAATGCATGAAATCAGGTGGGTATGTTTCGGATTGAAAGTAGTTCTGGTGGGATCCATGTAGGTCAACATGATGTGGGGTAATGTGCTATGAGAGGATAACCTGGTTAGACATCAAAAGATAGTTTTTAACACTGCTGGTCTTGAATTTGCAGCTCGTTATTCACAGCCTTCAATCGAGGAGCCTAACCAAGATGCTGCTAGGTTTTATAGTCTCATAGAGGTTGTCAATCTACCTTTATGGGAGGATTGTGTTCACTTCGAGTTATCATTAGCGGTTCAAATGTTGAGCATTAAGTCAGAAGGAAATCAAAGCCAAAGTTCTTTCAATCAGTGGACTGCATTAATAAGTAAGCTAAGTCCAAATCTTGATGTAATTTCAAAAGATTTTTATCAAGCTAAAAAGTTAGTTTCTAACTTGGGTTGAAGGAAATAAAGATTAACTGCTACTTGAAAGGTTGCATGCTTTATTATAAAGATGATATTTCATTGACTGTGTGCAAGTTTTGTCAAGAGCCTAGGTTTGAACCCAAGAGTCATGGAAGTAGGAAGTTTAAAGATATCCCTTAGAAAAGAATGCATTATCTACCCTTAATCCCTAGACTTAGGAGACTCTATGCATCAATGAGCTCAGCTTCTCATATGAGGTGGCACAGTGAAAATCGGAGGGATAATGGTGTGATGACACATCCATCGCACAGTAAAGTGTGGAAATATTTCGATCAACAATATACTAATTTTGCCTTTGACCTTCGAAAGTTTAGATTGAGACTCTGTTCAGATGGATTTGCTCTGAATAACCAATTTAGTAAACCCTATTCATGTTAGCCCGTAATTGTTACACCTTATAATCTCCCTCCTGAAATATAATGAGAGATCCCTACCTATTCTTAACATGTATAATCCCTAACCCGGATAATCCAAAAGCTAAGATTGTTGTGTATCTTTAACCTTTATTGATGAATTGAATAAGTTATGGTGCCATGATGTTCTCACTTACGACATTTCAACAAAGCAGAATTTCATGATGAGGGCCGCATTAATGTGGACTATCAATAACTTTCCAGCTTATGGAATGTCATCTGGATTGATGACTCAAGGAAAATTAGCATGCCCGATTTGCATGGACGATACAAAGACATTCACCTTCAAACATAGTGGAAAGAACTCTTTGTTTGATTGTCATAAGAGGTTCTTAGATGCTAATCATTCATATAGGTGAATTAGTTGTGGATTTAAAAGTAATTCTATTGAACATAAGGAGCCTCCAAATAGAGTAAGTGGATGCCAATTGTGGGGTCGAGTTAAGGATTTTCCAAAAATAATAGAAGTCGAAAGGATAGTGCGATAGTCGGGTATAGGGTATCTCATAATTGGATCAAACAAAGTATTTTCTAAGAGTTACCATATTGGAAGGACAATTTAGTGCGTTATTGTTTAGATGTCATGCACATTGAGAAAAATGTATTTGACAACATTATGAATACTGAATGGATACAGATTGAGCCAAAGACAATGACAAGGCAATGCATGATCTAGCTAAATATTGCATGCGCCCTGATTTGCATTTACAAGAATTAAGAGATGGTCGTTTCTATAAACTAAAGGCCAGATATGCTCTGAATTCCACTTAGAAACAGGTTGTTTGCCTGTGGTTGAAGGGATTAAGAATGCCCGATGGTTTTTCTTCTAACTTTAGTAGGTGTATCAATGTTGTACAGTGTAAGCTTGTTGGCATGAAAAGCTATAATTGTCATATCTTCATGGAGTGTTTGCTTCCAATTGCATTTAGAGAGCTACCTGATGTTGTCTAGAAGTCCCTAACTGAGTTGGGCTAGTATTTCAGGGATTTATGTTCTTTTTCTCTTAGGGTTGATGATCTGCTTGTGATGGAAAAAAATATTCCCATAATTATGTGCAAATTAGAGAGAATTTTTTCCTTCCGGGTTCTTTGACTAATACTTGCCTGTACATTTGGCATATGAAGCACGAGTGTGTGGACCAGTTCAGTACATGTGGATGTATCCATTTGAAAGGGAAGTAGAAGGGTTTAACAGAACCTAGAAAAATAGGTATCAAGTCGAAGGATCAATATGCCAAGCCTATCTTGCAAAGGAGACTTCAAATTTTTGCTCATTTTACTTTCAGCCACATGTTCAATCTAGGCGAACTCGGGTTAGTCATAATGATGATGGAGGGGAGTGTTCTATTCCACCAATATTGTCCATATTCAATCAACCTAGTCAAGCTGCTGGAAAGAGCAAGGCCCGAAAGCTGACTTCCGAGGAGTGGAATTCTGCTAACATTTTTTGCTAAATTGTGAGGAGGTGCAACCATTCAGATTGTAAGTCAATAACTTTTTTAAAAATCTCTAATGAGATGTTATGCATTCTTACAATAACTTACAATATATGTTCAACAACAGAGACATTGAACAATTAAATAGTCAAGATTCTCTTCAACAATTTTCGAACCGGTTCAGATTATATGTAAGTCCATTCTGTTAAAATATGTAACCTAATATATTTTTCTCAGTTAATTTTATTTGATAGAAGTTAGTTTGACATTTCAAACTTAATGTACGTAGGTCCATAACAAAAATAATAGTGTAACATGTGTTCATTTGCTTAAACTAGCTTAGGAGCCCAAAAATAAAGTTATAAATTGGTCCATGTACTATGTTAATGGGTACAAGTTTCACATAGCTGATTGAGGTATTGGGAAAAAAATCAACAATACTGGTGTTTGTGTTAAGGTGATGCTGGAGATGGAGAATATGATTGGAATGGGGTTGTTAAGAAAATCCTTGAGTTTGAGTATGTTGGCAAGCCAATGAAAAAATGTGTGCTATTCAAATATGAATGGTATGATCCAATGTGACTCACTAGGACAACAACACAACAATTACAAAATCATTGAAATCAACTACAGTAGAAGATATGGAAGATATGATCCATTTATTATAGCCTGAAATGCTAGACAAGTTTATTATATGTTTTATTCGGGGAAAAATAGGTCACGCTAGAGGATTGTGACCAAGACAAAACCAAGAGGTAGGATTGAAATAAAAGAAGATAATGTTGAAGATGTTTTTCAAGCGAACGATCTACCTCCTTCAAGGGTAGTAGTTGATGGAGACAATCCTGAATATCCTCTTCCGTTAACAACTATGGAAATTTATATAATTGAATATACAAGTAATCTCACAATGAGAAGTGATAGTAATGGTGATGATTCGTATAATGATCAACAACAAAGTGATTATGAAACAACCCTGAACTTTCAGAATAACTAACGTGTCTAATATTATGTGCAATATTGTTATGAAATTATTTGAAATTTTCTAATGTAATTTATACTTTTTTTGTTGTTTCTTTTAATTGTTTCAGTATAGTTGGTAAAGACAGAGGCCGACCTCAAAAGGTCGGGTTACCCACTGCTCCCTCCACCTCTGCCCCTCCCATCGCCTTTGGTACACCCCTATCACCACCCTTCCTATCACCTCTGCGATCGTCTTTTCCACTACCTCTACCACCTCTGCCTCAGTCCCTGCCACCACCACCCTTCTCTTTAGGATGATACCCACTCCTGGGTATACTAGCCCCCCACTTCCCCCTTATTCCCAGTCATAACCCATCCATAGTAGTGCCTCTCCCTTAACCCTATCATTGCCTCGACTCTTGGCCTTGTGTCTCACTAGACTTCTGCATCCTCAAGTGGGTTACAAACTCGGGACCCGGATGGGAGGCCCCTCGGGCAGATGGTAGGCCACTTGAGCCTGACGGTAGACCGCTCCGACAAATTAGGCTGGACGATAAAGATAGGTAAGTTCTTGTACAATTGTTCTATTACATTCTAATTTTGCATTACATATGACATTTAAATGTTTATATTTTTGTAATAGCTTTGACTTGTTTGCTGAGGCTCACCATAGGATCATAAAGGTTATATAGATGCTGTATAACCGTCTATGGTCCACCTAAACTGACATCCCTGTTGATGTCAAGAAGGTGTGGTGGCGGGAGTGGAAGGTAATTCTATGAATTATTCGCTTTTGTTAAATTATATATGTTTATATTATTTAATTATCCACTTATGATTACTAATATGTTGTATTTTTGTGCATGAAGAGGAAATTTTGCATTCAGCCTGAGCATGAGCCTGCTGTTAGACATGACACACGATGTCTGCAAGGGGCATATTCGCTCGTGGCTGAGTGATGCCAACCTTAGTAAGTTGCAGCGCCATCTGGCCTCTGACTCGACATTCAAGGACAGATCGAACAAGGGGAGGACAAATCAGGCATCCCAGAAAGGCGAGTCATTGCATACTGATGGCTCGAGCACCCAGGAGGGTACTCGAAAGCGTCTAATAAGTCCTTAAGTCTTTAAATATTAGCTTATTACATTTTAATTATGGCAAATACTATGTTTTTATGACTTTCTTTCTTATGCATATCTATGCAGTCAAGAGGGTTAAATTGCCCTCTGACTTAGGGAGAGCTCTTTAGGGAGACCTACACCCAAAAAGGTGCGGTGGGAGTAGATTCCGAAGAGGCCTAAGTATATCCTCACTCTGAGGCCACTTACGTAAGTTTTACTTCAGCTACCTTTTTACTTTATTTTTATTACTTTTTCCATTTATGTATTAATTATTGTTTACAATTTTTTTTCCTTTTCTCTTTTGTAGCATGACTTCACAAACCTATGGGAGTAGGTGCAGACCCAGTATCAGACCCAGATGGCTAACCCTGTGCTAGATGCTGATATCATTCCTCCTCCAAATAAGGAGGATGTATGGACCTAGGTGGTTGGCAGTCCATACAAGAGTCACAGATATGGGATGGGGTACTACCCTGACAGTAGATCCTTGTCCTCTGCCACCGGGTCTGCTATTGGGGATGGCACCTTGAGGGAGTGTGTGCATGCTCTAAACCAGGAGCTACAACATGAGGCACAACTCATCTAGCAGCAGCAGGAGCTCCTTCAGCAACTCCAAGAGCAGGTAGTAGGCCGAGCTGCAATGGAGTAGGAGCTAAGGGAGGTCCGACAACTTAAGCTGTCCATGGAGGAGCAACGGTGGGAGAAGGCCATGAAAGAGAAGATCAAGTTCAGAAAGATGCCGCAGAAGGTCATTGCTGATCTTATGACCTTCTTTAGGGACATAGGCTTTAGGATCCTTTGGCTCTAACAAGATACCACCATAGATTCCTTTCCCCTCCATTATTGAGGGCTCCTCTCCCTTCGATGTCGTAGATGACTCTGCTGGGTTCGATGATGATGATGATGGCGCCGATGATGCTGATGACTAGTAGGACTTTAGCTAAATTTTTATTTTTGATACTTTATTCATCTATTGCCCCTTGTATAGATTTTGATATTTTATTCTTTTTTATTTTATTTATGATACTTTGTTTTGTGATTGTATCAGTGTATTTACTTAACAGTTATTTTATAATTTTTTACTTAATATCATTTTAATCAATAATTGAATTATTATATAAAAAAATAATTAAATGCGATCCATAGCCTATATAGGTATTGTATTAAACCGCAATGACACTAACCCAAATTTTTTTTTATTAAAACAATTATCGACCGGTTTAACCGTCAGTACAATAATTATTTGGTTAATTAAAATAATTTTGAAAAACAATCACCCGTCAATAAGTGAGTAGGTAATATAAATAATTTTTTACCATTATTTTAAGTCTCCTGTCGGTAATATCAGAAACATCCATCGATAATATTAATTTCCTGACGCCACCCGTGATGCCTTTAATCTAATTGTACCGACCGATTTTTATATTTTTTACCTGTTGATATACTTATCAAAAATTACCGACTGTAAACAGTAACCTATCAGTAATAATCGATTGATTGTAAATAATACCCAATGGTAAAATTCTTACCCGTCAGTAACATCGTCGCTTTTCTGCGCATTTCTTGTAGTGATAATCATTGTTTTCAAAATAAAAGTTAAATATTTTCTCAATATTAATTTTAGAAATGTGTATAAAAATAAAAATAAAAATAAAAATATTTCTTAACTTGGTGTGTAAAGCTGAATCATGAAAAAGCAACAAGAATTTTGTTATTTAACTATAATAAAATAATATTTAAAATTAATATTTTAGAAAATATGTATTTTTCTTTTTAAAAATAATTATTATAAAGTATTGTTACAATCAACAATTTGTTCTCTTGGTATATAGTAATAATAAAATTATAAATATATAAATATTTTATATCATTATAAGTCATATATATTTTATTTTGTAAAAAATTAATTAAATTATATAATTTTTAATAAAATTTATTTTGGTAAAAAAAATAAGGTGTGAAAATAGAGAATTAATGAAAGATTTAAAAATAAATTAATTAAATCTTGAAAAAAAGTATTTATATATATAGAATCTATATAGAGTTATCTTCGGTTCCATAGAATTAACCTTAATAGTAGCTTTTGATATCATTATGAGTATTAATAAATAGGGAAATGATATTTTAACTTGTATGGGTATAGACATTCATGTGAGTCTCATGTAATGTGAGGGGAGTGATAGAGAGAAAATAAGTTAAGAAAAAAGTAAATGGTGGGATCCATGTATATTATAAATTGAGTATTTGGATGTTCTAGAAAATTGAGTGTTGAAATAGCAAAATCCGATAATAATTAATGTTATCTAACCATTATTTTTCTTAAAATAGAAAAAGGAAGAATGGCCCTTGCTAAAATTCAACAAACAGCAGCTCAGTGGGAGGGATTTAACCGCTCACCCTCTTTCCCCGAGTCCTTCCTTTACCGCCGCCGCCGCCGCCGCCGTAGCAGCAGCGCGCCAGCCCACTTTCCCTCTGTTTCATCTCTCTCGCTCGTGGTCATCAGGTCGCCGCCGCCTCTGCCTCGCAAGAGGCTATCTGTCTCACTCGGAGGCGCGCTCTGCCGCGCTTGGATCGTCCACGGTCGTTGATATTTTTCCCGTTTAATCTTCTGATTTAAATTCAACTTGTTGTTGAGTGTTCTCTGTTGTTTAGCGTAACCATTATATGCGGTGTGGCCCTTGTGATCTGGGGCTAATTACTCTGTCAATACACATGAGAATCATAAATTACTTTCTCAGAAATTTCCTACTTTTAGGTATTTGACTCTCTGCTCTAAAACTAGTATCATAGGCTATGCATACGGCCAACGAAAAATTATAAAAAAAAAGAAGAAAAAGCTGACCAGTTTTGCTGGCCGACCTGTGGCCAGGGTTGTCCATTTCACACCTCTATTATTGCTTGGTAAATTCATAACAAATTTCAAGTGATAGGATATTTTTCATTACTTGTAATTGAAATGTTACTTCATAGATATGACACATGAATTGTTATATTTTATACCATTAAAATTTTAAGTAGGGTATAATGTTGTGATTATTTAATCATTACCAGTCTATGAGTCGAGACGTTGAGTTCAGGATTTGAGTTCGCTGAAACTTTGCTGATTTACATAAACACTCGAGTTTGACAATTTTGCCTAAATGTAACCATTGAATTTTTAATGTTGTGTAAGCAGATGCTAGATGGTCGTATAGTTGCTTTCCTTTTGGGGCTTTTGTTGCCTGCTGTGGTAGTAGACGCAAGTGCTGGTGATGCTGATCCGCGTTATAGGTACGCTATTCCTATCTTTCTATTGTCTTCCTTATGAAAGATGTCCTTCATTGCAAATTTTGTTTTTATTTGGAATGAGTCATATACAGTTTATTATTTTTCATTTTTGGCTTATGATAAGAGATTTTGGGCGGGGATTTGGTAGAGATAAATACATTTCAAGTTTGCTTTATTCTGATTCTACAATTTGGGGCTTTACTTCTTCAGCTTTGCGGAAAGCCCGACAAGTTGAGGTTTGTGTTGTTTAGAGATGCATTTCGTATTGGTGGCAGAGTTGTAAACTTGTAATAATTTTCTTTTGTTTCTTCAGTTTGTATATTATCATGGTTGAGCTTGAGCGCTCTTTTCTGAGCTTCTATTTTTTTTTTTTTTTCAGCGCTAACTGCTGGTTGCTTGTAGCTTTCCAAAATCTATATTGATTTGACATTAATTGAATTTGAAATTACAAAGCTATTAGTCCTACGAGGAAAAACTTAAATTGTCTGTGACCATATTCAAATTTACAACAACAATGACATCCAAGCCTTAATGCTAGGTGGGGTTAAGCACATGCATCAATCAATGCCCTAGTGATTTATCAAACACTGAAATTTCCATAAAAAACCATTTTGAGTGATGTCTTTCCCAAAATAGACTACATTCTGTCTACTCCTTCTCATTCCAGTTTTTTCCCAAGCTTCATTCTACAATTCAAGTTTAGGATTTACTCCTTGTCTCAATTGATCAGTTAAGACCTTATCATTAGTAAAAGCATTGAGGTTGTAGTTCTTGGAGTTGGATGCGCCTATTAAGTAGGTTTAATACCATGCTGTACAAGTTTGGACTCAAATTTAACCCTTGGCAAGTGGATATGCTCAATATTTTGTATTTTAGGATTCTATCACGAGATTCAATATTCACAAGCCTTTAGGTATTGGAATACACCATTCTATCTGCATTATGTCAGTTTTGTTAATCCATCTAGCAGCAGCAGCAACAACAACATCTAAGGCTTGTTTCACATAGGACCAGTTTCATGGATTAGACAACGTTATAGTGTCTTGTTATAAATCATTGCATATGTTCTAATTATTAAAATCTACATCTCTTTTGTTAGTTTCACTTATGATTTTTCTTTATGTCCCACTACCTCTAGTTGTTGGACAATCCTACTATCTAAATCTTCCATACATCCAAATTTTAGCAAAATTGGTATTTGGTCCGTTATTTTCTTATTTTGTTTTGGTCCCCTAACTAATTTTCTATTCATTTTGGTTCTCTAATTGCTAATTTTTTGTTCATTTTGAACCCTTATTTTGGTCGTCTAACTCTTTATCATTAAGTTAAACCTGCTACTATAAAACATAACAAAGCAATATCATGTATGATATGTTCTGCAAAGTTAAAGATTGCCTGCAAGTTAAGAAGATTAAGTAAACTGAGAAAAATGACTGAGTTGGTTAGATTTAAGGACATTTTTAACTTACTAGTGAACAGTTAGAGGACCAAAAAGGACAGAAAATTAGTTCAGGACCAAAACAAATAAAAAATTTGTAAAGGGACCAAAATGAAAAGCAAAAATTAAGTTATAAGACTAAAAGATCCATCTTGCCTCGAATTTTTCTATGTAACTACTCCCTTTATGTTTTAAGCGTAGTATTTGGTTAGTTTTCCCCTCTCTATTTAATCTGTGTTTTGCTTTATATACCAGGAGCTGTGTAGCACAATGTGAGGAAAGTGGATGTGTTGGGCAAAGATGTTTTCCAAACTGTAAATTTTCTTCAGATGGAGTACTAACTGATCGTCTATGGTATATGCAAGAACCACTTTACTTACAATGGAAAAAATGGGACTGTCAAAGTGACTGTCGGTACTACTGCATGCTTGATAGAGAGAAAGAAAAGGAGTTGCTTAGTCTCCGCCCAGTCAAATATCATGGTAAATGGCCCTTCAGGCGTATCTATGGGATGCAGGTTTGTCACTGCAAAAGCCATGCACCTTATGTTTTCATTTAGACTTGGTGTTCAAGGTCCCTAAAAATCTTTTGTTTATAGTTTTGACATGTCATCCTTTTATTTAGGAGCCTGCTTCTGTGGCTTTCTCTGCTCTCAATCTTGCAATGCATTTTCATGGCTGGGTCTCCTTTTTTATTCTACTGTATTACAAATTGCCTCTAAAAGATGGAAAGAAGCCATATTATGAATATGCCTGTTTGTGGCATATCTATGGACTCTTATCGCTGAACGCATGGTTCTGGAGTGCTGTATTCCACAGCCGGTAAGCTACTTATGCGGATATTTACAGTATAAGTTCTAGTTTAAACATCTTGTTTTCAAATATCTTTAAATGTGGCTTTATGATATCCTAAGTGTTACAAGAACAAATGGAGTTATTTCTTAACTTTTTGTCTAACTATTCAATCATCACATATGTTGAAATTGAGGGGTTTAGTTAATGAAGGAAGAACATAGAGAAAATAGAGACTCAATAATATGAAAGTATATTTGATATTATGTGTTATGTGATACACTGAGGCAATCCTATTTATAAGTCGAAGATAAAATCTAAACATAATGATAAAATCAACTTAAATTAATCTAAGATATGATATGAAATATTCTAAGATATAATGAAAATATTAATAGATATTACCTTATTTCTAACAACACAAGATATTAACCAACACTACTATTTACAAGAAGACTAAATGAACTTTCTTAATACTAAGGCTATTCTTATGTTTCCACTTAGAGACACTCAACACCTAGGATGAATACTTTGCAGCTGTTTGACTATGAAGAGTGATTGATTTTAAACAGTATTGATCATACTGTCTATTGTTGTTTGTTGCAGTGGTACTTCTTAGTTCGTATGTAGGAGTTCTTAATCACCTAGCGACATAGTCAAATGATGTGACTCAAATTGAATCACAGAATGTGAATATGAAATATTAGTATTGTCTCATGTTAATTTTAGTGTATTGAAATTTCTGAAACTTCCCATTTGTAAGACACATTAAAATTTTTTAATCTGAATTTTTGCCATGAAAATGCAAGACTCACTTAAAACCATTTTGAGCGATCTGTAACATATATAGTTATTTTTTAATTAAAGCTAATGATGATGTTGTTCTGAATTTGTTGACGAAGCTCCCATTGTTCTTCAAGAAATTATCTTGCTCTTGTTTTTATATGTCACCAAAATTTTGAAAAATAACTTAAGCAGCATGTCTTTGTAAAGTACCTGGTACTCATGGAGCAATAGTGAACTAGAATAGAACAATTGTCGAGAATTATATTCTGGAATTAACACAATGCTACAATATTAGTGTGATATTGAGCTTGAAGGAATGAATAACAAGATGAACATTAACAAAAAACGGTAAAACTAGGTATGGCACTTCAAGAGGTCAAATCTCTCCCAAGTAGCTCTTAGAGAGGCCACCACTCTCCCAAGACTTTCCCACTAATTTCCTTAATGATTCCCTCCACACCCCCTTTCCCTACAAATAACCTCCTCTAACAGAATCCCACAAAATCCTCACTTCCCTCCACTTTTTCTCTGCCAACTCAGCAGTTGGTTATACAAGGGTGAGCCCCCTTACTCTCTCTCATCTCACATTTTTGTAATTACAATAAAGCCCAACTATGTATTGGCTCAGTCCCTAAAATAACACCCCCCCCCCCCCCAAAAAAAAAAAAAAAAACAAACCTTGTCCTCCAGGTGATGAAGCTTGAAAAATGCTGCCAAAAACCCTCTTGGGTCTCAAACCTTGAAAGAGGATGAGGAGGTTATGCTTGCAGTGTGGTAATGTCCTCCAGGGTCCCATGAAGCTGTCCTAAGTTCCCTTGCTCTGTCCCTTAAGTAATTGATACCAAAAGCCTCACCATATGTCTTAGCAACCTTGGTACCAAAAGTTGTAAAATCCTCAGCATCCGGAATTTCTGGCATTAATGACCATGAACTGTCATAGAGACCTCCTCCTATCCTATACTTTGTACCTATTTCAGCAAAATGAATTAACTTTCTATGATGCACATGCTTCAAACTTGCAAATTCCTGAACAAACTCATCCACTGAATTATCAGTTCCATGCTTAGCTCTCATAACCATAACAGCAACATTTTTAACCAGTTCTTTATACTCAATAAGCCTTTTAACCTGTGAATTGCTGGACTGCTCCAAGGCCAGTACAACTTGCTCGTCCCAGTCAAAATTCTGTTTAGCAATGATGCTGCCAGTTTCTAAAACCTTTTCCTGAAATTTAAATCTTCTAGTTGTTTTCAAAAGCCAAGGCTGCAGAGAATCCAAGGGGTGAGCTCCTGAAGAGTAGACAACTTGAGTTCCATGTGATTGATTGAGCAACTCAAGAGAGCTTACAAAGAATTCCTTGCCATTTATGCCTTGTCTATAAACAGGTCCTGTAACACAGGGAAGTTCATAGTCCAATCCATCAACTAGGAGTATTAAACATTCCAAAAGTGGAAGGATGTTTGTGTATAAATTCGGAAGTTGCAACGTATTCTTGTTTAATAGCAATGTGAGAATATCTAGACATACAGATTCAACGCCGCCTTGCCATATATTAATGTCAGACCCCCTCCAAAAATTTCTAAATTTTAAGTTCTTTACCTTGAGAAGAAGTGTTATTCCCAATTGGAACCATTTGTGCGAATTTTAAGTTCTTTCCCTTTGATTCCTCTCTTTAGCTTGTTGCGCCTGGTCTCCTGCTTCCACGGGCCCCTCTTGGCAGCTTTTCTGGACTCCAGATTAGTAGTGATAGCTGTTGGGCTACTTATTCCTATTACTTATTCCTATTTCAGTATTTGCAAGGATTTGAGGCCCAACTCTTATGTTTGTTTTAGCAAGGTGAATACGTGGTTCCCCATATCTCTGGGCTTGGTCAATTAACCTGAAAGAATTATTTCTTTGGGCAGAACTCCATGCATTTCTATATTCTGATTGGGCCTTGCTTATTAATGTCACGAGTGAGTTCCCTTCTCCAGCACTCCCATCCTCAATTTGGGCTCTGCCTAATAACTTCATATCACAGACCCTTTTACCATAACTCCAATTATTATCTCCACTGACTTGGGCTTGGCCCATTAGGTGGCAAACATGACCCGGTTCTTGCCTTGCCCTTCTTGTCACATCTTTCTTCCTCCCTCTCCTTGCGACCACTGGAATGAATTGGGGCTGCGACTGGCAGCACCACCCTTGCCATCATCCCACTGCCTGCCATACGCGACAGTGAATTCGGCGGCTTTGGTGGAGGTAATTGGGTCAACACTCTCGAAACCAAAAACTCCTCCACTGTGGCGTGCTCCTCTTCCTTCTTCTTCTCCCTCATGTCGCCACCTGTGGAGGTTTGCCTGGCCACTGTCTCTGGCCGCGCCTCCGCCGTCATGTTCGGCTTGGCCTCAAGATCTCGCCTGTCCGGTGATGGAAGCTTGGCCGCCATCCTCAATACTTTTGTAGCGTCCTCAGCGGCCTCCCTCACCACTAGATGTGGTGGTTCCGGCGGCACCGGTGGCTCTAGTGGCATGAGTTTGCCCGATTGTTCCTGAGGCCAGAGCTTTCCGGCGATTGTGAGCTCTTCTTCCCTCTGCTGCTCACCTGCGGGATTACATCGCACGTTCGCTCCAATCGGAGCTTCGCCCATCAGCTGCTTGACCTCCTTCAATGGTTCTTCTTCGTTCACGATCTCCAGCTCCAACGCTTCCTTTGATTTATGCGTATCCTCACTTTCATCCTCGACTACTTCCTCCTCCTCTTCTACCGATTCCTTAATCTGAATCAAATCCGAATCCGGAAATTGGTGATTGATTTGCATTTCCTCTGGTTCAGCATCCTCAGCGTCCCCTTCCTCTTCATTTTGCATGAATTTAAAAAATGCTTGGACATTAGGAGCAGTGTTATCAAATGGTGGCCATGGCGTGGTGGATTTTAGCCCCCCGCCATGAGAAGATTTGTACATTATGGTGGCCATGACGGCGCCATGGCGGTCTTATGGCGGGCATAAATTGCGGATTTTTGGTCTACCAGCATGAGTTGCCATTTGCCATTGACAACTTTGATTAGGAGGCCAATCTTCGATTGAGGATCTCCTTCTCCTCCTCCACCACCGATCTTCATCATCCTCCCAAACCGGTGGTCGACGACGCCAGATGTACTTTTTTCGCCCTTGCTTTTTTGTGTTCGGTAGAGTTTGCTTCACCTTCTTCTTCTGCTTCGTCTTCATCATCTGTTTCATCTTCTTCTCCCACTTAGACTCTGACTTCACAGCAGCAACTTGCTTGGGTTTCGACACAGGGCTGCCAAGATTGGGAGCTCTGATACCAGTTGTAAGGTACCTGGTACTCATGGAGCAATAGTGAACTAGAATAGAACAATTATTGAGAATTATATTCTGGAATTAACACAATGCTACAATATCAGTGTGATATTGAGCTTGAAGGAATGAATAACAAGATGAACATTAACAAGAAACGATAAAACTAGGTATGGCACTTTAAGAGGTCAAATCTCTCCCAAGTAGCTCTTAGAGAGGCCACCACTCTCCCAAGACTTTCCCACTAATTTCCTTAATGATTCTCTCCACACCCCTCTCCCTACAAATAATCTCCTCTAACAGAATCCCACAAAATCCTCACTTCCCTCCACTTTTTCTCTGCCAACTTAGCAGCTGGTTATACAAGGGTGAGCCCCCTTACTCTCTCTCATCTCACATTTTTCGTAATTACAATAAAGCCCAACTATGTATTGGCTCAGTCCCTAATAGTCTTGTCTTGTTTTCCTACGTTGTTTAAGGATGTGGCCAATATTAGCCTTTGAGGGTTGAACTTGGTCCACAATCTTGAGATAGTATCATAGCCTATCCTATGATTGATATTGGGTCACTTGCAAATGTCTAGTCCTCAGCATGAAGGGGTTGTGTTATGTTCCATATTGCTTAAGGATATGGCCAACATTGTCTTTATAATCACTTGGGTTGCCTTTCCCCATGACTTGGTTTTTGCAATGAAGTTAAAACTTGGTTTTTGGAATGAAGTTAAGTCCACAATTTTGAGATGTCTCAATGATCTTGATTGTTGAGCATACCAAAATAGGTCATTTAAAATTTTTCAAGCCTTGAATTCCTTTTTTTTTTTAAAAAAACTCCATTTGCTTAAATTTTTCATTATTTGTGGTTATTGAGATTATGGGTTTTAGGCTGGAAAGGAAGAAAAGAGGGAATAGAGATTCTAGACAATATGAAAATATATTGAAATAATATATTATGGTGTTATAAGGTGTGATGCAAAATACAAAATATAAATCCTTATTTTTAATAGTAATAGAAAATAGAAATAAAGAAATACGTGATCTATTTTCATAACCCAATTCCATTGGACGTCATGGGGAGTGAGAAGGAATGCTTTATGAAGGGTGATGAAGAGATGGAGATGTCGAACGAAGAGAAATTGCAGAAGAAGGTCAAGCAAATGATGGATCCTGAAGAGTCATCCGTTGAGATGGAGCTAGGGCTGTCCGAATCACTGTTTGAAATTGGGGTGAGGGCCTAAGTTTGAAGGGGGAGAAAGAGGCTTGGAAGGAGCTCATGACCTCATGGCAGTGGCCAATGTGAAGTTGGCTAGGGGCTAATAAGGAGAAGGATGAGAGGGAGCATGATATGTCTAATGTGGTTGATCAAGAGTAAAATGCTTCGCCTTGAATAGGAGACGACAGGATTCGTGATGGCTGGTCAGCACCCAGCCACCACCTGAACTGCCAGACCTCCCAGACATAGAACCATGCATAGTAGCCGTTGAGACAACCGCGATGAAGGGGAAGGTGCCGATGGAGATGGCTTCTACTAAACAAGCCTCCCTTAATTGCCATGTGAAAGAGAAAATGAAAGGAAGTTCATAAGAAATAAGGGCGTTGGTTGATGACTGAGAAATAGGTTGTGACTTCATGCAAGTTGGCGAAGCCCCACCCACTAGATGCAACAGATCTAGGTTCTGTAGTGACATTTGCAAAGACGGAGTTGTAGGTCTCACAGGCATTGGCAAAGCACCCTCCAAAGCCAGGCACTCAACGAGATATCGCCACCAGACCACGAGGCTGCAATGGCCACAAAGGCGGATGAAGTGTTGACCAAGCAAGTCCTTCCCTGCGGCTGCGCAAAAGAGCAGCAAGAGAAAGAAAGGGGTAGGGCATTCCACAAATCAGATCAGATTTTTTACCCAATGGGCCTAGACCATATGTGTGAAGAGATGTCTTGGGTTCTTACGAATAGAAAGTCGAGTGCGTTTTGAGGCTGAGAAGGATTGAGTCCAATGAACTGAGGCCATGCCAAGCCTATTCCTTAGGAATTTGTACTGTTAGGAGGCCTGGCATGCAGTGTATCCTCTACTTAACTCAAAGATGGTGAGAGAATTGAACATGCTCGAGTTGCATATGCTGGAATTGTTCCAGGTGGATATGTTGGCATGGTAGAATGAAAAGGGGTGTCCAGGTGGAGTTGCCAAAGAGGGTGGACATACGATTGTGCCTGGGAATACCAATGCCTTTCATGGTGAATGACTCAATCTCACAAAAACTATTTATGGGACAGGACCGAAATTAAAATATGGCAGGGGAAGGTTGAAGGCCTCTTTGATTACTCAGTGGGCCTTCAAAAGGGACTTTATGCTTGGGCTCCAGTTCCTAGGACTTCTGGACAACCATACATTCTTCTATTACCTTCCACTTCTCTTCTTATTGATGCTAGCAATCCTATTAAAGAATTCAAGCTGGCTTTGGTGTTCAACGGAAGTAGCAGCTCATGAAGATAATGTGAAGGATGCTGGTCTAGATCCTACTGATGTGGTGTTTAAGTTTATCCAAGACTTATGCATGTTAGAAGTTGCACCTATGGATGGCCAAATATTGACAAAAATGCTTCATAACCATGCAATCTATGTTTGCTATATTAGCAAAGTAGCTGGAGGTACTATAATTTGCTTCATCTGTGCGAACTTTACGATAATGAAATTGTTGTCAAATATGCTAAGCATTTTAACAAGGGCCTATTGGAAGACAGACAGGATCGTGATCACATACCAGCTATCATTATTTTGAGAAACATATCCTTATTGTTGTCGTGCTCCAAAAGGGTGAATATGTAGCTGCCAATGGTTCTGGTTCATATAATATTTGCCCATAAACTCCTTCAAGGTAAAGATCAGAGTCAAATTCAGAAAATTTCTGGAGGTCTCACTGCTTTTATATCTGGGGGAAGTCAAGAAACTCTGGTTTGGGTTGGGGGGGGGTTATGGGGTTTGGGTGGAAATGACTACAATTTGAGCATAATTTCCCTTTTCCTTTTCAAGATCTGGGACCCAGGAGGTGGCCTTTCTTCAGCAATATTGTTTTCGCTTCCAATGCCATAACCTTGAGGACAAGAATTTTTTTTTTCCTTTTTTTGTGTGTGATGGGTTATTGGGGGTGGGGGAGTATTATAAGGAATACACACATGATAGTAATGTTCTGATGTAAATACCCCCACCCCATCTCTCCCAAGCACTAGAGATTTACCTAAGATAAAAGGAGTGCTGAAATTAAGAGGGCCATGTGGTGGAAGTGAGAAAAAGAATATCCCAATGAACTCTGCTGAGCTGGCAAAATAGGATAGGGGAAAGAATGGGGTCTGATTCTGTTAGGGAAGAGTGGATGAAGTATAAAGGAGGGAGGTATCCCAAGGGGAAGGTATTATGGGGACTGGAATTGGGAGAATTGTGGGCTCTCGAAGTGCTACATTGGGAGAAAATTGGTCTCGTAGAAGGGCCATACTTATTTTATTGTTTCTTTGCTATCTTTCTTCTTGTAATTTCTTTCCTTCAAGCTGAATATCACACCGATATTGCAGCAGAGTTTTTAATTTCCGGAATATACTCCTGTTATGCTTGATTATAGTTCACTTCTTCTCTGAGTACCAGGTTCCTTACATATTACTATATAATACTTATTACTACCCTCCCCAACAAAAAACCACAAAAAAAAAGGTTAAAAGCTCACTAGGTTTTAAGCTTGTTATAGTTGAATGCTTAAGAGTAAGAACATATAACTGTCCAATTTGGGACTATTGGATAATAGGCCAGATAAGGACTGCCACAGAAGAAACAAGGCCATAAGGGGTTGGTTGAAAACTCTTCCTGAAATCTTCTCCGATGATAGCAACTGACAATGGGGTGATGACCAATATTGATAATATGTTGCTGGACTGATGAAATGACAACACTACTGACCGATCAAAGTGATGACATGGGTTCCTGGAGAACAATCAAGGCCACGTGATTGCCAGAAAAAAGGAAAAAATCAACGCCATAAAGGGCTGCTTGAAATGAATTAGGGACTGTACAGGACTTCGAGAAAACAAATTGAGGCTGTATGGAGCTGCCAAAAATGGAATGGGGCCAAACTGGGACTGCCAAAAATGAAATTGGAACTGTGGGAAACGAGACAAAGCCAAATTGGGACTGCTGAAAACAAAAAGGGGCAAGATTGAGAGTGCTAGAAATGAAACCAGGCGGACTGGGACTGCAAAAAATGAAACAGGGCTAGACTGGGACTGTTGCTAGCTAAACGGGGTCAAGGTGGGATTGCCAAAAACGGAACAGGGTCAAATTGGAGAAAGAGCACTGAACAAATCACGGGAGGAGCACTAGAGGAGACAAACTGCAAGAGCATCAGAGAAGACAAACCACAGGAAGACTGCCAGAGAAGATAAACCGCTGGAGGAGCATTGTATATGCAAGCACAAAAGCTTTGAAGGAGTGTGACCAACAAAAGAAAAATTGAAAGAGCTACAAATTGTAGAAAACTCTGCAGCAGAATAGTGGTCATGGAGGATGGTACTGCTATGATATCATATTGAGATTATGGGTTTTAGGCAGCAACAGAAGAAGAGAGAGAATAGAGACTTTGAATAATAAAAAATATATTGAAATATATATTATGATATTATGTGGTGTGATACAAGATACAAAGGACTTATCCCTAATCCCTATTTATAATAATACTTGAAATAAAGAAACAAATTATGAAATCTAAGGAAATTTTGAAATTAATTCTGAGTATGAGATCATCTAAGATTAGTTTCAATATTATAAGATATGATATGAAATATTTTATGATATTTTAAGATATATTAGAGATATTATTAGATACCTTTGTTTATAACACTGGATCCATTGAACTGCAGAGATGTTGATCTGACGGAGAAACTAGACTACTCATCTGCAGTGGTTCTCCTTGGATGGTCCCTGATTTTAGCCATATTACGAAGCCTCAATGTTAAGGATGAAGCCACCAGAGTTATGGTTTCTGCTCCATTGATCGCTTTTGTGGCCACTCATGTAATGTACCTCAACTTCTATACGCTAGATTACGGTACGTCCTATCATGTACTCTATATTACTAATTCTGAGGCTGAGAGATAAGTGTAGGGCTCTTATTTTCTTCGTTGAAAACGTAATTTGAACAGCCTGCTAATTGTTTGTGCCATTATCTTCTGCACCTTGTGCTTCAGTCACAAAATTACTGACCTCATCAGTTTTCTTCCTACCGGTTCTTTAGGCTCGAGTGTGTTTATATGAATTTATTGCAGTGCAAGTGGGACTTAATTTTTAGAAGTGGATATCTATCTTCAATATATACTAATGCAGTAATTTCAGATGTACTTGAGAGTGATATGAATTTTGATTTATATTTCTATTCATTATGTCTATCACATTTTTTGGTCATTCTTTTGCATTTTCCTTCTCTATGATTTTGACAGCATTCTCAATCTAATTTTTCAGGCTGGAATATGATAGTTTGTGTACTGATGGCTGTGGCACAACTTGCCATTTGGGCAGTTTGGGCTGCTGTTAGTCAACATCCTTCACGTTGGAAGCTCTGTCTGGTTGTAGTTGCTGGTGGCCTTGCAATGCTCCTTGAAGTGTATGATTTCCCTCCATATCAAGGACTTCTGGATGCACATGCTCTTTGGCATGCCGCCACAATTCCTCTAACTTGCATTTGGTGGAGTTTCATCAGGGACGATGCCGAATTTCGAACGTCTAATCTTGTTAAGAAGGCCAAGAAGGCCAAGTAGCATCTTTTTGGCTTAACTTGCACTCTTCAATGACAATGCTATCACCCACAACTAATCTGAAATATTCTCTTTGATGTTGTACTTGAATGTGCATATTTTTGTCGGTACAAGATTTCAAATGCAAAGCAACTCAAATTGTGCAAGTAGTGAGAGATTTGGGTAATTTATCATGAGGTTATAGGATGATAGATTCAAATATCAGTTGTTTTTTCAATGTATGTAAAAAGAAAAGATTTCAAATTGTGTTTTGCATTTAAAGTTTTTCTTTTTTTATTGATGAATCTTGACTGTTCAATGGCCCAAAAAGTCCTTTTTAATGAGGGGAGTTCATGAATGAGTCTATCATGGACCACTTGAAAAAAAAAAAAGGCCTACATTTTTGTTATTCCGCCAAAAAATGATTTAAAAATTTCATGCAATAATTTGGATTTTACCTATATAAAACATAAAAAAAACACATTATCTATTGATATAAACTGATCATGGTGAAATTTATGTATGAGTGAATAAATTTGGGCTCTTCATGTATTTTATATCAATGAGTATATTAGGGGCTTATGTGTATTTATGTTCATTTTGAGTACGTATGGGCTCCTAGCGTATTCTGTGAGATTTGTAATATGTTTGGAGTCCTTACGTATTTAGTGATGATTTTATATATAACCAAAGGCTAACTCCATTTCACAACCTTATTTGCGTTAGTTCTGTTTAAGTGTGAGAAAATGATTGAGTTTTTCATACTTGTTCATAGTGATGGAAAAATTGAAGATACAACAAATGAAGGAGTGACATTCTATAGTCAAATCGGCTTGGTGTGATTGTTAGTCCTAGTTTTGTTTATGTGTGAGAAAATGATCGAGTTTTTCATACTTGATCATCGTGATGGAAAAATTGAAGATACAGCAAATGAAGAAGTGACATTTTATAGTCAAATAAGCTTGGTATGATTGTTAGTCCATCTATAAGTTTTTTAAAGTTGCAAAGCAAAATACTAGAGTAGATTGGTCTTTACAAACATATGCACCAGATGCTTTATAGAGTATCCATAGCTATTGGGGGTTGTGAGATCAAGTATAAAAGTTTTTCGATTTACAATGACAATGAAATGAGGCTCATGTGTAAATTCCAAGCTCGATTTTTGGAGGTTTGATTTATGCAAATCTTCATCATTCTAAAAAACTATGATTTTAGCTCTGGTGGTTCTGCTCTTCATGGGTATGATTAGAGTATATGTGTTTTATCTTTAATCGGAAAAGGCAAGTGTGGGAAGTTCAGGAGTACAGTGGAAGACACACGTGTGAGTTGTCAGTGTAAAGTAGCACGAGAAAAAGGGTTGAATCATGCTTCTAAGTCCTTTTCTGTCTTGAAAATTTAAACAAAAGCTATCAAGTGATTTTCACTTGAAGGCAGCGAAAAAAAAGTGTTGGAAGTTTCAGAAAATTACTTTTTGAATTAGTAAAATCTGGGAAAGTTTCAGAAACTATTTCAAAAATAAATTCTGAAAACCACATAGTAGAGTTAATTAAGTACTAAAAGATAGAGAGAGAGAGAGGGAAGTTATTTAAAGAATTTTATATTAGTTTGGCTAACAATACCTACATCCAGTTCTTAACAACTTGTTAAGTTCCATTAATCAATTCCTTTTTCAACCCGAGAAAGTTGGATATTCTTTAAATAGCATTCTCAAACTATCTATAGTGAACATTAGTTTCAATTTACTATCACTAAGAAGTAGTCTTTGTCCTACCCTCTTCAACAAAGACACTCAAGTCTTTCTAAAGATAAAGTAGTGTTTGAGAAAGAACCTTGAGATACTTCTTTCTAAACTCTTCCTAAGAAGAAAATGTTAGCTAATGATCACAAGAAAAAAGATTTTCTATACAAAAACTAATTAAAAAATAAATGAAGAACTTTAGAAAGTATTAGAAGCTTTTGGCACTTGTTGTGCAAACATTCCTTCACATTTGAAGGCTTTATCCTTTTATACTTAGATTTTGAATTAAACTATTGTCCCATCGTTTCACCTCCTCTTGACATGTGTTGATATTCTTTGTGTCCTAGAAACTGTCCTCTAGAAGAGTAATTGAACTGTGTCAGACTATCCTTGTTGGTGAAGAAATGTTAGCATTTAGTTTCTAAATAATCCTTCGGAAACAACTTTTACTTTCCGAATATGGTTTCTAAACGTTTTCTTTTAGAGTATGAGGAATTGTCCAAGTACAAACATCATGTGTTACTGTCAGTATTTTTCTGAACGTGGACTAAATTTGAAATTCAATTTTTCTTCAATTTCTATTGACTTAATATAGTTAGGTGGGGTAGTGAATTGGACAACAGTATACACTTTCTTAAGTAATCTCACTAGATTTGTGCACAATGGGGATAGTGAGATGCCTTGAAACATCTCGTTTATTAACACCCATTGTGCGAGGCCAGTTGTTGTAGGGCATACATATGATTCCTTCATAAGGTGCTTTGACAATATTTCCCAATCTAGAAGGCTCATATCAATGGAGTAGTTTGTGATTATTATTCGAAGTGGGTTTTCTAAAGTGCCCTCAAGCTGGGAGTAGAATGTTAATGCTATCCAGGGAAGATCCTTTCTGATATCCCAAGGAAGTCTTCCCATCCTTGGAAGGAAAAGACTTAGTCCCCTCCTTAAAGTTTTCCATAGAGCTTTTAACTCCAAAACCCTTCAGAAAGCTTTATAGCTTGAGTTTTGAGTGATAACAAAGTAAATTTTGTTAAAATGTTTTGAAGAAATGGACTAATGTTTTACTTGAGCTTCTATAGCACTTAACAGGACCATTCTTGTAAACCTACTAGTTCAAACAATGAGATATTTTTCACAATGTCATGTGTTAACATGATTATAATCTCATTCAAAGAGATACAGAACTTTATTGATGTGAAAAATAGTTCTACAAGTGCACTTGAGTATGTTAAATACACGAGAAAGGAATTTCAAGTATCAGAAACTAAGTTCAGATCTTCATAAAGAAGTTCACGCATTCAAAAGGTATTATATCAATGAAGAAATAATCTGTTTTCTAAAGCAAGTCATGCCTATAGTCTTCAATCATTATAAGAAGATCCCTATCAAGCTCGGATTGAAGTAGCGAAGATCAACGAGAAGATCAAAAACTAAAAAAATGCATAAGAAAGCAAGCTTTTTTAGAAGCCGTGCTCACTTTACAGAAAAAAAGGGAAAATTCAAATTAAGTCAACTTTCAAAAAGGGCTGATAGTGACATATTACATTTACACTTGGTCAATTGTCACATCTTCTAGAAGAAAATGTTCAGAAACCACATCTAGAAAATAAAAAGTAGTTTCTAAAGCTTCACTTAGAAATCACTTTTTACAATGGATTCTGTAATTGTAAAAGTAGCTCTGATACAGCCGTGTTACTCTTTTAGAGGACAATTCCTAATGACACAAAAAAGAAGATCAACACGTGTCAAGAGGATAGGAAATAAAAAAGAAACGGTCCAATTTAAGAGCCAAGTATAAAACAAGGTGACCTTCATATAGAGAAGAACTTTTGATAGGAAAACTTTTGCCCAGAACTCTTGCTATAAAGCATTCGTGCTAATCCCTCTCTTTATTTGAAAGTTTATTATATCTTGTAATCAGTTTCTATAAAAATATTCTTTCTAGCTTTTATTAGATAATATTTTCTTCCTTCGAAGAATTTTAAAAAGAAGTCATTCAAGTTTTTAGTTCATACACTGTTTTATTCTTAGAAAATTTCAGTGTATCTTAATTGGAGTGCACCAACCAAACATAACTCTTTGTACCTTGATTTGATAGTGATCATAGTGAGATTAGATTGAAGAGACTAGTAAAAAGACTACTTAGAGTGAAAGTAAATTGGAACTACTACTCATTAGATATAGCTTGAGAAAGTTATCTAAAAATTATCTTACTTTCTCTAGGATGAGAAAGGGTTATTAGTGGAACTCAACAAGTTGTTGAGAATTGGATGTAGACAGGGTTGGCCGAACCAGTGTAAAAATTACTGTGTAATATCTCTCCATCTCTTTTATCACTTTTATATTCAGAATTTGTGATTAATTGTGCTATCCTTTTCTAGAGAACATTTTCAAATAGTTTCTGAGTTTTCACTTAATTCAGAAAGTAACTTTCTGAACCATACTAACATATATTTTCATTGCCTTCAAGTGAAAAACTTGATAGAATTTGTTTAGCTTTTTCAGAATCCAAAAAAGAAATTATAGCACGATTTAATCTCCCTACTTGTACTACTTTCAACCTACAAGAGCAACTCTTTTTAGGGAAATTGTTTTAGAGTAATACTCTAGCATATCAAGTTCGTTATACATGTGGAACCCTAAGCATTTGCTAGTGTGTTGTAGTTACTTTCCTTCATCCATCAATTCTAGAGTTTGAGGAAGATTGGGTGAAATGTTTATGTTGGAGGAAGTTCTTGGGATAGAAGATGAAAGGATTATGGTAAAACTGTTTAAATAGGGTTTAATGTGTGAAATGGGGTTATGGAGTGTAGAAGTATACGGATTAGTGGAGAGTAATTAACACAAAGTGGGCGAGAGAAAATCAATCAAGGGAAATTATCCTGCTATTAATATCACTTTAAAAATTAGAGCGGTATTTGAGCTTTTAGAAAATACAAGTGGCATATGAGCATGAAAGTAGTTTCTAAACCTTTTTCTCTGAATTTGATATACATTTTGAACCTTTAATCCATTTTCTGATCCATCTTTTAGACATAAACCATCTTCTGAACCTATTTTCTTAAGTCTAATCCTTTTCTGAACATCATCTTTTGAGAGCTTTTCACTTTCTAAACCCATATTGTAGTTTCTGAAGACTTTTATGAATTTCTTACCCACTTTCTAGACTTGCAAACTAGTTTCTGAACTTGATTTGACAATCTTCTTTGAATAGCCTTAGTTCAGATTCTTTTTGGGGGACTCCAAAAAATATGATGTATGCATGAAATGCAAGATTTTCAAAAACATTTAAGGTTCAAAAGCTTTTGCAGGTAAGAAAATTGATTTTCAATTAATGATTTAATGAATATATCAGATGCTTGATCTTCTGTATTCACAAACTTTAGCTCAACATCACCTTTCTGAACATAATCTCTAATAAAGTGATGTTTTATATCAATATGTTTAATTAGGTTCTTAGTAAGATTTATAGCATTGGTGTTATCATACAAGATAGGGATTTTAGAGTACCTTTGGTGATAATGTTCTAGTTGGTTTCTGATCCACAACATTTCAATACAGCAATTTGTAGCTACAACATATTCAGCTTCTATTGTTGAGAAGGCAATTGTGTTTTGCTTCTTGCATGACAATGTAATGAGAAAACTCCAAAGAAGAAACAACATCCACTTGTGCTTTTTCTATCAACTCTATTTCGAGCAAAATTAGCATCATAGAAACCTACAATCTCATTAGAAGAACCTTTCTCATACCAGAGACCAAGATTAGTAGTACCTATGAAATATCTCAAGATTCTCTTAATAGCATTTATGTGTGATTGCTTTCAGTTAGATTGAAATTTAGCAAAAATACCTACAATTAACTGAATGTCAAGTCTACTAGCTATAAGGCAAATACGTGAACTAATCATACCCTCATAATTACTTTCTGAAACCTTCTCACCATTCAAATCAATATCAATGAGAAGGATACATGGGAGTGGTTATAGGTTTGGCTTGATCCATGTTGAACCATTTTAATAGTTCCTTGGTATACTTTTCTTGATGGATCAAGGTTCTCTCTTTTTGTTGTTTGATTTAAAATCCCATAAAGAACTTCAATTCTCCCATCATACTCATCCTAAACTCACTCTACAGAAGCTTAGAAAATTTTCCACGCAGCGAATTGTTAGTAGCACTAAATATAATATTATCAATCTAAATTTAGGCTATCAAAAAATGATTATTTTGATGTAAGAGTGTAGTAACTATATTGCCTTTCTTAAACCCATTCTTAAGCAAAAAAAAGTACTTCATCTCTCATACCAAGCTATAGAAGCTTGTTTAAAACCATGAAGTGCTTTTATTAGCTTAACAACATGGTTAGGAATTCATTCTCAAATCCTGGAGGTTGTCTTACATAAACTTTTTCAGAAAGAAATCCATTTAAGAAGGCAGACTTCACATCTATTTGGTATAGAGTGAATCCCTTAAAGATTGCAAAAGCAAGTAGCATTCTAATGTCTTCCAGCCTTGCTACTGGTGGAAAGGTTTCATCATAATCAATTCCCTCTTATTGACTATAATCTTATGCAACCAATTTTGCTTTATCTTTGACCACTTTCTAGCCTCATCTAACTTGTTTCTGAACACCCATATGGTTCCAATGATGAATTTTCTCTTTGATTTTTCCATACATGTCCAGACTTTAGTCTTCTCAAATTGATTTAGTTCTTCCTGCATGGATAACATCCAACTAACTTTGGTCATTTATTCAATGCATTTTGGTTTAATTGTGGATAGGAAAGCATAATTGGTTTTATTTATGAAGGAAGGTATTGTTCTGACACCCTTAAGAAATGTTCCCAAGTACTTGATTCTCAGAAATTGCCCTTAGATCAGAAACTCGTTTATAGTTTATGTACTCTTGCTATTCTGCATTATCGTCTTGATCTTCAGAAAACTCTTCATCTTCAGAAAACTCTTCATCATGTTCGAAAAGTACGTCCTTTTCAGAAATATCACTTTATGAAGGCTTTGGGGTTCTGAGATAACTTTCTAAAGGTGCTTTCTTATAATTGCTTTCAAAAGCTTGCATTTTCTAGTGTTTGCTTTTAGAAGATTGTGTTTTCTCATGCTTGCTTTTTGAAGGTTCCTTGATACCTAGTTTCTCAAGGTCTTCTTCAAGATCAACCAAGACATAGTTTCTCCTGGTCTTCTTCAAGATCAACCAAGACATAGTATTTTCTTAAGGTTCTTTGAATTTGATATAGATAGTCTCTTCAACACATAGTATTCTTTTATTACAAACCCTATAAGCTTTAAAGATTGAACAGTATCGCAAGAAAATACTGTCTTCAGACTTGGAGTCAAACTTTATGAGCTTATCCCTTGTGTTAAGTATAAAACAGTTAGATCCAAAGACATAGAAGAATAATATGCTGGGTTTTCTTCCTTTCCCAAGTTCGTAAGGTGTTTTCTTGATGATGAGTCTTAGAAAAACTTTGTTTTGAATATAACAAGAGGTATTAACAGCCTTTGCTCACAAACCTTTAGATAAATCAATTTCTAAAAGCATTGTTCCTGCCATTTCTTGCAAGCTTCTATTCTTCCTTTCAGCTACCCCCATTTTGTTAGGGAGTTTTAGGAGAAGAAAACTAATGACATGAGAAATGCCATGGTTTTCACAAAAGTTTTCAAAAATATGATTTTCAATTCTCCTCCATGATATGATCTAATGAAGGAATTTGAATACATTGCTCATTAGAAAACTTGTTTTGCAAAAGCCTTAAACTTTTCAACCACCTCCTTAGAAGCTAAGAAAATAACACATGTAAATCTTGAGAAATCATCCACTATGACAAGACAATATTTCTTTCCAGCAAGACTAGCAATCTTGGTTGGTCCAAAATGATCCATATGTAAAAGCTCTAATGGTCTAGTAGTTGAAACCACATTTTTGTTGTGGAAAGTAGTCTTGATTTGCTTGCCTTTCTTACATAAACCACAAGTTGAATCCCTCTTGTAATTGATCTTTGGAAGGCCTTTAACAAGCTCTTTTTGAGACAGTTCAAAAGTTTGTTTCATATGAGCATGACCAAGTTTCTTATGCCACAACTACTTATCGTCCATAAAGGATACATGATATTTTACATCTTGGTCTCGAAGATCATCCGAGAATAACATATAGGTATTATCATGTTTCTTACTAGATAGAATAACTTGTCTAGAAACTGGATTCATCACATGACATGCTATGGCACTAAACCAAACATTAAAAGTCTTGATTACAAAATTGACTAATGCTCAACAAATTGTAAGCCAAGCCATCAACTAATAATACATTAGAAATTTGGTGAGAATCATCCTTACCAACATTTCCAAAGCCTGTAACTCTTGCTTTACCTCTATTGGCAAACTTCATAAAACCTGAGTTCTTTGATCTCAAGTTTCTAAATCATTTCTTTTTTACTTGACATATCTCTAGAGCATCCGCTGTATATGTACTACTTGTCATTTTTCTCAACAACTGTCCTAAGGCATGCCTACAACAGAAAAGATTTTAGTTTTAGGTATCCACATCTTCTTGGGTTATTTTGGATTATTCACCATTGGAGGGTGGTTTTGACCTGTTTATTTGCTATATTTATTATATAGCATTTATTATATAGATCCTCCTTTTTTATGGTAGAAATTGCAAGAAGTTCTAATGTTTACTTTCTTAGATGAGGTTACTTTTACTTTATCATCCATTTCCTTTTCATAACTAATCCTTGTCTTTTGAAAATAAGGTCTTTGTCCTCCAAGTATCATGTTTGGAAACTTATAGCCATTGAGCATTTTCTTTAAATCTAATTTGAGTTCTGAAGTGTTCTCAAGTTTAGAAATCTCTTTCTTAGCTTTCTAATCCTTGTCAGAAACTTTAATTTCTAAGGACATGAGTTTGTCATTTAAAAACTTATTTTCTCCTTGGATTTCTTCTTTCTGATGCCTTAGATTCTCAAATTTAGTTTTTACTTTCTTAAACTCTGAAGTTACTTTCTAATGATTCTTTTTGAGATATGTAATGAGAAGTCAAGGATTGAGAATTTTTCAGCAGCTCATCATATAATTTTAAAAGATCATCATAAGAAAATTTAGTTTCTAAAGGGTCATTTACCTCAATTTCTTCTTTAGTATTGTAGTCAGCCAAGAAATAGGGATTTGCAACATCCACAAGCTCATCTTGGATTTTTGAACCCTCTTTCTGCTATTCAAAGTCACTCCATGTGGCAAGCATTCCTTTTTTTTTCGAGTGAACTTTTCTTATGGGCTTTTAAACTTTGGGCAATCTGTTTTGAAATGTCTTTTTTCTCTACAATTGTAGCAGCTCATATTCTCTACTTTTCCTTTGCTGTTCTTATCCTTTCTAGAGTTGAAGTCCTTCTTCTTTCTTATCTTGCTTTTCCATCTCTTGACATTTTCCTTACAAGCATGGATATTACATCTCTATCTTCGTCATTTGACTCTTCTTCTTATTCATCTTCTTCATTAGAGAACTCATCAATATTCATGGTTTTCCCTTTGTTTTGCTTTTCATGGGAGGTCTTCAAGGCAACAAATTTATTTTTCTTTATGGCTTCACCATAAACTTAAGAGAGTACCATCTCATAAGTCTTAAGAGACCCAATGAGAGAACTTAGGCTAAGAGTTTGAAGGCCCTTAGCCTCTGTTTTAGCTGTAACTTTAGGAAACCATTTGGATGGAAGGCTTCTTAAGATTTTTCTCACCATCTCAAAGTTTGAGTATCTTTTACCCAAGCCCTTGAGTTGGTTTGTCATGTGCATGAATCTAATTGTCATTTCATCAATATTTTATTATTTAGTCATCTTGAACATCTTATATTGATTGACTAGCATGCTTATTTTGGTCTCATTGACCTAATATGTTTCTTCATAAAGCATTTGCAGTTTGTGCCATATTTTTTTGGCTGTGTCACATTCAATGATTTTGTCATATTCTACTTTGCTCAGTGCATATGTAAATAGATATTTAGCCTTGAAGTTCAATTGAACTTTAGCTTCATGTTGCTCTATCCATATACTTTTGGGAACTTCTCTTGATGTAGAAGGTCTATCTTTATTCCCTAGTTTATCCTCTATAGGAGTGTCATCACCTTCTTGTAAAATCTTTCACAATTCAAGACTTGTGTATTTTATAAATAACTCCATTCTATCTCTCTAATAGGACAATCACCATCATCAAATAATAGAAGTCTGTTTATGGAATGCCTTTTAGCAGTGTACATTATGTGCCATCTTTTCTCAAGATATTTTCCTCTACAACCATTTAAATGCTCAACCCCTTAGAGGCCTAAGCTCTAATACCAATTATTGGTGTAAAGTAGCACAAGAAGAGGAGTTGAATCATGCTTCTAAATCCTTTTCTATTTTGAAAACTTAAACAAAAAATATCAAGTGATTTTCACTTGAAGGCAGTGAAAGACAAGTGTTAGAAGCTTCAGAAAGTTATTTTCTAAAGTAGCTAAATTTGGGAAAGTTTCAAAAACTATTTCAAAGATAAATTTTGAAAACTACTAGTAAAATTAATTAAGTACTGAAGGATAAAGAGTTAGAGAGAGAAGGAGAAATGTTACTCAAAGATTTTTTTACTAATTTAGTCAACAATGCCTACATCTAGTTCTCAACAAATTGTTCAGCTCCACTAATTAACTCCTTTCTCAACTTGAGAAAGTTTGATATTGCATATGAGACTACTCATTTAAAAATTGAGAATATTAACAAGAAGAAAAAAAGGACTGTCATTCAAAGTAATAATGAAAGAAGAAGATTCAAATTCAGACTCAAAAAGTAAAATTTCATATTATGATGAAATAACCTCTACTGCAAAACAAATCTATAGGACACTAAAAAGGAAAGGAGAATTAAAGAAAGGAAGCAAAGAGCCTTTTAATAAAAAGAATGAGGTGTGCTACAAATGTAAAAAAGCTGGTCACTTTCAAAATGAATGTCCATTCCTAAAGAAAGACATAAAGAAGAAAAAGAAAGGCCTTCTAGCAACATGGGAAGACTTAGAGAATGACTCATCAAGTGAAGAAGATGATGATGCTAGCAATACTTGCTTTATGGCAAAAAGTGATGATGAGATAAATTATTCTGATTTTACTTATTATGAATTACTTGAAGCTTTTGATTAATTGCTTATTGACTCCAAAACCATCTTGTCCAAATATGCATCTTTGAAAAAGGAGAATACTTCTTTAACAAAAGAAAATGAAATTTTAAAATCTGAAATTATTGGTTTAAAAGTGAATGCTCATTCTTATTCTCGTGACTTGAAAGTTGAAAATGAAATGTTACATAAAAATGTTGAAAACTTGACAAGTGACCTTGCAAAATTTGTTCAAGGTAAAGATAACTTGGACAAGTTGCTTGGACAGCAAAGATGTGCATTTAATAAGACCGATTTGGGTTTTAATGAGCATAAAAACACCAAGTTTTATAAAAGTCTTTTTGTAAAATCCAGCATATCATCATTTGCATACATTTCATGCTATAAAAAGTACTACAAGTCTTATAAACATAGCTATGAACAAAAAGTACCTAATCAGAGCAATATGGTTTGGGTTCCGAAAGGTACATTTGTGCCTAATGGAAAAGCTACTAACCTCAAAAGACCCAAAATAATATGGGGACCAAATACTACTTAATTTTTCAAATTCTTGATATCAAGGAATAAAGGAAGTGCTAGTTCCTAGATAACTGTTATTCATGGTGCATTATTGAACATTAAACTTCATTATTCTCACCTCAAAAAATGTGGCCTAGAAGACAAATGTCAAAATGGTATGCTGTCTGAGACTTTAACTATCAAGAAGAATGGCTTTGGATGTTTAAAAATGAATTTGGGTCATCTCTTTAAACTCATTTGCCTATTATTATTTCTAGTTGGCCAAACAAACATGTTTATATTTCTAGTATGTTGATGCTTGTTGCTGTTTGAGTATACTCATGATCACCATTCTATGTCATTCTCTGATACATTTATGTCTCCACTACATTTTCTGGTTTTCAACATTATTAATCAAGATTGCTGTCTTTCACATGCACATTAGTTAAAATATATTGTGTTTTTAAGTACTTGTTTTGTTCTGAAATATTTTGTAGTGCTTTATTCTTAGTTAAAAAAAATCATATTTTTCTAATCATTTATTTCTTGCTTACTTTTGTAAAAATCTTTTGAACATAATTTTTTCTTATTTTTGGAATATGTGACACTGAAAATTAAATTTGAAATGTGATTAAATGTGTCAGCACATGTGTTTCTAGTTTTTATATGTCACTTGATGAATATTTAATCAATTTTGAGCTTATACAATGAAGTTGCTGCATAATGATCCACATGTTCTGCATTTTCATGATTTATTTGTGTGTAAAAGCTTGGTTTATCCCTTTTCATCATTTGAAACAGCTTTAAAGCATTGAAATTGTGTTTTGGAAAATTTGAGTCATCAAAACCTCATATTTCACCTTATCTTTGGACCTCTTTGTGTGCTTTGTTGCATAATATGTGATGATGTGAAAATTTCTACATATGTTTATGCAAAATCTATTTTCATATGCATTAATGGTCTCCTCAAGGTTTTTTTTACCTCTTTTTGTTGAAATCAAATGGTATGAAACACTAAAAACTAGGATATGCAACAATTTCTCTGTCACATGAAACCATGTTTAGCATCATGCTTTCACTATGTTAATTGATTCCTATACTGATGCAGTAAATAAATATGATATGCTCATTATGACTTGCAATCCTGATTCTATTTTATCTGAAAAATATTTTTTTGATGTCATAACTACTGCTGAAAAATCGCTATTATCTTTAGACTTTTGCTAATGCAATAAATAAATGCCTTGAGATACTCTCTTTTTTGTCTTGCTTAATGCACATTTAACTTTTGATCTACCATCTAATTTGCACATTCTGATTTCCTTTTTATGAAGGTGAGAGCCACATTCTTATCTTAAATAGGTTGTTAAATTATTTTTTTTTGGCCAGCAATATGCTAATATAGGACTGCTATATTGACGTCTGGTTTAATTGCTTTGAAAGTTAAATTGTTGTGTTATAATTTATTCTTAGCAGATTCTATTTGATAATGTTCTAAGCATGCTATGAAAGTGTGACTTGATTCTGCTCATGTGTGCTAATGATATAATTGTAATATACCTATCTATAGCTATTTGAAAGTAGTTATGTGATTTGGATCTATCTCAAACAATTTGTGTTGATCCTATGTGTAGTACTATTTCCTTTGTTTCTAGTAAAAGGAAGCACTTGTGTGCTGTCACCTTTTAAAAAAAAATTCACATGGAAAGCATACATTTTCGGGAGTTGTTATTAAGGGAAGCAAACATATCTTAGGGATCTTTGTCCCATCTTAATTGTCATGGAATGCATGTCTCATATGCTCTATTACTACATATATTGTATATCACAATTTTTCTACAGGTGTAAGATTCTATTGGAATTGAACCAATATTTCATGATCTAGTTGCTCTTTAGTGCTCTTGATGTTTATAAAAGTTCCTTTTGGTGTTCTCTTTACCTTAAATTGGTCTGGACTGTTTTGAGCATGTTTTTGCCTTCTTTTTTTTTTTAAATTGCTGCTATGTTTCTTGTTGTTCTATGAGGTCATATGCTCTACTATCGAAGATATCTCCTATTTTATCATGAGATTTTTCTCCAGATTGTCATAAACAGTTCTACAGCTTAAGACTCCTTTGGCTATTATATATTTTGGCCTTGATGGATGCTGAAAGAGGGAGAATTAAGAAAAACTACAAAGCAAGGTAAAGTTAATTTTTCAAAAGGAGAATCTAAGTAAAGCAAAGTATGTTTTCCTCTTTTCTTTATTAGAGAGGGAGAATATATTAAGGGGGGAGTTTATTCTCTTAACATTATATTTGTTTTGTGTTTTATTATGTTTGTCATCATCAAGGAGGAGATTGTTAACCCAAATTGGGATATTCTCATAATATATGACGATAACAAACATAATGTATATTTATGATTTCAATATATCCACTTGATCCTTGTCAAAAGAATTCTTATGCAAAATTTTTTTGAATTATTTGGAGCATCATAAAGGAAAGAAATCAAATGCATTCCAAGATGATTACATTATCTAAGCAGAAAAGGGAAAGATTGGTAATGGTTTGTGCTACTATGGATGGTGCAAATTGAAAGGGAAATATTTGGAAGATTAATAATGAAGGATATTGCCATATTCCAATGATTGGTCATGATAGCTTATTTGTGGAAGAATCAATCTTGCGGGAGCAAATCCTAGAGTGCATCAAGTGGGAGCAAAAATAGGAAAGGAAGAATCAACCGTTGGGAATAATCACACATGGAAAGAATTTTTTTTTTAAAAAAAAAGGTATTAGCAATTACTCAAAAAAGACAGCATATAACCCACATATATAGAAGATATGGCTGAACACGTGAATCCATCACTTGGAAAAATAGCAAAACAAAAATACATAGCATTGAGACAATCACACGAGCCTACCAATCTTTTGAGCTTCATTTTCATATCTTTCAATTTTCTAAAAGTCAGTTTGTAATAGAAATTCTGTGAGATTTGTTTTTGTAGTTCTTGTGAGTAAGTAACTCAAAGAACAGTAAGGACTACCTTGAAGCAACCATTGATAGAGTGAATCTCAGTTGGTGAAGAAAAAGTCTCTTGTGTGTTGTTGAGCTTGAAGAAACTCCTTGTGAAAGACTACTTTTGGGGAGTTTGGACAATTTGTTTTGGTGAATTGACCTTGAATATGAGAGTGAATCACAAGATAGTAAAGGCTATTGGTGTAATTTGTCTCTGATTGTTTAGCGAAAAATCCCACAGGTAGTGGGAACTGGATGCAGATTCCACATTGGAATCGAACCAGTATAAAAACTATTGGTGCAAGCTCCTCTACTCTCTATTTCTCTTTTATACACACATACACACACACACACACACACACATATATATGCTTTACTCTTAATCTCTAATATAGTTTTAATATAAACTACATAATTAGTTAAGTTAAAAGTCTCATATATATTCAGTAGACTTTCTATTAATCTTGTATATTACAGTGAGCCTTTTGATTTGGGTGTTCAATGCGTAGGAAAAGTTTTTAAAATACCAAGGACTTGATTCAAACCCCCTTTCTCAAGTCCGCTGCTACCATCAAAACCAATAATGAAAAATAAGACTAAGGTTGCTTGAGGTTGAAGATGATCTCCCTCTTCTAGCTAAGCCTTGGAATCCTTGCAATTTCAGCATCTTACTACTAGGGTTGCCGTTAATTTTAAGAGGATCCAATCAAAGCTTAAGAATGGACTTATATAGGTTTATGATAAAGCAACTTCAAATACAAGGCGTTTAGAACACTTTCTTGTTTTATCAAATCGTCAATTATAGGGCATTTGATCATGCTATAGAGTAACGTCTAAAACCCATAAATATGATATCACAATAAGAAAAAAAGAAATGTTAGGGGGACAACAAAGCCCCACAAAGAATGCACTACAAGCATAAAAGGACCAAAAGAGTATGGGAAGGGAAAATAGAGTGCACGATAAAGAGGGAAAAGAGCCGCCTACACTAAACCCCCTTTGATCACTTAATCTCACTCTCCCCCTCACTCATTTTCAGATCAAAAATTGAAGGCAACATTCTCTCCCCTTTTCCATCCCTGCTCTCCCTCTCCAACGAAGGCTTTAAAGTCTATCATCATCATTAACAAAGATGAAGAGTCACAACGATAGAACTTTGTCTTGGATTGCTTATGCTTGGGTTACTACAAGAGAACAAGGCCAAAGATGTTGTCTTTCCTCCTTCTCATCACTTTTCTCTCATGCTACTATGCCTTTGTACCCCTTTTCATTTTATCTCTTCTTTGAAAAAAATTAAAGAAAGTGGGGGCGACCAATTAATGGGTACAACTATCATTTAATTGAATCAAAATTCTTCGAGTTTGTGAAATTACTGTGACGTCATTTCTCTCCTAATAACAGATAAACAGTGGGAAAGAATTACAAATAATTAATGAAGATGAAAAAATAATCGAGGCAAATACATTGCGGTGTGTAGCTTGTTATTAATCTCAATGTTATCAGTGTTTTGCAACAAATGTATTATCTAATGGAAATATGAATAAGAATTATATTTACTACTTTTGCTATTAAGTATGGTATTTTAGCTAATAACTTATTCACAATATGCTTCTAACTTTGGTCTTATGCCAATAAGTTGTTAAGTTTCTTATAAAAAGATTTACTATATATTCACATGCAAAGTATTTCTCATTAGGAGGTGTACCCTCAGTTTAGCTAACCAATAGATTTTCTCACAAAGAGAGTATAATGTATTTTGAAATGCTTCAACACACTTCTACATAGGATTACTATGCATTTATATGCAAAGTAAATGTCCATGTTAAAAACTAAATCACTCATATCATAACACCAAACTTACCAATATTTTTTGGACAACTTATCAGCAAAAGCACCTTAATTATCAGCAAAAGCAATGCCTATATATTGAATGAAGGTTGTCGCCTACCTTCTTAAATTAGAAATTATTTTAATGCTAAGTTGCACAAAAAATATAGTGAATGGCACAATCTAGGTTATCTCTCAAGGAAGCTTCAACACTTAGTTGGAAAAATTGAGGGTTTTAGAGAATAAAATTTAAAGCAATCAAAATTAAAAGTTAATAGCAATGATGAAGAAGGCACTGGTGCAAGGTATTCCTAGGATTGAAAATTAGTTATCATTGACCAAATATTAAACCCATTGGTGGCTATTAGTAATAAATTACTAGCAATTCTACTAGTGCTCGATTGACCTCTAGAATTTGACTAATGCAAATGACTAATAAATGAGATCTCAATTTATTTATAAATCACATTAATTTAATGAACTAATTGCTATAGCCTAAACACCAGTCAGAGAGATAATTTTAATGTTTTCCTTTAAACATAAACCAATAGATCTGTCAATTTATGCCCAAAGGGTTTCTCTAAACGACGATTGCCAACTTAGTTATTCCAATAAAGATTATAGCAACCACCACAATAATTATAGGAATAGAAACTGTAAAACATTAAGAAAATCAATGTATTTAATATCAAAAGGGGTCTCAAACATCATCTCAATCCATCCAAAAACCTTACACTAATAAAGAAATGTACTCCTTTATCTTTGGAGGATTACAACAATGAAGATAAAAAAGAACCTAAAAATTATAGCAATAATCATTGCGATAATCTCCAAGACAAAGCATCTTCACTAATAAAATCCCTAAGAAAGAGAAGAATAAAGTAGAAGATGTAGAGAGAAGATGGGAAGAGAGAGAGATGTGGAGAAAGAATAATAGCAACATCAAGTGAGGCCCAAAATTAGGGCCAAAATCTAGTTTCCGTGTACTATCGCATGAGCGTTGTGGTGCTGAATAAACGCCGTGGCACTAAATGAACACTGCAATACTCAGCAGTGTGTTACACTCTTTAAAATAATTTTTCAGGTGTTGTTGAGCGCTACAGCGCTCAAATATGAGCACTGTAGCTCTTGGCAGAATTGATGTCTTTACATATTTGGTCCATTTTGGCTCCTTAAATATCCAAATTTGTCTTTGGAACTGGAAATAGTTATTATAACCCTTTGAATAAGCTTTCTAACACCAAAAAAATCACTTCACTCAGATATCTATAGCTCTAGATATTAGCAAAATATGAACTGGAGGTCAAGCTAGATAGTATCAGAACATCAGCGACCTTTAATCTTGCAACTTGAATTTCACCAAGATGCTCTTAGAACTGGGTTTTGAGTTAAAGCTTTAGAAGACTTCTTTGGCTTATCAAAATATCTTTATTTGTCTCAATCTAATCCCGTGAGAGAGATATAGATTTTCTATTATAATGCTTTATGCAAATGTGCTCAAATGAGCTCAAAAACTTTTCTATTTACTTCGCAAATTGATTGCTGCTGCAAGCCCCATGCAAAGAGTTCCTAGTCTTATTCTTGACATTTTGCACGCAATTCAATTCAAAGCTCCTATACACGAAAATCATACTCAAAGAGATAGGTTAAACGCAACAGGCTCTAATCCAATAATTATTTCAAAATCAATGCAATAGTTAATGATTCTATAAAAAATATACAATAAGCCACAAGTCAAAATCCTAATTAATCACATCAATAACTCTGTAATACTCACGCAAAAAGCTAAGAATTAAATGCAAGATAAGTGACATAAATGTCCCTTTATCATAGACAAGTCATTCTAACTAGTCAAATGCCTTAAAAATAGTTTTCCAATACATTTTGAGGGTAACAACCCCTAAATTTTTAATTATGCTACTCTTTTTATCACCAAAAAAATTTGAAATGCTTTTATATAGCCGGTAAATTTTCTCAAAAGGAGCAATCATTTATAGAACACTTACACACAGGATTGTTATTCAGTCCCAAGCAAAGAATAGATGGACAAAGCAGCTGCCAAAACAAATACCGCTAAACTAAAGGCTGAGAAACATGATGTGTCATAACATGTTTAACTAAGCAAGAGGAATCGACAATTTTGTAAAATGAGATGGTCCTAAATTACTCACATCAATTACTAAATCTTTCGGTATGTGAAATTATTATAAGCAAGATCCTTCTATATAAGGCTTATCTATCTCTTTCTTTTTTCTTTTTTCTTTTTTTACTCTCTCTTTTCTCATTGCAGCCATAGTTATTTGCTAAAGCTAATTAATTTGAAGCCGTAAGTGTTGAATTGTTGAACCCACTTTTTTCCTTGCAATACACGAGTGTTTAAAATTCTCTTTGAACGTAATACAAGGAGTAAATCTCAATTTGGTACCCGACAATTTCATAAACAAATTTAGTCTTTTTCCTAAGAAGAATTATCTTTCTTCCCAAGACATCTATCTGCAATATAAATGGTCTCATAAGGACTCGCTCCTCCAACACGCAGAACAGTGGGAAAGCCAGAGTGATCCCGTTTCTCAAAATCTCTCCAGTAGACAGTGTGCGAGTGCGAGTGCGAGGGCACAGCTGAAGCGCTGCGATGGCGAAACTGAAGATCGGAGGGACGTGGGCAGGGGTGCTGGAAGGCGTCGACCTCGACGCCTGGACGGTGCCCCAGCTGCGCGAGGAGGTCGCCGAGCGATCCAGCTGCCCCCCTGACTCAATCAACCTCATCTGCGCCGGCAGGATTCTCAAGGACGCCGACGCCGACCACCCCAACAACTTGGCCCAACTGGGCGTCAAGAACAACTCCAAGATCCTCGCCACTCGTGTCTCCCCTCAGGAAGGCTTCTCCCTCAAACAAGAGATCATGGCCGAAGAAGAACGCTCTCGCAGGCTTACCCGCGTCAGGTAACTTCAAATAAATAAATAAAAATCACGCCTTATTTCTTTTCTTGACTTGTCTTGTTTGTTTGTTTGTTTGTTTTCTTTATTATTTCAGAAAGTTGCTGATTCTATTGATAGATAAAAGGGGTAAGACTCCCCCGTATAGGGGGGGTTTTTCTCTGAACTGAGAAAGTAAGGGCATATTTACTTGCCACAGAGCACTTTGTGCGTGTGTGTTATTACTTGCTTCGGATGATGCCAACCACCCTAAATTATGTCTGTAGTCAAACTGCGATCTAAATCATTTTTAATGTTTCTTCTTGTTCTTTCTCCGACTAACTGCTTGGGCTACCTGAATTACTCTCCTTGTTAAGCTTTTATGAAACTTCCATATGCATGACCAAACCATCTAATTTGAGGTTCTACTTTGTGTTCTCCTCATTTTTTAGTTGCACTCTTTCTTCGTTCCTATTTTGTTCGGTGAGTCCACCCTTCTCTGCAACGTTGAGCTTAATGCATAAAAATAAACTAAAAATGTTTTAAAAATGAAAAATTCTACGACGCTTGAGCGTTCTGTAGATTTTCCCTTACTTTTTTATATTAACGGAGTACATCGGAATCATAACTCAGTAATTTATTTAAGGGTCATTTTAGAAAGAAGCTCGGGGAAGTTGTATTCCTTATGATAGTGCTAATGTAGTTCATTTCCCTATGATATCATGTAACTGTCCCTATATAACGTGCTGGAGAGAGGCCTTATTCCACCTATCACTACATATAATGCATTATTAAATGGTTAGTGCAAATTAGGAAATATCAATCAAAGCATTGAGCAGGGAGACTTTTTGATAAATTTCATCAAAAGGGCTTGGATCCTACTGTTGTTACCTCAATGTTCTTTTGCTCATAAAACAGATAAATGTGTAGGACGTTCAAATTTTGTCTTTTATCTGTTTGATAACAATTTGAACTTCTGTTGATTGAGTTTATGTAGTATGAGAATGTTTGGCAGTTGCTGTATGTGAACCTAATTTCTGGATTGTCTATAACCGATGTGGGGTAAAGATTCTATTGGATGAGTCGTTCTTTCGAGCTTTTGTAGTTTAGTTTTGCTGTTAAACTGTGTCTGATTGTTCTTGTGAATCGTAGGTACATGGGGTGTTTCATGGTGCTTGGCTTTTTTGAAAATTTCTGCATTGGTATTAGCAGAAAATTTGTTTGGTTTGTGTGAATATTATTGTCACTTTGGGTCAGTCCAATTGCTTTATATGCAGAGTCAACAGAATCTTTTGATTGCTAGATATTTGTTCTTAGCTAGAACTTTGACAGTAATCCATGCCAAGTTCAAAGAAGGGGGACAAAAATAAAACCTTTTCCTTGTTCATAGGTTTGAAAATACATGACTGATGAGTGATAAAGCATTGCCTTTTTTTCAACTTTAATAGTATGTAATTGGGGGCATTGAGATTTTTTCAAGCTAATCTATGATATCTAATGATTCATGAACTGTGGAGTTTATGTTCTCAAACTTCTCTTCGTGTTTCATTTGAATTAAAAGTTTATCTGTGCTTGAACAGCAATGATCAATCTTCTCTTCATCTCTTTCCTAGCCCAATTGTTTTGTTGAGTATATTGAGACTTAATCAATTTATTTATTTTTTATCATTTTGATACCTTGTTTGCATCACTATTCTATCTGAAGCTTAGTTGTGTTTGATGCAAACAGGGCAGCTGTAACTGCACTGGCTGAAAGGCATGCAGATGGTTCATTACCTGTTGAAGACTTCAACATAGAAGTTGAAGATCAAAGTGGACAGAAAGTACATCTAGGTTCTGAGACTGATCAAAGGTATTTGCCCTTTTGGGCATTTTCATTCTTCTAGATGTAATTGTTTGAATGTGAGGGTTTTCTAGGTCTAGATTCTACTTCCACCATTGAAGTGAGTTTCAAGCTATCATTTGGCAGGGCAGTAATGATGGGACTTATACTTCATGCAAAGGGGAAGCAACTTATTAGACAGGGAAATTACAAAGATGCGCTAGAAGTACTTGGCATGGGAGAGGTCAGTTCTTGATGATTTTCCCCTATTTTGACTAGAGCTGTACATTGCTGTAAATATGTTTTTAACATTGTCATAGTCTTGAAGCTGCATAATGGTGTCAGTGTACCTGATCACCATTGTGCTCAATGTAATTGACACTTTTACATATGAGCATTGTCTCATCTAAGTATATGCCTATATGCCTTCGTTGGGATATAAACTAAGGAGTTTCTGAACAAAATTTCATCATTACACTGTTTAATATTCAACACTTCGTGTAGGCTTTTGATGAATCCGTTGATTCTTTTTTTTGTTACCGTGGCTGATAATTTATGAAGCTGCACTCATTGCCTCCTTTCCATCTTACTAAGTTCAGAGTTTTCTTTTTCCTGAAAAATATTAACTCTTACTCAATTCTTTTGTTTTCTTTTGCAGGAGGCATTCTCACTTTGTGAGCCAAAAGTCCTTGAGGTGAGTAATCCAATCAATATCTCCACATATTAGAATATGGAAAAATTTAGTTGCTAGTTATTAATATGAGCCAAGCCACAGTATAGTGTGATTTTTGTCATTTTACTTAATTGCTTGTTTATAAGGAAGAGTTTGTTGCGGAGATCCATTTTATACTGAAGCTTTAAATCATGTAGAAAAAGGTTGACTATATGAAGTAGCATTTGAAGCAAAATAGTTTGTAACTAATCTGAGCAACCCCCCCACCACTCACAAGCTGAACAATATGCATAAACTACTCAATAAGTCAATATGCATGTTTATTCTATATAGAGCACATAATAGTGACAAATCTATTATTAAGGTCTTAGATTTCACTTAATTGTTGGGTCCCTTTGCTTTTCTAAGATCATAGAAACATTATTTTCACTGCTAAATTAATTCCTGTTGATATCTTTTTATATAATTTTCTCTATATGTTCTCATTCCGAGTTTGAAATGTTCTGTCTTTCTGTCCTCTCAGCTTATTGACAATGTTCCAATCCTGCAAATAGACATGGTGTGGTGCTACTTTATGATACGAGACATAAGATGGCTCTCAGATGCAGGAAAGCGTCTTGAAATGGCTAGGGCAGGAATTGAACGTGCTCATGGGAAGGATTCTTTCCGCCTGAGACTATTACAAGGAGGTTGCTATCCAGAACAAGCACTGTGAGTTGTTGTGCATATTGTTCAGCTTTATTTTGGGTAGAAATTATCAAAAGATTCATAAGATGCTGCAATTCAAAGTAGATTAAGTTTTAGTATTTATCTCTTCAACTTGTAAAGAGATTAATCTTTAGGATTCTTTGCATAGGCATTTGAGACTAGAGCTGCTGGAAGGGGTGGTGGCATATCATAGTGGCCTATTGGAGAAATCAAGAAAAGCATTACTTTCTGCAAAGGCAAAATTTGACCAGGTTTGTCTGACTACTATAGCAAGTCAACATTTTTACTCGTATATTGCTTATATTCTTTGGTCTTCTTTATTAATCACCATGCTTGTTGGGTGCCGTCACATATGTCATAGTCTTACAAGATGCAAGTTGGATGAAATAAAGATCAGCTGAAGCTCAATCTTCTGTACCATTAAGAATCTGCATTACTAATTTTAAATTTTTGGGCACCAGTTGATATTGAGCATCCTTCTGGTTTCATATGTCTTGAAATTGATTGACATAACCAGTTTTGTTTTCTTCTGCATTCCCTCTTGCCACTTGTTTTCTCTTTCAAATAAAGGGAAAAAGAACGCACAGTCTAGCTGTGAAGATCTGGCCAATACTTTTTGATTCTCTCCTTGTAAATGATGTTCTGTTTTATTGCAGCTGCAAGTCTCAGATGAAGCCTTGACACTTGTTATGAGCATGGGCTACAAAGAACGTGATGCAAAGAGAGCATTGCGAATGAACAATCAAGATGTGGGAGGTGCCATTGATTTCCTTGATGTGGAGATGGCAAAGAAAATGCAAAAACGGGAGGAAGACATCCAGAGAAGAAATGAAATTAGGTGGGTGTCACTTAATGTTTATTGATTTGTATTTTTATTTTTATGGTATTTCTGTGTCTCTTAATAGCCTCCTTTACCAGGGAGCAAAAGCGCTATGGGATGACACCCTCAAAGAAAGCTGTGGATCTAGATAGATTGAAGGAATTGGTCTCTATTGGGTGAGTATGATTTTGGTATTGTGTTGTTGGTATTGGTATTGGTATTTTGTAACGTGTGGAGTGGCTACTTGTAATTTAATCTAAAATATTTGGCTGGTAATGTGAAGAATGCTTCAGTAGCTGTTATGTACCATTGGTTTTTGTTCTGATTTCCGGACAGGACTTATGATGAAGATGAACTCTAGCTTTGCCCTGTGCTGCAACTAGTGTGAAATGACATACCATAGTGGCTTAACCTGGTATTCTTTTAGTGATAGGTGGTTGCTTAGGGAGCAATGCGTAAAAGTTTTGAGTTTAATGGGGAGATGGTGGGAGATTTTTTCTCTCTATTCCGTAGTTAGAGATCTGTTATCAATATAGAACTTGTAGAATGAGGCTGCCACTGTTAAGCTATTAATGGTATTGGGCTGAGATCTGAGATCCCAAGGCACAATAGTTATGCTACGTACAATTCATTCTGATATTCCTGCATCCTACTTGTCAATTTTAGCTGGCTAATAATCTATAAAGCTGCTGCACAGAACAGAATTCACATAATATGCTAATCAAACTTTGATAATGCTAAATCTGGCAGGTTTGACAAGGAGCTTGCTGCTGAAGCTCTTCGAAGAAATGAAAATGATAATCAGAAGGCATTGGATGACTTGACAAATCCGGAAAAAAATTCTGCTTTGCAGGTTACCATTAGTATTATGTCTTAACCAAATTCTCTGTAACTTGAAACCATTTTCCTACTTACTCTCTCCAACGTGAAGGTTCATATTGAGTCAAGGAAAAAGAAGAGGCAGAAAAAGGCAACAGATTCTGCAATCGAAAAGGTTGTAAGCATGGGTTTTGAAAGATCAAGAGGTACAGAAGTTATTAAGATTCAAGATGCAACATTGTGCTAAGGGTATTATGCTGGCTTCTGATATTGCTTTGTGTCTGCAGTGGTTGCTGCTTTTGAGGCCGGTGGTACTATAGAACAAGTAATGGAAAGACTGACAGCGCAGCCTGAGGCTGACATGGCTCCCCTTGGCAGTGCAAGTTCTTCTGCTCCTTTACCACTGGACAATGCTGTTTCTGATATTCTGGACGAGATGAACGATGATGATCCATCAGATCTCAACAAGGCAGAGGAGCGCGATGCAGAGATGGAAGACGAGCTCTCGGCTGATATAGCAAAAGCAGATGCCCTAACTGACTATGACATTGAAGTTAACATAGAAGGGGAGGCCATAACTGAGTACCTGGCTCTGCTAGAGGCAGCAGGCAGCAGTGGGAAAATGGTTCCTTCACAGTAAGATGAAAAATGATAATGAAGAACAATGATCACTTCATGTAAATAGCAGGATGATATGGGTAATAGGCAATGAATGCATTATACGTATGTGTCTCTGCCCCTCGCTTTAAGGAGTTAACGTGAAAAGCGAGATGGATAGTGACGTGCTCATTCGTTGGAGACTTCCAAGTATATAATAATTCCATAGAGCATCTAGTACTGTATTTGCTTTCCAAATTACTAATAGTATTAAGGTTAAGTTTGGTTAGAGGATAAAAATAAGAGTAAAGTTTTTATGATTGTGTTTTATGTGTAATTTTATATATGAAAATCTATGATGGAAAATATATTCTCATTTTCACTTTTCAAACAAATGTATACTGGGGAAAATTTTCGAAAAGTATGTTAAGCCAAGTGTGCTGAAAGTAAGATGCTTTCCAGCCTAAAAGGCTAATTTGCTATTTCACAATTTCGAAGAAATAGAATTTCTTCTGTCAAACGTTTACTTGTGCTGGCTGCTCAGGTTGAAACGAATTTGCCATAAAAGTAGAACTTAACTTCTTCGGTACACATTGCTTCCATTAAAAATTATATTTTAGAGTCGAAAGCATTTAACTGTATCATTTTTCGGTCGAAATTGAAAGAGACTTGTTACATCTTGAATTCTATGGATTGAGAACCTACTATAAGTTATCATTATTCGTGTCACATCTTTTTACATAGTAACATGCTTTCAACACGTTTAACTAGTACTGCATTCATAGATGTAATGTAATTTTTGGAGTAAATTATATTGATTGTCCGTAATGTAAGGTGGTATTGCATGATTTGTAAAATAGTAATGATATGTCATCTTATAAATTCTTCTACATGTCTTTCTGTATACTAAATTCAGTCAAAAAAAGTACGTGCATTTTATGTCTTGAAATCTTAAGAAAAGCAATCAAAATTAATTTAACATGTAGTTGGATGCAATAGGAAAATATAAAATTTTTCTTTGTAAAATATACAAAACACATATTAGCCTCTATCAATTTGCAAAATCATATAATACTAATTTTTACTGAAATTTAGGTGATATTATATTTGATACTATTGTATCTTATAAAATGTGACACTCACGTCCTATGTGAAACACAGCCAAGTACTCATGTAGTGAGGTCAATATAAACAGGATAAATTGAAAGGTATGTGCAATATTACTTAATCCCACAGTAATCAGTGTAATCTTTTTTAACCTTTAAAAAGAGTGGCATTGCATTAACTCTAGGAATGGACTCCCAAATTATTGGGGTGGCATGATTTTCTTGGAAGATTTTGGTGACTAGGTTGAGAACTTTCTAAACCCTAAACATCTTGGATGACATTACAAGGTCATTGTGCTTCAAGGTTTCCAAGAAATGGGGAACTAGACCACTAGGCTTCAAGTAGTGGGATCCTAGTAGAAGTTTTTTTTCTTACCCTTACCTGGCTTTTCACCTTGAGGACAAGGTGAAATTTGAATGAGGAAATGTTGATAGAAACCCAAAAATAACTAAGATGTATGTTTGGAGGCCATGAATTTGGTACATTAGGTGAAGTATGATATACCATACATACCAGACATTTAGCCACATTAGCCACATTTTTCAACTTTTAGTCGCAATTTGTAAATGTCACTAAATACACGTGGTTCACTATGCTTGACTAAGTGTGCCATAGAAAGAACCACATTGGGAAAGGAGCTCGTAAGGAGTTTGTTTCAGTAGTGAATTCTCTACCTACCTTGTTGACTAGAAAGATAGGTGTAAGCACCTGATGCGAAAATGGCAAAGGAATATGCATACGAAAGAGGAATTTCAGGAATTTGGGAAAGAGTCACACTTGTATGAGGGTGAAAGTGGTAGTAGACAATAAACTAGTTAGAACTTAGTAGAAGAAACTTAGCCTCTCGAACTCGAAAGATTATGGTTAGGTTTTATTTAAGGTATACTTGATAAAGTGTGGTGTACCGCACACTAAACAGAGCCACATTTGCAAAATGTGGTTAAATCCATCCAATACTGTTAAATGCATTTAGTCACACATTCTAAATGTAGCTAAATGCATAGTGTGTGGTACATCACATTTTATCTATTGTATATCACCTTTATTTTAAGGTTAAAGTGTCACCTATATACTTCCATTACAACTCGAAGTCCAACAATGTACTAGTATTCCTTTTCTGCTGAGGTGTACCACACACCTTGTAATATACTAGTAAAAATAACAAGGTGTATTCATATTTCAAATTACCTGACTTATGCTTAATAAAAATGAAAACATTTGAAGAATGACCAGATTTTATATGTAGTTGTTGAATTAAATAAAGATGAGGTTGAATGGATCTTGAATTTTAATAAATTTTTTTGGTGTCATGTACATTTGTTTTGACAAATTGCACTGATATTCTCTAAAATCTGATAACATTCACCTGACATCCATCTAATTATAAAACACGGCCTGAAAATCCTTTAATACTCAGTTTATGAAATCATTATATTATCCTCCCCTAAATATGTGAAATCATATTATTAGAGGTTAGTACCACTTGGATGAATGGAGGGAAGTCAATATAAATTTCAACAAATCTCAAAAAAGATAAGTATAAATTTCCCCCCTCTTTTTTAACTGGGAATATCTCATATATAAAATCTAGTCACCATTAAAATACATTTAACTACATTTCTAAAATCTAATAAACTAAAATACACTAAACTAAAGAACTAGTATAATACATCACATGTTATTTACCACATTACTTGGCAAGGGGCATAACAGCCTTCGCCATCTTTGGCTCACTACTCTTAGTATCTATTAACTGGTATAGTATTTAATCTTCAAAAGTTGATTTTTCTAAGGAGAGAAATTTGCACACAAATATAACTAGATCTACATTGAGTATGAACTATACTTCCACGAGTGCAGGTGTAGCTGCATATTTTTAAGATTATGCATACAACACTGAAAAGAAGAGGAGGAGGAGGAGGAGGAAGAAGAGGAGGAGAAGCAGAAGATTCAAAAGCACTATCTATCAACTGTTGCCAAAGACGTTGAAGAGAGTACTTGACATTTTTCTTTTGGAATTGTATAAAATACACGCGGACAACTTACTCTGTTGTTTACTTCTACTATCATCTTGTATATTTACATCATTGTTCTGAATCATTAATTTCAGAGTCTGTGACCATAACAATCTCCATGTTTCTGTTTTCTTGTCTCACTTTATCATCATCCGCATAATCCTTTGGAAGCACATTACAGTCGATGGTGTGCCATACTGGTCTCTCCTCTTGAAACAATCTGCAGGTTAATTAAAAGCATTAACAAATATATGGTAAGCACGTGGTCAAATATGCTATTACTTGCTAGATATAAGTAATGGCACGAAAACTTTCCAGAGAGAGAGAGGACTTACGGGTGCTTGCATAATGCAGGGCATTGAACTGTAAGTGCATATTTGCATGTGGAAATCTCGGTGATTGAAGTAATCATTGCTCTGGGTTCTGAACATACAAACCTCACCTGTAATAAAAATTCAAAATCAGCATGATAACGGAAAGAAGGGAAAAGAAATAGAATTGTGTTATTTCATACCTCTGTCTCTCTAAGCTTATTTGTAAGATCACAGTTAGTTCCATTGGTATATTGGTGAGCATGATACCTGAATGACGAACATAATATACTAATTAAGCTTGTTTTCATCACAGCATTTATCTTGTAAAACCGATTCTCCAAGTTAACCCCAACTTCATGCTTATGCAACAGTCATTAGTATAAGATACCTTTGAGATGCATCTTTTGAGCGGGGATCCTTCAATGTAGAAACGTCAGAAAGATTTTGGTTATAGGCAGCCGTAGCCTCTGGATCATACACTCCCAAGGTAAACTCCTGGACCACCTGCAACAACGAAAATGTACACTGATTACCTACAAGAATAGATGGCTTTTTCAAGTATAAAATAATAATATTAATAACCGACAATTATATAAATCAAAACTACAAGCACTTCAAAATTGATAAACAAATAAACAGCTGAGAGTAAGATTTATATCCGTAACTGACTTCTACTATCATTGAACACCACAACAATGGTGATAAGGGGCATTTATGCCACTTATCTTGCTTCTAAACCCTAACTTTTTATATAATTTTAACTGTGTTATTGATGTGAATAATTAAGATTTTAACATGTTCTTCATTGTGCAATTTTGATAGAATCATTGACTATTACACTGATTTTGGAATAATTTATAATTATACCCAGTTGCGTTTAACTTGTCTCTTCGATTGTAGTTTTGTATGCAGGAATTTGGGATTAAGTGCAAATTGTCAAGAATAAGGCTGGGAACTTTTGGGAAGGAACTTAGAGCTAAAAAGAAGCAAAACCGCAGAAGCTCTCTCTCGGGTGTGCGCACGGCAGAGGCAACAACATGGAAGCTCAAGATTTGGCCTATTTTAGAGAGAAGTATTTAAGGGATTGACACAGACTTCTACCTAGTTTTAGTTTCTGAATAGCAGCAGCTAGAATTCTCTCTCTACATCTTTTTCTCTATTATTCTCTCTCTAGGGATTCCATTAGTGAATGTGTTTTGTGATAAGGATCCTTGTTATTGTCTCAAGATACTCTTTTATTTTCACTGTTGTAATCCTCTAAGGATGGAAGAGTAGATTTTCTTACTAGTGTAAGGGCTTCCAGATAGATTGGGATGATGTTTAAGACTCTGCTTTCATATTGAATGTATTAGTTTTCTTAATGTTCAGCAGTTTTTATTCTTCTAACTATTGTTGCGATTATTACAATTTTTATTGAAATAACTAAATTGGCGATCGTCGTTTAAGGAAACCCTTTGGACATAAACTGATGGATCCATTGGTTTATACTTGAGGGAAAACATTAAAATTAACCTTCCGATTGGTGGTTAGGGCATAGCAATTGGTATATTAAATCAATGATTTTTAAATAAATTGATATATCGTTTATTAGTTATTTGCATTGGTCAAATTCTAAAGGTCAATCGATCACTAGCAGAATTGCCAGTAATTAATTACTAATACCCACTAATGGATTCAATATGTGGTTAATAATAATTAATTCTAAATCCTAGGAATACTTCACACTATTGAATTTAATTCTAAATTCTTTTTCAATTAATTTTAATTGTCTCAATTTTAATTCTCAAAACCCCCCATTTTCTGACTTAGTGATAAAGTCTCCTTGAGAGACGACCTAGGTTGTGCCCTATAATACAATTTTTTGTGCAACTTAACATTAAATTAAATTTAATTTAAAGAGGTAGCGATGGCCTCCGTTCAGATGGTAACAAGAAATTTGGATATTCTAAAAAGAAAGCGAAAATTTATTGTGGAGGGACTCACCATGATTCATGTTGGGGTCCACCATTTTAAAATGTAAGCATGATTTATGTTATAATACTATGGCATCATATAATCTATGTAGCCAACTCTACCTAGTAAGACAAAGCTTAGTTGCTATTAATATATAGGTTTAATTAATCTGTCAGTCCCTATAGTTTCACTGAATTTTCAATTGGGTCCCTATACTGAAAATAAATATTTAATTGGGACCCTAACCCCATCATCTATTACAAAAGCGTAATCATTAAAGGAATATTCCCAAAATATTCTTTTACCATAATTTTATATTAAAAAAAAAAAGGAACCTTCAAGTCCCTCACTGGGACACCTCAATCCCAGGGAGGAGGAGGAGCACGCTCCCCATTCTCCATTAACACCATTGACACTCCTCCCTCACTCGCCGAAGACCACGATGCGCGCGCCAACCTCCACATGTTCTCCACCGACCACTGAACGGTGTGCCCCTATGCTCACCCTGCCGTAGAGACCCCTGCAAGTACCACTACTCTGGCACCACATGCCCCGAGTTCGGCAAAGGCAACTCCTGCGAGTTCGCTCACAACGTCTTTGAGCGTTGGATCTACCGTTCCCGCTACAGGACAACTCTGCAAGGATGGGAACTCTTGCAGCTGCCGCGTCTGCTTCTTCGCTCACTCGTCGGACCAGCTGCGCTAAGGGAACCAACATCGGCGGCTCCACATTCGACTCCACCAGAACCCACCATAGTTCTGCGGAGCTCCACTGCGAAGCTCAACCCCCGAACTCACAAACTTTGCCATTCGCACACCAACCTTCGCGAAGCATAGCAGCCACCGCGAAGCCAGTCTCGTGTCACTCCGTGAACCGCCACAACTTATGGTGGATTTTGGTTTCTACATAATTGCCTCCCTTTGGTTTCTGCCTCCTTTTTTGTGTGTCATGGTGGTGGTGGGGAAGGGAAAGGGGAGGGGTAAGGTGGATTGTTAAGGCTAGCTTCGCGGCGGAGGGCTTCACGGTGGCGGGGCTGTGCGGCAGAGGACACCTAAGCTTGATAATGATGGTGGTTTTGATATTTCTTCTCTGGTTTTTGATGATTTTTGGCTTGTGGCTTTGGTTTTTGGTTGATGAGGGTGTGATAGGTTGTGATGGTGAGTGGTAATGTTGCTGGAAGATAATGGTGGGGGATGATTTTTGGCTTTGGCTTTGGTTTGGGGTTGATGGTGGTGGTGGCGAAGGGGAAGGGAACAGGAACAGAAAAGGGAGTGGGTTTTTCATTTTTTTTAATGTAAAATTATAATTAAAGAATATTCTGGAAAAATTCGGTTAACTTTAACATTTTCGTAACAGATGATGGGATCAGAGATCCAATTAAACATTTATTTTCAATACAGGGACCCAATAGAAAATTTAATGAAACTATAGGGACTGGCGATTAATTAAACCTAATATATATTGTCTATTATCCTCTTGAAATAGAACCCTCCCCCACTATTGAATATTCAGTAAAAGGAGGGAATCCAAATCCTGGTAATAAGAATGAATCTTCTAGGAATATAATGGAAATATGATAAACAAAGAGAGGATCAACTTACATCAGCATAAGTTAAAACAACTCTTAAACCATTGAATAACTTTTTCTTAATAAGTTTTTTAAACAGACTACCATCAGATTAAAAGTTTATATCTATATAATTTCATATTGATCTGAAATGATTTAGTTTATTTTTTTTATACATAAAAAGATAATCAATACTTTTAGAAGGATTAACAATAAAAACTGTTTCAATCACATTGTAATTGATGTTCAATCTTCTTACATTTGATATGAATTAATTATGTAATCAATGATATGATCAATAAAAATTATAACAATTAAGCCTTGTCGTATTAGATGGGGTCAGTTACATGGATTAGACAACACCACAATATTTTGTCATAGATCATGTTTATATTTAACCAATTAAAATATAGGTCTCATTTAATAATTTTACCTATTGTTTTTCTATGTCTTCCTCTACCTCGAACTACTGAACAAACTTCCATCTTATCTATACTCCTTACTGAGGCTTCTATAAGCGTTCTCCACACATGCCCAAGCCACGTAAAGCAAGATTTTACCATTTTTTCCACATTAGACACCACCCCAACTTTCTATAAAAAGTATATTCTAGAGAAAATTAGTAAGTAGTGTAAGTGTGTCAAGTCTTCATTAGTGTCAATTGATCCATAGCTATGATAATTAGTACTATTGTTAGTCTTGGTCGTTGATTCCAATGCAACTCCCAATAAGCAAAAGACAAGTTGTCATGTAACTTCAAGAAGAACTAACTCAAACTCATTCATGAATATGATTCCTCATATAAATCCATCATCTTTTGCCATTACTCACATGAAGAAGCAAAGAGAATCTTAAAGAAAGAACATGAAGGGCCAAGACATTCGATCAGAAAAGGGGACCAAAACTACAGCAAATCAATAGGATACCTTTTCATCCTCCAAGTGTAGTTGCCGCAACTTTTTTTGATAGCAAAATTCATATGACCACCAACCTTCTTGCTGTATAAACACATCAGCTAATGTAAGTACGTGATTTACAATAGATGCCATATGTTCAAAAAAGACTCTGGAAAAAGCTAACAGTCAGACTGTCAGACCACATTGAACACGAGTTAATAAGTCACCACTCAAAAACGAATAGTGTGATGAAAATACTAACTCTGACAAAGCATTGACCCTTTAATACTTCTAGCAGTTCATCTGGTGTCTTCTGTTTAGTCCTTTTCTCAGTTTCAACAATCATGCTGCTAATATTGTGCTGGATAACAGGCTTTCCACTTTTTTCTTTTTCAACCCTAGGCAAGTAACAGACATATTTCTGTCCATTTTTGTCCGGCATGACAATAGACTCCTGGTCATCATCCTGTAGATGAAGCATTGCAGAGCTTATTAAAAGGTGATGTAATATGAAATAAATACATGACTATGACCACACGAAGAAAATTATCTTGGTTATGTGACGACAGGTCTAGAAAAGAACTAGAAAGGACCAGAATGGCCAGTAAAAGACCACCCCATAAATTGTGAGTTACTGAGATGTCCAGACCTCTAGCCACTGCCGCCAATCAGCAGTTGATAAACTATTTAGTTCCTTGATCTAGCAAAAAGGACTAAGGCTTGGTGTGGTAGTGCTCTTAGGATGCTCTTGTTTATAGAAAGCATAAGTCAATTTTTCCATACGGTAAAAAAAAAAAAAAAAAATTAGGGTGCCTTTACTCATGACTACTAAAAATCAGCAATGCTTTTGAGAGCTTTTATGAGCTGGTTTTCAGAGCTGACTAGTGTTTTTAAATTTAGAAGACTAATATTACTTTCATTAATTATACTTTTGGAAATAACCCTCTTTAATATTTAAGTTCATTTTGGATTTGAAAACAACTTTATACTATATTCATCAAACACTACTCTTGTGGCTTTTACTTACTGAAATCAACTTTTGTATTATTTTACCAAACAATGCCACTATGACTTTTGAAAAGTAGCTTTTTAAAAGCCTAGAGAGCTCCACACTCTAGAAAAGTCATAGCATTATCAAGCCAAGCCTAAGCCACCTTATTTCCAACCTCATTCATATCATCAAAATATTTCCTTCTGGAAACTTGGACAGCTATAATTTTGATCCAGAAACAAGGGCAACCAAAATGAGAGAAAACAGTATACATGATTCCAACAACATGACATGCACATTTAAGTTCAAGCAAATTGTAAAAACGAAACCAATTTGAAAGCTCAAGAGTTACAACTTACAACCACCTCCACCATGCAACAAAGCAAATTCCAAAGAGAATTTTCAAAAGAAGGGGGAAAAAAATTACAGAAAGAACAATACTTGAGCATCCCATAAGCAATGGCACATAACAAACACGTTTTCAAGAGCTTACAGGGTGATAAGGGAAATCTTCTGGATGGAACTCAATCTTGTATTTCGGTTCGCGAGAGCTGCCTGCACCAAATGTGTTACCTGTTCACATCATTGTCAGAGAATAAGCTTAAATAATGATAATGAGCACAAACCCTAACTTAACCATTCATTGAATTTCAATCATCGCCTATTTCAAATGATGCAATGGTATGAAAAATTATTCGCGAAATATAAAGAGGGGATAAATGAAACGTATAAAATAAAAATTGAAGATTCGATTTACCTATATTAGCAGGGAAGATGTGCTCGGCCAATACATGGCTTAAAACGATGAGAGATATGAGGAATAAGAACAATGCTTTCATCTTCTTAGTTTTAGGGCGTTTTCCTTTGCAAGGTATAGGACTATCTGTGACTCCTTAAACCTCAGAATAGCAACAGCGACAGAAACGAATTCCGATGCGGTTTCGATGAGGGTGAAGAAGATTGGTAGTTCAGGGAATGCAGATTCCACCGAGAAGCCTCAGCTTCCACGTCAACAGGCCAATCCGGGACTGCCACGTCACAGAAAGCAATGTGTTTTCGCTTGACTAAATTACAATTACAATTTAGGGATTTTGTTGGATGTGAGATAAATTGAACATTAAATTAAATATTTTAGAGTAAAATAGAGTTATTTTCTTGATAAAAGATTTTTTCATATCATTATTAATTCTTTTCTCTATTTTTAAAATATACGCTTCATTCCCTTAAAAACATTAAAAAAAGTTACATTTTAACCTCTAAAAGATTGAGAAAGACCGCACTTTCATTTGTTTTTAAATTTTTATTAATTCTTTATTTTCTTATACTTATTATTTTCGTTTTGAGCAAATTACCCTGTATCAATAGTTATATATTAATTTTCTTACAAGTAAAAAATATATGTGACCTATAATATTACTAAATATTAATAGATTTATATAAACATGTATTTAATTCAATTTTTAAAACTTTACTCTATTAAGGAAATAAATTATTGATAGTAATAATAATTTATAATAATTAATATGAAAAACAAAAATTACATATTTTCAATCATTTACTTTATAATAATAATATATATTAAATATAAAAAAAAAATTAATCTGGATACAAAGATAAACCACAGAGAATATAATAGAAGAATTTTGTGATGTTACATTAAAAACTATACATTAATAGAAACTTTAATCAATTAATGGGTGTCATAAATGAGTTTTCAGACAAAAACAAAAATATTTTCCAACTTTTAATGGATCCTTCAACGGATTAACATGACTTTATAAGGATTAGTCTTTCTTAAATGGATTTATAAAGACATGATTTCCTATGATTAATATTATACACTATGCAAAACTAATATTGTGATTGACACACATTTGTAATGAGTTTTCTTGAAGAATGGGTAGTTGATAGTCATGAAAAGATGCTAAAGTGTATTACCTCTTGCATGCTTTAGCATTATTGTTCTATTATGCTTTAGTATGTATATTAGCTGAGCTCGCTTCCTTGACCTCCGACAATTGGTTAGGTTACATTGGCATGAAAAAAAGAATATAATTATTGTCTATGATTAATTGATATTGAGATATATTGTTGGATATGATATGTGACATAAAGCAAATTTAGGAAAATTCCATTTACAACTATTATGTTGTCAGAATTCAGTCAAATTTGTGAACTTAAAGAAATTTGTGAAAGTTATGAGCATGTGATAATGATAGCCAAGATATTATGATATTATATGATACTTACTCATTTATACATATTGTTAAAAGTGAGATAAGATTCATGAAGATGATCATACAAGTAGATTTCGGCTATGTTGGCAAAGGAGATCCAACATCCTGTATAGCCCATGCCTTAGTGCCATGAAAGTATTATGTTTTTAGGCTAGTGATGATAAGCTAAGTATATGAGCTCGTAACCTTAGAAAGACAGAAAGAAAAAACAGAGAGAAATAGGGAGGTCAAAGTAAAGATAAAGAATAAATCACTTAAAGAAAAGAGAAATTTTATGTGCATAGAAGCTTCAAAACCTCGATTTGGTTCCAAAAGAAAATATGGTCCAATCGAATATAAGAATTTCTAAAGAAAAAAATATTTAGTGGTCCTTCACAATTTAAAATATAAGACCAAGTTAGCTATCTCGATATTTTCAAGGGATTTATAGCTCAATCTTATCTTTGATGATTCATAAAATAGTTCAACTGGATTGATGATAAAATATAAATAGAACAGGTAGTCCATCAAAATATCAAAATAAAAAATAATTTTACATTTTTAGTTATAAAAAACTATGAAATATTTTTTAAATAGAGAATACCATTTTGATCCCCAAGAGATTATCTCGCTAACAAAATAGCCCTCATTATATTTTCTTGTAGCTCTCACCAAAAGATCAACTAAGCTCCAATTTTGTTAACAAAAGTGATTACATTGTTTATTTTATGCCAAGTATGTACCGTAGAACCACTATTTTTGTCCAAATAGATCATTTTGGGGGGGGGGGAGCCCATTTTAGGCTAAGTTGACATGTAGAATGATCACTTTAGTTCTCAAAAGAGTATATCTTTATATCTTTGAAAAATAGCCCCCTAAAAAAATTACTTTTATTAATAACAGAGAATTGTTAACTTCAAAACCCTTCAGAAAGCTCTATAATTTATGTTTTGAGCGATAACAAAACAAATTTTGTTAAAATATTTGAAGAAAGGACTAATGTTTCAATTGAGTTTCTATAGTGTTTAACAGAACCATTCTCATTACATATAAGTTCAATTAATGATATATTTTTCACAATGACATGTTTTAACATGATTAAAATCTCATTTAAAGAAATTCAAAATCTTAATAATGTGAAAAACGTTCAGAAAGTGAGTTAAAATATGTTCGAGACAAGATAAAGCAATATCCAGTATAAGAAATGAAGTATGGATCTTCAGAAAGCATGTTATGCACTCAGGAAGTGTGATATCATTGAAGAAATCAATTTCTCATGAGTATATCATGACCACATTCTTCAATTTCAATGGCTATCAACCCTAAAGACTTTCTATATGTTGAAAAGATCTCTATCAACCTTAGAGTTAAGCAAAGAATTATTAACATGAAACTTAGAAACTGTGAAGCTACATCAGAAAGCACACGTTATTCACAAAACGCGTTGAGTCAATAGAAACTAAGGGAAATTTGAAATTTAAATTTAGTCAACTTTCATAAAAGTATTGACAATGACATATCACTTTTGTACTTGATCAACTATCTCATCTCATAGGGGAAAAAGTTCAGAAACCACATTTTACAAAGTAAAAGTTATTTCTAAAGCTTGCTCAGAAACCACATTTGTCAACGGTTTTCCACATATAAGGACAACTCTGACACAGTTAAACTACTCTTCTAGAGGACAATTCCTAAGATACAAAAAGAAGATTAACACATGTCAAGATGAGGTGAAATCAAGGGAATTGATCATACTCAATAATCCAGTATAAAAGGATAAGACTCTCATATGAGAAATTTTTTTTTTTTGCACAATTAGCGCTGAAGCTTTTCAATATACTCTGAAAGTTAATCTATTACTTTTTGTAATCAATTTTTGTTTTAAAAAGTTTTCTTTCTAGTACTTATTAAATAACATCTTCTTCTTAGGAAGAATATAGGAAGAAGTCTCTCAAGTTCTCAGTTTATACACTCTCTCATTCTTAGAAAAATATTAGTGTTCTTTGTTGGAGAGAAACAAATTAAAATCATATACTTGTATCATGATCTAGTAGTGATCAAGTGAGGTTGGCTTGAATAGGCTAGAAAAAAGACTACTTATTGTGAGAGTAAATAAGAACTACTGCTCACTCGAAATAGCTTAAAAAGGCTATACAAATACTATCTCACTTTCTCAAGGTTGAGAAAATTTTTTTAGTGGAACTCAACAAGATGTTGAGAATTGGATATAGGTAATATTTGACCAAACCAATATAAAATCGTTGAATAATATCTCTCTCTCCCCCTTTGTATCTTTATATTTCAACATTCAAGTCTGTTTGTGTTGTGTGTTTATTTGAAAATCGTTTTAAAAATTGTTTCTGAAGTTTCTGCGTCTTCTTTTGGTTCAAAAAATTACTTTATGAAGTATACTAACTATAATTTCCACTCTCTTTAAGTAAAAATTTGATAAACCCTGTATAGTATTTCAGAAACGAAAAAGAAGTTAGAAGCATGATTCAATCTCTCTTTTTCTTGCTACTTTCAGCGTACAAGAACAATTGATGTTTGTATAAATTTATCAAATGGGATGGATCTTCGCATGACCATAGATGGATATAATTTATTTTAGGGGTTATTTTATTAGTGATGTGATTTTTCAATTGCTAAAATGATAGTTCTCCTTTTAAAATTAATCAATTTCTCTAGTAGTATTTTAGATGTTTACTCATGTCGTCACTTTGCTTACATCCAACTCTTGGACCAAGCACCATTCTTGTGCTGCCATTCTCAAGGAGGTGTTTCACCTTTTGAATAGAGACTAGGTTGTTCGTTTATCTCATGGGGTAGGCGAGATTAATTCTTGTGCTGACAAAATGACTAAGTTGAATAGTACCAATGATAATACAATTAGTTTTTGGCAAACTTCCTCTCCCATTGTATTACCTCATCTTAGTGAGGATACATTAGGGAGTGGGAGTTTGTATAGTTAGTTTTATTTTTGCCATCGTCATTTATTTTCATCTGTAACCAAAAAAAAAAAAATGTTTAGTCATGCTGTTTTTAAGATCAACTAGAAGCTCATGCTCATGTTACTCGGCTAAACCTAAGCTGTATTGGTGATAATCTTGTCAATGTGACGGAAACTTGAATAGTACGACAACAATCAATTTTTCACTTTTCCTTTTGCGGACTATATGTGTGACAAATGGCGAATGAATATCACATGATGATGATGTAGTGGCCGCATATTTTTTCCTGAACGGAACATAACATTAGTTAGAACTTAGATGATATCAATGAAAACATTATTATTAATTATTAATAAATTAATAAATAATAATTAAATTAAAGGAGGGAAAATACAACGATACACTTTATGAAACTCCCAACCGCCATGAATGATCAGCCATATCGCCCGACTAACGGAAAAAAGACTAAGAACTTACAAACAGACGTATTTGGCACCTTGGGGAACACGTGTGCGCACTTACCACTGAGATTGCCCAAAAGCAATCGGTTTAATTCAAGATAGAAATACATGCGATGGGACCCACCATTTTATTTATTTTCCTTGAAACTCTGTTTTTGTCAAGATTTTGGAGAATAAAAAAAGAAAGAAAAAAGTGCAGGAAGAAAACCCAACCACATTTAACCACATTTTTCCAATGAAGATTCTCTCTTAGCTCAGAATTTCAGATAACAAAATTAAATTTAACCTTATCTGAATTTCTCTTTTTCTTGCTCATTCTTTTTGTGGCGTTCACGTCAAGGACGTGAAAATCTTGTACATTACAAAAGAGTCGACAGAAACAAACATAGCCTTGGCTTTCTCCCATTCCTCACATTCCAGACTTTCTTGTTCTGCCGTGTTGCCTGGATTTTCTTGCCAGAGTTTAAAGCTTTTTCCCAGAAATTGTCGCCCAGATAAGTTTTCATTTCTTAACAAGATTCTGGGTCCTTCTTGCTTTTTTCGTCCTTCTTTCTGATAATACAAGAGAGAGGATTTCCTTCGCCTTCAAATCTGAGTTGGGTTGTCCTTGTCCCTCTCTGAGTTGGGATTTGTACAGAAAACAAGTCCTGATTTGGGGAGAAGGATGCGTTTGTATTGGATGTCTTCAGATTCTTCGGTAGTACAACTCTGAGGCTTCTGAGCTTGTTTCCTTGTAGTTGCCACTGTTATATTTATAAAGTTAGTCTTCTTGGTTATATTGTTGTTGTTGTTGTATCAATCTGATTGTTGTACCATTTCCATCATTTCCTTGGCTTTTCAATATATGCTAAGTTGATAAGGTTATCTGGAGCTGCTGCTTATAAAATTGTCTTTTTCTTGGAAGGTCATTTTGTCTTTGGATTGGTTGTCTTGTATATGCAATTGATTCATTTGGAAAAATTTGAAAAAAAAAAAAATTTCTTTTCTTATGTGCTTGAGTGGATTGAACTGTGAGTACTGTGGATTAGGAGAAGTGTGATATCTTGGATTAGTTTCTTTATTGTTAGATTGCTTAATTCAAAATGGGGAAGAAAAAGAAGCAAGTGGGAGAAACAAGTGAAGATTATGGAAATCAAAGCAAAGTTGGAGATAGAAGTCCCAAAGCATATGACAATGATACTATGTTATTTATATCCATGTCTCAAGGGTTGAAGGATGAGGGGAACAAGCTATTCCAAAAACGGGATGTCGAAGGAGCTATTGTGAAATATGAGAAAGCCCTCAAGTTGCTTCCTAGAAATCACATGGATGTGTCTTACCTGCGGAGTAACATGGCTGCATGCTACATGCAGATGGGACTCAGTGAGTACCCGAGGGCAGTTCATGAATGTAATTTGGCTCTTGAAGTGACACCGAAATACAGTAAAGCTCTGTTGAAGAGGGCAAGGTGTTATGAGGCTTTAAATAGGTTGGATTTAGCACTGAGAGATGTTAGTGCTGTTTTCAAGATGGAACCAAATAATATCATGGCACTGGAGATCTCAGAGAAGGTGAAAAAAGCGCTTCAAGAGAAAGGATTAATAGTAAATGACACAGAAATTGAGTTGCCTCCAGATTATGTGGAACCTCCTTATGCTTTGCCTCCCAAAAAAGTGCCGAAAGAAAAGACGCAGAAGAAGAAGAGCAGCAAAGAGAAGGCAAAGGATTCCAATAAAATGGAAGAAAAGCATACTGAGGAGAGATTGGAAGAGAAGAAAGTTGAGGACAGTGTTGAGGTAAATGAGGCTGAGGATGGTATTGTAGCGAAGAAGGCTAACAAATCTAAAAAGAAGAAGGCCAAGGAAAAAGTTGATGAGAAGAAGGATGATGTTAAGGAGGTTGTCGAGGAAAACTGTAATGGTAGTAAGGAAGATATACCTAAGAAAGCAGCAAAACTTGTTTTTGGTGAGGATATAAGATGGGCTGAGTTGCCTGTTAATTGTAGCCTCTATCAGCTGAGGGAAGTTATTTGTGACAGGTTCCCTAGCCTTGGAGCAGTTCTTGTCAAATACAGAGACCAAGAAGGTGATTTGGTCACAATAACTTCTGATGAAGAATTAAAGTGGGCTGAAACAGGATCACATGGTTCTATCCGGTTGTACATAGTTGAAGCTAATCCTGATCAGGATCCATTCTTTGCTAAACTTAATGTGAAGGATGTGGGAAAGGTTGACATTGATAAAGCATCTGAGAACGGTTGCATGGAAAAAACAAAGGAAATTATTAGCTCGTCTTGCATTGAGGATTGGATAATTCAGTTTGCACAACTGTTCAAGAACCATGTTGGATTTGAATCTGACAGATATTTAGATTTTCATGAACTTGGCATGAAGCTCTATTCTGAGGCGATCGAGGAGACTGTTACAAGTGAAGAAGCACAAGCCCTATTCGACATGGCTGGTGATAAGTTCCAAGAGATGGCAGCTCTAGCTTTGTTTAACTGGGGAAATGTGCATATGTCCCGGGCAAGGAAGAATGTATATTTTACTGCAGATTCTTCAAAACAACACATGCATGAACAAATTAGAAGTTCATATGAATGGGCACAGAAAGAATATGAAAAAGCTGGAGAAAAGTATGAAGCAGCCATTAAAATCAAGTCAGATTTTTATGAAGGCTATCTGGCAGTAGGGCAGCAGCAGTTTGAGCAAGCAAAACTTTCTTGGTATTATGCCCTCAGTAGTAATGTAGATTTAGGAACATGGCCCTCCACTGAGGTTCTTCAGCTTTACAACCATGCTGAGGATAACATGGAGAAAGGAATGCTGATATGGGAAGAATCAAAAGAGAAGCACTTGAGTGAAACCTCCAATCTTAAGGATATTAGATTACATTTGCAGAAGATGGGCTTGGATGGGCTATTTAAAAATATATCATCAGATGATATTGCTGCGCAGGAAGCTAATATGAGGTCTCAAATAAATCTCCTGTGGGGTACCATGTTATATGAACGGTCCATTGTGGAATTCAAATTGGGGCTTCCAGTATGGCATGAATGCCTGGAAGTTGCAGTGGAGAAGTTTGAACTTGCTGGGGCTTCTCCTACTGATATAGCTGTAATGTTGAAGAACCACTGTTCGAATAACACTTCTGTAGAGGGTACGTTTTCTTGCTTGCTTGGAAAATTTATTAGCTAAATAGATATATATTTATATATACTAACTTTTTACCAATAGGTCTAGGCTTCAAAATTGATGAAATAGTACAGGCATGGAACGAGATGTACGAAGCTAAGAAGTGGCAAAATGGAGTTCCATCATTTCGTTTGGAGCCGTTATTAAGAAGGAGAGTGTCAAAAATTTATCATGCCCTTGAGCTTGCGTGAGTTGGTTGCTTTTCTTACAAGTTGCTGGAGAATGATAGATCCAACTCCTACGTTGCTTCTGTGCCTAAGATGCTATTTTCATCACAAGGTAATTGAGAACCTGAGACCCATACTGGTAGCATCCATGTTGTTGCTTTTCTTTCAAGTCGTAGTTTTGATGTTCAATAATCTGCATGTTTTATTTTCTGATTTGTTCATTTCTGTAGAATGAGAATCTGTGACTGCATCTTTCAAGTGTCTTACATTTAAGCATTGATAAGTAACTATAGAGTATTGGTGTTAGGCCTATAATACATGAGTAAATATATGGTCAACTCTAGGTAATAGGCTTTGCTGCCGATTGGCTTCTTGAACGATTGTATTTATAGTTTAAATAAAGACAACAATGTGCGGCTTACAACAACCACCAGCACCAAGTTTCATCCCACTATCTTGGGTTGGATACATGGATCATACAACACGCAAAAATTTGTCGGCGCCACTAAATCTTAATATTTCTTAATAGCTTCAACTACAGTTTTTCATGGTCTTTCTCTACTTTTAGGTACTTGGTTACCTTCCATTTGATCTAATCCTTTACTTACTAGTCTTATCTGGACATAACCAAACAATCTAAGGTGAGATTATACCCTCTTTTCACAACAAAAGCAACTCTAACTTCTTATCTAATGCATTCATTCCTAATTCATCTGCTCATCCAACACGACATTCTCTTATATCTAGATTCTCATGGGGGCTTTTTTACTGCCCAATGTTCAATTAGATACAACATTGCAGATCTTATAACTATGAGACAAAATTTTCTGATTTGAGTGGTAATTTTTTATTATAAATAATATCCAAAACACTTTTTCATTTCATCCACCCATTTTGAATCATATGGTTTACATTTTCCTTTATTTCCCTATCATTTTTTTATGAAGGGTCCAGTACACTTAAACTGTGTGACCAATAATATGGCGTGGTCTCCAGGTTTCACCTTTAAGCTAGCAGAAGTGCTCCTCCCTTGAAATTTGTCTCCACTGCTCTAGTTGTAACCCTATCATTTATATCTTTGATTGCTCGAGTGCAAGCAATACAAACTCTTCTATACTCCAAAGCCTTCTGCTATACTTCTCTTGGCACCCTACCATACACCTTGGGCAAATCACTTAAATTCACTTTTTTTATTAAATGTGTCTTTGATTCCACCGATGTCACTCGATCAATATTTGCTGCAAGTAAATCACTTCCACTGTTGAACTCCCAAGTATAAAACCAAATTGATTCTGTAATATGAATTTTTTGTCTTGATCTCCACCCAATTTCAGTCTCTCATAGTATGACTAACAAGCTTAATTCCCCAGTGATTTCCAGAGTTTTTTTTTTTGTGCACTTGATCTTATAAATGGAAATTAAAGTATTCCTCTTGCACTCATCTGACATTTTCTTAGACTTCATAATCTCATTTAACAACTTTGTGAGTCAAGTTATGCATTTCTCTTCTAGACGTGTCTATATCTTAATAGATGTATTATCTCATCCTACTTTTCAATGCTTGTTTTACCTCAAACTCTTGAATTCAACGATTGAAGGTTAAATGTATAATTTGGTTACCCTCCTCATTGTCTAATGTATCAGAGTGTAAAATTGTTCTATGCTCTTCATTAAATAGCATGTGACACATAAATTCTCTCAACACTTCGTTACTATAACTTATCTGCCTTTTAAATGCAGTCTTCTCATTAATCATTATGTACTATATGTGTTATGTGCTGTATGTGTTTAAGTTTTCATTAGTTTCTTGCTTAAATTTAACAACTTTTCTGCCAATCTATCTTTGAATGCACAAGTTGCTTTATGCTCTATTTATGCACTAACATGATTGAACTTGACAGTAGTCGACCAAATTATAAGTGATTTTCATATGAATTCATAGCAATTACTTTTAAATAAAACTTCCTTTTAGATGATGAAAACTACCATATGAAGTCCCTTTTAGATGTTATTTAATAAATGGCTTCGACTTTCGATTGTGGTATCTTACACTAAGGGAAACTAAATGCTGTTTGGCTTAACTATTTTTGGAAGAATATAGCAGCCATTAATAGAAACAGTGTAGCTTTCATTATAACTATTAATTGAATTTGTAGTCCAGGGTCAATCTTCTGCATGGATCTATGAAAAAACAAATATTTTAAATAACTAAGTATTCAATCGCATAGGTTCAAATTGTGTTAATATCATATTACTACATGCAGCCCATCCATACACTTCAAGGCCTAGACCCTTTAAGATATGTTTTCACGTTAGCTATATTTCTTCAGTCAACATACAATCTTTGTTATCTTGTTATGCAAAATCTGCATTTTAAATGGCTGTATCGTGAATCTCTACTGCAGACATGGACTCATAGTTCAGGGCTATGTTACTAGAGTGATCTATCAGTACATGCAAGATTTGGTTTATGGGACTTTTCTAGGTTTTCTCTAATCTGACCTTAAAATCACTCGAACTTTTGCGTCATGTCTGCTCTGAAGTGATTTGTGCAATTCTAAAGATCAACATAATAGTTTTCTAAGCAACCTTTAGTTATGATTACTGCTACAGCAGCTTCCTTCTTTTGTTGCCTTTCTTCATAAAATATAATTATTGGTTTGTCATAGTTGATCACCTTGATTCACATATTCTGCAGGTTTCTTCTTCTACTTTCAGGAGTTTGGATTCAACATTGTAGCCATAGAAAGAAAATATTCTTAGCAAGTTCCTTTTCAGGTTGGGAAGATGGAGTTGCAGGAGTGACCTTTTTACTGACCTTCTGCCTCTGCTCACATTGCCTTCCCTTTTTGGTTAGATTTATAGTCGTAGGTAAGATATTAAATTAAATTTGTACTGAAAGTAGTGAGACAGATATTGTTTGTTTTCGTGTTTTTCTTGTTCTGTAATCATCCATGTGTGAGTTATTTGTTGAATTAGTCTTTCTATTAAGATTTCGTTGGTGTACTAGGCTATTGAACTTGCCGGTTACAACTTAATTTTAGAATCAAAGAAAAAGATTTGTCTGCAAAACTATAGATAAAAGAGTCGATGTTTGAATGTCATTTGTTCATAACATGCAAATATCTTGGTTTTTAAATTTGCATTAGGATTCACAACATGTGGCAACTATAATTTTAGTGCGTAGGTTGAGGTGTATTCATGTTGGACAGACCTGTCTGTAAGGTTGTTGTCATCAAAAATTCATTTCTCAATTATAATTGAATCTGTAGAGCCGACGGAGGTTTGCTCATTTAGTCAAACTTTTATTCATGCATTTCTATAACTTGAGTTTTGAATTTTAGATTCTTTCCATTGGTTGATGATTTGTAAGTACTTTCCTTAGTGTTTAATGAGTCTTGAGAGTAGATTTTGACCTAAAGTGAGACAAGGTTTTCACTCCGCCTCAATTTTTTGAGCAAAGTAAAAAAAGGGGAATTGAATGTGTAGAAATCATTGAGATAGAGCTATGTGATCTTTCAAGCGAATTCTTATAAATTATAATTGACATTATGCAATCAACTTTAAAAAGTGAAACACGAAATTAGTTAATTGTCATAAAGACTCCTATATTAAACCCTTTACAAAGATTCTACTTTTCATTACAATTTCATAATTTTAATTAAAAAATATTTTGTTGTTACTCTTTGTACTAATTGTTTTACAACTTAACTCAGAAGACATAAAAATTTTAGGAAAAATGTATTCATTAAAGTGCTTGTCTTGGGTATAATTTTGAATTTGTTTAGATATTTGAAACAAACAAATTTACCAAAAGAATAGTGTAGTTCACTTTAGAAATTATTCCCAGCAGAATTAATTTTTTTATCTACTTTCATTAACATTTTTCCTTTAGATAAAAATGTAGACTTATTTTTTTCCAATGAGGAAAGGCACTATTGCCATCTGAGCCACGCCTCTTGTGCGGATTTGCGTGTTTATTGCTGATGGCTTAAAATGTCCATTAGATCGCAATATTACCAATGTTACTAGTTGCCCCTTCCATCCACACTTGATTTGGATCGTTGAGGGCTATTTTTCCCAACTCATGGGCTACCCGATCCCTACCCCTCTTAGCATGAGAGAAATGAATTTGTCTAAATGAATTGAGAAGAGATAAACAATTTGAGACAATGAGATCAAAGTGCCTGCATTGAAAGGTGGGCTGCGGCAGAGCTTGGACAACCTCTGTGTCATCACTTTTCAAAGCAACATCCCACATAATCTAGGCCCAAATAACACCCTAAGGCTTCGGCTTCCCTTAGTTCAAAAAACCGGGGAGATGGCCCAGTTGCATGTGCTAGAATAATTCCATCCCAATCCCTAATTACGAACCCCACTCCAACTGAGCAGCCATCGCTTGGGTAAGATGAAATTCCTCCCTGTTCTTCACTGTTGTTTCTATAAGACATTGGCGGGACCAATCCTCAAAAATGAACTTACTCTTGTTGAACTAGATACTGTAGAAAATGAAGCAAAGGAGTCCGTATTGATATTTCTCCATGTTGTACCAAAGAGTTCAAAACCAGATCGGCAAAGGGGAGGCTTTATGTAGGTGAAAGCAAATTTGCGAGAACGGAGATTGAATCGTGTGGAATAAAAACTTTTGTTTTTTGAAACTTTTCAAACAAATATCTTAAGTTACTAGAACTTAAAGTAAGCAGAAGTAAATGTTACTGCTTCAGAAAGATAAACTTTCTGAACCAATAAAAAGGAGCAGACAGAGACTCAAATAAATAAATAAGTACTTAAATAAATTGCTGAAAATATAGAAAGTAAGCAGAAGTAAATGTTAGTGCTTCAAAAAGATAAACTTTTTGAACCAATAAACAAGAGCAGACAGAGACTCAAATAAATAAATAAGCACTTAAATAAATTGCTGAAAATATAGAGAAGGGATAGAGAAATCAACACAAGGATTTATACCGGTTCAATCAAACATTTACTTACACCTAGTCCTCAATACCACTGTTAAAAGTTTCCACTAAAAATAGTGTTATACAAGCCTTTTCAAATTTACATAGACTTGTCACGGCCTTCCGAAGCTAACCACGATTAGCCTTCTCCTAACTTCTCTAAGCAAAGCCATAGTGACCACTATTTGGCCAAGGATACAATGATTTGATAAAACGGATTGTGTTTCAAGACACTCAACAACAACTCTTAAGCTCTCTGGATATATAATAAAATAGAGAGAGAGTCAATTGAATGATTTCTTACAATAGAAACTCACAAAGGAGGATATTAGCTGGGCTAAGATTTTTGTAAGCAGGTTTTACGACGAAATGATATCAGAATGATGTTTCTGGAGGATCATAAAGATGTGCTTTCTCATGATAATTTCGTTTCTTAGTGTCATCAACATTTACACCTTCAGATGATGATTCTTTTGATCTTCAAATTTGAACGTAGTCCACGGATGTAGGATCACCATACACATTTTTTTTCGATCAAATCGTGCTTGAGGAAACTTTTCTAGAAGCTGTATAGAGAAACTTTCCTTACTGCAGCTGTCATAGTACAAGTAAAAGTTGTAGGACCACTATTGTCAACTCCTTCAATCAGCTTCAGGTGCAAGATACTTCTTTCTAGAGGATGAACATCTTTATAAAACATGGTACATCCTTCTCGTACCTTTCTGGAGCTTATTGCAACTTCTCATGACTCCAGAGAACTTTGTGAAGACTAATATACTTCAAAATGATCCAAATCTCTTGAATAAGAGAGATATTTTCAATTAAAAACATGATTTTGAGTAGTATGATCAATCTCATTAAGTTTTTGATTAACAGAAAGCATATGATTGCAATATTTCTAATTCGTGCTAACAATAAACACTTGACAAAATATTAAATCATTTTCTCCAAAGAATTTTACAAAGATTGATTTGTTAGAATTCGAACTAAGCTTCAAGAATGCTTTAAAAGGGTTCTTGAACTTATAATCTCCCCTTTTCTATAATGGCAAATCAATATTTGAAAAAAGACTTTTGGAGAAAATCAAATATAGAATATCTATATATATAGAATATTTATTTCTTCGGAAACATAAACGATTAAGAAGAAATTGAGGAAGATTTAGATTTAAAAGGATATAGCAGGTATCAAAGCAATTTGTGAGATGTTTTTGTTTGACATAAAAGTTGTTCAGAAGCATGTTTTTGAAGTTTTCTCAAGATTTTTCTTAGCTTTAGAAACATAGCAAATATCATCAAAGCATAAGAACATATTTGTTTCTCAAGGTATATCTTCGTATTTTTGTTTACACTCATGAGATGATAGAGAGAATAACATGATATGTTAGAGAAAAAACAATAGGGATAAATATAAACTTAGACCATAAGATATATCAGAGCAAAATATATATATATATATATATATATATATATATATATATATATATATATATATATATATATATATCAAAGCATAAAAGAGAAAATAATTGTATGAGAGGTCAAAAGGATTATATTTAGATCATAAATGAAGTTCATACATGAGATATGAGAGCATGTCCTAAAAAGCTATATTTACTTGGGGTACTTCTGGAGAGCCCCTCCTCGTCTAGGTAGTGCAAAGATCATGCGAAGTCAAGGTTGGCGACATGAAGAGACTTATAGATTTAATGGTGTTGGATATGTCCGACTTTGATATTATCTTGGGCATGAACATGTTAGGTTCATGCCATGCAATTGTTGACTATCATAGCAAGACAGTAAGGTTTGACATTTCAGGAGATACACCATGAGAGTTTCAAGGAATAGGATGTTTGGCACCTGCTAGTTTGCTATCAGCCATGAGTGCTCTTCAGTTGATGGATAGAGGGTGTTGTGGGTTCCTAGCTTCAATCAAGGATGTGAATGTAGAGACACCAAGTTTGGGTGGCTTGTGAGTTCCCTGACATGTTTCTGGACGACTTGCCAGGGATGTCACTGAAGAGGGAAGTCTAGTCTAGAATAAAGTCTAAGCCGAGAGAGTGAGCCTCCTCTCCATACCCTAGTACCATATGGCTCCAACTGAATTGAGGGAGTTGATGGAGCAGTTATAGGAGTTGTTGGATAGGAGGTTTATCCAGCCAAGTACAGTTCGATAAAGATGTGTATAGACTACAGGTAGTTGGGCAAGGTGGCAGTTAGAGTAAGAGTAGGTACCCCTTGTCTTGCATTAATGACTTGTTCAATCTGCTTCAGGGAGTACCATATTTTTCTAAGATTGACTTTCAGTCCGACTATCATCAGCTAAAGACTAGTGATAGAAACATACCTAGTACTACTCTTAGGACTGGCTATGGACAGTGAGTTCCTATTTATGTCCTTTGGATTTACCAATGCCCTAGCAACCTTCATGAGGTTGATGAATCGAGTGTTTAAGCTATTTCTGGATAACTTTGTGATTGTCTTAGATAATGCCATCCTAGCATAATTTATAGGAGCAATATGGAGCATAAGCAGCATCTAAGGATGATTTTGCAAATGCTGAAAGAGAATTAAATGTATGCCAAATTCTCAAAATATGAGTTTGGCTTGGCAAATGGCTTTCCTTAGGCATGTAGTGTCAAGGATGGTATTCTGGTGGACCCAAAGAAGGTGGAAGCCATGTAGTAATGGCCTAGACCTTCAATAGGTTTTGAAGTTTGCAATTTCTTGTTGGCAGGATACTATAGGTGGTTTGTTCAAAATTTTCCAAATATTGCAGCATCATTGACCAAGCTAATCTAGAAAAATGGCAAGTTTCAGTGGACAGATGTGTTTAAGGAAAGCTTTTAAAGGCTTAATATGTGTTTGACCATAGCATAGTTTTATCTTCAGGGATAAGTGGTTTCTCAGTGTTCTGTGATGCGCTAAGGGTTAGACTTGACTGTGTCCTTTTGCAGCATAACCAAGTTATAGCTTACGTCTCACAAAAGCTCAAGAAGCATAAGCAGAATTACCTTACACATGATCTTGATATGACAGTAGTGGTCTTTGCTTTGAAGATTTTGAGACACTATTGGTATAAAGAGACTTGTGAGATCTTCACAAATCACAGAAGCTTGAAATATATTTTTTAGCAAAAGAATTTGAACCTAAGGCAGCGTGTAACATCCCCAGTCTAACCTAGCTTGATTGAATCAGTGAGCTCGAGCAATTGAATTACAAAACCATGCTCATAAAACATGTAAAACAGCTCTAAAAAACTATAAACCAATTGAGAATAACTAATAAACAAGTTCAGGAAACTAGCAATATTACTTGTATTCCAATCATTCAAAATCCTTTTTACGTACACATTACAACATTGCAAACAATATCTCTGTATCTAATAATTAGCATAGTAAATACACGCTTTAAACTTCTACACCAACTTGAGAAACATGCAAACCAAGTGCACAAAAAGCGTATACAACTCCCTTCCATAATCATGAATCTCAAGTACTACCACCCTTTCATCTACCACAATGTCATCCTTGCCACCATGTTCATTTACAAACTCCCTTAAGGGGAACGACTCCTTGATTCCGCCCCTAAGATCATCAAGAAGTTCCTCTCATTGAAGAATGAAGGACCCTTCCAACAAAAGAAATGCCTTCTCCATGTCGTTCTCTTGCGTGCAAGATCGGCTATCAACTACCTGTTCACGAACATTGATGGGATCAACGATTGGGGAGAACAGCTCTAGATGGTTGTGCTAGAGCTAATTCGGAAGGTATGCAGCATGAACAAGGCAAAGAAAGGGAAGTATATCAAGATTATCATATCTTTGCTGAATCACTAAGAGGAACATTGATGAGGTTGTTATGGTGCTAAAGAGGGAGGTTGTGAAGACGCAAAGTGGGTTTCAGAATGAAGGGTTGTTTGAGTGATTGAGAGGGGATGGATTTATGTATCAAAGAGTGAAAGGGAGAGGTGGTGGGTATGAGTGGGTGGGTTTTTTTTTTTCCCCTTTGAATTGATTTAAAATTCATCCCTTCTCACCATTTTGTTCTCCTATATTTCATACCCTCACTATACACTTTTCTTCCCTCAAGTGTGCTGTAAATATATGATATAAGTGTGCTGGTGTACAATTACAATTCCTCGATTCAAAATTCAAAACTAGATCGGTATTTATATGCCCATAATATCTAATGCAGGTCGTGGCTTGTTATGTTATAAGCTTGTGAACAACTCTTTCGTAATGAATGAGATGACTATTTTGAGTTAGTTTGTATAGATGTTGATGTAAAAATTCATAGAAGCGTATAAAAATAATTTAACAAATGATTTAAGAGTAAGCACTTACTTGGTGGCTAAGCCTCCCCAGTTAGATGTTCCATGTGTTAAGGGAACCCGGCCCATAGGCTTTTTTTTTTTCAAGGAAAATGGTTGGAACCCGATTAAGGCCATATTATGGAGGCTGTCTTTATTTTAACTCACTCAAATTCTTTGAGTTCATGAAATATGCATATTATGTGATATTGCTCTCTCATCGACACAAAACAGTGAAAAACAATTATTAATGCCTAATGAGGATGAAAAATAATAGAGGTAGATCATTTGAAAAGAAAGAACAGTGAATGTAGAAAATAATGGAGACATACCTTTCTAGCTGCATTCTACCCGAGATTACCTAGATTACTTTCTACTATTTCCTGCAAATATACTTCGACCAACACCAAAGAAATTGAGGTAAGTACAATCGCCAAATATGAAGAATGAGCATTCCTCAACTCATTGTATCCACATCGAACTGATCCGTTGGAAATCATCATAATTGTCAAAGTGAGAATATCCAACGATGGTGCCAAGGGGAGCTGGGATGCATGCCTTGCTGCACATTTTTTACCATGGTGATGGTGATATGCATGCTACCATGCAGAAAATAGAAAATCACAGGAGCAGTTTTTCCTGCTCCCCCCAGACAATATCAAAATGTGGCTATGCTCATGATAGAGGGTAGGTCCTACCCTCTATCAAAATCTGACTATCTAACCTAAACACTACCCTAAGCTTCTGATTCCCTAATCTAAACACTACCCTATTACCCTCTATCAAAATCTGATTCTCTAATCTAAACACTACCTTATTTGACAGGGTAGTGTTTAAGTTAGAGAATCAAATTTCTTTTTCCCCTCATGAAGGGTATGTATACATGCAAATGGGATATCAATGAGGGGGGTCATGGGTATTAATGGGGAAATCATGATTGAGAGTAATTGAAAGGCACATGGGCTAATGTTAAAAGAACAAAAAAAAGCCCATAGATACAAACGATGAGCATCAACTTGAGCGTGAAACTTTTGTTAAATGCACGTAATTGTCGTAACCCACAAAAGCTGGAGATGACAACTGATATATATATATATATATATATATATAAAGATTTAAAATACAACTGGATATATGCAAAGATTTTCCTACTGTTGAAAAAAAAAATCTTCCTCCTTTTTAGTATGCCAACCCTTTTTTATATTTTGAAGCCGCATTGCTAACAAAATAATACTTAAAAGAAATTGTATTTATTTATAGTGCCTAAAAGATTTATCTCGAATGACAAATTAATTCAAAGGCCAAGTGCCCTTCTTTTTTTCTAATAGAAGTGATTACATTCTATGTAGAATCACTATTTCTGTCCCAAAATATCATATTGAAAAAATAGTCATTTATGCTAAGCTGACATTATAGAATGATCATTTTAACCCTCAAATAATCATATGTTTAATAAAATAGCCTCTGAAAGAATTACTTTTATTAATAACAACAAAAAATAGTTTATATTTGGATATACTTGTCAAACATGATCAATCTTTAAAGGGTCATAGAAGAATATAACTTCTTTTAGAGACTATTTTATCAATAATATGATTTTTGGATAGCTAAAATGGTGATTCCCTGTTTCAAGTAAACAAACTTTGCACGTACTAAGCCAATTTTACTGAAAAGAAAAATATCTAAGATAGTGGGCCTGTTCCAGTCTTCCTTAGTTCTTCCTAGAGCATACAAACATGTGCGAAAAATACTTAAAGAAAGCATATAAAATGTTATGAAGTCCAACAAACCGGAAGACAACAGCGTGGCCGGAAAACTGCCAGGCAGTGCCAATGCTTCCACTCTTAATGATTATCCCGTCACAATCTCATTTAGATAAAGATAACCCTTACTCGCTTAGCTCATCCTCCAAATTATTATCTAAGCTATATTGACATTTGATGCACCATCGCCCCTTAAGCTATCAAATAAAATTTAATAACAAGATGATAATCTCAATCTCAATTCTCAAACAATTATTGAGTGAATTTAATTATATATATATATATATATATATATATATATTACTTAGATTATTTTATAATATTTGTTTTTTATGTTAATAATATATATTAATTACAATAATTTATTTCTAAGGAAAGGATTGCATAAATCTTTAAACTACTGTAGTAAGTTTTAAAATATTTTATTAACTTTTAAACGTTAGTTAATAATAATTTATCTTTTCTATTTTAGATTTGTTTACTTACTAACTAAATATTACCTAAAAATATCTTATGTATTTTAGTAAATTTAGAGTATTAATCAATCTTGAATAATTATATATTGCTAAATAAAAACATCCAAAATAAAAATACATCTTTTTATAAAATTATTACTAATCCTAAATTATTCGATGGAAAGAACCACCATTTTAGCCTTAAATGATTATATCACAAACAAAATTGCTCTTGAAAGAAACTATATCCATCCGTGACCACCACAAGATTCATGCGAGAAACCGATAGGTTTACCGATGAGTTCGAATTGTATTGACAGGCTTACCAACGGGTACGAGTCATTGATTTTTGATTTATAGGTAGATTATTACCAGCGGGAAACACCACCTGTTGGTACTTACCAATAGGCATACCGACGGAAAAGAAAACAAAAACCAATCGGTACAAGTGTATTAAAGGCGTTAATGAGGTCTTCAGGGAAATAATATTATCGACGAGTGTTTTATTTGTACCATCGGGTTTTGAAAGTAAAAAATAATCTATTTATTTATTTATTATCAATGGATATTTTGTTATTACCAATGGGTTCTGAAAATAAAAAAATATTTTATTTACTTATTATCAATAGGTTTACCAACGAGAATTCAATATTTTTTTATTTAAAAAATGTATCTATACGGGTATACCTATTGGTAACCCTTTTTCTTTTTTTGTATAGACTAATTACATTGCCATATGTGAAAATTTTATATAAATTATCTGATTGTTTGACATTTATTCATTTATTTTTAATTTATATACTATTTTAACTATCAATTAAAATGATATGAAATAAGAAGCAATGAAATGAAAATTAAATAAACAAAGTAATGGAGTAAACAAACATGGTATCATAATAAAATAAATACAAAGTGTGATAAATATAACAAAAAAAAACCAAAATGTAATAGAAATAACTAGGAAAAAACTAGTTGAAGTCCTCCTCGTCAGCGGTGGCATCATCTGACTCGTCAGAGTCGTCACCACATCATACAAGGACCCTTCAATAATGGATGGGGGTGACATCTTGGGGAGCCTCTTGCCGGAGGATCCTAAGGCCTGCATGTATTCTTGAAGAACCTTATCACATTAGCCATAATCTTCTTTTGCATCCTCTTGAATTTACTTTTTCTTTCTTGGCCTTCTGTTGTTGTTGTTGCTTCATGGACAGCTTCAGCTATCAGATCACTCTAAGCTCCTCCTCCACTACTGCTCAACCCACTGCCTACTCCTAGAGCTACTGGAGAATATGTACTTGCTATTCTTGCTACTACTGGATAAACTATGCTTGTTGTTGCAGTTCCCGATTTAGGGCATGCATACACTCTTGCAAGGCATGATCCCCAGCAACTGACCTAGTGGCGGAGGATGGGGACCTACTATTAAGGTAGTATCCCTTCTTATACATGTGACTCTTGTAAGGGCCGTCAACCACCTAGGCTCAAATATCCTCCTCATTTGGAGGAGAGATGTCAACATTAGGCCCAACCTTCGCTAGTCTGGTATTGGGTTTGTGCCTACTCATATAGCTCTGTATATTCATGCTACAAAGGAAAGAAGATAAAACACATTGTAAGTAATAATTATGACATAAATGAAGAAATAAGAAAAATTAAATACTAAGAGGTTCGATTTCAAACTTATGTAAATTGTCTTGGAGCGAAGGTCAACCCACACCTCTCCTGTGTCCCCTAATCTTGCCCTTTTAGGTGTAGGTCTCTTAGAAAAGCTCCCCCTAGTTCAGAGGGTAGTTTAACTCCCTAGCCTGCATGGAAGTGTACATTAAAATCATAATAACATACTATTTAATACAATTCAAATGTAATAAGTTGATAATATATCAAACATAAAAGATTAAAGTTTTATCAGGTATTTTGGGCCCCCTCCTAGGTGCTTAATCCACCAGTGTGTAGTGACCTGTTGTTCACTAAGGCCCAGTTTGTCTTGCCCTTCTTGGACCTATCCTTGAAAGTCAGGTCAGATGCCCAATGGCACTGCAGCTCACAAAGGGTGGCATCATTAAGCCAAACACTACTCATGTGCCCTTTATGGACATTGTGGAACATGTCCTGCAAGTGCTTGGAGGACCTAAGCTTTCCAAGCCCTCTGGATATAACCTCATGCTCTGATAGGGTGTAAAAAGACCTCAGCATATACAAAACTCACAACATATGAATAATCATAAGCATACAGATAATATAAATGTGATTTTAACATAACCGAATAAATTAAAGCAGTACCTTCTACTCTCGCCACCACATCTCCTTGACATCTTTCGAGATGTCAGTTGAGGTAGGGTTATACCTGCTCTATATAACCTCTTTAATCTAGTGGTGAGCCTTAGCCAAGGATCAAACTATTACATAGATGAACCAAATTAAATACAAGGACAATATTTAAGCATCACACACAATCTAAAATTGAAACATGTAATAGAAAACATGTTTAAAATTACCTGTCTTTACCGTTCAGCCTAATCTATTGGAGTGGCCTACTATTTAGGCGGAGTGGCCTACCATATGGGTCATGGCCTACCGTGTAGGTCCCGTCTCTGTAACCCATCTAAGGAGGCAAGGGTATGATTAGAAGTAGGGCTAAGAGTTGGGCTAGTGATAGGGCTAGGGTTGGAGTCACTATTATAGATGGAAAGTGAAGGGCCAACAAACTCAAGAGTAGACATCATCTCAAAGGGGGTGGTAGGGACAATGGTCGAGGTGGTGGGCATGGTGGCAAAGGAGGTGGTGGATGTGGTAGCAAGGGCAGTAGTGGAGGTTATGGTGCATAAACCAACCTCCCTAGGTCAATTTCTACCTCTACCAGCCATACTAAAACAATTATATAATCCACAGAAAGATATAATTACATATATAAATTTAGAGTTACTTCAAAACATTGTTACATGTAATATTTAACACCTTAATTATTCTGAAAATTCAAAACTATTTTCATCATCACTACTATCATTTATTTCATCTTCCTGATTTCTGATCGGGTGGTGACTTGGCATTCAATTATGTCAACTTTTCTAGTAGTCAACGGAAGAAGATTTTTACGATTGTATGTATCCATTACTGCCCTTGAAGGGGCTAGATCATCCACTTGATAAATATGTTCAATAATATCTTCCTCTGCTTCAATTCTGCCTCTTGCTTTGGTCTTGTTTACAACCTTTCCAATTTGATCTACTTTTCCTAGGATAAGACATATAATAAACTTGTCTAGCATTTTGGGGAATAATAAATGGATTATAACTTGCATATATTCTAGTGTGGTTGATTTCAATGAATTTGTAATTGTTGTGTTGTCATGTCCCCAACTAAAGACTAAGAATAATGTGTCACAAATTCAGGACCAACAGTATCAAAAATCATTTCTTGATGCTTACACAGATTATCCTTCCATGATACATTACCCATATCATGCTGAGCTATGTGAAAGCTACTAGAACTACTTCTAATCTGAACCATGCCCGTGTGATTCCCTACATTAACTACCTCCCCATGGTTGGACTAAATCCAATAGTTAGGCATGAAACCCCACTTGTACAAATGAAACCCTATGGTATAATCATCTAAATACTTTCTACATTTGCACTTACTACATGGACACCTAACTTTTACTTCATCAATCAATTGTTGTATTTGACATGCTACCCTCATAAATTCTTCAATACCATTATAGAATTCATGTTCAATCCCCTGCTATTTGGACATAATCTATCATATATCCATGATCAGTTTGAAGGAAACATTATGCGTATGAGTAACCATAAACCCAACAATTTTTTAAAAACATCACATTATTACTTTTACAAACATTCAATTTGTCTTTAAATATTTTTAATTCAATTACTTTAGTTTTATTTGCCTAACAAAAATTTCACAAAATGTTGAAAGTATCTCTGCTTAAATTAGGAGTTTCCATCATCAGTTAATTTAGTGCATTCAATTATCAGAGACATTATTAATTGTGAACAATATAACAGACATATTTAAACAATTAGATCTTAATAATTACATACAAATTACACATTCCTAAAAATCATTCTTGAGCATATCCCCTCATAGCTCCACAATATGCAGATTATGTGATCTCTACAAATACAAACAAACTCAACAGCAAATAATGTAAACAAATTAGGGAATTTCCTCTATGTCTTTCTCCCTAGTCATGTAATCCTCACTTCCTATAACTCTATCCTAAAAATTATAAGTCTCTATCCTGTATACATATTAAAGCATATAAATAACCATGATTTCATTACTAACCTTTAGTATAGTGCAAAAACAATAAATGAAAATCTCATATCACACAACACAATCCAATCATGAAAATGGGAAATGAACAAACAATTAATTTTATACAGTTGTAAAAAATTGAAAAACAAAAAATACCAACAAAAATAGGGAAAAAAAAAATAAACCAAAAGCCTCCACAACAAATAGAGTTAGAAACAATAATCACTCCCCTAATGCATTAAAAACCTACCTTAGGCAACAAAAATGAAAGGAAAAACTAAGCCAAATCAAAATACTAAACCAAGTAAAAAGCTCAGAAACGTACCTAGATCGCAATTGTGGTATGTGACAAGAAAGTTTGGTGGAGATGGAGAGAAGGGGAAGAGAGAGAAAGAGGTTGCGAAAATGAGAAGGGTGAGGAGGGGAGAGACATTTTACTTCACCTTATGCACGAGTTATCGCAGGGTTTTCAATGGGTAAACCCATCAATAACCATTGAATAAAACTGTGCATTTCAACTCCCACTAATTATCGACGGGTGTAGGGAATCCAAGAGGCATGCGCTAACATCCCAAAAATTCAAAAAGTCATCGGTATACCCGTCGGTATATCTATCGATAATTAAAAAATAAAAAATTAATTTATTTTAATTAAAACCTATCAATATACTCATTGGTATATAGAAACAATTAAAAATAAAAAATAATTTAATTCAAACCCATTGATTTACCCTTCAATAATGTAAATTGAAAAATAAAATTTATTTCAATGTGAACCCATTAACATACCCATCAGAAGTTTATTTTTAAATAAAATTAAGAAATAAAAAAAACCCATCAGTGCGCTCTTTAGTAAACCATTCACGCCCATGATGCTCTAGCATATACTGAAGGGCTTCGAATAAATTTCCACTCTGTTGGTTAACCCATCGATATTCATCAAAAATTGTGCGCACCATATGGCACCGGAAGACACCACTCACTAATGACGGATTGTTGTTTATTTTTTTATCAAAATCTAGATAATAAAAAAATGTGTTACTTTGTTGAAATACCTGTTAGTAGTTACCAATGGGTCCATTCCCATTGGTAATGTCCGTCAGTATCTTGCAAATTTTCGGCAATTAATGGACCTTACAAAGATCCATCTCGCTTGACAAATTCATCCAAACATCACTTGGTCTCTATCTTTGTTAATAAAAGTAATTCTTCTTGGTTATATTTTCTCAAAGGTAGATCTTTTGAGGGGCTAAAGTGGTTGTTCTATAATGTTACTTAGCATAAAATGTTATGTATGATATTTTGGGACTATAATAGTGATTCTACAGTAGACTTTTGGATGACTTTGTCAAATGAGGTAGATCCTTGAGGACTATGAGCAAATATAGTTTTTTCCTTTTTTTTACTATTTTGTCAGCTATATAATGTGTCACAACCAAAATGGTAGTTCTCCCATATTTGATGAATAAAGTAGACAAATTTATAACACATTTCATGACTAAGAATTAACAAATTACTAGTTAATTATTAAGTGAATAACCAATTCGGTCCTAACATTTTCAATTTGACATCAATTTGGTCCAATAAAATTTTTCACATCAATTTGATCGTACATCAATTTAGTCCTAATATTTTTAGTTTTGACATCAATTTAATTTAATATTTTTTATTTATCCAACAAAATAACTAATTTGATGTCAAAATTAAAAATATTATAACTAAATTGATGTAAAAAATATTATTATTATAAGGACATTGATTAAGGATACTATAAAAAGCAAGATTTAAGACTTTTTAATGGTCTCATACTTTGAAAACATCAATATTTATCTTTCCAATACCAAATGACATTGGTTAAACAAATAGATTTTATTGATTTAAATGTTAAAACTTAAAATAAAAAAATTATACACATGTCATTAAAACTTGATCATGGAAATTCAATATCAATTCCCTTAATTAATCGTGTTAATATTTATTTGAGATCTTAAATTTATCAAGGCAATATGATAGCAAGTAATTAAATATACATAGAATATTTTTATATTAATAATATTAAAATTTAAACTTCTAGTATTAATTTAATATTAATAAATATAATTTAATTGTCATGCACCATTAGTGTAAAACTTTTTTATATAGTCATTCAATCATGTATTGCCACATAAGTCATGATAGTTAATTTTTATATCAACTACCTGAAAAGTCATCCAAACTAAATATTTTAATTAGATGAGAGTATAAAATTATTTTACACTGTCAATGCATCAAAATTAAACTCTAATAAATAAATGAAATAAAAAATCTACATGCAAATTAGTTGAAGAGACAAATTAAAGAATAATAATATTTGAATTAGTTCAAGATGTTACCAACTTTAATACAAGGCGTAGTACAAATAAAAAGAAAATATTGAATTAAGTTGACCATTTGAAGCTTACTTTTGAATGTAAGAAATTGATAATCAAACATAGTTGGTTTATTTAAATAAGTTGAACTTAAAATTTGGATGGACTTATTTGAAAATATGAAGCTCAACTTGTTTTGTTTGTTTATGACTTAATTTTTTTTTAATCATCAAATCTCATTTTGCAATATTTTTCAAATTTACAACTTTAATATTTCATGAACAGTTCTATAAAAATATATCGAATTACGTCGACCCTTTAAAGCTTACTTTAGATTGTAAGAAAATGATAATCAAACATAATGTGTTTATCTAAACGAGTTGAACTTAAAAATTGGATGGATTTATTTGACAATATGAAGCTGAACTTGTTTTGTTTGTTTGTGACTTAATTTTTTTTTCATCATCGAATCTTTAATTTTTTTTTCATCATCGAATCTCCTTTTGCAATATTTTTCAAATTTATAACTTTAATATTTCATAAATATCTCTATAAAAATGAAAGGAAAATAAGTAAAGAGTCATCTTTGCTGCAAAATAGAATAGATAGGTGGTAGATGACAATAAATAAAAATTATAATTTTCTTGATATAATTAAAATTTTCCAAGTAATAGTAACATCAAGTATCATTATTTAAATGTTTTCATTGTATAAAGTCACAATTTTTTTGTAAATATATGCACACGTGATCTATTTATGAAGTTTTAAACTTATTTATATCAGAAATTTTAGACTTAAATTTAAACTTACTAGTTAAAGCACCCGTGCAAAGTAAGTGAATTATATATATATATATATTATTTGTAATTAATATCATACATCGTAACATATTTATATAAATTTAACAAAAAAATATTATAATTAAAAGATGAGAGAAAATTAGTATAATAATATTTGAATAATCCTTTAATAAATTTCAGATAAAGAATTGCATAAAAATACTTTGTCATCTATATTATTTGGCTACAAAAGAATTTAAAAATGAATTATAAAAATATCACAACATGACCCTTTTTTTCTGTTGGAGCAAAATGACATCCAAAAATTAATTTAAAATGTATTCTTACAACCATTTTTAAACGAATAACCAAGTTGAGTTTTTCAACAATCGAAAAGTTTTTAGGATTGCCTCTCTTAAAATTAAGAGAATGTTAGATACGATGTATTAAGTTTGATGAGATAAATTAATGCAACAACTAATGAATCTATTGTTTGATATACAATTATATAAAGTTGTTATTTTATTGTATTTTTAATCATTATATCTTGTGATAAGAAACAAAAAAAAATCAAAATATATACCAAAGAAAATGTTGCATATTAATTTTATATTTTGTTAAAATTAAAATAGTTATTGAAAATAATATAAAAATTATAATTTTTAATTTTACATAATTCTACTATTTTCTCTACAATGATTTCCGTCTTCTAACCCCATGTTACTGCTTTTTCTTAAATTTTATAGGATCAAATCACCATTTATGTGTTTTGTACAAAAGCTTTTCAGCTATGTAGAAACCATGTAAGAAGATAATTATAAATATTATCATAATTAATAATAATATTAATTCAGTCAATTTTTATGTTGCAATTGAAAATTTAAATATCATTATTTAATTATAAATATATATATATATATATATATATTAACAAATAATTAAGTTGGAAAGCTTACCATATGAAATAATTACGGTTTGATGCATTATATAGATCACATAGATAAGAAGATTCAATAATATAGTAGCTAGTTTTATACCCGTATGATGCACGCACTTTTACATTTATAAATTATAAGAATACGGCAGAGTAAATATATATAAAAAATTGAATTGAATTAGAATACATTGATTGACATAATTTATGCATAGTTTTTTATTCTTAAATTTTATACTATCCATTAGTATGTGACTATATAGGTAAGTCCTTTGTAATATTCTAACCTTATTTCATTTGAATTTATTTTTAATTTTATTTCCATTGTAATCTCTCTTTTTTTTAAATATTATAATATTTAATGATTGTAATTTTAATTTTATTTCATACAAAAAATAACCATAAATAGCTCTATAAATAACAAGTGTAAAAGTTTTCTTAAAATATATCTAAATTTTTGGTACTGTAGATTCATTTTTTTATTAATAAAACTAGAATGATTAACAAATACAAATTTTTATTTTCACAAAATAAAGCTCAAGTTATTTACGTTCAGGTAAGATTCGCAGAAAGCAAACGACATAAGGCAATCCACGTTTTATGATCTAACACAAGTAATCATGGGGTTGTTTTCGCTTTGGCCGTAAAATCTAAAAAGACAGTACCTTTCTTTGTCCACAAAACAAACCATGCTGGTACTTCCCTTGAGCAAGCAAAGCATGCTCCTACCCCACCACCAACCAACATCCACGTTGTTCTTTCACGAAATTGAAATAAAGTGCGCAAATGGTTCTTATCAAAGTCCCAAAACTTCTTCTAAGAAAGGAAGTTTTATGGAAAGAAATGAAATATTTTGTCACCTATAATTAATGCTATTTAAAAACAGGTGTAATACTAATAGCGCTTTTACGCAGCTCGGTCATTAACAGGATGATTTCGAAGTATTATTAAAACCTTTTAGAAATGTTTAAAAATATGTTGTTAAAAAGATAAAAAGAGCCTAAACATTTTAACAACATTTTTAAAAGTATAATATATAGTCTGTGTTATCAGAGAGTTTTATCAACCGTTTTAATATTATTAAGGATTTTGCTAATAAATATTCTAGAAGTACCTGTTCAATAATTTTAAAAGTACAAAGTGTTTATAGAAGAAATAAATTTGTTAAAGGTTTTAATACGTTAAATACATTAATTGAATCAAAACTTTCTGTTTTCAGTCTTACGAAACAAACCACGTACGCACTTTCCTTGAGCAAAGCGTACTCCTCCCCACCACCAACCAATATACTCCTGCCTCACGACCAACCAACATCCCTGTTTTTCTTTCTCGAAAATGAGATGAAGTGCACAAATGGTTCTTATCAAAGTCCGAAGTTTTCTTTCAATAGAAGGAAGTTTTATGGAAGGAAATGATATATTTTGTCACCTATAATTAATGCTATTTAAAAACAGTGTAATGACGCTTTTGCACCGCTTGGTCATTAACAGAATGATTTCGAAGTAAAGTGGTTTAATTTGGAAGATTTGCCTAACAACATTCGAACATATACCATATTTAACTATTAGCAGGTATTATTAAAACGTTTTAGAACTATTTTGTTAAAAAATAAAAAGCATTGATCTAATTTTGATATATTAACAGTTTAAAAATATTATATACATTCATTTAATTATATAATGTCATGTCAACAAATATAGTTAACTTTCACTTTTATTATTTAAAAAGTCATTCAAATAAAGATATTAATTGATTGAAGGATAGTGTAAGAGTCCATCAAAATTAAACATAATAAGTATAGCTAAAACATTTTTTATAACGATTAGATGGAAGTTGCATTGCTAGAGTTTCATCAACTTTTTTATATTATTAAATCTCAATTATGCTGTAAAGGCTCCATCTTAGGTGACGGTTTGATGGAAGTTGCATTGTTGATATAGAAACGACAAAGCAGACGAACCTACTATCCGATCTCAACCACCACTTCGCCCAAAATGGAGAAGGGCCGACCCTCCTTAGTGATTTGAGTCGCCCATACTAATCCATCTGTTTTTGGCAACTTAGAGAGTTAGTGGGTTAGTCTGCTAATTTTTGTTTTAATAAATGAAAATGAGCTCATTTTTAATGCTTTTCATGAGTTAGTATACCTAAAAAGCTTTTTTGAAAAATAGTTAAAAAATTACCCAAAATATAATGAGATAATATCTATATAAACTTTAAAATATTAAATTACATATTTTTTTATCCAAGTTCAATCACAATAAATTAATAATCTAAAATCATAACAAAATAATAAGTTACTAACAAAATTCAAACTAGCCCCAACGTGCCTTAACTTACGAGTTAGACACAGCAAGTTAGACAGATTGAAAAATATAATGACAATTTGGAAAATAACAATCTAACTTGATATTTTTTGTGAGTTATACCTGTCTTGCCATCTCTAAAATTAGAGATTCATATCATAGAGTTATGTTTTGTTTTTCAATGGACCTATGGCACCTAGCTATATCCTACTTAAAAAAGAGAGATGTGATAAATAATTGTTACACGGTTCAAAAGAAGTTGATTACAATAAAAATAGAATCTAACTTCAAGCGAATTTTACCTTCAAATTCAAGGCAACATCTTAGGTGGGGATGAATAAGTTTGTCATCATATAGTGATGAAAAGTAAAATAATGTTTTTACCCTTATCTCTAAAGTTTATTCCCTCGTTCCTCCCTCCATGCTTGTGATGCCAGGAAAAGTAATGCATCTCATCCTCTCCGCAGACCTATGCTAGTCTCCACCATCACCAGCAGCCCACAACTACTAACTTGCAATTCACAACCACCACCATACAAGTTCAGTCCTTAGCACCAAAAGCGCTTTTGGCCTATTGATCAGTGCAACCCACTTATTAAAAAAATTGGACTTTGATTCACTTCATACTTAATAGTCAATATTTGAATTGCTAATGACAGACAACCTAGAATACACACAATCATCCCCAAAAAGGTTGATTTGCAGGCTCTAATAGGCTATAAATTTTAGAAGCATCTTGGTTAGGCTCCTCAATTGAAGGTTGAGAACAATGTGTTGCAAAATCAAGACCAACAACATCAAAAAACCATTTAATGATGTCTAGACATATTGTCCTCGTACTACATATTCCTACATCTTGCTGATATATGTGGATCCCATAAGAAATGCTTCCAACCTAAAACCTACCCACTTGGTTCCCTACATTAACTACCTTTTCATGCTAGGTCCAAATCCAATGTCAAGCATGAATACTTACTTGTACAAATGAACCCTTATAGTATCAACATCTAAATACTTTCTACATTTACATTTATTATATGGACACTTGACTTTTGTTTCATCAAATGAACTATTGTATTTGATATGCTACACTCGTAAATTATTCAACACCATCATAGAATTCCAATTTAACCCCTCCTCTATTAGAGTGCAATATATCACATATCCATAATCGGTTTGAAAGAAACATTGTGCATGTGAATAACCCTAAACCCTATAATATTTTAACATCATGTTATTAAGTAAACTATGATAGAGTTTCCCTTTAGATTAAATTTGGTGGATCTCAGTACTCTTAAATTCAACCTAATCTTTAAATGTTTTCAATTCAATTACTTAGGCTGATAAAATGTTAACAAAATTTTGGCAGAATCTTTGGTTAAATCAGGAGTTTCTGTCATCAACTATTCAATGCATTGAGCAATCAAAGACATTTAGCAATCATATGTAGACATTAAATCACAACAAAATAATAGACATATTCAAACAATCACAACTCAACAATCACATAATTCTACAAAGCATTATATTTTACACCATATCCCCTTATAACTTCAAAACATACATATCTTGCAAGCTCCACAAATAAAATCAAACTCAATAGCAAACAATGCAAACAAGTAAGGGAACCTCTTACCTTCCCCTTAGTCATACAATCCCAATTTCCTACACCTTTATTCAATAAATTAAAAGTCTTTATCCTACATATATATTAAAACATATAAATAATAGATTTTGTTACTAACCTATACAGTAGTGCACAATACACAATCAAAAGCTCCCAACAAATCTAAAATGGAAAAACACATTTAATTTTAGATTAATTTTAGATGATTATAGAGATTGAAAGAAATACACAATAAAAACAGAAAAGAAAACAAACTGAAGCTTCATCTTCAAACATTATCTGTGCTCCGTCCAATAAAACTCTTATATCAACAAAATAGCAACAATAATAATCACTCTCCAATGTATTAGAACTCAAAACATTGAGCAAAAAACTAAACCGAGTAAAATGCTCAGAAATGTACTTAGATCGCAATGGTGGGTTTGGTTTGGCGAATGGAGGCTTTGATGATGGCCAATGGCGTGGCAACGTGTGCAGTGGGAAAAAGGAGTGAGTGAATAGATCAAGGGGTTATACAATAAGGGGAAAGAGGATTTTGTACTTCCATTACACACGAGTTACCAATGGGTAAACACATTGGTAATTATTTAATGGTGTGTTTCAAAGGTTACTAATTACTAATGGGTTTTGGGAATTCCAAAAGTCATGTGCCAATAGGCACAAAATTCAAATTACCATAAAAAACCCATCGGTAACAAATAATTAAAATAAAAATTCAAAAATGAAATAAAATAACCCATCAATAACATTATTAAAAACATAAAAATAGAAAAAATCATTGATAAATCGATTGGTAAGCCAAATATAAAAGTAAAAATAAAAAAATTGATCGTCGATAAACTCGTAAATAATCATTTTGTGCCACGTGGCAACCAATAATTATTGATAAAGATACATGTAGACGGAAAATCCATCGGCATTTGTTACATGAGTAATGCTAGTTTGACACCCAAAAAATAGGTGTCTACTCAGACACCCACTTTATAACTATTGGATGTGATGAATGTTAAGGATAAGCGGGGACCACTATCACATCCAATGGTTATAAAATGAGTGTGTGAATAGACACCCACTTTTTGAGTGTCAAAATATCATTACTCTTTATTACACACCATATAGCACAGTGTGGTGCCAAATATTACCAACGTGTTATTGACAAATATTTTTTGTTATGTTTTTTGGCATCGAACCGTCATTGAACGGGTTAGGAGCCCATCCGTTGCTCTTGTCGGTATCCCGTAAGGTTCTAGTAGTGCTCAGTCCCTTTCTCATGACTAACAACCTAATCCTCGATCAAGCTTGTATTTTTCCAATTTACCAAACCAAAAATGGTGAACATGATAGGCTTGAGGTTTGAGAAATTTGCTCATGTGGAAGGCAAGACAAACGAAAAAGTCACCAAAACATATAGCATATTGACACACATTTCTTATTCATTTACATGATTCTATCAAAATTGTTGGCAAAGCGATGAACATAACTTTAGGATAACATTTGGGATTCGGGCATTTGCCTTTAACCACGAAATCATCAGTTGATTATTTACAGGTCACTCTAACCTCTGGCAAAATTTTTGGTATAGGAATGCTCTGATGTACACAAAAGAAAAAAGATGTACACAAAAGAAAAAAAAAGTTGACGGGCAGATTTTTTGGATAATAATGCTCTCATACATTGAACCCAAAAAGTAAAAAATAGAAAAATTGGTAAGCATGAAATTTCATCATGACATCTCTCTTTTTCTCATTTTTCTTACATTTCTTTGAAGCTGACATCCACCACTTTGGCCATCACATATTCAAACCATGACCTCCTCTTCATAGTTCACGCCAAAGAGGAGAAGGGGCAATAGTGCCACTGCCCACAAGGATCGGGTTGGCGTATGGAGCTCCCAATGTGATATTGCATGATATTGAGGAATGGATGGAGAAGGGCTACCATGTTGACTCATTTTTCCTTGAAGGATGAACGAGGAGTGGCAAGGAGGAAAGACGAATGTGCAGAAAGATGGTGTAGAGAAGTTAGATGGTGAGAAGGGTAGAAAGGACAAATTGCATATGAACAAATTCTAAGAGAAAAGAACAATAATTTATGATTATTATAATTTGTTTACGTGTAAGAAAATTTTATTCATAGACCAACCTAACAGCACTTACCAATGGAAAGAAATATTCTAAATCTAAAATAAATAAGAAACAATGTAAATACATTTCTCATTTTGAACTAACAAATGATATATGGCTCTGCTTCTTACCCAAAGACTATTGATGTCAAAGTATCCTTCATAATGGAGATAGACACGAAAAGTGCTGCAGCTTGGAGCTTGAATAATGTATTACCCCTTTTTGAAAGGTAGATCTAAACATATTTATATTTGTATAACCATTAGAAAAGAAAACTAAAACACCCATAAAGAGGATAAAAAAACATCAAAAAGGGATAGAAAAACACCCATAACAGGACAAGGACAAAGAAGACATCCACAAATGACACAAAATGGAAGAAACAAAAAAAACCTAAGAAATGAAAACAAAGAGGAAAAGGAACGAATGGTAGGGTAAAAAAAAATGATGACAAGCCCTTTAACAATACTCCACATGAGAAGATAGAGAGAGAAGAGTGATTAGGGTTTGCCCTATGATTAATACAAGTTATGATTGATGATTATTATTGTGAATTATTTTATCTTCAATGTTTACTTTAAGAAAATAGTTCACACTCATAGTCATTGTAATTATAGCTATTTGACATATTATACAAAGTTTTTTTTTTCAGAACATCCTCTCACTCGATGAGTAATAAACTAATCTCTTCAAATATAAAATCTAATTGCATAAACTAATCAAATATCTTTTTATCACTTATTTTATATAATCATTATATGGTATTTATTGACTTCTCCACAATAATATAATATATTGAGCTCGTTTGGATAAATTCTAAGAGAGAAAGAGCACTTTTTTATTTTTTTTTAAAGTACTTATAGAATTTAGCAACATGTTTGTTTGTGATTAATTTTTCTGCTTTTTTTAGTAACAGGTAGGGATATATTTTAGTATAAGCATAACCAATGGAAGAGAGAAAATAATGGTGATTATGTATCAAAATTTATTGAATTACAAATCTATCCTCATAAATTTTATGAAAAAATAAAAAGTAATCTTCCATTAAATAACAATCACTATGTGCCCTATTTAAATTCTAAATCATATCCTTAATTATAATTTTACCTAAAAAATACTTCTATATCTATTCTATCCAAACAAATTAAATTTCTGATTATAATAAAATGTATTTCTATAATTACATCCAAATATATATAAATTTTCTACTTATGCTTCTACTTTCAAAGAAATACTTCTCCCAAAATTTTAACCAAACTAACCCATTACTTTATCAGTTATTTTGTACAATCATTGTATTGTATTTATTGACTTTTCGATCAAAACTCCCCTTTTACATAAAAATAAGGTATTACAACTCAATTAAACCTCAGGATACGACATTATGTCAGATGGAGTTCAATTATAACATGAATATGATTCTTGTGACTAGTTGGAAACAAAGTAATTAATATTTTCACTTATACAATTAAATAAATTTAAAAGTTATAATTGATATAAATATCTTATTAAAAAATGAAAAATAATATATTTTGGTGAAAACAAAAAAAGAATTAAAGTAAGACAAAACCCTCGTTTTAGTCCCTCTAAAATTTTAAGTCAAATAAATCGATCATTGTATTAAAAAAAAACTCTTAAATTGATCTCTATAAAAATAAATTATCAAACAAGTTAACTCCCATAGTCCAACATAATAGAGGGACTAACTTGTCCAATTATTTAATTTTAGAGTAAAATGTGCTTACTTCCCTAGAAGTATTAAAAAATGACTCTCCACCCCATTTATTTAAAAAACCTATACTCCATCCCATTTAAAAAACCTGCACCTCGGCACTAACTACTCAGCCTACGATCAAGTTTGATGGCTATGTACTGGACTAGAAATATGTGCCGAAAGCTCAGCCCGAACCAATAGAGCTCTGATAGGATGTCCCAGAGATTGATCACATGGATTTACTCCAAATTATCTATATCATTTATAAAAAATAAATTATAAAAGAGAAAATACCAAACACACCCCTCGTGAAATGGGGTGGATTGTAAGTTTTTCAAATAAATGGAGTGGAGTATAATTTTTTGATACCTAAAGGGAAATAAATACCTTTTACTCTTAATCGTATAAAGATTAATTTGTTCGACAATTCAATTTTGTAAGGACTGATTTAAGAGTTTTTTTTAAGGACCAATTTAATCCTATTTAAAATTTTTGAGGGATCAAAATGAGAGTTTTGTCCTAAACTAATATGCAATATACGGTGGTTTAGATTTTTGTAGATATAATAAATCTATTAACATAGGGATAAGTAATTAACTTTCGAGTTTATGTCTAGTTAATAACATAATATTTAGCTAACATTAAAAAATAAAATATAATCACATTACACCCCATGTAAAGCAATTTTATATTATCAACAAAAAGAAATTCAAGAATATTGAAATTACAATCGGAAGTCAATCAATCAATACTAATTTTGTAATATACGGACACTTCTCATTCTTTTATTTTTTAATAATTACTATTTATATTTTTCATCAGAGTATATGAAACGAAAAAGAAAACATTAAAAATAATAATTTTTGAAAACCATTTTTACATATAAATTTCTTAAAAGATGATGATTAAAACATTAATTTTATTATATATAATTATATGATATCAATATTATTTATTATTTAATAAAATTTATTATAAATTATTTATTCTAATAATTAATTGTTATTTATTTATATATTATTTTCTATAAAATATGTAATACATTTGTCTATCAATATCATTTCATACACACTATTGTTATATTATTTTATTTATTTATGTATTATTATATTATAATATTTTCTTCATTGTGTAGATTACTTATTTATAATATATTAAGTGGTATAAAAATTATTCATTATAAATATAATTAATATACAATATGTTATAACCAGAATAAAAATAAATTTCGTACTTACTTATTATATTATTCATAATATATTATTATATAATTTGTTGTACATTATATAGTATTATATTCTTACATCTTATTATAGTAATTATTATTATATCAATATTTTTATGGTATACATGCTATGATTTATTATTTGTTTTATATTATTATTAGACTACTTATTATATACGATTATATTACTTACAATATTATTATATACTATTATATCATAAAATAATAAAATGAAGAAAGAAAAGGGCAAAAGAAGCAGGGAGCAATGTCACCAAATGGTGATAGTTGGTGGCATACCTTCCCGCTTTTATATCTACAAAGATGAGTTGTTTCTCTTTCTTTTTGCTAGCTCACTTTCTATCACGTTTCTATATTTATGAAATCAATAAAAATGTAGTTATTACAAATATAAAGGGTAAATTACACTTACATCTCCTGAGATTTATGGAAATACAGCTCACACTTTCTTTAGTTATCCAGCTTACACTCATATCCCTTTCACTTGTCAAATTTGAAGTATTTGTATCACAATCACAATCCTCATTCACAGAACACTGTTAGTAAACTTAAAAAAATAATATTTTTGTGATATTGACTGGTTTTAATTAACTAACTTATACAAATTTCTTTACCCACTCTATTAAGTTTAAGGGTATTTTTATTATTTTATCAATTAGAAATAGTTAATATTATAAAGATGTCATTCTGTTAAATTTACTAATAGTGTTATGTGAATGGGAAGTGTGATTGTAATATAAATACTTAAAACTTGACAAGTAAAGGAGGTGCGAGTGTAAGCTGGACAACTAGAAAGGATATGGGTTATATTTTCACAAATCTCAAGGGAGATGAGTATAATTTATCCCTATATATCTATAATAACTACATTTTTATTGATTTCATAAATATAGAAACATGATAGAGAGTGAGCTAGCAAAACGAAAGAGAAACAACTCATCTATGTAGATATAAAAGCGAGAAGGTATGCCACCAACTATCACCATTTGATGACATTGCTCCCCGCTTCTTTTGCCCTTTTCTTTCTTCATTTTATTATTTTATGATATAATAGTATATAATATAATATTAAATAATATCATAGATTGTAAGTAATATAATCGTATATAATAAGTAGTCTAATAATAATATAAAACAAATAATAAATCATAGCATGTATACCATAATTAATACAAATAAATAATTAATTCATAAAAGTTACTATTTTGTTATGGATTTATTTTTCTTGTTATATTATAGAGTAGAAAAATAGAAATATCAAAATGAGTTTAATTTTTATATACTTACAGTGTAAAACTTTTTTATAATATCATCCAATTATGTATTGCTATATCAGTAAAAGTGATTAAGTCTTACACTCACTACCTGAAAAGTTATCAAATGAGATAATTTAATTGGATTATAATATAAAAAAGTGCAGTAAATAGAAATTAACCTCTATCAAAATATATAAAAGTGAGTGTCTTGTATATTTATGTATTTACGAATGTCATACATTTTATTACAATAAACATACTTATTAAAAGTGTTTAAATAAACAATAAATATTACTTAATATAAAATAAAATTATATAATAAAAAATAATTCAATTAGTTATACTTAAAATGTTTCTTTGTTTATTCGTTATTAATAAAAAATATTATATTATAATTTTGTTTATTAAGTTTTTAATTTAAATTAAAATTAAAATGATTTATAATGGCAAAAGAATAATATGATTTTTTTCAATACATTATCTAATACAATAACATACGACATATATTATATAAAAATGCCTTTCAAAACTGATACTTTTTAACCATTTGAGCCATTCTCATCTTTGTATAATGACAAAATCAGTGGGCTGCCATGTACACATGTATTGTCTTTCCTGCAAGCATTTGCAAACTGTAAAGCCAAGCCTTTCCAGCAAAGGAAAATTTATGTCATTAAAATTTGCCAAACTCATTTAACATTGCCCTGGGTGACTCTATAGCGAAGCCCCCACCACCTCTATATAGTTCCCCTCACTCTCACACATTGATGACTACAGGCAGAGAAAAGATCTTAAAATTTAGCTGACTCTGCAAAATGGGTTATAGGATTGTTCAGCTTCTTGGTCTGTGCATATGGATGTTGCTGTACTTGGTGAGTTTGAGCTTCACTTTTGTGAGCACACAGAATGAGAGTGGAGATGCAACTGTGAAAGGTACTGTCATCATTGATGGGAAATCAGTGATTGGTAACATTGATGATGATTTTGTCTGTGCAACTCTGGATTGGTGGCCTCCTGAGAAATGTGACTATGGGAGATGCAGTTGGGGCCTTGCATCTCTTCTCAATCTGGTACTCTTGCTTTCCTTTCTTAACAATTTTTTTTTTTTAATCTGTTGGGTTTCTTTTTAGCATGTATCGCAGCTGCAAACCATACCAACAAAACTACTAATTATGTGTCTCTTTTTTTTAATGTGATTCCATTTTTTTTTAAAAAAAAAATCCCCTTTTGTTATGCTGTTCGAATCTAGAATGCGTGTTTGGGGATCTGTTAGCTCAGCTGCAAAACAATTCTCCTGGGAAAACGTTATGTTTTACTTTAAATTTTTTTAAAATTAGTGTCATTATCTACTCATTGTTTGTATCAACCAGTTGGTAATATTCTCACCACATAATGATGAGGTGATATTATATATCACTTTTCTTATACTTAATAACTATTGGTCATTACATTCCGAAGACTCCGTTTTCCACAAGGTTTATTCAGAATAACTTCCGGATTCAGTTTTAGGTTTGCAATCTTTTATTATTTTCATTAGTTCATTAATTTATTGATCGTCCAAAATCCAAATACCCTCACAAGCTTCCATTCCATTCAGACCACCTTCAAAGTCTAGCACAGTTTCGAGAAAATGGATAGAATTTGCATCTTATAATTTTCATCTCGTGCAGGACCTCAGCAACCGGCTCTTCTTAAATGCAGTGAAAGGTGAGAGAAATCAATATTTCAAGAGAAATGACAGCAATTTCGCCTTATATGCTCACTTTTTGTTACGATTGGTTTGAGAATTAGCTTATCAAAGGTGTCATTGCTTTTGAATATTGTGCAGCCTTTTCACCGTTGAAACTTAGATTGGGTGGCAGTTTGCAAGACAAGGTCATATATGGGACTAAAGATTATGACAAACCATGTACTCCTTTTGTCAAGAATGAATCTGAAATGTTTGGTTTCACGCAAGGGTGCCTCCCAATGCATAGATGGGATGAACTTAACGGGTTTTTCGAGAAAGCAGGGTGGAATTCAGTTCTTCCCTTGTGTACTTTGTTTTTTTGGGGCAAAACAGATTCACCATTTTGACTTGGAACTTTGTTTTAAAACAAAGATAACATTATTGGATGGTTTATTTCAGGGCTAAGATTGTCTTTGGATTAAATGCTCTTGCTGGGAAATCAATAAAATCAGGTTCGGCTGTTGGACCTTGGAACTACACCAATGCTGAATCCTTTATTCGTTACACTGTGGGGAAGCAATACACCATTGATGGATGGGAACTAGGTAAGTAATGTGTGCTGCCCTTGTTACAAAATGCCAAAGTGCCACTGAACAACGAGGCTAAGATTTAAAATGGTGATCTTTCTCAAAAGGAAGGAGTTTGATTGAAAATGAACCATTCATTGTAAATGCTGTTCTGATACTGGATATAAATGTATTGTCTTCTCCAGTAATTTTTGTCAATGGAAAAAAAATGGGCAATTTCCAGTTTCTTCAGAATTAGCTATTCTGTTGTCCAAACATCATAAACAAAATCCATCTTGCCTGATTGCATGGGAGCGTGTTCACTAACCATATTGGACTCTTTTCGCTGGCAGGCAATGAATTGAGTGGGACTGGAGTTGGAACAAGAATTGCTGCCGGACAATATGCTTCTGATTTAGCTGCTTTGCGGAACGTAGTTGACGATGCATATAGAGATATTGAGCGTAAGCCACTAGTCATTGCTCCTGGAGGTTTCTTTGATGCCAAGTGGTTCAAGGAATTTATAAGCAAATCGGGTAAATCATTGGATGTGGTCACCCACCACATTTATAACCTTGGACCAGGTACCTTTCACCAAACAGGCCAATGTTCAACATGTTCTCCCAATTTCTGGGAATTTAATTATATCTGAAGGCTCATTTATCTTGTATACAGGAGTTGATGAGCACCTCGTGGAAAAAATTCTCAATCCTTCCTATCTTGATAGAGTAGCAAGCACATTCAGTGGCCTCCAAAATTTGATTGAAAGTTTAGGAACCTCAGCAGCAGCATGGGTTGGTGAGTCAGGAGGGGCTTACAATAGTGGTCGCCACCTTGTATCCGATGCATTTGTGTACAGTTTCTGGTTAGTTGTAGCTTCTTGTAATTTATATTCCACTAATGCTCCTCGAAAATCTGTTTCCTAATGTTATCATGTCACAAACAGGTACTTGGATCAGCTTGGCATGTCAGCTGCTTATGGCACTAAAACGTATTGCAGACAGAGTTTGATAGGAGGAAATTATGGTTTGCTCAATACTAGTACTTTCCAGCCCAATCCAGACTACTACAGGTATTAAATTTGTTTCTTCTTTGGTTATGTCATCAATTGGGAAGAATTAAAAAAATGCAACCAAGACGTGCATTCTTCTTTCACAATTCCTTTATTGAAGACTGCAACATAATAATTGAAGAACGGTCACAGCATAGTTATTGTTACCATCTCTGTTCAAGTTAGAGACAAACTCCCCAATTCTATTATTCAACTTTCAACTATGAATTGCAAAAGTTAGACAAATCCTCCTATGTACACACAACTATTAGCATAGGAATATTCTCTAACTGACTAATTATCTCGTAACTAACTAGTACTTGGGTTTATCAATAATGGGCCCTGCATGGTTCAACATCAATTCCTAATTCTTCTTGAGCTGATGTGAACCCACATGTGCTTCCTTTGCTTTATTAATTACATCAGGTCTCGTTTTGGCTACTTTGAAAATGACCTCCATTTTCAATCCAATAGAGTAAAAGGCTTTATGAAGGGGACCCCATTTCAAGTATACACACACAGCTTTTCAAGGAGAGGACTCTGTTGTAACGTTTCTTTGCTAATGTGCATTCTTCTTTGCAGTGCTCTTCTTTGGCACCGGCTCATGGGAAGAAATGTGCTGTCAACTACTTTCTCCGGGACAAACAAGATAAGAGCTTATGCGCACTGTGCCAAGCAATCCGTGAGTGAAATTTTCCATGACAGTGTCAGTGATTTATCAAGTGGATATAATTTTAGCCATAAAATCTAATCTAATACTCTATCTTACAGCAAGGAATCACAGTACTATTGATCAACCTGGACAGCGAAACAGCGGTTGAAGCAGAAGTGACCTTGAAAAGCAAGGCTCAGAGTTTGAGGCACAGAAAGATGTCTGATAATAATTCAAAACTTATGTTGCTACCTCTCCACAGTGCAAGTGAAAATGGAAGGGAAGAGTACCATCTAACTCCAGGGGATGGGAATATACATAGCCAAACCATGGTACTAAATGGGAGAACACTGAGTGTGAACCCAGACAATGATGAAATTCCTACTTTGGAGCCTCTACATGTTAACCCATCAGAGCCTATAAGGGTTGCCCCTTTATCCATTGTATTTGCCCATATACCAGATGCAGATGTCGCGGCTTGCAGCTAGCTAGGGGACACTAGAGGTAACCAAAAAATTGGTTTCACTAGGGTGATTAAGCAAATAACGCGGGAACTATCGTAGTTTCTGGGTGAAGAATATAGCGGCAGTTTGTCGGTTAAGCACACAGGATTTTTTTTTTTATTGTTATTATTATTATTATTATTATTGACAACGGGGGGCTTCAAGCCCGAAACATGGATTTTGATGGTTTTGTTTGGTTCCAAATGTGTATCGAGTTCAAAAGGTTCATTATGATGAACATTTGGGCGTTGAATTATTGAAAGACAGGTAGTTTATCTTGTTCATTCCTCCTATGTAATGGAAAATCAGACCAGATTAATCTGTTCAACCGATCAGAGCTCGCTCCATTGGCTAGTTAGGTCACAATAGAAAATCCAACAAAAAAAAAACAATTTGAAACAGTAAGAGTGTTTTGTATTCTCATTAGGAATACTAAATTGTGTTACCCTTAAAGTATGTTTAATTTGAGAGTAAAAATTAGATTAAAAATTAGCTAAATGAGTTCTATATATTGATTTACACATAAAGCACTAGGCAAATTTTAACTCAATTTTTACTCTCAAACCAGACACCTTAAGGAATAATAAATCTGAGTCAAAATGAATCAAGAGAGAGGAGGGAATAAATTATAATTTTTTCATGAAACACTTAGAACGCGTTTGGTTTTAATTTTCCATGCTTTTAGGAATTTGTGAAAAAAAAACACTAAAAATAGAATGTTATAATTTTCATGATTTTTAATATTTTTTTTCTTAAAATCCTAAAAATTGAAAAACTTAAAACTGAAACTAAACGCAGCCTTATTGTTTCATGGCTTCATTTGGAGGTTAAAAAAATTCACATTTTGTTTTGGATAAAAATATTTCTCTTTCTCTTCATTCAATTTAAAATTTTGCATATTGTTATAATTTTATTTGACTCACATTTACTACTCATTCCCGAACATTTCTCTTACCAAATTGATATCTACTCTCATCTATTTTGTCTTTATCTGAAATATTATTTTTCTAAAATTTTTTGTTACTTGAATATTGTGTATGTAATCTATTTCTATTATCTACTATAATATATAATAAGAAAATAGTGGCATCGAATGGTTTTTTCACCTAGTTGCAATGAGAAATTGATAGAATTTTTACTCATAAATATTACTTATAAATTAGTGAATCATTATAGATATATTAATATAAATTGTGATTCTGATGTGATTTCGATATATAATATTATAGCTAGATACATAGATATAGTTATTCTAGGTTGTAATGTGATTTCGGTAAATAAAACCAAAATTGATTTATGACAAATTTTTAATTTTTGAGTATTAGAAAAATAATAGCATTCTCTTTTTCATCATTCAATCAAATTATAATTAGATAAAATCAATCAAATTATATAATAAGAGGATATATTATAGATATATGATATAAAAAATTGAATGTTATAAGCTAAATTCAAATATTCAACCTTAAATATTAAAAGTATTATATGTATTATAATATATAATATATAATTATAAGAGAATAGTGGCATCAAAATACTTTTCCACCTATTTACAATGAGAAATGGATAGAATTTTTAGTCTTAAATACTACTTATAAATTAGACAATTATTTTAGCTATATTAATATAAATTGTGATTCCGATGTGATTTCAGTATATAGTATTATAGCTAGATACATAGATATAGATATTCTAGGTTATAATATGATTTCAGTAAATTAAACCAATAAGCTAAATTATATAATAAGTGGATATATTATGATATAAAAAATTGAATGCTATCGGCCAAATTCAACTATTCAACCTTAAATATTAAAATTATTATATTAATATATAATAAGAGAATAGTGAAATGAGATTTTCTTTTTTGCCTATTTACTATGACAAATGGATAGTTATTTTTATATGGGTTGTGGACAAAAAATTTTGTAATAAGAGGATAGAGGACAGAATTTTTTTATGTCATGTGCATGATTAGGTTGATGATATATTAAATATGTTTATTCAAAAAATTAAAAAAAGGTGAAAATGGACAATGAAATTAAATAAATTCACACCAAGGAATCACTCCATCATAATTTTTAATTTTTTTAAAAATATGTATTTAGAATTATTATTAAATATAAATATTTTAGTAATTAACTTCACAATGACATACTTTTCGCCTATTTACATTGACAGGTGGACATAATTTTAGTAATTAATTTTATTAATCATCATAAATGCATCTTATAAATTAGTTAATCATTATAGATATTTTAATATAAAATGTGACTATTGTAACACCATAATAATTAGCTTCTTATCCATAAAATATAATCAGTCAATTACTAAGTAATTATGTTTTGATCTCTTGTTAGGTTTTCTTTTAAAATACTTGTAGTGGAAAGTAGTATCAATTTTTTTGTTGGAAAACTTAAAACGGTAAGAGCCTCGTGCGGTAACCCAATTACGTAAAAAATAAAGCAACCTATGAAAATAAATCCTCATTCAACAACACATGCATATAATAATAATAATAATAATAATAATAATAATAATCATTGGACATAATAATCATTTATCTCACAAGTCATCACAACACAATATATTAAATATTAGAATATCATAAAGAGCATGGGTCCATAGAGGATAATCACATCTAGTACAACCAACACAAGTCAAAACATAAACAATCCTATTAAGAGCATTACATAATCAAATCCTAACTAAAAGCGAGTGTTAAGGCCTGGTCTCAAATACAGTATTACAGATAAAAGAAATAACCAAACATTAAGTGGCATAACTCAAATAAGTACTAGTCTACATGCCTTATAATAGTCAAATAAAAGATAGGCAATGACGCAATGAGGAAATCCTCATACATGTGCTAACTTCAAGCTTAAAGGACCTCATAGGGCTTCAACATTCTGACTCACTGACTCGTCTATAGATGACACGAAAGTAAAGAGGGGTAATAATCCAAAAGCAAACTCAGTAGTTACAATAAAATAATTCAAGTGTCATCGTTGTCATCTCCAGTCATTTTGGTTTGGTTATGAAATAAGTGAGCATGCTTTAGTTTATTTAATCTGTTTGCAAAGTAGAATTCCAAAGTGATACATATTTTAAGTCTTGTGAAAATCTCCTGATTAACAAATAATAAACTGGAAAGCATAGCATTACTAATGTGTTAATGCATACAACATAAGACATGCATGAAAAAGTAAAAGGAAATAACACATGACTCATTCTTTAACTCTTTTATTTATATAAGCTTTAGTCATTTAATATGTCACCCTCTCTCATGTCATCTTAACCCATCACATCACTATCCCGGCAATTTAACTGTCACCTATACTACGCATCACCTATTACCTAGGTCGAGCTCAGTCTAACTAGCTGTCACTAGATTTGATGGGGATAGAGGGGAACTTCACTTAAAATTTAAATTTAACTTCCTCACATCTTATCTCGCAACATAATGCGAAAGTTTCATAAATTATTAGGAAACATAAGCACAACATTCATGTATTTAATAATAGCTTAAAATTCTCATCCAACATACTTCATTTTGCACCCCAAGGCCTATGAGGCATAATCCTAACTCATGCTAACACTCGGATCCTCACTTTGCATTAGAATCAGGTATGCCATGTCACATAATCTATGGGATACTCCCCATCCTCATAGTGTTCAATTATGCATTTCGAACAATTTGGCATTTCAATAGAGAGTAAATCAATGCATAAACATAAACATAAACGATGCCTAAACCAACTATTGAAGTAAAATGACCAGTCTTAGCTAGCGTATTTCATAGATGTATTATTTATATATATCATTATTAATCGAAGCCAGGTAAAGCCACAATTATTTCAAAGTCCAACAAAAACAACATTTCAAGTTTAGGCCAAAACTACACAATCTACATTAACTATTCAAACACTTAATCAAGCTACATTTTTCATTTTCCAAACCCTTATATATACACAAGGATGATAAATCAATAGCCGAACTTTTCCTTTTTCCCTTAGATATGCTGGTGATAATCCAAACTTATCAACTTAACAGAAACCTCATTTATGTCAAGAATCAACATGAAGTATTTAAAATTAGCTAGACACAATCAAAATTCTATTTTTCCCTTTCAAATTTTCTTTTTACATGGAAAAGACATTATCCAACTAATCAAACACTCTAGTACATCTTCTAACCATTATTTCTAGTTCAAACCACCACTATTTTAGATGAAATAAGTGTTGTAACGTAATTTTCTATATACAACATACATGTCTCTTGTTCCAAAAGATCCTGCGCACACATTTAAAACATAATACACCCCAAGTACATAACAAAACCAATTTTCTTCCCAAGTAAATCACAAGGACCAAACTTTAACACACAAAGAGCATACTTTTAAGAATTTCCAGCAATATAGCAATATGAAAACATGAAACCTCAATACAAACAATCGCATTTTCAAGGAAAGCAATAAAGCTCATAATCTTACTATTACACCCTCCTTAAAACCAATATTTCTCACACTTTTTAGGTCTCAAAAGAAATTCCAGCAGCATATTTTTTTCATACATGAACCATAAGCTTCATTTTAACTCGAATCTTGCACAAGACAAGTCAAACAACTCAAAATCTCACTAGACTCCCATGAAATCTAGATTTTGAAAGAAGAGTAAGATTAAAACCCATCATTATCAATTGAAGTTAAGAAACATAAGACTCTATCAAAAGCTCAACATTTTTCAGATTTGAAAACTTACAAAACAAAAACATAAACAAACTCTGCATTTGTGATGGATAAATAAACAAAAATGAAAGTTTTAGAAGATAAACTCCTACTCTAAACACTTAAATTCAACATTCCCAATAACTAAGTGCTGTCCAAACAGGTTTTCTGCACATTTGTGCATGTACATATACCCAAACTCATGAAATTTCATCATTTTCACATCCTATACAAGAACACAACACAAACTCAATTTTGAAATTTTTTTAGCACAAAACAAGTATTTATGGGAATCATGTTTGTTTTAAAGACATTCTTGATCTCTTCATTAATACATACATACAATTCAAATCCCTCTTTTAAAGCGTCAAAAGCCTTCATTTTAAACAAGAACATAAGGGTTGGAAATTTCTTTCCTACATTCCCAAACCACTAAAACTATTGTTCACTTTGAAAAATCATTATCTTACACAACCTACATGCTAGTAAAAATAAAACAAAGCTCAAGCCCTTAATGCACTATTTTACTCATACTTCAATGCCCCAAATATGTCAAACACAAAAAAACCCCAAACCAACACTTAGCCTCCTTTAGGAATTTTGCCAAACAAATGGCATGTACTTTAATAGATTTTCGTGTATTAATTTTCACACCCACAAATAACCCCTATAGGACTTATTTCCAAGATTTTATTCACTTTAATATATTTTCGGGTATGGTATGCATATAGAGTAGGTTAAGATATGATATAAATTGCTAGACAAACTTTGAATATCATTTGGGAATTGTGGCACATGTGGATTGCATTGAAATTTGCCTTTAGTTGCCTTTTTGTTTTCTTTGCTTTTGGTTATATGCATAATGTGAATGTCATTGGGAGAAATAAACGTTTTGCTTGTTTTAGTGATGACCTCTAGCTCTAAAAGGCGAAGTGGTAGAATTGTATGATTGTATGTGCATGTACAAGTAGGCTAAGGAGGCACGGTGTTGGGAAATGTTTTGATTACAATTTAATATACCCCTCATGCTTAGTGTGTACTATGATGATTGCTATTGAGTTGAAACAAGCATATAAATAGTTAATGTCAAATTTCATGGATCAAGAATTGAACCGAATGACAGGTATGTGCTAAGCGATGACTAAAACTTTGGCATTTGGATTTCCTAGGTTTTTTCGGTGGTCTGTTATGTTCCTATTATCTTGATTGACCTGAACTGCATGAATGATATGTTTATGCTCATTAAACATATGATTTCATGCATGCGCATACTTATTTTATTATGCCTTCTAGAACCAAGAGTAGAATAGGTGTATTTATAAGTTATGCTTATTTTAATATGATTTCATGCGTGTTGCATTGATGCACATTAGAAGTATAAACATGTGGTTGCTTAGCGAACTTGATTGTTGAAGCATACTAGTTAAGAATCAGGCTTTTGAATGCCATGGTTGCTTGTTTGCATTTTCTTTGTATATGAGTGAATTAGTTTGACTTCCATGCAAAACGCTCATATAGACTAAGGAAGTTCATAAACTGAGGACTCTAAGTCCCTCAATATCAGTCTATGTCAACACACGAGAGCAAGAGAAATAGTTGAAGGACGAAAGTTGATGCTTAACACCCTCTATCCTCGAGAGCTCACACACGCACGCACATGAGGCAGCGGAGCAAGGTTATCCACTTAGGACTTGCACTGTGTAGGTGTCTACCCTTACAGGTAGAGTTACCCAGTGTAAATGTCATCATAGGTGCCTTTATTGCCTTAACAAGAAAAGGGTTACCCTTAGAGGCGGAGCCATCTAGACATGGCAAATGGCATCCCAAGCCAAAGTAACAGAGTAGTCGCCTTCAAGATGTCCCTGCCCCCAGTTTATTAGTTATACAACAAGAGTATCATGTCAGCATGTTCCGAGCATGTATGCCCTCCCAGTGACGCTTTAGATTTAGGGACCAAATCTTTTTAAAAGGAAATATACAATTCCCCAAGTCCATATACCCCTAGACAAATCTATTATGACCTTATGGTCCCCCAGGACCTACCTGTATTATTGGGAAGGTCCTAGATGTATGAAAGACCCATTAAGTACAAAGCATTGAATTCTGAGACTATTATAGCAGTTGTCGGCCACTATAGCGGTCAGGTTATTTAGTTTTCCTTGTAGGTTGGCCTTTAGAGATTGCTATAGCGGTCTTAGACAGCTATAGCAGTACCATCGGTATCAGAATAGTCCAAAAATGACGTTGTTTTAGTAAGTGAACCTCCTACCTTATAAATACATCTCCTTTATGCGTTTTTGACCCAAGTTTGAACCCTAACCCTTCCAACTCCTTCACCTACCTCCTCATTCTCATCCTTTCTATATCCCACCTCTTCCAAGCCTCAAGCTAAGGGATTTTTCATGGTTTATGTTTCCTTTCTATTTTTTCCTCCGTGTTCATGAATTAGGGTGTTTATGTTTTCAAATGGTCAAGTTTGGGTACTTGCCCGATGTCATTGGAGTTGCCCTAGTATGTATATGGTATGCTCATGAGTTGTTTGTGATTCTATGGTAGTTGTTAGTATCATTCCAAGCTTCCAAGATCAAGTTGATAGCAGTTACACACTCTAAGCTTCAAATAGTGAGTGGGTTTGAACTCATAACATTATTTTCATCATTATGATTATGTTTGTAGTATTATGATTGCTAAACATGAATTTAGAAGTGAAAATGTTATAGACATGGTTTTGCAAGTTATGCCAAGCCTAGCAAAATTATGATTTTGATTATGGCATGAAAAATATATTTTAAGAAAACTAGGGGACCATGATTGATTGTTGTATGCCATGAAAATGATTTATATGCTTATGAAAGGAATTATTGGAAAATATATGATTTAGTAAGTTTGCCAAAGTTCCATATTTTCAAGACTTGCAATTTCATATCATTCTTTTAGAAAATCAACTTAAGCTATATTGGAACAATGCAGAGCAAAGTATGATTTATTCTCATGAATAGACATGTTACTCTAATTTCAGAGTTATCGTGTTTATGAATTGCGTTATTTTGAAATACGACTTTAGAATTTTAGTTTTATTATATTAAAAGTATGGAACGCAGTATCATTCATAGCAATTATCAGATACATAATCCGTGGGCTTTTGAAATCACAATGTCTACAAGTTGGTAATCCCTTGGACATGATTTCATAGCCATAGTTATGCTAAAGTTAAATTATTAAAATTAAAATGAATTTAGAGTTCTCAGAGTTTTAATAGTTTTTATATTTATTTGATTTATATGTAAACTAGTTTTAGACGATAACTATAGAGAAACGGATAGTGAGTTAACACGTATAAGATTGTTAGCCTTGATACCAAGTTATACACCGAAGGACAATCTTACCCTTCAAAGTATTCAGAGATTGGAACCTAGTTAGGTATTTGCTATATGGGACCTTGTTAAGTGCCCTTTCAGAGTTTAGAGATCAGAGTAACTATTACTATTATGCATATAGTTATCATGCTGAGAGACTATAGTATCTCTAGTGTTTACCACACCACAAGTAAAGTGATTTCAAGCAAGACAATGAATGTATAAATGCTTTCCTATGAACCTATGGAATGAGAAGTGCTTTCCTATGTAGCTATGAATGTAAATACTAAATGAATTTTTTTTTTAGCTTGCTGATTATGTTATGCATATCTTGTTGTTTATCCCATGTGGGTGATAAGTGATGATTGAGTTTTAGATGAAACTCAACCATCTCCCTTTCTCCTTATAATTAAAGGACCAATTATCATTTAGTCACCATTCAGTAGTCTGTAATTGCTCCAGTGATGAGTGTTACTTTGCAGTAGGGCTTAGTCTAGGGTCATGTTAGATTAAAGTGCTCCAGTAGATGTGCACACATGATTTGAACCATTCATCCTATTTTAAAGATTATGTACTTACTTTTAGAATTTATGTATCTCTCTATATGTTTTCAGAATTTAAGTATGAATTTGAAATGTAGATTGTAATTAAGGGATTTATGTAACAAGTTAGTTATATTCCCACGACTTAGTTTTCAAGTATTAAACCAATTTTTAGATTTAGGCTATAATCATGAAATGGAACAGCTAACGTTTTTATGAATTATGGTATCACATGTTAAATTTAATTAAGATGAATTCAGAGTAATTTATGTTGAAACATTTTAGTTATATGAATTCATATATTATGTTTTAAACAGAGAAATTAATAATAACTTAGATGAAGTCATGTTTTCAGTATATAAAACAGGATAATTCATGCATTCAATAAGCCACGTTACCTAGAAGGTTTACATGGAGACTCAATCTCTCACGTACCAATCACATTCCCAAATCAGGTCGTGACAAAAGACTAATAATTATGACTCATCATTCTCGATATAAAATTATTGCAAATTTCTAGTTGTCTAGCTTTTTTGAATGATTTTTCATTGTCAACTTGAAACACATAATTTTTTTTTCTGTCTTGCTCACAATCATGTTGTAATTCTTTAGCAAAACTCAAACATAAAATTTTAGATTCTAAATCAATTCCATTTCTAATTTAACATAAAAGAATTGGATTTGAAATCAACACTTTACATGACAATTCCAATATCCAAACAGACCTTAATAGAATTTTATCAAGATGAAAAATTACAGAAAATAACTACTTAAGTCACAAGAGTAATGTTGTGCATCTAGAGAACTATGAACACAATCATTGATTAGTCATATTGATTATTCTATGAAATGAAATGGTATGATCACTAGTTCATCTATAATTTAACAATTTTTTCAATGAACCCAAGGTATCCACTACTGAAAGTAGTGACTAATTCTCACATAGAGCTCACATATGTGGGTCTTGTCTTCGACCATAGTACTCTTGCTATTTGAAGTTAACAATGACACATCATTCTCGATACAAAGTTATGATAAAGTTTGTGGTTGTATACTATTTTCCATTGCAACTTATCTATTCCAGACAAAGTTCTGAGGATCCGATTGACCAAGCTTCAGTTTTTGACCGATAAGTATTCAGGTTAAGAATACGCTAAGTCTTCTCAATGTAAGAGCATTGAACTAAGCTTGAAACCTGCCAAATCTAGCCAATATTCCTATGTTTTATAAGGGCCAACCGAGGGTTATAGAAGTGAACAATCAGATAACCCATAAAGCATTCTAAATGTGGTGTTTGGACAATTAAAGCAACATTTTACAATGATAGTACCGTGCCGATCGAACAATTAAGATATGTTACCATTCAAAAGGTGGTTCCATGTTGAAAAGACTCCTAGGCTTTATGATAATCGACCCAAAATAATACTATGTAAGGTAAATTACACGAACCTCCCCTGAGGTCCATTAATATTACACCCACACCCTCTTATTTTTTAAATTGACACTTACCTCCCTTCTTCTATCATCATTTCCAAAAGGATTAAATGTTTTTTACCCCTCTGGATTTTACACTATAGGCAATTTAGACCAGAACTTTTTAAATTGTGCAATGCGACTCCCTATAGTTTCCGAACTATGCAAAAGGGACCTTATGTTAAATAGACATCCATTTAGTCTGTTAACTATCCATGTGCTACTCACATGGCTTTTTTTCTAGACAAAATTACCCTTGTCCTATTCTTTAATCTCTGCCATGACCACTGCCCTCAAAATTCCTGCCCTTTGCCTTCTGCCCTTTACCATGACCACCGCCATCCGCCGAGATCCTCCGCAACACAATTGCCTTCCTTTCCGACGTCCTTTCTAACTATGACCTTCATTGTCGCGCTTCATTTCTCCCCTCCCCAATGACAACTTCTTCACCTTGATCCTAGATGAAGAACGAAAAAGGAAGGGAGATTTGAAGTATGCACACCTAGAGGCAGAGAGCATTCACAAAGAAAAAGCAACTAAGAAAAGAAAGGAAGAGATCATAAGAAGAACAATAGCAACAAAGAGCAAAAATAAGAAGTAGACCCATTCTTTTCTTCACCTCACAGCCATGGCAGACCACACTCTTGGCTAACAAACTAGCCATAGCATAACCAAACCAACCATAATTCACACCACTTCATCATCAGTAACCGATTCCAACCCAAAAACACCCACAAACCATAGCCAAACACAAACCAATAAACTAGACCCAACATAGTTATAGCCATAGACTAAATCTCTTGACAACTCATAAAAACAAAAAATCAAAATGATAAATAAAAAAGGAGGAGGGTAGCCAACTTTATTCGTGTCACAGCCATTCAACAGAGGCCAACTCCCTCACTGATGTCTCACCGTTTTGCACGCACCAAGCATGGTTGTGGCCTTCCTTAGCCACTAGTGATGGCCAACAACCTGAATCACAAGGTTGTTGCTGCTTCTACCGTTGCCATTGCATCCTTTGTTGTACGTGGCTGCCACTCATGCCATCGTCTTCCGTTGATAGCCACTGTGACAACAATGTGATAGCTCCACATATACCTTATACAATCACCATCGCGAGCTCTAGCATTCAACCACCATGCCATCGCCATTGCTATCGTTGTGGATCCGCCACCACTATCAAATTCTTCCCCCTTCTTCGCTAGTCTTCATGTCTCGAGTCTTCTTCTTCCTCCTTCCTTGCTAGTCTCTGCTGGTTGTACTATAATAAGGTAGGCATAAGCAAGATAGAGGGGAGAGGGGTTTAGATTTGAACGAAGGAGAAAAGGAAAAGGGTTTCAGACCAAGACGGGAGGTGTTAGTTGAGAGATTAGGGAAAAGGAAAAGGAAAAGTGAGTTGAGAGATTGGGGATTGGGGATTAGAAATTAGAGTTAAGAAATAGGTATTTTTGTATAATAATGTATGCACATGAGAAGCACATGATAGTGGCTTTGGACTTCTACGTAATGGAAGGGCTTCTTTGCACCATCCAGTAAGTACAGGGGGTCACATTGCACAATTTGAAAACTCAAGGTCTAAATTGCACAGGACCAGAAATGCAAGGGGTAAATTGCTTTTTTCCTTTTACAAAATTCCAACTTCACCCATTGACATCAACATCTCCAATAGCCATTTTCATTTTTTTTCCTTCTTCTGAAGCGAGCAAAATCGAGAACACATATCAAACATTAAGGATTTCTCTTGAAACTATATTAGAGGTTTGAGGTTTCTATTTGGAAGGGGATGGCATCCAAGGTGCATGGAGAGGGACGCAGTGCAACCTTTGGCGATGAGCCAGACGACAATAAGGATGCACAACGGCATGAGCAACGGCGATGGAGGTGCTTCGCCTGGTGTTGTTGAAGACTATGTAGTGGCGATGAGGGGCGCTATGATGGAGGCGGGATCAATGCCGTTAACTGAGATGGAAGGTGGTGCAAGGTGGCTAACAGTTAGGACAACAATGGCTTGTAGTTATTTGCAGTGAATGACGTCATTGGTTGTTGGGATTACAATGGTAGAGGCATCGTAGTGATTATGGCAACGAAGCTAGATGCAATGGGGTTAAGGACGAAGGCTGGGTCAAGTTGAGGTGCGAACGAAAGGGACGGAGCAAGGCGGCAATAGTGCTCACCAAAACATATTAGCTTTTTTTTTTTTCAAACCAGACATAATAGCATAAAGCTCTATCACCAAGCAGATAATTAAGCATTGCATATGGAAATTTCTCAACTAGAGCTAATGTGAGGAAAATTTCTCAACTGCTACAAACAACTTCAATCCGTAATGGAAAAGATTATTTGCTGCAAAAACAAGGGCAAGTGCAATGAGAGCTGTAAAAATGAAAGCCATAAAAATTGGTTATCAAATTCCAAACAACAATTGTCACTGGTAGATCATTTTATACTCATAAAAATAAAAGCCGTAAAAAGATGTATGCTATGATTGGGAGAATGAAAATGGATAGAGTGGCAATGAATGACAAAGCTAAAATTAGCGACAATGAATGACAAAGCTAAAATTAAGTAACTATTATTTGGAAGTAATTTTAGGGGAGGGAGTGGCATGGTTAGTACGGGATAATATGTGCCTTCCTTACCATTCAAATAAAGCTTTTTTGACCTTCTAAATTTGGAGGTCAAAAAGGGAATGAAAGTAACTTCCAAACAAGAGAGCCACATAGTCTCTTATGCTCTATTGTTCACCTTTCTCTTCCATTCTATTATTAGCTGCTCCTTTCCATCGTCTATAAAGCTCCCATCATCTACAAAACTCTCAATCATAATCTATCTATAAAACTTGCAATCATAGCTTAATAGGGTGTTTGGAAATCCCCTAGAATTTAATTATATGAAAATTGAATTATTTTCCCGGGTTTAAAGGAACATAAGTCAATGAATTGAAATCTGATGAGAATTGAAATTCATTAAAACCATGGAATTAAAATCAGATCAAAATGTGTTTGATTTGGTGTAGGAATTGAATTCCAACGAATGAAAATACCAAAATAACCTTATTTGAATATGATATTTTATTTTTAATCTATTAATGAATGATAAAATAGTAAAAATAATGAAATTAATTTATTTTTAGACCCATCCTAAATCAAAGAATTAAGTTGAATTATTTAATTTATTTACTTATTCTAAACATAAGAATTCAATTCAATTTTGGCAGATTCTGCAATGCTCCCTACAAAGTACGGAGTGTCACACACCATGTAATCTCAAGGTTGAGATTTGAATGTGTAACCATATACTAATTATTGCTAAAACATTGTAGAAAACTCCATTTTCTTATCTCTCACGTTTCTGTCTTTCACTTTCCTTTTTTTTTCTCCTATGAAATTTGATTGTATTATTTACATCTTATTGTTCTTGTTACAAAGTAAAAATTATCTCTCAGCAAATATAATTATGTACATCTTATTTCTTGAAGTTATTATTACCCATTATTTATTTAAAAATTTAAATATAAATATCCCTCCAAAAAAGAAAAATACAATGACAATGGAGAAACTATGTTTGACGAGGAAAAAAAGAGTTACAAATATATTCTTCTTTCTATTTTTCTTATTTCTTTCTTGGCTATGATCGAAATCAACATAATAGAATTAGTTGAATATGAAATTTATACAATAATCAATCTTCCTAATAATTAATTACAAATGAAATAATGATAATCATGATGATAATCAAACAAATTGTAGAAATATCCTGGTATAGAGGCATTGTGTGTTAGGTTTACTAGTTTTTCTATCATAGTTCATAAGTTTTGATAGCATAGTTTATAAGTTTTTACAGTCTGGTTTACAAGTATTTTTGTCTAGATTTATAAGTTTTCTCTTTAAGTTCAACACCATTGTCACTTTCAATCATCACAGACACTTTTCTATCATAATGAGGATACAAATAGCACTAAATAACAAATTTCTTCTTTTTTTTCAAATAAAAAAACAAAATCCCTCCTAAAAAAAAATACAATGACAATGGAGAAACCAGGTATGACGAGTGAGGAAAAAAAAGAGTTACAAATATTTCTCCTTTTTATTTTTTTAATTTCTTTCTTGGCTATGATTGAAATCAACATAATAGAATTGGTTAAATATATTTGAAATTTATAAAATAGTCAATTTTCCTAATAATTAATTATAAATTAAATAATGATAGTCATGATGATAATAAAATAAATTGCACAGGTATTCTAGTACAGAGGTGTTGTGTATCACAAGTTTATAAGTTTTTCTATCACAGTTTATAAGTTTTTGCAGCATGATTTATAAGTTTTTACAGCATAGTTTATAAGTTTTTATAATATGGTTTATAAGTTTTTTGATCTAGATTCATAATTTTTCTCTTCAAATTCAGCATCACTATCATTTTCAATCATCACAGGCATTTCGCTATCACAGTGAGGATATAAATAACACTAAATATCAAATTTCTCCTATTTTTTCAAATAAAAAAATGAATATCCCTCCAAAAATGAAAGCACAATGACAATAGAGAAATCGGGTACGACAAGCAAGGCCAAAAAGAGTCACAAATATTTCTCCTTTTTGTTTTATTTTTTTTATTTCTATCTTTGCTATGATTGAAATAAATATACTAGAATTGATTGAATTTGAAATTTATATAATGATTAATCTTTCTAATAATTAATTACAAATGAAATAATGATAGTTACGATGATAATCAAATAAATTGTATAAGTATCCTGGTGTAGAGGTACTATGTGTCAGATTTACAAGTTTTTCTACCACAGTTTATAAGTTTTTACAGCATGGTTTATAAGTTTTTACAATATGATTTACAAGTTTTACAAGTTTTTTTGGTCTATGTTTACAAGTTTTCTCTTCAAATTCAGCACCATTGTCACTTTCAATCATCACAGGCTCTTCTCTCTCACAGTGAGTATACAAAATAGCACTAAATAACAAATTTCTCCCATTTTTTCCAAATAAAGAAATGAAAATCCCTCGAAAAGGGAAAGCACAATGATAATAGAGAAATTAGGTATGACGAGCAAGGGAAAAAAAAGAATTACAAATATTTGTCCTTTTTATTTTTTTTAATTTCTTTCTTGGCTATGATTGAAATCAATATGATAGAATTGGTTGAACTTGAAATTTATACAATGATCAATCTTCCTAATAATTAATTACAAATAAAATAATGATAGTCACGATGATAATCAAACAAATTGTACAAGTATCCTGGTGTAAAGGTAATGTGTGTCAAATTTATAAGTTTTTTTTATCACAGTTTATAAGTTTTTACAGTATAGTTTACAAGTTTTTTGGGCTAGGTTTACAAGTTTTCTCTTCAAGTTCAGCACCATTGTCACTATTAATCATCACAGGCACTTCTCTCTCACAGTGAGTATACAAATAGCACTAATTAACAAATTATTCCCCTTTTTTGCAAATAAAAAAATGAAAATCCCTCGAAAAAGGAAATTACAATAATAATAGAGAAATCAAGTATGACGAGCGAGGGAAAAAAAGAGTTACAAATATTTCTTCTTTTTATTTTTTTAATTTCTTTCTTGGCTATGATTGAAATCAACATAATAGAATTGGTTGAACTCGAAATTAATACAATGATCAATCTTCCTAATAATTAACTACAAATAGATGGTAGTTACGACAATAATTAAATAAATTGTATAAGTATTCTGGTGCAGAGATATTGTGTGTCATAGGTTTACAAGTTTTTTTTAATCACAGTTTATAAATTTTTACAGCATGATTTACAAGTTTTTACAGTATGGTTTATAAGTTTTTTGGTTTAGGTTTACAAGTTTTCTTTTCAAGTTCAGCACCACTGTCACTTTTAATCATTATAGGCACTTTTCTATCATAATGAGAATATAAATAACACTAAATAACAAATTTCTTTCCTTTTTTACCAGTTTAAAAAAATTAAAAATCTTGTACTATTTTTCCATGTTCTGAAAATATGGTTGAAACATGATGAAACTAGTCCATGAGGACTTTATACTTTTTTGTGCCACCTAGTTATATTTCAAACAATAAAAATAAAAATAAAAATAAAAAAGAATTAAAATCAGCATGCAAATCGCAGTTAATTAGAGAAAGTTTGTTGATTGAGACTTTGTGATTTGATTTTTTCTTCTAGTTGATTTTATGAATTGGGTCTCGAGGACCACCTTCCTTCTTTTGACATCCTCTCCACCTCAACATTTTGTACGGGGCTCAGATACACATTGTTTAGCCATGGATTTTGTAGCTACTACAACCATTACGAGCTTTATGATCAACAAGCTTGGCTTTCCCATCTTCATTCAGAATCACAGCAACCCCTATTTGAGTCCTCAACTGTTGCTCTGCCTCCTTCAACTTGCAGCACCTCATTGAAATGAAATCACAATATTACTAGATTGAAAGCAAAATTGAAAAGAAAAAGGGCCAAACCATTCCGCCCCACCAAAAGATAAACTTTTAATATCCAACAATGATTCTCTCGCTTCCTTCATGCAAATATAGGGGTTATTAAAATTTGAAAAATTTCAAAACTCTCTCTAATTTTTTCTTGTTTATTTCAAAACTTATATCGCATCAAAATAAAGGGTTATTGTTGTTACGTTGTTGTAGTGGTGGTGGTGGTTGTGGTTCAATTAGGGAAACCCAATTTTCATTGATCCACTCATGGTGGAGCTTAAGGTTCTTCTTATGGAACTGGATATGCTCCCTAGAAATTATCAGAAACAATGAGTGAAAGCAAGAGAGAGAAAAAGAGGTGAGCATATAATGTATCGTATATATTTGGAGCATGCATAGACTCTTAAATCACTACTGTTAGATTACTAGGTGTGTGGTACACTATCCTTAGATCGATGTACCACAGCCTTTGTCTTCAATTTTATATGGTTAAAGGTTTTCGAATCTTCTTGTAAAGCTTCCGAGTTGACTCGCAAATACGTCAGTTTTCAGTTTTCTATTTTCTAGATCTATAAAGAAAAAACTGAAAAAACTGAAAACCGAATGAAACTGAAAATTGGAAAAAGTGAACCAAAATGCCCTTCGCTCTTCCCTTCTCCTTTCGTCTTTCCTTCCGTGGCGTGGCGATCGCTCCCCTCTCTGCAAGCCAGGAATACACTTGCCCATACTCTTAATCTTAGAATCCCCACTTCCTTCTTCCTCTCGGTTACCCATCTTTTCCATCTTCGAATCTCTATTTGAATCCCATCGCTTTCTCTTTGATCCCTGTTCCGTTGACTCTGCGGTCCACAATCGTTCCCAGGTAATGCCTTCTTCCTTCGTTGCTGCGATTTGAATTGAAACCTTGCTTTTCGTTAGAGCAATTGTGCGATAGGATATGTGTTAGCTCTCTTTTTTTTTTTTAATTGAATGTTTTTAATGTGAATGATTATAATGATGTTAGTTTAGTTAGGAATTAGAACGCCGCCGTATTTAGAATTATTTATCTATAGTGAAAGAACACAAGAGGTTCAATTTGATGCATGAATAGCTAATAAACGCATGGATGGCTATTAGAATAATAATAATTTATATCAATTCAATTTTTTTTTTTGGTCTCTTTTGTTTTCTTTGCTTATTTTTTTCCCATGAACATAATAGTCAACATTTATTGAAACCAGCTGTCGCATGTTTAAACTATTCCTCTGGCAAATGAAATTTCTTTTGAATTTTCTTGCTGTTGGTTATAAGCATTGGGGAAAATAAAATAAAATACAGTTTTGGGTTTCAAATGATACAATTTTGTAGTTTTATTGGGCTAAGGAGATTCTCAGTAGTCTGTTTTATGCCCTAAATAAAACCCTGAAAAAAAGAGGCAAAATGGAACTAAGATATTATTATATATTAGCTTGTATTGTTTTACTGCTTCTCAATTACTAAGGCTAGTTCTGATGTAAGCTAGCTAAAAGGAGAATATGAATATGAATTGAAAGATAACTGTTGGACCTGTAATGCAGTGCCGAGCAAATGCAAGTTCTGGTGCAAATTGGTTAGTTCATTTGTAGGGTGACACCTCTGAAACTTGGGAAAGCTATGATAATGGATCTCGATGGAGGGCGTTCACCAACAGTTGGCACAGGAGTGCCGGCAATCCCAGGATGTGCAACACGAAATAGTGGTGTGTGTGTTTTTCTTTAGTACTTTTAATTCTTTCTGCTGTTTTTTGATGCAAAAAGGTCCGGTACTGCATGGATGTTTTTTTCTAGTAAAGGATTTTATATTCATATGCTTCTATTACATAATTAATGAATAAATCACTTTTACCCCCTTCCCCATATGACCTGTAGCAAACTGGAAACTTAACTGAGCAGCAGCCTTTTTGAGGATTCAGATTTTCGTAGGTTCCTCACTAGAATTGGATTCTGTGGGTTTACTCCCTTTCAACTAGAATCAAGATACAAAAATGACATTGTAAACTGTTTCAACTAGTATCAATTATCACAAGATATACATTGGCTATCAAAAGCTGCAAAAGAGGATGGAGAATTTTGAATTGAGATGTTCTCTTCAGCCAATTGCGTGAATATTGGTTATTCTATTAAGCTTTGGCATTGTTTTTACAAATATATAGGAGATGTAGCCGAATATATATAAATTTTTATTTATTTACTTCTAAAAAGTGGTATTTCATTTCTTTATAAAAAAGGGGCAGCTTGGTGCTATAAAGTTATTAAGCTAATTCATTGTCAGTCCAGGGGAGGATGGAAAATGCTATATAGGTTGATTGTATTGGCCTTACCTTACATTTGAATTTGAAAGAGGATGATTCCATAATTCTAACCAATGACCTCTGGGTCACTTAGCTACATGGATTGCATAATTTGAATCAATGATCTCTTGGTCACATGGTGAACCATTGCCTCCTTTTGTCATTAATTTATGTGTATGTACTCCAGAAATTTTGCATCTATAGTTCAGCACATGCTGCAACCTAACTTCTGATCTTTTATATTATGACATTATAGTGTCCTAATAAAGAGTTGAGAAATCATTGAGTGGAGAAGTTTTGAGCTATCTTCCTATTTTGCTTCTGAGATTGATGGATTGATAATATCTCTTTGGACACTCTTCTGAAGACCATTGTTTACTATGATCTCTCTGATCTTTTCTCTTCAATCCTTTTTGGTGGTTTGGAAAGTGAAACATTATCACTTTGCACTAAATGATTTATACAATTATACTGAAAATCAAATAACAGTATAACTGAATTAAGAGGGTGAAAAAGGTGAAAAGGGAAAAGGAGAGAAAATGTGGGGTGTGTCAGTCTGGGGACTTTACACAGATGTTTTCACTAGTAGCCTTTATATGTCCAGTTGTTGCCCTACAAATGCATAGAAAGCTCTAGTTCTATGGACTATTTGCTGATTTGGTAGGCATTTGTGTAATGAGTTAGTTTGGCACCTTCATTCTAAAATCAGTTTTGACTGAGAGTACTTCAGTATTTGCCTACATGGTTATTGACTGAGAGTACTTCAGTACTTGCCTACATGGTTAAGTGCAATATGCTAGGATCTGATTGTGCATTCCATTTTAATTCATTTTAAACATTCTTTTTTTTCCTTCTAATCTAATATTGACTTTGTATGAGGAAAAAGAAGGCAAACTTGTGGTATTTGGCCTTCTTAAATAGAGACTAAGTCAGAAACTCAGAATTTGCCACTAGATTAAAAATTTTGTTGCATTTGTTTCATCTTTAGGCAATTCTATTTGTGTTGAATTATGTTTTATTTCTTTTATTTCTTCTTGTGTCTTCCTTCATTTCTGAAAAACATGTACTGGATGTCATTCTGGTGATTTTGCAGCTTTCTATCAGTTTACACAGCAGAACCTTCCAGCGTGTAAACCAGTCCTCACACCAGCAGCAGTTAGTTCTTTTACATTACCTTGAATATTTGATGATGCATTATTCTGGAACATATGCGTGCTAAATCTAAATCATGCCGTATGCAGGTCATTGCTACATTTCTAGTGATGGGTTTCATTTTCATTCCTGTAGGACTTGTTACACTTCATGCCTCAAATAGCGTATACATCATTTCTTATCACTTTAATGTTATAAAGTCAATGCTTTTCCTTTTTCTCTTAAAAATCTTCATGCTTAGGGAAGTAATTTTGCAGCATTCTATCATTCGTGTTTTTCCTTTTACCTTGGATTTGTAGGTTGTTGAAATTGTTGATAGGTATGATGTTGACTGTGTACCTGAGGAACTAAGAAATAACAAGGTTGCATATATCAAAGATGATTCAATCTCCAAAAACTGTTCAAGATTCTTGAAGGTGATAATTTTATTTTATTTTAATTTAATTATATAGTTCAGTGATTATTGCTGCAGTTTTCTTTGAGCTTTGTGAAACCTTCAAGGTTAGGTAATGTGCAATAAATTAATTTGGTGCCCTTAATTTGTTACTTCTCCTTACTACCGGGTGGTTGTCTTCCTTCTAATATCTTGGGAAGTCGCAAAAGAATTTGCAAAACTCACTAGTAACTGTCTCTGTTACTGTACCATTAATTAATTATTATTGTTGTTGTTGTTGTTAATGATTGATTGATTGAATATGAATATGAATATGGACAAGAACTCCATTCAGAAGAAGCAAATATGAAAGTTGATAATGAAAATACAGTGAAACAATAATTACTCCTCTGTTCTCATACCTTTTATAAGTGGCATTACGTGATCATTGTAGGGTGGTGAAGACTTAAATACTGAAAATGGAAATAGTTATCTGTATTTCATATCCTTCTTGCTATTATACCCTGTTAAGAATCTTCCACCTTTCAAGATAGAATACCTTCCGATGTCAATATCTTGAGTCACGGTAATCTTATATGGTACACAATAAGGAGAGTTGATCAAATGGAAGGTGGCCCAATAGTTAGTGGTAGAGGAAGACCTAGAAAAACTATAGGTGAAATTATCAAAAGAGACTTAGAAATAAATAATTTAAATATAAATATGGCACATGATAAAGCACTATGGTGTTGTCCGATCCATTTAACCAACCCCAATGAATGGGATAAGTCTTAGGTGGTGGTGGTTGTTGTTGTCAATGGTAAGCTTGTATGGTCATTTCTCCAAAGGACATTTTAGTTTATAGTTTTCCTGTACGTGCTTTTCTGTTGTGACTTCACTTTCAGAACATCCTTCACTTGTTTTTTTGCTCCCTAATTTTAATTGTGATAATGAATACTGAACTGGTGATATATTGTTGAAAGCACTACTAATAAAGTTGATCTATTGAACTCTCTTGATTGTCTTTACAATTTCTTTGTAGGTACCTAAGCCAATGAGAGCACCAATTTATATCTATTATCAGCTTGATAACTATTATCAGAACCACCGGCGGTAAGGATTCTTTACTTTCTTCCCTTTAACTACATTGGTGAAGTCTTTAAGAAAAATAAATAAATTAGCATTTTGATGAAGTAATTGCTCAACTCTGCCTTCTAATTTTTTTGTTCTGTCTTTCACAATAATTTCCTTTCATTTGTTTGTTTATTTTTTGTTCATAGATATGTTATTTGTATATCTTTACTTGTCTCTGCAATGTTAGGAGTCATTTCTTGCTTGGTAGTGTAACACACTCCTAACTACTGTGTGTTACTCGAGTATTAATAAAATAATTAGAAGTGTCACCTACATTTTCTAACTTATACTAGTCGTAAAGCATGAAAATAAAATAAAATAAAATAAACCTATCGTCGATGATTTAAAATACTAATGTGGCTTTCAATAGCCCATCAATATATATATATATATGTCAAATGGGACATTAGTAGCTGTAACCTGGTAAGTCAACAGAGATACATAGGGGTGACGTCTACAAGATCTGAAGATAACACAAGGTACATGCAACATAGGGATGGGAATATTATACTCAGTAGAGTACTCTCTCATGCATGAACATATCATCAAAATTCATTTTCAATTATTGCAGTTTATTTCTAAAAACATTTCATGCAAGCAAAATAAAGGACGGCTAATTATCTAAAACCTTTGAAAATCTTTACCTGAAACAGGTTCATTTTATTCAAGCACTATTATTTAGAGCATATATTGTCAATCTAAAACATAACCATACTGGTCTTAGTATAAACAATAAATTCATCCACTTAGGACATAATATAAAGAATAACTTAGGACAATTGCTAATTTAACTGTCTTGGCCCTTGATCTATGATGGTTTATTTCACTCTTGGGTAGTAAATTGTTTTTTAGGACTGAGCTCGTTCCTATACATAATTATTGGATTTACTTTCTCCAATTCTTACACAGATTTATTCCTAGCCAGGTTTACTTTTCCCGATTCAATTCAAAGGAATTCAGATTTACTTTCTTTGACTTAACCATATTTACTTTTTTCGGCCCAAGAAAGCATAATCTTAACTTTCTTCATATAGGAGCAATTGTCATAAGTATTCACAATCATACATACATAGCATCATCAACCAATTTACATACTGTACAAGACACAAAATTATTAACATTTCCCTCATAATCATAATTCTAGCTCATATAGCATCTGTCCAAAATTTCAGTCTCTGAGAAAATTCTGGTTAATTAATCAAACCTCATTAATACAAGGTGAAATAGTTTAACAGAGCTACTTCAATATGTCTATGAGGCCCTGTAAAAATTTTGGGTCATAACAAGGTCTCTAGCTATTAACAAAATTGTACAAATTCAATGGTCAGTAACCACCTAATTTCAGCCAATAGTCAAAATTCTCAGTTTTATTACCATAGAAAATGAATTTAATAATTCATAGAAAAATTCAGGGTTGGGCCTCAAGGTGTCTACAACAACCTATAAAATTTCAAGTCAAAATTTGATCATTTGATATAGTAACAATTTGACAAATTTAGAGCTTCAAAACTAGTTGTTCAAAGAGCAATTATAATAGCCTCGGATTTTTGTTTTTCAAAAATAGTAAAAAACCTCAAATGGACTCAAGAAAAATTATGGAGTTATCCTAACATGTTTCCTTCACTATAAAAAATTCTCAGCTGAAAAAGATATCTTCTACTGCTTAAGAAAAATCATGAAACATCTACTTCCAGTGAAAAATCTGAGTTTTCAGCAACTTAGGTTAAAACTTTTTTTGACAAACCAACAACATCTAACTACTCCACCCATGCAAATATATCAAGATCTATGTGTGATCATACAATAAAATTAAAAATATCAAGCTTAATCATTCAATAATTTTTAGAAGCAACTTTGAAAAAGAAAAGGCTACAAAAAACCTACTCTTGAAGGTTTAAAGCTTCTTGCTTTAGATGATCCTTTCAAAATGATTTTCTTCACTAAAAGCCCTTCCAAACAGCACCTAATCCTTCTTCTAGCAGTGATATATGATGACTCAAGGTGGAGGATGGTGGTGAATCAAAATTCTAATTGGTTAGTTTTGTAGGGTATAAAGAGTAGATGAAGTTTGGTGAAGGAAGTTTGTGGTTTTGGAGATTTTAAGCTAGGGTTTTGGGACCATGGAAGCTAGGGTTAGGGTTCGGAGTTTTTGATCATGGAGGGGTTGTGTTTTCCAGCAGCTGGTCGAAAATATGGTGGGGGAGATGATGAGGTAGTTATTTTAATCTCATCTTAGGTTAGATGTAGTATTTATCTAGTTTCCTTTCTCTAGATTTCTTGCTTTTTGAAAATGAAATGAAATGAATGGCTAAGATTTTTTTTGTTGGTCAAGAATGAATCTTGGCCATCCACTGCGCTCAAGATAAGTGGCTTACTTAAATTTGATGAGCAAATAACTTTTTTGATACTAAAAATCACACACTGAAATTTTATCAAACAGATGAGATATTGACACTCGAGTGAAATTAAAATTAATGAAAGACCCATATTAAAACTTGTTGATCAAATTTTAATCTATGTCATCCACTTAGCAAGATGTGGTTGGTAGTGGTTACTTGGCCATAAAGGCATTTTTACGGTGTTAAAAACTACACATCAAAACTTTATCACATGGGTAAAATATCTCTATCGGAAACTGATACTTGGCCTAGTACTCTACCTCAGCTTCTAAGTTTTCCCGTTCTCGGACACCCTTGGTCTCGGTTCCAGAGTTACTATTCACAAGTGGGCCCATAAAGTTTACTATTCATGCCCGGCTTGAATTTATTTTTTCCGTGCTCGTTCATTGAGTCGTCCTCATTTTTGCTAAGTTTGTCAGAATACTCAAATTCTTATTAATAAAGCTTAAATTAATTTTTGAATAACTTTAGGGTGTTCTAGGTAGTGCTTCTATGGGTGTCTTCAGTGGAACGAAGCTGAATATTTGCCCAGTTTTGAGTCAGATAGGTTTTCTTTCGTTCGTTTTATCTACCTGCTCTATTGTCATTATTTCTGAGGCTGTATTTGGACTTATAATTTCTCAAAGCAATTCTGGATTTGTTTCCTTTATGTTTGGATTTTTATATTTATTAGTTGTTCACCAATTGTTCTAGTTGAACCAGGTCATTCCAGCTGTTGTTAATTGTTGGAAAATTGTTGCTACCCATGTGATTGATTTGTCTTTGGATCTAGTATTGTGTACTGTTCTAGAAAGCATTTCAGGTCAAGAGGGAGTCTCCTTCATTAGAGCCTACAAAATAAAACGTGTTTCTGTTATTCCTGTTTGAATGTTCCTATTTGATACCCATGGTTTATGAATTACGAGAATTACAGAAGATAAAATGGTTGGTAGGAGAATAGAGGACAAGGGGCAGAAGAGAATATTGGGTTGTTACGTCCTTGCCTACATGACAATGAGGGTGAGAAGGAAGGTAAAAGTTAGTAACAATGATAAGAGAAAAGGAGAGGTATGGGAGGAGGGCATCTAGAAATTGAATAGTGTTTTTGGGGCCATAAATGGATTTTCTCAAGATGAAATTTCACTTGACTTTGTCATATGTGACCTTTTACCATTGATTTAAATGGTGGTGGAATCCAAACATGACATATAACATAAGAAAATAAATGATGAAAGATCATACATGGCAAGATCATATGAAATTTCAACACGGGAGGATCCATTCTCTTTGGGGCCCTTTGGGCAGGGGGATTGGGAGACCATCAATGGTCTACAGGTGTAAGTCTTTATTTTCTGTTTTTCAGCATAACCAAGATTGATTATCCCTATTAACAGGAGTTAGACTCTATTGTTTCTTTCTCAGCAGTACCAGCTTCCCTGATTTTCTTTCGAGTACATTATTTTATTTCTGTTTGTCATTCAAATCTTGAAATTTTGTTCAGGTACGTCAAATGTAGAAATGATAAGCAGCTCTTACATGGACTTGGATACAATGACACTAGTTCTTGTAAACCTCTAGAGTCTTCTCATGATCTTCCGATTGTACCTTGTGGGTTGACTGCGTGGAGTTTGTTTAATGATACATTTCAGTTCAGTCGTGGGCCATCAGAGTTGAAGGTCAATAGGAAGAACATTGCATGGAAGAGTGACCGCGATCACAAATTTGGGAAGCATGTTTATCCATTCAATTTTCAGAATGGGACCTTGATTGGGGGTGGAAAGCTGGATCCAAGTATTCCTGTAAGTACTGAGATTTTGAATTGTTAGTCCTACATGGATCCAAGTATTACCATGAAGTGTCATGCATTGCACTATACGTGTGCAGATAAAAACAAAATGCTAATATTCAAGAGCATATAATGAATTAAACTGAGGTTGAAATTTTGTGAATGGGTAGGTGTGGTATGGGGAGCAAACACACACACACACACATATATAACTCTTTTTGTCGATTAAATTTTCTTTATATGCTGAATTCTTCGTTTAAGATATTCACGTGTGCTGATTCTAATGAGTTCAATAATGTTATTCTGTTTCTCTTTGGTGACTGTTCTGATTCCCATATTTCAGCTGAGTGACCAAGAAGATCTCATAGTTTGGATGCGGACTGCTGCACTGCCTAGCTTCCGAAAGTTGTATGGTAGAATTGAAGAGGATTTGGATGCAGATGATGTTATAGTTGTTCACCTAATGAATAACTATAACACTTACAGTTTCGGTGGGAAGAAGAAACTTGTCCTGTCAACATCAAGCTGGCTGGGTGGGAAGAATGACTTCCTTGGACTTGCCAATTTATTTGTTGGTGCCTTTGGTATATTGATCTCCATCATCTTCCTGTTGCTTCATATGAAAAATCCTAGGTAATGATAGTGTCCATAATTTCCCAATTGCTTTTTGATTATTTATCATGCACCTGAGAGGCTGTTGAGCACTGCCATTGTTTGGTTTAACATTTAAATCCTACTGCATAATTGCGGTTTTCTCTTCTATTTCCTTAGCTTTGGCTGAGTTGTTACCTGTTAACTTGTTATTTGGATTTTGTTTTTCTCAGTTCAGATTTGATATGTGGCCATAGTAAAAATCTTTATACTATCAATAAACAATTAAATGTCACATCATTGGAGTAATCAAGATTTTTGAGTTGCAGTAAAAATTGATGACAGTTTTTCAAACTGGTGGTGTCGTACGATTTACTGATATGTATTGATGGTGGATCAAGATTAAATTTTGTTTTCAATTTCGAGGTAGGAAGGAGAGCCCTTTTAAATGAGTATGAATCATCGAAGACTGCAGGGCAAAGAAGGCATCCATATGAGTGGCATATCTATACTAGTCATTGTAATTGTATATCTGAGTTGCATATTTATAGTCATAATATTATATGAAGCCGAAAAGAAAGCACGTTCTACTTTCGAAATTTATTCTCCCAACCAATTGTTGACTGTTGAGCTTGGATGCTGTTTACATTTTATGCCCTTTTTTGTTTTGTTTTTGTTCTTTTGCAGACCTTTTGGAGACTCAAACTTATCTTGGAACAAGAAAAGCAGTGCTAGCTGATAAGGCACACCGGCTATAGTTCCATTGATGAGACTCAAGATAGGTATTTTTTTCACAAAGGATGACGATAGTAAACGCTCGAACGTAATTACCCGCTCGAGTTTTCTATCTGTTTGATGATGAATTGTATTGAGATATTTAACTTTTTTTTTTTTTATTAAATCAACTTTAATACACAAAGGAAAACACAGTAGACGCTCATCCGAACGCGACTGGTCGAGCGCAACCGTTACACAAAAGCTATTGTATTTAATTGTAAATGGAGGTAATCAGAGTGAACAATTGAACATTGGGTTTAACCATGTGATATATTGGAAATAGAGTACTTTATGTGGTCGTGCATTTTGCTGCATATTTTTAGGAGTTGGGTCAGCAATATGGGTCAAATGAAGTTGTATTGACTTCATGTCAATTATTTGTTATTTGGCACTTTTCCAGTCTTCGGTTTTTCTTTTTTTTTTTGATGGTTAAAAGCACGGAAGAGAAAATTGGACCAGATCCGTCGGTTCGATCGGGAATTGATCACCTGGTCCGTCCGATTAAGCTCAAAAAAATGGGGGAAGTAAAAACCGGTCAAAATTTGGCAAAACTTTCGAACCGGATGGGTCTGGAATTATATATTTATTTTTTAAAAAAATTTAAATACTGATATCTTGTAGCAGTTACAGAGTAAAAATTAAAAAAATAGAATTTGGGTTTTTTTTTTCTCTTCGTCATTCATAGATTGTTCATTATGAGTCTTGTTGATCACAAAAATATTGTTTTTAAATATTTTATGATCGTGTTGTGAGATTAAGACTAGAGAAATTTTATATAGATTATATTTATTTTTGTAGACCTATAAATATTTTTTCGTGTTAATTATATTAATATTAATAATTTAATATTTTTTTATATTTTAATTAATTAATATATATATATATATATTCTGATTAAATTTTGATTAGACCTCTAAATCTTTAAATCATCATCTTGCTTGGTGTGATACCCGCTCTGGTTTTATCTTCATTGGTTACAAGCTCTCAAGCTCTTAAACTCTTCAAGAGAGTAGCAATTGATTACAAAACAAGATCACAAAAACGACAAAATATGAAACAAGCAAGGAAAGAAAAGAGGCGCATCAAAACAGTGATGCTAACAGCGAAAGATAGCACCGCTCTTTGTCTAAGTGATTAGAAGTTTGTTGGTATTATCTCTATCTATCCATCTCTTTTTCCATTTTTCGTTAGTTCCATCGGCAGCTTCCTGGTAAAGGGAAAAAAAAATCAATGACATAAGAACCAGTTTTTTTTAATTTTTTTTTCTCTGGTCGATCACAACCAGCTAAAAGCCATGACACGGGGAAACACGGCAAGAAACACGACCTCTACGGTTGTCGAGATCACTATTTGTCTAATATTACTCTTTATTAATTATATGCATTTATAGTATTCTTGAAATACCTTTAAAGGTTTTTTAATAGTTTGTTTTGTTTTGTTTTATTTTTAAAATTAAATTAAGAATTGTATATTAGAATCTCAAATTCCTATTGTTACTTATTAATTTTTTCATTTATGACATTTCTAAATGTCATTAATTAAAAACTTATTTTATATTTGTAATATATATTACTAACTAATGATATTTTAAATTTATATTTAATAATTATGCTAATTAATATTAAATATAAAAAAATAAGTATAATTGAAATTTTAGCATAGCACAAAAAATTCCTAATTTAAACCTAGTTTTTAACGTGAATTAAAATATATAATGAAATAAAATTTAAATAACTTGAAAATTTAATTAAATATAAAATATAATATTTTCTTTTCAAATCATACTTGTGCAAAATTGCCACAACAAGTCTTACCATATTGAAATTCCGTAAAAAAGAAATAGATTCATGAAAAGTGAAACAAAAAGACTAATAATTATTAAGAATGCCTTGAGGAGTTGAGGACATCAAATATCTGTATCTAAAAGAAATACTATAAAAAATTCATAAAGTAATCTTTCAAAGAATATGGAAAGTCATCTTCTATCATTTGCATACAGAAAGTCTAAAACACATATTAATTAAAGTCACTAATACTATGGTAAAATTGAAAGGCCATCTTCTAATCAGGCTTTTCCGCTCCCAAATGACTATGATCATTTCTACTTAATTATTATTTTTTCACTTTCACTAAAATACCCGTCTCCTTATATATTAATCATAATGACAATCTCTTTATATGGAGAATCATAATAACAATCTAATATTAAATAATTATTATTATGAATTATGTTTTTATGTAAGTTTATTATTTTATTTCAATTAAATATTTATATTTTGTCTTACACATTCTTAATTGTTTATTTTACATACAATTAATGTATTAGACACAATTATTTTAATTTTAAAATTACATTATCTTTTCATATATGCGGTAATATAATAATTATTTTCATAATAAAAGAAGATACCGATTATTTTAAAAAATAATGTTTGCAAGTAAATAACAATAAATGCAAATTAATTTTGTTATTTTTATTTTAATAAATGAAAACAACTCAACCACCGACGGAGGAGGGGAGCAAAATACGAAGTACACACTAAGATCAGTTATCCACCAAAACAAAGGAACACGCCCGTGCTGGACTCATATGCCAGCAGCACATACCGACACACAAATGAAAACAGGTTAAAGGAAAGGAAATAAAGGCCAAAACAGAACACACAAAGAATCACCGAGCATGGAGCATGCAATCAACACCAACCATGATGGGAAAATGCGCTGTCCTTCTCACAGAAAGATCAACATACATCCAGCATGGAAGCCACCACCGCATCCGTATAGGCGTGACAGCACACACCGCAACCACAGCACAAAGAAAATTACTGCACATCCAGCTCCCACAAACTTGAATCATTATCGTTAATGCATGTATCCAATTTTTTGTGTTTGACGTTAATATTTTCAATATAAAAATATATTTTAATTTTTTTTTCTTTGTGATCTAATACTTTAGATTTGCTTTTAAAATTTTAAGATTCATTTATTTTTTTCATAGAAATCACTAGATATACATTTTTTAAAAAATAATTGAGAAAATATTCTATTGACTCAAATGAAAACTTCTGACTTCTATGAGAAAAGTTATATTTAATATATTCGATTGAAAAAAAGAGAATAAGTGAAGGGATAATTTTTCACAGAAAATTAAAAAAACATAGACACACAAGTAGAAATAGTAGAACGTCTTAAGAAGTTTACGAAAAATATTAAAATACTTATTTTAATGATATACTAGATATGTACTTCATGCATTATCACATATTAATTTTTATTTATTATTTTTAGTCATTGTTTCTTTAAGAACACTCACTATTATATATACTACTTATGTAACTGTTATATGTAGAAAGGATTGAAGAATTTAATTTATATTTTAACGTAAATTTTTTTTGTTAAATATTATAAATATATCGTATTTTATATGTATAGTATAAATATTAAATATATGTGTCCTATTTTAAAAATTTACTTAAAACAAAGCAATGAATTTATGTTTTAACTTGCTATTTTTCAAAATTTCATTGTTTTATTATTCAGATAATTATTATATGAATAAAATTTTAAAAAATAAATCTATATTTAAATCCATAATTGTATTAGTAGGTTAGTTTTATATAGAAATGATAAATTGATGAAATTAATGATAAAAATTATTTTGATCAATTCAAATGAACTCATAAATTATAATCAATATTATAATAGATTAGTATGTTAATTGACAAATAAAAGAAAGGCATTTTTGAGAAATTGAAAAAAATGATAATTAAGTGAAAATGACAATAATCATTCCTTAAAATTTAGATATTTATACTAAATCACTTTAAATCCTATTTATGTTAATTTATACTTGTTAGATAAAAGTATCTGCATTTTCCAGTTGTTATCTGGCTAATAATTTTAATTTTAGTATCACTTACTTATCGCTATTTATTATATACTTTAAGGCTTTTTTACAAAAATAAAATAAATAGAATGTCATATTATTTCAATCCCCCGTCTTAAATTCGTTTATATAAGTTGACTATAATCGACTTCCACTCAAAACAGAAGTCGATTATAATCGACTTTTACACTGGTGGACCCACACATTGTTACTCATCAAATAACACAGAAGTCTATTATAATCAACTTTATTACAATACAGAAGTTGATTATAATAGATTTCATCACAACACAGAAGTCGATCATAATAGATTTTTGTGTTAAAATTTCATCATCGTAATCGATTACACATGGAATGTAATCGATTACCAGAAACGTGACTATCATGCCATCATTCAAAATTTGAACTGTGTAATCGATTATCAGTTCATATAATCAATTACAAGGCCCAGAATAATACCATAGTATTATTAGATTTTAAATCTTTTAATTTGATCATTACATTACAGTAATTTTAAAAATTAATTGTATTATTTAATTTAGAGTTTAGCTTGTTCACATGGCAAAATATATGTTACATGTCATAATATTTGTAATTTTTTAATGATTTTTTCTTATTATATTATTCATTTTTAATTTTACATATTAATAAAGGAACTAAGAAATTATAAATAGCAAAAAAAATGACTGAATTTTTTTAATTCCAAACTAAATAAATTTTGCCCTTTGCTTTGTATGTTTAGTCCTTGATTTTTGAATACCTGAATCAAAATGACGACCTGTATGTGATATTGAATATTTAATGTCTTTAAATTTTAAGTTAATTACGACTTATTTTTTCCATATCGTTTGTCCTAAAAGTACAAAGAAAGTTTTTATTTTAAGGAAAAAACACAAGAGAATTGTTAATTTCTTTTATTAGGATTTAAACTAGTTTTTTTTATAAATATATATTTACAAATATAACATAACATGATAAAAAATTAACAAAAATTGCAATAAATTATGATAAATTATTATATAGTAGTTATATACTCTTAACTTTTACATCATGTATTTTGGAATTTTATATTATGTACTTGGCATTAGTACTGCTTATTTTATGATTATATACTTTGGACTTTTATAATAGGCAATTTGGAGTTTTATTTAATATTTGTGAATACATATAGACAAAATATGTGTAAACCGTTGGAATTGATCCCAAAAGATATATCTATTCAAAACACACCCAGCGCAACATTTCTGGGCCTATGAACTGGTAATCGATTATACAGTTCAAATTTTGAATAATGGCATGATAGTCACGTTTCTGGTAATCAATCATATTCCATGTGTAATCGATTACGATGATGAAATTTTAACACAGAAATATATTATAATCGACTTCTGTGTTGTGATAAAGTCTATTATAATCGACTTCTGTATTGCAATAAAGTCGATTATAATAGACTTCAGAAGTCTATTATATGAAGTCGATTATAATCGACTTCTGTGTTATTTGATGAGTCACAATGTGTAGGTCCACCAGTGTGAAAGTCAAATATAATCAACTTCTGTTTTGAGTGGAAGTCGATTATAGTCGACTTCTATTATATAAAAACAGGACATATATGTAAACGGGTTTAAGACAGGGGATTGAGGTAATATACCATTATATTTATTTTATTCCTGTAAAAAAGCCTATACTTTAATATTAAAAAACATTAAATTAACAGGACTTTTAACAAAATAAAATTTATGAAATTTAATTAAGAAATACTTATGATTTCAACAAAAAAGATATCACTGTTTTCAATATTTTCATATTGATATTTTTATTTCATTAAAAAATTTATTTATTAAACTCTTTTCATGTGAATATGTTTCCATTTCTTAAAATCTTTTCACAATAAAGTATAGTATCTTTTATTTTAATGAAATTTTCAATAATTATATTTACATAAATATAAATTAGGTATGCTCACTTTTATGCCACTAAAAAGTATCTAATAGAATTTAATCTCTTTGTGGAGGCACTATGTGTAGCATCCCATATCTATATCTCTCATATAGTATCGGATAATCTTTTATTATTTTAACTCATTTTTTGCTTTATTAACAAATAATAATATATATCACAAAATAAAATTATAAAATTTGATTTAATATTTTTTTTAATACAAGCATTAGAGTTAGGATTTTTTTTTTCGGACGGTACAAGAGAAGGGGAGGTGGAAGTTGAATATGCGGAACTACCCACTTAAAAGTACAAGAGACAACCACAATCGCAAAGCTATAAGGTTAACCACAAAAGTTGATGTAATATTTCATGAAATAAAATATCATATCATACATTATATGACTTTTTATATTATAAATATAAAAAAAATAATTTGAATGATTAATATCATAACGGTTAAGATGAAGAACTTTGCACAATCATTGGATAATCATAACCTTAATAAAGTATTATTATTTCAATTGGAAATAGTTTCAACTAATTTTTTATTTTATTCGGTTTTTAATTGCTCTTTTTAGAAATATGTAGCTAATAAATTTTTTATATAAATTAACTTTAATTCTTTTAAAACTTGAACTCATTAGCCAAATATACCTTATAACATATTTGATGTGTAAGTTTTGAAAATTGATGAGATGATTATAATAAATGTGTATATTAAGAGAAAAATGTTTACTTTACTCGGCTCTTATTCTATATTAATTAATTAACTCATTAATTAATTGATATATTAAAAATAAATTTATAAAAATTATTTTAATATTTCATAAAATAAAGTGTTACATAAATTTATACAACTTACAATTAGAGGCATCTAAATTTATATTTCATAAAATAAAGCAATAAATAAATTTATAAATCAATATACTAATTAAAGGTATCTAAATCTATCCGTGGCTAAATGGTCGAGCCAAATTTATATCAATTTTTAATTTTTTTTATAAGTTACCTTTTATTTTTGAAAAAGACATGAATTTGTTAGCAGAATATATTTTATATAACATATTGTAGGTGTATATTTTGAAAATAGAGGATATGATCATATATTACAGGTGCCTATAAGAAGAATTTTTTTTTTTGATTTACTCAATTGTCATTCTATATTAGTTAAATAATATATATTTAAAGATAAAATTATAAAATTAATGTACTACTTTCCAAAATAAAGCATTAAATAAATTTATATAATAAATATAATTTTCCATGTAGGGTACACGTACCGTCCAGTTTAAAGAATAGCATGAATACATGCAATTAATATGACATGGCAATAGTCTCTTCCCAAAAAGAGTAGGTTGTGCAACCGAGGATCCTAGCCCTCCTCAACACCTTGAGAGCAAAAGCCAATGAACCAAAGCCCATTGAACAAAACCTTCCAGCTTCTTCTCTAGGCTTGGCTTTGAAAACAGATCTTTACTCACTAAATGGTCTCATCCACCTTGAAAACCTGCTTATTCTCAAAAGAAGCTGGGACGTCACCCAACAGCCTCCTCAGAGTAGCTGCCTAAACTGAGCCTACTAATTGCACACCACGGTCAATCAGCAGCGGCCCACCATTACTTGGAAGTTAGACCAAAAACTTCACAACCCGTACAGAGATACCATATGATGAGCAATGTATGAGAACATGCTCTCCCATCATCGGCTAAATTTATGAAATTCAAAATCCAAACTGATTATCCTGTTTAATTGGTTTTAACCCAATATGACCCAAACCGATTTAATTGGTTTGATTTAAGTTGGTTGGGTTGATATGCTTACACCCCTATGTAGTTGTGCTCCACTAGGGTTCCAATTAGTTGTGTTGTTATTAGAGCCTTTTATTTAATAAGTTTAACTAATGTTTTCAAAGTTCTCTTTTTTATTTTTTATTTTAGTCTAAACATGGGCCTTATTCGATTAGAATGAAAGCCTGTAAGTCAAGCCTAGCGTCTAGACTATGTAAATAATTATGTGCCAAAATATTCTAATAAAATTTTCAAGCTTTAATAAATAATTTAGAGTAAATATAATACTAAATACAATAGCTAACATTTAAGAATATGAAGAGGGATAAGAAAAGGCCTCATTACCAAATCATAAAACTTCATAAAACACCACGGATGTTTAGAATCCTAAGTTATTATCATTATTTCTTCTTATGAGATATGTATGTTCTTATTATGCGTAAGTGACCATGTATTTGTATGGTGGATGATATGAAGATATGTATTGGATTGTTGTCTCTATACACATATGTGATTAAGTTAAGTTACCTATGATGTGGCCAAGCTATATACACGATGAAACACATTCATGAATTAGAAAAGACTATTGATGTTTCCTTGCATTAACAAAAATTAGTTGAACCAAGGGTGTGATCTTTCCTTAATGTGGAAAACGACTCTCAAAGACCAGATTAAGGGATAAGCTCTTTCCTTGATGTGGAAAGTGACCCATAATATCCTTCCTCGACGTGGAAAGTGACACAATACCCCTCAACCCTAAGGTGAAAATAGCTATCGATTTGAGCGTAATATCAATCACTGAAACTCTGAGGTTGATGTTGATGATTTCAGGAGGGACGCCCACTATATAGGTCTTAAATTAAGATTGGAGGTTGATGCCAAAAATCATAGTTAATACTGTAGGTAGAAAAGCATACGAGAAAGATGGTTGAATCGTGCTTCACCTTTCTTTCTTTTTCATTTTCTGAAAAACTCAACCAGATTTACTATCAAGTATTAAACTTAAAGTGCAGTGAAAAAAATATTAGTTATGTCAGAGAGTAACATTTTGAACTCAGATATGTAATATAAAGTGTAAGAACTAGTTTTCTAGAAAACACAAAACAATAAACACAAGGTAGTAACTAAAAGAGAGATGAAGGAGAAGAAGATACTGCATAGGAGTTTTTATATTAGTTTGACTAACCTACCTACGTCCAATTCTCAACAACCGTTAAGTTACACTAAAACTGTTCTCAACTTGAGAAAGTTGGATAGCTTTTACAGTAGCCTTACCAAGCTCTTACTAGTGACTAGCAAGTACACTCTACTGTCACAACTTGAGTAATATTTCACCAGTCTCTCCAAGCTAACACAGTGACCAGCAAGTACAATCTACTATCACATCCTGAATATTCTTTGACCAACCTCTCCAAGCTAACATTATTACCAGCAGTTCACTCCTACTGTCATGTTACAAGTAGTATTTGCTTAGTCTTTCCAAGCTAACTCACAGTGATCACTACTGAATCAGGGTTAAAAAGGTTTTGTGGTGGGATTATCACTCAACACTAATCAACACTCAAGTTTTCTTAAGATATACAGCAACAAACCTGGAAAACATGAATGACTTCTTTCTATTAATTCTTCCTAGGAAGAACATATGATCTACTAAGAATGTAAAAATAAGATTTTTACAAGATAGAACTGATTACAAACAGTAATGTCTTCATAGAAAAGATGAGGAGAAAATTTTTCAGCATTTTAGCACTTCCTCTTTTTTCTCAAAATTTGATAAAGAGAATAAAGACTATAACACGTATATATGTCTAATTTATGCCTTCATTTAATAGCACATTTTTAAAGTTAGTACTTGGCATATAAGACTGCAGACCAAGAAGCCATCTCGAAAGCTCTTTGTAGGAATCTTCCTACTCGCCATGTATCTTTCCAATTGCCTTCTGTTTTGCATACCATACCTTTATATACTTTGGCTTGAATTTAAACCTTGACTCTATAGCCCCTTGCAATATTTTAATAGATATCATTGGATCTTTCTGCACTACTAACAATATACTAGCACAAATAACATCAGTATCCAATTGCCGATGGCCCTACAAAGTAGAATCAAATACACATGTGTGAGGTCCATTATACCTTCGGACTTCCCGTATTTGCATTTTCCTGGCAATAAGTAATACGAATACTCCAATTGCACTCACTGCCAAACTTCACACATTTACTGTGGTATTTTATGTTGTCTAACTTATAAACTTTATACTCAGTTGACCTTCGAATGTTGTAATTCTTTATTGCACATAATACAGCTTCCTTGTACCTAAACAATTGTCTGACTTTTAGCTTTCTTCTTCTATCCAAACCAATAATTCCAGCAGGCCCACTTCCAACACTGCTTAGATTCATTGCATCCAACTTCAGTGTTGAATAGTGACTATACTGTCCTTGAGACTGTGATTGTGATACGGACTGTGACACTAAGGGTTAGTCCTGACTGCTTTCCTCTACCTCCCTATCAGATCCTTCATCACTCTCATTGTATATAGCCCTATCAAATTGCTCTTCTTCCACATCTTCCCCATGCTCAATGAAATTTGAATAATCAAAACCTGCAATAGGCTCACCTTGGCCTAATAGTTCAGGAAGTTGTGCAAAACTTGGACTTGCTACCATATCACTAGCTTTTCTCTTTGGCCTTCAAAGTAATTTATGGCAGGCTTATGGTTTAGGGAAGAGGAGGGTCCAATAGCTAATTGAAGGGGATTGGAACATCTAGAGCTGAAATGACTCTCTTATAGAGTAATGAATATCTCCATAATACGAATCTCTGGAAATCGGGCTTGAAAAATAAACATCATGCTCACATCATTATCACTGCAGATTGGAAAACTTATATACTTGATCATGCCTTATCCTATCGCTATAGGTAACCTGTACAGCATCTCGGTAATTTGCATGTTATTTTCTTGGAGAAATTGTTGTTGTATACTCCTTTGCAACTGTGAAAAATTGATGGTCAGATGAACAAGAACATAGATCAGCCGAATACTAGTAAACATGACTCCCTCTACAGTATTTGAAACCTCACCATTGTAATGAACTAATATACAACAACTTTCAGCCATGGTAACAAGCTGAATTTAGAAGAACTCACTGAACTGATGCAGATGCAGAAACTTCAAATTTGTAATGCAGAAGCGTGCGTAAGTCGCATAAGGCCTAGGGTGACTTATGTGCTTTGTAGGTCGCCCTAACCTTATATGACTTATGCACAAGTCTAGCCATGAAATCCATGCATAAGTCGTGTGACTCTGGCATGACTTATATGAAAATATTAATTTGAACTAACCTGATACGACTTATGTATAATAAAATCAGGACATATTTCAAGTTTCCACCAAAATGAGACACAAGTGAAGTTTCAGTATTTTTTTATTTTATATCTGTAAAATACCCTAAAACTTAAGCATTGATTGCTTTCACAAGGGTTTTAAAGCTACTAGGTTATTATAGGAGTAATTAACTATTGGCAAATAATTTCCACGCAATATAAATCAATCTAATCAACAAAGCAAAGGAACACAAGAAAATTAATATGGTTCGGCCACAACTGCCTACATCCACGATCTCACAAATCAATCACTAATTTAATGAGGAATACAATCACCAATCTCAACAAATCTCAAATAAATCTACTGCTATTCACGGAACACACCGCCTACCACCTCATTGTCAAGAAGACTTTTGACATAAGCTATCCTCACTTGCACCGGCGCTACTCATGGAAAATAACATCATCAATGTAACTTTTTTGGCAAAAGCTGTAAACCCTCTATCAAAGCAACTTTCTGGTAAAAGCTGTAAACTCTTTATCAAGGCAACTTTTCTGGAAAAATTTGTAGACCTTTTATCAAGGCAACTTTTCTGGCAAAAGCTGCAAACCCTTCTATCAACGTAACTTTTCTGACGAAAGTTGCAAACCTTTCTATCATGTTAGTCTTATCAATTTCCTCTTCATTATCTTCATCATTTGTGTCATCCTCATCATCACCATCCTTCTCTCTACTCTCCATTTTTAATTTCTCAATTATTTTTTCCTTACATATCTAAAATAATTCTCAAAACTGTTATTTATAATGGTTCACTCACTCACAAAATTCAACCTCAATCCTACTAATTAATAATTTCCAATTCTTAATAAAATCCTAATAAATTTTCAAATCTTAACAGATTTTTCAAATCTAAAAATATTTCCCATTTTTTCTTTCAAATCCTTTCCAAATTTTTTAAAATTAGAAACTATCAATAGTAACCTTCAATTAGGAATTTGGATAAATTCCAACAATCTCCACCTTGATCTAAATTTCACACAATCTTCAAATTCTAAAACACCAATCTTCATGAGTGCTCCACCTTTATCAAGGATCCAGGTTGATCAATTCTAATAAGATTGTATCTATTAGTGTAGAATTAGGAATTTCATTGGTTGGCAATTGCAAATGGATAGTTTTCTTCTTGTTTTTTCAAGTTTTTCATAAAAGTAGTGCAAACCTTTGAACATACTTACTGAACTTGAGTGTTTCAAGGATATAGAATATCCCCAACATAAGGAAGTCTCTATTTCCTAACAAGTCCTTCTAAAATTCTCAGAAATTTATATATATACACATCAATCCAGCATAACACTTTAACATAATCTAATCATAAGTATGTTTTGGGTCTAGCCGAGAAAGTTGAAGCCCAAAAAGGTGAAAAATGAAAAAGCCATGTAACATGGCTACAGTAGGAAGTAGTTGGAAATAGGCCGAAAACATTGACAATTTGCTACGGCTGGAAGCTGGAAAAAAAATGCTATATACACATTTTTAGTTTCAATGCCATAACACACAAATCATGTTTAGACTGTGCATTGCCTCTATAAAAAGAGAAGCATGATCATTCATTTGCTACACAGAGCAAAGCAAGTAGCGGATGAATATAAGAGCTGCAGAAAGAAGAAAATATATAGAGAATATGTTATGTTCTGAAAGTGAGAAGAAAAATAGTGTGGGTAAATCCCAGGAAGTGTAAGGTGTGGACATATACACTGAGAATATTTTTGGGTATCATCTTTGTTACTCCTTGATACTGCAAAATTATAGTATTTGAATAGGAGAATTCTCACTGAGAAACACGATATTACCTCTTGGGTTGGAGACTATAGAAAGAATATTTTGTAATTATCCTGAATATAATGGAATATTTTTTGGAGTCTGTCCCATGATTTTTCCTCCGGTATTTGGGGGTTTTCACGTTAAAAAATTCGGTATACACTTTCTTTTATCTTTGCACATATTTAATATTGTTGCACTGTGCCAATTGGTAGATTTAACTCTATCAGATTTATTTCGGTGCTCATTGTCACATATTGGTATCATTTAATTATACTGTAAATCAGCTTCTGAGCTCAACATATGATTCTACATTTAGACTCCATACTAATCCACAACAAATTCTATGCATCTTCACAAAACATTAAAACTCCCTACAAAATACACTTGGACTCTGTCTATATTATATGGAGCACTACAAAGGATTTATTAGTCACACATTTGGCTTTATAATATTTACATCAACATTGGCCCAGTTACACGGGCTCACCAACATAGAAGGAGAAAATAACAAGAGAGTCCTACAGAGCTAGTGGAGCAGGACTCGCCTCAGCACCTTGATATGAAAAATAGAGAAAGCCACAGAGTGAGTTTACAACTAAGCGAAGAATAAATATATTTATGGATGACATAAGACAATTTTAAAAGTAAATAAATTTACATATTTTGTATAAATTTTAATTTATGATAAAACAAAAAAAAACAAATGTTAAAAAATATATTTTGTCATTGATTTAATTTCAATATGACATGTATCAAACAAACATTATAATTAAGATTAAATATCAGAATTACTTGGAATGATTGATGCTGATGAGTCCATAGCTATCAATCTTTGTCCTTTGACCTATTAGGGAAAACAAGAAGACAAAAAACTCCTCCTATTGCCACTTCAGTTCCTGTACGTGCTCTATCTCAATGGAGCAATAGTCACACTATAGTGGTTAGGAACAAGGGTCTATATGGTCAGTAACATAATAGGCCAACTTTATCTATTATGCCTCAGCTCATTTACAAGAACCAAAACCAAATCCACTTGTTCGCAATATTAACATAAGCCCTACAATGCCTGGGGATTGCGAAGTTGGGGAGTGATCGCCAGTGTAAGGAGGTACGAACAAGAAATGGCTCCTAGCAAGCTTCGAAAGCAAAAGGGTACATGAATGAACTGATTATACACTCGAATGAGAGAGATCCTAAGACTATATAGGTATAGGACTATACAGTTAAGGAGGGTTTATATGAATTGATTTGTACTACCTATATCAACAAGATGTATCTTTGTTTCGGTAGCCCAAACTGAAAGAACTCCACTGTTAAGCATGCTTAACTTGGAGAAATTTTGGGGTGGATAACCTCCTGGGAAGTTTTCTTAGGAAGCGTATGAGTGATGACAAAGAATACTAAAAAGACTCATGTTGATTTGTGGAGACAATCGTCAATCCATAAAGCAACAGAGGATATCACAAATGGTATCAGAGCCTGCACCTCTCCTAGTACGATGTGGTTTAGGTACGAACCAAGCAGAAGCTGGGAGGCATGTAATGCTTGGGGATTGCAAAGTCGGGGAGTGATCACCGGTGCAAGGAGGCACAAACAAGAAGCAGCTCCTAGTAGGCTTCGAAAGCAGAGGGACACATGAATGAACCGATTACATACCCGAATGAGAGGGATCCTAAGATTGTATAGGTATAGGACTATACAGTTAAGGAGAGCTTATATAAATTGATTTGTACTACCTATACCAACAAGATGCATCTTCTTTTCAGTAGCCCAAACTAAAAGAACTTGACAGTTAAGCATGTTTGACTTGGAGCAATTTTGGAATGAATGACTAGCTGGGAAGTTTTCCTAGGAAACATATGAGTGAGGATAAACCATGCTGAAAAGACCCGTGTTGGTTTGTGGGGACAGTCGTCAATCCATAAAGTAGCAGGGGATGTTACAAGCCCAATAACATAATTGATCACAAAAATAGACTAAACAATATGCTACAATATTTTTGGCATATAACTAATCTAGAATTAAATGAAAACTATAATAAAATATGTATTATGTCAGTCCACATAAAAAAATTTCAACATTCTCCCACTAGGACAAGACAAATTATAACATTATGTTATTTTGGATCAGTCAACAATATGTGGCCAAGACAAGATGCCCAAATTAACCACCAAAAAAGGCCTAAAATGGAATTATAGGCATCTCAATAATGCAAAAATTAATACTCGAATGAGCACTACTATCATAGATTACAAGATACCTATATCCCAACGACTCAACAACAAAAGTGCAACATGGATAAATCGGAATGCACAACAAAACGACATGCCAAAGTATGATTAAAGTGCAATTTCCTAATAAAATGGCCTAAACATCTACCCAAGATGCCATATGAGATTCAATAAATCCCATCACAACAACAAAATTGAGATCAAATCCAAAATGTCTCTACAAGATGCCATCATTATATATATATACACATATACACACACACACATAACTAAATCGTACAAAATAAAGAAGTATGATAACAAAAAATAGCAATAATATAATAAGCATTACTTAATGTCTCAAAATATAACAATAGTCACTAAAAATAAAAAAAATAAAAAAAATAAAAAAAAACAAACTCCTACTAGCCCAAAACATTAAAAGACCGCCCTACACTCATATAGATTAGATGATCAACAAAAGTTTTAATAGCTAGGTCTTTGGTTAGGAGATCAACAATCATAAGCTCTTAGGGATATGCTTGACCCAAGTTTTAAACTCTTGGATCTTCTCTCCCACAAACATAAACTTTGTTTCTAAGTATTTTGTTCTCTTTAAGCTCTCATTATTTTGAGAGAAGCTCACTAGAACAGAGTTGTCATAATATATAGTTAGAGACTTAGAAATAATCTTCAATAAACCAAATTCAGGAATAAAGTTTTTCAACCATATTGCTTGTCATGTTTCCTCATAACAAGCCACATACTCTTCTTCCATTGTTGATGTAGCTCTAAGTGCCTATTTGACACTCTTCCAAGAGATAGCTCCTTCTACTAACATGAATATATAACCTAGTATGGACATGTAATCATTTAGATAACAACCATAATTAGAATCAGAATAACTTTTCATTTCAAGATGACATGATCTCTTGTAAGTGATCATATGATCTTCATTACCTTTTAGATACCTCCAAACACATTTTGCATCTTGCCAATGTGCCACACTAGGTTTACTCAAGTGTCTCCCAAGTATACCAATAACAAAAGCAATATCAAGATGTGTACAATCTTGAGTATAAAAGGATTTAGTACAAAAGCAATATCAAGATTTAGCACAAACTTGTTTTACCCTTCTCATCAATTTGATCTGATACCTTTGTTAGGTTCCCTCACAATATTCTAAGGATTATGTATTAAAATTCATTAATAAATATGTTGTTAAAACCTTTCAGTGACGCTTTTACATGTATAGTATATAGTCTGTGTTGCTAAAGGGATTTATCAGCACTTTTATGTGTTGCTAAATCTTAATTATGTTGTACAGAAGAAAAGAAAACAACACACTTAATTTGATAGGGATAGAGAATACAAAAATGAAACTTGAATTAGTGCAATTTTCCAATGTGATTTTTTTTAGTTTTCTTGATATCTTTGGATTGTTGCTCACTTGATTATGCTTGTTACAACCTTACACTCTCTTCACATAAATTGTGGCGGACAAGTTGCAATAATCAATGAAACCACATATTATAGTTATATAAATGAGGCAGGACTAGCTATGTTCTACAAGAGTGAACATGGAAACTAGGCATTTAGTAGCACTGGTAACTACATGGATAATAGTTCCAATAATGCTAATTATTATATTACATCTAATGGATCTAAGTTCTCTATGACAAATGTTAAGCTATACATGAATGCACGTGTTTCTCCCATTTCTTTGACTTATATTGGATTTTGCCTTGAAAATGGAAACTGTGGTAGATCTACATTTTGCGAAGATCATGTTCACTGATGATCAAACATATAACAATCTAGGAAGACATGTATTCAACATCTACATTCAGGTACATGGCCAACAATTTCCCTATCTGTCATGAAGGCACTTCATGTTTGTAAAAAGATTATTCTTCAATCATAAAATATTAAAAATACCTCAATTAAAAAGAATTTTTCCACTTAGCTAATTCACTAATTGACATAATTCATGAAACCATTTGCTACAATATTTTAAAAACATAACAAAATCTTAAATATGATCTTATAATCATCTTGAAGAAGAATTGTGGTTTGGATTGAAATGTGTAGGGAAACCTTGTACAAAAAGACTTCAACACTGCAGAAGAAGCAGGAGGAAATTATAAGGCAATTATTAAATATTTGAGTGCAATTGTGACTAATAATACCTTAGAGATTCAATTTTATTAGGCTGGAAAAGGGACAACTGCTATCCCATTTAAATCAGTGTATGGTCCACTTATATCCGCTATATCTATGGAGCATGGTAAGTAGTACTTCTGTTTAAGTTCTTACTAGCTATACTACTACCATCTCAATGTCATCATTTAATACGTATAGCTCTTGCAAAATAATCAAGTCAACTCTAATTATACTTGGAAAAAGGAGGTAGCTTTTGAGCAGGGGCAATAGTCGGGTGATAATTGAGTTATTATCTTATTTTTCTCATATTTGGTTGTTAATAAATTTAAATATTGTTATTAAATCTTTAAATTTTTTTAGCTAGATTTAGATTAATTTTGCTAGTACTTACCAAAAAAAGATTAATTTTGTTATCAGTAAGATTAATTTTTACTTGAATTTAAGTTAAATTTTTAGATTTTATCGGTAGATATTCTCACAAATTGTGTTGTGTTACAGAACAAAAAGATAGCAACATTAGTTAATGATTAGAAAATAAGATTTGAAGAGATAAGAAGATTTTGGAGAAGATTTGAAGATTAGATCACATCTGCAACAATCTCGACAAAATATTTAATTTGATTTGAAAATAATAAAATCAATGGATTTGGCCAAAAATTATGTTTTATTCTCTTTGTTATTTAAGGATAGGCATATAAAGATTATTAAATGTGAAGAACAATTTGAATCAAAGGGGATTGGGAGACTTGAGATATCAACTTTCCATCACATAACTTTGGGAGTTGACATGATTCATCAATTTATTGTGTTATTCATCTCTTCTATGGTTTGCTAATTTTCTTTTGGTGTTAGGCATCATGTAATTTAAAGGAATAGATTTTGTATTTCTTTTATTGAGTTGATTTTCTTTCTTAATTAATTACTCAATTTTTAGTATTCTTAATGCTTTCTAGGAATTAGCTACTCATCTGAATGTTCTATGATTTTATGTTAACTGAATAATAATTCATAGTATAAAATAACTTAGAATAAAAATTGTCATAAGTTAAAGTAGCCAGACATGAAAGTATTTATTTGTATGGTCATTTGAATTTTTGCTCTTCATCCTTAGATAGATTTAGAATAACATTAAGACATTAATTTATTCATCTTAAGAGGATTGCAATATTAAGCCATTGAATTGTAATTATAAGCTAGTTGAAATTCAGCTAGAAATAAAATTGGGAAAGAATTTAAATTAATATTAGGACATGCAAAATCCAAGAAGTCAAATAAAATTGTTTCCTAACACTGCTTTCCATAGATTTTTATTGTTTGATTTCTTTTGGTCTTTCTTTATTATTTTCATTTAATTTTTTTTTAAATCTAACTAAATTTTGTTTGCTTAAATACTAACGTGTTCAAATGAACTAGTACTTGTTCATAATCCTCACAGAAATGACATTCCCAATACAAATCTAGTTTTCTAAATTGACTAACATCAAGATTGTGGCCCAAGTACTAGCAATTATTATCATGCTGGTATTGGTGTAATTTGGTGGAAAGGCTATCTAAGGAATAAAAGTTTTTCTACAAAAGGTGATTATAAAGAAATTACTGCAAAAGTTTTGTTGAAACACATGGATTTTTCATCTTATGTGATGCATTCTAACATATGATTGTTAATATATAGAGTGTCCATATGGAATCTTCCCAGCATAGGAAATCTCTAATCTTTCATTTGCTTAACAGAGTAAAGGGTTTAGATATTCAAATGTGTTTATTTTCCTTACGACATATCAAAGCAACAACAAATGACTTTGACATACATCACCAATAAGATTGGAGAAGGAGATTTGGTCTTGTATACAAGGTATTTTGCAAAAATGAACTTAACATGTTATTTTGGAAAATCATTCATATATTAGACACGTAGATGCTACTCTTTCAAAATTCTTTTTTCACAATCCAATAGCTATATAACATACCTTATATTGCAGGGATGTCTACCAAATGTACAACAATCATTGTCAAGTAACTTTCCTCCAAATCAAGGCAAGGGAATCATGTGTTTTTAAATGAGATGCGTCTACAGAACAAGAGTCTGAATCACCTCTGAACCTGCAACCATGAGAGGAAGGGGGAAGGGTAAGTCAATAGACTCAGTGAGTGAGCTCTTACCTATTACCTACATAGGACAACTAAGAATATTCATAAAAGTAATACACATGCAGCAATCATAAACCATTGATTGATATATATATATAACTAGGAAAAACACTTTTCATTCCATAAATTCATAACAAGCATTTTTATACTTATAATCAAACATGAAATCATTTTAGCTGGGGTTACGATAAAACATCGGGAAACAGTATTTGCTGAACATGATAATTACGTATGTAATAATAAAAACTGTAAAATCATAGACTATGAGGTGTCACTCAGTCCCTGTCGAACAAGAGCACCAGCCGAAATCATACTAGTCTGTATGGGACAAACTGTGGGCACCTAACTAGGTCTTATCTTTTGTATATGCTACCATGGCTGTTTAGTGGGTTTGCCTCCATGGTTGTTTAATGTTATTGCCTCCATGGCTGTTTAATGCTATTGATTATACATAACTCAACCGAAAAAATAAAATCAATAATACTGAAATTTCATAACTAAAAGGTAGGTGCTCAGTCCCTAACAAATAAGAGCCCCAAATTTTTAGTACACTAAGTTCTGGATTCATATAACTTTAACAATTTGACTTTAGCATAATTGTGACTATGAAAATCATGCTCAAAGGATCACCCACTTATAGGCATTCCGATTTCAAACCCAAAAAATATGTATCTGGCAGTTGCTAAGAATCATACTAAATTTTATACCTCTTGTAAACTGAAGTTCTAAATCTATATCTTAAGTAAATATATTTTCATATACTTGATAACTGTAATATTATAGTTCAAAATGCTGGGGGTTCGAAATCATATAACTCTGAAATCAAATAACATATTTATTCAAAAGCTAGATCAGCCTCTATTATATATCTATTTATAATAATTAAACTTGATATTCTAAAATCTCGTTAAATATAGCAATATTGTAAAACCATAATGCATGTTTGACATTTTCATAAACACCTTTAAATCATACATTTTCTAAATAAATCCCTTCTCAAACATGTAAAATATTTTCCATTACACACAATATAGCAATCATAGTCCCATGATTTCCTGAAAATTATTTCTTCATCCTATTATAACAAAATCATAGTTCTTGCTATCTTGACATCAGGTGTAAAATCATATTCACACATTTACTTTTATAGTAGCAATCATAATATATAAACATACTCATAATGACTAAAAATAAGGTCGTGAATTTGAATCCACACACTGTTTGGAGTCGGGAGTATGTGGGCACCACCAACTTGACTTGAAAAGCTTGGAATGGCACCAACAATTGCCATAGAGAAACCATAACTTTATATTAATTTCTAATACTCTCTAGTTGGCTCTAGATCTACTCTAACAACATTAGGAGAGCACCCCCACTTGACAACAATAGACAACAAAGACAACCTACACTATAGGACATGAAAGAATGGAGAGAAAGATGACATAAAACAACAACTACATTCACCTTGATGCTTGGGGCCGGATGGATTAATGGAGGATGGGAGTGAGGAGGCAGGAGAAGGAGATTAGGCTGTTAGGGCTCCAATTTGGGGGTGAGATCTGAGTGGAAAAGGGGACTAATAGTGGGTGGGCTTCATTTAATCAAAACTGCATTGTGTAGTACTATTTCTACCCCACTGACATTATAGCGGTCTTCAGACCAAAAACCATGCTGTCTCATTCATTGTGACCGCTATAGGGATTCTGGATTGCTATAGCGGTGGTAGTTCACTCAATTTCAGTATCTTTCTGTCATCTTGTCATCTGGGTTGTCTTAAAGCTCACTTATTTACATTTCAAGTTCATGTCCTCATTTATTTTACTCTCTATTAACTTTAAAACATAAATGTGAATAAGGAAATACCCTCATTTGGATTCAAATAAAATATAAAAAAAATCAAAATCCCAACTAATCAAAATCCAAATTTTGGGTTTTAGTTCAAAACAGAGAATCTTCAAGATTTTCTAAACTTCAAGGCTAAAATCAAAATATGTAAAGGTTTCATAAAATTCGTTAAAAATCTCTCTTTAACTTATTTTCCTCTTGGAAATAATTATCGAGACTTTTGATCCCAAGAAAGTGGCTTTATCATATAGCCCTCCAAGGAGGTGTATGATCTAGACTTAGCAAAATCTATGACCCGATAACATGGGTGGGTCCCGAGGGACCTTGACACCATATAGAACTTGTTTATTGATGCATGTACAGCGGTTATCACACTTGTTTTCTTTGCATTTTCATTCCTTCTTTTTTGTATGTTCTATTTTTAGTATTTTGTAAAGGAAACACTACAACATTTTTGGTCTAAGGCAACACTTTTTAAATGCAACGCTTAGAATGTGTTGGCTTTGGGGGTCTACGACAATGTTTTTATAAGGATAGTGTTTGGATTGGGATAAGACAACATAATTTAAATAGTGAAATCATGAAGGGAAAATAGGAAGCAAGATTATATTGTTTTTAGTGTTTTAACTATTTTCTTTACAAAATCCTAATAACAAAAGAAACATAAAATGAAAAACATGAAATGGAAATAGAGACAACATGAATTCTTACATTATATACTGTGTGATACCATTGTTCCATTTTTGTCGTATTCATATGTAAAGGCCCAAAAGAACCCCAAACAAAATTGGATTGGCCAACAAGGCATAAGATTTGCATTGGAATGGCTAGAGCCTTGGCATATCTCCATGAAGAATCAAGACTGAAAGTGGTTCATAGGGGCATTAATGACACTAATGTGTTGGTTGATAAAGATCTCAACCCACAGATGTGTGACTTCGGTTTGGCCAAGCTTGAGGAAGAAGAAAACGCCCATATTAGCACCCGAATAGCATGAACATAATGAGTTCTTGTATTTTAACTTCTACTATAGCGGTGACTTGAGTGAAAAGGGAAGTTGGTGAAAAACCAAGTTGCTTTAGTATGACAAAAAGCTTGTAAGACCAAGCCCTTGGAGCTTGTTTACGGCCATATAAAGCCTTGGTAAATTTGCAAATAAGGGAACCATGACCAAATTCATACCCTTGAGGTTGGTTCATGTAGACATCCTTCACTAAGTCACCATTAGAAAAGCATTATTAACATACAATTGCCTTATGCACAATGATTTGGACATAACTAGAGATAAGATTAGCCTAATAGAGTTAGGCTTAATGACTAGGCCAAAATAGACAAATTGATCCCTTTGTACCTATATGAAATAGTTCGGAGGGACTAATTTGACCTATTTTTTAAAATGCAAGAGATCAATTTAGGATTTTTAAATTCTGAGAGAGTCATTTGTCTCCCAATACATTTATATAAGGGACTAATTTAGGTACTTTGCTTAAAATTTTTAAAATGAGTGTTATTTTGTAATTAGGAAAATAAGTTAAATGTCATTTCATCAAATGAGGGGTGTGAGTGTTCTTAACTCTTCTTTTTACCTAGATTCCATTTTCTAAAGTTATTGTTTTCTCATAAAAGATTTTTCATATAAATAAACTAGAAAAAAGGGCTAATTACATATATGTATCAGATTTCATTTCATTACATCTATGTCCTAATTTTTTTTAATAAAAGTCAATTTAAATCGGTTTCCATATACAACTTTAAATCTAATTAAATTTTGGAGCAAAATTTGAGTTTTATATGGAAGCCAACTTAAATCGACTTTATTAAAAAAGTGAGGGGATTATGTAATGGAATGAAATCCGGTACATCTATATAATTAGCTCTCTTTATTTTATTCATATAAAAAATCCTTCTTTTGTTTTTTCAATATAGTAATACCTTTTTAAGACTAAGTTTAAAATTGCATTTTTGTAACTTTTGGCATAGTTTGGAATGAAAAAGAAAGTATTTTAAGTTTCGAATATATGCACTGTGTTATATCAATAATCCAAGCCCTTTATTGATTGGAAATCGATAAAAAAAAGTGAAAAAATATGTAAATTTCCAATACTTTTGGATTTCCAAAAAGTATTTTAAGTTTTTCAAGACTTCATATTTATTCCTTCTCCTTCAAAATTCAAACTCATAAATATACTCATAGTTAGTCTTCTTTAGTTTGTAAGGTTATGATGATTTGGTTTGAGACCGACCAAAACTAGTAATGTTAGTCACTAATGACGTGTTTGGCAAAGGAAAGAAAATAAGAGAAAAGAAATTAAGGGGAAAGAAATTGCAAGGAAAGAAAGTGGATGGAATTTTGTTTTCCATACGTATTTTGGAAGAGAGAAAAGATAATAGAAGAAGAGTATAATTTGTTGTTTATTTGAATGGAAAAGTGAGAAGAAAGATAAAAATTTAATGTCAAATGACGATTTTATTCTTGTGTCATTTAGGAGGTTATTTCATTTATGAAATCAAATCAATACTAATCAAAAAAATTAAATTAATTAATATCAAGGGAGTTGCCACTCCTATCTATTTAATGCTACTCCATAGCTACTCCTTATTTATCATCTTTATGTATAGTATTCCTAAAATACCCTCAATAAAAAGTTTGTTTTATACTTATCTAACTAATTTATAGTTTTAAAAATAAATTAAATTTTTTGTGGAAGAATCTTCATTGTCTATTGTTACTTCTTATTTATTATTTTTATCTGTGACATTCTTAAATGCCGTTAATGAAAAACTATTTTATACTCATTATGTATTGTTACTATCATATTTTAAATTTATATATAATAATCAATACTAAATATGATGGTAAAATATTGTATGTTACTTACACAAATAGACTAAATTCTACAACCACAAATCACTCTAATTTTACCAGGAAAATTGGAAAAAATTTAGTTACTCTAGAAAAAAAAAACTATAGCATTTAGTTTATGATATATTGATCATTCCGTTAAAAATATAAGTAGAAGATTACGATCCATAGAGTTTATATGTAAAAAAGTGATCAATACAACTAGTGACGAATCCAGATAGTTTTAACAACTAGGGCAAAAATAAGTCATTAGAAAAAAAAATAGATAGACTATATTGCTCATAGTGCTACTAACCAAAAAACAAATTAAAATGTTATCATGCTCTACCTAAAAAAAATATGATTTAGTTTATTTTTATACGATCTATTAGTGTATTAAACATATTGTTTCAGACTAGATTTTGAGGAAGGATTAGCAAGCTAGACCTTAACCACTAGGCCAATAGGTTTGTAAGCTTGTGAGGAGATGATAAGAAAAACAGTAGATTTGGGAACTTCCTCCCTTCTGGCTTAGAGAATAAGTAATGTAAGCCCTTAGAGAAATGATAATGGATGAATGAAAGCATTTTTTCTTCCCTTTATGCCAGGACACCATTTCAGTGCCTTTCTCTCTTAGTACTCTTGTTAAGTTAAATGAGGGCATAGTCATCCTTCCTATGGGTGTCAAATTGTGAGATAATGGTTCTCTATTTGTGTTAGGGTGACCATTATGTTTAGGTGTTGTCGAGGATGGAAGAAATGAGTTACAGGTTGGATATGTTGTTACATCGTTGTGTTCTGTTATGTGTCATAACCCAACTGTAGACCGTGACCGGCGTGTAGCTAACATGTTCCCTCCAAGCCTTAACATGCAAGATTATATAGAAAAACGGGTAGAGTTTTTCTATTTTTCAGACATCCCCAAATTTAGAATACAACTTGTATGAAAACATAGATAAAATACAGAGTTGAGCTTCAATTATTTTTAAAATGCAACCCCGACAATAGTACAACCAAATCAGCATATAAATTTTAATACAAGTTCTAATATGTAATTTAAATCAAACTCAATCCTAGAATCAAAATTAAGTTAGTTTTTAAACTAGTTTCAAATATAAATACATGTCCACAAAGCATATGTCCAGCCATAATTAGGAATGTAGTTCAAAATATAATTCTAATTTCTGTTTACAAGTTTTTTTCCATAATATAATCTATATATATATATATATATATATATATATGTATATAAGTCTTAACTACACATACTTAACCATAAATAAAAACATAAATATAAAACTAATTTGAGGACCCTGCCTGAAACATGTGGAGCATTGTGGATGGTTTTAACCAAGCACTATTCAAAAAAAAGAACTAGATTCCAATATAAAAAATAGGTCTTCTCGAGAAGGCTCACCAACTCAGAGCTTGGCTATTGAAGAGATGCGGGATTGGAACGTAGAGCTGCACCTATATTTGGAAAAGAGAGAGAAACAACGGAGTGAGTTTTGCAACACAGTGGTGGACAGGATATCTATAACCCATATGAGACAATATGTAATCCATAAGTAAAACAATAATAACTTTATAGTTTATATAAATTCAATAAATTCTTTTATTTATGGAAAAGATTTTTTGAGAAAAATCCAATTTATATAAAATAATATGGAATCATCAAATTTGGGAATCATCAAATTTAGGATAAACAGGAGGATTCGCATTCAGGCTGTCATTCCTTCGTGTGATCCTAAAACAGAATAGTCCTACCCATGCGAGTAGCCATAGAATAGAAGGATCCACTGTGTGGTCCTAATCAAATATATTCAAGGTGTACCAAGGCTAACGCCTATTGTCGTTAGCTATAGATCTTGTCATAGATTCTCCCAAAAACATATAATAAATAATTTACGTATCATATCAAATCAATTCTCAGTAACTCTACAAATGGCTATAACTACAGTTTCTCAAGTCCTTTCCTTAAGTGCATAGCAGAGATAAAGTAATTTTCCAAAATCAATATGGTATCATCTCATGTGTCAATTTTTTTAAAAACATAAGCTAACATAAAGAATGTAATTTTGTTAAGATTACGTAGCACAACTAAATAACTATTTTTTTTTCTAAATTTCTAAAATATATTTAGAGCTAATTTAACATAGATAAAAATAATTATAAACATAATGTTTACTCACAAATGGGTTCAAAAGAATCGAAGATCAACTTTCAAGTGCCACCAATGTAATGATTGATGCTCAAATGTTCTATAACTCTAGAAACAAAATAAATACAATATTAGCAAGCTAATAATGTCATTACTTTACATAAATTAGCCTCAAATCACTAAAATCCCCAAATTTCTAGGATTAAAAAAAACCTAACATCAACTTCGAACTAACTACAAGCTTTAATAATTTAGATAAAAGAGTAGTTTAGAAGCTTATTTGCCGCTTGAAGAGTAGAATTCATAAGGAAAACCACTCCAACTCCTTCCAAAAGCTTCAAGTTCTCTAATGGAGATTAGAGAAAGAAAGTGGTTGTAGAGGAAAAAAGGAGAAAGAGAGAGAGAGCAATTATGATAATAATGAGGAGGAGGAGGTGATAATGATGGAGGTGATGGGGATGTTGGTGAAGATAAAAAAAAGAAGAAGAGAAAAAGAAAAAGGGAAATAGGAAAGGGGTTACAAGAATAAGGGAAAAGGAGGAGAAAAAAGAAAGAAAAAGAGAGGTGAGGGATTTATGGTGGTCATAGGTGGTCATCACCTTTTTTTTTGTGGCCGATTTTCACATTATATGTGTATAGAAGAAGAGGAGCTTTTTTTGTATAAGTCCCCTTCAGGCCTATTCTCGTTTCTTTAGGGTTAGGAAAAAGATCCTGGTCGTCAGCTATTGATGGAACAGTGGCGTGTATAGGGGTGAAAGGACATGAAAGGTGACATTCACACAAGAAAACAAGATTGGACTTTTTGAAGAGATGGACTAGAATGGGTTCTAGTTTGGGCCACAAGTAGAGATGTTTCCTCATTTGGAACTCTCCACAACCACAAGCTAAGGAAGTTTGGTTCTTTTTACCAGAAATTGGTTCTCTTTCTTTATTTTAGGTATTTTTCTTTTTCTTTCCTGGCTAGGCATAGTGTCCTTGCTATGCAGGCTGAAAGGAAAAGCTTCTTTTATATCTCCTTGGGCTACCCCTTATAGGCCCAAATTCATAGGTAGGGGTAACAAAACCTTAAAGCCTAATAATCCACTTGTAAAGTTAGTTCCCTAGGTCCAAATATCAACCCCTCAATAGTACACCATAATGGGCTTCATGCCATGCACTTATTTACTTGAAAGGCTCATACTATGACCTATTTCCTTTGTCACCACATCATCATTGATTTGCTTTATTCATGTTTCAATTTGATTCATAAAAAATGATTTGAAACAATAACCTCCTTGTACACTGTGTATGCATGACATCCATGGAATACATCCTTGGGCATGCGGCATCTTATCATTGATGGGTTTGAGTAGTGAAAAAAATGGAAGAACGAAGTGGTGAGGAAGAATAACCATTGATTGTTCAGAAGTCATCATTGTTTGACATAAAGGATTCCTCGAAGAATGAAGGGGTGAATATGACACCTCAAGTAAAAAAGGGACCTGACAAATGCTTGTCTCACTGGTGTCATTCTCGCACCACAAGTGACACTTCTAGCCTACATTCTAAGCACCATTATAGATACCAAAACCACGTTTCCAACTAGGTAAAAGCTTTGATAGAAGATCTAGTTGAAACCAATAGGGCGACTCATGAAAAGAAAAAGGCTAGAGTGATGACAATGTTGGTCTTGTTACCAAAGGAAAGTTCAAATGCCTCATACAAACATGGAGGAGAAAATCAGACTAGATCGATCGGTCAGACCAGGTTGACTGAGAACTGATCACTTGGCCGGTTCGGTTAAGGTTTTGAACTAGGGGAGTTCAAAATCGGTTAGAACCACAGAAAACTAGGAAAACCAACGAACCAGACCGGTTAGACTAGTTCGGAACTTTTTTTTTTTTGGTAAAGCTTAAATACTAATGTCTTGTGGTAGCCACAGAATAAAAATGAAGAAAATGAAACCAAAGGAGGGCACTGACAAAGATTGCTGGGTTATTATTTTTCTCTCTACTTCATTCACAGATTGCTCACCATAAACCTCCCTGGCCACTAACAAATATTGTTTTCAAATGTTGTGACTGTTTTGTGAGGCTCAAACTAGAGAAATTTCATATTTTATGTTAATATTAATGATTTAATATTTTTTTATGTTCTAATTAATCATATGTGTGTGTGTATATATATATATATTCCGGTTGAACTGGTTGGACCTCTAAACCTTTGAACCAGTACCTTGATTGGTTCGATGTCCGGTCCGATTTTCACTTCCTTGCCTTCGAAATAGGAAAGAAGTAAGCGACCATGTACAAGGCCTAAATTGACCTTAGTATTGAGGCGACAACCAAACCATACCCTGTTAGGTATCAACTGCATCATTTCAAAAAGTTCAACGACACAGGGATTGCAAAAGAGCTCATCATTTCTTTCTTGAACAACCTGGATGTCCATAGAGCAAACTAAGACTTGAAGCTGGAAGAATTCCACAAACTCCATTAGTAACTAAGAGCAAATGGTCACAAAGTTTTATGATGAGCTTCAGGAGGATGAGAGCGTCATATGTATCTTAAATCTAGGAAGATTGAGGCAAAGGCCAGAGGAAAGGTTAGTCTTGCTTATCAAAATATATAAGGATAGCATTTTGCTGTCACGATTTGACTTGGATCATGATCGGCATGTAAGGAATCCTGTCCCTACATAAACCTTGTGATCGCTTAGTCATGCTACATGCATATTTTATTCATAAAATCTATTTCAAATCATTGTAAGATTTGTATGCTCAAGACATGGAAATCATAAAATACCCTTTTTTCTTATATTCAAGTTATAACTATAACTGTAATACAAAATATATTGTGTTACTCATTTAGAAAAGAACCATGAATGATATATCATTTTAAATACAAATAAATCATGGAAATAAAAATGCAAAATGTACATAGTTCAAAACCCTGTCTGTAAACCACTAGAGCACTCTACAAAACATCCAAAACACTACACGGTAATGTGAAGCTCACCCTAATTGATAGCTAATGGTGTTGAGGAGGAGGGAGTAGAGGATCCAAAGCTGCAGCTGTATATGTGAGGAAATAGGAAAAGAAAGGTGAGTTTTATCTTAAAACTCAGTAAGTGGATCCTCACCATCACCATACATATATAAGAAGAAAGATACATAATAATAATTCAACAATTATATCGTTCCAATTATCATACGTAATAGCTATGAAATCTTTACTATTCTAAATTATCTTTTTCACTCAAGAAATTATAAAAGAGAACAGACTATCCATAAACTATAAGGTGGTGTTCAGTCTTTCGCGAATAAGCGCACCTAGCTGAGATCTTAATGGCTCCTCACAAATTACATCCTTCGTGGACTGATCAAACATGTGGATAAGTTGCCCCTCGCAAGCGTCGGTCTTCTAAGGTTAACGATTTAACTATCGTTAACTCACTTTGTTCCTCTCAATAATTCCCTATTATAAAATTTTGCTAAAGTCATAAAAAGAGGAGCTATACAGTTCTAAGTTCATCATTCCTCAGTCCTCATAAATAAACATAAACTTTACATCTCAAATCATCAATCGTAACAACCTCTTATTTTCATAATCAGCTCAAAATCATGAATTCAATCATATAAAACATTTATAAAGTAATTATGGTCCTATGCATTTTCTAAAATCATATATTTTCATTATAATTTTAAAGAAAGAATTCCTAGCTATTGCACTTTTTATATAAAATCCATCTCATGAAAACACTCAACTTTCAAATCTCTAAATACTCTGTAATGCTAGAAAATAATGATATATTGACCAAAATAAGACCATGAAATCAAACCCACTCACCTAGAGGGTTGGAATGTGAGGGACCAACTTTAGAAGGGTTCTGGGGAATGGGAATGACATAAACATCTGCCATCTAACCATAAAACTCATAAATAATCCATGAGTACCTCTAGATTATCCTAAACCAACTCTAACAACATTAGGAGATAAATTGAGAAATACCGACACCCACCCCAAGAACATAGAAGAATGGAGACGTAATCTAACAACATTTACTCACTTTGAAGCTTAGGGGGGTAAATCTAAGTGGGGTTGAGAGTGGAGGAAATGGGAGATTTTTGGGATGAGGGTTTTGGGTTTATGGGGTAGAACACGAGTAAGGGAAGGGTTTTATAGGGTAGGTTCTTTAAATGGAATGATATCATTTCAGCTATTGTTCATGCCTCAGAGGCTAGAATCGCTATAACAATTGGTAGAGTGGGCAAACTCTGCCAATCAATCCCTCTGATCACTATAGTGGTGACAATAATGAATGGCTCTGCATAATTAGGTCATCTTGGAACTTGGAGCCTTCCCAGCAAAATGAGTAAGTACTAGAGGACTCGAAGGCCGTACTGAACCTATCCATGGATACCTATACTAGACGTATCACATTTGCAATGTAAGGAGCCTATACCAAAGCCAGACCGTATAAATGAGTATATCAAAAATGTGTATGATGGGTCTTAAATATTCCTTTCCTTGGAAAATATCGGCACTTTTTTTGAGCTCATATGGAGGGTCATTAGCATAATAGAAGCTATAAAGAGAAACAACAAAGATCCAATAAATCAAATGTGGTGCTAAATGCATGTATGCCTACAAATCAACACAAGAGACATCATGACCATGCAACTCAAACATCTGAGTGTTCTAAGCCATGTACAAATGTATCTCCTATTCTTATTGCTAGGGAGTGGGTAATGGACATGGTGACTGAATGGTTTGAGGATGAAACGTTGAGGCCAAGGAACAAAAGGAAACATCTCACATATGAGCAAGAATAATATCCATTATACTGCATCCTCTTTCACTCTAAAGGACATTTTAACATTTGTCATATATAGGCATTACATATCACCATTTCTAGTGTGAGTATAACACCTAGCATGCATATATCGTCTGCTTTAGGGCCTAACTGGGCTCCCCTCATGGATTTGCTCTTCCTCCGCCTCTCAAGAGGAAAATGTGTCTACTTAGCGGAGGTATCCACACCTTTATATAGCAAGCTTCGTTCCTGTCCCCAACCGATGTGGGACTAGTTCCGCCCCTCCTAGTAAGGGCTCAGTGTCCTTGCTGGCTGGCACACCGATCCCAGGACTGGCTCTAATACCATCTATAACATTTGTCACATTTGGGCGCTATGTATCGCCATCCTCCAGTATGAGTGTAACACCTGACATGCAAATATTGTCAGCTTTGGGGCCAAACTAGGCATGCCTTGGAGCTTGTTTTATTACTACTACTACTACTACTACTACTACTACTATTATTATTATTATTTCATGCATCATGTTATTGTTGTCCCATGAAGGGGGTTATGGGTGAAATTCACTCACTAAGTTTCAGAGGAAACCCACCCCTCTTTTTTCTCCTATTACAGATTTAGTAGTTGCTGCAGATCCATCTCATCCACCTCCTCCTCAGTAATAGAGATATTTGTTGGTGAGCTTCACTTCAAACTGAAGTGCCTTTTTAGTTATGTTATAGAGTGCTACAGTGTCATTGCGGGCAGTGTCCTGGACCATAGAGATGTTTTGCATTTTGTTTTACCATAATTCATATTATCGTGTATTTGCACAATTATAGTCCTAATGGTTTTAATTCTGTACAAAAAGCAACTTAGTATATGTTGTATTATGACCATAGATTTTGAGTTTGATTATGAAACTATTTATGATGATTTAGATTTCTAAGAGAAATTCATTTATGTTAGAGATGAAACTATGTGTAAAAATGGATTTTATGATTTATTTTATGCATATAGAGAGACTCAAAGGTCACGATATTTATTTAAGGATGAGATTCTTCACATACTGATTACATTTCCAAGTCGAGTCATGACATATATAATAAAGTGAATATAAAATTTCTCATAAATAAGGGTCATTACCATTTGTTATATCTTCCATAGGTTTCCAGAGGAACCACAACTTAGCTTTTTTAAAACCAAGTGAATCTTCAAGGAAGGCATAACTCTTTCTAGCCTTACTTTCGTAATGTGGATTTAAGATAGTTGAGTTAGCACCATTGTCAGGTTGCTTTCCTTTTTCCCTTTGTATTTCAAAATTATCAATAGCATTAGACATGAATATCGCATTGGATCTTCATTATCGTCCCTTATTTGCAGATAAAAAATCAACTAATAGTTGAGAAAAAAAAACATAATCAAAGTTTAAGCAGCTTAAGAATCTCAACTACTTCTAGAACTATTATTATCCATAAAATAAAAATTGGTATTGGCCAAACATTAAAGTATAAGTGGAGCTCTCAGTTACTATTATTGGAAAAAAGAAAAAAAAAAGGAGATAGTCTTAGAAGTAGAGATGATCTTCAACGGACTTGGGAAAAAATAAAAGATAATTAAAAGATAATTGACAATTAATAGAAAGTGCATGTCATATTTCAGTACCAAAAAATTAACCTTTTGTCATGACCTGATTTGGGAACGTGACTAGCACGTGGGGAATCCCATCCTTACATAAGCCTTTTAGGTGACGTGTCTCTCTATATGCATAAAATAGTATAACATCATACTTAAAATATGATTTTCATCTAAATCATTATCATTTTCTCTAATTAAAACACAATATTCGAAATCATAAAAACTGAAGTATTCGCATGTATACATCTAAAACATTTTTATCATGCTCTGAAATCCAATTAAGACTTGAAGACAAAATCATAAATTCATTATCACTAGCTTGTTACGAAAATCTCTATTTTCAAAATACATTCTTGAACTCCGAAACATATAAGGAAACACATAATCTCTTAAAAAAAAACTATAATATCTTAAAATACATGTGTGGCTTGGATCCTGCCTGCAAAACTACTGAAGCTCTCTAAAACTAACAAAAATCTAAACTAAGCCTTACAACAATGTAAAGCTCACCACTGGATAGTTGCGGCCACTGGATTGATAATGTAAAGATATCTGTACCTACAACTATGAGAGGAAGGGAGAAGGTGAGTCAACGAACTCATTGAGTAAGTTCTCACCCATCACCTACATGGGACAACCAAGGATATTACAGCCTATAATATACATGCAGCAATCATAAACCATTGATATTTATATACATAACTAACTAGAAAAAACACTTTTCATTCTAGAAATTCACAACAACCATTTCTAACTCATAATCAATATGCAATCATTTTAACTGAGGGCATGGCAAGGCATCGAAAAATAGTATTTGCTAAACATGATAAATACATATATAATAATAAAAGTTGTAAAATCATAACTGCAAGATAGTTGCTCAGTTCCTTGTGAACAAGAACATCTGTTGAACATCATACTAGTCCCTCGCTGACAAACTGTGGGCACCTAACTAGGTCCCATTTTCTGTAACTGCAAGGGGCAAAACTATCTTCTAACAGACAACTTAGTACCAAGGTTAACGATTTCTTTACAGTCATTAACTAACTATCTATTTCCTTATCTCTATCAGCTAAACTAATTTGTCTAAAACCAAAATTGAAGGGTGGGTACTCCATCCCTCGCGAATTCAAGCCCCTAAATCTTAGTACTCTGAGAGTTCTGGATTCATATAACTTTAACAATTTGACTTTAGCATAACCGTGGTTATGAAATCATGACCAAGGGATCGCTTATAGGCATTTCGATTTCAAGCCCACAGAGTATGTATCTGGTAGTTGCTATGAATCATACTGAATTTCACACTTCTTTGTACCATGTACTAAAGTTCTAAATTCTCATTTCTCAAACTAACCACTTTTCATAAACTTGATAACTATAAAATTATAGTTCAAACACTAGGGCTTATAATCATAAAAATTCTAAAATCACACTAACGCTTCTTTCATGAACCCTAAGCATACTTTGTTCAACATTTGTCCAACATGTGTAAATATCCAATCCAAGAAAAACTCTAAAACATAGTTTGAAATCTTAAATTCTTAAAATCATAGCAATATTGTAAACTCATAGGAATATGTTTGATAAAATAGCAACTTGCTACAATACGTATTTTCTAAATAAATCATTTCTTAAACATGTAAAAGCATTTTCCATAGTATACAACATAGCAATCATGATCCCATGGTTTTCTAAAACACATCTCTTTCATGCAATCATGAGAAATGATAATTTTCTAACTAGACATAATCATGTAAAATCATTTCCTATACTTTTTCTTATCTCAAACTTCATATTTAGCAACCATACTGCAAGAACATATTCATAATGACGAAACTAAGGTTATAAGGTCAAACCCACTCACTGTTTGAGACTAGGAATATATGGGCTCCACCAACTTGACCTTGGGAGCTTGGGATGACACCAATAACTATCATAGAGCAACTATAAACTCTAGATTAATCCCTAAGATCTCTTAGATAACTCTAACAACATTAGGTGAACACCCTTACTTGATCATAATGAGAGAAATAATAAAGCCCAACCTAGAATCATGAAGGGATGGAGAGAATAAGAACAGAATTTAATAACATTACATACCTTTGAAGCTTAGATTATGAAGATTAAGTGGAATGAGAGAAAAGGGGAGGAAAGGAGCTTGGGGAAGGGTTTTTATAACAAAAGGGTTCCACTTATCAAAATTGCGTCATTTTCTACTGTGCTGACATTAGACCCACTCGCTGTAGTGAGTAAATCTCACTGCAACAAACTTGGAGGAATAGTAACTCACTACAAAAAACATATCTCGCTACAGTTAGCCTCCTGGCTTATCAGCTCGCTGCAGCAAACATAACTTGCTGCAGCGAGACTGTTTTGCAGAATTATGCAGCAATAGCACCCAAAATGCAACTGGGTTGTCTTAGCACTCACTTATACATTTCTTAATTTTAAGTTAATGTCCTTATTTATTTTACTCTCAATTAACTTTAAAACATAAATGTAAATAAGAAAATAATCTCCATTTGGATTTAAATAAAATATCATAAAAAATTTAAATCCCAACATATCAGAATCCAAATTTTATATTTTAGTTCAAATCCAAAAATCTTTTAGATTTTCTAAACTTGTAGGGTGAAAATGAAATACTTAAGGATTTCATAAAATTTATTAAAAGAATCATTCTTTGACTTATTTTCCTTTTAGAATCAATTACCGAGACTTTTGATCCTAACAATATGGCTCTATCATACAGCCTTCCAATGAGGTATAGGATTCAGACTTAGTGAAATTCAAGATCAGGCAACATTGGTGGGTTCCAGGGGACCTTGAAATCATATAGAACTTGTCTACTAACATGTGTACATCGGGTATTACACCTTTCAAACTCTATTATAGTATTACTTTAGTTACACATATATGATAATAGCCACTTCCTTTTGTCTAATATCACTCCCATTTAATTACTCTTTTATTTGATTGCCTTATAATGCCTTTATTTCTTTTTTATAATTAAATCAATAATATGTTGTTGGTTTAAATTATTTAAAATCATTATTATTAATATTTAAAATTATTTTTATTATTTCCTATATCAAAAAAATATATTCTTTTAATATTTATTAATTGTGATTCTTTGACGTTTTATTTTATGAAGAAAATTTTAATTTTAACTACTTTTCTAGTAAGACATATAAAATTCAAATTTTCACATGAAAACAACAAAATATAATTGTGTTTTGATTATCTTAATCTTAAAATAGTTTATAAATTGAATTAAACTATTTTATTACACAAGGTTTTCTTTGAGGAATACAGTATACTTTTTATTTTATTATTTTGTAAATATGGTACAAAATAAAAATAAACTACAACAATTATTCTTGACATAAAAAAAAATTGAATTAAAAATAATTCTTGGGAAATTTTTTCAATTATTATAAAAGATATTTAAAATTTATTAGACCCTAATAACAATGACATTTAAGTAGAATTAGATACAATAAACAATCAGTGAAATAGTGGGTTTTAGCATTGTTTGTATACTAAAAAATAAAAAAGGATAAAACACCAGTATTATTTATTTATTTATTAAGGCTCAAACTTGAAAACCACATAAATAAGGGTTAAAATTGAATATCATATTTATTCTGTTGATTGTATCTTAGTTAAGTACAAATCTAAAAGTTTTGAGGTAACTGCCATAAAATTAAGCCAACATTTTAAAAAATAAGATAATGCATGATTAATGGATAATGAATTTTTTTTTAATAACATGAATAAAAAGAAAACTATAATAAAAATTAACAGCCAATGGATAATTTTTAATATTTAGAATAAATAATTACTGTATGAAAATTAAACGTGATATAAATATTAAATATTTTAAGTAGCTAAATTAATTTTTAATTAACTAATAATAATATCTTTTGATAATCTTATAATACCTAGCTAGTAAATAATTTAATTTATTTATATTTATTATTTTTTTAAAATAAAATCGCATAAGAACATTTTAATAAAACTGAATAAAGATAAAGGCATATGAGAGTGACCTTAACCCAGCTGGAGCGACGAAATAAAAGATAACGGCTTCAACAGCAATTTCAAAGTACAGATGTGGTGTAAATTTTATAATTATTTTATACGACCACGAGAAACTGCCAGCCGATTCACTGAATCAGAAAATCCTAGGGAGAATAAAGGAGTAACATTATTTTACCTTATTTTTTATTAGATATTATATAGATATATTTATATTTATTATTGAATTAGATACGAATTGTATTGAATTTAGATCATTTATTCAATCTAATAATAAATATAAATGTATTGATATGATATAAAAAATATAAATTAAAATAACATTTTTCGTGAGTGAAAAGCTGCTTAACTATTTATTGAGAAGTGTGACAGTCATCTTACTCATCATGCACATGACTTACCTCATTGAAAATTCTTGGGCTCATAAATTTCTTTCCACGTGATCCTTCCTAGCCTCTCCTTATCTGTCACTGTCTGCTTTTCAACTTGCCCATTTTCCATCACCTTATCTCCTTACAGAACTGTACCTTAAGTTGAACTTTATGAAATTGGCCAAAAGTCTAATCAGGCTACATTTTATCTACAAAATTTATTTGGAAGGAATCTTTAAATTTGTGAACTTGTTATACGGCTTTTTTATCCAAAAAGTAGAAAATTGCTTATTTATAGATAGATATTATTCACCTATATATATTATTTTTGGACTTCTAGGAAAACGGCCTTCAGTGCAATGAATTAGGACACATAAATTGATTAGCTATAAAATGATTTATTACTTTACATATTTAACAGTGCAACGAATTTACGCAACATGTGGAACAATGCGGCAGGGATAATTCAACCAGCCGAATTATGCTTGAACCATTTAACAGTTAAACATTTTATGCAACTTCCTATAAAATCCACTCTCAAATGAATATCAAGAACAGATGTGAGGGATTTTCTTTTTTTTTGGTAGAGTGTCTAAAAAAATGATAGGAAGATTTTTTATAGTTATTGATTATAATTGTAAAATAATTCAAAACTCACAAGATGAAAATTAATTTTCCTATCAAAATCCACCATTTATTAATATTCGTTTATCTATGATTTTTTTGAGTGGAGCAACAAACTAGTATTGTTGCTAGTATTCTTTCACTTGTGCGTTTTCTCTTGGAAACGGAGTTAGCAAATAGAAGCTTATTATTGTATTTACTGGGTAGTTTAATTAGAGAGTATACCAGCAAAATTTCTTAAATTAGTAGCAGGGCGGACCTAAAGTATATTATCAAGGGAAGTCAATTATTATAGTTAATTTCATATAAAAAATATCATAATAACTTTTATTTTATTTAAAAAATTAAATAGAAATTATCATATATAAGAAAAATAAATATTTTATAATTAAAATTCATGAAAAACATGTGTATTTACATAGCAAATCATCAAGTATAATCTTTAAATATCTAATCAAATTAAAAATTTAATAAAATTTAACTAAATAATTTTTTTTAGGAAGACCAAATTAATAAAATTAAACAATATATAAAAGAAACTGAAAATTTTAAGTGGCCCCTCCATGCAGTGCTAGCCGGCCCTAGTAGAACCAGACATATAAGGGATTAAACAAAATTTAAAGCAGTGTACAGTGTTCGGTCTATTATTCTTGGTCCTCCGTCAATTTTTTTTAGGCACTCCGCAAAATACAAAAAAAAAACAAAAAATTTCCTCACATATGCTTCCTGGCATCCATCTGAGAGTGGATTTTATAGGCAGCTTGTGGAAGCCAAAACGTTGGGATGTGGATCGACTAGCCTAAAATGTTTAGCCGTTAAACGATTCTTTAAACATAATTTAGCCATAATCCCTGCCACATTGTGTCACGTGTTGCGTGAATTTATTACACTATTAAATGTGTAAAGTCATAAATTATTTAACAGTTAATCAATTTATGTGTCCTGATTTATTGCACTATAGGCTGTTTTACTATAATTCAAAAAATGATGTATACAAGTAAATAATATCTAAATAAATATTTTTTATTTTTTATTTGGTGAAAAAGTTTTGTTATACTGTATCTTTTAAAGTTTTAAAATTGTTGTACCATTTTCGTATAAATTTACAAAATTATTATTGTGGTCTTTTATCATTTGTATACTGTAGGAGATATTAATATTATCTGAGCAAGTGGTCGAAAATCGAGCAAAATTTCATCAAGGAAAAGCCATTAGTATGATTTGTCGGATGGTGTGGTTCGGTCCCATCGGTTAAAAGTTTTAAAGTCTTTCATATTTATAACTTTTGAATAGTTTAAATTGCACATCATACTTACAAAAGATTTCACTGTATGAACAATTTTAAAATACTACTCACCCAATAGATCGTTCGTACTCTTAAAAAGCTACCCAAATTAAACAATTGAATATCATATTTATCGATCGAAACACTTACAAGACTTCTATTTATTCTCCGTAGAACTTCAAGTAAAATCTCAGCACAATTTGCCACTTAAAGCTTTTTTCCCTTGTTACTGTGCCTTTGAAGAATAAACATCAAGTCGATGAAGTGGCCCATATTGGCTTTTTGTTTTGTTTTGATTTTTTCCTTTCTCTGCCTCCGTGTAAGAATTCACTTCCTTCATTTCCTCACCAACTGCAAATACCCTCCTCTTTTCTTCTCTGTGCTTAACATATGTTTCTCCAAAACCAATTTCACACCATAATGAAGTCCAAACTGATCCTATTCATGATCTGTTCTCCCCACTGAAACTGCTTTAAACTCCATCGACGCTGACGCTTTGTTTACTCATTAAATCCGTGAGCATGAACATAACCTCCCCTCGTTTCTTCTTCCTTTTAATACTCCTTGCCTCCTTTTGCTTTTCCTCTTTACCTTTTGGAGTCACTCAGCAGCTGCCAGAAGATGAAGGTATGCACTTAAACATCTTACATACTCTCACGATGCATTAATATACAGCTGTAATCAGATCTTATTTTTTTATCTCTCATAAAATGTGATATATTATTGTTATTATAAATTTTTTGTTCAGTTTTTTATGCGTTTAACAAATAATAAAATTAAAGAATGTATAATTTTAAAAGTTGTAATTAGTATACAAATTAAGTAATTTCAATTATATGCGATGGATTAATAATAAATTTTTCTTGCCAGTGGCAGTGTAAAAAGAGTTAAGTTTCTAACTTTTAATTAAAAACACTTCTTTCTTGTATAATAGTTGTCTTTTTTTTTTCCTCAAAATCAATGGGGATTCGGAAAAAGCTAATAATTATTAATTAATAATATGCAAATTTTTATGTTAGTTGTTTGTTGTATTATAGTGCAAGCTCTCCAAGGCATAGCTAATACGCTTGGGAAGGACTGGGATTCCAGCATAGACAATCCATGCGGTGCACAACACGGTTTTAATTCGTGTTATGGCGTGAACAACGAAACTGCTGTTGTCATCTGCAATTGCAGCTATGCCGGTGGCGTCTGCCATGTCACCCACTTGTATGTGTCCCCTCATTCCTCATGTGTTTTATTATTAAGTTGGATAAAATTACAGAGAAATTCTTGTCGACCACCTATATTTTAAATACATGCCAATGTGACTTAATTGGATATATCTGTTGCCGAAGAAATATAACAAGAGCTTAACTAATAGCATATTTGAAAAATCACGAAGAAACATGACAATAGACAAGAGAATAACTAAGTACAAAAAAGTAAGTTACTGTATTAATATTGAAAAAACAATAGTTCTCTTGTTTTTATTTATTTTCTAAATATTCGCTATTATATGATTCAGGCAAGTATTTTCGTAAAATAGCTTTTAAAAAAATTCAACATATAAATATATATTTTTATATTAAATATGTTAATATTAAATAGTTGTGATTTTTAGTGCCTACATCAATATTAAATATTTATATTATTTAAATTATTAATAATAACTGTTGATATTATTATGATAATTATATATAATTGATGTCAATTAGCCATTTTTTTAATTAAGATAGAAAAGGGACATTTTAAAGTTTAAGAAAGTGAGTGTAGTGGAAGTGACAATAAATAAAAAGGAGTGATGATAACCACTCTCTTCAATCTATTATTTTTAAGTTTTTTGTGGTTCCTACTTAAAAATAAAAATTTTGATTTTTCACTTTTAGATTAGGTTAGGTGTATATGGACACCTATTTTTTAAATGTGGAAATAACACCACCCAAAATTATAAAATCATTTATAGTTTTTTTTTAAAAAAAGTTTGATCGTATGCCTTTAGTACAAAATATTATTCTAGTACTAGTATATTATCATCAATTATATTTTAATTTTTATATGATTTTTAAAGTAGTTGTGAAAAGTCAATTTTTAATAATAATATAATGAAATATAATTAAATGATTAGGTTGAAAAATTATTAATTATTAATAGAATGTAAAAGAATGAAAATTTGCATGATGTCGTGGAGTATAAATATAAATGAGCAAGTCAATGGAATAGAAAAGGCCACCTACTTGATGCGTCAATTTGGTCCACAAGTTGAAAAATGTAATTAAAAAAAATGTGCGGTCTATCTTTTGACTTTAGTTTTAAACTGTCATGCATGATTTTAAAGTGTCTTATATTTTTCACAACTTTTATTGTGTTGGTAATTTGGCCGTGTCTCTCACGCCCCCTAAAGCTATAATCGGGAGCTTTATAGAGGAGGAAAGGGAATGCATGCCCATTAATAAAATGGAGTAGAAAAGTGAGGAGTAGAGTAGAATAGAATAGTCACACTCTTATTTGTGAGTTTATAATTCAAGTTAGAGGAATGGAAATGAATATAAGTTTTATTTTTCATAAATTTTATTTTTCATTTTTGTTTTTTGATTTTATGGGTATAATTTCTATAAATATGAAATATAAAGGATTAAAATACTACAAACACAAGTCACAATATAGCTCTCTTCCCTCAATCCCCAAATTTGGGAGGATACTAATTTAACTCTGCATGATGACTAAGAAGGGACTTTCCCTCCCTTGCTGGCCCTTCTCTTCCCCCTTCCAAACAATATCCAAACACATGTTTAAGGTAAATGTCACTTCCATCCTTTGCCGCTCATTCCATTTTTTTTGACTCCCAATCATAACTTAAAAGTATGAGATGGTATGAAAAGGAGGAGCATCAGGATGGAGCATCGAATTGGTTCACAGATGTACTAATCAGTTTAACTAGAAGTTCGACAGAACTATAAATAAAACATATATTTATATTCCATTATTTATAAATATATTACTAATATATAAAAAAAATTAATAAAAAATATTAAATAATCTAGATAAAGGATTTAATTTGTATAACTAATAGAGTAAAACATGTATGAGTTTTAAAGTAAAAGGAGGGGGAATTAACTATATTTACTGATGTAATATAATGTGATCAGATGATCGTATAAAATAAATTACACTGACAATGTATTAAAATTAAATTCTTAAATAAAAAGTAATAATAATAAATGGTTACTGATATTTTTTGTTTATTTTTACATAACATACATAGGTTAAATATTCTAGCTTTTGAAGAATGTATATCACAATATAAATACAAATAAAGTATGAAAAAAAAAAATACTTTGACACCTACCAAAACTAGCAAGCTTCTTATGTTATTTGGACATCTAAAAAATAAGTGTCCATGAATATCCGTTTAAATCTAAGATTGGAGAGCAAGATGAGGAGCATTAAATTAAGTGGGGGGTCCCACAAGATTTAAAGGTGATGAATTGAGTGTCTACACGCAATACAGGATTGAAGATTTTAACAAAAATTTCTCTTCAAGATTTAAGGGTGATGAATTGAGTGTCTACATGCATTAAAAGGATTGAAGATTTTAACAAAAATTTCTCTTTCTTACATTGTCGTTGTTGTCAAAGTAGTCTTATTTGGACATATAAGTTATGAGACACCATGCCAATATGTTACTATTCACTATTGGATGGGGTGTAAATTCCATTTAGTGCAAGTCTCACACCGCATTTAATAATAGATGATAGTGTCTCGTTACGATGTCCCACAACTTGTAATCATTTCTCTTGTCATGGTTTGTGTGATGGTCCATGCAGGATTTCAATTTAAACATTAGTTAAACTTCATTTTTGTCCATTTATATTTCACTTAAACGTCATTTTTGTCCATTTATATTTCACTCTACCCCTCTTCTACCCCTTCTGTAACTCCTGTAACATCGATTAGCAGCAGATTTCTTGTTGTTTTGGTGCCATAAAGTAGCATCAGATTGCATTTCAATTTTGTAGTAAGATCCTTTGCATGTCCAGCGTCAAACCTCCCGATTTCTGGACAGCACCAGGTCTACCGCCGACCTATTTTGGTTTTGACATCACTGGTGAGAGTGGAATATGTGGAGGGAGATATAGACATTGTTATTGTCTTGTTAAGCAAAGGTGATGCAATGCATTTTGGGTCTGATAATAAAAGGAAGTGGGCCACCGAGCCACGTTTTGATGAAGGTGGTAAGGTTGACTGAATAGTTAGTCGTGTACTATGATGGAGATAAATTCCTTTCAATCTACGGTGAACATACATGGGTCCACTTGTTGGAAAATAATTCCTTCACAATACAAATCTATCAAATCGCAAAGGACCACAAGAAAATTAACGTGATTCGACTTCAATTGCCTACGTCCATGATTTCACAGATCAGTCCACTAATTTAATAAGGAATACAATCATCGATCTCTAACAAATCTAATATTTTTCACGGAACACATAGTCTAATACCACATTGTCAGAAACACTTTCAACACCAACTATCCTCACTTGTGTCGCCCTACTCATGAACCTTTTTAGACAAAGTTGCAAGCCCTACATCAGTATAACTTTTTTAGTAAAAGCTACAAACTCTCTATCATTGTAACTTTTTTGGAGAGAGTTTCAAACCCTTTATCAATGCAACTTTTCCGACAGAAGTTACAAACCCTCTGTAAGTGTTGAAACATCACATCAGCTTTATCACTTTCCTCTTCATCATCCTCATCATCACCATCTTCCTCTCAACTCTCCATCTTTAATTTCTCAATTCTATTTTCCACTCATATATGTAAACAATTCTACAAGCTATTATTCATAATAGTTTACACAAATAAATTTGACTACAATTATAATTATGAATAATTTTCAATTGTAGATAAAATCCTAACAAATCTACCTCATATTTTTTCTTCAAATATATATTTTTTCAAACCTTCTCCAAATATTTTCAAAATCTAAAACTATCAATAATAATTTTCAGTTAGGAATTTGGATTAAACCCAACAATCTCAACCTTGATCCAAATTTCACCCAATCTTTAAATTTTAAAACTTCACAAATCTTTATGGATGCTCCACCATCTTCACATATCAATTAAAAACTCCTCCACAAACTTGTAATTTCAAGTTTTGCATCTTTAGCACTAGAAACACTAGAACAAATCAAAACCCACTTTGATACTAGCTCTTGGGAAATAATTCCCCCGCAACACAAATCGATCAAATCAACAAAGCAAAAGAATACAAGAAAATTAACGTGGTTTGACTTTGACTGCCTACATCCTTGACTTCACAAATCAATCCACCAATTTAATAAGGAATAAAATAACTAATGTTAATAAATCTCAAACAAACCTACTATTATTTACGACACACACCACATAACACCACATTGCCAAGAAAACTTTTGACACAAGCTATCCTCACTTACATCGCCATTACTCATGGAACATAATATCATTAATGCAACTTTTTTGGATAAAGTTGTAAACCCTCCATCATAGCAACTTTTCTGGCAAAAGCTACAAATCCTTCATCAAAGCAACTTTTTTGACGGAATTTGCAAATCCTCCATTAGTACCACTTTTCTAACGAAAGCTACAAGCCCTTCACCAGTGTAACTTTTTTGGTGAAAGTTGCAAACCCTTCATCAATAAAACTTTTTTGGCAAAAGCTACAAACCCTTTATAAGTGGTGAAGCATCACATCAGTCTTATCACTTTCCTCATCACCATCACCTTCTTCCTATCCACTCTTCATCTTTAATCCTTCAATTCTATTTTCCATTTATATATGTAAACAATTCTATAAACTATAATAGTTTACATAATCAATATATTTCACCACAACTATAATCATGAATATTTTTCAATTCTAGGTAAAATCCTAACAAATCTACCCTATATATTTTTTTCTTCAAATCTTTTTTGTTCAAATCTTCTCCAAATATTTTTAAAACCGAAAACTATCAATAGCAATTTTCAGTTAGGATTTTGGATCAAACCCAACAATCTTCACCTTGACTTCACAAATCTTCACAGATGCTCCACCATCTTCACAGATCACTCAAAAACTCCACCACAAGTTTGTAATTCCAAGTTTTGCATCTTTAGAACTAGAAATAGTAGAACAAATCAAAATCCACTCTGATATCACTTGTTGGGAAATAATACCCCCATAACACAAATCTATCAAATCAAAAAGCAAAGGTACACATGAAAATTAGTGTAGTTCGACCTTAACTACTTATACCACGACCTCACAAATCAATCCACAAATTTAATGAAGAGTATAATCACCAATCTTAACAAATCTCAAACAAACCTACTATTATTTATGGAACACACCACCTAACACCACATTGTTAAGAAAATTTTCAACATAAGTTATCATCACTTGCACCGCCATTACTTGTGGAACACAACATCATCAATGCAACTTTTTGGACAAAGTTGTAAACCCTCAATCGCAGTAATTTTTCTAGCAAAATCTACAAACCCTTCATCGAAACAACTTTTTCGGCAAAAGTTGCAAACCCTCTATTGGGACAACTTTTCTAATGAAAGTTACAAACCCTTTACTAGTCCAACTTTTCTGGTGAAAATTGTAAACCCTTTATGAATGAAACTTTTCTAACAAAACCTGCAAACCCTCTATAAGTGGTGAAGCATCACATCAGTCTTATCGCTTTTCTCTACATCATCTTCATCATCACCCTCTTCCTCTCCATTATCCATCTTTAATCTCTCAATTCTATTTTCCACTTATATATGTAAATAATTCTATAAAATATTATTTATAATACACACTCAATAAATTTCACCACAATCATAATTAGGAATGTTTTTCAATTCTAGATAAAATCGTAACAAGTTTACCCTGTATATTTTTCCTTCAAATCCTTTTTTTTAATCAAATCTTCTCTAAATATTTCTAAAATCAAAAGCTATCAATATCAATCTTTTGTTAGAAATTTGGATCAAACTCAACATTAGCAACATTTTAATAGTATAATAGTAGTGTTATTGATAGAACTATATTCGAGTCTAGTTTCCAAACTCCAAGAATTCCATAGAATCCACTAATTTGATTATTCTGAATCTCATTTATAATGTGTCAATCCTATTATTTATAGCCCAAGTAACTGACTTATTATCCTACTAATATCTCTAACAACCTAACTAATTGCCAATAATACTTCTAACAAACTAACTGACTACTTTGGGGTATAACATTACCCTCCCCTTCAAAATAACCTTGCCATTGAGGTTGAGAAAATAAAAACAATTTATTTCTAATTACAATCTATTGTTTCTTATACAAAATTTTAATGAATACAAATAATCCCCGCCAGGATCTCATTGTATAATTGGGGCAGCAAAAAATTGGTTTGAGTGATTTATTGGCAACACAAAAGTTTTTCTATCAAATTGAATTTGGCCCAAGATATTAACAATATAATTTTCTACATAGTAATCCTTCTTGTTTGTGGATCGAATGTAGCCCAATTGGTCCAATTGGAAAACACCCAACACTTTCCCTTGTTGTGTCTCCTTTTGTATTTCTTCATTTTTCTGATTTGGAGTTGCTTGAACCTTAGCGTCATGATCAGCAACCCTTTCTTGATGTGTTGCTAATTTTGCTACTTGAATTTGTTGGGGGACAACTTCTTGATCTTGCAGATCTGGTGGTGGTTGTTGGGAGATCTTCTTGTTGGATTTGATCTCTTCTTCCCACTCAAGATCTAAATCTGAAACTTCATTATGGGAGATTTCTGGCAAAATAGGATGACAATCCTGTTGATAACAATGGAGAAATGTGATCTCGAAGGTCATCCATGTTGCAGTTGGATTGCCTTGACTCCATAACTGAAACCATTTAAGAGCTTGCCCTGTGAAACCCTTCTCTGCCTCTAGGAGTCTCTGCTCATCTGGTTTTCCTTTAGCATCCCAAAATGATCGTGCACAAATAGCCCACCACCAAGCATTTTTCCCATCAAACACAGGGAATTCCTCTTCAGGGGTGAGTGATTCTTTCAGTTTTGTCCTGGAAGAACCTCTCAATGAAAGCACCAATGATAGAACCATATTCGAGTCTAGTTCCCAAACTCCAAGAATTCCATGGAATCCACTAATTTGATTATTCTCAATCTCATTTACAATGTGTCAATCCTATTATTTATAGCCTAAGTAATTGACTTATTATCCCATTAATATCTCTAACAACCTAACTGATTGTCAATAATACTTCTAACAAACTAACTGACTACTTTGGAGTGTAACAGTTATTCAAACTGACCTTTCTGAATGATTTCCCACAAGTCAAGACTTATGCGTTTAATGAATAACTCCATCTCGTCTCTCTAATATGCATAGTCTCCACTATCAAACAATGGTAGTCTGTTGATAGAGTGTTCTTCTGCTATGTGGATGTTTTGTGCCATAACTCCTCAAGATCTTTGTCCTTTACAGTCGTTAGATTGCTCAACCTCTTAGAGGCCTAAGCTCTGATAGCACTTGTAGGTTAAAAAACACACAAGAAAGGGATTGAATCGTGCTTCACCTTTCTTTCCTTCTTTTGGTTTCTGAAAGGTTTAAACAAAAACTATCAAGTGTTTAACTTGTAGTGCAGTGGAAATAGCATTAGTCACTTCAGAAACCTACTTTCTGAACTATAACAGATATAACAAATTCACATGTAAGTTGGTTATTCAGAAAAATAAAATGATAAGAACTAAGTAGAGAAAATAAAAGAGTTAAATGAGAAGAAGATATTGCATAGATTTTTTTTATATTGGTTTGGTCAACCTGTCCGCATCCAGTTCTCAACAATTATTGAGTTCCACTAAAAGCCTTTATCAACTCGAGAAAGTTGGATAGTCTTTGTTGTGACCTTCCCAAGCTCTTATCTGTGACTAGTAGCTAACTCTATTGTCACAAACTGAGTAGTCTTTGACCAGCCTATTCAAGCTAAACTAGTAACTAGTAGCTAATCTTTACTGCCACAAGCTAAGTAGTTTTTCACTAGCCTTTCTAAGCTAATCATGTGACTAGTAGTTCACTTCTACTGTCACGTTACAAGTAATCTTTACTTAGTCTCTTCAAGTCATCTCACACCGATTACTACTGGATCAATGTTACAAAGGTTTGTGTTTTGGTTTATCACTTGAACTAACCTACACTCAAGTTTCCGTAAGATGCACAATAATAGACCTGGGAAAAACTTGAATGACTTCTTTCTATGATTCTTTCTTGGAATAGCGCATGATCTACTAAGAACGTAGAAAGAAGATTTTTACAGATAAGAAACTGATTACAAGATGTAATGAACTTTACAAAAGGATGAGGAGAAATTTTCTCAGCATTTCAACACTTATACAACGTCAAGATCTTCTTCATTGTAAGCACAACATCTTTATTTATAGATGGTCTACATTTATGACTGTTGCCTTTGATCAGTTGTCCAAGTTGCACTTGTTGATAATCTATTTATGTCTTGGAAATGTAGTCTAGAGGAATAGCTTGTTGTCTGTCAAAGCCGTTGCAGAAATCATTGTGAAATAAAGGTTTCTGATGTCACATTCAGAAACTACTTTTTACTTTCTAAACGAGGGTTTTGAACTCTTCTTTCTAGAAGTTGAGTTATTGACCAAGTTGGTAGAAGAGATGTTACGTCAGTCTGTAACTGGGTTGACTTCAAATTTGAATTTCAAGATTCCCTCCTTTTCTTGTAAAGTGCACTGTTTCATTGTGAAGTGAACTTTCTGAAGTGCGTTATCAGTTTCTTGATATTTCTTTAATCTTCTAGTCTTCAACCAGAGCTTGTAAATGACGAAATGATTGCGATCATGATTATTGAGGGATATAGAACACATTGGCTTTAGAGATGGATTGAAATCTTCACTTGAAGCATACTTTCTGAAGCCTCGTGCGACTTTTTGAAGATCTATGCCTTTGTTTCTTGTACACGATGATTTTCTTTAACCCGTCAAGCATGTATACGTTCATTTCATGATATAATTTTCACTTGCATTAATTTTCCATCTTTTTAAATGAGATAAATTATGTTTGCACATGTAAAGTGAAATTATTTTCGTTTTAGAAAACGTGTTATGCTAATGAAAAAGCCTATTTAATATTTTAAAAAATTTAAGGTAAACATTAGTCATTCTTCAAAATATTTTCTCTAAATTGATTATATTATCACTCAAAATATTTTGCATTAATGCTTTCTAAAAGGTTCTGTAGCTAAAACTAACATCCTACTTAATTTAAGAGGTGGCGTGATTGAATAATAGATTCAAATTGTAAGTGTACTCCAAATATATTAACAATTTTACCTAATAAAATTCATATCATAGTCTTCAATTATGTTTATATCCATGCAATTTAATTGACAAGGACCAGATAGAATGTCAATCTATTATTGACATGTCAATTAACATGCCATATCTAAAACGCATGATGACATCGTAAAGGAAATGGAGTGAGGGACTCAATATAACTCACATGTTGCTACTTTGAAAACTAAAAAGTTGATTTATAGATTCCAAGAACTAAAATGAGTTTTGCATAAAATTTTAGGAACTAACATAAACATTAACTCCAAAAAAAAAATTAAATAGTAGTGAACCTATTTATTTTTTCTTTTGGTAAGCCTTTTGTTTTTAAGGGGGAAAATAGAAAATGCTAGCACATATGGACAAAGATGGGAGATGAGATTCATGCTTTGGTTTAATATTAAGTAAAGTCTTAAATTCTGATCTATAATAATAACAATAATAATAATAACTAATTCTGATTTAATTTTACCCTCATAATCTAATTGAAGCTTCTTATGCTAGTTTTTAAAAACTTGGATAATATATAATTGAGAATTTGAGATAGCAGATCCAATTGATCATGATACTATAATTGATTACCTTTCATATAGTTACTTGTGTTTAGATTACATCTACAATTTACTAAACAATTATGTTATTTTTTGGGAAAATTGTACTTTATCCGTTAATTATAGGTTATATGCACTTTAAATCCTAAATTTTAAAAATATGCAGTTTGATCTCTGAACTTTTTTAAATGTACAAATTGATCAATCTGTTAATTTTTTCCATCAATTGTTCATAAAAATATAGCAAATTTAAGATATTTTATGATATTGGGTTGCACATTTAGAAAAATTTAGGTGATCAATTTGCATATGTTTCAAAATTTAAGAATATAGTACACTTACATTTGACTAAAATATACATTAAATTTATAAAAGTTCAGGAAATTCATTTGTATATTTTTAAGTTTACACATTAAAATATACATAACATATAATTCAGGGAATAAAAGTCATTTTTCCTTTCTTATTAATTGGCTTCATTTAGCCCCAAATTCACATGTACATAGTTGAGAGGTTAAAAAGCAAGAGCTGAATGACAAAAAAAAAGAGCTGTACTTGAGAGAGGAAAACAGTAAAGCTCGTCATTGTCATTTATTTATCTACAAAGTTATTTAAACCCTTAAAATTCAAGACATTCAACATAAAAAATACGAAAATACACGAGATTCACCACTTTTATATTTTTCTTTTCTCCATCTTTTCTCTCCAACTGCCTCTTTTCTTTCTTGGTTATCCTTTCTTGGTTATCTAGGTGTTCCAAAAACTGGGTTCAGACATCTTTATTGGCTTTTTTTTTTTTAATATCTCTATTGTTTATTTATTCGATGTTCATTAATTAATGGTGCCGTGAATACTTACGCTTTTCCTTTGAAAAAAATCGTTAATATGTCTTTATAACAAAAATGTGTAACGCATGATTATATGACAGTTCCACAATATACAAAATTTAAAAACATTTTATGTTCCCGTTTATTTTTATAATGTCATTGAAAACCATTATTTTCATGGTTAAATGAATGAGCAGATGTTTGAAACGACAAAATCTCTCGGGTACACTCCCACCCGAACTGGTCAAGTTGCGTTACCTTCAAGATATGTATGTACTTCTCTGGCTTTGCTACGTTCAACCTCAATTTATGGAATTTTTTTCATTATTTCTTGAACAACATTCATCTACGTATAATCCAGCATACTCTCTCTCTTTGTTACAGTGATCTTTATTTCAACTACCTGAATGGTACAATTCCTAAAGAATGGGGCTCCATGAATCTTACAACCATGTATTCTCTTTGATCTCTATGTTAACTTTTTTTCAGTCATTATTCTATATGAGTATGATGACCCTGACAAGTTTTATTTTATGGAAATGAAACTGTTATTAATTTTTTACGTGAAAAGGTCATGTGATCTCTTATTATTAATTTTTTTACATCATATATTTTGTTTATGTTTCATATTCTAAATTAATGATAAGAGATCATACACGTCCTTATAATTTTCTTTGACACATTTTATTAAGATTAACAGAATAAATTAATGTAATGTTATAATTTTCTTAATTTTACAGTAAAAGTAATATATTGCAATAACTTATCTGTTATAATTCTCTCACAATTTATTGGATTAAACTTGCGGGATAATACTTGATTTGATTTTAAAAATATTTAACATTTTAAAATTAAAATTTTAAAATTCATAATAATTAATAAAATTATTTTGTTATAATTTCTTTTGTATTATATCCTGTAACATGAGATTTAAACATAAATATCAAAATGTATAAGGAAGAGTATAATAAATTTATTAATTTTTAATTTTATTGAATAAAAAAATTTATTAAAAATTAATAATAAAATATTTTATGTAAATTACAATTGTATACACTACACTAACAAATATTGCAATTAAATTATAATTTAAAATTAATAAATATTTATATAGTAATGTTTATATTGATATTAAAATTTATAATTAAGTAATTAGTAAAATTATTATTTTATAATACTTTTTTCCCTGATAATGATCTCTTTTTTCCTTGGTATATTTCTACTTATAATTTGATTTATTTAGGATGATAAAATGATAAGTACCGTGCCAAATACTCTACAATAAACAAGTCATATATTACATTAAAAAAAAAAAGAATATCAAGTATTGTACAATCATTACACTATCAAAACTTCAAGACTTATATTATATTCTAAACTTATCTTTACCAAGTAATATGACCTTATAAAAACTTCAGGCGTCATGAAGCTAATGAAACGGGTTTCTTCATTGTGACAGTTCTCTAGCAGGAAATCGATTAACGGGTTCAATACCACCAGAGATAGGAAACATTTCCACTCTCCAATATTTGTGAGTTTCTCGTTATTATCCACCATATGTAAAAATAAAAATTTCCCATATCGAATGTTTGTACATGCAAATAATTTCATTGGAACATAATTAATTATTAACTTGAAATGGATAGTGTCGTGTCGTTCAATCAATTGTCTGGAAATCTTCCGCCTGAGCTTGGGAAGCTGACCCAACTTCAAGGACTGTAAGTCTTCCACCAATTTATTTTATTTTCCATTTCCACCCTTTGATCTCCTTGATTGATGATTGCTACCCAAATATGAAAGCCTCACCAATGTTTCGAATTTACTGATTTAGTTTTAGTTCCTGACTAAGCCAGCCATGCATCTTGTAAAGTAGAATGCATCATCCACCTTGAAATCTAATGGGTGAGATTTTAAGATGTATTGATATACCTATTACGCCATTATAATTTTTAAATTAAACCAAATTTTATCAGTATAATCGTGGAATTTAACAAATTATTCTGGGGATATTTATGGTCACACAAATCATTTTTTATCATTTTAAAAATATATATAATATATTGTAGTAATTTTAAATTTTCTTTGCATGATTTTCACATTATATATATATATAGCCCTAAAATTGAACATAATTTTTGGGGACATTTCAAGATCATGCAAATAAATTTTTATCCCTTTTAATATATATATTTTTCAATGAATCTAATATATTCACCACCAGAAGCAATAATTAATTCTCTCGAAACGTAAAGCGGACAAACATGAGTATTGACTTTGAAAACACTTTTAAAATACATTTAATCGTGATTTTGAAGTCTAGCTAATATTGAAAAATTATTGGTATATTAATACATCTTGAAATTTCACCAATTGCTTTCAAAGTACAAGCTGTAACTTACATTACAAGGTGCATGACAGTCTTATTAGTGCTTATTTTCATAATTCTTATTTTTGTTGTGTGTGTGTGTGTGTGTGTGTGTGTATAGGCTAATTGACTCCAACAATTTTAGTGGAGAGCTACCAGCAACACTCGCCAACCTGAAATCATTGCAGGATTTGTAAGCTTCATATTTCTATTAATAAACTGATAAACAATACTGCTGAACTGGCGGTATAATAATTTTCCCTTGTTTCATGCCCTTACACTTTGCAGTGAACTTGGGGACAATCAATTCTCTGGGAAGATTCCTGATTTTATTCAAAACTGGACAAGTCTCCGTACATTGTGTGAACCCTTTGTTTTATTTATTTTATCGTCGGCTTTAATTATTTTTCTATTGTCGAATTACACATATAGTTCTTCTCTGAAGTCACTTATGCATGTTTGATTCATTTTCACAGAAAAATTCAAGGGAGCGGACTCAGTGGGCCAATTCCTTCTGGAATTTCAATTTTGGGAAGCTTAACTGACTTGTGAGTGTGATATTTTTTTTATAGATAGCAAAGGCTAGCTTGAAAGTTACTTTCACTTTCATTGTGTTTAATTAGCTATGATTCTAATTTTATATGCAGGAGAATTAGTGATCTCAACGGAACGGAAAATTCTTCTTTTCCGCAACTTAGTAATATGACAATGGATATTCTGTGAGTTGATATTGTTGATTTGACTATTTCAAAAATATAGTTGAACAAGTGGCACTCATAAAAGGTTCTGCCTATTTGATTGTTTAACAGGGTTCTGAGAAGTTGCAACATTAATGGCACACTACCCCCATTTCTTGGAGCAATGACACAATTAAAGATCTTGTAATTGCATACTTTCTCATTTCGTTAGATTGCAATCCCTAACTCACGGCTGAAGCTTCTTCTATATATGTTTAGTTATGTTGTAACTTTCAGGGTATGTTTGGAGTGTAAAATTGTATGAATAAATTTTATTGTATTTTTATGCATGAATCTTATTCATTAAAATTTATACTGCATTATTACTTCTAACCAAAAAACCATTAATATTAATTACTACATTATTACTTCCAAACAACCATTAATATTAATTCTTGCATCTTAATTATGTGAGTATACGGCTTTTGTAGGCCTTTCAAGAGGTTGCAAGAAATTATTTCTGATGATCATCTTCTTGATCATTTTTCAACTCACACTTGATATAATGTTTTTCATTTTTTTTTCCAGAGACCTCAGCTTTAACAAATTGGCCGGATATATTCCACCTGCCTACGCTGACAACCTCTCAACAGTGGATAACCTGTAATAAATTTATCATACTTTCCTAGTAGTAGTTCTTAATTTGCCTATATTTTTAAGAGTAAATTTATAGTTCAGTTGTTGAAATTTTTTTGTTTTAACACTTTAGCTTTTATATATATATATATATATATATATATTTCACTTCCACCTAAATCAGCTTTGCTATATAGTATGAGAAGAGAAGATGCGAATGAGTACAAAGTGATTTGGAAAATATTTATTGGATGAAATAATCGAGAATCACAGATGGAATACGAGAGAGAGAGAGAGAGTCTTTTGTGAGAAATTCTTATGTGACATTTAACATGTTCGTACTGGAAATTACTAATTTAGTTTCGTAACATTCAGATTTTTCCTTTTTTTTTTGTTGGTCTTGTTTTGCTGATGATCTAACTCTTCTATAGGATAAACTTCAATCCAAAACTCTCTCATATTTACCATTGTTGGCTACAACCTATTACTTTTATTCATGTTTAGTTCTGGAAACAGGTCAGGTCAATAACCTAGACTTCATCTCCGCTAATACGACAGAGGCAACTTTATATAGATCTAGGCTTTGGTCCTTCTCTATAAAAACTATTTAATAGGCCTTTTTAAAAATAATTTTAATATAATTGATAGTTTTTCTTAACGAATCCCTATTAATGGTCCATGTATAATACTGATTTTGTTTTCGATGATGTATTAATTTCTTCATGCTTTTTAATATAGATACTTAACGGGGAACTCTCTCACGGGATCAGTGCCTACTTGGATGAAAACAGGTCTCAATAGGTACGTTCTCTTTCATCGGATGCATACTTATTAATTGGTTGGATTGAACAATACGTGTAATTTGTTCATATAAATACTATAAACATATAATATAATTGGTTCCTTTTTCAGTTCATTATTCTGAGTGGACTTGCGCTTTAGTCTTTTCCCTTTTTCCCCGTATTCCCATCAAAGTAAAGTAGCTTTAGTTGATATAGGTTTTTTGTTTCGTCCATGGGCATTAAGTGCATAGCAACCAAATATGTTGCAGTGTTTATTGATCACCAAAAGCATAATCGATCCTAACATAAAATATTAATTTGGCCGTATTTTGATATAAAAAATCAAGAAAATAAATAAACCCTTCTATGTAAGAGAGTAAAAAGCAAATAAAACATGTTATTGCTTTGTTCTAGTTCTACGGAAATCTGATGCTTGGTCCACTATATCAATTTAATTACCCTTGTTGGGTTAAGTTAGACTATGACTTAAATATGTATAATTAATCTATTGTCATAATCCAACCTAGGTCAAGATCAAGACATAGGGAATAGAAACATGTTCCTTCACAAGCCTTAGATGGAAATCTCCCATGTTTTATCAGATATTTTCACAAATTACAACCACAACTTGTAAATTCCATGGATAAAACCATAGAATCGGGTTTTAAACATTCTCAGAATGCACCCTCAATAATATAATAACCACTTAGCATATAAATTCCAATTAAAGTTCTCCAAACCAAAATATTTATTTCCATATCCAAGACAAAACAAACAAAACATGTTTTTAACTTGGCAAAAGAAACACAGTTGTAATACTTTAATGTCTCATATGAAAAACATAATATAGATTAAAACCAATAAATATATAGATTTAAAAATACATTACATAACAAAACCATAATCATACAATCCAAGAACCATGGCTTTGACATATGGAGCATCACAAACAATTCTAACAAACTAAAACTAATAATGCAGATTCCAATATGAAGAATATACGCCAATATACGCCAAGGCTAATGTCTACTACCATTAGCCATAGGTCCTATTAAAGATTATCCTAAAAACATATATTAAACTTTATATATATCTTACTCACTAAGGTCTCACTATTTTGATAAATGGGTTATCCCCACAGGTCTCAAACCCTTTCCTCAAATCCATAACAAAGGTCCATAACTTTCAAATATTTCAATTATTTGAAATGCAATATTTCTTTAGGCAAGTTCCAAATTTACAAATCACATCATATTGTCTTATGTGTCAATTTTCATAAAACATAAGCTGACATAATAGGTCTAAATTCCTCAAATATATTTAATTTTGCTAAATAAACATTTTTCAACTTCTCAATTACTAAAATATGTTTTAAACTAATGTAGCATGCATAAAAATAATTATAGTGATAATGTCTACCCACAAACTGGTTCTACACAATTGAAGACCAAATTCCAAGTGCTACCATCCAATGGTTAATGTAAAACTACTCTATAACTCCAAGAACAAGATAAATACAATATTAGTGATTTAATAATGCCACTAATTAATATTTATCCCTAAAATGTAGAATCCCTAAATTCGTGCACATAAGATTCCAAATCCCACCCCCAAATTCCCCATTAACAACCATAGAGAGCTCAAAAGAATAAATAGAACAAAATTGATGTTTGCTAACTACTCTAAGAACAAGATTAAAGGTAGAAAACACCAAGAATTCATGGACTCACCGATTACTCTCTTAGAGAGAGACACTGAACAAAGGGTAGAGAGAGAGAGAGCATGAGCTACTAGGTGGACGGAGGAAGGTCGTGTGCCAACAACGATGCTGGTGTGGCAATAAAGACGGCGGAGGCGGTGATGTTGCGGTGGAGAAAGAGATTTAAGAGAGGGAGAAAGAAAGAAAAGAAAAAAGAAAAAGAGAAAAGAGATATGCTATGTGTACGTGTGTGAGAAGGAAGAAGGAAGAAAGAACAAAGAAAAGAAAATAAAGAGGGAGAAGGAAATTAATAGAGTCAGTTCCTCCTATTAAATATTATGCTTACAAATATTTACTTGATTTAACCTATGTTTGCCAAACTCAGATCTAGTCTATTTTATTTTTCATACTAACAACTATTTAAAGACTTAAACAAAAACAAATTCCAGGTTTATTATATCTGTATTCTCAAAAGTAGACTAAGTCTAACCTATTAGTTGACATCAATGTTTAAAACTCATACTGGACTGGCCAGTCCGAGTAGCACAACAGATTGGTGTTGCAATGGAACTAGCATGAACCACTCCAACTAGGTTATTTTTAGGACAAAACACGGACCAACTATCAATTCAAATAAAAAATAACTCAAACAAAAAAAAAAGTGAGTCGCCAACCATTGCTTTGCAAGGAAATGGCCGCTTTAGATCCATTGTGAGCATGGTTGCCACTCGTCCTTAACCTTAAATTTCTTGGTTCCCATTGCCGCCATGCTTCTACATTCTGCAATGTCTCAAACTGTTGCCTTGTTGGCAAACAGGTTGTGCAAAGTGAAAATAAAAAGAACTGTGCATGTGTGTGTGAGTGAGAGAGAAGGGGAGGGGGGAAGTAAGTTGATGAAGGATTAAGGAAAGATGAAAGGACACAGAGAGGGAAATGTCCATGTGGTAGCCTAATGTGCTTGAGAAATAGTGAGTGTTATAAGTAAGACAAAAATTCAGGGTTACACAAGTTGTGAGTGTTTATGTTTTTTTCTTTTGAGTTGAAAAAATTTGCATTTACCATAAGGTCAAAGCCCAAAATGTGGAACACTTTTAAACAGTAGAAAAATGGGCTTAACTTTAAGATTTAACCAATAAAACTATCAAATCAAGATGGGTTAGGAAATTATAGGCTTCATGTAATATTTTCATTTTAGATATATTAATTATTTATGTAGACAACTATACATGTTTATTTATATATTTATAGCATATGAAATTTTATAGTGTGTTAAATATTTAATTATTTTTATTATTTAATTATTTTTGTTTGGACTTTTATATATTTGTTTAACTATATTCTTTTAATTAATTGAACCAACCACTCAGTATTCTGTCGGAGTATCCACATTCAGTTTTAAAACCATGCCTGATATAGGCCCTTTTTATGGCATTAACTTGACATTATAAACTAGTTGGTTTGACCCAAAAATCTATTTAGAGATATACTTATTATAATTTATTTTTGAAAAATCCAAAATATCTACTCTTAAATTTCATGTGTCGGCGGCATTGTGCCTACATCCCCGAAATGTGAATCAATCATTTTCTTCAGCCACATACATTACAGGCAACCAATTTCATCTTTAAAAGGAAAAAAAATTATATAAGAAAGCACAATCTAATGCTTTCATTCTTAATTTTTAGTTCACTGTAAAACATGAAGGATTGAACCTTCCATGGAGGACATAAATCTGAAATCAAGAACTAGGCTATGGAGGTGGAATTTATATTTCATTTTATTTGATAAATAACTCACTTCAGGGAGATTTATTTAGTTTAACATACAATCCCAAAAATTATTTGTCTCAGTCTCGGGATAATTGTTGAGACAATTTTTGTACCTCCCAAAAGGAGGATGCTAGAGACATGTCTGTGGCATACAAATTAATTTTTTAAAAATAATATTCTTAAATATTTCATTTTTTATCTTTTCCTTCTTCACTTTTTACTTTTTCTCTCAAATTATAACTTAATCTTCTTTATTTTTTATCAAATACATGTCCTGTACATCTTTACCAAACACAACTCCATCTCTGTTTTCAATATCGTCTTTGTCTTTACTGTCCCATTGTCTTCATCTTTTTTGTCTCAAGACAGGTACCAAAGATTTTCTAAAGGATTGTATTATTTCTATAGTAGTGCCCAGCGAGATTTTTTTGCTCTCAATCACATTTAGACCATTCATATATATTTTTTATATATCTTCTCTTTCTTAATTTTTTATATTTGATGATTGAAAATCACCCAGAGCAAGAAAAGTAACTTGCTCCAAGAGTATCTATCTACGTATTTTTTCGATCATTTTGGAATTTTTAAGCTCATAGAGTTTCATTGTGTCTGCATTTAATCATTAGATTATTTTTAATGATGGTAATATTCTTGGGAGTCTTTGGAGTTCAAAAATGTCTTCGTGTCTCTTTGATTCGCATATCATATATAACACTCAAAATTTTCTACTTTTATATAGATATAGAGATCTTTCATACAATAACTTCAGCATTGAAAGTCAAGGGAGTACACCATGTCAAGTTGGAAAAGTGTAAGAATCCTTGCTTTTGTATGTTTTGTTTTCAAATTTAAGAACCTGTATATGTGATAAGTAATAACCTTTTCTTATGTCATAGGAACTTGTTTGCTAGCTCTTTGACAAAGGATGAATCGTAAGTTTGGTATTCTACGTGCTAAATTATTTGTCTTACATGAACAGAAACCTTTTCATTTCCCTTGTTGTCCAAGGGATCAAATAGTATGTATGACAAGGTTATGCCAACTTATTTTGCTTCTTCCATCATTTTCTCAGAGGACAAGCCTCGTGTTTGGGAAACCCAGATTGTTCTACAAGTAAGTTCTCTGTGCTGAATTTCCTACAGAATGCTACTGTCACTACTGCTTTAGCATTTTAAAGCTTTTCTTTGCCCTTTTATGGGTACAAGAGGAAGCGGAAACAAAGATTCCTATGCTTTTACATAAGATCTAGACTAATAACCCACAACCTCTCTGGGAATTCTTCGGCATCATTTTCAAAGTATTTATATGTATTGCTCAAAAGATCAATACTTTATAATGTAAGCCATAAAAGAGAGCAACATATCATGGTAGGGATTTTATCCTGGTTTGCTCTCTCTGCATTGGTACTTCATCGAGTAACTCTTATGTTCATAAATAGGACAATTTTTTTTTCCCAATGTAACCAAGGATTATGCATTTATTTGTTGATATGGCAAGTGTCTAGATTTGGCCACCCTACATCTGGTTCCAAGAAATGTTTCAGAACTCATATGGAAGGCATATATGAAGCTCTTTCAAATGGGTTCTTGTTTGTTTTCCAGTTGACTAAATCTAATAAGATTTTATCTGTTAGTTACTTGCACGATTAGGAATTTTATTCGTTGACAATTGCAAATGGCAAGTTATCTTCTTTTTCTTATTCACAAAAGCTAGTGAAAGTCTTTGAGCATACTTTACTCAACTTGTGTGTGTCAAGAGATATAGAATATCAGCAACACCTCTCTGACTGCTTGTTTTCACCAACATTTCCAAAAGGAAAGAAAACTAGACAATTAGACAAGTACATAATGTGTTAGAGTATAAAATCATTCATGTGCCTCTAACCATCAATTTAAACTTTTAGGAGAGATAGTATCAGAGCCGCTATAACCAAGCAGTCAATGATTCAATCATTGTTATCCCTTGTTATAATAATTCATGCTTCAAACCTTAAAAGAGATATATGCATGTATTAGAGTAGAACACCACTCATGTCCCCCTACCCATCAGTTTAAGTTTTCAGAAGAGATAGTTGAATTGATGCAATTTTTAATGTAAAACTAACTTGAATAATGTGATTTTTTCTTTTTATTTACTTTGATTGAGATATTTGAATGGTTGCTCAACTTTTTATGCTTGTCACAGCCGCCTCATCTCTCTATATAAATTGTGGCGGACAATCTATAATAGTCGATGAAAACAAATATGAAGAAGATACAGAAGTAGCAGAACCAGCTAAGTACTTCAAGAGTGCAAATGGAAATTGGGCATTTAGCAGCACCGGTGATAATATTTATCAGGTTTCTATCATATCTAACAACTCTAAGCTCTTTGTGCCGAATGCGGGGCTCTACATGAATGCACGTAGTTCTCCCCTTTCTTTGACTTATTATGGATTTTGCCTTGAAAATGGAAACTACATGGTAAATCTACATTTTGCGGAGATCGTGTTCACTGATGATCAAACATATAACAGCCTAGGAAGGCGTGTATTTGACATCTATATTCAGGTACAAGACCAACACCTTTTCTATACTTTTCATGAAGGTGGTTCATGTAGATAAAAGACAATCATTAGAAACATAAAATATTATAAGTACCTCAGATACATATTGTAGAATTTTTTCCACTTAGCACTTCACTAATCGTCTTAATTCATAAAACCAGTTGCTACAATATTTTAAAAAAATTATGAAGACTCCAATATAGTCTTATAACCATCATGAGGGCATGGAGGTTTGGATTTGAATGTTGTAGGGAGACCTGAGGCAAAAGGACTTCAATATTGCAGAAGCAGCAGGAGGAAATTACAAGAAAATTATAAAACCATTCCTTGCAACGGTGACTAATAATACCTTAGAGATTCGCTTTTATTGGGCTGGAAAAGGGACAACTGGTGTCCCTAGTGTCCCTACAGCTATGTATGGTCCTCTTATATCAGCTATATCAGCTATATCTGTGAAGACTGGTGGGTTGTACTTAAATACTTCTCTTTTAATTCCTAAACTGCGTTTGTTTTAAATTTTAGAAAAAAAATATTATGAAACTTGAATTTTATATATATATATATATAATTGAAAAAGTTAAAAATTAATTTTTTTTAGAAGCTATTTTTTTAACTTATATAAACAAGTTGAAAACTAATTTTCTTTTTTAGATTCTGATTATTTTTTAAAAATTATCCATATATACCCAAAAAAAAAAAAATTTTGGGGTTGGAAAAAGTGATTTTCATCCCCTAGAATCCCAAACAAATGCTCTTTTTTACTTTGCTGCTTTCATCTTAATGCTATCATCTAATATGTATAGCTCTTAAGTCTTGTGTACTAATCAAGCTGATTATACTTATCACAGAAAAAGGAAGTAGCTTATCAGCAGGGGCTGTGGTTGGAATTGTGGCTGCAGTAGCTATTATTATCATCTTGGTATTAGGTATACTTTGGTGGAAAGGCTATCTAGGGAAGAAAAATTCTTCAGCAAAAGGTGATTACAAAGAAATTATTATCAGTTTTTTTTTTTTGGAAACAAATGGATTTTTCACGTTTAGTTACTTCCAACACACATGATTATTGATCCAGAGTGTCCATATGAAAATTTTCCAATATAAGAGGTTTCTGATCTTTCTTTTGCTTTAATCAACAGAGGTAGAGGGTTTAGAACTGCAAACAAGTGTGTTTTCCTTACGAACAATCAAAGCAGCAACAAATGACTTTGATATCACCAATAAGATTGGAGAAGGAGGATTTGGTCCCGTGTACAAGGTATTTTGCATAATAGAATATATTATTGTTGAAAAACCATTCGTGTATTATACTTGTATATGCCATGTTTTGAAAATTCTATTTCAACAATCCAATAAAATTATAATTTGTAGGGATGTCTACCAAATGGTACAATAATAGCAGTCAAGCAACTTTCCTCCAAATCAAGGCAAGGGAACCGTGAGTTTTTGAATGAGATAGGAATGATTTCTGCTTTGCAACACCCTTGCCTTGTTAAACTCTATGGTTGTTGTGTTGAGGGAGATCAGCTATTGCTGGTATATGAATATTTGGAAAACAATAGCCTTGCCCGTGCTTTATTTGGTAATTATTCTTACTTTGGTTGTCATGTTTGTGATATTCCATATCTACTTACTTGTGTTATATACCTGACTATGTGATACCATTGCATGATTCCTATCATATTCACATGTAAGGCCCAGAAGAGCACCAAATAAGATTGGATTGGCTGACGAGGCATAGGATTTGCATTGGAATTGCCAGAGGCTTGGCATACCTTCATGAAGAATCAAGACTAAAAGTAGTTCATAGGGACATAAAAGCTACTAATGTGTTGCTTGATAAAGATCTCAACCCAAAGATATCTGATTTTGGTTTGGCCAAGCTTGATGAAGAGGACAACACTCATATTAGCACCCGAATAGCAGGAACATAGTGAGTTCTTGTATTTTAATTTCTTGTATGGAAATTTTGTTGTATGATATGATTGGTTTATGAAGGTCTTTAGTTTTACCACCCTTATTATCATGGATAGAAAATTAGAAAACTTAAAAACAAATATGATGTTAGCTCTAAATGGCTTTTTATTGAAATTTTTATATTTGACAGTGTAAAAACATTGATTGCTCACATATGTGGTAAGGTTTGGTTGTTTTTTGTTTTTGAGGAGAAAAACACAGAAAACAAATGAGTGTACGATATTTCTAAAGTTAATGTATTTGTAAACTTTTTTATATTTATTGTGCAGTGGATATATGGCTCCTGAATATGCCATGCATGGTTATTTAACTGATAAAGCAGATGTCTATAGCTTTGGGATTGTTGCTTTGGAAATTGTGAGTGGGAGGACTAATACGACTCAACGACAGAGAGAAGAAACATTCTATTTGCTTGATTGGGTAAGCATTCTCATGTCTAGTTTATGTCAATTGTCTTTTAAAATGTTAACCAGGATGGGCTATGTTCTTTGAGTATCAATTTATTAATAATAGTCAAATCAATCTCACAACTCCATTAAGAGTGACACACTTTACCCTAAACTGCTTGTTATTTTCAATAGTTCTATGTATTCTTTCAATTTTCTGGCTATGCAAATACCTACAAGGCCTTACAATGTAAAAGTATTCAAACTGTGATACAATATTATAATTGCTTCTTACTCAACCCTAACAAAAAGGAGTGCTTCCAATTCCATTGATTGTTAGAATTGACTTTCGAATAAACCTGCTTTAATTTCTCTTATCATTTTGCATAAAAAGGCACGTTTGTTGAAAGAGAAAGGTAATCTAATGGAGCTGGTTGATAGAAGATTGGGTTCAAACTTCAACAAAGAGGAGGTGATAGTGATGATCAACGTAGCTCTCTTATGCACTAATATGTCTCAAACAGTTAGGCCTACAATGTCTGCAGTAGTAAGCATGCTAGAAGGCAAGATAGTTGTTCCAGAACAAGCTTCAGAGTCAAGTGAGTCATTGGATGAGAAGAGGTTGGAGGCATTGCGGCTGTATTATAACCAACTGGAGGAGACTATCTCAGTAGAGGCACCGTTGACTGCTTCATCTACTTCTGCAAAAGATCTTAATCCTATCCATTTGGACTCCTCACCTTGAGAAGAGAAATTAAATTAGTGTCTGTTGGTCTAAAAAATTTCATTAAGTACGTACTAGTTATATCCTATCTTGCAATTAGTTTGTTTCTAAAATTATTGTTTCCATATAAATCTAAGCTGAATTCCACCATGTATTTTATTTCTCCTTGTCGTAATACTTTTTGTTGATACCCAAATTAGTATATAATGATTGCCATTTTTTTTAAAATTTGTTTCAACATTCCTAGCTTGGAATGGATGTTCTTGAAGGGTCCAGGGGCCAATGGTTTGGTCAGAACGTTTGCAACTTGGTGAGCAGATTGGATAGGTAGCAAATGGATGAAACCACCTTGAACTTTGTCCCTTACAACATGACATCAATCTCTACGTGTCTTGTCCTCTCATAGAATATTGGATTTGCTGCAATTTGGAGAGCTGATTGGTTGTCACAGTGTATCACTCACGGTTTCTGAACTGGCAGATGTAAATCTTTCATCAAATAGACCAACCATTGTGCTTCATAGGTTGCTAAAGCAAGGGATTTATATTCGGCCTCAGCAGATGATCTAGCAACAGTAGGTTGTTTCTTACTTTTCCATGAGATTAATGCCCCACCAAGGAAGAAGTATTGACCTGAGATTAATGTAATTTTTAACTTAAAAATTTTTCAAAAAGGAAAACTCAAAAGCCAAAGCTCTAGCCTATTTTTTTTACAACTTTTTTCCTTCTTTCTTCCTTAGCCCAAGTTAGCCCATTCAAGAACATTTTTTTTTTAATATAGAAAAGGATAAAATTATTTAAAAAAGGAAAAATCAAGAAAATTAAAGCAAAAAAAAAAAGAAAAAGAGAGAAGACAAAGATCCTCTTCTAGTCTTCCCTCAAGATGCAACCATAAGAAAAATGCAGACTGACTAAATGATGGGAAAATCCATAAGAAAAATGCAGGCTGACTAAATGATGGGAAAATCAGAGACCTATCATTTCAGTACCAAAAGTTATGTTACTCATGAAATGACCCAAAAGAGACTATATTGGCAAGTGGTCATTTTCGGGGGTTAAAGTGGTGTATACCAACTTAGCACATGTGACAAGTATAACCGCTTCTATTAGTGGAAAAGGAGGCTAGTTTTCTTTAGTGATGAAATAGAAGCTAGTTGATGTTTTGGTGGATTTATTGAACAACAGAATAGATCTTTAGAATATCATTTATTTCAGGAATTTCCAAAAATGAAATTGACAATTTCAAAGACAAAAACAAAAATACGAGCATCAAGCAGCAGAGGGGGGAAGGAGTAGAAGCAGAGCACACAAAGCAGAAAAGTTAAAAAAAAGAGGAGGGCCTTAATTCGGTTGTTCACTTCATCATAATTATAGTAAACGAGATTTTTCTTCAACCATTTGTTCAAAACAAAAAAAAAAAAATAGAAGAAATTCTTGCTACAGCACGCAAAAGATGGATTGATCACGACTTCTTCAAGTTAGATGTCTGTATAAGGATTGTTGCAAGGCTGTAGTGTGCATGAAAGCCTCTTAGAATTGTGCATTCTATTGTGAGGGCTGCTGGAGGAGTGTAGGAGGGCTGCAGCATGCTATGCATTCTTTTACTTGCTAGTGTTCTGCCATGAGCGCTATACAGCACATATAAACTTCTTACTAGCTTTCATTTTTGCTCCTCCATGACCTTTGCGCCATTGAACCTAATTGAAAGAACCAAAAACACTAATAAACTACCACAAGCCATGGAAAATTAAGTAAAACTAACAAAGGGACAAAAACACAAAAATCACGTGTGCAAATGAGGAAAAATAATATCAATTCGGATACGAAACGCTCGAGCTTTTTGTCAAAATTACCGAAAAAGAATGGCTCACATTGGGAGTTATCATCTCAAACCCTTGCATGTCTCATGCTCACCCATCCAACCCTTACCACTCCAATACATGTTAATTTTGACTCCCAAATCTCAGAGCACATATGTCTTCTATGCTTGCCACACTTGATACACTCTCTGACTCTAATACCCTGACTCAGGCGCAGCCGATCATTTATCGCACTAAATCCATCAAATCTCATGTTTAGCTCTCCATATGCAGGACCATATCAGTTACATGTAGACAACGGTCAATAATTGTCTATTCCGCATGCTGGTTATTCAGAGGTCTTAGCTCCTTTCACATACAACTTCCTTACATATTCTGTCAATCTCGAATAATTTACTTAGTATTAGCAATAAATTAGCAAGAAATAATGAAGTTTTCTTTGAATTCCATCCACCTAAATGTTCTATCAAGACAAAGGCCACTAGAGAATTGCACCCTTGCATGAAATCTTGGACAAACATTGCTTATAATTTAGTTTGTTAAAAATGACAAATTAAGTCCTTTGGAGGGCATTTGTTTCAAGATTTAAAATTATGTTTCCAAGAATGTAATTCCTGGGAATAATATTCCTGGGTATCTTTAAAAAATTATTTGTTTAACATTAAACATAGGATTATTTGTTAAGATACATAGGAATAAATTTAAAACTTGGTTATTTTATAATCTATATCTATATTCCTGATATTATATCTTATACTTTCCAAAATACCCTTAACACGTTAACTTCTAAAAAAAAAAAATTTAGAAATGCTACTTGATCAATGTAAAATTAACAATTAACTTTTTCAAATTTGCTCATTTCATCTTGATCAAATAATTAAATAAAATACTAAAAAATAACAATTATGTCAAATGAAAATTACACTTTCAATGAAAAAAAAGAAAAAATAATCATAAATTTGAAAATATTTTTCAATTAATATAAAACTAACAATCAATTTTTTAAAATCTATTCATCTCATCTAATAATTAAATAAAATACTAAAAAACTAATAAGTGTGTCAAATAAAAATTACACTTAAAAGAAACCATAAATTCAGAAATATTTAGGAGAAAAAAGTCAAATAATTGAGGGACAGTTTAATAATTATGATTACTGAGTTACAAAAAAAATTTTCCCCACCTTTTAATTTAGGAATGAAATTTCACCAAATCATAAGAAAATCTTTTTCTATAGAATAATCAATATAGGAGAAAAATTTTGTAAAACTTGAAACAAATATTAGAACACATCATTTCCAACTATCTATTCCCGTGAATAATTAAGTATACCATAAATCAGACGTCCCGCTAATATATATAAATCTTATCAAGTAGGCACAGTATTGAAAAGTATATCGCTATCTCAATTTATTACAAGATGTGAAAAATACTGTTACAATCATAGCTATCAGTTAGTTCACACATTGTAAAATTATATTTGTCCGATCGAAAAGGTAATCCCTCTCCTTATGGATTAACGATATTAACTTAAATGCACGAAGAGATTATTTGTTGTTGGTTGGTTGAAGTGGTTAAGTAAGTACGTATTTTCCTTTAAGTCTGATTTTGAATTCAAATTTGGTGAATGAAGTAAAGAATAATATTAAAAAAAAAAACTTTATTATCTTTATGGTAGACTTATTTATTGAAAAAAAAATCTTTATGGTAAACTAACCTAAATAGTTTAGACAAAAAGAAAAAGAAGCTTCAGAATATATACATTAAGGGTGTGTTTGGTTGAGGGGCAAAAGTGAAGGTAAAAATTATATGAATTAATTTCATGTGTAAAATAACACATAAAGCTCAAGCATATAAATTTTACTCCCAATTTTACCCTCCAACCAAACATACTCTAAGGATTTAAAATTTTAAGGACTAAAATGACAAAAATTATTTCAGAAGAACTAAACTAAATTGATGCACGATACATCTTTTAAGAATTAAAATATGTTTCCCTATTTTCTTAATTTGGTTCTGTTTTCACTTGTTTTTATTTTTCCATATAGGAAGGGCATGGAGAATTACTTGCCAATAGATTTATTGGCTGAAAATTTTAAGGATGATGTCACTGACATTGACTGAGAGAGCCATGTAAGTGAGAGAAGTGTTCTTGATCAAAAGTGTGTGATCAGAGGCTGATTGAACAAAACCATTAGCAGGTAGAGTGGTACTCTGCTTCTCAAACCATTGGCGGCTTGCTTGTTTAAGGCCATTCAACAATTTGATCAACTTACACACTTTATTTGGACCTCAGGAAGGAAATCTAAGTGTGAAAGTCATATAAAATATGTTCATGAAGGTCTCCACGAAGGAATGCATTATTAGATGGAGGCTAAGGTAAGAAAGTCCAAATGGTGGTGATTATTGCTAGAGGAGAGAAATTATTAAAGTAGGTGATTCCTTCAACTTGATTGTATCCCTTGGATACCAATCGACCATTATAATGCTTAATTTATCCATTGGACTTTCGCTCCACCTTATACACCCACTTATTGCTGATAGGTACCACATCAAGAGGAAGATCAATAACTATCCAAGCCTTTTTTTTTCCAAGGACAATATCTCAGCCTCTATAGCCTTCTTTTGATAGTCAAATTGTGGCCTTAGCATATGAAGATGGTTCTGTGTCAAAATCAATGGAAAGTCAGTAATGATTGTTAGACTCAGGATTGATTCACAGTGTAATTAAATGATGTCAATGTGTGGCAATGAATACCAAAATAAATCTGATAGAATTAAATCTACCAATTGATGTAGCGTAGCAAAAATAAGTATCAGTGGTGAATAGTAAATTTTTCAGTAGGACTCACTTGTCACTATTCACAGTAGGACCTGCTAGTCACTATTCACACCAGATCAAGAAATTTGCACACCGAATTTTTAATGTGGAAACCCCCAAATAATGGAGAAAAAAATCATACGACAAACTCTAAAAAATATTCCACTATATTTATAATAATTACAAAATATCATTTCCACACTCTCCAACCCAATAGGTAAATATAGTGTATCCCAGTGAGAATCCTCCTATTCAAACACTACAATTTTGTAGTACTAAGGAGTAATAGAGATAATATCCAAAATATTCCTAGTGTATAGACCTACATCCTAATCTCTGGGATTTACTTACACTATCTATTTTTCCCTCACTCTTAGAGAATAATATTCTCTCTTACTTCCAGCTTTCTAATTTTTCACTGCTTTGTTGTGTGTCTTTAGTTGCTTCCTCGCCTCTATTTATAAAGGCTCCTACAGTGTAAACGTGATCTGCATATTATAGCTATAGGAGAAATTTTTGTTGTGCAACTCTCGGCACCGAAATTGGTTCACGCATGCACAATAATTTTACTATTCATGCATTGAAAAATTGGCTTCCTCTTCCCTTTTTTCTTCATTCAACATGGGTGGGGCTCACCGATTGGACTTCACAATTCTGCCGTTCCAGTCGATGGGGAAATAATCTTGTAGAAATCATCTGGGATTCATACTGATCAACTTGGCACAAAGTTGAAGCTTATCTCGTGCTAAAACTTTCGTCATCATATCAGCAGGATTTTTATCAGCACGAATCTTTTCCAGCTTATACTGTTTTTCTTCTACTACTTGATGTAACCAATGATACCTAATATCAATGTGCTTCGTCCATGAGTGATACATCACATTCTTGCTCAAATCCAAAGCACTTTGATTGTCACAATGGATAACAGACCTATTTTGCTTCATTTTCAATTGTTCAAGGAATCTTTTCAACCAAAGCATTTCTTTTCGAGCTTCAGTCATAGCAACATATTTTGCATTAGTAGTGGACAAGGCAACACACTTCTACAATTTTAATTGCCAAGACACAACTCTACCTGTAGAAGTAAACACGAATTCAAAAATAAATTTCCTTCTGTCCAGATCACCTGTCATATCAGTATCTACATAGCCTTCCAAAACTAGTTCTGGTCTTCCAAAGCACAAGAACATTCTTGAACTACCCTTCGGATATCTTAAGATCCACTTCGCGGCTTCCCAATGGTCTTTACTTGGATATCTGCTCACAGCTCCAACTGAATAAGCGATATCTGGCCGAGTACAGACCATAGCATACATCAAACTCCCGACTGTAAAGGAGTAAGGAATATCAGCCATAGCCTTATTTTCTTCAGCAGTAGTGGGACAACTTTTTTGCTGAGTTTGAAATGATTGGCCAATGGTGTGCTAAATGCTTTAGCATTCTTCATATTGAACCTGCCTAGAACCTGCTCTATATATCTTTCTTGTGACAACCAAAGCTTTCTAGCTATTCGGTCTCACAAAATCTGCAAGCCCAGAATTTGCTTTGCAGGGCCTAGGTCTTTCATGTCAAAGGACTTTGATAGCTCCCTTTTCAAATCACCAATCATCTTTGCTTCCTGTCTTACTATCAACATATCATCTACATACAGCAGAAAAATGATAAACTTATTACCTAGAAATGTTTTAACGTGTACGCAGTGCTCTACATCTGTCTTGTATATCCATAACCCACCATGAATGAGTCAAACTTCTTGTACCATTATCTAGGAGCTTGCTTCAATTCATACAAGCTCTTCTTCAATCTACAAACCATGTTCTCTTTTTCAGCCTTCTCAAATCCTTCTGGTTAATCCATGTAGATTTCTTCCTCCAAATCACTATAGAGAAATGCAGTCTTCATATCTAACTGCTCAAGGTCCAAATCGAAGCTAGCTATCAATACGAGTATAACTCGAATAGAACTTAGTTTGACAACTGGAGAGAAAATCTCATCAAAATCTATCCCCCACTTTTGACCAAAGCCTTTCACAACCAAGCAAGCCTTATACTTCACTAGCTTGTTGCCATCTTTCTTTAGCTTGAACACCTATTTATTCTTCAAGGCTTTCTTATCTTCAAGGAGTTTTATCAGCTCATAAGTATCATTCTTCTGCAAGGAATTCATCTTTTCTTGCATAGATTTGGTCCATTGAACTTTATCCTTATGAGTCTGAACTTTTTCAAAACTCTTTGGCTCCTCCTCATCAGTGAGAAGGACATACTCTGATCTAGGGTACCTGCTGGATGGATATCTCTCTTTATTAGACTTTTGAGTTGTGATATACAAGTTTGCTCCTCTTGCTCAACACTTCCTCTATCTCCAACATTATCAATTGCTGGCTCATCATCAACCCCATGGTCTTGAATCTTTCCCCCTGTTGTGGCATTTTCTTTAGGAAGAAAGACTGATGTAAAATCAATCTTACCACCAAATTTATTAGTTTTCTCTAGAATAGCAGAATTTGACATAGTTTCTTGCTCATGAAGCACTACACCTTTGTTTCTAATAATCTTCTTCTTTTTCGGATTTGATAGCCTGTAGCCAAATTCCTTATCTCTGTAGCTTATAAATATGCAAGGAATGACTCTATCATCAAGCTTTTGTCTCTGCTCTTTACTTACGTGAGCAAAGGCTTTGCATCCAAATACCTTCAGATGAGAGTAACTAACATCATGTCCTGACCATACTCTCTCTTGAATGTCAAAGCCCAAAGGAATATATGGAGATCTATTAATCAGGTAGCATTCCATTTGAATAGCTTCACCATAGAATGGCTTAGGCAGTTTAGCTATTCTCAATACACATATGATTTTTTCCATAATAGTTCTATTAATTCTTTCGGCCACACCATTAGAGTGCCAGGAACCGTCTTCTCATGCCTAATGCCATGTTCAAAGTAATAGTTCTTGAATTCATGGGAAGTGTACTTTCCCCTATTATCACTGCAAGACATTTTAAAGGTTCCCCAGTTTCTCTCTCCACCATGACATGAAACCTCTTGAAGTACTAAAACACCTAGTTTTTCCTTTTTAGGAAATAAATCCATACTTTCCATGAAGCATCATCAATGAATGTCACAAAATATTTGCTATCACCTAAAGTCTCCACTCCACCTCCATAGGATCGCATACATCAAAGTAAACCATATTCAAAATATTCTTCTTCAACTTTAATCTTTTTCTGAAAGACACTCTATGATGCTTGCCAAATAAACAATGATCATAAGGATTTAACTTTGTACCTTTGGCATAAGGAATGAGGGATTTCCTATCCAAAATCTGTAATCCTTTTTCACTCATAGGTGTCTCCTATGTTGAGGATTGAGTGGTGGAATGGTACCTCTAGAGGATCATGGGGAGGTCTTTGGCCTAGAGGCCTTTAGCCAGGGGTTCTACTTCGATACACTTGGTGAAGTAGTCTATAGCTACTACCAAGTACTTAAACTATCCTAGTGCCAAGGAAAAGGGGCTGACGAGGTCGATTCCCCATTTGTTGAAGGGCCAGCTGGCTTCGAAGAAGTGTAATGGTTCTGGGTGCTTTTGGGAGACTTTAGAGAATCTTTGGCATTTGTTGTATTTGCATACGAAGTTTATGTAGTCAGTCTTTATGGTGATCTAGAAATATCCTGTTCGGAGTACTTTGGCAACTAGAGATCGGCCTCCAATGTGATTTTCACAGACTTCTTCAAGCACTTCGGCCATGACATCATTGACTTCATGAGGACCGAGGCACCTTAGAAGGGGGAGTGAGTATACCATCCTGAATAATAATCCTCCGCAGATGTAGTAGCTTGCCTGTCTTCTGAATTTCTTTTCATCAGGTGTCGAGCTTGGAGTTTCCCTAGAAGTCAGGTAGTTAAGGAGTGAAGCTCACCAGTCTTGGTTTCCTACGTCTGTGTTGCAGCTTTCAAATTGAAGGCAGCTCGATTTCTGGAGTTTATATGAATCATAGATTTGTTATTTTTTGGCTTGCTAATGCTGGCGAGCTTGGAGAGGATGCCAGCTCTGGTGTTGTATTCTCTGGATATGTGCATTACTTTGCATGAGTCGAAGTATTGCATCAAGTTCTTTACTAGCGCCAGATACTTTTCTAGAAGGGGATCTCTGGCGGTGAAAGTGCTGATGACTTGGCTAACAACTAGCTATCAATTAGCTTTAATGATAAGTCTTTGGCCCTGACTTTTTGGGCGAGCTTGAGGTCGGCTATGAGTTCTTCGTATTCTGCTTGGTTGTTGTTGGCATGGAACTAGAACTGGAGAGATTGTTCGATTAAAATCCCTTCTTCATTTTCAAGAGTGGTCCCTACTTCGTTTCCCTTCCCATTAGATGCTCCATCCATATGCAGTATCCAGGAGCCAAATTCTTATTCTGGGATGGGGGAGAGTTCAGTAAGGAAATCGACCAAGGTTTGAGCCTTAATTGGCCCTCTAGAATGATATTCTTGGCTGTGCTCTGAGAGTTCAATCGACCATGAGATTATTCTTCCTACTGGTTCTGGTTTGATTAAAATTTGCCCGATGGGTTGTTCCGTTTGGACGATAACATGGTGGCTTTGGAAGTATGGTCCTAGCTTCTTTGCCGGTATTGCCATAGCGAAGGTTAGCTTTTCAATTTTTTGGTATCTATGTTCAGGTCCTTGGAGTGTCTTGCTCACAAAATAAATAAGATGATGTTCTCTATCTTGTTTGATTACCAGGACTGAGCTTATTGCATGCTTAGTTACTGATAGATACAAGAAAAAGGGTCTCTCCCGGGCAGGGTTTGGTAAGGACAGGTGGTGTAGAGAGGAACATTTTGAGTTCAGAGAAGGCTTTTCGCATTCTTTGGACCATTCGAATAACCTCTGTTTCTTTAGCGTGTTGAAGAATGGAGCTACTCTTTCAGCTGATCTCGACAAGAAGCGAGAGAAGGCTGCTAGTCATCCTGTGAGTGGCTGTACTTCCTTGATTGAGTTTGGACTTCTCATCTCTAATATTGCTCGACATTTGTTAGGGTTGGCCTCTATTCCTCGATTCGTAAGCATGAATCTGAGGAATTTCCCTCCATGAACTCAGAATGTACATTTTTCTAGATTCAATCTCATGTTGTATCTTCTCAATTGTCTGAACATTTCTTTCAGGTCGTTAATGTGATTTCCAGTTGCAAGGGATTTTGCTACCAAGTCATTGACATATACCTCGATATTTCTGCCTATCTGTCCTTCGAAGACTTTGTTGATGAGTCTCTGGTATATGGCTCCTGGGTTCTTCAGACCAAAAGGCATGACTTTGTAGCAGAAATTGGCATCCTCAGTGAGGAATGCGGTTTTGTCTCGTCTTATGGGTCTATTCTAATTTGATTGTAACCAGAGTATGAATCCATGAAATTTAGGTATTGGTAGCTAGATGCGTTTTCGATGAGCTTGTCGATGCTGGGTAGTGGGTAGGAGTCTTTTGGGTAGGCTTTGTTAAGGTCGTGAAATCCACGCACATGTGCCACTTTCCTGAGGAATTTTTTACCATTACCACGTTTGCAAGCCATGTTGTATATCTGATTTCCTTGATGAAGTTAGCCTTGAGGAGTTTCTTGGTTTCTTCTAGGGCTGCTCTCTTGTTCAGCCCCAAGAGTTCTTTTCTTCTATACTATTGGCCAAGCATTTGGATTGATCATAAGCTTGTGGTTGATTATTTTGGGGCTTATTTCTGGCATATCGGCAGGGATCCAGGTGAAGAGGTCGGCATTTTTTAGGAGCAAAGCGGTGAGTTCTGCTGATAGGCTCAGGTGGAGATTAGTTCTTATGAATGTCACTTTATTGGTTTCATTTCCAATTTGGACTGGTTGTAAGTCGTCTGCTGGTTAAGGATGATTCTAGATCTCTCTTCTCGGGTCGAGCTTAGAGATCAGGGGGGTTTGGTCAGTGCGAAAAACACCGTATACCTGTTCAGTTTTGGGCCCTTCGACGGACTTTATTTTCAGGTATTCATTGTAACATGTTCTTGCTTCCTCCTGATCAGCATGGACGACTCCAACCTTGAATTCGGAAACCAGGAACTTCATGGCTAGATGAGGTGTTGAGACTACGGCTCTGAAAGTGTTGAGTGATGGTCGCCCTAAGATTATGTGCTAAGGGCTATTGGCATCGATGACGAGGTATTGAAGGTCGGCGATTTTTGCCAGTGGTTCTGTACCAAATGTGGTCCTCAGCCACACATAGCCGAGCACTTTCACCCTATTCGCTATGGGCGAAGTGAGCCTTCAGGGAGCTGCATGCATTTGAAGGTGGAATAAAAAATGATTTTGGCTAAGCTCCCCTGATCTACTAGGACTTTTCTGATCAGAAAATTGCCGGCAAGGATGTAAATTACAACAGGATTGTGTAAGTTTTCATTCATTCCCTTATAATCAGAGTCCGAGAAAGATATTACGGAGTTTTTGGTCTTTGGCCTTGATGGATGTGACGCTCCTTCAAGTGACATGATCACCCGGAGTGATCTTTTCCTTACTGAGCTTGTTCCTCCTCCTCCTGTGAATCCTCCAACAATGTGATCAATAACTCCTTGGATCTTGTTTTCTTCGGGAGAGTGAGATAGTATTATCCTTTCATGCTTTTTGTGCCTTGGTGGGGATTTGCTGTTTGATGAGGAAGAGCTATGATGTGTGTTCTTTCTTTCTTATTCTCGTCCTCGACCTTTTTTCTTTTCTTTTCTTCTTCTTTCTTCTTAATGAATTGCTTCAAGTATCCTTGGCGGATGAAACATTCAATCTGGTGTTTCAAGTTTTTGCACTCCTCGATTGTGTGTCCCGTGGTATTGTGGTACACGCAAACTTTGTTCTTGTTTGCTCCTTTGGGTCCTATTCGGGGCTCGCCTTTTATTGGTTTCATGAGCCGAGCACTGAATATTTCTTTTAGGATTGTACTTGCTCAGGCATTGAGTGGTATGTAAGTGGTGAATCTTAGCTCGGAAGACTCTGAGTTTCGTTCGTGTTTGCCTTGCTTGTGTCTATTGACCGAGCTATCCTTTTCTTGTTTCTGGTTCTTTTCTGCTGCCCGAAGCTCATCAGCATTGATGTATCCAAGGGCTTTTTCATGAAGTTCATGTATGGTCCTTAGTCTGTTGATTGCCAGATTTTCCTTGAAGGTCCAGGGCATAGGCCGATTCGGATTTGGTAGAGTTCTACAGCAGGGTTGAGGTCTGGAATTTGTGATGCTTCCTCTTGGAATCATGTCAGGTATGTTCTCAGGGACTCATCAAATCCTTGTTTAATGTGTTTTAAGGAGTCTGAGGTCTTGGTGTAGATTTTAGAGGACACAAACCTTTTGGTAAAAGCTCTTGCTAAATCATCGAACCTGTGGATAGAGTTTCAGTGTAGGGTTGAGAACCAGAGTAGTGCCAATTTCTCTAGGAAGGATAGAAAAGCTCAACAGAAGATTTGGTCAGTGGCTCCATTAATGAGCATCATGGATCTGAACATAGTGATGAATGGTTAGGGGTCTCCTGTTTCATCATAGGGACAGGGTGAAGTGAAGAGCTTGAAGTTGAGGGGTAGGTCGGTGGGCATGAGCTTTTCTAAGAATGGTCCGCAGTCTATGGTTTCGAGCTCATCATCAGATTCAATCTGATAGATTAGGTGGTTTGTATATCGGGGTTTACCGCTATAACTGGCATGTTCGGTATTCCCCGGATTGGTGGTTCCTTGTTTAGGATTCTTTGAGTTTTCAACCCTCAAGGATTGGTTTTCTTCTTGCAGTTTGCGGAGTTGCTAGACCAATCCCCGATTTTCTTCCTATAATTAGTCAAGGTGAGGAGGAGGTTGGTCATGTGAGGGTGTGAAGTTGCTGGGAGTATTAGCCATGGTTAATGAGGTTTGAGGTTGTGAGGTAGGCTTGTTTACTAGTCCCACGGTGCAATGATGCAAGTAACTTTGACCAAAGACACTCCAATGCTTAAGTCAGTAAAAGCATGAAGAGTGGAGAGGTGTTTATGCTATAGATATTGTCATACCTGCGGGCGATAGCCCTTTTATATAATGCGGGATAATTTCATGATAAAATCTGTCATGATCTTCCTTAAGCATAGGAGATATTTCTGTGATTTGATTAGTATAATGAGATATAGAGAGATATTATAAGGGATTAGGAGATATCTTCAGCTAAATTCGGGGTGAATCCGCTAAGGATACAATGCGATGTGATCAAGTCGTGGGACCTCATGAGGGGGAGAGATTTGTGTTGGGCCCATCTCTACGGTCCATAACCGACCTCTTATTGGTTAGGCCGAGGAGATCGGCTCGCATTTAGAGTCCAGTACAATACGGAATAACACAAACATGATTAACGGATGAATCTAGACAATCCACCTCATTAATGACCTGGGATAGTCACCTTGATCTAATGACTGACATGATTACGATGATGACCACTAAAAGCCTAAAATGGCACCTCGCCGCTTAGAGAACACCACAAAGAATGATATGGTTCCCCATAATTGTCAGATGGCAACTAAAAAGATGTGCTAAGACGATGCTCACAAGCCTCAGTATAAGGACCTTGACATTCATTAGTCGGTCTATGACTAAGCTCGGGGCATGTATAATGGACTACAAACATAGGGTAGAGACCTCAAGTCATCCCTTGAGAGCTTGGATAAAAGGCTCCATAAGTCAACCATGTGGTATGAAATCCTGCTATGTATGCTCCACCAATTTATTTGCCTAGATCTCCTCCACTGATCAAGCACGATTTAGTAAGATTATCTACAATCTTGCATTAGCATGAATCCTAGATGTATCTTTCATTGTTGCAGAGCATATCTTCTACTTCCTAAATCATACACAAATCTCCTTATTCAGGGAAACACAAAAAAAATCTTGTCCCAATTTATTCATGTGGTGACCAAGTTATATAAGGGGCTCAACGCCCTTAGATATGATATAACACATAATTTTATCACTATACCTCCTTGTCTAACCCCTTCCTGACTCAAGCATTGAAGTGTCCTTGTGGGCAACCCAATCACCTCTTGCATGCACACTTGGAGGTGACCTGCCCTCTTGCCGATCGTCTGGGTAAGAACAACAAGACCTTGTATTTTTTGTCAAGGACCTAAGTATATACAACCAACATTGTTAGTGATTGATATAGGGATTTGCTATTTTTTATACAACCCATGATAGATCATATTTATCATTTCTATATTGTTTATATTTATAACTTTTGTAGTCGTATAAAGTAAATTTATAAGATGAGAAATAAACTAATCTATACATTAATATATTTATTGATGTATTTAATTTTCTTCTTATACCTTTTATATTATCTCCATTCTTAAATAATTTTAATAAATAAAATTACACTAACCTCCCTCAAGGTTCAATATAATTTTATTAAGCACCCCCTCTATTTTGCAAAATTATTCCTAGCCTTTCCTAAGATTCATTGAAATTACACTAACTTATCCTAAGGTTCGTTAAATTATATTAATCTCCTCTATAAATACTAATTTATCAATTTATGTAACAAAGAAAAAAATAATATAAGATATATATATATATAATTATTAATGATAAAAATATAATATTTTAGCAGTATTCACCACATTAATTGAATAAAAATACTTTTTATCACGTAAAAATAAAACTTATAATTATAACTTATGATAAAAAAAGAGATAATTTTAGTGTATTTTTAGTAAATCTCAAGGGAGATCAATGATAGCTTTGTAAATAGAGGAGTGTGGAGTATAATTACGCTAAACCTAAGAGGAATTTAGTGTAAATTACCCATTTTAATATATAAGATTTATGAATTCGCTCGTCATTACAACCCATTCGTAAATTTTTGACTGTTTTCCATTATGGATTTACTAAAAAGGAAAGAGAATCTAACGACCAAAACTGAATATTTATCTGTCATGGAAGGCACATTCAAATACTATTTTCCCGAGGAATTCTTTCCATCATTGAAAATTTAGAAGTTTCATCCTACATTTTAGGAGTCCCTTGTCATGTCCCTTTTTTGGGGCTCAAACCAAATATAGCGTCTCTGCACCCCTATATAAAACTCATGTTTCTTGTCCTATATGTCTTCAATCATCGGTTACCTTCAGCGGGCTCCAGCATCATTAGACCGGCAATCTTCTAACGCTCATCAATCCTCTACATTAGCAGAATCTTATTCTGCTAAAGAGCAAAGTGTTTGGTGAAGTTTCATTCTCAAATGGTGAAGCAGGTGAATTCCATCCAAAGCTGGGGTGAAGTTGCACCAACCCTCCTAACATCTCATTATCCGAGACCCTCACGTTTTTCCCGCTTAGAGCCTATTATCGAAGAGGAGCCGCAAGTGTGTCGAGCATCGAACAAGGGTGTCCTTGTCTCTTTCCCTCTGCTACTCTCTGGCATTTTATTCATTTTCTTGTATAGAGGATTGTTAATTTGAAAGAATTTTGCCTATGTTGTGTCGGCAATGATATTAATCTTCACAAAAATTTCCTTGTCGGTCTGTCTATCCAGATAAAGCTGTTGCTAATTGTAGAGCTTGTAAGATGAAACTGTACCAAAGGGAAAATTTTTGTAATGAGCATTATTGCTATTTTGAGATGCATATAATCTTCGCTTGCATTCTTTCTATTGCTAGCTTTCATCTTGTCATTCTCCCTTTGCGTTTTTGACCTTAATGGGTTTGTTAAGTATTTATTTGTTCTTTAATTACTCCATGTTGTTTCATATGGATCTTTGTACAATCAACCAATTAACCAATATCCAGTGAAGTAAATATGTAATCTTCCGGGAATTGAAACCTTTTATACATGGTCGTAGAAATTTTGTAAGTTTTAAACAATCCAAGTATTGCATTTTGGTGAACCCACCAAGACGTTCAAGCCACTTTGAAAGGTCAAAATGCAATGCTCCTTCGTAACATGTTGCAGGAAGTAATTTTCTTTTATTTCTATTGATCGCCCTATGTTACCTCAACGAAATATATGTACACTTAAATATCCTATAAAATAATGTCTTCTTTCAACAGGCTTGCGTATTCTTTTTTCTTTTTTCTTTTTTTTTTGTCATTTTACTTTTGATTCCTTCCTACGCGTCGTAAGGAAATTTAAACAATTATTCGTTTTGTTCCAGTGAAGAAAATATGCCACATTTATGATTTATGTTATAAAAGTTGCATCTAACAATGTTATATAAAAATTATCATATAAATGAAATGTAAAGAGAACAATGGCAACTGGAAATGAAGTTTTAATCAAATAAATTGTTTTGAGAAGGGAGTATCACTCCTACATGTTTACTGTCATTCTCAATTCTAATAATTTTTATTCGATTTTCTTAAAATGTCCACTCTCTTATATTTTAATCAAAATAATAGTTTCACTTTAATTATATATTATGAATCATGATTTCATCTTAAATTATTATTATTATTATTATTATTATTATTTCAAAAATTTATTTACTTATTAATATTTATCCCATTTATAAAATTTATATGGTCATCAAATATTGAAAGTGTTGACAATTAATTTATGAGTAAAATATAACTCAATCTGTTGAGAGAAGACTTTATTACACTTCTCTCCTCTCTATTTCTAAAACATACACCCCTCTCTCCTAAAAAATTGAAAAAGATTACCCTTTAATTTATTTTCAACGTTTCTAAGTAATACTCTTTTTTCTCATACTTATCATTCCATTTTTTAAAACCAAAATACCCTTTATTATATATATATATATATGTATGTATGTGTGTGTGTATACATACATGAATTTAATTTAATTTTAAATTTTACTATATTAATAAAAATAATTATTCTTTTAAAAAATTACATACCTTTTCAGATATTGTTTAGAATATTAATATATATAAAGCAGAAAAAATATTTATTAATTTTGTACATAAGGATAAATCATAGAGAACATAACTAAAGAATTTTATGATGTTACACATAAATGTTGAAAAATTAATAGTTGAAAAAATACATAATTTTTATGTTTTAAAATCATTATCACAAATCATTGTTATTATTTTTACTTCTAATAATTTTTTAAATAATTATTTAAAATTATATATATATATATATATATATATATAATTCAATATCTTATATATCTCTTAAGTGAGGCGATTGTATTTTATTCTTATTAATTTATTCAATATAACTACTTGGATTTAAAGATTGAGTTGTTTGTTTGAACTTTTTTTATATAAGAGTATTCTAAATATTATTACCACAACTATTTATTTAAAAGATATTAAGTAATTAATAATCAATAATAATAAAAATTTACTAATAAATTGTAATATATAAACTCGATATATATTTGAATATTTTATGAGATTGTACGTATTTTGTGATAATTACTTTTAATAGAATAATTTAATTTAAATATATTATTCATGTAAAAAAAAAAAGTTAAACAGACATCTAATAATGTATTACCACATCAACAAAAGTTTTTGACTTATGCGCCTATTGTATGTGAAAGTAAATGCGCAAGAAGAAGAGTTGAATCGTGCAAACTAAGATATTTATTGAAACTTTTAAAGTAAACACTTCTATGCTCTTTGAATTTAAAGAAGTGGAAGCAAGGTTCTTCAAAAAGATAACTTTTCTGAACACTAAAAGAAACAAGACTTAAATAATAAGGCAAACCACTTACCTATGTCTCGTCCCCAAATCAAGAGTTGAGAGTTTCACTAACAAAGAGTATTCCTGTACAAGCCTCTCCAAGATAACATATGATAGTCTCCTTCTAAACTTCTCAAGCTACTTATAAGTAGTATTTGTTTGCTCCAGAATTCTTCAAAAAGCATTAGTGCAAAATGTTTTGAGTGATAACATAACCAATTTAGAGAAAATATTTTGAAGAAAGACTAATGTTTCCCTTGAGTTTCTTGAAGTATTAAACAGGTTCTTAGGTTAGCATAACACGCTTCTTGTGGCATAAATATTTTCACTCTACATGTGCAAGCATGTTTAATCTCATTTAAAGAGATGAGAAATCAATAGAAGTGAAAAATATATTGTAAAATGAACGTGTGCATGCTTAAGATATTGAAGAAAATCATCATGTATAAGAAACCAAGGCTTAGATTTTCATAAAGTAGCATGCGACTTTAGAAAGTACGCTTCAAATGAAGATTTCAAATAAACTCTAAACCAAGTGTGTTTTACAACCTTCAATCATCATAATCGTAATCTTTTCATTATCTACAAGCTCTGATTGAAATCTAGAAGGTTGAAAATATATCAAGAAACTAATATCGCACTTCAGAAAGCTAAGTTCACTTCATAGCAAAACAGTGCACTTTGTAAGAAAAAGAGGGAAATTTGAATTTCAAATTTAAAGTCAAACACAGTTACAGACTGACATGACATCTCTTCTACCAACTTGGTCAACTGATGGTGGCTCATTTAGAAAATAAAAAATAGTTTCTGATGGTGGCTTCATAAACCTCTATTCCACAACGGCTTCTGCAACAGCTTTGACAAATGCCAAGCTACTCTTCTAGACTGTATTCCAAGACACAATCAGATTATCAACGCATGTCACTTGGATAACTGATCAAGAGCAACGGTCATAAATGCAGACCATCTATAAATAGAAATGTTGTTCTTACAAGAACAAAAGACTTTAGCTACATATGTGCTTAAATGTTGAAAGTTTTTCTCCTCATCTTTTCCTCAGTTTCTTGTTTGTAAAAATCTTCTTTTTGCATTATTAGTAGATCATATGTTATTTCTACAAAGAATCATAGAAAAACGTCATCCAAGTTTTCCAGGTTTGTTACTGTATATGTTACGAAAACATCTTACGAAAACTTGACTATTGGTTAGTTTGAGTGATAAACCCAAACACAAACCCTTATAACCTCGATCTAGTAGTGGTCAGTGTGAGTTAGCTTGGAGAAGCTAAGGAAAGGCTACTTTGTAACATGACTGTAGGTGTGATTTACAGGTTACAGGGTTAGCTTGGAGAAGCTCACAAAAAACTACTCAGGTTGTGACAGCAGAGTGCACTTGCTAGTCACTAGTTTAGCTTGGAGGCTAGTTAAAGACTACTTGGTTTGTGATAATAGAGTTAGCTACTTGTCACAGGTAAGAGCTTGGGAAGGCTACTATAAATCCAACATTCTCGGGTTAAGAAAGGTTTTAGTAGAACTCAATAGTTGTTAAAAACTGGATATAGACAAGTTGGTTGAACTAGTATAAAAATATGTATGCAATGTATTCTTCTCCCTTAACTCCTTTATATTTATTGTATTGTGCCTATCATATTATTTTGTTTGAAAAACTAACTTATACACATTTTTATCATATCTGCTATAATTCAGAAAGTAACTTTCTGAAGTATCTAATGCTATTTCCGCTGCACTACAAGTTAAATACTTGATAGTACATTGTTTAAGTTTTACAGAACCAAACAAGGAAAGAAAAAGAAAAACATGATTTAGCTCCCCTTCTCATGTACTTTTCTACCTACAGTATTGTCTTAGTCTTCCCAAGCTAACACACATTGACCACTAATAATTCAAGATTACAAATGAAGTTGTTTGGTTTATGTTAGAAAAATAATCATTTAGAGTAGAAACACTCAAACTCTTAATATATTGCAATGTGAATAGAGAGTCACTTGAATGACTTTTTACAATGACTTAACCCAATAACGAGGATATTAGCTAAGATAAAGAATGTAAGAAGCTTTATGAAGGCAAAGTATTTCAAGAGTGATCATGAAATTTCAGCATCCTTCAATCTTCAAATGATGATCATATTATAGATGAAATTTGAATATAACCATTATTCCTTGATTGTGCGATCTTATTTTCCATACTCATTATTACTTCTATGATAGGAATTAATTTAAATTTTTATGTCATCACACCATACATACTCATTTGGATTGTAATTGTTATTTATACTTGGTTCCTTATATATTATGCATGTGTAGTTCTCATTAATTGTTGGAGTTAAGTGTGAAAAGTGAAGTCTCATATTGGTTGAGAATTGACTAAGTGAGTTGTATATAATAAGGGAGGAGTCATGACTCATTGTCTTAAGCTTTTGGGTCAAGATGTGGCATTTAGCCCGATGATATGGTCCTCTCAATTAACCCATTGTTGGATCCCCTTGTTGGGCTCCCTTACCCTAATAGTGGTATCAGAGCCAAGGTTGGGCTCTTTTTCTGGAAAGGCATGGACTACGAATGCCAAGTACTGGGAAAAGTGATTAGCTGATGAGAGAACAATGTGATAGGTCTCACGCTTAAGGGGGAAATTATTGGAGTTATATGTGATAGGTGAAGTCCTACAATGGTTAAGAATAGACTAAGTGATATATAATATGGGAGGAACCATGACTTATTACTTTAAGGGTTTAGATTAAGTTATGGCATTCGGCCTAGTGGTGTAATGTTTTCACTTAATCCATTGATTATATCTCCCCCTGTTGGGTTCCCCCATCTTTACATTAACTATGGATAAATGCATAGATATACCTGTTGAATGCAAATGGATATATATAGTTCAATGATTTGCATATATTGATGAGGAGTCTAAATCATGCATTAGCTTAACATGAAGTGGTTTCATTGTTCAAATTTATGATATAGTTATGGAGATGTCCTTTCATTCATTTTTCCTATATCAATGAAAGAAGGTATCTATTTTTCACTTTCATATTTCTTGACCCTTTCATTAAGGAGTTCATTATATATATGGCAAGATATAACCCTTAATAATCTTAATGGTATGCTCTTATGTGTCCTATTTGTAACTTCTATCAAGTAGTGATCATTTATCATCAAGTTACAAATATCATGATTTTTAAGAAGGAGCAAATATATATATATATATATATATATATTTGCATTAAAATTGTGAAGAAGTCAATTTCTTAATGAACTCTTAGCAATGTGTGCTTTATACATATAAGTGATGAGAAAGAGAAATTATTAGAAAATTTAATATTTACTTTTTGTAAACCTTTTTGTTGATGTCAAATAGGGAAAAAAGTAGTGCTAAGAAAAATATGTTCTTATGCTTATTATCTGATACATTTAAATGAACATGTTTGACATATTTTCCTTTAGTGATTTGTCACCATAAACAGGTAGGAGACAATAGAATTAAATTTAGCTATGTGATATGTTTTGATGATGGCAAAAATGTTTCTTATATTAGATCATGTGTGGTTGTGCATACTCTAGATTGTGATATTTAACTCATGAGCTATACATTGGTATTTTAATAATACATTATATATCCAATAATTGTTTAAAATTGCTTTAATAGGCTAATGTTCAATATATTATTATGCATGAAGCACATTGTAGTGTTATTATCTAAGAAACCATGCATATTAACAAAGAGTAATAATTGATCATATTATGCATGATTGGGTTAATAGAGCTTCACATTTATGAATCATGCATATTGAGATATTTTAAATTAGACTAACTATGTTTTTCAAGTGAATTATCTTATGTCAGATAGTGCAAGTATCAAGAATGGATTTAAACAAGAAAGATAATAATGATTGAGTTCAAAGGCATGGATGCTCGTGAAGATATCCAAGTCCAAGTTATTTCAATGGTTAGAATTCTTAGGACTTAGGATGATTTAATAATTCAAGCCAATTTTTTTCCAAAGAAAAGGTTAAAAGAAATTTTTAAAACAATGAGCTTTGATTTTTCAAAGAAATGATGTTTAATTTGGTGAAGTGTTTAATTTGATCTTTAAGTGATTATATGCTCCAATTGAAAGTATTATGTTTAAAGAATGTTGAAAAGTGTTTTTATGGTATAGAAATCACATGCAAAGTGTTAGAAATAAATTTTGTGAAATATGGGTTTAATGCAAATGGTTGCATACCAATGTAAGCACTTACAATGGTTAAAAATTTGAACTTAAAATTTGAGAATTTGAATTGCACTATTGTAAGCAATTACATGCTCATGGAGGTGCTTACAATAATAAAAAAATCTGCAAAATCAAATGATAGATTTTCATCGATGAAAAACTAAGTATATGATGACCCGAAAATTAAAAATTGTTCATGGTTTAAAAATATCACTGAGCAAGAAAAATAAAACAAACGAGGATATAGTTTTAACATGAAATAAGATAGAGTAGTGTTAGTGATACAACACTTAGTTGAACCCATTTTTTTTCTCTTCCCTACATATGACATCAACCCTTTACTCCTTCATTTTCTTTCTTTTTTTCTTTTTTATCTTTGCCTTGTGGTCTCTTTTTCATCCGCACTACCAGCCACTCCCACCATCTTGCTAGCTACCATTGCCATAATCGTCAAGACACCACTAGCATTCCTTTACCCTTCACAACTTGCTTTCTTTCTCCTTTTGCAGTAGCCTTGATTTTCTCTATCTAGAGAAAGAGATATATTGCAACCTCAAGGATTGGGGTCATCCTTCCTTCTTTTCTTCCCTTTGGCAATGTGGGACAAGCCTTAATGACTCTTTCTGATCCTATAGAGCTTCCTACAAATGGTTATGAAGGATTTGGGGGTTTTGGAAACCCTAGGGTGTTGCTAACATTGTTAACTTATGTATGTTGTTGTCGTCTTATTTCTAGAGTTACGAGCAAACAGATGTCAATCGAAGATTTTGGTAGCTTGAAAAGTAGTCTTTGGTTCCTTTGAAACCATTATGTGAGTAGATTTAGTGTCTGTGGTTGTTTTCCTACATTATTATATATGTGTATATGCTATTGAACCTCTATTGATTTATGTTAACTCACTAGCAAGCCTCAGGGGTTTAAACTTGGATTTTGTTATCTATTGGAATTGTTTGAAATTAAAAGCACTACAAGTCAAGAAAATGATTTTAGATTTAAATGCTTTAACGATACTGAGTTAAATATTGTAGATTTGGATTTTAGGAAACAAAATTGGTTTATGGGGCTAAGCCCTAATTGTATTGATGGATTGAAAAATGATTGGCGTTGGAATAAATTCATGGAAATGTTTATGTTTGATATCATTGATGAAAATGCTTTGGAAAAGCAATTGAATAATGGATATGTTTGATTCTTTATTAAAATGGTTTTGGAAATGCCTAAAATAGGAATCGTAGCCAACGATAAGACATATTAGACAAGGTGCACCTTTACTAATGAGAATGTTACATGACCATATGAAAATTGTACATTAGGGATACGTGTAGGTTCAATTATTATGGGTCCTAATGGAAGGCAGAATTACACGAACGAATGGTGATAAGTATACATTTGCAAACATATTTTCTCCTTATTAGTGTCCTAAATGTAACATCCTAATTTTTAACCCAATACTCTAGAACATAATTAGGTTAATCATTAGTCTGTTACTTCATAGTCCGCATTTAACTTCGAATTACTTAGCGGAAAATATGGGTAAATTTTTTTTGAAATATAAAGTGAGAGCTGCGTGATGCGATGTAACACGTAAAGAACAAAACATACATCTCATAACGTCATAACATAAAGCGCATAAAGGCACATCATGGGAAAACACTGAATATCATCTTATAATTATATAACTCGCCCACTTATAAGTGTGGGACTTAATTTAGTACAAGGGAAATACATGAAAGGAAATACAACATAAACATAAACATGATCTACTCCCCTACCCGAGTGCATCTAATGGGATAACCTCAAATCAAAAGAAGGTTTATCCCCATCTAAGTAGTGTGTGCTCTAACCGGGTACTCCATCGGTCGGTCGTCACCTCCTACTGCCGTCCACCTTGCAAACGAGGCAGATATCCGGGAAACTGGGCGAGCTCCTCGGGCGTAAAGAGGCGGAACGGGGATCGAGAGTGACCCCCACGGTGTGGCTGCATCTCCGGTCGCCGTGCAAGTCATGGCTGAGTCACGGTATCCTCACTACCCTCCCTCATCAATGGTGGAGAGGGGGCAGAGCTCTCGCTATACGGATGGGTCGGCGGGTCCTCGGACGGGTCGGTCTCCGAGAAGTAGGTCCGGGGCACGTAATCGGGATAGTCTCACATGGCTAAGGCGGCGGTGTGCATGCAGAGCACTCTCTTGTCATGCGTACGCGCACGCTCAAAAACCCGCTCGTCGTCGCCATAGGGTGTAGTCGGGGAGAAGCGATGGGTGTGCACGGGATGAGCGAAGGGGCGTCCTTCGAACATGAAAACCCGCACCGTGCACTGCCCCTCAAAATGGTATGACCCGTGAGCCGGGTCATAGTACACCTCCCATGTCGGGGTGTCCACGAACACTACGAACGTCGCCATCTGAAGACGTGACGGAAAGAAAAAGATAGAGGGAGTGAGAATCTTGCTAAAGAGTCTCAGTAGGGCCTCCTACTACCTAGGTGTCATCATCTACGTCCTCAGGAACCTTGGGTTTAATTATACAAAATGACTGAACAAGCATTAAGTTCATTTTAAAGTTTAGAAATATACTTTAGCCAAGGTCCATTCATTTTAGGATGATCTTAATGTCATGAATGCAACATAATAGAAGATGTATGCATGGTACTACCTAATGCACATACATAAGACATAACATCAAGCCTCATCATACTTAGTGGCATAAAGTGGCAATAGAAACATTCATATGGGACAAACTTAGTGACATAATCATAATCATGAAACATCTCTTCCTCATGGGCCACCCTAAAAGACAATCGAACTGGGGGTGCTCGGCCGAACCGGTGTCACCCAAAACGTGTCACATATCTAGGTTATGAGCTCATACCTTAACTAGTCATCACTAGTTCTTACTTACCACTTAACGATAACCGTATCATAAATCATAAATCCCGACTATCTGAGTACGGGTTAGGGGGCAAACTTCTTAGGGGTGCTCGGCCGAACCGGTGTCACCTAAGAGTATAAATTGGTACCGATGTCACATGAGTTCTATGGAGGTGCTCGGCCGAACCGGTGTCATCCTAGAACCCATCTTAGTACCTTAATTTTCAAAATCTCTTTAAGTCCCCAAATTTGTCGGAAATTCGGCGGCACAACGGAATTACACCGAATTTCCTTCCAAATTTGCTTTATGCCACATAAACATATAACCTCATGAATTCCTCGTATGAATAACATCATCATCATTTGCATACTACATGCATCATCATAAAACATTCAAACACTTACCCTTACTGTAGCTTATGCTTTGACCCTTACGGGTCTTAATCTTGAGATATAGTTCTCTAACATCCGTCGCTCATATTTTTATGCATCTAAGGGCTCATAATTAATCATCATTCCTAATCCTCATGTTCACACTTAAATCTGAATAGCATAGGGCAAAATCTCTAACTTGTATTTACGGGGTTCTAGAACTTACGTTTTAGACCCTTTCTCGGTTCCGTCTTCGCCTAAGGCGCTATAAATTAAATCTAAATCAACTATGAGACATTCCTATGCTTAAGGACTAATTATTAATCATGTTTATCATGTTGTAAGGGTGCTGGACAGAATCCAGAAAAATAAACGTTCTAAGAGTTCTAAACTTGCACTTTTACGGTTTTCTAGTTACTAGTTTCCCTATAGGTGCTAGAATTCGATTCTAATCCAAATGATACCAAGTTTTTCATGTCTAAACAATCTAAATCTGATTATGTTCCCATTAAAATAGTTTGGAAAAGTTCCAAAAGCAAATGGGTTAAAACTATGTCAAATTCCAACTTTACGGTATTTCTAGTTAGCTAGTTTCTTACCTATCATGCATAGGATCGCTTCTACATCATCATATGATATTTTCACACATTCCAACACATCAAAACATCATCATACAGCATCACACTCATCATATCAGAACCGAAAACATTTAACTTTAATAAGAGAGTTAAATTGACATTTCTAGGTACATAGGTTAACTAGTTTCTCTTGGAATCAATCTAGAACTTCTAAAACTCTTTGCAAAACATTTTAATTCATCAAGAGGCTAAGAGAAGCCTTAGGTCAGTGACCAAAACATATTCCATCCCCTAAAAGAGAATAAAATCACAACTTGTGATGACATAACCTTATAAAGATTTGTAAAGCTTTAAGGAAAACTTAAAACATAGACTATTGGTCCTAGTAGCTAGATGAAAACTCATTGCAAGTCCATCATCACTACTTGGCCGAAATTATGCATTCAAGGAATGTGTTCACATTAAACTTTAACTTGGAATGAAATGGGCAAGTCTTTGAGCTCTAGGTTCTTAAGTTATGACATAAAATAAACGTGCTCATGCTCTTCATTTTTAATCTTGCTCACAAAATAAAGTGATGACGTAAAAATAAATATGCAAGGCATAAACTTAAACGTGCAAGCTCGAAAGTAAAATGCAAAGCATAAACTTAAACGTGCAAGCTTGAAAGTAAAATGCAAGGTTCAGTTCTTTATTTTAGTGCTCTTGGCCCAACAACAATCGACTTTCAGGCCGAAATAGAAAGGCATTCGAGAAATTAATTAGGTGATAATGCAAGTTTAATTCTTTATTTTAGTGCTCTAGGCCCAACAACAATCGACTTTAAGGCCGAAATAGAAAGGCTTTGAGAATTAAATTAAGTGATGATACAAGTTCCATTTTAATCTTTATGTTCTTAGGTGATAGCTTGAAAGTAAAGATGCATAGCATGAATGTAGATATGAATGCAAGCATAAAATAAATTATGCAACTTCATTTTATCTTTCTAGAGCTCTTAACAAGACTTTAAAGAAACTTAAACCATAACCCAAACTCATCCAACAAGGTAAAGTCAAGCTTAGAGTTCTTAAAACTTAACATAATACTTTTAGGAAATCAAACCATGAAGCTTAGAAAAATTAAGGAAATGGCCGAAATCTTCAAGAAGAAAAAGGAACATTTTAAAACTCTAGAGTTCATGATCTTGATGATATATTAACACCAACATCATGAGTCCTCATCATTGAGTTCATAGAGCCATTTTAAAACATCATCAAAGCTAAAGTTCTCAAGAGTTCAAGAAAGGAAGAACTAGAAACATTTTTGTTCAAGAATAAAGGTCAAGCTCTAGAGTTTGTTTCAAGTGATGAACATCATCTTGAACTCTCATCATCAAGCTCTCACTTCTTCATTCCCAAAGGCCCATGGCCGAAAATGAGAAAGAACAAGGAAAGGAAAAGAAGTTCTAAAAAGAATCAAGAGAAACTATGAACATAAAGCTTAGAACAAGAACTTTAAAGAAAGGAATACATGAAAGGAAATCCCTACTTGATGTAATGAACTTGAAGATGGAAGAAGAAGATAAAGATGATGAAGAACTTGAAGAACACTAGAACTTTGAGAGAAAAGGAAAAGCTTTGAGTGCTCCTAAACTTAGCAAATGATCTAAAAGTGGTGCAAGCTCCTCAAGGCATTCTATTTATAGAGAAATGAAACAAATGAAGGGTGTGAATGGGGGGAGAGTGCTTCGGCCATGTGTGCAGATTGGAGGGCATCCCATGAGTTCCATAAGGTGAGATGTTGTGGTCTTGAAGCATGGTGAGGTATGGTTCAAAGCATGGTGAGGTATGGCTCAAGGTATGGCTCAAGAATGGCTCTTTGAGTGAGAAAACAATTTAATATGTGTGGTAATTGGGAGAGAGGTGGCCAAAACTTCATCAGCCATGGGGGAGGGTTCTTTGCATTTTAATTGTGGTTTAGAGTTGTGTTTAGGTGTATCTTTGATTATGCTTAAGATTAGGAAGTTGTAAGAAAGTGTTAAGGCAAGAAAAATGGATAATTAGGAAGGTCTAGACATAATTAAGGAGTGGTCTTGCACCATTAGTGAGTTAGATCCTCAATTTAGAGTTTAAACAACTCTAGACACATTTTCTTGATTTAAGAAATTGGAGGGACAAAACATTATTCAAGATTCCAAGATTAGGAATCTTGAGTTCTAAAAAGGGATTTAAGGAAAATGGATAATTAGGAAGGTCTAGACATAATTAAGGAGTGGTCTTGCACCATTAGTGAGTTAGATCCTCAATTTAGAGTTTAAACAACTCTAGACACATTTCCTTGATTTAAGAAATTGGAGGGACAAAACATTATTCAAGATTCCAAGATTAGGAATCTTGAGTTCTAAAAAGGGATTTGAGTTTAATCTAAGAAATTTTAGGTTCGAATTAACTTTAATAAATTATTTTGACTCTAGATTAATTAAGGAAATTAATTAATCTTCGTTTAGAGCCTAATATTGCTTAGGTTTGCTTAATTACGTCATTAAGCTCAAAAATACTATTCTAGGGGCAAAATCGTAATTTTGCACTAAAACTGCCCGGAACCACCAGGACTTGAACAGAGACCTCTAGACACATGAAAACATGTTTTTAAACCTCTGGGGAAAGTTTCGGGCTCAAACGGCACATTTACCCGCATAAAACGCTATAGGGGTATTTTGATCATTTTGACCCGAAACTGCGGAAAATGAAATTTTCGCTTCCGAAAGCATTCAAAGGCCATTCAATCCCCTTCAAACATTGAGTTGACCCTTCGAGGATGACCGAGTTGGTTACCCTCGAATTAGGGTCAGGAAATGACCTCAGGGGCATTTTGGTCATTTTCCTTGGACAGAAAAATCGGGGTGTTACACTAAATCTCTTTCAAGCTTAATTGGGTTCATTTGTATCATATTTGTGTTTGGGTATCGATTTGAGCATTAATAAGAATTTTCTGTATAACTACAATTCTAGCACTATTTTGTAGTTTGAGTATAACTGGAGTTGTAAACCTTTAAAAATTATGTTCTTTATCTTATAAGAAAGCTAAGAGGATTATCCATAACTTTAATGGAGAGCATGAAAGCTAGTTCAGAAGTCTAGGTGTTGATAACAAGCCCGAAATTTAGAATTGAGATGTTGAATTTCTAGATTAGGCATGCTTCAATAATTAGGGCATATTTCTCTTATCCCAAATCCAAATAAGGTAAATAAGGTATCCATTTTTTAAAAAGGAAGAAGATCTACAACTTTCATGAAGATACTAAGAGCTAGCTCAAAGGTTTCAAGATAGAACCTTTCACCATCATGAGAGCACCCTTCACCATGGTGAGAGAATCGCTAAAGTAAGTGCTCTGCTCACCATGGCGAACGTACATTTTCTTGACAGAATTAGGCTGACATGTGTTGACTATTTTGGGCTAATTTTTGTGATTTTGAGGGCACAAATTCTAAAGAAAAATGGCAGAGACACATATAATCCTTAGCTCAATTTTTAGATTAGGTTAGGTTTTATTTGAGATTTTTTTCCTCTGTTTTCTACCTTTTTCCTCACATCTTCTCATCCAGCATCTTTGATCTTTACCTATTCTCTTTTCTTTTTCTCATATCTTCTTCTCCCTTAGGTTTAATTTATTTTTATCTTGTAACCTCCATTAATAGATAAGTGAGTTTTTAATCTAGCTTGAGGAACCTTGGATATTGTAGTTGCTCTTTGAGACTTCATTCTCCAATTTGATAATGCAATTTATGTTTCTCGCTTTTTTCTCTCTTCCCTATTATAACTATGCATTGTAGTTATATTGAGATATGTATTTAGGGTTGGGTTAGGCCGTTGGGCTAAATATGTGCTAATTGGTATATTGGCAGGCGGTTGATTTTCATAGAAATTTGGTAGAACTGGGATTTAGGCCTAACCTCACATTAATTGTATGATGTGCTTGTAGGTAGAAAAGCGCACGAGAAGGGAGTTGAAGCATGCTTTACTTCTCTTTCCTCCTTTTGCTGTTGAAAACTTAAATAGAATACTATCAAGCGTTGAGCTTGTAGTGCAACCGAAATATAGTTAGGTTCGTCAAAAAGTAACTTTTTAAACTACAATGTTAGCAATAGAATAGTAACAAAAGAGCAAGAAACAGACTTTACGCAAATATTAAAGAATAAACTCAAAGTAATGAAAGTAAAGAGAGATAGGGAAGAAGAGGATCCTATACAGATATTTTTATATAGGTTGGACCAACCTGTTTACATCCAATTCTTAACCCGAGAAAGAAAAATAGAATAGTCTTTACAGTAACCTTCCCAAGCTCTTAACCTATGACCAGTAGACAACCCCTATTATCACAAACCAAGTAGTTATTCACCAGCCTCTTCAAGCTGAACCAAGTAGTATTATAGTAGCGTCTCCAAGCTAACTTGAGTAATCTTGTACTAGCCTCTCCAAGCTAAATCATGACCAAAAAGAACACCTTACTCTCACATTGCAAGTAGTTTTACCTTAGCTTCTCCAAGCTATCTCACACTGATCTATACTGGATCAAGGTTGCAAGAGGTTTGTATTTGGGTTTACCACTCAAACTAACCTACACTCAAGTTTCCTAAAGATATACAATAAAAAGATCTAGGAAAACCCAAATGACTTCTTTCTAATAGTTCTTCCTAGGAAGAATGCAAGATCTGTTAAGTGTGTAAAAAGAAGATTTACAGATAAGAAAACTGATTACAAGAGGTAATGATTTTCACAAAAAATAAGAATAGAAAAACTTGCAGCATTCAACAATGTATAACATTCAGTTCTACTTTGGGAGGCTCAACATTTCTATTTATAGATGATCTGTCTTTGTAACTGTTGCCCTTGATCAGCTCTCCAAGTGACACATTTTGATTATCTGTTTGTATCTTGAAAAGTAGTCTAGAAGTATAGCTTATCTTTTGTCAGATCTATTACAGAAGCCGTTGTAAGATAGAGGGTTCCGAGACTACATTCAGAAACTACTTTTTACTAAGCTAGAGTGTTTGATTGAGTTGGTAGAAGAAATGACATGTTAGTTTGTAGCAGGATTTGATTTCAAATTTGAATTTCAAATTTTCCCTCATTTTTCCAATAAAGAGTAGAGTCTTACTGTGAAGTGTAGCTTCTGAGGTGCGATATCAGTTCCTTGACATGTCTTTGATCTTCTAGTCTTTAATCTGAGCTTGTTGATGATAAACTAATTACAATCATGATGATTAAAGATAGTAGAACACATTGGCTTCAGGGATGAATAGATATCTTCAAATTAAGTCTACTTTCTGAAGTCCAATGCTTCTATCTAAAGACCTGTGCCTTGATTTCTTGTACTTGTTGATTTTCTTCAACTCGTTAGCATTTGCACGCTCATTTGATGATATAATTATCACTTTCATTTTAGTTTCTATCTCTTCAAATGAGATAAATCATATTTGCACATGTAAAGTGAAATTATCTTTGTTATTGGTGCAGTATTATGCCAACGGTACAACTTGTTTGCTACTTCAAGAAACTCAAGAAAGACATTAGTTGTTCTTCAAAATATTTTCCTTAAATTGGTTCCATTGTCATTCAAAGATACTGCATTAATGCTTTCTGAAGGGTTTTGAAGCTTATAGTGATTTCCTTATTTTCTTTCTTTATTATGTTTGCGGTGTAGGTGTATAGTAATGGCTCATATTGTATGCTAGTTAAGTGTTTGTATGTATATTTGCAGGTCTATGAGCATGACTGTGAATTTGGGAGTAAGAGGAATTAGGATTCTAGTTGGATCTTAGATTTTATCTCTTCGAGTGTCAAGGGTCCCGACTTAAAGAGATTTAATCTCATATTCATGCAATTGATGCCTTCTTGATGTCATTAATTAAGCTACTGCATGTTCCTAGAGATCTCAAGCTAGAGCTTTTAAATTTCTAATTAAGTGATATTATTTTATTTCCATTTTAATTTCCTTATGTTAAATCCCAAAAGCCAAGACCCTTACTTCTTATACCTTCTCGGTTAAGTAGTGACTGAATATCCACATGAGACAAATCGTGTTGCATCATTGTGCTACATGTGCTTTGCAATTTGGTTACATCATAAATTCTAATTTGGTAGAGCTAGAGTCGCTACACCATAGTGCCTGCTTGGCACTGTTGTCGAGGATGCTTAGTACTTAGTCTTGTACATATTTTTTTCCTTATTAAGTCTTGTATATATTTTGCTCTTGTTTATTTTTCTTTATTTCTTTTTTTTTTAATTGTTCCACTTTAGCTAACATGGACGTTAACCACTATTTTAGTCCCTAATTGTGAGGTTATTGGAATTTTGAAAAGCATGAAGCAATAGATGATCTTTATCAAAGAATAGAATGCCTTCCATATTCACAACCATACCATTAGCCACCCTATGTTACCAACCATAATCTTACCCACCACCACCACCTTTCCCACCACATACACAACCACTCCCTGACCGATGTATACTACCATATCTTGAGCTACTAACCCTTTAAAGTTCATTACTAGAGCCTTCTTTAGAAGAAATTATGAAGCAAATGGTTGCCTATATAGTTGAGCCATATCACGTCTTTGGCCACTAGATCCTGAACTTGAATCATCCAAGCCTTCCTTAGAAGAAATGGTGAAGCAAATGGCTACCATGTCCTTGAAAAATCAACTGACAACTGATGTTTCCATTCAAGCCATATAGCTTTAAGTGGAGCAATTGGCTGCTTGTGTTGCTCTTATTACTAGTAGTCATCAGAAGATCCAACTAATTGCTGAGAAGGCTAATACTGAGATTGTCCATGTAGGCCATCATTCGAGCTAACTGAGAGGATGAATAATGCACAAACTAGCATGGTTAACAAGTTGGTTGAGTCATTATTTGATGAAAGCGTCTATGTCTTGGTGCAACACTATGAGATGCCACAAGAGACATTAACTAAGGCACTAGCAGGGGACTCAATTTAAGAGTCTGATATGGAGATCCTATATGTGGAGCCACCACCTGAAGTAGCTAAGCAGATGGATTCCTTGCTAGTAGATAATAGATCTTTGAGTGTTGAGATTGTTGTAGAAGCTTCTGCATTGGATGTTCATGCTACAAAGATTCAGGAGGTGGAGATTGTCATGACCCTATTACCTTCCCTTTTCCATCCAGTTGTTTCTATTAGGGCTAAAGCCTTTTTCCCTTAGGCGAAATGAGTATGCTCTTTTTGAGAACAATGCTCAGCTCTAGGCCATATGTGGGACGCCTAAAGAAGATGAAATTCATGTTCCAAGGGGACTAGAAAGGAAAAAAGCTTATAAGGCTTGTGAACATTCCCAAAGGATAGGGAATATCACTTGGAGGAACAAAATGCCCTAGCAACCCATTCAATTTTGTGAAGGTTTCGATGAATGGGAATTGATTTCATGGGTCCTTTTCTTAATTCCTTGGCTATGTTTACATTTTTATGGCTGTTGATTATGTATCAAAATGGGTAGAGGTAATTGCCATATACAGTAATAATTCTTCTATAGTTGTCTCTTTTGTTCGCTCTTATATTTTCCACAGGTTTGGCATGCCCAGGCTATCATCAGTGACTAGGGTACTCACTTCCACAACTGGTGCATGGAGGCTGTCCTTCGTAGATATGAGGTTATTCATAAAGTATTCACTCCTTACCATCAATCATCATTTTCATTAATCAAATTCTTACAAATTTTGTGGCCAAAAAGTTCTATATCTTGAAAAACTTCATAGTTCTTAAACTTGTATCATTTGTTATTTGAGAGAGTTTATTCTTCTTTAATTTCTTTCAAAATTATAAAAATATAAGATACCTCTTAAAGTGAAAAGATGAGACATCCTTCAAACACAGAGGTCAAAGATCCTGAAGGTGTGACAGTACTAAAGTAGTGTAAAGGTTTCCAAACACCTATAAGAGTGTCTGAACTATTTTTTGCTAGTTATTTATTTTCACGAATTATTTAAATTCCACGAAAATAGTATTTTGTACATCACGCTAACACGAATGCGTTGACAGGTTCATATGAAAGGCAAAACCCCTTTATGTATCAGTAGTAGCTAATTCGAGTCATTACAAATATGGGGTCTTTTCACTGATTATCCTTCCAAAATGGTTGAGATAAAAAAAATTTCATGCCATTGAACCTACAGGGATCACCACCCCAAATTTTTAAACCTTAAAAGAATTAAGCTTGGATACTAATTGAAAATTATGGTAATTAAAAATAATTATTTTATAATATAAGAGCAAATAAAAAAAAAGTTACACTTTATCCCCTTAAATTATAGCTCATATGTACTTTAACTTCTAAACTTTGAAGATGTGCAAATCAACCCCTAAGCTTTCATAAATATGTGTTTTAGCCAAATTAAGGTTACTATACCCCTTGAATTTTGGAACAAATGAAAATTAACCCCTTAAACTTTCCTAAATGCACAATCTGATACTCCAATATCTCTTAAATTTGTGATATTTTTGTAAAATATTGATGGAAAAATAAATAAAATGATCAATTTGCATCGTCAATAAAATTCGCAAGTCAAACCATACACTTTTAATATTTAGGGTCTAAATTGCAGATGACATATAGCTTAGGGGATAAAGTATAATTTTCCTTAAATAAAATGCATAAAAATAAGAAGGATAAGGATGGCAAGATTACATGAATGTTAAGACACAATATGTGACCTACATATAGTTCTCACACAATATAGCCTGAAATTTTCTTTACTTAATGAATTTTTACTTACAATGACTTCTATGAACCTTCCTTCACTCAATCCCAGATAATGTAACACATATTTCATTCCGTTAATGATACAATAAAACCTCCCTTTACAATAGAGTTCACTCATGGTTTATTTCTCCAAAGAACACTACAAAACCTCCTATATCTCAATATGAAATATAGTATAATGTGTGGATGCTCTTATGGATAGGTTACAAGGTTTATAATAGAAGTCTTTCTCAATCATGCACAAATAATTTTAAATGCAACAATGAGAAGAACATGGATAACACAAGCTTGACATCTACTTCCTCTGTTGTTATTCTTCTTCAATCGTCGTGCTGTTTTATAGAAAATGAGTCTTTGATATCTTCCTTTGTTTGGCTTTCTTTCAAACCAAACATATTCTTATCGTGTATAGTTTTAGGTTTATGCTATTTCGCTAAAGAATAATGGTTGATTTCATTGGAAATTGTTTATGTTTCTTCTTAATGTGCTTAGGCATCCAAGATTTCAACTTTATGATTATTGAACTAGATGTTCTCCCTTAAGATCAACTATTTTGAATCAAATAAATTAATTTCTAAAATTAATTCTGTTTTACAAATTAAGGTGAAATCATAAAAAGAAAAAGTATAATATATCTTTATTTTCTTCATATGCAGAAATAATATAGCAAAATTCTCATCCAATAAGATTATAATAATTATGTCATGGAATAAAAATTAATTATATTGATACTAATCAAATTGAATTTAAATATATTCGTAAATAATATTCTTCATCATCATAACATTAAATACAACAATTTTAATAGGATACAATAAGAAATGTCGTAGCACCATCAATAATATTGTGAATACAACTTACTTCTAATTTGGATATCAAAGATCATGTCGGCATCTAAATATATATGAGCAACCTCATCTCCAAGGATTTGCCGGAATGCGAACAATTTTTTCATCGCTGAAAAGTTTACGTGCATTTTTCACAGTCAAATGTTCCAATACATTCCTTTCACCCATTACATTTAGGTTGAAGACAACAATGCTCAGAAGAAGGAAGCAAAGAAACCAAACTTTCATGATAAAATTTGGTAGTTGCTAGATGCTTTGAATATTGTGTTTTTCAACAATCCAAATTTAAAATAAATTGTATTTCTCTTTTGAATTGGTGAACAATGCACCATGCAAATTTATACTTGGTAATTTGCTAATTTAAAGAAAAAAGATAAGCTCATTTTTCGCAAATAATTTGCTTGAGATTTATTATGTTTACTATTTTTATTATTCTTAAGGTTAGCTATAGTATCATTTTTAGTATTGACCCTTTTATTATACTTGTTAGAATAGAATATTGTCATCATAGATTGATCTAATAATAGATATATTCAAACAAAATCAGTGTTTGTAGAACTTCAATGATGAATCAAATTAAATTCTTCTAGATCACAGATCTCTAATATAACTCCCAATTTGAAACAATTAACAATGATATAATCAATGGGCAGTATACTTAATAATTTAGAAATTTCACAAAATCTTTTATTTATATCCTTACCATTTTGAAAATTGGGAAGTAAGCTAAAAAATATAATGCTTAAAATAAATATAAATAGTTCAAATACAAAATTTAGCAAGATTACAACAACCAAATTTTATGGCAATTTTGGCAGTATAGAAATTGTTAAATGAGTAACAATATGTTAAGTAAATTATTGTTTTCTTTAGGATGGAGATTGAGACATTGAGTGTCAAAAGATCATTATGTCAGTTATGTTACAAACTCTTATGTTTTGAACAGACAATAATTACAAATAAATTAATTGATCAACTAACTTGATTACTACTATTTAAAAAATTACTTAAACTTAATAAGAATTTTTTGATTATTTTGATAATAAAAGATAGTGATCTTTCTTCCCTTAACTCTTTACTTTCCTCCACATTTAAGTTATTTTCCTTATTATTCTTATTAATATAAGTGATTATCTTAATTCCTCCATCAATTAACATTATATTAGGTATTCTACAATATATACATATTTTCTAAAGTTATTCTGTTGTGCACATAATTTAAGCACATAAAGTTGAATAATTTTTCAAAATTGGAATAGTTTTCAAACCACCCAATTCACACCCTATCTTGGGTGATAGTTCCCATGACTAATTGTTTTCTTAGGCTTTATGCCCCATCGTTTATATAAAGAAAAAGAAAAAAAAAACAAAAGAAGCTCTAGTTCTCGATGCAGGGACTAAAGACGATGTTTTGCCCACCTAGTTAACGTTAGATGTCTCCATTGAATACTATTCCAATTTATTGTTTATTTTCAATAAAATTTCTATCTTCTAAAATTATGTGGGACAATTGTTTGTTGCATGAGTGCTAGAATGTGCCAGATTGTGTTATATTTTATTTTAACACCATGTTTAATTTTATTTCGCATTATGTAACTTTATGTTATCAAAATAAGTGAATAGATATCATTATTTCATAATTAAATTAATATTCAATTGTTAGAATATCTTAATTGTTAGAATATAAAGTAAGGTATCATAAGACAATGTAGTATTCATTTTAGAAAATGTGATTATTATTTATTCGAGACAATACGCCTATGTTAGCTATAAAAAAATAAATAGTACAAACAATAATTTATTGTTAGTTAATTTTTAGTATAAGAACAATAGATAAAATATCATAAGACAATTAGTATGAATTTTAGAAAACACATTTATTATTTGATTGGCATGATAGAACTCAGTTTATTATCATAAAATAGTCAACCAATTAAATAGTTTACAATTAATTTACTAGTTAATTGTTACCATATAAATAACAATCGGGATAGAAAAATAACAATAGTGTATTTAAATTTAATGGGTAATTATAATTATTACATGATTAGTAGCTTGAATAATAAAAATAACCTCATGATTTGTTCAAATTAAAATTATTATTATTGTTGTTGTTGTTGTTGTTGTTATTAGTATTAGTAGTAGTAGTAGTAATAGTAGTATTTAGTACGACAAAACTTGGCCTATTTTCTATAAATATTCAAAACAATTATAAAGCTTCTAAGTTAAATTATCATATAATTATTAATTTATGGACAATAGACAATTTGACAAGAACAATTATAATATAAATGAGTTAATTAGTTTAATTAATATGAATGTTAGAACCCTATTTATTATGAGAAATTAGTTAAACATATATTATAGTCTTGCAAGTGATTTATTGCTTATTTGCATGATGGCAGACATGATAATAAGAACAATTATTACATTATTTTATTTTTAATTATTAATTTATTTATATGAGTAGCAATTAGATTTATAAGAGAAATCTCATATTAATTAAATTAATTGTTATTAGTTTTGTTATTATATGTATGACATACAAGATGATAAAATATAGTTTTAATATTGATCGAATTTATTCAAATTTTATTGAGTTAAATAACATGCGCATGGGAATAGTTTGAGTAGAGTTATGAGTTAACCACAAAATAATCGTTAACATTGGTGTACCAAGTCACTCGCCAGGGGAAGTCTCCAATAAAAGTCAGGGCCAGTACCATTGCCCTCTAGGTGTTAATATTTGTATGTCCATTAGGGGATGTTGTTAAACAAAATTGTGATTTAATAGCAGCATGATTGTTGACCTTGGTATGCTAAGTTGCTTGTCAAGGGCTAGTATTTATATACCAACTAAGGGTTAGTTTATAAGTCTCGATGGATCATCATAGAATTTCCACAAGGGATGCAATCCACCAAGGACCTAGTAATGATGTCAAGATCATAACTTATATTCTTTGTCTGCAACCAATTCCATAGCTTATATAAGGCCCTTGGACTAGATAGACACACAATTTAATTTATGGTTCTCAATTTATTGAATAGTTTGTCTCTAAAAAAGATTATAATTAAAGATTCAACTATTTTCATATAGTTATATATTTTAGCAAAATATTTAAATTGTTTGAAAAAGGTATTTTGTATACCCTGCTAACTTGAATGCATTAATCAATTCACATGAAGGGCAAAACTCCTTTATGTGTCCATAACAGCTTAGTCGAGTCATTACAAATATGGTGGCCTTGTCATTGATTTTCCTTCAAAATTGGTTGAGCTCAAAAAATTTCCTGCCATTGAACCCACATGGATTGCCTTCTCAAGTTGTTAGACCATTGAGAGAGAATTAGGCTCGGATACTAATTGATAAAACCAAAAAGGTTGAATTGTTCAATATGGTTTAATAATAGAAATTTATGGTAATTAAAAATAATTATTTAATAATATAAGAACAAATAAAAGAAAAAATACACTACAAAAATAAAGGAAAATTACACTCTATTCCTCTAAATTATAGGTAATGTGCATTTTAACCCCTAACTTTGAAAATATAAAAATCAACCCCCTAAACTTTCATAAATATGTATTTCAGCCAGACTAAGTGTACTATACTTGCCTTGAATTTTGGAACATGCGCTAATTGTCCCCCTAAACTTTCCTAAATGTCCAATCTGATACTCTAAAATTTCTTAAATCTATGATACTTTTGTAAAATATGGATAAAAAAAATTAATAGAAAGGTCAATTTTCATATTCAATAAAATTTAGAGGATTGAACTGCACACTTTTAAAGTTTAGGATCTAAAGTGCATATGACATATAGCTCAAAAGGTAAAGTACAAGTTTCTCTAGATAAAATGCATAAAAATAAGGAGGATAAGGATGACAATATTGTATGAATAAATTTATCATGGTCATGCCACAATGTGTGACCTATATCTAATTCCTAAGTAATAGCTCGAAATTTTCATCACCTATTGAATTTTTGCTTGCAAGGACTCGTACAAACCTTCCTCCGCTCAATCCTAGATAGGGTAACATTCATTTCTTTCTCTCAATGACACCACAAAGCCTCCATTTACAATAGAATACATTTATGGTTTCTTTCTCTTTAGGAAATTATAATACCTCCTCTATCTCAATACAAAATGGAGTATAACATGTGGATGCTCTAATGAATAGTTTACAGGGTTTACAATAGAATTAACTCTCAATAATGTACAAACTTACACTAAGGGTGTGCTTAGAATGATATATTAGGCATGATAGTATAAGCTTATACTATATGTTATGCTCTTATCTGTTATTTGGTGTAGACAATATGATATATTACACAAGCTTATACATCATAACTCCCTTATATGTTAAAATACTGTATAACTTAGTACAATATGAAAGGACCGTATCAGGGCTGATTAGCTCTTAACATATGAGGTTACTTTTATTATTTAATATTTTATTGAAATAGAATAATTTTTAAATAAATAATAATAAGCAAAAATTTAAAAATAAAGTCATCTTATAATAAATAAATATCATTAACAAATGACATATGATATCAATCTAGTTATATATGATAAAAATAAAAAGTGATTACAAATAATAAATATAAAATAAAATAAAATAATAAGTATTTAATAAAAAATAAATATTTAAAATAAACAAAATAATATGTAATATATAAAAGTAAGGATCAATGACAAAAATATTGAGTTAATACTCATTTTAAAATTAAAATTTAAATGATTACAATTAAAAAGAGAAAATATTAAAATATATAAAAGAGTATTTTATTTTTATAAAATTTACTGAAATAATAAATAATTATATTTAACATAAATTAAATTTTAATTAATAAATATTTACACATATATAATATTTGAAAATTATATTTAAATCGTTAAAAAATTATTTTATTTTATATTTACTTATAATATTAGAATTATTTATAAATAAATAATAATATTATAAATTATAAAATATAATATCTAATATCTAATATAGTGCTACATCAAGCACTGCATAGTATTAACAATTAGTTTAATTATACCGCAAGTCCCTATAATTTCACTCAATTTTCAATTTGGTCACTATAATTTAAAAGTTTTCAATTAGGTCCCTATTTTTTCAAAAAAATTTAATTAGGTCACTACTGTTAACCATCGTTACAAAAATATTTACAGCAATGCTATGATGCATCTAATGAAGTCAGATGTATTATAAAGTTCATTGATCTAAAATCATTGAATGTATAGATTTCTATATGGATAAAAGTATCATATCTATCAATACACTTTTTTAACATAGTCTATAACAAAATTACACATTAAAATATTATACATCAAGACACTCTTCTAACGCCACCAACCAGAGCCCTCGCAACTGGGCCTGCGTCCAGTGTGACCATGGCCAAGTCGTTGAGCTCCTTTTTCAACTGCATCCCTACTAGAATATTCGGGGACTTAACCCACCTCTGCACCCTTAGCCTCTGCTTCGACACCCTCATGGTGCCCCTTCCCCCAGATCTCGCCTCCGACGTTAACCTATGTAACCTTTACCTGCAGCACAACCTCTTCTCCAGCGAAATCTCTCAGTTCTTGTTTTGCCTTCCTCTTCTTCCATTTCTGCCCCCACTTCCGCCACTAATGTTAGAGCTATTGCTAATATTGGAGCTACCACCAACTTCACCCCTATCGTGAAGAAGAAAACAGAGTTCGACGGTCAAGGATGGAGTTTTAAGGAATGAGTTTTGAAGGATGCGGCTGAAGATGCCAAGAAGCAGCTCAAAGAGGCTGGTGGTAAAATCTTCATTGTTTAAGGGTTTGTTTTGTTAACTTTATTTTTTTGATAATTTGATTCGTTGTAGGAAGGCTAGGATTTGTGCTTGATTCTAGTCTGGGGGCCCTCCACCTTTACTTTTGGTCCCCAGTGGCATGATGGCAAAGAGAAGGGGAGCACGAAGGAGGCTGGGAGGAGACTGGCAGCACAACAACACATGGGCTCCAATGGCTAATGACGCGACAGTGATGGGTGGCAGCGGAGGCTTAGCGATGAAGATGTAGTAGCAAAGCTAGTGGCAGCGGCAGCACGACCTATCTCCCTTTCCTTCTCTTTCATTTTTTTTTTTGTTTCTGGTTTTGTCTTTATAATCTTTTTGCAGGTTTCAAGGGGTTTGGGAATATGATGGATTCTGGTTGACGTTATGCATCATATTTGTTTTTGATTAGGTTACAGTGGACGGTGGTTTATGGTTTGTGAAAAGATGACTTGGGTGTGTTTGATTTGTGTTGTAGTTTTATGTTTGGGGTTGTTGTGATTTGGAATTAAGGTTCCCTATGGCTACATTGTGTGTGTAGGGAGGGAAGATGCATGAGGTAAAATGAAATGGAATATGCTAGGAATATTTCATTTTTTTGTAATTGTTGTTATTCCTAGGGAATTTTCCACAATATAGGGATCTAATTGAAAACTTTTAAATTATTGGGACCTAATTAAAACTAAGTGAAATTATAGGAACCTATTGTATAATTAAACCTTAAAAGTTTATCAGGCCTTATGCTATGAGATCTTATACTATCAGCTTTTATCATATCTGGCATGCCAAATGAGTTCTAAGTGCAACAGTGTGAAGATTATGGATAACACATGTTTGTCATCTATTTCCTTTGTTGTTGTTGTTGTTGTTGTTGTTGTTGTTGTCCTTCTTTTTCAATCTCCATGCTATTTTCTAGAGAATGAGTCATTGATGTCTACTCTTCCTTTCAAACCAAACAATTTCCTCTCATGTACAATTTTAGGTTCCTATTTAGCTAAAGGATAATTATTGTTTTCATCATTAATTGTTTATATTTTTTATCCATTATTCTCAACCATCCAAGATTCTAGCTTGATGATTGTTGGGCTTGATTTTTCTCCCTTAAGATCAACTATTTTGAACCAAATAAATTAATTTCTACAATTAATTCTATTTTATAAATTAAAATCATATCATAAAAAGAGAAATTATGATATATCAATATTTTTTTCCAATACATAAATAATCCAACAAAATCCTTGTCAAATAGGATTGCAATAATTATGACATGGAATCAGAAATAATTATGTTGATACTAATCAAATTGAAGTTAAATACATTTGTAAATAATATTCACCATAAAATTAAACCCAACAACTTTAATACGATACAACAAGAAATGTCACCATCAAAAATATTGTGAATACAATTCCCTTTTGAGTTGGATATCAAAGATCATGCCGGCATCTAAGTATATAGGAGCAACCTCGTCTCCAAGGATTTGCCGGAATATGGACAGGTTTTTCATTGTTGAGAAGTTTACGTGTATTTTTCATAATCAAATCTTCAAATATATTTGTATCACCCATTACACTATGGTTGAAGACAACCATGCTAAGAAGAAGGAAGCAAAGAAACCAAACTTTCATGATAAGATTTGGCAGTTGCTAGATGCTTTGAATATTGCTTTTTCAACAATCTAAATTTAAAATAGATTGTATTTCTCTTTTGAATTGGTGAACGATGTGTTGTGCAAATTTATACTTTGTAATTTGCTAATTTAAAGACAAAAGATAAGCGCATTTTTCTAAATAAGTTGGTTAAGATTTATGATGTTTACTATTTTCATTATTCTTGAGGTTAGCTGTTGTATCTTTTTTAGTACTGACCCTCTATGTTTGTTGGAATAGAATATTGCCATGATAGATTGATCTAATAATAGATATATTCAAACAAAATTAGTGTTTGTGGAATTTCAATGATCAACCAAGTTAAATTCTTCTAGATAACATATCCTTAATATAACTCCCCATTTGAAACAATTAACATTGTTTATATAGAAAATATAATCAACAGAGTAGTAAACTTTATAATTTACAAATTTCACAAAAAAAATTATTTATGTCATTACCATTTTGAAAATGGGAAAGCAAGCTGGAAAATATAATGCTTACTTGAAAAAAGTATAAATAGTTCTACTACAAAATTGAGCAAGATTATAGCAACCAAATTTTATAGCAATTTTCACAGCACACAAATTGTTAAATGAGTAATAATATGTTAAGTAGAGTATTGTTTTCATTGGGATGGAGATTGAGTGCCAAAAGAATTCTATTGATTATCATAATTCATCCATCAATCAAAGTTATATTATGTATTCTATAATATATACATATTTTCTAAAGTTATTTCACTGCATGCATAATTTAAGTATATGAAGTTGAATAATTTCTAAAGTTGAAATAATTTTGAAATCACCAAGTTCACATCCCATTTTGGGTGATGGTTCTCATGACTAATAGTTTTCTTAGGCTTTACGCCTCATTGCTTTTCTTTTTTCAAAAAAAGCACAAAAAAAGAAAAGAAGCTGTAGTTCTCAGTGCAGGGACCTAATATATTGTTTCACTTGCCTAGTTAACGTTAGATGTCTCCATTGAACACTATTCCAATTTATTTTTTCAATTAAAATCCCTATTTTCTAAAATCGCATGGGACCATTGTTTGTTGCATGATTGTCAAAATGTACCAGTTTGTGTTATATTTTATTTTAACACTATGTTTAACTTTATTTGGCATTACGCAACTTTGTTTTATCAAAATAAGTTAATAGTTATCATTATTTCACAATTAAATAATATTTAATTGGTCACTGATTGAGCATTATTTGCTTCATGAGTCCAGAGAATTCTTGTAAAGTCTGAGTCAATAAAGGAATATCTGCCTAACATCCCTTGTTAAGAGCTTGAGTGATAGTGGCTGCTGTAGATTCAAATTGCTGAAAATTGGTGGCCATATTCTCAATCAAAGCACGGGCAACCATCATCATCTTGTCTAGAAGCTATCCCTAACTTCTAGCATGGATTATACACTTATCAGCAGGCATAAAACCTTCATAGAAATACTAGAAGAGGAGTAGCATCAAAATCTGATGGTTGGGGCAGCTTGCACAGAGGAGCTTGAAACGCTCCCAGTATTCATGTAGGGTCTCGTGGGAGATCCCATTGATATCCTTCTAGATCGCTGCAACTGGAGATCAAAGGCAGGGAAATACTGCTCCAGAAAAATCCTTTTCATCCCCGTCCAATTGTTTACTCCCCCATGCAACAAGTTGAAATCCAATTCTTTGCAACACCTTCTAGGGAGAAGGGGAATGCTCTAAGTTTGATATCATCAATCTTCACCCTATTAGGTCGCATGCTGAAGCACACCATTTGTAACTTCTTCAAATGTTGGCGTGGGTCCTTTTCGGATAGCCCATGGAACTTTAGCAATGCATGGACCATATATCCCTTGAGCTCAAAATCATTTTCCAGCTTGGGGTATGTAATTGCCAGGGGTTGCTGGGTAAAGTCAGGAGTGGTGAGCTCCCCAAGTGTTTGGTTTCATTCTCCTATATCATTTATATTACTTGAAACAACAAGTAAAGGATCGAAACACTGAGATTGTTCCACTTGTTGATGCTTTGCTTGTCTAATTTGCCTTAAAGTTTTTCTATTTCAAGATCAAGAGGTATTAGATTACCAATAGATAGGGAACACCTCATATAAAGGAACAACAAAAAAGAATTAAGATAAACTAAGGACAGAAAAGAAAATAAAAACAAAAATAAAAGTAAAAAAAAAATAGTTATACAACTACATATCAATGCTCCCCAATAATGGTGCTAGAACTTGACGGAAGTTGTCACTACTTCCTCAAATTAGAAAGAAAATAAATTCAAGTACCAAATACACCAAAATTGTAGGTGGGGTGCAACTAGGGTCATCTTTCAAGGAGGCTACGTCACTTAGTTGAAAAGGGGGGATTTTGGAGATCAATATATCACGATTAAAAATAATTAAGAATAATCAAGAGACAAGGACAATAATATAATGGTTGTTCTTAGACTTGGGATTAATTATCATGGACTAAGGCTAAATACATTAATGGCTATTATTAATTAATTATTGTCTACTAAGAATCAATTGACCTCTAAAATTTAATCAATATAAACAACAATTGATCTAATATACTAATTGTTGTAGCCTAATTGCCAATCAGAAAGTGAATTCCAATGTTCTTACCTTAAATACAATTCAATTGATTAATTCAATAATGCCTAAGGGTTCTCCTAAATGACAATTGCTAATTTAGTTATTCCAACAAAGATTGCAATAACCATAACAATAATTAAAGTAATAGAAACTCAAGAACATTAGTAAAACCAGTGCATTCAACAAAAAGGAAGTCTCAAATATAATCCCAATTCATATGAAAACCCTTACACTAGTAAAGAGAACTACTCCAGACATGTGTCTGGAGTAGCCACTATCCATGTACCATTTGTCTAATTCAACATGCGTTCTCAGACACACCTGCAACAAACACGGTTTTTAATTTAGATACTCATACCTTCTTGGGTCCTTTTGAGTTGGTCTTTCTAGGGGGAAGGTTTCCCAACCTTTCTGACAGGCTTCTTCTTCATGAAGCACTTGTCAAGTGGGTGTCCCTTCTTGTGATAAAAAGTACAAAAAGCTTTGTTCCTTACTTTCTTTGGTTGAGTTGTCTTTCCTTTCTCATCCATTTCCTCCTTATATCCCAACATGATTTTTTTGAAGATATGGCCTCTAACCTCGAGTATTAGTTTAAAATTCCTTGAACCATTTATCATTTTTTCAAGGTCAGACCTGAGAAAATTTGAAGTTCTCTCAGTTCATAAATGACTTTCCGAGTTTTCTCATTTTTCTCAGAGACTTCATCTTCAAAGGCATTGAACTTGATATTTAAAACTTTATTTTCTCATTTGCTCTCTTTTTTTTCAAACCTTAGGTTGTCAATTTCTAAAATGGCCATTTTGAGTTCAAAAAGAATATTTTGATGTTTCTTCTTCAAGTTGAGATAGTGAGACGAAAGAGTTTGAAAATTTTCCAGCAACTCATATAAAGCAAATAGTTCATCATAAGAAAGATCAGAGTCAGAGTTATTTACCTTAGGTTCACCTTCTGAAGTATACTCCCCATGAAGCATAGGTTGGCAACGTCTTCTTGCTCTTCTTGGCCTTCTGATCCTTCTTTCTCTTCTTCTGAGTCACTCTAGGTAGCCAGCATACTTTTCTTCTTGGAGGCAAACTTCTTCTGTAGACCTTTGAGCTTAGGACATTCAAGTTTGAAGTGTCGCTTCTCACTATAGTTGTAGCAAATGATGCTTTATAGCTTTCCCTTGTCTTTCTTGTCCTTCTTGAGGTTAATGTCTCTTCTTCTTTTTGTTTTGTCCGTCCAGGCTTTTGACATCTTTCTCACCAGCATGGAGATCTCATTTCCATCCTCATCTTCAGAATCATCATCAAATTCTTCCTCTTCATCAGAGGTTTGAGTAACTTTTATTGTTTTGATTTTACTTTGTTTCTGATGAGATGATTTCAAGGCCATGAACTTTGCTCTTCTTGATGGATACACCATGCATTTCAGAGAGCACTACCTCATGAGTTTTAAGAGCCCAATAAATGCATCTAAGACAAGAGTTTGAAGGTCATTGGCTTCTATGATGATTGTGATCTTGGGCATCCATTTTGCAAGGAGACTTCTTATGATTTTTCTAACCATCTTTGAGTTAGAATACTTTTTGCCTAGTTCCTTTAGCTGATTAACAATGTGCATGAACCTTGTGGTAATGTCATCAATATTTTCTTGGTATGTCATTTTAAACATTTTGTATTGATGAACAAGCATACTGATCTTTGTCTCCTTGGGTTGATCAATGCCTTCATGCAGCATATTAAAAGTAATGTAAATAAAAAAATCTGATTGAATGACAGTATAAAAAAGTTTTACCCGTCCTATGTCCGTTTGAGTTGACCTCTAAAATCGTTTTTTGATGAACTACCAGTGAACCACTTTGGACCGGCGGGGAAGCAGTGAACCGGCTCTATTGGTCTAGTTAAAAAAAAATGAAAAGAATATAAATAGAGAACTAGTCCTACAACAGTAAAACCATCGCTGCTTATGATGCCGTCCATCATCGCCTGCAACGCAACCCGCTTCAACACATACAGCCTCCTAGAATAGTGTCTGCTTCGGGAGCCACCACTGTTAGCCACAACTCCTCCTCTTCTTCCCCTTTAAACTAGACCTGAAGTTGTCCTCTATTGGATCTCATCATCACCGCAGCATTGGTTACCCATTGCGCCACATGCGGTTGCATTGAAACCAATGTCCACCACCATTATTGTTGGAGTTCCATGCTCATGTGTACCACCACGGTTCTATAACAAGTAGTTTTCGTGCTGACAGAAACCCTCCACCCCTTTCCCTTTATACGCTGCCAGGTTTTAGTTTTGGATTTCTGGTCACAAGCGGACCAACCTCGACTTAGCTATTTGTGCTAATAGCTTTTAAATTGAAATGTTTTAATTTCATTTTATTTTACGTTTTTATTTTATTCTTCTTGGGCTTTTAAATTTGCGTTAAGAAATCTTATGTGTTTTTTTTAGGGTTCTAATAATGATGATATATGGTTATTGGCTAAAAATAATATAATCATAGTTATCAGAATTGGACCGGTGATGAACTTAATCAAGGCATTGAGTTACCGGGTCATTGGTTCAACTGGTGAATCACTGATTCAACCGGTTAAACTGGATTTAATTAAATAAATATATAAAATTATAATTTAATGCAATTTAATATGTAATATATATATGGATTTAATTCATGTCTGATTGACAGTAAAATTTTTTACATACTATCCAACTCTATCGCCATATAAACCATGATAGTTGACTTTTATACCACTACTTGAAAAGTCATCCAAATAAAATGTTTCGATTGGATGATAGTGTAAAACTATTTTACACTGTCAATGCATCAAAATTAAACTATATATATATATATATAATGATATGCTAATAAACAAATAAGCACATGGCTTAGTGTCAGCCATGTCCAATGAATTTTGGGGTGCTTGTCCTTGGTTTGAGTCTTATGGATAGCATTTTTGATCAATATTTTGAAAAAAAAAACTAACATAGGTATATATATATATATATATATATATATATATATATATATATATATATATATATATATATAACTAAACACATATTATATAACAAAGCCATCAGTAGTGTGGTGCTGTTGCAGCACTTCTCTTCCTAGATGGTCACAGGTTCGAGTCCATGCTTTGATAATCTTTTGGTTGTCACAAATTTTTCATGGAGTGCCACGTGTACAGGTTTGGGAGTGTCCACTGGTTCACCGGTTTCTGGTTCTTACCGATCGGTCTGGTCTGGTCTAGTTTTAATAACTATGAGTATAGTTATTATTTTGAGTTAGTTTTGATATATTGATAGTGTAAAACAGTTTCATATTGTCAACCAATCAAAATATTTAGTTTGGATAACTTTTCAAGTATAAAAGTCAACTATTATGACTTATGTGGTAATACATGATTAGATGACAATTTTAAAATATTTTATACTATCAATATATGACAATTTCATTATCAATACATAATAATTAAATCATAAATTATGATTTTCAAGTAGTAGATATGAAAGTTAATTATTATAACTTACCAGTCAATTTGGAGAACCATATAAAACAGTTTTGCATACATGATAATTAAATTCATATCTGTATAGTTGGATGGGTTGAATCTCAACATCGCTAAATTAGTGCCTCATCTGGTTGGATGATCGATCCAGTGTTCGGAACCTTGGGAAAAAGCCTCTAAACGCCTCCTAATCATTGACCTCCACCTCCTCGTCCTCCTCTTCCTTCTTCTTTCACCCCGCGAGAAAGCCAAAAACAAGGAATAAAACATACCGTTAGGAGACTAAAACGGAAATCACACCAAACAAGAAAATGTAAACAAAGAAAGAAAAAAAATAAAATAAAAATAAAAATTCTGCTTTTGTCCGATCCAATGGCGTCGAAATCTTCCCCTCCGTTGATCCATCCAAACTCATGGGGTAACAATTTTATCCAACGGTGGACGATCCTCTAACCTCTTTGTCCTCGAAGCACATAGTTTAAATTTGTAGCCTCTTCCTGGTTTGTACTCATTTCTTTGCTTGGTTCAATAGGGAGAGAGAAAGAGAAAGAGAGAAAAAGGGGAAAAAAAAATGGTAGCTAAGTCTCAGGTGTGGCAACCATGCAAGAAGAAGAGGCTTATATAGAGAGCAAAGAGAAAGTGAAGGACTTTGAATAAGAGAAGAAGAACAACAACAAGAAGAAGAATAAGAGATGACGTCACGTGCAGGGCATGGTGGCGGCGGCGGCGGCGGTGTTGGAAGCGGTGGGAGGACGCGTGTCGGTAAGTACGAGCTGGGTCGGACACTGGGCGAGGGCAATTTCGCGAAGGTGAAGTTTGCGAGGAACACGGTGACCGGAGAAAATGTGGCCATCAAGATTCTTGACAAGGAGAAAGTCCTCAAGCACAAGATGATCGGCCAGGTTAATTATTTGCTATTTTGATTTCATTAATTTCCTTTTTATTTTTTGTTCCTATTTCGGTTTCATCAAGATTCGTGCTTGTGTGATGTAGATTTAGATGGGTGATTTATGTGATTTGTGTAAATCGGTATCATTTGGAATTTTTTTTTTTTGGGGGCGGGGGGGGGGGGGGGGGGGGTTTGATTGTTCACACGTTGAGATTCTGGGAAATTGAGGAAGTGTTCACACGTTCGATTTGTTTTATGTTTTAGTCTTTGTTTTTCTTCCACGGTAAGAAAATGGCTATGAGTCAAATTTTTGGAGAAAAGGGTTTGATTGTTGTTTTTGTCCTAGTTTGTGTGTGAAGTCAAGTTTGTCTTTTTCTGAGCAGGCTAGAGTTTCTAAGTTGTGTTTGTTGGAATTGTGTTCTGTCTTGGTAATGAGAATATTTAGTTTTTACCTCAGTGGATGTACATTGTCAATTCTACCGAGTTTGATTACTTCATTAGAGTATACAAAGAAACTTTATGTATGGAGGAGAAAGGAGGAACAGAAAAGTTTTGAGGGAATAATAAGCCCAGATGCAAGAAACATGAAAAAAATTGAAGAGTGCAGAAAGGAGCCCCTGCCATGTTTCTCTGTAGGCTACACATTCAAAGATCATTTTAAAACAATGTCGAGTCGAACATCAGAGAGAAGTCACTAACATAGCTTTAGGGGCAAAATGACACCCTAAAGTTATGAACATTATGTACCCCCAAAAAAAAAAAAGTTATGAACATTGTTCTCCAACCAAATGATTTCATGAACTGCACATAGCCACAAAATTTAGCATCCTTATTTATACTAAGACATATAGACCTACGTAAAGGCCCCAAAAGGTTCTTCCTTAGCAAACTAGGCACATTATAATGCAGAAATAGACAGTTTATTGTCTCCTAGCCAATTCTGCCTGCAATACATTGAGAGAGGGGAGTGAGACCTACAAATCTTCAGTGCGTTGTTTGTGTTAAATCTTTCATGCATCATTCTCAAACCTTAGGGGTTGTTTGGCAACTTGAAAAACCATTTTAACACAATACTAAATAGAACCATTTATATTAGTTCATATACAAAAGGAGCTAGTTTAAAGTTTCCATGTTTGGTTGGATACTAATTTGAGTTCTACTGTTCTAGTTTAAATGTCTGTTATTTGACATGAAATTAGCTGAATAAAAAATTGAAGTATGGGCAAAATCCAATGGGTAGCTTGAATAACCTGACAAAAATTGACAGATTTGGCCAATATAATTGAAGTTAAAAATGTATTTACCCTGACTTAACTCAGATGCTGAGCCAGTTTACAAGTTCAAATATGCATTAATTTAATTCTTAACATAATTCAGTCAAATAAATTATTAAAAATTATTAATTTCAGACTTTTATTCCATCGACAAATAAAAAATGCAGGCTAATAGGCCATGAATATGGCCATGAATAAGATAAAAATTAATGGGTGAGTCCGTCGTCAGGGTTGAGAGGTTGCAGCGATTATTATAAGCCTCTACAAAAGGAATGTTCACCGCCCAAACATTATCCCAAACTTGACATGAATACCATCAGCTGGACTGAATGGAATCAGTGTGGTCTAAATGAAACATATCTCTGATAATAAACTACTATGGATTGGCAGGAGTAACTGACGCTTGTTTTACCATCTCTTTGATGGTCAAATGTCTTTATGACATTATCCTGGCCAGAACAAATGTGCACTTCGGAACGTGTTTCTTTTGTTCTTCAACACTCATTTAGTCCTATGATTAGGACCTGTTCCTGACTTATTATAGGAAGGTGTTGTTTTTATTGATTATATCTCATTATTGTAAGAAAATTCTGAAAAGTTTTAGCTTGCTTTAATGTTGTTTGTGTTGTGACAACTGTTAAACATACCAGTGATATAAGTTCCACACCACATGTTTTGTGTGAACCCCTTTGCACTGGGACATGGGTAAAATAGCCATTAAAGCTCCTGTTGTCAGCAATTCATATTCTGCTAATTTTGTATGTCTTCTTTAAAGCATGAATACTTAGTCTTACCTGTACCTCCCTTTTTTTTTTTTTCTTTTTTCACTGTTATGCAGATAAAACGAGAAATATCAACAATGAAATTGATTAGACACCCAAATGTCATACGTATGTATGAGGTTAGAAAGCAGAAAATGATTCCTTCCATGTATTTTACCTTGGCATGATTTATTATTGCCTTCAGATTTCTCTGAGTTTTATTCTTTCAGTCTTCCCTAACTTCCAGATTCATTGCAAGTGATAAATTCCCCGTGTAGGTGATGGCTAGCAAGACAAAAATATACATTGTGTTGGAATTTGTGACTGGTGGGGAGCTGTTTGATAAAATTGTAAGGCAGTGTTACCTATCTGTGCTTCTGAAATCTGAAGGCTGATTATAGTTATCAGAGTCCTGTATAGTAGCATTTTTTTATAACCCTATTATTCTGGTGCTTTTGTTGCTATTAACTTGAGCCAGGCACGGAATGGGAGGTTGAAAGAAGATGAAGCTAGGCAATATTTTCAACAGCTAATATGTGCAGTGGATTACTGTCATAGTAGAGGTGTTTCCCATAGAGACTTAAAGGTGTGAGTCTCTTATGCAATTCATGTTTCTTCTTTGTTTTGCTATTTCAAGGAGTTCTGGAGTTGGTGGTCAAATTATATGTTTCTGAATATCTTTAGTAATGCATTCTCAATGAAAGAATTTATTTTTGCAAAGAGGAAATGTACTTACCAGACATGCGGGTGTTTGTAAAAGAATAAAAGGTTAACATGTTGCTTTGTTTTGTCTATTAAAGCCCGAGAACTTGTTGCTGGATGCTAATGGAGTGCTTAAAGTTTCAGATTTTGGATTGAGTGCCTTGCCTCAACAAGTTCGGGTAAGCATGTTAATACATTTTTCAAAAGGAGAAAATATAATTATGTCCAACTGGTAACTAGTTATCCTATCGTTAATAGGAAGATGGGCTGCTTCACACAACATGCGGTACGCCAAATTACGTTGCTCCAGAGGTATAATAGCTTTTGCTGCCAGATCCAGTATCTTTTTAACTCAGAAAACTTCTATTTTTCATTTTATTTTTTGTCACTGCTCCCTTATCATCTAGGTGATCCACAACAAAGGCTATGATGGTGCAAAGGCGGATCTCTGGTCATGTGGTGTTATTCTTTTTGTTTTAATGGCAGGCTATTTGCCCTTTGAAGAAAACAACCTTATGGCTTTGTATAAAAAGGTACTTTTTGCTGGATGTTTGTTTCCTTCTGTTATCCTGACTGAACTCAGTTCATGTTTCTGATATTACTGTTGGTGATCATAGCAACTTGGTCTACTTGAGCAAATGTTAGATTTATAATCTTTGCAGATTAGAATGCACCAAAGGTTCACCCCTGGAAGTATGCATTAATTAATGAAAAAATGAGTTTTTAAGCATGTATACATGCTCATAATTCTATTTTTTTTCCCTTTAAAATGAAATGGTATTGTTTAAGAACCAGAAAATAAGCATAGTTTATTTGATACCATGCTGTTCTTTAGAACTACCAACCATTTTCAGTTCCATCAATCAAAATGACCATTAGTTCATTTTTTCCTCTTCTCCCAGCACTGTCTTTTGTTAACACTAGCTACTAGAGCCACTCTAAATTCTACTACCTCTAGTACTCTATCTTTGCTAATAAAACCACTAAAACCTTCAATTGTCTTATGACATTCAATCATTCAATTGGGAGACATTTATGACTTTTAAACCTATGCTGCTATGCTCACCTGGCTGCTAGCACATAACTCTACCAGCAAGCGAGGTGTGCTTCTGTGATCTCTGTTCTACATCTTATGCTATTTATTCTGCACATAATGGGAGAAGAAATTTAATAGGAAACAAACAGAAATAGAGAAGCAAAAGTGAAAAAACTGTGCAATAGCACTTGATAGAGATTAAGCTCAGTAAGAAGAGCAATACAAGAGAGGAAAAACTGAGCACTAAGCAGCTTTAACTCTCCTAGCCTATGCCTTTCAAAAGAAAATACTTGCCCTAAACTTTTCCTAATCCACAATTATACCCTTAGCATGAGAGAGCATGAGATTCCCCCCACGACCCTGCTGTGCACAGGCTGCCCCCCAAAAACAAAAAAAAAATCTTCTAGAATCAGTTAGTTAGAGCCTTTGGGCCCCACTGAAACATCCAACTCCCCTAACTCACTATTCCCCTTAATACCCTCGTATGTTTTTCTTTTATACATTTGTACCCCTTTAGGGAATTTGTCCCTAACAGTACCCCCCGTTTGTACAACCACCTTGTGCTCAAGATGGAAATGAGGGAAACCAATCTTGATATCTTCAGCGAGCTCCCAAGAACTTCCAAAATCCGGCATACCCTTCCTCTTAATTAGCACTTCCTTATCCCCCTGCTGTGTTTCCTGGGTTGCTAGAACAGCTCCTAGTTGCACTTTCAACTCCCATTCATCTGTCAAACCTACAAGCAAGGGCTGGCTGAGAGTTTGGGCAGTGATTCACTTCTTGAGTGAGGAAACATGGAAAATTGGATGAACCTCAGAGTCTGGGGCAATTTCAGTTTGTAAGCAACCTGCTTAATTCTTTCCAGCAGTACATAGGGCCATAGTAGCTACGACTGAGTTTTTGGTTGACTCTAGTAGCAGGAGTTTTCAGCCTATAGGGCTGAAGCTTGAGATATACCATGTCTCCAACGTCGAAATCCACCTTTCTTCGCTTCTTGTCTGCTTGGCTCTTCATGCGGGCTTGAGTCCTTGTCAGGTGCCATTTCAAGTCTTCTAAAATAGCATCTCTTTCAATCAATAGCCTGTTCACATCCTCCACAGTCGAGGAGTAATTTTCACCTTGCAGCAGGGTTGGAAGGTTTCTGCCATACAAGCCCCTAAAGGGAGTGGTGTTAGTTGAGGCACTATAGGTCGTGTTGAACCAAAGCTCAGCCCAACTCAGCCATTTGGACCAGTGTCTCAGTTTTGAGCCTGTGAAACACCTCAGATAAGTCTCTAGACATCGATTCACAACTTTAGTTTGTCCATCCGTTTGAGGATGGTAAGCTAAACTGTATTTCAGCCTAGTTCCAGCCAATTTGAAAAGCTTGACCAGAAATTACTCATGAATACCCTGTCTCGATCAATGACAATAGACGAGGGAAACCCGTGCCACCTCACCACTTCTTTTACGAACAATCCAGCCACATCCTTAGCGGAGTATGGGTGAGCAAGCGCAAGGAAGTGGCAGTATTTTGTGAGCTTGTCCACCACAACTAAGATGGTGTCCAAGCCATGTGCCCTTGGGAGTCCTCCAATGAAGTCCATTGTCAAATCCTCGCAAACCTGATAGGGTATAGGTAACGGCTGCAGGAGAGCAGCAAAGGAATGGGCCTGGTACTTATTCCTATCACAAGTCTCACAAGCCAAGATGCGTTGCTGAATTGTGTGTCTCATGCCCTCCGACCACAGCATACCAGAAATTCTTTTGTAGGTTTTGTAGAAACCAGAATGGCGCCCCCCCCAACAAAAAAAAACAATTAGCTGAATCATGAAACTCTTGAAGTATGGAAGGAATTCTGGAGGAGTTATTGGGAATTACCAACCTACCTTTACTAGTAGAGCCTGCCTCCTTTGAATTCATACCCTTGCTGAGTGATTCCTCCATGAATCAGCCCCTGCAGTATGCCAAGTAGTTTGCTGTTCTGCTGCACTTTTTCCTCTAATCCCTCCCAATCTTGGAAGGTAACTGCAGAAATAGCCCCAAAAGAATGTCTCCTATATAGATCATTGGCCACCCTATTTTCTCTTCCAGACTTGTACTATTAGGACTCCAAATGAAATGAATAATGCTGATGTTACCCCTGCCACTTATGATGTTTTCCCAAGTAATATTATTTTACCTTATACTAAGGTTTATAGTAGAAGGAACAAAAAGGGAAATGATGACACGGGGAAGACATGTGACCGTGAAGGGGAGGGACGGGTTTGTAACTAACTTTGCCTAGCTGGCACAGTTAGTGGGTGGGGTGGATGTACTGTGATTCTGTTACGGGAAGCGGGTGGGAAATAAATGGGAAGGGGGAGAGAGGTGAGGGGAGCATCTCAGATAATTGGAAAAGGAGTAGACTAGGAGAGTGCTAGATCTCTTGAATACCTGGCTATTTTACCCAATGTTCTTTTTTCTGCCATCAATATACTACTTACAGCAAGGAGGGAGCAATACTTCACTGGTATTCCTCTCTTCTGAGAAGTTCATATCAGTTTCTGCACTTTGTTGATTCAGCTGATGCCAGTTCTTGCACGTACCGAATTTCAACATCAAATCCAAGGAGCTTAGCTATCCATTTCTGTCGCTCCTCACCCATCATCCTCTGGTTGACTAGGAATTTCAGACCTTTTTGGTCGGTATTTACTGAGAATTTCCTTCCCAGGAGGTAATGCCTCCATTTCTGGACTGCCAATACAATGGCCATCAATTCTCTTTCGTAGACAAATTTCTGTTGTGCTCTGTCTGATAATGTATGACCCCAGAATGCCACTGGTTTTCCCTCTGCATAAGGACAGCCCCAAACCCTTCCTTGAGGCATCGGTCTAGATCACTAATTCCTTCTCAAAGCAAGGGACGACCAGCACCAGTAATGAGGCCAAGCCCTTTTCAGCCTTTCAAAAGCTAGCTGGGCTTCTTGGTTCCAGCGGAAGCCATCTTTCTTCAATGACTGGGTTAAAGGTCAGGTGATCTTCCTGTAACCTTTCTCAAACTTTGGTAATAACCTGTCAAGCCAAGAAAACCGCTTAGCCTCTTCAGATCAGCAGGGATTGGCCAAGTTACAACAGCTTCAATTTTTTTCGGGTCAGCTGCTGCTCCTGTCTTAGTAATTACATGGCCCAGATACTCAATTTGGGGCTACACTTCTTTAGGTTTATGAACAGCCTATTTTCCTCCAGGAGAACCTGCACCTTCTCAACATGCTGCAAGTGGTCTTTAAGAGACTTGCTGAAAATCAAAATGTTGCCGAAGAACCCCAATGCGAACCTCCTCAAGTAGGGTTTCAGAGTATGGTTCACCAATGCTTGAAAGGTGGAGGGGGCATTAGACAACCCAAAGGGCATTACTAGGAGCTCATAAGATGATGAGACTACCGGTCAGGCTACATCTTTGGTTGAAAGACAGACCATTATTTAAAGGAAAACTTAAAAGTACAAATCTGTATTCAAATAAAATTTGTAAAATGACAAGAAATTAAGTATAATTACCTTTTGAATTTAAAAATCAATTATAGTTGACCCTGCCTAATGTGAAAAGGCTTTTTGTTAGTAAAGGCTTTTGTTGTTGTGGTTGTATTGAAATTAACCAATAACTTTAATATTCAACTTTTGGTTAGACTTTATTTTGTTTTCAAATAAAAATATTAACGGTCTATATTTTAATAAATATTGTTAGAGACAAAAAGCATTCATTCTTGAACCTAACAAATGAAGCTTTAAGCTTTGGAAGAGTTCATTCTTTATCGTAAAGCCAATTCCTCTTGACTAAGTGGTGAGGAGTTAGAAAGTAGTTAAATTGAATCCTGTGTGGTTATAGTTACTCTGTGAAACTATATAATGTTTTAATATTTATGGTCATTTCACACAAAGGAATGATTTTAATATTCTCTATTTTTTTTTTCACTTTTTAAGCTACACACACACACACTTTATCATATATTTATAAAAATTTTATCATATATTTTAAAAGTTTATACTATGCAGTAAGTAGTGTCCTCTTAGCCCTGATGTGAATCACTTGTTGTGTAACTGCAGTTAGTGTGTTTGTATCAGAGGGGGTATAATGGAATTTCTACGTTAATGCTGACAATTTTTCTCTCCACTGTCAAAATTATAAGCAAATATATGAAGTATTTTGTTGCCTTGCCTGGAATCAGCATTAGGAGTTTTTGTAATTTCTTTCTGCATATTGTGAAATAAATAACCTTTTTATGAGCTGGTGGGAGTAATCAGCATCTAAAAGTTGGAACATATTTTGCAGAATCAAGCTCTTCGTTTCAATGTCACCTATAATCCTAATCAAACTTCCCAAGACCTACAGATGATGTTGCTCTAGTTTAGTCCATCAACTTTGTTTACTGTTGGTCATTTACTTCATTGGTACAATTCTGTTAGTCATTTCTTCTCAATGCACGTTTGCGTAGTAAATGGCTATTTTGTGTGATGATATCTACTCCTGTTGGTTATTGCTCAAATTAAGCTTCAGTTGATAAACTTCACTCACAAATAAAGTGCTGAAAAATTATGAGAAAGGTCTTCTTGTGGGCCACCCTTGGGAGTAGGGTTTTCAGACAAATATGTTAGGCTAACAATACCTTAATGAAATTGGAGATTTCAACTGGGCAATGCCTATAGGTGGTAGTCCTATTGCTGTAGAATAGTGGAACTGGCTTAGCTGAAGCCTGATGAACAAAATAGTAAAGCAACAGTAGCATCTTTCTTTCAATGCAGTTCTATATTTTCTGTTTCATGATAGTGCCGACTTGTGCGTTGTCTTTTTTTATGACAGATTTTCAAGGCCGAGTTCACATGTCCTCCATGGTTCTCTTCAAGTGCAAAGAAATTAATCAAAAGAATCCTTGATCCTAATCCTGCCACTGTATGCCAATGACTTGGGTTATTTTGTTTGTTCTCATTCTACTCTGCCACTGGTCTGGTTTTTAGCAAATAATTTTTCCCCTTTTTTTACCAATTATGTAAAACCAACCTGTGTTTCTCTGTTAATGATATGAAACAGCGGATTACATTTGCTGAAGTCATTGAGAATGAGTGGTTCAAGAAGGGATATAAGCCTCCTAAATTTGAGCAGGCTAATGTTAGTCTTGATGATATAAACTCTATTTTCAATGAATCAATGGTAAGGTTTTTAGTTTTGGAGTTATCTTGGTTGAATTATGTTCCTCAGAAATTTGGATCCTAACTTCAACCTCGATGCTCTTTTTGGTCCAAAGGATTCAAAAAATCTTGTTGTTGAGAGACGTGAAGAAGGGCTTTTGGCACCTGTGACCATGAATGCTTTTGAGCTTATCTCTACATCCCAGGGCCTCAACCTTGGTAGTCTTTTTGAGAAGCAAATGGTATGGTTTTCTTTATCAGAAAAATATATGCTGTTCCCTTATTAGATCTTTTAGACCTAGAAACTTGACCTGGAATGGGTTGGGGAAATGAAAAAAGTTAAATTGATATGTCAGGTGAGAACTTGACAAATTACATTGATGTAACAGCCTGCATGATCTGTAGAGATGTAATTGATACCATCTTAGAATTGAGTAGGCCTAACTTGATCCTAAAATAGCTCATGGGGGAGGGTGTCCAAGTACTTATAAAGGATTTCTAGACGATAGCTCTTGTCAATGTGGGATTTTAACAAGGTTATGGCATGAATTTCTAAACACAGAAATAACTCTGAGCGTCATAATTGAAGCAATAAAGTTTACATCTAAAAGGATCATATATAATGTTGGGGAGTGATCTCTACTTAACAAGTCTTATAAACATCTCAATGATCACATAGTGTGAGCATTGCCACACCTGGTAAAATCTCATGGCTAGGTTCAACTCATCCTATAACCATCTCAAGCTAGAGCCTTGCCTCACATGGTAACATCTCGTGTGTAGGGTCAACTCACCTTGCAACCACATAAGGAGTTAAAAGGTCCCACACTCTCACCTAGTAGCTTAATTAAGTTTACTATGTCAATGCTGTTATATCTCTTCATTAACAGCAAATTGTACTGTTGTAGGGTCAACTCACCTGCAACCACATAAAGAGTTAAGGGTCTCATACTCTCACCTTGAAGCTTAATTTACTATGTCAAGGCTGTCATATCTCTTCATTAATGGAAAATTGTACCATTGCATATTGGAAACAAGGTCTCTCAGTAATCAAAACCTGCTTGCTGATGACACTCGTTAACTAACAATGAGACCATATATAATTGAATTGGGAGGTCTAGGTGTTACCAAAATATCCATTTACAAATTACAACCAATGAGATGTCCGCCATGTGAGGAGGAACTAAACTCCATTTATGGTTGTTTTGAAGAGTCCCATATTGAGCCTAAATGCATCAAGTCAATTCAAATCACGCAAAGCCTCTTGAACTTTGGATGGTTCTGCATACAAAAGAAGAGGATAAGATGGATATGGAGGTGAAAAAGTGTGGGAAGGTGCAAGAAAATATAAAAGCAGAGAGAGAATATGGAGGCAAGAGACAGAGACTAGAATTGTAGATTCCCTCATTATGGTTGAGTAGTGTACATTACAAGATTTATACATGAACATTGAGTGTACTTATGTAACTGATTTTCTAACTGAATCTTAACCACTAACTAAGAGTAGAGTAGTGACATTGGAAATCTACGTTGTCGGTGAGTCTTTTAGCTCACTGTAACACCTCAGCTTTTGACATTAGTGTGTATTAGTGGTTGTTGATTACAAGTTGCATGAATCAAGAATCTCTCCAATTTTGATGATATCATTGAATTTATTCTTGAATGAAAATGATTAATATTAGTTGAATCTCCTACCAAGTAGGGACTTGTTAAAAGGGAAACAAGATTCACATCCAAATGTTCAGCAAATGAGATCATTTCGAAAATTGAGCAAGCTGCTGCCCCTCTGGGTTTTGACGTTAAAAAGAACAACTGTAAGGTAAAAAAAGTTCTGTGCTTATTCTTTTCTCTAATTTACATCTTACTCTCTCTATTTTTAACCCAAAATATAGTTCCATCTTTTGTTGGTTGAAGTATTTAAGGTTTTAAGCAAGGGTTTAACAAATGAATGATAATGAAGCAGCTACATTATTGACTGCACTCCATGCCATTCTATTATCTATTTGTGCACATTTGCATTTAGGAAAAAAATATGTTACTTGCCTACTTCTTTCAAGGCTAATTTCTAACAATTAAAGCTTGCTGTTAAGTTTCTTCTGATAATATTTCTTTTTTTTTTTTTCATTTCAGTTGAAGATTCAAGGAGAAAAGACTGGACGTAAAGGTCATCTATCTGTAGCCACTGAGGTATATATTTTTGAGTTTGTTTTCATGATCTGGGGTTTCCTTCATGCTAATTTACTTATAATTAGGTCTCGGTACTGTTTCTAATGTTCTCAAGTGATCTTTTCAGATCTTTGAGGTGGCCCCTTCAGTTTGCATGGTTGAGCTGCGTAAGTCGGAGGGAGACACTCTGGAATTTCTCAAGGTAAATTGAATACACAAATTAATATTATGTATTTTTGTGTGTGTGTTGTGGGGGACGTGTTAATTCATTCCCTTACACTAATACTAGTTGTGTTTCACTTGGTATTGCATTACTTTTCTCAACCGCTTGTCCCGTGGTTTCAAGACTAGCCAACCCTAGGGCTATCCTAGTCGCCCATATATAAGTTGAATCAACTGAATATTGCACCTTCTTTCTTCAGTTGTTTCTGTTAAGATAATCAGGAACAACAAGAGAAAAAACATGTGAATTCATATGTTTCAACTACACAGCGAAGAATGATGTATATAGACTCTGAGTAATAAATGCAAAATATCTATAGATATACAAGAATGTTCCACTTTCCTAAATACATGATTGATATCCTAATTATAATATTTACATATTCTAACACTCCCCCTCAAGCTGGCGTATAAAGATCATATGCACCAAGCTTGTTACATAGATGACTTGCCCAATCAACATCTGAGTAACCAACTATCTCGGTATGCCCTTTTATGCCCAAACATAAGACCCTTTCTAGTTGCCCGTTTGCATACTTCAAAATGCGGATCACAGCATCCTAATGGCTTTCACATGGTGAATTTAGGAATTGACTCACTACACTCACTGCAAAAGAGATATTTGGACGAGTGACACCGAGGTAGTTCAATTTCCCAACCAATCTGTTGTATTTCCTCGGATCAGATAATGGCTGCCCCTAACTTGGTAGGAGATTGGCATTGAGATCCATAGTAGTATCAATAGCCTTTGCACCAACTAAGCATGTTTCTTCTAGGATGTCCATAGCATATTTTCTCTGTGAGGGGATGATACCATCTTTGGGCTGTGTTACTTAAATTCCCAAGAAATAACGGAGCTTGCTGAGGTCTTTTGTTTGAAAGTGATGACATAGATGTTGTTTAACTTGCATTATGCCCTGACTATCGCTGCTAGTAAGGACAATGTCGTCTACATACACAATCAAATAAATGCAGCCTTGCGATGTATGATGATAAAACATAGAGTGGTTAGCTCCACTCCGAATCATACCAAACTATTGAACCAAGGTGGAAAATCAACCAAACTATTGCGGAGATTGCTTTAGTCCATGCAAAGATTTATGAAGATGACAACCAAGGCCAGGAGACTCCCCTTGAGCAACAAAACCTAGAGGTTGCTCCATATAGACTTCTTTCTTTAGATCACCATGCAAAAAGGCATTCTTGATATCTAGTTGATGAAGTGGCCAATGGTGCACAGCAACCATCGGCAAAAAAGGTTGAATGGTGGCCATCTTGGCAATGGGAGAGAATGTGTCACCATAATCCAAACCAAAGATCTAAGTGTATTCTTTGGCAACGAGATAAGTCTTGAGACGATCAATAGCACCATCAGGACCCACCTTGACAGTATAAATCCATCGACAACCAACTATCGATTTACTTGGAGAAAGAGAGATCAATTCTCAAGTACCACTGTTTTGAAGTGCACGCATTTCATTAATCATAGCTTGTCTTCATCCAGGATGAGTTAAGGTTTCACCTAGGCAGTGTTTGTTTCTTGTCCTGGGACAGGAAATATAGGGATAGTGGGGACAGAAAGATGTTTGGTGGTGGAGACAGGGTATGGAGAGAGAAAAATTTTCTATCCCTGAGACAATTTTTTTTTGTCCCTCCAAAAAGTGGAGACAGTGAGGATTGGATACGGAAACAAAAATTTAGTATTTTTTTTCTAATAATACTCTTTAGGTAGCAACCTCTGGCAGCAGTTAGGTTGTCGGCCGGTCAACGCTGGTCTGGCAGGGGTACATATGTTTTTTACCATGTATTTGTTGCACTGTTCCCGTGTTGCTAAATAAAATTTGGAGACAGTTATCATGTTTTGTACTCTACAACCAAAAACGATATAGAGACAATATTTTTTATGTCTCCGTCTCCACTATCCTTACTGGCTTTGTCTCCACTGTCGAGAGACAGTTACTACATGCTACCCTAGAGATTTAGGGATAGACATAGAAGACAGAGAAGACAAACAAGCATAATTCAAAGAAGATAAACGGTGATAACTTAAAGCAACATAATGAGGAGATTGGTTACTGTAGAATGGATACCTTTATGAAGAGTGATTGGAAGGTCAAGCGTAGGAAACAGGGGTAAAAATAGAAACTGCAAAAAGGTGACGACGGCACACGGGTCATGAAGCTGGGGCCTAATCTCGAACGACGACGGCGAGGTGAGCTAGACGATGCATGCGGTGATCGGAGGAGCCGCTGGATGCGTCGCCACCCATGGTAGAAAGCATCACCGAAGTGCTGGGTGGCAAAACACATGCAACACACATGAGAGTGCGTGGAGGCTTGGATGAGGACACGATCGTCGGGGGTTGGTCGTGCAGAGGATGGCGAGGCCGATGGTGAGTTTGGCAGTCATAATCTGGGCTGGAAAAGTGGGAGGAGGCTGCAGACTGTGGGTGTAGGGCTACCAGAATGGATGCACAGTAGGCTAGAAAAATGCTGTGGGAGAGGGATAACGCGGCAGGAAGGAGATATTGGAAACCTGTTCGAAACATGATTTTTAGAAAGGAAAAAAAAAATCTTCAAAGGACAGTGGGTCCTCCTGACAGCATGGATTTGGGGTTGTCTTTCTCTTAGGTTACCATGTTAAGGTAAACAGAAACAGAGAGAGAAAAACATGTGAATCCTTGTTTCAACTACACAGAAAAAGAATGGAATGTATAGACTCTGAGAAATAAAATTCTACTTTTCTAAATGCATGATTGATATCCTAACTATAATATTTATAGATTCTAACAGTTTCTAACTAGGATAAATGTGTATGGGTAGTGAATCCTTTCAGCTATTACAGAAATAAAGCCTGCACAGTATGGAGTATAAACTTACAAACTCCATTCACCTTTAGTGGGCTGGTCCAAATGCTTATCTTTTTTCCCCATGTGTTCTTAGAATTTTTTTTTTTTTCGGTTAGAAATTATGCGTGTGGCTAATGTTTTCTACTATGTGATTAATGTGCGGCATTGGAAACATATTATTGGAAAACAACTAAATATTGATTACCTATTTTTGAAAATATGTCATCTATTTATTCCTTGTGAATATGTGTAATGCTGCTGGGTATCTATCATGCAAGCTATTCAGCCACGTTTGTGCTTCCCTTTTATTTTCTAAATATTCAACAATTAGCTTTCTTGGACTAAGTTATCTTTCTTTGCAGTTCTACAAGAATCTCTCCCCTGGGCTGAAAGATATTGTTTGGAAAGCTGAGCCTATCGATGAAGAAAAAGGTGGTTAGTTTTCTACCTCATGTTTGTTAGTGGCCAGCCATTCTTCAATTTAAATTGTTGCTATGATCATGATGTTATTGTATAGCTACAATGATTCAAAAGAGATTTTGACTTCATAGAGAGTACTTAATGAATTTGGCATTTCATTTTTATTAGTACATTTTTGTGAATTAATTTAACTTGCAAATGATAATATGATTAAGGAGAAAATGTATCTAATGTTAACTTAGATGTCATTTCAACAAATTCTGATAATTATACCAAACATTCCGTAGACTAAAATGGGGCATAAGTTAATAAGGAATGTTTGTCATTCAAATAGTGTTACAACTATGGGTAATTTTTACTTTGTCATAATTTAGTGATAATAGACATGCAATATAATTCTAGATTAAAACGAAGGAAATCGAGTAAAACTCATTAGCTCGCAGGGAACAACCAAGAACCTATCAGAGCTTCTCCTAGGTGTGTCTGCATTATACCAACTCCTTTATTTGGTCGTATTTGTAATCATTATTTATTTTAAGACATTATTTTTAATATATCTTTGGTCGTATTTGTAATCATTATTTATTTTAAGACATTATTTTTAATATATCTTCATTGTAAAACGCATTTATACTATCATCTAATGTATCATGTACTGACATAAACATATGTATCACCAGTTTAACAAATTATTCTTGGTGATCATATATTGTTTAGAACCTATTATTTTGTTGGTGGAGGATTCGTTGGTCCCCTTATGTTAAGGATCAACGTTAGTCCACCCATAAATCCCATCTAAAATACTAGTTTAACCTCATTTTATGTTTTTATTCTGAGCTCACTCCTTGTTCACCGCACCTTTCCATAGCAACACTATCATCATCGTCACCGTCGCCGGTGTTGGCGTGTCGAACTCCCCAACAACCATTTGCCGCCGCCCCCCCTGGGGGGGGGGGGTTGCGGGGAAAAGCATGCAGATCTTTTTTTCCCCGGAAATGGATCTTTTATAATCATCATTCCACAACCCACAACCTCTAAACCACCTCAATCTTCATCTTTATTCATAGCTGTTGCCATCCCCTGTTCCATACCGTCAGATTTGTAAATTGCGGGCTAGCTGCAACCCCACACTCACATGCAGCCAACAATGTCCTCAATTTCGTGCAGCCACAACATAGCTTTCTTCCCCCCTTTTTTGGTCAGAATAAGAGTGGTTTATGTCACCAAAGAATGGAAGGAAGTAGAATGGGAACGGAAGCTGTTGTTCCAGAATGGGCCTTGAATGCTGGTGGCAACCATGAACAAGACGTGGTCTGCAAGAGCACCGGCAGTGATGCCAGCTTCTTGCCATAAGCGTTATTGCCCTTGGCAAGGCAGTGATTTCCGGCAAATGCAAGACAGGTGGAGCAGGAGAAGGCCGGGCTGCGGGACCGGTGGCGAGTCATCCCTGTACGCACTAGTCCCCATTTTTGCAATGATTTTTCAGTTCGAAGATCCATTGTTGATTTTTTTTGTTTTAAGCAGAAAAAAAATCCGCTGAACATGTAAGTTAAGCATTTTTGTTTAATCCCAACCATTTTTGGTTGTTATCATGAGCTTTTTACCTTCTTTTTTTTTTTTCAATCATTCCTTTTTCTTTGATTTTGGTACTACGAAAGATTGAGATGAGCTTGACCACATCAGTGGTGGTCGAGGAGGAACACTGTGTTGAATAACTTGTCATAAATGTCCACCGGTTGGATTTGTGGTCACTATGGATTCTGATACTGGTGTCGGTGGTTACGGTGAAGGGTGTTGGTGGGGTGGGGTGGGCAGCCAGTTGGAGTGGGGAGTGTTCATTGGTGTGAGTGAGGGGATAAATTTGTAATTTTAACAGTGTTATTTATTTAGTAAGTTGTATATAATATTATAAAATATTGTTTTGAACCCATTTGTTCACATTCTATTGGTTAGTGTTGAGAGTAGTAACGTTGGTCCCTAACTTGAGGGGACCAACAAATCCTTCACTTATTTTGTTTGATAGTTTTAAGTGTTTACCATTTTTTGCAATATTTGGGGTCTCAGTGGATATCATTATAGATTTTGAATGATTGGAGGACTTTAATGCTGCTGATATTTGTGTCTGCTACTATGTGGTCTTTGTTAGTGCCGTCAGAAGGAGTTTCTTTGGTACTATGATAGCTTATGAAGTTTTATTTAGTATTAGTCAAAGAAAAACAGTATTCTTGAATAGTTGAATCATACAAATCAAAAATACTTTGGAGGATAAGTAAATACTGGCTAATGGGTGGCTACCTTTATAAGGCCTGAATATTCCCCTTAAGATATGTTGGGTTGGGTAGGAGGATTTGTAAAGCTCAATAGGATTATAAGAAGGTTTTATGATAATCTATCATTTTATTCTTTTTATTTTGATAAATTCTTAAATTAAGACATATTTTCTTAAAATGAAGCCATTCCTTCCCCTTCCTTCCAACCCAAATATACCCTTAATGAAAACACTGTTCCTTCCAACCCAAAGATACCCTTAAGAAACTTTTCAGGGTGCATTTGGTTGGAGATAAAAATAAAGTGAAAATTTTCATAGATAAAAACATGTAATTTTGTACTTAGAGCTCCTTTATGAAAATTTTCATCTCATTTTACCCCTTCACCAAATATACCCAGAGAAGCGGAAAGTTAAACATGGATTGTGAAGCCATTGTAAAATAGTTTTGGTTGGTTAAGAGTCATTTTATTCATTTTTTCCTTTCACTCCTATTTTACGGTCTCCCTAGTACTTGTACTGAGCAATTATTTCTTTCATTCCTTGGATTTCTAAGCTCATTTTTTTTTTTTTTCCTATTTTCGGTGTACAGGTGCCTCTGCCTCTAGATAATTTTACTCCCCAAGTCTTCATCTGTGCATTGTACAAATACCTACCTGTGTTCTTGGCTAAAAGTGGGCAGTTGCGTGAAGGATGCTGTCATGGCCTTTTTTGGTCTTTCCCTTGATGACAATGTATATCACAATTTATAGGAATGATTGAATCTGTCATGGCAAATCTGGTGAATATTTTTCCCCATTTATCTGGATGAAAGATTGTGTGTGTCAAACATTGAAATATGGTAACACATTGAATTTTTCTGGTTCAATTTCCTGAATTTGTTCTTGCTCTCTATCTGCACAAACTTGTACGTTTGGTTAGCCTCTATCTGTGCAGCTTACTCTTATTTGCTGCTTCGTTGCTCACAAATGAATAAATTTGTCTCTGTTTAAAGGTTCCACAATATGTGAACGCATAAAAGATTTCAAACTCGTGAAAATCTACTTTATGCCTTTGTTAAAAGTTCAATAACATTTTGTTCTTCATTATTTGTAAGTTTGCATTCATATTTCTCCTCTAGTTTCTTTTTATGTTTGTAATTTATTATGAGTGCTTATCAATTTTGTTTCTTAAACATTTGTAACTTTGCACTGCCTTTTCTGCGTAAGTTCCTTTCTTTAATATTTGTAACTTGTAATGAATGCATATCAATTGATGTCGATGGAACCTTATGATGAGCGCGAGATTGCCATGGTTTGAGTGACGTTCATGGATTATACTCATATACCTTCTTGCTGGTGGCTGTCAGCATATCAAATCTCATCTAGCTTTATTTATTTATTTTGGTTCTTCACTGAACCACCTGACCGCCGAAATATCTCAAATTCGCGCTATTTGCTGATCTTTTACATGCTTTTCTGGTCGTAAACCTGTTTGTAAAAATAATGGAGTTTTTGAACTTTGATTGGACTAGAAAGGGGGTTCAGTCCTGGTTTGTCCGGTTAAACCCAATCAGTGCAGTCTGATTTTTTAAAACACTGCTTTGTTGGGAATTTATTGGACTTCCATATATCTATTTATGAATTAGTTGAATGGTAACCTGATGGTTTGTAAGATCCATTATTACATACTAGCGACTTAACAGGTACGGCAACTGCTTTTTTATTATTTACCCATTGATGTGGCATGATCTTTGATTTTTTTTTTATAAATACATAAGTCATATCAATATCTGATTTAATAATCAATATGGTTTTTGTAAAAAGTTGAGTTTAACCAAATCATATTCATATGACAAAATATGGGAAAAAAATCGGCTTTGTGGACCTACCTTTGGTATTACAACATTTTTTCTCTTTTCTTTTGCTTTTGGCTTGAACATTCCAGGTTCAATATAAGTTTCTATCCAATGTTAATTAACAAAAAGCATAAACAAAACTTCCATTGAAAAACAAAGAAATCATAAATTATAAATGACTTGTAAGTTTTATGTTTTTTAAAAAGAAAAAAGCGTTATCCACAATTTCTTTTATTTCTATATTCTCGTTTTTCATTTAACTTAGATTCGGTTTCTTCCGTTTTTTTTTTTTTTGCTTTTTTTCTTTTGTTTGTGAAAATCATAAACACTTTTGTAGGCAAACATAGTCAACCCAAAAAGAGCACAATTGTTTAAAAAAAGAAAGAAACATCAGAACCCAAAACAAAAATCCTAGTATGTGCTAGTAAGTAAAGACTCTTTAGCAAAAGTGAGGGTCTTGTAGACCCACTAAATACTAAAATTTGTAGGCTTACTATTTCTTTTATTTGGCAACTCTAGATGAGGAGTTAATCATTTATAGATAATTTAGTGCATGAGATTCACATGCAATGAAAGTTATCATCTAAAGATGATTAACTCCTTATTTTTATACTTTATTAACATCATCACTTTAGAGGAGTCAAATCCTTATCTGATAATACTTAGAAATTAATTATAGACCAAAATCCGAACTCTCAATTCATGATCTCCTTTACAGCGACTTCTTCCCAGTTCAAATACAACCTTCCCATGTATATGACAAAAAAAGAGTGGCAGTACACATCTAGATATATATATATATATATATATATATATATATATATATATATATATATATATATATATATATATATATATATATATATATAATCTTTGATAAAAATTATGATGATTGTTGGATGAAATAAAGTGATATCGTCCAATGACAAATAATTATGACATATCAATGTGGATAAAAAAGTTCTGCAAAATTTCTGGTTGTTTAACATTGTTTCGACGAGGAAAAAAAAAAAGGACAACGTTCCATACACGAAGACATTTTGTCATTGAAAAAAACAAAACAAAACATAATCCATAATTGGGAGAAAGCTAAAAAATAAAGAGAAGGAAAATACTCATTCCAAACTTGACTTTTAATGAGAAAGTAGAATAGAAAAAGGTTGACAACAGTGTCATTCCTCAAATTGAAGTACTGAGAAAATGAAACGAAGAGCGCACCCGAAAGTCTTCTACTAACAAAACCATAGTGATCTGCAAACAGTCGTTGGAATAGCAGTTTGAAAATGAAAAGCCAGATAAATCATAAATGACAATTTTACGTCTATAATCCTAGGGCCATGCTTCCTCTTCAACCCATTGTCTCTCTTTTGCTAGTTCACATTACATGGTTGGCTTTCATTATATGCAATTTCCGAATTAGACCAAAACGATGTGTAGAGAAAGTAGATGATCGATAATTGCTAGATGAAGAGATGCAAAATGGGTTAAAAAATTAGATGATCAGTGTGAACACCCGATTTTGTTCGACCCATTAAACAAAGGTCCAAAAATTTACATGTTTCATTTATAGTTATTTCATCATTTGTTTTATGTTATTTATTCCCAAAAATTAAAACAAAAAAAGAAGAGTTCAATCTATTGCATTTTGTGTTTTTGTCCATTTATGTCTCAGCCCAATCCAGGTATGTTTTTTGGTTATAGGCCCAAGTCATTTTGTTTCTTTTACATTACGTCAAAAAATGTGTGTCAAGAAAATAAAACACAAATAAAGAAGCATGGGGCGCAGGCTTTGGAACCCCCACTTCAGCGGCACATGAGGATGGCAGCAGCAGAGGCATGGGGGACAAATCCATTTGGGTGCTCCTGCATTTTGAGACGGTATGGGATTATTGATTAACTAACCAATGCACACTGAGCACAAGAGGGGAGGAGCACCATTTTTTAGCAAGACCATTGGTAGTATCAAAGGGGGGGAACCTCTAAAAGAAAAAACTTCACCACGGAAACAAAAAAAGGGGAGGGGACCAGATATCAATTCTGGTCCAGTACAGAAAGCAACAATAAAGAATTTCAAAAAAAATTCAGCAGCATTCCAACTGAAATTCGAGCACAGCCAATACACACAAGAGAGAACTAGTAAATAGCTCAGAATAACACAATCAGGAGCAGCATCATAGGTATTTCTTCTAGTTAATATCAGTCTAAAACCCAAAAAAGAAAGAAAAGAGGAAAAAGGGCCAGGGAGGCCGCGGCCTCTCCCACCACCGCCACGGCTTCCCCTCGGATCGCCACCATCGCCATCTTCTTCCTCATCCCTCACCCTTCTCCTCCTCCACCTCCATGAACCACCATCACATCAAAGCCCCATAACCAACACAAAACCGCGTCGGTCCCTCCTTCCCCTTCGAGAAATTGAAGCCCATGCGTCTACCATCACCGCCGCCCAAGTTCTCCGCCGTCCTCTACCATCGCCACGCGAAACCACAGCGGAGACCAACCTCAGGTGTGCCGCGGAGTCGTGGCTTTCTGCTCCTGAATAGGCAACCACCGTACTCCAACGCCTCCTCCGTGAGCCCCTCACCAGCCGCCTAGGATCTCCACCCTCGGCCACCACGGAGAGCCCACACCATCGCGCCCTCCGCAGCCTTCCTCCCCTCTGTCACGCTGATCTACTCCCTCTCGGCCCCCTTCCTCTGAATTCGTCTCTCCCTTTTTGCCTTCCTTCCCTCTGTCTCCATTTTTAGAGTGCTAGTGAGTTAGTGGGTGTATGGATGTGAGTGAGTGCGCGTGTGAGATGGTAGAGAGAGTGCACTGAGTGTATGTGTGTGTGGTAGAATGAGAGTGTGAGTGAGTGCCGTATGTGTGTTTGTGTGAGTGTGTTGGTGAGTGGATGCACGTGTGTGTGGGTGTGTGAGCATGTGTGCTAGGTTAGTTGTAGTCAGTGTTATTTTATTTTGTTAGAATAAATTTTTAAATTATTTGTTTGGATTTAAGTTTACTTGTTTGATTTAATTTTTTACTTTTAGATTTGTTTGCTTAGGAATCAGTTTAGTTTGAGTGTAAAAAAAAGAAAAAAGAAAAAAGAGATTTGTTTTCTTTTGAGTAGGTAGTTAATTAGATTACAAACTCTGCTTTAGCTATTTATTTGATGTTTTAGTGAGTTTTGGTTTTTTTTTTTATAAAAAAAATTAAAAAAAGAAGAACAGCAATTAGGGCCTTTTTTTAGTTTTGTTAAGTTGTAAGATTGTGTTTATGTGTATGATTTTTTATTTTTTTTTTATTTTTATTTATTTATTCATTTATTTATTTTTTTTATTTATATGTTTGGTTAAATTAATTGCTTAGTTATGTGTATTTTATTTCTCTTGTAGTTTAAATACTTTGTGTTTATTCGTTTTGATTAAATTAATGATTGTAATAATTTCGCATTTCTAGTTTATCTATTTTACATGTTTTGTGTATTTATGCTTATTTATTTATTTATTTTTTAGTTTTATTGTTTTATATGTTTATGTGTGGATTGATTGTGTGCTTGTATTTATGTCTTTTTTTATTTTTTTTATTTTATTTTTTTTTATTTTATTTCTTTTGCACGTTTATGTACTTTGGTCCAAATTATTTGTGTATTTATATTTATGAATTAACTTTGTCAATTCCTGTAAAATTAGAATTTTGTTTTAAAAATATGAAATAAAAACAAAACCTTTTTTTTTTTTTAAAAAAAAACAACCTTTTTCTAAAATCTTTTACATTTGTGCGATGCTTAATAATGGTGATTGAATGGCAAATGTCATCCCCGCTATTATTGAATCATAAGGATTCATTGAATAGCCTAGTGTTAACTTGAATCCTATGCACCAGTGGATTTTCACAACTTGACAAGATTTGTTTTAATCCACGCAATGATCAATGATGATAATTGAGTAACAAATGTTATCTTTATTGTTATTGAATCATAAGGGTTTATTGAGTAGTCAAGTACTAACTTAAATCCTGTATGAGAGCGGATTTCATTTGTTTCTTTATAAAAATCTTTTTAATCCGTGCAATGACTAATAACGATGATTGAGTAGCAGATGTTACCTCCATTGTTATTTAAATCATGGGAATTCATTGAGTGGCCTAGTGTTAACTTGGATTCTGTGTAATAACGGATTTTCTTGTTATGAATTCTTTTTTTAAATAAAATCCTTCAACCCAGAATCATTTTCTACAGAACTACGTGACTTTGAGTTCCCCATCGCACCAGGGGATACGTAGGAGCAGGTGATTTTAACCCTGTCAAGCCAAAATTAGTTTTGTTATGGTTTTTATCTTAATTGTAAATAATTTCTTTTTTTAGATCTTTTATTCAATTCTTCATTTAATAGAGGAATATTTTGATTCAAAGCGTTAATTTAGTCGTGACGGCTTGTTAACTTGATAATTTGGACATTTGAGCTTTGACAGCTTAATGATCCGAAAATTCCTCTAAAAAAAATAATAAATATTCTTTTTTTGTTTTTTTTATAAGAATATCAAAATAGATTTCCTTTTGCCTCATTTGTAAATATTTATAATTTATATTTTTATTTTTGTTAAATTCTATTTATTTATCCTTTGACAACTTGTTAACTTAATATTTTAGAACACTTGAGTCGTGACGACTTGGTGTCCTCTTTTCCTCTTTTATAATAAAATTAAATATTTTTACTAGGGCTATTATTTAATTTGCACAATTAATAAAGGTACCGTCCCAGGACGGGTGTATTAGGGGTGCGTGAGATTAAAATCCTGCCCTTCTCTATGCATAACCGACTCCCGAACTCAAAACTGGTTTCAAAGACCATTCTTTAAAATAAATGAGTTTTTCCAACGTTTTCCCAATTTTAATAAACTTGGTGGCGACTCTATTAATTTCCATTATTTTCAAAAAAATAAAAATATTCTTTTATTTGCCGTCCCCATCGCAATCTCGGTTGCGATAGATGGTGACTCCACTGGGGAACCTAAGAGAGTCAGGCCTACTTTTAGTTAGTTGTGAAAATTAAATGTAGCCTTTTGTTTTGTTTTTCCTTATGTTTTTGTTTTCTTATCTTATTTTGTACAGTTTTTTTTTATGCTTTATTACTTTACAGAGATTTTATTTCATGTGTTTGTTTATTAGTATCAGCTTTATTTGTTAAAACCTTAGGGTAGATGACAATTGTTATTCTGTACGTATCTGTCGTTTGTATTTTTGTTCTACAGGAGGGTATGTAGTTTTAGGATTGAAAGGTTTGTATGCTCCCTGCACACAATTCACAATCACCAATCTCACACACTTCACAATCACCAATCTCACACTTTTTTGGGGCTCTATACCCGAGCCTGTGCGAACCAAGGATAGGGGGTTTCTTGACATTGTCATGAGGGGCTTCATGCTCACTTGATAGTTGTTGAGACACCACTCAGATTGTTACTGGCTTTATGGGTCATCCGTACTTGTGGTTGGTTCGAAAGTCGGATCCTTGTCCCATGGACAGGGGCAATCTGGGGACCATGACAATTAGAAGTCTAGATCCACCATGACCATGTGCACGAATAGTTGAACTTAGCAACCACCCAAGTTAGGGTTTTGGCCTTTGAACTTCCTATTTATTAAGTTCAACCCTGCTAGGACAATGGGAGCATGCTTCTTTCATCCTTTGACTTTGCACTTCTTTATACTTTATTTTAAAGTAGTCAATCTTGCATCAAAATGTCGTCACATAGCATCAGCTATTTCATCATCTCATAACTTGGTCATGCTTTGTACGTTTAAGTGTTTAGGCATACATGATGTAGATACGCATTCCGTTAATTGCCATATTCATTCATTTCTCATGAATTTGTGCATCATCATATTCTCAATAAGAGTATGCATTTTTACCTTTCTCTTTATTTCATTGTTTTACTCATTTATCTTATCATTTTCCAGAGTTGCCTTTGATTGTCAATAAAGCGAGAATCATCATTAGTTCAAAGCAAATGGAAGCACCACAAATGAACACTAGCAATGCATATGATTGGAAAAGAAATATCAGAGTTACAGTGACTAATAATGAGCTAGAGCAAGTGAAGGAAATAATTCAGTTGATGCCTCGTGAAGTCCGGTCATCTTTTAAGGATACATATGGGCATATATTGGATTTGTTACTTATCCCAGTAGAAGCACCCGCATTAAGTGCTCTCTCACAATTTTGGAATCTCTCTCTTGGCTGTTTTGAGTTGCCTAATCTCGATGCGACGCCAACTATAGAAGAATACATGGTCATGACAAGGCTACCAGTTCTAGAAAAATCTGGTGTGTATCTCTATCAAGGGCATTATGTTAGTAAAGAAAAGATGGCCAAAATCATTGAAGTTGAAGCAAACTGGATGGGAATTGAAGTAAGGGGGTCCACTCAAGGAATCAAGAGAAGTTTTCTGGAAACCCATTTTCAAGCATTGGCAAGACAAGGAAATTGGGACTTCTTCAATCAAACATTAGCACTGACTATTTATGGATTGGTCCTATTCCTATTCACACCAGACATTGTTGATCAGGCAGCCATGGATGTGTTTTTCAAATTTGAGACACAAGACATGAATCCTATTCCAGCAATACTGGCAGATACCTTTCTTTCCTTGGGGGTTTGGATCAAGAAAAATGGTAGTAGGCTACGGTGTTGTTTGCCAATGCTATATGTTTGGTTTATGACTCACGCATATGCCAATAACCGCATGGGCCTTTTTCCTGATCCATTGGGAAGCTTCCATCATATATAGATAAACCAGAAAGAAGCACCAGCCTGGAAAAAGGAGTTCTCGGAGATTCAGTCAGATTTTTTCAAGTGGGTCTGCCCTTGGTACCACGGAGAAAATGTTATATATAGTTGTGGTGACTTTCACAACGTTCCTTTGATGGGTCCAAGGGGATGTATCTCTTATACACTTGCATTAGTACTCAGACAACTTCATTGGACTCAAACAAAACCACAAGAAAAGCAACTTGAAGGGTTTAGCTTCTTGTATCAAAAGGATAAAAGCACTATGGAGCAAGAAAAGAGGATCAGGATGGCATAGGACAATGTCAAAATCCTAGGAAGAAAGGAGCTCGGGCAACAACGACTAATCTCCTCTCAAGAATACAAAGAATGGAGAAAAGCAAGAATTGGGAAGCTCGAAGATATTCCAAGCAGCTCAACTCCCGTGAAGACCCTAGAAACACCTCTGTTAACATCTCAGGTAGAGATAATGAAGGCACAAATGCGATTCTTGGAAGAGAAAAAGGAAGCAGTTGATTTAAAGAATGCCATCCTTCAAAGCCGATGCGAGAAAATGGCTAAGGAAATTGAGGCCCTGAAAGACGAGTGCATCGAAGCAGCAGAAATTACCAAGTCCAGAAAAGGCAAAGAGAAAATCTCAAGCATGCATCTAGCCAAAATCCGAGAGCTAGAAAGGAGGACTCCACAAGCTTGTAAAAGAAAAGAATCAGTTGGAGAGAGGGGTTAATAAGAAAAATTGCATGGTGGAAAGAGTAGAATTGGATGTCAGCAAGCGAGATAAACACATATACAGCCTAAAAATGGAGGTCAACAAAGAGAAGGACAAAAGAAAGGGATTAGAAGAGCGAGTGGAGCACTTGTCAACAACGTTAGCACAAACAAAACATGATGCTGTTCGTGGATGGGCATCAGCAAACCAATATCATGACATGTTTGTTGATGCGACTGAATTTGGAAAATCATGGAGAGAAAAGGCCCTTGAGTGGAAAGAAGAATATGGAAAGCTAACTGGCGAGTTGAGTCATTACATTCCAAATTTTCTTTATCGATTTGAGAAGGCCAGCGAAAAAATCAGTAAGATGCCTCCATTCAAGTTACCTCAAGAAGTGGTGGAGTTCATGGATTCATGTGAGAGCGTTGCTAAAAATCTTAGGAAGAAGAAGATGAAACTTTTGATGTAGCCACCAAAAATCCTTTTGATGTAATTGTTTCTTTGTCGGCACATGTGTGATGTATTCTAAAATGATTTGTACAAAGCTTTGCCTTGAAATGAGTGAAATTCTCCATGTTCGTGTTACTAATCAAGACATTTACAGTATGCTCGATACTTTCTATAGAGGATCAAATGTTCCCCTAGAAAGTAATCAATCACTTTCCTTGCCTTGAGGTTGCTTATCCTTGTGCAAGGAAGTGAGAAACTCAGTCACAAAGAAAATAAGAACTGCATTGCTAGTGTTCATTGTATAGCATCTATAGAGGAGCAATTTCTCCCTAGAGATTTGCTATTAATCGCACCTTGACTTATAGGGTGGTATACCCATAAGAACAAGGGCGGGACGTTTTTATTTGCACAAAGAACTCTTAATGATTTTTGTTCACCTTTATCTGTTAATTTTGCATTGAAAATTAAAAAAAAATGATGAAAAATGAAAACTAAGTTTTGGTGCTTTGATTATACAGATAGAGAAAATAAAACTTTGCAACCATTGGGCGCCCGAGGAAAGATGATACCGATCTAACTCGTGTTCATAACACTAGAGCTCGAACCAAGATGGCCGGCGGAAACACTGAACCAGGGAGGACCATCCCGTCTGTAATTGCTTCTGAATCAGGGAGAACTATTCCAGCTGTAATTACCTCAGCTATAGTTACTCCTGAACCGGGAAGAAACTTAAGCATGGAAGTTGACGCAGTGAGAGGAAAACTGAACGAGTTGTCAAATAACCAGGGAAAAATGGAGGAGATGATGCGAGCTATGATGGAGTCAATTGACTTATTAAGAGGCCATCAAAACCAACACCAATTGGGTATGCCGGTAGGTGTACAACCAAGTGCTACAACGATAACCATACCTGTGGTATCGGATGGAGCTCTAAATGTTACACAAGGGATGAATGATAATCCCCATGATCAACCACCACCGACAATGCCAATTACTATTCCCATTGGAGAAGGATATCACGCTGTGGAGAATACACATGTTGAAGGGCATGGGCATGCTACCCACATTTGGGAGCAGCCTCCGGTTATCATCCCAAGGCAACTTTCTTCCTCAGGGAACAACCGTGCAGAAACAGAGAAGGACATGTTGAGAGAAGAATGGATGGAGAAAATCCAGGAACAAATTAAGGCAATCCAAAGACCAAACAATTATGGTTACATGGAGATTGAGCAACTTTGTCCTCCTATTTGTGCAGTTGTCCCTAAGGATTTTAAAATTCCGGATTTTTCGAAATATGACGGAACTGGCAACCCACTCTTCCATTTAAAGAGTTACTGCACCAAGATGTCAATCTGGTCCAAGGATGAAAAGTTTCTCATTAGCTTTTTCCACGAGAGTTTGACCGGACCGGCTCTAGAATGGTATATCCAGTTAGATCATGCAAAGATTTCCTGTTGGGGAGAATTGGCTGACTTGTTCATGAGCCAATATAAATTTAATCTTGATGTGGCACCTACACGGGAGCAATTAAGCTCCATGCAGAAAAAGAAAGATGAATCCTTTAAGCAATACGCTCAAAGATGGAGAGCTTTCGCTGCCCAAGTTCAACCCCCGCTTATCTCGATTGAGATGTGTTGTTACTTCTTAGGAACCTTGGGATCCCCTTATATCGGAGCAATGGCAGGAGCAGCATATAAGGATTTCTCTGAGTTAATAACTGCTGGAGAAAGGATTGAGAGCTTGGCTAAGGCTGGCAAACTTCCCATGAACAATGAAGACACAAGAAAAAGTTTCCCGCCCAAGAAGAAAGAGACAGATGTGAATTATGTCCATGGTCAGCAATCCTTTGTCCCGAGGTATGCATCAACACGTCCACAACCCCAAATGACTTCACACCAAACCCCTGTCCCCCGTTACCCATTTCATCAAAACACATCTACCTCAAACACTACCCCATACCACCAGCCTCAAGTTAATAACCTTCATATACGGCCATACCAGCCAGCACATCCTACATATCCTACCACACACTTCCAGACTTACCCAAATACTCCAACACCCCGACCAAATTTCCAGAGTCAGAACCGAAACCGATTCCCTAACCTTCCACCTTTCCCGAAGCTGTTTATTTCAAACACTGACCTTTTCCAAAGATTAGTTGATGCCCATCTGATTGCAGCCTATCTTGTACGCCCATTAGACCCACCATACCCAGTTTGGTACAATCCGAACCTTAATTGTAAATACCACATGGACATAGCAGGGCATTCCATTGAAGATTGTGAAGGGTTCAAGACCGCGGTGAGGAAACTAATCGCTTGTGGGAGGTTAGACCTTCAGGAAGATTCAAAGCCAGATATTGTTAATAACCCAATTCCAAACCATGAAGGAGGAAGTCGGATAAATGCCTTGGAAGTAGAAGAACCCCTGATTAAGAAGGTGTTGAGTCTGAGAACACCTATGGGGAAAATTTTCATCGGTTTGAAGAAGGCTGGCTACAACACTACAGTGCCTGCTCTTGCAATGGGGGAGAATGAGAAAGGTGACATAAAGTTAAGCTGCATATACCACTCTGGAGGTTTTGGTCATGATATAGAAAGTTGCTGGGGTTTTAAAGCTCGAGTACAAGAATTACTCGACCTAGGTGTGATTCAAGTGAAAAAGAAGTCGAATCTCCCTGAAGAGGTAAATGTGATTGATCACTTCATACTCCGCGTCTCTCCACTGAATCAAGCTCTGAAACCAGAGAAAGTGGTGATCACCGTTAAGAAACCAACACCATTCAGTTATGAGAACACGCATGCGGTGCCCTGGAATTATTAAGCTAAGGTAGTAGGGGAGACTTCAAGGGCCCAAGTAAGTGGGGCAACGAATGATGTTTTGGAAGTAAAAGGAATCACAAGAAGTGGAAGGATTTATGGACTCGGAGATCTAGAAAAAGGAAAGCTTATCGCAGAAGAGAACGTGGGAAAAGGTTCTGGTGTGGAAAGAAAAGGAAGAGAAGAAAATGAAGAGGAGTTCCTGAAGATCATGAAGCAAAGTGAGTATGACATACTGGAGCAATTGAAAAAGACTCCTGCTAGAATCTCCCTATTGTCACTAATTTTATCATCGGAATCTCATCAAAAGGCAGTGCTAAAGGTCTTGAAGGATGCTTATGTGAAACCGGATGTCTCATTGGAGAATATGGTAAACATGGTGGATCCGGTAAAGCGTGTCAATATGATCACTTTCTCAAATGAAGAGATCGTATCACAGGCCAACCCACGAGCACTGTATATAACCCTTAAATACAAAGGCTATATAGTGCCCAAAGTTCTCATTGACGGAGGGTCAGGATTAAATGTCTTGCCAGCGTCAACCTTGAGCTACTTGTCAATGAGCAAAGACGATATTTCACCGCAGGTGATGATTGTGAGAGCTTTTGATGGAGCGAAGAAAAACATCCTTGGGGAAATAGTGCTGCCATTGGAAATCGGCCCAAGCCGATTTGAGGTTTTATTCCAAGTGATGGAGATTGAGTCTGATTACAATATGCTGCTGGGAAGACCATGGATTAACAATGTTGGTGTTGTTCCTTCAACCTTGCACCAAAAAGTTAAGTATATTGAGAATGGTTCTGTTATTACGATTCATGGGGAGAAAGAAATCATTGTATCAAAACCAGTCACACTTCCATATGTTAAAAATGTGGAGTTAGTAGAAAATAGCTTATGGCACAGTATGGAAGTGGTAGGGCTGAGGCAGGAACAGAAAGAGTTTCCAATGCAAGATGTCAATCAGGTAGTGGCTCATATCATGACCAAAAACGGCTATCTGCACGGCAAAGGGCTAGGATCAAGGTTGCAAGGTATCAAAATGCCTCTGCCTATCTCAGAAAAGCGAAACCGATTCGATTTGGGATATGAGGCATCATTGGAGGAGCAGATCAAGACTATAGCTCTTAAGCAAAAGAAACCAAAAGAGAAGATGGAGCAGATCCCTCATCTGAAAGAGACATTTCCTTACCCAGCTAAAGTGATTATGGCTGAAGAAGGCTGTGCCTCTAGCCGTTGTCTAACCATCACTATGGTGGATGTTGAGAAGTCTGAAGAATGCAACAATGCTTGTGCTGCCAACCATGAGGAGATGCTGACAAATTGGACAGCTGAACCATTGATTGATGTTATTGCTTCAAAGTAATTATTTGGGATTGTATTAATTGTTTTTGCTTTCATGTATGCTACTTTGAGACATCATTTGAATGAATTTGCATCCAGTAATATTTCTTCGAGTCTTCCATTTTCTTTGTCTCAACCTCTTTTCTTTTTATTTCCTTTTTTTATCTTTATCACCATTTTCTCAAACCATTAATTGGCATTCTCCTGTATTATTTGTGTTTTATCCACTATTTGTTTTGGCATTCCAACCCCCACAAATGCTTTCCAGGGACCTAAATACTATGAACATTTTGCCACATGAAAGGGACTCTGGAGACCAATCAATTGATTCTCTTACAGCATTTGATTGTGATAGCTTTGAATCTGAAGATGATGAAGAAACTATTGGGCAATTTTCAAATCTGTTGGAACATACAGAAAAGAGATTTGACTTAGACAATGAGGTGGTTGAGGTGATTAATATGGGCACGGAAGAAGAGAGGAAAGAGCTGAAAATAGTGGAGAATCCTGAACGAACAGAAATGATTGCTTTGTTCAAAGAATACCTGGATGTTTTCGCATGGTCTTACCGTGATATGCCAGGATTGGACCCAGAGATCGCCTCACACAAGATTCCTTTGTATCCGGAAGCCGAGCCGAAAAAGCAGAAGTTGAGAAGAATGCGGCCTGACATGTCATTAAAGATAAAAGAAGAAGTGACTAAACAACTAGAGGCTGGGTTTTTAGAGGTATCAAGACACACGGATTGGGTGGCTAACATTGTACCTGTGCCTAAAAAGGATGGTAAGGTCAGGATGTGTGTAGACTATCGGGATCTAAACAAAGCTAGTTCGAAAGACGATTTTCCACTCCCTCATATTGATGTCCTTGTTGATAATACAGCCAGAAATCACCGATTCTCATTTATGGATGGGTACTCTGGGTATAATCAGATTCCCATGGATATTCATGACAAGGGAAAAACTACGTTCATAACTACGTGGGGAACATTCTGCTACACAATCATGCCATTCGGGTTGAAAAATGCTGGTGCCACTTATTAGCGTGCAATGATTGCACTCTTCCATGACATGATGCACAAGGAGATTGAGGTGTATGTTGATGACATGGTCACTAAGTCTAAAGAAGGAGAAAGTCACATGGCAGTTTTGTGAAAGCTATTCGAAAGACTCAGAAAATACAAGTTGCGACTGAACCCGAATAAATGCATTTTTGGAGCGTCTACGGGAAAATTGCTTGGATTCATTGTTAGCAGAGAAGGGACAAAGGTGGATCCAGACAAGGTGAAGGCAATACAGGAGATGCCAGCCCCCCAAACTGAAAAAGAAGTGAGAAGTTTTCTTGGGAGACTCAACTATATTGCTAGGTTCATTGCCAATTTGACCAGTACTTGTGAGCCTATATTCAAGTTGCTACGAAAACATCAACCTGGAGAATGGAATGAAGAGTGCCAAGAAGCCTTTGACAAAATAAAGACCTATCTAATGAAACCTCCAGTTTTGATTCCTCCTACGCCAGGCCGTCCTTTAATACTGTATCTTACAGTGTTGCCCACTTCACTCGGGGCAATGTTGGGGCAATATGATGAATCCGGAAAGAAAGAACAAGCCATCTATTATTTGAGCAAGAAATTTAATGAATGTGAGTCCCGCTATCTGGCGATTGAAAAGACCTGTTGTGCATTAGTGTGGGCTTCTAAGAGGTTGAGGCAGTACATGTTATACTACACCACTTGGTTAATTTCTCGAATGGATCCATTGAAATACATATTTGATAGTCCTCATGTGTCATTAAGAATGTCAAAATGGCAAGTGATGCTGTCTGAATTTGATATCAAATATGTTACTCAAAAGTCCATAAAAGGAAGCGCAATTGCCGATCATCTACCTGAAAACCCTATGAAAGATGTTCAATCCACCATGCTTGAATTCCCTGATTTCGAAGTGTTGGCATTAGAAAGAGAAGATGAGGAAAAGGAGAATGGTTGGAAGATGTACTTCGATGGAGCTGCCAATATGAATGGATGTGGAATAGGAGCTGTAGTAGTCTCACCAGCTGGGAAACAGTACCCAGTTTCAATCAAACTAGACTTTGAATGTACCAACAACATGGCAGAGTATGAAGCATGTGCAAATGGTTTGCAAGTCGCAATTGACTTGGGAATCAAAGAACTGAAGGTGTTTGGAGATTCTGCACTCATAATCTATCAAGTTAACGGAGAATGGCGCACAAAAGATCCAAAACTGGTACCTTATCAGAAGTACTTGTCTTAATTAATTGAGTGCTTTGATGATATATCGTTCTCTCACTTAACTCGAGACAAGAACCAGTTTGCTGACGCTTTGGCGACCTTGGCCGTAATGACTAAGTTGGAGGTCCATGCCAATGTCCAACCCATTCATATAGAAGTGCAAGGTGAACCGGTGTATTGTGACAATGTGGAGACTAAACCAGACGGACAACCATGGTATCATGACATCAAACAGTACGTTCAAAAAGGAGAATATCCAGCAGGTGCAAATGAGGTAGATAAAAAGACAATTCGAAGACTGGCCATGACCTTCTTCTTGAATGGGGAGGTCCTTTACAAGAGGAATTATGACACAACTCTTCTTAGATGTGTAGATGCTCATGAAGCTCGAATAATCATGACTGAAATCCATGAGGGGATCTGTGGAACTCATGTCAATGGACATATGATGGCACGCAAAATCCTAAGAAGCGGTTATTACTGGTCCACCATGGAGAATGACTGTATCAATCATGTTCGGAAGTGCCACAAGTGCCAAATATATGCAGACCGAGTCAATGCTTCCCCAATTCAGTTGCACAGCATGGTATCTCCTTGGCCTTTCTCGATGTGGGGCATGGATGTTATTGGCCCAATCAATCCCAAAGCATCCAATGGTCATCGTTTCATCTTGGTGGCAATAGATTACTTCACTAAATGGGTGGAAGCTGTTTCATATGCCAACATCACACAGAAGGTGTTTCTCAAATTCATCAAAAGAGACATCATCTGCAGATATGGAATTCCAGAGAGGATTATCACAGATAATGCTCATAATCTCAATGGTGCCGAAGTTCAAAAATTCTTTGAGACTTTCAAGATCAAGCATCATAACTCAGCTCCTTACAGGCCTCAAATGAATGGTGCGGTTGAAGCTGCAAATAAGAATATCAAGAAAATCATCGCCAAAATGGTGGTGAATTACAAAGACTGGCATGAAATGCTGTCGTATGCTTTGCACGCGTATCGCACCAACATACGGTCAAGCACAGGAACAACTCCCTTCTCATTGGTTTATGGAATGGAAGTTGTATCCCCTATAGAGGTTGAAATCCCTTCGCTCAGAGTTTTAATGGAGGCTGAGTTGGAAGAATCTGAATGGGTAAAAGCTCGATATGAGCAACTGAATATGATCGAAGAGAAGAGGCTTGCAGCTATTTGTCATGGTCAATTGTACCAAAGTAGAATGGCTAGAGCTTTTAACAAGAAAGTTCGCCCTAGAGATTTTTATCCAGGGGATTTGGTTCTGAAGAAAATTCTCCCCAATCAAGAAGATGCACGGGGTAAGTGGGCTCCTAGTTATGAAGGACCTTACATTGTCAAGCAAGCATTCTCAGGTGGAGCATTGATTTTGCAAAACATGGATGGCCAGGAATTGCCTAAACCAATCAATAGTGATGCAGTCAAAAAGTTCTATGCTTAAAACAATACAAAAAGAGAAAAGAAGCCCGTTAGGTCGAAAACTCGAAAGAGCGGCCTAAGCAAAAGTTAGGGCAAAATAAGACAAAATAAAGAAAGAGCTCGTTAGGCTGAAAACTCGAAAGAGTGGCCTAAGCAAAAATTAGGGCAAACCACAAAGCAAAATGAAGAAAAAGCTCGCTAGGCTGAAAACTCGAAAGAGCGGCCTAGGCAAAAGTTAGAGCAGAAAAAGATAGGCATCATCTGTAAAAGCTACACTGGGGCAATTTTTGGTGTTAAGTTTGTCCAGTAAACCAAACAGAGCAAAGGCTGAAACTGGGGCAAATTTTTGGAAAGAAAAAGGTTCGAAGTCATATCATCAAGTATCAGGGCTAGCGTTTTCAACTTGCGGCAAAGAAGTTGATTGATTGAGCTGCAGAGTACCAATACTAGAGCAAAATTTTATGTCTTTTAGAATTTCTTCTTTGTATTTTGTTCTTATGTTGTGACCTTGTTTCCAAACATTTTGTTATCCAATATACCAAACAATAAGGATGCTCAGTCAGTTGATCCTGTCACTTTCTCTTTAAATGCATATTCATTTATGATGTCTCAAGTACGATAAATTTAAGCTTCAATTATACGATCTAACAATGTTTATAGCAATACATCAATGATTAACATCATAATCCAGAAACATCATTTGAGTTTGACGGAAAAGTAATCATCAGTTTAAAGATAGGAAAGTGGAGAGGAAAAGAAGAAATGAGCAAGGTCACAGAAGAAAGGAAGGTCGTAAGTTATGTCAGAAAGTCCAATGCAAAAAGAATTATGAGTTTGATCGGTTAAAGTTTTCCTCAAGGGTTGCTCGATTGGCTTACGGTTTGTTTTTCAGACTGAAAGTGGATGTTAAATCCAAAGACTTTTTGCACATAAAAAAGAAAAAAAAAACAATGTCTTCCTTGTCAGTTTCTTTTCAGTTGGCCTCAGATCGCCATTTACATCTCCAGTCGGCCTCAGATGGCCAACTTTATTTCCCAGTCGGCCTCAGATTGCCAATTTTACTCTTCTTATGCCAATTTACTCTTCTTATCGGCCTCAGTTTGCCAATTTACATTCCTTGTCGGCCTCAGATTGCCAATTTGCTTTTCAGTCGGCCTCAGATTGCCAATTTACTCTTCTTATCGGCCTCAGTTTGCCAATTTACATTCCTTGTCGGCCTCAGATTGCCAATTTTGCTTTACAGTCGGCCTCAGATTGCCAATTTACTCTTCTTATCGGCCTCAGTTTGCCAATTTACATTCTTTGTCGGCCTCAGATTGCCAATTTTGCTTTTCAGTCGGCCGCAGATGCCAATTTACTCTTTAGTCGGCCTCGGATTGCCACCATTTACTTTACAGTCGGCCTCAGATTGCTAATTTACTCTTTAGTCGGCCTCAGATTACCAATTTACTTTTCATTCGGCCTCAGATCGCTATTTACATCTCCAGTCGGTCTCAGATTGCCAACTTTATTTCCCAGTCGGCCTCAGATTGCCAATTTTACTCTTCTTATTGGCCTCAGTTTGCCAAATTATTTTCAGTCGGCCTCAGATTGCCAATTTACTCTTCTTATCGGCCTCAGTTTGCCAATTTACATTCCTTGTCGGCCTCAGATTGCCAATTTACTTTTCAGTCGGCCTCAAATTGCCAATTTACTTTTCTTATCGGCCTCAGTTTGCCAATTTACTTTCCTTGTCGGCCTCAGATTGCCAATTTTGCTTTTCAGTCGGCCGCAGATGCCAATTTACTCTTTAGTCGGCCTCAGATTGCCAATTTACTTTTCATTCGGCCTCAGATTGCCAATTTTACATTTCTTGTCGGCCTCAGGTTGCCATTGCTTTTAATTTCTTATTGCCTGTTGACCCGTATTCAGTTGGTCGCAAGGATTTTAATTTCTCGTCGTCCTCAGATTGCCAATTTAATTTCTTGTCGGCCTCAGATTGCCAATTTATTTTTCCAGTTAGTCCAATTGCTTTTACGTTTCTTGTGGATTTGTGTCGGTTTAGTTTCTTTTCTTTGCATGGTTTATAGAATTGGTTTTTGAATTGCTGCATTACATGTGATTTCTCGTGAAGGTTTAGATTCTTTCAATGTTAGAGTTTCTTTTCTTGCATTTTGCACTTCATGCATTGCCGAACAAAATCTATGTTCATATCTTTACTCATTCCTTATAAAGAAAATATCTAAAATTTAGATTTTCCGTATTATCTTATAAGAAATAAGTAAAGAGGGCCAACTGTGAACACCCGATTTTGTTCGACCCATTAAACAAATGTCCAAAAATTTACATGTTTCATTTATAGTTATTTCATCATTTGTTTTATGTTATTTATTCCCAAAAATTTAAACAAAAAAAGAAGAGTTCAATCTATTGCATTTTGTGTTTTTGTCCATTTATGTCTCAGCCCAATCCAGGTATGTTTTTCGATTATAGGCCCAAGTCATTTTGTTTCTTTTACATTACGTCAAAAAATGTGTGTCAAGAAAATAAAACACAAATAAAGAAGCATGGGGCGTAGGCTTTGGAACCCCCACTTCAGCGGCACATGAGGATGGCAGCAGTAGAGGCATGGGGGACAAATCCATTTGGGTGATCTTGCATTTTGAGACGGTATGGGATTATTGATTAACTAACCAATGCACACTGAGCACAAGAGGGGAGGAGCACCATTTTTTAGCAAGACCATTGGTAGTATCAAAGGGGGGGAACCTCTAAAAGAAAAAACTTCACCACGAAAACAAAAAAAGGGGAGGGGACCAGATATCAATTCTGGTCCAGAACAGAAAGCAACAGTCAAGAATTTCAAAAAAAATTCAACAGCATTCCAACTGAAATTCGAGCATAGCCAATACACACAAGAGAGAACCAGCAAATAGCTCAGAATAACACAATCAGGAGCAGCAGCATAGGTATTTCTTCTAGTTAATATGAGTCTAAAACCCAAAAAAGAAAGAAAAGAGGAAAAAGGGCCAAGGAGGCCGCGGCCTCTCCTACCACCGCCGCGGCCTCCCCTCGGATCGCCACCATCGCCATCTTCTTCCTCATCCCTCACCCTTCTCCTCCTCCACCTCCATGAACCACCATCACATCAAAGCCCCATAACCAACATGAAACCGCGTTGGTCCCTCCTTCCCCTTCGAGAAATTGAAGCCCATGCGTCTACCATCACCGCCGCCCAAGTTCTCCGCCGCCCTCTACCATCGCCACGCGAAACCACCACGGAGACCAACCTCAGGTGTGCTGCGGAGTCGTGGCTTTCTACTCCTCAATGGGCAACCACCGTACTCCAACGCCTCCTCCGTGAGTCCCTCACCAGCCGCCTAGGATCTCCACCCTCGGCCTCCGCGGAGAGCCCACGCCATCGTGCCCTCCGCAGCCTTCCTCCCCTCTGTCACGCTGATCTACTCCCTCTCAGCCCCCTTCCTCTGAATTCGTCTCTCCCTTTTTGCCTTCCTTCCCTCTGTCTCCATTTTTAGAGTGCTAGTGAGTTAGTGGGTGTATGGATGTGAGTGAGTGCGCGTGTGAGCTGGTAGAGAGAGTGCACTGAGTGTATGTGTGTGTGGCAGAATGAGAGTGTGAGTGAGTGCCGTATGTGTGTTTGTGAGAGTGTGTTGGTGAGTGGATGCACGTGTGTGTGGGTGTGTGAGCATGTGTGCTAGGTTAGTTGTAGTCAGTGTTATTTTATTTTGTTAGAATAAATTTTTAAATTATTTGTTTGGATTTAAGTTTGCTTGTTTGATTTAATTTTTGACTTTTAGATTTGTTTGCTTAGGAATCATTTTAGTTTGAGTGTAAAAAAAAAGAAAAAGAAAAAAGAGATTTGTTTTCTTTTGAGTAGATAGTTAATTAGATTACAAACTTTGGTTTAGCTATTTATTTGATGTTTTAGTGAGTTTTGGTTTTTTTTTTTATAAAAAAAATTAAAAAAAGAAGAACATCAATTAGGGCATTTTTTTAGTTAAGTTGTAAGATTGTGTTTATGTGTATGATTTTTTATTTTTTTTATTTATATGTTTGGTTAAATTAATTGCTTAGTTATGTGTATTTTATTTCTCTTGTAGTTTAAATACTTTGTGTTTATACGTTTTGATTAAATTAATGATTGTAATAATTTCGCATTTCTAGTTTATCTATTTTACATGTTTTGTGTATTTATGCTTATTTATGTATTTATTTTTTAGTTTTATTGTTTTATATGTTTATGTGTGGATTGATTGTGTGCTTGTATTTGTCTTTTTTTATTTTTTTATTTTATTTTTTTTATTTTAATTCTTTTGCGCATTTATGTACTTTGGTCCAAATTATTTGTGTATTTATATTTATGAATTAACTTTGTCAATTGCTGTAAAATTAGAATTTTGTTTTAAAAATATGAAATAAAAACAAAAACCTTTTTTTTTTAAAAAAAACAACCTTTTTCTAAAATCTTTTACATTTGTGCGATGCTTAATAATGGTGATTGAATGGCAAATGTCATCCCCGCTATTATTGAATCATAAGGATTCATTGAGTAGCCTAGTGTTAACTTGAATCCTATGCACCAGTGGATTTTCACAACTTGACAAGATTTGTTTTAATTCACGCAATGATCAATGATGATAATTGAGTAACAAATGTTATCTTTATTGTTATTGAATCATAAGGGTTTATTGAGTAGTCAAGTACTAACTTAAATCCTGCATGAGAGCGGATTTCATTTGTTTCTTTATAAAAATCTTTTTAATCCGTGCAATGACTAATAACGATGATTGAGTAGCAGATGTTACCTTTATTGTTATTTAAATCATGGGAATTCATTGAGTGGCCTAGTGCTAACTTGGATTCTGTGCAATAACGGATTTTCTTGTTATGAATTCTTTTTTTAAATAAAATCCTTCAACCCAGAATCATTTTCTACAGAACTACGTGACTTTGAGTTCCCCATCGCACCAGGGGATACGTAGGAGCAGGTGATTCTAACCCTGTCAAGCCAAAATTAGTTTTGTTATGGTTTTTATCTTAATTGTAAATAATTTCTTTTTTTAGATCTTTTATTCAATTCTTCATTTAATAGAGGAATATTTTGATTCAAAGCGTTAATTTAGCCGTGACGACTTGTTAACTTGATAATTTGGACATTTGAGCTTTGACAGCTTAATGATCCGAAAATTCCTCTAAAAAAAAATAATAAATATTCTTTTTTTGTTTTTTTTATAAGAATATCAAAATAGATTTCCTTTTGCCTCATTTGTAAATATTTATAATTTATATTTTCATTTTTGTTAAATTCTATTTATTTATCTTTTGACAGCTTGTTAACTTAATATTTTAGAACCCCTGAGTCGTGACGACTTGGTGTCCTCTTTTCCTCTTTTATAATAAAATTAAATATTTTTACTAGGGCTATTATTTAATTTGCACAATTAATAAAGGTACCGTCCCAGGACGGGTGTATTAGGGGTGCGTGGGATTAAAATCCTGCCCTTCTCTATGCATAACCGACTCCCGAACTCAAAACTGGTTTCAAAGACCATTCTTTAAAATAAATGAGTTTTTCCAACGTTTTCCCAATTTTAATAAACTTGGTGGCGACTCCATTAATTTCCATTATTTTCAAAAAAATAAAAATATTCTTTTATTCGCCGTCCCCATGGCGATCTCGGTTGCGACAATCAGTTTTAAGCAATTATTTTTTATTTTTTTATTTTGTTGAAGAAGATCATTACCACTTCTTTATTTTATGCAACACAGTAGAGGAAAATACAATTTGCTTCAGTGAAAGAAAATTATTACTGAAAATTTTATGAAGAAATATAAATAGTAAAGATAAATGGTGAAAAAAGAAAAAAATAGAATTAAAAAAGAAGTAAGATTAACAATGGACAAAGAACCACCAAGGTTCTGAAAGGCAAGTAGAAGAAGAAATGTTCACAGGATGCAAATTGAGTTAAAATAAGTAGATGATCAGTTTGTGGAATTTTTGTTTTATGAGATGCATCATTACCATTTTATCCCTATTTTAAAATTTTTTAAAATTTATATTTTATTAAATAAAGGATAAAAGTGGTAAAAAAAAAATTAGACACCAAAACACAACAATCCCTTTTATAATACGTATAGATGTAAAAGGACAAAAACATCTTTTTGCATGCATCTTTGTATTCGTTGTCCACGGATATTGTTTCCATATACTTTTCTGTTCAATTTTGAATTTTAAGATTTGCAACTATTCGTAAGAAGGTATGTTCATTTATAAAAATGTGTTCGTTCATGAAAAGGTGTGTCCATTAATAAAGGGATACATTCATTCATAAAAATTGTACAATTTCATGAAGAAGTATGTATGGGATGTGACATTTTAAAACATATACTTTATAATTAGAGTTTTATTATTAGAGTTTAATTTTGATGTATTGATGATATAAAATAATTTTATATTATCATCTGATTAAAATATTTAGTTTGAATGACTTTTTCAAGTAGTAGGTATAAAAGTTAACTATCATAATTTATGTGATAATACATGATTGGATGATTATGTAAAAATATTTTACATTATCAGTATATGACAATTAAAGTGTTATTATTATTACCAGTAACTTGCCAGGCACAATTATGCCCGTCAAGTCACCTTTTTTTATATTAATATAATTAAATATGATTATGAATCTATACAGTATTTTTTTTAATATTATTAATTATAATAAATAAAAATTTGGCAAACCACTTATCACAACCTATTAAAAGATGATGCGGACACCAACATGCATCTTCTGTTCCTGGTGTCCAAGAGTGTTGAGGCCACTCATAGCATGAGCAAATTTTTTTTTAAAAAAAATAGAAAGATAGGGCAGAAAGTCCCTAATCTTTTTTGGTTTGCATGTCATGGTCATTGATGACTAAGCAAGTGCCGAGAGCTGTTTTGGTGTCCCTTGATTTAAGTGGCCAAATTCCTTGTAGAGCACAGTAATACCTAGTTAAGTAGAAGGAAAAAGCAAACAGTCAACCTTTTAAATGGCTATCCAATGTAGCCAATATACAGGCACCCTTTTAACAACAGATAAATTAGTCATGCCCCGATATAAATACACAATAAACGTTAATAAAAATGACAAAACACAATAGGCCTTAGGCAAACCTATAAGCACTAACTTCATCCATGGTATATTTTTCTCTATTCTGGTGTTTTAAAAATCAGTATGAAAATAAAAAATAAAATTCAGAAAACCCGTAAGAGATATTTACATGGACATTGGCTTTGAGGCTTGGCTAGTGGAGAGGGTAATCGCAGATGATGGTGCCACATATTGTGGAAATATTGAACTTGACTACTGCAAATTATCTATACATACAATAAATGGAAATTTTCCCATTTGGTGGCCAAATTTACTTTTCCACTTTCGTCCTGTAGTCGAGGAGGACAATATTAATTGTGACTATGTGGTAGTTGAGAAGGGAAGTTTCATGCATTGGTATTGAATTAGCTTTATGCAAAAGTGATTAATAATTGAATTTTCACTGTTAGTGATAATGTTTGATATATGCCTTAAGTAGAACTTGATTTTATTTGATCATGTTGAGAGGCATTGTGTAACATCCTCTGCTACTTTATGGATTGACGACTGTCCCCACAAACCAACACGGGTCTTTTCAGCATGCTTTTGTCCTCACTCATACACTTCCTAGGAAAACTTCCTAGGAGGTCACCTATCCCAAAATTGCTCCAAGTCAAGCACGCTTAACTGCGGAGTTCTTTAGTGATGGGCTACCAAAACGAAGATACATATTGTTAGTATAAGTAGTACAAATCAATTCATATAAGCCCTCCTTAATTGTATAGTCTCATACCTATACAGTCTTAGGATCCCTTTCATTTGGGTGTGTAATCGGTTCATTTATGTACTCCTTTTGCTTAGAAGTCTTCCAGGAGCCCCTCCTTGTCCATGTCTTCTTGCACTAGCGATCACTTCCCGACTTCGTTACCGGGCGTTACACATTGCTGACTATTTGTTGCAACTATATGACAGTTGAGGGGGAGAATTTCATGTCATGGTCATTGCTAATTTATGTTTGTTGAATTTGCATGTTAATTTATGTTATTAAATTAGAAGTGAACTGAAGTCAATGAATTTTGTTAGTGTAACTTCTTGAAAGTTTATTCAGGATATAATCTTGGTTGAATTGGACATGTTTGATCATTTGCATGTTACTTACATAACTATAATTTTGTGCAAATTTATGCTTTCTTTTATCACTTAGTGATGCTACCTATACAAATGAAACGTTATTATTCATTTCTTGAGAAACATGATTTTGGGATTATCTATACCATTAAATAAAGGGGATTGAATATATAACCATTTTTTGGTGTCTCAGCATAATGGAATTGTGTTTCAAGTATGGACATATGTTTGACCAATTTTTAGAGAAATTATACCATCATTGGTTAAACATACAAAGCAAGTTCACACACACACACTCACTCCCATAGATATTTTAACCGACTTCGTTACCGGGCGTTACACATTGCTGACTATTTGTTGCAACTATATGACAGTTGAGGGGGAGAATTTCATGTCATGGTCATTGCTAATTTATGTTTGTTGAATTTGCATGTTAATTTATGTTATTAAATTAGAAGTGAACTAAAGTCAATGAATTTTGTTAGTGTAACTTCTTGAAAGTTTATTCAGGATATAATCTTGGTTGAATTGGACATGTTTGATCATTTGCATGTTACTTACATAACTATAATTTTGTGCAAATTTATGCTTTCTTTTATCACTTAGTGATGCTACCTATACAAATGAAACGTTATTATTCATTTCTTGAGAAACATGATTTTGGGATTATCTATACCATTAAATAAAGGGGATTGAATATATAACCATTTTTTGGTGTCTCAGCATAATGGAATTGTGTTTCAAGTCTGGACATATGTTTGACCAATTTTTAGAGAAATTATACCATCATTGGTTAAACATACAAAGCAAGTTCACACACATACACACTCACTCCCATAGATATTTTAACCTCTTCTGAAAACTAAAAACTGCCTATTTACACACTGAAAACACCAACTCGAGTCTCCCTTTCGTAACCATTCCCCTAAAATAGTCCTTATATTCTTCACATTCTCATTTGTCCACACTCATTTATCATGGGTGTAGAAAGAAGGTAAGCAACTGTGACCTGCAGCTTGCATGGCTTAAGGGCAACACCTTGCGCTGCCCGTTAATGATTTTGAAACCACCACAACGACGCCATCATCGAACATTATTGAAGGATAATGTTAATATCAATTGAAGATTAACATCGAACAAAGGAGTTGCTTGATAGGGATCACAACCGAAGGCTCTCCAAGTGAAAAAATGGACATTGACAAAACCTCAGGCCAAAAGGTGAGCCTTTTAGAGCCTTCAATAGTTTGCTGGTGTTGTTTGTCGCTTTTATGCATAAAATTAGGAGTTCAAATTTGAACCATTTTGATTTTTTATCACTGTGTATGTGAATGTGTGAAATGAAGAGGAAGAGTCTATTTGGGTGATCCAAGTGGGGCTGCTAGCGAATAAGATGCCCATCTTCTAGGTTTGGTTTCTTCCCCATTTATTCGTATGATGAAAAGACTCACTGGGTTTCATTTTTAATCTTTATTTTAAAAAACCTTCTTGTTCTCCATACAATTTTTGGGATTACACAGTTATCATTCATGCACTCCACAATTGAGGACCGTTCCAGTCTACAAACCTCTCCTTCCTTCTTTCATTTTCTTTCCCCCTTTCCTCATTTTTTTCCTTTACTTCTTTTGCCGCAAACTCGCTACCTCCAACCCTTTTTGCTACATTAACGGTTTGGGTGAAAGTAATAATCATAACCTTCTTCAAATCGAAGCCAAACCCTTAATTTTTGACAAATTCAAGCCAAACTTACATTCACCATTCAAGCCAAACTCAGATATATGATTTGGATGCCGTTCACCATGTGCTGTCTATATGAAGAAGTAGAGCCCACCACCATAACCCTTGCTCTGCCTTTATCGCCATTAGTGCAGTAGTCCGATGCTGACACTACAATCATTACTTTGCTCCGATATTGCCATTTCTCTCTCTGCCATGATTGTTGATAGGGGGCATTTATGTCACTTATTTTGCTATCAAACCTTAGCTTTTTGCATGAGTTTTATTGAGTTACTGGAAGAATTAATTAGGATTTTGATTTATTCCTCATTGTGTGATTTTGATAGAATTGATGGCTTTTGTATTGATTTTGGGATAATTATTGGATTAGAGTTTGTTGCATTTAACATGTTTCTTTGAGTATGATTTTTGTATACAGGAGCTTTGGATCAAGTGCAAAATGTCAAGAATAAGGGATCAGATTGAGACAAATAAAGATGTTTTGAAAAGCCCAAGAAGTCCTATGAAACTTTTATGTTCATCTCAAAACTCAGTTCTAAGAGCATCTTGGTGAATATTGAGTTGCAAGGTTAAAGGTTGTTGATGTTTGATGCCATCCAACTTGATGTCTGATTGAGGTGATTTTTATGGCGTTGGAAAGCTTATTCAAAGGTATACAATGCTATTTCTATTGCCAAGGACAGATTCAAATGTTTAAGGGGACAAAATGACTAAATACATGAAGACGTCAATTCTGTCCAGTGCTACAGCTCGTGAGATGATAGGATTGTAGCTCACTTATCTGTTTTTGGGCCCACTTTGGCCCATTATTAGAGAGTAGTATTTAAGAAATTGTTATAGACTTTTATCCTAGCATTTTATTCAGTTTTAGATCTACAATTAGGCAGCCACATTCTTTCTCTACATTTCTCTCTCTTCTCCTTCTCTATTCTTCCCTCTTTAATGGTTCCACTGGTGAAGGTGTTTGTCTTGAAGATTGTAGCAAGGATTATTGCTATTATTTTCAGGTTCTTTTATCTTCATTATTGTAATCCTCCAGAGATGGAGGAGTAGATTTCTTTACTAGTATAAGGGTTTCCAAATGGATTAGGATGATGTTTGAGACCTCTTTGATATTAACTGCATTGGTTTTCTTAATATTCTACAGTTTCTATTCCTTTAATTATTGTAATGATTGCTATAATCTTTATTGGAATAACTAAATTAGCAATCATCATTTATAGAAACCCTTTGGGCATAAATTGGTAGATCTATTGGTTTATATTTGACAGAGAACATTAGAATTAACTTTCGGATTGGAGGTTATACTATAGCAATTAGTTCATTAAATCAATATGATTTCTAATTAAATTGAGATATCATTTATTAGTTATTTCCATTGGTTAAATTCTAGAGGTCGATCAATCACTAGTAGAATTGCCAGTAATTTATTACTAATAGCCACTAATAGGTTTAATATTTGGTCAATGATAATTGATTTCTAATCCTAGGAATACCTTGTACTAGTGCCTTTATCCACTGTTGTTATTATCTTTTAATTTCTATTGCTATAATTCTCATTCTTCCAAACCCCTCAATTTTCACAACTAAGTATTAAAGCCTCCTTGACAAATGATCTAGGTTGTGCCTTTTGTTATATTTTTAGTGCAACTTAGCATTAAATAATTTCTAATTTGAGGAGGTAGGGACAACTTTCATTTAACTGTCATTGGTCACCTTTTCAATGCTGCATACTCCTTCCACCATAACCCCTTTTGGACCTTGACCAAGAAGGTGTCAATGTTTGCAGCAATGATGATGAAAGTTTCTCACGTCTCAAAATTAGCCACTTTGACGTCCCCATTTTGTGATGGCATAAAGGAACTCTTCAACTTCAGGTGGTTTTTATATATTTTGTTCAATGGCTTAATTTCACCGTAGTTATTTGTTCCTATATTTTTTATTTGTTTGTTAAATTCACTGGTTTTGGAAAGGATTGACCGTTGTGTTGCAAAAATGTATTAGAATGGAACTTTATGAATAACCTCATTGTATTGCCTTTGATGAAGGGTAAAAAAGATATATGTACAAAGATGCAAAATGAAGAGGCACTAAGTTAACTAACTCGAGACTTTAACTCCAGTATAACAAACTAACTAACTCTAACACATTAATTATGATAATGTAGCTAACTTGTGGCTATTCGTGGTTACATTGAATGATTAATTAACTCCCCCTCAAGATGGGGTGAAAATTGTGTGAAAACCCATCTTGGATAATAACTTGGTGAACTGAGCATTTGGAATTGCTTTGGTGAAAATATTTGCAAGTTGATGTTTGGTTGGCACATGGACAAGTTGAATTAAGTCGTTGGTGCAGGTTGTTGCTACCCGCAACAAATTAAAAATAGTTTTTGTTACTGAATTGCACCAAAAATACAGTAAGGGTGCGATCCAGGTCATTTCACGTGGAAGCATTGTAATTGAGTCTAGAAATTTGGGGCTTTTGAAATTGTTGAAAGCAAGTTAAATAAGAATAATTCTGATGGGAAAAATTACCTGCACAAAGGTTCCTTCGGATTAAAATTGTTCAGTCATTGATTCAAGGATAAAATCGTGGTGATTGTTGCTTCCATTAAAATGTTAACATACAACAATGGCTTAATTCTTCTTAACGGACATACAATCACACTCCCGCTAAGGGTTTAACTAACATATGAACTAGGAATTCACAATTGTGAGTCTATGGTCCTATGCTAGTTTGATTACTAATTATAGCAACCTAATTTCCAATGAAATTAATCCCAATCTTTCACCTAATGGATAAACATCACATAAATGGGCAACTCTCAGAAAAAATGATTGTAATAATCATACAATCAATAATAAAAGATGACAAAAGAAAAAGGGAAACCAACCATAATTTTCGATAAAGAATAGTAATCTCATGAACAATTCCAATCTTTAGTCACCCATGTGCATGGTAAGAAAATTACTCCTCCATAGGGGGAGTATCACAGTCATGGTCTGAAGAAAAGTGATAAATTACACTCCAAAAATAAAAAACAAGCAGTAGTAGAAGCCTCCTAAAACCTAGAGAAAAAGAGAGAAATTCTAGATAGAGAGAGAAGGAGAAAATTATAGAGAGAGAGTCAAATTTTAAAAGCCTAAAAACCTAAAAAGAAAAGGTACGTTACAAGTGATCCCCTCATTACATACTGAAATGAAGTTATATTCCAAATGTCTCAATGCAGGGAACTGGAGTTACGTCCTAGTGCGGAAACCACATCACTTATGACTGCTATAACGGTCTTACCTCTTGCCTTATGCATGCTGCACCCAACATCCCCTTCTGGTGTCTGCTTTAGCAGTTGGAGACCGCTATAGTAGTCTTGTCCATGTTGAGAACATTGCTTCCCTTTGTCAAAGTGCCCTACAACTCTTCCTTAGCTTTGGCATACCAATTATGAAGTTCCTGCTACTCAACAAAGCTCAAACAAAAGGTTAGGAGCACAAGTAATCTTCAAGAATAACTATTTACCTCTAAATGGTGTTAAAGGCAATGAAGTTACTCAACAAAATAAAATGAGGACAAGGTTTAAATTCACTAATTTGACCAACAATTAAGAACAGTTCAAATGCAAAATATTCAGAGCTAGGATATAAAATGGGTGCATAAATGCAACCCATCAAATCTCCCTATACTTAAACAATTACATGTCCTCATGCATGGAACTCATATGCAAAAGCAAAGATGAAAATGAATGCTACTAAGCCTAATGATGTAGGATGCATGACACACACATGATATGCCAGAAGCTAATCAAGGGATTTAGCTAGATATGGTTAAATAACAGCCAATACACAGCAAAGAAGCTAGAATCCAATGGCACTCACCGAGTTAACCAAGATAGCACATGGCAAGAACAAGCAAAACAAGTATGACCGAGTTAACCTCATAGAAAAGATGTGTATCACTCTCCACTTAAGCTCATAAATCTTATAACACGCTCTAGCATTCAACAAGAAACTTCGTCTATAAGCTTTCCTTTTTTCTAAGTCACCAGTAGTCAATCACATGTTTGGGCGTATTTTAAGAGGTATTCTCAAGGTTGATTGGGCTTAGGTACAAGTGGGATGGATAAGAGAGATGAGCTAAACTTAGTTCTTGCAAGAGAAAGATACAACACAAGAACTCACACGAGAGAAACCAAAGCCTCTAATTATCCTACCTCTCCTTTTACCTTAATAGCATTTCCTGATTTGAATCCAATTGAATGCTTACAAGGGGAGATTGGTGGAACTCGATTTTTGTATTTACATTTTTCTTTTCCTATATTTTTTGAAGGGGGTTCTACCAATCCACACCTTTCCTTTCATGGGCTTGCAGCTCTTTTTCTTTCCATCTCAGGCAATGGTTTCCTTACATGTGCACCAAGCTTTTACAAGTCCTAAGTTAGGTATTGCTCATTGTTTTCCACTTGGGCTTGTATTGTGCTAATCAACAAAAATGGGGGAATAAGCTCAAATAGGGGTAGCCAAAGGGTAAATGCATGCAGAGTGGGCTTTATGGCTAAGTGGGTGAAAGGAAGAAATGCCTCAATCATCAACATACCAGACAATGCGAAGAAAAATGTTTCAACCAAGAATTGGGCAAGTTCTAGAATCCATTTCAAGAGAGTGTATACACATCACAAGTTTAGTGATTGTACAGTAAAAATCACATTTAGGTCCAAAAGCTCATAGGTAAAAATAATTAACCAACCAAACAAGTTAAATTTCATTACATTGCTCGTGTGACCATCAGATTAACTAGTGCACCATGGAAATCAAAATAGAAAATAGTTATAAAGTACAAGTGTTGCTCAACCAAAAACTAACCAACTCCCATCTCTCTCTCTCTCTCTCTCTCTCTCTCTCTCTCTCTCTTTTTAATGGGATGCAATAATGTAATGTAGAACATAAGGGAAAACAAAATAAAAAGTACAAAGAAAATGAAAATGAAAATACATGAGTCAAGGGTGGAAAAGTAAACCAAAGACCCACAAAATAACCCTCCTGACACTTAGAAAAAGGTAATGCCTTCAGTGTCTAGGCAAGTGAAATCAACCAAAGCAGTGGGAGGGAAAACTCAGTAATCGTCATCCTCAGAGGCCTCCTCCTCTAAGATCTCGACGTCTGGGTCATCCTCCCTAGAATCGGAGTCAGGATCCACACGGGGCTCGGTGCACCGTGAAGGTGGGGGTGGTGCTTGCTCCACAGTATCATCCTTTGCAGGGGGCTTAATGTCCTGAATCCATAACTCCAGTCGGGCTATCTTCCTCATGATCCGCTCCTCTGAAGCAGTCACATAAGCCATGATCTACCACTGCATAGCGGCGAGGGCCACCTCGCATGGGTGGGAAGAGCTAGTCCCTACCTCTCCTCTCTGAGACTTCTTCTTGGCCTTGGACTCTTAGGGGACCAATTTTTAACAATATTAACCTTACCCGACTCTGCCAGGACATCATCAGGGAGAGTGGGGATGGCGGCGGCCATGGCCTTGTCATGGTGAATCACTCCATGTGTCACCGAATCAAGCGGGGAAGGTAAACCATCTTCCCTTCAACTAGGCAATAAATAAGGCAAACCTGATCCAGGGTGAGGTTGGTGACATGGGAACAGGGAAGGACATGAGAAAACACTAGCTTTATCCATAGAAGGGCCTCAAAGTTCAACAGAAAGCTCTTTAAATGAGTAGGGATGAATTAGGCATTATGGATCCACTCCGTACCTGGATATGTGATCCTGTCCTTGATCATATCTTTATCCATCGCTGCCAGTTGTTGTAAGAACTGCTAGTAGTCATCTGGCTGGCGATCATAGAGGGTGACATTAAGTTGTAGGGCATCTCGGAGGGGATGTGGGCTAACTTGAATTTGGCGACCTCTGAGAGAAACCTATGACTGAGGTGCCCACTGCCAATTGGCATAAAACTCCCCCACTAATGAAGCATTAATTGGTGTCGGAGCTTCCAAGAAAAATCTCTAGCCACACTCCTTGATATCATGGAGGACCATCTCAGCATAGGCTTCTACCCCACTAAAATCAAATGGTGACTTTACCAGAAGTAGGCAGTGTAGGATAACCTTCAAATATTGCTGCTCTACTTGGGAATCAACGAATTGAAATATTTCTTGGGCAGGGAGGTTGTTGTTATTGTCAGTGGCACCGCCCTCAACATAGGAGCGCTTATCCTTGTCAGCTTTTGGTGCCACACCTATAAAGGATAGAAACATGCATGAATCCAATACTAATGAGAGTTGAACAATTAGGAACAATGCACAAAAATAGGAATGGACAACACAATTATAACAAAAGCGTGGGACATTGGTGGGGGTTACTAATGTCAGTCAGAGGGTTACTAATTAGTGTACAAAAGTAGGAAAAAGAATAGTGAACAAAATGGACCCAAAGACGAAACAATTAACCTAAAGATCGAAGCAAAATTTCATTCGAGAATTTGTACAAACACTTAGCATGCAACTCGCGGTTTGGGAGCCAAAAACCCTATCCAGTGCACAAAGTAACCCCAAAATTGAAAACTAGACCAGTATAACAGGAGAGGAGGTAGGGGAAAGAGCAAACCTGTGAAAATTGCAAAAGAAATGAGGTTAGAGGGAGGGTTGGACACGGATGAGAGGTTGAGAGTAAGGGGGTGTTTGTTGCGGCTAAGAGAGAATAGGGTGCTAAAGCGCTCCCTACCCCGTCCATGTTTTTTAAAAAATTTTGCCCTTTTTGACCACTATAGCGGTTGAGAACCGCTATAGCAATTGGGAACCGCTATAACGGTCCCTCATGTTCCCCTCTCACGCGTAAAACGTGTTGTTTCACTTACGGTGCCCTTCCTTTTTTCTTTTAAACTTACATGACTGTTATAGCGATCCCTGAAAAGTGCGGTTGCTGGCTTGAAGCTGTGACTATTACAGCGGTGTTTAACCGCTATAATGGTGTGCAGCGAGCAAAAGTTACTGCAGCTCCTCTGGCCTTGATGCTGAACTTGGTTCACTCCACAAACAATTAGAATAAAAGAAATAAATAAATGAATAAAAGGAGAGGAAAAATAATAAATGAAAAGCAAAATTAAATGGTGGGTTGTTTCCCACCCAGCACTTCGCTTTAATGTCCCCAAGTTGGACGTGCAGGCTCTCTCCTAAGCTGAGTAAATGGCTTGCACCAGCTTAACTTCCATATCATTGTCGAGATCCATAGCAGTTTCACAGTACACCTTTAGCCTATGTCCATTGACCTTAAAAATTGCCTTGGACTTGGGGTCCTCAATCTCCACAGCGCCAAAGGGATGTACTTTGGTAACCTTGAAAGGCACATCCCATCGAGACCTTGACTTCCCAAGCATCAATTTCGACCGGGATTGAGTTGCAGAGGAGCACCAATTGCTATGGAACATTTTAGTTCTCTCCTTATACAACCGAGAGTTCTCATTGGCCTCAAACCTCAATTCCTCCAATTCTTGCAGCTACAACTTCCGCGCTTTTCCAGCATTTCCCAAGTCCATGTTGCACTGGGTAGCAGTTCAATAAGCCTGATGCATCATTTCCATGGGCAAATGACATGCCTTTCCAAACACAAGCCTAAAGGGACTCATCCCCCTGGGCATTTTGTAGGCTGTGCGGTAAGCCCACAGAACATCATCCAACCTTATACTCTAGTCTTTCCGGTTGGGCTTTACAGTTTTCTTCAGGATCCTGTTGATTTCCTTATTAGACATTTCAGCCTGCCCGTTAGTTTTGGGATGGTAAGGAGTGGATACCTTATGTACAACTTCGTATCTATGGAGCAAAGCTTCCATGCTTCGGTTACAAAAGTGAGTCCCCTGGTCACTAATAATGGCCCTAGGCATGCCAAACCTGTAGAAAATATGGGAATGGACAAAAGAGACAACTATAGCAGAATCATTAGTGCAGGTGGCAATTGCCTCCACCCATTTTGACACATAATCCACAGCCAAAAGGATTTAAACATAGCCAAAGGAACTAGAGATAAGACCCATGAAATCAATGCTCCAAACATCAAAAACTTCACAAAATTGTATGGGTTGTTGGGGCATCTCATTCTTTCGAGAGATATTCCTTGTCCTCTGGCACTGTTCACAAGACTTACAAAAATCATAGACATCCCAAAACAAGATGGGCTAGTAGAAACCCGAGTCCGATACTTTTCTAGCGGTGCGTTGGGGCCCAAAGTGACCTCCATTTGCGTAAGTGTGACAAAATCGGAGTATGGACTCAAATTGCTCTTGGGGTACACATCATCAGACTACTTGTTTGCTACAAAATTTCCAAAGACAAGGGTCATCCCATACATAGTATTTAGCATCACTTTTCAGTTTTGCAAACTGAGTTGGTAAAAAATGTGAGGGACCCACTCTAGCAACCAAGTAGTTCACAATGTCAGTGATAAGGGGCACTTGTGCCACCTATCTTACTTCTAAACATTAGCTTTTTACATGAGTTTTAATGTGTTGTTGACACAATTAATAAGGATTTTGATTTATACCTCATTGTGTGATTTTGATAGAATTGATGACTTTTGCATTGATTATGGGATAATTTGTAATTACATCATGTTGCGTTTGACTTGTCTCTTTGAGTATGGTCTTGAGTATAGGAGCTTTGGATCAAATGCAATTGTCAAGAACAAGCGATTGAATTAAGACAAATAAAGATATTTTGGAAAGTTTAAGAAGTCCTCTACAACTTTCATGTTTAACTCAAAACCCAGTTCTAAGAGTATCTTAGTGAAAATCGAGTTGCAAGATTAAAGGCTGCTGATGTTCTGATGCTGTCCAACTTGATCTCAAGTTAGTATTTTCACAATATCTGGAGCTATAGATGTCTGATTGAGGTGATTTTGGTGGAATTGGAAAGCTTGTTCAGAGGACTACAATTGCTATTTCTAGTGTCGAGGCCAAATTCAATTTTGTCTAGTGCTGTAGCCCTCATGAGTGCTGTAGGTCAGCGCTCAACAGCAACCTGCAAAATGGCGTTCAACAGCGCGCTCATTAGTGCTGCAGTGCTCGTGTGATGACGTAGAACAACTCATTTAACCTGTTTTTGGGCTATCTTAGAGAGTATTATTTGAAGAATTGTTATAGAATTTTACTCTATTTTTTTACTCAGTTTTAGGCCACAACTTTCAATTGCTATTATTCTCTCTCTATATCTCTCTCTTCTCCTTCTCTATTTTTCGCTCTCTAAGGGTTCCATTGGTGAAGGTACTTTGTCTTGGAGATTGTAGCAAGGATCATTGCTATTATTTTTAGGTTCTTTTATGTTCATTGTTTTAATCCTCCAGTGATGAAGGAGTAGATTTCTTTACTATTGTAGGGATTTCTGGATGGATTGGAATGACATTTGAGACCCTTTGTTTATATTGAATACATTAGTTTCCTTAATTTTCTGCAGTTTCTATTCCTTTAATTAGTGTGGTGATTGCTATAATCTTTATTGGAATAACTAAGTTGGCGATTATCATTTAGGGAAACCCTTTGGGCATAAATTGATAGATCTATTGGTTTATGTTTGAAGGAGAGCATTAGAATTAACTTTCCGATTGGCGGTTAGGCGATAGCAATTGGTTCATTAAATCAATGTGATTTCTAAATAAATTGACGATCGTCGTTTATTAGTTATTTGCATTGGTCAAATTCTAAAGGTCGATTGATCACTAGTAGAATTGCCAGTAATTTATTACTAATAGCCATCAATGTGTTTAATATTTGGTCAATGATAATTGATTTCTAATACTGGGAACACCTTGCACTAGTAATTTCTTCACTGTTGCTATTGTCTCATTGTTATTAACTTTTAATTTTAATTGTTTTAATTTTCATTCTTCCAAATCCTCAATTTTCCAACTAAGTGTTGAAGCCTCCTTGAGTGACGACCTAAGTTGTGCCCTTTATTACATTTTTGGTGCAGCTTAGCACTTTATAAATTTTAATTTGTTTGTGAGTCGTGATAGCTCACATTAGTCAGCATACCACAGAACAACAGGCACACTTATCAGCTGCTCATCTGGAAAATTATCATTGAAAGGTTTGTTGTTCGGGTCAAGATGCTTAAGTCTGCTTAGATGGTCTGCTACTAAGTTTTTAGCTCCACTTTTGTCTTTAATTTCGAAACCAAATTCTTGGAGTAGTAGCATCCATCTAATGAGTCTAGGCTTGCCTTCCGATTTCTTCCACAAGTATTTAAGGGCTGCATGGTCCGAGTACACCACCACCTTAGAACTTAACAAGTAAGATCGAAATTTATCCAAACCAAAGACAATGGCTAAGAGCTCTTTCTCGGTAATAGTGTAGTTGGACTGTGCAACGTCCAAAGTGCAGGAAGCATAATAAATAGCACGAGAAACCTTACATACGCATTGTGTAAGCACAGCACCGACTACATCATCAGAGGCATTGCACATAAGCTCAAATGGCTGGCTCCAATAGGTGGCTGAATGACTGGGGTGGTGGTCAAGGCCTTCTTCAGCCTCTCGAATGCCTCCCTGTACTTGTCATCAAAAATAAACTCAACATCCTTTTGCATCAGGGAGGTGAGAGGTTGGATAATCTTGCTGAAGTTCTTGATGAACCTCCTGTAAAAACCTGCATGATCAAGAAAAGAACGAATCTCCTGCATGCATGCAGGGTGAGGCAAAGAGGTAATAACTTCTATCTTAGCAAAATCAACAACAATGCCCTCGCTAGAGACTACATTGCCTAAGACTATACCTTGTTCTACCATAAAATGACACTTTTAAAAATTTAAAACAAGGTTAGTCTCTACACACCTCTATAGCACTCTAGCTAAGCTACTCAAAAAAAAATCAAAATAAGAACCAAAAAAAAGTAAAGTCATCCATAAATTCCTCCATACACTCCTCTAGCAAGTCAGAAAAAAAAAAATACTCATCATGCAGCGCTGAAAGGTAGCCGATGCATTACAGAGCCCAAAAGGAATCCGCCTGTAAGTATAGGTGCAAAAAAGGCACATGAAAGTGATTTTCTCCTGGTCCTCCAGGGCAATGTGAATCTAGAAGTACCCTATGTAGCCATCTAAGAAATAGTAATGAGACTTTTCTGCCAACCTTTCCAACATTTGATCAATGAAAGACAGGGAGTAATGGTCTTTCCGGGTGGCCTAATTAAGCCTTCGTTAGTCAATGCAAACTCTCCAGCTATTTTGCACCCGGGTTGGGACCAACTCACCTTTCTCATTTTTCACCATGGTGACCCTCGACTTCTTGGGAACCACTTGCACCGAGCTCATCCACTCACTGTCAAAAATAGGGTAAATGATTTCGGCTTGTAAAGGCCTTGTCACTTCCTTCTTGACCACATCAAGAATTAGTGGGTTAAGCTAGCACTGTGGCTATCTAACCGGTTTAGCTCCCTCCTCCAGAAATATCCTGTGCATACAGGTGGAGGGGTTAATCCCTATAATGTCATCCAATGTCCAGCCAATGGCCCTCTTGTGTCTCCTCAAAACCATAATCAAAAAACGTCCTCAAGTATCCCATCTGGACTCTGAATGCTCCGATTAGCTAACTGGACTTTCAATCTAGTGGGTGTCAGTTATCCCCCACCTAAGGCCTCATACACTAAACGGGGCATAATACTGATGCCATCCTCAAGGTCGACCAAAGCTTGCCCAATGTAAAGTTTCCTAATAGTGTAGGGAACATTGAATGCCCTTGCATCCTTGTGCTTCATAGGGAGCTGGCCTGGCTGAATAAGGGAGGAGGCTTTCACCCCTATGGTTACTCTCTCTACCTCATTGCCCCACAACTTCCTCTTATTGGTGCATAGGCCTTTCAAGAACTTGGCATACTTGGGGATTTGCCTAATTGCATCCAACAGAGGGATGTTTACTTCTACCTTCCTAAAAGTCTCCAAGAAGTCATTCTCTAACTCCAATTGATTAGACCTATTGGGTCTTGCAATTCGCTATAGGAAGGGCAATGAAATGATTCTTGTTACTTGCTCTTCTGTTTCTTTTTGCTGGAGTGCAGGCTCATCTTGCTGTACCTCTAGTTGAACTGTCTCACCCTCCTGACTGTTAACCTCAACCTGCTCTGAACGACCAGTAACCTCAGGTAAAACTATACCAGACCTCAAAGTAATGATAGAAACGTTCCCCTTGGGGTTGGGAATTGTCTATTAAGGAATGGTATATGCACTTCCCTACTGGGATTGGGAATTCTCAAGCCTCACAATTACATTTCTTATTTCTAACATGGCTTGTTCTTGTTTCCTTTGTGTCTCAATCATCATTTTCATCATCTCCTGCCATGGTCCTTCTGTAGGGGTAGGAGGTGCAGATAGTGCTGGAGGTTCCTGGGGGCTGGGAAGCTGTGGGATAGGTGGTGGGTGGAATATGGGCTGGTTATGCTGCTACTTCTACTGTGGTGGAACATATTTTTGCTGTTGCTGTTGAGGAGCATTATTCCACCTGAAATTGGGGTAATCTCTCCAGCCAGGGTTGTAGGTGTTGCTATACGGATTGTACCCTTACTGTCTACCCTGATTTTGAGGCCTACTAGGAAATATATTACCAGCTGCTACTGAGGTGGGATATTCCTGCAATTAAGGGCACATGTCTTAAGTGTGTGACTCGCAGGAACAAATGCCATATACTTATACTACCTTAACTGGAGGAGCTTGGTTCAGTACAATTTGATTCAGAAATTCTGTAAGCTTATACAGTTTCTGTTCCACCCTGCTACTCTTAAGTAAAGAAACTTCATCCACTTGACAGGTACTAATGCCAGCTCTGGACCTAAACTATTGAGAGTTCTCTGCCATGTTTTCAATCAAAAGTCTAGCTGCAGCAGAAGTCTTATCAACTAAGGCACCCCCACTGGCAACATCAATCATGTTCCTCTCCATAACCAGCAATCCCTCATAAAGATACTGGATCGGTCGCTCAAATCGATGTCAGGCGCTTGGCACGCAACCTCTTAAACCTTTCCCAGTACTCATAGAGATTCTCCCTGTAGTTGTCAAATGCCACAAATGTCTTTCCTGATGGCAGCTGCTCTGGAGGCTGGGAAGAATTTCTCCAAGAATATACGCTTCATGCCAGCCCAGTTGTTAACTGTCCCATGGGGGATGTAGAAAAACTAGTCCTTGGCAGCTCCTTCATGGGAATACGGGAAGGCCCTCAGCTTGATTTGGTCCTCTGTTACCCTCTGAGGCTTCATCGTCACACAAATCACATGGAATTGCTTGAGGTGTTTGTGTAAGTCTTCCCCAGACAACCCATGGAACTTGGGTAGATGGTGCAGGGGTCCCGATTTGAGCTCAAAGTCACCTCCCTATTCGAGGTAGACGATCCCCAATGATTGGTAATTTAAGTCTTGGGCGGCGAGCTCCTTCAAGGTTCTGTTAACTTCATCCATGTTACCTGAAAAACTAGCAGTAGGATCAGAAAGTTCAAGAGAATAAAAAGAAGAATTATTAGGTTCCCTAGTTGTATCAGAAGAAGAGGGGTTGCCTGATAAATTAACTCTTTCCTCGTGGCCTTCCTAAGCCTTTTGGCAGTTTTCTCAATCTCTGAATTAATCGGTAGGATAAGAAAATTAGGAAGAGAGCGAGTTATACAATTGAATTGTTAGCAATAACCCAATACACTAGGGAACAAAGAGAAAATAAATAAAATTTAAATTAAACAGAACTAAATAATTTTTTTAAAGAATAGAAATTAATAAACAAAAGAACAAAATAAATTAAATAAAATAAATAAAAAATAAATAAATAAAATAAAAAAGAATTGATCAGAAACAAGAAAAATAATCAATAGCACCACTTCCCTAGCAACAGTGCCAAAATTTGGTGCGGGTTATCTCTACTCATAACAAATTAAAAATAGTTTTTGTTACTGAATTGTACCAAAAATGCAGCAAGGGTGGGATCTAGGTCGTTTCACATTGAAGCATTGTAATTGATTCTCGAAATTTGGAGTTTTTGAAATTGTTGAAAGCAAGTTAAATAAGGAGAATTCTGATGGGAAAAATTACTTGCACAAAGGTTCCTTCAGATTAAAATTGTTCAGTCATGGATTCAAGGATAAAATTGTGGTGGTTGTTGCTTCCATTAAAATGTTAACACACAACAATGGCTTAATTCTGCTTAATGGACATACAAGCGCACTCCAGCTAAGGGTTTAACTAACATATAAACTAGGAATTTACAATCATGATTCTATGATCTTATGCTAGTCTGATTACTAATTATAGCAACCTAATTTCCAATAAAATTAATCTCAATCCCTCACCTAATGGATAAACATCACATAAATGGGCAACTCTCAGAAAAATGATTGCAATAATCATACAACCAATAATTAAAAATGATGACAAAAGGAAAAAGGGAAACCAACCACAATTTTCGATAAAGAACAGTAATCTCGTGAACAATTCCAATCTTCAGTCACTCATGTGCACGGTAAGAAAATTACTCCTCTATAAGGAGAGTATTACAATCATAGTCTGAAGAAAAACGATAAATTACACTCCGAAAATTTAAAAAAAAAAAAAGTAGTAATAGAAGTCTCCTAAAACCTAGAGAGAAAAAAAGAATTCTATAGAGAGGGGGAGAGAATTATAGAGAGAGAATCAAATTTCAAAAGCCTAAAAACCTAAAAAGAAAAAGTATGTTACAAGTGATCCCTTCATTACATATTGAAACAAAGTTATATTCCAAATGTCTCAAAGCAGCAAACCGGAATCACGTCCTAGTGTGGAAACCACATCACTTATGATCGCTATAGCGGTCCTGCCTCTTGCCTTACACATGCTGCACCGAAAATCCCCCCTGGTGACCGCTATAGCAGTCCTGTCCATGCTGAGAACACTGTTTCCCTTTGTCAAAGTACCTTGCCACTCTTCCCTAGCTTTGGCACACCAATTAGGAAGTTCCTGCTACTCAACAAAGCTCAAACAAAAGGTTAGGAGCACAAGTAATCTTCAAGAACAATTATTTACTTCCAAATAGTGTTAAAAGCTATGAAATTACTCAACAAAATAAAATGAGGACAAGGATTAAATTCACCAATTTGACCAACAATTAAGAGCAATTCAAATGCAAAATATTCAGAGGTAGGATATAAAATGGGTGCATAATTGCAACCCATCACCTTTTCCTAAATGAAGTGTAAGTCTATCTCAATATGTTTAGTTCTCTCATGGAAGGAGGGGTTAGAGGCTATGTATATTGCAAATCGGTTGTCATAGTAAAGATGGAGCTTGGTATATCAATTTGAAAGTCTTTGAAGAGACTATGAAGCCAAGTGAGTTCACTGGTGATTGAAGCTAGGGACTCGTATTTTGCTTCTGCAGAACTTAGAGCAATAGTTTATTGCTTCTTTGATTTCCATGAAACCATGGAATCTCCAATGAATACACATTGCCTAGATACTGATTTTCTGGTTTTAGAGCAGGTTCCCCAGTCTGCATTAGCATATGCATTAAGCTTGAGTTGTGAGCTTGAAGAGAAAAGAATGCCTTGTCCAGGAATGGCTTTTAAGTATCTTAATAAGTGGCGGATAGCATGAAGGTGAGGAATGTTTGGTTTTGACATGTGCTAGCTGAATTTGTTCACTGAAATGTTATGCCAGGCCTACTTTGTTAAGTATAATTGCCAGCCACTTAACTTGCAATACAGGAATTGTCTTCAAGGGGTTGTCCTTCATCAGCCCTGAGTTTTATATTTGGGTCGATATGTAGAATGGCTAGTTTTGCTTCATGGAACCCAGTGTCCTCTAGCAAGGAAAGGGGATATTTTCTTTGTGAGAGGAAAATTCCCTTTGAAGAATGAGCGGACTCTAAGCTAAGAAAATACTTTAGGTTTCCAAGATCATTGAGTTTGAATGCTTTTTGGAGCTCTTCTTTAACTTCAGAAATTGCATTTGATGATGAGGATGCTATAATGATGTCATCTACATAAACCAACAAGAAAACAAGACTAGAATTAGTATTCTTAGAAAAAAGGGTATAACCATTCTTACATTGGGAGAATCCTAGGGAGATGAGAGTAGTGGAAAACTTCATGAACCACTACCCTTGTAGCTTGTTTGAGTCTATATATGGAGTTATTGAGTTTGCACACTAGATTCTCCCCTTTAATTGGATAGCCAAGTGGTAGATCCATGTAGACTTCCTTAAATAAATCACCATTTAAGAATGCATTATTGACATCTAACTGAGCCAAATGCTAATTTTGTGAGGTTGCAAGTGATAAGAAAACTCTAACGTAGGGAGCTTCGTAACTAGTGAGAATGTATCCATGAAATCTATTTCGTCTTGTTGAGTGTACCCCTTAGCTATTAATCTAGCTTTGTGTTTGTTGAAAGTGCCATTAGAGTTATATTTTATTTTTACACCCATTTGCAACCAATGGTATGTTTCCTTTTAGGTAAAATCTATTCTAGCAAAAGCAAGTACCATTCTTGTGGCTTTAAGCTTTGCCACTGGCACAAAGGTTTCATCATAATCAATTCCCTTTTGTTGATTATAACATTATGCAACCAATTTTGCTTTGTTTCTAATCACTTTTCCTACTTCATCACCCTTGTTTCTGAATACCTATTTGGTTGCAATGATGGTTTTTCCTTTGGGCTTCTTTACTAGTGTCCAGACTCTGCTTTTCTCGAACTTGTCTAGCTCCTTTTGAAAAGCTTCCACCTAGCTTTGATCATTCAAAGCATCTTCAATATATTCAGGCTCAATGGTGAAAATGAAAGCACAATTAGACATATTTTTGAGGGAGGATCTAGTTCTTAAACCCTTAGAAATGTCTCCTAGAACTTTCTTATGAGAAACTGCTTTCAGATCAGAAACTCCTCTATAGTTAATGTAACCTTAATGTTCTTCAGCTTCTCTTTCATCATCAGATTATTCTTTTTCATGCTCCGAAAATGTCACTTTTTGAGCGCTTTGGAGTTCTGAGTAAGTTTTCTGAACTAACTGCATGCTGGAGCTTATTTTCTGAAGATTGTGCTTTGTTTTGCTTGCTTTCTGAGGTTTCTTTGAGGTTCAGCTTCTTAAGGTTCTCTTCTAGCTTTTCCAAATCATCAACAAAGTCTTTTTAAGCTCTTTGAATTTGATGTGGATAGTTTCTTTAACACATAGTGTTCTCTTGTTGTACACCCTGAAAGCTTTCAAGATTGAAAAGTATCCCAAGAAAATTTCATCATTAGATTTAGATAAAACTTTGTAAGTTTGTCCTTACTATTAAGAATAAAGCAAGATGAGACAAAAGTATGGAAATATGACATGTTAAGTTTTCTACACTTCCATACCTCATAAGGAGTTATCTTGAGGATTGGCCTTAGAAAGATTCTATTTTGAACATAGCATGAGGTGTTTATAATCTCAGCCCAAAATCCTTTGGATAACCTACTTTTCTAAAAGCATAGTTCTGGCCATCTCTTGCAAAATTGTATTTTTCCTTTTTGAAACCCCATTTTGTTGGGGAGTTCTAGGTGCAGAAAACTCGTAAAAGATGCCATGTTTTTTTCCAAAACTCTTCAAAAACATAATTTTCAAGTTCTCCTCCATGATTCGATATTATAGAGGTAATTTAAAATCTATTTCAATAGAAACACATTTTGTAAAAACTTTTGAAGCTTTCAACCACCTCACCCTTAGAAGTTAGAAAGATAACCCATGTAAATCTAGAGAAATCATCCACTATGTCAAGACAATTTTTTTTTCTAGTAAGATTTGTTAGCTCCAGAACCCTTTAGAAAGCGTAAATACAAAATGTTTTAAGTAATAACACAACTAATTTAGAGAAAATATTTTAAAGAAGGATTAATGTTTTCCTTGAGTTTCTTGAAGTACAAATTAGGTCCTTATGTTAGCATAACACGGATCTTCAAGCGTAAATATTTTCACTATACAAGTTCAAATATATTTAATCTCATTTAAAGAGATGAGAACTTAGTGGAAGTGAAAATATGTCGTGAAATAAACGTGTACATGCTTAAGAAATTGAAGAATATCATCATGTACAAGAAACTAAGGCTCAAATCTTCAGAAAGTGGCACGCTACTTCAGAAAGTATTCTTCAAATAAAGATTTCAAACTAACTATGAAGCAAGTGTGTACTACAACCTTCAATAATTATAATCGCAATCATTTCATCATCCACAAGCTTTGATTGGAGTCTAAAATATCAAAGATATATTAAGAAATTGATGTTGTACTTAAGCAAGTTCACTTCACAGTGAAACAGTATGCTTTGCAAGAAAAGGAGGAAAATTTTGAAATTCAAATTTAAAATCAAACCTAGTTACAGATTGACATGACATTTCTTCTACCAATTTGGTCAACCACTCCAGCTTCTAGAAAGAAAAGTTCAAAAACCTCATTCAGAAAGTAAAAAGTAGTTTCTGAAGGTAGCCCCAGAAACCTCTATTTCACAATGACTTCTGCAATAGCTTTGACAAATGCCAAGCTACTCCTTTAAACTACTTTCCAAGACACAAACAGATGATCAACACGTGTCATTTAGATAACTGATCAAGGGCAATGGCCATAAATAAAGACCATCTATAAATAGAGATGTTGTGCTTTCAAGAAAAGAGACTTTTTACAGCTTAAGAGTTGAAATGCTGAAAGATTTCCTCCTAATGCTTTTTGTAAAGCTTCATTACATCTTGTGATCAGTTTTGTGTTTGTAAAAATCTTTTTTCTATGTTCTTCGTAGATCATACGTTCTTCCTAGGAAGAATCATAGAAAGAAGTCATTCTTTTGTTACTGTATATTTTATGAAAACTTGAGTGTAGGTTAGTTTGAGTGATAAACTCAAACACAAACCTTTGTATCCTCGATCTAGTAGTGATTGGTTTGAGTTAGCTTAGATAGGCTAAGTAAAAACTACTTGTAACATGACTATAGGGGTGATCTACAGATCACAGGATTAGTTTAGAGAGGTTAGTGAAAGACTACTCAGGCTATAATAGCAGAGTGTACTTACTGGTCACAAGTTTAGCTTAGATAGGCTGGTCAAAGATTACTCAGGTTGTGATAGCAGAGTGTATTTTCTGGTCACAGGTTTAGCTTAGAGAGGCTAGTTAAAGACTACTCAGTTTGTGACAGTAGAGTTGGCTACTAGTCACAGGTAAGAGCTTGGGAAGGCTATTATAAAGACTATCCAATTTTTTCTAGTTTGAGAAATGTTTTTAGTGGAACTCAATGGTTGTTGAGAACTAGATGTAGGCAGGCTGGCTGAACCAGTATAAAAACATATATGCAATATCTTCTTATCCCTTAACTCTTTTATACTTTTTGCTTTATGCCTATCATATTGTGTTTTCTGAATAACCATCTTATACTCCCATTTATCATACATGTGGCAGTTCAGAAAATAGGTTTCTGATATAACTAACATTGTTTCCGCTGCATTATAAGTTAAACACTTGATAATTTTTGTTTAAAGTTTTTCAAAAACCAAAAGGAAAAAAAAGGCAAAGAATAATTCAACCCCTATGCGCTTTTCTACCTCTACCTACAAGGCTTGTAGTCTTAGTTGTCTAAAAATACCCATATGTAAAAGCCCAGGTAGCCTAATGGTTGAAACAACATTTTTGTTGTGATAAGAAGCTTTGGTTTGCTTGTCTTTCTCATAGGAATCACAAGTAGAATCTTTTTCATATCTGATCTTTAGCAAGCTTTACATAAGCATATCCAAGCTTCTTATGCCATAGCCACTCATCATCCATGAATAATGCTTGCCATTTTACATCTTGATCTAGAAGGTCATCAAAGAATAACAGATAAGTGTTATCATGTCTTTTACTAGATAAAATGACTTGTCCAAAAGTGGGATTTAAAATTTTACAAGTATGTGCATTAAATAAAATAGTAAAACCTTAGTCACATAATTGGTTGATGCTTAATAGATTATGAGCCAGACCATCAATAAGTAAAACATCAACAATTTGGTGAGAGTCATTCTTACCAATATTTCCTATACCTATAACCTTGGCTTTACCTCTATTAGCAAATTTTACTGATCTAGAGCTCTTAGGCTTCAAGTTTCTGAATTACTTCTTGGATCTAGATATGTTTGGAGCAGCCACTGTCCATGTACCACTTGTTGTTGTTGTCCATGTGCATTCTCAAACACATCTGTAATAAAAATAATTTTTAGTTTAGGTATCCAGACTTTCTTAGGTCCTCTTGAGTTAGTTTTTTTTGGGGGAGGTTTCCTAACCTGTTTTACAGATTTCTTTCTCGTAAAACATTTGTCAAGTGAGTGTCCCTTTTGTGGGCAAAATGTACAAGAAACTTTATTCTTTACTTTCTTTGATGAGATTGATATTCTTTTCTTATCCATCTTATTTTCATATCCCAACCCAATTTTCTAAAAGTATGGCCTTTGACTGCCAAGTATCAACTCAAGATTCTTAGAGCTATTGACCCTCTTTTCCATATCAGATTTGAGAAATTTTGAAGTCCTCTCAAGTTCAGAAATTACTTTCTGAGCTTTTGATCTTTTTCAATGACTTCAACTTCCAAGGCTATGAGTTTAACATTTAAAAACTTGTTTTCTCCTTTTATTTCTTTCTTCTCAAGCCTTAGATTTTCACCATCTGATTTGACCTTTTCAAGTTGTAAAATCACTTTCTGATGGTTCTTTTTGAGGTTGAGATAGTGAGAAGAAAATATTTGAGAATTTCAAGCAATTTATCACATAAAACAAGTAATTCATCATAAGAGAAATCAAATTTAGTGGATGTATTTACCTTAGGTTCTTCTTCTGAAGAGTAGCTAGCCATGAAGCATAAGTTGGCTATATTTTCAAGCTCATCTGGCTTTCTGAATCTTCTTTCTTTTCTTCTGAATCACTCCAGGTGACTAGCATTTCTTTCTTCTTTGAAAGGAACTTTTTCTATGGACCCTTGAGCTTGGGATAGTCAGTCTTGAAGTGTCCCTTCTCTTCACAGTTGTAGCAGGTTACGTTGTCTAGTTTTCCCTTGTCCTTCTTATCCTTTCTAAAGTTGATGCCTTTTCTTTTCTTTGCTTTACTCTTCTAGGCTCTAGACATCTTCCTCATGATCAAAGAGATCTCATCTCCATCCTTTTCTGCAGAGTCATATTCATATTCTTCTTCCTCATCAGAGGTTTCGGCAACCTTCATTACTTTTCCTTTAGGTTACTTCTTGTGTAAAGATTTTAGGGCGATGGACTTGTTCTTCTTTATGGACTCGCCATGGACTTCAGGGAGCACAACCTCATGGGTTTTTAGAGACCCAATAGAAGCATCCAAACTAAGGGTCTGAAGGTCCTTAGCCTTAGTAATGGTAGTACCTTGAGGAGCCATTTAGCAGGAAGACTTCTCAAGATCTTCCTAACCATCTTAGAGTTTGAGTACCTCTTACCCAATCTTTTGAGTTAGTTTACAATGTACATGAACCTGGTGGTCATGTCATCAACACTCTCTTGCTCCATCATTTTAAACATTTTGTATTGATAGATTAGCATCTTAATCTTTATCTTCTTGACTTGATCAGTACCTTCATGTAGCATATGAAGTCTATCCCAGATTTCTTTGGCTATGTCACAAGCAATGATTTTATCATATTCAATTTTACTTAGTACACATGTAAGTAGGTATTTGGCCCTTGAGTTCAACTGAACTCGTGCCTTATATTGCTCTGTCCACTATTCCTAGGGACTTCTCTAGAGGTGGAAGGTGCTTCAGTTCTAGAAATCTTTTCTATTGGAACATAATCTCCTTCTTGAATGATTTACTACAAGTCAAGACTTATGTATTTCATCAACAGCTCCATTCTATCTTTTCAATATGTGTAGTCTCCACCACCAAAGAATCATAGTTTGTTTATGAAGTGTCTTTCTGCAATATGAATATTTTATGCCATATATCCCTAGGATCTTTGTTCTCTGTAGTCATTAGATTGCTAAACCCCTTAGAGGCTTAAGCTCTGATGCTAATTGTAGGTTGAAAAGTGCACGAGAAAGGGGAATTGAATTGTGCCTTGGCTTTTTTTCTTGATCAGTTTATGAAAAGCTTAAACAAGTACTATCAAGTGTAAACTTAAAGTGCAGTGAAAATAATATTAGTATATATCAGAAAGTGACTTTTGAACTAAAATAAAGATAAGAAAAATAGGCCAAAGAAGTTTTTCAGTAGAGAAAATGTTATAAGCACAAAAACAAAATATAAAGGAGATTTAGGGAAAGAGAAGATACTGCATAAGAGTTTCTATACTAGTTTGGTCAACCTGCCTATATCTAGTTCTCAATAGCTATTAGGTTCCACTAAATAACCTTTTCTCAACCTGAGAAAATCAAATAGTCTTTGTATAGCCTTCTCAAGCTATCTCCATATGACTAGTAGCTTACTCTATTGCCACTTCCAAATAGTCTTGGACTAGTCTCTTCAAGCTAACTTAACGTGACTAGTGGCTTACTCTATTGTTACCTTCAAGTGGTTTTTAACTAACCCTTCAAGCTATCTCATAATGATCACTACTGGATTAAGTTACAAAGGATATGTTTGGGTTGGATCACTCAAACTAACTAGCACTCAAGTTTTCTCAAAATAAAATAATATCAGAGCTGAAAACTTGAATGACTTCTTTCTAGCTCTTCTTCATAGAAAGAAGATGCTATCTAATGAGAACTTAGAAAGAAGATTTTTATAGATGAAAAAAACTAATTACAAGCTGTAATTGTTTATAAAAGATGGAGGAAAATTTCTTCAGCATTTCAATCCATAATGATGATCAAAAGTTTTGAGTTGTAAGCATGTCATCTCTTTTTATAATTGATCTTCATTTGTGATTGTTGCCCTTGATCTGTTTTCCTAGTGACATATTTTGATCTTCTTTTTGTGTCTTGGAAAGAAAGTTTAAAAGAGTAGCTCTACGTGTCAAAGTTGCATTTTTGCAATTGTAGAGGCCATTGTTTAATAGAGGTTTTGGAGTCCATTTTCAAAAACTACTTTTTTTTCTTTCTAAATGAGGTTTTCTGAAATTTTTCTTCTAGAAGCTGGGGCACTTGACCAAGTTGAAAAGAGATATCATTATTAGTTCCTAACTAAGTTTGACTTTAAAATTTGAATTTCAAATTTTCCTTCCCATTTCTATAAAGTGCATCGTTTACAGTAAACATACTTTATGAAGTGTTATTTCAGTTTCTGGGCAATCCTTAGATCTTCCGTTCTTTAATCAGAGCTTGTTGTAAAGTGCGTCATTTACAGTAAATGTGCTAACTAGTCCTTTTGCTCCTCTAAGTTGAATAAAACCTTCTCCCCCTCTTACTAGTCCAAATAGATTTAAGCTTTTAACTTTCTAGAAAGCCATAACTACTCCTCTTTCCAGTTCAAAAGTAAGACCTGTTTCAATAATGCCCAATGCACCAACCACCATAGCAACCAGAGCCAATAACTATAATCTAAAACCTCTATACCAAGAAAAACCCGATGCAATAACCGTCTATCTAATAGAAGACGATTGGTTAGCTAAATCCCCAAGATTAACAGCTCAAAATGTATTCCTTCAAGACTTTGAATACATTCCAAACCATCCTCTCAAAATAAGAATTTTTTATGAAAACATATTAGTATATACAGATTCAATAAAGTTAGTTCATAATTATGAAAAAGAAGAAATTTCTTTTTCACAAATAGAAATCCTCAAAATACTAACTTCTTCGGATTGGTTAGGACCCTTACATCAACCAAAAATAGTTGTCAAGACCATTTCAACCTTCCGGCTTCACCTATTTTGATTGCACTTATGCATGATACAATATGCTTTATTTAAGACCCTTTTCCTATTCATGGTTCATATAGTTTGAAAGAGGAAGTTCCCTCAAATTTCCAAAATGGTTTATCAATTGGTTTTCATATTTCAGACCTCATCTAGATATTTTTCCTGAAGCACTTGTCCTAGTTGTTCAAATATTTAAGGATCACACTATCTTCCTAGTAGGATAGAAAAACATGTCTTTTCTCACCATTTTTGTGGTAAGCTAGATTATCATGTAGGGTTATACTTATACCATAAAAGAAGGTGATAAGTTTAAGCTCAGGTGGATGTCAAGATCAGTTGATCCAAATGGTGGAATATGACCTTAGATATGTCACAAAAGAGACACTTCAAGAATAGTTCAGAAGAAATCCAAACTATCTCAAGACTATTAAGAAAGAAGAAGGAGTGATAAGGGGCATTTATACCACTTTTCTTGTTACCAAACCTTAGCTTTTTACATAAGTTTTATTGAGTTATTAGAAGGACTAATTAGGATTTTGATTTATCCTTCATTGTTGATTTTGATAGAATTGATGGCTTTTGTATTGATTTTGGGATAATTATTGGATCAGAGCCTATTGCATTTAACCCATCTCTTTGAGTATGTATGGTTTTTGTATACAAGAGCATTGAATTGAGTGCAAAATGTCAAGAACAAGGTTGGGACTCTCTGCATGGAGCTTGTAGTAATGATCAATTTGGGAGCTAAATAGAAGAATTCTTGAGCTTATTTGAGCACATTTGCAAAAATCATTATACTAGAAAATATGTATCTCTCTCTACAAGGATCAGATTGAGACAAATAAAGATGTTTTGGAAAGATCAAGAAGTCCTCTATTACTTTCATGTTAAGCTCAAAACCTAATTCTAGGAGAATTTTGGTGAAAATTGAGTTGCAAGACTAAAGGTTGTTCATGTTCTGATACTGTCCAACTTGACCTCCAGTTAGTATTTTCACAATATATGGAGCTACAGATGTCCGATTGAGGTGACTATAGTGACGTTGGAAAGATTATTCAAAAGGCTACAATCACTATTTCTAGTTCTAAGGACAGATTCAGATTTTTAAGGAAGACATAAAGACGTCAATTTTATCCAGTGCTGCAGTTCGTGAGATGATGGGATTGCAACTCACTTATCTATTTTTGGCCCATTATTAGAGAGCAATATTTAAGTGATTGTTATAGACTTTTACTCTAGCTTTTTACTTAGTTTTAGATCTACAGTTAGGCAGCCATATTCTCTTTTTACATCTCTCTCTCCTTCTCTATTCTTCTCTCTCTAAGGGTTCCATTGGTGAAGGTGCTTGCTCTTGGAGGTTTGACAAGGATTATTGCTATTATTTTTATGTTTTTCTATCTTCATTATTGTAATCCTCCAGAGATGGAGGAGTAGATTTCTTTACTAGTGTAGGGATTTTTGGATGGATTGGGATGACATTTGAAACCCTTTGTTTATATTGAATGCATTGGTTTTCTTAATGTTTTGCAGTTTCTATTCCTTTAATTATTGTGGTGATTGCTATAATCTTTATTGGAATAACTAAATTAGCGATTGTCATTTAGGGAAACTCATTGGGTATAAATTGATTGATCTATTGGTTTATGTTTGAGGGAGAACATTAGAATTAACATTCCGATTGACGGTTAAGCTATAGCAATTAGTTCATTAAATCAATGTGATTTCTAAATAAATTGGCGATCGTCATTTCAAATTTTAGAGGTCAATTGATCACTAATAGAATTACCAATAATTTATTCCCAATAGCTATCAATGGGTTTAATATTTTGTCAATGATAATTAATTTCCAATCCTAGAAATACTTTGCACTAGTGTCTTCTCTATTGTTGCTATTATCTTTCAATTTAAATTATTTGCTTTAATTCTCAAAACCCCCCAAATCTTTCCAACTAAGTATTGAAGCCTTTTTCAGAGACAACCTAGGTTGTGCCCTTTACTACATTTTTGGTGCAACTTGGCACTTTATAAATTTTAATTTGTTTATGAGTCGCGACAGCTCGCATCAAATTTTGGGGCCGTTACGAAGGAAGTGTTACTAGTTAATTTTTGTAAATAATTTTTTGTTTATGAAAAAAATTATTTTCATTTTGTTTCTTTTATTTTATTCATGTTTACTAACACACATTTTAGTTCCTAGACATATGGCTCTTGTAGTGTTGTAGGTACATAAATTGCTGATAATAACCTATACCCAAGAATGGAGTGTTGACTGGATGAGATGTAGTATATATTGGAGCAATATGCCATGAGGAGCCATGCTTAGCCATCAAAACATGGATATGATGCTTACTCCGGCATGTCCCAAAAAGATTGGTATGATTGTATAGGCCAGGGATATGGGGGTGTTGAGCCATCTCAATACTCATATTTCCAGCAGCAATTCCAGCCACCACCACCACTCTATTACCAGAACCTGCAACCACTCCAATAGCAGGAGACCTATAACTTGCAGTATCAGTAGCCCACATTGTCTGTTCCTCCTAGCATCTCTGAATCTCCATGGAAAGAAATGATGGGAATAATAATGGAGAGTCAAAAGAAAACCAATAATGCTTTGCTGTAGATGATGACTGATATAACTGAGTTGCATAACTCTTGGTTCCAACAATTGAGTTCATCTCAGATTCCAGATGTGGTGCCAACTTTTGAGCAGAGTAATGATACATCTCAACAAGACATGATTCATATGGATGAAACACCACAAAAGGAATTAGTTGAGGGGACATTTGATGTTCCTTGCATTCCACTTGCCAGTTCTGATGACTCTGATTATGGTGAAGATACAGACAGTGTTAATATGTGATTTTACCTGAAACATAATCCCTTCAAAAAATTTGGTTGGGGAATTTCAACACCCTACTCATGTTGAAGATCTAGAGAGTTCACTTTCTATTTCTGAGGACTTTGTTGATACAGTAGAGTTGATTGATAATTGCAAAGTTATTGATACTACAAAGAAGGATCATGTGGTTGAGGTACTAGCTACAGAGATTGTATCATGTGCCGAACCACCACTTTTTGAGAGTCAAGCACTTCTACTGAAATTGGAATATCCCCTCCGGGAGCACCTCCTAAAGCAGAATAAATATGCTATTCTGGAGACTGATGCCCAACTCCGAGCTCTATGTGCATTGTATGGTGAGCTGACTGAAACTTCTTGGGAACCTGGTGATGTTATGTCACAGTGGAAGACTTCTTTTGGGAACACATATTCCTTTCTATTAAAAGTGGGGTGTTTTGCAAGTGTGAGGCTCGAGAGGAGTTTCAGGGCTTCCAAGAATGCATCATCCTCTTAAACAATTGGGTCTAGGAAGCCTAATAGTTTTAAGGCCCGTGGCATGATTTGCATACTATGGGATCCAAATGAAGTGAAAAGACACAAGCCTTGGTGGGAATTCCTGGATTAATTCAAGCATAAGCCTCAATGAGGGTTTTGACCGTCCAATTTAGGGACATTAAAGCAAAGTGCTGGGTGGGAGACAACCCACCGTGAGATTTTTCTTTACTTTTCTCTTTTATTTTTTCGCATTTTATTCATTTTCAATTTAGTTTTGAGACTTGCATCATATTTATTTTTGTTTGTGTCCTACACCATTCCTTTGGCATCATAGATATTGCATGCAGAGGCTCACACCACATGCACTTTATTGAGTTGCTTGGCATTAACTACTTTTGTATTGCGTGCTTGGTAGATTCATTGTATTGTTTGGATTGAGTTACCTGTAAGATTTTAAGCCTATTGATTAAACAATTGTGCGTCATCCTTGTTTGTTCACGTGTGTCCCCCTCTGTGGATTTGTATTGTAGAACTTGCTTAAGGTCTCGCTTGAAAATATGTTTCCATGTGCATGCTTCCATGAAAATTTCTAACCTTTTAGGCTTAGGAGAGAATTTGTGCTTTTCTTATATGTGCTTGAGCATAAGTGTGGAGGAGAACATGAGGGCATGCTTCAATTTAAGTGTGGAGGAGAAAAAGTGTGTACTCAAAATTTAGCAAGTGGCACACAAAAAAAAAGGAGGAAAAATGCAAAGTTAATAAAAAAAATTCTGAAAAAGTTTGGTTGAAGAGTGTCACATTGTAAAAGAAAGGCCATTAATTGTGTTAAGTTGGATAAAGTGTACCCTTAGGCACTTGTGTTCTTAGTATATGCATTTTCTCTCCTTTGACTCGAGGTTTAACCCCATTAGCCTATATTTTTATCCACCTTCACCCAAGCCCCATTACAATTAAAGGTAAGTCCTCTTGATTCAGTATACATATGTATATGACAAAATGGAGAATGAGACCCGTTTCAAGCTTATGGTAATGTATTTTCATTTGAGGTGATTGAGTGTGCATCATAACCCAAAACACTTGAGTGAATGAGGAGCAAAACTGACTGTGGGAGGATTTTTGTACTTGATTCATACATCATATATGGATTCTATCTTGTGTGCTATGTTGTTGATCATGTCTTGCTTGTTGTAATTCTCTTGATTGTTAGTGTGAAAGCTTACTATTGTGCCTCTAGGTTCATTGGATTGGTGTATTATCATTTAATTTCATGCATCATTCATTTTAGGTTAGGAGTCTAGTACAACCCTTGTTTATTGCTTCTCATCTATGCCTTGGTTTGATCTTAGTTCACATGAGGACATGTGAAAGTTTAAGTGTGAGGCAATTTGATAAGGGACATTTATGCCACTTATCTTGTTACTAAACCTTAGCTTTTTGCATGAGTTTTATTGAGTTATTAGAAGGATTAATTAGGATTTTCATTTATTCTTCATCGTTGATTTTGATAGAATTGATGGCTTTTGCATTGATTTTGGAAAAATTATTAGATTAGAGCTTATTGCATTTAACCCGTCTCTTTGAGTACGGTTTTTGTATACAGGAGCTTTGAATTGAGTGCAAAATGTCAAGAACAACGCTAGGACTCTCTGTATAGAGCTTGCAGTAATGATCAATTTAGGAGAATTTGGGAGCTAGATAGAAGAGTTCTTGAGCTCATTTGAGCACATTTGCAAAAATCATTGTAATGAAAAATCTATATCTCTTTACAGAGATCGGATTGAGACAAGTAAAAATGTTTTGGAAAGCTCAAGAAGTCCTCAATTACTTTCATGTTAGCTCAAAACCTAGTTCTAAGAGCATCTTGGTAAAAATTGAGTTGCAAGACTAAAGGTTGTTGATATTCTGATACTGTCCAACTTGACCACCAGTTAGTATTTTCGCAATATATGGAGCTACATATGTCTGATTGAGGTGCTTGTAGTGGCATCAGAAAGCTTATTCAAAGGGTTACAATTTCAATTCTAGTTCTAAGGACAGATTCGAATGTTTAAAGGGCCAAAATGACCAAATATGTGAAGATGTCAATTCTGTCCAATGCTACAGCTTGTAAGATGACAAGATTGCAGCTCACTTATCTATTTTTGGCCCATTATTAGAGAGCAGTATTTAAGGGATTGTTATAGACTTTTACCCTAGTATTTTACTCAGTTTTAGATCAACAATTAGGCAGTCATATTCTCTCTTTACATATCTCTTCTTCTTCTTCTTCTTCTTCTTCTTCTTCTTCTTCCCTCTCTAAGGGTTCTATTGGTGAATGTGCTTTCTCTTGGAGATTGTGGTAAGGATTATTGCTATTATTTTCAGGTTTTTCTATCTTCATTGTTGTAATCCTCTAGAGATGGAGGAGTAGATTTCTTTACTAGTGTAGGGATTTCTAGATGGGTTAAATGATATTTGAGACCCTTTGTTTATATTGAATGCATTGGTTTTCTTAATGTTCTACAGTTTCTATTCCTTTAATTATTGTGATGATTGCTATAATCTTTATTGGAATAACTAAATAGGCAATTGTCATTTAGGGAAACATTTTGGGTATAAATTGATAGATGTACTGGTTTATGTTTGAGGGAGAACATTAGAATTAACATTCTGATTGGCAGTTAGGCTATAGAAATTGGCTCATTAAATCAATGTGATTTCTAAATAAATTAGCAATCGTCGTTTATTAGTTATTTGCATTGGTCAAATTTTAGATGTCAACTGATCACTAGTAGAATTGCCAGTAATTCATTACTAATAGTCATCAATGGGTTTAATATTTGGTCAATGATAATTAATTTCCAATCCTAGGAATACCTTGCACTAGTGCCTTCTCTATTGTTGCTATTATCTTTCAATTTAAATTATTTGATTTAATTCTCAAAATCCCCAAATCTTTCCAACTAAGTATTGAATTCTTCTTGAGAGACGACCTATGTTGTGCTCTTTACTATATTTTTAGTGCAACTTAGCACTTTATAAATTTTAATTTGTTTGTGAGTCACGATAGCTCACATCAAGGAGATACTCAATTTATGAATGAAAAATCACAAATAATGGCTGAGTTAGCCTTTGCTAATTCTCAACAAGAATTTCTAAATAGGCTCCACGAAGTCATGAACAAAAGTGGTCAAACAATAAAATAAGAAGATGACGAAGTGAGATCTTCGGAAAGCTTTACCTCACTCAGTGCTTTGGCATCTTCCAAAAGAAAGTTGCTCTGCTTGTCCAAAATTTCAAAGCATTTATTTAATCCACCTCTGGATAGATACCCTACTAAACAAGTTGGTAAAGAAAACAACAAGGATAAACAAAAATATGTGCGACATGTCAAGACAAGATTTTTGTCGATAAAGATAGAAATTATACCTAAAGTACTTTAACAATAACTGGCCAACAACTTTAATAAAGAAGATCAATAATATGTTGCTTTATTAAGGTTTCTGCTAAGGACTTAGCCTTGTTGTTTTTAACTCTTGTTTTGGAATAGCTAGCTAGTAAATTAGTACTCTTTGTGATCTAAAGGAAAATCTTTATGTAATACTATTGGGGCTGGAGGTTTTGTAAGAGGTTCTTTAGTTTCTATTCTGTCCAATTGTTGAGCCATAGCATGTAATGTTTGATTCGTATAATTTAGCTATTCATGAACCTCCTAAAAGTCTTTATTTTCTTTATTTATCTTGAATAGAGTAGCTTCTACTTCTAGATCACTAATTTGAATTTTAATTTGTTGTGGGGGGGATGCACTGAAGAAGGACTAGCTCCATCAAAAGTATTCCATTCTCTACATATTATAGTATTTGTTTGTATTTGCCTATTTTTTATAAAAGGATTTTGTATATTTTGTTCTCTACTCAATCATCTCAAACCATAAGAAAAAAGGATGATTTATTGTATACTTTTCTAGACATTTGTCAAAATTCTTGTAAATACTCAAAGGTTTGTTGTTTATTGAAAGTTTTAAAGTACCATCTTCTTTTTTCCTTATTATGTTTTGCTTCAATATCTTTTCTTATTCATGGTTTATTGATCTCAAAAGGCTGTTAGTCTCTTGATATCATGTTTATGATTTGTGATCTAGTAGATGAATATTTGGCAGATTCTCTTCTTTGCGATTCTTGATAAATTAGTTGTGGAATATCTGGAGAAAAATCAACTCCTCTTAAATCTAAGTTTATTGTTGATCTACTATCTATAGAGTTTCTTGATAATTGATCAAACATTTATATTTTTTCATGAATGTTTGAGGTTCTAGTTATAGAATTAGATTATTTCATTCTAATATTTATATTTTCATCATTACCTTGAATTATAGTTTCTATTTTTGTATTTTCTATCCTTTCATGAGGTATTATTAACTTTAAGTTCAAATCCGTAGGTATCCTTGCCATCACTTCTTCATGTTTTAATAATCTTTTTAGAGTGTGGGTTGTTGATTTTGAGAGAATTGTTTCTAAAATTAAAGTTTCATTTTTTTGTAGAAGATTTTAATGCTTTAAAATTGTAATATACTTTTGAGATCTAGTAATAACTTTTATATATTATCTCTAAATGAGTAATGCCTACATCGGCTATGTTACCTGGAGTTTTGATATTTAATTGTAATGCGGTTTTTGTAGGAGGGTTCCAAAGATTCATAGAGTAGTTTGGATAGTAACTGAAAAAAGCAGGACCATCATGAACATTTGATTCAAATATTGCTAAAATTTGATCTTTAAGTTGCTTAAGTTTTATATTTCTTAATATAGCAATTAAGGGATTCCTAATCTTATAAAAGTTTTTATTGCAACTTGTATTAATCCTAGATGGATATAATGATATCCATTATGTATGTGCTTATTGATTAGATTTTCATCCAAAAGTTTTAATATAGTATGGCTATCTTTTATTGACTGGGCTTTTTCTATGCAAAAAACATTCTGATTTGATTTGAGGTTTACCATACTAGTTTTTGTAAATTTCTTTATGTTTTATTTTAGATATTGACTAGTTTTGAAGCTTATTTTCTATATCTGCTATTGCTAGTTCTTTGTTTTGATATTCATCTTGATCTATGTTAGGAGCAGAGATAAAGATAGAAAGGGGATTATCTACAATAATTATTATTTTTTCTTTAACTAAATTACTCACTGTGTGAACAAACGAACATTATTATTAATTACTATTGGTTTTTTTTAAGCTAAATTGCTCACATGAATCTCTAACAAAAGAACATTATTATTAGAGAAATGATAATTTAACGCACAAACTCGACACACTGTGACATATACGGTATGGAAGGGGACTTGGTTATTATGATCATGCATCATGAAGGCATACAGTGGGGGTTGAGGCATTAGAAAAAATTAAACAAATTATGGAAGAAAAATCAAAAATATAAAAAGGAAATCCACAAAATTCCCCTCAACCCAAACTCTTTTCACCTCTGTAACTTTGTCTTTGAAATTGCAACTTAGCCATCTCTCAACCCACAAAACTTCTCTTCCTCAATCGATGTCACTCATTTCTGAATTCATAACTTTGTCACACAACTCACCCAAACTCATCTCTCCATCGTTGAGCTTCGTTTGTCCATCGATCCATGTGCGGTGTTGTTTGTTCCTCTGTCTACTACCACGGCCCATCGTTAGTCTCTGATGTTAAGGTCTCAAGCTTGATCAAGGTAATCCATCTATCTCTTTGTTCATGTGTATGTGTACGTCTCTGTTGCCCACAAAATTTGAGGCTAGGTGATACTTTGAAGGAATCTGATAATGAAGAAGGTATTGAGACTTGGAAGCTTGGCAAAGCTTTTGGTCTTAGATTGACAAGAGAAAAGGTTGCAACTAAGAGCAGGAAAAGAAAAGTTGGGGTTAGAAATAAAAGAAGGAGGAGTAAAGGGAAGCCATGATGGTGAGATCTGAACTTTTGGTATTAGCCTTTTAGCCTTTCATAATGATAATGCATAAAATTAAGTTGCACTGAAACACTGCAATATCAGTCATTTTTGTGGTCTTAGTTCCATATTAAAATTGTTTATTATACTGCCAAGTTTCGTGCGCAAGTTGACAGGTGACTTCAAATAGCGCATATAGCACTAGCCACTTCTATATGGAAGTCACCATTTGAACGTATTATTTGACAATTGAATGTAGTGATGCTTTGCTGACTTATCAAAAATTCCTCACTGCTATTATCAACATGTATTGGGAAAGCACCTCATCTATGTGAATTTGAGAGTTATATCATCTATGCTTTTTTTGGGATTTTTTTGTTCAACCATTCATTTTTGAACATAAGGTTGTAAGTTATATGATGCCAAATTTCCTTTGTTCAGGAAAATATCGTTCTTAAATGAATTAATATTTTATTTTTGTAGATCTGAACATGAATTTCACTATACATGATTGGGTAGACATTAAGTTTGGTTTTGCTGAGGGTGTTAATTTCAATGCCTTTTTTTTTTTCAAGTTGAAGTTATTAAACATCTTAAAGGTTATGTTGTTGCATGAATCCATAATAGATATGCTATGAAAGTTCTACATTTTGGAAATAATATTATATCATTTCTTGCACTGTAATTATTTCCCAATTACAAGCAACATCCTTCTTACATTTGTAATGCATTTGTTGTATTGTGTATCTCATCACTAGTTCACTTGTTTTTTTCTCAAATCTTTGGATGTTAGATTTTATCATCTTGATCCTATATCATCTTGGTCTTAGTCTTCTAACATTACACAATTCATGTCTTTGCCCTTTGTTTGGATTTCTTTATTCATTGAACTCTTAATGCATCTCCATCTATATAGGAAGAACCTTTTTACTTTTCTAATACTAAGTATATATAGGAGATTTCAACTTGATCAACAGTGCTAATAAATATAATAGTCATCCTTGTTCATAGATTTTGTCTCCCTTATTATTATTATGTGCTATATTATTTACAGCTGTTTTAAATTTTTTTAGCAGATTGAACTAGTGCATACTCAATTCAAAAGAGCCAAAGCTCTTACAACTAATTTGCAACTGAACTTGGATATGGCAATAGCACAGAAAGAAAAAGGCCCTAATGTTATTGTACTCAAAATTTTATGAGAAGTTGCATTTGAGGACTATAATTTACCTAAAGAAAGAGCTAGACAAATTACATGATTTGGTTATCACGAGTGGTAGGAAACCAAGGGTTGAATGGGATAAGAATGGGCAAAATTCTTAGCTTTGATGTAATTTCATTATATAGTTTATAGATGTTCAAAGAATTATGTATTATAAGTCTATGAGTAGTCTAGGATAATAGTGTATTCTGTTTCTATTCAACTTTTAATTTTTTTAGTACTTAGATTCCTATTTCCTTGTTGATAGAGTTAAATCAAGATAATTGGATTCTTATGTACATTTTTTTTAACATAAGAGTAATTTATATTACTTTTGCTTTGAGTAAATTTCATTCCTGTCTATTTTGAGGCTCAATTCATTAATTCATGGAGTCCATGAGTCCTATAAATTAGTTCTTTAACTTAATTTCTCAAAAAAATCTTATATTCTTTAATATAAATATTGATAAGATACCCGCATTTTTGTAAGATCATCAACAAATTGATAAGGGTTCACCAACATATATTAAGCACTTACCAACATGTATTAGAAAAAAAAATTGAATCACTTTAATCTTATAGCACAAATTGGATGTCAAGATGAGACTCAATTTATCAATTCATAGAGTCCAAGTTAAGGTACCAACTTTTTCGATGGATCACCGACAAATCAATATAGAATTACCAACATGTAGGAAGCATTTACCAATGTGTTTCAGAAAAATTTCAAATCACATTAGTCTTGAAACACGATTTAGATGTCATATTGAGGCACAATTTATCAATCCATAGAGTCTACGAGTCTTTTAAACTAGTTTTATAACTCAATTTTTCATAAAATTCCTGTCTCATTTACTTTAATATAAACAAGCCTATTAAGATACCAACTTTTTTTTAAAAGATCATTAACAAATTGATAGGGAATCACCAATATATTGAAAGTATTTATCAACTTATTTCAAAAAAAACTTTCGAATCATTTTAGTCTTGGAGCACGAATTAAATGTTAAGTCTTATTTTATTAAACCATAGAGTCCATGAGTCCTCTAGATTGGTTCTCTAACTAAACTTTTCATAAAATTTCTATTTAATTTAATATAAACTAAAATTGTTAAGGTACTAACTTGTTGGAAAGATAACTAACAAATTGATAGAAAATCACCAACATATTCAATTTCAAATCACTTTAGTCTTGGAGCACAAATTGAATGTTGTGTTGAATCTCATTTTATCAAACCATAGAGTTGATAAGGAATTGATAGGGAATTACCAACATTTGAGTAAATTTCATTCTCCTCTATTTTTAGGTTTGGACCTTCTCATTTTTGAAAAAATTAGATATTTTGTTGAGGCTCAATTCACTAATTCATAGAGCATAAAAAAGTCTTATAAACTTGTTTTCTAACTCAATATTTTATAAAAATTCCAAATTCTTTGAATATAAACAAAATCTAATTCCCAAGTAAGATAAGCCCTAAATTGAATGTCATGTTGAGGCTCAATTGATCAATTCATAGAGCACTAAGTTCTCTAAGCTAGTATTCTTAACTCAACTTTTCATAAAACTCTTATTTTCTTTAAATTAAACAAAAATCGAAAAGATACCAACTTTCTAAAAAACTTACCAACATTGTAATAAAGAATTACCAATATAATTAGATCATCTACCAACTTTTATCAGAAAAATTTTCAATCAATTTGGTCTTGGAACACAAATTGAATATCATTTTGAGGCTTAATTAATCAATTCATAGAGCACTAAGTTCTTTAAGCTAGTACTCTTAACTCAACTTTTTATAAAACTCTTATTTTCTTTAATTTAAACAAAAATCGAAAAGATACCAACTTTCTAAAAAACTTACCAACATTGCAATAAAGAACTACCAATATATTTAGATCATTTACCAACTTGTATCAGAAAAAAATTTCAATCAATTTGGTCTTGGAACACAAATTGGATGTCATATAAGGCTAGATTCATCAATTCATAGTGCCCATAAGACATGTAAACTAGTTCTCTACGTCAATTTCTCATAAAATTTCTATATCTTTAATATGAATCAAAACTGAAAAGATACCAACTTTTGTGAAAGATTACCAACATATTGGAAATAATTACCAACATTTATTAGAAAAAATTTCAAATGAGTTTTGTTTTGGAGCACAAATTGGGTGTCATGTCGAGGCAAGATTCATCAATTCATTGAACTAAAATTGCCAACATTTTTCCTACCAATGTTTAATAAAATGTTGAGAGTAGCTAAATTGAAACAAAGAATTCTATGTTCCATTGATAGAAACAGTCTTCTCAAACCACATCAATTAATCATTAAAAATTAAAATACAACCAATATAATCGGTAATCTTCTTTTGAACAAAGTAGAAAATCACAAATATTACAAATTCAAACTCTACCAAATGTCAATATCTGAAGGTTTGAAGGACAGTAAAAAAAAATACACTCAAACTACACAACAATCATCTTTGGAATGAAATACAAACTGATACATTCACTTAACACAAAAGCAAATAAATTTCAATTTAAATATCTCAATCATAAAATCATTAATTTTCATGTTTCTTCAACTTCACTGAGGTACTCATCTATCAAACCCCACTTGCCAACCTTCTATGCCTATGCACCTTGCATACACCATGGTTTTTTGTATAAAAGATTCCTCAAAATCAAACCATCAATATGAGTGCCCATATTTTCAAGCATCTATCAACTAATAAAAGAGTTGGAAAATCAAAAGTATAGAACCTTATTCCATCTCTACTGCCTTAGAGTCTCCTTCAGATATATAATTCACATTCCTTTTCCTTTCTTTCAACACTTTCTTCAAGGTAACATCGTTGACCTCATTGATTTCCTGAAAATATAACATGAAAATTTTCCAATTGAGGTCTTTCCTTCTAAAATTCAAAAAGCAAAGTATTAATAAAATTGCTAAGATAACCACATAGGCCAACCTGTCTCAAGTGAATCTTACAAAAAAAATTTTATTCTTCCAGTAGTAAGGAAGTATCTTCTTACCATCTTCTTGCTATTTTATGTAGTGGTACAAGGATCCTTTTTCAATTATGGTCAAAGGGAAACCATGAGATGAGGATCAATGTTTGTCCAATCAAAGTAAAATTAAATATGGCAAGCGGAAATTTAACGCCAAAACAATAGTGGCTATTAGTTTGACATATTGCAAACCAAGCAATCTAGATAGAATGCCTAATTCATTTATACAGAACAAAAAGGCCAAATTTTAGTAGCCTAGAAAGCATGAGCTACTATAATTCATGTTTCCAAGTCATAATAGTGATAAAAAAAAAGTGCATCAGGGATTCCAGTTCAATTAGGGAAAGTCTCTATACTTAGGATGTAATAATTCCCTTATAACACCAAATTTTAATTAAATTTAGAATTAACATAATCTTGGTGTAATATTCCAAAGTAATTAAGAGATATTTGAAGTTTGATAGCTGAATGAGAGATTTTTTTTGTTAAGTAGAAATATTTTGCTATTTTATTTCCTGTAGTAAAAAATTTAAAAGAACTGACAAAAGGAACTATGGAGGAACCATAACTTCCTATAAGTCATCCAATCACCTCTAAACATCTTATTACAAACTTTAAAAATAGAATATTTTTTTTCCTTTCAGGACATTCAACAAATATATTGTATGCATCCTTTTATCTTGCTTCAATGTGAAAAATGGCACAATTAATTGTACAATGAATTCTTTTTATCAGGTAGAGGGAGGCAAAACAAATCAGTGATGGCATGAAAATTAAGAATAAAATGTTACTTTACCTTTAATTACACACTTCATGAGATAAAAACCAGTGAAAAAGGAGAGATGAAGAATTCCTGTTGAAAAAGTAGGAGGAAGTGTCAAAAGAATAGATGGATGGAAGATGAGTGAAAGTAGCGGGATGAGCCATAAAGAAATGAGAAAGAGGGGATAATGGAGGAAGGTGACTCTGTACCTCACAGTTGTCACAGTTGTATGGTTGTTCCCTTGGCAATGGATAGTTCATTATTGGTGAGGGAGTAAGATGTTCCTCATTCCGGGTGAGGGAGTAAGATCTTCCTCATTCTTTTTTGAATTGTTGGCCAAGAGCTGAGAGTCTGAGACAATGCTAAGAGTGAGAGCGAACATTGAGATGAGATCAGAGTGGGAGTGGGTCTCAGATGAGAGAGAATTTTCAGGAAGGCGCGATATGGGGCTTATGTTTTTTTCTTTCTCAATTAAAAATGATTTCTTTATATCATGTTATTAGTTTTCACTTGTATGCAGTATGCCATACAGTAAATTTGTCGTTTTCTATTTCTTTATACGATACCTTCCGTATGCGTTCATAGAATGCGTCAAACCCGTACATCAAAATAACGGGACTCTTATTATTGCTTACTACTATGGTACTTTTGATTCCCCACTAATTAACCTAAAATTTCTACGGATAACAAATGCATTCTCTTTTATCAATATACACACAATTAAAAAAAAAAAGTTCTATTTATAAATAACATGACTCTTTTAGGAAAGAAGAACTTGGAGTTCACTCAAATTGAGCATGGAGAATTGGAGATCGAACGGGTGAGCACAAAGAATTTCTTTAACCGTGGGGCAGAGCTTTTTTCCTCCGAGCGAGTTGAAACCACAAATTATGAAAAAGTATGAAAGAGAAATAACTATTTAAAAAAAAAAATGAAAGAATGGTATAAATATTGTGTGGAGCATAGTATTGTAAGACAACTCGGAACAATCTCTGAAATCCAGTAACAGCCAATCAAATCTCAGACATATCCCCACGTGTCGTGCAAAGTGGCATTACGTCTCCATAACAGGACACCCCCCACTGCCTCATCTCTCCCTCTCTCTCTCTCTCCCTCTCTTTCTCTCTACACCATGCCCCCGGCTGCTGGAACTATAGCTCTGTACTCTTCCCTTTGCTCAATCTCTTCTGAAAAACCATCATCTCTTTCAAGACCAAACAACCATGCAGCCCTCAAACCCAAAAGCCTGCTCCAAAACCACCCTCTTTACACACCAACCCATGCAAAACTCTCCCTACAATTCAAGGAGAAGATCCTCTGCCTTGAGATAATGGGTGTGGATGCAGGTAAGGCACTGTCCCAAAACCCTGACCTCCGCACAGCCACCTTGGAATCCATTCAATCCATCATCTCCTTCCTTCTCTCCAGAGGCATCCAGCACAAGGACTTCCCCAGGATCTTTGGCATGTGCCCCAAGATTCTCACCTCTGACATAAGAAATGATCTCAACCCAGTTTTTGATTTTATCCTACAAGACCTCAAAGTCCCAGATCACAGCTTTAGGAAGGTTGTGAACAAGTGCCCAAGGTTGCTCGCTGCAAGTGTGATAGACCAGCTTAAGCCAGCTTTGTTTTACCTCAAGAGACTTGGGTTCAAGGACTTGGCAGCCTTGGCTTTTCAAGATTCTGTTCTGCTGGTGTCTAATGTGGAAAGGACCCTCATCCCTAAGCTGAATTATTTGGAGAGTTTAGGATTCTCCAAGGATGAGGCAAGAAACATGGTTTTGAGGTGTCCAGCATTGTTCACTTTCAGCATTGAGAATAATTTTCAGCCAAAGTTTGAGTATTTTGCTGGGGAAATGGGGAGAGAGTTGGAAGAGCTGAAAGAGTTTCCTCAGTACTTCGCTTTCAGCCTGGAGAACAGGATAAAGCCTAGGCACATGGAGGTTGTGCAAAGTGGGATCAGTTTGCCTCTGTCAGTGATGCTTAAAAGCACTGATGATGAATTTAGGGAACTAATTAAGAAGGGGGGTGGATGACTATGATGGGAGAATTATGTTCTTTGTTTTTATTTATGTGAAATTGTGAATGTATACTTTCCCATTGGAGTTGGGATCTTTGACAACTTGTTTATATGCTACTTACTTTCGAATTCCTTGGTACAATCTCTATCTGTGACATAACAAGTTTTTTGTTTAAGTTTCTATTGTAAATCTTTTGCTGCCCTTCTATCTAGTTAACTATACTGACGATACTAGGAAGCAAAGAAAGAGGAAATGTAATCTTACGAGCAACAACTTTTAAGTACTTTCTTAGTTTTCAATGGAACTTAATATTTCATCATCTAGGTTCCATCTGTGGTTCGAAAAGCAATTTTTGAAAGAATGGGAAATTTAATAAATTCTTAAGAGATAAGACATCAAAGACGAAACTATTACGTGATGTAAGTGTAAGAAGTTTCCTTATATTTCTTTCTATCAGTGATTGTAACTGTAAGAATGGAAATCTAAATGGGGTTTGCCGGCCGAACCAAGGCCTTGTTAACACCGGTAACTAATACCAGGTGCGTGAAATATTTCAGCTTTACAATTTGACCATATGTAGACACCAGGAGTTCTCTGCCCTTCGAAGCACATGCCACAAATCTGAGTGTAAGAATAAGCTTATCTAGCAGAAAGTGCTCAAAATGTGAATGAATGCAGTTGGTGAGATGGGAATGTAATAGGGTTCAATAAGGGTATGTTTGAGAATTTGGGTTTTAGGAAAAAAATTTACACTACAAACCCTTTCTCTCCTTTCCTTTCCTTCACCTTCAAAACACATACTCACAAATATACCCAGCTTAACCAAACTAACTTCTTGGTTCCTTTTCATCATATACAAGTCAAATACTGAAACCAATTAAATATCTTCCTGTTAACTACTCCGAAAATAATACCTACAAAAGCTTCAAACAGCTTAGGATACAAGAGAAATAAACAAGCAGATCCATCAGTCAACTATTTTTACAAAGGAGATGCCATTTTCAAATTTCATATACTTCACGTGTATTTGGTGCATTGCAACAAGCACTCCCAGCATTCCAAATAGAGTGTAGCTTGGTCTTGGTGTTCGTCCAAGAGCTTTAGACCAAACCTGAGTTATCAGGAATAGTGTCATCCACTGTTCAGAAGGAGACATCTTCAGAAATGAATGCAGTCCATGCATCCTGTTCCCAACATCGAAGATCTGAACTTAATTTCCACATTTATCCTAGCTTACAGTTTATCGCCTCTGAAAAACTATTGATAGAAGTCCATATATGATATATGTTTTACATACCTGAAGAATGGAGAAAGCCTTCTCTGCTATGTACTTCTGCAGAAATGTTGCCCCTCTTTGCTGCAGTTTGTCAGGGTGGAGGCATAATCTTGCTTTCTGATAGGCCTTCTTCACTTGTGAGCTTTGTATTAGACTCATAAGGGGAACAGCAGACCAGCCACTCTCAGGCCAAAGAATCTGTTAGTTAGAACACAGAACCATGTCAATTATGCCACTATCACTTATATGCATGCATCTAAGTGATATAAAACTACAGAAGATTCAATAAGTTGTCAGTAATAAGAGATCGATGACAGAAAATATTACATAATGTAGTGTCGAAAGTAGTAGCCGGATGTCAGTTTCCTTGCCAGATGACCACAATCTTATATCTCTGTCCAATTTCTCTGTTTCTGTCCGTAGCTTCTGTAGAAATAGCATAACAATCAATACAAATCTTTATTCTCTGATAAAAGAAATGGAAACAAAGAAAAATCTTGATCTGAACCGTGGAACTTACAGATCATGGAAATTTCAACTACATTAGATAACAAAACATGTTAATTTTGGACAGAAAATAGTTCAGCCACCCGTGAAACTTGTGGTCCCTCTTCAGTTTTTTGTTCTTTTCTTTTGTTCACTTTATTATGGGTTGTTTAAACCACACCGTCCATACATCATACATAATTGAATAAATTCTTATGATTTCTTTCCTTGAACAATTCTTTTATCAACTTGTAAATAATCTCCTCATAGCGGAAAGTGGTGTCATCAAACTTTTCACCTGTTTTTGACTGTTTTAACTCGAAAGTTCTGTTAAAAATAGCTCACAAAGGCCTTATAGACAAATCCAAAAAAACGAGGCAGTGTGATTGGAGTGTTTAAAAATGAATTCAATGCAAATAGAGATTGGTTGTTATAGTGATAAGGCATTACAGCTTTCAGTTTTACAACCCAAGATCATATGTTAAGCAATTAGTTTCAGTAATATGATGCAGACACATCAGTTATTTATGAAATTATGGTTACCAAATACAATTTATTACCTTGGGAGACTTAAGGATTCCGATCCCTTCATTATGGTATTCGCCTGCAGCAGGACTTCCTGCATCATATGATCAGAGACAAATATGAAGTGTCTGCTCTTGTCTGATACAGTTATCAAGCATTAAATTTAATGAGACTTTTCAGTTGTCAAAAATCAAAGCAATCACCTTCCATCCCAGTAGTTTGTTCATTGCCCTCGTTTCTCAAGCTTGATTCTTCATCAGAATTTCGTGATTGAAACTTCTCCTTAGCCCATGCAATTGCTTCATCAATGGCTTCTGTTCCACAGTGTTCCTCTCTGAGGTTGGAGTTAACTTCTATCACATAGGAGCTCATAACTTCATCATCATCATCATCATCCTGTTCAATAACCATTTCTGGAAGCACATGATCATGGACTGAAGATTTTGCATCTGGCTCTTGACAAATTCCAGAGACAGCAGAAAATGGGGAACTGAATTCCAAGTCATCTGTGGCTTTCATGCTTTGATATGAATTGGATTCAAGACTAATTGTCTCCGGGGACGAGGCTCTTCTGCAGAATCCGAAATGAGAACTCTTGAAGTTCTCCTTGTATTCACCATCTTGATATTGAGTTTCAAATGACTGGCCATTGTTGCACGGAAAATGCAGCTTGCCTTGTTTAATTAGGTGTTCCTGAGGCATCATGGTGGTTGAGTTCCATCTACATGGGACACTGATTGGCCTGCAACAATCATTAAGAAGCCTCAGATTTCCCATATCTTGGTTACCATATTATAAGAAATCATTAAATCCTCATTTCAATTCTGCAAAATCACCCTGCATGTTATGGAAAAAGCCTACCATATCTAGCTTGTGAAAAAAAAGCAGCATGAAATAAACAAGGCCAAGCATAACTTGCATTGGCAATGATTTTGCTAATTTCTACTCCAGGGAAGGTGAAAACTATAAGTAGGCTACCTCGGGGTTATAGATCAGTAAAATAAGTTTCCCAGTGAATTTAGGCCTGTCTCCTAATTGATTACACATAAAAGTCTTCTAACATATTCATGTCAAAGTTTAGCCCCAAAATCCACTTAGAAAACTAATTATTATTTAATTCCCTAAAATCCACAACTTTAGCTACTTTCTCTCCCTATCTGGATGTAACCGTCTAAGCCCAGACTCAGATCGAAGCGGAAATTCGGCTTTATGATAACCGTTTGCGTATTCCATTTCTAAAGCCATAGCTGCAAATACAGCTAACAACAAAGGGCACAAATGTCAATTTGTTTCACAAAAATAACAGACTGAATCACAGACAGCCAATTGGTTAGGATTTCAGTTTCTCAGTACCTGAGCTTTGAAGCAAAGGCAGACAGTGGCACGTCATCGCCGCTCGCCGGCCGGAGAGGGCTCAACTCCTCGGAACTCATCGCCGACGACGAATTCGACTTCGATTTCACCTTCGATTGCGACCCGGACCGCTCCCTCGATCTCCGGTCGTCGTCCGACCCGAATATGTCGCTGTAAAACGCCTCGTTTTTTGCTGGAATCCGGAACACCGGCAGGCTCCGGCCACCCTTCGCGGGGGCCGGAGTCGCGAACTCCGGCGGCCGGAAAATTTCCTCGTAGAAGGAACTCGACCTGGACAACTTGTGCACTAGGAGGCTTCTTGGCGGACCGCCGAAGACGTCGGCGAAGTCGTCGGGGTCCAAGGTTTCCGGCTCGGAGGCGCCGGTGGCGCCGAAGAAGATGGACCGCCTTGTGCTGGAAGATGACCGGTCCTCCATGGATCTCCGGCGAGGGAGTCCCGGCGTCAGTCCCATCCGCATTCTCCACGACTCGTCCATTTTCCGGCGAGGTTCTCCGGTTAGATTCTAACTCTTCACTGACCGGAATATTCACTGGAGAAAGCAAAGTGTAGCTTGTGGTTATATATAGTGTTGATGAACATACAACCAAAAAAAAAAATTAAAAGTTAAATAACAGTACAAATTATTAAAGAAAAAGTGATTTATGAAAAAAAGCCATTGATTGACTTTTACTCGTTTTCCTCCTGTGGTCGATATACTGTGTCTCGACTTATCCATCATTCACAATTGAAATGATAATTTATCTTCTTTAAAATATTTTATGATCATTTCCAATTATGGACCATAGAGGAATCGACACAATGTCACAGAGGTTAAATGACTTCAAATAACACAGCTAATATAATATAAGTGTAACGTGGAGGCTAAATTCAGCTGAAAACATGTGTACAAATGCGACATAATTAGTTAATTAATAAAGCAAAACACGGTTGCTTAGTTTCTGCATCTTGTCATTATTGCTCTTTGTCTGCAGAATAATTTATTTTTTTGTTTTCTGTGACTGTGAATGATTAGTGATTACTGATTAGTGACAAGTGAAAAGGAGATGCGTAGTGGGATAATGTGAAATAGTTAGACCTTCCTTGCTTTGCTTATCTGGAAAGATGCATAGGCTGGAATTGATGAAGTCCCCACAGACATAATCATGCAATGCTATGTTTTCTTTCCATTCCTTTACATTATGCTTTTTGATTTTCTTTTTGGGTAGGGAAGCAAGTGGTTTCGTGTTACTGTTACTTAACCCTTTTGGTTGTACTCATGCTCTCTTAGTTTTGTAGAGTTCGGGTATGATTTTGAGAGGGTGAAATTCATGCAAGGAAAGTAACGTGTGTTAGGGTATTCTGAGATATTGTCACTCTCTAAAATAGTTGCTTTAATAGAGAAAATTGGATGAAAATGTCAGAACTGTGGATTTATGTGTATGGCTGAGGATAAAGTTGCCAACGGGGCAGGTGAGGGAAAGGTTCGTTGATACCTTGGAAGGAGACAGTGCATGCCTCAAGTTGATTTGAGATCAGAAGCTTTATGGCTTATCCTTTACTTTAAATTTCCATTTAGAGATCATAATCACTGTTTTTCAGGTGAGACTATCATCAACTAACAGAGAAGCCTAAATGATTCTCGTGCTTCCCATTTTTATAATTCCTATTGTCTATCGTTTTGTGTACTCTTCGGATTTGTTTGGGCAGTTTAAACGCATAGAATTCTGCAGAAGGTAGAGAGAGAGAGAGAGAGAGAGACTTGTAGTGCTAAGAAAAAGTAAGTAGGGCTCTTGCTTTATTATTTAACATTGATTGATAAAGTATGTATTACCACTTAGCAGTATAAAACAATTATTTTAACATGAAAGGAATTATCCAATTTATTTGACCACAAAACTTGGTTGGCCTCCGTACAACCGAAAAGAAAAATGAAAAACAACGAAAGGTTTGGCTCTCATATCATGCAGTGGTCCAAAAACATGATTCAGACATCAACTGAGTACTCTTACTGCTTGGTGGGGTAGGTAAAGAGACATGTCCAATTAAAAAAAAAATATTGATGTTAGATAATCACATATCAACAAAATTAATCCTCTGTGATTGGCCCATTAGGTATTGCTCTTCACTGATACTTGTCAATCTGGCCTGAACTAAGTGCATTTACTCATGACAAGCTATCAGTTGATGTATTCCAGCCTATACTGTCATGTGTTAAGCATATCATGGGGGGTATTTTGCACGTCAATTTTTTAGATCACTTTACACCACTTTTTTATTGCTTACAATATTGGATTCGTTATTACAAGATAAGCTGACCCCTTTTCAACTATAATAATGTTAAGGCTGATATAACACAAAGTGATTGGCAACTGGCCATTCGAGCAGCCTCCACTAGTTCTCCCGCAAAGTGTGCTTGTAATCAGTATTACCTTCCCATAATCAATTCAAATTTAGAAATAGGCGCTGCTCTATATTTTGTGATATATATATATATATCTGAACATATATTTTTTAGATAATTAATAAAAACCATCTTTGAGATTCCCAAAACTGACTCTCCATCCCATTTTTATTAAAAAAAACATTATTCCATACCATCAATATCAATATAATAAACAATCCTAAACACTAGCTACATGATATTATCCAATAAAATATCTGTATTGTGTTAACCATTGATTGCATATCTTTCTTCAATACAAAGAACAAAAAAACTGCATCACCTCCATACCTTCATGACCCATACCTCATCCCAATTCCCAACTGATGCTGAAATAAACAAAGAAGAATGCAGAGTCTGCAATCCTTACCATCGACTCAACTGTCATTCTTCTCCCTGTCGATCCACCCAACCTATCTAATTCCAATCTTTCGAATCCCTCATATACCGAAATTCAACCAAGTGGTGGTAGCACAAATATGTAGTCATTGCTCACATTGGTTTGTCCGTAATGAAGAGAACTCAATGAAAGTAAATGCTTTTAGTCAAATTTTTCTTGAAATAGGGATGGTCGTCATAGCACCAATAAGAAATTAAAACGATCGTCGTTAATGCTTCTGATCAACTTTTTACTAATATAGAAGGTAATTGTTAGTGAATGTTTTTGGGTCAAATTAAAGGGATGGTAGTCAGATGTGCGAAAATTTTGTCTGTATAAGGATAAATGGAAGTGAGGGTAATAGTGAAGTGGGAGATTTCAAGAAGGAAGATGAAAAAGATCGAACGACCAAAAGAAGGAGCCTTTCTATTCGCGTGTAAACTAAAGGCAGGTGAGATGGGTTGGTGAATAGTTAGCTTTGTGAGCAAAATTGAGTGAAAAAAAAACGTAGTTTCTTTTGAGTTGAGTAACTAGTGTTCTTATTTTCTAATGGGTTGTTCTTAATGGTGTTTTAAATTTCGGTTGTCGGCACGAATGCAGTTGTAGTTGCAGTTGCTGCGATTACAGAAAATGCGACCATCATAACGCATATTGTGGCTGATACAGTATAAAATTTTTGTGTGTCTTCAAAATGAAAAAGAGCCTGATGTGGTCCGTTGAGGCTCTAATACAGTTCGTTGCCCTGATGTGGTTGCATTGCAGACTAAAATCGCAATATTGCGGTCACATCATCTGATACAATCCACAATTCAAAACCTTGGTTCTTAAAAAGCTTCACAGGTGAAGCTCTATGCTGTCCTTCTCAATGAATAACACGCATGTTGTTTTATATATGTTGCGATTAGAAAAGGAATATAGAAGTTGTAAATATATCAGATAAAATAAATTTGTTGGTTACTAACTGACTCAGCTAGGGTTAATTAGTTTAACAAACTTTTATTTATGCTAGACTCATACTGTATAAGCTAAAGCAAAGAATATGTTTTATACCATCATCGAACCAAATTTCTCTTTTTGCATGACTTTTCAATTAATGGGGGTGAAAGTATTCTCTTTTTGCATGACTTTTCAATTAATAGGGGTGAAAGTAACCATATTTACAATTTACAATTCCATGTCACATGTCACTTAACATCCTAGTCAACAAAATATAATGGTAGTTAACGGTTGTTTGATCAAGGACTAAAGTGACCTACAAAATACAATTTTATAAACTAAAGAGTTAATTTCAAAATTTCAAGGACTAAAGTGAGATACGCTTATAATTTTAAGGATCAAAATGATATTTTATACCTTGTTGGACTCTCTTTTACACCTTCATTTAGTTCATTTACTCTAGTCAATAAAATCATCCTTGGATTTTAGACCCCGGGTCAAGATCTTAATCACCTTATCATTATTCTCATTGAAGCTACCAAGGTCCTAATTTTTTCTCTCTTCATAATAAATATCCTCTTCTCAAGCGTCATTTTGATTCTCATAGTCATCAAGCTCCTCCTTCTCAACAAAACACACCTTTTGCAATTCGAATCTAAATTTGGACTTATATATCTACATAATCCAATTATAGAAAGGTTAGTTTGATAAGCTTAACACATCATCCCACATAATTTCGCCCTCAATATTTCATACACAAGTAATGTTATTTCAACATCCAAAAATAGGTATCTAAGTTAGACACTTACTTCATCACTATTGAATGTGAAAAATGGGTGGAAATAGTAGGAAAACCATTACATCCAATGGTGATAGAATAAGTGTCTCTTTTAGACACCAACTTTTTAGTGTTGAAATAGCATTTTCGTTTCTTACACTCAATTAAAATTAGCTTGTTTGGTTACTCCAATTAGTAGCCCGATCAAATACTCCACAAATTCTACCTACTGCAAAGTACAATTATATTCTCTAATTCACACTAAATACAAGACTCGACAAGGCATGACAATTATAAGTCATGATTATAAAAATCACCAAATTTATTTTGATTACATATTTAAACAACATATAGCCTTGTCATATATGATGAATGAGTACAACACTTAAATTATACAAAAAAATCAAGGCATTCCTTAGCATTAGATCCTTAGGTGCCAATCCCACAGGATCATCCCCCCTAATCCTCACCCTGGCATCGTATGACAGAGCGTGTAACTTCCTATTTGCTAACTTGTACCATAATTCTGCTTAGTCAAAATCTAGGTGTTATTGTCTAGCTCAGGATAGAGGATAGGTAAGTGTTAGGCTAGAGATTCAGACCCCTTCTCCCTCTGAAAGAGGGGGTATATATATCATTTAGGAATTAATGAGGGGGCCGCGAGGCATTAATAGAAGAGATTATGATTGTGCCCCTTACCCTCAAGCACTAAGTCAACACCCATTAGGCTAAGCGAGGGCATGCCTAGAGGCCGCTCTACATGAGGATGCAGGCCAGGCTAGGGCTAACCCATCCACAAGCCCCCTAGCCTTGAGATTCAAAGGGTTAGAGAGACCCAAGCATGAAGGCCAGTCTTGTTTAGGTGTTTGCTTGTCTAGCTTCTAGCTTAATTAAAAGCGAAGAAGTCGAACGATAAGGTCAGTTTTCTTGGTCAGTCCACAAGCCCTCTAGCCTCAAACTCAAGTGCAAATGAGGAGGATAAAGAGGCAAAAATTAAGGTCAATCATCTCAGTTGATCCATACCCGTATAGCCCTCTAGTATCGAGCTTTTTGTTAAGGGTGAAGGAACTTGTAATGGGATGAGGTCCTTTCTTCTTGGTGAGGGCCTTGGGCTTGGTGTATAAGGTCAAAGCTTTTTCTTAATTTCACCATGCTCAAATGCTACTAGGTTGGTTAAAACTTACGTGTTGTCAAGTTATTTAGGCTTTAGCTATTTGTTGATATTGATGATGTGCTTTAATTGTTGGTGTCAGTACTTGTCATCAATGAGGGTATTGATACTAGGCTTGAATGGTAATGGGTATTAGAAGTTGTTGGGTAACACTTTCTTAATATCACTATGGTCTATGACTATAGCTTGTTGCTTAGTCTTGGGGTTAACAACCTCAGTGTTGGATTTAGTGTCAAGGGTCATTGTCAGGATTTGGGAGAATGTTGGCTCTTTTGGGTCTTGAGTAGTGGAAATGTCTTTGTGAGAATGAGGTAAGTCGGTTAAAGCCAAGCTTTATTATTGGAGAGAATGAGGCTTTATGTGATAGGCCAGTGTAATTCTGTGTATGTTTGAATTGGAGATTAGGCTCTTTACATGAGCTTACCATGGAGCTCAAATGATTAGGATGACATTCTTCTAACTATCATGTGATTCTCTAAGTGTGGTTGAGTTTCGGGCTTAGTTGCTTGTAGGGGCTATGCTTCATGGACCCCTGTATAGAAGTCGAGTTTTATTTTTACGGCGGTCAGAGCCGAGTCTGCAAGAGTCAAGATTTATCGTGTCTACTTTTATTTGACTATTTCCTTGCCTTGGGTATGCCTCATGTGAAAATAGCTTAAGCATTTATATGACCCTTTAGCACTTAGTTTGTGTTGTCGGTATGTGGTGTGGTTGGAAAGTTGTTGAAATCTCGTTAAAAGATTTGTTCTGGGACTTAATCAAGTGGATTCCGCTTCAATTTTTTAGCACGATGGGTTGCTAGTATAATTTCTATGTCAAGGGTCGTTTTACAGAATTTAAATCGGGTTTTTAAGCAAGATTCGAGAATAGTGTTGCCATGGCAAGAGCCGAGTCTTCTGGCGAGAGCCAAGAACATGGTGGGAGTTGAGAATTGTCATCACCTAAACAAAGCCGGGTCTTCAGATAGTGCCAGTGAATAGTGGGCTTAACATAATGCTGGTGAATCATGGGTCTTTAGATAGTATTGGAGAATACTGGGTTTAGTTAATTGTGAACATGAGGCTAGGTGTCAGTGAATACTGGGTGTAGGTGCTCATGAATACGAAGCTTAGTACTGGTGAATACTAAGCTTAGGTGCTCATGAATTCGAGGCCTAGTGTCAGTGAATAACGGGTCTTTAGATAGTGCTAGTGAATACCGGGCTTAATTGCTAGTGAAAACGAGTCTTGGTGCTAGTGAATACTGAGCTTAAGACAATACTAGTGAATACTAAGCCCTCAGATAGTGCTAGTAAACACCAAGTCTTCAGATAGTGCTAGTAAATACCATGTCTCCAGATAGTGCTAGTAAATATTGGGACTTCAGATAGTGTCGGTGGATACCTGGTCTTCAGATAATACCGATGAATATTGGGCATAGTTGCCCATGGATATGAGGCTTGGTGCAGATGAATATTGGGCTTAGGTGCTCGTGAATTTGAGTCTTAATGCCAGTGAATACCAGGCTCAAGATAATACCAGTGAACACCAAGCATTTTGATAGTGCCGATGAAAACAAGATCTTTAGATAGTATCGGTGAATATTGGGTTTAGTTGCTCGTGAATACAAGGCTTGGTGCCAATGAATACCAGGCTTAGGTGCTCATGAATACGAGGCTTAATGCTGATGAATACTAGAGTTCCTTCATGTCATCATTATCCCTATTCTTACCATCTTAATACAACAATGCCATTTTCAAAACTTATTACCACATGAAATAAGCAATAAGCTAAAATTAGATAATTTGTATTTCCTTTGCTCTCTTCACCATTGTATCAATCAAACTTCATAAATACCAATCAAACAAAATTACTAATAGAAACACAAATAATTATGAATTTAATTTTCTGTCCAAATAAAGGGCTAATATACACGCACCAAATTGCTACTCTAGTTATACCATTGTAAACAAATAAGTTGCTGAATCATTCAAAATTCAATTCCTACTCAGGATATGAAAAATATTAACAATAATTTGATGTCATGCATACACATAAAGAAGGCTGATCAACAATTTTAATCATGAGACAAGATATAAGTCCGCATTTTTTGTTTTTTAATTTTTTTTCCATTTTTTGAAGAAAAAATATGTAAAAGACTATGACACACGAATAAAGAGAACTTTGTTGAAAATGAGAAGAGTACATCGATTTATTTGAAATGGAAGCAACAATTAAATGGTCAAAGCATAAAGAAAACACTAAGTACATCCTCAATAAGTAATTTCAATCCTCAAGTTGTCTGCTTCGGGAATGGGTTGGTTTGCATATTAGGCCGTATAGGCTATTTGTTACCATCATCAAACTCAATCTTGCCCATATCCCTAAGCCTTTGTACATGAATATTGAATGATAAACATCTTTCAATAGTATGCCCAGATACTTCTTTGTGATATTTGCAAGTCTCATTAGCATTGTACCATTTAGGGAAAGGATTTGGTGCACGTCTTAGGACTTTTGTGGCCACTAAGTTCTACATCAACAAGGAGTCATAAATTCCACTATACCTAAATAGCAGTGGTTCTATTGTCACCCTCTCTATTCGAGGCCAATCAAAATGATTCTAAGGGGAAGATTTTGATGTATTAATTGGGTTACCTGTAGGTGGGTTAGGAAAGGAAATATTGTTTATGGAGGGTCGAGTGTGAGTCTCATAGGGATAAGGCATGTACAGGTAAGCATAAAATAGGGAAGGCTGGTAAGTGGGTTGGTGTGGTGTATTCTTGGGTAAGTGATTTGCAGTCATGTGAACCTCTCTATCTTTCTTTTGAAAACCAAGCTTTTTGGAGTTCTTTGTCGATCGACTCAACTTTGCTTCTCTAGTGGCATCTTGCTCCACCATGATAATCACATCAAAAAAATGATACCATCGAGCAAATTCTCAAAGTACATCCCATCCATAGTCTTAACAGAGAGATAAACAATTTCTTTCTCATTCAGCGATGGTTGGACTTGAGAAGCTTTCTTCCTCCACCTTTGAGCATACTCTCTGAAAGCCTCTACGCTGATCTTCCTCATCTTCTAAAGCTCAAAGCAATTGGGGGCAATGTCAGTAATGAACTCATACTGCTTCACAAACAATTCTGCCAAACTTTACTAGCTTCTTGTTTGATTTTTGTCAAGTTAAAGGAACCAAGTCAAATCTCCGCCTACCAAGCTATGCTAAAAACAGTGAATCATCAACACCTCAATCCTATAGTATGAAACCATGCTCTGAGTTCCATGATAATATGAACCATAGGATAAGTCTTTCTTTCAAATTTCTCAAAGTCTAGAACCTTGAAGTTTGTAGGTATCTCAATATCAAGGAACAAATAGAAATACTGAACATCCAATCTTCCACAAGCTTCTAGCCATTGCATGGCCCTTACTTTTTTTTCCAATATCTCCATTTTACTGAACATCCTAGTGTCCTCTTCCCTAACTGTCTCATGATTTGTAGATCTTTTCTCTTGATGATTTTGGGTTATAATCACAACCTTAGGTTGATCATCATTATTAGCTTGATTAGTGGGGTCTCCTTCAACATTGTCATAGTTATGTGGCTTCTCAGAGTTAGAGGTGTTGTTGTTAGAGTTGTTGTTAGGGTTTGGTTCCTTGTTCGAGGACAAATCCTTCAGCATATTCAATATTTGCTCAAAATTTCCCTCTAATTTCTTCAGCCTTTGTTGTACTGTAAGCTTAGGTTTCCCTGTCTTTCCATTATTGTCATCCATTTGGAAAAGGTCAAGGTTAAATTGTTTAGTGCGGGCACCAGTTAGGATGGGACTTCGAATTTGAGCAAACTTGCGATGTGGCACAATGATGAGCAATATCAGAAACTAGAAAGAAATAGTGCAGACTCTGTGTTTGAATTTTGAAATCAATTTTTTTAAACAAAAGAAGCCAAGATTCCAAATGACAAATCATTTTTATTTTTTTGGAGAAAACACGAATGTAAAGCTGGTAGAGACTAAAATGTCGTGGTTCTAGCTCTAACAAATTAAAAAATTTATTTAAAATTGAATTATGACAAAATGTAGTATAATGGTACGCAACTTAGGTCGTCTCCCAATGATGTTGGTGAACTAATAGACTTTGCAACAAGGGGGTTTCTTAATAAGTGCATAAAACAAAAAGAGAATATAAACTAAAAACAAGGAAATAACTAACAATTAACTAAAGCACTAACATAAGGATTTCCTAGGCCAAGAAACCATCTATTATTGACACACACATTTCATCAAACACATAATAGGTGACTAGCTTGTGCCTAGAATCATGCAATCACACAACCTTGGCACCATGATTCACTTAATAATGAATCAATCACCAAGAATTTGGTTAGCATACAACACCTAAGTAATTGAGATCTTAATCCCTAAATGCATACACTAACTTGAGCACCAATTACATTAGTCTAACCTCAATCAATAATTAATTCCAATTTTCTATGCTAACCAAGTATTCATTAATCAATCAATCAATTCATGCCTAGTCAATAATCCTAATTATGCATCCAAACTACAATCATGAATTAGCATACAAAATCAAGATTAATTCAAACCATATACTCACATATTCACACATCGTAATCAATCAATTAATCAACATAAACATACGAGGAATGGAAGGAATGTGAGAAAAGGAAAATCAAGAAACCAAACCATGTATTCATTGAATATGCAAGCCTCAAGACAAACCCTTGGGCTTGGAGAATACTTAATGCTAGTTCCAAACTCACTCCTCCATGGAGAAACTACAATAAAAGTACAAAATAAAACTAACCTAAGAGAAGTATAGAGTGGGTGAGGAAGAAGATGGGTGAAGAGGAGAAGAGTTGAGGTAGAGCAAGGAAGAAGAGATGGAAAGAGAGGGAGAAAAGGAGGAGAGGCTAAAACTACTCTAACCTAAGTTAATTTGAGTAAAAGAGTCATGTGTCTCTATTTTAAGAGTTTTGGGATCATTTAAAGACCCAAAAACTCACTAAAACGCGCACAGCACTGTCATAGCTCATTGCAGCGACACTGTCTCACTACCAAAAGTTGCAAAGGGCAACACCAATACTTACTGCAGCGACCCTAGCTCGATGTAGTAGGTTTTATCAAGTTTTGATCCCTAAAAAGACTGAACTATTCTTGGTGTCTTCATGAAAGTTGTAGATTGTTTTCTACTCATTGAAATAGACACCTTATTTTCCTGATTTGGACTCCGGATGAGAAAGATATGTCATGATTATTGAAGCATACCTAATCTAGAAATTCAGCAGCTCAGTTATGACTTCTGGGCTTATTTTGACCAGCTAGCTTTTTTTATCCAGCTTTTGAGCTCCCAATGAAAGTTGTTAATAAACCTCTTAGCTTTCCTACAAGCCAAAGAGCAAAAGTTTTAGAGGTCTACAACTCCTATTAAGCATAAAATACATAACAGTGCTAGAAGTGAAATTATGCAGAAAATTCTCATTAATGCTCAAATCAATATCCAAACTCAAATATGATGAAAATGCATACAATTAAGCATAAAAGAGAACTAAGACACTAAGAATAGGGTACAAAATATGTATAAGAATGCATACTTATTAGAAGCCTATGGACTTGAAGAAAAAATGTGTTTGTACCATGGATAAAAATGATTTTTTTTTCCTTGCATGAGCTTATTTCTAAAAAAGTGATCACATTTGTACCTAAACATCTAGGTGACTTTATCAGTGCATGGCTAATGGGATGGATCTACACTTCTAAAAGTTAATGATCCCCAGATTGTTCCTATCTTAAGAGATAAGAACCTGGTTTATAAACTAATTACAAGTAGGGATGAATCTTCTCAGTATGATTAATTCATAAAAATAATGACAATTGAGTGGTGTCTTAACAAATACCAAATGGGCATAAAGCCCCTCAATAAAAATGTTGGACCCTTCCTAATCCTCCAGTAGTACAAGCTCCTGTGTAAGTTAAGGGATAGTGAATATGTATGTGAGAATAAAGCCCAAGAGATATGTGCAAAAATAAATGACAAGTCATCTACCTTAATGTTTTAGTGACAAGGCAAGTAAGTCAATTATTTATAGATACAATAAGCAATTATTTACAAATAAAAGGAAACAAATTATAAAATAAATTTAACTAGGAAAAATAAAAATTATTCAAGTTATAATTTTTTGCACAGCTCACTTCATTAGACTTAACTCTCTAACTATCCCAAGTGGAGTCACCAAACTATCACATCATCCCTGGATGGCACCGTGATGAGAAAAAATGAATTTTAATTCAATGTTTCAATAAAGTCACCACCAATTTTTATTTTTGGTAAAAATGAGAAGAACCTTTAATTTTGACAAAACTGGTCTTTTTAAAAACAATTAGGTTCGAGAGTCTAATTATGATTAGAGAATAGTGAAAACTTAATCCTACGGTGCCCCTTATATGTCCGTCTAACGACAATTACACAAAATTCATTGTGCAAACTAAATGATAACTTTAATAATGTTATTTTCCCCAAAAAAGAATTAAAGCCTACAAAATATTTACAAATGTTATTAGTAAAAATATTCACAAATTAAAATAGAAACAAAATTTAGGAAAATTTAATTTTGCCTTGACAGAAAAATATCTACTTTTCATTTCCTTTAGTGTAATGAGGAATTCAAAGTCACGTAGTTCTTTTAAAAATAATTGTATGTTGGGTTAATTTTATTTTAGAAAAATGCATATATTTAAAAGAGGTGAAATACGTTTTTGTACAGGATTCAAAGTAGTATTAGGCTACTCAATAAATCATTTACGATTCAACAGTTGTAAAGGAAGCACCAACATTTCAGTCATAACTATTGATTGTTGCACGGATAACAACATTTATTTTTGTGTTTTACAAGACCTTTTATTTTTAAACATGCTAGCATCCTAATATCCTATTAGACAAAATAAGAAACCCAAAACAAAAAATAAAGATCAAAAAAATAAAAGAAGATGAGAAAGACCAAAAAAATAAAATGCTATCCCAAAATGTTTTAAAACACAAAAAACAAGCCCAAGTAGAGTGACCCAAATACACAAATGACCAACCAAGAAAAGAAACCCGGCAATAGAAGTTGCCCGAACTAAAAGAACACTAACATTAAAAAACATCATCAACTTAAAAACATAAGGGATATGATTCAAACAAAAAAAAAACTAATGCTCATTTTAGGCCATGATTTTTAAAATGAGTCAAATTAGTCCTTAACATTACAAACTTAAAGTCAAGTTAGTCCCTTATTCCACTTTTATTTAACATTTTATCAATTAAATGATGATGTATAACATAAGTGATATCTTATCATATTACGTGTCATCTGAAATTGAATAAAATAAATCATTTTATGACTTATAATGAATATTTAAATGACTCATTTTGTATAATTTTAAACACCAAAATAAGTTATTTTAAATTTTATTTTACTTTAGATGACATATGGTATGTTAAGATATTACTTAAGGTTACCTATCATCATTTAATTGCTAGAATATTAAGTAAGAGTGGGTTAAGGGACTAACATGACTTACATTTTGCAATATCAGGGACTAATTTGACTCATTTTAAAAGTCAGAGACTAAAATGAATATTAACTCAAAAAAAATTAAACTAATCTAACTCCCTAGAGTAAATTTTTTGCTAAATGCACAAAAAGTGAAGAAGCAGAGCAAGGATAATGGAGGGTGGCGGAGCAAAGAGGGCAATAGGGGAGGAGGCAACGCGACAGCAGAACCACAGCTTCACAGTGGCAGAATCACAGCTTAACGGCAGCATAGCGAGCGTGATAGTGAAGGTTGGCCCTGCGTCATTACAATATATGGGTGTTCATGAGCTTCGCGGTCATGGTTGTTAGAAGAAGGCATAGCTCACACAGGACACCCACAAAGTGCAATGACGCAACGCCAACCTTTGTTGTCATGCTTGTCGTGCTACCGTGAAGTCGTGCTGTTGCCCCCGGGTCGCCTCTTCCCATATTGCTTTGTTTGCACCTCTGCCCTCCATTACCCTTACTCTACTTCTTTACTTTTTTTTTGTATGCAGCAACAAATTAGATCTAGGGATTTAGATTTATTTTATTTTGCATCAAATCCCTTTTTGCTTTTGAGTCGAGTACTTTTTTAAAACAAAATTTTAGAGTTAGCTTGTGCCACTTTAATTGTTGGGTTTCTTTCTTTGTTTGTTCATGAGTCTTTGTTTGTTTTTGGGTCAGTGTACTTGGGTTTTAAAACTTTTTGGGCTAGGCATGTTTGGTTTTTTTTTTTGGGTCTTTCTCTTCTATTTTTTGTTTTGTTTTAGTCTATTATTTTGTATAATAGGATATTAGGACATTGGTATGGTTAAAAAATAAAAGGTCTTACAAAACACAAAAATAAACGTTTTTTGTTACTCGTGCAATAGTCAATAGTTATGACTTCGAAGCTAGTGCTTCCTTTATAATTGTTGAATTGTAATGGGTTTACTGAGTAGTTTAATAATACTTTATATCCTGTGCAAAAATGGATTTCACCTCTTTTAAATATATGCATTTTTTATGAAATAAAATGAGCTCAAGACACAATTACTCTTAAGAGAATTGCATAACTTTGAATTCTATATTGCACCAGAGGATATATAGGATTAGATTTTTTCTGTCTAGTCAAAATTAAATTTTCCTAAATTTTGTTTCTATTTTAATTTGTGAATATTTTTACTAATTAACGTTTGTAAATATTTTTTAGGCTCTAATTCTTTTTTGGGGAAAATAAAATTATTAAAGTTGTCATTTAATTTGCACAACAAATTTTGAGTAATCATCGTGAGACGAGTGTATTAAGGGTGCAGTGGGATTAAGTTTCCACCCTTCCCTAATCGTAATTAGACTTTTGAACCCAATTGTTTTTAAAAAGACCAGTTTTGCCAAAATTAAAGTTTTGTCCAATGTTTTCCAAAAATAAAAATTGTTAGCAACTCCATTGAACCATTGAATCAAAATTCATTTTTTCTCGTCACGGCACCCTTCGGGGACATTATGACAATGTCATTGCAAAAATCCACATAAATCTCAAGAGCCAAGTATATAATGTTTTAGACCTTTAGGTGTCATTACCCTTTCTAGGCTTGAGATTAGGGAGCTCGTGGTCTAGAATTGTTCCCAACCCCACCATTTGACGTTCAATCTCCAATCTCTTCACCCTTATTGAGTTATAGACTAGGGGTGCTCGTAGCTGTCCTTGGAACTACCTTATAATGTTTGGTCTCCAATCTCTTCACCCTTTATAGGCTCAAGTATGGGAGGCTCGTGGTCCGGACGATTGTCTCGAACCCAACCTAGGTATTGCCTCTAGTATTTTCATCACCCTTTTTGGGCTTGAGACTAGGGGGCTTATGGTCCAAATGGTCATCCCCAAAGACTCGTCACCTGGCCCCCTGAACCCCAACTCGACCCTCACCCGCTTACCTAGGTCAAGCTGGAATCCTGTGTCGTCCTCCCATCACGTTAGTGACCCTTTTGATCTTTGCCATAATGAATGCTCCCCCTGTTATTGCCATCATGGCTATCAAGCCATATATGACCTACCTCTTTGCTTGAGAAGCTCACTACAGTCCTAACCTAAACACCAACCTACTCTATCTTACTAAGAGAGGAATAACCGTTAATGTAAAAGTTTTTTACAATAATATTTAATCTTGTGTTGCTATGTTATTAAAAGTGTTTGGTTTTTCTAATAAATATCTCAAAAGTCATACATACGGAGCTATATAATCGATTGATAGTGTAAAATAACTTACACAATCCGAATATCAAAATTAATTTCTATAAATAATTACTTCTTTTTACTCATCTTCAAACATTGATTTTCCTTTAATTTTTTGCATATAAATTGTGGTTTATATGATTCCAGACTTCATTAAGGAGCATATACATGACTTTGGCCATTATTCACAGTATAAGGAATACATATATATAGTACAATATATGAAATAAGAATGATAATCAGCGTGGCATAAGATTCACAAGCTTCTAGGAGAGGAAAAAGAAATTTCTGTTCGGAGATGAGTGAAAGCTATAACACAGAAAGTAATGGTCGATAAATATCTTCAAGTAGCTTCATTTATAAGTATCTTTCGATTCAAAACTCAATAAATATCAAATATACCACTAAGATCCTCTTGGTTCTTGTGCTTGGAGAAACGAACATGGTCTAATATCGAATGATTATATTAGTTTCACCTTAGGGTGTACATTTGAACATGTGAGACAGTATTTTCTTCTTTTTCCTTTTTTTTGTAATAAGCAGTATTTACTTTTACCTGTTGATCATGTCATAGTTTTTTGTTGTTTTTTTTTTCCTTGTTTTCGATGAAATAGATGTCAGAATTTTGTCCTCAATAAATGTGATACAGGGGTTCTTCATTTTATAAAACTTTGTATTGTCACAACCTTACTTTCTTTTGCTATAATATACATGACTTCTTAAAATTGAGAATAGTGAATTCTGCTATTGCTATGCAGTTCGAAACCATGTGGATTTTAGTTTTTCTTGTTCTGATTAATTATAAGATTAGTGTTGTGAAAAGGAAATTAAGTAATTTAGAACATGTCATGAAATTGTTCTTAAATTAATATGAACACACGGGTGATGAAAAGCATATCATTGGTAGTTTAAATGATCCAGAAACAATCATTATATCTTCTTTAGATTCTTTACATCCAAACTAAAGACTGTTCCTTAAAATGCTTTCTAATAAAGCAAAAGCAGGTGAATGCTTCCTTTCTTTTACACCATTATTCTTTCACCTTTACATTCTTTCACTTGTTGCTTATATTTATTTCACTTGTCCATTTTGTGATAAACGAGACTTCAACATAAGCAACAAAGTAGCTGCTGATGACCAAACCAAACATTTGGGTAGAAGGCACAATTGTGAATCACTAATTACAACTATTAAAGAAGTGTTCTTTGAACAACAACGTGATTTCATTCATGTTCTGACACTAATATATACAACAAGATTAATTCATACTATCAAGCTACAAGTAAACAAAATGAATCATTCCATAATGGGAGTGATACTAATGTATCTCGTCAATACTCCTTCTCAAGTTGGTGCATAGAGCGACGAAATGCCCAACTTGCCAAGTGTTGATGGGCTTCCCTTCTCATGGAGGCCAAACAACTAATTAAAACAAAAACACTACGGTAAGCATGAATTGAGAAAAAGCACAAAATGTGAATGTACAAGCAATAGCCGCGAGAAGAAGAAAGAAAAGGGCACTACAGGGTTCATCATCAGATGGATAAACATGCTCTGTTTACCATAAAAATTTAGTATGTTGTTCCTAATGTTGAGCTTAATAATTTGATATAGCCTATTAATTTTATTGCCTTCTTTGGTGGCTGTTTTGTGATATCCACATTGTGGGGTTATATGGTTGTGTTTCGCCAATTGGATGAGTATTCTGTTGATTATTGAGATTTGCTAGTACTACCAGGAAGAGTGATTGTACTCCCATTGATCATAGTGGAAGTTTTTGCTGGACTAGGTCACATGGGTTTTTTGTCCTTCTAATTGGGGGTTTTCTCACGTTAAAAATTGTGGTGCCTCATGTTTTATTTTTTCTGCCAAATTATTATACTACCTAGACTATTTTTAGCACTAATTATTTAACTACATAGGTGTGGGGAGATATTTTTGCTTCTGTTGTTGATAACAGGTTCATTCCTAAGATTTCCATAACAAAGTGGTATAAGAGCTTTAGTTAATTTTTTTAATTTTATCTATGCACTTTAAATAGAGGAATATCAGGGGTCAAATATGATTAAGTTGAATCTCAAAAATTAGTTTAGAAGAACCTCATGAAAGATACGAGTTGTAGGATCCTGTTGAAGGAGATAAATATACGCTTGCAAATAAGTTTGAAGTCGAATGGAATAGAAAAGTTGTTGCTTTGATTAAGCAGTGGTTGAATCTTAGTATGTATCCATATGTTGACAAAGAAACTAATGCCCAGAGTATGTGGCAGAAATTGACAGATTTATATAAGAGAAAGAATGTGCAAAATAAGACATAGTTGATTTTAAAGTTGGTAAATATAAAATATAAAGAAGGTGACTCAATGCCAAAGCATTTGAGTAGCTTCCCGGAGATTGTCAATCAGTTGACAACCAATGAGATTACATTGTTTGATGAGTTGCAGAAATTATTGTTGTTTGACTTCTTTACCTGATAGTTGGGAAGTCCTGGTTATGACATTGACTAACTCAGCTCCAAATGGAAAGTTGAAGTTGGCAATGGTTAAAGAAAGCATCTTCAATGAAGATGCCAGAAAAAGAAAGCAGGGTTTGATTAGTGCCTCCACCTAGTTAGAAGCATTTGTTGTAGAGTCATAGGGAGAAGCTAGAGTAGAAGACCTCATAATACTGATAGGTTAAGAGCTGCAGCAAGTCAAGATGTAACGCCAAGACAAGAAAGGAATTTAATTGCTATCATTATGGCAAGTCGGGACACATCAAAAGGCATTGTAAGTACTTGAAAAAAGAGAAATCAAGAGAAGGAGATGAAGACAAAAATAGTAACAATGATAAAGACACTGCTGCTATTTCATATGATGATATCCTTATTCTACATCATGAGAACCTCATAAATCTTGCATGTGATGATTCCAGTCGGATCATGAATTTTCGTGTCTCATGTCATGTTACTTCTAGGTGTGAGTTTTTCTCTACTTATACTGCTGGTGACTTTGGCAGAATAAGATTAGGAGATGAAGGGATATGCAAGATTATTGATATAGGAGATGTGTGGCTTGAAACTAGCATGGGATGCAGATTACAGCTGAAGAATGTTAGGTATGTGCCTGATATGCATCTTAGCTTGATGTCAATCAAAGCATTGGATGAAGAAGGTTACAACACTACCTTTGGTGGTGGAAAATTCAAAATCATCAAAAAGCTGCTGGTTGTTGTAAAAGAAGATAATAGTTTCACCACTCTTTACTAGTTACCCAGAAAGTTGTGCAAAGAGAATATGAATGTTATTGATGATTCCTCTTCAGACTTGTGGCATATGCATATTGGCCACTTGAGTGAAAAAAGGACTTGGTGTTCTAGCCAAGAATTAGTCTCTTTCGGTAAAAGGTACGTCTCTAAAGACTTGTACTCATTGTTTTGTTAGAAAGCATGCTAGAGTAGCTTTTCATTATTCAAGACCTCATAGGAGACCACATATTCTAGATTTAGTTCACACTAGTGTTTCCAGTATGGACACAAAAACATTATGATGTCCATCATATTTTGTGACATTTATTTATGAGCATTCTCGGAAAGTGTGAGATTTTGTGTTGAAATCTAAAGATAAGGTGCTTGGAGATTTCAAAAGCTTCCATGCAAGTGTTGAAAGAGAAAAAGGAATGAAACTGAAATGCGTCCGAGTAGATAATGGTGGTAAGTACAGGGGCCCGTTTGAAGACTATTATAGAAAACATGGGATCAGGCTTGAGAAAATAGTTCCTAAGACTCCTCAGCATAATAGAGTTGTAGAGAGAATGAATCGTACAATCAATGATAGAATTAAGTGTATGCTCTCTCATGCAATATTGCCCAAATCCTTTTGGGGTGAAATAATGAGAACTACAGTGGATTTGATCAGCATTTCTCCTTCAGCTCCTCTATATAGTTATGTTCCACAGAGAGTATAGACAGGGAAAAATGTCTCATATAGCCACTTGAGAGTGTTTGGCTATAGGGCTTTTGTTCATATTCCAAGAGATGAGAGTTCCAAGCTTAATGGGAAGTCCAAGCAGTGTGTCTTTATTGGTTATCATCATGAAGACTTTGGTTATAGGTTATAGGATTTGGCAAGTAAGAGAATAATCAAAAGTCGAGATGAGATCTTTCTTGAAGACCAAACCATTGAAGATTTTGAAAAGTCAGATAAACAAGTGCATGTTACTAGAAGTGGCAATAATATTGATCTAGAGTCTCCTCTTAGTGCTCTTGTTGATGGAGGAGATGCAGAGATTGATGATGGCAATACAAGTGATGAGCCTGTACTTACTCTTAATGTGCCAGTTGAGCAAGTTCCACCAGAACCACTAGTTGTGCCACAATTAAGAAGATCTACAAGACCGCATCAGTCTTCTAAGAAATATCCTTTAGATGAGTATGTGATGATCTCTTATAGTGAAGAGTCAGAGAACTACCAAGAGGCTATTTCTAATGAGCATAAAGACAAATGGTTGAAGGTCATGCGAGAAGAAATGAATTCCTTGCATGAGAATCACACCTTTAGGTTGATGAAGTTGCCAAAAGGTAGAAAAGCACTCAAAAATAAATGGGTGTTCAAGTTGAAAATTGAAGATAATGTCTCACAGCCAAGGTACAGATCAAGGTTGGTTGTAAAAGGTTTTGAGCAGAAGAAAAGAGTTAATTTTGAAGAGATTTTCTCATCGGTGGTGAAGATGTCCTCTATTCAAGTTGTGCTTAGTTTAGCAGCAAGCTTGAATTTAGAGGTTGAGCAGCTTGATGTGAAGAATGTATTCCTTCATGGTGACTTAGAGAAAGAAATTTATATGGAACAACCAGAAGATTTCAAGGTTAAAGGAAAAGAGCTGCTTGTGTGCAAATTGAAGAAAAGTCTATATGGCCTCAAGCAAGTACCAAGGCAATGGTTTAAGAAATTTGATTCTTTCATGGCCGATCATGGGTATAGTAAGACTACTTCGGACCATTGCATATTTGTCAAGAAATATGATGGTGATTTCATAATTCTCTTACTTTATGTGGATGACATGCTGATTGTTGGTCATAACAAACAGAAGATTTATAATCTTAAGAGGAACTTGAGCAAGTCCTTTGCTATGAAAAACTTAGGTTCTGCAAAGCAAATCCTTAGCATGAGGATTACTCATGACAGGAAGAATAGTAAGTTGTGGTTATCTCAGTAAAGTACATTGAGAAGGTGTTGGAGAGGTTTAACATGAGTAATTCAAAGCCTGTTAGTACACCACTTGCTAGTCATTTCAAGTTGCATTCACAACAATGTCCTACAGGTGAGACAAAAAAAGAAGAGATGAACAAGGTTCCATATGTGTTTATAGTGGGCAGTTTGATGTATGCTGCGGTATGTACTAGGCCAGATATTGCTCATGTTGTTGGTATTGTTAGTTGGTTTCTCTCTAATCCTGGTAAGGATCATCGACAAGTTGTAAAGTAGATTTTCAAGTATCTTTGGGGAACTTCTAGAGTTTGTTTTTGCTTTGGTAGTGGTCAGCCTGTGTTAGATAGTTACACAGCTATGGATATGGCTGGTGATCTTGACTCTAGGAAATCTACTTCCGGGTACTTGATGACTTTTGTAGGGGGAGCCATGTCATGGCAGTCCAGACTTCAGAAATGTGTTGCTTTGTCTTCCACTAAGGCCGAATATATTGTTGTTATTGAAGCTTCAAAATAACTCTTGTAGATGTAGAAATTCCTACAAGATTTGGCCTTGATCAATAGAAGTTTGTGTTATTTTGTGATAGCCAAAGTGTTATCCATCTCAGTAAGAACCCGACATTTCATTCCAAGTCAAAGCACATTGAGTTGCGGTATCATTGGATACATGAAGTACTAGAGATAAAGTTGCTTTCATTGGAGAAGATCCATACTGATGACAATAGTTTAGATGTAATGACTAAAACTTTGCTGATGGTAAAGTTTGTTTCTTGCAAAGAAAAAGCAAACTTACTAAAGCAACGCATCCCTACTTGAGTCGGGAAGGGGGAGATTTGTTGATGGGCTTCCCTTCTTATGGGGCCCAACAACTAATAAAGAAAAGGAAACAAAAAAAAAGGAAAAATGCTACAGTAAGAATGAATTGAGAAAAAGCACAAAACGTGAATGTACGAGGAACATCACTGCGAGAAGAAGAAAGAAAAAGGCACTACAAGGTTCATTATCAAATGGGTAAACGTATTTCATTTATCATGAAAATTTAGTATGTTGTTCCTGATGTTGAGTTTGATGTTTGATATAGCTATTAATTTTATTGCCTTCTTTGGTGGTTGTTTTGTGATGCCCACATTGTGGAATTATATGTTTGTGTTCTGCCCTTTGGCTGAGTATTCTATTGATTATTGAAATTCCCTAGTACTACTAAGAAGACTAATTGTATTCCATTGATTATGGTGAAGGTTTTTGCTAGACTAGGTTCCATGGATTTTTTGTCTCTCTATTTGGGGGTTTTCCCACGTTAAAAATTGTGGTATCTTGTGTTTTATTTTTTCTGCTAAATTATTATATTGTCTAGAGTATTTTTTATACTACCAATTTAATTGCATAGGGGTACGGAAATATTTTTGCTTTCACTATTGATAACAGGTTTATTCCTAATATTTCCCCAACACCAAGCAACTCATGGAATCGGTCTCATCTAAGGGCCTTTGTGAAGACATCAGCCAATTGGTATTAGTAGAGATAAACCAAAGAACCAAAACACGAGATTCAATATGTTGTTGGGTAAAGTGGCAATCAAATTCTAGTTCGTTCATGGAAAACATGATTTGTTGCAATTTGAAGAGCGGCTTGATTATCATAGAAAAAGGGTGCAAAGGAGTCACAAGGCATTTTTAGTTTACGTAGGAGGTGCACTAACTATATAAGCTCACTAGTGGTGGTAGCCATAGCTCTATATTCTGCTTCTGTTGAAGAATGAGAAACAAGTTATTGCTTTTTAGAGCGCCATGAGATAGGGCACAGTCCAAGGAAAATGATATAACCTGTGGTAGACCTGCTAGTGGTGGGACATCCTACCCAATTTGCATCACAATAAGCTCGTAAACTAAGTGGGCTTGTAGCTAGGAATAAGAGGCCTTGGCCTAGTGAAAGCTCAAGATAATGCAAGACTCTTAGGGCTGCCTCTATGTACGGTTGATATGGATCATGCATAAGCACCTAGGTCAGAGCAAATGGCCCCATTCCTAAAAATAACTTGTGTTGTTGATCCATTGGTGAAGTTGTAGGTTTGCAACCCAAAAGCCCACATTCTTTCAATATGTTGGGATTGTACTTTCTTCTACTAAGTGCCAAGCTTGATGCTGACTGGGCCACTTATATGCTAAGAAAATATTTCAATTTCCAAGATCTTTAATTTTGAACGTATCATCTAGGAATTTCTTCAATCAAGTAATGCCATTTTGATTTGTTTTAGTGACTATGACATCGTCAACATAAATGAGCACTACAATAGATGAAGGTCCATCATGGTAAATAAACAATTAGTGGTCCACATGGGATTGCACATAGTCAAGTTGAAGAAGAGAGGTAATGAATTACTAATATATATATGCTTGTTTGAGTCCATATAATGATTTTTGCAACCTACAAACTCATTGCTTCCTCTCTTGTGCAAATCCTTGTGCTATCTTCATGTAGACTTCTTCCTTAAGATCACCATGTAAGAAAACATTATTTACAACAATCTAGCATAATCCCTAATTTCAGATTGCAGCAATAGCCAACAAACATCGAATTGTGACCAATTTGGCCAGGGGCCAAAATTCTTATAAAAGTCTTTCCCTTCAATATGTGTGTAGCTTTTAGCAACTAAACGTGATTTATAGCCCTCAATGCTCCTATCTAGATGGTACTTAATCTTGTATACCCAATTGGAGTCAATAACTAGTTTTCATGGAAGAAGGTATTGTAAGGTCCATGTTTGACTTTCTTCAAGTGCTTGAATTTCTTTTGCCATTGCTTGTCACCATGTTTAATTGCCTCATATATATACAACAATAGGGTTCACCAATGAAGGGAAGGAAATAATGAATAAAAGGAAAACATATAGTTAAAGATTCCAACACTAATTATAGAATCAAATTAATTCCTAATATCAAGCTACAAGAAAACAAAATGAATCATTCCATAATAGGAGAGATACTAATGTGTCTCATCAATACCTACCAATGTTCAAAGTTGGTACAGAAACTCTCGTGCTCGTGCCACTCTATTACCAAAGCCTAGCTTCTGGTCCTATTTCCATCTTTTCATATCATACAGGAAAAAGGGTACCAGCTTCTTCCTTGGGCCAGGCTCCTCAACTTGTGCATTCTTGGATTTGATGCCCATCAACCATGCCTCCACACAACCCCATTCTAATTAGTATGCTATTCATCACTAGTGAATTGATCCTGCAAATAAAATGATCTATGTTCCTCATTGTGGCTTAAGTGCTTGTATTTAAAAATGATTATTTGGTGGTCTCCACCAGCAAGATCTGTTAGGTATTGGTTAATTCACATCTAGAGAATTTGAACACCACTGACCACTCCTTTGAGTATGCCTTTTGTTTCCTGACCTTACCTATCATTAATTCATATCACAATTGGAAACAACTATATTTTCTTTAAATTTTCCTTTTTTTCTTTTTATATTTATATCTATTCCAGTGATCATCATAGCTATACAATATCCGTAAATTGTAATAGTGAGCAATGAAGATTGGCTGAATCTCAATGTATTATAGAGTTCTGTTACACAGCTAAAACTACCACACTGAGAAGCAAATCACTACCTTTTAACTTTTTGTAAGCCACTAACTTTCACTCTTATGAAATAATGCTAGGCTTCTTTTACCAATGTAGTGTTATTTTAGAAACTATTTGCAGAGATAGTGCTGTTTTAAGACAATTCACATGTCTAGGGTGGTTTTTGCCATATTGGCAGCCACCCTAAATTTTTTTATATATTACAGTAGTAGTGTTAGATCAACATACATCACTAGTGGTGTTAAGTGAAGATGCATCACTCTTCATAGGCTGCCATATGAGAGCATATCGTGAATGACGTTACTTCAAGTAGAACCACTCACCAATTTAAATTGTGATGCTAATTTAAATTGTGTTGTTTTAGCTATAGATCGTCATATTAATGTATTTTCATAACATGCATCATGTTTTCTATTTTAAATTTAGACTATGTTGTTTAATTTAATTAGAAATTTTCCTCTTTATTTTCATCACAGGTCCCCATTTCTTATTGCTTATGTAAATTCAAATTTCCACAAATAGTTGCAGGTTCATACAAAAGAAATAAAAAAAAATCCAAAGAGAGATTTTTTTTTAAAAAAAATATAACTCTTTTACTCAATAAAGCATCTACATGAGACATGCTAATACTAGTCATATTCTTAAAAGTATTTTTTGAGTAACTATAAAAATGAGTTTCATGTTGATGCATGGATAGTGTAAAAATATTTTGTATGATCATCTAATCACATTCTTTTATTTGAATTTCTTTTCAAGTAGTGAATGTAAAAATCAATTATCATAACTGATATAACAATACATAATTGGATAATTACATAAAAATATTTTATACTATCAATATATAAAAATTAAATTCACATATAAACACATTTTGCTAGTAAATTTACATAAATGTGATGCGAGTAAGTCATGGGAACGATATAGTAGCTACGTGGCAGCATTTGATAAGTAGCTCTACTTTGAAGTAGCGCCATTCACAATATGCTAACATGTGGTGGCCTAGAGAGAGGTGCATCTCACTTAGTGCCACACGTGGTGCATGTTGACCTAGTGCCACTATCATAATATAAAAATTTATAGTGGTTGCCAACTGACCGGAGACATGTAAAGTATTTTAAAACAACACTATAGCCTATAGTATTAAAAACCGGTTTCGACTGGCCGGTTCGACTGGAAAACCGGTGAACCGGTGAACCGGTCGTGAAACCGCCCGAGTTAGTACTTGGATCGGTTCCGCATCAAAACCGGTGTGACCCGGTTTGACTCAACCGGCTTTGTATCAAAACCGATGACTCGGCCGGTCGAACTGGGTTGGACCGATCGAGTTTTTTTTTTTTTTTGCTTTTTTTGCTTTGTTGTTCTAAATGATGAATTTTTCAAAAACCTTAAAAAAAAAATCTAATTTGACTTATAGAAAAATACAATAACTTTATTTGTATGGTCATAACTTATGAGTTTGTGATGTTAAACTTTACAAGTTTGCTTGTATAATTATATTTTAAACTTGTCAATTGTAATTCGTGAATGTGAAATGTGAATAATATTTTGAAATTTATGTTATTTATTTATACTTTTATATTTAGACCCTTTAAAAAGTATTAAATTGTTAATTAGTTATCATTTTATTGTATTTTATTTAAATTTTTATACTTTTTTTGTATAAATCAGTTCAACCTGGATTCGACCAACGACTCCACCTGGTTAAACCAGGTGGCCAAAGACTTCAACCGAGTCGATAACCGGTCCGAGTCTGGAAACTACGCTATAGCCAACAATGTTACTCAATCGGACACTTTCTGCCAGAACTGAATTTGCTTGAAACAGGTGGCATCCGAGTGGGTTGATGCCTCAATTTTGTTTTCTCCATAATTTCTATATTTTCGCTCTACTACCCTATAAATGTTAACACATGGTTCTAGTACATCATATTCTTTCCCGTATTGTGTATGTGTGTTTTGTCCCTGAAATAAAGCGAAGTAAACGTATTATAAGTTTCACTAAAACAAAGTATCATAACTTACAGAAATGTTTACAGACTCCGATGATATTAAAACTGTAAGAACATTCAGAATACATTAATGGAAATAGGATCAAGAACTAATGTGGTTCATAGTTTACAATTTTAGAGAGTAAAAAATTAATTTCTAAATTTCAGAGATTAGTGACTAACGTATACAACTTTAGAGAATAAGTTTAGCATTTACTCATCATCACAAACTCAGCTCATATTTTAAGATCAAATTGAATAGGCATATTCAAACAAGCAACACAAAATTTCATCTTTGCTATCCAATAGCACTCAACCCACTGCATAATTTCTCAATTCTCAACATCACTATGAACTCAACACATAATCCCATTTCCTCCTGTCAGCTTCAGTTCCATACTCAACAGATTGATCTTCATCCACCAACTCATTTAACCGGATTATACATTGCATCATCCACTTACCCAAAATTACAGCTTATGCTTTATTTGAGCCAAAGCGCCTCTCAACTCAATTTAACAAAAAGTTGTGCGAACAAGAATATAAACACTACTAGAGATTCTGCTGTTGACCTATGAAAAGCAGATGCAAATTTCATCCATAGTTGGGGACCTGAGATGAAAATGACCGCACATTGTCCCAGGTAGGTTCATAGGATATGCATGCAGGGATGGGACGGTCACTACGAAGATGAGTGTCTCCATCTTCGGCGTGGTGGGGTTATTTGGAAGATAGAACTGATTAGATGAAGTATGATAATGCTGTAGAAATAAAATGGGCTATGCTTTCAACTGCTTTAGCATCTTAATGAGGAAAAAACATAAAAAAGAATGCAGGTCCAATCCCACTTTGCATTGGTTTATCCTTACAGATGAGAACAAAGTGATGGATTTGGTCTGGTGGTCTGGTGCTACCATGCTTGATACAAGAACCAGCCAGTCTAATAATGGAAAGCTAGTCCTTGACTTCTTAGAGAATAAAGACATGCATACAAAATGTAAAATAATAATAATAATGTTGTCCAAAATCGATTGCTGCAGAAGTCAGTATAGTTTAAGCAAGTATCAGAAATTCGGTGATACACCCCTTTGGTACTCCATCCTTGTCAGACAGCCTTCTCTCTTCCTCCTCTTATTCCAGCACCTTCACACACTACATCATTCTTTACCACTATTAGCACAGTATCATACTCTGAACCTTTGTATACTTCGATGGGATTGTTTACCATGTCTATCTAGTGGCCTTTGGATCCTGCTCAACTCAATTAAAGCCTCAAATTCTCCAAGATGAAGAGCTAACAGAATGTGCAGAAAGTTGGTCTTTATTAGCCCAGAGAAAACACCAAAATAAATAAATCCAGGCATTTATACCTCTTGCAGGGTATAGACGGCAACTTGAGGGGAACATGCTTTGGCGCCTAGGTGTTCCTGAGAAAAGCTAGTCTCCCAGCCTGGTTGGCTAGTTCTTCATCGGACCTTCCAGCAAATACCTTGTGCTTGCTAGCGGGGCCTTACCTCTTTTGTGCAGTGCTCCTGACACTCTAGTCAAGAGCAGACCATCATCCACTGTCTGAAGGACTGTCCGCGTGCCAAGGAATTGAGGATTGGCTGTATTGATGAGAACTTCTTTATTGATGACCAATTCTCCTAGGTTCAGTCTCACTTTTACGGTCATTTATTTACGCTCTTCCTCGTTTCTTTATCATGAATTTAGATATTGAGAAACAATGTCATCCCAGAAGTGGAATATCCATTTGGTTTCTCGCAAAATTTATCAGCTGATTTCAAATTCGAATTTGAAGTGGAATATCCATTTGTTGAACTGAACATTAGCAAGTGCCCAATATAAAGCATATGATCTTAAAATTAAGAGCTTAACTCTATCCCCAAAACCTAGCTCAAGGGGAAAGGATTGCTCAAGTGTTTATAAAAGCTATTTATCTAGGTCATATGCCTTGCTGATGTGGAACTCAACGTTTCCAAACGGTTACTTGAACATACTTGTATAAATACCAAATCATAAAGAAGCTTAACCACATCTGCTAAAATGCTGGACAACAAAAAGTTGAAATTTGTTAAGAGTGGGGCAGAAGTCCACATGCCGGGGAAAAAAACAATTATAAAAAGAAAAGAGAGAGCGAGAAGGCATTCCATGTTCCATTTACCACCAAAAGCACAAATGAAGAAAATGTTTACTATAAATATATAATTAGGAAAAGTAACAAGTGAACCCTATTGCAATTTTAAATTTTATCCTGCAAAATTCATGAAATGCTCAATTTTTCCAGCTGATTTCTCAATTCACATATTTAAATTTCAAAAAGATCAATGTTCATATACAAACAAATTTATAACAAGCAGAAGTATAAAACAGATCAACCCAGTATGGACCACTTTTAGAAGGACATGGCCAAGAAAACTGCAGATGCGTTTTCAGGACAATATTTGTGACGGATTATAATAAAGAAAGGCTCTCCTACTTGTCGCAGACCTCAGTCTCATTTCAATAACTGAAAGTATTAGTGAATTACACAAAAGTAAACTTCAAATAAATAAATACTGAGTAATCATATGACACTATACTATTCTTCCCAGTTCCCAACACAGAGGAACAGTCAGAAACTTGGTGCTGAGATTCAGAGTTTACCTTATCCAAAAATTCTTTGTTATCAAATGACTGATCACTTGGAATGTCGTAAGGCAGTGTCCTTAGGAAACAACAGAGAAACAGGAACAACTATCAAATGCTAGTAATTAAAATAAATTTCAGCAATCATTCAAACACATACCCATAAAAATAAATAAATAAATAATACCTACTATTGCAGTTATATCCAGAAAGGAAATAAACTGCCAGATATAGATACAGGATTGTCTAATGTTACATCACAGTTGGCCACTCTACTTAGTCAAAACTGAGATTAAGCACTAGTCTTTGATACCAAATGAATCTCATAAAACAATAATTCTATAGTAAATTCCATAATCTTTTTTTTTTTTTTTCAAAGAAAGAAAAAGCTTTTACACAAACCCAAAATAAGTTAATTGTGGTATATTAATGATGTTAGCACAACTGCTGTTTTGGAAAATCTTATCAAAATTTTTAAGTTTCTTCTCAGGTCATAAATCAATATTCAGTAGGCATATCGCATACAGCAGTTCTTTTAGATCCTCATATGCGACTCAGAACCCCTCAAGACAAATGACTGTCTGAGCAAGGATTACCTTCATGGTAGTAACTGCAGTTTTTTTAGTCTGTTGATTTCATGCTTTCCTTAGTTTTTCACTCAGCCTCCTAAGAGAACCATTTAGATCCTCTCATGAATTTTTCGGATGACGGCTTCATGTGGGCAGAGATTAACATAAAGACCTTGCATAGGACAATATATGAGACCCTGTGTAAGGATGTAGGACCCTTTGCAGAAGGGCTTTTTGGTCTATCTTTCTCTTCACATAGCATGATCATCAGGAAAACTAAGCCACATCCTAAGCAACACATGCTAAGATGCTCATTAAATTTATCTTTTCAGGTAAAATGCTGAAGTCATAACTCATAATATCACAGATCACTCCTCTCCTCCTTTTCTTAATAAAAACATACAGATAAAGTCACCAAGGCTCAAACTACCAATTTTCATTTGATATCACATTGTAGTGGATCGAACCACACACAAGTCATTCAAATCTGTCATAACGACTGCAGAAGCCACCCTAAAATGGAAATATTATTTCCACAGAAAATTTGGTTTGGAATTGATGTATCAGAACATGGTTGCAGATGTGTAGCATTAAGCCTGGAGCTTACAGTTCAGCTTTACATTTAGCAAAATTTGAGTAAGTGTGAGGCAAGAATTTAGTTAAAATCTGCCAGAATAGTTTGATTCAACATCTTAGAGAGTCCTCCAGAAATTCACTGATCAAGGCAATGTATGGATTTAAGAAATCCCTTCTTCTGTCATCTTATCTCTCAATTTAGAGGCTTCATTAAGATCACCAATTCTAACGTAACCACTGATTAGTATATTATAGCTAACAACATTAGGAATCAAGCCCTTCTGATGAAGTTTACTAAACAGTCTCCGTGCTCGATCCATATGTCCTAATTTGCACAAACCATTTATTAGTGCATTATATGTAGTAATATTTGGAACAATCCCTCTTTCCAGCATCTCATTCCGTAAGTTGAAAGCATCATCCACATTGCCAGCAGCTGAACAAGCATGAATTAAGGTGCAGTATGTGAAATTATCAGGAAGAAAACCTCTAGACAACAAAAATGACAAAACACTTCTCGCTTTGTCAACCTTCCCAGACTTACAAAGCCCTGCAATAGCTATGTTGTAGACAATGTTATTGGGAAGAGAATTACATACAGCACTTTTATCTAGAGAATCAGCAATTTCCTGAGCTTCTAGACTTATGACATCATTTTTGACAAAACTATCCAAACACTTATGAACAGTAAGGAGATCAAAATCCACCATCTTTTCCAGGATCACAGTTGCTTCATTAATTCTGTCAGCCTTATAAAGGCTGCTAACAATTTTGCTACAGACCACCAGAGTGGGCGTGAACCCCCTTACAATCATCTCAAAATATAAATCAAAAGCTTTATCCAACTTCCCTTCATCACACCAACCAGAAATAAGGGTTCCATAGGTAACAGGACTTGGTGATAATCCTCTTGTTTGCATCTCTAAAAGGAGATCAGTGACACCAGTAGACTTCCTAGACTTAAAAAGTCCATTAATGAGGGAATTGTACATTTCAATGGATGGAGAAATTGCTTGTCTTTCCATTGCATCTTTAATTTTAAAAGCTTCAAGAACATTACCATTTTTACAATATCCATCAGTCAAGGTCCTATATGTTATTTCATCTGGTGAACATCCAAGTTCCTTCATCCTATCAAAAATAGCCACAGCTTCTACCACTTTACCCATCTTACACAATCCATTGATCATTGTATTGAATGCAACTGTGCTCTTAGTAAAACCCCTGCCTAAAATTTCTTTCCACAGCCTCATAGCCCTGTCAGAATCTCCCACTTTGAAAAAGCAATCAAGCAGCGTGCAATAGCTGACCTCACTCGGAGCCACACCTCTTTCTAACATCGACTGCCAAAGGCACAAAGCATCATCATACAATCCAGCATGAGCCAACCCCTTGAGAACAGTATTATAGGTCACAACCGATGCACTGATTCCTTCACGCAACATCTCATCACAAAGCATAAATCCTTTGCTGATTTTCCCTTCCCTGCAGTATCCATCTAACAGCGTATTATAGCTATAAGAATCTGGCTTTATACTCCAACCCACCATTTCCCTTAACACTTCCTCAGCTTTGCGAACCTGACCATGCTTACAGTACCCATTAACCAAAGAATTACAAACAAACACATTCATTTTCAATCCGGCTCTCAACATCTCATCTCGAATCCTAACAGCATCATCCATTCTTCCCACCTGGGAATACCCATCCACAAGCACACCATAAAGGCGTTCATCCGCAACCAGCAACTCATCCTCCTCCACCTCACGAAGCAACTTCTCCGCTTCGTCCATCCTACACTGCTTACAGTAACCCTTCATCAACAAGGTACAAGTAACCACATTCCTCAAAACCCCCTTCTCTAGCATCAAACCCACCACCCTCTCAGCTCCTTCCACATCCCCTTGGCAAACATACCCATTAACCAAAGCATTGTAAGTCACAACATTAGTCTCAAACCCCATCCTCTCCATCTTCTGCACAAACTCCACAGCCCTATCCACCCTCCCCTCGCGGCAATGCGCATTCACAACAATGCTACACATGTACACATCAGCCACAATCCCCATCCTCTCAATCTGCTCGAAAACCATCACAGCAGTCCTTCCATCATCGTTGCTAACTAACTTGCCCAGCAAGCAATTGCAGGACCTCAAACTTGGGGTCCGGCCCAACCTTCTCATTTCATCGAACACATGGAGTGCAGCCTTAGTCATCCCTTTCTCCGCAAAAACCTTGAGGATCATGTCAAAAACCGTGGGGGAGAAACCGAATTCGCGGTAGACGGCAACGATCTCGCCCCAAACGGAGAAGGTGCGGTAATTGTTGTTGCAGTGGAGGGAAACGAGCTGGTGAAGAAAGGACCTGGTTTCGGGGTACATCCGGGCGCGGGCGAGGATGTGGACGAGGAGGCAGTAGGACATGGAGTGGGGGCGGTAGGTTTGGTGGTTGGCGGCGAGGTGGAAGAAGGAGAGGGAGGCGGAGGGTTGGAGGCGGAGGCGGCGGAGCAGGGAGTCGGTGAGGTGGTCGGAGAATTGGAATGAGAGGCGGGAGAGGGCGTTGGGGCGGCGGAGGAGGAGGAGGCGGGTGATGCGGTCGAGGAGTTCGGGCTGGGGGAGGTTGCTGTGTTGTTCTCGAAGCTTCCATCGGAGTGGGGGAGAGGAGGGAAGAGATTTGTTGGGGTGGGGAAGACGAGGATGATGGAGAATGGGTATGCGGAGGGAACGGAACATTGAAGGGAAGAAGAATAATTGGGGAATGATGTTAGCATTGAGGTGAACATCACTTGCGAACTGCGAGTAATTGCATGCTTTGGTTGTCCACAGAGTGAGACTTTGAATCCTTGGTGTCGAAGAAGATGTCTCTCTCCCTATTGTCTCCTCACTGTTCACTCTTTCTTGGTTCATCTAACGGCTCTCCAAGAAAAGGTCTTAGCTCCTCCCGGTGGAAGAACCATTCTTCCTCTACTGCATTTTGCACCGTCCAATTTACTTTGGGAATTGGAAAAGGTTGTTGAACCCATTAATATGGATGGTAGATATGAAATGCTGAGTTAAAATTCTTATCCTCCGAAAGTAGGAAGAACTGCTCTCATTTGCACTTTGGGTGGTTTTTTCTCTCTCGTATGTAAATATCAAAAAGAGAAAATTGAGTCCGGTATCAAATTGGTCGACATACTAGTTTAAAGGTTTAGAGGTTCAACTGGTTCAGTTAGGGTTTAATTAGAATATAATAAAATATTTATATTTAAGTATTTAATTAAATAATTATATTTATTTTTTAAATGTAAATGCTAGTTCTCATTCCAAAAAATAGAGATATTAAATTTTAAAAGACTAAAACATAAAATAAACTTAAATAAAAATCCAAAATGTGTAGAATTAACGGAGCTAATGAAAGAAGTTGGATATTTATTGGCAGGGCCGCATTTCATTGTGAACCTAGACACTAGACCCACCAACTAAACAAAAAAATTAGAAAAAGAAAAGAGAAGAAAAGGGAAGAAGTATTGAAGCACGCCTCGTTTCCCGCATAGCCTCATTTCATTGCTTTTTCCAGTCCCACCAACTAGACCAAAAAATTGAAAAAAGAAAAGAAGAGAAAAGAGGCAGTGAAGCACCGCCTCATTCCTTCCCACTTCTTCTCTACAGCAAAACTGCAGAAGTAAGAAGCAGAAGCCCGAAGAAGCAGCGAGCAGTAGAGGAAGAAGCACGAAGCAAGAACGCGAAGAAGCACAAAGTGGGAACGCAAAGCAGGTGAAGCAGGAACGCAAAGGCGGAGCGTGAAGTAACAGGGCAAAGCAGTAGTAGCTTCGTTGCTGGGAGACAAAATGACTTGATGATGCGCATCAGATCTGATAAGGCAGCAAGGAGGTGGTGCGGAGTAAAAGGTTTTGCCCCTTTTCTTTCAAGCAAAATATCTAAACCAAGAGCTTGAGAAAACCAGACCGGTCCAATGATTTTCCCAATTTTGACCAGTTATTATTGGTTTACGAGTCCATCTGGTTTCGGTGGTAACCTGACAGTGATGCAGTCTAGTTCGATCCGGTGTTCTCTTCTATGATAAATATATCTCTCGATAAGGGCTATGTTTATTCCAAGATTAAGTCTTTGTCTACTTACTCCATTGAATAACTTTTTATAGATATCAAATTTTATCAATTTAACTATTGAATTATAAATTCTTACCACATAAATTAATTGTATAAAATTTCAAAACAGTTAAATACTTCCTCATCCATTTTTATTTGGAAGCACAACGTAGATTTGAAAATACAAGCAAATCTTGAGCATTAGATAACATATTTATTAATGTCCAATTTCTTTTAAATTTGATATACTCGATCATCAAGATAATATCACAAGATTCAATAGTTGGATTGACGAAATTTGTTGCTAATAGTGAGATGTTCAATAGAGTAAGTGTAGAATACTTACTATTGGACTAAACTAATCCGTCATTACAGATCTGTTGTTATGTATGTGTATGTGTATCAAGCACTGTCTCAGCCTACTTATGGGTCGGTGTTCACGCTAACTAATGATTCCTGCGTTTAGAGGGCCCATGAAGACATAAGGCTAGCCTAAGATCCGGTTGAGCTTATGAGTAAGAACACATAGCTCAGATCATGAATACGCGACAACTAGAACCCCTCAGATAAAGTGACCTGAGAAAATAAGTCAATTACAGCTAAAGGAAAGACCTTTTTCCTAAGATATCCCAAGAGATAATCTTTCATTCTAAGAATTGGGCATAAAAACAAACTCCTCTATACAATAACAGCTCTAGCTCATAACCAAGTAAGTAACATCTCAGTTATCACTTTCTTGAGTAAAACCTCTTCTGACTTGAGCTTCAGAGTCCTTACAGGTCCCCCACCCTCAGTGTTGGAAGCTCAAAAATCTATTAACCATAGCTAGAATTAGTCAAGGACTCACATCTAGAAAACAGGTCAGAACATTTGGCACCATAGTCACAAATAGTGAACACAAGAAGCAAGAGTGTGGCCATGAATAGCCAACCAAACAACGATAACGATGACCAAGGTCATAATGGCCTACCACCGCCTCCTCCGCTTACTGTAGATGCCTTGTATCTAATCATATGAGAACTACAAGAAAAGAATGAAAGACTAGATGCCATGTTAAAAGACATGGGATCAAGAAGCTCAAACAATAGCCTAAAAGCAAGTAGTCAACCAAATGATATAGAAAAAATCGATGCTGTCAATAGTACTCATTCAACACATGGCAATAACACCCACAACACGACAACCACTAGAAATCTCTCAATATATTCCAAGCCATTCTCCAAGCTCATCATGATCATGGATCTCTCGGAGCACTTTAAGGTAGCAACCATACTCCAACCTTCTGATAGCATTGGAGACCCCCACGTATACATGTAACTATGTTTAAGTCAATGATGCTGATAAATGGCGCAAGGACCCTATTTGTGCAAAATATTTCCCACCTTTTTGGAGAAAGTGCTTTGCTTTGGTTTTCCTTATTGCCTGCAGGATCAATACACAACTTTGAATCAAGGGCTTTCATAAATTGGTTCTCATATGGCGAATTTACAAAAAGATGGCAAATTCCTTAAATGCTATTAAGCAAGGCCCTCAAGAGCCACTTAAGGAATACATGGACCGATTCAATGCCATAGCTATACAGATTCAAGACCTAGACTCCACTATCGAGCTTTACATCATCAAAAGCGGCCTATGATTCGAAGCATTCGCCGACTCCTTGGCTATCACACCCTCGAGGTCAATAGTCGAATTTTGAGAAAAATCGGCGGGCTACATCAATATTTAGGAAGTCTAGCTATATGGAGGGTAAAAGGTCAGCAAGATGCCGAGAAGGCCAGGAATGATAATGCTCCAGAGAAAGAGCAAGACAGGAGATCTAAAATAAAAGAATCCTGAAGATGAAAGAGATGTCAGGAGGATAGGAAGAGGTCTTTCCATATCCCAAGACCTCAATGCATCGAATATACTGAAGAGAAACCATACTAAAAGAAGTCTACAACTCCTAGCTCATTAAACCGGTAGAAAAAGCAGGGAGACAAGCGACATCCCTAGGAGCGGACAAATCCAAGTGGTGTGAGTTTCACAAAAACTATGGACATGGCACTGAAGAATACAACACCTTGGAAATCAAATTGAAAAGTTGATCAAGAGTGTTCAGCTAGAGCAATACATAGCTCGATAAGATAGGAGAAGAAGTAAAGAGCGAAATAAGGACAAGAGAAAAAGAAGAAGCGCCAGTCACAAATCCAGATCACCTCAAAAAAGACAAGAAGAAGCATCAGATCGAAGCATGAAAATCCAAGTTGTTATTGACTATAGTGCCGAAGGATATGTGGAGGGAGGAAAGTCTATCTCTGCTCGAAAGCGACAAATCTAAACAGTCGTAAACATCGAATCCATTTCCAATACGTCAAAAAAATAAGATAGTGATATCTTTTTCTAACTTTGAATATCAAGGAATAGATCGAAACTTGCATGAGCCCATAGTTATATCTGTAGTTGCGGGAAACTGTACAGTTCGGAAGGTCCTTGTTGATTAAGGGAGCTTGGCCGAAATGCTTTACTCCTTTATATTGAAGAAGATGCAGATTCTCAAATCAAGTCTTAGGCCATATAGTGGTAACCTAGTAGGATTTATCGAACAAAATGTATCAATTTTGGGAGATATAGCCCTGAGAGCCATGATGGGATTAGAGCCATTACTCGGAACAGAAGACGTCCGATATCTCATAATAGATGCATTAGCCCCATATCACATGATACTTGGCAAGCCGGCTCTAAACACCTTTTGAGCTATAGTGTCAATGCCATACTTAGCAAAGTTCCCCATGTCCAGAGACGGGGTCAGCGTAGTGCATGCTGATCAGAAGAAAGCAAGGAAATACTATGTTGAATCCCTAAAGAAAAGAAAAGGCCAAGTATATATGGTGGGGGGGAACTTCCGTTATAAAGGAATAGGAGCAAGAGCTCGACACTAAAGCAAAAGTCAAAGTCAGGCCAGAGCTTTATGAAGAGCTCAAGCAACTATAGATTAGGCCGTCGGATGACCATTATACCTTCATAGGTCGGTAACTACAACCAAAGTAAACATAACAACTGGCCGACATACTAAAAGATAACATCTACCTTTCTGCATGGGGACCGAGGACATGCCTAGGATTGATCCAAAGTCTTCTGCCATTGATTGGCTATAGACCCTAAAGCCAATCCTGTGGCATAGAAAATACTCAGAGCTGGATATTTTTGGCTAACCATGAGAAAAGATTGTCTTGAATTTGTCCAAAAGTGTGACAAATGGGCCAAAGGTTTGGCAACTTTAAGCATACACCAACAAAGGAATTAAACTACTCAAAGATTAGCTAGCCTTTCAACTAATGGGACATCGACATACTAGAAACTTTCCCCTAACTCCAAGCCAATTAAAATATTTAATTGTGTCCATTGACTACTTCAATAAATGGATGAAGGTAAAGCCTATTCTTCAAACCACTACTGAGAAAGTCATGAAATTTGTATGGAAAAAAATAGCATGCAACTTTGGAATCACTAAGTACCTCATCAGTGACAACGATACACAATTCACAAATTGGAGATTTGAGGATTTTTACAAAGAGCACAAAAACACATAACAATTCTCATCCATGGAGCATCCTCAAACCAATGGCTTAGTCGAGGCGACCAATAAAGTCACCCTCTTTGGGCTCAAAAAATCACCAAACAATGGAAAAGCCCTCAAGGCCAAGAATTGCAGGTGGTGCTCTGGGTCTATCACACAACTTCTCATTCTTCTACAAGGGAAACTCCCTATGGACTTGTATATGGATGTAATGCATTCCAATAGAGCCCACAAAGCCAACTCCAACAACTACAGTCAACACCACTAACTTTAGAAACGAAGCTCGGAGAGCCGAACTAGATCTGATCAAAGAGATCAAGGAAGAAGCTCGAGTATGAGAAGAAGCCATAAAGCAACAAATGGCTATGAAATACAATAAAAAGATTAAACCCGAAGAGTTCAACGATAGAGACCTTGTGCTTAAGAAAATAAAGCTCTAGAGGAAGCCCCAAGGTGAAGGAAAGCTAGCACCTAAGTAGGAAAGCTTATTCTGAGACTCAGAGACAAGGAAAAGGAGCCTACAAGATTGTTGCACTCATAAGTAGGGAGCTGCCAAGGACACAGAACGTGTCTTCACTCAAAAAGTATTATAGCTATAGAAAGCCCTTAAATTGTGTAGGTGGATGTACTCTTTTTTCTCTTTACATGGTATTCCTATAGGGTATTTTCATGAAAGGGGTTTTAACAAGGCATGACCTACATAAGCCAAGCATGTGTTAAGCCCCGTAGCACTTAGTTTACGTTCATTTCCTTTTTGTAATGTTTTACATAATTTCAATAAGGGTTAAATACATTTTACCCCCCTAAGTTTTAGGTCGTGTGCAATTTACACCCTGACTTCATAAAATGTACATTGAGACACCCTGAATTTTTTAAACTGTGCAAAATACCCCTCAACATAATTTTGGCAACTAATAAAGATAAGATTCATGTGCATTTAACCCCCTGATGTTTCTAATTTGTGTAACCTGACACCTTGTCTGTGGATTTTATGTATAATTAATCCCTTGATTTTTTTATTATGAGCAACCCAACTCCCTACTATGACTTAAAGTTTTGCAATGCTTGAAAAGTCGGGGTTTTTTACACAATTTGGAAAGTTTAGAATGTCGTGATGCATGCTTTGAAAATTTAGGATATAAATTGCACATGACCTCAAATTCAGGGGGGTAAAATGCATTTAACCCTTTAAATTAAAGTCATTGATTTGCTACAAACATTTTGATCTTACAAGCAATGTCCTAAATACATCCCGAACTTACTAAATGCATGACCAAGTTATTTTAACATATAATCTGAGCTCTTTTAAGAAACAAGGGAAAAACAAAAATGTACTCATGTTTAGAGGCCTAAACGAGTAATTTTAAAGTCCCTACCTGAAGGTTAAGGGCATACGAGAAAAAACTCATATTCAAAAGTCTGAATGAGTAACTTTCAAGTCCCCATCTGTAGATTAAGGCCACAGGGTAAGCACCCACGTTTAGAAGTCTAAACGAGCAATTTGAAACCCTCACCTATAAGGATAAGGCAAAGACCCACTTTTAAAAACCTCAATGAGCATAGAGGCATAGGGTAGAAACTCAATTCATTTGTGCATAAACAACCAAACAAAAGAAAAGCTAAAAAGCTTGGGAATATAAATAAAATCTCATAACTTTCCAAAGGGGCAAATGCTAAGGCAAAATAGCTAAAAAACAAGATCAACAGCTCAAAAACATGGCATGAATGAAAACCCATAAGAAGAAGAGCTAAGAAACCATAATATCTATAATCACTAAAAGGCATAATTAAAGCAAGGAGACAAATATAAACAAAGTATGGAGAATAATCAAGCATGCATCAGATTTACAAGACATAAACCTGCTGATAAAAATTGTTCGAAGGCTATTAAAGAGGATAGCAACACCATAACATTGGTAAAAATTGTCCAAATGTTACCAAGTTTGGCCACAATATTACAAAAACTATCCAATTATCAAAAAACTACTAAGAATGCTAACCAAAGTATAGTAAAGATAAAAACAGAGAATCAAATATTGGCTAGAGGGGTGTCCTTGACAGGAGTACTCGAAGCTTCAATCATCAGAAAGGGGGACTACTAAGATTGGATCAGCAATCACATGATCCCAGCCTCAATCTCATGATTAGTAGACTTAATAACCTAACTTGTTCCCTTAACTTTCTCAGTAATAACCTCATTAGAGGAAAACAAGTTATACACTAAGAACTCGAGATCGGAAGAAAGGATTTTCACCTACCAAAGTGCAGTATCAAAACTATTCACGTTTTCTAGAGCAGCCTTTTCTCCCAAGTAAGTCTTTTCCTGCTTTAACTCTGCTACGACTAAAGAATATTTGCTCCTTTTCTTATCCAAAGCCTTTCGAAGTTGGCTATCTTAATGAGGAGCTCTTATTTTTCCTCACCTAACTTCTTGAGCTAAGAAGACTAAGCCTTTTTTGTCCTTTTCATCTTTTCCTTCATAATATCGATCTCCTCGGCATGACTAGCCTTGACCTTATTCAGCTCACCCCTAAGCTAAGTTATCAGTTTCGCCTCAGCCCTATCATTAAGCTCCAGTTGTTGAGCCATGGCACAGATGCGAAGTACATACACCTCCATCCACTTGTGCACTCCAATCGTGCCCACCTTTTCAAAAATTTTCTTATCATCTGTGGGCGTAAGGAGATCATCTTCCTTCATAAAAAATAGGTACTCTAAACTCTAGAGAGAGGAAGAAGAGATATTCTCCTTAAAATGATCAAGTAGGAGAACACCATAGGGCTCACTTCTCATGTTCTTCGCCTTAGAAGGATATTCAAGGGTAGCCTACTTCTCTAACAAAACCATAACCTTCCTCTTTGAGCACTTCGTAATCAGATGCTAAGGTTGAGACCCAGTATTTGAGCCCTTAGCAACGAACTTTTTGACGGCAACAACCATGGTTAAGCTCCCAGCTTTATCTTAAGCTCGACAGTAATTAAGGGCGGCCTAATTAAATGCAATAGTCATCTTTACAGCCATTGAATTTGAAAATGAAGAATAAAACATGAAGTTTCATAAGCAATTTTGACCCATATAAGCTTGAAAGACAAATCCACTTAGCAAGCTCAACATTTGATGAAGCTTTGCATTGGTTAGTCAAATGCTTGGCCAAAAACACTAGAATAACCTTATCCTCGGCAGAAAGATTGGAAGGTTCTACTCCTAGAATCTGTTTAGGAAACTTATTCTAGTAAAGGGGAAAAATAGCGAGACCTTCACAATCCAAGGAGAAGGGGTACTCAAACCTAGAGGTTCTAACTCTAAAAAGTGATCTTTAAAGTTCTTAAAAATATAGGTCAGAGGCCAAAATATCTTTTTCTTGGGGTACCACTAATGGAAATCCATCTCCCCTTATCAACATCCTTAACTTGAAACAAAGAAAAGAAAATGGCTAAAAAAGGCTTGACCTCCAAATGCTCCATTAACACCTTGAAAGCTCGAATATAAGCCCAACCATTAGGTTGCAATTTAATAGGGGCTACAATAATAAAGTTCAAGAACTCATAGGTAAAATATGGGAATGGAATCCTAATACCTATGGTGGTGGTGAGGAGCATATCATATACGAAAATAAAAGTATATTATCAACAAAAAAATAGGTTAATTCCTTATCTGAAGTCCCCAAAACAGGGCAAACCCTATCCTGGGGTTTACATCATACAATCTCAGCTGGACCTCTATTCCTAAGGTCGATCAAGTGGTATCCACTTTGGAAATGGTCAACTAAACCCTCAACAACATATAAAAAGCGTGCATTCTTAACCATTGAATTAACCCAATGATAGAAATCAACAATATTCTTAGCGGAGGAAGCCTTTATAACCCTAGTACTGACCGAACTCTCTTGAAACATCTAAAATGGAAAAACTAATAGGGTTAGAAATTTATATATATATATATCAAAGATGTGAAAATTGGAGAAAAATAGAACAAAAAAGCAAGAAACGACAGAATAACCAGTAACAACAATCGTTTACTATAAGGTTCCAAAATCAAGCAACTGACATACATTCCAAGGGAAACGAAGAAAGTAAAGAAGCATAAAAGAAAACACATACCATCCACAATAGGGATAATGAGAATACGAGAATAGATAGAAGTCAGAAAGCAAAACAGAAGGAAAACTTACCAAAAACCACAAAAATAATAACTGAGAAGAGGAAGAGGAATACTCCAAGAATCTTTAAAGTAAATCCTACAAGATACTAAGAGTAGAAAAAGTAAACAGCTTGAAGTAAAATGAAAAACTTGGACACAAGATGCTCCTCAAAAGCAAAAAAGGAAAAGTGCTGTCTTTTAGAAACTAAGATGCATGAAGGAAAGAAAGAAACCTAATAGAGAAGAAGAAAGGATTGACTTATCCAATAGCTCTCAAAGACTCCATCTTCTAGGAAAAAATCTCAACTATTTGAAAAATCAATGGAGCACAAGTTTCCAGTAAAAAAGAAAAGGGTCTAATGGCTATAATTGAAAGCTGTATTTCCACAATTAATGCAAACACCCAATGAAGTGCCACATGGGCACGCACTATGTCTAAGTAACTGTCACTAGAAATGAAATGTCTCGAAAAAGACACAGGCAACAACTCAGAGCAAGAGCTTGTGAAATAGCTAGGCCAAGTAATGACTAATAGGTCAACCTATAAGGTTTGAGCAACATAAGCTTAGAATATTCCCTACGGTACTAAACCAAACTCGGGGGCTGTGTATCGAGTAGTATCTCAGCTTACTTATAAGTCAACATTCATGCTAACTAGGGGCTCCTGATTTCATAGGCCCAATAAAGACATAAGACCAACCTAACATTCTTCCAAGCTTATGAGTAAGAACCCATAGCTTGGATCACAAATATGCGACAACTAGGCCCCTCAAATTAAGGGATCTGAGAAGACAAGTTAGTTACAGTTAAAGGAGAGATCTCCATCTAAGATATCATATGAGATAATCTATTACCCTAGGAATAAAGGATAAAATCCCAACAAACTCCTCTATATAATAACAACTCTAACTCATAACCACGTAAGTAACATCTCAATTATTACTATCTTGAGTAAAACCTCTTCTAACTTAACAAAACACACAAATGGAATGATCTAATTGGATGACACTACTAGTGCATAAAATTAAACTTTTTGGAGGGAAAGAAATTTTCTATATTTCTATCTCGAGAACAAAAATGTTTTCTATCCCCATTCCCTATCTACATCATCAAATAAGTTTGTGTCTTTAGTGTCTTCATATTTCTGTTCTAAGGACAGCTACTAAACACTACCTTAGGTTTTTGACCCAGTCTATAAATAGACATGTTATAAAACCCACAAACACTCTATACATGAACCCTAGCCTCCCCCAGCTCTCTTCTTAGCCCTATACATGAATTACCAAGCATCCCTAGGCAATTTTAAGTGATTCCAATCATTTTGCACTAATTAAATCCTTCTACTAGGTGTGTTCTTCATATTCCTAATCTCATTCTTAAGTTTAATTGTTATTGGGACTCTCATAGTTTAGTTTTCTCTTCTCTAATACTTCCATATCAATTCTAATAGTGTTGCAATAGATCTTTGGTAGTTGGAAACTCCGTTTCAAGCTCTCAAGATTATATAGGCAGTGGTTAGGTATTCATGGTAACACATGTTGAGTGAGTTTCAACTCATGGCTATATTTTTTTTTGTCATTATTCATATCTTGATAGCATTGTACATACTTTTTATGAAATTTGAAAGTGATTTATGTCATGTATAGACTTTTTATGATTTATGTCAAGTTTAGAAAATTATTATTTTTACAATTATCATGAAATCATATTTTGAAAAACCATGTGACCATTATTAATATGCTTGTATGCCATGAGACAAATGTTTTATCCCTCCAAGAAAAGATTTATTTAAAATATTAAGCTTGATCTGCTATATTTTCCAGACATGTTTTATGAACTTGTTGATATTATTATGTTTTCAAATTATGAATTTTTATTGTAATTTTAGAATTCTAGTTATGTTTTATTGAAGGTGTAAACTAAATATGATTCATATCAACGTCTAGATGCATACTTTGTGGATTTTTGAAATCACTATATCTACAAGCTAGTGATTTCTTAGGCATAATTTCATAACCCCAGTTATGCTTGACAGTTAGATTGTTAAGATTATACGAATTCAAAATTTCCAATTATATTTATCAGTTCAATTATAGTTATGGAACCTACTAAGGTATCTACGTTATAGGACCTAGTTTGGTGCCCTTACAATTATAGTTATCAATTCAGGTATAGTTATTAAACCCAGTGAGATGTCTACCTTATGGGACCTAGTTAGGCACCCTTTTTAGTACAGTTATCATTTTAGTTACAACTCATTTATTTTTGTTCAGATTATAGTTTATCCACTGATTCTTGACTATGAAATTTAAATTTTTTTGCCAATATATTTGTGTATGTGAATGTTTGTGATATCTCGGGTCCACGTATCATTGACTAAGCCTAGCACAGCCTTTGGGTATTCTAAAAATCTCTGAATTTCAGAAAAGTATTGGATTGCTGAAGTTTACATTTTATGCAAAATAGACTCGCTGTAGCCAGGAATCCTAGATGTAGCAAGCAAGGAAGCTAGTTAGGCTGGCTATAGCGAGAAGTAGAGCAGTAGGTTCACTGTAGCGAAAAATACTCGCTACAACAAAAAGGTGAAATAAAAAAGGTTTGCTACAGTGAGACTAAAAGCATTCAAAATGATGCAGTTTCACTAAATCGGCCCTTTTCTCTATAAATACACCTCACATTCAGTGAAAAATGCTGAAAATCGAACCCTAACATCGCCAATGAGCTCTCCCTTCCCTCTTATAACTCCAAGATTTCTTCCTCCTCCCAAATCATTGGGCAAGTTGTTTTTTTTTTTTTGGTTATTTTTTGTTAATTCCTTCCATGTTCTTCTATGTTTAGAGTTAGGGCTCCCTTATGCACAAATTTTACATGACGTCTCCTTTTTCAAATCTACCGTACCATGACTTGAGAGTCTTATTAGTTGTTTGTGATTCTATGGTAGTTAACGATGTCATTCCTAGCTTTCAAAGTCAAGTGGATTGTACCCATGCACTCCCGGCTCCTAACAATGAGTGGGTTTGAACCCATGATCTTATTTTCATCATTATGATTATGTTTTTAGTGTTACAATTGCTAAACATGAATTTAGAAGTGAAAATATGTTATAGACCTGATTTTATAAGTTATGTCAAGCCTAACAAAATTATGATTTTGATTATAACATCAAAAATATGTTTTACAAAACCTTGATACCATGATTGAATCGTTGTATGCAATGAAAATGTTTTGTATGCTCTAGAAAAGATCTATTAGAAACTATGAGATTTAGCTAAGTTTACCAAAATTGTTAGACATGACTAATGGATTGATGAACTACCATGTTTTCATGGTTTTGGAACCTCATTTTGCTTCTAGAAACCTAGCTATGTTTTATAAAAAATATTGAGCTGAGTATGAGTTAATTCCAATGATAGACATGTTATTATGATTGAAGAGTGTCTACATTTATGAAACCATGTTAGCTTAAAATATGATTTTGGAATTTCAGTTATATAATATTGAAAGAATTGAACCAAGTATAGTTCACAACAAATGTCATATGCATATTCTACAGGTTTCAGAAATCACTATGTCTTCAAGTTAGTGATCCCTTAGACATGATTTCATAACCACAGTTATACTAAAGTCATATTGTTATAATCATATGAATTTAAAGCTTTCAAAATTTTAAGAGTTTTCAGATTTATTTGAATTATATGTAAAATAATTTTAGATGGTAACTATAGAGAAACAAACAGTAAGTTAACAACTATAAGATTTTTAGCCTTAGTACCAAGTTGTCTGTTAGAGGACAATCTCACCCTATCAGAGAATGAAACATAGTTAGGTGTCTAATACGAGACCTTATAAGGTATCCACGGACTATACTATGTATATATCTATTAAGAGATTACTATTTCTCTAGTATTTACTGTACCACAAGTTTAACGTTCATTCATGTGAGACAATGAATTTAGAAATGCTTTTCGATGAACCCATGGAATGAGGAGTGTTTTCCTATGTACCTAGCATGTAAATACCGAATAGGTTTATGCTTGATGTATGTATATTATGTTTATGTATATCCTTTGGACGTCCCATGTGGGTGGTGGATGAAAATCCACTCATTGAGTCTGATGACTCACTCCTTTCCTTGCCTCCTTACAATTGCAGGTTCAGTTGTCGCTCGGTCACCGATTTAGTAGTTCGCAATTGTTCTAGTCATGAGCTTTACATTGTACTAAGGCTTAATTTAGGTTTATGCTAGAATGAGAGTGCTTTAGTAGTTATATAGATAGCATCCAAACCATGCATTTTATTTTAAGATTATGTATATATTTTCTGAATTCATGAATAGATTTGAAATATAGATTATGATCAAAAGTTTATGTAATGAGCTAGATATGTATTCACGATTCAATTTTCAAGTCTTAAACCAATTTTCAAATTATTACTAAGATCATGAAATGAAACAATTTACATTTCCACGAATAGCATATTTGATTAAGATGTTTTCAGAGCTATGTATGTTAAAAATATTTCAGTTTTATAAATTTGAATATTATGTTCAGAATAGAGAGTTTGATGATGAGTTAGATTTAATTATGTTTTAAGAATGAAAATCACATAATTTCATGCATTCAGTAAATCACGTTACATGTGTGTTGTGAGTTACATGTATATTATATGTATACTCCATTGTTATCCCATATGGGTTGTGAGTGGAGACCTGCTCAGTAAGGTTTGATGAATTCACCCCCCTCTTTCCTCCCCTAAAGATATATCTACAGGTTTAGTTGCACCTCAAGATCCATCCCGATAGTACTACAACTTCTTATTAGTACGTTTTGCTTCAGAGTAAAGCTTAGTTTTGGATCATGATAACTATAGTAGTGCTCCAATAGTTATACAAACAGAATTCTAAACCATGCATTATGTATGATTATTTTATTTTAGTTTACAGTTGTTTTATTTATTTTGTTTGGCTATGCCCCAGACAAAGATTATTTAGTTAATGTTCAGAATTTTATGTTGAGATGACTTTGGATTATGATTTTCAGGTAGAACTAATTATTTGGAACTAATTTATGGTATGATTAAACTAAGTTTTGGAATAAAATCATATTTTATTATGCATGATAATATATCACATTACTTAGAGGCTATGGAAAAAGGGACCTCATTTTAGGGTGCATTCAGGTGTAGGCAAGGATATTGATAAGGAGGCTGTAGGACATGGAGTGCGGTCAATAGGTTTGGTGGTCGGGGTGAGGTGGAAGAAGGAAAGTTAGGTTGAAAGGTGGAGAAAAGGTTGCAGAGGAGGGAGTTGGTGAGGTGGTCAAGGAATTTGAAGAAGAGGCAGGAGAGGGTGTTACAGCGAAAAGAGGCAGGAGATGTGGTTGAGGAGTTACGATTAGAGGAGGTTGTGTTGTTTTCAAAGCTTCTATTGGAGTGGAAGAGAGGAGTAAAGGGATTTGTTAGGGTAAAAAAGTCAAGGACGATGGAGAATGGGTTTGTGGAAGGAAGGGAACATTGAAGGGAAGAAGAATAATTGGGGAATGATGTTAACATTAAGGGGAACATCACTTGTGAACTGTGAGTAATTGCACGTTTTGGTTGTTTATAAAGGGAGGAGACATTGTAAGCAAAGGATTGCATGGTCTGGGCAAGTTTGGGACAATGTGGTGGTCAGAGTAAAATAATTATCCAAATTACCCTGCCTCACTTTATAAAAAAAAATACTGGTAGAGTCTTATTTTTTTTATTTGCTAAGGAGGTCATTCAACCATGGATAATTGGCATAACACTTCTTCTTCCTCCAACCTAGCGGCCACACATCAAGTCCAAGGGCAACCTTGAGCACTAGCTATGTGTCACCAACCACCTTCTTCGCATGTGCTGTTCTTGACTAGCATTACACCACAACCTCCCCATCTCACATCAGATTTCCATGATGGCCACGAACAATGAGCACCACGTCCCTCCTTGTGTGACAATCACGCGGTGAACATATGATGGACCTTTCTTTGTTAGTCTTAGCACCCATTTAAAAAATGTGTTCTTTGGCATTGTATTCCTATTGGACCATCGCGTCATCCTCACTTCCAGCCTCTCCGTCAGCTCTAACTTCTAATAATGGCATGTGGCCAGCCCCACCCACCTCTGCTCCGTGCCTCTAATCTCTACTAGAAATTCATCTTTTCACAACCATTATTGGATTGAAAAAGAATAATAAAGAGTTTAATTTCTATCGACCAATAGTGTAAATTTTTTTTAAACTGTCATATAGTTATATAGTGTCATATAAGCAAAAGTAGTTAAGTCTTAGTATAGCTCCAATGATCTATTTTTTAAGTCCTAGTTCCTTTTAGTGGGACAATCCCACTTATAAATGTCATTGGAAGAAAGAAAATTAGACCAAGAAATGGTACCAGCCTTAGTTTAGTAGGACTGATCTGACTTTATTGTAAACTAATTAAATTGTGACACATGTCCTATGCAACTTTTTAATTCTTTTGAAAAAATTGAATATAGGAACAGTTTTTGTTTACATAATATAGTAACAATTTGTGATTTCAAAAATGTACCACTGGTGAATATAACAATAGTAGGATTTTTTTTTGGTACATGAGCTAAAGAAAGCAAAAGAAAAATAGAAAGCAAACTCAAAAACTATCAAAAGAAAAATTGAAAACAAACACAAAAACTATCTTAGGTGAACAACCCCTATTTGATTTGCATGCAAAAGTGGAAATAAACCAAGAGGTGGAACACCCGAGTCACAGTCAGCACCTGACATTACTCCAAGCTTAGCCAAGAAATCAACTACTTGGTTAGGCTCTCTATACATATGAAGAATCTAACATTTCCAATTACTCTCGGCAAGGTTCTTAATGTCATGCACAATAGGCTCATGCCAATGAAAGAGGGGGACCTAGCCATTAATCAATCTAATAACCTCCAAACAATCCACTTCAACAATCACTCTTGGTAGCCAAAATTCCAAGTAATTTGCAATCCTTTCCTAAGCACAAGAACTTTCACACCTAGGTTGTCCGCATATGTCATAGCACCAAAATAGTCATGAATCCAATCCTCATAAACTGAGTGCAAAACAACCCTAAAACCAATAGTACCCAGATTCTCTAAAGAAATATCATCGCAATTAACTTTAATAGAAGAGGAAGTAGGGCATAACCATTTCATCTCAATGGTAGAAAGATGAGTAGACATGGCAAAAGGCCCTTTTACAAGCTTCATGAAAACCATAACCTTCCTAAAGATGGAAGTGGAATAAAAAAGAACACTCTTGAAGATATACTCATTTCTAGAACACCAAATAAACCATATGGTGGCCAAAAAATGAAATGCATTATCCCCTATAGAATGTCATCATAACCAAGCCCAAAGATCACAAAACCATAAGTTTTAATGCCAAACAAACCCATTCAATGCCTACAGCCGCCTAGGCCAAACACAATTCCTTAAACTACGAAAAACTGTCTTTGGAGCCAACAAATGAATACAACACAAGTTGAAAGAGCTAAGACTTAGTAGGATGGATCAAAAAGAAAAATATAGCAACAATAGGTGATTTTAACCACGGAATTGGATTAGATAGTTAATATTCTATGTTGAAAAAATGAATATAGCACAAGGATTACCATTTTCATACCTTTGATTTTTCTTAAAAAATTATTATTTTTCTTCTATAAATATAAACATTTTTCCACTCTTTGATAATTCTCTCCAACAATTTCTAATACTCTCTAAATTCTTTCCACACAAATTCTACTACTCCTACCATAAAATGGAATCAAATAAATTTCATAAGAAATTTTTTTCCCTATTACTTGCAAAATTCTAATTTTTCTCAAAATCTAAATATCTAAATTCTCAATTTTCAAACCCTCAAATCCAAATCCTAATTTCCAATATCCGAATTTCTTCCATAATAAAATTATCCAAATCTTCGAAATTCTAACTTTTTAAGTTCCTTCCAATTTTCAAGCTCCTCCTAATCTTCATGTTCATTTTTTAAGTGCAATCAAAATTTTAAAAATCCTCAATTTCCATTTTCCACAACTTTTAATGCATTTGGCAAAAATGTGGAGTACATTGTTGTTTGGATTTCAATCCCAATTTGGTGCCTTAGGATCAACTGGTGTTGGAAGATTATCTGACTCATCTCCCAGACACACATAAATTCGACTTCAACTTCACAATATTTACAACTTTCCAACAATTTCAAACTAGATGCTATCGACTTGAATGTGTCAATAAATGTTGTGGTCAGTATCACCACCAGAGTTGGGTAGGGAAAGTATTGCTCTCCATGATTGCTGTATCCAAATGAATATTCAATTTTGCAATAAACAAAAATATCGACAACTAAAGCAGACTTGGTGGAACATTTCTAGCAAATCGATAATGCTCATTAAGTAAAGTTGTTAGATATATATTGTTTTAATTATGCAATGTTGCTTGTCACCTTTCAATTATGTATGTAATGTTTTTCAACTACGGTATATTATCTATCGTGTAATATTTTTTAAGCATGTTAAAGAGTGTTGCAAAAGAAAGTTTGAGTTCTTTAGATTTTAAATTTTAAAAAAATTGTTTATCAAATTTGTATTAGCAATTTAATTTATTTCCAAGATAATTTTAAATAAAGATCATTCTAAAATAATTTTTATATTTCTGCCAATAATAAAATAAAATTGAATAATATAAAATATTTATTGGAACCTTAAATATATTAATTTCTTTTTAAAAAAATTAAAATTTATGTGGAACAAACCAAAATTAGGATAAAAGTTAGTCTCTTCCATTAGAGAAAAGAGTTTCATTTGTGAGACACTTTGCTTTTTATGACACATGGAGCCACAAATGCTGATGTGGCATATGGTAGGTTTAAAATGGGATTTACCCATTATAGTTGCTCTAACACCCACTATTTGAGAAGTCATGCAAATGAAATAATTTGAGTGAATGAATGTTAGCTCATAGAAATTAATATCTATTGAATGTGCTTCTTTGAGAAAATTGAATTTAATATAGTTTCAATAAACAAAAATATATCCCTAGTCCTTTACGATATAGATCATATGAACGAAGTTGCACATGTGGCCTGTTAACACAATATAATGACATTAAACACTATCTAACATGTGTGCAAATTGACATTGTTTTATTTTTTCCCTAAAAGAAAGAGACCAATAGATGATTGTTTCTCAATTTGGTTTAAATAAAATCCTAAGTAATGAAACATTTACTTTTGCCATTTGGTTAAAATCATGCCATTTTGGTGATGGGAAGATGATCCAAAACGTCATCGTTTGATTATAGCCAAGAATATTATGACACATTATCATTGCATTGTGTGATATACATGACTCCATTAAGAAAGAACTGACAGAAGAACTAACATGTTCACCATTTACAATCTTAAGGCTATAATTGAGAGAATGAAAATAGAGAGAATGGTAAGGAGTGGCAAAGCTAAACTTAAGTGATAATTATTTGAAAGTAATTTTAGGAGAAGGAGTAGCATGGCTAGTAAAGGACTATGTGTCCCTCCCTTGCCATTCAAAACCTAGTTTTTTTTACCCTCCAATTGGGGGTCAAGGAAGGAATGAATTCAATACCCAAATAAGGGTGTGACATGGTCTCTTCCACTCTACTCTTCACCTTTTTCTTCATTCCATTATTAGTCACTCTTTCATTATCTACAAAACTCCCAATTATAGCCTAAAGGACCATGGGATGATTTTTTTTTTCTTGAGCAACTAGGCATAAAAATCTTAGGGAACAAAATTAGGTGTTTACTCTCTTTTCAATTTATAGCCTCTATTTAGCCAATGAATGAGAAAATCTTTTTATGCCATGTTAGGCACTTACCTATGAAATTTGAGTTTGGAATTTACAAGTAAGTTCTTATTTATGTTTGAAAGTAGATATAAAATACCACCAAAAAATAAAGTATACATAAAATTAGAATTAAAATTTTACAATTATTTTTATAAAGTAAAAAATAACAAAGATGAATTTCCAAATTCTTAGCTAGTTTATACATATATATGGGCATATTATATGAGAATGGTGGTTATAGGTGAAAGTAAAAGCGCGAGAATGAGGATTAAATCCTGCAAAACAAAATTTTTAGCTTCTTAGGTTGCAAGAACTTGGATGGCATATAAGCAATGTTAGTTCCTCAGAAAGATATACTTTCTAAATAGTTAAAATATAACAAGACAAAATCTTACAATAATTCAATAAGAACATAAATAAAATTTAATGGAAATATAGAGCAGGGATAGAGTGATCAATGTAGGAGATTTATAATAATCCGGCCATCCACTTGACTACATCCAGTCCTCAGCACCACCTATTGAGAGTTCCACTATAAGAGTATTCATGTAGAAGCTTCTCTAAGCTCACAACAAATAGTATTGTCTTACCCTTTTTAAGCTAACCACGAGTGGCCTTGTCTCAGTCTCTCCAAGCTAACTCATATTAACGACTACCAGATCAGGGGAGGTAAGATTTATCATATCTATACTAGGAATTTAGAATGCCCATTATATAGAAATATAGAACAACAATTTTACATACCTTGTTAGTCCATGATATTAGAGAACATCATCTATGGATCTTATTACAAGACAAGCACATGTAGACCCATGTATGACAGGTGTAACATCCTTCCGAGTACAACGTCATTCTCAAGTCATGACATCATACTTAAGAGTTATCACTTATAGATTTACGGACTTTTCTTAATTTTCTATAGCAAGAATTGATCGAATCGTAAAGTAACTAATTCATGGTTCTATCAAAATATATAGCATAGAAACAAGGTATTTGTTTAATACAAGTCAAATACAAAAGGAAGCTCCTATAAGCTTTAGTACGTATCTATTCTTTACTATGTTTACAGACATATATATATAACCAGGTACAACAGATACAAGTGTCCACTACTAAACTACAGGAATTCTAATTTAGTCTTCCTCGTAACGGCTTCACTGTTCTCTAGAATCAATCTAGCGACGACACGGAAATAAACACATAGGGGTGAGAATTCTATAATTCTCAGTAGGGTATCCCCAAAACATCTAATAAAATTAATGTCATCGTCATCATCCCAGCCACTTCGGTTTATTAAGAAAATGTGAGCATGCAACATATATCAAAGGTTCATTTTAAAGTTCAAAAACCATTCTTCCAAAGTGGGTTTCTTTTATTATTCAATCACTGAAAACTTATATCTCATGACATTCAAGATCATAGTAATTCATTCAAGACAAATATTTAATAAAATATGGGTATACATATGGCAATTGCAATAATCTTTCCGTGCCCTTGACATAATAAATGTGACTTTTCCGTGCCCTTATCATATTAAAGGGGACTTTTTGTGCCCTAAAAAGGATTTTCCCGTGCCTTTTATAAACAAAAAGGACCTTCCCCATGGCTTTTATAAACAAAAGGGATATTTCCCGTGCCTTTTATAAACAAAGGGGACATTTCCCGTGCCCTTTATAAACAAAGAGGACCTTTTCGTGCCCTTTACACATTATAGGGGACCTTTCATCTACTTAGCATATACATTACCATCAAGCTCATACAAGTATCCATTCATAATATGATTTTCAATCACATCTCATGAACCCATGTTTTATGTTACTAGCATGCATTCACATACATTATACTTGAATTAAAGCATATTATCTCATCAATTCCATGCTTTAGTTTACTTTCCAGCACCTTGGCAGATTTATACCATTATAGTAAAAATTTATTTGCACTTCAAACATTCAAGTTAGAGTCCATAAAAATTATCCAAGACACTTCAATATGTCCACAAGGATCCACAAATTTTTCAGAGTAAAAATAGTTCCTTAACTATGCTAAAAAAATTAGACAAATTTGGAGGTTAGAAACCCCCTATTTAAAGCCAACAGCCATAGTTCCTAATTTGTTTACCCTACCAAATGACTATATCAAATCACAAAAAAATTGAGGGTTGGAATTCAATATGTCCTCAACATCCTGTAAAAATTTCAAGTGATAACTCAATCATTTGCTTGGTAGAAAAATTATAGAATTTTATAGCTTTAGTTTCAATAATTTTGACAACATAAGGACCATTTCGGTATTTGATTTTTTTAAGGTGGTTTGACTCAAAATCAAAACCCAAGAAAATTCGTGGGATTAGCCCATGATGTTAACTCTAACATATATTTTTTTTAGCTCACTAAAATGCCGACAATATGCTCAGAAAATTTGTGATCACACACTGCTTGTAAGAAAACTGAAAATTCAGCAGCCTAGTCAAAACTTCTTTTGACAAAAATGATTTTCTAACCTCATCCAAACACTTCACTAAAATTAACACATCACTATCAATATATTATCAACTAATTCAGCTCAAAAATGTTCAGTTAAATCAGTAAAAGATATCACAAAAATAGAGTTGAAGTAAAAGAGGTTTAGAATGCCCTAGTTTGCAAACTTTAGAGCTTTATACTCCAAAAGTGTTTCAATTGATTTCTCTTCACTTCAAGGCCACCATTTCAAATCCAAAATCCTCTTTAGGCAGTGAGGAAGTGATATGTTAGGGTGAGGATTGATGGAAAACTATTCAATTGGTTAGTTTGGTAGGTATTGATGAGTGGAGTAGGTTTAGTAAAGGGAGTTTGAGATTTTTCTAAGTATAGGCTAGGATTTTTGGAAGTTTAGATCAAGTCTCTTATGAGGTTTTGGTGAAGAAGAAGAACATGGAAGGCTGTAAAATGCTAGCCAAGAATGCTTGGTGGAGAAGTTTGGTTTATGGTTATCTTTATACATAAAGAATGAATATTATAATATGTGTAATTAAGTAATCTTTGACCAAAGAAAGAAAAATGGATGGCCAAGATTAAATCTTGTAATTCAAGATTGAATCTTTGCCATTCATTTGATATAAAGGGATAAGGTTCTTTATTTTGTAAAGATTAAAATAGCTTTCGGTGTTAGAAACCGTACACCGAAATTTTACTAAACGGTGAAATAATGTACCCGGGTAATCAAACAGTGCCCGAAAAATAATTTCGGGTATAAAATCTATATTTCTACCTATTTCTAACCATAATCATATAATTTCTTAATTACGGGCATCTCCGGGGCCTAATTCTAGGGTTTCGGCTGTCCTGACAGGCCGGTGGAGCCCGCAGATTACTATTCATTTTTTTTTTATAAAACCTTTGAACCATCCTCATCATTGTTAAAATTGTTAGATTTTTGAAACTATAACTAATAAAGCTCAAATTAATTTTTAATTAATTTTTAGGGTGTTATAATAGGTACAGGAGAACCCACTCCATTCCTATCTTACCGAGGCCATATAGATGGAACAGTTAGTTGTTGGGAGTTTTTGTCAAGGCTGGAGTATCGGGATCTTGCCCATAATATGAATTTATAGTAACATAGTTTTGTCCATCATAAACCTAGGTGTCACGACCTGATTTGGGAATATGTCCAGCACGTAAAGAACCCTATTCCTACATATGCTTCATGGTCAGTGAGTCGTACTATATACATAATTTAAATCATAAAATCCATTTTGAAACTTAAATCAAGTTGCATTTTCAAATATACAATAAACATTGAATAAACCAAATTCGAATCCATAATCATAATACGAGACATAATTAGAGTTGCTTTGTACAAAGCTATGAAAACCATAAATCCATAATTACAATTTGACTAAATACACAATTTAGTCCCTCAGATTTACAGTGGAGGATAAATTAGTCCCTTAGATTTGGAAAATCCCATATTAGTCCCTCAAGTTTTCACAAATGGAGACACGTTAGTCCTTCCATCAAATTGCTGCCTGAACTATTAGTAGAAATGTCCTTGTATTCTGTAAACTAGCTTACATGTACTATTAATTTTCATAGTGAATCCTAACTTGCCTAACTCTTTTGTTCTATGTAGAACAAATAATAATTTAAAGTCAAAATCTTTCTTCTGAGTAGAGAGTTATAGTGAGAGAGAAGACGAAGGAGAAGGTCAAAATGATTTCGTTTATGGGAGTCAGGCAAGTTAGGACTATCGTGAAAATTAACAATGCATGTAAATAAGTTAATAGTACATGTAAGTAATATAACATGATATAACTCAGATGAAAATTTTACAGAGGGACTAACTTGTTCCTATTTATGAAATTTGAAGGACTAATATAAGATTTTCCAAATCTAAGGGACTAGTTTATCCATTACTATAAATATGACGGATTAAGTTGGGGTTTTATTCTTATAATTTCTAATCAAATCATGGTACAAAATGCAAAAATATCTATGGTCTGGGCTTGATTACAAATCACTAGAGCACTCTGCAAAATAACTAATGCTTCATGTCAATATGAAGCTCACCTAAACTGAAGAGCTACTATAGTTGCTGAGGAAGAGGCTACGGAGGATTTGATGTAACAGCTATATTTGTAAGGGGAGAAAGTAGTTGTGTCAGCACCGATGGAGCTCCATGGAGCGAGGGTGACACCAATGTCTGTTATGAAGCAACAAAACTAATAATTAATCTAGGATAATTTGTAAACAACTCTATAATAACTCTGACAACAACTAAGAACATAAATACCTCAAACTCAAGAACATGGAAGAATAGAGAGAAATATGACATAATTTATCACAAATCTCTTACCTTGAAGCTTGGAAGAGGTAAGATTGAGTAGGGTTGAGAGTTAGGAGGTAAAAGAAGAGTTAGGAACTTAGGGTTCTCAGTTTTCTGGGGGAAAAACATGAATGGGAGGGCATTTATGGGGTTAGGGTATCCTTTAAATGAAATTGCATCGTTTAGTACTATGCTGACATTGAGGGGTACCAGTTTAGTGGTTTATGACCGCCATAGTAATCAAGAAACTTGAAATACCCATTCTAATAAACACATGACTACTATAACAGTCCAGGACTGCTATAGCGGTTGACAGAGATCCCAACACCACCGGTCCATGCACCTAACCACCATAATTGTCCTAGACTATTATAGTAGTGTCAGAAACACATGGTTTGCACATAAGGGTCCTTCATGCATCTAGGACGTTCTCGACAACATGGGTGGATCCCGGGGAATCTTAAGGTCATACTGGACCTGTCTAGAGATACGTGGACCTGAAGTATTACATTAGGTCACAATGAGCCTCTACATTATAATCTAGTACACTCATTATTAGGCCTAAGCCTAATAATACATGGTGGCTTCCAAAAGCTAGTGGTGTTCATAACCTAACCCGACCCACCAACCATCTAGGCTCGAAGCTTATTAGGATGAGTTCGGGTCTTGAAATTTAACCCAGTGTACTTTTCGAGCTAAGCTTGGATTATGCATCAAGTTGGCCCGACCTAGCCCAAAGTCAAACAATTCTTTTGGAGATATATTTTTTTATTGACATATTACAATATTTTCTAGTTAAATTAATATATTTACATAACTTGATATTATTTTTATATTGATATGGTTTGTTTTGAAATATATATGGCAAAATATCTCTTAAATTTTATTTTTTGGTTGTAAAATTTTATAACTTTACTATGTATAATATTCCAATCCTCATATGTTGTTTAAAAGTCGAGTTAACCTGGTTTGATCGATCATTAGTTAGGCCATTATAGAATTGGGTTCGGGTTCAAAAATTGAGCTAATCTAAATAATCCAGTCGGGATTGTGTTTGATCTAACTCTGACCTTGTACATCCCTACCAAAACTCATAGTGGATCACATATTAACTTTATGGAGTTATAGGAAGTACCAAAGCTATCCATTCAACCCATTTTATAAATTAAAATCTCACAAATCAATAGAAACCCAAATTAATAGAAAACTCTAACAAGGGATACAATGATGTGGTGGAAAGGTTTGTGTTTTGGAAAACATTTACAAAAACACTCAAGCTCTTTGGATATACAATGAATGAGAGAGTCACTTGAATGACTTCTTACAATAACAACTCACATAGGAAAATATTAGCTAATTTAAGGTTTGTAAAAGAAGATTTTCAATGAAACAATACCAAATATATGTTTTTGGTGGTTTAAAAGGACCAGTTTTCTCAAGATATATGAATGTCTTCATGTTTGCAACAACAGCAACCTTTGCACCTTCAAAAAATTATCCCTTTATAGACGATTTTGAGATTTGAGCATTATCCTAGGTTGTAGGACCACCATATACATGTCTCTCATTGATTTGTTGCATAGGGAATAGTCTCTTAAAGGCTGTGTGCACACAACATTCCCTTTTGCAATTGTCACAGAATAAATAATGTTGTAGAATACTTTTTTTTTTGTTTAGAGATGTGATGCACTACTGGAAATATGCGATATATTGATGGATTTTATTGCAAGATTTTGCATCGATGTTATTGGCAGATTTATCAAAAAAAATGATTGAATCATTAAAAAAAAAAAAGAATGCCATACATGCTGGTTTTTAGTAATCAAGTGCAAATTTGGCATCCATATTACTGGTGGAAAAATCCATCAGTAAATGATAACAAAATGTTTTTTTAAAAAAAAAATTCAAATTATCAGCAGATTTTTTTGTGGATAAATGATAAGTAATTTTAAAAATAAGTGTTCAAATTACTGGTAAATTTTTTCACCAATAAATAATAAGCAATTCAAAAAGAATCTCATCAAATGTACCAGTAAATGGTAAACAATTTTTTTAAAAAATCCTATTCAAATTACTAGCAGATTTTTTCACCAATAAATCTTGATCAAATTTAAAAGAAAAAAAATTTAACATGACCGAGGGATTTCTCCGATGGTACTTCAAAAGTAATCCACCAGTAATATCGTTAGTAAAACGACGCGTCTTAAGTTTTAATTACTAGTAGATTTTCCATTAGTAATGAAAAAATCCATCGATAATCTCTTTATTTCAAGATAAGAGGCCAAACCTCCCCTCATTTTATCATTACGACTTTGTGTCTTCTTCTATCTTTCTCTCTCATTTCTCCGCCGTTGTAGTGGGAAAATTACCCATTTCTCTATCGTCCAGCCCCTGCTTTAAGTGTTGAAGCCACATCTTGCTCTTCATACCCTCTACACTTTAATCAGTTTTATTTTTTGATTTGGTTCATTTTTATTTTATGTTTTTCCTTTTTTGCAGATCTATCACCAGCCTCGTCATTGCTCTGCACTATGCCGCATCACTGTTGCTCTTGATCATCGCCATCTCCCTCGATTTCATTTGTATATTATTTTTTTTGGTATTTTCATTGATTACATTCTTTCATTAGGAATTTTGTTGTTATAACATTATAAAAGCATTGCAATTCTCTTAAATTTCATAAGATTAATTTAGTGCGAGAATTATTATGTCTTTTTTTGGGTTCTGTGTTGATGAAAAAAATTTCTTAGTTGAAGTTTTGTGGATTGAATTTTTAGCAGAAAAAAGAAAATAGTTAAAAAATTACTAGTGGAATTTAATTTTATTGGAGGATTTTTCTTATAGTAATTTTTGTTTTTGGGATTTTTATTTTTTTTAAGGCGAGTTATGAGGGGAAACTCCATTGGTAATGCCCAAAAATTTGCTGATAATTTTCCACACTGACTGATTTTTGATGAATTTTTTCGGCCTATTTTCAATAAACTTTCTTTCATAAAATCCACTGATAATTCCCTCGGAAACAGTTACTGCTGGCAAAAAAAATCTGCTTATAATAGTTTCCGATGACATTATTATCGTGCATCGAATTCCACCGATAGCAGTCATTTTTCTAGTAGTGATGCGTCTTGACTTCATGTAATGATCCTACGTAGCCATTGCCGGCACATGATATCATTCCTTATGGAAGCCTTCTAGAATTAATTTCTTTCAATCATGTATAATAAATCCTTAATTTAACAATCATAAAAATAAATAAATAATTAAATAAATAAATTTCTCTACTTGCTTGAAAACTTTATTCATAAAAGAAAGAACCACCATTTTATGCCCTGAAAGATTATATCACTGAAAAAATAGCTCATAAAATAAAACTATATTAACCCAAATAAGGCATAATATCTATAATTATGATAAATTAAATTGCAATGACTTATGTATTCTTTCTCATTAACTATATATATATATATATATATATAGACACACACACACACTAAGAAGTTGGATAAGTGTAAGCAACTTAGTCACCCCTCAGGATGAGGATATAGTTCTAAATTTCGGAAAGTGCACTTGCTTAGAAGAAAGGTCACCATAAATGGTGCATTCCAAGATTGCAAGAGCAATGGCTCCCACAATTTTTTTTATCAAAAAATATATGTATATACATTTTGAAGAGCTAATGATTTACATATATAATATTAAAAGTGGTTAATAAATTCAACTAAGCACATGTATATATTTAGCATCACCCATTTCATATATCAGTATTTATAAGAAATTATTTTTATTAGTAAAAATAAATAAATTAATCAGAAAATGCTACCTGTTATGATATTTGAGACATAAAATAAACAAGAGGTTTCAGCAAATAGTTTCCTGAAATCATACGAACCATGTTTTTCCGAATAGTGGAAAGAGAGAAATCATATGAATCTATTAACGCGCGTTAACAAGTGAGAAACACGAGGTGCTTGAATTTGAATACACACCCGAAGCATATAAAACTCAATTTAAAAGCAATCCAGCGATACATGGAAGAAGTTAGATAACAGTAACTTCATTTTCATTTTCATTATAATAATAAAAAAAAACTGCCGAGTACTCCATGGATTTGATATTGTAAATCATTGCTGTAAATAGATTTCTTAACTTCACAAAAAAACAAATGGACATTTAACATTTGCCATAATCTGTTCAGTGGTGAGGCGGCAGAGATTGTACTCAAATTATATTAATACTAGAGGTGGTTAACACCTGCAAACTCTTCCAAACTCCAAACTGAATGAGTCCACATTTTTGTGTTTGGTTGAAAACAGCGAATTGGTCATACTTATTATAGCCGTATGAAGTTCAGAGGTTTGATCCAAAGCCGGCCCCTTTCTATGTCATGCGAAAATCAAATCTCAATTTTTGGCGCAAGAATCATGTAAAACCATCATAATCGTGGTTGATGTAACCTACGAGGAGGTGAGTTGAATTATGATAAATTTCGAGATAAGCACAATTTACCCTAAGTAAATTGATGTAAACAAAAATGAATTCGGAATCATTTTTTTTAGTTCATCAAGCTTATTCTGATTGCAATAATAGGGGGAGATCCAAGGAACAATCACACGCACTGGACAAGATCTTCATTCATTTACATCTTATCGTGAAATAATATATTTTTTTTTCTCCTTTTGGTCTTTGACCAAACTTCAACACATTTATTACCGCAACACAAATCCTTAGACATGACTCAATAATTTTCTTGTACAGGGTTTGACTTTCCTATGATACAGGAGTGTATTACTATCGATGATGGAGTAGTGCACATATATTTGGGAACATGTCTCCAGACATCAGTCTATTTTTCATACAATAACTGAATTGCGTTGACTTTCAGTGTATTTAATTTAAGATGAAAATGTTAGCTTCATGCTACTCAAATTTCAGTTCCAAAAACTCAGCTAGCTTGCTCTCATACATGTGACTTGAGAATGCAAAAGTTCCCAATTGTAATAGCAAAAATTAATTAGATTTAACATTTTCAACCAGTTGAACCTCCATTCCCCTTTTTCCGTCGACTAAATGATTACGAATACGCAAGAAAAATTGAAGGACGACCCCAAAAAACAAAGAAAAGAGAAGAATACGAGAGACTAAAAAAAAAAAAGAACAATAACATCATGTTTCATGGATGGGTGGATATTAAACTACAGTGGGCGAAGATGAGAAAGAACTACGTCTTGGAGAGAGCTATCTTTCTGCATAGCGGCTTTGAATTCATCAAAGGTGACTTTTCCATCACTGTTGGCATCCATTCTGTCGAATATCTCATCCAATTTGCCAGGTTCAGTGATATCAACTGGAAGACAGTCATCTGGCAGAGCCTGGTCATCGAAGTTTTTTTGTGTTAAAGAGAAGAATGTCACGAGAGAAGCCCTTAAAAAAAATGAAGAATGTCATGAAAGGAAGGTTCGTTACTCTAAGCATGGATGCCACTTCTTCTTTGGTGATGCACCCGGATCGATCCGCATCATACATCTGTTTGCGAAGAAAACCAAACAGGCAAATTAGCTCATCTTGTTCAGCTGATCTTTTTCTTTTGTGTTGCATGTATACAGAGGGCTTCCAATTGTTTTCTTTTCTTTTTCTGGAGCAGCTGAGTGCTTGAGTGCAGAGAAAATTGCGACAGTGATATAGTTTATTTTTATTTTTCCTTTTTTCTTCTCTATTAACCAAATCTATGTCACAATGATTGGTGATGTTAGTTAAATCATTTCAACAAAAATATTATTGCTACTATTATAGAATTTTTTTTTTTGGTTACCTGATTGCCTTTTTGTTTCATAATTATGGATGTAGCAATGATAAATTCTCACTGCTACATGTCTAAATGGAAAAAAGATAAATAGTACGAGTAGAAAATCCGTGAACATGTGCTAATAATTTTATTACTCTAACTTCTCCTTTTACTATTACACATCCCTTTTTCATTTTGTTGAATTCCATCTAATTTCCTATCACACAATGCTCCTTGTATTTGAAAGAGTTTGCGTAAAAAAGATAGTTCGAGCAACATGGCACTCCTCTGTTTACATTGTCTGCGTGTTTTGACTATGTACAACAAATCCTTTTTTCTTTTTTTTTTCAGTGGGTAGTGTAGAGTCAATAACCGTATGTAGTGATTTCTATTCTGCCGTCAACTCATAAGACTAAATTTTCTTGATGGTCCTGACAAATATGTTGGAACACAAATATGTCTCTTAACATTTGAAAGTATTCCCTTGATCCCTTATTGTTTACAAAAGGAAATACAATAATTTCTTATTATCCAAATACTTAACAAAAAAAAAAAAACAAGTGTGACTTGTTAAATTGTTAATAAGGCTCCATTAAAGTCCCTAATAACATTAAATAACATCATGTTGGCTTGAGGTATTTGAAAATTATGAAGAAACAAGAGAATAAGTGGGGTTTGTGTTTGAGGACACATAAGTGTAACTAGGAAAAAATAGGATTAAAATGTAGACATTTTGATGAAAGAGATTAGTACTATGTCATTTTGAACATTAATGGAGAATTAGATAACTATTTAACAAATGTGTGTTTTTTCCTCAAGCGTTGAAATGATAAGTTAACACAAGGATTAATATGTCCCTTTTTGTGAAAAAGGGAAGGATAGCAAAAAGACTATTAAATTCTAAGTAACCACCGCTTGAAACAAGATTTAATCTATAAATTAATATGATCAATTCTAACTTGCACCTTTTGTCACAAGATTTAATTGGGTGACTATGTAAAATTTTCTTAAAATACTAACCTGGAAGCACAAACGGAGAGCATCATCACCTTTGGAATTTTTGAGGCTGGAGAACCCACATAGTATCTCTCGCATGTCAACTGTTCCGTCACGGTTGTTGTCAAACAAGTCGAATATACGCGGTGCTAGAGGAACCAGTGATGGCATATTCATTGCTTTCAGTACTTCCTCAAACTCAGCAAGTGTGGCATTGTCTCCACTTGCGCATCTGTTAACAGCCAACATCATTGTTTTTTTCTTGTTAGTCACAACTCACAAGTGTCAAAGAAGATTAATGCTTTATAGAAGAAACATATGGTTCCTTTTCAAACTGGAGCTGAATCCACGGTTCCTTTGATCAGTTCATTCTGATTACTTACATCTTCTTGAAATGTATCCTGAGATTTTCAATTTCCTCCTCTGTTAGATCGTAGGATCCTATCAAGGATTTTAGTTTCTTCGTTCTCAAGAACACCGTGGTGCTCCATACACTAGCAATTGCAGCTGCACGGAGTTTGCGACGAGCATTGAAGCTTTGCAGCCTTGAGACAATCTCAGGGTCCATTTGATCATCTTTGGCTCCGTCACCTCTGACCCATGGATGACCCAGGAGCTGCTCCAAGGCAGAGAGAAGCAATGAGCTTGTGGAAGTCATTTGACTATGTTAATTAATTAACTGTCCCATTTTTTTTTTTCTGTTTTAAAACAATATGATGCAAAGGTTGATGAGAATGTAAAAAATAATGCTTGAAAGTTAGAATTTTTGCATATGGCATGCCTGTCAATTTTTATATAAGTAATTGAGTCATAGCACTTTATTTCATCTAACAATAACCCGATACATTTTTATCAAATATTCTGACGATAAATTTTGAATAGTGTAGCATTATTCACACCGAATTATGGCTACTTCCATGGTAGATGCATCATATATCTCATTCCAATTTATGAAGTCGGCAAGGGCATACAATACCTCTTGAGCACTGGGTCTTCTACTAGGATCAACAGTCAGAAGACTTGAAATCAATTGCTTCACTGATTGGGAAATGCCCTTCCAGGTCTTCTCATAGAAGCTGAAATTCCCCTGTTTTGTAGTTTTAATTTTGGTAAGTGAAAGCACTACGGAATGAACTATGGAGGGATCATGCGACATGCCGTCTGTAAGTCAGGGTATGAGAGTAACGATAGTCTTGCAAGTTGCAAGTCACAATGCAATGAGAAAACAAGGGAAAATATATTTGTACATGTTTTTCACACGTTTCTAGACACACTATAAGTTGGGTTAGAACTATAAAAATAATTGAAAAAATAAGTGTTTTTAATCGTATGTCACCAATTGATACATTAATCATTACTAATTTTTACTCTGCCTATATTCCTCATTCTCTTTTTTGAGGGGCTATACTTTTTAATCTGTGGGAAATGTTGCTTACATTCATTATCATCTGCTGTTTCTGGCGATTAGTCTGAGCAATGAAAGGTGGGTACCTGCAAAAGATAAATTATAGGAGGTTAACAATGAGTTACCACCAAGGCCTCCCTTCCGTTTTTGTGCCTGGAAGGCAAGGAAATACATATGTAAAGCAATAATGGACAACACTGGCGTCAGTATGTGAGCAAAATCAAGAGAGAAGATTTATATGAAAATTGTATGAAAAATCCATCCCCTTAATTTTTCGCCTCCTATCTTAAGGCTATACAAAACTAACCCACATGAAGACCCTATGCTACTTGTTTCACTTTCCTAACCGCAGTAAGCACAAGGTGGATGGTAGTGGAATGAATGACAAAAATTTGAACATGTGGAAGAGAATCAACATAACACACTACATACCCAGAAAGCAAGATGTACAGAATTACTCCCAGTGACCACATGTCACTCTTGGAGGTTATCTTTCCTTGAGAAAGTGCCTCTGGTGAAACATAATCAATGGATCCAAACAAGCCAACTACCGGGTCAGTAAACTCCTCAACAGAGCTCAACCCGAAGTCCATGATCTTGAGAGGAGAGTCCTTCCTGTTGTCCAGGAAGAGGCAATTCTCAGGTTTCAAGTCCCTGTGGACAATGTTAGCCCTGTGGATAGCCTCCAATCCCGCCGCAATCTGGCGAACCACGGCTGCGGCTTCTGTCTCCGCGTACCTGTCGTGTGCCACAATCCTGTCGAACAGCTCCCCACCAGAACACAGCTCCAGCACGAGGTGAACCCCGTTTGAGTCCTCGTACACGTCATAGAGGTCAACCACGTTCGGGTGCGGTGAAACGTTTTCCACTATCTTCCTCATGACGAGAATCTCATTGGTGAGCAGAGCATCTGATACTGAGACCTGCTGTCTCCATGTGGGGAACCCGGTCGCCGTGGCGGCTGCTCTTGCTGGCCCAGAAGGGCTAGCAGAGGCACCTAGCCTCCTCAGTGTTTTGATGGCTACGTGGGTTTGGGTTTTCTCACTGCTTGATTTCTTGATGCCTTTTCTGACAACAGAGAATCCACCCCTTCCTAGGATCTCCGAAACCTCGTACTCATCTGAGAGCTTTCTGGTTTCATGTCCCATGGTGGTGTGGTGTGTGCACAGGGTCTTCTGAGATGGGAATATTCCTGAAAGAAGGACTCAACAAAGCGTGCAGAGACAATTAAGGAAGTGCGAGGATGAACAGCTAGGTATGCGTAAAATGGTTTCAATGCTGAGGGCCTCAAAACCGCGTGTTGAAGTGGCTGAGATTGACATCAGCCTGTAAGAGTTTCTTCTGCATTAGTTTATGACAAATAAATTATGAACCAACCAAACTCTGATAGGTACAGGAGAATAAAGAATGGTGCGTAGGAGCGGTTTTAGAATGGACAGCGAGAGAGTCAACTGCTACTGCTCTGTTGTAAGTTTCCAAAGTTCACCATTTTGCCGCCTAGTTAGTGACCAAAATGGTCACTCGGAATATTATAATGAAAAATCACAACGTAATTACTTTTCTTTGTCCTATTTTCTTCAATGTATCTCCGGGCCTTTGCCCTCCTCCACTCGTTCCTTCCTCCTTCAGCTATCATCCCTTGACCAGGATCATTATGATTTGATTATCCTCCTAGTTTTTTATGATTTGATTACTTCATTTTTTTGTGATTTAATTATCCTAGTTTACACGAAACTGTCGTCCCTGAGAACAGCAAAGTGGAAAAGAGCATGGAGAGGAACCAGAATTTCGGAGAGGGACAAAGAAGGGTCAGCATCAAAGACGAGGAAGGAGGAAGGGGAGCCCCATTGATGGTCATAGGGAGGAAGAGTTAGTGGCCCATGGGGATGGGATGCATGTAATGGCGGGTGGGAACGCAGGGTGCAGCAGGAGAAGGAAGAGGCGATGGTGGTTTCTATTCTAAACAACCGATGAGGTAGGGATGCAGGGAAGGCAAATGGGACAGGGCGGGTCGACCCGCCGTGGATTGGCCATTTTTTCAAAAAATAGTAGTTTAAATAGAGACAAATAGTGGAGAATGAATATTAAATAGGTGAGAGAAAAGTTTGAGGAAAACTAATAAATGTGACTTAATAAAATTATAATACTATTCAAAATTTCAAGTTCAATTTAAAGAGAGAGGAAGGAGTTTTGTGTACAAAATAAAATATGTGGAGGTTAGTAATATATATAAAGTAAGCACCTCTAGTTTGAGACCTGAAACTTGTAATAAAAATCTATATAAGATCAATTAAAGCTGCAGGTTGCTTAAGAATGACATATCCTAGCAAAATTCTTGTTGAATAAGGAAGTCATGGCAAACCCAGGGAGTTCCCAGAAAAAGGATTCGTAATAACCAAGTATTCCACTGGAAGTATTTATTCAAACGAAAAGAAAACGGCTTGTGTAGTGTTGAGACATGTGTATAGGTACAAGGATAGAAGGGGGGACAGCATTCTTCATTACAAACCTTTAAAGGCAACAATTAAAGTACTAAGCTAGAGTGTGTATGAGCTTTAGCTTTTGGTTCAGTCCCATGAAATAGTGGAAAAGAGTGGCACAAAAGATCCATGACATGCCGCAGATATCGCCATCTAATTAATTATACATATTTCAGCCCTTAAGTATCAGATCTAATACTAAGCAGATCACCCTTTTGCCTTTTACCCTCAATCACCTTTTCCCTTCTCTCTTTTTGAAACCTCTCTTGCTTGCTTATTTCGACATTCCAATGCCTCCTTTCTCAAGTTTTCTTATATTCTTCCTTCTCTCTTTGATCCAAGAAAGCTAGGATTCTCAAGTTTGTATTCTGCATATATAAAGAGGTAGATTAGTGAGATAAAATTTTCCTTCACGACAAGAACATTGGTGCTTCTCTTGTTTAATAAATTCATATAGCTTCAAACATTGCTCAAACCAAGAAGGAAAAGTCAGAAGGCAAGAATAGAAGGCAACCTGCAGTTATGGGAGCTAGAAGTTGGCGCCTTGTGTTATTGTCCTTGTGTCTTTTCTTCAGCTCAGGTGACTTGATTTTTGTTATTTTTACACAATGTTTTTTCTATAATTTGTTAACATGCATTGCCTGACAATCAAAACAAGAGTGCTCGAGGTGTATAACAAAGATGCAGAGCGCAAAGGTTGAATATTAATAAAGAGGAGCAATGTTTGATTAAGTAGATAACATATTGAAGCCGGGAAGAGCTGTAGAGTTGGAGAAGAATTTATCAATATGATCGAAGTTGATCTTTAGGCATGATTAATGATATTCTCCCCGTCCACCATAATTGTCCCCCACTCTTCAAGATTCAATTCTATGAACCTGATTAGGTTCAATTTGAATGAATGTTACTGATGGTAACATAGAAAGGCATCAATAAATAGATCATACAATACATACATGCACATGAAAAAAGGGGATTCATCGAGTGGCTCATACCAGAAACCACATCATTTCATTGATGCTGTGTCACCTTTGGAGCCATAATCCTGTCTCTAATCTAACACAACCCTCCTCTTTTATTCGAACTTGGGACTGGCTGTATTAAGCTTCAGCTTCATAATAAAGCTTAACGTAGGCAGAGTTCCTGTGTCACCTTGGGAGCAATCAGACAAAACTTGGGTTAACATATTCAGGGTTACTAGTTCAATATCAGCTAATTTGTTGAACGGACCTTGCTTTGTTTCATTTTTCAGGTCTAGGGAGAACCGTGGTGTTAAGAGATGAAGAAAACCAGAAACTCTCATCATATGAATTTAGTACTCAATTGGATTCAGTTCCCATAGTCAACCCTACAACTCCTGGCACAGGAAATCCTTATCCTACATTAAACCCAACAACTCCTCAGGCACCTGACACAACAGGCCAAACTCCCACAGCCCCTTACATGACCCCTACAATAACCCCCACATCTCCAAACACAAACCCAACAACCCCTACAAACCCATACACATCCCCAACAAACCCATACACAAACCCAACAACCCCAACCACAACACCAGCAAGCCCAGGTGCAACTCCCACAACCCCAACCACAACTCCCACAGCCCCATCAGGAGGTGGTGGTGGTGGTCAATGGTGTGTTGCAAGCCCATCAGCTCAGGACAAATCTCTGAAGGTGGCTCTTGACTATGCTTGTGGGTATGGTGCAGATTGTTCAGCAATTCAACCTGGAGCAAGCTGTTATAACCCAAATACTCTCAAAGACCATGCCTCTTATGCATTCAATGACTACTACCAGAAGAATCCAGCACCCACAAGCTGTGCATTCGGAGGAACAGCAACACTTACAAACAAAGATCCAAGTAAGGCTTTCACCAAACATAACATCATGCATTAGTATTTCCTCATCATCAATTTATTGTTGAGACTTGAGAGCATGATAAAAGATCCTTTTTTTTTTCTTTTTCGTGACTTAAATATAAACGAGTTCGTAATACATATGGATACTGCTTATTCAGTAATTTGGGTATCCCCTCTCAATGCGACACAAGATAACAAATTGAAATTGGGTCAAACCACAAGGCACAAGGAGCAGAAACTAAATTTAGAACCTTGATTTATTTATAAACAGAAAAGGACCTTTCCATCAAGCTCTATCCAATCATATAACAATGAATGTCCAGAAAAATTCTGCTCTCTAATTGATTAGCACTGATTTTCACCAAATTAATTCATACCATATATTTACTTATTTCAGTTTTCTAATAGAATTATACTGTCACCGAAATTCTAATCCTGTATGTCACATTTACTCCTCTACCTTAACATTTAACATCATTTCAGGTAATGGGAACTGCCATTATTCATCATCCAAAACACCAAGGTGAGAATTTGTAGCACCTGTATATCTTAATCACCCTATAGTAAATGAAAAAAAAAAAAGATATTAATCCAATCCAATCTGATCCTATACATTCTAACATATCTTATGCTTGCAGCATGAGTCAACCAACATATGTAAGCCCACCGAATACACTGAGTCCTCCAACCGGAGCAGGTACAATGACCCCTACTGCACCATCTACCATGACCCCAACTACACCAAGCATGACAATTCCTGGGGGAGCATCAGTTTATGGTTCAGGACCAACAGGAAGCCCAAACATCGCCACATCTGCTTCTCACTCCTTGCTGGTGCTGATTACCTCATTTGGCCTATTGGCTTCACTTCACGTAGAAAATTACATCTAGATCAAAAGCAAGGCTTAGTCATTCTTCATGTCATACGCTGGAACTCAGTCAATCTTCCAGCAGCTTTTGGGAGACTCCAAAGGAGACAGAGCCGGCAATGCCATAAATGTTATCTGAAGTCGTGCCATTAAAATTAGTACTACCTGGCATTAGTGTATCCCTTTGGTGGATCATAAAGACCAGGAAGGTGGTAGAGCCAAAAAAGATTTATAGGTTCTTGTAGACAGTTTCTATACATCATAGCAAAATAAACTATCGTATTATCGACTTCCATTTAGTGTAAGATTTCAATGGATCTATACGAGAAATTTAAAACACCAACAAAATAGGAATGCGGACTAATACGTTATTAATTTATAGCATTGAAGAACACTAAATCTGAATCCTGTTGCAAAAGAGTGGGAATAAATATTCCCATAACTTGAGGATAATAATTATCAAATAAAAATACTAAAATATCCTTGAATTATCTCAATCTCACAAGTATCAATATATTCTAAAGGGTATTTTGAAAATTACGACATATATTTCTAGGAGTATGTATTATAAAATAAACAACTTTAAAATTTATTTCTAGGAATCTCAACAAATAATCCTAAAATTTTTTTTTTAGGAAGAATAATTCTGCGATGTTTAATCCTAAATTAATATTTTTTTAAATACTCAAAAATAATAGTCCTAGGTATAACATTCCCCATAGCATTATTCTAGGAACATAATTTCAAAACTAGAAACAAATAACCCCTTAAACAATTCTTGAAAATAACTTCACCAATACTCCAAATTCAAATAAATTATCCAAACATGTCATATGTCCATACTAGTAAATAACATGACTTGATGATTTTGGTTGCCATAATTTTGAAGGAAACACAAATTTAAATGCAACAAATAAGACAGATGGTAGCCTTCTTTTCTGTCACGACCCAATTCGACCTATGACCGACACATAGGGGGGCATGTTACCTAGCTAGCCTTAAGACCCAAATTTCCCCGAAAAATGGACAGAGTTTTCTCTATTTTTTTGGATTTTTCCCAAACATGAAACCTGCAAAAATACATTCTTACAATATCCAATACCACAGCACAAGCAAAATACTATAATTATATATACTTGTAAGTCTCAAAATAAATTTTTCTCATCAACTACATCATTTTAAGTTCAAAGCATAAGTTACTATAAAACTCATCAATCCATAATATTTAGATTTAGGAAATAAAAAAGGTACGGTGTTATCCTATCAAAGTACATATGCAAGAAAACATAACATAAAATATAGTCATCACATTTAAATATCTATCAAAATAAGTTTTAAAACATAACGCATTCCTGATCCTGTCTGTGACAAAAGGAGCAACATTTATCATAAGAATTGTGAACTCTTCCCTCGACATGGCCCACAAATTAAGGTGGGCTTACCAAAAAAGAGGGTTCGAAATCTATTAAACTAGAGGGGATTGGAACTCGAACCAGCACCTAAATCTGAAAAAGGAGGAAAGACAATAGAGTGAGTTTGACAACTTAGTGAGTAGATAAAGTATCTATAACCCACATGGGACAATAACAAAATCAAACCAATAATGTTAGCAAGCTATATAAATAATATGGTAAAAACATGTTCGTAATCAAAATAAATACATATGGAAAAATGGCCTCGGACAAGAAATTCCATCAGAATTACACACTCGGGCGACCATTCCCTCGTGTGATCTCGCCTTCCATTAGAAACCACAAACAGATGGCCTATACTCATCCATCATGTACCATTCTCATATAAAATCAACTTCATCATCCAATACTCAATTACTCATGAGGGTTACATAAGAAGAACAAATTTTATTTGGGGAGTAATCTCAACCTATTTAATCTCATTTTAAGGTGTCTCAAATAGGGTCATCTCATTCTTTCATCTAAATGAAAAAAAAAAAAAACTATGTGCACATAGGCCGTTATATCTCTTCGCTATGGCAAGCGGTATTGTCATTATATCTCTTCGTTATGGTGAACAGTAATGCCATTATATCTCTTTGCTATGGCAAGCGATATTGCTGTTACATCTCTTCGCTACAGCTAACAGTCTTGCCATTATATCTCTTCGCTATGGTGAACAGTATTACCGTTACATCTCTTCGCTATGGCTAGCAGTATTGCCATTATATCTCTTCACTATGGTGAGCGGTAATTCCATCTTAGAACCCATAATGGTTTTCTTCATTAAATTTTTTTATCAAACACAAATTACAAACTTAAGATTCAATCTTCATATCAATCTGACCTTACAAGTATCAAATTTCATCAACTTTTCCAATGGACATGGAGATAATATATAGCAAAATCATGACATTATGAAATCAACAAAGAGAGCTATCAATAATTTTTAACCAAATAATGTAAATCGGTTATCTAGAGACAATAGGGATTCAATAAAATTTATAAATAATTTATAGTAAAAGAAATTAACCATAGATATTAAATTTATTCACAACAATGGTTTCCAAGGAACCGGAAAGCACTCTTCAAGCTAACAAAAATTCCTGATTGGCGTTTAATTGCTCTACAACTCTAGGAATAAGACAATAACAATATATGCAAGCTAATAATGCCATCAATTAACAACATGACCTCTACATATTAAAATCCCTAATTTCTATACATAGATAGTTCAATAGGATCAATAAAGGGATTTTATCACTTAGCCATTGCATCAAGAGGAACGAAAATAGAGGAAACACACCAAGTCTCATTGCTGTAGTGAGTTCCCTTCCTAGAGTGAGAGAAACTCACGAACAGAGGAGAGAGAGAAAGAAAGAAAGAAAGAGAGAGAGAGAGGGAGAGAGGAAAGGAGGGAGGGAGAGAGAGACGAAGTTGCAGAGGTGCAAGCAGTACAGTGGCAGTGTAGTGGCGTGACATGTTGTCCTATACAAGCAAGAGAGAGAACCAAGAGATAGAGTTAGAAGAAGAAGAAAAGAAGAAAAGAAAAAAGAAGAGGAAGGAAAGAAAAATGACGAGAAGGAGAGGAGGAAGGGAGAGGGAAGAAGAAAAAAATGAGGGGTTATCTATTGTGGTCATATCACTTAAGGTGCATTGGTGGGCTATTTTCTTTTTCTTTTTTTTTGTTGGTTATCACATTCATCCCCCCTAAGAAAATTTGGTTCTCGAATTTCAAAATGAGCTCAACTCTCCATGGGCAAAAGGTTCAAATACTGGGCACACATCACCTCTCCTGCTACCCCATGGTCATACTCGACAAGTTTAAGAATAAGCTCTCTGTTACCTATCCTTTTAATATAATATCTCAGCAATTTGAATGAACAATTTAGACATTTTTCTTTTATTAACATAGTAGCCTAAACCTTCAGCCTATTTAACCTATATTATATTCCATGAGAGCAAGACATAAAACATTTTTAGAAGGAACATGAAAGAGAAAATGAATCTACAACCAAATTCATCTATTAAATAGATAAATCCAATAAAGAAGCGAACATAGGAACAAGGACGTGCAAATTGTTCTTCAAACCAATTTTAGCATCAAACAATAATCATATGAAAACAATTGAACTATAAAACTTTCATTCCTCAAGTCCCCTTATGAATCCAAAACACAAAACACATGCACACATAAATTTTGAATAACTCATGCAATAATATAAATAGCACAATACTAGCTAGTAAGCAGAAAAGTCAGAATTCATAATGCAATCAGCCAACTAGAACTCAATGAATACTATGCGTAAAAAGCAAACCTTCACACTACAATTAAAGTTTATTCCTAATGCAAATTACCAAAACAACACAATTTTATATAGTTATTTGCTTCAAATTAAAAAAAAAATTTGATTCAAACAATGAATATGTCAGCTGCTAGTGGATCTTACCACTAACATAGCTCAAATGAGATCTTATAAGTATAGTAAGCACAATTCTATAGCACCAAATAGTTTCTTCTCACAAGAGAAGTGTAGGAAATAAGCCAACATGAATAGAAACAGAACACTAATGGTGAATGAGGTAGGCTTGGATATAGAACTGAAATTGAGAAAAGGACAGCATGATGCACATCAAAATTGCAGAACACAACATGTTGGTATTGGGCCATTGCTCAAGCTTGAAGAGAAAAAGAAGGTTAAGGCTAGATCAATTAGGATAGTGTATTAGAATTTATGTCACAATCAAATATAAAATATTCATTTCAAAGGTGTTTCAATTCCTTGGCTTGGTTATCCAATTTGCAATGAGTGGAACATTCAAAAGATTATAATTTGGATATAGAAAATAGGAGGGCTTCAATGACAATAGGAATTTCGACTCCTCCCTATCATGAGATTTAACATAGTTTTCAATGCTCTCAAATAAAGCTCCATGTTCTCCTCAATTTGAACAATTATTAACTTTAGTTTTTTGGTGTGTCAGGTATCGGGATAACAAGGAATCAACAAATTTTGTTAATCTATAACACGAAAATATTAGTACTACTAGTTAGATCACAACTGTAACGCCCCGATTTTCTGTCTGAGTGGAAAATGACCAAAATGCCCCTAAGGTCATTTTCAGCCCGGAATTCGAGGATGGCCGACCCGGCAGTCCTCGAAGGGCCAACTCAATGTTTGAAGGGGATTAAATGACCCTTGAGTGGTTCCAGAGGCGAAAGTCTCATTTTCCGCAGTTTCGGGTCAAAATAACCAAAATACCCCTATAGCGTTTTACGCGGGTAAAGGTGCCGTTTGAGCCCGAAACTTTTCCCAGAGGTTTAAAACCATGTTTTTACATGTTTCAAAACATCTGTTTGAGTCCCGGTGGTTCCAGGCAGTTTTAGTGTAAAATTACGATTTTACCCCTAGAATAGTGTTTTTGAGCTTAACGATGTGATTAAGCAAACCTAAATAATATTAGGCTCTAAATGGAGATTAATTAATTTCCATAATTAATCTAGAATCAAAATAAATTATTAAAATTAATTAGAACCTAAGATTGCTTAGATTAGATTTAAATCCCTTTTCTAAAACTCAAGATTTCACTCTTGGAATCTTGAATAGTATTTTCTCTCTCCAATTCCTTAAATCAAGGAATTGTGTCTAGAATTGTTTATACACTAAAATGAATTTATAACTCACTAATGATGCAAGAACACTCTTTAATTATGTCTTGACAACCTTAATTACCCATTTTCTCACCTAAACACTTTCTTACAAACTCCTAACATTAATCCTAATCAAAGATACACCTAAACACAACTCTAAACCACAATTAAAATGCAAGGAACCCTCCCCCCATGGCTGATGCATTTTGGCCACCTCTCTCCCTCTTACCTCACATGTTGAATTGTTTCTCACTCAAAGAACCATGCTTGAGGTCATACCTTGAACCATACCTCACCATGCCTCATGACCACATTATCTCACCTCATAGAACTCACGGGCTCCCTCCATTCTGATGGCCGAACACCCTCCCCCTCCTTGCACCTTTCATTTGCTTCATTTCTCTATAAATAGCTTTCTTGGGTGAACTTGTATCATTTTGGGTTCATTTGCAAAGTATAAGTTTTCAAAGAAACACTTCAAAGCTTCCTTTTTCTCTCAAGTTCAAGTCTTCAAGTTCTTCAAGTTCTTCATCCTCTTCTCTTATTCCAACCTCCTAATAGTAGGTAGGGATTTTCTTTCAAGAGTTCTTTCATTTAAAGCTCTTAATTTCTTTATGTGTTCTTAGTTTCTCTTGAATCCTTTCTAGAACTTCTTTTCTTTTCCTCTCCTCCTTGTTTCGGCCATGAACCCATTGAGAGCAAAGGAATGAGAGCTTGATGATGAGGTTCCATGATGATAATGTTCATCACTTGGATAATCTCTAAAGCTTGATCTTTGTTCTTAAGTTAAAGATGTTTTCCTTGTTCTTTCTTCTTGATCTTTGAAACCTTTCACTTTGATGATGTTTTAAAATGGTTAACATGAACTCAATGATGAGAGCTCATGATGTTGGTGTTAATGCATCATCAAGATCATGGTCTCTAGAGTTCCAAATATTTCTTTTCTTCTCCAACAATTTCGGTTCTTCTTCCTTTTCTTTCTTTATGATTTCGGCCATATTGGCCAAGGGAGCTCACAATGGCTTGATGATGAGAGCTTCTAGATGATGACTATGTGTTCATCCAATGAGGCCTCTAGAGCTTGAGTTTTAATAAAAATGTTATTTATGTTTACATTCCAAGAAAAGAAACTTTGTGTTTTAAGGAACCCTTGAGGTTCACTCTTGTTTTACCTTATCTTGTCATGATGAGTTTAGGTTAAGGTTTAAGTTCCTCTAAAGTCTTGTATGAGCTCTAATAAGGAATAAAATGAACTAGCATTCATATTTAAATTCAAGCTTATGCATTACATATTTACTTTGAGTTTTGCATTCATATTTATTTTCCAAGTCATCACCTAAAGTTAAAGGATGAAGAATGGAGTGCATCTCATATTTACATTCTTGCCTAGCACATTTACTTTTCATCACTAAAGAACGTAAAGATCTAAAATGAGGTTTGCACTACCACCTAACTAAATCTCAAAGCCTTTTTATTTCGGCCTTAAAGTCGATTGTTGCTAGGCCTAGAGCACTAAAATAAAGAAATGAACTTGCATATTTATATTTCAAGCCTTGCATATTTATATTCCAAGTCTTGCATATTTATTTTAAGCCTTTCATTTTTATATTCAAGCCTTGCACGTTTACTTTAAGCTCTCACTTTAATTTGTAATGAAGAATAAAAATGAAGTGCATAGCACGTTTAAATTATATCATCACTTAAAAGATCTTAGAGCTCAAAGACTTGCCCATTTTATCTCAAGTTAAAGTTTAATGAGGGAGCATTCTTTGAATGCATGATTTCGGCCTTGTGGTGATGATGAACTTGGAATGAGTTTCATCTAGCTTCAAGGACCAATAAGCCAAGTTTTAAGAATTCTTTTAAATCTCATAAATTTGTTTGAGTTCAAGACCAACAAGGTTCTAAGAATTTAACTCTTTTGAAGGAGGGATTAAGTGGTCACTGACCTAAGAATGTTTTTAGTCTCTTTCACAAAATAAAATGGTTTGCAAAAGAGTTTTAGAAGTCTCAAAAACGATTCCAAGAGAAACTAGCAACTTATGTGTTTAAAGATGTCAAGTTATGTATCTTTGGGATTTAATATTTTGGTCCTTCCATGATGGGTTTGCTGCTGTATGATGATGTTATGATGTGTGAAAATTATGTGTGATGAGATAGGAACACATCTAAGCTTGTTAAAAGAGAAACTAGCTTTCTAGAAAAACCGTAAAGTCAAGATTTAGCATAGTTTTAACCCATTTATTTATGGAAACTGCCCAAACTATTTTAATGGGAATATAATCAGGTTAGGATTGATTAATCATGAAAAATTTGGTTACATTTGAAGTAGAAATGAATTTTGGCACCTATAGAGAAACTAGTAACTAGAAAACCGTAAAACCGTAATTCTAGAACTCTTAGAACATTTAATTCTTAGAATCTGTCCAGCAACCTTATAAAGTAGAGAACATAGTTTATAATTAGTTCCTTGATGTAGGAATGACTCATAATTGGTTTAGGTTTAACTTATAGCGCCTTAGGTGAAGACAGAACCAAGAAGGGATCTAAAACGCAAGTTCTAGAACCCCGTAACCATAAGTTTATAACGCTGCCCCTAAAGAATGATGTTGTTAGATTTAATAGAAAGCATAAGTAAATAATAAGGTTTGTTAGAAGAGAACCCTTAGGTGCATAAAAGTTTGATAGACGGTGAGAGGTTAACTTCATCACAAGTTTAAGGCCCGTAAGGGTCAAAGCATAAAATACCGTAGGACCAGGTGAATAACGAACTTTTAATGTTGCTTGTGAAAGTATGAGGACGATTATGTGAATGCATGAAATTATGATAAAGGATGCATGTTTGATTAACTCATGTGGCATAAAGAAGAATTTGGAAGAAATTCGGCATGCTGCAGTTATGCCGCCGAATTTCTAACAAATTCGGGACTTAGAAAGTTTTTGAAAAACTATGAAATTTTTATGAGGTACTAAGATGAGTTCTCGGATGACACCGGTTCGGCCGAGCACCCCCAAGAAATGCCCCCTAGCCCATACTGGATAAGTCAGGATTATGTTTATGATTATGTTATGCTTATCGAGATTGATAAGTAAGAACTAGTGACGACTAGTTGAGGTATGAGCTCATAACCTAGAGATGTGACACGTTCTGGGTGACACCGGTTCAGCCGAGCACCCCCAGAGCGCTTGTCTTTTAGGGTGGCCTATGAGAAAGTTATGATGATTATGTCACAAAGAGAATTTAATTGCCACTTTATGCCACTACTATGATGTTCTCAAAGATATGATGATTGTTCATGTATTAAGTAGAGCCATACATACATCTTTTAATATGTTTGCATCCATGACATTAAGAATCATGCTAAAATGAACGGACCTTGGCTAAACTATGTTTTAGAACCTAAAAATGGACTTAATGCATGCTCACTTATTTTGTTTATTAAACCCAAGGTTCTTGAGGACGTAGATGATGACACCTAGGTAGTAGGAGACTCTACTGAGATTCTTTAGCAAGATTCTTACTCCCTCTATCTCTTTCTTTCCGTCACGTCTTCAGATGGCAACGTTCGTGGTTTTTGTGGACACCCCAACTTGGGAGGTACATCATGATCCGGACCACGGGTCATACCATTTTGTGGGCCGCTGCGTCGTCTGAGTGTTTATGTTCGTTGGACGGCCCTTTAATCACCCCGTACATAGCCACCGGTTCTCTCCTATCTCACCCTATGGCAATGACTTCGTATTCGAGCGCACACGCCGTCAAGAGGAGCGGATCCGCCGCACCCCACCAACGGCCTCTGCCATCCGGGACTACCCACAGTATGTACCCCGCTCGCCCTCATCATTCTCCGAGACGGACCCTTCGGAGGATTCTGCCACTTAGGTACCCTCCGAGGGATCCTCCCCCACTGTGCCGATGGACGTTGGGGAGGGTAGCGAGGCTTCCATCGCTCAGCCAGTACGTGGAGGACGGGTGAGGATGACTCCCCGCCATGGAGCTCACGACCGACCGATGCAGCGCATCGCCACCCCGGCCGAGATCACCTAGTGGATCGGGTACATCCCTCCTTTCCAGAGAGGCTTGCAGTAGGAGATGACCGTCGCAGTTCTGGTGCTCGAGCTTGACTAGACTAGGATAGCCTTCTTTTGTCTTCGGGGCTATCCATTTGTAGGCGCACTAGAGTTTGGAGAGTTTCCTTTATCACCTTTATTGTACTTTCGTTTCCATGTATTTTCATTCTAGTTGTACTAAACTAAGTCTCGCTCTTTATGAGTGAGCATATCATATATATATATATATATATATATATATATATATATATATATATATATATATATAATTATGCAGTTCAATGATATTGTGATGTGCCTTTACTTGCCTTATGATATGATGAGATGTTTGCTTACTTTCAATCACGTTTTATCATTTATCGTGTTGCGCGGCTCTCACTTTGCTTTTATAATTCAAAAAAAAAAAATTTACCAGTATTTCCGCTAAGTATTTTAAAGTAATCAAAGAAGCTATGATGTAACATACTAATGATTAACCTAATTATGTTCTAGAGTATTGGGTTAAAAATTAGGACCTTACAACAACTTCCACCAAGCAACTATATCCTAAGAAAGAACAAAAAATACAAAGGTTCTATCCAAATTGAAGGGAGAAGGAAAACAAATTTAGCATGTGAAATCAAATAAATAAACAACCAATATATTTACTAGAAGAATTGACAAATAGCCAAGAAAGATTGGCAAAAAATAAAAAAGCAAGGAGTGTGACAAAATAACATGTGCTTATCAATGAGAACTTAAGAAGGATGCTAGAGAGATCAAAAAGATGGATTTAGTGAGAACGAGGTTTGAAAAGAAATGAAATTGAATTGCCACTACATTGCTATCCCAGATCAAAACACTGTCTCTCAGACTAAATGGTACAATGGAACCTATCCAACATCTGAACTTAGCATTGATCTAAAGGAATAAAATATTTCACCATATAATAAAAAAGCTTCTAATTTTAGGAAGGTGACTATAACACTGCTTTATACTAAATCACATAAAGTTATACAATTTATAAAATTTCTAGCCTTAAATCCAAAAAAAAAAATGAAACCCCACATTTTATCTTCTCACAATTTCTTGTAACCAATGAATAGAGACAAAAAGGAAAGAAGAATTTATCAACAAGAAACTTGCTTTCTCCCTTTTTCCTTTTACAACTTATCAATGACACTCAGCTAAACTAGCTAGCATAGAACTATAACTCTCAACCCAAGGTACACATTGTACACTTACAAGCATTGTAGAACTAGCTAAATTCCACCAAGAATAAACTAATATAAAGCAGGAAAAGGAAAACAGAGTGATGAAATGTTACACAAACTTCTAATGAGTAAACCAAGAAAGGAAAGAAATACAACACCAATAAAATCCACATAAGGTTAGCATTAAAGACCTACATTCACAAAAGAAAGACTAAATGCATTAAACAAGAACAAAATGAGCAAAACCATAACCTTTAAGAAACCAAAACAAGAAGGGAAAAAGGAAAAAAAAATACTTCAAATTTTAGCAAGGCATATGAATGTAAGCCAATGTGTCATTTAGGTTAAGATCTATGGTCTTCAACTCTTTAGCCTATAATTCTATTTTCATATTCAAAAAAAGACCACACAAATGCAACATCATCATATTAGCATAGATTCTTAGTTACAAGAAGCTAGACTTTGCAGCACTTCCCAATTACATTTTGTAATGATAAAGTTAAACTAATCTAATATAATATAAAAAAAAATCAAAACCCAACACGGTCAATACAACAAGTAGAGAAACTATCTTGACTCATAAGTAGCTAGGAATCTAATTCCTATTTGTGATAAATAACAAAAGAAAGGCTCAAACACTCAAGTTAGAGATCCTAAAATTGTAAGAGTGTATCAAAATTAATATCTTGATTTCTTAAAATCTTAATCCCAATCTAAAGGGTGAACGCACAATAAAATCAATTTTTCATTTCTTTAAATAACAAAACATAATGACCCATTAATAACTGAATACATATATTTTACTCATGATGGTAACATCTTAGAATGTGTAAATTCTATTAGATATAATAACCCTTCAACAATTGAAAAACATACACACTGCCTATTGTAACATCCCCTGCTGCTTTATGGATTGACGACTGTCCCCACAAACCAACACGGGTCTTTTCAGCATGCTTTGTCCTCACTCGCACGCTTCCTAGGAAAACTTCCCAGGAGGTCACCCATCCCAAAATTACTCCAAGTCAAGCACGCTTAACTGTGGAGTTCTTTCAGTTTGGGCTACCGAAAAGAAGATGCATCTTGTTTGTATAGGTAGTACAAATCAATTCATATAAGCCCTCCTTAACTGTATAGTCCCATACCTATCTGATCTCGGGATCCCTCTCATTCGGTGTGTAATCGGTTCATTCATGTACCCTCCGCTTCGAAGTCCGCCAGAGCCGCTCCTTGTCCGTGCCTCTTTGCAAGCGAATCACTCCCCGACTTCGCAATTCCCGGGCGTTACATGCCCACCAGCTTCCGCTTGGTTCGTCCCCGAACCACACCGTACTGGGAGAGGTGCAGGCTCTGATACCATTTCTCGATTTGTGCGTGTCATCCTTGCGCAGGGGCCATGCTAATCTTCTCTGTATCGTTCCAATTTTATCGAGGACGAAATTCTCAGGTAATGAATTTCGAGGACGAAATTCTTTTTAAGGAGGGGAGTAATGTAACGCCCCGATTTTCGCTAAACTTTCATAATGACCAAATTGCCCATGAGGTCATTTTTACCCGAAACACGAGGACGGCCGGCTTTGGCCATCCTCATAGGGTTCATATGTTATATGAAGGGGATTGTATGAGCATGAGTGCCTAACAAAGCGGGAAAACCTCATTTCTGAGATTTCCGCAGGTAAATGACCGTAACACCTGCAATGTAATTAAGGCAGTATTAAGTTCCGTTTTGACCCGGACTTTGTTCTGAGGTTCAAAACAATGATTTTAAGGCATAAATTATGTCGGTTTAAGTCCCGGAGATCCCGGGCAACTTTTGGTAAAAATTACGATTTTGCCCCTGCATATTGCATTTTCGGCTCAATGAGCCGTTTAACTCCAAACCTAAGCAATATTAGGCTCTAATTAAAGGTTAATTAATTTCCATAATTAATCTAGAGCCAAAACCATCATTTAGAATTAATTGGAACCTAAAATTGCTTAGGGAAAATTCAAATCTCATCATAGTCTTATTCTTTAAAAAGGAAAAAGAATATGTGAATAGTGTTGAATAGTGTTTCCACTATTCACATCAACTTTTCTTTTTGAGACAAGTTGTCACACTCACATCACTAGTCCTAGAGGTGTTGACTCCCTAATCCTTCTAGACCACCTCTAAACCTAGGGATTTATGGTTTTAATTAACCTATTAGTGCACCTAAGTACCTACTTAGCAATTTTTAATCCTAAGCCTAATCTATGTCACACTAAAACACACTTCTAGAACATGGTTTAAGGAGATATTTCTCCTCCCAAGGCTGCCAAGAATGGTACCATTTTCTCTAGAAATCATCAAAAAAATTAGTCTATGTGTTCAAGCTATCTTGTGACATGTGTCTTGAACACTTTCAATCAATGATCAACTTTCAAGAAAAATTGTCACTCAAGACTCAAAGAATATTTTATATGGTCAATCAAGGTTTTCAATTCATTTCTAAAATGAATTAAATTATGTCTTTCAATTCAAAAAGAATGATTTGTTTTTGTGGTCATTCAAGCTTTCTATCAAAATTTTTCAAGACAACATGTCTTACAACACATTACCTATGCTTTGGGAATTTAAGTCTAGAAAATTTTCTCTTCTTTTTGGGCATGAGGAGCACGGTTTTCTTCACCCTTGTGCAGCCCAAAATTTTGTATTTTCATGCATTTTTAAAGGTTGGAAAATAAGGTACATTCTAGCCATGCTTTAGGACATGCATAGCTAGACTTTTCACCATACTTTGAATGACCAACACCATGCTTTGAACAAAGATATTTCTTCCTCCTTGTGGCTGATATGTGGCCGAATTCTCCCTCCAAAAAGGCCTCCAATATTCAATTCATTTCACTTCTCTATAAATAGGTAGCTTAGGGAACTTGAAGCACCTTTGTTCATTTCACTAAAGCTTTGAGTTAGAGCACTTTGAGTTCCTTTCTCTCAAGTTCAAGAGCTCATCCTCTCCAACCTCTTCATCTTCTTCACTTCCTCTCAATCTCAAACTCTAAGGTAGGGAGCTCTTCAAGAATGCTTTCTTTTACTTTCATGATCAATGTTTATCTTGTTTGAAAGTTGTGTTGTTAGCAAGTTTTTCTCTCAAACATTTTCGGTTTCTTCTTTTCTCTTCCTTTTCATTTTCGGCCTTAAGGCCATGGTAGTGAGAGCTTGATGATGAGTGCTCTCAAAGATGAAACCATGAGTTCATCTTAAAGTGAGGCCTCTAAAGCTTGAACCTTTCTTAAGAAAAAGTTCCATCCTTTCTCCTTTTTCTTTCATTTTCGGCCTCTAGACCAAAATGAGGAGAGCTTGATGATGAGTGCTCTTTTGGGATGACCATGTGTTCATCCTAACATGAGACCTCTAAAGCTTGAGTTTTGTTTGAGAAAAGTTTCATCTTTTTCATGTCTTGGTTAAGACAAGGCTATGTTTTTCATGAAAACTCTTTTTGAGCTTTTGTTCCTTGATGTTTTCGGCCATGAAGGCTTAAAGAGCTTGGAAAAATGGTAGCTTTGTAATGAGCACTTCATGTTGGCCTTTGTCACATGATCAAACTCTAAAGTTTGAGTTTTTCCAAGAAAGGTTTCTCTTTTCAAGTCTTGGTCAAAGAATGAGTTATGTTTCTTTGATGCCTTGAAACTTTCCTTTTCTTTTTGTTAGTTTTCGGCCATGAAGGCCTCTTGGACTTGAAATATGAGGAGCTTGATGATGAGAGTTGTGTGATGATGTTTGTCACATGAACAACCTCTAAAGCTTGAGTTTTCTAAAAATAAGTTTATTATTTTCAAGTTTTGCTCAAGACATAGTTATGTTTCTCTTGGATCTTTGAAAACCCCATTTCTTCCCCTTGAGTATTCGGCCATGAAAGGCTTTGGGACTTAGAAAAATGGTAGCTTGATGATGAGGGCTTCATGTTGATGTATGTCACATGAACAAAGCTCTAGAGCATAGACTTGGTCCCTAGGCCAAGCATATTTCGTTACTTTCTTCCATGTTGGTCATGAGTTTAGTTTTCTTTTCTTGTGAGGATGAGTTATGGGTTGAAACCTTGTTTCCTTAAAGTCTTGCAAGAGCTCTAAACAAGATATAAAAGAAGTTGCATCCACGTTTACGTTTATGCTTCGCATTAGCACGTTTATTTCCTATGCCATCACTAAGACCCAAGATAATGAATGAACTTGCACAATGCACGTTTATGTTTCAAGCTTTGCATCACATTTTATATTTCAAGTCATCACTAAACTCTAAGAATAAGAATGAAGATGCATTTCATCTTTACTTTGTGCTATCACTTTATTTTCTAAAGGACTATAAAATGAAATGCATAGCACGTTTATTTTATGTCACCACTTGAAACTTTAGAGCTCAAAGACTTGCCCATTTCATCTTAAGAAAAGAATTTAATCAAGGAGATATCTCCTTGAACATCATTCGGCCATGTGGTGTAAATGGCTCTAGGATGAGTTTCATTTAACTACAAGGGCCCATAATGCATGTCTTAGAATTTTTCTAAGCTTTGATGCACTTAACCAAGGTTTTAAACATGTTTTTAAGTTTTAAATCCTTGCCAAGAGCAAGCCGAAATGGCTGCTGCCCTTGGTGTTCCATGATGAGTTTTGGCAAAATAAACTTTGATCTTACATAGTCTTGAAGTCCCAAAAAGGTTCCAAGAGAAACTAGCAAGTTGTATGGTTGAAAGAAAGGTTTTTCTCATGATTTTATGCCTTAAGGATTTCGGTTCTGCCTTAGTAAATTCCAGCACCTTAAATTCTGTTTTGGGTGGTCTAAATATGTTGTAATACCTTGCCAAGTATGTGATAATTGTTCTAGACTCTTTAAAGCATTATTAGTGATTTTGTTTGCTTAATATGTGAATTCTAGAACTATAAAGAATGGCAAAATGAGTTTCTGCCCAGCCTTGATAAAATATTTAGAATCACATTAGATTATGTCTAGATGTGTGGGAGTGACTCATAATTGGCTTAGGTATTAATTATTGCACCATAGAAAAAGTCGGATGCGAGAAAGGGCTTAAAACGCATTTTCTAGAACACGTAATTCATCAAATATGAACTACTACATAAGGCTGTCCAACCATAATTAATTAGGAATTAGAACCTAATGGATTATGGTAATGAGGTTAATCAATCCCATAAATATACTAGAAAGTAATGGGAAAGTTTGAGGTTACCCGATTTAGGGATTTTTACCTTAAGGGATGATTATGCGCCTCTAAGTTTGATGATGAATTGATGTGTTAGCTCATGTCGTGTATGGTGCCATGTTAACTATTATCCCTATGTGATAGCGTGTACTAACATGTTATTATTATTCTTTAAAAAGGACTTAAAGATGCCGAGGTAGTAATTATGTGTTATGCATTAATTATGTGGCATCCTAAAGAAACATGTTAAACTTAGGATGACTTAGAACATCAGAATGCAATCCTTTGAAACCACCGAATTAAGGGTGGGGACAATGTGATTCTAGCCCCCTAAACCCGTACTTAAAGTCGGGAAGTTGACTTATCCAAATGGATAAAGTCTAGATGCTAGTGACGACTAGCGTGGTATAAGCTCATAACCTAGAGATTTCTCAAAAGGGAGAAATATTAGGCGCCCTGATTAAGTAAAGGTTCTTATGTCACCTAAGTAACCCAGTTATATGATTTATGTTTCATGTACCAGTTATATGATTTATGTTCCATGTACCAGTTATATGATTTATGTTCTACGTACCAAGATACATGATTTATGTCTATGATTTTAGTATATAGCCTATGTAACACAAGTGCCATGTTAAAAAGAACGGATTCTCGGAAAGTGAGATTTTGGAAAACTCATAATTGAACCTATGTATGTCCATTATTTTATAAATAACCCGAGATTCCTGGAGACGTATATGATGACACCTAGGATAGAAGGAAAACCCTATTGAGTTTCTTTAGTAAGAATCTCACTCCCTCTATCTTTTCCTTTCCATTACGTCTTTAGAGCGAGATGGCGACCTTCGTCCTATTCATTGACACGCCACGGTGGGAGATCCACCATGACCCGGAGCATGGGTCATTTCATTTTGAGGGCCGGTGTACTGTGCGCATCTTCATGTTTTTAGGACGGCCATTCGCACACCCCTTGTACAGTTATCGCTTCTCCCCAGCATCCCCCTATGGTGACCCCGCGATCTTTGAGCATGCACGGCCACGACATGAGAGGAACCTGCGGACCCACTCTGCCGGTTCAGCGGACGCGCCGCAGTATGTGCCATCATCGCAAAGACTCGAGGAGGACCCTTGAGGATTCCCCATGGACCATGAGGGCTCGCTTCACTCGCCTCGGCGACAGATAGGCGAGGAGACAACACTCGGCGTCGGAGGGCTTCAGGTGCGGACCACAACCCCGACGTGGGCGACACGCTCACCACAGGGCATGCTCGCACGCGCCGAGCCCGCCTGCGTGGATTGGCTACGTTCCTCCGCACTGTGAGTCTGCTATGGAGATTGGAGGGTAGTCCTTAGTGCACGCACGTCACATAGTATGGATGATACCTCTTTTGTGTTGAGGTTATCCATCTTAGGTTGCACATGGGTAGGGATGCTTCTTTCCAGTTCTTTTCCATGTATTTTGTTTTTCTGCCGTATTCATGTTACTATGTACTTGAAGAGTCCTGCCCTGTAGGGTAGGCATATTTTATCTATGAGGTATTTCAGTTATGATTGATGTTATGTTCGATGTTATGGTTTGGAGCCAATCCTATGTTATCGTTCCGTATACTATGATACTGACTCGTAAATTCTGTTACGGCTTCTATTTTAAGTAACGATTTCAAAAAAAAAAGTTGGCTCGTATTTTCGTTAAGTCTATTTTCTCAAGAAGATGAACCATGCCAGTAAGTAACGACTAATATTTGGCCTAAGTACGTACTAGTAGTATTGGGTGGAATATTAGGGTGTTACACCTATTTATAACCGGATACATTTTCTAGAAGATAATGAAGAAACACAAATAAATAAATCCTTGAAATGGATACATACCGTTATAAATTTCAATTTTTTGTCCTTGCTAATAAATACAACTTGAACCCAAATTACTTAGCAAATATGTCAATTAAAATTTCATTAACAACTTAAAATACGAATGTCTTCTCTACGCTTACATCTAGTTTAGCATTCCTCACATCAAAAAATCAAACTTCCATATTTAGTAAATGAAAATACAATGCAACAAAGAAATCCAACGAAAAGATAACTAAATCATAAGCTCATAGGTTTTGACTGATACCAAATTACTGATATATAAGAAACTAGAAGAAAATACCATACGCCTCACCAACTAAGACAAAAATTAATGCATAAAAGGAATTGTTCCATCTAAAACAGGATTATCATTAGAAATACTAGTACAATTAGTGCGTTAGTGCACTACCAATAATAGGTATGTCAGGAAATAATTAGGATAACATACTAGAGAGACCCTATGTATGCTTAAAGATCTAATAATATCTTCTTATAGACAACATGATCCTCAATCTCAAATCTTTTGATCGACCTTTGGCCCTTAGCATACTACATAAACTCATTAAGTTAGATACATGATTCCATGCAATCATTATAGTACTCAATAATCATTTTACTTTTGATCAAACAAGTACAATTAAAAATATAGAAGAAACAATAAGCCCATTTGTAAGGATGAACTCAATGAAGTCAAAAGAAATTGCAGCTGAGTACAAATTAACTTATTCTTTTTGCTCATATAATTACTTGCTCAAAACATAAATTTTAGCATTCATATAACTTCAGGTTCCTTTCTCTAAATAGAAATCTAGCCAAGGAAATACAATAATGCAAGGCAAGATGTTTGCAGCTTACTTTTTGAACATAGATATTTGTCACAAGCTTTCTCGTGTCATCTAAATTCTAAACTTCAATATTTCAAAATTTTGATTTAGAATTTCAAGGGTCATTTTTACCATCATACAGAGCTTGGAGAATTTGATCCTTGAACTTCTATCATTCCACCTATCACTGCTCCTTAATCTCAGTTAAAAAAAAAATAAGGGATGTTGTCGAATCCCACATCAGGCAACCCTTGGGTGGTGCAAGTTCAAGTGCAGCATCTAAGTGGCAACCCCACATACAAAACGAATTAACTTTGATATCGAAGTAACAAGCTTAACTGTAACAAGGAATGCTCTGAAAGGATAGGAAGAATGACATAGAAGAAACAACACTAAGGCCTCTAGTAGTGCCACATCTTGTGAAAATAGGTTAGCTACCATTTACACAATCATGACTCTACTAAAAACATTTGCTTCAATTAGTCACAGGAAAACCCTGACGCTCTGATACCAACTTTATCATGACCCAATCTAGTATGGTGGCGTGACATGTTGTCCTATGCAAGCAAGAGAGAGAACCGAGAAATGGAGAGGAATAAGAAGAAAAAAGAAAAGAAGAAAGAAGAGGAAAGAAAGAAAAATGATGGGAAGGAGAGAAGGAAGGGAAGGGTAACAAGAAAAATAAATAAGGGGTTATCTATTGTGGTCATACCACTTAAGGTGTATAGGTGGGCTACTTTCTTTTTTTCTTTTTTGTTGGTTATCACATTTTCCTTCTCTTGTACCCTCTGATAATTGATTTTTTATCAAACTTTATTTTTGCAATTGAATAATGATCTTGGGGAAATTTAGTGTGCAAATATTGGTTTTTGGTCTTAAATTGGATTTTAGGCTTTTAAGTGGAATTAATTATAACTTTTGTTTCAGGTTCCCGATTTAAGGCCAAATTCGGACAACAAGGCAGTCATGAAATGCTGGAGCAAAGTTTAGTTAATTAAGTGTCCAAATTTCAAGGGACCATTAGTTTTCGGTTAGTTTTCGGTTTTTGTTTGGTTCGGTTCTTGTCCTTTGAACCGGTTTATTTTATTTGTTTTTTTTAGAGCTGGAAAGTGAAGGGACTTGGGGGGAGCTGTTATATTTTCCAGCAACTTTTCATATGAGAGGAGAGTTCTTGTATTAGAAGCATTGGAACTTTTCGTGATTAAACCTTTTTCCATTCCAACTTTACATTTCGATTTTTTGTTCTACCATGGCTGGCTAAGGCACTGATCGATCAACCCACGAATTGAGTTCCGCTAATCCAGAGGACATTTTTGCCTCACTGAGTTTGTTCTCTCCCTTTCTTTTCTGTATTTCGATTCTGGATAACTTAAGGGAGGGGAAGGGGTGTTGAATGTTAGATTTAACATCTAGGTTGATTAATCGAAAAGGGCTTAAAATCAAAACGGGTTTAAGTGGGCATTGTACGTTGAATGAATGAACACGCCGAGTTTCTGATAAAATGCTAGGTGATTACCTAGTAGATTCGGTTTTTCTAATGAATGCAGGGATTCCGATTTGTTAGAATCAACCACGAACTCTGTGATCAATTGTCCAATGACAAATCTTTAGGAACTCAAGTCTGGGTTGGTTGCTTTCTAATTATTAATTTCGTTTTTATTTGCTATCTGTTATCTGTATTGAAATTGAACAAACCCCCCCTTTTTTGTGTGTGTTTGTTTCTGTTGCTAATTCTGTATTGTGTTGTTCTCAATTGAGTGAATTGGTTCTTTGTGAATTCCTTGGGAAACGATTCAGGTTGCTCTATAATACAAGTTTATAGCCTGATTAATTTGAGTGAGTTCGACAGCCACGTCACCCTCCCAAAACTAGACACATGCTAGCCTAATGAGTTCTACATTGTACTCATTCTGCAAATGAGAAACTTGCTGCAGTTCAAATGCAATACTCATTGGTTTTGTCATATTTTTAAGAACAGTTCCAGCAAAAACGTGATAATAGCCCTGATGGTACCAAAGGACTTGAGAAAGGGGGGTTTGAATCAAATCCTTGGTATTTTAAAAAAATTTCATGCATATTAAATACGCAAATAAAAAAGCTCACAGTAATATAGAGGATTAATAGAAAGTCTACTAAATATATATGAGACTTTTAATTGAACTAATTATGTAATTTATATTAAAACTATATCAGAGATTAAGAGTAAAGAATATATATATGTCTAAAAAGGAGATAGAAAGTAGAAGAGCTTGCACCAATGGTTTTTATACTAGTTTGATTCCAGTGTGAAATCTACATCCAGTTCTCACTGCCAGTGGGATTTTCCACTAAACAATCAGAGACAAATTACACCACTGGCCTTTACTATCCAGTAATTAACTCTCATATTCAAGGCCAATATGCCAAACAAATTGTCCACATTAAACCAAAATAAGAGGTCAACTCCCTCTTGAAATAGAGACTTTTCTTAAATTCTTGTATAGAAGATAATCGCTCAATACTTAATCTTTAGTTTTATAGTCATCTCACTAAGATTAAAACAAATGAAGCTCACAAAACTTGAGAATGTGGATGAAGGAGTTTTTACAATATTTCCCATACATTAACTAGTATTCCATGTCTATATCTTCTTAGACAAAGAAGGTACATTTATTTTTTGGTCTTCCACTAGCCATTGTAGCATTCTTTCCTCTATTTTTGCTATGATTCTGCCCTTGAATTATATTCTATTGTAGCAAATCCTCCATTTTTTGTTTATGTGTCATTTGATGATTGATGATTTGGGACAAATCTTTGGTTACTTTTGTCATTAAATGCAAGAGCACCCCATAGTCTGTCTTTCCTAAAATATATTCTTAAGCCACATTCCAACACTAATGATGATATCAATTTCATGGCTGCCCTCAGTTATAATTTTTGCTCACATTAAAAGACCAAGTGGCAGGATGCATGCCACTTTTGTTTGTTCCCCTTTTGATTTTCACTCTATACACATTTGTAGAATGATACTTCTAATATTTTCATTCTTTTCAATAACACAATTGCCAATCATGCATGAGCTTTCCTTAAATCTTTCCAATCAATTAAGAGTCAATTTCCAAAACCACAATTGCTCTAATTTCACCTCCTGCACAACAAATGGTCATATGATATGCATAAACAGCATCAACACTTTCAATACATTCTGAGTAATGGCCTTCCTCTTCTTTTTTTTTTGGGATATATTTGAATACTTTCCTTGAATAATATCACCATTAGATCTTGATTTCTTTCCTTCTCGATGCTTCATATAATTGGCAAATATTATGCAAATATATACTTTGGCCAAAGATCAAATGTACACATCAAATTCATTAAATATACATTATGTTTGTTATCATTACATATTATGAGACATACCAATTTGGGCTAGCAATCTCTCCTTCGATAATGACAAACTTAATAAAGCACAAAGCAAATATAATGTTCAGAGAATAAGTTCACCTTTACTATAGTCTCCCCTTCTAACAAAGAAAAGAGGAAAACATACCATGTTTTGCTTAGATTTTCTCTGTTCTAAAAATAATTTACTTTGCTTTGTAGTTTTTCCTCACTTCTCCCTTTTTTGTCATCCATCAAGAACAAAATATATAATAACCAAAACAATGTTGAGCTATAGATTTTTTTTTTGACGGCTTGAAACAAAATCTCATGATAAAACAAGAGATATCTCATAGCAAAGCATGAGACATGACAGAATAACAACATATGCAGCAAACATATATTTTGACGGGGTTTTGAAAAAATATAGCAAAACAATTATCAAAGCATTTTGGACCAATTTAAGATGATTATGTGCAAACTTTCCTTGTTTAATTTATTCAATCTACTCAAGGATAATAAGATGTACTTGATCCCACAAAAGAAATTGGCACCACATAATATGTTTGTTGTGATGTCGTCAATTTTCCCTTAATTACAACTCTCCCTAAATATATGATTTTCATACTATTTAAGATAGTAGATGCAACAGGAAATCTAGTCCTTTTTTTTAAAAAAAAAGAAAAGACTGCATTAGCAATACATTTCATGATTCCTAAAAGATCATGTTTATATCACAATCATGATGTCCAAAAAGAAATGAGCTCATACTGAAATTATGTCAAAGAGTGAGCTTACAAATTTTGTGACAGCAATTGTTTTGAGATAGTGTAATGCCATCAAATCATTATTTTACCAATATCAGGCCATCACATCACAATTATATAAAATTAGAGATTGGTGTTTGCAACAAACCTATTTAAAGAACAAAATCTGCATATATAAATGTATCAATCTCAAGATATTTTTTTTCATCAAGGCATATTGGGAACATAATTCATTTTGAATCTTCATGTCACTGATACCAACTTCACAAGCGATTTTCATATAGGTAATGGTTTATTTCCTGAGCTAGGTGATGGTCCTGCCAGTGTTCCTACTACTGAAGCTGCAATTCACTATGGTCCTACCCTTGAACTTTTTGATATTGTTCAACCTTTACTATCTACTATTATTGGTTTTAATTATGAACCAACTAATGTCCCAGTTAGTCATCGTACTAATCATGGTTTAACCGATTATGGTGCTACCCTTTAATATTCTGATATTAGTTAGCCTTATTGTGTTCATTCTTACAACTATACCACTGAGGGAGGTCAATTTGCTTAAGGACACTAAGAGCTCTGCCTTGGTTATGTAGTGTAGGGCACTATGTGATTCGACCTTTTCCAGAATAATTAAAAAGCTTAAGCTTCTACAACACTTACAGTTTTATATTATGTTTTTAAGTGTTTTGAATGTAATATTGTTAAGAGCCTTTTGCAATGTAAGGTTACATGGATCATAAGTTCATGCTTTGTTGTTTAAAATCTGATAAATGAAATGAAACTTTACTTGCATCATATTTCTATTTTTTATTCTCACCAAAAATAAAATTCCAAAGGTGTCAATTTCCACCTTCTAAAAGTGTTCAACTTTCTAGATGAATAACACAACATGTGGATCCCACTAATAAATCAATTTACATGAATTGTTGAAAGGTGGCAAAGTTACACAAGCTAAATTAATAAAAGTTGACAATGCCAAAATGGAACCCATTTAAGCTTTTCACTTACAACAATACTCCTACTCTTTTATTCTATTTAGTATTTTGCTATCCAATGGCTTCCATACCTACAAATCAATACAAGCCTATGAAAAGCGTACTACAAACCCATCTCCTTCTCTTCCCATCTATCGATCCTTTTAAGATGTTAGTTTCTTTCTTTGTCAGTAATATTGTTTAGTTTTTTTTTTGTTTGGTTAACAATTACAATACTATCACCGTGAACAATATTATCATGTCTGTATTAAATACTACTCATGCTATCTTCATAGTTGACATGGCAATTGCTTCATGGATGACTACAACAACAAACCATGATGAACCAAAATTCAAATGTTTCTATCTTGAAATAGATCCTAAAGCAGTAAAACATATTTCTTATCACAAAACTTACGTCCATATGTTACCATGCAACTACATTCTTGTTTACATTCTATATATATTTCTCTTATACTTTGTGTACCAAATATTACCCCCAACACCCTTTTATACTCTACAGAAAATTTAAGGCCTAGCTCTCTACAATGATGCTTTTCAGAGATTTTCCATGGGAGTAAGGTGGAGTTGAGGTTTGGCTTTGGTATTCGTCGAGGTTATATCATTGATGGATGCTCACAACTTATTAGATTCTACAATATATATTATAGGGGATAGCTAAAGGTGTTTTATCCTAATGGTGATGTCTTTTACTTTCTGGTTAAGGACATAGACTTGCAAAGGGTCATCTATCCATATCCACCTAGAAAGATTTCACTTGATGATCCTATTTTACAATAGTTTTTCAACCAACCTTTTTTCATCCAACTCAACAACATTTCAATTACCCTAGTTTTTACCTTGTCGATGGACACTTTAATCTTCATGATTACACAAATTTCTACTACACTCCCTTTAACAATGTACTTGATCCAACTTTACTTTTTATAAATGCTTTTAGTCATGTTGATGCTATTCTTCATGGGAATAATGTCATTACTGATTCTATTGTTGTCTGTATTCCTCAACTGGCTATTGCCTCTGTTAACCAAGTTGGTGAAGATATTATGATCCCTGATGTTCTATTGGTTGTTACACTTGAGAAAGCTGAAAAATATGACCCTTCTTAGGAACCTTTAGATGAAGTTATACAAAATTTTAATGACAATAATCAAGTTTTTGAGATTGATCCTTTTATTGAGCATGCTACTGTTGATGAAGGTAAAAAAAAATTTTACAAGTTGCTGAATTGGGTGAAATTGTCATTCCAAAATCTGATTTTATCATTTGTAAGAAAGGCATATATGATAATGAAGCAAGGAGCAGTGCTTTGGTGATATCTAATTTCACAAAAATTTTCTGTTACTATCTATTTAACTTGCAAGCTTTCTTTTGGGTTATAAATGATCTTTACTTTCTATTTGAACCAAATCCTTCCTTTTGTATTTGTTGATCAAGCATTCCCCAATAGGGTGACCAACTTGAACCTTAGGGATGCTAATGGAAGCTCTTATCCCATGGTTTTAAGGAGGAGTCCAAAGTGACCAAGGGAGGTTTATTTTGAAAGAGAATGGCACAAATTTTTTATCAAGCATGATGTAGTGAGTTAGAGCTTAGTTAGGCTCAAAGTCCCTATTGATAATGAAACATTGATGATGGCAGGAGTTATAAACATGAATCTTTAGTGTCAACGGTTTAGTAAGGTTTATAATTTTAAGTCTGACTTACTCCTTAAGGATTGTTTTGTATGGCTAAACCATGGTTCATTTTGTTATTTGTACTAAATGTTGAAATTTTCCTTCTTTCATGTAATTTGGGTGATATATGTAATCGTACTTCTGTTTACATTGGTTTTATATAATGCAACTAAAATTTCTATAACTCAATGTATCTCATCTTTTCAGGTAACAATAATCAGCACAATCATTTTTTACTATTCAAAGTTTAGACTTATTGCAATGCAAGTGGAACGAATTAAAACTAAGTGTTGCACCCACCTTAAATTTATAAACAAGGTTAAACTTTTATTATGAGAAAAAAAAATCATCTAATTTATTTCAGTTTTTTTTAACAAAAAGTTAATTGGACATAAAATCAGGAAGCTATTTTTCAATCCTTAAGTCCATTGATACACTAATAACCAAACTTATTCTAAATGGGAAGTCTTTTCTATTTTCTAAATTTTCATGATCAATTTAGCGTTATTGTGAAGTGCAAGTGGAAGAAAGATCCATCCTTATTAATATTACTCCACCTGTTCACTGTCATGAAACCATTTGTCTCAAAAGCTTAAGCTGTTGGGTTATGGCATACTAATGGTTTTATATTTAATACGTCCCCTCTAAAGCATGGACAATACACAAGCCCACTATACCTTGTGCTGAAATTTAATTATTTTTATTTAGAAGTGGAGGCAACAAGGATCGAACTCTAGACCACTTGGTCGTAGAAGCTCTGATATCATGTCAAGAAACTAATTCTCCCAAAAGCTTAAGTTGTTGGGTTATGGCTCACTAATGGTTTTATATTTAATATGCTCCCTCACGCGAATGCCTCTTTTGGACTTGAAGCATGGATAATGCACAGGCCCACCATACCTTGTGCTAAAATTTAATTATTTTTTATTTAGAAGTTGGGGCAACAAGGATCGAACTCTATACCACTTGGTCATAGAGGCTCTGATACCATGTCATGAAACCATTTGTCCCAAAAGCTTATGCTGTTGGATTCTGGCACACTAATGGTTTTATATTTAACACTCACATCAATTGTCAAGTTAAAAAAGATCTTCACAATCTTACTGAAATCTCTGTTACATGATTGGCCTATTCAATTCCAAGTGAAGTTTCTTTCACAACTTACCTTTATTTACAATTCCTTGGCAAAACTGAAAGCACAATAGTATTAGGATAATTGGTTATTGTTGGAATTATGTCCAACATCAGTTTCACTATAACATGAATGCTACATGTTAGGTGTTAAATTTTTTTCAATATAACATAATTAATGGCAACTCTACAATGCAAAAGACTATAATCACTAAAATAACGATTATCCCATTTATTTACTTAAATGATCTCAATTTTAGTTCCTTTCATTTTGACTCTAATGCATAACAAAAGGGATTTTTTTTTATAAATCTACCAAAGTATGATATTAGTGTGTACTACATTATGTGAGGAAAATTTAGCCTTGATTTCATTCAACTATTTAATATAGTTTATTCCAATGTAGTCCATATTAATAAGGATATGTTGCTGTAATTATACAACCAATATTTACCTTTTAATTTGCTAATGTAGAAAGTTTTCCTGCTCTCTTACACAAAATTTCTTTACACAATGGAATAAAGTCGTATCCTAAAGGCATATGAATCAAGTTATGGAATTTCTGCTACTATCATTTCCTTCTGCATCATACTTTGAAATGTCTAACCACACCAGTTCTAAAAATGAAAATAACTTAAATGTACGGCAACAAATAATTAAATTTAGAACTACACAACTACATTGCATAACTTCCAATGGCTGTTGTAACAATTTTGTTCATGCTGGACCAATTCATGTTTTTGCAATAAATGATATCGAAGAAAATCTTTCATTAATCATTTTTACAACATGATAAAATACACAAAAGTGAATTCCTATGTGTACCTTGTTAATTCTTGTAGCCTTTCAAACATTTGTTCAATTTTTCAATTTGGTTCATTTTTCCTAAGTACTAACTTCACATCAATATTCAATACCTATCACATATTTTGTTAGGTGACAATATCTTTTTACTTAATGTAGTTACAATAATCAATTATATGTAGCATTTATTTAGCTGAATCTGCACCATCAAACTTAGCCTATATATATCCATGCACAAACCTCAAATTCCCACATAGTTCTAGTGAGCTATTCTTTTCTACCTGATTTTATCTCCTTTATAATCTATGATCTCATTTGGGTACATATTATGGCAAGAAGGTTGACCTAGTGAGATAGATCAAAGAATTTGGTGATAATAAGTCAAGGAGGATTAGTATGTAAGTCCTTAGGCTATGGACGGTTCTTGTCTTCAATGATAGGTGACAAAAGCCTATGTTGAAAATGGTTGTAATAGATGAAGAGGTCCGTGGTCAATATGCTTTAACTTTTTACTATTATTTCCTGCAACTATGATTGATTACTAAAACTAAGTTCTACTAGTAAGATGTTAACCCTTTTATGCAAATTTTATTCAAATAGTGTACAAGAATTATATGCTTAATTAAAACTCAACATGTCAAGTATTTTGAGAATGTCTTGATAGAAGGAAAGGTCTACATCATTTCAAATTTTGAGGATTTTAAGAATGATATTAGGTTCAAGCCAACAAGGCATGATTGCAGAATAATCTTCAAGAAGGAAACTCAAGCTAGGCAAATTGAGGATGGCTGTATACCTTCAAACAATTTTGACTTTACTCCTGATAGTGTCATTTTATCTCAATTCAAGGAAGATTGTTATTTAGTTCGTGAGTTTTAATGACTAGGTTATATCTTTGTTAAACATTTCATCACATTACCTAATATATCTATATATATATATATATATATATATATATATATATATCTATATATATATAGATTCAGATGTCATAGAGCTTCTAAGAGCAAAAGGAAATATATGTACTCATCCAAAGGATGGGAAAAACTTAAAATACATCAAGCTAGAGTTGGATGATCTTGAGTATGCATATTTTATTCAATTATGTCATTTGATAACATATCTTAATGCCTATGACATTTTGGCCTTCATTAAAGAGTAATCAAAACATTCTATGTACATTATGGGAAGACTATGCCATTTAATTTGATATGCATGTTAAAAAAAAATCTAGCCACTGAATATATTGTGCATCTACAACTTGGGAAATTGAAATTATACCAAGGTAAAATCAATGGTATAGTTATTTTTTTATGTGCACTTGCCAGATCTAACCCTGATACATGTTGCATATTTAAATAAAATATTGTACAATAGACAGGATGGGAGTATCCAATACAAACTACACTTTGAAAGTTGTTTATTAATGAAGATTTTATTGAAGTCAAACAATTTAGACAAAGATATTTTGTGTTTATTAGGATTTTTTTTACTTTATAGAGGAGTATCCTAATACACATGTTTATTGCTTATAGGCTCTATCATATAGATTGTCCTGTTATCACACAAGTAACTCAGATAGAGAATGATCCTTCATACTCATTTGAGGATGAGTTCTTAAAGGAGAATCTTTACAAACCTATTTGTGATCTCAAGGAAGCTAATGAGGTTATTGCATACCTTTTTATATTGTTCAGTAAAATAGTTTCTCCTCTACAACTGCATTTGTTACTATCCATTAAAATGTGTCTTTAGAGTTATAGAGCAACTTTTATCACCTTTGGGATTGCAAAGGACATTGAAACTGAGTACAGTTGATGATATAAGGCATGTAAACAATGCTTCCAAGGCTTAAAGGAACATACTAGAAGTTTTCATTGCAAGTGTAATTCCTGGCCAAATACACTTACTGCAAGGTACTTGATTGTTTCATGTATCTATTGTTGCATCTATTTTGGTAATTGAAATTCAAAGATATCCATTAATTGTATCATGCTAATATACTAACAGGTACAACAGTAGATTAAAGGTTGAGGATGAAACAGGCTCAGTTACTTTCATTGTGTCTGATAGGAATGCAAAAAAGTGTTTAAACATCTTGGCTAATGATCTAAGGGCTGCTTATTTGGCTAGGGCATTTTTGCTTGAAAACTACATAATCATGCAAACAATTATATTTGTTAAAGTGTGATTTAATTTAATAACAATATCTTAAAATGCAAGGAGGATAGAAGGACGACTATCCTGGAAAAATTAATGCTTTTATGGAGAAGAAATTCCTCATTAAAGTGTCTATGAACATTGATGATTTGAATTCCTTTTAGCTATCTATAATAACTATTTTAAAGCTATGTTCAAATGAGGCTATTATCTCAGCTTTTAGAGAAAAATACAAGATAAATGATGTAGCATTCGCAATTAGTTTAAGATTTAAATGCTTTGGATGAATTATATTATCTTGTTGTCCTAATTATTTGTCTTGTTATGTTTCAATTGGGTTTTGTGCCAGATAACTCTGAATTGTTAAGCAACTTTGCTGATGGTTGTGACCTTAATAAGGTTGGTTCTATAGACTTCTACATAATGTAATACAAGAAGTCAAAAGACATTTGACTAGAAAACTTAGTGTTTGTTAGGAGACTTCCTCACAATTTTGTGAGAATACTGCTGATACCGATGTAGCAAATTCTTACACGCCATCAAAGACTATTGGTGACCTTTAACCATCAAAGTCTCACACCCTACCAAGACCAAAGGTGAAGACTATTGGATTGCAAAACCTTCTGAATCCTCTCCATATGATTGTCATCAATCTTCTACCAAAATAAGAAAAAGTCTTGAAAGATCATGAGGATTGAATGAAGCTGGTTGGGCCTTAGACAAATTTTAACCTTCTATGAAGTTTAACTATAGGGTGTCAAGGATTAGAATGTTGATTTTTGTGATTTTAAATTTGTTTTATGTTAGTTTGCCATACTAAATTTTAACTAATGTCCATATTTTGGTTCTAGTACAAGAATAAAAGGCGTCCATTATATGTAAAGCTTATGTCTTAATGACAACAACTTATATGCTAACGAAGTTTGTTTAGTTAAAGCAGACACTGTCACTTTTATATAATTTTTTATTTTATTAATGAACATATTAATTATAATTTTACCTATACAAAGTCATAAAGCTAAACAAGAAAACCTAATACCCGAAAGTAAATTAACCTTACAATTGTAACTCCAATATGAATACTACAATATACTTAAACATAGGACACTGGAGTCAAGTTGAAAGTCCAAGTGCAAATCCAAATGAAAACATATTAGATCTAAAAAAAAAATTATAAGTCTATGGACTTGATCCTAAAAATGGAAAAACTATGTACCTAGACTTAATTAAAAACTATACCTAAAAATATAGATCTAAACGTGAAATGATAGTGCAAAAAGAAATCGTATTCAATGTAAACTTAATAACTATCATCTCAGAGGAATATACATAAAACATATAACAATCCTTTAATGTCATACAAAAGGAATTAGGTTGCCAAATCTAACAACACTTGCAATTAATAATGTTTTATTGTCTTTCAAATAAAAATAATCTATTTTACATAAAATCAAATGCCAACAATGAAAAATTAAATATACTTAGGGATCACTACTCATTTTGATAACTCTATCAATTACTAGATGAAATGGTGTATATCGTGTTTGTAGTTTTATTGCTACTTCAATTTTAAGCATACTACCGTCAAAAATTAAAATCATAAGTCATTAAGAAAATGATTTATGCCATTGCTATTGGATTAGGTGAATACAAATTTAATAGATATTGTTAGATGTAGCCATTTCAATTTATAATTTATTATTGTGTTATTCTCAAACCTTGAATTTACCTTACTCCTTTCTTTGTACACAGATTTCACCGGAACAAGATACACATGTCAATCAATACAAGCAATAATGATCCAGCAATTGCTGTGAGAAGATTCTCATAGCATATCTCATTATAAATTCACCCACTGTATCTATTTGTTGGAAATAGACTCTTTACACCATAATAATTTCAGTAGATCTTCACAGGAGGTGTTCAATACACTTCATACCCATTATTTATGCTTTGATTATGAATGATTTTTCCAATTATTGGAGTGTCTAAGTGGTGGGAGAATTTTTCCCCTTATCAATCATATCAACATTGTTGGGCAAATTTTTTTGTACTCATGAACCAGTAAAATTTAATGACCAATGAAATAACTCTCTAAGTTTTCAAAATCCACAAGTATCTTATGACACTGATAAGGGTGCATTGTTATTTAGACTTCAACATTTTTTATACTCTTTAAGCTTAGCATATTTTCAAGTTTTTTGTATATTCAACATGGAGATCAAAATGCACTACTTACCTTGCTGAAGGATTATAGGCTCTTAATCCAACTTTGAAGCTTGCCACCTAAACATCTATTCAAATAATAACCTTGGTAAAAAAGTCCAATGGCTTTGCACTATTCTCCATTGATACCACAATTGGCAAGGGTTAGGAGGAAAGTTATTTTGAATAGCAAAACAAAAAGAAGCTTTGATTCAGTTCACACTGATAACATGCTTAACATTGGTTAGTTATTTCAATTCTATTTAGTTTTATTTTTCACCTCAATACAACAGTGTACATGCACATTCATAATGACTTTAGCTTATTCAAATGAATTTGATATTCACTTATAAAGAAAGACAAATAGTCCTCATTCTACTTATAATGGATTTGTTTGAGTTTGTGTTTCTATGACACAATAATTTGACTTTTATTAAGTTGAATAAATATAGCATAATTGGAGTACCATGCTTACCACATTGTATAGTAGGTACTTAAGTCCAATAAATTTCATAAAACTATGGACAGAGATCATATACCACACTACATAATAACACAATCACTAAACTTAATGCTTCAAATATAACTACAAACTATATAAAACATCTAATCACAAGGGTCATAGATTTATACGTTTATTCAATATATTGGAAATAACTTAGATAATAAGATGGTTTATTAATTTCCTAATATAGCTTGAATATACTTACTTTTGACCTTAAGGACCTGTTTGGAAGTGTTTTTGTTCTTAAATTTTTTTAAACTATTTTAGAAAATAAATTGAAGTTCATTTTTATAAAAATAAAAAGCAAAAAATCCTATTTGGCAAGTTAACTTCAAAAACAATTTTATAATGATGAAAAACAGAAAATCTATTTGGATAATGCTTTTAAAAAACAACTTTTAAAATTAATAAAACTTAAAGCTATTTGGCAAATTGCATTACTATAAATAACAAATTTCAACATAGCATTATGTTTTGTAGATAATATTTTCATACATACGTAATAAATAAAGTCTTAGTACAACTTCCCATTTTAAAAATAGTCTTAATACAACTTGGTGTCAATTTATATTTATAAATCCATTTATAAGCTATGCATGATTTTCTAGGGCCATATCCAATTTCCAATTTGGTCATGCTGTTTGGCCATTTCCCTTGCAGCTTCATCATCAATCTTGTTGTGTTGTCCCTATTAGAATTCACTTCTAAATCAAAATCAACGTCTGACAGATCCTTATCCTCCTATTTTGATAAAGCTATAATATTAATATGAATGCCTTCAAACTAATGACTTCGTTACTCCCAAATCAAAATCTCATCATGATTGGTCTTGATGCCACCTAAACTTCTAAAGAAGCTACAAGTTCAAAAGAAAGAGGATTATTACAAAGCATGACTCAACATTGAAGTCACTACCAAAAGAAAATTATGATAAAAGCCAAGGAAGAGAAAATCGGACCGGACAAGCCACTAGTTCAAAGGTTTGATGGTCCAACTGGTTCAACCGGGATTCAACCAGTATACAAAAAAAACTAACTATATATAATATAAATTATTCATTAATTTAAATGAATAATAAATATCTACTAGTTATTATTTGTTATTCCAACAATAATTAATCTTTTTATTTAGTGTGAGCAATTAATTAACTTTTAAACATAACTCAAGTAATATTTCCTACATTAGTTTTTGTTTTAGGGTTGTCATTCAATGTATTGGTTTTCCCATGATCCATTAACATGATAATATGGGCTAAGAGGGTTTGCTGGCCCATAACCCATATCCATCTAAATAAAAAAACCTAGGACTAAAAAGAGTGCAGCCGCAAGAAACAATCACACACTCCTTTTGTGCCATGTTCATTGTGCACAATCTTCTCTCTCAATAAACTTTTAGTTTTTCTTCTGATTCGTAATGCGCTTCTTCTTTGTGCTTGCACTGCATTACTCTTTGTGCTTGTGCTCTATGCCTGCTGTGTTTGCGGAGCAAAGGCACTGCGTATGGAGAAGCGATCAAAGCAGGCGCTATGGTGGTGCTCGGTGGAATAGAGGCCGCACTATTTTCTGGAGAAGAAAATGAAGATCTGATGGGAACTTACTGAAGTAAAGGCTGTTTTCCTTTTTTTCAGGTCAAATACCTAAATCGGAAGCCTTAGAAAACTGGACCGATCCACCAATTTTCCCGATTTTGACCGGTTTTGAGCCCATCTAGTTCCAAGTACTCAACTGGACTAGTCAGGTGACCGGTTCCCGATTAACCTAATAGCACCGACAGGTCCAGTCTGATTTTCTCTTCTATGATAAAAGCACAATATAATTATATATTTATTAAAGTTGCTAGATAAACATATTTGGCCTTAATTAGAACATATGAAAAAGTCTTTATTTTTCCTTTTTTGTATTTCCTACTTTTTTCTTAAATAATTAAAAGCTTAGTGTTCATTAAACACTAGAAAAACAAGCATCATTTATTATTGATGCTCCCCAACTTATATCCCAAAAACTTGAATGTTTTATTCATTTATAAGATGGTATGTGACAAGTGAAGCCTTGGCTCAGGCTCCTTTTCATGTTTAACATAGTTCCAGCAAAGTCAATGAACAAGATTCAATAGTTGATGAAATTAAATGAGCCAAATTCCAAGCTGAAGAGAAAAATGGAACCAAAACCTCTAATTTGTTTATAGAAGTAATACCATCTTTTATTTGCTTAAGCCTAGCACCAAAGGTGCGATTCAGATGAGTAACAAATTTTGTGATCAGATGCAAAATAATGAAAGCATTGACATAGCCATGATTCATTTTGCATAAAAGACACTCATAGCCAAAAGAACATAAATTGCAGTAATCATTCTTAGAATTGATGAAGTCCAAAGTCATAACCAAAAATTCTTAGCAAGGCATATATAACCAGGTGAAAAGGGAGGAAAAAAAGGCAAGCATGAGGAATTAGAAAGCTAACTATGCAAAAGTGCAGATAGGCTTCCCATTGGCATGTAGTCATAAGCAAGCAGCTTCTTATCCCTGCTAAAATAGTACGCTATTAGAGCTTCTCATACATTCTCGAAGATGGTGACATCCTTCAACCTCTTTACAGTCACCACAGGCCCAGCCTAAATTATAAGGATGTTACAAAAATAAAGGATTATACTACTACTTAATGAAATAAAATACCTATCAAAATTTAAGGAGGGGGTAAAATGCACTATAGCCTCTTTCAATCCATCATAAACAATTGTTATCTAGTGACTAGCTACAAGTCTATACCCCAAATAGTAATTGCTTAAAACCAGCAACCTCTACCAAGACTTCAATTAAAAGATAGGATTAAGAGAAAAATCTATAAGGTCAAAGTATAAAGCAATACAAAGAAGCTAACAATCACTTCATGCCTCTTCATCCTATAATGAATTTATTTAACTAGGGAAAGTTAGTTAAAGATATAACAATGTGAAGTGATTTGGATTGAAGAACAAATATAAATGGGCCAAAATTGGTACATGCAAGTATGACCATTTAGCTCCTCCTCAAAAAGTAGTGATTGGAACATACAAGTATGGAATATGATATGTTATCAGAATTACTATGCAAGATAGCAATGTGCCTAATGAAACTAGTTAAATGTCAATTTCAATCAAGTAACATGAAAGAACATGTAAGTAAGATAGCAAAACTGCCTTAGTTATGTAAAGCTTTAAGCAATCATATTCTTATTGTGATCTAATAATTTCTAATACATGAATCATTGAATCCTAGTCACTTAAAATATCAGAGGATTCAAACAATTACAGATTCAATTTCAAATTTAGCAATACATTGTAACAAAAAAGAAAAGAAATATGGAAGGAAAGACATCCCGAAAACTTGACTGATGAAGGAATCTACTAACATGTTCTTCAATTTGAAGATTTTGAAGACTTAACAGCAAGACATATAAGGTAACAAAAAGCATTTCCAACCTAACATCCCCCAACAACAAATTACCTTAGCCTACAATTCCACAGGGCCCTAAAAGAGATATTGAATTCACATTAAGAAGCTGCCTACAACATAAATCTCAGCAAGCTCAGAACGACTATCGCATGCATATCAATCTCAGTCTTTTGAAATAACTACAATCACATAAACCCATCAATCTATTTGTTATTATTATTATTATTATTATCCCATCTTTGACCAAAGCAAAATAACTACTCACAAAGATTGCTCATGTTGCTTTTTTTTTCCTATTTTTCGCTTCATATATCTAGCTTTAGATGGCCCCTTCACTTTATACATTGCATATCAATGAGGGACGAAATAAAAAAAACCACTCAGATCCATGAATAAATATCAAAACCCCACTTAATCATAAAAACAAAGATTAATGTTTGGGTGTATTCAGACATTCAATAGAGAAGCAGAGAAAGAGAAACAGGGGGAGGAGCTCACTGCAAGGACTTACTAGGTTGTGTTTGCTAGCGGAGCTAATGTGCTAACAAAGTTGGGTAACATGGGAAAGGGGAGGCAGAGCTGAGTTGCGTACGAAGGTGAAAACTGAGCTGGGATATGTTCAGAGGCAATTCTGGGTCGTGTTCAGAGGAGGATTTGCCTTGCGTGTGCCCATGGATCTACTTCATATGCACCGGTGAAGCTCGATCGCATGCGCCATCCAACAGTGGAGGAGCTCTCTTGCACAAAAGATGGTTTGTGTTACTATGTTTTGTGCGGAACATGTGATTGTTAGAGGCAGATGCTGTAAAGAAAACCAGGTGAGTGAATCCTCGGACGGGTCTATCAACCGCCCAGTCTGGCAAGGGGTGAACGAGGTTTGTAGACGGGAAAGTCATGGATAGCTGAAGTAGCTGGGTAGGTACGGGGAATCTACTCCACACGCGGTCGAGCTCACTCAAAGACAATGATATCATCAGTAAAAAGGGCAACAGTGGAAAACCTAAAACTAGTAACCGGGTGCACAAATGGGCAATCCAAAAAGACAAATAGGCAGATAGCACAACGACCAACAAAGTGATAAGTTTGGTGGATAAGATTAAAGTACATCTCTACGTGGGAGCGTCAACATATCACAAATGTCGCCATCTACCTTTGAAGACAAGATGAAAAAGAAAGAAAGAGGGAATGAGAAACTCATACAAGAATCTCAGTAGAAATTTCGCCACGTATCATGTGTCACCATCTACATCCTCAGGAACCTTGGGTTTCATTATAAAATAGTGGGCATATATGTAAGGTTCATTTATTAAGTTTCAAATACCATTAATCCGAGGTTCATATATTTTAGAATGAATCTTAATGCATGAATGCAGCATACTAAGTCATGAATGCATGTCAATGCCACGAGCAAGATATCAAAAGAATCATATTAAATGGTCATAACATAAAGAATGTAAACTCTTCTAGCATGATCTTTTCCTCATTAATCTTTTAGGTGGTTTAAAATTCTTATTCTCTTTTCCATGGGGCCACCCTAATACTCTCTCATTTGAGAGTTCTAGGTTATGAGCTCATACCTAACTAGTCGTCACAGTCTACATTTATCCTCTCGATAAGCTAATTCTTGACTCTTAAAGTGCGAGATAGGGGGCATAGGATCACCTTTCATAACCTTCAATTCAGGGAGTCTAAAGGATCACCTTATTGGATCACCTTTCCTAACCTTTAATTCGGGGAATCTAAAAGTTCATTTCGATGTGTTTTATGTCACCTTCAACCTTAGCATGTTATTTAGAGATGTAAATATCTGAACATATCATAACTTACCATTTAACATTTCATGCTCATAAAACACTTGGATTATTCACCTCAATTATTCAAGCATAATCATAACATGCCACAATTCATCATGTAATTGATCACATAAGCATGCATCACATTAATTCTTTGCATATATCCATAAGCATATTATCAATCAATATCTTATAACATTAAACAGGCCCCTACCCAGTATGCTGGAATTCAAGGACCGGACTCAGCTAATAAATATGCTATGTTCAACAGGATATATACAACATACTATAGATCATCATTGACATAATTCAAAGATCAAGCATGCATAGTCATCAATTCATGTTATTATGCATGGAAACACACTAATTTGCACATTTCAGGGCCTGGTAATCGATTACATGAGCTGGTAATCAATTACATAGTTCAAATTTTCAAAACAAACATGGTCAAGCTACTGGTAATCGATTAGATAGGCTGTGTAATCGATTACCAGTGTTAAAAACACATTCCGGGCACCCAAAAACATCCTGGTAATTGATTACAGAACACTGGTAATCGATTACCAAAAGCTCCAGAAGTTGAAAAACTAAAGTTTTGACACACTTCAAGTTGCTCTTTCATTTTAAAACATCATTCCAACATTTCCTCTGACATCATAATCACATTTTCACAAATCAAACAAACTCTTCATTAAAACCAAAGATTTCATTAATAGGTTTCTAATCACTTAGAAATCGTATTTTTACTCCTCTTGAGTTTCTAAATCTTTCAAAATTTCTTTGTACATCATAGAAATAAGATTCAAGCCTCAAAGTAAAATAAAACCAACTTCAAAACCCAAATCCTTATATGACCGAAATTTATATACATCAAGAGGTATCCATGATCAAAATCTCCATTTAAGATAAAAGAGGCAAGTCTTGAGCTTTAGAGATTTAGGTGATGGCTAAAATCATAAAAATGTTATGCAAGTCTCATTTTAATCTTTACCATTATAAAGTAAGAACTTGGAAATATAACTATGATGTGTAAGACTTGAAATATAAATATGAGAATGTAAGTTCATTTTAAGTCTCTAATGCTTAGGTGATAACTTGAAATATAAACATACCAGACTTAAAATATAAATATGAAATGCAAGTCCATGATCTTATCTTTAAGATTTAAGGTGATAACTTGGAATATAAACATGATATGCAAGGTTTGAAATCTAAACATGAGATGCAAGAGCTTGAAACATAAACATGAATGTAATCCATTTTTACATCTCATTATGCTCCAAACTCAAGACTCTTTTTTAAAGAATGAAAATTTTTTAACCCCAATCAATCTTACAAAATGGAAGTGAGCTTTAGAGTCTATCAATACCATGGTTCCAAGAACCTCATTTCTTGGACTCACTATTAAACTCAAAGAAAACAACCAAAGAAAACCAATGCCATTTCATTTCTCATATTCTTTTGAAACCAAAAAATCAAGTCTTGAGCTCTAAAGGTCAAATATATGATGGCAATATAACCAACAGCAAAACCCTCATTATCAAGCTATGGTCTTGAACATTCATCCAACAACAAAATTGAAAATGTAGGAAAAGAAAAAGAGGAGAAACTTGACCATTGATCCAACATCAAAACCGAAAAGAAAACAAGGAAAAGAGGAAGAACTCAATAAGAATCCCTACCAAGTGTGTTTTCTTTTGTGCAAGAGGAAGCTTGGTCTTTTGTAAGGAAGTGAGAAGAACAAATCTTCTCCTGGGATGAAAGTGGATTCGGCTAAGAGAGAAGAAAAGGGAAGGAGGATTTTTCTTGAGCTTTTGTGTTTTGGAATGGAAAGGTTATGTGTCTTGAAGATGATCTATGGTGGAGGTATGGTGGTTTAAGGTTGAGAGGAGGTTGAAGGTAGAGGTTTCTTAAAGGTGGAAGAGGAAGAAGATGAGAGCTTTTGAGTTGAAAGAAAAAAGAGTTTTTTGGCAACAAGACTTAAACAAAAAAAGCAAATGGTAAAGTGAGTGTTCTTTTGTGTTAGAAAAATAAATACGAAGGTGAAAAAAGGGAAGGAAAGGCCTTAGCCTCCCTTGGCCATTCGGGGGGAAATGTTTTATTTTCATATGGTTTAAGACTTAGGTTAGAGACAGATTTGAATAGGCAATGGGTTAGGAATTGGTAATTAGTTGTTTGGGCTAGTAACCAAGTGCTTAAGGCTTTTCAAGACATGATTAAGGAGTGGTCTTGCACATTTAGTGGAGTTAAGCTCAATTAGTTTGAAATTCAAAATCCAACACACTTCCTTAATTTAGGAAAAAAGAAAGAGAAAATACTATTACTTATGACATGACATAATGTCTTAGATACTCCTTTGGTTAAGAAAGGGATTTGAACTTCCTTAAAATAATCTTAGGCCTTAATTAACCTCAAATAATTATTTTGACTTAAGATTACTAGATAAAATTAATTTATCTTTAATTAGAGCCTAATATTGCCTATATTTCCTTAATTATTCGAATAAGCTCATTTAGCATTAACTAGGGGCAAAAAGGTAGTTTCACACAAAACTCCCCTGGGACCACCCGAACTTTTCTAGATATCATGACACACTCATAAATAACATTTCAAACTCCTGGTTGATGATCAGGTTCAGTCAGCACTTCATCCCGCGTTAAATTACCTCATGAGTACTTTAGTAATTTCGAGCACAAGAAAAGCAGGAATTGAGGTTTTCACCTCTAATATCATCTATAACACATCTAATCCCTTTCAAGCATTAGACTAACCCCTTGAGGATAGCCTGGACTAGCCGTCCTCGATTCCTGGACAGAAATGACCTTAAGGGCATCTTGACCATTTTGCACATAGGAAAAATCAGGGCATTACAAATGCAGCACCCATTCTCTGAAAAATGAGTTTCATGTCTTCTTTTAGTGGTTGTAAGAGTTGAAGCTGTGTTGAGAATGATAAAACACTAAAATTACAATTATGCCACCACCTCCCCACTATTTTCAAAAATGAAAAACCCAAAACAACTTTAAATTGTTTTCTGTCTTCTACTTTTAAAATTTGTATATTATTTTTTGATATCTAACATCACAGTGAAAAATAGTATCCTAAATAGGTTGTTTTTTATTTTTAAAAATTGAAAATAGTTTTGGAAAATACTTTCCAATCAGGTTGTAAGTATTTTGATTAAAAAATTGCATGCCATATTTATAGGGAACCTATCAAGTAATAGTCAGCATGAAAATATTACAAAGTTAGATGGACAGTCAAATTCCACACCGAGTGAATCATCAAGCATGCAAATATCAACAATAAATGCTGCTAAAGGTTTAACAACGAGGAAATTTTCTCAAATTAATAAAAGGAAATCATTCAGAACACCTCTGTCAGACATTTCAAATGGTAAGGTTGTCATACAATTTTATCCCTATCAACAATTATATTTTATCATTTACAATGCTACTAACATTCTTTTTATATGACAATTCTTGCTATAGTTAAGTCATCTATTACGTGCAATGCTAAGCAACGTAATGATGGAAATGAGAACAATCAAATAGGTATACAATATTCTCTTGATATCTTTAATTCCATTAAACAAAATGCATAAGGTAATTTGGATACCTATATAATCAAATATAGGTTTTTCCTCCCTGATTTTCCTTTAATTCTAATCATAAAATTTACTGAACAAATAGGAAGGTATGGTGATATTATCACCGCTCCAAGCAATCATAGATCATCTATTGGTCAAGGTTCAATAAATAATAAATTTGCCTCAAATCAATCTATGTTAACTTTCACTAACTTAAGGTAAACATATTATGCTGCAATATTTTTTTGAACATGATATTGTTATGAAAATATCTTTCAAATATAGCCATAGATTTAACAATTTATTTAAATCACTTTTCCTTTGTAGCCAACCATTCAAATTTGAGAAGCATTTGACGTAAACTGCAAGGGTCATTTATCTGTAAGGAGTAATAATTTAGCTTTGTTTGAAAGCTCAGTTTTCTCAATTAGTGAATCATCTACACAAGTGTTAAACTATGGTTCGTTAAACAATATTGATCCAATGAAAGACTTTGAAGTTATACAAATTTATTTTTTTTATTAAGTTCATAAAGGATATTACTTCTCATAATGTTAAACTCATTTCTAGATCTTTAACTTACTTCTTTTTTTCCCCCCAACAATTTTTAGTTATAAATGGTAATGATGATATTAACATAGTGCCAAATATGGATCACTATGTAGCTGGGGGATTCAATGACAATCTAGGTATAATAATTAGTAATTTGGAATCCATGTTTATTTATTTTAGCCCTTTATATTATTGTGTGTCCCTAAAAATACCTAATTCACAAATGCAAAAAATATGTTGAATAATGAAGTGATTATAGAACTAATTCATGTCAAAAATTTTTGTTATGTGACAACTAATAATGTAAACTACATATAAATTATTTGGATAACTAATATATGGGACCTTGGAGATCCAATTCATGAGGGTGAATTTTGCAAGGCATTGGTGTGGCACTCTAAAAGGCTTGCAAAGAGTAAAAAGAATAACATTCCAAGGTTTTCATTGTGTTGTGAAGAAAGAAAAGTTCAATTGCCAAGTCTTTCAACACCTCTAACAATTTTGCAAAATCTGCATACATCGAAAGATAATAAGAGTAAACACTTCCTAAAAAATATCAGGGAATTCAATAGGATATTTTCTTTTACTTCAATGGTTGGAAAGATAAATCACCGCATCAACAAAGGAACTACACCTCCTATTTTTGTACTTAGAGGACAGAATTATCATTATATTGGAAGTCTCATTCCACCAAACAATGAAAAGCCCAAATTTAAACAACAGATAATGAAGTGGACAATAGGATTTCTGCTATAAGGTAATTTTATTATTTTAATTCCACTTATTTTGAAAATTAGCAATATGGTCTAAATTTTTTAGTTTTATTCTTATAGACAAGGATCAAATTATTTGGCGATAGATAATCAAATTGTTTCTGCTTTGAGGATAATGCTTGATGAACACAATGTCTTGGCAAAGTCATTTCAATATACTGGAGATAAATATAAGGAAGGTCATTTTTCAGAAGTCAAATTAAAGTTAATTCATAAGAGATGTGCTGATGGAAGAAGGTATAATCTGCCTACTGTATCTGAAGTGGCTGCTTTAGTTGTGGGTGATATTGATTAATCAATAATCGAAAAAGACATATTAATTGAAACTCAATCAAAGATGCTTAAAAGAATTGACGTTCTCCACCCAGTGTATCTTGCCTTACAATATCCTTTGCTTTTCCCATATTGAAAAGATGGATTTAGGCCAGATATTTCTACCTATGTTTCGTCTAGTCATTTTTCAAGTAATAAAATATTTAAGATTAGCACGAAAGAGTTATTTGCATATAGGATACAAGACAGAGTAGATGAGTCCTCCATAATACTCAAATCAAGAAGATTATTTCAATAGTTCTTGTTAAATAGTTATACAATGGTAGAATCAGAGAGACTAAGATACATAAGACAAAACCAGCCAAGATTGAAAGTTGATCTATTTAAAGGTCTCTATGAATGCTTAGTTAGAGGAAAGACTGATGCTAAAACTATTGGTCAAAGAATAATTCTACCAAGTTCTTTCACTGGAGGACCAAGATACATGTTTAATAGTTGTAAGGATGCATTTGTCATTTGTAAGTTTGCTGGGTATCCAAGTTATTTTATTACTATCACTTGCAACCAAAATGGAAAGAGATCAGGAGATTCCTTAGACAAAAAGGATTACATGTTGAGGATAGACCTGACATCATATCCAGGGTATTCAAAATGAAATTGGATCAATTGATAAAGGACTTGAAATAAGGACATGTTTTTGGACATATCAATGGATGCCTGTCTATTTTTTTAACCCTTTCTTATAAAATCTATTTAATTAATGTTACTATCTTTTGAATCTTTTTTTATATGTTTCTACTGTCGAATTCCAAAAACATGGCTTGCCTAATGCACATATCCTTCTATTTATGCACCCCAAATACAAGCCTTAATCACCTGATGACATAGACAGGTACATCTCTGCATAAATTCCAAATAAAGAAACAAATCCAAAGTTATATATAGTTGTAGAAAGATACATGGTTCATGGTCCATGTGGGAATCACGATAGAAATAGCCCATGCATGGTAAATGGTAGGTGCTCAAAGTACTTCCCAAAAAGTTTTTGACCAAGAACAATAATTGATTAGGCTGGGTTCCTGACTTAAAGACGTAAGAATAATGGAAGGACAATTAATAAGAGGAATTATGTGCTGGATAATACTTATATAGTTCCATACAATGCTACATTCCTCTTAAAATATGGTTGTCATATCAATGTGGAATATACTTGCCAAACCTCTGCAATTAAATACCTTTTCAAATATGTTCACAAGGGAAATGATAAAGTAATTGCAGCTTTGTTTCAAGGAGGAGGTTCAAGTTCTTCCAACATAAAAGTAGACAAAATTCGTAATTATTATGATTGAAGGAATATTAGTGCATGTGAAACTACATAGAGGTTGTTTGGATTTGAAATACAAGTTAAAGAACCTATAGTTATTAGATTGTCATTTCATCTGCCTGATGAATAGCCAGCTCTATTCAAAGACCATGAAAATATTAATGATGTTTTACAACAGGCATATTGCAAAAAAAAAAATGTTATTAGGATAGATGGAGTGTAACAAATTGTATCCAAAAACAAGATCTCTTACATATAATGAGTTACTTATAAAATTTATTTGGAAAGATAACTATTCAAAATGGATCTCAAGAAAACAAGGCTTTGTTATTGGTAGAATTTCTCATGTTCTGGCTGGAAATTGTGAAGATTATTTTCTTTGATTGTTGTTAAACACTCTTGGTTTGCTTCAAGATGACAAAGAGTTTATTGATGCTAATTTGCAATTTTCAGACCAAGTGCTTTATTTTGACTATTTCTACATCTAGTAATTGAGTGGAGTGAATATTAACTTGTTTATTTTCGAGAAGCACTTTATATTAGATAATATTTTTGCCGAAGGTTGAAGAAGAAAGAGAAGGAGGAGTAGAGGATGGTGAGAGAGGGGACCATGATGGAGTTAGAAATTAGGAATTTAATTAAAGGATTAATTAAAAATTTTATTAAGTTTTTGTATTTGTTAAATGGTCTTTGAATATAAACTAAAAATAAGAAAATATAAATCCCATTGTTTGAAAATGATGACTAAATATTGATTGAATGGTGAGATAAATTAAAAGACTAATAAAAATTTGTCATGTATATTATGTTAAACCAAAAAAAAAATCAATTGACATATTTTTATGCAAAGTCCGTTAAAATTTACACCTCAATAACCCTTCTACGGAATTGAATTCATGCATCAATCATTTGGATTGAATTTACGTGTATGCAAAGGAGTACTGAGTTCAAACGGAACTTACGTAGATCCCACAACACCAACCAAGGTCAAATGGTTCATACTCATGCAAATTGTCATTTTTTTATGGTTATATGCAAATTGTCATTTGAGTATGCTTACTATTCTAATGTAATTTTATAATCCCAATATATATATAAATATGCATTATCCCCAGTCATCACGGCACTCTGATATTTTTTGAAGATTTAGCGTAATCTTGCGGTGGTGGGGTATGCTTACTGGAATATTCCTGCCTTACTTTATAAGCTTCCGTGCCCCACCTCATCCACTTTTATTATTTATTTTTTAATAATAATAATAATAATATACACACTATTACAGTTGTTATGCACCTAATCGACGTATATGCGATTTCTTTTAGGATGCGTTTGTTTGTGGTTATTTTGTTAAATAATTATTTTTTCATCTAAAAAATTATTTTTGATATTTTTAAATAATTTATAAAATATAATTAAAATTTTAAAAAAAAATTAATTTTCAATTTTTTTATAGAAGCTGAAATTAGTAACTTATAAAAAATATTAATTTTTAACTTTTTTAGTTATATGTAAAATTTAATTTTCATAATTACTTTTTTTAAAATCTAAAACAGTGGAACCTTAATCTACTATATTTAACACCTTTATGATTTCTTTTCAAATTTAAGGAGGAAAAAACTTACCGAGTTGAAGTTCGATTTAAAGATATCGATAAAGTGATGTTTGAAAATTTAGTGCCACTTGATCTAATATTTTTGAAATGTTAAAAGATGTGTAAAGTAATATACAGTACTTATAATATTAAATAATAAATAATAAAATTTATTATTACTATTATTATTATTATTAGGGATGGTAGTAATTCTCTTCACGCTTCACTTCACTTCACTTAAATTTTCAATTATGCAAAATTTAATATTATAAATTCAAAACATTAGCATGTTTAGGAGATTAATCACTTTTAAATCAATAATTTATATTATGTATGAGACTCACAAAAATACTCTAATAATAAAACTTTTTATTTTTTTATTTTACAAGTATCTTCACTTTAAATTGAAAAGTTGATTTACTTTAACTAGATGGTCAACCCCCATTAACAAATGTATCATGGTATGAAACATAGGTTGTGTGACAATCAGCCTGAGCATTGCATCATAAGATCAAATTCCTATCATATTTCCTTATTATATAGCATAATTATATTTTAACACTCACAGACACCCATGTGGGTATGAGAAGAGTGATAGAGAAAAAATAAATTAGGAGAAAAAAATAAATGATGGGACTTATATATTTTATGAGTAGGATGTTTGGATATTTGAAAATATTAGGTGTTAAAATAACAAAGTTGTATTGTATATATTGAAAAATTTTGACACAAATAATAATTCATTAATGCACCCGATGAAGTAGCGACAATGACAAGTGGATATAGGACACGATATGACGTAGACATGAAAGACACGTCAAAGTTAAAAAATTATAAGATACAAACATGATATATATATAACTAAAATTTTAAATAAAATGGTGTATTATTCAAAATATTATTTATATAAGTTTCACTTATATTTTAGACAAAATACCGGTTTTAGTCCCTTTAAAATTTTAAGTCAAACAAATTGGTCCCTATAAAAAACCTCTCAAATTAGTCCCTACAAAATTGAATCATTGGACAAACTGATCCCTTCAAAATAAACTCACAAATTGGTCCACATAAAATTGAATAGTCAGACAAATTGGTCCCGGCAAAATTGAATAATCAACCAAGTTACTCCCTCTAATAAATTTGGCTAGAAAGATTAACTCGTCTGATAATTCACTTTTGGAAGGACTAATTTGGATTTTTTACAGAGACCAATTTAGGATTTTTTTTTTACAAGGACCAATCTATCTAATTTGAAATTTTAGAGAGATTAAAATGAGGGTTTTGTCTATATTTTATTTTCTTATAAACTCAAACAACTATGTATTTTTTTTCTTTTTATAACCATATTTATATTTTGTTTTTCTATGTTAAAGTAAGAAAAAAATAAATTTTAAATTAAATATACACAAACATGTGTCATTAGTGTGTTATACAACATCCAACATGGACCTATGTCCAATATATAGATACGGCACCCAAATGGTGTGTCCATACTTCATAAAATGTATTTGATTTTGTTTAGCAGAGTGGTTAAGAGAGTTTGAAATTTTGAAAATTTAAATAAACGAACTGAGTAATAAACTATAAAAATAGGGCTGACCCACGTCTTGGCCCTAAATTTAACCAATGTAGAGTTCAAATTACATTTAAAACCAACCCACTTCAATGGAACTTCTATGTTATGGTATGATGCAGCTATTCTTATTAAATTTTTATTGTGCTTTTATTCCATTCATTTTTGGGAAGTTAGCCCACTTGGAGTATTTTGTTCTTATTATTTTCACGTGAATTTATATTTCATGCTGTCTTGCACGTACCCTGCGTAAACCATTTCCACTAGTTATGATGATTTAAGATGCATATATCTCGCATGCTAAAAACGAAAAGAGTTGATGCCCCAATTTTATATTTATAAGTTATTTTAGTTTTTAACTTTTAAAATAAATCAATTTAATATTGGCATTATAAAATATAAGTCATTTTAGTCTCTTAACTCACTTTTACTTAACATTCTATTAATTAAATGGTGATAGGTAATTTTAAATGATACATTAACATACCTTATATAATTTGAAGTATAATGAAATTTAAAATAACTCAGTTTGGTATCTAAAATTACATAAAATGAATCATTTAATTTTTCATTCCAAATTATAAAATGATTCATTTTGTGTAATGTTAGATATCAAAATGAGTTAGTTTAAATTTTATTTTACTTCAAAAAATAAATGATATATCAACATATCACTTAAGATTACCTATTATGATTTAAATGATGAAATATTAAATAAAAGTGAATTAAGAAACTAACATCACTCATATTTTAGAATATCAAAAATCAATTTAACTCATTTTAAAAGTTACCAACTAAAATAAATCAACAATATAAAGTGAGGGGCTAAAACAAATATTAACTAAAAGAAATGCATATATCTCTGTCCACATGTGGTTTGTCATTTTGTCACTTTCCCACATGTGATATATTTTATGTCTTTATTGTACTTATTTGTATGCTTGAGCACTTCAAAGTTAGTTGCTTAAAACTAATGAATAATTCACTATTAAAAATCCAATGTATTTAGTTAAACTTTTGAAAGAACTTCTATCTATATACTAAAAATATTATTTATACTTATAATCATAAAATATCGTGTCAATATACTCTCGTCTATCATTGAATAGGGCGTGAATCCCACTTAGCTTATGTTGCACACATTATCTAAGAGTAGATGAAAGTGTATCAACACATTATCTTACATGTTATGAGTCTAAATAACCTTACTAACATATATAATATATCTATATCTATATTATTGTAATATTATCTATAGTTGTGGGTATGCGGACCGGTTCGGCCCGTTCAGCCAGGTCCGCGACGGACCACCATTAAACGGGTCGGATCGGACCGGACCGGTCCCTTTAATAAATGGACTAACCTTTAGGATGGTCCGCGTCCGGCCCGCATAAACCCGCGGACCAGCGGACTAGCCCGCATAACCAGCCCTCGAACCAGATCGTGGACCAGTCCGCGAACCAGATGCAGACCAGTTGCAGACCATATCACGGACCAGACGCGGACCACGCGAACCGAACACGGACCATGCGGACCGAATGCGGACCACGCGGACCAAATGCGGACCAGCCCACATAACCCCATTTTTTTTCTTTCATATTTTTTTATTGACTTTTTTTATACCCTATATTATATATTTATATTTATATAGTATATTTTACCAAATACAAGTACAAAAAATAATAGAATAAACCAATTCACCAAAGTTCATCCATCAATAATATAAATAAATATCACAAATAAAAGCATTCTCTCACTAATGCGGGCTAGCGAGTTGGTCCGCGAACCCCGCGGACCAGGCCCATTTAGCCCACGGGTTAAGCGATGCGGATCAGAAAAGTCCGAGGGTTGGCGGACTAAAAATTTTCTGGTCTATTTTCATGCGGGTTACGAGTTAAACGGGTTGTTCCGCAAATCGCGGTCCGTATACCCAACTCTAATTATCTATCTATATTTTATATTATATTCTATATTACTATATTACTATATATATAAAAAAAAAACTAGGTTCTTAAGGATACAGGACAATTTTTCAATAAATTCAATTTCCACCTAAAATCATACTCTCTCCGTAATTGCACACCTCTCAATAAATGTATTTCCCTTCTAAAATTATCCCCCCCCCCCCCCCCACCCCCACCCCAACCCAAACACAAAAAAAAAAAATGGCACACTCTTTCAATAATTTATTTTTCTTCCAAAATTATACTCTCCTTTTTTGGGTATAATTATACTCTGCCCTAATTGCATACAAGTGTGCTAAAATATAATATCAAAATAAGAAAATATTCTGGTAATCAATTTACATTAACACCCATCAAATTAGTACATTTTTTTTAAAAAAATTTCTGATACACAATTTGCTCTCCAGATTTTCACTTGATTCCATTAGCAATCTTTCAACAAAATGTTTATTTTGTTAGATATTATCTATATGCTTCCTGGTTTTGATTTTACATTTCATATTTCAATATTTTTTCTATTTAATATTATTCATATGCTTCATGCTATTACTTTTCAATCAATTATTTAAAACAAAAGTTTAATAGTACTTATACTTTTTAATATAAATAAGAATAATGCAAATATTTAAAAGCAAAAATATTTATTTTTAAATTATGAGATTAATTGCAATGCATTGTTATTAATATAAAAAAGTTTTATACTATTTTCTCATGTGACTATATATGATTAAATGTCTATATAAATTTTTTAACATTTGACACTGCATGGAAATTAAATTCTTAAATTATGTAGAGAAAATTATAAAATACTGGACATAAGTTAAGAGTGCATAAGATTTTCCTTATTTTATATATTCAATTCCATTTTAAATGATTTTTATATTTCATATTTAAAGCAGTTAATTTATTTAAGATAAAACTGAAAAAGCTATTATATAAGGTTATGAAAGTTGCAATTGTGTATAAAGTTATTATGCAACGAGAACACACCCAAGTGTTGATTAAAAATATTTAATTTATTAAAATAAATTCTAATATTATTTAGAATCAATCAAAACAATGAAAAACAAATAATAAGTAACTTTTTCTATTGTCAAGTAATAGAACTTATCATGGGTATGTTTGGATTGATTTAAAAAAATATTTTCACTCTACCACAAGAAATTGATTGTCATTCTTGAAATTGTTTTTCTTTCTTTCTCAATAAAAATTCTCCCTTTTGATTTCTTTTATTAAACAAACTAGTCATTTGGCCTGTACATCAATAAAAAATAGTTTGTTGATTATCATAAAAAATAAATGATAATTTATTTACATATATCTTATTAAAAATTGAGTATATAAATTTATCTTAAAAGTAAATTAATAGTTAAATAATTGAATCAGTGGACAAAATATAAATGTGTCATTCTATTTTATATCTTATATTGAATATTATGTTTATAAGATTGAAAATATCTTGATAGATGACCTATAACTAACAATAAAGAGCCTATTTTATGAAAATTTAGCACATTTTGAAAGTTAAAATTGTTGAATAAAGAAAGAGAATAAATGAATAATTTTATTATATCATGAGCCATTTATAGAGATGACAATGAATATCTATAAGAAAATGGACATGTCCCCCACTTTTCGTCACTGTTTAAAATTTTATTTCTCATCCTCATCCCCCTTATGGGTCCCCATTTCATATTTCTCATTTGCTGTGGGGATTTTGAATCTCTATGGTATTCAAGGGTTTATTAACAAATTTCAAAAAGAGAAAAACTTTAAAAAAAATTTACAATTTGAAACATAAATATCCATAATAACAAATACTATTAATGCAACATAATTCAAATTAAAATTAAAATATATATAATGCAAATATAATAAAAATAATTAAAAAATAAAGATGTATTATCCATGTCTTTATCCCATTTAACAAATTGGGGCTTATCCCCCATAGATCATCCCTATGAAGGGGAAATATGTGTCAATTCCTTTCTCAATCGAGTAATTTTCGTGTCTATCTATTTTCAATTTTTTTATCATCCCTAATCATTTATATCTCTTTAGTAAATTAAAATATTTAATTTAAAAATATAAAAATATATTTTCTAATTAATAAAAATAATACATAAATTTAATTTATATGATTTCAATTACACATCTTTTCCTTGTACATCTTTTTAATAAATTAAAATATCAATTTTAAAATATATGCTATAATTAATGTGTATTAATTAGTAAAAAAATTATTTATAACTCTAATTTATATAATCTCAATTATTAGAGTAGTCTATGAATTATAATTTTTTCAATAAAAATAATATAATTATTTACTTTTTAAAAATTAAGAAATATTAATATCATTATCAAAGAAGTGTAAATTATATAATTGATTTTTTAAATATTTTAGTGTTAAAAAATTGAAAGTATTTTTTTCACAAAAATTAGTATGAAAAAATTATGAAATTGATGGATTGGAATGCTTAAGTTGTAAAATATTAAATAGAAGATAGTGATACATGTAGATAGATAATTTTTTTATTATGATTTTCAAAAGTTCTACATTTGAAATTAGAAAATTTCCTCTAATCCCATCTTCATTTAGAATTTTGCCTACATTCTCATGCACATCCTAGTCATGGGTCCCTATTTTTTATTTCACATAGAGATTTGAATCTCTATTGATATTTACGGATTTATTAAAAAATTTTAAAAATATTTTAAACTTCAAAACATAAATATATATAATAACAAATACTGCTAGTGCAACACACTTATAATGGGTTTGTTATCATTAATACTATAATTATATATATAAAATTTTTATGGTATAATATATTAAATTATAATTTTTTTGTGCTATTTTTTATTTTTATATTGATTTTGTCAATGGTAGAGAGATATGAAGGTATTATTGAAAAAAATAATTGATTATTAGAAAATAAATTAAATTCAAAAGCTTACTTTAAATGTTAAGATTATGAAAAGGGTGGACCATAATTTTTCTATAAATAACACATTAAAATTCTCCCAAACATTAAAATTCTCCCAAACATTCTTCTAAGAACCCTAGCCATTTAAGGATTTTTTCCTAGAGAGAAAAAGGATTTCCCTCAACCTTATCCAATTAATCTCTTTCGATAAGTGCTCTTATCCATATTCTTATATGGATTATGTGTTTGGCCAATCTTTAGAATATTGTGGTATAGTTTTCTATTCTCATTCAATTCTCAATCATTCCTAATTCTTATCTATAATTCTATGGCAGTTAAGAATATCATTCCAATTCCCTAGTATCATGTAGGCAGTGGTCAAGAAATCTCGACAACGAACGATAAATGGGTAGTTGTAAATGACTATATTTTAGCCATTAAAAGTATTTTATAAATTAATTATTATTGCTATTATCATGAAAATCATATTTTGAAAAACTCATGGAACCATTATTTATTGCATGATTGTCAGAAGATGTCACCAGTACAAGTTATATTATATTTCAAGAATATATAATTTTATATGGCATGATATGAATCTTCTCATTAGAAAACAAGTTAATAGTTATCATGATTTCACAGTTAAAAGAATTATTTAATTATTAGATACAAACAGCAGGTAAGACATCAAAGAACAATTTATATGAGTATAGAAAATATTATTATTATTATTATTATTGTTATTATTATTATTATTATTATTATTATTATCTATTTAGCACAATATGACCCAACTAGTTACTATAAAACAGTTAAGAAGATAAAATAGTTCAAAACTACTTAGTAGATACCATACAAATAGCAGTCAGAACAGTAAGGATAATTATATCAGTATGCAAATTTTAATTATATATAGAGAGTACAGCCTAATATTAGAACTCAGTTAAACAACTAGTGTAGTGCCCAATTAAAATAAAAAATAATAATGTTTAGCATGATAAGATTTAGCCACTTGATATAGAGTAGCCAATAGCTAAGTTATACAAATAAAATAGTACATACTTATTATATATTATAGGAATAATAGCCAGAATAATAAGAATGGCCTAAGTCACAATTAAAGTTTAATTAATAGTTATTAGGTAACATGATAGGACTTAGTCAGTTAATAGAAATTAGCTAATAGCTTTTGCAATCTCTGTGATTAATTTATGAATTAATTATTAAAGTATAAGAAGTGTCAGTATAGCAAGATTAGCTTCAATTTTATAGGTACTATTTAACTATTATCAGTTTCTAAAATTGACCCCATTAGGCTTTCATAAGGAACATTATAGCTTATGTGTTGGTCGCGATTTTTGGACCATGACAAAGTGGTATTAGAGCATTAGGTTTTCCTACACTATATTGGAGCAAGTGTACACAAGCGATATGATGATTGTGTGAATGGAAGCATGCCCATTTACATGGAATGTGATGTTATTTGAGGCCTTTAGGAGTGTCAGTCATGTCTAAGTTTAATAGATAGTCTAGGTTCAATAGATAGTCAATGTCTTCTTTGGCAATCTTGTCCTAATTCCAAGTTATTATTCTTAGGTGAAACTATGTCATATGCAACTATATCTATGTCCAAGTGGTAGAACCTCTTTTTTAAAAAGCTAGTGATACCTAGCTTTTGAAAAAATAGAAGTAGAAGTGATTTTTCATAAAATTACATTCCAAAATTATCCCTTACTTTTATTTATAATTATATCTATATCATTTGCTAAGCCATTAAAAATATTTTTTTTTCACTCCTCACAGTCACACGCACGCTCATCATTTCACCACTATCACACACATACACTCTACTGATAAACCTACACTTCAACTCTGTTTTAGGCTTTATTGTTTTTTTAATACACTCACTTTCACTTATTTTATTTAGAGATGTCCCTAATCAAATTATAGAGAACGAACAATATTGTCCTCATTTTAAGGATTGTATTAGGGCCATATAAAAATGACACTCATATACAAACAGTAATATATTGGTTGTGTGTGATTTTGATATTATTGCATAATCTGGTTGGAAAGGTGTTGGCTATGATACAAGAATTTTTATGAAAGTACTATGAAGACCAAGATTATAATTCCCTCTTCCACCTACATGGCACTCAAGTTGGGAGGAACTGACTCAAGGAGTGAAGGAATTAAGAAATAATATAAGGGATCAACTGCTAGAAAAATGCATCATTAGTGTTTTTACATTGTTAAACTTGTATTCTTGTCCTTTATGTAATTTAATCTATAAAAAATGCTTTTATTTTTGTTTATCCAAACATATTTATAAGTACTTTTAATAATAAAAAGCACTTGTCAACTAAAACTTGTTAGATAGTTATGCACTTCTCTCTTTTTTTAATCTTTTTTATTAGTTAAATTTAACTAATAATTTATTAGTTTTTTTGTTCACATCATTAATATTTTCATAATGTAAATTTTTTTTGATATTTGCACGTAAGTCATATTAAAGTCAATATTTGTTAATTACATATTAATACATCATAATTATAATGTTATTGTGCAACAGGAACACATCTGACATTGATCGGAAAATATTTAATTTATTAAAAAAATAAGAGTAAAATATATCCTTCTCCATTGAGAGAAGATTTCATTACACATTTACACTCTCCTTCTCTCTATTTCTAAAATATACACTTTCTTCCCCTAAAAAAATTGAGAAAGGTTACACTTTAATTTATTTTCAAAATTTTTATTAATTTTCCATTTTCTCATACTTATTATTTATTCTTTTTACTAAAGTACCCTTTATTAATAGTTATATATATTAAGTCATTTTACAATTTAAAATACATGTATCTTATAATAATAAATATTGATATATCTATATATACATTTATTTAATTTAATTTTTAAAATTTTATTTTATTAAGAAAATAACTTATTAATATTAACAATGATGATTATTTTAAAACTAAAATATATTAATATTTTCTTAGCTTTTTTAGAATGTTAATATATATAAGCTAGTGCAGTAGCCGTAATGCACGGATGCTATTAGTCTATTTGCTGATATATTTTTATATATAAACACATTTAAAATCATATAAACTATTGATTTGATACATATGACATGCATTTTGAAGAAAGATTGTTGTGAAATAATTAAACAAAACTAAAATAGATAATAATCATTTAATAATATACTCTATCCAACAAATAATAATTCAATTCATCAAATAATTTGCTCCGTTTGCGTTTTTTCGACTTGAAAAATGAAGACTATGAAATAAGTTGTCAGTGAAAAATGAGTGTTTTATAATATAATAATAATTTAAAATCAAATATATATAACTCAATATTTTACACTCTTATAAGCCACATACATTTTGTTTTATAAAAAATTAATATGTATAATTAATAAAGGGTATCTTAAATAAAAATAAAATAATAAATATGAGAAAAAAATTAATGTAAATTTGAAAATACGTTAGAATGTAGCTTATCTTATTTTTTGTTGATTTTGCAATACAACCTATGTATGTATAATCATAATGTATAACTTTTATCATGAACAAATTATAATAATTTCAGTTCCATACATAATAGTAAAAACTTGTGTAATTAACTTTACATTTGTTAACAAGTTTACATACATTTAATTTTATGTTTTTCCCCACTCAATTTGCTAACATTTGTTTGATCAGTAAATTTAGATTATATAATATTTGTTCATTTATAGTCTTCCTAAATCCATTAAAGCCTCATACATTATCCAATTGAATATGTTTAGTGATTTCCATGATCTTGAGATTGCAGTAATCTTGTATAATTTTGATTTGAAGAATATCTCACAGGAATTTTGACACAAATAATCACAACAAATAAAATCAAAGTAGATAAACTATATCAAGTATTTTATGCATCCAAATTTGGGTCATTTTTTTCATATGGGCTCTGAATGTAGTAAATACAATAATACAATAATAGGGATTTTAGAAAAAAATTACAATGGTATGGCAAGGGCAAAATCTCGCACGAAGCAAGTTAATCAAAACAATAAAATCATATTTTTTTTAAATCAAATCTCACACAAGACGAACTTTATAAAATCATTAAAATAATAATTATTTTATATAAAATATTGCATAATGAGAGTTTTGTAAAAATATTTTTATATTTTAAAAGTTAAAACTCAAATGATGCAAGCAATACAAAAAAAATAAATAAATATTTTTAATAATTTAAATATCAAAAATACCAATAAAAATATTATCGAGAAAATTAATTTTGATACAAAGCGATTGTTGAAAATAGTTATAAGTTTTTATTAATAATTGTTAAATACCAATAAAAGCTTATAAACATTTTAAACGAACATTTTATGTCAATTTTTTTTTCTTATCAATAATTTTATTGACATTTTCAATGTTAAAATGCTCTTTTTTTTGTGGTGAAGATTTTTAAAAATTATATCTCTCTATGTAACTACTACTTTTTCTTATCAGTTGATTATGTTGCTGGTACCAAAAAAATTTAAAAAAAACTGTGGCGTATGGTATCGGCTTCTTCTTTTTTCACTCTACTCTCCTTTTTTAACACAGATACCACACACCAGAGTCTTTTTTAATTTCTTTGGATCAGCAACACAGCCAGTTAAGGATAAAGAGAAGAGACGGAATCTGATTTATATAGAGAGGGATATAACTTTTAAAAAATCTTCACCAAAGGAAAAAAATGAATATTTTTAACATTGAAATTGTCAATAAAGTTATTGTTAAAAAAAATAATTTTGACAAAAATTGATTGTTAAAAATATCTGTAATCTTTTATTGATATTTAATAATTACCAATAAATTTTTTAAATATTTTTAACATATCAAAATTACTTTCATTGATAATATTTTTATTGATATTTTTTCATATTTGGATTATTGAAAATTTTTGTAATGCTTGCATTGTTTGAGTTTTGACTTTTAAAATATAAAAATATTGTTTACAAACTCGCTTTATGCTAGATTTTGTTAACACCATGCCATTGTAACTTTTTCCCAAATCCATATTAGTGTATTTAATACATAAAGAACTCATATACTAAAAGATTCCCATCAAAATTTACTTCCTTATTCAATCAAATAATTATATTTACATAATTTTTTAAACAGTGAGTATAAAAATTAATTATTTTTATTAATATGATGGTACAAAATTAGATAATAATGTAAAAATATTTTATACTGTCAGTATATTTAAATTAAACTTTAATTATAAAGCAATATCTTTTTTATATTGTCATTCAATTAAATTATTTTATTTGTATAAATATGAGACTTAAATATATTTACTGATGTATCAATATATAATTGAATAAGGATGACGAGGCAGACAAGTTGGGCCCACTCCATCATGGGTTAGCTATAAAACGAGGTAAGTTGATCCATTTTAATTATTTGAGTTAGAAGTGCCAATCCATTTTGTCAAAACATGATAGGTTTATGGGCCAACCAGTTATGGTTCTATTTACGATTTAATTGCCAACCTCACCTTGTCTTGTTGTGGGTTGGCATAAAACGGGATAGGGTTGATTCATTCGTTTTGATTATTTGGGTTGGAAGTGTCAACCTATCCCTTAAAAATGGTAAGTTGACAGGTCAACCTGGCAAGCCCAACCTGTTTTGTCATCTCGTTAATTTGATGATAGTATAAAAATATTTTATTCTATTAATGCATATAAATTTAGATTTAATTGAATTGTATTGACAATATAATTTTTTTATACATTCATTCAATCATGTAAAGGCATATTAGTAAATATAATTATTTTTAACTCTTATTACTTGAAAAATTATATAAAATCAGATATTCAAGTAGATGATAGTGTAAAAGAACTGGCAGTGAATCAAAATTAAACTTTATAAATTATTATTTTTTTTTATTTTAATTTTTATGTAGTAGTATAAAATATTTTTATATTATTATTCAATCATATATTTCTATATTATTAAAAATAATTAAGTTTTATATTCACTATTTAAAAATTTATACAGATAAAATAGTTTAATTGGATATAAAATTTTTTTTCTTTATCGGTGACGTGTAATTATTAAGTAGCTTGATGTTTTATAAATGAAGGAAAAAATTTTTGGATATCAAATGACCTTTAAATACAGTTAAATCCCCCACGTTCCCGAACTACCAAAAAAACAAAAAATGATCACCCACATTCCCCCAAGACCCGAAACACATTGAAGCTAATTTGCCCTCTCTCTCTCTCTCTCTCTCTCTCAATCATTCTCTACTCCTTTTCACTCCGCTGGGGTCGGGGGCCAATCATCGCCCCGCTCTTGCTGTGTACCCTTCTTTCCCACTCTCAAAAGATTCCCTCATTCTCCCTTCGCATAGTCACAAACCCAACTTTGCATGAAAAAAAACACACACACACACATACACACACTCTCTCTGTGCCTTCTTTTCTTCACTCTTTTTCGGGTTGCACAAGCCGCGTTTCCCTTCAATTTGTTGCAATACCCATTTGGTGTTTGGCTCCCAAGGACAAGTTGTTCTGTCCCTGGACCCTCTCTCTCTCTCTCTCTATATATATATATATAAGCTTTAGGGTTTTCTGACTTTGTATCCCCCCTTTCAGGTAATTCACCAGTTCTATTTTGATTCACTGTTTCTGTGTTTTTCCAATACCAAATTTTGAGTGTTTTAAACGTTCTTCTTTTCTTTTTTATTTGGTTTCTTGGGTTGATCGAAATTGATCACTCGAGTTCTTTTTTTTTTTTATTTATATATATGTTTATTTATTATATAGTTGAATTTGTTCTAACTTTGAGTGTAGCAGTTATGGTGATCGTGTGGGATTTCTGTTATGGTTACTGTTAACTCTAATATTGCTGAAAGTGCTTGAATTTATGGTTTTGGTTTGACGGGTGGTTGTTGTACCGTTTTGTCATAATTATTTTGATTTATTTATTTACTTTTGCACTTGCTTCATTATTGGATGGTAAGTTGGTAACCGTTGAAAGTTTTTTCCTTCTCCAAATATCTTTTGCGAAATTGAAAAATGGAAGCTTGGTTATTGGGTTTAACGTATGGGTAATGTTATAGCACGGTCTGCAGCCACCAGTCTAACACCAAAGGCCCATTCAAGTTTCAATTTTTATCTCTTCTGCCAAAGTCACTTTCTTTGTTGGATTGATTATTTTTACTAAAGCAGCATCTTGTTTTGATGCCGAGATATTATTATTGAATAAGTGTTTTTTTTTTTAGTTTAATTTCTATGCTATATCGACCAATAGAATTTCACCCAATGACAAATCTTGGTGAGTGGTTGACTGGTTGTGATAGTGGCTAGTTATTTTCTATGATTTGTGAGTTTGGTGAAATTCTATTAGTTCTGTTTGTGGACTATCTACGTCTTTATTCATGATCTCTTGGATCAACTGAACTGATAGAGACCCAGAACAAATTTCTTTTTTATGGGATTGTCTATCTTGGTCGCCTGCGTGAAGAACTGGCTTTTTGCACATGTTGTTTGTTGTCAGTCCATTTTTTTCAGTCCATTGATCTGATTTTCACTTCTTATTCATCACTTTGGATTTTTCATTTTCAAGTTCTGTCATTGGTTTTCAACTTCACCTAGAACCTGCAAGTACCAAAACCTTGCCTTTGTTGCTGCCAAAGCCAATTTAATCAGATCATTTGGGATGCCCACATCAGTGGCATTGGACTGTTCTGGACTATTGAAGATGAAAATGAAATGTGTGAGGGGTTCAACATGAACAATGAGGAACTAGTGCTAATGACATGGGATCCTTTTCACATTGTTGAGGAGATTAATGACTGCCTGTCTGTTCCCTTTGCAATTAGACTGGTGCTGACATGTCTTAATTTCATGCTTATTTGCATGAATCTGAGACCATGATAACATTACTCCTTATCTGGTTAATGTGAAATTAACATTTCACCTTAAAATCTCAACTTCCTGTGCTTCAACTGCTGCTGAATTTTGTTGGGGAGCCTGGGATGTTTTGTGGTTGGATATGTTGGCTTGCACTTCTTTGTTGTACAAGTGGGGAATTTTGATTGAATTTGGTTTTAGTGTCCAGCTGTTGGACTTAAGGTAGAAGCAGATGTGCACATTAGTCCCCAGTATTACGATTTTGGGGCTGATGGAACACCCCCCCTCCCCCTGACGCCCCGTGTCTGCATTTGTCAGTAAAGAAAAATATAAAACAAATGGAATTCTGCCTTTATCAGTGCTTTGGTTATTTTGCTGATTTTCACTGAAAATGCTCTGTTTTGTATATATGGATTATTTAATTATTCCCTATTCTGGTGTAATTAGCTGTTTTCTAAGTTTTCTGATGGTTGACATATCTGTTGCAAGGACTTCTGATTTATGTGCTTATAGCAAGAACTAATTTATCCAATATCTTACTATTCTGTGAACGAGGGAGAAGAAGGGTGATGCAATGAAGCAGTCTTTTGATCATTCATCTTTGGGTAATTCTCTGAATTCATTTCCGTTTTGGTTATCATAATGAGTTCAATATTGAACTATATATAATCTTTTTATTACTAATAGGTCCTTCCAAGATTCCATCTATCAATATACCCAGAGGAACAGGGCGCAATCCATGGGAGGTTTTATCTGGACCTGATTCCTACCATGCCTCATCTGATGCTAGCCTCTTTTCCAGCTCATTACCTGTTCTCCCACATGAAAAATGTATGTCACAATTGTTTTTGAGCAGCTCTGTTATTTGTGTACTCCATTTTTTATACAATCTTGACCTGTTCTTGCCGACCTGCAGTGAACTTAAATGATACTGAAAATGGTTATCAATCTGTTGATGACATCTCATCTGGCTTTAACAAGCTCCATCAAGGTGTAACGGGCAAGGATTCGCTAGAAGATGTTGGCACTCATGCAATTGGAACCATGCTTCCTGATGATGAGGAGGAGCTTTTAGCTGGCATAATGGATGATTTTGATCTAAGTGGTTTACCTGGTTCTCTTGAGGACTTGGAAGATTATGATCTTTTTGGTAGTGGTGGCGGTATGGAACTTGAAACTGATCAACAGGAAAGTCTCGGTGTGGGCATGTCTAAGTTAAACTTCTCTGATAGTGCTGTTGGCAATGGTTTGCCCCATTATTCTTTTCCTAATGGTGTCGGAACTGTTGCTGGAGAACATCCATATGGAGAGCATCCTTCTCGAACATTATTTGTTCGAAATATTAACAGTAATGTGGAGGATTCAGAGCTGAGAGCTCTTTTTGAGGTGAGTTGAAGATATGGCTGGCTCATTCTATAACTTGGTGTGAAATGCTTCTTGAATTTGATTTGTGGTGCACTGGTGCTCATAATTTTTTGTTTGCCTCTAATCAATGGATATTTGCATATCATTGCTGAGATGAAAGTTAGATGAAACAAGAGTAAAATGGCTACAATTTAAACCTATATACCATAGAACTGAATTCTATTAAAACCTGGCAGTTTGTGTGCTTCAGAATATTTTGTTTCTGTTGATCTGATTGTCAATTCCTCTGGAGTTGTGAAATAACGTGTAGTTACATAAGTGTGCTGTTTCTTTGATGAAAGTAAAGTTGTAACCTCAGTTTTATGATTGATATCGTGGTGGAAGGATTTGTTCATTTTCATTCATGCACACATGCATGTTCGTTTTTGTTATCCTTAATGTATATATGGAAGACTAGGATTCCAGGTTGCAACTGCCCTGAAACATTATCATATAAAAGTGCTTTTTCCAAGCTTAACAACCGTATCCTAAGTCATGAATAGTCAATAGCTTTTGGTTGGTTTATACTGAGTTGGATGTTCTCTCTTCTGATGGAGTCAATTTTGCATCTCTCTCTCTTGAGATTAGAAGAAATATTATTATTAAGAAGAGAAGAATATCACAAAGAGAATGCAGGACGAGAGCTCCTCATTTCAAAGATAAGAACAAACAAAACAAAACATGAAAAGAGCAGAGCCTTCTAATCTCTGAGAGGGCAACTCCTCTAAAAAGGTCATGCATCATGCATGGAGAAGCTGGTTGCCTACTACTATTTCACAAGGCCTGCTAGTCCAGATGTCTGTGAAGTGCTTATCTTTTCAACAGTTATATCTATCATACATGGTCATAAAGTGAAAATAAGAGGCATGGTGGTGGAGATTTAAATTTAAACTTGGTAATGAATATTCAAAGCAAAAGATGGTTTGTGATCCAGCATTTGTTTTACATTGCTCTTTGTTCAGTTAAATTTACGTTTCCAAAATTTTGAATTGCAAATGAAGTTGTCTTCTTTGTTGGAAAGAGTCTATAGTGTGATATTTATATTAAATCCTTTTGGAAAAAATGTTTTATAGATTTAGGGTTGTGGCGAACCCTATATACCACAGCATATCCACCACTGAATTTTATAATATACCTAATATTTATAATGTAAATTATGTTTTGAATTATAGATATATTGCCACATATAGGATATATTATGAATTCAATTCCACATCACTCATTGGAAAATTCTGATTCTAGCCTTAAAATAGTGTTGATTTGAGCAAATGTGATGGTGTGTGTCCAAATGTGTGCATATTTGTGGAAGGTGGGGGGAAGGCCTCTGTGTGTCGTTGGAATGCTAATTAACTGATATAAAATTTACATTTTGTGCAAATTGTTAATTATATTTTTCTGTTTTTCTTACTTTCAGCAATATGGTGATATTAGAACCCTCTATACTGCATGTAAACATCGGGGTTTTGTAATGATATCCTATTATGATATCCGTTCTGCTCGAACAGCTATGCGTACATTACAAAACAAACCTCTGCGGCGAAGGAAACTTGACATTCACTTCTCGATTCCAAAGGTTTTCTCCTTTTTTTCAACAACTTCAAAGTTCTTGTAATTTTTTCTTTTCATTAATGAATGCCTTGATATTCTTATCTTTTGGCTTTTTCTGTTCTTGCACATTCCAGGATAATCCATCAGACAAGGATATCAACCAAGGTACCTTGGTAGTTTTCAATTTGGACCCATCTGTTTCAAATGAAGACCTCCGTCAAATATTTGGGGCTTATGGAGAGGTCAAAGAGGTGATAATTTATCTTTTTGGACCATCCATGACAGATACAGACACAGACACATATATCAAGTAAAAGAAGTTTTTAATTGTGAGAGAGAGTAGTAAATTTTAATCATTAACTTTTACATGAATCATCAAGATTTGTTAATATCACTTCTGACAAAAAAATAAATTCTCACTTTTTGACGTGAAATTAATGATTAATATATTTGCAGATAAGGGAAACTCCTCACAAGAGGCACCATAAGTTTATTGAATTTTACGATGTCAGAGCTGCAGAGGCAGCACTTAAATCGTTAAATAGAAGTGACATAGCAGGCAAACGCATAAAGCTGGAACCTAGCCGACCTGGAGGAGCTCGTCGAAAGTGCGTTCACTAATTTGACTTGCTTTTGGTTTGATTCTTTATTTTTGTTTTCTGATATTCATATGTTTTCCTGGTTGATTTTTGTGCAATGTGTAAATATATGAAATAGCTGATGTGGCATCTGACTTAGTCTTAGAGCATTCCACTGTCAATGGAGTCCACGAATATTATGGTTTGGCTAATCTCTGGTACTTAGACAGCTTAAACTGTCAAAACATTGCTTTGCTCTTTGATATTAATTATTATCTGCTTTTTATTTCTGGAAAATTAGTTTCACTGAATGGGATGTAAAAATAATGTTGCGAGGGGGGAAACTTGTTCAAGTTGATATTGTGGATAGGAAAATCACCATCGATATGTCTTACATGTGGAACACTGTAACTTCCATATATTTGCTGCCTTTGTTTTCTAGTGTCTGGGTTGACACATCAATATATTGATAATATCTTGCACCTTATAGTTTGATGCTCCAACTAAATCAAGAGCTTGACCAAGATGAATCTCGGAGTTTCCGATATCAAGTGGGTTCACCTGTGGCTAACTCTCCTCCTGGTAGGTTCTTTGAGATGCTAAACATTGGCATTGGCATCTTTATGTGTTATCATTTATGCAGCATAACTTTAGCTACTGACTTCATAATTACGTTCTCCTTCCATTTGTTTCTCTCTGATGGAACTAAGTTAATAAAGCATATATAACAGGTAATTGGATGCAGTTCAATAGCGCTGTCGAGCAGAATTCAATACAATCTATCAGTCATTCTCCTGGTTCTAGGATCATAAGCCCCACAACTGGAAACCACTTACCAGGATTAGCTTCAATTTTGCAGCCTCAGGTATCAAACACTGTGAAGGGTGCAACTATTGGCAAAGAAATAGGAAGGAGCAGCCATGGAGAGAACATATTTACCAGCATGAATTCATCACATGGAGCTTCTTTCCAGTCGCATTCACTTCCAGAGCCAAAATTCAGCCAATATCGTGGAGTGTTGTCCTCCTTGGGTCCATCAACATCCAATGGATCGTCAATGGAAACCTTGTCTGGGCCACAGTTTTTATGGGGAAGTCCAAGCCTCTACTCAGAGCATACCAAACCTTCAGCTTGGCCGAGACCATCTGCTGTGCATCCATTTCCTTTGAATGGAAAAGGCTTACCATACTCAAGTCAGAATAGTAACTATGTTGGTGCATCCCAGAATCATCACAATCATCATGTTGGGTCTGCTCCATCAGGTTTGCCACTAGAGAGGCACTTTGGTTTCCTTCCTGAATCACCTGAAACTTCATTTATGAGTAATGTTGGTTATGGAGGCATTCTGGGGCACAATGATGGAAGTTACATGGTTAATGTGGGCGGGTCTGTTAATGCTGGCATTACTATTCCGGGAAATATGTCTGACAATGGTTCATCAAACCTCAGAATTAGATCTTCTCCTAGGCTTAGCCCTCTGTTTGTGGGTAATGGTCCTTACGCCGGACTGCCACCTACTACCATTGAGAGTTTGACTGACCGTTCTCGGAGTAGGTGGATAGAGAACAATGGGAGCCAAGTTGATAGCAAGAAGCAATTTAACCTTGACTTGGATAAGATTAAAAGTGGGGAAGATTCAAGGACTACATTAATGATCAAGAATATCCCAAACAAGTATGATTCATTTTGAAGGCTGTTTGTTGCCTTTTAGTTTAATATTGGGTGCTTTGATGATACATTAATTGTTGTTACCCTGCAGATACACCTCAAAAATGTTATTAGCTGCCATTGATGAAAATCACAGGGGCACATATGATTTTCTCTATCTGCCAATTGACTTCAAGGTATATTCTGTTCTTCTAACAATTTTTGTCTGATATTTTGCAAACCTGTGGAGCTGATTTTGTAGTTCTGAATTGTAATTGCAGAATAAATGCAATGTGGGATATGCATTTATCAACATGCTGTCACCCTCCCTTATTATTCCATTCTACGAGGTTCTTGGATATTTATATCATTGTCCTGAATGAAATTTTTTGTCATTGGATAAACTGTACTGACCCTTTTCTTTATCTTAAAAAAATTAATTAGCAGTTAATTATAATGTCCTGGAATTTATTAAAGAAAGGATACGCCTAGTGATTTTTTCCCCAAAAGTAAATGGAAGATTCATTTATTTGTCTTATTTTGAAGACATTCAACGGGAAGAAATGGGAGAAGTTTAATAGTGAAAAAGTTGCTTCTTTGGCTTATGCTCGAATCCAAGGGAAGGCTGCCCTTGTCAGTCACTTCCAAAATTCAAGTTTGATGAATGAAGACAAGCGCTGCCGCCCCATTCTCTTCCACTCTGAGGGTCCTGAAGCCGGTGATCAGGTAATACTATCTGTTACAATGTATCGAGCAGTGAATGAAAAAACAATGCTTATATATTTGATGCGGTTTCCTCCACAGGAAGTTGACATTTGGAACTAGTAGCTTTCGTTCTTTCTTTCTTTTTTCCCGTGGATTTGCTGTCTCCTGAACTGTAATGATGAATGAGATTATTTAATCGTGTTGTTCTTTCTTTCTGACTACTTATATTAATAGCTTAACTGCTGTGTGTTTGAAATTCCCTGTAGATCGTGCAAGAGCATCTTTCCTCCAACAATTTGAACATTCAGGCATTAAAGCCAAGCGAACATTCAAGTGATTCTCCTGGAAGCCCTCCTAAGGATGGCCCTCCTGTGAGCTTGGAGACAAATTAACATTATATCAGATGCAGAGTTGCATATAAGCCTGATGCAGTGGCTGGTGTTGATGTTAACATTTGCCTGTGTCTCTGGTGCTGCATATATTTAGGAAGCGTAACTGAAGGATGTAGATTTTGTACCATAGTTATTTTCCCCAAGTATTTTCCATCAAGCTTAAGAAGCTTGGAGCATTTTGATTGATTTGCTGCACAGTTAGCTGATCTGATGATGTACACAAGGTGGGACCAAAGGCTGAAGGGTTTTGAGCAAATTGTGTTTCATTCTTGGGAAGCGTCTCCTCCCTAGTTTAGCTCAACTTTGCGTTTTGGTGGTTTGTCATTGAGTATTTATTTTTTCCTGTTTGAAAATGTTAATATGGTTAGAATTTAGTTAGGTTTGACATTGAGAGCTGGTAAGTTAACATGGGGTGCAAAATTGTATAGGGGGAAATAATAAGACTTCTTTCTACAATTCCTCTAATGTATCGGTAATTTGGAAAGTTTAATAAGGTGTACAAAGTGTTGCGCTTTTGTTCTTAGTTCATGGCTTCTTTCCTGTTCCTCCCACCGCCTTTTGTCACCAATCACTTTTAGGTGTTTGGTTGGAGAGCGAAAGGAGAAAAGTTTTATGGACGAGATTATGTGTAATTTTTACACATAAAATTTATTCATGGAAATATTTTCTGCCTTGTTATCCCTTAATCAAAGCATGTATGATGTCCCTAGTGTAAAAGTTTAGAGTCCCTTTGGTATTATTTTTCAATCTTTATTTTCAGTTTTTAAATTTTTGAATTTTATGAAAAAAAATACTGATAATTGGAAATGAAATTTAAAAATTAGATTTTGTAGTTTTTAATATTTTTTTTACAAAATTTGAAAGGTTGAAAAATTGATAATGAAAATTGAAAATAATCAGGTTCATACTTTGGCATACTCTTTTTTTCTTTTATCCTTTTAGTGGGTATTTATTTTTTGGTGTACAAAAGAAAAGCAGAAAGAAAAAAAAAATACAAAGAGAGGGAGCTAGCGATGCAAGAAAATCTTTCCTGCACTATCCGAAGCAAACAGGTCTAACAATCCGTTCAATTTCAGGTCTAATAATTCGTTCTATTTCACTCCCCGATGGGGGTTCTTTTCACTCTTCCCTCACGGTACTACTTCACTATCGGTCACCGGTCTTGAAAACTGATATAGTTCGCACCAAAGAACTATTGAGGGTTTGAATCCCTCTTTCTCCTTTTCCTTGGCGAATTTTTATATTTTTTGGTTTTGTTTTGGTTGGTTTGGTTTTTGATTGCTCCCAAAGGAGAGTGACACTAGCAAGTATACTAGGTCGTCAAGTAATAGAGTAAAATGGAGGGTTGTCGTACCCACAAGAATAATTCAAGTACCGATTCTAGTTAATTAGATAACAAGTTGAACAATTGAAAAGAGATTATATTAAAAGGAATAATGCTAAAGTGCTAAAACGATGTGAAAGCAATATAAGAATGGATGAAATTAAATGCTAGGGTGATTTACTTCAACTATGTGTTAACAACATGCAACATGAATATCAATGTGCCTTATCCAAATTCAATAAAGTGATGGTATGAGTCATCATGTCATTAAAAGCTTTTCTCAAGATCATTTAATGCCACCCCAAATAGATTCAAACACCTAATCTCTTAGCATGCTTAAGTCTACAAGAAGTTCTCAAACTCTTAATTACCACATGAATCACGTTTACCTATCTCTAGGTGTCATTCAACTCATGGCATTGTATTCATAGGCATGGTTCTTACTCCTTTTCTCAAATTTGTAAAAACCCCTATAATCCTAAATTGGTGATCAAACAATTCAAGATAAATAAACTCAAATACAATACTCACTGTTAAATGAGAACAAGACACATTCATTCATATTAGCATAATGTCAAACACAAAGCATCCATAAATCATCCTTAGCAAGGGTTTAGTTACAATTCATTGCAAATGAAATAGAAGCAACACAATTAAAAGAGAAATAAGAAGAAGCCATGAACAAGAAAATACACAAGAATTGAAGAATAATCCAAGAGAGGTCTCTCTCTCAAGTTCTTGAAGCTCCAATCCCCTATGCTCCCAAGCTCTAGGTCTCTCTTTTCCTCCTTCTTGTCTTCTAATTGATCCTCCCCTCTTCAACGTGATTGCCTAGGTTTTTGTGCCAATCATGGGCTGTCAGACAGAGGCCCAATCCACATGTCAGATTCGTGCACCGACACTGTAGCGTGGCTATGGCTACGCTGGAGCGTAGCTTAAGTGAAAAGTTTAGAATTGTGACAGCAAGCCACGCTGTAGCATGGCTTCCCACGCTGTAGCGTGGCGTCAGTTTCAGGACCTATGCTCCAGCATGGATTTCTATGCTCCAGCATGGATTTCTGACATCCCTTCAGCTCCAATTCTTGCTCCTTTGCAATCCTAGCTCAAATGCTTCCTTAATTCTTCTTCCAAAATGCTACAAAACAATGGAAAACACAACTAGAATGCAAGATTCAATGTGAGTATAGTTATGCAAGAATTTAAACCAAATGATATGAAAAGGGAAACCATGAAAACTAAAACTAACTATGAAAATAAACTAAAAGTCCTAAGAAAACTAAAGAAAAACATAACTCCTAAAGGAGTTATCAGTTTTTTCGGGTTCGGTTATACTACTACTTAGCCAAGCCCGAAAAAAAGATATTAATTTATTAGATATAAATGGGTTAAAAAGAAAGGAAAAGAGAAATCATTTTATCAAAGAATGTAAAACAGCATCCTGGTTGGCACCCATTGTCTCAAGGAAGTATGCATAGAAATTGGCTTCCCGAAACACATGATTGATCTGAACACTCCAGTCCAACTGCACCAAATGCTGAATATCCGATAAGAGAGTGCCATAAATATGATAATCTATAGCTTGCATATTAGCTAATATCCAAGCCCCCTTAGAATCAGTTTCCAAGATCACCTTTTTATAGCCTAAGTCCCAGGCCATCTTAAGCCCAGTACTAATGGCAAACAGCTCAGCAAAAAGGATATTATTTTCCCCAAGAAAGCGAGAAAACCCATGAACCCAATTGCCAGCACTATCACGCAACACTCCTCCAAAACCAGCCCGCCAAAGATTTGACATGCAGCTACCATCAACATTAACCTTAACACACTTAGCTTCAGGTTTATTCCAACTCACTTCAATAACAGCAGCAGCAGCACCTATGCTAGTAGTTGGAAAAATAAAATTAAGGTCTTTAATAAGGCTAGCAATGTGGAACTTAACCTTAAAGAAACTCCAAGTCTCCTCACCCAAAACCATAATATTGCACCACCGCCAACACCACTAAAGGATAGCCATAAACGCATGGCTATAGTTAGATTTAAGATTTAATTCTAGCCACCTCCTAATATCCAAGAAATTGAAATTAATAGAGCTAGTTAACCCGAAAGAGTCCCAAACCTGGCAAGAGTAGGGGTAATCCCGAAGACAGTGGAGGGCGTTTTCATCCCCACTAGAGCACCTCGAGCAAGAACGAGAAGAGGATAGGTGGCATGAGTGTCTGTCTGAACTTGTTAGTTGGTAAGGACTGATGCAAACAAAGCCACAAGAAAAATTGAATTTTTGCAGGAGTGGGAAGCTTCCAAATCCAATTCCAAGAATGCTCAGGTCCATCCGCCCCAGAGCGGGTTAGTCATCTATAACCACTAGCTGCTGTGTAAATGCCTGAATAGTTATCGCTTTAAATCCAGCAGTCAGCGCAGCTGACCAAAGCAGGGATCTTTAGCATCTCAAAAGCTTCCAGAATAGTAGAAGGCATGGGAGTGTTCAGCCTAACCAACTCCCACTTTCCATGATCCCAAAGATCCTGAACTTTCAAATTAGTATTACTAATAAGCACATAACCAACCATATCACATAATTTGCTATCCCCAATCCAGTGCTCATACCAAATTGAAATATTACCTGAGCCAAGGTGGAACTTAAAACCATCCTGTAATTGACCAATAGTTTTGAGGATCCCGCGCCAAACATAGGAGCAGTTTCTTTTAGATTTTGCAAGAAATAGGGAACCCCTCTCCATGTACTTCACAGCAATAATCTAAGAACTCAGTCTACTAGGCTCATTAACAATGTTCCATAAGAGCTTACCCAATAGAGCAACATTAGAGGTTCTACTGTCTCTGACCCCCAAGCCATCATGACACTTGGGCTTATAGACTGTCTACCAATTAACCAAGTAAATACCTCTTGCCTGATTAGAATTGCCCTAGAGGAAGGCCTGAGACTGCTTGTCTGTATCTGCACAGACAATATCTGGTAGCCAAAAGGACTGCATAGCATGAATAGGTAAAACTGAAAGGATAGATTTTGTTGGACAAAGTTTACTTGCCTTATTAAGGAGCTTGTGTTTCCAGGAAGCCAAACGAGAAGAAATCTTCTCCAAAATTGGATTGAAGGTAGCTCGTGTAACTCTCCCTTTTAGAATAGGAACCCCAAGATACTTGCCAAGATCAGAAACAAAACGTATAGTTGTAAGGCTGCCCAAGACCTTTCTTTTGTGCCTTGAGATATTAGGGGAGCATAAGGCATGGGATTTCACCAAACTGACTTCAAGCCCTGACATGGAACAGAAGTTGTTCAGAGTGTCCATAATCAATTTGACCTGCAATGTCTTAGATTCGCAGAAAAAGAGCACATCATCTGCAAAGAAGAGATGAGAAATAGTAGGACCCATTCTTGTCAACTTAATAGGTCTTCCTTCATCTAAATCATACGGGCTAGCTTCTCCATGCATAGAACAAACAAATAGGGGGACATAAGATCCCCTTGCCGCAACACCCGGGTAGGCTGAAAGCTATCTAATCTGGACCCATTCCATAAAAGAGACAAGTTGGAAGCTATAACATAGCTCATAATCAACATAATGGTACGAGCCGAAAACCCGAAGTCAACCAAAGTTTGATGGAGGAACTGCCAGTTCACCCGATCATAGGCCTTATCCAAGTCCAGCTTCACTGCAATGACACCTTTGCCGCCATACATCTTGCTAATACTATGGAAAGTCTCCTGGGCAATGACAATATTTTCATGAGTACCATGCCCAAGGATAAAACTCCCCTGGAGAGGCCCTACTAGCTGGTCCAGAAACGGCTTGAGTCTATTGACTAGCACCTTAGTGATAATCTTATAAAGCATATTGCATAGGCTAATCGGCCTAAAGTCTCTCATGTGGATCGGATTGTGCACCTTGGGAATCAGGACAATGAGCAAACCAGCCAATCTCTCATCAATGATACCCATTAAGAAGGCATTATGAACAATATTATGCACATCCCTGCTAACAATATCCAATAAGTCTAGAAGAAAATTGGATAGAGACCATCGGGCCCCGAGGACTTAAAGGATTGCATAGCAAACACTGCATGTTTAACTTCCTCAAAGGTTACATTCGTAGTTAAGGACTCCCTGCCTCCTCCTCTAGCATGGGCATGGGAATAGCTGTGTAGGATGATAACCCAACCTCCTCTGAACTGCAAAAAAATGTCTTGAAGAAATTCTGGGCTTCGTCTGGAAGAATATTCTCATCAGTACACCAAACGCCCCTTCCAAGTTCAGGCCATACACTTTATTCCTTCTTCTACGGACAATTGTTTAGGCATGGAAAAATTTGGTATTTCTGTCCCCAAACTTCACCCATTGTTCTCTGGATTTCTGAAACTAAAAAAGTTCCTCCTGGGAGAGCACCAGCTTATACTCCTGCCTCAGGTTATTCTCCAATAATTCCAAAGAAATTGAGTCCCAGGATTCTAACCTGCTTTGAATACCAGCAATCTGAGCCTCCAACTCCCTCTTCTTCACAAAAATATTCCCAAAAGTTTCTTTATTAAAAAGCAAAAAATCCGAACGAACCCCATGTAGGTAGCGAACAATATAAAAACCACCACGATCCCAAGCTTTCCGGACAACCAAAGGATACTTAGGATGAGTTGTCCAAGCAGCTTGGAAATGAAAAGGCCTATCCCTTGTGCTTTGGGGCAGCACCCCACAGCGCAACACAAGAGGAGAATGATCGGAATGAAGGTGAGGCAGGTTAGAGACCACAGCTTCCGAGAACATTTGTCTCCAAGGTTGCGTTTGGAAACAGGAACAGGACATAAATATAGGGACAAACTGTCCCTGTATGATGTTTGGTTTGGGAGACAGTCACAAAACTTAAGTTTGTGTCCCTGTCTCTATAAGCTTTCCAGGTTGCATTTGTGTCCACTTCTGAAATGGGGACACGGAAAATGAAATGGAGACAGTGGGGGTTTAATGAATTTTTTTTCCTTCTTTACCCTCAAAATAATTTCATATTTACACAATTTACCCTTCCTATATACATTAACATAGACCTAGCTTCTTTTTCTTCATGAGATCTCTGCCTTCGCCTCCTGTTGCTACGCTACCTGCCTCTGCCTCTGGTGGCTTGTTCTCATCATTCCACCACTCCTTGTATTTTCGCATCTATCTTTGATTCCATCTCTGCTTGCAACTGGATCTAATCTTAATTTGTTTTTCTCATGTAGACCAACAAAGTGTTCAACAATACTCTTGGTAGGAGTTTGTAAGGTCAATCTGCTTGAATATCTAACCCAGGTGAGGAAAGTTTATTTATTTTATCACCTTTGTTGGGATTATTCATTTATCAGTCTGTGCTCATTAAGGATTATTCCCTTTGCAAAGAAAATGACCAAACAGGATCCTTTTGGTAATTTTTTTCTTCTTTTCAGTTATTATGGCAAAGCCCCACTAATTTGAGAATTTCATTTAAAATTTAGGAGCCTTGCCTCAAAAATTCAGAATCAATTTATTGTTACCCATGAAAAGAAACAAAAAAAGAAAGAAAAGGGAATATTTCGGTGCTTCCTTGTGATCTTTTATTATGGTTATTCTTGTTATTGGATCTCATTGCTTTAAAATGATAATGGTGAGGCTGTTGACTAAGTAGTATCATTTTATTGCTTTCATTGCTTTCCTGTGTTACTTATTGCTTTCATTGCTTTAAAAAGTATTGTTTTAGTATTGTTTTTGGATAAGTGTACTAACTATATTCAGTGGTGGCTTGGACTCTATGGCATCTGATACTATTATGAAGTAATGCGGATATTTGCATGTAATTTCAGTTGCTTTAATTTCATAGATAGTCTTTACCTTCGCTTTAATTTCAGTTGCTGCGTTTTGATATGATCCAAGGCCAGTTATTACAGAAACATGTTATTTTAGTTTAGTCCCACAAGAGTGTATTCATGCTAGCTGGACTGGTTCATTAGTTTTAAATTTTCTGCTGCCATAAGTAACACAGGTGGTAACTGGTTTGTGGTTACAATAGCAATGCTATGTAGTACATGAATGTCATCAATTCACCTGGTATTGCTTTCATTGCTTTATTGAATCTTAAAAAGTATTGTTTTAGTTGGAAAATAATATCGTTTTAGTTGGTCTAATTGTATATTTATTTTGTTGTTTCATAGGAAGGAATGGACTGTTCTAAGCGAATTAAACAATGTGTTGCTTGCTATTTAATGATGCGGTTTCAGTTTGACACATTGATACTAGTTGTATTAGTTACTTTGTTTATGTACACTAGGAATAGAATAATAGGTAATAATTCTTTGACACTAAATCAAAGAATTAATAGTGTCCCATTAAGACGAGATGCATTAGAGCGCTTTATTGGAGTGGGTGATAGGAATTGCATTTGGGAGTTAAGGATGAATTTAAATGCATTTGCAATATTGTGTGAGCTGCTTCAAGTTCAGGGTGGGTTAACTGAAGATGGTCGAGTAAGCATAGCTGAGCAAATTATTACATTTTTAATCATATTAGGTCATCATAAAAAAGACCGCAGCTTACAAGTTAGGTTCTATAGGTCAGGAGAAACTATTAGTAGGTATTTTAACAAAGTGTTGTGCTCGGTCATACATGTGCAAAGCCTTTTGTTTGCCAAGGCTAAACCTGTTCCAGAGGATTGCGTAGATCCCAGATGGAAATGGTTTAAGGTAATGTCAATATATAGAAGTAGTTGACGTTTGACAATACTTACTAAATATCCAAATAATTTGGCATGAAGCTTTTATATTCTCTGATTATAGGGTTGTCTGGGAGCATTAGATGGCACTTACATAGATGTTACTGTCCCTGAAGCTGATAAACCAAGATTCCGAACAAGAAATGGTAGAATTTCTACAAACGTCTTGGGAGTATGCAATCAAGACATGAATTTTGTGTACGTGCTTAGTGGTTGGGAAGGATCAGTATCTGATTCAAGAATACTTCGAGATGCTATTACACGCCGTAATAGCCTCAAAATACCACTTGATATGTGTAAAAAAACTTTAAAAAATTAGATGACTTACATTTCTCTATTGTATATAATATTTCTCTTTTGATTTATAGGTAGTTATTATTTAGTTGATGCTGGTAACACGAATGGCGAAGGGTTCCTAGCACCGTATAGAGGTACTCGATATCACGTGCAAGAATGGGCTCGAGGTTCACGTGTACCTCGAAACTATCAAGAGTTCTTTAATAAGAAGCACTCTTCAGCTAGGAATATAATTGAACGCTGTTTTGGATTGCTTAAGAAGAGATGGGCTATTCTGAGGAGTCCTTCATTTTATCCAATTAAGACACAAAATCGAATTATAATTACTTGTTGTCTTTTGCAAAATTTTATTTGTATGAATATGGATAGTGATCCTGAATAAAACACGACCATTGAACTTGAGCATATGCTTGTAGGAGAGGATCCTTCCAACAATGTTGATATGATTGAAAGTGTGGAAAGTAGCAATGAATGGACTCAAAGACGGGACAACCTAGCAATTAAAATGTTTGAAGAGTGGAGAAGGAATTGCACTGCATAATTGTTATATTTTGTTGAAATTAACATTCTAGACTTTATGTTTGTAGTAATCTTGTAATATTTTTAAGTGTAATTGGAATGATTTAATTGTTGGTCTTTCTTATAACATTGACTTGGTCTTTGTGATATCTTTCTTATAATATTCTAGTTGTTTACATTTCTTATTGCATTGGTCTTTGTGATATCTTCGTACAAAGATAACCAGGAAATGGACAACAAACGAAATTGGACCGATGAAGAAACACTTACTTTTATTGGTTTCATGGAGGACCTAGTGATAGAAGAGCAAAGAGCAGATGTTGGACAATTCAAACCAGGTGCTTTTTCAAAAATTACTGCGAAGATGAATGAAAAATTCCCCGGGTGTGGTTTAACCGCTAAACATTGCAAGAACAAGCACAAAAGGCTGAAAGAGAAATACCAATCCGCTACGGACATGCTTGCATGTAGTGGATTTGGATGGAACAATGATAAACAAACTGTAGAAATGGATAGCAAACAAGTGCTAGAGCTATGGATTAAGGTTTGTGACAATATTATGACAATTTAACTAAATTGTGTTATTATATAGATACATACATATTACATTACACTTTCTCACTTGTGATTTCTCAAATTTTTTTCAGCAACATCCTAGTAGATTCTATACTCCAGGGAAACCATTTCTACTTTCCCCTTATTTAGAGACTATATTTGGAAAGGATAGAGCAACTGGAAGTTATGCTACTAGTGGCAATGATGCCGATGAGCAACTAGAAACAAAGGAGGAAGAACAAATAGGTCTCAATGATGTTGACATGTTTGAAAGTGACTCACCACTCCAAACAAATGCTTCAATGGCTTTTTCCAGTGGCAAAGTGCAAGGGAAGAATACTCCAACAAGAAGGGGAAAAGAAGTTGAGATCTTGGAAGAGTTGGCTCACTCCGTGAGAACTGCAGTGGAGCAGTAAGGAAAACATATCCAAGTTCTAGCCAAAGCCATAGCGGGGGCCAATGAGGAGGTGAAGCTTGGTGAAACACTAAAAGACCTTGGGTTCACTGATGATGCTATTGTTCTAGTGGGGCTTAAGTTCTCAGAGAAGCCTTAACTACAGACAACCTTTTGGAGTTTGAATGAAAACCAAAGGCGTGCATTTGCCAGAGCTATTATCAATAGTTAGTCATTGTGGATTAGTGTTATCTTTTGGAGTTGATCTTTCAGTCATTGTGGATTGTTACTTTCATGATTGGTTTGCATTGTAATGTTATTTTGGATACACTTGGGCAATTGCTATTCAGTTGATCAATATTTGGAACAAATGATGTAAACCTTATTATGGTGTTCACTTTTGCCATGAATACACTTGGGCAATTGCTATTTGGTTTGGCTATTAATGGTTTATGTATATTTTTAATTTTTGAAATTCTATGAAATGTACCCCATGTTCCTTCTTTATGAGTCTGTTTTGGCTTACAAGAAGAAATAGAGGATGGACTAAGGGCACACTGTGAGCCAGTATCAAAGTATAGCAAATTATCTATTATTTAGTTGAAGTAAATTTGGATGATATGGAAGTAAGCATTTTGTTTGAGTTGGTGCTACATGGTTCTGGGCTTGCAAGACTCATGTTGTTCCAATGCACAAATTTATGTTCTACACTCAAGACTAGTATATTTCTAGTATGATTTCTTCAGTGACTTTGTTTTTCTGTGCATCTTATTTTATAACTAATATGGTGATTATGTGACATAATAGAAAATTGGCAGCAAACATAACAGCAGCTTCTATTGAGTTCTAAATATCAACTTAGAGATATTAGATATTATTCCTTTGGAAATCATCTGTGTGTCTTTTAATTGATGATAGCACTTGATTCATATAGCTAATAAGATATTGGTTTCATTTCCTTTTCTCCCTTTATCTTAATTTGGCCATGACATCATGGTATAGCAAAGCAGAAGCAACAAAGATAAAGAAATGAAGAATTGTTGTTCAGAAATTGGCACAACAAATACTAAATCAAAACAGCAGTTTCATCCATTCATTAGTTTCAACAAATACATACATGAGTGTGTCAATGACAGCAAATTAATAAACCTTTAACCACACATCCCTTTGACACTAATACAATATATAATAGAAAAAAATGTCACTACCCATGACGCCACGATAGCCACTACAAGCCAATTTGATTTCCTCCTTTGAGCACCTAGTTTTTCTTTAAGCTTCATATTCTTTCGTCTCCATTTTTCATGTAACTGCTCTGAGGCAATGGAGGATTGAGGCACTTCAGCTGCAGTAGTGTCAATCTCTATAATTTCTTTCTTGTCGGCCCAGTTAAAGAAGTTACAAGTATTCGGGGTCTGAAAAGATCACAAACACAACCATAAAGCATACTTCTGGTGAGTAGGCCTACAAACTTTTATCAATATGTTCATCCAGTACAATATCAGTCAGTAGCTTTACTATTAAGCAAAAGGTTATGCATTTCATATATAATATGTAGTTGGTAACTTCCAAACACCATGGTGAGTAAAAAATTTGAATGTGCACAACACCATATTACAGATCATTATAAACTATACAATGCAATCAGTAGAACTTGGTCAAATTATGTAGCTACTAGCTAGGAACATCCTAAAGATGCAAGCATACCACTGCAACAGATTGTTCCAAATAATTGCTACATGATTTTAACCAAGTTACCATTTAATTACACCATTATCTTCAATTCATTCTAGTATAATATGATCATGGTTAAAGCATAAAAGAAGGTTTGGGAAACAGCATTTTGGCATTGTCAATTTGTCATTGATCTTGCAAATTCTGTCACTTTAAAAGGAATAAACAAGTGCCTGATTATACTCCAGAAAAAAACACAAACCAACATCTAATCAGATCCTCAAAGATTTTTGGATCTAGGAAAAACACAAACTAACACCTAATCGAATCAACTTACATTCCAATTAGGGCACCTCCAAAACTTTCTCCCAGGATTGGCATTGCTCTTAGAAATGAGTAGGATCAAGTTGTCCCCATAGCCACACCTTCTAGAATCCGTGGAGAATGTCAAAGATGACGTTTTGCACCTGAAACCCATGGCTCCGTCACTGCCACCGCCGCCATGAAAGAAGAGGAAGCAAAGGAATGTAAGCGGCCATGAATACTGATCGATGAAGAAGAAAAGAGAAAAGAGGAAAGAAGAGGTCGAACCATACCTGGAAGCCATGAATGGAAGAAGTGCCGTGTTGTGAATGGAGGAAACCGCCGCCCTCGTGACTGAACAAAGAACAACGCCACAGTGAACAGTGGAGGGCGATGGCAAAGAGCAGGGGAGCACTGGTTTTATCAGAGGAGAGGATGCTAAAATGCTTTAATTTTTATTATTTTTGGTTTTAAAAAGGGCATGGGTTAATGAGGGGTAAAAGGGTATTTTAGTAAATATTTTATTCTTGTATTTTTGTGATCTGTATACTATTATCAAACATGATACAGAGACACTTTTTTTGTGTCACTGTCTCTATTATCCCACTGTCTTTGTATTTTCTGTCTCTGTCTCTACTGTCCCACTAACCAAACACAACCCAAGAGACATCCCCAAAAGCTCTATCAAGCCACTTAGCAGTTTCATTCGCCCCTTGATTATGCCTGAACCAAGTAAACTTATTCCCATAAGCCCCAAGATTAATTAGACTACAATCATCCACCATGACAGCAAAGGAAGCTGCTTTAGACTGATGAAAGACCCCTCCTTGATGTTCAAAAGGCCAAAGAATCTCATTAAAATCACCTAACAGCATCCAGGGCTTATTGATACTACCCCGAAGCTACCTCAGATAGTTCCACAGCTCTTGTCTAATTGTGATGCTTGGGCTTGCATACACTGTTGAACAGACCCAACTTTTCTACCCATAAGAAACTTCAAAGTTGAGATACAGAATGAAACAATGAATCTGAATCGACCAAAAGATATTTGTAGCCAGAACCCAGATACCCCCAGAATGGCCATGAGCTTCAATGATTCTGACAGGCTTGAACACCAACTTACTCTAGAAGAGTTCTACTGTGCCAAAGCAAGTATGGGTTTCCAGCACAATAAAGAAGGAAGGATGATGCCTACGGATGAGCTCCTTAACATGGCACTTTCCTTTAGCATTAACCGCACCTCTAACATTCCAAGATATAATGATACAGTCTTTGAACTCAATCATAACAAACAATCTAAAGGGAGGGAGAACAGGGGACCTAAGCCTACAGGTCCGTGTCCATGGAGATAAAATCTGAATCATCCCCAGCGTCTCCTAGTGGGACCAGATGAGTACCTAGTGTTTCTTGCACAACCTCCACCTCATCCTCTATGCACCCCAAACCGCACAGTATAGAGGGGGTAAGCATCTCAGTAGGCATGGGTTGAGGCCTTTTTTCCAGCTGTTAGCATGCGCGGCTTAATGAGGGTAGGGGTAGTGCCTTGTAGAATGTAACATCCTAATTTTTAACCCAATACTCTAGAACATATTTAGGTTAATCATTAGTCTATTACATCATAGTTTCCTTATTACTTTAAAATACTTAGTGGAAAATACTGGTAAATTTTTTTTTGAATTATAAAAGCAAAGTGAGAGCCGCGCGACACGATAAGCAATGAAGCACGTAAGGAAATAAAGCAAGCATCTCATAAACATCATAACATAAAGCAGGTAAAGGCACATCATGATAAAACTGAACTGCACATATATATGATATGATATGCCCACTTATGAAGAGTGGGACTTAGTTTGGTATAACATGAAATGAATACATCTAAAAAGAAAATACAAAGGAAAGTTCGACGAAAAGCATAAAAGCAAACTCCCCTACCCAAGTGTAACTAAAGGGATAACCTCTAAATAAAAGAAGGTTTATCCTCATCTAAGTAGTGTGTGCACTAGCCCGGGTACTCCATCGGTCATCCGCTACCTCCTATTGACGTCCATCCCACGATCGAGGCACATACCCGGCAAACTGGACGAGCTCCTCCGAAGTGTAAAGACGAAGCGGGGATCGGGAGTGACCTCCACGACGTGACCGCATCTTCGGTCATCATGCTAGCCGAGGCTGAGTCACGGTGTCCTCACTGCCTCTCTCATTAGTGGTGGAGTGGGGGCAGAGCTCTCGCTGTACAGATGGGTAGGCAGGTCCTCCGACGGGTCGGTCTCCGAGAAGTATGTCTGGGGTACATAGTCGGGGTAGTCGCGCATGGCTAAAGCGGCGGTGTGCATGCGGAGCACTCTCTCATTGTGTGTACGTGCGTGCTCAAAAAATCGCTCGTCGTCGCCGTAGGGTGCTGTTAGGGAGAAGCGATGGGTATGTACAGGGTGAGCGAAGGGTCGTCCAATGAACATGAAAACACGAACTATGTACTGACCCTCAAAATGGTATGATCCGTGCTCTAGATCATAGTGCACCTCCCACGTCGGGGTGTCCACAAAAACCACGAACGTCACCATCTGAAGACGTGACAGAAAGAAAAGATGGAGGGAGTGAGAATCTTACTAAAGAATCTCAGTAGGGCCTCCTATTACCTAGGTGTCATCATCTACGTCCTCAGGAACCTTGGGTTTAGTGTATAAAATAAGTGAGCATGCATCAAGTTTATTTTAAGCTTCAAAACATAGTTAACCAAGGTCCGTTCATTTTAGAATGAATCTTAATGTCATGAATGCAATATAGTAAAAGATGTATGCATGTCACTACTTAATGCAAGGACATCAATCATAACATTAAAAAGCATCATAATGGTGGTATAAAGTGGCAATTAAAATCTCATGTGGGGAAAACTTTGTGACATAATCATCATACTTTACTTTCTCATGGGGCTACCCTAAAAGACATTCATTTTGGGGGTGCTCGGCCGAACCGGTATCACCCAGAACATCTTTAAGTTATGAGCTCATACCTAACTAGCCGTCACTAGTTCTTACTTATCAATCCCAATAAGCGTATCATAATCATAATCCCGACTATCTAGTACGGGCTAGGGGGCATTTCTTGGGGGTGCTCGGCCAAATCAGTGTCACCCAAGAATACATCTTGGTACCGATGTCACATGAGTTCTTTGGAGGTGTTTGGCCGAACCGGTGTTATCCAAGAACTCATTTTAGTACCTCATATCTTATAAAGAAAATCTCATAGGTTTTTCAAAAACTTTCTAAGTCCCCAAATTTGTCAGAAATTCGGCGGCATAACAGCAGCACGCCGGATTTCTTCCAAATTTACTTTATGCCACATAAACAAATAGAACACGTATCCTCAATCATAAATTTATACGTTGGCATAATCATTCTCAAATAGAACATACATTCACATCTAACATTGAAACTCATTATGTCTTGATCCTACGGTATCTTATGCTTTGACCCTTACGGACCTTAAACTTGAGATGTAATTATTCTATCATTCTCTATCAACCTCTTATGCACCTAAGGATTCTCTTCTAATGAATCTCATTATCATTTATGTTATTTAATAAATCTGGGAAGCACCATACTCCAAGGGCAGAGTTATATATCTATGATTATGGGGTTCTAGAACTTACGTTTTAGACCCTTTCTCGGTTCCGTCTTCGCCTAAGGCGCTACAAATTAAATCTAAACCAATTATGAGGCATTCCTATGCCTAAGAACTAATTATAAACCATGTTTGCCATATTATGAGGTTGCTGGACAGAATCCAGAAATTAAATGTTCTAAGAGTTCTAGGATTGCACTTTTATGGTTTTCTAGTTACTAGTTTCTCTATAGGTGCTAAAATTCAATCCTACTTCAAATGTAACCACATTTTTTATGATTAATCAATCCTAAACTGATTGTTATCATACTAAAACAGTTTTGGCATTGATTAGGATCGAAGGGGTTAAACACACGTTAAATTCCAACTTTACAGTTTTTCTATAAAGCTAGTTTCTATGCTAACATGCATAGAAGTGTTCCTACCTCATCATATATCATTTTCACACATTCTAACACATCAAAACATCATCATAGAGCAACAAACATATCAAGGCAGAACCGAACTATTCAAGTCCAAAAAGACACATAATTTGACATTTCTAAAGCATATATAAGTTGCTAGCTTCCCTTGGAATCATTTTAGGACTTCTAAAACTCTTTGCAAACCATTTTATTTTATCAAGAGGCTAAAAACAACCTTAGGTCAGTAACCAATTTAATTCTTTTTTAGAAGAGGATTAAAATCATAAATCTTGTTGGTCATAACTTTATAAATCTCATCAAGCTTAAAGAATACCCTAGAACATAGGTTGTTGGCCCTTATAACTAGATGGAGCTCATTCTAAGTTCATCATTATTACTTGGCCGAAATTATACATTCAAAGAATGCTTCCATATTAAACTTTAACTTGAGATAAAATGGGCAAGTCTTTGAGCTCTAAGGACTTTAAGTGATGACAAAATATAAACATGCTATGCACTTCATTTTTATTCTTCATCACAAAGTAAAGTGAGAACTTTAAAGTAAATATGCAAAACTTAGAAATAAATATGCAAGGCTTGAAATTTAAATATGCAAGACTTGAAGTAAATATGCTAGGCTTGAAAGTAAATATGCAAGACTTGAAATAAATATGCAAGACTTGAAATAAATATGCAAGACTTGAAATAAATATGCAATGCAAGTTCATTTCTTTATTTTAGTGCTCTAGGCCCAGCAACAATTGACTTTAAGGCTGAAATATAAAGGTTTTGAGAATTAATTAGGTGATATGCAAGCTCTCATTTTAAATCTTTACGTTCTTTAGTGATGAAAAGTAAATATGCTAGACAAGAACTTAAATATGAGATGCACTCCATTCTTATCTTTTAACTTTAGGTGATGGCTTGGAAAATAAATTGAATGCAAAGCTCAAAGTAAATATGCAATGTATAAGCTTGAATGTAAATATGAATGCGAGTTCATTTTGTTTCTTATTAGAGCTCATTCAAGACTTTAGAGGAACTTAAACCTTAACCCAAACTCATCATGACAAGATAAAGTGAGGTCTAGAGTTCTTAGAACTCAAGATAACATTCCTTAAAAATATAACCATAAATGAACTTTATAACACCTTTATGAAAACTCAAGCTTTAGAGATTTCTTTGTGGTGAACATAAAGTCACCAACTAGAACTCTCATCATCAAGCTATCATGAAGGTTCAACCAACAATTGTTGGCCGAAAATTTTAGAGAAAAAGAAAAGGAAAGAAACCGAAACTTAAAAGCAAGAAAGAACCATTTTGAAACTCTAGAGACCATGATCTTGATGATGTATTAACATTGATATCGTGGGTCCTCATCATTGAGCTCATGTAACCATTTTAAAACATCATCAAAGTTAAAGATTTCAAGGTTCAAGAAAGAAAGAACTATAAACATTTTTAACTCAAGAACAAAGATTAAGCTTTAGAGGTTGTTCAAGTGATGAACATCATCATGAAACCCTCATCATCAAGCTCTCATTCCTTTGTTTTCAAGGGCTCAAGGCCGAAAATGGAAAAAGAAGAGAAGAAGAAAAGAAGTTCCAAAAGATTCAAGAGAAACCAAAAAACACATAACTAGATTAAGAACTTAAATGAAAGAAACACTTGAAAGAAAATCCCTACCAAGTGATTGGGGGTTGAGATGAGTGAAGAGGATGAAGAAGTTGAAGAACTTGGACACTTGAACTTTGAGAGAAAAAGAAAACTTTAGAGTGCTCTTTGAAGACTTACACTTAGCAAATGAACCCAAAATGATGCAAGTTCACCCAAGCATGCTATTTATAGAGAAATGAAACAAATGAGGGGTGTTTGGGGAGGGAATGGCTTTGGCCATTTACAGCCATAAGGAGGAGAAAAATATCTTCTCCAAGGCATGGTTCAAGGCATGGTGGAAAGCATGGCTATGTATGAGTTCAAGTATGGGTGCAAGTATGGGTCAAGCATGGTTCTTTGAGTGAGAAACAAATTAGCATGTGATATAAATGAGGGAGGAGGTGGCCGAAATGCATCAACCATGGGGGAGGATTTCTTGCATTCTAATTGTGGTTTAGAGTTGTGTTTAGGTATATCTTTGATTAGGATTAAGATTAGGAATTTGTAAGAAAGTGTTTAGATGAGAAAATGGGTAATCAAGGTTGTCAAGACATGTTTAAGGAGTGGTCTTGCTTCATTAGTGAGTTATAAATTCATTTTAATTCATAAACAACTCTAGACACAATTCCATGATTTAAGGAATTGGAAAGAGAAAATACTATTCAAGATTCCAAGATTGGAATCTTGAGTTTTAAAAAGAGATTTAAGTTTAATCTAAGCAATTTTAGATTCTAATTAATTTTAATAGCTTATTTTGACTCTAGATTTATTATGGAAATTAATTAATCTTCGATTAGAGCCTAATATTGCTTAGGTTTGCTTAATTACGTCATTACTCTCAAAAATACTAGTCCAAGGGCAAAATCGTAATTTTGTGCTAAAACTGTCCGGGACCATCGAGACTTAAACAAATACCTCTAAACACTTGAAATTACCTTTTTAATCCTTCGGGAGAAGTTTCAGGTTCAGACGGCATCTTTACCCACGTAAAAATACGATAGGGGTATTTTGGTCATTTTGACCTGAAACTGCAGAAAATGAGATTTCGTTTCTGAAATCACTCAAGGATCATCCAATCCCCTTCAAACATTGAGTCAGCCCTTCGAGGATGGCCGGGATGGCTTTCTCGAGTGCAGGCGAAAAATGACCTCGAGGCATTTGGTCATTTTTCTCTCGAGCAGAAAAAATCGGGCGTTCTGAAATTTTCTGGACGCAGTTCTCCCCCAACAGAATGATACGACCAAGAACTGGGTTGTTGATCTCCTTCCTAGGCCTTTTCTTCTTGGCCTATGTTTATCTATTATGGGCCACAGTCTCCTTATATATAGTATTCAAGACTATAGCTTTCTTATGGCCACCCTGCATAAAGCCCACACTATGGTCAGGACCCACAACTCCCTTAACTTCTGTATTCCCATTATTCTTAGCTTTCAGTTTCTTTTTCCGTCTCTGAACAATCAGCCATTCCCTATGATTATTATTCAAGTGGCTTGACTGGTTTGCATCCTTACTTGCCTGATAATCTGTAATTGAAACATCCCCAGGAATCAAGGGACTCGAAGGTTTCGCACCTAAAACTCCTTCCTCATACGACTTTTGTGGTTTCCCTTTCACTGCTGTCTGCTGGGGTTGATCTTAAGCTGTATCTGTTACTAGCGGTGGCTTCCTGGGACAACTCCTCTGAAGATGGCCATAATGACTGTAGTGTGAGTAGAGAAGGTGTAAACCCTCATACTGAACTTGGTAGCAATGGCCACGTAGCCACACACGCCCTACCGCGGGTTTGGTAAGATCAATCTCAACACAGACTCGCCCAAATCTACTCATATCAACCTAAATAGTGGTCATATCAACTCTAATAGGCTTCCCTACCACCAAAGCCATGGCAAGCATCGCATTCTTATCAAAGAAGGCCATGTTCAGACTAGGAAACCTAATCCATACCATAGTACGTTCAATCCGTGCTGACTCGGCAATGAAATTCAGGGTCCACGTACTAACCGCAAGATAATGGTCAAAGACCATCCATGGCCCCTCCTACATAACCTTGCATTTGTCTTCTACAGTGTCGAACTTCACCATGAAGAAGCCATGCCCCATATCTCCCATGTCAAAGCCCGCCTGAAGCTTCCACAGCCTTGTGCTTATACATGACCCTATAACCAATATTCTTCCCAAGAAGCTTGATGTCCAGTGCATCACGCCATGGTGCACAAAGTTCTTCAAAGATCTTGTCATCCACATGAATTATGGGAGCCAATGGGTCTCCATTCTCGTACTCGACATTAAACAGTTTTTCTGCAAACCAATCCTCCATGGTGCACAAAGTTCTTCAAAGATCTTGTCATCCACATGAATTATGGGAGCCAATGGGTCTCCATTCTCGTACTCGACATTAAACAGTTTTTCTGCAAACCAATCCTTTTTCATAGGGTGCTGAAAGGTAGACTGTCCTAGTACTTTATCCCGAAAAGACACTTTAGGTTGCGTGACCCCATCATCTGGTGGTTTGGGAGGAAAAGGCGGTGGCGTGGAAGAGAAGACAAATATTTCCATGACAGGGGAAGAAGCCCTAGCAGACTTTTAGTGGGTATTTAAGTCATATACATCAATGCCATATTTATGGAAAGCTATAAGTTGGACTGTTTATTCATTTGTTCTAGAAATCATACTGTCTGTTTTTACAAGGGCTCTATATAAAAGATAACATGTAACATTTTAGATTGATTTTTAATACTTGACTTTCTAAGCTTTCTTTTTTAATAAATAAAATGTTATGCGGCTTCAAATTATTATGGTTCCAATGTCAATCATTAACAAACCCAATTAATCAAGAAAAATTAATCTTTAAGCCAAAATCTCTCTATGGTAATCTTGAACTCCAAAGTCCAAACCATCCCATTTTGAATATCAATCCTGAAACCATAGCTGCTACTAAGGGTGTTCATGGGACAGGTTATGACGGGTTTGAATTGACCCGAACTCGACCTTATATTTTGACCGAACCAATTTTGTAGACTCTAACCCGACCCTAGACCCAAGTAAACCCGATCATGTTTGGGCCGAATTAAGACCAAATATACACTGGGCCAAACACTCCTAAACATCTTTGTTTTCCATGTCTCCAGAAAAAAGAGAAAAAAAAGATAGCAATTGTGCCTAAGACTAGGGGATGATAACGATCAATCTAAGTAATGTTCCAAAGTTCAAACTTTTACCAACAACACAAGAGAAGCAAAATAACTCATATTTAAGTCATTCATATTAATGGGAAAACAATATTAGAGCACATATTCAAAAACAAAAAAGTGAAAAATCACAAATTACAATAGAGCTAATATAAGTAAAAGAATTAATACCCGACATTGGTAGTTGAACTAATACAAATTGCACAAAGAGAGGGTGAGAGAGAGAGAGAGATAGAGAATGTGTCAGAATGAAAGACTGAGAGAGAGGAAACTGTGGAATCACCGCCGTGTGAGGGAAAGGAATTGGCAATGGTGCGGAGCTAGCGGAGCTCACGGAAATAGGCGGTGGCTAGAGTGCAGCATGGCTTCGTGGAAGTCGACGATGAGTATGGTTGAAATAAGGGGTCGCAGGCTTTGATGGTGAGAGAAGAGAGATGGTCGGCGGCAATGGGATGGGGGTCGCGCGGCCATGCTAAGTTTCTGGAGGTCGCAGCAGCTTTGAAATGGGAAAGGGTGAAGACGCCACCGCGAGCAGTGGAGGAAGAAGGGGGTAGCGGCGGCTCAGGTGAGGTGGAGTTTGGTCCTTGGCCTTGTTTCTCCTTTGCATTTGCGGTTTGCTGATTTGCTCACTTTGCTAGCTGCCCGGCTTTGGTCTCTAGTCTCTCTTGACCTTGGTCTAGTGGTTTGTTAACTTCGAGTTTAGTATATGGCTCCTGGATCTAAACTTGTGCGCATCACTCCTTACCAGAGTAACAAAGCATAAAAAAAAAGGAGAAGGAAAGGGAAAGTAAAGGAGAGGGAAAGGGAAAGTAAAAGTGACAAGTCGGAAAAGAAGTAAGAGTGAAAACTGAAAAGTGAGAGTGACATGATAGCCTAGAGTAAAACTTTGAATTAAAATAACATGTGTATCGAGTCGGATTAGGTGACCCGCGACCTGGCCCGGACCTGGTCACAAAAACCACCAATCTGCCTTAATTTTTATGCTGATCCGTCCCTTTTTTACACTTTTCGGGTCAGACCTGACTCGATTATCTCGGGTTCGGATCGGGTCACTGGGCTAGTCCGAGTTGTGTTCACCCCTAGCTACCACCACAGCTTTTGCATACTCCAACACTTAAAGTCAATGTATAAATAGATTTTTTAACTTCATTTCATTTGTTGACCAACAAACAGAACTTAAATAACATTATAAACATGCTTAATAAATTAATGTGAATTTTTTTTATGGAAAATTAATATAAATCTAATAGTTTGTAATTGGGTGTAAGTATAAAATAGTTGCATCGTTACAAACAGATTCTATCCCATATTATTCAGCATCAGAAATTGAGATTAGTTTTAAATAGGAAAATTGATACGGATTGGGGAGAAATTTGCTTAGGTCAGACTAAGCTTCAGGACTCAACAAATTTATTTAAGTGAAAAATTCAGTGTCTAGGAGTTTAATATCACAGTAATCTATGTAGAGATAAAGACAAAAAGTTGCCCTCATGCAAAATTTTCAGAATGGTTACCACTATTTGTTCATGGTTATTACATAGTGAAAAAGAAAAAACTCTGGTATATGAACCAAATAGCATAATCAAAATCCAACACAATAGGACCAAAAAGCCTCGAGGCTAAAAAATATTACAATATCAACTGAATAACCAGCGCTTGGCTAGCATCATAATGAAGATTAAACAAGAGAAGCACTCAATAAAACAATATAAAAAAGAGCCCAAAATGTTTCAAGAACGCTGCCCAACTCTAGTCTAATAATTCATGCTGCTGAATGCCTGAACTTGAACCATGTTGTTACAATCATTTGTCAAAACTCCATTCGATGTGTGATGCAAGGTAAGCAAAGATTGTTGCAGATTCTGAGACTGGGAAGGTATAATTTGAAAATTAGGATCATAAAGTTGACTAGTCCAATCCACAGACTCACTTGGTTGAGTAGTCCAACCCATAAGCCCACATGGCTGGCTAATCCAATTCTCAGACTCATCAAATTTACTAGCCCAAGCCTCAGCCTCAGCATATTGATTAGCCCAATCCAAAGACTCACCAAGTTGATTTGTAGAATATAGCAACGCTTAGTTTAGTACAATCCGAAGGCACTTCAACTTGATTAGTAGAAAGCACCATCGCGTTATTCTTTGCCATAAAATTTGGATTAAAGTGAAGCATAGGGTCGCTGATTTGACTTGTAGAATTTACAACATTATTTTGTGTAGTACAATCCACAAGCCCTTCAACTCGACTTGTAGAATCCATCACCCCACTAATAAAATATATCCCATCAATGGCATAAGATTTGGATCAAGGCGAGACATCTGGGGACCCGATTGAAGATTTTGAGATTGAAAACCCATAGCATGATTAAGTGTCATCATCATAGGAGTTGGTGTAGGTTGTACTTGAATGAAATTCATTTGCACGCTTGGGTTGGAGACAAAGGCATCACCCTCTAATCGAGCCATGTGATTCTTCCCAAGACTGAAGCCGGTATCAACTTGTGAATTGTTTTCAACATGTCAATTCTCTGAGTGCAAGTTCCAATCTTAGCATCCAACATAGCAATAAACATCATTCGGTCCTCCTCATCTACACTTTTGAAAATTGGATCCCAAGTAGGATATTTGATTTTAAGAATATCTTTTCGCTTTCTGGAGATCTCGGTTTCAACCATGTTCATCCTACTCTCAAAAAAGTCTTCGAGATTAAAGTTTTTAGTAGGTCCCACGTCGTTTTGAATCTCATATTTTTCAACGAGGGAACGGACCTTCACAGGGTCTTCAGGCCAAATCATTGGTTCAGCATCCTCATCGTCTTCATAGACAATCAAGCAGGCTTCAACTCCACACTTGGTGCAAAAAATCAGCTATTTTGCTCGAGTCCCTTAGTTCTTTGCTTGAAAGTCAATTTTCGAGATCTCTCATCTGAGATGCATTTCCAGGTTATTCTTTCACGACCCATCTTCTAACACCTACATAGATAATTACTTTGTACGATAGAACTTAGTTTCATAACATATAGCTCCAAATCTACAAAACTTAAAAAGCAATAATTAATCAAGGAATAAGGTGAAAACATAAATTAATCCATACCAACATAATTCAACTAAACAGAAGCATGACACAAATAACAAACAAAACTGAATTTGTCACAAGGCATTTAACAACCAAATAAAAGCCCGGGTATGTATAACATGCATGGTGGCGGTTACAATGGTCCATGGTCCACTGTCACAAACCTATGGGTTAATTAGTAAAATATATCAATGGTTGGGATCAATAGTTACAAATTAATATGACAAATAGTTTATTAAATAATAACATAATATGACAAATTCCTTTGATCTTTATGTTTGTTTCTCAACTTCAGTTGTTTCTCATTGTAATAAAAAGAAAGGAAAAGGCTGAGAAGTGAGAACAAAGATTTGATGTGAGGAGTAGATTTTCCTAAATCTTTCACCCACTTTCTTTACCTTGGAGCAGTGGATTTTAAGGAATTCTCGACAATCGTCGAAAATACCTATTTTTTCTTGTAGTGTTTTCAGGTGTACCATGTGAATTAACATGAGAGGACCATGGCCATCGTAAAACATATGTCTGCTTCTTCAACAATATAACATCTTAGCTTTTATTGGAAACTCGATCAGTTGTTCCCTTACGGCTACATCTTGCTAGGATTGAACGATCTAAGCCTAAATATTTAGAATAATGTTATTCTAATATTTAAAAGTGAATATTTAATTGGAATATCCACTCTATTATTATTAGATGTGATGGATAAGTAAAGAAAATTGAGATATCATCATATCTATGACGGAGTATGTGTTCCAATTGAACACCCATTCTAAATGCTGGAATAATATTTTTGAAATATTTATCTTATAAGATAACTTTGAATTTGGATAATTTTCATCAAGAAGCCGCTTTTTCCAACTCATCAAAGTTTAAAGAAAGAAAGTAAAAGACGCTCTGGTCAAAGCAAACAATACCAAGGTAAAAAACATAAAAGAAAACAACGATAGCAAAGAGAAAAGCATCTCATTCTCATCAAGAACAGAAGAATTTTAAAGAGACGAATGAAGTAAAAGAAGCGCTTGATAAAGCAGGTACAATAAACAACAATAAAGAAAACAACGATGACATTAAAAAAAGCAGACAATACAGATAAAGTGCTGAATATTCCTACAGTGTGAAAAAAGATAAGAGCGCCTGAATATTCCTATGTCATCTCTCGTCAAGAACTAAAGAATTTCAAGGAAAGAAAATAAAAGAGTATTTAGATATATCAAACAATGTCAAAATAAACAACGATAAAGAGAATAGTATAAAATGAAAAAAAGCAAAAAGCAACACAATAACAAGACAAGGAACAACTTACACGTATAGAATGCTGAATATTGTAATATTCTTTCAAGGAGTTGTCTTCCCTTCAATGGCTATTCTCAAACTGTGCATAGAGAAGATATATCAGAGAAAACATGCGATGAATGAACTATGTATTTATACACCTTTGACATTAAACTATGATATTGTAATTTTAAACTATGAACAATGTATTCATAAACTGCACCTTTAGATGCATTTTAAAATGGACATATTATCTTTGAGTTTATTATGGATGGACCCTAAAGTTCGATGATTATCGTCCAACAAATATAGTAATATCCAATAGCTAATAATAGGAGATTTATAATGAAAAAAAAGAGAATATATATCCACCTTAAAATCACCACTTTAGTAAATGGGTTCAACATTTAAAGTTGTTTTCTTGTGATATTTTAGATACAAGAAAGTTATTAACTATGTTGAAGTTGAAAATCTTCATTGTAAGTAACAAATCAAATCTTCAACCTCCTATTTCCACATAAAATAAATAAATAAATAAATAAATCTTCAACGCTACCAAGATCTACAATGGGCGAAATTATACCCTACATTAATCAGTATCTATAGCAGAATTGAATTATTTTATTGTAATAGAAAAGATTTACTTAGATTGGGCAAATAATATCTTACAACTAATATTTACTAGTAGGTTGATATGTGTGGGTGTGTGAATTTATATTTTTTTATTCAATATTGATCGATACCATATCATTGTATAATCAAAGGTTATAATTTAATATTTCATTTGATAAATTTAAAAGACTTGGGTTAGTGGTACACATAACTCATTTTAAATTATAAATAACTAAAATGTGTTGAAGTCTCTGAATTTTATACGATATCAGAGAAATTTTCTTTAATATTTTATAACAGTTAGTTTATTTAAAAATAAATAAATAAAATTTATGTAATAAAATTAATAATTTAATATTATAACTTTAAATAAATTGATAAATTGTCCATACATTTATGTGCAAATGTCTGATACTTTGTGGTAACAAATAAATTGTCTTTTAAATTTTAAAAGAATTATGGATTAACATAAAAATACATAACTCTCAGATGATTTTTGACAAGTACAAATATAAACAAAAAAGTTGTCATTATTAATAATTCTATAAATTTATTATTTTATAAAAAATTAGATGCCTGGAAGGTTGTAATAGAAAATTTATTTTTACTGTAATGAAAAAGATTTACGTAGAGCAAATAATATCTTACAATTAATATTTACTAGTAGATTGATACGTGTGGGTGTGCGTGAATCTACATTTTTTATTTATTAATATTTTATAATAATTACTTTATTTGAAAATAAAAATTTACTTTATGTAATAAAAAATAAATAATTTTAACTTGTGCATACATTAATGTGTAAATGTCTAATACTAACCCAAGCTACTAAGATTGGTCTACTAGTGAGAGGTTTACATAGTATGCATAAGGTTCTAGGTTTTAAATCTCATTCTAATTAATATAATTTTCAAAATACAAAAAAAAAGTCTTATACTAACCCACCAAAAGAAGAAAGTCTGATACTATGTGCAGTAACCCAAAAGTTTATATTTTAAATTTTAAAATAATTATCTATGTATTAACATAAAAATATGGCCAAATTATAACAACTTCCAATTAGTTCTAAAACCCTTTAGAAAACTATTGTAGCTTGTGTTTTGAATGATAGCAAAGTAAATTTTGTTAAAATATTTTGAAGAAAAAAGTAATAATTGTTTACTTGAGTTTATATAGTACTTAACTAGATTATTCTCATACACATATAAATTCATTTCGTGACATATTTATCACAATATCATATTGTAATATGATTAAAATCTCATTCAAAGATATTCAATATCTTAAGGATGTGAAAAAGTGTTTAGAAAGTGAATCACAATATGTAGGAGATGTACATGGGAAAGTGAGATAGAGTATCAAAAACTAAGTCTGAGCCTTCAGAAAGTGATTCGTGCATTCAGAAAATGCTACACCTAGTTGAAAAAGTAATTTCTCATGATCACCTAAAGCACATAAACATCAATCACAGATGTTATCATTTCTAAAGAATGTCAACCTTATACGAAGATCTTTATTAACCTTAGAGATAAGTTTAGAAGATAAACAAAAGGCTTAGAAAGTGTAGAACTACATCAGAAAGCACATATACATAAGAAACTACACTTAGCCAACAGAAACTGAATGAAGATTTGAAAATTAAATAAAGTCAACTCTCAGAAAGTAATGAAAGAGACATAACAACTTTTGGCTTGGATATTCACCATCCTCTAGGAGGCTTTCACAAGAAAAGAAGTTCAGAAACCACACTCAAAATGAAGTAGTTTCTGAAGCATTATTCAAAAACTATTGTCAATGGAGACAACACTGACACAAATCAAGTTAAACTTCTAGAAGACAGATCCTAAGACACAAAAAGGATGATCAACACGTGTCAAGATTAAGAAAGAGCAAGGGATAACAGTCCATTTCAAAATCCAAGTATAAGAGAAAGAAGCCTTCAAACTTGAACAAACTTTTGCACTCTCACCATTGGAGCTCTCTTAATACTTCTGAAGTTCATTTCTTTCTTTGTATTCAGTTTCTAAAAGGAAAATCTTTTTTCTTGTATTGTCATAGCAAACATTCTTCTTAGGAAGATTAGAAAGAAGTTTCTCAAGTTATTTCCTTAAACATTGTATTATCTTAGGAGACTTGAGTGTTTTTCTTTGGAGTGTTCCACACCTAATGGTTGATTACGTTTCTAAAGAAGAAATAGAGGTAAAAGAATCCTCAAAAACTAAACTTTCTAATGATAAACTTTAAAGATTATACGATGAGTTGTTAGACAATCATTAAACATTAACTTCTCATTACCTTTCTCTAAATAAGAACTATCAGAAAGTAACTTTAGAGCTTGAGAAAGTAAAAACTAACTTTGAAAATCTAAGACTTGAGAAAGAAGAAGTTCAAGGAGAAAACAAGTTTCTAAATGTCAAACTCATGGCCTTAGAACTGAAGTTCTGACAAAGATTAGAAAGCTCAAAAAGAGATATCTAAACTTTAGAAAGCTTAAAAATTTCTCAAATCAGATTTAGAGAAGATGGTAAATGGCTCCAAGTTTATGAACATGATGCTTGGTGGTTAGAGACCTTATTTTCAAAAAAGTAGTATTGGTTTTGAAAAGGAAATGGATGAGAAATTGAGTGCAACCTCATCTAAGAAATTAAAAATTAAATCTTCATGTGTTTTCTATCATAAGAAGAGACATATACCTGCCAAAGACTAAATGTTAAATAAGGCAAATAAGCAAGTCAGAAACTATCCCCCTAAGGCAACTAACTCAAAAGGACCCAAAAAGATGTGGCTGCCTAAAATCAAAACCATTTCTACTATAGGTGTGCCTTAGGACATATGTTGAGAAGGATGAAAAGTGATACATGGATAGTGGATACTCCAAACACATGTCAGGCAAAAGGAAGTAATTCAGAAAGTTGAAGCCCAAGAACTTAGGTTTAGTGAAATTTGTTGATGGTGGAAAAGCAAAGGTCACAGGTATAGGAAATATTGATAAGGATGATTTTCACCAAATTTTTGATAGTTTATTAGTTGATGGTCTGGCTCATAATTTATTAAGCATTAGTCAATTTTGTGATCGAGGCTTTAATGTATGATTTGATGCCAAAGCATACCATGCGTTGAATCCTATTTTTGGACAAGTAATTCTCTTTAGCAAGAGGCATGATAACAACTATGTGGTAGTCTTGGGTGATCTCTTAGATCAAGATGTAAAATGCCTAGCATCCTTTGTGGATAATAAGTGACTATAGCATAAGAAACTTGGTCATACTCATATGAAGCTAATTTTTGAGCTATCTTAGAAAGAACTTGTTAAGGGCTTTTCAAAGATTAGTTATGGCAAGGATTCAAATTTTTATTTCTGTGAAAAAGGCAAGCAAACCAAGGCTTTTTTCTATAACAAGAATGTGGTTTTAACCATTAGGCTACTAGAGCTTTTACACATGGATCTCTTTGGACCAATCAAGACTACAAGTCTTGTTGGAAAGAGATATTATCTTGTCATTAGGGATGATTACTCTAGATTTACATAAGTTATTTTCTTAGATTTTAAGAATAAGATGGTTAGAAAGTTTAAAGTTTTTGCAAAACGTGTTTCTAATGAGAAAGGTTTTCAAATTGCTTCTATTAGATTAGATCATGAAGGAGAATTTGAAAACCATATTTTTGAAAACTTTTATGAAAACCATGCATTTCTTATGAGTTCTCTTCTCCTAGAAATCCCCAACAAAATGGGGTAGCTAAAAGAAAGAACAAAAGCTTGTAAGAAATTGTAAGAATAATGTTTTCAGAAAGCAGTTCATTGAAAAGATTTTGGGCAAGGACCGTTAATACACCTCTTCTTATATTCAAAATAGAGTTTTCTTAAGAGATATCCTCAAGAAAACATCTTATGAGTTTTGGAAAGGAAGAAAACCTAACATATCATATTTCCATGTTTTTGGATCTAATTGTTTCATACCTAACACAAGGAACAAGCTCACAAAGTTCAATCCTAAATTTCATGATGGCATTTTCTTAGGTAATTTTTCAGCTTCTAAAGCTTATAGGTTCTATAACTAAAAGGCATTATATGTTGAAGATAACCATTCATATCAAGTTCAAAGATCAAAGAGTTGTTGTAGAACAAGATATACACATAAACTACAAGGGGGTTTCTGATCTAAAGGTTGTTTCTTAGAACCAAGCGCTCGGGGATATTTCTAATAGCGTAAAAAACAAGATCTTTCTTGAGAAATGAAACAAATTATGCCTTCCTATCCACAATTGAGCCATAAAGTTTTAAAGAAGCTCTAACTGATCAAAGCTAGGTGGATGCAATGCAAGAAGAATTGAATCAATTTGAGAAGAGAAAAGTCTGGACACTTGTAGAGAAACCCACAGGAAAGTCAATCACCATAATAAAGTAGCTGTTCAGAAACAAACTAGATGAGGCTGGAAATATGATCAGAAATAAAGCAAGACTGATTGCACAAGGTTATAATCAACAAGAGGGAATAGCTTATGATGAAACCTTTGCACCAGTAGCAAGGCTAGGGGCCATAAGAATGCTACTTGTATTTGCTGCATTCAAGAAATTCACTCTATATCAAATAGATATGAAGTTTGCCTTCTTAAATGGATTTCTTTCTGAAGAAGTTTATGTAAGGCAACTTCTAGGATTTCCCAACCATATCTTTAAGCTAACCAAACCACTTCATTATCTTAAGCAAGTTCCTAGAGCTTGATATGACATATTAAGTACTTTCTTGCTTACGAGTGGATTTAAGAGAGTTAATGTTGATACTATGCTCTTTACTTTATTCCAAGACAACCATTTTCTGATAATCCAAATTTATATTAATAACATTATATTTGGTGCTACTAACCATTCTCTATGTGAAAAGTTCTCTAATCATATGCAAAGTAAATTTTAGATGACCATAATGGGAGAATTGAAGTTCTTTCAAGGACTTCAAATCAAGCAACAAAAGGAAAAAACCTTGATCTATTAAGAGAAGTACACCAAGGAGCTTCTCAAAAGATTCAACATGGATCAAGCCAAGCCCACAAACACTACCATACATTATTCTCAAGTCATTAATGTAGATGAGAATTGTGAAAAGGTATCGAAAAGCAATTATAGAGGTATAATTGGTTCTTTACTTTATCTTACAGCAAGTAGACCTAACATACAATTAAGTGTAGGCATTTATGCTAGATTTCAATCTAGTGCAAAGCAATCGCATTTAAATGTTGTAAAGAGAATATTAAGATATTTAGTAGGTACTACTAATCTTGTTCTCTGGTATGAGAAAGGTACTTCAAGTGAAATTGTAGATTTCTGTGGTGTTGATTTTGTTAGAGACAAAATTGATAGAAAGAGTATAAGTGGATGTTGTTGCTTCTTTGGAGATTGCCTCACAATGTGGTCATGCAAGAAGCAAAACACCATTGTACTTTCAACTGTAAAAGCTAAATATGTTACTATTGCAAATTGTTGTATTCAGATTCTATAGATTAGAAACTAACTAGAAGATTATCACTTAAAGTACTTTAAAATCCCTATTCTTTGTGATAACATTAGTGCTACTAATCTTGCAAAGAATCCTATTACCACTCTAGTTCTAAACGTGTTGACATAAAGCATAACTTCATTAGAGATCATGTTCAGAAAGGTGATGCTAAGCTAAAGCTTGTGAATACAGAAGATCAACTATTTGACATATTCACCAAACCATTAGTTGGGGGATCATTTTTGCTATCTGAAAGACTTTTGAAAGTAAAAAGTTTTTGAAAAACTTGCATTTTATGCATATATTACACTTTCTGGAAGTATGCTTAATCAAGTTCAAAAACCAATTTACAATTTTGAAAGGTGGTCAAGAGGTTTAGAAACATCTTCAGAATGCACAAGATGAGTTCAAAAAATGGTAAAGCTCTCACATTGAAGCTTAGAAAAGGGATAAGAGGTCTGAGAATGGGTTAAAAAATAGGTGAAGTTTAGAAAGAAGAATTTAGAAATTAGTTTAGGGTAAAAAATTACATATGGCTTCTGAAGGTTCAGAAACTAAGGTTCAAAAGTACTTTACTCTCTGCATTACTATTATGATGGGACAGGTTCCTACTATTCTTCTTCTCTTTCCATAATGTGGCAATTACCAAGCCTCTCTCCCTACTAATCCCAAATTTTCATTACACCATAAACCCCCTATCTCTCACATTAGTTCCTATTCAAAAGCATTTCTTCTTCCCTAAACACTTTTTGCCTTAACTATTTCATCTTCTATCTCACACATACTTCCCCAACCTTCTTCTAACCTATACACACATCACTTAATCTTCTTTTCTTTCAAGAATCAATGGATGAAGGAAAACCCCTATTGCTTACAAGCAAGAGAATTGATTTTCACATGTATGATGACCCCAGAATGTAAGAGTTCTATGCTGAGAACTTTTCTCAGAGAAAAGTAGCCCTTGGACATATGCTGAGAACTTTTCTCAGAGAAAAGTAGCCCTTGGACATATGCTGAGAAGGGAACTCCTCAATAAAGTTCCTATCTTGAAGGAAGTTTTCTCCTTTCAATGATGGGAGGACTTTTGGGAGAACTTAGAAAAAGGTGTTTCTTGATATGGTGATAACTTTTTAGTCACAATTGGAAGGAACTAAAGAAACCCCTTTTCAATCTATAATAAGAGATTGACATTGGCCCAACACGACTCGCCAAGATAATCAACGCCCTATATCATAGCATTGTGTGCTTTCCCAATGATGAATGGACTCGCTCAATGGGCATCAATAAATGAGATATATCAAGGAACCTTACATATTCCATAATGCACAAACCTAGAGAAATAACTGTTGCCCTGCTTAACTCAAGGGCTAGAAAGGCATTTACTATTGTACAATTCTCTATACTACATAGGCTAGGTAGCACTGATGTATTAATGGGGATACATTGTTTGCTCTTATACTGTCTCTTGTCTAAGAAGAATGTAAATTTGTCCCATTTAATAATGGATTATATGCTAAGTGCCACTGCAAAATAAAAAAGAAAAATTGTTGTTGTGCCCTATGCAATGTTGCTAACAGAATTTTCTAGTACGTTAGATATCCTTTAGTCGATGAGTGGTACAAGTTCATGGTACAGATTAAGTTTTCAATAAACTCCTTCAAAAGCATGAGAATTAGAAAAGGAGCTCAGAAACCTAGTTCTAAAAAGCCACGTCCTAGGAAGAAGGAAGAACCTAAGAAGTCAAAATGAAATGTTTGGAAAGAAGAAAAAGGAAAGATGAAAAAAAAGCTTGTTCTTCCTTCAAAATGTAAAGATGAGGATTCTAAAGGTATTAAATCTGACCTTGTACTTATTAGAAATTTAGAAAGAAGATCAAAGCACAAAGAAGAGAAAAGACAGAAGATGAAATAGGAAGCAAGTTCAGAAACTGAGGTGCAATCCTCAGAAAGTGAGAAACTTAAAGGGAGACTTAATAAACTCCCTATCAGGAGGCAAGACATTGAGAAGAAATTGAAATTTTTTTTTCAAGGGAATGCCCAAAGGATCCTTGATTCTGAATGAACAACTTGCTACTAAAAGAGCAAGGATATTGATTGAAGAAGAAACAACATTTTCTGAAGATGAGTTGGTTGAGTAGATCCTCAGAGAAGGCAAGGCTGAGCAAGAGAAAAGGAAGCTAGAAGAGGCCAAGAAAGCTCAAGAGGCCAAAGGAATTCATAGCTCAAGTAGAAGCCAAGTTGTTGCAGTTTCTAGACCCTTCTATGATCAACCTTCTAATCCAAACTCAGAGCAATTTGCATGTATCTCTTTCCCTATCAATGTTATTGCTCCCAATTCCAAGCCCCCTTCAGAAACTCCTTCAGAAATAGGGTCAGAAATTGCTCTAGAAACTTGCACTTGGAGAAAGAAGGCTCAAAGCCTTTATAAATAGGTGGAGCAATACATTGATGACAGCTAGAGTTCCTCTTAAGATCTACGTGAATCAAAATATATGAGCCATGAACCTTCTATTTAAAATTCTTTCATTATACTGTGCTACTGTATTTTAGTGAGTGAAGTTAATATATTAAAAATCTTGTAAGGAATGCAAGTGTGAGAAAGCCAAAAGAAAAAAGGTTTTCTTAGTTGGTGAGAAAAACTACTCAGGCTTGTAAGTTTGTTGATGGAGCCCGAAGAAATTTGGTGTAAACATACTCTCGAATTGAAAATGTTATTTTATAGTACATTAACAAATAAATGACTATTGAGACACTCACTTTATAATTATTAGATGTGATGGACTGATGATAGTCCTAATAGACGCCCACTTTAAAATAATACTACTCTTGTAACAAATAAATAAATAAATAAATGAGTAAACTCTCAAATTGGTCCCTGATAATTTTAGCAATTGACAAGTTAGTTCATGACGATTAAAAAGTGTCAACTTGATTCCTGAAAATGTCAAAAATCGAATAATCCCTATATGAAAAACATTAATATGTTTAAGCAAAATGACATCATTTTGCTCTTTAAAAAAAAAAAAAATCCATTATCATCACCTTCCTTCGACCATTTTTATCTTTACCACCACCACCAACACCACAACTACTTTCCTCATCACCCTATGCTTCAACTCCATCCCCACAACGGTGTAGCTAAATATAGAAAATAAAATATAAAAAACTCTATCCCTCATCCCCTTCTTTCCTTTATCCTCACCACCACCATCACCACCAACTTTTCTCATGGCTCCACCATCAACCCCTCATCAACCCCAAAACCCTCTACTCTGTCAAACCCAAACCCTTAAGCTCACCTCACAGACATTCCCTTAGATCCCCAAATCCCTACACCGCAAAATCTCCACTTGTTGCCATTCAGGCAATTAAAGGAGCACCAAACCAATATAATGACACCTCACCATGCTGCTTTGTTGATTTTTCTATGAGAAATCTTGGGTTGTGAAGCTTGGATTTGTGTTGCGAGTGTACGAGTCAGTTGAAGAAATGTGGTTCATGAATGTCTTATGCAAAAAAAAAACTAAAATGAAATAAAAAATTCAACAGAACTAGACAGAGAACTTGATGGGCTTAATGGAACTTAAACATAGGGAGTTGCTAGAATGGAGCTTTGGCAGAGACTACTGAGACTGCAAAAACTATGATATTGGAAGAGATTGGTTTGAGAGAGAAAGGGACGGGAAAAAGGGATATAAAAAAGATAGAGGGAGAATTTGTAGCCTGTTTTATGGAAGTAGAGTTAATGGTGACTTGTGTTTGGTTTCATTTATTTGATGGTGGTGTGGTGGTTATCGTGAGGAGGAGGATGAAGAAGGTGAAGAAAAGAAGGTGATGAGGAATGAATTTTTTTTAATAAGGAGAAAAACAATATTGTTTCACATAAATATACTACCACCATTAACGTTTTTCATCCAAGGACCATTAAATATTTAACTTTTCACATTGTGAAGGATCAAATTAATATTTTTCAATTATTAAATATTCATTTGTCCGATATAAAAAATGTCAAAAACCAACTTGAGAATTTACCATATAAAAAATAAAAAATTACACTACTCTTGAATTGTGAAAAGGCCCATGTTGAATATACACTGCATGTAAACTCTAGGATTTGTGGAGATCAAATGATTATAATATTTTGTGCTAGCTTTTTGAACTTTGATTTTATCTTCTCGCATGTGTCATGTCTGGAATACATTTGTAAGAAGTTTAATCTCATCATATAAATCGCTTCTAAATTTCTTGTAAAAATAAGTAGTTAGTTATTAAATATCTAGTGACGAGATAACAAATATATGTTGTCAGGAGCATTCTATTTGTGGGTTGATATGCAGAAAATTATTTTTATGTGCGAAAGGACTATTCAAGCCCCTTTTTCAAGTCCTTTAGCACCGTCACAAAGCATTACAAGTAATCACTGGCCTTGCACTTATTTTTATGGAAGGGCCAATACCTGACTCATTTCATATTCTACTGTGTAATAAGTGTATTATTTTTAAACAGAATTAGAAAGACATACATGCATTAGTTGAATTTCCATGCACCAATTGCCGGCTAATAACATTTAGCTAAAATAACAAATCATGATAAGTAATTATGATAATGGGTAGTTATTTCCTATGATTTGTTATTTTGGTAAAATTTTATTAATTGATAATACAAAATTATTTCATACGGTTAACATATAAAAGCTAAATTGTACATGTATTCTCCAAAAAAAAAAAAAATTGCATATGTATTGAGCTAAAGATTTGCCAAGGTATATTTTTCCTTTAATATAGAATAGACTGAAGCCAGTACTGAAATGAGCACTTACAACATCTATCAAGCTTCAAATCTAGATCAGAGACTTCTCTGCCTATGACACTTTGCAAGAAGAGCATCTAGTTGAGAAAGCTAACTCAACATGCTTGTCTCTGCTTGCAAAATCCTTTGCCTTTCTTTTCTTGTTCTGAGTTCAAGATCAATGTGGAAGTAACACTTCTTTTGTTCTCTCACGTAGTGAACATGACCATTCATCCTACTAAGCATTTTCCTGGACATATATAGCCCAAGACCTTCCTGTGTAGTCCATTGATTCCCCCCTTCAAACATATCGTGAAGAATAGTGGAAGGAAGACCTTGACCAGAATGGGTCATTCTGCAATAAAAATACTGTAAAATGAGACTCGAGAGTGCATAATAATATTATCCGGTTGGCTTTCCTCAAACTAACTATCATAGCAACAAGATAAAAGAATTATAACATTCTGTAAAGGGCTTAAATATGTTATTAACCCCCGTAAATATTGTTTTGGTCCACAAAATATTTTATTTGGTTTTTGGTCCTCTTTTCCATTTCTTTTTGGTCCATGTTTATCTAAATTTTGGTCAAAATAAATATTTTTGAGCATGCACTTAATCGTTATAAATATTAAAATTTTATTTTTAAGATTTTTCATTTCACCCTTGTAAATGTCGACACTTAACATTTTAGGGTATGGAAAAGGAACTAAAAACAGGACAATGAAAGAAAGAAGAATCAAAAGCAAAGAGAAATGTAGAAAGATCAAAACCCAAACGACCCAAAGTTATGAGAACTAAAAACATGGTTAAGGTTTTTCTAAAGCATAAAATCATTAACTTTTCAGACGGGGATAAACATTAGTAATATTCAGAACCTAAAGACCATGCCAATGATCATCCACCGACGGGGAAAATTATAAAGTATTCAAACAGAAGAAGAAATCTATTGAGAAACTAGTAGCACTAGAGTGAGTTGGACTCTAATCAAGAGACCTAGCAGATCTAACAGCGAGGCATTATAACAAACTGGAAAGGAGAAAAGACCTAAAATTTTGGGAACCAACCGGAAACAGCTTTTTTCTGAAAAAGTTTAGATGTTTCGTAACTTTGTCAAAAACGATTATAAGAAAAAACTAATAATTTTAAGCTGAAAAACAACATATAATCATAAGCAACTTCTGGAAACTTTTGACTATAAGTAGGAACTGACTATTTTAGAATCATGATATTTCCAGCAAATTAATCCTTAGTATCAAATATTATATAATATACACAATCATTTCATATCTTTTTTGGTAATTTATCTCACAAAAGCAATCTTTTTGATACAATCCAAACAAAAATGATCTTAAACCCATTTTTTAGCTAAAATATTCAAACAAAAATTGATTCTCACGTAATAGATTATATACAAAAGCGATTATACAATTGAGAGATTATTGAAATAATTTAATCTTTCAGCTATTCCAAACACACACTAAATACATTAAAGGCAACATCTAGGTGATGTTAATGAAAACGGCAATGCAGGCTTAACATTACAATCTTATATATTATTTATGGATATGATCATAATTGCTGCAAGACAAGCAGCAAACACAACCTACCCCTACTGTGATGTTTCAGCATTTCCAAATCCTTTCTGGTACTCCACTGTCTGGTTCAGTAACATGGTACAATTTTTTTTGGCTGAGGTTGGGTGGGGGCAGGTAGAATAGATTTTAATATGGCTCATCAGTTCACTTTTATCAATCCTAGATTTACATAAAGTGCAACAAAGGATGGTCTTCATTAATATGGCATGAAGGTGTTTCTTTACCTATATAATCAATTTAAATTTCCACTGGATATGCGTAGTCAACTTAAGTACGAAGAGAGAAAATTTCAGATGGTACATCCATGTTAGCGGCAGTTTGATTGACTTTACTGGTGAAAAAGGTCTAAATTTTAAACATAGGCCCACAACTGATTCAGATGTGAATCAAACATATGAGACTCATGTGTTAAAATTTCATTAACTAAGGGAATCATCAATTATTCTTAAGTCATGACTCAGAAAGGTTGGATATATGTTAAAGATATCACTGGAGGGGAAAAATATTAGCAATCAAATTAAGCAGCTGTAAATGGCATAAAGACAAAAATAAATTCTTAGTTTGTGTACCTGAACTTCAAATTGATAAACTCATCACCATCCTGTATTATCTTTAAACCAGGTGAAATCTTGATTTCAACCCAACCATTTGGAGATGGTGTATGGCTGACTACATTAAGGAGAAAGTCAGACAAGACCACCTGAAGCTTAATTTGGTCCCCATACAGAGAAAGTGTCTTGATTTCATCAGGAATTTCATGAAACAACTGCAAGTTTTTCCCTCTTACCAAGATCATGACCTGACTGACAATGGCATCTAAACTATTTCCCAGAAGAAACTCTTCCATTTTTAGCTGCATAGTGCTGCTATTATCGACAACAAATATAAGAAAGTCAATATTTATATGTGTATGTCCAATTTGTTAAAATGATTGTATGTGTGCATGCATTTATGTACACATGGAACATTAATAAAATGATGTACATGTTAATAATATCAAGAGTATAGTACATCCCAAGTGTAATAAACACTTTACGGATGTGAGCGGAAGTGCACCCAAATTTGTGAAGAGACGGAAAAATGAGGCACAGTAAATAGTATTACACAGTGGGCACATAAATCACTATTTACGTAAATAGTACTATGCAGTATGACCCTGCTTCACTATTATGAATAGTACTATACAGTGGGACTGCATCATTATTTGTGAACAATATCGTTACTATTTATACCAACAAAGTAGATCAAGAGAACTGCACACCAATATTTTAACGTAGAAAACCTTCTTGTAATTTTGAGGGAAAAACCACGGGTCAAACTCCAAAAAATACTCCACTATATTTAAAGAGTAATTACAATATAGTGTATCCCCAGTGAGACTCTTCTACTACAATTAGTAATATTACAGAGATCTAGAGAATATACTCAAAACCCCCAGTGTATATTCACACTACACTCTTGGAATTTTCTTACACACTTTCTCTATTTTTCTCTCACTACAAGAAGCTTATACCACTTCTTTTTAAAACAGTTGAGAAATGCATTCAGCTTAGGATGGATTTCCTTCGTTTCCATCCCTTCTATTTATAGAGTTTCGAGGGAGTTACTATACAAGTGCACAGTAACTTCCCATGAGTATTGAAACAGATTAGGTGGAGTTACTATGTAAATTACTATGCATGCATAGCAATTTTAAAAATGAAAGCCACCTAACAATTCTCCACCTCAGCTTTGTATTTTGCAACAGCCTTCAACTTCTGCAAATATTGACTAAGTCCAAGCAATTCTAAAACTTGTCAATCGGCAACAGTTTTGTCATCATGTCAGCTGGGTTTTCAGTTGTGGCAATCTTCTGAACTGCAATAGTACCATTATTGATACTTTCTCTGACAAAATGAAGTCTAACATTAATGTGCTTTGTCCTTTCATGATAAACTGGGTTTTTGGCCAGATGAATGGCACTTTGACTATCACAATGTACAACTGGTACTTGTTGATTCAACCTAAAACTATTCAAAAGACCGTGCACCCAAATGCCCTCTTTAACAGCCTCAGTCAATGCCATATACTCAACTTCAGCAGTTGACAATGCCACTGTAGATTGCAATGTCGCCTTCCAGCTAATAGTACATCCAAAAATTGTAAAGATATAACCTGTCAATGACCTCTTTTTATCCAAATCACCTGCATAATCAGAATCCACATAACCCACAACTCCATGGTTCTTCTGACCTTCAAACACCAAACAGACATCAGTGGAACCTCTCAGGTACCGCATGATCCATTTCACAGCTTCCCAGTGTGTTTTTCCAGGTTTGCTCATAAATCTGCTTACCACACTCACTGCATATGAAATATCTGGTCTAGTACACACCATGGCATACATAAGGCTGCCAACTGCACTAGAATAAGGTATATGAGACATGTGCTCCACCTCCTCCTTAGTTCTCGGACATTCTTTTGAAGATAGCTTAAAATGTGTAACTAATGGAGTGCCAACTGGTTTGGACTGATCCATATTAAAGCGTTGTAGCACTTTCATAATATAATTTTGTTGCGTCAAGCACAACCTGCCACTATTCCGCTCCCTAAGAATCTCCATTCCCATAATTTTCCTTGCTACACCCAAGTCCTTCATCTCGAACTCTTTTCCCAACTGTGTTTTTAACATACTAATTTCAGCCTTGTTGTGAGCTGCAATTAGCATATCATCTACATACAACAACAGATAAATCCGCGAACCATCTGGAAGCTCCTTAGAGTAGATGCAATTATCATATTGGTTTCTACTATATCCAGTACCAATCATAAATGCATCAAACCTTTTGTACCACTGCCTCGAGGACTGCTTCAAGCTATATAATGACTTCTTCAATAGGCAAATATGGTTCTCCTTTCCAGGAACTGTAAATCCCTCTGGTTGACTCATGTAGATTTGTTCCTCTAGCTCACCATGTAAAAACGCTATCTTCACATCAAGCTGTTCTAGCTCCAAGTTAAACGTACTCACAATAGCTAATAGGATCCGAATAGAGCTATGCTTCACCACAGGAGAGAATACTTCATGAAAGTCAATACCCTCCTTCTGAGTATAACCCTTTGCTACCAATCTCGCCTTGAACCTTGGAGGTTCAATGCCAGGGATTCCTTCTTTCCTTTTGTAAACTCATTTATAGCCAACTACTCTTTTCCCCTTTGGAAGTTGTACTAGCTCCCACGTCTGATTTTTCTGAAGAGATTCAATCCCTCATTCATTACTATCAGCCACAGTTTCGACTCCTTACTATCTATTGCATTACGATAAGTGCATAGTTTGTCTCCAACTGCACCATCTACCATAGCCAAGCAAAGGCTATAATAGACTCTGCATCTAATGAGTCAAGTGCACAGGCAGCAGAATCTAGAGATCTTTTTGGTTTCTGAATTTCTCGCCTTTCTCTGCCAGTAGCAATATTGTATGGCTCTACTTTTCTGGTTTGTTCACCAGTATCTTCATGTTCATCTTGTTGTTCTACTTCAAGTTAAGTAACTCCTAAAGTACTTGGCTGATCCATTGTATCCTTTTCTTGTTTCACCTTCACACAGTCAATCTCCAGCTCCACCTGCTTCCTAGCACCATGATCTGTTTCTGCTTCATCTAAATTTGATTCCTTCTTCTGATTTAGCATTGCCGCCTCGTCAAAAGTGACATCTCTGCTGACAATAATTTTGGGTGAACTTGCCTTTTCTGTACACCACAATCTGTAGCCTTTCACCCCTCATGCATACCCTAGAAATATACACCTTCTTGCCCTCACCTCAAGTTTACTATCACTCACATGGGCATACGCGGGACAACCAAATATTTTCAAATCAGAATAGTTTTACGGGTCGACCGGACCATACCTCTTATGGAATCTTCAGATCAATAGCAGTTGATGGAGATCTATTTATCAGGTATACAGCCGTATTGACTGCCTCAGCCCAAAATGATTTGGGAAGTGCTGCATTAATTCGCATGCATCTTGTACGCTCTAGAAGTGTTCTGTTCATTCGTTCTGCAACTCCATTTTGCTGTGGTATTCTTGGTACAGTATAGTGCCTTACTATACTAGCATTTCTGCAGAACTCTGCAAATTCTTTACTACAAAATTCTCCGCCATTGTCAGTTCTCAGTCTCTTGACTGATCTCCCGGTTTGCTTCTCGACCATGGCCTTCCATTGCTTGAATTTGTCGAACACCTCTTTTTTTTTCTTCAGGAAATAAATCCAGACTTTCCTGGAATCATCATCTATCAGAGTAAGAAAATAGCGAGCTCCACCTATAGAGTTGACAGGGGCTGGACCCCACACATCCGAGTGGACATACTCCAATATCCCCTTGCTGTTGTGTTTTACAGAATTGAACTTAACCCGTTTTTGCTTTCCAAATACACAATTTTCGCAGAAACCAAGTTTGCAATTCTTCAAGCCTTTCAATAAGCCTTTGCCAGCAAGTATGGTCATTCCTTTCTCACTCATATGACTAAGCCGCATGTGCCACATTCGTCTAGCATCATCATTTCTTTCAGAGGATAGAACAAAAACAGTTGCATTGATTGTGCTTCCCAGCAATAGATAGATTCCACCTTGCAATTTTCCTTTCAATACCACTATTGCACCTTTGATCACCTTCAAGAATCCACCCTCTCCAATGAACTTGTGCCCCCGATTATCTAGGGCACTTAATGAGATCAGGTTCCTACCCAGTTCTGGAACATGCCATGCTTGAAACGTCCTTTTAGTACCATCATCCAATTTACTTGCACATCTCCTTCACCTTCAATTGGAATTATTCTATTATCTCCCAATCTACCTTTTCCATCCCACTTTTTATAGGATGAGAAAAAACTTCGATTAAGTGTCATGTGAAAGGATGCACCAGAATCTAGGATCCATTCATTTCCTGTGTCTCCTGTGAATACTGTCAAGGCCAACCAGCATCAGCATCACTATCATCAGAACTTTCAATTGTTATGTTGGCAGAATCTCTTGATTTCTCCTTTCTCTCTGGGCAATTTCTTCTGATATGTCCCATCTGGTGACAATGAAAGCACTTAACAGACTTGTGCCTTTTGGACTTTGATCTTCTCTTGCTTTTGCTTCCTGACCTTCTCTCTTGACTTCGTCCTCTCGTTACAAACAACCCATCTGCAGGACCTTCGGCACTGGGTCCGGATACTAACTTCTAATGCTCTTTTATCATCAGTGATTCTTTGACATTTTTCACTGAGATATCGGATCTACCATAAAGTATGGTATCACAGAAGTTATCATAAGACGGAGGTAGCGAAGTTAATAAGATCATGGCTTAGTCAACATCTTCTACTTTAATTCCAGCTGTTCCAACATCAGAGATCATTCTGTTGAAGTCGTCTATATGCTCTTGCATTGATTTTCCTCCTGAATATTTGAACGTGTACAGTCTTTTTCTTTGATAAAGCTTGTTGGACAAGGTCTTTACAGAGTATTTTTCTTCCAAAGCCTTCCATAGTAAATCAATGGTTTCTTCTTCCATGACTTCTCGCAAAACATTGTCTGCAAGACTCAACTGTATTGTACTCAGTGCTTTGAGCATCATCTCCTCCTTCTTGTCATCAGCTAATGACTCTGGCAATTTTTCTTTACCTTCCAACGCCTTTGCAAGACCTTGCTGATTAAGCAATGCCTGGAGTTTCAGCTTCCATAGTCTGAAGTCGTTGGATCCGTCAAACTTCTCCACTTCAAATTTTGGCACCGACATCTTGGATCTTAGTTAGAACCTTATACTGTAACCGTATATTGGAATAGCGTAAATCAACTGTAAACTGTGCACCAAGAGGGTTCCCAGGAAAGAGAGGTGGGTCACAATGGACACGTTTAAATACCAAGTCTTTCCTTAGCCAAAACCTTTCCAAACTGCACTCTCACAGTATCACACTGTCTTCCAGCAACAGCAACCAAGGGTTGATCTTCAAGTACTAGGGAGAAATTTTTTTCTGATGTGGAAGATCAGACTAAGCTGCAACCACAAAGCATACTAAGAATAAATCCCACCGAACCAAAAGAGCTCTGATACCACTTGTTAGTAATATCAAGAGTACGGTACATCCCAAGTGTAATAAACACTTTATAGATGTGAGCGGAAGCGCGCCCAAATTTATGAAAAGACGGAAAAATGAAGCATAGTAAATAGTATTGCATAGTGGGGCCCACAAATCACTATTCACACAAATAGTACTATGCAGTATGACCCCGCTTCACTATTATGAATAGTACTATACAGTGGGACCGCATCACTATTTATGAATAGTATCGTTACTATTTACACCAACAAAGTAGATTAAGAGAACTGCACACCAATATTTTAACATGGAAAACCCTCCTGTAATTTTGAGGAAAAAACCATGGGCCAAACTCCGAAAAATACTCTACTATATTTAAAGAGTAATTACAATATAGTGTATCCCCAGTGAGACTCTTCTACTACAGTTAGTAGTATTACAGAGATCTAGAGAATATACCCAAAACCCCCAGTGTATATTCACACTACACTCTTGAAATTTTCTTACACACTCTCTCTATTTTTCTCTTACTATAAGAAACTTATACCACCTCTTTCTAAAACAGTTGAGAAATGCATTCAGCTTGGGATGGATTTCCTTCGTTTCCATCCCTTCTATTTATAGAGTTTCGAGGGAGTTACTATGCAAGTGCACATTAACTTCCAAGAGTATTGAAACAAATTAGATGGAGTTACTATATAAATTACTATGCATGCATAGCAATTTTAAAAATGAAAGCCACCCAACAGTACAAAATAGTAACAATACGTCAAGAAAGGAAATAAAAAAGGAGAATTCATCCCTATGAAAATGGAACATGAGCTTAGGGCACTTACCCTTCATTGATACTTCCTAAATCTGTGTCCTCAATAATTGCCATTATCTGTCTTTCACACGCATCACTAGTGTCAAGAAATTGTTTTTGATTTTCAGAAACCACTGTATTTTCCAAAAGTTTGTGTGTAAATCGAATACCATTCAAAGGATTCTTCATCTCTTGTAGTACATAAGCCAACTCCTTGGATTCAGAAACGCTTTTCCTGTCTTGAGGCCTTTGTTCAGAAGGCTGATTCAGGTCAGATGATACATTCTGCAAGAAGCAGAAACAGCCAATCATATTCCCACCCGCATCGATCCTTTTGTTTGCTGTTATGTAAGCCTCTATAAATTCTCCATTTCTATCAAAAAATCCAAAGGGGAACTTCTCAAAATCTTGACCACTTATTCCACGATGTAGTAAAATCATAAAATTAGTCAGTGTATCTTGACCTTTCAATCTACAAAAGCCGCCAAAAATTTCCCCAGGAAGCATTTTTCCTATGACTTCATCTCTCTTCCAACCAGTTAGTCTTTCCATGGCTGCATTCCATTCAGAGCAGCAGGCGTTCTCATCAGAAGCAAATATGGGAGGAATCAGTGGATTGAGACTTTGTATGATAGCTTTGTAATCACCTTCCAACTTGACGAATTTGTCTAGAACAACTTTCTCATGAGTGATATCTTGACCAACAAAGCATACCCCAACAACAGCATTTGTGTAGTCCCTACTTGTACAGGCACTGACTCTGAGATATACAACTTCATTTTGTTGATGAAGCCCAAAGTGTTTCAATTTCAACTCAACATTTTTGTCCTCCTGCCCTGAAAGAACACATCAGTAATTAATAGATACAATGGGTTCTTCATCTTTTCTTCAAGAATGACAGAACTATATAACAAGAGAATTTTAAAAGAGAAGACATGAAAATCAGATTGCACATAAAACTCCAAGTTGTCAATGATATTTTGACAACATTTCAAAATCATATTCAATTATATAACACAATTCTTTTGATTTTACATTAACATTGGTGAAATTGACAGTCATAACATAGAAAAACCAGAGATATTTGTTTGCCCATAGCCCTATAGAGTTTACACCACAAACATTCATTCTCGAGATGTTCAGAGACTCAGTAACAGTATCATTTCAAATTTAAATTCTAATATAATATAAGAAGCTTATTGGAGTAAAGGATATTTAAATCAGAATAACTAATGAAGATTTCAACAAAGACAGGGTCTTCTATATGTTATGATAGTTTATGGACCTAAATGGGGATGAGTAGTCACAAAGCAATTGGAAACCAAGATAGCTGATCAGGGTGCGTGCTTCATTAATTGAATATTTCAGATGATCAAGGTGTGATCAAATTCTGGAAGATGGCCCCCATAGCTACTAGCAAAGTGCAGAGTAATTTATTCAAGCAATGAATCATATGTAACATTTGAGTGAGTTAATAAAGTCTACACTCCTGATTTACCATTGATCTTTTCTGCAAGAACTGATTTACCTTCCAAGGCTCTACTTCGAATATTTTCAAGATTTTCACGTGAGTCCGCATGTACCACTTCATTTACTAGAGATTTTCCCATAGCTTCACTGGCCTGCAAACCTGTCAATTCAGCAATTTTTGCATTCCATCCATTGATTAGGCCACCTGAGTCAACCCCAAAAATTGGGACTGTTGCTGTCTCAATTAATCTCACCATTTCAAATGCTACCGAGCTGAGTTCATCCATCCCAGTCACACCAACAGCAGTTTCTCTTTTCTGTACGTGGTTTAGAGTCTTATGACCACCGTTCTCCAAGTCTTGGAATGAATCTCTCATTATAAGTTGTAATGAGTGAATAGCGTTGATTTCATTAACTTCCCAAGGCAAACTTTTTCTTTTGACTACTTCAAGAAAAGCTTTAAATGATGACCTTGGATTCATTTTTCCTCCATCATCCTTATCCTCCGGATGGTGCTTGGCTCCTCCCCATTTGACTTCCTTAGCAGTGTGAGATCTAAACCAGAACAAGAAATGCCGTGAATTGATTCTTGCTGTGGCCATGCCACAAACTGCATCCCCTAGTAAAGCAGCATCTGGATAACCGGCATCAGCCAAACTATCCGTGCTCAAACCTGTTGAGTCCCCGTGACTACTAAGAAGCCATTCAGTAATGTCTTTTACCTGTGGTTCAGTTGGGGTTGTGCCTAACAACCAACAGCTTCCATCATAATATAAGGCAGCCCCATCACACTTCACAAGATCCATGATACTAGGAGACTGAGTCACAATGCCAAACGGGGCATCGCGTAGAAGCATGTCACACAACAAGGTTTGTGTTTTTAGAATTCTCTTCTCTTCCATTTGTGTTGCCAATTGAATCTCCATATGAAGCTGCACTCCAAAAGCCTGCATCAGGAACTCACAAGCATAGCGAACAGGGAAAGGCACATAGCGTGGTGAAGTGTGATGACAAACTAGCAAACCCCACAGCCTTGTTGTATCCTTTCCATTGACTATAATTGCCATGACCAGAGAGGCAATTGAGCCCATGTTAGCCATATACTGTGTGTGACAACCATGTGGTGACCTAAGGGTTGAGTTGACCAAGCAGAGAGGTTGCCTTAACTCTTCACTCTGAAAGACCTTAACAGGCTTTGCATGGCAATCACAGATAATCCTGACCCGGTTTTGCCTGAACAAGAAGCGAGCGGCTTGAGGGATATCCGTGGCAGGATAGTGCAAACCCAAGTAAGGCTCTAAATCTGACCTCCTAATCTCAGAAACAACCTCACCATGATCATCTTCATGAAACTTATAAACCATAACCCTGTCATATCCAGTGAGCTTCTGCACTTCCTCAACAACAGTGTCACACAACAGACCAATATCTTCCCCAGGAAGAGACTGCAGCCTTGAAATTGCTCTAACAGCTAGCTTCTGTGACTGTACTGCCCCAGCAAAGGACAATGCAGGATCACTGGACCTTGCAGGCTCCAAATCAATCACAACCCCAACATCAATCCTATGCAGTATGGCATAAAATGGCTTCTGGGTTTCCCTTGCATAGACCCAAACAGGGTTCAAGAGTGAAATTTCCCTTGAGGCCACAGCTTTTGCAAGGGAAGCCCCAGAAGGAGGAGTGAACAGTGTTGTGGCATCAACACCAATCAGACCCCCAATGAACTGTCTTGACTCAAATTGCTTCCCCTCCAAACCCAACAACTGAAAGCAATTCTCACTGAACCCAATGATTCTGAAAGAGGGCTCCTCAATTGCAATCATGCAACCAAAGGGTTGGATGAGACCACCCCTTTGGATTTTGGACAAGTATGCAATCATTTTATCTTCAGACACTGACCTGGGAGGGTCAACAACTGACTTTGAGTAGTCAAATGATTTGCCAGACACACCAGATTCCTCAAACTCAGCCAGAATCCCAGCATCTGCACTGTACTGAGTAAGTGCCTTGTTCTTGTTGATGTTGATTTTGGTTTTGGTGTTGGTGCTGCTTGCAGCTGATGTTGAGAAGCTTGTGTCCTTCATTTTTCCTCTGCCTCCAAAGCTCTTTGTTGTTCCTTTTTGTTTTTTTTGGTCTCTTGAGGCTGCAAAATTAGGATTAATACCAGTTTAGTAAATTTTTTCGATTGTACCTTCTCCTATCTTCTCTTGTCTATGTGTGTTGAGTTTTGTGTGTCTTGTGCCTCTTCATGTGGCTGCTTCTTCCATAATAGTTGGTGTCATGGGTTGCACACGTCCTTGTCATGTTTTGCTCTGTGTGTGGGCTATGTCATGCTTAAAATCGCTCCAGCAATTGTTTCTGTGCCCCATACATTCATCAGATTCAGAAATATTCCTAGATACCTTGCTATGACGTCTTTTGGTTTTTTGCCTTGAACTATACTGTGGTTGTGAGTCTTGTCATTTGTGAAAGAGATAATATATATATATATATATATATATTATTTATATATATTTTGCATGAAGTATACCATGTAGACTACTCATATTTTAGCCGAGTCTTGATAATGAATCCTCCTGTGTTAAAATTTTGTATGATCTTATGACCTGTTATCTTTTACTATTATTTTAAATAATAAGACTTAAACATGACACATGACATATAGAAATAAATGATGAATCTCACACTACAAAATGATGTGAAATTTCAATTTGGGAAGATGTATTAGCCCACACTCTTTTCATCCAAGTGGTGGACTCGGTATAAATTAGAGTCCTGAAATAGACAGGGCCTCCTATGCAAAATAAGTACAATAATGTTTTTCTAATTTCCGATAACAAGTTTCACTCAGAGTGATTGCTCTACTGATGTGACAAACCGACACTGAATTGGCCATAGGAACTCATCCACTAATCTCTCTTCTTGTGTTGTATTCACCTTATGAAACATTCTACCGTCTCTTGGAATCTTACTTCTTACTGCCCAGGCCAAAGGAATGGAAGGAAATTCCTCTCAGCAAACGAGCATCACAATCGAAGAGGAAGAGAAGAAAAGAGCATATGGATCACAGAAACATTCAATTATTTTGTTGGATTTTTATAACACTCCACGTCAGCACTTTATTAGTAACCATGGCTAAACGTTGATCAGAGGTTTTTGTCTGTTTCATTAGTTACTGTAATGAATAGACATTTTATTTTTATGTTTTTGACCGGACTGTAATGGATAGACCTTAATTTGAGCTGATGCGACGACATAAAGTAAAAAGTACTATTTTTAAATGAGCTGAAGATATTGAAAGGAGATTTCTTACCTGAAAATGAAGATGTAAAAAAGTCTACATAATGTAGATCTTACATATACCCCACAGATGGATGACAAATATGTAATGTGGGCCCACAATATAGGAAGTTTAAAATGTGATTTAATGAGTGATTTCTCCTACACGGGTGAAGAAATATGTGTCAAACACATATTTTATGTATCAAATGATTAGACGAGGTATGTGATGTGGAGTCCACATTATGCTTAGTCAAAAGTGTGGTTTAAAGTAATGTTATAAGAGTCATTAATTTAGGTTAAGTTTAAAATCAAATTTTAAATTATTCAAGCTTTTTAAATTATTTTCATTCTTAGTGGAAAAAAATCCCAAATCTAGGAGATGTTCTTCTAGTTTGTGCTCTTTCATCGTCTCTTTTGACAAGGCACAAGTCCCAGATCTAGGAAGTGTCCTTCTAATGCGTCTCTTTCTAGTAACACATGTTGATTTTCTTTTTGTGTTTTGAAAATGAAGTCTAGAGAAATAGCTTGACTTGTTAGAGAAGTTGTAGAAACCATTGTGTAATAGAGATTTCTGAGTTTACCTTCAAAAACTACTTTATTTTCTGCACGAGCTTTCTAAACTTTTCTTTTTAGAAGTTAGGGCAGTTGACCAAGTTGACAGAAGATATGCCACATTAGTTCCTGATTGAGTTTGACTTTAATTTGATTTTTAAAATTTCCCTCCTATTCCTGTAAGGTGCACCATTTACAGTGAAACATGCTTTCTAAAGTACCATCTCAATTTCTGGACTTCTTTTTTATCTTCTACTCTTCAATCAAAACTTATTATGAATGATATGATTACCATCGTGATGATTGAAGATGATAAACACATTTTTCTTTAGAGTTGGATAGAAATCTTCATTTGAGTTGCACTTTCTGAAGTCATGTGTTACTTTCTGAATATCTAAGTCTTGGTTTCTTGTACTTGAGAGTTTTCTTTCATCCATTGAGCATATATACGTTCATTTCATGATATATTTTTCATTTTCATTAAGTCTCAATCTCTTCAAATGAGATCAAACATGTTTACATATATCATTATGAAAATATTCTCGTTTTTGGAACAGGTAAGCTAACATAAAAAAAAAAAAAAACATTAGTTGCTTCAAGAAAATCAAGAAAAATATTAGTCATTCTTTAAAATATTTTCATGAAATTAGTTTCGTTATCACTCAAAACTTTTAACATTGATACTTTCTGTAGGATTCTAGAGCTAACAATGGTTTCACTCTCAAATCCTAGAGATTACCTCACATAAACTTCTTTAGAAAGAAATCCATTTAAGAAGGTAGACTTTACATCCATTTGATATAAATTGCTCCTTTGAAGGCTGTAAATGCAAGTAGCATTCTATTGTCCTATAGCCTAGCTATTGGTACAAAGGTTTCATCATAATCAATTCTCCCTTATTGACTATAACCTTGTGCAACCAGCCTTGCTTTATTTTTGATAACTTTTGCAGCCTAATCTAGCTTGTTTCTAAACATCCACTTTGTTCTAATGATGGACTTTCTCTTAAGTTTCTTTAGATGTGTCCAGACCATGCTCTTCAGAAATTGATCCAACTCTTCGCTCATAGCATTCACCTAGCTTTGATCATTTAGTGCCTCTTTAATGCTTTATGGTTCTATTGTGGATAAGAATGTACATTTGGTTTCATTTCTGAAAGATGATATTGTTCTAACACCTTTAAAAATATCCCTAAGCACTTGATTCTAAGAAACTGCTCTTAGATCAGAAACTCCTTTGTAGTTTTTGTACACTTGTTGTTCTGCAGTATCTCCTTAGACTTGAGAAAGCTCTTCATCATGTTCAGAAAGTATGTCATTCTCAAAAAATCACTTTTTGAAAGCTTTGGGTTTCTGAGATAGGCGCTTTTTCATGTTTACTTTTTGAATCTTGTGCTTTCTCAGTTTACTTTTTGAAGTTTATGCTTTCTCATATTTGCTTTCTGAAGGTTCCCTAATGCTCAATTTCTTTAGGTCTTCTTCAAGATCAACCAAGTCTTGAAAAAAGTCCTTCTTATGTTCTTTGAACTTGATATGGATTGTTTCTTTAACACATAATGTTATTTTATTATAGACCCTATGTGCTTTAGAAACTGAGGAATACCCTAAGAAAATACCATTATTAGATTCGGGATCAAACTTTATGAGCATGTGCCTTGTGTTAAGTATGAAACAATTATATCCAGAGATAAGAAAATATGATGTGTTGGATTTTCTTCCTTTTCAAAACTCATAAGGCATTTTCTTGAGGATAAGTCTTAAGAAAACTCTATATTGAATACAGCAAGAGACATTAACAATCTCCACCTAGAAACCTTTTGATAAACCACTTACTAAAAGTATTGTTCTTGCCATATTTTGCAAGTTTTTATTATTCTTTTCGGCTACCCCATTTTGTTGGGAAGTTCTAGTAGAAGAGAACTTACAAGAAATGCCATGGTTTTCAAAACAATTTTAAAAAATATGGTTTTCATATTCTCCTCCATGATTTTATCTAATAGAAGCAATTTGAATATCTTTCTCATTGGAAACCCATTTTGCAAATACTTTAAACTTTTCAATCACCTAATCGTTAGAAGCTAAGCAAAAAGACCCATGTAAATCTAGAGTAATCATCCACAATGACAAAACAATATCTCATTCCAGCAAGACTTGCAATCTTTGTTGGTCCAAAGAGATCCATGTGTAAAAGCTCTAGTGGCCTAGTAGTTGAAACCACATTTTTTGTAATGGAAAGAAGCATTGGTTTGCTTGCTGTTCTCATGGAAATCCTAACTAATATTTTAACAAGCTTTTTCTGGGATAACTTAGAAATTAACTTCATATTAGCATGACTAAGTTTCTTATGCCATCGCCACTTATCATCCACAAAGGATACTAGGGATTTTACATTCTGATCTAAGAGGTCATCCAAGAATAACACATAGGTGTTATCATATCTCTTGCCAGAGAGAATGACTTGTCTAGAAACTGGATTCAACACATGGCATGCTTTGGCATCAAACCATACATTGAAGCCTTGGTCACAAAATTGACTAATGCTTAATAGGATAAGCCAAGCGATCAACTAATAATGCATAAGAAATTTGTTGAGAATCATCCTTACCAATATTTCCAATGCTAGTTACCCTTGCTTTATCTCCATCAGTGAATTTCACTTAACCTAAGTTCTTTGGCTTCAATTTACTGAACCATTTGTTCTTTCCTAATATGTGTCTAGAGTGTCCCCTGTCTATGTACAACTTGTCATCCTTCTCAACATGTGTTCTAAGGCACGCCTACAATAGAAATGGTTTTGATTTCGGGTACCCACATCTTCTTCGGTTTTTTGGGGTTAGTAGCCTTAGGGGGTGGTTTCTGACCTACTTGTTTGCCTTGTTTATCATATGGCATTTGTTAGGTAGATGCCTCTTCTTATGACAAAAAACACATGAGGTTTTAATTTTCACTTTCTTAGATGAGGTTGCAGTTACTTTCTCATCCATTTCCTTTTCATAACTAATTCTAGTTTTTTGAAAATAAGGTCTCTGACCACCAACCATTATGTTTAAAAACTTGGAGCTATTTACCATCTTTTCTAAGTCTAATGTGAGAAGTTTTGAAGTTTACTCAAGTTCAAAAATCTTTTTCTGAGCTTTTTGATCCTGTCATAAACTTTAGTTTCTAAGGCTTTGAGTTTGACATTTAGAAACTTATTTTCTCTTTGAATTTCTTGTTTCTCAAGCCTTAGATTCTTAAAGTCATTTTTTACTTTCTCAAGCTCTAAAGTAACTTTCTAATGGTTCTTTTTGAAAGAAAGGTAATGAGAAGTTAATATTTGAGAATTTTCTACCAACTCATCGTACAATCTTAAAAGCTCATCATAAGAAAGTTTAGTTTCTAAAGGTTCTTTTACCTCCATTTCTTTTTCAGAAACGTAATTAGCCAGCAAGCATAAGTTGGCAACATCCTCCAACTTGTCTTGGGTTTTTGAATCCTCTTTTTGATCTTCTGAGTCACTCCATGTGGCTAGCATTACTTGCTCTTAGGGATGAACTTTTTCTGTGAACCTTTGAGCTTATGACACTCGGTTTTGAAGTGTCCTTTCTCACCACAAGTTACGTTGTCCAACTTTCCCTTAAACTTCTTGTCCTTTCTGAAGTTGGATTCTTTCTTCTTTTTGATCCTGCTTTGCCATGCTCTTGATATCTTTTTCACAAGCATAAAGATTTCATCTTCCTGTTCTTCTTCTAATTCTTCTTATGAATATTCTTCATCATTAGAGGCCTTGATAACCTTCATTGCCTTCCCTTTGTTTTGCTTTCTGTAGGAGGTCTTTAAACCAACAAATTTATTTTTCTTGATGGCTTCACCATGGACTTCAGAGGGTACAACTTTATGAGTCTTAAGAAACCCAATAAAAGAATCTAAGCTAAGGATTAAAGGTCCTTAGATTATGTGATAACTATGACCTTGCAAAGCCACTTGGATAGGATACTTTACAAGATTTTTCTAGCCATAACAGAGTTTGAGTATCTTTTACCTAAGTCCTTGAGGTGGTTGATGATATTCACGAATTTGGTTGTCATTTCATCAATATTTTCTTATTCAATCATCTAGAACATCTCATACTGATGAACCAGCATGCTTATTTTTGTCTCCTTGACTTGATCTGTTCCTTTATGGAGCATGTGTAATTTGTCCTAGATTTTCTTTAGTGTGTCACAAGCAATATCTTATCATATTAAACTTCGCTTAGAGCACAGTTAAGGAGATATTTAGCCTTGGAGTTTAATTGAACTCTTGCTTTGTGTTTTATTGTCCATTTGCTTTTGGGAACTTCTCCAGGTAGAAGGTCCACCTTTATTTCCTAGCATATCTTCTATAGGAATGTAATCTCCTTCTTGTATTGTCTCTCACAAGTCAAGACTTGTGTATTTGATGAGTAGTTCTATTCTATCTCTCCAATATGTATAATCACCACCATTGAAGAATAGGGGTCTAATTATGGAGTGTCATTTGGCAATATGTACATTGTTGTGTACCATCTTCTTTCATGATCTTCGCCTCTACAACCATTTGGATGCTTAACCCTTTAGAAGCCTGGGCTTTGATACTAATTGTATGTGAAATACAGAATAAGAAGGGGGTTGGATCATGCTTCTAAATTCTTTTAGTTTCTGAAATCTAAAACAAAGTCAATCAAATGTATACGCTTGAAGGCAGTGGAAAGACACAAGTTAATATCTTTTAGAAAGTTACTTTGTAAGGTAGTTAGAAACTTAGTGAGCTTCAGAAACAGTTTTCAATTAATTTTCAAAAACCACACAACAAAAACTAAAACAAGTGCTAAATGTTAAAGGGATAGATAAATAAAGATATTACTCAGGAATTTTTAAACTAGTTTGGCCAAGTACTACCTATATATAGTTCTCAACAAACTAGTTAAGTTCTGCTAAGCAACCATTTTCTCAACCTGAGAAAGTAAGATATTCTTTGAATAGACTTCTCAAGCTATCTCTACTGAGCATTAGGTACATTTTACTCTTAACCATAAGTAGTTTTATACTACCTCTCTAAGCTAATCTCACTTAATCACTACTGGATCAGGGTATAATGAGTAATAAGGTTTGGTTTTAGAACACTCTAAGAAAACACTCAAGTTTCTTAAGATAATACAATGTTTGAGGAAATGACTTGAGGGACTTCTTTCAAATCTTCAAATGAAGTATTTTAGATAAAATGTACAAGAAAAAAGATTTTCTTTGTAGAAATAGAAAAATGAACTTTAGAAATTTATTGGGAGTTTTAGAGTTATGAGCGCAAAAGTTCCTACAAGTTTGAAGGGTTTCTCCTTTTATACTTGGATTTTGAATGGACTATTGTGCCTTGATTTTTTCCCCCTTTTGACACATGTTGATCATCTTTTTAGTCTCCTAGGATATGTCTTCTAGAACTATATGCTGAGCTGTGTCAATGTTGTCCTTGCTAGTACAAAATCTGTTGATAATGGTTTTCGAATAAAACTAGAAAATATTTTCACATTCTGAACATGGTTTCTGAACTTTTTCTTCTAGAAGGTGAGGAATGTCCAAGTATAAAGTTGATGTGTTACTGTCAATACTTTCTGGGAGTTGACTTAATTTGAAATTCAGATTATTATTCAGTTTCTTTTGATGAAGTGTAGTTTCTGATGTATATCAGTTTTCTGATGTAGTTCTACACTTTCTAAGCCATTTATTTGTCTTTTGAACTTATCACTTAGGTTGATAGGTATCTTTTTATGATTTAGATAATTTTCAGAGATGATAACTAAAGTGATTGATGATGATGTGCTTAAGACAACTATGAGAAATCACTTTCTCAACTAGACACAACACTTTCTAAATATGTCAATCACTTTCTGAATATGTCAATCACTTTCTAAAGACTCAGACTTAGTTGCTGATGTTTTATATTGCTTTCTTATATCTCTTAAATCTTTCAACTCACTTTGAACTATTTTTCACATTATTAGGATATTGAATCCTTTTGAATAAGATTTTAATCATGTTAAAACATGATGTTGTGAAAAATATGTCATGAATTGAGTTTGTATGTGTATGAGAATAGTCTTGTTAAACACCTCAAAAACTCAAGAAAGTTATTAGTCATTTCTCCAAAATATTTTTGCAAAATTTGCTTTGTTATTATACAAAACATATTTAATAAAGGCTTTCTGAAGGGTTCTAAAGCTAACACATAATACCGAACTGCAACATTTCTAATTTTATTTGAGTTGCACTTCTTTAGATTAACTAAGATGTAACCTTGGGGCCATGATGGATGGATTGCTTTTGGGTATCCATTAACAATCCTAGTGCTTTGGATGAGCCAATTGTGCTACATGATAATAGGGTCATATTTTGATTTATATCATTGATCTCTTTATTTTAAAATGAATTAAAATGTAAACTTAGGAAAATATAGGGTGATGATTAGCACATGACTTTCTCATGTGTAATTTACACATGAGATGATCTACTCTCACTTTTTTATTCATTTTAAAATAAAGAGATCAAGGGTGTAGATTAAAATATGATTTTTCTTATGTAAACTACATGTGAAAGGAATAAGAGGATTTATTCCCTAGAAAAGTAAACTTAGGAAAGGGGGATGATTAGCACATGACTCTCATGTAATTTACACATGAAAGGATCCAATCCCTATATATGGACACTAGAAGTAGTCAGTAAAAAGAAAACAGTACTGGATTGGCCAGTCCAATTAGTTGAACCGAGAACCTACTAGGTCTTTGGTCGGTTAAACCTTAAGAACCTCTTTTGATAGAATTATTGGTGAACTGCTTCAAAGTGTCCAAAAACTAGTGCACCAACCAAGATCATCCGGTCAGGTGGTTTTAAAAGGAAAAATTTTTTTGGTCTAACAAGCACTGTTTTACATGTAAAAAAGAAAAAAAAAAGAACTTGAAATTGAAGCCTGATTGTTTCTCTTCCTTTCCTTCCTTCCATTTGGCTTTGTGCTAGTAGTATAACTGAGAATTTGAGGCCAAACTGTGAGAGAGGACCTATAAAGCCCCTCATCGCAACATGTTTGTTGGCAAATAACCGCCTTTTATCGCGTCGTTCACTGCTGCTTCAAACTCAGAGATTTAGTAGGTGAGTTAGGGGGCCTTTTCTTTGGTGTTTAGCATTTTGGTTTTAGGAGGTTTCTCTTTTGTATTCAATCTTGCAGATCTCACCGAACCCCTCTTTCTCTTTATACAAACCTCGATAGTAATCAAGGTTTTTTTTTCTCTTTCTCGGCACTTCATTTTATGTATGTCCATCTATTTTTTCTCTCTTCATTTTACATGTGTCTTTCTATTTTTTTTCTTCCTTCTCAAACTGTATGCGATTAGGTTTTCTCCCTATTTGCTCACATTGATTCATGTAACCCTGTTCAAGATCACAATGAATTGTCAAACCATATATAACCCAAAGTCCTAAAGCACTATCAATGCTAGGTCTAGCTTGAAGCAATGTCTTTCTTGCTTCTATCAACTAATTTAATATTTGTTTTTAAATAAAATTTCAAGTCCAAATTATGTAAATAAAAAGTACAATAATGTTTTATTGTGCAAACAAAATTTTTATGTTATTGACTATTATGATATTATGACCTATAAGCATGTGGATTAATGCTATGTTTTATTAGAAGTTATGTTATAGATTTGATCTTGATGGATAATGTATATTTTGATTAAGCTAGTTGCTCAAAGAATATAATTGTATGATCTCTTATCAGTGGGGCAAGGCAAGTGTTGTAGCAGACGTGTTGAGCAGAAAGTCTTCGAGCAGTTTGGCCCATATTGCACCCGTGGGGCAACCGTTGATAGAAGATATCCATAAGTTAGAGTAAAGGAAGTCCAGTTTGGTCTTGATGATTTATATGCCTTTCTTGCTCACATTAGAGCTCAGTTAACCCTAGTGGAGTATATTAAGGCACAACAAAGAGTGGACTCCAAGTTGGTCAAGCTAGTGGAGGATGTTCACAAAGGAGAGAATATTGAGTTCTCAGTTGATGTAAAGGACGTATTGCACTTTGGTGACTACTTGTTTATACTCAATATAGGTGAGCTAAAGAGAAAGGTGATGTAAGAGTCTCATAACACAACATACTCCATTAACCTAGGTTCAGCAAAGATATATCAAGATCTCAGACAATTATACTGGTGGGAAGGCATAAAGAGAAATATTGGTGACTTTGTAACACAGTGTTTGGTGTGTCAGCAAGTCAAGGCTAAGCACCAAAGACCTGTAAGGTTTCTTCAGCAGATAAGGATCCCAGAGTAGAAGTGGGAGGGAATAACATGGACTTTATAGTCAGGTTACCTCAGACCACAAAGGGCTTGGATTCCATATGGGTGATCATGGATAAAATGACTAAGTCAACCTACTTCTTACCAGTGAAGACGATATTCAGCACAATACAGCATGCCTGACTGTACATTGATAAGATTGTTAGACTCCATGACGTGCTAGTGTCCATTACATCAGATAGAGGGTCCCAATTCACCTCACGGTTTGGAAAGCATTTTAAGAAGCTCTTAGGACACATGTGGACTTGAACGCAACCTTTCATCCACAGGCAAATGGCCAGTCAGAAAGAACAATTTAGAAATTAATGGACATCCTCAGAGCTTGTGTATTAGATTGGTAGTTGGTATGACCACTTGTCACTAATAGAGTTCTCATACAAAAACAATTATCAAGCAAGCATCCAGATGGCACCATTCAAAGCCTTGTACAAGAGATGCTCCAAATCTCGTATTGGTTAGTTTGAGCTTGGGGAAGCTAAGACCCTAAGCCTAGAGTTGGTTCAAAAGACTCAACAGAAGGTTCAGCTGATCAGAGAAAGGTTATTGGCAGCTCAATCTAAATAGAAATCTTATTAATCAATGTTGAGACTTGGAGTTTACGGTGGGTGACCACGTGTTCTTGCCGATATCGCCTCTGAAAGGGGTGGTGAGGTTTCATAAGTGGGGAAAGTTGACCCCTCGCTATATTAGCCCATTTGTGATCCTAGAGAGAGTATGAGTGATGGTCTACCAGTTGGCATTGCCTTCTAGCTTATGAGTTATTCACCCAGTTTTCCATGTCACCATGGTTAGAAAGTATATGCTTGATTAGTCTTAGGTGCTTATATTGTAAGTGATCCAAGTTGATGAGAACTTGTCATATGAAGAAAAATCGATTGCCATCATGAATAACCAGACCAAGAAGTTTCACTCGAAGGAGATAGCCTCAATGAAAGTCATTTAGAGGAACCACTATGACAAGGAAGCAACTTGGGAAGTCAAAGAAGCCATGAGAATCAAATCCGCCCTTTTTCCCTCCACAAGGTATGTTGTTAAGAATTAGGAATCAAATCTCTTCTAAGGGCGAGTATATATTACTTCAAGTTCACATGTCCTTAAGCTAGCCTACTATGGCCTTAGGGTTCCTTGGGATCCACCCATATCGCTTGAAAGGTCCCGAATGCCTGAAAGACCCTTAGTATGTAGAACATGTGTTTCTCATACTACTATAGTGGTCTTAGACCACTATAGTAGTGGTAGGTGCCAAGGGCACCATTCGCGGTTCATAGTGATCACTATAGCGGTCCAAGACCACTATAGCGATCAAGTGCATGAGCTGACTGAGTTTGGGGTCTCTGTCAACCGTTATAGCAATCTTGTATTATTCCAGATAGGTGTTCTAGGTGTGTTGACTACTATAGCTATCATAAACTGCTATAGCAGTACCCCTCGACACCTAAACAATGCAAAATGACGCAGTTTTGATTAGTAACCCTCAACCCTATAAATACCCTTCCTTACAAGATTTTTTGCCCTAAAAACATAGAAACCTAGTTTCCCTTCTTCTTTCTACCTCCCTAGTCTCAACCACACTTAATCCTACCTCCCTTAAGCTCCAAGGTAAGGATTTACCTATGGTTTATGATAGATTTTTCTCCTTCCTTTTATGGGTGTTGTCATTTTCCTATTTTTGTCAAGTTTAGGTACTCCTCCAAAGTTCATAAAGTTTATTAGAGTTGTTTTAAAGTTATCATAGATTATTCATGGATTTTATTCTAATTATGGCAGACATTGGAGTTCCCTACTCCATGGACTTTCGTTGGTGCTGAAACCACTAGTTCCTCCCCCCTATGTGAGTGGGTTCAATTTTCTGGCTGTTTTTTTGGTTATTATAGATAATCTCTTAGCCCCATAGCATAAATGCATGATTTTAAAGACTATTTCTTGAGAATTTTACCAAGTTTATGAATTTTATGTTTTCAAATGAGCATGAAAATTGTATTATAAAGCACATGAAACCATTTTGTTTCTAAAATAATTCTGAGTACCCAGATTATGAATATTGATATATATAGAGATATCATGATTACCAAATGTTGCCAATATATATATGAGATTTTTACTTGTAAGTGCAGAGATAGAGTACAGTTATGAACATTTAGAGTAAGATTACCTCATTTTCATGATTTTAAAACTAAACAATAGTTACAGAAAAATAGATAGTGAGTTAACGGCTGTGAGAGATCGTTAACCTTGATATCAAGTTGTTCACTGGAAGACAATCTGTAACATCCTCTGCTGCTTTATGGATTGACGATTGTCTCCACAAATCAACACGGGTCTTTTCAGCATACTTTGTCCTTACTCACATGCCTTCCTAGGAAACCTTCCCAAGAGGTCACCCATCCTAACATTGTTCCAAGTCAAGCACGCTTAATTGTGGAGTTCTTTAGTGATAGGCTACTAAAAAGAAGATGCATCTTGTTGGTATAGGTAGTACAAATCAATTCATATAAGCCCTCCTTAGCTGCATAGTCCCATACCTACACAGTCTCTAGATCCCTCTCATTTGGGGTTTGTAATTGGTTTATTCATGCACCCCTCTGCTTAGAAGTCTACTAAGAGCCGCTCCTTATCCGTGCCTTCTTGCACCGGCGATCACTCCCCGACTTCGTCATTGGGCATTACATGCCTACCAGCTTCTGCTTGGTTTGTCCCCAAATCACATCGTACTAGGAGAGATACAGGCTCTGATACCACTTTGTCACAATCCAAAATTCATGACTAGCACATAAGAGATATTGTCCCTTATAGAAGCCTACTGAAGATAATTTCATGCAATCATGCGTAGTAACTTACTAAATTAATGCTTATAAATCATAATAATAAATAAAAATAAAATAAAATATATATATATATAATAGAAATACGAAAAGTTAGTTGTTCAACGTTCAATATTAAACATGGAAGTGAGGTAGCTTTGCGTGTGGCATGGAGCTTGTTGTTGGGTTTTTTTTTAATACCAGTATAAATTTTGCACATTATAGTATTCTTATACATTCTTTCAAGAACCCTAGCCGCCTAAGGATTTTTCACTAGAGAGAAAAACAATTTCTCTCAACCCTCTTCTATTAATCTCATCCGGTAGGTGCTCTCACCCTTATTCTTATATAGTTTTGAGTTAAACAAATCTTTAGATAATTATGGTATGATTTTCTCTTCCTATTCAATTCCAAGTCATTCGTAATTCTTGTCTATAATTCCATGGTAGTTGATGTTAGCTCCAGAACCCTTGCCCTCATGTGTTTTGAATGACAACAAAACCAATTTAAAGAAAACACTTTGAAGAATGACTTATGTTTCTCTCTGAGTTTCTTGTAAGTGTTTAACAGGCTCCATCAATTAGCAAGCATAAGGATAACACAAATAAGTGTATATATATTTCACTATGCATGTGTAAACATGTTACAAGTTCTATTATGTTAAAGAAGTGAAATTATATCATTATCTACACTTCTAATAACTAATGATCAAAAGAAGGTTTCAATGCTACAAGAAATCAAAGAAAAATACTTTAGAAAGTAGCATTAGACATCAGAAAGTATGCTTACATAAAGAAATCAAGCATCCTCTGAAGACTAGACGACACACCACTATCAATCATTATGTCCATATAGTTTCTGTCATAAACGAATAATGATTGAAGCTGTAAAGACTCTTTATTCACCAAGGAAATGATATCATGCTTTAGAAAGTTCATGTATCAAAATAGTGTATTCTACATTACTCGAAATAAGGGAAAATTTGAAATTCAAATTTCAAGATTACTTGTGAAAAGTCAAATTTCAGTGTCAGAATTGGTAAATCATCTCTTTTGTCTTCAAAATTCAACTGTCAAAATGTTCTAAAAGAAGGTGTTTAGAAACAATGGTTCAAAAAGTAAGAGGCAACTTCGAAAGATCATAAAAAATCTCTCTTATCTCACAACGGCTTCTAGAGACTGATCTGATAAAGCAGACACAAATAGATTATCAACATGTGTCCTTGAAAGGTCTATTTAAAGACAACAGTCTCAAGGAAAATCTCTATATATAGAGATGCAGCACTCTTCATAAAGACAGGACTAATATTGATCAAAAAGTACAAAAACACTATCAAGTTTTCTCTCCATCTGGTTGTACAATTTTATCACTTACTGTAAATCATTTCCTTGTACAAAATCTTCTCTCAACACTTCATTATTCATACATTCTTTTGAAGAAGAATTTTTTTTGAAAGAAGTCATTCAAGATTGTCAAGATCTTTTCATTGTATATCTAAAAGAAATCTTGAGTGTAAGTCAGTTTGAGTGGCAACCCAAACTTGTAACCATTGTAACCTTGATCCAGTAGAGATTAGTGTAAGATAGCTTAAAGAGGCTTTTTAAATACTACTTGCATCGTGACAGTAAACTAGTCCTATTGGTCATGGATTTAGCTTGGAGAGGCTAGTTCAAGACTACTCAGTTCAGCTTGAAGAGGCTGGTAAAGAACTACTTGGTGTGAGACAGTAGAAGTGTCTACTGGTCGATTGAACAAAGCTTGAGAAGGCTACTGAAAAGACTATCTTGACTCTTTCTCTAGTTGGAAGAAGAAGTAGTGAAGCTCAACAGTGGTTGAGAACTGGATGTAGGCAAGATTGGCCGAACCAATATAAATCCTTCTATGTTCGTTTTTCTCTTTTCTTTATCTCTTTACTTTTTGTTCTTATTTAAAGTTTAAAAGCTTTCAAAAATCTCTTTGTCATCTTACCTTATTTTGTCAAATTCAAAAAGTCAGCTTTCTGGAGGTGCTTAATGATATTTTCCACTGCGCTACAAGTTCATCTTGATAACTTTTTCAGTTTAGTTTTTCAAATTTGAAGTAAAGGTAGAAAAAGGAAAAAGCACAATTCAACCCCCTTCTTGTGTGACTTTCTGCTTATAGTTGAGAGTGCCATTCCAATTCTCCTATATTATATAGGCAGTGGTCAGACATTCCCGGTAACAAACGGTGAGTGGGTTTAAGCTCATGACCATACTTTTAGTCATTATTAGTATTTTCTCAGTATTATATAAATTATTTATGAAATTTTAGAATGACTTATGCCAAATACATGCTTTCACAGATTATGCCAATTTTTTAGAAAAATTATTGTTTTTCACAGTATTTATGAAAACCTTATTTTAGAAAGCTCATGGGACCATATTTGATATTTTGCATGTTATAAATATCTTCTTGCAATTCATGACATTATGAGACCTTGGTTTAATGTTTACAGCAAAAATATTGATTACTATGTTTCAGACTAGGGATTTCCTATAAGATTTTAGAACATCAGATATGATTTATTGAAAGTATTGAACAAAATATGATTTATAACAATTGTCAGATATATACTTTGCTGGCTTTTGAAATCACTATGTCTATAAGCTGGTGATCCCTTGGGCATGATTTTAGAACCTTAGTTATAGTAAAGTCATATTGTTAGAATATAACAATTGTTAGATACATACTCTGTTAACTTCTGAAATCACTATGCCTGCAAGTTGGTGACCCTTGGACATGATTTTAGAACTTCAGTTATGCAACAGTCATATTGTTAAAATTATATGAATTCAGAGCTTTTAGATTTATTCAATTTTATTGCAAGTTATTATTATTTTAATAATTAGTGAGAAATAGAGCAGTGAATTAATGACTGCAGGAATGATTATTAACCTTGGTACTAAGTGGTCCGCTAGGGGACTAGCTCACCCACAATATGGGACCTAGTTAGATGTCTATCAAATTAGCCATTGGCTCAAATTTAGCTATTCAGCTTAGATATTTATATACATAATAATTCTTGTTTCTCTACTAGTCATTGCCATGATTTCAGATAAATTGTTATTTCAATATAGTTATATGTATCTAAATACATAAGATTTTTTTTTCAGTTGCATGTATATGTTATGTATGTTATTGTTGTCTCATGTGGGTTGTGAGCGAAGACTTACTCATTAAGTTTTGATGAACTCACCCCTCATTTTTCCTCCCCCTTATAGTTACAGCTGCAAATCTTATTATTGTTCAATCTCAGCCTCAGAAGCCATGTAGATATTCTATTGGTGAGCTTCACTTTGTAGTGAAGTTTAAATTAGGATCATATTAGAATAGAGCGCTCAAGTAACGTGCAAGCAAGGTCCTCGGACATCATTTAGCATGCATGGTTATTTTAAGGTTATATCATTTTATATAATTTCTTCCGTAAACATGATTTAAGATTGTTTATTTTAGTTATGGGTTTTGGAATGATTTAGAATAATTAAATTTTTTATGTATTTTATTAATAAAGTTTATAAGAAGTTTTGAGGAATTTATTTATTTAATTATTTATTTATTATTATGATTTATTATAAGGGTAATGATATTTTGACACCCAAAAAGTGGGTGTCTACTCAGACATCTACTTTATAATGACTGGATGTGATGGTGGTCCCCACTTATACTTAACATCCATCATATCCAATGCTTATAAAGTGGATGTCTAAATAGACACCTACTTTTTAGGTGTCAAAATAGCATTACTCTTATTATAAACATTAATTTAGTAAGTTACTATGCATAATTGCAGGAAATTATTTTCAGAAAGTTTCCATAAGGGACAATATCCCTTATGTGCTGGTCATGATTTTTGGTTTGTGACACAATCTTACCCTATTAGAGAAAATCAGATATGGAACCTAGTTAGGTGTCCAACTCAAGACCTTATGAGGTACACATAGAGATCATAGTAATTCCAGAGATTATTTTTGTTATGCTATATATATATATATATATATATATATATATATATATATATATATATATATATATATGTATGTATAACCAAAGATTTCTGTTTCTCCATTAGACTACTATTTTTTTTATTTATATATATTATTGGTTTTGAGATTAGTATGTATGTATATATGAAAAATGGTTTCAAAGCTTATGCATTTGATATTATGATTATATGTATGTTTGTTGGTTGTCTCATGTGACGATTATGGGTGAGAATATATTCAATGAATTTTAGATAGAACTCACCCCTCTCCTTTCTTTCCCTGACAGATACAGCAGCTGCTCCCGATCCTTCTTAGCCTCCTCCCTAATAACATTAGAGTTTCCAGTTTGATAAGTTTTACTTCAAAGTGAAGTATCTTTTGAGTTTTGTTAGAATGCTCCAATGATTGTGTGGACAGGGTCCCGGACCACACATGTTTTTGCATTTTATTTATCATGATCCAGATTCATTATGTATTTAATTTACGATTATATAGGTTTCATGGTTCTTTGGGCAGAGCATTTGAACATATATTGTATTATATTTACAGATTCAGACTCGATTTATGATATGGATTAAACATGTTTATTATGCTTAAAAAATACAAGTTGTTTTATACTTAAAATGGATTTTATGTATAAATTATGAATACAATACAACTCAATGACCATGTGGCTTACATGGAGATAGGATTCCTCACATGCTGGTCATGTTCCCAAATCGAGCCGTTACATGAAAATACAAAAAATAACCTTCTACCAAATCATTCTCACCCCTCATTCTATTTTCACTATCACAGCTGCAATAATTGAATTGTTCCATTACATTTTGTTTTGTGCATGTATTATTTTATAACTAAACAAAACATAACTCAATAATAAAAAATATATATACATAATTATTTTAATAAGCCCAATAAATATTACATAACATAAACAAATATAAAATATTAAAGAATTGATTCTATTTTATTTAAATGTTTTCACTAATTACATTTAGTTAAAAATAAATAAGGAATAAAAATATTTTTATATAAAAAAATACATGTGAAAAAAATATTGGGAAATTAAAATATCTTTCGTAGAAAGTGACTTTTTGTATCCTTACTTGTAATATTACTAAAAAAAATGTATTTCTATATCTACTATATCCAAATAGTTTAACAACTTTTTATTTTAATAAAAAATACTTCTATAATTACATCCAAATGTATAAAAAATTTTAACTTTTGCTTCTGATTCTACTTTTACTTTTGAAGAATCTGAAGAAGTATTTCTTTCAAAATTTTAATCAAACGAGCCCATCATTCATTATTTTATGAGTCATGTAAATAGAAGTATATGATTAGATGCTATTTTTACTCAAATATAATACATTAAAACTAATCTCTATAAGTTATATTAATTTATTTGTATTTCTATTATCGTAGAACAAGTTCCAGAACTTTGTCACACGTTCTGCTTAATGGAGTTGGGAAGTCGTAAAACACAATTTTCCCTAATTAAGAATCTATTGACACAAACAATTGTACAATCATTTGGTTAAAAAAAAATTGTTTGTTATATAATGGTATGTTTTTGTCAGACACCTTAAAAAAAATAGCACTGAACAAAGATTAACTAACGGGATGATATGTGCAGAAGTCTATTTTACAAATATTTGCGTGCGTTTTCTTTTCTTTCTTTCTTTCCTTTTTTTTTTTTTTGAAAAAAGAATAAAGGCAATATGGGAAATGAGTACTGTAAATTTGAATGTCTCAAAACAAATTTGCACTAGTGCTGTATGCCTGTATCCACTTGCTAGTACTTGGTCCATGATGCAAAAAAATTTAAGTTAGAATTTTGCTGCATATTTCTGAAAGAATGTATCTAGGGCCTGCAGGTCTAGATTGGTCCTCAACCAACGAATTCATTGCACAATTATTCAGAACCCACAAAACTTTCGAGTGAAAATCTATGTTAAAAAAAAAAAAAACTACGAGATTTCGCTAGCTAGAGATAAAATGCAACAAGGGTTCAGAGCCGACGTTTTCTGGAAAGAAATTCAGAAAATAGAACTATTGAAGTTCACAAGTGATGAATCTTGCCTAATTATCCAGAAGCGAAAATCCAGCTTTACAATTGTTGTAATGTTCTTATTAAAACGTTTTGCAAAATACACATAGTATTAATGTTTCACTACTAGTTAAATGATCCACAGTTATAAGAATAAAGATATTCTTGCTAACACACATTTCTGGAGTTCCATACAAACAAACATGTGCTGGTGGAGATTCAGAGGATCGAGAGATTAAAAAAAAAAAAAAGGGAAATTGTTAGGATTTAGAGAAAATGAGAGCACGAGTGTAATGCAGAAATTGTGAGAATTTACTATGTGGGATCTGAAAATCTAACAGGAAGGTATCACTAACAAGCAAAAAATCCCAAGGTTGGGAGAAAGAATGTTTTGTGCATTAACAAGGTTTCGAAACCTTATCAGTTGACGTTTCAATTGTAGCAAATCATGGAGTACCTACAAGCAATAAATGCAAAAGGATAAGATGATTTCTTTTTTGGAAAAACAGGAAAGGAAAAAGAACATCGAATTCTGGTAGATATGGTTCCCCACCTCAATCCTTAGGATAACTAGGTCGACTAGCCCAAGCCGAAAGACTATGTTGACTATTCCAATAATTATCAGGTTCACCAAGCTTACTCGCCCAATTCTCAAATTCATCAAGTTGACTTGCCCAGTCCATAGAGTTACCGAGTTGATTTGCCCAATTCTCATGATTGCCAGGTTGACTAGTCCAAGTGAGATCATCAAGTTGACTGGCCCAATCTTCAAATTCATCAGGATGACCAACTTTGTTCACAGCCTCACCAAACTGATTTTCAGTGTCCTCAAGCATACCAATTTGATTTGCACAATCTTCAAATTTACCATGTTGAATGGCCCCATCCACATGCTCATGATTTGTAGAACCTACAGTTACCTCAACTTGACTAGCCCAATCTACCACCCCATCACTCTGATTAACTGGCATCATAGAAGTAGGAATATGTTGGCCATTAGAGATGTTCTGCAAAAAATTGAGCTGAGTTGGGTTTGAGGCGGCACCCTCCAATTGAGCCATGTTTTGCTTGAAATTGGAATTGGCTTCAATTTGATTCTTGCTTTTCATCATAATTCTATGATTGCACTCTTCAATCTTAGCATTCAACACAGCAACAAAGCTTCCCACTTGCTCCACACCTAGCCTAGTGAAACTTGGATCCCAAGTAGGATACTTGATTTTGAGGATATCTTTCTTCACTTTGGAGATCTCAGCTTTAGTCTTGTTACTCCTAAACTCAAAAAAATCTTTTAGATGAAAATTCGTAGGAGCTTTTTCATTCTTCTGAAGCTCATACTTTTCAATAATGGAGCGTGCTTTTGTGGAGTCTTTTGGCCAAATCATAGGTTGACCATTGTCATTGTTATCATAAACAATCAAGCAGGCTTCAACATCATTACACTTGCTTGAAAATTCATTCATTTTCTTCGTTAGTCCATTCCATCTTCGCATGAAAGTTAATTTTCGATTTTTATCATTTTCGATGCATTTCAAAGCTAGTTTTGCACGACCCATTTTCTTTAACACCTGCGAGTATATGTACATACAAAAGTTAGTCAATAAAATAGAATTTAGTCTCATTAAATGTAAGAGAGAGAGAGAATCAACACACAAAATTATAATTAATTGCTCTTCTTGGTGATAATTTTTCAAAAAAGAAAAAAAGAATCCTCTTGAATTTCTTAAGAAAGGAACGGTTTTAAAGAAAGAAAAAAAAAATCATAAAAAGGCAAGTGCAAACAAAGAAAAACGGAATTTTTTTTTTTTAGCAATTACTCACAAGATTTTGAGTTAAGATTAAGTAAACTCCTAATCAAATAACTCCTGGGATTAAAAATGCAAAATTCACAAGAGAAGGAAAAACGATTATCATTCCCTAACTAAAAACAAAAGAATCCATCTCCTTTTCTTGATTCTCACGTCCTGTTAAGGAAGTTAAACAAACATAGATTTCTTTCTTTGAAAATTTAAACAGGGATGTCATTGTTGGTTCCTTAAGTAGACTCGTATCATCATCGTCAATGCCCCAAGGAATATCCAAAGTCCAAAAGGATAAAAAAGCAAGAAAGCAAACAACCATAAAGAATATCCAAACCTGTACCCATTGTGTTTTTAACAAACACATAGGAAAAAGTCTAGCCCAAACTAAACAGGGACAACAAAAAATCTAAGAAAACATGAGGCAGAGAAAAAACAAGAAACAAAACAAAACGGAAACCAGTAAAAAACAGAAAAGGAATAGAACCGAAGAAAAGAATTGCAGAAGGTTAACAAAGGTGTTTGCTGTCATAGAACCGCAACACTACTGGTAGGAATAGCCAAGTTACAAGACCGAGTTGCAAAAATGTTGCTGTCTATCATGAATTACAAACCAGGACACTGCAGACAGTTGAAGAAATTGGAAAATTTCCTCCAATTGAAGAAAGTAAAACAAAGTTGTTTTTTGATTAAGAAGAAAGAAAACAAAACAAAACAATAAAGAAACAACACAGCGCATGAAACAAGTTGAATTGAACAATTCATGTGTATAGTAGTTCTGTCAATTACAAAGAAGGTGGCTTACCTTCTGTGGCTGATTCTGAGACCGTGCTGTGAGAAGCAACGAACAAAAAAGGTAATGTTAGTGTTTAACAGAAGATGAATCTATAGAAAGTTGGACATTAACCTATGACGTTATTATGGACTAAAGTGGGTTTTATAAATTGGGAAACAGAATCAGCATTTAATACCCCCAGAGCAATATATTTTAAGAAAATTATTTTCGATATCGAATTGAAAATACTCGTTGATTGAATATTGATTTCATTTGTTTTTAAAATATTTACTTTTCTCTGCTAGCCCAAAACTAAACCTTTTAAGCACAAAAAATTCTTTTAAACACAAATAAAATCAACATGAAATGATCTTTAATTAATTAATACATGTACTGATTAATGCCAAACTATAAAGATTTATTTGAAAAATTGAGCGATGAATATGCCTAAAACAAAATAATGGACTGTGCCTCCTCATATTCATACACGTGCAAATAAGCACCCTTACGAGATATGAAATAGTTTCTTTCCTTTTTTTTAAGCTTAATTTTGATATATTGACAATACATAACTTACTTACATCATCAAATCATTTTATTTGAATGATTTTTTAATTATTGGCTATGAGACTCAACTATTTTTATTAATATGACAACACATGATTGAATGATAATATTAAAAGGTTTTACACTGTCAGTACATAGAATTAAACTATTAATCTTTGTTACATGGACATGAAATTGTTTAAAAAGAAAATGTAATACCTTGTTTTAGTTTTATAATTCTATTTTAATTCAAATATTTGATTATTTTTTAGTTTAATTTCTATGTACTGAAAATATAAAAAAAATTACACTGTCATATAAGGGAGTAACTATTGTCACTTCTAAATATCTATTATTACTCCCATTTTAATGGCCTTTGTTTGGTATATCCAAAATGCCCTTTTTTTGTCGCTTTTAATTAAAAAATAATTTTTCAAAAATAAAATCATTATAAATTATTACTATAATTTTATGTCACTATTAGTTTGTTGGATTAATTCTAATTTAATTATTTAGAAGTATTTGATATTGTTTTAAATTTTTATTGGATTACTGAATGATGAGCATTGAAAATTAATTTATTCATTACAATTCTTTAATGAAACACGAAGATAAAATGTGATACAGAAATGATCCGATACTAACACGGGATACAGTGAAATTCCTGAAATTTAATATGCTAGGATACATGTATATATATAGTAATTATATATTAAATTTATCAAATTTAAGGTTGTATTATTAATATGTCATTAAATTTATTTGACACTTATCATAAATATTTTAAGAAAATATAAAAAAATACATCAATGATATTTTGTGAACAAATCAACTTGTAAAACCATCAAAAAAAAATAATTTTAACTCATTTTGAAGTATCAGAGTATTAGTATCGATATTGAACATGATATGTCCTAGATATTGGACACAGTGGAATAATGAAGTATCGTCGCATCATACGATTGCATGCATATATCATGTTTATCGTGAAGGAAACCATGTGGCTGAATTTTTTTGTTGAATCTGCTCACTCAGTAAATATTGGTGTGCGCATCATTGAAGACACTCAGCACGGGTGTGGCTCCCTGGTTTGGGATGACCTTTCTGGTGCTTCTTTCATTCGTTCTGTAGCTAGCCTCCCACCCCAAAAAACTATTAATTTTATTTAAAAAAAATTTCTTGATTAATAACTATCTAAGCAATGTAACGGTGATCACTTTTTTATGAAAATATGAAATAAAAACGAATAACAATGAACGTGTATTAACAAGTTATAATATCAATATCACACACGTATAATTATTTTTAAAATAATTATCTAAATATATGAAAAGTAATATTTTTAAAGAAAAAAAAGTTGTTTTAACCCCAAAAAATTTCATCCAAATGCTCACTTATTGTTGGATGACAAATTTTAAGTGTTGCTGTCTGGCTTGGGATAGAGAGTAGGTTAGCATTTGGCTAGAGAATGAAGTGCCCTCTCCTTTTGCAAGAGGGGGTATATATACCGATCGAACATTAGTAAGGGGGACCCACAAGGCATTAAAGGTAGAGATTGTAATTGTGTGCGCGCCCTCACATGTTGGGACGGCGCCCATTGGACTAGGCGAGGATGTGTCCGGGGGTCAGTCCACAAGAGGATGCAAGTCAGTCTAGTATCAACTGATCCACAAGCCCTCCAGCCACGAGCTCAAATGTGAGTGAAGAGGCTAAAGAGTTAGAAATCGAGGTCGACTAGCCCAATCAGTTCACAAGCCCTCTAGCCTAAAGCTTGAATACAAGCAAAGAGGTTGAAAAGTTGGAGAAATCAAAAGTCGGCTCTCCCGACCAGTCTACAAGCCTTCTAGCCTTGAGTCCAATTAAGAGTGAAGGGGCACGACATAAGTCAAGTATAAGGATTGCTTGATCGGTCCACAAGCCCTCCAGGCCCAAGCTTTATTAAGAGCAAAGGGGCTAAGTAATGATAGGCCGAGGTACTAAGTGTCTTCGGCAAATACCTAGTTTGTGAGTGAAGTGAGAAGAGGTAACACGTCATTGCAGTTACTGATGTGTGTCATTGGTTATCTAGGCTAACAAGTGTCCCGGTACGATTGAAGACGATGTGCATCATATCTTACAATGAGAGAGATTGAGTAGTCTTGGCCTAACACAACCCTAATAGTAAAACCATGTTCTTAGTAAAACCATATTGGTGGGTTTCTAATAAATCTATCATTTAAGTGATCATGACCAACTTTGCATGAGTGCTTTATGTAAAGAATTCATCAAACCTCACAACAGCTAATGCAAAGGCTTAAGCTTTTATTTTTTGGGTGTGACCTTGGAGTAGTGACTTCATAATTTGTTGAGGTAATAGGCATATTTGGGGACCAAGTACTGTAAGGTATGGAGTAGCCATAGTTTGGGGTGTTAACCAATTTGGTCATATTTGAATGTTATTTGGGTGGTTGAAACTTATGGACTATCATATTTTACTCTAACTACTATTGATATTGATGCTCAACTTTAATTATTAGTGTTAGTACTAGCTTTCAATGTGAGAATTGAAACTAGGCCTGAATGATTAGAATTTCTAGATATTGGTGAGGTTGCAACGCTTCTAAACATCACCATAGTAGGCTGGCCAAGTATTGCATCTTGCGATGTCAGTCTTGGGGTATAAGACGAGCCTTGTTGTCAAGATTATTAGGCTTAGGAGGATGCCTGATCTGTCGAATCTTGATTAGCATTGATAAAACCCAAGTATAGATAGTATCATTAAATACTAGGTTTGTGTAGTGCCAGTGAATACTAGACTTGCTAGGTGTCGATGAATGCCAAGCTTGCTGGACTACCTTCATGCTAGTGAATACTAGACTACACTTCATGCCAGTGAAAACTGTTCGATCTTCATGTCAGTGGTGGCGAATACAAGGTCTTCAGAAAGTGCTGGTGAATACCGGTTTGGTTTCACATGAATACAAGGCTTGGTGCAAGTGAATACCAAGCTTAAGATCATGCCGATGAATATCAAGTCTTCAAATGATTCCAGTGAATACTAGTCTTCATAAACTCTTGGTGAATACTGGGCTTGGTTGCTTGTGAATACGAGGCTTGATGCCAGTGAATACTAGGCTTAAGATCATGTCGGTGAATATCGGCTCTTCAAATGGTTCCGGTGAATACCGATCTTCAAATACTGTCAGTAAATACTAGACTTGGTTGCTCATGAATACGTGGCTTGGTGGTGTCGATGAATACTGGGCTTAAGATCACGTTGGTGAATACCGGGTCTTCAAATGCTCGTGATAATGAGGCTTTCCCGATGAGTACAAGTCTTCTATTGCTCGTGATGACGAGGCTTTCCTAGTGAGTATCAGTCTTCTAATGCTCATGATGACGAGGGTTTTTCTATGAGTATCAATCTTCGAATGCTCATGATGACGAGGTTTTCCTGGTGAATACTAGTCATCAAATACTGCCGGTGAATACCGAGCTAGTTTCTTAATGAGAATATCCTCATACATAAGCTTGTTATTCCTATTTTTACAATCTTTTAGTAACATAACAATACTATCATGTCCAGAGTTAACATGTTAAACAAAACAATAAGCTAAAACCTATGCATTTAGTCCTTCTTCTTTTTTCATATTCTTGTGGTTATTTATTTAGATAATTAAATTGCATAAATATCAATATAAATCAAAATGTCCTGAATGATAAATGCAATGTACATTATAAAACCATTTATTATACACACTTGAATAGCCGTTATATGATACTCTCATATGATTAATTATATAGCAGTATAATTTGCATGATATTATATCAACCAAGTACATTGTGAAAGACAAGGTCAAAATCGGCAAACTGAGAAATTGAGTTGAGAATAAAAAGGAATGAAATGTTGAGTTGAAAATATAAACACTAATTTAAGAAAAAATCAAAATATGTGGGGTTTTAATTTATCTCTATAAAGTCTAAACCTATAGAACATATAGATACTTTTTTTAGGAATCCGTATTCTGTACAGTCAAACTACCCCAGTCACAAGATATTTTATACCCCCTAACTTTTTCAAATTTAAATTGCATTTCATTCATGATTTAGGAATTAGTGCATTTTGTTCACATTCCTCCGAAAACTCAATGTCTTTCCTAAGCCTTCTCTATTACAAACTTATTCCAATTTGATGAGCAAAAGAGGAGTGTGTATATATTGCTTCCATCTATTTATTGTTTTAAAATATAAGTGGCTTTCTTTTGAATCAATTTGATGGAGTTTGTCAAAACGTTAAATTAAATCCACCTAAACATGGCCACTGGCTAATGTGTAAATTGCGTTAATCATCTTTTGTTTTTGTTTTTAATAAATCATGATAAATATATGACAAATGATGATAAATATTTGTAAATGATGGTAAGTATATATAACAACAAATTTTATGATAAATACTTGGCAAGTATTTATGATGTCAATAATTCTATTCAAATTTGATAACCTTCATAATTATTAGTATTAAAATTTAAAATGCATACAAAGGTATTTTTTATAAGAATATAAAAGCAGTTTAATAACCATAAATTATCATAATATGACTTTAATGTGATTGATCCAATTTAGAAATAGTCATTTCAAAATCAAATCATGTTAATAGCACCTTTTTTTTTAGGGAAACTAAGCGCATAATTAATAGAAAGAAATCTCAAGGTTTCATAGTTCACAATTTCCAAGTTAATTTGACAAATTCATGAAGGAATGGATGTATGACTTGCTGTCCAAATTCATTTACTAAACCCCATATATGAAATGGTTTCTGACTGCTAATTGACAACCAAAGAATTAAAACAAAAGCATAAATCCACCATCAGTATGCGCATGATGAACCTTGGTCAGAAGTTGGGTAAGTAATTAATTGAAAATGAATAATATGGAAAGAAGCAGTTCAAAAGAAGGTTAGGAGAGCAACAAAAAGAATCAAACACAAGAATACAAGACCAACAACAATAAAAATAACAGTAACAACATGCTGCAAAATTTACAAGTATAAATCATAAAACTTGCAAAAGCAGCACCTGTAATAACTCTTTTGTATTAATCATGCATTATAATTGATTGCTTCAAAATGTAAATTGTATCGACATTAGTTGAAATTAATCATATTCAAGATAATTAATTAATTTAAAGGCAAAGAAATAAAGCGCATATAGAGAGAGACAAATACCATAATCGAGGGTAATAAAGCACGTTAAATGTAATTTAAATTACAGAAACAAACATTTTTTTTTGAATTACTTTATCCTATGACTTTTCTTCACCTGTGATCTGACAATCCTATATGTGTATGTAAGCTTTTGACCAAAAGGGGAAGATTAGTTGAACACGTTGGCATATTTATCTCTCTCTCAGTATGTGTTTTTTAATAAAGCAAATGATCAGATGCTATTAAATTTGGAAGAAATATTGGAAGTAGTTAAATTTATGTAATTATGGTGCAAACCACCTTGACATGTAGAGCAAACTATTCTTTAGATTAATTAATATGTAAATCGGATAACAAATTTATTTTTATTAAAAAGGAAATGTCTTAAGAAGGAAAGATATTGTAAATAGTGATAAATATATAATGACAAATTTCTGCGAAATATTTGCAGGTATTTATGATGATAATAATTTTGTTCAAATGTGGTAACCATCATAATGATATAAAATACTAAAATGCATGAAAGCATTTTTTTTTTCAAAACCGATTTAAACAAATGTAATAATAACCATAAATCACCATAATATGACTTTAATGTGATTTACTCAATTTAAGAGCAGCCATTTCCAACTTAATGCATTATAATAGCACTTTTTTTTTGCCTTTTGCTTTTTTAGAAGAATAATATGTTGAATTTGAATATTTTCACAAGCATTCAATATTAAAACTGAAAAAAAAGCGTAAAATTTATTTGTAATGCCTATCCCTCGAAATATATCAATTGGTTTTAATATGAAAGGTCAATATAGACAAAACAATAAAGCATATATTTTCTTCTGCTCAAATTAGAGCACGAAGTGTTGAAAGAGGGGAGATTCATATCATACTCATCATTATCATATTCACCGTGTGCCACAAATTAAAGGTGTAATGCCAAAACAATTGCCATGCGCAAGTGCAATACTACAATATTCATCGTATGTCATAGAAATGGTGCCATGCCAAAACTAAAAGCAATACTACCATCCATCCTTCTACTTCCATTATTTTCATGTTTTAATTAATATTGTATAGATTTTCCCACTTATTGATCAAGGTAGGTGGTTGTAATGCAAATGAGTAATCAAATCGAAAAGGAACTACTCAATATGAAATCATAAAATTATGAAAGGAGGCAAAATCATTCACAAAGATTGTATAAAACTGTCAAAATATTATTAACCATTAATAAAAAATAATCGTTTCCTTATTATGGTGGAAAAACAACGTCGAACAGGTTTGCATAGTCGGAATATCATGATATGCTAGCTGTTCAGGAATTTTACCTGGATGCAGGGTAATCTTTGATTAAGTTCCAAGCTTTTGTTGGTAGTGATATTCCATGTGCTATGCAATGTGTCCATGTTGATGGTGATCAAGGCATATCTTACGGGTTTCTAGAGCAAGTAAGAAAAGTTTTACCTTTTCCCATAGACGGCGCCAAAATGTTGTTGTCTGGCTTAAGATAGAGAGTATGTTAGCATTTGGCTAGAGAATGAAGTTCCCTCTCCCTTTACAAGAGGGGATATATATACCAGTCAGACATTAGTGAGGGGGACCCACAAGGCATTAAAGGTAGGATTGTAATTATGTATCGTGCCCTCACGTGTTGGGACGGTGCCCATTAGGCTAGGCGAGGATGTGTCCGGGGGTCAATCCACAAGAGGATACAGGTCGGTCTAGTATCAATCGATCCACTAAGTGTCACGTATTGATTTAATACTTTTTTCCTTTAGATAAAAAATTACCAGTATATATTTGTACATAATTTAGTAATTATTGTTATTGTTATCAGTGGCGGAGCTTAACAAAAATTATTGGGGGGGCCAAGACATATAAACTAAAATCAAATGCAAATTGGCTACACAAAATTAAATGCATACCATATATATAAATTTTAAAATTAATCACTAATAATATGATAGATGAATTTTAAAGAGAATGATTGAACAATACCTTATAACATTGCTCTCTGCCCTTTCAATGCCTTGAAATCATCAATAATAGACTCAGAACTGAAACTTTCCGTAATTTCTCGTTCAATGTAAATAACCACACTATCTGCAAGAAAGTCATCTTCCATCTTATTTCTCAACCTTGTCTTCATTATTTTCATTGCAGAAAATGATCGTTCCGTAGTAGCTGTAGAAACTGGAAGAGTTAAGATAAGACGAATAACCCTATCAATCAAGTAGTAAACTCTTGATTTTTTTTGTTTCAACTAAACACCTGCACAATTCTTGAATGGTTGATAAATTCTTTAATTCTGCCTGTTGACCAGCATCAACAATAAAATGCTGAAGCTAAAAGGGCAAATTAATCTTCTCTTGTTCAATTAAGTCCATAGGATAATACTTGTCAACAAGAGTGCAAATACTGTCAATGTCAAAAATTTTATAACCATCCTTTGGAATCAAAACAAAGTTCAGTGTTAACAAATTCATTGCTTGATCATTGAATCTGCTATTCAACTCCTATAATTGCTTATCTATTGTAACATAAAAAATTTCTACTCTGAAATGATGCTCAACTGTGATGTAATCTTTTTGGTGACGTGAGCGTCCTTGTCTTGCAATATAAGAATCACTAAGCTCAGGAATTAGAATATCATGCTGCTCACAAAATGATTACATTTTTCGACAAATCCTCCCAACCATTTTCTCTCAGGCTTTGAATGAGTGCTTTTGTAGATTGAACCAGTTGCATAGCATTAACTATATCTTGAGATTGTTTTTGCAAAGCTTAACAAAGAATATCTGTTATACCCATAATATCTTTCATCAAATGCAAGATCTATATAAATTCAAATGAGATCAAAGCTTTATAAGCACTATCAGCATCTCCTCGTTAAGAATAAGTCGATCCATCAATGATAATTTTTTGAAGAATAGAACAAGTTGCACCATACATGTTTATCAAACTACAAATATAAGAGAAATGAGAACTCCAACAAGTATCCCCAACTCGTTTCGAAGTGCCAACTTGATTTACTCCTTTGCCGGTTTCAAGTTCATCAATCTCTAGTAAATGAGCAATTTCATCTATCTTTGCAGCTTGTAACTCATTATTTGTTACAAAAAATTCATTTGTTACAAATAATTCAATATAACTACAACTAAAATTTAATTTTCACATAATTAACATAAAAATTAATAAACAATAAAAATACTACCTTCTTGTTATGTGTCTTGGTTTTGATTTTATGATGTCTCCATTTTCTTCAAAGGATAGACTTGTAGCTATCTTCAATAAATAATCAATAGATATGTAAAGAAATCAAGCTAATATTATAAATAATATTTAACAAAATAATTTATTTTACTGTTATATTTTATATTAAAATTTATTTCTCAAGCTACTTGACTAAAAAGAGTAAAACAAATAACATATATAGCATTGTTGAAAAGCAAAGTAAGGAACTCAAAATATATTGTTTTCATTTGTTACAAAAAATTCAATATAACTACAACTAAAATTTAATTTTCACGTAATTAACATAAAAATTAATGAACAATAAAAATAGTACCTTCTTGTTATGTGTCTTGGTTTTGATTTTATGATGTCTCCATTTTCTTCAAAGGATAGACTTTTAGCCATCTTCAATAAATAATCAATAGATATGTAAAGAAATCAAGCTAATATTATACATAATATTTAACAAGACAATTTATTTTACTATTATATTTTATATTAAAATTTATTTCTCAAGCTACTTGACTAAAAAGAGTAAAACAAATAATATATACACACACACACACACACAAATATATATAGCATTGTCAAAAAACAAAGTAAGGAACTCAAACAATGAAAAAAGGCAAGATATATATATATATACACACAGCATTGTCGAAAAACAAACTATCAAAGTAAGAAACTCAAACAATATATACATATAGGCATACAACATTATCGGAAAAAAAAATAAGAAACTTAAAACAAAACTCACCTTTGCTTGCAGCCTTCCACCTTACTCTTCAAGTCAAGACTCAAGTGTCAAGTGGTCCACACTCCACTCCTCCAACAAATAGTCACAAGGTTCACACACACACCCACTTTTTCTTTTCAACTTTTTAATCCTACAATAGGAGAGAACAAAGAAACTGAGAAAGGCTGAGAGGAAATTTAGAAAGTGTCGTGGCGTGGAGAAGAAGTTTTAATAGAGACGGGTTGGGTGTTGGTAAGTTACGGACCATCCAATCTTTTATTTCATTTTCTTTATTTATTTTTATTTCATTTGGGCTTTGAATTGGGCCCAAATACAACAAGGCCAGCGACACAACAAGTAACATATAACATATGTATGTGTCAATCTCATTGTCATACACATATATAGATATATGTATAAAATTTTTGAAAAATTTTTCAGGGGCCATGGCCTTCCATTGTCTAAGCTAAGCTCTGCCCCTGATTGTTATTCATTTCACTTTTATTATTATTAATTTTTAAATATTAGTCCATTGTTACATACTTGCATCTTTAGAAACCATGATGGCATGTGGCTTGAGGGTTTATTTGGCTATCTGGGAGATCAGAAGACTCTGCTATATGCTAAGCTTAGTGTTATCCGCTTTGGGCTACAACCTGCTTAGTCTGGTGGCCTTTGATGGGTTTGGATCGAGAGTGACTCTAAACTCGTGCGCAATTGATTTGATTGTGCACTTGTGTTAGCACTTGGCAGATTTTGCTGAATTGGTTAATAAAAAATATTATTTGTACTCATCATGTGTGGGAGATTGTGCCAACTCATTTCCTGTTTATCATTGGATGTGGTGTCGAACCCCATTCAAATAGAGTCTACAATCCATCAAACAATGGATGCAATATGAATCGACACAGTGTCCCACATATATCATAAATATAAATATTAAATAACATAACTCTTGCTTAATCGAAACCGGAGGACACCCTTTTCGCATGGGGTCTATGGAGTCAACCAATGTGCTGACGTGTTGGCAAAAATTGGGAGTGCTGATGATGTTGCTGTAAGGCATTGGCAAGACCCTCCACAACACATGTTGCAGCCTTTGCAAGATGATGCTCGATGGAGGGCTTTTGTGCACCAGTAGTGCTAGTCTTTTGTTCTGTCTTATTTTCACTTTTGTAGCCAAAAAGTAACTATTGTATTAAAAATATTTCAATAAAATAATGTAAGTCATAAATACATTGTAAGATAATTTCAAATAATTATAATGTTTGGTAGTCCTTACAAAGATTAAAAAGCGAGATTTTTTTTTTGGGTAATGAAAAACGAGATTAGTTGGGTTATAAGGATTTTTTTAAAGTGATGAATAAATTATTAATTAAATTAACAATAACAAATTTAGATAAAATTATAATTGATTATAAATTAATTTTAAACTATTATTTTAGTTGATAAAGAAAAGCATAAGCTTTTCACAAAAAAGGGTACTTTTGGAAGAATGAAGTCAAGGGCACTAAAATAAGGGTGACAATAGTTATTATTCAATTATATTTTGTCATATTATTAAAGGTAGTTAAGTCTCAAGTCCGCTACTTAGAAAATCTTTTAAATAAGATGATTTGATAGGATAATAGTATAAAAATATCCGTGCATTAGAATTATTAATATCACTATTTTTATTTTTGGGGTTTTTTTTTAGAATTTAATTTTAATGCACTATAGTATAAAAGTTTTTTACAAAATCACTCAATCTTATTTAGGCATATCAATAAAATATGATTGACTTTTACTGTACTCTTCCAAAAGGACATATATGTGAGGATTTGATAAGATGAAATTATAAACAAATTTTATAATAGCAATATGTCAAAATTAAATTATTTTTTATATATCTAGATTATTATATTAAGAGGATTGTGTTGGATAAAAAACATTTTTGTGTTTCTAAATGAGTTAATAGGTGTGCATTGATAGTATAAATCTATTTTACATAACCAATTAAAACTTGACACATCAGTGAATTGGTGAGGAAAACTAGAAGTAAGTGGTGTAGTAATTAAAATTATAGTTATATATCAAGTTTTATTTGATTGATGGTGTTAACTGTATTTACACTATCAATACATACCAATTAATTTCTTTCTAAATTATATTGATTTTTTTCAAACCCCCACACACATATTTTAATAACTTCAAACACCATAATTAAATTTAATAACTTCTACCACTACGCATAACTATCGAACAACAACTAACATTATTTTTTAATAATATTACTGATATATTTAAAGTAATTTTTAATGGATAATTTATTTTCTATAATCATTATGTAAATCAACTTTAAATAATTTAAATTTGAATTTTTTTTATTGATTAAAAATAACAAATAATAATTTTGGCTAATCTTGTAATTATCTCCCCCTTTATCATTGTGAGAGACGTCCTTCATATGCTTCTCATCATCAACCTCCAAACTCTATGGACAATTGGGCATACATGAAGAGAACATTTCATGATTAATTTGTCAAACTTAAGACCCTGGTAGCTAATCAGAAGAACATTAATTAAACAAGAAATGGGAGAGCTAGTTATTGATTTTTTTTGAACATTTTAGAAAGATTAGAAGTCAATGTTATGTGTAGTTTACAAATATTGACAATGGTTTAATAGCTACAAGAGGTATATGGCCAAGAATGCATCGATCTCACTCAGTTGGCTTCAAAATCTACTAGGATTGAGCAGTTTATCTTTGAGAAAGAACAAAGAAAGGCAAGTAAACCAAGAGCCAAGGTCCTCATTCAATGCATGTGGTAGACTATGATATTTCTAAGGATGAGGTTTCAATGGGCCTTTTTGTCTGTTGAGGTAATGATAGTGGTTGTGATCTCGAAATCCATACGCATGTGTTGCTCGTACTCCCATTGAAAGAAAAAGAACCAGCTCGACCTGAGAGTAGGGATGTTTTCTCCTTTGAGGCTAATCGAATCTTAGACTACCTTCTCAAGTTTCAACAATAAAGGAAGGAAGAAGTTCAAATTAAACTAAAAGAGGGGTGGTTGAAATGGGAGTATACACAAATCCTTTCCTTTCCATGCCCATTAGCATAATGCTAGTAGTATCTACTATCCTCAGAGACTAAGAACAAAGATGATGCCTAACTAGCATACTTGAGCAGCCATTCAAAAAAGATGCAATTGTACCATTTAATAAGTATGGAAGCTCATGGAAACTACTATGATTGGGGGCAAGAATCCACCTTGAGGAGAAAGTGTCTTTGATAGAGTTCATTCTCCTTTGAAATCAAGGGGAGTCAGGTAACCACATAATCCATTGAGTAGTAAGATTATAGGTTCTCTAGTTATTGACCACCTTATTCCTCCAAAAAGCAAGGAGAAAAATGATTCAATTTATCGATTATCAACTCACTAGGACTCAAACTAGAAGGAGACAAAGATAGAAGGTAAACCAGACAGAAAGGATGCTAACAAAGGCAAAATGAGTTAAAAGGGAACAGGTTTATATAGTGCATTTGGTTTGCGTATTTTTCGTTTCTATTTTCAATGAAAATAGAATGATAGAAGTATGTTTGGTCTGAGGGTTTTTTACCAAAGAAAAATAAAAAAAGGATTATTTATGAATATGCACTACTGTGTACATTAATGACGGATATACATTGGTTTTGATATAAAAGCAATACGTGGCACTGGGTCACGTATTGTATGTAGGCAAGTTAAATATAATACGTGACACAGTTTCACGTATTATATAATATGTGACACTGTGCCACGTATTCTTCTTATTAAGAAATGAACATAATACGTTGGACTGTCTCTGTATTATGTGTCCGAGCCCTTTAAATACAGGATGCCAAAGGTCTCTGCTCAGGATATACAACAGTCTATTTCTGAGTGAATGAGTTTTACTTTTTCATCTGTAAAAAAAATGTCTGGAAGATATTATTTACTTGTTCACTATAATTGTGAAATTATTCAAAATTCTCAAGATGGGGTCAAGTTTTGTGCTCAAAATCCAGGACTTATTAGTGTGCGTTCATCTGTGAGTTTTTCTGAGGTTCACAATAAAATTCTTCACAAGTTAGGGGAAGAAAATAAGAAAATAACCCAGATGATGTATTGGCTCCCTATATTGATCAGTCAAGGTACGGTGCGGTATAGAAGTTGTAGCATTGATACTGATGATCACTTGATGATGATGTTTGATTACCATAGTCAGTTTCGTGACCTCCATGTTATGGAGGTATTTGTAGTTGTAGGAGGTTTGATGTTGAGTTCTGAAAGATCAAATCCCGTTCAAGCTTTTGATAGAGCAACACTAGCTCAGCATCATAGAATAATTTCAAAGAGAAAGTCCAGTACAAAATGAAAATGTTGGACAAGTGAATTTGGAAGAAAGGGTTAATGGGTCGATCTTGAGAGAACCTGCGGTCGAGGGAGGTAGAGAACTTGAACTGGATGGTCCAATTGTAGGCTATGAGCCATATAATGAAATAATTTGTAAAGAGGAGCCAAACGACAGTAAAATTTAATTATACTATTTGAAGTTTGTTATATATTTTGTATATTTTGTTTTTTTTTGTAGTTAACATATTTTTTAATGTTGTGCAAATCTTATTCATGAATTGGGGTTTTGTAATTAACTAGTAGAATTTGTTAAAATTTTCAATTTAGCTTATAAATTTGCATCTATGGATTATAAGTTTTTATCTATGGATTTTTTGTTATAATTTTTTGGTGCCGCAAGATGATGATGATGATGAGATAGTGCCCCTACCCAGACCTAGACATTTATCATGTGTAGTGAAAGTGAATGGGTTAGTCACTATTCAAGTGTGAATATGGAAGAAGCTTAGGTGAGCATGGAGGAGGGGTTGAGGGGCACTATGGGTAGTGGATACAATATGCAATTATCAGGAGATTTTCCCTTGCAAGAGGGGTAATAATTTTTCGATAAAGAGTCTGTGCTAATTACAGTAAAAAAATTATAGCATCCGAAGAGGTGTAGAGTACAAGATCCATGAGTCAGATCAGACAAAATATCAAGGCAAATGCAAGCACTTTGGGAGTGGATGTAATTGGAGTATCCACATCACGTATAGATAGAGGATGGGGGTATAGGAGGTTCGAAAGTACAACAGAGAACATACTTGCTTGGCTAGAGGAGTTTCACAATATAATTCCCACTTAGATGTTGATGTCATCACTTCTTGCATATTTTTTTTGGTTGAAGCTGACCCGATAGTCCCAATTAGAGTGTTGCAAGCCTCAGTTCATAAAAAATATAGATTTTCTGTTTCGTATAGGAAGGCATGGCTTGCAAAACAAAAAGCCATTGCTCGGATTTATGGAGATTGGGAAGATTCTTACAATGAGCTTCCGAAATGGCTACTTGATTTGCATTCTTTTATGCCAGGTACCTTTGCATGTTTAATTGTCATTTTATTTTCTTGATTAATAGATTAACTAATTACTTTCTTTTTTATTTTTTTCATTTCAGGAACAGTGTTTGAAATTTCAACTCTGCCTTATTATGAGGGAAACTTGGTTAACTCTACGTGTGTGATGTTTCATCATGTATTTTAGACATTTTCGCCTTGTGTTGGGGCATTTAAATATTGCAAGTATTATGTTTCAGTGGATAGGACGCATTTATATGGGGTACACTACTTATGGCTATTGCACAATATGGTAATTCGAATATTCTGCCAATTGCATTTGCTATGGTTAAAGGAGAGATAATAGATGTGTGGTCATTTTTTCTTACTAATCCTCAACGGCATGTGACACCACAACAAGGGGTTCTTTAATCTCTGACAGACATGCTGCAATCAAAGCTGCTTTAGATGCGGAAGTGGGGGTCCCCACTCGAGCACGCCTCTCGGCTTGACACCTGTCTAGGATGTGATCAGGCCTTTGTGGAACATGCACCATGGGCATATGCCTCGGTGCATTAGGTGGCAAGTATGTGTGATGTGGAATACTGGGTGTTAATACCCTACGTGCAACATCGCAATACCATGTAAAGTACTCTACCGATAGCACCTGGACTGACTCAGGCCACCACTGTATGATGATACATCTCTCATGTTTGATGGCCTACAAGTTGTACCATACTCCATAATAGTTTGGCCATCATGGTGAATGCCCGCGTGCATCCTTTCCAATTAGCTCATCAATGTTTAGTGGCTCACCTAGGATGGGCTGTTGTGCACTAAACTGTCTGAGCACACGGTCCACCTAGTGCCACTCAAAAGTCAAGATGCATAGAAGGGAAGTCACGGAAGTCCAAAGGCATAACTCCTGATATACCCACTCATGTGTGGCCATAAGTATCTCTTGAGTGTCATATGGAGTCCAGATGAACTGCAATTGGATCAATACTCATTATCTTCCATAGTTATATTGTATTAATCAAAATATTTTATACAAAAAATAATATACTTACATCATCGTGTGACAATGAATCAAGCTGCATCCTCATCTGCTGTAATCTAGTGCCTGCGACATCCGACGAACATCTATATCCGTGCCACCTGAAAATAGCAAATTTTCCTTTTTTTAATATCGCCTACCCATAAAATGCTTGTCATGTACTATAAATTTTTCTAACGGAAAGGGGAATTTTACATATCTCATCATCAGTGGAAACAATATACCAGTGTCAACACTTGGTCATAGCTGTGGCACTTTCCACCAAATCCAAGACTGGAACAAATAAAGACATCCACTAAAATCTACGGCATGCATGCCACAAGCCCGGCTAAGCCCCCAGTAGAGTGCAGATAGCACAGCAGATCCCCAGCTAAGGCTCCCACACTCATCAAAATCACGAAGTAGCGGGAGATACCTCAGATGCACCCTGGAAGAAGACATATCATTAAGCAGCACACCTCCAATCAGCAACAATATATATGCATGCACTGACTGCATGATCTGTGCCTCCGTCGCTTGTGGGCCCAATGGGAGAATATCTCTCCTAAGCCAGTCCATGGAGAGTGTGTTCTTATACACCCTCCAATAATCGTCCGATGGCACCTTCCCTAGCAGGTGATCACAAAGCTCCCGTATGTCCATACCATCATGATAAAGAGCCCATGAACTCGTGCAACCACTCACTGGTCCCCCATCCATTCGCATTCCTAATTGGAATTCAACATCTTGTAGAGTGATGGTGCACTCACCCCCTAGTAGATGGAAAGTGTATGTCTCGGGTCTCTAGCACTCCACAAATGCCGATAGCAATCCATTATTATACTCGTAATACGGAATCTGTGAAGCATGTCAAAACCCAGCCTGCATCAAATATGGCTGAATACAGGCATTAGGAGCTGTGTGGTTAAAGTCCTATCTACCTCACAGAACTCGACGAGGCTACATAGAAGACATAAAAAGAAAAAAATTTACTTTTCAATAGAGCAACTTAAATAAAAAGAGTCATAACTTTAAAAACCGATAGCATATAAAGGAATATGAAAGATTAAGGATAATTTTGTCATATCCGGCTTTTATAACTCTAAAAACAAAGCTAATTTAATTTAATATCTCTAAAACTGATGGCATATAAAAAGAAATATAAAAGACTAAAGATAATTTCTTTTTCTACTCGCCTTGTAAACCGAACAAATCTACTAACCTATGATATTCATTTTTTGTTAAAGTTGATCACTAAACTTAAAAAAAATGGAGACTAGAATACAATCATCAACTTAAAAAAATCGTCAACTTGAAAAATTCAACTTAAAAAAATTATTAACCTAAAAAAATTATTGGAATAAAGTCATCAACTTAAAAAAAAATTAGAGACTAGTACATAAATCTTAATTATTAAATTTTTCACAATATTATTTATTTACTTTTAAGATTTTTTTATTAAACTAACCATTATATAAAATTTTTATTGCTAACTTACTATTGGCTATGAAGAATAAATATTATTATGGGAACTATTTTTATTTTTTTCAAACTAACAGTTTATTTATTAATTTATTATTCCCAACTAAATTCTAAATGAGTTTCTATTACACTAAATTATGATTTCATAAATTAATATTGATTAATTAAATTAAACTTAATTAACTACTTTTATCAACAAATTAAACTCCTTTTTTTAAACAAACTAAATCTAAATCCAAATAAATCAAGACTCCTATTGGCAATCATGGGCAGCCCAAAATATTATTGTTAGTGAATTTGCATTGACAATATATTCCGGTCATGTTGGGCCAAGTGTGATTAATGTAATTTATTAGTTTAAATTTTAAAATATCTCTAGACTTGTTTTATTTTATGTTTGTTAAGCCCAATTGTTAGGATAGTGATTTGGGCCTATTCTAGTAGGGTTAGGAAATTAGTTTAACATAAATAAGAGTTATAAATACCTCCAAACTCGGCAGCCACCATTGGGACTCAGTTTTGATTTTGAATGAAATTTTCTTAGTTTCTTTTCAGAAACTTTGTGCGTACAAGTGAGGTTGAGTGATTCCCTTAGCTTATTGCATCAGGAAGTTGAATAAGAGATTACAAGGTAGAGTGATTCCCTTGTAGTATTTTATTTGGTTTTCAGTCTTATCTTCCATATCAATTGTGTGTTGGGGTTTTTTAGTTTTTGATATCCACAGGGTCCGCATCATTTGGTATCAGTTTCAGGCATCAGATAAATTCCTATTTACCTATTTTTAATTCTTTCTTTCTCTGTTGTGTCACCGTTTTTGTCAATTTTTTGCTCTTATTGGTCGATTGTTCTTCCGTGTTTTCATTTTATTGTTGTTTCAAAAAAAAAAAAGAAGCAACCTTCCCTATTCGCCTCTGTTCACGTCTATCATCTCATTCCTTTAGCTTTTCTTTCATTTGGTGGTTCTTTAATTTCCTTTCTTTCAAATCTTGGTCTTTTGGTTTTTGTCCTTACGTTTTCTTTGATTTAGCAGTGCACAAGCTTCAGCGAAGCGCACAAGCTTTAGGTCAAAAAAAAAAAGCAACACACTGGTGCTTAAAAAAAAAAGAGGCATTAAACAAAAAAAAATCAGATTCAATTTTTTTTCCTTTAATTTTTGCCCTTTCAATTTTTTATTTTATTTTTTCATTTTAGTCTCCTTATTCTTTCCAATTCATTGGTTATTCCTTATGCCATTTAAATATTACTTGGGAATTTATCTTTTTGAGTTTATTTGGTTTCTAACTTGCAACGTTTATAAGGGGTCCAGAGTGGTAAAAAGCAAGAGTGGTGAGCACAAAAGAGAGTAAAAGCCATATTGAGTGCATACATGAGTGTCCACTTTTGAGTGAAACACGTGGGAGAGTGCTTTGTGAGGTTGTCTATTTTATCAATTTATAGGTTATTCAAATGGTTTGCAACACATCGAAGAGTGACACTGAGGATAATACAGTGTCTGACATGTAACTCCTGTAGAAGACCCTTCGACAAATGCAAAACAGATTAGATGATATGGATACACGGCTGAATGAGGTGTCACAAACTAAGCCTAAGAGTGGTGGCAAATTTTTTTTCAAGGTATCAACATCGTGTCAATGATTCCAACCGTGAGCACTCTGAGGAGGAGTTTGATGATGGTGATTCAGTTGGGAATATGAAGATTGGGAATAAAGGACAACTGGACAACAACATGAATGCTATCAAGATGCAGATACCACCATTTAAGGGAAAGAACGATGCTGAAGCATATTTACAGTGGGAAAGGAAGATAGAGATGATTTTTGCTTGCCACAATTATTCTAAGAAGAAGAAGGTTCGATTGGTTGCAGTAGAATTTTCTGACTATGCTCTAATTTGGTGGGATGAGCTGATGAAGTCTAGGCAACGGAATGGAGAGCCTCCTATTGAGACTTGGAGTGCCATGAAGTGTGTCATGAGGAAGCGATTTGTGCCTTCTTATTACTACAGGGAGGTGCATCACAGGTTGCACAAGCTGGCTCAAGGTTCCCAATCAGTTGAAGACTACCATAAAGAGATGGCGATGCTTATGATCAAGGCCAATATTGAGGAGGATCCAGAGGTAACTATCGCAAGGTTTCTTGGTGGTCTTAATAGGGAGATAGCTGATGTGGTTGAATTGCACCATTATATGAAGATGGAAGATTTGGTAAGCATGGCAATAAAGGTGGAGAGGTAACATAAACGCTGAGCATTGAAATCATTCTCAAATTCAGCCTCAAAATGGGGTTCAAGATGGCCTTCTGATGATTTAAAAAGGAAACCTGATAGCTCCAATTCCAAGGAGATGGTTCCGAATTTCGCTAAGAAGAAAGGTATTCGTCACTCCTCTTCTTCTTCTTCTACTACTAGACACAGATATTAAATGTTTTTGATGTCATGGTTTAGGTCATTATGCTGCTGAGTGCCCAAACAAGCAGATGATGGTCATTAGGGAAGGTGATATTGTGTCTGAATCGGATCATGGTGATGATTCTGACCATGATAACATGCCGTCTTTGGAGGATTGTTCTGATGATGATGTGGAGTATGTTGTGCAGTGTAAATCTCTTGTTGTTAGGCATGCCTTAAATTTGCAAGTGAAGAAGGATAGCCTGGAGCAAAGAGAAAACATCTTTCACACTAGATGTCTAGTTGGTGACAAGATGTGCAGTTTGATTATTGATGGAGGGAGTTGCACTAATATTGCTAGCACTATTATGGTGAAGAAATTGGGGCTAGAATGTGCTAAGCATCCTAATCCTTATAGGTTGCAGTGGTTGAATGATAGTGGTGAGTTGAAGGTCAATAGACAAGGTTGCTTTCTCTATTGGGAAGTATGTTGATGAGGTGTTATGTGATGTAGTACCTATGAAAGCTAGTCACATGTTATTAGGGAGACCTTGGTAATATGATCGCTGGGTGCTCCATGACGGCTTCAAAAATCGATACTCATTTGAGCATCATGGTCACAAAATCACTCTTGCACCATTATCACCCAAGGAGATCTATCTTGATCAAGTGAAGCTTCACCAAACTTCTCTGGGAAATATAGGAAGTGAGGTCATAGAAAAAGTAGAGAGACAAGAGGCCATGAGTGAAAAGAATAAAGACAAAGGCCCACTGGTGAATGAAAAACAAGGAAAATGTGAGAAAAAAGATAAAATTGACCAAGTTGAGAGAAAATTGTGTTTTTTTGCAAAAGAGAAAGATTTAAAGAGTGCTTTGTTAGGCAAAAGAGCTTTGATTATGATTTGGTTTAGGGAAGTTTTACTCTCTGACACTGAACTTAACCCAAATTTGCCTAGTTGTTTTGTTTTTTGTTACAGGAGTTCGTAGATGTGTTTCCTATTGAGGTACCAAGTGGTTTGGCATTATTGCGTGGAATTGAGCACCAGATTGACTTCATGCCTGGTTCTAGCATTCTAAATAGACCTGCCTATAGAAGTAATCCTGAGGAGACGAAGGAACTTCAAAGGCAAGTAAATGAGCTTCTAGCGAAAGGGCATGTGAGGGAGAGCATGAGTCCCTGTGCAGTGCCAGTGTTATTGGTTCCTAAAAAATGATGGCACTTGGAGGATGTGTGTTGATTGTCGTGCAATCAATAAAATCATTGTAAAGTATCTCCATCCTATCCCTAGGTTAGATGACATGCTTGATGAGCTTCATGGCGCATGCATATTCACTAAAATTGACCTAAAAAGTGGATATTATCATACTTGAATGAAACCAAGGGATAAATGAAAGACTGCCTTTAAAATAAAATATGGTCTTTATGAGTGGTTGGTTATGCCTTTTGGTTTAACAAATGCACCTAGTACTTTCATGCATTTGATGAACCATGTTCTGAGAAATTTCTCAGGCAAGTTTGTTGTTGTTTATTTTGATGATATTCCCATTTATAGCACTTGTCTAGATGATCACATTTTGCATGTTAAGACTGTTTTGGAGGTGCTACAGACAGAAAAGTTGTTTGCCAACCTTAAGAAGTGCATATTCTGCATTGATAGAGTTGTCTTTCTTGGTTTTGCTGTGAGTGCACATGGAATTGAGGTTGATGATGAAAAGGTGAAGGCTATTCGAGAATGGCCGACGCCTAAGAATGCTTCTGAGGTAAGGAGTTTTCATGGTTTGGCTGGGTTTTATAGACGATTTGTGAAAAAAATTTCTACTATTACTACTCCTCTCACAGAGATCATTAAAAAGAATGTTGGGTTTAAATAGGAAAAGGAACAAGAACTAGCATTTAATACTTTAAAGGATTATTTGTGCTCTACTCCTATCCTTATTTTGCCTAGTTTTGATAAGAATTTTGACATTGAATGTGATGCCTCTGGGATTGGTATAGGTGCTATTTTGATGTAGGACAAACAACCCATTGCCTTCTTCAGTGAGAAATTGAATGGAGTTCACCTCAAGTATTCCACCTATGACAAGGAGTTGTATGCTTTGGTTTGAGCTTTGGAGGTCTGGCAACATTACTTGTTGCCAAAAGAGTTTGTGATTGACACGGATCATGAATCTTTAAAGCATCTGAAGGGACAAGGGAAGTTGAATGAGAGACATGCTAAATGGGTAGAGTTCATTGAGACTTTTCCTTATGTGATTTCCTATAAGTAAGGTAAAGAGAATGTGGTTGCTGATGCTTTATCTCGTAGGTACCCACTGATCACTACTCTTACATCTAAGCTATTAGGATTTGAGCATTTGAAGGAATTGTATGCCACTGATTCTGATTTTTCTGTTATTTATGCCTCATGTGAGCATGATGCATTTCACAAATTCTATAGGCATGAAGGTTTTCTGTTTCATGGTAATAGGATTTGTGTGCCTATTTGTTTTGTTAGGGAATTGCTTGTCAGGGAATCACATAATGGTGGTTTAATGGGTCATTTTGGTGTACATAAGACTATGGATATGTTATCTGAACATTTTTATTGGCCACACATGTGTAGAGATGTTGAAAAAGTTTGTGCTAAATGTATTGTATGTAAGCAGGCTAAATCTAAGTCTATGCCACATGGTTTGTACACACCACTGCCTGTTCTTACCTATCCGTGGGTTGATATATCTATGAATTTTGTTCTTGGTTTATCTAGAACTAGGAAAGGTAGAGATAGCATTTTTGTTGTGGTGGACAGATTTAGTAAGATGGCTCACTTTATTGCATGCCATAAAACTGATGATGCCACAAATATTGCTGATTTGCTCTTTAGGGAAGTTGTGCATTTGCATGGTGTCCCTAAGACCATTGTCTCTAACCGTGATGTCAAATTTTTGAGTCATTTTTGGAAAGTGTTGTGGGGCAAGTTGGGAACTAAATTGTTATATTATACTACTTGTCATCCACAAACTGATGGTCAAACTGAGGTGGTCAATAGAACATTGGGAACATTATTGCGTGTTGTTATTGGTAGAAATTTGAAAACTTGGGAAGATTATTTGCCTTTTATTGAGTTTTCTTATAACAGGACCATTCATTCTTCTACAAGATTTTCTCCTTTTGAGCTTGTGCATGGTTCTAATCCTTTAACTATTTTGGATTTAATGTCTTTGCCCTTGAGTGATCTTGTTAGTTTGGATGCTGAAAAGAAGGCTGAAAAGGTTAAAGCAATGCACTTAAAAGCACATGAGTTGATTGAAAAAAAGAACAAGGTGACAGCTCAAAGAGTTAATAAAGGAAGAAGACAAGTTGTCTTTCACCCTAGTGATTAGGTTTAGGTTCATTTGCCGAAGGAGAGGTTTCCTTGTCAAAGGAAATCTAAACTTGGTCCAAGGGGTGATGATCCTTTTCAAGTGCTTGAGAGGATCAATGACGATGCTTATAAGATTGACCTTCCTGGTGAGTATCATGTCTCTGCTACATTTAATGTTTCTGACCTTTCTCTGTTTCATATGGATGCAGATTCGAGGACGAATCTTTTTGAGGAGGGAGGGAATGATACGCGCTTAGAAGAGCAAACTGGACATTTTAGCATTGGAAGAACAAATGAGAATTGTAGCATACCCATGGGACCTATCACAAGGGCGTCAGCTAAAATAATTCAAGACAATTTTAGAAACTAGGATAAATCATTTGTTGAAGAGATGCATCAAGAATTAGTCAAGACTCCTATTGGCAATCATGGCAGCCCAAAATATTATTATTAGTGAATTTGCATTGACAATATATTCCGGTCATGTTTGGTCAAGTCTGATTAATTTAGTATATTAGTTTAAATTTTAAAATATCTCTAGACTTGTTTTATTTTATGTTTGTTAAGCTCAATTGTTAGGATAATGATTTGGGCCTATTCTAGTAGGGCTAGGAAATCAGTTTAACCTAAATAAGAGGTATAAATACCTCCAAACTTGGTAGCCACCATTGGGATTCAGTTTTGATTTTGAATGAAATTTCCTTAGTTTCTTTTCAGAAACTTTATGCATACAAGTGAGGTTGAGTGATTCCCTTAGCTTGTTGCATCAGGAAGCTGAATAGGAGATTACAAGGTAGAGTGATTCCCTTGTAGTATTTTATTTGGTTTTCAATCCCATCTTCCATATCAATTATGTGTTGGGGTTTCTAGATTTTTGATATCCACGGGGTTCCACATCAGATGGTCCCCCACTTTTTATAGCGGGCCGGCATACAATAAGTGAGACTGTTTCACGTATTATAAACATAATATGTGAATACGTGAGACAGTCCAACTTATTATGTTTAACTTGCCTGCTTACAATATGTGACACAGTGTCACATATTATTTTTATATCAAAACCAGTGTATATCCATTATTAATGTGCATAGAAGTGCATATTCATAAATAATCTTTTTTTATTTTTGGTAAAAAAGACTTTGGTTCGATGTTTCAGAAAATATTCCCAGGAAATATTTCTTGAATCCTTTGAAAATATGAAAACTAACGAAAATATTTTCAGCCCAGAGCATGGCGGCTATACTGTAATTATAATAAATTTTTCTTTCTTGGTGCTTGTGTGGAAGAGCTCTTTGGATCGGACCAAAGTGGTGAAGACCCTATCAGTGACCAAGCTGGCAGTGATGATGTGGTGATTGGGCTCTTCATGCAAAGTAATGGAGTTTTTTTTTTCCCAATGCGATGTATTTACATGTTAATTTGACAAGTTTACCACTTCTTTTTTTTATTTTCAAATTACAAAATAAAGAGTTCATCCTCATCATTATTGCATATCAAAATTATTGACAATAATAAACACAATACAGGAAAGAAGATAATTTGAACATCACAATGTGAAGCCTAAATAGATTGCAAAATAGAATATACATGCATGAATATAAGGTTTTGGTATTTCAATCAATCAAAAAATAAAGCTTTTGCATTTTGTATTATAAATTTTAGTGGAAATAAAATTGATAAATTAAAACTTTGTTTGTAACCGCAACAAAGAAAAAAAAATTAAACAACTTATTTTGATAGAGTACAATTTTTGGGTTGAGAATAAATAAATGAAACATCTCGCATTGTGCAATATACTTTTTTTATCCTTGAATAATTATTCATTTTAAAAATTTTCTTTATCTATAAATAATTATCCATTTCAAAAATCTAAATAACATTAATTATTTCTTTCCAATAATAATCCTATTAAATATTATTAATTCATTAGTAAAAGAGGAGAGAGAAAGTTGAAATGTATTGAAAAGAAATAGGGGAAATTGAGTAAAATACTCCTATATTTTATTAATATTGATGTTTTACCAATTATTTTTTTAATTTTAGTGCATATTTAAAACTGAATAATTGTTCAAGGATGGAAAGAGTATAGGTCATAATAAAAGCCAAATTAACATAAGAAACACAATCAATATATTGATGAATTTTGAGAATTCTTAAATAGATGCTCAAATTCCAAGTTTCATCAAGAGAACAAATTATAAATAACCACAATGATATATAGGCTTTTTCTATGATGTTTAACTTTATATTTACGTATATGCTCAAAGACAGCTACTTGGGATGACCACTCCGCTACTACTTCCACCAGCATTTCTACAAGATGATGTTGCAGATGCCTTAAAATAAGTGAGCCTTATGTCTTGTAGTTTGATACCCCCACATGGGTTGCTTTGGCTACAATCAAAATTGATAGCTACTGGGCTTGCTGAAGTTCCCCTTATGTGTTCATATGATACTCTGCTTATCTTCACCCCAGAATTCTGTATTTTGAATTTTTTTAAGTCACCCAAGAAGTATAATAAAATGCAGCTTATTGAATAAATATATAATCTTTTGCTTTCCAACAATAATTCATAGCCAAAATTTTAACTAAGATCTAGTGGATTAGGATTACAATGTCAAAGTGAATCTACATAATTCACAGGTGGGGAAAAAATATATGGTGCGTCTATCTCACTACCATGACACCTAATTCTAGCATACTCATTTTGGGAAGCAATTTGTTTCACTTGCCACCCGTATTTGGTTAAGTTTTATTCCATGAGGGTAGAAAATAGTAATCATGCACAAATTCATAATTTTGGTTAGCCGTTTAGATAACAAGAGATAGTACTTATATGTTGGAATAAAAGAAGGAAAGAAACAAAGTAGAAAAAAAAAATGGATGGTAATAAATGTTGATCTATGAAGGGAAAATTCTTTATAAATATCAGTGCACTCCTACATAAATTTATGTTTTTGGGATTTGATTTTGAAGAGTTGATAAAATTTGAATACAGAAGATTGCAAAGTAATATGCAGGCATATTTGTTTTTTTTTTTTCAACATTCTTCCAATTGTATTAGAGGTAATTCAGTAATTTCATACGAAGTTGATTTTACTTACTATAACTTCTGTGCGGTTTTTTCTATAATCAAGTCTGTAAATAACTAGTAATTATCCTCCAGATTCATGTTAAGTGCTTATAATATAATTTTGAAAGAACTGAATTGGGAATTTTTTTTTTAGATTTTTAGAGCATCTCCAATGAGTAAATCCATTTTAGATCCCACTCTATGCCTAACATTTGTTGTGTACTCAAGTATGTATTACCTAAATTTAAGTACAGGATTACATGACCAACATCACATAATTAAAATATAGCATAATTGAGTTAAATGATAAAAGTTAACGATAATAACAAAAATTATTTATTTATTTTTAAAAGGAATTTAAAGCATCTCCAATGATCAAATGTTAGCGTCCAAGTTCCATAAGAGAGCCCACCAATTTAGAATGAGAAGGGACTATCCTCGTTGGAGCAAATGATTAAAGTGTGATGAGTCCAACCGAGCAGGAACTGCCCCGCATGCAGTAAATTCATTTTTTTAACAAAATGTAAATTTTGTTATTATTGTTAACTTTTATCTTTTAACATAATTATACAATGTTATAATTATGTGATGGTGGTTATGTAATACTGCACTCAAATATAGGTAATATGTACTTCAATATGCAAGTAATGGGGTTGCTCTAACGTGTATGGGACAATTTATGCTCGGTGGTATGCATTCCATTTTACTCATTTGCTCCAACAAAGACAGTCTCATCCCATTCTCAATTGGTGGACCCTCGTATCGTATGGAACCGGGATGCTAAAATTTGAGTATTGGAAAAATTGCCTTTTCTGATCAAATGGAAAGTTTTCTCCAAAATGCTTGTTTTCAAATACTTATCCTAGAAATGAGAGAAAAAAAAAAGGCGATGTTTGTTTTATATTGGCAGGGAACTCACCAGGTGAGGACATGCTGATGCCCGGTCGGGGCAATATTTTTGGTCAATAATAATGGGATTGTAGGCATTTTGCATGATGAGATTCCTGAACACAATGTCTCTTGCATATCCATTGCTGGGTTGTGCCCATGATTTTACCCTAACCCCATTTTCTGTTTTTGTGAACACTGAATTGGTCACTGTCACGTTCTGAACTCCTGCCTCGTTCGCAAAGGAGCCCAAGCTCCCAACGCTGTAAAGCCCAACAAAAACAAGGTTAGAATGTTTACATATTGTTGGTCCACGGAAGACTGAGCCCGACAAAAACTCGTTGGACTACTCTAGCCAAGCCTTTTTTTAACTTTGTTAGAATTCACGATTCACTTGGCAGCAACACGCAGAATTACTTATTTATTTTTCTCTTCTTTTTTTATATTTTTAAAGTGTGAAGTGCGTTTATTTTATAGAATCTCTTATCCATTTCTTATTTTAAAGAATTAATGAAGTATATAATTGTAACCATTAAAAAAATTAAAAATAAATTAGCATAAATACAGAGTTTATTATACAAGTAATTGTATTTTATAAAACATTAAATTTTATCTTTATTCTTCGTCTACGATCTAGCCTATTAAAGTATTTCCGATAATTTGAAAGGGTCAAATTAATCAAAAAGGAAAGGAGAAGCATCCTGTAAATCCACTAACCTCTTTCCAATGCATGGCACTCCCCTAAATAAGATTAAAAAAAGAAATAATTCATTGATAAAACAGCTATGGTATATAATTTCAGGGGAAAAAAATGATAAGTAGGAAAAACCGTAACACCTAAGCTGGAAAATAATCCTGGAAGTCGTACAAAACTACAAATAAAGTGGAAAATAATCATTTATCATTATAATTTTTTACTTCGATTATCAAATTTGTCTTGTTGGTGGTTCATTGTAAACACTTTTATACTTTAAAATGGAGTGTGTCTTTCCCTCAATCTGATGTTAATTCATTAAAAAAAAAACAATAAAAAAGCAGGAAAAACATCATCCATTCGATAGTACTTGTGCTAAAAGTTACCTAATGCCATGTCCAGGGCCACAGGCGATGTGCTCAATCCACAGATTGCGGGTACCTTGGCTTATGGATATGCAATCATCGCCCGTCATTATGGTGCCATGGCTGATATTAACTCCACTTGAAAACTGCACATTGATTCCATCTGTGTTGGGGCTCCTACTTGGAGCTCTGATCCTCACATCTTGGATCAGAACATTATTGCAATGGTCTACAGCTATATGCATTGTTTGGCTATCCAGTGATGTCAATCCATTAACCACCACATTATTGGACCAACTGAACGATACCGACTGCACTTCATCACAAGATCAATTACTAGAAAGTGTATTCAAGATAAGAGAGAATGCACTTGATCAAAATGCACTAATAGTCAGTTCTTTGTATTTCATCGAGAAATTCTATCACCTCATCAGACCGTTATTAATTAAAGATGGCCAATTTCAAATGAAGCCTTTTTTTTTGGGCAAATAAAGCTTACTATATACAACTTTTCTTTTCATCTATACATTTTTGTATTTTGAAAACTCCGATCATAAATTTGAGTGTGGTAGTTATAAAAAATGATTTTCAGTTTTCATTTTATGTTTTCAACCCGTTCCTGTTTTCAGACATTTGTAAAGGAAATTATGAATGTAAACTGAACATAAAAACTGAATTCAGCTAGATTTTATAATTTTTACTATTTTTTTTATAAAATCTCAAAAATAGAAGACTGATTGAAAATGAAAAACTGTTTTTTTTTAAACCCAACACACCTCTAGTTTTTCTTCACCTTATAGTCAGTCCTTTAGAATTTTTAAGTTTACCCACATGGTCTATGATAATAACAATTGTATAAGCATGCTGGTACCTATATAGGTTTTTATCCATTTATGTAGTTGAAGAGCAAGGCAATCCTTATTAAGTGGTCAAATCTTGGTAGAAACTGATCTGTACTCATTATAGATTTCATGTGAATTTGTTGAAAAAGGTGTCCATGTGACTAGGTTGTACATGAGGATGAATAAGATAATAGACCGACATGTCTCATCCTATTTGCAGTGAATAAATTAATATCTGCAGCATTTTTTTTTATTACATGAATATCTGCATATTAGAAAGAAAGAAAGGGAAATAATATATAACTCATTCTAGTGATACATACATATTTGTACGAAACTGTTGCTATATTATGTTATTCTTCCTTTCTATTTTTCATTTTAACTATTGAATAAGTATTTTTCTTGTAAAAGTTTTACCGGAACATCGATTTGATTTTTTCAAAAAGTTAATATTGTTTTAGCATCTCAATTATAAAAATTGGCTTTAATCAAAAAAAAAAAAAACAATGTTCAATTCTTCAACCATAAAATTAAAATGTTGACATATAATTCTCCAATGGCGCCATCAATTTGGCTATCAACTGAGGGCTTCTTTAAAATGTGCTCACAATATATATATAATGGAAGGCCACTGTGTTTTCTTATACTACTGTTTCGTAGATCGATGAAGTAAACTATCCCTAGTTTGTTTTACTAAATTGGAGTCAACTTACATTTGAAAGAGTAATTTACAAATGCAAAATTAGTTATCAATAATTGTAACAAAAATTTGTCATTATTTAAAGGAAGATAACTGGATGAGTCAAATGGCAGAATATCTCCCATCCATCCGATGATTAAAAAATAACACTACATATATCATTCTAACAATATAATAATGAGTATTGAGTATTTTTTTTTAATTTGAAAGATTTACTCTTTTAAGTATTTTCTTTGCATAGTCCAACACATAGTGACCTAGTGAGAAGATTTATAGTGGACAAACATTTTTTCAGTACTTATATTGTTTCTGCTTTTTGTTCTCATTCCAAAACTATAGAAATTTTTAGATATTTTAAGAATAAGAAATAAAAAAATCCTAGTTTGTTATATTCTATTCATTAATTGAAACATTAATAAAATAATTTAATTTAATTTAATAAAAAACCATTGATGATCTGGTTAAAAAAATAAAATTTAATTTAATATAAACTTCTCGGTATATCTGTAGAAAATTAATTACAATAAAAAAAATAAAAATTTAATTTAATTAACCTCTGTTGATAATGTGAATTAAAAAATAAAATTTATTAAAGTATAAACTGGTCCGTATATCAGTTAGAAATTTACATTTAAAAAAATAAAAAATTATAAAATATATCTGTGGGCGCATCTATCGGTACACCATTCACACCACGTGGCGTGCTAGCCTATACCAACGGGCTTAGAATAAATATCTACCCTGTCGGTAAATCCATCGGGATACCCCTCAAAAATTATGCGCATCATATGACGGATGATGGTGCAAAGCACTACCAATGGATTGTCGTCTATTTTTGGATGAAATACTAAATAATAAAAAAATGTATCAACTCGTCGGTAATTACTGAGGAGTCTGTGTCCATTAGTAACATCTATCAATATACTGTGGATTTCTTGCAGTGTAATATAACAGTTAATATGTCAATTAATAAATAGAATAGTAAATATTTTGTCTAATTCTTCGAACATTTAAGAAATTCTCCCGAGCTAAAAGGTGCACATAACACTTTAGTGTTTGAAATGAAAATTGGCCCAACATATATATATATATATATATATATATGCATGCACATACCCTTGCTCCAGCAGGACAACTCTTTCCAGCGCTTTTGCAACGCCAGTAGGCAGCACCCCTTCCATCAAGAGTCCCTCCGTAGACTGAAAGCCAATCAACCTTCATGAACAAGATCCAATATCCAGAATTGCCGAGTGACCAATAGTCTGAAGGGGCAACGAGAGTGCCATCAATTCGGAAATCAATCTTGTTCCTGCAGGGACCCCAAAATGTCACTTGTTTTAACAAGAAACTTCCCTTGGGTACGTAAATTGTAGCTGGGCCATTATTTGATGATTTGCATGCTGAAGACCATGCCATAAGAAAGGGCTTGGTAGAGTCGAACATGCCATCAGGCTTAGCCCCGAAGCTGACCACATTGATATAAGTGGCATTTGAGGATTCAAATAAGAGGAAGAAGAAGGTGGCTACAAAGAGAAAGGTGATGAATTGGTTTGTGGGATGAGTCATGGCCATTATGATTGGAATCTTATTCGGGGACTAGGTAACACCGATGAAATTTATAATGCACAGCATGGAGTTTGGGGACATTGCTTAAGGAAGGTATTTATTGTCACATGATGATGGGAGCTAATTACTCGGATGGATCACTAGGATCCATGAAATATATAACGGCTACAAGTTTGGAGACAAAGCTCAGGAAGATATTTATTATCACATGGTTTCAATTACAAAACAAGTCAATTATAAGTTAAGTCACTTAATACTCTTGTACTGTCGCGTCCGAATTCGTTGTCAAACATATGCATGCATGGTTTAACACCGTACAAGGCATTGGTCCTATGCTATATATTTAACTACAGACAAATTTTAATGGGAATACATAACTCCTAAATGTTCATTGCCACTTGTCGCAACCGGGATCGCAACGGGGATGGCGAAAAAGAGAAAGAATTGTTGAAAATATTGGAGTCGCCACCAAGTTTATTTACATTCGGGAAAACATTGGAAAACCCCCAAAAAAAACACAATGATCTTTGAAACCAGTTTGAGTTCGGGAATCGGTTATGTATAGGGAAGGGCAGGAATTTAATCAAGACTTCTAATACACCTGGGCCCTGACTACACTTTAATTGTGCAAATTAATTAATAACCACTTTTAAAAAAAAATTATTCTATTTACAATGAAACTATAAATAAAAGAAATTATTTAAGAGAAAACTTCGGGAACACCGAACTGTCGCAATTCAGGTATCCCAAAATATTAAGTCAACAAGCCGTCACGACTAAATTAACCTTATTATTTGAAATAAAAGAAATAAATAAATGAAGAAATTTAAATCATAAATTAAAACATAACTAATAAATATTTACAAATAAGATAAGAAGAAAATGATTTTTTTATATATATACACAAAAATATATAAGAAAAACACAAATATTTTTAAGGGAATTTTCAGGTCATTAAGCTGTCACAACTCAAATGACCAAAATATCAAGTCAACAAGCCGTTACGGCTAAATTAACTCTTTATCTATAAAAAGAGATATTTACAATTTAATAATTAACTCAAATCAATATAATAAAAAAATAGCGGAATAAAATATTTACAAACAAAATAATATTATGAAAATCTAATTTTAAAAGGGAGTTTTAGAATATCAAGCTGTCATAGCTAAAATATTCTTAAAACATAAAGTTAACAAACCGTCATGGTCAAATTAACTCATAAAAACTTTGAATATCAAGCAGCCTAAAATATTCTAAAACACAAAGTTAACAAACCGTCGCGATCACATTAACTTTATTCTTAAAAAGAGGCCTTGAATATCAAGTTGTCACAACTAAAATACTCCAGGACATATGATTAACAAGCCGTCACGGCTCAGTTTATTCAATTTAAAAACAATCAATTAACTAAGTAAATTTTAAGTAAAATACTTAGATATTTATTTTTTGAAATTAAAAATATATAAAAAAAAATCAAACTAAACTGAACCCGAACAAAAAAAACTCAGGAATTTAAGAAAAACAATTAAACTCAAATTCTAGACAAATAAAGCCAATGAAAAAATAATAATAATAATAATAATAATAATACCAAGCAAAGAAATAAAATAAAAAAATAAACAACCATAAACACGAAATTAAACAAAACATATAAAACATTGGTATTAAATTCATAAAAACAAACAATTAAATTGTTCCTGAAAAGTAAAATTCACTCAAAATCAAAATAACAACTAAACCATTGTTTATTCTATTCAAATAATAAAAAAGGTCATACTGTTCAAGTATTCATTATAAACCAAATTAAGTAAAGATAAAATATTTACTTGATAAAAAATAAACCCAAACTTAATGAGAAACTAAGAGGCCAAATAAAGAAATAAAATAAATACTAAATTCAAAGAAATAAATTTTCATGAATAAAATCAAAATGAAATCCAATAAAACTTAACCAAAATATCAATGATAAGATATAAATAAATAAATAAATAAAACTTCTCTTCTAAACTCTTCTCACATACACACCTTTACACCAATCAAACCGAACAAAATCTACATACATGCACTCAAACACATAAGAATTCTCTTTTTTTAATTATACTGAAAATATACTTCACAAATATATCCTATCTCTCTCACACGATTCATGCACTCCTGCAACCTCACACACGTGGCACACACACGACACTGTTCTCACACACACTTTTGTCACTAACATACACAAGAAAGAAGAAAGATGAGGAAAGGGAGACTGGGAAGAGGAACGAGATTGAGAGGGAGTGAGGCAAGAGAGAGAAAGTGAGAATAAGAGGAGGAGGCGCCCGCCACGGCAAGATCACAAATGATGGCAAGGAAGAAGAGAGATGAAAGCCACAAGAAAGGAGGGCACGGAAGGCTGACGGAGCTTCACCGGTGCCAGAGGCCGCGGTGCACGACCAAGGGAAAAGATTTGGTCGCGATCTGGGAGGAGGTTGACACAGCGGTGCAGATTGGCCAGGTGGAAGAATCTGGTGGCGCGGCGTGTTCGGTCAAGGTGCTGGGAAGAAGAGTACAGTGCGGTGGTTCTCTCTTCTTCAGGTTCCGTTTTCCTTTTTCAGTTTCTCTTTTGATTGAAAGAAAATCCTCTTTGAAGCTTGATCTGTTTATGATTGGGTGAAGGTTGGCTTGCGGTGATGATCGATGGTCTTAGAGGGTAGGCGGTGGTTCGATGGCTGAAGTTGTTTCGGTGGTGGTGCCATGGCTATGTTAAAGCTGGCCGCGCATGGTGGTTTCAGGGAGTAGGTTGGCGCGATGGTGATGGCTTTATGGTGATGTTGATGGTGAGTTGCAAGAGGAAGGACCGGTGATGGTGGTTGGTTTGGTGGTGATGTTGATGGTGAGTTGTAAGAGGAAGGACCGGTGATGGTGGTTGGTTTGGTGGTGGAGGTTCAAAGGGATGAAGATGGTGGTGGTGGCTGAAAGGGGGAGAGGCCGCAGCTTGATGATGATGAAGATGAGGATTCACGGCCGCGGTGGTGGTGGCTGAAACCACCGCGGCCACTCCCTTCCCTTTTTCAAAATTTTGTTTTTTTTTTTTAAAAAAAAAGATCTGCTGTTAATGTATTGATGATCTTTACCTTGTTACTGAACTGTATTTGCTGGACTGTGTAATTGGTCTGGAAATTTTGGTTTCTCTGCAGGTTTTTCAATTGATCCCCCCTTTTTTAGTTCTCTTCCCCTATGTATATCTCTAGATCCTCGTAATTTCACCGGAAAAAAAAACAAAAGTTCCCAGACATCATCATTCATGTTTTGATTTTTCTTCTTTTCCTCCTTCCCGTGCTTCACGGATTGACTTCGGGGGAAGAGGAGGAGAGGAGCCCGCGACTCATCTTTTTTCATTTTTGTTTTTGTTTTTTTTTGAAATAAATTAAGATTAAAAACAACTAGTAATTAATTAGTTTTTTTTTTTTAGGAAGTAATTAAAGAAACTGTAAATAAAATAAAAGAGGTAAACTTGATGAAAATTTTTGAATTATTGTTAAAAGATTGAATAAAATCGGTTGTTCACAGTTGCCCCTCTTTATTCATTTCTTATAAGAGAATATGAAAAACTTAAGTTTTATATTTTCTTCATAAGGAATGAATAAAGACATGAACATCGATTTTATTCGACAAATGCATGAAATATAAACAATAGAAATCTCAACAGCAAGATGATTTGTATATATAAGAAAGTGAAATGCAAATGCACAAGCTGGCAAGAATTTAAGGTAAATAATGCTGACTAAAACTTAGAAACCAACCATTGGTTGACTGGAAATGTAAAATTGGCAACTGAGGCCGATATGAAATGTAAAAAAATGGCATCTGAGGCCGACTGAAATGTAAATTGGCAGCTGAGACTGACTTAAAATGTAAATTGGCATCTGAGGCCAGCTGAAAACGTAAATTGGCAACTGAGGCCGACTAAAATGTAAAATTGGCATCTGAGGCCGACTGAAATGTAAATTGCCAGCTGAAAATGTAAATGGGCATCTGAGGCCAGCTGAAAACGTAAATTGGCAACTGAGGCCAGCTGAAAATGTAAATTGGCAACTGAGGTCGACTGAAATGTAAATTGGCATCTGAGGCCAGCTGAAAACGTAAATTGGCAACTGAGGCCAGCTGAAAATGTAAATTGGCAACTGAGGCCGACTTGAAATGTAAATTGGCAGCTGAGGCCAACTGAAATATAAATTGGCATCTGAGGCCGACTGAAAATGTAAAATTGGCATCTGAGGCCAGCTGAAAACGTAAATTGGCAACTGAGGCCGACGTGAAATGTAAATTGGCAGCTGAGGCCGACTGAAAATGTAAAATTGGCATCTGAGGCCAGCTGAAAACGTAAATTGGCAACTGAGGCCAGCTGAAAATGTAAATTGGCAACTGAGGCCGACTTGAAATGTAAATTGGCAACTGAGGCCGACTGAAAATGTAAAATTGGCATCTGAGGCCGATCAAATGTAAATTGGCATCCGAGGCCACCAAAACGAATTGGCAATCGAGGCCAGCTGAAAATGTAAATTGGCAACTGAGGCCGACTTGAAATGTAAATTGGCAGCTGAGGCCAACTGAAATGTAAATTGGCATCTGAGGCAGACTGAAAATGTAAAATTGGCATCTGAGGCCAGCTGAAAACGTAAATTGGCAACTGAGGCCGACTTGAAATGTAAATTGGCAGCTGAGGCCGTAAAATGTAAAATTGGCATCCGAGGCCAAAAAACGAAATTGGCAAATCGAGGCCATGAAAATGTAAATTGGCAACTGAGGCCGACTTGAAATGTAAATTGGCAGCTGAGGCCGACTGAAAATGTAAAATTGGCATCTGAGGCCGACTGAAATGTAAATTGGCAGCTGAGGCCGACTTGAAAATGTAAAATTGGCATCTGAGGCCGACTGAAAATGTAAAGTTAAAAAGAAAACAGTCTTTTTTATTTTTCAAATCATATGCACAAAGCCTTGAATTACCCACTTTCAGCTTACGCAATATTGAAAAACTAACCGTAACCCAATCGAGCAAGCTTTGAGGAGAACTTTAACCGATCAAACTCACAATCCTAGCATTGGACCTTCTGGCTCAACAAAGGCTTTCACTTCTTCTGTGACCTTGTTCATTTTTATTCTTCTCCCATTTCCTTTTTCCGAAAGTTGATTGCTTTTCTGTTAAGCTTAGCTGAAATTTCTGAATTAATGCTAATCATTGATGTATTGCTGTAAACATTGTTAGATTGCGTAATTGAAACTTAAATTTATCCTACTTGAGACATTATGAATAAATATGCATTTAAAGAGAAGTGAAGGATTGACTGAACGAACGTCTTTATTGTCTGGTGTATTAGATAACAACATGCTTTGAACAACAGAAATGTGAAAGATAAAATTTTGGGGAACACAAAATTTTGCCCCAGTTTAGGTTCTTGGTGGCTCAATCAATTGACTTCTTAAAGCAAGTTGAATACCATAGCCATGATATCTGACAACATGTCTTCAAATTCCCTTCAAAATTGCCCTAGTTTCAGCCTTTATCTGCTTGACTTGCTGGATTATTAAGAGTTGTCCCAGTTTCAGTTACCAGCGAAGATGCTTATCTTTTTTTGCTCTAACTTTTGCCTAGGCCGCTCTTTTGAGTTTTCAACCTAGCGAGCTCTTTTGTTTTGCTATTTTGCCCTAATTTTTGCTTAGGTCGCTCTTTCGAGTTTTCGACCTAACAGGCTTTTAAGTATCTGCTTTGCCCTAACTTTTGCTTAGGTCGCTCTTTCGAGTTTTCAGCCTAACGGGCTTTTTAAGCACCTTTTCAAGCATAAAATCTTTTGACGGCATCGCTGTTGATTGGTTTAGGCAATTCTCGTCCCTCCATGTTTTGCAAAATCAACGCTCCACCTGAGAATGCATGCTTGACAATGTAAGGACCCTCATAACTTGGAGCCCACTTTCCCCGTGTGTCCTCTTGATTAGGAAGAATTTTCTTCAAAACCAAATCTCCTGGATGAAAATCTCTAGGGCGGACCTTCTTATTAAAAGCCTTAGCCATTCTGCTTTGATACAACTGGCCGTGGCAAATGGCTACAAGCCTCTTCTCTTCGATCATGTTCAGTTGCTCATATCGAGCTTTCACCCATTTAGATTCTTCCAGCTCAGCTTCCATCAAAACTCTGAGCGAAGGGATTTTAACCTCTATAGGAGATACGGCTTCCATTCCATATACCAATGAAAAAGGAGTTGCCCCTGTGCTTGATCGTATGTTGGTACGATACGCGTGCAGAGCATACGGCAAAGATTTCATGCCAATCTTTGTAGTTCACAACCATTTTGGCGATGATTTTCTTGATATTTTTATTTGCAGCTTCAACCGCACCATTCATTTGAGGTCTATAAGGAGCTGAGTTGTGATGCTTGATCTTGAAAGTCTCAAAGAACTTCTGAACTTCGGCACCATTGAGGTTAGGAGCATTGTCTGTAATGATCCTTTCTGGAATTCCATATCTGCAGATGATGTCCTTTTTGATGAATCTGAGAAACACCTTCTGTGTGATATTGGTATATGAAACAGCTTCCACCCATTTAGTGAAGTAATCTATTGCTACCAAGATGAAACGATGACCATTAGATGCTTTGCGATTAATCACCGATAACATCCATGCCCCACATCGAAAGGCCAAGGAGACACCATGCTATGCAATCGAACCGGGAGCATTAACTCGGTCTGCATATATTTGGCATTTGTGGCACTTCCGAACATAACTGGTACAGTCATTCTCCATAGTGGACCAGTAATAACCACTTCTTAGGATTTTGCGTGCCATCATATGTCCATTGGCATGAGTTCCATGTATCCCTTCATGAACTTCAATCATGATTATTCGAGCTTCATGAGCATCTACACATCTGAGGAGAGTTGTGTCATAGTTTCTCTTGTAGAGAACTTCACCATTCAGGAAGAAAGCCATGGCAGCCTTGAATTGTCTTCTTATCCACCTCATTTGCACTGCCGGGTATTCTCCTCTTTGAATATCTTTGTTTGATATCATGATACCATGGTTGGCCGTCCGGCTCAATCTCCACATTGCCACAATAAATTGGTTCACTTTGCACTTCTACATGGATGGGTTGGACATTAGCATGGACCTTCAAGTTAGTCATCACGGCCAAAGTCGCTAAAGCATCCGCAAACTGGTTCTTGTCCCGAGTTAAATGAGAGAATGATATGTCATCAAAGCGCTCAATTAACTGAGACAAATGCTTCTGATAAGGTACCAATTTTGGATCCTTTGTGCGCCATTCTCCATTAACTTGATAGATTATGAGCGCGGAGTCTCCAAAGACTTTTAGATCTTTGATTCCCAAGTCAATTGCAACTTGCAAACCATTTGCACATGCTTCATATTCTGCCATGTTGTTGGTACATTCAAAGTCTAATTTGATGGAAACTGGGTATTGTTTCCCGGTGGTGAGACTACTACTGACTCCTATTCCACATCCATTCATATTGGCTGCTCCATCAAAGTACATCTTCCACACATTCCCCTCTTCTTCATCTTCTCTTTCTAGTGTCAACACTTCGTCATCAGGGAATTCAAGCATAGTGGGCTGTACACCCTCCATAGGGTTTTCAGCTAGATGATCAGCAATTGCACTTCCTTTGATAGACTTTTGAGTGACATATTTGATATCAAACTCAGACAGCATCACTTGCCATTTTGACATTCTCAATGACACATGAGGACTATCAAATATGTACTTTAACGGATCCATTCGAGAAATCAACCAAGTAGTGTAGTACAACATGTACTGCCTCAACCTCTTGGAAGCCCATACTAACGCACAACAGGTCTTTTCAATTGCCAGATAGCGAGATTCACATTCATTAAACTTCTTGCTCAAATAGTAAATGGCCTGTTCTTTCCTTCCAGATTCATCATATTGCCCCAACATTGCCCCGAGTGAAGTAGGTAACACTGTGAGATACTGATATTAAGGACGGCCTGGCGTAGGAGGAATCAGAACTGGAGGTTTCATTAGATAAGTCTTTATTTTATCGAAGGCCTCTTGGCATTCCTCATTCCATTCTCCAGGTTGATGTTTTCGCAGCAACTTGAATATAGGCTCACAAGTACTAGTCAAATTTGCAATGAATCTAGCAATGTAGTTGAGCCTCCCAAGAAAACTTCTTACTTCCTTCTCAGTTCGGGGGGCTGGCATTTCTTGTATGGCCTTCACTTTATCTGGATCCACTTTTATCCCTTCTCTGCTGACAATGAATCCCAGTAATTTCCCCGTGGAAGCTCCAAAGATGCATTTATTCGGGTTGAGTCGCAACTTGTATTTTCTGAGTCTTTCAAATAGCTTTCACAAGGCTACTACATGGCTTTCTCCCTCTTTGGACTTAGCGACCATGTCATCTACATAAACTTCAATTTCTTTGTGCATCATGTCATGGAACAGTGCAACCATAGCACGTTGGTAAGTGGCACCGGCATTCTTCAATCCGAATGGCATGACTGTGTAGCAGAATGTTCCCCACGGAGTTATGAACGTAGTTTTTCCTTTGTCATGAACATCCATGAGAATCTGATTGTACCCGGAGTATCCATCCATGAATGAAAATCGGTGATTCCTGGCCGTATTATCAACAAGGACATCAATATGAGGGAGTGGAAAATCATCTTTCGGGCTGGCTTTATTCAGGTCCCGATAATCAACACACATCCTAACCTTTCCATCCTTTTTAGGCACAGGCACGATGTTGGCCACCCAATCTGTGTGTCTTGACACCTCTAGAAACCCGGCCTCTAGCTGTTTAGTCACCTCTTCTTTTATCTTTAGCGACATGTCGGGCCGCATTCTTCTCAACTTTTGCTTTTTTGGCTCAAACCGGGTACAAAGGGATCTTGTGTGAAGCAATCTTCGGATCCAATCCTGGCATATCATGATAAGACCATGCAAAAACATCCAGGTATTCTTCGAACAAAGCAATCATCTCTGTCCGCTCAGGATTCTCCACTATTTTCAGCTCTTTCCTCTCTTCTTCAGTGCCCATGTTAATTACTTCGACCACCTCATTGTCTAAGTCAAATCCTTTATCCATGTGTTCCAGTAACCCTGAAAATCTTTCAACAGTTTCTTCATCTTCTTCAGATTCATAGCTATCACACTCAAGTGCAGTAAGAGAGTCAATTGATTGACCTTCAAAATCCCTTTCATGTGGCAAGACTCTTATACTTAAATCCCTGGAAAGTAATTGTGGTGGGTTGGAATGCCAAGACAAATAATGGGTAAAATACTAATAAAAGACACAAATTAATGGTTTGAGGAAATAATGATAAAGAAAAAGAACAACGGATGGCAAAGAGAAAAAATGCTGGATAAACATGCAAGTTTATTCAAATGATGTCTCAAAGTAGCATACATAAAAGCAAATACAATCAATACAATCCCAAATGATTACTTTGAAGTAACAACATCAATCATTGGTTCGGCTGTCCAATTCATCAAAGATCTCATTGTGGTTGACAAGACAAGCATTGTTGTATTCTTGAGCTTCTCGACATCCACCATATTGATGGTTGAACAACGACTAACTTCATAACTTTCTTCAGCCACAATTATTTCAGCCGGGTAAGGAAATGTCTCTTTCAGATGAGGGATCTGCTTTAACTTCTCATTGGGTTTCTTTGGTTCAAGAGCCATGGTCTTGATCTACTCCCCCAATGATGCCTCATATCCTAAACCAAATCGGTTAGGTTTCCCTGAGATAGATAGAGGTGTTTTGATACCACGCAGTGGTCCCACCCTCTTGTAGTGCAGATAACCATTTTTGGTCATAATATGAGCCACTACCTGATTGACATCTTGCCCTGGGAACTCATTCTGTTCTTGCTTCAGCCCTACCATCTCCAGACTGTGCCATAAGCTGTTTTCCACTAACTCCACATTTTCAACATATGGAAGTGAGACAGGTTTAGATACAATGATTTCCTTCTCTCCATGGATTGTAATGACTGAATCATTTTCAATGTATTTAACCTTTTGATGCAAGGTTGAAGGAACAGCACCAACATTGTTAATCCATGGTCTTCCCAGCAGCATATTGTAATCAGACTCAATCTCCATCACTTGGAATAGAACCTCAAATCGGCTTGGGCCGATCTCCAACGACAGCACTATTTCCCCCAGGATGTTTTTCTTCGCTCCATCAAAAGCTCTTACGATCATCATTTGTGGTGAAATGTCGTCCTTGCTTATTGACAAGTAGCTCAAAGTTGACACTGGCAAGACATTCAGACCTGATCCTCCGTCAATGAGCACTTTAGGCACTATATAGCCTTTGCATTTGAGGGTTACATACAGTGCTCGTGGGTTGGCCTGTGATACAATCTCTTCATTTGAGAAAGTGATCATATTAACACGCTTTACCGGATCTACCATATTCACCATACTCTCCAGTGAGACATCCGGTTTCACATAAGTATCCTTCAAGACCTTTAGCACTGCCCTTTGATGAGATTCAGATGACAAAATCAGTGACAACAGGGAGATTCTAGCAGGAGTCTTTTTCAATTGCTCCAATATGTCGTACTCACTTTGTTTCATGATCTTCAGAAACTCCTCTTCTTCATTTTCTTCTCTTTCTTTTCTATCTGCACCAAAACCCTTTCCCACATTCTCTTCTTCGACAAACTTTCCTTTTTCCAGCTCTCCGGGCCCATAAATTCTTCCACTTCTCGTTATTCCTTTTACCTCCGCTACCACTTCACCCGTTTGGGCTTTCGAGGTTTCCCTTATGTCTCCGTTTGTCTCCACGTCAGTTTCATAGTTCCAAGGGACAGCATGTGTATCCTTGTAGTCTTCAGTTCCCTCACGGTGATTACCATTTTCTCTGGTTTCGGAGCTCGATTCAGTGGAGGGATGCGAAGTACGAAACGATCGATCACATTCACCTCTTCAGGAAGATTCGACCTCTTTTTTGCTTGTATCACACCCAGGTCGAGTAATTCTTGTACTCGAGCTTTGAAACCCCGACAATGTTCGACATCGTGTCCGAGACCTCCACAATGATATGCACAACTTGATTCCAGATCATATTTCTCTTCCTCCTTCACCGTAGATGCAGGTGCTGTGATGTGATACCCAGCTTCCTTCAAGCCATTGAACACTTCCTCCATTGGTGTTTGAAGATTCAGAACTTTCTTAATCAGAGGTTCTTCTACCTCCAAGGCATTCACACGGCTTCCTCCTTCGTGTTTTGGGATCGGGTTGTTAACAATGTCTGGCTTCGAATCTTCTTGAAGGTCCAGTCTCCCACAAGCAATTAATCTTCTTACTGCTGTCTTGAAACCTTCGCAATCCTCAATGGAATGCCCTGCTATATCCATATGGTACTTACAGGTTAGGTTCGGGTTATACCAAGCTGGGTATGGTGGTTCTAATGGGTGCACAGGATATGCCGAGATCAGATGAGCATCAACTAGCTTTTGAAACAGGTCGGCATTCGAAATGGATAACTTTGGGAAAGGTGGGAAGTTGGGGAATCGATTACGGTTTTGGTTTTGGAAATTTGGTCGAGGTGCAGGGGTGTATGTTGGGCGGATTGGTTGGTATGGCCTTATGTGAAGGTTGTTAACTTGGGGTTGGGAGTATGGAATGGTATTTGTGGTTTGTGTGGTTTGGTATGGTGGATAATGAAGGATAGGGGTTTGGTATAATCGTGGTCGGGTTGGTGTGTATCGTGGGACGAAGGATTGCTGACCATGCACATAATTCACATCTGTCTCCTTTTTTCTGGGCGGGAAACTCTTTCTTGCATCTTCGCTGCTCATGGGAAGCTTGCCGGCTTTTGCTAAGCTTTCAATTCTTTCTCCAGCAGTTATCAACTCAGAGAAGTCTTTGTATGCTGCTCCTGCCATTGCCCCAATGTAAGGGGATCCCAAGGTTCCCAAGAAGTAAGAACACATCTCAGTTGGGATGAGTGGTGGTTGAACCTGAGCAGCCAAGGCTCTCCATCTTTGAGCGTATTGCTTGAATGATTCATCCTTCTTCTTCTGCATAGAGCTTAATTGCTCTCGTGTAGGTGCCACCTCAAGATTGAACTTGTATTGGCTCATGAATAGATCTGCCAATTCTCTCCAGCTAGAAATCTTTGAGTGGTCTAGTTGAATGTACCACTCGAGGCGAGTCGGTCAGGCTTTCATGGAAGAAGTTGATGAGGAATTTTTCATCCTTTGACCATATCGCCATTTTTGTACAATAACTCTTCAAGTGAAAAAGAGGATTACCCGTCCCGTCATATTTTGAGAAGTCAGGAACCTTAAAGTCCCTAGGGATTACTACATCAGTAGAAGGGCAGAGTTGTTCAACTTCCACATACCCATAGGGGCTAGGTCCTTGAATAGCCCGAATCTGCTCTTGAATCTTCTCCATCCACTCTTCTTTGAACTTTCCCTTTTCGGCCTCTGCACGCATTCTCTCTCGAGGAGGATGGTCGCATACGGATGACCACATGAGGTTGCTCCCAGACAGGTGTAACATGCCCGTGCTCATGAGTTTGCACATTTTCTAAGGAACGATAGCCTTCTCCGATAGGGATTACCAATGGTATCGCGGGTGGTGGTTGCCCATGGAGGTTATTCGGGATTTCACCCATATCATTCATCCCTACTGATGGCGTTTAGAGCACTCGGTATCACAGGCATACCCAGTGTCGTGGTCTTTGGTTGCACATTCGCTGAATGAGCTCCCAATAGGTTAAGTGATTCTTGTATGGCCCGCATCATATCCTCCAATCTTCCTTGGTTATTTGACAGTTCATTCAGTTTTCCTCTCACCGCGTCAACTTCATTGCTCAGATTTCTTCCTCCTTCAGAAGTAGTTGTGATTGGGATACCCTTTCTGCGTCACCATTTCCTCCGACCATTTTGGTCAGACTCTGGTATTGTGAATTCGAGTTTCATCGGTATCGGTTTTCCGTCCGGGCCTAGTTCTCACGAACTTTTACCTGATTCAGAAAACAATTTTACTCAAAGGTAAGACATAAAAACATGGCTATTTGTTAGAAATCATCGTGCTGAGTCTTGATGTGAGTATCTTTGATGATAACCGTTCCTCAGAACGTCTCGTTCAAAAGTACTAAGTCATGGACATTGCTACGAGACCAACACAATACAGAGAAACAAAGATTCTTTTATTCATGAAGGCATATTACAACCATCATCCTTCTTACATTGATTGTCACAATAACAAAGACAATACATTGTAAAGCCACAAATGCCTTCCTCAAAATCTCTCAGTAATCATTTGCTTCATTCTTCCAATCAAGTCTTTACAATAGTCAACAAAATTACAAATCTCGATTGGGGTCTTGAAAGGCATTATTCCTTGCTCGGCCAATCCTAAGTATCTTGGAACATCTTCAATGGCCGCATTAGCTAATCTGCCAAGTTTGAGAAGCGAGTCTTGACTCATGAATAATGTGGTTACGATGTTGTATTTCGTAATCCAAACTTGCAACTCTTTCCTTTTCTTCTTCCAAAGGCAACTTCATATTCCATGATCTCATCATTCATGTGTTGACTTAGCTCTTCAATCTTCCTTTGGTATTCATTGTTCAATTCTTCCATTTGTTGTTTCATTTGTTCTTCGCCTCTTAGCGCGGTTTCTTCAGCAATTTTGGCCTTTCGAAGTAAGTCTTTCAATTGTTGATTTTCAGCTAGCACTTTGTCACGCTCCTGTCTTCGAAGTCCAAGCTCTTTGTTGGCAGCTTTGAGGCATTCCTTGGTTTTCATCATGTGTTCATGCCCCATCTTCAACCTCTTGCTTGTTCCTTCTAGAGCTTGATCTTTTTCAGTACTTTCTCGCTTTAACGTTGCGTAATTATGGCGGACACTTTTCAACTCAGCTTCTACTTGCATCTTTTCTTGTTCAACCTTGTCTAGTTTCTCCTTCACTTCTTTGATTTCTTCATTTCCATGGAAAGCCCAGGTTGATGCATCGTCCAAAGGAATAACAGTTATGACCTTGAAGGGCAGCTTGATCTCTTGAGCTCTATTTTTCACCCATTGATGATAACTTTCTTTCACAGCACAACTCCTAACTCCCAATTCTTTTCCTTTCTTGACAACCTTGTTCCAAGCGGACCGGATCTTCTGGAATAGGTCAATGTCTTTGGAGTCTTGATAATATGAGACAAACGGAGTAACTGCAGCTTCAGAAGGAGGTCCCATCATGGGATAACCGAGTTGGCGTAACACCAAGACAGGATTGTAGTTTATGCATCCTCGGGTACCCATGAGAGGTACATTTGGAAAGCTTTCGCACTGATAAATCAGAGTTTGACCATCTTCCCTCCAAGGATACCATCGTATCATCTTTTCATCCAATTTGGCCAGGTCTTGAGCCCACTCTTGTCCATTCTTCTTCTTGATATTATGCATTCGTAGGTCTTCAATTGGACAAGGCGCCTTGTAATTCCTTTGGAATATGTGCGAAGTAGCCCACACATATAACATTGGTAAACAGCACAGAATTCTCTTACCATTTCTCTCATGGCAAAAGTTCAGAGTACAATAAACATCTGCCAGGAGGGCTGGAACGGGATTATGACCCTGAAACCTGCGAGCAAGGAATACGTCAATAGCCGCAAAGTCTACAAGGCCTTCAATGTTCGGAAATAAGACAGTGCCGTAGATAATGAGAGCCAGTACATCTACAAAAGCATCAGTCTTGATTTGAGCTAAACGGCGCATGTGCTCTTCCGGTAATCTCTTGAGAATCCATAGGTCTCATTCCTACATTTAAGCTTCATGCGATTCTTTACACCTACCCTTAGACCAGTTGATAGGGTTTGTAAAGAAGGATAATGGCCTTGGTAGTGATAGGGTTTTTCTCCTTCTAGTGGTAACCTCAGGATCTTCTCAAATTCTTCAATGGTCGGTGCTAACTGGAAGTCTTGAAAAGTGAAACATCGGAGTAGAGGATCGTAGTACTGTGCCAGTGCTGTGATTGCTTCTTCCTGTTCGTCCACTTCTAAGAGATTCAAGATATTTCCATACCTTCTGGTAAGAGACAAGCGTTGTGGTGACTTCAACAACTGACCCAAAGATCTCAGGCTTTTAGTTTCGGGTGTCTTGGCTTTGAGACGTAGAGTTTTTTTCAACTTTTCACCCTTCTGACTGTCTGGTCTCATATTTGTTTCCATTTTCCCAAAGATACTCACAAAAGATTTCAGTTCGACTTTCTAATAAACCTGCCATAATAGAAAGAAAAAAAAAATTTGGTTTAAATGAAAGAAGGAATAGTAAACAATTTAGGAAATGAACAGAAATTATGTACAAAGAACAAAGATAGGAAATTATGTACAAAGAAAGGAGTTAAAGAAAATGCATGCTCTCTTTGTGTCCTATATGAGGTAAATTCTGGAGGTTAATTCTATAGTTCTATGGTCGTTCTACCTTGTGAACACTTTCACTGGGTGGATCTACATTCTCAGAGTTCTACGGCCTCTAGAGTTAAGATTCATTTCAGAATGTTACCTACAACAGCAGGTGAACCGCTAGATGTAGGGTATTCATGAAAGAATCACACTCTAGATGAGATTTTCGCGATAACCAAACAGGATGAACATCCAAAATGGCTACCGCTACACAATCTCTTACCTATCTCAAGTTACACTCAGACCCGGGTATAGGGCCCCACTCGTTTGTGATTAATGTGTAAGTGTTGTGTGTGAAGAGAGCATACAAACCTGAAACCCTAAGACTACCCACGACTAATTCCTGCAAAAACAACTCAAACAGACACGTACAACATTCAAAGAATGATCATCTACCCTAAGGTTTTAACAAATAAAGCTATCACTATAAATAAACACATGAAAAATGAAATTCTGTAAATAGACGAAGCATACAATATTAGACAAAGTAAAATAAAGAAAGGAAAACAAACATCAAGAGGCTATATTTAATTCGCACAACTAATTAAAAGCAGCCCGACTCTCTTGGAAGTCCCCAGTGGAGTCGCCATCTGTCGCAACCGGGATCGCGACGGGGATGGCGAAAAAGAGAAAGAATTGTTGAAAATATTGGAGTCGCCACCAAGTTTATTTACATTCGGGAAAACATTGGAAAACCCCCCAAAAAAAAACAATGATCTTTGAAACCAGTTTGAGTTCGGGAATCGGTTATGTATAGGGAATGGCAGGAATTTAATCCCGCGCACCCCTAATACACCCGTCCTTGGACGGTACCTTTAATTGTGCAAATTAATTAATAACCACTTTTAAAAAAAAATTATTCTATTTACAATGAAACTATAAATAAAAGAAATTATTTAAGAGAAAACTTCGGGAACACCGAACTGTCGCAATTCAGGTATCCCAAAATATTAAGTCAACAAGCCGTCACGACTAAATTAACCCTATTATTTGAAATAAAAGAAATAAATAAATGAAGAAATTTAAATCATAAATTAAAACATAACTAATAAATATTTACAAATAAGATAAGAAGAAAATGATTTTTTTATATATATACACAAAAATATATAAGAAAAACACAAATATTTTTAAGGGAATTTTCAGGTCATTAAGCTGTCACAACTCAAATGACCAAAATATCAAGTCAACAAGCCGTTACGGCTAAATTAACTCTTTATCTATAAAAAGAGATATTTACAATTTAATAATTAACTCAAATCAATATAATAAAAAAAATAGCGGAATAAAATATTTACAAACAAAATAATATTATGAAAATCTAATTTTAAAAGGGAGTTTTAGAATATCAAGCTGTCATAGCTAAAATATTCTTAAAACATAAAGTTAACAAACCGTCGCGGTCAAATTAACTCATAAAAAACTTTGAATATCAAGCCGTTGCAGCTAAAATATTCTAAAACACAAAGTTAACAAACCGTCGCGATCACATTAACTTTATTCTTAAAAAGAGGCCTTGAATATCAAGTTGTCACAACTAAAATACTCCAGGACATATGATTAACAAGCCGTCACGTCTCAGTTTATTCAATTTAAAAACAATCAATTAACTAAGTAAATTTTAAGTAAAATACTTAGATATTTATTTTTTGAAATTAAAAATATATATAAAAAAAAATCAAACTAAACTGAACCCGAACAAAAAAACTCAGGAATTTAAGAAAAACAATTAAACTCAAATTCTAGACAAATAAAGCCAATGAAAAAATAATAATAATAATAATAATAATAATACCAAGCAAAGAAATAAAATAAAAAAATAAACAACCATAAACACGAAATTAAACAAAACATATAAAACATTGGTATTAAATTCATAAAAACAAACAATTAAATTGTTCCTGAAAAGTAAAATTCACTCAAAATCAAAATAACAACTAAACCATTGTTTATTCTATTCAAATAATAAAAAAGGTCATACTGTTCAAGTATTCATTATAAACCAAATTAAGTAAAGAAAAAAATATTTACTTCAGTAAAAATAAACCCAAACTTAATGAGAAACTAAGAGGCCAAATAAAGAAATAAAATAAATACTAAATTCAAAGAAATAAATTTTCATGAATAAAATCAAAATGAAATCCAATAAAACTTAACCAAAATATCAATGATAAGATATAAATAAATAAATAAATAAAACTTCTCTTCTAAACTCTTCTCACATACACACCTTTACACCAATCAAACCGAACAAAATCTACATACATGCACTCAAACACATAAGAATTCTCTTTTTTTTTAATTATACGAAAATATACTTCACAAATATATCCTATCTCTCTCACACGATTCATGCACTCCTGCAACCTCACACACGTGGCACACACACGATTACCTGTTCTCACACACACTTTTGTCACTAACATACACAAGAAAGAAGAAAGATGAGGAAAGGGAGACTGGGAAGAGGAACGAGATTGAGAGGGAGTGAGGCAAGAGAGAGAAAGTGAGAATAAGAGGGGAGGAGCGCTCCGCCACGGGGCAAGATCACAGCGATGGCAAGGAAGAAGAGAGATGAAAGCCGTGCAAAGGGAGGGCACCGCCGGAAGGCTGACAGAGCTTCACCGGTGCCAGAGGCTGCGGTGCACGGCCAAGGGAAAAGATTTGGTCGCGATCTGGGAGGAGGTTGACACAGCGGTGCAGATTGGCCAGGTGGAAGAATCTGGTGGCGGTGGGTGTTCGGTCAAGGTGCTGGGGAGAAGAGTACAGTGCGGTGGTTCTCTCTTCTTCAGGTTCCGTTTTCCTTTTTCAGTTTCTCTTTTGATTGAAAGAAAATCCTCTTTGAAGCTTGATCTGTTTATGATTGGGTGAAGGTTGGCTTGCGGCGATGATCGATGGTCTTAGAGGGTAGGCGGTGGTTCGATGGCTGAAGTTGTTTCGGTGGTGGTGCCATGGCTATGTTAAAGCTGGCCGCGCATGGTGGTTTCAGGGAGGAGGTTGGCGCGATGGTGATGGCTTTATGGTGATGTTGATGGTGAGTTGCAAGAGGAAGGACCGGTGATGGTGGTTGGTTTGGTGGTGATGTTGATGGTGAGTTGTAAGAGGAAGGACCGGTGATGGTGGTTGGTTTGGTGGTGGAGGTTCAAAGGGATGAAGATGGTGGTGGTGGTGAAAGGGGAGAGGCCGACTTGATGATGATGAAGATGAGGATTCACGGCCGCGGTGGTGGTGGCTGAAACCACCGCGGCCACTCCCTTCCCTTTTTCAAAATTTTGTTTTTTTTTTTTAAAAAGATCTCATTGATAATGTATTGATGATCTTTACCTTGTTCTTGAATCGTATTTTTGGACTGTAATTGGTCTGGAAATTTTGGTTTCTCTGCAGGTTTTTCAATTGATCCCCCTTTTTTTTAGTTCTCTTCCCCTATGTATATCTCTAGATCCTCGTAATTTCACCGGAAAAAAAACAAAAGTTCCCAGACATCATCATTCATGTTTTGATTTTTCTTCTTTTCCTCCTTCCCGTGCTTCACGGATTGACTTCGGGGGAAGAGGAGGAGAGGAGGCCGTGACTCATCTTTTTTCATTTTTGTTTTTTTTTTTTGAAATAAATTAAGATTAAAAACAACTAGTAATTAATTAGTTTTTTTTTTTAGGAAGTAATTAAAGAAACTGTAAATAAAATAAAAGAGGTAAACTTGATGAAAATTTTTGAATTATTGTTTAAAGATTGAATAAAATCGGTTGTTCACACCACTCCTACTTATAATGGCTTTTAGTTGATTCATCTAAAATGCTCCTCTTATTAAAAGTACTAATAATCAATGTTTTAATATAATTATTTAGATCTACACATTAACTTATTTGTTTAAACTTTTTTATACAATAATTATCTAGATATTATAATAATGATTGTATCTTTAAAAAAAATTTTAAGTAAAATTTAATAACATTGGAATTTGAAGACATATTAGTAAATCATATTATAGAAACAACATAAACTCGAGTTAATTAAAAAACAACGTAACACTAAAAGAAAAAAGAATGTAATATACACTACACATAAAATCTTTGAACATCTAGTGTTTATATAATTAAATAAATATTAAAAATACCTATAATTCCAAAATTTATTGCTATTAACCAAATAATTTTTATTATAATGTTTTGTTCTTTAGTTCTTTTTTTTAAATAAGCTAACTTGTTATACTTTATATCTGGATGAAATTATGATTTGTAATTATTTTTATTGTTAATTACTTTTACTTATTATTATTTTTATGGATTCACTGTTAGACTATTTAATCTAATAAAATGCTTCAACTATTACTTGCATGAGGAATTTATCTCTACCATAATATGCAAGAAGGGCATGTTGATATAGCTTGTGAGTGCTATAGTTTTTGTTTGATTAAATTTGAAAAGTTAGTTAAATTTTCATTTTATTACATCATCTAATTCAAGTTAAGCATTTTATTAAAATTAATAGTTTTTTGCACTGAGGTGAAAGTTTACTTATAGGTATTTTTATTTAGTATGATTGTTAACTTGAATTTTAGAATATTGAAATGATAATAGACAAATTTTTAAAATATATTTTTATTGGAAAAAATTGAAAGTTTAAAAAATCCTAATATCCAAAATATGTAGGAAATAAAGTATCAAAAAATTAAAATTAAAATTCTTTAAATATTACAAAACATGATATAAACACCTATCTTACTTTGTTTGGCTCAAAGGCTTAATCTATTTTTAAATGAATAAATTAAAAATAGTTAATTTTTACATTTAATATTAATTAGCATAATTATGAAATATAATTTGAAATATGAGAGTGGCAATAGACAAAAATGTAACAAAGTTCTTAACTCATAATTAAGGGTAATTTTCGAATGTACAAATAAAGGTATTAAAAGGAGAGTGGCAATTGCTGCTCCCGAAAACATAATCCTTATTTGCTTTCTCTTGTTTCTCCTGTTTTGCCATGCTTGAGTATTGTTGAGAGCATATTTATCAGAACCGGATAGGTGAGATTGACTCGGTCAAGGCACTGTGTAACGCCCTGATTTTTGGACATCGGATCATAAGTTCGGTCGGATGATCAGATCTCCACCACCTGTCGGCCGAGTTCTACTCGAAGATTCTCTTTCAGCCGAGCTCTGCTATTTTCCAGCCAAGCTCTACATGAAGATCTTTCTTTGACTGTGCGTCTTTGGCCAAGTTGACCGAGCGCCTTTGACTGAGCTTCTTTGGCGGAGTTCTCTTTCTCAGCTAAGCTCTACTTGAAGATTCTCCTCTGGTCGAACTCTATTTTCCCCCCATGCTGAGCTCCACTTATCAACCTCCTCTTGCCGAGCTCTGCCTTTTCCCAACCGAAATCCCATTTTCCATTAATGGTAATTTGCTCCAATTGCTTTCTTCTTTGGAGATAGAGTGTCTGTGTACTTTACCCATGCAGGAAAGTTCTGACACACACACTCAAAAAAGGAGGCTACGCCCCAAACCTATGCCCAGCCATCCCTACACCGTACACTGACGTGATATTTTGAAACGTGGTACCTTTCTCCCTTTTCCTCGTTACTGTCACAGCCTCTCCCGTTGAAATTTCTCTATAAATACTAAGAAGCTCACAAAGCCATTTGCTTACTTCTTGCAAATTTAGTTTTCCCTCTTAAGGGTTCTTCTTCCTTCTCATTCTCTAGAAAACCGCCACACAACCTTCACGCTCTCCTCATCTCAACCAGAAACGCACCTTTGGTGGGGAGTTTGTTTCAAAGCCCTATCTCTTAGTCTTTTTCAGTTGGATTGAATAAAGATATTTTCCTTCTTTGTTGTTCTCTTTGTCGTTGGTTTGATGATGAATGAATTTTACTCTTGGTATTTTTAGTTTCTGACTTCCATTTCTTCCTTCTTCATTTCAATCTTAAAACCCTTTTGTGTTCAAAAATATTGGCTTGATGATGAGGGTTCCTAGATGATGGTAATGAGATTATCACATCTGTAACCTCTAAAGCTTGAACTTTGTTTTGGTTTTCAAAGAACTCTTGTAAGTAAGATATTAGTTTCCTTATATTCCATTTCTTCGAGCTTGATGATGAGTCTAAACGAAGATAGGTTCTTGGAACCATGGTGTTGATGGACTTTAAGGCTCACGTCCATTATGTAAGATTGATCGGTGTTTTAGAGTCATTACTCTAAATTGGAGACTTGAGCTTAGAACTTAAAAAGATAACAATGGAAATGCATTCATGTTTACATTCCAAGTCCTTGCATTTCATATTTATATTTGAGCCTTGCATATTATGTTTATTTCCCAGTTAACACCTAAATCTTGAAGATAAGCAAATGAACTTGCATTTCATGTTTATATTTCTTGTCTAACATATTTACATTTCAAGCCATCACCTAAATCTTAAAGATTAAAAATGAGCCTGCATTCTCATGTTTAGTTTTACTACCATCACCTTATAATGCCAAAGATTAAAATAAGGAAAGCACTCTTACTTTTTGAACCATGATTTTTGAGCTTTTTCTTCTAGAGTTTTTGGATAGTTGACTTCAAAGACAAAAGAGATGATTAGCCAATTCTGACACTGGAATTTGACTTTTTCAATTTCAAATTCAAATTTAAAATTCAAATTTCCCTCCATTTTCTTATAGAGCGCATTGTTTCACTGAGTGTAAGCTTTCTGAAGTGCGGTAATATTTCCTTTATGAAATTTGAGTCTTCTTGTCTTGAATCACTATTTGTTGATACACCAAACTTTGCTAAAGTGAAGATTGAAGATAGTAGAACACTTTGACTTCATAGATTATTTAATATCTTCCTTTCTGATGTACTTTCTAAAGTTCAATGCTACTTTTTGAAGTCTCAAAATCTGGATTTCTTATCTCGTTGATTCTTCTTCAATCGTTAGCTATTTTCTACTTGAGAAAGGATATTATATTCACTTCCTTTTTAGTTCATATCTCATATCATGAGATAAACATGTTTGCACATGTGATGTAAAATTTATCCTCATTTGAGTAAGCCTTGCTTTTGCTAAACGATAGAATCCTGTTACGATCTTACAAGAAACTCAAGATAAATATTAGTCATTCTTAAAAGAATTTTCTTTAAATTGCCTTTGTTGTCATTCAAAACTAATCAACACATCTTGACAGGGTTCTAGAGCTAATAATCCTTACAAAATTGAATAATTACCAAATTAGTCCCTCTGATAAGTTAGGCAAGCAGGACTAACTTGTCTAATAATTCACTTTTGCAAGGATTAATTTGAGGTTTTTTGTAGAGACTAATCTATCCGACTATTCAATTTTACAGGGATCAATTTGAAAGTTTTTTTTTTTACGGGGCCAATTTAGTTGACACAAAATTTTAGAGGGATAAATTTGGTAGTTTTGTCTAAAAATAAAATGGGATAGCATTTCGTACTTGTTCTTAAAGTCAACAACCTTTTGAACATCAGGATTGAATAATATCCTAGTAGCAAACAACACATTCTGTGGTCCTATTTTTCCTATTATGCAGCCAAAAGAAAAATATATGAGAACATCAATCTAGTTTAGTAAAATCTCCAAATAAATATGAAAAAAATGAATGTATACATAAAAATATAAGTGAGTTATGTGCCGTGAAATCTTTTTACTTTCACACTTTGAAGCACAACAGCAGGTAACTCAAGACTACCAGTACCAACATATAATTGAATCTACTCAACATACTCTCCAAAGATAGCACTCTTAAGCATCAAACTAAGACAAAAAACAAAAGGGTTAATAACAAATGTAAATGACAGAACATAATATAATAAGTAATATTGAAAAAAAATTTGTAGGAGTCTTGTACTTTTCAGAAGCGAGTTCAACCACAGACATCCTTGACACTTTGCCTTCTCGCTCATATTCCATAGGTCGAGACAGCCTAGTCAACAAATCAATAACATCCAACAATCACCAATGACAAAATTGGAATGTTGGGGTTGTGATTAAAAAACTGAAAATATAAAAAGATCTTCACTAACTTTGGTAAGAACAACTAAGAATGGTAATATTTGGGAATAAGAAACGGTGAGGGATACAAGTCAGATATGAATCAGAAAAGGAAAATAAAACAAAATCAAATTAGTCATATTAAAAAAAAAATTTACGATTTTCAAAATCCCTTGTATGATAGACCTTTCAAAAAAACAAAAGAAAAAGCTCACAACGTCTGAACTAAAAAAACAAATCAGAAACGTTAGGAAGAACAAAATCAAGAAAAGGAATGCAAGTCAAAGCCGAATCATAAATTGAAAATAAATAATATTTGGAAAGATCAGAAAAACAAATTAGAAGAAAAAGAAAGAGATTAGGAAATCTAAAATAAAAATTAAATAAATCAGAAACGTTGGAACGAACAAAACAAAGAAAAGGAAATTTTTGAGATTTAGGGATCCAGATAATATATGAGTGATCTGAACTAAAAAAAAATAAATCAGAAACATTAGGAAGAACAAAACAAAGAAAAGGAATGCAAGTCAAAGTCGAATCAAAAAGTCAAAAATAAAACAATAGTTGAGAAGATCAGAAAATCCAAACTGAAAAACCAAATAAAAAATGCTGGGAAGACCAAACAAACACTACCAGAAAAATGATATTTAACGGCGCTTTTATAGGATTTCTTGCAGTTTTGAAACGTTTATCGGCAGTTCCCAAACCACCGCAGATAATGGCGTCCTTAAACCATTTAGCACCATTTGGAGCAACCATTGGAATGATTGCCACTAAAGTAGATTTCCCGACGGTTATTGCAACAGTTTATTTGATGCTTTTTACATGAATTTAGAACCGTTATAAAATGACTTGTTATCACCAAATTATCCTATTTATTAGCGATTTGTCACCGCTGCAAAAAACTCAATGTTAACTGTCCCTGTCATATGTACTGGTGGTCTCAAACCGCCACAAATGCCAATTACTAGCAATTTCAAACCGCCATAAAAAGGTCAATGTTAACTTGTGCATTCTTTTTTTGGCTTTTCAATATTTTATTTTGAAGCATGCAAGTCAAAAACACTAATTGGTATCCTGTACAATTCTAATAACCAACAATCATGAACAAAAAGGAAAAATTGCATAGAAATTCTGAAACTTTTTAACAAAGAACATGTGTATCAAATGTCATAATATAATGTTGAACAATAATTAAACAAATCCATACAAAAGAGAAAATTAAAAGAGCATAGCAACAAAAAATTGTCTCAAATGAAAGCTAAACAAAGTAGCCTTGAGCTATGATGCATTCATTTTTAGCTTTGGTTGGAAGGATCATCATGGTGTTGAGTATCATGACTAGCTGAGAAAGACAGTCTTACACTTGGTGAAATTGGTCCACTCCTTTTCTGGCGCCTGAAATTATGAATAGACGACAATTGCATGAGCAGAAATACAATCACTTGCCAAAAGGATCAATGCAGAAAACAAAAACAAAAAAATCAAGGATCAAAGACAAGGACAAAACTGCTTTATACACAAGTTTACATATCATGCTTAAAAATGCATCAAGCTAACAATTAATCTAGTTGAACAAAAAATAAGCACAAAAAACAAGCACTAATTTACTAATGTAAAAGCAAGTTGCTCACACTACTAAGAGAAAATTATATCCTCATATTTCCTGTGTAAGAAGAAAATATATACTGACACTTGCTTGGAACCGAAGGAAAAAAAAAACTTGACCATCATCAGCATGGTTCTCCACAAGGTATGCAGCTTGACCTAAATAACCCAATAGTAGGAATGATAAAACAAGATAGACAAATCTAAGCTGTAAACAATCCACCATTAGTCAACATGCTCAACCATCAACAAGGATTTATGGTGCAGACTTGAAAGGGCCTATGCAATGCATTGGCTTATGAATAGAGAAAAATACACACACTAGCAGGATCAAATGTATAAATATATTGTTGCATCCATAATATTAATTATCCTACATACATGTATTTACCAATTGCACACAGAAGACAGCCTCCAAGAGAGTACCATGCTTTAGTTGAATTCCTTGCAAAGAAATAATAGATGTGAATAGGATTGTATGCCCTCAAGACGCTACCTTTAAGCCTCACTTTACTTATTCTATACTTTTGTACACTGAACAAAATGATTAGGCAGGCAACAAAAATTGTCACTACTTCATCTACATAGTCAAGGAAAAAGAAGAAAGATCAATTCAACAGCAAAAGTGACCACTATGTATAGGTATGAATCAATTTATTAATCTAGATGCATCCATACACGCCCTAAAAAGACACCTCCACCTCCACCTCCACCTCCATCACCACCACTAAAAAAGAAAGAAACACAAGACTTTCTATTCTTTAAGCAATTATGATTAATCGGTGGATCATAGAAGTGATACTAAAATTACAACATTTAGTCAATTCTTGCTACAATCTGACAAACACATTTCATATTGTCATGCTTGGGCTGAACTAACAAATACAACAAAACCATTCTACCACCCAAAACATGACTGGAATTTGCCCAATGCTAGAACATGATATTAAATGTTCCTTCTTTCAAACTAGATACATCAAATTTTGGTCTTAAAAGAAAAGGACCAAAGCACAGTTCAAACAACATTACAAACCAAAAAAAACTCTCAAAAATTATTATTGTTAAAGGAAAATTTACAATAACTTATTCCAAATATGAAGTAAATAAATAATAAGAGTCTTATTTCTCTTGATTTGCCTGCCAATAATAGCATCAAATGCATGAAATAACAATTATAGATAAAAGTTTAAGACAATACCTTGCTCAATTACATATACCTTGGCTTTCAAATCGTTAATAGATGATAGTACTATTGGAAGAGATAGAAATAAAGTAAGAATTATTATGAAGAACTAAAAGATGATTCTTGAATACAACAATTGGCCTTGAACACAAACAACAAGATATTTTTCCAAGCATGATATGGGTATCACTCCAAACATTCTAACAAAAGCAATTTTGAAGAAGTGAGAAAATACATGACAAAACAGCAGTTAATAACCTGACATTGTTAGTGTAACAACCCCATTAGCTATCACCATCGAAGTACTGATAAGCACTAATAGCAGCATAATTAGTTTTATAAAGTAGAGAGAGTTCTCAAGCTGACATGCTCAATATTTTGGTTTATAAATTTGCTTGAAGATAAGAATTAGATACTCAAACGGAAATCTAGAAACAAACTTTATTTTCCTAATAGAATGTGAGAGTAATTACTAATTTCCAATAAAATCACAACATTAACTCAATTACAAACAACTCATCTTCAAACATATATCACATACCCATACAATCTAACACATACACCAGTGTCCAGCAGTAGCATAATTGACCAAAAATTTAACACATCTTGTTGGATATAATCTAAAATCACAATTGCCACTACAAAGCCATCAATAGAGTTAATCATTCTCTACCTCTTCTATTAATGATGAATCATCGTACCAAACCAAACAAACTTTTCATGAAAATGCATATTATAAGTGTAATACCCTAGTTTTAATTAAAAATGCTAGAAAAATATTCTTTTCTAAACCAGGAAGAGTGTCAGTTACCCTTATTTATTATTCCGGGTCCTGAATTTTGCTAAGTTTTGACCCTACACGTCCTTTGAGGGCTATATGATTCACTTTTTTGAATTCAAAAATTTCGGTAATTGTTCCCAAGATGAAAATAAGTTAAAGGATGATTTTTAACAAATTTTGGAAAACTTTTAAGACTTTTGTTTTTAGCCTACAAGTTTATAAAATCTTAGAAGTTCTTGAATTTAACTAAAATAAAAAATTTGGATTCTAATTGGTTGAGATTTTAATTTTTATAATATTTTCTTTGAATCCAAATGGGGGTACTTCCTTATTTACATTTATGTTTTAAAGCTAATGGAGAGTAAAAAAAAAAATGATAAGTGATGCAACACACAATACCCTCTAACATAACCCACTCCAATACACACCCATACACATCATCCATGTTTTTTTTCCTTCCTTCTCTATTCGCGCAAACATAGCACGCGACCCTCCCCCTCCATTCAAGCTCTCTCTTTTCCTCTTGGTCTTCCCTCTCCTTGTAGCTGCCACCGCACCTATAGCCACCACTGCACCGTTAGCCACCGTGTGTGACCCTCCCCTACTGTGATGCAAACAATAGCATCCTCTCCATCTCTTTTGGATGGTTTAAGAGTTGTTGCTTCAATCTCTTAAGGGGATGGCAAGAGATGGCAGCACCCATTGCTTCTTCTTCCTTCCTTTAGCTATCAAAGCTAAAATGGAGCTTAATCTTGCTTCTAATTTCATAGGTTAGCTAAGTCATGTTCTGGGTATAGGATTAGAGCTCAAATGTGGAACCTAGGTTATGAGATTTGGGGGTTTTATGTTAGTAAACTAGATTCTGAAATTTTTGGCACTGTTAACAAATAAAAATTATTATTGTCTTACTCCTAGAGTTATTGAGCAATTGAACATCAATCTTTGGATTGGTGATGCTTGGAAGTTGGTCTTTAATTCTTTGGATTCAGTTTGTGACTAGACATTACATCTATAATTGTTTTATTCATACTATATTGGTTCTAAATGTATTTTAATGTTTTGACACTGAAAATTTATTTATTTGGCAACATTATAAACATTTGATGAAATTAAATCGATTATGTTATCTTATGTTTATGAAAACAAAATGACACATGAGATTATATGAATTTGATTTGGAAAATGTGTATTGCATAAAGAAAGGTTGGAAATCATATTTACAACATTCAGAATTAATTCTGTCTCTATTATGGATTTGAGAAAGGAAATGAGAATTGTAGGCATGAGCCCCTTCTAAAATGTTGAAAACTGAATTAGTAAGCTATGTATGGACTTTAATATATATTTTGAAGAGAATTTCTGGCAGGATCTGTAGCTAATAATAGTAGGCATTAGCCTTGGTGCACCTTGACTATCTTGATTTAGGACCACATGATGGATCCTTCTATTCTATAGTTACTCGCATGGGTAGGACTGTTCTATTTTAGGACCACACCAAGGAATGACCATCCGAATATGAATCCTTCTATTTATCCTCGATTTGATGATTTCCTTGTATTTTACAAGATTGATGCTTTGAAAGTCTTTTGTGAAACTAATGATTTTTTGCATTTATATATGATTTATGGCCTTAATTTCATGATATTAGCCATTTGTATATTGTCTCATGTAGGTTATTGATGTTCTGTCTGCCACTAATAAGTTGCAAACTCACTCTATTGTTTTCCTTTTCTTTTTCAGATACGGGTATAACTTTTGGATTCAAATCCTCCAGTTCAACTATAGCCGATTTCGGAGTTTGTAAGCCTTCTATTCTTCATATTGGAATTATCCTCTTTGAGTTTTGGTCTGTCAGAACTATCTGTAATGCTCCATATATCACAGGCAGAGTTCTTGGATTGCATGTTTATGTTGGTGTTATAAAATTTACTTTAAGCCTATAGATAATGATTTTCATCTGTTATAATTTTCATATGAGAACTTAAAGTATTGCATTTGATATTTTAATTACTAAGTTTTAAACAAATTTTATCTTTGTATTGTCTTGGATATTGAAAAGAAATGTGTTGGATTGGAAAACTTTACTAGGAATTCATATGTTGAGATAATATTCTAAATTATGTTGAGTTGTTGTTTGTTGCTGAGGGTGCATTCTGAGAATGCTTAAAGCCCAACTTTGTGGTTCTGTTTGTGTATTGCACGTCATTTTGTACTCTGGGAAATGTCCAAAAAATAGAGAAGACTTTACCTATTTTTCTAGAAAAGTTTGCATGTCAAGACTTGTGAGGGAACGTGTTCCCTATGCGCCGGTCATGACCTCAATTGGGTCATGACAAGAAGATAAATGAAATTGGGACCAAGGTTAGAAGATATCACTCAGATTAGCAATACATCCAATCGAGAGCAACCAATAGAGAGCAATACTTCAACTATTGCCAATGTCATTAAAGGAAGCCAACAATTTTTTTTTAAATATTAGCTTGTGGCTATAATCTAGAGTCTTATGAAAGCATGATTATGACTGCTCCATTTCCATGTTACATTCTTGATGGGCTGAGAATTCTCTTATATTTCAGTTAATTGTAATTCAGGGTTATATATCCTTATGAGAGAAACTAAAGAAGTTAGTGGGCGATAAGATTCTTTTATTGAATCTACTTCCCAAATACTATTGTTGCCCTCATTTTAGATTAGTATGCATCTGTTATCATTTACTGGCTTTGTGTATCTACAATTTCACACTGCATATCATTTTCTTATGCACTTGTTAATCAAATTGCATTTTGTGAGAGCAAGGTTGGCCAATGAGATAAAAGCAATAGTTGAAACCTGGTTTGGAAAATATTGACCGACATTTTTTTATTTTATTGAGCTAGCAAGATCTAACTTTTACAATTTGATATTTTAGTTTAATACAAATTAACCTTTTACAGGATATTTAGTTTTGTTTTCAAAACTTAAATAGTATACTATTAATATGAAGTATATGAAATAAGAGTATTGTAGTTATCTCTAACAAGAGTCAATAAAAGTATGAAACATTATTGATGAAATCGTTTCGAAAATGATAAAATATCGATCTTACAAATGTTCCAACAATCAAAATAAGCATATCAATTGTTGAGAAATGAATCAATAGTGGTTTTGTGGTTGCAAATTTGATTTCAAAATTATTGGGGAAGAAAAAGGGACTAGGGTTACCTTTGCAAGAATAAAGCAATCTCAACAATTGTCCTATAGACTTACTTGCGGTGGAAGAGGCGGTTAGGGGTTTCAAATGAGGCAAAGTAAGAATGGTGGTTCAAGGTGTCAACTGAGGCTCGGGGTTCTTCTGTGTTATGGAAAAAAATTAGATTAGATGATGAAACCACAACAGAAAAAATGAAAGGAACAATACAGAATGGAGAAGGGGAACCTGGTGGAAATTGAGGAGACGAAGGCTGCCGCTTAAGCCGGTGAAGCTTCGGGAGTTGACGGAAAATTGGAAGAAAGAAGCACAGATAGCTACCTAACGTGGTGAAGCTTGGAGAACTTTCCATGCTCATCTGTGATGCGGCAGAGGCAGAGCTGGAAGGACGACAGTGATTGGAGGGATCGAGAGGTTGGTGCCGTGTTGTTCCTTATTGTTCAAGAGGAAGGGGCCGCTTGATATGGTGAGGCTCTGGGAGCCTTCCATACTCCTCTGCGGCATGGCGGCGGCGGAGCTGGAGGGATGGCAAAGTGACAGGAGGGACTGGAAGTTGGTGTCATGTGCTCCTCATTATTCAGGACCGCAATTTGGGTTGTCGTGGAGGGAGGAGGTTTTATTTGTTTCATATCTGCGTGTGTTGTTGTAGAGTTTAAGTGGAATTTCAAATCTGAGAATGATGATGGGGTTACGATAATTTTATTTCCTTTTAGTACATAAAGAAGAACAACATGGTATTTAGCGACAATTTCGTTTTGATTAAACTGCCGGGATATAGTAACTACCACTAATCCAATAGTGAATTGCCGTGATTCACTTTAATTTGCAGTAAAAATGCAAAAATCGTTGGAAAAATAAAAGTATAGTGGCCATTAGGAAAACCTCTGCTAAAAAATCGTTGCTAAATAGTGTTTTTCTTGTAGTGAAAGAAAATGAAATATTTGGGATTAAGGAATCTTGATGGAATGCAAGTGATGATATGTAAATCTACTATGCAATCCTCTCACAGCATCGAAGCAGTGAGTTGGTGGATGAAGACAAAATGCATAGCAGGCATGTTCAGAGCAGTTTTTCGGTGATAGCATTGTGTGTATAAGGTTTGGTCTCTCTTTTGGCAAGAGTGGATACTAAACCGGTTGCCTCTCACTATTTAGGCCGCTACTGCTAACCCTCGTATACATGAGAAAAGAAATGAGGAGTGTAGGGTTTGGTTAAATGTCCAAGTGAGGGAGTGATGCAGATTTTGGGGTTTCACTCATGTGGTCTTAGTTTGGCTTGCCATGTTGCTCACTCAAGTGGTCGTGGACCTTGCAATGGGCTATTTTCATTTAGCATGGATGTATTGCGCTTCAAGGGCCCATCATCCGAGTTAAAAAAAAAAAGAAAAATTATAAAACCCAAGAATGCAGCAAGGGCTCTCCTTGTCACTGGAATCGTGTCCAAGTGGAAGAGAGATAAGGAATGGAACTTGCCAAGTGTAGCCTTGGGTGATAGCGTATTCTTTTCTTCTTGTTTCATTTTTTTTTTTTTGGGTCGTGCATGACATGTTCTTAGTTGGGCCACTACATCCAATTAACAGAGTCGGGTTTCAATGACCCAGAACACAGAGTAAACCGGGTCGGGTTTCGCATTTTGCAGCGCACCCTTTTTGTTTGTATAAAAGAAAACCCTAGACGCATGTTCTATATAAAGAGGTGGCAGCTTCACCCTCATCTTGGGAAACCCTAATTCTAGCAGGTGAGTGAAAAAAATGGCGGTGCCCTTGCTTTCCAAGAGGATCGTGAAGAAGCGTGTGAAGAAGTTCAAGCGCCCCCAGAGTGATCGCAAGATCTCCGTCAAGGTGTGCAACCAATTCTCTCTCTCTCTCTCTCTGTGTCAATTTTTGAGTTGCATTTTCATTATTTGACTGAATAAAAATTCGAAATTTGTGAACCATAGTCAGTGGTTGTTGTAAAGCTTTGGTTTTTATCGTTTATTTCAATCTGATGCATTTCATAAACGGCTGGGGAAGGATTAGTCAGTTTTCCTGTTGAACGGGAAAAAGGATGTGATGATAGTGTTTGTCGCCCCAGTCTTAATTTGCACCGCATGGTGTAACATGGTGATTGACATTTTTTATCTGATCCACCTAAACCCTAACATCAAACAAATTTGATTTTGCCTAGATTGGAGTTTTTATCGTTGTTTTTAGTTTTTGGTGTAGATGGTCTGCTGGTCTGGGTTTGTTGTAAAAATTGTACCAATATAATGTTTTTAGTCATTGTCCTTTTTTATTATTTTCAGCAAATGGGACATGAGGATATGTTTTGACACCCAGTCTTACTATTTGCTATGATTCATGGTGATAGATCGACTATCTGATCCCATTTGTAATTTTTGTTTTTTTGTTGAGTGTAGAAGCTGATATTCAATTTATCATTTGGATTGTTTTGGCATCGTATCTGTCTATGGTGTTGATAGTGTGTGTTTTTAATCTCAACCTTCATCCCTGTGTTGTTTTTTATTTTATTTTTTCTTATTCTTCACGAAAAATGTATAACTCTCACATCGTTACATGCAATTGAGACATGATGATGTTTATCCATCAGTTCTGCAATAGAATGATGATCGCCAAACATGCACTACCATCTGATCTCTTGCACATTTCTTTATGTTCTTGTGATCCAACGTTTTACTGTAGTATTTTACATTGTTCTTTTATGTTACAAATTTACATTATTTTGTCTTCTGTGTATTTGTTCAAGATCCTAATGCTGTTCTGCAATCCGTGATGAAATTTTTGTAATATTCTGATTAAAATGTGATTATTATACCAAAATCACCATCTTTCGGCTGAGATTGCAGATTAGTACTCAAAGTTTGGATCCATGATTTCCTGAAGAAGTTAATTGTTACTCATCAAATGCGGAACAGTTTTTATAGTATAATAAAATTTTCTTTTTCCTTTTATTGCTGCAGTGGTTATTTATGCATGATTTGGATTAGTAACCCCTCTTATTAGCTGTTTAGGTTGCCTAAACTTGTTGAACACAAGTGTTGATCCGATTGAGATTTGATTATTCTGTTCTCATTTGATCATGTTTTTGCTTTTGCTTCCCTAACAGACAAACTGGCGCAGACCCAAGGGTATCGATTCTCGCGTCAGGAGAAAGTTCAAGGGATGCACTTTGATGCCAAACATTGGTTATGGCTCAGACAAGAAGACCCGCCACTATCTACCAAATGGCTTCAAGAAATTTGTTGTGCACAATGTGAAGGACCTTGAGCTTCTGATGATGCATAACAGGTGAAGTAATTCAACGCAACTTATGTGACTGCAATTTTCTCCTTTGCAATATGTCACATGCTGACTTCATTTTTGTTTGTATGTTAATTCAGGACCTACTGTGCTGAGATTGCTCACAACATATCCACAAGGAAGAGGAAGGAAATAGTTGTGAGAGCTGCTCAGCTTGATGTTGTTGTGACAAACAAAACTGCCAGACTACGCAGCCAGGAGGACGAATAGATCTGAATATCTTGGAGAGTTGTTTATGTTTTGTAGTGAGCTTCTGTTGCCACCCTGATCGTAGATTTTCATCATTTCTGTTTAATCCGTTTTGGGCCAAAACCTGTTGCGTATACATTTAATGCTCCCTATTGTCTTGCGGTCGCAATATCCTTCATACCTTGATTTTGATATTATTTTGGTTTTAGTTCAGTGAGTTTTATTTGACTTGCCTGAATAACTCCTAGGTGAGATGGTGATTTTTGTTTGGCCGTGCGAATGACAGCTAAATTAACATGTAGGAAGTGTATTGGAAGGTATTCTGGGGAACCTAAATTCAGCACTGAGGGAGTTTGTTGGGATATTGGAATGAGTTTTTTAGTTATGTTTCAGAGCAGGTCCTAGTTGTGGAGTGGAGTAGGGAAATATGAACCGGAGTACCAGACCCAGCAGGCTAATCTACTGAACCGTCTTTATTTTAGTACACCACTATCATTCGTATCATGTACTGGATTCAGAGAGGAAAACGTGCCTGTTTTAGTAGGGTAGAACTTAGGCATAATCAAGAGATGTTCAAATCATCACTGGAAGGGGAAGAATTTCGGTGAGTTTTTTTTTCTCTCTTTTTTGGTCGAAAATAGATATCATCAACAATTTTAAGAAGATCCCTCCATCAACTCAACTCAAATGGGCTACGAACGTGTATTTGATGGCTGAATGAAGAAATTTACTTTTACTTTTAGTTTTCATCAACTTATTATACGGGGTGAGTTTTTTTTTTCTAGAGAAAAAGTAGAATTTGAAAATTTTGACATTAGGTTTATTTTTAATTTTGTAAGTATTTATCTTATTTCTGTGCTATACTAAACTGGCCATTAAATTAAAGTTTTATTCAGAAATGAACAAATTTTCTCACTTACAGTTTCGACTTAATGCCACATTTTTAACTATGAAAAGTTGGTCTGTATTGTTATCTGATGTAGTTAATTCAACCAATTAACCGAAAGGGGTGCCATTTGATTAAACATTATGAATACGCTAAAATATCCTTTTGTTTAGTCATGACACTGAAATATTCAAGATGTGGATAAAAAGCATAAACCCTTCGTACTGAGGTATTCTGGAAGAGTTGTGGACTAAAAGCCAAACCTAGGCAGGGCGGTAGCAACATTCTGTTTTTTCAAATTTTTTTTTTGTGCGAACAAAATTGTTGTGTTACTTAATTTGAAGGAAATTAAAGTTTATTTGGTTGAAGTAAATATTTCTAATTTTCAAAAGTGATCATTGTCGGAATACTGGGACTGGCAAAGATGCTAGGTTCGTGTAAGATGTTAGCAAATAAGCTAGGCTCATGCATATAATATGAGATGTGACAAAGGAATTAGATCCACCTTTAACTTAATTATACACTTGTAAATAGGAGTCAAAATTAAGGACTTGACTGCTCTAAAATAAAGAAATTAGTAAAATATTAAAGTGAGGGGTAAATCACTCTTAATATGGAGTATGTAGTCTACTTGTGATGAATGAAATCTGTCCAAAATTTCACCCATGATTTCTAATTCCTTTCCGTTAAATATTATAAATTATAAATTTGCAACATTCTTTTTATTTTATTTACTGTATTTAGAATTTCGTGAAGACTAAAACTGGAAATAAGATTTTCTATTCACCATTATCCTAATAAAAACTTAAAATGCAAATCAAATGCAACAAAGATGAACTAGGGTCGAATGGGGTTGCCGAACCAATGCCCCATGGGACTGCCAAAAAAGAGAATTTGCAGGAGTGCCGGATAAGACGAATCGTAGGGGAAGTGCCAGAAAAGTCAAATCGTAGAAGGAGTGCTAGAGCACATGAGCGAAGGGTGGTATCGCTTTGATACCATGTTGAGATACGGAAAGAATGAGAGAACAAAAACTACAAACAAACAATATGGAAATACATGGATAAGTTGTGATGTGATACAAAATCTAAAGTATCAATCTTTATTCAGAATAGGTAAAATAGGCTTTTTGGTCTGTTACTTTTACTTAATTTTTCAATTTGATCCCTTGTTTTTTATTTTTCTCAATTTAACTATTTGTTTTAAATTATTTTAATTTTATCCCAGCCCACTATTTCATTATCTAATTGACAAAAATATGGTGATTGCTTCGATACTAACGTGAAATGGGCACTACCAAAATATGCGATGACATGTTAAACTATTATTGGTACATTTATCACTGTCAGTGCCCAATTAACATTCATTTGATATTGGTAGTTATAATTTTTTCTATTTTTAGTTTATTTTTAAGGCTCATATACTAAAGATACAAACTTAAAAAAAAAAAAATTCCAATTTATCCTTCGTCTAAATCTCTAATTTCATTCATTCTTTTATTTTTTCCCTCAATAATAATCCCTGGAGCTTTGATCAAATTAATCTCAATTCGATTAGTGACGGGGAATTGTTTTGGGGATTAAATTGAACTTTGACATGTGAGCTTTGATATCAAATTAAACTCTCTGTCCTGGTTCATCATTGAGCTTTGACTTCAGCTTTGATCGATTAATTTCTTTGTTCTGAATCTGGTTGCAGGTCTCTCATTTTTTTATCACTGGATTCACAGTGCATGGAGCTTGTGAATTGTGAGTGTATCAGGGTAGGTAGGAGTAGAGTTGCTATACAGTGGACAGCGCTAGGACTTCAGCGGCGAATGGACGCATCACAATTTATTTAAATTCTCAATCTCAGACTGCAACAATGGACGCATCACAAATTACAAATTTATCTGATACTTTGTTTAATTAATTAACTAATGATGGTGGGTATGTGCTGTTTGTGATTGTTACCAAAGCTAAGGCGTAACCAGCGAGAGTGTATGCTCTAGCACAGGAGAAGGCCTTAATTCATCGAGTGGAAAAGCGTGCTCTATGCATGTATCCATTAAAAGTATGATCGAGCATTTCATGAACCTTCGAATTTTAGTTTAATTATATTGAGATTTTAAATCTTGAACCAAGGAAAGGTTTAGGACGGAAGACCAAAGAAGGAGGAGGAGGAGGAGGAGGAGGAGGAGGAGGAGAGGGGCTGAGATTGTAAAGGGTTACAAATTAGAGATTGAGTTGAAAGATGAATCAGGAATTTTATTAAGTTTGTGTATTTATTAAATGATCATTGGGAATAAATCAAAAATAAAAAAACACTGACTAAATGTTGACTAGAAGCTGACACAAATTAAAAACCAGTGAAAATTTGCCATATAATAATATGTTTGGATACTATTCAATTATCGTTAGTACGCAAGTAATCACTCAAAAATATTTGTGTGACACACTTTATGTCAGATCCATATGTGTGACATGTCAGCAGCATTTGTGCTATGTTAGCATATTTTGCCAATTATGTGATGAACTAGTGCTTTAAGATCAAATTGACAACAATTTGAAGCATAAGGAATGCAATAAAAATGTGAGACCATATTGAAAAATCGAGCAAAGGTAGGGAGCAAAATGCCTATTTTAACATTTATAATAATATTAAAATCTTAATCCTAATTAAATAATGAAACAAATCAAGAATAAAAGTAAATATGAAAACAAATCTTAAGAGATCATCTAATGTGCTTTTTTATATTTTTAGATATAATAAAGATATCACTATATATTTTCTCTATTTCTAACAAATATATTTGAGAATTCACAAAATGGTTAAAATTCAAAATTAAATTTATTTATTTTGTCCACCAAATTTGAACCATTCATTTATTTTAATATTAAATCTAACAATATTAAAATGGCAGATAAATGTTTGTCTACAATTAAGGATGGATCAAATAACCCTTCACCATAGTTGTAATCAATCTTGTATCTACCCAAGTTAAAATATTTTGTAGCTTCGATCTTCATTTTAAGGGAATGTCCGAAAGGTCCGGATACCTATGCCCTAATATATTCCTATGGAGCAGCTCATACACAATTTAATTAGCTTTTAATCCATGCGGTACACGGGAACATTACATAACGATAAAGTATATATCTATATATAATGATTGAATTAAATTAGAATGGATTAATTTTGTATAATTTATTGTGCAAATAATGTAGCATGACAAGTATATAACTGGTTTGAATCAGTCTGGTTCATTGGTTTTGCTAGTGTTTGATTGGTTTTTAAATTAGTCTCTTTTTTTTTTTGTGCAATTGGATGGGACATGGCACCTATTCTTGATTTAACTAGTTGAATCGAGCAATCTGGTTTAATTTTCAAAACCATAATAAAACCTAGATAATAGCATAGAAAGTATGAGAGAAAATCATTTTAAAATATCAGTATTGATAATTGACATGATATTTTTTGGAAGCCAAGAGATAGAAACATTTATGAATTAAATTGTAAAATAACATGTTAATTTTTTGAATCATATTCACATATTAAAATAAAAATTATATTTAATATATACATATTAAATATATTTTTAATTAATATATATATATATATATATATATATATATCATTGGTTTGTTATCAAACACACATAATAACTTTTCAAAATTTATATAAAAATATATATATGTAATATATATCCTTGTTTTGCATGTCTTAATTTGGTATCACTAGTTTGAGATATTATTTTGTTAAAATATTGTCACCTATTTAAAATTAATTTTAAGACTTTTTTATCATTTACCTTTAGGAGAAATTAAATCCATAATTTTTCATTAATCAAAGAGTAAATTTGCATCGTAAGACCAAAAATAATTAATTAATAAAATCTCATGTTTACATTTTATTTTCTATATTTAATGGTTTAATGTTTTAGCAAGCCAAAAATATGCTTATATTTTCTTTATTTTAATTAATACCAAATATTTTATGATTTAGCAAGCCAAATATTATATTTTAAATATTGAAATCAAAATCAAGATCTGAAATGTGAGATAGGTTGTAACACTCATATTTAGTTGGTACTTAAATTAAGGATAAAATCATAAATTAATTGAGATTTGAATCATATATTAATTTTCTTAAAATAAAGAATAAAGAATACAAAAAAATAAAATAAAATAAATTGGTGAATGAAAGTAGGATTTTTTACAAATATAAAATAAAATATTTTACATACTTTTAATTTGTCCCGTTCTAGTAAAAACTCGAAATATGTCCTATTTTTTTTATACATAAGTCGCATAAGGGTGGCACGACTTAATCATCTGCACATAAGTTGCACAACATCTTGCACGATTTAAATTTGTAGCCGTTTATAGCCGTTGGACATAAGTCGCCCAAGGCTGGGTAGACTTACACAGAGAATAAGTCGCCCCAGCCTGGATCGAATTATGCAGAACATAAGTCGCCCAAGGCTTAGGCGACTTATGTTCTGCATAATTCGATCCAGGCTGGGGCGACTTATTCTCTGTGTAAGTCTACCCAGCCTTGGGCGACTTATGTCCAACGGCTATAAACGGCTACTTTTCCTCCCGCCTCTATATAAGGAGAAGTCGCCCAACCCCCTTCCCTCACACACAAGTCGGCCAAGGTTCACCCCATACACACAAATCGCCAAGTTTTAAGAGTTTCCAGGAAAAAAAGTGCATACCGGAGAGATTTATGTGCTATGGAGCGACAAAATCTCAGTCGTTGTGATGATGAAGGGCATATTGCTGTAAAATTAGAACAACTGGTAATTCTTTTACTTTAATTAATTTATTTTTTTATTACATGGTTAATTTTTGTAACTATTTAATTTGTTTCATTTATGTACTTATTTTATTTTATTTTTTGGTAAATTTGCTTACTTTAATTTGAGTTGAAGTTTTAGTTGAATTTCATTTAATTAGTTTAGTTTATTTATTGCTTAGTTTGAATTAAGTTTATTTATTTGAATTAGTGATGGTAGTTTAAAATGCACTATAATTTAGTTTAGTTTGAATATAGTATTTTTTAGTGTTAATTTGTTTAGTTGAAGTTTAGCATGCTTTCTTGGTTTATTACTTAATCAGTTTATTAGTTAATTAATTTTTTACTTAGTTCAATTTGTTTAGTTAGTTGTTACTTAGTTTATTGTTAGTTAATTTTTAGCTTCAATATTTTAAAAATTTCACTTAGTTTTGTAGGATTATTTTATGTTGGTATTTTAATAAATTTGCTAATTATCTTAGGCTAATTTGAATACCCCTTAATTTGTTTTGTTCCTGAGCTATTAAATTTAATTTATTTATTTGGATTAGTGTTGGAAGTTTAAAATTTAATATAATAAATTAGTTTATTGTTTTGGATTAGTGTTGGTGATTGAAAATTCAATGTGACAAATTGCTTTTCCTTCAATATAGTTTTTTGTTTAATTTGTTTAGTTAAGTAATTAGTTAACTTTTTTAATTTATTAGTTTTAACTTAGTTTTGCTCTTTTTGTTAACTTAGTGATTTACCTAAAGTTAATCAATCTGTTGCAGCCTGCTCGAGTCCTTCGTACTAGGCGCAACTCTACATCAATTAAACCACCTGATCCACGGCTACAGCCCTACCTTGAGATTGCTGGTTTTTGGCATTTATCACAGGTAGGATGTTTTGACTATGATAGAGTACTCATTAGTGCCCTTGTGGAGCGATGGCGTCCAGAAACACACACGTTCCATTTTCCATACGGGGAGTGCACAATCACACTTGAGGATGTGGCATTCCAGTTGGGGCTACGTGTAGATGGCCCACTATTAGTGGATGTATGGATGATGGCGAAATTTCATGGCCGAGATATTATGTCATTATGCCAGGATATGTTTGGAGTCATCGAGGCGGGGGCACATGAAAGGCAATAGTGTCAACCTTACCTGGTTTAGTAGAGTTTTGACGACTACCGAAAATGCTGATCATGAGACACTTTTGCACTATAGTGGGGCCTATATCATGCAGGTGCATGGTGGCATGATATTTGCAGACAAGTCTGGATCCAGAGTTCATCTCTAATGTCTACCACTTCTTAGTGACTTGCACGTGTGTGGGACACTCAGTTGGGGATCTGCAGTTTTGGCCTTTTTGTACCGTGCACTATGTCACGCTTGCAGGTACAAAGTGGTTGAGATAGATGGCTGTGGAGCTCTGTTACAGTCTTGGGGTTGGTATAGGATGCGTGTTCTGCAGCCTGCGGGTCAATTTCCACTGAGGTTTCCACTAGCAGCAAGGTAAAAGCATGGTCCCCAGTATGGTTTTATTATGTGGCAAATATTATTTTTTAAAAATATAAACTACAATGGTTTTCAATTCCTTTCAGGTGGCAGGGCTATAAATGTACTTCTGATACACACAATAGTTGATTGGTGGTTTGTAGGGCTCAGCTTGACACTGTTGGCATTGAGGGGGTAAGCAATTATAACTATGGGTTGTAACTGTAAATTTAAGGGGTTTATTAGTATGCTAATATAGTTTTGTTTTTCAATGCAGTTTAGGTGGAGGCCTTATAATCACTCAGCTATTAGGAGGATTACGCCAGCCTTCGTATATGGTGACATTGCTGTTTGGACCTCTGTCACCCCTCTCATATGTTTTGCCATCATTGAATGGCATGCTCCGGACCGTGTTCTTCCTCAGTTTGGTGGAGCCCAGCACATACCACCGCATGCGATGAACATTGACAGGCTTCATGGCAGTGATGGACGTGGGGGGCACGGTCAAGCCCGATGGTGGCCTGATCATTTTCGGACATATCATGACTTATGGGATCAACGTCTTCAACGACGTATTGAGGTTAATAGGGTTGGTGACACTCGGCCATCACGTGAGTACTTCCAGTGGTACTCGGCATTTGCGCATAGGTTTTTATCAGCGGTCCCCATTGATCGTGCGCTAGTTGATTTGCCTAGTGATGTCCCGGCCACATCGCCGCCAGCTCCGATGATCACATATCCACGTGACGTAGCGGATCAGAGAAGTTCAGCTCGTCGGCTTCGTGTTGGGACTCGTTCTAGTAGACGCCAGTATCCAGGGGATGCGAATGAGGATATGGATGATGAGGAGGCTGAAGACTATGACTACAATGATGATGATGATGATGATGATGATGATGATGATGATGGTGGTGGTGGTGGTGGTCATCATGGTACTGCATACACTCAGCCATCAGCTAGCCACCAGGACATCCATGCCCCTGGCTCTTCATTTCAGCCTTATGTCAGCCACCAGGACATGCATGCTCCTAGCTCTTCATTTCAGCCATCTGTCAGCCACCAGGACATCCATGCCCCTAGCTCTTCATTTTAGCCTTATGGCGGCCACCAGGACGTGCATGCTCCTGGCTCTTCATCTCAGCCATGTACCAGCACCCAGGACCTAAATTTTATGTCTATTTCCACGCCGGATGTCCTAAATTTTCTGTCATTCCCACATGATGAGCATTATTCAGATTTTAGTCAGCCTATGGGGGCCCCTATTACCTCAGCTCCAGTTGATACACCTGATTGCTATCGACCATGTATGCCTTCATTCGACCTTATTGGGGGAACTCCGATCTCAGCATTCTCACAGTATACACCACAGCAGCATCAGCACCAGGAGGCCACTCATGCCGAGCATCAGGAGGCCACTGGGGGCCAGCATGAGCATGAGCACCAGGAGGCCACTCAGGGCGAGGATGAGCAGCATCAGCTCCTTCGTGTGCCCACACGCATAGCCTCGACCGAGGCATTGTCATTCAGGTTGCGCGCTTCCAGCACCTAGGCGAAATTAGTTTTTATTTTCGTATTTTTTTTGCTTGTTTATTTGTAGTTTGTTTCCTATAAAAGTATTGTATTTGTACATGTTTATTAGTAATCGAATGCAGAAATTAACTTCAGTCACAAAATATATAAGAAAAATGTATTTAGTTTTCTTCATATCGAAATAAACTAATTTCATAACATTAAGTCAACATCCAACTTGCTTGAACAACACTAAATGAAAAAAAAACTTAAAAGGAGCCATAAAACCGTTCAACCATTATGACTTGATGATGCAGCTGTTAAGGATGGACATGACCGTCTAGTGTGACCCGGTTGCCTACATAGTCTACATCATTTTATTCGGCTTGGTTCTACTTCATCCATTTCATTTCGTCGTCTTGTAGACACTGGACGCCCGTCTCCTCGTCTGAGTGTAGGATTAGGTAGTATTACAGGTCCAGTATATACAGGCCAGCTATCATCATTTCCAATGGCTCTAAACTCCATTCTGTATACCTTGAATACCTGGTCTAGACTATATGCTTCATGAGTATAAGAACCCCACTCAACTCGTGCCTTCCAACAAGCTTTAAGTGCATGACGACATGGATAGTGCAATGCTTGAAAGTAACCACAGTCACAAAATCGTTCCGTTAAGTTCACTCTGAAATTGTCTCCTGTATCAACCTCACTAACCATGAACTCCAGATTTTCTCGGGAGAATGGAGGGCCAATATCCATGCTGCTCAATTGCTGACTGTTAAGGTCAATTGCTCGCAACAGAGCCTCGGACCATTTCCTACCGGCTGCAATTTGTGCTTGTGCCTCCATACGCTTCTTCACAAATAACTCAGCAAGACGAAAGTAAGTCGACTTTACTATAGCTGTAATTGGAAGATTACGGGTACCTTTCATGACAGCATTCATACACTCAGACAGATTGGTTGTCATATGGCCGAACCTACGGCCCTCGTCTGCATACTGCGTCCATTGTGCAGGCGGGATCCTGTCAACCCATTCACCCATCTCCGGATTCATATTCTGCAAGAGCCCGTAATAATACAAAAAGTCTCGCCGAGTCTTTGAATATGCTGCATTCACCAATATTCTCTTCGCATCTTTATTCTTGAACCGAACTGCAAAATTCGAGCATATGTGGCGAATACAATATGCATGATAGGCCATTGGGGGGTGCCACCCACTACCCTCCGCATCCAAAGCAGCTTTTATAGACCCATGCCTATCAGAAATTACAAGAATACCTTCTTGTGGGGTAACATATTGTCGAAGATTACTCAAGAAAAAACACCATCCTTCCTTCGTTTCTCCCTCCACCAATGCAAATGCAACAGGCAGTATGTTAGAGTTACCATCTTGGGCAATTGCCATCAACAATGTTCCACTATACTTGCCATACAAATGCGTGCCATCAATTGAAATAAAAGGCTTGCAATATTTGAATGCCTCTATGCATTGAGGGAATGTCCAAAACAAGCGATGAAATATCACACGATTCTGATCAACAATATTAGCCATATAGTATGGTTGAGTCAATAGATGAACTATTGTACCTGTTGAAAAATAAGGACTATTACCTCATGACAAGTAAATTTAAGTTCACTGTTGAAAAAATAAAGACTCACTTATGAGCATTACCTTATGCATTAAAATATGATAAAGCGAATAAAATAGGATTTAATATTAGTACCTGGCATATAACATTGCAGACCAAGAAGCCATCTTGGAAGCTCTTTATAGGAATCTTCCCAGTCACCATAAATCTTTCCAATTGCCTTCTGTTTTGCATACCATACCTTCATATACTTCGGCTTGAATTTGAACCTTGACTCCATGGCCCCTTGCAATACTTTAATAGATATTGTTGGATCTTTCTCCACCATTGACAATATACTAGCACAGATAACATCACTATCCAATTGTCGATGGCCTTGCAAAGCAGAATCAAACACACATGTGTGAGGTCCATTATACCTTCGGACTTCCCACATTTGCATTTTTCGGCGATAAGTAACCCGAATACTCCAATTGCACCCACTGCCAAACTTCACACATTTACCGTGGTATTTTATGTGGTCTGACTCATAAACTTTATACTCAGCTGATCTTCGAATGTTGTAATTCTTTATTGCAAATAATACAGCTTCCTTGTCCCTGAACAATTGTCCGACTTCTAGCTCTCTTCTTCCATCCGAGCCAATAACTCCAACAGGCCCGCTTCCAACACTGCTCAGATTCATTCCTTCCAGATTCAGTGTTGAATAGTGACTAGGCTGTCCTTGAGATTGTGACTGCGATAAGGACTGTGACATAAAGGGTTGATCTTGACTACCTTCCTCAACCTCCCTGTCAGATCCTTCATCACTCTCATTATGTACAGGGCCATCAAATTGCTCTTCGTCCATATCTTCCCCATGCTCAATGAAATTTGAATAATCCAAACTTGCAATAGGCTCACCTTGGGCCAATGGTTCAGGAAGTTGTGCAAAGCTTGGACTTGCAACCACATCACCAACATTTGCTCTTTGGCCTTGAGTTATTGATGACAAAGCTTGGTTAAGGGAAGAGGAGGGCCCAAGACCAATTGAATAGGATTGAAACCTCGAGAGCTAAACCGATTTTCTTGCGAGTAATAAACATCTCCATAATGCGAATCTCGTGAAATCGGGCTTGAAAAGTAAACATCATACTCACATCATGGTCATTCTGATTGGAAAACTTGCATACTTGATTACCCCTTGTAATATCGCTATGGGTAACCTGTACAGCATCTCGATAATCTGCATGTTATTTTCTTGGCCCAACTGCTGTTGTATACTCCATTGCAACTGCGAAAAGTTGATAGTCGGATGAACAATAACACAGATTGGTCGAATACTAGTAAAAGTGACTCCCTCGGCAGTGTTTAAAATCTCACCATTATAATGAACTAAAATACAACAATTCTCAGCCATGTTACTAAGATGAGCAGAGCAAGTCAATGATCGGTAAGAGCTTCGGAGGTGATATTTGTAGGCAGAGCCTTGCATAAGTCGCACAAGGTTTAGGCGACCTGCACAACACATAAGTCGCCCTATCCTAGGGTGACTTATGTGTTGTTCAGGTCGCCTAAACCTTGTGCGACTTATACATTAATTTCTTGCATAATTTGTGACATAAGTCGTTGTATCTTGGAACGACTTATATGCAAAAATTAAACTCGTACCATCCTAGTACGACTTATGTACAACGAAATCAGGACATATTTCGAGTTTCTCCGAAAAAAAGATAAAAATGAAGTTCTTTGTTTTTTTTATTTTATATCCACAAATTTCCCAATGAAAGTAAAAGGAATTTTGGGCGGGAAACTGAACTACGGAGGAATTGCCACTTGACATTTTCCTTATTTGGATAAACTCTCTTTTATATAAATATATAGGTATAGATATAGATATTGAAGTCTTGATATAATTAATATGCTCTATCTGTGTTCTTTTGATCAATTTATGATTTTACACTTGTTTGATTGCTTATAATCGATGAAGTAAGGATGACATTAAAATAGCTTGTATGCAATTTAATATTCCAATGTTATCCTTAATTTATCAACACTAGGGTAATATAACTTGTTATTGATGTAGAAAAGTGAGACTAGCCTCAAGCCAATGGTAACCAATGGAGTGAGGGTAAAGGTATGCTTTATATATGTATAATTTTATTATATTTTTTATGAGTTAAAAAAGAGTTAATTGAGGGGGAACGTTTATTTCAAATTAGGATTAAGACGTGTCTTCAAACTCATTGAACACTTATAGAATTATTTGTTTATCATGCACTAACCAAAAAACTTAAACATTGAATCTAAGTTATGGCGATGTATGAAGTCAACATTGTTAAGCTACATTTGAATTTTTGGAAAAAAGTTAGTGACTCGAAAATATGTGGTACGATTTCTTTAGGAAAGGTGATCGTTTCTGCATGATTTGTAACCTAGCATGTCTTATTCGGCAGACGTGTGATGGGTCATCCACTCATTCCTAAAATTTCATACAAATTTGCCATACCACTAAGCAATGCTCCAAATTTATCATAAAAATTTAGATAAATAACAAGGAACATTGTTGAAGTATGGAAAAATACGCACCACATTACATTCTTGTTCCAAAATGATGCTCTATCCCAAATATATAGTGGATGGTACAAATGACTCTAATATATATTTGGAGTGAAGTGTCATTTTGATACAAGAATGGTGTAGAGTGCTTTTTTTTTTTTGTTTTCCAAATTTCAAGAGTGTTCCTTGTTATTTATCCTAAAAATTTTCATATTCATCAAAATGATATAAAAGTTACCGAAATTTAAGAAGATAAGTAAGATTATATATGGTTAGCTTTTTATTCGTAAAGTCTTTGTTGCCCTTTGATTTTTTTAATTAAATTGATAAAATTCATAAAATGATACAAAACTATTTAATAATAAATAAACAATTTGTAATAAATAATATCGACATAAAAGTAATTATTCAGGATCATATAAAAATAAATATTTTATTATTTAAAATATTTAAATAAACATTGAATAAATTAATATGAATTACAAAAGATAAAATTTGTTAAAATTATTATATTTAATAAATAAATATTTTTTTATTATAATACCAACTATTAAGATTGAATAATTCAAATTATTATTTTAATAAAATTTTATTTTTCTCTTTTTAAATATTATGATGAAAAGTATAAATAAAAATATTGAAATATACAAGAGAAAGATGGTAAATTTATATTTTGTTAATTTTATATTTTATTGAAGTAAAAACAATCATGTATTATAATTGTCACTAATCCTACTCAACCATGATAAGTCTAGCCCATTTATGTAATCTGGCTTACAAGCTTTTTTTGATACAATTTCTATAATATTTTTGTAATTTTGTTTTGGTCCAAGTCTATATATTTCTAAAGAAAGAGAGTTCTCCATAACACTGTTCATTAGTAAAATGTGAACATAGCCCTTATACGTCCTATCATGTTGGTGTCTTTTGTTAGCTCTAGGGTTGTAGTTGTCTTCTCTAGCCCTAGAATCTACAGTGACAAACACAAGTAGAGGTGTGAGCAACTGGCCCTAACTTTTTTTGTTCCTAATTTTATCTATAACCCTAATTGCAGCTTTCAACCAGAGAACATTAAAGAAGGATACAAGAGACTTTGTATAATTGATTTTTACATTTATTTTATTTTGTGTTTACCATTTTATCCTTCACTTTAATTTCAACTTTTAATGATAGAATTTTAGTGAGGGATATTTTAGTATATACTTAAATTTTCTCTTGCTTCCTCTATTTCTCTTTTATTTGTCATTTTTCTCTCTCTTAATTCAATTCTTTTTTCTTTGTCTTCTCTAGGAAGACTCATGAGAAAAATAAAAACTCTCTGTCCTTTTTCCATCCAGTTTCCTTTCCATAACCAACTCAACCAAGTTTTTTTCCATTCACAAACTTCAATCCATTATCCTGCAAATGGTGAAAGGTGATTCTGGAGGTTGAGGTGTAATGAAGGTTGGTAAGGGTGGCTATTGTAGGTTCATGATCGAGGTGTCTTGAGGTTCTAAATGTGATGATTTTCATAGTGACTGAGGATGGTAGGAGGTTGCAAGGAACATGATGGATTGTAGTGATGGCTTCGTAGTTGTGGTGGTCTGAGAAGGAGCTTAATGGTGGTTTTCGGTCCGTTTCTAATTCTTTTTTTTTCTTATTTTATTTCAATTTAGAATTGATGATTGTGTGGTCTGTGATCCTGAATACATGATTTTTATTCTGAGTTTGTGTCCATAGGCAAGATGATAAGGTTCTTTTTGTTGACTGGATATTTTCTATGATTTGGGAGTATGTGAAAATGGTGTTGGTTTTGGGTAGATTGATTTTGGTATGCTTGATTTTGATAATGGTTGTTGGAAATAGAAGTTGCTTTTGTTAATAACATGAAAGTTACACGCTTTAGCATCATCACTGAACATCTTACTTAGATTGTTGTTGTTCAATGCAATCCAATATTTCCATTTTTATTCTTTGCTGATAAAATATTTCTGGGTCGAGTAAAAATTTGATTTTTTAAAATTATTTTTATGTGTTAGATCGGTTAAGAATCGATGATATATTGATGGGGAAGAAGAGAGGCACAACTCAATTTTTTGTGCCCCTATTGTTATGAGGGTTTCCCAATGGAGGTGGAATGGTTGAGGAGCTATTCTCTAAGAAAGCATTGAGAAAATAGAGATGGATGGCTTGAATCTCTTGACTCTATTACATTTGATGAGGTATGATTGTTCTGAATTCTGATAGCTATGATTTTGTGTTTGCGTTCCAGATTTAGTATGGTTGGCAATGTTGGCGATTGTTTATATTGTTTGTGTTGAAGGTGTTAGCTCATATGTCACTTTCGACTGCTGTTATTTTTCTTACTTTTTGTTGCTATTGTGTATGTATAAATTGGTTTTTGGCTCTTCTGAGTTAAATGTTATTGATTTAAGAAAATTCTAATAGTAGGTAAGTATGTCAAAATGATGACTACTAAAATTGAAGAAGATGGCTTTTGACATAATTAATCATGATATACTAGAGGAACACTCATCACTATTTACATAGAAAGTTTAAACATAAAGATAAATTAAGGTAAATCCAAAGTCTTATAAATTGAAAGATAGAGCTTTCCCATAATCTTACTAACATTCAAAGACAATTGAATTAAGTGGAAAAGGGAGGAGAGGATAACATTTGAAGGAAATTAGATAATATTGTTCCACAACATTTTGACAATCAATTCACCCTTAGAAAATGTCTCACTAAAAAAGATAGTTATATAAAAGATGTTAAAGGAAACAATGTTAGAATTATCCCATTGCATGTTTTGTTATTTTAATTTACTAACAATGCTCTACTGAAAAAGGTAGATCTAGTGGCTACATTGTCTTAGATTTATCCAATCAAATATATGGTGATAGCATCATTTGAGATTGATTATATGGCAGATAAGGAGTTTGCATCATTTGAGATTGAGATTGATCCAATGGCAGATATGGAGGCTCCATCAATTTGTGATCAATCTCAATCTCAAATGATGAAGTTTCTATATCTTCCATCTAATCAATCACAAATGATGCTGCCACCATATCTTCTATCAAATCAATATGAGACAATGCAGCCAGAATATATGCCTTCTAATTAATTTGAGACAATATATACAACCACCATATCTGCTTTATTCTAATCCATTTCCTTACAATTTTCATCCCAAGGTCAAAAGAGCATTGTTACTAAATTAAAATAACAAAACATGGAATGGAGTAATTCTGACATTGTTTCCTTTCTTTCATTAATTTTAACATCTCCTATATAAATGTCTTTATAGTGAGCCCTAGGATGCATTTTATGAGGGTGACAGGTTACCTGATTTCCTTCAAATGTTTTTCCCCATTTTCCCATTTAATTCAGTTGCCATTGAATATTAGTAATATCACAGGAAATCTCTATCTTTCAATTTATAAGACTTTGGCTTTACCTTAGTTTATCTTTATGTTTAAACTTTCTATGTAAATAGTGATGAAAGTCCTTCTGGTATATAATAGTTAGTTATATCAAATGTCATCTTGTGTAATTTCAGTAGTCATCATCTTAACATACTTACCTAGACCATTAGCATTTTCTTAAATCAATAACGCTCAACTCAAAACAAAGGAGCCAAAAATCAATTTACATGCAACATCAATAAAAAGAAGAACAAACAGTAATTGAAAGTGGCATATAAGGTGCTAACACTAGACACCATCAACATTAACAACATAGAAAATTACCAACCCAACCCTTCGAGCTACCTATCTCCATTTTGTGAACACTATATTTTGTCCGGACATTATTATTGTATATAAGGAAAAAGAAAAAAAAAATCAATCTAACTATTTTGGCCCAAACCACTAGCATGTCTTGACCAAAAAATGAAAAAGAAAACGAGTGCTAACCAAAATGAATAGAGCTAGAAACTAGATAGTAATTATAGTCAATCATATCAATTTTTGCCAATCAATCACAATCAAATCCTAATAAAATTAGTAATTTTATCAATTAGCATTAATTTAATTCAAACCCTAACCAAATAAAATTGTATCATTTAAGTTAATAATTTTTATCAATCAAATCCCTTTGCAATCAATCAAAATCAACACTTAAGTTCTACAAATACCCATTTAGGATGCACAATCATGGAAAAGACAAACAAGGTGGCACCTATTCCTCAAAACTTGAAACCATTATTCCCAAATCCTTTGCCTTCTTTTTACTTTTCTCATCCTTCTACCCTCACCTTCATCACCATCATCCTCCTATTTATTGCAGGTTTTCACACTTTACATCGACAATAAATAATCGATGATTTACTTTATGCAGGAGGTCAAACTAAATTGGTCGTAGAATCAGTCTCTAAAGGGTTTAGTGACCAATATATTGCATTTAGGGATCAAAATTTTGATCACTAATCGTTGATTTTCTTGTAGTGATCCCTCCATCTACCCCAAGCTTCACTTGTCTCAATATGGTGGATCATGTGACCATCTAGGTCCGAAATCATTTGCCATATATTGATCTTTGATATTATTAACAGGATCCATAGTCATCACCTTCGAATGTGTATAAGGTGCCTTCTATAAGGTGCAAGAAACCCTTCACAGTTCATGTATCCAGATCGCACAAGTAGTAGTAACCTAAATTTGATATAGAAACTTAGTATAAATGAATGAAACATCAAATGGAGGGATGATAACATACTAAATCCTTAATAAAGTACCTTACAGAACACTAAACCCATTATTATGAGATACTGCATCTTGCAATACCCTAGAATCAGCAGCCAAACCCTCCCAACCCGGCATCACATATATAAATTGCATGTTAGGAGCGACCACTCCAAGCACATTGGTGGTTATGTCACCCTTTCTATTTTGATATCTAGGCTTCTTAACTTCAAGAATATTCACTTGGATATGGGTACTATCTAAGGCTCCTAAACAATTCTAGAAATCCAAAGAAAAGATTAATTAATACAAGTCTAAAGAAAATTATGCTCGTCAACTAAATAACACTAAGAAATATTTCAACAAATTACCTTGAATCATTTCCATCATTCATCTATGTTATCTTCACTAATTGCTTGAGTTTTCTTAAGCAAATGCTTATGGCATCTCAAAACAGCCAAGAAAACATCATTGAATCGTCTACTGATTGTTTCTTCGAATCTCACAAATTGTCTTTTAATTACTGTAATTTTAACATCATGTGCTAATATGTTTAAAAACATCACAACCATTTCCTCTACATCCATATTCCTACTTGATTCTAACTTCCCAATTCCTCTAAGCATGCCACATAACACATGAAATGCATGTCTGTCCATTCTTGTATTCTCAATGCATGCTAAGTCACTAATGAAAATAATCCTTTCAATATTTACATCCCTCAGTACTTGTCTACTATGGCTATCACCCAACTTTCTTCCCTTGTTTGAAAAGTCATCCATTAGCAATACAAGAGAAGCTATTAACATAAAAAGTAAAAGCATATTTTTCATCTCCAAATGCAAGATCAATAACATAACAACTTTCATCTTCTTTTTACAATCCATGCTGTGAAAACAATAAAGAAAATCTCACAATCAGGTTTCAGAATTAGATTTATTTAGCAAATTGTGAGCACTTTCTATTATATTAACATGCCATTACTACTATATTATAGCTAAACCAGAGTAAAATTTCTATTACAATGAGTATTTTTAAAATCTAAGATAGCAGTCACAAGCTATATATCACTATATACTAAGCAATATATTCTGTAACGGAGCATAAACACTGTAAGTTGGCCTTATAAGCTTACACTGACATAAATGTCACGGAGCATACACAGTAAATTAGGCAACAAAGCAGCAAAAACGGTAGTATATACTATGCATGCAATTATGCAAAGCTTTGTTAGCCAAGGATAGTGACATAGTTATGAATTACATTTGGGTAATTATCTAGCCAAAGACAATGCCAACAAAGAAAAAAAAAGTTTCTACTACTATGAAACAATTTTAATATTGCATTTCATCAGTAGAACCCACTTCCACAAGAATTGCAAATACCAAATAAATGTATCGGCACTTATTTGATATCAGAAACTAAGCTAAAATATTGAACATAATTTCCTGTAAAAAGCCAAGTATAGAAAGAAAATAGTCTCTCCTGGCTCAGTATTAATTTGCAAAATTAAAAATAAAGTGGAGAAATATATGAGAGGGAATGTAAATAATCAATAACAAGTTCACATAAAATGGAAAATGCTCGGTTGTGTTCATACAATTAAGACAACCTTTGTTCACATAAATCTTGACATGTGCCTGATACATATTCTTCATTATGACTCCCTTTCACAAGTTAACAAAATTCTTCCATTAATGAAAAATTTCCCTTTATATTTTAGCGTGTTTTGAAGTTTGACATGAATTGAAGCAACCAGACACAACATAGTAAAAAAGGAGGTGACAAAATAAAGATAAATATTTATATATATATATATATATATATATATATATATATATATATATATATATATATCAGCATCAGACGCTTCTAAGAGTGGTGAAGCTTTGTGTCCTTGAAAAGTTGATCTGATCATAGGTGCAAGAATTCTAGTATTCTTAGCACTCATTTTCAGTTATTTGTTGACCATAACAGCAAGAACAACACAAAACAATCATTAAGTTTAGTTCTAGTTCATTTTTTTTCATGTACACATTCTCACATTAAAAGTTTTATAAAGCTGCATATTTCAACCAATACCATCTTCAAAACCAGAAATGAATAATTTGACCTGATTTTTAAGTTGCTAGAAAATTAATCTGAATATTTGACATGAAAAATATATACAACATCCACTCTTATCCTGCATGTGTAACAGTTATGTATTAAGATTATTCAGTAATTGAACATACTTTAATTTGTGTTGATGCAGTTCTTGCTTTGCATACTCTAAAGTTTGAGTAGGAGAACACACCACCAGATTAGGCTCAATCAGATGATCCTTGTGGTGATGATTAGGTTAGCATCCAGTGCATTGAAGGAAGAGTCACTACCATGTACTACACTGCTACACCACTGTATAGTATTCCAACTACACTACTACACTACTCATACTTTTAAAAAATGAGACCTCGAGCTGAGGTCATATATATTGAAATCATACAAGTTCTTCATACCATGACAACATAGCATATACTACCAAAAGCAGCAAATAATAAAATGACAATAAGAAGTAGATAAGTTAAGTACTTTTGGATATTTACACAAGCATACTAGTGCTTTTTTTTCCTTGGCAATTCATTATTGACGGCATATCACAACCAAACGAGAAGACTCTTTCAATCAAGCATTGACATCGACATTCAAAAATAATTCCAAATCACATATATCCATTTCAAATATACCAATGATATTGTTTCAAGGAAACAAACAGCATTTCAAACTTCAAACTAAAGCTAGCACATATACCCAGTTTAGTCAAAGTGAAATCCAAGCTTACAGAATACTAAATTTTAACTTCTTCAAATCCTTGACAATGCCTTTACTCGCCAAATCAATCCAATAGTGCCTTCAAGCCGAACACAACCTACAAGTGCCAACAGAATTTGATGCTCATACTTCAAAAAGGTTGAAGGAAAAAAAAAGAGATATTATTTAGCCCTTTTTCTTTCAATTTTTTTTTAAAAAAACATATTTCCTTGAAGCGAAAAAAAAAATCGATACTCAAAACACAATTCCTTGGAGACTCTGTTTCTTGTTCTGCAAAAAGGAAGCTCAGATGCTAGAATCGCGTCCGCTATGGCTTTACAATTCGTAAAGCCATGGATGCGAAATCGAGGCTCTTGACAACTGAAAAGGAATGCACAAGATTTGCATCACTCACGATAAACCAATTAAATGAAAATCCATCACCGTGAAGGCTTTCTCAAAGCTTCCATCAGAGTCAAACTTCAGCACCTCCGCGGCGGAGAAGGTATTGAAGCTTCATCGGCAGAGATGAATGGAAGAAGTCGAAGATGGAAGAAGAGATGAATGGCAGAGATCGATGAATGGAAGAAGCCGAAGATAGAGGAAGAGAAAAGGCGAATGAGGGAACCTGGCCCGCAGCGGCCACCATCGGAGCTATCACTGGCGAAGATGGCAGTGCAGAGAGGAGCTGGCTCTGCTAGGTTTTATGTGGAGTGGAGTGTGTGATCGTGAGTCTGGGGCAAATTGGTAGGGTTTAGAGAGGGGTATTTTTGTCTTTTCAAAAATTCAGACTCATTCCCTTTCCATAGGAATCCACCATTCCCATGGTGTAGGATGGGAATGAAAAATGGATTGTTTTCATTCATAGGAATGAAACATTCCAGGGAATAATTTTTTTGACCATGAACCAAACACAAGAATCCTTTATTGCAATCCCAGATTCCTAGGAATGTTGAAACATTCTATGAACCAAACGCCCCCTAAGTGGTATGATGCAAAATAGGCTATATATTTGGAAATTTCTTCGGTACCCCTATAAAATTTAGAAGTATCAATAGTATTTAGTTATTTGTGGCTAAAAATTGCCATTCATCCCACTAGCTAGTTTAAATTATTAGAATTTATAAAACGCATGATTATATCATAGCCGTTGAATTCAAGAGGGTACCGGAACCCCAAGGGTACTGAAGGAAATCCTAATATATGTTTAGAAAAAGACTCTTAAAAGTTTTTATTTACACTGTTTTGAATAAAAAAGAAACTCATTCAAACCTTATCAGGGCCAAAAACAAGGGAGACTGCTAACTTTAGGCAGACACGAGTGAGATTGCTTTCAATCATCACTTTCAACGAACGACATAGTTTGTCTTTTTACATTATGAAGACTTCAACCTGGTTTTGTTCTTATAGGAGAAAAGTTTATTTGTGCAAGATTTTACAGGATGATTTTTCTTTTTGAAAGAGAAAGACTGTTGGATTGTAACTTTTAACTCACCTTGATTAGTTACTAAATAAAGAATAAGATTGGTGATTGATTATCGACTTTTTGTGGTACAATTTTTTGTATTGCTAAGTATTCCTTTCTATGAAAATAGTTAAAGAATAATTAGTGAAAAAAATAAGAATTGGTGTGCCACATGTGTGAATGAGGTGTCAGAAGAAGCATGAAGAATTATTTTTTGTTGTTGTATTATGGAGTATATGGAATATCAAAATCAAGACAAATTTTTACAAAGCAGATATCTCTTATCAATAGCTTCGAGGATATACTAGAAGATTGGCCAAGGAATGGTTTATGAAAAGGTGTGCCATGTTCCAATTGGGGGTGTAACCGACGTATAAGAAACATATTCCCTAGATTGCCTTAAAACACAAATTTTCTAGAAAAAATGACAGAGTTTCTGGTATCTAGCCATTGACAACACCAAGTTTAAAAAGGATTTAGATTCCCAAACCGGATTGCACAAGGCACCTAGATAGTGGTATGCAACTCGGATCGTCTCACAAGGAAACTGAGCTAATTAGTTGGAAGTAAAAGGGGGTTTTGTTGTTTGAGAATTAAGATCAAAATGACAAAAATTAAAATTAACTATAATAAAAAGAAGCTAGCCTAAGGGATTCTCAAGCTAGGGAGTGCTAATCATCAACATAATAAATATCAAACGCTTGGTGAAAAACTATGTACCAATCATGCAATTGCACAAATAGCTAGCAATTCTCCTTAAAGTCAATCAACTAGAGGATAACATAAAGCACATACACTTAAATTATTGTAATCACTACACCTAAATGTATGAACCAATTAAAACACCAATTGCCATAGTCCAATCCTCAATCAAGAATTATCTCTATTCTCTTAGTTAACTAAATACTCCCTAATTAATCAATTAGCATGCATTTAATCAACAACCTAAATCAAGTATGTTAACAAATCATGCTCACATATACAAAGCAACACCTAACTCAACATGCTATGAATCATAAACATGAAAAGAGAGGAAAAACACAAGGAGAAAGAGAACAACACGAAGCATTTGCATTAAAATCAACAATGTTTCAAAAACACAACCCTAGCTTTTGAATCCCTTGAGCTAGCAAGAGCACTACTCCTCCATGAAGGAGGTTACAAACAGAAAATGATAAAGAGTGCAAGAATTAGACATGAAAATGTGCATAAAAGATAAACTAAGCTAAGTGTATTAGTGTGTTCTTGAGGTAAGAGAAGACGAAGAAGAAGAAAAAGAAAAGAGGAGAAAAGCCCTAAAACCTAAGTCTATTTCCTAATTAGACAAAGAATGCCTTGGTTTTCGAGCCTCAGAGCTATACATCATCATAAAATTTGCTATAAAAGGGCCTAAGTGTAACATCCCCTACTGCTTTATGGATTGACGACTGTCCCCACAAACCAACACGGGTCTTTTCAGCATGCTTTGTCCTCACTCGCACGCTTCCTAGGAAAACTTCCCAGGAGGTCACCCATCCCAAAATTGCTCCAAGTCAAGCACGCTTAACTGTGGAGTTCTTTCAGTTTGGGCTACCGAAAAGAAGATGCATCTTGTAATGAATATAATAATATTATAGTATATAGTTAAATCATCATTAATTCAAGTAAGAAAAATGGATGGCTAGGATTGAATCTTGTAATTCAAGATTGAATCTTAGCCATTCATTTGATATAAATGGATAAACATTATCCTTTTGTAAAGGTCAAACTAGTTTTCGGTGTCAGAATTCGTACACCGAAATTTCACCGAATGGGTGAAACAATGTACTCGGGAAATCAAACATTGCCCGAAAAATAATTTCGGGTATAAAATCTTTATTTCTACTTATTTCTAACCATAATCATATAATTTCTCAATTTCGGGCATCTCCGGGTCCCAATTCTAGGGTTTCAGCTGTCCCGACGGGCCTGTGGGGCTCACAAGTTACTATTCATGATTTTTTTTTTTTTTTACAAATCCGTTGGATCATCCTCATCATTGTTCAAACTATCAAATTTTTGAAATTATCACTAATAAAGCTCAAATTAATTTTTAGACAATTTTTAGGGTGTTACATTACCACCCACCTTAAAAAGAATTTTGTCCTCAAAATTCATGAAACAAATAAGGAATTCACACGTAATTCAAATAATTCAATCAAATCCTAAACGTTCATACCTTAGGTAGGATTGTTGGGTGGTGACGTCCCCTTAGCACTTATGGTGAAGACCCTACTCTGGTATTGTGGCTTTGTAGTTGGTTTTGAGTTTCTATTTGGACACTCTCTCATTATGTGTCCTGGCTTTTCACAACGATAGCATACGTTCTGCCCAGCTAAGCAAGGCCTACCCCCATGGTTCTTCCCACATTTTGGGCAATCTTGGTTTGTGGTTGACCTTTGTTGTTTATCCTTATGTGGACTTAATTGAAACTGCTTCTTTACGGGCAGGTCATCACGGTAGTCTTGGTCTTCAAGGGCCAGTCTTTTGTTAGAAGTTGCCTTAGTAGATTGGACAAATCATGGAAATAGGGCTTGCTTGGCTGGACGAAATGTGTGCTATGGTTGTGAAAATCATGTAACGCCCGAGGATTGCGAAGTCGGGGAGTGATCGCCGGTGCAAGGAGGCACGGACAAGGAGCGGCTCCTGGCAGACTTCGAAAGCGGAGGGGTACATGAATGAACCGATTACACACCCGAATGAGAGGGATCCTAAGACTGTATAGGTATGAGACTATACAGTTGAGGAGGGCTTATATGAATTGATTTGTACTACCTATACCAACAAGATGCATTTTCTTTTCGGTAGCCTAAACTGAAAGAACTCCATAGTTAAGCGTGCTTGACTTGGAGCAATTTTGGGATGGGTGACCTCCTGGGAAGTTTTCCTAGGAAGCGTGTGAGTGAGGACAAAGTACGCTGAAAAGACCCGTGTTGATTTGTGGGGATAGTCATCAATCCATAAAGCAACAGGGGATGTTACAAATGGTATCAGAGCCTGCACCTCTCCTAGTACGGTGTGGTTCGGGGACGAACCAAGGCGGAAGCTGGTGGGCATGTAACGCCCGGGGATTGCGAAGTTGGGGAGTGATCGCCGGTGCAAGGAGGCACGGACAAGGAGCGGCTCCTGGCAGACTTTGAAAGTGGAAGGGTACATGAATGAACCGATTACACACCCGAATGAGAGGGATCCTGAGACTGTATAGGTATGAGACTATACAGTTGATGAGGGCTTATATGAATTGATTTGTACTACCTATATCAACAAGATGCATCTTCTTTTCGGTAGCCTAAACTGAAAGAACTCCACAGTTAAGCGTGCTTGACTTGGAGCAATTTTGGGATGGGTGATCTCCTGGGAAGTTTTTCTAGGAAGCGTGTGAGTGAGGACAAAGTACGCTAAAAAGACCCGTGTTGATTTGTGGGGACAGTCATCAATCCATAAAGCAACAGGGGATGTTACATTAAGTGGGTCAAAATCACAAAATAAAACTTTTAGGTTCGGCCACGCTATGCTCACTGCAGCGATGATGTTTGCTGCAGTGAACGGGCTTAAAACACTCCACCAGCGCCACTCCTTGCACTCGCTGTAGCGAGAGATATTTGCTGCAATAAGTCTGTCTTCATTTCTGGTCAAGCTCTGTCTTCCATGCTCGCTTTAGCGACTGATGCTTGCTGTAGTGAAGCTGTCTGGGCAAAATTCATTCGGTTCCTCTCTCTATGTATGCTCCAAGCTCTACTGTGCATTATCAAAGGTGATTCTTTAAATGACCACGAACTCCTCTATGAGAAAAAGAACTCATGAGAGATATAAACCAAAATTGTGTAAAAGTCACTAAATAGAAAACACCAAGCAAAATTGAATGCAAGGAGGATTATATACAAAAGTAAGCAGACTCATGGGAAACAAGCTCAAAAAGAATGCAAAAGCACTAAGTCTAAAAAGGGAAAATATTTACAAAAAGAGTGTTTATCAGTTTCACTTTTTTTTTTGGATGTTTCCAAAATACAAAGCCTGTAGAGTTACATTCTTAGAATATCAAAGCATCACAACACAACTAGAGAACTATAATTATATATACTTTTATGTCTCGAAATAAGGCTTCCTTATCAAATACATCTTTTCAAATCTGAGTAAATCCTCAAGTTGGTCCCTGACAATTTCAGCATTGGACAAGTTGATCTCTGATAATTGGAAAATGTGTGGTCCCTAACATTCTGGAAAACAGTAACGATACTAATGATAATTTCATTACTGGATAAATTAGTCCCTAATGTCATTTACAAAAAAAAAAAAAAAATCACCCCTATCCCCTTCTTTCCTTCACCCTCTTTATTCTTACTAGTACTACTGCCACCACGACAACCACCACATGTGTGGGTCAGGTATTGGTCTTGGTTTAGTAGTGTCATGTTCATCGTTTTGGCACTACCTTATTACATCTTTCCTATATAGGCATCATGTCTTTATTTCAAAAAATATACATTTCCAGAGGTTTGCTTTTCCTTATGTTATTTTTACTCTATTTGAAAAAAAAAAGATTATGGTGCGTGTATAATTACGAAGACAATGCAAGGATTTTATTAATTTCATTCATTCTTTTGTGCTAGTGAGGCATGAAAATCATCAACGTGATTTAGATTTAGATTGTTCTTTTTCCAGTGGTAAAAAGCAAAGTATGTATAGGAAGGGATTGCTTAAAATTGCAACAAAGGAAGAAGGACTTGATGCCCGAGGAGTAATGTGGAAATAATGAGGAGCCCTCACATGGAGAAGGAGGATGAGGAGCCTTTTCTACTGCTAAGAGAAGCTGTGGCTGCTATGCTTTTATGGCATTTAGCCAAATTGGCTATGACCTGCATGTGCATTGGGATCGTGGGTTTCTATTGTGGTAAAATTTGTTTGGCTAAGTTAAATGAATGAACAAAGCCAAGAAGCAAATATACCTTTGATCCCAAAGAATGTAAACGATTTCACCAAAGAAGGGAATCTACCCCTTGGTTATGGGTCTTCCAAACACTAGATAATAATAAGCTTTGAAATGGGATTGAAAATGGAATTATGATAAAGTAAAGGTAGTAAACAGTACAATACCAATAGCAACACTAATGAACATGGAAACAGAAATATAAAGTTGATGAACTACTCTAACACTATGTATAAAGAAAAAGGAAAGACTGAACTAAGACAAAAAGTAGTAAAATATGTCTGTATGTAACTTGTCGTGTCCTTCTTTCTTCCGCTTTGCCCTTTCATATTCTCGGCAAAATAACCGATCAAAGTATGTACAGTTACCATGGCTCTATTTGGCTCTCGTAGGCCATTAACTTCCACTATGTAACCATTTGCACTCTAATAACAATTTGTTACCACCACAGCACCTTTCTTCAAATAACCATTCCCGCTTACCCCTGGTCACGGCTAGTAACTGCTACATGCTCCTTACCAATGCAATTACTTCATAGTTATCTTACCACTACTTACCAATGTCATGGTATACCCCTATCCTTTGTGACTGCTTCACACTTATAGGCCAAATTGCTTTTAGGAAGGATTTTTCCTATGTACTTCTCACATTTTCTTCTTTTTTCAGCAAACCTCTTCATCCAATAGGACCTAATCCACTCTAGCATAGTGAGAATTGGTTGATCTCTAACTTCAAGAATCCTACCATTGAAAGCCTCAGAGATGTTGTTCATTAACATATCACTTTTTGAATGAAAAGTGAAATGTGATCTTGTCCATACAGCAGGAGACAATGCAGCTAATTTGTCATAGCACTCCTTCTTCATGCTTTCTAATTGCTTAATCCTTCTCTCCCACTCTTCCACATAGGTTGCTTTTGTTGTGGATAGTATTAAATCCCTCAAAATAGTCCCTCCTCCATAAGCCTTTTTGTAATTAGCATTTAATTTCCTTAAACAGAATCTATGTTCCACCCTGGCATCATCCCTTCAAAAACTTGAACTGGACCCTGCAAATTCATCATAGTATTGATATCATTATCCTAGATTACCCTTGTAATTACGTCCCTATACATGAAGGTCAATGCAATCAAGTTCCTATAGTTTCAAGTAATTTTTAATCAAGTTCCTATAGTTGCAAGTAATTTTCAATCAGGTCCCTATCATTCAATCAAATAACAGGTAATCACACCTACTTACAAACAAAGCATATCATTTCCTAATTTATCACATTAGAAAATCAAACATTTACCATACACAGTAATCATTCATAGCAATCAGTTACAAAAACTATATAATAGAGTAATGTGGAGGTAAGACACTTACTTTTTGTTATTCTGAAATGAAAACCCATCTCCCGTTGTCATTCACATCTGTAAGATCTTGTAAAAGCATGTGTAAAAAATAACCCCATGAATCCTTGGTTTCTGCTTCAACAATAGTAGCAGCTAATGGGAAGTAATTATCATTTAGATCCCTACCAACAGCAACCAATAACTGCTGTCCATAATCCCCTTTCAAATGACACCCATCTAGACCAATTATTGGCCTACAAGCACTCGGAAACCCTCTTTTCACAGCCTCTATACACATGTACAGCCTCTTGACTGTTGGTTGATGAGTAAGTGAAGGCCTATCAACTATAACTATGAGATTGGATCCTGGGTTTATTCTCCTAATTTCTTCACAATAATCCCATATCTTTGAATATTGCTCCACAACCTTTCCTTGCAGTTTCTCTAGTGCCTTCCTCCTTTCCCAATAAGCTTTAGTCACAGAAATATCAACCATATAACTATCCTTCATAGTTTCTATTACAGTAGCAAGCTTCATACTTTCCCCTATTCTCATCTTATTACTAAGCTTCTCAATAACCTACGTACTAGAAGCAAGTTTTCCTTTGAAAGACCTTCCACATGTGTGATTTTTTTCCAAGGACTTAAGCCTAAAGCATTCCCCTTTTCCCACTCTACTCACAAAAGCCATCTATTTGCATCCTTCTCCCTTGCATTTGACCCTATACCTAATCTTGTCGTTCTTCACATATACCACATCCCTACCATTTAACAGAGAATATTCTTTTACTGCTTCTCTGAATTACCCAATACAATTGAATTCTAATCCCAATTTCCATTTATAATCTACATGCATATCACTTGGATTATATTTGGGGTATTTTTCTATTTTCTTCTCAAAGTCATCTAAATCACCATCATAGCTTTCCACAGAGTCAGTTTCATACTCTAAAGAAATTTCCCCAACATTCGGCTCAAAACTATTACTGTTGGCCGTTAGTCTATGTGTTTCCTGGTTCTCCTCATTTTCCTTCTCAAAGTGGTCCTCATGGTCACCATCATCAGCACTATCATTAAACTCCCTACCTTCATCTTCACTATCATCACCTGATTCCACTTCAACTTCCATTAGCTCATCTTCAGCAGTAGACATCTCAGTCTCATCAGGTACATAATCTTAATCCTTAAGGATAACTTCAATCCCATTTCTTTCCCTAAACCCATCAACCACAAACACTTTAGCATGCTTGGCCATTAGTGTACATAAATTTTTGCCCAATTCCATTGCCTCTGCATCAGTTTTCAACTCCCTAAGCCCATAATTCATACATCTACCAGGCTGGCGATACCAAATCTTAACGTACCCTTTATATCCTACTTCCTTCAGCTTATTTGCAATTTCTTGCAATGACCATTCATCCAAGTCAAAGGGTAAATATTTTTCCACATTTCCACCAAGATATTCCTAACCAAATCTTGTGGTCATCAACTAACCACCATGATGAAGGTGTATCATAAACTTTGTACCCACCATCACTATACATAAATTTTATAAAAAATCAGACACACTCCAACCCAATGTTGTGACCTAAAAGCCAATGCAGTCAAAGTGCATAGTGCTAAAAACAAACAATGTAAAAAATGTGTAATGCTTGTGATTTCTACATGCAAACAGTAACGACGTGCATACCTCAACAGGAACTCTTCCACGCGATCCTTCTTCGTTCTAACTCAAACATGAAATCACATGCATACAGGACTTCCACATGCTCCTCTTTGCCAAGATAACCATTGAAGCACGAACAATATGATTCCTTATGATTATGCTCAGAAATCTCGAGAAAAGGATGAGAAAAAGACGAGAGTACTTAGGGCAGAGGTGAGATGTTAAGGGGGAGGAGGGAAAAATTGGGGTAAAAAGCTTCAGGCCATGTGATCTGTAAATGAAAGGGCAATGTGTCTATGAAGAAGTGGTGAGGTGACGGGATGAACGGTCACAACCACTAAAGTGAAGGGATGATGTGTCATAGAAGACACGTGATAACTCACGTGATGAAGTGGATGAATATTCGAAAGAATATTCTGTTATCTCACGTTTTTTGTAATGGATAATGGGGTCAAGGACTGAATTGAAAATTTTTATTCAGTATAGGGATCTAATTGAAAATTTGGTAAAACTATAAGGACCAACAGATTAATTAAACCTTATTATTATTACTATTATTATTATTATTATTCATGTTGATGCACCTTTGTTATATTGATGTTAGTGTGCCTATATAGTATACATGTATGTATGTATATATATACATAAAAGCATTATATATATGTTACAATAAAATTACATATTATATATAGAATGCTTTCAACATAGCAAAAGTAACGTGCACTATCTCTTTAAAATATTTAAATTGTTGAAACATGATGCTTCTTCACTATACAGGGTGCATACCGGATGCGGATAAGTTCAGTTTAGGTTTAGATTTTATACTTATAGTATGTATTTGACATATTATAGTAGTACTCTTAAACAATCTTTTAAGAATTCTAACCGCCCAAGGATTTTTTCCTACAGAGAAAAATGCGATTTATCTCCATTTTTTCTGATTAATATCTTCCGGTAAGTAATCTTCATGAAATTTAGTCAGTTTCTTCTTCTTTTTATCTAGTTTATGAGTTAAAGCGTGATCAGACATGGTTTTCTCATAAATTTCTTTCTCCCGACCATCCTAAACTCAGTTTAGGTGATAGAATTAAATTGTTTATATTTTCATTATATTGTTTGGTAGTTACTGGTGTCATTCCTGCTCCCCAGAGTCAACTCGTCAATGAAAGTGCACTCCCGGGTACTAATAGTGAGTGGGTAGTTGCTCATGGCTATATTTTAGCCATTAAAAATATTTTATAATTTGATTATTATTGATAATATCATGAAAATCACATTTTGGGAAACTCATGGGACCATTGTTTGTTGCATGATTGTCAAATGGTATCATCAATTTAAGCTATATTATATTTCAAGAATATATGATTTTATATGGCATGATATGAATCTCCTTATTAGAAAATAGGTTTACAGTTATCATGATTTCACAGTTAAAAGTATTATTTAATTATCAGATACGAATAATAGGCAAAACATCAGGAATAATTTGTATGAATAATAGAGATTATTATTATTATCTACTTAGTATAATATGACCCAGCTAATTACTATAAAACAGTTAAGGAGATAAAACAACTCATAACTATTTGATAGTTTTCATATGAATAGCAATTAGAATAGCAAGAACATATATGATGTTGTGTAAATTTTAATTATATACAGAGCCTAGCCTAATATTAGTACTCAGTTGAACAACTAACTAGTACAGTGCCTAATTAAATTAACAAATAGTAAGGTTTAGCATGATAGGATTTAGCTAGTTGATAGAGAGTAGTTAACAGTTGAGTAATATAAATAGATTAGCACATACTTATTATTTATTATCAGAATAACAAACAAAATAACAAGAATGCCTAAGTAATAGTTAAAATTTTATTTAATAATTATTCATAACATAACTTAAAAAATGTTTAGTGAGCCCACCAGTTCTGGTACCACCTATTTCTGGAAGGCCATTAAAATTATACATATCAGCAGCAGAAGATTCAATTGGAAGCTTGTTAGCCTAAGATCAGAAGATGGCGTAGAGAGGGTAGTGTATTATTTAAGCTGTACACTCAATGACATTGAAACAAGGTACACGCCTATTAAGAAAATTTATTTATCTTTGTTCCATGCCTGTACTAAATTAGAGCATTATTTGTTGCTAAGAGAAGTACTGGTTATGTGTAAAATAGATATAGTGAGACATCTTTTGAATAGACTAGTGCTTCAAGGGCGTTTGATGAAATGGGCTATAAAATTAAATGCTTTTTCTTTTAAATACATGCCTATGAAAGTTGTAAAAAGGCAAGCATTAGTAGACTTAGTCGAGCAACCCTATATTGAAGTAATACTCTAGATTAATCTCTAACATCCTTTAGATAACTCTAACAATATTGGGAGAGCACCCCCCTTGACAATATCATGGAACATGAAAGGAAAGGGAAAAGGAAGCACAAACTAACAACCAAACTCACCTTGAAGCTTGGAAGAGGTGGATTTGATGGAGGATGAGAGTGGAGGGGAAGGAAATCACGTGGAAGGGTTTAGGGTTTGAGTTTATGCTTCTGGGAAAAGAGAAGCCCGAGTTGGGGTATATATAGGGCTTATTAAATGAAACTGCGTTGTTTTGCACTGTGTTATCATCGGGTCCGCTCGCTGCAGTGAGCCAAATGAAACAACCACTCGTTACAGCGAACATAGCTCGCTGCAGTGAGCCTTCTAGCCTACCTACTTGTTGCAGCAAACATAACTTCATTGCGGCTGTTTCAGACTCAGAGCAACAAAGATCAAAGCTGTATCCTTCTGTCATCTTGGCAACTGGGTTGCCTCAACACTCACGTATTTATTTTATTCTCCATTAACTTTAAAATATAAATGTAAATAAGGAAATACCCCTCATTTGGATTCAAATAAAATATCACAAAAATCAAAATCCTAACAAATCAAAATCTAAATTTTGGGTTTTAGTTCAAATCCAGGAATCTTCAAGATTTTCAAACTTGTGGGCTAAAAACAAAATGTTTAAAGGTTTCATAAAATTCATTAAAAATCACTCTTTAACTTATTTTCCTCTTGGAAACGATTACTAGGACTTTTGATCCCAAGAAAGTGGCTCTAACATATAACCCTCTAAGGTGGTGTAGGATCCAGACTTAGCGAAATCTAGGATCCGTCATCATAGGTGGGTCCCAAAAGACCCTAACACCATACGAAACTTACATGTGTAACTGAGGTATCATAAATTGGTATTGAATTATTATATAAAAAATAATTAAATATGATCCATAGTTTATATAGGTAAGTTATAAAAGCACAATGGCATCAATAAAACAAAAGGTATTAAAATTTTACCAATGGGTGTACTCATTAGTAATATTAATCTAAGTGTACCGACTAATTTTCATTTTTAATAACCATTAGTATACCTATCGAAAATTACCAATAGTTATAATAATCCGTCGGTAATATTCCATTGATGGCCCAAAAACCGATGGCTTGTAACCGTCGGTAAACTCGTTAATAATCCTATCAACTTTTTTCACTTTTTTTGTAGTGATTTCTACACCCTAGGGTTCCCCAAACACCCTATACATCCTCGATAAAATCCTAGTAATCATAAGTCTCTATCATATGTAAATATTAAAACATAAATAATAAAGATCTTGTTACTAATTTATATATTAGTGCGTAATAATAAATCAAAAGCTTCCAGTACGCAACCCAATAAAATCTGAAAATTCAAAATGAACAACCACTTTTAATTTTATATAGTTATAAAAATTGAAAAAAAATACACAATAAAAATAGGGAAAAAACAAACCGAAGCTCCTTGTTGAAACACTGTCAAACTTTGAGCAACAAAAACGAACGAAAAAAATAAGCCAAACGAAAAGTCTAAACCAATTAAAATGTGCGCTCCAAACATACCTATATTACAATGGTGGGCTTGGCTTCACAAATGGAGGCTCCAATAGTGGCCAATGGTGGTGATTTGTATGGTGGCGCAGTGTCGGGGGGGGGGGGGGGAGAAAGGTTGCTGCAGAATAAGGGAGGAGGGTTCTCTCTCGTGACAAATGCGTCACTTAGCGACTTAGTGACAAATTTACATCTGGAAACTTTCCATATGTAAATTTGTTATTAGAATTGCAAAATTTATTTGAACAAGTGGATGTCGCTGCGAAAGGGTATCTTTCCCGAGCTAAGTTGAAGATTGTAACTAGCTAATGCAGAAGTGTTGCTACACACAGATAAAACAATTTTAAAATTCATCTGTAGACAGTAATAAGCTAAGTTTAAACTAAAAACTGATACATCAAATAACAATACTAATCTTTTATTTTTTTTTTTATTTTTTTTTTGGAAACCGCTTGCATCTTTCCATTTGAGGCAATCCTGCTAGAATCGGAAAAAACAATCAGAGTGGCAAAACTCTCCCTCTTGATTTTCAATTCAATTGCAAACTGAATTCTCAAACATAAGACCTCTAGTAAAGCTAGAGAAGCCCTCTGCCAACTAATCTATATGTTCGTCCTTGAGAATTGTAATTAGTGGCTAACATTGACAATTGTAATTGAAAAAAACCGAATTAATAAACATAAATAATAATCCATTGGAAGAAGGAATGGGACCATAGTATCGGAGAAAGTAGACTAGAATCATGCAAAGAATATCACTTGCCTGGGAGAACGGACAACTTACGCAGCTCGATAAGGTACTAATCAAGTAAACAAACCTTAAATATGCGAGCCAAGTAAGAATAAGGATCAGGCATATTTTTCCTCTTTCCTTGTATGTGAAGCATGAAGCATCATCTTTACAACCCTGCATAGGCCTTTAGCACAAGCAGCCTTGGCAAGCAAAGAACCAAAACCTTTCATCCGCTTAACATATATAAGACCCATCACTTGCACAGAAAACACATGAATCCTGGTCTGAGTTCCAAGCTTTCCCTCACAACTTTTTAGTCTTCTGAAATTCCCCCTGCTCTCCTTTTTTTTTTTTTTCAAATTTCTTCCAAGCAGCTTTTTCCCTTATCCAAAACCAGAGTAAAGAGATGGCAAACGAGGAAATGAAGCCCATAGCCACGCTTCTTTTGGGGCTGAACTTCTGTATGTATGTCATTATTTTGGGCATTGGTGGGTGGGCCATGAACATAGCTATAGACCATGGTTTTGTTATAGGTAAAGAAGACACTCCCATCTTTCATTTTATAGTTATGTTATTTGGACATACTCAATGAAAAGTATGCAATGTATGTGCAATTAGTATAGATTTCACGTTGATTAGTGGGAAATCCAGGATATTGCAATGGTAAATGATAATGCTGTTATTTTCTGGAAATTCATGAGTAATGAGTGAAGGGTACTGTTCTCATAAATCAGTGGAGAACGGATATAATAACATTCTCACTTATCATTGGCCTGATTTGATTTCTCATTAATGAACGTGAAATCCCCACTATTAATCCATGCATTTTCATGAACACCCAAAAAAAAAAAAAAAGTAATGTACAAATATAGTTTTTCTTCCTTTTATGGCAGCCCCTCCATCATTTGTGATTGTACTTATTCAGCATGGTAATGTTGTGTGAGGAATTATGCAGGTCCAGGATTGAATCTTCCTGCACATTTTTCACCCATACACTTCCCTATGGGAAATGCTGCCACCGGATTCTTTGTGACATTTGCTTTGATTGCTGGAGTAGTTGGTGTTGGATCAGTAATCTCAGGTATCAATCATATCCGTTCATGGACTTCAGAGAGCTTACCATCTGCTGCTTCAGTTGCTGCCATTGCATGGACTCTTACACTTCTTGCCATGGGGTAATTAATTGCTTCGGATTGATATAACAATTTCCAATTTTGCTGTTGCATGATAGTTACTGACCTGTATACCATATGATTTAATTTGTGCAGCTTTGCATGCAAAGAGATTGAGCTTAACATCAGAAATGCCCGCCTGGTAAGAAAGGAAAATTCTAGTTACCTTCATATTCTTATGTTTGGCATAATCAGTAGATTTTCAACTGCCAGAATGTCCTCTTAATAACAAAAAGCTCTGAAATGTCCAATTTTGCAGAAAACAATGGAGGCTTTTCTAATTATCCTTTCAGCTACACAGCTTTTCTACATAGCTGCTATTCATGGTGCTGCCGCACAGAGGAGATAAACTTGATGGTTGAGTGAATGTGTGGGTGTGCTCATTTTTCTCATATCTTCACTTTTCCATTTATTTTCCTCTTTGATATAAACTTTTTCTGTCCATTCGAGTGTTCCCATTTCCAAACTTCAATGGAGTTGGTAGACTGCGATGATTGTTACCTTATTGAACTTTTTTATGTATAATTAATAAGTTGTGTACAAAAGTATTTAAAGAATAATGTCATCTGTACCATTTTTATTTTGTAGCGAAGTAAGCTGTTAACATAACCGTGACCAACTTCATAAATACGCATTGTACCCAAAAAAAAAAAAATCATAAATAATCACAAACAGTAACAGGGACTGCAAGCTGCATCACCTTGATTGGCATTTTCTAATCTTCGTAGAATATGGCAGAGTAAAATCCAAATGTTTTGTTTTTCAGCATACCATCTAAAAAAAGTTAAAGGTCATATTTGATTTTAGATAAGTTTTTTGAATTTTCATTGTCAGTTAGTTGTATATTTTTCAAGATTTTATAGAACAAACCGTAAAACTTATAATTTTTAATTTTTAATTTTTATTATTCTCTTCACAAAACTCTAAAAATAAGAATATGAAAGAAATAATAGAAAATCAAAACCATTTTTATTCCCTTTTTTCTGAAATGAAATAGACCCTAAGATGCATTCAGATCCCTTTCTAAGGGTTATATAACCTTTAATCAGGTAACAGCTCTGACATTTTTCCTAGAATTCAGTCCATGCATATGTGTCAGGCAATCATTACCCCCGGGCCAAATTCCACCTCTTTAACAGTCATTGAATACTGAAAGAAATTATCATAATTTTGTCTATCGCCTGAAGAATCCTGCTATTATCAACTTTAGAAAACAAGTAAAAATCCATTTTAATCCTTACATTATATGTGAATTTCACTTTAATTTTTAAAATTAAAAAAATATCAATTTAATCCTTAAAATCACACAAAGTAAATCAAATTAGCTATTTTGATAATTTAAGTTAGTCCCTATAAATACTAAAATAATTCAATTCAAATCACCTTTTACAATTTCAAGAACTAAATTAACACTTCTTAATTTCAAGAATTAAAATAAAATATGAATATAATTTCATGGCCAAAATGAACTATTACTTACATGAACACAAATTAGGGCATTGACTTGACAAGGGCCAGGAATAATATATCTTATCATAGTACAACAATGTTCAGGGAGATTGCTCTTTACGCTAGAACAAGCGCACCCTTGCGGCATGATCGCTCCTTATTGAGTTTAAAGAGAAGATTTATCATATGCTTGTGAGGACTAGTGGTGGTATTTAATAACTCACGAGTTTAGTGCTTATCATTCAAGATTCAGTGAAATCATACCAAGTATGCCAACTCTCTTTAGCCATACTCTGCACCTACAAAAGATTACAAGAGATTGTTTCACGAAAAATGTGGAGCAGATAATCCGGTAATATGTTAAAAGGTCCCGAAGGGCCTATTATGGTGTGGTAATTGATATTGTTAAGTGATCTATTCTCTTTATCAGGTAAAAATCCATTTCCAGGCATATCAATAATACCTAGAATTCAACGCTGCAAATATTGATGTCACAGCCGAAAAGACAGCCAAGGATGCAGAACAAAGTTTGCACCCTGGGGATCCCATGCTCAAACTAACCGGTTACAAGTGCACACACAAGATTATATACTTTTCTAACCCAAAAAAATAAAAAAATACTTCTCATAGAATTTCCCCAAGTCACAATCACACTAGTGCCCTAATGCTCTATATTGCCAAAAGGGAAGAAAGAACGAGAAACAAGACCAAAAAGATAAAAGAAAAAAAAAATTGAGACTTAACAAAAATGTACTATGAATGTTTTAAAGACTCAAGTATATCAAGCTGCTCGAAACTGTTGCTAACACAGTTACCACAACAAACCTCACTGTATATAAAAACATCATATGGATTATTTATGGATTTTATAGTTGGGCCAGCTGCCCATTATTTTTTTTGGAAAATTTTTAAAAGGAAGATATCTAGATCAAAATATCACAATTTTCTAAACGAAGTCCCAAGTCTTCACAAGATTGAGCATCTGATTAGATCCTTGTGCTTGTATTTCTGCAAGAGAACCAAAACGCAGATGTTGTTAATAAAAACTCAATTATCATGCATTCTGTCAGAAAAGGATAATTGACAATTTATCAATGCACTTGCAAATAACTATCATGCAAACAAAGCAATACACTGTATGCACATTGAATGGTAACAGGATTTATATTGCACCATTCATTTTCCGTTGGTAACTGAGAATTGATATGTGCTGTAAGTAGAATCCTTACTTTGATGAATATATTATTATAGGCAAGTTGTCATTGGTTGTCACTGACTAGAAATTGTTGACTCCTTTGTAAAAGAAGAAATTCAACAATTTTTGAATCCTTGTTGGTCATTTCACTCATTTGGGTGACGTGATGGCAATAAAGGGTGCTTCCTTCATGACCTCTTTAGCACAGAGCACAGGCATTTCAGAGTAATAAAGCTTGCTAATAAAAAGCTAAGGTTGAGCCAATTATTATATGGGAACTAATTGGTTCATACATCTATCATCCACGAACCTGTCAGTTCCCTAAGAAATCGTAAACTATCAGGTCAAATAACCAAATATCGCTTGTGAAAAATATAGTGAAAACATGAAAAAGGATTTTTATTGTTTTCACTATTTCTTTCACAAAATCTTGAAAATAAAAAATACAAAAAAATCAAAACAGGAAATGAAAACAAAAACCAAACAGACCCTAAGTAATTGTCAATGCTGCAATACAAGTGGCTCATGATTTATAAAGCCCTATCAAAGATTTAACTAAATTTTTCCTGTAAAGTTAAAACACGGGAAATCCTTGACAAAGGTGAACAATAAAACGTAATGAGAAAGTATTATAATAATAATAATTTTGAGTATTATGCTACATCATGCTAACAGAAACACACAATATGATAAATGAAATATCAATCTTAAATTACATTTATAAGAGAAAGTGATTCCCAACTTACACACATGGGATACTATCAACTTTTTCACCACCTCAATTACACAAATAACTAAAAGCTAAGACATAGCAAACCAGAGAACTCTTCAATTGCATTAACACCTAAAATAAGGGATTAAAACTTAATTTTTCCATAACAATACACACACACACACACACACACACAAAAAAGAGCTGTACATATTATTTTATTCTCTCAAATATATGTCCATAAACGCATCCCATCAATCAGGTTAACAAAAATGATGAAAAATACATTATCATATTGATTTATGGACAATCAGGTTCAGCTTTGGGTACTAATCCAAGGGTCAAGTCATGTCCATGAAGAATCTAGGCACTAATTCCAATAAGTTAAAAGACCAAAATTTGATAACTCCGCAAATCCTGGACTGTTGGTAGCATAGAGAGAGAAAAAAAGCTATATAGTTTGGTCAGAGCAAAATCTCAAAAATGATCACAACTTAAGAATGAAAATGCTGAAGAGGGGAAAAAAAGGGCATGACAATGCTACAATGGTGTGATCAATTCCATTTATTCATTTGTGTAGCTGTGTGTACTCTCATGAACAAGAGATTTACGGTTGTCAAGGTTACACCAGTGTTCACACCAAAGAATTAATTTAGAAGCATGAGATAATAACATTTCATAATGGAGACCAGCAACTATGTATATTTCAAAGTAATCATAAAAACAAATCCTAACTGAAATTGAAATCAATGCTTGGAGTTCTTTTATGAGTGCTCAAATCAAATTCATAAGATAAGTTGATTTATTCATTCAGCATTCAAAATCAATCAATTGCCAAGCATAACTTTTGAAGATGGCAGGGAGTTCAAACTTCAAACAAATACAATTTTCCAAGATAAAAGAATTCTCAACCTGAACTTATCTGTTAGAGCCAGACACAACTTCGAACAGTCCACAGCAACTCAACCAGGAGGTCTTTTGAGCCATACGTGGAGCTGGTGCAACCAGAGGCTGCATATCAAATCACCGAAAGGAAAACAGATAATTCAAAATAATTTTCATCAAAAAAATTACAAAATGTATTTGACAAAACTTATATATATGTGTGTGCAAGTATGTATAAATGGACAAAATGAAAAACCTGATGTTCAGAAGATTCTGGAATGTCAGAATCCTTGACATGTTCTGTACTATTAGTAGATTCAGGTAAAGGATTACGAGACACTGATGGTAATACCATATTGTCAAAATCCTTTGACTTAGGTTCCTCCAAACTTGATGTTCTAACATTGTCATCAGACAAAACATTCACTCTGTCCTCATTTTTCTTCATATTAGATTCAGTTGTTCCCAATTGAGAAGCAATTGGTTTCTCTATTAAATCATTTCCAGCATTACTGCTGTTCACCTCAGGTACAGACACTGATGGCTTAACTGAATCAGCAGAAGATTCCACAACTGAACTGCCAGTCTCCTCAACCGGTGCATCTTCAGTAATATGCGTCATTTTGGCATGCGATGAATCAATAGATTTAACCAACTCATCATACGTAACTGTCTCTTTAACTGTCTTATAGGCCTCATCCTTCAAGTTATTCCCAGTGACTGTTTCAACATTCAAACAACCGGCAGAGTTCCCATTCTCATAATCTGATTCCTTGGCGGACTTGGTGTACACAGCATTTACATCTTTGCTCTCACAATTCTCCTCAGATTGCAATTCCCTCTCTATAACAACACCGCCATCTTCTGTTCGCCCTACAGCTTCATCAATCTTAATATCAACAGGGACTTCTTTTGCAGACCTGGCATGAGCAGCAGATGGTTGAGCAGCTGATGAGTTTCCCTCCTCAAGCTCTTCATTCCCTTCATTGAATGGATGGTGATGATGGTCATCATCATGGTCATGATATGCAGGTGAACCACCCTCACCACCATCACTTCCTTTATCATCTTGGGACCTCAACTCATCATTTCCTAGCATTTGTCATTGAATCAATCAATTTACATTCCATTTATCAACCAACCAACCGAAATAACATAACCCCAACTACCCCACAAAAACAATCAATCAATCATTAAGTTATTCAAAGGTACATAGTAAAAGCTAATATCTCTTGAATGTTAAAAGACATGGAAGCTGCATATTCCCCCAAAAAGAACCCCCAATCAAACTAAATGCCAAACAAGAGGAAGCAACAGATACCCATTTGCCCTTATTGACCAAAACCACCAAAAAAAAATTGGGAAATTGAAAAGGATGCAACCATGCATGCACAAAGCAGTGTGCTACATTTGAGGAAAAGTAAAAGAGTACCTTCAGGGTTGTTGGTTGAAGGGTTGGTGTTGGTTTCCTTTTCCTTCTTTTTCTTAGCGGCTTTCCTCTTCTTAGCACCTGAGGGCATGATTGGAGGGTTGGGACTGAAAAATAATGGCCACAAATAGTGGGATGCTGTTGTGTTGCTCCCACTGTTTCCCTTTCTCAGTGCCTCTCTCTTTCCTACTTTTATTTTTTTCAAGAGCGGACAGGACAAAGATATGGGACTCGTAGAGCCCTAGTAGGTGCTCAAAAGGAGAAGGAGAAGGAAAGTAAGATCTAGAGAGAGACCTTGGTGTTGAAAATTGGATGCTAATAAGGGGCTAATGCCTTTTAGAGTATTATCCTTCACTGCTCACCCTCTTGGGGGGGGGACACTTGGCTTCTGTGATGTACAACAAGTGCAATCTCTCAAAGGAGGAAGGCTATTATTATTATTGTTATTATTTAATGATTACACGATAAAATGTTCAAATAAAAAAATATTACATAAATATAGAAATATTCATTTTTCGAAAATTTGATAAATGGTAATATTTTTAAATAATTTAATTAAATAATAAACACCATGAATCTTTGATTATTTAAAATGATTTGTTACTTAATTTGTTTAAATAAATCCTGAAATTGAGTCTTATATATATATATATATATATATATATATATATATTAAAAAAAAAATTAAAAGAGTTATACTTTATAATATATCTATCCAATTTAAGTTAGATTATGCAACACAAAAAAAAAAGTTAGGTTATGCTGATTATTTAAATAAAAATAAGTAAATAACAGATAATAAATTTTATCATTATTTTTGCGATGATAATAAAAAGTTGAAGCAATGGACACATCAATTTAGTGATATATCTGCGTGTTTGACACACATAAGATGCGGACACCGAGTGGACACCAATACTACATATATTCAACACGCGTCCAAGTAAAAAAATGATTTTTATTTACTCAGACACATGTTGAATACTGCTCTAATACACTATGGACACAGTTTAAACATATTGTGGACACACCTTAATGTACTTTATCAATTTTTTTTTGAATTTTTTCTAGACCAATATAAGCCCAATTAAACTCAAGTCTAATTGGATCAAAAAAGAGCAAAATTTTCTTTAAAAAAAAGAAGCAAATTTGGGTTTCTTTATGAATAATAAATTTTCTTAAAATTTTAATTTTATATATATATATATATATATATACACATATTATATTCGTGTCCTAAAATTTTCTGAGTTTGATGTATTCATATGTCCATGTCATATTCTATGTCTGGATGAGTGCTAGGTAAGTTCGAATAATTTATACGAGGTGATTATAGAATGATCCTCGTTATTATTATAAAAAAGAAACCTTTTTTTATGGGGTATTGCCTCTTGTGTTATCGGATTTGGGAGCTATGAGGAGTGGGGAGGGGATTCACGCTGGCGAGCCAACTATGCCAGTGGGTCACTATTTGGAGAGGGTGAGAATGAGATTGCATTTCAAGATTCAAATTTTGGAATCTTTTACAGAATGATGGGGCATTGGGTTGTGGGAAACGGACCAGACATTTTTTTTTAATATTTCGTTTGGTTTAATATTTTTAATTTTAGCTTCTTCTTTTTTTTTCTGGTAGAGTTTAATTGTGTAAGTGAGAGGTCTGCAATTTGCCAACTCAGTTTGTGTCATGGTTCATGACTCATGAGAAAATGACTCGTGTGCCCATCTTCTATCAACACAAAAGTGGACAGTCTTATTTTCGGCTACTAGTTACTTTGTTCTAGAATTTAACTTCAAGTGCTAACAATCATCGTAATATAATGAAATTCAAATCAATTCACCTTTATTTGTCTTAGCAATATTCACCTCTTCAAAAGATATCGTCCAATGTGTAATAAGAAGAGATTGGTATAATAATTTTTTTTAATAATCTTGGTAAAATAATTTCACATGCTCAAATGAAGGGATATAATAATTTTACAAATTCAAAAGTCTTCTGAGCATATCTATAATATTAATATTTAAGATTCATTTTGGAAAAAGTTTTACAAGTGTTATTCATAAAACAACTTATGACCCACAATTTTAATAGCCTTGATTATTAAATATTTTTTTATAAAAATTATCTTCATATCTATTTTATTAATACAACATAAATATTTCATATTAAATATTAGATTTCAAACCATTACAATTCTTAATTTAAATTTTACACCTAATCAAAATATGTTAATCTAAATTATTTAATATTAAAAATTATTATTCATGCGATACATATCTTTGTCTATTTTTTTATAATTTTTTATTTTTAATTAAATACTTGATTTTACATAATTAATTACAAAATTTTAAATTTTGAATTCACCTTGATATTTTGAATTTTGGATCCAATAGACTACTTAATTTCTATTCCATAACAAACCAAAATCCAATTAGATCAATGCAAAAACAAAAATGGAAACAAAAACTATTGCTACCAAGAAATGTCTGCTATAATCGAAGTATAAACCCCTTAAATTATTCTTAGAATCTGTTGTGATACCCGAGGCACACAGGTCAGCAGTATGGTTCTGTATAGTCTCAGGGATTTCTTGGGAACCACCGTCAGGTCCTAAATTTCACTAAGTCTGAATCCTACACCTCCTTGAAGGGTTGTATAATATAATCATATTCTTGGGATCAAAAGTCCCAGTAATTGTTCCTTGATGGAAAACAAGTTGAAGAATGATTTTTAATAAATTTTACGAAACTTGTAAACGTTTCGTTTATAGCCCACAAGTTTAGAAAATCTTGGAAATTTCAGGATTTGAACTAAAATCCAAAATTTGGATTATGAATTGTTGAGATTTTGATTTTTTTGATATTTTATTTGAATCCAAATGAGGGGTATTTCCTTATTTACATTTATGTTTTAAAATTAATTGAGAGAAAAATAAATGAGGACAAGAAATGTAAATAAGTGAGTATTGAGACAACACAGTCCAATACATACCAGTATTTGACCTCCTGAGTCTGGCTGACTTCCTAGAGACCGCCTAGCCAGTCAGCTAAAGGTAATGCAGTATCGCTAGAAAGAGAGAGGACCACTCAGGCGGTCATTTACCATTCAGGCAGTCAACAGTTCATTAAAATCCCGAAATCGGGCACAGAATGAAGTAGAAACACGATCCTTCTTCCTCTTCGTCGGTTTTCTCTCTTTTTCTCAAATCCATCATTTTCAAGCTTCAAGGTAAGTTTATGTTGTTAGATTATGTCTTTATTTCTTCATAATCTTGGATTTAGACCAATTATTTTTCTCATTTTTGTCAAATGGGAATGTTTCTCCAATTTTGTTATAGTTAGAATAGAGCTCTCTAGAGATTTTTAGATATTAATCTAGAGTTATGGTTGCTCCATGGCAATTGTTGGTGCCATTTCAAGCTCTCGAGGTCAACTTGGTGGAGCCTACATACTCCCAACTTCAAACTGTAAGTGGGTTCAGATCCTATGATCTTTATACTGATCATTAGAGTTAATTTTAGTAAATTATAGCATGAAATATATGTTTTCTGAAAACTCATGAGACCATTATTGTTAGGGTGATTTTTATTAAAGAGCTAGAGTATGGATATAATTATATTTAGAGATTGTGAAACATTATGATGATTTATAAAGTAGAGAGTATGTATGTGCCTAGAGAGATGCTAAATCAAAGTTTTAGAGAAATGGCAAGTTTTATGACTTAGAGGCTAGACAGTAGCTATAGAGAAACAGACTGTGAGTTAACAGCAATTATTCTGTTAACCTTGGTATACCAAGTCATCTTATGGCTAGAGAAATAATAAACAGAACCTAGTTAGGTGCCACAGAGAATAGAGACTTAGTTATGCTATGCATAACTAGAGATTTGTTATGTCACATGATTAGGCATAACTAGAGATTCCTATTTCTTTATTAGTACACTGTGCTTTTATGATTTCTATGGAATATTGATTTTAGAACTATTTGTTATTCCTATAAATATGAACTTTAGAGTTATTGCATGGTTGGATGAATATATATTATTATTTATTTTCCTTGGCTGTCCCATGAGAGGTTATGGGTGAGGGCCTACTCACTGAGTTTTAGATGAAACTCACCCCTCTCTTCCTCCATTACAAGTGCAGTAGACGTTGTGAGTTCTTCTCTTCCATCTCCTCCCCCATAGTAGAGATTTTCTAGTTGGTGAGCTTCACTTTGAATTGAAATACTTTTGGTATTATGTTTAGAGATAGAGTGCTCCAGTGTGCGTGATGGGCAGGGTCCCAAACCATAAAGATAGGTTGGCATATTTTATCATGAATACTCTGTATTTTTAGGATTAGGATTTCTATGGTTTATTCTGTATTAAGAGCAACTCACGTATTTTATATCAGAGATATATACTAGCGGTTGATCATGAAAGTATTGATGATGATTATGGTTTTCTTTTAAAAACCAAGAATTTATTAGTTATGAAATGATGTTTTACAAATGGATTTTATATTAAATTATGCATATAAAGAGACTAAGAGATTATGAGACTTACGTGGGAATGAGGATTTCTCACGTGTTGGTCATGTGCCCAAGTCAGGTCATGACAAAGATGGTATCAGAGTGCTAGGTTTCCCTGCATGTCACTGAAGCGAGTGTCCACAAGTAACATAGCGTTTTTGTAAATGGAAGTGCGCCCATTTGCATTAACAAAGCATTACTTCAGGCCTCTAGAGTGGTTAGTCATGTTTAAGTCCAGAGCTAGAGTCTTGTCTTCCTTTCGATATCTGTATCTTATCGTTATGTTCATGTTCTTTCAGATTCAGTATGCCTCCTCTACGTTGTTCTTCTTTTCACCGCTACCGTCGTAGTAGCGGATCTTTGGTTTTAGAGGCCCGTTTCAAGGCATTAGAGCAGGCTCTGGCCGTCCTCACGGGGGCACTGACCAGACAGATCGAGGCTGGGGTTCAACCACCCCCGGTCCAGACACCTCTAATTCAGCCCCCACTGGTGCAGACACCCCCGGTGCAGGCACCAGTTAAAGATCCTGATGACTCAGCTTTAGAGCACTTCAGGAAGATGGATCCACCCACTTTCCAAGGGCTTCTCACAATAGAGAATCCTCAGACTTTCCTCCATGGGGGTGGAGAAGATCATTAGAGTTATCTACTACTCTTCTGAGAGGGAAGCAGAGTTGGCTGGCTTTCAGCTGGAAGGCTAAGCTAATATCTGGTATGATGAATTTCTTTAGGGGCATGGCAACTCTAAGCCACCCTCCTGGGAGGAATTTCGGACAACATTCTTGAGGAGATATCTGTCAGAGAGTCGTAGGGCTCAGATGGTTGAGGAGTTTCTGAAGCTCCAACTAATGCCGGGCATGTCAGTTGTGGAGTATGAGGAGAGGTTTACATACCTAGCCCAGGCAGTGGCTAGTATGTTGCCATCAGAGACAGAAAGGGTTAGGCAGTTTATTCAGGGGTTGCCTCAAAACATATTTCTCAGTTTTTAACCATACGTTCACACTACAGATTATGCACAGATAGTAGATACAATCATCGCGATAGAGGCTGGGTTGGCAGATATGAGAGCTACAGCAAATTCTGGCAAGAAGGTAAGGACACATGGTTCCTTCTCTGGGGGAGCTGGTTCTAGCAGAGGATCTAGCCAGTAGGGCCAACAGTGGTTCCAGTCGAGTAGGGCCGTCTTCTCAGAGTCCATCCCGACTAGGCCTATTGAGAGTCAGAGTAGAGGTAGTAGCCAGTACAATGGCCAGGGATCAGTTCAGAGTTTTCGCAACTTTCCGACTTGTGGGAAGAAACATGCTAGGCAGTGCATGATTGGCACTTTCGCTTGTTACGAGTGTGGCCAATGGAGCCACAAACATGCAGATTGTCCACTCAAGCGGTGTCACGACCCGACTTGGGTACATGACCGGCACGTGAGGAATCCTCATTCCCACGTAAGTCTCATGATCTCTGAGTCCCTCTATATGTATAATTTAATATAAAATCCTTTTCCAAAACATAAATTCATCTCTGACATATATGTTTAACTCTTTGAAAAATAAATCATCATAAATACTTTCACAATCAAGCTCTAGTATATATCTCTGATACAAAACACATGAGTTACTCTTAATACAAAATAAACCATAGAACTCGTAATCAAAAAAATACAAAATATTCATGATAAAGATATATCAGTCTATTTCTATAGTCCGGGACCCTACCCGTCATGCACACTGGAGCACTCTATCTCTAAATAAAATACCAAAAGTACTTTACTCACAAAGTGAAGCTCACCAACTGGGAAATCTCTACTACGGGGGAGGATATGGAAGAGAATAACCCGCAACGTCTACTGCACCTGTAATGGAGTAAGAGAGAGGGGTGAGTTTCATCTAAAACTTAGTGAGTAAGTCCTTTCCTATAACCTTCTCATGGGACAATCAAGGGAAATAAATAATATATATATATATATATATATATATATATCAAACCAGTTAATGCAATAATTCTAAAGTTCATATTCATAGGAATAGCAAATAGTTCTAAAAGCAGTATTCTGTAGAAACCATAAATCACAGTATGCTAATAAAGAAACAGGAATCTCTGGTTATGCCTAATTCATGTGACATAACAAATCTCTGATTATGCATAGCATAACAAAGTCTCTAATATCTAGGGCATCTAACTAGGTCCCGGTTATTATTTCTCTGACCCTAAGGCGACTTGGTATACCAAGGTTAATGGAATAACTGCCGTTAACTCACAGTCTATTTCTCTATAGCTACTACCCAATTCAATCAGAAATCTAAATCTTTTCTCTATATCTCATAAATCTTCTACCCTAGAGTTCACAAGCTCTAGCATATACTTATTCTCTACTCTGGAAATTATCACAATGTTTAACAAATCTCTAAATATAATTATATTCATACTCTAGCTCTTTGATAAAAATCGCTTTAACAATAATAGTCCCATGAGTTTTCAGAAAAAAACGTATATCTTATCCTATAATTTACTGAAATTAACTCTAATGATCAACATAAGGATCATAGGATCTGAACCCACTCACCGTTTAAAGCCGGGAGTATGTGGGCCCCACCAACTTGACCTAAAGAGTTTGGAATGGCACCAATACCTGTCATGGAGCAACCATAACTCTAGATTAATATCTAAAAATCTCTAGAAAGCTCTATTCTAACTCTACTAAAATTGGGGAAACACCCCCACTTGATAAAAATGAGAAAAATAATCGGACCAAATCCAAGATCATGGAGGAATAAAGACATAATCTAACAACATATACTTACCTTGAAGCTTTGGAATGATGGATTTGAGAGCATTTGAGAAAAAGAGAAAAATTGAGAGAGGAGAAAGAGTCGCGTTTCTGCTCCCTTTTGCCTGATTTAGGGTTTTTAAAGGATGAGGGTCTCACTAACACCGCTATAGCGATCTAATCGCGTCTCATAGTCCCCACAGAGACACTTATAACCGCTATAGCGGTACCTCAAACCACTGCACCACTTGACCATTTTCTGGTGACCGCTATAGCAGTCCTGAACCGCTATAATGGTGACAACAACTCCCCACTTCTGTGTTTTTCAGTCATTCTGGCATCTGGGTTGTTCCAATACTCACTTATTTACATTTATTAATTTTAACTCATTTATTTTACTCTCCATTAACTTTAAAACATTTTACTCAAAATAAGGAAATACTCCCCATTTGGATTCAAATAAAATATCAAAAAAATCAAAACTCCATCAAATTAGAATCCAAATTTTGAGTTTTAGTTCAAATCCAGGAATTTTCGAGATTTTCTAAACTTGTGAGTTAATAACAAAATATTTATAGGTTTCATAAAATTCATTAAAAATCACTCTTCAACTTGTTTTCCCTCAAGGAACAATTACCGGGACTTTTGATCCCAAGAATATGGTTCTATCATATAGCCTTCCAAGGAGGTGAAGGATCCAGACTTAGTGAAATTCAAGACCCGACGGTGGTTCCCAGGGAATCCTTGAGGCTATATAGAACCTTACTGTTGACCCGTGTACCTCGGGTATCACAAGCGGGGAGCATCTAGTCAAGGGTCGGCGAACCCCACCACTTCAGTTCAGTCAGGCACCAAGGGTGGCCTGGTTACTCCAACTGGCGGAGGTGCTAGGGGCAAGGGCCTTGGAGGTAGAGGTTTATATGGCAAAAGTAGAGGTCAAGGTGGCAGGGGACAGCCCCGTCTGTTCACTCTTACATGCCAGGATTGAGTGGCTTCAACTGATGTTGTGACAGCTACCATTAGAGTTTTCTCTTTTAAGGCTTTTGCATTGATTGATTCTGGGTTTACATATTGTATATATCTCCGTTCTTTGCCACACGGTTCGAGAAACTTGTTTCCACAGTAGAGAAACCTTTTTGGGTGAGGATACCCTCGGGGGGATCCCTTCTGATTCAGTTGGTCTATAAAGAGTGTTAGGTTAAGTTTGGAGGTATGGAAGTGCTTGCGAATCTCCATTTGTTGGACTTGTTAGATTTCGATGTCATTATAGGCATGGATTGGCTACCTTCATGTCATGCAATGGTAGATTGCTATAGTAAGACCGTAAAGTTTGATGTTCCTAGAGGCGAACTGCTAGAGTTTAATGGTACCGGTTGCTTGGTCCCAACCAGCTTGATATCAGCCATGAATGCCTTGAAGCTCATGGATAGAGGAAATTGTGGATATCTGGCCTCAATTAGAGACATGGATGTAGTAGTGCCAAGGTTGGAGTCAGTTCCTGTGGTTTGTGAATTCCTGGATGTTTTTCCAGAGGAGCTACCCGAGATGCCACCTGAAAGAGAGATAGAGTTCGGGATAGAGCTTGAGCTCGGGGTTAGGCCTATCTCTATTCCCTTGTATCGAATGGCTCCTACAAAGTTGAAGGAGTTGAAGGATTAGTTGTAAGGATGCTGGACAAGGGGTTCATTTGACCGAGTACCTTACCTTGGGGTGCTCCAGCATTGTTTGTCAAGAAGAAGGATGGGTCTATGAGGATGTGTATAGACTACCGGCAATTGAACAAAGTTACAATCAAGAATCGAACCCCTTGCCTCGCATTGACGACCTGTTTGATCAACTCCAGGGGGCTAAGTGTTTCTCTAAGATTGACCTTAGCTCGGGCTATCACCAATTGAAGATCAAGGGTGAGGATGTACCTAAGATGGCCTTTAGGATACGCTATGGATACTATGAGTTCTTAGTGATGTCCTTTGGGTTGACCAATGCCCCTGCAGCTTTCATGGATCCGATGAACAAAGTCTTCAGACCATTCCTAGACCACTTCGTGATCATCTTCATTGATGACATTTTGGTGTACTCTAGGAGTGAAGAGCATGATCACCACCTTAGGATTATCTTGCAGACCCTAAGGGAGAACTAGTTATATGCCAGGTTCTCTAAGTGTGAGTTTTGGCTTGATCAAGTGGCATTTCTTGGGCATGTGATGTCCAAGGATGGTGTCCTAGTTAATCTGAAAAAGGTTGAAACGGTTCAGCAATGGCCAAGGCTAGCTACAGTGTCAGAGATCCGTAGTTTCCTAGGTTTGGTGGGATACTATCAGAGGTTTGTTAAAGACTTCTCGAGGATAGTGACACTGTTAACCAAGTTGACTTAGAAGGGTGTAAAGTTTCAATGGTCAGACGCTTGTGAACAGAGTTTTCAGAGACTCAGAGAGTTTTACAAATGGATTTTATATTAAATTATGCATATAGAGAGACTCATAGATTACGAGGCTTATGTGGAAATGAGGATTTCTCACGTGCCGGTCATGTGCCAAAGTCGGGTCGTGACATCTGTAACATATTCATTGCTACAAAAGAAGGCCACTTATACTAATCGAAACAAAAACTCTTAACTTCTCTTAGAATCCGCAATATCAGTTTGTTACTAAGATCTCTACTGCCTAAAACTTTAGTGTGAAGTGCTAACACCTCATTTTATTTTTTCTCTTTATTCCACAACTTTCTTTTCTCTTCTATTATTCCTCTCATGTTTCTCATTTTTCTTCATTTATTATCTATTAATTCTCTCAAAATATATTAATTTGCTTCATCTTTTAATTTTCTTCTTCATGGTTTATATAAGGAATAAGGATTTATAGGTTAGAAAATTCAAATGTTTCACCATTGTATTCTTCTTCTTTGTGAGATCTTTTAGTATGGCTTTTTTTATATTTGTTTAGTATTTTTAATTCATATATATATATATATATATATATATATATATTATACATTTAAATGTTTCCTCAATGAAATAAAGATTTATTTTTTTAAGTTCTTTTAAAATGAACTAATTTATTTATCCTTTTCATTTTCATTGTTTATATCCAATTTATTTCTATCTTTCTTCTTTGTGATTTTTTTTTTATATAGAGATTTTTTTTATGTTTATTTAGTCTTTTACTTTGCATATATATCTTAATGGTCCTTTTCTATGTTTTGTGCAGAAGACAACCACTAAGTTGTAGGCTCAACCACGTATTGTTCAGTCCTTTGGGGCACAGATAATTATATTTTTCATAAATAATTTAATAAACATTTTATTGCATTTGAGATTAATTTTATTGTTGTATAAACAAGTATTAATGATTTTATAATTTTTATTTTCAGAATTTGAAGCCACAATTAAGTAAAGGAGGTGCTATTAATAGACTATCTTAATTGTTCATTTCACTAAACTTGAGGTAGGAAAGATTAAGAACAAAAAATGATTGAAGATTATGTTTAGTTTTAATTTTATTTTTACTTTTAATTTTGTTTTATTTTTACCTTTGATTTTTTTTTTGCTCATTTATTTGGCAAAACATTTATATGAAAGGGAATTATTGTTATGTTGAGAACAACACTTTCCTAAGTCAGTTCAGTGCACAACCAAATTAGTTGATGATTCCAATAACAATACTAGATAAGATGCATTAGTTAATCTCAATTAGAATTTGTTTATGTTGTTCTACGTTCTTCAATTTATTTTTTCTTCATTATTTTGTAAGGCTTAAAGATTGTTAAATTCAATATATACATAGCCCCTGAATTATAATTTTAATTCCATTTATGAACACTAATTATGGAGGATGAATAATATTTTGGAACAAAATTATATTTTTTATTTAAAATTTCCATTGGGCATTAACGTTGTATAAATTAATTGTTAACTATTATTCTTTTTTATTTTAATGTGAATCGAATATACTAATATATGTATAGCTATTAATTGATTTTTCTTTCAATATATGCATTTATTATTCCCTTTTCTTTTCTCATGCTAAAACTTTTAATTAATTGATAAAATTTAAAATATTATTTTTGTATCTATATACAATTCATATTTATTTGTGTTTGATTTCTTAAGGAATAATCATTATTAATATATTATTTTATTTAGAAAAATATAATTATTGATAGATTGTTGATTTTATTTTTCAAATCCTCAGCTAACTATTTAAGTGACTAAAAAGTTAATATTACACACACACCAAAAAAAAGAAACCCAGCAAGAATTAATAATAAATTATATTATTACTTTTTTTATAAGCCTAATTTTATAATCTTTAATTGATATTGATATCTATATCAGTTAATAACATATACATACTAATAGTATTATTATCCTTTCTACTACCATTTTTAATTTTTTTTAATAAATCCATGAATATATGTAGGGATTCAAATCTCTGCAAGAAATGAGGAATATAGACCAATGACTGGGATGAGAATGATAGGAAAGGACGGGGTTGGGAGAAAAGTTTATAACTTCAAATCTAGAGCTTTTGAAAATCATATATGTGTATGTGTCACTATATCATATTTAATTTTTTTAAACTTAAAAATTTTAATTTATTAATTCCATAATTGTTTCATATTATATTTTTAAAATAATCTTCAAGTTTTGAAAATTAAATTATTTTTAAAAAATCAATTCCATAATTTACACTTATTTGATAATGATACTAATTATTTTTAAATTTTTAAATAGAATTAAATAATTACAATAATTTTTTAATTGAAAATATTTATGTAATTAATATACTACTTCAATAATTGGAATGACATAAATTAGGATTATATATAATTTTTTTACTAATTATAACATATTTTAAAATTAATATTTTAATTTACTAAAAGGATGTACAAGGAGAGGATGTGTAATTGAAATCACATAAATTAAATTTATTCATTGATTAGAAAATATATTTTTATATTTTTTATAGAAGGGAATACTTTAATTTACTAAAAATATGTAAATAACTAGGGATGACAAAAAAGAAACCTAATGAAAGTAGATAAACACAGAAATTATCTGCAATATAATAGGATGAGAACGAGGACCAATTTTGTCTTCCTAAGGATGATTGACATAGGAAAAGTTCTCATTTGTTAAACAGAGCATGGATGAGAATAATACACCCATATTTTTTCAATTACCTTTGTTAGATTTGCATTATGTATGCATTTTTAATTTGAATTATATTGCATTAGTAGTATTTGTTACTATAGATATTTATGTTTTGAATTTTAAAATATTTTTAATTTTTTTCTTTTTGAAAATTTTTAATAAAGTCATAAATACCTATAGGGATTCAAATCTACACGAGGATAAGGAACAGGAACCCATGTCGGGAATGGGGATGGGGATTGGAGCAAAATTTCAAATTGGGACAGGGCATGAGATATGTCCCTTTTCTCATAGATATTCATTGTCATTCCTATAAATGACTCATAATATAGTTAAATTATCTACTTATTCTCTTTCATTTTTTAACAATTTCAACTTTTAAAATGTGTAAAATATTCATCAAATAGTATCTTTATTATTAGTTACAAGTCATCTACTGAAATTTTTTCAGCCTTATAAACATAATATTCGAAATAAAATATAAAATATAATGACATATTTAATTTTTTTCATTCATTTAATTATTTAATTATTAACATATTTTCAAAATAAATTTATATATTCAATTTTCTATAAGATATATTTAAATAAATTATTATTTATTTTCCTTAATGGTTAAAAACCTATTTTTTATTATCACCATGTGCAACGCTGGTCAAACGACTAGTTTTATAAATAAAGGTGAGCCGAATCAATTTTATTAAATATCAAGAGATATATTAATATAATTTGCATTAATTTATATACCTTTTATATAAAACATTTTTATTTAACTATATATTATTATTATTATATTAGTACGAATATCGATTTTATCACAATTTTTCAAAAATTACACTTATCTGTACACTAAATAAAGCTAAAGTTTTTATACTCATTGTAGTCTCTACTGTGCAAATACACAGGCCAGCCCAACCAAAGCAAAAATTCTAAAGCAAGCCCAGGCAAAGCAAAACTTTCTAAGTCCAATAGTCCTACCATCCAGGTTGCCCACAAGACTAGGGGCTTTGAGGGCTGCCCTAGCTGCTCCTTTGGGCTAGGTATATCACGTGCAAACCAATTCCATTCTATACTTAGTAGATATCCATGGTGTTGAGTGATTGGATGGGTGTGGAGCCTTACTCCACTGGGCCAACTTTCCTAGGCTCTTAACCCCCTCCAATTTCTTTGGATTAAAAAATAAGAAACTGCACTTGGCTTGGAGTGTCTACCATGATCTGGATTTTATCTCCATTTGACATGTCAATAAGCTAAACAAAGGTAAGCACGAGTATTTTCAAATTTCACTAAATTTTTTAAAAAAAAACCTCTCAACTTGCCAAAATTACAACATTATTGTTTAAATTCCTAAGATATATTAAGTATTCTTTTTACTTACAGAGCACATCCCTGCTTAATTTAGAAAAGAGTTTTTTTCATTGATGGTCAACCTCACATTACTGTATACAATGAGCTTATGAAGAAAAACATTTGGGATCTAAAATGTCCCTACTAAGAGGGAGCAATGCCACATTTAAAAAGGTCGATATGCTTATTGTTGTGTAAAGAATAACTTATGTGAAGATGATGAAGTTGGTTTTATGTTCAATGAATTCAATGGTTCCTTCAAAACATCCACTAGAAGGAAAAGAAGATTAAGTACAAGTTTTTTTTTTAACCTAGATATAACAATTTAGTTTCAGGTTGATGATTGTATATAAATGTGGTCGATTTTGATTAGTTTATTCTTGCTGCAAGTTATTCTATTATGAGACAATGAATGGTAGAAGATTTTGGAATCAAGCAATTATGCACGGTTTGTCCATTGAAAGTTTACTAGTTTTTTTGTTATAAAATAACATTTAATATACTAAAGTATCATTCCCGATCAAAATTACATAACCAATTCTAAATACAAAATTTAACTAGTTTTTCATAAGGATGATTGCTCGGGTGTCTACTTGAGTCAATGCCTATAGTGCCTACCCATGAGCTGAAAAATGACAGTGAGAACCCCATACACCGCTACCATGTGGCCTAGACCTCACCTGGCTTGCTTTCAGCTCCGTCATCTTCGCCATCATCGACTAGGAGCCTCGCCTGCACGCTGACCCCACTGTCATCCTTTCCTTCGCTGCCTCTAGCTTTTTCACCCTCTTCTTCGCCTTTTGCTACACTGAGTTCGCACTCGACGTCTTCATAGTCAGTGGCTCCTTCTTTTTCCTCAGCATCGAGCTCCGACATTGACCGCTCTTTCTCTTTCCTTCGCATCAAGCTCGACGACTTCTTTGCCTTCATCACGGCCAGCAACATCCTCCTCAAGGCCATTGCCGGCGCCACCAGCCGATCGCTCTTGGTCCTCTTATTTTGGCAATACATCAAGGATGACCCCATTTTTTTTGGATCTAGATCTTCCTTCGAGAGGTTGTGGTCTTTTTTTTTTTTTAACTAAATTCGGATTTTCCAAATTCAGTTCAAGTTATAGTGTTTTTTTTTATTTTAGAATTTGGATGGTCATGTGGAAGTAGGAGTCTGGGGAGAGGAGGAGCATCCTCCTCGAGGCCATCGTCGGCGCCGTTAGCCTTGACCGCTCCTGATCCTTTTACTTCGGCAACATATCAAGGATAACCCCTTTTTTTCCAAATCCACATCTCCCTTTGAGAGGTTGCGATTTTTTTTTTTGAATTGAATTTAGATTTTTCGAATTCAGTTCAAGTTACAGAGTTCTTTTTTTTTTTTTTAAGAATTTGGATGGTCATGGGGAAGTAGATTGAGTTTAGGAAGAGAAGGAGCACCGGATGCCGATGTTGGAGAGGGACGTAGCGGCGATGAAAGGTGGCCTCCATCTCCTAAAGGAAGTTGTAAGGAAGCATCGTGGTGAAGGAGCCGGTGGCAAAACAGAGGAGTGGTGAGTGTTGTGTGTTATGTGTGTAGGTGAAAGTGTCTTGGGGAAAGGTTTAGCAACATTATTTTTTTTATTAGCTACAGTTTCGAAATGTGGTTAAACATTGACAACCTTAGCAATACCAGATAATACCATGATCATTTTCAGTTGATAGTACCATATGATTGTATTATATGGCGTATAGATTTGAGCTCCATCTCTATTCAGTCCAGTGCAGTTACCAAAGTATCATGTTCTTTACGTTCTGCCTGACATGCTATACGCACATTTGGTTCATCTCCTTAACATTCGCAAAATCCCCAACATTCTTCTAACCTTCCAAACAAGGCTTTTCAGCACTTCCTCTTCCATACTAAGTCTCTGCACCAAACCACGGCACCTTCAACAAATCCATGCCAGGTTCGTCCTCCATGGCCTCCACCAAAACTCATCTCTTTCCTCAGAACTCATGGACTGCTATGCCAAGTTTGGCCTCCCATGTTTGTCCCAGAAAATCTTCTACTTCACTGAAAACCCAGATTCAGTTCTTTACAGTGCAATCCTGAGAAAATTGTCTCAGTTTGGTGAGCATGAAAAGACCCTCTTTTTCTACAAGGACATGGTTGAGAAATCAATGAACCCTGGTGAAGATAGTTGCTCCTTTGTGTTGAGATCTTGTTTCTCTCTGTCTGATGAACAAGGGAGGATGGTTCATGGGCAGATAGTGAAACTGGGTTTGGATTCATTTGACTTGGTGAGCAACGCTTTGATTGAGTTGTATGGTGGCATTGGTGATTTTTTGAATGGGAATGAACCAGTTGATGGAAAGTGTTCATTTGAATTGAACTATTGGAATAAATTGATTTATGAGGCTTGTGAAAGTGGGAAATTGGAGGAAAGCTTTCAACTCTTTTGCAGGATGAGAAGAGAGAATATTCAGCCCAGTTCAGTTACTGTGATCAAGTTGTTAAGAGCAGCTGTTGATTTGAACTCATTGAAGATAGGGCAAGCCCTTCATTCTTTGGTTGTTGTAATCAGTCTGGGGGAAGAACTGTCTGTGAATACTGCACTACTGTCAATGTATGCAAAGTTGGGTAGTCTAGAAGTTGCAAAGTTGCTATTTGATAAAATGCCTGAGAAGGACCTTGTAGTGTGGAACATAATGATTTCAGCATATGCAGGAAATGGGTGCCCTAAGGAATCCTTAGAACTTCTATACTGTATGGTTAGGTCAAGGGTTCGACCTGACTTGTTTACCGCAATCCCTGCGATTTCTTCAATCATGAAATCAAAAAACATCGAGTGGGGAAAGCAAATGCATGCTCATGTGATAAGAAATGGTTCAGATTACCAGGTATCAATTCATAATTCTCTCATTGACATGTATTCTGCGTGTGACGACTTGAATTCATCCCGGAAGATTTTTGACTTGATAATAATGGACAAGACTGTGGTTTCATGGAGCGCAATGATCAAAGGATATGCTATGCATGACCAATGTCTTGAGGCTCTGTCTCTGTTCTTAAAATTGAAGTCGAGTGGGACTAGAGTGGACTTCATTATAGTCATTAACATCTTGCCTGCATTTGCAAAGATAGGGGCATTGCATTATGTTAGATACTTCCATGGTTACTCATTGAAAGCCAGCCTTGATTCACTCAGACCCGTTAAGACGTCGCTTCTTAGCAGCTATGCAAAATGTGGGTGCATAGAGATTGCCAGAAAGCTTTTCGATGAAGAGGAAAACAGCCACAAAGATTTAATTGCATGGAACTCTATGATCAATGCGTATTCTAAACATGGCGAGTGGTTTCGATGTTTTCAGCTGTACGACCAAATGAAACTATCAAATATTAATCCGGACAAGGTAACATTTCTAGGCCTGCTCACAGCTTGTGTCAACTCAGGCCTTGTTCATGAAGGCAAAGAGATTTTCAAGCAAATGGTGGAAATATATGGCTACCAACCCAGCCAGGAACATCATGCCTGTATGGTTGATCTACTAGGACGCGCCGGACAAATCGATGAAGCCAGCGAAATCATAGAAGCAATTCCTTTTAAGCCAGATGCCAGGGTTTATGGCCCCCTTCTGGGTGCCTGTAAGTTGCACTCAGAGACCCGTTTTGCAGAAACTGCTGCCAAGAAGCTTATAAATATGGAACCTGGAAACGCTGGAAATTATGTGTTGATCTCCAATATATATGCTGCAGCAGGAAAATGGGAAAAAGTTGCTGAAATGAGGAGTTTTCTTAGAGAAAAAGGACTTAAGAAAACACCTGGTTGTAGCTGGCTAGAATTAAATGGACAGGTACATGAGTTTCGGGTTGCAGATCAGTCTCATCCAAGATCAAAAGATATATATTCAATATTGAAAATACTGGAGTTGGAAGCAGGGGATCTGGAGCGTGATCTTGAGCTCTTTGATCTTCCTATCATATTTAAGGGATGTTAATTGCGTAGAATCAACTCAAGCACCATTAAGACCTGACACCTGATAAGCCAGATTCACAGACATTCATTTTTTTCCTTTTTATTTTTTTTCTCTTTAGAGTTAACCTTAATTATACTCCTCACTTTTCACTTATAAATTACTCAATCCTAACTTTTTTGAAATGAGTTAAATTAATTTTTAATATTATAAAATATAAATCATATTAGTTTCATAACCACTCTTATTTAATATTCTATCAACTAAATGATAATAGATAACTTTAAGTAATATTTTAACATATCATATATCATCTGAAGTAAAATTAAGTTTAAAATGACTCATTTTTATGTTTAAAATTATACAAAATGAGTTATTTAAATATTGATTTTAAAACATAAAATAAGTCATTGTGTACAATTTTATACATAAAAATAAGTTATTTTAAATTTTATTCTATTTAAGATAACATGTGGTATGATAAGATATTACTTACCATTACATGTCATTATTTAATTAATAAAATTATAAACAAAAGTGAAATAAAGGATTACCTTGACTCATATTGTATATTGTCGGGGATTAATTTGATCCATTTTAAAAGTTATGAATCAAAATGACTTATGAGAGTGAAAAGACAACATTAAAATGAATATTAATTTTTTTATTTTTTATTTTTTTCATAGGACCTCCATTTTTTACGTTGGAGTTGAAAATTATAAATTGAGAACTTTTACTACTGTATAGTCTTATACCATCCAACAAAATGGTCATAATTGTGCCTTGGTTTTGCCTTTTTAGTTTTTACTTAATTTAGTGTGTGCTCGTTTCAAAGTTTACTAGTTTATTTTCGAAAGTAATTGTTTAGAAGTGATTTATTTGCATGTTTATTATAAATTTTATGAAATTATTCCCGATATGAATTATTTCAAAGAAAGATATATTTTAATATTTGTTTGTGATTTCATTTTTATGATAGAGGATAGGAATAAAAGATTTTCATAACATAAGAAGGATAATTATTAAATAAAAATATTAAAATATCATTTAATTATTATATAAAAATGCTAAAATAAAATATTTCCATAATAGAAGAAGGATAATTATTAAATAAAAAGATTGTATATAAAAATACTCATAATTTTAACAGAGTTGGTAAGATATTTTCATAATTTTATTAATTAAAAACAGTTAATATCATAAAAATGTTATTCTATTAAGTTTACTAATGGTGCTCTATAGATAAGAGGTGTGGGTAATATAAATATTTAAAATTTGACAAGCAAAAAGGATGTGAATATAGATTGAATAATTAAAAAGGGTATGAGTTGTATTTTCACAAATCTTAGTGGAAATGAGGGTAAATTTTTATTAGAGAAATGATCGTGTGACACACAAATACGACGCATACGCCACTATTCAGGAGTCTTCTATTGTGGACACGCATCAGGAAAGGCACACGGTGGGGAAAGAAATTAAAAAAACCCCCTGTTGGTGAAATGCACTCATTCTCCCCCTTATTCCCCTGTCACTCGCTCCCTTACTCTCTCGGTCGTTCTTCCTTCCCTCAAACAAGGAACAAGGTTCTTCTTCTTCTCTTGTCTATCAACCTCCACCACACCACCCCCCACCACCTTCATACACCACCACTCTTTCTTGTCATCAGAGCCCAAACCCTCTCTCACGCACTAATCCTCTCTTCTTCACCATAGCCTGCCACCGTGACACCGCACCACACAAGACGCGAAGCTCGTGAACTCTGTTCGCCATAGGAGCCACCGCAAAGGAACCACCAGAGCCGGAGACAACAACATTCCTGAGACAAAAAAAGGAAGGCCGTGACATCCTCCGCTATAACATCCTCCTGTGACCTCCTTCGCCTCCATAGGTCGCGCCGCTTGAATGGCTAGGGTTTAAGTATTTGGTATGTAAGGCTTTGAGATTTCAATTGATTGGTGGCTATGGTTGCTGATTTTCTATTTTCTACTTGAATGGCTAGGGTTTAAGTATTTGGAATGTAAGGGTTGGTGGCTATGGTTGCTGAGAAAAGTGAGTTAAAGTCAGAATAAGAGTTAGGGGTTTCTAGAACAAAAGAAGTTATTTTCCACTCCTAACTTCATTTGAATAGAACTTGAGAAAAAACTTTCTCTTTACTTAATTACCATATCCGGCTTTAATGAGTCAAATTTACTAATTGATGTAGTCAGCACAAGTAAATTATCTCACAGACTGAAATGGAAACCAAAAAGATAATTTACTAAAGCTAATTCTGTAATGTCAAAAATCGTAACTTTGAAGTAACTATACTTTTCACAAATTATGATGATCTCCTGTTTGCTATCTATCAAACATGGCTATTCCATAATCTTCCTATATGCTTGGAATGTAACACACAGAGACTGGAAAGGCTTAAATGAAGGTCTGCATATGCTAATAATTTTGAGAATCACACTGGGGACAAGCATGGTTCTAACTGCTGCATAGTATTTTTCAGATTTTCTAAGATCCAACTATCCAATTATGTAATTTTACTACCATCCTGCCAGCCAACGATAATGAAGACACACTGCTAACCCTGAAATTGCTTATTTATAGATTTTAAATAAGAACCATATAAGTTCTCTTCATTTTTTATATTAGTAGCTGCACTCAGAGTGGGGAAAAACACTGAATAAGATAATGCTATAGAATGATATTCCTTTCATGTCTAATTTGTGCATGAGTTTAATGTGAACATAAAAATTCTTGCTATGAGTCTTTATTTGAGCTGAAATGATTTTTGTACAGTTGTTTGTAAATATATCCTGAAGCAAATGGGGCGAGGGAAAGCAAAAACTATGAGCTTTCATGAAGGTATGTCATGTTTGATTAATTTTTTACTTATATTTTTAATGTTGCCAAACATTAAAACACACGATCATGTTTTTGTGTATAGAGCTTTATTGATCGTGTATTCTAAGCTCGGAAATCTTTTCAATTGACAAAGACATCTGACCCCGAGTTTGCTCCAACATATGTTGACAATGGTGAGAGTAGTCAACATGCATAGAATAGCTGAAATGTAACCTTTTGTAATTGAAAAATAAATTGTGCTCATGCAAGATTGGTTGTCGCAGATGAAAGGAGTCATAATACAGAGGAGTTAAGTGATGTTCCTTCATCGTCTGCTGAACATGTTGAGAAACGCAAGAAGAAATACATTAAGAAGAATAAGAGAGAGGTATGTGTTCAATAAATAAAGTTAAAATGTAGTTGTTATGTTACTTATGAGCTTTTTTGTATTAGAGTAAGAAGATGAAACACCACGAGAATGTTGGTGGTAAATCTAAGAAGAAAGGGCCTACAAGTGCTGGGTGGAGACAAGTAAACGTGCATATTTTTTTGTTTGCTTATGATCTGTTGTATTTTGTCGATAGTGACATTGTAGGACTGATGTTGTTTTCATTTTAATTTCTGTGAAATACAGGTTGCAATTGACACTCGATGCTCACCATCTCATCTTAACAGACTGTGCAATTGTCTGACCAAAGAGCAAATTGAAATTGTGGAATCTATGGGGTTTGGTGTGATTTTTCATATTAAAACTCCCCTTGACCAGAGAATATGCTTTGAGCTTGTCAGTACTTTAGACTTGACTAGAATGTGCATGTTTATAAAGGGTGAACCGATCTTGATTAGCCATGAGGACGTCGGTATGGTGTTTGATCTACTAGTTATAGGTATTTTATCCTTCATAATGTACATATCTAATTCAAACGATGTCTGAAGCTTTGCTCACTCTTGAAGTAGCATTTAGGGTGTGGGAAAATTTTTTAGGAAAGTGAAGAGTTGCACATGAAACTAACTTATGTCAATTGTGAATGTTGTAACCTTCCTAATAACTAGGAAGAGAATGCCAATTATGACAAGATAGTTAGCAAAACTGCCTTAGTATATTTGACAAGTTGTTTTGTAGGTTATCTATGTCTTTGAGATGTCATCTTGTTCTGAGTCTTTATTAAACAATATATTATTTTTTACTATAATGATTCATATCTTTTGGATGCAATGGTAGGACTTAAGATCCCAACTTCTGTTACCAAAGAGCAAGAGTCATTCTTGAAGGAATTCGTTGGGGTCAACGATACTGAATTATTGGATATGATCGAGCAGGGAACAACCGATGCCTTATTCAAGCGGGCTTTCACCTTTTACGTATTGTCTGGGTTTTTTTTGTCCCACATCATACCTTAGGCTAAGTCCAAGGTTAATGGGAGCAATTGTTGATATTGATGATGTGCCAAAGCATAACTGGAGTCTATTCATTTTTGAATGGCTCGTCAATCAAATCACAATATACAAGACCAGTCAATACAAAAGCAAGAACATAGGCGGATGCTTGTTCTTCTTCATGGTATGTAATAGAACATGTTTGCGTAGTTAAACAATAGCTTCTTGTGTATGAGCTTCGTATATATCTAAACATTTTTTGTAAACTAGGTCCTTGAGTGTACAAAGACAAGCTTCATACGTGTCTATATTTCATTTATGGCTCTATATATATATTTGTAGAAACTGTGTGCCTAAGCTTGTAAGTTAATTTGTCATTGTATAGATTCTGTATTTTCATCAGTAACCACTTGGAAACATGGGATCAGCATCAGTTCCTCCCTTGGTTGCATATTGGGACAATGAGAGGGTAACAAGGATTCATCATGAAAGGAAAAATATAAAGGTATATTTATGGATGATTAATCTAAAGAAAAGACCTTTAGTTTCGATTTAAATAGCAAATAAAAAAGTTAAGCAGGTCGGAGTGAGTAAGGTCATTTAACAGTGAGTGTTATTTAATACGTGCTTATTTTTTTCACAGGGTATATTTTACGGTATCAAGGATCGAGCGAAGCTAATTGATCTGAACTGGTTGAACAGTACCTACAAAAGTCAGGTATAATGACATATGTAATTAGTATTTAATTAAGTAATTAATTATCTACTTCTACAACTATTATGATTGGTGACAGAAGTTGATTTGCAATACTAATTTACATTTACTTGACTTGTATATTTATATATATACATGTATGTAGATTGTGAGAGAGTGGGTGGTGCATCGTTTGCACCTGTTTAAGAAGTTGGATGATTCTGTCATAGCTAGAAAATATGATACATCTTTGGTGCCAAAAATGCCAAGCTGGAAATTTGATGAATCTGACATGGAAACTGATGAGAAGAATCAACACAGGACTAGTGAATGCATGGGCAATGATGAGGAAGCTGATATTGACCTTATGCTTGACAGAAGACCCATGGATGCACATGTAGAGTCAGTTACCAAATTTGTTGATGTTGATACAAGTAACACTACTAGAATGAAGATTGAAAAAAATGAAGCAGAAGTTGTATGCTTATTGCACAAAAGATCCGAGAGGAAAAGATGATGTCGCCAAAGAGTATAGTTCTTATCTTTTACCCTATTTGGAAATTTAGATACCAAAGTGCAACCAATTTAGCATATGGTTTAATATATGCCTTAATACTATGTATTTGTGTTGTAGGGTGTTAATTAGTATCAACGGCCATTTCATAGACCGTAGAGATACTGTATCAATGAGGCTAAGACAATGGATAATGAATACAGTACATAACTTTGCATTTTTTTATCATGTTTAACTTTTGGTGAGATTTTCCTTGTTTGAAGTTGTGATTGACTTATGTTCCCTTATTATTGCTCAGGTTATGTGTTTTACAAGTATGATGTTGAATGATGTGGAGAAGACACAAAGGAGATCGCGATATTGCTTGTCTACTTGGTTCATGGTGCTGGCATTCACCTATATAAGTTTCGTTCAAATCATACTTGAGATCATATTTTATTTTAAAAAATAGTTTTTCCTGTGTATGTAGGATACAATTACACATGGTCTTAAGAAGTTCAAGAAAGGCCAACGTACTGGATAGGAAAGTATATCAAAAGAATTGATCGATCTCGTTTCACACGAGCAAGCCATGGGCAAATACAATTTGGTATTCAAATATTAATACTATTTAAGAAGTTTCTTTGTACTAGGGGTGGTCTCATGTAATACAATTTGTATAGTTCTTGTAGATACTTACTTTAGTCATAATGGATGGCCATTGGTGGTATTATGTTGTGAACCGACAGAAGAGAAAATTATTTTTGTTAGATTCCATTATTGAAGCCCATGATGGTGACAGATTATTGGTCGACGAGTTTGTAGTATTATTTTTAGATTTAGTCAACTTATTGACATTTTTAATTTGTCCGTTTAGCTTGTCAAATTTTGGTCACCTTGTATAATGTACTTTCGTCCTTGTAGGTTATTCGGTTTAACGAGCTACTGCACCTATTAGACCAAACATCAATGGCAGACCAAGTGAAGTTGGAGCTAGTAAAGGAGCCTTTGCCACAACAGGAGGGAAGGTAAGGGCTAATTGGTTTATCAATTTAAATATACTTGTACCTTTAACATGGAATAGTTGTTTGTGTGTTCCTTAATCATAAAATAATGATTGTGGAATTTACACAGTCAAATATATGGAGATATGGGATGGTGTCACCAGATATGATGGGGGGCTTACCATGCCTGTGTGGACTAGGGTAAGTCTTCTTGATCCAAATTTTCACTTTGAACCATAATTCTCAACTTGTTCTAATAACTACTCAAATGTTAACAATTCATGCAGTCGGATATAACCATTTTCCGTCATGAGCTCCTACTTTAGTGGGTGCTGGATGACAGAAATAAATACAGGGTGTGTGTGCTAAAAGATACAATAGCAGATGATTTATTGCCCCTATCTGTGCATGAAGATGATGCCACCCATTTAACTCCTACCCCAAGCATGGATATTCTTGACAAGCAAGTAAAGGATCTGGATACCATTGAGGATAAACTCCAAGTTTCGTCATTTTTCTTTTAATATAGATAATAAATAAGTATATAATCATTGTTTAGTCAATGCCATTGATAACTAGCAATACTTACCATTGATATTAGTAGGTCTAGCCGATGTTGTTGAGGCCACAGAGAAACCAGCCTTCACAAGTAACGACCAATTGAAAACATATGGGAGAAAGCGAAGTGTTGGTCCTAAGACTCGTGTGGATTCGAATAAGGAAGTTGATGCCATGGAGAATCCACCCTCCATCATAGCTGGGCGAGCCAAAACATTGCCGAGAAAGCAAATGGCAAGCCTTCACAATCGAATTCCGTATACCGAATGACAAGTCAAGCAAAAAAAAAGGGAAAGTAACTTAATATCCTTACTTCAAGTGTGTGGCATCTAGCTTATCTAATACTTGGGCTGAAAAATATGATTGACTTTATTAACCTAAAAATTAGAAGTTTACATCTTCAGAACAAGTAAAGGTTAGTTAATTCTTATTGTCCTTAGTAGGGTTTTTACAATTGTTGTTAGCCTTGACTTTATTTTCAGTCTTCTGTTAGTTATGATTTATTGTCCACTCATGCTATTTAGACGTGCTTCAAGAACAAGAATTTCTGTGTGTGCTAACATGGTTGTATTTTTTCATCAACTGTAGATATTTGAGGCCAAGAGGTTCCACATTCAAGAGGTAATTTGTCAGACCTGAGCTTATCGTGGACAACTGTCTATTTAGATCCAAATTTTCAGACAATGGTAAATGAAAATGTGTTTTGCTCATTACTGAGTTTCTTGCTTTGTGGATATGCCAGATTATGTTCTTGATTTTGTTCTTCTTTCAGTTTCCAGAATTTTGTTGGCGTAGGGCATTCTTGATTAATGGTATGCTGTTGTAATTGACCTGATAACTTGCACGAAAATTCCAGTTGGTAAAGACTGCTATACAGGTTTGGAAGATCAATTTATCTGGGATAAGATAACTAGATGTTGCAAACAGCTAGTAACTTTGTGAGGTTTTGAGCTATGACAGTATATTCGCTTCTAACAGGTCTGTCTTACTCCAGGTGGTTTATGCATACTTATAGTTATAATCCACCCTCTACAATTTTACTTTTGGTTGCTATGTCTGAGGAGGTAATGATATACAGGACCTATTTAACTCCTCACTTTGGAAACTGGTGCAGCAAAAAAGCAGTCGGGTTTGTTTTGTCTTGTCAATTTTCTTTTTTATTTCTTGATGAACATATGCCAATTTTGTGAAAAGGACGAAGAGAGAAAGTACCTTAAAAAATAATTAGGAGAAAACAAACTTTATAGAAGAATGAACACTCCAATAAGATCTACTGACGCTTTTTTTTTTGTTATCACTGTGCATAATTGACCCGAAAGTTTCAATCATTCTGACAACAATAAAATGTCATTTGATCCTTAAAAATTGTGTGGACTATAATTGTTGGAAGTTCTTTGCTTCCCTATAGTGCATTAAGTTTTATCTGGCTTTGTCACTTACGCATGGTCCATTATATGTTTCCCCTTAACCTGGAACCCTTTTCTGGAAGAATATAACGGCTCCAGGGAACCAAGCTGGGGAAACTAACACAGAAAAGTTTCCTTTGTTCCGAAGCACGAGTGAAAATGATATGCAGAACAACTATACTGGCATGAATGAACATTTAGTGAGGTCTGGTCTACTGGGAATGTGCAATTATAACTAGATGTACACTGGTAAAGGATAATAAGTTGTGGAGCTTGTTTTCTGCTATCAATCTAATTCTAGATGGAGTAATATTTGGTTGAACACTTTGGTGGATAAAAAAGCCCTTGACTTTAGCTGCTTTGATGATGCTGGAACATATCTTTGTGTGTGGCGTCTACAGTTAGAATCCATAGAGTCATGGACTCATGTAATTTCTGTCTTCCTTTCACTGCATTCTTTGCACTGTGAGAGCGCGATTGAGAGGAGGGAGAAGAGTTTTCTTCGCGATAAAGGGGAGAGACAACCACCCATGTGACTTAAATCATCCTAGTAATCGATTACATATATATGTACTCGATTACATTGAGGCCAGAAATAGTCTCAATATTGCAATAGCTCTGGTAATCGATTACACATCAGTGTAATCGATTACATGCATGATCTTTTGAAATTTAACTCGGACCTTGTTGCTGGTAATTGATTACACGATGCGTGTAATCGATTACATATGCTAAATTTTGCAAAACTGCAAGGTTTATGTTACTAGTAATCGATTACATCATGTGTGTAATCGAGTACATGTGTGAAATTTTGAAAGCTGGTACCAATAAAGTTTCCAAAGATGAGAATTTTTCCAACTTTTGTCATACCAATAATTTTACTTCCTCTCAACAACATTTATGAATAACTTACCAACTTTTAATAGAAATTTTTTTTTCCAGTTTTGCTTGTTTAGGGAGAACTTAAATGATGTGTGGAGCATGGATTCATCAATCGAAAGTGAAGATAAGTACTATAGAATAGTCATCACGCTAAAATTACAAGGGAAACTCAACTCCCTATTAATTTTTCCAAAACAGAGAATATACCAGCTTTTTGCAAAACTCACTAACATTGTTATCATGACTCACCAACATTTATCCACTACTTACCAACTTTTAATAGAATTTTTTTTTTCCGATTTTTCTTATTTAGGGAGAACTTAAATGATGTGTAGAGCATGGATTCATCAATCCAAAGTCAAGAAAAGTCCTCTAGAATAGTCATCATGCTAAAATTACAAGGGAAACTCAACTTCCTGTTAATTTTTCCAAAACAGAGAATATACCAAATTTTTACAAAACTCACCAACATTGTTATTATGACTCACCAACATTTATGAATGACTTACCAACTTTTAATATAAATTTTTTTTTTTCCGGTTTTGCTCGTTTAGAGACAACTCAAATGTTGTGTAGAGCATGAATTCATCAATCTAAAGTGAAGATAAGTTATGTAGAATAGATGTCACTCTAAAAGTACAAGGGAAACTCAACTCCCTGTTAATTTTTCCAAAACTCAGAATATACTAGCTTTTGCAAAACTCATCAACATTTTTTTCACGAATCACCAACATTTATGAATGACTCACCAACTTTTAATAGAAATTTTTTTTTTTCGATTTTGCTCCTTCAGGGACAACTTAAATGTTGTGTAGAGCACAAATTCATCAATCCAAAGTTACAATAGTCCCCACCCTAAAATTACAAGAGGAGTTTGACTCCCTGTTAATTTTTCCAAAACTGAGAATATATCAGCTTTTTCTATACTCACCAATAATTTTACTAGGAATTACCAACATTTTTTCATGAATTACCAACATTTAGCAAAAAAATATTTTTTCCCAGCTTTTTGTTCTTGGCCACAACTTAATTGATGTGTAGAGCACCAATGCATGAATCCAAAGTGAACCCAAGTCCTCAAGAATAGTCATCACTCTTAAAGTACAAGGGAAGTTCAACTCTCTGTTAATATTTCAAAAACTGAGAATATACTAGCTTTTTCCATACTCATCAACAGTTTTAGTATGATTCACTAATATTTCTACATGACTTACCAACATGTAATAGAAATTTTTTTTCTTCCAATTTTGGTCCTTGGGCACAACTTAAATGTTGTGTAGAGCACCATTTCATAAATCCAAAGGCCCCTGAGTCGTGTATAATAGTTTTCATTGTCAATTTTCCTAGAAAACTCAATATCAGTCCTAGCAAAACTGAAAGCATAACAACTTTTACCATTGGTCATGAACAAATTAAGAAACAAATACCAACATTTATGAATAATTTACCAACAGATAGTAGAAAAAGGTCAGACCTGCCAAAAGTATTTGAATCAAGACTAAGAATTTTAACCTCTTATTTCTTTATATTGCAAATATTGATCTTCTTATACATAGCGATCAGCTCGTTACAAAATACATCAATATATTTGATGGCACATGTAGAGTATACAAGGACTTGGACAAATTTCTACTACCTACGTACATAATTACTACCAATCATGTGCTGTCAAATAAACTACCAATTAAGTCTAATATTACAAAATTCAAAAAATTAATATTTTTCCTTGAACTTCTTCCATATTCATCAGTATTGGGGGTTTCTTGTTGAATACTCCACTATCCAACATATCTCCACAAAAAATATGATGTGCATTTGGACCCAATTCACCTATGTACACAGTATGTGTTGTATAATAAAGAGAGTAACGATCATCTTGTACATTGAAACATAGAAAAAAATGGGTCAGTATAAAATCTAATATCAAGGCAACTCCAAAACAAACATAATTAATAACTTGTAATAAGTAGCATACCTTTACAAAAAAATACATATGTCAATGTCATCATCTAGCAAACCTAATATTTGTCATATTATCAAAAAACAAGATACATCATTTCTCTTAGAAGACCATAACCCAAACTATTGGGCTAACAAAATATTTCACACCTATTATATTTTCGTCAACCTCCAGTTAAAGGAGTTGGTCCTCCAACATCCATTGTGAGTACAGTTGGACCACCATTATTCAATAGATTTGTATATGAGAAATCCTGTGCACTCGGAATGGAAAAGCTTCATCATTACTAAGGATAATCAAATGAAATTAACAAGACTTCATCAATCATAGGCTTGAATATATGGACTTACTTCATAATCCATACAATCAAGTAGTGACACGAAATTGTCTGGTTGAACATTGGCTAATTGTGTATTCAAAAAATTATCTTCTAAACTGGAAATTGCAATATTTGTTGCAGGCAAACACTTATAGACTATTTATTGATAAAAAAAAATAAAACAACAATTAAATTTAATAGAGTGGGTAAAGTATTAACAAACATATTGCTTAGTAGCAATACATAAAACTATTAAATGAAAAATGTGTCACACAACATTAAACTCTCAAATATTATTACATAACATGCACCATTAATAGTAGATTCAAACATTGTTAGAAATTAAATACAAAGTTAGTATGCAAACGTAACATCACACTATTATTATTCAACTCTTCATTACATCCAACCTTGATGGATGACTGTATGCATAAGTTGCTTCCACTTTCCTCAGCAATTGCCATGTCAATAGATTCCTGCATAGAGGATAATGAAGAATAAACTCAACATTTGTCTCTAGTTATGCCATCTTGCGAAACATAACAACTTATACGTCAAAGAATAAACTAACCTTAATAAACTCCTTCTAAACTCATTTTGTGCCTTTCTTTCTACTTTTTTGCGCATTCTTCTCAACTTGAGATAGGTTTCTCTTTGAAAATGGTCTTTCTTTATGTGCTACATGCAAAAGGCTTCGAATTTTACTTACCTGATTTTGACAATTGTCCCCTGACTTGGTTGCAACATCTTCACCAACAGCTGTTGAATTCAGATTGCTTACCAAAGAAGGCATAGAATGCAACTTGGATATAAACCCATCAAGAGTAGCTTAAAGGAGATTGGTTACATCATCGAAATCTGCAATTGTTCAGCAACTTCATAGAAATTTTTGCATAATTTATTAAATCTCTCCATTCTTGGCTTCAATTCAAGCACATCATAACTACTCTTTATGTAAGAGTGCTTCCGTCTAATCCTTTTGCTCTATCTTGCTAAAATATACTTAGATGACAATTCTTTTACTCTTTCAAGTGTAAGCACACATAGGGAATGCCTACAGACTATATCTCTAAACTCAAATGGCAAGCACAGGTAGCTTATGTTATGATTTTTGCGATTGATTTTGACCTTGTATGTGGCATCCCTTGGTCGATCATTGATAACAATTTCCTCTAACACATTGTACGTAGCAATTACTCCATCCACAGTATTGAGACATGGACCACAGTTCATTTTTTCTCTAAATTCAGTCTGCACCTCACTAAACTTTTCATGAGTATACTCCAATTGGAATTGCTTTTCAATGGCAAAGTTCGAACCACAATGTATTGTTATGTTCATTGATTGGAAATCAGCTTCTAATTTTTTTCTGCTCTGCTCCTAAGAGCGTTGTCATATTGCTTGATAAATTACTGCAAACTTGTCTTTGAGTTGACATATCCATCAAAAAATGCATGAATACTCTTATTTCGTTGAGTTGTAGACATCCCTGCCCAGAAATCCTTCTTTAGGAAAATTGGAATCCATCTATGTCGATCCTTGTACAATCCACTAAGTCACTTATTTGTTTCCAGCTCAAATTCTTTCAATAAAGAATACCATTTTCCGTCTAATTCTTCCTCTGTTAGTGTGTCAAAAACAGCCACCTTCATTGCAGACTTTATCTTCTTATATGCCGCATATGATCTTAGCTTATCACGGATCTTTCTCATTATGTGCCATAAGCACCATCTATGACGAGTATTGGGCATCACTATCTCAATTACTTTTCGCATAGCCTTACATTGATCTGTCACAATGGCATTAGGCGGCTTTCCATACATGCATCTCACCCAACACTCAAAGAGCTACACAAAAGACTCGGGATCTTCTGATGAGAGTAAACCACATCTGAGCAAATAGTTTGTCCATGATGATTAACATCAACAAATGCAGCAAAAGGCATTTCGTATTTATTTGTGAGATATGTTGTGTCAAATGTCACAACATCCCCAAATGATTCATACGTAACCCTACTTCTCGTGTCGGCCAAAAACACATTTCTCACGTGGAGCTCATCATCCGCATCTATGTCATACACAAAATTGTTGTTCTTTTCCTTCATTTTATGGAAATAATTTAGCAAGGCTTTGGTATCTTCTTCCTTGCTAATTTTACGTCTTTCCTTATGAATATAATTCCTGACATCCCGCTCATCAAATGTCAAATTCTCATACCCACCTATAGCTTGGGCAAGAGATTGAAATGTCTTACTAATTCTCACCCATGCATCATCATTGACATTAATTGCTTTCTTTACATGCATGCTAATGCTCTTGTTCATCCTGAACTTCCTTGCTTTTGTAGGACTGAGATCATGAGAGTGGTAGAGAACAAATTTTTTTGTGCTCCATTGTCCATTTTCTGTCTTCCCAATTGTAATCTTTGCATCACATTTTACTGTACATGTTGGGAGTGTCTTTAATGTTGGTGGAATTTTTTATACAAGATTTGCTTCTCGTGAGCAAGTAAGAACCAAAGAATATAATTTTCCATGAAGCCCTCTTTTTGAATTTCGAATCTTCCATCCAATGTAACACCCTAATATTCGACCTAATACTACTAGTACGTACTTAGGCCAAATATTAGTCATTACTTACTATCATGGTTCTTCTTACTTGGGCAAATAGCTTAACGAAAATACGAGCCAATTTTTCTTTTTTAAAAAAACATTACTTAAAATAGAAGCCGCGCGTATCTTACGAGGTCGGTATCATAAAGTGCAGAATTATAAACATAGAAGTGGCTCCATATCATAGCATCATCACAACTGAATTACTTCATATATATAATATGCCTACCCTAAAGGGCAGGACTCTTCAAGTACATAGTAACATGAATACGGCAGAAAAATAGAATACATGGAAAAGAACTGGAAAGAAGCATCCCTACCCATGTGCAACCTAAGATGGATAACCTCAACACCAAAGGGGTATCATCCATACTATGTGACGTGCGTGCACTAAGGACTACCCTCCAACCTATGCAGCGGAGTCACAGGTACGGAGGAACGTAGCCAATCCATGGGCGGAGCTCGGCGGGTGCAGGCATGCCCTGTGACTGCACATGTCGTCCACGTCGGGGTCGTGGCCCGGGCACCGAAGCCCTTCGGCGCTGAGTGACTGTCTCCTCGCTGCCCCTCGGTCGCGGAGACGGAGTGGGGGCAGAGTCCTCGTGGTCCATGGGGGATTCCTCTGAAGGGTCCTCCTCTGAGTGCTGCGACAATGGTACGTCATCGCGCACGCCACCGATCCAGCAGAGTGGGTCCGCAAGTTCCTCTCATGTCGTGGTCGCGCATGCTCAAAGATCGCGGGGTCACCATAGGGGGATGCTGGGGAGAAGCGATAACTGTACAAGGGGTGTGCGAATGGCCGTCCTACAAACATGAAGATGCGCACAGTACACCGGCCCTCAAAATGGAATGACCCATGCTCCGGGTCATGGTGGATCTCCCACCGTGGCGTGTCAACGTACAGCACGAACGTCGCCATCTCGCTCTGAAGACGTAATGGAAAGAAAGAGATAGAGGGAGTGAGTTTTCTTACTAAAGAAACTCAGTAGGGTTTTCCTCCTATCCTAGGTGTCATCATTTACGTCTCCAGGAATCTCGGTTTATTTATGAAAACCATGGACATCTATTGGTTCAATTATGAGTTTTCTAAAGTCCCAATTTCCGAGATCCGTTCCTTTTAACATATCGCTTGTATCATAGACATAAATCACATAACGTGGATCATAGAACATAAATCATATATCTTAACTCATGGAACATGATTTCCTATATCATGGGTCATAGCACATAAACTCATAACTTTATGGTTCTCATATCATGGGGCATAGCATGCAAATTCATATGATTATGGTGCATAAAAACATAGCTCATGGAACATGGTACATGTCTTGGTTACTTGAGGTGACATTAAAACATCATCATTATTTTCCTGGGGCCACCCTAACTGATCTCCTTGTGGAGAAAAATTCTAGGTTATGAGCTCATACCTTACTAGTCGTCACTAGTACATGGACTTATCCCTTTTGATAAGTTTAAAGATCCCGACCTAAGGTACGGGTCTAGGGGGCTAGAATCACCTTATCCCCACCCTTAATCCGGTGGTTCGAGGATCATCCTCTCATGGTCTATGTCACCTTAAGTCTTAGCATGTTAAATGCAAGATGCCACATAATTCATGCATGTCAAACATAATTACATCATAGGCATCTTTGAAGTCTTTAAAGAACAATAACATGCAAACATAAAACTATCATTGAAGAATAATGGTTCACATGGTATCATCATACTTGAGTCATGGAGTAAAATCGTCATAGGGTAAGCAAGAGCAATAAGCCTCTTAACTTGATCATGTTTGAAATCGAACATATAAGATCATGTATTCATGTTAGGCTAAAGCATAGACTCATGTCATAACAATTCTCAGATTCAAGCAATGCAAGATCATATCTTCAAGTCATTAAATCAGAAAAGCATTCTGTTTGTAAACTTGGGTTCTGGTAATCGATTACATAAGTCTTGTAATCGATTACACAGCCTCGAGATTTCAAAACATGGAGGTCAGGGGGTTCTGGTAATCGATTACATGGGACTTGTAATCGATTACCCAGCTTCGAGATTTCAAATCAAGGCAGATAGGGGTTCTGGTAATCGATTACATGGAACTTGTAATCGATTACTATGTTTAAAAACACTTTGCTGGGCCCCTGGAACATCTGGGTAATCGATTACATTACTAGGTAATCGATTACTAGAATCCAGAATGTGTAATCGATTACACTATATAGTAATCGATTACTTTGGGCAAAAGTTCATGTTTGGGCTCGTCCGAGCTTTCTGGTAATCGATTACATGGGCTGGGTAATCGATTACAAAGATCTTAAAACCGAAATATGGGGTCTAAACATATCTGAGTCATTCCTTTGAAATACTTATGGTGGCTAGTTTCTCTTGGAACAATTTTTGAACTTCAAAAACATCTTGTCAAACATTTTAACTTGTCAAAACCCTTATAAATCTAAGAACATACCCAAAATGTTTTTGAGTACAACATATGTTTTAGAAAGACTTAAAACATGAGCTATAGGCTCTTGTGACTAATAAACTCCTCTTGGAGCTATCTTCATCACATGGCCAAAATGTACATTCCAAGAATGTTTTCCATGGTTAACCTCTTCTCAGGATGAAATGGGCAAGCCTTTGAGCTCTAGAATCTTAGGTGATGACATAAAATAGACGTGCTATGCATTTCATTTTAGAGTCCTTTAGAAAGTAAAGTGATAGCTCAAGGTAAATATGAGGTGCACATCCATTTTCATTCTTTGAGTTTAGTGAGGACTTGAAATATAAAATGAGATGCAAAGCTTGGAATTTTAAACGTGCATAATGCAAGTTCATTCTTAGTCTTGGGGTTTAGTGATTGCATAGAAATAAACGTGCCATGCAAAGCATAAACGTAAACGTGAATGCAAGTTACTTTTATATCTTGTCTAGAGCTCTTGCAAGGCTTTAAGAAGGAACATAGTCCCAACCCAAAACTCATCTTCACAAGAAAAGAAAAACCATTGGTACCAAGGCATCAAGAGAAAACATGACTTCAAGAATCATGAAAGTGGTCAAATCTTAACAAAAGAAAGGAACCATTTTTAAATCTCTAGGGACCAAGATCTTGATGATCCAAGCATCAACATCCTAAGTTCTCATCATTGAGTACATAGCTTCCTTCAAAACAAATATTTAAAACAAAGTTCATGATAAAGAAGAAAGCAAAACCAAAACCATGCTTGGTTTAGGGCCAAAGTTTCAAGCTTTAGAGTTTGTTCATGTGACAAGCATCAACATGAAGCTCTCATCATCAAGCTTACATTTTTCCCATGTAAAAAGGCTTCATGGCCGAAAACATGAGAAGAAGAAGGAAGAAGATCCAAAATGTTCAAGAGAAACATAAACTCTTTTAACTAAACTTGTAAAGAATGAAACTTTCTTTAAGAAAAACTCAAGCTTTAGAGGTCTCATGAGAGATGGACTCATGGTCACATCTAGAGAACACTCATCATCAAGCTATCATATTCAAGGCCTTGAGGCCGAAAATCTAAGGGGAGAAAAGGAAGAAACCAAAAAAGAAAGCAACATAGAGGTTCAACCATTCATCAACTCCCAAACAAGATTCAAGCATAAGAATCAAAGACATATTTAGAAAGAGTTCCCTACCTTGTGTCTTGAAAATGAAGGAGAGAACTTGAGCTTGAGGAACTCTTTGAGAGTTTGAGAGAAAAGTGAGAAAGCTTGAGAGGGGAAATGAGAGAGTTTGAGACTTTGGAGAAGGATCCAAAAGTGATGGAGTTGTGGAGTGTGGTGTATTTATAGGCAAATGAAGGAGTGAAGGGGAGTTGGTTGAAGCTTCTTGAAGAAGGAAGAGAGAAATATCTTCTTGTGTGGTCATTCTTGGTGTGATTGAAACCATAGGTAGGCATAGGTCATAGGGTAGCTTGAAAGACAACTTGATTGACTACATAAAATAAAATTCTTTTGGATTATTGGGGGAAGTGGCTGAAAATTATAGGGCCAAGGGAGAGAAAATTTCATGGCCACAAGATAAAATATCTATATGTGTTGTCATTCAAAGGTATGGAAGAAAGTATGGAAGGTATGATTGATTATGAAGCTTGATTGAAAGCTTTGAGTGACAACATAAACAATTTATTCTTTTGAATTTTGAATGACATATATTTTTCAAATGTGATCATGATTATTTGAGAGTGACAACTTTCTTGGAAAAGAGAGTGTCATTGGGAAAAGGAGTGTGAATAGTGAAAACACTATTCATAGTTGCTTTTTCTTTTAAAAGAAAGAAAAGAATTTAGGAAAGAGTTCTAAATTTCCTTAAACAATTCTAGGTTCCAATTAGTTTTTAAATAATGATTTTGGCTCTAGATTAATTATAGAAATTAATTAACCTTCAATTAGAGCCTAAAATCGCCTAGGTTCTGAGTTAGATAACTCATTAAGCCCAGCATGCACTAAGCAGGGGCAAAATCGTAATTTTACTCAAAAACTGCCCGGGACCACCGGGACTTAACCAAACCTTAAACAATCATAGTTCATGCCTTAAAATCATGGTTTTAAACCTTGGGACAAAGTCCGGGTCAAAACGAAATTTTAAAACTGCCTGAAATCTGCCACAGGGGTATTTTGGTCACTTATGTGCTGAAATCTCAGCAATGAGATTTTTCTGCTTTGTTAGGCACTCATGCTCATACAATCCCCTTCATATAACATATGAACCCTTTGAGGATGGCCAAAGTCGGCCGTCCTCGTGTTTCGGGTAAAAATGACCTCAGGGGCATTTTGGTCATTTAAAAGTTTAGAGAAAAACGGGGCGTTACATCCAAAGCCTTTTCTAGAAGCACATGTTTGATAAAATGTCTTAATATCTTCTTCTGTATTAAACTCCATTCCTACAGTTGGCTCCTTCAGTTCAGAATTATGTTTGAGCCATCAACATAACCTTCAACATCAACATCGATAGTTATATTGTGGCTGCTTGCTTCCTCCATATACTCCACCTTTAAAAATTAAATATACTAAGTTGTGCATAAGAGAAAATGCATAAAATAGTATCAATAAGAACAGATAACATATCAGAGGTTGACTAATATAGTTCATAGAATACATACATAAATAGGCCACAAACAAGAAATATCAATATCTGTAAGTGATATTAAAAAAATCATATAGTTCTTGCAATAGCTAAATTACATATATCAATTTTGCAATCAATTTTTTATTTGACATTGTCCAACTCATATTATTCTGCTTTAACTCTACTTTCAGCTACTAACATTTTATTCTCTTCTAAATTAACCAAACTTAAGATTAACTCATGTAAGATTACAAAGCTTGGAAGTGAAGGATGATATTTCTTAAGTTCAAAACTACACACTATATACACTGACATCTTCTTATTCAATCGAAATAGCCTAATTGCATCACTAATTGATAAAGGAAGCTTGGGTGCATCATGCAGGTGTAGCTATATTGGCAAGGTGACTTCAGATTTTTACTGCACTTAGTTGGTAATTAGCTCACAACTGTTGGTAACTTTAGCTCAAAAGGTTGGTAACTTCCTTACATTGTTGGTAATTCTGCATAAATTGTTAATCGGCATACAGTTACCACTTGTAATAACTTTGGATCTAATAGCTTGTAAAATAGAGCACAAATTATTGAATGGAGCCAAATATCAAATGATTGCTTGATGATAATCTAAACACTTAATGTCACCCATCCAACACCATAGTTCATGAACCACAAAAAGGTCACTTTTAGCAAAATACATAAGCACTTGACTTAAATTTAGAAAACAAAAAAAAAAAGAGCCCAAGCACCTGATTTCTATTCAACTTTGATGTGAAACAAGCGGTCGTAGCTAATGAAAAGTAACAGTGTAATAGGGAGTTCAACTAAGAGGATTATGAAAGTCCTATCACATACTATCAAAATATAATCAACCCAACATTAAGAAGGTAAAAAAATAGAGCATACACTATATAGCCTCAGCAACTAATCAATCTTGTACACAAGAGAACCAAAAATAAATAAACAAATAAACAAAATAAGACATGAACAATGGATTCGCATTAACTAGAATAAACTAAAGGATGAAACTTCATTGTTATGTCCATTGCAATGAAATATAACTTCTTTTTTAATCTATGCACGTGCTTGCTTTTTCAGATGTAGTAAGTAAAACCAAACAAAAGATAGTTGAGTTGACATTGTTTAACATCCCCAAGAAGCATTATCCTTGCTGGTGGATCAATGCAAAGAGAATATCCTAATACCAACATAGTGATCCAAATTGTTCTTGTAGGCATCCCCAAATTAATGACCAGGCCTAGGATTCAATGTTACTTTTGTTGTTGTATTGTCAATTTATCAATAACTTTTCCTTAGAATAGCTAGCCCCCAACCACTGTGAATTATGTATATATAAGAGGAGGCACATAACCAAGAAAATAAAGCCCACAGCAGCAGAAACTAGTTTACCAAGCACTCCTTGATTCAGTTCATCAATATGCCATTAGAAATGCTTAAAGCACTTGATTTAGCATGCATGCAACGCTACCAAACCATAGCCATAGTGATCACAAGGCCAAAGTCACATGATTTGTCTAGCCAAATCAACAAGAGTTTGGGTGCATATAAAATTTTGGTTAGGGATACATACTCACCTTGGCTCCATTGCAAACTCACGGTGGCGCCATCACGGAGACTTACTATAGTCACGGACAACCGCTGCCTCCATTGTCATAGCTTCACGGAGACCCCCTCTTACTGTCGCAGTGCTTTCCGTCGACAAACCCCCTGCCTCGACTGCCTCCGTTTGAGTGCTTCGCGGAGACTTGTTCTCAACTCGGTGGTGCTTTCACGGAGGCCCGCTCTCAATGCGTTGGTGCTTTCTGTCGAGGATCCCAACTGCCTCCATTGTGCCATCTTTCGTTGGGTGAGGAGGAGGAAGGAGATTGTGGGGACTATGATGGATGAACAAGAGAGTGTGAGAAAGAAACTGAGACAAGATTGTGTTGATTGTATTTGTGTTTTTGCTAATGAGAGAGAGATGAGAGAGCTGGGCATTTGCTAATGAGAGAGAGATGAGAGAGCTGTTCATTTTGCGCCTTACGCACTTTTATTCCTTTTCTTTTTTTCCCCTAATTTTTCTCTTAGCTCGTTCCACCGTGTTGCCATCTTTCTGCTTGTCTATGATAGACTTATCCTCTACAGTACCGTATGCATCCCTCCTATGCGTCCAACTAGTGTGTCAAAATAATGGGACTCTTTTTATTATTCTACAACTATGACTACCAGCCACCTCTCATTTTTGACAAAAAGCTCCAACAAGGTATGCCTATTCTTTCTTATTTCTTTATTTCCTTTTGACCTCTTTTCTCTTCGTCCATGATTAACCTTGTTTCTGTTTCATGACACAGCACAATCACTACTTTGTGTCACTATGCACAATCTAGCAGAACCGCACCGTATACCAAAATCCAAATGGGTTTCCCATGGTATTAAACTCAATGCTTCATCAAGTTTTGAAGGCTTGGGAATATTTTTCTTTTTTTCCCTTTTTTTGTAAAAAGGGATTTTTTTTTCCATTTTTAACAAGGAAACGAGAACCACTGAAGTCGCAAAAACAATAGAACGGTATTAATAAAAAGACTAAAATATTAATTTAGTCTCTTAGACTAACAATGGAAGATAAATTAATTACTGATATTTAAAAAATCACATACTAGTCCCTCGAATTTTATAAATTGAGATAAATTAGTTCTTCTATCAAATTATTATCCAAACAATTAATAAAAATATTTACGTATTTCGATAGTTACTTATGTGTATTGTTAATTTTCATTATAGGTCCTAATTTGCCTTACTCATCTTTTCTTTGCAGAACAAATGACAACTTAAAGTCAATTTTTTTTTCTGACCAGAAAGCTATGATGAGAGAGAAGCTAAGAAATAAGGTCTAAACGACTTTGTTTAGAAAAGTGAGGGACTAGTATGGGATTTGACACAACTCATGACAATTTAATAAAAAGACTAATATGCGATTTTTTAAATCTATGGGACTAATTTATCCACCATTATAAATCTAAAGTACTAAATTTGGGTTTTAGTCTAATAAAAATTTGTGCCCATTCTGTTTTAATTCCTTATATAAAATGCATTGAAGCCGCAAAACCATATATAAAACACAAGCCATATTATGTCCTATTTTATGAAAAAATGATAATTTTATATATTTATCAACTAGATGTTTGACTCATATGATACATGGGTGATAATAAAAAATAGTTTGTTAACTATTATTGAAAATAAATAATAATTTATTTAAGTATATCTTGTAAAAGTTAGTATATAAACTTATTTTGAAAATAAATTAATAATTAAATAAATGAACAAAATATAAATGAGAATAGATATGAAATAAGTCATTATATTTTATATTTTATTTTAAATATCATGTTTTTAAGGTTGGGAGAATCTCGATAGTCAACCTTTAACTAACAATAAAGAATCTATTTTATGAAAACTTTATATGTTTTGATAGTTAAAATTGATGAATAATGGAATAGAATAAGTGGACAAGTTTACAGTATCATAAGTCATTATTAGGGATGACAATGGGTATCCCTAAAAGAGGGAACATGTCTCCCGCACTATGTCACCATTTAGAATTTTGCCCTATGTCCTCATCTATCTGTGTCATGGGTCCCCACGTCCTATAGGGATTTGAATCCCCATGGGATATTCACAGGCGTATAAAAGAAAATTCCAAAAAAAGAAAAATTTGAAAAGTATTTTAAAATTTGGAATATAAATATCCATAATAACAAATATTAATAATGCAACATAATCTAAATTAAAAATGAAATATATATATATATATATATATGTATATAATGCAAATCCAATAAAGATAATTAATAAACGAATATGTGTTGAGGTTTTCTTCATATATATATATATATATATATATATATATATATATATATATATATTTAAATATAAATGGATATTTAAATAATTTACATAAATGAGGAATTTGTAGGTCTCCACAGGGCAGGTAGATGTGTAAGCGGATTAACATAATCCAATGAACCCGATCAACTCGAACCAAACCAATTAAAGTGGTTTAGGTTGGTTCGGGTCATCAGGTTACATTAGATAAAAACCAATTAAACTTGATAATAATCGGTTCGAGCATTGAATTTCATAAATTTTAACCCGATAAACCCGATCATTTATATTATAATATATAATTTTTTTTATGTATAATGTATGTAGTAAATAAATTATACTTTAGTTGTGTTTATTGATATTATTAAGCTATATATGTATATACAATTAATAAAACTTTACAGATTTAAAGTTGTGATTATTCTTTTAAAAAAAATTTGTGATCTTTTTATTCATTTTTATTGAATTAAACATAAAAGAATAATAATTGGGTAACTCGATCACCTAAACTAAATCATTCCAATTTTAATTAGTTCGGTTGGGTTCTAATTTGGTAACCAAAAAAAAAAAAATCTATGAACCCAAACCAAACTGAACCTATCAAAATTGATCAGTTCGAATTTATTTTTTCTTCAAATCGAACCAACATGGCCAAATTACATCCGTAGGGGTAGCAAACTCATTTCTTGTCCCTGTCTTATTTAACAAATGGTGACTTTGTCCCCAAACTCATGAAGACTAAACGTATCCACATTCTCATCCCTTTTCTAGTAATCTTGAGGCTACCCATTTCAATGATTATTTCTTTTTTTTTTTATCATCCATAGTTATTTACATTTTTTTAGTAAATTAAAATATTTAATTTATAAAAAACATAAAGATTTATTTTTTAATTAATAAAAATTAATGAATAAATTTAATTTACATAATTTCAATTACACCTCATTTCCTTTTACATCCTTTTAGTAATTGTTATCCAAATGAACGTTTTTTCGGTTCCTTCGTAACCATATACAAAATAAAACTCCATTTTCTCATTGGTTATTGTATCCATTACATTATCATACATTATCAATAGTAAAATAGTTAAAAGATAAAATTGATAAGTAATCATAGTGAACACTCTTATTACATAATGAGCCAATTTACCTCATTTTAATAAATCAAGACTAGATTTCTAGTTCATAACAAATATTATAATTTAATGTATATATTGATTTAAATATAATGGATCATATCTATTATATATTGAATCTTGAAATAACGTATAAATGAAATAGAATAATGTATAAAATGATTACAACTTATATGAATCAATATTATATATATAAAAAAAGACATGACATTAATTTATTTATTTATTGATTTATCTTCTTGATTTTATTAAATCAATTATAAATCAATATTATTGATAAGATATCATTAGTGTATATATATACATACATATATATATATATATTATCATTTTATTAATAGGTACAAATAATATATGCTAATTAATTAATTGATAATTAGGAGTATATAAGTAACATAATTATCTAATTTTAAATTTCTTCAAACACTTATATTTTAAAAAATAAACTATATAATTTAAATTAATTTTCATTAAATAATATACAACATTTTTCGCAATGTAGATTTTAGCATAAACTATCCAAATATTAAAAATAATTATTATGAATATTGAACTAATATAAATTAATGACAGTAAACTAATAAATTAATATTAAAATTATAGATATAAGTTAATATTATAGATATGATATAATTAATGTATATATATTGATATGTTAATTGATTTAGATATGGGTTGATTTGATCTAATAAATCACAATAAATTGAATTATTGGAATTTTTAGTTTCTATTAAATTGTCTACAATTCAATATAAATGATTTGATTTAAAACTTAAATGAGAAGAAAATAATATTAATTTTTATGTTTTACTTCAAATACAAATAGATCAATTTAAAACATAATAATCAAATCTTTGTTAAACTTTGAATATTCAAAGTCTATAGTAGTAAAAAATTATGCCGTTATAGCTAAGGATCATCACTCATAATATCAATTTTAAACTCTCCTTATCTCTTGTTATGTTTCCTATTTTTCTTTCAATTACACAATTGTTGTATCAAATCTTTTTTGTTTCATAGCCTTGTCAATGTGCTACACAAATATCATCCAAATCTTTGTAAACATATTCAAAATATCATGTACAAATTGAGATGAAATTGAGATGATCCTCCCTGTTAAATAAAACCAGAAAATAATAGAAATCAAAATAAAACAAATTCCAAAATAGTACATCAACAACTAAGATGAAATTGAGATGTGAGCTTTCAATATTAAAACAAAATGAGAAGAATTTACAAAAAAAAAAAATCTTCTTAATAGATTTTACTATATCATTGCATGACTAATTCAATAATCAATTTTCAACTTTAATATGAATGACTGTCATCCTTGTCTTCTTTTTGTCTATGTTGTACTCCTTTTCAGCGCCAATAGCAGTCATAGTCCCAATTGTACTTGCAGCATTTTAAAAATGATCAATAAAAAAATTGGAAATGAAAAGATTTTGAATAAAAAATTCAAAATAGTTAATAAAAATGGGAAATTAGCAGCTAAAATGGAGATTCAAAATCAGTTCGAAGCATATCATCAAAAGAAAACATTTTCAATCCATAAAGTGGTACAATAACACCACCAATAGGTTTCCACAATGGTCCTAAGTTGAAAATTTAATCTAAATTTATGCCTCACAATAGGAGCCTGTGTTTTCATCTACTCCAAAAAAGGCAATTTGATAAACCTCACCTCGAACAACATTGGCTTAAATTTATAAACCAATGTTTTTCTCATAGAGGCATGGATGGTAGAACCCAAGAAAATTTTGAACAAACAAATAAAAACATTAGAAATCAAAGAAAAATTACAACAGAAGTTAAACTAAGTAATTATTCACTAGCCTCTTCAAGCTGAACTCATGACAAGTAAACCACCTGTTACATGTCTCATTGCAAGTAGCTTTAACTAGCCTCTCCAAGCTAAACCGTGATTAGTAAGAACACCTTACAATTATGTTGCAAGTAGTTTTACATTAGCCTCTCTAAACTATCTCATATCGATCACTACTAGATCGAGGATACAAAGATGTTGTGTTTGGGTTGCCACTCAAAGTAACCTACACTCAAGTTTCCTTAACAATATACATGAATATCTTAGGATAAGACGAATGAATTCTTTCTATCATTTCATCCTAAGAAGAACATAAATCTTTAAGAATGTAGAAAGAAGATTTTTACAAGTAAGGAATCTGATTACATGATGATATGAACCTTACTGGATGAGGGGAGAAATTTTCACAAAGTTTTCTTTTCTTGCACAGGTCTCTCTATATTTTTCACTTGAGCACAACATCTCTATTTAAAGATGGTCTTCCTTGTGACCGTTGCCATAGATCTAATTTCCAAGTGACACGTGTTGATCATCTATTTATGTCTTGGAAAAAAAAATCTAGAAGAGTAGGTTGACAGTTTGTCAGATCTGTTGTAGAAGCCATTATGACATTGAGGTTTCTGATGGCCTTTCAGAAACTATTCTTACTTTCTGAATGTGGTTTCTAAACTCTTTCTTCTAGAAGTTGGGAAAAGTTGATCCAGTTGGCAGAAGAGATGACATGCTAGTTCTAACACTAGAATTTGACTTTTTCAAATTCAAATTTCAAATTCAAATTTTCCCCCATTTTCCAGAAACATTTAGCGTTCCATAGTAAAGTGAGCATTTCGATGTGTGGTATCAGATCCTTGATGATTCTTTGATCTTTTAGTCTTCAATTCAAGTTTTATGATTATGAAAGAATTGCGATTATGCTTATTGAAGATAATATAATACCCGGTTCTCAGAGTTTGTTTGATATTTTCATTGTAAACATACTTTCTGATATCCAGTACTACTTTTTGAAGTCTTAAAACTTGATTTCTTTCAGTGTTGATTTCTTTTTCAAATCGTTAGCTATTTTGAGCTTGGATAAGGATATAATTTTCATTTCATTTTCAGTTCATATCTCTTAACATGAGATAAAATATGTTTGTACATGTAGAGTGAGATATATATTCATTTGATTAAGTCTTGATATGCTAAATGATAGAACTTGTTTAATTTTTCAAGAAACTCAAGATAACCATTAGTCGTCCTTCAAAGTGTTTTCTTTAAATTGGCTTTGATGTCATTCAAAACTCGTTAATCCTTCTTGGAAGGGTTCTGGTGCTAACACATATTACCAGTAAAGAGACAATGTAGGTTGTCCTGGTAATTTGGGTTGCTAGTAATAATGAGATATATAACCAAACAAGACAATGTTGTAGGTTCAAATAATTTAAAGTCACACTAATAATAATTTAAATTCAATAATATGAAGGTTAGTAGTATTAAACTTGTCAAAATTTTAACAATATACAATGTTTGATGTGACATTATATGATATACAATTATTCTCTTTATTACAAATAATTATAATCTTAAGTAAATATTTAGCAAAAAGGTAAAACTATAATAAAGTAACAACAATTGTTAATTATTCTATGTAATTTTTTTTAAAAATATTTTTATTTAGATATTTATTATTTGTAGTTATAGTTACTATAAATATTTATAAATTTTAATTATTTAAAATTATTATTTATAATAATGTAATTTATTATTTATTTTAATTTTTAATAATTATTTATTAATTTAATCAAATATAAAATAAAAAATATATAATATTATGTTTCTTTTAAAAGTTTTAATTTTATTTCTCATTATATATTATATAAAAAATAAAAATATATCAGAATAATAATGCTTATTAGTTGTTTAAATTGAATATAAGGGAGCGCAATTTCTGAACAAAAATTGGTATAGAATGCAATTCAGTGAAATCTCAAGGATGACTTAAGACTATTTACCCTATAGAAATTAAGTACATAACACTTATCCCTCTACACTTTACATCTATCTATGGCTAGCATTTATTTTATGATAATCCAACAATTTCGCAAAATTATTTGTCTTAAGAGTTTGAAATAGATTAAGCCAAATTAAAGATGTTATGTTTGTCTAGTTTAATCCAATATATAGAAGCATTAATTAAATTTAAATATATTGCCTTTATTAGTTTAAATTTAAAATATATATTGGTTATGGATTAGGTGATAACTATTGCAACTATTAAATTGAAATAATGATATTTGTTTATAGGATTTAGCTCTTCTAATGTGAGAAGGTTAGTAAAGTGCATAAGTAACGGCTACTCATCCTTAGATCAATAATTTTTATCATGTGTGCATTATATGTAGATCCTATTAAATAATCTGAGGGTGATTAACCCCTCACTCATACACTTTATCAACCTTCTCACTTTAGAGGAGACAAATCCTTATTTATAATATGACTAACAATGAATTAAGGAGGAAGTAAAAAATTTGTGGTTTAGTTATTTAGTGCAAAGTGTTGAAAGAATACAAATAACAAAAGGAACATCACTGATTGATCATTGATTTATGCATCTCTAATCTACAATCTATAATATATGCAACTAATGTCTAGATTGCCTTATTTCTATGCCATGTGTCACTCTCTCATGCATTTTAATTACTCACTCTTTAATAATTTAAACTTATTTTTGACCAAAAATAATTTCATTAAATATGTATTCTAAATAAATGCATCGGTTGACCCATATATTCAATATTTAGTCTAATTTCATTCTCCCATCCATTGACCATCTATTTCATGAACGTCTTTGAACCCTGATTGTTGTACCACCTTCTACTTCTTTCTTTTAGTCATAGTTGCCATGCCACGCTCTACTCATCTCTTCTAGTCATAATTGTCATGTTGAAGTAGAATGTGTTGACCACAAGGCTTAATCTGCATATCAACAGACCTATTCCACCAACCCAACAACTAATTAGGGATTGGTTTAGATGTAGGCGACGGATAATCGGGATTTGCAGTGGCCAAGGACATTTAATCGTGTGGAAACTATGGTCTTTATCTACTATTTGTGATTGTTGTTTCAATGTCTTTTACTACACATTCATACAAATACATTCCAATTTCATGATTTTGTTCTTATTATAATTTAATGAGTTGGTGTTTTATTTGATGTCAATTGATTTATACCAAATCTACTGATTGTTTGCTAGGTTATTCTAGGAATGTATTTGTTGTTATTTGATTTTGGCTTCAAAGGTAGTTGGTGGATAGTGGAATGTTAAACCAACTTCAGCTATGTGAGCTTTTTAATCATATGACATATTGAACTGTTGAAAAGGTTTCTTTGACATATGAACCTTTAGATATATGAATAAGATGAGACAATCAATAATGAACTGTAGAACAAGTTTTCGTCTATACAAGATAACATAAACCAAAATAAAATCTTAAACATACTATTTAAGCAATTATATACATTCATGTGGCAACAAACTTATCATTTTAGCTACCATTATTTTTTATCTGAAAAAGACAATGTAATTCAACATTTTACTTGTTGATTCAATACTCTATTACACTAGAAGGCCTCCTCACCAAGTACTGTATTCAACATTTTTAGCCTAGCCCGAATGATTCCTCATATCAAATGAGAGAAATATTTCCTCAAAGAATCTGGATATAATTTCTGTAAACCCATGTATCTAACTAACTAGCAGTCTTAACATGCATCTTTTGAGAAAAACAAGTGTACCATAACCCCAGCACAATAAATGTTTCATCCATGGCTATCAACATTATTTAAGTGCAAGGAATTTGCAATGACTAGTGAAGAAGACCCTTTTGATTATTTATTTACTGTAAAACTTATATAATAACACACTAAGGTTTTATGTTGTCTTATTCTAAAGGGGGACAACTACTAAAAAACTTTGTTATAAAATCACTAGAACTTCCTAAAAAGAGTATCGTATGAGTAAAACTTCTAAGGAATGAATTAATCTTTTATGAAGAGCAAAATTGCATGATTGCAATGTTTTTTGGGAAGAGAGTTTTGCCTGTAATTGAAGAATGCAAATAATATAACATTTATCAGTTGTAACCAAAATTTTCTTCTAAAAAATGGTAATTATGCACTTTTGCTATGTAGAAAAGATTGATTCATCCCATAGAAGATTTAGTCATATTATATATCTTCTTAGGATGGTTTGTTGATATTGAAAAAAATTATTTTTTTAATCTTTAGCCCCTTTAGGAGAAGAGAATTTAAAACCTTAGGTTGTTATTGTATTAGTTTTACAATAAATAATTGAAATGATTTTTGTCACTTGTCATTTCAAATCCTTTACAATTAAATATTGTTAGCAATTGTGGATGAAATACTCATTATGCTGGAGTTATGATACAGTTGTTTTGCGGAAGATGCAAGTTGAGACAAGTAGTTAGTTAGATATATTAGTTTACAAAATTCATGTCCAGATTCTTCAAGGAGAGAATTCTCTTATTTAATATGAGGAATCATCGGGGTTTAGCTAACAATGTCGGATATAGTAGTTGGGAAGGAGGCTTAAAGCATGACAAAGTATTGAATCAAGAAGTAAGAAGTTGCACTAGCCTGTATTTTTCAAATATAACTAAAATGAAAAGTTTTTGTCATATGACTGTATTAATTGCTTAAATAGTATATTTAGGAATCTACTTATGTATCTTTTATCTTATATAGGCAAAAAGTTGTTCGATAGTTCACTGTTTATTGTCCCATCTTATTATTATATTGAATGGTTCATATGTCAAAGAATCTCTTTCCATGGTTTAGATATGTCATTTGATTAATAAGGTCAAAGAGCTCAAGTTGATCCAGCACTCCATTGTCCGCCAACTACCCAAGAAACAAGAACCAAACATCAACAAATACATTCTCGAAATGAAGCAACAAACAATCAATAGATTCCATGCAAACCAGTTGAAACAAAAACACCAACTTATTAAATTGTAATAAAAAATTGAAAACAACGAAGAAGATCATAAAATTAGAATGTATACATGAGTACACAGTAAAAGACATTAAAACAAAAATAACAAAAAGTGGAGAAAGATCGTGGTTTCCGTATGATTCAATGTCCCTAGGAACCTAAAATCCCTATAGTCCACTACATATATCGAAATAGATCTTGAGTTGGTGCACAGTTGGTCACAAATACTAGCGAGTCTACATCATGCTCCATAATGAGTGATGCTTTATTGTATGCTGAGCCTTTCGATCTAATAATTAACTATACAAGATAGAGTTATTTGGTCTCACTATGTATACAAAAGTATGATGAGATATTGAAATTTGAATTAGTTTTAGTGGAGCTTTATTTTCATTTTAACTTGGACATATTTAAATTAAATTATTCTAATCTTGTTAGAATTGTTGTTCATCTTTAAGGATGTTTTTCTGTGTTTACAGAGTTGGTGTTTTTCGAGCATGACTTTTTACAATACTTTGAAGGAATAATATCAAGAAGCAATCAATTTTAATGAAAAATTCAAGTTGTATCACGTTTTGACTTTGATGGTGTTGGAAAACTAAGAGGCAAAGAGACAACTTTCATGAAGACACCAAATTCAACTTGTGTGCATTCTGAATAGCCACTTCCTAGGTGACAGTGATATGTCTACTCCTATTTTTCCTTCTAAACATCGATAGATAGCTTTTTAAAGCAATTTTCACATAGGAAACTGGGAGAAACATTTGCCAATTGTATGAGGAGGCAACGCATGGCTAGAGAAAGAGAGATTGAGAAACCATCACTCCAATTATTGATTTTTCTTTTACTCTTTTCCTATTTGCTTCTTTTGTTTTTCTTTTCTTTATGAGTTTCTTGATTCCTTTTTTAGGGGTAGGTGTAGTTTGATAGGGATTGATTTGTGTAAATAACTTGATATTGAGTTTAATGATTTAAACATTTATTTTTTTCATTTTATTGCAAATTTGTCAGTGGGCCTCATGAAATCGTTTAGGGTTTATGCATAAATTGGAAAATTTGTATGTGTAATAGCTCTAGAAATAGCCTTCATGATCAAGGAATTGATATGTTTATGTGAGAGGAGGAGGATTGGCTTTCTAAGGAATATAATCAAGATCCAATGAATTATAAGTTCTTAGTTTAGAGTTTTCTTCAATCCTATGTTTTTGTCAATCTGATTAGAAATTAGCTTTGTGAATTGTTACTTGATAATCTCGATCCACAAGGATGATATTCATTCATTATATTTTACTATTTGAGTGATTTGGTGCACTTGCCAAGTAGTTATCAATTTTTGGCATCGTTGCCTAGGATTGTGTTTTGTCAACAATATTAGTAACTAATATATTTCTAATTTAGACTTTTTGTTTATTTGAATTCTTCTTTTATTTGTTTAATCTTTATTGGGGAAAACGAGAAAAAAAAACTTTTCACCTTTTTTTCCTTCTAATTACCTCTTCTTTCATGGATAGTCATCACTGAGAAATATGTGATAGTTTCATACACCAAGATACCTCATGCCTAACTCTACTTCCTTGTTTTGATATTTGTTCAAGTGTCATGCACATGACATGTTCATGTACATTTTATGAGATTGAAGCTTGGAAGTCATCAGATTTTTATTATATATGTGCTAGTTGTATGCATTCTATATATATATGCCCATATTGTGAGCCAAAAGCACATGAAGAACATGTTAATGGGGTTACAGTAGAAACCAATGAGGAATTAGGTGAGGCGTCTATTTTAAAAGACATGAAAGCTTTAGAAGAAAATTTTATCATGCTAAGAGCTTTTATCTCCCTTAATAAATTAGAGGTGTGTAAATTGATAGCTATCGATTTTTCTTACATAATGCACAAGAAAAAATTATTGTTCTCATTTTTTAATTGTTATTCTTCTACTTATTTGTGAAAAATATTTGATAATTATGCTCTTTGTAATGAAAATATACATTTTTAATACTTTTAACTAGGATTTTTTTTTTCACAACTCAAGCTAATGACGTAAAAAAAACACTTATTAGGAGACAAGCCAAGTTTATTGCTTTTGTTTTTGTGTTCTTGGTAGTTTAGTGTTTGCTGAATTTGCTTAAGTACTTCCCTGAGTTTGAAGCCTTTGTAGGGATATATATAGTGTCAGATACAAAATATTTTCTTATTTTTTAGCATACATTAGAATAATTTTCTTCTCTGACCTTTTTTTTATGTCAACTTACAAATAAGAACATTGAGATATGAAGCAAATGATTCCAGCTTATGGTCAAACCATATGGGAGTTGATTTGGACAATTTTCCTAACCTCCTGATGCCTTTGGACAATGACAACGATGCTAAGTAATACACAATGATTGGATGCAAGGAAAACATTGGAGTTTGTTTTTCTTCTAGTTTAATTTTGTTTTTTTATTTCATTTTGGGGTTTTTTTTTTTTTGTTATGGTGATTGTGTTGTTTTGGGTTATTAATTTCTTGCGTCATAGAGGCAAGTTAAAAAAAAAAGAAAATTATATGAGTCTGATTAGTGTGGTCGTGTCAAATTGTTCTTTAAGAATTGTGTTGAATGCCCAATGATTACACCAATTTAGCTTGAACTTAGATCCAAATAATGCATTTAGATGAAATGATTGGGGTATTATTTGGATCGTATAAGCCTTTTAAGTCAATTTTATAATGTATATTCGTAGGTCCATTTTAATGCTGAGAAAAATTATCAAGGCCTTGTTATTTTGTTTCTACCTTTCACTATCCTTCCCTTTTTAACCAAAAAGAAAAAGAAAAAAAGTATCGTACCTTTAATAAATTTTGTTGGGTATTTGAAGTTCGGAATACATGTTTGTTCATTTCAGTGTTGCTTTATCATGAATGAAGTGTTTTTGTTTGAGCCTTCAAAATAAAGAAAACCATAAAGAACAAGAGCCAAAACAAAAAAAGTAGTGGAAGCACAATGAAAGAAAAATGAAAAAAATAGAGAAAAAGAATAAAAAGGACAAAATAAAAATGGAAAAAATAAATGATAAAAATAAAAAATTAATATTTTCTTGTAGGTAAATGATGCAAGATAAATGAAAAATAACAATACTTAATAATTTATAAATGTTTCTTTCCCCTTCTTTCTTAATTTTAACCTTAACCTTCATCATAATATTATAAGCTTCAAAAGACCCTTTTGATTACCTTGATACATTGCTTATGCATTATTAGAGACAGGGATGAAATTATGGTCTTAGTTTGTGATAATTTCTAAGTGTCTTCATAATCTGATCTAGATTATTGATCTAGGACTGATCCATAAGCTTGTACATTTTGGGTTTTGTCATCCATGTTGCATGTGGTGATTATATAATTTCATTTGACCATTGTGCTTTTTTTCTAAATGTGGAGTTAAGGAGTTTCTAGGAGCATGTATGAGACACAATTCTTGTTTAAGAGATCTTTTTTTGGGAGTCATGGTTTGTCTTTTGATTTTCTTTTAGTCAAGGACTAGTAAAATCTCAAGTTTGGAGGTATGATAAGTCTATAAAATAGAATTATTTGGGCTCATAATGCATATTAAAGTATGATAAGATCTTGAGATTTAAATTAGTTTTAGTTGTATTTCATTCATATTCCTAAAGAGACATACTTACGTAAAATTATTTTAATCTTGTTGGGATTTTGTGTAAGCTCCAAAACCCTTACAAAACATTATAGAAGCTTGGTTTTGAATGATAACAAATCTATCTTTGTAAAATTCTTTTAAGAAAGTGATCTAATGTTTGTTCAGGAGTGTATTTGTAGCACAGATCATTTATACTATAAGCCTTCTGTTTATTAGCAATTTAATGAGATTGAATATACAACTTATTATCCATGTTCTTAATTGAAAATATCTCTCATACTCAAGAGATTTGGATGAGTTCATAGTATATTTGTCTTTAGAAAGTAGTCTAAAGTCTTGAGAAAGTTGTTGTATGCACTATAATGGTACCAGAAAGATTATTCTCAAACATGAAATGCATCAAAGAAGTGGAAAGCAACCTCAAAAAGGTTTCTTAGCTATAAAGGTACGAATTCCTTTCTCTCACTTGTTCATAATTTGAATATAATGAAAGGAAAGCCATGTCAGCAAACAAAAATGATAACAATATGGTGCCCAAACCATTTTCTATTTTGTAGCAATTGTGAAAGGCGTCGCTCAGCACAACTTCTAGAAGCATAGATCCCCATACACTATTCAATTGAAATACATGTGTATGGTGATCCTACATCCTTAAATAATGTTCACATTTGAAGATCAACTATAAATGGACCATCACTTGAAGTTGCAAATGCTGTTCACACCAAGAAACAAAAATATCTTGAGAAATAATATTCTTCTAAAGCTCCAAAAAAATTGATTCTGGCAATGTTTCTCTGAGAAATCTTCTTACAAAGTCTTAGCTTAGCTGATATCATCCTTATCTATTTTTCTATAAGAAATTATTCAAGTGACCTTTTATCTTATATTGTATATCTAAAGTGCTTGAGTGTTTATTAGAGATTTGAAGTCATAACCTCTTATCAAATCTTTGTATCCTTGACTTGGTAGTGGTCACTATGATTTAGCTTTGAGAAGATAGGACAAGACTACTCGCATGTTACATTGAGAAGGCTAGGACAATCAGACTATCAGGTTATAAGCTTGAATAGACTTATACAAGACTACTCATAGTGGATAATCTCAACAGTGATGCTTAGGATTGGATTTAAGCAAGTGTTTGGACAAACCATGATAAATCTCGTGTTTATCTCATAACTTTATTTTGTATCTATTTGTTTATTTCTATTATTTTAACTCTTCAAAAAGTTTAAGGTAAACTTTCTGAACTCTAACAAATTGTTTTTACTTACTTCAAGTTTGTATTACTTGAGATAAATTGTTTTGAAATTTTAGAGAGCAAAGTTTTTAAGTTTGCTTGATTCAACCCCCTCCCTTCTCATGCACTTCTTTCATATACACTTTCTTCTTCTTTGATCTTTTCTTTATGTTTTCAACAATTGGTATTTTCATGTTTGACATTTGATAGTATTTTGAAGGAAAAATATGAAGAAGTCAATTTCAATGAGAAATCCAAGTTGTGGTGCATTTTGACCTAGCTATGGTGACTTGATCATAACTTGAGTTGTATATGCTTATAGGACTGAACTGATTTTGGTGGCTTTAGAAAGCTAAGAGACAGAAATGCAGCTTTGATGAAGACATCAAAATCTTCTTCACACAAATAAAGCATGAAAAATTGCATACAATTTAGAGAACTAATGTTGATGATCTAACACCTAGGTGCAAAAAACCACTTATTACCAGGTGTCTATTGAGCTGAAAATGCATGCATTCTGGGCAGCCACTGCCTAGGCGATAGGAAGCTAGTTTCCAAGTAATCAAGACATGTCCACTTCGATTAGTTTCCTTTTTTAGCTATGAAAGACAACCTTTTGGACCAATTTTTAGGTAGGAAATAAGGAAAAAAAAATTCTTCAACTCTGGGTGGAGGCAAAAGAAAAACAAACAAGGAGAGATTGATCATTTCAATTTTTGGCTTTTCTTCTATCTTTCTCCTATTTTCATCTTTTATTTTTATTTTCTTTATGAGTTTCTAGATTTCTTTGTTAGGGGTAGGGTGAAGTCTAACATGGAATTATTTGTGTATGAATTTTTAATAAGTTGATGATGCTTTTGATGATTTAAAGGTTTATCTTTTATTTTAATGCAAATTTGTGAGTAAGCCATTCATGAATTGGTTCAAGGTTTATGCTTAAATTGGGAAATTACAAGCTCTGGAGGTAACCCTCATGATTCTCAAGATTTATGAATAGGTTTTGGAATTGTCTGACTTGTGGATTGATTTTTGTGCTTAATCCTTCTTTTACTAAATCATTGTCAAGGAATTGATATGTTTATGTGAGAGGAAGAGAACTAACTAACCAAGAAATTGATATCTTTATGCTTTCTTATGAGTCGATAATGCTAAGGATAGAGTAAAATTAATTTGAAAATATTAATATAGTAAAATTAATTTGAAAATATTAATTTGAAATTAATTTCCGTTAGTTTGTCATTTTTTGTGTGTATATTGATGAAGATTGTCGCTACCTCCTTAAATTAGAATTAATATAGTAAAATTTAGTTCAAATATCAAATGCACCAAAACTGTAGTTAGGATGCAACTTGGTCGTCTATCAAGGAGGCTATGTCATTTTGTTGGAAATTAGGGGTTTCTGAGAATTAAATTAAAACAATTGAAAATACTTGATAATGAATCTAAAATTAAAGACACTAATGTAATGTATTCCTAGGATTGGAATTAATTATCACAGAGTAAATATTGAACACATTAGTGGCTGTTAGTAATCACTTGCTGACAATTATACTAGTAATCAATTGACCTCTAAAATTTGACCAATGCAAATAAATGATAAACAAGATCCTGATTTATTAGAAATCACAATGATTTAATGTACTAATTACTATAGCCTAACCGCTAATCAGAAGGTTAAGTCTAATGTTTTTCTTCAAACATAAACCAATTGATCAATCAATTTACGCCCAAAGAGTTTCCATAAATGACGATCGTCAATTTAATTATTTCAATAAAAGTTGTACAATTGCAACAATAATTATAAGAATGGAAACTCAAGAACATTGAGAAAACTAATACATTCAATATAAAAGGGAGGTCTCAAATATCATCCTAATCTATCCAGAAACCCTTACACTAGTAAGGAAATATACTCCTCCATTTTTGAAGGATTATAACAGTGAAATAAAAAAAGTACTTGAAGAGAATAACCATGATCATTGTCAAAATCTTCGAGAACAAAGTAAATTCACTAATGGAAATTCTTAGAGAGAGAAAAAATACAGAAGAAGGAGATAGAGAGAGAAAAAGTGGTTGCCAAAGGCTCAAAACAACCGAGTCAAAAGTAGGTCAAAATTCTATACTAATCCTATTTATATTGTATGCAAAAACAAGCCAAGCAGGGCCTAAATTTAGGGCCAAAATCTGGTTTTCGTGCACTGTCGCATGTGCGTTGCGGCGCTAAATAAGCGCTACAACTCTTAGCAGTGAGTTACGCTTTATAAAGTCTTTTATCAAGTGCTATTGAGTGTCGTGGCTCTTGGCAAAATTGATGTCTTCCCATATTTGATCCGTTTTGGACCCTTGACATCTGAATACGTCCTTAGCACTAGAAATAGCGATTGTAACCTTTTGAATAAGCTTTCCAATGCCGTAAAAATCACCTCAACCAGACATTTGTAACTCTAGATATTTCCACTTTCCAAAATATTAACGGGATGTCACACTGGACAGTATGAGAACATCAGCAGTCTTTAATCTTGCAATTCGATTTTCACCAAGATACTCTTAGAACTGGGTTTTGGGTGAAACATGAAAGTTTTAAAAGACTTCTTGAGTTTTTCAAAATATTTTTGTCGTAGAAAAATATACGAATTTTCTATTATGATACTTCCTGTAAATAAGCTCAAGAACTCTTTAGCTCCTCAAATTCTCCCAAATTGAATACTGCTACAAGCTCCATACATCTCTATGGTTTTCATATACCAACATAGGAAGTCCCTACAAGTAAATAACACTCACAAAAGTGGATTAAAAATACAGAAAGCTCTAAAATATATTTATTCATCAAAATGGTGTAAATAATCATGATTATACTAAATGATATCTAATGAGGACTAAATACAAATCAACCAAATATTAACCAACTAAGTACATAAATGATGTAATATGCCTAGAATTGTCTCGGAAAAGGGGTGCATGAATGTGACTCATCATATATATACTCAAAAGAAAAAGTAACACTGAGTAACATTTAAAAAAAAAATTGTTAGAAACATAAATTATTAAAATTAAACAATATCTGTACAAAATAGTAAGCCAACATAATGTTAATATAAATTTATTTATAAAGCCACTAGAATTTATCTAGTGGTGAAGGATTTGAGTAGTATGCAAGAGATCGTTCAAACTTCATTGCGATTAATGTTAATTTTTAAAGTAAATAAAAATGTAAATGTATTTATAGCATTTACAAAATATTCTTAACTTATTAAGGGTGTTTTCTGATTTAAAATTTTAATATTTTAAAACCCTAAGTATAATTTGATAGTTTAAAACAAAATAATAAACACTAACTATATTTTTAACTAAAAATATTAAATATAACTCAAATACATTCTTATTAATGTATCAAGGGCATCGTTGATTTTTTTTGTTCTTATTTCAGAATTTTTTTTATAAATATTAAAATGTCACAAATATGAGAGAAAATATTAATTAGATAAATAAAAATAGTAATTAATGCACATGAACAAAAATTTACAAAATCATCATAAACTAAGATGTCTTCATAGGTCCGAAAGACTCCTACAAGGAGAATCAGGAACTGGGAGGATACTCGGATGATATAAAAGAATTTGGCTCCTCTAGATAGAGGACGTTGTTAAAGTAACTTCTAAATAATTTAGTCTAATTCACACATAAATCATGCATGATAAAAATTATTAATCTAATGATAATTAACCCTTGACTTTTATATTTTTTCAACTTTCTCATTTTAAAAGAGTTAAATCCAAATCCATGATAAAATGACAGGAACAGGGAGTGAGCTCGTCAAGTGATGGCTCTCTGCAGCCCACCTAGTGTAGATGACCATAGCTTATTAGAGGAGTGATGTGTAGGAAAAAATTGATCTATTTTTTTGCCAATGTTATTTATACTCATTACTGTGTGGAATCTTGAGTCATTCGTATTACATCATTTATTGAATGAAATGCAAATCCTATTTAAATAAGGTTTACACCTCCTTCAATGGTTGATAAGATGCATGCCAACATAATATTCCACACACATAATGAATACAAATAATATTTTTCTTCGTGCTCTGTAAAGCACTGAATTTTATATTTATGATCAATGATTAAGGTATCTAAGATAAACTAAGCACAAAGCATTGGTCCAAAGAGACCCCATCCACCTTTAATTACCCCTGGCTACTTTCATGTAGATTGGCTGAAAGACCGTCGTGCAGATCAACCGCCAAACCATCATCACGAAGCATTGACTTTATTCCCTTGAACTTATAAAGCCCACGCCTTGACACCCCGTCCTATTGGAACAAAACCATTTAGCCACGACCCATTCCACGAAAGAGATAAGGAACACAGAAAACACATAATCAACCTGACAATAATAGGATCAAAATCATCCAAAGAGGATCTCAAAAACTCCCAACGTAGGTCAAAGGTCTATTAAATCAACCAAATTGGAATTGCCAAACACTCGTTTGCTTTAGTTTCGGCCAGATATGAAAATTCAGTAATTCACCATGTATAATATTAATAATGGATTAAATGAGAATAAAATATTCCATGAAAAAAAAGCCGTATGCATCTTTTTCTGTTTCAACTTCAAAACTCTTGCAAACAACAGAGGAATTGCCAGCCTAAAGTACAGATTTGTAAGGGTCTCAATAACAGTATGAATGACTCTAGCCATAGCTAGTACCATAGGAGTTGTGTGTGACAGAGGGAGAGTGCACGACCAGGAAGGCACCACAATATCCCAACTGATGAAATAGAATCAGCTTGGCCTATGCAGCAATACACTTCTCAATGGGATATGATAGTTGAGTCCTCCAAAGGGTCAAAGCCCTATTTCTCAATAAGCAAAATGAATTACTCAAGCATGGCATCGAGAAAGCTATTAACCTTCCATTGTTTGATCCTGTCCTTTTGGATTAATCTTTCCAGCTTGAGGGCGTCTCACTGCAGAAAGGATTGATAAAGCAAATAAATTTAAGAACCAATATGCATAAACCACAGGCAGTTTAGTTAGTCGTAAATATTGCTAATGAAACTGAATTCTGAAATTCTTTTGTCATTACTGTTGGGATTTAACAGAATGAACATGTTTCCGCAGAAACAAAAGTCTATTAACTTCAAAGTCAAACCAAAGCTCTTCTCTCAAAAAATACATCGTATTGGTGTTTGCCTGGTTATATTTGATTGCTATTTCAGCCACAGTTCCTGGGACCTTCTGTTGCCAGTACTAAGATCCCCTGTTGATTTTTGGTAATACAGATTGAAGTGATATTCTTGAAAGCCTCACCCTTAAGCTACTTTCAAGTTTAAGGGAACTACCCCCTTCCCTCATTTTTGCTAGTTCTCTCCCCCAACAACTAAACGGCCAGCTGCACCCTTTGAGTCAGAACTCAGAACATTCACAGGCCCTCATTAAGGTTATAAATAACAGCAACGTTTATTAGGTTCAAGGCAAGAGAATGTGTGAGACATATTTCCATACACATGAGCAAAAGAGTAAATTTGATTTAATGTAACAAAATAACGGATTACTAAATAATGAAGAATAATGGTCCAGACCAAAAAATAGATATTGCTCAAAGAGTAACTCAAGCAAGGACGGCTCGTGTTGGGTCTTTTGACATAGCAGCAACCATAAAGTGGTTTGATACACTATGATCGGAACTCGTACTGTACTACCATTGTACATAAAGATGAAATAAGAGCAAAAGTTGCAGTTCTATATTCAAAATGCATATCCAAAGACTTAGTATTATGACTTACATTTAAGAGATGACCCAGCAAGGCACGTCAGCCTTGATTGTGTCTTACACTCAGCTACTGGATTTGACTTCTCTGTGGCGGCCATTCGAACGTCCCAGACGCGTATAACCCCATCAGATGATGCAGATGCAACTAGGTATGGGTCATCACTTCCTGCGGCACCATCACTATCTGTAAGCACAACAATACCTTTTACACGGGCATTATGTGCTCCTTCCATGCAATATGCTACCTTTCCACTGTTTATGTCCCATGCTGTGATATTTCGGTCCTCACCCCCTGTATACAGAAGTCCATTCTGCAACATAGGACAAACTTTAGGAGTCAAAATAAATAAATAAATAAATAAATAAGCTTTAGGGAATAATGGTAATCCTGAAATTATGCCGCCCTACTAAGCTGTATCAGAAAGAGTTACAACCCTCAAACACAAATCTCTAAATAAATATATTCCAGTTAATATTGTAACCAGTAATCACACAGTTATGAACATAATGATCATCTATGCTACAGATAGTTGGCTTGATCAGCAAAACACTCCAACTTCAATCATCAATAATCAATAATTGTATACAAATAGAAATGCCATGATCATATCACTTGCATTAACAAACATCATATGCTTTCCAACAAATATTTTAGTAACAGATGACTGAGATTTTAATAACTTACAAAAGTACAGCCATTTAATGGCAAATCAAGGAATAACACCAAATTGATCAGCCCATTTATGCAGCAACAGAAGAAAATATTATACAGGCACCACATTTAGAGCATAAATTTGCTTCAGGCTAATGAATAATGTATGTTTTGAATATACTTATATCCATCCAGCCTCAGATGTTTCCAGTTTTTTTGTCAGTTTGCTCTTTCAGTGTACATTTTCACATCAAATCCAGCAAAGGCTTGTTAACTGGTTCCGGATCAGATTAAAAAGCCAGAACCGCATCTCCAAACTATTTCACCTATGGTAGCACACACCCTTTGCCACAAGAACACCACCTGATTTCTTTTTTGCCCCCTCTTTTAAACTGCTGAATCACAAACTCTAACATGCTATTGCCAACAAAAGAGACCCACCCTACATTCAGCAGCTATTCCATGTTGTGACAACAAAATTCTAGCCTCCGGGTGCCCAAGAATAATAATAACTATTATTATTTACATCAAATCCAAAACACTTTCTAAAACTATCCAGGCCATCATTGAACACCACATCACAAAGCATTACAGTTGCAACCACAAATCTGAATTACAAATAACAAAGACATCACACCCCCTGAGAGTATTTCCACTAACACAAACCAGTATCACACACTTTGAGACAACAAACAAACCACAACCAACAGAGACAATCACAGAAACTTCACGTTCCATAAACCCTAAAATTCGCATCGTCATCATCGCCAACAACTAAAGAACACCACCGAATCACACGGAAAAGAGATTAAAGAGAGCACAAACCTTCGCCGGCGCGGCGCACAGAACACGCTTCTGGCACTCCAATTCGAAGAGCAATCGCGCGTCCTCGGCCTCGTGCACGGTCACCTTGTCGTCCATGGCCATGAAGAACCTGTCCCCGCCGGCGGAATCGAACCTCACGAGGCTGGCCTCCTTGCCGAGGCGGCAGCAGAAGCTCCTCCGCCCGCGGACGAGGTTGACCATGGCGAGGCACTCGTCGCGGCCGACGGAGAGCGCGAGCTTGCCGGAGGGGTGGAGGGCGAGGTCGTTGACGGCGCGGCGGTGGACGGAGGGGAGGGTCTTGAGGTGGACGAAGCCGTCGGCGTCGAAGAGGAATAGGGAGCCGTCGGCGTCGGCTGAGAGGAGGTTGCGGGGGAAGGGGAGGGAGGGAGGGGCGTAGAAGGAGAGGGCCGTGACGGTGGCGGAGTGGTGGTGGAGGGAGCCGAGGGAGGCGGAGGAGGAGAGGTCGTAGAGGTGGATGGTGTCGTCAGCGCCGCCGGAGGCCACGACGGAGCCGGAGACGGCGACGCACTTGATGAGGGAGAGGTGGGACGGGTAGGAAAAGAGAGGGACTAGGGATAGGGTTCCGTCTTGGGGCTTTAGGGTGAAGCCCCAGATGAACCTCTCGTATGAACCTGCTACCAGACTCATTCTTGTGCTCTGTGCTGTGGCGCTCGGTGGAGGAGGTAGGCGCGCGCGTGTGTGGTGTGATGATGTTACTTTCTGGGCATAAACCTCTGTCTCTCCTCTACGTGAACGTGTCCGTCCCCGGCTCCCAGTGCATAAACCCTACGCTACCCATTTAATAGGTAAGCGTATGTTCCAATACTAATTTTTTCAGATGTTTTAAAAGTTAAAAGTTATATTTTTATTTTTTATTTTATTTAATTAAATAATTTATTATTTTTTAAATTTTATTTTCAATATTTTTTAAGAAGTTAAAATATTTAATTTTTAAATAAATATTTCTTAAAATACTAGAAATATTCACTTTTATTATTATATATTTAAATATAAAATAATTTGTTTATAAATTATTTATTAAAACTTTGTTATGTGTAACAGCTTAAATATACTATTTATCCAAACAAGACTTTAAGGACTTTGAGAGTACAGTGCTGTTTTAAAGAAAGAAAATTAATAAAATATAGAATAAGAATTAATAATTTTTTTAATGAATAAATTTCATTGTGTAAAAGTCTTATTAAATAATCTAACACAAATCAACTCTCCATTTTTACACGTTATTAATCTTATAATTTCTAATGAGCTTAATTTATGTACAGAATAAATAAATATAAAATATGAAACAGGTCTTTCTCGATTTCACGTATAATCAAAATAGTTATTAAGAAATAAAAATTGATAAATTAGCCTCTAGTTTTTTGAAGGCCAGACAAAATGGTTTCCCATTTCTTAAAGCCGTTCCACTACTATTGCCATATGGCATTTTGTCATAATCTTAATTTTTTAATTCTTTCTAATTGAATCATTCATTAATTTATAATTTGTAATTTCATTTATGTTCTTCCATTAGAATTATTATGAGACATTTTAAGTTTTATTTTGATTACTAATAATATTATTTATTATATTTTGATTTTCTATAACCATGCAATTTTAATTTTAATTTTTTAAAAATATGAAACAGTGAATAATTTTTTATGTTAAAATAAGGAGTATAATGAACTAAACTCGATGAATTTAAGAACAAATTATCAAAATATGATTGATATTGAGTTAAATATTATTTTATCAAAGTGAAACATAATAATTTATTTAATTTATTTATTCAAAAAACTAAAATTCTAAAATTTACACAAAAATCCATTTAGTACTAATGGGTGAATAGTCTTAAGCTCTAGATTAGCCATTTGTCACTGGATCAGACCAATTTTGAACAAAAAAAAATATCAACCCAATTTTTCCCGCCTAAACTTACAATCTGCCAAGTGTAAAATATCATATATAATACCTTAAAATAGAGATATCCACCAAGGTCGATACAGTGCAAAAATCCAACATAGCTTCACTAGGGTGATCCAATTCCCCTCCCCCCCCCCCCCCCAAAAAAATGTTGGATCTCATTCATCCTTTAACCTTCTTTGACTTATTTGTACACTTATTCAGCATCAACAATTTTTCTTGCACTCCACCAGTACAAAGCAATGATAGGCTTTTGCATGTATAGCATACTTTCCTTACACATGCAGGCATTGTTTATGGTTAGTTCATAACATAATAAATAAACATTGCTGTAAATCATATATAATACCTTAAAACTGAGGCATCCACCAAGGTTAATACAGTGCAAAAATCCAACGTGGCTTCACCAAGGTGATCTAATTCCCCTCCTAAAATGTCGAATCCCATTCACCCTTTCACCTTCTTTGACTCATTTGTACACTTATTCAGCATCAACAAATTTTCATGCACTCTACCAGTACAAAGCAATTATAGGCTTTTATGTGTGTAGCATACTTTCCTTACACATACAGGAGTTGTTCATGGTTAGTTCATAGGATAACAGATAAACATTGCTATAAATCAGAGAACAATCTATCAGCTTAATATGTCAATGAAATCCCACACCCTCACTCAACCTTCTCCATCATTCTATCTCCTTCAACTACTAATTACAGATTCAAAATTCAAAATCCGGTAGCTTATTTAATTCCACCATTTCTCACTCCAATTCTATAAATAGTGTAGTACTCTAGGATTTGTTTTTGTGCTTTGTTGCTTGACTAGCTCCCAGCATTTCTTCTGAGAAAGGTTTTCTATTCTCAACCACTCGATTGCTCAATTTCTCCATTTTTGGTTTGCAGAAACCATAGCATCTTCTTCTGTGATGGGTAGCCTCATTGCTGCACGACCATAATACACAACATTTTTCCTAGAGGTGGATCCTGATGCAATTAATTATAATTCAACAATTATTTTCTTATGTTCACTTGCATTTATTCATTTTTTTTATTGATTTCTTCTTCTTCATTTTGCAGTTTGTATCTCAGTTGCCTTTTACTTTCTATAGAAGATTTTGTGAACAACTTTCTTCAAGGATCTATTTTAAGGACAAGCATGGAAATGAGATTGAGCTACTGTTGGAAAAGGGTGCACTTGATTGTTTCAGTATTGTTGGTTACATGTAGATGAAAAACTTCTACAAACTTCATAATGGCAGTTGGCTAAAAGTTTCCTATTCTGGTTATAACTTCTTTACCATACATGTTAGGGATATGGATACGTGTAAGGTGTGTTTTCCCTATCCACCTAGGACGCTGACACTTGATGATCCACTTGGACTTGCTTTCTATGGTGCTCCATTTTATGATGCCGTACCTCAACCTTTTCTTGTCCCATATGTGTAACCTTCTTCATTTGGTCACTAAGCTGTAGCTCATTCTATCCATGATGATAAAGTTAGTCACATTGCTAATGTTCTTGAGCCTATTGTTGAACTAGATATTGTTGTTCCTCATTCCTTGCCAAATGAGGAAGTTAATGGTGTTGTTCATTCTTTTTTACAACATTCACATAACCCTTCTAAAATCACTTCCTTAATTGCTAAAGTAGTTTTGCAAGTGATTCATTAGCCAATTCCTCAACCTATTGAAGAGCAAATTTTTGACAATATTGAGGACAGGATTACTGACACTATTTCTGTAAATCCATCTGATTCTGTCCCTCAACATGTAGAGTTTGCTGGCCCTCAAGAATTTGATGGTGACAATCCTGCTGCTTAGCAGGTTCAACTTGCTCAAACCTAACATCCTGCGATTGGTTACTATACTTTTGAGATACTCATTACTGATAACGACTCCAAGAATGCTGCTTTGATCATGGAGTCAGGGGATGAATAGGGACTTTAGCTTTTAATATCACGTTAGGGTGTTGTTCTTTTTCTTTTGTTTTCTGTTCATATGCTAGAATCCATGCTTTTGTTTCCAAATGTACTCTTTTAAGTTTATGATATTAGTATCCAGTTTATGATGTAATCAATGTAATCAAACTTTGGCTCATGACAATGGTATTGTTTTTGTTATCACACAGACATTTCCAAATGCATGACATATGCAACTAATAGATATTTGTAGTATTGTAGCTAGATGTTAGTAGCAGTATCATGAACTCAATTGTCTGTATATTCAATTCACCATAACAAGAATAGCACAAAAAACCAATCTGTGCTCTTTTACTCCAAAACTAGAATATCTTATGTTTATTTTCATATCAAATTCTTCATTTGTTGTTTTTGGATTTCTCCCTTAATATTACTTTTCCATCATCTTATTTAGATAACTATAGTGAGATAAAAGAAGGATGGAACATATCAAATTACATTACCCAACCACAGTAGAACATCGAAATATCTATAGACATATTCCAAACATTACATTTTACCATGCAAAAACAATTCATGGGGAATTAACTTTTAACTAATGAGAAAAATATGCCTCCCAAGTTGAGCTCTAACAAGACATATATTTTATTCTCATAATACATTTATTATATCCTCTGTCGAAGGCAATACTTTATTAGATGATGAACTACAATATATGTTATAAATGCCAATTTTTTCAATGTATAAAGTAGTTCTTGGAAAGGATTAGCATAAAGCAGACTTAACGAATCCATAAAATATCGGAATACAACGTGTTCAATGTTGACTAATGACTATCTGTGATAGGAGCTGCTATGAAAAATATGTTCCAACTATTATTATAAGGATCATATACTCTTAACTCTTTTTACTCATTATAAGGTGTTTCTTTATTTTCCCCATTTAGTCATTTTAATATGCTTGCTATCACAAAGGTGGTGATATATGCTTTGCTAAATATACTTGCAAAGTTAGAACTTACAAATGAAAGACTGAAGCTCCAAACAATAAACACCTAGTTTATGTATTCCCTCCAAATATTGGACTTTGTTTGATATTTACCTTTAAGTTCATCCAATTGCTACGAAACTCTACACTCTAACCTCTCCATAATAAATGTTCTTAACAATCATTGCTTAAACTAGAACCGTATCAAGAGAGCAAGCTAAAGGGTTTAAATTTTCAATGTAATAAGTGCATTGCATTTTCATTGTATGAACTCACTATTTGGAGAATTTCTTTCTTGCGATTTTGATTAAAAATTGAAAATAATATAATCCCTTGCTGGTTTGATTTGATAAGACAATGTATCAACCTTTTTCCCACCAAAATCCGAACTCAAATTAATGTATGCACATGTACTACAACTTTGTTTTCATTCATCAAAAAATACTTCACTAATCTGCATATTAACCCAATCATTTCTGATGCAACAATTTAATCTAACCCCAACAACAAACCTTTCTTAACATTTTGCACAATAAATGCTTGACAAAACCATTTCTATGGAGTGGTTGGATTGATCAATGGTTTGATCACACAATCTTCATATATCTTATCATCCACGCAAACTGCTTCCTCCATTAAAGTCACCTTTCTATTTTTTTTACTCGTGCGCAAACCTCATGCACTATAAATGCAACTAAGTATTGTACATGAGACTTCTTATGGTCTCATTTGTTTTAACTTTTTGTTACTATTACAAGGCCGATTTAGGTTGTCTCCTTTTCTTTTTCTTTTGGTTTAGTTATTTAAACTTTACATTTGTATTTCTTTTTATATATAAACTTTCTTCATTCAATAACACTTATTACTAATTGTGGCAATATAGAGATGATGGTTAATTCTTCATGGATAACCAATCCAATCTCTAATGATCACAAATTTAGGTTTTTCTACATGGCAATGGATCCACAAGTAGTAAACCAACCTCCAGTTTATACCATTTACATGCATGTATCCCTATGCATTTTTATGTATTTTGATTTTCATTTCTTTGATTTTCTATAACAGATATTGCCGCAATTGCCTCCTATCTTTTATAGATTCTTTAAAGACAAACTATCTTCAAAAATGCTTTTTGGAGATAGTCATGGCAATGAAGTAGAGTTAAAGTTAGACTTTGGTATTCATCATGGATATACTATTGATGGATACTTTCAACTCATAAGCTTCTATAATCTCCATTATGGTGGTTAGCTGAAGACCTTTTATGCTGGTGAAGATACTTTCTATTTTCGGGTTAGGAATATAAGCATACAAAGGATTCCTTATCCTTATCCACCTAAGAAGTTGTCACTCCATGATCAGAAAGTGGTTGATTTTTTCAATCAACCTTTCTTTCAGTTACAACCATAACCTTTGGTTAATGTTAGTGCTGACCAGCATCTTGCTAATTTTGCTGAATAATGTTCTGACCAAAATCAATCTTTGGACACTGTTGCATAGAGTAACTACTTGAACACGCAAATTGATATGCTTGAATATGCTAATGTTAATCCTTTTATGCACCATTGTCCTATTTTCCACCCTATTAATGTAGATCTTCCTAATCCTATAAATGTTCATATTCCAAATGATTTGATGTTTCCTCTATTGCTGACTCAACTTTAACACATATTAATTATCCTCTTTTTCATTCTGCTGATTATCAAGTTATTTGCTCCGTTCTTGATCCCATTGTATCATTTGATCTCCACCTTGACATACCCCATGATGAACATGGAAATGCTAACCTCGATGCTTTTGATGTGGATGAAGGATTTTTTGATCCTACAATTGCAAATGATACTGTTTTTTATGACTTGGATGGAATAGATGATTTAGTTTTTGATGATGAGAACCATGATGATATTGTCCAAGTTGTCAATTGTCCGATGGATTTTTCTGTTTGTGAAAAAATCATTTCTTCAAATGAAGCCCGGAATAGTACTTTGGTTAAATTATATACTTTTTCTTTCCTTATATTATTAAATCTTTACGTGACATTCCGCTCATCCAATTTTTTCCTTTCTCATGCAGATTCTACCTTGTGGAATTGTTGATCAAGTATTCCCAAATAGGGTGAGTCATTTAAAGCTTTTGGATGCACATGAAAACTTTTATGCTGTAGTCAGAAGATGGAGCCACAAGAGGCCTAAGGAGGTTTATTTTAGAAAATGATGTCATCAGTTTTCTCTTGACTATGATGTTGTTAGTGCCACCTTAATTAGGCTTCAAGTGTTAGTTGATAATAAGAGAGTTCGTTTGCTAAAGTTATAAATGCTTGAACCTTTAGCTACCAAGTTAAAACTTAATTTTTCTTAGTTCTTCAAGGGGTATTTTGTAGCCAAACTGACCCATGGTTCGATTTGTACTTGACTTCAACCATATAGCCCCATCACAAGCATGTATGTTGTTTCACTTTCTGTATTATTCCTCCTTTCATTCCTTTAAAGTACCATTCCTCAATATAGTAGCACTTTTAATGACTCAGATATCAACTTATCATAAACAACCTAAATTCAAAATTTTGCTTTCCAATTTGAGAAATTAAATTCACATTCATACTGCTATTTAGGACCCAAATTCTAAACATCTAAATGTCTCATCATTCACTCTCATGCTATTACTAAGCATGTTTGTGGACTTTTACACAGTCATAATGGTGGCCTCGGTTATAATAAAATTTAATATTCATGAATCACAATTTCAGGCCTATTGAGTTTCATATCAGAAGATATTGCAATACACTAACATGTGTATGTAACTTTAGATTCAGCTTTTTATTATTTTCTTCATTATTTCACAATTTTCATAATTAATGCTCATGCTTTGATAACTTGCTCATTTGTAACTGAGATTTTGCCTACTCTGATACATTGGTCAAGTGATACTATGCCGAATAATGTCCACCACCCTCATTTTCACAGCATTGTTCAGTGACTTATTAAGCTTTTCTTTTTATCTCATTCCATTATGCAATCATTTTGATTTTTTCCTTCATTAAAATTTTAAAGGTATTAACTAATCGGATCTCATCACTTTCTTATTGTTACATACGTACTTATTAATACTCTTGCATATTGTTGAACCTTTCTCATCACGCCCACTTTACTGACAGCCAAAAAAGTGCCATGCTTTTCATAATGCTAAAAAAACCACCAACTGTAATAGAATTTGATGACTTCCAAATCCTTTTCCTTTAATCCTTCTGCTTCGAAATCCTATATGTAAGAGGATGGTCATAACTATTTTGTCATATAATTATCCAATTCAGAAATACTACTTCAAATTGCATTCGCATTTACGATTTGTGTATAACACTCACATATTGCTCATGTAACTTATTTGCTTTCTCTTTCTATTTTACAGTCTATTCTTTAACTTCCAATTCATTCTATATTACTCCTATACTTGGTTTTGCAATCCATGAATTTGTAGTTAATCATACTATACAAATTTAATGAACATCCAAAATTCTAACTACTTCAAATAACATGTCCAACTATAGTCTAAGAGAATAAAATGACATTGGAACTTTTATTAATTGAATTGATGTCTTCCATCTATATTATATATTCTTTCAAAGATTTGGTAGATCTACTCCATGATGTGATAAAGCTCCTATCAAATTTTGACTACGGATGTTAATGTAAGACCTCCTACTATGATCATATTTATATACATGTAATGTTCCATTAACTTTATGTGGTTGATGGAACTAAATGCATAGAGCATTTATTGACCTTATATTTCAAAATTGTTGTACCACTATATATATGCATCCAACGTCATTGGTTTCCCACAGCTTGGCCAGGAGGTTGAGTCATTGTCCAATCTAATCACTCTTCATTTTGTGTTAGAATTAGTTATCTATTGTGGAAGCAAATTCTAGTTTACTGAGACAGATAACAAAGGTTGGTGATAATAAGTTATATAACCTTCATGTGAGGGTGCTCAGGCATTGGAGGGCTCCTGTGTTCAACGACAGAAAAAAAAACCTACTTTAGAAATGGTAGTCATTGACGAAGAGGTGTTTATTCATAGATTTCCCACCAAATTTTGATTACTTCATATTTTATTTTTTAATTATTTCATATTGTACATTTCTCTTTACTCTTTTGAGTATTGTCCAAAGAAACAGTGTTCCAGAATTGCCTGCTCTATTTGAACCCATGATGTCAAGTTTTTTTAGACTTTTAATTGAAGGCAAGGTGTACACCATTTCAAACTTTAAGGTATTAAACAATAATGTCATATACAAGCCAAGAAGACATGATTTTAGGATACTGATGAAGAAAGAAACTCAAATTAGGCAAATTCAGAATGACTGCATACTTTCAAATAGTTTTGATATTGTTCGTAACCATGTTATATTGGCTGAGACAAAGGAAGATGCTTATATGTTGGGCAAGTAATCTAACCATCTTTCATTCTTCTATAGCAAGTTGAACACTCTTAAGTTTTGTTATATTGTGATTCATGCATATGTGATTAGTGTACTTACTACAAAAGGAAATTTATCTACTCATGTTAAAAGCCGAAAGAAGTTAAAATACATTAAGCTTAAACTCAATGACCTTCAGTATGACATATCTTTCTTAACAAAACCTTAATGTATAGTGCACTACTCTTATATGTTGCCAATGTGTAACACCAAATCATTCATAATCACTATGTCTTTTCCTAAAAGAGCAATGAAAAGATAAGGTTCACATTGTGGGAATAATTTACAATTCAATTTGATGGACATATGAAAGATAATCTAGCCACTGAATATATTGTTCTACTACAACTTGGTAAATTGAAATTTATCAAGGTATATATAATGATATCTTTCATATAAAAGAGTAAAGATTTTAAAAATTTTCAATTTCCAATATTGATAAAATAGTCACTATCTAATTTATATTAGGAAAGATGGGAATCTCAAATTCAAATTACACTTCTAAGGTATTCATTAATGAAAAATTTATCGAGGTGAAACAATTTCACCAAAGGTAATTAGTATTATTTATGTTATATTTGCTAATTATTAACTTTTGTACTAGCATAACAATCCAAGTTTATCTTTCTTTTAGGCTCTATCATAATTTTCCTATTATAGTAACTTAAGTCACTCACATTGACAATGATCCTTCTTACTCCATGGAGGATGATTTTCTCTAACACCATGTCTATAAGCCTCTCTGTGATCTCAAGGATTGTAATGAGGTTCTTGCAAGCATTTATAACTCCTATCAAATTTTATTTTTCATTCCACACTATAATTTCACATTTCTATTTGTATAATAGGGTGAAAAAGCCATTTTTATCACCTTTGGGACTGTCAAGGATATTGAAACAGATTATAGCTGCTGGTATAAGGCATGCAAACAATGTTTTCAAAGTTTGAAGGAACATAACAGGATTTTTCACTGTAAGAAGTGCAATATCTACCAACTACCTTCATTCAAAGGTTTGATATTCTTAAAAAAATCATTTTTCACCCAAAAATATTTACTTTTCCAACAATGTTATGCTTTTGCCAGGTTTACCATTTGATTATATCAATTTCTTATGTTATTGCCACGTATAGCATTAGGTTAAGGGTAGAGGATAAAACAGACTCTACTTCTTTCATTGTATATGAAAGAGGGGCAGCAAATTTTCTTAACATCTCAGCTAATGATTTAAGGGCAACCTATGTTGCTAGGGTGTGTTTTATTTATGTTTTTATTATTTTTCATAATTAGATTTATTTTCCTTTTTTTTCTGCATCTCTTATTGCTTAACATTCAGGGGGGAGATGAGAAAGAGTATCCTGCCAAAATCAATGCATTCACGGACAAGAAATTCCTTTTTAAAGTGTCTGTCAAAATTGATGACTTGAATTCATTCCAATCCTGTGTCATTATCGTACTGAAGCTTTGTTCAGATAACCCTATCATCTCTGCCTTCAAACAAAAGTACAAGATCAATGATGTATATTACTGTCATCTTTTTAATAGTATTCTATTATGTGCTAAAACTATTTGCACATACTATAACTAATTTTTTCATGGCTTTTTGTTTTCAGCTGGGATTCATCCCTGACAATTCTAAAATGCTAAGTAGTTTTGCTAATGGTTATGATTTATGTAAGGTACTTTTTCATTATATCATATATAATCTTAAGCCTTATGCATAATGTCTAACATGCTAACATAGTGATTTTACTAAACAGATTAATTTTTTGTGCAGGACACTTTCTCCTAAACTTGTGAGAATGTTACTGATCGTGAGGTTTCAACCTCTAAAACACCTTCAAAGTCCATTGGTGAGGAATTATGCATTGTCAATTCCATTGAGCATGTTGTTGCTATTGAACTAGAAAACTCTGTGACACCTTCCAAGGGTATTGCTCAACAATCTTGGATTGCAAAGTCTTCTGAAGCTTCTCCTGATAAATCAAATCACTCCTCTACCAGAATGAGAAAAGTCATGAAAGAGCATAATCATTGAACAAAACCAACTTATTATGTTCAACGGTTAAAGCTACTGATGAAGTATAAGTCTAGAGTCTTAAGTTTCATAATGTTGTTATTTTGTTTACCTACAGTTTCTGTTATGTTATTTAAGAGTTTCAACTTCAATTAATCTATGTATTCTATTTGTAGTGGAAAAGGTCCTACCTTTCATGTTTTGCTAATTAATCCATGTACTGCATTTGTAGTGCAAGAAATTCCACCTTAGCTGTTTTGTTAATTACATATTTTCTCTTACTTGATAAATGTTCACATTTATATTATTTTGTACTTACACATAGGTCATCACACTAATCATATAAGCTAACAATTTGATAAAAATTTAGTTCATTTGGGTGAGAGCACAGGCATTTAAAGATATAAGCTCATCTATGAATCAAATTAAGTCAAGTTATTGTTTTGCAATACTAATTAACAATGCCAAAAAGCATAACACATTCAACCAACAAGCATAACATAAAAAACAATAACTCGGGTTATTTCTTGAACTCTTCAATTAGGAAGAGTTGTGCCTATGATTTAATACAAAAATTTACTTCAACAAAATTGCATGACTAAGTTATTCATCATGCCCACATGTTACATGGTCTACTCAATGTAAAACCCACTTATTCTAAATCATTAAGATATTGCTGCTTCATAAAAAATGAGCAACATAATAAACCTTTAACAACCAACACATTTGCCATGCTACAACTGTTAAGTTGAGCTTAGCCTCCTCCCTGCTGAGCTCTATTTGATCTCAAATAAGCTACACCTTCTCCCAATTGATATCATTTTTCATCTTTATTTTCCGGCCAAACCTTGACACAGGTAGGGCGAGCTCTATCTTCTTCAGGATGAACTTTATCGCCATATGAGGTCAAACTCTGACATTACCTCCATCCGTGTTATCTCATCTCCCACAAATTTATCCATGAGCTGGTCTGTAATTGTATCCTTAGTCGAAGACAACACATTATTAAATGATGAACAACAATATATGTTACTCATTCTAATCTGAAAGCATTCATAATGATACAACTTTCGATTTATTTGTATGATCCAAATAGCGAATATAATTCAATTGTTTCCTCAGTATTCATCCAGTAGTGTATTATAGGTTGTAAAAGTCATGAAATACTATTAGTATTATCACAAGTTGAATTATAAAGGTTAGTTATGATCTTCTTTTGCAACACAGCAATGACAACTTGAAAGATCACAACTGACATGGTAATTGCAATAAAACTCAAAATTTTAATAAACAAAGAAATATCTAAAATGTGGTTTTCATTTCTTTATTTTCTACTTTACATACAAATAGTTAAGCATAGTGCTACCAAGGCTTATTGGATTACCATCAGGATAGACTTTGTAATGAGTTCTTTACTTACTACTTTCAAAGACTTATTTAACAGGCAAACACGTATCATGTCTTTTCATCTAAGATTATCATTTTGCTTACTATATTAATTTTATATTGTCAAATCATCCACTGTGATCCCAGCAAAACACCTAATTCTGTAAGCTTTAATGATATCAAACCTTTACACTAACTGTAAGGATGAAGTGCTGGAAAACTGTTGTATGTTTTTGACTTGGCACAATAAATCCTACAACACTCAATATATGATAAGTTTGTTGTGATGCCGTGGTCAAAATTCAAAATAATCAGAAAGTTTAGCTGAGGTACAATATTCTGAAATGAGGAAACATTCAACTAGCCAAAATTTACTCTTCAGTTTGGAAATAGATATCATACACCATTTATGATCGTTATCAAGTGTTGTAGTCTTTTTCTCCATCTTTTCATCCAACCATTCATACAATAGTTTTTATGAAAAATATTTGCTACAAAGGCGAATGGAGTCCTAATATGATCCTTTGATAGCTAAATTGGAAAGACTCAGGAGGAAATTCATTTTGAACAAGAGGAAAAGAATCTTTGATTCAGATACAAATGTAAACTTATTTAACAATGGTTAGTTACTATACTCTTATTTATACTTTTTTCTGAACATAAGCAACAATATGCATGCTATTACATTGGAGTAAAACATTATATATAGCGGTGTAATTAGTACCGGATTCATTTGCTAGTATGTAATATAGTAGTCTTCCTACACGAATTGAATCTGATTATTTTTACTTACAAGTAATGTCCTTAACCAATGTACATTAACATAGTGTTGGAGCATGTAACTTCATTTTTTTTATGATACAAGCTTTATATATGACATTTTTAACTTATTACCTTTTTTTCCTTGATTCCATAAATTGCAGGAAATCAATCAAGTTATAATGAAAATTTACATCATACAACGACAATTTCACAAAGGAAGTCCATTATAAGTAATTTTTCAGAAATTCAAATGTCTTCTTCAAGTGGTTGTCAAGCTTTGACAGGAAGGACTATTTCTCAAGCTAATAAAGAAAGAAATATTAGAACATCTTTATCAAACATTTCAAATGGTGAGTTTCACAAAACTTATATCCTTTTTTAATAATTTAATTTTAGTAATTGTACTCATTCACAAAAACTTCTAACTTCTCCTTTGCTATACAGTGACCTCTTATATTACAACTAATGTCAACCAAAGTTGTGGTGGGAAGGAGAACAACGAATTGGACATAGTTCATTCTCTTGATTACTCAAATTCTAAAAAGCACAAACCATTAGGTAATTTAAACATTTTACATATGTTATGTGTAAATTACTGCTTTCAGACTATTTGACCTCTAATTATGCCAACATATAAAATTTTAGGAACAAAAACATTTACTTTATCAACTCCAACAATTAATCTCTTGTGTGTTGCTGAAAGTTCAACAAATCGGATATTGCCATCTAATAAATCCTTATTGACTTCAAACGAAGTGAGGTATGTATATTGTCGTCAATAAAATTTGTTTAACAATATATAGTCACGTTATTATACTTGTATTACTTTCTATGTTAAACTACTATTCCTTCTAAAGTCAACATATAAAATTCGATAAGTACTTGATACAAAGCTCAAGAGTAATTCAATCTGTTAGAATCAACAATTCATCTTTGTTTCAAAACTTATAATTTTGCATTGCTTAATCATCTACACAACTCTCAACTTTTCATGGCTTCAATCAAATTGATCCAATGAAAGACTTTGAAGGTAAGTTTTCCAAGATCATAATTATCTTCAATTTCATCCATGAATAATTTTGATAGTAGTTGGCAATTTAATTTTTACTCTTTTTACTATATATTTAGTTGTCAATGGTCATGATGATATAAATATAGAGTTGAATATGGATGACTATACAACTAGTGGACTTTATAATAGTGAAGGTCAGCTATATAAATACTATTGCTATTTAGATTTATTTATCTAAGGCTCTTTATGTGTTATTTTTTTTCTACTAACTTCAAGTTACTTAAAATATGCAGAAAGTTTATACATCTCTGATTTGAATATAGAAGAAAGTAAGTCTAGCTCATTTTTAAAAAAAATTTTATGCTTTGAATCAATAAAAATTGAGACATATATGTTCTTTTTATAACACAACTACATTCAATCTTAGAGATCTAACTCATGAATGTGAATTTTGCAAGGCTTTGACATAGTTTTCTAAAAGACTTGCAAGGAGTAAAAGACGTAACACTCCAAGGTTTTCACTTTGCTATAAGGAGGGGAAAGTTAAATTACCGAATCTATTACAACCTCCTAAAATTTTACAATAACTCTATAGAATGGATGATGATAAAGGTAGACATTTTCTGAAAAATATAAGGGTATTCAATGGAATGTTTGTATTCACTTCAATGGCTAGTAAAATTGATCACAACATCAATAATGTAAAAGAACCTCTAACTTTTTGTGCTTGGAGAACAGAATTATCATTGTATTGGAAGTTTAATTCCACCTGAGAATGAAAGACCAAAATTTGCACAACTTTATATATATGACAAAGATAATGAGATTGAAAATAGGTGCAATTTAGTCAGGTAGTTATATTACTTAAAATTAAATATCTATTATTCAATTGGCAATATTTTAAATCCCTTTTCATAATTGTGCCAGGGAAGCATTGGATATTTCATTAATAGATCATGACATTGTTTCTTCTTTGAGGTTGATGCTTGACGAGCACAATGATTTGGCAAAGTCATTCAGATATGCTAGAGACACATATAAGGAAGCTAACTTCTCAGAGGTCAGATTAAAGTTAATTAGTAAAAAATGTACTGATGGAAGAATATATAATTTGCCTATTGTATCAAAGTTACAGCTCTAGTTGTTGGTGCTATTGATGAATCAATACTTGAAAGAGACATACTTTTAGAAACACAACCCAAGAAGCTTAAAGTAATTGACGTTTTTCACCAAATGTATCTTGCATTGCAATATCCTTTACTTTTTCCTCATGGAGAAGATGGATATAGGCCAGATATATCTACATGTGATTCTTCAAGTCGTTCTTTAGGTAATAAAAGATTGAGGATAAGCATGAAAGAATTTTTTGCATATAGGATACAAGAAAGAATTGATGAAGCCTCTATCATACTCATATCAAGAAGGTTCTTTCAAAAATTCTTAGTAGATAGTTACATAATAGTAAAATCTAAAAAATTGAGACACATAAGGCAAAATCAGCCAAGATTAAGAGTTGATCAATACAGGGGGTTGTGTGAATGCTTAATGAGAGGAGAAACTGATGCTGTAGCAATAGGACAAAGAATCATTCTACCAAGTACTTTTATAGAAGAACCAAGGTACATGTTTAATAATTATAAGGATGCCTTTGCAATATGCAAGTATGCTGGATATCCAAGTTATTTCGTCACTATCACATACAACTCAGAATGGAAAGAAATCAAAAGATTTGTTAGAAAAAGAGGATTAACCACAGAGGACAGACCTGACATCCTATGCAGGGTATTCAAAATGAAATTGGATGAATTGATAAGATACTTGAAAAAAGGCTACATTTTTGGAAGAATTAATGGATGTAAGTCATATTATTTATGACATCTATATTAGTTTTTACTATTCTTAAAAATATTTTGTGATTTAGTTAATTCTTTATTTTGTATATGTTTTCACTATTGAATTCCAAAAGCATGGTTTGCCTCATGTACGCATCCTTCTATTCATTCAACAAAATTACAAGCCTCAATCACTTGATAATATAGATAGGTACATATGTGTTGAAATTCTAGACAAGGAAACAAATCCAAAGTTATATGCACTTATTGAAAAATACATGGTGCATGGCCCCTGTGGACATCATAATAAAAATAGCCCATGCGTGGTAAATGGTAAGTACTCAAAATTTTTTCCAAAAAGCTTTCGTCCAAGAACAATTATTGATGAGGTTGGCTTTCCAAGGTATAGATGTAAGGATAATAGAAGGACAATTAACAAGAGGCATTGCCTCTTGGATAATACTTATATAGTTCCTTACAATCCTACATTACTTTTAGAATATGGTTGTCATATCAATGTAGAATATACTTGCTAGACCCTAGTTATTAAGTATCTTTTCAAATATGTTCATAAGGAAAATGATATAGTCACCGCAGCTTCGTTTTGAGGTGAAGGAACAAATTCACCAATTATAAAGGTAGATGAAATTCGTAACTATTATGATTGTAGATATATTAGTTCCTGTGAAGCTATATGGAGATTGTTTGGGTTTGAGATACAAATTAAATAAGCTGCTATAATTAGATTGTCATTTCATTTGCCTAGACAACAACCAATAGTGTTCAAAGATAATTAAAATATTAACGATGTTATCATGCTGCTGATTTTAAGAAAACAATGCTACTAGGTTAGATGGAATACAACAAATTGTATCCTCAAGCAAAAAGTCTTACATTCAGTGAGTTGCCTACAAAGTTTGTTTGGAAAGATAATTGTTCAAAGTGGATGCCAAGAAAGCAGGGATTTGCCATTAGTAGAATTTCTAGGACATTGCGAAGATTATTATCTTAGACTACTATCAAATATTCAAAAAGGTTGCATTGGATTTGAGGATATTAGAACTATTGATGGTGTTCTTTATTCTTCATTCAAGGATGCATGTTATGCTTGGGGATTACTTGAAGATAATAAGGAATTTATTAATGCTATTGTTGAAGTAAGTTCTTAGGCTTCAAGTACATATCTCAGAAAATTATTTGTCATACTTTTGACATCTAACAATATTAATTGACCAAAGTTTGTGTGGGAAAAAAGATGGCAATCTATTTCTGATATTGTTTTGTGTATGCAACAAAGATTACTTTCATGTGAAGGTATATTTTGTTGTTAAACATATTAACAATACATAATTATGAAATATGAAAAACTTATGTTTTTTTAATTATATTTAACATTTTTATTTCAGATTTAATGCTATCAAATGAGCAAATTAAAAATGTGGCACTAGCTAATATCGAGGAGCTGTTTCAATCAAAAAGAAAGTCATTAAGCGAATATTCTAACATGCCACTTCTTTCTCAAGTGGAAATTTCTACTATGCAAATCATGTTATTAATAGAGGAACTGAACTTTGATAAGCAAGCTCTTTCTATTGAATTGGTTGGATACTTAAAAACAATTATACAAGAGTAGAAAATGGTGTATAATGAAATAATTAATGTAGTGTATAATAATTGTGGTATGTTCTTTTTCTTATATGGTCATGGAAGGACTAGTAAAACATTCTTATGGAAGACTTTATCTACTTTCATAAGATCAAATGGTGACATTGTTCTTAATGTTGTGTCTAGTGGAATTGCTTCTTCATTACTACCAAATGGAAGAATAGCTCATTCAAGGTTTAAGATACCTTTGAATATTAATAAAGACCCAACATGTAGCATAAGAAAAGGTAATATCCATGCAAAATTGTTGAACATGGCAAAATTGATTATCTAGGATGAAGCACCGATGCTTAGTAAGCACTGTTATGAGGCCTTAGATAGATCTTTGAAGGATGTTTGTAGATTTTCACCCGGTTATAATCCTGACTTGCTATTTAGTAGAAAAGTTATAGTACTTGGTAGGGATTTTAGGTAGATCCTACCTGTAATACCAAAGGGTTCAAGGCAAGATATTGTTATAGCTTTAATCAATTCATCATATTTGTGGTCTTCTTGCAAAGTTCTTAAGCTTACAAAGGACATCAGGCTTTCAATTCATTCTAATGGGAGTCAGAATCAAGATCTGATAGAATTTAGCAAATGGTTGTTAAAAATAGGGGATGGAGTTGCTAGGGTGAAGCTAAAGTTGAAATACCAAGTGATATTCTCATAAAAAATAATGAAACTAGTTTTGATAATTTATACAATTTGTTTATCTAAACATTTTAGAAAATTTATCCAATCAAGGAAAGGTCAATTCTTGCTCCTACCCTACAGGTTTTTAAAAATGTTAACAACTACATAATGTCTAAGCTTTCTGGAGAAGAAAAAATATATTTAAGCTCTGATTTATTGTGCATTAAAGAAGGAAACATGGAATCTGAATTAAATTGCTTTTCACCGGATATTTTAAATGGGATTAATTGTTCTGGACTTCCATCATATAAGTTAATTTTGAAAAAAGGTGTTCCAATCATGCTTCTGAGAAACATAGATCAAGCAAATGGCTTGTGCAATGGGACTAGATTGAAAATAAGGAGGATGGAAAACCAGGTAATTGAATGCTTAACAATTACTAGCAACAAGATAGGTGAGGTTATTTTGATACCAAGAATGAATGTGATTCCAAATGATGAGTCCATTCCTGTTAAGTTTTAGAGAAGACAATTTCCAATCATAGTTTCCTTCTCTATGACCATTAATAAATCTCAAGGCCAAACATTGTCTAAAGTTGGATTATATCTACCAAGACCAGTGTTCACTCATGGACAATTATATGTAGCTCTTTCACGAGTAAAAGACAAGAATGGATTAAGAATTTTGTTGGAAAACCATGATTATTCAACCAAAGGATGCACAATAAATGTTGCCTACAGGGAAATCTTCCAAAATGTGTATACAGATAGTAAATTAAGACTAATCTCAAATTTTACTATTACATAATTTTTATGCCCATCTGATATGGAGGAACTATTGTTCTGTTTTACAAGTGATTTAGAGTAAAGAATTCAGAGATGAAGGATAATAATTGGTTGACAAGTTTTACCAATAACAAATATCTGACAATCAGATTTATCCTTCACCATCAATTTTAAGTCAACATATTTATTTTGAACTTTTTCTCATAGTCTAAATTTTTGCAGTTTCTCCTTCAAAATATTATTTACAGCTTAACAAAATCCTACATTCTTTATTGTAATACTTTAGGTTCCTTAAAGTAATCTCAAATAATCACTAGAAGAATAATACTTCTATTTCACACTCAATTATATATTTAATAACACCCTAATATGAACTTCTATCACAACACTTATATATATATAATATTTTTACTAAATTGAACTGATCAAACAAATAGATTATTATCTTTATAATCTCATTCCCGTGCAATGCATGGGCTATAACACTAGTTTGACAAAAAAAACTTGGAACCAAATACGAAGAAGTTGTTTGGAATATTTTTACATTTTTGAAAATTATTTTAAAAATAATATTTTGAAAACTGTTTTAGGTAGCCATTAATAAAACTAACTAATTATGAATGTGCTATCACATTCTTTTTTATTTAAAAAAATAGAATTTCAAAAACATCTTTAAGCTTTTTCTAGTTTATGCTTTTAAAATACAAAACCCATTGTTTTTTTTTAATCAATCTAAAACAAAAAGCTAACAAACAAGTTTTTATTTTTTATTTTTTAAAAATAGAAATTATTTTACAAAACACTTTTCAAACAGTCCCTAAGGTTTTTTGTGGCTCAATGACATGATCACATTCATCTAATTAAATTACATTTGTGTGGTTAAAGGACTACATGTAAGGTTGAAAGAATAAGGGCATAATCACATCTGAAAATCCCCCCTCCCCAAGTGGAATTCATGAAAAAAGAAAATAACAAATAGAAGATGAAGCTTAGACTATCATATACCCATAACAATACCCATACCCTCTCCCTTCACTCACCAAAAGAACCTTCATGTATGATATCTGCCTATTCACTTATGCCTTTGATTTTCTTCTCTCAGAACAACCAGACTTAAGAGGAGAAGGAAGCACAATTGTTGGATCTGGAACCATGGGCATAGGTTGAAGCAATGGTGAAGAAGAAAGAGGTACCACTGGCGGAAGGGGAAAAATTGTTGTAGTTGCGGCTGATCCAGTGTGCGATGGCGAAGAGGTAATGGTAATGGGCAGCTGGGAAATGATACATAAGAAAAAAATCGACAGCCACAACAAGATAGAAGATGAACAACAAGCCTAGAACCTTCTCCACCACTATGGATGACCATTCATTGAGGCGGCATAGGTGGAGAAAAAATGAAACCTCATTGCCAGGTACACAGGAAAAAAAAATCAACCATCATTTTTCTCTTTTTTTCACTAATTTTTGTTTATATTTGTTTTATCAATTTTTTGGTATTCTTAGGAGGAGAAGGAGCTAGAAATCCCTGTGTTCAAAATCATCTTGGATATACTCATCATCCTCAAGCACCTTGCTGGGAAGTGCTCCCTCGTCACTTTACCAGAAAATCGGCCATTTGCAACCAGTTTTTTATTGCTAATAAGTGGAAACTAGTGGTAAAAATCATTTGCGACCAATTTATCAACAAATTTAGTCAATTGCAACTCCCTTGGTGTGAAAGTTATTAGTGACTGAATTAATTAGTCATAAGAACTAGCAACTGCAGTAGTGATTGAAATGTTGCAAGGTTCACAGGCTCAAGGTGACTTTTTTGTGACTAATTTTTTGGTCACAAACATGGAACTCCTAATTTCATATTTTGGTTGCTAAGTTTTGCGACCGATTCTTTGATTGCAAATGTGTGACTTCCTATTTGGCAAAAATCAGTCGTGAAATTGGTCACTAATTTATCGGTCATAAATAGGTAAAACAATGAAAAAAATAATTTTGAATTTTCTAGCTTCCATTTTTTAGAAATCTAGTATTTAGAAAGATATTAGCAATATAAAAAAGAAGGTAGTGTCTACTAAAACAAAAATATATATAAATTCAGAGGCTTCCATTACATTAAACATGCCAAACTATGAGTAATTTCCAACATGATTTCAAGTGTAAATATGTCTAAAAACTATCAATTACCGCTAAGCAAGCATCCCTTGTTATAGCTCTAATATCTTCCTCTCGAGTCTAGCGTCTAAATCATAGGGAGTGAGCCATTGTCATGATTGAAGACTATTGAGAACCTAAAAATTATTGCAAAATCTAGTGAGTCACAAAATTAACCCATAATATAAATGACATTCATTTGGAAAATTTAATTTCTTTCTTCATATTAGTGAATATATGCATTCTCAGAAGCACTCATTTCTTTTTATAAGAGTCTGAAAATCAAATTTGAGATCTTCTCTTGAAAAATCATGGTTAGACCATCCTTAAACAATAAGCTCTCTCCATTAATAGGATAAATCAACATATTATAGTAATATATATTCTTCAAAGTACTCACTTTGTCCTCTTTGATCTTGCCCATAAGCAAGTGCCCCTAAGATCAACCACCATTTTGAGTTAGATGGTAGCGTTTAAAGTGTTCATTCATCTCATGATCCATCCATCAAAATGTTAAATGAAATGGGAAATGATTATAAAATATGTTGGTCACAATTTGGTAATTATTACGAGAACAATAAAGCTAAAGATTTTTGAAATGGATGTTATTATATACACTATACATGGACTTTAAACAAGCATCAAGACCAAACCATATTTTCATAATACAAAGTAATACAATACATATTATTTTTTATTTGCTTTAGAATCCTTGAGAAAGTTATCACAGCTTAGGTTTTGAATGACAACAAAGTAAATTTTGTTAAAATATTTCGTAGAAATGACTAATGACCTGCATGAGTTTGTTTAAGTGCTAAACAGGAACTCTCTCATGTACATATAATTTATTTCTTGATATATTTTTAATATAATAACGATTCAACATAATAGAAATCTCATTTAAAGATATTACAATTCTTAATAATATTAAAAACAGCTTAGAAAATGAATTCTTGTATATAAGAAAATTGAGAAAGTAAGATAGAGCATCATAAAGTGTAGCTGGGATATTAGAAATTAGTCTAATACATCAAAAAGTGGCATGACAACTCACAACGATGTTTTCTTATAAGCGTATCAAGCATATCACCAACATATTTGTCTGTGTTCACAAATTAAGAAGTCTAACACTCTCTGAAGATCATCATTCAGCTCAGAAAGAAACTCAGCATAAGTATTAAAAACTTAAAAAATGTAGAAACTTATCAGAAACTATAGCATACATCAGCAACTACACAACGTCACAAGAAACTAAAAGGAAATTTGAATTTAAATAAAGTCAAAGCCTTAGAAAGTTATAATTGCAACGTATCAACTTTATACTTAAAAGTTCACCATCTCCAATGAAGTCTTTACAAAATGAGAAGTTCAGAAATCATGCTCTTTGTGAAGAATAGTTTCTGAAATACCTTCAAAATCAAATGGAAATGGTTTTCTTTATCACTGATACAACTAAGCATAGATATGTAGAAGACTAAATCCTAGGACACACAAGATTGATTAATATGTGTCAAGAGGAGAAAATATGAAGGGGCAACGATCATATTCAAAAATTCAGGTATAAAATTGCAATACATTCAAATTGGAAGGAATTTTTTGCAAGAAAGATATTCAAGCCTTCTATATACTTTCTGAAGTTCTATTCTTAATCAAATTTCAGTTTCTCAAAAGTAAAATCTTCGTTCTTGTATTCATTAGCTAGCATTCTTTGTAAGAAGCTTAGAAAGAAGCCTCTCAAGTGATTTCCTTTTACCATTCTTGAATCTTAGGAAACTTGAGTGTATTCTTGGAGTGAAACACCAAAACTTTTATTATATTGTACCTTGATCCAGTAGTGATTACTATGAGATTAACTTTGAGATGCTAGCAACCAAAACTACTTGTGAGTAAGGATTGATTGCACAAACTATTCACTAAGTTTGGCTTGAGAAGACTAGTAAAAGGACTATCTTGGATTCTCTTGTAAGAGAAAGAAGTTTAGTGGAACTCTCAACATTGTTGGTTGAGGACTAGATGTAGGCAAAGCTTGGCCGAACTAGTATAAATCTTTCTGTGTGATTATCTCTATCCCTTAAACTTATATTTTTTTTTGTGTGTGCATCCTTTCTTATGCATGGAATAAAACTATTTTATTAAGCTTTTTGAACTTATATTTTTTACTTAACACTTTAGAAAGTTACTTTCTAAAGAACATTAACACATGATTTTCGCTGCTTCAAGTCTTAAGACTTGATAGATTCTAAGTGTTTCAAAAAGAAAAGGTTTTTTGGAAGGCACGATTCAAACCTCTCTTCTCATGAAATTTATACACATCCTACATTTGGGGTCAAAGCTCAAGCCTTTTAGGGGTTGAGCATCCTAACAATTGCAGAGGAAAAAAAAGATCTTGGAAAGAATGGCCTACAACACTATGCACATTGCTTAGGAAAACTCCATCAATAGACCTCCATTCTTTGATGATGATGATTATCCTTATTGGACATACAAAATGGAGTTGCTCATCAAATACACAAGTCTTGACTTGTAACAGATAATACAAAATAATGACTACATACCTATCGAAGAGGTTTCAAAAAATGTTTTTTTAATGAAAACAAGGAAGGTGGACTTTCAACCACAAGGCAAGTCCCCATAAACATATGGACTAACCAATAGAAATCAAGAGTTCAAGTAAAATCAAGGCCAGATACTTTCTTATGTGTGCCCTAAGTAAAGCTGAATATGACAAAATTATTGCTTGTGACATGGCCAAGGAGATCTAGGATAGGTTGCAAATGCTCCATGAGGGAATGGATCATGTGAAAGAAACAAAGACAAACATGTTGATGTATCAATGCAACATGTTCAAAATGATTGGTCATGAGAACATTGATGAGATGACCATGAAATTCGTGCATGTCATTAACTAACTCAAAGGTTTGGGTAGGAGATACTCAAACTCTGAGATTGTTAGGAAGAGCCTAAGAAACCTTCCATCTAAATGGCTTCCCAAGGTCACATAAATCACAGAAGCTAAGGATCTTAAGACTTTTAGCTTAGATGCACTAATATTTGGTCTTTGAAGACTCATGAGGTGGTGCTCCTTGAAACTCATAATGGGACCATGAAAAGAAAGAAATCTGTGGCACTGAAAACTTCCTATAAAAGGCAAAATCCAGGGAAGGCAATGAAAGCTACAGAGGTTTCTAAGGAGGAAAAAGACTCAAATGAGGATTTTGAAGAGAATTGAGATGAGATCTCTATGGTAATAAGAAAGATGTCAAGAGCATGGAAGAGTAGATTCAAAAAGAAGAAGAAGACTACATTTAGAAAGGATAAAAAGAGCAATAGAAAGCTTGATAATGTGAATTGCTACTATTATGGTGAGAAAAAGACACTTCAAAATTGACTACCCAAATCTGAAAAGATTACATAAAAAGTTCACTCTTAAGAAGAAAAGACTACTGGCAATGTGACTCTGAAGATGAGAAAGAAGGTTCAGAAACTTAGGATGAGTTAGAAGATGTAGCACACTTATGCTTTATGGTTGAATATATTTCTAAAGAGGAAACTGAGATCAAAGAATCTTCTGAATTTGAGCTTTCTTATGATAAGCTTTTAAAATTATATGATGAGTTATTTGAAAATTCTCAAACTTTAACTTCTCATTATCTGTTTCTCTCAAGAAAAAGCATAAGAAAATGTCTTCATAGCTTGAGAAAGTGAAAACAGATTTTGAGAATCTAAGGCTTGAAAAGGAAGAGCTCAAAGAAGAAAACAAGTTTTTAAATGTTATAATAAAAGACTTAGAAACTGAAGTTTCTAAAAAGGATCAGAAAGTCTAAAAATAGGTTTATGAACTTGCAAGAACTTCTCAAATCTAACATTGTAAAGATAGTAAATGGTTTCAAGCTTCTAAACATGATGCATGGTTTTGCTGCAACTTCATCTTTAGAAGTAACAGTTAAAACTGCCTATGTATTCTATTATAAGAAGGGACATCTACCTCATAGATGTGCTATGTTAAATAAAACAAAAAATAGGTCAGAAACCACCCTACTAGTACAATCACCACAAAAGGATAGAAAGAAAAATATGGGCACCTAAAGTAAACCTACTCATTTGCAGGTGTGTCTTAAGACACATGTTGACAAAGATGACATGTGATACATAGATAATGGCTATTCCAGACGCATGTTAGGATAGAGAAAGTGGTTCAAAATGCTAAAATCCAAGAACTTAGGATCAGTGAAATTTGTTGATGGAGGAAAGCAAAAGTCATTGTATTAATGATGATTATCACAAAACTTCTGATGTTCTTTTGGTTGATGGTTTAGCTCACAACCTACTAAGCATTAGTTAATTTTGTGACCAAGGTTTTAACATATGATTTGAAGACAAAGGCTGTCATATTGAATCTAGTTTCTGGACAAGTAATACTTTCTAGTAAGAGACATGATAACACTTATGTGTTATTCTTGGATGACCTCTTAGATTAGGATATAAATGTTAGCTCTAAAACTCTTCAGAAAGCATTAATGTAAAATGTTTTGAATGATAACACAACCAATTTTGAGAAAATATTTCAAAGAAGGACTAATGTTTCCCCTAAGTTTCTTAAAGCATCAAACAGGTTATCACGTTAGCATAACATCGTTCTTAAAGCGAAAATATTTTCACATGGCATGTGCAAACTATTTAATCTCATTTAAAGAGAAAAGAACTAAATGAAAGTGAAAATTATATTGTAGAATGAACGAATATGTGCTCAACATATTAAAATTTTTTATCAAATACAAGAAACCAAGATGTGACTTCAGAAAGTACGTTTTAAGTGAAGATTTCAAGCTAACTCTGAAGCAAGTGTGTTATACAGCCTTCAATCATCATGATCGCAATCATATCATCATCCACAAGCTTTGATTGAAAACTGAAGGATCCAAGATATATCAAGGAACTAATACCGCCTCTAGATTGCTCTTCAAGACACAAAAGAAGATCAACACATGTTACTTGGAAAACAAATCAAAGGGAAACTGTGATATTTGCAGATCTTTTATACATAGAGATGTTGTGCTTACAAAAACAAGAGACTGTGAAAAAGAAAAAAAGCTAAAATGTTGAAAAAATTCCTCCTCATCTTTTCTATAAAAACATTACTACTTGTAATCAGTTCCATCATGTAAAAAATCTTCTTTCTATATTCTTAGTAGATCATATATTCTTCCTTGGAAAAATTGATAGAAAGAAGTCATTCACATTTTTTAGATCTATTACTGTATATCTTAAGAAAACTTGAGTGTTGGTTAGTGTTGAGTGAGAAACCCAAACACAAAACCTTTGTAACTCTGATCCAGTAGTGATCGCTGTGAATTGGTTTGGAGAAGCTGGTCAAAGACCACTCAAGATGTGACAGCAGAGTGTACTTGTTGGTCACTATATTAGCTTGGAGAGGCTAGTTAAAGACTACTCAGGTTATGACAGCAGAGTGTACTTGCTGATCAGCATGTTAGCTTGGAGATGGTTAAAGACTACTTAGATTGTGATAACAGAGTGTACTTACTCGTTACTAGTAAGAGTTTGGAAAGGCTAGTAAAGACTATCCAACTTTCTTGAGTTGAGAAAGGCTTTAGTGGAATTCAACGGTTGTTGAGAACTAGAAGTAGAAAGGTTGGCCGAACCAATATAAAAACTTCTGTGCAATAATTTCTTCTCCTGTATCTTTCTTTTATTTACTATCTTGTGTTTATTGTTTTGTGTTTTCTGGAAAACTAGTTCTTACACGTTATATTACATATCTAAGTTCAGAAAGTTACTTTCTAATATAACTAACATTGTTTCTACTGCACTTCAAGTTTAATAGTTAGATAGTAAATCTGTTTAAGTTTTCAGAAACCGAAAAGGAAAGAAAGGCGAAGCATGATTCAAACCCCTTTAAGTGGTGTTCTCGGTGCACCTCGAAGGGAATCATCCTCGAAGTAGACATTGTACTCGTCATACAAGCCAACAAAGAACAAAGAAAATGGTCAGCACTGCGTTCCCACAAACAGTTCTAATGTGATGAGGTGGAGCAATGAGATAAGGAGCTTATATCATCACCCAATAAGGTTGACGGACTTAGGAATGCAAGGTGACCGCAGCTCTTCCTGTCTCCCAGGTGAATGGGGGTGTGTACCTGTAAGGACTCTACTAGCAATTAAGCAAAAGCTTAAAGAGATTTGAGGGTGCAAGTAAACGTAAAAAATATACGTGGAGTCCATGGAGATATTTAGAGAGGCAACCCCAAGGTGGTAGTTGAAGTAAAAAGGCTAATCGTGTGTCCCCTGCATGGTGATCCCACGTTCTCCAGTTCGTGGACAAGACATAGAGCGAGGAACATGGCCTTGGTAACTGCTGCCTCACGTAGGTTTTCTTCACACTCAAGGTGGGATGAGGCCCCGAACCCTGATTCCGGAAGGCATGGGCTATTTCATAGTTCACATTCAACCCATGCTCTTATCCATAATAATATTTAATCTAAAATTTACTTTTGTTCATTCTCTAATACAGAAAAATACAATATAAACAAGGTTATAAAAAAGAAATAATATGTAACATTTTGAATTTATAAAAAAATAAAACATAATTAAATGTTATATAAATGATATTTTGAATAGTATTACTTTCTTTAAAATTTTAGTTATATATATAATGTGTCTATATCTTATAATTTTTTAATTTTAATGTATCTCACAAATTCACATTGTGTCGTGTTCCATGTCAATATTTGTTCTTTATAGGTTAAATCTTACAATTATCATTTGAAAATATACGTAAATGAGATCACTTGAACGGACAAGGTGGAAAAAATTTACAGGCCTTGAAATTGAAGGCAAAATAAAATTAAAATTACATGATTGGATAGGTAATTTACGTAGTTGACAACCGCTGCAGTGGCACGAGGTGTGCCTGCGTATGACTGGGAAGGTGAGATTGACAGTACGAGTTGAGTGACGAGGAGAGGCGGAGGAGGCTGCGCAATTGCGATTGGCGCTCACTCTCTATGGCCGAGCAAGACAACCTTCCTTCCGCTGACCCCTCCTCTGCACCACCCCCTTCCCCTCCACCTCCTCCCTTTGATCCCACTCGAAGTAAGTACTCTCTTCCTTTCCCTCTCCCTCACTTCTACCCCCTCTTCCCTACCCTTCATTCTTTCTGTTCACTTGTCATATGCTTTACACTCCCCGCCACCGTTTCTTCTCTCCTCCTTTTTCGTCCCCTCTTCTTCCAATTTCTGGGGCGTGCAAATTTTATTATGATTTCCTGAAAAAAGATCAGAACTTTGTCCTTTTCAATTTTAGGGGTTTCAGTTTCTCTGTTTATTTATTTATTTTGTGGTTTTTTTTTTTTTGGGGGGGGGGGGGGGGGTGCTGCTTTTACAGTATGCTATATTTAAGTGTAGGCAATGTTTCTGTACTAGTAGCAACGACTTAGATATTTATCATGTCCCTTTTGAATGGGTTGCACACTTGCGCCTATCCTATTTTTCCTAGGAAAGAGTTAGGGTTTGAATATCCAAATCTGGGATCGAAAACATGTGTGGCTTGGTTATGGCATTAATGGATTTCACCCGCTGTGATTCATGTGCGGATACTGATTATGAGTGTGTGTTTAATGATTGTTAAGTGAAAAAGCCTTGGTTAAGAGATGTTGGTCTTAGCTAGCTTCAAGTAGGTGTCCATGGTCATCATTTAGAAAGGAGAAAAAGAAACAAATTGAATTCCAAGTTTTTCGTTTTCTGGAACTGTGCTTTCTTTGAATTTTACTTCTTGTCATTGCTCAGGGAATGGGTTTTGGATTGATGATATTCTGTTTTCATATGAACGGTGCCTTGTTTTATTTTTTTTATTATTGTATTTTTCAATAATGAGACTTGTATCCATTATGAAAGTTAGAAATCTTAATATGTTGTTTTCCTGGTCCTGATTTGTTTCATTTTTTTATTTTTTTTATCTTTGACAATGAGTCTCACTGTCTTGCTCCCTTTTTTGTTTGAAGTGGTTGGTATAATCAAAAGGAAGGCCATGATAAAAGACTTGGCTGCTGTATATCATGCAGAATGCCTTGCATACTGTCAAGAGCTTTTGGAACTTCAAAGAAAATGGGAATGGGAAGAGGTCAGATGCAATTTCCAATTTTCAATTTGTAAATTACATTTTGATTATATGCACCTCACTTTTGAAGTAGCTTCCTATTATAACCTCTTACATGCGAGTGTTAAACTCTAGGCAAGCGTAAGTTGCAAGCATCTGTGTTGCTATTATTCATAACACAAAACTATCAAACTACAATGATCCACTAATTGGAAGGGAGAAAGCGAAAGAGATAGATGGGGAGATTCTTTCTTACTAATATCTTTTGTTCATAGTTGTCAATGGTGGATGGTGGCTCACGGTGGAGAGGCCAAAATCCGCGAAGCCATTTGACAACTATGCTTTTGTTGGATTGAAGCATGCTGAAAAGTGGATTCAATTTGAATGAATCATCCATTGTCTTAAATTTGGGGAGATGAAATCTCACTAGTCTACAACTAGAAATTTTATGGCTTCTGAATCATTTAAGCCCGATCATTTGGATGGGCAGAACAGTAAATCAAAGAGGAGCTAATATTGGAAGAGTGAGAACAGAATGATATTTGAAATAAAGGTTCAGCAAACATAGAGTGATCTGATGGTGATGAAACTTATTTGTTTGAAACAAAATGAGGACAATCTAGGGCCTGTATTTTGGTAGTGTGACAGTCTTCAGAAAATGAAATATATATTCTATAATAATTATGAATGACTTCTTGGCAACAATTGGTTCACTTTAGAGAGATGGCTTTTCTTTTGATTAGAAGGGCTAATGGGTATAGATTCTTGTTGGCTCTTCCTGAAAATGAACTTTCACAATGACAAGCTAAGGGTGCATTTGGTTTCAGAAAATAGTTTTCAGTTTTCATTTTATGTTTTCCTATTTCTAGATTTTATAAAGAAAATACTGGAAACTGTGAAAATTATAAAATCCAGTTTTCAGTTTTATTTTTTGTATTTTCTTTACAAAATCCTGAAAAACAAGAAAACTGCAAACTATTTTCTGAAACCAAATACACCCTAAGTCTATGCTTTTTCCCCGTTCAAAATTAATGTGATTATAGATTAATAAGTTGGAAGCATACCACACCACAAGTTGTATGGTTTATGTTTCTTGGATTCATTATACAAAATAGTGCAGAGATAGAGGTAATATAAATCATAGATTTAAGTTGGTGGATGAAACGCATGAGTGCTTCGGGTATTACTTGTAACTAGAAAATACCACTCAAATTTAAGGAAAACATTTACTGCACAGATTTTTGACATGCAATGTTGCTTGCAACTGAGTGTTGGATGATTAAAAATACCAGACTAATTAAAGAATAAACTCAATATTATAGGGTGAAAATGTTTACAAACAAGAATGTTATGTTGGATGAGTGGACACGATAGATAAGATAGGATTAAGAATGAATACATTAGAGAGTTAGTTGGAGTGGCTCCTATTTTAGAAAAGATGGTTGTATCTTGCGTTAGTTGGTTTGGTCATTTATAGAGAAGAGTATAGTTAAGCCGGAGGGAAGCTCAATTGTTAGAGGTAGAGAGATATCAAAAATCTCTAGTTTTTTTTGGTAAGGTAAAAATCTCTAGTTAAAACCATTAAGAATGATTTAGATTTAAATGATTTGTCTATAGATGTGGCTTATGATGGGACATTGTAGCATCATTTGTTCGATGTAGCTGATCTCATCTAGTGGGAAAGGCTTAGTTGGTGGTGGTGCCGTTGATGGTGGATTACCAAACTTTTCAACTTGCCTTCCCCTTAAACTATTTGTGTAAATTCCCATTGGCTCCCATGGGATGTTCCAAAAATAGATTTGAAGTGCATTATACATGTGGATATGGTCAATTTCCATTTGAAGTATTATTGTATACATTACTTCAATACTTCCTTGAGATGATATGGCTCTAATAATCTGTTGAATGATTATGTTGTATCAATGTTTCTAACTGGCTTTTCTTCGGGTGACTTAGTTATCACTTCATATAATGATTTGCTTTAATGGGTTGTATTTTTTTCTGTCTCAATCATTTTTGCCTTGTATTGACTTATAGCCTCCAGAAGATTCAAGAAAGGAGACAGTGCGGCCCTCCAAACGCACAAAAAAGACACGATAGGTATGATAAAAGCATATTCTCATTTGTCATTGCAAACGTAATTTGGATTCCATTGTGCCCTTTTCTTTTCTAAAATTTTCATAACAGCAAACCTTATATAAATTATAGGATTTTGCCCTAAGCATCGACTTGTTGTCAGGAGGGTGAATCTGAATTCAGTGGGCTCATTGTACCTGGATCCCCTTCCAACATCTTGAATGTTCTTCTGTTTTTCTTATAAATTTTTCCAACCAGTACATGTTGGTAGACATGACTGTAGTATCATTATTTAAGATAGGGCTGAACTAAATTTTGATTTTTTCCTTTATACAGTGTTTATGTTGTATGCAAAGGTGTCGCGTGCATCATATGTAAAGTTGGTGATCCAGAAGCATGCTGCCGGTTTTAGGTTTTTCCTCTCCTAATCATATACATTTTATGTAGTACTGAACTAGTGATGTACTTGCCCTGCAAATGCCTGAAGGCCATCATTTGGGATCACCTTGATCAGCCTGTACTTGGAAAGCCTCCACTGGATGATGGGGTAACATCTGAGTTTTGTAGTTTGTTGTATAGAATATCATTTTTTTTTCCCTATATTCTGTTTTGGGCATAAGCAGTTTTTATATAGTTTAGCTTTCATTAGACTTGTATGTTTCTCCTGTCCGAAGTAAAGGATGGAAGAAAAGTTTACAGCTCACTTATAACGATAGTCGTGAGAGTAGCTGCTGTATGGAACTTTATACATTTCTGGGCTCAAATCATTCAGTCTCAAATCTACAGTCTACTTTTGACCAGAGAAGCTAATGCCTTCTTTGGTTTGAGTTTTTGATTTTCAGTTTTCCAGTTTTTCAGATTTTGTGCAGGAAATACTGAAAATTCAAAATCTACAAATTTCAGTTTTCAGTATTTCCGTTGTAAAATCCTGAAAATTGAAAAATTAAAAATGAAAAATGAAAATTCAAACCAAACAAACTATAAGCTTTTTAACTTGATGGGGAAAGAAAAGAACAATTTGTTCCGAGGTAGTCTACTGTATGGATAATGAACAAAACGATGTTATAGGTGATTGTCAAATGGTGAAAATGGATGTAACGAGGCCTTCAGGTTCCCCTACTTGAAAAAGAAGCCATATATTTTTTTTTTATTTTTTGACGAAATTAAAAATTTTATGTGAGGTTATGAAATATGGGGGCATGTAAGCACGCCATTAAGGTAGCACCCACCAGATGCGTAATGAGAACCTGAAATCGGCATATTCTCTCTAGATTTTTCTTTGATGAATTCTGCTGTTCATTCGGATTTTGGCTCGAAATTTCATTCGAGTCAGGAACAAAACCATTTGGTATCCCGCATCAGTAAGAGAAAGAGTCCACAGGACCAAATTCATCCAGATTAACAACGAGTTCTTTGTGACCACTGAAATCTTATTTATACGATGATTTAACCAAGTACATTCAGTGAAAGGTAAGCCTGGCTTTTTCTTGTTGGGTTTTACTTCTTAAGTTATTGGTGTAACTTAAGATCTACCTGCTATGAACAGCTTTGTATAATTATAAAATGGCTCACATAGCTAACATTTGTAATTTAAAATTTATGTAATGACATAAATTAACATTTTTTTTTTATTTTAACTAAGATAATAGGGATAGGGGATTGGAAGAGGAGTCCAACTTGCAAGTTGCAACTTGGTTTATCGCTAGATTGGAGACTTACTTGTGAAATAAACTAACATTTAAGTTGGATAAAAGAGTAGATGTTATTATCAAGAACCAAATGTCTTACTCCTTATCAAGAGATAATCATTCTATGTGCAAAACATGAAAATAGATTTTCTCATGTAGATTTTTCACATGATATTATCTTATGTGATTTCTCACCATTAATTTTAAAAGTGAGACTCAAGCATAATGTGACATAAGAGAATTAATGGTAAAAAAACACACATAACAAGGTTATGTAAACAATTAATATGAGAGAATCAATTTCTTAAAAAACATATGACTAAATGATGTATGCATCCTTATCATTGAAAAGATTAATTTTGGTCTATTGAAAAAAAAAATGATCTCTTTCATAACTACCTCTTCACCAGGGTATCAAGTTTTTCATTTTTGCCAAAGTTTACTAAGATCTAAATACCAATAATAGGAGGTCCATCAATAGACCTCATTGTTTTGCAGTACATGTTAATCGTAGCCATTTTTCTGTTATTCTTACACTTGTTATAATTGGTCATGCTTCAGAATATCAATGCCCTTGACATGCTTTGACTTGTCCGTAACACGTAGCGATTGGTCAGCACCAAAAGCATTAGACTGGTCTAAAGAAGCAATCATGTATACTTTTTAAGTCAAAATGTCAAATTATTAAAAGAATGCTGATTCACAAGTACAACTCGTCGGTCATGAAGCTGCTGAATAACCATATCACAAACTTTTTGCCTGGCCAGATGCTATTCTCTGCATTGGGGGTACCGACTCCATATAGCAGACTCCGCATTCTCTGTAGTAGCAAAATGAATGCCATTCGCTATGAGTATGATTTGTTGTCTCAAGCACAAATTCTAGATTTGCAACTGTGAAGGGTTGAAAACAACCACCATGGCTGAAAATTTCCAGATGTTTGGAGAGACAATGGTTAACACCAGTCAAACTAAGTTCCACTATTCACAAAGAAAACCCTTACCCAAAACCTGATAGATTTGTATCCGAAAGAATATCCTGGTCTCGATATGCCTCTGTTCGCTTCTCAGGAATTGACACAAGCCCTTTTGATCACTATCTGGCTTCTCCTCTTCCTACCCAAGACTGTCCGCCAAGGCACCTTGTCTTTCTGGGCCTCAGAAATTGGAGACTCTTTATCCTTGCCTCTTTGGTAAAGCTTTCATCTAGTTGCAGCTTCCTCAAGCGCTGGGTTCTTATGCTATTTCTAAGAGTGTCCTCTCGATTTTATCCATGCATGCTTCTCTTCAACACTAAGATCTTCCCTGAATTCACCACTCCAACGTCCTGCTGCCAATCAAACCAAAACTGCAATGAAAGCATGTTCCTTATTTCAGTCAGGAACAAAACTCCTTGGTACCTCTCCCCAACTGAGAGAGACTCCTCAATGACTCCAGTTCATTCAAATCATACAATCTACTAATGAGTTATTTCAGTCTTATAGGTCCTATTTAAATAATGACTTATCCAGGTAAATGAAATCTAAGTAGACATAAATAAATAATATTAACAACTGTCATAATCCTGTCATCTTTGTAGTTTTTCCTCCAATTTACAGTTCCCAGTATTAACAAATATCATAATGATCCCTCCAACAAGACAATGAAAAATCTGAGTCAATACTAGATTCAAACTTCTATAGAAGTTGATTTCCCAATTGAAAAAGTATTTCTTATATATAGCACTTAAGTCAGACCAAAATAGCATTCTCTTCAGGCATGGCAACAATATAATAATGTTAAGAAGATTAGCTGCTATATGAAACTTTATACATTCAGCCTAAAAATTTTTTAAGCTCAAATCTTTTGAAGAGAAGGGGAAAAAAATCAAATGTTTAGCTAAAGAAACTATTAATGATGGCCAAATGATGAAATGGATCACCAATTCTGCAATAACAAAACCATCTTAGACAAGTAAATGTGCTAATAAGCTAACAATTAACATGCTCAAGGTGTAATTCTTTACTTGATTGCAGTAGCTGATCAATTCTGCAGCCTTATCTTGATGTTCTCTCCAATGAGACAATGAGAAATTGATTAGAAGGTGCTGGATTCTAGCTTCTAATGTGGTCAGTTTCCCAGGTGAAAGTATTTGTTATGCACCTCTTAAAGTCAGACGACATAAACATTCTCTTCACACATGCAACACCCAAGGATCTCGGGATACTCCATGCGAAGCTGATGCTTTAATCTGCTAGCTCAACACCACCAAAAGGGTAAATACTAGCACCTTCCATGACACAGGAGGTCAAACTGGTCAAGATGATGGTGCATCATGCAAGGTATAAGATATAGTTAGTAGATGAAACCTGCCAATTTCTACCATCACACAGCCTCCACCATGCTAGACACACTGCTTTTCCCAGCAACGCATATATTGACCAAATCAAAATGAGAACCCCTTTGACTCTCACTTTCAATCCAGCTCTTGCCAGGCATCTTCTTAACCCCTCTATCCTCCATTAACTTCCTGATCGCTAGAGCATCATTCCACCGGCCAACTGCTCTATAAATGTTACCGAGCAGAATGTAACTTAAATGGAAGTCAGGTTCCAGCTCAATCATCTTTTTGGCAATGCGTTCTGCCGTGATATAGTCTGAGCATTTAGTGCAAGCTCCAAGAAGAACTGCCCAGAGTGATTGATCGTATCTGCAATCCGCATTCTCTAACAAAAATTCAGCCTCCTCTACTAGTCCAGCACGACCAAGAAGATCAATCATGCAATTGTAATGCTCAACCCCAGGCTTAATCTCATATTCCTTTGTCATCAAAGAAAAATATTTTCTCCCTTGATCAACCAAACCGGTATGACTACATGCGAAAAGAACATTAATAAAAGTAATATAGTCAGGCTTCATCCCCTCTCCGATCATATCCTCAAACAAGGCCAGCGCTTCCTCCCCTCTTCCATTCTGTGCAAACCCACCGATCATCGAGTTCCATGTTATCAAATTCCGAACTTCCATACGCAAGAACAATCTATTCGCAAAATCAACACACCCACATTTCGCATATAGATCAACCAATGCCGATTCTACTATAACATCCCTCCAACCGCCCTTCCTCACATACTGAGAATGAACTTCCTTGCCTTGTCTCGCAGCAGCCAGCCCAGAACATGCACGAAGAATAGTCCCAAAGCTGTAAATATCCACAATCCTACTCTCCCTAACAAGATTGAGCACAGTCTCACATTCCCCATTTTGACAATACACGCCAAGCATAGCTGTCCATGACACCGAGTTCTTATTCCTCATCCTATCAAAAACAATCCTAGACAAGCGAACCGAACCACATTTACCATACATGTCCAAAAGACTACTCTCAACAACCACATTGCCACAAATCCCCGAAGTAACAACCCTACCATGCACCTCCTTGCCCTGCCTCAGCCACCCCAAGTTACCACAAGCAGCCAGCAACGTCCCAAAGGTAAAACCATCCGGTGCCAACCCGCAACCCCTATGCATCGCGTAGAACAACTCCAAGGCTTCCTTAAACCTATCGTTCCGCGAAAGCGCCGATATAACCGACGTCCAACACACGGCATCCGGTTCAAGCAATTCATCAAACAGCCGGCGCGCATCCTGAGCCTCACTGTTCCTCCCATACATATCAATCAAAGCACTTGAAATGACGCAGTTGGAGCCAAACCCGCGGCCGAAAACGACAGCGTGGAAGCACCTCCCAAGCGTCAAGTGCCCGAGGTCGGAGCAGGCCTTGACGACGGAGGAAAGAGTGAAGGCATTGGGCTCAACACCGAGGCCCAACATGTGGAAGAAAAGCCTCAAGGAACCGCTGGGGTCGCCGGTTTGGACGTAGCCGGAGATGATGGAGGTCCAGGAGATGACGTCCTTGAAGTGGAGGGCGTCGAAGAGGGTGACGGCGTCGTGGAAGCGAGGGGAGAGCTTGAAGTAGAGGGAGAGGAGGCTGTTGCCGACGAAGCGGTCGGTGTCGAGGGCGGACTTGTGGAGGCGGGCGTGGAGCTGGGCGCCTTGGAGGAAGGAGGCGGATTTGGTGCAGCTCTGGAGGAGGGCGGCGTAGAGCATGGGGCTGGGTGTCGAGCTGTTGAGGGATTTGAGGACAGCGAAGGCTTGTGGGAGACGACCATCTCTGCAGTGTTGGAGGATCTGGGACTCCTTCGTTGGTTTGGTGGTGGGGGCGGCGAGGAAGCTGCAGCGCCGCTTCAAGTGGAGCTGCTTCATGAACCGGGTGATGTGCAACCCACCGCGGGGGGTGTGTGGAGAAAGGGTTATATTGTTTTGACATAAAAAAAAAAAAAAATAGGTGCTCATGGGTGTCCATTTAAGTCTAGTGACAGAGGAATAAGGTAAAGAATGATAGTTGAAAAGTGGTAATAATATTTTAACATTTAAAAAGTGGGTGTTTATTTAGATATTTATTTTATAATAATTGAATGTGATGATGATCTCTACCTATCCTTAATATCCATCATATTCAATGATTATAAAATAAATGTCTAAATAAACAGTCACTTTTTAAGTGTCAAAATATCATTAGTTATTGAAAAAAACATATTTCTTCAAAAGGCTACATGAACGTGGGAAATTGATGTTGATATGGATCACGATGTTTAACATTTTAATATGGGAGTTAAGGAAAAAATACAATTGGGATTGAAAAAAGTAACCGCACTTGGAGCTTGAACAATTAAGATTCACCGACCATTTCTAAAATTAAATGAAAGTGGATAGTGCATGGGTAGATTGTAAAAGAGCCAACGCACCATTTCCACTTATGTTCCATTATTAGTTCCTTTAATTTCTATTTTTGTTTTGGTAGTAAAGTATTCGTTGATAGTGGATTACATTCCCATAATTTCTTTTTGTTTAATAGTAACAGTATCAGTTGACAGTAGATTATTTTCCTACACTCATCCCATAATAATTTAACTGGAAACGTAGTATTTTGGTGTTTTCTTTGCTCAAATTTCATGAGTAAAATTGACCCATATGAATGTATGTATGCATTTTCTACTAACATTTGACTCTGTCAGTTATGCGGAAAAGTAAATTAAATAAATATAAAATTTTAATATATAGATATAAACAAAAAAAATTAATACATAGATGTGGTAAAAAAAATATGTGAAAAATTATAAAAATTCTTTTGATAGAATATAATATCTTCTCTCTTTTATATATTTTAAGAGCTTCTATTTAGGTTCTTTTATTATAATATGTAAAATTGAAAATAGTGCATATAAAGTAATGTTTTTTAACAACAATTTACATACAAATTTTAAAATATCATAATTAATATATTGATCTATAAAATTGAAGTTTTAAAATTTTTGTTTTACTACACATAATTGCATTTTATAAGTATTGTTTAATTGTTAATAATATTTATAATAAATTATTTTTTTATATTAATTATTTATATTTATAAATTTATGTTCTAATATTATTATTTTATATATATTGTAAAAGGGAATAAATAGAAAAAAGAGTCGTACATTAATAAGTAGAAATAAAAGAAATAAAAAATACTGATCCCAAAGAGTGTGATGAATCATAAATAGGATGCTATTTTATTAAAAGTAGAGATAAGTATAAATATAAATTGAATAATACTAATTGTCGCAACTCCAATAATTCATATTAATTGCTATGTGGGTGTGATACTGAAAAGCTTATCAAAGAAGCTCTTTTATTCAAATTATTTTGAATTTTGAAAAATCTTATGAGTGAAGTTTAATCAAAACACTAAAACATACTTGACCCAAATACCCAATAAATTTGTGCCATTTGTTGAAAAAAGAAATTTCCTAAATGAATACCAAATGTTATATTATGGATGATGCTATTAACTTTCTTTTACAATAATAAGTAGATTGCACTCATTTAGTTTAGGAACTGACACATAGATTCAGGGGTTAATTAAGGGTATTTTTATAAGTTTAAATTTTGAAAAAGAAATGGGTGAAAGAAATGATATAGTACAGTAAATTTTATATTATCAAAGAGTAAATTTTATATTATAAGTTCTTTAGTTTTCTTTATTCTCTCCCAAAATTTAAAATCACATGGACGTTCTAAAAGATTAACTTTTATTAACTATTAAAAAGAATATAATAGAGTTTATCTATGCTTTAATCTTTGAAAAAACTTTACGTTAACCCTTAACACTTTAATTTTCAAAAAATTAAATACATACACTTCATTTATTAGAATTATTATATGGCATCTCTCTTTATTAAAATCAATTATATTTATTTATATGTCTGATTGGATATAAATTAAACTCTACTAATAATACTATTTATTATATTTTGATCTTGTATATTCTTTATTTACATCTTTTTTATTTTTTCATCATTATGCAATTTTTTAATTATTGATTTTTATGAATAATAATCAAAATGAATAATTTTTAATGTTACAATAATAAGATGTATAAAATATCTAATAAGCATATAAAAGGTAACATGTTAAACTGAAATTTTACACTCAATAAATTTAAGGAAAAATTATCAAAATATGATTAATTTTGAGTTAAATATTATTTCATAAAAATAAAATATAATAAAAAAAATTTTGCACATCTAAACGTTTTTTGCAGTTTACGCGTAATTAAAAGATTAGAATTATATTTACATCAATTTATTTTTTATAAAAAATATAAAAAATATTTTTATTAAATTAAATAAATATAATATTTTCAAAGTAAATAAATTAAAATATATTAAATATTTATATTTAAAAATTATTGTTAACAATATTTAATCTATATCTGGATAAATAATAACATTAAACCTTATCATCAATCATCACTCATCAACTGCATGTTTAGCACCTGTGTATTTAAAAAACACCTATGTATGATAAACATTCGATGTTATTAATTACTGTTCTCAGAATATTGATAAAGAACACAAAAATACAAGCTCTGTTTAAATTTTTTAATGGATAAAATTTAAAATGTTAACTTTTCAATAAAAACTGCTTTTTTAGATATTTAACTTGCGACACTGATTAGAAAAATCATGAATATTCCTCTTCTCACTTTGCACCTTTTTTTCCATTGGTCAGAGGTCGATACAGGTAGAATTATTCATGATTCTACAGCAAGAGGAAATAAGCATTTCATATTATTTAACATAAACACCTTAATTTAGTGCACAGCAGGCGCGGATCAGATGGTAGTTGTGTCTGCTTTTGTTATAGGTGCACTCGGGTTTGTTGAGGAACCCCCGGGCAACCGAAAAAAACACCTTAATTTATTAATCAAACTTGTAATTAAAATAAAAGGTTAAAAAAAGTTTTAAATTGAAGTATTGGATATTAGATAATATAAAATAGGGCACTTAATTATATAATGACAAAAGAGTTTTGGTGACTAACATAGAGATTCACGTACTCCATTCATCCACAATTAACAACCAAATTATTCATATTCACAATAATTAAGAAAATAATTGGAAAAAAAACTCAAGACTAAGCAAAGTTGGGTTCATTTGGTGCATGGAATTAGAATCAAAGTTCATAATTTTAAATTCAACCCCAATTCTATACTAATCAACTCTGATATAATTAAAATTAACTCAGAATATAAAATTTTATGTTAAATTCTTACAAAGAATTAGGATCCAGAATTAGATTTTTAAATTCATTTCCATTTCTATTGCTTAGATATGTGATCCATAACTTTAAAATATTTTCACTATATTAAGTTTGTAGCAGACGGACAATCGACAAGTGGTAGGACATCGACGACCGATGACAATGGGGTGGTCGGGGACTAGTCGAGGCTGTTGGCGATTGGTAGAGGGTGGTTGTTGATCAACAAGCTGTAGACAACTGATAGTGAGCGGTCAGTCACCAACAGAAAGCAGTTGGCCATCAGTGGCGACCAATCAGCCACTAGTGTCAGGCATTCGCCCACCGACAGAGGGTGTCATCGATGGTGGGCAGTTGGCCATCAGTAGAGGGTTGTTGATCATCAATAGTGGGTGGATAGCCATTGACAGTGGGCAAGTAACCACCGGTGGTGACAATAAGAGGTGGTCAAAATTGGAGAATGATAGAATTATGATATATGAAATTAACAATTTTTAAAGAATGAGTTAGGAATTGGAAAAGGCTTATGCTTCTTTTTTTTTTCCAATTCCAAGAAATTATTATATATAATTATGATTCTAATTTTAAAAAGGCTGTCAAACGGAAATTTTAGAATTGGCCTCATCCAATTCTATACTCAATTCTACACACCAAACGGCCACTAAATTAATTTAATAAATCCTCTATATTTCTTTCCACCAAGTTTTTCTCTCTTGTCAATAAATTTTTTTTGGTGGGTCCTGTCAATAAGTTCAATGGAGGCATGATTGAAAAAAAAAAAGTTAATGTTATTTAGATTTTTTAAATGGATAATTATTTAGGCACAAATAAAATCTTAAAGTGAACAATTAATTAGGGATGAAGGAAGTATCTTTTAAGAACTAGAATAAAAATATTACTTAATTTTTCGTTTGGAAAGTAATATACAAATATAATTTAAATTTAGGATTTTTTTTAATTAAATGTCTTACTCTCTAATATGTGTGCCGTAGCAGAAAGGATTTTATTTTCGCATATAAAATGTCATCCAATGCAAATACGAAGTCTTTGCAGGGAAAATATTACTAGATACTTGTAAACACCAGCTGAATTAAATTAGTTCTTAGAGGTGTAACTCTTATAACAGAAAGTAATTATCACGAATTGTATTAATTGCACAATAAAATTTATTTATTTGAAGTGTAAGGATACCTGATTTAAATGTTTTAGAATGAGAGATTTTTTTTTTTGGATAAACTTCGAGGCAAAAAGCCGCCCAAAATAAACAAAACAAAGAACAACATAGCAATATAAGATTCTCGCTCATTTAAATGATTTAATATTTGTTATTTTAAGGTCTTGAATTCATTTTTTGTTCACATTCAGAATTATTATCCGTCTCCCTTGTAAGAAAGATAAACCCCAATTCTAAAGAATTGCCATAACATTACTTAAGGATGTGTTTGATTAAAAGAAAAAAATAAGAGATAAGTTTTTGTGAATAAACTCCATATGTAATTTTATACGTAAAACTAATTCATAAAAATTTACTCCCTATTTTTATTTCCCAACCAATGACACCCTCAAACTAAAAAGTTGGCTTGCATAAATTATCCATGCTACACTTGGGATCGTCTTTAGATGCAGTTCTTCCTGTTTCTCTGTTGGTAACAAAGAAGAGAAAACCAAACTGAATACTAAATCGATCAAGGTACTTGTTCAAAGATTTAGAGATCCAACCAATTCGATTGAGGTTCAGCCGAAATATAATTATATATGTCAGCACCCAATTTTTGATTAAGTTAATTTTACTTTATTTTATCTTTTGATTTAATTTTAAATGCCATTTTTAACCATTGTCAAATATTTTGTTTTGTTTTGCATATAAATCAAAAAAATAAAATGAAAAATGTAGTTTTTCTTTATGTATGCATCAGCCTAGTTTTTTTTTATGATTGATAGTCTAATCTATTTCCTTTTGTTTAGAGCGGTCCATGACTTATGCCAATCATTCCAGCCCATTTTATTTCCTTATTTGTTGTAGTCCATATTTTGGTCTCCATTAATTTAGATTCAAAAACAAAGTATATACCCATTCTTCTTTCTTTTTCTTTTCTTTCTTTTGGCCCATTCTGTTTGTCCCAAAAAAGCCATATTGTAAAATAATTTTTTTTTTAAAAAAAGGAGGGAACGGACGAGGGTCACAGGCACTATCCTGCCAAATACATGTGAAGCAGCGGCGGACATAATGAGGATACTCCTTCCCCACGCTCTAAAATGAAATGATGATTTTTCTCTCTACAGGTTGCGTATGAGCTGGGGATCACCATTGCCCATCTATAAGAATGGTGATGAACGATATACATACCCATCAGTGACAATAGACCAGGGGGAATGGATCAGAAACTTTCCAAATACAGGAGAGAACAAATATTTTTCAGGACAAAAAGCAACAATAAAAAAAAAATCAAAAGAAAGGAAGAAAGAACAAAGAAGCTGCGGCCTCCCCATCATCCCTCTGCCACCTAGCTTCCTCCGCCTTTAACCACCGCTGCTGCCTCCTCCTCTGCTGCTGTCCGTGCCATCATCAACCTCAAACTCCATTAACAACAAACTATAAGTAAGAGAGGAAGAATAAGGTAATAACAACAACAACAACATCATCATCATCAGTTTTTTTCAAAAAAAAAAAAAAGAAAGGGGAAAAAGGCACTGTGAGGCCGCGACCTCCCTTCACCGTCGTGGCCTCCCTTCACCGCCGTGGCCTCCTCTTCTTCCTCGTCCTCTACTATCATCATCTCAATCGCCCCTTCCCACGTCATCGATCTCATCACTGTGGTCATCCTCCTTCGGGATGAGCCCGCTGCTATCATCATCATCAATGTTTACAGCCACCGTGCTTCCACTGTGCCACCGCCGCACTGAGTCGCGGCACTGCTGCACTTCCTAGTGCAAGCTCTGTCCGAATCGTCCATACCGCAAAGCTCAACTCATCTCCCTCCATCACCGCTAGATCGCGGCCCACAGCCGCGTTTTTAGCCTTCGCAAGCCACCCGCACTGCGGCCCCCCTCCACCGGCCGGCCGCTGCTCGCGTGCCCTACCGCCGCGCGCTTGCCGCGGCGGTCACCCCTCTTTCCTCCATGGCTTCTGCGGCTCTCTCTCTCTCTTTTCGATCCCACTTCTCTCTCTCTTTTCGATTTCACTTCTCTCTCTCTTGCCTTTCTCTCTCTCTTCATTTCTCACTCTTTCTCTTATTCTCTCTCTCTCTGTGTCCCTCTGGTTTTCTTAGTTTTTCAAAGGAAAGAATAAAAGGAAGGAAATAACAAATGATGTAATGCTTGCTTTTACGTTTGGTTTCCAGCTTGAATTTTTGACTTTTTTTTTAGAATATATATATATATATATATTAATGTATTAGGTGTGTCTGGTGAGTGAGAGAGCATAAGTGTGTGTATGTGGAGAAGTGGATAGAGTTAATTTAGGGATAGAGTTAGATTATCAAAATTGAAAATAAATAAGGACTTTTTGTTTTTTTTTATTTAGATTTATTTTTTAGTTAGAGTTGATGTATTTTTTTAGAATAAATTTTTTTTTCAAATTATTTGTTTAGATTTGAGTTTTTTTTGTTTAATTTAGTGTTTATTTAATTTTTGGTTTTAGACTTATTGTTTTAGATTTAGTTTAACTTGACTTCAAATATATAAAAATAAAAAATTTTAATTCATTTTGGGTTTGAAATAATATCTGAACCTTTTTTTTAATTTAAAAATTTATTTAATTCATTAATTGAGTAATTGGCTTTTTGAATAAATAAATAGGATTGATTAAGCCGTAACGGTTTGTTAATTATATATTCTGGAATATTTTAGCTGCGACAGCTTGATATTCAAAATTTTTTTTCAAAAAATAGAGTTAATTTAACCGCGACGGTTTATTAACTTTATGTTTTAGAATATTTTAGCTGTAACAACTTAATATTCTAAAACTCCTTTTCAAAATAAAATCAAACAACACATAAATATTTTCTAGAGAACTATATGGCTTTGAGTTCCTCATTGTACCTGAGGATACGTAGGAGCAGGAATTCTTGTCAAGCCAAACTTTAAATTTTCATAATTTTGTCTTTGATTTTTTTTTTAATTTCATTTTCTCTATTTGTAAATATTTTAATTTGATTTTTGTTATTTAGTTGTAAATATTATATTTGTTTATCTTTTTGGGTAAATGTTATATGTTTTAAATTATTATAATTTTGCACAATTAACTTTTGGGTAACCGTTTTAGGACGGATGTATCAGGGCGCGTGGGGTTTAATCCTTGCCCTTTCCTGTGCATAAACAGACTCCAGAATCTAACTCTGTTTTTGCATACTAGTTTTAAATTTGTTTACAAAGAGATTTTTCCAATGGTTTTTCTTAATAAACCTTGGTGGCGACTCAAAAAAAAATTTAAAAAATATATTTGTCGCCGCCCCGTCGCGATCCAGGTTGCAACAGATGGCGACTCCACTGGGGACTTCAGTGAGTCAAGCCCATTAAAAGTTAATTGTGCAACTTTTATAATTTAGAGCATATTTTATTCCCCATTATTTGCTTCTTTGATCTATTGCATTTTGTTAAAATACATATGAACCTTAGGGTAGATGACAATTTTCTTATTTGGATGATTATATATCTTTGCATTCCTGTGATTAATTTGTAGCATTACTGGGCATTTATAACACTTATACATTGATCACACACATGAGTGGGGCTCTATACCCGGGTCTGAGTACAATTTGAGATAGGTAAGAGGCTGTGTAGCGGTAGCCATTTTGGATGTACATCCTATTTGGTTATCACGAAAGTCTCATCTAGAGTATGATTCTTTTATGAATGCTCCACACCTAGTGGTTCACCTGCTGTTGTGGTTAACATTCTAAAATGAGTCCTTAACTCTAGAAGCCTAAATGCCTATAACTGTAGAACCAACCAAGGGAGATTCACAAATTGGAAAAATCCATAGAACTCTAGGATAACATCTTCCTATTAAGCATTCAGGACATATTGTACCTCACACTTTTGGACTCTATACCCGAGCCCTTGCAAGCCTAAGACTTAGGGGGTTTCTTGACATTGTCATGAGGGGCTTCCTGCTCACTTGATAGTTATTGGGACACCACTCAGATTGTTACTGACTTTATAAATTGATCATATTGAGAGGGTTAATCCCTACTTTTGATTATTTTAAAAAGACTGGGTCCTTATTATTAAATAAGGGCAATCTGAAGACTTTTGACCTTTAGATCTATAGCACCGACCTTGATAACCTTGCACTGATAGAATTTAGATTAAGAAACAGGTCATGCTCCAATCGTATGTTGACAAACTGGGGGTTTGTGTCTTTTTAGTCTTTGATTGGGGTTAGCTTTTTGTGAATAATCATTTTCCTTCAAATGTCCTTTTTCTCGTACCTTTTAGTTCAAAATTGTAAATAAAAATTTATTTCATAATTTCATATTTCGATACATTATTTTATTTCTTCATAAAATAAATGTTAAAAAAAAATTTCTTTTAGTCTTGCACTCTTAAATTCATGTCCAAGCCTTGCATTCTAGCCTTAAACGAAGAAAAATCATTTACATGTTTTTCTCTACCAAAAAAAAAAATCTTTGAAAATAAAAGTTTAGTTTTCATAATTTTGTTAATATGATGCATCCTCTTAAATTCTTGTCTTTCTTTCTTGAAAATAGAAACATTTTCACTTCTATCGAGAATTCAGATATTAAGTTAACATTTCCTAGCATTAACTCTTTTCAAATTACCAGATTCTTCACCATTGCACCACGGCGCAAGTTTGTTCCGGTTCGAAGCCCAGTCCAAACTCGTTCCCGTTCCCAACTACAACCAACCATTGAATTTCCCCAAATGGCTGATCGAACTCAAAACACAAATGACCCTAAGCCTACATTGGAGCAAAGAATGGAAAAAATGGAGGGGAATTTTGAGCAGATATTGAGCTTGCTAAAGGAAATAACTGCGAATAAAGGAAGCAATCCCAATGGCAATTCAAGTCATAACTCTATTCCAGTTGTTGAGAATGAAGACGTCAATGATGGGAATGAAGACCATGTTATTCAACCGGATGAGAAAGACTCGCCTAAGGTTATAATAACCACTCCCAAGTGTGATCCAGGAGGCGGGAATAAGGAAGAAGATGCCTTGATATTGAGCAAAATGGAGATGCTAGAAGAAAAAGTGAGGGCAATACAAGGAATAGAAGCTTATGGGAGGCTAGACATGTAAGATTTTTGTTTGTTCCCTGACATGGAGATACCTGGAAAATTTAAAGTTCCAGACTTTGAAAAGTTTGAAGGAAAAACTGATCCCATGGTTCACTTGACCATGTACACTAGAAGCATGGCAGCATACTATAAGAATGAGAAGCTGATGGTTCATTGTTTTCAACATAGCTTAGCTGGTGGGGCTTTATCTTGGTTTTTGCAACTTGACAAGGGTCAAATGAGAAGCTAGCGTAGCTTAGCAGAGCTATTTGTGAAGCAATATCAATTTGTCACTGACATTGCTCCCGATAGGTTTGAACTTCAAAGGATGAAAAAGGCTACCAGAGAAACCTTTAGGGAATACGCGCAACGGTGGAGAGAGAAAGCTTCCCAGTTCCACCCACCTTTGAGTGAAAAAGAAATTGTCAGACTTTTTGTCAAGACCTTGGATGGAGCTTACTTTGAAAAATTGTTGGGCTATGTTACTCATCGATTTTTAGATTTAGTTGTAGCTAGAGAACAAGTAGAGGATGCTATTCGAGAAGGCAAGCTGAGTGGGTAAATTGATAAATTTAAAAAGCCTATCTTTCCAAAGAAAGAGGGAGAAGTTCACATGATACAGGATAGAAGTCACTCACCTAAAAATAACCACCACCAATATACTTACCAACCTCCTCCATACCCTATGCCACCTTTCCACCCATATCCATATCACCCCTCTCAATTTCCTTCCGGACCATCACAATCTGAATCCCAAAATCCTTTGCATGTGAACAATGTTTCCTTTGCTGGTACGCCCACAAACAACACTTCAATTACTTCATCAAATCAACCTGGAAGAGATAGGATAAGGATTGACCCAGTGCCAACCACTTACAGTAACATTTATGATGCCTTACTGAAGCAAAATTTGGTAGCTCCAAAAGTGCCCAAGCCTATTCCGAATCCTACCCCAAAATGGTACAATGCTAATGAGACTTGCAAATACCATATGGGAGCGCCTGGTCATTCCATTGAAAGGTGCATATCCTTCAAGATTCATGTGCAAAAGCTAAGGGATATTGGAAAGCTATCTTTTGAAGAACAAAATGAACAACCATCAAGACCAAACATTGGGACCAACCCACTTCCTACACACGGAGCTTGAGATTTGAAATTGGAGGACTGTATCTTGTTTTTCTGATATGTATCTTTATGTTGCTTTTGCTTATGTTTCCATTTGAAGAGACTTGTTCTAATTTCCTTTTTAGTGAAGAAGGTACCTTTTATTTGTGTGTTACAATCTCCTTTAACCTCTTTCATTTTAAACTTGAAAAAAAATGATGAAAAAAGAAGAGAAAAAGAATCTTATTTCAATATTAAATTTGTGAAAATAATCAATCATAACTTGAAATGAAGTTTGGCCATGTTTCTCTATCTTTCATGAGAAAATCAATATCCTTTGATACCCTATTTGAGCCTAATTATTTTCTTCTGCTAACCTTGACAAAGATCACCTACACTAGGGGCTAATATGCAATAAAATTGTTCATCTGTGAATCTCTTCTTTGTTCAATTTCTGTAAAAAAAAAAAGAAAATAAAAAAGAAAGAAAATAAGAAAAAAGGCAAAACAAAATATATAAAAAAAAAGAAGACCATGAAAGATCTTGGTTCAAAATGAAACCCTGTTTATGATTCTCAATTGTTGTTAGTAGAGTACATCATCATGCTACCATTGATCCTTTGTCACAATTAACCCTTAAACACTTGTTTGAGCCATTAATATCCTTTTATTCATAAACTTTTAACCTTAGCCACATTACAAACCTAATAAAGTCCATCCTGATCAATGATTGATTGCTTTTATTTTCATAAACTTAATTTTGAAATAAAAGAAAGCAAAAGAAAAATGTTGATCCACCTTCATAATGGAAGCATAAGTCCAAGCTAATTCATGAAAGCTTCAAGAAAATGCAAGATTTGAAGGACCTCCAGAATCTCAAGAGTTCAAATTTGGGGGCTATTTTAAGGTTATTGGTTTGAAAAGTGCTGAATTGCTATTTGCTCAAAACAATATTGGTCAGCTTGAAAAACTCATCCCATCACCCATCCTTCCTAACCACATCCCCAAGAACCATGATATTCCTTTTAACTCTATATCCCTTCTCCTTATGCGGAACAAATTTAAGTTGCGACATGATGGTGAATGTTTCTAAATACTTTCATTTGGAAATGCAACCTGACCTGAATTCTTCAATGACTTTGTTTAAGTGACAACCATCTCTTTGAAAAAAAGAAATTCAAATTTGAGCTTTCAACTTCACATTGCATATTTTTGTTCACAATTAATTTGCATTAATTTATGCATCTTTTCTAGGTATTGAGAAGCCTAGTTTTCCATACATTTTCTTTTATCAGGTATTGTGAAGCCTAATTTATCTTTGTAAGTATTGCGACACCTACTTTCTTTTCTCAGGTATTATGAGGCCTGATTTATCTTTTCGAGGTATTGTGAAACCTCATATTTATCCATTATAGGTATTATGATGTCTACTCAATATTTTGAAGGTATTGTGACGCCTTCTCTATCCTTTTGAGGTATTGTGAAGCCTCGTTTCTATCCATTATAGGTATTGTGACACCTACTCAACAGTTTGAAGGTATTCTGATGCCTTCCATATCCTTTTGAGGTATTGTGATGCCTCATTTCTCTTTGTAGGTATTGAGACGCCTACTTTTCTTTCGTCAGGTATTGTGAGGTCTAATTTATCCATTGTAGGTATTGTGATGCCTACTCAGCATTTTGAAGGTATTGTGACGCCTTCTCTATCCTTTTGAGGTATTGTGAAGCCTCATTTCTATCCACTGTAGGTATTGTGACACCTACGCAACAGTTTGAAGGTACTGTGATGCCTTCCATATCATTTTGAGGTATTGCGATGCCTCATTTCCATCCATTGTAGGTATTGTGACGCCTGCTCCACATTTTGAAGGTATTGTGACGCCTGCTCCACATTTTGAAGGTATTGTGAGGCCTGATTTCTCTTTGTAGGTATTGTGACGCCTACTTTTCTTTTCTTAGGTATTATGAAGCCTGATTTATCTTTGTAGGTATTGTGACGCCTACTTTTCTCCAGTATTATGACTCCTAAATTTATCATTTTAGCTGTTGTGAACCTTACCTTCATCCTTTTCTTGTTTTGTAACATCTTGTAACATATTTTCAGTTTTCTTTCTTTTATTTTTTTTTCTTTTTTTTCTTCAAACAAAACTTGAACAAAAATTGGATGCTTCTTTACTTTGATTGTCCTTTTAGTCAAAAGGACAATCAAAGAGGGGCTACTGTCAGCACCCAATTTTTGATTAAGTTAATTTTACTTTATTTTATCTTTTGATTTAATTTTAAATGCCATTTTTAACCATTGTCAAATATTTTGTTTTGTTTTGCATATAAATCAAAAAAATAAAATGAAAAATGTAGTTTTTCTTCATGTATGCATCAGCCTAGTTTTTTTTGTTGATAGATAGTCTAATCTATTTCCTTTTGTTTAGAGCGGTCCATGACTTATGCCAATCATTCCAGCCCATTTTATTTCCTTGTTTGTTGTAGTCCATATTTTGGTCTCCATTAATTTAGATTCAAAAACAAAGTATATACCCATTCTTCTTTCTTTTTCTTTTCTTTCTTTTGGCCCATTCTGTTTGTCCCAAAAAAGCCATATTGTAAAATAATTTTTTTTTTTTAAAAAAAAGGAGGGAACGGACGAGGGTCACGAGCACTATCCTGCCAAATACATGTGAAGCAATGGCAGACATAATGAGGATACTCCTTCCCCACGCTCTGAAATGAAATGATGATTTTTCTCTTTACAGGTTGCGTATGAGCTGGGGATCACCATTGCCTAGCTGTAAGAATGGTGATGAACGATATACATACCCATCAGCGGTAATAGACAGGGGGGAATGGATCAGAAACTTTCCAAATACAAGAGAGAACAAATATTTTTCAGGACAAAAAGCAACAATAAAAAAAAAATCAAAAGAAAGGAAGAAGGAACAAAGAAGCCGCGGCCTCCCCATCACCCCTCTGCCACCTAGCTTCATCCGCCTTCAACCACCGCTGCTGCCTCCTCTTCTGCTGCTGTCCGTGCCATCATCAACCTCAAACTCCATCAACAACAATTTATAAGTAAGAGAGGAAGAATAAGGTAATAACAACAGCAACAACATCATCATCATCAGTTTTTTTAGAAAAAAAAAAAAGAAAGGGGAAAAAGGCACTGTGAGGCCACGGCCTCCCTTCACCGCCGCGGCCTCCTCTTCTTCCTCGTCCTCTACTATCATCATCTCAATCGCCCCTTCCCACGTCATCGATCTCATCACCATGGTCATCTTCCTTCGGGATGAGCCCGCTGCTATCATCATCATCAATGTTTGCAGCCACCGCGCTTCCACTGTGCCACCGCCGCATTGAGTCGCGGCACTGCTGCACTTCCTAGTGCGAGCTCTGTCCGAATCGTCCATACCACAAAGCTCAACTCATCCCTCCATCACTGCTAGATCGCGGTCCACAACCGTGTTTTTAGCCTTCGCGAGCCACCCGCACTGCGGCTCCCCTCCACCGGCCCCCCTCCTCACATGCACCGCAGCCTCCACCATCGCCTGTACTGGCCGGCCGCTGCTCGCATGCCCTACCGCCACGCACTTGCCGCGGCAGTCACCCCTCTTTCCTCCATGGCTTCCGCGGCTCTCTCTCTCTTTCTCTTTTCGATCTCACTTCTCTCTCTCTTCATTTCTCACTCTTTCTCTTATTCTCTTTCCCTCTGTGTCCCTCTGGTTTTCTTAGTTTTTCAAAGGAAAGAATAAAAGGAAGGAAATAACAAATGATGTAATGCTTGCTTTTACGTTTGGTTTCTAGCTTGAATTTTTGAATTTTTTTTAGAATATATATATATATATATATTAATGTATGAAGCGTGTCTGGTGAGCGCATGTGTGAGAGAGTGAGAGAGCATAAGTGTGTGTATGTGGAGAAGTGGATAGAGTTAATTTAGGGATAGAGTTAGATTATCAAAATTGAAAATAAATAAGGACTTTTTATTTTTTTTATTTAGATTTATTTTTTAGTTAGAGTTGATGTAATTTTTTAGAATAAATTTTTTTTTCAAATTATTTGTTTAGATTTGAGTTTTTTTTTTGTTTAATTTAGTGTTTATTTAATTTTTGGTTTTAGACTTATTGTTTTAGATTTAGTTTAACTTGACTTCAAATAAATAAAAATAAAAAATTTTAATTCATTTTCGGTTTGAAATAATATCTGAACCTTTTTTTTAATTTAAAAATTTATTTAATTCATTAATTGAGTAATTGCCTTTTTGAATAAATAAATAGGATTGATTAAGCCGTAACGGTTTGTTAATTCTATATTCTGGAATATTTTAGCTGTGACAGCTTGATATTCAAAATTTCTTTTCAAAAAATAGAGTTAATTTAATCGCGACGGTTTATTAACTTTATGTTTTATAATATTTTAGCTGTGACAACTTAATATTCTAAAACTCCTTTTCAAAATAAAATCAAACAACACATAAATATTTTCTAGAGAATTACGTGGCTTTGAGTTCCTCATTGTACCTGAGGATACGTAGGAGCAGCAATTCTTGTCAAGCCAAACTTTAAATTTTCATAATTTTGTCTTCGATTTTTTTTTAATTTCATTTTCTCTATTTGTAAATATTTTAATTTGATTTTTTTTATTTAGTTGTAAATATTATATTTGTTTATCTTTTTGGGTAAATGTTATATGCTTTAAATTATTATAATTTTACACAATTAACTTTTGGGTAACCGTTTTAGGACGGATGTATCAGGGCGCATGGGGTTTAATCCTTGCCCTTTCCTGTGCATAAACAGACTCCCGAATCTAACTCTATTTTTACATACTAGTTTTAAATTTGTTTACAAAGAGGTTTTTCCAATGGTTTTCCTTAATAAACCTTGGTGGCGGCTCAAAAAAAAATATTTTTAAAATATATTTGTCGCCGCCCCGTCGTGATCCAGGTTGCGACAATATATATATAAATAATTAGAATATAAATAAATATATTAAATCATTTATATTAACATAATCAACAAAATAATATTCATAGGTCCATAAAAATAAATATAATTCATATAAAATTTCTACAATCTCATTTATATAAATCTTTGTCACAACATTTGAAAATAATATTTATTAGTAACCAACGAGATTTATAATGAGCAGCTTATAAATGATAGAAAGAGAAGAATAACAACCCGATAATTTTTGTTAGTGCCCTTCTTTGCTTCTATTTTTTCTTTTTCGTGCTTTGTAGCTGCTATAAGATCAGTAATTGAGCTTTGGAAAAAAAAAAAGCTTTAAACAAAACAATCAAACTAGTCCGACTGGTCCGATTTGCTAGCTTTCCCGATTTTTCTCGGTTTTAACTTCCCCCGATTTTTGGAACTTAACTGAATCGGCCAGGTGACCGGTTTTCGATCAACCAGAACAGGTCAACTGGTCCGGTATTCTCTTCCATGTTTGGTAAAGCTAGGACCTTAGGATTAATCTAAATTAGACACTTTGTACCAAAAAATGCTAGTATAACAAAATTAGTGGGGGATAACATCCTGAGTAAAAGGTTTTCTATTACTTTTGATTTTTCTTTTAGCCTGTATTCAAATATTTATTGTCAATGTTGAGATATTTCACATCCTTCCTTGGAAAATTTTGAAACCACGACCATGGTTTCCTAAGCCTAGTCTCTGGAGTACTGTGAAAAGTAAACAACAGAGCTGTCACCAATTACTGCCTGCATATATCACATACAATGCTTTCGGTTACATATACATTAAAACCAAGAAAGGCAAACTCTCAAGGAGGCACAATGGTACCTAAGATTTAAGTACTTGGGACCAAATTTTTTTCAAGGAGCTAATTAGTGTTGTATGAGCAGAAACATGTCCTTCCACGATTCTTTCGGCTGTAGGTCCCATTTCATGGACAAATCTGACAGATTCTGATAGTCGATTAAGAAGATTCATCAAAGCAATTACTTCATTCCTTTGCAACTGCAGCTGAAGAACATCAAGATAAAATGGTGTTGGTCAGTCAACCATATTGTATGAAATTTTCATTATCTTTTCACAAAGTTCCCCTTGTTAGGGGAGTTTTCTACCTGTTTTTAAATAGAGACAATGAGATATGTGTAATAAAGGGGGTAAAAAAAGAAGCGTGAGAGTTAATTAAACCAAAAATATCTAAGTGACATTGTGCGGTCAATTGTAAACACCATGGAATTATGATATTAATTACGGCATGTGAATGCTTATGGGCCATCAACTAATGTGCTTATAGAAAATAAAAATATACATATAACAAGAAAATTTAACAGCATATGACGCTGATACTTGGCACAAACTACCTGAGTGGACCAGAAAATTTTCAATTATACTTGATCAAGAATTAACTAGATTCGACGTCTTAATTATGGCCACATGCGGGACAGGTGAATTCACATTCACAAAGCCAGAAGCCAAGAAGGGACAAAAAAGGCCCCAACAAATGTACTTACTGTTTGACTTTCTTGACCATCAACAGAGAAGAGAATCTTTAATGCAGTCCCAAGACCAAGAACCTGAAGCTTTCCCCATAATCGACACTTCTCACATCCTACACAATCCATCAATGCGCTGCATTCCACAAATCATTACTACATTGCTAACAAGATATATCAAACAAAGCAGTGAGTAAATTGAATCAGTAGTATCATAAAATAGGGAAAGCAAATATAAGAGTTTGGTTGGTTATTTTCCTACAATGAAAATATTATGTTCAGCACTTGAAAAGTCCGGATAAACCCATTTACATCCATCAGTAAAATAGGGTAAATTTGAATTAAAATCCAACTATACATACTTTTTCCAAAACACTTTGGCAAAACTTAAATAGAAGGAAATAGAACAATCGTTAACCAATAGTCTTTCCCAGATACATATCAGTAATAAAGCTGTTCAGAAGAGACAAAACCACCACAAAGCAGTCAAAGCACTAAGTTGTGAACGGATAATATTAAGACCAGAGCTATGTTCACTAGTTTTCTGACAATACCTAATGTTTCTGAATTGTTGTTGAATTTTCTGTTTTAACTCAGGACCACTTTGGCCTTTCCACAGCTTAGCTTCATCAAATGGAACTGGACATGCAGCTTGAAGTTTGGGATTGTAAAGTAGCTGTCTCATTAAGGATTGTGTCTTAAGGTCCTCATTAGGGTTACCAGTGTCGTACTCAGCCTGCTCCAGATAATCTGCAGCCTAAAATGGTATTCAGTAGGAAATGGCATCAAGAATATTATTAAACAGTATCTCTAAAAGAATAAATTATCAAGATTGATCATATATGATTGTAGTGTTTATGATATTAAACCAGGCCAATTTATACTCACTTTTGTTACTGCTCGAAGGACAAAGAGAAAAGTGAAGTACAGATTTCTGACACGATCGGGGTATTTAAGGACTCGATCATACATCAAAGTAAGATTTTGGCCCCACTGGAATTATCAAAGAAAACAATAGATGTTAGATATTTAAATAGATTATCTAGCAATGTATTGCATTAGAATAACATAAGCTTTAGTGCATCGAGGAAAAAAAAAATACTAACTTCATTCCAAGAGATCCATTTTATCAAAGGAATTAACGGCAAGGATGTAAAACAAAAACCAAATAGCAGTCTATCTTCATGATAAAATATGCAAAAACTGTATAGATCCTCAAAGGCAATGTAAATGCATTTTTCCAACAGAAAATTAGCTACTAACAAATAGAGGAACCTGAGGTTTACCAAATTGGTAGTTTCATCAAGTAGATAATCAGCTGCTATGTGTACTGATATGGAGGAGTGAAGACCTGATATCAATTTATACAAAATTTTTTCCTCCTGACATAACTCTTCAGATGGATCTGCAGAATACAAAATTTTCTCACTATAAATGATGCATATCAAGATAGCTGAGGGGCTTCATATACTTCTCCAAACATCAAAGAACCACATATAGAACAGAAACTTCAGTTTGAAGATATCTTTTCATCTAAAGAAATGAATGATGAGAACATAACTAATACCCTAGTATCCAATCTGAGGGTTACAAACAATAGTTTAGGTGACCAAAAGAAAAGAAAGTGCAACAATAAAAGGAAGCATTTTCTTCAAAGAAAAGGAGACAGCAGGAAGTATTAATTGTATTCAGTTATTAGTTCATACATGTTTGATAACAGGAAGGGTATTGCTGAACTAAGCAAAAATCTGAGGCTTCTTCACATCACTAAACAAGTTTAGTCCTACCTTATAAAAGTTCAACTGGTTACTAAGATCTAGTATATACCTATTTAGAGCTATAGGAGTGGGGGCTACAAACTTCTATTTTGCACTTCCCATTTCAACAATGTAAAAGGAAAAGGAGGGGGGAAGAAAAGATTGAACTGCATAAGCTTTTTGGAGACAACTTACATTTGGGGCAGTTCTCAGAGTAAACAGCATCCCATATCCTTCTTGCAGATGGACCAGTGTAACCAGTGTATCTTTCAGGATTCAGTTGGAGGTTTACATATGTCATCTCATCTACAAATGCAAACACGATTTTAGTTGATATGCTTATTTTCCTAGAAAGAAGTTCAGAATATCAAAAAATGATTTAATTTCAATAATGCTAACAATGTTAAAAAGAATTTCGCATTATCAGGGAATTCAGTGCTGCCACCTATTAAGAAATAGTTAAAAAAAATTTACTAAAAGGGAAAAATGTCAATTATCAAAATGATGTGGCACCTTGCTTTCTGACCAGGCATGGATCAAATTGAAACTTAATAGGGTAAGAAGGAGACCAAACAGAAACTATCACAAGGGAAATTCATTTGAAGTAATATTTATTTATGGATACTAAATCCAATTTTCAATGTTAAAGTATTAGTAACAAATTTCACAGAACTACTAGGATCAACAAGGACTATGTTGGGAAGAAATTCATCTTTGAATTAGTATCTACAGTAATGCACCATTATCAGTCTCATCATCATTTGTCCAGGGATTGTCTATTTCTGTCCATCCTCTGAAAGCTTTACTATCTAATGTACGGTCGACCGCTGCCTGAGGTTTTCCTTCTTGACAAACAAGATCATTCAGTGAAAGGCGGTGAGGCTTCTTAAATGATTCGGGGAACTCATTTTCCGGGCATTCACATACACTACAGTCCCGCAACCGACACATACCATCATCTGGCCAAAAAGGGCAGTCACACCATAACTTGACCTACAGAAAATTTAATCAACTAGTCTTTAGCACAAAGGAAACACATGAGGGTTGAAAGTGTAGGAAAAAAATAACATGCAATATGCAATCAGTAGATGTATTGTTTAAGTAAACTAGTTGCATAATATCATGGATCTAAATAGTCTTCGCTCATTCCCCTAAGGTCAAAATTTGTAGATCAATATATTTAACATTCATCCTGAACCAACATCATGGTAACATAAACATTAGCGTCCAACATGAGGAGGGTAGCAGGTACAATATTTTGAATATCATAATATAGGTGGAATAGTTTGAGCAGAAGATCAATGACAATGCAGATTGCATGTGCTATACGTATGCCATCATGGAAGCTACATGCTTCCACAACAAGAGTTTCGTACCATTTTAGAGGACCAATATCTATTTGCTAAAGGAAGCTTCATGGTTGCATAGGTCACGTTTCACATCATTTTAGAAGATCAGCATCTATTTGATGACTAAATCAAATTTCTAAAAAATTTCAGTTATAAGATTAAGAAATCTAATCAAAACTGCTGAACCATCATTAACATGGTCAAAATATTAAATGCTTTTAGTAGATATAACCAAGAGAGGGCTGTAAGATCTGAATAATCCAAACATCAAGCTCTAGGCATTATTAAGCAGGGATAAAATCATAAAAAGAGACTCAAATTCCATCATTGCTCAACTAATTTCATGGGCTAAATTTTCTTAAAATAAAAATCCTACTGTGGTGTATATGCTTATGAGGTTATATGATAGGAACAACCAAGGAAAAACACTGAATAAAAGAGATTGTATTAAGAGAAATCAAAAGGAACAAGATGCGGCAGCAATTATGGTAGAGCACTAAGCAGCTCTCACGCTCCAATCCCTTAATTCTAATACCAGCCTATCCCCCCCTCTCTTCTACCCTACTATATATATATCTCTCTGTAACAGAAAATATCCTCATCCCCTATAACAGAAATCTGAGCAAATATTGCCCACGCCACTCCTCACAACACACGCCTACCTCTGTGCTAATTCGGTTTGTTTTGGGACCCACAAGGATCCACCTCGGCTCCCTTACCAATTCCCAAGTTACCCCTGAATTTCCTTCTCTTATACACTTTTAGCCCCTCAGAAGGAATTCGGTCTCTAACAATACCCCCCTCTTCAACTACCACCTTGTCCTCAAGGTGAAATTGTGGGAAGCTAAGTTTTATATCTGCTGCCAATTCCCATGAATTCTCAAATTCTGGCATGTCCAGCCATTTGATTAGCACTTCTAGTTCTCCATTGGGATTCTTTCTTACTGCCAGTACTTCTGCTGGCTGGATTTTCAGCTCCCAGTCCTCTGCAAGCCCCTTAGGCAGTGGTTGGCTCCTCACATTCGGGGCCACACATTTTTTCAGCAATGAAACGTGAAATACTGGATGCACCATTGAATCTGGGGGTAACTGCAGCCTATAGGCCACCTTTCCAATTCTCTCAACTACTTCAAAAGGCCCATAAAACCTGGGACTAAGCTTCTGGTTTACTCGGTTGGCCAAGGATCTCAGCCTGTATGGCTGAACCTTCAAATAAACCTTGTCTCCTACCTCATACTCCACCTCCCTTCTTCTTTGATCAGCTTGATTCTTCATCCTTGCTTGAGCCCTATTGAGCTGCCATTTCAACTCTTCCAGTATATCATTCCTCTCGGACAGCAGTTGGTTTACCTCTTCCACAGCTGAAGGGGCAACATCTCCTTTGATCAAGACTGGGGGATCTCTTCTATACAATGCTTTAAAGGGACAAGTGTTTGTGGCTGAGCTGTAGGTGGTATTATACCACAATTCAGCCCAACTCAACCATTTAGGCCACTGTTTGGGCTTGGTCCCCACAAAGCATCTCAAATATGTCTCTAGGCAACGATTGACAACTTCCGTCTGCCCATCCGTTTGTGGATGGTAGGCAGAACTGAACTTTAATTTAGTTCCTGCCTGTCTGAAAATTTCTGCCCAAAAAGAACTCATAAAAACTATATCTCGATCCGTTACTATTGTTTTAGGGAACCCATGTAGCCTGACAATCTCCTTCACAAAAATTCCAGCTATGTCTTTTGCTGAATACAGGTGAGAGAGGCTAATAAAGTGGGAATACTTAGTGAGCCGGTCCACCACTACTAGAATGGTATCCACCCCTTGAGCTTTAGGGAGGCCCCCTATGAAATCCATTGATAAATCTTCCCACACTTGAGTCGGAATAGGTAAGGGCTGTAATAACCCAGCAGGTGTCAACGTCTGATACTTGCTCCTATTGCAAACTTCACAAGCCTGCACATACTGTTGTATTGTCCTTCTCATGCCTTCCCACCATAAGAGCCCAGCTATGCGTTTATAGGTTCTAAAAAACCCAGAATGTCCTCCCACGGCAGTGTCATGGAACTCCTCTAAAACCAAGGGGATCCTAGGGGAGTCCTTGGGTAAGACTAGCCTGTTCTGATAATATAACCTTCCCTTCTTCAACTCAAAGCCAGCATGAGTTTCTCCTCCCCCCATCAGTCCTTGAACAATTGTTTTCAGCTTCTCATCCTTCTGTATCTCTTCTTCTAGCCTTTCCCAATCTTGGAAAGTTACTGCAGAAATGGCAGCAAAGCACATTTGCCTAGAGAGAGCGTCTGCTGCCCCATTATCTTTTCCTGACTTATACTTGATTTCAAAGTCAAAACCAAGTAATTTAGCCATCCATTTCTGCTGCCCTTCTCCCATCATCCTCTGATCTGCCAGGAATTTTAAACTCTTCTGATCTGTGTGCACCATGAATTTCCTTCCCAACAAGTAGTGCCTCCATTTCTGTACTGCCATCACTATTGCCATCAATTCTCTCTCATACACTGACTTCATTTGGGCTCTTTCCGAAAGCTTCTGACTCAAGTAGGCTATCGGCCTACCTTCTTGCATTAAAACAGCCCCAAGCCCCTTGCCTGAAGCATCTGTCTCCAACACAAACTGTTTTCCAAAATCAGGGACAGCCAATACAGGAAGAGTAGTCAAGGCCTGTTTCAGTTTCTCAAAAGCGAGTTGGGCCTCTTTTCCCCACTGAAACGCATCCTTCTTTAAAAGTTGAGTGAGAGGCCAGGCTATCTTGCCATAATCCTTCACGAATCGTCTGTAATAACCCGTTATTCCTAGAAACCCTCGCAAGCTTTTCAGGTCCTTGGGCGTAGGCCAGGTTAACATAGCTTCAATTTTCTTAGGGTCAGCTGCTACCCCCTGACCCGAAACTATATGGCCGAGATATTCAATTTCAGGTTGCGCAAAATAACATTTTTTGCGATTGATGAACAATTGATGCTGCCGCAACAACTCCAACACTTGCTGCAGGTGACTGAAGTGCTCCTCTTCTGATTTGCTAAAGACAAGAATATCATCAAAAAATACAAGAGTAAACTTCCTGAGAAAGGGTTTCAGAACCTGATTCATAAGAGCCTGGAAGGTTGAAGGGGCGTTCGTCAATCCGAAAGGCATTACTAAGAATTCGTAATGCCCCTCATGAGTTCTAAAAGCTGTTTTCTCCACATCCTCTTCCTTCATTCTGATTTGATGATATCCAGACTTCAAATCTAGTTTCGAAAAAATAATGGCTCCCCCCAATTCATCCAGTAATTCATCGATCACGGGAATAGGGAACTTATCTGGAACTGTCACCTTATTCAGCGCTCTATAATCGACGCAAAATCTCCACCCTCCGTCTTTCTTCTTGACTAGGATCCTTTGAAATTTGGAATATGGACTCGTACTGGTTCTGATGATCCTTGATGCCAGCATCTCCCCTATGATCTTTTCTATTTCATTCTTTTGGAAGTAGGGATACCGATAAGGCCTCACGTGTGGAATCCCTGCGCCTTCCTTCAATTTGATAGCATGGTCGTGCTCCCTTGGTGGTGGCAGCCTATCTGGGGGATGACAAATGTCATCATATTCATTCAGCAATTGCACGAATTTGTCAAGCATATCTCCTTCCTGCTGCCCCTCGTTCTTTCCTTCACAAGGGGTGATATAATACCCTTCTCCATCAGCCTTCAAAGCCTTCAGTGTTGCTCGCCAAGATGCCTTAGCCCTGCCGAGAGAAGGGTCCCCCTGAATGCTTCGAGGTATCCCTTCTTCCTCCCAGTGGATCACCAGCTTCTGAAAATTAGCTCGAATGTCCCCAAGGCTTGCAATCCACCCCATTCCCAATATAACATCCACCCTTCCCAAGTCCAGTAGAAAGAAAGGTTGAACTATTTTAATCCCTTGTATCTCGAGCTCCACCCTGCTACAGAACCCCGCGCTTTGGGTCACTTGGCCTGTACCCACTTCTACAGAAAAGCTAGAAGTGTCGTCAACTTCTACTTGCAGCTGCTGCGCCATGGGTTTGGATAAAAAATTGCTTCCAGCCCCTGTATCAACAAGAATCACAACCTCCACTCCTCCGATTAACCCCATGACTTTGAAAGATTTATTGATAGTAGTAAACCCATGAAAGCTACTAAGTGTGAGGCGCAGTGATCTCATCTCCAGCTCTGGAATCTCGGCCTCGCACCTCCCTGCCTTCGGCGTCGGTTCCCCCATTTCTTCTTCGGACAACTCTTCTTCGGAGTCCTCCACTAAGACCAGCTTGAAGTGCTTTAGCTTGCAGGTGTGGTCAGGGCCCCAGCGATCGCCGCATTTGAAGCATAAGCCGCGGTGGCTCCGTTCTTGAAGCTCCGCTTGCGAAAGCTTCCTACCTCCGCTGCCTCGGTCCCCTCCTTCTGGAACTCTCGGTGCTGCCTCTCTCAAGTGACCAGGCTTAAATGATGAGGGGCCAGCTCTAGAGAGGTTTGGGCCTTTGGTGTATTGGCCCATTCCCTTGTTCATTGGGCCTTCCCCCATTCTCCACTCAGCATTTCTTTCTTCTAGCATAATGGCCTTGTCTTTTATTTCTTCCAGAGTCTCTAGTTCCAGACTCTTAATTTCGGCCCGAAGTCCTCCTTTCAGTCCATTAACAAAAATCCCCTTCATAATCTCCTTATCAGCATGCTTCATGGGCCCCGACACTCTTTCAAAGTCTTCTATGTAATCCATTACTGGACCCATTTGTTTCAGCCTTAGTAAAGGCCCATAAGGGTCCTTGACCACTCCAGGTTGGAAGCGGCGCAGTATCCCTTCTCTGAACTGACTCCACGATGGCCATGGGATTTGCTCTCCCCAGGCTTGGAACCAGTGTAGCGCCTTGTCCTCCAAAGCCAAGACTACCACCTCCATCCTTTCATCACCTTCTATGTGGTTAACCGAGAAATATCTCTCGATTTTCACCAGCCAGCCCAGCACCTCACCTCCAGTGAACACCGGCAACTCCATCTTCCTGTCCAGGTCACGTCGCCGGTTGTGGAAAAGATCACGGCGCGAGTTGGGTGGTCGGCTACCCCAAGAGAAATCATCCCAGTGGTGCGAATGTCCATCGCGGGAGTAGGGGGAGCATCGATCGTCGTGGTGTCGAGACCATGAGTCACGATGCTCTCTGCGATGGTGGAGAAAGGAGTGTTGAGACTCCCTTCCCCATCTTGAACCCCCATTCCATCGGTCATTCTGCTCCACTCGATGATACCTCCTCTCAGGCGGAGACGAGCGACCCAGAGTCCGAGTTTTCCGTGACTCCCTCATCAATTGCAACATCTCCTCGAACTTCTTCTCCAACTCTTCTACGCGATTCTCCATTGGCAGCTTCAGCAATGAGACCCCGGCTCCCAGAAGAGAGCTCTGGTACCAAATTGATAGGAACAACCAAGGAAAAACACTGAATAAAAGAGATTGTATTAAGAGAAATCAAAAGGAACAAGATGCAATGACAGGCAGCAATTATGGTAGAGCACTAAGCAGCTCTCACGCTCCAATCCCTTAATTCTAATACCAGCCTATCCCCCCCTCTCGTCTACCCTGCTATATATATATCTCTCAGAATGAAAAATATCCTCATCCCCTATAACAGAAATCTGAGCAAATATTGCCCACGCCACTCCTCACAACACACGCCTACCTCTGTGCTAATTCGGTTTGTTTTGGGACCCACAAGGATCCACCTCGGCTCCCTTACCAATTCCCAAGTTACCCCTGAATTTCCTTCTCTTATACACTTTTAGCCCCTCAGAAGGAATTCGGTCTCTAACATTATATCTACTGGCTTTAGAGGTCCACTCAGTGTCAAACAGTGCATAAGTTTTTAACATTGAATTCCAGTCCATTTAACAAAGAAATGTTGAAATTTTTATTACAAGAAGCACTGGCTAGATTTAATGCTTTGAAGCTTTTCCGCAGTATGTGGTTCACTCTTATTTCACATGTTGTTGATCAAATCAAATTATACTATAATCTGCTAAGCTGCCACATAGTAGCAGACAAAGAATAAAGATATAGTGATCTCGAACCTAATAATGAAACAAGAAGAATCAAGAATACAAATGTGACAGAAAATAATGAGTTCAGATTCTTAAATGCCCAGAAATGGGGTAATCACACAAAGGATTGAAAACAAAAATGTGTAAACTGAAAATTTTAGAGCCATGCAACTCTTGGATTTCTTAAAACAATTGTCTAGATAAAAAAAAAAAATGAAATACAATGTAATGTAACCAAGGACAATTCATTATACAGTTCAAGTACGGTTTTTTTTATTAATATAAAAGAAGATTTATATTGGAAAGAAGATAGAAAGTGAGATGGAGAGAAGAGGACAAGAGATCCTCTATACAAGAATCAAAACTAGCAACAGAAAAATTATCAATGAAGCATAGCTTTCCAATCTTCCAACATATCTGAGAGGGAAAGTCCTCAAAAAGACAATGTGCTTTACACCAAGTAGGCTAAACACCTTATCCAATCCCAAGAAACTTCCTTTTCTGAAAGTTTGTCATTGAAGGTGTGAGAATTATGTTCCAACCAAATACTCCAAACAGTTCGAGTAATGTAACTAATCAGTTAGCCACAAAAGGAGGTATGGGAGAAAAAAAAAACTTGGGACAGCTATGCACTTTCACTATCGTTACCGTAAAATTGCCAGTCAGTTATGGACAAAAATAAAGATAGAAGCTCGAATGTTAGACCAATATGTCCGAAAAGATGGGCACAGCTTGCTCATATTGAACAATATTGTAATTCATCCAGCCTTCAGGCAAGAGAAGAATAATGCATCAAACAGTCATGTGAATAAAATAAAAGAAGTTAATGTCATAAAAAGTAAGACTATAAGGAAGTTAATAAGTGAACATCCAATGATTCAGAAAACCTTTAAATCAGTATGAATTTGATGCCATGAAATATTTGCAAGTCATTTAAGGGCTAAGAACTCGTATAAATCAACTGGATCTAAAAAGTTCATACTAACACTAGAAAGTCATCTTCAAAACTAATGAACTACGAGACTGTTATCACACTGTAGGTAACCATGAGAATCAACACAGCATTAATAGGGGGTGTTTGTCAATAGAAAATTAAAAAAAAAAATGCAGATGAAATGTAACAATAAGCAAACCTTAAAATATCGAAAGAATGGAGTCTTCACAAGCTCTTGAAGGGAAGGGTATAACACTTCCTCATTAAGACGGTCCACGGTTTCATAATCACAACAACAATCCTCCACCATGCCACTATACTTTGGTGCACCCTGCAACGGAGAAAAATACCTCGAGTGACATATCCCACAGAAAACAATTCGTGAAGACACATTTCAACATTTCTGCTGTTTGGGGGCAGTAATCAGCACAAAGAGTATCATGATCTTGCATTCGACGAAGAAGTCAATGCAAGACAACCTCTTCTTTGGACGAGCATAAAAAACCAGAAAAAAAAAAATCAATCATATAAACATATACACATGTTTTGTCCCAAATCTTTTTCCCCACAGCTATAAGTTATGATTCTAATCAATCAAACAACGATTTACATAAAGAGAACCATTTCAACATTAAAATATAAGTGCATGATGGAATGAGATTGAAAATTACCCGAGCACAGTGACATGCTCTGTCAATGGCACCAAATAGAGCCATCCTGGGAGAAGTTTTGGAAGACATGGCCATGGCAACGAACACGGCGATGAGAGCAACCGCCACCCAAACCCATCGCGTCCCGCAACCACTCTTCTCAACCTCCTTCTTCACCATGACCCTTCTCGATCCCCCCGCCCCACACCTCAATGTCGGTCCTTACCAAACCCAGAAGAAGTAGAGAATGGCAAGGAGTGAAGATTTTTGGCGTTCCTGCGTTGCGTTGACCGATCAACGCAGCGTCGGTTACGAACAGGAGAATGGCGATGGGCTGAAACGCGTTTGACAGTAATGGGGGGAAGTTATGGAAAGTTTCACTTCTCTCTTTTCGTTTTTCAAGTGGTCCAAGGTCCTCGAACATGAGAGAAAATGAGTCTGAACACGAGAGTCGGGTCGAGACAAGGATAGATGAAGATCCAAACGACCAGCTCAGGTTGAGTTGGGCCGGTTTTCTGGGTTTTAGTAGCCAACCCGGCCCGAATCAACCCGATTCAGATCACGTTGGATTAAATCGGGTCGGGATTTTTGAAACAACGATATTAATTATCCTTGCAATTAAGCACACTACAAAATTGATTCCTTATATATATATACATACACACACACAAAAGAATTCTATTAGTTATTACTCGCTGTAATGTATGCTCCCAAGATTGTAACACAAATCCAAAAATAAACCATTCAAGAAAACCGACCCAGCTAGGTTGTTTTAAATTTCTAAACAGATCCGGCGCAGGCCCAACATCGAGCAAAGTTACAAGCTCAACCGACGGTGACCGGGTTCATGAGTTATGATCTGATGTGACGCGGTGACCAGCTCAACCGAAAATATGTTATCGGGCTGGATCCATCGGATTGACGGGTGGTTCGCTCGTACTGAATATTATGGGCATCAGTTGATGGTTTTGATTTTTCCGCTGGTTGCCAAACGGTGGGCATGAAAGAAAATTCAAGAAATTCAAAGTCAATTTCTGGCACAGCCGGCGGCTGTTGAAAAGGTTGGCCCCATTGGAAATGTTTGGGCTGAAGCCGGTGGGCTGAACCAACAATCAATTATGTGGAAAGAGGGGAAAAAAAAATTCACAGGAAGAATTGGAAGAGCGTCTGCAGAGTAGTCTGCGGTATATTTTCTCTACAAATAGGATTGTTGATATAAAAAAAAAAACTTGTATATGAAAAATAAAAAGTTCTAGAATAGTCAAGGATTACTAGTAGAGCCCGTTTAACTCGTAACACGCACGAAAATGGACCAAAAAATTTTTAGCCCGCCAACCTGCGAACTTTTTTAATCCACTCCGCCAAAACCACAGGCTAAACGGGTCTGGCCCGCGAATTTGCGGACCAACCCATTAACCCGTATAGAAATTGCTCTAGTTAGTACAGGTCCTGAAGTGCTTCAGTGCTTGGTAGTTTCCACGTTTTAAGTTGGCATGAAACATACAAGCCCAACTGCCCAAGCAAGCCAAGGGGGCGTTTAGACTTGAGCTTTTACTTTTTAGTGGCCCAGCCCAAGTGACCAAGTGGAAGACACTATTATGCTAGGGTTGCTAACTTGCTATGTACTTGGCTTGCCTTGGCTTAAGTTATTCAACTTCTTCCTTCCTTGCTTCTGAGCGGCGCCTGATATGTACTGTCGCATCCAATATCAAAATAGTCTAAATCCCCTTATTTGCAGTATAAGTAGACTCAGGTCATTCTTCCTCAGGACACATAAGTTATGTTATCGAATTGTAAATACTAATAACAATAAAAAGGCGAGGGGGGGAAGTTTGTGATTTTTAGAATGAAACAGAATGAAAGGATTACAGAAACAGAAATAGAATAGAATCACACTTGATCAAAGAATCAATCCCAGACATCATGACTATTGGCAAATTCATCACAGTTCAAAAGAGTTAACTTTGTATGCTACTCTGTTAATCCGAATCAACTATATAATCATACAGTTTTTACTCAACAATCTTTAAATCACAATCGCAATTTAAATGAATGTCAAATTACGTGCAGTTTGGATTAACCTGAACAACCAATCGGTTATTCAGCCTTTACTTCAATTTCACTAACGAATTCAGTCCTATATCTAATCAGATATAATTCAAACATGATCATGTTAAATAACCAAACCCATAATCGAAATTGAAGTTTAGAAAATGAAAGCATACATACAAATAAGATTTATACAACAGGAACTCCGAATTCAAACCAACTATCTATGATGTTAAGGATTGAGAGAAGTTTAGCCTTCCATGGACATCTCCATTGGCAAGCTCTCTGTATGAACACCTTGAGTTTGAAAGGAAAAACGAAAATACAAGTTTCTGGTTCTTTATTGTTGATTCAGTGCAGAATTGCAAAGGAAACAGAAATTTATAGGCAATCCAATGTCCCACCCGGATTTCCACTTATCACTAACCTTATCTTATCCAGATTTTCCTGATTTCTGAAATCTGATCTAGATAAGATAATCCTCTCTGGATAAGCTTTCCAGAGACATATTATATGCCTCAATTGGATCAGAAATGAGTGAGATATGCCCAATTAAGTAAGGAAAGGTCTTGGACCCGCCTAAGTATTAGCTCCGGAACTTGGAAGCCCAATTAAGCCTTGAAACGGACCGAATTTGATGAAGCCTGTGAAACCCAAAATTATAAATCTCGGTCTTAGCTTTCAGGAGCCACCAAGATCACCCAAATCCGATATTTGTAGAGCCCAAAATGATCTGTGGAAGACAAAAAGATCATAGTGAGTGTAAAATCCGAAATTAACCAAATTTCAACAATTAAATCCAATGAGGCCCAATAATGCAAAACTCAATTAAATCATTAGCATTAAACACATATAGAAGCTAATTAGGCCAAGTATGAACAATAATAGATGCCTAAAAATTTCTCTATCAGCGCCTTCTCTCTCTCAAGTTGAAATACAGTAACTCAAATATGTATTTCAAACAAGCAACTCACCTACGCGGCCTCAATGATCTCTTACTCTCGAGTCTTGTCTCTCAACTCCCTTCTCTCATGCCTCATGATCGCGGTCAGCAGATCTCCACTTCGAGCTTCCGTGCTTTGTCGTGCTTTGCTAGCAGATCTCCGTGTGCTTCGTCATGCCGTCTGCCAAGCTGCTGTGCTTCGCCGAGCCACCGCTACTAAAAGAGAGAGCGCAAAAATTCAAACAATCACACCTCTGTCTATGGCTCTCTCTGATTATGTGTATTATTATTTTTTTAACCTGTTTTTTTTTTATATTTTTTAAGTATAATTTGTTTAGTTGAACTGAGAACCAATTCTGGATTATTCATTTGTTCATAAAATTAGTTGCTTGAAATTTAAAATGTTTTTACTGAGATTGTTTGGTGTGATTTAGATTGAAGATTAAATATGAATCTATTGTACAACTCACTTTAAAAAAGGAAAAAAAAAAAGCTCTTTCGTGGATTGGTTCGTTGGTCAGTCTGCAATTTGATACGAGGGTTTTTGTTTGGGCCGAAAATTTGAACAGTATGCAGACTGGTCCACGGACTTGCGGGCCTAGGCGGGGTGGACGCAGACAGGGCAAAAGGCTGGTCCATTGATGAAACGGACCGGTCCGGTCCAGCCGATTTAATCTTAGTCCGTCGTGGACCGAGCTAAAAGTAAATAGACCGGTCCGTATATCCAGCTCTAATTACTAGTGTAAAATCCTAAATTTTGTCTAAGCTAATTAATTCGATGAACTCGAGCAATTGATGTACCGACAAGACGGTTGATCTTGGCCCTGTAGTGGAAAATGTCAATATCGATGATTTATTGTTGGTTAAAGTTATTAGAATAGTTATAAGATACAATACAATTAAATAAGAGTAACAGAAAAACATAATAGAAAAATAAGTAAAACCAATAGAGATTTAACAAGCGTCATGAAATATAACAAATAATTTAAAATAATCACATGTATTTAGAGAAAGATGCAAAGAATTACAAAATTACCATTACTTATTGAAATTATGAAAATACCTTTACAATATAAATGAAATTACCAAATTATCCTTGTCTTATAAGTAAATGACAAAAATATCTTTATTTTATAAATAAAATTACAAGAATGCAACTAGTAATGTCTAATTACTAAAATGACCTTGTCTTGGATTAAGAAATTATTACAATGCCACTACTTTAATAATTACAAAAATGCCATTGTACAAATCTCTAGTCTTGTCTTTGAGCAAAAATGAATCTAAGTCATTAGATTAATACTATGAATAGTTAAAAGGTAAACCAACTAAAAGTAGCAAATCTCTAACATAAATTAATATTTTATCAGTATAAATTTCTACTAACAACTTATTTAACATTATGAATAGGATACTGACAAATAAATTATTTAAATATTCTAATCATGGATTAATGCTCTAATAAGTAATTAGACTAATTAATAACCATAGGATTCCAATTAGAAGATTAAAATATATTAAAACAAGGATTAGGCTATTTATGATTAAGATTCCAAAAACTATAATAAACTATAAATGGAATTATGACACAATTCTCATTTAAATTAAATCCTATGATAAGACTAAAATTAAGACATGCATGCATAGTGAAACCATGCATAAGATTAGCTACATACATACACTCATATATTCATATAACTTGAAAATTAATACACACAATAATTATAAAGTTGCACGATGTCAAAGTATAATGCATGTATGCACATAAAAGCTTGAAAATCCACCCTCCATAGCCATCAAAAAATTATGGTTGCATAAGCATATATAGGAAAGGAAAATTTTGATTTGATTAGGCTATGGCAACTTGATAAAAGCTTGATATAAATCACATTATGACACATTGTCAACAGGTGAGTAAATATAGGCATGGTCTAATCTATATTAAAAGCATTTTAGCACAAAAACTAACTAGATAACCTAACTAAACATTACGCTAACAAACTAGTTCAAATTAATGAGTTTTTGGATAGCAAAAATCCCCAAGCACAGCCCGTAATACAGTTGCCTCTTGGCCTATATAAAGGGGTTCAATGAGTTCACTTGTATTCTTTTAGCCACTTTGTCACTTCCTTTCCAAACTTGAAAATTCTCTAATTCTTCTTCTTCAAGAAGCCTTTTTAACCTTCCAAACACTTGTATCCTAGCCCATACACTTCATTAGCCTTGCAAGGTTTACAATCTTTAGCTCTTGTAGATATATTACTACAAACACTTAAATTCTCAATCAAAGATTCAAGAAGGATTACTTTCCATCAAGCTCCTTGTTCGAAGCCTTAGGAGTGAAGAAAAGGACTCATTTAAGTCTCTACACCAAGTGGTAGGAGCTGTAACGCCTCGATTTTTCTGTCTGAGGGAAATGACCAAAATGCCCTTGAGACCATTTCCTGACCAGGATTCGAGGATAGCCGGCACAGCAGTCCTTGAAGGGTCAACTCAATGTTCGAAGGGGATTGGATGATCCTTGAGTATTTTTGGAAACGAAAAACTTGTTTTCCGAGGTTTCGGGTCAAAATGACCAAAATACCCCTGCAGCATTTTTACGCTGGTAAAAGTGCCGTTTGAGCCCGAAACTTTCCCCGAAAGTTTAAAATGATGTTTTCAGGTATTTAAAAGTGTCTGTTTAAATCCCGGTGGTCCCAAGGAGTTTTTGTACAAAATTACAATTTTACCCCTGAAATAATGCTGTTTGAGCTTAATGACGTAATTAAGCAAACCTAAGCAATATTAGGCTCTAATCGAAGATTAATTAATTTCCATAATTAATATAGAGTCAAAATAAGTTATTAAAATTAATTAGAACCTAAGATTACTTAGATTAAACCTAAATCCCTTTTTAAAACTCAAGGTTCCTAGTCTTGGAATCTTGAATAGTATTTTCTCTCTCCAATTCCTTAAATTAAAGAATTCTGTCTAGAATTGTTTATACCCTAAAATGAATTTCTATCTTACTAATGAAGCAAGACCAGTCCTTACTTATGCCTAGACAACCTTAATTACCCATTTCCTTACCTAAACACCTTCCTACAAATTTCTAATCTTAAGCATAATCTAAGACACATCTAAACACAACTCTAAACCACAATTAAAATGTGAAAACTCCTCCCCCATGGCTAATGCATTTTTGGCCACATCATCATCCCATTTCCACCACATGTTTTAAAATTCAAACACTCCTTGAGGCCATACCTTGAACTATACTTGAAGTCATACCTAGTCATGCTTCTACCATGCTTTGAACCATGCTTTGAATGAGATATTTTCTCTCCCTTTGACCATGAACCTCACAGCCAACACACCCTTCACTCACACCCTCCATGTTTTGTTTCTCTATAAATAGCACACTTGGGTGAACTTGAATCACCTTTAGTCATTTGCTAAGTTTTAATTTTCTATAGCACTCAAAGCTTTTCTTTTTCTCTCAAAGATCAAGAGTTCTTTTTCTTCAACTTCTTCATCTTCTTCAAACTCATTTCACTTGATAGGGATTTTGTTTTAAATATTTTAGCCATTAAAGTTCTTATTTAAGTTATGTGCTTTATAGTTTCTCTTGAATCTTTTAGAACCTCTTTCTTCCTCTTTATTTCTTTTTCACTTTCGACCAAGGGCCTTGAAAGACTTGGAAATGAGAGCTTGATGATGAGGATTTCATGATGATATTCATCACTTGAGAAACCTCTAAAGCTTGGAACCTAGTCTTGACTTTAACACTTTTGGGTTATCTCTTTCTTTTCTTCTCAATATTTCGGTTTCTTTCCCCTTTCTTGCTTTGGTTTTTCTTTCTCTTTTTCTTACTAAGATTTCGGTTTATGAAGGCTTGTTCTTGGATAAAAATGACTCAAGGATGAGAGCTCATGATGTTGATGTAGTTGCGTCATTAAGATCATGGCCTCTAGAGCTTCAAAGTCCTATTCCTTCCCCCCCATGGATTCGGCCATTTTTCTTTTTTCCTTAAGTTATTAAGCTTTCATTTTCAAAGTCATAAAGGAATGTTAACTTGGTTTGTTCTTTTAATCCATTTTCTTAAAGCATGATGATGATGTTCATACCATATGGTTTCTTTGTAAACCTTGGTGCAAGGAACTCTAGAGCTTACTTTACCTTGCTATGATAAGTTTTGGGTTGAGGTTTAAGTCCCTCTAAAGTCTTGGATAAGCTCTAATAAGAAATAAAGTGAACTTGCACTCATGTTTATATTTAAGCTTTTGCATTTGCATATTTACTTTTGAGCTTTGCATTCATGTTTACCTTCCAAGCTATCACTTAAAGTTAAAGATAAGAAACGAAGAGCATCTCATATTTATGTTCTTGTCTAGCACGTTTACTTTTCAAGTCATCACTTAAGAACTTAAAGATTTAAAACGAGAGCTTGCATATCACCTAATTAATCTCGAAACCTTTCTATTTCGGCCTTAAAGTCGATCGTTACTGAGCCTAGAGTACTAAAATAAAGAATTGAACTTTCATATTTATTTTCAAGTTTTGCATATTTATTTTCAAGTCTTGCATATTTACTTTGAAGTTCTCACTTTACTTTACAATAAAGAATAAAATGGAACGCATAACACGTTTACTTTTGTTATCACTGAAAAACTCTAAGAGCCCAAAGACTTGCCCTTGTTGTCTCAAGTTAAAGTTTGGTTATGGAGACATCCCCATAGATGCATATTTTGGCCATGTGATGATGATGAGCTTAATATGAGTTTCATCTAGTTGTAAGGGCCAACAATCTATGTTCAACAGTTTTCCTAGGTTTTAAGAATTGTATAAGGTCATTACTAACAAGATTTGTAAATTAAACCTCTTCCAAAAGTGTTTTAAATTAGTTACTGCCCTATGATTGTTCTTAGTCTCTTTTACAAGATAAAATGTTTTGCAAAAGAGTTTTAAAAGTCCTAAAACGATTCAAAGAGGAACTAGTAACTTATGCTTATTGAAAATGAAATTTTATGCATGATATGTATATATATGAGTTCGGTTCTGCCATGGTGTGTTTGGTGCTGCATGATATTATTTTGATATGCTAGAATATGTAAAAATTATATGTGTGGAGGTAGGAATCTTTTTATGCATGTTAGGAAAGAAACTAGTCTAACAGAAAAATCGTAAAGTCAAGTTTTAGCATAGTTTTGACCCATTTATTTTTAGTTTCTACCCAAACTTTTTTAGTATGACAATAATCAGATTAGAATTTTTTAATTATGAAAAACTTGGTAACATTTGATGTAGAATTGAATTTTAGCACCCATAGAGAAACAAGTAACTAGAAAATCGTAAAAATGCAATTCTAGAACTCTTAGAACATTTAATTTTCTAATTCTGTCCAGCAACCTTATAGTACTGTAAACACGATCTATAATCAGTTCATAGGCATAGGAATACCTCATAAATGGTTTAGATTTAATCTATAGCGCTTTAGGCAAAGACGGAACCAAGAAAGGGTCTAAAACGTAAGTTCTAGAACCCCGTAATCATAAAAATGTAATTCTGCCCTTAGAGCGTGATGCTGCCCAGATTTACTAATGAACATAAATGCCAGTAAAAATTATTAGTCGTGAACCCTTAGGTGCATAAGAGGTTGATAGAGAACGATAGAATAATTATATTTCGAGTCTAAGGCCCATAAGGGTCAAAGTATAAGACACCATAGGTTCAAGAGCATAATAAGCTATAATGTTGCATGAGAATTTATGATCTATTTGAAAATGATTATGTATACGTGTGAAAATTATGATTGAGGATACATGATCTATTTGTTTATGTGGCATAAAGTAAATTTGGAAGAAATTCGACGTGTTATTGTTATGCTGCCGAATTTCTAACAAATTTGGGGACTTAAAAAGTTTTTGAAAAACCTATGAGATTTTCTTTAAAAGAGATGAGGTACTAAGATGTGTTCTTGGATAACACCAGTTCGACCGAGCACCTCCAAGAACTCATGTGACATCCATACCAAGATGTATTTTTGGATGACACCGGTTCGACCAGGCACCCCCAAGAAAATGCCCCCTAGCCTGTACTAGAGAGTCGGGATTTATTTATGATATGCTTATCGGTAAGGGATAAGTAAGAACTAGTGACGATTAGTTAGGTATGAGCTCATAACCTAGAGATGTGACACATTCTGGGTGACACCGGTTCGGCTAAGCACTCCTAGAACGAATGTCTTTTTAGGGTGGCCCCATGAGAAAGTAAAGTATGATGATTATGTCACAAAGTCTTTCCATATGAGATTCCACCTGCCACTTTATGCTACTATTATGATGTTTCTTGATGATTATGATTAATATTCTTGCATTAAGTAGTGTCATACATACATTCTTTACTATGTTGCATCCATGACATTAAGAATCATTCTAAAATGAACTGACCTTGGCTAACTATGTTTTGAAGCTTAAAAATGAACTTAATGAATGCTCACTTATTTTATACACTAAACCCAAGGTTCCTGAGGACGTAGATGATGTCACTTAGGTAGTAGGAGACCCTACTGAGATTCTTTAGCAAGATTCTCACTCCCTTTATCTTTTCTTTCCGTCACGTCTTTAGATGGCGACGTTTGTAGTTTTTGTGGACGCCCCGACATGGGAGGTGCATTATGATCCGGACCACGGATCATATCATTTTGAGGGTCGCTGTGCTATCCGCATTTTCATGTTCGTGGGACAACTCTTCGCTTATCCTGTACACACTCACCGATTCTCTCCTACCTCGCCGTTCGACGACGATTTTGTGTTCAAGCACGCACGCCCTCGAGAGGACAGGATTCGCCGCACTCCACCGACAGCCTCTGCTATCCAAGACTTCCCGCAGTATGTGCCTTGCTCCTCCTTATTATTATCAGAGACGGACCCTTCCGAGGACTCTGCCACTCAGGTATCTTCCGAGGGATCCTCCCCTACCCTACCGATGGACTTTGGGGAGGGCAGCGAGGCTACCATCACTTAGCCGATACGTGGAGGACGAGTGAGGGTGACTCCCCGCCGTGGAGCCCATGCCCGGCCGATGCAGCGTATAGCCACCCCAGCAGAGATAGCTCAGTGGATTGGATATGTTCCTCCTTTCCAGAGAGGCCCACAGTAGGAGACGGCAGTTGTGTTCTGGTGTTCGAGCTTTGACTAGATTAGGATAGCCTCCTTTTGTTTAGAGGTTATCCATTGTAGGTGCACTAGAGTAGGAGAGTTTCTTTTTTTTTCCTTCTGTTGTATTTTCCCTTTCAGTTGTATTTACTTTATGATGTATCAACTAAGTCCCGCTTTTTATATTTGGGCATATCGTATTATATATATGTAGTTCAGTCTCTGATAACTCCTTTAAGAGTTATGTTTTTCTTTAGTTTTCTTAGGACTTTTAGTTTATTTTCATAGTTAGTTTTAGTTTTCATGGTTTCCTTTTTCATATCATTTGGTTTAAATTCTTGCATGACCATACTCACATTGAATCTTGCATTCTAGTGGTGTTTTCCATTGTTTTGTAGCTTTTTCAAAGAAGAATTAAGGAAGCATTTGAGCTAGGATTGCAAAGGAGCAAGATTTGGAGCTGAAGGGATGTTAAAAATTCATGCTGGAGCATAGAAATCCATGCTGGAGCATGGGTCCTGAAACTGAAGTCACGCTACAGTGTGGGAAGCCATGCTACAGTGTGGCTTGCTGTCACAATTCTAAGCTTTTCACTTAAGCTACGCTCCAGCGTAGCCATAGCCATGCTACAGCGTGGGTGCACGAATCTAACATGTGGACTGGGCCTATGTAGTGACTCTAGCAGCCCATGATTGGCACAAAAACCTAGACAATTACGTTGGAGGGGGAACAATGATCAGAATACAAAATTTTAGGGGAGAAGAGGAGGTAGAAGCTTGAAGCAAGGGATTGGAGTTTCAAGAACAAGAGAATGAGACCTCTCTTGGAATTGTTCTTCAACTCCTTGTGAATTTTCCTTTGTTCATGGCTTCCTCTTATCTCTTTTTCATTTATGTTGCTTTTATTTTATTTTCCATGACTTGTAACTAAACCCTCTTTGCTTAGGGTAATTTATGGAGGCTATGTGTTTGATAATATGCTAATGCGAATAAATTTATGTCTTGTTCTCATTTGATGGTGAGCATTGTATTTGAGTTTATTTATCTTGAATTGCTTGATCACCAATTTAGGATTATAAGGGTTAGTACAAATTTGAGAAAAGGAGTAAGAGCCATGCCTATAAATGCAATGCCATGAATTGAATGACACCTAGAGATAGGAAAACATGATTCATATGGTATTTAAGGACTTGATAATTAAATCACTTGGTTAAAATTAAGCATGCTAAGAGATTAGGTGTTTAACTCTAATTGAGTAGCATTAGATGATCTTGAGAAAGACTTTTAATGAACATAGGGATCCTACCATCACTTAATTAAATTCGAACAAGGCATATTGATATTTATGTTGCATTTTGTTAACACATAGTTGAAGTAAATCACCCTAGCATTTAATTTCATCCATTCTTATATTGCTTTCACATCGTTTTAGCATATTAGCATTATTCCTTTTAATATCATCTCTTTTCAATTGTTCAACTTGTTATCTAATTAACTAGAATGGGTACTTGAATTATCCCTGTGGGTACGACAACCCTCTATTTTACTCTATTACTTGACGACCTAGTATACTTGCTAGTGTCACTCTCCTTTGGGAGCGATCAGTCTCACTATGATGTGCCATTACCTGCCTTATATTATGATGTTCATGAGATGCTTGTTTTATTCTCTTATGTGCTCCATCGCTTATCGTATCACGCGGCTCTCACTTTGCTTTTATATTTCAAAAAAAAAAAAATTTTACCTATATTTTTCGCCAAGTATTTCAAATTTAAGAGGAAACTATGACGTAATAGACTAATGATTAACCTAAATATGTTCTAGAGTATTGGGTTAAAAATTAGGATGTTGCAGGAGCCTCCTCTTTGGCTGTGCAAATCTTGATGGCTTCTAATCTCACTCATCGTTAGAATGTCATTAAGATTATATTTGTTGACAAAAATATTTTACATGATATATGTTTCCTAAATGCTTTTATGATGTTTTCATGCTTAAAAGTGGTTTAAAAATGTGGTATAAGATTCTTGATTTGATGAAGTAACACAAAGCATAAAAAGGCTAGGTGCTGCATTTTTTACTATTTATTGGTATGAGGCATTTCGAAATGAGAAATCACAAAGTATAAAGTACTTTGGAACAAAGATATTTTTGCTAGAGACCAGACACATTATAGAACATTCTCCAAAAGGAATCAACTAAAAAAACAGTTGTCTACCTCAAGATATAATTTTTCAAAGTTGAGCTAAAGATTGAAACTGACCTTTCAATATTAAAATAAGTGTAACTCAAGCTAGAAAAATGCAAATAAAGTGAAACAAACTTTTTTGGAAAGCTAACACATAGAAGGACACATTCGTGTATGCATCACACAAGTTTTAGCCATGATTGAATAGTCTAGAAAATGAATCAAAGATAGGTATGCTGAGAAAATCTGGAAAGGGATAATTTTGTAAGGGTGTAATGGTAAAATCACAAACACATTTTTTTATGAAAATACTTTCTAGAAAGCTTGAAAAATTAGGAATCTGGAACTATTCTTATGTAACCTAAATAATGAGTATATAATATGTTATGAATTTTCTTGTAAAATATGACAAATTTGGAAAATAGAAGATTCAAGCCTTGTAAAGAAAAAGTTTAAGAAATTTAAATTGTAATAATCTTTGAGAGGAAAAGTACATATGAAAAGGTTATAAGGGACTTCAAAATACTTAAGGAAGCTCAAATTACCCAAGGATAATATCATAAGTGCATTAAAGGTATTTAAGGAATATTTAGGGTTCAAAGAGATATAAAAGAAAAGAGATTTATAAAAAGAATGAGAAAGACTTCATAATGTATAAATACCAAGACTTCCATAACCCTTTAGAAACACTAGGGACTTGACTTAATGACTTGGGATGCTTAATATTAGATTGTCTACTATTTGACTATGAGAATCTATATGAGATTTGCATGACATGTCTACTGTATAGCTATGAGATTTGTATGACATGTCTAATGTTTAGTTATGAGATTTTTATGAAATATGATGTATGAAAGCAATGGAAATAATAAATAAAATCTAGAAAAGTGGACTTAGGCTCAATCCTTAACCCCTCAAAGGGGGATTAAGGCATTAGTGTTGTGTGCTCAGTAAGAATAAATTAATAACTGATTTGACTCACTGCTTATGCCTTCAAAGGGTACTAGACATTGATGTTGTACACTTAGTGAGAGTTAAATAATAAATGGACTTAAGTTCATTGCTTAACCACTCAAGAGGATTAAAGTATTGGTGTTGTGCACTCAATGAGTTGGCTCACTACTTATGCCCTCAAAAGGGTACTAAGACATTAGTGTTGTGCACTCAGTGAGAGTTAAATAATAAATAGGAGAAACTTGCTACTTAACCCCTTACCTCATCTCAGGATTTTCCCACAAAACAAAGTTTGTGGCAACAGCCATGGTATGAGCTCATTACCTCACGAAGCTGGTTTAAGGCAATGGTATTGGTGCATTCAGTGAGTGAATGACCGAATCAAGTCAAAGATATATACAATGTTAAGTGCATATATACAATTATGTTGAACCCGTCTTGCTCTTATACTTGTTTTGCTTGAGTATTAATGTTAATGAAAAGATCTAAAAGACTTATCACTTTGGAAGGTGGACATTTTCAAAGTAAAGCATAATGGAAGGTCATGCATGAACTATATGAATAGAAATGTTTCCATGATCATGTAGTTTAAATTGAGATTATTATCTGGATTATTTGACTGTAGTTGAGGAATTAGGAATATGCATACCCCTGCTAATGTTACAAGAATAATCTAAAAGCCACTTCACTTCGGCTAATTAAGTTTGAAAAAATTTAATAATTAAACCATTTATATATCCACCCTTTTATAATAATAAATCCAAATTAATTGAGATGACAATAACACATTCAGTGCCAAGTTAGAACTCCTACTAAGAAATCATGTATTTCTCCCTCCTATGTTTATTTCCTTGTCATTCTTAGAAAAGTATGGATCAGAAGGTGAACATGACCTAAAAGGTAGGCCCCACTGCTTGTGAGCTCGAGGATGCTTGCACTATGTTGATTAGGACCACCAAAACAACAAAACACCATATGCATCTGAGTCCTTTTGGAAACCTTTCTCTTTCCCTAGTCCACTCCCCTACAATAGAGCACCATCTCATGCATCCTTTCATTCCTGGCATATAAACAACCAATGGATCAAGCATAGCACCACAAATATATGAACTTGTGAATGGATGGGTTAATCCAAGTGTATGGGTGGGGGAAACACTGTCAGAATATCATCCATTGTAGCAGGAAGACTGACTCAAAGTCTCTCTCGAAGGTCCCCCCTAATGGCAACCAATGGCTATGGTGCCTAATGTAGAGACATATATTATTTCATGGGGTGACCTTTATAGCATTTCTGATGATGAGGATGAGGATGAAGATTCTTTTACAGCTAAGTCATCAAGTTTCTGTCACAATTGAGTCTCTAATCTACGAGAGAGCCCGCATTCAAGGAGTTAAGTGAAGATGAGGATTGTCATTTAGAGATTAGGTCCCATTCCCTATGTTTAATAATTTATATTAGTTATGTACTAATCTATATTTCTGTTTAAATTTGTGCATTGGACTATTAAGTATAGATTGGTGAAGAGCTATGTGCCATACTTTTAGTAAGACTTATGTAATGTATTCTCTTCACTAAATTCAACTATTTACATTTGAAGTAATATGTATTACGTTAATCATTATAGAACTATTCACACTATTTACTTCTGCATAACTAATTGTAATTTCAAGTTTTTAGATTATTAAATGAGGAGATAGCGCTATGTATATCAATTCTTGCTACAGGCTTAAGAATTTAAAAAGTAATTCGTATAAAAAGAATGTACCTACTATTTTTGTAAGTTAATTTCAAAAGAAAACAAATGCAAAGCATAACTGACAACCAATAGAATCCAAATGCGAACTTAAGCATAGTTGTGTTCTATTAGGTGTTACAAGTAGCATGCTAGGAAGCTTAAGCTTATGATTATCGGATGGATAGGGTTGTTGTATTTGGCTTTGTTTGCCTAGCCATCTAGTGGATGGTTTGCCTAACTATATGACTTTGCATCTCAGACTGTTCTTATCTCCCATTATATAGTTGATTGATTAATGAAAATATCTTTTTGACCCAAAAAGAAGAAAAAAAAGGTGGTGGATAAGGTAGTTCTTGTTTTTGGTGCTTGGAAAAAAAGGAATTTTTACCTATATAAAATTAAAAAATTGGTGAAGCTTGACACATCAACACCTTTATCAACAAAAAGGCGAGCCATCCCATGGAGGAGATCCCTCCATGATGATGGTGACCCTTTTCTCTTTCCCTACTTTTTTGCATTTTTATTTTCTATGTAATTTTTTTTGTTGTCTCATTTTCTCAATGCATAAGGTTTGATTGATTTTACTTTTGCCGAACTTATCTTGATAATAGCAATATTTATAAAATTTTAAAACTTTTTTAAAACGTTTTTATTAATGGATGCATCTTTTAATTTTCAAGGTCCATAACATTTATGCAGTAACTCATTAAATCTAATCATTTACACATAATAGATTATAATTTATTACATATAACGTACGCATTTTGTCCTATTTTTTGGGTCAAAAATATGTTATATTTGGTTTGAGTTTGGTTTCATGTCTCTGTGGTTTGTGCCTTTAGGATTGTTGTAAAATAAAGATTAATAAATTGTGAATTTATTATTCTTAAAAAAATAAGCTTGGCCCACGGGTTAGGTGGGCTAGCAATTTTTTTGGCTTAAAAGTCTATCAAGCCCACTAAAAATGACAGTTTTGGCGGACCAACCCAGTAGGCCGAGCTCGTTTTGACATTTCTAGGTCAATCCATGGGCCAATCCATTTAAAAAGTCAACTAAATTTGAAATTTTTATAAGTGGACTAACTTATAGGATGGCCTGGCCAATAAGGCTCAAGTGGGCTTTTGGCCCTTGCCTACAAATAAGGGTAGGCTAACTCATTTGACACATCTAGTGCTAAAATTAACCTATAGATGGGCCAACCCATGGGCCAGTCCATTAAAAGAGCTGACAATATTTGAAATTTTTATAAGTGGGTTGGTCCTTGCTCGCAAGCCCCACATGGGCTTTTGGTCTTGTGGGCTTGCTAACCCTGGGCCACATGGGTTAGGCTAAATAGAGGTGGGCTAGACCATTTAATACCTCTAGTAAGAATGATGAGAGAGGTACACAAGCAATTTCATTAATCAAGTTTATTCATTACAAGAAATGCGTGGGATACCAACTCTATTACCGACGGCTTTTTTCGATGGGCAACAATTATATCGACAGACTTACTGATGGGTATGGGGGCATCGGTGATGAGGCCGCCGATGAATATTACCGATGGTAATAAGAAACTTGTCGATTATTTTTTACTCTTTTATCGATAGGCAAATGGATTATCAGTCATCGGTACAATTAAAAAAAAAGCCTCACCATGGCCGTCAGACACTTAATTATATCGACGGGTTTATTGACGGTTTTTACACTAATTAATTTGATTTTTTTATTTTTTACCAATGGTTTTTTATTTATCTACAATTTATTATAAAATAAATAATTCATATTACCGATGGGCATTACTCGTCAATAAAAAATAATTTTTTTTAAAAAAACTCCTTTTAATAATGATGTGATTGATAATATGTTATTTATTAATTATATATTTATTTATTGTAACGCCCCAATTTTTACTGTAATTTTTACTGTCATTAGAAATTACTCAATTACCGAATTACGGTAGGTAATTATTACATAAGATTTGAGGCCGAACAATCCTCAATAAAGGAATATAACATTAGAAGAGAGGTTAGGAACGATTCATGCGAGAGTCGTAAATCCCGAATTTACATGCGTATAAAATGACCAAAATGCCTGATGTTATTTTACTCAGAAAATGAGGATCGTGGGCCCCACCTATTCTCAAGGGGATATTTTGAGGACAATAAGGGATTGTTTGTGTTATGTGTGTTAATAGAGCAGAAGGATCTCAATTTTGAGTTAGACCTTGAAATGACCAAAACGCCCTGCATTTGTTTAACTCAGATGTGCGTGCCGACCGAGCCCGAACCTCACTAAAATGTTTTAAAATGTGTTTTTAAGCCATGATTAACCATTGGTTAAGCTCGGGTGGCCTCGGCGATTTTTAAGTGAAAATGCGATTTTGCCCTGTTTTTGGCGAGTTTGCGAATTTCGGGATTTTTGATTCGTATACCGAAACCTAAGCAGTATTAGGCTCAAATTAAAGCTTATTAAATTCTAAATATTAATCTAGAGTCAAAATTATGTATTTAGATTGATTAGAACCCAAAATTGCTCAAAAACACCCAAATTGCTTACTAATTCACTTAAACCCTTAACCGTAAATTCTCTAAATTACATGAATACCTTGCCTACACCTAAATAATTCATGGAATACACAAATTTCACTTCTTTGGGCTGTAATGGACGAAATTATTGATGCCATTATGCAGCTGAATTATTGCCAAAAGTTGCACTAAAATAAAATGCCAAAATGTCACCACAAGAGACATAATTCCTTAATTTCATACAACTTTGTCTAAAATGATTTTTCCTCCCTTATTTCTCCTGCAAAATTTCGTCCACTACCTCATCATTTTGGCCAATTAGAAGCCTCAAAATCTTCTATAAATAGGCTTGCTTGAGTGGTCTTGGAATGCTTGGTTCATAACTAGTTTTTAGGAGCACCAAAAACTTTCTTTCTTCCTCCTCTTTGGCTGAATTCTTTCTTCAATTTTTTCAAAGAGATTTTGTTTCATTTCACTTCAAGAAACCAAGTTCTCTTCCTCTTCTTCAACTCAGATTAGGTAGGGAGTAGTTTCTAAATTTATTTCTATGCTTTGAGGAGTTGTGTTTTTAGCTCAAAATGATGAAATTATGAACTTACCTTAGCTTTTCATTTTGGTTTTCCTCTTCAATTTTTCTTTAACCAATTCAACCATATGGCCTAGGTGGAACTAAGATGATGGCTTGATGATGAGGACCTTGAGGGTGGGTTGTAAATCCATCACAAGTTAGGCCTCTAAAGCTTGAAAATTCCACTTGATGCAAAACTTTAAAGAATAATGCTTTATGATGCTAAAACAAAGATTTTTAGTTTAGAACTTGAAAGATGTATTTTCCTTTTATGTTTTATTTCTTGTTAAGATATGTATTGGGTTGAATTTATAATTCTTTTAAAGTCTTGAAGGAGCTCTAGTAAAGAAACAAAATGAATTTGCATCCATGATTAAGTTTATGTTTGTATAACCATGTTTACCTTCTATGTCATCACTAAATTTTCAAGAATGAATAAATGAACTTGCATTTCTCATGTTTAAATTCCAAGCTTGTATTTCATGTTTATGTTTCAAGTCATCACTTAATCTTTCAAGATAATAAAGAGGTTGCATCTCATATTTAATTTATGCTCTCACTATATTTTATAATGGCTAAAAGAATCAACGCATGACATGTTTATTTTATGCCATCACCTAAAGATCCTAGAGCTCAAAGACTTGCCCATGTATCACAAGCAAAGAAATATGATTATTGGAGTTAAAGAATTTATTCTTTAAAAAGTCTTGAGATTGGAGCTTAAAAAGATGTAATAATAATTCTCTTCTCCTCTCTGGTCTGTGCGGACTACCATCGCTCCGGTTTCTTAATATTCTCTTCTCCTCTCTTGGTCTGTGCGGATTACACGCTCCAGCTTTCTTGTATCATGTTTATATTTCAAGTTCTTGCATCATGTTTAATTTTCAAGTCATCACCTTAAATCTTAAAGATAAAGAAATGGAATTGCATATCATGTTTATAATTCCAAGCTATCACCTTATAAAGATAAGATTAAAATAAGGTTGCATAGCATGTTTATAATTCTAAGATGTCACCTAAATCTCTAAAGCTCAAGACTTACTCCTTTTATCTTAAGTGAAAATTTTAATTGTGAAGATCCTCCCAAATTTGACAAAAGAACTAGTTTCTAAATGAGTTTTAAGGCTTTGCAAGGATTTTACGGGAACTAGTATTTTATATGCACTTAAAATATGATTCTATATAATTGCATGAGGTTCATGATTCGGCCACTGATCTGAGTTTAGTATCAATGTGTGATAATGATTTGATATGATTGAAGTTGTGATAATTATGGTTTATTGTTAAGAGAATGATTCATAATTGGTTTAGTAACTAATTAGTTCTATAATTGATAATTCTATGTAAGGATTGGATGCTTATTAAGTACTTGATATCATTGAATGATTTCTGGCTTGCATGTTATAGTTGCTGTTGCAAATAATGAGAATGCTTATACATGAAATGTTCTTTATTATGTAAAATTTACCTTTGTTGCTAGAAGAAAGTGTATCATTGTAAAAGTGTAATTTGGAAAGGTTACGGCTAAGGAAAGACTTGGTATTTAAGCGTATCCATTGTGACCCACCTCTTTCTGGGAATCTCCCATATGCATGATTACAGTTGATATATATTATTCTAGCTTAAGACTATAAATGAGAAAATGTTATGATGTTTATGAATTGTATTATGATATAACATGCAAAGATTTAATGGTGACTTAAACTTATAAGAAAATGATCCTTTGGAACCATCGGACTATAGGTGGTGATAAGGTGATTTTAGCCCCTAACCCGTTCTCTCAAAAGGGTAGAGTCGGGACTTTAGCTTATCAAAAGGGATAAGTATATGCTAGTGACGACTAGTAAAGTATGAGCTCATAACCTAAATTACTCCCAAAAGGGTGGAGTATAGGGTGGCCTAAGGAAAATAATGATGATGATAAGATTTTAAGTCACCTAAGGCACTAAAGAAATGAAATATGTGCACTATGTCCACGTGTAGCTAATATTATATGACGTTCTTTTATGCATGTTATTTGATAATGATGATGAGGAAAATGATGTAATGATAAAGGAAAAGTTCATTGTAAATATGACATGTTAAGATTATCATGCATTATAAGACGCATGATTAAAAATTGACGAACCTCGGTTAAGTATTTGTCCGAACTTAAAATGAATCTTTGCATGCTCACTATTTTAGAATAATCCCGAGGTTCCAGCGGACTTTGATGATGACACTGTAGAAGGAGGTACCTTCTTGAGAATTCTTTAGCAAGATTTTCACTCCCTTTTCTTTATTTCCGTCATTGTCTCCAGATTCAGATGGCGACATTCGTCCTGTTCGTTGATACCCTTACTTGGGAATTTCACTATGATCCGGTGCATCGCTAGTATCATTTTGAAGGAAGGTCTTGTGATTCGTGTTTTTATTTACATAGGTCGTCCATTTGCACATCCTGTCCCTAGTTATCGATTTTCTCCTACTTCTCCCTATGGCGATGAAATGGTTTTCGAAAATGCACGTCCACTTGATGAAAGGATGTTACGTTCTTATCCCGCTTCATCTGTTGTCCATGGATTTCCAGAGTATGTTCCCGAGACGAGATATTGAAATCGATCCTTCAGAGGACACTCCTACTCATGTATATTCTGAGAGCTCTGCTCCTACTCCCACACGTGTAAGAGAGGGTAGTGAGGAAACAGTTGTTCAACCGAGGTTAGCAAGAAGGTCGTCCATGCGACCCCAGCCTGGTGTATCTCGTGTGTCCCCTCCCGAGGGAGCTCATCAGTGGATCGGATTTATTCCCCCATTTCCAGGACAGTGGCCATAGAGGGTTCTTAGTAGATTTATGTGTGATCATGCACCCTAGTTTTAGGATAACCTTCCCGGCTTATGGAGTTATCTAGTTTAGGGGCATGTATTTCCTTATGTATATTTTCTTTTATGGGTTTGCATAAGATAATGATGTATGAACATAACCCACCCTTTGAGTGAGGTTATTGTATGTAAATATATGCTATAATGTGCTTATGTATGTTATATGATGGAGCCTAAGTGATATGATGTGATATATTCTTAAACGTCTTATTATACTCCGCTTACTCGTTCACGTTGTACTCGGCTCACGTTTTCAATTATGTGTTTAAAAAAAAATGGCTCGTAATTTCACTAAGTATTTTCAAATTATGAAGAAAGAACCAAAGCAAGGACTAAAGTCTAGTCATTAATCAGATTCAACCTAGGTGTATCTGGTTAATTACTAGGGTGTTACATTTTGGTATCAGAGCAGTTCGATTCTCATGGAGCCTGAGGATTGCACTAGCTATGCTTCTAAAGCATAATACGTTAGTGACTTCATGTGTAGATGTTTATCATTAGGATGAGCTTGAGGATTAGAAATACTTGACTACTGTATGTTGAAAGTGCCATGGTAACTTGCTCACTTTGCATGGAATATTGGGCCTGATCACCTCAGTATTGCTGTTTTGTGTGTATAGGGACCAATGGCACGTCGACAATAGACTAGGAGCGCCGCAGAATAATCAAGACAACGAGACAGCCGAAGCACTCCGCGACGTAGCAAGGACCATGAGAATGATGATGGAACGAATGGATCAGGATCGTCAAGTCAATATGAATCAGGGATATGAGATTCCTGAACATGCCTGTTTCGGGGAGTTTTGTAAGGCAAACCCACCAGTTTTCAAGGGGACACTGAATCCAAATATTGCAGATGAATGGATTCGGAATATTGAGAATGTCTTTGCTGTAGTCCCATGCTCGGAGGAGCAAAAGGTCACCTTCGCTACTCATATGCTTGAGGGTGATGCCGGTTTACGGTGGGCGGTGTTCAAGACTCCTGGAGGCGGCCAAGCGTGGACATTGATTGGGAACTATTCAAGGTCCATTTTTACGAAAAGTACTTTCAGTCGATTAGAAATGCCAAGGACATTGAATTCATGCAACTTGTCCAGGGAATATGAATGTGGCCCAAAGACAATCGCTGATTTGAAGAACTCATTAAGTTCTCAAGAATGTACCAAGGAAATCCTGATGAGTACTGGAAATGCATTAAATACGAGTTAGGGTTGAAGGCGGAACTTAATGTGGCAGTTGCACATTTGGAGATTAGGGATTTCTCTACCCTAGTTAACAAATGTCGGATTATTGAAGAAGGTCAGAGAAAACTAAACACCCCAAAGTCAGATAATATTACCAAAAAGTTAACACCTCAAGGTCAGTAGTTCAAGAGGCAGAATCGACCTCCATTTCCCCCTCAATCAAGACCACAAGGGACACAAAGAAATTTTCAACAAGGAAGGCCAAACAACAATAACCGCTATAATAACAATCGCTACAACAATAACCCCAGTAACAATCGCAACAACAATAACAACAATAAAGGGAAAGCACCACAAAGAGGTCCAGCAGTACCTCCACGGCCTGCGCCATCCATGGAATGTCTCAAGTGCGGCAAGAATCATAGGAGCATGCCATGTCAAGCCGGAACAAACGTGTGCTATCGGTGTGGAAAACCAGGTCATTACTCCCGAGAATGCATGGAAAGGAACCCGCCAACCCCCAATCCTAAGCCACAATACCAGGGAAGGGTATTTCTTTGTTAATCTTTGAAGAAACAACGAAGTCACGAAATCTCGTGGAAGGTAAGGGTAATATGCATGGTAAAGACTTAATTGTACTATATGATTCTGGCGCTTCTCATTCTTTTATCTCCCATTCATGTGTTAAAAGCCTTAATTTACCTATGACTGAGCTTCCTTTTGACCTTATTATTTCTACCCCGACTGGAAAACCCGTTAGGACTTGTAAATGTTGTTTAGATTGTAGTTTTATTATAGATAATAGATCCTTTGTTTTAGATCTTATTTGCTTACCCATGCGAGGTTTAGATGTGATTCTTGGCATGGATTGGCTTGAGGCCAGCGTGTCTTGTTAAACTGTTATGAGAAAACCATCACTTTTCTTCCTATTCCTATTGAACCTAAGAAACCCATAAGTCTTTACATAACTGCTGTGGAAATGGGTGTGGTAAGGGTGAGAGTAAAGGTTACATTTTCTTAGCCGCTAGTGATGTAGACTTTGAGCAAAGTATCGATGAGATACCAATAGTAAGAAATTATCCTGAAGTATTTCGGATGAGATACGAGTTTCCCAAGAGAGAGATAGAGTTTTCCATAGAATTGCTTCTGAGTGCGGGATCTATATCCATAGCCCCATACAGGATATCCCCATTAGAATTGACCGAGTTAAAAACTCAATTGGAAGATTTATTGGAGAAAAAGTTTGTTAGGCCTAGTGCATCACCTTGGGAGCCCTGTGTTGTTTGTAAAGAAAAAGGATGGGAGTATGAGGATGTGTGTAGATTATAGGCAGTTGAATAAAGTAACGGTGAAAAACAAGTATCCTCTGCCTAGGATCGATGATTTGATGGATCAACTGAAAGGTGCGGTAGTGTTTTCTAAGATAGATTTTAGGTCAGGCTACCATCAAATTAGAGTGAGAGATGAAGACATACCTAAAATGGCCTTTCTCACTCGTCTGACCATTTTGAGTTTGCAGTAATGTCCTTTGGGTTAACCAATGCTCCAGCTATTTTTATGGATTACATGAATAGGATCTTTCGACCCTATTTAGATCAGTTTGTAGTTGTCTTTATAGATGACATTCTCATATATTCTAAGACCCATGAAGAGCATGAATGCCACCTGACCATAGTACTGGAGATCTTGAAGGAAAAGAAACTATATGCCAAGATTTCCAAGTGTGAGTTTTGGTTGGATAAGGTGAAATTTTTAGGGCATGTAGTATCTAAGAAAGGAATTGCTGTAGATCCTAGTAAGGTACAAGCGGTAGTAAGCGGGAAAGACCAACCACGATGGCAAGTAAGGAGCTTTTTGGGTTTAGCCGGTTATTACCGTCGATTTATCAAGGGATTTTCCCAGATTTCCCTACCTTTGACCAAGCTGACTAGGAAAAACACCCCTTTTTCATGGACCCCGGAGTGTGAAAAGAGTTTTCAAGAGTTAAAACACAAGCTAACCTCGACCCCTGTTTTAGTGTTACCCGACCCCAATGTGCCTTTCGAGGTGTATTGTGATGCTTCAAAAAAGGGTTTAGGTTGTGTATTGATGCAAGATAGGCAAGTGGTAGCCTATGCATCAAGACAACTTAAGCCACATGAGGCAAACTACCCTACCCATGACCTTGAGTTAGCTGCCGTCGTGTTTGCTCTAAAGATTTGGAGACACCATTTATATGGAGTTAAGTTTGAGGTATTTTCCGATCACAAGAGTTTGAAATATCTCTTTGATCAAAAAGAGCTAAACATGAGGCAAAGGCGATGGATGGAGTTCTTGAAAGATTATGATTTTGGATTGAACTACCATCCTGGTAAAGCTAATGTAGTAGCTGATGCTTTGAGTAGGAAGTCCTTACAAGTGTCAGTTTGATGGTGAAGGAGGTTGAATTGATTGAGCAATTTAGGGACTTAAACCTAGGAATGACTTTGACCACTAAGGGCATCAGAGCTTGTCATCTTAGAGTGACAAGTGAGTTCAAAGAAAGGATTGTTCAAGCTCAAGGGGACGATCTTTGAGTTTCAAGAGACTTTAAGGCGATGAAGGCAGGAAAGTTGATAGGTTTTACCCAAGGAATGGACGATTTGTGGAGGTTTAAAGGTCGAATATGTGTACCTGCTAGTCGTCGCCTCCGAAAAGATATTTTGGAGGAAGCCCATAAGAGCCATTTTACCCTTCATCCTGGTGCCACCAAGATGTATCAAGATTTGAAGAAGATGTTCTGGTGGCCTGGAATGAAGAAAGATGTATGCACATGGGTGAGTAAGTGCTTGGTGTGTCAAAAGGTGCAGATTGAACACCAAAAACCCTCTGGAATGCTGCAACCTCTGTCAATCCCTGAGTGGAAGTGGGATAGTATCTCCATGGATTTTGTGACTGGATTACCGAGGACCCAAATGAATCATGATACCATATGGGTAATCGTGGATCGATTGACGAAGTCAGCCCACTTTTTACTTATTAAGGTGACTTATTCCTTGGATAGGTTAGCACAATTATATATTCAGGAGATAGTAAGGTTACATGGGGTGCTGTCGACGATAATCTCGGACCGGGATCTGTGGTTTACGTCACGATTTTGGGGAGCCTTTCAAAAGGCGTTTGGTTCAAAGCTGTGTCTAAGCACGGCCTATCACCCCCAAACAGACGGTCAATCTGAAAGAACTATCCAAACCTTGGAGGATATGTTAAGCGCATGTGTTTTAGATCAAAGGGGAAGTTGGGATAAGTACACACTTGGATTGAATTTGCATATAACAACAGTTATCATGCAAGTATCGGTATGGCACCGTATGAGGCCCTCTATGGACGGAAATGTCAATCTCCCTTATGTTGGTATGAACCCGGAGAGCAAAGTTTACTCGGACCTGATATTGTGAGGGAAAAAACGGAACAAATCAAGAAGATTAGGGATAAGATTCTTACTGCTCAAAGTCGACAGAAAAACTATGCGGACAAGCGGCGAAAACCACTAGATTTTCAAGAAGGGGACCACGTGTTCCTAAGGATCACCCCCACCACAGGCATAGGCCGAGCAATAAAAGTAAAGAAATTGAGCCCCAGATTTCTTGGTCCATTTGAAATCCTTACCAAAGTAGGACTTATAGCCTACCGTATAGCCCTACCCCCGAGTCTATCCAACCTTCATGATGTTTTCTATGTCTCTCAGTTAAGAAAGTATCAATCTGACCCGAGTCATGTATTAGAGCCAGAACATGTACAATTAAGAGATAACCTGACATTTAACTTACTACCCACGAGAATCGTCGACCGATGAGTTAAGCAGTTAAGGAACAATTTGTACCCGTGGTCAAAGTAGCATGGGGACAGGGTGAAACCGAAGAACTTACATGGGAGCTGGAATCAAACATGAAAGGACAATACCTCGAGTTGTTCTCGGTAACGTAATTTCAGGCGAAATTCTTTTTAAGGAGGAGTAATGTAACGCCCCAATTTTCTTGTAATTTTCTGTCATTAGAAATTACTCAATTACCGAATTACCGTAGGTAATTATTACATAAGATTTGAGGCTGAACAATCCTCAATAAAGGAATATAACATTAGAAGAGAGGTTAGGAACGATTCATGCGAGAGTCGCAAATCCCAAATTTACATCGTATAAAATGACCAAAATGCCCCTGAAGTTATTTTACTCAGAAAATGAGGATCGTGGGCCCCACCTATTCTGAAGGGGATATTTTGAGGATAATAAGGGATTGTTTGTGTTATGTGTGTTAATAGAGCAGAAGGATCTCAATTTTGAGTTCCGATGGGCGAAATGACCAAAATGCCCTCTTGTGTTTTAACTCCGATGTGCGTGCGATCGAGCCCGAACCTCACTAAAATGTTTTTAAATGTGTTTTTAAGCCATGATTAACCATTGGTTAAGCTCGGGTGGCCTCGGGCAGTTTTTAAGTGAAAGTACTATTTTGCCCCAGTTTTTGGCGATTTGCAATTTCGGGATTTTTGATTAGTATCAGAAACCTAAGCGATATTAGGCTCAAATTAAAGCTTATTAAATTCTAAATATTAATCTAGAGTCAAAATTATGTATTTAGATTGATTAGAACCCAAAATTGCTCAAAAACACTCAAATTGCTTACTAATTCACTTAAACCCTTAACCGTAAATTCTCTAAATTACATGAATACCTTGCCTACACCTAAATAATTCATGGAATACACAAATTTCACTTCTTTGGGCTGTAATGGATGAAATTATTGATGCCATTATGCAGCTGAATTATTGCCAAAAGTTGCACTAAAACAAAATGCCAAAATGTCACCACAAGAGACATAATTCCTTAATTTCATACAACTTTGTCTAAAATGATTTTTCCTCCCTTATTTCTCCTGCAAAATTCCGTCCACTACCTCATCATTTTGGCCAATTAGAAGCCTCAAAATCTTCTATAAATAGGCTTGCTTGAGTGGTCTTGGAATGCTTGGTTCATAACTAGTTTTTAGGAGCACCAAAAACTTTCTTTCTTCCTCCTCTTTGGCTGAATTCTTTCTTCAATTTTTTCAAAGAGATTTTGTTTCATTTCACTTCAAGAAACCAAATTCTCTTCCTCTTCTTCAACTTAGATTAGGTAGGGAGTAGTTTCTAAATTTATTTCTATGCTTTGAGGAGTTGTGTTTTTAGCTCAAAATGATGAAATTATGAACTTACCTTAGCTTTTCATTTTGGTTTTCCTCTTCAATTTTTCTTTAACCAATTCAACCATATGGCCTAGGTGGAACTAAGATGATGGCTTGATGATGAGTACCTTGAGGGTGGGTTGTAAATCCATCACAAGTTAGGCCTCTAAAGCTTGAAAATTCCACTTGATGCAAAACTTTAAAGAATAATGCTTTATGATGCTAAAACAAAGATTTTTAGTTTAGAACTTGAAAGATGTATTTTCCTTTTATGTTTTATTTCTTGTTAAGATATGTATTGGGTTGAATTTATAATTCTTTTAAAGTTTTGAAGGAGCTCTAGTAAAGAAACAAAATGAATTTGCATCCATGATTAAGTTTATGCTTTGCATAACCATGTTTACCTTCTATGTCATCACTAAATTTTCAAGAATGAATAAATGAACTTGCATTTCTCATGTTTAAATTCCAAGCTTATATTTCATGTTTATGTTTCAAGTCATCACTTAATCTTTCAAGATAATAAAGAGGTTGCATCTCATATTTAATTTATGCTCTCACTATATTTTATAATGGCTAAAAGAATCAATGCATGACATGTTTATTTTATGCCATCACCTAAAGATCCTAGAGCTCAAAGACTTTCCCATGTATCACAAGCAAAGAAATATGATTATTGGAGTTAAAGAATTTATTCTTTAAAAATTCTTGAGATTGGAGCTTAAAAAGATGTAATAATAATTCTCTCTTCTCTCTCTGGTCTGTGCGGACTATCGCGCTCCGGTTTCTTAATATTCTCTTCTCCTCTCTTTGGTCTGTGCGGATTACCGCTCCGATTTCTTGTATCATGTTTATATTTCAAGTTCTTGCATCATGTTTAATTTTCAAGTCATCACCTTAAATCTTAAAGATAAAGAAATGGAATTGCATATCATGTTTATAATTCCAAGCTATCACCTTATAAAGATAAGATTAAAATAAGGTTGCATAGCATGTTTATAATTCTAAGATGTCACCTAAATCTCTAAAGCTCAAGACTTACTCCTTTTATCTTAAGTGAGAATTTTAATTGTGAAGATCCTCCCAAATTTGACAAAAGAACTAGTTTCTAAATGAGTTTTAAGGCTTTGCAAGGATTTTACGGGGAACTAGTATTTTATATGCACTTAAAATATGATTCTATGTAATTGCATGAGGTTCATGATTTGACCACTGATCTGAGTTTAGTATCAATGTGTGATAATGATTTGATATGATTGAAGTTGTGATAATTATGGTTTATTGTTAAGAGAATGATTCATAATTGGTTTAGTAACTAATTAGTTCTATAATTGATAATTCTATGTAAGGATTGGATGCTTATTAAGTACTTGATATCATTGAATGATTTCCTAGCTTGCATGTTATAGTTGCTGTTGCAAATAATGAGAATGCTTATACATGAAATGTTCTTTATTATGTAAAATTTACCTTTGTTGCTAGAAGAAAGTGTATCATTGTAAAAGTGTAATTTGGAAAGGTTACGCTAAGGAAAGACTTGGTATTTAAAGCGTGTCCATTGTGACCCACCTCTCTTTCTGGGAATCTCCCATATGCATGATTCTGATTGATATATATTATTCTAACTTAAGACTATAAATGAGAAAATGTTATGATGTTTATGAATTGTATTATGATATAACGTGCAAAGATTTAATGGTGACTTAAACTTATAAGAAAATGATCCTTTGGAACCATCAGACTATACGTGGTGAAAAGGTGATTTTAGCCCCCTAACCCGTTCTCTCAAAAGGGTAGAGTCGGGACTTTAGCTTATCAAAAGGGATAAGTATATGCTAGTGACGACTAGTAAAGTATGAGCTCATAACCTAAATTACTCCCAAAAGGGTGGAGTATAGGGTGGCCTAAGGAAAATAATGATGATGATAATATTTTAAGTCACCTAAGGCACTAAAGAAATGAAATATGTGCACTATGTCCACGTGTAGCTAATATTATATGACGTTCTTTTGTGCATGTTATTTGATAATGATGATGAGGAAAATGATATAATGATAAAGGAAAAGTTCATTGTAAATATGACATGTTAAGATTATGATGCATTATAAGACGCATGATTAAAAATTGACGAACCTCGGTTAAGTATTTGTCCGAACTTAAAATGAATCTTTGCATGCTCACTATTTTAGAATAATCCCGAGGTTCCTGGGAACTTTGATGATGACACTGTAGAAGGAGGTACCTTACTGAGAATTCTTTAGCAAGATTCTCACTCCCTTTTCTTTGTTTCCGTCATTGTCTCCAGATTCAGATGGCGACATTTGTCCTGTTCGTTGATACCCCTACTTGGGAATTTCACTATGATCCGGTGCATCGCTCGTAGCATTTTGAAGGGAATGCACGATTCGTGTTTTTATTTACATAGGTCGTCCATTTGCACATCCCGTCCCTAGTTATCGATTTTATCCTACTTCTCCCTATGGCGATGAAATGGTTTTCGAACATGCATGTCCACTTGATGAAAGGATGTTACGTTCTTATCCCGCTTCATCTGCTGTCCATGGATTTCCAGAGTATGTTCGAGACGAGATATTCAAACGGCTGATCCTTGAGGACACTCCTACTCATGTATATTCTCGAGAGCTCTGCTCCTACTCCTACACGTGTAAGAGAGGGTAGTGAGAAACAGATTGTTCAGTAGAGGTTAGCAAGAAGGCCGTCCATGCGACTGACTGGTGCATCTCGTGTGTCCCTCAGAGGCTGACTCATCAGTGGATCGGATTTATTCCCCATTTCGCGGACAGTGGCCATAGAGGGTTCTTAGTAGATTTATGTGTGATCATGCACCCTAGTTTTAGGATAACCTTCCCGGCTTATGGAGTTATCTAGTTTAGGGGCATGTATTTCCTTATGTATATTTTCTTTTATGGGTTTGTATAAGATAATGATGTATGAACATAACCCACCCTTTGAGTGAGGTTATTATATGTAAATATATGCTATAATGTGCTTATGGATGTTATATGATGGAGCCTAAGTGATATGATGTGATATATTCTTAAACGTCTTATTATACTCCGCTTACTCGTTCACGTTGTACTCGGCTCACGTTTTCAATTATGTGTTTAAAAAAAAAAAATGGCTCGTAATTTCACTAAGTATTTTCAAATTATGAAGAAAGAACCAAAGCAAGGACTAAAGTCTAGTCATTAATCAGATTCAACCTATGTGTATCTGGTTAATTACTAGGGTGTTACATTTATATAATAACCTAATTATCAATTAACATGATATTAAATAAGAAAATAAAAAATGTATAAAATGAATAACTTAAACTGATTAAACAAAGTATCAAATTATGACAATAAAATATACAAAAATCACAATAAATGTATAAAAAGAATCCAGAATGGAAAAAAATGAAGATAAATAAAAACTAGCTAAACTCTTGGGCATCGTCGACGGCGTTGGCGGCATCATCATCATTAGGACCATCATCGTCATCCGCTTCATCCGACTGTGAGTGGCCCTCAACAATGGATGGGAGTGGGATATAGGGGAATGGGGTCTGGGGGAGCATCTTACCGGAGCTAGAGGATCCCAAAGCTTGCATGCCCTAAAAGAAGCTCATCACATATGCAGTCCTGATGTTGTATCTTCCGGAGCTGAGCCTTCTCCTTCTTTGCTATCTCCTGCTGTTGGCGCTCCAAGTCCTGCTGCTGGCACTACAAGGAGAGCTTAAGCTCTCACATCTCTCTCAACTCCTGCTCCATAGCTGTTCGGCCTGCCTGCTATTCCTAGGGCTGTCGAAGGAGTTGTGCTTGCTACTCCTACTACTGCTGGATCAACTGTGCCTGCTGCTATAGCTCTTGGTTGAGGGCATGCACACGCTTCTTTAGGGCATCATCCCCAGTAGCTGACCCAATGGCAAATGATGGGGATATACTCTCAGGGTAGTACTTCATCCTATGTGTGTGAGCCTTGTAAAGGCTACCAACCACCCGGGCCTAGACATCCTCCCCGTTTGGAGGAGGAAGAATGTCAGCATCGGTCCCAGCCTCAGCCACTTAGAGTGCGATCTTTGGAGTGCATGCACCTTCTAAAGGTCGATGGCTTCATGTTTGCAAGGGAAACAAGATAAAACACATTGTAAGTAATAATTATGATATAAATGAAAATAATAATAAAAGTTACATTATGTACAAATTCAAACTTACATAGGTCGTCTCGAAGCGAGGGTCTGCCTAGAACTCTCTAGATTCATCATCACCCATTTGCACACCTTTTTGGGTGTGGGTCTCTCGAAATAGCTCGCCCTATGTCGGAGGGTGGTTCAACTCCCTCGCTTACACAAATAAGCACAATAAAGTCATAAACATATAGTATTTGCCACAATTCAAATATAGTAAATGTTATTATAAAATTTATAAAGGGTAAAGAATTACCAAACGTTTGCGGGTTCCCTCCTGGGTGCTCGACCTACCAGTGTGCAGTGACCTACCTTTCTTTGAGGCTTGGTTTGTCTTTCCCTTATTCAACCTATCCTTAAAGGTCGAGTTGCCGGCCCAGTGGCGTTGCAACTCACTGAGCATGGCATCCCCCAGCCACGAGCTACTTATCTGTCCCTTACGGATAGCATGAAACATATCCCGCAGTCGCTTGGAAGGCTTAATCTTCCAAACCGTCTTCACTGTGGGCTCATGCTCAAGGTCATTGTAGAAGGATTTCTGCATATACAAATTCATAGCACACGATTTATTATATATAAGTATATAATTAAATAATATAAACATATATTTTAATAAAAATGAATAAATCATAAAATTACCTTCCAGTCCACCCAATACGACTCCTAGGATGTCAGTCTATGTAGGCCACGGATGGTTATACCAATTCTATAAAACCTCCATGATCCTGTGGTGAGCCAGCGCAAATGGCTCAAAACTATTACATAGATAAAATAAATAAAAAATAATCAAAATATTTTAATTATCATAAGCAATGTAGAACTATAATGTAATAGAAAACAAATTCAACTTACCTATCTTTAGCATCCGGCCAGATCTGGCAAAGCGGTCTACTAGTAACCCCAAGTGGCCTGTCATCAGGGCCGAGGGGCCTCCCATCTGCATCCTGTGCCTGTGAGAGGAAAAAGGAGTCTAATCAGATATAGGGCTAGGAGTAGGGGTAGTGGTAGGGCTAAGGGCAGTGGTAGGACTAGGGGAGGGATCACTGATGCGAGTAGGTTGTGGGTGTAAATACAAGGGAGCTAGGGGCCTAGCATACCCAATAATGGGCATCATCCTAAAGCTTGGGGTGCTGATGGTAGGGATTGAGGTGGAGGTGGTGGGAGGGACGATGGCAGAAGTATGGGAAGGGTGGTGGCGGAGGTGGTAGTGGGTAAACCAATGTTCCGAGGTCAGCCTCTGCCTCTTCCAGCCATACTGAAACAATTAAAAATTAGTTCATAAAAAATATTCATTAAATCAAAAAATTATTATAATTTCATAATAATATTGTATATAATGTTAAACACCTTAGTTAATCTGAAAGTGCAGGGTTGTTTTCATCATCACTTTGTTGTTGATCACTAGGTGAATCTTCATGATTTCTGATTGGGTGGTTACTTGTGCATTCAGTTATGTCAACTTCCCTAGTAGTCAACGGAAAAGTGTTTTTAGGATTGCCTACATTGATTACTACTATTGAAGTGGGTTGATCATTCACTTGATAAGCATCTTCAATAGTATCTTCTTCTATTTCAATCATACCTCTTAGTTTTATCTTGTTCACAACCCTCCACTGTGACCTACTTTTCCCAGGATAAGACATATAATATGCTTGTCTAGTATTTTGGGCTTTAATGAATGGATCATAACTTCCATATCTTCCGATTTGATTGATTTCAATGAATTTGTAATTATTGTATTGCCGTGTCCCAGTAAGTCGGGTAGGATCATACTATTCACATTTGAATATGACACGTTTATTTGCAAGCTCACCAACGTACTCAAACTCAAGGATTTCCTTAACGACACCATACCAATTACATTCTTCATCCCCAGTATCGCCTTTAAACCAAACACCTGTATTGTCATTGTTTTGCCCGCACCCCAATCAACTGTGTGAAACTTGTACCCATTAACATAGTACATGGGCCAACTTACTACTTTATTTTTTGGCCACCAAGCCAAATTAAACAAATGGAGACATGTTACACTATTATTTTTATCATGAACCTACGTACATGAAGTTTGAAATGTCCATTAGACTTATACCAAACAAAATTAACATATAAGAATATATTGGGTTGCATAATCTTAAATAAGTGGACTTACATGTAATCTAAACCAATCTAAAAATAATTGAAGAGCATCTTGACTGTGCAATTGCTCAAAGTATCTGTTGTTAAAAATATATTTTACGTTATTTTAAAGATGCATAACATCACATTTTCACTAAAAAAAAGGAATTGTTGACTTACAATCTGAATGGTTGCACCTTATCACAATTTATCAAAATATCTAAGTGTGCAGAATTCCACTCCTGGGAAATCAGCCATCGAGACATGTTCTTTCCAACTGCTCGACCAGGTTAATTGAATATAGACAAAGTTGATGAAATAGAACACTCCCTTCCATCATCGTTACGACCAACCTGAATTCTCCTAGATTGAACATGTGGTTGAAATTAAAATGAGCAGAAATTTGAAGTCTCTTTTGCTAGATAAGCTTGACATATTGATCCTTCTACTTGAGACCTATTCTTCATGGTTCATTTAAACCCTCCTATTTCTTTTTCAAATGGATACATTCACCTGTATTGAACCGGTGCACACACCCATGCTTCATATGCCAAATGTATGGGCAAGTGTTCCATTGAGTCAGAGAACCCAGGAGGAAACATTCTCTCTAATTTGTAGAGAATTATGGGAATATTTTTTTCCATGACAAGAAGATCATCAACCCTAAGAGTAGAAGAGCATAAATCCCTGAAATATTGACTAAGCTCAGTTAAGGGCTTCCGGACTACATCAGATAGCTCTCTGAATGCAATTGGAAGCAAACACTCGATGAAGACATGACAATCATGACTTTTCATGCCAACAAGCTTACCCTGTGCAACATTGACGCACCTACTTAAGTTAGAAGCATAATAATCTGGCATTCTCAACTCCTTCAGCCACTGACAAACAACTTGTTTCTGATTGAAACTCAAAGCATATTTTGCCTTTAGTTTATAGAACCGACCATCTCTTAATTCTTGTAAATGCAAATCAGGTCACGTACAATACTCAGCCAGTTCATGCCTTGCCTTGTCGTTATCTTTGGTTCGATCTATATCCAATACAGTATTCATAATGTTGTCAAACACATTTTTCTCAATATGCATAACATCTAAACAACTCCCAGAAACTACTTTGTTTTGTCCAATTATGGTATACCTCATACCCTGACATTCACACTAACTTTCCAAATTCTATTATTTTTTGGAGTTCCTTAACTCGATCTCACATTTCGCAGCCACTTAGTCTAACTGGAGGCTCATCATGTTCAACACAATTACTTTTAAACCTGTATCTACTTCGCTTATATGGATGATGAGAATCTAAGAACCTTCTACGACAATCAAACTAAGAGTTCTTTCCTCCATATTTCAAGGTAAATGCTTTAGTATCCTCCATGCAAATCAGGCATGCTAATTTGCCTTAGGTCATCCATCCAGACAGTATTCTATAAGTTGGAAAATCATTGATGGTCCACATTAATGCAGCTCTCATCATGAAATTCTGCTTTGTTGAAATGTCATAAGTAAGAACGCTCTGGCACTACAACTCATTTAGTTCATCAACTAGGGGTTGAAGATACACATCAATCTTAGCTTTTGGATTATAAGGGCCAGGGATTATACATGTTAAGAACAGGTAAGGATCTTTCATGCACATTTCAGGAGGGAGATTATAGGGCGTAACAATTACAAGCCAACAAGAATGGGGTTTGCGAAATTGGTTATTCGGAGTAAATCCATCTGAACAGAGTCCCAATCTAACATTTCATAGGTCACAAGTAAAATCAGGATACTAATGATCGAACTTTTTCCATGCTTTACCGTGCGATGGATGCGTCGTCACACCGTCATCCCTCTGATTTTCACTGTGCCACCTTATATGAGAAGCCAAGCTCATTGACACATACAGTCTCGTGAGTCTAAGGATTAAAGGCAGATAATGTATTCTTTTCTGAAGGACATCCTTATACCTCCACCATTTCCACCTAGGCTCTTGGCAGAATTTACACTCTGTTAATGAAATACCATCTTTACAATAAAGTACGCAACCTTTCAAGCAACAATCAATTTTTATTTCCTTCAACCCAAGTTTAGAAACTAATTTTTTAGCTTGATAAAAATCTTTTGGAATTACACCCGGGTTTGGACTTAGCTCACTTATCAATACAGCCCACTGATCAAAAGAACTTTGGCTTTGATTCCCTTCAAACTTAATGCTCAACATTTGAACTGCTAATGACAATTCAGAGTGCACACAATCCTCCCACAAAGGTTGATTGGCAGCTTCTACGAGACTATAAAATCGAGCAGCATCTTGGTTGGGCTCTTTGATTGAAGGCTACGAATAACGAGCTGTAATTTCAAGCCTAGCAGCATCAAACATGTAACATCCTAATTTTTAACCCAATACTCTAGAACATATTTAGGTTAATCATTAGTCTACTACGTCATAGTTTCCTTCTTACTTTAAAATACTTAGTGGAAAATATTGGTAATTTTTTTTTTTGAATTATAAAAGCAAAGTAAGAGCCGCGCGACACGATAAGAAATGAAGCACATAAGGAAATAAGGCAAGCATTTCATAAACATCACAACATAAGGCAAGTAAAGGCACATCACGATAAAACTGAACTGCATATTTATATAATATGATATGCTCACTTATGGAGAGTGGGACTTAGTTTAGTACAACATGAAACAAATACATCAAAAAAGAAAATACAAAGGAAAGTGTGACGGAAAGCATAAAAGTAAACTCCCCTACCTAAGTGCAACTAAAGGGATAACCTCTAAACAAAAGAAGATTTATCCTTATCTAAGTGGTGTGTGCACTATCCCGGGTACTCTATCGGTCATCCGCTACCCCCTACTGACGTCCATCCCGCGAGCGAGGCACATACCTGGCAAACTGGACGAGCTCTTTCGGCGTGTAAAGGCGAAGCGGGGATCGGGAGTGACAGTGTCATGCTAGCCGAGGCTGAGTCACAGTGTCCTTACTGCCCTCTCTCATTAGTGGTGGAGTGGGGGGCAGAGCTCTCACTATACAAATGGGTAGGTGGGTCCTCTGACGGGTCGGTCTCCGAGAAGTATGTCCGGGGCACGTAGTCGAGGTAATCGTGCATGGCTGAAGCGGCAGTGTGCATGCGGAGCACTCTCTCATTGTGCATATGCACGGGCTCAAAAACCCGCTCATTGTCGCCGTAAGGTGCTGTCGGGGAGAAGCGATGGGTATGCACAGGGTGGGCGAAGGGTCGTCCAATGAACATGAAGACATGAACCGTGCACTAACCCTCAAAATGGTATGATCCGTGCTTCGGATCATAGTGCACCTCCCACATCAGGGTGTCCACAAAAACCACGAACGTCGCCATCTGGAGATGTGACGGGAAGAAAATATAGAGGGAGTGAGAATCTTGCTAAAGAATCTCAGTAGGGCTTCTTACTACCTAAATGTCATCGTCTACGTCCTCAGGAACCTTGGGTTTAGTGCATAAAATAAGTGAGTATGCATTAAGTTCATTTTTAAGCTTTTAAAACATAGTTACCAAGGTCCGTTCATTTTAGTATGATTCTTAATGTCATGGGTGTAACACAGTAAAGAATGTATGCATAGCTCTACTTAATGCAAGAATAATAATCATAACATTAAGAACATCATAATAGTGGCATAAAGTGGCAATTGAAATATCATATGGGAAAACTTTGTGACATAATCATCGTACTTTACTTCCTCATGGACTACCTTAAAAAAGACATTCGTCCTGGGGGTGCTCGGCCGAACCGGTGTCAACCAGAACGTGTCACATCTCTAGGTTATGAGCTCATACCTAACTAGTCGTCACTAGTTCTTACTTATCAATCCCGATAAGTGTATCATAATCATAATCCTGACTACCTAGTTCGGGCTAGGGGGCATTTCTTGGGGGCGCTCGGCCGAAGCGGTGTCACCCAAGAATACATCTTGGTACCGATATCATATGAGTTCTCTGGAGGTGCTCGGCCGAACCAGTGTCATCCATGAACTCATCTTAGTACCTCATAAAGAAAATCTCATAGGTTTTTCAAAAACTTTCTAAGTCCCCAAATTTGTCAGAAAGTCGGTAGCGCAACAGCAGCTCGTCAGATTTCTTCCAAATTTACTTTATGCCACATAAACAAATAAAACATGCATCCTCAATCATAATCCCATACGTTTATATAATCATCCTCAAGTAAAACATACGTTCGCATGTAAAATTGAAACTCATTATGCTCTTGATCCTACGATATCTTATGCTTTGACCCTTATGGACCTTAAACTTGAGATGTAATTATTCTATCATTCTTTATCAACCTCTTATGCACATAAGGATTCTCTTATAAAAAATTTTACTATCATTTATGCTCTTTAATAAATCTGGGCAGCACCATATTCCAAGGGCAGAGTTATATATCTATGGTTACGGGGTTCTAGAACTTACGTTTTAGACCCTTTCTCGGTTCCGTCTTCGCCTCAAGCGCTATAAATTAAATCTAAACCAATTATGAGGCATTCTTATGCCTAAGAACTAATTATAAACCATGTTTGTCATATTATGAGGTTGCTGGACAGAATCCAGAAATTAAATGTCCTAAGAGTTCTAGGATTGCACTTTTATGGTTTTCTAGTTACTAGTTTCTCTATAGGTGCTAAAATTCAATCCTACTTCAAATGTAATCAAATTTTTTATGCTTAATCAATCCTAAACTGATTTTTATTATACTAAAACAGTTTTGGCATTGATTAAGATTAAAGAGGTTAAATACACGTTAAATTCCAACTTTACGGTTTTCCTATAAAGCTGGTTTCTCCCCTAACATGCATAGAAGTATTCCTACCTCATCATATATCATTTTCACACATTCTAACACATCAAAATATCATCATACAACAACAAACACATCAAGGCAGAACTGAATTGTTCAAGTCCAAAAAGACACATAATTTCACATATCATTTTAGGACTTCTAAAACTCTTTGCAAACCATTTTATTTTATCAAGAGGCTGAAAACAACCTTAAGTAACCAATTTAATTCTTCTTTACAAGAGAAATAAAATCATAAATCTTGTTGGTCATAACTTTATAAAAATCATCAAGCTTAAAGAAAATACTAGAACATAGGTTGTTGGCCCTTGTAACTAGATGGAACTCATTCCAAGCTCATCATCATTACTTGACCGAAAGTATTCATTCAAGGAATGCTTCCATATTGATCTTTAACTTGAGGTAAAATGGGCAAGTCTTTGAGCTCTAAGGTCTTTAAGTGATGACATAATATAAACATGCTATGCACTTCATTTTTATTCTTCATTACAAAGTAAAGTGAGAACTTTAAAGTAAATATGCAAGACTTGAAATAAATATGCAAGGCTTGAAATTTAAATATGCAAGACTTGAAATAAATATGCAATGCAAGTTCATTTCTTTATTTTAGTGCTCTAGGCCCAGCAACAATCGACTTTAAGGCCGAAATAGAAAGGCTTTGAGAATTAATTAGGTGATAATGCAAGTCTTGTTTTAATCTTTGAGTCTTTAGGTGATGACTTGAAAATAAAGATGCAAAGCAAGAACATAAACATGAGTGCAACCTCAAAGTAAATATGCAAGTTCATTTATATCTTATTAGAGCTTATACAAGACTTTTAGAGGAACTTTAACCTTAACCCAAACTCATCATGACAAGATAAAGTGAGGTCTAGAGTTCTTAGAACTCAAGATAACATTCCTTAAAAATATAACCATAAATGAACTTTATAACACCTTATGAAAACTCAAGCTTTAAAGATTTTTTTGTGGTGAACATAAAGTCACCAACTAGAACTCTCATCATCAAGCTATCATGTTGGACCACCCAAGTTGGTTGGCCAAAATTTTAGAGAAAAGGAAAAGGAAGAAACCGAAAACTTAAGAGCAAGAAAGAACCATTTTGAAACTGTAGAGACCATGATCTTGATGATGTATTAACACCAACATCATAAGTCCTCATCATTGAGTTCATGTAACCATATTAAAACATCATCAAAGTTAAAGATTTCAAGGTTCAAGAAACAAAGAACTATAAACATTTTTAACTCAAGAACAAAGATCAAGCTTTAGAGGTTTGTTCAAGTGATGAACATCATCATCAAGCTCTCATTCCTTTGTTTTCAAAGGCTCATGGCCGAAAATGAAGAAGGAGGGGAAGAAGAAAAGAAGTTCCAAAAAGATTCAAGAGAAACCATGAACACATAACTAGATTAAGAACTTAAATGAAAGAAACACTTGAAAGAAAATCCCTACCAAGTGATTGGAGGTTGAGATGAGTGAAAAGAATGAAGAACTTGGACACTTAAACTTTGAGAGAAAAAGAAAACTTTGAAGTGCTCTTTGAAAACTTACACTTAGTAAATGAACCCAAAATGATGCAAGTTCACCCAAGCATGATATTTATAGAGAAATGAAACAAAATGAGAGGTGTAAATGGGGAGGAAGGCTTCGGCCATTTACAGAACAAGGAGGAGAAAATATCTTCTCCAAGGTATGGTTCAAGGCATGGTGGAAGGCATGGTTAGGTATGGGTTCAAGTATGGGTGCAAGTATGGGTCAAGCATGGTTCTTTGAGTGAGAAACAAATCAACATGTGATGTAAATGGGAGAGAGGTGGCCAAAACTTGCATCAGCCGTGGGGAGGATTTCTTGCATTTTAATTGTGGTTTAGAGTTGTGTTTAGGTGTATCTTTGATTAGGATTAAGATTAGGAATTTGTAAGAAAGTGTTTAGGTGAGAAAAATGGGTAATCAAGGTTAAGGAGTGGTCTTGCATCATTAGTGAGTTATAAATTCATTTTAGTTCATAAACAACTCTAGACACAATTCCATGATTTAAGGAATTGGAAAGAGAAAATACTATTCAAGATTCCAAGATTGGAATCTTGAGTTTTAAAAAGAGATTTAAGTTTAATCTAAGCAATTTTAGGTTCTAATTAATTTTAATGGCTTATTTTGACTCTAGATTAATTATGGAAATTAATTAATCTTCGATTAGAGCCTAATATTGTTTAGGTTTGCTTAATTATGTCATTAAGCTCAAAAATACTATTCTAGAGGCAAAATCATAATTTTGCACTAAAACTGCCCGGGACCACTTGGACTTAAACAGACGCTTTTAAACATGTAAAAACATTGTTTTAAACCTTCAAGGAAAGTTTCGAGCTCAAACGGCACCTTTACCCACGTAAAAACGCTATAGGGGTATTTTGGTCATTTTGACCCGAAACTGCAAAAAATGAGACTTTCGCCTTTGAAACCATCCAAGGGCCATCCAATCCCCTTCAAACATTGAGTTGGCCCTTTGAGGACTGCCGGGCTGGCCATCCTAGAATTCCGAGTAGAAAATGACCTCAGGGGCATTTTGGTCATTTTCCTCTCAGACAGAAAAATCGGGGCGTTACAAAACACCATCTCTTGATGCCTAGAAAGTTATCCTCCCATAGCACATTACCCATGTCATTCTGAGTTATATGGATCCCACCAGAACTACTTTCGGTTTGAAACATACCTACTTGATTTAATGCATTAACTACCTCCCATGCTCGGGCAAAATCAAATAGTCAGGTATGAATCCCCACTTGTACAAATGAACCCTTATCGTATCATCATCTAAATACTTCCTACATTTGCATTTATTACATGGACACCTAAATTTTGCCTCATTAATGAACTGTTGTGCTTAACATGCTACCCTCATAAATTCTTCAACACCATTACAAAACTCTGATTTAATCCCCCCTCTATAAGGATGCAATCTATCGTACATCCATGACCAGTTTAAAGGTAACATTGCGCTTGTGATAAACCCAAGACCCTACAATTTTTTAAGGACATCAAATTACTACTATCAAATACAAATTCAATTGCTATTTAAATTTGTAGTACAGTTACTTTTAATCTTATTTACTTAACAAAAATTTTGATAGAATTTTGATAGCATCTCAGCTTAAATTAAGAGCATCCGTTTTCTTATATTTTAGTGTAACCATGGCTGGAAGATATTTACAAAGCGTTCTTGTTTGGGACATGAATATTTGTTATTTTTTTAAATATAAAGAAAGCTTTTATTTTAAAGTCAGAGTGTATAACCATGTTACTTTAGAAATGGATTATTCAATATGTAATGAACATACTACTAAAGATTGTAAAGTTGGCAATGGTGATGGTGAAAGGCCTATACCATCTGAGAATCACGTACATTTGTTTAAGGTGCACCGCAACTTTCAAGGAATGTACATGATTCTTAGGTGTTGCATGCCTTTCAAGGTCATCATTACCAACTTCACAATCTTGGGTGATGTCTTCGTTATATCTTGAACAATCCATTTCTAGATCACCATGGTTATACACTCTAACTTTAAAATAGAATCCTCCTTTATATTTAAAAAATAAAAAATATTCATGTCCCAAACAAGAACGCTTTGTAAAAATCTTCTAGCTGTATATTTCTTTAACAAAATGTTGACAACATCTCCCCATAAATTAGGAGCATCCATCGTTAGATATTTATTGTATTTGGTCTTTAAAACATATACAATTGGTCTCTAAGTTTTATTTAAGTTATTTTTTAAAATAAATTCAATTGCCTTTTAAGTTTTTCTTAATATAGTTACTTTTATTTAATATATTATTCCTAAAAAAATTAATAAAATTTTGACAGCATCTCCCCTTAAATTAGGTTAGGAGTTTCTGTCGTTAGATATTTATTATACTTGGTCTTTAAAACGCATTCAATTGGTCTTTAACTTTTATTTGAATAATTTTTTTAAACAAACTCAATTGCCTTTTAAGTTTTTCTTAATATAGTTGTTTTTATTAATCTATTATTCCCACAAAAAATAATAACAAAATTTCGACAGCACCTCCCTATAATTAGGAGCTTCCATCATTAGATATATCAGTCAATTCGACAATTGTAGATATTATTATAAAGATTAACAATAGAATAGGAATAGTGAAACAATTACATGTTAATAATTATATACAATTCGCATAATCCTAAAAATTGTTCTATTGCGCATCCCCTTATAACTCCATAGCATGTATCCTGCAATCTTCGTAAACACAAAGAATCCTACAGTAGACAAATCAAATAAGTCGGGGAAGGACCTCTATGCCCTTCCCCCAGTCACGCAATCCCCATTTTCTATAACTCTATCCTAGACAATATAAGTCTCTATATATCATACATATATATTAAATCATTAAACAATATAAATAATAAGAATTGAGTTACTAACCTCTATAGCAGTAAAAAAAATATAAAATATCAAGAAACTCTCAGCGTTCAACCAAATCCAATCCTGAAAATTCAAAATCATAAATTTCAATCAATGCAATTATATACATACAAAACACATAGACTAACATAAAGTATAAGAAGGGCAAACCGATCCCATAGTCGATAATTGCTGTGACCCTCAAGTAGAACTCCTACATTAACAAATTAACAACAATAATTACTCCCCAATGCAGCAAACACACAACACTATGGGCACCATAAACGAATGGAAAAGTTAAACCAAATCAAAAAGTAAACCAATTAAAATGCTCACCAAAGCTTTGGGATCGTAACGGTGGCCTCCGTTTCTCAAACGGAGCTCCGATGGTGGCGAACAGAGGGAAAAACCGACGGCAGCGATGTGGTTAGATAAAGAGATGGGGTTTTAGAGAAAGAAGGAGGTTTCCGAGTGAGGAGGAAGAAAGGTCTCGGGGGAGGTAATATTCGCGGATTACTGACAGGCATACCGACGAGTTGTCGATTAATGAAACACATCATTTCATTAAAAATTATTTACTGACGGGTGCCTAGAAATACCAAGCGTTCGAGTGCCAAAAAAATAAATTTCAAATGCCCGTCGGTAAATAATTTTAATGAAACGATGCGTTTTAACAACCCATCAGTACAAGCGTCGGTAACTCAATTAATAAATAATAGACATTAAATATCATAATTAGTTGTCGGTATGCCTGTCAGTAATTTACTTATAAATAATAAATATTAAATACATGAATTACCTGTCAGTACACCCATTGGATATTATGCACGCAAAGTGGAGGGTATTGTGCCACTGGTTACCAACGGGTGCTCATAATTAACATAATTATTTCCTAAAACGCATCAAACTGTAGGAAATGTTGTCGGTAATTACCGACGGGTACATACCCATCAGTATCTTGCGGTCATATACAAAATATTTTGTTAAAAGAAAATAAAATGCTTCTACTATTTGCTATGTTTTCCTTAAAATGAATCCTAATAGCCCATTTTATAGAGTTAGAAACACTCTAGTGTCCTTCTTGGAGGTACTTGTTAGCTGCAAAAAAGTAGGAAACTAAGAAGATTCATTTTTGGATTTGATTGTTATTACTCACATGTTCGATGCTCAATGAATATGAAATGTACGATGAGAATAATATGAAAAGAGAATAATAGTATAACACCCAAAACTGAAATAAGCAAAACCTAAGAAAATGTCAGCTTGAGTAGAAAAACTAGAAGAGAATGAGAACAGAAAACAATCGTGAATTACCTCAACTGCACCTGTGTTGCATGGATATGGGTACAAGGTATGAAAATTTTGTAAAAAGTGGAGCACGGTTATGTCTATATAAAAATAAAAAAATAAAAAATTGACAAATTTCAGATGATAAAAACTAAAACTTCAACATAAAACTGTTAGCTCCAGAACCCTTAAGAAAGCTTAAGTGCCATATGTTTTGAGTGATAACACAACCAATTTTGAGAAAATATTTTAAAGAACAACTAATCATTTCCTTGAGTTTCTTGAAGCAACAAACATGTCTTATCACATTAGCATATACGATTCTTAAAATGAAAATATTTTCACATCGCATGTGTAAACATGTTTAATCTCATATGAAGAGATTGAGACTTAACATAAGTGAAAACTATATCATGGAATGATTGTATATATGCTTAATGGAACAAAGAAATCTCAAAGTACAAGAAACCAATGCTTAGATCTTCAGAAAGCAGCATTTGACTTCAGAAAGTGCAATTCAAGTAAAGATTTCAATCACACTTTGAAGCAAGTGCATACTACAGCCTTCAATCATCATGATCGTAATCATATCATCAACAACAAGCTCTGATTGAATATTAGAAGATTAAAGAGAAGTGAAGAAATTGTTACTGCATTTTAGAAAGCACATTTCATAGTGAAACAGTGCACTTTACAGGAAAATGGGGAAATTTTAAAATTCAAATTTAAAGTCAAATCCAATCATATACTGACGTGACATCTCTTCTGCCAACTTGGTCAACTGCCCCGTCTTCTAGAAGGAAAAGTTCAGAAACCTCGTTCAGAAAGTAAAAAGTAGTTTTTGAAGATGGTCTCAGAAACCTTTATTTCATAACGACTTCTGCAATTGCATTGGCAACACTGAGCTACTCCTCTAGACTACATTTTCAAGACATAAAAGGAAGATCAACACGTGTCATTTGGACAAAAGATCAAGGGCAACAGTCATAAATACAGATAAAATATAAATAGAGATGTTGTGCTTATAAAAAAAAGACTTTTGCAAAAAAAAAGAGTGCTGAAACACTGAAGAAATCTCTCCTCATCTTTTCTATGAAGATATTATTACTTGTAATCAGTTTCTTCCTTGTAAAAATCTTCATTCTACGTTTTTAGTAAATCATATATTCTTTCCAAGAAGAATAGATAGAAAAAAGTCATTTAAATTTTTCCATGTTTGTTTTGTATATCTTACGAAAATTTGAATGTTTGTTAGTTTGAGTGTTCAAATTCAAACACAAACCTTTGTAATCTTGATCCTGTAGTAATCGTTGTGAGTTAGTTTGAAGAGGTTAAACAAAGGCTACTTGTAACGTGACAAAAGAGTGAGATATTGGTTATGGTGTTAGCTTTGAGAAACTGGTCAAAGACTATTCAGTTGTAATAGTAGAGCGAGCTACTAGTTACGGTGTTAACTTGGAGAGGTTGGTCAAAAATTACTTGGATGTGATTGTAGAGTGAGCTACTGATTACCGGTAGGAGTTTGGAAAGATTACCGTAAAGACTTTCCAACTTTCGTGGCTTGAGAAAGGTTTTAATAAAACTCAACAGTCGTTGAGAACTGAATATAAACAGATTAATTGAACCAATATAAAAACTCATGTATAATACCTTCTTCTCCCTTAACTTTCTTTTATTTTCTTTATTGTGCCTATTATTCTGTATTTTCTCGACGTTTTATTATATATTCCAGCTCAGAAAGTTATTATGTTTAAATATGATATGTTAATTGTGATTATGCGAAAAAAAAAATCTCTATAAACATATCCTTGGTCCGCAACTTCTACATCTCACATCCTTTGTGGATTGGAAATCGCTACGTGGCTAACACGTAGCCTGGGAATCACCGAAGCCTCTTCACTTGCCACTTGTCTAAGGAAGAAAGTTCACGTACTATCAGCTTCACGATCTAATCAATCTTCATGCGATCACGACCCTCCATTTCAGTCATTTTATTCCAGAGCGTCTGAATTCAGCATTTAATCTTACGCCCCGTGGCACTGGCATCAAACCAAACCGCCAAAAATGCGACTATTTATTTATTTATTTGTTAAAGAAAATCGCGCATTAAGAATTAGAGTGGCCACGTTTGGTCAAAAATGGCTTCTCACGCTGTGAGTTTACCAACAGCACATATTCCTTACAAGAGGCTAATTCAGGGGCTTGATCCTGCCATTGTTTCCAAGGCTTTGGTGTGGCCATCACGTGCTGTTACTAATCCCACAAGTGTTTCTTCCTCAATTCGGGCGATGGGGTCCTCCGCTTCTTCCCAGTCCCAACAAGCGGACAGCACTGGATTTGAAGCAGGTTTATTTATTTTTATATATTTTGAATTGGGGTTCTCCTCAGTTTCGATTTTTTTATTTTTTTTTGTGATTGTTATTTTAATGTGATTTGGCTTAGTTCAGTGGAAAGCTGTGTTGAACAAGTGAGTTACTGGTGAAAGAATCCGAGTTTTCTGTATATCAATAAAATAGGAAAATTAGAAAATTGTTTCCTACAATTTAATAGATACCTGAGGGCTACCCTCCCCACAACAGTAAGGTCTTGCTTGTCGGAGGTAAGACGGCTTACAGGTTCATCAGGCACCGGCGGCCACCGCCACTCCCATTAGGGCTATTTTGGAGTGGAGTGGAGTGAAGTGACACTATTATTCTATTTGATCGTTTGGAAATGCTAATAGAATCGAACAAAATATTTATAATTATAAATTTTTTAATTCTATACCATCCTCGAGCTGGAATATAGTAATATAAGTAATAGGAATAAAATAATAATTCTGTGAAGAAAATTTGGTGGCAGCTTACATCCCATCGCATTTCGCCCAATTAGAGACTGATGGTGGAATTGGATGGAATGGGCTCCATCTATCTCTTTTTAACTCCATCCAAATTTGTCATATCGCGACAATGGAGCTTATTGTGGTTCCACTCCCTTCCATCCCACTCCACCCAATTCCACCAATCCAAACATTCCGTAATAGGAGCCTTGTGTAATGTGTTGTCCTTTTAATAGATCCCCCAATGTACTCTTTTAGTTCACCCACTTACCATTTGCATGTTCATAGTTATCTAAAATTTGACTTGTGTTTGGCCCTCTGACATGCTCTTGGTCTGCCTTGTAGGAGCTGGTACTGTCGATTATAAATCTTTAAGCAACGAAGAGTGGAAGGTGCGGCTAACAGATGAACAATTCTACATTACTCGGCAAAAGGGGACTGAGAGAGCCTTCACTGGGTATGTTGTAATTATATTGATATTTAGTTTTTGGAATGAACTCTATTTAGCTTTCACATTCCATTCATCTTACTTTTCCTCTTACAAAATATGTTGGAGATGTTAAGAGTTGCTTGTGACTTTATCATATTTTCTTGTTCTTCTAATGCCTTATGAAATAGACCAAAGTTTGAAAGCACATAATTGATTGCAGTTGCATGGTACTAGGTAGCGCATAAACAGTCTCTCAGGCATGGTTGAGCAGTGTGTCATTTATTGTAACTGTGATACTGAACCACCAGTGGCTAATGAGTGTTGGTCAGTTTAGTGTACATATGGCTCTAATATCTGGTGTCTCTGGTTTAAGGCAATGTAAGGTTGGAACATGCTGCGTATTATTGTGTCTAAGTCTACTCTTCTATGCTGGCACTCATAAAAGTAGAACACTAGACAGATCCTACTCTCAATAATAAGTCCAATCTAGCCCAAGGGGAGTTTGTCAATGCTTCCTCCAATTGGCTTTGTCAGCTTTTGAGTCCCAACATACCATTGTTGATTTTTATTTTGTGTAAATAACAGTGTCACCCCTCAAGGTTTTGTTATAAGACACGTAATCCCATTCTTATGAAAAATTAGCACTCTACCCTACTCATTAACAAATCTAACAGTTATGGAATATTTTCCATAACTCTGTCTTGTTTTTTTGGGTAAGAAACTCTGGTCTTTTTGGTGAAGAGGAAATAAAACAAAGACAATAGCATAGAGCTTAAAGTTCCAAACATGGCTTTAAGACAACACAAGACATTTGTTGAAGAGTAACCGTTCTTAAAGAAAATATGCTCAATTTTGGAATTCTCTGTCAATGTCCCCTAGTTTCCTTCATGCTCAATATTGATGGAAGTGCAATTTATAACCCAGGGAGAGCAGGAATAGGGGTCTCTTTCTCTCCCTCTCTCTCTTTCCCTGGGACAATAGCTGAACATGGGTATATTGGAATGTCAACAAGTCTTGATGCTGAATTAAGAGCCATAAAACATGGTTTAGAGCTTCCTTTGGAAAAAATGAATTAGAAACCTTTGTTGTGCTCTGATTCCAAGCTTGTGGTGGACCTGTTAGCCAGTGAGTGGAACCCTCTTCACATTCACACAGAGAAGAAAACCACTGTGCCGATTGGTTGGCCAAAAAAGGTTCTACTATAACCTGATATTAGAGACGATCTATGCAAGGTTGTATAGGAAGGAAATCAGTTGTCCATGATATTAGATCCTCGCATACCCTTGCGTGGATGTTAATGGCTGATGCCACGGGGGTGGCTTTTGAGTGTTAGTTTGTTTTAGTTGTCTTGTCGTCTTCCTTATTCACCAAAACAAAAAATCAGAGTTAATGACGATATTCCATGACTGTTAAGAGCTGTTAATGAGTGGAGTGGAGTGTTAATTTTCCATAAGAATAGGGCTATGTGTCATATAACACAACCTCAAAGGGTATCACTGTTATTTACTCTTTTATTTTTCTGCAATTCGAAATTTCTGGCCATCAAAGGAAGTGTGCCTTTTTTAAGAGATTGTTTTACTGGTTTTTTCGTCAACAATCAAATAAAGTCGACAACCTTGCTTCACGATCTCAATTTGGGGACTAGAAGCAGTTCCTTTTATGGGTTCTCGGGATTTTTTTAATAGTGGGCAAAAGAACATAGATAGTCCAAATAAATTGAATAAGAAGATGAAAAATATATAGGAATATAGAAAATAGAACAAGAAATGGAGATGAGAGGAGAAAAAGAAGAAGAAGAATCTGGAAAGAAGTTATTAATTAATAACAAAAACAAAGAAATTAGGAAGAAGATAAGAAAACAATGAAAATGGGATGGAATGTGTTACTTGATTTTCCCTTGTGTATCCGTTGATGTCAGAGTGATGAAAGAATATTTAAGGTACTTCTCAAATGTCTCATCCATCCTTATTCTGATCACACTAGTCCTATATATAGGCAATTCTAAATCCTAAGGAAGTGACAAGTGTCCTAAGAACAGCTATTTTTCTAAAACCACATCTTCAGGACTGGTAACTTCCACCTTGCCTAGTGGAATTGCTGCCCCTTCACTTTTCAGGTGCTTTGATCTTGTAAGCTTTTGTGAATTGTTAGTGTCGAGCTCTACTTTGGCACTTGCTTCAGTATAGATTGCTTTGACACTCAATATTATTTTGGTGAGTGCTCAACACTTAATATGCCTTTGACACAAGCATTCTTCTTGAGCATCACCAAATCCCTTTTGTCGACGTGTCGAACCCTTATTCTTGATAATTGATATTTTGCATTCCTTGATCAACAGTTTAAATTCAAGCAATGTCTTGAAACCATTATTACTCAAATATCAATTTATCATTTGACAATATATACTAGCCCATGACTTCATCGATTTTTAGCCAATAGCTTCATTCATTTGACTATGTTTTCGTTGACAGCCAATAATCTTTCATATAACACTCCATTTGACAAATAAAACTCGAACTCTTACTTTGTCAATTGAATTCACTTATTTTACTGTTAGCCAAATCTGTCAAATAGTAGAGTTTATTTTCATTCACGACAGAGATCTACTGAATTGATGGAGAATGACCACTGGTTAGACATACTGCCACATATATCAAAAGCAAGAAGACATAGTACCGAACGTAAGTAGGATTTTGCCTCATGTTAATTTTGTTTCAACTCTAATGTTCTAATTCATTTCAGGGAGTACTGGAATACCAAAACCGACGGAACTTACCATTGCATATGTTGTGATACCCCTTTATTTGAGTAAGTACTTTGCTTTATATGTTAGTTACCAAATTACATTTCTTTTGGTGATCTCATTCATCTTGAGCCGACTCTTTTGTCCCCTTGTTTTTCTAGATCATCTACTAAGTTCAATAGTGGAACTGGATGGCCTTCCTATTACCAGCCAGTTGGGAACAATGTGAAGTCAAAATTAGATTTGTCCATTATATACATGCCGCGCCAGGAAGTTCTTTGTGCTGTCTGTGATGCTCATCTTGGACATGTGTTTGAGGACGGTCCTCCCCCTACAGGAAAGCGTTATTGTATCAACAGGTAAATAATTGCTTCAACGTGGTCTTTTTTTCAGTCACAACAATGCCACCTTTGTCTAGAAGTTTATGTTTGATTGTGGAATTTCTGCAGTCCTGCCCTTAGGCTGAAACCACGGCAATAGATGGTGATCTAATGTCAGTCAAAAGCAGATGGCCAAATTGTTAGAAGCTTGTAAACATGGTGACTATCATGTTCTAGTACTCAATCAAACACTTAAGAAAATGTCCCAAGGCAGATGGTAACAATAGTGAAAGGCCGAATTGTCAAATATTGAACTTCAGTATTGCAATATTGTTGCAAGTATTCTCACTGTTTGCCAATAGGGTTAGTTTTCTGTGAGATAAAAATAGAGGTGAAAAATTGGTATGCTGGTGTTACTAGAGAAACTGTGTTGAAAATTAATCTAGAATATTTCACCATTATTTCTTGTTTTTGGTCTTGTGACCAAGTATCCCACAGCCACAGGTGGTGTTAGAACTAAAGGGCATTGGGATGAGATTTTTTTGGATTTAAAATCACTTTTTTCAAAAAGAAAATTATTTTTTTGTATATTTTAATTATTTTTAAAAATAATTAGAATTGGAAAAATCGATTTGTAGTTTTTAAATAGAAGTTAAAAAAATTAGTCTCGAAAAAGGGGTCAGTTTCTAATATTTTTTTAACTATATATAAAATTTTAGTTTCATAATTATGTTGAGTAAATAATCCATGTAATCTCTTAAAAAAGTTTTGCAAGGCTATTTAATCTGTCAAAAATTAAAATTAAACTCGTAATTTCTTAAGATTTTAATAATATGACACATTAATTTCTCTGTGTATATATATGACTTTTTAAACACAAATAGAATTACAAATTGATCTATTAATATGATATTAAATGATGTATATATCATTTAAAGTGGAATAGAGTTTAAAATGACTCATTTTGATGATTGAAATTTATAAAATAAATAATTTAAATCTCTCTTATAAATTATAAAATGATTCATTTTATATAATTTTAATGATAAGTTATTGTTGTATTATGTAACATGTTTAAGTTTACTAATGAAAATTTAATAAAAGAATTAATGTGTCTATCATTTTTAATTTTAAAGGATCATATGATTAATTTTTCTTTTTAGAAGGATATAATAGTGCGATAAAATTTTTTGAGAGACTAAATAGGCTATTCACTCGTACATTTTTGTTAAATATGAAACAAGTGTATGGGTCGCTATCATAATAGTTACTAACGCCAAGTTTTTCCTAGTTGTTCTTGTTCTTAATCGGTAACTCATGGTCTATATCCCCTCTCCGGTGGGAACGCCTTTGGTGGACATCTCAAAAGGCCACTACTGACAAGACAAGTAATGTAGTATTTATTTACTGTGTTTATAATAGAAATATAGAAATACTAGATATATAAATATATTTGGTGGTTGAGATAGAAATAAGAAATTTCTAGATAAAAGAATATAAAATTTTTATATCTCTAAAATATGGAGATAGTGGGAATAGAACATGAAAATAAAAATTTAATATTTTTATCTTTTAATAATATTTTTATACATATTTATTATTTATATTTTTATCTCCATTTTCTTTATATTTCAATATCTGTCCTTATGTTTCTGCATCAGGATACTAAACAAATATTATGTAAGTGTTGTGCGTGAGTTGTATCTAGCATAGGAGATAGTTGTTCATATAAAAGTTCTTCACTTTATCTCCTCGTGTGCACTTTGGTCTTCGGCTCTTAAATTGAAAAGGTGCGTGATATGATGTGTGAATTTTTCTGAACGTGCATTTTAATTATTTTGTTAAATTTTTATCAATTTTTTGTAGGGTGTAAATACATTTTTTTCTATAAATTTTGGGTCACATGTATTTTAATTTTTAAAATAAAAAACACGTGCAATTTTATTTCTTATAATTTCTTCTACATGTATTATTCTTTTTAACAAATGATACAAATTTTAAAAATTGATTAAATTGCATATTTAGAAAGTTTAGAGATCATGTTGCATATTTTTTTAGTTTAGAAATTAAAGTATACATGACCTATAGTTGAGTGGAATTAAATAGTATTTTCTCTGTTTAAAAGTGAAATGGACAAAACCAATAGAATTTAAAACATCAAGATGACAATTTTTGGGGGGATTTTATTTTGGCGAAAGTGTTCGAGAGTTTTTTCTTTGAAATATCTCCTTGACATTAATGTAGGATATATAGAATAGCTAAGTTAGAGAATGAAATTCATTGAAGGGATAGGAAGTTTAATTGGGTTTATATATGCTATGATCTCACACGCTAACAAACTAAGTCACCTGTAAATAATTTAACAGCTGTCATAACTAAATTTATACACACTTGACTAACTCTAAAACTTCCCTTCAAGTTGGTAAGCAAGCATCAACTTGGAAGTCTTCAAGCAATGGTAACTTCACTAGTAACACTTGCTAGTGCCCTATGCTCTGCCTCAACTAAAGATCTATAAATTGTGAGTTGTTTCTTTGACTTCATCCCACAAAACACAAGAAAACCAGTATTCGATTTTCTGGTGTCAATGCAGGTTCCCCAGTCGACATCCACATAGGTCGATGGCTGGATTGATGAGGAAGAGGAGAGAAGAACACCTTAGCAGGGTGTTTTTGAAATATTGAAGTAAGTGGTGAAGTGCTTGAAGAAGAGTAGATTGAGGAGCTAACATGAATTGGCTGGGTTTGCTTGTTGCGTAAGAGAGATCAGGGTAGGAAATGGTAAGGTGCATCAACCTTCCAGTGAGCCTGCAATATTGGGATGTGTCTTTAGTCAAACCATCATCAGATGCGGAAAGAACAGGCTTAGGTTCCATAGGAAGCCATTCTAGTTTGCACTCTAAGAAACCAACATCCTCAAGCACGTTTGATTTGTATGTGTTGGGGTACGAGAATGCCAAAAGGACTTTTAGCTATTTCTAATCCTAGGAAATACCTCAAATTAAACCCCTTAAAACTTTTGGCTTGAACAACTTCTGCAACTCATGTTAAACTGCCATAATGGCTTTATCGGATGCACCAGCCACAGTTATATCTTTCACATGGACAAAAAGAAGAACCAAATCATATCCCGAACCTTTACTAAATAGAAAGTAATCTTTTTTATATTGTTTGAAGTCATGGGACAACAAGGAGGTGGAAAGCTTTCTTTTAAGAATATTCTTACTAAAATTATTTTTTGAAAAAATATTAACAAATCGGTGCAAAACACGGGAATAATCTCTAGTTTGTGTGATACTTTTCAAGATCCTTAAAAAAAAAAAAGGGAAGATAAATTGATCACTATTGATTTGACTTTTTTTTTTTTCAAAAAGATGACTAAATTTAAAACTATCATAGCACATCATAATTAAGGCGTGTATGAATACACCCTTTCTGTCATTGACTACGAATAGTAACTTGATGATTACAATGGATTATATCATGGTCATAATTATTGTAAGGTAAAATAGGTTTTACGGTCCCATCTTTTTACTCGATTTCTTAAGTTTGTCCCTTACTTTTTATTTTTCTTGATTTGATATTTTATGTTTCAAATTGTTTTCAATTTAGTTCTAAATTACTATTATGTCACCTAATTGATAGAAAATATTGAAATGGCACAAACGATGCTGATGTGATACTTGTGTGGATCTGACGTGATTAATCGTGCCACCTCTGCGTTTTATATCATTTATGTGATGAAAGTACCAAATTAAAATTGATTTGATACATATAAGACAAATTGAGAAAATAAAAGGTAAAAGACCAAATTAAAAAATCAAGTAAAAATAATTGACCAAAACATCTATTTTAACTTATTATAATCATAAAGTTCTAGGGCCTCTTGACAACTAAAATATGAGTTGACAATTGAGATGGGTATTATAGTGTATCTTGGGGGACCTTGGAAGATCAAAAGTGTTACACCTTCATAATAACGACATCATTCTTAAGGTATAATGTTATTATCATTACTAATGTCACTTATGCTTTTATTTTGCTTTACTTTACAAAATATTTTAAGAGAAAATAGTAATAACTTTTCTTTTTAAAGCGTAAAACATGAACCATAATCGATAGATATAGTGACAACGGAAGAATTGAGTGAACATAACTTTTATATAAAGATAGTTATTACATCAAGTGCTTAAAACATAAATATATAACTAACTTAGGAAGATCAATCCTAACCATTCTAGCTCTCATTTACTGTTAATAGCGAAAGAGATTGAAATATGTGACACATCTGAAGCCACATCCCAATTTTCCACTGCTCATAGGAGTCTTCAAATGGGTCTTCTTCTTCATCAGTATTGTTGGGGTAAACCACATTTAGTGGCTTGATATCGAGGGGTTCCTCTTCCTCCTCCTCTGATTCCTGGTGTATCCCTGCCAACAAGATATCATCAGAAGGGCTGACTAGATTGAATTCCTAACTAAACAAAGAAAAACCAAACTTTCTATCAAAGAAAACGTAAACCCTAATGGTGGCTCTCGTAGCGATCAACATGTAGTTTGTGTTATGATCGCTTTGGACATCAAAATCGCCGTGTCCGCATTCACAATCATTGATGTCATCTTTGTTTGGAAACATATCAGAATAATAGGAGTGAGAAAAATAAATTTTCTCAGTAGGAAAACTTGAGGTATCATTGATAATATTTCCATGACTTCAAGTTTATTATGAAAGGTGTGTATGCAATAAGGTTCAATTTTATTTTCAAAAACTCTTTTAGTCAAAGTGGGTTGATTTTAAGCATACACTTGTGATAGCATACATACATACATTTGAACATTGCATATAATAACAATATTAATCTCATCATAGCATTTTAAATCATGCACATATTCTCTTTTACTCTATCTTCTTTAATGTTTTAAGTTTTATTATCTTTCATCTTTTACCATTGCATGTAACCAAAGGCTTCTACATCCACAAGTGTAATGGAAGCTTTCACAATGAGGGGCTTCTACAACCACCTGCCTTACAACATCAGTTTTTAATTGTGAAAGTTTTCTTGAAATGAGTTTGAATTATAATATAGTAGATAATAGATAACTAGGGCTTTGTTTTTTGAAAATTATTATTAACCAAATAAATTATTATTTCTAAACAACATACTTAAATAATTCCTTCTAAACCAAATCATTTAGGTCCCTTAAACAACCATCTTTCTGAAAATATAGTGTTTGACACTTAATGTTTAAATAGAATAATTGAATTTATTTTCATAATTTATAGTTTTTCTATAAAATTTCAACAGACATAAAGTTAAATCCAAATATTCCTTTTTGTTTTATTTCTTTCAATTATTCCTTTTTTTTATTTCTCTAGTCATTAAAATTAAAATTAAATGTAATGTCACTTTTCAAAAATTAAGAAGTATAAATTTAGTCCCTTTGAAATTTACAAATTCAGGTAAAAAAGAACAGTTTAAAGTGTGACATTTGTCAAATTAAAGCCTTAGTATTTAGTCCTTCGAATTCTTGTTGGTATAGATTTTTGTAGTACAATCCTATTATTAAATATTGATAATTGTCAATAATATTATAATAATATGTAATAATTACAGTTTTATTTTTTAAAAAAATTAATAATTAATTTTTTAAAAACTATGGGCTTTAAATAATTTTTGTTATGATACTTGGAAAACTTTACCTCATAGGAGTTTGGAATATTAGTATTATAGATTAGGTGGATTCTCAGGTGCCATAGGCAGTCAATGCCTATAGTGCCCAAACAGAGTTTATACCAATTTTACCCTCTTCTTCCATATCAATTCTTCTACTTCTCAAACTTGAAACCCACCTCCAACAGCACCATCGCCACTGCACATCCCCACCATGTGCCACAGCCCCACTCCAAACTCTTTCGCACCTTTGTTTTCCACGGATCATCCTCTTCCTCCTCTTCGAAGCCTCCGACTCCCTCAGCATCCTCTTCCTCCTCCGTTGATGCCATCATCATCACCACCATCAACCCCCTCAATTCTAGGGGAAACAAAAAAAAGGAATTGAAAGAAAAAAAGAAAGAAACAAAAGGAAAAAATGATTTTGGACTGCCCAGATAAAATAAAAAAAAACTGTAGCTTAAACTGAATTCGGACATTCTGAATTCAATTCAAAAAAAAAACCTTCCAATCATCACCCTCGCCGCCGTTCGCTGATAGGGTTGTGCCGCTCCCCCTCATATACCCTCTCCGGCCTCTGCAACAATGGTTCTGCCCTCTCAAAAGAAAATCCCAACTGAAAATCTTATCCCCAAATTCAAGGTGGAAGATGGTGGAGGAGCTAGACAGCGTTGAGGTGGACTGCGGCGGTGGAGGGAGTGGGAGTGAAATTGCTGATGGGGAAGGCAACGGATGGAAGCACCATGAGCTGGTGGTGATGAAGGAGCAATCGCCGACGTTGTGGACCTTCTTCGTCGGTGCTCCATTTTCGAAGGACAGGATAAAGAGTTCCTCCACGCCGTTCATCGATCGGAAGTCGTGCTTGTTATGGAAGACATGAGTGATGGCAGCGGCCATTGGATTGTTCATAACGAGTCCGCCGTCGACGGATGCGAAGCGGAAGGAATTGAAGAGCCTCGGTGTTACTAACATGGCACGGCTCACCTTCCAGAGCTCAAAGCCAAAACTCGATTAGCAACATTATTTCTTCATTTAGCCACATTTTCAAAATGGGGGTAAATGTCAATGGCACCATAGGCATGGACTGCCTTTGGCACTTGAGTAAGAACCTATAGATTATTATAGATTATAGATTTTTCATTTCTTCCAACTTACTCACATGAGCAGACATTGGTTACTTCTAAAACTACTCGATCAGACATTGGCCTATCAATGATGGTTTTCATTTGACACTTGGCATATGCAAGAATGCTATTTTGGTGCATGTTTTGATGGGAAAAATTGGTGATATTTGCTTGACAAAATGACATGCCTAGAGCTTGGTAATATCGAACTTTTATTAAAGAATAAATGTCCAACAAGTTAGAGCTAAACTTATAAATCAAAATCAATGTTTGAAACTTTGATTAATGAATGATCCCTTCCACGTAAAAAAAGTTAGCAAGTCGTCAAAGAAAAAAGACAACAAAAAGCTAGTGCAAGTTTTGTGGTTATTATTTTGAAAACTTTTTTTTTTCCAACTCAAATGAAGCATGTTTTATTATATTTTTGTCAAACACTTTTTATTCCCCTTTTTTTTATAAGAATAAGTAGCTCAAAACTGTAAACTAGATGAACCAACATAGAATCCAAGCATAGAAAGTATAAGGTGGAAGCTTACAAAACATAATGGCATAAAAAAAAAAAATAACCCCACTAACAAAATAACCATAAATTTGCATCTTCTCTACATCTCTAGCACACTTTAAATAAGGAAACACAATAACAATCCTTAAGGATTGTGATGGTATCAGAATATTTAAAAAGGGGGGATTGAATTAAGTATTCTTTAAAAACTTTCTACACATTTTAACACACAAATTAGAAGGTTCAGTCAAATATCTCCTGCTATCACAGGAGATATTCGTCACGGATATGCAAAAATGACAAAAGTTAAAGGATAGGAATTGTTTTATTAGAGATAACACTGATGAAACTTTGCTTAACTATTTTCGAAATGATTTTAACGAAGCTTGGAGTGAGGATATAAAACCGGTTCAAATACGGCAGTTGTTTAAGCGTAAAGAGATGATTTAAAAGCTTCAAGGTTCAGTAAGGTATTTTGAGAAATAAAATAATTAGCCAATATGCATGTATGGATAAAAGGAGGGATAGAAGAATTAACACAGATATTTATACTGGTTCAGATTTATAACCAGATCCTATATCCAGTTCTCACCCACCAGGTGAGTGTATCCACTATAATCTCTTGTACAACCAGTACAAAAACACTAAGTATTCTTTTCCCAAGCTTCTCCAAGCTCACAATCAAGTAGTTTTTCAATGAGCCTCTCCAGGCTCAATCCCCTAGCATTTATCTCTCAAGATAAAGCTTTACAAAGATGGATTTTAACAGAAGGTGTTTGCTGTTTTCACTCAATAATAACGCTATCAATACAACAGCTATCTATTTGCTCTCAACAACAATATATGAACTATGAATAGAGTTGAGAGAAGAGGAATTATGGTTTTGAGTTTGAATTTTGAATATTGCAGGAAGATATCTCTGTTTTTGATTCTTTTCCTCTTGCTTTTGAATGTCTTCCAAAGTCACCTTATATAGGAGGAAGAGAATATGTTCGTTGGTGAGGCTTAGAGAGTAATGGCACATTACTCTTGCTATAGCCTTTCTTTTCTGATGAAATGAGCTGCTGCAGTCCAAGATAACACAAAAGAGGAAGTGTCCGTTGAGGCATGAGAGAGAGAGAGAGAGAGAGAGAGAGAGAGAGAGAGACTTGTTTTTCCTTTCAGCAAGTCTGATACATCAGTATACATTTTATATGCACTTCAACAAGCAAAGTGTCACTAGGTTCAATGTTTGCCGTTTTTGGCAAATACTTTTCTGCATCTTGTAACATCCTCCCAAGTATAACATCATCCTTAAGTCATGACATCATACTCGAGAGTTGTTACTTATAAATTAGCGGACCTTTCTTAAATATCTATAGCCATTTGGAATGACTCGCGAGATAACTTGGTCATAATTCTACTGAAATATATAGCAATAAAACCAAAATATTCATTTAATACAAAGTTCAGTACATTAAGAAAGCTCTTTGATGAGCCTTAACACACCTTGTCATCTAACCTATTTACATACATATCCATTCCATTAAATACAACATAACAAAAGTATTAACTACTACCCTATTGTACTTGCGAGTTACATTGCATAGCGATTTTCTGATTTTCTGCGTCAACTTTTGGGAGGCGACAGGAACACGAAAACATAGGGGTGAAAATTATACAATTCTCGTAGGGTGACTCCCCAGAACATAATTATAATGTCGTAAATATCGCCTTACCACTTCGGTTTATTAAGAAAAAGTGGGCATGCAATATATATATATCAAAGGTTCATTTTAAAGTTATAAAATCACGTTTCCGAAGTGGGTTCTTTTAACATTCAATCAATTAATGTACGTATACCATACTCCTCAACATCATAAACTACTAACTTTCCACTTACATATATTGGTCTCAATATCAATACTAAACTTCTTCACTCGGGAAATATAAGACAAAAGATTCCTTAGAAAATTTACTTCTTGAACTTGCCTTGGCCTAAACTAATCTTGTCACATCCGGCGTTACGTATCGCCGTCCCGGTGTAGCAATAATGGGTAAGATGCCAGATGAGCTCATTCCTATACATGATCATTGGATTTACTTTCTCCAATTCTCACAGACCTATTCCTAGCAGTTTTACTTTCCCGACTCAATTCAAGGGTAGTTAGGTTTACTTTCCCAATGACGGACGGATTTACTTTCTCCGACCCAAGGATTACAAATCTTATGCTTTTCTTGGTAGTTAGGTTTACTTTCCCTAACAAACTAGATTTACTTTCTCCAGTCCAAGAAACATAATCTTATGCTTTTCTTTCGCATATAAACAATTGTAATAATCATTCATATATATGTGTACCTAACCTCATCAATAAGTTCACGTGCTCAATTACTCAGACTTATATTCAGGTACTCATGTCATACTAGTACAAAATGCCATCATTTCATCAATTCAAAACATCAAGTTATTTTCAGCACCATGGCAGATTTCACACTATTGTGGTACGAATTTATTTGCACACAAAGAAATCATTTCAGAGACTATAAAAATTGTCAATGACATCTCAATGTGTCACCAAGGTCCTGTAAAAATTTCAGGGTAATTAGAGTTCTCTAACTATATTAACAAAATTCTAAAAGTTTAGTGGTCAGAAACCATCCAACCTCAGCTCAAGAACCAAAATTCATAATTTTTGACCTTAGCAAATGAACCCAGAAAATTATAAACAAAAATCCTAGTAAAACCTAAATAAGTCTCTAATATCCTATAAAATTTTCAGCTCATAATTCGATCATTTACTAGGTTAATAAAATTTCACAAATTCACAGCTTCAGATTCAACATTTTGGGCAGCATATGCCTAGTTTCAGTTCTTGATTTTTCTAAGGAAGTTTAACTCAAAATAAAAACCCAAGAAAATTCGTGGGACTAGATAAGGATGTTAACTCCAACATATAATTTTTTCAGCTCATGAAAATGTCCACAACAAGCCCAGAAAATTCGTGAACAAATACTGCCTGTACAAAAACCGAAATTCCAGCAACATGGTTCAAAATCTCTTTTAACAAAAATGATTTCTAACATCATCCAAACACTCCACCAAATTAAACACATCAATATCTATCTATCATCAATCAATACATCTAGAATTTCCAGCCAAACCAATCAGAGAAATTAAAATCAAATTTTGAAAGAAAAGAGAAACAAATAAAGCCCTACTTTTGGTGTCTTTTGGATCCTTGGCTCCAAGGTGCTCCAAGATTGATTCCTTCCACTTCAAAGCTCCTAAACCCACACCAAACCCTTCCTTAGGCAGAGGAGTATGAGATATCAAAGTGAGGAATTGAAATTTCAATCGGTTAGAATGGTAGATATTGATGTGTAGAACAAGTTTAGTGAAGGAAGTTTAGTGTTTTATCAACTCTAGGCTAGTGTTTTTGGGATTGGAAAGCAATTTGGAGCTCATGAGAAATGGAAAATGGAGGTTTCTGATGCTCTCCCTTTGATGGCCGAGGATGTGTGTCTTCAAAGGTAAGTTTTCATGGCTTTTAATAATATTAAATTAGGTTATAACAATTGTTTAATATAAAGTCTACATTTTTTGACCAAGAAAATAAGATTAATAGCTAGGATATGATCTTGTAATTCAAGATTAAATCCTAGCGTTACACTTGGCTCCAAAGGATAAACATTATCCTTTTACAAAGATAAACCTATCTTTAAATTGTTAGAAATCGTGCTAGAAATTTCACCAAACGGGTAAAACACCGTACCTAGGTAATCAAATATTGCCCGAAAAATATTTTCGGGTATAAAATCTTTATTTCTACCTATTTCTAACCATAATCATATAATTTCTCAATTTTGGGCATCTCTGGGTCCCAATTCTAGGAGTTTCAATTTGTCGATGAGCCTGCGGAGCCCGCAAAACACTATTCATGATTTTTTTTTTTTTACAAATCCGTTGGATCATCCTCATCATTGTTCAAACTATCAAATTTTTGAAATTATGACTAATAAAGCTCAAATTAATTTTTAGACAATTTTTAGGGTGTTACACATCTCATTTCCTTTTTCTGTCTCTAGCATAAGAATGCTAAAATACTAGCTTCTTTTCTCGATTTGCTCAAGGACATAGCTATCATAACAGATCAATCAAATTCAAACAAAATACTTCTGAAACACTAAATGAAATAATCAGAAAGTTCAACAAGATTAATATAATTACTGCTCACTAAGGTTAATAGAGCTAATTATAGTGTTTTGTCATCATCATTAGGATACATAAACTAACAATCTCCCCCTTGATGACAAACACACATAATAAGGGAAGAGCAGAAGGCAAGAAATATTTAAACAAGAAGCTCTCCCTTAATATTAGCTCCCCCTCTAGATATGTATATATTTCCACCACTGAGATTTGTATTTTCACTTCTTTTGAAGTACAAATGCACATTAGGGGATTTTGATTTGATGAAAAATCGATTTTCAATTTCTTTACTTGAAGAACTGAAATGTATGAAGTTTTGAAATATTGCCTTGCATTTGATCTCCTTCTTTCATAGAAAAAGAATGATACAAATGGGGCCACACAGACATGCAGTCATGCATAAGAGAGGAAGACATGCAGCATACAGTTAGAATAAATACAAGTCCATACATTTTAAACAGCATGTTAAACATTCAATGACTTGTATTATTGCTCAAGCAAAGCACACATATTCTCAAAATTTTTGGAACAAGTAATGCAATAATATATCAGATTATTGTGGGAAGTGAATAACTTATATCATTATGTAGTGTGTGCATTAGGGTATGTATCACATTATATATCAGAGCAAACAATAGAATTAAGAATAACCAAGTTAATTTGTTGGATTATGAATCAGAATAAATATCAGAATGAAACCAATGAAACCAGCCAAAAATTACAATCATTTCATTTTAGTGTATGTCAGAGTAAGGTTGCAGCAAGATATCAGAGCATCAAGTTAATATCAAAGCAGGTTAATCGCTTCAGAATCAATACATCAAGTAATTACAATAGTGTATTAGAGCATAAAAAAATTGAAAATGAAGGTTTTACCTTAGAAGGCTTTTTACGAAAATACTACCTCAATTGTTTCTCTTGCTTTTGCTTTTTTTCCTTTTAGTTTACTCCCCCTTTTGTCATCAAAGGGTGGAATAGCTGCAAGAAAAACTCCAAGATAGAGAAAATATGCCAGGCAAAAATAAAGGTAGCCAAATAAAATAGATATAGTCATTTAAGTACTACAGTCATCTAGAGTATAAAACATAAGGCAAAAAAAAAAAAATTGTCCAAAAGAAGTCTGAGATATAGGCAAGTAAGGTCATCAGGGGTCTGAGAATATATCATCATCGGCATCCGGAGCTTGCTCATCATCAGAGGGCACTTGTTTCAGGTAAGATTCAATCATCCTCCATTTGTCGGAGGCTTATTGCATGTTGCGAGCAAAGCCATTGTGTTCTCTGGAAATAGATGAGAACATGAACCGCTGCATTTCAGTGAATGAAATGAGCTCGGTGACAAGCTCTTTCATGACATATTTCAGCTTAAAGGTCTTGGGCTCTATGAAGGCTCTCGGATAATGATAGGTAGTGCGAGCAGAGGGTTGGAAGTCAGCATCACTATCATCATCACTTGCAAGCTTTTTGGCTTTTCCCTTGCCAGAAAGGTCAACAGCTTTGTTTTGCGGTTTCTTTCTTCCCAGGAGGACATGGTTCACGGGCTCAGAAGCTTCATTGTCCAAATTAACTTTAAAATGCTTAAAAAAACAAGTAAGAAACATAGTAAATGGAAGAGAGGAATCTCGGGCAGTTACAGCAACCTCATAAATGGCTTTAATCATCATATAGCCAAAATTCATTGGCCAGTTGGTGATTAAACAGTAAAGGATAACAGTGTCCATGAAGGAGACCTTTTCAAAACTACCATTGCGAGGAAAATTGTAATGAGAGATAATGCGGTGAAGTTGAGCTCAGGTGTGTCCTAAGGCAGCATGAGTTGGCTTATTTTTCTTTAACTCATGGATATTTTCACAGATGGTGACCATGGCCTCATTGTAAGATAAGTCCACCTCAGTTTCATTTTCCAGCCATTTAGTGAGACAAAGAAGTTTTTGTCTAGAGTTAGGAACATGCAGTACGGTTTCTATGGTTTCAGGGTGATTAAAATTCTGCGTCTTCTAACATGAGAGACAGGGGTTCCATCAACATCGAGCCATGTCATATTAGAGTAGAAAATTTTAACAAGATCAGGGTATACCCTTTTGTGTATGTCAAAAAGAGGAAGCCAACCACACCTTTCAAAAATATAAAAGAAATCGTGTCCTTTTTCTTTAAACTTGTTTAAATCAACTCGAAAAGAGGGTGTGATTGGGTGATCAGCAATAGAGTTAACATAGAAACCATAATGTGCACTGGAAACAAAATGGAGTTCGGACATATAACAACTTTTACCATTTTTAGAGCCGGGTCCTGTGCTTTTGGCTTTGTCCTTTGAAGATGAAGGACTTGCTTCAGTCTTCCGTGCATGTCCTTTTCCAACAACATCTAACATTTCTTCGTCAAAGGAGATAACCTCAATTTGTTCTTTCTCTTTCATCACGGATGCTTTCGTGCAGGCCATTTCACTTTTTGCTGCGAGTTTTTGCTTGAGCCTTTCTGAAGGGGGTCATTTGTTTGCGGTAGTTTTAACTCTGGGCATGACACGAAGAAAGATGGAAGAGAAGAGGTTGTGCAAGAGATGGTGGTAAAGGAGTTTCAAAGAAGAGGTTATAAAGGTGAAGTGGTGTGACGTTACTACTGAGAAGAGGTTGTGTGAAGAAGAGTTTTGATGGAGGAGGAAGAGATGAGTGGAAAGTTGTAAAGATATAGCAATAATGGAGAGTTATGGCATTACAGGTTACGAGGGAGAAGGTGGTGAGTGAAGTGTATGATAACGTGCTTTAGAGGGAAGTAAATAGAAGTCACGGGAAGATGAAAGGGTGGTGATTGATTTGAAAGAGCACGGGAGTAAAAAGGGAGTAGACTGACAGCTATGGATATGAAAGGGCAGAGTTTTAGAGAATGAAATGGATTTAAAATGGAGTTGGGTTACGGTGATGGGTTGGAGTGGTGGTAAAGACCAAAGTTTGATATCAGCCCAATCAATATAACCGAAGTTTCTTCAATCTTTTGTAAACCCAAGTGATCATCGTGATAGGCCCACAATGTCCGAGTATCTTTGATCCTAGAGAAGGTAAGGCTTATTAATTTAAATAAAGGATCTTCGCAAGTTATAAGCCCAAACCGAAATGAACTAATGCATCTCCAGGTATTGCCTTAAGCATTGTGATGGTATCAGAATACTTAAGAAGGGGGGTTGAATTAAGTATTTTTTAAAAATTTTCTACACACTTTAACACACAAATTAGAAGGTTCAGTCAAATATCTCCTGCTATCACAGGAGATATTCATCACGGATATGCAAAAATGACAAAAGTTAAAGGACAAAAACTGTTTTATTAGAGATAACACTGATGAAACTTTGCTTAACTATTTTCCAAATGATTTTAACGAAGCTTGGAGTGAGGATATAAAACCGGTTCAAATATGGCAGTTGTTTAAGCGTAAAGAGATGATTTAAAAGCTTCAAGGTTCAGTAAGGTATTTTGAGAAATAAAATAATTAGCCAATATGCATGTATGGATAAAAGGAGGGATAGAAGAATTAACACAGATATTTATACTGGTTTGGATCTATAACCAGATCCTACATCCAATCCTCACCCTCCAGGTGAGTGTATCCACTATAATCTCTTGTACAACCAGTACAAAAACACTGAGTATTCTTTTCCCAAGCTTCTCCAAGCTCACAATCAAGTAGTTTTGCAATGAGCCTCTCCAAGCTCAATCCTTTAGCATTTATCTCTCAAGATAAAGCTTTACAAAGATGGATTTTAACAGAAGGTGTTTGCTGTTTTCACTCAATAACAAGGCTCTCAATACAACAGCTATCTATTTGCTCTCAACAACAATATATGAACTATGAATAGAGCTGAGAGAAGAGGAATTCTGGTTTCGAATTTGAACTTTGAATATTGCAGGAAGATATCTCTATTTCTGATTCTTTTCCTCTTGCTTTTGAATGTCTTCCAAAGTCACCTTATATAGGAGGATGAGAATATGTCCGTTGGTGAGGCTTGGAGAGTTGTGGCACATTACTCTTGCTGTAGCCTTTCTTTTATGATGAAATGAGCTGTTGCAGTCCAAGATAACACAAAAGAGGAAGTGTCCATTGGGGCATGAGAGAGAGAGAGAGAGACTTGTTTTTCCTTTCAGCAAGTCTGATACATCAGCATACATTTTATATGCACTTCAACAAGCAAAGTGTCACTAGGTTCAATATTTACCGTTTTTGGCAAACACTTTTCTGCATCTCATTTCCTTTTTCTGTCTCTAGCATAAGAATGCCAAAACACTAGCTTCTTTTCTCGGTTTGCTCAAGGACATAGCTATCATAACAGGTCAATCAAATTCAAACAAAATACTTCTGAAACACTAAATGAAATAATCAGAAAGTTCAGCAAGATTAATATAATTACTGCTCACTAAGGTTAATAGAGCTAATTACAGTATTTTGTCATCATCATTAGGATACATAAACTAATAGATTGAAACCTGTCAAAGATTCAGCCGATATAAGCTCCTCAATTCTGCTGATATGCTACTACTTAGGTAGACCCCTCATTGGTTACAAAAATACCACTCTTTAGCTAACCTTCGAATTGTCCTCGACACAACCCAATCTTGCATCAGCAGCGGCATATAATTCACATAACTCCAACAATGTGTATGTTCCTCACTTCCTCTGATAAGTGAATAATGGATTGTAAAATAGAGCGAACCCTCTACATTAACATCCTTTAGTTGCTAACAGACATTCTCTAGCACACATTCTCTCTGCTAGAATTTAACAAACATATCATACAACTTGTTGACAGAAATCGACTCATCCGGCGCAAATAAAACTCCATGCCCCTTGTATAAAAGCATATTACATAAGCATAGTAAAAAACTCCCTGCTCCGCCCCTTCGACATTGCCATTAAGACTCTTATAATAATGAGCTACAAAAGCATACCATACACATTATCGAAAAAATTGAATCTCACAGTGTATCACTGTCACACTCTTTTAAGTTGCATCTCACTCATTCAAATCCACTCATGTGTATATCTCTCGCACACCACATTGTTTCACTCTCTCACTATCTCGCGGAGTATCAATCCTTGTCATATGTGGTGCCGTCTTCCATTTGTTCCTCCTTCTCCTCACAAAATTGTAGCTGCAAAAATCAACCACCAAAATACACACCCAAATACTTTTTTTTATTCTAAAACCACTATTCCAGCATTGAGATCATGAAGTTTTAGATTGCATATCAAAAGATCTTGAACCTTTTCATCCTTAACTAAGCAAAAATCTTCAACCACTTCATTTGTTATGTATAAATTAAAAGACAAGAACAGGTTTTTATAGTTTATACGGAAAATTTATCTCAAATAATTTTGAATCAACATGTTTAAATATAATTAGTGGATTTTCTTTTAAAAAACTAAAATGTTAATCCAAAGTGCTTTCGAGATATAAATTTTTTTTAAACCAATTTAAATATTGATTAACTCGATAAAAGAATTACCCATAGGAGATATTGGAGTATGTAGATGAGAATCATAAAAGAAAGACAAAACTTGTAAATTGGTTCTTTTTAAATTTTATGTTAGCGAAATTGCTCCCTCCTAAAAAATTTGGACAAATTGGTTCTTCTTGAAAAGGATATCCAAAAGGTGTCTTTGCCAATTAAAAACTCCAAAACAAATTAGTTTTTTGTATACGGATCAATTTGACTTTCTCTTATTATTTTTGAGAGACTAATTTGTTCTTTTTCTTAGAGGGATTAGTTTGTCTGATATTTAAAATTGACAAGAACTTGTTTAAGTTTTTTTTCTCTAGAGGGATTATCTGTCGAAGGTAAAATTCAAGAAAGATCAATTTGTTTTTTGGTTTCTTTTTTTTTTTTTTTCGTAAGTGAGAACGAGGAACTGGAAATGGAACTTGTTGCCTTTCTCCTGGTAGGGTGCCTTTTATTTTTGTGTATTATGGACTTAGGGTGTTCTTTTTGTCCTACCTATTCCTCCCTTCTGTTATTTGGTATTGCAAAAGGGCCTAAGCCTCAGGGTGGTATTCCTATTCGGCCGTACAAAATCTTCTTATTACGGGCTCTCAGGAGTTTATATTTTTACATTTGGGCTTTAGTTGAATTGGCTAAAAATTGCGATTTGAACCAAAATATTTGAATTCAGAACCTAAACTACAAAAAAAAAGGGAACAACACTGGAAGCTAGCTTCTACCATCTCGTTTTAGGCCTATCCAAGCTTATTTCTATTCCTTCTATTCTCCCCGATGTGCGACTTATTTTCACTACAAATTTGTCACATGCACCGACACATGTTGTCGAAAACTTGGTCTAACTCTAGGTTCACCTTAATGTAGGTGCATGGTTGATGTATGTTGATCAAAATTGGTTAATTGGTTATCTGGGTTTATTGGACTTCCCAACAGGAAGCAAATTTTTTGTGCCTGTGATTAATATTTATTTTTAAAGCCCATTTTTTGGAGCTTATATCTGCAAGCATTTCAAATACGGAAGCGGTTTTATAATTTCAGAAAAGTTGCCACCTGAATCTTGAAAATAATGTTATATATAAATAAGGCACATTCTCTCAAAAGCCAAAAAAAAAAAAAAATGCAAAGAGTGGTAGGTCATTGTAAAAATAGACCGTGACTCCAGGAACAAATCCAGAAATCATTCAAAGGAGAGGCCAAAAATATTAATCATAATCAAATAAAATAAAATTTTAATATATGTTAATATAAAAAATATTATATAGGTAACCATATCATACTCGACACCATATATAAATACCTTGATTGAGTTATTGAAAGTTTCAATTAAATTTTTTATTTATTACGTGTCTCGCTACTCTAAATTGACTATGAATTTAGTTACTAATTAAAAAAATAACATACTAAATATTTCTTTCAAAGATATTATAGTACACTTTTTTTTTATAACTTTAACATATTTGAATGAATTAATAAAATTGGTATATATATATATATATATATATATATATATATATATATATATATATATATATATATATAGGGGATGTATCATCATATGAGAATAAGATTGTGAGAAATGAAAAAGAGCTTTTCAACTATAAGATCAACTTAAACGATTAAGATTACACTTTAATAATAAAATAATTATGTAACCTCTTCATATTAACTCCACCTCCTAATCAAAAGTACTTTCCTAAATCCACTTCTAAGTTTTATTTCCCCCTTATTAAAGTGTAATCTTAACCATTTAATTTGATCTAATAGTTGAAAAGTTATTTCTCATTTCTCACATGAGAATATTATTCTCATATAATACATCCCCTTTATATATATATATATATATATATATATATATATATATATATATGTATGGTAAAAATAGAATTGCGGTGATATATACATATAAATTTAAGTATTTTTTATATTTTAGTTATACATGGTTATTTTTAAAAAATTATTAGAGGACGGAGACCACGGCCTCTACCCACCCCCCTTTTCATCTATTCCTGGGTGACTCTAAACAAGCTTTACGTGCAATATTGAGAATTTAAATTTTAAAATTATTATTTTAAAGAATATTTTATGTAACCACAAGAAAATTTTTCATACTTCTAGTTCCAAGAATATCGACAACCACTTATTATTGATTTTTTTTTTATATATATAACCTATAAATTTTACAAACTAAAATGAATGATTGTAGTTTTTTTTTAGTATATATTAAATGTGTTTTAGGAGCATGCAAAATTAAGCACAAATATAGTGGTAAATAATCTCCCTGGTAATAATAGTAAATGACCCAAAAAACTAGCACCGGTTTAATATTATGTGTCTAATTTCTAAAAAAATATACTTTCACCATAGTTCTTAAGAATTATAAATGTCGAAGAAATCATAATCTTCAAAAAATTTAATGTGTCAAATGACTAAATACTAATGTGACTTGTACTTAGAAATATGAATTTAATTTTGATGTACTAAATATTATTGTTTATGTGGTGATCCATCAATAAATATGATTGACTCTCATATCCACAAGTTGAAAAGTTATATAAGTAAAATGAATTAATTAGATGATAATATAAAAATTATTAACACTAAAAATACATAAAAATTAAACTTTATATATTATATATATTGTGTATTTATTTATTAAGGACTAAGGTAATATTTGGTATGATATATATATATATATATATATATATATATATATATTATACAGAATAATATAAGTTAGTCTATTTATTATGGTTTTATTAGTTGTTTGATGCAAGTAATATCTGTAAGTCTATCCATCAAAAACTTTTATATATATTAAAATGCTAGATAGTTTAACAAAGGTTAGAAATGTGAGATTATGCGTGATTAACTTGCAATATATAAACTACCTTTCACACTCTTTGATTTCTTTTATATATATTTTACCAAAATTATAGTCAATATATTAATCAAAATCAATAAAAAAATCATATAAATAAAATAGCATTTCAATACAAATATTTCATAACAGTTAAATATTTTTAATTAATATTTGATTTGAACATAATTTTATGAAAAATATCAAAATACATAACAAATTAAAATTAAATACTAAAATAAATAAATAAAAGTTAAAATATTTAGTACTATATAAAGTTTAATACAGTTTTGTACATTAAAAATATTTGATATAATCATATTTCAAGAATAATTTATAAAATTGCTAATATAACATAAATTTATTTTTTATATTATCATGAAAAGTATTATACATATGCTAGAGAATGAGAGTATTATACATTTGTTAACTTTTTATTTGATCAAAAAATAATTATGAAAAATTTTAATCTAAAAAATAAATAAATTAATATAAATTATAATTTAAATATTAATATTATTTTAAATGATAATTAAATAATTCCACTTTATTGTTTTCATTGGATTTGTACTCACTATTAAAATTATTTGCAATAACAAAAAAATAATACCATATTTTATATAATGTCATATTAAATAGAAACCTCTTGTCAAAACAAAATAAAAAAATACAAGTCTTATTTTATCAAATTTTATATTATCAAACTTTATCCTCTGATGTGTTGTGTAATGTAAGGGCTCTAACTGAACCATCAACCGCGTGTGTGTCTATATATAATCGTTAAACTTCTAAGACAAGGTTGGGCGTTTCAACATTACTCAATCACCATGCTCCCCATCTTTTTCCGGAAAAGAATTTTAGTGAAAAAAAGAGAAAATGGTGAGATCGACGTAATAACATATATGTTTATCTTTAAGGTCTGTTTGGTATAGGGTTAAAAAGAGAATAAAAATTTTATGGATTGGACTCGTGTTAAAAGATTCATGAATCTAATTCATATATACAATTTTCAACATCAATTTTATGCTCATATCAAACAAACTCTTAGAGCCATGTAATTTTTATACACCGACAAAATAAAAAGTTTTTACTTTGTATGCACTGTATTCAATTAAATTTTTTTATTTGTATGACCATTGTTTAAATAGAGAATAATCAACTATATTGGTGAGGATGATAGTACATAATTAGATAATAATATAAAATTTATAGATAAATAATACTAAACACCCTGAGGTTTAAAGTTATTGCACTCCACCCTATTCTCTTCTACCTCATTTCTATTATTTACCTCATTTTTGATTTTTTTTATATTCATTAAACTCATCTTTTGTTAATGTATATAAAAAATAAAAAATAAATCTAAAAATTTATTATTCGATGAAATACTACAACTTCAAATTTTAAAAACATAATAATTTCAAAGTTTAAAAAATAAAACCATGTCTTTAACTTTTTCTTTCACAGTATATAATACTACTTGAATAATAATATTGGGTAAAATTTATAATTAAATGATTATTATATTTCAGACAATAAATTAATATTTAATATTAAAATTTTAGCTTACATCTATTTAATAGTTATGATTATCAATGTACTGATTAGTGTGCATGTTTTAGTAAAATAACAAATTTACTCTTCTAACAGTAACTCTCAAAATTATTTTGCACTTTTGGTACAATTAAAATTTTTTTGTGTGATTTATTTTTGAAAAAGCTATTAATTTTATGATTTCTTCATTTATTATTTTCGGATCGAGAAATTGCTAACACAATTTTAGGTTATGAATATTGAAACCCTTAATATTGCAAATAAAATTGGCTAAAAGTAACATTCTATTTGCTATCAAAATATTAATTTACAGTATAAAATAATATTCATTTAATTCTTAATCATGCTCAATATTATTATATGAAATAATATTTATTTAATTATAATCTTGCTTAATATTATTATTAAAGTAGTCTTATATAGTTTTAAATATTAAAAATATGATTTTATTTTTTAAATTACAAAATTATTATGTTTTTAAAATTTGAAATTTCAGTATTTCATCAAATAATAATTGTTAGATTTATTTTATAATTTTTATTATATATGTGAAGGAAAAGATGAGTTTAATGAATTAAAAATAAATAAATAAATGAGTTTAATAATGAAATGGAATATGGAGTGTTATATTTGTAGAAGAATTGGGTGAAGTGTAATAACTCCAAATCTCAAAAGTGTTTAGTGTTGTTTACCCAAAATTTATTTAAACTGTTAGGCCTTGTTTGGTGGATCATATAGAATAAGACTTAATAGTATTAGACATGATAATATAATATTCGATAGTATAATATAAAAAATTTATTGTACAAAATTTTATACTATCCATTGTTAAGGTGTGTCACATAATTGGTGGTGGATGAGTGGGTAGGTGGCAGGTGGGGATGACCATAGACCGATGAGTGCCTGGTGGTGGTTGGTGGGTGACGGGCTACCACTAGCGGTGGGTGGAGTTGGGCCATTGATGTAGAAGAGAAAGTTAAAATTAATTTGAGATTTATTAGTAAAAATAATACTATCAAGCGTTATCAGGTTTTTTGAGATTTGATAACTTAATCCTATAGTTATAGGATAAAAATAGTTTGACCATATAATATTTTACTACCATATATGATACCAATCATTTGAAAAAAATTGATATTATAGTATTAGCTAATACTATTAGACCTTGTACAACATATCTAACAAGGCCTTAATGTATAAAAATTAAATTCTTATGTGTAGGTACTATCAAAATTTTCTGTAACCTCTACGTGGTTGTAATGAGAAAACGTTAGATCGATACTGTAACTTCAAGTGATGTCATTTGAATACACTTTAGACCCTACTTGATGCATCGTATATAATATATAATGTATGATATTATATTAGACATGATAATCTGATATAATATCCGATACTATAATATAAGAAATCTATTGTATAAATTTTTATCTCAGTGAATGTTTGATGTGCCACATGATTGACGGCGGACAATCAGGTGGGTGGTGACCGGTGATCAAGGGCAATGCAAAAGAGTAAACTAGAGTTAATTTGAGATTGATTAGTGAAAATAATATTATCAGATTTATAGAGATATAATAATTTAATCTTATAGTTATGGAATAAAAATTGTTAGGCTATATAATATTATATTATCATATATAAGATCAAATATGTGGTAAAAATAAGTTTTATAATATTAGTTAATACAAGTGTTATGACATGCATCAATCCGACCTATAAAAGTATGTCTATTGGCACTGAGAACACACATTCGTTCATATGGTGGTGAGTTTAAGAATTGCGAAAAGTCGGGAGTGATAATGTTTTACCAATTTTCCAAGTAATTTACCTAACATTTTGAGTCATTTGCATATGGACTTCCTATAACAATATTTGCACTTATCACATAAATTCTCTCGATTTCTCGTTCATTAACGTGAATTTTCCACTATTAGTATATGTAGTCTACAGGTTTTGACGGACATACTTTTATCTGCACACAAATACTATTTCTCTATAATTTTCATTAAATTAAAGTAGAGAATTATTAAAAGTTTTTCATATAATTTACCTCTTTGCTCTTTCCCCCGTCTTCTCCGACACACATATTTTATGCGTGTATAATCTTAGAAAAAAGTGGAAGAGATGGCTGAAAAGGAATAAGCATCCAAGGAAAAGAAATAGAAAAGAAACCACCAAATCAAATTCTGTCTACTTATGGCTAGATTAACCACCTCACTTGCTTTTTATCCCTTCCATTAAGAAGAAGAAAACAATTTAGCAATGTGATCCTTAAAAGATATATCCAACATTAATTTGGTTTTCTAAAAAATGCTGATACTAATTTAATCCTTAAAAGAGACATATGATATTGGTTTAGTTTCTTAAAGATTTTTAATATTAATTTAGTCTCTAAAAAATACTCTTACCGTAACTTCAAAAAAGAAAAAGGAAAAAGAAATAATACCCTTAACGTCACTTCAATGTATCATTTGCATCTTTTAATCAAAGTGATTTCACCTGGATTTGGTGGAGACTACACTGAGGTCACACGTATTTTTTTATATACAAACTAATGTTAAAATATCTTTAAAGGCTAAATTGATATTATTTGTATATTTGAGGAATTAAATTATTAATTTAGTAAAAAAAATTTGACTCCTTTAAAGAGGAGATTTGTAAAATGTAAAAGTAAAGGATTAATTATCCTTAAATTATTTAGTAGGACCTATATATAATGAACATTATTTTTTTAAAAATGTTTAAAGCTTGTTTTGTTTGAATCTTCAATTTTAATTTTTCAAGTTTTATAAAAAAAATATTGAAAATTTTTAAAAATATAAATTTTAATTTTTAATTTTCAATATTTTTTTAAAAAAAATTTAAAATTAAAAAACTAAAGATAAAATTTAAAAATTAAAAATTAAAAAAAAAACTCTTATCCACTTGCTTTTTTACTTTACCCACCTCTTCACTCTACTGGTGCACTTTAGACGAGCGATGCGTAAAGAAATTATTGCTAATTTAACTTTTTCTTTGTGCATCATGCGTCCCCATACTGGTGGACGGTTGGACCAAGAACGTGCGGAATCCATCCCCTTTTGTTTGTGAGAATAAAATGCCGTAACAGCGCGACCACAGCTAAAGAAGAGTGTCCACGTTTCACAATTTGTGAAGCTAGGTAACCGTAGTGTCTATGATGAGTTGGTTCAATGATAAGTGATACTGATAAGAAGTTCAAAAAGAAGATCAACTTTCCTGCCTCGCTCAAAGAGAATCTTCCTCAAGATAAAGAGATAAAAACAAAAAACAAAATAGATATAAGAACGTGAGGTTTAAGAGAGAGGATATGGTAGGCTGAAAGAAATTATAGGTAAAGGGAAGGAAGGTTGGTGGAGATCAGAAAAAGTAAAGTATAAAATAATGCTCTTATTGACAATGACAATTGTGAGACTGAAGAATCATCCAGAACCTCAGCAAAGCAACTGGTAAAAGAAGGGGGGAAAAAAACAAAGGGGAATCAGGTACGGTTATGGTTGCATTAAAAAGAAAAATTCCAAAGGGAAAGAAGAAAAAATCGTAATCGTATTGTATTGACACCAAATTTTTAGATATCTATGCATCATCCAAAAGTATATGAAGCCCAGATTCGGTCTAAAATTCTGCTTTTTGTTAAAGATATGGATCATGAAAAAAAATAAAGTTGAGATTCCTAATGCGCCAGCTTAAAGAGTCTCCCATAATAGACACAAAGCTATACATGACTCGGAACAAATTTGAAATGGAGAGAGAAAAAAATTGGAGCCCCTGTTTTATACGGAATTCCTGAAAACTATCGGATTTCAGCATCGAAGTTCCACTTGATGCAACTCCACAATATTCCCCATTTTAAGTTTGTCACCAACATAAAATGGCTGTCAATCATTGTACAAATTATATTCAGGCGCGGACCATCATGGCAGTAATGATGTTGGCGTCTTAGTGCTGGAGATAATCATGCATCATTGAATGTTGCAGGTGTGAACTAATGGTTTTATTCGTCATACTCCAGCCAGGAGATGTGTGTGAGTTGACAACCTGTGTGGCTTATGGGTAGTTAATTTATTTAAGAGTTTGTTTGGTTATATGATAAAAATAAGATATAAATTTTTATGGATGAGTTTTATGTATAAAATTACATATGAATCTCATTCATGAAAAATTTACTTCTATTTTTATTTCCAAACAAAACATATCCAAAATCTTATGTAAATTTTTTTTTTGAAAAGTAATTTATTTTCTTTGAGTATTTAAAAAAAGTACCTTTTGATAAGTAATAAGCTATACAATCAAATAGAAAAGAAAAAAAATTACAAATATGACCTTCAACTTTTAAAAAATAAAAAAAATTATTCACATCAACCCTTAATACTTGTATATGCTTCTCCTTGCGGATATAGGAGAATCATTGGAATGCAACTTGAAGCTTAGGAATTAGACATTACCCAAAACTTCGAATGCCTTGTTATGATATCTTAATTTGAGCATGTATGGTCATTTTTGTCCACATAAACCCCTCAATTATAGGTCAATGCAGGAATACTTTAATTCCTAAACTAAAAAGATATGTAACATGATTTCTGAAAAATTTAATTTACAAATGTGCATTTTATTCCATTTGTCAATTTTTTTGGTCAATTGTTAACGAAAATAGAACACATTTAAAAAAAGTTTGAGGGATAAAGCAGCACTTTTTTTATTATGATTTTAGGAATTAAGTACACATGACAAAAAGCTTAGGATCCAATTATTTTTTATTAACAATTGACAGAAGTTTAATGAAAGGATATTAAAATGCATGCTTAGAAAAGTCATGGATCACATTACACCTCTTTTTAGTTCAAGTACCTAAGTGTACATGGCCCTATAATTGAGGGGGTTAAAGTGAAATTTTCTATAAAATTTAATTTCATCTAGCTATTAAATTATTATTATGTAACATGATAAACATTTGTGTAATTATTTTTACAAAAAATGAAATGAATAATAACTCCATTAAATAATTTTTTTTATAAGTTTAAAAATATTTATTTTGAATTTTAATGCATATAAAAAGTATATTGAGCAGTTTTATTTTAACATATAATTCTATATTTATGATCTATAACATTCAATCTGATGGTCTCAGAAGACATGAAAAGGGAGGATTGAATCCAAACTTCAAGCATCAAAAACTTATTTTGCAAAACAAAAACTAAATAGAAAAGCTATCTATAAGGAAGGATAATTTGGTCCCTCACTGGTTCTGAACCATCACATGATTTGCCCTTTTGAGCTGTTGGATTGGGTTTTTGTGAAATCCAATAGCCGATATATTAAATTTAAAATTGACGTTAAGTTTAGGAAATATTTACTTTTACTAAGAAAGCGTTATGTTCTTTTGGATTGGAGATCAACGGTAGCCGAGAAAAGCGTTATTAACCACACTCTGGAAATGTGTTAAATGATAATTATTTTGTTAGCTAAATAAGGGGCACAAAATTGTATTAGGTAAGTAGGACAGAAAAATTGTCAGAGGCTCCAATGATTTCAATATTCATGCTTTTTAAAACAAAAAATGTTAGAGGGTATAAAAATTTCAGTGTAATTGCTAGTTTAGTTGGTTTATAGATTTTCTCTTTTAAGTAAAGGTAGGGGTTCAAATCTCACATCTACATTTTTTGCTATTATGTTATTACATTTTTTTGTATATTATTTTTTTATATATTATTCGTGAATCTTAAGTAACAATTGTGCTATGATATGATAATTGGTTGGTATGTCTCTATACTAATGTAAGGTCTAGAGTTTAAATCTTCCACAGGAAAAAAAATAAAAATATCCTATCAATGTTAAATTATTGTTTACCAATTTGTTAGGGGAAAAAAGAAAAGAAAAGGAAAGATTCTCTGGTCCCTTTTTGCATCCTATTGTCTAGCAATATATAGCCTACTAGTTAGCTAAGCTCCATGCACATAAAGGTCACAATTGCTCATAATTTTTAGCCAATCTTTTTCGTCTTGTTAGCTATCATTTTCTTTATTTAAATATTAATTTTTTTATTTATTTGAGTAATAATATTTCTAAATGCAAAAAAATTATTTTATATTTATTTTATTGAACATCCTATTAAAAATTTATTAAAATCAAATTAAAATCGTTATACCCTTTAACAATTTCTTTTTTTTTTTTAAAAGTCCAAGTTCGAATGATAGCAATTTTTTATTGGTGTTAAATGTGTTTTAGATTTTTTTTATTGGCAGCGATACATTGATGTTAAAATCAGTGTATCAAGAAAAAAAAGAGGTTAAAATAAAAAAGTCTGTATTGTCCACGCATAAGGGTATGTTGTCTTCTATTTATTTTTAGAGTAAAATATAACCCCTATCCTTTGAGAGAAGATTTTTATTACACTAATCTTCACTCCATTTCATAAACATGCACCCCGTCCCCTATTAATGTAAGAGTAAATGGCTAATTATACAAATAAAATTTTAATTAAAAGTCATAATTAATCAACTTTTGTATGTTTCATCGTCCAACCTTTGTAAATGGTTAATTTTTAACTAACTTTTGTATGTTTGTTTAAATAATAATTAAAAACAAGTTACCTCGAAATAGAATCATTTTTATTTACCAATACACATTTGACATCTATATGACTATCCAAAATTTACACCTAAATCATCGAGTCAAGAGTGCTACCTACTCACTTCACAAAATATCGTGAGAGGCATGTGTAAGTAGAAAAACACACAAAAGGGGGGGTTGAATCGTATTTTTTCTTTTTCTTCCTTGATTGAAAATCTAAAAAACTATATTGAAAAGGCTATCAAGATGAATTTGTGGCGTAGCATGTAATGCCCCAATTTTTACTGCTATGTGAAAATTACCAAAATGTCCCTAGGTAATTTTTACAAGTAATTCGAGGTCAAATAATCATCAATAAAGGAATATGACATTAGAGAAATATCATAGGAGACTTGATTAGCGATTAAATTTAAAGTCATAACCCCGATTTTTCTGTATGTGTAAAATGATCAAAATGCCCCTAAGGTCATTTTTTTTACCTAGAAATCAAGAATAATCAATCTAAATTATCTTCGAGGGGTTAATTTTATGTCTAATGGGGATTATATGTGCCTTAGAGGTAAAAATCTCAATTCTCAATTTTTACCGTAAGTAAAATTACCGTTTTACCCCTGCAGTAATTTTTTATGAAATTATATAATCTTTGAATTTGGTTTCCACCCAAAGGTTCAAAATGACTATTTTAAGTATGATTTGAGATTGTTCAATATTTACAGGGAGTTTTTACGTGAAATTACCTTTTTACCCCTAGTTATACCAAATAAGTTTACTTGTGTAATTAAGGTAATGTTAAAGCTCCAATTGAACTCGAATTGATTACATTCATTAACCTTGGGTTAAAAATAATTACTTGAGGTTAAAAATAATTATCTAAGGTTAAAAATAATTACTAGAGGTAATTAGAGCCTAAGGATTGTTTAGGAAAATTTAATTTCCTTTCTTAAATTACAAAGAACTCATGAAACCTATAATGTTAAAGATTAGGGTAAATGTAATGCATTTACTTTCTTTACCTTGAGATTAAAATTTAAATTACTAATTAATTTTCAACTCAATTGAGATTAACTTTATTATTAAAATAAAGATTATCTTTTTACCTAGTTTTGAGTTATCTTACACACCTAGTTTTACATTTTAAACAAAATTACCAATTTCTAAATCTACCACCTAATTAAATAAGCTATCCTTGTGTCCTACCATGAATAATAAATGAAATTTTGTCCCCCAAATTCCTTGAATCAGCCGTGACATTCCATGCCTCATATGATGCTTATATTTTAAAATTTCATTCAAGGAATAATGCACTACATCATGCACCTCAAAGACATGTCCTACGATGAATGAAAAAATAAAACTTGTCCCCCATGATAGCCTTGCAAACTCACGGATTCTTCCTCCTCTATCACCTTGATATTTTAATTTTCTTTAACAAATAAAACACACACACAATACTCATTGCATTACCACTTACTTTATTTGAGTTGTCTTGCACTTTGTTTGATCAAAAAATTCTAATCACATTACATCATGCTTGGCCACGGTTTTAGACTTCTTTCCACCTCCACAATTTAATTTTTTTTTAAAGCCTATGCACCCTAAAATATATTATAACAATAGCATGTGCTCTTTGACTTGTCTTGCAACTTTTTGAGCAAAAAATTCTGATGGCTATATGACCCATATGCCACGGCCTAATACACCTCCATGATGCCACCATTTTATTTTATTTCAAAAGAATTAAGCACTCAAACAACCTCATGGCAATACCATGTGATCTTTGAGTTGTTTTGCATTGTTTTTGAGCAAAAATTCTGACCATCTAACAAGCTATATGCAGCGGCCATAATGCTCTTCATTTCACCATATTTTATTTCTTTCTTCCAACAAAAATGCACATGCTACATCATTATACCACTTGCTTTCTTTTCCTTTCTTTTACATTGTTTTTAGTGAAAAAATTATAGCCTTGCAATAAGCCAAAGAACCGTGAGAATGGAGCTTCCATTTCATCATATTTTAGTATATTCCATCCATAATGCATGACCAACATCATGACTACACCATATGCATTCTTTTTCTAAGTTTTCTTTAATTAAAAGGATGAACAAACTCCTCCATTTCCAGCCTTATACCACACGGCCAAACCTTTTCAAAATGGCTATAAATAGATGTTCTTCCATTGCCAAAATGCACACACAAATATTCCTAGCCTTAGCATTTTCTTACTTGATAGTTTCTTACTCAAAGTTTGCTCAAAGTTCTCTAATTCTCTCAATACTTCAAGCTTTCTCCTTCTTCCTCATTCACATCCAAGAGACTCCATTCCCAACCTCTAATCAAGTTCTAAACCTCAAGCATACACATTTCAACCATAAATCAACTCCTAAACAACATAACCTTTCAATTATCAAACACAAAAACACAAGAGAAATCCTCCCTCCATTTACTCTAATCTTGGCCGAATTTCAAGGACATATCAAGGACATATTTTCTTCTTCTAACTTCTCTAAAGATCAAGCATTACCTTTTGATAACAAGAAACAACTTGGTAGGGATTTTATTTCATGTTCTTTCTCTTGTTCTTTCTTTATATTTTCGATTTTTATGATTTGATTATGACCATGGCTTGATGATGAGGAATTGTAACATCCTAATTTTTAACCCAATACTCTAGAACATAATTAGGTTAATCATTAGTCTGTTACGTCATAGCTTCCTTATTACTTCAAAATACTTCGCGAAAATACTGGTAAATTTTTTTTTTGAATTATAAAAGCAAAGTGAGAGCCGCGCGACACGATGATCAATAGAGCATAGATGGAATTAAAGCAAACATCTCATCATAACACATAGCAAGTAAAGGCACATCTTAATCATATTGAACTGCATATTTATATAATATATGATATGCCCACTTAGGTAGAGTGGGACTTAGTTTAGTACAACTAGAATGAAAATACATGGAAACGAAAGTACAACAAAGGTGATAAAAGAAACTCTCCTAACTCTAGTGCGCCTACAAATGGATAGCCCCAAAGACAAAAGAAGGCTATCTTAGCCTAGTCAAGCTCGAGCACCAGAACCGCGACGGTCGTTTCCTACTGCGGGCCTCTCTGGAAAGGAGAGATGTACCCGATCCATTGGGCGATCTCGGCCGGAGTGGCGATGCGCTGCATTGGTCGGGCGTGAGCTCCGCGGTGGGGAATCATCCTCACCCATCCTCCACGTACTGGCTGAGCGACGGAAGCCTCGCTACCCTCCCCAACATCCATCGGCACAGTGGGGGAGGATCCCTCGGAGGGTACCTGAGTGGCAGAGTCCTCCGAAGGGTCCGTCTCGGAGAATGATGAGGGCGAGTGGGGTACATATTGTGGGTAGTCCTGGATGACAGAGGCCGTTGGTGGGGTGCGATGGATCCGATCCTCTTGAGGGCGTGCACGCTCGAACACGAAGTCGTCACCGTAGGGTGAGACATGAGAGAATCGATGGCTATGTACGAGGTGACTGAAGGGCCATCCAACGAACATAAACACTCGAACGACGCAGCGGTCCACAAAATGGTATGACTCGTGATCCGGATCATGATGTACCTCCCAAGTTGGGGTGTCCACAAAAACCACGAACGTTGCCATCTGAAGACGTGACGGAAAAAAAGAGATAGAGGGAGTAAGAATCTTGCTAAAGAATCTCAGTAGGGCCTCCTACTACCTAGGTGTCATCATCTACGTCCTCAGGAACCTTGGGTTTAATAAACAAAATAAGTGAGCATGCAATAAGTCCATTTTTAGGTTCTAAAACATAATTTAGCCAATGTCCGTTCATTTTAGCATGATTCTTAATGACATGGATGCAAACATATTAAAGGATGTATGCATGGCTTTACTTACTACAAGAATAATCATCATATCTTTAAGAACATCATAATAGTGGCATAAAGTGGCAATTAAATTCTCTTTGTGACATAATCATCATAACTTCCTCATAGGCCACCCTAAAAGACAATCGCTGCAGGGGTGCTCAACCGGTGTCACCCAGAACGTGTCACATCTCTAGGTTATGAGCTCATACCTCAACTAGTCATCACTAGTTCTTACTTATCAATCCCGATAAGCGTAACATAATCGTAAACATAATCCCAACTTATCCAGTACGGGCTAGGGGGCATTTCTTGGGGGTGCTCGGCCGAACCGGTGTCACCCAAGAATTAATCTTGGTACCGATGTCACATGAGTTCTCTGGAGGTGCTCGGCCGAACCAGTGTCATCCGAGAACTCATCTTAGTACCTCATAAAAATTTCATAGGTTTTCAAAAACTTTCTAAGTCCCGAATTTGTCAGAAATTCGGCGGCATAACTGCAGCATGCCGAATTTCTTCCAAATTCTTCTTTATGCCACATAAGTCAATCAAACATGCATCCTTCATCATAATTTCATGCATCCACATAATCATCCTCATACTTTCACAAGCAACATTAAGAATTCGTTATGCACTTGGTCCTACGGTATTTTATACTCTGACCCTTACGGGCCTTAAATTCGTGATGTAGTTAACCTATCATCTCCTATCAAATTTTTATGCACCTAAGGGTTCTCTCTTAACAAAACTTATTATTCTTCATGCTCTCTATCAAATCTTAACTTCATCATTCCTTCGGGGCAGCACTTTAATCTTAAAATTGCGGGGTTCTAGAACTTACGTTTTAGACTCTTTCTTGGTTCTGTCTTTGCCTAAGGCGCTATAAGTTAAACCTAAACCAATTATGAGACATTCCTATGTCAAAGAACTAATTATAAACCATGTTCTCTACATTATAAGGTTGCTGGACAGATTCTAAGAATTAAATGTTCTAAGAGTTCTAGAATTGTGGTTTTACGGTTTACTAGGTACTAGTTTCTCTATAGGTGCTAAAATTCAATCCTACTTCAAATGTAACCAAATTTTTCATAATTAAACACTCCTAATCTGATTATATCCCCATTGAAACAGTTTGGGCAGTGTCCTTAAGTAAATGGGATTAAATTATGCTAAATTTTGACTTTACGGTTTTTCTAAAAAGCTAGTTTCTCTTTTAACATGCATAGAAGTGTTCCTACCTCATCACACATAATTTCCACACATCATAACACATCAAAACATCATCACACAACAACAAAATCATCATGACAAGGACCGAAACATTACGTCCTAAAGAGATACATAACTTGATATTTTAAAAACACATAAGTTGCTAGTTTCTCTTGGAATCATTTTCAAGACTTCTAAAACTCTTTTGCAAACCATTTTATTTTGTGAAAGAGACTAAAAACATCCTTAGGTCAGTGACCACTTAATCCCTCCTTCAAAAGAGTTAAATTCTTAGAACCTTGTTGGTCTTGAACTCAAACAAATTCATGAGATTTAAAAGGGTTCTTAAAACTTGACTTATTGGTCCTTAAAGTTAGATGAAACTCATTCCAAGTTCATCATCACTACTAGGCCGAAATCATGCATTCAAAGAATGCTCTCTCATTACACTTTAACTTGAGATAAAATGGGTAAGTCTTTGAGCTCTAAGGTCTTTTAAGTGATCACATAATTTAAACATGCTATGCACTTCATTTTTATTCTTCATTACAAAATAAAGTGAGAGCTTAAAGTAAATATGCAAGACTTGAATTATAAATATGTAAAGCTTGAATTAAATATGCAAGGCTTGAAATATAAATATGCAAAACTTTAAAATATAAATATGCAAGTTCATTTCTTTATTTTAGTGCTCTAGGCCCAGCAACAATAGACTTTAAGGCCGAAATAGAAAGGTTTTGAGTTTTAGTTAGGTGATAGTGCAAACCTCATTTTAAATCTTTACGTTCTTTAGTGATGAAAGGTAAATATGCTAGACAAGAATATAGATATGAGATGCACTCCATTCTTTAGCCTTTAACTTTAAGTGATGGCTTGGAAATTAAATATGAATGCAAAGCTCAAATTAAACATGTAATGCATAAGCTTGAATATAAATATGAATGCTAGTCCATTTTATTTCTTATTAGAGCTCATACAAGACTTTTAAGGAACTTAAACCTCAACCCAAACTTATCATGTCAAGGGAAAGTAAAAACAAGAGTGAACCTCAAGGGTTCTTTAAAACACAAAGTTTCTTTTCTTGAAATGTAAACATAACTAACATTTTCATTAAAACTCAAGCTCTAGAGGCCTCTCTATGATGAACACATAGTCATCATCTAGAAGCTCTCATCATCAAGCCATTGTGAACTTCCTTGGCCAATATAGCCGAAACCTTAGAGAAAGAAAATGAAAAGGAACCAAAATTGTTGGAGAAGGAAAGAAACATATGGAACTCTAGAGACCACGATCTTGATGATGCATTAACACCAACATCATGAGCTCTCATCATTGAGTTCATGTTAACCATTTTAAAACATCATCAAAGTGAAAGGTTTTCAAGGTTTCAAGGAGAAAAACTAAAAACATTTTTAACTCAAGAACAAAGATCAAGCTTGAGAGATTGTTCAAGTGATGTACATCATCATGAAACTCTCATCATCAAGCTCTCATTCCTTTGATTCTTCAAGCCTCATGGCCGAAAACATAGAGGAGAAGAAACAGAAAAGAAGTTCTAAAAAAAAGATTCAAGAGAAACTATGAACACATAAAGAGATTAAGAACTTTAAATGAAAGAACTCTTGAAAGAAAATCCCTACCTAGTGATTAGGAGGTTGGAATGAGAGAAGAGGATGAAGAACTTGAAGACTTGAACTTGAGAGAAAAAGGAAACTTTGAAGTGCTCGTTGGAAACTTACACTTAGCAAATGAACCCAAAATGATACAAGTTCACCCAAGCAAGCTATTTATAGAGAATGAAACAAATGAAAGGTGCATGGAGGGAGGAGGGAGTTCGGCCATCAGCACAAGGTCAGCCCATGAGTTCCATGAGGTGAGATAATGTGGTCTTGAGGCATGGTGAGGTATGGTTCAAAATATGGTGAGGTATGGTTCAAGGTATGGCTTCAAGCATGGTTCTTTAAGTGAGAAACAATTCAACATGTGTGGTAATTGAGAGAGAGAGGGCCGAAGTGCATCAGCCATGGGGAGGGTTCTCTTGCATTTTAATTATGGTTTAGAGTTGTGTTTAGGTGTATCTTTGATTAGGATTAAGATTAGGAATTTGTAAGAAAGTATTTAAGTGAGAAAATGGGTAATCAAGGTTGTCAAGACATAATTAAGGAGTGTTCTTGCATCATTAGTGAGTTATAAAATCATTTTAGTGTATAAACAACTCTAGACACAATTCTTTGATTTAAGGAATTGGAGAGAGAAAATACTATTCAAGATTCTAAGAGTGAAATCTTGAGTTTTAGAAAAGAGATTTAAATCTAATCTAAGTAATCTTAGGTTCTAATTAATTTTAATAATTTATTTTGACTCTAGATTAATTATGGAAATTAATTAATCTTTGATTAGAGCCTAATATTGCTTAGGTTTGCTTAATCACATTGTTAAGCTCAAAAACACTATTCTAGGGGCAAAATCATAATTTTGCACTAAAACTGCCCGGGACCACCGGTACTCAAACAGATGCTTTGAAACATATAAAAACATGGTTTTAAACCTCTGGGGAAAGTTTTCGGCTCAAACGGCACCTTTACCTGCGTAAAACGCTATAGGGGTATTTTGGTCATTTTGACCAAATCATGAAAATGAGACTTTCGCCTCCGAAACCACTCAAGGGTCATTCAATCCCCTTCAAACATTGAGTTGGCCCTTTGAGGACTGCCAGGCCGGCCATCCTCGAATTCTGGGCTGAAATGACCTCAGGGGCATTTTGGTCATTTTCCACTCAGACAGAAAATCGGGGCGTTACAGGAATCATGGTGGTGGTTGTGAATCCATCATTTAAATGAACTCTAAAGCCCAAGGTTTAATTCTTGATGTTAAAAGATTAACAAAGGAATTATTAAGTTTTGAGTTTTAAGCTTAACAAGATATAAAAATGAACTAGCATCCATATTTATGTTTCAAGTTCTTGCACATCATATTTATATTTCAAGCTTTGCATAATCATATTTATATTCCAAGTTATCACTTTAATTCTTAAAGATAATAATATGAACTTGCATATTCATATTTACATTTACATTTCAAGTTATCACCTAAATCATAAGGATCTAAGAATGAATTTGCATCTTTATATTTATATTTCAAGCCTTACATTTCATATTTATATTTCCAAGTTATGGTCTTATAATGATAATAATAAGGTTATAAGACAAGTTTATGATTCTAATCATCACCTAAATCCTAAAGTTCAAGATTTACTTCTTTTATCTTAAATGGCAATTTCGACCATGGACACTTCTCATCTATTTATTTTTGGCCCTTATATAATTCTGATTTAAAGCTTGATATATTTTATTTTTAGGTATGACCTTGTCTTTAAAGTTGTACAAAGAAATTTTGAAAGTCCTAGAAATTGTAAAGGATTAGGAATATGGTTTTTCTCATGATTTTAAATGCTAAAGTTTTATTATTCTGATATAATATTTTAGAACTAGAATGGTTACTAATTTAGGATGTTTAGATGAGTTTAAATAACTAAATTTTATTGTAAAAATTATTTTTAGTGTCTTAGGAAAAACTAGTAACTAAAAAGGATCAAAATTGTGTTTTTTTGAAGCTTTAAGGAGACTAATTTTCTGATTCTGTTCAAGGGTTGTTCAAAGCTGTTCATATTATTCACACACTTAAGAATTAATTATATTTGTTGTAAAAATTATTTTTAGTACCATAGATGCATAAAAGGGTAATTACAAGTGTTAGTTTGGGCCGTTTTGCAAAATTCGGAAAGTTGTGTTTAAACTATCAACTATGTTATTTTAGCCAAATGATTTTATTTAGAGCTACTAATGATGTTGAATGTGTCCATGAGTCCAAAATACCATTTATAAAGTTTAGATAAAGTTTTAGAAATTTTGGTTATTGTTAAATATTAAAAACAAGCGATTCTGTACTTTGACCCCTAAAGTATGTTAAAATTTGGTCTATAGCCCTAAAAGGTTTTTATGATGAGTTTTATATGGTTCTAGTAGTTATATGTCTTTTGAAAGTATTGGTTAATGTTAAAGATCTCTAGTTTGTGAGAATGTGTTAAAAAGCGGTATTTATATTTTGACCTGAAATCTTTGAGAAATTGTGATTTGACCCCTTTGGGGCTTAAGCGTAAATATTGATAAATTTGATGAGATGAATGTGATTGATATCTCGTGAAGGCTATGTTCATGTGTTGAAATTTATATGGCTTATGGATATATGCAATGAAATATGATGCATGTTTATATGATTTAAATTACGGCATGTTATGGTTATGTTTGATTCATTGAGATGCATAAGTTCATGAAGTTTATGAGCATGAAATATTGAAATGATGAAGTTATTTATGTTTGCATCTCATATATCATGCCAAGATTAAAGGTGACATAAGACACATGAAAATGATCCTCTAGACTCCCCGAATTAAAGGTTATGAGAGGTGATCCAAATAGGAAGTGATCCTTTGGACTCCCCGAATTAAAGGTTATGAAAGGTGATTCTAATGCCCCCTATCCCGTACCTTAAGAGTCGGGAATTTAACTTATCAAAAGGGATAAGATCACGCTAGTGACGACTAGTGAGGTATGAGCTCATAACCTAGAACTCTCGAGAAAAGAGAGAATTATAGGGCGGCCCCAAGGAAAAGAGAATAAAGAAGTTTAAGTCACCTGTAAGAATGATGATCATGATGTTCTTTATATCATATGCATTGTTTTATGGATTTTATGATATTATGTATATGATATTGACATGCATCCATGACTAATATGTTGCATTCATGACATTAAGATTCATACTAAAAGATACGGGCCTCGGCTAATGATATTTAGAACTTAATAGATGAATCTTATATATATGTTCACCATTTTCATAATTAAACCCGAGGTTCCTAGGGAAGATGACAATGACACTTGTGTTATAGTCGGGAAACCCTACTGAGATTCTTGTATAAGTTTTTCATCCCTTTTCTTTTCGTCTTTAGACATGAATGATGGTGTAGTTCGTGATTTGTCTTGAGACTGGACGAGGAGCTACGGAGATAACTTCCTTTTGGATATTTGCCTTTAAAGTGATCGTATCTTAGTTATCAGTTTGTATTCTATTGATGGATTTATATTGATGTCCTTAAGTTTACAAGACATCACTATTATGATACAGTTATTGATATGTTATTATTATTTGAGTTATGGTATGTCATGGTTGTATTATGTATTTACTTGTTATTCGTTTCTAACATCTCTCTTACGCAGGCAAGATAATGACGTTAGATATTTAGTATGCGTGGCTCACGATTTGGTATTTAAGTTCAAAAAAAAATTTTACCTATATTTTCACTAAAGTGTTTTAAAGAAGTTTTGAGTTAAAAACTGGAACAAAAAAGTAATGACTAATAATTAACTTAAATGCGTCCTCGGCGTGTTAAGTTAAATATTAGGGTGTTACACAACAGAAAATAACGTTAAGTATCTTCAGAAAGTGAACTTTCTGAACTTAATTAAATAGGAAAGATGTCAAAGAGCTTTTTAAAACTTGAAACTGAAACAAAAAAATAGATACTGAAATAAAAAGAGATAAAGTAGAGAGAAAGATGAACACAAGGAGTTTTATATTGGTTCGGCCAACTTGCCTACATACAGTTCTCAACCACCATTGAGTTTCACTACCTTTTTCTCCAATCAGAGAAAGAATAAAGATAGTCTTTTCGGTAGCCTTCTCAAACTATGTCCAGTGACTAGTAGACACCCCTACTGTGACACACCAAGTAGTTATTCGACAGCCTCTTCAAGCTAAAATCGCGAGCTGTAAATAACACTTTTACAATCACATTGCAAGTAGTCTTTTATAAGCCTCTTCAAGCTAGCTCACACTGATCACTATCAGATCAAGGATACAAAGGTTTATGTTTGAGTTGCTACTCAAATTGACCTACACTCAAGATTTCTTTGGATATGCAATGAAGTGAACTTGAAGAATCTTGAATGACTTCTTTCTGTGTTTTCTTCCTTAGAAGAATGTAAGATCTATGAAGTATTGAAAGAAGATTTTTAACGTACAAGGAAATGATTTTCAGACAGATAAGAAAAAGATAGATGAAGGAAAATATTTTGCAGCAATTCAGCTCAATCTGATTTTCGTTGAGTCATTTTCTTTGAGGAGCTCAGCATCTCTATATATAGAGATCTTCTTTTTGGGACCGTTGCCTTCAAAAGATCTTCCAGGGACATGTGTTGATCATCTATTTGTGTCTTGGAAAAAAAGTCTAGAAGAGTAGCTTTTCTGCTTTGTCAGATCAGCTTATAGAAGCCATTGTGAGATAAAAGAGGTTTCTGATGTTCTTCAGAAACTACTTCTTACTTTTTGAACCATGGTTTCTGAACTCTTTCTTCTAGAACATTTTGACAGTTGACTTCAAAGGTAGAAGAGATGATTGACCGGTTTTGACACCGAGATTTGACTTTTCCTGATCCAATTTCAAATTTGAATTTCAAATATTTTCCCTCCTTTTTCTTTTCACTGAAAGTGAGCTTTCTGAACTTTGTTATCATTTTCTTGATGACGAATGAGTCTTCGTGACTTGCAGCATTGTTCTTTGATGCACCAAACATTTATGAGAAAGATGCTTGAATAAACGCAGATCATATGACTTTGTATGATATGTGATTCTTTCCTTCGGAGCAGGCTTTCTGAAATTTGATGCTACTTTCTAAAGTTCTTTGTTTTTGGTTCCTTGTTTTATACTTTCAACCATGAAGCATATATGACTTCTTTGAATGATATAGTATTCACTTTCAATTAATCTCAATCTCTTTAATAAGATAAAACATGTTTGCACATGTGAAGTGAAATCATTTTCGTTTTAAGAGTATATTATGCAAACGAGAGAGCTTGTAAAGCTTTGTCAAGAAACTCAAAGGGAGACATCAGTCGGTCTTCAAAGTATTTTCTTTGAATTGGTTTTGTTATCATTCAAAACATATAAGCACGTAAGGTTCTGGAGCTAGCAGCATGGTGAAAAGAAAGTTTACATAAATATCTAGATTTCACAAGCACAAGCAACAAAAAAAATTCACAATGCAAATGCATTTGCTTTAACAGAATTGATGTAACAAGTCAATTTTTATAATAAATTAAATTATAAAAATTTAATAATTAAATTTTGACAATTATGAGAATTTACTAATAATAGAAATGATGAAACAGAGATTTTGTAAAAGAGAAAAAATAAGTCAGGGCCGAGAATAAATAGTAACTTTTCAGGTCCACGAATAAATAATGATTTTGGAGTCAAGACCAAAGGTGACCTGGGGTCGGGAGGAACTGCACTTGGAAGCCATGGTAGAGAATTAGGCTCAGGGCTAGGATAATGATATTTTAAGTATTCGATAGTGATATTTTACCCACTCGGTATAGCTTTTATGTGTAGTTTTCAACACTATAGACGAAATGTTATGACCAAGTAATCACGACTAACACATCTTGCTAAGTGGATGACATGGATCAAAACTTGGCAAGCAAGTTTTACTCATGGCCATCCAATCCTTGCAACTCCATTAACATTAAAACTTAAGGGAATGAACTGATAATTGTATGTTTACACTTTCATAAATATCACAACACTTCATTTGTTTCTCTAACCTCATAACCATCATACTTTCACCTTCTCCATCGATTTTGTTTGTCTTCTTCCCTATGTTCCATTTCCAAAACTCTTGAATATTCTCCAACTTGCAATTTTAAGCAACTTCATGCCCAGCAGTTTCTTCCTTTCTTTCTATTTCACCTAAATATTACCCTACAAAATCCACCCTTCCGCTTGGTTTCACTCACTGTCCTACCAACTTGGAGAAGGAAGAAATTATTGTTTAGCTTGTGCAAGAGTAATACAAGGTCCAAGGGCACAGTTGAAGTGATAGCTAGCTTGGTTTCAAAGTAGGGTGCCTGAAAATTAAACCTTTTTCAATTTAGCTTTGGTTTTCTGGAATTTTTCAAACGACTAGGCTATGGTTTGGCATCATTCTTTCATATTAGACCTTGATTATTGACGTACATGCATGATTAGGGTGGTTTGAGTTGTTTGAAAGCTTCTATGTTCAACTTAATACTTGACTTGGCTTGCTAAAATTTGTATTATGTGCTTGGTAGTGAACTTGTGTGAATTTTTAAAGATGCTTGGAGAAGTCTTTTTGAGCTGAAATCTTTTGTATATTACGACCAACATGTGAAAATAAATTTTTGAATTTTTCTAGGATAATTAGTGAACATTTATTATTTTTAAAAATGATGGAAGAACCTAATTAATAGCTAATTTTTTCTATTTTTGTTACCCTATCAAACGATGAAATGTTATGTTGAAATTTTTATATGTTGTTATAAACATCTTGAATTATATCCTTGAGTTTTTTCTTAGAGACCTTTAGGCTTATTTGAAATTTTTTTAAAACTTATGGATTCTAACTGATTACTTTGGCTCGTAGATTATGGCCATTGATTTTGTGTAATTTTTTTAACCCAGCTAGAGATTCCTTTTTGGGTTAAATTTTTTACAGATTAATCTAGACATATTGAAGCATCTTTGTGAATTATTTCAACCCTATCATGATGTTTGATTAATTAACTAGAATTTACTTTGAGACTGAAATTACAGGACAAGTGATTTAAGATCTGAAATGTGACTATGAGTAATATGTCAATGATTTTGTGTCTTGTACACTATGTGATTTAGTTGTTGATTCTATTCATTTATGATTATATGCTTGTGCATGTGACTTGGAGCATGAAACATGAGTTGTCAAAGTATTTTAGAATAAATAAGAGACTAAATCATTAGGGAAAGTGAACTTCACTGCTTATAAAGATTAAACCATCAAGGAGAGTGAACCTCACTACTTATAAAAAGTAAATCATCAGGGAAAGTGAACCTGGCCACCTATTGGGTCTCATTCGACACAGACTTAGGGAAAATAAACCTTGCCAGGAATAGTACCGTATGAGAATTTGAGAAAGTAAATTCAATAATCATGTATAGAAATGAGCTTAGTCCCGATAACAGTAATTACCCTGGAGTGGGCAATGCCACTTATGTAAAGGACACATGAAGTTGAGAAAGATATCAAAGTCAAGAAAAGTAAATGAAGTTAATTAAGAAGGTGAAGAAAGTCATTGCATTTATCATATGCATACTTATATTATTCTAAATTATCTACCTATGGGATTTATTTTGAGTTGGAATATTTTGATATATGTGAATTAAATGCTTGAATGTTTTTAAAAGAAACCCACAAGGATGATTTTGAACTTTAAAATGAACTTTATTATGTTAATGCATGATCACATTTTTTTTTCAATAAACAGAAGTGGATAGGACGATGACAATGACATTGATTGTTATGTATTTTGGGATATCCTATTGAGAATTTCATAATTCTCACCCGCTATATTTGTGTGTTCCTTTATTATCTCTAGATAGCTCAAGAGAATTATGAAGCTTCTTAGGCTAGAACTACCTGGATCAGAATAGCCCAACTATCAAAGACCATTGTCAACTATCATATGTGTGTAATGTTTAAGAAGACATATGTTCTATTGAGGCTCATGGAAGAGTTTTTTTGTGTATTTGGATATGTACTCTATGGTATTACTGTCATTTTATACAAATTATTTATTCTATAAATACTTTGTGTCTTTTATATATTTAAGTAGAAATGTGGAATAGTTATTGCATGATTTGCTCGCATAATTTGTAAATACTTAAGCAAGGTCTGCTAACTTACAAGTAACAACTCCCAAGTCTAATATTATGGCATAAGGATGATTTGTATTCAGGAGGATGTTACATTATGGCATCAAAGCTATTCATGCTGGTAGAACCTTAAGGATTGGACTGGCTATGTGTAGATAAGTCATGCCTTGAACTTTGTCTATGTGATAGGATATTTGGTTTAGACATGAACCTTGTCTGTATGATAGGATATTAGGTTTAGACATGCATGACAGTCTAGTGGTGTTGTAGTTAGTTGCTATCACACTCAGCACAGTATTGTGCCTGATTAACTGAATATCTTTGTTTGGTGTGTCCAGAAACTAATAGCAGACTACAAACATATTATGAATGAGAATGCTGAGCTGAAAGACATGATGGGTACTTTTTGTAAGATGGCTTCTGCCAAGAAGGAACAAGCTGCAGTGGGGAATTAAATGATGAAAAGGTTGTATCGAAATGTTAAAGGAAACCTAACGAAAAACCTAGGAAGAGCAAAGGTGGATACAAAGCATAAAAAAGTTGTTGAATTTTGAAAAGCAAACCCATTGCCTTTTTAAGGAACCTTCAATCCGATCATAGCTGACGAATAGATCAAAGCAATGGAGAGGATTTTCTCTGTCCTTGCTTATACTGAGGGTCAGAAGGTGGCTTTCGCTACCTATATGCTAGAAGTGGATGCAAAATTTTGGTAGGTCATCAGTAAGAGATTGTTTGAGGCCTTTCAAATAATAATCACCTAAGCGATCTTCAAAGAGGCCTTCTATCAAAAGTATTTCCATGCTTCTATAAGGAATACAAAAGAATTGGAGTTTATGAGACTCAAACAAGGAACTATAAGTGTGGTGGAATTCACTGCCAAATTTTAAGAGCTCGACAAGTTCTCTACCATTTATCAATGTGGTTCTGATGAAGTTTGTAAGTGTATCAAATATGAAGGTGGTCTACGGGAGGATATTCAAGCCTTAATAGGAATCTTGAATATTAGGGATTATGCTACTCTCGTGAATAAAGCAAGTTGGTATAATGATATAGCAAGAACCTAGTGATTGTCAAGCCTGCTAAGGATAATTCCAAGAGATTAAAAGACTGCCACATGAAGATCAAGGTTATAAGGATGCCTCGCCCCTAAAATTGCAGTTTTAACTGAGTCCATATGAGGATAAACAACAACAAAAGTTAGTCATGAGGCAAGATTGCTTAAGATATGGGATGAATCACAGGAGTAGGGTCTTTACCTTAACTATTGATAAGGCATCACCACCCGATGATTTGATCCAAGGTAGGAATGCTTTTACTACATTATAGGATTTGATTGCTACTTTTTGGATGGGATATGTTTAGATTGTTTGTTTGATTTGTGTAAACTATCTTTTCAAGTCAATGTAAAATGAAAATTTTAAGGGCAAAAATTTTAAAAAAGATGGGTAGTAATGTAACAACTTGATTTTTACAATAAATTAAATTAAAAAAATCAATAATTAAAATTTGACAATTCTGAGAATTTAGCAATAATAGAAATGATGAAACAAGATTTTGCCCAAAAAAAAAGAAATTTACCTGGGGGCTAGGGATGAATAGTAACTTTCTTGGCCCATGAATGAATAATAGTTATGGAGCTAGGGCAAAGGGTGACTTGGGGCTTGGGGAACTGAACCCAGAGGCCATGGTAGAGTATTAGGCTTAAAGCTAGGATAGTGATATTTTAAGTTTCCGATAAAGATATTTTACCTATTTGGTAAAGCTTTTATATGCAGTTGTAAATACTGCAAAAGAAACTTTATGGCTAGGTAACCATGACTAACATATTTTGCCAAGTGGATGACATGGATTAAAACTTGGCAAGCAAGTTTGAATCTTAGCCATCCAATCCACCAAACTCCATTTACATTAAAAATTAAGGTAATGAAATAATGATGATACATTTACACTTTCATAGATATCACAACAATTCTTCATTTGTCTCTCTAACCTCACAGCCAACATACTTTCACCCTCTCCATCCATTGTCTTCTTCACTGTTCCATTTCCAAAACAATTGAATAACCACCACCTTTCAATTACAAACAACTTTATGCTGAGAGGTTTCTTCCTTTCTTTCTATTTCACCAAATATTAGCCTACAAAATCCACTCTCCCTCTGGTTTCACTCATTGCCCTACTAGCTTGGAGAAGGAAGAAATTGTTGCTTGGGTTGTGCAAGAGTAATAGGAGGTCCAAGGATAGAATTGAAGTGACAGATAGCTAGCTTGGAAGTAGGGTGCTTGAAGTCTCTTTCAATCTAGTTTTAGTTTTTTGAAAATTTTCAGGGGATTAAGCTATGGTTTGGCATCATTCTTTCATATTAGAGCTTGATTATTGATGTACATGCATGACTGGGTTGGTTTACATGGTTTGCAAGCTTCTATGTTCAACTTACTACTTGACTTGGCTTGTTGAAATTCATATTTTATGCTTGGCAGTGAGCTTGTGTAAACTTTTAAAAACACTTGGAGAAGTCTTTTTTAGCTGATTTTTTTATATTACAGCTAACATGTAAAATTACCTTTATGAATTTTTCTAGGATCATTAGTGAACATTTACTATCTTTCAGAATTATAAAATCGAGACTAAACCTTGTGCTGCTAAGATAGCCTAATTCTAACCACTGAATTTTTCTATTTTTGTTATCCTATCAAATGATGAAGTTTTGAATTGATATTTTTATAAGCTGTTATGAATATCATGAATTATATCCCTAATTTTTTTAAAGACTTTAGGCTTATTTACTATTTTTAAAAATTTATAGATTTTGACTGATTGATTAGGTAGGTAGATTCTAGCCACTAATTTTGTATTATTTTTTTAACCAAGCTAGAAATTCTTTTTTTAGTCAAATTTTTTACAAATCAATCTAGACATGTTAAAGTATGTCTGTTATGATGTTTGATTAATTAACTAGAATTTACTTTGAGACTGAAATTATAGGATATGTGATGTAAAATTTGAAATATGACTATGAGTAATATGTCAATGATTTTATGTTTTGTACACATGTAATTTAGTTGTTGATGCCATGCATATATGATTATGATGCTAGTGCATGTGACTTGGAGTATGAAACATGAGTTGTCAAAGTATTTCAGAATAAATGCAAGACTAAATCGTCAGGGAGAGTGAACCTGACCACTTACAAAGATTAAATCGTCAGGGAGAGTGAACTTGACTACTTATAAAGATTAAATCATTAGAGAAAGTTAACTTGACCACTTATTAAATTCCTTTCGACATTGAGTAAGGGAATGTAATCCTGGCTAAGAATAGTATTGTGTGAGTTAAAGAAATTAAATTTGATAATCATGTATAGGAATGAGCTCAGTCCTGATAAGTAGTTTATTACCTTGGAATGGGCAAGGCCACTTATGTGAAGGGCATATGAAGTTGAGAAAGATATCAAAGTCAAGAAAAGTAAATGAAGTTAATTAAGAAAGTTTAGATAGTTATTGCATTTATCATATGCATACTTATATTATTTAGAATTAGCTGCCTATGGGATTTATTTTGAGTTGGAATATTTTGATATATATGAATTAAATGGTTGAATGTTGTCAAAAGAAACCCACCTCGAAAAGATGATTTTGTACTTTAAAATGAATTTTATTAGCTTAATGCATGGTCATATTTATTTTTATAAACGAAAGTGGCTGGGATGACGATGATGACATTGATTGTTATGTATTTTGGGATACCTTACTGAGAATTTCATAATTCTCAACCCCTATATTTGTGTGTTCCTGTGTCATTTCCAGATAGCTCAAGAGAATAACGAAGCTGCTCATACTAGAAGTGGCTGAATCAAAAGACCATTGTCAGCTATTATATACGTATAAATGTTTAAGAAGATAGATGTTCTATTAAGGGTCATAGAAGATTTTTTTTCATGTATTTGGATATGTACTTTACAGTATTATTGTCATATTATAAAAATTATGTATTCTCTAACTACTTTGTTTCCTTTTTATATATTTAAGTAGAACTATGGAATAGTTACTGCATGACTCGCTCGGATATATTGTAAATACTTAAGCAAAGTCGTTAACTTTTTAGTAACAAACCCTAAGTTCTATATTATGGATTAAGGATGATGTTGTACTTGGAAATATTAGTCTACCTCAACACAATCATATGAACAAATGCCATGGTAAAGAGTCAAAGAAAGCCACTCATAACAACATGATAATACAATCTAGTGCCTCATAATTTTGTTGAGATATCAGCAACATAGCAACATAAGATCACTATTGTAACATCTTCTTGAGTACAAAATCACCTTTAAGCCAGGGCATCGTACTCAAGAGTTGTTACTTATAAATTTGTGGACCTTTCTTAATTAGCTCTAGCAAGAATCGATTGAATCGTGTATTAACTAACTCGTGGCTCTATCAAAGTATATAGCAAGAAACAACATATTTATTTAATACAAGTACAAAAGAAAGCTATCCTATGAGCTTTAGTTCACATATGTTCTTTACTATATTTACAGACACATGTATATAACTAAGTACAATAGATACGAGTCTCTACTGCTAAACTACAAAAATCCCAATTTAGTCTTTCTTATAAGGGCTCCACTGTTCCCTGGAATTAACTTGGAGACGACATGGAAACAAACATATAGGGGTGAAAATTCTAAAATTTTCAATAGGGCATCCCCAAACACAATCATAATTTCATCATTATCGTCCCAGCCACTTCGGTTTGTTAAGAAATGTGATTATACAATATTTATCAAAGGTTCATTTTTAAGGTTCAAAATAAATCTTTTCGAAGTGGGTAGGTTTTAGCATAGTTTTAAAAATAGGCTCGGATCTGTCGGTTAAACCAATAAACTGGTGAACCGGTCCATTGACCAGTCTGAATTACCTAAAGCATCGGACAAGCAACTAACTCGGCCAAAACCGGCCAATTCCCTTAAAAACTGGTAACCCGGCCTATTAATCTAACTGGCCGAGTCATGCCTTTAAAATTTTTAACTTATTAAAACTACTTAGAGCCATTTTTCTTGACCCAATTAACTAACTAACTAAAGGCCATTTATGCAAATAAGCTTGGCTTCAATCAATGCAAACCTTTCTTTACATCACTCCTCTTTTTTGTAATAAAACGCATCACTATTTGGCTTTGCTTCCCACCAATGTGGGACTAACTTTTCCTTTGCTATGTGCTTCCTTCGTTGATGTCTAGCACCAATGGTTCCTAAAAGGCTGAACTCACGTTCAAGGACAACAAAGAATTTCAAATAGCATCCTTTGTGAGAATCTTTGCAAATTCTTCATTGTATCTTCCCCAAATGTCCACTCATTCTGGCACATGAAAACCCCTTTACTATGTGTTTCCTTTGCTGATCCTTCATGTGAGTTTAGGCTGTGCCAGCTCCAGTACCTTCAACTCCTGCAGCTCTTTCTTTAGCCTCTTGTTTTCATCCGTCAACGTCTTATAGCACTTTTTTAGGAGCTTGCAATCCACCTTTGTCTGCTTTAGCTTTGCTTTGTAACTACAAAAGCCAAAAATCTTAATGATTCATAAGCTATATATATATATATATAGCACACAACTTAATTATGTATCATGCCACTGCCACACATATGTATAACATTTAACTTGATAATTGTACTTAACAAATTTTTTGTGTACTCTTAATTAATCTGTGGATATATATAATTTTTTTGGACTCTTAGTGCTGTATGGAATATGGAGAGTTAATGATTTTCTTTTTCTTCTTCTCTTGGTCATTTTTTCTTTCATTTATTTATAATTCTGGATATCAAATTATTAATTAGTTATCATTTTATTATATTTTATTTAAATTTTTATATATTTATATATATTTTTTCTATAAATTTGATTCAAGTATTCAACCGGTTCGACCATTGATCCATCGGTTGAACCAGTGACCCGATACCTCAACTGAGTCGATCACTGGTCCGAGTTTGAAAACTATAGCTTTTAGTAATCAATCACTTGATCCAAATATAGCCCAATGTTCAAACACCTAGTAAATCATTCTAGGCAGACAATTCAAATTAATATGCATATGCATATGATAAATGCCAAAATCTTTATGAAATCATCTCCACTTGTTCTGGATATATAAAAGGGAATTATCTAGTTTTCTCTTGTGGCTATAGAACTTAATTTAGTGCATTTTTCTCTTTTCATCAACATAAGAAAGACTTAGTTTATATCATGTTGCAAAACTCAATTCACTGCATTTTTCTCTTTTCATCGACATAGGAAAGACTTAGTTTATACCCAATGGGTATCTACCGTGGATAACTCTACAATGGATAGTTTATACCAAATGGTATTTATAGTGGATCACACCATACAAGGAAAATAGACTACTTATCAGGATTAAGCTCAATCCTGTATGTGGTCATCAGATTTCATTTTTTTTTTCCTTTTCCGAATCACACATAGATATATTTCTAGCCGATACGTCTACCAATGCATAACATCTTGGGGGAAGTTCCTTTTTTTGTCTTTCCCTTAATTCAATCTAAGTCTTGTTTCTATTTTCTCAATATGTCAGAACATGCACGCTAGGAAAGTTTCTCTTTTTACCTTCCTCTCATTCAACTTAAGTCTTGTTTATGTTTTATACATATGTCAGAACATGCACGATTGAAGTTCAAATATTCTCTTTTGCCACATATATATACCATTCACTTTTCTTTTTTCAAATGCATGCATAAAACACATATACACCTTCATTCACAATATCAATCATGTTTCAAACCAATCCTTAAAGTCACTAGCATACATTCGTATACATCATACTTGAACCAAATGTCATTATGTGACAAATATAATGCCTTAGCATAAATACAGCACATAGGTAGATTTCATACCCTTATAGAATCAATTAACTCGCACATCAAAAAACCAATTCGGAGGCTATAAAAATTATCTATGACACTTTAATGTGTCCACCAGGTTCTATTAGAATTTCAGAGCAAAAATAGTTCTCTAGCTATACCAACAAAATTAGACAAATTTGGAGGTCAGAAACCCCCTATTTATAGCCAATAGCCGAAGTTCCAATTTTATTACCCTATCAAATGATCATATCAAATCGTACAAAAATTCACAATTGGACTTCAATATGTCCACAACAGACTATAAAAATTTCAAGTGATAATCCAATCATTTGGTATAGTAAATAAATTAGAGAAGCTCAGAGCTTCAGAATTGGCTGGCTAAACAACTCAACAATAGTCTCGTTTCTGATTTTTATAAAATAGTAAAAGCCATTTTTAGACCCAAGAAAAATCTTGTAGTTTCCTTAGGGTGCTAGCTTCAACATATAATTTTCTAGCTTATCAAAGCATTTACAAATACATCAGAAAATTCGTGATTCATAACTTCCCAGTACAAATCTGAGAATTCCAGCACATGATTCAAAACTTGTTTTGCCAAATGGGTTTTCTAACATCATCCAAACACTCCACCAAAATTAATACATCAATATCCATATATCATCAACCAATACAACCAAAAATTCAATTTAAAACAATGATTTAAATAGAAATATAGATTTGAAGAAGAAGAGGTTCAAAAACCCTACTCTTTGGAGCTTTAGAGATCTTGGCTCCAAAGGATGCTCCAAGATTGATCCCTTTCACTTTAAAGCCTTCTAACCCACACCAAAACCTTCCTTACATAGCATATGATGAGCTTTCAAAGTGGAAAAAGTTGATGGATTTGGTAGGTATTGATGAGTAAGACAAGTTTTGTGAAGGAGATTTGGGGTTTTGGTGATTTGAAACTAAGGTTTTAGGAATTTAAAGTTAGGTTTTGTGAGAAAACACCATGGAAGCTTGGCTTTCTAGTTGATGGGTTTGGAGTGATAAGGTTGGTAGCTTTTTAATGATATTATATAATGTTGTGTAATAATTTGGGTAAAGTTTGATTTTTTTTTCTTTTCTAATCAAAAGGAATGACTAGGATTTAACCTTGTTATCAAGATTAAATCTTAGCCTTACACTTGGGCTCAAAAAGATAGATATTATCCTTTTGTAGAGATTAAATCATCTTTTGGTGTTAGAAATCACACACCCAAATTTTGCTGAACGGGTATAACACCGTACCCAGGTAATCAGATATTGCTCGAAAATTAATTGTAGGTATAAAATCATCATTTCTAACTATTTCTAACCTTAACCCTCTATTTTCTTAGTCACGGGAATTTCCTGGTCCCGGATATGGGATTTCGGTTGTCTTGATGGGTCCAGTGGGCTTGCAAGTTTCTATTTATTTATTTTGTTACAAGTCTGTTGGGTCATCCTCATCATTGCTAAAACTGTTAGATTTTTGAAATTATGACTAATAAATCTCAAATTAATTTTTAAATAATTTTTAGGATGTTATAACTATCAATAGAACACTTGTAAAATATGCCTCCAATGATAGCATGACAGCAGCACTAGCATGATCGTAGCACAAAGACACAAGTAGCATAACAACAATACAAAATCATCGCATTAGTAATAGCCCTTCATGACAACATCATAACATCAATAATCCAAACACTAGCATGCATATCTTATACATCCTAGGCTAGTCCCAATCACTCAAGAAGAAAAAAGTAATAAATAAAATTCTAGATTAGGAGATCTTTAATTTACAACATTCATCAATGAAAGACAAAAACTAAATTATATATGAAAGAAACTTGAAAAAAATAAAGCTATAAAAAAATATGGCACTATAGCAATCTAGCAATAAAAAGAAAGTCACCTTAGTTACACATCTAAACCTAGATCAGCACATGTCTTCTTCACTATTACTATCTACATACCCCATTCCACTATAATCACCCAAAAATCATATAAATTTTAAGTGAAATTAAAACAATTTATACAAATTATGACATGCGTCTTCATATTCCAAAATAACAAATAAATAAATAAGCTAGTGAAAACCAAATGTACTCATAGTTTGCATGTAAAAGTGCTCATTGTATATGTCTTTATTAATTTCATCACCCAAGGACAAACAATCTCCACTAATTAGTTGTGTAACTTTATCAATATGTTTGCAAATAGGACAAGAGGTTCGATTGCAACCTTCCCTCCCTCCTAATACACTGCAACGTTGTGACCTTCACTTTGAGCTTTCACCTACATAACCCTTTGTCTGAATAATTTGGGTTTCCTTCGAATCAAGATGACATGAATCATTTGTGTGGTTTGCCATCAAAGCATCCTCTTCATTATTCTTCTCATTGTCTTTCCTTATCCATGTAACAAGACCTATCAGCGTGTCCCTTGAACCATAGAAATTAGTACTTTTTTATATCCTAACATCACTACGTCCTTGCTCTATGATGCCAAAGATGCATGTCAACTTAGTAGGTATAAATTCCACATTAAGCCACTTGTGCATTCATGTCTTGTAGCACTTCTATCGTAGTTTTGTCCCATATATCCATCACTAAGGATTTGGGCAAACCAGCAATGTCAAGATCCACCAAGATAGCAAGAATGTGATCACATAGATTGCCTATTGACTCTATCATTAAGCATGAACATTTGAATTGCATTTGATCCTGATAAAAGGATACATGATATAAACTTTTTGGTCTACAATACCATGACACACCATAGATGACACAAGAGTTTGTTTTCTCCACATATAGAACATTCATTGCACCAGCTCTATGAAGCACAACACAAAGCATGAAAAATACTGCACAAGTATACACCTATCATGCAGACCTCTTCAGATTTTTAAATTGAGTTTGTATCACAGACTCTACCTACATAGAAGAAAAATTTGCAACCTTAACCTCCATATATCACATATAATTTAGACAACATTAAAAGTGTTGTAAAAATTCTATCAAATTCTATTGTGACTAAATATACTTCATAAGCATTATCTTAAATCCAGTAAAAAAACTTCCCTATCATGTATGTTGTAGCCTACATGTTCCTTTTTACATACAAGTCTAAAATCCATGAACGATTATGAACTCCAAGTTCGTCAACCATTTCTTTCTGATTTTCTTGAAATTTGCCAATCTCATAGTCACTTAGCATACATTTTCTAAACATTGTTGTGAGCCTTGGATGGCCTATGTTGCTTATGGTGTTTTGCATAAGGTGGCACACACAATCTATGATGGGAATTAGGAAACAATTTCATATAGCACCCTTTATTGCTAAGTCAGCATGACTTCGAACAAAAGTTGGTGATTTTCTTTTCACCACTTCCAAAATTTGTTCCAATAGCTACACATAATTCTCCTTTGTCTGATTTAAAACTGGGGCCAATCAAAGACAATTGTCTTATTATGATGATTTACCCCCAAAATCCAGTTAGTGGGCACCTATATTTATTTTCCTTGCATGTAGCATCAAAAGCAACAACATCACAAACAATTGATAATCAAATTGGCTAACACCATTCCATTAAGATATATGGCGCAACATTCCTTCTTCATCAAACACATGCCTGAAAAAGATATATGGATCAATAGATGTCATCTCCCCCAAGAAACATCAACATAGATCTTTTATCAATAGGTAATTATCACCTTTGCTTTGTAACTTGGGCGTATATGTCCCTAATTCCAAAACCAACAAGTTGGTACCCACCAGCTTGCCCAGCTAATGACCCAAAATCAACAGTATGCTAATCCCAGCACTTATTATACTATTCATTTTCTTGTGTGATTAAAGCATTCCAACAAACATGGGGTCAACAAGTTCGTGGCTGTGTTCATTAGAAAACCTTGTCACAATCCATCTCTTGGATGCCCCTTGAAAATATGCTTGAATCCTAGCCTTATAAGCACACCTTGTCTTGGGTTTTGGCTCCCTTACTCGATTATCCAATTTATAATATTTTTTATCTCTAAAACCTTCACAAGAACAAACAAATGTTTGCTTCGCTAGTTCATGCACAAACAAATGTTTGCTTCACTATTTCATGCTTCTTGTTCCTATGTGCCTTACACTTCCTAGGATTAAATCCCTTAGTCCCATTATATAAGTTAAAGAATTAGAAAGATAGTGAAATGGCAACAAAGGGCAATCTATAAACATCATATGTAGATGCTTTCAACATCTCAATCCTAGCAATATCTTTTGATGAATCCACATAGTACTGATCAATTTCAACTAACATAGACCTTATATCTTCAAACATGTGAAAACTGGCCTTATTCCCATCTTTCTCCATGTTGTAGTTTGCTTCACAATAGACTAAATTCCTTCCAAATCACTACAAAACAAAGTGCAATGCATTAACAACCTAGACGCAAACATCCTCCATTGAGTATACCCTTACATGACAAACATGACCAATTTAGCATGGATTAAAAAATAAGGAAAGATAAGAATATTAAAGTGTGTCAAACTTTCTTTCCAACCATAGTTTCTTACATAAATCCAGGTAATTTATTTGCCATGGAACCAAAGCTAATAAACCCACAAAGAGGCACCCCTTCAATCTCATTATTTAAAAAATCTTGGAAGCCATGAATAAGCAAATAGAAAACAATACATGTGGCGTCTAGATGCAATAACATTACAAAATGAAATAGTTATACTTCAAAACCCTAACTTCACATTTTTCAAGAAAATAAGAAAATTATATGGATTAAAGATTATTATTTTTTAATAAGTAAGGACTAAAGAATTTACCTTAAAATAAAAAGAAACTAAGTTAACTAATTCCAAATCAATGTGCATTCATGTACCTTGCAGCATTGCTTACAACCTTGGTGGCAAGACGACACACATCAAGGTTCGGAGTTAGTTAGATTTGGAAGTCTCCAGAGGTAGTAGTATTAGACACTATGGAGAGTGAAGAAGGGTGGTAGGCATTGGATTTCGCGTTGTGAATGAGTCCTCCAGTGTTGATCAAGTATGAAGGTGAAGTAAGAGATATAGACAAAAGATGGGTGGTTACGTGCTACAACATCATCATCATCATGGGCTACCATGAGTCAACTACACAACAAAGTTGGTGATAGCCAGTGGGTGAGGCGATGGTGGAAACTATCAGTGAGTGAGTTGGTACTGGTAGTGGCTAATAGGTGAGGCAATATTAGTAGCAGTGGTGAAAAAAGGTATGATATTATGGCAAGGTTTTCTTCAATCTTCACATATCAAATTATTAGATAAAAAATAGGTATGATGCGAGGATAAGAAGTAGAGTGAAAAGAAAGAAAGAATCAAAACGAAATTTTATTAAATTATAGTATGAGCAGGGTTAATTTGCAATGTTCTCCCCTGGACCATGTGAAGTGCTAGCAGTGGTGGGGGATCAAATTATCAACCATCTAGTTATACAATTGTAAGATTAGTTACCTGAATGACTCCATGTGCTGAGTTATGACTTGTATTTTTAGCAAATGTGTAAATTGCGCTATTTTGTGAATGATAATTTTTTGTTCAATTAAATTCATTGAATACTATTCACTTGAATAGTAGGTGACTAATATAATCAATTGGATAAATCATACTCATCTCTACTAACATTTTTTTAAAATTCAACTACCTCCACTCTAGTTGTTTGATCTACACTAACATCCCCTAATTTGCCCAATTTTAGGATGAGTTATAAAAAATGTCCTCACCCTCATCCTTTCTTACTAACACTCTCCTTTTCTCTCTTATCTCTCCTACCTTCCTTAACTATTGTTGTCGTACCTTTTCATGAGGTCTTGAGTCACTATTGTCATAGTTGTAAGCTGATGTGATGATTTCATTTTGCAATATTCCCAAAATATTCAAAAAATCCATTTTTGTTGCTTTCTCTATCAAGCTTAAGTAGCTTACATTGCTATAATTAGCACTATGAAGAAGGGTATTATCATGATTAATTTGCTTACATTATCATACTCTGTGTTATAGATATTAGGATTAATTTTATTTTGAAATATTTTCATTTTTGTCAGAGTTCTAGTTGGTTTGCATTTCTTCTGTTGATAAGAATTTAAATGGAAATAATTAACCTCTAGATTTTAAGGAATCCAAGTATCATCAAATATAGAGACATAGCAATTTTGTTTTTGCATGTTGAATTGTTCCTTCATGCTATTTCAAAAGGGTACATTGAGAGAGGAGAAGAATAGGAGAATGTGAGGATGAAGATAAGGCATTTTCAACAACTCATCCCAAAAATGGGTAAATTAGAGGAGGTTAGTGTCAAACAACTAAAGCAGAGATGAGTTAAATTTTGAAAAACCTCAAGGAAGGTGAGAGTAATTTATCCTAATTGATTTTATCTTTCTCTTCCCATCGTTGAATATGCTCATGTCATTCAATTAAAATCACTATTGTGCTCGTCAAACAACTTTTTGTATTTTTTTTATATAAACAAAATTAATATATATATGTAATTTATATTTTTTTTATTAATTTTGATACCATATGTTAAAATATTTGCTATACTATCCAATCAAAGTTCATAATAAAGTGAAGGTTTTTTCTATGATCAATAGTTTTCAATACTTATTGATCATACATAAGATCTTACGAAGTTGATAGATAACCTTGATCATTAATGATCATAAGATCTTCTCTACATTATCATTTTTGTATTAATGAATGATGATGATCATTGATTTTCAATACTAATCATTGAATGCAATCCACCGTTCCACTACAAATTGATCAAACATAAAACCAATCAAGTCACTTTTTTATATCAATGAAGATATGTGGATCGTACATAAGACCTGTCAAGTCAAATTTTTTAATCCATCTAGTATTATGTTTGCTTTCCTTGAATGAATGTAGAGTGAGGAATATCTCAGGCAACCTATAGGTTGGTGTTAGTACTTTCTGGGGGCTATAGGTTCAAAAGCCTAATGAGAATGTATGGCCTATCCCAAAGATTTGGCTGGGCTTATGAGTTCATAGCTCATATTACAAATGCATAACAACTAGGCCTTCTCAAAGTCAAGGGACTTGAGAATATAATTTAATAATAGTTAAAGGAGACATTTCCTCCTAAGATATTCCAAGAGATAATTTTTACCCCAAGAGTATAGGATAATATCACAACTAACCCCTCTATATAAGAACATCTCTAGCTCATAACCATGTAATATCTCAATTCTCACTCACTTGAGTAAGACCTCTTTTGACTTGTGCATCAGAGTCCTTGTAGGTCTCCAAAAGTTTTGTGACTTTAAGCATACCCCGATAAAGGAGCTACACTACATAGAAGTTAGCTGGCCCTTTAACAAGTAGGGCATTGACATATATACTTACACCTTTCTTCCTAGGTCTAGATAAGTTAAAACACTTAATAGTATCAGTTGATTACTTTACCCGATGGATAGAGACTGAGCCTATACCTCGAATCATAATCAAGAAGGTTTGGAAGTTAGTATGGAAGAAAATAATATGCATGTTTGGAATTCATAAGTACTTCATCTGTGACAATGGCACGCAATTTACGGATTAGAGGCTTAAGATTTCTCCAAGGAGCATAAAATCACACAATAATTCTCATCCATGGAGCATCCTCAGACCAATGGGTTAGCTAAGATGGCTAATAAGGTCATCCTTTCTGGACTCAAAAAGTGACTAGACAATGCAAAAAGCCTCTAGGCTAATGAATTTTCGGTCGTACTCTGGGCTTACCACACAGCTCCTCAATCCTCTATAAGGGCAATCCCCAACAGACTAGTATATAGAAGTGATGTGGTCATGGCAACTGAGTTTACAAAGCCAAATCTGAGGACCTTAGCCAATGTTGCTAACCTCAGAAATGAAGCTCAGAATACCGAGCTAGATCTGATTGAAAATGTCAAGGAAGAGGCCCGAGTATGGGAAGAAGCCATCAAACAACAAATGGCTAGGAAGTACAACAAGAAAGTCATCTCTTGAGAATTCGAAGAAGGAGACCTAATGCTCAAAAAAATTAAGCCCTAAAGAAAGCCTCAAGGCAAAGGAAAGTTGGCACCCAATTAGTAAGGCCCATTATGAATCACTTAGAACATAGGAAAAAGAGCTTACAAGATTGCCAAGCTCACAGCCATAAAGCTGCTGAGGAGATGGAACATGTCCTTACTCTTGAAGTATTATTGCTAGAGAAAGCCCTTAAATTGTATAGGTGGGCGCACTCTTTTTCCTTTCATATGGTTTTTCCATAAGGTTCCTACATGGAAAAGGTTCTATCGAGGCATGACCTATACACGCTAAGCATGTACTTGGCTCAGTAGCATTTATTTTTACATTCATTGCACACTTGTAACTTCTTACCTCTTTTGAATAAAGATATTCATTTGCAAAGCTACTTATTTGCTACACACCTTTCAACCTTATGAGCAAAGTCTCAAACATATTGCAAGTTTAGTACCATGGATAAAATCTGACCTTAAAAGAATATACAATAGAGCTATTCCCACGCCATAAACAATTAATCCGATCTCACTTGAGAAACAAAAGTAAAGGCAAAATTACAAGGGTAGTGACTCGCTTTTAGTAGTCTAAACAAGCAATTTTAAATCCCACCTGAAGGTTGGGGGTATATGGGCAAAGACCAACTTTTAGAAGTTTGAATAAGCAATTTTAACTCCCCATCTAAAGATTGAGAATACAGGGTAAATACCCACATTTAGAAGTCTAAACGAGCAGTTTTAAATGGCAAAGACTAGCACTTGGAAGTCTAAATGAGCAATTTTAAGCCCTCTAGCTTAGACTAGGGGCACATGGTTAGAAACCAATCTATCTTCACATAAACAAAACAAAGGGAAGAATCCCATTTAAATCAAACAACCAAGTAGAAGAAAAGCTAGAGAGCTCAGAAACATGGCTAAGTAGCTTAAGGCATTCTAAGAAAAGCGATTTAGGAAAACACCAAAATAAGATAGTGAATAAGCAAGGTCAATAACTCAAAAAAATAAGCATACATAAAGGCTAAATACAAAGAAGAGCTGAGAAGCTAAAAGCATAAGTGAAGCCTAAATTAGCACAATCAAAGCAAAAGTTATAAAGCAGATAATGGAATCAACATCATCAAAAGTGCAATCAAGCAAACACTAGATCTACAAATCTATAAGGTAGAAACACTTGTTCAAATACGATAGATATTAGTAGAAAGCCTATAAACTTAGCAGTAGAAATTGTCCAAAGGCCACCATGAATGGTAGTAATATTACAAGCGCCACAAAATTTTTTAGACGTTACAAAAAATGGTAAATCAAATTGCAACAAAAAAAGAAAAGAGAAAAAAGTCCAAATAAAGGAGCAAATTTAAACATCAGCAGCAACATCATCGACAGGTTAGCAGTATCATCAAGACTAGAGGTAGGGACCACAAAGATGAGTTCCGTTATAACGGGCTCAGCAATAGCATCAGTTTGGCTAGATCCATTTACTCTTTCAGCAATAAACACATTAGTGACGAAGGTTGTTGCTACATCCTCAAACTGGAATTAATTTGTATGCTAAGCTACACTAAAAATATAGTAAAGAGAACAACCTCGGTCATTTCTCAAGGAGGCTCTATCATTTAGTTGGGAAAATTGAAGGGTTTTGGTAATTTAAAATTGAGAGAGTTAAAATTGAAAGGGAATGAATTTGGAATCAAAGGCACTAGTGCAAAGTATTCCTAGGACTGAAACTAGTTATCACAAACCAAACATTGAACACATCAGTAACTATTAGTAATAAATTACTGGCAATTATACTAGTGATCGATCAACCTCTAGAATTTGACCAATGCAAATAACTAACAAATAGGATCCTAATTTATTTAGAAATTACATTGATTTAAAACACCAATTGCTATAACTTAACTGCCAATCGGAAAGTTAATTCTAATATTCTCCTTCAAACATAAACCAATAGATCCATCAATCTATGCTCATAGGGTTGCACTAAATGATGATAGTTAATTTAGTTATTCCAATAAAACTTGTAGCAATTGCAATAATAATTATAAGAATAAACACTGAAGAACATTGAGAAAAGTAATGCATTCAATATAAAAGGGAGTCTCAAACATCATCCTAATCAATCCAGAAACTGTTACACTAGTAAGAAAATCTATCCAGAAACTGTTACACTAGTAAGAAAATCTACTTCTCCATCTCTAGAGGATTACAATAGTGAAAATAAAAGAGAACTTGAAAATAATAGCAATAATCCTTGCTATAATCTCTAAGAACAAAGCACCACACTAATGGAATCTCTAAAGAGCGAAGAATAGAGAAGAATATGTAGAGAGATGTAGAAGGAGATAGAGAAAGAATTCTAGCTGCCTAAATTGCAGATAAAAAACTAAGGTAAAAGTCTCTATTAATCTCTTAAATACTACTCTTTAAAATATCCCAAAGTGGGGTCCAAAAATAGATTAATTATCTATAATTCTGTCATCGCATGAGCACTACAGTGCAAAAATAAGTACTGTAGTACTCACCAGAATGATGAGCTCGAGCTTCATTTCTTGCTACTTTTATCGAGCATTGTAGCACTAAATGAGCACTGCAATGCTCACTTGAGAGTTAGCCTTTGCGATTTTGCTCCTTTTCAGCTTCAAGATCCTTCCCAAGAGTTCCCAGCCTTGTTCTTAATAATTTGCACTTAATCCAAAGCTCCTGTGGACAAAACCATACTCAAGGAGACAAGTTAAACCCAGTAGGCTGTAATTACAATTTATTCCTAAAATCAGCGTGATAGTTAATGAATTTATTGAAAATACACAATGAAAACCAATTCAAAATCTTAAGTGTTGACATTAATAACTCAGTCAAAATTATGCAAAGAGCTAAGATTTGATAATAAGATAAGTGGCATAAATGCCTCTTATCAGTCAGTAGCAAAAAGATCATACGCAGAGGTGTCTAGCTCGAGGGTGATGATCTTAACATGCCTCAAGGCTATGTCAAAACCATTGACGTATTGAAGAGTTGCCTCCCATCCGGAAGTTCCTTCTCCCTTTCCAGCTCGGACAAAGCTAAGAGCTGCTAATTTTCTTTCTCATGAACAGTCTTTTCAAGGTCGAGGACCTTAGTAAGAACGTCGTTTTTCTCCTCTTTTGCTTTCTTTAGCCCAAAAGAAAAATTTTCCTATTTCTTTTTTATCTTCTCTTTTATAATGGCAATCTCTTCACCATGGTTGGCCTTGAGCTTATCCAGTTAAATTTAGGCTCCATAAATTGCTCCCCTTCTGATCTTTTATTTAGCTCCAAGTACCGAGCCATGGCATAAGACTAAAGAGCATAGACCTCTATCCATTTAGCACACCAACTGTGCTAATTTCGTTAGGAGACTTGTCATCCTCGGAAGAGTCGAGGAGGTCATCTAATGTCATAAAGAAGGGGAACTCAACACTCTAGAGGGATGACAACAAAATATTTCCCTTAAAATAGTCTAGGAGAAGGACTTGTGAATAAACTTTCCCCCTCTTTGGCCTTGAATGAGACTTAGCAGCCACCTAAGAATGAGCCTCTGTCTCCATAGTAAGCTTGGTCACCTTCCTCCAGGAACTCTTTATTATCAAAGGTTAAGAGTCCATATCCAACCCCTCAATAGTGGTCTTTTTAGTAGTAGGAGCACCGATAGATCCTCTTGTATTCTCCAAAGCTCAGTGGTAGTTGAGGGCAGCTTGAATTGAAGTTAGAATTACCTTCGAAGGCATGGAATCTATCAAAATAAACAAGAAAGAATCTTAAAAACTAGAACCCAAACTATCAACATACTAATATTCTAGAACACTGAGAGAGAAAGTTACTAATATGCTAGATCACCTTGACCTTGTTTGAAATCCACTTAACTAGCTCCATATGTGATAAATCCTTATGATGATTAGTTAAATGTTCAACTAGGTATGCTAAAACGACCTCGTCTTTGGCAGAAAGGCTGGAAGACTCAAAAATTTATTCTAATACAAGGGGAACCTAGCATTGCCTTCATAATTTAGGACGAAAGCATACTCAAATTTAGAAGCCCTAGCTTTAGAGAAATGATTCTTAAAGTTTTTGAAATTAGAGGTCAGAAGTCAGAATATTTCCTTCTTTGGGTACCACTAATGGAAATCCACCTCCTTTTTATCAACACGCTTAACTTGGAATAGGGAAAATAAAATAGCTAAAGAGGGCTTGATCTCCAAATAGTCCATTAGCACCTCAAAAGCTCAGATGTAAGCCTAGCCATTAGGGTGAAGTTTGTAGGTGGAGATGTGCATGAGAAAGAGGGTTGAATCATGCATTGATCCTTTTTTGTTTTCTAAAACTTCTGAAAAGAATTACTATCAAGTATAAAATTTGAAGCGCAGCGGAAGTATACTTAATAGCTTTAGGAAGTTACTTTCTGAACTTTATTAAATAAAAGCCTTGATATTAAAAGAGATAACGTAAAGCGTATGTTATAAGTGCATATATATAAGACGGGTGATAAGGTAACAAAGCAAGAAATAAAAGAAATAAAGGTAAGAGAGAAAGTACATGAAGGATTTTATACTGGTTCGGCCAACATGCCTACATCCAGTACTCAACAAATGTTGAGGTTCCACTATGACAACAACTTTCTCAACCTGAGAAAATACAGATAGATAGTATTTCAATTAGCCTTCCCAGGCTATCATCTAAGGATTTCAGAATTCACCTGTAACCAAGGATTTTAAGTAGTCCTGTACTAGCCTATCCAATTTAACATGAGTAGTTTTAACTCAGGCTTCTCCAAGCCAACCCATGACTGAAAGGAAACTCCTTCAATATGTTGTTAGTATCTTTCCCCAGCTTCTCCAGGCTGTAAGTAGTATTGACACTGGCCTTTCTAAGCTCAACTGTGTAGTCTTGACTCTGTCTTCTCCAAGCCCAACCATGAGTAGTCTGTTCCATTCCTCTCCAAGCCTTAAGTAGTCTGTTCCAAACCTCTCCAAGCCTCAAGTAGTCTGTTCCAGGCCTCTCCAAGTCTTAAGTACTCTGACCCCAGCCTCTCCAAGCCGCAAGTAGTCTTTCCCCAGCCTCTCCACGTTGCAAGTAGTCTTTAACTAGCCTCTTCAAGCTAAACCGTGATGAGTACGTCCATCTTACTATCGCGTTGCAAGTAGTTTTACCTTAGCCTCTCCAAGCTGTGCCTCACATTGATCATTAACAGATCGAGAATACAAAGGTTAAGTGTTTGGGTTGCCATTCAAAACTAACTTCCACTCAAGTTCCTTTAAAGATAATACATTTAAAGAAATCTTAGAAGAACTTGAACGACTTCTTTCTTCTATTTCTTCCATAAGAAGAACATAAATCTAGCTAAGAATAATAGAAAGAAGATTTTCTTTCAAGGATGAACCTGATTACATGATAAAGATAGAATATCCCAGGAAATGGGAAGAGAATTTTGCAGAGTTTCCTCTCTTTGAAATTTCAAATCCCTCACTCAATGTTTTTCAAGCTTAGCATCTCTTTATATAAAGATCTTTTCTTTGTGACTGTTGCCATAGATCAGTTCTTTAAGCGACATGTGTTAATCATTAGTTGTGTTTTGAAAGAAATAGCTAAAAGAGAGGTTGATAGAACTGTCACATCGGTTATAGAAGCTGCTGTAAATATGAGTTTCTGATCCCCATCAGAAACTACTTTTCTACTTTTTGAGCGAGCTTTCTGAACTCCTCCTTCATGAAGCTAGGGTCATTGATAAAAAAAGGCAGAAGAGATGATGTGCCAGTTTGAAATTGGAATTGACTTGATAAATTGAAATTGAAATTTCAAATTTCCCTTCAGTTCCCATAGCATTCGTTGCTCCATACAAAGATGAGTTTTTTGATGAATGCAACCAGTTCCTTGAAGAGTATTTGACTTTCTGATCTTCAATCAAATCTTCTTTATGATGCTTTCTTTGCGATTGTGATGATTGAAGATTGAGTAACACGTTGCAAATGGACATATTTTGATATCTTCATATTGAGAGTACTTTCTGATGTCCAGTGCTACTTTCTGAAGTCTCTTTCCTTAGTTTATTGTAGCGTTGCTGTCTTCCTCTGATCATTAGCTATCAAAGACTTAAATAAGAATATAATTTCACTTCTTTAATAAACCAAATTTAGTAACATGTTTACACATGCATAGTGAAATATATATATATACTCATTTGAGTAAGCCTTGCTCTTGCTAAACGATAGATACCTGTTGTAAACTTACAAGAAACTCAATAGAGACATCAGTCATTCTTCAAAGTATTTTCTTTGAATTGGTTTTGTTATCATTCAAAACACATAAGCGCAAGGGTTTTGGGGCTAACAAAGTTGAGTAGGAGCTATGTTAATAAAGTTTAGGCATTCACAAGTAAAATTCGAAAATGGGATCCTAATATCGAGAATGGTAAAAAGCATATCATACACAAATAAATAGGTCAGTTCTTTATCCAAAGTCCCGGGATTGTGGCAAACTTTATCTTGAGAGCTTCAGCTAACTATTTCAGCTATTACCCTATTCCTATGGCCAGTTAAGTGATTCTCATTTCAAAAATAGGCCACTAAACTCTCATCGATATATAAAGATTGGGCATTCTTTACCTCGGCATTAAGCCAAAAATAAAAGTCAGCTACACCCTTATCTATATATTCCTTCATAACCCTTACCCTAGTACTACCTAACTTTCTTACGACATTTAAAAGGAAAACCAAATAGGCCAAAGGGTCAAAACTAGAAACAGAAAGCAAAGAACAAGATGTGGAACATGACAACCAGTATTAGCAATTATCTATCTGAGGGTTCAAACAATTAAAATACAATCCAAAGAAAAAGCAAAAGGTAGTGAAGAAGATTCAAAGTGTGCATATATAATATGAGAGAAAAACAATGGAAATGTAAGAAAGTAGAAGGAGAAACAAAGTGTAACGCCCCAATTTTTACTGCTGTCAGAAAATTATCAAAATGCCCCTAGATAATTTTTGCAAGTAATTCGAGGCCGAATAATCCTCAATAAAGGAATGTAACATTAGAGAAACGTTATGAGAAATGAGAAATTTGAATAGCGATTCGTTCGAAAGTCACAAACCCCGATTTTTCTGTACGTGTAAAATGAAAAAAAAGTCCTTGAGGTCATTTTTACCTAAAATTCAAGGATAACCAACCTAAATTATCTTTGAGGGGTTAATTTTATACTTGATGGGGATTATATGTGCCTTAGAGATAAAAAGTTCAATTCTTAATTTTTACCGTACATAAAATTATTGTTTTACCCCTGGAGTAATTTTATATAAAATTATATAATCTTTGAATTCGGTTTTCACCAAAAAGTTCAAAATAGCTATTTCAAGTATAATTTAAGAATTTTCAGTAATTATAGGGAGTTTTTATGTGAAATTACTCTTTTACCCCTAGTTGTACTAAATAGATTTACTTGTGTAATTAAGGTAGTATTAAAGCTCTATTTGAACTCAAATTGATTTCATTCATCAACCTTGAGTTGAAATTAATTACCTAAGGTTAAAAAATAATTACTGAGGTAATTAGAGTCTAAAATTATGTAAGGTAAAATTAAATTACCTTTCATTAATTATGAAAGCCCATAAAATTAGGGATATTTGAGATCAAAGTTAAGATTTCGGTTTAGGTAAAATCTTGTACATTTACATTTTCTTATCCTAGGTTTACAACCTATGTTACAAATTGATTTTTACTCATTTGAAATTAACTTCATTTATTAGTATATGATTTCTCTTTTTACCTTGCCTTGTATTGTCCTAAACACTTAGCCTTTTATCATTTTCACTAATCTATCAATTCCTAATCTTTTACCTAAGTAAATACACATCTAATACATGATTTACCACTTGTAAAACATTACCAATTTGATCCTAAAGGAATCAAAAACCAGTGGCTAACTTGTCTCCTTTTCACCATATTTTAATTATTTTTCCAACCAAGAAACATATTCAACCATAGCACCATGCCTTTCAAAAGAAAACCCACCCATTTCAGCCATGATGTGATCAGCAACAATGTCTTCTATTAGCATCATATTTTAGTGTTTTCATCCATTATGCATGAACCAAATTATTACAAGAATAAAAATATTCTTTTTCCATGTTTTTTTAATTGAAAAATGAACTAAAAACTCCATTTTTCCAGCCACAAGGCAACGGCCATACAGCCCTCCTTGGTCTATAAATATGAGCTCTTCCATTGCCTAAATGTACACACAAACATTCCTAGCCTTAGCATTTTCTTTCTTGATAGTTTTTTTGCTCAAAGTTTGCTCAAAGTTCTCTAATTCTCTCAATACTTCAAGCTTTCTTCTTCTTCCTCATTCACACTCAAGAGACTCCATTCCTAACCTCTAATCAAGTTCTAAACCTCAAGCATACACAGTCCAACCATAAATCAACTCCTAAACACATAACCTTTCCATTATCAAACATAAAAACACAAGAAAAATCCTCCCTTCATTTGTTTTAATCTTGGCTGAATTTCAAGGACATATTTTCTTCTTCTAGCTTTTCTAAAGATCAAGCATTACCTTTTGATAACAAGAAACAACTTAGTAGGGATTTTATTTCATGTTCTTTCTTTTGTTCTTCCTTTATATTTTTTATTTTTATGATTTGATAATGACCATGGCTTGATGATGAGGAATCAAGGTGGTGGTTGTGAATCCATCATTTAAATGACCTCCAAAGCCCAAGGTTTAATTCTTGATGTTAAAAGATTAATAAAGGAATTACTAAGTTTTGAGTTTTAAGCTTAACAAGATATAAAAATGAACTAGCATTCATATTTATGTTTCAAGTTCTTGCACATCATATTTATATTTCAAGCTTCGGATAATCATATTTGTATTTCAAGTTATCACTTTAATTCTTGAAGATAATAAAATGAACTTGCATATTCATATTTACATTTCAAGGTATCACCTAAATCATAAAGATCTAAGAATGAATTTGCATCTTTATATTTATATTTTAAGCCTTGTATTTCATATTTATATTTCCAAGTTATCACCTTATAATGATAATCATAAGGTTACAAGACAAGTTTATGATTCTAGTCATGACTTAAATCCTAAAGTTCAAGATTTACTTCTTTTATCTTAAATGGCAATTTTGATCATGGACAATTCTCATCTATTTATTTTTGGCCTTATATAATTCTGATTTAAAGCTCATTGTATTTTATTTTTAGGTATGATCTTGTCTTTAAAGTTGTACAAAGAAATTTTGAAAGATCTAGAAATTGCAAAGGATTAAGAATATGGTTTTTCTCATGATTTTGCTAAAGTTTTAGAATTCTGATCTAATCTTTTGGAACTGGAATGGTTACTGATTTAGGATGTTTAGATGAGTTTAAGTCACTAATAGTTGTTGTAAAAATTATTTTTAGTGTTTTAGGAAAAACTAGTAACTAAAAAGGATCAAAACTGTGTTTTTACGAAACTTTTAGAATGCTAATTTTTCTAATCACTGTTCGGACCTATTAATCACTGTTCACTACTGTTTATTTCTGTTCACACACTTGAGGATCGCTAATAATTGTCATAAAAATTGTTCTTAGCATTTTAGGAAAGTCTGGTAACTAGAAAGGATTAAAATTGTGATTTTATGAAGCCTTAAGGAGACTAATTTTCTTATTTTGTTCAAGGGTTGTTCAAGGCTGTTCACATTGTTCACACACTTAGGAATTACTTATATTCGATGTAAATATTGTTTTTGGTATCATAGATGCATAAAAGGGTAATTACAAGTGTTAGTTGGGCCATTTTATAAAATGTGGAAAGTTGTGTTTGAACTATCAATTATGTTATTTCAGCCAAATCATTTTATTTAAAGCTACTAATGATGTTGAATGTGTTCATGAGTCCAAAATACCATTTATGAAGTTTAGATAAAGTTTTAGAAATTTTGATTATTGTTAAATATTAAAAACAAGCGATTCTGCACTTTGACCCCTAAAGTATGTTAAAATTTGGTCTATAGCCCTAAAAGGTTTTTATGATGAGTTCAAATGGTTTCTAATGGTTATATATCTCTTGAAACTATTAGTTAATGCTAAAGATCTTTAGTTTGTAAGAATGTGCTAAAAAGGGGTATTTGCATTTTGACCCATAACTTTTGGGAAATTGCGATTTGACCCCTTTTAGGGCTTAAGCATATATATTGATAAATTGGATAAGATGAATATGATTGATATCTCGTGAAGGCTATGTTCATGTGTTGAAATTTATATGACTTATGGATATATGCAATGAAATATGATGCATGTTTGTATGATTTAAATTATGGCATGTTATGGTTATGTTTGATTCATTGAGATGCATAAGTTCATGAAGTTTATGAGTATGAAATATTGAAATGATGAGTTATCCATGTTTGCATCTCATATATCATGCCAAGATTAAAGGTGACATAAGACACATGGAAATGATCCTCTAGACTCCTCGAATTAAATGTTATGAGAGGTGATCCAAATAGGAAATGATCCTCTAGATTCCCCAAATTAAAGGTTATGAAAGGTGATCCTAATGCCCCTATCCCATACTTTAAGAGTCGGAAATTTAACTTATCAAAAGGGATAAGATTACGCTAGTGATGACTAGTAAGGTATGAGCTCATAACCTAGAACTCTCGAGAAAAGAGAGAATATAGGGCGGCTCCCAAGGAAAAGAGAATAAGAAATTTAAGTCACCTATAAAAATGATGATCATGATGTTCTTTATATCATATGCATTGTTTTATGAATTCTATGATATTTTGTATATGATATTGACATGCATTCGTGACTAGTATGGTGCATACATGACATTAAGATTCATGCTAAAAGATATGGGCCTCGGCTAATGGTATTTAGAACTTAATAAATTAACTATATATATATATATATATATATATATGTCCACCATTTTCATAATTAAACCCGAGGTTCCTGGGAACGATGATGATAATACTTGTGTTAGAGTTGGGAAGCCCTACTAAGATTCTTATATAAGTTTCTCATCCCTTTTCTTTTCTGTGTCGTCTCCAGACATGAATGATGGTGTAGTTCGTGACTTACCTTGAGACTAGACGAGAAGCTACGGAGATAATTTCCCTTTGGATATTTGCCTTTAGAGTGATCGTATCTCATTTATCAATTTGTATTCTATTGATGGATATATATTAATGTCCTTATGTTTATAGGACATTACTATTATGATACAGTTATGGATATGTTATTATTATTTGAGTTATGTTATGCCATGGTTGTATTATGTATTTACCTGTTATTTTTTTCTAACATCTCTCTTACGCAAGCAAGATAAATGACGTTAGATACTTAGTATGCGCGGCTCACGTTTTGGTATTTAAATTTCAAAAAAAAAATTTACTCATATTTTCACTAAAGTATTTTCAAGGAGTTTTGAGTTAGAAATTGAAACAAAAGAGTAATAACTATAATTAACTTAAATATGTACTAGGCGTATTGAGTTAAATATTAGGGTGTTACAATTCGAAGAGGTAGAAGTTTTGTTTTTCTACCATGACTTGTTCCTTCGTTTTGTTATAAAAGGGTACATTGAAATAGTAGAGAGAAGATGAATGAGAAATATAAGGGTGAGGATGAGAGCATTTTTAATAACTTATCCTAAAAATGGATAATTAAGGGAGGTTAGTGTATGTTAGATAATTAGAGGGAGGTGAGTTGAATTTTGACAAATCTCTAGAGAGGTCAGTGTAATTTACCTTAATTAATTTTATCTTTCTCTTCCCATTGTTGGACATTCCCATGTCATTCAATTAAAATCACTATTGTTCCTATCAAACTATATTTTTTTATTTTTTTTGGAAATTAATTAAATTAATATGCATGTAATTTGTATTTTTTTTATTAATTTTGATACCATCCAGTATGAAATTCTTTTCAACACTATCTAATCGAAGTTTGTAATAGAGTGATGGATTTTTTTTATGATCAATAATTTTCAATACTAATTGATCATACATAAGATCTTGTCGAGTTGATAGATGACCTTGATCATCAATGATCATAAGATCTTTCCCCATGCTATCTTTTTTCCATTAATAAATGACAATGATCGTCAATTTTCAATACTAACCATTGAATGCAATTCAATATTCGACCACTAATCAATCATACATGAGACCTATTAAGTCAAATTTTTTAGTCCATCTAGCATAATGATTTTTCCCTAAATGAATGTATTTGTAGATATTTTAAAAAATAAATTAGATTATAAATGATTTTGGTTGGCTATGATGAAATATGGCAATCAAACCATCATCAATTTCTAGCAAAAGCACCTAATTCCATTGGTTTTTGAATTCACACTTTTGGCTACATTAAATTCACTCAATAGAAACGTTAAAAGCCTCTAAATGTACAATGGGTCATTAATATTATTAAAATTTTCTTTCTCTTCCGTTATTGGGCATCCATGTGGTATTAAATTATAATCACTGCTATGTCTATCAAGCTACATTTTTTTTATATTTTGGTATTAATAAAATTAATGTACATGTAATTTATATTTTTTATATTAGTTTTGATACATGGTCAGTTAAAATATTTTCAATGGTATCCAATCAAATTTCTTGATAGAATGATAGGCTTTTATATTGTCAATAATTTTTAATACTAATTGATCACACAAAAGACCTTATCAAGTTAATGGATAACCCTTAATCATTAGTGATCATAAGATCTTCCCTATACTATCATTTTTATATCAATAAATGAAGATGATAGTTAATTGTCAATACTAACCATCAAATGCGATCCGATGTTTGACAACAAAAATATCTATCATACATAAGATATGTCAAGTCACGTGTATTTATTGTTAACTCCAGAACTCTTTCAAAAATTGTTAACAAGTTTTGAATGACAACAAAGTTAATTTAAAGAAAATACTTTGAAGAACAACTAATGGTTGTCTCGAGTTTCTTATAGGATTTAAACAGATTCTATCATTTAGCAAAGAGCAAGGCTTACTCAAATGAAGATAAATTTCACTCTGCATGTGCAAACATGTTTATCTCATGTTAAGAGATATGAACTATAAAGGAAGTGAAATTATATCGTTATTCAAGAATAAAATAGCTAACAATTTGAAGAAGATATCAACAATGCAAGAAACCAAGTTTCAAGACTTCAGAAAGTAGCACTACAGAAAGTACATTTATAATAAAGTTATCAAGGAATCTCTAAAGAGCAGATACTACATTATCTTTAATCAATTCAATCGCAAATCTTTCATTATCATAAAGCTTGGATTGAAGATCAAAATCAAAGAATCATTAAAGATCTGATAACGCACATCAGAAAGCTCACTTCACTGTGGAGCGCTGAATGTTATTGGAAAATGGGGGAAATTTGAAAGAGTCAAATCCCAGTGTCAGAGTCAACTAATAATCTCTTTTTCCTTTGAAGTCAACTATCCCAAGTCCTAGAAGAAAAAGTTCAAAAACCATAGTGCAGAAAGTAAGAGTAGTTTCTAAAGAACATTAGAAACCTCTCTTCTACAATGGTTTCTACAAACTGATCTAACAGACAAATAGACTACGCTTCTAGACTATCTTTCCAAGACACAAATAAAAGATCAACACGAGTCCCTAAAAGATCTAATCAAAGGCAACGGTCACGAGGAAGACCTGTTTAAATATAAATGCTGTGCTCAATTGAAAAAGAGAGAGACTCCATGCATAAACAGAAAACTCTGCAAAAATCTCTCATCATCTCTAGTAAAGTTCATATCATCAATGCAATTAGATTCCTTACTTGTAAAAATCTTCTTGCTATATTCTTAAATAAAATTATGTTCTCTTAGGAAGAAATGATAGAAAGAAGTCATTCAAGTTTTTCTAAGATCTTTTCATGTATATGTTAAGGAAACTTGAGTGTAGATTAGTTTGAGTGGCAACACAAACACAAAACCTTTGTATCCTCGATCTAGTAGTGATCATTGTGAAATAGCTTGGAGAAGGTAATGTAAAACTATTTGCAATGCAACAGTGAAGTGTTCTTACTGATCACGGTTTAGCTTAGAGAGACTAGATAAAGACTACTTTCAATGGAATAGTAACAATTGGTTTACTTGTCATGGTTTAAGCTTGGAGAGGCTAGTAAATAACTACTTATGTTTGTAACAGTAGAGGTTGTCTACTAGTCACAAGTGTTAGCTTAGAGAGACTAGTGAATAACTACTCATATTTTTGACAGTAAGGGTTGTCTACTGGTCATAGGTGTTAGCTTGGAAAGGCTAGTATAAGACTACTCAGTTTAGCTTGGAAAGACTGATTAATAACTACTTGGTTAAGATTGAAGGGGTGATGAATCACTACTCAATTTGTGGCAGCCGGGGTTGTCTATTGGCCACAAATGAGAGCTTGGGAAAGCTAATGTAAAAACTATTCAGTTTTTCTTTCTCGGGTTGAGAAGGATGTTTAGTGGAACCTCAACATGTGTTGAGTACTAGATGTAGGCAATTTTGGCTGAGCTAGTATAAAATATTTGTGTTACATCTTCTTCTCCTTGATCTCCTTTATGTTTCTTTATTATGCTTTTTCCCTTTAACATGTGATGATATCATGCTTATACTTTTCTGTCATTTATCTTAAACTTCAGAAATTTATTTTCTGAAACTATTAATTGAGTTTCTACTGCATTATAAGTTTCATATTTGATAGTATTTGTTTTAACTGTTTTAGATAAGTAAAATGAAGCTATGCATGATTCAACCCTCTTCTTGTGCACATTTTTACCTACATTTATATCAATAAATGATAAAAGGATTGTATATCAAATCTGGATTATCAAGTCACAATTTTTAGTCCATTAAGCATTGTGATTGTTTTCACATAATGAATGTATTTATAATTATTTTAGAAATATATTATGTTATCATTGATTTTGGATAAATAGATTGAGATGTGGCAGTCAAATCATTATCAATTTGTAGCAAATGTTCACAATTATACTATTTTGTAAATTCACAATTTCTACTCTATTGAATTCACTTAATAGAAGTGTGAATAGCCTATACTTGAATATTTGATGATTAATATAATTAAAATTATCATTCTCTTCACAAATTTGAACATCGCTATGTCGTCATTCAATTATAATCTATGCCATGCCTATCAAGCTGCATTTGTTTTTTGGGTATTAATTAAATTAATATACATATAATTTGTATTTTTGCATTAATTTTGATACATTAACAATGTTAAAATATTTTCAATATTGTCCAATTCAAATTTCTTAATAAAGTGATAGGCTTTCTGTATGATCATCAATTTTCATTACAAATGGATCATTGATAAGTCCATATCATGTTAATGGGTAACCATTGATCTTAAATGATCATAAGATCTTCCCTATACTATCATTTTTTATATCAAAGAATGACGGTGATCATTAATTTTCAATACAAACCTTTAAATGTGATCCAATGTTCAACCACTAATTGATCATAGATAAGACCTTTAAAGTCGCATTTATAATATCAATGAATAATAGTTATATCATACAAATGTAACACCATGAAGATTGAAATAAGGTTAGTTGACCTAATAGAGGTGTTGGACTGGGCACAAACAAAAAAATAGGAAAATTTTAAAATTTCAAGAAAAATATATAAGTGGAAACACATTATAGTGTGGTCTAGCTTGAAAATGCTAAATCATAAAAAAATACAAAGGGGTGATGCCCCACTTTTGCAAGTTCATTTCTTTCTTTTCCAATACCATAATCTTTTCTCTCTTACTCTGAAAAATTGTAAACTCCTGCATATTGGTTTTGGTTGTTGAGCCACTTGAAAGTGCCTCACTTTATCCCAATTGATCAACTTTCTCATTTTCATCATTTCATCTCTCCATCAACTCTATTATTGCTCTTGGCATAGGGGCTATAAAGAGAAGAGAACAAAAATTCCTCTTCTTTTGTTTTCATGTCCTTGGGTTCTATAAGGTAGGTGAGATATTGAATTTCACTTTAGCGCTAGTTTTAGTTCTAATCTTCACAAAAGGAATTTATATCTCTAAATATTTTGATGTTATGGTTTTCATTTTGGGGGTTTTGAATCTCCTTTCCAATCATGTGAATTCATGTGTATTGTCAGCTAAATTGAAGTTAATGATGTTGATAGGTTCATGTAAGGAGCAACCATTAAGCTTCATAGCCTAGGCAATGTAAAAGATCATCCCATGGTTTCTCTATGAGGAAATGTTATGCCCGGTGATGAAGTTGGGGAGTGGTCGCCAATGCAAAGAAGGCACAGACAATGAGTGGCTCTTGGCAGACTTCTAAGCGGAGGGGTACATGAATAAATCGATTACACACTCAAATGAGAGGGATCCTAAGACTGTGTAGATATGAGACTATACAGTTAAGGAGTGCTTATATAAATTGATTTGTACAACCTATACCAACAAGATGCATCTTCTTTTTGGTAGCCCTCACTAAAGAACTCCATAGTTAAGCATGCTTGACTTGGAGCAATTTTGGGATGGGTGACCTTATAGGAAGTTTTCCCATGAAGCATGTAAGTGAGGATAAAGCACGCTGAAAAAACCCATGTTAGTTTTTTGGGATAGTCGTCAATCCATAAAGCAGTAGGGGATGTTACAAATGATATCAGAGCCTGCACCTCTTCCAATACGGTGAGGTTCGGTGACCAACCAAGTGGAAGCTGGTGGGTATGTAATGTCTAGTGACGAAGTTAGGGAGTAATCAGTCAGTGCAAAGAAGGCACGGACAAGGAGCGGTTCCTGGCAGACTTCTAAGTAAAAGGGTAAATGAATGAACGGATTACACACCCGAATGAGAGGAATCTTGAGACTGTGTAGGTATGAGACTATACAGTTAAGGAGGGCTTATATGAATTCACTTGTACTACCTATACCAACAAGACACATCTTCTTTTCGGTAGCCTATTGATGGGTCGTATTCAGGCACCCATTTTATATCTAACTCTAAACATTTTGCATTTGAATTGTTCTTAAGTGGTGTTTAATTGGTGAGATTGCACCCTATCCTCATCTTGCATTGTTATGTAATTCCTTGATTTTTGGCACCATTTTAAAGTAAATAATTGCTTTTGGGAATTACTTGTGTTCCCAACCTTTTGTGTGAGTTTTGTTTAAGTAATAGGAACTTCTAACTGGTAAGCAAAGCTAGCTAGAAGAGTGTCTTAGAACCCCCTCTAGATGAAAAGCACATGAGGCATGCAAGTCAGGATCGCTATAGCGGTATCCAACCGCTATAGCAGTTAGCAGAGGGGAGATTCGGTTGCAGCATGGAAAGGAGATTGCCCAGACCGCTATAGCAGTCTCCAGAGAAGCATTTTGGTAGCAGTGTGGCAAAGGAAGAGGCTGGATCGCTATAGCGATCTCTAACCGCTATAACGGTCATAAGTGGGACATTCCTCTTCGTGTTAGTCCGCGTCTTCATATGCTGTCATGAGACTTTGAGATATAACCTCATTTTTCAATTGTAAAAACATCATCTCATAATGTAGCTTTGGAGACTTTGGAACTTTTTATTTTCTCTCACTAGGAACACTTTCTCTCTCTCACTCTCTCTCTAGGCTAAGGATCTTAATCAGTTTTAGATAATTTTGGATTATAATTTTTACCACTTTTCATACGACAAAGATTGTGACACTCCTCTTATGGAGGAGTAATTTTCTTACTATGCATAGAGACAACTGAAGATCAGAATTGTTCTTAAGGTTTTTTATTTTTTAAATTCAGTTCATGGTTGGTTTTTTATCCCTATTGCTTTCTCTTCTAAATTTTAATTGCACTGATTATTGTGATGATGCTTTAAGAGTAGTTGATTGTATACTTGTATGTTTGCATAATCTGAATACTGCTGGGGGAATTAGGTCAATTGATTTGATTAATTCCAATTGGTAAAGGGTTGGAATTAACTCCGTTAGGATTTAGGCTACCGCAATTGATAACTAAATTAACATAAGTTTATAGGGTCATGATTGTGATCACTAGCTCTTGTGTTAGTTGAGCCCTTAGTGGGGAGTACATTCGTATAACTGTTAAGTAGAATTGTATCATTTTTTGTGCAAAAGCATAATTTACGTAGGTTGTCACCACCATGAATTTATTCGTTTGAATCGGTGATAGAACAATTATTAATCTGAAGCAGTCTTTGTGCAGGTAACTCTTGCATTATAATTTCTTCTTGATTTAATTTGCTATTGACAATTTTGAAAACCCTAACTTCTTTAGAATCAATTACATTGCTTCCATATTAGATGACCCGAATTGCGCCTTTACTGCATTTTTGGTGCATTTCGGTAACAAAAACTATTTTTAATTTGTTACGGGTAGCGACAATCCGCATCAAATTTTGGCGTTGTTACCAAGGAAGTGGTGCAACTGATTTTTTTATTATTTATTTATTTTCATTTTTATTTATTTTAGTTTATTTTTTTTATTTTTTTTTTGTTAATTTCTGTTCTATCTTTATTATAAAAAAAAGGAAAAAATTAGTTTTGTTTAGTTTTAATTCTATTTATCTTTTCTTTGTTCCCTGGTATATTTGTTGGTTACGATAATTTAGTTTTATGACCCTTTCCCTTCCTAATTTTCCCATACATCCGATTAATCCGGAGATTGAGAAAACTGCCGAAAGGCTTAGGAAGGTTGTGAGGAAAAGAGCTAATTTATCTGGTAACCCCTCTTCCTCTTTTAAGACAACTAGGGAACTTAATAATTCTTCTTTTAATTTTCCTGAACTTTCTGATCTTACTGCTAGTGTTTCAGGTGACATGGGAGAAGTTAATAGGATGCTGAAAGAGCTTGTTGCTCAAGACCTGAACTATCAACCATTGGGGATTGTCGACCCCGAATAGGGAGGCAACTTTGACCTAAAATCAGGACTCCTGCACGATCTACCTATGTTCCATGGGCTGTCTGGGGAGGACCCACACAAACACCTGAAGCGGTTCCATGTCATCTATGTAACCATGAAGCCTCAAGGGGTAATGGAAGAGTAAATAAAGCTAAAGGCCTTCCCATTTTCCCTTGAAGGAGCTGCCAAGGATTGGTTCTTCTACATCCCTATGGGATGGTTCAGCTAGGCCGGGATGAAGTGCATCTTCCTGGAAAAATTCTTCCCAGCTTCCAGAGCAGCCACCATCTAAAAAGACATTTGTGGCATTTGGCAGCTGCAAGGAAAATCTCTCTATGACTACTAGGAAAGATTCAAGAGTTATGTGCCAGTTGCCCCCAGCATCAGATTTCTGAGCAGCTCTTAATCTAGTATTTTTATGAAGGGCTGTTGGTCATGGAGAGGAGTATGATTAATGTTGCCAGTGGGGGTGCATTAGTTAACAAGACCCCTGCTGTGGCTAGACTGTTGATTGAGAACATGGTAGAGAACTCCTAGCAGTTTGGATCTAGAGCTAGCAGCAGTAACCATCAGGTGGGTGAAGTTTCTTCATGTGAGAGCAGCAGGGTAGAGAAGAAACTGGATGAGCTTATAGAGTTTTTGAAGCAGATTGTACTAAACCAAGCTCCTCCAATCAAGGCAGTACAGGTCTGTGGCATTTGTTCTTATGAGTCACATACTTCAGACATGTGTCCTTAGTGTAGGAAGATCCAACCTTACTAGCAACTAGTAACATATTTCCTAGTAGGCCTCAAAATCAGGGTGGGCAGCAGAGGTGCAATCCGTACAGCAACACTTACATCCTCGGCTGGAAAGATCACCCCAACTTTAGGTGGAACAATGCTTCTCAACAGTAATAAAAAAAGTATATGCCACTACAGCAGAGGCAACAATATAACTAGCCCACATTCCACCCACCACCTATTCCATAGCTTCCCAGCCCCTAGCAACCTATAGTATTACCTGCACCTCCTGCCCCTTTAGAAGCACCATGGCAGGAGATGATGAAGATGATGATTGAGACCCAGAGGAAACAAGAACAAGCCATGCAGGAAATGAGAAATGCAATTGTGAGGCTTGAGAATTCCCAATCCCAGCAGGGAAGTACATCTACTATTCCTTCACAAATAGTTTCTAACCCCAATGGGAATGTATCTGCCATTACTTTGAGGTCTAGTACAGTTTTACCTGAGGTTGCTGGTCCCTTAGAGGTGCAGCAAGATGAGCCTACACCCTAGCAAAAGGAAGCAGAAGAACAAGTAACAAGACCTATCTCATTGCCCTTCCTACAACAAGTTGCAAGACCCAAGAGATCCAATGAATTGGAGTTAGAGAGGGACCTCCTGGAGACTTGTAGGAAGGTAAAGATAAACATCCCTCTGTTGGATGCAATTATGCAGATTCCCAAGTATGCCAAGTTCTTGAAAGACCTATGCACCAACAAGAGGAAGTTGAGGGGCAATAAGGCGGAGAGAGTGACCATGGAGGTGAAAGCTTCCTCCCTTATTTAGCCAGGTCAGCTCCTCGTGAAGCATAAGGATCTAGGTGCGTTCAATGTTCCCTGCACTATCAAGAACCTTTACATTGGACAAGCATTAGCAGATCTTGGGGCTGGCATTAGTATTATGCCCATTCAATATATAAGGCCTTGGGTGGAGGAGAGCTGACACCCACCAGATTGAGAGTCCAGTTAGCCAACTAGAGCATTCAGAGTCCAAATAGGATACTTGAGGACGTCCTTGTTTAGGTAAACAATTTAATTTTCCCAGCTGACTTTTATGTTTTGGCTATAGAGGATGATGTTAATGCTTCCGAGCATACATTGATCTTGGGAAGACCATTTTTAAAAACAGTAAGAACCAAGATCGATGTGTACGTAGGTACTTTGTTCTTTGAGTATGGGGATATGAGGGCTCAGTTTTGCTTATCTGATGCCATGAAACACCTACCTTACAAGCACTCTATCTTCGGCATTGATGTCATTGACTCCTTGATTAATGAGGTTTTTGTTAGTTTGACTGAAAATTTTGATGAGTTATTAGGGATGGTACCAGAGTTTGAATGTCCTAACTGTGACGGTACCACTAGTTTATGCAAAGAATGTGCCACTATTGAAGCGTCTTTGATTGGGCAATATTCTGAGAACGTTACAAAACTTTTGGCAGCTAATGCTATACGCCCTGTCATAGATGCACTCAGTATCAGCACCCTTAATTCTGAGACTAGTTTAATTTCTAAGCCCATATTATCTGTTTTTCCCATGGGACATGATGATTCTGCTATTTTATAATTGTCTAAGCTTACAGGAGCATGTATACAGCTGGTAGGTCTGGAACTGAAGCCCCTTCCCGACCACCTCAAGTATGCATTCTTAGGGGAGGGTGAAACACTATAGGTCTTCATTGCCAATGGCCTTTCTAAGACACAAGAAGATAATTTGATTGTGGTATTGAGGAGGCACAAGAGAGCCATTGGCTGGACCTTGGATGATATCACAAGAATTAACCCCTCCACCTGCATTCACAGGATATTTCTGGAGGAGGGGCCTAAGCCGATTAGACAACCACAGTGCCAGTTCAACCCACTGATTCTTGATGTGGTTAAGAAGGAGATGACAAGACTCTTACAGGCTGGAATCATCTACCCAATTTTTGATAGCGAATGGGTAAGCCCGGTGCAGGTGATTCCTAAGAAGTTGGGGATCACCATGGTGAAGAATGAGAAAGGTGAGTTAGTCCCAACCTGGGTGTAAAACAGTTGGAGGGTTTGCATTGATTATTGGAGGCTTAACCAGGCCACCTGGAAGAACCACTACCCCTTACCTTTCATTGATCAGATGTTAAAAAGGTTAGCAGGGAAGTTTCATTATTGTTTCTTGGATGGCTACACGGGATATTTTTAGATTCATATTGCCCTAAAAGACCAGGAGAAGACTACCTTCACGTGCCCCTTTGGCACCTATGCTTCTAGACGGATGCCCTTTGGGCTTTGTAACGCACCGGCTACCTTTTAGCGGTGCATGATAAGCATTTTCTCAGACTTGCTGGAGGAGTGTATGGAGGTATTTATAGATGACTTTACTGTTTTTGGTTATTCTTTTGATTCCTGTTTGAGTAGCTTAGCTAGAGTGCTACAAAGATATGCTGACACCAATCTTGTTCTGAATTTTGAAAAATGTCATTTTATGGTCTTGGGTCATGTAGTCTCTAGCGAGGGCATTGCTATTGATCCTGCTAAGATAGAAGTTATTACCTCCTTGCCTCACCCCGCATGTGTACGAGAGATTCACTCTTTTCTTGGTCATGCAGGTTTTTATAGGAGGTTCATCAAAGACTTCAGCAAGATTGCCCGACCCCTCACCTTCCTGCTGTAAAAGGATGTTAAGTTTATTTTTGATGACAAGTGCAGGGAGGCTTTTGAGAGGCTGAAGAAGGCCTTGACCACCACTGCAGTCATCCAGCCACCTAACTGCAGCCAGCCATTTGAGCTTATGTGTGATGCTTCTGACCATGCAGTGGGCACTGTTCTCACACAGCGCGTGGGTAAGCTTCCTCTTACTATTTATTATGCTTTCCGTACTTTGGATGCTGCCCAGTCCAACTACACCACTACTGAGAAAGAGCTTCTAGGCATTGTTTTTCCTTTGGATAAATTTCGCTCTTACTTGCTAGGCTCTAAGGTGGTGGTGTATTCAGACCATGCAACACTTAAATATTTGTTGAACAAATTAGAAGCCAAGCCTACGCTTATTAGATGGATGCTACTACTCTAGGAATTTGATTTGGAAATAAAAGACAAAATTGGAGCTGAAAACTTAGTAGGTGACCATCTAAGTAGGCTTAAGCATCTTGACTCGAACAACAGACCTCTTAATGATAATTTCCTTGATGAACAGTTAATGAGTGTGTCTATTGTTCTGTGGCATGCTGACATTGTCAACTACTTGGTTGCTAGAGTGGGTCCCTCACATTTTTCACCAGCTCAGTTTGCAAAGCTGAAAAGAAATGCTAAATATTATGTGTGGGATGATCCCGATCTTTGGAAAACTTATAGTGAGCAAGTAGTTAGATATTGTGTGCCTCAGAAGGAATTCAAGTCCATACTCCATTTTTGTCATACTTATGCCGGTAGAGGTCGCTTTGGAACCGAGGGCACTGCTAAAAGGTATCAGACTCAGGTTTCTACTGGCCAACTTTGTTTAAAGATGCCTACAATTTTCACAAATCTTGTGAATAGTGCCAAAGAATAGGGAATATCTCTTGGAAGAATGGGATGCCCCAATAACCCATACAATTTTGTGAAGTTTTTGATGTTTGGGGCATTGATTTTATGGGCCCCTTTCCTAGTTCCTTTGGCTATGTTTACATACTTTTGGCTGTGGATTATGTGTCCAAGTGGGTGGAGGCAATTGCCACCCGCACTAATGATTCTGCTGTAGTTGTCTCTTTTGTCCATTCCTACATTTTCTGCAGGTTTGACATGCCTAAGGCCATTATCAGTTATCAAGGAACCCATTTTTGCAACTGGAGCATGGAAGCTCTGCTCCATAAATACGAGGTTGTTCATAAGGTATGCACTCCTTACCATCCCCAAACAAACTGGCAAGCTAAAGTGTCTAACTGGTAAATCAAGAGGATCCTGGAGAAAACTGTGAAGCCCAACTGGAAGGACTGAGTATAAGGTTGGATGATGCTCTGTGGGCTTACCGCACAGCCTACAAAATGCCCATTGGGATTAGCCCCTTTAGGCTTGTGGTTGGAAAGGCATGTCATTAGCCAGTGGAGATGATGCATCGGGATTATTAGGCTGTTAAGCAGTGTAACATGGATTTGGAGAGACCGATAAGGCTCGAATGTTGCAGCTACAAGAGTTAGAAAAGTTGAGGTTTAAAGCCTATGAGAACTCTCGTTGTATAAGGAGAGAACTAAAGTGTTCCATGATAAGAACACCTTAAGGAAAGAGTTTCATGAGGGGCAACTGGTGCTCTTCTATAACTCCCGGTTGAAACTGATACCCAGGAAGTTAAGGTCTCGGTGGGATAAACCTTTCAAGGTTATAAAAGTACATCCTTTTAGTGCTATAGAGATTGAGGACCCTAAGTCCAAAGCAATTTTTAAGGTAAATAAGCACCAATTGAAGGTGTACCATGGAACTACTGTGGATCTTGAGGGTGAAGTGGAAGTCAAGCTAGTGCAAGCCATTTACCTGGGTTAAGGGGAGCTTGCACGTCCAACTTAGGGATGGTAAACCCAATTACTGGGTAGGAGACAACCCACTAATTAATTTTATTTTTCATTTGGTGTTTTTACCCTTTTTTTATTTGATTATCCATTTATTTCTTTTATTCTGACTTGTATGGAATATGCAGATATGTAGGCTTAAGCAAAAAGGACCCCAAGGTGCTACAGCATCATTATCTCTAGACACTGCTATAGCAGTTCCCATCCACTATAGCGGTTGCTGCTCCCTCACATGTGCTGCACTCACTCTAGGGACCACTATAATGGTCAGGGAAGTAAAAAGAAAAAAAAAAAAGGTACATAGGGACCCCAAAGTGAAATGCCCCGTTTTGCTAAGAAAAGAGGATCACACAGGATCACTATAGTGGTTATACGATTCATGTTTTTAAAGAAAAAGGGGCACAGGAGCACAACTCATATCCTCACTCTCTCGTTCTTCAGCATACCCCCATTCTCATCCCCTATACCGTGAACCCCCCATTCTACCTCCCCATCTCATTTCTTTTGTACTTCTTACCAGGTTTGCTCCCTTCTCTGTCACTCTTTTATTCTTCTAACTGGATTTTCAATTTTTGGGTTGTTCCTACATGTTGGTTGGGGGTTTTGAGCTCTAGCTGTTTCATGTACCCCAAGTGTTTGTGCAAATGCTTGAACGAGTTCTCACTTTTAACTTTGGGTTAATTGTTGTGTCTTGGGGCTATATTTTATTCCTCCATTTTATTCACATTTTGTGCTCTAATTAGTACCCTTTTGGCTGAAATTGTTAACTCCAACCAACACCCCATCCCCTATTATAATTGTATTGTCTATTTCTACACTTGTGCATTGTTCCTATTTATTTTACTCTCATTGGTATTGGATTCATGCACATTTTCTGTCCTTTTCAGGTATGGCTCCCAAAACGGACAAGGGTAAAAGGAAACGTCCCAGTGTTGAGGGCAATGCCACTGAAGATAATAGCAATCTCCCTGCCCAGGACACTTTCTGGTTTGTTGATTTCCAAACGAAGCAATAATATTTGAAGATTATCCGCCACCGCCCATTTCTGGTGGAGGCACCATTTGATTTTAGTGGGGTGGAGGCCCGTGCTGAGAGGGTCCTCCATGATATTGAGGCACAGGGCTAGAGATTCTTTGCGGACACCCCCGCATCCATTAATGCTTCTTTGGTGCGGGATTTTTATTCCAACTGGTGTCAGGTAGGTCAGTCAAAGGTTTATCTTAGAGGGCACCAGATTTGAGTCAGCTCGCATGCCCTCGAAGATGCCCTCCAACTTAATATCACCCCATATGATCACCAGCCGAATGATTACCAGCAACTCCTACAACATCTAGCAAGGATAGACAAAGATATGATCAAGGACAGGATCACATATTCGGGCACGGAGTGGATTCACAATGCTCAGTTCCTTCCCATTCACTTGAAGAGCTCACTGCTGAACTTTGAGGCTCGTCTATGGATGAAGTTGGTGTTCTCTCAGGTCCTTCCTTGCTCCCATGTCACCAACCTTACCCTGGACCAGGTTTGCCTCATTTATTACTTCGTTAAAGGGAAGAGAGTGCATATGCTTCGCCTAATTCGGTGACACATGCAAAGGGTTCACCATGATAAGGCCAGCAACGGCCTCCTATACCCCTCCTTAGTTACTAAGATGGCCATCTCCATTGTCATCCCCACTCTATCTGATGATGTCTTGGTGGAGCCGAGTAAGCCTATTGTGGTTAAAAATTTTCTCCCAAAGGACTCCAAGGTGAAAAAGAAGTCACAGAGATGGGAGAGTGGGGCCAGCTCCTCCCACCCCATGCAAGCAATTCTTGACCGCATTGACTCCTTGAAGATAGAGCTTAAGGCTCACATGACTAAGTCTATTCAGGCTGCTGAGGAGCGAATAATGAGGCAGGTTATGAGGATGCACGGTCTTGACCCCCTGCTAAGCTTGAGCAGCCATCACCATTCGCTCATCCCACACCGCCTATTAGGCGCTCAGCGCCATGTAACGATCTTGACTTGGATTCTAGAGAAAACGATCCTGATGTTGAAATTTCAGAGGAGGAGGCCTTTGAGGATGAGTGTAATATCCTCCCAAGTGCAACATCATCCTTAAGTCATGACATCAGACCCGAGAGTTGTTACTTCTAAATTAGCGGACCTTTCTTAAATATCTATAGCCATTTGATTGATTCGCGAGATAACTAGGTCATCATTCTACTAAAATATATAGCAAGGAAACCAAAATATTTATTTAATACAAAGTTCAGTACATAAAGGAAGCTCTTTTATGAGCTTTAACACACCTTTGTTCTCTGACATATTTACACACATGTTCATTCCACTAAATACAACATAATACAAGCATTAACTACTACACTATTGTACTTCTGAGTCCTTTTGCATAGCAGTCCCTCGGTCCTCTGTGTCAACCTGGAGACGACACGGGAACACAAAAACATAGGGGTGAGAATTATACAATTCTCAGTAGGGTAACTCCCCAATTACCCATTCATACTGTCATCGTCATCGCCCCAGCCACTTCGGTTTATTAAGAAAGTGTGAGCATGCAATATGTACATATCAAATGTTCATTTTAAAATTATAAAATCACCTTTCCGAAGTGGGTCTCTTTTATTATTCAATCACTTAAAACATGTATTTCATAACATTCAACATCATAGGAATTCCTTCAAGACCAATAATTTAACAAGATATACATATACATATGGCAATTACAATGATCTTTTCGTGCCCTTAACATAATAAAGGGGACTTTTCCGTGCCCTACTGGGGACCTCTTCGTGCCCTACTGGGGACCTCTTCGTGCCCTTTTTATACTAAAGGGGACTTCATTGTTCACTTAGCACATATATTATCCTCAAGCTCACATATACATGCATCGCATTTCTATATGCATGAAAATAATTCTCTGATCTCATAATACTTCAAACCTAAATATATTATTCATCCATTCCTCATAACATAATCTTGGAAGTTCATGGCATGCATTCATACACATCAACTTGAACCAAATGCCATTAGGTCATTAATTCAAGGCATCATCACAACTTCAGCACATTGGCAGATTTTTCACTCAAGTAGCACAATTTATTTCTCATACCAAATGATCAATTAAAATGCTATAAAAATTCTCAATGATACCTCAATGTGTCGCCAAGGTTCTGTAAAAATTTCAGGGTAATTAGAGTTCTCTAACTATATTAACAAAATTCTAAAAGTTTAGTGGTCAGAAACCATCCAACCTCAGCTCAAGAACCAAAATTCATAATTTTTTTACCCTAGCAATTGAACCTAGAAAATTATAAATAAAAATCCTGGTAAAACCTCAATATGTCTATAATACTCTGTAAAAATTTGAAGTGATGATTCCATCATTTGATATAGCAACAAAATTAGCAAAATTTACAGCTTCTGTTTTAGCATTTCAGGCAGCATATGCTTAATTTCAGTTCTTGATTTTTCTAAGGCAGTTTGACTCAAAATAAAAACCCAAGAAAATTCGTGGGACTAGCTCAGGATGTTAGCTCCAACATATATGTTTTTCAGCTCACGAAAATGTCCACAACAAGCCCAGAAAATTCGTGATCAAACACTGCCTGTCAGAAAACCGAAAATCCAGCAAGTATCACTCAACATCTTTTGACAAAATGATCTCTCTAACCTCATCCAAACACTTCAGAAAAATTCATATATCAATAACAACATAATATCAACCCAATTAACCAGAAATTTCTGATTGAAACCAGTAAGAATTGCTCAGAAAAATTTTGGGAGGAAAAGGCCAAAGAAAACCCTACTTTGCAAAGCTTTTGAGCTTGATACTTCAAAGGATGTTCTAAGTGATCTCCCTTCACTTCAAGACACCAATTTCAGTCCTAAAACCTCCTTAGGCAGTGGGGAAGTGAGGTATTAAGGTGAGGATTTGAGATTTCAATCGGTTAGATTTGTAGGGTTTGAGGTGTAGAACAAGTTTTGTGAAGAGAGTTTGTTGTTTTATCAAGTCTAGGCTAGGTGTTTTGGCATTTGAATCAAGTTTGCTAGTGTTTGAAGAAGGAAAAATGGAGTTCTGCCATTTCAAGATGCTGAACGAGCTTGGAAGGGAGAAATAATGAGATTAGGTGACTTGTGGTTATCTTATATGGTGTTGGAAATATTATTTTAATGTAGAGTATAATTTATTCATAAAAGAAACTAGTATGAATGGCTAGGATTGGATCTTGTTATTCAAGATTGAATCTTAGCCATTCATTTAATTCAAATGGATAAGCATTCTCTTTTTGTAAAAGCCAAACTAGCTTTCGATGTTAAAAATCGCACACCGAAATTTCACCGAACAGATGAAACAGTGTACCCAGGTAATCAAATATTGCCCGAAAAATAATTTCGGGTATAAAATCTTTATTTCTACCTATTTCTAACCATAATCATATAATTTCTCAATTTCAGGCATCTTCGGGTCCCAATTCTAGGGTTTCCACTGTCCCGACGGACCGGTAGGGCCCGCAAGTTACTATTCACGATTTTATTTTATTTTTTACAAATCCGTTGGATCATCCTCATCATTGTTCAAACTATCAAATTTTTGAAATTATGACTAATAAAGCTCAAATTAATTTTTAAATAATTTTCGGGGTGTTACATTACCACCCACCTTAAAATAGAATTTTGTCCTCAAAATTCATTTGAAAACAATTCAAAAGAAAAATTTCATAAATCACGCAAGGAATTCACACACAACTCAAATAATTCAGTCAAAAGGTAATAATCGAATCCTAAAACATCCCTACCTTAGGTCAGATTTTTGGGTGGTGACGCCCCCTCAGCACTTATGGTGAAGACCCTACTCTGGTGTTGTAGCTTTGTAGTGGGTTTTGAGTTCCTATTTGGACACTCTCATTATGTGTCCTGGCTTTCCACAACGATAGCATACGTTCTGCCCAGCTAAGCAAGGTCTACCCCCATGATTCTTCCCACATTTTGGACAATCTTGGTTTGTGGTTGACCTTTGTTGTTTATCCTTATGTGGACTTAATTGAAACTGCTTCTTTACGGGCAGGTCATCGCGGTAGTCTTGGTCTTCAAGGGCCAGTCTTTTGTTAGAAGTTTCCTTAGTAGATTGGGCAATTGCTAGCCTCTTGTTGGAGTCCTCTGCACGCTGACACTTGTTTACCAAAGTTGCATAATCCCGGATCTCTAAGAGTCCCACAGTAGCTTCAATGTCCTCACGCAAACCTCCTTCGTACTTCATGCACTTCCAAACTTCATCAGGATTACGCTGATAGATGGTAGAAAATTTGCAGAGCTCTTCAAACTTTGCTGTGTACTCTGCTACGCTCATGGACCCTTGCTTGAGTGCCATAAACTCCAACTCTTTTGCATTCCTCACAGATGTGGGGAAGTACTTATGGTAAAAAGCTCCTTTGAAGACATCCCAGGTGACTTCAGTTTGAGAAGCTTCGAATAATCCCTTGGTGCCAACCCACCAAAATTCAGCATCTGCTTCTAGCATGTAAGTAGCAAAAGCCACTTTCTAGATCTCAGTGCAAGGAAGAACGGGGAAAACCTTCTCCATAGCTTTGATCCATTCTTCTGCTTTATTCGGATCAAAAGCTCCTCGAAATGGTATAGGGTTTGCCTTTCTGAACTCAGCAAATTTCTGGTATTCTGTGTCCACTTCTGCTCCTCCAGGATTCCCAACCGAATTTCTTTCAGCATGTCGGTCCAACCTTTCCATCATCCTATTGGCTACTGCAGCTTGTTCTCTCATGGCAGCCGCCATCTCACGAAAAGTGTCCATCATACCCACTTCATTTCCAGCACTGTTCCTATTACGCCGATTAGAAGTCATCGGTTCCTGTCACATCAAACAAGAATTATTGAGTTGATAAAGCTCAATACCAAGCTAAGTGTGGCAACAACCCACAACATTCTCAACCAGCAGTCATACACATATATAGAGTTATAATGCATGACATTTACTAAGGAAGCATAGCTAGTCCATTCCTCAAGGTCCTACAAGGATGAACTGCTCTGATACCATAATGTAACATCCTCCCAAGTGCAACATCATCCTTAAGTCATGACATCAGACTCGAGAGTTGTTACTTCTAAATTAGCGAACCTTTCTTAAATATCTATAGCCATTTGATTGATTCGCGAGATAACTAGGTCATCATTCTACTAAAATATATAGCAAGGAAACCAAAATATTTATTTAATACAAAGTTCAGTACATAAAGGAAGCTCTTTTATGAGCTTTAACACACCTTTGTTCTCTGACATATTTACACACATGTTCATTCCACTAAATACAACATAATACAAGCATTAACTACTACACTATTGTACTTCTGAGTCCTTTTGCATAGCAGTCCCTCGGTCCTCTGTGTCAACCTGGAGACGACACGGGAACACAAAAACATAGGGGTGAGAATTATACAATTCTCAGTAGGGTAACTCCCCAATTACCCATTCATACTGTCATCGTCATCGCTTGACCACTTCGGTTTATTAAGAAAGTGTGAGCATGCAATATGTACATATCAAATGTTCATTTTAAAATTATAAAATCACCTTTCCGAAGTGGGTCTCTTTTATTATTCAATCACTTAAAACATGTATTTCATAACATTCAACATCATAGGAATTCCTTCAAGACCAATAATTTAACAAGATATACATATACATATGGCAATTACAATGATCTTTTCGTGCCCTTAACATAATAAAGGGGACTTTTCCGTGCCCTACTGGGGACCTCTTCGTGCCCTTTTTATACTAAAGGGGACTTCATTGTTCACTTAGCACATACATTATCCTCAAGCTCACATATACATGCATCGCATTTCTATATGCATGAAAATAATTCTCTGATCTCATAATACTTCAAACCTATATATATTATTCATCCATTCCTCATAACATAATCTTGGAAGTTCATGGCATGCATTCATACACATCAACTTGAACCAAATGCCATTAGGTCATTAATTCAAGGCATCATCACAACTTCAGCACATTGGCAGATTTTTCACTCAAGTAGCACAATTTATTTCTCATACCAAATGATCAATTAAAATGCTATAAAAATTCTCAATGATACCTCAATGTGTCGCCAAGGTTCTGTAAAAAGTTCAGGGTAATTAGAGTTCTCTAACTGTATTAACAAAATTCTAAAAGTTTAGTGGTCAGAAACCATCTAACCTCAGCTCAAGAACCAAAATTCATAATTTTTTTACCCTAGCAATTGAACCCAGAAAATTATAAATAAAAATCCTGGTAAAACCTCAATATGTCTATAATACTCTGTAAAAATTTGAAGTGATGATTCCATCATTTGATATAGTAACAAAATTACCAAAATTTACAGCTTCTGTTCTAGCATTTCAGGCAGCATATGCTTAATTTCAGTTCTTGATTTTTCTAAGGTAGTTTGACTCAAAATAAAAACCCAAGAAAATTCGTGGGACTAGCTCAGGATGTTAGCTCCAACATATATTTTTTTCAGCTCACGAAAATGTCCACAACAAGCCCAGAAAATTCGTGATCAAACACTGCCTGTCAGAAAACCGAAAATCCAGCAAGTATCACTCAACATCTTTTGACAAAATGATCTCTCTAACCTCATCCAAACACTTCAGAAAAATTCATATATCAATAACAACATAATATCAACCCAATTAACCAGAAATTTCTGATTGAAACCAGTAAGAATTGCTCAGAAAAATTTTGAGAGGAAAAGGCCAAAGAAAACCCTACTTTGCAAAGCTTTTGAGCTTGATACTTCAAAGGATGTTCTAAGTGATCTCCCTTCACTTCAAGACACCAATTTCAGTCCTAAAACCTCCTTAGGCAGTGGGGAAGTGAGGTATTAAGGTGAGGATTTGAGATTTCAATAGGTTAGATTTGTAGGGTTTGAGGTGTAGAACAAGTTTTGTGAAGAGAGTTTGTTGTTTTATCAAGTCTAGGCTAGGTGTTTTGGCATTTGAATCAAGTTTGCTAGTGTTTGAAGAAGGAAAAATGGAGTTCTGCCATTTCAAGATGCTGAACGAGCTTGGAAGGGAGAAATAATGAGATTAGGTGACTTGTGGTTATCTTATATGGTGTTGGAAATATTATTTTAATGTAGAGTATAATTTATTCATAAAAGAAACTAGTATGAATGGCTAGGATTGGATCTTGTTATTCAAGATTGAATCTTAGCCATTCATTTAATTCAAATGGATAAGCATTCTCTTTTTGTAAAAGTCAAACTAGCTTTCGATGTTAAAAATCGCACACTGAAATTTCACCGAACAGATGAAACAGTGTACCCGGGTAATCAAATATTGCCCGAAAAATAATTTCGGGTATAAAATCTTTATTTCTACCTATTTCTAACCATAATCATATAATTTCTCAATTTCAGGCATCTCCGGGTCCCAATTCTAGGGTTTCCGCTGTCCCGACGGACCGGTAGGGCCCGCAAGTTACTATTCATGATTTTTTTTTTTTTTTTACAAATCCGTTGGATCATCCTCATCATTGTTCAAACTATCAAATTTTTGAAATTATGACTAATAAAGCTCAAATTAATTTTTAAATAATTTTCGGGGTGTTACAATGAGGATTACTGAGCTTGACTTCCCATCATTTTGATTACACTTGCCTAGGCACTGAGGCTAGTGCCTGTTAGTGTTGGGAGGGGTATTCTGGGGATCTTTGGTTTATTTTTCTACCCCTTTTACTCATGTATTTTCATTTCCTTTTACCTTGTACTTTTCATTTTGTTTTTAGTTTCTGTCTTGCATTACATGGTAGTTGTAGTTGCATAACATTTTGCTTGTAAAAAAAATCAAAAAATGGGAGTTGGTTGAACACTGCTTGTACTTGATAACTATTTTCTACTTTGATTCCCATGGCTCACTGGTTAATCTGATGGTCACATGAGCAATGTAATGATATTTAACTTGTTTGGCTGGTTAATTATCTTTACCTGTGAGCTTTTGGACCTAAATATGATTTTTACTACTTAATCACTAAATTTGTTGATGTGTGTGTACTCTCTTGGAATAGATTCTAGAACTTACCTAATTCTTGGTTTAAGCATTGTCTTCATATTGTCCGGTATGTTGATGATTGAGGTATTCTTTCTTTTCACCCACTTAGCCATAGAGCCTACCCTGCATGCATTTATCCATTGGCTACCCTCTTTCAGCTTATTCGACTATTTTTGTTCTTTAACATGATTCAAGCCTAAGTGGAAAACCATGAGCATCACCCAACTTAGGACATGTAATAGCTTAGTGCGAACTAGTTTGTGTAACAATCTAAGTGTAGGGAAACCATTGCCTGAGGTGGAAAGGAAAGTACTAAAGGCCCTTGGAAGAAAAAAAGTTGTGGATTGGTGGAAATTTCTTAAAATCTAACTAAAAAAAAACACAGAAAGTTGAGTTTCACCAATCCACCTTTGCAAGCAATTAATCGAGTCCGAATCTAGAAAAGCTATTAAAGCAAAAGGGGCAGGAAGAGCAATTTGAGGCTCTGGTTTCTCTTATGTGAGTTCTTGTGTTGCATCAGGTTATCGCAGGAACTAAGTTCAGCCTATCTCTCCTATTTATCCCACTTGTCCTAAGCCCAGTCAACCTTGAGAAGACCTCTTGAAATATGCCAGACATGTGATTGACCAGTGGTGACTTAGAAAAAAGGAAAGCCTATGGAAAAAGTTCCTTTTGAGTACTAGAGTGTGTTATAAGATTTAGGAGCTTGAGTGGAAAGTGATACAAATCTTCCTTATGAGGTTAACTCTGTCATACTTGTTTTGTTTGTTCTTGCCATGTGCTATCTTGATTAACCCAGTGAGTGCCATTGGATTCTAACTTCTTTGTTGTGTTTTTGCTGTTGTTTTAACTATCTCTAGCTACCTCCCTTGTTTGGTTAGTTTCTGGCATATCATGTGTGTCATGCATTTTGCATCATTAGAATTAGTAGTATCCTGCAATTCTATTTGTGTTGCACATTAGTTCCATGCATGAGGACATGCAATTGTTTAAGTGTAGGAAGATTTGATGGGTCGTATTCATGCACCTATTTTATATCCTAACTCTAAATATTTTACATTTGAATTGTTCTAAAGTGGTGTTTAATTGGTGAGATTACACCTGTCTTCATCTTGCATTGTTATGTAATTCCTTGATTTTTGGCACCATTTTAAAGTAAATAATTGCTTTTGGGAATTACTTGTGTTCCTAACCTTTTGTGTGTGTTTTTTTAAAGTAACAGGAACTTCTAATTAGTGAGCAAAGCTAGCTAGAAGAGGGTCTTAGAACTCCCCTCCAGGTGAAAGGCACAAAAAGTATGCAAGTCAGAATCGCTATAATGGTATCTAACCACTATAGCAGTCAGCAGAGGAGAGATTCGGTTGTAGCATGGAAAGGACATTGCCCAAACCACTATAGCGGTATCCAACCACTATAGTGGTCTCTAACCGCTATAGCGGTCACTAGAGAAGCATTTTAGTAGCAGTGTGGCAAAGGAAAAGGCTGGACCACTATAGCAGTCATAAGTAGAATATTCCTCTCCGTGTTGGTCTGCGTCTTTGTACGCTATCATGAGACTTTGAGATATAACCTCGTTTTTCAATTGTAAAAACATTATCTCGTAATGTAGCTTTGGAGACTTTTGAACTTTTTATTTTCTCTCACTAGGAACTCTTTTTCTCTCTCACTCTTTCCAGGCTAGGGTTCTTAGTCAGTTTTAGATAATTTTGCATTATGATTTTTTACCGTTTTTCATCAGACAAAGGTTGTGACACTCCTCTATAGAGGAGTAATTTTCTTACCGTGAACAGAGACAATTGAGGATCAGAATTGTTCTTGAGGTTTTCAATTTTTTAAATTCAATTCATGTTTGATTTTTATCCCTATTGCTTTCTTTTCTAAATCTTAATTGCGCTGATTATTATCATTATGTTTTAAGAGTAATTGATTGTGTATTCATTTGTTTGCATAATTTGAATATCATTAGGGGAATTAGGTCGATTGATTTGATTAATTCCAATTGGTAAAGGGTCAGAATTAACTCCATTATGATTTAGGCTACCACAATTGATAACTAAATTAACATAGGTTTATAAGGCCATGATTATGATCACTAGCTCTTGTATTAGTTGAACCTTTAGCAGGAGTACGTTCATATAACTGTTAAGCAAAATTGTGTCATTTTTTGTGCGAAAGCATAATTTATGTAGGCTGTCACCAGCATGAATTTATCCGTTTGAACTAGTGCTATACAATTATTGATCTGAATGAGTCTTTGTGCAGATTACTCTTGCATTATAATTTCTTCTTGATTTAATTTGTTGTCGACAATTTCCAAAACTCCAACTTCGTTAGAATCAATTACATTGTTTCCACATGAGACAACCTGGATTGCGCCGCCTTTACTACATTTTTGGTGCATTTTGGTGACAAAAACTATTTTTAATTTGTTGCGGGGAGTGAGAATCCGCATCACCCATCACTAAAGAATTTCACAGTTAAGCGTGTTTGACTTGGAGCAATTTTGGGATAGATGACCTCCTAGAAAGTTTTCCCAAGAAGCATGTAAGTTAAGACAAAGCATGCTGAAAAGACCCATATTGGTTTCAGTCATCAATCCATAAAGCAGTAGGGGATATTACAATAAATAGATGTATGGTTGTAAAATTATGTTCGTGCTTATGTTAGCTAAGAATGGTTGAGTTGTTTCTCGAAACATGTCATTGTTTAAAAAAGCTTGTATTTGAATAAGCATTTTGTAATGTTTAGTGTGAGACAAGGATAAGATTAATGGGTATTTTTATGGTTTTTGATAGTTAAATATACTAATTAAATAAAGCTTAAAGGAGTTTTAATGAGCATGGAAAGGTTTTGAGGATTTGAGATAAGAAAAAAAAGGAAGTGACAACTTTGAGAGGGGGAGCTCTAGACAGAACTATATGCTAATAGCAAAGAAACATTATCGTTGTACACCTTGTAGAGCCTAGCTAGTTGGGTGGTATTTGAGTAAACTGCGGGTGGCGATATATAACACCTAACTTAGTACTCGTGAAATGTGGGGATGATGATACTTAAAGCTGACATTAGTGCTCAATTAGTCTAACTGGGACAATGAGACATAATGCCTAGTTAGGACAAGAGATACTTCATTTGTGGGTTTGACCTCCCTAATTTTACATTATGAGTATGTTTTGAAACAATATGGTGAGAATGCTTTCAAGGAAAGGTGATTTGTAGTATTTGGAATTATATGAATGTCATTGTTTATGTTTTGTTTAAGCCATCATAACTTTGGAAACAAACTTCTTAGTTTTCAAAGTTAACAAGTTTTACTACATTGTTACGTGCATTTTTGTAACTGTTTTCTGGTTTGCTGTCATACATTGGATTGTGACCATATCAGTTTACTTACTAATTTTTTATAACTCACCCTGTGGTTATTTCTTTCCTTTTTAGATTGAAACTCAGAGGCAAGTCCTTTTCTTTTAGTGCATTGTATTATCTATTTAGTGCATTGTACACTGCATGTTGATTAATATTTTTGATAAATCTTCAGATCATGGATGTCTATGCATTTACTAGGTTGCAATATAAATAGTTATGCTGTCAAATTATGACTAGTATGCATTGTGTTTTCTATTAGGTTGGCATTTCAAATCTAGCATAAGCACCATTTTTAGAGGGAATTCTATATGGCTGTTGTCATGTAGACAAAAAGCTTGCTAAGGAAATAGAAATTCCCTAACCGTTGATGCCACGACTTGATTGGCAACGTGACTAGCACATAGGAAATCTCATCACCACATCAACCTCATAGTCACTGAGTCGTACTATATACATAATTTAAATATCATTTTAAATTTCCAAATCAATATCAATATACAAAATCTTTCATTTCATAAGTCAAGTTTGAAAATCCATTATCATCATTTAAAATAACAACTGAGTTGCTCTATACAAATCTATGAAATCCAACAAATTGTGAAGACAAGTATAAATCTCTAAACATGAAACCAAATTATTTGCATGGTTCGAGACCCTAGCTACACAGTCACTAGAGCACTCTAACAAAAATATAAACTGATGCTTCACTACCAAGTGAAGCTTACCAAAACTGAAGTAAACTATTGCTGCGGAGGAAGCTGGGAAGGGTTTAGAATAGTAGGTGTATCTATAAAGTAGAGGAAAATAGAGAGGTAAGTTTCATCTAAAACTTCGTGAGCAGATTCTCAGCCCCAACCCTTACATAGGACAACTAACAAGGGTATGTAATAGTAATAATAATGCAATAGCTGTAAAATAATTTTCATATTTATTTACATGATAATCAAAAACAAGTAATTCTTTTAAATTATGAATAACAGTAATCTAATAGAGAAACATAGATCTCTGGATATACATATATTATAATAATATTATATAGTATTACTTTGAACTTTGAAGGGTACCTTTGGAGGTCCCATATTGGAAACCTAACTAGGTTTCATTCTTTAAGTACTTTGATAGGGGTGAAATTGTCTTCTGATGGATAACTTGGTAATAAGGGTAACGATTCTATCGTCGTTAACTCATTGTCTGTTTCTTTATAGCTATTGTACAAACATAAAATCATGAAAGCTAAATATTTTCTCTAAATTTTGGTATCCAAGCTCTAACTCTGATTCTTAGGTAGCATTATTTTGTAAACATATAATTCTTGAAAGCATTGGGCTAAACATGGCATCCGAAAATATTCATACTCATACTTAAAATCTATTCATAAAATTAATTAAGCAGTAAGCATGGTCTAATGAGTTTTCTAACACATATTTTTCATGATAACTTGAAAACATAAAATCCATAAACTTGGCAAAGATTCTCAATAATTCATACTTGTCATGTGATAGTTTTTAAAATCATGGTTCTATGACATAAGGCTAAGAAAATAACTCTAATGACACCTGAAAAGGAGAAACTATTGGTGTCAACACCAATGGAGCTCCATAAAGCAGGGATGGAACCAATGTCTGCCATGGAAGTATCAAAAACCAATGAATAAAGCATAAACTCTCTAAAACAACTCTCCGAACATAGGGAAAGTATCCAAACTTGACAACAATAGAGAACAACAACAACCAAATGCATGAAAAGAAGGAAAAGGGAAAAACTCTAGTATAAACCATGAACAATCCTTATCTTGGAGCTTGCAAGACATAAAATTGAGAGAGGATGAGCATAAAGGGTGGAAGAAGAAGGGGAAGCTACTAGGGTTGCATTTTTATGCATAGGGGAGGGTTTAAATAGGGTGAGGTGGTGCTTTTAATGAAACTGCATCCTTTTGAAGGTTTTTGGTATCAAGGGACTCGCTATGGCAAGGGGTAGGCTCACTGTAGTGAGTCTATCTAAACGCATTCCAAGCAAGGACTCAATAGCATGCTCGCCAAGACAAGGGGATACTTTACTATAGCGAGTTACCTTGAATGCGCTTTACTGGGGCTAGCCAATGAGCTCGTTATTGCAAGGGTATCTGCACAAGGGTTGCTATTTTCTGCACTTTGATGTGCTCAAGGCCTTTTCATTGATGAGTAGAAACAAAAGTAGTATCAGAGCATAGGTTTTCTTGTCATATATGAAGCATATATCCTTTGCTAGGATGACAACTATGTAAATGGAAGAACACCAATTTTTACAGATTATGGTACTATGTACGAGAAGCATTTAGGAAAGTCTTTTGTCTGTAAAATATATGTCCTAGTAATTGGTCATAGACATTATTCACTATTCTGATGCACATAGGACTATAGTGTGTGCAACCTTAGACAAGAAGCCCAATATGGTTCCCTCTTGAAAGCAAATAAAGGTAGATGAGATAGAGATGTCTAATGGAATTTCCCCTGAACAAGGAGGGGAGTTTCTATTGCGAGTAAGCTCACACTTCCAAAGCTTGATGTTATAAGATGGCTAACGTAAGCACGAAAGACAGCAATGGTCAAAATGTCAAAAAGTCGATCAGCTGAGTAAAAAAGCAAGTATGCAAGACTATGATATCCAACCATGGTTCATATAGCTCAAGCAAAATTTATTTAGATTTTGGATGTGCATTATGTGTAACCAAGAAAGGAAGTATATGGTGGAAAGAACTGTCTAAGAAATTATTGTTTTCACTGTTAGTTAAACTGATGTCAGGAAGTTGGAAAACTATGTACTTAATGAGGTAAGTAAGAAAGCCGAGATGAATAAATCTTCAATGGGTGATATCCATTTTGACTAAGTGCCATGGATAAGGTTAGCCCAAGGAATGTCGCCAAATGCAATATATATTACTGCAATGGTCATAAGCACTATTCAAACCCCGATAAGAAAAATGGAAACATGTTCAATGAATGATCAAGGGATCACTTTTGACATAGTGTCAAACTTTCAAATGACAAAAAGTGTAGTTTCAATATGATCAATGCATTGTCTTTTCCTATCCCTTTTTCCAAAAATAACCTTATGAATATCATCTGAATAAGGGAGTGTCATGCTTAGGGTATTAGCCTTCATATAATGATTTGCATGTGATATCATAGGGAAACCTGAGAATAAAGGAACCACAAGTGAAGATTGAGAACCTGGTCATTGGAAAATCATTTCCTTGAGCTAGCAAGAATATAGTTCAACAAACACTAAGATTTTGGGGAATAATAGATTAGTTAATAGCAGCGAACACAAAGAGTGGTTACGACTCATATTCTCAGTTAACAAAGTTAAGGAGAGAAATGTTGTGGATAACAATATTAGGCAGATATTCCTTATCTAACTCTACTACTAAGGTAAATTACTACAGGAAAACACAAAAGAAGTCCAAGATATGTCCAAGGCATGCCCTATACAAGCCAAGTGCGTAAGAAGGGAATTGAGGAGATGGATGACTGGAGTTAGGATTTGAAGGTAATCCTTGCAAGATGCTTAGCCAAGGAATGGTAAAGACTTGATGTAATGTGATAAACAAACTTTTTGTAAATATTTTCTCTCTTATACTTGGTGCTTTTGCATTCTTTTTGAGCTTAACTTCCATTATCTTTTTAGGAATTTGTAAGTAATTCTCTTTGTATTCAATTTTTCATGGTGACTTTAATTCAATAGATTTAAGAAATTTTGGTTTGATCACTAATGAATCCTTTTTTTCTTACAGAGTGATTTGTGGATATCTGAAGACTCAACCTTTGAGAGTACATTGTGGAGTGGAGCTTGGACCATGCATGGAAGAAAGAGAGGGAGCTGGATGGAAGTCATGCCCGGACAGCTTTGTGCAGCGAGTATCATTCGCTGCAGCGAGCCTGGAAGATAGAGCATGATCAAGATTGGGGACACTTCGCTACAAAGAGCCTAAGAAGTGGCCAGTGGAGATATTTAAGCCCACTCGCTATAGCGAATCTTGCGGGCTGAACCTGAAAGTTTAATTTTGTAATTTTTACCTACTTAGGCCCTTTTTTTAGCAAATTTTATGATGATGAAAGGCTTTGAAGCATGAAAGTTTAATTTTGTAATTTTTATCCACTCAGGCCCTTTTTTCAGCAAATTGCTTTGAAGCATGAAAGTTTAATTTTGTAATTTTTACCTACTTAGGCCCCTTTTTTAGCAAATTTTATGATGATGTAAGGCTCAGAAGCATGAAGTCCGAGGCATTCTTTGCCAAATTAGGAAATAGAAATAGGTTTAGAGAGAGCTTTCATATTCCTCTTCTTCTTCCTTTCCTTTTTCAAGAATACATTGATATACATAGCTTGGGTTATTTTTATGAAGATTTCCAACTCTAATTTCTTTATTTCTCCTTTTTTCCTGGAGGATTAGTGCTCTTGCTAACTCAAGGGATTCAAGAGCTAGGGTTATGTTTTGAAACAGTGTTGGTTGTAATGCAAATCCTTGGTGTTGTTCTCTTTTTCTTTGTGTTTTTCTTCTCCTTTCATGTTTATGATTCATATGTAAGTTAAGTAAGGTGTTGTTATATATATGTAAGCATGATCTGTAAGCATACATGTTTTAGCTTGTTGATTGAATGCATACTAATTGATTGATTGGTGAGCATTTAGTTAATTAAGAGAATAGAGATATTTTTTGATTGAGAATTAGGCTACGGCAATTGCCATTTTATGTGGTTCATACATTTATGTATTGTGATTGCAATTATTTAGGTGTATATGCTTAACAATATCCTCTGGTTGATAGACTTTAAGGAGAATTGCAAGCTAATTGTGTGGTTACATGATTAGCACATAGTTCCTCACTAAGGTGTTTGATCTTTTGTTATGTTGATGATTAACACTCTCTAGCTTGAGAATCCCTAGGCTAGCTCTCCTTTATTATTGCTAATCTTAATTACTTGCTATTTCATTCTCTTATGCAACAAAATCTCATTTTAAATTCCAACTAATTAGCTCAGCTTCCTTGTGAGACGACTTAGGTTGTACACCACTATCTAGGTGCTTTGTGCAACTCGGTTTGGGAATCTAAATTCCTCTTAAACTCGGTTTTAACAAAAGCTTGGTACCATGTTTTTGGTGCCATTGCCGAGGATGTTATGCTATTTAGTTATGTTTATATTGTGAATTTGTGAATACATATTTTCCTGTTTTCTTTTATTTCTTTCATTTTGATAAAAAAATCATAAAAACTGTAGGTAGTTTTACCTTTCTTTTAGTTTTCTTTATGCTAGTTCCTATGCATGACTCTATCCTAGCCTGACCCTCAGTTAACCCATTTTGATCCTGAGATTGAAACGCCTCTTAGGCAATTGAGAAAAACTAGGAGACAATTATTCATTCCTGGGGAGCCATTTGAAGTTTTTCCGTTTGATTCAAATTTTGATTTAGAAACTATTTATAATTCTCCTGAACTTTCTGATTCCTCTATTAGTGTTTCAAGAAAATCAAACTTAATAGCGGACCACGGAAGAGCTCTTTAGGAGTTTGCAGCTCCTGACATGCACCAACAACCCTTGGGAATTATCTATCCTAAATTGAAGGTGGATTTTGAGCTTAAATCTGGGCTCATTCATCTACTTCCAATGTTTCATGGCCATGTAGGTGAAGATCCACATAAGCACCCCAAGGAATTCCATGTGGTTTGTTCAAACATGAGACTACTAGGCGTGTGCATAGGGTAGCCTAAACAAATTCTCTAGTTTTACAGCAAACACTTGAGGAGATTTCAAAGTTCATGAAGCAGTTAACTCTATGCCGAGTGTAACTCCCAGTTTATCCTACACCAGCAATTGCATGTGGCATTTGTTCTTGCCACACTCATACTATAGATACTTATCCTTAGCTGCAAGATGATCTAACAAATGTTTTTATTGCAAATATTTTTCCAGGGAGACCACAAAATCAGTCACAGTAGTAATACAGCCTTTACAGTAACACATACAACTTAGGGTGGAGAGAGCATCCAAATATAAAGTGGAGGAATTCCATAAACTAGCAATTTTAGAATTAGCCCCTATTTCAGCAATTGCAGAGATACTAGCCTCCCCATCAAAGAGAACCATAGTAATAACAATAACAATAGCTTCCACCACCACCTCAGATTCTAGCATTAACACCTCCAGTAGCAGCTTCAAATCAACCAACCATGCAAGAGTTAATGAAGTTATTATTGGATCAATAGAAGAAGACCGATGCTACCCACCTTGCCATGCAGGAGATGCAAGTGGAACTTAATCAGTTCATAAATTCTTCTTCACAAGGTCAACAACTTATCTCCTCCTAGATTCCATCTCAGGCCATCCTAAATCTTAGGGGAAATATTAGTTCTCTTACCCTAAGGTTTGGGACGGTCCTACTTGAAGCTAAGAACCCACATGAGGAGGAGAAACAAGAGGAACCAAAGGAAGTAGTTGAAAAGGATGCGCCCATCACTCATAAGAAGAAACAACCAATGGTAAGCCCACCTGCTAAAGAGACAATCCCTATCTTATTTCCTTTCCCTCAGAAAGCCACTCCATCAAAAAGGGCAACTGAAGTTGAGCTAGATAAGATTTGTTGGAGACATTCAAGAAGGTTGAGGTGAACATACCTCTCCTTGATGCCATCAAGTAAATTCCAAAATATGCTAAGTTTTTGAAGGAATTATGCATGAACAAGAGGAGACTTAAGAGCAATAAGAAGGTGAGCTTGGGGGTGCATGTATCCTCTATCATCAACCCAAGCCTCCCATAGAAATGCAAAGCCCCTGGCATATTTACTATTCCCTACACCGTAGGGAACATGACGTTTGGGAAGCTATAGCAAATCTTGGGGTAAGAATCAATGTCATGCCTTGTTCTGTTTACCATCCTCTTCATGTGGAAGAGTTGAAGCCTCTTGGGGTGATTCTGCAATTCGCAAATAGAAGGATTCAACAGCCAGATGGACTCCTTAAGAACTTCCTTGTAAGGGTAAATGATCTTATCTTTCTTGCTGATTTCTATGTTTTAGAGATGACCAATGATGAGGAAGTGTACCAACATACACTGATACTAGGAAGGCCATTTTTGAAAACTACAAAGGCCAAGGTTGATGTGCATGCTAGTACACTTTCCTTGGAATGTAGTGACTTGAACGCGCAATTTAATTCGCATGATGCCATGAAATTTCCTTTAAAGAACCATTTTGCTTTTGTAATTGATTTAATTGATTCTTTGATAGAAAATGCATGTGGTGATCTAATGGGAAAATCTTTTGGGATGTTGGAATTTGAAAATGACTTTGAATGCCCCAATTGTGATGGAATATCAAACTTGTGTAAGGAGTATGCTGAAGTTGATGCTTCTTCGAATGAAAATGATGTTGAAAACACTATTAAACCAGTATATGGAAAGCAAAACTCTAGCACACCCCTTACTATTTCTGGGATTCTGCAAAGCCAAAGTCTGAAATAGACTTGCCGTAACTTGACATAGGCATACTTGCTGCAATGACACTGTCTTGCTCCAACGAGTGAATTTGTCTAGGATTCTGCAGAATTGCACAATTGGGAAAATTCTAGGTGTCTGGGCATCTCTGACTTAAATTATGACCTTGAGACACAAAATTCTCTTTTTTCACCTCCCCTTGCTAACACAAATCCCAATTTTTCTATTATTCCTTCTTTTATTTGATATGATGATACGCTTGTTTCAAGTATGTATAAAGTTCCAGGTGTAGACACTTCACCATCACAACCATCATCCACCCTTAAGCTAAAGCCCCTCTCCAATCACTTGAAATATGCATATTTAGAGGAAGGTGAAGAATTTCCTGTGATAATTGCCAATGACCTAAAAAAGGATCAAGAAGAGAAGTTGCTTGGCATTCTCAAGAGCCATAAAAAGTCATTGGTTAGTCCTTGGCTGGCATCACGGGCATTAGCCCCTCCACATGCGCTCACCGCATCTTCTTGGAAGAAGGTGCTATATCTGTAAGACAACCTCAATGATGCTTGATGTAACACCCCAGTTTTCTCGTGCACAAATGACTAAAATGCCCCTGAGGCCATTTTTACCGTGAAAATAAGGATGCCGGCCCCGGGCATCCTCAAGGGGACTGCTTTGATATTTAATAAGGATTATGTGTGTTAATAGAGTAGAAGAATATCATTTTTGAGTTTCTACGTATGAAATTACCGGAGTACCCTTGCAGTAATTTAAACATAAGATTAGTTACCGACCGAACCTGGGAGTTTGGGACATTGTTTTCACAAGCTTTCAGCATCTAAACATAGTTAGGTCGAATGTATGTATCTCCACCATCTCACGACTGAGCTCTGCTACCTCTACCTTATGGCCAAGCTCTACAGGACGAGCTCTACTACCTCTATCTCATGGTCGAAGCTCTGCATGGCCAAGCTCTGCTACCTCATGGTCAAGCCCCGCTATTTCACGGCTGAAGCTCTGCTACCTCATGACCAAGCTCTGCCATCTCGTGGCCAAGCTCATCCTTCACACTTTGGTCGAGCTCTGTTTTCTCTTGGCCGAGCTCCACCGTAACCCCTTTTCCGTTAACAATAATTAGCTTTGGTTGTTTTCATGAGAGAGTGTCTGTGTGATTTTCCTGAACAAATACTGTGACTTAGTCATTTACACACTCAAAGAGCCATACCTTGAGCCATACTTAGCCATACCTTAAACCATGCCTACACCATACCGTGAAGGGAGATATTTCTCTTCCTTTCCCTCCCAAAGACCATCAGCTACTCCTACCCCTCACTCTCTTCATGTTGAAAATTTTCTATAAATACAAGGGAGCTCCACAAGAGGCCTTTTGCTCATTTCTTTTACAACTCGAAGCTCTCTTTCTTTCTTCTCAAAGAGTTCTTCTTCTCCTTCTTCTTCATCTACTCCTTTTTCCAAGATCAAACTCTCTTTCAAAGGAATATATCCTAGGTAGGGAGTTGTGTGAAGAATGCTATTCTTTGCTTTTGTTTTACTCTTGGTTTGAAATGTTACAATGTTGATTCTTCCTTCCTCTTTCTCTTTTTTCAGTTCTTTATTTTCCTTTTCTTTCCTCTTTGTTTTCGGCCTTGATGGCCTACATAATGAAGAAACCATGGCTTAATGATGAGGATATTGGGTGTTGGATGCAAAACCATCATTTATTTGACCTCCAAAGCTTGAAGGCTTCACTTTAAAAAAAAAGGTTCTTTTTAGCAAATAAGGACACTATGTTATTTTAAAGAGAATGAAATGGTGGTCTTTAGCTTAGGACTCGAAGAGATAATAAATGAATTACGTTCATATTTATATTTCAAGTCCTTGCATTGCATATTTGTATTTAAGCCTTGCATTCATGTTTATATTTCTTTGCCATCACCTAAATAATTAATTTTGAAGCCTACCTATTTCAACCTTAAAGTTGATTGTTGATTTAGAGTGAATACTCTAAAAAGCCTAGAGCACTAAAATAAAGAATTAAACTTGCATATCATATCTATTTCTAAGTTATCACCTAAAGCTTTAAGATAAAAAACGAACTTGCATTTCATATTTATATTTCTTGTCTTGCATGTTTATGTTTCAAGCCAGCACCTAAACTTAAAGATTAAGAATGAACTTGCATTCTCATGTTTATTTTCAAGCCTTGCACATTTACTTTTCCTTGCCATCACTTTATAATGATAAGATTAAAATGAAACTTGTATTAGCATGTTTATGTTTAGGTCATCACCTAAATACCTAAGGCTCAACACTTAACTCTTTCAACTTGCACAAGTAATCTTGAATCTATGGGCATTTACCTTTACAAAAATATTTTGATTTCAAAGTAAGTATTTTCTCTACTTGTATAACATGAATCTATGATCTCGTATGCCATGAGTCTATGATCTTGTATAACATGAATCTATGACCTCGTATACCATGAATTTATGATCTTGTATAACATGAATTTATGATATTACACGACTGTTCTTGAACCATGAGCATATTTCTTTGAGTTTAGAAATTTATTTGAAGGCACTTGCAACAAATGTTGAACATGCTTATATAAATATTGAGATGCATGATTATGAGAATGCCATGATAAGAAACAAGTTATGAACCACTTTGCATCTTCATGTAACATGCTTAATTGTTTTAAGGTGACGTAAGACAAATGGAAATGATCCTCTAGACTCCCCAAATTAAAGGTTATGAAAGGTGATCCAAAATAGGAAGTGATCCTTTGGATTACCTGAATTAAAGGTTATGAAAGGTGATCCTAGTGCTCCTTACCCCATACTTTAAGAGTCGGGGATTTAACTTATCAAAAGGGATAAGATTTACGCTAGTGACGACTAGTGAGGTATGAGCTCATAACCTAGAACTCTCAAAAAGGAGAGTAGTAGGGTGGCCCCAATAAGTGAAAGAATAAGCTTAAGTCACCAAAGGAATAAGAATAAGGAATTCATGCTATATCCACTTTTGTTCTATATGCATTACTTATATTTCTATGTTGCATAGACATGCATAGCATAATAAGATATGTTGCATTCATAACATCTAAGACACATACTAAAATGAATGGGCCTCGGTAAGAAGTATTTTCAAACTTTAAAATCGAACCGTATGCATGTTCACCCTTTTCATTAAGAAGCCCAAGGTTCCTAAGGACATAGATAATGACACCAAGATAGAAGAATACCTTACTGAGATTCTTTAGAAAGTTTCTCACTCCTTCTATCTTTTCTTTCCATCACGTCTTCAGAGGACGATGGAATCCTTCGCGATATATGTTGATGCACAGACATGGAAGCTGCATTTTGACACCACACACCAATCCTATCATTTTGTAGGCCATCGTTCAGTCCGCATGTTCGTGTTCCTGGGTCGCCTTTTTGCTCAGCTAGTTACAAGGTTTCGGTTCATACCGACTTCACCCTTTGCAGATGACCTACTTTTCGAGCGCACACGCCTTCGAGGAGAGTGCTTCCGCCATCCACGCCTATCTGGAGCACATCCCCCTTTCACCCCTAGCCTTCTCTAAGACCGACCCCTCCGAGACGGACATCCCATCCACGGGTTCCTCCTCCACCATACCCATGGAGCTGGGTAGCGAGGACACAGTGACGCAACCACTTCGAGGAGGTAGAGTGAGGATGGTACCCCGCCGCGCAGCACATGTCCGACCCTCTCACCGCTTGGCCATGCCGGCCGAGTTGGCCCAATGGGTTGGATATGTACCCTCCATCAATGAGTCGGTGTAGGAGCTGGTAGCTGACTCTAGTGCACACACACCTTCATGACTAGGATAGCCTTCTTTTGTTTTAGAGGTTATCTATTTTTAGATATATTGTTGTAGATGGGAGATCCATATGTACTTTCTTTATGTTTCCCTTATGATGCATGAATGACTGTGTTAACTCTATTGCTACTGTTCTGGTGTATGGTATGACTACTTATGTATCTAAATCATGGTGTGGTTCCTTTTATGGTATTATGTTCCTTTTGATATGACGTGTTTCCCTATTGATTTCTTGCAAGACGGCGATGTAGTTTACCCTACGCATGTGTATGGCTCACGTTTTGTCTTTCCTTTCAAAAAGAAAAATTTTACCCATATGTTCCTAAGTATTTTCTAAAACCAAAACGAAGAACTAAAACAAAAAAGTAATAACTAATAGTTAACTTGAATATATCCTAGGTGTATTGAGTTAAATATTCGGGTGTTATACTTGAATCCTCTCTGGATGTTGTCAGAAAGGAGGTCACAAAGTTATTGGCTGTGGGTATCATATATCCAATCTTTGATAGCCAATGGGTTAGCCCGGTCCTAGTTGTTCCTAAGAAGTCTGGTATCATAGTGATAAAGAATGATTAGAGTGAATTGGTGCCTACTAGAGTTCAAAATAGTTGGCGAGTTTGCATTGATTATAGGAGGTTAAACCAAACCACAAGAAAGGATCACTTCCCACTCCCCTTTATTGATTAGACACTAGAGTGCTTGGCAGACCAATCCTACTACTACTTCCTAGATGGCTTCTCAGGGTACCTATAGATTGATATTGCTCCTGAAGACCAAGAGAAGACTACCTTCACCTATCCAATTGGTACCATCGCTTACAGATGCATGCCATTCGGCTTATACAATGCTCCAGGTGGTTTTCAATGGTGCATGGTAAGTATTTTCTCTTATTTCTTAGAAAGTTGCATGGAGTTCTTCATGGATGATTTCACTATTTATGGTACATCATTTGACTCATGTTTGGACAGCCTAACCAAGGTTTTGAAACGATGTGTAGAAACTCACCTTGTACTTGATTTTGAAAAATGTCATTTCATGGTTCAGCAAGGCATACTTTTAGAACACATTGTTTCATCTAAAGGAATTGCTATTGGCAAGGCTAAGATTGATGTTATCTCCTCTCTACCTTACCCCGTATATGTGCGGGATGTTCGTTCTTTTCTTGGCTATGCTAGCTTTCACAGGAGATTCATCAAAGATTTTAGCAAACTGGATATTCCTCTCACTTCCTTGCTGCAAAAAGATACAGAGTTTGTGTTTGATGATAAATGCAAGGAGGCCTTTGAAGCTTTAAAGGTAACTTTGATCACAATTGGGTTGATGTATGATGCTTCTAACCATGCCTTAGGTGTTGTGCTTGCATAGTAGGTTGGTAAGATCCATCATGCCATTTATTATGCATCCAGGACTTTAGATTCTGCACAATCCAACTACATTACCACTGAGAAAGAACTTTTAGCAATCATTTTTGCTCTAGACAAGTTTAGGTCCTATCTGCTTGGGGCAAAAGTGGTAATATTCTTAGATCATGCAGCTTTAACATATCTTTTGAAAAAACCTGAGGCCAAGCCCCACCTTATCAGATGGATGCTCCAACTTCAAGAGTTTGATAGTGAAATAAAAGATACAAGTGCAGCTGAAAATTTAGTTGCTAGCCATCTGAGTAGGCCGGAGCATGCTGAGCATGACCCTATACCATTTAATGATGCATTTCCTGATGAACAATTGATGCATATGGATGTTGCACCCTAGTTTGCCCATATTGCTAATTATTTGGTCAGTCATGTAATTGCAGCACACTTTACAAGATCTCAAATTGCTAAGTTGAAGAGTGATTGTAAATATTTTGTGTAGGATAGCCCATATTTGTAGAAATGTTGCTCTGACCAAGTAATTAGGAGATGTATGCTTGACACAAAGTTCAATTCCATTTTGTAATTTTTCCATTCTTCTGCATGAGGAGGCCACTTTTGCCCCACCATATAGCTAGTTTTGGATTCTAGTTTTCATTGGCCATCTCTGTTTAAAGACTCCTATGAATTTTACAAGGCTTATGAACAATGCTAAATGATAGGAAACATATCTTGGAAAAATGAGATGCCTCAGCAACCCTTATTGTTTTGTGAAATCTTTGATGTTTGGGGTATTGACTTCATGGGTTCTTTTCCCATGTCCTCTAACTATGCTTATATTTTGTTCGATGTTGATTGTGTGTCCAATGTGTCCAAATGGGTGGAAGCAATTGCCACTAAGACTAATAATTCTCCAATTATTATGGATTTTGTTAGGAAGAACATTCTTTATAGGTTTGGAACACCACGTGCCATCATCAATGACCAAGGCACTCATTTTTGCAACCGGAGCATGGATGCTTTGCTCCGTAAATATGAGGTTGCCCATAGGGTATCCACTCCCAACTATCCCCAAACTAATGGGCAAGTAGAAGTGTCAAACCAGGAAATTAAGCGCATCTTGAAGCCAAAGCAGAAAGATTAGAGTATGTGCTTACTAGATGCTCTTTGGGCATATCGGACTACCTAAAGACACCTATTGGAATGAGTCTCTTTAGGATTATCTTTGGAAAAGCGTGCCACTTGCTCATATAGCTGGAACATAGAGATTACTTTGCAGTGAAATAATACAATATGGACTTAACAGAAGCCTACTAAGAGAAGAAGCTCCAATTGCAAGAACTAGAAGAGTTGAGAATGGAAGCCTATGAGAGTTCAAGGATCTATAAGGAAAAGACCAAGGCTTTCCATGATAAGAACATATTGAGGAAGGAATTCAACATAGTTTAGTTGGTGTTACTTTATAATTCTTGCTTGCACTTGATGCCAGGAAAATTATGTTCCAGATGAGATGGACCTTTCCATGTAACTCGTATACACCCTTTTAGTGTTGTGGAGTTGGAAGACCCGGGTTCAAAAGCAAGATTCTCTGTTAACAGACATCACTTGAAGATTTATCATGAAGGGTCAATAACACCAAAGGATGAATTGGAAGTGGTGTCGGTTGAAGCCGCTTGCCCTCTTTGAGAGTTCCAGATGTCTAGCTTACGGACGTTAAACTCAAGTGCTTGGTAGGAGATAACCCATTTCTCCTCTTTCCCTTCTTTTCTTCCTTGATTTTATTTTATTTTCACTTAGATCACGTCAATAAGCAATTTTAGAGTCCCTGAGCACTACCTAGCTCGCTCCAGCAAGCATGCTCTATTCTAAAAAAATAATAATAAATAAAAATAGAGGGACATGTTAGTGAAACACATTGTTTCACTAATGTGTGCTAGCTATAGCGAAGATTACTCACTACAGCGAGACCAGATTGGCACTTCGCCTACCTTGGCTGCTTTTTTTCAAAATCATAACCCCATTCCCTTAATTCCTTTTATTTTGTCTAAAACCATAACTCTCCTCTTTACCCCCTTCACTCCCTCCTCTCCTTTTCAATCCATTCGTATCACTCACCATCATCACTGAACACCAGCACCCACTCATACACGGTATAGGTTTTCCCCCACTTTTATTACTGCACTACACTTATCACTAGCATAAATGAGTATTCCAGGTACTTTGTCCTTCCTTTTCTTTTACTTTTCTTGCTTGTGTTTGTTGCTCTTCATGCTAGTTTAGGTTAGTTTAATTACATCTCTCGGTTCTTTGTTGATGCTATACATGTGTTGTTAGTTTCCGTTTAGTTCACTCCTAGGTTTAGCTAGTTTCCATTTTTCTTGGCATTTAGGAGTAGTTCTTGATTGCATGGATATTGGAGTAGTTTGAGTATTGAGATTCATTCGTTGCAGCGAACGTAAGTCATTACAGTGAACCTGCTTCACTTTCAGTCGCTGTAGCAAGTGAAACTGCTCCAGTGACTTTGATTCCCCTATTATGCATCTATTACCATGTTTATGCTATTTGCTTTATCCATCTGAACTCCAGCAACTCTTGTCTATTAGCCTCCCTGCTTTATACTTTCAAGTACATTTTCATCTACGTTTTAGCCTGTTCTGAACGGTTGTCATGTTCTTTTGTAGGTCCTTGGCTCCTAAACATCAACGCCTCACCCAGAGTTCCTCTAGCTGCTTTCCCACCCCCTACTGACCTATTCAGGTTTGAGAATATAGCTGTAGAATGGACTTTCCAAAGGGCTATGCATAGGAGGCCCTGCTTATTTGAGAATAGAACTTTATATGACGACCCACAAGAGCAAAAGTCGTAGGGAGTACTAGATGACAATGAAGCCAGTGATTAGGGCTTTCTCCTAGATGTGGCCATGCCACCGGCTAACATCTCCTGGGTTTGCGAGTTCTATCCGAACTTATGGGATAGATCAGTAGACACTATTTTTTTCGAAGGAGGCAGGTTCCCCTCACTGCTGACAGCATTTGCACTATCCTGGCCCTACCTAAGGACCCTGAAGATAGAGAGACAAATAACTATTAGTTGCTTCTAGATGATATCCAAAATATGGATCTGGGAGAGATTAAGGATAAGCTGACTCACCCAGGGAGTGACTAGATATATAGTCAACAGAACATACCACACTTGCTCCCTGATGCTCACTTGACATTAGAGGCCCAAGCCTGGATACGTATCCTCTTCTCACACATCATCCCTTGCACTCATGTCTTAGATCTCAGCCTTGACAATGATCTCATCCTTTTCTGACTGGTGGAGGGCAAGAAATTCAATCTTCCCTCCAAGATATTAGATCACATAAGAGAGGACCTTTCTACTGCTATTCGAGTAGGGTTGCCATACCCTGTACTGATTACTAGGATAGCCACCGCTTGTGAGGTCCAGCAACTCCCAGATGACCTCCTCCAAACTAGATTCCTTTCTATTATTATTGCTAGCTTCCTACCAAAGGATGTTGCGGCTAAGAAAAAGGCCAGTGCAGGTCCTTCTACAAACAACCCCTTTCAAGCACTACTAGCTGGGATGAAGAAGCTCAAGACACAGCAGAGGGAGAAAGCTTGAGGGCTCAAGTAGAGCCTCCACCAGTACATCATAGATATTATTGCTGCATCTGAGTATAGGATTATGTGAGGATTGCTAGGCTAGAAAAGCAAATGGCCTGGAGGTTGCAAGAGGATTCAGGGCCATTAGATGTCGACCAAGAGGGCTTGGACTCAGAAAAAGAGACCTCAGATGATTGAGTCGAGTTTATGCTTCTTTCCCCTTATACACTTTGTTTGTTACACTTTTGTATATCACTGAGGATAGTGCTTTATATAAGTTCGGGGGGTGATTTACTTTTACATGACCTTTCTTTTTTCTCTCCTTATATCTCTTATGCTTTTATTTTTATTTTTCTTGTTCAATTACTTCCTCTATTCTATGCTTGGAACTTATTTTCAATGCTTTCATAGCACTTCCTACACTCATATGTGTTGCTTTTGTGTTTAAATCTGAGCATTTATGTTTTGTTTTACTTGATTCCTCTTTTGTTGTAGATAAGTCATGCATCTACAAAAATAAAATAAAATAAAATAATAAGTTGGGTAATTTGGTGAGTTAATGAGTCATTTTGGTCACACATATCCTTTAAGTCATTGTTAGCACTTGTTTGAAATTTTTGGCATTCAATTTCTGTTTTGAGCGTTAAGCATTAGATTGATCTTGATTTTGATTGATTGGTTGGAATTCGCTTGTGAGCTTTTGAGCCTAACTAATGATTGCCTAAATTGATTGCTCTCATTTTTGTTCTGGTTTGGATACTGATATTGCTTACCGTTCTGAAACTTGCCTAATTCTTTTTCAAAGCATTTTCAATACATTGCTTGGTATGTATGTGATTGAGGCATTTATTTTGTTTTTCTTTAACCACTTGGCCTGAAAAGCTTACCCTCTTGCATGAACCCTTATATACCCCCATTTTGAGCCTTTAACACCCTCTTTCTTTGTCTTAACCTGCTACCATAACCTCAAGTGAAAAATAATGAAAAAAATACCTAACTTGAGCCATTGGTGAAGTTTTTGTGCTAGAAATCAAGTGTAGGGGAAGCCTTTTTGAACCAATTGTGATCTTTGAAAAAGATCTCCATGTGAACTGTAGGTGAATCAGTGAAAGTTTTTGTAATTGGTTTATCTTTTGAATATAAAAAAAAAGAAAAAGAAATGTAAATAACATCAAAAAAAAGAAAAAAAAAGTAACCAATTCACCACTTGCTTTGAATAAGAATGCATCACTGTATAAGTCACATCAATCCGGATTCTTTTTAGGACCACCATTGGTTTGATTATGGGCTTCTCATTCACATATCCTTGATGTTAGCATACACCTTTGCTTTTCTCAGACTTAAGTTTAGCCCACATATCCAAATTTTATCCGTCCCTAAGTCAACCCTGCTATAACCTCGAATAAGACCTCTTGATGCATGTTTTTGTTTGTGCTTGAATTGTGGTCATTAAGATGAAGGGTGAGCTTATCGAATGCGTTATATAGTAAAGTGTTTGATTGTTGTATTCTCTCATACATTTGAGTGAACTGATCAAGTGACATCTATATGAGAATCTAATCCAAACACTTATTTTTTGATATGATCTATTCTTGTTTTAAGCTCTTATTTGATGATTGAGTTGCTAATTCTTATTGTCGGTGCTTGCAAGTGTGACCAATTGGGCTTCATTATCTTCTTTTTCCACCCCTTTGTAGATATCTTCTCTGTCCATGTTTTTCTTTGTTTTGTTTCTCATACTCCTTGAACGAGGACATGCAATTGCCTAAGTGTGGGGGAGTTAATAAACACACTTTTGTAAATATTTTCCCTTTTACACTTGGTGGTTTTGTATTCTTTTTTAGCTTAATTTCCATTATCTTTTCAGGAATTTGTAACTAACTCTCTTTGCGCAACCTTAGAGAGTGCATTGTGGAGTGGAGCTTGGAACATGCATGAAAGAAATAAAGGGAGCTGGATAGAAGTCTTGCCTAGATAGCTTCACTGCAATGAGCATCAATCGCTGCAACAAGCCTTGAAAACAAAGCGTGATCAGGATTGGGGACAATTTTACTGCAACGAGCCTGAGAAGTGGCACCAATGGAGATATTTAAGCCCACTAACTGTAGCGAGTTTTACAGGCGAACCTGAAAGTTTGATCTTGTAATTTTTACCCACGTAGTCCTCTTTTTAGCAAATTTTATGATGATAAAAGGCTCTGAAGCATGAAGTCTAAGGCATTCTTTGCCAAATTAGGAAATAGAACTAGGTTTAGAGAGAGTTCTTCTCTTCCTTTTCTTTTTCCTCTCCTCCTTCAAGAATACATTGATACACATAGCTTGGGATATTTTATGCAGATTTCCATCTCTAATTTCTTTATTTCTCCTCTTTTGCTATTTGTAACCTCATTCATGGAGGAGTAGTGCTCTTGCTAGCTCAAGGGATTCAATAGCTAAGGTTGTGTTTTGAAACATTGTTGATTTTAATGCAAATCCTTGGTGTTATTCTCTTTCTCTTTGTGTTTTTCCTCTCTTTTCATGTTTATGATTCATATGCATCTTAAGTAAGGTGTTGTTATGTGTATGTGAGCATGATTTGTAAGCATACATATCTTAGCTTGTTGATTGAATGCATACTAATTGATTGATTGGTGAGTATTTAGATAACCAAGAGAATAGAGATATTTCTTGATTTAGAATTAGGCTATGACAATTGGCCTTTTATGTGATTCATACATTTATGTATTGTGATTACAATTATTTTAGGTGTATGTGCTTAACATTATCCTCTAATTGATAAACTTTAAGGAAAATTGCTAGCTAACTGTGTTGATTAGCACATAGTTCCTTACTAGGTGTTTGATCTTTTGCTATGATGATGATTAACACTCCCTAGCTTAAGAATCTCCTAGGCTAGCTCTCTTTTATTATTGCTAATCTTAATTACTTGCTATTTCATTCTCTTATGCAATAAAACCCCCCCTTTAAAATTCTAACTAATTAGCTTAGATTCCTTGTAAGACGACCCAGGTTGTACATCACTATCTAGGCGCTTTGTGCAACTCAGTTTGGGAATCTAAATTCTTGTTAAACTTGGTGTTAACAACAGCTTGCTACCATAATGCCCTGATTCCAATTTTTCCTTAATTAGTTAATTAATGGATAATCAATCATCCATAATTAATTTTAGTCTCTTGGTAACTAAACTGAATAATTACATCTCTAATTATGATTAGTTAGTTTAAGAACTAAAAAGTGTTGTGATGATGTCTTGTGTTATATGTTTTGAACATTTTAAGATTCCACGTAGGTGAAATTTGGGTGTTCCCACTTCAAATTTAAATTCCCAAATACATGAATAAAATAATATTTTGTTTGAAACTTAAAGTGTATAAAATAATATTTTAATTTACGTCTTACAACTATTTTATATCTTTGTTGTGATATTTCAAAAATAGCCCTTACTTAGTCTCTCACACATACACATATGCCTTTACCCTCACTAAATTTAAAGAAACCCTAACCCCTCACCTATACAAGTCCGCTAGCCATATAATCTCATAAAACCCTAAATCCTAAAACCCTAAACCCTAAACACACACACATACACACTCTTTTATTCTTCCAAGATTCTCTTATCCTTCTCCTTCTCTTCTTCATCCTCTCCACCAAAACCTCCTAAAAATCCAAACACTTTGCAGAGTAGCTACAATCTTTGGCTCCACTTTATTAAACACTAAACCCTAACCATTTTCCTTCTTGAAGCTTATTATCTCCACATCCAATAGCTGTTGGCCACCACTATTAAGGAGCCAAGGAGAAGAATACTTTTTTTCTTTTCTAACTCAAATAGCTTCCAGACATTACTTTCCTTTATGTTGTAGGGGACTTTCTTTTAAAACTTATTGTCTGTTTTGTTATTTTGAACCCTAGCTAAGGATTTACATGAGTTTTGCTTTTATTTTAATATGAAGTCTAAAATTGGAATTTGTGTGGCTTAGGTTCAATGTTTGTTAACATGGGTTGTTGAGAAATTGATTTATGAACTCCCATTCCCTTCCCCTAATTTTTTACTAAGCTTAGGTTTTAGGATTTGGGATGAAATTTTGTATTTTTGTTAATTGGATGATTAATATTGTATTGGAATAATGATTTTGGAAGTGTGAGAATCAAAGCTTAATGAGGTTATGATTAATGTAAATGCCCTTGGGTTTTTGGCCTTAAGGGTTTCTAAAAGCGTTTTTTTATGTCCTTTAGAGAATGTTGTAAAAATGAGTTTGTTTCAAGACTAGAAATATATTTGATGTATAAGTGTATTAGAAATAAATTTTTCAGCCCCTCGTTTCTTGCTGCGGTGGCAATATTGGTGCAAGTAAAGGATGTTTCGGTGAGTTTTGTCCTCTTGATGAAATCTGACAAAGATTTGGTTATGATGTGATGATAAAACACTTGGAAGTGTGAAAATAGGAATTTTACTTATTATGAGGCTTGCGAATTTAAGTTGGACAATTGTGGCCATTAGGTAATTGTTATTGTGTAAAAATAGGAATTTTAAAAGAGGAAAATGTAAATTTTGATGTGGCTAAGTTAGTTACAATGGAGTATGTGTTTTCAACCAAACAGGGGATTTGGAATCTTGAGTTTGAATTTTTGTGTGTTGATTTGATTGGTAGTGTTGTTGTGTTGGTTTCATGGTTCTAAAAACCAAACTAGTCTAGCCAATCTGATATCCGGTCTGATTATGCCTAAAAATCACCTCTTTAAGAACCGGCTGAAAACCACTATGAACCACCCGAAAACTGCCAAATCGGCCAAACTGGCCCGGCAAAACTGATTTGATAGTTTTTTATATAAAAAATATGCAAATTGGCATCATTTTGGGGTTTTTTTTCCTTTAAAAAAAAGCCTAAAATCTCTTTTTTTTCCCCTTTTTTCCCCCTTTTTTTCAATATAGGAAATAGTAACTTAAAGATTTGATCTATATGAATAATGTTTATTTTGATTAAGGGATGAATTATGTTATGTTTTATGGGTTTTGTTGATGCCTAATTTAATTTTCAGTTATTTTATGACATATTTTATTTTATATTTTTATATGTTTATGTAAATACAGGTTTTATTATATACTGATTATATTCTAGTTGAACTCTCAATTGAATCGGTTGAACCTCTAAACCTCTGAACCCTTGCCCTAACCTGTTCGAAGTGCAGTCTTGTTTTTAGAACCATGGTTGGTTTAATAACTCTAAAAGAGTAAAGTAGGAGTTTTATGAAGCTTTTGATAATTGTATGTTCCTATTCCTAATTTTGACCTCAAGGGGAAAAGGAGGGTTTGGAAATGAGCTTTATGATGTGGGGTAGATACGTGATGTGTTTTTGTCCAAATTGATGGCTTAAGTAATATGGAATTTATTTGTGTAGAATTGGATTATTAGCTATGGAGTTATATCTCCTATGCAAATTTATTTCACTTTTATGTCACTTTGAATGTCTCTTGATGATTGGGTTGGTTATGTGAAGCGAGTTGTTGTGCTAGTTGGGAGCACCATAAGGACTATAAAGCCATAGCTTCCTGAAATTTGGGCTTGGAGATAGCACATGCCTAGGATCAGCTATCATCTTTACTGCTTACTATTTGTGATCCTAATTCCTTTTGGCATGTAGACTATGTTTTACACTTGACTTATGTTATGTTTGTGTTCTCAGATTATGTTATTTTGAGGGTTACTTATTTGAATTTGAACCTTTGATGGTTGACAATTACCTATCAAGTTGCATTTTTTGGTCCATCGAGTATTATGATTATTTTCCTAAAATGAATATATTTTAAAAAATAAATTAGATTATCATCAATTTTTGTCAAATACTGTTAGATACGGCAACCAAATCATCATTGATTTCTAGAAAATGCATATAATTGCACTATTTTGAGGATTCACATTTTCTTCTCTATTAATGTAATACCTCGGATACATGTATCCGTAGACAAGTTTCATATGACTTCAAGATCTCCCAGGACCCACCTGTGTTGCTGAGAAGGCCCTAGATGTATGAAAGACTCAAAAGAGCAGAGTTTGGTGTTGTTGTCACTACTATAGTGGTCCCATGTTGTTCAATGAATGGCATTTAGGGCGCCTTGACCGCTATAGTGGTGCCCTCGATCGTGAATAGTGCAAAACAATGCAATTTTGATTGATGAGACCCCCACCCTATATATACCACCAAACTTAGGATTTCTTCCGTATTTCTGAACCCTTGCTCCCAATCCTTTTTTCCTACCTCCTCTCTCCCATCCTCCATTGACCCTTCTCCTCCCAAGGCTCAAAGGTAAGAGATCTTATTGGTTTGTCATCTTCTTCTTCTCCATTTCATGTTCTAGGGTATGGGTTGCTAGTATTCTTAATTGTTGTTAAGTGGGGGTGCTCCCCTAATGTTGTTAGGGCTAGATTAGAGTTGTCTAGAGATTAATCATAGGTCTATGTTGCTTTATGGCAGTTGTTGGTGTCATTCCAAGCTCTCAAGATCAAGTTGATGATGCCCACATACTCCCGACCTTAAACAGTGAGTAGGTTCAAACCCATAACCTTATTTTCTTGTCATTATGAGTATCTTATACATTATGATTTCTAATTATGAGACTAGAGATGATAATATGTATAGAGTATGATTTTATAGGCTATCGTAGAGCTCACAAAAATTATGATTTATGATGATAGTATGAAAAATATGTTTTAAGTAAACCATGGGATCGTGATTTGATCATTGCATGCCATAGAAGTGTTTTATATGCACATGAAAGAATTTGTCAGAGAATACATGATTTAGTAAGTTTCCTAAAATTGTCAATGCGAGTTATGGTTTTATGATATTGGTATGTTTTCAAAGCATTTCAGAAAGATTTTAGATTATCAAGTTAATTCATATCGAAAAGATGTAGAGCAAAGTATGATTTATCCCCATGAACATCGATGTTATTATGATTTCAGAGTTTTTATGATTATGAACCCTATTATTTTGAAGTATGAACTTATAACTTCAGCTTTATGGCATAATGAAATATGGAATTCAGTGTAAGTCATAGTAACTTCTAGATACATACTTTGTGGGCTTGAAATTGGAATACCTACAAGCTAGTAATCCCTTGGGCATGATTTCATAGCCACAGTTATGCTCAATCAGATTGTCAGAGTTATATAAGTCCATAGCTCTTAGATGTACAAAGGGCTTAAGAGTTTTCAGATTTAAATAGATTTTGTTCAAACTAGTTTAGACGATAAATATAGAGAAATAGACAGTTAGTTAACGGTTGTGAGAGATCATTAATCTTGGTACCAAATTATTCGCTAGAGGACAATATGACTTCCAGCATATTCAGAGAAAATGGGACCTACATAGGTGCCCATAGTTTGTTCGCCAAGGACACAATTTGCTAGGGACCATTAAAATTTCAAGCAGAAGCTCTTGTTTGCTAGGGACTGAGCACCACTTTTCAGTTGATAGAAAAAATTATTATATGTGTATATATATATATATATTTATCATGTTCAGCAAATACTATTTCTTGAGGCTCTATCGCACCCTTAGTTAAAATGATTTCATGATTGATTATGAATTCACAAATGCTTTTTTATGAAACTATGGAATGAAAAGTGTTTTGTTAGATAGCTATGTATGTAACTATCAAATGGTCTATGATTGATGCATGTATATCGCATTATGTATATTCCTTAGTTGTCCCATGTAAGTGATGTGTGAGAATCCATTTACTGAGTCTATTGACTTGCCCCTCTTCTTTCCTCTCATAGTTGCAGGTATAGATACCATTTTGTCATCCATCTAGTAAACGTAGCTATTCCTAGTGGTGAGCCTTATTTTGAAGTAAGGCTTGGTGTAGGTTCATGTTAGTATTAAAGTGTTCTAATAGATGTACAGGCAAGATCCGAGTCATGCATGTCTTTTGAGATATTGTAGTTATTTTCAAAGTTTATGTATTTCCCTATATGTTTTTAGAGTTCAAGTATGAATTTGAGGTAGACTATGGTTAAAGATTTATGTAATAAGCTAGAGATGTATTTATGACTCAGTCTTCAAGTATTAAACTGATTTTTAGAGCATGATTAAAATGTTTTCAGAGTTATATATGTGAATGCTTCAATTTTTATGTTTTCGAATATAATGTTTTAATTAGAGTAAATGATAATAATATAGAAGAAAATCATATTTTAAGTATGAATGTATGATAAATTGTGCATTTAGAGAGATATGTTAACTAAAATGCTTACATGGGGATGAGATTCCTCACATGCCGATTACGTTTCCAAATTAAGTTTTGACAATTAAACTCTCTTGACAAAAATGTGAAAAGCATCTATTTGAACAGAAGGTGATTAGTATAATTAAAATTATCATTTTCTTCCCATTATTGATGTCCTGTCATTCATTTATAATCATTGTTGTGCCTATGTCAAGCTATATTTTTTTAATTTTTGGGTATTAATAAAATTATAATATATATATATTGTAATTTATATTAATTTTAATACATTGATAGGATTAAAATATTTTTAATATTATCCAATCAAATTTCTTAATAGCACTTGTATTTTTATATTAATTTTAATACAATGGCAATGTTAAAGGATAACTCTTGATCATTAATGATCGTAAGATCTTCCCCATACTATCATTTTTTATATGAATGAATGACAATGATTATTAATTTTCAATACTAACCTTCAAATGTGATCCAATGTTCAACCACAAATTGATCATATATAATTTCCACATTGGCAGTGTCAGGACCCATCCCAAGCTGTGACTGATGTGTAGAGAATACGTCCTCTACACAAGCTAAACATTCAATCCACGTAGAAAATCGGGAAAAGACTCCCCTAAAATGTGGACTATCCCAATATAAGGAGATACACGCCTGCCTAGACCACAACCATTCAACCATGGCCTTAAGCAGGCTCCCTGAGCATGGTTTGATGAGTCCACATGACTGTGTCTTCTTTATTCATCGCACTAATCATGACTTTGTTATTGATACTTTATGTTGATGACATGATCTTAAGGCTTGCTTGAGCAAACAATTTGAGACGACGAATCTTGGTCCCCTCAGCTATTTTTTGGGCCTTGAAATTCTATCATATGTTGTGGCCTTTTTTAATCTCAGGCCTAGTATACTTCTAATCTAATTTCCTGAGTGGATCTCGCAAATAGCCGCATGAAAAAAGAACCCTTAAATGGGTAAGCCAAAGAATTGAGTTTAGGTGGAAGTCAAATGGTCTCTCGTGGATTGTTGACCAACTTATTAAATGATTGCTAGATCTGTTGTTTACTTGTTTGAGGTGGTTTCCTCTGGCGTTCGTGTTTATCTTATGTGCCTTACTCCCTTCCCCTTGTGGTGGATCATCAACCACCTTCTATATCTAGAGACAACATTTGGTCTTGGTTGGGTAAAGGTGTCGCTGATGATGATCACGTTGCAAGTGAATGACAAGGGGGCATGAACGGTTGAATCGTTCTGAGAATGTCACCGCCCAATGGAGGCCAAAGAGGTGCAACGCATAGATTGGCCAGAAGAGTTTATTACTATCTCGGGTGATACATTTTGTATAGATGCCTTGAGGATCTCAAGTTTCATGTTACAGTTTTCATTCCTCCAAGTTTTGAGCATTTTCTGTTTTGATTTGTGTACATATTTGTGCATTAGTACATAGTATTTTGTGGCATTGACTTGTGTGTTTTGTTAAAGTGACTCTTAGTATTTTGTGGCTCCTTTGAAGATGTATATATCAATGTAGTTATTGCACATTTTTTTAAGAGTTGAGTCTCATTTACGTATAAAAAATTCACAAAACAGTTTTTCCCAATTTTTGGTCGCACTCTCCTCCTTTTTTTTTCCGGTGTCTGCAGTCAAGTTGTATTCTACTTTCAATAAAATTATGCCACTTGTAACCAACTAGCAGGACTCTACAAATCACAGGGTTATATTTTTCTAAACTAAGCTTAAAATCGTGCAGTCGAAGTTCAAACAGATAGCAGCACTAAACTCTGTCATGTCAAACAAAACAACTCGTGTTTATCTGTCGCGAATTTGATGATTTTCATAGGGTCCACAAATTAGCACATGCGCGCCCGCATTTGAATTTCATCCGATTGGATCGTCAAAGCAAAGTGGATGATTGGATTCCAGCGACTATTAAACTGGGAAACTTAATAAAATAGCACAAGTAATTGATTTGATTCATGATCATACTATGATCTCACGCTGGACTTTTCTGATTTCATCTTTGCTTCGAAGTCGGCGAGGTCCAATTTGTAGCTTTCTGCTCTCGTCACATTACTGTGCATACATTAATACATATCATATGCTTTACTCGATCTTCAACAGTCAACTTATTACGAAGGCATTTTATGCTTACTGATCGATGCGCAAACTCCCGACTCCATTGACTACTTACGCGTAATGATATGTGTAAATAAGTCACATGGATGATGGGTTATTGAGCTATGCCTGAATAATAATGTCTTAATACAAATCGGAAAGTTTGTCACAAAAGCTAAGAATCACGTGATTGGTATCTAACCATATTGTGCTTTCGCGGGATTTATCTTGCTTGGGGAGATAAAAGAAAGCCCAGAGATTATGGTCAGGTCAAACGTGATAGGGAATATTTATTTCTTTCCTTTTTTAGTAATGTTTGGTGTATAATAAAATTACATAATAAATGCATACCAAATATATTATTACCATTAGATATGCTGAATGAATAAAATAAGTAGGGATCATAGATGACATCCAAAAGTAATAAGATATATAATATGTATTTATTATATAATTTTATTATAAATCAAATATTATTCTTTATTTATTTATTTATTTTTTTTGGTGGCCGGGGGAAGTGAATCAGGTGATATGGACGCTTAATGGAGGCTAGAGATAATTAACAAGTTGTCATGAAAATTGAAACTTCCCGCCAGTTTGAATATGTCAAAAGTGTGCTTATTTAACACATGGAAATTCGACCAAAAAAGGAAAAGAAAAAGCACATCGAAATCATAAGAAGCAAAATGCTTAAATTTCTTTCTTGGCGACGAATTTCGGGTAAAACTTTATTGTTTGATTCTTTTGAAATAAAATACTCAAAAGAATCTCATGAAGGAAAGAAGATTTGCGTGGTTAAATTCTTTTGAAAGACAAGCATTTGGAATTTGAATATATTAGGATATATATATATATATACAGCGATCATAAAAGTGGACATTAATTTACTAGAGAAATTAGACATGATATAAGATACGTTGTGGTACAGAAAAGTCCCATGTGACTTTTTTTTTATTTGATATAACTATTTAAAGAAATAAATAAATACACAAATTCAAATAAAGCTTCAGTAGTAAAATTATAAAAATTTTGAATTCTCATTTGCATACTTAATAATAAATGGAGAAATGATGGTTCACTAAGATCATACTAATTAAAGTAATTTCGATTATATTAAAAAAATCATACTGTTGTCTAATTCTAGGTAATCGTTATACTTAATTGATATGCAGATCGATTATTCATAATTTTATTAAAAAGAATATTTTATAATTTACTTTTTTTGGTAACAATTAAACTGTCATTTTCAAACATATATGAGGCTGATATCTTTTTCATCCTAAAAAAAAAAAGCGAATTTTGATTTTGGTCCTCGAAAAAAATATTATTTAGTTTTAAACCAAATATTTTCAAAATTATTTGATTTTACTCTCTGAAATTAGTCTATCTTTGTTAAATACTGAGTTAGGTGACAAAAGGCCGCATGATCCAATTCTATATAGTAGTTAGTGGTCGTATGTGTCACAACATAATTGTATGTGTCAAGATTTTTACTCAATAACCCATCAAACTCAACTTATTAACACATCTTACCAAACTCATTTTACAATAACATTTTGACACATAGTTATGATACGTCTACGCACAACTAGTGATTAGCATATGGGACTTGATAACGACATGGTTTTTGTTACTAGGCTCAATATCTAATAAAAACAAGCTAATTTCAAAGACTAAAACTAAATAGTTTTAAAATATTTGGATTAAAATAAAATAAAATATTTTTCAAGAATCAAAATCAAAACTTGTTAGTTTTTCAGGAACCAAAATCATATTTGAGTAAAATTAACTTACCGTTTTTATGGATTAGGAAATTATAAGTATTTGTGCAAAATCATAACAATAATATCCTGGTCATGCAAATGGAACGATTTTAGTACTCATAGTTAGTATCTATTCTTTTATATGTGTTTAAAGTATATAAAAGATTTAATCATTACATTCGATAATAGATACCATAAAAAAAAAAACTAATAACTCTAACGATGATAATAATGTGGATTTAGTACCTCTAATTTAGATTTTTTTTTCTATTGATGTGACTTCGTTCCAACATTGATTTAGTACTACTCGGAAAACAAATGATACAGATTTAGTTCTTATAAAACTATTGATTTTATATTAAAATTTTATAGATTTTCTAACTAAAATATATATAAATAGTACATAGGTTCTAGTATACCTTTTTTTTTCTAATAGCACAGAGAAAATAATAATTTAGTCAATTATTGCTTATTCCAACTGTTGGCTAGTAGTAGGGGCCAGAAGGAGCCGGGCCCACCCGTCTTTTTATTTTTCATTAGTTCCTTTCAAGATTGCAACCTATTTTTTTTGATAAATTAAAGATAGTAACGTTAGACATTCAAAAATATATTGACGGAACTTTTTTTTTGTTAAAAAATCACAGGATTTATTGGATAAAATAAAAGAATTTATCTAACTAGTATTTTTAAGACACTTGTTAATGAGTTAAATATAGAAATTCTAGTGTTGAAAAGATAAAATTTGATGTTTTCAAAGTAAAGCATCTAAGAATACTGATTAAAAAAACTCAAAATAAAATTATGTTTAAATATTAACAATTATATTATATTATTTTAAAAATAAAATTTCAACAAAATTTATTGTCTGACATATTTCGCCTACCAAAGATTGTAGCATTGGATGAGATTCGTGGGGCAGTGCCTGATCAAGAAATTGAATCTTACATGTGAAATACATACAGTGGACCTAAAAAAAAAAAAAACCTCCTTTTTGATCTTTGATAAAATATTTCAAGAAAATAAATATTTTTCATGATCCTTCGTAATTTAAATAACATAAATTAATTCCTGACTACTTATAAAAATATATCAATAAATTAATCTCTAATAAAAATATAAATATGCAAATAGATCCATTAAAATACTAAAAATAAACTAATTTAATTGTCTTATATTTATAATTATGAGGGATCATAAAATTGTTTTCTTAAAAAATCATTTTATTCAACGTAATTTTTGTTATAAACCGACTCGGAGCCTTGCTTAAAAAGGAATTAAGCACAAAAAGGGAATAATTTTTTGTCTCTGCTTTTGCGAATAATTTTTTATCCTTCCATACATAAAAAGATAAAAGATATTCACATTGCAGACTACAGATAAAGGTGTGATGACATGTCGTTTGGATCCAAGGAGATAAATAGTTTAATATTCCATATCTTCAGGTAAAATTCTGATTGATGATCCATTAAATATGATTTTATAGCCTCATAAGGGTGTTCTTAAACATCCTCTAAATATTAAATAAGGTAAAATAGTGGATATAATTAATCTCTTGAAAACTTAAAACATAATGGATTCTTTCTTCATTTAATAAAGATAAAATTATCAAATTCGTCCCTCTAAAATTTTTAATTAACTAAATTGGTTCCTATAAAAAAAACACTCTTAAATTGGTCTTTGTAAAATTAAATAGTCAGATAAATTAGTTCCTAAAAAAAAAACTCTCAAATTAGTCCTTACAAAAGTAAATTATCAAATAAGTTACTCTTCATTACCTAACTTATCAGAGTAACTAATTTGGCTGATTATTCAATTTGTTCTATTTGAGTTTTTATAGGGACCAATTTGAGAATTTTTTTTATAAAGACTAATTTAGTGAATGCAAAATTTTAGAGAGACAAATTTGATAATTTTATCTTTAATAAATAGAAAGAAGTTTAGCAAGATGTTTATATATATATAAACACACACGATGTTACATGTTCTTTCTTTTTTATAGAGGCACATGTTCTTTCTTTTCTATAGAGACTAAGGATGTTACATGTTCTTTCTTTTTCTTTCTTTTATTTTTCATCTTTTTATAAGTGGACGTTGCATGTTTGTTACATTAGTGAACATGTCGGGTTTTGTGACTAAAACTTTTAAAAGTCTGGGACACGTTCAATTGATCTATATGAACCAACTTTTACTATCCTGTTTTGAAATTTGGTGCAATTTACTCAAATTCTCTATTATTTTTAAAAGGAAAAAAGTAATATTTAAATTTTTTTTATGGGTCTTATATTTTAAATATATAAAAACATATATTTTCAATATAAAATTTTCCATTTCTGATTCCTTAATAAGTGTCCTAAATCCTTTTTAAAATTTGTTTAGGAAGTCATTGAATTTATAAGATTATTATACCAATCTCATTCCCTTAGTTCGAAAAATTATATGTAAATAGTCTCTACAGCAAGTCAGTCACATGGACAAAAAAGAGCAAAACAAGAGTGATTATCATCAAATCTTAAAGGAAATCAGCGTATTTGGCCTAAAATTATTACACTATCCTCTCTTCTATTTACACATTGCATAGAATGTTGAGGAGAGATTAGTATCACTTGACTACACATAAAAAAAGAAGAAGTTAGGATAAAGTTTAATAAACCCAAGGAAAATAAGTGTAATTTTTCTAATGTTGGAAACCAAATAGAAACATGAAAATTTGGCTAAATAATGTGTATAAACTTATGTAAATGACTGTACAGATAGAGGGTGTCTATTTAAGGACTAGAGCAATACATATAGAGAATAAAAAATTAAATCAATCTAATCTTATTCTGATACAAAACTAATACAAATCAATTTACAATCATAATATATAATAATATCCAATCATATCATAACATCCCCCATCAAACCCAAGTGGGTGGTGATAAGACCAAATTGAGTTTGGAAAGCAAACCAAGAAAGTGACCAAATGATGAGCTTTGATGACCAAATCAGCAAGTTGATCAAGAGTGCAGTAGATGAAGACCGCAATGAATAATGTGTTAGCGAATGAAATGACAGCCAATCTCAATATACTTAGTGCACTCATGGAATGCATCATTATGTGCAATCTAATAAGAACCTCATAAGTAGTGTCAACAAGAGCTTGGTACTTGGCTTTAGTACTGGAATGAGTAATCGAAGTTTGTTTCTTGCAGTGCCAGGAAATAAGAGAATCACCACAAAAGATACAATAGCCAATGGTAGAACGATGATCAGTAGGCTCAACACCCTAATCAGCCTCAAAATAAGCTCAAAGAACCCAAAGAGGATCAACAGAGATGAATTCCATGAAGCAACGTTCCCTTGACATATCATAGAATGTAAGGAATAGTGGCATAATGAGTAGAACGCAAAGTAGACATAAACTGACTTACCAAGTGAACAACATATGAAGTGTCTAGCCGTGCAACTATCAGATAGATCAAGCTTCCAACTAACTAGCTATAAGAGTAGGTTTGTCCAAGACGGTACCATCCATAGGAGTAAAGCGCATATTAGGTTTAAGAGGTGTGGATTATATGCAACTATCTATAAGAAAAGCTCTAGAGATAAAGTCAGATCCATACTTTGCTTGAGATAAATAGAAGTCATCAGCAGAGAAAAGAACTTCAAGACCTACAAAATAGTTGAGGGGTCCAAGATCCTTCATCTCAAATTAATTGATGAGGAAGGCCTTAAGATCTACAGTACCAGAGGTATCATTCCCATCATTGATAATATCATCAACATAAAGTAACAGTAATGTAGTGCCATGATCAATTCAATGAATAATGAGAGTAGAGTCATGAAGACTTATCAAAACCCAAGTTGACAAATAGTGGAGTTAAACTTGTCAAATCATGCATGGGGGAGCCTGCTTAAGGCCATACAAAGCCTTACGAACAAGACAAGCTTTACTTGGTGGATAACTATAGCCAGAAGATGGTTGCAAATAGACTTCTTCGATTAATCACCACTGAGAAAGGCATTTTTCACATCCACTTGTCTAAAGGTCCATTTTTGAGTAGCTGCAATAGTAAGGAGAACTCAAACAGATGTGATATGAGCAATGGGAGCAAAGGTCTCCTCATGATCAATACCATAATCCTAAGTGAAATGTTAACACCCTAATAATCCCATACTATACTTAAGACATATTAGGGGCCATCTCTTGTATTTTTATTCAAAACAAAAGTCTCCCTTTTAGATATAGTATAGGTGAAAATCAAAACGATGCAAATGCTTTCCCTTTTTGATCTCTAACCTATGGCCAACCAAAGAGAGGAATGAGACGTTTCTTCCTTCCTATATTTGGTTGAGGCTAGTGAATATGTTTATTTTTCTTACAATATCAAAGATGGTGATCTTATAAGGGCATGTGATTGGCTTTGGTTGAGGATGAAAAGAGTGGAAATGGAAAAGCTCTTGAAGTGAACTTTACAAATTTTAGAGAGTGAAGAGAATGAGAAAGTAGAGAGAATTCTTCTTGTGAGTTTTATGAGTGTGTGAAGTGGAAAGAATTAAAAATGTGAAGGTATAGAGGGGTAAGGAGTGCCATGGCTTTTATGAGGAGAACAGAGATGCATGATTATGGCTAAGCTTAGTCTAGGATGCTAGGATGTATGCAACGAATAGCTAGAAGAAAAAATACTTGGTGTACTCAGGCACTAGGCACATAATAGGTGTAGGGGTAGGCTAGGTATCTTGTCCTCTACAAGTAGCCAATAGCTAAGGGAAGGGAGAGGGAAAGGGAGTAATTGACTGTCCTGGCATCGCATATGTGCAACTAAAGCCTACATGCAACTAATAGGATACAAGATTGTGCAAGATATGTCTCCTAGATCCGTAATTATGGTATCTAGGCTATATAATTAATTATGCTTAGATATGAGAGAAAATGTACTTGAGCATCTTAGCTTAGCCTAGGTACCACTAGGTGCCATGTAACTAATGGAAAGGAGAGAGATATATACATAGGTATGCAAGTGTAACTTTGTAGGGAGCATGCAACCAATAGGGGAAAAGATAGCCTAAGATATTATAATCATGAAAAAACTTTAGAAGGTCTTATGTAAATATTATCTATTGAATATTGTGTAGGCTAGCTAATGGGAAAGAGAGAGAAAATATATTTTGACTAGGTTTTGTTTAGTGTAATCATGAGGTAGGATCTAGTGAAGATTCAGAAGATCTTTGGGCATATTTTCTTATTGAGTGAACACATTTAAATCACATGCTGGAATTTGATTTATTAATTAAAATAATCTTACTAGATAAGGATAGCGAAGATGAAAACTATGGAGTACTTGCATACATCTGCAGATTGTGTAACTTTTGTGTAGGTGTCATTGTCATGCATTCATAGGGATAATTATGTAATTATGTCATTACGGTAAAATTATATTAGTGCAAAAAATTTTCCTAAATTAATTCTATTCCATAATAATTTACACTTTAGTATTTGGATTCTTTATTTAAATTATATTTATCCAAGACCTTATTTCATTTTTTAGAGTAAATCCTCAAGTTAGTCCCTAACAATTTCCGTATTGAAAAAGTTAGTCCTTGACAATTGGAAAGTGTCAATTTGATCCCTGACAATATCAAAAGTCAGACACTTAGTGGTCCCTAGATGGAAAATATTAACGGTGTTAGTGACAATTTCATTACTAGACAAATTGGTTCCTAACATTTGAAAAAAAAAATTCCTCATTCTTTTCCTTCTTTCATCCTCTTCATCACCAACCACCACTACCATCACAGCCACTATCTCTTGTGCACCTTTCATCACCCATTTCAAACATAAACCGAGGCCACCATCACCATCTTCAACCTTCACCCCACAGCTCCTTTTTGGCTTAGCCTAGCTCTGCACAGTAACTAACAAAGTCATTACAGCAACACCATATCACCATTCACACCAATAACCCTTCACACTTCATTAACCTCAACCATGAGCCTTCAAACTAAATCATCAACACCTATCACAATCATCTTTAACACACATTCTTCTTTTATCAGTCCAATTACCCCTACTATAGGCACATATCAGAACCTTCACTACAGTCACCCACTTGGACCATTGCTTGTCTCTACAAAGCCACGACAAGACCCAATAGCGATTGCTACCTATAACAAAACCTTTGCCACTCAACCACGAACCACACCTCCATCTCTGCCCTGTGCCACCAACCCAAAGCCAATGTGAATTGTTGCCACAATGGACACTGCTTCTTCCTTAGTTTCCCTTTGACCACCGCACCTCACCATGAATATTACTCTGTTTTCCTTTTACTCTTATGTGTTGAAACCAATTAAGTTTGGGAATTAGGTTGTTTAGCATTTTATTTTTATTTTTATTTTTATTTTTTTGTCTAAGCATTTTTTTCATTTTTCTCTTTTTTGGGTCTGCACATATAGTAGTGGTGGTGGTGGTGAGGATGGAAAAGGTGAAGAAAGGAAAGGGATAGGAGATGGGGATTTTTTTTTTTTTAACATTAGAGACCAATTTGTCCAGTAATGAAATTGTCACTAACACCATTAATATTTTCCGTCCAAGGATCATTAAATGTTCAACTTTTGACATTGTCAGGAACCAAGTTGACACTTTCTAATTGTCAAGGACTCACTTGTCTGACACTGAAATTGTCAAGGAGTAACTTGGGGGTTTACTCCATTTTTTATGTGATCTTTGATTGGATTATCTTGTCACAAGTAATTGTGACCCATCTTTGTAATCATGACATATCTTTGACTAGATTTTAGAGTAATCATGGCATATCTATATAATCATGACCAATCTTTAAAATAATGAGAAATCTTTTGAAACCTTGATATGTGATCATGACAAATGTTTTGAATTATATTCTTTACTCAGTTTCATGCCTTGTAGCATAATTAATATTGTTCACTACTATGACTTTTTGTAGATTTATAGTCAACTATTGACTTTTATGCTGACTTTTCCACCATTAGGCCAAGTTCAACTATCTCATTATTTACTTAATTACTTGGATTCATAGAATTAATTGAGTATGATGTTACATGAAACCCTTAGCAATCAAACACTATTGAAGCATCCAAAACTGGATCTACATTTGGAACCAGATCATCAGAAACTATCAAAACATCATAAGAAATTATGATCGCATTAGAGGAATCTGCATCAATATGACTAGGAAAAAGATCAATAGTGGTGTTGGTGAAAAAAAGGCTTGGGGTAAAAAGAATGGACTCAAAGGAAGATAAAGATGAAAACTTGTTATGTTCCTAGAATATAACATGAATTAAGACATGAATGCACTGAGAGATAGGATCCCAACAATGGTAACCTTTATGCTCTATCCCGTACCCAAGAAAGCAACAAAGACGAACACGGGTATACTCATAGGGTTGAAGGAGTACAAAATTAGCACAATCAAAAGTTTGAGGGAACTGCAGTTTGAAAGCGGATGATAGAGGCTCTCAAAACGGGAAACATTACCAAGGAGAAAGGACAGAGGATGATTAATGGTGTAAACAACAGTTATACCCTAAGCATGTGTAGGTTGAAAAATGCACAAGAATGGAGGGTTGAATTGTGCTTTGACTTTCTTTCCTTTTACTTTCCTGAAAAACTTAAACAGATACTATCAAATACAAACTTGAAGTGCAGTGGAAATAACGTTACTAAACTTCAGAAAGTAGCTTTATGAACTACAACAAAGATGTAAAAGGTGTATTAAAAAAAGTTCTCTAGAAAACATGATATAATATTCACAAAGTAGTAAATAAAGAGGAGTTAAGGAAGGAGAAAATATTGTACAGAGATTTTTATACTAGTTCAACCAATTCCACCTACATCTAGTTCTCAACTACAATTGAGTTTCAATAAAGCCCTTTCTCAACCCAAGAAAGTCAGATAGTCTTTATGGTAGTGTTCTCAAACTTTTTTCAGTGACCAGTAGCTCACTCCACTATCACACCCAAGTAGTCTTTAACTAACCTCTCCAAGCTAACTCATGAACAGTAGCTCACTCTACTGTCACACTCAAGTAGTCTTTACTTAGCCTCTCTAACCTAACTCACAATGATCACTACCAGATCGGGTTACAAAGGATTGTGTTTGGGTTGTTTCACTCAAACTAACAAACACTTAAGTTTTCATATAATTAACAATATCAAAGCTGAAAAACTTGAATGACTTCTTTCTATCTATTCTTTCGAGAACGAATGATGTTATCTAATAAGAACGCGAAAATAAGATTTTTATAAGGATGAAACTAATTACAAGCTGTAATAACTTACAGATGATGAGAGGAAATTTTTTCAGTGTTTCAGCATACTATTTTTTGCAAAAAGTCTAGTTGTTATAAGCACGACATCTCCTTTTATACTTGATCTACATTTATAACCATTGTCCTTGATCTATTTTCTCAGTGACATGTATTGATCTTCTTTTTGTGTCTTGGAAATGAAGTCTAGAGGAGTAGCTTGATGTGTCAAAGCAGTTGCAAAAGCCGTTATGTAATAGAGGTTTCCAAGTCCACCTTCAGAAATTACTTTTACTTTCTGAACGAGGTTTCTAAACTTTTCCTTCTAGAAGCTAGGGCAGTTAACCAAGTTAGTAGAGGAGATGTCACATCAGTTCTTAACATTTGACTTTAAATTTGAATTTCAAATTTCTCTCCTATACCTGTAAAATGCACCGTTTACAGTGAAATGTGCTTTCTGAAATGCCATCTAAGTTTCTGGACTTCTTTTTGATCTTCTACTCTTCAATCAAAGCTTCTTATGAATGGTATGATTACGATCATGATGATTGAATATGGTAGAACACATTTGCTTCAAAGTTTGATTGAAATTTTTACTTGAGTTGCAATTTTTGAAGTCATGTGTTGCTTTCTGAAGATTTGAGTCTTGTTTTCTTATACTTGAGAATTTTCTTTCATCCATTGAGTATATATACGTTCATTTCATGATATATTTTTCACACGATAACCAAAAGAAGAGAAACTGATGTCTTAACCAATATCACATATTTGAACTACAAAGATAAGGCCAAATTCTAATTTGGGAATAAGGTATGTGCCGGGTACAGTAAAGTTCGATCAGGAGATAGTGCCCTAATATGGCTTATGGGCATAAGAGATCCATCGGTAGTGTGTATAGAAGGTGTAGAGCTATCAGTAGATATGGAAGAGAATATGGTAGATATAGAGGTCATGTGGTTAGAGTAGGTATAGTACTATTCAGTGTTATTTTAGGTGGAAGATAAAGCAATAAGGATTTTACCAGAAAGGGAAAGGAGTTGAAAAAGTTGTCTAAGGAAGGACTCGAGGGTACTAGTAGTTGAGGCATCATTAGCACTAGCAATAGTAATCACAGGCACAGATGTACTACAATGAAAATAAAACCAATCCTAATTAGTCCTTGGTAGATGAGTAGGGCAATATGCAATCAAGCACCCTAGAGATTTATAGTAATAACAAACTCTCGGGTTGATATTTTCATCCATCACATTATCAAAAAGTGCACTTTTGGAGTAGAATTGGTGAAAATGGGCTTAAAAATAGAAAAATCTCACTGAAAAACCTAAGGACAAAAATCTAAGTACCACATAAACAGGTTCCATGTCAACAAGTCAAAGACACATCGACGCCATGTCAACAAGTCAAACCATGTCAGATCCACATCAGTGGAGCGTGGGTCGACAACATAGGAGCAGGTCAAATGGATACATAGAGTAAGTGGCGTATGGTAAATCTGGGTCAGATGTGTGGAGCGTACACGCCAAACCTTCTTCTTGCATGTGGGAGCACATGTGATGTCAAATGGATTCGATTCTTACACCATCATGATCAACGGTAGATGGCACTCACAATGGTGCCACGGTGATGCAAACAGAGCACTAGAAGGAAGGTAATAAAAGGCAGCAACGGAGGTGGCTTTGGGTTGTTTCATGGAACAATGTTTCTTGCAATGGGTTATTGCTCAGAGATAGTGGTTTTCATAGAGAATGTGTCTAGGTGGTGATAAACTATGATAAATCAAGAACCTAAGCTTTTGATACCATGTTAGAAACTAAGAATGAAAAAATAGAAACATAAGAATTTGGCTGAATAATATGTATAACCTGATGTGAATGACTGTGCAAACAGAGGATGCCTATTTATAAGCTTAAAGTAATACATACAAAGAATCAAAAAATAAATCAACATGATCCGAATCTAATGCAAAACCTGTTAAATATCAATTTACATTCATAAATAATATCTAATCATATCATTACACACAAAATTAAATTAAAAAATGTTTTAGGAAATTTCTAACTATTTTGCTTCAAGTGCCAACTTAAGTGTAGTTTGAGGAAATAAGATGCTCCCTCTCTTTATAGCCCACAACAATGATCAAATGCTTATCCTTAGGGTGCCGAATCAATGACCCCATGGGATTTTGACCTTCTTACCAAACAAAAGGCATCATGCACTCTTGGTTGCTATTAATATTATTAGGAAAATTCTAGACATTTAAAATTTTCTCTAGAAATAAATGTAAAAATAATGTGACATAATTAATAGCCTTTAATGATGGAGATGAAACCATCCTCTTCACAATTAGCAAGCAAGATATACGGATGACAACTTATAATTGTTAAGATGGCAACTATCAAGCGAGATTTACATATGACAACTACTTCAACAACTTATAATTGTTAACACGATTTCTACTATATATTCTATTTTTATGTTATCTCTTGCCTATAAAAGAGGCGGTCCTTGTATGCTTGAAATATATTAATGAATGAATTATTGATGTCTCTTCTTTTTTCATGTGTAGGTATATTAGTTTTATATTTTACATTTGGCATCAGAGTTAGATAAGATCCAAGGCCTAATTTTGAATGTTTTTAAGGAAAAAGAGTGTTCTCATGTTTAATAATTTTTAGATTCGATATGGAAAAAAATTATAATTTTGTTTAGTCAGGTCCAAATTAGATGAGAATCTTGATTATAACCATTAGGAGTTTTTTATGACTACGCATATAAAGGATCACAATATTTGGAGCTTTGTAGATCTACGAATACAAAATGGAGCTAATGAAATTGCTAAAAGGAGAAATCAATTAGCTTTGTCTCAAATTCACTAGTTAGTGGATTTTTTAGTGTTTGGCAAAATTGCTAATGCCAAAACTGCAAAAAAAGCATGGCATAAATTAAAGTTATCTTACAAAGGGGTGGACAAGGCACAAAAATCCAAATTGCAGTCTCTACATAGAGGATATGAAAGGATGGAAATGTCCAGCTTAGAAACTACGGAGCAATATTTTTCTCGTGTTATAGATCATATAAATAAAATGAAGGTATATGGAAAGGAGATATCAGATAGTGAAGTGGCTGAAAAAATCCTTCCTACCATTCTAATAAAATTTGATCATGCAGTAACTACTATAATAGAGTCACATGATGCAAACACAATAACAATTGCAAAATTGCAAGGAAGCATAGAAAGCCATGTGGTTAGAATCCTGGAAAAGACAGACAAGGCACATGAATAAGCCTTGAAAAGTCAGGTGAATCTAAATAAATTTGCAAAGTCAAGCTGAAATATAGAAAAAGCAGTAATGGCTATAATAATGGGAGCAAACGAAACTTTTGAGGTAAAGGCTAAGGATTTTAGAGGAAGAAGACGTGGCAATAATTTCAAGTAAACCAATCAAGGAAGAGGTGGCAACAGTTTCAAACCACCTATTCAAGGAAGAGGTACTTGTTCTCAAGAAAAAAAACTAACTTTAATTGCTTTCATTGTGAAAAATTCAAACATAAAACAACAGATTGCAATTTCAAATCCATGAATCAAAACAATTATAGTCAAGGAAGAGGTGGTAACAATTTTGGACCACCTACTCAAGGAAAAGATACTTATTCTTAGGGAAAAAATACTAAATTTAATTGCTTTCACTGTGGAAAGTTCGAACATAAAGTGGCAGATTACAAGTTCAAATCCATGAATCAAAACAATTGTCAAGCAAATGCTGTAGAAAATCAGCACCAAAATATTGGTGAGAATTCTAATCTAGAAAGTTTATGTTTGGCAAGCAGCATTTTTGCAAAAGATGAAAATATATAGTATTTGGATAATGGATTTAGTAATCATATGTGTTAAAAAAAAGGAGTTATTGCTACAGGGGGTTTGATCCTCACTCAAACACATTTCATGACTAGCCGTTTACCTTTTCGGAAGAGCTCCCACAATGAGGGAATTAGTCATTATTACTTACAGTGGTAATCCTAATTTCAATTTAAAAAAAAGGAGTTATTTGATTCACTTGATGAAACTATTAATTCATTAGTAAAATTTGGCTTCAACACACATATTCCTACTTTGGGAAAAGGTCGGATATCAATTAACTCAGATGATGGCTCTCACAATTTTATTTCTAATGTCTTTTATGCTCCTAGTCTTCATCATATTTGTTGAGCATGAGGCAATTGTTAGAAAAAGGTTACAATATACAAATTCATCAAGAATACTGCATAATATTTGACATGAATGAGAAATTTATTGCCAAAGTAAAGATGACTTCAAATTGGCTTTTCCCATTTAAAATTCAACATGAAAATTTTTCTTGCTTGAATTTGAAGATATCAGATGAAAATTGGTTGCATATTTGCTTTGGGCACTTTTGTTTCTCTGGTTTGAATTATCTATCAAAGAAAGAACTTGTTCATGGGTCATTAGTTACTGATATTCCTAATTGTATATGTGAGACCTGCCAAATGCGAAAAAAGCATAGAGAATCATTTCCTACTAGAAAATCTTAGAGGGCAAGAAGTTTATTAGAGGTTGTGTACTTAGATTTGTGCATGGTTGATGTATCACCTCATAGTGGTAGCAGATATTTTATCACATTTATTGATGATTTCAATAGAAATACTTGGGTTTATTTTTTGAAGCAAAAGTCGAAAGCATGTGATACATTCAAGATGTTTAAGGCATTTGTAGAAAAGTAGGGTAGCTGTTGTAAGTAGAAAAACACACAAGAAGGGAGGGTTGAATCGTGTTTTTAACTTTTTCTCCCTTGATTGAAGATCTGAAAAACTTTATTAAACAAAAGGCTACCAAGATGAACTTGTAGTGCAGGGGAGAATAACATTAAATATCTTCAGAAAGTGAACATTTTGAACTTGAGTAAATAAGGAAAGACATATATAAACCTTTTCAAAACTTGAAACTGAAACAAAAATAAATATGGAAATAAAAAGGAAGAGAAAAAGAAGAGAATAACTAACACAAGAAGTTTTATACTAGTTCGGCCAACCTGCCTACATCCAGTTCTCAACAACCGTTGAGTTTCACTACCTCTTCCTCCAACCAGATAAAGAATGAAGATAGTCTTTTTAGTAGCCTTCTCAAGCTATGTCCAGTGACCAGTAGACACCCTTACTGTCACACATCAAGTAGTTATTCAACAACCTCTTCAAGCTGAAACCGTGAGCTGTAAATAACACTTCTGTAGTCACGTTGCAAGTAGTCTCTTATAAGCCTCTTTAAGCTATCTCACACTGATCACTATTAGATCAAGGATACACAGGTTAAATGTTTGGGTTGCCATTCAAATTAACCTACACTCAAGATTTCTTTAGATATACAATGAAGAGAACTTAGAGAATCTTGAATGACTTCTTTCTATATTTTCTTCCTTAAAAGAACGTATGATCTATGAAGTGTAGAAAAAAGATTTAATGTACAAGGAAATGATCTTCAGAGAAGAAAAAGATAGATGAAGGGAAAATTTTTGCAACGATTCAGCTCTATATGTTCAATGTTTAGTTATCTACTTTGAGGGGCTCGACATTTCTATTTATAGAGGTCTTTTCTTTGAGACTGTTGCCTTCAAATAGACTTTCCAGGGACACATGTTGATCATCTATTTGTGTCTTGAAAAGAGGATCTAGAAGAGTAGCCTTTCTGTTTTGTCAGATCAGCTTGTAGAAGCCGTTGTGAGAGAGATGATGTTTCTGATGTTCTTTAGAAACTACTTCTTACTTTCTGAACCATGGTTTCTAAACACTTTCTTCTAGAACATTGTGATAGTTGACTTCAAAGGAAGATGAGTTGAATGACTAGTTCTGACACCGAAATTTGACTTTTTTCAGAAGCAATTTCAAATTTAAAATTCAAATATTTTCCCTCCTTCCTCTTTTCACTAAGAGTAAGCTTTCTAAACTTTCATCATCATTTCCTTGATGAAGAATGAATCTTTGTGACTTCAAAACATTGTTTGTTGATGCACCAAACTTTTACAAGAAAGATGTTTGAACAAAAGCATATCACTATGACTTCATATGATATGTGATATCTTTCTTTCAGACATGCTTTCTGAAGTCTGATGCTACTTTCTGAAGTTTCTTGCTTTAGTTCCTTGTTCTTGATATAATGTTCTTTTCAAAAGTAAAGCATGTATGACTTTTTTGAAGGATATAATGTTCACTTTCATTTAATCACAATTTTTTTTAATGAGATAGAACATGTTTGCATATGTGAAGTAAATTTATTTTAGTTTTAAGTGCATATTATGCAAATAAGAGGGCCTGTAAAGCTTTGTCAAGAGACTCAAGGAGAAAATTGGACATTCTTTAGAGTATTTTCTTAAAATTGGCTTTGTTGTCATTCAAAACAAATAAGCGTGGAAGGGTTCTAGAGCTAATAGCTATAAAATCAAAACTGTAAGAACATATAGAAGTTAAGAGTATCTAATGCAAATTGCTTCGAAGAGCATGGAATCCAACAACAATTGATAACTAGGTACACCCCTCAACAAAATGGATTGGCTGAAGGGAAAAATAGAACAATTATGGATACAGTGTGCATGTTGCGGTATAAAAAAAATCTAAAGAATTTTGGGCAAAAGTAGTTGCTACTACTATGTATATTCTAAACTGATGCTCAACAAAGAGTGTTCGTGAAAACAAACCAAAGGAAGCTTGGACTGGAAGGAGACCATTGATTTCTCATCTAAGAGTTTTGGGCTATATTGCAGATACCCATGCAGTAGACTAGTTAAGAAATAATTAGTTGATTAAGGTGAAAAATTCATTTTCATTAGTTACAATACAAATTCAAAATCATGCAAGCTATATAATCCAAGGACAAATAAGACAATTATCAACAAAGATATGATGTTTGATGAAGAAAGAATATGGGACTGGTCCTCCAAAACTCAAAAGGAGTAAGTGGTAATGCCAAATAATTATGGAGAAGAAAAAGAAGAAAAAGAAGAAAATAGACAAGAAAACATGTCATCTTAACCAGAATCTTCCGATAAACCTCAAGGAAATTGTCGACGAGCAGCTAGATTGGAAGATTATGTTGTGAGCAATGATAATGATTTATCTGATGAAAAATTATTAATTTTTCTCTATTTGTAAACTATGAGCCAGTGAATTTTGATGAAGCCTATAATGATGAGAATTGAAAGAAGTAATGGATGAGCAAATTCATGTAATTAAAAAAAATGATACATGGGAGCTAATTGAGTTGCTTGCAAATAAGAAGCCAATTGAAGTAAAATAGGTTTATAAGACAGTATTATCCCAACAGTGAGATTGATAATTTCAAAGCAAGATTAGTTGCAAAACGTTACAAGTGAAAGACGGGTATTGATTACTTTGAAGTATTTGATCTAGTCGCTAGATTATATGCAATTCATGTGATTATTTCACTCTTTGCTCAAAATAAATGAAAGATATATCAAATGAATGTTAAGTGAACTTTTCTAAATGGTACTCCAAAAGAAGAATTATATGTTGAGCAACCTGTAAGCTATGTGATAAAAGGGAAGGAAGATAAAGTCTACAGATTGAAAAAGACACTGTATGGTTTAAAATAAGCACCGAGAACATGGTACAAAAATATTGATTCTTATTTCATTAAAAATGGCTTTGAAAGATACCCTTTTGAACATACTTTGTATATTAAATTTGTTGATTCTATTGACATTCTCGCGTGATGTATCTTTATGTTGATAATTTGATTTTCATTGGAAATAATTTGAAGATGATTGCCATGTTCTAAGAGGCCATGGTGAAACATTTTGAAACGATAGATCTGAGCTTAATGTCTTATTTTCTTAGCATTAAAGTTCTTCATCGCAATCATGGAATTTTCATTTCTCGAAAGAAATATGCTAATGATATTTTGAAGAAGTTTCAAATGGAGAACTCAAAGCCTATCTCCACTCTAGCTAAATAAAAGCTGAAATTGATAAAGGGAGATGAAGGAAGAGTTATGGATCCTTCCTACCCATTACAAGAGGTTGATTGGAAACCTAAGATATTTAATAGCAACCAGGCCAGACATAATATTTAGAGTTGGATTACATAGTCGTATCATGGAGGAACCGCATCTTTATCATTTACAATTAACAAATAAGGCTCTTTGATATATTAAAGGTACCTTGAAGGATGAAATGTTTCATGAAAATACTGAGGATATAAAACTTGTTGAATACACAAATAGTGATTGTGTTAGAGAAATAGAGACAAGCAAAAACATTTCAGGATATGTATTTCATCTTAGATCGGGCACAATATCATGGTTATCAAATAAACAACCAGACGTTGCACTTTCTATAGTTGAAGCAAGATACATAGCAACAAATAGTTATGCTGCACAAGCAAAATGGCTAAGAAGAATTATGGAAGTATTGCATCAAATACAAAGCACACCTACAATAATATTCTATGATAATAAGTCTGCTATTGCACTTATCAAAAATCAGTATTTCATAAGAGATCCAAACACATGGATATCATCTGGTTTCACAAGATTTGAGAATTAGCAGTTGAAAAGGAAGTGTTGATTGATTATTGCTATATTGAAGAACAAGTCGCGGATATTTTTACAAAGACAGTGAAGATCGAGTGGTATCATATGAAGTGGATATCACATGGGCTGATTTATAGCTAAATAGAAGCAAGATTTGATGGGAAAATAGAAGAAGAGAATTGTAATTTAATTTGGCCTGGTATCAAAGTTGATATACAAAGAAAAGGAAAGAATAGAAGCGGGTAGCACGATAGCTATCATTGTTCTCTAACTAGAAGTAGAATTTATTTGGATGTAAAAGTTTGGCACGCAGTAAAGTGGGAAAGGTTTTTTGTGTGTGTGTGCCATTGGAAGAAGAAATCAATGTGATATATTTTTGAAGCACTAATATGGAAAGAAAGCAATCATATGCAACATCTAAATCATTCGTGTACTGTTAGCTTTTTAGGTGACCTTTGCTTGTGAAATTGAGATTTGGCGTGTGCCTTGTTTGTGGAAGAGCTATTGTTCGAGAATATTTGGCGAGATAGTTCTCTCGTCATCATGTGTGAGTGTGTGCGATAGTTTTACATTTTATATTTGAATAAATAGGTGAGTCTTATCATTATATTTAATCCAACTATCACAAAATTCTTGTTATTTATTTTGGTTGTGTAGCATTAGTCATATTATTATTGCATTATGAAGTACGATTACCAAAAATATCTCATTTCATCAAATTAAAACTCCCTAGCAGATATGTCATCAATCATGCGGAATCCAATAATCAATGTGCCATTGTTTATATGTGCATATAGAACTCAACTCTGGCCTGTAAATTTAAATTCCTATTCCTTGGCTTTGTAGCTTAAGTCAAGTTTACCTAATTTTTGAGAAAAAATTCTTACATGAGCACAATTGTAAGGATTTTATTTTAGGTACGGTTACACAAAAGTTAATGAACCTATAAATGAGTGAATACATGTTGAACAAAGTTGATGAGACTCGCATATATGTGTCTAAAAATTATGTATTACACTTATGTGTATGTTAGAATTTGCAATACTTGATAAGTCATTAATTTTGGGGCATGAAAATACTACAAGTAAACTCCCAATTTTATCTTCCATGAAAATAATGTTGGACAAATTAGTTTCTTGAGAAAAGAAATACTCTTCTTAATCCTTCATGGTTAAAGATATAGGACATTACTTCATTCTCAATATTTCGATGAACTTACTTATCCTATTCATATTTTTGTCAAAGACTAATGTAACCTATTTCAATAAATCATTAGAGATAAATTAATTTGTCCTCTTTTAATCATGAGGAATCAAGAATGATATTTCTTTTTTTTGGGACTAATTTGTCCAACATTATTTTCATGAAAAATCAAGCGAGGGGTTCGCAATAGTACTATAAGTAAAGTAAGTTGACAAAGTGAAATTGGCCAGGTTGACTGAAACTAGAATACATGGTCAAAGTGGAACGCTGTGCCAGGGAAAAAATTGAACTAGTATACCAGCCATCTCATATGGTATTCACTAAATATTTAAATTTAAAATATTGAATACTTACAAGTTTTAGTTAAAGCTGAATACTATTTAGGGGCTAAGATTTAATTTCATGGAATTTTTAGTTGTGTAATAAGATTAAAAATCATTATGTTCTTACTTTGAGATTTGATAAAGATTGGTCACCTCCAATTAATGATTGGGAAAGCAACAATGGAGGACCCGTAAAACACACTAAGTCAATGTATGAAAGAGATCGAGCATAATGCAATAAAATTGGTGTTCCAATCGTATTTGGGGGAATCTATATAGCCCTTTTTATGGAGAGATATAGTATGGATAAATCTAGAGTTGATCGTTCTGTTTATTTTTATAAGAAAGTCTTGCAATAAATTGTCAATGAAGCATGGCACTGGCAGTAACAGCTCAGGACTTACCCCAAAAGAGTGTGGATTCAAGTCCTTCCTGCTGCTGCGAGGCTTTTATTGGTGGATAATCAAGTAAGAACCCTGTAAGTACTCATTGAGCCTGTGGGCTGTGTCCTGATCCTAATGGGATATTCGGTGTCTAATCCAGTTAAACTTTTCAGTATCCAAAAAAAAAAAAAAGTCTTGCAATAAATCTGATAAATACCAAATATTCATAGAATCAAAGATCATAAGGAAAGATATGTCATAAATTTACGTTAATCAATAGAAATCTATTCAATGTAGCATAAATGCGGTTCAATTCGTGAGGGAATCGAACCCGAAATTGTGGAGGCTCCTTTGTTGGATTCCGTGCCATGAGAGCAATTGGTGAGACGTCATGTCCGAGCTCTCCACAAGTGGGCTGAGGCAACTATGCCATATGTCTAGTCCAACATACTCTGTTTTCAACTTGTAATTATTTTCTCTCTAACTTTTCTATTTATATCATGAGCGGTCATATAAGAATTCGTGCATAAAATTTGATGCCTTTTAGTTCAAAAGTGAAGATTTTCGACTCAAAAGATATTATTCGCTCTAATACAAGTTTGAATTTAATGGATAATTAAATAAATCAAACTCAAAAAACATTATCTTTGGTTCAAAATATTTTTCACCTTAAGTAACATTTTCACATTTCAATAAAATATTTATTATGAATTTTTCAATTTTACCCTCTATACAAAGCTATAGATAAATAAATAATAAAATAATATTAATGAAATAAATTATTTGTTAAATATGTATACTTTGGTGAACATCTCTTTATAATCAATCCTTGACTTTAATTTTAGCTCATTAATTAATGCGCAAATGTCTAACAGTTTGAACCTAAAGGAGTGATGTTATATATTCACTAATAATTTAGCTTCGTATTTAGTTATTGATTAGTTTATAAAATGTAAAGATTAATTAACATAATACTTAAATTTCAGACTAATAATAGAAATGTTCATTTTAATTAATAGTCTAACAAATATATGACTCTTTTTTTTATTTATTTGTTTGCGGCAAGACTTAGGTTCACTTCTTAGCTTTACATACATATACAATTTAATACTTATTTGCTAAATTTGTCTTATATAAATGGAGGGAAAGAAAGAAAGGAAGAAAAAAGCACAAGGGTTCAAATCTATTGGATTAACTAATTTATTATATGATAAAACTCTCTTCACATTCAATTTTTTCCTTTACAACGTTCAAACTCCATTTTACTCGAAAAATAATCAGCAATTAAATCAATTCATAAATTTATCAAATATAAGTGCATGATTATAAAGTATAAGGTAGAAGTTGTTGTAATGGCCCAATGAGCTTATTGCTTAAAATGACACCTCTTCTAATATTTGTCTGGAGAGTTGTTAGCATAGTTATCAGAATTAGAACTGAACTGATGATCCACTCGGCCAAGACACTGGGTTACTGGATTACTGATTCAACCAGTGAATTGTTGGTTTAATTGAATTTAATTAAATAAATATATATAAAAAATACAATATACTAGTATAGTTCAAATAAGTATATAATGTATATTTACATTGATATGTTATAACACTAGAACATGAATGGCCTAGTGATAGAGTAGTGTGCTCTCAACGATATATAAGGTGACCTAGTTTGAATCCTAAGGAGACATTTTTGAGAAAATAAAATATCTCCTCCCAAAATCTATCTGATTCGCAATCTCGATTCGTAGCAAACCCAACCAGTGTATACTGAGTCTAACCTAATCAAGTGCACATCTAGCCCAAATTAAAAGGAGAACTAGATCGATTAAGTGACCAGTTCATCGGTTTTCAATCAAAATCAACGGGTCCGATGCGATTTTGAAAACAATGGTTGTAAGTGCTGATATAGGAGTTTCAATCCCTACATACTCATTTATTTTTATATTTCCTAATTTCCAAACTCTACTAAGAGTTCTTTATATGTATACAAGTTCTTTCATTGGAATTAAGTCATGCTATAGAATAAGGGGAAACAAAAGCAAGAAACAAATTGTCTAAATATTTGGTGAAACGAAAGCAAAAGGTTAGATACAGATGCTAGTTAAGTTTAAAACAATATCTCATAGTACTAAACAAAATGTTAGGTTTCTTTGTCTCTAATGTTTCTAGTCCTCTTTGCTTTTCCTCATCCAAGACACACTTTATTGAAAAATGTTAGTCAACAAAAGTGAATACAAAAGTGAATTTTAGTTGCAATATTAAGCATGCATTCAAATTCTAAAATTTTAATTTGAAAAAAAATTACTCAATCACAACCACTAACTCATACTAATAGAAACTCGCTAAATTAAATAACGATCAACGTGAACAACGCAAGTATATTGTGAAAATAAAGGGTTTTAGGAGTCTTGCCACATTTTTCATTGTTTCAGTATGGCTGGTAGAGGCAGAAGTCGATCTCGGAAAGTCAGTTTACCCACTATCCCCTCCACCACCACCCCTCTAACCACCTCAGCCACCACCCTTCCCACCACCTCAGTCATTGCCCCTCCCACCACCTCCACCTCCATTCCTGCCACCACCACCCCTCCTTTATGATGATGCCCACTCCTGGGTATGCTAGTCCTCACCTCCCCCTTATTCCTAGTCACAAGCCATCCACAGCAGTGACCCCTCCCCCTCCCCCAGCCCTACCACTACCCCGACTCCTAGCCCCGCATCTCACCAAACTACTGTATCCTCAAGTAGGTCACATACCTGGGACCCAGATAGGAGGCCTCTCGGGCTGGATGGTAGGCCATTGGGCCTGATGGTAGACCGCTTCGACAGATTAGGCCAGATAATAAAGATAGCTAAGTTATTGTACAAGTTTTCTATTACATTCTAATTTTGCACTGCATATGATATTTAAAATGTTTTCACTATTTTTAACATTTTTGACCCACTTGCTGAGGATCACCACAGGATCACAGAGATTATATAAATGTTGTATAACCATCTATGGCCCACCTGGATTGACATCCTGCCAGATGTCAAGGAGCTGTGATGATAGGAATTGAAGGTATAATTCTACGATTTATTTGCCTTTGTTAATATATATATATATATATATATATATATGTGTATATATAGTTTATATTATTAAATTATATGGTTATGATTACTTATGTGTTGCTTGGTTGGTGCATGCAGAGGATATCTTATATTCATCCCAAGCATGAGCCAGCCATTAAGAAGGCTTGGAGGACTAGGTCCTTTAAGTGCTTGTGAGACATGTTCCATGATGTTCGCAAGGGGCACATGAACCGCTTGTGGCTAAATGATGCCACTCTTAGCGAGTTGCAGCGTCATTGGGCCTCTAACCCAACCTTTAAGAACAGGTCGGACATGGGGAGAACCAACCGAGCCTCACAGAAAGGTGAGTCATTTCATATCGGTGGATCGAGCACCTAGGAGGGTACTCAAAAACGTCTTGTAAGTCTTTAACCTTTCTACATTTAATATATTATTAAATTTCAATTTACCATATTTTAAATTGTGGCAAATACTATGTTTTTATGACTTTCTTATGTATATTTGTGCAGTCGAAGGAGCTAAATTGCCCTTCGATCCAGGGAAAGCTCTTTTGAGAGACCCACACCTGAAAGGATACAGTGAGAGCAGAGTAAGGAAGGTTTGGGTAGATTCTCGCTTCAAGGCCACTTACGTAAGTTTAAATTCAGATATCTTTTTACCTAATTTTTATTACTTTTTTCATTTATGTCATAATTATTGCTTACAATGTGTTTTATCTTTTTTAATTTTGTAGCACTAGTTCATTGACCTATGGGAGCAGGCACAAACCCAGTACTAGACCCAGGTTGCTGACGCTGGGCTTGATGTCGATGTCCCTCCTCCTCCAAACAAAGAGGATGTTTGGGCCCAGGTGGTCGGTGGCCCATATAAGGGTCGCATATATGAGATGAGGTACTATCTTGACAGTAGATCCCCATCCTCTACTACTAGGGATGATACCTTGAGGGAGCATGTGCATGCCCTAAACCAAGAGCTGCAACAGCAGAAGCAGTAGGCACAACTCCTCTAGTAGCTCTAAGAGTAGGCAATAGGCCCAGCGGTAGTGGAGCAAGAGCTCAAGGAGATCCGACATCTTAAGCTGTCCATGCAGTAGCAATAGCAGGAGAAGGCCAAGAAAGAGAAAATTAAGTTCAAGAAAATGCGGTAAAAGATGCAGCAAAAGGTTACTACTGATGTTATAACCTTTTTCAAGGATATGCAGGCTTTAGGATCCTCTGGTACTGGCAAGATGCTCCTCCAAATGCCTTTCCCTTCCATTTCTGAGGCCTCTTCTCCCTTCGATGCCACAGACGACTCCGCTGGATCAGATGATGATAATGGAGAAAACGAAGCTGACGACTAGTAAGACTTTATTTAGGTTTTTATTTTTGATATTTTATTCATTTATCACACTTTGTATATATTTTTGATATTTTATTCATTTTTTATATTTTATTACAATGATTTGTTTAGTTATTGTATCAATTTATTTTTTTACTATGATTTTATTATTTTTCACTTAACATCAGTTCAATTGGTAATTGAATTATTATATTGAAAAATAATTAAATATGATCCATACTTAATATAGGTGAGTTATAAAAGCGCAATGACATCAGCAAAAAAAATTATTAAAATAATTTCCGACAGGTGCACTCATCAGTAAATAATTTATTAAACAAGTTAAGAATTATTGATTTAAAATTTTTACCAACAGGTGTACTTGTCAATAATTATTAATAAAAAATTATGATTATTTAAAATTGATTGTTGGTAAAATTAGAAATATATGTCGGTAATATTAATTACCTAATGCCTTTAATATAATTGTGTTAATTGATTTTCATTTAATGACTGTTAGTAAACGTGTCGAAAATTACCGACGCGTATTATAACACGTCAGTAATATTCCATCGACAGCCAAAACATTGATGACCCGTACCCATCGATATAACTATAGCCCATTGGAAAACCCATCAGTAAATCCATCGATTTCCCACACTTTTCTTGTAGTGACTTTTTTATACTGTCAATATATTAAAATTAAATTCAGAAATATATATTACTTGATTAAGAAAGGAGAAGGTCATTACCATCCCGCCTCAATCCCTTGCTTACCTAAAAAAACATATTTTGTTGTAAATATTGTTCATTAATTTCTTTTTTTTTTTTGGTGCAAGTTGTTCATTAATTTTTGTTTTGCGAATAATTTTGTCACCATACTTATTTCTAAAATTCGACTGCTACTTCTACTAAATTCGTCAATGCACTTTTTAGTAACCGATTTTTTTTAACACTTAGCGAATAATTTTGCCACCACAAAAGAAGTGTAAGTAATTTCATAAAAAGAAATCGGTTGATTAAAACTTTATCAACCAATCTATAATCTATAATACTTGTAACGCCCCGATTTTCTGTCTGAGTGGAAAATGACCAAAATGCCCCTAAGGTCATTTTCGGCCCGAAATTCGAGGATGGCCGGCCCAGCAATCCTCGAAGGGCCAACTCAATGTTTGAAAGGGATTGAATAACCCTTGAGTGGGTTCGGAGACGAAAGTCTCATTTTCTGCAGTTTCGAGTCAAAATGACTAAAATACCCCTGTAGCGTTTTTACGCGGGTAAAGGTGCCGTTTGAGCCTGAAGCTTTCCCCAAAGGTTTAAAATAATGTTTTTACATGTTTACAAGCATCTGTTTGAGTTCTAGTGGTCCCGGGCAGTTTTAGTGCAAAATTACGATTTTGCCCTTAGAATAGTATTTTTGAACTTAATGATGTAATTAAGCAAACCTAAGCAATATTAGGCTCTAATCGAAGATTAATTAATTTCCATAATTAATCTAGAGTCAAAATAAACTATTAAAATTAATTAGAACCTAAAATTACTTAGATTAGATTTAAATCTCCTTTCTAAAACTCAAGATTTCACTCTTGGAATCTTGAATAGTGTTTTCTCTCTCCAATTCTTTAAATCAAGGAATTGTGTCTAGAATTGTTTATGCACTAAAATGAGTTTATAACTCTCTTTAAATATGTTTTGACAATCTTGATTACTCATTTTCTCACCTAAACACTTTCTTACAAATTCCTAATCTTAATCCTAATCAAAGATACACCTAAACACAACTTTAAACCACAATTAAAATGCAAGAAATCCCCCCCATGGCTGATGCAAGTTTCGGCCACTCCTCCTCCAAGTACATCACATGTTGATTTGTTTCTCACTCAAAGAACCATGCTTGAGCCATACCTCACCATACTTTGAACCATACCTCACCATACCTCAAGATCACAACATCTCACCTCATGGAACTCATGGGGCTGCTCTTGTTGGCCAAAACCTTCCCTCCCTCCTTGCACCTTGCATTTGTTTCATTTCTTTATAAATAGCATGCTTGGGTAAACTTGCATCATTTTGGGTTCATTTGCTAAGTGTAAGTTTCCTAAGAGTACTTCAAAGTTTCCTTTTCTCTCAAGTTCAAGTGTTCAAGTTCTTCAAGTCCTTCATTCTCTTCTCATATCCCAATCTTCAAATCACTTGGTAGGGATTTTCTTTCAAGTATTTCCTTTATTTAAGTTCTTACTCTAGTTATGTGTTTATGGTTTCTCTTGAGGTTTTTTTAGAACTTCTTTCCCTCTCCTTTTTCTTCATCATCTTCGGCCATGGGCCTTTGAGGACAAGGGAATGAGAGCTTGATGATGAGGTTTCATAGTGGTGATGTCCATCACTTGAACAATCTCTAAAGCTTGATCTTTGTTCTTAAGTTAAATATGTTTTTAGTTTTTCTTCTTGAACCTTGAAATCTTTCACTTTGATGATGTTTTAAAATGGTTACATGAACTCAATGATGAGGACTCATGATGTTGGTGTTCATGCATCATCAAGATCATGGTCTCTAGAGTTTCAAATATTTCTTTTTCTTCTTAAAAGTTTCGGTTCCTTTTCTTTTTCTTTCTCCAAATTTTCTGCCATGATTGGCCAATGAGATTCATAATGGCTTGATGATGAGAGCTTCTAGATGATGACTATGTGTTCATCACAGTGGGGCCTCTAGAGCTTGAGTTTTAATGAAAATGCTATTTATGATCTCATTTCAAAGAAAGAAACTTTGTGTTCTAATGAACCCTTGAGGTTCACTCTTGTCTTCACTTTATCTTGTCATGATGAGTTTGGGTTGATGTTTAAGTTCCTTTAAAATCTTGTATGAGCTCTAATAAGAAATAAAATGGATTAGCATTCATATTTAAATTCAAGCTTATGCATTACATATTTACTTTGAGCTTTGCATTCATATTTATTTTCCAAGCCATCACTTAAAGTTAAAGGATAAAGAATGGATTGCACCTCATATTTACATTCTTGTCTAGCATATTTACTTTTCATCACTAAATAACATAAAGATTTAAAATGAGAGCTTGCACTATCACCTAACTAAATCTCAAAGCCTTTCTATTTCGGCCTTAAAGTCGATTGTTGCTGGGCCTAGAGCACTAAAATAAAGAAATGAACTTGCATATTTATATTTCAAGTCTTGCATATTTATTTCAATTTTTGCATATTTATTTCAAGCCTTACATATTTACTTTAAGCTCTCACTTCACTTTGGAATGAAGAATAAAAATGAGGTACATAGCATGTTTAAATTATGTCATCACTTAAAGACCTTAGAGCTCAAAGACTTGCCCATTTTATCTCAAGTTAAAGTTTTATGTGGGAACATTCTTTGAATGCATAATTTCGGTCATGTAGTGATGATGAGCTTGGAATGAGTTTCATCTAGCTACAAGGGCCAACAGTCTAAGTTTTATGACTTTCTTTAAGCCTCATGAACTTTATGAGATTAAGACCAACTAAGATTTATGAATTTATTTCTCTTTTAAGGAAGGATCAAGTGGTCACTAACCTAAGGATGTTCTTAGCCTCTTTTACAAAATGAAATGGTTTGCAAAAGAATTTTAAAAGTCCTGAAAACGATTCCAAGAGAAACTAGCAACTTATATGCTTTAGAAATATCAAGTTATGCATCTTTTTGGGACTTAATGTTTCGATTCTTCCATGATGAGTTTGCTGTTGTATGATGATGTTTCAATGTGTTAGAATGTGTGAAAATTATGTATGATGAGGTAGGAACATTTCTAGGCATGATAGGAGAGAAACTAGCTTTCTAAAAAAATTGTAAAGTCAAGATTTAACATAGTTTTAGCCCATTTATTTTTGGATACTGCCCAAATTGTTTCAATGGGAATATAATCAGATTAGGATTATTTAGTCATGAAAAATTTGGTTCCATTTGAAGTAGGATTGAATTTTAGCATCTATAGAGAAACTAGTAACTAGAAAACCGTAAAACATAAGTTCTAGAACCCCGTAATTGTAAGTTTATAATGCTGCCTCTAAGGAATGGTGTTACCCAGGTTTACTAAAGAACACAAATAATAGTAAGACTTGTTAGAAGAAAATCCTTAGGTGCATAAGAGGTTGATAGAAAATGATAGATAAATTACATCACAAGTTTAAGGCCCGTAAGGGTCAAAGCATAATGTACCGTAGGACTAAGAGCATAATGAATTTCCAATGTTGCTTGTGAACGTATGAGAATGATTATGTGAATGCATGGAATTATGATGGAGGATGCATGTTTGATTGACTTATGTGGCAAAAAGTAAAATTTGGAAGAAATTCGGCATGCTGCTATTATGCTGCCGAATTTCTGACAAATTTGGGGGCTTAGAAAGTTTTTTGAAAACCTATGAGATTTTTATTTATAAGGTACTAAGATGAGTTCTCGGATGACACCGGTTCGGCCGAGCACCTCCAGAGAACTCATGTGACATCGGTACCAAGATGAATCTTGGGTGACACCGGTTCGGCCGAGCACTCCCAAGAAATGCCCCCTAGCCCGTACTGGATAAGTCGGGATTATGTTTATGATTATGTTACGCTTATCGGGATTGATAAGTAAGAACTAGTGACGACTAGTTAAAGTATGAGCTCATAACCTAGATATGTGACACGTTCTGGGTGACACCGGTTCGGCCAAGCACCCCTAGAACGATTGTCTTTTAGGGTGGCCTATAAGGAAGTAAAGTATGATGTTTATGTCACAAAGTTTCCCATATGAGAATTTAATTGCCACTTTATGCCACTATTATGATGTTCCTAATGTTGAGATTATTATTCTTGCATTAATTAGAGACCATGCATATATTCTTTAATATGATTGCATCCATGTCATTAAGAATCATGCTAAAATGAATGGACCTTGGCTAATTATGTTTTAAAGCTTAAAAATGGACTTAATGCATGCTCACTTATTTTACATACTAAACCCAAGGTTCCTGAGGACGTAGACGATGACACCTAGGTAGTAAGAGGCCCTACCGAGATTCTTTAGCAAGATTCTCACTCCCTCTATCTCTTTCTTTCCGCCACGTCTTCAGATGGCGACGTTCGTAGTTTTTGTGGACACCCCAACCTGGAAGGTGCACTATGATCCGAAAACATGGATCATACCATTTTGAGAGACAGTGCACGGTGCGAGTCTTCATGTTTGTTGGACGTCCCTTTGCTCACCTCGTGCATACCCATCGCTTCTCCCCGACAGCACCCTACGGCGATGACGAGCGGGTTTTTGAGCGTGTGCATACGCATAACGAGAGAGTGCTCCGCATGCACACCGCCGCCTCAGCCATGCGTGACTATCCCGACTACATGCCCCGGACTTTCTTCTCGGAGACCAACCCGTCGGAGGACCCGCCTACCCATCCGTACAGCGAAAGCTCCGTCCCCACTCCACCACTGATGAGAGAGGGTAGTGAGGATATCGTGACTCAGCCATGCCTAGCACGACGACCGGAGATGCGGCCATATCGCGGGGATCACTCGCGATCCCCATTTCGCCTCTATACGCTATAGGAGCTCGCCCAGTTTCCCGGACATTTGCCTCGCTCGCGAGATGGACGTCCGTAAGAGGTGATGTACGACCGATGGAGTACCCGGATAAAGCACACACCACTTAGATGAGAATGGACCTCCTTTTGTTTAGAGGTTATCCCTTTAGTTGCACTCGGGTAGGGGAGTTGCTTTTATGTTTTCCGTCGTATTTTCCTTTGTATTTTCTTTTTAGAGGTATCTGCTCATGATGTACTAAACTAAGCCCCGCTCTCCATGGGTGGGCATATTATATTATATATAAATATGCAGTTCAGTTTTATCGTGATGTGCCTTACTTGCTTTACGTTATGATGTTATGAGATGTTTGCTTTTCCCATCCATGCTTTATTGCTCATCGTGTTGCACGGCTCTCATTTTGCTTTTATAATTCAAAAAAAAATTTATCAGTATTCCGCTAAGTATTTTAAAGTAACAAGGAAATTATGACGTAACAGACTAGTGATTAACCTAAATATGTTCTAGAGTATTGGGTTAAAAATTAGGATGTTACAATACTAATATTCAAGACTCCTATGAAGAAAACTTTTTAAAGTATCAAATTCACAGTAATTTAGGGCTCACAATTTTCATAATGTCAACAATATATTAATCATTGATTTTTTTTTAAAAAAATTATAACCATAACTATTGTATATAATTAAAATTTCATTGAATATTATCAGCTTTTAGTTACATATTTCTTTTATCATTTCAATAACAAATACGATCATCCATTTGAATGTCGCCAAATCCTTTTTATTAATCTATTCTTTTCATAATTTGAAACGCTAACGGGTCAAATAATTTTCAAAGATGTATAGATTTTGTTTAGATGATTTTAATAAAATGCATTTTATCTATCACTTTAACGATATATATATATTAATTGAAAAGGGAAGGAACATATTTCACAGGCGCAGACCTCAAGTAAACAAAATATCAAAGACAAACATAGAAAAACTGAACTCTGATATGGAGAGCACTCACCTAGGGCCACGCGAGAAGGTCCTTCCACCGCCTCTAATCAACCAATCATTATTATCCCTGACGAATCGTCGAACATCGTTGCGGAAGAACAAGAGGATGGAAACAAGAAGCGCCGCAGAATCGAAGGCGAAGAAGCTTCGTGTTCTTCACTGGGGATTTATGGCTGTAGTCAAAGCAACGTGTGGAACCACACTGATATTGACGCTCTCTAACAGAAACCCAAAGGGAGAAACATTCCAAAACCTAATCCTTAATTTTATTCTTTATTATTATTTTTTGGTTGATTGATGCAAAATTTAAAATTGATACAATACTCAATTGTACTACGAATATTTGATTTGATCTTTTATTTTTCAATAAAACTAAATAAATATTTCAAATTTATTTGCGATGCTGATTTTTTATATTTCAATATTTTTATTTTTATTTTGATGCTACACATGCTGATTTATTGGAATATTAATTATAAATGGAAACTTCATTTATAATCAAGTTAGACTGAAAGAGATCTTGATTATAATAAAATCTACATGTTCATTCTAAATTGATGTTAATTTCGGTAATCTGATCTAAATAGATATATTAAAGGCTAATTATAAATTGATACGAGAATTAATACTAATTGATGGTGATCTCGTCTAATTGATAAAATAAGATATATATAAGACATACTTTGATATAATGTAATCAAAACTATTTTTAATTGAAATTAAATTTAAAATTGATACCCAAGTAAAATATGCTATATAGGACTCGGGTCTATTTATAAATCCAATCCGGGAAGAACTTTGTGCATTATGCTATGCTTGTCCGCTTGTATTCTTCCTTTTTCGTTTTCTCTTTGTCAATTTGCGTTTACCGTCTAATTTGATTAATTATATTCTATTCCGTATTAATTGCTATGCTCCCTTATTTGGTCTTACTCTCTTTTATGCTCAACATGTATATGTTATAGGAAAGCTTGTGCTTCAAAATATCATGCATGGAACCCATATATTGTTTAATCCTGAAATACCTGAGATTGTGGATTTCAAAAACAGGTAATTTTATACTATGATAAATTTTATTTTTGTATTTAAAAGATCCATTTAATTCCATTATTGTAATATTTTCTTTTGTGGTATGTATATTGAAATCTTATTTGTCTATAGGCTTTCACCTAGTCTGTCAATGATGAATCATCCCAAAGTGATTCTTTACTTTCTGATACTCAGTCTTATTCTATTGACGAAGATATTTTATTTTCCACTTCGAGATATGTGGTTAAAGATTTGAAGTATTTCAATTAGCTGTTGGATTTAGTTGCCTACTACTATATAACAAGTGTCTTTTGAACACAGCTAAATTTATTATCAGTTGGGTTTGTCCATTTTGATCCCAATAAAAGACATGTTATGATATTACATATACACCATGTTATGGTATTGCATAATGATGTTATCCTGAGTTTTTGCTGATATATTGGTTTTCCATCTGCTGGGATTGGAAAATATTTGATGACAAAAGATGTAAACAGCATAATTGGGAGCATTTTGGTCAAACTGCACTACAGGAGTTAAAACCATGTTGCCATGCCATTTCGAAAACTATTAGAAACATTCAATCCCAATTTCCCATGCCTATTATTGTGGTATTGTGCTCTTACAATCATTCCTGGACTGAAGGTGATTTGTTACTTAAGAAAAAAAGCTATTACCTTTTAGTTACAAGACGCCTTTATATATAATAGAAAGCTAGCAATTAGTAATCCTTATTTATTCAATTTCCTATTTTCTAATGTTTGGAAAAGGAAAAAATTGGAAATGATTTACTTTATAAATTAAAGTTTGTGTTTGATTTTTTTAAAAGATAAATGATTTTATTTGTCAAATATGTTCGATTTGTCTTCTTTGTTTTCGAAATTCCATCAAATTTGATACAACATGTATATACATAAATGCAGAAAAAAAGACCTTTTTCTTGTTATCTCTATTTTATAATATAAACATACTAAATAGAATGGTATTGAGTTTCAGAACGCTCCTTATTTAAAATAGAATTTCTTAAAAAAATACAGAACTTAAATATATGATCGTTAATTTATTACTATACTATAAAACATATGTTTAAAATACTTTAATGATATCATATCTATATTATCGATTTATTACTATACTATTGTTAGTTTATACGTTGGAAAAAAATCAGACGTTATTAAGTATCTGATACTACAATGCAATTCTATATATTTTATATTTTTAATATTTAATTTAAATTAGATACAAATGATAAATGAAATGAGATTTACTGAGAGAATATGAATTGTTTACATAAAAGAAAATAGGCTTAAATAATTTCCATAAATCGATATCATCTATGATCTTTTATTAATTATAATAAATATTGTTATAAATTAGAAATTTAATTTTGATTTACTAAAAGGAGGGAAATAACTCACTATATAATAGAGGTATTAACTGCAATATTTCATCATTCAACTTTGTTGTTTTTTCAATATTGTTAAACTTTCGTTTCTAATCTTTAATTTCAAATAGATTATTTGTGGGTGCTTATTTATCTATGGTTGTTGCGAAATACCTTTGTTAAATTACTTTTATCTTATATTTTTAACTTTTTAGGCATATTAGCCTTAATTTTTAAAACCCCATGCATCGTAAAGGTAAACACACTAGTTTAGTAGAAATAACACTTGAATACTAGGAATCGATCGATGTTAGATATTTTTTCTTGTAGATAATTCTTTAAAAGGGTCAACGCCTAGTGTACAAGGCTCTTATCATGCATGTGAGATCTAAGAAGGGTAGATATATATAGTCTTATCCTCATTTTGTGGAGATGCTACTTTCATGATTTGAACCTACTACCTCTCAAAGTCACAAGGCAACAACATGCATTAAATAATTCTTTAATACCAAAAAGAAATCTAGATCTAGCTTCCAAAATGTCATGAAAAAAATAAGACTTAGATAGTCTTTATAAGTTTTGAGCAACTCTTAGCTTTTGAGCTAACTCTTAGCTTTTGAGCTAACTTTTGGGGTTGAGTTAGATGCACTGAATTCTAAGACGGTATCAGAACTTATCCTATAGTTGTTATGAGACTATCCCTATGGTAGCATTTGTTTGTTGTTCTGGGACAAGAAATACAGGAACAGGGATAAAAATAAGGGACAATGAAGATAGTAGAGATGGAGACATAACTAATAAATATGTATAAGAGTATTATTAAACGACAAAAATATCAAATTTCTATCTCTGTATCATGTTCCTACCGTCTTCACATTTTAAAGGTACAGAAATTTGGTATTTTTATACCCCGAGAACAGAAAATTTTTGTCTTCTATTCCTGTCTCCACCATCAAACAAGTTTGTATCTCCAGTATCTTTGTATTTCTCTTCCGAAGACAATAAACAAATGCTACCTATATCTCCAATCAATCAAATTTCATGCTCCAAATCATTGTCCAATACTGAGCATGAGTGAAATGGTGTATTAAAGTCTCATATCACCTTAATGTCATCCTTTGAGCTAACTTTTAAGGTTAAATTAAACCCACTCAATTTCTAAGAAAAAATTTTACTTTGCATGTCATAACTTAATCCTTCCTCCTTCTTTGTTATCAAAAAACAAAAAAACTTAATCCTTCAATTTTTGTGATATTTATTTTCAAAATAATCCACGTAATGATAATGTTTCATTTTATTCTTCTTCAATCATTATAATATATTTTTGACAAAAACAAATGATTGCGAGCAAAATCTTTGAAATTTAAGAATTATAATCTGAATCAAATTTATGGTCTACGACTTTGTGTTGAGGAATGAAGGGCAATTTTTTTTTTCCCGTAATATCCACAGGAAAGAAGTTTTTCTAATAATTCTTTGCTAATTCAAGTTTGTAAAATAAGAATGGTTTTCATTTTCAAGATAGAAAAATCAATAATAACCGAGAGTGTTTTGTTTGAAGAAAACATTTTTTATTTGAAATAGTGAAACTAGGTTAGAAAAAAACATGTTCAAAGTAGGCACATATAATCAATTTCATTTGTGAAACATTTTCGTGCAATATGGTTCAACAAAGCTGTTTCGTGAGAAAGAGTATGATTTATCTTGAAAATACTGATCTGAAGAAGTTAAAAATGAAATGATGAAAGAGAAATAGAGTAATGAGAAAAGTTTTCAATGATCAAGAATAAACTAGTACACCATCTTTTCAAAATATTTATACACTTATAGGTAACTTTACTTTTTAAGATATCTATCAACTTTTAGATTTTATATTCTAATACAGGGTTTATTTATTTTTTCAAGAGTACTCCTAAGTAATTTCACTCAGTAAATATTAGTTTTCCAAAAGTATTTCATTGGGTATATTATTTCATTCAATATATTTTACTTCATTTTCAATATATTTATTAGTTTTTGAGTAAACACCAAAATTAGTCATTGACAATTTCTTTGATGAACAAATTGATCCCTAACAATTATAAATACTCAAATTAGCCCCTCACAAGTGTAAAATAGGACACTATAGGTCCCTAACCGGCCTGTCAAGGTTCGGTCGAGAGACAGAAATAAAAAAAAAACCCAGCTGAGAGAATGCGGAGCTCATTTGAAAGGAAATAGATCTCAATCAGGAGGAGACGAAGCTTGTCTGAGAGGAAATAGAATAACAAGTGATTGAGTTCCATCACATGCTTGCCAGTCTTGGCCACTTGTCTGCCGAGCTCCACCTGGTTCTGGTTGAGCTATGCTTCCTTTCAAATGAGCTCCACCTTCTCCCAGCCAAACTATTTTTCATCTTTGCCTCCCAGCCGAGCCTTGATAGATCGGTCACGGATCTATAGTATTCTATTTTTACAATTGCAAGGGACCAATTTGGTGTTTACAATTGTTAGGGATCAATTTGTCCATTAAAGAAATTGTCAAGGACTAATTTGGATGTTTACTCTAGCTTTTTTAATATTTGTGCTAGTCCAAAAGTGATAGATATAACATCGGTACATGAATGCAACGAAATTCTAAAATTTAAGATGCGAGGATACATGTGTATGTATGTGTATATATATAAGAATAATAATAATAATTATATATTAAATTTATTAAATTTAAGGCGGTATTATCAACAAGTTATTAAATTTCTTTGACTCTTATCATAACTATCTTAAGAAAACATAAAAAAATATATTAATAACATTTTATGGATAAACCAATTTGTAAAATCACCCGAAAAAATTAATTTTGACATATTTTAAAGTATCGAAATATCGGTATCAAATACTGTGAACACTCGATTTTGTTCAATCTTTTAACAATAAAATCCAAAAATTTCCATCTAGTTTACCTCTTTTATTTTATTCACAATTTCTTTAATTACTTCCTAAAAAAAATAATAAATAATATATATAAAAGCTAATTAATTATTAGTTGTTTTTAATTTTAATTTATTTCAAAAAAATAAAAATAAAAAAGGGGAGTCACGGGCTCCTCTCCTCCTCTTCCCCCGAAGTCAATCCGTGAAGCACGGGAAGGAGGAAAAGAAGAAAAATCAAAACATGAATGATGATGTCTGGGAACTTTTGTTTTTTTTTCCGGTGAAATTACGAGGATCTAGAGATATACATAGGGGAAGAGAACTAAAAAAGGGGGGATCAATTGAAAAACCTGCAGAGAAACCAAAATTTGGACTCAATTACGATCCGGCAAATACAGTTCAGTAACAAGGTAAAGATCATTAATACATTAACAGCAGATTTTTTTTTAAAAAAAAAAAAAAACAAAATTTTGAAAAAGGGAAGGGAGTGGCCGCGGTGGTTTCAGCCACCACCACCGCGGCCGTGAATCCTCATCTTCATCATCATCAAGCTGCGTCCTCCACCTTCCAAGCCACCAGTTTGTCCTATCCTCAACAACCACTATCAAAGCAATCGGCCACCACCTTCCAATCGTGACCCACCACCAAATTCTTCCATACCAGCACCCACCGCTGCAATAGTCTCCGTTTTCCTCTCCCCATCGTCTTGTAACCTCTCTTCCCTTCGCCGATCTACCCCCTTCCAGACGGACCGAAGTTCTCCACCATTCGACGACCGGCCGCGTGCACCACCCTCACCATCTTCTTCACCGCTGAAATCACCACCTCCACAAGACGGCCTTTTTCCTTTCTAAGATCGCAAGGTGCAAATTGTGCCCTCTTCCTTGAGCATGGCTTCGGCCACTCTCATCCGCGCCACCCATACCGTTACTGAGCTCCACCGCTGAATCGGACCTCTTGCCTAGCTCCGCCACCACGCGGCATGGAGCCCAAGCATCTCGGCCAGATCGCGAACAACCACCACCTCATCACCTATAACAAACAAGGTTTCTCCGCTTCTGCCTCTAGCGAAACGACCGCGGCCTCCACCCTTCCGCGGCGGTCATCTTCTTTCTTTCCCTCCTCCTTCGCCTCTCTCACTCTCTCTCCTTATCTCTGCGTTTATTGGACTCTTTCTCCCTCTTGGTCCCTTTTTCTCTGTGTCTCATATGTTTATTTTTCCTTCTTTTTTCTATTAGCCTCTCTCTCTCCGTGTGTGTTGATGACTTGTGAGGGTGTGAGAAAGTATCAGGTGTGTGTACGTGTGAGGTAGGAAGAGTTCTAAGTTTTTTTTTTTAGTTCCTGTGCGTGTGTGCGTAAGTGCTGCAGGTATGCGCAGGAACGTGTGTGCGTGTGTATATGGATGGAGAGATGTGGTAATGTGTTTATATTGGTTATTATGTGAATTAGAGTTAAAAGGGTAGTAAAATTAGGATAAATAGATAGGGAGTATTTGTTTTATTTTATATTTTAAGTTAATATTTTTATCTTTATAGATTAGTATTTTTTGAATTTATTCATTTAAATTTGAATTTGTTTGATTTGATTAGTGTCTTTATTTAGTTAGTATTCATTTAATTTGAGTTCAAAATAAATACTCGAATGATTTGATTTACTAAAAAGAGTTTGTGTTTTTTGTAATCACCTTAAGTTGAGTAAAAAAAAGAACAAGAAAAGAGTGATTAATTATTTCTTTGACTTTGTCAATAAAAAGACAAAAAAATAATAATTAGGTTTTTTTTATGTTTTTTTAAAATTGTGCATTTATGTTTTTTTTTTTTTATATTTATGTATTCAGCTTAAGTTAATTATGTTTGTGTTTATTTTACCTTTTTCAATTTAATCACCTTATGTTTACGTGTTTGTAAATTAATTTTACTTTTAGTTTAATTATTTTAAATGTTTGTGTGTTTTGTTTAAATTGATTATGTTTTTAGTTTAATTATCTTATGCTTATGTGTTTTAATTAATTGTGTAATTATGTTTGTTAATTAATGTTCCTTTTTTTTTTCTTGTGTTTGTTTAAATTAATTGGGTAAATGTATTTTTTATTTATTTATTTTTTTAAAAAAGAAATCATTTGTTTAGATTTGAGTTTATTTATTTAGTGTTTAGACTATGTCTTAGAATTAGTTTAGCTTGAGTTTAAATTTATAAAATAAAAAAGATTTTTATTTCGTTTTGGGTCTAAAATAAATTTTTTTTTTTGTGTTTTGCTTAAATTTAGTGTGTAATTTTATTTTGTCTAATTTAATTATTTATATATTTATGTGTTGTGTTTAAATTATTTATGTTTTTTTTAAGTTTAACTGTTCTATGTTTATTTTCTTTTATGTTTAATTATTTTAAATATTTATATGTTTTATTTAAGTTAATTGTGTTTTAACTTTTTAGGTTCCTGTTAGAATTAGAATTTTGTCTAAAAAAAAAAGAAGTTTTATCCATTTTGGATTCAAAATAAGTACTTGAGTGTTTTATTGGAATTTACATATTTAATTAATAGATGAATTGTATAAAAAAGAGAGAGGTTAATTGAGCCGAGACGGTTTGTTAATCTCGTGTTTCAGAATATTTTAGCTGCGATGGCTTGATATTCAAAGTTTGTTTTCAAAATAGAGTTAATTTAGTCGTGACGGTTTGTTAACTCGATATTTCGAACATTTAAGTTGTGACAGCTTAGTGATTTGAAAATTCCCTTAAAAATTTTTTTTTTCTTATTTTTTTTTTATATATAAAAAAAATCAATTTCTTCTTATCTTATTTGTAAATATTTATTAGTTATATTTTAATTTTTGATTCAAATTCCTTCACTTATTTGCCTTTTCAATAAACAGGGGTTAATTTAGCTCGGCATTGCTAACTTGGAGTATTTGGATATCAGAGTTGTGACAATTTGATATTCCAAATATCTCTCATAAGGTTTTTTATATTTTCTCTTACAAAAACACCAAAAAAAATAAACCTTCGCTTCTTTTTAGATCCTATTTGCAAATATTTATTGTTAGAAGAGTTCCTTTTTAAAATTATATGCTTATTGTTAAATACTTCGTTTCAAATAAAAAAGGTTAACTTAGTCGACGGATTTACTAGTTAACTCATTTTAGGCATCAATTTGGCGACAGTTGGTCTTGGCACTAAAAATTCTTTTCTTTAAGAAAAAATAAATTCCTCTTAACTGTCTTGAAACAGAAAATACACGTCTGAAAAAGGTTATTTATTTACTTTGCACAGTTAATTAAAGATACTGTCTAAGGATTCGTGTATTAGGGTGTGGGATTAAATTCCCGCCTCTTCCATACATAACCGACTCTAACTCAAACTGGGTTTCAAGACTACTTCTAAAAATGGGTTTTTCCAACGTTTTTCCCAATTTTAAATAAAGCAGTAGAATGACTCCAATATTTTCAAAAAATTCTCTTTTTCGTCCCTCGTCACATCTCGGATGCTAAGTACAAATACGATACATCCTAGATAGCACGCATAATGGGATGTGAAGTATTGGTGCAACATAGGTAGTCACTTTCATCGTGAAACGGCTCAAAGGTTTCAATAACCGAGAATAAATATGATCAAAGTAGTGAAACTAGCTAGGTTAGGATAAAACATGCTGAAACTAAGCATGTGTAATCACTTTCATTTTGAAACAGTGGTGCCATTTGGTTCAAACCTATTTTAGAAAAATGTACAATTTATCTTGATAACTAAATGTGTGTTTAGATTGGAGTTTGCAAATTTGATTTTGATTTAATGTGATTTTATAAACTGGATTTTGATCAAAAGTGAGTTTAGTATAACATGATTTATGCTTGAAAACTTTTTTTTTAAAAGTGAGTTAAAGTGAATGTTGTTTGCTAACATTTATCAAAATCACTTTTGTAAGAGAAATTACTAAAAATGACATATTCTATAATAGGAACACAAATTATACTTGTTTACAGTGTTATCAGACTCAGCACAACCTAGTTTGTTCATCTGGTAATAAATTGGTGAATTGGTCATTTACTTTGTTTGGTTCTCCCTTTAAATCAATTCTGTAATTGATCCAGTCAAACTCCAGTCTGACCAGCCTATTTCAATGCAAACCGGAGCCAAGTTTGAACTAGTTTGAGCCTTTGAGGAAATAATTTTCCAAATTCTCAGAATTTCCATTGTTAAGAATCAAACCTTTTTCGCAAGTTATGTGGGCGTATTCTTCTACTATTAGACTATGCAACTTCTTGTGTTATATATGTCAAAAATAATTATTACATATTTATTTGAATTAAATTATATTTTTATATATTTATTTAATTAAATTTAGTTTAACCAATTACCACTGTTGATTGAAGCAGTGACTTAGGACATAGTGCTTAGCCAAGTCTATCACTGATTTGCGTTATATAACTATAATTCTTCTAACTTAATGGAAGACATTTGAACTTATAACCTAATCCCTTCCAATGATTCTATTCAATACATTTCGAACAAGGTAGGAAACTCATGCAATCTTGTGCCCAACGACTAGGGTCCTTAGCAATTGTTGAAATTGTCGGCAATTTGCTTTATCAAGGACAGTGAGTTTGTCTGTGTTTGAATTGGAATTATCTTGAGCAGAGGCCATAGCCCATAGATGCAGTAGGCACGATAAGAACAAGATGGCGAACGTGGGGCTTGTTTATTGGAAACAAAAAAGAATAAATAAAAGAAGATAAGAAAGTATTAGGGTATACAAAGGACATAATGAGTCGAATTGCACCAAACCCAAACTTGACTTTATTGTTAGTTCAGGCCATTTCTTTGAATTCGAAGCTCAACATACCTGAATTTTAAAGAATATGTAAATTTTGAAAATTATATAGAGTAAAATTATAAAATTTGAAAAGTAAGAAATAAAAGGTAAGAGATATTTTATGATACATATTTTAAAACAAATCATATCATTATAAAATTAATATCAAATTGTGTAAAATATATCAATTAAAGCATAAAATTTTATAATTTATCACTAATTAATTTAAAAAAATAACTTTAAAAAATTATTTAATTTCAAGTTAGGTCAAATTAACCCAAGATAAATTAACCTAAACCTGGCCCCCAAAAAATACACCAAGTTAAATTCTAGAATCTAACTTAACCAATTGTTACACTGCTATTGACTAACTATTTATTAGATTAATTTTTAACAAAACCCATCGTTAGAGTGGAAGTCCACATCATATAGATTATTAATTATCATATAATTTTCTATTTCTATATATGTATATTAATAACCATGGATATAAAACTCTTATAGTTTGGTGAGGGTATCTTAGAGGGGTGATTTATTATGAACATGGAGAAGCAAATTTGAATCATAACCATATATGGATAATTATAATTAAAAGTTCATCAATTGTCACATAATCATTTAAAAAAATTACATGAATTTATATTTTAAGCTTGACGATTCATAGAAATCCAAAATTCAAGATTCATCTATCCCACTTTTAGAAGGTTAGAGAACGAAAGTAAAAGAAATACAAAAAACAAACTCTCTTTCTAGAGACAACAATAAAAGAAGGAAAAAAACATAAAAAAAATAAAATTTGATGTGATTCAATTTTAACTACTTATATCAATGATTTTTATAAGAAGTTTCAAAATCTTTCATTATTTATAAATTTTAAATAACTAGAGTTGCATATTATTCTTACAAACTTTTCATCACATGGAGGTCCTAAAAACTACACATATATATAGGCCAACAAACTTGGGAAGCTTATACTTTTACTTGATATGGGATTTTCGATTAAATCTCAACACAAAATTAATCACTTCTCTTACTTACCATCTCCCATAGTTAGATTGGGCATAAGTTTTAAGTCAATTTTATTTTTTATATTATAACCAATAAAATTATAAAAATAAAGTGATGATAACGCCAATCTTATTTTTATATTGTAACCACTAAAAAATCATAAAAAAATATAATGGAAGCGTGTGTACAACTCTATTTTTCTTTTTTTCAAATCAGCGACTAAAGTTATATTATGTGCAAAACTGTTCTTCTCGTTTGTCTAGAATATGACTACTTCATCAATATTTTGAGCCAATGTCACGAACGGATGTTGAGTTGATGGCATTATTTTAGAAATGCCAGACAATTGTAGAACTAAATTGTTTTATAAAAATTATTGCTAATTGTTGGATAAAATAAATTATTATAACTTACTTATATTATCTAAGAATTAACATATATGTTACATTACTATACCAAATAAATTTGAAAAAAAATTCAAACTTTTTTTTTTGGCATGTCATGATTATTTTTATATAGGGGTCAAAATAGAAAAGTGACTACATTAAAAATAAAAATACAATGGTACTATGATGAGATCATTTTATTTACTTTATCAACCTTTATTACAAGAAACACGTGAGTTATCAATGGATTTTTTTGGAGTTATTGACAAAAAAACAAGAAATTTGTGCACACAAATTTTTTTCAGGTTTTAGTCATTATTGATGGATTTTTCATCAGTATAATTCACGCCAATTTGAGATGAACATGGGTGCACATTATCAAAGGATTTTTTCGTCAATAACCATTATGAATTATTTTTTCATACAGAAATTAATTTTATCGATAGAAAAATATGTTGGTAATCATTTTTAAATTTTTTCCCAAAATTAATTTTATTGGCAAAAAAATCCACCAGTAACATTAAGTTTGGGAAAAGATTTTTAAAAATAATTACTGACGAAAAAATCTATCGGTAACCTTTAAAAAAATTGTGTGGTGCATTTGGTGGTCATTACCAATGGATTTTTTTCCTTTAGAAATTCAAAAATCCGCCGATAATTCATTTATTGATAAGAGCTCTTTTTTTTGGTTCAACATGACAGCCATTTTCTGAAATACAGGTTTTTTTTGTACTTAAAAAAAACTACAATAGTATGATTGCAGTATGATGGGGTATACTTTGTGGTTTACTCTTTAATTTTTTTCTTTTACAATTTGAATTTATATCTTCTTCGTCATAAATCAATGTCCCTGAAATATTTGAGTAGTTGTTAATAAGAGATCTTGGATTCAAGTTTTGGAAATGGAAAAGGATTTCATTAGAGGAGTCTTTCCTCCTTAAAGAGGGCCTTTAGGTGGGTCAAATTGGGTTAGTCAAATTCTTATTAATAAGACTTAGATATTGATGATTCCATCAAGACACCAAAAAAACCTTAAATATGATTTTGGTCACTAAAAAAAAGGAATTTTGATTTTGGTCCCTATTTTTTTATTTGATTTTAGTTCAAATATTTCTAAAACTAATTGATTTTACTCAATCATTAAACTATCTATATTAAATGCTAAGTAGGCTTATGATCAATCAAGTCATTTAATCCTATATGATAGTCAACAACTAATCACACGTGACGAAGACTAAAACTAAATAATTTTAGTAATGGTTGAACCAAAATCAAATGAAAAACTTCAAAGAATGAAATTAAAATTCACTTATTTTTTAAGGAGAAATATGTATTGAGCCAAAAGAAAAAAAAAGCTAAGAAAGAGCGTAATGAGTGTTGCACTCCCAACACAAAATATTTTCCTTCCTCAAAAATAATTTTTACCATTAAGATTGCGTTTGGTTACAAGGTAAAAATTGATTGAAAATTTTTATGGATAAGTTCTATATGTAAAATTAAACATAGAGCTTACTTATAAAAATTTCTTCCCCATTTTTACAACATCCCAAAAATCCAATGAAAACAAAAGTAAGTATATATTCCATTTGGATTAGTTTAATTAGATAATATTTAAATTAAATTAAAATATTTCTTCTTCAAATATCTTTAAGAAAAGATATCCTATATTTAAATATAATATTTAAATTTCTTTTTTAAAATATTTATTGTTTGAATAAAAATTGTAAAAATACTTTTTAATCATGAAATCGCTTAAAAGAACATATAAAATATTTTTGTGAATAATATTTGGATAAAAAGTACTTGAAACATATTTAAATATTGAAAAATGCCATCTGAAAAAAAATACTCAATTATAAAGTAATTTAATAAAATTTAATTAGACCATTTACCATAGAAATTCATAATATATTAAAACCAATTTTTCATAATTATTAGATTAGTTTGGGAAAAGAATAAGAATAACGTTGTAAAATTTAATTTACACTTCTTTAAACTTTTCTAATTTCAAAAATGTTTTTTTTTACATGAGCTTTTCTTAAAAATACACTTTTTTTTTGTGAATTCTAAAAAATACACTTATTAACATGTGAGTAGTGTTATTTGAATATTCATTTTATTATTCTTGAATGTGATAAAAAATGGAGTGAGTTCGGACAACTACTACCATCAAAGAATAGCAAAGTGGACGGTGCTCAAATTACATTTCCCTCAACATAGATATTGAATAAACAAGTTTGTTATTCTAGCACCCTAATATCTTACTCATAAAATACATGGATCCTATTATTTTTTTTTTCTAATTTATTATCTCTTCATTATTCCTCTTATACTCGCATAGGGCCATATCAATGTTTACATGGAGAGAAATTCTTAGGTGCTCTTAGAGTAAGAAAAAATTTATTCTGATCCATTTAATAATTGATAAATCAGCTATTATATTAAAAATATAGGTGAGATGTGAGATAATAATGGTCAGTAAAACTTACATATCAATAAATAAATGGATCAAAATAAATACTATTTCTTATTCTTAATACATGTAGGTATTTCTCCTATATACATGTGAGTGTTGAAACATGATTATGCTTGGACAAATGTGTATGTGCCCGTCCAACCTTTGGGGCCGTTCCCCAATGGTCGGTAAGATAAGAAAACAAAATAGACACTTCCGGTACCTGTCTCTCCTCATTCCCACATAAATTGTATATTGCTTTTTATCAATTTTTCTTTTTCAATAGAATTCTCATTTTCGTTTTCTCTCTTCATGGTGTCTAGAGTTGATTGCACACTATTTTGCAATCATGGAAAATTCCAAATTGCCTATGTGATTCTGCCATAGGTATCCAAAATCATCATGGCAACGAATTTCTCTCTCTATAAATATGCTAATACTCGTCTCACCTCTTGTCATCCCTTGACTCAATCACTTACTTCCCTCCATTTCCTTAGCAAGAGACAAGTTGAAACTTTTTCATTTTTTCTCTGTGTCTAGTCTCTTCTCCGTTTTATGGGCTAGTGTGTTTATATAGCTAGTGCCTTGTGTGTTGTTAAACATGGAAGGAGGAGTACCAGAAGCTGATGTCTCTGCTTTCAGAGAATGCTTGTCTCTGTCATGGAAGAATCCTTATGTCCTTCGCCTTGCTTTCTCTGCTGGAATTGGTGGCCTTCTCTTTGGTTATGACACTGGTAAAATTTTCACAATATTAGTGCCTCTAAGTAGTGTTTGTTTATTGTCTCTGAGACAGAAATACAGAGACATTAGAAATAGAAACTTGTTTGGTGGTAGAGACAGGAACAGGAGATAAAAACTTTTTTTGTTCCTGAGACAAACTTTTTTTGTCCCCGAGATAGAAAAACACAGAATTTTTATACCTTTAAAATATGAGGACAATGAAAATAGGATACAGAGATAAAAATATAATATTTTTAAATTTCAATAATACTTAAATATATATATTTATTATTTTTATCACTGTACAGAACAATTTTTCTCTGTTTTCCTCTGTTTATGGTTCCTATACAAACAATACTTGTTTCTCTGTTTTCCTCTGTTTCCATGTCTCTGTTTCTCTCTGTATGTAATTCTTGCATGAACAACCATTAAAATCTTAATGAGATTGCATGTGTTGATGATTGATGGGCATGTGCAGGAGTGATATCTGGGGCTATTTTATATATCAGAGATGATTTCAAATCGGTGGATAGAAAGACTTGGCTGCAGGTAATGTTGATGAGGATTCCTCAAAAGAATTCCGTCTCTTCTATTCATTTCTCAATTTGTTGTTTTTTTTGGGGCAATTTGTGCAATTTTTAGTGGAAATGAATGCCCCTTTACTGCATTCATTGCGGCTCATGACCATCATCTTTGCACCCAGAAAGAAGATAAAAGTATTTGGTGATAATTTTCTTTACATTATTGTTAATTTTCATACACGATCAATAAAAATATTTGATAATTGAATAGTAATGAAAATTTTCTTATGCCAGTAATATATCAAAATTAGTATTTTATATTAAAAATTTCTCTGGTCTTGAATATTTTTTATTTTAAATGTTTAAACTTGGTTCAGTTTATCTCTTGCTTCAGTACGTTCATGTGACATTCAATTGTCTTTTTCGCTTTTATCCTTTTAAATTCCAATAATTCAACTTTTCAACTACATTTTTTCAAAAAATAATAAAAACTCATTTCTGTACCTATAGACAGTAGTAATAAACTGAAAAGAGAGAGCGAAGAAAAGTTGATAAAACTGAAGAAGTAAGTTAAATAACAAATAAGAGCACACATATTTGTAAGAGGACAATCTTGTTAAACTAATTTATTTCTCACAAATATTAAAATTATTTACTAGTTTTTTTTTTTCCATTGTCAAAATCTTGAAATAACGGTTACTCAAGGAGTAAATTATTTTAGTAATTCAACTATAAACAAAATTTCTAATATGCAAACACACCTTTCAAAAGATAAATATAGGATTGATTGTAACATTTTCAGCTCGAATTCTATAGGCTCAAAAATATTACAGCAGACTTTCACATTATGACACATACATTTTAATTGAAAAAACAAAACACTACATGCGCTAAAACACTACACTAGATAGCAAAATAATCACATGCTATGAAAAACTTTATTTTTTTTAATATCATTGACTTTACAACAAAATAAAATCTGTTGGTAGGTTGCACTTCAACAAGCAGGAAAAAAACGTGATTTTATATTTTCAATTTTTACATGGGGTATGAGTTTTGGCAAATTTGGATTCTCACTCCAGCAAATAAGGGCGTGGTCCCAAACTTTTCAGAGTTTGAATTTTGGCCAATTGAAAGTGGCCCCGATAGTCATAAATTTGAACCACAAGAGGCATGATTGGCCAGAGTTTTTCCTCAAGTCCTACTCTGAATTTGCCTCATCATTCCATAAAGGGTAAAATCACAATTTAAACACAGTGTTATGACAGATATGCTAGTGGACAAATATATGAATATACTTTTTGACATAGTCTAGTCACATACCTGACCTTTGAAAGGGATTTTTTCACCTTCCCCTAGACTGTTTTGAACCACTAATCTTGAATTGATTTTTCTTTCTTTACCCTTAATATGTAGCAAGAAAGGTTCAGTTAAGAGGAATAATTTTACTTTTTTCACCTTGTTTTTGCCACTTTAAATCTAAAGTTGATCATCATCTCAATAAAGTAAAAAAGAAACAAATTTTCGTTATAGAAATCAGTTTTCTTTCCCTTTTGATCTGAATTAGAAGTACTGATATCATGTTTCTGAGGTTGTAACTGAGACAATATGACTATAGTCAATAGTTGATTATAAAAGTACAAATCTTACTTTCTTTTGACTTTTACCACGTACCACTATGAGTTGAAATAAAAATCAACACTTATTTTTAGGTGTCTAGACAGTCACTATATTATCATTAGATGAAATGAATGAGTGAAGATGAGTGTAAATGATAATCTCATCAATTGATAATAAAACAGGTGTCTGGATGGAACATCAAAAAATACATGTTAAAACAGCACTATCGATAAAAAAAAAAAATTGACACACTTAAATTCAAGAATGTTAAATTGGTACATGCTAATTACACCATCTCAATAACAGGAAGCCATAGTGAGTACGGCACTTGCTGGAGCAATCATAGGGGCTTCAGTTGGAGGATGGATCAACGATCGATTTGGAAGGAGAAAAGCAATCATACTTGCAGACACACTCTTCTTCATTGGGTCTGTTGTCATGGCTGCTGCCACCAATCCAGCTATTCTCATCATTGGTCGAGTTTTTGTTGGCCTTGGTGTTGGAATGGCCTCAATGGCATCCCCATTGTACATCTCAGAAGCATCTCCTACCAGAGTTCGAGGGGCCTTAGTTAGCCTCAATGGATTTCTCATCACAGGAGGACAGTTCCTATCCTACCTGATCAACTTGGCCTTCACAAATGTGAGGAAACTGCTACACTTGTTCAGGCATTTTAATTATCTTCGTCAGTGATGAATCAAGGAAATTCCTTTTAGAGAGTGAGGATAAAAATAATATATAAATCTAATAAAATATTAATTATAATTTTTTCTCTTAATGTAGGATCAATATAATAATATAATAAAATAAAATTATATATACTTATATACTTATAAACCATGAAAGTTTTGTGTAGATCCATCCCCGATCTTCAGGAACATTGTGCCATAAACCATGAAAGTTTTGTTTTCTTTTTTTTTTTTTTATTTCCGATTTTCAATCTATTCCCCTTTTCTTTTTTTTAGGATTTCATTATGAAAACATTGAAAATAAATTATAGACCTGTTTTGTTGCTTTTATTATTTCTTTTAGAAAATCTTACAAAATAGGAAAAAACTGAACAGAAAAACTGAAAATATAAAATGAAAACAAAAAATCAAACATGCCATAAGCTTCTTTCAGCTGTCAATTACTTACATTAGCTTGAATTTTAGCTCAAGATATAAATCTTATAACTTAGCTGTTTATTGTCATTTGTTCAGGCACCAGGAACATGGAGGTGGATGTTAGGAGTTGCAGCAGTACCGGCTTTGACACAAATCGTTCTGATGATTATGCTCCCAGAATCGCCTCGTTGGCTGTTCCGAAAGGTTCAATCATCACCACCTTTGCAAAATAGTGCATGGAATCTGATTTTTTCTTTTCAAAATTTGTATCTTTACCCGCCTTTATGTCAAATAACAGGGAAAAGAAGAAGAAGCTAAAGAAATTCTGAGGAGGATCTACCCTCCCCAGGATGTTCAAGATGAAATTAATGCTCTCAAGGAGTCAGTTGAAGCGGAAATCCAGGAAGCATCAGCTTCAGATAAGGTCAGCATAGTGAAATTGCTGAAGACTAAAACTGTGAGAAGAGGCCTATATGCTGGAATGGGCCTTCAAATTTTCCAGCAGTTTGTAGGCATCAACACTGTCATGTACTACAGCCCCACCATTGTTCAGTTGGCTGGTTTTGCATCCAATAGGGTAGCACTGCTTCTGTCTCTGGTCACCGCTGGGCTGAATGCAATTGGATCAATTATGAGCATATACTTCATTGATAAGACCGGTAGGAAAAAGCTTCTGCTGTTCAGTTTGTCTGGCGTTGTGGTCTCCCTGGTTGTTTTAACTGTTGTGTTCCATGAAACCACAACTCACTCTCCCATGGTTAGTGCAATCGAGACCTCTCACTTCAACAACACATGCCCTGATTACAGCACAGCTTTGAATTCTGGTGCTTGGGATTGTATGACTTGCCTGAAGGCTTCTCCAGGGTGTGGCTTTTGTGCTTCTGCATCTAATAAGGTAAATGTGTCATCAGTCATCACCCCCTTCAGACTGATTACATACATGTATTTTCAACTTTTCATTATTCACACACTCCACTGGGAGAATCCATTTATCTCCTTAAACTATGAGGCACTTTATCCATACTTTTAGAAATGTACAAATCGAACCTTGGTCTTTTTTAAATGTGCGGTTTAGTCCTTTTTATTGAATTTTATCTTTTATTAACTAAAAATAAGACCACTATAGTCCCAATACTATGAGTCATGTACAACTGGATACTCTGAACTGAAAAAATTTATGCAACCTGATATCATAAACTTTGTTAAATGTGTCATGAGTGCTATTTTCCTCAACAATATGTAAAAAGTCAACAAAAGAGTCGATTTCCACTATTAGAAAATGTCAGAGATCAATTTGCATATTTCTAAAATTTTAGGATAAAATATACATGAGCTATAATAATTGGGGATTAAAATGCATTTTTTCTTGTTTCATATACATTTGGTAGAAGTAATTATTACATCAATTAAGTGGTAATCATATTTATTCATCCAGGTGTCTAACCTTCTAACACTAGTGCCAATTTTTTTCTGCAGCTCTTACCTGGGGCGTGCTTGATCTCCAATGACACAACAGAAGATCAGTGCCAAAAAGAACACAGGCTATGGTACACTAGGGGGTGTCCTAGCAAATATGGCTGGCTTGCACTAATTGGCCTGGCACTCTACATCATATTCTTCTCACCAGGGATGGGAACTGTTCCATGGGTTGTCAACTCTGAGATATATCCTTTAAGATACAGAGGAATCTGTGGAGGGATGGCATCTACCTCAAATTGGGTCTCAAATCTCATTGTTGCACAGTCCTTCCTATCCTTGACAGATGCTATTGGGACTTCATACACGTTCATGATATTTATATTCATCACCATTGCGGCCATTATCTTTGTCATTATTTTTGTACCAGAAACCAAAGGCCTTCCAATTGAGGAGGTGGAGAAAATGCTGGAAGGAAGGTCTCTGAACTTCAAGTTTTGGCAGAGAAGTTCTGAGCCTGGTGAAGGACCTACCAAAAAGACTCAGTATGTTTGATTCAGTGAAGTGTATCATGTAATTGATGTTTAGGTAGAGAACTATGGCCTTGGCATAGATGTATTAAAGAAGCAAGTAGTAAGGTGTTCGCGTGCAAGATTAGTTTTGACGATTTTATTACCTCATCTTCTGTAATTTTTTTTTCTCTTTTTAACTATGCTTATACTATTTGGTGTAACAAGCACTGTGTGGAATACACAATAAATATTGCAGTACCATGTAGGGATCTCTGATGTCAGGAATGGAAATTAACTAATGAATAATGAAATGTGTACAATAATATTGTACAATATTTGTATAACATAAATATAAAAATAAAAAAGTAATGGGCCTAAAATATAAGAAATTGAAATAGGTCCACCATCTTCTTTATTTTTATACCTATATTATATAAATATTGTATAATTTAATTGTGCACTTGAGGCCGGACCCTTTTTCCTTGGTAGCACATTTTGGGCAAATTGAAACTTAGACTCGAACAAAATGATACATGATTTGGGAATAAAGCAAATCCAACCCAAACATATATAAAGCAATTACAACCCATGCATGCTTTTTCCTATTTGCATAGATTAGGCAAGGCTCAATTTAGGCCACGACTTTATGGATCATAGTAACCTACTATTAGTTGAAGGTGATTATTCATGTGTCTTTAATGGTCAATGCCTACCATGCCTGTTTTTTGCTTTGCAACTGACACATGTAGGCTCCTATCCCTTCAAGGCTATCCATTGTTACATCGGACATCACTCTTGGCCTTCAGCTTACTCTATGCACCTTATTTTTTTATATTCCTTTCTTTCATTAATTCAATTTTTTTTCTTTTTTTTTTTTACCTGAATTCGGACGGTCTCTTTTTTCACTAATCCCTTTTCTTTTCTTTTCTTTTTTTCCAAGAACTCAGATTGTTCAAATTCAATTTAGTGTACAGTTTTCCTTTTTCTCACTTTTTTCTTTTTACTGAATTCAGATTTCACTAACTCCTTTTTTTCTTTTTATTTGTAATCCAAAAAAAATGTGAAAAAGTTAATTAGGAAGGTTAATAATTTTATAGAAAATAATTAAATCCCCAAATTTGACAGAAAAAGAAAATATCATGAAAGAAAGGAAATGAAGTTCAGACAGTCTAAATTTTTGTAAAGAAAAGAAAAAGAAAAAGAAAAAAAGAGTTAGTGAAAAACTAAATTTGGACTATATATCCGAATTCAGTAAAAAAAAGAAGGAAAGTAGTGAAAAAAATATTTTCTTTTTGTGTTAAATTTGGGAATTTAATAATTTTTCATAAAATTATTAACCTTCTTAATTAACTTTTTCACATTTTGTTTAGATTACAAAAGGAAAATGAAAAAAAAGGAGTTAGTGAAAAAACTGAATTTGGACCGTCGGAATTCAATAAAAAAAAGGGAAAAACAAGTGAAAAAAAGATGTCATTGAAAATAAGGTGCACATAAACTGAAAGCTAGGAGTGTTGTCCGGTCTCACAGCGGGCATCCTTGAAGGTATAGGAGCTTAAAAGTGTCAATTGCAAAGCAAATCACATCACCTTAGATATGATAGGCATTAACCATCAGAGCCACGTGAATAATCAGCTTAGTTGAATACTAACAAAATCACAACATTTGCAAGCCTACGCCACCTGGGGACAAGTATAGGGTCGTTTTTACCCTTGGAGGCTTAGAGGCTGTTTGGTTTCTTGACATTCATTTCCATTTTCACTAAAAATGAAAAATAAACATGAAAACATGTTTGTTTGAACATTGAAGAAAGTGTTTTTACTTTTCACTGAAAATATTCACAAAAAAGACATAAAATTGGAAATGATATTTTCAAGTTTTCATCCTTTTCAACCTCTCTTCTTGAAAATATTTTTGGATGGAAATGCGGCGGCAGTGTGATGAATAAAATGTCATTGTTTTCTTCTTAAAACTTGTACTTAGTTCGAATCTCATTTCATGCATCCATTTTTTTTTCTCTTTTTTCGATGCTCCTCGGATAGGGTCAGTGCGTCAACGGCTCACCGTTCTCATGAGACAGTCAAATAAACCGAGTCATACACCTTTGAGAGTTGGGATCATAATTAAGTAATTGTTAAAAAAAGCACTAACATGTCTTAAGTGTCTAACATGCTTGCTTGAAGTGGAAAAAAGTTCTGCTTTTCACTAATTAAATCCCGCGCCTAATCCTAGGTAAAATTAACAAACTATTGATGGTTATTGTTATATTTTACATGCACATTCTGCTCGTGATTAAGTTTAAAAATGATTAGAAATAAAATTTTTAAATTCGAAATTAAATTTCGGGTAATGTTTATTTTTCCGGGTACGGTGTTTTACCCGTTCGATAAAACTTTGATATATCGTTTCTTGTACTGTATTAGATTTGCAATGTAAGTTTATCACCTCACTTGACAAGTGTGTGGCTTAAGAAAGACCACACCTTTGTCTTTCACCAAGAACTAATGATAGCCACACAAAAATTACAATTTTTATTTTAAGGAAATAATTTTTATGTAGAACTTAATACACTTGTTGTATAAAATAAAGGAAATCATAAAATTTCTTTATTGTCCTTCCTCAAGTTCGGCCAAGCTCTCCCTTTTTCAGCCATCTTTATCTCTTCTCCCAAAATCACAAACCCTCGCTTGAAAATCCTAAGTTACACTCCAAAACTCCATAATTAAAAGCATAAACTATATGCTATCTCTCTTGATATCCCCAAATCAACTCTATAAGCAAACCTTACCTTACAATACCATCAACTGCAGCTAATGTTCTTACTATGTTAAGAGAGGATTTGATTGGTTTAGATAAAAAAACTCACTGTAAAAGTTTTTGAAGAAAGTTAAGACGAATAAGAACTAGAGCTTGTAAGAGCCAATAGGAGGGTTTCTCTAACATTTTTCTTTGCAAAAATTGGTTCTGAAATTATCTGATTGATTGGACTCTTGAAATTTTTGATTTTATTGGTTTCTCATACATAGATATTGATGTATTTAAATGGGTGGAATGATTTAGTGTTGTTAGAAAGTCCTTTTTGTTAAAACAAGTTTTGAGCTATGTGCTGGAAACTCGATTTTTAAACAAACAGGTGAAAATACACGATTTTTATGACTTAGTTAGAGACCTTATTTTGAGCTAAAATTTTTATATGATGGAGCTAATATATGGAGGTATGTCAATATTTTTCCTAAGTTCATTTGAATACTTTTGCTATTTTTAAAAATTTAGAAACCGGGGCTGATTAGGGTTTTTACCTGGACAGTCAATTTTGAAGCATTGAATTTGTCTAATTTTGTTGTTATACAAAATGATTGAATTTTGACTTGAAATTTTTGAAGGGTGTTGAGAACATCTTAAAGTCTTATCCTGAATTTTTGTAGGATTTTATATGTTCATTTGATAGGGTAATAAAATTAGAAATTCTAACTATTGGTTAGAAATAAGTAGATTCTAACCTTCAAAAATGTATAATTTTGTTAATATAGTTAAAGACCTTATTTTGCTTTGAAATTTTACAAAGTCTCACAAACGAATTGAATTAACTCTGAAAAATGATTTTACTATGTTTTGGTGATGTTAAGTAGCTGGTCCATAATTTTCTATAGAACCAAAATTTTGGACAACATGCTGATTTGTGGAATCCATGATGAAATGTTAATGACTTGATGTCTAGTATACTATGTGAATTTAATAATAATGTCACACACATATAAATGTGAGTGCTCATGATAAATGCTTCTATATGAAAACAAGATTGAGATTGTAACTTCAGATCATGAGTGATATAGATGCTTGATGTATTAAGAAACTCAGAAATTGATGCTACTGCGTATATGTTCATGGTGGCTGTATATGTGACATGGAGCATGATATATGAAACTAGAGATCCCCTTAGACATTGAGTCAGGAAAAGTAAACTTTGTTGGAATGGATATGTGTGAGAGTCGAAAAAAGTGAATCTGATAATCATGTATAGGAGTATAATGAGCTTTGTCTTGATAAACTGTCTATTACCTAGAAATTGGCAAAGCCACTTATGTCAAGGGCACGTAAAATCAGATATCCCCTTCGATACATCAAGGGCACGTAAAGATGAGATCCCCTTTGGTATGTCAATGGCACGTAAAGATAAAAATGATATGAGTTCCCTTTTGATGTACCAAGGGCACGTTTAGATGAGAATGATATATATGAGATTCCCTTCGACATATCAAGGGCATGTAAAGATAATTTCACTAAAGATCATTGTATTTATCATATGCATACGCATATTGCATTGAACTATTTACCTAAGATAATTTACTATGATCTCGAGTATTATGATATACGTATATTATGTCATTGAGTTCTAAAAGAAACCCACTTCGAAAGGATGATTTACTGAACTTTAAAAAGAATCCTTGATATATGTTGCATGATCACATTTTTCCTAAACAAATCAAAGTGGCTAGGACGATGGCAATGACACAAGAAATTTGCGGGATTTCGACAGTATTACCGACAAGTTTTTCGACTGGCAACAATTATATTGACGGGCTAACCGACGAATACATGGACATCGGTGAATAGGGCGTCGATGAATATTACCGTTGGTAATAAGATACCTGTCAGTTATTATCAACTTTTTAACTGACGATTTTTTTATTTTTCTGTAATTTTATTATAAAATAAATAATTCATATTACTGACGGCTTTACCCGTCGGTAATAAATAATTTTTTTAAAAAAAATTTCCTTTTACCAATGTTGTGGTTGATAATATTTTATTTATTAATTATATATTTATTTATATAATAACCTAATTATCAATTAAATTGATAGTAAATGAGAAAATAATAAATTGGTAAAAAGAATAAATTAAGCTAATTAAATAAAATATCAAATTATGACGATAAAATATACACAAATCACAATAAATGTAAAAAAAAATCCAGAATGGAAAAAATAAAGATAAATAAAAACTAGCTAAAGTCCTGGGCGTCGGCATCGTTAGCGGGATCATCATCATCATCATCCGCCCTGTCCGACTGTGAGTGGCCCTCATCAATGGATGGGAGTGGGATATAGGGGAATGGGGTCTGGGAGAGCATTTTGCCAGAGCTGGAGGATCCCAAAGCCTATATGCCTTGGAAGAAGCTCATCACATGTGCAATGACCTGCTGCTGTATCTTCCAGAGCTGAACCTTCTCCTTCTTTGCTATCTCCTGCTACTGGCGCTCTAAGGGGAGCTTAAGCTCTCAGATCTCTCTCAACTCATGCACACGCTCCCTCAGGGTATCATCTCAAGTAGCTGACCCAGTGACGGAGGACGGGGATATACTCTCAGGGTAGTAACCCACCCCATATATGCGACCTTTGTAAGGGCCACTAATCACATGGGCCCAAACATCTTCCTCATTTGGAAGAGGAGGAATGTCAGCATCGGGCTTAGCCTCAGCCACTTGGGTCTGGTATTGGGTCTATGCCTACTCCCAGAGGTCAGTAAACTCGTGCTGCAAGGGAAAAAGGATAAAAAAAAAACATTATAAGTAATAATTATGACATAAATGGAAATAATAATAAAAGTTAAGTAAAGTTATGTACAAATTCAAACTTACATAGGTCGTCTCGGAGCGAGCGTCCACCCAGACGTCTCCAGACTCATCATCCTCTCTCTGCACACCCTTTCGAGTATGGGTCTCCGGAAATAGCTCGACCTGTGTCGGAGAGTGCTCAATTTCCTCGCCTGTACAAATAACCACAATAAAGTTATAAACATATAGTATTTGCCACAATTCAAATATAGTAAATGTTATTATAAAATTTATAAAGGTTAAAGAATTACCAAATGCTTGCGGGTTCCCTCCTGGGTGCTCGACCCACTGGTGTGCAACGACCATCCTTTTTGTAAGGCTCTGTTTGTCTTTCCTTAGTCGACCTATCCTTAACGGTTGGGTCGCTGGCCCAGTGGCGCTGCAGCTCACTGAGCGTGGCATCCCCCAGCCACGAGCTACTCATCTGTCCCTTATAGATAGCATGAAACATATCCCGCAGTCACTTGGATGACCTAATCTTCCAAGCTCTCTTCACTGTGGGCTCATGCTCGGGGTCAAAGTAGAAGGATTTCTGCATACAAAACTCATAACATACAAGTTGTTATATATAAGCATACAATTAAATAATATAAACATATATTTTAATAAAAGCGAATAAATTATAGAATTACCTCCAGTCTTCCCAAAACGACTCCCTGGTAATCACTGGGATGTCACTCTATGTGGGCCAAGGATTGTTATACCGACTCTGTATAACCTTTGTGATCCTGTGGTGATTCGGCTCAAACGGCTCAAAACTATTACATAGATAAAATAAATAAAAATCAAAATATTTTAATTGCCATAAACAATGTAAAACTATAATGTAATAAAAAACAAATTCAACTTATCTGTCTTTACTGTCCGGCCTGATCTAGCGGAGCGATTTACCATTAGCCCCAAGTGACCTACCATCAGGGCCAAGGGGCCTCCCATAAGCATCCCGTGCCTGTGAGCTAGTAGAGGAACGAGGAGCCTGATCAGATACAGTGGTAGGGCTAGGGGCAGTGGTAGGGCTAGGGGAGGGATCACTAATGCAAGTCGGCTGTAAGTGTGAATATGGGGGAAGTTATAGCTTGGCATACCCAAGAGTGGGCATCATCATAAAGCCTGGGGTGCTGATGGTAGGGACTGAGGTAGAGATAGTGGAAGGGGAGGTGGTGGCGGAGGTAGTGGGAGGGGTGGTGGTTGAGGTGGTGGTGGGTAAACCGACCTTCCGAGGTCGGCCTCTACCTCTACCAGCCATACTGAAACAATTAAAAAGTAGTCTATAAAAAAAATTCATTAAATCAGAAAATTATTATAATTTAATAATAATATTACATATAATATTAAACACCTCAGTTAATCTAAAAGTGCAGGGCTGTTTTCATCGTCACTCTGTTGTTGATCACTAGGTGAATCATCAGCACTACTAGCACTTATTTCATCTTCATGATTTTTGATTGGGTGGTTACTTGTGCATTCAATTATGTCAGCTTCCCTGGTAGTCAACGGAAGAGGGTTTTCAAGATTGTCTGCATCGATTACTACCATTGAAGTGGGTGGATCATCCATTTGATAAGCATCTGTATTTGTATCTTCCTCTATTTCAATCATACCTCTTGGTTTTATCTTGTTCACAAGCCTCCATTGTGACATACTTTTCCCAAGATAAGACATATAATATACTTGTCTAGCATTTTGGGCTATAATGAATGGATCATAACTTCTATATCTTCTGGTGTGATTGATTTTAATGAATTTGTAATTGTTGTGTTGTCATGTCCCAGTAAGTCGGGTATGATCATACCATTCACATTTGAATAGGACACATTTATTTGTGAGCTTACCAACATACTCAAACTCAAGGATTTCTTTAACTACACCATACATTCTCCATCCCTAGTATCGCCTTTAACATAAACACATGTATTGTCAGTTTTTTTCCCCGCACCCCAATCAACTGTGAAACTTGTACTTGTTAACATAGTACATGAGCCAACTTACTACTTTATTTTTTGGCCCCTAAGCTAAATTAAACAAATAGGGACATGTTACACAATTATTTTTATCATGCACCTACGTACATAAAGTTTGAAATGTCAATTAGACTTATATCAAACAAAATTAACATATAAGAATATATTCGGTTACATAATCTTAAACAAGTGGACTTACATGTAATCTAAACCAATCCGAAAATTGTTAAAGAGCATCTTGATCGTGTAGTTGCTCAAAGTATCTATTTTTAAAAGTATATTTTACATTATTTTAAAGATGCATAACATCACACTTTCACTAAAAAAGGAATTGTTGACTTACAATCTAAATGGTTGCATCTCATCACAATTTATCAAAATATGTAAGTGCATAGGATTCCACTCCTGGGAAGTCAGCCATCGACCTATGCTCTTTCTAGCTGCTCGACCAGGTTAATTGAATATAGACAAAGTTGGTGGAATAGAACACTCCCCTCCATCGTCATTACGACTAGGCCGAGTTCTCCTAGATTGAACATATGGCTGAAAGTAAAATAAGCAGAAGTTTGAAGTCTCTTTTGCTAAATAAGCTTGACATATTGATCTTTCCACTTAAGATCTATTCTTCACGGTTTTTTTAGACCCTCCTATTTCCCTTTCAAATGGATACATCCACTTGTATTGAACCGGTCCACACACCTATGCTTCATATGCCAAATGTATGGGCAAATCTTCCATTGAGTCAAAAAATCCAGGAGGAAAAATTCTCTTTAATTTGCAAAGAATTATGGGAATTTTTTTTTTCCATAACAAGTAGATCATCAACCCTAAGAGTAGAAAAGCATAAATTCCTGAAATACTGACTAAGCTCGGTTAAGGGCTTCCAAACAACATCTTGTAGCTCTCTGAATGCAATTGGAAGCAAACACTCTATGAAAACGTGACAATTGTGGCTTTTCATGCCAATTAACTTACCTTGGGCAACATTGACAGACCTACTTCAATTAGAAGTATAACCATTGGGCAGTCTCAATTCCTTTAGCCACTGATAAACAGGTTGTTTCTGATTGGAAATCAGAGCATATTTGGCCTTTGGTTTATAGAACTGACCATCTCTTAGTTCTTGTAAATGCAAATAAGGCCGAGTGCAATACTCAATCAGATCATGCCTTTCCTTATCGTTGTCTTTGGTTCGATTTGTATCCAATACAGTATTCATAATCTTGTCAAACACATTTTTCTTAATATGCATGACATCTAAAAGTGACGTACCAAATTATCTTTTCAATACGGCAACTCCCAAAAAATATTTTATTTTGTCTAATTATGGTATACCCTATGCCCTGGCATTTACACTACCTTTCTGACTTCTGTTATTTTTGGGAATTCCTTAACTCGATCCCACATTTTGCGGCCACTTAGTCTAATTGGAGGCTTATCATGTTCAACACAATTTCGTTTAAAGCTGTATCTACTTCACCTATATGGATGATCAGAATTGAAGAACCTTCTATGATAATCAAACCAAGAGTTCTTTCATCCATATTTCAAGGTGAATGCTTTAGTATCCTTCATGAAAATCGAGCAAGCTAATTTGCCTTGGGTCATCCATCCAAATAACATTCCATAAGTAGGAAAATCATTGATGGCCCATATTAATGCAGCTCTTATCATGAAATTTTTCTTTGTTGAAATGTCATAAGTAAGAACACCCTGGAACCACAACTCATTCAGTTCATCAATTAGGGGTTGAAGATACACATCAATCTTAGCCTTTGGATTAAGGGCCAGGGATTATACATGTTAAGAACAGGTAAGGATCTTTCATGCACATTTCAGAAGGGAGATTATAGGGCGTAACAACTACAGACCAACAGGAACAAGATTTGATAAATTCATTATTTAGAGTAAATCCATCTGAACAGAGTCCCAATCTAACATTTGGTGGGTCACAAGCAAAATCAAGATACTATTGATCGAGCTTTTTCCACGCTTTACTGTGCAATGGATGCGTCATCACACCGTCATCTTTCTCATTTTCACTGTGCCACCTCATATGAGAAGCCGAACTCATTGATACATATAGTCTTGTGAGTCTAGGGATTAAAGGCAAATAATGTATTCTTTTCTGAGGGACATACTTATACCTCCCACTTCCACATCTCTTAGGTTTTAACCTAGACTTTTAGCAAAAGTTACACTCAGTTAATGAACTATCATCTTTATAATAAAGCATGCAATATTTCAAGCAACAATCAATCTTTATTTCCTTCAACTCAAGTTTAAAAACTAATTTTTTAGCTTGATAAAAATCTTTTGGAATTACATCGGGTTTCGGACTTAGCTCACTTATCAGTGCAGCCCACTGATCAAAAGAACTTTGGCTTTGATTCCCTTCGGACTTAATTCTCAACATTCGAATTGCTAATGACAATTCAGAGTGCACACAATCCTCCCACAAAGGTTGATTGGCAGCTTCTACAGATTCGTGATGTTTGGAGTGATAATGGTTGGTTGGTGCATTCCATTTATACCCCCTTCCCAACTACATTCTTGAGCTTATTCGGAATAAGGTTGGTCTCATCAATGACTTTCCTGATAATTGGATTTGGCTTCACAGTACAAATGGAGGTTTGACGGTGGCTAAGTGCTATAAGTGGTTGCTTGCTTCTAACAACAATTGGACTGAGGACCGCAAATGGTGTGACTTGTGGAAACTCCAAGTCCCTGCGAAGTTTAAACTCTTCCTCTGGCAATGCTATCATTCTGCTCTTCCAACCAATGACTTTTGTCACCACAGGAATTTAGCACTGTCTCCCTTGTATTCCCGTTGTTGTAGCGCGGATGAAGATATTATTCATTGCCTTCGTGATTGTGTTATGACTGATGTCGTGTGGCGTCGATTGGGTTTTGATCCGACAGTGTGGGCTGATCTCCATGCGGATAAGTGGCTAGCTTCTTTGGTGCATACTGATACCTCCACTCTTTATATCATAACTCTGTGGTGGATTTGGCGGACACAGAATCTAGCAGTGTTTAACAATGAAGTCTGGTATCCTTTGCGAGTTATGCGTCAAATTTGGAATTCAGCGGTGGATGTTGCTAAAGCCGTCGTGACCCCTCCAGTTGCTCCTGCTCTTCTAGGTCAATCAAACAGGTGGGCTTGCCCTCCTTTTGGTCGGGTTAAGTTGAATGTTGATGCAAGTGTGCGTCTCATGGAGGGGCGCAGCGGGTTTGGGGGTGTGATCAGAGACTCTAATGGGACTTGGCTTGCGAGGTTCTCTTGTATGGCGGGGTCAATCGATGTTACTTGGGTGGAGCTATTAGCCATCAAAGAAGGATTGCTTTTTCCTTGGAATCATGGATGGAGAAGAGTGCATTGCGAGTCGGATCTATGGAGGCGCTTGGTTTAATTTCTAGTCCTTAAAGCTTTTGGGCTCCTGCGCTATAGTCTTCTGTATCATATCAGAGATCTTGTGCACTGTGATTGGGTTTTTTCACTTTATCATGTCTTTTGCTCGGCTGATAAGGTTGCCAACTTGTTAGCACAGATTGGAGCAGTAGATTGTCATTCTTTGGTTGTTTAGGCTCAACCCCCAATAGATACTTCTAGCTTAATCATGGTTGATGCTATGACTAGCTAAGTGGCGTCTTGTTTGTTTTTCTTTCTTTCTCCATTTACCAAAAATAAACTCTTAAGCATAAGAAGATGAGCACAGAGACAAAATAAAAGTCATAAAAAATAGGACACAGTAACAAAAATACGATAGCCAAAGGAAAACACCAAAGGCCTTGAAATATAAGTCCTCACAAAGCCATTTGCAAATATCTTTCACTCATGAACATACCAGATCAAGTTCAATTCCCTCAACAAATTCAAGCTCCACTAGTAAATAGCAGATCTTAGCACAAACCACATACCTTACAAATATCCTAATCAAAATTCACTCCCAAAAAATTTGAACCAATGGAATTGTTAAAAGACTTCCATTCCATAGAACACCATCAACTTTAACTTAACTAAATACCTTCCATAACATTCACATTAATAGCAATGGTTGCATTAATGGTCCAAAAGAACCAATTATCCAACAAAACTTCATCCCAATAATTGCATAAAAAGCCTTAACAATTAACTCCCTAAATATCAGTGTTAAGAAAATTAGAATGGATCGGGAGGTCGAGAATCGCACCCCTTTCTAGGCTAGCCACCTATTAAAAACTAGCAAGCTAAACAATTGGTCAACAACTGTCAAAACTAATCAAAAACTGGCAAACCGACCAAACCAAAGCAGTTTACATTGTTGAGCGATTTGGGAAAAATGGAAAAAACAAAAGTAGTAGTTCAGATCTTAAACGTGGTGGATTGTAGTCTTCTCCCAAGCTCGTGTGTTGGTCGAAGTTCACATCTCATATCTTGTGTAATACTAGATGATGGTTTCTATCCAAGTTACCAACAATCACCATTTCTCTTAAGCTCTAAGTTCCCATGCCACCATTGCCAAGTCAATGCCATAACTCCTCCAAAGTACAGTCACCTTCTCATTGTTGAAGTATAAGACGTCACCTTCCTAAAGTGCAAGCAATTCTTCTGAGAAAAAATAGTAGAGGCAGCGCTCGCCTATGGAAAAAGCAAAAAACGGGATACAGTGGATATATACTAGGGTCCTCAACTCTTTTCCTTGGGTCTTGGTTTTCACTTTTGCAACTGGATTTGCAGTTTTGGGATAGTATGGAGTGGAAGCTCACCTTTTACAAAAAGCTTAAGCTTTATTTGATTTTTTATTATTTAATGGTTTTTAGATATTTTATGGCATATTTAAATTTCTTTTCTTATATATTTATATCAATATATATTTTATTATATTTCTATTGAACTCTCAATCATTAATGTGTGCATTTCAAATTGTTAGGTTAAGAACAAGAATCAGAGAACTACTTTTAAAATTGGTGTCGTGAAAAAGAAGGAGTGGAGGAAGGGTTTGGCGAAGAGTGTGAATTGGACTGAGTTAAATTCCCCAATTTTGAACCAATTTGGCAATCAGGGTTCCTTCTTTTTTTTTTTTTTGCTTCTATTTTGTGGAATAGAGGTTAAGGGATTGCCGAAGAGCAAGATCGCTGCCGATGAAACCTTTAGGATGTTTTTGGCAAAGGAAAGAAATTGAAAGGAAAGAAATTGGGTGAATTTTTGTTTTCCATAAGTATGTTTGGATGAGAGGAAAGAAAATAGAAGAAGAATTATTTTTTGTTGTTTGTTGAATGGAAAAGTGGAAGGAAAGATAAAAGTTATGATGTCAAAAGACAATTTTATCCTTATTTTATTTTAAGATGTTTTTTCAACTCATGAAATCAAGTCAATACTAGTCATTTTTATCAAAAAAATAAAAAAGTCAATACTAATAAAAACAATTATATTAATTAATATAAAATATATAGTTAACTATTTTTAACTTATCAATCAATTTCCACAATTTAATACTTAGCATTTTTTTTAAAAAAATTTTGGTCCGAATTATCATTTTACTTTTTTAGTAATATATATATATATATATATATATATATATATATATATTGAAAGGTTAAGAAAAGACAAAAACTAAACTCACCGCCAGAGTGCACCGAAAAAAAAAACTCACTGCTGGAGGAGCCCAAACCAGCAAAGGAAAGGGAAAAAAATGAACCAAAAATAATCACTTCAAATCAACGCATTTGGATTAAAATTGTGCTTATGAACAGTTCATCACAAAGGAAATGTTAGGTAAGGGGGATGGGCGCGCTGCGCAACAGAAAGAGAAAAAGAAGTGGGTGATGTGCGATGACTATTCCAGCGAGGTGACAGAGGAGTAGCGGTTCGCGAAAGCTTGTGTGACAGTGGGACCTCACGACGTGGTTTTATTCTGTTCTTTTTTTTCATTCTTTTTTCCTACCATTTTTCTGGACTTGGCATTGATCTTGATCACGGATGTTGGGATGATTTTGTTGTGTTTTAACTTGAGAAGGATGGTCCAGTGTAAGGGGTATCGTTGTGAATGTGTAAAATATGCTTGTTCTCCTCTAATTTTCCGTCCAGATCTTGGTGGAAAGAAATTTTGGTGGGTCCCACATTTTTTGTCACTGTGTAATCCTTCTCTCCATGCTTTTCCTTGCATCCAAACGACGGAAAATGCTCCCCTTCCTTCCTCTTTCCTTCCTTTGCCTCTCCTTCCTCCTCATTTCCATTCAACCAAACGGACCATTAGTGACAGAATGTTTGGCTGTATTGATAAGCTTCCATGCGTTCATGTTCCAGTTCGTCGAGTTCATTGTGAAGCTTCATTGATAAACTACTTCAGTCATTCTTGATATGATTCAAAACTAGTTTGGCAGATCTTGAACAGTACAAAATCGATTTGAACCAATTCAATTTAAAATTTTTTTTGGCTCAAGTTCAATTTGGTTTGGTTTTCTTAAAAAACTAACCATGCATAGGCCTACTACTAAAAATATGTCAAATAGTGATCGATTTTATGACCGAAATAAATCCTCACTAAAATGATGAACTAGCGATCGAATTAGCGACTGAATTGAGCCACCAAGGAAAATGAAAAGGGTGAAAAAAATCGGTCACTAAATTGGTCACTAATTCAAATTAGCGATCGATGAATCAGCAACAGTATCAATATTTATTTATATGAGAAAAATTTCGATTTAGTGACCGATTTTTATTTATAATAGAAAACCTTGCTTTCATAAAAATCGGTCACTAAATCGATCATTAATATTTCAATTAATGACTGATATTTATATATACGGAAAACCTTGCTTTCACAAAAATCGGTCACTAATATTTCAATTAATGACCGATTTAGTGACCGATATTTATTTATAGCAGAAACCTTGCTTTCATAAAAATCAGTCACTAATATTTCAATTGATTTTCTTAAAAATTGGTTATAAAAATCGGTTACTAAATCGGTTACTAACATAGCAGAAATTTTGCTTTCATAAAATTTGGTTGTAAAAATCAGTCATTAAATTAGTTTTCTTAGAAAATTGAACCATGCATAGGCCTAGTTGTATCTCCATACTTCTAAACCTTTGTACTTTGCTTTCCTTAGCTTAGATGTTGTTCACTTCTCACTTCATCTTCCTAATAAATTGTAATTAAGATTCACAATTTCACATTATTCTTATTGTAATATTCAAGTATTAATAGAGTTGATCCGATCATAATTTTTGTTGTATGACTTGTGTTGGTCTTGGTTACTTTTGTAAACTAAGCTAAGTGCTTGAGTAACTTAGGAGCCCATATTCAAAGAACAGATATCCATTTTTGAAGTAATCGTTTGATTTTTAGAATCATATAGGGATTGATTCAAGGTTTGACATGCCTAACATTTATGCAATAGCACTATAGCCGAAAAATAGCCCATAAATTTGCACAAGTGTATAAAAGAACCTTTTTTGTTACTAAAATTCAAATTTCAAATACTATAATTATTAAGATATTTAATAAATATGAAAAAGTTGTATGCGAAAAATATGAGAAGTCCTTAATTATTAGATTGAGTGTGTAATTAGTTGATTGGTATGAAAAATTTTGAGTTGTAAATACTAACTTTATTGAGGTGTCACGAGAAGGGTGTAAATAATATAGAGAAATCACAAGTTGCGGTTAGGTATTAATTCTAATTCGATTTTGGGTTTATGAGAATATAGTTTCAGAAGATTATATATATTTCATTGATTTTGATAAAAAAAAAAGTTGAATTAGTTAAAATAAATAAATTATGGAACTAAATTATTTTTGTCAAGTGCTCTAGGTTTTCTTTTGACATTTAATTAGTTTTTTCAAGTGAACTTAAGGTATTCACCGCCAGAAGTAGTGGCTAATCCTCATGAGATTCTTTTCATACATACTGCTAGAAATTGAACCCCCTAGTAGCTAATTAGATGTTTAAGGAGCCCATAAAAGAAAGTTTCCTCTCCAATAAAAGAAGGTTTCCATTCATGTAAATAAATTCATTGCAAAATTGGTTCTTCTAAATGCCATTCATCCATCAGAGTCATATTTAGTATTGACCTAATTCTCCTAATTATAGGAAAATAGGCATTACTACTAAAAACCTAAACCACATGCAAGTAATTATATCCTCTATCATCTAAATACCTATTATGAGTTTGATTTTGATACACTGATAGTCTAAAACTATTTTACAGCATCATTCAATCAAAATATTTCTTTTGGATGACTTTTCAAGTAATGATGTAAAAGTTTTATAAGGTCCAATCAAAATATATAATTGAATGATTGTATAAAAAAATTTTAAATTGTCAATACATGGCAATTGAATCCAACTATTATATATAAAAACAATGTAATGAAATATTCCCTTATAATATTGGAGATTCTAATATTCTTCACAAAGTCTTTCTTTTTCTTTAATTGGTTTGCTTTTATTCGTTGAAAAGGTAAACAAATGATCGGTTAATATATACTTGTCACAACAATCTCCAATAAAATTTGTATGTAAAAACCAAAAGAATTAATAAGACGCATTAAACGAAAATCAAAGAATGAAGAATATATAATTCAATATCATTCTAGTTAGATGCCAATTCCTTCCCATGTGGAGCACGTATTAATCATAATTTTGGTTTAATAATTGACAATTTGATTGATTTGGATCTCTCACTTTCCTGTAATTCTTGTAATCTGTTGCTTGATGGAAACGAAAAGTAACTGCAAAGTGGAAACGATGACTCAGAACATGCTGCGCGACATCCGTGCTCCAATAAGTCCGGTTTGATCATGCTCAGAGCAAAACGAACCGCACAAGTGCAAGGGGCATGCAGTTTCTGTTTGGATTTTGTCGAAGGAATCAATAATGTTTTCTTCGAATAAGAACCTCTTTCACGTGCATTTTTAAATTTTGCAAACCAATACTGCCTTTCAAGTTTCCATGGGCCCAATTATTCCCTTTTAGTTTGGATCCTTTAAATTGAAAATCTCACTTTAAAGAGTAAAATGAGAAAATTTTATCTTTAAATCAATAAAGTTTAAAGTGAGACCTTTTTTATTCTATTGATCTCATTTTAGGGGATCAAAACCAATTGTTTATTAAGTATTTTATAAAGAAGTTCCAAAGAAATCATACTGATCTTTTTTTTATATATATAGAAATCATGGTAATTGATTATGCATTGGATGCACATCATTTTGAAAATAAAATTCTGACAAAGTTTCTGATTGTCTGGTATTTTTCTTTTGAAAATCTATTTTGCTTTGTAAATACTTCATGTTGGACGATCTTTTACTTTTATTTTTCTCATTTTATTTTGTATGCATATTCAAATTATTTATAAGTGAATAAATAATTGCAAAAATAATTTTTTACATATATATAAATTCAATACTTTTTATATACACACAATAAAATTAGTGAGACAGAATTAATTAAATGAGTATAGTTTGGAATGTATGAGGAGTGAGAGTTATATTTGTTCTTAATTACTTGAAGAACCAAGATTGTCGTCATCAGGCAAGAAATAGTACCTATAAGGATCTACAAAAACACTTTGACACTCAAGTTAAGGTGTGTTTTAGAAGGTGTTTATGGTAGGTTAGTCATATGATCTTGCATAGTAGGATAGCAAAAAATATCCGCAAAGATGGATACTCGTGAGATTACCCGCGCTGGGGAGGAATATGGGGATTAATTTGGTTTCCATGGAGACGAGGATAAGGTGCCCATTTATTAAGCAGGGCGAGGCGGGGGTTACGATCCCCATGCCGTGAAGACTCGTCAAATCCCTATAAGTATGAATTTTCTTCCTATATGTTTATATTCATACCCTAAAATATCTTAACTCTCATATTCCTAATTGTTTTTAAATAGATTGACATAATGCATTTTATTTTTAATTTTAACTGTGTTGGATAATGCTATAATGATCAATAAATTGTGGATATTTATGTGTTTTACTCGTGTTCAAGGTTGAATTTTAGATTTTTTTCTCTTTTTAAATTTTTAAAATTATTTGGAATAAATCTATCAATACTTTTAGGGATTCAAATCCTCATGAAAGGTGACGAATGAGAGCCTATGACAAGAATAGGAGACAAAATTCTTCACAAGGACAGGAGGCGGGGGCATATCCTAGTCCCATGGGCACCCTTTTCCATCCTTATTGCTTAGAGCATAGGAACCCTTATATAGTGTTCAATATGGGTAGAACATTTGGTGAAGGACGTTTTCCTAGCTTCCCAAAGCGAGGAGTGAAAAGTGTTGTCTCACACGGATTGATCAATTACCGATGTTAATTAATTTGGAGACAATTTGAACCAGAAAAAAATAATTGGGAGAATGAAAAATTTATAATAAATGAATGACATTAAAATAAAATAAACAAATAATATTGACTAAATATAATTAACGAGAAATAAACACTTTTTTTAGGATACGACTTCCAATTTCACCTATTCCTTACTCAGTTACCTAGGCTTTTAGCTATTCAACTTCCAATTTATCTGAATAATGATTGGAACTCCCTAATATAATTATAAGGTTCTCTCGGACACAAATAATTCTCTCTGGCTTACCGTGATTATCTGATCTCTTCGCATAAACTATAAGAAACAAGTGGTTTTGGGTCAATTAATTTCATAAACAAATAATCACGCAAGTCATGTTTGTTTATCTCTTAGTTTCGTTCAACTTGTGCTTAGTATGATAGATCAGTAATTTTAATTCCTCTCAAATTCATAAAATTTACAAAAATCATGAGCAGTGATCAAGTAAACAAAGCAAAGCATTAAGAATAGACATACAATCAACACAAAAAGAGGATTGAATAGTATCAAACTTCAATAACATCACAAAAAATTGGCTACATCATCACCCTAGTAAAAGGGTTTTAGTTCATAACGAAAAAACAAAAGCAGAAAACGAAAACAAAAGAGCAAAGAGGAAAAAAACGCCATCAAACCAGAGGATGGAATTTGTTAGGCAGATGAAGGTTGATCTCTTCCCCTCAAGTGCTAGCTTTTGCCTTCCAAAATCCTCCTTCTCAAACCTACGGTCGCCGTCTACATTCCTTCCAAGATAAACGGATAATTAGGGATTCTAAAATAAGTTCCTTTTAAACCAAGTGCCAAAAAAAAACCTCCCAACCCGTGAATTCAACCTAATTTCAGTCGCAACACATACATAGGGCTGTCGGAGGGTCATGCTCATGCTGTTGCGAGGGCTGTAGCGCGCGCAAGATGGCTTCTAACGTTGTGCAATATCAGGTGGGCTGTAAGGAGGGCTGTAATCATGCTGATCGCAATTGTAAGCCTCTCTGAGTCGTGCATGGTGCTGTCGGGGCTGTAGGAGGGTTACAGTATGCTCATTTTCAGCTTGGCTTCCAAATTTTCCTCCTTTTTGTCCCTTGCTCCAATGCACCTAGTAATAAACAACAAAAGAACACTAATATACTACCAGAAAGGGTAAGATACTAAGTAAAATCTGTCAGAGGGACAAAACACAAAATCATACACGTAAATGGGGGAAAATACTATCAATTTGGATATGAAATGCATGAACTTTTATTAAAACTACCCAAAAAGAATAACTCACTACGGGAGTTATCACCAATTCAAAATGGCTGCATAATATTAGCCATATGGGTATTAAATAAGGTAAAACACCTTTGACTTCTTTGCTCATCTGAATCATACACAACCAGGCATATAGACTCTTGGGATGATGGATTACCTCACTTCTCAGATCCAGCCAAATCAACGAGATTAAGTCGAGCAAATCAGAAGTGAGTTACTCCTTGAGATTCCCACTAACAACAAGTAGTTAAATTAATTTTTATGAATATAATTGAACATAATTTTTTTTTTTTAAAGAAAAAGGATTAAGCATTTTTTGCATTAAATAGCCAAAAAGAGAAAAAGAAACGCATCAACTTTACTCGCCTCACTCTCAATGTTGGAAGTAAATACACTGCTATAATGACAGCTATCATGATTCATATTTGCGCATAACATCATTATTTTTAATCAGTGGCTATTAACCTGTAAAGATAAGGTTTATGTGCAAAATTTAACAAGCTATACTGGATAAAAGGGAAATAAAGTAGTAGATAAATTCATTTAAAAACAAGAAATTTCTGAAAAAAATAAATCAATGTCAATACAGCTAATGTTGATAACAACATTCAAGAGCAAAGTTGAAGGTATTACATACCTGAATAAGTTGTTGAATGACAATCTCAAACGTTAGGAACTTCAACTTCCTTCAGATCCTCCACATAACTTCATCTCGAATGTTACTGTCTTCTCTTATCTGCTACATCATTTTTTTTTTTTTTTTAACAAAGAAAAAGGTTCATGAGATGCATTATTTATAATGACTCTTCCAAACACCCAGAGAAAAAGCATGTCATACAATATTTGCTATTATCTTCTTAGGTTCAGAGAGTGAACCTCCAAAGACATGGAAATCAGTTTTGCTGCTGATTAGAACTTTGGGGAACAAAGCATAAAGAGAAAAGGTTTATATTTAAGAAATCACTACAATATTCAAGATATGGTCAGCCTTACCTGCGGATTGTTAGATGACGTGTCCAAAAGATCAAAGGATCTATTCATTGTATATCTCCAAGAAAGAACATTTGCATGCAAATTTGAGCTTTTCATCTCTACAAGCCTCTTTTTCCTGGGGCATTAGAGCAATTACAGACTAGGATAAGATTCTTGCAAATATAGACATATGAATAGTTAGACTGCAACATAATTTACATTACTTATTAGTCCTCCAAAATTATGCAGCCCTTAACCAATCTGATCGGAACTAGGCCAATAATTAATAGGCCTTAGTAGATAGTAATAATAAGTAGTTAGTTAGAAATTATTATTGAAAAAGAGATAGTTAGAAGTTGAGGGCCTGGAGAGCAAAGGATCTCTTGAATATCCATAATCTTTGTACTTTCATTACCACATAGTACAGATTTCTCAGTTTTCTTTGATAATCTGAATCAATTCTATCACAATCCAACTTAAATATAAAAGTTTCAAAACTTCAAGTAGTATAAAACTGTCAAGAGTAACATTAAAATTTTGAAATGTCATCAACTTTTAACCAAGACAAGTGATGAGATAATGATCATTGCATAATTGTTTGATTAAAAAATGAAAATATAAATACAATAGTCAAGAGATGGTGTTAAGATAGAAGTTGAAAAAATAGGCTTTACTAGTGACTGGTTGAGCAACAATATTCATCACTCAGATAAAACACAATAAGCTATATCACATTATATTCATTTGACGTGCATACGATGCATAGAACTTAACCTACATAAAGGGTTCTTCAAATAATGGCTGAGTCATCTGCAGGTAAATGCATGGTTAGAAGGCTGATCAAAAGTCATTTATAAAAAAGCTTGTTCCTTTCCACATTTTCTCCATTGAATCAGGGACGTGCAGCCTGTTACAGAAGCAACAAATTTCAATAGGAAATAATTGTAGGAATACATCGTAAGTGTATGACATGTCACTAGCCTGATGACAAAAGCAACACATCTTTAAGAACATGAATTATAAAGCATATACTAGTTTTCTTCCACAACAAATGACTGACTAAAACAAACTTATATTTATGCCATGAATCATGATGTAATGATATCCTTCGGAAACAACTGCATGTCATTCCCACTTCTAACAATACAAGGACCACTGTTGTCTTAGTCAATCAGTTGTTCAAACTAATATAATAAATTGGAAAAGAAAGAAGTTTAGGATTTGAGGTAACAGAACACAAAGGCATGTTATTTTCTACTAGATTATTCTACTACTAAATTACAAAGTTTCACCTTTAGATTAATACATGCTCCTCTTTTCATTCATTAAAAGAACATTCAATAAAAGTTAATATTTTAGATCCTAATCAGATGGCAGGTAAAATCTACAAACAAATCCAATGAAGCACCCAAAAGTACATTACTAATTTACTAGTACAGTAACAAGAATAGAAGTCGTATTTAGACACAAAATTAACAATTGGAAACAACAAAGACATAACAAATTGAATAAACATGATTTGATCAAAACAAATTCAATGATGAAGTATCATGTAGTCAAACATCTATTGCCCAAAAAAGAAGCAGTTGGCAATCATCAAGATAACTTCAACAATCAAATTGGAGCAAAAACATCTGACCTTATCGTTGTTTGCCATGCATCTAGCGATCATTCCCCGAAAAGTTTCATCATCCTTACTTTTTCTCCCAGCAGATGTCAGTAATTGTCTTAACAATTATGGCGTTAGGGAGGCAGTCATTGTCTTCCATTTTTCATAGCAAGGCCTTTCCTTCTTCACAATCAACCTTTGCAAAGCTCACTGACTATAATATTGTATGTTTGGACATCTGGATGATTGCCTCTAATGGAAAGAAGCTTGGAAATATTATTTGCAGTCTTTAGCCTTCCACCTTTGTGCAAACCATCAATAAGTATTCTGTATGTGTACAAATTAGGACAAATACCATGATAAACAATTTCGTTTAGCAAAGCGATTGCCTTGTCAAGTTGCTGCCGGTTGCATAAAGCCTCTAATAATATATTATAAGTTACAATATTTGGTACCAAATTCTTGAAACACATATCTTCAAACAGATTCATGGCTTCATCAATTCTTTTACTCTTGCAACAACTACAAATCAAGATGTTGTAACTCCAAACATTAGGGACAAAACCTCTTTCAAAGATAAGGTATTTAAATAATGCAATTGCCTGATCAAAATGCTGGATTTTACATAATGATTCTAACAAGATATTGTGAGTGGTTACATCAGGGGGTGGTTGGCCACAATAATGCATTTCATTAACAAGCTCCCACGCATACCAGATTCTCCCAGATTTGCACAAGCCATCAACTAGAGAATTGTAGGTTACAATGTTTGGAACTAAATTCTTAAGAAACATATCTTTAAGTAAATCCATGGCTTTATCCACTCTTTTAATTTTGCAATAACCTTTAATCAAAATGTTATAACTCCAAACATCTGGTACCAAACCCCTTTCAATCACCATATCAAATAAGTTTCTAGCTTCATCCACTTTGTTGTTCAAACAATATCCATTCATCAAAATAGTGTAAGTAATAATATCAGGCTGTTCACCTCTTTCAATCATCACATCGCACATAATGTGAGCTTGTAAGAGCATCCCTTCTTTGCATAACGCATCAACTATTATGTTAAAGGTACAAACATCTGGATTGATGTTTTTACCAATTTCATCCAGCAATAGTCTAACTTCTTCCCATTGGCCGGCATGACAAAAACCGTAAATCAATGAACTATAAGTGACAACATCAGGGGAAATTCCCCGATCAATCATTCCAGAAAACAAATCACACGCCTCATCTATAAGTCCATCTTTGCACAAACCATCAACAACTATATTGTACATTACAAGATTGGGCTTAACCAACTGACCCTCTAATTTTCGAAGCATTTGAACGGCAATTCTTGTTTGTCCAATCTTACACAGCCCATTGATTAAGGTTCCATACATAACCTCATCAAACCAAAATCCTTTAGCAACTATTTTATCATGAATGTACAGTGCATCCAACATCTTGCCATTGAGACACAACCCCTTCATCAATGTAGTCAAAGTTACAGCACTTGGTCGACAGCCCCACTTAATAATCTTACCCATCACAGAGAAAGCAAAACCCATCTGACCCAAATGGCAGTAACAATTCATCACGATGTTCAAAGTAACGGTAAACGGCACGATACCCTTTGATTCCATTTGGGTATATAGATAAATAGTCGTGGCATAGTATTTCATCTTTACAACCGTTCCTAGGATTCTGGTGAACTCCACAACCGATGGCAGGGGATGCATATCAACCATGCGATTAAACAAAGCTACAGCATCATCGATAGTATCGAACTTGTAGGCATTATTATGTGACGGCAAGGGCTGCGAATGAAGTTGTAGCCTTGTGTGTTGAGCAAATGGGAGAAAAACAGCAAAGGTAGATGATGGCATGAGAAAGCGAGGGAGTCTGGGGATTGCATACCTTGTTACATACAACATGTGCAGTTTAATAACAAGATATGGTATAACACACAAGACAAGACACTCCAGTTTCTCCGATGATGCTTCACCAAATGCAGTTCATTCCACTCTATGTTTTATCTGTCCTGTCTCCCTTTCGTCAACTTTTAAGAACAAAGCAATAATTAGATGTGAGTGTTTCTTTTTATTCTTTTCATACCTGTATCCATTCCCCCAAACACGTGAAAAAATAATAATAATAATAAAAATTTTCCATAGTAAAAGATTAATATTGTCTTATACTACTAATAAAAAAAGAAAGCATATACCAGTGCCTATACTTTAACATTTCAACAATGAATCAAACTAACCTTCAATGGCCATCCGAAAATCCATCAACGAACTGTAACATGTATAGGTGGGCTCAAAATAGACCGGCAACCGCGACAATCCTTGACAGCGGCGGCGGCGTGAGGAAGGAGGTGAAACGAAGGTGGTTCTTTGGCGGGACGGAGGGCGGCGTTCTGTTCGTCGACGACGGTAGTGGTTGCGCGAGAAAGCGCGATGTTCAGAGAGTGGCGACCGTGGCGGACTTTGAGGCAGAGCTGACGAAGGCCAACGACGGCGTTTTGTTTTCCCGAGCTCCCAGCTCGAGTGGCGGCTAACGAGGCCCTTCGTACGCGCGGCGGCCGGCGCAGTCCTTAGCTGGCGGCGGATGATGCTAGCTGGAAGAGTAAGAAGAAGAAGAATGCGACTGATGACGTTTTTTTATTTTCCGTTGGTGGTCTCGAGCAGAAGGAGCCGCTCACAGAACAGAATGGTGGAGGGAAGGAAGGGGCTCGATTCCTGGGGGACAGCCCTAATGAAGAAATCAACAGATGTCACAACCCAAAAAACAGTGAGTTTGCGACCAACCAAGCCCATTATGGCTGACAAGTTGAAAATAATCAGTTTTGTTCCAAACCGAAAACATAAAAGAAAGCAAGAGTTTTGTTGGCTTTGGTTATTGGACTTTATGTTTGGGATTTTTGTTTTTTCATCCCTTGACTAGGGCATTCACCATTGATCACGAAAACTAATTTTCATACTAATTTATAAAAGAACTTAAAGAAATAAACAAATTTACCTCTAAAATTTACACTTTCTTCAAAACGGTGACTTTATGTTTGGGTTTAGAATCCTTATTGAATTTAAATTTTTAGGACAGTAGAATAGAAAAAATAATAACCATAAAATAATATTTTTAGGATTAATTGTTGTTTTTGTTGTAATTAGGATTTCAAGTTTATTTTCTAATTGCATCAACCTTAAGGGCAATGTTGTGTTGAAGGAAAAGGTAATGTAACATCTATAGGTGGGCCCAAAATTGCCAGATTAAGAGAATGACTTTAGGCAATAGTGAATAGTATAAATAGGTTTGTTAGGAATTATAATTGCTAATCATTGTGAGTGTGTTTGGAAAGAGAAAAAAATGAAAATGATTTGATTTGTAAATCACTACGAGTGTGTTTGTAAATCAACTAATTTGTTTGGAATTGAAAAAATTTAAGAAATGATATGATTTCTAAATGCATAGAATTATTTTCCTTTATTTTTTGAAATCCTTTCATTTCTAGTATGATTTGGGTGGAAATGAATTGATTTTAAAATTTAAACACAAATAAAATAATTTCATTTCATTTTTTAATTATCATATTCCAAACATAATCTGTTGTATTTTCAACATAAAAATTGATTTTTTTGCTATCTCGGTTCAGGATAGAATTGGGTAGGCCTATATCTGATCTGACCACCTTCCAAGTCGTCTTAGCTCTGTCTATATCCTTCAACCTGGAGTCTGTTATCACCATCAATGCTAGGCCATTTTGTGTTTAATGATTGGATATTCCTGTTTGAAGAGATGTTTCGCATTCTAAGGGATGGGGGGATCCTATGTTCCTTTGGGCCTCTTAAGGTTGTGAGGCCTGATCCTCATGTGTGTGGGCTTCCCTCATGCGTGGGCTTGCCAGTCTGCCGAGGTTCTGTCAGCCTAGGGGTAAGACGACCGAGATGGCCCAAAGGATGGGGGCTGGTTATGGGACGGTTCTTTCTATTTCGAGGTTGCTCATGGGGCGTGAGGTCGGTATGCGTCCGACCGATCCACAAGCCCTCCAAGCTCAAAGTCTGAAGGACTGAAGAGGCTAGCATATTTTTTGTTGGGACATTGATCTGACCGGTCCAAATTCCTAATGCAATTCAATTCTATTTTACATTTAATCATTTCAAACACAAAATTTAACTTACAAATCAAATCAATTCAAATCATTTAAAATTAAATCCAATTATTTTCTAATTTTGATAATTTCAAACAGAACTTATGTGAAATGTGAAATTGAGTGCCCTCTCTATCATTCTCCCTTAATATTCTATATTTCCTCTAATTCCCCGATCTATAATTTCTCTCTTTCCTATTATTGCATAATTCTGGCACTTTATGTTTATATTAACTCTAAGTTCATAAATTAGTTTTACTCTGATCATATTAGCTTTAAATAACTTTTCACTTATATTATTCTTAAATGTTAAAGCCCCCTTTTTTTCTTTTGGCCGTTATTTATACAATTTCATGTTGTGGTAATTTTGTTGAAAGATTTGATAAATGAATCTGTAGTCATTACTATTGACGAGTAACTGAATCATTAAGTTGCTTTTGTTGATTAACAAAGAGGTATATATAGTACACCAGTTTTGGGATACTCTAACTGACTACATACATAACTAATAGCTTTGTGTTTATAACTAGCACTGTAGTACAATATTAACTATACACCAATACTCCCTTTCAAGATGGCATGAAAATGTCCTTGATGCTCATCTTGGATAATAACTTGCTGAACTGCGGTTCTGGCAGTGGCTTTGTTAACAAGTCTGCTAATTGATGTTGAGTGTGCATATGAAACTAATCGAATAGTCTCATTTTGAACCTTTTCACGGATGAAATGATAATCTACTTCTATGTGTTTAATACATTCATGATATGTTGGATTAGAAGCAATGTGAATGACCGCTTGACTGTCACACTACATAACAGTTGAGGTATGAGGGAAGTGAAAACCCTGGAGTAGAGATTGTATCCAATACAGCTTACTAGCAACAATAGCAAAAGCTCAATATTCTGATTTTGCAGAAGACCATGACACAGTGACTTGCTTCTTTAATTTCCATGAGACTAATGAGTCTCCAATGAACACACAAAAACCTGAGATTGAACACCTTGTGTCTGGGCATGAGGCCCAATCAGCATCGGCATAGGCATGGAGATGAAGGGATGAATTTGAAGCAAAGAAGATTCCTTATCCTGGAGACTATCTTAGATATCTTAGGAGGTGATGGATGGCTTGGAGATGAAAGCTGGTTGGCTTTGAAGAGAATTGACTGAGTTTATTTATATCATATGCTATGTGTAGGCGTGAAATGGTCAAGTAAAGCAGTCTACCAATTAGCCACGATATTGACTAACGTCAGAAAGTGGTGCCCTTGTATTGTTACTTAGCTTAAGAGTTAGGTCCATATGTAGCTTTGCTGGTTTTGATCCTAGAAAACCTGTTTCCTTTAATAATGATAGTGTATATTTTCTTTGAGACAAGGAAATGCCATCTTTAGATCTTGTAATCTCTAAACCAAGGAAATATTTGAGAGATCCCAAATATTTTAATTTGAACTTTTTGTTGTAGTGCTAACTCCACTTATTCGAGTAGAGAAAGATCAGAACCTGCCAAGATAATGTTATCTACATATACTAACAAGGCAACATAAGAGGAGTTAGAGCCTTTAGTAAAGAGAGAATAGTCATTTTTGGATGATATGAAGCCAGCTTCAAGAAGGGCATTAGCAAAAGTAGAGAAGCATTATTTTAAAGCTTGTTTCAATCCATAAATGGACTTGTTTAGCTTACAAACAAGTTCTCAGCCTTACTATGATAACCAAGGGCATATCCATATAAATTTCTTCAAATAAGTCACCATTGAGGAAGGCATTATTGATGTCTAATTGTAATAAATGCCATCATTTGACTATTGCCAGGGCTAACAGAACTCGAACACTAGAGAGTTTGGGTACATGAGAAAATGTTTCAATGAAATCGAGGCCAACTTGTTGTTGAGTGTATCCCTTGGCTACCAGCCTAGCTTTATACCTATCTACCTTCTCATCCGGTTTGTATTTAACCTTATAAACCCATCTACATCCAATGGTATGTTTATTAGGTAGAAGAGGAACCAAGGTCCAAGTATTATTGGATTCCATGGCTTCTAATTCTGCTTTCATGGTCTGTTGCCATTCTGGAATTTTGTATGCTTGGTGATAAAACTGGGGTTCAAAGATTAATGAGACTTGCATCAGAAAATTCTAATATGCTGGGTTTAGTTTGTCATAAGATAGGTAATTCGAGATGGGGTAGAGACATGTGGTAATGGAAAGATTATTACAGTGATATTAACTCAAGTATAGAGGGGTCTGTGTTCCCTAGCAGATTTTCTAATAGGTAAAATGTCCACAGCAAGAGGGTTACTAATTATTTCTTCAATGTCAGCAGAGGTATGAATATCATTGATATTAGATTCTGCTGTAGGGTGATTATTAGAATTTGCAGGGTCAGCAGGTATTTGGTTAAAGGGGGTAGGATCAGATAAAGGTTTGGGTAATACTAAATCTAGGAAAGGATTAATGACATCTATTAGAGATTGTTTTTGATGAAAGGGAAAGACAATCTCATAACAAACAACATCTCTAGAAATAAAGGTTGATTTCTTTTCAAGATCATATATTTTATATCCTTTATAGCCCTATGGATAACCTATGAACACACCTGCAATAGCCCTAGGACTAAATTTGTGCCTTGAAGAAGCTAAAGTTGAAGCATAGCATAAGTAACCAAAAGTCCTTAAGGTACTAAAATCAAGATCATTTAAGTATAATTTTTCATAGGGTGTCTGATTTCTCAAAACTTGAGATGGAGTCCTATTTACAAGGTATGTAGTTGTTGTTACACAATCTCCCCAAAATTCTATAAGGACTTGTGATTGAAAGTACAAAGCTCTAGCCATATTTAAGAGGAGTCTATGCTTTCTTTCAACCACAGAATTCAGTTGAGGAGTAGCTACATCGAAAAATTGATATGAAACACCTTTTTAAGTAAGAAACCAGTTAGTGCAAGTTCCTTTGCATTATCTGACCTAAGGCATTTAATATCATTTTTAAATTGGGTTTTTACCATTACAAAAAACTATTTGAGTTTGTTTGTAGTTTTAGATTTGGTTTGTAACAAGCAAATCCAAGTTTAGCAACTATGATTGTCTACAATGGTTAAAAAAAATCTTCGTCCAACATAAGTTTCCTTGTGAAAAGGTCCCCATTTATCACAATGGACGAGATCAAAAGGTTTTTCAACAAAATAATTGTTAGAAACAAAAGATAATCTTGATTGTTTGGCTAAAGGACAAATGGAGCATTTATCTACATCACAAGAGTATTTCTTATTGATAGAATCAACATGAGTTATAGGAATTTTATTATGTAATAGCCAAGATAGTAGCGTAGATGATATATGTCCCAACCTAGAATGCCAAGTATATGGAGAAACTTTATTGGAAACAATAGAATTACAAATGAAATTGGAAACAACAGGTAAAGAAGGAACATTAGTTGAGCATGGCTGAGAAAGATAAAAGACATAGAGTCTATGATCCACTTCACCCTTGCCAATCATTTGTAAAGATAGCTTCTCCTGAATTAGTAAAAAATTATCATACATGAGTAAAAGTACGGGGTTAGTTAGCATTAAGGAGCTAATTGATATGATGTTAAAAGAGAAGGTTGGAACATACAAAACTTTTTGAAGTATAATTCTTTAGCAAAGAGTTATAGTTCCTATACCGATTGATGGAATTTTAGGTTTATCAGGCAGAATAACATAAGAATTTGTGATAGCTTCAAAGGTATCAAAATTAGATCTTGAATAACAAATGCAATTAGTTGCTCTAAAGTCCAAAATCCAAGAATTAGAATTTATAGCATAGTAAGATGCAGCAGATAAAACTATAGTTGCAAATGGGGATACAGGGGCTTCTTGATTGTTATTTGAGGCCTTTGATCCGGCAAATTGAGTAGATATGAATATAAAACTTTACACTAATAATGAATACAACCTTTATATGTATAATTGACTTTAATACATTTTAAAGTAAAATTTTCACATTATCAATTAGTTAAAAATTATTACATCTAAACACTTTAAAGTAATTATTATTTTGAGAGAAAAATAATTATACAAATATGAAAGCATATAATTGACTAATAATATAAAAAAATAAATTATGAAAATAAATTGTTCTTATTAATTTTTTAGTAAATTGTACATATGTAACGTATAATACCTTAATAATTGATTAGTTTTAGGTTGCATTTGGATAGAGCATTTTTAAAATTCGAGGAATTTGAAATGCTAGGGAATTAAAGTGCTTCAATTAAATTCCCTTCAATTTCAATTTTTTTTTTTGGTTTGGATAGGTAATTACATTACCTTCATTTATAAAATACCTTGTTTGAGTAAGGCAATTATATTACCTTCATTTTTAATATACTTTATTTGAATAAAGTATTATAATTTTTAAAATAGAAAAGTTTTTTAATATTAATCAAAATCCCACCCAATTTAAAATTGATTATAATGAGTTAATATTTTATAAATTATCATAAATTTTATTACAAAAATATTTAATTTTAAATTACAAAATTTATTTGTTGTGTAAATAAAATGAGATTGTACATAAATATAATGTTTTTTAATGTAAATTGAATATCAAAATACTAAAAATGCAACAGTGTATATGTTAGCTCCGGAACCCTTGAGAAATCTATCATATTAAGTTTTGAATGATAACAAAATAAATTTTGTCAAAATGTTTTGTAGAAAGAACTAATGAGTTACTTGAGTTTTTTTAGTACTTAACAGGAATTTTCTCATATACAAGTAATTTGTTTCTTGATATATTTTTCATTTTATCATGATAATAGAAATCTTATTCAAAGGGATTTAAGTACTTAAGAATATGAAAAACAGGTCAAAAAATAAGTTATAGTATTAAGAAACTTAAGAAACCAAGCCAGAGCATCATGAAGTGAAGCTAAGACTTCAGAGATTAGTATGACATGTTAGAAAGTGCCATAACAACTCAAGCAAGTGCTTTCTCATGATCAAATCAAGCTCATCTTTACCATATCTAATTTTTGATCACAATTTATGGAGTTAAACACTCTTTGAAGATCATTATCCATCTTAGAAAGAACCTTAGCTTAAGTATAAAGAACTCAGAAAGTGTAGAAGCTTATTAGAAATAAAAGCATACATCAAAAACTACATCGGGTCATCAGAAACTAACAGGAAATTTGAATTTAAATAAAGTCAAAGCCTCAGAGAGTTATAATTGTGATGTATCAACTTTATACTTGAAAGTTCACCATCCCCAATAGAGTCTTCACAAGATGAGAAGTTCAGAAAACATGCTTTTTTTTTAAAGATAGTTTCTAAAACTCCTTTAAAAACAAAGGACAACAGTTTTTTGTAATCATTGACAAATCTAAGCTTACATGCCTAGAATACTAATCCTAGGACACACAAAGATTGATCAACACATGTCAATAGAAGAAAAGATCAAGGGGCAATGGTCCTATTCAAAATTCAAGTATAAAAGCACAACACTTTCAAGCTGGAAGAAACCTTTTTTTTGCACGCAAGACTTTCAAGCATTCTTCATACTTTTTGTAGTTATGCTCTAAATCATTTTCAATTTCTCATAAGGAAAATCTTCTTTCTTGTAATCATTAGCTAGCATTCTTCTTTAGGAGATTAGAAACAAGTCTTTCAAGAATTTCCTTACATATTTCTTAATCTTAGGAAACTTGAATAGATTCTTGGAGTGAAAAACACCAACTCATATTTCTTGTATCGTGATTCAATAGTGATCAGTGTGAGATTAGCTTGGAGATACTAGGGTCAAATCTACTTATGAGTGGAGATTGATTGTATAAACTATTCAGTGGGAATAACTTGAGAAGTCTTGTAAAAAGATTATCATGATTTCTCTTGAAAGAGAAAATGGTTTAGTGGAACTCTAAACAATTGTTGGTTGAGGACTAAATGTAGGCAAAGCTTAGCTGAACCAGTATAAAATTTTCTGTGTGATTATTGTTAGCTTCAGAAACCTTTATAAAGTATTACATCTTGAAGTTTTAAGTGACAATAAAACCAATTTTGTCAAAATATTTTGAAAAATGGACTAATCTTTTACTTGAGTTTCTTGAGCACTCAACATGACCATTCTCATTTGCATACAAGTTCCATCAACAAGTTTATTTTGATGTTATCATATTTTCAACATGTTTAATCTCATTCAAAGAGATTCAGAAGAACTTAAATGGAGTGAAAAATAATCCTTAACTTAAGCATGTCTTACACACGAAGAAAGGATTTTCAAAGCTAGAAACTAAGTTTAGATCTTTAGAATATGACACAATGAAGAAATCTATCTTCCTCTGAAGCAATTCATGATTGTTGTCTTCAATTGTGATGATAAGATCGCAAACTTGCTCTGATTAAAGAAATGAAAATCAATAGAAGATCAAAAACTAAATGAGCGAATCAGAAAGCACGTCTACTCAAAAACTGCGCACACTTTATAGAATAGAAGGGAAAATTAAAATTTCAAATGAAAGTCAAACCTAAAAAGGAATTGATAGTGATGTCTCACCTTTTCACTTGGTTAACCGTTCTAGCTTCTAGAAGAAAAAGTTTAGAAACTTTGTTCAAAAAGTAAAAAGTAGTTTCTAAAACTGCACTTAGAAACCTCATTTGACAATGGTCTCTGCAACTGCTAAAGTAGCACTGACACAGCTAAGCTGGTATTCTAGATTGCATTCCCAAGACACAAAAAGAATATCAACGCGTGTGATAAGAAAAACAAATCAAAGGGAAATGGTTTGAAATTGAGAATCAAGTATAAAAGGAGATCAAGTGCTTATATCTCAAGACTTTTAACTGAATCTTTGAAAGATTGAAAAAACACAAATCCTCATTCTTCATCTATAAAGATATTACTTCTTGTAAATCAATTTCTATTTCTATAAAAATATACTTTCTAAGTTCTTATTAGATAACATCTTCTTCCTAGGAAGAATTGTTAGAAACAAGACATTCAAGTTTTCAAGTCATGCATTGTAATACCCTAGGAAGAATTGTTAGAAACAAAACATTCAAGGTATGTTTATGTTGATAGATTTTGTCTTCGTTGTTCTCATTCTTCCATGTTCTTAGTATGAGTTATTATTTTCTCTTATTGTTGTCAAGTGGAGGTCCTCCCCTAATATTGTTAGAGTTGTTTTAGAATTATCTAGATGTTATCAGAGTTTAATCTAGAGTTCATGGTTGCTCTATGCCAGTTGTTGGTGCCATTCCAAGCTCTTAAGGTCAAGTTGGTGGTGCCCACATACTTTTGGCTCAAAATGGTGAATGGGTTCAAACTCATGATCTTATTTTCAATCATTATGAGTATGTTTATGCATGATGTTTGTTGAATATGAAATTAGAAATGAAAATGTGATGCAGAATGTGATTTTACATAATTATGTCAAGCTAGAAAAATTTTGATTTATGATGATAACATGAAAGAATGAGTTTTGCAAAATCATGGGACCATGATTGCTATATTGTGTGTTATGAAAAATGTTTTACATGGTTGAGAAATTATTTACTAAGAAAGTATGTTTGGTAGCAAGTTTGCTCTTTTACCAAATGTATATGTTTTATGAGCTTATGATATCATTATATTTTTTTGTAAGATGTTGGATTTTAGACAATGTTTTTAGAATATCAAGTTTAATTATTATGTTTTGGGATTTCAGACTATTCTTTAGAATATCCAATATATATATATATATATATATATATATATATATATATATATATATATATCTTGGAGAAATGTGAAATAAGAGTATGATTCAGCTTTATGAATAAATGTTATATGATTTTAGAGTTATTAGGAAAATGAAAAGTTATGTTAGTTTAAGATTTGAACCTAAAACTTCGATTTTGTGGTACCAAGAGATACAGAATTTAATATGATTTTTAGCAACTCCTAGATACATATTATGTGGGCTTGAGATCAGGTTGACAAAAGAGATGACACATCAATTTGTGACTGGGATTGATTTTAAATTTGAATTTCAAATTTTCCCTCCTTTTTTTTCACAGTGTACCGTTTCACTATAAGGTGAACTTTCTGAAGAGTGGTATCAATTCTTTGATATATATTTGATCTTCCAATCTTTAATCAGAGCTTGTAGATGATTATATGATTGTGAATAAGATGATTGAAGGTTGTAGAACACGTAAGCTTTAGAGATTGATGGAAATCTTCACTTGAGACGCACTTTCTGAAGTTGCGTGCTATTTTCTGAAGATTTGAACCTTGGTTTCTTGTATATGATGATACTCTTCAATTTGTTAAGCATGTACACATTCATTTCATGATAAATTTTTTTTACTTCTATTAAGTTCCCAACTCTTTAAACGAGATTAAACATGTTTGCACATGTATGGTGAAAATATTTTTGCTTTAAGACTCGTGTTTTGCTCATGATAAGATCTATTTATAGCCTCAAGAAACTCAAGAAGAAAATTATTCGTTCTTCAAAAATATTTTCTCTAAATTTGTTGTGTTATCTCTCAAAACATATTGCTTTAACGCTTTCTTAAGGGTTTTGGAGCTAACAATCTCTCCTTTTTTAATAATAACAAACCAATTTGAAGAAAATCTTTTGAAGAGAATTTGAAAGAAATATAATAGGATATATAACATGATAACCAATATTATTTCAAAACAACATATGATATGATTATCAGAGAGTCTTTTTCTCAATGCGGGGTGTAACACCCTAGTAATTAACCAGATACACCTAGGTTGAATCTGATTAATGACTAGACTTTACTCCTTACTTTGGTTCTTTCTTCATAATTTGAAAATACTTAGTGAAATTACGAGCCATTTTTTTTTTAAACACATAATTGAAAACGTGAGCCGAGTACAACGTGAACGAGTAAGCGGAGTATAATAAGACGTTTAAGAATATATCACATCATATCACTTAGGCTCCATCATATAACATCCATAAGCACATTATAGCATATATTTACATACAATAACCTCACTCAAAGGGTGGGTTATGTTCATACATCATTATCTTATGCAACCCCATAAAAGAAAATATACTTAAGGAAATTCATGCCCCTAAGCTAGATAACTCGATAAGGCCGAGAAGGTTATCCTAAAACTAGGGTGCATGATCACACATAAATCTACTAAGAACTCTCTATGGCACGGAAATGGGGGAATAAATCCGATCCATCGATGAGCTCCTCGGGAGGGACACACGAGATACTGCACCGGTGAGGAGTCGCATGGGCCGGCCTTCTTGCTAACCTCGGCTGAACATTTGTTTCCTCACTACCACTCTCTACGTGTGGGAGTAGGGCGAGCTCTCGAGAATATACATGAGTAGGAGTGTCCTCAAGGATCAGTTTGAGAATATCTCGTCTGGGAACATACTGGAAATCCATGGACAGATGAAGCGGGATAAGAACATAACATCCTTTCATCAAGTGGGCGTGCATGTTCGAAAACCATTTCATAAGCCATAGGAGAAGTAGGAGAAAATCGATAACTAGGGACATGATGTGCAAATGGGCGACCTATGTAAATAAAAACTCTGCACAGACCTCACTTCAAAATGATACGATCGATGCAGGATCATAGCGAAATTCTAAGTAGGGGTATCAAGCAGGGCGAATAATGTCGCCATCGAATCTGGAGACAATAGCGGAAATAAAGAAAAGGGAGTGAGAATCTTGCTAAAGAATTCTCGGTAAGAGTACCTCCTTCTCTGCAGTGTCATCATCAAAGTCCCCAGGGAACCTCGGGATTATTCTAAAATAGTGAGCATGCAAAGATTCATTTTAAGTTGGACAAATACTTAACCGAGGTTACGTCAATTTTTAATCATCGTCTTATAATGCATCATAATCTTAACATGTCATATTTACAATGAACTTTTCCTTTATCATTACATCATTTTTCCTCATCATCATTATCAAATAACGCATAAAAGAACGCTATATAATATTAGCTACATGTGGACATAGTGCACATATTTCATTTCTTTAGTGCCTTAGGTGACTTAAAATCTTATCATCATCATTATTTTCCTTAGGGCCACCTATACTCCACCCTTTTGGGAGTAATTTAGTTGGAATTAAGCTCATACTTTACTAGTCATCACTAATATATACTTATCCCTTTTGATAAGCTAAAGTCCCACTTTACCCTTTTGAGAGAGCAGGGTTAGGGGCTAAAATCACCTTTTCACCACCTATAGTCTGATGGTTCCAAAGGATCATTTTCTTATAAGTTTACGTCACCATTAAATCTTTGCATGTTATATCATAATACAATTCATAAGCATGAGAAATTTTTCGCATTTATAGTCTTAAGCTAGAATAATATATATCAGCTGTAATCATGCATATGGGAGATTCCCGGGGAAAGAGAGGTGGGTCACAATGGACACAGCTTAAATACCAAGTCTTTCCTTAGCTAACCTTTCCAAATTATACTTTTACAATGATACACTTTCTTCTAGCACCAAAGGTAAATTTTACATAATAAAGAACATTTGATATATAAGCATTCTCATTATTTGCAATGACTATAACATGCAAGCCAAATCATTCAATAAGCATCCAATCCTTACATAGAATTATCAATTATAGAACTAATTAGTTACTAAACCAATTATGAATCATTCTCTTAACAATAAACCATAATTATCACAACTTCAATCATATCAAATCATTATCACACATTGATACTAAACTCATATCAGTGGCCGAATCATGAACCTCATGCAATTACATAGAATCATATTTTAAGTGCATATAAAATACTAGTTCCCCGTTAAAATCCTTGCAAAGCCTTAAAACTCATTTAGAAACTAGTTCTTTTGTCAAATTTGGGAGGATCTTCACAATTAAAATTCTCACTTAAGATAAAAGGAGTAAGTCTTGAGCTTTAGAGATTTAGGTGACATCTTAGAATTATAAACATGCTATGCAACCTTATTCTAATCTTATCTTTATAAGGTGATAGCTTGGAATTATAAACATGATATGCAATTCCATTTCTTTATCTTTAAGATTTAAGGTGATGACTTGAAAATTAAACATGATGCAAGAACTTGAAATATAAACATGATACAAAGAAGCTGGCGGCGTGATAATCCACAGGACCAAATAGAGGAGAAGAGAATATTAAGAAACAGGAGCGGTAGAGTCCGCAGGACCGATAGAGGATAAGAGAAATTATTATTACATCTTTTTAAGCTCAATCTCAAGACTTTTTAAAGAATAAATTCTTTAACTCCAATAATCATATTTCTTTGCTTGTGATACATGGGCAAGTCTTTGAGCTCTAGGATCTTTAGGTGATGGCATAAAATAAACATGTCACGCGTTGATTCTTTTAGCCATTATAAAATATAGTGAGAGCATAAATTAAATATGAGATGCAACCTCTTTATTATCTTGAAAGATTAAGTGATGACTTGAAACATAAACATGAAATACAAGCTTGGAATTTAAACATGAGAAATGCAAGTTCATTTATTCATTCTTGAAAATTTAGTGATGACATAGTAAACATGGTTATGCAAAGCATAAAACTTAATCATGGATGCAAATTCATTTTGTTTCTTTACTAGAGCTCCTTCAAGACTTTAAAAGAATTATAAATTCAACCCAATACATATTTTAACAAGAAATAAAACATAAAAGGAAAATACATCTTTCAAGTTCTAAACTAAAAATCTTTGTTTTAGCATCATAAAGCATTATTCTTTAAAGTTTTGCATCAAGTGGAATTTTCAAGCTTTAGAGGCCTAACTTGTGATGGATTTACAATCCACCCTCAAGGTCCTCATCATCAAGCCATCATCTTAGTTCCACCTAGGCCATATGGTTGAATTGGTTAAAGAAAAATTGAAGAGGAAAACCAAAATGTAAAGCTAAAGAGTAAGTTCATAATTTCATCATTTTGAGCTAAAAACACAACTCCTCAAAGCATAGAAATAAATTTAGAAACTACTCCCTACCTAATCTGAGTTGAAAAAAGAGGAAGAGAACTTGGTTTCTTGAAGTGAAATGAAACAAAATCTCTTTGAAAAAATTGAAGAAAAAGAATTCAGCCAAAGAGGGAGGAAGAAAGAAAGTTTTGGTGCTCTTAAAAACTAGTTATGAACCAAGTATTCAAGACCACTCAAGCAAGCCTATTTATAGAAGATTTTGAGGCTTCCTAATTGGCCAAAATGATGAGGTAGTGGACGGAATTTTGCAGGAGAAATAAGCGAGGAAAAATCATTTTAGACAAAGTTGTATGAAATTAAGGAATTATGTCTCTTATGGTGACATTTTGGCATTTGTTTTAGTGCAACTTTTGGCAATAATTCAGCTGCATAATGGCATCAATAATTTCTAGTCCATTACAGCCCAAAGAAGTGAAATTTGTGTGTTCCATGCATTATTTAGGTGTAGGCAAGGTATTCATGTAATTTAGAGAATTTACTGATTAGGGTTTAAGTGAATTAGTAAGCAATTTGGGTGTTTTTGAGCAATTTTGGGTTCTACTCAATCTAAATACATAATTTTGACTCTAGATTAATATTTAGAATTTAATAAGCTTTAATTTGAGCCTAATATTGCTAGGTTTTGTTATCTGAATCAAAAATCTGAAGTCAAAGCGCCCAGCAGGGGGCAAAATCGTTACTTTCACTTAAAGCGTCCAGGCCACCCGAGCTTAACCAATGGTTAATCATGGCTTAAAAACACATTTAAAACATTTAGTGAGGTTGGGCTCGGCACCTTGTCGAGTTAAAACAGCCATGAGGCGTTTTGTCATTTGTGCGTCGGAACTCAAAATTGAGATCACGCTCTATTAACACACATAACACAAACAATCCCTTATTATCCTCAAAATATCCCCTTGAGAATAGGTGGGGCCCACGATCCTCATTTTCTGAGTAAAATAACTTTAGGGGCATTTTGGTCATTTTATACGTACAGAAATTCGGGATTTGCGACTCTCGCATGAATCGTTCCTAACCTCTCTTCTAATGTTATATTCCTTTATTGAGGATTGTTCGGCCTCAAATCTTATGAAATAATTACCTACGGTAATTCGGTAATTGAGTAATTTCTAATGACAGTAAAAATTACAGTAAAAATTGGGGCGTTACACGGGGTGTATATATAAAAAGCATTTCATCACCTTAAGTGACTTAAATCAGAGCTATTTTTATTACTGATAAGGTTTTTCTGAAGTTACTCAGAGTGCTTTCTGAAAGGTATCAAAGCAGAGAAAAAAAGGATATGGTTGTTTAAACTTTTTGAATAAATACAGCTTGATTCTCAGTCTTGACTTTTGTGAAAAGAAACATATGTTCGAATGAAGTAAATAATACTTGTGATATATCCTCTTCATTTGATTTCTTATACAACATATCTTTATCCAAATGTATTTTTGAAAAACAATGCAATTTGTGCAAGTAAACTCGCAACATACAAACATTGTACACAAGTGAACTTTCTGAAGTTCATAGAAACCTTATTTTAATTGTATCAACGTATGTGATAGAGGTTTCTGAAGCTCAAAAAAATAACTGATCACAACTGTACCAGAGCATGATTTTCAGAGCTTGTGGTATGAATGAGGAAACTTCATACTTTGTATATCAGATTGTCTGTGTAAAAAAAAATTTTAATATCGTGTAACATGGCTTGTATATATCAGCGCGCTATCAACATTATCTTGACATTCATATCAAAGCGCAAAAGGATATATGTATATATATCATAGCCAATCGATTATATATGAGCCATAAAAAAATATCAGAGCATAAAATAGAAACATAGTATACTAAAAATTGATGTATCAGAGCTATATGAAAAAAATGTGTTAAAATAAAAACTAAAAGTTCAAAAAAAATAAAAATATACGCAGATGCAAAAATCTCTCTGCGCTAGCTCTACCTTGGTGTGCTCCCCCTGAATTTCTCAGTACAAGATTTTCTTATCTTTTCTTCTCCCCTTTTGACATTAGCAAAAAAGAGGTGTGCTGAAAACTAGGAATTACCATCATCGGCCCCAATGTCTTATTTCACAAAGAATTTCCTGAGTATTTTGCAGAATTTGAAGCAATAATTCTTCATGACTTCGAAGTTGGGCATTGTGCTCTATGTTTGAGGCTTAAACTCAATCCAATCTAGAGGCCATATCCTTTTAATTTTACAAAAGAAGCCAGATCTAAGGAGAACTTATTGAGGTCTCAGTTGAAGGCTAGTGTGGTAGGTGGCTAGTTGTTGGAGCAGCCTTGAGTATTAGCTCTGGTATTGTTAGGGGTACAGTGTCCCCAGACTTTTCAATTTCATCATGCAGAGCAGTAGGTGGTGGAGAGGATGGAATATCAACAGCAAAGGAAACAGGAGTAGAAGTAGGTATAAAAGTAAAAGCAGCAGTAGAAACAAGAGCTTGGGCCGAGGCAAAAGCAGAAGTAGCAGCTTCTTCAGCATAAGGAGCACTAGTTTCCATGGTCTTATCTTCATCCTCATCCTCATCCTCTTCCTCTTCCACTAGAGTTATACGAATAGAAGGAAATGGTTGAGGTACCATCAGAATAATAACTATTTCAATTTCTTCTGCATCCTCAGTAGGCTTTTCTATGATGGGCTCTGCACACTTATCACTCCCCTATACTTAGCTTCTTGCATGTCTTCATGCAAGATCAATAATCAAGCAATGGTCAAAGCGTCAAAGTAATCAAGCCATCCTTAAGCCAACTACTAACAACTTACAAATCCTAAACTTGACAGAAAACAAGGGAAACAACTAAAATGCCAATTCTAATGAACTATAAGGAAACAAGCATAATAGCCAAAAATAGACCATCAAGCATAAAGTCCTTCCAAGCAAGACTTATGCCAAAGGAAAGCAAACAAGGTAAATTTCACTCATAACATGCAAGGATCAAGGACATGAGACCTCACAAGGCTAGTGTTTACTACTCAAGTTTGTCCAAGTGTTTTGGCTTGGATTTTGACACTTAGAACCTCTCAAATGGAAATGCATACACAAATCAAGAGGGCTTATTCAACGTTGTAACGGGGCTTGGGTGAGGGGTAGGAAATATCAAAAAGGTCAAGCAAAGTTAAACCCAAGGCTAAGAGAGCAAAAGCATATGCACAAGAGTAAAGATGCAAGAAGAGCAATTTCCAAATAAAACATACTCAAAGAAGCCTAATTTCCCATAGCACAACCAATTCCCCATAACTTTTTATTCATAACAACTTTCATTTTGCAGAATTTTGAATTTTTTTGAATTTTTTTTTTCTATTCTCATGCATTTGTATGCACCTTTGTTGCCATACTTCCCTTATGGGGCTTCTCTTTACAAGATCATTCCTTTTTGGCACTATTACTGGGGATCGAACCTGGGTCACCCGCGTGATAGGCGGGAATACTCACCACTATACTACAAAATTTGATAGGGACAAGAGTGTCGTGGCTCTAGCTCTAACAAATTAACAAATTTATTTAAAACCAAATTGCACTAAAAACATAGTATAACGGTGTGCAACTCGAGTCATCTCCCAACGATATCAGAGAACTAATAGATTATGTAACAAGAGGTTTTTCATTGAATGCATTAAGCAAAAATATAATGTAAACTAAAATAAAAAAATAACTAACAATTAACTAAAGCACCAGCACAAGGATTTTCGAGGCCTAGAATCCATCTATCCTTGACATACACATTTCACGAAACACATGGTAGGTGAATAACTTATGTCTAGAATCATGCAATCACACAACCTTGGCACCATAATTCACTTAGCATCAATCAATCACCAAGCATTTAATTAGCATACAACACCTAAGTAATTGAGATCTCAATCCCTAAATGCATGCACTAACTTGAACACCAATTGCTTTAGTCTAACCTCAATCCAGAATTAATCCCAATTTCCTATGCTAACCAAACATTCATTAATTAATCAATCAATTCATGCCTAGTCAACAATCTCAATTATGCATCCAACCGACAATCATGAATTAGCATACAAAATCAAGATTCATTCTAACCACATATTCACATATCATAATCAATCAATTAATCAACGTAAACATATAAGCAATAGAAGGATGCAAGAGAAGGAAAATCAAGAAACCAACCATGTATTCATTGAATATGCAAGCCTTAAGACAAACCTTTGAACTTGGTGAATCCTTAATGCTAATTACAAATTCGCTCCTCCATGGAGAAACTACAATAAAAATGGAAAATAAAACCTAATCTAAGAGAAGAAAAGAGTGGGTGAGGAAGAAGATGGATGAAAAAGAGAAAATGGGAAGGTAGAGGAAGGAGGAGGAGATGCGAAGAGAAGGAGAGCCTAACCTTACCTAATTTTAGCTATTTTGAGCTAGTGAGTCGTGTATATCTGTTTTATTGGCTTGAGGGTCATTTAAAGACCCAAAAATTGATTAAAATGTGTACAGAACTATCACAAGTCTTTACGTACTCGCTGCAGTGACTCAGTCTCGCTACAGTAAGCCTGTCTGACAAAATATTTGGAACAACAGCACTAGGGGTCACTACAGCGAGGGTTTTCAATTTTGGACCCATGAAATGACCGAATTAGCTCTTGGTGTCTCCATATAAGTTGTAGATCTTTTTCTTCTCTTAAAAATGGACATCTCATTTGCCTAATTTGGACTCCTAATGAGAGAGATATGCCCTGATTATTGAAGCATGCCCAATTTGTAAATTTAGCACCTCAATTCTAACTTTCGGGCTTATTTTGACCAGCTAGCTTTTTGATTCAGCTTTTGAGTTCTTTGTGAAAGTTGTAGATAATCCTCTTATCTTCGTATGAGCCAACGAGCATACATTTTAGAGGTTTACAACTTCAGTTAAGTGTAAAACACAAAAAGTGCCAAAAGTGCTATTATGTAGAAAGTTTTCATTAATGCTCTAATCAATGTCCAAACTCAAATATGATACAAATGCATACCATTACGCATAAAAGAAAGCTAGGACACTATGAATAGGGTGCAAAATATGTATGTAAATGCACACTTATCACTCCCCTACACTTAGCTTCTTGCGTGTCCTCATGCAAGATCAATAATCAAGTAATGGTCAAAGCATCAAAGCAATCAAGCCATCCTCAAGCCAACTACTAACAACTTACAAATCCTAAACTTGACACAAAACAAGGGAAACAACTAAAATGCCAATTCTAATGAACTATGAGGAAACAAGCATAATGGCCAAAAACACACCATCAAGCATTAATTCCTTCCAAGCAAGACTTATGCAGAATGAGAGCAAACAAGGTAAATTTCACTCATAACATGTGAGGATCAAGGACAGAGGACCTCACAAGGCTAGTGTTTACCACTCACGTTTGTCCAAGTATTTTGGCTTAGATTTTGACACTTAGAACCTCTTAAATGAAAATGCATTACCATAGGCTTGCAAGTCATCTTGCCTTTAACTAGTCATACACATGCATACACAAATCAAGAGGGCTTATTCAAGGTGGTAACGGGGCTTGGGTGACGAGTAGGAAATATCAAAAAGGTCAAGTAAAGTTAAACCTAAGGCTAAGAGAGCAAATGCATATGAACAAGAGCAAATATGCAAGAAGTACAATTTCCAAACAAAACATGCTCAAAGAAGCCTCATTTCCCATAGCATAACCAATTCCCCATAACTTTTTATTCACAACAACTTTCATTTGGTAGAATTTTGAATTTTTTTCAATTTTTTTCTTTTTTTTATTCTCATGCATTTTTATGTGCCTTTATTGCCATACTTCCCTTGTGGGGCTTCTTTTTACAAGATCATTCCCTCCCTCACACTTAAAACAATGCATGTCCTCATGCAAACCTCCACACTTATGCTCAAGCACATATGGAGAATGAACAAATGCTCTCCTAAGCCTAGAGATTGGGTAATTTCATTATTTTTTGCTTAGGCTTATAGTGCTAAAATAAAAAAATGGTCATTAGGGCTCAAACTGGGTGCAAACAAGGGCAATATGGAAGGTTGGCCATGTGGTCAAGTAGCTAAAAACAAGAAAAATGCCTCTATCATCTTGATACATGCACATGCTAATGATAAAGCTTCAAGAAAGACAAAATGCAAGTTCTAGAATGCATAACTAATGAAAGAACACATAGAAAAACAAAATAAGAATGGCATGCAATATATCCATCCATGAAAGGCTCAAAAGCTCAACTAAGGGTTATGCCCATATACTCAATCCATGCAATGAGCAAATTACCAAGTATGCATTACACAAAGCACAATTCATAGTCAAGCAAGTTAGGAAAAATGCTAAATGTGTTAAAAGCCAAGCAAGTAATCCTCAATGACATTAATGGAATGGCACACAACACAACTAAAAAAAAAAAAAGTAACAACCTAAAACTAGTAGCATGTGAAATCCTACACTAAGCATCCTTTATTGAAAATTAAAGACATAAAACTGAAAGAAAAAAGGTGATGAGAACTCCCTTATAGTGGCTTATGGTTGAACTGCTCTAGGAATTCCCACTGAGGTCTGCATTCCCGACCTCCACCAGGATCCCATATCATGTAAAACACATCATGGGTCTTGAACCCATTTAGCTTCTTGGACCCAAGTGTTGCAATATTCAGTACATTCCTCAAAGCATTAGGACTTTTTAAGGTCATGACATCCCAGCAATAATACACTTCAAGTAGGGAGGGATGTGAATCCCCACAAGAAGGCTTCCACTTATTGCTTCTCCCACGATTTAGCTCCTAAGAATTGGCTACTTGGTGCTCTATAGGTTCTCTACATAAGTCTAAGAGCTGAACATCATTCTCTAAGATACCATGCTCATGTAGCCAAAAAATAGGAACATGTAATAGGCCACAACCATCCATCTTTGGCTCAATTACAAGTGGAGAGAAATCCCAACTCACATCAATAATAGCATTCCCATTGGTGTCTGGCACCAGAGATGTTCCTCCCAACATACCAAACTCATCATTAATGCTGAAAATGACAGGCTTCCCTTAAATGCCAGCATCAATCTCTTGGCACACTGAGCATATATAACCACTATGATAGGTATAACATACTCCCCTCTTCATCAATCAGATCCATGCCAGGAAGTAAGGGGTATATATCACTCAAAAGGTCAACAACCTCTGTTTTCACAGTCTTCTCCACCTGCAAAGAAACTACAGGGAATTGAGTTTCCTCAATCATCTCAACTGGGGGCTCCCAGGCAAAATGGGATTGTATAGGGAACTCCTTGTACACCTCCTCAATCACAGTAGAGTGATTAACTTCTTCCCCTCAATTGATATCGATGGTGACTCCTCAAAGACAATCTCTATATCAGACTCCTCATTAGACTCCTTTGCAAGTGCCTTAGCCAATGTCTCTTATGGAACCTTAATAGCTTACTCCAGAACAAAATAGCTCTCATCAAATGATGACCCAATTAGCTCTTTAATCATGCTAGAATTCAGAACATCAATCTTCTCAATTGGCTCTGATGATGGCTCCTCAACAATTGGCTCTTCATATGAGATTAGAGGTTAGGATAAAGAGGTTTTATATTCATCCAATTCAGCATGAAACTCCAACAATTAGTTACACAACTCTTGGGTTGATGGTTCAGATGATGGTTGAGGTAGATTATATGTGCATTGGGGTGGTTGATGGAAAGAAGATGGGTAACATGGTGGGTATAGGGATATGTTTAGGGATGGTGGCTCATAATATGGCTATTAGCAAGGGTTTTGATAAGGCTCATGATATGGGTATGTATATGGCTCATGGTTTGGGTATGTGTATGGCTCATGGTAGGGTGTTGGGTTTGGTTTAGGATATGTTTGAAGTGGTGGTGGTGTTTGGTAATATAGGAGTGGTTGTGGCTCAAAACATGGTTGTTGGATTTGCATTCTCTTGACATATTGCTTTAGGAAGCACTTTATCTCATCTAATTTTTCCTGCAATCCATTGTAAGGATCATTCAGTGCTCCATTGCTTGCAAAACCACAAGAACCATACTCTTGGAAACTAAAATAAGAGTTAATGCTCATGTCAGCTCAAGTGGAAGTGAGTAAAACAAAAGAAAATGCAAGAGGAAACAAAAAGCTACTCTAAAATGACATAAAAAAAATTAATAAAATGTTATGCAAGGCATTGGTGAATGATATGATGCAAAAACAAAAGAAATAACAAGCATGAAAATATGAAGAAATGCCAGAAAAATAAAATAAATTGAAAAAGTGGTCTAAACGATAGAATTTGGCAAAAATAGGGTGGGGCTCACAAAGGTGAGTCTTGTTTAGAATGCCTAAAATACTTAGGATACCAAGTTTTGTGGCAAACTGAGATGATTCAAAACAGAGCAACACCTATTTTTAGCACCAAAAACACCATAAACAACCGAAAAAATAAAAAATATGATGAATATAAGGATGCTCAAATATGTGCAGGTATATACAAGCCTATTAGCACCAATATCCCTGGCAACGATGCCAAAATTTGGTAGAGACTAGAGTGTCATGGCTCTAGCTCTAACAAATTTATTTGAAACCAAATTGTACTAATGATATCGGTGAACTAATAGACTAGGTAACAAATGGGTTTTTCATTGAGTGCATTAAGCAAAAATAGAATGTAACCTAAAACAAGAAAATAACTAATAATTAACTAAAGCACTAGCACAAGGATTTCCGAGGCCTAGAATCCATCTATCCTTGACATACATATTTCATAAAACACATGGTAGGTGACTAACTTATGCCTAGAATCATCCAATCACACAACCTTGGCACCATAATTCACTTAGCAATCAATCAATCACCAAGTATTTGGTTAGAATATAACACCTAAGTAATTGAGATCTTAATCCCTAAATGTATACATTGACTTGAACACCAATTACATTAGTCTAACCTCAATCAAGAATTAATCACAATTTCCTATGCTAACCAAACATTCATTAATCAATCAATCAATTCATGCCTAGTCAACAATCTCAATTATGCATCCAACAATCTCAATTATTCATTCTAACCACATACTCACACATTCACATATCATAATCAGTCAATTAATCAACACAAACATATGAGCAATAGAAGGAATGCAAGAGAAGAAAAATCAAGAAACCAACCATGTATTCATTGAATATGCAAGCATTAAGACAAACCTTTAGACTTGGAGAATCCTTAATGCTAGTTACAAATTCACTCCTCCATGGAGAAACTACAATAAAAATAGAAAATAAAACCTAACCTAAGAGAAGAAGAGAGTGGGTGAGGAAGAAGATGGATGAAGAAGAGGAAAAAGGAAGGTAGAGGAAGGAGGAGGAGATGGGAAAAGAAGAGAAGAGAATGAGAGTCTAACCTAAACTAATTTTATCTATTTTCAACTAATAAGTCGTGTATTTCTGTTCTATGGGCTTGAGGGCCATTTAAAGACCCAAAAACTCATTAAAACGTGTACAGAACTATCATAGGTCTTTACATACTCGCTGCAGCAATTTAGTCTCACTGTAGTGAGCTTGTCTGACAAAAAATTTGGAACAACAGTACTAGGGGTTGCTGTAGCGAGTGTTTTCAATTTTGGACCCATGAAATGACCAAATTAGCTCTTGGTGTCTTCATAAAAGTTGTAGATATTTTTCGTTTCTTCAAAATGGACACCTTATTACCTAATTTGGACTTCAGATAAGAAAGATATGCCCTAATTATTGAAGCATGCCTAATCTAGAAATTCAGCACCTCGGTTTTGACTTTCGGGCTTATTTTGACCAATTAGCTTTTTGATTCAGCTTTTGAGTTCTTCAATGAAAGTTGTAGATAATTCTCTTATCTTCCCTAAAAGCCAAAGAGCATAAATTTTAGAGATCTACAATTTCATTTAAGTGTAAAACACGAAACATTGCCGAAAGTGCAATTATGCAGAAAGTTTTCATTAATACTCAAATCAATGTCCAAACTCAAATATGATGCAAATGCATACAATTAAGCATAAAAGAGAGCTAGGACACTAAGACTAGGGTTCATAATATGTATATAAATGCACATTTATCAGGCTCCATAGATGGTTTTTCAATAATTAGCTCCAAGGTTTGAAAGAGATCATTTATGAAAAAATTGAGTTCATCTAAACCTTCTTCTTTTGGCTATGATTCTAACTCCATAGACTTTGTCATGGACTCCAGTATTTGATTGATGGTCATGAAGTCATCATTAGAACTTTGGCAAACCTTGTTAACCTCAAATGTAGTAGTCTTTTCTAAAATGGTGGCTGATTCCATGGTGGAGTAGGTTTCTGAACCCATCTGTCCTCTAGGAGGTGCAATAGTGACTAGAAATGAGGTGAACTTGAACTATTAGGTCATAGGCTGTGTAGGCTATTCTTCAATAACTACAAAGGGTTTAGGAACTATAGGTCTTTGTTTTCTTCTACCTGCTAGAACCTTGAATCCCTTTAGCCTTTTCTAACCGTCTGGTTTCCTCTAGTCTTCATTTTTCTTGAAGAAATTTCTGCACTTTAAGAATACGTTCTACTTCTTCTTTATCCTTAGAAGATTCAGTGTCCCTTGTAGCAGCCCCTACCTGTTCAGCATCATGCATGTCTTTTAAAATTAGTGTTGCTCTAGGCACTCCCTTAGGCGAATTTTTATATTTCTGCTCAAAATCTTTTCTGTGAATAGGGAGTTTATCAGGTCTACCCTTTGGAAGTTCGCTTTCTCAGGTCTCTTCCTCAGTTTCTGATGGTTCATATGGCCTTGGGGTTTCAAGTTGCTTCTGCTTCTTGTTCTGCCTCCTCTTTCACTTTTGTTTCATTCTAAAAGGAACCTCCTCAAACACAATCTTTTCAGAAGCTTGTTCTAATTCCTCGAAGCTTTTAGAACTGCTAAGAAGAAAAATCTTCGACTTTGTCTTTTCCTTTTTCTGTTCTGTCTTCTTCTTCTTGGCTTCTATAATAGGTTTTTCTGCTTTAGCATCCCTGATTCAAGAGCTTTATTTTCTGAAACTTGTCTTGATAGGCATAGACTTGGTCTTCTTCATTGTTTTGAAGGAAATTATGGTGTAGTCTATGCCAGTGAAGTATTCAAACCACTCTTCAATGAGAGGGTATCTGAGGTGCTAGAAAATCTTTGTCAACAACATCCCATAAGGAACCCTAACAGGTTTCCTCTTTTCCTTAGTAATGGCACTAAGCATTAGTCCATAATCATCTTGGGTAGGTTTACTTTTCTTTTAGCTAACAAGCAAAAAGAGAACAGGTGGATGAACTCAAAAGCATCCTATAGGCATAACGAGCAGCCCATTACTCCTTAACACAAGAAACACCTTTCCAACTAGTCTACGTGACTGACGTTGTTATCCTAGTGGAAATAGGATAATCAAGCCCTACGATGTTGACCTACTAAAAAAATGGAAACAATAAAAGGAAGAGCTGGATCTAATTATGAGGGTAATGTCGAAAGCCTACATTCAAGAAATGAAGCTTAGACAATATTTGCCTAAAGATATGTTAAGGGATGCCACCAAGATACTTCAGTGAAAGAGACCTCATCCTTTTTTGTGCTAACATTGGACCACTAACCTCAGGACATGGAAAGCTCGTAGCAATCTAGGAAAGGCTCTACAACTTTTCCAATATGTTAGGCAATAGAGCATACAAGCTCGTCATAATGGAAGGAAATGAAATTTCAAGGTTATGGAATGCCACCAACCTCAGGAGATATTATGTATATAAGCTCTATTGTACATACTGTGCTAAGGTTGGGTATTCTTATTTTTATCTTGGGTTTTTCTCGATGGGTTTTTTTTTTTTTTCTGAAGTGGTTTTAATGAAGCTGGATCAAAGCACGGGCTGGGCTCGACAAGCTACTTGATTTGTTCTTCTTCAATGTAATAAAAGCAATCTTTTTGTAATTTTACCTATCCTAACTATAGCATAGAAAACAATACTCTTTAAACCCTTATAAACTAACTTTAAGCATGAAAAAGTAGTTCATGTTAACCCTTAGATAAATGGTTCTTATTAATCCTCTAGATATCAAGTCTAAGGGTGGAAAAAGTAGTTCTTATTAACCCCTTAGGTAAAACAAAGCCTACATATATTGGACGGGAAACAAAAATCCCAAGTGTTAGACAAGATTGAAATTAAAAAAACTGGGTACAAATTAAGCATAGAGGTTGTAAACCCGTAAATAATTTAAGCGCAGGTACATTTTAAACCTAAGAAGGAAATGAAATCCATTAGGTAGAACTTACAATGGGTGCAAGATATTTAAGGACAGAGGTTTTATCCCATTGGATAACTTAAACCCAGGCACATTTTTTTGAAAATCTGGAAAAACAAAAATCCATTAGATTAAAATCGTAAACCCATTGAAAGTGATTGAGCAAGGGATCTTAATCCCTTAGTCAATTTAAATCTTGGCATGTTTTTAAACCCTAGGTAAAATTTGCAAGATGCGTGCAAGATATTTAGGCACGAAAGCCATAACCTTGTAAATTGATAAAACCTGGGCCCGTGGGCAGGGAGTATATGGTTCGCATTCAGGAATGTCCATGATTTTTCCATCCTCAATAGTAGGGAATATGCCCACCTTGGAGAAATTGGCATCCAAAAACAAAACCTTCACCTAGGCTAGCATATTCTCAAAAATCTCTTGAGAACTCTTCTCCCAATCAACCAAGGTCTTGGCCGCATCCGTTTTTAACTTGGAAACCTCTCAGGTGAGTTCCGCCTTATCTTGAAAGGAAGTTACAAAAGACATAAAGGATGCCTTCTCATTTTCTAAGTTTACTTTGTTTAATTTCATGTCATCCAACTCCTTCTCAACATTTTCAGCCTGGGTCTGGAGCTTAGTAATATCATTCATGTATTACTTCATGGTCTCCTTTATATTCTCCATGCACTCTTTCTCAACCTCAAGCTCAAAGTATAGATCCTTTTTCTCTATCTCACAGCACGAAAAAGCAATCTCTTCCCCCACTGAAGTTGGCCGCAGATGTCAGACCTCATGAGTTGATGATGAGTTTCGGCGGTGAAGATGTGTTCATTAATAAGCTCAGAGAAAGGGAACTTGTCGGAGAACATGGTAGGGCATCTAAACATTTTCTTTACCACTACTTCCCTCCCTGCCTTGGTATCAGACCTCTAAACTTCCATGTATCGAGATGTGGTTGAGTCCAAGCCTAAAAGGCTACTACCCTTGTCTAGAAAAGAATCCATACCCCCTGATCCAACTTATGCCTTTTAATTTTGGGTTGGTCGGCATCACCAGAAGGAGGGGTGGATGAACCCGATGTGGTAGGGCTTTGACTCTTCGATGTGGCAGCAAGTATCTCCTCTGTATTCTTCTTCGAAACTTTAGCACAGAGAACCTTTATGTCATCATGGGAAGGCATATCACTTGAAAAATGAATAGTAGATTAACTCGTTATTCAAGTAAATACATAATACAAACTCATAAATTGTAAAGCACAAACCCCAGACCCTTCAGGCTTGGATTGGAAAATCTTTTTAGACTGACGAGTTTCAATTTCCATGACACAATTAAAAACTTCATGACAACTAGCTCAGAAGGATTGAGTGAGCTCTCAGAGAGTATGGCAAGTAACCACCTAGAAATATGGAAAATTGAAACCCTTAGCCATAGCTATGAACAGAGGTTGGTGACAGGGAACCCCTTGAATCTTGAAATAGAATTTTTTAAAATGATGAAGGGATTCATCATAAACATTAGAAACCTTTTTATTTATTCTACCCTAGAAAGAGATCCAGGAGCCACTAGAAGGCTTAGTGAAAATGAAAATATATAGAAAGATCCATGGATAATGAGGCACCCTAACGAAGTCGCAGATTATCTCAAATCTGCGGATCAAGAAAACTATTGGGGTGTAGTTAGGATGGGGTGGCTTAATCTCATAAAGAATGGCCAAATGAAATTCGGAGAATGGAAGTCAAACACCTAGCTTTGTGAACAGGATATCATACGTCCACATGTATTGAAAATCATCCTCCTCGGGATAATGGCTAACTCTCTTATTAGGGCCTACTGCCTCTGGGGAGTGCCAAGATTCATCTTCTAAGTTCGAGCACATTTGGTTCTATCTCTGGAAGGCAACTATATACTCATTATCAATTAAAGAAGGGATTTCAAGAACCTCCTTGGAAAAGTGGCAAAGATAATCGTCTGCCATTATGCTCAAAGGATAGAGGACTTTAGGAATCTTCACTTGCTCACGCTTTCCCATGACTTATAATGGGGAATACCCCATAAACTTAAGCTCGAAAATCAAATCTAAAAAATAAGGAAAAATAAAGAACACCATAAGATGGTTTCCCCTGTCCAAAGCTGAGGATTCCGGTGGTAGCGATAACCATAAACATCTAAGAAAAAGAAAATCTACACAGGGAACCCAAGCAATACCCCATTTAGTGATAGTGGAGTACAAGATAAGCCATCCCAAAATTGAGAATGGCACAGTGACACTCCTAGCAAAGCCTCTGAGCACAACCATAGTTAAAAAAACCGTCACATAAAAAGAAAAGGTAAAAGAAAGCCTGCAAAAACACTTACAATCGTAAACCCAACCAGTAGACAATTCAACTGATGGAAAGGAAGTAAAAATACAAGAAAGGGAAAGACCTGAGATTGGAATGAAAACAAATATATAAATCGCGGTAGAAAGCGCGATGGATATACAATATGTGTGTAAGGAAGAAGAAGAAGAAAAGTGGCGGAAATGAAGAAAGAGACGAAAGAAGAAAGAAGAAATAAAAGAAAAAAAAAGGAAAGGGGCGTGAAGAGAATGTGTATGGACGAAGGGTAATTACACCTTTTCACGCTTTACGCTAGGAAATTCACATAAATTCGCCTCGCGAACATTTGAAATACTTCATAATAGACATCATCAAAAAAACTATGAGCCACACAGAGAGGGTGACTACACCAATGTGAACCTCGATCTCAAACAAGGGAAGTTCTCAGGTGCAAATGGAAGAGTTATCTGTAGGATGAAGATATGTGGTTTATAACTTTTTAGGCATAAGTCTACAACATTTTATTTAGTAGTTTACAACTTTCTCATGCAAGATTTACAACTTTTTTTTTTATAATCACCTTTAAGAATGTTTCAATTGTTCACGAAGATATGTGATTTATAATTTTTTAGGCACAGATTTACAATATTTTAGTCAATGATTTATAACTTTCTCATATAAGGTTTATAACTTTTTTTTTTATAATCACCTGTAGGAATGTTTTTATTATTCACATAGGTTTATAATATTTATGCATATATTTATAATATTTTATGCATAGATTCACATAGGTTTATAATCTCTTCATTGTACATATAACTCTTCCATTTATACTTGAGAACTCACCCTCAAACAATGTATACTCTCGAAGAGAAGCCTACATTTCAAAGCCCGGCATCTGGCGTAATCATGTCGCCTGCCAAGCTTGGGGGCAGTGTTACGACATGAGTAACTGGGCCCAATGCCTGGCCTAGCCCATTCTAATAAATGCCCATTTGCAGGCCCAATGTTGGAAACTAGGGAAAGCGAGCCCTCGATAAATGATTCCGGTCATGCGCTCCATACCCTGTGTGTGGTCTCACTCATTTAACTGCTACGATATTACATAGTTACAAAAATCAAAGGCACCTGTAGCATGAAAATGGTAAAATCTTGCACGCTAACGTTCCTTCAAATGAGTTACGCACATGACATTGTTCGTCAACGATGGCATAAAATATGTTCAGGCGCAGCCCATGTTGCTGTGCCAGCTTTGATGTTGTGGTTTTCCTATAGCGTGTAAACAATTAGTATATCTTTGAATATAAAACCATTACTATACGAAAAATGTCATTTGACTTCATTAATAAATTGCATAAAAACTGGACGTGCGTAATATTGTTTAATACGTCTGGTACAAGGACTCCCAGCTTTTCCATCTTGCAATTGATATTATTTGTTTAATTTATTTATTTCAGAAATCCCGATATATAGAAGCACATGACAAAGGAGCAAAGAGTGCCAAGTGGCTGCTCAAGGTACCATATAAAAACTCAATGAAAATTATACTGCATTGGAGATGTCGATTAATGCTAACATATGAATCTTTGACGCATGTTTGGGCTTTTCCACTCATCTTTGCAATTAATATTTAAGAACTGTTAATAAGAAAGTTTAATAAGATAATAACACTTAGAAATTTAATTATACTTTCCTTCAAATTCTAATCCTATTTTTACTTAAGAAAATTTTTAAAAATGTCACTTAATTTATCAGATTATCTTTTCACGCCACTATTTTATCACTATACATACCAATTTAATAGTCTTTATTACAGTAATAACTTTTTAATATATAAAAATTACATACGCATTGTTTATTCTCTTCTAGGTATAATTAGTTTTATTTAGAGAATTGGACAACTCATTCATTCTTTATTATATATAAAAATTTAATTTAAATAAATAAATTACTATGTGAGTTAAAAAATTGGCAAAGTTTTTCATATTTTCAAGTAGAAGCTTGAAAATATTATGAATATCATTGTAAATTTTTAACTTGAATAATAAATCATTATATGTTTTTATTTTGGATAATAAATTGTATTTTTATTATGAATATCATTATTTATAGCTTTTCCACCTCTAACTTCAAAAATAATCATTTATCTTCACAAAAAACCTCCTATATTAGGAATTGAGTAGCCACTTCATTTTAATTTTGGATAGAAGAATTTAAATAAATTTTTTTTTTTGCAAAGTTCAATATGAAATAATTGGTTAATAATTTTTTTCATATTTGATTTCAAAATTTGATACTGGCCATGCTATGGCATATTGTGCCATGGCTGGAGCTTGAAAGCCAAATAACAATATTGTTGCACATTTTTTTAAGGCTGATAAATTTAACAATGATATTAAAATCTTAATTGTTCTAATTCAAGAAGTTTACCTAACTTAAAAAATTACTTTATTATCAAGCTAAAGATAAAGGAGAAAAAAAATAAGATTTTTTATCTATTAAGTTGTTCTAAAAATGGTAATACTTACAAATCGAATTAAACTTTTATTAATGTGTTATTATAAAGAGTTTGTTTAGTTAAATTTTTCTTGAAAATTAATTTATTGCTCTCCTTCATAAAAGAAATGGGAAGGAAAATAAATTATTTTATGTTTAGTTCTTATAATTGTATAATAGGTTGTTAATGTAAAATAAATTTCTACAAAAATTTTTAAAACCTCTATGTAACGCTCCAATTTTTACTGCCGTGTAAAATTATAAAAATACCCCTAGGTAATTTTGCACATAATTCGATGCCGAATAATCCTCAATAAAAGAATCTAACATTAGAGAAACGTTATGAGAAATTTGAATAGCGATTCGTGTGAAAGTTGCAAATCCCGATTTTTCTATACATGTAAAATGACCAAAATGACCCTAAGGTTATTTTTACCTAGAAAATCAAAGATAACCAATCTAGATTATCTTTGAGGGATTAGTTTAATGCTTAATGGGGATTATATGTGCCTTAGAGATAAAAATCCCAATTCTCAATTTTTATCGTATGTAAAATTATCGTTTTACCTCTCTGATAATTTTTCATGAAATTGTGTAATCTTTGAATTTAGTTTTCACCCAAAAGTTCAAAATGACTATTTTAAGTATAATTTGAGAATATCCAGTAATTACAAGAAATTTTATTTAAAATTACCTTTTTACCCCTAATTGTGCTAAATAAGTTTATTTGTGTAATTAAGGTAATATTAAAGCTCTATTTAAACTCAAATCGATTTCATTCATTAACCTTGAGTTAAAAATTAATTATCTAAGGTTAAAAATAATTACTTGAGGTAATTAGAGCCTAAAATTAACTAAGGTAAAATTAAATCACCTTTCCTTAATTACAAAGCTCATAAAATTAGTGATGTTGAGATCAAAGTTAAGATTACGGTTTAGGTAAAGTCTAATACATTTATATTTACTTATCCTAAGTTTAGAATGTGTGTTACAAATTGATTTTAACTCATTTGAAATTAACCTTATTTACTAGTGTATGATTATTCTTTTCACCTTGTCTTGATTTGTCCTAAACATTTAACCTTTTTACCATTTTCACTAATCTATCAATTCCTAATCTTTTACCTAAGTAATTACACATCTAATACATGTTTTACCACTTGCAAAACAACACAAATCTGATCATAATGGGACCAAAAAACCAGCGGCCATATGCTCCATTTGCACCATATATTCTTGTTTTTCCAACAAAGAAACATATCCAACCATAATACCATTTCTTTAGCTTTCTTTTGCATTATTTTTGGTTATGTTTAATCAAAAGAAAACCATCCATTTCAGCCATAATGTGATCAGCCACAATGTCTCCAATTGGCATCATATTTTATGCATTTTCAAATAATGATACATGAACAAAATTATGACTACACCACAAGCATTCTTTTTCAAAGTTTTCTTTAACAAAAAATGAAATAAATCCCTCCATTTCCAGCCTAGAGTGCACAGCCAAACAGCCTTCATAAGCCTATAGATACATGCTCTTCCATTGCCAAAATGCACACACAAACACTCTTAGCCTTAACACTTACTTACTTGATAGTTTCCTTACTCAAAGTTTGCTCAAAGTTCTCTAATTCTCTCATAACTTCAAGCTTTCTTCTTCTTCCTCATTCACACTCAAGAGACTATATTTCCAATCTCTACCCAAGCTCTAAACCCCAAGCATACATATTCCAATCATAAATCAACTCCTAAACACATAACCTTTCCTTTATCAAACACAACAACACAAGAAAAATCTATCCTCCATTTGTTCTCATCTTGGCCGAATTCACAACACTCATCAAGGACATATTTTCTTCTTCTAACTTCTCTAAAGATCAAACATTATCTTTTGTTAACAAAAAACAATTTGGTAGGGATTTTATTTCATGTTCTTTCTCTTGTTCTTCCTTTATATTTTTGGTTTTTATGACTTGATAATGACCATGGCTTGATGATGAGGAATCATGGTGATGGTTGTAAATCCATCATTTAAATGACCTCTAAAGCTCAAGGTTTAATTCTTGATGTCAACAGATTAATAAAAGAATTGCTAAATTTTGAGTTTTAAGCTTAATAAGACATAAAAATGAATTTGCATCCATATTTATGTTTCAAGTTCTTGCACATCATATTTATATTACAAGCTTTGCATAATCATGTTTATGAAGTTATCACTTTAATTCTTGAAGATAATAATATGGACTTGCATTTCATATTTATATTTTCAAATTATCACCTTATAATGATAATAATAAGGTTACAAGACAAGTTTATGATTCTAGTCATCACTTAAATGCTAAAGTTCAAGACTTGTTTCTTTTAATCTTAAATAGAAATTTTGATCATAAACACTTCTCATCTATATGCTTTTGGCCCTCATATAATTCTGATTTAGAGCTCGTTATACTTTATTTTTAGATATGAATCTTGTCTTTAAGATGCATAAAGAAATTTTGAAAGATTTAGAAATTGTAAAGGATTAAGAACATGGTTTTCTCATGATTTTAGATGCTAAATTTTAGTTTCTGATCTGATCTCTTAGAACTGGAATGATTAATAATTTATGATATTTAGATGAGTCTAAATCACTGATAATTGTTGTAAAAATTATTTTTAGTGCTTTAGGAAAAACTAGCAACTAAAAAGGATCAAAATTGTGTTTTTATGAAGCTTTTAGAAGGATAGTTTTTTTATTACTGTTCAGCCCTGTTCACTACTATTCACCACTGTTCATTGCTATTCACATACTTGAGAATCACTAATAATGGTTATAAAAATTGTTTTTAGCATTTTGGAAAAGTCTAGTAATAACTAGGAAAGATTAAAATTGTGATTTTATGAAGTTTTGAGAGATTAATTTTCTAATTCTGTTCAAGAGTTGTTCAAGGCTATTCATGTTGTTCACATACTTAAAAACTACTAATATTTGTTGTAAAAATCATTTTTGGTATCCTAGAGGTATAAAAGTGTAGTTATAAGTGTTAGTTTTGACTATTTTACAAAATGTGAAAAGTTGTGTTTTAAACTATTAATTATGTAATTTTGATCAAAGGATTTTAATTAGAGTTAGTAATGATATCTAATGTGTCTATGTGTTTAAAATACCATGTATAATGTGTAGAAATTTTTTTAGAAGTGTTGGCATTTGTTAAGAGTTAAAAATGAGTAACTTTGCACTTTGACCCCTAAAGTATGTTAAAATTTGGTCTATAACCCTAAAAGGTTTTTATGATGAGTTTTAAATGGTTTCTAGTGATTATAAGTCTCTTGAAAGTATTGGTTAATGTTAAGGATCTTTAGTTTGTAAGAATACATTAAAAATGGGTATTTACATTTTGACCCGTAATCTTTGAGAAATTACAAGTTGACCCCTTTAGGGCTTAAGCGTAAATATTGATAATATTGATGAGATAAATGTGAATGATGTCTTGTGAAGGCTATGTTCATGTGTTGAAATTTATATGGCTTATGGATATATGCAATAAAATATGATGCATGTTTATGTGATTTAAATTATGGTATGTTATGATTATGCTTGATAAATTGAGATGCATGATTTCATGAAGTTTATGTGCATGAAAAGTTGAAATGATGAGTGATTCATGTTTGCATCTCTATATAACATGCCAAGATTAAAGGTGATATAAGACACATGGAAATGATCCTCTAGACTCCCCGAATTAAAGGTTATGAAAGGTGATCCTAATGCCCCCTTATTCCGTACCTTAAGAGTCGGGAACTTAACTTATCAAAAGAGATAAGATTATGCTAGTGACGACTATTGAGGTATGAGCTCATAACCTAGAACTCTCAAAAGGAGAGAAGATATAGGGCGGCCCCTAAGAAAAAGAGAATAAGAGGTTTAAGTCACCTAAAGAATGAACCATATGCCCTACTGAGATTCTTGTATAAGTTTCTCATCCCTTTTCTTTTCCGTGTCGTCTCCAGAGAAGGATGAAGGAGTAGTTCGTGACTTTCTTTGAGTACTAGACGAGGGAGCTACGCTATAAACAAGAGATTCAATAGAGATAGTTTTTTCTTGGGATATTGCCTTTAGAGTGATCGTATCTCATTTATCAGTTTGTATTCTATTGATGGATATATATTGATGTCCTTATGTTTATAGGACATCACTATTATGATACAGTTATTGATATGTTATTATTATTTGAGTTATGTTATACCATGGTTGTATTATGTATTTACCTGTTATTTGTTTTTAACATCTCTCTTATGCAGGCAAGATGAATGATGTTAGATACTTAGTATGCGTGGTGCACGTTTTGGTATTTAAGTTCAAAAGAAAAAAATTTACCCATATTTTTGCTAAAATATTTTCAAGAAGTTTTGAGTTAAAAACTGGAACAAAAGAGTAATAACTAATAATTAACTTAAATGTATCCTAGGCGTGTTGAGTTAAATATTAAGGTGTTACACTCTATTTTCTCAAATTAAAATTTGAAAATTATACTTCTCATTTTTAAAATATATTCATCCCTCATTTAACATATTTTTTTAGTTTTTCATTATTTTAACTTGTGCCATACAACCATTTTTAATTATAACATATCAAAATAAAAGAGTTTTTTATAATACTATAAATTTATTTATTTCTTGTTACACTTATATAGCAAGGATCTGTTGACACCAGTGAAAAACTTGGTACATTTACACTTTCAATAACTTCTAATAGAATATAGTTTTTGTCAATCCAACCATTAAGTTATAACTATTTATTATGTTGATTATCCGTGTTGAATTTCAAACAAATTGGATACCTATAAGGTTGTAATCAAATGGTTCTTACTTACATATATTTACGAGGTATTTATTACGTTGGTTTATATATATATATGCATCAAACAATTTCGGATTAATTTAAAATTTTATAGAGATGATCCAAAGCATATGAACTTTCAATCCAATAGTGGGTTTTCAAAAAAATTCTTGAACAAAAAGTTATCAAAGGTGTAAGATATACAACAAGTTTTACACTAGTGTAAACAAATCATTTCTCATATAAAATATATAAATTCTTAATAATCAATTATTATATAACTATCTTCACATAACTCACATATATACATTGTACGGGTATACACACTAGTCTATATAATTTGAGATCCCTTGACATGCATATGAAGGTGGATATCATCATCAGTATTAGACTTTTAGGCACTAGATTGAAAATATTTTTGTTCGAGCCTGTTTATAATATGAGGATACTTAAATTTAAGGGATTATTTGGAATTTTTTTTGTATTTTTTATAACTGTTTTGAAAATAATATTTTGAAAACTATTTTGGGTAGCAATTAATGAAACTAACTAATAATGTGCCACCACATTCTTCTTATTTTAAAAAATAGAATTCCAAAAAATCTTTTAGTTGTTTTCTAACTTTTGCTTTTAAAATACAAAATCTATTTTTTTAAATCAATCTGAAAAGAATAACCTACCAAACAAGTTTTTTTCATTTTTTATTTTTAAAAACTGAAAATTGTTCGATATACACTTTCCAAATAGCCCTAAGTCTTCATCAATAAAAAAGAACTTAAACTTAAGTTTTAGAAAACATAATTATGAAAAAGTAATTTAAGTATGATAGTGTTTAAGGATCAAATTTCATAATTATATATAACTATGATTTGCAAAAAAAAAAAGAAGAGAAAAACTCAACTAAGAAAGATTAAATCTGGTTATAAGTGAGCAATACTTAGAAGAAAAAATGCAAATTAAGTTCTAAATACCAAAATTAGCAGAAGGATTTTTAACATGTTAGTATTTGAAGGATTCATTTTACAATAAGACTCTCCAATCAAGATAAGAAAGAGATGAAAGCGAGAGAGAATTATTAGAGATTACACCTCAACTGCATCTTACCTAATATCTGATTATGATTTCCGTTTAAATTATTATCTACAGACCAAAAAATTATTAAGGATTTGTATATTTTATGTTTTATTAAACAAAAAAAATATTTTTCTAAAAAATTTATGGACATTGAATTTTATCAATTCAATTGTACATAAATTTCCCACTAACTGGGTATGTATAAAATTTCATCACTGTAATACCTAATTAAAAGCTTCAACATTACTCACATGTCGTTAGAATCAAATTCTAGTTCTCAACAAGGCTAGGTGTCAATTGGAATGAAAGTCTTGAGATACAACATTACTCACATGTCGTGCCACCTGACCTTGCTTAGAATTTTGCAAACATCTTGAGTGACAAATATCTAATTGGCATCATTTTGGTGGTATTAGAAAGCTGACTCAAAGCTCAGAGTGTTAATCCTAACTATATTGAGAGCTATAGTTATAAGAACATGCTCCAATGCATAAATAGTTTTGCACTAATGAGGCTATGCTATAGCTCGAGCATGCTCCATAATGATTAACTATGATCCAATACAATGGGGTTGAACAAGAAAAACAAAAAGGGGACAAGCCCCCAGGGTCAAAAGAATGCTCTTCCTCTATTTCTCTCCCCCTTCTTTTTCTCTCCCTAGCAACCATCGACAGTCATCATCCACTACGTCAACCACCATTACTAGTTACCCTCCTTAGCACAAGAGTGGTTTGCCACTGTGGGGCATTTCTTTTAGTGAATTTTTGGGGCTTTGATTTAGGTTTCAAAGAACATAGCCACACATATCATTGCTATCTCTTCCTTTGACTTACTAAGGTACTTTTCTAGAGCTTAATCTTACTCATATTATAATGGGTTAGATAGATGTAGGATTAGGTGTGGGATTAGAGCTCAAATGTTAAAAACCTAGGGCTTAAAATTGGAGGGTTTGTGGTCTAAAGCAAATTTATATTAATTGATAACATTGTTAGCTCATAAATACTTTTGTTGTTTTGGTTCCAAAGCTCTAGATCATTTGAATATCCCCAGATGAGTAGATTTTCTATTTGTAGTTGTTTTCTCTTATATCCATAAGTATGTAAATATTTACTAATTAATCTTGTTATTAACTTATGTTAAGCATGTGAGCATGTTTTAAGGATATAAACTTTTTGTTTTTGGTAATTGAAATATAATTATGTGTGAAGGACCACATGAGACAAGAAAATGATTTTATTATAGTGTTTCAAATAAAAAGATTAAATATAGTGAATTAGACTTTAGAAACTGAATTTGGTAATTAATGGGTTGAGTCCTAATAGTATAGATGGAATGGATAAACTCACTGAATTGACTACATTTGGTTTCTTCATAAAAAGATGTTTTGGAAAAGTTATTGGAATTCGATATGATAATTTCTATGACATGTTTTGGGAAAGCTAAAGATCTATAGCTGGGGATAGTAAGCATTAGCTAGGGTGCACCTTAATTGAGAGAGTATTACATTGTTATCTAAGGATAGTGCATGATGGAGTGTAAGGCTGTAGTTATTGTCTCATGTGAGCTATGGAAACTTTATCTATTCATTGAGTTACAAAACTCATTGTCCTTTCTCTGTTTAAGATGCAAGTGCTCCTTAGGGTGTGATGTAGGTGGAAAGTAGCACAAGAAGGGGGTTGAATTGTGCTTCTAAATCCTTTTCATTTTTGAAAACTAAACAAAGACTATCAAGTGATTTTCACTTGAAGGCAGTGGAAAACAAGTTTTAGAAGCTTCAGAAAGTTACTTTCTGAAGTAGCTATAAATTGGGAAAACTTCAAAAATTGTCTTAAAGATATTTTTGAAAACCACACAACAAAATAGATTAAACACTGAAAAGATAAAGAGACAAATAAAGAAATGTTACTCAAAGGGTTTTTTACTAGTTTGATCAAACAATACCTACATCAATTTCTCAACAGCTTGTTGAGTTTCGTTAATCAACAACTTTCTCAACTGAGAAAATAAGATATTCTTTGAATAATCTTCTCAAGCTATCTCCAATGAACAGTTATTCCAATTTACTATCACTTACAAGTAGTTTTGTTCCATCGACTTCAAGCTAGTCTCACTTGATCACTACTAGATCAGGGTACAAAAGCTTTGGGTTAGTACTCTCCAACAAATAACACTTTAGTCTTTCTAAAAATAAAATAGTGTTCGAGTAAAAAACCTAAGAGACTTCTTTCGAATTCTTCCTAAGAAGAAAGTTTTTACTAATGAATACAAGAAAAAAGATTTTCTTTGTAGAAACTGATTACAAACTTCAGAAAGTATTAGAAGGTTTCAGCATTTGATGTGCAAAAGTTCCTTTACTTTTGAAGGCTTCATTTTTTTTATACTTAGATTTTGCATTGGACCATTGTCCTTGGATTTCACCTCCTCTTGACATGTGTTGATATTTCTTTTTGTGTCCTAGGAGCTATCCTCTAGAAGAGTAGCTGAGCTATGTCAACATTGTCCTTATTGGTACAAAAACATTGACATTGGTTTCTGAATAAAACTTTAGAAATAGCTTTTATTTTTCGAGCATGGTTTTTGAACTTTTTATTTTAGAATACGAGGAATATCCAAGTATAAAATTGATGTGTCATTGTCAATACGTTCTAACTTGTTAACTTTGTTTGAAATTCAAATTTCATTTAGTTTCTATTGACCAAGTGTGGTTTTTGATGTGAACTTGCTTTCTAATATGGTTCCATACATTCTAAGCTATTTGTTGATCTTCTAAACTTAACTCTGAGCTTGATAACAATTTCCTTCATATGTAGATAGTCTTTAGAGATGATACCTAAGGTGATTGATGATGACGATGATGTACTCATGAGAAATTACTTTCTCTATTGGATATCTCACTTTCTGAATGTGTGAATCATTTTCTAAAGACCCAGTCTAGTTTCTAATGGTATATACTGCTTTCTCATGTCTCTAGCTTGTCCCAATTCACTTTCTACATTATTTTTCACCTCATTAAAATATTGAATCTCTTCGAATGAGAATTTAATCATCTCAAAACATGACATTGTGAAAAATATGTCATGATTTGAACTTATGAAATCTGAGAATAGCCTTGTTAAATATCTCATAAAATCAAGCAAGCTATTAGTTTTTCTTTCAAAACATTTTATCAAAATTTTCTTTGTTCTCATTCAAAACATTTCAATGAATAGTTTTTGAAAGGTTTTGGCGCTAACAATCTCTCTTTTTTTAATGATGACAAACCAAAATTTAAGAAATTTTTTTGAAGAACTCTTTGAAAGAACTTTTCTTTAAGGTCAGAACCTTAATGGAATTTTCTTTTGAAATTTTATAAAACTTTGTCTTAGAATTTAACTTTTTCATAAAGTAAACTTTCTCAAGGTTTATCATTGTGAGTTAGAAATTTGATAAGTTTCTCTAATACCACTAATTAGAAACTAAACATATAAATTATCAGAGCTTAAAGAAGATAAAAGGCATCAAAGTTGAATTATATAGTGATAATAACCTTGTATCAGAACATAGAATTCAACACAATTATTTCCAATTTTTTAGAACATGCACTTAAGTTAGAGAATCAATATCAGTTTTCATTTCTCAAGATATATAGCCAATATATACAAAAGGAATCTGATATGAACATAAACATAGTCTAGTATAGGTATTAGAGAACATAACCAAATCAAAAATAAAAAAGAAAGATAATATGCATGATAAAGAGCTTCTAAAGCTCCCCCCCAACACAACCCTTAAATTAATGCAAAAGATTTGTCTCTCCTTATTCTTTCTTCTTTTTTTTATCATCAGCAAAAGAAGTAGGCACATGGTCAACCATCATTGGCCACCTTTCTCAACTCATGGAGAATCTGTAACAGCAAATCTTCAAGTCTTCTAAGTTAGGCTCCAATTTCTTTATTTAAGGCTTCCTGTAACGCCCTGATTCTTCCCATGTACAAATGATCAAAATGTCCCTGAGGTCATTTTACCCGGAGAATAAGGATAGTCGGCCCTGGCCATCCTCAAAGGGCTGTTTTGATATTGGACGGGGGTTATGCGTGTTAATAGAGTAGAAGAATCTCATTTTTGAGTTTCTGCAGGTAAAATTACTAATCCTCAGGCTCCGTGGGAACCAAACTGCTCTGATACAAAAATGTAACATCCTAATATCTAACTCAACACGCCTAGGACGTATTCAAGTTAATTATTAGTTATTGCTTTTTGTTCAGTTGTTGTTTCTGATTTTAGAAAATACTTAGCGAAAATATGAGTAAATTTTTTTTTTTGAAATTGAAAATGAAAACATGAACCGTGCATGCGTGAAAATACATTAGTCCTTTGTCTTGTAAAAGTAACATAAAGAACTCATAGCATAAATGAAATAGTATAGAAGATCTAAATGAAATAGTACACAAGATCATGAACATAAACATACATCATATATATAGTAGAAGTTTTGTCATACACCAAGTCAAATAGTACAGTCATCCGTATGAATACATAAGGAAATGCAAAATACATAGATATGAATCCTCGCCTACTCTAGTGCAGCTAAGGTAGATAACCTTTAAAAGCAAAAGAAGGATATCCTAAGTGAAGTGTGTGTACATGCACTACAAGGTCTGTCATCAAATCCTACTGCTGCCCACCCCACTGAGGAGGAACATAGCAAACCCACTGTGGTAATTCGGTCGGTGTGGTCAAACGGTGGGAGGGTTGGGCGTGAGCCCTTCGATGGGGTATCATCCTCACCCTGCTTCCTCAAAGTGGCTGCATCACCGTGGCCTCGCTACCTCCACCCATCTACATGGGAACGGTGGGGGAGGAACCAATGGATGAAATCTCTGTGGTGGATTCCTCGGAGGGGTTGGTCTCTGAATGGGCTGTGGCAGAGCAAGGAATGTACTCCGAGAAATCCCGCACGGTTGAGGTAGCAGCAGGGGTGCGACGAGTCTACTCTCCACAAAGGCGCGCACGCTCAAAGAGAAGGTCATCAGCGAAGGGCGACGTAGGCATGAAACAGAAACTGGCGACTGGCTGAGCGAATGGGCGATCCAGAAATACAAACATACGCATAGAACAACAGCCCACGAAGTGGTATGACTGGTGTGTGGTATCGAAGTTAAGCTCCCAAGTCGGCTTGTCAACGTAAATCACGAATACTACCATCATCCTCTGAAGACATGATGGAAAGAAAGATAGAACAAGTGAGAAACTTGATAAAGAATCTCAGTAAGGTGTTCTCCTATCTTGGTGTCATCATCTACGTCCTCAGGAACTTTGGGTGTTATTATGAAATAGTGAGCATACATAAGGTTCATTTATTAAGTTTTGAAATACCAATTACCAAGGCCCATTCATTTTAGTATGCATCTTGGATGTTATGAATGCAACATATCTCATCATGCAATGCATGTACATACAAGGGGAAACATTACTATATAGAAACATACGTGATGCATATAGAATATGATAGATATAGCATGAATTTCTTCTTCTTATTCTTTAGGTGACTTAAGTTTATTCTTTCTCTCATTGAGGCCACCCTAATACTCTCTCCTCTTGAGAGTTTTAGGTTATGAGCTCATACCTCATTAGTTGTCACTAGCATGATCTTATCCTATGATAAGTTAACACTCGACCTTTAAACTATGGGATAGGGGGCGTTAGGATTACCTTTCATAACCTTTAATTCGGGAAGTTCAAAGGATCATTTCCTTATTAGATCACCTCTCATAATCTTTAATTCGGGGAGTTTAGAGGATCATTTCCACATATTCTTGTGTCACCTTAGCTAGCATGTTATATTAAAATGCAAAATCACAAGCATATCATATAATGTCACACGCTTTCATACTACTTTAACACATGCATCTTAAACATCTCACGTGTAATCATGACATGCTATAACAATTCTTGAATCTAGCAACCAAGTGTGCAAACATAATCATCACATAAATCTTTAAGCACGTTAATTCACATCATCTCACAAAATAAACACTTACATTATCTCTTAACCGATTAAACCTCTAAATCAGGTAAACCCAACTTTTGTACTTATTCTTTTATGTGTCTAAGGGATTAATTACAATGACTTCCACTAATCATTAACCTTAGGGACATCATTAGACAGATATGGACGGGTTTAAATAGAAACAAAAATGAGTAAATCTCGGTGTTCTAGAAGTTACGTTTCTGACCCTTTCTCATTACTGACTTTTTCTATGATGCGAGAATTAATTCCTAAGTAAATTATGAGTGATTCCTACACATTTACTAAGTATTAAACATCTTTTTCACCAAAGTATAACATGCTGGACAGAACTTATATTTTTCACCTTTACGGGTTCTAGAAATCACATTTTTCTTTTCTTCCTAGTTACTAATCTTTCCCTAAGGGCTAAAAATAATTATAACACCAATTAATAACAAATTTCACACATTTAAGCAACCTCAACCAGCATAAATTAAATCTGGAAATGTTAGAACAGAAACTAAAGTTTAACATTCCAAAGCATGTAAAATTTGCAAGAGTGAGCATTTCTAGTAACTAGTCTTTCTCAAAATTAATTCTAAGTCATGGAGCATTCTCGAAGAGAACTATAAACTTTAAAACCTCAAGCCAATAATATACCAATTCTTAGAACCTTATTCTTTGAAAACCAAATCATGTTTGTAAGGATAAAAGTCCATGGAGCCAAAATTCCCATGTAAGTTGAAAAGGGTAAGCCTCGAGCTCTAGATTGTTTAGGTGATGACATAAACTTAAACGTGCAAATGCAAGCCTCATTTTAATCTTGGCATTATAAGGTGATGGCGATGAAATTATAAATATGATATGCAAAGCTTGAATATAAATATGAGAATGTAAGCTCTTTTTTAATCTTTAAGTTTAGGTGATTGCTTGAAACATAAATATGCTAAACAAAAAATATAAATATGAAATACTAGTTTATTTTCTTATCTTCAAGATTTAAGTGATGACTTGGAATTAAATATATTATGCAAGGCTCAAATATAAATATGGAATGCAAGTACTTGGAAAATGAACATGAATGCACTTTCATTTCTTCATTCTTTAGGTCCTAGACTCAAGTCTCCTATTTAGAGTGACAACTCTAAAACACTAATCAATTTTACACCATGGACATGAGCTTTAGAGTCTCTCATTATTATAGTTCCAAGAATCTTGTCTCCTTAGACTCACTGTCAAGCTTAAAGGAAAAGAATTCTCAAAGAAACCAAATATTGTTTTTATTTATTCTTTAAGGTTTTAAACTCAAAACTTCTATTTAGAGTATAAACTCTCAAATATCGATCAACTTTTAGTTGAAAGGGGTAAGTCTTGAACTGTAAATGATTAGATGATAGTATAAACATATACATGAGAATGCAAACTTACTTTTAGCCTATAAGATTTAAGTGATAACTTGAAAAATAAATATGAGTGTATGTGCATTTTGTTCTTTTAAGTTTTATACTTAAGACTACTATTTAGAGTAACTACTCTAACAAACTGATCAACTTTAAGGTTGAAAGAGGTAAGTTTTGGGCTTAAGAAAATTAAGTGATAACATAAACATATTGTTCCATTTTGCTCAAAACAAAACTCATCAAGAAAGCCAAAAAACATTTTCATTTATCACAAGCTCTTATACTAAAATGAAATCTTGAAGCTTTAAAGGTCTAGCAAATGATGGTTTTACAACCAACATCAAAGATCCTCATCATCAAGCTATGATTCTTAACCCGCAAAGCCATCAAGGCTGAAAAATGGAAAGAAAGAAAAGGAAAATCTTGAGGCCGAAAAAGAAAGGAAGAAAAGGAATGAACCAACATTTCAATATTCCAACCAAAATGATTCAAAAGAAAAGAATGAAAACTTTAAAATAACTCCCTACCAAAGTTATTTTTCTTGTTTGAAAGAGTAGAGCTTGGTCTTGAAATGAGATGAAAAGAACAATTCCTCTTTGAAACAAGGAAGTGGTTTCGGCCAAGAGAAGAAAAAGAGGAATGAAGATGTGTCTTAGGATTGATCTTGGAAGTGAAAGGCTAAGTGTTTTGATGGAAGATTTATGGTGGTTGTGTGGTGATTTAAGGTGGGGTGTGGTGGTGAATGGTGATTTCTTTGAAGGAAGAGGAAGAAGAAAAGCTTAGAGAGCTTGAAAGAATTCTTGAACTCAAGTTTGCAAGAAATAAGCAAATGGTGTTTGTGGCTTGCCTTGAGCTTGTATCTATAGAAGAAATGAAACATGAGAGGATGAGAAGGGAGAAGAAGTGACCGGGTATTCTTGGAGGGAGAAGGAAGGAAAATATCTCTTTGTGTACATCATGTCATGGTATGGCTAGGTATGGGCTCAAGTATGGTTCTTTGAGTGTGTATTTTAATCAAAATTCAACATGTGATGAAATGGAAAAGGAGTAGAGAAAATATTTCATTTCATTTGTGTTATATCATGGCTTAGAGAATAGGTTTGATTAGGCAATTGATTAGGAGTTGTTAATTAGGTGTTTAGGTGAGAAAGTGAATGACTAAGGCTACTTAAGGCAAGGTTAAGGAGTGTTCTTACTCAATTTGTGCAAAACCACCTTTATTAACAAGGAATCTCATCACATGACTATTTCCATGATTTAAGGAAATTGGAGAGAGAATTTACTATTCCAAATTGATATGACACTAATTCTTGAATTAAGAAAAGGGTTTTGAGTTTCTTTAAGCAATCTTAGGCCCTAATTAACTTTAATTGATTATTTTCACTTTAGATTAATTATTAAAATTAATTAATCTTTAATTAAAGCCTAATATTGCTTAGGTTTCACTAATTATGCAATTAAGCTCATTATACTTTTAATTAGGGGCAAAATGGTAATTTTATACAAAAACTCCCCGAGACCACCCAGGCTTAGACAGACATTAAACAACCCTTAAAAATGACATTTCAAACCCTAGGTATTATCTAGGTTCAAATGGTAGTTAATCTCGCATCAAATTACCACATGGGTATTTTGATAATTTTACGCTTAGAAACTCAAAAATGAGATTTTTCTGCTCTATTAATAGACACAATCCCTGTCCAATATCAAAATAGCCCTTTAAGGATAGCCAGGGCTGGCTATCCTTATTCTCCCAGTAAATTGACCTCAGGGGCATTTTGGTCATCTATACATGGGAAGAATCGAGGCATTACACTTCCACTTTGTCAAGCCATGCAACCATATCTAACTAGTTATGCATTAATAGTTTAGTATTAGTGAGATGTGGTTCAGTCCTTAGTTAGGGTTAGTTGTGCAGGAAGATGGATGGTTAGTACAAGATCAGCTCTTGGTGTAGCTTGTTCTTTAAGAATCTCAATTGGAACTGTATCTCCAAATCTTTGAGATTTCTGAGCTTTTTCTGGCTCAATTTCAGTATCAGCAGTAGTAGTGGTAGTGGTAGCAAGGACATCATTCTAGCGAGTACTAGTTTCTAAGACCTTATCATCTTCCTCCATGGATGAGATTCTAATGGAAAATGGAGGTTGTGGCATAGCTTTCAAAATAATGGCAGAGGATAGATTTTCATGTTCTTTTCCCTCTTTTAGCTCCTCAAGAATAGGTTCCAAAGTAGTTAAGAGATCATTCATGTAGAGCTTCAACTCTTCAGTTCCCTCCCCCTTAGAAAAGAATCATCTTCCATATTCTTAGAGATAGACTTTAAAACCTGACTTAAAAACATTTTATCTTTAGCATTCTCAAAAGCTACTTTCTCATCCCTTTCAAGAACCACTTTCTATTGCTCCTTGGATTGTTTTATGGCCTTTTTAATTACATCACTTATCTTAAGTGCAGTTTCTAGAGCAATGGTAGAATTTGTAGCAGAAGTGGTTTCTAAAGGGGCCTTTATTTTTTGGAGCAGCAATTAGAAATTGGGAAAGAAATATATCCAAATTGCTTAGTCATTGGCCTTGAGGGTTGTTCTTGAATTACAAGAAAAGGTTTAGAGATTGGTGCCCTTGTGCTGCTACTTAAACTTTGAATCCTCTTAGCCTGTTGTGCTCTCCAAGCCTCTTCAATTTTCCTCTTCTTTTCCAATATTTCATTTTCTTTAAGGATGTCTTCAATTTTTTCATCCTCAGAGAATCATTTTTCTTCAACAACATGCCCTGCTTGCTCAGCTTCTAACCTTTTGTTTAGAATTAGAGAGCCTCGTAGAACTCCTTTAGGCAAGTTTTTGAATGTATACTCTATTTCTTGCTTTCTAATAGGGATTTTATTAGGCCTCCCCATTGGCTTTTCACTTTTTGAGGAGTGATCCTCAGTTTTTGAAGCTAGAGATGACTCAAACTTTTGTCTTTTTTCTTCCTTATGCTTGGTCTTTCTTTCTAGGTTTTTGACTAGCACATTATCATACTTTCTACCTTCAAAATCCTCATCATTATTCTCTGAAGAAAGAACTAGATTCCTTTTCATCTTTCTTTTCTCCTCTTTTTGAGCCTTTTATTTTGGCTTCTTAAGCTTTTCCTTTTTCTTATTTTTTTCATCCTTCTTAGGGCTCACTTTCTGAGTAATTCTCTTTGTCATTTTTATGGTTTTGAATGAGTTAAAGGAAAATTCAGTGCCAACCATGAATTCATACAACTCATCAGGAAGTGTATAACCAATGAGCTAGAACATCCTAGTCAATAGCATTCCATATGGGACAATAGTGGTCCTCCTTTTTTCCTTAGTAGTAGCACTCAACATATAATCTACTATTAATCCAGGCAAGTTCACTTTCTTCTTTGATAGGAGACAAAATAGCAACATATAATTCATCCTCATAAGAACATTAGTATTACTTAACCGAGCAAGATAGTGAATTGAATTCTAGTAATAAGTATAACAGTGGTAATCTTACTAGGTTTGTGCATTACTGAATCATTGAGGTACCTTGAGACATATCCTTTATTAACAACCATAGTGTGAGTCCATTTGCTATAGGGCAAGCACACAATGCCTTGATATGGTGCATTGATGATTCTGGCAAGGCCAGTAGGCCTTACATTAATGGCATAATCTTGGATTACTAATTTAAGGGGGGTTTCTAAAGTTCCCCAAGTTGTGAGTAGAAAGCTATCACCATCCTAGAGAAAACCCTTTTTGATATCTCTAGAAAATCCTCCCACCCTTGAAACAAGAAGACTTCCTTCATAATTGAAACTTCATTTAGTAATTCTCTTCTTAGTGTTTTCCCAGGAGCAAATTTTCTGTGGAAAAAGTTATCAGCATAGAACTCCTGTATATTACTATCATTGCATATGTGAAAACCTGATCTTTTATGGGTGAGTTAGAGTTCTTTCCTTTCAGGCATGGATTTTGAGTAAGAAGAAGACTGGGTAAAGTGTGTGTGAGTTTATAGAAGATTGGGAGTATGAGAGTTTAAGGTAGATAATGAAATTATTTTAGTAAAAATGTTTAAGGTAGATGAAAAGGTTTTTAAATATGGTTTAATGTGAGATATGGGGGTTATGGTATGTGGAAGTTTTGGGAGTAGTTCGATAAAACTGACACATAGTGGGAGAGAGAAAAAGATTAGTAGACAAATTGTCCTACTATTAAGTCACTTTAGAACGTAAAAGTGCTTTATGAACTTTTCAGAAACTAAAAGTGATATCTGAATATGATATATTTTATGAACCTTTCTTTTTGAACTTGATCCAATTTCTAATCCTATAAACCCTTTCTAAGTATATCTTCTGACAATAAGCCAAATTCTGACCCTTTTTTGAGTTCTAAACCTTTTATGAGCATGATTCTTTAAGAAGTTTTTCTCTTTCTCAACCAATTATGTAGTTTTTGAATGCATTTGTGAACTTCTAACCCACTTTCTAGCAAATTGGTTTCTGAACTTGATTTGGCAATGTTCCCTGAAAGGTCATACTTTAGAGTCTCTTGGGGGACTCCAGAATATGCAATGTATGCATGAATGCAAGTTTTTCAAAGAATTTTAGGGAAAAAGCAATTTACCTCCCTATATTTTAGGTCATGTAGAGATTAGACCCTGACTTTTTAAAGTGTCCAATTCGACACCCTATACTTTCTTAATTGTGCAAAAAGGCCCTTCTGTTAAATTGCCTTCCATTGTTATCGTTAATTGGTCACGTGACACGCGCGTGACTCACTTTATTTTCAAAAATGCCCTTCCCTTGTTTCCTTATTTCCCATCCCCAAACCCACCAGAAAACACTTACTTGAAGCCTTTGCTTGAAGAACAACTGTTGTAACACCAACCCTAACCCCAACCTTCGAACACATTCACGAATTGCGAATCACAAAGCAAAACATCATGAATCCCTAATGCCATTTATACATTGCAAATCACTAACTTCACCACCTTCTATCAAAACCCTTCATGAACCTTAATCTATTGATCGCAATCTGAACCCCGCAATATTGTGCCCGGCTCTAGGTTAGAACCATTTTCTAAAGCGATTGAAGGAGGGGTTGAAAGGAAAGATTTAGTGAACTCGACCTATCACCAACCACCAAACGTGACATACAGGTACCAAACTGTCAATGTCTCTATATTGTAATGCATGTGGGTCTTTAAAGTGTGCGAAATTTTTTATGTTTATTTTTTATCCCAATCTCTTTTTTATCCAAACTAAATTTTCCAAACCGTCACTATTTGTATATTGTAATGCATATGGGTCTTTAAAGTTTCATATGATTCCATATTTTTATGTTTGCTTGTGAGTTGCCCCATTTTTTTGGGTTGTTTTTCATTGGTGAATATAGATCTTTGTCCCATGTTGGCTCATATAGTGGGGTTAGATTGTTAGCTTTTGGCCAATAGTGGTCCCATTACTTCAATGAATGTATTATTGAATAGGGTTATGTAATGTTGTCCATGTCTACTGAGTCCTTGTCAATGTGTTTGTTTGATTATGAGGATAAATTTTAAGAAATCCACTATCGTCCTTGCTCTTTGTTAAATTATACAATTTCCCCTAATTTTGTTTGCTTGTGATTTGTTATCTACAATTTTCAGTTATTTTTACACATGTCAACTATCACTTGTATTCTCTATTATGGTGGTGTTTTACACACGGCTCCAAAAGTGAGGTATGTTGGGGGTATTTGTGAAGAGCTGAGAAAATTTGATATTGATTATTTATCAACTACCCATTTGTGCTCTCATGTAAAGTATTCGGGGTACAGTGAACCACTTAAGTTTATATATAAGTTCAAGGAGGAACCATTTGAGTGCTCAAAAGATTTAGTAGGTGATAAGGATATGTTGAGCATTATTAAAGCATTGGAGAATAAGCAAGATCCTAAGTGGGAAATTTATGCCTTGCATCCACCAAATAAGGAAGTAGTTGTGCCTGATGTAGGTGCTGAAACTAAAGTAGGGGCTAGTGCAATTGTGGTTGTTGCAAGGGCTAAAACAGAGGCTGGAGCAATTGTGGCTGTTATAGGGGTTGAAACTGAAGCAAGGGCTGAGGCAGGAGGGAAATAAGAAAGAAATATTAAGAATGGAAAAAGTAGAGAAAATATAAAAGAAAAAAGAAAGATGATTAAAGATGATGAGGAGGTATTAGAAGGGTGTCATTTTGTTAAGAGTGACAATGAGGACCTTGACTTATTTTTTGAAGAAAATGGCATGTTAGATATTAGGAGTGAAGTTGGGTCTAATAAACAAAGTAGTGAAGCAAGAAACTTTACTGGAAAGTGTAGCAATAATAATAGGGGTGGTGTTGATATTGGATTAGATTGGGATGATGATTATGTGTTTGACTATGAGGATAGTGACGCCCTACTTTCACCTAATGCATCTGATGAAGAAGGCATGTGTTGAAAACTTTGGTATTTTCCAAAAGTTTAATTTACCTATCTTAAAATTTGCTCCTTTGTTGAATCTTTTGTATTTGTTGGCCTTACTTTGTTTTAATAGGGGAGGACAAGCAAAACAGGCATTCAAAGTTTCATGAATCTTCGAACACGCAGAAAAAGATTAAGTTGAAGGTTGGAATGAAGTTTGCAAACTTCCATGTATTTAGGGAGGCAATGAGGCAATATTGTATTGAGAATGGGATTGACTTTGAATATATCGAAAATGAAAGTTCAAGAATCACAGTCCATTGCAGCTCATATTGTGGTTGGAGGATACATGCTAGCCATTGCCCATAAGAAAATTGCTTATAGATTAAGACTTGGAAAAATCCAGAGCACAAAAATTGTGGGTGGTCTAATCATAACTCTAATGCAACTACAAGGTGGTTGTCTAACAAATACCAATACCACATTAGGGACCACAAAGGCAAGTGGAAAAGTGAAGCCTTTATAAATCAAGTTGCAAGAGAGCACAAAATATATGTGTCAAGATTTAAACTCTGTAGAGGTAATAGAATGGCCATGGAAAAGCTTCAAGGAAGCAATGCAACCCAATATGGTATGTTATGGGACTATTGTGCTGCGATGGGTGTATATAATCTCGGGTCAACCATGAAGTTGAATGTTGATGACCATAAATTTCTTAGGTTGTATGTATGCTTGTATGCAACCAAAAAAGGGTTGAAGTATTGTAGACCTATGATTCCCTTGGATGGGGGCTTTTTGAAGACTGGTTTCGGGGGTTAACTACTAGTGGCCATAATAAGATATGGTAATGACAACAGATTTCCAGTGGCTTATGCTGCAGTTGAGTCGAAGAATAGAGAAAGCTGGTAGTGGTTCATTCAGAAAGTATGTTCTTTTCAGAAATATCACTTTTTCTGAAGGTGCTTTTTAGATTTACTTTTCAAGGCTTGTACTTTCTGGTGTTTGCATTATGAAGGTTGTCGCAACCGGGATCGCGACGGGGACGGCGAAAAAGAGAAATTTATATTTTGAAAATATTGGAGTCGCCACCAAGTTTATTTAAAATTGGGAAAACATTGGAAAAACCAATTTTTAGAGAAGTAGTCTTGGAAACCAGTTTGAGTTCGGGAGTCGGTTATGTATAGGGAAGGGCAAGAATTTAATCCCACGCACCCTAGTACACTCCTGCCCCAGACACACTTTAATTAATTGTGCAAATTAAATAAATAACCTCTTTTAAATATCTATTTTCTATTACAAGAAAATTAAAAGGAATTTGTTTTTTTGTTTTTTCTTAAAAAGAAAAGAATTTTTAGCACACCGAACTGTCACAGTTCAGGTGTCCTAAAAATGAGTTAACTAGTCGTCACGACTAAGTCAACCCTTTTTATTTGAAACGAAGAATTTGGCAATAAGCATATAATTCAAATTGATTTTACACCAAGATAAACGAATTCCTCTAAATAAGAGATATTTGCAAATGGAATCTAAAAAAGGTGAAGATTTATTTTTGGTATTTTTTTTTGTAAGAGAAGATATAAAAACCTTTACGTGAGATATTTGGAACATCAAGTTGTCGCAACTCAAATGTTCAAATACCAAGTTAACAAGCCGTCACGGCTAAGAAAAGTTAATTTTGAAAGAGAATTAAGAAGAATTTTAGAATATTAAGCTGTCACAGGTAAAATATTCTAAAACATAAAGTTAACGAACCGTCGGGGTCAAATTAACTTTATTCTTAAAAGAGATATTTACAATTTAATAATTAACTCAGATTAATATAATAAAAAAAGTGAAGTAATAATAAAATATTTACAAACAAAATAATATTATGAAAATCTAATTTTGAAAGGGGATTTTAGAATATCAAGCTGTCATAGCTAAAATATTTTAAAACATAAAGTTAACAAACCGTCGCGGTCAAATTAACTCTATTTTGAAAAGACTTTGAATATCAAACCGTCGCAGCTAAAATATTCTGAAACACAAGAATAACAAACCGTCACGGCTCAGTTAATTCAATTTATTAAAAGCCAATTAACTAAGTAATTTAAAAAAGAAGCTAAATATCTAAATATTTATTTTTGAATTTTAAATGTATAAAAAAAACATGTCCAAACTAAACCGACTTAAATATATATATATATATATATATATATATATATATATACATATAATATAAGATAATTGAACTAAAAAAAAAATTATTTATAAACACAAACACAATTAACTTAACTAAAACATATAAACATTTAAAATAACTAAACTAAAGCACATAAACATAGAACAAATAAACTAAAAACAAATCATAAACAACAATATAAATAATTTAAGCACAACACATAAATATATAAAATAATTAAATTAAACAAAGTAAAATTACACAATTTAAACAAAACACATAAAATTTTAAAAAAAAAACTAAAAATGAAAACAAACCCATAAATACAAATACACAACCAATTCGAATAAAACGCATGAGCATATAAAAATAATTAAATTAAAAACAGAATAAATATAATTATGTACTTAATTAAAGCAAAACACATAAAACAAAAATAATTAAACTAAATAGAAAATAAATTAATTCCTAAATAAACATGCAATTAAGCTGAACCTATAAAATAACTAAACTAAAAATGAGGGTCCTAATTACCCCTTTTTTTTGAATAGGAAACACTAGCACTAAAACACTCAAAAGTTAAAGCAAATATTAAATCACTCTCTTTTTTTTTTGTTTTTTTTTTAAAAAAAACAAAAGAGAATACATCAGAAAAATAAAAAAAAGAATCAAATAAAATCCCTTAATTATTTAAGATCAAAATAATTTCAAACCCAACGAATGAAATCAGGAACTAAAATCAAAATAAACACTAACCCCACCAACACAAATACAAACCCGAACAAATTCAAAATTTAACTTAATGAAATAACAACTAACTAAAATATAAATAAAGAATAAAATTTATCTTATCTTACTCCTATTTTAATTTTATTCCCTAAAATTATTCTACCCATCGTACACACGCTCACACACACACACGCTCACTCACTTCCACTCTCACTCACAGAGAGACACACACACGTACACACGTGTTCCCTTTCCCACTAACACACATATACACGCTTGCACAGACCACTAGACACGAGGCGCATACATGGGTCAACACAATCTCATTTTTTCCCAAAATATGTTCATAGACACAGAAAACATACTGATAAAAATGTTAAAAGAAAGAAGGTGAGGTACAGAGGGTGAGTGGAATAGAGAGAGCTGGAAGAGGCCGCAGCCATGGAGGGAAAGGACGGCGAACCGCCGCCGCATGAAGGAGAAAGGAGAGGGGAAGAGGGATGGCGAGGCTACCGTGGGTCAGGGAAGAAGGGGAGCTACCGCCGCGGCTCGCATCGAGCTCCGCGGCGGTCCTCGCAGTGGCGCGATGGTTCAGGGAAGTGGGTTGCAGGCTTGGAGGATACGGTGGTGGCCGGTGCAGGGAAAGGGCGGCGTCTGGGCAACGCCGGCTTGCTGGTGGTGTGGCGGTTCAGGCGGAGGCTTAGGCTGCGCGAGGTGGAGCTCGCAACCATGAGGGGGGGGAGGCCGTGAGGTCCGATCGCGTTTGGGAGCGGAGAAGAAAAGCGGCGGTGCACTGGAGTGAGAAGCGACGATGGCGAAGTCCGCGTGCGGCGGTTGCCGGCAGTGAAATCCCTCCCCTTTCTTCTTTATCTCTGCTGCTGGTTTTCATTCTCTCTCTCTCTCTTTATTTATTTGAAGGAAATGATGATCTGGAGTTGGATTTTTAGGACGGTTGTGGCGGCTAGATCAATTTTGGTTTGTGATAACGGTGATGATGGAAGTGGCCACAAGAGAGAAAGATGATGGTCATGGAAGGGAGCTAAAGCACCGGCGGCTGTAATGGGGAGGTTTGGAGGCTAAGGGATGATGATGATGGTGTTGAGAGGATATTGATGGAGGATGGCCACAAAAGAGTGGTGAAAGAAGAGTGGCTGAGGAGGAATAGGAAGCTAAGGAAGAGGGAAGAAGCACGGGGAGGGCGCGGCGGTGCTTGGCAGAGAGAGGGAGCGGCCTCTTTTTCCCTTTTTATTTTTATTTTATAACATTGATAAAAATATACCTATTCTTGATTGTATTGATGATTACGGCTTGTATCTATGTAAGTGTTTTTGAATTTTTCTAGCTGATGGTGACCTTGTTTGAACTTTTGATTGTCTTCCTCTCTGTGGGAAAATTCTCCTCTTGGATCTCCCAAAAATTGATATCCCCCCCACCCCCCTTGTGTATGTCCGTGACTTATTGATGTAGCTCCTCCCCACCCACAATGATTAGCCCTTCCCGCATTAACAGCTATGTTATCCTTCCAGCTCATTCATTGAAAGAGCATCTACAATTTGCAATGAGTGGAGGGGAGACACAATCATCCTGTCCTCCATTTGTCAGTCTCTCTTTTTATTTTTTCCAATTTTTTATTTTTATATTTTATTTTAATTAAAAACAAGAATAGTAATAACGAGAATAGGCCGAAGAGACTGAACATTATTGGAATGGGCTGAATTTTTTGATAATGAAAACGGGTTAAAATGATTGAGCCTCTTTTTTTTTTTATGCACTTGAAGCAAAAATGCAAAACAATAACAAATGGAAATTTAAAAGGTTTAAAAACACAACCAAAAAAAAAAAAAAAAACTATCATCAAAATCTGAAATTGTTCACAACTTTATTCAATAAAACAAAACAATCAATATGGGCTAAACTCGAAAAAAATGCTAAAGGAGCTTTTGTTTTTGTTTTATGGGCCGGACAAAACCGGGTGTTCACAGTTGCCCCTCTTTACTTATTTCTTATAAGAGAATATGAAAAACCTAAGTTTTACATATTGTCTTCATGAGGAATGAGTAAAGACATGAACATCGATTTTGTTCGACAATGTATGAAATGCAAACAATCTAAATCTAAACAACAAAAGAAAATGCACATCTAAGAAAGTCAAATGCAAGCTATGTAACTCAGAAAATAAACAATGTATGAATCAAAGAGAATAGGGAGAAACAAAATTAATTTGAAATGAATTCACAAACGACACATGGTAATAGAGTTTGCCGACAAACCAATATGGATTCACAAATGTCAAAAGTAAAAGCCAAAAGCACAAGTTGACAAGAAATTAAAAGCAAATAAGGCTAACAAGAATTTACAAGGCGACGGGGCTAACAGGAATTTACAAACCTTGCAACCAATTGGATTGGTTAACAAGTGACAAGTGACAATCTGAGACCAACTGAAAAGGTAAATTGGCAATCTGAGGCCAAAATGAAATGTGAATTGGCAATCTGATGCCGACTGGGAAGTAAAGTTGGCATTCTGAGGCCGACTGGGAAATAAAGTTGCAATCTGAGGCCAACTGGAAATAAAGTTGGCAATCTGAGGCCGATTGGAAAATGTGAAACGGCAATCTGCGACTGACTGAAAAGCAAATTTGGCAATCTGGGGCCGACAAGAAATGTAAATGGCAATCTGAGGCCGTCATGAAACGTGAATTGGCATCTGCAGCCGACTGAAAAGTGAATTTGGCAATCTGAGGCCGACACGAAATGTAAATGGCAAATCTAAGGCCAATTGAAAAATGTGAAACGGCAATCTACAGCCGACTAAAAAATGAATTTGGCAATCTGAGGCCGATTGAGAATGTAAAATGGCAACTGAGGCCGACTGAAATGTAAATTGGCAGCTGAGGCCGACTGGAAATGTAAACTGGCATCTGAGGCCGACTGAAAATGTGAATCGCAAATCGAGGCCGTAGAAATGTAAATTGGCAGCTGAGGCCGACTGGAAATGTAAACTGGCATCTGAGGCCGACTGGAAATGTAAACTGGAAAGAAAATAATCTCTTTTTTTTCTTTTTTTTTTTAAGTCATATGCAAAAAGCCTTGAATTATTCACCTTCAGTTTATACAATATTGAAAAAACTAACCGTAACTCGATTGAACAAGCCTCGAGGAGAACTTTAACCGATCAAACTCATAATCTTAGCCCTGGACCTTCTGGCACCCCAAAGGCTTTCTTTTCTTCTGTGACCTTGCTCATTTTATTCTTCTCTTATTTCCTTTTCAGAAGGTTGATTACTTTCCTGTCAAGCTTAGCTGCAGTTTCTGGATCGGGAAGCTAATCATTGATGTATTGCTGTAAATATTGTTAGATTGCGTAATTGAAGCTTAAATTTATCCTGCTTGAGACATCATGAACAAACATACATTTGAAGAGAAGGTGGAGGTATCAACTGAATGGACATTTTCATTGTTTAGTTTATTAGATGACAAAATGCTTTGAACAACAGAAATACGAAAGATAAAATTTTGCGAGACACAAAATTTTTGCCCCAGTTTAGGTTCTTGGTGGCTCAATCAATTGACTTCTTAAAGCAAGTTGAACACCATAGCCATGATATTTGACGACATGTCTTCAAATTTCCTTTAAAATTGCCCCAGTTTCAGTTGCCAGCGAAGATGCTTATCTTTTCTGCTCTAACTTTTGCCTAGGCCGCTCTTTCGAGTTTTCAACCTAGCGAGCCATCCCTTTCTTTTTCTTTCTTTCTTTTTGTTTTGCCCTAACTTTTGCTTAAGCCGCTCTTTTGAGTTTTCGACCTAACGGGCTTTTTAAACATCTCTTCAGGCATAAAATCTTTTAACTGCATCACTTTGTTGATTGGTTTAGGCAATTCTTGTCCCTCCATGTTTTGCAAAATCAATGCTCCACCTGAGAATGCATGCTTGACAATGTAAGGACCTTCATAACTTGGAGCCCACTTTCCCCGTGTGTCCTCTTGATTAGGGAGAATTTTCTTCAGAACCAAATCTCCTGGATAAAAATCTCTAGGGCGGACTTTCTTATTAAAAGCTCTAGCCATTCTACTTTGATACAACTGGCCGTGGCAAATGGCTGCAAGCCTCTTCTCTTCGATCATGTTTAATTGCTCATATCGAGCTTTCACCCATTCAGATTCTTCATTTCGGCCTCCATTAAAACTATGAGTGAAGGGATTTCAACCACTATAGGAGATACGGCTTCCATTCCATAAACCTAGGAGAAAGGAGTTGCCCTGTGCTTGATCGTATGTTGATGCGATCTGGCGTGCGAGCATAGGGCAGCATTTCATGCCAATCTTTGTAGTTCATCACCATTTTGGCGATGATTTTCTTGATATTCTTATTCGCAGCTTCAACCGCACCATTCATTTGAGGTCTATAAGGAACTGAGTTGTGATGCTTGATCTTGAAAGTCTCAAAGAACTTGAACTTGGCACCATTGAGGTTAGGAGCATTATGCGTAATGATCTTTTACGGAATTCCATATCTGCGAGATGATGTCCTTTTTGACGAATCGAGAAACACCTTACGTGTGATATTAGCATATGAAACGACTTCCACCCATTTAGTGAAATAATCTATCGCCACCAAGATGAAACGATGACCATTAGATGCTTTGGGGTTAATTGGACCGATAACATCCATGCCCCACATCGAGAAAGGCCAAGGAGACACCATCTTTGTGCAAGCTGACTGGGGAGCATTGACTCGATCTGCATATATTTGGCATTTGTGGCGCCAGAACATAAGCGTCTGATCATTCTCCATAGTGGACCAATAATAACCGCTTCTTAAGATTTTGCGAGCCATCATATGTCCATTGGCATGAGTTCCACAGATCCGCTTCATGAACTTCAATCATGATTATTCGAGCTTCATGAGCATCTACACATCTGAGGAGAGTCGTGTCGTAGTTCCTCTTGTAGAGAACTTCACCATTCAGGAAGAAAGCCATGGCTAGTCTTCGAATTGTCTTCTTGTCCACCTCAGTTGCACTCTTTGGGTATTCTCCTCTTTGAATGTATTGTTTAATATCATGATACCATGGTTGGCCGTCCGGCTCAATCTCCACATTACCACAATAAACTGGTTCACTTTGCACCTCTACATGGATGGGTTGGACATTAGCATGGACTTTCAAGTTAGTCATCACGGCCAAAGTTGCTAAAGCATCCGCAAACTGGTTCTTGTCCCGAGTTAAATGAGAGAATGATATGTCATCAAAGCGCTCAATTAAGCGAGACAAATGCTTACGATAAGGTACCAATTTGGATCCTTTGTGCGCCATTCTCCATTAACTTGATAGATTATGAGCGCAGAGTCCCCAAAAACCTTTAGTTCTTTGATTCCCAAGTCAATCGCAACTTGCAAACCATTTGCACATGCTTCATATTCTGCCATGTTGTTGGTACATTCAAAGTCTAATTTGTGAACTGAGTCTTGTTTCCCGGTGGTGAGACTACTCTGACTCTATTCCACATCCATTCATGTTGGCTGCTCCATCAAAGTACATCTTCCACACATTCTCCTCTTCCTCATCTTCTCTTTCTAGTGCCAACACTTCGTCATCAGGGAATTCAAGCATAGTGGGCTGTACACCCTCCATAGGATTTTCAGCTAGATGATCAGCAATTGCACTTCCTTTGATAGACTTTTGAGTGACATATTTGATATCAAATTCAGACAGCATTACTTGCCATTTTGACATTCTCAATGACACATGAGGACTATCAAATATGTACTTTAACGGATCCATTCGAGAAATCAGCCAAGTAGTGTAGTATAACATGTACTGCCTCAACCTCTTGGAAGCCCATACTAATGCACTGAGTCTTTTCAATTGCCAGGATAGCGAGATTCGCATTCATTAAACTTCTTGCTCAAATAGTAAATGGCACATTCTTTTTTCCAGATTCATCATATTGCCCCAACATTGCCCCGAGTGAAGTAGGTAACACTGTGAGATACAGTATTAAAGGTCGGCCTGGCATAGGAGGAATCAAAACTGGAGGTTTCATTAAATAAGCCTTTATTTTGTCGAAGGCTTCTTGGCATTCTTCATTCCATTCCCCAGGTTGACGTTTTCGCAGCAACTTGAATATAGGCTCACAAGTACTAGTCAAATTTGCAATGAACCTAGCGATGTAATTGAGTCTCCCAAGAAAACTTCTCACTTCCTTTTCAGTTCGGGGAGCTGGCATTTCTTGTATTGCTTTTACCTTGTCTGGATCCACCTTTATCCCTTCTCTACTGACAATGAATCCCAGTAATTTCCCTGTGGAAGCTCCAAAGATGCATTTATTCGGGTTCAGCCGCAACTTATATTTTCTGAGCCTTTCAAACAGCTTTCGCAAGACTATTACATGGCTTTCTCCCTCCTTGGACTTAGCAACCATGTCATCTACATACACTTCAATTTCTTTGTGCATCATGTCATGGAACAGCGCAACCATTGCACGTTGGTAAGTGGCACCAGCATTCTTCAACCCGAATGGCATGACTGTATAGCAGAATGTTCCCCACGGAGTTATGAACGTAGTTTTTCCTTTGTCATGAACATCCATGAGAATCTGATTGTACCCGGAATATCCATCCATAAATGAAAACCGGTGATTCCTGGCCGTATTATCAACAAGGACATCAATATGAGGGAGTGGAAAATCATCTTTCGGGCTGGCTTTATTCAAGTCTCGATAATCAACACACATCCTAACCTTCCCATCCTTTTTAGGCACAGGCACGATGTTGGCCACCCAATCTGTGTGTCTTGACACCTCTAGAAATCCGGCCTCTAACTGTTTAGTCACCTCTTCTTTTAACTTTAGTGACATGTCAGGCCGCATTCTTCTCAATTTTTGCTTTTTCGGCTCAGCTTCTGGGTACAAAGGGATCTTGTGTGAAGCAATCTCTGGATCCAGTCCGGGCATATCATGATAAGACCATGCAAAAATATCTAGATATTCTTCGAACAAGGCGATCATTTCTGTTCGCTCAGGATTCTCCACTATTTTCAGCTCTTTCCTTTCTTCTTCGGTGCCCATGTTAATTACTTCGACCACCTCATTGTCTAAATCAAATCCTCTATCCATGTGTTCTAGTAACCCTGAAAATTTCTCCATGACTTCTTCATCTTCTTCAGACTCATAGCTATCACAATCAAGTGCAGTAAGAAAATCAATTGATTGGCCTTCAAAATCCCTTTCATGTGGCAAAACTCTTATACTCAAATCCCTGGAAAGTAATTGTGGTGGGTTGGAATGCCAAGACAAATAATAGGTAAAACACGAATAAAAAGGCACAAATTAATGGTTCGAGGAAATAATGCTAAAGGAAAAGGATATCGGATAGAAAAGAGAAAAATTGCTGGGTAAACATGCAAGTTTATTCAAATGATGTCTCAAAGTAGCATACATAAAAGCAAATACAATTAATACAATCCCAAATGATTACTTTGAAGTAACAACATCAATCATTGGTTCGGCTGTCCAATTCATCAGCATCTCATTGTGGTTGACAGCATAAGCATTGTTGCATTCTTCAGGCTTCTCAACATCCACCATATTGATGGTTGGACAACAGCTAGGGACATATCCTTCTTCAGCCGTAATCACCTCAGCCGGATAAGGAAATGTTTCTTTCAGATGAGGGATCTGCTTCATTTTCTCATTGGGTTGCTCAAGACCCATGGTCTTCATCTGCTCCTCCAATGACGCCTTATATCCTAAACCATATCGATCAGGCTTCCCTGAGATAGGTAGAGGTGTTTTGATACCCTGCAACCGTGGTCCCAGTCCTTTGCCGTGCAGATAACCATTTTTGGTCATGATATAAGCCACTACCTGATTGACATCTTGCCTTGGGAGCTCGTTCTGTTCTTGCTTCAACCCTACCACCTCTAGACTGTGCCATAAGCTGTTTTCTACTAACTCAACATTTTCAACATAAGGTAATGAGACAGGTTTAGATACGATGATTTCCTTTTCCCCATGGATTGTAATGACTGAACCATTTTCAATGTACTTAACCTTTTGATGCAAGGTTGAAGGAACAGCACCAACATTGTTAATCCACGGTCTTCCCAGCAGCATATTGTAATCAGACTCAATCTCCATCACTTGGAATAGAACCTCAAATCGGCTTGGGCCGATCTCCAACCAAAGACTATTTCCCCCAGGATGTTTTTCTTTGCTCCATCAAAAGCTCTTACGATCATCATTTGTGGTGAAATGTCGTCCTTGCTTATTGACAAGTAGCTCAATGTCGATGCTGGCAAGACATTTAATCCCGACCCTCCGTCAATGAGGACTTTGGGCGCTATATAACCTTTGCATTTAAGGGTTATATACAGTGCTCGTGGGTTAACTTTATGTCTGATCTGTTCACTTGAGAAAGCGATCATATTAACATGCTTTACCGGATCCACCATGTTCACCATATTCTCCAATGAGACATCCGGTTTCACATAAGCATCTTTCAAAACCTTTAGCTTGCTTTTTGGTGAGATTCAGATGATAAGATTAGTGACAACAAGGAGATTCTGACAGGAGTCTTCTTCAATTGTTCCAGTATGTCGTACTCACTTTGCTTCATAATCTTCAGGAACTCTTCTTCTTCATTTTCTTCTCTTCCTTTTCTATCTGCACCAAAACTCTTTCCCACGTTCTCTTCATCAACAAGCTTCCCTTTTTCCAGCTCTCCGGGCCCATAAATCCTTCCACTTCTTGTTATTCCTTTTACCTCTGCTATCACTTCATTTGTTTGGGCTTTCGAGGTTTCCCCTATGTCTCCATTTGTCTCCACATTAGTTTCATAGTTCCAAGGGATAGCATGTGTATTCTCATAATTGAATGGTGTTGGTTTCTTCACAGTGATCACCACCTTCTCTGGTTTCGGAGCTCGACTCAGCGAAGGGACGCGGAGTACGAAGCGATCGATCACATTTACCTCTTCAGGAAGATTCAACCTCTTTTTTGCTTGAATCACACCTAGATTGAGCAATCCTTGTACTCGAGCCTTGAAACCCCAACAACTTTCTATATCATGACCAAAACCTCCAGAGTGGTACATGCAGCTCGACTTTGTGTCATTTTTCTCATTCTCTTTCATCATGGATGCAGATGCTGTGATATGATACCCAGCCTCCTTCAAGCCATTGAACACTTCCTCCATTGGTGTTCGAAGATTCAGAACTTTCTTAATCAGGGGTTCTTCCACCTCCAAGGCATTCACACGACTTCCTCCTTCGTGTTTTGGGATCGGATTGTTAATAATGTCTGGCTTCGAATCTTCTTGAAGGTCTAGTCTCCCACAAGCAATTAACCTTCTTACTGCTGTTTTGAAACCTTCGCAATCCTCAATGGAATGCCTGCTATGTCCATGTGGTATTTACAGGTCAGGTTCGGGTTGTACCAAGCTGGGTATGGTGGTTCCAACGGGTGTACAGGATATGCCGAGATCAGATGAGCATCGACTAACTTTTGAAACAAGTCAGTATTCGAAATAGATAGTTTTGGGAAAGGTGGAAAGTTGGGAAATCGATTACGATTTTGGTTTTGGAAATTTGGTCGAGGTGCTGGAGTGTATGTTGGGCGGGTTGGTTGATATGGCCTTATGTGGAGGTTGTTAACTTGGGGTTGGGAATATGGAATAGTGTTCGCGGTTGGTATGGTTTGGTATGGTGGGTAATGAGGGATAGGGGTTTGGTATGATCGTGGTCGGGTTAGTGTGTATCGTGGGACGAAGGATTGCTGACCATGCACATAATTCACATCTGTCTCCTTTTTTCTGGGTGGGAAACTTTTCCTAGTGTCTTCACTGCTCATGGGAAGCTTGCCGGCTTTTGCTAAGCTTTCAATTCTTTCTCCAGTGATTATCAACTCAGAGAAGTCTTTGTATGCTGCCCCCGCCATTGCCCCGATATAAGGGGATCCCAAGGTTCCCAAGAAGTAAGAACACATTTCAGTTGGGATGAGTGGCGGTTGAACCTGAGCAGCCAAGGCTCTCCATCTTTGAGCATATTGCTTGAATGATTCATCCTTCTTCTTCTGCATGGAGCTTAATTGCTCCCGTGTAGGTGTCACCTCAAGATTGAACTTGTATTGGCTCATGAACAGATCTGCCAATTCTCTCCAGCTAGAAATCTTTGAGTGGTCTAGTTGAATGTACCATTCAGGCGAGTCGGTCAGGCTTTCATGGAAGAAGTTGATGAGGAATTTTTCATCCTTTGACCATATCGCCATCTTAGTACAATAACTTTTCAAATGAAAAAGAGGATTACCCGTCCCATCATACTTTGAGAAGTCAGGAATCTTGAAGTCCCTAGGGATTACTACATCAGTAGGAGGGCAGAGTTGTTCAACTTCCACATACCCATAGGGGCTAGGTCCTTGAATAGCCCGAATTTGCTCTTGAATCTTCTCCATCCATTCTTCTTTGAACTTTCCTTTTTCTGCCTCTGCACGACTATTTTCTGAGGAGGATGGTTGCTTCTGGATGACCACACGAGGTTGCTCCCAGACAGGGGTAACATGCCCATGTTCCTGAGTTCGCACATTTTCCAAGGAACGATAACCTTCTCCAATAGGGATTACCAATGGTATCGTGGGCGGTGGTTGCCCATGGAAGTTATTCGGGATTTCACCCATATCATTCATCCCTACAGTGACATTTAGAGCTGCACCCGGTACCACAGGCATACCCAGTGTCGTGGTATTTGGTTGCACATTTGCTGAATGAGCTCCCAATAGGTTAAGGGATTCTTGTATGGCCCGCATCATATCCTCCAATCTTCCTTGGTTGTTTGACAGTTCATTCAGTTTTCCTCTCACCGCATCAACTTCATCGCTCAGATTTCTTCCTACTTCAGAAGTAGTTGTGATTGGGATACTCCTTTCTGCGTCACCATTCCCTCCAGCCATTTTGGTCCGGGCTCTAGTATTGTGAATTCGAGTTTGATCGATATCGGTTTTCCTTGGGTGCCCAATTGTGACAGATTTTTACCTATACAAGAAAACAGTTTTAATGAAAAGTAAAAGATTAAAACATGGCTATTCGTTAGAAATCTTTGATCGAACTGAGTCTTGATGTGAGTATCTTTGATGATAACTGTTCCTCAGAACGTCTCGTTCAAAAGTACTAAGTCATGGGTATTGCTATGAGACCAACACAATGCAGAGACACAAAGATTCTTTTATTCATGAAGGCATATTACGACCATCATCCTTCTTACATTGATTCTCACAACAACAAAAGAGAATACATTGTAAAGCCACAAATGCCTTCCTCAAAATCTCTCAGTAATCATTTGCTTCATTCTTCCAATCAAGTCTTTACAATAGTCAACAAAATTACAAATCTCGATTGGGGTCTTGAAAGGGATTATTCCTTGCTCGGCCAATCCTAAGTATCTTGGAACATCTTCAATGGCCGCATTAGCTAATCCTGCCAAGTTTGAGAAGCGAGTCTTCAGCTCATGAATAATGTGGTTCTGATGTTGTATTTCGGAATTCAAACTTGCAACTCTTTCCTTTTCTTCTTCCAGTGCAACTTGATATTCCATGATCTCATCATTCATGTGTTGACTTAGCTCTTCAATCTTCCTTTGGTATTCATTGTTCAATTCTTTTATTTGTTGTTTCATTTGTTCTTCGCCTCTTAGCGGTTTCTTGACAATTTTGGCCTTTCGAAGTAAGTCTTTCAATTGTTGATTTTCAGCTAGCACTTTGTCACGCTCCTGTCTTCGAAGTCCAAGCTCTTTGTTGGCAGCTTTGAGGCATTCCTTGGTTTTCATCATGTGTTCATGCCCCATCTTCAACCTCTTACTTGTTCCTTCTAGAGCTTGATCTTTTTCAGTACTTTCTCGCTTTAACGTTGCGTAATTATGGCGGACACTTTTCAACTCAGCTTCTACTTGCATCTTTTCTTGTTCAACCTTGTCTAGTTTCTCCTTCACTTCTTTGATTTCTTCATTTCCATGGAAACCCCAGGTTGATGCATCGTCCAAAGGAATAACAGTTATGACCTTGAAGGGCAGCTTGATCTCTTGAGCTCTATTTTTCACCCATTGATGATAACTTTCTTTCACAAAGACAACTCCTAACTCCCTATTCTTTCTCTTTCTTGACAACCTTGTTCCAAGCGGACCGGATCTTCTGGAATAGGTCAATGTCTTTGGAGTCTTGATAATATGAGACAAACGGAGTAAGTGCGGCTTCAGAAGGAGGTCCCATCATGGGATAACCGAGTTGGCGTAACACCAAGACAGGATTGTAGTTAATGCATCCTCGGGTACCCATGAGAGGTACATTTGGAAAGCTTCCGCACTGATAAATCAGAGTTTGACCATCTTCCCTCCAAGGATACCATCGTATCATCTTTTCATCCAATTTGGCCAGGTCTTGAGCCCACTCTTGTCCACTCTTCTTCTTGATATTATGCATTCGTAGATCTTCAATCGGACAAGGCGCCTTGTAATTCCTTTGGAATATGTGCGAAGTAACCCACACATATAACATTGGTAAACAGCACAGAATTCTCTTACCATTTCTCTCATGGCAAAAGTTCAGAGTACAATAAACATCTGCCAGGAGGGTTGGAATAGGATTATGGCTATGGAACTTGCGAGCAAGGAATACATCAATAGCCGCAGAGTCTACAAGGCCTTCAATATTCGGAAATAAGACAGTGCCGTAGATGGTGAGGGCCAGTACATCTACGAAGGCATCCCAGTCTTCAACTTGAGCCAAACGGTGCATATGCTCTTCGAGATAATCCCTTGAGAATCCGTAGGTCCCGTTTCTACACTTCTGTGCTTCGTGCAAGTTCTTTACACCTACCCTTAGGACAGTTGATAGGGTTTGTAAAGAAGGATAATGACCTTGGTAATGATAAAGTTTTTCTCCTTCTAATGGTAGCCCCAGAATCTTCTCAAACTCTTCAATGGTCGGTGCTAACTGGAAGTCTTGAAAAGTGAAACATCGGAGCGGAGGATCATAGTACTGTGCCAGTGCTGTGATTGCTTCTTCCTGCTCTTCCACTTCTAAGAGATTCAAGATCTTTCCATATTTTTTGGTGAGAGACAGGCGTTGTGGTAACTTCAGCAACTGACCCAAAGATCTCAGACTTTTAGTGTCAGGTGTCTTGGCTTTGAGACGTAGAGTTCTTTTCAACTTTTCACCTTTCTGACTGTCTGGTCTCATATTTGTTTCCATTTTCCCAAAGATACTCACAATAAGATTTCAGTTCAACTTTCTAACCAACCTGCTGTAATAGAAAGAAAAAAAAAATTGATTTAAATGAAAGAAGGAATAGTAAACAATTTAGGAAATGAACCGAAATTATGTACAAAGAACAATGATAGGAAAATATGTACAAAGAAAGGAGTTAAGGAAAATGCACGCTCTCTTTGTGTCCTATGTGAGGTAAATTCTGGAGGTTAATTCTATGGTTCTATGGTCATTCTACCTTGTGAACACTTTTACTGGGTGGGTCTATATTCTCCGAATTCTACGGTCTCTAGAGTTAAGATTCTTTTCAGAATGTTACCCACAACAGCAGGTGAACCGCTAGGTGTAGGGCATTCATGAAAGAATCACACTGTAGATGAGATTTTCACGACAACCAAATAGGATGAACATCCAAAATGGCTACCACTACACAATCTCTTACCTATCTCAAGTTACACTCAGACCCGGGTATAGGGCCCCACTCGTGATTATTGGGTAAGTGTTGTGTGTGAAGAGAGCATACAAACCTGAAATCCTAAAACTACCCACGACTAATACCTGCAAAAACAACTCAAGCAAACATGTACAGAACCCAATAACAGTCATCTATCCTAAGGTTTTAACAAATAGAGCTATCAAACACATGAAATGTGAGATTCTGTAAAGAGACAAGGTATAAAGAAAGAAGTATTATACAAAGTAAACTAAGAAAAGGAAAACAAACGTCAAAAGGCTATATTTAATTTGCACAATTAACTAAAACAGGCCTGACTATCTTTGGAAGTCCCCAGTGGAGTCGCCATCTGTCGCAACCGGGATCGCGACGGGGACGGCGAAAAAGAGAAATTTATATTTTGAAAATATTGGAGTCGCCACCAAGTTTATTTAAAATTGGGAAAATATTGGAAAAACCAATTTTTAGAGAAGTAGTCTTGGAAACCAGTTTGAGTTCGGGAGTCGGTTATGTATAGGGAAGGGCAAGAATTTAATCCCACGCACCCTAGTACACCCGCCCCAGACTGCACCTTTAATTAATTGTGCAAATTAAATAAATAACCTCTTTTAAATATCTATTTTCTATTACAAGAAAATTAAAAGGAATTTGTTTTTTTGTTTTTTCTTAAAAAGAAAAGAATTTTTAGCACACCGAACTGTCACAGTTCAGGTGTCCTAAAAATGAGTTAACTAGTCGTCACGACTAAGTCAACCCTTTTTATTTGAAACGAAGAATTTGGCAATAAGCATATAATTCAAATTGATTTTACACCAAGATAAACGAATTCCTCTAAATAAGAGATATTTGCAAATGGAATCTAAAAAAGGTGAAGATTTATTTTTGGTATTTTTTTTTGTAAGAGAAGATATAAAAACCTTTACGTGAGATATTTGGAACATCAAGTTGTCGCAACTCAAATGTTCAAATACCAAGTTAACAAGCCGTCACGGCTAAGAAAAGTTAATTTTGAAAGAGAATTAAGAAGAATTTTAGAATATTAAGCTGTCACAGCTAAAATATTCTAAAACATAAAGTTAACGAACCGTCGCGGTCAAATTAACTTTATTCTTAAAAAGAGATATTTACAATTTAATAATTAACTCAGATTAATATAATAAAAAAAGTGAAGTAATAATAAAATATTTACAAACAAAATAATATTATGAAAATCTAATTTTGAAAGGGGATTTTAGAATATCAAGCTGTCATAGCTAAAATATTTTAAAACATAAAGTTAACAAACCGTCGCGGTCAAATTAACTCTATTTTGAAAAGACTTTGAATATCAAACCGTCGCAGCTAAAATATTCTGAAACACAAGAATAACAAACCGTCACGGCTCAGTTAATTCAATTTATTAAAAGCCAATTAACTAAGTAATTTAAAAAAGAAGCTAAATATCTAAATATTTATTTTTGAATTTTAAATGTATAAAAAAAACATGTCCAAACTAAACCGACTTAAATATATATATATATATATATATATATATATATACATATAATATAAGATAATTGAACTAAAAAAAAAATTATTTATAAACACAAACACAATTAACTTAACTAAAACATATAAACATTTAAAATAACTAAACTAAAACACATAAACATAGAACAAATAAACTAAAAACAAATCATAAACAACAATATAAATAATTTAAGCACAACACATAAATATATAAAATAATTAAATTAAACAAAGTAAAATTACACAATTTAAACAAAACACATAAAATTTAAAAAAAAAAACTAAAAATGAAAACAAACCCATAAATACAAATACACAACCAATTCGAATAAAACGCATGAGCATATAAAAATAATTAAATTAAAAACAGAATAAATATAATTATGTACTTAATTAAAGCAAAACACATAAAACAAAAATAATTAAACTAAATAGAAAATAAATTAATTCCTAAATAAACATGCAATTAAGCTGAACCTATAAAATAACTAAACTAAAAATGAGGGTCCTAATTACCCCCTTTTTTTTTTAATAGGAAACACTAGCACTAAAACACTCAAAAGTTAAAGCAAATATTAAATCACTCTCTTTTTTTTTGTTTTTTTTTTAAAAAAAAAAAACAAAAGAGAATACATCAGAGAAATAAAAAAGAATCAAATAAAATCCCTTAATTATTTAAGATCAAAATAATTTCAAACCCAACGAATGAAATCAGGAACTAAAATCAAAATAAACACTAACCCCACCAACACAAATACAAACCCGAACAAATTCAAAATTTAACTTAATGAAATAACAACTAACTAAAATATAAATAAAGAATAAAATTTATCTTATCTTACTCCTATTTTAATTTTATTCCCTAAAATTATTCTACCCATCGTACACACGCTCACACGCTCACACACACACACGCTCACTCACTTCCACTCTCACTCACAGAGAGACACACACACACGTACACACGTGTTCCCTTTCCCACTAACACACATATACACGCTTGCACAGACCACTAGACACGAGGCGCATACATGGGTCAACACAATCTCATTTTTTCCCAAAATATGTTCATAGACACAGAAAACATACTGATAAAAATGTTAAAAGAAAGAAGGTGAGGTACAGAGGGTGAGTGGAATAGAGAGAGCTGGAAGAGGCCGCAGCCATGGAGGGAAAGGACGGCGAACCGCCGCCGCATGAAGGAGAAAGGAGAGGGGAAGAGGGATGGCGAGGCTACCGTGGGTCAGGGAAGAAGGGGAGCTACCGCCGCGGCTCGCATCGAGCTCCGCGGCGGTCCTCGCAGTGGCGCGATGGTTCAGGGAAGTGGGTTGCAGGCTTGGAGGATACGGTGGTGGCGGTCTGCAGGAAAGGCGGCGTCACGGGCAACGCCCGGCTTCTTTGGTGGTGTGGCGGTTCAGGCGGAGGCTTAGGCTGCGCGAGGTGGAGCTCGCAACCATGAGGGGGGGGAGGCCGTGAGGTCCGATCGCGTTTGGGGGCGGAGAAGAAAGGCAGCGGTGCCGCTGGAGCTGGGGGCGACGATGGCGAAGTCCGCGTGCGGCGGTTGCCGGCAGTGAAATCCCTCCCCTTTCTTCTTTATCTCTGCTGCTGGTTTTCATTCTCTCTCTCTCTCTCTTTATTTATTTGAAGGAAATGATGATCTGGAGTTGGATTTTTAGGACGGTTGTGGCGGCTAGATCAATTTTGGTTTGTGATAACGGTGATGATGGAAGTGGCCACAAGAGAGAAAGATGATGGTCATGGAAGGGAGCTAAAGCACCGGCGGCTGTAATGGGGAGGTTTGGAGGCTAAGGGATGATGATGATGGTGTTGAGAGGATATTGATGGAGGATGGCCACAAAAGAGTGGTGAAAGAAGAGTGGCTGAGGAGGAATAGGAAGCTAAGGAAGAGGGAAGAAGCACGGGGAGGGCGCGGCGGTGCTTGGCAGAGAGAGGGGAGCCGCGGCCTCTTTTTCCCTTTTTTATTTTTTATTTTATAACATTGATAAAAATATACCTATTCTTGATTGTATTGATGATTCTGGCTTGTATCTATGTAAGTGTTTTTGAATTTTTCTAATGATGGTGACCTTGTTTGAACTTTTGATTGTCTTCCTCTCTGTGGGAAAATTCTCCTCTTGGATCTCCCAAAAATTGATATCCCCCCCACCCCCCTTGTGTATGTCCGTGACTTATTGATGTAGCTCCTCCCCACCCACAATGATTAGCCCTTCCCGCATTAACAGCTATGTTATCCTTCCAGCTCATTCATTGAAAGAGCATCTACAATTTGCAATGAGTGGAGGGGAGACACAATCATCCTGTCCTCCATTTGTCAGTCTCTCTTTTTATTTTTTCCAATTTTTTATTTTTATATTTTATTTTAATTAAAAACAAGAATAGTAATAACGAGAATAGGCCGAAGAGACTGAACATTATTGGAATGGGCTGAATTTTTTGATAATGAAAACGGGTTAAAATGATTGAGCCTCTTTTTTTTTTTTATGCACTTGAAGCAAAAATGCAAAACAATAACAAATGGAAATTTAAAAGGTTTAAAAACACAACCAAAAAAAAAAAAAAAAACTATCATCAAAATCTGAAATTGTTCACAACTTTATTCAATAAAACAAAACAATCAATATGGGCTAAACTCGAAAAAAATGCTAAAGGAGCTTTTGTTTTTGTTTTATGGGCCGGACAAAACCGGGTGTTCACAAAGGTTATGCTTTTTCATGCTTCCTTTTTGAAGATTCCTTGACGCCTTAATTTCTCAAGGTTTTCTTCAAGACCAATCAAGTCTTGAGCAAAGTCCTTCTTGTGCTCTTTGAATTTGATATGGATGGTTTCTTCAACACATAGCATTCTTTTGTTGTAGACCCTGTATGCTTTAGAGATTGAAGGGTATCCTAAGAAAATGTCATAATCAGACTTGGGATCAAACTTTGTGAGCTTGTCCCTTGTATTAAGCATGAAACAATTAGATCCAAAGACATAGAAATATGATATGTTGGATTTTCTACCTTTCCAAAGTTCATATCATGTTTTCTTGATCATAGGTCTTAGAAAAACTCTATTTTGAATGTATCAAGAGGTATAAACTACTTTCTAATAGCATTGTTCTTAGCTTTTCTTGTAAGTTTCTGCTCTTCTTTTCAATTTCCATATTTTGTTGGGGAGTTCTAGGAGAAGAGAATTCATGAGAAATGCCATGATTTTCACAAAATTTTTCAAAATATGATTTTCAAATTCTCTTCCATGATCTGATCTAATGTAAGCAATTTGAATACCTTTCTCATTAGAAACTCATTTTGCAAAATCTTTAAACTTTTCAACCACTTGATCCTTAGAAGCTAAGAAAATAACCCATGTATATCTAGAAAAATCATCCACTATGACAAGACAATATTTATTTCTAGCAAGACTTATAGTCTTGGTTGGTCTCCATAATTAAAAGCTTTAGTAGCGTAGTGGTTAAAATCACATTTTGGTTATGAAAAGAAGCCTGGTTTGCTTGCTTTTTCACAGAAATTGCAAGTTGATTCCTTGACAGCGTTTTTTGAGATAGCTCAAAAATCAGCTTCATATGAGCATGGCCAAATTTCTTATGCTATTATGCTATAGCCACTTATCATCCATAAAGGATGCTAGGCATTTTATATCATAATCTAGAAGGTCATCCAAGAATAACACATAAATATCATCATGTCTCCTCTAGGAGAGAATGACTTGTCTAGAAACTAGATGCATCACATGGCATGCTTTGGCATTAAATCATACATTAAAGCCTTGGTCACAAAACTGACTAATGTTTAACAAGCTGTAGGCCAAGCCATCAACTAATAATACATAATAAATTTAGTAAGAATCATCCCATTGTTGACGTAGTTGGACCTTTGCCACTATCATCAAACCACTCTATCAATGGTAATTTTGGAAAAATAACCAATATTCATAACATTATCAATACCAACAAAACACATAAATGATTTATTACCTAATATAATTTACAATTCCCAGGTTAATTGTACATGCCAAACATTCCTATATAAACATAATACAATTCTAAGAATAATATTCTAGAAATAATATTCTCAAGAATGAAAATTCAATCCGCATACCAAAGACCCTCTAAAGTATAAGATTATAAAAAATTATTATTGTTCAGATTTTACTATTTACATCATAATCATACACATTAATACACTAAATCAAATCAATAAATACAATAATCAATCTTAAATAAATCTCAAAACTGAATTGTAATACACCTCTAATGTGTAACTTATCAGAAAATAAAAATATCTAATTTGTAACTCAAATATGGTACATGTATAGCCATTATTTACACAACATGCCAACTGACCTGCATGAAGCACCTAAATCTCGGTCTAGTCTTACCATTACACACCCCTTCTCATGTGTGTTTTTATCAAACTCTTAGCAACATCATCACTTTCCTCATTATTGTCGTGTGTTTATTATAACATCTCATTTTTAACCTCTCAATCTTACTTCTCTCAAATGTTATAAACAATTCTCAATACCATTATTATTTATAGCTCATAATAATTTGTATAGAAATAAACTAATTTTACAACAAAAAAATTCAAATCTTTCTTTTTTTTCTTGTCAACATTTTCCTTCTTTGAAATTTTATTTTATTTAAAATCTTTCAATTTTTAAATATTCATATTTTTAAATATTTTAAAATATTGAATTATTAAAGCTTAAATATCTTTTAGGTCCTTGAAAAATAATAGGTTTTTGGTTTTGGTCCCTGAAAAATATTTTTTATTTTTTGTTTCAGTCCAACCATTTTCAAAACTACATGGATTAGTTCGTTCATATTAAATATTGAGTTAGCTAATAAAAGATCGTGTTACCTAATCCTTCATGGCAACCAGTGATCTTACATGACATATATCCAGGTTTTGTGTGTCAAAATCTTCACCCGATATGTCATTGACCAATCTAATAACTCATCTTATCTAATCCGATAACATAATTTAATGAGATTTTGACTCATATAATAACGATATAACAACAAGGATTAAAAGCAAACAGTTTTAGAAATGTTTGGACCTAAATAAAAAAGAATTCAGTTACCATAACCAAACTTTACTTATTTTTCAGAAATCAAAACGATATTTAAGACAATTATTAATAATAATTTTTAATTAAGAAGTTAGTTGAAAATCCAACCCTCCCAAGGAGGGAACACAAACTAGGAAGATACCTTCGGAGCTGGCACGGAATGCGCTCTACAAAGTGAATAGTGAAGCCGTTTTACTGGCACAGATGTTTCCATCTCTGAGGGTTTGGCCCAATGCCAATAAGAACAAAGAATTAATCGCTGCTTTAACTGTATGTGTAACCATATGGAGTATTCTCTTTGTAATATATCTTATCTTAACTTTTTTTTTTCGTCTGAATATTAGAGAACATGCATATTATAGTGCAGGAATTATAGGTCTCAATAATATAAATATTAAATGTAAAAGGAAATCAACCTGTCATTTCTTCATGATTTATTATTATAATATTGATCATTGATACCAATCACTGTTTTTGATTTTTTTTTTCGGAGCATACACTCCATATAATCCCTAAAAAATTTATATTGCACCAATTAGTTCCCTAACAAAAGAATCCTTCTGTGACTTTACTCTCCATTATGGAATGACACACGTCACATTAACCTACATTTTAGCATAAAACAATGTCATTTTGGTGAAGATTCAAGATATCACTTCCCGATCTTCAAAATGCAATCTTTCATGAGTCGTTAGTATGAAAATCTTTTACATAGAATTATAGCTCCACACATCGAAATGATGTGATATATATTACTGCAGAGGTGTGAGTATGATTTCAACATGTAATATAAAATATTACATCATTGTGCTAATGGGCAGACTTTACGGAAGAAGTAACATGTGTTAAATCTTGATGAATCAAGAGAGGGTTTTATATACTTATTTTTTCTCTTGAAGCGCCTATCCGCACGTCTGACACAATTTATTTCATACACTGTTTCTACTTGAAACGATTGGATGCTCTATTCATCATTGTTCAGTAGTTTAGGTTTGTTGCTCGGCAGTCAATGAATCACACTCGTCGCTCTTGGACGGTGAAAGTCACCTACTTCTATATTACACTTTTCGCTGCTTCTCTATTTTATCAGAATACCCTATTTTAAATAAGAAGTTATATTCTTTTACAGTATATCATTATTTCCAAATTTTTGAAGATTCTATAAGAAATTCATCTTGATGAACTTGCCGCTTTCAAAGGATATCTTCACATGTTTGGATACCACACAAAATTCACAAACACATACATATATAAATAGTGTATTTAAACCCGGACCGGACTAACCGGTTCAACTGAAAAACCGGTGAACCAGCTATCTGACCGATCTAGTTCTTTAGTTAGATCGAGCATGCATGTGACTTGGTCAATGCTGGTCAAACCCGGTCAAAACCGGTGTGACCCAGCCGGTTTTATAGTCAAACTGGTCACTGGGCAAACTGAGCGAATCGGTCTAGGAACCACTCACAGGGAAATTGATGCATCTATTCAAAAATTTCACATGTGGGAGTCAAACCCACATCCTAGTAGCATGGGAGGCATGCCTAACCACTAGGTTAACTATGTTGTGTCTTTTTGTATAAAAAATTAGACATATTTAATATATTTTTATATAATTATTTAATTAAATTCGATTTAACCAGTTGAACCAATGCCCTACCAGTTAAACCAGTGACCCCGTCCCTTGATTGGGTCAATCATAGAGCCAAGTTTAAAAACTATATATATATATATATATATAAGTTTAGCCTTGATGCATTGATTTTACATTATTACTATCATCCAATTAAAATTTTTTATTTGCATGACTTTTAAGTAATAGGTGTGGATGTTAACTATTATGATTAATATTACAATACATAATTGAATGACTTTATAAAACACTTTTACATCATCCGCACGCACACACACATATGAAAGGATTTTTAAATAAAAATTGTATTTTTTTTTCCTTTGTGAAGCTCATACTCTTTTTCTCCCCTTAATCAATTTTTTATATATATATTTAGACCCGTTTAGCTCACCATATAAAATATGAAAGGATAAAATAATATAATATGTTTTGACTGTACTGGTTATTTGTTATAAGCAATGTATTATATAAATTTATCTTTCAAACATCTCTTACACATTAAAATAATTAATAACTTAATTAAGTCTAGGGAGGTAGGATAAGGCTTGATTAAATTTTAATATATAATGTTTATTTTTATTTAATTAAATAATAATAAAAAATACTTAAATGAAATAATTATTATATAAATAATAATAAATAAAATAAAATAATAATTTTTAAACAAATAATAATTAAATTAAATATATAATGATAAATTAAAGAAATATTTAATAATAAATCATATTTAATATAAAATAAATTATATACTAATAAAATATATAAATAATTAATAAATAATATGTAATTTTTAAAAGGAAGGATTAATAATAAAAAATATTTTAATTAAATATTGATTATAAAATTAAAATTAAAATAATTATGATATTGAAAACTAAAAATATTTAATTATATAAAAAAAGAGAGAATTTTTGAAAATTTATTAAAATAATAAAGAGTAATAAAATTTTAAAATAAATAATAAATAAATTAAAATTAAAATTAACTTTTAAATAATGATATATCTTTAAAATTATATTTAAATGTCTAATAAAAATTATTATTTTATTTTTATTTAATATTTTTGTATAGTTATAATTATCTGTAAATAAATTATAATATTATATAATATAAAAGTACCTTATATAGTGTCATACCAAATTTTACAAAGTATTAAAAGTTTATTAGGTTTTATCATATCAAATCTTCCACTATTAGACTTTATCGTATCAAGCGTTCCAAACATTCTTTTGTATTTTGTTGATGAATGAGTACATATGTCTTTATAAAAAGATTAAATATATTTAAAAGTTCATATAACTACAATAATAGAACTTTTAGAATTAGTTAGTAAATCCATAATCAGATAGGTAATATATGATATGCTTTATTTAAAATTTATATTATTATTTGTACACATAATAATTTTCTAGCACAAGCTTATATTGACATATAATTGAGTGCACGCAGATCATAACAATTTATTTCCGTAATCTTCACAATAGAATTTGTTAATCAAACAATTTTATTCTGCAAGAAATTATCTAAAGACTAAGAGAGAGGTTTTGGTACTAGAATAATATGGAGTTTAATTTGAACGGTTGATGGTGCCGACATAAGTTATGTTATTTGTATTCATAGTGTGTAGGATATCATACCGACTCATATTTCATCTATTATTAGATGAGAAGTTAATCCTATTTAAGTAGGATTCATACATTATTTAATGATGAATGAAGTGCGAATTAAGACGATATCCTATAATATATGAATACCATTATCATTTCGTTGCCGACATTTTGTGTGTTGCTGCCTTCTTATTCAATAGAAAACAACAATTAAATGGAGCTATCCTCTTTTCCGTGTAGCTACCCACAAAAGACACTGTCATTGTTCACGGGTACACCACACATGATCCTCTCGAAGAGGCAAAGATAGGGCCAACACAAAGTGGTGGAAATTGCCCCTTTCTTATTTTTTTTAATTTTTAAACTTTTCTTTTTTGATGAAAAAACATTCTCTCTTTAGTAAAGGCACTATGAGGCTGAGAACATGGGATGAACCTTCATATGGACCTAAAATTCCTAAAGGTCACGGACCTACGCCACAACTTTCCACCGAATTTTAAGGAAAATTATATAACTTTAGCTCCTTCCATTACGGCCAACTAGTTTCATGTCTCAAAACATCACTGTCATCCAAATTTGGCACTCAGCACTTTGTTCAACTGCAAAGTTCCAGGACATTTTAATTTTCCTTATTTTCAAAATTTTCAAACATCTGCTCTGTTTCTTTTTTTTCTTCGTCTTTTAGCTATTTAAGGCGAGAAAATAAAAGACAAGTCACCTAAGCCCAGTGAATTTTCAATAATAATAGTATAGGAATTCATATCAACCCTAACAATCATACCTGACGTTCTTTCACCCTACATAAGGCATGGCACGCACAATAATCTTCACTATCATTATGAGATTGAATCTTAGGGTTACTTGAAGGAGAGCAAGGTTATTCCTTCTATCCACCAAAAGTTTATCTGCATGTCTCATTATCAATAGGGTAGTTAAACACCTTATTTATGGTTGGGATTAAACTGACATCTTACATTGCCGGAGTATATTTCTTATCGACGAAATTATCGTGAGAAAAGGTCCTTCAGTGAAACCATCATAATATACTATTATTGAGTGATTTTATTTTTCGCTGATCAATTATCAAGGGATTATCGAAAGATTTAACTAAAAATCGATTGATAATGACGATTAGCATCAATTTTTTCGTCAAAAGTTAAAAAAATAGTGTGGGATATATAAGTTACTGACTCGGTGATGCAAAATTATTAAATTTAAAATAATTTTTATAATTATATTACCAATGAAATTTTCGTCAATAAGATTAAAAACTTCATTTTTTTATTTTTTGAAATAAAATGTTATTGATAAAAAATCCATTGATAATAAACAATTTTTTTAGTTTTTCATTTTTATTGAATAATTATAATTATTATATGTAATTATTTTATTTCTAAATTTATATTTAATTTCTAAGTTTTTAATTTATTCATGAATAAATTTAATAATAGCACGTAAAATTTGACCAAAATAAAAATATTCAAATTAAATAGCAAAATATAATGTCACTACTACAAACAAAATATAAAAAATAATTACAAATAAATAATACAAAAAAGTACATACAATGTAAAGTAACATAATGAAAGTAAATCCACCCACAATCAGTGTTGGATCAAGAGTAGAATTGTCAAAAGGGCCAACGTGGCTCACCTGAGTTGACCCAACACAAGTTTTGAGCTAAGAACAATAATGCTGAGTGACTTACTTTAATAGTGAGCTAGAAAAAATCTATTTCAATTCAACCTACTTAGACCGATGTGTTAAACGAGTTGGCTCACTTTAAGTATTTTTGTACACGACTAGAAATATGATCCAAGCAACTAGGCCCACTCCGAGGAGCTTGGTCAAAGCTAAGGGACCTACCTTGCCACCTTAGATATGATCACACTGTCACTTCCACATACATTCTATACCTCTATGCTTTATCACAAGCTGGCTTGAGTGTCAGAATGTCTTTGCATGTACTCCTTATCACTTTTAGGACATCAGAGGACACTGCATCTTGTCAGACTTCTCTGTAAGAATAATCTTAATTTTTGAAAACAAAACTTAAAATATTAATAAAAGATCACAAAAACATATATTTTTTCAATGCTTTACTAAAAAATTGCTGAGCAACTCCAATGGATGGAAGGAAGCAATAATATAGATCCAACACAATTCAATGAGAACAAAATAAAATAACAAATTAAAAGAAACACCATAGAAGTGTGAAGCAAAAGAAAATATAAAGGAGCAGCCAAGGATGAAGCCCCCAATTATGATCTTATCGTGATCATGCGACTAATTATATTAGTAAATATATTAAAAAATATTTATTAAAACAAAGAATAAAAAATAAAAGGTAAATTACACTCACCTTTCCTTAGATTTATGGAAATGCAACTCACACTCCTCTAGTTGTCCAGCTTACATTCACACCCCCTCTGCTTGTCAAAGTTTAAGTATTTATATTACAGTCATACTCCCCATTTACAGAATATCATTAGTAAACTTAATAGCATAATATTTTTATGATATTAATTGTTCCTAATTAATAAAACTATAAAACACCCTTAAAGTTAATAGAGTAGGTAAAGATATTTTTATAATTTTACTAATTAATAATAGTTAATATCATAAAAATATCATTCTATTAAGTTTACTAATGGTGTATTCTATGAATGAGGAGTATGACTGCAATACAAATACTTAAAATTTGAAAAGTACAGGGGATGAATGTACGCTGAACAATTAGAGGGGGTATAAGTTGCATTTCCACAAATCTTAAGGGAGATAAATGTAATTTACCCAAAAATAAAAGAAATATAGCTACTTCATCATCATCTATGTGGATGCAGCCTAGGTATGGCAAAATGGATCGAACTCACCGAGATGATCTGTAAAACTCACTATTTTTGGTGAAGCAAGAAAACAGTTTCAACCCACCTGACTAGCCCCAGTTATCCCGTAGGTTGAGGTGGGTCTAGGCAAGTTAATTCATAGGTTACTCTTTTTTGCACCAAAAATTGAGGTCCTGACATTTTTTCGTGGCCCATAACCCTTTGCCTAAGCCAATCCAAAACCCCATTTCCCAATTGACTACTAACTAGCCTATTGTAACCCTAACCATTCTATATTCATCATCAATATCATCTTTCAATCATCAATATCATCCATATCCCTTTCTCTTTGTAATACCTATCATCCCCTCTGGCATCCATCACCAATTTGAACTTGTTTAACACATTGATTATATGGGTCGGCTAAGATCAGCCTTGATTTAAGCTTCAATTTAGACAATCTAACTTGTAACACCCTCCCAAGTACAACATCATTAAGCCATGACATTAGACTTAGGAGTTATTACTTATAATTTAGCGGACCTTACTTTAGTATCTAGAACAAGTTCAATTGATTCGTGTAATAACTAATTCATAATTCTATAAGAACATATAAAAGGTAAACAAAGTATTCATTAAATATAGATCCAAATCCAATAGAAAAAAGCTCTTCTATGAGCTTCAATATACATTTGTCTCCTTATATATTTACAAACATATATACACAACAAAATACAATTGATAAGGGACTTTAAGATATTGAGCTTTCATAGTAGCCAACTCATTGTTCTCTTGGTCAATCTTGAGACGACATACGAACACAAATGAACATAGGGCTGAGAATTGTGAAATTCTTAGTAGGGCATCCCTTAAAACACATAATAAAATCCATGTCATCGTCATCGTCCCAGCTACTTTGGTTTATTTTGAAAAATGTGATCATACAACATATATCAAAGATTCCTTTTAAGGTTCAAAATCATCCTTCCAAAGTGGATTTTTTTAATATTCAATCACTTATTACTCATATATCATAATGATCAAGCTCATCATAAATTGTATTAGACAAACAATTCAATGTAGCATGAGTATGCATATGATAAATGCAGTGATCTTTGGTAAAATTATCTTTACGTGCCCTTAATATGCCGAACGGGATCTCATATACATCTCTGTCATCTTTACGTACCCTTGACATATCGAAGGGGATCTCTAACTTAGCACATAATACAAAGGACTACTTAGGACAACTACTAGTTTGATTTATCTTGGCCCTTAAGCTATACTGGCTTATTCCACTCTTGGGTAATAGACTGCTTTTCAAGATTGAGTTCATTCATATACATGATCATTAGATTTACTTTCTCCAGCTCTCACACAGATCTATTCCTAGCCAGGTTTTTTTTCTCTGACTCAATTCAAGGGTAGTCAAGTTTACTTTTCCTGACATACTGGATTTACTTTCTCTAGCCCAAGAAAACAGAATATCATTCTTTCTCTCATGTGGAGGCAATTGTCAAAAGTATTCACAATTATATGTACATATATCATCATTAAGCTCACATATACAAGCATCACAATCATATATGCATTAGCATCAATTTCTGAGTTTCTTAATGCATCAAACATACATGTCACTCATGATCTCAAGTTACAATCTAAATATTCTTTTCATATAGGAGCATTTATCATGAGCACTCACATTTACATATGTGTAACATCATCATTAAATTCATATAGTATAGTAGACATCAAGTCATTAATATTTCATCATGGATTTAGCAAATCAGCATGTTATCTAGAATTTTGGTTTTGAAGAAAAATATAGGGAAGCTACTCAACATCATCAAAATAGAGTAAAACTATTTTTCAAAGTTAATTCAATATGTCTATAAGACCCTATAAAATTTTCAATATAAAATAAGTTCATAACTATATTAACAAAATTCTACAAATTTGGAGGTCAGAAACCACCTGATTCTAGCCAACAGTCAGAAATCCCAATTTTATTACCATATCAAATGAGCAAATAAAATTCTATAAAAATTCAAGGTTGGACATCAAGATGTCACAACATGTTATAAAAATTTCAAGTTAAAATTTGATCACTTGGTATAGTAACAAAATTATACAAAATCAGTGCTTCAGAATTAACTATGTAGGTAGAAACCCTGATCGGCTTGGTTTTTGAATTTTTAAAAATAGCAAAAATGTTCAAATAAACTTGAAAAATATTGGAGATGCCTCCATATGTTAGATTTATTATATAAAAATTTTACCTCAAAATCATTTCTCTAACTATATAAAAAAAATTGTATAAAGTGACCTATTTGTTTAAATTCGAGAATTCTAGTACACAGATCAAAATATATTTTGGGAAAAATGATTTTCTAACAACAACAAATCATTCCACCCAATTAAAAACTTCAATATCTATGTATGATCATTCAATACAGCTAAATATTCCCAGCCAAACTATTCAGATGATTTCAGAACAATTTTGAAAAGATAGAAGCTAAGAAAACCCTACATGGCTCTTGCAAATTCTAACTCTTGTTCTTGGCTTCCTTCAAAGCTTGTATGCCTAATTTTTTTAATCTAACCTAAGTAAACCCTCCTTTAGAACAACCAGAACAGTAGTACAACTAATGGTATGATGACATGAGGTTTCTTTATAAAGGATTGATTTAGGAGTTACAAAGGATAGTATGTAAGTTGTGCTTTGATTATGGAGTTTTTCTATGCACCCTAGGATTTCGAGTTAGGGTTTTGTATTTTCTAGAGGAAGAAGATGCAAATGGCTGTATTTAGAGAGTGCTGGCCAAAATTTAGGGAAAAAAATGATAAGGTTTGTGATTTTATTAATTTAAGATAACATAAATATTAATTTCTATTATAAAAATTATTTCCTTAAAGTTAAGATGTAATTTTTTTGTAACACTCTTATTGGTTCTTGGAAAAGGCAATGGTGTGGCCTTTCCTAATTTGCACACTTATCACATTAGGATGCAACTTGTACTGCAAGTTTCATATAGAGTCAAAAACTACACATTGATATTTTTATCAAACAAGTAAAATAACATACCCCGATAATCAGATATTGCATGAAATTTAATTCTGGGTCTAAAATTTTCATTTCTAACCCTTCCTAACATTAATCTCATCTTTTCTTAGTCTCGATAATCTCTTGGTCCTGATTCTAAGATTTCAACTATCCCACTTGGCCCGTGGCACTCACAAGGTTACTATTCATTTTTTATTTTTAGCCGTTCTTATGATGACTAATTCTATCAAATTCATGAAATTCTGGTGAATAAAATTCAAATAAAATTTTTTGAAAAAAATTTCAGGGTGTTTCATAACTAACCAAAATGGTGGGTTGAATTGAGTTGGATCATGGGTTACAACCCACATTAACAATTCAAATAAAGAGTAATAGGTGGCCCAATCATCATTAGAAGAATTCAAGACCTAGAGTCATTAGATGTAGAGGATATGAGGCTCTTCTGGTGAACTACCTAGTTGCATCCTCTTCCAGTAGGACTAAATTTCATCATCATTTCTTGCTTAAGTTTCTTCTTATTCTTTTCAGCCTCTTTCTTCACCAACATGATCATCGTCTCCAATAAGCTTTACTTTGGATATACTGCTTATTTTTCTTCCACACTTCTTGCTCATGGACCTCGTGGAGTCTTAACTCCTACTCTTGCATCTACTATGCCTAAGCTAGAAGTTCCCTATTGACCAAGTGAACTTGCTAGAAGATCTCATTATCACTCATAGACCAAGCAAGTGAAGTCTTGTGACAAATTTTGGGGACACACTACTTTCATATAATATCCCATTTCATAGAAAAAATTCTTTTATAACCACCAGCCTTCTCTTCCCGCACCATGTTTCATCATTTGGGGAGAGGGGATCAACGAACTCACAACCACCTATAGTTTACTAGTTCCCTATGAAAACATGACCTCATCAAGGCATTAGGTTAACTCGACCTATAAGAACATCAAATTAATTATAATTGAACAATTTAATAAATTAAATATGCAACAACAACAACAACAACAACAACAACAACAACAATAATAATAATAATAATAATTTGTTGAGAATTTTAGTTTAAAACTTACATAGGTATGCTTGGATTAGGTTCCATGTATGAAATATCAAACATATAATGTAAGCAAATCATTGAATTGAATAATAACTTAAAAAAATATCATTCAATTTTATGTACCATTACTACTCCCCGTCTTTGTCTAATATGTTGAAACTCTCCATTGGTATGTTGTAGCCGACAGTCCTTTATTCTTGGGAGTGACCTTCTTCTATGTTCCCTTGAGCTTAAGACAGTCACTTTTGAAGTGTCTTTTCTCGCCATAGTGATAACAGTTCATATTTTCCAACTTTCCTTTACCCTTCTTATCTTTTCTAAAATTAGGCTTCTTTCTCTTTAAGTTTGCTCTTGTACGCTCTCAGCATTTTTCTTACAAGCATGGAAATCTTGTCTCCCTCATCTTCTGAGTCTCTTTCTGAATCATCATCCTCATCAAAAGCCTTAGCAGCCTTCATTGTTTTACCTTGGTTTTGCTTTCTATGGGAGATCTTTAGAGCAACTGATTTGTTCTTCTTCATGGATTCACTATAAGCTTCAAAGAGCAGAACTTCATGTGTCTTTGAGAGACTTGATGAGAGCATCTAAGCTATGAGTCTGAAGATTCTTAGCTTTAGTGATAGTAGTGACCTTAAGAAGCTATTTGGATGGAAGATTCTTGAGATCTTTCTAACCATCTTCGAGTTTGAGTATCTTTTACCTAAACTTTTGAGTTGGTTGATGATATGCATGAATCTAGTGGTCATTTCATCAATGCTTTCATATTCATTCGTCTTGAACATTTCATATTGATAAACCAACATGTTTAATTTTGTCTTTGATACTTGATCTGTTCCTTCATGAAGCAATGTAGTATGTCCTAAATTTCTTTTGCCATATCACAATTAGTAAATTTATTATATTCTGCTTTGCTTAGGGCACAACTAAAAAGGCACTTGGACTTGGAGTTCAATTGGACACTTCTTTTGTGTTAGTCAGTCCACCTATTTCTAGGAACTTCTCTAGAGACTGAGGGTCCACCTTTATTGTTTCTAGCAAATACATTTTCTAATACCTTTTCCATGGGAATATAATCACCCTCTTATATTATCTCCCACAAGTTAAAATTTGTATATTTCATGAAGAGCTCCATTCTATCTCTCTAGTATTCATAGTCACCACCATAAAGAAATGAAGGTTTGTTTATGGAGTGTCCCTCAGCAATGTGTACATTGTTGTGTTCTATCTTCTTTCAAGATCATTTCCTTTGCAATGGTTAGAATGCTCAACCCTTTAAAAGCCTGGCCCTGATACCAAATATAAAAAAAGATGTAGCATGGGAAAGGGGTCGAATCGTGCTTTCAAAAACTTTTTATTTCCTGAAACTCAAACAAAGTCTATCAAATATTTAAACTTGATGGCAATAGAAAACACAAGATTTTCTAAATTGTTCAGAAACTTATTAAAACTTCAGAAAATACCTTTAAGCAAATATAAATGCTCACAAAACTAAAAAACAATAACACAAAGAAATTAAAGAGATAGGGAAAAGAAAATATCACTCAGATGATTTTTATACTAGTTAGGCCAATACTACCTACATCTAGTTCTCAACAATTATGCTAAGTTCTACTATCAATGACTTTCTCAACCCAAGAAAGTAATATATTCTTTTTAATAACTTTCTCAAGCTATATCTAGTAAGCAGTTTGTACAATCAACCATCACTCATAAATAATTTTATCCTATCCTCTCCAAGCTAATCTCACTGTGATCACTAATGGATCAAGGTACAAAGACTATAAGGTTTTGGTGTTTACACTCCAAGAAAAACACTCATATTAATACAATGTTTAAGGCAACAACTTGAGAGACTTCTTTCTAATCTTAATGACAAGAATGTTTGCAAAGGTATACAAGAAAGAAGATTTCGTTTTTAAGAAACTAAAAACAATGTAAGAAGGAACTTCATAAAGTATGAATATTGCTTTTAACATTGAGAGTACAAAAGTTTGTTCAAGTTTGAACGCTTCCTCATTTTATACTTGCATTTGAATTTGAATGTCATCATTTTAATCTTGTCTCCCCTTGACACGTGCTGATCAATCTTTGTGTGTCCTAGGATATGTCTTCTAGATGCATAGGTTGAGCTGTGTTAGTAATTACTTCATAGTATATAATCCGTTTACTTCGTAGTATATAATCTGTTGACAATTGTTTCTGAACAAACTTTAGAAACTAAATTTTCATTCTAAATGTGGTTTCTAAATTATTCTTTATGTGAATACCTTCTAGAAGTTGATGAATATCCAAGCAAAAAGTTGATGTGCTGCTATTACTTTCTGAGGTTTTGACTTTATTTGAATTTCAAATAATTTTCAATTTCTATTGTCCAAGTGTAGTTCCTGATGCATATAGTGTTTTCTGGAGTGCTTCTACACTTTCTGAGCCTCTTATGTTCCATCTAAACTTCTCTCTAAGATGGATAATGATCTTTAGATAGTATTGGTCCTCTTCAAGAATGATTACAATTGAGATTGATGATAATATGCTTGATATGATCATGAGAGATCACTATGCCACTTTCTGAAGTCACAAACCACTTTTTGAAAGCATAGACTTACTTTCTAATGCTTTAACTTGCTTTCTTAATTATATTGCATATTTTAATTCACTTTCTGAACAGTTTTTCGCATTCTTAAGAATCCAAATCTCTTTGAATAAGATTTTGATCATGTTAACACATGATATTGTGAAAAATGTGTCAAGAATTATATTTTAGTTATTTGAAAAAATATTCTGTTAAGTACTACAGAAAATCAAGCAAACCATTAGTCCTTTTTGCAAAACATTTTAACAAAATTTACTTTATTATCATTCAAAACTTAAGCTATAATCAACTTCTCAAGGTTTCTAAAGCTAACATATATAATAACAAACAAAGTTGTCCTTCAATATGAAAATTTTCAAAATAAATCTATTTAATTGAATTATGCTCGATGTCATATTCTAGCAATCTTAGGGGTCTACCGTTTTCAACTATCTTTAGAAGATGCCTAACCCTTTGCCAGCTTCTTAACAAATTAGTCTAACTAGAGTCTCATTATCCTTTATAGAGTTCTTTCTAAATCTATACCTCTTATGCTTGAATTTTGTGACAATCCACCCATAAATTCTTTCCACTAAACATCAATGTGAATGCCTAATAAGTATGGTTTTGTATACATATTTTGTTCCCTATTCTCCGAACTGTCTTTCAAGCTTAATTGTATGTATTTGCATCATATTTGACTTTGGACATCAATTTGCATTTTAATGAGAATTTACTACATAATTTCCCTTCTTGCATTATAGACACTTAGAAATTGTGTTCTTTAGCCTGTAGAAGGATAAAAGGATTTTCAACAACTTTTATGAAGAGCACAAAATATGGATCAGATATCTAGGTGATCAAATTGAGCTTGAAAGTTAGAACAGTAGTGTTGAGATTTTAGATTTGACATGCTACAAAGATTGGGTTATATCTTCCTCATCCCTACTTCAAATGAAGAAAATAATGTTTTCATTTTAAAAAGAAGAAAAAGATCTACAACTTCTTTGAAGACATCAAAAGAGAATTTAAAAGTTTTGGGAGTCAAATGGGGCCTGGATTTGACCTGACAAGGCAATGTTATAGAATTTTACTATTAGGAATAGTTAGCTCATTGTAGTGAGGCTTGAGCTTGCCAATCAAACTTTGGGCCATATCATACTATTTTTGGGCCTGTTTTATTGTATTTTGAGCCATTTTCTAGTCTTTGAACATTATATTTTTGCTCCAAACATAAAACACGAAATTACACTTAGTTTATCATAGATTTTGTTTAATTTTTCTTTTTCCTCTCTTTTCTTCCTCTTATCATTTTCCTCTTTTTCCTTCTCACCTTTTCTGTTATTCTCCTCCTTTCTTTTTCCCTTAGGTTAGATCTTATTTTCCTTTTTTGGTTGTAATTTCTCATGAAGAAGTAGAGATTGGAAGTTAGCTTGTAATTTTTCAAAGGGCTTCAAGGATTATATCTTCAATCCTCTATCTTATTATCAATGCATGATGTGTTTTCTTGATTCCATGCCTCTCATTCTATTATATCATTTCATTGTAATGATATTGAGTACGGGTATGTGATTGAATGATTAGTTAGCTGATTATTGATTGGTTAATTCATAGGTTCTTAATTATAAAACTTGATTACAATGGTATTGAGATTAGGTTTTCTAATTTTGACAATCTTGATTGTGCATTTCTGTTGAATGATATTGATATGAGAATGCATGAGTAAGATGTTAATCAAATATATGTTGATTATTTGATTAGTGTATATTTGATTAACTAATTAAGAGTCTTTCTTTAAATTAGGAGTATCTACAAAAAAAATTATTTGATAATACATTAATTAAAAATTAAACCAAGCCACCCTTTAATCAAAATTTTGGTAGAGTTTCCTCTTAATTTATGAGCCTCCACAAAATTCAATCTAATCAAAATGAATTACAACTCATTAAACAAAAGTACAACCCTTAACTCCACATTGTTCAATCAAACAACAACATCATAAACAATGGGAGTGAACATCAAACCATCACAAAAGAATCAGATTATCCTTATTCAAGCTTACAAATATATCCTAAATGTTATAAGTCTCTAAGCTTACATCAAATGTAAGTAAATATAAGTATAATGTCCTTACTCATTGACTGTCCAAGAAAAATATACTACGAATTGTTTGGAAAAATATTATTTCCTCTTAAAAACCTACCATAAAAATAGAGAAATACAGGAAGAACATAAAACAATTACAATACAAGACTTAGCGTGTAAAACTCAAAAACCAGAGAAAAACCACAATTTTTGTCTAAAGACAATTAGAGAATAACACTATGTGAAAATTTTTACAATACACAGACTTTTCTCTCAGACACCCCATGGCCCCAATACACATACACTCCAAAGAAAATATCTAATCTATACCTCATAACAGTTTAAGACAAGGGTACAAAGCAAATAAGAATTTAAATAGAAGCTTAAAGTGTTTCTAGAGGTGTTCTATTGGAGTTGTATCAATAGTCCAAAACATAGGGTGGAAACTAAAAAAAGGATACCTCAACACCCTTTACATATACAAGGGCAAAGCCTCCTATTGCTTAGGGCTAGCCTAAAATTTTCAATTTTTTTTTTTTTGCTTTTGTTTTGATATTTGGCCACCTTTTATAAACTCAAAGTTAGTTGAGATTGAGCCATGATAAATCCCACCATTAGTTGAGGTTGAACTATGACAAATCCTTTGTGCAAGCTGTTATTTCCTTTAGTCATATATTTTCATATTCTATTTGCATAACTTCATTTTATTTATCGAGTATATACATAATTCATCAACTTTAATAATTTGTTTATGTTCTAGCACTTCTCTAGATTTATCTAATAAGAACTCACTAGAAATCTACTAACTCACTAGTAGCTATTTCCTATCTTGAATGTTCTAATTTATTTGTTAATTGTGCATAAAAAAGTTATAAGTATCCAAGAACTTGATTTAAACCATATTCTCAATTCCTCTAGTACCATGAGATATTTGTGTACTCTAAGAAATTTATAATTAAAGTCATTTTATTGGATTGTAGATGTTAAGATAGTTAAAATTTAGAGTAAAAACCATATGTTTATGTGATAATAATTATCCTTTTTCCTTTGGTGGTAGCCCCACCATTTTTTTATTGTAAAGGATTATGTCTTTCATTTTGCTATCTCATTTGTGTTGTTTTTTCATTGTCCCCTTTTTGAGTGTTTTGTTTTCCACTTTTATGGGTGTATAAGTTTCTCCTTGTCAAGCAATTGAATTCTTGACTAGATAGTTGAACTTGCCCCTACAAAAGGAAGGTCAACAAAGTTGATAGAAATCTATTAACACAGTCAATCGGCAACTTAATTAGAAAAAAGTTAAGAAAAAATCATAATACTCAGCTAATTAGGCAATAAAAAGTTAGAACCACGATTAATGAGAATGGTTGATGTTAGGGTAAAATAAATAGGAACTTGACATGTGTCCTAATGAAATCTACTCTTGCTATTTTAACCACCTAGATTTTGATTTTATGTAAAATTAAGGTACCACCTTAGTTACTAAGATACCCTCGTGGTACACATACTCTTAGAATCAACATGAGATTCGTAGCATCCCAAATTTCATCTAGGCTAGTGAACTCAATAAACTTGAGCAATTGATTTACTAACTAGATAATTGATCTTGGCCCCATAGTGGCAAATGTCAACATTGATGATTTATTATTGATTAAAGTTATTAGTATAGTTAGAAGACACAATATAACTAGATAAGTGTTGAAGAAAAACATAATAGAAGAGTAGTTAGAGCTTAGTCACTTTCTTAGATCATGAATCAATGATTAGAAGCTTAATTGAGAATTTAGGTTAATGTTAAATAAAACCTAAACAAGAACAATATCAGAATAATTTAATTAAAGCTACTAGATCAAACCTAATTAAGATATGGGCTAGCTCATACTTGTTCTTAAGAATTAGTCAATTAGCTCGAGTAAGTAGCTAATAAATATATATATCAAGAATGATGTATAATAGGTAGTCTTAAGATGTAATATCCAAATTTTTAACCCAATACTCCTAGAACGTATTTAGGTTAACTATTAGTCTATTACTCTTTTAGTCTCATTCTTTAAAATGTTTCTTTAAAATACTTAGCGAAAAATACAAGTAAATTTTTTCTTTTTGAAAGGAAAGGCAAAACGTGAGCCATACACATGCGCAAAGTAAACTACATCGTCGTCTTGCAAGGAAATTAAGAAGGAAATGCGTCATATCAAAAGGAACATAATATCATAAAAGAAACTACATCATGATTTAGATACATAAATAGTCATATCATACACCAGAATAATGGTAGTAGAGTAAATACAGTCATCCGTACATCTAGAACCTCCATCTACAATAGTGCATCTAAAAATAGATAATCTGTAAAACAAAAGAAGGCCACCCTAGTCGTGAAGGTGTATGCGCACTAGAGTCAACTACCAGCTCCTACTCCTGCTCATCAATGAGAGGTACATATCCAACCCACTAGGCCAACTCAACTAGGGTGGCCAAGCGGTGAGAAGGGCGGGTGTGTGCTCCACGATGGGGTACCATCCTTACTCTACCTCCTTGGAGCAGCTGCGTCACTGTATCCTCACTACCCAGCACCATGGGTATGGTGGAGGAGGAACCCATGGACGAGACGTTCGTCTTAGAGGGGTCGGTCTCGGAGAATGCCGGGGGTGAGCGAGGGACATACTCCAGATAGGCGTGGATGGTGGAAACAGCATCGGGGGTGCGGCGGACGCGCTCTCCTCCAAGGCGTGTGGGCTCGAAGAGGAGGTCATCGGCGAAGGGCAAAGTCGATGTGACCCGGAAGCTCGTGACTGGCTGAGCAAAGGGGTGATTTAGAAATACGAACATGCGGATGGAACAACGGCCAACAAAATGATAGGACTGGTGCATGGCGTCAAAATGCAGCTCTCATGTCGGTGTGTAAACATATATCACGAAGGATGCCATCGTCCTCTGAAGACGTGATGGAAAGAAAAGATAGAGAAAGTGAGAAACTTTCTAAAAAATCTCAGTAAGGAAATCCTCCTATCCTAGTGTCATCATCTATGTCGTCAGAAACCTTGGGATTATTATAAAAAGGGTGTTCATGCATAAAGTTTGTTATTAGATTTTAAACATAATTATCCAAGGCTCGTTCATTTTAGAATGCATCTTAATGTCAAGTATGCAACATAGCAAAGCATGAATGCATGATAATACATTATGCGAGAAAGCAATAGAACACAACATCAAGAAACATCATATAAGTGGCATAAAATGGCATGTAACTTTTCATGTGAAACTTTCTCTTTTCTTGACTATGTGACATTAAACCTTACACTTTGCATCATGAGGGCCACCCTAAAAACATCTCTAGGTTATGAGCTCATATCTAACTAGTCGTCATTAGTTCTTACTTATCCTATGATAAGCATAACATAATAATCCCAACTTCTAGAGTACGGGCTAGGGGGCATAAGGATCACCTATCATAACCTTTAATTCGGGGAGTCCATAGGAATATTTCCTTCTTTGAAAAGCTCTACTGGTATCTAGTACGTAGCGAATTGTCAGCTTTGGCAAGCTCCATGTCAATACCCTTATGGATTTGCTTTCTCCCCACCGGAGTGGGAGAAATGCGTCTCAGTACTATGTCACATTTAAAATCTCGTGGAGTTTTCAAAAAAAAATTTCTTAAGTCTTCAAATTTGATGAAAATTTGGTAGTGTAACGGTGGTACATCAAATTTCCTTCAAATCTGCATTATGCCACAAGAACTAATAGTGCATATGCTTTCACATTCAATGTCCAAAATCAAATCAAATTATCAATGCCATACAACATATCTCATTAGTTTATGTCACGCAAACTCATAGATTCATGGTAAACAAGATCACGGATTCATATCATCATAGATTTAAGTAACATAAGATCATGGCTTCATGTCATTCAAGTAGGGAAAATGTTTATTGCATACTTTGGGTTCTGGTAATCGATTACATGGGCCTTGTAATCGATTACACAGCTTTGAGTTTGAAAATAGAAAAGTTTGAGGGTTCTGGTAATCGATTACATAAGCCTTGTAATCGATTACAATTGACTTAGGCCCCAAGAACATCGGAGTAATCGATTACATGGAATGGTAATCGATTACTAGAGTTCCAGCATGTGTAATCGATTACATGATGCTGTAATCCATTACACAGGCCAAAAGTTCATATCTGAGTATGGCAAAACTCTCTGATAATCGATTACATGGGCCTTGTAATCAATTACTAGTACCTTCAAAATACGAAAATTTAAGTTTAAAACATCTTGTAAGTTGTTCTTTCCTTCTTAAACCATTTTGAACCTTATTCCAACACTTACTTTGAGATCAAAACATTTTTGTAAAAGTAAATGCCCATAGTTTCAAGATTAAGTAGAAAGAATTAGGTCTTGAGCCTTAGATCTTTAGGTGATGACATAAACATAAACATGCTAATGCAAGTTTTATTTTAATCTTAGCATTATCAAGTGATGGCAAGGAAAAGAAAATATGCAAGGCTTGAAATTAAACATGAAAATGCAAATTCATTCTTAATCTTTAAATTTAGGTGATGGCTTAAAACATAAAAATGCAAAACAAGAAATGTAAACATGAAATGCAAGTTTATTTCTTATCTTTGAGCTTTAGGTTATGACGTGAAAAATAAATATGATATGCAAGTTCAATTCTTTATTTTAGTGCTCTAGGCCGCTTAGAGTTTTCACTCTAAATCAACAATCAACTTTAAGGTTGAAATAGGTAGGCTTTGAGATTAATTATTTAGGTGATAGCAAGGAAAATAAATATAAATGCAATCCATTTACTATCTCTTTGAGTTTTAGGCTCAAGATCACTTTTTACAACAACATAGCTCCTTTATTTGCTAAAAACCTTTTTAAAAGTGAAACCTTCAAGCTTTAAAGGTCCAATAAGTGATGGTTTTGCAACCAATACCCAAGATCCTCATCATTTAGCCATAGTTTCCTCCAAATGTAGGCCATTTGGCCAAAAACAAAAGGAAAGAAAAGGTAGAGTAAGAACCAAAAAAGAAAGTGGAGAAGGAAAGAAGCATCAACATTGTATCATTTCAAACCAAGAGTTTAAACAAGAGAAAGAATAGCATTCTTCACATAACTCCGTACCTTAGATATGATCCTTGATTGAGAGAGAGTTTGCTCTTGGAAAAAATGGAGAAGAAGAAGAACTTTTTGAGAGAAAGAAAGCTTGGAGGTGTAAGAGAATGAGCAAGTGATTTTCTTGGAGGCTTCTCCTATTTATAGAAAATCAAAGTGAGGAGGAAGAAAGGAGGAGGAGTAGCCGGTTATGGGGGGAGAAAAAGGATGGAAAATATCTCTTTGTTTGTGTCATTTCAAGGTAAGGCTAGGTATGGTTGAAGGTATGGTTCTTTGAGTGTGAAATGTCATTAAAATAAATCAACATGTGATGAATTAGAGAGGGTGCAGCCATGAGGTTTAATAGCTTTGGGGGAGAAGATTTTTCTCATTTCTTTTGTGTTATGATGTGGTTTAAGGGATAGATTTGATTAGGAGTTTGTGGCTAAGTGTTTGAATGAGAAAGTGGGTAATTAAGATAATTCAAGACATGGTTAATGACCATTCTTGCCCATTAGGAGAGTCAAACCATATTTAATCAAAATTCTCAATCACATCCATTGGTTCCTTGATTTAAGAAAATTGATAGGAAGAACATTATTCAATGATTCACGACATAAAATCTTGATTTTAAAAAAAGGATTTTGAGTTTCTTTAAGCAATCTTAGGTTCTAATTAATCTCAATAAATTATTTTAACTCTAAATTAGTAATTAGAATTTACTAACCTTTAATTAGAGTCTAATATTGCTTAGGTTTCGTTAATCATATGATTAAGCTCATCAGGGGCTTAATCAGGGGCAAAACAGTAATTTTTCACAAAACCTCCCGGAGCTATCTAGGCTTAACCAGATGTTAAACATTACTTAAAAACATCATTTAAAACCTTTGAGTGGAGTTCGAGCTCAAACAGCTCATCAATCGGTGTTAAACAACCACAGGGGCGTTTTGGTCATTCATCGCATCGAAACTCAAAAACGAGATTTTTCTGCTCTATTAATATTCATTCACATACAATTCGATTCAAGCATTGAGTTGACCCTTCGAGGACTGTCGGGTCGGCTGTCCTCGAATTTCGGATGAAAAATGACCTTAGGGGCATTTTGGTCATTTTTGTTCAGACAGAAAAATTGGGGTGTTACTTTACTCCCTTCCTTAAAAAGAATTTTGCCCTCGAAATTCATTACCTTAGAACAGCTCTGGGTACTTTGTCTTCATCTCTGACTCTAGTTCCCACGTGTACTCCTTCTGAGTTGCCACATCCCCATGCCACTTTCACCAAAAGAACAGACTTGTTCCTCAACTACTTAACTCTGTGGTCCACGATCCTCGTTGGCTGCAGATTGAAAGTTAGGTCCTCCCTTAACTGTACTTGCTCTGGTTCTAAAACATGGCTAGGGTCGGACTCATTTTCTTAACTAAGAAAAGTGAAAGACGTCGTGGAGATTAGAAAGGTTATGGGGTAAAGCTATTTTGTAAGCTACTGAACCGACTCTTTGAAGAATCTCAAAGGGGCCAAGGAATCAGGGGCTCAATTTTTTTAACTTTCATGGCTCTTCCTATGCCTGTAGTAAGGGTGATCCTAAGGAACACATGTTCTCCTTTGTTAAACTCCAACGGTTTTCGCCGCCTGTCCACATAGCTCTTTTGTCTACTTTGAGCGGTAAGCATCCTATCCTGTATCTTTTTTATCTACTCCGTCATCTCCTCTATTATCTCCGGTCCTAATAGACTTTGCTCCCCAGGTTCATACCAGCATAGGGGAGATTGACACTTCTGTCCATACAAGGCTTCATAGGGTGCCATGTCGATACTCGCGTGATAACTGTTGTTATACGCAAATGCAATCAACGGCAGATACCTATCCCTGTTTCCCCTCTGGTCCAAAACACAGGCTCTCAACATGTCCTCCAAGGTTTGGATCGTTCTTTTCGATTGGGCATCTATTTGTGGGTGGTGTGCTGTGCTCAAGCATAACTTTGAACCAAATGCATTTTCAAAGGCTCCCCAAAAATGGGATGTAAATCGCGGATCCCTATCTGAAATTATCGTCAACGACACTCCACGTAGTCTTACGATCTCTTGGATGTATAATTGTGCCAACTTATCCAAAGAGTAGGTCATTCTAATGGGCAGAAAGTGAGCTGACTTGGTCAGTCAATCCACAATCACCCATACGACATCATGGTCAGTTTGGGTCCTAGGCAATCCCGTCACAAAATCCATAGATATACTTTCCCACTTCCACTCGGGAATTGACAGGGGTTGCAACATACCTGAAGGCTTTTGGTGCTCGATTTTCACCTTTTGGCAAACCAAGCACTTACTAACCCAGGTGATCACATCCTTCTTTAATCCAGGCCACCAAAACATCTTCTTCAAGTTCTGATACATCTTGGTAGTACCAGGATGAATGGTGAAATGGCTCTTGTGAGCCTCCTCTAGAATCCTCTCACGGAGGTCACCTTCCTGTGGCACACAGATTCGCCCTTCAAACCTCCAAAGACCATCAGGGCCTTGCTCGAAACCTTTCAACTTGCCCGCCTTGATTGCCTCCAGGGTCTCCTTAAACTCTCCTCGTTCTCTCTTTGAGCTAGGGCAACTCTTTGCTTAAACCCACTTGTCACACTAAGGTGACACACCTTTATACTTTCATCAGTCAAAGACATCCCCAGATTCATATCCCTAAACTGCTCTGTTAACTAAACTTCTTTAACCATTATGTGAGATAGGTGTAAATATTTTCAACTCAAGGCATCGGCGACTACATTAGCCTTGTCAGGGTGGTCGCTTAAGTCGAAATCATAGTCCTTCAAAAACTCCATCCACCTTCTCTGCCTCATGTTTAACTCCTTTTAATCAAAGAGGTACTTGAGACTCTTATGATCAGAGAAAACCTCAAACCTTACACCATACAAATGGTGCCTCCACATCTTCAAAGCAAACACTATGGCTGCTAGTTCTAGGTCATGGGTGGGGTAACACACCTCGTTAGGCTTGACTTGTCTAGATGCATAGGCTACTGCTTGCCTATTTTGCATCAACACACAGCCTAAACCTTTGCCCGAAGCGTCACAATATACCTCAAAAGGTACATTAGGGTCGAGTAAAACCAAAAATGGGGTTGAGGTTAGCTTTTCCTTTAGCTCTTGGAAGCTTTCTCACACTCAGGGTTCCACACAAAAGGGTGTTTTTCCTAGTGAGCTTGGTTAGGGGTAGGGCAATCTGGGAAAATCCTTTTATGAACCTATAGTAGTAGCTTGCTAAACCTAAAAAGCTCCATATTTCTATTATGGTGGTTGGTCTTTCCCAATTCATCACTGCCTCAATCTTACAAGGGTCAACGACTATACCTCCTTTTGACACTACATGCCTTAAAAACTTCACCTTTTCTAGCCAAAAATTCACACATAGACAGCTTAGCATACAACTTCTTCTCTTTCAAAATCTCTAAAACTAACCTTAGATGACGCTCATGCTCCTCGTGGGTCTTCGAATAGATGAGTATATAATCTATGAAAACAACCATGAACTGATCTAAATAGGGTCTAAAGATCCTATTCATATAATCTATAAACATCGCGGGAGCATTCGTTAGTCCAAATGACATAACAGTGAACTCAAAATGTCCATACTGAGTTCTAAAGGCGGTTTTGGATATATCCTGATCTCTTATCCTAATCTGGTGGTATCCCGACCTTAAATCAATCTTGGAGAATACCACCTCTCCTTTTAACTGGTCTATCAAATCATCAATCCTAGGCAGAAGGTACTTGTTTTTTCACCGTCACTCAATTCAACTGCCTATAGTCTACGCACAATCTCATACTTCCATCCTTCTTTTTGATAAATAAGACCGGGTCTCCCCAAGGTGAAGCACTAGGTCTTATAAATCTCTTCTTTAACAGCTCTTCCAACTGGGTTTTCAACACGGCCAACTCTAGGGGTGTCATCCGATATGGGGCTATGGAGATAGGTCCTGTTCCAGGAACCAACTCTATGGAGAACTCCACTTCTCTCTCAGGAGGGAACTCAGGTATCTCATCTGGAAATACCTCAGGATAGTCTCTTACTATCGGTATATCTTCTAGGTTTTGCTCAAAGTCTATCTCACTAGCGGCTAGGAGAACATATCCCTCAGTTTCCTTCCCACTACAGTTGACTTCTACAGAATTTAAATATAGTCTCAAAGGTTGATTGGTTTCATTAGGGTGGAAAGGAAGATGACAGACTTGGTATAATAGTCTAACAATACACGGTTGGCATAAAGCCAATCCATGCCAAGGATTATGCCTATGCCTTTTATGGGCAAACAAATTAAATCTATGATAAAGGATCTATTTTCAACAGTAAGGTGACAATTTAAACAACAATTGCAGGTATTTATAGGGTGATTAGTGGGGTTTGCAACAATGAGATCAAAAGGAAGTTTAGAAACTTTTAAATTTAGAGACTCGACATTAGCATGTGAAATAAAAGAATGGGTTGCACCAGAGTCATACAATCCAGTTAAAGTTTTACCATTTATTTCGCACTTACCTTCGATAAGGTCGTTAGACTTCTCCGCATCCTCGGTGTTGAGGGTGAAGACCTTCCCTTGGTGTTGTGGCCTGGGATTCTGGTTCATTGGCCCCCTGTTCATGTTGTCCTTTGCATAGTGGCCGGGTTTGCCACACTTGAAGTAGACTCCCTGCCCGACTAGGCATAGGCGAATCCCGTGGCTTTTCCCGCACTGAGGGCACACTACGATGCCTTGTTTTTGGCCCCACTGGACTTTCCTTAGTGATGGTTATTATTGTTATGAGGACCTCCCGAACTTCCTTGTTGGTTGTTGTTTCAGTGGCTGTGGTGCTTAAACGGGGGTCTTTGGTTTCGTCTGGATTGTTGATTGCAGGTGCCCTCTGCTACTGTTGTTGTTGTTGTGGCTTGAACTGGTTATTGTTGTGATATGGGTTATAATGATTCCTTGACTAATTTTGATGTTGTGGCTTAAACCTTGGGGCTTGTAGTCCTAGCCCCTTGGCATGCTCCACTCTTGTAGCGCTGAGCTTCCGTTGCCCTTTCTCCAAGATCCGGCACTTGTTGACCAGGGTAGGGAAGTCCCTGATCTCCATGTGCGCCACTGCAAAGCTCAACTCCGTCTTCAGTCCGGCTTCATACTTTATGCTTTTCCACACTTCATCAGGGTTCCCTTTGAACACCCGTGAAAACTTGATCAGTTCCTCAAACTTTGCTATGTATTGGGCGACAGTAGACCCACCCTGGGTCAGTTGCATGAATTCAATGTCCTTGGCATTTCTTACAAACTCTAGGAAGTATTTCTCATAGAAATACGTCTTGAACAGCTCCCAATTGATGGTGGTACCAGAAGCCTCAAGCAGTCTCCGAGTGCCGGTCCATCAGAACTCGGCATCAGACTCCATCATGTAAGCGGCAAATATGACTTTCTACTCCTCCGAGCAGGCAACCACAGTATAGATCTTCTCCATGTTCTTTATCCATTCGTTAGCCTTGTCGGGATCCATGGCTCCCCTAAAGGCAGGCGGGTTATCCTTGTGGAATTCGTCGAAACGGGCTTGCTCAATCATTTTCGCAGTAAAGGGAGCACGCCCAGTGTCTCCCTGCTGGTTCATCCGTTCAAACATGTGTTCTATAGCTCTCACCATGTCTCGAACAACCTTGGCAGTTGTATTGTCTTGGTTCCCCTTGGTTGGGGCCCTAGTCTGTCATCTGGGTGCCATTGGTTCCTAAACACATAGGACAGTAAACACTGAGTTGATCAGACTCAATATTTCATGCGAAATGAGCTAGTTACCGTGGCACACACAAACAAATAGGGGTCATGCATACCTAACCTTATAGCTTGTCTCTGTCAAGCACTACACATGACATGACTACCGTATTATGCCTATGAAGCATAGTCAATCTAATCCTCAGGCTCTGTGAGAACCGAACTGCTCTGATACCAAAATGTAACATCCTAATTTTCAACCCAATACTCCTAGAACTTATTTAGGTTAACCATTAGTCTATTACTCTTTTAGTCTCATTCTTTAAAACATTTCTTTAAAATACTTAGCGAAAAATACGAGTAAAATTTTTCTTTCTGAAAGGAAAGGCAAAACGTGAGCCATACGCATGCCCAAAGTAAACTACGTTGTCGTCTTGCAAGGAAATTAAGAGGGAAACACGTCATATCAAAAGGAACATAATATCATAAAAGAAACTACATCATGATTTAGATACATAAATAGTCATACCATACACCAGAATAGTAGTAGTAGAGTTAATACAGTCATCTGTACATCTGGAACCTCCATTTACAATAGTGCATCTAAAAATAGATAACCTCTAAAACAAAAGAAGGCTACCCTTGTCGTGAAGGTGTATGTACACTAGAGTCAGCTACCAGCTCCTACTCCTACTCATCGATGAGAGGTACATATCCAACCCATTGGGCTAACTCGGCCAGGGTGGCCAAGTGGTAAGAGGGTCAAGCGTGTGCTCTACGACGGGGTACCATCCTCACTCTACCTCCTTGGAGTAGCTGTGTCACTATATCCTCACTACCCAGCACCATGGGTATGGTGGGGGAGGAACCCATAGACGGGATGTCCGTCTTGGAGGGGTCGGTCTTGGAGAAGGCCAGGGGTGAACAGGGGACATACTCCGGATAGGCGTGGATAGCAGAAATAGCGTCGGGGGTGCAGCAAACACGCTCTCTTCAGGAGCGTGTGCCCTCGAAGAGTAGGTCATCGGCGAAGGGCGAAGTCGGTGTGAACCAAAAGCTCGTGACTGGCTAAGCAAAGGGACGATCCAGAAATACAAACATGCGGCCGGAACAACGGCCGACAAAATGATAGGACTGGTATGTAACATCAAAATACAGCTCCCATGCCAGTGTGTCAATATATATCACGAAGGATGCCATTGTCCTCTGAAGACGTGATGGAAAGAAAAGATAGAGGGAGTGAGAAACTTTCTAAACAATCTTAGTAAGGAAATCCTCTTAGCCTAGTGTCATCATCTATGTTCTCAGGAACCTTGGGATTATTATAAAAGGGTGTGCATGCATAGAGTTTGTTATTAGGTTTTAAACATAATTATCCAAGACCCATTCATTTTAGAATGCATCTCGATGTCATGTATGCAACATAGCAAAGCATGAATGCATGATAATACATTATGCAAGAAAGCAATAGAACGCAACATCAAGAAACATCATATAAGTGGCATAAAGTGGCATGTAACTTTTCATGTGAAACTTTCTCTTTTCTTAACTATGTGACATTAAACCTTACACTTTGCATCATGGGGGCCACCTAAAAAAAATCTCTAGGTTATGAGCTCATATCTAACTAGTCGTCACTAGTTCTTACTTATCCTATGATAAGCGTAATATAATAATCCCGACTTCTAGAGTACGAGCTAGGGGGCATAAGGATCACCTATCATAACCTTTACTTCGGGGAGTCCATATAAATATTTCCTTCTTTGAAACGCTCTACTGGTATCCAGTACGCAGCGAATTGTCCGCTTTGGCAAGCTCTATGTCAATACCCTCACAGATTTGCTTTCTCCCTACCAGAGCTGGAGAAATGCATCTCAGTACTATGTCACATTTAAAATCTCATGGAGTTTTCAAAAAAAAACTTTCTTAAGTCTTCAATTTTGACGGAAATTCGACATTGTAACGGCAGTACACCGAATTTCCTTCAAATTTGCTTTATGCCACAAGAACTAATAGTGAATGTACTTTCACATTCAAAGTCCAAAATCAAATCAAATTATCAATGTCATACAACATATCTCATCAGTTTATGTCATGCAAACTCATAGATTCATAGTAAACAAGATTATGGATTCATATCATCATAGATTTAAGTAGCATAAGATTATGGCTTCATGTCATTCAAGTAGGGAAAATGTTTATTGCATACTTTGGGTTCGGGTAATTGATTACATAGGCCTTGTAATCGATTACACAACTTTGAGTTTCAAAACAAAAAAGTTTGAGGGCTCTGGTAATCAATTACATTATCCTTGTAATCGATTACAATTGACTTGGGCCCTAAGAACATCCGAGTAATCGATTACATGGAATGGTAATCAATTACTAGAATTCCAGTACGTGTAATCGATTACATGATACTGTAATCCATTACATAGGCCAAAAGTTCATATCTAAGTATGGAAAAACTCTCTGGTAATCGATTACATGGGCCTTGTAATCGATTACCATTACCTTCAAAATGCAAAAATTTAAGTTTAAAACATCTTCTATGTTATTCATTCCTTCTCAAACCATTTCGAACCTTATTCCAACACTTACTTTGTGATCAAAATATTTTTCTAAAGGTAAATGCCCATAGTTTCAAGATTAAGTAAAAAGAGTTAGGTCTTGAGCCTTGGATCTTTAGGTGATGACATAAACATAAACATCCTAATGCAAGTTTTATTTTAATCTTAGCATTATCAAGTGATGGCAAGGAAAAAAAAATATGCAAGGCTTGAAATTAAACATGAAAATGCAAGTTCATTCTTAATCTTTAAATTTAGGTGATGGCTTGAAACATAAAAATGCAAAACAAGAAATGTAAACATGAAATGCAAGTTTATTTCTTATCTTTGAGCTTTAGGTTATGACGTGAAAAATAAATATGATATGCAAGTTCAATTCTTTATTTTAGTGCTCTAGGCCGCTTAGAGTTTTCACTCTAAATCAACAATCAACTTTAAGGTTGAAATAGGTAGGCTTTGAGATTAATTATTTAGGTGATAGCAAGGAAAATAAATATAAATGCAATCCATTTACTATCTCTTTGAGTTTTAGGCTCAAGATCACTTTTTACAACAACATAGCTCCTTTATTTGCTAAAAACCTTTTTAAAAGTGAAACCTTCAAGCTTTAAAGGTCCAATAAGTGATGGTTTTGCAACCAATACTGAAGATCCTCATCATCAAGCCATGGTTTCCTCTAAATTTAGGCCATTTGGCTGAAAACAAAGGGAAGGAAAAGGAAGAGTAAGAACCGAAAAAGAAAGTGGAGAAGGAAAGAAGCATCAACATTGTATCATTTCAAACCAAGAGTTTAAACAAGAGAAAGAATAGTATTCTTCACACAACTCCCTACCTTCGATACGATCCTTGATTGAGAAAGAGTTTGCTCTTGGGAAAAATGGAGAAGAAGAAGAAGAAAAAGAAGAACTCTTTGAGAGAAAGAAAGCTTGGAGGTGTAAGAGAATGAGCAAGTGATTTTCTTAGAAGCTTCTCCTATTTATAGAAAATCAAAGTGAGGAAGAAGAAAGGAGGAGGAGTAGCCAGTTATGGGGGGAGAGAAAGGAAGGAAAATATCTCTTTGTTTGTGTCATTTCAAGGTAAGGCTAGGTATGGTTGAAGGTAGGTTCTTTGAGTGTGAAATGTTATTAAAATAAATCAACATGTGATGAATTGGAGGGGGTGCAGCTGTGAGGTTTAATAGCCTTGGGGGAGGAGATTTTTCTCATTTCTTTTGTGTTATGATGTGGTTTAGGTGACAGGTTTGATTATATATTTGATTAGGAGTTTGTGGTTAACTGTTTGAATGAGAAAATGGGTAATTAAGGTAATTCAAGACATGGTTAATGAGCATTCTTGCCCATTAGGAAAATCAAACCATATTTAATCAAGATTCTGAATCACATCCATTGGTTCCTTGATTTAAGGAAATTGATAGGAAGAACACTATTCAATGATTTATGACATAAAGTCTTGATTTTAAGAAAAGGATTTTAAGTTTCTCTAAGTAATCTTAGGTTCTGATTAATCTCAATTAATTATTTTGACTCTAGATTAGTAATTAGAATTTACTAACCTTTAATTAGAATCTAATATTGCTTAGGTTTCATTAATCATATGATTAAGCTCATCAAGGGCTTAATCATTGGCAAAATGGTAATTTTTCATAAAAACCTTCCGGAGCTATCTGGGCTTAACCAGATGTTAAACATTACTTAAAAACATTATTTAAAACCTTTGGGTGAAGTTCAGGCTCAAACAGCTCATCAATCGGTGTTAAACAACCATAGGGGCGTTTTGGTCATTCAGCGCATCGAAATTCAAAAATGAGATTCTTCTACTCTATTAACATTCATTCACATACAATCCCCTTCGAACATTGAGTTGACCCTTTGAGGACTGCCAGGTCGACTGTCCTTGAATTCCGAGAAAAATGACCTCAGGGGTATTTTGGTCATTTTTGCTCAGATAGAAAAATCGAGGTGTTACATAAGACATGAACTCTAAATTAAGCATATAAAATAAAGACAATTTATTATGAGATTATTAAATCCCCGAATTAAGATAGTATCCATAAAATTATATTGATTAAAAGACAGTATAAATTTTATAATAAATAAAAGGTCAAAAAATCAAACAAATAATAAGGAGTTAATTAGAAAGATTAATTAACCCTAAATTAAGATTAAGAACATTAATATAAGGATTTAAAACACTTAATTAATTATAAAGATAAAAAAATGAGTAGAACTAATAAGAATTACACAAGTGTCATGAAATATAATAAATAATGTTAAAATAATCTAGTGTGTCTAGAAAATAATACAAAGAATTAGCAAAATGCCATTACTCAGGAAAATTACAAAAATACCCTTATAATATAAATGAAATTACAAAACTACTGTTGTCTTACAATTAAATGACAAAGATACCCTTGTTCAATGAATAGAATTAAAAGAATGCCCTATCATTGTCTAGTTACAAAAATACTCTTGTCTTGAATTAAGAAATTACCATAATGTTACTACTTTAATAATTACAACAATGTCAGTGCATAAATCCCTAGGCATGTCTTTAAACAAGAATCAATCTAAGCCACTAGATTTATACATAAGATAGTTAAAAGGTAAACTTACCTAAAATAGCAAATCTCTAACATAGAATAATAATTTATCAATTTAAATTTCTATAGACAACTTATTTGACAATGTAAATAAGATACTAACAAAGTAAATGATTTAAATAGTCTAATCATGGATTAAGAAGTTAATGGATGATTAGACTAAGGTAATAAACATAGGATTCCAATTAGTACAATAAAATATATTAAAACAATGATTAAACTACTTATAGTTAAGATTCCAAAAAGAACAATTAACCAAAAGTAGAATTATGACATAATTCGTATTTAATATAAATGTTATGACAAGACAAGAAAATAGATCCCATACATCATAATCATATGCATATTTTTAGCCATATATACATGCATTTATACACATGTAAGCTTGGAAATTAATTCATGTAATAATCCTAAAGTTTTGTGACATGATCTATGACGATGTATGCATATAAAAGCTTGAAAATCCACCAAAAATTGTGGCTACATAAGCATATATGGGGAAGGAAAATTTTGATTTGATTAGGCTATGACAACATATTACAAGTTTGATGTAAATCATATTGTCAATAGGTGAGTAAATATAGGCATACTCTAATCTATATTAAGAGCATTTTTGGCACAAAAACTAACTAAACGACCTAACTAAACATTACACTAACCAACTAGTTCAAATTAATAAGTTTCTGGAGAGCAAAAATCCCTAAGCACGACCCTCTATGCAATTGCCTCTTGGTCTATGTAGAGAAAGTGTGAGAGCTCATTTGCTCTTTATACACCCACTACTCCTCTTTGTCTTGGCAAAATTTCTCTAAGTGTTCTCACCTCTTATTCTTCTTCTTCTACTTTTCATCTCAAGACATTTCATTTATCCTTAAATCTCATTCAAACACTTTCACTACAATCTACAAACACCAATAGCCTCACAAGAGCTACACTTTTAGCTCTTGTGAAAAATATTGTCTTGATACACAAAACTTTACAAGCAAAGGTTCAAAGAAGATCACCCTATGCTAAGCCTTGGTTCGAAGCCTTATGAGGGAAGAGAAGGACTCATTTAAGCCTCCACTCCAAGTGATTGGAGCTTCCTCTTTGGTGGTACATGCATTATTGGCTTCTAATCTTGTTCATGGTTAGAATGCCTTAAGCTTGTATTGTTGACAAAAGTTTTTGAATGATTATTTGTGAAAATTATTTTTATGAACAGTACTTATTCTTTTTGTTCCTTAATGTTTTATATGTTTTCATGCTCGAATATAGTTTAAAAACATGGTGTATGATCCTTGTTTTGATGAAGTGACATTAAACATAAAAAAGGTATATGCTAGATTTTTGGCTATTTTCTGACAGTAGGTACTTTGAAATGTAAAACTCAAAATATGAAAGGTTTCAAAACAAAACTATTTTTTCTACAACCTAGACTGAATACTCTTTAAAAGAAACCACCAAAAAAGGAGTTTTCTAAAATATAAATTTCAAAGTTGAGTCAAAGACTTAAACTTTAAATTTGATCTTTTAGTAGTAAAATAGGTGTAACTCATGCTAGAAAAATGCAAATGGAGTGAGTTCAACTCTTTTGGAAATCTAACACACATAGGAACACTACCATATATTTCATGCACAATACTTTGTACCATTCAAGGTGAAATAAAGTTGTCGAACAATGTGCTGAGAGAATTTCAAAAATAGGTAACTTTATAAGGGTAGAATGATAAAATCATAAATAAATTTTTAATGAAATCACTATTCTTAGAAAGCTTGAAAAGTTAGAAATTTGGAACTGCTTTTGTAAGACCAAAATACTGAGTATATAATAAGTTACAAATTTTCTTGTGGAAGATGTTAGATTTGGAAAATAGAATATTCAACTCTTGAAAACAAAAAGTTTAAGGAATTTAAATTGTAATAATCTTTAAGATAAAAATTATGTATAAAAAGGTTATGAGGAACTTTAATATAAAGGAGCTCTACGCAAGGATAATATTTTAAACGCATTAAAGGTGTAATGGAATGCTTACGGTACTAAGAGGACTAAAAGAAGAGATTTTTAGAATTTTTAAGAATACTGATAAAGACTTCATAGTGTATAAATACCAAGACCTCCATGACCCCTTAGGATCAATATGGACTTGACTTGATGACTTGGGATGTTTAGTATGAGACTATCCATTGCTAGGTATGAGATTTACATGACATTATAAGGAAGAATGCGAACGAGAAAGGGGGGTTGAATCATGTGTTGCCTTTCCTTCCCTAGTTTGACTTCTGAAAAACTTAAACAATAAACTATCAAGCAATGAGCATGAAGTGCAGTGAAAACAATGTTAGTAGCTTCAAAAAGTATACTTTCTGAATTAGATATGAAATAAACTAGTGAAACAAAGCTTTTTAGAAATGTCACAGTAGATAAACTAAATAAGGAAATAAAATAAGAAATGAAGGAGAAAAGAGAGATAGTACACGAGATTTATACTGGTTCAGCCACTTGCCTATGTCCAGTTCTAAATAACAGTTGAGTTCCACTAAACCTTTCTTAAACCAGAGAAAGAACAAGGATAGTATTTTACAATAGCCTTTCTAAGCTTTCACCAATGGCCAGTAGAAAATCCCTACTTTCACAAATCAAGTAGTTATTCACCAGCTTCTTCAAACCAAACTGAGTAGTCTTTGGCTAGCCTTTCTAAGCGAAACCTAGTAGTCTTTGACTAGCCTCTCCAAGCTAAACCGAGTAGTCTTTGACTAGCCTCTCCAAGCTAAAATGTGACTAGTAAAACACCTTTACTGTCATATTGCAAGTAGTCGTTGATTAGCCTCTCCAAGCTAACTCACACCGATCATTACTGGATCGAGATTACAAAGGTTTGTGTTTGGATTTGTAACTCAAACTAACCTACACTATTCAAGTTTCATTATGATTTATAGTAAAGGACTTAGGATAACTTGAATGACTTCTTTCTAGTTATTCCTCCTTAGAAGAACGTATGAACAATAAAGAATGTAGAAAGAAGATTTTACAAGTAAGAAAATAATTACAAGTAATGAGCTTTACAAGAAGATGAAGAAGATTTTTTTTTTTCAGTGTTTCTACTCTTTTGTTTAGCGTCAATCATTTTACTTGAAAAGCTTAGCATCTCTATTTATCGATGGTCTTCCTTATGACCGTTGACTTTGATTAGATCTCCTAGTAACACATGTTGATAATCCATTTGTGTCTTAGAAAGTTAGTCTAAAATAGTGGCCAGTCTATTTGTCAATGCTATTGCAGAAGTCATTGCAATGTTGAGATTTCTGATATCCCTTCAGAAACTACTCTTACTTTCTGAATGTAGTTTCTTAACTTTTTCTTCTAGTACCCAGGGTAGTTGACCAAAAAGGCAAAAGAGATGACACACTAGTTTTGACACTGGGTCTTGACTTTCCAAATTCAAATTTGAAATTCAAATTTTTCCACCTTTTCTTGTAAAGTGCACTGTATCACTGTAAGAGAGCTTTTTGATGTGCGGTAATATTTCCTTGATGATTCTCTAGTCTTCCTATCTTCAATCTATGCTAGTTGATAAACGAATCATTACAAATGTGATGATTGAATATAGTAGAACACTTTGGTTTCAAAGATTGTTTGATAGCTTCATTTCAAGTGTACTTTCTGAAGTCTAGTGCTACTTTCTGAAGTCTTAAAACTTGGTTTCTTATAGTGTTGCTTTTTCTTCACATCGTTAGCCATTTTAAAGCTATAATATGTATATAATTTTCACTTCCATCTAGTTCATATCTCTTAAAACAAGACAAAATATCTTTTGAAGAGATATCGAAAGAGATATTACTAAAAGATAAGCATGATAATTAATACTCTTTTAACTTATCACTGAAAAGTGATTTTCAAGAAGTTCTTTTCTTAAGGCTTGATATAAATAAGAAAAGCATTTTATAGCCTTAAGTGACTTTGAATCATAGTTGTTTTCATTTTTCCCAAAACTCTAAACAGGCTTAAAGTGCTTTCTGAAGGGTGTTAGAGCGATATGTTAAGGGAAATATCATTTGAGCCTTGTTCTACAAGCAGCTTGATTTTTAGTCATAAAAGGAACTTTCTGAAGATCCATATGCTTGAATATAAAACAAGTAATACTTGTGATATTTCATCTTGATTAATTTCATATTCAGTACATTTTTATCCAAACGATGATATAATTGTGAAGAATAGACCCATAGTAGTAGGATTTATGTTGTTATTGGTATGAACTTATCACTATGGAATATGTCATACTGTGATTCATGTCTTATGCAATGGTAATTTAGTTATGTGATGTTAGCTTCCTTTTGGCTCCTTATTTTGCTCTATTAAATTAAGCACAAAAAGTAAATTCTGATTATCATCTATGTAAGTGCTATATCTCAAATTCTCACTACAAGCTTAAGCTTTCAAAAAGTAATTTATTAAAAAAAAAAACCACTATTTTTCCAAGTTAGCTTTAAAAGAAAATGAACACAATGCATAAGTGACAACTAATAGAATTTAAATGTGAACTTAAGCGTAGTTGGATACAAGATTACTTCAATTTAAGCTACCAGATCAAGCCCTAATAAAGTTAAAGAATAGATTAACTGAAAATAGCAAAACCCTACACTAGAATAATCTATTAATATTGATTTGTCCACTAGATTGTATAAAATTAGATACATGATCATGTATCAAAGCACAAAGAGGAATATAACACACAAAAATTGAATAATTGATCCCACTAGGATATGAATTATCGCTTCACAGTGAATTAATACCTAATGACATAAATCAAGAGTAATGAGTAATAAGTAGTCTTAAGATACAAACTCTAAAATTAAGCATAAGAAAGACACCCTGATTAGGAGATTAAATTCCCTAATTAAGATTCTAATTAGTAATCACACTAATTAAGTAAAATAAAAATTAGGGAGATAACGTGAAATCTATAATTAATAAGAAAGTCAATAAAATTAGCAAAAAGTTTAAAAAGCCAAATAAATTGGAAAGGAGTTAATTAGAAATATTAATCAACCATATTAGGATTAAGAATGTTAATACAAGGATTTAAAACACTTAATTAATAATTAAGATGCAAATTAAGTAGAACCAATAACAATTGGACAAGTGTCCTAAAACATAACAAATAATAATGACATAATTAAATATGTCTAGAGAAAGAAGCAAAGAATTATAAAAATGTCATTACTTAATATAAATTCCGAGAATGTCATTGTCTTACTAAATGAAATTACTAAAATACGCTTCCAATATAAAAGAAATTACCAAACTACCTTGTCCTATGATTAAATGACAAAGATGTCCTTATTCTATAAATAGAATTACAAGAATGTCACTTTCATTGTTTAATCACTAAAATATCCTTGTCATGACTTAGGAAATTACAATGATGCCACTATTTTAATAATTACAACAACACTATTACATAGATTCCTAGGCTTAGCAAGAATTAATCTAGACCATTGAATTAATTAGCAAAAATGTTAAAAGATAACATAACTTAAAATGTCAAATTTCTAACATAGAATAATAATTTATCAATATAAATTTGTACAAATTAATCTCATACCACTATAAATTGAATAATATTGAATAAAAATTAATAGATCATTAATTATTATATAATATTTCAGCCACATCGATCATCATCAATCTTACACCATTGATTTTGGAAGATCAAACCCTAGTCCTTAGATCATGAATTAATAATTAATTAAAACATGTGATCTTATCCTATTACTTGACTATAAACCATCACCTTTATCTTGTAAGAATATTAAATTATTTTTTAAAGCCTAGACATGTGTTCTAATAAGACCTAGACACAGCCATTAAAAATAGGCTTAACAATTATTGCAAGAAATTACTAGAATTAGGATTGAAACTAACTAGGCCACCTAACTAATTAAATACAAGTTAAATGCTAACTAGTAATTTAGCTAACTAGATGACATCATGAAGAAGATATTTCCTCCTCACTTGATCCCCAAGTTCGCGGTTATATCATCATCATTTAAGCCTCCATTTTGTTAATTTTGTTCACAAAAATAGTCTTACAATCTTCCAAGTTCTAAGCCACCTTAGAAGTTCTCTTGGTCTCGATTTTTGTTCTTCTACACTTCCTCTCAATTCTCTACCTTTAACCATTCAGTAAACCTTATAAGAACCGCACTATTTGATTCTTGCAATCACAAATCAAACACAGCTTCCATCCTTGTTATAGGAATTAATTTGCATAAAAAAATTATTACCCACTATTTTCTTAATTCATTTCACAAGAAATTGATGAATGACAAATATAACAACTATTTAAATTCAAATGCGAACTTAAGCATACACAAAAATATCTATATCTATGTTGAAAAGTCGCGCGATACATTCTTCAAGTTGCAATATTTACTATGATTGTCTCCAACGTGAAAGATACTCAGAGTGTGGAATGCATTTATTTCTCACTTAATCTAGATTTAATATATTTGTTTTAATTTGCAAGTAGTTAATTTTAATTTGTAAGTGTCCTTAAAATTTTTTTATTACATTTCTTTTCTGTCAAAATAATAATAATAATAATAGTAACGATGATGATGAATATTTTTTTATATAAGCGCAACAATTTATTCTGAACTGGAAACTAGAATTCATCATACGTTAAAAAAAATGCGAATACATTAAAAAGGAAACAGTTTCTCTCAAGTGGGATCTAAGTAAAACTGGAAAAACACCTGCAACTTCTGCAAGTTGATGTGCAACAACAAATTTCCAGAACGACAAACATGTCAATGGGAAGTCTTCAAGAGTATTGGAACCATCGTAACACCACCCCACGGTCTCAAACGAACACTATCTTTATAAGACAGGGCAAATGTACAAAAGCATTTTTCGTCAAACTAATCAAATTTATTAAGCGTGTGAATGCTATTAATGCAAAGTGTCATTTCTTGGTTGATAGCGATTTGCAAAATTTCACATATCAATTCTCTCATTGACTTGGAAAAACGTAGTTGCTTGTTTGTTGGTCCTCACTCCTCAGTGGACCCTAAAAAAGGGGGAATAAACTAAAATATTCAAAGCACGATGTTTTACTATCGTATAACGATAATAACAGCATTACATCCATCGCATCACAGCAATATTTATATTCTATTTTTTTTAAGGGATCAATATTCATAGCGGCTGTTATAATTCCAGAATTATCCAAAAAATAAAAAAGTCTTTGCTGTCAACATACACTTATTAAATTTAATCATCAGTGCATAAAATAATAAAATACAATTAATACATAATTTTTTTTGAGGAAAAAACAAATCCATGTTCAAATTAAATCATTTACATTAAAAATGCATATAGTTAAAATATTCTAAAATCTTCTTTGAACTCCAAAACTGATATTACACAAAATCAAATAAAATTAAATGAAACGTGTGAAATAATCTTCTAAAACTTTTATTTTAAAATGACCATTTTAAAATTTTCTGTAAAATTTTCAAAATTAAAGAAATTTTTATTAATCTTTCCAACAGATTAATATACTAATTAAGCATACGTCATTCCATATATATATATACATACATGGTTAAATTTACACTTAGTATATACTTCGAAAATATAATTTTTCAACTAAAAAAACGTCAATTTTGGAGGTAGGAATTGAAATTATAATATAGAATTTTAATTTCAAAAGCAATTGTGGGCTTAGAATCTTATGCCCTATTTGGTACATCGTATGAGATAAGGTTTGACAATATTAGACAAATATAACTGTACAAGATCTGAGAGTACTATATAAGGAATTAATTGTATAAATTTTTATCCTATCCAGTGTTTGGTGCGCAATAGGATTGGCATCAGACAAGAAGGAGGACGGTGACCACCTCGGGGGAAGGGCGACTAAAGGCGGGAAGATGGCAATCAACGGCAGGCAGGGGGCAATTATTGGCATAGAAGAGTAAAGTAAGGTTAATTTAGAATTGACTAGTAACAATACTATTAGGTATAATCAGACCTCTTGAGACTTAATAATTTAGTTCTATAGTTATAAGAGAAAATGGTAAAATTGTATAATATTACACTATCATATATCACACAAAATATGTAATAGAAATGGACTTTATAGTTGTAACACAGTAACGGAATAGAATAAGGATATATATGCCTCAAGTTTACTTTGGTAAGAGGTTTCGGGACACGAGGACAGCTTCAATTTCTTCTTTTCTTATGGTAAGGAGGAAAGGACTCAACCACAAAGTCAGCAAAATGCATGAAAGAGGGTGAAAGTTTATGAGTGTCGGGCTTTTTCAGTCTCTAGTCCATGACAATAATATTAGCTATTAATATAATTAGGTCTTATCCTAGATTTGGTATTTGGATTTGCTAAAGAATTGTCATATGATGGATTATTTTTCTAAATTCTAACTTCATTATTTAAATAAGTGATTTAAAATTTGAAAATAATATTAATAAATAACAATTTTTCATATTATAACAAAATAAATCACTGCCTAAGTTTAAAATATAAGAAAAATTAACGGCAATAATCCCGTCTTTGCATTTAAGTTTAATGGACATAGAATATATAAATTATTAAAAAGGAATATAAAATTCAATTATAAATAGGGGCAAAAACACATTGGTTTCGTTTGGGTTTGAGGAAAAATTAACATGAACTACAGAGTTTTGAATCATCAAGTTAGTTTGGTTGAGGTTATTGGTTTGAAGTAAAGAATAAAAATATATAATCTTCAAGTTTTTATCCTTATAAGAATTGATAATTAACAGTGTAATACTTGGTTATGAGATATTTGTTAATGATATGAAAGATAAATTCCATAACAAATATAGACCAAAAAAAGAAAAAGATAAAAAGTGACTTCATTACCACAAAAATGCTGTGAAATAAATAAGAAAATAAGTAAATTGAAGAATCTTCTGGTTTTTCAATAATGCCCATATGATTTATCAGAAATTTTTTATACCATGATTTCTTCAAGATGGCCTAACCAGTTATGCTAAGAGATAAAATTATTTGGTCTAGTAAACTTCTAGTTTACAATATCATATAATTCAACTACACTAATATTATTGTAATATATAAATACTAGCAAAATATGGATAATTTTTCTTCAAGAAAGACAATAGTGGCTCTTCAAGGTTTTTCAATTATCTTGGTACTATCAAGAATGATATTAATGTCATAGTGAATTGTGTTTCTGTAAGCAACAAAAGAGTACGTAGCTCTTCTGAAGCATTTAATCATTACTAATAATGATATTAATATTTACTTCACTTATTACGACATGAGTAAAATATATCAAAACATGTCATCAAAGTATTAATATATCATGTAAGTAAAAGGAATTTGTCATATTTTGTCTCTTCACAAAAATAAATCAACAATAATCATGATATACATGTATCACAAAAGCATATAATATTATTTCTATATACTAATCATAAAAGCATACAAGATTTTTTCATGATATATTATCATCTTGTGATAAAATCAATCAATAAAGTAAATGATATATTAAATCTTAATGATATCACATAAAATTACAATTAATAACTATGGAATATACCACATGTTGCATAATATAATTATTCTTATTTAATAATGGGAGCAATTAGATACTTTCAAATAAAATATTTCTCAAAAACAGTATCAAATAATACATCTAATAAAAACTTTCATTGTTAAATCAAATAATCAATTTTTATAAGGATAAAAAGATACATCCAAATGACTCATAATAACCATGACATGATTGCATGATGTATCTTTGAAAAACAAAATTTGATTCCAGTTTTTTCTCATTCTCTTTTAATGATACTTGATAGAGATCAAGCAAATGTCTCAGCATATGATTGGTACATCACCAATTTACTTTGATTCCACAAATATAACATTTGTCACGTTCACTAAAGAAACTTTGCCACCTTGGGGTTATAATTTGTCACATTCACATCAGGAAGTGAGCAAAGCCAGCTAGATGAGTTTTATGATTTTTCATAAATAACTCATTATTTTAATTAGCCATATGAAGGCATGTAATCAATTCATATAATATATTTTGTAAAGCTCTTTTCTTGACAATGCTATTAGGGGCATACTTGAGACATTAAAAGTCAATAAACTTTTTACAACATATATTTATTAGTAATGTTTTCACAAATGCTATCATAACAGGCTTTTGAAAATAATACTAGTTTGTTTTTGTCATACCTCTTAGTTGTTCTTTATCTAGAGATTGATAGGAGGTAATGAAGAGGGAAAGTTAATGAATCTATTATCTTATTCTCTTCAAGAGAATATACATAAGTTCTAAACTATAAATATTCAAAATTATTCTTAGAGTTTTATTCACTTTAGGCGAGGTAATATATGAAAATATTCATTCTATGAAATGTACAAACTTATTTTATATTATAATGACATATACTTCAAGTGGTGTATGAATAATGAGATTTATTCACTAAAAGGAATAATCTGTTAACATTTTTACTTATGGGAATATGTAAACCCTCTTAAATAGAGACATAATTCTATTATTTTTTTGGATAATTTTAAATAATAAGGATGCATTCACTTTATGAAATGATTATCCTTTATTTGTTTGTGCGATTTCCATTCACTTCAAAGAATAATTGTCATTCACTTCTGGAAATGATTTTATTTTTCTTATAGGTACAATTATCACTCATTTTAGGGAGCTATTAAATAAAAATAAATAGAATAAAGTGAATGATATAGAAGGAGTGCATATTGATAAAGTGAAATAATAATTGAAATCATAAATAAATTAAAAGATAAAAACTGGAAATAAAGAAAAAATTATTACTTTGTTCAATCCTTCTGGGATGTAACTTTTCTTTTGCTTAATGGAGTCTTCAACTGCCATCGAATCAAGATAAAATTAAATATCTAGAATTCAACATAAATTATCTTTCTTTCTCAAATAGTTTGATTAAAATATCTTACCTTCACATATGAACCAACTATAAAAGAAAAATTGGCCAGCATCAATGATATTAATGTAGAAAAAAATAGAAAGGACAAACCTTGAATTGACCATGCATTGGAACGTGATAAGCATCAAGCTTTGATATGTTAGCACCTGCTTGAAGGAACTTTTCGATAAAAGAATATGAACGTGGAATTCCTCAAATCTTCTTCTTTACACAAATTATAGAGCTCTAGTGTTAATAACATGTGGATCACCCAAAAGGAATATTTATAGCTAAAGTAGTGTTATAGATATAAGATAATATCAAATTATAATAAATTCTATCTAATCAAATCAAATATGAACTGAATCAACTAATGACATGCATATCCAAGTAATAACTCATAACATACAAATTTTTCTCTCATACAACAAGACATTTCAATTTTCTTATAGTCCAAATAATCATATAAATATGTGTTTTTTGAAGTATAATTATATATACATACATATATATATATATATATAGAGAGAGAGAGAGAGAGAGAGAGAGAGAGAGAGGGGGGGGGGGGGGGATGCCCCTCAAAAATTAAACAACTAAGGTAGTGCTTGGCAAATGCCTCCACACAGTCCTAGAGTTTAATTTCTTGCCTCGGCACAGTTCCAGCTAGTGTTTCCTGCATCTGCATAGTGTCGGCATTTTCCTGTTCCGTCCAAGCCCTCCAATAGTTCCTAGTTCCATCTTGACCATCTAGCATTTCTTGGTTCCATCCAGGCCCATTGCAACTCTTGCTTCCACTGTCAATCTCTATTCAACTATAACAAGCTTAAAGCTTGAGGAGGAGTGCTAAGAGTCAAGAATTATCTTAAATTGATTTAGTTTAATTTTTGTCATTATGATTTGATTTGATATTGATTTATTATATTTAATATTCTAGATTTATAAATAGGCTATGCATCTTTATAAGATACATACACATTGATAATATGACATATTCAAATTATTGTGTATGTCTTTTGTCTATTCCTATTTTCTATTATGTATTCTCACACGTGTTATGCAGTTCATTCCATTTTTAAGTGTTAAAATGTTTTTATTTCCCACATGTCCAGGCCGGATTGGAGGTGAGCTAACCTTCTTGTCTCTCTCACTATAAAAAAAAGAGAGTATTTTGGACTTTTCGATTTGTCTCCTATAAAGTGATGAGGTTGATAAAGTGCATAATAAGATATTACTCACTCTTGAATCAATAACTTTTATCATATATGCATTATGTATGGATCTCACTGAATGATCGAAGAATGATTAATTTATGCACTTCAACAATCCCCTCACTTTAAAAAAGCTATATCATCCTAGACCTTTTACTTATTTCTTCTTGAGAGTTGAGCTTAAAAAATTCCAAGGAGTGGGATTGTATTTTTCTCTTTAAATTTTTGTCATGATTCCTTATACAACCCTAACAAAATTATTATATCAATTTCACCATTGTCAATTACATAAACATTAATTATACATTATCAAAATATTTTAAAAACCTTAGTTCAAGCTACGCGCCTCGTTCATCTTTGACATTAACTTAGGTAGAAATTATTTTTCAAAGTAGCTAGGGATCTAAACATTTCAGTCAAACAAACCACTGCCATGGATCATACACTTGTCATGATACACATTAATTTATACCACCTATCATTGAACCAACGCGCTTCCGTTCGCAGTTCACCTTTTTGCACCGAGATTATTCAACGCCATAGACTAGCCAATAGGAGTAAGGACTCAAATTACCAATAAAACAGCATATTTAAAACACAGATATGACGATAACCGTTTGAAATTGGAATGAGACTTCGCTAGTCACCACTAAATCCATATGTAGTTTAAAATGTACAGCTCAAGCTGATTCACTTCTAATCACGAAACAACACTCAGTCCACTATAATATATAAGATTGTGGTGTTTTCAAAATGATTAGGTATGCTTCTCACGTGGCAATGGTCATGGTAAGCGATTGGTTAGTGGAAACCACAACCATAACAAGGAAGAGGAGGGTGATCTTAACAATATTCATTTAAAGAAAGAAAATGAATTTCTTCAAACATATGTTGGTCACTGGTCCATTTCTTGTTTTTTTGCTGCCCAGTTTAAAGAATGCTACCTTTTACTTTGTTTTTTCTTCTCTTCTCATTATATTTATTGTCATAGATTTTTCTTTTCTCATTCTTAGGGTTGTTGCCCTTTTTGGATAATATTTGGTTTCTTAGATCATCATAACCAGTGGAAAACGTAAAAGCAATAAAATAACTGTTCTTACATGTAGAATTCAGTTTGGAAAGTCACAACTTGAATCTGGGACAACGTCACACGAAAAGAGCATCAATAGTAGAATTAGTGTTGTGATTATACCTAGGGTGCAAAGCAAAGCTCTCATATAATTGAAAATGTTATATAGAGATAATATCCACATGAATATCCTCTGTATCTAATAATAAAATGATATTTTAATTATGACTCACCTTTAACATTTATTTTTAGTTAAAAATGTCATTTTATTGGTGGACATGGAGCGTGTCCATGTGGCACTATGAGTGCATCTAGTGACAAAGACAAGTGGAATCTATAATTATGAAAAAGAATGCCTGCTAGATTTGTTCCTCAAGCACAGTGTTGATAAACGAAAAAGTTATTAGGATATATATTTCTGGGACTCATACTTTGATGCATACAAAAAAGTGGTAGAATGAAAGTGTGTTGGATTAAGTACTTATCACTAGACCAAAAGTTATAGGTATTAGCAACGGTACAATTTTATTTCTTTAAAGGATTAAAATTGCATATAGTTTGAGGGGCTACATCCATTAAAAAGGCCAGGGGCCGGGAATTTAAACCAATTGAATCCTAAGGGTGATGCTAGCTAGCTAAGTAAACCCAACAATCTCCCCCCTCCAGTGTTAGCTGAGGGATTCAAACCTATGACCTCACACTAATACCACTTGTTGGACCTAGCACTTGCCACTAGGACAAAAGTTATAGCTGCCAGCAAAGGCGCAACTTTATTTCCTTAAATGGTTAGAACCATATCTAACTTAAAGGGCTGCACTCATTACAGAGGTCATGGGCCAATAAGTTAAGCTCATCGAATCCTAAAAGTGATGCTAGCTAGCTAATTAAAGCCAACAAAGTTTATTGAAAAAAGACATACAGTGGGTGCCACACTTTTGTTCCTAGGATGTCCCGTAATGAGTTGGTACTTGTGTGTTCAAATAACATGTCTCGTTAATAAAATAGAGTAGGATCAATTATGATGCAGTCCAAGTATATATCAATTATAGCTTATATGGGATAACTGTATATACACTCTTGTTGCTTGAGGCAGCTTATATCAATTGGGCTAAGCTATGGGGCCCACAAAATTAGTTTAGTACATAGCTTCCCGAGCTTGTACATAGGCCAAGGACTAGGAGCCAAGCTCAAACATTATGCGCTTTATGGAGGTCTTCAAGGCCCACTGCTTTAGCTATTAAGTGATAGTAATTATGGGAGATCTTGTATGTCCAAATGGGAAGCAAATATTCTATCCTTTTTTCCTGTCCTACTCTATATCCCCTCAATAAAATTTTGACACGCGTACAATGATGACATCACCCATGATCTTTTATCCAACCAATATTTTAATTTTCAGTTACCCATGATTTCGATACATAGTAAAACTTGATTGGAGGAACAAAGAGTAGGATAAAGAGAGGGGTTAAAAGAATTGGATCCATCCAAATAACACATGTTGACTAGAGCAGAGACATTCACTCTCCAATCACCATAATGAGGCTTTTAGTGGGCATTTGATTGAAGTACGTGACCCCTAACTGCCAATGTAGTCAATGGTGAGGGTTTAACATCTTTTAGTAGAGAAGATTGTTATTGTTGGATTTGTAGGTGGAAATGTGCATGAGAAGGGGGTTGGATCATGCTTGCTTCATTTTATTTCTCTGAAACAATTAAATCAAATATTATCAAGTATAAAACTTGTAGTGCAGCGAAAACTCAGTTAGTAGTTTCACAAAGTAGCTTTCTAAAGCATAAATAAGAAAATGGAAAAAAATATTATATCGGCATATAATGAATAATAACACGTAACAGAGAAATGTAAAGAAGATCAAAGAAAGGAAGATGTGACACCAATATTTTTATACTGGTTCAGCTAAAACTGCCTACATCCAGTACTCAACAAATGTTGAAATTCCACTAAAATATCTTTCTCAACCCGATAAAGAAGAAATGGATAGTCTTTACATTAGCTTTCCTAAGCTCTCATTTGTGACCAATAGATAACCCTTGCTTCCAAAAATTGAGCAGTTCTTCACCAGCCGAGTAGTTCTTCCCAACCTCTCCAAGCTGAACTGTGACCAATAAACCACCTGTTACTGACATGTTGAAAGTAGTCTTTAACTACTCTTTCCAAGCTAAATCGTGATCAGCAACAACACCTCACTATCGCATTACAAGTAGTTTTACATTCACTTCTCCAAGCTATCTCACAACGATCACTATAGGATCAAGGATACAAAGGTTTTGAGTTTAGGTTGCCACTCAAACTAACTTACACTCAAGTTTCCTTAACATATGCATGAAAAGACCCTGGGAAAAACTTGAATGACTTTCTTCTATCATTTCTTCCTAGGAAGAACATAAATCTATTTAAGAACATAGAAGGAAGATTTTTACAAGTAAGGAATCTGATTACATTATGATATGAACCTTACTCGAGATGAGAAGAGATTTTCACAGATTTTTCTCTTTTATGTGTGGAGTCTCTCTCTTTTTCGTTTGAGCACAACATCTTTATTTAAGAAAGGCCTTCCTTGAGACCTTTGCCTTGGTTTTTCTTCCAGGGACACGTGTTGATCATCCATTTTGTGTCTTGAAAAGATAGTCTAGAAGTGTAGCCTGTCTATCTGTCAGATCAGTTTGTAGAAGCCATTATGAAATAGAGGTTTCTGATGTTCGTTAGAAATCACTCTTACTTTCTGAACCATGGAATCTGAACTTTTTCTTCTAAATCTTTGGATTGTTGACTTCAAAGATAAAGGAGATGGTTAACCGATTCTAACACCGGGATTTGACTCTTTCAAATTCAAATTCAAATTTGAAATTCAAATTTCCCTCTATTTCTAGTAACGTTCAGTGCTCCACAGTGAAATAAGCTTTCGGACGTGCGGTAACAAATCCTTGATGATTTCTTTCTTTTCTGATCTACAATCTAAACCTTATGATGATGACTGATTTGTGATTGAGCTAATTGAAGATAGTAAAACATCTGGTCTTTAGAAATTACTTGATATCTTTATTGTGAGCATACTTTCTGATGTCCAGTGCTACTTTCTGAAATCTTAAGACTTGGTTTCTTGTAGTGTATATATCTTATTCAAATCGACAGCTATCTATTGCTTGAATAAGGATATAATTTCACTTCTTTTCAATTCATATCTCGTAACATGAGATAAACATGTTTACACATGCAGAGTGAAATATATTCTCATTTGAGTAAGCCTTGCTCTTACTAAATAATAGAATCCTATATAATCTTACAAGAAACTCAAGACAACTATTAGTCATTCTTCAAAGTATTTTCTTTAAATTGGCTTTGTTGTCATTCAAAACTAATTAGCACATTTTGATACGGTTTTGGAGCTAATAATCTCCCCCTTTTTTATGACAATAAACCAATTTGAAGAAAATCTTTTGAAGATATATTGAAAGAAATATTACTAAATTATAAGCATGATAGTTTATATTCTTTTAACCTTGTCATTGAAAGTGATTTTGAGGAAGTCCTTTTCTTTAGGCATGATATGGATTTTAGCCTTAAGTGACTTGAATCATAGCTATTGTTGTTTTACTTGAAGCTTAGGTCAGGCGTAGCGTACTTTCTAAAGTTAATCAAAGCAGTATGTTTAAGAAGGAAAATGTTTAAGCCTAGATTACACAAACAACTTGATATTTGGTCATAAAAAGAAACTTTCTAAAGATCTATGTACTTGAAAAAATTAACAAGAAATACTTGTGATATTTTATCTTGATTAGATTTGTTTTCAGCAGTTCTTTATCCAAAAGAATTTTTGAAAGGAATGCTCAAGGATATATGATAAGCGTATCAGAGCATTCGTGATTTTGGAGAAAAATACATTGATGCTTATATAGTTTCTTGTGCTTAGAGAAACCTTAAAATGATAATATCAACATATTGTTATGCAAGATTTCTCAAACTCATCAGGGATCAGCCCCAGAATTAGTAAGGATGAGCTTTTTGTATTGAGCTATAAAACTTTTCTCATAAGTATCAGAGCAAGAAAAGATATTTGCAAAATAGAGGTATATGATCTTTTAAAAGAAATTTTTCTTACTGATACATATGTGAAACAAAAACATAACGCATTTTGTGACATGTAAACACAGCACACTTCAAGAGAGTTCAGAATCTTGTTAACTGATCTTAGTTGTATTAAGACATGTAAGCGTGAGTTTGTGAAAACTTGTCAAAAACTATACACAACTATATTCTAATCAAGTTATACACAACCCTTTAAAAACATCTCATATGTGTGTCAAAGATAATGTATTCTGTAAAAGTTAAAGAAAATCGACTAAGCACATCATGCATATTAAGGCTCAGCAGATTAATACGAGTATCAGAGTAACAAACAACTTGTGCTTTTAAAAATACTTGCCAAAGGTAATCATAAAACACATGTAAGCTAAGTATCCCAGCATATTGATGATTAAACAAGATAATGCATATGCATAAGAGATGAGAAGCAGACATTTAATAGAAGATATATGATTAGCTGAGCATAAAAAAAGCATCGATATGGATCAGAGCTTGAAAAATGTATCGGAGTGTAAAGGAAACAGAGAATGAAACATGAATGACATACATGCATCATAAAAGATCATGATATATATATATATATATATATATATATATATATATATATATATATATATATATATAAGCAGAGAAAGAAGAACGATTTATATAAAACCATCAAAAGCTAAATGTCAGGGATATATAAAAACATATAGAATATCAGAAGAAAAAATGCATGACGAACAAAAATATCTAAGCTCCCCCTCAATATAAGCTCCCCTTGAATTCCATAGCACTTGATTTTGTTCAATTATACTCTTCTCCCCCTTTTGGCATCATCAAAAAGGTGTGCTTGGAAACAGACACTGCAATATCTAAAGAATCTGAAGTTGCAGATCTTCCATTTGTCTGAGCTAGGCACCATGTTCTATAATAGTTACCTCAAATCTATCCTGTCTAGAGAAAATCTCGCCCAGATTCCGCAGGATGACCTAATAGCTTGCTGAAGACTCAGTTGAGGATGAAGGCAGTAGATTGATAGGTGCAGGAGCAACTCTAGAAAATAGCTCAGGAATGTTTAGGGGTACAGTCTCCCTTGACTTAGCTGAATTAGCTTGAGTCTTATCTTGTGTAGTAGTTAGAGGTGAAGAAGATTGCCCATGACCATTTGCAGCTATGGCAAGAGTAGAAGCAAAGGCAGCAGGAGCAGGGATAGACTTAAAAGTAATAGCAACAATATCTAAAATCTGAGTTATGGAAGGAGAAGCAACCTTTTGAGTTGTAGCAATAGAAGAAAGGGCATCTTGAACTGACACAGAAGTAGTAGCTTCTTTAGTTGGAGGAGCTTTAGCTCTAGATGTCTTATCCCTTTCTTCCTCTATTTGAGTAATGCGGATAGAAAAAGGTTGAGGCACCATTAGAATAAGGGTAGATTCTGGTTCAAGTACTTCTTCATTAGGCTCATTGACAACGGACTAAAGGTTGGAGAATAGCTCATTGACAAAGAAGTTTAGGCAATCTATACCTTTTTCTTCTGATTGTGGCTTTGAATCCTCAGAATTTGACATTAAGGGTAGCACTTGGCTTATAGTTATAAAATCCTCAGAATCATCAAAGGTCATTTCTTCAGTAGTAATAGGTTTTGGAAAGGAGGTATACCCAAATTGTTGAGACATAGGTTTTGAAGGTTATTTTTCAATAACCACAAAGGGTTTAGGATAAACATTGATTCCTCTGCTACTAGATCCCTGAATTCCATTGGCCTCTTCCATTTTCCTTGCTTCTTCGAGTTTCCTTTTCTCTTGTCGAATCTATTGCTCTTTGAGGATAAGGTCAGCCTCTTCTTCATCTTCTGAGGGCTCGGACTCTCTAGATGCAACTGCTAGGTGCACTGCTTCACTTATATCTTTGAGAATGAGTGCAACTCTTGGAACCTCTTTTGGAAAAGACTGATACTTCTTCTTTTGAATTTTCTTTTGGATGGGAATTTTGTCAAGTCTGCCTTGAGGAAGGTCATTTTCTGATGTCTTCATCTCAGTTTCAGAGGGCTTTTGAATTCTTGTGAGCTTTTGCCTTTTAGTTGAGTTCCTTTTGCCTTTCAAAAGGAACTTGGACAGAGCCTCTTCAAACTCTTTTTCTTTAGATGTCTACTCAGCTTTTCCTGAACTCTCTAAGCTGCTTTTAGAAAGAATAAACATCTTCTTAGATTTTCTTTTCTTCTATTCTCTTATTTTCTTTGTGTCCCTTATAGCCTCTTCTCTTCCTTGGTCTCATTAATCAAGAGGCTTGTCTTTTTAGAGCTTGTTTTCACAGGAATAGACTGGTTTTCTTCTTTGACCTGGGGGAGTTGCTAGTGTAAGTGGTACCTGGCACATATTCAAATCATTCTTCTGTCAGAGGGTATCGAAAGTGCTAGAAAATCTTTGTCAACAACATCCCATAGGGAACTCCATCAGTTCTTCTTTTTCTCCTTTATAATAGCACTGAGCATGTAGTCCATTATCATCTTAGGTAGATTTACTTTTCGTTTGTCATCAAATAGAAAGTTAGCATACAATCCATTCCCAGTAAAGCATCTATACTTCCTCACCTAGGAAGAACAGTGAATCGAACCACAGTAAACATTTTCCTTACCCTAGAACTAAGCAAGACAGTAGTAATGTTACTAGGCTTGTATTTTGTTGAATCGATAAGGTATTTTGAAACTTCTTCAGCACTCACACCAAGAGACTTGAACCATTCTTCATCAGCTAAATAGTTGACTCCAGTAGGAGCCCTAACCACAGTAGCTAGATCCAACAACCCTATTTCCATGAAAGTATCCCTAATAGAGGTTGAGGGGGTGGTTCTATATTTTGCCTCTAGAAAATAGTAGAAACCAATGACCATTCCTGGAAAAATCCTATTAGAAATGTCCAGAAAGTGTTCCCATCCTTGGAAGGTAAACACTTCCTTAAGTATTTGATCTTGATTTAATAAGGAGTTGTTTAACCTTTTTCCAGGTGCTATAGTTCTTTAAGAAAATTCTTCCTCATAAATCTCTTGCATATGAGGTTCATTCAACATAATAAAATATCCTCGTTTTGATGAAGATCTATCTATTTCTCGTCCTTCAGCCATTGTTAAGGGAGAAAAAGGCTTGGAGATGATAAAAGGTAGAAAGGTGTTAGGGTTTTGTGAAAAAGGAGAGTTGATTATTATTGTAGGGATGAGGGTTTATTGAGCAAGGGTTTACTAATTCAGAAAAGAGAAACCGATTAAGGTAGCGTGTTTGGAAAGATAAAGGTAAAGGTGATGTGTGAGGAATGGAGGTTTTTAAGGGATGTGACATGGCTGACTGAAGGTGGAGTGAGGTAGGAGAGAGAAACACAAAAAAGTAGGAATTATCCTACCTTTTCATCCTTCTTTTAGAAAGCAAGTTTTCTTACTCTTGTGATCACTATCTGAAGAAGTTACTTTCTGAACTTCACAGTTTACTTTCTGACCCTCTAAAGAATCTTCATGAACTCATCACAGACTCATCTTCTTATACTGAATTCTATGCTTCCATATATCCCTTATTTTCTAACCCTCAATTCTTTTTTCTAATCAATTCGTCTTCATTCTGATCTTGCAAACTGCACTTTTGAAATTGTATCTTGACTGACTGATGTTGTGACCAACTAGCTGATCAAATAGACTAAACTTCTACTGTTCTTGCAAATTGACATATTGTATCTTCAAGAGAATACTCTTTCTAATGACTTTTGATGGCTTTGCTAGGTCTTTAGATGGGAGTTATGAAGAGAGAATGCCTAAAAATGTTTTATGCGTGAATGCTTATGAGAACGTGAAAACTTTTAATGGAAAACCTTTTCAAAAAACAGAAAAGCATACAAGACATCTTTAGCAATAGATATTGTTAATACATCTTGACCCAAGGTCTTTAGTATGTACATCTATTAAATCAACATCTCCATTTTAAACAAGATATAGAATAAAAAGGATTTTGCAATACAAACTTGGATTTAGAGTGCGGAAAGAATTTTTGATGAGATAAATAACACTAGTATTATAAGAAATATGAAATACCTCAAGAGATTATCTTCTAGTTAATTCCTTATCCACAGCATCTGGGTGCTTTTTCTTTCAGCCCTTTCTTTGGAGAAGTTAGCAGCAACAAGTAGCATTCTGGTGCAAAGGCTTCATCATAATTCATTTTTTATTGATAGATATAACCTTGTGCAGTCATGCTTGCCACGATGATGTCAGCTTTATCCAGATATCCCTGAGCATGTACTTTGTACTGATAATGATGTTTCAACATGTTGTGTAGACCTTGCCTTTCTCTCAAACTTAGTCAGCTTATTTAGCATAACATCCACCTAACTTTGATTATTCAAGGGCTCTTCAATACATTCAAGTTCAGAGGTGGAGATGAATGCACAATTGAGGTATTTCCAAGGAATGACCTAGTTCTCATATCCTTGGCAGTGTTTCCATGAACTTTGTATTAAGAAGACTATCTTTAAAAACAGAGACTCTCTTATAGTTTTTGTACATTGAGATTCTATAGCTTTTCCTTTATCTTCAGATTGCTCGTCTTTTGAGTTCAGAAAAAGTCATTTTCTGATGGCTTGGGAGTTCTGAACATGCTTTCTGAAATGATAATGTCCTGGAGCTCATAGTTTGATGGTTTGGCTTTTCGTTTGCTAGCTTTTCGGGAACTTCCTTGAAGTTTATTTTCTCAGGACTTTCCTCAAGATCATAGAGGTTATCAACAAGATCCTCTTTAAGTTTTTTCATCATAGTATTTGAGAGATTTTGACTTTCTGAGTGATTTATTCTTCGAGTTCAATGAAAAACTCTTAGGCTCAGAACAAGGTATCTAGAATGATAATCATCTATTTGCTCCTTGATACTTCACCATAGAATCTTTTCAGATATATCTACAAGAAAAGAATTTGATTTCGGTACCCAAACTTTCTTGGGTCTTTTTGGTTAGCTTCAGAGAGAGATATTTCAACTTTTTGAGTAGATTTCTTTCTCAAGATCCATTTGTTAGGCAGGTATCTCTTCTTATAATAGTGAGAGCAAGAAATAGGATATAAATATAATAGATGAGGTTGCATAGCTTTTTCGTCTTCTATTCCTCTGCATATCCTAATCTAATTTTCTGAAACTATACATGCTGACCATTTTCGTAAAACAAAGTTTTTTAAAATTTTATCGAATGTTCCAGGTCAGATCGTTAGAATCCATGAAGCCTTCTCAAAGATCCAAAAATCACTTTCTAACATTCTTCATATTTCTTTTGGAGGCTTGAATTTTATAGAACTTGAAAAGAAGGAATTTCCTTGAAATATGTTTTTCTTTCAGCTTTCCAGCTTATGGCTTTATCATCTCAAGTTTTCATAGCAATCTTATGAGTTCCTTGACTAGTTTGAGATATACAGAAGAATAAGCTTGAGAAACTTCTAGCAACTCATCAAATAAAGTATTTAATACATTATATGAAGAATCATATGCAGATACATTTACCTTGCTTATTTCTGTTGTAGTGCCCTTAGTCATGAAACACTAAATGGCAGCATTCTCTAGCTCATCATGACTTTTTGACTTGTCTTTTTCGATTTCAAAGATATTCTAGGTAGCCAACACTCTCCTTCTTGAAGATGGGATATAACTGTGATGTTCTAAGCTTAGAACTCCTAATACATGATGTTTCTTTTTACTGTAGTAAGCAGATAACTCATTTTAAGGTAATCTTTTGCGCTTTTTGTCTTTCCTGAGATGATGTCTCTCTTTTTCTTTGTTTTAGCCTTTTCAGACTTTTGACATTTTTCACAGATATAGAGATCTCATTTCCATATTCAATCTCAGACACACACACACACACACACACACACACACACTCAAATCTTTCTACTTCATATGAAGTTTCAGCAATTTTAGCAATTTTCATTTCTTTGGCGTGCATTGCATATGATATGATAACCTTAGGATCAAAGATTTCTTAAAATAGTTTAAGATCTTCAAACATCATGCATAGTTTATTCCTTATAGCCTTTCATATGTCACAAGCAATATATATATATGAGTCGTATTCATCTTCTGCTTGGTACATATATGAACAAAAGCTTAGCTTAGCAGAACAACTAAACTCTTTCCTTTTTGTTGTTCTTGTCCACCGGTCTTCTAGAATCCCTTTAACCATTTGAGTGTGTTGTGCCAGATCCTGGTACCTCGTCAGCAAAAGATAGTCAATTGATAGATTGATCTTGTGTAGTGGATATATGTCATGTTGTCCTTCAAATCTTTGTCCTCTGCAATCGTTGGATTGCTCAACCCCTTAAAGGTCTAGCTCTAATACCACTTGTAGGTGGAAATGTGCACGAGAAGGGAATTGAATCGTGCTTGCTTCATTTTACTTTTCTGAAACAATTAAATCAAATACCATCAAGTATAGAACTTGTAGCGCAGCGGAAACTCAGTTAGTAATTTTAGAAAATAGATTTTTAAAGTATAAAATAAATAACAAAATGGCAAGAATATTATATCTACATATAATAAATAATAATGAGTAACAGAGAAATGTAAAAAAGATCAAAGAGAGGAAGATGTGACACAAATATTTTTATACTGGTTAGGCCAAAATTGCCTACATCTAGTACTTAACAAACCTTCAGGCTCCACTAGAACATCTTTCTCAACTTGAGAAAGAACAAAGGGATAGTATTTACATTAACCTTCCCAAGCTCTCATTTATGACCAACAGAAAACCACAGCTACCACAAATTGAGTAGTTCTTCACCAATATCTCCAATCTAAACCATGACCAGTAAACCATTTGTTACTGACAATTGAAATTAGTATTTAACTAGTCTCTTCAAGCTAAACCGTGATTAGTAAGAACACCTCACTGTCGCGTTGCAAGTAGTTTTATATTAGCCTCTCCAAGATATCTCACAGTGATCACTACCGAATCGAGGTCATGAAGATTTTGTGTTTGGGTTGCCACTCAAACTAGCCTACACTCAGATTTCTTTAACATATGCATGAAAAGATCCTGGAAAAAACTTGAATGACTTCCTTCTATCATTTCTTCCTAGGCAGAACATAAATTTATTTAAGAACGTAGAAGGAAGATTTTTATAAGTAAAGAATCTGATTATATTATGATATGAACCTTACTGGAGATAAGGAGAGATTTTTGCAGAGTTTTCTCTTTTATGCGTAAAGTCTCTCTCTTTTTCATCTGAGCACAGCATCTCTATTTAAAAAAGTCTTCCTTGCGATTGTTGCCTTTTATTTGTTCTTCTAAGGACACGTGTTGATTATCCATTTATATCTTGAAAAGATAGTCTAGAAATGTAGCATGTCTGTCGGTCAGATCAGTTTGCAAAAGCCATTGTGAAATACAGGTTTCTGATGTCCTTCAGAAATCACTCTTACTTTCCGAACCATGGTTTTTGAACTTTTTTTCTAAAACTTGGGATAATTGACTTCAAAGACAAAAGAGATGATTAACCGGCTTCTGACACTAGGATTTGAAAGTCAAATTCAAATTTTCCTCCATTTCTAGTAACGTTCAGCGCTCCATAGTGAAGTGAGCTTTCTAACATGCGGTAAAAGATCCTTGATGATTTCTTTCCTTTCTGATCTTCAATCCAAGCTTTATGATGATGACTGATTTGCGATTGAGCTGATTGAAGATAATAAAACATCTGGTCGTCAGAGATTAGTTAATATCTTTATTGTAAGCGTACTTTATGATATCCAGTGCTATTTTCTGAGTTTCAAGACTTGGTCCTTATAGTGTTGATATCTTCAAATTGTTAGCTATTTATTGCTTAAATAAGGATATAATTTCACTTCCTTTTTAGTTCATATCTCATAACTTGAGATAAACATGTTTACACATGCAGAGTAAAATATATTCTTGTTTGAGTAAGTTTTGCTCTTGCTAAATGATACAATCATGTTATAATCTTATAAGAAACTCAAGATAACTATTAGTCGTTCTTCAAAGCATTTTCTCTAAATTGACTTTGTTGTTATTCAAAACTAATTAGCATATTTTGACAGGGTTCTGGAGCTAACAGGATTGATATTGTTAAAGGGGGTTTAGTCTTCACACTTCTCGTTTTTACAAATTTCCTTGTATTCGGTGTCATACCGATCAAGCTTGCAGCTTTAATGTGTGTACATCACTGCTCTTTGTTCTAAGTTCTAAGATTACATTCTTTTCCGAGACCAGGCTCATTCCTTTTTGGTGAGTTCCTAGTTCTCTTTGCCTTATTATGTGACTTCCCATCATTTTGCTATGAACACTAAGATAGTTGATTCAGATTGGATGTTTTGACGGTTTGCTTTCTGTCTCCAATTAGCGACTTTGGACCCATTCCCCTTTTTGTGACCCTATTTTCTTTTTCTTTTGATAGGTATCAATAAAGTGTAGGACAATCGAGGATATTGAGTTGATCCCTTGCAGTTAAATACACCTTGAGGTCTAGGAAGTTGTGTAGTCCTTGTATGATGACAGGGAGAGTCTTGAAAAAAATATAAGAAATAGTAAGATCTCAACTTCTAGCATGTGGAGGATATGCTCAAGTGCCATTATTGATCTCCTTATGAGAGGTTGTGCCTTTATAGGATTGAGTTTTGTTTATGTAATGAACAATATAACCCGATCTTAATAAGGTCAAGAGTCAAGTATATCATTTTTTTGAGACTCACCAACCTATTACCTGACCTAGTTTGTTCAACATCACCTTCTTCTTTCTCAAAAATAAAAAAAGAAAAAAGAAAATCAACTTTCCTGGAGAGCTTAATAACAGATAGAGAAACACCAAGCAATGTCCAGAGGAAAAAATATAAATATGGAGCACTTTTAACATATCTAACATTATTGTAACTCTTTTGCTTCACCTTCGCCATCTGTCATCCCCTTACTAGTGTTGTTGTTTCATGTAGGCCCCCGGTTTGCTTGTCCTGGCACTCTGCGACTCACACCGTTATGCTTAGCCTCTCCCCTACCGGCCCCTATCGACCGCGCTTGTACTGCTTTTTGGTACATTCGCACATTCACTTGCCATTGCACTATTGTCGCACTTGTGCCTTGCTGCATTCTAGAGTCATGCTTGGCTATGAATGCTTGCTAGAGTTGTTCTGGTCTGTTTACTAGAGAAGGGAAGGAATGACTTTTCTGTGTTTCCCATTCAATAAAGGAAGAGTTTTCATTCTTTCTTAAATTTGTTTTGAACGGATCAATGTGGATGTTGTAACAATATTCTAGCCCTTATTCATCCCTTGTCCAACCCAAATAACCGAATTGGTTTGATTTGGGTTGAACAAACAAATTTGCTATACCAAACCCAACCAAACCTCTGACAACTTGATTTGTCTGGGTATTATTTTTCCCTTAACTCGACCTGTGAACAACCTTAATTGGCATGACAACCCCTCCCCAATTTCTTAGCGTGGAGTGCAGTTCTTTGTGCCTTGAGAACTTGTTTTTCACTGATATTTTCAATGATCATGTCAATCCAAAGACCCCTTCTCTCCTTCATTATGTTTCTTTTGTGGGATGTCGACTCGGACTGGGAGTTGGAGCACTCTGCAAAATGAATCTTGTATATTTTCGTACTAATTGAGCAAGTCTTTACTTTCCACATCTTAAATGGCTCCAGAATTATTTGACTATGAGCTTAATGCACATATGGCAAGGAAAACGGTTGCTACTACTTCCAGCCGAGCTCTTGCCTAATATTTGACATATTTTGTTGAATTATGTTTATCTTTTGGTCTCAAAGTAAAACTTTAATAAAAGTAAATCTTTTTTTATGAAAGTAAATTTTAATTTATAAATTATAAACCAGTCATACATATAATTCTTCAAGTGAATATTATGCATAAATTGCTATAATAAGAAAGGAAAAAAAAAAAGATGTGGACCACCTAGACCTTGAGTGGTGTAGTTCACTCTAGCACCACTACACCCTTCTTCTCTTCTTTCTTTCTTTTTCTTTCCTCTTCACTCTTGTAACTCTCTCTTTCTCTTCTCCTTCTCTATGCTCTGTCTCACCTCTTCTCCCTTCATTCTTCTTGTTCTTTCCTTCTACCTTCACATTTCATCACCACCACCACCACTACCACCTCCATCTTCACATCCTCCTCCTCCTTGTCATCTCCATCATCACTATCTCTTTATCTTTCTGATTCTCTCCTTAGCTCATGGTTCCTCTCTCTAAGAGAGAAACCAGTTGGAGCTGTGATTTTTTTTTGTCATTTTATCAGTCTAATGTTTCTCTAGAATTAGTAGGTAAGTGATAATCTTGCTCCATTAATCCTATCCAGCTCTCTATGTAATTGTACAAAGTAGATTTGAGGTTTTTGGAACCCTAGGTATGTAGATTTGGGGTTTTTGTGTTTTGGCCTGAATAATGTTAATTAATAATATTATTAACTTACCAATATTGTATTTATCTTATTCCTAAAGTTATAGATTGTAACATCAACTATTAGATTGATGCGACTTGGGAATTGCTCTTTAGTTCTTTGAAACTAGTTTACGGATAGATATTATGACTATAATTGTTTTTAATTATGCTAAATTAGTTCAAAATGTATTTTAGTAAATTAGAAGCTGAAAAATAATTGTTTGACTATGTTATATAAACTTGATGAAATCAAATCGATTATGTAGAGCTTATGTTTATATGACAATTGACATATGAGCCAGTATGATGCGATTTGAAAATTTGATATTATCTAAAGAAATATTGGATTTCATAGAATTAAAGTATGTGAAAGTTATTAACCTTTGTAACAGATTTGAGGAAAGGATTTGAGAATTCTGGGTGCAATCCATTTGCTAAAAATTTTATTATATATTTTGGGGAGAATCTTGGACTGGTCGATATGTAGCTAACAGTAGTAGGTGTTAGCTTTGGTGCCCTTTAACTATATATGACTAAGACCACACAATGGATTCTCTTGTTCTGTGGCTACTCATATGTGTAGGGCTGTCTAGTATTACAAACACATGAAGGAATAATGGTTTGAGTTTGAATTCTCCAGATTATCATGGATTTGATGATGATTCCCTAATATTTTCTGTAAAAGTAAAGAATTTGTTAGACTTATATAACTAATGGTTTTTATTATTGTTTTACTTATTGATGACATATTGCCCTAGAGTTGTTATAAATATTCTATTTGCCACAAAGGTACAAAGCTCACTCCCTTGTTTCCTTCCTTTTTCAAATACAAGTGTTGTTTTTGTTCCAATTCTCCAACTTCTCATCAATAGCGGATTTCTGAGTTGGTGAACCTTCTTGAGAAAGCCTAACTTTGTGTATTGGAACCTATCTTTTGAGTGTTGGCATGTTAGAATCATCCTTAATGCTCCATGTCATAGGTAGAGTCCTCAGATTATATTGATGTTTATGTTTGTGGATTTATGACTTAGCTATGTGAATTATGTTATAAAAATAATTTGTAAACTCAATTTGATATTATACTTGAACTATACTATGAAACTATGGTTGAAAGGAGTTCGAAAACTAATTTGACATTGTGTTTGAACTTAGGATTGGATTGGATGATTAGTCATGAACATATATATGTATGGCTCTAAAACTTCAGCTGTGTTATATGTTCTATCATTAGGGGTGCATTTTGATGAGAATGCTTGAAGTCTAATGTTGTAGAATTATCTGTGGTTATTGCAGATTGAACTTTTATATTTGTGGAATGTCAGAAGAACGAAAGAAACTCTTGGAATTTTTCTAGAAAAGTTGCGTGGTAAGAGTTGCAGGAGAAAGTGTTCCTTAAAAACTAGTCACGACCTAAGTTGGGTCATAATACAATTTCTTTAAAATATAAGATTATAATATAATATACGTGGATGTCTTTGTTAAGGGAGAAAGAAAGAAAAATTTTCTATGTTCAGATTTTGTAATTTACTTCTTATAATCTTATTTGATTTAAGATAAATGATCTTTCAATTATAGTGAAGCGGCCCTAAAGTGGACTTTAGCGATATCAATTTTTATTTTTTCTTTAAACACGTCAACATCAATATCTAACTATAAGTTAAATAGCATTTTGGTCTTCCTTTCAGTTTCTCTGCTCAATTTTATTAAAATTTTTAATGATAAAAACTCAGTTTTGGTTTTGGGCTGAAATTACGAAGAGAAATAAGTCTCTCAAAATTTAAAAATCTCCTATTAATCTCCCATCAATAACTAATAAGAGACATATATTATTACCTCATCTGATAACTCTTCGTTCCAATTAACATAGAAGGCCCATTAATTAAGTTGATGATATAACTCGTTTAAACCTCATGATAGCACCAACTAATGTGATTTTGGCTTGAGATGTATGAGAGTAAAGAATAAATTCGGGAATACGAGATTTACCTTGGAGGTAGAGGATACAAAACGCAGTCGATGAAAAAGGACACATAAAAGTAAAATATTGTTGTTTTGGTGAGAGAGATTATATGGTGTTGTCGATCTCAACAGAGCCAAATCAATAATTTAACTATCTTCATGTTCTTTTTCTATTAAGAAAAAACTATTATTTGTAGTCACAATATATGAAATATTATATCAATTCGCATCTTATTCACCACTTGATGAGATATGGACTCCATTTAGGGTTTACGCCCCATCTAATGGTAGATAAAATGTAAATCGACATAATATCCTATATATAATGAGTATAGACAACACAGTTAAGCTATTAAATGTTGGAATAATGAGTCACTAGATATACTACTGTGTCCCCCGTTTTAAATGGTGACAGCCTGCAAGAGGATTTTTTAAGAGAACCTGCAATTTTAATGCAAGACCACTTTACTTATTTTTTCAATTAAACCTCGAAGTTGTATTCGATCAGTTTTAGCTAGCATTAAAGTTAATCTTCAATGATATTTAGAGCATCAAAAAATTATTGAATCAGGTTTCTAGTTCCTTCCAGAAATATAATTACTTATTGTACAAAACAAATACAACTGTTACTTAACAATAAGATCTTGTTTGATGTATCATATAGAATCAGGCATGATAATATTAGATATAATAATATAAATTCTAATAGTATAGTATAATAGATCTATTGCATAAGTTTTTATGTTATCCATTGTTTGGTGTGCCACATGATCAGTGATGGACGAGTGGGTAGGCGGCGACTGACAAGATTAATTTGGGATTAGTTAAGTTCAATAATACTATATAGTGTTATAATGGCTCTTGTGACTTGATAATTTAACTCTGTAGTCATAGAATAAAAATGGTTTGATCGTGTAACATTATATTACCATATGTGATACTAAACATGTAATATAAATTGACTTTATAATATTAGCTAATACTATGAGGCTTATATTATGTATTAAATGGCCCTAAAGTTGTTAGCAATTAAGAAAACTTAAAAAAATTACTATTAAATGTTGGTATCATAGTCCCTATCTTTTGTTAAACAACATTATTTAAATCATATGAAGCATGTGATCCAACTTTGTTCTATATAAAAGTTAATTCAAGATTTAGTATACTTCTCATGTATCCAAACATGATCAGAAGTCACATGCAAGTACTAAAATATCGTCTTTCAAATGTCTATATTGTGTATGTCTATAAGGCGTCATTGGTTTATATTAATTTCTGTTTCTCTCCAACATGAATCTAATTTAGGTTTACTTAGATTTTTTGACGAAAAAGGAAGCTCAGGTGTTTATTTGAACATGTAGAAAAATTGAAAGTGTTTTTATATTCAAATATAACATTTTAAAAGCAATAATTTTATATTTGATTGATACTTTTCATGTCATAAAAATATGTTAACAGTGAAAAAATAATAACAATAAATAAAAAAACTACTATATTCCTTTAATCTTTCACTATTTTTCAAATTATGATTACTTAGAACTTAATTGATATCTACTAATTTAACTCGAATCAAGTCAACCTATTATAAAATTAAAACTTCTGAAACACTAATTTGTTTATATTCATAAAATTCAAATTCAAAATTAAATTTATTTAAAAAAATATGCGTCAAAATACTTAAACCAATCAAACGTTTAATTTTCCCTATTTTCACAACTACTCATGTGTTTTTGGAGCTAACTCTATTAAAATTTTAACATAATGTTTGAGTTTGACAATTAACATGTTGAAGCTCTTATAAATTTAATTATATATTACAATAAAACAAATGATGTTTATATGTTAATGGAATAGAAAATAATATGCACATTCTATTTTGAAAAAAATCAAGTTCTAACATATATTAAATTAAGAATCTGCCCCTTCATTATGTGAATTGTTACTGTACTATTTTGTGGGCTATACAATTTGTACTTTTGAATTGTATGCGAGAGAACACAATATCCATGCCTGAACATTCAACTGTTAGGAAATTCACAGGGGTAAACTTTTATAAACACAAAACCGTATTGGATTTTGTTGAAACAACTGGAATTAGTAGATAAACGAGGTTTATGCACCTAGAGTTGACAGTCTCAAGATATAATAACTCTGTAGCACAGTAGCACCGGCATGTGTATGTGCATCAAACTTTAAAATCCAAAATATACTAAAACAACAACAACAACAACAACAATAATAATAATAAACACTTAAGAAATTAGAACCTCGAGTAGTGTTCTCTTGAAGGTCCCTCCACTTAAACGAGTATGGAAGTTCAATCCCAGGATCCGTCAATGAATTGCTTACGAATGTGATGGTGGAAACCATGTATACTATATAATTTTTTAATTTATTAATAAGCAATAATGGCACCGCCTTCCACTTCCTTCCTTTTTTCCCTTTTCCCCCTCTTTTCTCAAAGGCAGGGGCATTGCATGTGATCCCCAGGGTGAAATCATCATAAAAACAATGACTCTGAGGCCAATTTGCATGTGAAGTACTATAGTGGAATTGCAACACCTAAACACCAAAAAGAACGGGAGTCCCCTCGTCATCATTCAGAACTATGATAGTCTACCAGCATGATCAGCTTGTCCCTGGCTTATTCGCTATTTAATTTTTATTTATTATTGAGATCATATTTCCCCTCCACTTAAGTTTATACTTTAGATTTTTCAATACAGTGTTAGAAAATCCGTAGAAATGGCAAAATAAGCTCAATTTGTTGGATTCAACTGTCTAAGCTGAAAAGAATGATAGGTGGATTAAATACTTAAATCTATCAAAATTTTTAAGTCTATCTAACTTGCCCCGCCTAAGATTTAACTTTCTGAAACTAAAACAAAATCTATCAAGTGTTTAAATTTAAAGGTAGCAAAAAATAATAGTTAGCTAACTTCAGAAAGTAAGTTTCTGAAGTGTCCAAAAACTAGAAATAACTTTAGAAAGACTTTAAAAAGATTTTAAAACACACACACACAAGTAGAGAAGAACCCACAATAATTTAAAAGAGATGGAGGGATAAGAATATCACATAGATGATTTATACTGATTTTGGTCAACTTTGTCTATATCCAGTTCTCAACAAACACTGTTGAGTTCCACTATCAGTCACTTTATCTTATAAGAGAAACTCAAATATTCTGTTTACTAGTTTTCTCAAGCTATTTCTAATGATCGGTTTATACAGTAAACTCTCACTCACAAGTAGTTTTAATCCTACCCTCTCCAAGCTAATCTTACTCGTATTACTACTGGATCAAGATATAGAAAATATAAGTTTGGTGTTTATCTCTCCAACAAATACACTCAAGTTTTGTAGGAGAAGGAAATTAAAAGTTTAAGGAATATACTTGAGAGACTTCTTTATGATCTTCTAAAGAAGAATGTTTGCTAATGGATACATGAAAGAAGGTTTTCTTTTAGAGAAATTGAAAGTAATTCAGAATTGAACTTCAGAAAGTATGAAGCATGCTTGAGAGTCTCTTGTGAGCAAAAAGCTCTTTACCTTTACTTGTTTGAATGCATTCTCCTTTTATACTTAAGTTTAAATAGGACCATTGCCTTCTTGATTTCATCTTTTCTTGACACATGTTGATCAAACTTTGTATGTTCCAGGATTTTAGATTTCATAGCTCTATCAATGACAGCTAGTGTAGTACAAAGAACCATTGTCCTTTGTTACTGAAGAGTACTTCAAAAACCATTTCTTCAAAGATAGTGTGGTTTCTGAACTTCTCTTCTTGTGAAAGCCTTATTGGGGAAGATGATTCTTCAAGTATAAAGTTGATATATTATTATCATAACTTTGAGGCTTTTGCCTCCATTGAAAGTCAAATATCCTTTTAGTTTCTAATAACCTAGTGTAGTTTCTAATGTAAGCTTTAGTTTCTGATGAACTTCTACACATTCTAAGCCCTTTAAATTTGTGCCGAGCTTCTTTCTGAGATGAATGATGATCTTCAAGTAGTATTGTTCTTCTAAAATGAAAAGCACAGATGAATATGGTGATTGATGTGCTTGATTTTATCATGAGAGAGCATTTTCTTGACTTGCCATGCTATTTTATGAAGTTATGAATTAGTTTCTGAATATCTAGACTTGCTTGTTGATGCTTTAATCGGTTTTCTCAAGTTTCTTACATACTATAATTCATTTTTTGAACTATTTTTCAAATTCTTAAGAGTTTAAATCTCCTTGAATGAGATTTATCATGTTGAATCATGAAATATATATCAAGAATTGAATTATATGTATATGAGAAAATTTTTGTTAAGCACTTTGACAATCAAGCAAACCATTAGTTATATCTTTAAAATATTTTAACAAAATTTGTTTTGTTGTCATTCAAAACTCAAACTATGATAGTTTTCTTAAGAGTTTTGGAGCTAAAAAGAAGTTCATCTTTTTCATCTTCATCATCATTATTATCATTAATTTTGTTGTACTTACTTGTCCCAAAACGATGACTTGGGCATTTCCTAGTCACAAAAAGTATATTAGTGGGAATGTATGTATCTATTACTCCCCTTGAATGGATTAGATCATCCACTTGATAAACTTCATCAGTTACTCCATCAGCTTCAACTCAGGCCCTTGCTTTCATTTCAATTACCATGCACCCTCCAAATTGATTTATGTAATGTAGATAATATACATATCCAGCATTTTGGGAAATAATAAATGGATCATAACTTGCATATCCTTTTTGGAATGGTTGTTCTGAATGATTTTATTGCTTTTGTGTTTACATACTCCTACTTGAACATTGTGGATCATATCATTCACAATTGAATAACACAACTCATTAAGTTGACCAACGTACTCTAACTCAAATATCTACTTAACCACACTAATGCCAACTCTGCATTTAACACAAACACCACTATTATTGGTTTTTCCCCTCTAGAACATTTGGCTATGCAGAACTTGTAGATAGGCTAATTATCAACTTTTTTTTAAGACCCCAAGCTAAATTATCCAAGTGGGTTTTTACTATATCACTACTCATATCATGCATCTATGCATATCTTGAAATATCAATCTTTTTTATAACAAAAATTATTAGAAAAGAACAGTCATGCATCCATTGAATAACAAAATCACATACATAAGATTTGAACCAGGCTAGAAATTAATTTTTGAAGAAATTCTTGACCGTATACTTATTCAAAGTACATGTTGGCATTGCATCTAGTACAACAAGTACACTTTAACATAGTTTAATAATTCATAAGAATCCACTTATATAACACTCCAATTTTTCACCTGTACTAATTACCAAAACGCTCTCGATATAATTATTTGTTGATTTTACTCAAGTTTTTGTCTATACTCAAATTTTTATGTTGTGTGGATTAGGATATTACCTTAGATTTTGCCACTAAATAATATTTATACGGTATTTGGTACAAAAATTCAAAGACCATAAGAAAATCTAGATTTGCTTATACACTACCTAAATATAGTACCACTAGGTCTTGCCCTTTTTTTAAAAGAAAAAATTCATTAATAAAAAAGCCCTATGACACTTACAAATAAAAAAGATACATTAGATCCAAATTGAATGAGAAACAAATGCCTCACACACTCTTGACTAACAACTGAAAGCTGGTTCTACTTCTTGCTCAAAGACTATCGATATCCAAGCATTTTTCGCATCAAAGACCATCACAACGAGTGCTGCAGCTTGAAGAAAGTATTATGCCTTTTTTCAACATAGATTTGAATACTTCTGTATTTGTGAGACTATAAAAAGGAAAATACTTATAAGGGGAAACCAAAACACCCATAAAATGGGAAAACAAAACATCCACAAAGAGAGATAATGAAAACAACACAAAGGGGACAACAAAACAAAACACAAAACACGAAAAGAAAAGAAAATGGTGGGCAAGCCACCTAAGAATAAAGATGGCAGCCCCTCAATAATATTCACACAAGAGAACAAGGACACTTTAGCCACGATGGTATATTATAGGATACACTTCCTAGTAGAAATCATGTATGAAATATAAGATATCTATTTTTTTTAGAGTAAATATTTACTTTATCCTTAGAAGAAGCAAGTGATAGTAATTTAGTTTCTAAATTTTTTTTAATATCAAATGTCTCCAAAAGTTAAAAGGTGACCTCATATTAGTACCTAAAAGTTTTTAAATATTAAATATGTTTTTGTTTTACGGGATTTTGGCTCTTACTATTGATAACAAATAATTGACGATTTCTACTTTGCTTCACAGATCCCAATTTAAGGTGTGGAGTGAAAGCGACTCCGCTTATGGATTCTCATATTTCAGAATTATGTCAAAGTGACTTCGAGAATTTTGTGTCTATTTAGTCAACCGACAATTGTTTTGGTTCATGACAATAAGTAATAAAGCATAAAGAAAGAATGAAGAAAGAAGCAGAAAAATTGATAAAAGATTAAAGAATTAAAAAGAGAAAGAAAGATAAAAAAAATTACGAGATAGCTAGATGAGAAAAGAAATAGAAATAATAACCTAAAAGGAATGTCAATAATATATCGATAGAATGTTAATAAATGAAGAAGGAAGTAAATTACAAGAGACATTTTTAGAGAAATTTACCTGCAATGGTTTATTGAAGTTAAAATATGATGCTTAATTTACTCACTAAAAGATGCATGCGATATTATATAAGTTCTTGAAAACTTATATTTTTATCGTCATAAAAGAGAGGGACTTATTTAATGTTACATTTATTTTTTTCAATGATCAAAGTGAGGTCAAATTTTAAGTTTCACCAACCATTAAATGTTAGGATTAATTCAATGTCACATCTTAATATTCAAAGATATCTTTGATGTCAAAAAAAAATTGAAAAAAGTTAAATTAATATCACATGTATGAACAAAACAAATAGTTAATGCATGTACGTATAATCCCTTTTTTTTTTGGGTAAGTAGTAATGCCTCTCTCTGATATTACATCATGCCCCTAAAATTAATTTGTACCTTGGTAGCAATTCCTATAATACAGAAGCAATAGTCGGTATATTAAGCACTAAAATAAATGATCATCTGCTTATATATGTCTACTGTGCTCTTCATCACACAACGTGGGATGTTGACTGTTGCTACCTAAGGAAGATTCCAACCCTCTGATTTTGGTTGAAGCCTTGCATTTAATGCATTACATGAAATAGAAGCGACTTAAAATATTTGACATTTCATTTCAAAGCACATTGTCTGCATTTCAATCCTCCATTTAATGAGGATATATAAAAAAATCTTGTCAGTGTTTAGTTTAAGCCTCAGGAGTTAATATGTTGGTCGATTCTATAATATTGGTCCCTTTAGGAGTCTCAGACGAAAAAGCTCACATTTCTTTATGAAATAAAAAATTCAAAGCTACACAAGAAAAATAAAAAAAGTCCAGACTTTGGAAATATTAATTGAGTATTTGAAACCTTTATTGAATAAAGGCTGTTGTGACAAAAGTGAGATTTTGTAATATTGAAATAACTGCATTTCAGCACTAGTATCATTCTGCAGCATATCTATTCAACTTAAAGTACAATCATAGAGTTGGATAGTGGTGCACCTTGAAGGAAAAAAATTAAAGAAAAAAAAAATTGAAAAAGAGATGGAAAAGTTATGGTCACGTATTTTTTTACTTTAAATTATTACCTTGGAATCAGGAAAGAAAAGCAGTGTGAAATACTGAATAAGCGGTTGCCTGTCATAGTTTGAGAAGCGAATAACGAGCAACGGGACAAATGATTATAGCCAAATGTCCCCCTTAGAATCCTCCTTAGTGTTAGTGCCATTTGTTATTATTGCTCCCACACATTGAAAATAAGGTTCAGCTGCTTGCCATAGAAATTAAGATGGAAGAAGGTAGTACCATTCATGAATCTTTCTCTGTTGCCGCCTTTTCAATTTTTCAGTTGTTTCTCTTTCAGTTTTTTTTTTTTGGTGATTTGAAATCTTTATAATTATATATTTATAAATACACATAAGAAATCAATGACAGTTACAATATAATAAAAATATAAATTTAATAAAAATAATTAACGCATAAATTATAGTTATATATATATATATATAAAGAATGTCTATGATGACATTTTTTTCTGAAATTAATTTTTATAAAATATAAATGTAAAGGAGTTTTATATTATCATCTACTCATGTTTTATATATGTGACTAAATCAAATACTTTTATTGATATGTCAATATATATAATTAAATGATTATGTAAAAATTTTCACACTGATAATATATTTTGAGTAAAATGCACTTAACTCCCTTACGATATTAAAAAATAACACTCCACCACCCCATTAGTTTTAAAAACCTCCACTCCTCCCTATCAATTGTAAAATAATAATGAGTTCAATTTCCATGCATATATAGCCTAAAATAAAATATTGGATTACAAATTTTCACCTAACTTGGCATTCCTTCAAATTTTTATTGATTGACAGCATAAAACTATTTTATACTATCAGTGCATAGAAATTGAACACATAAATAATATGAAAAATTATATTAACAGTTAAAAAATTACTTTTATTGAAAAATTCAATACTAAGTATTTTAAATAAATAAGATGTAAAAATAAAATAATTCATGATAAATAATATTAAGTAATAAATAATATTAATACAGTAGTTTCAACTTCCATCTATTGGTACAAAATATTTCTAAGATAACGTCAATGTCGAGGTTAGCTTGACAAACTCAGTATAAGGATCAGGATTTGAATAGAAAATGATGGAGATTATGGTACTGGAGGTGTTATGTTGAATTGCAACATGTCAAGAAGTGTTCGACATCAACACCCATTGCTAGTAGGAGTCTCAAGGGAAAACCACGTTAATGGAGACTTAGAAAAATTCTAACAATGATTCTCAGTATCGCATGTGTTGTCATTGAATGTCAAAGACATATCGACACTAGATTAGAAAAGACTTTGCTAAAGTATAAGAGCTAAAAGCTTTACCCAAGTAGTATTGGAGACCATGGGTGTGGAACATGGGTATTTATTCCACAATTGTAGGAGCACTTACTCATGGATCCTAAAGAAGCTGTATGTATATTTCGACGATGTGGGTAATCCAAGAAACATAGGCAGAATGATACGTCAGCATTAGGATATCACGGCCCGACCTGGGCCTGTGACCGGCACGTGGGGAATCCTCATTCCTACATAAGCCTTGTGACCTCTGAGTCTCTCTATATGCATAAAATGGCATATTTTTCATTTTGAAATCATATTTTCAATTAAAACTCTATTTAGTCTTTGTATTTGGAAATATAAAACTGAAATACTTGACATATAAAATTCTGAAAACCTCTTAATCATATTTCGAAAATATGTGATCTGAATTACAAATACTTCTCAGGTTTATTGCACAAACTCTAATCAAACTCTACAATTTCAAGTCCATGCTTGCGAACTGAAACATATACATCACTGTTTCAAATATTAAATTAAATACATGGTCTAAAAATAATGCATGGTTCGGATCTTGCTTGCACATCTACCGGAGCACTCTATTCTAACAAACTCTAAGCTAAGCCTTACTCCGAAGTAAGACTTACTGCTGAAAACAACCGCGTCTGCCAAACCAGAGTCTGGGCTACATCTGTACCTGCAACTGTGAGGAGGAAGGGAGAGGGGTGAGTCAACGGACTCGGTGAGTGAGTTCTCACTCATCACCCACATGGGACAACAACAACCATATATATATACATGCACTAGAAAAACATTTCCAATATTTACATAACATAGCTACTCTCGAGGAAAAACACTTTCCATGCTGTGAATTGATAAGCAAGCATCTCTAAAACCATAATCTATTTCAAACCCTTCGATATTCTTGTATACAATCTAATAGGAACTATATCTCTGTATTCATAAACTCAGAAAAAATATCTCTAAATGTACTTCAACAAGAAAATCATTTCTCATATGTATAGTATCTTTTAAGTCAAATATTCTCGTAAAACATCAATAATCTCTGAAAATCATTAATACTCTCTGAAAACAAAAATAACAGTACTCTACTAGAGAAACAAGAATCTCTGTTCTATGGTTCTTCAAGAACCGAAAATGTTATCTTTATGATCCATTGGGATCTAATGCGGACACCTAAATAGGTTTTATTCTCTACTCTATGAGATTGTCCTCTCAGGACAACTTGGTACCAAGGTTAACGATCGGGGTTTAGCCGTTAATTCACTGTTTGTTTCTCTACAGCTACCGTCTAGTCTCTATTTCAATAAACATATTGTTTTCTCTAAATCTCTGTTATATACTCTAATATGTGTATCGAACTCTTTCATACATAAATACTCCACTTCTTGAAATCATTGAGATAATTCATAAAGTCTCTGGATATAATTATACTAATTCTCTAGCTCTTTATGAAACCGTTTAAATATGAAAACTCTTGAAACTCAAAAAACTCTGGACTCATATAAATCTAGCAACCTGACTTTAGCATAATTGTGACTGTGAAATCATGCCCAAGGGATCACTTGTTTGCAAGCATTCCGATTTCAAGCTCACAGAATATGTATCTGGCAGTCACTATGAATTATACTGAATTCCATACTTTTGGAATATCACAAAATTGGATTTTCTATAAGTCTCTTTTCTCAAGATAACTTCTTTTATAAATTAATAACTCTAATAACATAGATTAAAATGGAAAGGTTCAAATCATAAATTTTCTAACGTTATAACATAGCATCTCTATTTGACATATTTGCCAAAATATCTTAACTGATACTCTAAAATCATATTTTAAAATCTCTAGTTTTGAAACATAATTATGTTGTAACTCTTGAAACATTTTGGATATGCTAAGAGCTTATTAAATCGTATAATCTCGCACTAAATCACTTCATGAATATATGTAAAACATTTTCATAGCACTCTATACATCAATCATGGTCCCATGGTTTTGAAAAACTAATTATTTCATGCTATCATCATAAATCATAATTTTTCCAGCTTGACATAATCATATAAAATCATATTCTATACTTTTTCTCATCTCAAATCTCATATTTCACCAATGTCATGCATCAAACATAATCATAATGATAAAACTAAGGCAATGAGGTCAAACCCACTCACCGTTTAGAGCCGGGAGTATGTGGGCACCACCAACTTGACCTTCAAAGCATGGAATGGCATCAACAACTGCCATAGAGCAATATAGACTCAAGATTAGTCTCCGCTAATCTTTAAACAACTCTAATCTAGTTCTAACAACATTGGGGGAGCACCCCCACTTGACAATAATGGAGAAAACAATAACCCATAACAAGAGGAAGGAAGAACACAAAGGAAACTAACATAAACCAATAACAAAACTCACCTTTGATCTTGGAAGGAGAAGGATTAATGATGGATTGGGAGAGAAAGGGTTGGAGAGCTCCTTGGGAAGGTTGGGGTTCGGATTTTAGGAGTGAAACCCGAGTTTGGGGTATATAAAGGAGTGGAGGGGCTCATTTGATCAAAACTACGTCATTTTCTACTGTTTCTGTCAAACTGACACCGCTATAGCGGTCATAGACCGCTATAGTGATCTCACCATACCCCATGACCACAACTAACTCACTTATGACCGCTATAGTGGTCCTCAGAACCCAAATTTTCCTTGCTGCACACACTGTGACCGCTATAGTGGTCCTGGACCTCTGGATGCTCTGGCATCTGGGTTGCCTTACTACTCACTTATTTACATTTATGAATTTTAAGTTAATGTCATTAACTTTAAAACATAAATGTAAATAAGGAAATACCCCCCATTTGGATTCAAATAAAATATCATAAAAATCAAATTCCCAACCAATCAAAATCCAAATTTTGGATTTTAGTTCAAATATGAGAAACTTTGCGATTTTCTAAACTTATGGGCTAAAAACGAAACGGTTGGAGGCTTCATAAAATTCGTTAAAAATCACTTTTTAACTTGTTTTGCCATTGGGAACAATTACTGGGACTTTTGATCCCAAGAAGGTGGCTCTAGCATATAGCCCTCTGAGGAGGTGTAGGATCCAGACTTAGTGAAATCCAGGACCCGACAGCATAGGTGGGTCTCAGGGGACCCTAAGGCTATCCAGAACTTGTTCACTGATACGTGTACCTGGGGTATCATATAGGAAGTGCAGATGAATGCCAGGACAAGTGTCAAGTTCGCTTTGAGCTCAAATCACAATCAATGACACGAAAAAATTATATTGTACATAACTGTATATAAATAAGAGGCATTAGGCTTCACTTTCAGCAGTTGTTAGTTTCGGATCACACACTCAAGCTCTCTCAAGTTCAAAGTCATACTCTAATGCTAAGAATAAAAGAGATAAGAGTAAAGATTCTCTCATCGACTCACTCACTTTCATTGTTTTCTTGGGATTAATCTTTCCTTTTTATATATTTTGCTTTATTTCTTTCTCATTTACTACAACTTCTTGTACATTGTTAATCAATATTCAAAAATAAAAATGAATCATTCTACAAGTGTGATGACTTGTTCTTCTCCATATCGAGTTCTAAAAGCAGCTTTGGGAATATCTTCATCCCGAACTCGAATTTGATGGTAGCCTGATCTAAGATAAATCTTTGAGAATATGGTTGCCCCTCTCAACTGATCCATAAGGTCATCAATCCTTGGCAAAGGGTATTTGTTCTTAATCGTCACCTTATTCAACTGCCTATAGTCCATACAAAGCCTCATACCCCCATCCTTTTTCTTTACCAAAAGAACAGGGGCTCCCCATGGAGAAGTACTTGGTCTAATGAAGTGCTTCCCTAATAATTCTTCAAGTTGTGATTTTAATTCCTTCAACTTAAAAGAGGACATTCTATAAGGAGCAATTGAAATAGGACCCATCCTTGGAACCAACTCAATGGAGAATTCAATCTCTAGTTCAGGAGGAAATTCGGGAATATCCTCTGGAAAGACATCTGGATATTCTCTCACCACTGGAATCTTACTTAATTCGTGGTCATTTTCAGTTTTACTAGCTGAGAGAAGAACATATTCTTGATGGTCAGTTTTGTTCAGGTTGGGTGTTACTAAGTCTAAATAAAATGAAAAAGGAACCACAGGAATAGAAGGCAATGTAGAAAGAAATATAGGCGTTCTGTTTGGACAGTGTAGAAGAACATAGTTAGGTACTAGCCAATTCATACCTAAAATTACCTCTAAACCAGACAAAGGAAGACAAACTAAATTGGCAGTAAAATCTCTAGCACCTATTTGAAGAGGAAGGTTCATGCATGCATAGCAAGTTCTAATAGGACCAGCAGTAGGAATGGATAGAAGGAGATCGTAAGGTAATTCAAACACAGATAATTGTAATTTCTATACACACTCATGGGATATGAAAGAATGAGTGGCACCCGTATCATACAGTACATTCAGATTATTACCATTTATTTCACACTTGCCTCGGATCAGATCGGCAGATTGAGAAGCTTCTTTGGCACTTATAGTAAAAACGCATACGTGTTGTTGTGGCCTGGAGGCGGGCTGCTGGTCTCTCTTGTCGGGGCATTCAAATATTTTATGTCCTGGCTTCCTACATCCAAAGCAAACAATTTATGTTGTCCAGCAAGGCCGATTCCCATGATTCTTCCCATATTTAAAACAATCTCTCTCTGCCTCAGGTCTTGAAGATTGAAGTTGTTTCCCTTTGTTGTTGTTGTTGTTATTGTTGAGTGGAAATATCCTCCGGGGTTAGTTAACAAGCTTAAATCGGGGGCCTTAAGGTGCTAACCCTCTTTTAGCATTGTTTTGGGCATATTTGAAACTTGTTAGCTTCTTGTTGGACTCCTCTGCACGTCGGCATTTATTTACTAACGTAGGATAGTCTCTGATCTCCAAGAGACTTACAGTTGCTTCTATATCTTCTCGTCGACCTCCTTCATATTTCATGCATTTCTAAGCTTCATCCGGGTCACGCTAGTAAATCGTAGAAAACTTGCAGAGCTCTTCAAATTTGACGGTATACTCTACTACACTCATAGGTCCTTGTTTAAGAGCCATGAACTCCAACTCTTTTGCATTCCTCACCGAAGTAGGGAAATACTTATGGTAAAAAGCCTCCTTAAAAATATTCCAGGTAACTTCTGTATGGGAAGCTTCAAATAATCTCCTGGTACTAACCCACCAGAATTCTGCATCTACTTCCAGCATGTAGGTAGCAAAAGCCACCTTTTCGATCTCTGTGCACAGGAGGACTGAGAAGATTTTCTCCATGGCCTTAACCCATTCCTCTGCTTTACATGGGTTAAAGGCTCCTCAAAATGGTGGGGGATTTGCCTTCTTAAACTCGGCGAACTTCTAATACTCTACATCAACCTCATTCACAGCAGGGTTATTGACTGGGTTTTGCTTTTCATTGCCATTCAGCCGCTCCATCATTTGGGTAGCAGCTGTAGCTTGTTCCCTCATGGCAGCCGCCATCTCACGAAAAGTATTCATCATATCGGCATCGTTTCCCGCTCTACTCCAAGTTTGCCGATTCAAAGTCATGGATTCCTATCACACCAGACAAAATATTGAGTTAATCAGGCTCAATACCAAGCTAAGTGCAGTAGCAACCCACAACATTCCTAACCAGCAGTCATACATATATATAAAATCATAATGCATGACAATTACTAAGAAATCATAATCGGTCCAATCCTCAGGCTTATAGGATAGTCCGGCCTCATACCATAATGTAACACCCTCTTAACTACCATGTTTTACTCGAGTGTTAACATAGTAATTAGAAAAGTATTACTTACCTTCATAATCTATACTAATCGAAAGAAATGAAATCAAATAATTTAGACACATATATCGCTAAACTCGTATATACATATATATAAACATCATTTTTAAGTTTGCAATATGTACATCGTACTGGGAAACACACTAATTAACTTCTAAGCTAGTCAGGAACTCAGTTCACAAAAAAATAGAAACACCTCCAATATCTAATCTAACCTGCTCAAAGTCAAGGTCCAACAAAGTTTTATACAAACAGAATTGGACCTTACAACATTTAATAGGATCAATCTGTAGGCTAGTGGGTCTCAAGTACTAAACTACCACTATATACATATCCGGGGTCCCTAAAGATCTCACGTCCTACTAGATGAAACCATTGGCTATCGGTATGATAGCCTCATCTCTGCCAGGGGCATCAGGAGCCTCAAGTAGGTCTGAATCTGAAGACAAGGATGAAAAGGGATCATCTGCTGGACGGGATGCTGGCGGTGCATGTGGGATATCAAATATCACTAGGTGTGCTAAGTGAAGAGGCACACCATCATAGGGGAAAGCAGGGTCAAAGTTAGTTGTAAATACAGAAGTACTAAATGAATGACCAAAAAACACATAAACACGGACTTGCGTGTAACCCACTACATAAAGAGAGTCGAGGGCATGATCATAATGTTACACTCACTGTGGCGAGTCAAAGTAAAACACTAGTGACGGTATCTGCTGGATCTGAATAATACAGAATAAATAAAACCATAGGGATGAGAATATTATAAAATTCTCAGTAGGGTACTCCCTCAAATGTGAACATAATATAACCAGTAAATTCATTCATATTGAATTCATCATGCTAAATGATATGCATAAATACTAATGTGCATAATTCATATAACGTTGAATGCAAAATGGTAGTAATCGAGTGTTCTTTTGCAACTCTTGGAATTCAATTTAGTGAAATTGTCTCTTTTCATTAACATAGGGAAGACTTAATCTCATATCAAGTGGTATATGTAGTGAAATCACTCCACAAGAACTATTGATTACTAGGACATGAGCTCATTCCTATATGTCGATACGTCTACCGACTTATCAAATTCCCAGGGAAGCTCTTACTTTTGTCTTCCCCCTTGAACCACATAAGCCTTTCTCTATTTTCCCTATATGTTAAAAATTTGCACAATTATAAGTCATATTTTCTCTTTTACCACCATAATACTCACATCATGTACTCCTCTTATTCAATGGCATTCTTACATCACAAGTAAGTATTTAATTCCATTGGAGTCTCCTCCATATCTCATAAGCATTTCTTTAAAATATTTAGCATGTATGCATATGCCATATACTAGAATCAAATACCATGTTATCATTAATTTAAGACATTCTCACCATTTCAACACCTTAGTGGATTTACTATTCTAGAAACAATATTTAATTTTCACATCAAAAGGCCAATTCAAAAGCCACAAAAATTTACTATGACACTTCAATGTGTCTGAAAGACCCAGCAAAATTTTCATAATAATTAGAGTTCTATAACTATGTCACTAAATTTTACAAGTTTAGTGGTCACAACATACTTTTTCACAGCCTAGGGCAGGGTTCTCATAATTTTTAAATTTATCATATGATAGAATCAACTCAAAATAAAAATTATAGTTATACTTCAAAATGTTATTAACTCCCTATAAAAATTTCAAAAGAGAAATCGCTCATTTACTATGATAATAAAATCATACAATTTTCCTGCTTTAGATTCAAAAATCTAGATAGCATGAGTACTAATTTAGTTCTTGATTTTTCTCAGGTAGTTAAAGTCTTTTTATCATGCCCCACAAAATTTTTCAAAGTTTCCTTAGGATGTTAGCTTCAACATATAATTTTTGTAGCTCATAAAAATGAACACAATTGCACCATAAAATTCATGAACAAACCCTGCCCTATTGAAATCTGAAAATCTAGCAAACCAATTCAAAAGCTCTCTTGATAAAAATGATTTTTCCACAACACCAAACACTCCACCAAAATTAATATCTCAATATCAACATATTATCAACCAATAAAGTCAGTAATTTCATACAAAACCAAATCAGAATTTTTAGAATAAATTTTAAAACAAAAGAGGACAAATAAACCCTACTTTGAGAGCTTTGGAGTTCTTTGCTCCAAAGGTGTTTTACTTGACCTCCCTTCACTTTAAGAACTCCTAATCACACACCAAACCTCCTTTAGGCAGTGAGGGAGTGAGGAACCAAGGTGAAAATTAATGAAGAATTAGAGTTCTGATCGACTAGAATTGTAGAGTTTGAGGTGTAGAACAACTTTGATGAAGGAAAGTTTTGATTTCAAAGACTCTAGGTTAGTATATGTGGAAGTTAAAACCAAGATGAAGCTCTTGGCTATGGAGAAAATGCAGCTAGTTTCTCTCCTCTTTGGTGGCCAAGAAATGGCTTCTTAAAGAAGATAATTTGGTTGAGTTTATCTTATGGTAAATAATATGAATATTATATATATATTTAGATAATTATCATTCAATAAAGTAAAATGAATGGTTGTGATTCAATCTTGTAATTCAAGATTGAATCTTGGCCATTCATTTGATTTAAAGAGATAGATTCATTTGTTTTGTAGAGATCTAACTAGTTTTTAATGTTAGAATTCGCACACTGAAATTTCACCGAATGGGTGAAACAATGTGTCCGGGTAATCAAACATTGCCCGAAAAATATTTTCGGGTATGAAATCTTTATTTCTACCTACTTCTAACCATAATCATTATAATTTCTCAATTTTGGGCATCTCCGGGGCCCAATTCTAGGGTTTCGGCTGTTCGGCAGGCCTGTCTATGGGACCCGCAAAATATTATTCATGTTTTTTTTTTGGTTCCCTTGAATGATCCTCATTATTTCTACCTTTGTCAAAATCTTAATATTCTCATTAACAAAACCTCATTTAATTTCTAAAGAGAATTAGGGTGTTACATTAATATTATTTTATCATAATGTGGTGCACGACGTTAAAAGTTTTAATAATAAAATAACATATTATCGTTTTAATAATAATATTTTCAACTAACGTTACGCGCAGTTTTCATTTTAATATTATTTTATCATAACGTGTTGCATGACGTAAAAGTTTTATTAATATTATAACGTATTATCTTTTTAATAATATATCGCATGTTACACAATTGACATTTTAAATTATTATTACTACCACTATATATATGTGCAAGACGAAGCCACAGAGTGCATGGTTTTAGGCATGGGACACATTGCAATTTCGTTTCCTTTTTTTCTTTTTTATACTCCTAGTATATTTTAGGCATATCATAATATTCCTAAATATTTTTCTAAGAACTCTAGCCACCCAAGAGATTTTCCTATAAAGAAAAACATGGTTCTCTTAACTTTCTCCGATTAGTCTCTTCCAGTAAGTGATTTCCATGGAATTTAGCCAATTCCTCCCCTTTTTATTTAATTTGAAAGTTTGGGCACTATGAGGCCTAATTTTCTCTCAATATTTTTCCTCCTTACCATCCCAAACTCAGTTTGGGTAATAAAGTCAAATTGTTTATATTTTCATTATATTATTTGGCAGCTATCGGTGCCATTCCAGTTCCCCAGAGTTATGTTGATAGTGGAAGCACACTCCTGGCTACCAACAGCGAGTGGTTTAAGCTCATGACCATATTTTTTGTCATTATTATTATTTTCCTATATTATATAAATTATTTGTGAAACTTTAGAATGATTTATGCCAAGAAATATGCTTTTATGGATTATAGAAATTTTAGAAAATTATTGTTTGTAGTTATCATGACAAATTATTATTTTAGAAAACTCATGGGACCATACTTATTTGTATATATGATTTTGATTTATATTATTAACCAGAATATTTCATGAATTCTAATTTTGTACAAATAATAAGAATAGTGAATTTTTTCCTATTAGTTTTTAGCCAATAATTATTGAGAAACAAATCAGCGAGTTAATGGCTGCAAGATTGATTGTTAACCTTGGTATCAAGTGGTCCACTAGAGGACTAGCTCACCCACAGAAGGAACCCAGTGTGGTGTCCATTTATGGGACCCAGTTAGGTGCCCATCTGTCACGACCCAAAAATCATGACCGGCACATAAAGGATATTGTCCCTTATGGAAGCCTTCTGGAACTAATCTTATGCAATCATGCATAGTAAATTACTAAATTAATGCTCATAATAAATCATAAAATAAATAAATAAATAAATTCCTCAAAATTTCTTGCAAACTTTATTAATAACAAACATAAAATATTTAATTCTTTTAAATCGTTCCAAAACCCATAACTTAAATAGACAATCTTAAATCATATTTCTGGAAGAAATTGCATAAAATCATACAACCATAAAATAACCATGCATGCTAAATGATGTCTGAGAACCCTGCCTGCACATTGCTGGAGCACTTTATTCTAACATGATCCTAATTTAAACTTCACTACAAAGTGTAGCTCACCACTAGAACAACTACAAAGCTATCGAGTCTGGTTTTGAATAATAACTGGAACTGCAATTACAACTGCAAAAAGGAGAAAAAAAAGAGGGGTGAGTTCATCAAAACTCAGTGAGCGAGCTTCCACTCACAATCCACATGGGACAACAATAACATACATAATATATACATGCATATCATAAAAACATTTTTAATATTTAAATACATATAACTGTACTATAAATAATAATTTAACTGAATCCATGGTAATAACTAGTAGAGAAACATGAATTATTCTGTACATAATATCTGAGCTGAATAGCTGAATCTGAGCCAATGGCTAATCTGATGGGCAACTAACTAGGTCACATAAATGAACACCTCACTACGTTCCTTATTGTGGGTGAGCTAGTTCTCTAGTGAACCACTTGGTACCAAGGTTAACGATCATTCCTGCAGCCGTTAACTCACTGTTTTGTTTCTCACTAATTATTAAAATAATAATAACTTGCAACAATATTAAATAAATCTGAAAGCTCTGAATTCATATAATTCTAACAATATGACTGTAGCATAACTGAGGTTCTAAAATCATGCCCAATGGATCACCAGCTTGTAAACATAGCGATTTCAGAAGCCAATAGACTATGTATCTGACAATTGTTATATTCTAACAATCTGACTTTAGCATAACTGAGGTTCTAAAATCATGTTCAAGGGATCACCAGCTTGTAGACATAGTGATTTCAAAAGCCAACAGAGTATGTATTTGACAATTGTTATATTCTAACAATCTGACTTTAGCATAACTAAGGTCCTAAAATCACGCTCAAGGGATCACTAGCTTGTAGACATGGTGATTTCAAAAGCCAACAGAGTATATATTTGACAATTGTTATATTCTAACAATCTGACTTTAGCATAACTGAGGTTCTAAAATCACACTCAAGGGATCACCAGCTTGTTGACATAGTGATTTCAAAAGCCAACAGAGTATATATCTGACAATTGTTATGAATCATACTTTGTTCAATACTTTTAATAAATCATATCTGATATTCTAAAATCTTAATACAAAATCCATAGTCTGAAAACATGATATTCAATATTGTTGCTATAAACATTAAACTAAGGTATCATAATTTCATAACATGTAAGGTATCAAACATGGTCCCACGAGCTTTCTAAAATAAGGTTTTCATGATAACCGTGAAAAATAATAATTTTTCTAAAATTTCTATAATTCATAAAAGCATGTTTTCTAGACATAAATCATTCTAAAATTTCATAAATAATTTACATAATATTTGAAAAATAATAAGAATGACCAAAAGTATGGTCATGAGCTTAAACTCACTCACTGTTTATTGCCGGGAGTGTCTGACCACTACCTACAATACTGGAAAATTGGAATGGCATTCTCAACTGCCATGGAATCATAGACAAGAATTAGGAATGACTTGGAATTGAACGGGAAGAGAAAACATACCACAATCATTTAAATATTTGCTAAACTCATAACCATATAAGGATAAGGATAAGGATAAGGATGAGAGGACCAACCGAAAGTGATTATTCAAAGATGGCTGAGAGAAATTGCATATTTCTTTATAGGAAAAATTTCTTGGACAGCTAGAGTTCTTAAAAGAATGTTTAGAAGGACTATAATGTGTTAAATTTATACTAGAAGGTGAAAGATATCACTAACAAATTCTATTTTATTTCTATTTTTCATTTTTCTCTTTTTTTTCATTATGACTTTTTGTAAGCATTTAACTTTCCATGAGGTTGGAATTTGGCCACCAAGCTAGAAATATAATTTGTAGATAATTGAGTTAGCTTTCTAATACCATAAAAATCGTGTCAATCGGACATCTACAACTCAAGATATTTGTAAAATACTAAACAGGGGTCATACTTGACAGCATAAGAACAAAGCTATATTAAAGATCTTTTATGGATATATCCTAACTAAGTGGGTGATATCAACAACAATCAAATAAGGATAATAACAAGAATAAATCTAATCATATCTTTTATAACTACTTGGATAATTCGAATTCAAACTACTCTAACATATCTCTCAATTATCTTTTGTATCACAGATATATCTACATATATAGTAAAATGAAACGCCAATGAGGTTTTTAAAACAAATAACATCTATCTTGGTATATTCATATTATGTATTTGTTTTTTAGTTTTTGAAATAATAATAATGATAACAACAACAACAACAACAACAACAACAACAATAATAATAATAATAATAATGATGATGATGATGATGATGATGATGATGATAATGATTTACATGATGAACAAATTTGGTACTCAATTCTAGTAATTAATGACTTCTTTAAAATATCTAATAATTCTCTATAAAATAGTATTTAACAAATTATTTTCATAATGCATGTCAAATATAAATAATATCTAATATCTTCAAGTATCATTGTAATTTAGCAATGCTTGAAAAAATCATTTTCAAATCACAATGGTCATGATTTTGAATAACTATCAATCATTTTAAAAAATTCTTCAACTATAGATTTGTCTATATCCAAATTTTCATGAAACTGATATGCATACACAGAAACATATTTTTCTAACTTATTTATTTAATTCTATAAATTTGAATTTTTGAAGGTATCTGACTATTTTATAACTACTTTAAAAATTATATCTATTATCAATATAAAATACTTTATGCTAACATCGTTATTACTAAAGTAGTATCTGTGAATACTATATACATACACTAATATTTAAATCTTTATAGAATAATTATAATCTCTAATGAAAGGTAGAAATCAATCTCAAATTAACACTTCACTTACACACACATACACACATATATTCAAATATAAATTGATATTTAACATCATAAATATGAATGATATATATCTAAATAAATCCTAACATAACCATAGAAATGATATAAAAACTAATTTATGAAGAGCATATGTGAAAAAGGAAAATTTAGTATGTTGTACCTTTTCTAATTCTAGCAATATCTACAATGCTGATACAAATATTGATATCAACATAATTATAAATAATATTGAATCTAATAGAGTTGATCAGATAATATTTTCAAAGTTTAAAAATTAAACAGTACCAATTATTATAAATAATATTGAATCTATTTCGATAAGATAATCGTTTCAAAATTTAAAATCAAACATCATATCACAAACTGAATATTAGCTTTATAAAAAGAATAATTATCAAACTCAAATAATAATTGAATATTAGCATATAAAAACTTTTGTGTACAAAATTCATTATAAATTTATAATTTAATTTTCTCCTTTTGGGAACTATATATATATAAGGCATTTGAATTTCTCTTATACTTTATCCAACACTCTCATAGCTTAGACTTGACCTTCCTAATGACACTTATTTTTGGGACATTACACCATCAAATTAGCCATTGACTCAGATTCAGCTATTCAGCTCAGATACTTATGTACAAAATAATTCATGTTTCTCTATTAGTTATTGTTATGGATTTAGTTAACTTATTGCTTCTAGTACAGTCATATGTAATTATATATAAAATGTTTTACATCAAGTTGCGTGTATATGTTATGTATCTTTATTGTTGTCCCATGTGGGTTGTGAGTGGAGGCTCACTCACTGAGTTTTGATGAACTCACCCCTCTTTTCCTCCCCTAACAGATAGAGCTACAGGTTTAGTTGCACCACAGGATCCTCCCCAGTAGTATTGCAGCTTCTTTTAGTGAGCTTCACTTTGGAGTAGAGTTTACGGTTGGTTATGTCAGTTTAGTAGTGCTCCAATAATTGTGTAGGCAAGATCCCGGACATGCGTTATATTGTTTTGACTATTTTGAAAATTTCAGTCATTTATTTAATTATGTTTAGCTTTGGCCCGGGTTATGGATTTTACGCAGTTTTATGTTCAGTATTTATGATTGGAAACATTTTCAAAATTATGAAATTTGTTTGAATTTGAGATTTTTTGATATATTCAATTTATTTATACATATTAGTCAGTCATGTTATCAGAGGCTTCCGTGGGGATCCGAGTCCTCACGTGCCGGTCACGTTCTCTAGGCGGGTCGTGACAAGAATGCTCTATTCCATCAACATTGTTTGTCTTTATCCAATCTATTGGTGTTGCTAGAAAGAGCCTGCGACGATGGTTGACTTATGAGGAGTGGAATTCTGCATACTTGCACATTTTGATAAATTTCATGAAGTGTAACCATTCAGAATGTAAGTCAATAACCCTTTTTCTATAGTATTATCTTTAACAATTTTCAAACTAGTTTAGATTACATGTAAGTTCATTTTGTTAAATTATATGTAGCCCAATACATTGTTATTAGTTAATTTTGTTTTATACAAGTCAATTTGATTTTTGAAACTTAATCTATGTAGGTGCTTAATAAAAATAATCATATAACATGTCCCCATTTGTTTAATTTAGCTTAGGACCCAAAAATAAAGCTGTAAGTTAGCCCATATACTATGTTAATGGGTACAAGTTCCACACAATTGATTGGGGTGCGAGAAAAAAATCAACAATACTGTTGTTTGTATGAAAGGTTATGCTAGGGATGGAGAATATGATTGGTACATTGTGGTTAAGGAAATCATTACTTTGAGTACGTTGGTAAACCTACAAAAAAAATATGTGCTATTCAAATATGAATGGTATGATCCTACATGACTAATTGGGACACAACAACACAACAGTTACAAAATCATTGAAATCAATCACACTAGAAGATATGCAAGTTATGATCCATTGATTATTGCCCAAACTGCTAGACAATTTTATTATATGTCTTGGGAAAATTTCATCAAACTAAAGGGTTGTTAACAAGACAAAAGCAAGAGTTAGGATTGAAGTAGAGGAAGATACTATTGAAGATGCTTATTAAGTCGATGATCCAACCCCTTCAAGGGCAGTAATTGATACAAATAATCATGAAAATCCTCTTGCATTGACTACTGTGGAAGTTGGGACAATTGAATGAACAAGTCACCACTCAATATGAAATCATGAAAGAGAAATAAAAGGTAGCAGTGATGATGATGCAGATAATGGACTTCTTCATGATGATCATAATTAACAACAAAGTGAAGATGAAAATAGCCCTCAACTTTTAGATGAACTGAGGTGTTAAATATTATATGCACTAATTTTTTAAAATAACTCTAAATTTGTATATGTAATAATTTTTTGTGTGGATTTTGTAGCAGTTTAGATCTAGGAAGGTCAGTTTACCTACCACCACCACCACTATCACCACCTCCACTACTGCTTTTGCCATCGCCTCCACCACCACCCTTGCTACCACCTCCACCACCATCCCTGCCACCACTATCTATCTCTTCTAGATAATGTCCACTTTTGGCTATGGTGGCCTCCACCTCCTATCCAAAGTAATGACCAAGCCCAAACCCTACCATTGGACCAACTTCTAGCCCCACATCTTATTAGACTATTGTTTCCTCAGGTAAGTCACAAACACAGGACCTAGGTGGTAGGCCACTTAGCTAAGATAGTAGGTAGCCTTGCTAGATTAAGCCGAGTGATAAAGGCAAGTAAGGTCAAACATGTTTTCTATTATATATTTTAACTTTAGATAGTGTGTAATGTTTAAAATATTTTCAATCTATTCAACTTGGTTTGTTTGTGTAACAATTTTGATCTTTTTCACCACTGAATTGCAGAGGTTATACAGAGCAGGTATAACCACCTATCGCCCACTTGGAAAGATGTTAAGAAGATGTAGTGGCAGAAGTAGAAAGTAATGCTATAATTTATTTGATTATGTTAAAATCATAAATCATGTTTATATTATGTATATACTTATGATTATTTATATGTAGTGAGTTTTGTATATGCTGAGGCCTTTTTACATCCAATTAGAGCATGAGCCTGCCATTAAGATGGCTTGGAAGATTAGGTCTTCTAAATGCTTGCAGACATAATCCACGATGTCTACAAGGGGCGCATGAGTAGCTCTTGGCTGCATGATGCCACCCTCCACGAGTTGCGGTGCTGTTGGGCATCTGACTCGACTTTCAAGGACAAATCTGAGAAAGGCAAGACAAACTGGGCCTCAGTAAAAAGCTAGTTACTACACACTAGTGTCAAGCATCTAAGAAGGGACTTGGTAGAGGTTGGTAAAACTTTAATCTTTTTAGATTTAATGTATTATTAACTTACTACATTTGAATTGTATTAAATAGTATATTATTATGATTTTAATGTACATTTCCATGCGGGCTATGGAGTTAAACCACCCTTCATACCAGGGGCAACTGTTCCAAGAGACCTACAGCCAAAAAAGTGAGATAAGGGATATAGCTAATAACTCTAGAACCCTTTGTACTTATTTGTTTTGAATGACAATAAAGCCAATTTAAAGAAAATGTTCTATCATTTAGCAAGTGCAAGGCTTACTCAAATAAGAATACATTTCACTATACATGTGTAAACATGTTTATCTCATTTTATGAGATATGAAATGAAACAGAAGTGAAATCACCCAAGTAATTGATAGCTAATGATGAGAAGAAGTTTAACCAAGTTTAGAGACTTCATAAAGTGGCATGGGACATCAGAAAGTACATTCAAGATAAACATATTAACTCATGTCCAAGAGCAACGTCTTACTTCATCTTCAATCATCATAATCGCAAAGATATTATTAGCAAAGAAGATGTGATTGAAGATCAGAAAGTAAAAAACTCTTCAAGAGACTGATTGTGTACATCAAAAATCTCACGCGTAAGTGCAGCAAAGAATGCTACAGGAAGGGGAGGGAAATTTGAAATTTGAAATTCAAATGATCAAGTCAAACCCAGTTTCAAACTGGTATGTCATCTCTTTTACCTATTTGATCAACCACCCCGGCTTCATGAAGGAGGAGTTCAGAAAGCTTGCTCAGAAAGTAAAAAAATAGTTTCTGAAGGAAGATCAGAAAAGTCAAACTTTACAACAGCTTCTACAATTGATGTGACAAATCAATCAACCTATCTTCTAGTTGTTTCTTTCAAGACACAACTGATGATCAACATGTGTCACTTGAAGAACTGATCTATGGCAACGGTCACAAAGAAAGACCATTATATAAGGAGATGCTATGCTTAAAGATAGTAGAGAGATTTGATTTTTTTCAAGAGAGGAAATTTTGCAAAAATCTCTTCCCACTTCCTGAAATATTCAATCTTTATCATGTAATCAATTTTATCCTTGAAGTGTAAGAAAATCTTCCTTCTGCATTCTTAGTTAGACTTATGCTCTTTATATGGAAAAAGTAAAAGAAGGAAGTCATTCAAGTTTTCCCAGGAATTGTTTATGTATATATTAGGGAAACTTGAGTATAGGTTAGTTTGAATGGCAACCCAAACACTTAACCTTTGTATCCTCGATTAGGTAGTGATCGTTGTGAGATAGCTTGGAGAGGCTACTGTAAAACTACTTGCAATGTGACAATAGAGGTTGCTACTATTCACAGTTTGGCTTGGAGAGGCCAGTGTCAAGATTACTTTCAATGTAATAGTAGAGGTTTCTATTGCTCATGGTTTAGCTTGGAGAGGCCAGTGCCAAGACTACTTTCAATGTGACTTTAGAGTTTGGTCCTGATCACAGGTTAGCTTAGAGAGGCTAGTATAATACTACTCATCTTAGCTTGGAGAAGCTAGTACAATACTACTTAGTTTATCCTAGAGAGGCTTGTAAAAGTAATACTCAACTTGTGACAGTCTTTGAGTTAGTCTGCTGGCACAAGTGAGAGCTTGAGAAGGCTAATGTAAAAACTATCCAACCTTACTTTCTTATGCTAAGAAAGTTGCTTTCAATGGAACCTTAGCGGTTGTTGAGTACTGGATGTAGGCAGGTTGGCCTGACCAATATAAAATTCTTTGTCTTTGTTGCGCCCTTTTACTTATTCTTAATCTTATATATGCTTCTTATTTTCTGTTATCTCTTTTAATAATGAGCTCTTTATTTAACAATGTTCACAAATCTACTTTTTGAAGCTACTGGCTATGTTTCCACTGCACTACAAGTTTTACACTTTATAGTATTTGTTTTATAGAAGCTTCAGAAAACATGAAAAGGATCTGTGCACGATTCAACCCGCTTTCTCGTGCACATCTTTACGTACAATAGGAGAGGTAGGGTCAACCCTCGCTCCCTAAACCCAGTTAGAGGAGGCTGGGCTCGATGCTGATATCCTTCGTCCAAATGAAGAGGATATTTGAGCCTAGGTGGTTGGTGGCCCTTACAAGGATTGTATGTATGAGATGGGATGCTACCTTGATAGTAGATCCCCATCCTCCACCACTAGGTCAGTTGCTGGGGACGATGCCTTATAGAAGCGTGTGCATGCCCTAAATCAGGAGCTGCAATAGCAAGCACAACTGATCCAGCAGCAACAAGAGCGACAGGCACAACTTCTCATGCATTTATAGTAGCGGGCAATAGGCTAAGAAGCAGTGGAAGAGGAGCTTGGAGAGATCCGATAGTTGAATCTATCTATAGAGTAGTAGTGATAATGGAAGGCTAATAAAGAAAAAAGTAAATTAACGAGGATGCAAAAGAAGATTACAGTTGATATGATGAGGATTTTCAACAACATGTAGGCCTCAAAATTCTATGGTAAAAAGCTCCCCAAGATGCCATTCTCATCCATTACTAAGGGATCTTAGTCTAATGTTGGTGACTGTTAGCTTCAGAACCCTTGAGAAAGCTATTATAGCTTAAGTTTTGAATGACAATAAAGCAAATTATGTTAAAATATTTTGAAGAAAGAACTAATACTTTGTTTGATAATTTCAAAAAAAATTATAATTAAAATATTAATTTGTAACAATTATTTAAATTTTTTTATTGTAATTATATATAATTATATTTTATATGAAATGCTAAATTATTTATTATGCATCATAAATTTATTTATTAATTTTTATTAATTTATGTATTTTAATATTATTTTAAATATTTATTTAATTTTCATTTATTATTTATAATATTTATTATTAATTATTTAATTCTAAATTTTGAAGTTATCTATCATTATAATATATAAAAAGTAATTATGATTGATAAGTTTATTTAATATTCATAACATGACATTAGTGTATAGAAATTAAATTTATTATTTATTCTGTAATTATTTTTATTATTAAATATATTAATTTATAAGAATCAAATCATGACAAAGACTACATCAAACACACCTTTAATGAAAATAGGACAGAGTGTAGGCTTCTCCAACAAATGAGGTGATGTATTACTTTTGAATAGCTAAGAGGAGTAAATGTATTTTACACAAAAGAAAATAAAGGAACTCTCTTTTCCTTTTCACTCTCCTGTATTCTTTTTTTTTTTCTTTTTTCTTTGTGACAAGGAAAGAGGGAAAAAGTGAAGGTTTAGGAAAGCCGTAACAAAGAAGGTAAAGTAGGGATACTAGTTCTAAAGGGTAATGCTGTAATTTTATAAATTATTTGAAAATAAGAGAGATAGACGTAACTTTACAAAATTAAAGGGATTAAGTTTGACTTCAAGAGAGATCAATTTAATTTTTCCTATGATATATGATGTAACTGGATGAATTAGCTATAACAATATAATAGAAATTTGAATAACATCACATTTGTCTTGAACCCAAACATGGAGAAATGTAGTCAACGAATCTTGTTGCAACAGCATACCCTCTTGCATGCATCATAAATAAAGTCTTCCACTCTTTTTTTGACTTTTTTAAACCACCACATCGATTGAGCAGTTAAGTAATTAGAAATAAAAAATTGTAGCGAGGATCCATGTCTGATAATAGGTGTAGTAACGTGGCTAGTTTCATCCATCGAAACTGAAGACTTAGTTCGCCATGACCCTTTATACCATAGGAGCCAAACCCAATAACAAGCGACCATTCCCAAGTTCATCACGGATCATACGAAAATAATATATGTTTCTAAAAAATTATCAAAATATTCATTTAGCTCATTTTATTAAAGAAAACCCCTATCAATTAAAGCTAAATCCAAAAATTGTAACAACACCAACAAATGCATAGATTAGTTAATTGGGGCTATTCTAGCTTAAGCAAAGATCATAGAAAGAGAGTTTTATTGCTTTAGTAGTCCTATCAAGCTCAAGCAAAATTATTCTTTGGTAGAAAGATACTTGTGGTTTCGATAAAAGAAAAAAAAATAGCAACCGAATATTACAAATGTGGAATCTATTTGATTAGCATATAATTTAAATTTTTTTTTTCAAAACAAAAGACAAAAACTTGAACTTATAAACCTTCCATGTGATGTATGAAAAGAAAAAAAAAATGCAAATAAATCATCACGCGAAAGAGCCTTTGTATCGTCTTACTTGCTTTTACAATATCAGAAGAATTTATTTGGCACCAGCCCCAACCTATATTATTTTTGCCATTTATTTATTATGTTTTCCATTGTGCAAGCTGCTCGGGATTATTTATAATCAGGAAGCGACAAAAGGTTGAAAGCTGGAGTCAACGCCACGTTATAGTGTTAACGTATGTGCCGACGTGCTGCACTTTATTATTACTTGTTTTCTTTCGCCGAATAAATTTATGTTTATATAATGACTTGTTAACTAATATAAGTTGGATTTTATGAATAAAAATTATTTTTATGAGGACTAAGATTCTTTTTCCAGCGTTATACAATTCTCTTGTGAGTTGTTACTTTACGTATGTTTAGTTGTGTTAGATATTTTATGCGAGGAAATATTTCGACAACATCGAGCTATCCAATATTATTATTATTATTGAACTCAATAGTTAAAAGTACAACTTATTTTTTTATAAGGGAGATAAAACCAAACTTTGACTTTTTTGTGCTGCCAAATAGATAAACAAGTTAATTAATTATTCTCCATATTCATATGTTTGTATGAAGAATGTAACAAGGGAGTGCCTATTGCCAGACCCTTTCATCTGTTGTCATGAATTCTTTTTGAGGTCCTTTTAACATTCTTAAAATATCCTTAACTAACAATTATTCTAATCTTTTTGTCGATTGCCAACGAATGTGACAACCCAAATTTTAATGTATATTAAATTAAAAATTAAATAGATAAGATTTTACAATCGGCAATAATAGAAATGAGCTAGGGAAGTTTTTTTTTTAAAAAACTTATCCAAGGGCCGAGGATGAATAGTGATTTTTGCCCACTAATAACTAGTAACTCTGTAATGGGGATAGAGGGTATCCAGGGCTGAGAGAATGCAGACTGGAAGCTTGGGGTAAAGTATTAGGCTCGGGACCAGGGTAAAGACATTTTAAGTTTCCAGTAGAGATATTTTACCCATTTGCTAAAGTTTTAATGTGTGGTTTTCAACATTGTGGAACAAACTTTGTGGCTAAGAAATTACTACCAATCATATCCTTCTAAATGGATGGTATGGATTAAAACTTGACAAGCAAGTTTCAATTTTAGCTTTTTATTAATTTTAATTTCACTTAGGGGCCAATTTCTCATTTGGTAGGTAAAATTTCGATGTACGATTTCTTACACCACATGAAGTTTAGAGAGCAAGTTTCTCCACTCCATCATACATTTGACAAGTGTATGGCAAAGAAATTGGCCACACCTCACCACTTTGTCAAGATCAAAGCATAACCACACAAAATTCCATTTTTATTTTTCATTACAAAAAAATTAAATCTTTGTGAAATTAATTTTTACACATCTTTAAAATTAATCTCACCACTTATTTTTCTCACTCTTTGTCTCTAAAATTTCAGCCATATCTCCACCTTACAGCCTCGCCAAATTTTATCTTCACAAAACCTTATTAACTAACTCAAAAACTCCATTTCACATCTCCAAATATCAAAACCCTAGATACAAAACCTAATCCACCTCTTGAAACCTTCATATCTAACCTAGAAAATTCTCATCCCATCTCACCATCAAAGAGAAACCACTGCCTCATTCATTAAAGGAAGGATTTGGCTAGTCTCTATTGTATTTGGGTGGAAGAACACTTGGGAAATTCATCACAAATTGAAAAGATTGCTAGTTAAGTGTAAGGATTTCTTAAAATCTTCTTTCAGTCCATTTTTTTTTTTGAAATTTTTCAAGGAATTAGGGTAGGGTTTGGTTTTATTATCATAGGTTAGAGTTTAGATATTGATGAATATGAATGATTTTAGTATATATTGCTAGGAAACTTCTTTGATCAACTTACATCTTGGTTTAGTGTGCTAGAAACTCAAATTTTGAGTCTGGCAGTATTTTTGTATGATTTTTAAAATACATTTGAAGATGTCTTTTTCAGCAGGATTTTTGGTTTTATTGTAGTTAACATATGGAACTACCTTCATAAATTTTTCTAGGAGTATTGGTGAATATTTACTATTTCTAAAAATTCTAAAACTGTGATAATTTGTCTATATGATCTATTTCTGACCATAGAATTTGTCAATTTTTGGTTATTTTATCAAATGATGGAATTTTCAGTTGAAATTTTTATATGTTGTATCCCTGATTTTTTTTAAGAGATTTTTAGGCCCATTTGCTATTTTTAAGAATTTATGGATTTTGACTTATTTCTTAGGCAGGTAAATTCTGACCACTGATTTTGTATAATTTTTTTAACTTAGCTAGAAATTTATTTTTAAGTCAATTTTTTTAATGAATTAATCTAGACATGTTGAAGTACCTCTGTGATTTATTTAACCTGTTATCATAATGATTGATTAATTAACTAGAATTTTCTATGAGATTGAAATTCTAGACAGGTGCTGCATGAGATAGAATCGTGATTATGAGTAATATGCCAATAATTTTGTACCTTGTACACTATGCAATTTAGTTGTTGATACTAGTTATATTTGATTATTCTTGTGCATATGATATGAAGCATGAAACTTGAGTTGTCAAAGTATTTTAGAATAAATAATAGACTAAATTGTCACGGAATGTATAACTGACTACTCATAAAGATTAAATTGTCAATAAAAGTGAACCTGGCCACTTATTAAGATTAAATCATTAGGGAGAGTGAACCTAACCACTTATAAAGATTAAATCATAAGGGAGAGTGAAGCTGACCACTTATTGGATCCCATTCGACATTGAGTGAAGGAAAGTAAACCTAGCTAGAAATTGTCAGTGTGAGAGTTAAAGAAAATAAATCCAATAATCATATATAGGAATGAGTTTAATCCTAATAAGTAGTTTATCAATCTGGAATGGGCAAGGCTACTTTTGTCAAGGGCATGTGAAGTTAAGAAATATATCAAAGTAAAGGAAAGTAAATGAAGTTAATTATGAAAGTGAAGAAAGTCATTACATTTATCATATGCATACTTATATTATTCTAAATTATCTTCCTATGTTGATTTACTATAAGTTAGAATATTATGATAAATGTGAATCAAGCGCTTGAATTTTTAAAAGAAATCCATTTTGGAAGGATGGTTTTGAACTTTAAAATGAATCTTGTTTATGTTATTGCATGATCACATTTTTTTAATAAACTAAAGTAGCTGGGATGATGACAATGACATTTATTATTGCATACTTGGAATACCTTACTCAGAATTTCAAAATTCTTATCCCCTATATTTTTGTGTTCTCGTGTCATCTCTAGATTGCTCAAGAGAACAATAAAGCTGCTCATCTAAGAAGTACCTGATTAGAATAGCTGATGGCTGAAGACCACTATCAGTTTCTTTTTATATATATATATAATTGTTTAAGAAGACAAATGTTATATTAAGGCTCTTAGAAGAGCTTTTTCATATACCTAGATTTGTACTCTATAGCATTACTGTCATATTATATATGTAATGTATTCTCTAGCTACTTTTGTTTCCTTTTGATATATTTAAGTAGATCTTTGAAATAGTCACTGCACGACTTGCTTGAATATACTATAAATACTTAAGCAAGGTCCCCTAACTTATTAGTAACAACTCCCAAGTCTGATATTATGGCTTAAGGATGATGTTGTACTTGGGAAGGTGTTATAAGATATATTCATTCTTGTACTGTAATCATCATGTGTTTCTTCTTAAGGTGTTAATGCATTAGTGCAAACCAAACACTAGTTGTTTCCATTAGCTTCCTTTAATTTCCTTGTAATACCCAGAAAGGACATTAATGCTTCTTTGTTTTCTAGTTCTTGAAATACTTATCCTATGCTCATGCCATCAACTTCCATAAATATGATTCTATGATACACACACACAAAGTTCTACTAAGCTTTAACTAATTTAACATAAATTTAGTTAAATTATAGTAGGAATAAAAAAATATTCTAGTAATATTTTGCATCTACAAAACTCATCGTATTCAAAACATGTATTTTGTGAAGTTTGATTTTGTCAACAAACACTCAAACTTGGTCATATGAGCAAGACAAAGCAAGGTAAAGGAATACAATGATGGAAGACCAAATAATAACAAAGAACTTTGTTAATGAATAAAAGCTAAAATTCCAATTGAAAATAGAAAGAAGAAAATTAACATCTATCTAAAGATATAGTATCAAGAAAATAAAATAAGGTTCAAAATTTTTCCTTTTGCTTTAAACCTACCTCTCACTGTACTTGTCAAATCTGAAGAAAAGAAAAAGGAAAAAAAAAATCTCTGAAGTAGTTAATACCAATGATCAACGAGTTGAATGAGGTAAAAAGAAAAACTTTAAGAGAGTTGACAGCATTGAGAGAATACATATTAAGAGTCTATAACTAACAAGAGACACATAACCATAGTATCGGATTGAATGGATACAGCAATATATAAAAAAAAGGTTAGAATAACTATTAGTCTAGCACATTTTTGGATTATTAATTAAATAAAAAAAATATTAAAAATGTGTTGCAATAGACATAAAAGTGTGATAATATAGCCATTATAGAACAATACTATTTAGCCAAAAAAAATTTGGTAGAATTTTTGACAAAAATCATAGGGATAGTTAGATGAAATATAATGATAGGATATATCTACTCTTAGGAGTCAATAAAATGGTGCACAATTATGGCAACATAATCCTAGCAAAAAATTTTAGCAACTTAAGATCTTCTTCACATTCCAAAGGTTGATTGAGATGGTAAGTAACTTTAGTTTCTTGATTACACAAAATCAAAACAATTCTTATAAGGAGATTGTATAATCTTTATATCTTGGAACCAAATTGGTTCGATCGGGTAATTTACTAGGAAGATTCCTTGAATTCCTGACCTTGGGACCGACCCAAAGTTTGACCTGTAACTCAATCCATCACTTATCACATGGCGACCATTGGAGATCTTAAAGACACGCAACCATCTCATTATATGCTTCCCTAGATTTTTGGCATATGGTATTTGAATGCACTATGATAGTGATGATAAATGCCCTTCAATTATGATTTAGAGATCATATAGTCATAAGGCAGGAGGATAGGAAAGGCCAAGTTAACCCAAACACTTACACTCACCCTATAACAAATCTAAGCTAGAACATTTTGGTGCCTTCTGTATGGAACATTAAAATTAACCTGCTCTATGTTTTTTTCTTGAACAAGCGGCGTGCAGTTGCCATCCTTTGATGGTTAGCATATGTAACACACAATATCAAGAAAACACCACTTATCCCTTTTCAGCCTAGGTATTAAACACCAACTAGACCATTTCAAAACATTCAACCATAATGAGTGAAAACACTAACACCAATCCCAATTCCAATACTAATACCAATTCCGATCCAAACCCCAATAAATACACTAACTTTATCCCCAATCCTATAGTAGAGGCAATCCCCGGTGAAGACATTAATTTTATCCCTAAAAGCATGACAGAGACCATTCTTTAAGCTCTACAGAATATGCAAGTACAGATTAACCAGATGAATTGAAAGAACCATAACTCAAAATAAGATCAGGGAAACTCACAACCTACATATCAGCCATCATCTTAGCTAACTGATGTTAGCCAGTCCTAATAACCTTCCCGTTAGCCAGTCCTAATAACCATCCCATTAGCCCCAACTTAATCTCATCCACATGCACCCAACCCTTACCTAGGATATCCCTTTATAGAATTTATTATGCTAGAACCCATAGCCCAACTTATTGACTGCCAATGCATCTTAAATTATATAAAGGGAACATCGATCCATAGGCTCATGTGGATGTATTTAAGAATGCTATGTTTATTTCTAGTGATTCTAATGCCACCACTCCTTGTAAGGCTTTTCTATCCACTCTTAAAGAAGCGATATGATAGTGGTTTGCATTTCTTCATCTTTGTCTATTGCGAGATCGATCCCCATGGATGAACATATGCCCTTATCCCTACCTCATATCCACGCGGCTATCCATTATTATGTTCCATGTGGATAAATGAATACCTGTGGATATCCATGGAATCCCACTATTTCACTAAAAAGTATAATTTTTTTTAAATAAAATAAAGAAAGAAACATTTTAATATTATAATTTTTAATCTCCAATAAATTAAAAATATCCAAACATAATTCATATATATTTCAAATCCACCAACTCAAACACTTGAAATAATAGCATCCAACCAATCCGATACTATCTTTATTTTTGGACAGATGGCAATAACAAAAATTAGCTGTGGGATTATGAAAAGTGACTAAGCAGCAATAACAGTAAACAAAGAAAGAAAAGTGAATAGAAATGGGAAAATAAGATTTCTAAGATTTTAATATATATATATATATATTATATAAGAGCAATTAAGTAATTTAACATATAGTGGGTATCCACGAGTATAGGGATAGTGACCCCACCCCCATCCCCACCCCCACCCCATTTAACAATCGAGTTTCTAAAATCCCCATCCCCATTACCCATGGGGAGGGGGGAACTTTCCCTTTAATACCCACCCTATCGTGGGTATTATTCACAAGCACCCATGAGAGTAGGTATTACTAACATCCCTAATCTTGAGAAAGGATTCAAGTCATCACCCTCTTCTAGAGAATAATTGACATGAAGGAAATATAAATTTCCCTATTCATGGTAATGTGGTCTCTAGTCAGCAAGGTTCAGAGTAGGTGCAGCATGTGTAAGGAATTGCTTATGCATTTGAAGATGGCATTCCCTCTGAATTAGGATGGAAAGCACACAGCTGAGCCATTCAATTAGTAGTGAGTAGTGGAAATACTTTGCCAAATGTCATATTTCTTTTCTAATGTGGAAGATTAGACAATCTTGCAACCATAAGAGTATACTAAGAAAGTATCCCCCTAACCTATAAGCTTTGATACTGGTGAAGAGCCATTATCAAAACTAAGTTTAAAAGGGAGAAGTCCCAAACTGAGCTATACTACAACACTAATATAGTGGTGTGCAACACAAGTCATCTCACAAGGAAGTAATGCTAATCAATTGGAGTTCTTTGGGGGGCATTGTTACAGATGAAAAGCAAATTGTAAATGAGTAAAGATAGTAATGATAAGAGAGCTAGCTTAGGGGATTCTCAAACTAAGGAATGCTTGTCATTGGCATATGCAAAAAGACAAACACTTGATGGGAACCTATGTTGTCAATTATGCAATCACACAATCAACAAGTAATTCTCCTAAAAGTTGATCAACTAAAAGGGAAAGAACTAACAGATACACTTAGTTAATTGCTACACCTAATTGAATGAGCTAGTTTAAGCATCAATTACCATAGCTTAATCCTAAATCAACGATCAACTTTACCATATAATCAATCAATTACATTACATTCAATCAACTAGCTTAATCATGTATGCTTACAAATTATGAACCATATGCATAACAAAAGCACTTCACTCAACATACATATCAAATTAATAGGCATGAAAAGAGAAAGAGGACACCAAAAAGAGAACCATAGCAAGAATTCTATTAAAATCCCAAAATGTTTCAAAACATAAGCCCTAGCTCTTGAATTCTTTGAGTTAACAAGAAAACTACTACTCTATGAAGAAGGATACAAAGCAAAAGTAAAATAAAAGCTAAAGAGATTTAAAAAGAAAGAAAGGAAATTCAATAAAGGCAAGATATAAGCAAGTGTTGTTCAAGAATAAGGAGAAAAAGAGAAGAGATTTCTCCTTCTAAACCTGGTTTCTATCCTCAAATGGAAAAAGTGTCTTCGAATTACAGCCTCTAGATATTACATCATCCTTAAAATTGCCAAAAAAGGGGGTCCAAGTGCGTAAAATTTGCAATATTTAAATTTTTGGCTTGGGCCAAAAAGCTCACTACAATGAGTCAACAAATGGACTATAATGCTCTTATGTGCTGGCTCGCTGTAGCGATAAGATCTCGCTGCATCAAAGCTTTCTTAGTTCCAAATGATGTCTTGATCCTTAGGCTCACTACAGTAAGCATAACTCACTGCAGCAATGCTGCTCAATGGTGAGTTCCTTTCCTTCTGCTCTGAGGCTTCCTCTTAACTATTCTTCTTCACATCATGCTTCCAAGCTCCAACTTCACATTGCATTCTCGAAGACAGTCCCCTAAAATGCGCAAATCTTTTTGGAAAAGTAAGAGGACTCGTCAATGACAAAACCGAATATGCATAAGGCTAACTAATTTAGAGTCATATTCAAAAATTAAGTGTACGGAGGCTCAATTACAAATTCATAACAAAATTATGAGAATTATACTCAATTTGCATGCAAAACCAACTAGTGTAAGATGAGAATGATTTACAAAATATGCATTTATTAGATACCACTTGTTTGGAAAATCTACCATTTTCCTATTGAGAACTACCCCTGAATATAGAGAAATAAAAATAGGAACAAAATCATAACACAATACACTACTAGAAATCCACGAGATACTAATGGATAAACCCGATGGGTTCAAACATTAGCCATCAGTATTTATGATGGATTGATGCGTTTTTGGGTTATTAACCATTTGATTATCAATTTGCATGACAATTCATTGGTAAACTTGTCGATAAATGTTGACGCCACTGCGTGGCATATGGCGTGCACAATTTTTGATGGATTTACCAACGAGTTTATCAATAGGTACAAGAGTATTTATAAGACCATCGGTAGCTTGTTGGTAATTAAAGGTGGCCCACACGGAACGAGATATTTTTTGATGGGTTTACCAACGTGTAGTTAATGTTTTAATTTTATTTATTTTTCTTTTAAATTAATGATGTTTTATTAATATTTTAATTTTGTTTATTATTTGCCTTTAAATTATCAATGGGCATACCCATAAGTTATTAATATTTTATTTTTATATTTAATTTTTCTTTAATTACCAATGAATATACTGACAGGTGTGTAAAGATTTTTTTTTTTAAATCTACCGATGGGTATACCAATGGATTTTTGAAGTTTTTGCATATTAGTGCTCAACTTTTGGTATTCCCACATACCTGTCGATAATAATTGAAATGTGAAATGGACCGTTTCCTTTAAAGTTACCACTCGTTAGTAACACGCAGATATGTTTCTCTGCCACACTTCTTCCCCATTCTTACAAAGCTCTCTTTCTCTTCTTTCTCTCCCTCCACGTTGCCACTATTCTCTGCCACCATTTGCTGCTGTAGGAGCTCCATTTGCGAACAGAGACCAGCATTGTGATCCTCGTACGTTGGTGAGCATTTCAATCGGTTTAGTTTTTTGATACGACTTAGTTTTTCCATTCATTTATGGATACCTATAGTGTTATTTTTTTTATGAATTGGAGAGTAATTATTATTATTATTATTATTATTATTTTAATGTAAGTGTTGTGTGGACCCCTAACACTGACTTATTGATGGCCATAATGGATATTAAAGTAGTTTTTTTTTTATCTTTTTTCCTTATTTTATTTTGTAATTTATATATATAGATGTTAACAAATGTATGAAATTAAATATTTGTTCATGTTGGATTTTCAACATTAGATTTGGTTGCAAGCAGGCAGATTTTGGATTCTTTGTTATTTTCATTGCATTAGAGGTTAGTAACGAAATCCTTGGTACTTATATGGTTTAATATGTATGTAGGATAGAGACTTATACTTTCTAGGAAAAAATTGCAGGAAATAGGAATTGCATGACTGGTGGAAAGAGCGTAAAGGTCCTTCCCTGACTTGTTTGAATTGTTTGCTGTGGGGTTCTTTGTATTTGCAGAGATCACAAGATACATGTTATAGAGTTATAAGGAGATGCACATTAGAACGGTTTTTAGGATTATATGAATTGTATGTGATTATTAAGATGTAACTGTTTAACTGTGTCTATTATGTTGTTGATCTTTAATAATATCTATTATTGTTAAATTGATTGAAATATCTAATGATGAAAGCTCCTAATTTAAAGGGAGATACTGTCTAAATTTTGTGAAACTTTTGTTAGAGAAGTAATATTAAAAGTGATTGTATTAAAAAACTTTAAAAAGCAATAGATGGATTTAAAAGTAATAATTCGACATTGTTAAAACATTAGGAGTTCCATGAATTCAACAATGCACTAAAATTAATATTCGATGACGGAAACTCTAAATTTAAGAGGGGATGCTGTCAAAATTTTGTGAAACTTTGGTTAGGAAAATAATATTAAGTAATTGTATTAAAAAACTTTAAAAATCAATTGATGCATTTAAAACTAATAATTTGATGTCATTAAAACTTTAGGAGTTTTATGAATTCAACAATGCACTGAAATATCTGATGATAGAAGCTTCTAATTAATTTAAGAGGAGATGTTGTCAAAATTTTATGAAACTTTAGGGAAATAATATTAAAGGTAATTGTATTAAAAAACCTTAAAATGCAATTGATGGGTTTAAAAGTAATAATTTGACGTCGTTAAAACATTAGGAGTTCTATGAATTCAATAATGCACTAAAATATCTTATGACGGAAGCTCCTAATTTAATGGGAGATGCTGTCAAAAATTTGTGAAACTTTTGTTAGGGAAATAATATTAAAAATAATTGTATTAAAAACATTAAAAAGCAATTGGCAAGTTTAAAAGCAATAAGATCACTGTTGATGTTATGAGTATTTTCAGGGACATGCAGACTTCAAATTTTTGAGGGCTTCTCACCCTTAGATGGTGCAGATGACTCCGTTGAGTTCAAAGATGATGATGGCACTGATGATATTGACAACCAGGATTTTAGCTAGTATTTCATTTTTGATATTTCATTCATCTATCGCACTTTGTGTATATTTTATTATGATACGCTATTTACTTATTGCATCAGTTTTTTTATTTTATTATTATTTCATTATTATTTTTTACTTAATATCACCTTAATGGTAATTAAATTATTATATAAATAAATAAATACAATCCATAGGTTGTATAGGTGAGCTACAAATCACAATGACATCAGCCATTTGAAAACAATTATTAAAATTTTACCGACGGGCAGAACCGTTGGTAATTAATTATATTTTCAAATTAAATAATTTTTAAAAAATATCAAAATCGCAGGTAAACCTGTCGGTAAAAATTAATAAAAAATTATTTTTTAATTACTTGTTGGTAATATTAATAATACCTTTCAACATTATTATTTATTTGATGCCCAGTGTGATACCTTTAATCTAATTGTACTGACTGGTTTTCATTTTTATACCTATCGATACGCCTATTGAAAATTATTGACAAGTTTAATTACCTGTCGATAATATTCCATTGACTGCCAAAAAATTGATGGCTGCATACCTGTCAGTAAATCCATTGATAAAATACTTACCCGTCGGAAACCCATCAGTAATTCTATCGGTATTTTCTTGTAGTGATAATTAACGTGAAAAACTTCAAATCTGGAGAAAAATTACGACCGCTGCTAAATGACAACTAGATAATATTACTATGTGAAAATTTTCACAACACATAGACTTCTCTCTTGCACACCTTATGGCCTTAGTACACCTATACTTTTCAAAGCAAGTATCTAAATTACATCTCAAAACAGTCTAAGGTAAAAGTATAAAGAAAAGAAGAAAGTGATATATAAGTGTAAAGTGTTTCCGACTATTGCAAATTGAAATGAAGAACTTGACTCCATATAACCTTGGCCCCTTTCCACTTGCAATCCCAAGTGATGTGTGACTTGTTTCGAGAAGTTTCCCTCTCTCTTTCCATTCATGGAGAATGTGGAACTTCTTCCAAGATGTTTAATTTCAATTAACCTCAACACTCGATTCAATAACAAGTTTTCTAATTGTACACTTCTACTTTTCAAATTGAAATATATTTGAGAAATTTATTTGGGATTTTCATGTAGCAAAAAATCTTCAAGAAAAGATTCAACCCATCTTATTGTGTTGTCGCCATAAACGTAACAAACATATGTTGTGGTCAATATAATATAATTCTTTTGTTATCACAAATAATTCTATATATAATTAAGTACCATTTAACAAAAAATTATGTATCAAATACTACTTTTTAGTAAATAATTAAATTAAAAATATTATTATTAGTACATAATGTATTTTTTTATTGTAATTATCATGGATGTTTACTAATTATGAGGATAAAAATTTTAATTTATATTAAGTGTAATGTATTATTTCATTAATATACAACAAATCATCAATTATATAATACCCTTATTCGCCTATATTTTTAATTTTTTCTACTTCTAGTTTTTGTCATAATATACAAAAAAAAGGCATAAAAATATACTAAAATAATTCTAGTTAATTATTTTTATTTTATTTTAATACTAATCTGATTATTAAAACTTCTTCATTGATGACAAAGGATAATTATTTTTAATGAAACTATTTATTTTATTATTTTAATTTATTATTATTTATTTAATAATCATTTTTATTTTACGAAAGATGAAAAAATAAAAAATTGATTTATTGAAGTCTATTGCTAGCTTTAACTTCTACTGTTATGATAGTTTTTATTTAATATTTGATAAAAATAAAAAAATATAATATGATATAATAAATAAGGCTTAAATAGTATGTTTTTCGTCTCTAGAATTAAAGAAATTTTTATTTTATTTTCTCATAAAGCTTTGTTTGTTTTAAGTCCATATTTGTTTAAATTGAATATAAACGATCGTTGTTTATTTATTTTTTTAAATCATGTTGTTTATCTTTGTTGCAGTGTCACACTCATTCGTAAAAGAAATCAAGCACTAAAGTCAAATTTGTTTAGTGTTATAAAAATACTATATTTTAAAAGGAGAAAAACATACTTTTACCAATAAACACTATAAGATTAAATATCCCTAAAAGATTAAAATAGATGTCAAGTGCATATCTTGTTAATTATGTCACAAACCATCAATAACTTAATGAAATATGGAAAGAGCTATTGTAATAATTATAAAAAATAAGGATTTAATGAAAGATAGCAATTTAAAAAAATATTTAGCTTGTAAATCAAAATTTAAGGTCTGGTATACTTTTCCCATTGAACTCTTATAATATTTCAATATGACTGAGCTGAATTGCCTGTTATGTCTGTTGAATTGTTAATTTTAATCATATGTAGGATGCTCATGTCATTGAGTGATCTTGTTTCTAAAACATTATGGCGGATAAAATGGTGAAATAAAACAAGAGACAGATAATTAAACAACCATGAGGTGTATAGTTGGCAAATCAATCCCTTCTTAGACAGAACTACTTGCAAGGGTTCAATCCATGTGGTTTGAAAACCTGCAAGCTAGAAGAATCTTGCGGCTAGAACTAAGCTTATGCTCCTCAAAGGGCAATTAGTTCTACGCAGTATGATTTTATCGAAATAAAGTTAAAAGAATAATATAAAAATTGTGCTGACTTGTTTTTTGTTTATTATTTTTTTAACGTGGGATTTGGGATACAAGCTCTACAGACTCCAGATTAATAGTTGAGATATATAAAGTTATATTCACAACTAGGGAAATGAATTTTCTCTGTTGTGAAATTTTTCCATCATAATCTCGTGCACCTTTTTTATTTTTGAAACGAGTAGTGTTATTATAATTCACATTTTATAGAACACCATGCCAATACATTCTTATTAATATTTGGATTTAGTGTGGATCCCATTTAATTTGAGTCACATACCTTATTCAATAATAAATATAAGTTAAAATAACATTTTCCTCTCTAAAGAGATAATCAGGCATATTTTTAAAACGTATGTGCTGTAAGGACGAGTAAGTTATGATTCGTGCAATTATGAAGAGGAAAAAATTATATGATACGTGGAGTTACATTTCTAAGTTGATACCCACGTTACCAAGAAAAAGTTGAATTTACTCAATTTTGTGTGCACTGCAAGCCACCCAACTTGACTTGTATACCTTCACATTACTGCCCGAGCCACTCTACTGTACAACATGGAGGAGGAATTTTCTTTCTCCTCCAGCCTTTTTAAATTTTAATCACATAAGTTTTGACTATTGTACTCTTAAGCTGGTCCACAGATACTACTTGTGGTGATAACTCATCGTGGAGGAAGAAAAACTCTTTCTCCACGGAGGATATTAGAGTTTTCCACTGATGCCCCCCTTTTGCTTGGTAAAATACTTGCACTGTTCTAGTAAACGTTGCAGCTTGAAAATATTACTCATTCTTAAAGAACATCTAATAAATTAAATAAATCAATTTGTAGAAATGAAATTCTCCAATATTATCACATCTAAAAATTTACAAATGTCAGTTGTGTTAATAATTTTAAAAAATAATATATTGAATTGATGAATATTAATTTGAATGATATTTATTTGTAAGTTTTGAGAATCGATTTTTTTTATTACGAAATAACTAATATGTCCAATAATATTTATTTTCCAGACGAACTTACTTGTAAGCTATATTTGACTTTGATAAAATTTATTATATTATTGCTTTTGAAAAATTTCAGTAATTATATTTTAAGATTAATAATTAAATAGAGAGTATCTTATATAAACCTTAAAAATACAAACACTCTTATATTATTATTTTTACTTCATAGAATATCTGGTCAAGTGTTATACATGTATATACACGAATCTTGTGATTGAACGAAGGTGACTACATATTTACGGGATGGACCTGAGCTCCTTCCGGTCGGACCAAAACTTTATTGGTTACAAACAAACTTGTATATAACTTTATGTACAAATTAAAAGTATAAAAAGAAACTTCCAATTTAATGTTTTTGTTTCCCACATATATTTTCCCATTAGACACAATCATATTTGAGCATTTAAGATTTCATAAAAGGCATAGCTTTGATTTCTCCATATCTAGGATTTGAATCCAAGATCATTGATTAAGGAGAAGGGACATTTGCCACTCCAACTGAGATCCATTTTTTCATTTAAAATTTTGAAATAATTACTCAATATATATTATTCATCTTATACGAATGTGATAACAAGAAATTGTTAGTGAGACAAGAAAAGAGATATAATTTGAGGGCATATGATTATCGTCCGTTTGATTGGCCAGGTGTCAGATATAATTAGTTATACTTAAAACACTGAATTATAAATTGAATAAAGATGGGTCTAGATTACCTTTGAAATTAAAGTTACTTAAATATTCAATCAACTATACATGTAATTAATTTAATCCATTATCATTTTCGACAATTTCCGATTCTTTTTTGTTTTAATTTTCTTGTTGGGCCTATATGGTGTTCAAAATTGATCACGTAATTGTCCTCTGCATTCACGTAATAACAAGAAAAAATATATAATTTATTTTAAGTCAATTATTAGTGTCCAAACTCGTCATCTCACCATTTTTCTTCAATTATAAATACACTACCCCTCGTGCCTCTCCTCCCACACTCAATACTCTTTTGCTCAAGCAAGAAACTACCAACAAACATTGAAGAATAGTTGCTAGTTTTTCCTTTTTCACCTACACCCTCTTTTCTTGTAGAGTATAATTTTCCTCAAGAGAAGATAAACATCACGAAGCCATGGAAGGAGGCATACCTGAGGCAGATATGTCTGCGTTCAGAGAATGTTTGTCTCTGTCATATAAGAATCCTTATGTCCTTCGCCTTGCTTTCTCTGCTGGAATTGGTGGCCTTCTCTTCGGCTATGACACTGGTAAGTACACCAAAATTATGTGAGTATTATTGGTAATTATAATCCATTTCAATTACTTTTTAGCTCTCAATTCTCTCTTCCTTTTGAGCCTATCCGTTTTACTTTCCCTGTTTCTAGCTCCCGTTTCAACAACCAATTTCTGTGTTTCTCACCCTCTCTTGCAAGCACCTACATATCTGTGCTTTCCTATGGTCTTTTGACCATGATATAGGGAAAATAATCATCTACAAAGCATGAAGTACTAAATTTTATACTCTTTCCGTATCATATATTAAATTTAATCGGATTAATTTAGTACTGTAAGAATACATAATTTTTTTTCCTCATATAAACACCATTATTATTATTACTGTTGTTATAATTTAGAAGTTCTATTTTTTATTTCTATTTATTATTAATGCAAAGTGTCAGAAAATTTTGTACATGGATTGAAATATGTCTTCTGACTCAATCATCTATTATATCACAAGTCTCAGAAATAAAAATATGTGATGCAATTATGAACTCTGTCCCGAAAACTTGTCAGTTTCACAAAATCAATAAGCTATTTTTTTATTTTTTTGCAATTTTAAGAATTAGACTGATAATTTCTTAATTTTATGGATCAACAATGAAACACCATATAAGTTAATCTTTCCTCCCAACTGTGCATCAAGATTAATATCTTAGCTTATTATTATTATTATTATCAGTATATTGATCATGGGTGAGTATATGCAGGAGTTATATCTGGGGCTCTTCTGTACATTAGAGATAGCTTCCCAGCGGTTGATAGGAAGACTTGGCTACAGGTAGCGCCCATCTCCACTTGAAGAGTCCAAAGTTGAAATCTCAGCCTTCCAATCAACTCAAACCTCTTCTTGTGAATCCCAATCTTCTTTTAATGGACTTTAATGCTCTCACATCTTCTCTTCTGTTCACGGCCTCCCACCTGCAGGAAAAAACAGACACATGGTTCTTCTGTGTCCCAATTCCTTTGACAATTAAACACTCGAGTCCAATATGTTGCATCATTGCTGAAAATTTTGCTTATTTTTATGCAAAGCTTGGTAGTGTTTTTTAAAATATACTCATAGAATTTCATAATATTCAGGCCTCTTTTTCTGCGGTATTAAGATTGTTTTTATTTTATTTTTTTAGCTTAAAGAGTTTTCAAATCTTTTCTTTCTTTTTTCTTCTTTGTTTTCACGTGAAGAGTTTTCAAACCGGTTTAGGCGGATGAATATATTACCTGATCCGTATTCACCGGATGAGATCAATAAAATAAACTTCGCATTATCTATACAATTATTCTGTTCTTTTTTAATTTTTATTACATGCCCATTTTTCTGTCTTGTAAGTTGTGACCCTTTTTCTTTGAAAGGTACCCCACGTAAGAATTTTCTTTGTATTGGTCTTCCAACCCCATATACGTTGGCAAGTGTCCGAATCATATCTTACTTCAACAATTGTAGGCTTCATATTCGGTTGGCCCAATGGGGTTGTTTCTCACCAAAACAAGACTGAACATCCACCAGTGGATCCAATTAATTTTCCCAAATCATCTGTCATCGAACAATTCACTAACAGCAACGCTAGTAACTTACCAAGGAGAATACATGGGAAACTTTTAATGATGGCTTAATTCAAAGATCTTTTTCAAGGAAAAAAACACAAGCTATTCTTACATGTTCCTTCAACAAAGAATATGCAAGTTACCTAAGATTTGAGCTTCTTTTTTTGTTTTTCCTCCTTGAAGTTACTTGTCATTTCAATCAACTATCCTCTGTAGGTATTATTTGGATAAAAACTTTTCTAGGCATCAAGTTCCAAAATTCAATAATTTACATGGTATCAACGATATCTAGTAGAATTGATTTCATTTTTTCATCTTTCTATTTGATTTAAATTTCATGCATGATATATTGATGATGAAAAGTTTATCTTGCGATGCTGTGTTTACTCAGTCAAAGTCGAGTGAAATGTAAATGGGATGCAAGAAAATCCATAGGCAACTATAGAGTATAACTCCTTATACAATGCTTTTGAATTGATTTTTTTCCCCCCTTGTCTTAAACGATTAAGGAAAAAAAACTAAACTGCAGTTGCCTTTAATTTTCTTTAGAAAATTAATTTCAGTTTTATAAATTATTAATGTAAAATATTTTTAACTTGTATTTAATAATTTGTTGTCACATCATTTAATGAGTTCCACACCTCATATATATAATTATTAGAAAAATTTGAGATGCGAAAACCCTTCCTTAGGCACGTAAATTAACTTCCAATAAGTGAAAAGTAACATAGGTTAGTTTAAAAACAAATTTATGTATAAGGTAAACAGTTTTCATCCGAAAATTTTCCCACAGTTATTAATTAATTCATTTAGGTGAAATGAAATAACAGCCCCCAGAAAACTTTAACCTACATGCATGAAAATCAAGCTATGCTGCTATGAGTTTAAAGTATATGCAATATCAATCTGTGTAATAAACTGTAAACAATGGAAATTCCTCACAGGAAGCCATAGTGAGTATGGCACTTGCTGGAGCAATCATAGGGGCTGCAGTTGGAGGATGGATCAACGATCGATTTGGAAGGAGAGTAGCAATCATACTTGCAGATGCCCTGTTTCTAACAGGGGCCATTGTCATGGCTGCTGCACCCAATCCACCTGTTCTCATTGTGGGCCGTGTATTTGTTGGCCTTGGTGTGGGGATGGCTTCAATGGCATCGCCATTGTACATTTCAGAGGCCTCCCCCACCAGAGTTAGAGGAGCACTTGTTAGTCTCAACAGTTTTCTTATAACTGGGGGACAGTTCCTTTCCTACCTAATCAACTTGGCCTTCACTAAGGTGAGACTTAATTTGTCTTCATTTTTTTTTCTTTCTGTTTGTTAAATTTCAACCTTCAAAGTTATGAATTTGTGATTATGTATGTACAATTGTGTGAGGGTGTGAGAGACATGCCTAGCTTAGATTTTTATTTTTTATTTTTTGTGACAGATTATTTAAACTAAAAGATAAGATTGTTAATTTATCATGCTACTATGACTGGGTACGATGTATGAGATCCTAGGTTCAAATATTATTGCGATCAATATAATATCAGAAGTACAAGGAAAAAAGAGTTATTAATTTATTTATTATTCTTTGTATTAATTGGGTCAAATTATCATTTCTAAGATAATTATTATAAATACTTGGCCAATATTATTATAAATATTTAATATTTTATATAAGTTTAATTTCGATGTATTGGTGGTGTAAATTTTTTTTTTATATTGTCATTTAATTAAATACTCCTATTGACATGACTTTGCGAGTAATCCACATAAGACTTCACCTTTTGTTAATATGACAATAGATAATTGGATTCAATGTAGAAAAATTTTTAACTTACAAGAATTAAGCTCATTTTATATTTAATATGCATTACATTATATTTTCATAAAACTGTCGTATTCATATATTGTGTCGTACTTATAACCGTGCAACATAGGTTCATTTAATTGTGCTGGGGTTTTGAACTTCTTTGTTAGTTTTCTTTCTCTCTGGTGCGTTAATTGCACCCTTTAATATGATGTGCTAAAAGAATCTGTGGATAATTTTTCTTTTTCAGGCACCAGGGACATGGAGGTGGATGCTAGGAGTTGCAGCAGTACCTGCTTTGGTACAAATTGTATTGATGTTTTCTCTTCCAGAATCCCCTCGTTGGCTCTACCGCAAGGTTGGTTACAGACTTTACAGTTCATCGTCATTAGTCATCAATCATCAGCACATGAATCTTCGGTCCATCTATGATACAAAATCTTCACTTTTGTTCATTATTTTCTTTCCATAACTTAAACAGGGTAGGCATGAGGAAGGGCAAGTGATTCTCAAGAAGATTTACCCGCCAGAGGATGTTGAAAATGAAATTCAAGATTTAAAGGAATCGGTTGACTTGGAAATCAAGGAATCCGAATCAGCAGAGAAGATCAGCATGATCAAACTCTTGAAAACCACAGCTGTGAGAAGAGGTTTGTATGCAGGGATGGGGCTCCAAATCTTCCAGCAGTTTGTGGGCATCAACACTGTCATGTACTACAGCCCCACCATTTTTCAGTTGGCCGGTTTTGCATCCAACAGCACAGCACTGCTTCTGTCACTCGTCACTTCTGGCCTCAATGCGTTTGGTTCAATCTTGAGCATTTACTTCATTGACAAGACTGGTAGAAAGAGGCTTGCATTGTTCAGCTTGTCTGGTGTAGTGGTCGCTCTGGCTCTCCTAACCGTCACTTTTCGCGAAGGCGAAGTGCATTCTCCGATGGTTAGTGCCGTTGAGACCTCTCATTTCAACAACACATGCCCTGATTTCAAAGCAGCTGTGAACCCTGGTAGATGGAGTTGTATGAAATGCCTGAAGGCTTCACCATCTTGTGGCTTTTGTGCTGCTTCTAGTGACAAGGTAATTCTGTTTAATCTATATATCCTCTCCCAACTTTGTGGCAATTCTACATTATAGTAGGAGTTTACCGTTCTCATGAATGCATTTTTGTTCTTGTGTGCTCCTGACACTACTGTCAACTCAATTTGCAGCTCTTACCCGGGGCTTGCTTGATCTCCAATGATACTTCAAAGCATCAATGTCGCGATGATCATAGGTCATGGTACACCGAGGGATGTCCAAGTAGGTATGGTTGGGGTGCACTTATTGGCCTTGCTCTGTACATCATATTCTTCTCACCAGGGATGGGAACTGTTCCATGGGTTGTCAACTCTGAGATCTACCCATTGAGGTATAGAGGAATATGTGGAGGAATGGCATCCACAGCCGTTTGGGTTTCCAACCTCATTGTTTCCCAGTCCTTCTTATCCTTGACACAAGCCATTGGGACAGCATGGACATTCATGATGTTTGGAGTTGTTGCCGTTGTAGGCATTTTCTTTGTCATTATTTTTGTGCCAGAGACCAAGGGGGTTCCAATGGAGGAAGTAGAGAAGATGCTGGAACAAAGGTCTGTGCAGTTTAGGTTTTGGCGGAAGAGAAATTCAGTCTCTGAGAAACACTGACTCAGTCCCAAAAAAAAAGAAAAAAAAGAAAAAAAAGAAACCCGTTTGAGTTAATTTGAATTGTATGTTAGTGTTATAGCTTTTAAGAGTGAACTATGTTTTTGGTGAAATATGGGTGCTTGACAATGGTTTTCTTTGGGATTAGCTTTGTAGCTAGTTAGCATTTTAGTTTATATGCTTAGTTGCTCTGGATAATTGGAAATCCTCACCAAATCCACACAGGATGATGGAAAAGAAGGATTGATAAATACTACTTGCTTGGTAATCAATAAAAATTATTAAGTGATCTTCATTATTGCATCTCATTTTCTCTTAATAGTTATATTTTTGTTGCGAAACTTGATTCCATTCATCAAATAAAACTATATTCAATTGGTTATTACCATTTTTCCTTTATACTAATGCCAACAACACATGAAAAGCAACTCACCCGCATTAGTATTTCCTTCTTCTATCTTCTGCTCCTGCAGTTCATGTAAAAGTGTTGGGAAAATAAAGTAGAAAATACTAACACAAGACACCAAAGATTTTAATGTGGAATCCCCCCTCAACCCCCTCAATATCAATATGTGAGGCAAAGCTCGGGAGACTTGATAGTCCAACAAACAAGTATCCATTATGATTAATAGTTGTTACTAATCACCAAGTTTTAACTTTCAATGGTTATACAAAAAACCCCAGCAACAAGAGCAAACAACGCACTTGATAAGTTTGAAGATAAAAGATGAAGAACTCCATCAAAAGAAAGTTGAAAAACAAGATGTTTTGAATATGCTGACTGGATTTCAACTTAATCAGACCCCAAATGGCCATCTCAATGTTAGTTTAATCGAAACTGCTCACACTAGAGAAATGATGTCAAAGGTGGCCAAAATTCTCTTCTTCATTTTCCGAAAAGTTTTCATGGACTGCTAAACTTCAAAATTGCCTCCTGCCTAACCTTAATATTCACCATACTTATGCGAGAATAACCAATGTGCTTGTTTTGCACAAAGTTTAGACTTTTCTCCACATAGGACGAGAGCCAACCCAACAATCCTCCCTCTCACAACTATGTAGGAGCAACTATCAATCCAACAACAAAACAATAAATTTCAAACCTCAATCTAGGCAAAGATTCTGTCATCATATCTAAACCATTCTTGTGAGTTTGAACTCTTTAAAACTTGAACTACTTAGCATCCAAAATATTGTTGGTAAAGTTGCCTCACATATATCTTGATGGAATAGCAATTGATTTTATTTATGCTTATCCTTTAGATGTGTATCCTAAGATATATAACCTGAAATGTCTATGTTTAGATTTATGAATATATATATAGTTACAGTTGAAAGATAAACAAGCAAAGAAAGGCAATAGACTCTAACCACGCAAATAACTGCTCCCTAAAGCATCCTCACAAAGGCGAGGAAAAGGCTAGGGGAGGGGTTTGCCAAAACCTAACATAATCATCATTGGTACTACCCAACTTAGCCCTTCTATCAGCACATGAATTAATCTCACGTACCTCATGAGACGAGCGCATAACCTAGTCCCTTGCCAAGAGATGAGAAAACTCTGTGAGAACGTCAGCACAAGAATGGTGCTTGGTCCAAGAGTTGGATGTAAGTAAGGTGACGGCATAGATCGAGTCATATTCACACCACAGTAGACGATATCCTTTCTCCCATGCTCTGGCAAGGCCAACTTTGATCACCATAAGCTTTGCAAATAAAACAGAATGTTATCCATGAAAACCAGAGAATCCTTCAATCCAGGCCTCATTGGAGTCACGCATGATCCCACCAATTCCCGCATGCACTGTATCAACAATAAAACTATGGCTACCATCAGTGTTCAACTTTACTTCCTCCTCCTGTGGGTGAGCCCAACGCACCACACGTAGAATCATACTATGGCACTGAGCAGAGGACAAGTGTGTTCAGATGGAGTAGATGTCGCTACTAGCAAGGCTAACACTTTATCCACCCTCCACAAGGATGGTTCAAAAATCTATTTATTATGCCAGCACTAAACCTAACAGAAAGTGACTGTAAAGGACATATTAAAGGAAATCCTTAAATACGCATTAACCTAATCAATCAAAGGAAGAGTGAAAAAGGTCAGATTATGACCAAAGCCCAGTTCAAGCCAAACATGCCCAGAGTGACAACAATCATAGAGCCAATGTATAAGATCTTCCTTCCCAATTCCACAATGCACATAATCTGGTGAAGGGGCAATATGCCTATTAAACCTAAATTGGGCAGCAGGGAGAGTGGAGTGATAAATTTGCCAAATCAAGAACTTGAACTTCTTGAGAACTAGAATTTTCCAAATCCACATAAAAGATCCTCCAACCTCCTTAGAAGCATAATCATGAAGTAACCATTGATAACAGTTTGCAGTAGAATATTCACCACTCTCTTGCCCAAGCCAGTGCCAAGCCACCTCACATTTACCCTAACGTGGTAGAGAATGATCAGTCAAAAAGCTTTTCAGGTAAAGAAGTATTCGTGGTATTAAAATGCCATTGCATTCCACCAAAGGTCATTGACATGGAGCTCCGAATCCAAAATATGAACATAATCCACTATACTAGCCACCTGTTTCCTATTCAACCAATTGTCATACCATAAGGAGATACTCCCCGATCTAAGCAACAAGTGAGATCTATCCTTTAGTCTAACAACAGCTTTTCGAATCCCCCTCCATATATGTGAACACGATCCTGGTGACATGGAGTAAAAGACTAAGCCATGATTGAGATATTTTGCCCATAAGACTTGAACCTAAACCTTTGGTGAATTATTTTCAACGAGCCACCTAGCTTCCTAGGCAAGGCCGTGTTCATGTTACTAGTTCCCCTTATTCCAATGCCCCCACAACTGTTTTGTCTAGTTAAAACTTCCTAAGCAACTGGGTGGAAACCGCAACAAATTGAATGGTTACCCCAAACAAAATCTCATAATTCTATCAATACAATCACGCACCCCCTCTGATAGCTACAACGACCGCATAGTATAGATAGGAAAAGATGTTAACACAGATTTGGTTAGACACAGGTGCCCTGCTTTATTGAGTAAACATTTCTGTCAAGTAGCCAACCATTTACACACCCCTGGAGAATGGGAACTCCTAAGTAATTTCCCAAAATTTCCATAAATCTAATTGAATTAAGTCGTGATAAAGCATTTTTCCTCCAATTGGGTATTAGCCTTGAGGCCATAGCTCTTGATTTATCAAAATTCATTTTTAGACCAAGCATAATGCAAAATTTATGTATAATATCCATAATACCCTAAACTTGAGACTTCTTCCTATTACAAAAAAGAAGCACATCATCAACAAAGAATAGATGAAAAATACCTGGCCCACCCCAAAAGACATGAACAGGCTTCCAAATGCAACTACTCACCCCTTCTTGAATCATGACCGATAACTTTTTCATGCATAGAACAAACAAATAAGAGGACATAGGGTCCCTTTGTTTCAATCCCCTCAAGGGGGTAAAAGGGTCAAGTCGCCCCCATTTCATAATAAAGACAATTGAGACGAAGAGACACAATGTATAATCAATCGTATAATAACCCGAGGAAAACCAAAATCTTCTAGCATCGCCTCCAATAATTTCTACTCCACCCTATCTAGGCCTTTTCTAAATCAATTTTAAAAGCTACTGCTCTTTTTTTGCTCTTAGAAACTGCATTCAATGTAAAACTTCCTGGGCCAATATAATATTATCAGTTGCCCCTCTACTTGGAATGAAACTACCTTGAAGGGGACCAACAAGATGTTGAAGGAGAGGTCTGATCCGATTTACTAACACCTTAGTGATTAGTTTAAAGATCATCACATTGCAAAGGCCTATCAAATGAAAGTACTTGAAGTGGTTAGCGTACTCCACTTTAGGAATCAACACAAGGAGTGTCTAAGCCAAGCCTGGGTCAAACCACCCTGTAGCAAAAGCCTCATGAACCAATTGAAACACCTCAAAATGGACCACATGCTAGTATTGCTTAAAGAAGATATGTAACACCTTCCTAACTACCATGTTTTACTCGAGTGTTAACATAGTAATTAGAAAAGTATTACTTACATTCATAATCTATTAACTAGTCAAAAGAAATGAAATAAAGTAATTTAGATGCATATATTGTTAAACTCGTATATACATATATGAACATCATTTTTAAGTTTGCAATATTTACATCATACTGGGAAACAAACTAGTTAACTTCTAAGCTAGTCAGGAACTCAATTCACAAAAAGAAACACCTCCAGTATATAGTCTAACTTGCTCAAATTCGAGGCCCAACAAAATTTTATACAAACAGAAATGGACCTTACAACATTTAATAGGATCAATCTGTAGTCTAGCGGGTTTCTAGTACTAAACTACCCTTATATACACATCAAGAGTCCCTGAAGATCTCACATCCTATTGAATGAAACCATTGGCCATCGGTATGATAGCTTCACCTCTGCCAGGGGCATCAAGACCCTTAGGTGGGTCTGAGTCTAAAGACGAGGATGAAGAGGGATCATTTGCTAGAAGGGGTACTGTGATGCGTGCGGGACATCAAATATCAATGGGTGTGCCATGTGGAGAGGTACACCATCATAAGGAAAAGCAGGGTCAAAGTCAGCTGTAAATACAGAAGTACTAAAGGAACGACCAAAAAACACAAACACGGACTTGTGAGTAACCAACTGCATAGAGAAAGTCAAGAACAGGATCATAATGCCACATCCATTGTGGCAAGTCAAGGTAAAACACTAGTGACGGCATCTGCTGGATTTGAATAATACAAAATGAGTATAGCCATAAGGATGAGAATATTATAAAATTCTCAGTAGGATACTCCCTCAAATGTGAACAGAATATAATCAGTAAATTCATTCATATAGAAATCATCATGCTAAATCATATGCATAAATATTAAGGTACATAATTCATGTAAAGTCAAATGCAAAATGGTAGTAATCATGTGTTTTTCTCTTGTAATCCATAGAATTCAATTTAGTGCAATTGTCTCTTTTCATTAATATAGGAAAGACTTAATTTCACACTGAGTGGTATCTATAGTGGATGACTCCATAATGAATAATAGTCTGCTAGGACATGAGCTCATTCCTATACGTGATAATCAGACTTTATTTTTTTCCATTTCCAAATCACACACAATTCTACTCCTAGCCGATACATCTACTGACTCATAAAATTCCCAGGGAAGTCCTTATTTTTGCTTCCCCTTTTTAACCTATATAATCCTTGTCTCTGTTTTCCCATATGTTAAAACATGGACAATTAAAATTCACATATTCTCTTTTGTCATATAATTACATCATGTACTTCTCTATTTTTTTCCAAGGCATGCTTACATCACATGTAGGCATTCAATTACATTGGAGTCTCATTCAAGCCACATAAACAAATCTTTAAAGTAGCTAGCATCTATTCATATAACATATACTTGGACTAAATGTCATTCTATAATTAATTTTAGACATTCTCACCATTCCAGTATCTTAGCAGATTTACCATTTCAGTAATGACATTTAATTTCTCTATCAAATGGCCAATTCAAGGGCCACAAAAATTCCCCATGACACTTCAATGTGTCTAAAAGGCCCTATAAAATTTCATAGCAAACAGAGTCCTCTAACCATATTAACTAAATTATACAAATGTAGTTGTTAGAGACCACTTATTCAAAGCTCAGAACAGGATTCTCATAAATTTTAACCATAGTAAATAATTGAATCAGTTCAAAATAAAATTCATGGTTACACTTCAAGATGTTATCAACTCCTAGTAAAAATTTCAAAGTAAGAATTAATCATTTATTGTGGTAATAAATTAGATAATTTCATAGCTTCAGTTTCAATAATCCAAATAGCATAAGTACCATTTCGGTCTCTGATTTTTTTAAGGTAGTACACCTTAAAACCAGTGCTCAAGAGAATTCGTATAGTTAGTTTAAGATGTTATCTACAACCTAAAATTTTTCCAACTCATAAACATGGCCAAAAATATGTCTTAAAATTCATGAAATTTCCCTGTCTACAGCTAAACCGAAATTCTAGCAGCCTAGCCAAAACTTCTTTTGATGAAATGATTTTTCTAACCTCATCCAAATATTTCACCAAAATTCGTATATCGATAACCATATATCATCAATCAATACAATCAAAAATTTCAGATCAAACTCAATCAGAAAATTTCAGTATAAATTTTGAAAGAAAAGTCCAAAGAAAACCCTACTCTTGGAAGCTAGTGTGTCCTTATCTGTAATATATTCCAAGATGGATATTCTTCACTTCAAAGCTCTTAAAACACACTCAAACCCTCCTATAATCAGTGAAGTGTAGGGTAATAAGGTGAGGTTTGGAGATTTTAATCGATTATACTTGTAGGGTTGAAGTATTGAACAAGTTTAGTGAATGAAGATTTTGATTTTGACAAGGTTTGGCTTAGGATTTTTGAGCTTGAAAATCAAAGTTGTCAAGGTTTTTGAAGAAGAGAAAATGGTGTCTCTGCTGGTTCTATTGATGCCGAAGCTTAGGGGAAGAATTTATGAAGTTAGATGTGTCATCTTTATCTTATAATATGTAATATTATTGGTTAATCATAAAACATAATTCTTTTCATTAAAAGAAATTAATATCAATGGCTAAGATTTGATCTTTCACCCAAGATAAAATCTTAGCCATTCATTTGGCATTCAAAGGGATAGACTTCATTATTTTGTTGAGATTAACTAGCTTTTGGTGTTAAAAATCGCATATCGAAATTTCACCGAACGAGTGAAACATCGTATCCGAGTAATCAGATATTACCCAAAAATTAACTCTAGGTATAAAATCTTTATTTTTCACTATTTTTGACCTTAATCCCATAATTTCTCAATTTCGGGTATCTCCAAGTTCTAGATCTGGGGTTTCGACTGTATCAACGAGCCCGCGGGGTCTGTAAATTACTATTCATTTTTTTTTCTTGTCCATTGAGTTTTTCTCATCATTTTTATGTTTGTCAGAATCTTGAGATTCTCATTAATAAAGTCCCAATTAATTCTGAATAAAATTTAGGGTGTTACAAGATAGCATGAAAGCCATCAGGCCCTGGTGCCTTGTCAGAATGCATAGCCATGACGGCTTTCATCACTTCCTCCATCATTATAGGGGCAAAAGATTATCAATATCAACTTGATTGATAACCGGCACCTTTACTTGTTTATAAGTGGAAATACCAAGGTCCCCTTCAAATATAAAAAGACTACAATAAAATTGGTTCGCTGCACCCTGAAAGGTCTCATGGTCCATGCACCAAATCCCCCTGTCCACATGAAGTCCATGAATTTTATTTTGCTTCCTCTTGGTTAATGTCTACACATGAAAGAACTTGGTGTTCTTATCCCTAAACTTAACTATATCTTCTCTAGACTTTTGAAACCACAACATCTCTTCTTGATAAAGAACATCATCATACTTTTTGCGCTAGGAAATTTCAAGATGTTTGAGAGAAGAGAAATCACAAACCTCTAGCTCTTTTTGCACACTGGAAATCTTAGCCTCCAGAATATGCTTCCTTTTTCCTATGTGGCTGAACACCTCTTTGTTGAACAACTTAGAAGCTGCTTGAATTTCCAACAAGTAAGAGCCTACATTGCCTTCCCTCGCTCTCCAAGAGTCACTCATAACTTGCTCATAATCACAAGGTCGTTTCCTCTTAGATCTCTTATTAGCCTTTATACGTAGCAAAAGAGGTGTATGTCTGAATAAAGACATGTGAAGTTCTCTACATAAGCTTCCCCAAACATAGTTCTCCAGCTAAGGTTAGCCAGGGCATGATCTAACTTCTTCGCCATAGATCGAGCTCTAGCCATATGTTGAAACCAGGTAAAACGTTGACTAATAGCACCTAAATCCATCAGCCCACAATCATCCATTGTAGTAAGGAACATATCAGCTCTAGCTGTAAGGAAATTCCCTCCCCTAACTTCAGAAGAATGAATAACTTGATTGTAGTCACCCAAAAGCAACCATGGTCCCTGAATTGTCTAAACCATTTCTCATACATAAGCCCAAAGCATTACCTAATTCGCAGGAACAAGACTACTATAAACAGCGCTATAACACCACCTAGTGCGAGAAGTCATAAACTCTAGCGTTACATGCTGGGAATATATATCAACAACCTTCCAAATTTTAATAGACATAGAAATTAAACCATCAACCAGATGCCACCAGATTGACCTCTAGCCTCTTAAACAGCTGCTGCTCTGTAGACAAGTTTCTCCTAGAAGGATTTGACATTATTGTACTGGGTATGAGTTTCCAATACAATAAAAACTTCTGGGTTAAACCTTCTGGGTTAGCTTAAAGATATGTGAAATCTGGTAGGATATGTGAAATCTAGTAGGATATGTGAAGTTTATTAGGATAAGGGGAAAATTCATTTAGATTTGAAGAATCTGTTAAGATTGGAAGAATCTATTATGATATGAAGAATTTATAAAGATTTTAAGATTTGTTAGGATTTGGAAGGAGTTTTAGAGATAAGATCTTTGGTTATAAATGAGATCATAGATCAATGACCTAAGTGCATGATAGTGCAAAAGGACAAGTGAGAGATATAAACTCTATTATGAAAGGAGGTGTAAAGTGGCTTTGGGCTGGGTATGAGAACAAAGTGAAAATCTTGTACTGTTTTTAATCTCATAGTGAAGGAGCTTATTTTCTTGGATAGATGTAGGCATGTGATTTTTTGAACCACATTAAATTTTTGTGTTTCTACACTCATTGTCATCTTGTTTATTTTATCCTTTTGAGTTTTTGTGAGTTTATTTGATTTGTTAGATTTATATGAGTGTGTTTGTGGCACCCATTCTACTATGCCATCCACAACAATTGGTACCAGAGCTCATTGAAGCTCGGTACAGTCCAATAGGTATGTTTGGCACAAGGTCAAATCTTCTGGGTTTGTCGGGGAGGATTTGATGGGAAGGAAAGCTTTGGATATCTTAATTTGAGCATGGGATGCTGGAAAGAATAATGAAAGATGACGGATTACGCAGCTACACATGTTCATTGGATGATTTTTTGAATAAACGTGAAGCCATATTTTATGGTGGATTCGGCTGTGTAGTTGGTGTGCATTAAGGTCAATGGTTTACACTTTGCACATAGCTAGGCAGCTTGGGTCAAGGTGGAGCTGTTAATGGATTTCACGGTGGTGAGACATTAGCCAAGGTGGAGATTTGTTGAGAAAGTTAGCTTATGTATATCTTGATAAGATGGCGATTGATTTTATTTATGTCTATCCTTTATTTGTGTATCCAAAGAAGTATATCTTGAGATCTGTATTCTTAGATTTAGGAATGTTTAAATTAAGGATATATTAAATTTGGTAGGATATGGTAAATTTAGTAGCATATGTGAAGTCTATGAGGATATGGGAAGAATCAGTTTAGATTTGAAGAATCTGTAAGGATTTTAAAATCTGTTAGGATTTAGAAGGAGTCTTGGAGATAAAATCATTTGTTATAAATAAGATCAATGGCCTAGGTACATGATAGTATGAGAGAACAATGGGAGATGCGGATTCTATTATGAAAAGGTGTATAAGGGGCTTTGGGTCAGGTATGGGAATAAAGTGGAAATTTTGTACTATTTTTATTCTAATAAGGAATGAGTTTTTTTTTTTGGTGCATGTAGGCATGTGATTTACTGAACCACATTAAATTTTTGTGTCTTTACACTCATTGTAATCTTGTTTATTTTATCTCTTTGTGTTTTCATGCTTTTGTTTGATTTATTGGATGTGTATGAGTGTATTTATGGGACTCATTTCACTACACCATTTCTAACAATTGCTTTGATAGAAAGGGAAACTTTGGACATCCTAGTTTAAGGATGAAAAGCTGGAAAGAATGATAGAAGATAACTGATTGTGCAAACACATATGTTCATCAGCCGATTTTCAAATCAATATGAAGCCATGTTTTATAGAGGATTCAGGAGTGCTGCTGGTATGCATTAAGGACAATGGTTTGCACTTTGCACGTGACTAGGCAACTTAGATCAAGGTTGAGCTAGTAACGATTTCCATTAGAGTACTTATGCAATTTCTATAGATAGGATAACCCTTATTTTGTTAGTATGCCATGGTGGTATCCATTACTAGGCGCATTTCAGTAGGTGTAGTATAGGAAGGGTCTTACCAAACTATCTATGTTCATGTTTATATTCCTATTTATGTTTTCTCTTAACGGATTACTATATCTAGCCCAACCTTTGTTGGTGAGCATGCTACTTATTTAGTATTATGTGTTGGTGCAAGGCGAGTCAGATAGGTGAAGCGTTAACAAGAGGAACTATCTGAGTGTTCTAATCCTTTGTTTACTATTTTAAATAATATAGGAGATTTGGGAGATCACAACCATATACTGAGGAAACTCACTACTCCTGACTTTGCTCAGTAGCCCCTAGCAATTACATACCCCAGGCTTGACACCAATTTTGAGCTCAAGGGGTATATGTTCATGCTTTTCCTAAGTTCCATGGGTTGTCTACAGAAAACTGACTCAAACACTTGAAGAAGCTACATATCGTGTTCTCTAGCATGAGACCCAATAAGATGGAGGTGGATGATATTAAGCTCAGAGCATTCCTCTTCTCCATAAAGAGTGCTATAGAAAATTGGTTATTCAACCTTTCTGATGGGATTGTGAATAGATGGACTAGCATGAATAAACTCTTCCTTGAGAGGTACTTTCCTACCTCTCAAGTAGCTTCCATCCAAAAGAAAATCTCTAGAATCTTCCAATCAGATGAGACTCTACAAGGGTATTGGGAGCATTTCAAGCTCCTTTGTGCTAGCTACCCAAACCATTAAATTCTAGAGTAACTCCTCCTGTAATACTTTTATGAAGGTATAATACCCACTAATAGGTACATGATTGATGCTGCTAGTGGAGGGGCATTCCTACATAAGACACTGGAAGAGACCCATGCCTTGATAGAGAATATGGCTGCAAACTTTTAGCAATTTGGATTTAGGGAAGGCATAAATACCAAGGGCCATTATAAAGTTAGCTAGCTCAAGAATCCAGTATTGGCCCAGACCTTACAAGCACTTTCTAGGCTCATCAAGGTAGCAACTTTGGTAGTTCCTAATGCCTATGGCATTTGTACCTCCAATGATCATCACAAAGACATGTGACCAACGCTACAAGATGACTCACCCACTGGGCTAGCGACAACAAATGCCTTCCCGAGTCAAATTTTGAATTAGCTAGGGTAGCTCCCATTAAGGAATGCATACAATTGAAGCTGGAAGAATCACCATAATTTGAAGTGGGTGAATAATTCTCAACAATAGGGTCAACTTTCATAGCAAAAATATCAGGTGCCTCATCAGAGGCAATAGGCCCTTCATGTACTCCCTCCTTAGATCCCACTATGATTGAGATAATGAACATAATGATGGAGCATATGCATAAAGTATGAAAAGAGAATGCCTAACTACGAGAGAAAGTGACTCAAATGATGAACAATTAGAGTCAACAAGGCCTAATTTCCCAGTTTCCCTTTCAAACCTGCCAAATCCCAGTGGAAATATCAGTGCAATTACCTTGAGATCCAATGAAAATTCTAGACTTGACTAGGTAGACAGAGGAAGAAAAGCAACCAGAAATTGAACCCTCGAAAGCTTCTGATGAGTGCCATTTCCCTCCACAGAAGGCCACATGAGGATTTGGCAATAGGAAATCATTCGAGTGAGCGGCATAACACTGAAAAAGCACCACAACACTCAGCCGAGGAAGAACAAGGACCAGGGGAGCATTCTATTCAACACCGTAATATTTCACAGAGCCAATAAACGATCCAAATCCTACTTTTCCACTGCCATTCCCTCAAAGAATGAAGCCTTAGAAAGTAGCTGCAAGAGAACTAGATCTAGAAGCTTAGGAAACTTTCTGAAAGGTTGAGTGAACATACCTCTATTGGATGCAATCAAACAGATGCCAAAGTATGCACAATTTTTAAAGGATCTATGCACCAATAGGAGAAGAATAAAAGGCAATAGGGAAGAAAAGGTGACTATGAGGAGTAAATGTCTCCTCAATTATCAAGCTATGCAACCTACCACCCAAGTGTAAGTATCCAAGCACATTCTATATTCCCTGCACCATTGGAAATCTGCACATAACGTAAGCAATGACTGACCATGGCGCTAGCATTAATATCGTGTCAAATTCACTCTACTAATACCCCTATTTTGGATAGCTTAAGCCTACCCAATTGAAAATTCAATTTGCTAACCGCAATATCACTACGCTAAAGGGAGTATTAGAAGATATGCTAGTACAAGTAAATGATTTGATATTCTTTACTGATTTTTGTGTGCTTGAAATAGAGAATGACACTGAAGCCAGGCAGTATATATTACTCTTAGGTAGACATTTTATGATTGATGTTCATATTGGCACATTGTCCATAGAGTGCGGGGACATGAAAATCCAATTTTATTTATCTGATGCAATGAAATTATCCTAAGAGGAGCACTCTGTGTTTGACATTGATGTCATTATCTCTCTAGTGGATAATGCATGTGGTAATTTTCATAGTAAAGATGCCCATTCCTCTATTTCTATTTTTTCTTTCCTTATGGAATATGATGAATCTACTGTGTTAGAATGTTCCAAGTTTGCATATACTAGTACTCTCCTTGAGCAATAGTTATCAATTTCAGAAGGGCCTCATGATCAGCCCATATTGGGAAGAAAGCCTTATATGGGGCAAAGGATTTTTCTACGTAAGCCCAGGCCAAATTGATGATTGGGAGGCCAAAGTCTATATGGAAGGGACTATTCTTGGTCACCCATGTTCACTCCCATGGTGAAATTGAGTTAGAGAAACTAAGGTCCATGACTCGCAGTGCAATTAATGGGCATTGTCTGAAACACCTCCATGAAGCCCCTAAGGATCTAGGGGCCCAGATTGCATTTCTTTGGGTTGAAGCTTCACACCCTCCATAAAGGTCCCAACCGTCCAAGTGCTAGGTGGGAGACAACCCGCCATGAAGGAGTTTCTTCTCCACTTTTCCTCTTTATTATTTATGCATTTTGTTTGCTTTCATTTTAGTTTTGCTTCTTATATCATGTTTATTTTATTCATGTCCTACACCATCATTTTGATGCCTTAGAGGTTACATGCGTAAGTTCATACCACATGCACTTTATTGATTTGCTTGGCATTGACTTTTTTTTTATTGCATGCTTGGTGATTTACTGTGTTGCTTGGATTGAGTACATGCACTTTTACCTGTGAGATCTTTTATCATGTGCCATTCCTACTTGTTCAAGTGTGTTTCCCTTTTTGTATTTGTATACTAGAACTTGCTTAGGGTCTTGTTTGAAAATATATTTCCATGTGCATGCTTGAATATGATTGTGGTATTTTTCTTATTTTTAGCTACTTGTCCATATAGCCACCCTTTGCATATTACCATTCACTACCAAGAAAAATACCTTTAGCGGCGATTTTTTTTACCATTCGCGGTGGTTACAACCACCACTAAATCCCAATTGCAGTGGTTCCCAAACCGCCGCCAAGTCAACCATCGCAACCCCTATAGCAACAGTCAGCGTCAACCGCTAGAATAACTGCTGCCAAATGTAAAATGAAAAATAATACTTAAGATAAAACCACCGCAAAAGGTTGCATTTAAAATTATAATGGCAGTTACTAACCACTAGAGCTGGGTATGCAGACCAGTCTGGTCTATCTAGCCCGGTTCGTGACAGACTAAGATTAAACTGGCTGGACGAGACCGGTCTACTTCATCAATGGACCAGCCTTTTGCCCTATCCACGTACACCCCGCCTAGGCTTGCAAATCCACGGACCAGTCTGTATACTGTTCAAATTTTTGGCCCAAACAAAAAACCTGCGTATCAAATTGCGAACTGACCCGCGGACCAATCCATGGACCAGCTTTTTTTTTCCTCTTTTAAATTTTTTTCCCCAGACTTTGATAGATTCATATTTAATCTTCAATCTAAATCACACCAAACGATCTCAGTAAAAACATTTTAAATTTGAAGCAACTAATTTTACAAACAAATGAATAATCCAGAACTAGTTCTTAGTTCAACTAAACAAATCATACTTAAAAAATAGAAAAAAAACAATTAAAAAAATAATAATACACATAATCAGAGAGAGTCATAGACAGAGGTGTGATTGTGTGGACTGTTTCGCTCTTTCTCTCAATAGCAATGGCTCGGCGAAGCACGGTAGTTCGGCAGTTGGCACGACGAAGCGCGCAGAGATCTGCTAGCAAAGCACGACAAAGCACGGAAGCTCGAAGTGGAGATCTACTAACCGCGACCGCGAGGCATGAGAGAAGGGAGTTGAGAGACGAGACTCGAGAATGAGAAATCAGTGAGGCCGCGTAGGTGAGTTACTTGTTTGAAATACATATTTGAGTTACTGTATTTCAACTTGAGAGAGAGAAGGCGCCGCTCAGAAGCAAGGAAAGAAGAAGTTGAATAACTTAAGCCAAGGTAAGCCAAGTACATAGCAAGTTAGTAACCCTAGCATAATAGTGTCTTCCACTTGGCCACTTGGGCTGGGCCACTAAAAAGTAAAAGCTCAAGTCTAAACGCCCCCTTGGCTTGCTTGGGCAGTTAGGCTTGTATGTTTCATGCCAACTTAAAACATGGAAACTACCAAGCGCTGAAGCACTCCAGGACCTATACTAACTATAGCAATTTCTATATGTGTACGGGTTGGTCTGCAAATCCACGGGCCAAGCTAATTTAGATTGCAGTTTTGGCAGAGCGGATAAAAAAAGTCTGCGATTTGACTGGCTAAAAATTTTATTGTCGATTTTCATGCGGGTTGCGAGTTAAATGAGTCGGTCCGCGGATCGCGGTCTGTATACCTAGCTTTACTAAGCGTCACAAATAAATTGACCCTTTATTACTTAAAATTATAATAGCGGTCGATAACCGTCGCAAATAAATTGGCCCTTTATCGGTTGAATAATTTAATGGCAGTCTTTAATTGCCGCAAAATTCAAAAAACAAAAAATTTGGGTTTGCGATTGCGATTGCGGTGGTTTGAACCGCTACTAATAGCTACTATAACATTTCTTCCCCTTTTGAATTCTTTCTCATAAACTTGGCCATTATAGCTTCCTTTCTATTACAAATACTTTCAAACATCTACAAAATTCAACTATAAGGCAAATATTAAAATTACAATCATTCATTACTTATAATAGAAAGTATCTCATAATTGATAATATCATAATGTGTTATGTGTCTCAAACATTTAAGCTTCTTACAAAATTATAAAAGAAAACAATAAATACTTATAATCATGCAACACCATAGAAAGTGAAGTTCCATAATTCTAAGATTGATGAACAAAAACAAATAATAATCTGCTAATTATTGGATGGTCCCTCATTTGCTAGGTCATGGCTAGCAGAAGAGGATGGTCGTCTTGCTGGCCCTGGTGATTCCAAGTCTTTAGCCTAAAATTGAAGAAAAAAAAATCACAACATAATCTTATAAAATGAGAAACTGAAATAACTAGAAAGAACAAGTAAAATGACCACAAGCAAAAATTAGAAAGATAAGTTTTTCTTTCATGAACTCATCAACAAAAAAAAAACAAATCAGTTTTAAAATTCAGGTTATGGCAAAAGTTTTTTGATTCCATGTAAAATTCAGGTTTGATTCCTCCTCGACTGGGGTGCACCATGTCGTACATCTATAGTCTGTTTGGGGGAATCATGGTTCTTGGATATGTAATTTAACCAAACAAATTCATTTAAAGATTCAGAAATTAAATTTTTTTAATTATAAATATCTTTCAACAGACTATCTTCTAAAAGTAAAAGTCTTTTAAGTAAATAGATTGTGCTCTTTAACTTCACAAAATATCTTCTATGTGTGAGTCTTTAACTTCACAAAAATTCAATAAAACCTCCCTTTAAAATAAAATTCTAGTCTTTAACCTAAAAAAAAATCGGCAGAACCTCCCCTTAAATTAAGACATCTCAAGAAATTGATTTCAATATATATATATATATCAATCCAGTCAAATAAACTTCATAAATAATCAAATAAACATTTAAAGATCCTAAAACTGTTCTAGAGCACACCCCTTTATAACATCATGACATGCATTTCCTGCAATCTCCGCATACACAATCAATCTCTACAGCAAACAATGCAAACAAGTCGGGGAAGAACCTCTATGCCCTTTCTACCAGTCGTGTAATCTCAATTTCCTACAACTCTAACTTAGAAATCATAATTCTCTATCCTAACAAAAATATAATTAAATAAGGAGAAGAAATAATTACTTACCTCAGAATTGTCGAATGGTCCTTATATGGCTTAGCTCTTTGAATGAATTCTTTTCTTTGTGCCTGACAGAAGTAATAACCTTCAAGGAGTTCCTAAAATTACAATTTGGTTTGAAATCAAGAATAAACAGTATTGTTCCATAGACAATTCAGATTCATAAGTCCAATTGAATCCAATTGCTGTGAGAAATAGGAAAGAATTCAGTGCAACAAAATTGATAGTCAATAATTTATCTATCTATAAAATTTAATAAAAATTTATACCAATTGCAAATGAAACACATGAAACTCAAGAATCACGAGAGATCCTCTTTTAGCAAATAGGGGTTTCAGGTTTATGCAATTTGATTCATCCCAATTTGAGTATGTGCAAAAATGTACTCGTGGATGAAAGTAAGCTTTAATTATGATATTCCTAATGTATATATTAAATTTGATTCATGGGAGGTGAGGAAGAAGCTACCTTGCCGCTGAGCTGGGAGGTAAGGAAGATGTTAAAATTAAATGAAGACGTTTTAATAAATATATCCCATAAAGTATTATCACTAATTCTTTAATTTTTTTGCTACCTGTATATCAATGAAGTTGCTAATCTTTTGGTCCACTTGCATCAATCTGCCACCACAACATGGGTGCAAACATAATCAACTTAGGTCAAATACCTTGAGAACCTCTTCTCATAGATCTTAAGAGGTTTTCAAATTTTCTACTCCTGTTTCTACTTTTACTTAGATTTTTTTTTCCTTTTTCGATACTCAAGGTTTTATGGGAAAAATAAGAAATTATTAGTAGAAGAGTCTAACAGCACTTGCAAATTGAAATAAACATATTAGATCCAGGTTGAATAAGAAACAAATGCATTATATTCTTTATTGGTACTCAAGGTTAAGCATATCCTTTCATATGAAAGGAAAAAAAAAAGGAAAAACTATTGAAAATTTAAATAAATTAAGCCCTATGCTAGCTTTTATTTTGATTACTCAAGTGAGTCCAAACAGAAAGTGACTATGAAAATTGAAAAGAGAGTTCATAAGGTTTCATGCTGTATATAACATAAATAAAGAAATACAAAAAGAAGTTGGTTGCTTATGTTAAGTACGTAGGGCCCTATAGTTACAAATATTGAGAAAGAATGTGACATTTACTAAAAACTTGGACTGATTGAACCAGTTGTTATTTTCAATTTTCAAACCCTCAGTGAGCTGTGCCAATACTAAAAGCAAAATCTCAAGAAGATCCCACCAAAAGGAAGAAAATGATCAAGGAAAAAGAGCAATAGAAAACTAAAAGAACAAGAAGATATCAACAAATTGATTTCTTGCAAAAAAGAAAATGGTATTGTCCTTGCTAATGCTCTTGGATAATTGAACCAAGTAATCAGGCTCTTGAGGAGAAAGCTACTTGGCCAGCTTGAGGCCATAAGAGAAATGAGCTTGAAGATGATTCACTCAAAGGAGGCAGTTTTGTAGGTAATGTACACATGGAAATTCAAATGCATCCAACTGATAGGGATAAGGATATTTAGGAGAAAGCTACAGGACTGGCTTCTGATCACATAAGGAGTAAACATGAAAGAGATTCATATGAAATAGATACTAGCAAAGAAGATGTGAATGTAGATAAGCATCCAACAGTTGAAGAGATACATGTTCAAGAAATAGCTTCTAGGTTGGCTCTAGATGATGAAGCAAGTGATCCTAAAAAAGAAATAACTGAGGAAGATACTCATGCCAATGATATAGATGAAAGTGCATCGATACTTCTTGGTGGCAGAATAGATGTTCTATGGAAAAGTACTATCATAGGTTTTGATGTTCCAGTTAGTTTGAGAGATATTTATGGTATTGAGGGTATCCAATTCATTTCAAAATGATATATTTTCAAATAATTAATAGTTACTTAGTAAGGCAGTGACATTTAATAATTTCTTGTCATTGTAATTTTGTTTCAAAGGCCAAGAAATACCTGAAGTTAGACAACCTGAAAAATCTTCAAATGTTGAATCAGTCGAAGAAGGTGGTGAAAACTATGAAATCTTGTCAAGTTCTTCATTGGAAGTTGTTGAAGGTTATGAGAAGCGAACAAAATCATGCTTAAGAAAGAATATGTTGGTAAAATATCATCATCACATTGATAATGAGCCTACAAAAGGTTATAACTTATAATGCTTCATATATTGCTATTTTAAATAGCCTTACTCCATCTCAATTAAATTTCAAATTACATTCAAATGTAGAAAACTTAATATATATATATATATATTAATTTGACATATAAGAATTCAAAATTGGGATGAATCAAATTACACAGGCTTTCCTATGGGAGGTGAGGAAGAAACAACCAGCAATCTTCACGCAAGGGAAAGTAGCGACCATGGACCGGCCGGTGACCTTGCAGCGGCCAACGACCTCAAAGTGAGTAGCTGGAGTCGATCTTGGAGGCCCTGGAGTGTTGTGTGTGAGAAAGTGAAGACCTCAGACCCTAGTACACTCAGAGCAACCAGTGACCTTGGAGTTGGCAGCGACTTTCGACCGCGCGGTGACCTTGGAGCATCTTGGGTGCCAGAAACCCCGACCTTGGAGCTCTTTCATGCCAAAAATAAGAGACCTTGGAGAGTCTCGCATGAGAAAGCAACAACCCTGGCTAGCGTTCACCTCAGAGGGGCACCAACCTCAGCAGGGCGGCGATCTCAGAGCGTCATGGCAGGCAAAGCCGTGACCTTGGAGCCTTGGGTGAGAGCAAGCACTAACCTTGGAGCCTTTGGGGGAGAGCAAACAAACAGAGATTTTGAGGGACAATGAGCTGTGAGCAACACAAGATTGGGGATAACGCGGGAGAGTAAAGGAAAAGCACGAGCTTTATGCCAAAATTTTAATGGCAAACAGTAGAGGTTAGAGGAATCGTCGGGAAATGTTTCCTTTAATGGTCACCGATGACCATCCCCCTAAACCACTAGATTGACTGCCGCAAGGCCTATTATTTGTAGTAGTGATTGTCTAGCTAGCCCCTTTGAGTCTTATTGCCCATTCTTTTGTTTTAGTACATCCTTAGCTAAAAGTAAAAAACCATGAAAAATTTCTAACCCTTTAGGCTTAGGAAAGTATTTGTGCATTTCTTACCTATGCTTAAGCATAAGTGTGAGGGGGAGTATGAAGACATGCGCTAATTTAAGTGTAAGGGAGGGCACAATTTATATCCATGAGTGGTCAAAAAAGAAATTCAACAAGTAGCACATTAAGAAAATTAAAAAAAAAATGCAAAGTTGATTGAAAAAAGAAAGAAATCTAAACATAAAAGTAAAAAAGTTTGGTTGAATATATGCCATATTGCAAATTTAAGGCTTGTAATTGTGTTGAGTTGGACAAAGTGTAACTTTAAGCATTTATACTCTTGGTGTGTGCATTTTCTCTCCTTTGATTAGAGGTTTAGATTATTGGCCAATATAATTGTCCATTTTCATGTAATCCCTCCCCCATTATAACCCAAGACAAGCTGTAAAACCTTAAAAATTATTTAAAAATTAATTTGAACTTTATTAGTGCGAATTTCAAAAATCTGACAATTTTAGCAATGATCAGGACGACTCAATGGATATGTTAAAAAAACATGTAAATAGTAACCTTGCGAGCCCCTCAGGTCGTGGGACAGCCGAAACCTTATAATCGAGACCAGAAAATGCTCGGGACTGAGAAAAGATAGCGTTAAGATTAGAAATAAAGATTTTATACCTGGAGTTTAATTTTAGGCAATATTTGATTACCCAGATACAATGTTTCGCCCATTTGGTAAAATTTTGGTGAGTGATTTCCAACAATGAAAGATAGTTTAATCTTTACAAAAGAATAATGTCTATCCTTTAGGGCCAAGTGTAAGGCTAAGATTTAATCTTAATTTACAAAATTAAATCATAGCCATCCATTTCTTTTATTATTAGAAAGAAACTATACTTTAACTACATAAATACTACCTTTATACCAAGGTATATATAAACCACCAAACCTTATCTCACCCACCTTATGAATTTGGCCAAGACACCCTTATTTACAGTCTTCATCTTATTTCTTTTAAGCCACCATTGAAAAGCTTCAAAATCTACAAAAACCCTAGTCTAAACTTACTAAAACCTAAAGATCTCTTCACAAAACTTAAACTACTCGTCATAACCTACAAAGCTAACCGATTGAAATTTTAATTTCTTACCATTTGTCACTTTGATATCTCATAATTCAATGCTTAAGGAAGGGCTTGGTGTTGATTGAAAACCTTGAAGTGAGGACGATTCATTTTTAGAACAACCTTAGGAGCCAAGAGCTCTAAAGACGCAAAAAGTAGGGATTTTGAACCTTTTTCTATTTCAAATTTGTTTCTCTAATCTAGTTAATGATTTAACTTGATATTTTTAGTTGTATTGGTTGATAATATATAGATATTGATGTTTTAAATTTGGTGGAGTGTTTAAATGATGTTGGAAAACTTTTTTTCTCAAAATATATTTTGGGTTATGTTGCTAGAAATCCTAGTTTTAGGCAGACAGATGGACTTATTTGATTTTGCTGACCTATTTAGAGACCTATTTTTAAGCTGAAAATTTTATGTGATGAAGTTAACATATTAAAATGTCTCCAATGTTTTTTTTGGGTCTTAAGAATGACTTTTACTATTTTCTAAAAATCAGAACTGAGATAGTTAGGGTTTATGCCTGCATAGCCCAATCTGAAGCTATAAATTTGTCTAATTTGTTACAATATCAAATGATCAAATTATGACTTGAAATGTAGATATTGAAGACATCTTGAAGTATAACCTTGAGACTCTTGGCTATGACTGAAAATGAGTAGTGTCTAATCTCCGAATTTGTACAATTTTGTTAACATAGCTAGAGAACTATTTTTGCTCTAAAATTTTTATAGGACCTGAGGGACACATTGAAGTGTCATTGACAATTTTGTAGTCTTGGAATTGATTGTCTTATATGCAAACTAATTTTTGCTACATAGGTGTAAAATCTGCTAATGTGCTAAATTGTACCAATGCCTTAAATTAATGATATAATAACATTTTGGTTCTAGTATGACACGACTACTTGATTGTGAATATTTGATCATGTGACTTGTGATATATAAATGCATGCTAGAGGAAGCAAAGATTGGTTTATAAGGTATGATTTTGGTTCTAGGTATGCTTTATGCATGCATTGCAAAAAGAAAAGTAAATTATGCATATATATGGTAACAAAGAATGAATGAACTTCAATTATGCATATTCTGATAAATGGACAAAATAGAAACAAGACTTATGTTGATTGAAAGGAAGGTAAAAATAGGAACTTCCTTAGAGATATTATTAGTCGGTAGATGTATTAGTTAGGAATAGATCTGTGTGTGATTCAGAGAGGAAAAAATGAAGTCTAATGATCACGTATAGGAATGAGCTCAATCCTAATAAATAGTCTACTTCCCATGTGTGGCATTATCCACTATAGATACCATTTGGTATGAACTAAGTCTTTCCTATGTCGATGAAAAGAGAAAGATGCATGGAATTGAGTTCTATGGTCATAAGTAAAACCAGGGAACCCCTTCAATATGTCAAGGGCATATGAACAATGAGAAATATATACATGAGATTCCTTTTAACATATCTAGAGCAAGTTGAGATAATTTTATTAAAGATCACTGCATTTAGCATATGTATACTCATATAATATTTAATTGCTTGTTTAGAATTATTTACTATATGTTTGAGCTTTATAATATATGTGTATTAAGTGAGTGAATGCTAAAAAAAACCCATTTCAAAAGAATGATTTTGGACAGTTAAAAATAAATCATTTTTGTAATGCATGATCATATTTTTTTAATAAACTGAAGTGGCTGGAACAATGATGATGACATGATCATATTTTTTTAATAAACCGATGTGGATGGAACGATGACAATGACATTTATAACTGTGTATTTGGGGAATGCCCTACTATGAATTTTACAATTCTTGCCCCTATGTTTCTATATTCCTATGTCATCTCCAAATTGCTCAAGGGAATAATGAGGCGGCTACTACAGAAGCTAAGTAGTTTGAAGTTCTTTATCAACACTATTTTTTTAAGTAGATATCATTGTAAATATATACGGATATAGATGTACAGTAAAGCTCTTAGAAAAGTTTCCTCTTGTATTTGACTTTGTACTAATTAAATGCTTTGTTTCTTTGTTATATATTTTAGTAGAATTTCAAATTAGTTACTTTGCGATTCGATCAATCTTGCTATAGATATTTAAGAAAGGTCCGCTAATTTATAAGTAACAATTCTCGAGTTCAATGTCATGGCTTAAGAATGATGTTGTACTTGGGAGAGTGTTACATTATGATATTAGAGCAGTTCATCCTTGTAGGACCTTGAGGAATGGACTGACTATGCTTCCAAAGTGTAATTAAGTCATGCCTTGAATCTTATCTATATGATAGGATATAGGGTTTAGATATGCATGATAATCTAGTGATGCTGTAGTTGGTTGTTATCACACTTAGCATAATGTTGAGCCTGATCAACTCAATATCTTTTGTTTGGTGTTCTTAGGAACTAATGGTAGACTGCAGGCATAATAGGAATGAGAACACTGAGCCGGAAGACATGATGAGTACTCTCTAGGAGATGGCTTCCACTATGAAAGAACAAGCTGCAGTGGCCAACCAAATGATGGAAAGACTAGATCGCAATGATGAACAGAACCTGACTAGGAATATTGAGGAAGCAGAGATGGATGTAGAGTATAAAAAATTTGTTGAGTTTAGGAAAGAAAACCCTCCGCCATTCCAGGGAGCTTTTGATCCAAACAAAGCAGAAGAATGGATTAAGGCTATAGAGAATATTTTCTCATTTTTTCCTTGTACAAGCCTTTGTGACTTACATGCTAGAAGCTAAAGCTGAATTCTAGTGGGTTGGCACCAATGGATTGTTCGAAGCCTCTCAAACCGAAGTCACTTGGCACATTTTTAAGGAAGCTTTCTATTGTGAGTATTTTCCTGTTCCTATGAAGAATGCAAAATAGTTAGAGTTTATGGCACTCAATTAAGGATCCATAAGTATAGCAGAGTACACAACAAAGTTTGAAGAGCTCTACAAATTTTCTACTATCTATCAGCGTAATCCAGATAAAACTTCAGAGTGCATGAATTATGAAGGAGGATTATGTGTGAATATTGAGGCAGTTGTGAGTCTTTTGGAGATCAGGGATTATGTAACTTTGATAAACAAGTGTCAGCATGCAGAGAACTCTAGCAAGAACTTGGCAGTTATCCAATCTATTAAGGACACTTCTAATAAAAGACTGGCATTGGAGGATCAAGGCTATGAGGATGCTCTACATCAAAAGAAGCAGTTTTAACCTAATCTGTATGAAGATGGGTGTTACATTATCACCCATCTTAAAAAGAATCTTGCCCTCAAAATTCATTTGAAAAAGATTTCAAAAGACATTTTTCATATATTAAACAAGCAATCCACACACAATTCAAACAATTCAACCAAATCCTAAAACATCCTTACCTCAAATTAGATCAAATAATTCAGTTGTAATTCCCCCTCAACTCTTAGCAATCCAGTACGGTGGCTTCCTCGTAAGTAGTGGATATTTAGCTGGATACTCCAAAATCTTATGTCCCAATTTTCCACAGTGGTAGCATACGTATTGTCCAGCTAAGTAAGGTCTACCCTCATGGTTTTTCCCACATTTTGGGCAGTCTTGTCTCGTGATTGATGGTTGTTCTGAAACCCAAGGTTCCTAAGGACAAAGATGATGACATATGTTTGGAGGCAAAAGCCATGCTTAGATTCTTATATAAGTTTCTCATTCACTATATCTTTCTTTACCATCTCATCTTTAGAGATCGATGGCAATGTTCATCATAGACATTGATGCGCTTTCATGGGAACTTCACTACGATTTGGGCAAGCAATCATATCATTTCATCAATTATTGTACGGTACGTCTGTTCATGTTTTTGTATTGTCCCTTTGTACATCCGGTCACTGGCTTTTGGTTTTTAAGGGCTACACCCTTTGACAATGACTTTACAATGTCTGCGCTTGTGCACGCTGACTTTTCGTGTATCTATCTTACTATGTCTGCTATGAGAGGATGCCTTGTTTACGTGCCTCAATGGCCACCTTGCCCTTCTTTCCTATGGTCGGACCCATATGAGGAGTCATCATCCCAGCACTCATCCAGTGGTTCTTGCCTAAGGTCTATTGAGGTGGGTAGAAGTAGCGATGGTGAGGCCACAGTATCGCAGCTACTAAAAGGAGTTATGCACGTTCAGAAAGGAGCTATGCATCTATGTAAAGGTGCTCACGTTCTTCTGGCCAGTCATCTTGACACACCTATTGATCTTGCTCGTATGCTTCGTTATGTTCCTCCTTCCTGGGACAGACATTCTTAGGAGCCAGCAGCAGATTTTGGAGCACTTATGCAGTTTTTGTAGATAAGATAGCCCTCATTTTGTTAGTATGTCATAGGGTTATCCATTACTAGGCGCATTTTAGTAGGTATAGTATGGGGGTCTTACCAGACCATTTATGTTCATGTTTATATTCCTGTTTATGTTTTCTCTTGATGGATTATTATATCTAGCCTAACCTCTATTGGTGGGCATGCTACTTATTTAGTATTATGTGTTAGTACATATGATAGGAATAATTGGTATCTATGTTTATGTGTTTGTGTGTGTGTGTGTGTGTGTGTATGTTTATGCTTATGATGCTATTGTAAACTAGATTATGTGTATGTCCACATGATGATTATTTTCATATGAAACGAGCAAAGGGTTTTATTTAGCATACGCAGATCATATTTTGAGTTTTAAATTTTAAAAAAATGTATCCATATTTTCAAAGCTAATAAAGTTAAGAAATAAAGAAAAATAGTAATTTCTAATAATTAACTTAAATGCGTTCTAAATGTGTTGGGCTAATCTTACAAAATCCATATATCTCTATTTTCTTATATAAATAGACTTTCACTTTATCATAAATAAATAACATTTGTATTTTGGTACATATATTGTTACTCTTATAGTCCTTTATAGACTTGAGTAAACATTAGTCTCAATCTAGTATTGGTTTCTAAATGAAATAACATCCTTATCTTGCGTCCAAGATTGATATAGTCACTTCATTGTTAGAAGGAGATTCTCCTTGGATTGTGACCATTTCCAATAAGAAACCAGGCTCTTTTGGTTGAGGCAGTTCAGTTTCACTACTTAACATCACAACTACAAAAGCCATATTTGGTCTATCATTAAAATTTTGTTGGATACATAAAAGTCCAATATGAATGTGGCAAAAAACTTCAGATAAAATGCATGAGTCTCTAAAACAAGCATCAATCAAATCCATTGAGATGCCCTTTTTCCATAGCCTCCAAGCCTATAATAACTTTTTAAAAACAATTGTTATCAACTACTTCATTAAAACAAATTAAACTTATTTTTTTTTACTTACATGTCCAATAAGATTATGTTCACTGCTTGGAAATGAATGCCCTCTATTTCTTTTCCCACTTATAATTTCTAGTAGTAAGATGCCAAAGCTAAATACATCAGATTTGATAGAGAATAATCCATTAATAGCATATTTAGGTGCCATATAACCACGATAAAGAAAAATAGATAAGTTAATTAAATTTTATGCAGATAAAAAATAAACTTATAACACAATTAAATATACTTACTATTTACCAACAACTCTACTTGTGTTTCCTTTAACTTGATCACCTCCACACATTCGAGCCAAGCCAAAATCCAAGATTTTTGGATTCATCTCATTATCTAATAAACATTGTTTGCTTTTAGATCTCTATGGATAATTCTTAATCTTGAATCTTGATGAAGATAAAGCAACCCTTGAGCTATTCCATTAATTATGTTCAAGCACTTAGACCAGTCCAGACGTTTACTTTGTGTTGAATCTGTCAAGGTTTTCATTATGTTAATTAGTCTCCTTATCACATAAAATGTTAAACAATTAAAACTTTCATCAAATATGAGCTTGAGAGTGGCATGTACCAAAAATAAATGAATCTAAGCTTTTGTTTGGCATGTATTCATATAGTGACAATTTCTCCCCTTCTTCAATGCAACAACCAATAACTTTAACAAGATTTCGGTGTTGAAGTTTGACACATAATACAACTTCATTCTTAAATTCTTTCAATCCTTGTCTAGAACTCCTTGAAAGTCTTTTGATTGCAACCTCTTGGCCATTTGTTAGCGTACCCTATGTTTCATATTTGGAGAAAGTTTAAAAATCAAACAATGAATATTTAATATGAAGATTCATTATTTTTCTTTCATCTTAATAGTAAATATATTGCATGTTACCTTGAATACTGGCCCAAAACCACCTTCACCAAGCTTCTTGTCAATTGAGAAGTGATTGGTAGCATTAATTATTATAGCAAGATCGAAAAAAGGAAGTTCAAAATTTTCTTGTTGATCCTCATCTTTCTTTCCTATTGGCAAGACATGCTTTATTTTCAATTTGAAGCATTTTGAGATCAATGTCATTGAAAAAATAAACAAAAGATCTAGTATTTGAATGGAAAGTTATAATCATTTGCAATTCAACTCAATTCTAGTCCATTATGTTACCTTCTTTTTTGGGGTCCATTTAATATGAGCCAAAATGAGGGGTATATTTCAAAGACTACATTTATAAATAAAATTGTACGAAAGACTAATCCCTAACTCAACTCATCTTTTTAAAAAATGAGAAATATTATTTATACATAGGTTTTTAGGGGTTTTTTTTGGTACCTTTATAAAACAGGCACTAGTACCTTTAAGTTTTTTGTGGCTAAGAAAATCCTAATGTCCCACAAAACAAATTTATTAAAATCTAGAAAATAATAAAAATCAATCACAATCGTTAGAAACAAGAGGATTTTATTTTTGTTTATATTGAAGATGATAAAGTAATCACTACTAGAAATATGTGGATTACTAAGAAATCCTAATCAATCAGGATCACCAATAGATTACTAATGAAAAAATAGCAAAATTAAAATAATAATAATAATAATATATTGATCATCGAATCATATTATATTCATAATTCCATTTGTAATATTTGGCGCTTCATGGCACATAAACATTACAAATGAAACTACCAACAAATATTAGTAAATTATTATAGGATTTATGGTTTAGGATTTAGATTTTTATGCATTTTCTATCGATAATATTTAAATTTTAATTTATTTTATTTTATTTTATAAATTTTTGGACAAATTGATCATTGCTAATTTTTTACATTCTTTCCAATGGCATATTGGTTTGAAAATATTATATTATTTTCCTAAATTATTAATAAACTATCAATAGATTATCCACGAGCAGATTGAATTTCAAAATATTATCACTTTGGCTACTTCGAATATGTAATCAAATCTTATTATTGCTGGATATTTTGTTGATAATATCAATTAAGAAAATAATCTGTTTCATTAATCATCTTACCAATGGAATTCATCAATAATGTTGTAACTGCAAATTAAAATATGCAAGCACCTTCTTTGTCCTCCCCCACCCCCGAAAAAAAAAATTCCTTTCCTTTCCTTTCTTCTTTATCTCTACCACACCGTTGTATCCATGTTATTATTCTTCCCGCTATTTGTTGTTGACTTACGTGATTTCTTGGTTTCATGTTGTGAAGAAATTTGGAGGTGCAAACTAGAATAGATTTTAGGATTGATTTAATTATTTGAATTAATAAATTTGTTTAAATTGTTCTTGTGTAATTGTTGGATTAATTGCTATGGATGCTCGGCCAAAATTTTGTTTTTAAGTCATTGAAATATTTGGAAAATTAAGTTAAGTGGAAACTCCTACATTAGGGGAGACTCTAACAAAACTTTTTAAATTAATTTGTTTGTTTTTAATATAAACATAATTAAGCTAAGAGAGGATCCTATGTTAAAGAACAATTTTCTTTAATTGGATTGTTATATGAAAAAAATTGATTATTAGATTGAGGGAAGACTTGAGTTTTACGAGATATTCTTTCTAATTTATTGTGATTAATAAGCATTGTGTCTAATTTTTAGGTTTTATACTTCGGTACTCCATCCATTTCAAAATAAATATTTTTTCACTTTTCAGTACATTCAAAAATCAATATATTTTTATTTAATTGATGTCCAAATATACTAATTTATGAATGTACCTAAAAAGTGAAAAAGATATTTTTTTTTAAATAGAGGGAGTATTATTCAGTAGCGATGTTTTCTAGAAATCCTTCATAAATGTGTGATAGATTGCACTTAGGTTGAGCAAGGAATTAAACTAGGATTCTATGAAGATTTTGAGGAGTTCATATGTATTAGTTGTAATCCACAACAATTTATAAATGAACAAAAAGTTAAGCATCTATGTGCTAAGTGAAAATGTTAGCGACCTTTAGACTTTCAAACAATTAGGTATCATTTGTACAAAGATGGATTGAAGCCAGGTTACTAGGTATGGATTGATCGTGGGGAAGTTGTTGCAATGAAAAATTAGTTTGGCGTGGATTATGTTGGAGGTAGTTCTAGTGAGGTGTACATAGGTGATCGGGATATGCATAATGTGACTTGGGAAGAAAACTATAGTTCTTACCAGGAAATGACTTTCTATATTATTGGTTTTGAATTTAGAATTGGGTTCGCAACCTAAAGTTATGGTTCCCAATCTAGATGCTAAATGGTTTTATAGTTTGTTATGGCAACAAAAGAATCTTTATAGGAAAGGTTTGTGCATCAAACTTATCCTTGGAAGTAATGATATTGAGCATTTAGTCAGAAGGCAACCAGGGTCAAAGTTAATATGGTTAGTGAACTGCATTGATTAGTCAGTTTAGTCCACAATCTGAGAACATCCTAAATGATTGTTACCAAGTTAAAAGGTTAGTATCTAAAATTTGGTTTAAAAAAATGATTGATTGTTGTGTGCAAAGATGTATGCTTTATTATGAAGACAATGTTGTCTTACAACAATGAAAAGTCCAAGGAGAGCTTGTGTTTAAGCCAAAGAGAGAGGGTGAGAAGTATAAGGATATGATGCAAAAGAGAATGCATTATTTGTCTTTAATTCCTCGATTAAAAAGATTATATTCACATGAGGTGGATAGCGAGAAGAAGAGGAATGATGGCATAATAACTCATCCATCTTGTTGAGTTTTGGCAATATTTTGATTCTGTGTATCATGATTTTGAATGTGATCCTCGGAATTTGAGGTTAGGCTTTTGTGCTTATGGGTTTACTTTGAACAAACAATTTATTAAACCATATTTTTGTTGGTCTATTGTTCTCATGCCTTGCAATCTTTTCCTCTTAAAATGTACATGCAAGATCTATATTTGTCCTTATCTTGTATAACCTCAAAAGGGTTAAGAGATGAAGGTTGTACCCTGAAGATATTTAAAAATTAATTTAAACTTTATTAATGAGAATTTCAGTATTCAGACAAACTTAGCAATGATGATGATGATCCAATGGATGAAAAGGAAAACAATTTTGGGCCAGACATGAATAGTGATTTCTAAGCCCGTAGATGAATAATATAATACCCGAAGTACACGTGTTTGTGGGCAAGTTCTGTACTGCCCTAGGATTCCCGGGGGCCCACCCGAGTGGCCGGATCGGCCTTAGAAGCCAGAATCAAGTTGCTGAACCAGGTTCTATAGAATTATGCAGAACAGGTTCGCTGCAGCGAATAGGCGAACCCACATGCTCGCTGCAATAATATTCACTGCAGCGAGTGATAGTTTTCCTTGGCTCGCTGCAGCGAGGAAAGCTCATTATAACGAGCAACCCGGATCAGTATAAGTGAAATGACATTGTTTCATTTTTTGCCAAAATAAAACCCCATCGGGCCTCCCCTTCCCAGCAGAAACGCACACACACATACTCACACATACCTAACCTCCATTTTCATCTTCTTTTCTCAAATCTAGCTTCCCCAAATCATCAAGGTATGTTTATGTTGTTAGATTTTGTCTCCATTCTCTGCATTCTTTCAGATTCTTGATATGGGTATTGTTATTTCTCCCATTTTTGTGAGGTGAGGATGCTCCCCCAAAGCTGTTGGTATATGTTTAGAGTAATCTAGAGCTTCCTATAGGTTATTGATGAGTTTCAAGGTTTCAATGGTAGATGTTGGTGCCATTTCTCCTCTCCGGAGTCCCTACAGTGTTGGCGATTCACAGTCTACCCCTCTAGGTGAGTGGGTTTGATCTCATGGCCTTAGTTTGGTCATTATATGGTGATTCACTAGCATTGTGGAGTGTTTTGAGAGATTGAAAATGAATTCTTATATGATATTGCACTGTGTAAAAATTATGTTATATTAGAGTTGCTCCATTTGAACTTATGCATGAAAATTATAATTTTAGAAAATGCATGGGACTATAGTTATTTCATAAAAAGCTTTGTATAATTTAATTCATGAATTGATTTGATTAGGACAAATTGGAATTTGATATGATTTACTAAATGAGATTTAAGGATTTATGTTTGCTATAGTTGAGAAATGTTGAACTAGAAATATTGAACTCCCTATTATGATTTTAGTTGATTTTAGATTAGAAAGAGTTACTGAGAGGAACAGAATTGTGAGTTAACGGCAGTCATTTCGTTAATCTTGGTATACTAAGGCCCGCCAGGGGGGAAATCATCCTTAAGATAAATCAGTCCAGCAGGGACACGGTCACCAAGGACCATTGAGATCATACTAGTTAAGGGCTTTGTCCGCCAAGGGCTAAGCACCCTCCCTACAGTTAATGAATACTCTATTCCTTTATGTAATTCTTGAGATTTTAAAGATTTTAATTATTATGTAAAGTAAATGGAAATGTTTTTGAATGTTGCATTATTATTATTATTTATTTACAATATTTTCTTATCCCATGCATGGTTATGAGTGAGGATCCACTCATTGAGTTTTGAATACAAAACTCACCCCTCTCTTCTTCATTTTCCTCACAGATTTAGGTGTAGCTCAGGATCTCCCCTTCCTTCCCCTCCGCAGTAGCATTCTCCAGTTTGGCTGAGCTTCACAATGGCATGAGGCCATAGTATTTTGTTCATGGTAGATGTGCTCCAGTGACGTGACAGGCAGGATCCCAGACTGTATATAGATTATTTTGCATTTTGTTTATACTATGATTCTTTTGTATTTAACAGTATATCCTTCATAGTTATTTTGTATTTGAGAAACCCAGTTGATATGTGTTTTACAGCTATAGTTTGATAAATTATTTATGAAAAGAGGTTTATTTCACAAGTATTGAGGATTATTAGTAATTTGAATTATGATCAAACGATGTTTTATGAATAAAGTAAGCATATAGTATAGTACAAAGATCATAAGGCTTACGTGTGGATCGGATTTTCTTACGTGCCAATCATGATCCAAATTGGGTCGTGATAAATAATCATTCTGGAACCGAGACCAAGCATGTCCGAGGCTAGGGGAGCTTAGACCCGAATGCTAGGTAGGGTATTAGGTACGGGGCCCAGGTAAAAATATTTTTAGTTTCTGTTAGAGATATTTTACCCATTCAATAAAGTTTTGATGTGTGGTTTTCAACACTATGAAAGAAATTTGGTGGCCAAGTAACCACTACCAACCATATCTTGCCAAGTGGATGGATTGGATTAAAACTTGGCAAGCAAGTTTTGATTTTGGCCTTTTATTGATTTTATTTTCACCTGAGGCCAACATCTCATCCGTTCGGTAAAATTTTTATGGGCAGTTTCTCACACTGCATGAAGCTTAGAGAGCAAGTTTCTTGATAAATGTATGCCAAAGAAGATAGCCACACCATCCAACTTTATCAAGATCAAACCATAACCACATAAATTCTATTTTAATTTTCCATTACGAAAAATTACTTCTTTATGAAATTAATTTTACAAATCTGTAAAAATTGACTTTATCACTCATTTTTCCACTTTATCACTTCAAGAACTCGATTTTCTCCTCCCTTATACAGCCTTCATGTTAAAAAACACAAAAAACCTAAGTGACAGACTCAAAACTCCATTTCTATTAGTTCCAAGTTCATATCCTTCAACACAAAGCTTAATCTACTCATTTACTCCTCTAATTCTAATTAAAAGCATTATCATTCCACATCCTTATTAAGAAAAGGTTACTACCTCCTTTGTTGAAGAAAGGATACTGCTTGGTTTGGTGATGTTTTGGGTGAAAACAAGCTTGGAGAAATCATCACAAGTGAAGAAGCTTACTTACTAATTGTAGGGATTTCTTGAAAACCTTTTCCAAATCATTGTGTTTCTAGAATTTTATTGAGAAATATGCTGGAGTTTGGTCTCGTTATCATAGTTTAGAGTCTAAATATTGATTAATATGCATGATTCGGGTAGTATATGTTGTCAAAAAGCTTCTTTGATCAAATTATATTTTTATTTACTATGCTGAAAACTCGGATTTTTTGGCTAGCAGTTTGTTTGTGAGATTTTTAAAGCACATTTTGAGACATTTTTAGCTAGATTTTTTATATTGAAGCTAACATATGGAACCGTCACCTTCATGAATTTTTCTTGGTTCATTGGTAAAGATTTACTATTTTTAAAAATTATAAAACCATGATTGAACCCTATTCTGTTTAGATGACCAATTTCTGATCATTGAATTTGTCTATTTTTGTTATCTTATCAAATGATGGAATTTTGAGTTGTAGTTTTTATATGTTGTTTTGAACGTCTTGACGTATTCCAAAATTTTTTAGATATTTTTAGGGCTCATTGGCTGATTACTTAAGTGGATAGGTTCTATCCACTAATTTTGTATAATTTTTTTAACCTAACTAGAAATTCTTTTTTGAATCAAATTTTTGCAAGATTGAAATTCTAGGCAGGTGTTATATGAGATGAATTATGATTATGAAGGATATGCTAATGATTTTGTGTCTTGTACACTATGTGATTTAGTTGTTGATGCTATGCATATATGATTATGATGCTTGTACATATGACTAAAAGCATGAAACATGAGTTGTCAAAGTATTTAAGAATAAATACAAGACTAAATCATCAGGAAAAGTAAACCTAACCACTTATAAAAATTAAATTGCCAAGGAGAGTGAACTTGGCCACTTGTAAAGATTAAATCACCAGGGAAAGTAAACCTAACCACTTACAAGATCCCTTTCGACACTGAGTCAGGAAAATAAACCTAGCTAGGAATAATACTATATGAGAGTCAGAGAAAGTAAAATTTGATAGCCATATATAGGAATAAGCTCAGTTCTAATAAGCAGTCCATTACTCCGGAGTAGGCAAAGCCACTTACGACGTCAAGGGCACATGAAGTTGAGAAAGATATCAAAGTAAAGGAAAGTAAATGAAGTTAATTAAGAAAGTGAAAAAAAGACATTGCATTTATCATATGCATACTTATATTATTCTAAATTATTTGCTTATGATGATTTATTATGAGCTTGAAGATTATGGTATAGATGTGAATTAAATGATTGAATTTTAAAAGAAACTCAATTTAGAAGGATGATTTTGAACTTTAAAATGAATCTTTATTGTGTTAATGCTTGATCACAATTTTGTAATAAAATGAAGTGCCTGAGACGAGGTCAATGACAATTATTATTGTGTTTATAAGGATACCCTACTAAGAAGTTCATAATTCTCACCCCTAAATTTGTGTTCCTGTGTCATCTCCTGATTACTCAAGAGAATAATGAAGCTGCTATCATGAAAATACCTAATTTATAATAGCTCAATGGTTGAAGCCCACTATATATATATATAAACGTGAAAATGTTTAAGAAGACAGATGTATGTTAAGGCTCATAGAAGAGTTTTTTCATGTATTTAGATATGTATCCTCTAAATACTTTGTTTCCTTTTTATACATTTCAGTAGATGTCTGGAATATTTATTGCATGACTCACTCGAATATGCTATAGATACTTAAGCAAGGTCTACTAATTTAAAAGTAACAACTTCCAAATATAATATAATGGTTTAAAGATTATATTATACTTGGGAGGGTGTTACAAAGGCTAGCATGCTCAATTACTTCCGCTAGATGGCTTGGTTGATCCTCATTACTTGACTAGCTTTCAGCCATTTTTGGGGGGCTCCTCCAACAACGACGACGGTGATGTCGAGTACCATTGAGGATATGTCTTTGTTTCTTGTTTATCTTTATTTTACATTCTTTATGTTTTTGCTTTATTCATATGTTGTTTAGTTTTCATTTTTACTGATTGTTTACTTTTATAGATTTTGTTTATTACTTTTTATTTAGTTATACAAATTTGGATTAAGGTATATTCTATTTAAAGAATTTCATATTTTTAATTTTAATTGAATTAAATATTTTGTTGCTAGCAAACAATTAAAAGAATCATAATTAAAAAAGTAAAACTAAATAAATTACAACAGCATATAAAACTAAATCAAATAGAATTCAAACCTGCAAATAAAATTATATTGCCAACAAAAAAATGTTGTTGACAATATGATAAATTAATCAATTTCTTTTAATATTTTTGGTTGGGAAAATTCACCGACAATATTACAAACCACAGTTAGTAATATAATATATTTGACCAACCGACTGATAAGAAAAGTGCAGTCGATAATCATAACACAGACAGGGAGACAATTGAATTATGGAAACATTCCATCTATGAACTATATGGCCCCCTCCCTTTCATCCAATATGTCCAAAAGCAAAAAAGCACAAAATAATAAATAAATCATGATAATGGTAAAGAGTTGTTTAAGTGGACCAAATTGTCTTTGTTAAATTATTATTATAAAATCTTGAAAAAAAAAGGTAACGACACAGATAATCACACTAAATGGTAGTTTTGAAAAAAAAAGAAATGCTTCCTTGATACGGCAAATGGATAGATATCTTGAAACAATAAAATCTAAAAAACTTGGTAAATAGGCGGAGTGAAACAGATAGAGTATAATATAGCTGAGTAACTATTCATTTTTATGCTTTAGTATTTCCTTTAATCCTTAAAATTAAGAAATTATCAATTTAGTCTAAAATTAAAAAAAGTGATTCAAATTAGTTGATCCCTAAAGTAATATTCACCTGACTAACTTAAATTATCAAAAGGACATATTTTAATTACTTTGTGCAATTTTAGAAATTAAACAGATAATAATTTCTGTATTTCAGGGATTAAAATGAAATATGTACATATTTTCAAAGATCAAAGAAGCTCGACTATTGGCCCTATGCGACTTCTCACATGCAGATGGATAAAAATTCTGCAGCATGAAGTTCATAGGTGGTCAAATAATAGACTCACATTTGGCATCATGTAGTGTTGTTGAATTATTCTCAAATCTAGGTTTTTAAGATTAAAAAAATAAATCTAAATATTAATTAGGAAAAAGTCTAGAACACCCTTTTCAATTTTGGGTTGTGTGTACTTTGGTCCTGTTATTTAAAACATGTGTAAAATGCCATTAAACTTTTTGATATATACATATTACTATAATTCGATAACAAATATTCATCTTTTATGGAAAATGACACAAGTGAACTCTTTTTTATTGAAATCAGTGTATCCATCATTGAGTAGAATGACTAATCACCTCGTCGCGAGTTTCTCCCAAGAAAGAAACGACTGGCTACAAAATGCGTTCAATTCCCATAGATGAGGATCGAATCCTCGATTACATAATTAAAGGACAAAGTAAACTGTCATCACACCTCATCTCCTGGTGTACACATGTGAACTCTATAATCTTATCAAGAAATCTCATATATTATAAATAATAGGATAAAAGTGTTATAGATAAAAGAAAAAAATTTAAAAATGCTTTTAGATTTCTCATATCAAAAAAATAAACACCTATTAGCATATTATACTTAGGTACATATACAAGAATTTAATGATTATTTTATATGTTTTTAAGGTAATATGATTAAAGTATCAGCCTAACTTAATGGGTTTTCTAGACTTTTTCTCTGTTAGTTACAAAACTAATGACCTCACACCACTGTCCTCTTGGCTATCGATCCATCCCCTTCCGAAGCAACCAATGCTCCTTTTCCCTCTGCCGCTTCTTGACAGAGACTATGGCCAATCCCACCTCTCTTAGCCGCGACTGCCACCGTCGCGCTCACAAGCGCAGGCGCAGAAGCCAAGACCCAGTCACGATATCGACCGCGCCATTCTCCTCCAACGTCTCTTACCAGATGCCACTGTAACCTTCGAGTTCTTCAAGTTCACCCTCTTGGTCTCCTGCACTTTTCCCATTCTCCGCATGACGATTCGCATCGTCTATGTCGTCGAGATCATATTCATCATCATCATGAGACCATTGCTTCGATCTCACCGAAGAAGCATTATCGAATCCATAATCGGCCGCCCTTCGTGTCTCCAGAATTCATCCACGCCATTCCTCTGCCCGCAATGGAAGTAAAATCACAAAAACAGTGGAACTGCGCCTGCAACTGTTATAGACGACGCTGGCGGCCTCGAGCTTGCCACAGGAGACACACACAGTAGAAGCGCGGGGGAGCGCAGTAGGTGCATCGACGGCAGTGCGGGGTTGTCATGGTAGGTGTGGACAATGTCAACGGCAGAGTCCGGCGGTGGTAGCTGTAGGTTTCGGCGAAGAAAGGGAAGGCAATAGCGAAGGGGATCCCTTAGTCTAACCATTTTATTTTATTTTTTTCTGTTTTTTTCTCTTAGTCTTGTGCTAATCACGGTCATTTACCCCAGTTAATGATTACATCAATACTTTAAATCACACTTTTTTTTCATCGAAAACAGGTATTAAACTTATTGTCACAGGGATCCCACATTTGGAACCATTCCATTCATATAAGATCTGCATGGCATAAATATTTTTTTAAGTTAAATTTTGAATTATTATTTAATTAAAATATTTAATTTAAATAACATTTTAGATAATGCGTATAAAATTTAATTATGGTGACTTATATACTAATATTAGATGAATATATAAAATTGATGGCAATTAGATCTTTGTTTTTTTTTTTCCTCTGCATGTGAGAAGTCGCGTTTGCCCCTGCCAAACCAAGTCTATATATTGACATCAAGGGGTTTTTCTAAACGTCCGAGCAAGACTAAATTTATGTTACTCGCAGTGTGTAAGTTCAAAACCACATTTGTTCTAAATGTTTAGCATTGTAATAGTAATTACCAATTATGAAACAACGCTAAGAAACTTTATGAATTGGAAATGCTTTATGAATAGAAGACTAGAAGTTTACCTCCATAATTTCTTCTGGTCTTGTAAATGTACGAGAATGCGAATAGCAACGCAATGCCCAATGGAAGCGTGATTAAAATGACAATAGCAACCTTTTTCCTATGCCCATCTTTCGCATCTACATTTGCAGCATGACAAATAAAAATCAATCACGTTGAATTAAAAACGAAGCACTACCTCGTCCCAAATAGAACCAATGACCACACTAATTATAAAAGAAAACAATTGGCAATTTATATTAACCTCCTCTTAAGATAAGATGAAATTCATCCTAAATTCATTTCTATTTATTCAAGTGACAGGAACTTCATTTAAAAGTATGTTTAATATATAATGAAGAGAGGATAATATAATAATTTTATAAATTTTTGATAGATCAGTATAATGATTTCACAAGCTTCTCCAAAACAAATTTTACAAATAAATGAGAGTTAGATGAAATTTAATCAAATTTTAGTAAAGATAAATATAATGTGCCCAACAAAATTAAACAAAAAATTGGCTAGAAATATTTTAACCTCACCTATCTCTGAAACAGCCATGCGAACGTATAGGTCTTGGCCAGCTTCTTGAATCTGTCTCAAGTCAATGAGATCTCCAAACCAAATAACGCATCCACTACCTCCTCCCTGAACATCTGAATTTGCATAAGCCGTGCAAGAACAATTTTCAAAGCATTTAGCCTTGCAATCCTCAAGAGTCATGCTTCTATTAACCTAAGAATATGTAGTATCTGGTAGTTTCATCCAAGGAATTCTTCGAAACCCATCTTTGTTTTTAACTCTACAACTCCATGGTTCATTGCGCTCACATCCTTGTGTCCAGTCCGTTGCACTCCAATTCCGAGGTGATTTAGGCTTGAACCCTTCTAAACACTTGCAAATTGGTGACGCATAAACTATGCAATCTCCATATGCGCCGCAAATACTATAATCATCACAAGTGTCTTGTGGCATGAGATGATAAAACATCCATCTTTTGAGCTCTGGAATCCATGTAATACGTTGGCGAAGATAAAGGGTTTGGTTCATAACAAGTATTGAAATCACAGACTTATTCTTGAGACTGTAACTGTAATACACCTCCTCATTGTTATGTTCACAAATTTGGCGTCAAAAAGTGGATTACCCTTCAATGCATAGTTACCACTGAACGTAACACCATTCCAAGGGCCATTCCTCGTGTAAATATCCAAACCTTTCCACGTTATCCCTTGAGGGTTGCTTCCAAGTTCAATTCCATACGTAAAATCTCCCGGAGATGGGTCTTCCCAATCCTTCCAAGCAGTTAATTGTCGATTAAGTCCAGTCTTCAGGTTCCATCCGAGCTTCATTCCTGGCAGTAATGTGTCCAAAGGGTGGTCAAAGCTCTGCCAAAGGAAATCGTCTTGATTGTTGTGGCTGTTTTGGTCTCTAACAACTAAATTTCCAGTGTCTAAGAGTTGCGCAATGGGGCTAGAAGCTTTTGTTGTTACATTTGTTGACCAAAGAAGGGTCCGATTCGGACTGAGAAGGACAAGATTTCCTCCTTTGATCATGGACAATATGCTGAAGTTGTCATTAATGGGGTGGTCACGGTTGGCAACCCAAACCACAGTTTGCACCGGGATGTTCTTGTACCAAATTCCGACAAAGCGTTTTGCGGAACTACCTCGACTGAAGAAACCGAGCTCAAAGGTTCCGTCATTGGAAACCAAGGTGCTCCCATCATAAAGTGGCTCAGACGGAGTAATGGTGTCAATTGCTAAGGAATTTTGAGGGAGGAATAACAGCAGGTTGGAAATGACAAGCACAGCAAAAAGAGTAATCCGCATTGTGCATTGATCGATGTATTCAACGACTAACACATAAGTTGAGGATATATCCCCATAAGGTAAGGGCGTACGGAGGAGGGTGTTATTGTTCTGCCTGGCTTGACTTGGTCTCCCGTGTGTGTTCACGAGCTGAAATCATGAACACGCAAAAATTATTAGATATACTTCGTGTACTCTGCTACCCTTTCGTGTATTATGCCCGGGTCGATGACTTGGTCTCCTGCATGTTGCACGAGCTGATAACACTTTTTTTCGATAGGTAGATACTTCGTAAATTTACCACAGCTTCGACATCAAGTCCACAAGACATAAGCATAGAGACATGCGACTAATTAATTAGCATGCAATGGCTTTTTGTTACATTAGTTTTCCAGATTGTGGATTTTATTCCACGAGATTCGCTATTATATATATTTATCATCATTACCTGCATTTCCACATGTGATATTTGTGATTACTATATTAGCATGCATATTTACCATTTACTTACTCGAATTGACTGCGAGAATCTTATCAGTATGATTTCTTATAACCTAAATGTAAATCCTTGATGATGAACATCCTTGCTTGGTACGTATATATAGTATTCATTTAGCATTCCGTTAAAAAAGAATAACGGATTTTTGACTCAATTGGCATCAATTAGTGATCAACTTGCCAATGATTCAACCCCAGGGAGTTGGCCGACTGAAACAAGATTAGATCTTGTCTCTAACAGGTCGCAAAGTCAAGCCCCGATTTATTTAGTCAGAGTGAAATAAATTAAAATTCTTCTGTAACTGCCCGTAAACCCAAAGGCTTTAACTTTCTTTGAATTGGGATGTCATCCCCTTTTCCTAAGTTTTTTATTTCCAAAAAATTGTGAACGATTCAATTAGCATCGCCCAGACAACACAGACTGGCGCTGTAGTCCTTGTTAATGAATCATAAATGCTGAGACGGACTTGACATTGTTTGGACGCATGCTGCATTCTTAAAATTGTATATGAAGGAGTTTTCATGGTGGAAACGCACACTGTCAAAATTAATTAAGGACCACGGCAAGTTAAGGAGGTTGCAGGTGGATGAAATTAAAGAGATGGGATATCTAGTCGTGTATTCTTGGTAGTTGCAAGGTATGATCAAAGGTGGCGTTTGACATATTACTATAAGATTCCTAGTAGCTTAGATTACCGCATTTTAAATTACTAGTAATGTTACAATGGATATGGACAATAATCTAACTGGTAATCCAGATTACCTTGTTTGTTATTTGAAAAAGATTATTGTATAATGCAAGACTTTCGTAATATAATATAATAATGATAATAATAGTAATAATAATCATAATCATAACAGAAATGATAATAAGATTATTATAATTATTATTTATTTGTAAAAATAATTTATAATAGAACTAATTATGAATTGCTAATTATTATTTATTATTATAAGCATTTAAATTAACAATAAAAAGTATCAGTATTAATTTAATAATTATTATTATTATAATTATTATTCATATTAAAAAATAAATTATTTTCATTAGCATTAACTAATAATAATAATAATTAATAATTATATGTAGCGACCCAACCTAGCTGTTATCGGCAAATAAAGGATATTATCCATTATAGAAGCCTTATGGAAATATGTATGCAATCATGCATAATAAATCCTTAATTTCATACAATAATGTTTATATTTCTTAAATATCTATAAACTCTGTTCATGAAATCTTAAACAATCCACACTTTTCAATAATCGAAACTTAATTGAAATACATTTTAAATCCATGTGACCCAAGCGAATTCAATAATAATAATAATAATAATAGTAAAATTGCAAGGATGTTAAATTATGCTCAAAGACTGTGCTTGCACATTATTATAGCATCTCTAAACTAACATAAATCCTAACATAGTTTGTTTAACTGCAAAGTAAAACTCACCAAGAGTATTGTTAGCAATCAATAGGGAGGATCTGAGATATCATCTATGCCAACAGCTAAATTTGAAAAAAGGAACAAGATAGGCAAGCCATGGAACTTAGTGAGTGTAATCATCACCCACAGCCTTGATCAAATGGTCAACAAAGAAATATATATAATAATAAGAGTAAAATACAATTCCCTCCTTTGAGAAAATAAAAGCTTTACTACAATACTCCCCTTCCCTTTATCCCTTATAAAATTTAAGAGTAGAATACAACTCATTCCTTTATCCCTTATAAAATTTAAGAGTAAAATACAACTCATCCCCTAGGAGATATTATTATTTCACTCCATTCCTATCTATTTCTAAAACACACACTACCCTCCCTATAAATTCAAGATAAGTTACACTTTAATCTATTTTCAAAATTTTTATCAATTCTTCTTTTTTGTCATGCTTATTATTTTATTGTTGACTATAATACCCTTTATGAATTATACATATTAATAATTTATAAAATAAAATATATGTGATTTATAATAATAAAAAATATTGAGTTATATATATTTATTAATTTTATTATTCATATTATTAAAATAAATAAGTATAAGTAACAACAACATAGTAACAATAAATTGTAATAATTCATGGACTCCATGTATCAATTTATGTTCACTTGCATACTGTTACCCACTCCAAGCCCTTGCTTACTTTATGGTAGAGTCCTTGCAGCTACACACTTCTCATTCACGTCGAAGAAAGAAGCTTTGTGGTCACCTTGTGTCCCTAAACCTAAACCTTCTTTAGTAGCAAGGTAATGCATTGTCCTCTTTACTTGCTTTTACCTCATTACATTGGCACCATATGTGGGGACACAGTGTTGACCATATTTTTTTCTCCATTTTGTTCATACCACATAATCATGTCAATTTCAAGGAGGGTTCCCTTTGAGTTCCATAAAGGAGATAATCACATTCCTAAGAACAACCATCACGAAGTTGAAGTACACACTACGCCAAAGTCTGCTTGTGAGGTTAATAGATGTACCAATTGTAAAGAAGTCCCTAACACTAATAACAGCCATGCAAACACTTTTGAGACACACAATGTAGGAGCCGAAAAATGAAATTATCCCCTCATTGTGAAAAGCCTAAGGTTGTCAAGGAACAGGTTGCAACCATTTAGGATTTGCAGAGGAACATTAATACCATGAAGGCAGTCAGGATGAACTAGTGCAAAAGAAAAGAAGAGTGCCATGCCGAGGAGCATTAGAGGCATTAATAACTTGGAAACATTACTTATTTTAACCAAGTTATCTAGTCCTAATCACTTTTAATTTGAGCTATTCTTGGTTAAATTATTAAAAACATAAATTGATAATCTTTTCTTTGTTAATTTATTTAGTGAGTTATGACTTTATGGAGATTTATTGACAGAACATCTTCACTAAAGTGATTTAATCTGCAATATAAAATATTGGAGGCTGGAGAAATATTTGGAATCAATTTGAACCCAATTTGTGGATTATTTATTAAAGCTTCAATTTTAAATTGAGGATTTTATAATCTAAAGCTAGTGCCCCAACACTAGACCCAATGCTGCAGCATTAACTTGAGTGCCCTAACACTCATGTGACTCATGATTCGTAAAAAGGGAGTGAAGCCTTAGTGCTTTAGCACCTACTCCAGTGCTCTAGCACTTAACTCTTCTCACTTTTATTTTATTTTTCTATTTAAGTGAATTACAAAACAATCTTTAGACACTTCTTTACTTTTATCTTTTTACATACCTTTGCACTATGGGATCCAAGATTCAAGGACCCTTCTGGGTAGATTCCATGGCTATTTTCACTATGTCTTTCATTATTTCATCTATGTCTTTCTAATTCTCTTAGGTATTAGGGATATGGATTCTAAGGGAACTGGTTTTGCATCCTCTTTCTTATTTGAATTTCCTTTTGATATATTCCTTACTTTCTAGCAATCTTAATTTTCTTCTTCGCTTGATCACTCATTAGCCAATGTATAGTTTTATATTATCAAAAAAGATTTCATTTTATAAAATAATTCAAACTAGAATTTAACATATGTTATAGCAGTTAGGAATAGAAGTACTTATCTGTACTATCTTTATGAATTCTTATTCTTCACCCATAAGATAAATTTCGAACAGAGTGATTGTCTAGTTCATCTTAAGAAGTTTGTAATAGTGACAGATCATATTATAACTATTAATAATGAATAATTCAACAGGGAATAATATTACTAGGAAAAGATTTTAACAATTAGGTGGTGCAATTCTAGGAAACATTGATGAAATCAATCCCTAAGATCGGTCTTCATCTCTATTGCTTTACATTTTATTTTTATTTATTGATTTTTCATTTTATTTTTTATTCAAATAATTTATTTAGTCCATTTTCATTCTTTTCCTCTTGAATAGTAAAGCACCAAATTGAATTGGTACTTGAACTTTAATTCTCACGGGACGGAAATCCTTTTATTAACTCTTATTACTTGAGTCTCAGTGCACTTGCCGAAATTTGATTTTCACAAATTGGCTATCAAGAGTGAATAGAGTCTTGCCTGAGAATTCCAACGACAAGAGGAAGAGATGGCTCATTGACAATACGAGCACCATGAGTGGGAATCTAGTGAGCATGGGCACCTTGATGCCATGAGGAGACCATCTCGGAGCCCTACCCGTCGGAGTTCAAGGTGCTGTAGGGAAGAACAAGCTACCGAGAACCCAGTTCTTTAAACCCCTAACCTCAGCCTCGAGAATCTGTTGTGAAGAACAAAGCGAGAAAGAACCACCATAGAATGGAACACGATCCTCACTTGTCACGTGAGTTGCAAACCATATCTGATGGGACATGGTTAGAATAATCGACTCATTCAACCTCCCATGATCACAGTTAGAAACCAACACCTCGCACCATACCGCTAATAGAAGGAAAGGAGAGTCGGTGCTCCAAGACAATAATGATAAGTTCCCATTCTCTGACTATATCATGAACTTATGACTCCCCAAGGATTTCAAGCTTCTAACATACATAGAAGGGTATACTGGAATGAAGAACCCTCAACACTACTTGGACATGTTTAAGTCAATGATGTATTTGGTAGGGGCCTTCGATGCCATCAAGTGACGTGCTTTTCATATGAACTCTTCAAAAGATGGCATTGAAATGGTTCAATAACCTTCCACCGAAATCCATTGACCATTTTCCTAACTTGGTCTCAAAATTTCTGGCATATTTCACTACCAGAAGATACAAGCCCAAGTTAGCATCAAGCCTACTAGGCTAAGCTTTTATCAGTAACCAATGAGCCCCTTAAAGATTACTTAGACTGTTTAATAAGGAAGCATTGTTGTGTGAGGAGCTTAGCACCCAAATCGCCTTGGTCACTCTGATCAATGGCCTTAGAAATGGCTTGTTCGTAGAACCATTGGTGAATAAACTAGTCTACTACACTAGAGAATGCTCAGAGAAGAACCCAATGGCCTCTACCACCAGGCCCTAGCATCAAGGGAGGGCCTTCACCCTCAATACGAAAAACTCATTGAAGTCCAATGACTGCATAGAAGGTAAGTATGAAGTGAATGATAGGGCCTTGATTGTACTATATGACTTTAGCATAACCCATTCGTTCATATCGCATGATAACATAGTGTCCTTACACTTGCATGGATCAAAACCTCCTTTTGAGGGGCTCATTGGTTACTAATAAAGACCATTTATGCCACTTATCTTGCTACCAGACCTTAGCTTTTTACATAAGTTTCATTGAGTTATTAATGTCAATACTTAGGATTTTGATTTAGTCTTCATTGTGTAATTCTAATAGAATCATTGACTATTACACTAATTTTGGGATAATTATTGAATTATATCCTGTTGCGTTTAACTTGTCTCTTTGAGTAGGGTTTTGTACACAGGAGCTTTGGAGTAACTGTAAATGTCAATAACAAGCCTAGAAACTCTCTAGAAGAAACTTGGAGTAAAAAGGGAGAAAACTCATAGAATATCACTTTTGGGTGAGCGCTGCAGTGCTCATTGTAGAGCTGTAGTGCTCGATAAAGACAGCTCTAGGATTTCTCAAGATCATCATTCTAGTGAGAGCTGCAGCGCTCATTTCAGCATTGCAGTGATCATGCGAAAGCATTTTTGTGGATAGGATAGCCCTCATTTTGTTAGTATGCCATGGGGTTATCCATTACTAGGTGCCTTTCAATCTATGTAGTATAGGAGGGGTCTCAGCAGACTATTTATGTTCATGTTTATATTCCTATTTATGTTTTATCTTGATGGATTATTATATCTAACCCAACCTCTGTTAGTGGGTATGCTTGGTGCATATGATGGGAACAATTGGTATTTATGCTTGTGTGTGTGTGTATGCTTATGATGCTATTGTAAATTGGATTATGTGTATGTCCGCATGATGATTATTTTCGTATAAAGCGAGCAAAGAGTTTTATTTAGCATACATAGCTCATATTTTTATTTTTAAAGTTAAAAAAAAATTATCCGTACTTTTACTAAGTATTTTCAAAGTTACTAAAGTTAAAAAGTGAAGCAAAAGAATAATCTTTAATAATTAACTTAAATGTGTCATTGTCATGTTAGTTAAAATATTAGGGTCTTACAAAATTCATAGGCCTGTTTGGAAGTGTTTTTATATTCTTGTTTTATAAAATTGTTCTTAAAAACAAGTTTAAATTTAATTTTGAAAACTAAAAAACCAAAAAATTTGTTTGGTAGCTTTACTCTGAAAATAGTTTTTAATGATAAAAAAGCAGCAAAATTTTTTGGCTAATTTTTTAAAAAAACAAATTTTTAATGCAATCAAACAAAAATATTGTTTGGCAAATATTTTTTAAAAGCAACAAATAATATAATCTGATATAGTCACCAGCCTCTATCTAGCTTTAGTTCCTGTGCAAAATATGCAGTGACTGGCTGCCTCTATTTTCTCCGATCTACCAGTAAAGGTGTTGCCTTAGCATAACAACCTCAAGCACAACATCATCTTCTTCATTGCAACTCCAACCACCGCATTGCTCCGCACAGCTGCATCACCATCCACCCACAAATCATCCCACATGGCCGCATCACGCTGCACAACCACATCAACACCACGCCTCAGCTTCCATTGTCACCACCCAAGAATCCTCTAGCACTGTTGTTCGATCACCATTGTCACCTTCACATTTCATTCCTTGAACCACCACTGTTGTGGAACCGCACCGCCAGACATGTGAAACCATGAACCATTGCTCTGGCCATCCTCCATCGTCTATGAGTGCGAATGATTCATGAGCTAGAGAAGGCTATGATGATCGAAGGAGGAAGCAGGGAGTAAAAAGAAGCTATTATTGTCATTGTTGTTGTTGATGTTGCTGCTGCTACTGCTGCTGAGTTTCTCGATCGAGGTGACGCAACACTCTTCCCAGCTGAGCTCGGCGAGGTCACCGACCACGTCCTCTACCATCAGAATTACGAACGCCGAAACGTTCCGGCGGAGAGTGGAGCACTAAAGCTCCACCAGATCAAGCGAGTCCACCATGTCCACCAACACCTTCTATGTAATTACAAACAAGTTTCAATTCACGATTTAATTTGTTCTCAAGAATTGTTCATTTGGTCTCGAAGGAATGCAATCAAAGTAGGGAAAGAAATCATCCACCTTGTCAAGAGCCGCCTAGTCGCCCCCTCAAATCTCCTTGTGATGTTCATGGTCAATTTGTGCACAAAGCAAATATAATAAGGGAGATAGAGGAGGCTTTTCACTTATTTTAACCAACCCTGAGATTCAAAGGGCATGTCAAAACATGAAAGCCATATATTTACAAAATTACCATCGTACATTTACTTGTTTTCTAAAACTGAAAAAGAGAAAACATCTTAAACTTGTTTCCTGTTTTCTATTTTTAAAACTCAAAATCAGTTTTCAAATTTTTAAAATCACCATTGAAAACAAAATCTTTCCAAACATGTTTTTTTGTTTTTTTAATCTTTAAAAATTAAAAACTATTTTTAAAAATACTTATCAAACAAGCCCCATATATCTCTGTTTTCTTATACAAACAGATTTTGACTTTATCATAAATAAATAACATTTGTATTTCACTACATATATTGTTTCTCTTATAGTCCTTTATGGATTCGAGTAAACATTAGCCTCAATCCAGTGTTGATTTCTAAATGAAATAACATCTTTATCTTCCATCCAAAATTGACATAGTCACTTCATTGTTTGAAGAAGACAACATATTGTTAAAAAAAGTTCCTCCTTTGATTGTGACCATTTCCAATAAGAAACCAGGCTCCTTTGGTTGAGGCAATTCAAGCTCACTACTTAACATCACAACTACAGAAGCCATATTTGGTCTATCATTAAAATGTTGTTGGACACATAAAAGTCCAACATGGATGAGGCGAAAAACTTCAGATAGAGTGCATGAGTCTCTAAAACAAGCATCAATCAAATCCGTTGAGTTGCCCTCTTTCCATAGCCTCCAAGCCTATAATAATTTTAAAAAAAATTGTTATCAATTACTTTATTAAAAACAAATTAAACTTATGTTTTTTCACTTACATGTCCAATAAGATTATGTTCATTGCTTGGAAATGAATGCCCTCTATTTCTTTTCCCACTTATAATTTCTAGTAGTAAGATGCCAAAGCTAAATACATCAGATTTGATAGAGAATAATCCATCAATAGCATATTCAGGCGCCATATAACCACTGTAAGGAACAATTAATAGAAAAGTTAATTAGATTTTCTGTTGATAAAAAACAAACTTATAACACAATTAAATATACTTACTATGTACCAACAACTCTATTTGTGCTTCCTTCAACCTGATCACCTCCACACATTCGAGCCAATCCAAAATCTGAGATTTTTGGATTCATCTCATTATCTAATAAAACATTGCTTGCTTTTAGATCTCTATGGATAATTCTTAATCTTGAATCTTGATGAAGATAAAGTAACCCTCGAGCTATTCCATTAATTATGTTCAAGCGCTTGGACCAGTCCAGACGTTTACTTTGTGTTGAATCTGTCAAGGTCTCCATTATGTTAGTTAGTCTCCTTATCACATAAAATGTTAACAATTAAAACTGTCATCAAATATGAGTTTGAGAGTGGCATCTACCAAAAATAAATGAATCTAAGCTATTGTTTGGCACGTATTCATATAGTAACAATTTCTCTTCTTCTTCAATGCAACAACCAATAACTTTAACAAGATTTCGATGTTGAAGTTTGACACATAACATAACTTCATTTTTAAATTCTCTCAATCCTTGTCTAGAACTTCTTGAAAGTCTTTTGATTGCAACCTCTTGGCCATTTGGTAGCATACCCTATGCCATATTTGGAGAAAATAAAAGATCAAACAACCAAATATTTAATATGAAGATTCATGATTTTTCTTTCATCTTGAAAGTAAGTATGTTGCATGTTACCTTATATACTGGCCCAAAACCACCTTGACCAAGCTTCTTGTCAATTGAGAAGTGATTGGTAGCATTAATTATTGTAGCAAGATCGAAAAAAGGAAGTTCAAAATTTTCTTGTCGGTGCTTATCTTCGTTTCCTGTTGACAACGTATGCTTTATTTTCACTTTGAAGCATTAATTGAGACCAATGTCATTGAAAAAAGAAACAAAAGATCTAGTATTTGAATTGAAAGTTATAATCGTTTGAAATTCAACTCAATTCTAGTCCACCATGTTATCTTCTTTTTTGGGGTCCATTTAATATGAGGACAAAATGAGTGGTATATTTCAAAGACTAGATTTATAAATAAAAGGGTTAAATGCATTTTAATCTCGTGAATTTTAGGTCATGTGCAATTTATATCATAAATTTTTCAAAACATGTATTATGACACTCTTAAACTTTTCAAATTGTGTAAAAAAAAAACCTATACTTTTTAAACAGTGCAAAACTTTAAGTCATAGCAGGGTGTCAAGTAGCATATAATAAAAAAATCAGAGAGATTAATTGCACATAGACTTAATAGACAATAAGTCTGGTTGCACAAATTAGAAACATCAAGGGGTTAAGTGCACATAAATCTTATGTTCATTAATTGCCAAAATTATACTGAGGGATGTTTTGCACAGTTTGAAAAATTCAGGATGTCTCGATACACAATTTGAAAAGTCAGGATTTAAATTGCACATAATCTAAAGTTCAAGGGGTAAAATACATTTATCCCTAAATAAATTGTATGAAAGACTAATCCTTAACTCAACTCGTCTTTAAAAAAAATGAGAAATATTATTTATACATAGGTTTTTAGAGGTTTCTTTTCTGCCATTATAAAATTCAAGAGTACTAGTTCTTTTAAGTTATTTGTGACTAAAAAATACTAATGTTCCACAAAACCAATTTATTAAAATAAGAAAATAAAAAATTTAATCACAATCATTGAAAAAAGATGATTTTATTTATGTTTCTGTTGAAGATGATAAGGTAATCACTACTAGAAATACATAGATTACCGACAAATCCTAATCAATATAATTGGGATTACTAATAGATTACTGATGACAAAACAGCAAAATTAAAAAATAGCATGATATATTGATCATCGAATCGGATGGTACATTGGTAATTTCATCTGTAATATTTGGCACTTCATGGCACACAAACATAATAGATGGAAATACCAACAAATATTAGTAAATTAATATAGGGTTTAGGATTTATGTTATTTTTATGAATTTTCTATCGGTAATATTTAAATTTTAATTTATTTTATAAATTTTTGACAAATTGATCATTGCTAATTTTTTACATTTTTTCAACGGAATACTGGTTTTAAAATATATTATTTTCATAAATTATCGACAAATTATCCATGAGTAGGGTCTTTTTTTATATGGGATTTTGGCGGTATATTTACACCAATATGGTGTTTTGGAAAAAAAAAAAATAGCGCAATATGGTGTTTTTCAATATAGACTCCACCAAATGTAAATTCAAAGAGAATCCACCCAAGGCAAATTTGGTGTTGAAAAAAGTTTAACACAGAACTCGCCTAAGGCAGGATCAATGTAAAATGAAAATATCATGGAATCCACCATATGTGATTCTATAAATACCATATACGAATAAATTTATCCGTTATCTCATATTAGTGTGAATCACTTATCAAAATACTATATACAAATTATTTTTGGGTTAGTTTGAATTTCAAAATATTACCACCGTGGCAGCTTCGAATATCCAATCGAATCTGATTACGGCTGGATATTTCGTTGATAATATCAATTAAGGAAATAATATGTTTGATTAATCCTCTTACCAATGGAATTCATCGATAATATCAATTGGAAATGCTTTTTGACTAGAATACTAGAAGTCTAGAAGTTTACCTCCATAATTTCTTCTGGTCTTGTAAATGTATGATAATGCGAATAGCAATGCAATGCCCAACAGAAGCGTGACTGAAATGACAATAGCTACCTTTTCCCTATGCCCATCTTTTGCATCTACATTTACAGCATGACAAATAAATCACGTTTAAGAAAAACGAAGCACTACCTCGTCCCAAACAGAACCGACGACCACAATAATTCAAGAAAAAAAATTGGCAATTTATATTAATCAGGTTTAATGAAATTCACTCGGACTTATCTCTATTTGTTTAAATAACATGAACCTCTTTTGAAAATATATTCAATATGCAATCAAGAGAGAACAGTATAATAATTTTATAAACTTCTTCCAACAAATTTTACGAATAGAGGAGAGGTATAATGAATTTTATCAAAGTAGAGATAAATATAATGTGCTCAACAAAATTAAACAAAAAATTGGCTAGAAAAATTTTCACCTCACCTGTCTCTGAAACAGCCATGCGAACGTATAGGTCTTGGCCAGCTTCTGGAATTTGTCTCAAATCAATGAGATCTCCAAACCAGATAATGCATCCACTACCTCCTCCCTTAACATCTGAATTTGCATAAGCCGTGCAAGAACAATTTTCAAAGCATTTAGCCTTGCAATCCTCAAGAGTCATGCTTCTATTAACCCAAGAATATGTAGTATCTGGTAGTTTCATCCAAGGAATTCTTTGAAACCCATCTTTGTTTTTAACTCTACAACTCCATGGTTCATTGCGCTCACATCCTTGTGTCCAGTCCATTGTACTCCAATTCTGAGGTGATTTAGGCCTGAACCCTTCTAAACACTTGCAAACTGGTAGCGCATAAATTATGCAATCTCCATATGCGCCACAACTATTATAATTATCACAAGTGTCTTGCGGCATGAGATGATAAGCCATCCATCTTTTGAGCTCTGGAATCCAGGAAATGCGTTGGCGAAGATAAAGGGTTTGGTTCATAACAAGTATTGAAATCACAGACTTATTCTTGAGACTGTAACTGTAATACACCTCCTCATTGTTGTTAACAAATGTGTAGTCAAAAAGTGTATTACCCTTCAAAGTAGCAGAACCACTAAACCCAACACCATTCCAGGGGCCATTCCTCGTGTAAATATCCAAACCTTTCCACACTATCGCTTGAGGGTTGCTTCCAAGTTCAATGCCATACGTAAAATCTCCCGGAGATGGGTCTTCCCAATCCTTCCAAGCAGTTAATTGTCGATTAAGTCCAGTCTTCAGGTTCCATCCGAGCTTCATTCCTGGCAGTAATGTGTCGAAAGGGTGGTCAAAGCTCTGCCAAAGGAAATCGTCTTCATTGTTGTAGCTGTTTTGGTCTCTAACAACTAAATTTCCGGTGTCTAAGAGTTGCGCAATGGGGCTCGAAGCTTTTGTTGTTACATTTGTTGACCAGAGAAGGGTCCGATTCTGACTGAGAAGGACAAGATTTCCTTCTTTGATCATGGACAATACGCTGAAGTTGTCATTAATGGGGTGGTCACGGTTGGCAACCCAAACCACAGTTTGAACCGGGATGTTCTTGTACCAAATTCCGACATAGCGTTTTGCGGAACTACCTCGACTGAAGAAACCGAGCTCAAAGGTTCCGTCACTGGAAACCAAGGTGCTCCCATCATGAAGTGGCTCAGACAGAGTAATGGTGTCAATTGCTAAGGAATTTTGAGAGAGGAATAACAGCAGCTTGGAAAAGACAAGCATAGCAAGAAGAGTAATTCGCATTGTGCATTAGTCGATGCATTCAACGAGGACCACATAAGTTGAGGATATATGCAGCCCATTAGGTAAGGGCGTACGGAGGAGGGTTTTATTGCTCTGCCTGGCCTGACTTGGTCTCCCGTGTGTTTCACGAGCTGAAATCATGAACACGCAAAAATTATTAGATGCTATCATTTTAGATGATAGTTCAATTCCTCGCGGTGGATACTTCGTGTACTCTGCTACCCTTTCGTGTATTATGCCTAGGTCGATGACTTGGTCTCCTGCATGTTGCACGAGCTGATGAAATTTTTTTTCGATAATTCGTATACTTACCACAGCTTCGACATCAGCGTAGCGACATGCGACTAATTAATTAGCATGCTATAGCCTTTTTGTTAAATTAGTTTTACAGATTGCAGATTTTATTCCACGAGATTCGCTATTAGCCTACTATATATATTTATCATCATTACCTGCATTTCCACATGTGATACTTGTGATTACCATATTAGCATGCATATTTACCATTTACTCACCGCGAGAATCTTATCGGTATGTTTACAATTTTTTATAATCAAAAAGTAAATCCTTGATGAAGAACATCCTTGCGAGGTACGCATATATGGTATTCATTTAGCATTCCGTTAAAAGAGAATAACGGATTTTTGACTCAATTGGCATCAATTACTGATCAACTTGCCAATGATTCAACCCCAGGGAGTTGGCCGAGTGAAGCAAGATTAGATCTTGTCTCTAACAGGTCGCAAAGTCAAGCCCCGATTTATCTAGTTAGAGCGAAATAAATAAAAATTCTTTTGTAGCTACCCGTAAACCAGCAAGCTTTAACTTTCTTTGAATTGGGATGTCATCCCCTTTTCGTAAGTTTTTTATTACCAAAAAATTGTCAACGATTCAATTAGCATCGTCCAGAGAACACAGACTGGCGCTTTAGTCCTTGTTAATAGTCATAAATGCTGAGACGGACTTGACCTTGGTTTGGACGCATGCTGCATTCTTAGAAGAGTGATGCTATTTTGAGAAAGTAGGTATCTATTTAAACACTTACTTTATAACCATTAGATGTGATAGATGCTAAGTATAAGTGGGGACCACCATCACCTCCAATGGTTATAAAATAGGCATCTGAATAGACACTCATTTTTTGAGTGTCAAAATATCATTACCCTTCTTAAATTCGTATATGAAGGAGTTTTAACGGTGGAAACGCAAACTATGTCAAAATTAAGGACCACGGCAAGTTGAGGAGGTTACAGGTGGATGAAATTAAGGAGATGGGATGCATAGTCGTGTATTCTTGGTAGTTGCAAGGTATGATCAAAGGTGGCGATTGACATATTGCCTATAAGATTACTAGTAACTTGGATTACCGCATTTTAAATTACTAGTAATGTTACAATGGATATGCACAATAATCTAACTGGTAATTCAGATTACCTTGTTTGTTATTTGAAAAAGATTATTATATAATGCAAGACTTTAGTAATATAATAATAATGACAATAATAGTAATAATAATCACAATCATAATAGAAATGATAATAAGATTATTATAATTATTATTTATTATAATAAGCATTTAAATTAACAATAAAAAGTATCAATATTAATTTAATAATTATTATTATAATTATTATTCATATTAAAAAATAAATTATTTTTATTAACATTAACTAATAATAATAATTAATAATTATATGTAGCAGTCCAACCTAGCTGTTATCGGTAAATAAAGGATATTATCCATTATAGAAGCCTTATAGAAATTTAAATTTGTATGCAATCTGTATAATAAATCCTTAATTTCATACAATAATATTTATATTTCTTAAATATCTATAAACTCTATTCCTGAAATCTTGAACAATCCAAACCCTTCAATAATCGAAACTTAATCAAAATACATTTAAAATCTACGTGACCCAAGCGAATTCAATAAAACATAATAATAATAAAATAGCATGGATGTTAAATTATGTTCAAAGCCCGTGCTTGCACATCATTATAGCAGCTCTAAACTAACATAAATCCTACCATAATTTGCTTAATTGCAAAGTAAAACTCACCAAGAGTACTGTTAGCAATCAGTAGGGAGGAACTAAGATATCATCTATGCCGCTAACAGCTAAATCTGAAAAGGGGAACAGGATGGGCAAGCCATTGAACTTACTGAGCGGAATCATCACCCACAAACCAGAACAAAGAAATATATATGTAATAATAAGAGTAAAATACAATTCCCTACTTTGAGAAAACAAAGGCTTTACTGCAATACTCCCCTTCCCTTTATCCTCTATAAAATTTAAGAGTAAAATACAACTCATCCCTTGAGAGATATTATTTCACTCCATTCCCATCTAATTCTAAAACACACACTACCCTCCCTATAAATTCAAGATAAGCTACACTTTAATCTATTTTCAAAATTTTTATTAATTCTTCATTTTTTCATGCTTATTATTTTATTGTTGACTATAATACCTTTTATGAATTATACATATTAATAATTTATAAAATAAAATATATGTGATTTATAATAAAAAAAATATTAAGTTATATATATTTATTAATTTTATTATTCATATTGTGAAAATAAATAAGTATAAGTAACAACAATATAGTAACAATAAATTGTAATGATTCATGGACTCCAAGTATCAATTTACATTCACTTACATACTCTTACCCACTCCAAGCCCTTGCTTACTTTACGGTAGAGTCCTTGCAGGTACACATCTCCCATTCACGTCGGAGAAAGAAGCTTTGTGGTCATCTTGTGTCCCTGAACTTAAACCTTCTTTAGTAGCGAGGTACCGTATTGTCCTTTTTACTTCTACCTCATTGCATTGGCATCATATGTGGGGACACAGTGTTGACCATATTTTTTTCTCTGTTTTGTTCATACCACATAATCATGTCAATTTCGAGGAGGGTTCCCTTTGAGGTCCATAAAGGAGATCATCACATTCCTAAGAACAACCATCACGAAGTTGAAGTGCACACTACATCAAAGTCTGCTTGTAACGTTAATTGCTGTACCAATCGTAAAGAAGTCCCTAACACTGATAATAGCCACGCAAACACTTTTGAGGCACACAATGAGGGAGCCAGAGAACAAAATTATCCTTTCATTGCGGAAATCCTCAAGGTTATCAAGGAACATGCAGCAACTATTCAGGATTTACAGAGGGACATTAATTCCATGAAGGTAGTCGAGATGAACTAGTGCAAGCGAAAAGAAAAGCGCCATGCCAAGGAGCTTTAGAGGCATTAATAACTTGGAAAAATTACTTATTCTAACCAAGTTATCTAGTCCTAATCACTTTTAATTTGAGCTATTCTTGGTTAAATTATTGAAAAATAAATTAATAATCTTTTCTTTGCTGATTTATTTAGTGAGTTGTGACTTTATAGAGATTTATTGGTCGAACATCTTCACTAAAGTGATTTAATTTGCAATATAAAATATTGGAGGTTGGAGAAATATTTGGAATCGATTTGAACCCAATTTGTGGATTATTTATTGAAGCTTCAATTTTAAATTGAGGATTTGATCATCCAAAGCTAGTGCCCTAATACTAGACCTAATGCTGCAGCACTAACTTGAGTGCCCTAACACTCATGTGACTTTTGATTTGTAAAAGGGGAATGAAGACCCAGTGCTTCAGTACCTACTCCAGTGCTCTGGCACTCAAATATTTTCATTTTTATTTTATCTTTCTATTTAAGTGAATTAGGGACCAATCTTTGGACACTTCTTTACTTTTTATCTTTTGACATACTTTTGCACTATGGGATCCAAGATTCATGGACCCTTCTGGGTATATTCCATGGCTATTTTTACTATTTCTTTCATTTTTCATCTATGTCTTTCTAATCCTCTTAGGTATTAGGGATATAGATTGTTAGGGAACTGATTTTGCACCCTCTTTCTTATTTGAATTTCTTTTTGATATATTCCTTATTTTCTAGCAATCTTAATGTTATTCTTGGCTTGATCACTCATTAGCCAACGTATAGTTTTGTATTCTCAAAAGAGATTTCATTTTATAAAATAAGCCAAACTAGAATTTACCATATGTTATAGCAGCTAGGAATAGAGTACTTATCTATACAATCTTTATGAATTCTTATTCTTCACGTATAAGATAAATTTCAAATAATACAAGAGAGTAGCTATCTAGTTCGTCTTAAGAAGGTTGTAATAATGACAGATCATGTTATAACTAATAATAATGAATAATTCGACATGGAATAATATTACTAGGAAAAGATTTTAACAATTAGGTAGTGCAATTCTAGGAAACATTGATGAAATCAATCCCTAAGATCGATCTTCATTTACCTTGTTTTACATTTGTTTCAATTTATTTAGTTTTCATTTTATTTTTTATTCAAAAAATTTATTTAATCCATTTTCATTCTTTTCCTCCTGAATAGTAGAGCACCAAATTGAATTGATACTTGAATTTTAATTCTCATGGGACAGCAATCCTTTTATTAACTCTTATTACTTGAGTCTTGGTGCACTTGCCTAAATTTGATTTTCACAAATTGGCTATCAAGAGTGAATAAAGTCTTGCATCAAACGACAAGAGGAAGAGATGACTCACCAACAATACGAACACTGTAAGTGGGCAATTGGTGAGCTTGGGCACTTTGACACCTTGCAGAGACCATCTCAGAGTCCTACCTGCCAGAGTTCAAGGTGTTGTAGGGAAGAACAAGATACCGAGAACCTGATTCTACCCCTTATCTTCAAACCCCTGACCTTAGCCTTAAGAACCCAATTTGAAGGATAGAGCGAAAGGGAGCCACCATAGAATGGAACATGGTCCTCACTTGTCATGTGAGTCGTAGACCATATCTGATGGGACATGGTTAGAATAATAAACTTATTCAACCTCTTAAGATCATCAACTAGAAACCAACACCTAGAACCATACCATTGATAGAAGGAAAGGAAAGTTATTCCTATTCTCTAACTATCTTATGAACTTATGACTCCCCAAGGATTTCAAGCTTCTGACAGACATAGAAAGGTGTATTGGAATGAAAGACTGTCAGGACCACTTGGACATGTTTAAATCAACGATGTATTTGGTAGGGGCCTTCAATGCCATCAAGTGATGTGCTTTCATATGAACTCTTCAGAAGATAGCATTGAAATGGTTCAATAAACTTCCACCGAAATCTATTGACCATTTTCCTAACCCGATCTCAAAATTTCTAGCACATTTCACTACTAGAAGATTCAACCCCAAGTTAGCATCAAGCCTGCTAGGCTAGGCCTTTATCAACAACCAATGAGCCCCATAAAAATTACTTAGACTGTCTATTAAGGAAGCATTATTGTGTGAGGAGCCTAGCACCCAAATTGCCTTAGTCACTCTGATCAATGGCCCTCAAAATGGCTTGTTCGTAGAACCATTAGTGAAGAAACCCTCAACGACGTTAAAGGAAATTCATATCAGGGCTAACTAGTACATTTATTTGGAAGAAACAATGCAGATTAGGTCTATTATTCAAAAGTATCTCGGTATCTAGCAACAGGACAGTAGTAGAAAGAATAAGGAAAAAAAGTAGTAAGCATAAAGGGAAGGCCACCCATGGTCTTAGCTACACTGAGTACACTTTTTTGACAGCATCTCTAATAATGTGCATAAAGAAATATGCAACAGTGAGATGCTTCTGAAACTAAGGCCTTTGAAGCCCAAGATCAATGTAGAAAAGTCCAAATTCTATGCATACCATAATGTCCATGAGCAACAGACTAAAGACTGTTATGATTTGAAAAACACGGTGGGGACCCTGATATAGGGAAGGAAGCTGGGAAAATATGTGACTTAGAATACCAAAAAAGGGAGGTCTTCACTAACCTATGATGATGAAGACAAGAGAAATCCCTATAGCCAAAGGGTAGATAACCCCACAAATCAAATTAAGGATTTAAGGGAAGATAAAGAACCCAATCAAGTAATTAATTTGAATTCTGGAGGCTTTAATAGCGAAGGAACAATAACATTGAAAAGGAAAAGGTATTTGAGAGAAGTCATGAATATGGCCTCAGAAGCCTCACAAAAGGTCATCTCAGTCATAACATTTTCAAGCCCTAACACAGAGAGGGTAATACCCAGCTATAATGATCCAGTGGTGGTCTTAGCAAGGATGGTTAATGTCAAGGTAAGATGAGTATTGATTGGCCAAGGGAGTGCCATAGATTTGCTTTTCCGAGAGGCATTCAATAAACTGGGTATTCTAGCTTCCAAACTTCAAGCCTAACCCAATAAGCAGGTTGATTTTGAAAGAGACAGAGTCCATTTCAATGGGTACATGACCCTATACTTCATGTTGGGAACTAGCCTCTTATTAGAATAGTGAAGGTAGATTTCCCCATGGTCAACAAGTATTCTGCATATAACGCAATTATCGGAAGACCTATGCTAAATAGAATTGGAGCAGTAGTCTCCATGACTTTCCTGGCAATAAAATATCTCAGATCACGAAAAAGTGGATCCTTTCTAGGCTAACTAGTTAATAGGTTGGAGGTGCTACAATGCCAATTTAGAAGATCCTAAAGACATTCGAAAAGAGGAAGACGATTGTACACTAGCCATCATAGGGGTCTTGTTAGTAGAGTTAGACATAAGTTCAGATGCTACAAGACACCGCTTGGAGCCAAAAGGGGAACCAAAATCCAAATAGGGGCCACCTCGGAGAAGGCCACAAAGATAAGTAAAAACATAGAGGAAGGCCTAAATAAGGAGTTAATTGAGTTGTTGAAAGATGACTCAAAGTTATTTTCATGGTAAGCTTTTGATATGCTAGGAATGGACTCACCCAGTTGCCCAAAGAATGAGAAAAATGTGCCTAGAAAGAGCTAAAGAGGTATAAAAGTAAGTAGCTAGCCTACTAGAAGTGGGATTTGTTAGAGAAATTAGGTATCCTACATGGTTAGCAAATATGGTAATGGTCCCAAAGGTTTTGTCTCTAGTCTTATATGTTTAGTTTTAGCATAATTCTTGGTATGGATTAGTTCTTTTACTTAATTGTTATGGTAAGCCTGTCATATTCCTTATTGTCCTATTTTGCCTAAAAAGCCTATGTATCTTTACCTAAATTCTATAGAGTTAAACTGTTATGGGGTTGAGAATAAAGGATTTGTGCTTTTACACATTAGTGAGGTGGAACTCGAGCGAGACTTAGAGGGAATACCCATAGTAAAAGAATATCTTGATGTTTTCATTAAGATACTTGAGTTTCCCCTAATGAAAGAAGAGGGAATACCCATAGTAAAAGAATATCTTGATGTTTTCACTAAGATACTTGAGTTTCCCCTAATGAGAGAAGCTGAGTTTGCTATAGAAGTCATTCATAGAACTGGACCCATATCCATAGCCCCTTATAGGATGTCTCTTTTGCAATTAGTGGAACTTAAGACCAAGTTAGAGGACCTCCTGTGGAAAAAGTTTGTTAAGCCTAGTGTCTCACTTAGGGGAGCCCCATTTCTACTTGTCAAAAAGAAAGACAATAGTATGAGGTTATTCATAGAGTATAGGCATCTCAATAAGGTGGTCATGAAGAACAAATCCTATTCGGTTTGGATTGATAATCTGATAGACCAGTGGAGAGGAACAATAGTGTTTTCTAAAATTAATCTGAGGTCAGGATATCACATATTAGGGTGAAAGGTGAGGACATATCCAAGATGGCCTTTCAAACTCGTTATGAGCATTACGAATCTACAGTCATGTCTTTTGAACTAACTAATGCTCTTGTGATATTCATGAACTACATGAATAGGATGTTCAGACCCTATTTGGATAGGTTTATGTAGTCTTCATAAATGAATCCTCATCTACTCGAGGATACACGAGGAGCATAAGGGCCACTTAAGGTTAGTGTTGGAGATGCTAAGGGAGAAAAAGTTACATCAAAGCTTAATTTTTAACTACAAGTTCTAGATGTTGGAAGTGAAGTTCTTAGGTAATGTGTAGAGGAGGAATAGTAGTAGACCCTAGTAAGAGAGAGTCAATTATGAGTTGGGAGAGACCCAGATTGAAGTCAAAAGCTTTATAGGATTGGCTGGTTACTATTGTAGGTTTATCAAGGGTTTTCCTCATATTGTATTACCCTTGACAAAGCTTACTATGAATTATGCTCTTTTATATGGACAAAATAGTGTGAAAGTATCTTCTTGCAGTTAAAATAGACATTGACCATAACCCCTATGCTAGTATTGCCTAACCCCTAATAAGCCTTTTGAGTTTTATTGTGATGTTTCTGGCATAGGTTTGGGTTGCGTTTTGATGCAACACTGCCAAGTGGTGGCTTATGCCTCGTGGCAACTGAAGCCCCATGAAGCCAATTACCCTATCCATGACATAAGCTTACAACAGTGGTGTTTGCATTGAAGATGTGGAAGCACTACCTTTATGGCATGGGATTTGAAGTGTTCTCCGATCATAAAAGTCTGAAGTATCTCTTTGATTAAAAGGAGTTGAATATGAGGAGGAGGTGGTGGATGCAGTTCCTCAAAGATTTTGATTTTGGGTTGAACTATCATTTAGAGAAGGCTAATTTAGTAGCTAATGCCCTAAACAGGTAGTCAATGCACATCTCCTACATGATGGTAAAGGAAGCAAACTTTGAGAGAAGTTTAAGGACCTTAACCTTAGAGTAACCTCTACCCCAAGTAATGTGAGGATGAGCTAACTAAAGTTGTCCAGTATTTTTAGGGAGCAGATAGCTCAAGCTCAGAAAGAGGATGAGGGGTTCAAGGGGTTAGCTAATGCAATAGAAGAGGGTTGAAGGGTTTCAAATTTCTAGGAGCCTTCTAGAAGACTTTTGGGACGAGACTGTGCTTGAGCATGGCTTATTACCCCTAGACAGATGGCCAATCTAAGAAAACCATTAAAAATTCAGAGGATATGTACAGAGTTTGTGCTCTTAATGAGAAAGGAAGTTGCTTCAATCTTTTTTTTTTTAATTTATCTACTTAGGTTCTTGATTTATTTCACACGTACATTTTTTAATTAAACTAGCTTTTATTATATTTTAACATTCTCACTTCTTTATTCGAATTATCATATCTTTAATAAATTATTATTTAATATTTTAATCACTTACTTATATTTACTAATTCAATCTCTTAATTTGATTTTTTTTTCATAGTTATTAATTTATTTCACTTTCAGTTGCATCGAATTTTGTCCGTTTATTCTTTTCGGTTTAACTAGTTTTATTCTTTGATAAATTATTTTTAATATTTTTAATATTTATTATTATGTTCTATTGCTAAATTAGGATTTAATATTTCAATTATTGATTTAGATTATTCACTTGAGTCTATGATTTTATTTTTCTGTGTTTATTAATTTGATTTCTTTTTTATTGTGCCAAAAAAATTTCATTTTCTTAATCCCTATTTACTTTTAACATTTTTTGTCGATATATATTAATATTTTGTTGAATCAACTACCCATCCAATAGTCTAGTCATTAATCACTTGAATCTTTTATTTTTTTTTACGGACGAACATGGCCAATGCTAAAACTGCCAAGGATAGGATTGGGGATATGCTCAAAATATTTTAATTTATATTCACTTTATTCTGTTACAAACCTCCAATTTGTTGTTCTTACTTTATATCTCTTAATGATATGCCTAAAATTTGTTATTGAAAATAATCATTTTTTTAAAATTTCCTAATTCAAATTTTGAATTATGTATTCTTCATAAAAAAAATTAAAAATTATTTTTAAACATTAATAAACACCTTTAAAAAATATCAATTTATCACTTAAAGTTATTAGTAAAGTGGTTCTTGTAATTGTTTTTTCCTTTTATTTTAATCGTAATTCTCTTTTGTTAATCAATAATTTCTCTTATATATTGGAATCTCAAAACCTCAAAAGAATATATTGGAATCTCAAAACCCTAAACACCAAAAACAGGTAAAAAAGCCTCCAAATGCAATTTACATCTTTGGTATTCCAAAATTACACAATCAAAGAGTAGCACATGGCAAACATAACTCACCTTCACATTAAAAAAATGAATATGAGCTCTAACCTTTGTTGCGAACTTAATTCAAGAATGACATTAATAAATAGCATATCATCAAATGAGTGCTTATATTCATACAAAGATTAAACCAAAAAACATCAATAACAACTAAAAGACAAAACATCATGTAATGAAGAGATAATCTATAATGGGTAAGCAAGATATTAATGGAAATAAAATACACACCGATATCAAATAACGGGCCAATCTTATATGGTAGCTTCAAGAGAAATAAACCCAGATAAACACAACTTACAAGCGACTAAAATAAAACAAAAAAAAGGTAGACACAAATATGACATCAAAAGGGTTAAGAACATTTGGATGTTAGACATCTATATATATGATTCAAAAATATATACATTCTTTACGGCCATATCTCTATTTTCTTATATAAACTTTCACTTTATACTAAGTAAATAATATTTGCATTTGATTACATAATCATTTTCTTCTATTCCTTTATATATCTGAGCAATGCATTAGTCTCAATTTAGTGTTTGCTGCTAAATGAAATAACACTTTTATCTAGCATCCAAAATAGACATAGTCACTTCATTGTTTGAAGCAAATATATTGTTAGGGGAAGATTCTTCTTTGATTGTGACCATTTCTAATAAGAAACTAGGCTCCTTGGGTTGAGGCAATTCAATCTCACTGCTTAACATCACAACTACAGAAGCCATATTTGGCTTATCATCAAAATGTTGCTACACACATAAAAGTCCAATATGAATATAGCGAAAAAATTCAAATAGAATGCATGAATCTTTGAAACAAATATCTATCAAATTCATTGAGATGCCTTCTTTCCATAACCTCCAAGCCTATGATAATTAAAAGAAACTGTTATTAACAATTCCATTACAAACAAATTAAATTTATGTTTTCTTACTTACATGTCCAATAAGATTACGTTCGTTGCTCGGAAATCAATGCCCTCTATTTCTTTTCCTACTTATAATTTCAAATAGTAAGATGCCAAAGCTAAATACATCAGATTTGATAGAGAATAGTCCATCAATGGCATATTCAGAAGCCATATAACCACTACAAGAAACAATAGATAAGTTAATTGAATTCTATGTTGATAAGAAAGAAACTGATAACAAAATTAAATATACTTACTATGTACCTAACAACTCTATTTGTACTTCCTTCAACTTGATCACCTCCACAAATTCGAGCCAACCCAAAATCTGAGATTTTCGGATTCATCTCATTATCTAATAAAATATTACTTGCTTTTAGGTCTCTATGAATAATTCTTAATCTTGAATCTTGATGAAGATAAAGCAACCCTTAAGCAATTCCATTAATTATCTTCAAGCGCTTTGACCAGTCTAAGCGTTTACATTGAGTCGAATCTATCAAGGTTTCCATTATGTTAATTAGTCTTCTTATCACAAAAAATGTTAAACAAATCAAACTTTCAACAAATATGAGCTTGAGAATGGCATATACCAAAAATAAACTAATCTAAGCTTTTGTTTGCATGTATTCATATAGTAACAATTTCTCCTTTTCTTCAATGCAACAACCAATAACTTTAACAAGATTTCAGTGTTGAAGTTTGACACACAATACAACTTCATTCTTAAATTCTTTCAATCCTTATCTAGAACTCCTTGAAAGTCTTTTGATTGCAACCTCTTGGCCATTTTCTAGTGTACCCTATGTTTCATATTGGGAGAGAATTTAGAAAATCAAACAATAAATATTTAATATGAATATTTGTGACTTTTCTTTCATCGTAATGGTATGTTACCTTGTATACTGGCCCAAAACCACATGCACCAAGTTTTTTGTCAACTAAGAGGTAATTGGTAGCATGAATTATTGTAGCAAAATTGAAAAAGGAAGCTCAAAGTCTACTTGTCGGCCCTTACCTTTCTGTGCTATTGACAAAATATGCTTTATTTTCACCTTTGAATGTCAATGAAAAAAGGAACAAGATATACTATTTGATTTGAAAGCTATAATCATTTGCAATTTAACTCAATTCTAGTCTATGTTGCATGGCTATTGGTATGAATATCTGGTATAATATGAGTGCAGTACGAAGATGCGTTATAAATTAAATTAAAAATATATAAAATATAACTAAAAGTATTTAAAAGTATCGTATCAGTATCGGACACGATATGTACCCGCTATGAGTACGTCGACTATTTTAAAGTATTTGTGCATCTTAGATTATACTCCACTATGTTACCACCTTTTTTGGGGCCCATTTAGTATGGTCCCTAACCCCACTCATCTTTAAAAAAAATTGAGAAATATTACTTATCTATAAGTTTTTGAAATATTTTTAATATGTATAGAAACTTAATGGTTTTATTTACGTTTTTATTAAAGATGACAAGATAATCTCTACAAAAAAAAAATGCAAATTACTGATGGAGAAAGCAATAAGATTGAAAAAAATATAGTATAAGTGATCATCAAATCAAATGTCACATATGTAATTCTTTCTACAATATTTGGCCGTGCATTGCATTTAAACATTGTTGACGCAATTACCAACAAATATTAATAAATTATTATAGGGTTTAGGGTTTAGGCTATTTATGATGGATTGTTTGTTGGTAATATTTGAATTTTATTTATTTTTTTATTTTATAAATTTTTGACAAATTGATTGTCGGTAACTTTTTATTTTTTTGACAACATATCAGTCAGAAAATATTTATATATTATTTTCATAAACTATTACTATAATATTGTTATTGAGTTATGTGATTTTATGATTATGTGTTGTGAAATAATAAGAGGGTGTGCATCAGAATGGTTTTAAGGATTGATTATATTGTTTTAATTAATAAATGTGTTGACTAATTATTATTGTGTAATTCTTGGATTAATTGTTATGGAAGTTCTACCTAAATTTTATTTTTTTAGTTATTTTGAAATACTTGAAAACTAAAGGGAGACTCCTACATTAAGGGAAACTTAAAATAAAATTTTTCAATTAGTTGGTTCATTTTAAATCCAAACATAACAAAGCTAAGGAAGGCTCCTTTATTATGGGGAGACTATGCCTAACTTTTTTAAAAATCAATTTGTTGTGCCAAAAAAAATTATTAAATTATTAAATTAAGGGGTAACTTGGATTTTATGGGAGATTCTTTCCAATTTATTGTGACTGATAAGCATTGTGTTTAATTTATAAATTAAATAAGGATTTAAACAAATGTGATGTTTTCTTAAAATCATTCATGGATAAGTTGGATCCCTTGTCAAGAGAGGAATTAAATTAGAATTCCCTAATGGTATTGAGGAGTTCGTACTTACTACTTGCGATTAACAACAGTTCATAAATGAATATAAAGTTAGCATCCATGTGCTAAGAGCAAATGTATTAGCTATTGAAACAATTAGGTATCATCTATACAAAGATGGATTTAAGCCTGATTATTGGGCATGGATTGATCATGGGGAAATCATTGCAATGAACAATCAGTTTGGTATCAGTTATGTCGAAGATAGTTCTAGTAGAGTGCACATAAATGACTGAGATATAGGTAATATGACTAAGTAAAAAAACTATAGACATTACCAAGAAATGATTTTTAACATTGCCAACCCTAAATTTGTAATGGGTTCTCAATCTAGAGGTGGAAAGGTTGAAAGGTTTTATAGTCTGTTAGAGGTAACAAAAGAGAATTTATTGGAAGAGGGTGTGCATTGAAGTTGTATTTGGCATTAAAAATGTTAAGTATTTAGCCAAAAGGCAATTGAGGTTAAATTTAATTTGATCAATAGGCTATATTTAATAGTGAGCTTAGTCACAATCAAAGGTCATCCCAAAAGATTTTTAACAGATTAAAAGATTATTATTTGAAGTTGGGTTTAAAGGAAAAATTATTGATTATGTGCAAGGATGTATGCTTTATTATAAAGATAATGCGACATCGATACAATACAAAGTTTATGGAAAGCCTAGGTTGATGTGCTATAAACAATAATGTCTTATTTGCCCTTAATCCCTAAGCTAATTAGATTGTATGCGTCCATCAGCTCAACTCCTCACATAAGGTCAGATTATGAGAATAAAAGAGAAGATGATGTAATGATTCATCTATCTTATTGAGTTTTAGCAACATTTTGATTGGTTGTATCCTAATTTTACATATGATCCTAGAAATGTGAAGTTGGGCCTTTGTGCTGATTTCTTTACTATGAACAAACAATTTAGGAAATCATATTCTTGCTAATCTGTTGTTCTTGTGCCTTATAATCTTCCTCTTAAAATAAGCGTGCAAGATTCATATTTTTTTCTTAACTTGTAAAAGTCCTGGGCTAGAAAATGCCAAAGCCAAGATTGATGTATAACTCCAACTTCTTGTTAATGAATTGATGGTTATGGCATCAAAGGTATTGACTTATAATAATTAAAAGAAATAGAATTTTAAGTTGATGGCAACACTAATGTGGACAATTAATGATTTTTTCAACTTATAGAATGTTTCTTAGATGAATTACTCAATAAAAATTAGCATGCCCAATTTGTATGGAAAATACAAAGGCATTCATGTTGAAGTATGGAGGAGAAAATTTGTGGTTTGGTTGTTACAGGAGATTCTTTGATAATGGTTATCTATGTTGACACAACCACTATGATTTAGAAAGAATGCCATAGAGAATGAAGAGCCTCCAATTAAAATAAATGGTCACCAACTTTGGGAAGAATAAAAAAGTATATTTTAGAAGCTACCTCTATTGATAAAATAACTTAGTTCACAATTATCTAGAAGTGATGCATGTTTGAAAAAGTGTGTTTGACAGGATTATGAACATAGTGATAGATAATCATTGAATAAAAAACAATTGATAAGGAGAAATCGGATTTGGAAGAGTATTGTAGGTGTCCTGAGTTAAACTTGCAATAACTATGAGATGGTCAATTGTGTAAGGCAAAGACGAGTTATATACATTGATTTCAATACAAAGATAATATATGTTCTTTGACTCTATGAACACTTTCCTATACATTTAGTATATAAAGCACAAGTGTGTAGATTGGTGCAGTATAGCTGGATATACCCATTTAAAAGGAAAACTAGAAGGTTTAAAAGAATTGTAAAGAATAGGTTTGAAGTTGAGGGATTGATGGGTTATATTTATGCACCCATTTTTCATCATAACTTTGAATATTTTGCATTTGAATTGTGTTTGATTGATGCTTATTCAGTGAGTTTGCACTTTATCCTCATCTTGCATTGGTAAGTAATTTCATGGTTATTAGCACTATTTTGAGATAAATAATTGGTTTTAAAAATTACTTGTGCTATTAACCTTTTGTGTGAGCTTTATTGAATAACAGGAACTTCCAATTGGTGAGCAAAGCTAGAAAAGGATGTTAGAACCCTCTCCAAATGAAAGAAATAGTAAACCATGCAAGGCAGCACTGTTATAGCAGTCCCCAACCACTATAGCAGTCACCAGAGAGGGGACTTGGGTGCATCGCTTAAGAAAGAAAAGGCAGGACCGCTATAATGGTTGTAAGTGGTCTAGCTACAGCGTCCCGTCACGTTTTCACTTAAGCCATGTCTTATGCCTTTTGATATAACTTAGTTTTGAGAGAATGAAAGAGGAGACTCGTAACGTAGCTTATTTTTTTCCAGACTTTTGAACTTTTTTTTTTACTCTCTTACTAGAATTCTCCCTCTCTCTCTCTAGGGTTCTAAGTGTTCTTAGTCAGTATTTAGCTTGGAGTTTCTAATTGTAATTGACAGTTTTTCATCAAACTACGATTGTGACACTCCCCCTATGAAGGAGCAATTTTCCTACCATGCACGGGGTGATTGAAGGTTAAAATTGTTCACGAGATTCCCGTATTTTTATTGTAATTGTGGTTGATTTCCCCGTTCCCTTTGTCAATTCTTCCAATTATTGATTGTGTGGATTATCGTAATTTATTTTTCTTAGAGTTGTTTTCTTGATGTGGTTGTATCCATTGGGTAAGGGATTGGGATTAATTTCATTGAAATTAGGTTCTTATAGTTGGTAGTCAAACTGGCTTAGGTTCAGAGAATCATGTAACATCCTAATTTTTAACCCAATACTCTAGAACATATTTAGGTTAATCATTAGTCTATTACGTCATAGTTTCCTCTTTACTTTAAAATACTTAGCGGAAAATATGGGTAATTTTTTTTTTTGAATTATGAAAGCAAAGTGAGAGCTGCGCGACACGATAAGCAATGGGGCATGTAAGGAAATAAAGCAAGCATCTCATAAGCATCATAACATAAAGCAGGTAAAGGCACATCACGATAAACTGAACTGCATATATATATGATTTGATATGCCCACTTACGAAGAGTGAGACTTAGTTTGGTACAACATGAAACGAATACATCTAAAAAGAAAATACAAAGGAAAGTGCGACGAAAAGCATAAAAGCAAACTCCCCTACCCAAGTGCAATTGAAGGGATAACCTCTAAACAAAAAAAGGTTTACCCTCATCTAAGTGGTGTGTGCACTAGCTCGGGTACTCCATCGGTCATCCGCTACCTCCTAATGACGTCCATCCCGCAAGCGAGGCATATACCTAGCAAACTGGGCGAGCTCCTCCGACGTGTAAAGATGAAGCGGGGATCGGGAGTGACCTCCACGACGTGGTCGCATCTCCGGTCGTCGTGCTAGCCAAGGCTGAGTCACGATGTCCTCACTGCCTTCTCGCATTAGTGGTGGAGTGGGGGCAGAGCTCTCGCTGTACAGATGGGTAAGCAGGTCCTCCAACGGGTCGATCTCCAAGAAGTATGTCTGGGGCACATAGTCGGGGTAGTCACGCATGGCTAAAGTGGCGGTGTGCATGCGGAGCACTCTCTCATTGTGCATACATGCGGGCTCGAAAACCCGCTCGTCCAATGAACATGAAGACACGAACTGTGCATTGACCCTCAAAATGGTATGATCCGTGCTCCAGATCATAGTGCATCTCCCACATCGGGGTGTCCACAAAAATCATGAATGTCGCCATCTGAAGACGTGACGAAAGGAAAATATAGAGGGAGTGAGAATCTTGCTAAAGAATCTCAGTTAGGCCTCCTACTACCTAGGTGTCATCATCTACGTCCTTAGGAACCTTGGGTTTAGTGTATAAAACAAGTGAGTGTGTGTTAAGTTCATTTTTAAGCTTTTAAAATATAATTAACCAAGGTCCGTTCATTTTAGGATGAATCTTAATGTCATGAATGCAATATAGTAAAGGATGTATGCATGGCACTACTTAATGCAAGGACATCAATCATAACATCAAGAAGCATCATAATGGTGGCATAAAGTGGCACTTGAAATCTCATGTGGGGAAAACTTTGTGACATAATCATCATACTTTACTTTCTCATGGGGCCACCCTAAAAGACATTCGTTCTGGGAGTGCTCGGCCAAACCGGTGTCACATCTCTAGGTTATGAGCTCATACCTAACTAGTCGTCACTAGTTCTTACTTATCCCTTACCGATAAGCGTATCATAAATAAATCCCGACTCTCTAGTACGGGCTAGGGGGCATTTTCTTGGGGGTGCTCGGTCGAACTGGTATCATCCAAGAATACATCTTGGTACCGATGTCACATGAGTTCTTTGGAGGTGCTTGGCCGAACCGGTGTCATCCAATAACTCATCTTAGTACCTTATATTTTATAAAGAAAATCTCATAGGTTTTTCAAAAGCTTTCTACATCCCCTAATTTGTCAGAAATTCGACAGCATAACAGCAGCACGCCGGATTTCTTCCAAATTTACTTTATGCCACATAAACGTATAGAGCATGTATCCTCAATCATAAACTCATACGTGATCATAATCATTCTCAAATAAAACATACATCCTCATGTAACATAAAAGCTCGTTATGTTCTTGAACTTGCAGTATCTTATGCTTTGATCCTTATGAGCCTTAACCTTGAGATATCATTATTATGTCGTTCTCTATTAACCTCAACAAATGTAAATTTTACATATTCTAACATGTCAAAACGTCATCATACAGCAGCAAACACATCAAGGCAGAACTGAAACTGTTCAAGTCCACAAAGACACATAATTTGACATTTCTAAAGCATATAAGTTGCTAGTTTCCCTTGGAATCATTTTAGAGCTTCTAAAACTCTTTGCAAACCATTTTATTTTATCAAGAGGCTGAAAACAACCTTAGGTCAGTAATCAATTTAATTCTTCTTTAAAAGAGGATTAAAATCATAAATCTTGTTGGTCATAACTTTATAAAACTCATCAAGCTTAAAGAAAATCCTAGAACATAGGTTGTTGGCCCTTGTAACTAGATGGAACTCATTCCAAGCTCATCATTATTACTTGGCCGAAATTATACATTCAAAGAATGCTTCCATATTAAACTTTAACTTGAGATAAAATGGGCAAGTCTTTGAGCTCTAAGGTCTTTAAGTGATGGCAAAATATAAACATACTATGCACTCCACTTTTATTCGTCATTACAAAGTAAAGTGAGAACTTTAAAGTAACTATGCAAGACTTGGAAATAAATATGCAAGACTTGAAGTAAATATGCAAGGCTCAAAAGTAAATATGCAAGACTTGAAATAAATATGCAAGGCTTGAACGTAAATATGCAATGCAAGTTCATTTCTTTATTTTAGTGCTCTAGACCCAGCAACAATCGACTTTAAGGCCGAAATAGAAAGGCTTTGAGAATTAATTAGGTGATATGCAAGTTCTCGTTTTAAATCTTTACATTCTTTAGTGATGAAAAGTAAATATGATAGACAAGAACTTAAACATGAGATGCATTCCATTCTTTATCTTTTAACTTTAGGTGATGGCTTGGAAAATAAATATGAATACAAAGCTCAAAGTAAATATGCAATGCATAAGTTTGAATATAAACATGAATGCGAGTTCATTTTATTTCTTATTAGAGCTCATTCAAGACTTTAGAGGAACTTAAACCTTAACCCAAACTCATCATGTCAAGACAAAGTGAGGTCTAGAGTTCTTAGAACTCAAGATAACATTTCTAAAGAATTAAACCACGAGTGAGCTATACAACATTTTTATGAAAACTCAAGCTTTAGAGGTTTCATTGTGGTGAACATAAAGTCTCCATCTAGAACTCTCATCATCAAGCTATCATGTTGGACCACCCAAGTTGGTTGGCCGAAATCATGAAGGAAAGAAAAGGAAAGAATCTGAAATTTTGAGAAAAGAAAAAGGAAGATACCGAAATCATAGGCAAGAAAAGATCCATTTTGAAACTCTGGAAACCATTATCTTGATGAAGTATTAACACCAACATCATGAGTCCTCATCACTTAGTCCACTAACTCATTTTAAATCAACATCAAAGTTAAGAATCTCAAGGTTCAAGAAACAAAGAAACTAAAAACACCTTTTGCTTGAGAACAAAGTTCAAGCTTTAGAGGTTGTTCAAGTGATGAATATCATCATGAAACCTTCATCATCAAGCTCTCATTCCTTTGTTTTCAAAGGCTCATGGCCGAAAATGAAGAAGGAAGAGAAGAAGAAAAGAAGTTCCAAAAAGATTCAAGAGAAACCATAAAACACATAACTAGATTAAGAACTTAAATGAAAGAAACACTTGAAAGAAAATCCCTATCAAGTGATTGGAGGTTGAGATGAGTGAAGAGGATGAAGAAGTTGAAGAACTTGGACATTTGAACTTTGAGAGAAAAAGAAAACTTTAGAGTGCTCTTTGAAGACTTACACTTAGCAAATGAACCCAAGGTGATGCAAGTTCACCCAAGCATGCTATTTATAGAGAAATGAAACAAAATGAGAGGTGTAAATGGGGAGGAAGGCTTCGACCACTTACAGCCATGGGGAAGAGAGAATATCTTCTCCAAAGTATGGTTCAAGGCATGGTAGAAAGCATGGCTAGGTATGGGTGCAACTATGGGTCAAGCATGGTTCTTTGAGTGAGAAACAAATCAACATGTGATGCAAATGGGGGAGGAGGTGGCCGAAATGCATCAGCCATGGGGGAGGGTTTCTTGCATTTTAATTGTGGTTTAGAGTTGTGTTTAGGTGTATCTTTGATTAGGATTAAGATTAGGAATTTGTAAGAAAGTGTTTAGGTGAGAAAATAGGTAGTCAAGGTTGTCAAGACATGTTTAAGGAGTGGTCTTGCATCATTAGTAAGTTAAAAATTTATTTTAGTTCATAAACAACTCTAGACACAATTTCATGATTTAAGGAATTGGAAAGAGAAAATATTATTCAAGATTCCAAGATTGGAATCTTGAGTTTTAAAAAGAGATTTAAGTTTAATATAAGTAATTTTAGATTTTAATTAATTTTAATAGCTTATTTTGACTCTAGATTAATTATGAAAATTAATTAATCTTCAATTAGAGCCTAATATTGCGTAGGTTTACTTAATTACGTCATTTAGCTCAAAAATACTATTCTAGGGGCAAAATCGTAATTTTGTACTAAAACTGCCTGGGACCACCGGGACTTAAATAGATACCTCTAAACACTTGAAAATACCTTTTTAATCCTTGGGGAAAAGTTTCAGGTTCAAACGGCACCCTTATCCACGGAAAAATGCTATAGGGGTATTTTGGTCATTTTAACCTGAAACTGTAGAAAATGAGATATCGTTTCTGAAATCACTCAAGGATCATCCAATCCCCTTCAAACATTGAATCGGCCCTTCGAGGTTGGCCGAGATGACTTTCCTTGAATTCCGGGTAGAAAATGACCTCAGGGGCATTTTGGTCATTTTCCTCTCAGACAGAAAAATCGGGGCATTACAAATCACGTTGGTGAATTACTAGTTCATATGTTAGCGAAACCCTTAGTGGGAGTGCAATCATATAACTGTTAAATAGAATTGTACCATTATTATGTGTTAACATTTTAATGGAAGCAACCACCACAATTTTCTGTTTGAATCAATGACTGAACAATTTTAATCCAAAGGAACCTTTGTGCAGGTAATTTTTCTTATTGGAATTTCTCTCAATTTAATTTGCTGTCAACGATTTTGAAAATCCCCAATTTTCTGTGAATCAATTTGAACACTTCCCCGTGAGATGACTCGGATTGCACCCTAACTACATTTTTGGTGTGATTTGGCCAAAAAAAACACTTTTTAATTTGTCATGGGTAGTGACAGGCCGTATCAGGGATCAATATGTCATGCACACATGTTAAAAGAGACATCAAAAACTTCTACTCATATTACTTTAAGTCACATGTTCAATTTAGGAGAGCAAAGTTCGATTGTAACAATGATGGAAGTGAAAGCACTATTGAATTAATATCATCCATGATCTTTAGCAAACCTAGTCGTGTTGCTAAAAAATGCAAAGACAGATGATTGACATTAAAAGAGTGAAATTATTCACACTTGCATATATTAATAAATTGTGATGAAATGTAACCATTTAAAACATTAGTGACATATAACTTTTCTATTCTTTCATGAGGGCTTTCCTATGTATACTTAAAGTGTGCTAAAGAACTGTAGCTTGTGTACTTAATGCTCTTTCAATAGGCATTTTGAACAAGTGCATAGTCAATAATCTCTTTAGCAATTTTCAACCTAGTTTAAATCTTATGTATGTGATTTAGCTATTCCATGGATGTATGATTGTTGTTTTCTAATTATGTTAGTTATCCAAAAGTTTGATATTTCAATAAATGAACATAGGTGCATGATAAATGAAATGGTATAACAAATCTCGACTTGCATAATTTCACTTGGAACCCTAAAACAAACTTTGATAGTTGGCCTATCTATTGTGACACTTGATACAAGTTCCATAGAACTAAATGAAGTAAAAGGAGAAAAATTGATAATAGTGGAGTTTGTGTTAAAGGGTAATGCTAGTGAGGGAGAAAGTGATTAGTATGATGTAGTTAAGAAAACATTTGAGTTAGAGTACATTGGTCAACCCATAAGAGGAGTTATGTTATTTAATTGTGAATGGTATGATCCACGACGTCCAACTAGGACACATAAACACAACAACAAATCATTTAGATAAACCATACCAAAAGATATGCAAGTTTTAATCCATTTATTATTGCCCAAAATGCTATGCATATACTTTATCTATCTTATCCTTAAAAAATGCAAATCAAATTGGAGGATGGTAATTAATACAAAAGCAAGGGATCAAGTTGAGGCTGAGGAAGTAACTGATAAATCTTTTATCAAGTGGATGATCGAATCCTTTTAAGGATGGTGTGATAAATACAAATATCCATTCTAATATACTTTCTGTGATTAGGGAAGTTGATAAAATTGAATGCCTGACTCACCATTTTGGGACAAATTAAATGAGAGCATTGAAATAGATTATAGCAATGATGGAGAAAAGGAACTTCTTGCTTATGATCAAGAACATAGTGATGAACAAATCCCTCAACTTTTAGATTAAATGAGGTGTTGAATATCATATGCATTAATGTTGTGCATTCCAATATATACATGTAATTATGTTCTTTTGTGAATTTTGTTTTCAATTTCCATTATGTGACTTATAAATATAAATTTATTTAAGATGTGGCTGTAGGTGGAAATATGCACAAGAAGGGGGGTTGAATCATGCATTGCTTCTTTTCCTATTTTTTGAAATGTTTGAAGATAAGTACTATCAAGTGTAAAACTTGTAATGCAGTGGAAACATAGCTAGTGGTTTCAGAAAATAGATTTCTAAAGCATTGTTGGTAAACTGATATTAACGCAGAGAGACAGAACGACAAGAACAAATATCAGCGCATGATAGAATAGAGAGTTGCAACATACACACACACACACACACACACACATATAAAGGAGATCAGATAGAGAAAGAATAGACACAAGGATTTTATACTGGTTTGGCCAAATTGCCTATATCCAATGCTCTACATCTGTTGAGGTTCTATTAAAAACATCTTTCTCAATCTGAGAAAAAGCAAATGGATAGTCTTTACATTAGTCTTCCCAAGCTTTCACCTGTGACCTTCAAAAATCGTCTACTATCACAGATTGAGTAGTATTGACACTGGCCTCTTCAAGCCTAACCGAGTAGTATTGACATTGGCTTCTCCAAGCCTAATCCATGACCAGTTCCCCAACCTCTCCAAGCTCCAAGTAGTCTTGCTCCAGGCTCTCCAAGTAAAATCGTGATAAGCAAGAACTCCTCACTGTCACATTACAAGTAGTTTTACAGTAGCCTCTTCAAGTTATCTCACAGCAATCGCTATCGAATCAAGGATACAAAGGTTAAGTGTTTGGGTTGCCATTGAAACTAACCTACACTCAAGTTTCCTTAACATATACATAAAAAGATAATGAGAAAACTTGAATGACTTCCTTCTATCACTTTTTCCTTAAAAAGAGCATAAGTCTAATTAAGAATGTAGAAGGAAGATTTTTATACTTCAAGGATAAAAAACCGATTACATGATATATATATATATATATATATATATATATATATATATATATATATATTGAGTATTCTAGGAAGTGGGAAGAGATTTTTGCAGAATTTCCTCTCTTGAATATTCAAATCTCTCTGTCACCTTTAAGCATAGTATCTCTATTTATAGTGGTCTTCCTTTGTGATTGTTGCTTTTGATCAGTTCTTCAGGTGATATCTGTTGATTATCAGTTATGTCTTGAAAGAAACAACTAGAAAAGAGGTTGACAGATCTGTCACATCGATTGCAGAAGCCATTGTAATGTTGAGTTTTCTGATCTTCCTTCAAAAACTACTTTTCTACTTTCTAAACATGCTTTCTAAATTCCTCCTTCCTGAAGCCAGGGTGGTTGATCAATCAGGCAGAAGAGATGATGTACCAGTTTGAAACTGAGTTTGACTTGATCAATTGAAATTCAAATTACCCTTATTTTCCTGTAGCATTCTATACTCTATAGTGAAGTAAGCTTTCTGATGTGCGTAATCAGTTCCCTGAAGAATTCTTCACTTTCTGATCTTCAATCCATTCTTCTTTGTTGACGATTTCTTTGCAATTGTGATGATTGAAGATTAAGTAACACTTACTCTTAGACATGAGTTGATTTCTTCATTTTGAGTGTACTTTTTCATATCCAGTGCTACTTTCTGAAGTCTCAAGACTTGATTTCTTGTAACATTGAATTCTTCTTCTGATTGTTAGCTATCAAATGTTTGAATAGAGATATAATTTCACTTCTATTTTAATACAGACCTCGTATCATGAGATAAACATGTTTACATATGCATAATGAAATATATTCTCATTTGAGTAAGCTTTACTCTTACTAAACGATAGAAACCCGTTATAATCTTATAAGAAACTCAATAGAGACATTAGTCATTCTTCAAAGTATTTTCTTTAAATTGCCTTTGTTGTCATTCAAAATAAATAAGCACATGTTGAAAGAGCTCTGGAGCTAACAGTGGCTAGTAAAGGTACACCATCTAGGAAGGGTAGAGGTTAGCCTAGAAAAGTCAGAACAGTTGGTATCACCACCCCTGCTACTACTAGTGTCCCCACCCCTATAGTCATGATACCCAACCTTGGTTCATAAGTCATCCATGCAATCCAACTTGGTCATAGTCATAATCACAGCCTAGCCACAATAGTGGCCCTACTCCTAGCCCTGTCTCTGCCCAACCAATGGCTAATGGTATCGTACCATTTTCCTTCTCAGGTTGGTAATAAGCTCCCACTAAGAAGTGTGTGCACGTCTCATGTTTGATGGGAAGAGTTGGCAGCCCTTATAAGAGTCACATATATGGCATGGGACACTACGATATATTCTAATAGTATGTCTCCTTTCTCTATGATCTGGTCAACTATTGCGAATGATCTCATCCATGAGAAAGTGCATGCCCTAAACAAGGAGCTCCAACTGCAAGCACATATGATCCAGGAGTAGGCTCGCCTGTGCCAAGAGAGGATTGGGCTACCTAAGAGTAAGAGAGATTCACCTATCAAGAGGAGATAAGGCAGCTGAAGATCTCCATGGATAATGAAAAGAAGAAGGCTAAGGCGACAAAAGATAAGATCAAAAGGATGAAGACGGACTTGTTTAGGTATTTTCACTAGATGGCTTGATAGATCGTCAACACCTGACCAACTCTTAGCCATATTTGAGGGCTCCAACAACGACAACGACGATGTAGAGCAACATTGATGATATGGTCTCTGTTTTTGTTTTTTATGTTCATTTTACATTCTTTATGTTTCATATTTATTAAGATGTTGTTTACTGTTCTTTTTTATTGATTATTTAGTTTTATAGATTTTGTTTCTTTACTTTTTATTTAGTTATATAGATTTCAATTAACTTATATTTTTCTTAACTAATTTGTATTTTTAATTTAATAATTAAATATTTTGTTGGTAGCTAATAATTAAAAAAATTATAATTAAAAAATTATAACTAATAAATTATAAATACGTATAAAAATAAATCAAATAGATTTCAAACCTGAAGAAAAAATAAAAAGTTGATGTTACCAACAAACAATATCGTCGGTGATATAATAAATTAGTTAATTTCTTTTAATTTTTTCTATTAAGAAAATTCGGCCGTAATATTATAAATCAACAGCGATAATATTAATAAATTGGTGGAACAATTATTGATAAGAAAAGTGCACTTGATAACTTTACCAAAAAAAAAAAATACGCACTTGATATGATAATCATAACATAGAAAGGGAATCGGTAGAAATATTCCATCTATGAACTGAGATATTTTTAGATATTATTAGAGCAAAATAAAGTATTTAGTCGGTTCCCTTTATTGATTAATACATAAGTTATTGTATTAAAAATATAGGGATTAAATGTATTTTATTCTTTGAATTTTAGGTCATATACAATTTGCACCCTGACTTTTCAAAAAGTAAGTTACGACACCCTGAATTTTCTAAATTATACAAAAGAAAAATATTTTTTAAACAGTACAAAACTTTAAGTCATATAAGGATGTCGGGTTACACATAATAAGAAAAATTAAGGGGTTAACTACACACAGTATTCACAAACAATGTAGGTGATTGTACAAATTAAAAATATTATGTGGTTAAGTGCTCATAAATCTTACAGTTATTAGTTGTCAAAATTATACTGAGGACATTTTGCATAATTTAAAAAGTTTAAGGTGTCGGGATATATATTTAAAAAGTTAGGGTGTAAATTACATATGTCTTAAAGTTCAAGAGATAAAATATATTTATTCCAAAATATACGAGAAGTGAGAAACAATAATATCTCAATAAACTTATATGTCAATCAATAATAGATGAAATGTAAATTGAAATAGTGTCTGATATATTGTAGGTATAAATAACATAACTCTAAAACCAATGACCACACTAATTATACACACGAAAAAATGGCAAATTATATTGTACTCTAGTTATGCCAGATGAGATTCATCTGAATTTTTCTCTATTTGTGTGGAGAATAGTGACTTCTCCTTGAAGTATGCTTATGAAAGGGAAGATAGTGAACTGATTTTATAAATATAAGACCGGTCTAATAATTTCATGAACTTACAAAGTAAATTTTACAAAGAGAAGGGAGCATATGTAATAATAGGCCCAAAAAGAATTTAAAAAAAAAAAAGAACTAATGGCTGGAAAATGATTCACCTCACCTGTCCCTAAAACAGCCATGCGAATGTATAGGTCTTGCCCTGCTTCTGGAAACTGCTTCAAATCAATGAGATCTCCAGACCAAATAACACATCCACTTCCTCCTCCCCTAACATCTAAATTTGCATAGGCCATGCAAGAACAGTTTTCAAAGCATTTATCTTTGCGATCCTTGAGGGTCATGCTCCTATTAACCCAAGCATAAGTAGTATCTGGCTGTTTCATCCGAGGAATTCTTCGAAGCCCACCTTTGTTTTAACTCTACAACTCCATGGTTCATTGCGCTCACATCCTAGTGTCCAGTCCGTTGCACTCCAATTCTGTGGTGATTTAGGGTCGAACTCTTCTAAACACTGGCAAACCGGTGACGCATCAAAGGCAAAATCTCCATATGCGCCACAAAGATTATAACCATCACAAGGGTCTTGTGGCGTGGATTGATAAACTCTCCATATGTTGAGCTCTGGAATCCTCTGGAATCCATGTAATACGTTGGCGACGATAAAGTGTTTGGTTCATAACAACTATTGAAACCATAGACTTATTCTTGAGACTGTAACTGTAATACACCTCCTCATTGTTGTTAACAAATGTGTAGCCATAAAGTGGATTAGCCTTCAAGGTAGGAGTATCACTAAACCCAAACCCAACACCATTCCAAGGGCCACTCCTCATGTAAATATCCAAACCTTCACGCGCTACCGCCCGAGGGTTGCTTCCAAGTTCAATGCCCCATGTAAAATCTCCGGGAGATGGGTCTTCCCAATCCTTCCAAGCAGTTAATCTTCGATTAAGTCCAGTCTTCAGGTTCCATCCGAGCTTCATTCCTGGCAATAATGTATCAAAAGGAAATTGTCTTCATTGCTGTAGCTGTTTTGGTCTCTAACAACTAAATTTCCAGTGTTTAAGAGTTGCACAATGGGGCTCAATGCTTTTGTCGTTACGTTTGTTGACCAAAGAAGGGTCCGATTCTGACTAAGAAGCACAAGATTTCCGTCTTCGGTTACGGACAAGACACCGGAGTTGTCGTTAATCGGATGGTCACGGTTGGCAACCCAAACCATATTTTGAACCGGGATGTTCTTGTACCAAATTCCGACATAGCGTTTTGCGGAACTACCTCGACTGAAGAACCCGAGCTCAAAGGTTCCGTCATTGGAAACCAAGGTGCTCCCATCATGAAGTGGCTCAGACGGGGTGATGGTGTCAATTGCTAAGGAATTTTGAGAGAGGAATAACAGCAGCTTGGAATGACAAGCATAGCAAGAAGAGTAATCCCCATTGTGCATTAATTGATGCATTCAACGACTACCACAAGTTGGATATATATATATATATATATATATATATATATATATACTGCCTGGCCTGACTTGGTCTCCGGTGTGTTTCACGAGCTGAAATCATGAACACGGAAAAATTATTAGATGCTCTCATGCGAACGTAGCACTAGCACGTGATTGGTTTTACGCATCAAAAGTAAACTCTTATTTGATGACAGTGACATTTTTAAGTGGTGCTCATACTCTGAAGTATCATTCTACTTTTGCAATATGCACAATCCAACTAGCGAACATCATGAGCATTTATTAGTTTTTCGGTAGATACTTCGTGTACTCTGCTACCTTTTCGTGTCTTCTGCCTGGGCCGAGACTTGGTTTCCTGTATGTTACACGAGCTGGTATGAACAATTTTTTTCAGTAGGTCCTACAGCTTTGACATCAAGTCTACAAGGGACATCAGCACAGCGACATGTTTGAAAATTAGCATGCAATAACTTTTTTGTTATATTAGTTTTACAGATTGTGGATATTATTCCACGAGATTCACTATTATATTTGTCACTACCTGTAATATTTCCACTTATGATGATATTTGAGATTACTATATTAGCATGCATATTTACTTACTCGAATTGACTGCGGAGTCTAATTAGTATGCTTGCAATTTTTTGTAATCGAATTGTAAATCCTCGGTGCAGACAATCCTTGCCACGTACATATAATTTTAATTTCGCTTCCCTTTAATAAACAAGACTAAATATCAAACAAGTCGGTTGGTATTGAGGGATAAATTAGTCCTCCGTACAGTTTTATACAGTTAAAAAGGGGACAAATTAATTCCTCCGTACAGTGTATAGAACTGTACAGAGGACTAATTTGTCCCCCTTTTTTGAAATGTGAGGGACCAATTTGGGATTTTTAAAACCTAAGGAACTAACTTATCTCCTAATATAAACTTGAGGGACCTATTTGAGTATTTAATCAAAAAAGAATTACAAATTCTTGACTCAATTGGTATCAATTAGTAATCAACTTGTGATTCAGTCCCAAGAAGTTAGCCGAGTGAAGCAAGCTAATAGGGCCTTGCATATGACACGTCCCAGATTCAAGTACCCCTACTTATCTCCTTAGCTAAGGTAAATATAATTCTTAGAGTAATTTACACTAACCTTCTCTAAGATTTAGTGTAATTACATTTGACACCTCTCTATTTTATGAAATTATCACTGACCTCCCTTGAGGTTCACTAAAATTGCACTAATCTTTCCTACAGATACTAGTTCATTAATTTAAGTGACAAAAAATATAATATTGAATAAATACATAATTATTAATAAAAAAATTAAAGTATTTGGTATATATATTATTAGAATACTTTTTATCATAAGTTATAATTATAAGTTTTTTCATGTAATAAAAATGTATTTTATTCAACTAATATGTTAAATATTTCTAAAATATTATAAGTTCATCATTAATACTTATATAGATATATATATATATATATATATCACATTTTTTTTTATTATTTAAATTAATAGAGTAGTATATACAGGAAAAGTCAGTGTAATTTTAATGATCCTCAGAAGAGGTTAATGATAGTTTTACAAAATAAATGGGTGCTAAATGTAATCACACTACACCTCAAGGGAGGTTACTATAATTTTCTCTGATGCTTATGTAAGTACTCTCTGAACGAAAAAGTTCTTTTTTGTGTTTGGATCGGGTAGTCATCGTCTTACTCTTTAAGTTTTTATTTATTTGCTTTTCAAATTTTACCAAAAAATTGTCTATGATTCAATTAGCTTTGTCCAGAGAACGAAGTGCCACTGAATGAATCATAAATGCCGAGACCGACTTGACGTTATATGGACGCATGCCACATCTTTTCTTTTTTCGATAAGAAACGTCTCAAGCACTCCCAAATAGGAGGTGAGTACATCCATCCAAGGATCCTACGGCGCTGATACTGAAACAAGAGAATACAAAACAAGGCAAACGGCAACGCTAAGGACAAATCAAAGCCAAGAATTATAGTAGATCATGAACTAAACAAATATCATCATCGACATGCTGGTTACGCTATATCTTCTTTACTCCTCCAAGCATTCCCCAACCACAACCCCCTCGACATCGCCATCAAGGTTGAAGTCAGAGAGCAGCGCAGAAACTGCATATTCTTAAAATTATTTATGAAGATGGAGTTTTAATTGGAGGAAACACAAACTAAATTAAGGATCACTGCAAGTTGAGGTAGTCACATGTGGATGAAAGAGATGGGATGACTAGATGTGTATTCTTGGTAGTTGGCAGATCCGATCTATTGAATTTCTCTGATGAGCAGCTCAGTAGTGTTTTCAGCATGTTATCTTATGTAGTATCTTATATCTTATATATTATCTTATCTTGTATCTGTGTATAAAATTAAAAGTTGTTAGGAAGGTAATGGAATTGATGATGTGTCAATCTCATATGAATTTTTTTTTTCCTCCATTTTTCTCACATGCATTCAACCAATCATTTCATCCCATTTTTAGAGAAAGATTTTTACATAAATAAACTCTAACATATCATATTTAGACATACTCATAATAAAAGTGGCTCCCATTAACTTTATTAAACATATACTCTTTCATCTATGGGTTCCACACTTTTTTTTAGTGTGTCAAAGAAATCATTTTTACACTTGTGCCAATATAAGATTTTTTTTTTTAAATATTAGCCATTTATTGCATTTATCTCCCATGCCAACCAATAAAATTATTTATATTCTTATTTTTATTTAAAATGGACCAATAGTACCAGGCTAATCATTAGATAATTTATATTAATATTTAGTCAATAAATCATATTTATTTGTTTTTAATATAATGATAAATTATTTGTTTAACTTTGATAATAAACTGTTAATAATTAAGAATTTAAGTATAATTACAATTAATTAATTTTTTAATTTTATATCATTTCAATCATAGAAACAATACCTCAATCTTAGATCTCTATCATACAAGCCTCTTTATTAAACAAGAAATAAAATAAGCATTGTAAATCTTATAATTACTTTATAATAATTATCAATTCAACAAATTTATATAAGTTCATTTATATTTTGTTCTGGCCTGATTCTTAAGGTTGACCCTCAAATGATCCTAACTTGTTATTAAACCGAGAGTAAGGGACCTATAAGAACTCCAACACTCAAAAAAAGTCTAACTCTAGAGATCGATAATTGATATGTTACTTATTACTTGTTTATGAGCTAGAGTTGTTCTTATATAGAAGAATTTGTTGAGGTCTTATCCCCTAAAATAGTAGGAACTGCAATGCTCAGGTCAAAAGAGATGTTACTCCAATGCTTAACCCTGCCACTTGCTTTATCATTTGCTTTTTTGTCCATTCACTAACACACTCACACTCTTACAAAAATCTTCTCTATTAGCTCTAGAACCCTTCTAAAGGCTTTAATGCAGTGAGTTTTGAATGACAACAAAGCCAATTTAAGGAGAATATTTTGAAGAATAACTAATGTTTATCTTGAGTTTCTTGAAGTATTAAACAGGTTCTTTCATTTGCATAACATGTCTCTATTAAGCTAGAATAATTTCACTTTACATGTGCAAACATATTTTATCTCATATTAAAAGATGAGAACTAAACGAAAGTGATAATTATATTCAAAATCGAGCTTAAAAATGCCTAACAATTTGAAGAAAAACAACCACAAGAATAAATACTTGAGGCTTTAGAAAGTAGCACTAGACTTTACAAAGTACGCTTGGAATGAAAATATCAATCAAACTCTGGAGCAAATGAGTTCTACAATCTTCAATCATCATGTTTGCAATACTTTGATCATCAACAAGCTCTGATTAAAGACTAAAAGACCCAAGATTCATCAAGAAAATGATACTACACATCAAAAAGCTCACTTACATTGAAATAGTGTGCTCTACAAGAAAATGAGGAAAAATTTGAAATTCAAATTTTAAATTGAAAGTCAAAACCCAATGTCAGAACTGGCATGATATCTCTTCTGCCAACTTAGCAACTATCCCAGCTTCTAGAAGAAAGAGTTCAGAAACCATCCTTCAGAAAGTAAAAGTAGTTTCTGAAGGACTTCAGAAACCTCACCTTTGCAATAGCTTCTGTAACAACTCTGACAAACAAACAGGCTACTCTTCTAGACGGCTTTCCAAAACATAAATGGATGATCAACATGTGTCACTTGGAGATCGTATCAAGGGCAACGGTCACAAGAAAGACTATCTATAAATAAAGATGATGTGCTTTCAAAGAAGACATGACAAAATGCTATAAAAGAGAAAAAACCCTGTGAAAATTTCTTCTCCTCTTTTTATAAAGCTCATTACATCTTGTAATCATTTTCTTTACCTGTAAAAATCTTCTTTCTACGTTTCTTCATTGTTCATATGTTCTTCCAAGAAAGAATAGATGGAAAGAAGTCATTCAAGCTATCTAAGGTCTTTTCCTGTATATTTTAAGGAAACTTAAGCATAAGTTAGTTTGAGTTGCAAGCCCAAACACAAACCTTTGTAATCATGATCCAATAGTGATAAGTGTGAGTTAGCTTGGAGAGGTTAATCAAAGACTACTTGCAACGCGATAGTAAAGGTGTTTTAATGGTCATGATTTAGCTTGGAAAGGCTGGTTAAAGACTACTCGGTTCAGCTTGAAGAGATCGGTGAATAACTACTTGGTTTGTGATAGTAGGGGTTGTCTACTGGTCACAGGTGAAAGCTTAGGAAGGCTATTATAAAGACCTATTCTTGTCCTTTCTCAGGTTTGAGAAAGGTTTAGTGAAACTCAACTGTTGTTGGGAACTGGATGTAGACAGGTTAGCCGAACTAGTATAAAAACTCTTGAACAGTATCTCTCTTCTCCTTCATCTTTTAATTTATTATTGTATTTAGTTTATTTATTTCTTCTGGGAAACTTTCTTTTACGCGTATGGTTAACTTCCTTAGTTCAGAAAGCTCACTTTTTGACGTCTCTAACGCTGTTTTTGCTGCACTTCAAGCTCATAGCTTGTAGTACTTTGATTAAGTTTCCAGAAATCAAAAAGGAAAAGATAAAGCGAAGCACGATTCAACCCCGCTTCTCATGTACTTTTCTACCTACACTCTCAGCCTTCTTTATTCTTGTCATCCCTTCCAACACTTTCAAACCCTCAAGAGCACTCTCCAACTTCATCTCAAATCCTCTTTTCTCTCCCTCATTTCAAAACCAATACAAGATCACGTCCTTTGATTTTGCAAGGAAAAAAAATGTTATTTCACAACGTACCTTGTAAAGAAATTACGCGCATTATCGATTTATATATTTACTAAATTGATGAATTCTGACTTCACTTATGCATTGAATGACAACTGATAACTGAGATGAATTATACTATAAAATTATGATTATGCAATGATTTATTTATGTTGCATACATGATGAGAAGCATGCATGCATAGGGCAAATGAGAAATGATGTGTGCTAAGGAATAATGGCTAAGCTCATTGCTTGTCCCCCTCAACTTGTTGGGTCGATGCCATCAGGATTCACGATTTATGATAACGGCTTGAGTATGAACTCATTACCCCGTAGATGGTGGTTAAGGTATTAGCAAGGCATGTAGTGGGATCAATAAAAGGAAGTCTCAAGCCTCCACCAAGTAGTAGGTTAGGCTGATATAGACAAACGTAAAGTACAGATTCAAGTCATGCATGCATGAATCCTATATCATGAATGTTTAATTTAAGTTTACATTGCATAAGTTTTTACTTATCCTGCTTTGCAACTGTGGATGGTGAATAAGAAAAGATCATGTCTTAAAAGCAATCTACTTTGACTAAGTATGCTTTAGATAAAAGAAATGCTTAACGTCCTAATAAAATGCCCGATACAACTAAGATGGCATAATGTCATCTATTTTCTTCAACCACCGTGATTTGTGAAAATCCATGCCATCCAAATGCACTTGTCATCTAATCAGTGTCGCTCTATGGTTCTGCATGTGGTACGCTGGGCTTGGCCGTAGGAGTAAGAAGTTAAGTTGAACACTAATGGTAGCCATTATTGGGCTGCTAATACGGCATGTGCAGGGATTGGCGGGGTCCTTAGAGACTCCAATGGGACGTGGATTGAGAGATTTTCTGGGTTTCTTGGGGATCATTCTATTTTATTTGCTAGGCTTATGGCGATCAGAGTTGTCCTTGTTAGAGTGTGGGAAAAAAGTTATCGTTTAGTGTGGTATGAAAGTGACTCTCTTCATACTATTACTTTACTTACATCCAACTCTTGGACCAAGCACCATACTTGTGCTGCTGTCCTCACGGAGGCATCTCACCTTTTAAATAGGGACTGGGTTGTACGCCTGTCTCATGGGGTATGCGAGATCAATTCCTATGCTGATAGAATGACTAAGTTGGGTAATACCAATGATGATACAATTAGGTTTTGGCAAACTCCTCCTCCTATTTTATTGTCTCACCTTAGTAATGATACATTAGGGAGTGGGTACTTGTGTGATTAGCATTAGTTTTTGCCTTTGTTGTTTGTTTTCATCTGTAACCAAAAAGATAATCGTGATTTGGTGTGTTATCCTTTAGCAAATGACAATTTAACACGTAAGTTGGGAATAGCATTTTTGGCAATCTATTTTGAGCTCTATAGCATTCCTTTTTCAAAAATTGATTAAATGAATTATACGTACGTTCACCTGTTTATAATAAACCTGAAATACTTGGAATGACAATGATGATACATGTGTATGTAAGTGGAGGTCTACTGAGAAATATTTATTTCTCATGTCTATATTTCCAAAAGTGGGTGTCGTGAAATACTCATTTCATCATCATTGGATACGGTAATGGTCCCTACAATAACACCCTCCTAACTACCATGTTTTACTCGAGCATTAACATAGTAATTAGAAAAGTATTACTTACATTCATAATCTATACTAGTCAAAGAAAAAAAGAAATCAAATGATTTAGACACATATATTGCCAAACTCGTATATACATATATGAACATCATTTTTAAGTTTGCAATATGTACATTGTACTTATACTACACTGGTTAACTTCTAAGCTAATCAGGAACTCAGTTCACAAAAGAAAAGAACACCTCCAGTATCTAATCTAACCTGCTCAAAGTCGAGACCCAGCAAAATTTTATACAAACAGAAATGGATCTCACAACATTTAATAGGATCAATATGCAGGTTAGCGGGTCACTAGTACTGAACTACCACTATATACATATCAGGAGTCCCTGAAGATCTCACGTCCTACTAGATGAAACCATTGGCCATCGGTATGATAGCCTTACCTCCGCTCGGCAGTCAAGACCCTCTGGTGGGTCTGAATCTGAAGACGAGGATGAAGAGGGATTATCTGATGGAGTGGGTGCTAGCGATACATGCGGGAGATCAAATATCACTGGCTGTGCCAAGTGGAGAGGCACACCATCATAGGGAAAAGCAGGGTCAAAGTCAGCTGTAAATACAGAAGTCCTAAAGGAACGGCCAAAAAACACACAAACACGAACTTGCGAGTAACCTACTGCATAAAGAGAGTCAAGGGCAGGATCATAATTCCACACCCACTGTAGTGAGTCAAGGTAAAACACTAGTGACAGCATCTGTTGGATCTAAATAATACAGAATAAATAAAGCCATAGAGATAAGAATATTATAAAATTCTCAATAGGGTACTCCCTCAAATGTGAACATAATATAACCAGTAAATTCATTCATATTGAATTCATCATGCTAAATTATATGCATAAATATCAATGTGCATAATTCATATAAAGTCGAATGCAAAATGGTAGTAATCAAGTGTTTTTCTCTTGCAACTTGTGGAGTTCAATTTGGTGCAATTGTCTCTTTTCATTAACATAGGAAAGGCTTAATCTCATATCAAGTGGTATCTGTAGTGGAATCATTCCACAAGAACTATTGATGACTAGGACATGAGTTTATTCCTATATGTCGATACGTCTCCCGACTCATCAAATTCCTAGAAAAGCTCTTACTTTTGTCTACCCTCATTAACCACACAAGTCTTGTCTCTATTTTCCCCATATGTTAAAAATTTGCACAATTATAAGTCATATTTTCTCTTTTACCACCATAATACTCACATCATGTACTTCTCTTATTCGATGGCATTTTTACATCACAAGTATTTAATTCCATTGGAGTCTCTTCCATATCTCATAAGCATTTCTTTAAAATATCTAGCATGTATACATATACCATATACTTGAATCAAATACTATGTTACCATTGATTTAAGACATTCTCACCGTTTCAACACCCTGGCAGTTTACAACTCCCAAAAAAATATTTAATTTCCACATCAAAAGGCCAATTAAAAAGCCACAAAAATTTGTTATGACACCTCAATGTGTCTAAAAGACCCTGTAAAATTTTCATAATAATCAGAACTCTATAACTATGTCACTAAATTTTACAAGTTTAGTGGTCACAACACACTTTTTCACAACCTAGGACAGGGTTCTCCTAATTTTTAAATTTATCATATGATGGAATCAACTCAAAATAAAAATTACAGTTAGACTAATGTTATTAACTCCCTATAAAAATTTCAAAAGAGAAATCGCCCATTTACTATGATAATAAAATCATACAATTTTCCTGCTTCAGATTCAGAAATCTAGACAGCATGAGTACTAATTCGGTTCTTGATTTTTCTCAGGTAGTAAAAGTCTTTATCATGCACCACAAAATTTTTCAGAGTTTCCTTAGGATATTAGCTTCAACATATAATTTTTATAGCTCATAAAAATGAACACAATTGCACCAGAAAATTCATGAACAAACCCTGCCCTGTTGAAATCCGAAAATCCAGCAAACCAATTCAAAACCCGTCTTGATAACAATGATTTTTCCACAACATCAAACACTCCACTAAAATTAATACCTCAATATCAACATATTATCAACCAATAAAATCAGTAATTTTGGACAGAATCAAATCAGAATTTTCAGAATAAATTTTTAAACAAAAGAGAACAATTAAACCCTACTTTGAGAGCTTTTGAGTTCTTTGCTCCAAAAGTGTTCTACTTGACCTCCCTTCACCTTAAGAGCTCCTAATCACACACTAAACCTTCTCTAGGCAGTGAGGGAGTGAGGAACCAAGGTGAAAATTGATGGAGAATTAGAATTTTGATCGGTTAGAATTGTAGAGTTTGAGATGTAGAACAACTTTGATGAAAAAAAGTTTTGATTTCAAAGACTTTAGGCTAGTATATACTGAAGTTAAAACCAAGATGAAGCTCTTGGCTATGGAGGAAATGCAGCTAGTTTCTCTCCTCTTTGCTGGCCGAGAATGGCTTCTTAAAGAAGCTAATTTGGTTGAGTTTATCTTATAGTAAATAATATGAATATTACATATATATTTAGATAATTATCATCCAATTAAAGTAAAATGAATGGTTATGATTCAATCTTGTAATTTAAGATTGAATCTTGGCCATTCATTTTATTTAAAGAGATAAGTTCATTTGTTTTGTAGAGATCTAACTAGTTTTCGGTGTTAAAATTCACACACTGAAATTTAACTAAACAAGTGAAACAGTGTATCCAGGTAATCAAACATTGCCCAAAAAATATTTTCGGGTATAAAATCTTTATTTCTACCTATTTCTAACTATAGTCATATAATTTCTCAATTTTGGGTATCTCTGGAGCCCAATTCTAGGATTTTGGCTGTCTTGCTGACTTGCAGGGCCCGTAAAATATTATTCACATTTTTTTTTTGCTTCCTTGAATCCTTCTCATCATTTCTATATCTATCAAAATCTTAAAATTCTCATTAATAAAACCTGATTTAATTTCTAAAGATAATTAAAGTGTTACACCTACTATTCCCACCCATCCATCACTTCAAAAGGATAATAAAGTGAGTGTCAATTGGACATCCACTCTTTGAAGTTGGAATAACATTACTGTTGTATTAAATATGATTTGAATTGACTTAAAAATCAATCATTATGTTTAGAAAATATTAAATAGTGTTTATAATGATTAAAATATAATTGGTTTGATTTGTATTTAAATTTTAAAAGAAAATCAATTACAATCATAAAAAAACCAAGCGATCAAATTGCTTTGAGAAATGAAATCATTTATATACAAACATGAGATTTGATTGATAAATCAAATCCATTCCTTGGCAATAAGTGTGGGCTCAGTTAGTTAAGGTTTGGCTCATACTCCACAATGGTGTTTGTTCAAACTTTGCTTATTTGTGTAACTTTTTAAGTAGTTAGCGTAGAACTCAATAATCTTTGTTGATTTGGCAATATATGATTTATATATAGAAATTAAACCCTATTCTTAATTATTTATAGAGAACAAAATTAAAACAACATACAGAGTAAAATCAAAATTTTAGAAAATTATTTGAGTCAATACAAAAATAAAAATCAAATTACTGTTATGGACACCTGACCTTTTTCAATAATTGGTTTTTTTAATTTCGTTTTTTATTTTTATTTTTTTCTAATGGGGTTGGATTGAATATTGAAAGTGAACTGATCTCTAAATCATCATATTGATGTTAGGGACCAAGTTCATAACTCATTAACTCTTTCCAGACACATCACCTGCACCCTGCCTGGCTTGCTAAGTTGCAGAACAAGGCGTAACCGGCAACTCCGCAAGAGAAGAAACAAGGTTATATATATATTTTCTTTTCTTTAATTTCTTAAACCCTACTATGGTTGCATGCCATGTCTTGATGGGAGTTTCTACGCCCAATTTCTCCCTTATTCTTCCAATTCTTTTGTATTATTTAGTTTAATTCTTGGTTTACCACCACCCATCAGCGATCCCGATTCCACCTCTGGGCTCGCCGCCGCCGCGCCCTAGAAGGAGAGAAAGCAGCGGCGCTGCTTCAAAGGGGGGAAGCAACAGGAAATATGAAGGGGTGGAGGCCAACACCCAGGGAAATCACGACCTGAAGCAATAGCGGCTGCTATTCCCGCGATTGGCTCCGCGAAGCACCGCGATTTGCGGCCGCGACTCCCGCGAAGGCCATCCGCTCCGCGATGAGCACCCTGTAGCGGCGTAGGGCCGCGACGCTCCGCGACGGCACGATAGCGCCGCTATAGCGAGCTATTGATAACAGAGGCTGTAAATTGATTTTGCTTTGATTTAATCTGTTGATTTAATGTGTGATCGCGTGGTTATATGGATGCTTGTGGAACAGTTGTAATTTGTAAAACATCTTCTGTTGAGTGCAATATTACTGAATTTTTGTGAACTTGTACGTAAAGATGATAGAAAAATGCTAGATAGCTTTAGATTTGCCCGAATTTAGTTGACACTGATATGAGATGCTGTGATTTTTGTGCATGATTCCACGAGTTAAGTCCCTTCCCCACTATTGATTGCGTTTTTTGTGAGCAAAGTTTGTTATATGTGGCACTAATGATGTTTGTGAATATGTAGATGTTGATGCAGAAATTCTTTTGCAGCATTAATTTAGGCTATATACGTAGAAGTTAACTAGGTTGGTGTATATCTGTCTTTTACTGCACAAAATGAAATTTGAGGGGATGAACCTCTGTGCATGAGAATCTAATGGCTCTTTGATGGTAGCACACAATTAAATTTGTCAATCTAAGCTAAATGTATGTTAAAACCATTTGGTTACTTGTTGGCAGGAAGAAGAGACAAGACCCTGGAAAAGATTAATTAACATTGCAGTCTCAGGTGCTGCTGGAATGATTTCCAGCCATCTGCTTTTCAAGGTGAATATATCTTGGATTCAAGTTAGGACTATGTCAGTAAAGCACATTAGTAGTTCAACTTATCTTCTTCGTATCTTAATTTATTTATTTTCAATCATTTCCTTATTATGTAAGTAGTCTCATATTTGGATTTTAAATTCATTGGAAAGGATAGAATGATAGCCTAGTACGAAAATTCTTCCTAGATATCGTTGTTGCTGCTGAATATGTTATTGTTTAGCCTTTTTGGACCTAGAACTTTTGCTTCTTTGTATTGACCCAAGAATTTATTCACTGCAGTAATTTCTTATGTGCATCACCTTGGGTTTGAATATACATCTTTTAGCCTTCATAAAATCATCTTTTTCCTTGAGCAATTGAAATATATAACCCACTACTGTGTATAAATCTGAGCTTAATAGCTTGAAGATTTATTAGAAGCACCACATTCTTCATTCCTTTCTGTGACAATCAATAGAAATTGATTTGAGCATGAAATCTAACTTGTTGATTTAGTTAGACCTTTCATTGCTAGAAAATTTCTACATTATGTTTACACTTTGCTATTCTAGTAGAGAATTCTTACTTCGCATGTACTTTGGGATTTCACTTTATTGGAGAACTATTGCCTTTAATGGTCATGCAATTTTGTGTCACCCTGAAATCTGAGTTGATTTATCGTGTCAGCTTGCATCTGGAGGATGATCGAAGATTTGCAAATTGATTACCACTTGATCAACCATGTATACTTGCATTTTCTTGGTCATCTTGGGTGCATTATAACAGTAATCGGTTGTCCTTAGTCTGGTAGTCCTTCTTGATGTAGCTTTTAAATCGAGTTGATTTAGTACCTGACATTGTTGGACTATTTGAGTTTCAATTGATGAAATTTTTTTTCCTTGTATATTATTATGAAAAAACTGCTAAGTGCTGGACCGACAATATTTGTTATTTTTTTTCTTTTTGCAAGTTGCGATTGTGTATCCAATTGATAGTTACATTTTTTATGTCCCTTTTTGTAATTTTTTTTGTAAATACAAATGTTTTGCATGGCATTATTTTTTTTTATAAATATAAATTCTTAAAAAATTTTATAAAAAATTTCTTGATAGACTTTTTAAAAATGTTGATGGGAAAAGTCATTTTTAGAGATAAAAACTAAAGAGAGAATTTTTTTTAAATGATTTATTGTGTAGAGTAAAAAATTTGAAGGAGAATCAGTATTTAAATTTTTTTCAAAATTAATTAATTATTTTTTAAAAATAAAAGAATTAAATATATTAAGGGATAAAAGTGTAAAAAAATCATAAATTTTTATTTCTTTTTTTATCAATAGAAATATATATTTTTAACTAAAATAATTAATTTTATAAAAATAAAATAATTAAATATTGTAAGAAAGGGTAAAATTGTGTAGGTAGATCACAAATCCCCCAAGTCTCTTCCTTTTATATATCTTGCACTCCTAAACAAATGGAGAATCAATCCTCTAAACTCCTTCCTTCCCTCACCTTGCCTTCCCCTCCAACCTTTTCTTTCCATCCAAACTCTCAAACAAAACCTTATGCTATGATTTATGGACTGAGGGTATGATTTATGGCTCTTGGACTATTTGCATTTTAAATCGAAGCTAAGTATGTTAGTTGTGGCTATTTTTGCTTATTTATGTTATGTTATGTTATATGAAATATATACATGCACGTTAGTTCTGGTATGATCTTACAATCCGTGTTATGATTTCACGTTTTATGATTTTGTATCTCTCATCCAATCCCAGGTAAAATCTCGATCTTAGCTACCTAATATGCTAGCTATCAACCTTTATGATGTTTTGATACTTGTGATTGAAAGTTCACAGTTGTAAATTGATTAGATTTCAACAATTAATCACTAATCATGTCTATTGGCTGTTGCATACCAGATAGCTAAAAGAAAAGTTTCTGCCAGTTCTATTTGAGAGAGAAACCACCGTCCACTGAATATGAAAGAGGAAGAGGTGAATCGATGCCAGATTCACGAATGGTACCCAAAGTTCAAATCTGTATCCATCAAGACTATAATTCATCAACTTCCTGAATCTTTTATTCAGTACCTTCTTGATGACACCGGGCCATTTCTGTTGCCTGCTTCCGTCTTAAATGAAGATGCCTTGCCCAATAGAATTCATAATCCTGATGATGAAGAAGATTTTCAAGTGTCAGAAGGATCTGGTGATGAAGCAGAAGAACCTTCTCCGCCCCCTTCATTTCCGGAACTTGAATTGCAAGTTAAAGAATCCATTGAGTCCCTCGGAGGTGCAGTCTTCCCTAAGCTGAACTGGAGTGCCCCAAAAGATTCAGCTTGGATAAGTACTGCCGGCACCCTTTGTTGCACTACTTTCAGTGAGATTGCTCTCTTGTTTCGAGCATCCGATTCGTTGGTGCATGACTTGTGTCATGCTTATGATTCCTGCCAAGATAAATCTTCATCCAGGCCTCAGAATTTCTTTCTTGCCCTTCGAAAATGGTATCCATCACTTCAGCCTGACATGGAATTCCGTTGTTTTGTACGTGCTCAGAAATTAGTTGCAATTTCTCAGCGTGAGGTTACTACTTATTATCCTGTTCTGCTCGAAAAGAAGAATAGTCTCCAACTGCTGATACGGGAGTTTTTCAACAGTAATGTTAGAGCTAGATTTGAGTCAGGAAACTACACATATGATGTCTACATTACAAAGGATGAGAGAGTTAAGGTTATGGATTTCAACCCTTGGGGTGCCTTTACATTGCCATTGCTGTTTACATGGGATGAACTGGAGCATATCCATAGTGAAGGAGATGATGTGGAGTTTAGAATTGTGGAAGATCGTTGCGCTGTTAGGCCAGGCCTGAAAACAGCTGTTCCATATGATTACTTGGATACCAGCCCAGGAAGCGGTTGGGATCAATTTCTAAGGAATGCAGATGAAGAGTTACAACGACAAACCAGGTCTACAGAAGCTGGGGCATGATAGTCAAATGCTGTTTCTCATTTGCCAACTTTTGAGGTAGCAAATAGAAAAGAGATGTTTTTGTTTTATATTTTTCATTTGAGCTGTTTGCCATTGAATGGCAAAATACTCAAATTTCAACCTTCTTGGTGATTTTTTTTTGGTCTGTTTAACAAAATAATTAACTGGTTGATACTCGCTGCAGTTAAATATTTGACATTTGCTTCATGTATTCCATGTTCTCATATATTTATGACCTTTACATTTGTAATTTTGAGGGTAGAATGTATTTAGCTTGTCGTTTTTGGGGTTAAGTGGATAGATTAGAGGTGCTGCAAAATACAAGATGACGTGCATCTTCAAACAAAATCACCGTAGAAGCAAAGTAGAGAATGCTCCACGAAGTATAACTAATCTAAAGATGAGGAACCCGACTTGCCCATATACACGTGCTATGTCATGGTAGAAATACACCTTCATAAGCGTTGATGCCAAACTAATGCCCTAACCTTCCGTGATGGCACATAAGACTGCCACCACATTCGTAAATCCAAGATGATCGTCCTGCACGTGCACCACCATGCACATAAAGTTCAACGGAGTTCATCAGAGGATTCTTTTGATTTCAAAGAATGATTTTCAATTTTCATTTTTACTTTTAGTTTGTTTCTTAATTTTAAGATTTTGTATAGGATATAATGGAAACTGAGTTTTATAGTTTTTATTGTTTCCTCCAGGAAATTCTTCATTATTTTCTCAAATCAAACACACCATTAACTTTGATGTCTTCTGAAAATTTGATTAGCTGATACCTAATTATGAACCCACTTAAAAGTAGCAAACTATGAGGGCTAGTATAGTGGAAAATAAGTTATTTTGCTTCGCTTCCATGAGCCTTGGGACATTTGCAAAGTGCTATCACGCACCTTAATAATGTCCCAATTATTTGTTAAATATTCAGAAAAATTACACTATTAAATTTGATAGTGACACTCCACATCCCTCTTGATTTAAACATGACAACAATCCCCTCATTCTTCGAAGTGCACCGGGAAGTGTTAGGGAATGGCTTGTAACCGTGCGCCAGCATTTGTGATTTGTGCGTAAAGATGGTGACAAAGCTAGTCAGTCAGATTTGAAAAAAAATATTCACTTAGCAACATGAGGTCAGATAGACTTCTCAAATGACAGCGTAATGCTCAGCAAATATAGACCATTACATTTACATTCTAAATGATTCTTTCATCCCCTGATCTTGTTAAGTGCTTTTGCATCTAGTACAAGGTAGAGGACATACTATTACCGGAGGTTGACAGCTTGTAAGTACAAGATTATCTGACTATTCAGTTCCAGTGTTTGAAAATAATTTTAAAAAAAATTGACAATATCAATGCATAATGGGCTTTTTGTTTTCCTCCTTTCAAACTCAACCAAAAGCACATTATATTACAAAATATTCCCTAGTCGCAGCGAAGGCCACCGCAAAAGACGGAGTAAAATAGGCAACAAGAAATGTTATTTTAATCCATATATAAAAAGGGAAAACACAATGTTACACCACAGGAGGAAAAAAAAAGAATAAACAACAAATAAGCTTCAAGTTAGGATAACCTCAGTGCAACCTAGTCAGCTCCTCTACTCTTTTACACAACTCTTCAACAGAAACACCCACTGCCTGGGAAACCTCATCCATCTTACTGCGGTTGAGATCAAGAAATGATTCAATCAAATCCCCATCCAGAAAATTTCTGGCATCCACAGTTTTCTTCTCATTGTTAAATGACCTCCATTGCTCGTGGCTGAGCCCTCCCACACCCTTTATCACCTTCCTCAAGCTTGACTGAATCTTCTCCAAGAAGACATACTGATCATGAGGAAGTGATGCAATCACCCCAATCACGCCGTTAATGGTGCCAAAGATCACAGTTGGAATCTGGCCCACCTCGGAATCAGGCAAGCGCATAACGAGGGAACCATGTCGGAACCGGTTGACAAATTCTCCGAGGTGATACTCGCCAACCACTTCAAGACGACCTCGTTCTTCGTCAGTAGCACCTTCGCTATTTTTCCTAACAGTAAAGAGATTGAAATTATTTTCAGCACCAAGGTATATGTCATCATCAAGGATTTCAACAGCAGCCATCCAATTTGCATTGTAGTCACGAGCTCTCTCCTCAATAGCACCTTCTTCGTGCTGATAGCAAAGAACGTGTCATTCAGAAGGAAAATCAGGTACTAATATAAACTCGGACAGCAGAAAATCAAGTATGCACGTTCATAAACAAATCAGGAGAAGGAGCACAAGTAAAACAGCTCAGACGAGGGGGAAAAAATTCAGGAATTTCTCTAACCATTCTTTGAAGATTGAGAAGGAAGGTGGAAAATACAATATTGGACTAGTTAAAGTTGAAGGTAGCAAAAATTATAGAATAATCTTCACATTGCACATTCAGAAGCTTACCTTATATATTAACAAGGAAATTGACTTCATTAGGTCACCAACTACAATGAAATCCCCTCTGGTTTGAACATAAAGTGCTAAGATATGTCCATGATGTCCACATTCCGACTGTAATTCATGGGTACCATCATCGCGGAGCACCCACTTGTACAGCTGAATTTTTTGATTAATAGCAGCAAGCAGTTTACCGTTAAATGCATTCAAGCAGTAAACAGCTCCTTTTGTCTCCTTCTCAGCAATAAGCTGTAGCTTTCCATCTTCAACAGCAAAAACAAGAATTCTTCCCTACATTTGTTTTTGCAATTACGCAAAGGGCACAGGATATTGGAATCTTTGACTAGAACAATGCTGAAAATAATACATATTAGACAACTGTCAACTAACCTTGGTTGGTTCATTTTCCTCTGGCAATACATATGCAGTTCCAACACAGTAATACACATTACTATCATCCGAGAAGGAGCAGCTGATGATGAAGCAACCATATTCATATGTGTCAAGTGGATAAGTTGATATGAACTCAAAAGTCTGGTCATCCAGCAAGCGAACATAGTGTGTTTCAGATTCCTCTGCACTTGGGTTGTATTTCATACTACAAATAGCAAATGTCCTGGACTGCTCCTGATGGCAGATACGTCGTGCATGCTCCCCCAGTGGTATAGAGCGAATGTGAAGTTTCTGTATGTCATCAATGGTGCCAATAGTGAGTTCACCCTCTTTTGCAATTGCAAGGCTGTTCAAAACATGAACACTAGTTCAGTACAAGCACTATAATGGAGATTGCATCAAAATGTACAAGACCCAAAAACAAAAGGATAAATAACCAATTCTTGGATGTCAAATTACTGGGGAACTACGTACCTGTCAGGAAAGGCAGCAGAATTGAAAGGGCACATATGACTCACTTCCTTCAGATTCACATTACTATAAAGTAGCTTTTTGTTACTGCTATAAATCACGGTTGGCCTATCAGAGGCAGCAAATACATGGGTGGTATTCTTGGATGAGAAAGTCCGTAGTGTAATGGGCTGTGTCCCAAGAGACACCTTTTTCCTATCTGTTAACTCACCAGTGCTTGTGTTCAACAGGAAATTTAAGAGATGACCATCACCGAGGGCACATAGCAAGTAAGATATCTGGAGATCCAGCAGATCACAATAAACATGAAAAGAAATATTTGGAATTACAAAACTACAGTTATCCAATGTGGACAGCCCACATGCATAAAAATCGAAAATTCCTTACCTAAAAATAGAACAAAAGAAAGAGGAAGATTCCCAATCATAAACATTTCACAAACAATATGACTATTCTAAAGAGAATTAATACCTTCTCCTTTTACAAAAGGATATTAAATAGCTCAAGGAAAAACTAAGGTTGACTAATGAAACAAAGATGGAACCTTAGCAATGTATCAGATCAATCATTAAGTAACATTACACTAGAGTTTAACACAAGGCAGAAAAACAGACAATAAATATTCCTGGTCTCAAATATCACCCACAACTGCTCGCATGAATACCAACAACCAACAACAAAACTTTTTCCTGCTAGGTGGGTGTAAGAACACTGGTATTCATGGAGAAGAATTGAACTAGAAAAGAACAATTACACTCTGGACATAACACTGCTACAATATTAGTGTGATATTGAGCTTACAGTAAGAACAATAACAAGAACAGTAAATAGGTATGGCACTCTGAGAGGCCAATTCTCTCCCGAGGCACAACTATTGCCTAACTCATGCTCTCACTCCCCCTTCTCCTACAAATACCCCTCCTCTAACAGAATCCAACAAGATCCTCACTTCCCTCCACTTTCTTGTTGCCAACTCAACAGATGGTTATACAAGAGTGAGCCCCTTATTCTCTCACATCTCACATACTAATTACAAGCAAGGCCCAGTCTATAATTGCCCGGATACCTAACAGTGGGAAACCGCTCACATGGTAAAATCCAAAATTCCTACCCAAAAAATTGAACTTCACTAGACAGGAGCATGCCCAAAAAATAGACAATAACTAAATAGAACAAGGATAGCATATATGATAGCTCAAGGGATGCCTACCCCTTCAAAGGCACAAAGAAGAACAGACCGAGGTATTATTTCTCCTCCTAAATGCTCCTTTGTGATGAGATTCAGGTCAGGAAGAGAAAATATTCTAACACTAATGTCAGTCCACATTCCAACTGCTGCTAGATGACTGTGATTGGGGTTTTCACCAATCGGGTTTATGTCTAGGCATGAGATCTCATATTCCAGTTGTGCATGCTTTACTTCCAGCAGTATTCCATCTCCAATTTCCAGATAAACTAAATGCCCACCTCCTGTGGCCAACAATACCTGTATCAATGCATAAAAACTGTTATAAGTAATATTGTTGTTATTATTATTGGATAACAAGGTATAATTATTATTAACAACTTGACAACAAACATAATGTGTATTGTCACAGCAATATCCTGCCATCGAAATGCACATAAGACTGTTCCGATGCTTCTGAGTGAACTCAAAAAGTAATATCTATTAGAAAGGGGACGAACAAGCATAACAATAACAAATTCCACCACTAAAAAAAGGGCAAAAACTCATCACTAACAAAAGAATCCAATCAACCAATGAAAATTTTATCATGTGACTATTACTTAAATGTCCCCTTTGTTGCCTTTCTCCTTTTATCTTATAGGTAGCCCATGGTAACAACTATTAGCATTAATTCTACTTTGATGATCCTTTGTCTGTCTTCAAAACTCATTCCATTTCTTCTAAATAGCAGTAGCAGCTACAAGCAAATAACTTAAGGTAAGATACTCAATTCATGACCGAAATCAAGGGCGTGAAACTGTCATGCATGAGCAAATTTCAACATAATGACAACTAGGAGACGATAAATTCAAGACAAAGGAGCTCCTCCCTTAGGATTCATGGGCTTGACATCCCATCCCATGGCACATATAATGGATGTCATGCACCCACGTTAATTGTTGATGCGATTTTCAGAAACCATAAGGAATTGAAGTTGCAATGTAGCCATCAGCAAATCAGCTATAGCTTTTAGTCTAACGATAAGCACTTAATTCAACAAAATTACAGAGAGTTTAAATAGTTAATAAAACAGGTAGCCTAGTGTACAAAACTCCCATCTAATACGGTCTAGGATACACATAGCCTTATCCATGTAAGCAAAAAAATTTAGGATTTGAAACTGTGACCTCAAGGTTACAAATTACCGAAATTCAAAGGCTCACCCTCTAGTTTAGATGGTTATATGTGGATAAAAAATCAGAATCAAACCTGGGTAGCATTTGCAGTAGCAACGTTAACTGAATAGCCTGATGGTGCATGCCATTCATGTCTCAGTTCTCTAGTTGTAGAACTGACCAATCTTACAGAGCTAGAAGTAACCTGTTACAAAATGCAACAAAACATGCTCTATTACAACCTGTAACAAAGATGTAGCAATGCAATAAAGCAAACTAACAAAGTATAAGAACAGAGCAGAGGAATGTTGATTTATGGCAACATCAATGACGTCACATAGCAAAACTACAAACGAGCGAACAAGACTTATGCTTTCACAATAAGCTTCAAGAACATTATCACATTAAGGCTAAGCATAATTTTATTTTATTTGTTTCCTTTATTTCAGTGGATTATGTTTTTGTCTGGTTCAGAATTTCAGGTCATAACTTTTCCATAATCTTTGTATTTCTATTAACTCTAAAGGAAGTTTTACCTCCAACAACACCCCCCCCCCCCCCCAAAAAAAAAAAAAAAACACACACACACACAACTACTACTATTCTTAGTTATTAAAACACCTCAGTATTGGATGAGAATTTCTTTCTCTATTGATAAATGGTAACAAATTCATTGAAAAGAAACATGAGTACAAAAAGGAGAATATAAACATGAATATATCTTCTAAGGAACTCAAAAACAAAATGAGCAACCACCATAGTAGTACTAAGAAATCAGTCCAGCCTTGAATAGGTACAGATATCAAATAACTATTTAATTCATTGAAAGAAAAAGATAAAAGTTTGTTGAAGTTAAGGATACAAAAAACTAAATAAAACAGGCACATGTGCTTGAACATATATTTTAACTCCGGGAAAATTCAGTTAAGATGCCCAGAACATTAAGTCAGCCTTACACAAAAAATAAATAAATAAATAAAGCAGATACATTTCAAATGCTCAAGCCCATTTCTTGTCAACTGTTACAGAATTGACAAACATTTTAAAACTCCAGTGATTGGAATCAAGTAAAATAATACAATATGTATGCCTTCTTTAATACAGCATCCATTATGCTTAATTTTAGGCAGATGTTGAAATGTTAATTTAAAAGTACGAAAAGATGAAAACCAATACTGTAGAAAAAGTAAGGACATAACCTACTTGTACAAGTTGATTGTGAACTGCATCATGGCAAAATAATGTTTGCACTTGAGAACAGAACCCCTCGATCTCAGTTTCCTCCAGCTCATCCTCAAGATTCATTGCTAAGATTCTCGTTTCACTTATAAAACTCACAAGCAGAAAAGTGTCGAAAGGATCGTCAGTTGAGCATCTTAGGGACCACATTCCTTTGATACCTTGAAGTTCTACTGATGCCTAATTCATAATAAATGCATCAAGAGAATTATTTTTGCAAAGCATTATAAACATATTTGTTTGGGTTACAAATACAGATTTATTTATTTGACATTTGCTGTCTTGGGCACAAAGGTCCTGCAGAGTGGAGAAGGGGGCTGACCTGTTCATTGATCCCTATTCCATTACGAACAATGCGAAGAGAACCATCTTTGTAAGCCCCAGAACAAGTTACAACCTGACCTTGACCTTGCCTTTCAAGGTCTACCACACAGAAGTCAACAATTGGCGCCAAATTGACATACCTTTCCAAAACTTCTACGTAAGAACCTTTTGCATCAGGCTGTAGATTCAGCTTTATAAGCTGTATTTCAACCATCACAAATTGTTAATATCCTATATTTCGGAATATGCAAGTAAAAAGAACTAGGAAAGAATATGCAATAATATATTTCAAAATCCTTAATAGTGGCATATGACCAGAGCAGACAAAATCAAGTACTCAAACAGCAGCTATCTTGTATAGACTTGTTCTCTCCCTACCCCTCTCTCCAATATCAAAAATCATGTTGTAAGAAGATTAGTAGGAAACAAACCACCTCTCTTGAAAACTGTTATTTTGACAAGTTACCTGAGAAGAGCTGGATACAGCTTCCAAAATACAAGCTTCACAATATTTAGCAATTCTTATTTTTATTTATTTTCTTGATTGAAGGCATGAATCGATTCTCTTATAGCTAGTGCTAAGTAAATTAGATTTTTGAATAAAAATAGCAATTCCAATTCCACCCATCACAAGAGGCATGGTATAGTTCCTATTTAAATAAAACCATGCTCTCCAGACTACATTCAAGCCAGTAGTTGCAACAGTCATAATTCTCAGTACAGTTCAATAGTTCATACACAACGTACCCAACATAAGATAGATAATCCCTCTAATATTCAGATTTCAATGCCATCCATATTAAAGTTCAAAACCAATACTTGGGGGGTCTAAATTTTGGGTACAACTTAATTTCATGGGAATATCATCAAACCATAATTTTAGAAGTAATGTCAACGCTATTACCACACCTGTGAGTCTCCATAACTCGAACCAATATACACAAATGCATTATCAAGATATGATATTGTAGATGCAATAGAGGTCTCCCCAAGAGGCTCAATTTTGAGTCCTGTAACCCTACAAAATAAATGCACAGCACAGAACATAAAATTCAATAATAAAATACTGATCAACTGTTTTCTCTTTTTAAAAGGATTGTATCTTTAATTAACATCTTAATGCACAAGAAAAAGTGATAACATTATCAAGCCACAATGATGCCAACAAATGTGTGATCACATACTTCTCTTTCTCATGGGTTATTACAAGTAAACTAAGCAACCCAGTATGGTCACCAAGTAAGTATCGAGAACCATCAGGATCAACTCGGCCATAGGCTTTAGTAATTGACTGAAACACACCCATAAAATATAATCAACAGAAGGCCAACAACCTGCATCAATTAGATACATGGAAAATTACAGCACAAGATTCAAATGGAAGTATCAGATACTATTTTGCAACATACAGGTCTGATGGGGATAGCCTTAAACGCATTAGCACTGCAATACACTATGGTTTCTTCTCCAATAATAAGCACACCACAGAGAGGTGGGGGAACTGGTATCAATAAATCAGCCCCATTATCAAGGTTGTTCTGGGACCATGGACCCTCAACAAAATCTTTATCCTTCAGAGAAACCTCATATGTTTTAATATGACGAGCATCTTTGTTATCCTGTCATGGGAAATAGAAACACTGAATATATATGAATATGTGCAGCCAAAACCTGAATTTACAACAGTGCAAAACCCATGTCAACAATTCTAATAGAAGTCTGTGCAATGCTGACTCCTATCTGACCCTTCAAAGACACAGACTACACAGAGAACATCACTTTTCCTTCTATCATAAAGACATGTTAATTATAAATTGAATGGAAATATTTCGGAAAATGGAGAAAAACACATGGACTAATACTGATAACTCAAAAGCTTGCAGTACGACCCAACAAGGATTTCCAAAGGAGATTTCTAGCGGAAACAGAAGGACTACTGGACTAGGCTGATAATTAGATCATCTAGGATATGCATCAAAATATAGAACCTAACTATCAGCTCAATCCCTTCACTTTCACCAAAAACCTAAGGGCCTGGTCGGTTTACTTCTTCCAATTTTCAGCAAACCAAACAGGCCCTAAAAACTTCTTGGCGGATCACAACTAAGGCTTTTCAATTCAGGTTTGTCACACTGAAAAAAGATTAAAACTATATACCAGCCACTTTATAAACAGTGTATTTCCCCTGTAGACATATGGGTATGATGAGTTGTAGGTTAAACCACTTCAAATTCCGTTTCTCCCTATCTGTTTGTGCACCAGGTTTTAGCATTTCCCTTGAAATAACCAAGAATAGAAATAGATGCTAGTACCTTGCTCCAACAAACAAAGGACTGCTTAAATGAACAGTGACAATCTGATGTGATCATAGTGATGGACAGAAAAAGCAGCATAACCCAACAACAGCTCATACAGTGCATTTAAGACCTAATAACCTTTAATAAGTAGAATAGAATTAGAAACCTGGTAAAGAACCACAATAGTTGGTTTTGAACAACCAAAAAGAAATTTGATATCCAAAACTTGGAGCTCCTCAAGCCTGAAGACAAATGCATCATGATTTTAATTAACTAACATGTATCAGAAAATGAAACATAAAATAAAGCCAAACTTAACAAAATTAAAAGAAAGAAAATCATGGTAAAATTGCTTTCAAAACAGGATATTAACTTCAAAAGAGGTTAATAATGTTTTAAAAGTGGTAATCAGTAAACACTTATGTACTAAATAACCACATCAGTGGTTAGCTGTTCCTAAACTATAAACCACTCACCAAAAATACCATTGTTGTCATTTTCTCAATAAACTCTGAGCATGAAATACTCATGAAATAATATACCGGACATATCAACACTATATAGTGAGAAATGAAAATCACAGTAATTCCCATGCTTGTACTCAAAAGTTAAAGTTTTAGGGAACAATAGTTCCTTGACATTTATTACTACCACTGCAAATCATTGTTGATTAATATCACCAAGCTATAAGCAATGATTTGCTTAAGTACATTATACCACTTCAAACTATCTTCTTATAGAATACAAAATCCCATTGAAGAGGAAAGTAAAGAATAACAACTAGGGGTATAAGAAATCCAACAAAACAGTTACTGCTAAATACACATCATGGAGGCGAGGGACATCAAGGCTTCCCAATTTCTCTAAAAACCAAGATAGTAACATCCTTGAAGGAACCATGAATAGAAGCCAAAAACATTATTATTCAACTTTTCCAAGATCAGTATCAGAGTTATTTTTCTGTTTGAAAATGTATTATCTCACATTTGTAACACTGCATAACTAATGTATCAAAGTTTCTCAACAAAGCCAAGTTTCTTTCCACTCCAAACCCAACAGAAATGATGCCAAAGCAGTAAGAAAAGGAAATATTTAATAGCACTGTTCTTTGTAAATTCTATCTTCGTAAATTCTAAATATTTTATTTAATTTTTGCAACTTCTGGTTATGAGTATTATTTTAGATCAGATTAATGTTAAGAGTTCTCCAAGCACTCCTACTGGACTTGGTTGGTAACATTTAGGAAGTTGTTTTCTTGCAACTTGCCTTCTCATCAGTTGTGCGTAGGAATTTGTAATTTAATAATTGCAATTGGGAATGCCTAAGAGATGTTGACTAGAAAGCCATGTAATTTGAAAGAACTAATTGCTTACTCTACAAAAGCTAAATACATCCATAACTACAACGAAAACAAAGATGCTTTCCTGGTTATTACACCAGAAGAACCAGCCGATTCACTGCATTTGATTATCTCCTCTCAAACCATCCTATTATTGGTATTACAATGTTACTTTTTGACTCTCTGCCCTACATCATCTACAAATCTGCAACAAGTTAATAGTATAATACAATTCAATATCATAGTCCAAACAAGAGACATGACCTTAGAGGGAGCTGTGGCCTATAACATGGTTTTGTCAAGGAAGAACCAGTGAAGGATAGAAGTGTAAGAAACTTAAAAAATTAAAACAAAATAAAATAAAAGGATTTGAAGGAGGGAGCACTAGGAAAAACCCAGGGTACAAATCCTTCTATCTAAATTGTTTGAAGCTTACTAACTGATAGTTGCTACAGTTATGCACCCTGAGCGATGGTTAAACACTAAACTGAATCCATATGCATACACAATTAAAAATAATAACAGGATTACCTAATATTAAATGCTTCTTTCAGCTGTCCTCTATTGTCAAAGGGAATAACCTGGTAGAACAACAAGGAGTGAATCTGTTAGGACACAAGGCCTTAGTAGTTAGGAATAATATTTAGCTAGTTAGTCAGAAAATGGTTATCAAAGAGAGTTACAGACAAATAGAGGTATTGAGAAACTACTAGTTGCGAGTTTAGGAGGGCAAGGGATCTCTACAATATCCCCAATCTCAGTACTCTCATTAGGAAATAATACAGCTTTTTTAGTTTTCTTGCAAATCCTGGTTGTTTAATATTTTTTCACTCTTCAAACTGAATCAATCTAATAGTTTAACAATTTAGCCAAAGCCTGATAGTTTAATATTTTTACAATCTTCAAAAATGATACATACTTTAAACAATCCATCATACAAGTGGAGTCCAATGAGTCTGCAATCAGGATCAACAATACCAATCTGCAGAAAGAGAATACGTTAACTAATTAACTGCACTGAATGACAAATATCTAGACTAGATAAAACATTAATGTTATTTTAAATATCATAAGTTCATATGAACACTCAATAAAGTACATAGAAGTGGAAGATGATTCAAATACCTGGCCATTATCTGTAGGACGTCCTATACGATCAGAAACATCTCCCATTGCCCTAAAGACAGTGACATGGAAAATTAAGCAAATAGACAATACAAATATCACTGCTCTCACTAGGAAAAAAAAATGTTGCATGGGCCACTTCCAGGATACAATTTACACTTCACCATAGACACATTTGACTTAAAAAAAAAAAATTCAATTTCAAACCAACTACACAAATTTAGGGCTCATTTATTTTGAACTTTGTAAGAAACAATTGCTCCTTTCTCATATATTACCGAGTAACAAGCTCAGAAGACTCAGGATCCCATTGAAGAACACAGAATTTGTATCTTTCAGTAGCAATAAACAAAAAATCCTGTGCTTCACCCTGTTTGATACCAAAACAAAACCCCAAAAAAATATATTACCATGTACGAATACAACTAAAATGTGGAATAAAACTCAAGAAGTATCAATGCTTTTTCTCACATGAGAGCGGAAGAGTTCAAGTGTGGCAATTCGTCCATAGATAGGCACATCCAACATGGGCTGCAAATAGAAAATTCACATTTATCTCATTCTACTACACATAAATTCAATAAGGAACAGTATGATATCCAGAGAGAGCAAGGTCAACAAAGATTCCATGAAAGTGAAGGGGCAACACTTCAAAAACAAAAATTCTTTTTATCAGGTGGGAAACTAAAGTTATCCGCCATGACATGTTAACTCAGAGATAATAAAAACTCTCTTTGTCGGTTCAAAACCAGTTGTTATAATTTTGAACTGTTTTAAACCAATTTGGATCAGTACAAATCAGTTCAGTTCAGTTCTTCAAATAGAAAATCCAATTCAATTTGGTTCGGTTCAGATTGTCATGTGAACCAAAGCATGTCCACCCCTATTGGCACAAATTCAAAGAAACAGTGTACACTGCCCCACTTGGGTGATCTGGGTTACAGTTGATCACTAACAGTCAACAGCTAGTAAAGAGAAAACTCGCATGAAGATACTAGACCTCCTATACCAAGGCACTGACATCAGAATTAGGCTCTATCCTCTAAAGAGCAGACTTAAAAAACACAAACACAAACAAATACAAAACAAAATAGAGTGCAGGACCAGGAACCAGACTCTTACTATCACTAGTGGTATGTATGACATAGCCATTCATTTCAACATCTCATTGAAAAAGAGCAAAAACTAGAATTCAGTTTGATGTAAGTTTGCTAAAAGGCCACTAATTTTCAGGTTTTAGTTTTGCATGTTTTGAGGAAATAAGCATCATATTTACAAAAAACGAAAAAACAAAAAAAAAAACCCCGATTCTTTCCCAAATTTCTAAAGTAAGAAGCACCAGAATCATGATTTCTTCAAACTGGACCAACTAAAAAGGGATTTCCCTGCCTCTATGAAGAAAAAAAAAAAAAAGACTTGTGAAGTAATCAATCAAAACAAGTAAATCCTGTGTGAAACTGTTGTTGGAGAAAGAACTGCAAAACAGTAAACGCAAGAGAAAGGGTTTACCTGCAAGCCCTGGGGAGTCAGCAAATGAATCTCAATGCGGGTGCATTTCCTGGAATATCACACAGAACAAACAAACCATCACCCTTAATGTTTATATATTTTCATTACATAAAATAAATTCGTAAAAAATAAATAACAAAAAAAAAAAACAAACAAGAGAAGAGGGGAGAAGGGTTTATCATTTGTATTTATTTACGCGATGATGAGATTGAGGTCTTGAGGGCTTGTGAAATTGCCGACGCAGGAATGGGTAACGTTGGTGGGCTTGTGAGCAGTCACCACGTAGTTCCATATACTCATCTTCTTCTTCTTCTTTCTTCTCTCGCTAACGTGACCTGAGCCCTGGCACTTGTTCCTCTCTCTTTCCGTTCCTGTGCTTCGCGCCTCTCACACACTGTCACGGACACGGACACGGACACGGACACAAAAGTTCTTTTTTTGTTCTCTCTCTTTCTTTCAGGTGCTAGAAGCTCTCAGAAAGTGTATACTCTGGGTTGTGTGCTCCACGCAGTTTATGCCGTGTATGCTGCTGACTGCTGAGGGAAGAGCGTTTCGTTGCTCTGAGCCTTTTGATTGCTGCCCTTCCTCCCTTTGGGCCGGTGTGGATGATATTTTAGTGGGGAAAAAAAATAATTAATTAATTTTTTAAAATAAGACTTCTCAAAAAATAAAAGTTATGTTATACTGTGATGTGATATTAAAAGATTTTTATTTATTATTAAATATTTTTTTGTGTTATAAAAAAATTCTCACGAGATTAAAATTTTAACTTCTCAAAAACATATTTACTTTTTTTATAGTGATTTTGTTTTTATTTAAAAAATTTATCCAAAAATACTAAAAGCAAGAAAAGATTTTTTTAATAAAAAATACATGTCCTACTAGAATAATGGCATCAAAACGAGTACTTTGTCTTAGTTTTTCCATATTCATTTTAGGAAGCATAATTGGCATACAATTCGAGAATAATTCTCCACTTACCCTGTTAAATAATTTTAGATTTCAAAAAGTAAACATGAAATAAATAAGGGTTCTGCTTATATTATTGAGTATGATTATTTTGTATGGCATTCTAGATTAGATCATTTAAACTTTGGTTAAAAAATGGATATCCTGTTTGCAAAGATAAATAAGTAGATAAATTTGAGATTTGTATATAATAAAAAATGACCAAGGAAACTTTCCCTAGCGTTGAAAGAAATATCTAATTGTTAGAGCTTATACATTCTGATATATGTGAGTTAAATGAAGGATTAACTAGGAGACGAAAGACATATTTCATAACTTTTATAGATGATTATTCGATATTTTCATTTGTTTATTTAATTTGAACAAAAGGTGAAACATTTCAAAGTTTAAGGAATATAAATCTATCGTAGAAAATCAAGAAGATAAGAAAGTAAAAATACTTTATAGGGATAGAGGAGGAGAATATTTTCCCAATGAGTTCGATACCTATTGTGAGGAACAAGGTTTAATACACCAAAAAAATGCATCATATACACCACAACAAAATAGTTTGATTGAAAGAAAAAAAAAATAGATTTTAGTAGACATAATTAATGCTATGTTGGCAAATACAAATTCACCATATAATTTATAGGATGAAACATTATTAACTACATGTCACATACTTAATAGAGTGCCTTCAAAGATTATGAAAATTTGTCCATATAAACTTTGGAATGGTAGAAAATCCAACTTAAATTATTTTAAACTGTGGGGATGCATTGCATTTTATAGATTTCCCAATAATCAAAGAACAAAATTAGGACCAAGAGGAATCAAAATATTTTTATAGGTTATGCACAACATTTGAAGGCATATAGACTTTTAGATGTAAAATCTAATATTATTGTAGAATCTATACATGTTGAATTTATTGAAAATAAATTTTTGAATGATTCTTTTATTAATGAGTGTATGAATGAACAAAATGTGCCTTTTAGTGTTGAAAGTTTGAAAAGGAAATTTAATGATGTTCTGTCAGAACTAAAAAAGAGCCAAAGACTAAGAAAAAAAAACATCTTGACTCAGATTTTATCTCTTCACAACTCATTGTTTTTCTTGTAGAAGGAAGTAGAGATAAAATTTATAGTAAAATACCCATTGTAATGAACACTGAGGATGATCCAAAAACATTTCAAGAAGCTATGACTTCTAGAATGCGGTGTTTTGGAAAGAAGCCATCAATGGTGAAACTGATTGTATTATCTCCAATAATACTTGGGTATTAGTTGATTTACCTCCTAGATGAAAACCTATAGGATGTAAATGGGCATTTAAATGAAAGTATAACACAAATGGTTCTATCCAAACCTTTAAAGCTAGACTTGTGAAAAAAGATTTTACACAAAAAGAAGGAATTGATTATTTTGATATTTATTCTCCAGTGGTTAGAAAAACATTCATAAGAATGCTATTAGCTTTAGTATCAATATATAATTTAATTATACATCAAATTGATATTAAAACGGCTTTCTAGAATGGAGATTTGAGTGAAGAGATTTATATGCAACAACCAAATGGATTTATTCTTCCTGGAAATGAAACTAAAGTTTACAAGTTGATAAAATCTCTTTATGGTTTGAAGCAAGCATCAAAGCAATGGTATGAAAAATTTAATAGTGTTATACTATCAAATGAATTCGTAAATAATAGTGCAGATAAATTCATTTATGTTAAGTTCACTAAAGAAAATGGCATTATTATATGCCTATATGTAGATGATCTATTGTTATTTGGCACAAATATGCTTGGGATTTGTGAAATAAAAAAGTATCGTAGTTCAATTTTTAAAATGAAAGATATGAATGGGGTAGATACTATTTTGGGAATAAAGATTAAAAGGGAAGGCAAATGTGTAATTTTGACAACCTCATTATATTGAGAAAATGCTTATAAATTACAGTCATTTGGGAATTAGGGAGTTTAATACTCCTTATGATTCTAGTGTCAAATTAACAGAAAATGATGGAAGGATAGTTGCATAATTACAGTATGCAAATGCAATAGGTAATATGATATATGCAATATAAGTGGAGAAATACACGAGAAGGGGAGTTGAATCATGTTCTTCATTTTCTTTCCTTAATGGACTTCTGAAAAACTTTCATCAAAACTATCAAGTTGTGAACTTGAAGTGCAGCGGAAAATAGCGTTAGTGACTTCAGAAAGTGAGCTTTCCAAACAGAATACTTAACAAATAAAAGAAAGCAGGTTTTTCAAAATAGCATTGATAATAAAATAACTATAGAAATAAAAGAGATAAAGGAGAAGAAAGATATAGCTCAAGGGTTTTATACTGGTTCAGTCAATCCTGCCTATATCCAGTTCTCAACAATTGTTAAGTTTCACTAAATATTTCTCCAACCTGAGAAAAAATAAAGATAGTTTTTACAGTGGTCTTCCCAAGCTATTTTCAATGACCAATAGACAACCCCTACTATCATGGACCAAGTAGTTATTAACCTAGCTGAGCTAAGTAGTCTTTTACCAGTCTCTTCAAGCTAAACCATGGTCAGTAAGACTCCCTTATTGTCATGTTGTATATAGTTTTTGATTAGCCTCGTCAACCTATCTTATACTGATCTCTATTGGATCATGGTTACAAAGGTTATATGTTTAGGTTTCCACTCAAACTAACTTACACTCAAATTTCCTTAGGATGTATAATGAAAGATTTTGGAAACACTTGAATAACTTCTTTCTAGCTATTCTTCTTTGGAAGAACGTATGAGCAAGCGTGGAAAGAAGATTTTATGAACAAGGAATGATTACAAGTAGTAATAAATTTAACAGAAAGATGAAGGAAAACCTTGGCAGCGTTTCAGCTCTTTTTATCCGCGTTTAGTCTTCTGTCTTTGAAAGCATATTATCTCTATTTATAGAGATCTTCATTGTGATCATTGCCTTTGATCAAATCTTCCGAGGACATGCGTCAATCTTTTATTTGTGTGTTGGAAAGATAGCCTAGAAACGTAGCCTATCTGTCTATCAGATCATTTTGCAAAAGCTGTTGTGGAGTTGAGATTTCTGATGTTCTTCAGAAACTACTTTTAGTCTTCTGAACCATGGTTTCTGAACTTTTTCCTCTAGAACTTTTGGATAGTTGACTTCAAAGGCAAAAGAGATGATTAGCCAATTCTAACACCTGTATTTGACTTTTTCAAATTCAAGTTCAAATTTGAAATTCAAATTTTTCTTCATTTTCCTTGTAAAGCGCATGGTATCATTAAGTATAAGCTTTTTAAAGTATGGTAACATTTCCTTGACAAAATTTGAGTGATCTTGTCTTTAATCATTGTTTGTTGATAATCTAATCTTCACAAATGTGATAATTGAAGATAGTAGAACACCATGGGCCTCAAGATTGGTTGATATCTTTCTTTTAGGTGTACTTTTTGAAGTCTAGTACTACTTTCTGAAGTCTCAAAAATTTGGTTTCTTGTATTCTTGATCCTTCTTCAAATTGTTAGTTATCTTACGCTTGAATAAGGGTATAGTTTCACTTCCTTTTCAATTCAGATCTCTTGACATGAGATAAACATATTTGCACATGCAGAGTGAAATTTTATCGTTGTTTGAGTAAGTTTTGCTCTTGCTAAATGATAGAACCTGTTTAAATCTTACAAGAAACTCAAGACAACCATTAGTTATTCTTTAAAATATTTTCTTTAAATTGGCTTTGTTGTCATTCAAAACTTGTTAATGCTTTCTTGAAAGCGTTTTGGAGCTAATAATCTCCCTTTTTTTATGATGACAAATTAATTTGAAGAAAATCTTTTGAAGAGATATTGAAAGAAATATTACTGAAATACAAACGTGATAGTCATATTCTACCGAAAGTGATTTTCAAGTAGTCCTTTTCTTAAGGTATGATATAGATCATATAACACCATTTTTGGCCTTAAGTGACTTGAATCATAGCTAATGTATTTTTCTTGAAGCTTTGGATCCGTACTTTCTGAAGAGTATCAGAGCAGTATATTGAAGAGAAAAATGTTTAAGCCTTGATTAAACAAGCAGCTTGATTTTTTAGTGATAAAAGAAAACTTTTTGAAGATACACGTGCTTGAATAGAAAAACAAGTATTCTTGTGATATTTCATCTTGATTAATGCTTTTATTCAACACAACTTTAACCAATCATACTTTTTCAAAAATGAATGCTCATGATTGTGAATCTTTATAAGAAATATAAGAGTGTTTGAGCAACATCATAAAAGGTTTGATGTGTATGGTGCTCAAGAAAACCTTAAGGAAAACAAGATGTACTATTCTAGGTTTCTGAAGCTTAATAGGGATTAATCCCAAGATAAGACAGAGTATAAAGATGACATGAATCAGAGTAATTAAAGCACATCTAATGTGCAAGCATCACACAAAGATAAGCAATAGAAACTAATAGTATATAACAAAAGATAGAGAGGTAACAGAGTAGAAACAAGAAAGAACAAAAACAGACAATGTTCTTAAAAATATGCTAAAGACTTAAAAAGATACTAAAGAAAATTCTCTGAAAAAGCTCCCCCTGTATTTCACAGTTCAAGAGATTTTCTTCATCAATTTTCTTCCATCCCTTTTGTCATCAACAAAAAGAGGTGTGCTGGAAACCAGGAATACCATCATCGACCCCGATGCCTTCACGAAGTATTTCCAATAACAGCGCTTTATGCCTCCGAGACATTGCTTCTAAATTATCCAAACAATTATTGATGAGGCGTTGTTCACGCAGCATTAATTGAATTTCCGTGTAGTTTGGTTGTGCCACTAGTGGTGGTTGGCTTAATGAGGGATGAACACCCTGTGCAAGAGATAGGTCTGGAATAGCGAAGATAGGAAGCTATTCTGACCTAAGAGGAAAAGTAGCAGTAATAGACTCATTCCCTGAAAAAGTTCCTTTCTGAGAGGTGTTAGCTCTAGAACCCTATCAAGATGCATTAATTAGTTTTGAATGACAACAAAACCAATTTAAAGAAAATGCTTTGAAGAATGACTAATAGTTGTCTTGAGTTTCTTGTAAGATTATAACGGTATTCTATCATTTAGCAAGAGCAAGACTTACTCAAATGAGGATAAAATTCACTCTGCATGTGTAAATATGTTTGTCTCATGTTGAGATATATGAACCGAAATAGAAGTAAAACTATATCCTTATTCAAGCAATAGATAGCTAAGGATTTGAAGAAGATATCAACGCTACAAAAAATCAAGTCTTGAGACTTCAGAAAGTAACACTGGCCATCAGAAACTACGCTTACAATAAAGATATCAAGCAATTTCTAAAGACCAGATGTTACACAACCTTCAATCAGCACAATCGTAAATCAATTATCATCATAAAGCTTGGATTGAAGATCAAAAAATAGAGAAATCATCAAGGATCTGTTGCCGCATGTCAAAAAGCTCACTTCATAGTGGAGCACTGGGCGTTATTGGAAATGGAGGGAAATTTGAATTTGAAAGAGTCAATCCCATGAAGGTGTTCAGTCTATCATTCTAAGCTTGAGGAGCTTGTTTGAGACCATGAAGAGCCTTCGTTAGCATGAAGACATGGTTAGGAAAGTTTTCACTCTCAAAACTAAGAGGCTGCTTCACATATACTTCTTCAAAGAGGAATCCATTTAGAAATGTAGACTTGGCATTCATTTGATAGAAAGTGAACCCCTTGTAGGTAGCAAATGCAAGTATCATTCTAATGGCTTCAAGCTAAGCTACTGGTGCAAAGGTTTCATCATAATCAACTTTCTCTTGTTGATTATAACATTGTGCAACCAATCTTGCTTTGTTCCTGACAACTTTGCCTGCTTCATCGAGCTTATTCCTGAACACCCATTTTGTGCCAATGATGGTTTTTCCCTTTGGTTTTTCAACAAAAGTACAGACTTTGCTTTTCTTGAACTAATCCAGTTCTTCTTGCATAGCATCCACTTAACTTTGATCACTCAAAGCCTCTTCAATGCATTCAGGTTCAATGGTGAAGATGAAAGCATAGTTTGACATGTTTCTAAGGGATGATCTATTTCTCACCCCCTTGGAAATGTCTTCAAGAACTCTGTTATGAGAAACTACCTTTAAATCAGAAAATCCTTTGTAGTTTCTGTGATCTTGAGGTTCTTCAACTTCTTCATCTTCAGATTGCTCTTCTTTATGTTTAGAAATATCACTTTCTGATTACTTAGGAGAATTGAGCAGGCTTTCTAAAGTACTTGTGTTCTAGAGCTTATTTTCTGATGTTTTGGCTTTCATCATCTTGTTATCAAAGTACCTTTTAGATTCAACTTCTCAAAACTTACTTCTAGATCTTTAAGATCAACAACAAAGTCTTTCTTGAGGTCTTTAAACTTGATGCGTATAGTCTTTTCCACGCATAGCGTTCTTTTGTTGTATACCCTGTAAGCTCTAGAAATAGAAGTGTATCTTACTCTTAGGAAAATACCATCATCAGATTTAGGATCAAACTTTGCAAGTTTGTCCTTGGTGTTAAGGATAAAACATGATGAACTAAATATATGAAAATATGATATGTTAGGTTTTCTACCTTTCCATAGCTCATAAGGAGTTTTCTTAAGGATTGGTCTTAGAAAAATTCTGTTTTGTATATAGCAAGAGGTATTTATATCCTCTGCCTAAAAACCTTTTGATAAATCACTTTCTAAAAAGGTAATTCTGGCCATTTCCTGTAAACTTCTGTTTTTCCTTTCAGTTACCCCATTCTGTTAAGGAGTTATAGGAGCAGAAAATTCATTAAGGATGTCATATTTTTCACAAAACTCTTCAAAAATATGATTCTCAAATTCTCCTCCATGATCAGATCTGATAGTACTGATTTGAGAATCTTTTTCAATACAAACATGTTTTGTAAAAACGTTGAATTTTTCAAACACCTCATCCTTAGATGTTAGAAAGATAACCCATGTAAATTTGGAGTAGTTGTCTACTATAACAAGGCAATATTTCTTTCCAGTAAGACTTGCAGTCTTTGTTAGACCGAAGAAATCCATATGTAAAAGCTCAAGTGGTTTAGTGGTTGAACCCACATGCTTGTTATAGAAAGAAGCTTTTGTTTGTTTACTTTTCTCATAGAAATTACAAGTTGAATCCTTGTCAAATCTGATTTTTGGAAGGCCCTTAACAAGCTCTTTCTGAGTTCACTCAGAAAGGAGCTTCATATTAGCATGCCTAAGTTTCTTATGCCCTAACCACTTATCATCCATAAAGGATATGAGACATTTTATATTTTGATATCTCAAATCATCTAGGGATAACACACGTGTTATCATGCCTCTTATTAGACAGAATAACCTGTTCTGAAGTAAGACTTACTACCTTGCATTCGTGAGCATTAAAAACAACAATAAAGCCTTAGTCACAAAACTGGCTGATACTTAATAAGTTGTGAGCCAGACCATCAACTAGCATGCCCAAGCTTCTTATGTTATAACCACTTATCATCCATAAAAGATGGGAGACATTTTATATTTTGATCTCTCAAATCATCCAGGGATAACACACATGTTTTATTATGCCTCTTACCAGACAAAATAACCTGTTCTGGAGTAGGACTTACTGCCTTACATCTGTGAGCATTGAAAACAACAACAAAGCCTTGGTCACAAAACTGACTGATACTTAATAAGTTGTGAGCTAGACCATCAACTAGCAAGACATCAGAAATTTGGTGAGAATCATCATTATCAATATCTCCTATACCTGTGACATTAGTTTTATCTCCATCTGTGAATTTTACTGATCCTGAGCTTTTGGGTTGCAGATTTCTGAATCATCTTCTTGATCTGGACATGTACCACTTATTATCAGGTTCCACATGCATTCTTAAGCAGACTTGCAACAAACACATTTTTTATTTTAGGTACCCAAATTTTCCTTGGTCTTCTTGAGTTAGTCTGAGGAAATGGTTGTTCAACCTTTTTGACAAACTTCTTTTTCATGAAGCATTTATCAGGTGGATGTCCCTTCTTAAAACAGATAGTATAGAAAAATTTCCTTTTTTCTTTTTTTGAAAAAAGTTAATTCTCCTTTTTAATCAAACTCTTCCTCATATCCCAATCCAATCTTTTGAAAATATGGTCATTGATCTCCAAGCATTAGATCAAGATTCCTTGGTCCATTTACCATTTTTTCTAGGTCAGTCTTAAGAATTTTCGAAGTTCTATCGAGCTCAGAGATGACCTTCTGAGTGCATTTTTATTTACAGCTTCAGATTCTAAGGCATTGACTTTTAAATTTGATACCTTGTTTTCACCTTTCAATTCTTCCTTTTCAAGCCTTAGATTCTCAGTTTCTATTTTGGTCATTTTGAGTTCTAAAATTGTTTTCTTATGTTCCTTTTTCAAATTGAGATAATGTGAAGAAAGGGTTTGAGAGTCTTCGAGTAATTCTTTATAAAAAGATAAAAGTTTATCATAGGAGAGATCAGAGTCAATGTTATTTACCTTTGATTCACTTTATGATGAGTATCCTACCATGAAGGATAGATTGGTAACATCCATCTCCTCGTGATCTTCTGACTTTTCCTTTTCTTCTTTTAATTCGCACTAAATAGCCAGCATGCCTTTCTTCTTAGGCACGAATCTTTTATGTGGGCCTTTAAGTTTAGGACAATCTGATTTGAAATGTCATTTCTCCCCACAATAATAGCATATGACACCTTTAGACGACCCAATGAGTGCGTCCAGGCTGAGAGTTTGAAGGTCCTTTGCCTTAATAATGGCTGTAACCTTGGGCAGCCATTTGGCAGGGAGGCTTTTTAAGATTTTTCTAACCATTTCCAAGTTAGAATATCTTTTGCCTAAACCCTTTAGTCAGTTTATGATATACATAAACCTTGTGGTCATTTCATTAATATTTTCTTGATCTGTCATTTGAAACTTTTCATTTTGATGGACCAGCAAACTGATCTTAGTTTCTTTAACTTAATCAGTACCTTCATGCAGCATCTGCAATCTATTCCATATTCCTTTTGCCGTGTCACAATGATGATTTTGTTATATTCAGTTTTGTTTAGTACACACGTGAGTAGGTACTTGGCTTTTGAGTTCAATTGAACTCTGGTCTTTTGTTGCTCTGTCCACTTACTTTGAGAAATTTCTCTAGATGTTGAAGATGCATCTTCTGTTCCCAGAACTTCTTCCTTTTGAGCATAATCACCTTCTTGTATCATTTCCCACAAGTTAAAACTTGTGTTTTTTATAAACAGCTCTATTCTGTCCCAATATGCATAATCTCCACCATAAAAAATGGTGGTCTGTTTATCGAGTGTCCTTCAGCTATGTGAATATTTTATCCCATTTGCTCTTGAAATCTTTGTCCTCTGTAGTCATTAGATTGGTTAACCCTTTAGAGGCCAAGCTCTAATACTACTAGTAGGTAGAGAAACACACGAGAAGGGGGTTGAATCGTGTTCTTCGTTTTCTTTCCTTAATGGACTTCTAAAAAACTTTTATCAAAACTATCAACTTGTGAACTTGAAGTGCAGTGGAAAATAGCATTAGTAACTTCATAAAGTGAACTTTCTAAACAGAATACTTAACAGATAAAAGAAAGCAAGGTTTTCAAAATAGCATTGATAATAAAACAACTATAGAAATAAAAGAGATGAAGGAGAAGAAAGATACAGCTCAAGTGTTTTATACTAATTTGGTTAATCCTGTCTACATTCAGTTCTTAACAACTGTTGAGTTTCACTAAATCTTTCTCTAACTCGAGAAAGAACAAAGATAGTTTTTATAGTAGCCTTCTTAAGCTATTTTCAATGACCAGTAGACAACCCCTACTGTCACAAACCAAGTAGTTATTCACTAACCTCTTCAAGTTGAACCAAGTAGTCTTTTACCAACTTCTCCAAGCTAAACCGGGGTCAGTAAAACTTCTTTACTATCACGTTGTAAGTAGTCTTTGATTAACCTCTTCAAGCCATCTCACACTGATCTCTATTGGATCACGATTACAAAGGTTCTATGTTCAGGTTTCCACTCAAGCTAACCTACAATCAAGTTTTCTTCGGATATACAACGAAAGATTTTGGAAATATTTAAATAACTTATTTCTAGCTATTCTTCTTTGGAAGAACGTATGAGCAATGAAGAGTGTGGAAAGAAGATTTTATGAACAAGGAAATTATTACAAGCAGTAATGAATTTTACAGAAAATGAAGGAAAAACTTGGTAGCATTTTAGCTCCTTTTATCAACGTTTAGTCTTCTATCTTTGAAAGCACATCATCTCTATTTATAGAAATCTTCCTTGTGACCATTGCCTTTGATCATATCTTCCAGGGACACATGTCAATCTTTTAGTTGTATCTTGGAAAGATAGTCTAGAAGCATAACTTGTCTATGAACCAGATCAGTTTGTAGAAGCCGTTGTGGAGCTGAGATTTCTGATATTATTCATAAACTACTCTTACTTAGCTTTCTAAACCTTGGTTTCTAATCTTTTTCTTCTAGAACTTTTGGATAGTTGACTTCAAAGGTAAAAGAGATGATTAGCTAGCTTTGACACTAGGATTTGACTTTTTCAAATTCAAATTTTAAATTCAAATTTTCCCTCATTTTCCTTGTAGAGTGCACGGTATCACTAAGTGTAAGCTTTCTGAAATGCGATAACATTTCCTTGACAAAATTTGAGTCTTCTTGTCTTCAGTCATTGTTTGTTAATGATCTAATCTTTACGAATGTAAGGATTGAAGACAGTAGAACACCTTGGGCTTCAAGATTGATTGATATATTTCTTTTAGGTGTATTTTTGTAGTCCAGTGCTACTTTCTAAAGTCTCAAAAGTTTGGTTTCTTGTATTCTTTATCCTTCTTCAAATTATTAGTTATCTTACGCTTGAATAAGGAGATAGTTTCACTTTCTTTTCAATTCATATCTCTTAACATGAGATATTGCACATGCAGAGTGAAATTTTATCTTTGTTTAAGAAAGTCTTGCTGTTTCTAGATGATAGAACCTGCTTAAATCTTATAAGAGACTCAAGACAACTATTAATCATATTCAAAGTATTTTCTTTAAATTGGTTTTGCTGTCATTCAAAACTTATTAATGCTTTCTTAAAAGGGTTTTGGAGCTAACATGCAATGCATTGTACGAGATCAGATATTACATTTGCAGTTGGTAAGCTTTCTACTTTTACAAGTAAGCCAAGCAATGATCATGGGGAATCAATTATTGGAGTGTTTGGCTGTTTAAAGAGAATGAAAAATGTGTCTATTTGTTATAATGGTTTTCTTATTGTGTTGGAAGATTATTCAAATGCTAGTTGGATAACTATTATTGGTAATAATAAATCCACAACAGGATAGATATTTACTTTGGTAGGTGGTGCAATTAGTTGGGCATCCCAAAAGCAAACTTGTATTTCACATTCGACTATGGAATTTGAATTTAATGCATTAACAGTTGCAACAAAAGAAGCGGAATGATTGAGGAATATGTTATTAGATATAAAGTTGTGGCCACAACCAATGCCAGTCATTCTTATATATTGTGATAGTGAGGTAACAATGTGTTTAGCCCACAATAAGATATACAAAGGAAAGTCCATAAACATATAAGTTTGTGACATGCCTATATAAGAGAATTAAGTAATAACGAAGTCTTAACTATAATCTTTGTGAGATCAAATAAAAATTTAGCTAATCCACTTATAAAAGCACTACCAAGAAATGCATTACAATTGCATTCTTAGGGAATAGGGTTGCAACCCTGATACTAAAATACACTAGTAATAGAAACCCAACTTTAAGTTAGAAACCCTAACAACATAAGTTCAATAGGTAAAAGCAAGTTATTATGTATTGGATTAGACACTGATTACTTGAAGGTCTCATTCTATGATATTTAGTGTGTACTGTTATTAGAAGAGGATGACTACGTATCTTAATGAAATTGTTAGATGCTTGTAACAAGGACATAAGAACAAATTTCACCTATATGAATATTGAGGTGGTGGTGCCTCAAACAAGGATCACAGGGTTTATTCTTGTAAATATTCGTGGATGTAAGATTAACACATGGCTAAAAGCTTGTTGTTGAAGCCTCTTAATAATTGTATGATATGATGTCTGTAATATTTTTGATTTATTAGGAGTCATGGTTCAATACTCATATACCAATAACTTTGTTTAATCTTAAAATGTTTACACTAATGGAAAGTTCAAATACATTAGATACTTTCTATTATGAATAATATTATTATAAGTGATATTACAAACTCCTGGGGGATTGTTGAGTAAAAACATAAGAAACCTACACCAATAGCAGCCAGTGGCTTTTCTAGTCTGTTACATTGCTTTTGAAATCAAGATTACCTTGATTTCAAATTAAAGGGATGCAACATAATAGTGAGAGGATGTAACTTCTTGTACGACGATTTTAATGTTTGAAGAGACATATGTTAGTATCCCTTTTCATTTAAAAGATATCTAAATATCTCTATAAATAGGTATTGTGTTCATCTCTTTTTTGACACATAAAAATTTCAAAACAATTATTAAGAGAGTTTAGAGGCTTTGTTGTATTATTAAAAGAGACTTATTTGTCTTTTCTCCATAGAGTGATAATTCACACCTCAAACCCACCAAATATTCCATTCTTTGTATCCAATTTCTAACATATGAAACTCAAATTATTTTGAAATTCAAAACGCAGGTAAGCACGTTCTTTTGGTAATACCATTTACAAGTTTGAATGAATTGAATTTTCCATTTGATGGTAAAATTGAAATGAATAATGTAATTTCCTGGACAACAATTATTTAGTGTACAACATTGTGCGTGACATGTTTCGATGCCTATGCCTTTCAAGGATCTTCTTGACAACATAGAACACAAAGTGGTGGATGTTTTGTGATGTCACAGTTACAGCATGCAGTGTCGCAGTCATTGTTGCATCCTGTATGAATAGCATTTGTTTATCTTGTATGGATTCATGAAATAAGTAATTTTTTTCACATATGATGTTCAAAATTTTTACCTGGATGCATTTGGTATGAAGATAAAAATAGGGGATAAAATTTTATGGATAAACCTCATATTTATTTTGTGCATACGAAGTTTGAAAAGAAAATTTCATAGATGATGTTTAAGTATAATCTTATACATGCAATTTATTTTTCCTCATTTTTGCTCCATACCAAATACACTCAATTGATTTTGCCCATTGCCAAACATAGTAGCATGGAAGAATGTGGATTACTGGCTCAACTTAATGACAAAACTAGTACTGTTTTCACTGCATTACCTGTTATAATCACATAATGAGATGACTGGATGTCCTTAGAAAGATTAATAATTAAAAGTGGTGCTCTTCCTCCTTGGACATTAATCCCATGCTCAAAAGAAATCATGAAAACCAGAAACCAAGCTACTGCCAACAACTTCATGGTCTTGATGTTCATATTATGTTTGTGATGAAGTTAGCTCAATGGTATGCGAAGTTTCTCATTATCGTGATATATAAGGTTCGCACGTCTGTAAGCTGTTTAGAAATTGGAGAGCTTATCCTGTCTGGACTTATGATATGTAAATCAATAAATCTCTTTCTCATGTTCATAGTTTTATGCATGTTATGATTAGATGTAATGATCATTCTAAAGTGGTGTTAATTGTGAATACACATCTTTATTGCCTAATTTAAATTGAAGATCCCTCATGACAATTCTATGAAGGGAGCATTTCACATTCAATATTTTTCTTTTGGACAAGGCTCTTTTTCTAGGTATCTTTGGTTTTAATAAAGCAACCATATGAGCTACAGCTGCAAGCTCAACTACCATATTCCTAAGTCCTAACATAACATTATACAAGTAAAATCAGGATAGCTGGGCCAATCTGAAATGTCAAAACATTGAGAACTGAACTGTTTTGGGATCACAAGCGCAAGTCTTGAACCTGACAGTAGCACCTTCAAACTATTCAGTACAACAAAAATGCAAATGCTGTGAATTAGCTTCTGATCTCGACTGATAATGAAATGTAGCAAATATCTGAAGGCTTAGATTTTGAACCCTTGTAAGTATGGGTGAGACATAGATAAACTGGCAGGATTTTAGATTCGAATATCATGGACTTATGGTTGGTCTAAAGACAAACCATTAACAGATTCAAAAGGCATCAAAGAAACTAAACCCATTCACAATATATTGTTAGAATGTATTTTAGCACTTAGCACATTTGTTTTAAGTTTTCTTTATTGTATTTGTTTATGTACATTATTTCATTTTTAATTTGAGTTGCTATATATTAGAAATATCCATTACTTTGGATATTTATATTTTGAATTTCAAAATATTTAACTTTTTCAACTTTGTTTCTTTTATGAGTTGTTTTAAATTTTTTCAATAGACATGCAAATACTCATGAGATTCGCATCCCTATAAGAAATAGGGAATGAAAATCCATGACAAAAACATAGATGATGCCAAGTAAAAATTCCAAACGGGAATAGAACCATGGAACATGTCCCTACTGTATAAATACCCATTGTTATCCCTTGGCCAAAACTAAAACATTTTATCTCCAACCTGTAGAATAAAAATGGTCATCATCTAGACCTAGACTATAACACAATGGGAAGGCAGCGTAATGGCAAGAATGGTTGCATAACGAGATTTCAACCTTCAAAATAGACAGTCATATCAACGGCACCAAAAGAAACCACCTCAAGATTTAGACATAGAAGGCAGCATGCCTTCCTAGTTACCGTAGAGTAACATTTTGGTTAAAAAATAAGCAGAAAAAAAAATCCAGGGCGGAGCTTGTCTTAGAAAAATGGCTACGGCCAATCTAGGTCCAACTGGCTATTAACATTTATTTCAAAAGCAATAAACACTAAACACTTGAAAACACCAAGTTTTACAAAAGGGGCTTGGTTTTATTAAGAATTTAGCTATATTATCCCCGCATATGAAGAAAAAACCAAAATCCCAGCATAAATGATCAAGTACAAACACCATCATGCTTCTAAACAACGACTTTCAGGCTTTAGGCTGAAGCGACTTGATATGTTGAATTTGCTTTCCTGGGTTCAGACCCTTTGGGCAGGCTCGAGCACAATTCAATATGGTGTGGCAGCGATAGAGCTTGAATTCATCATTAATGGCCTCCAATCTCTCCTTAGTGTACTCATCTCGACTGTCACTTATCCACCTGCAAATATCATAATGGATAATATTTCAAGTTTGAACAACAAACAACCCCAACGCCAATAGATTTTTGCAACGTTGGGGGTGGTGGTCTTTCGCTTTGGCAGGCTTTTTGCAATTGCAGCCAAATTGACAAGCAAGAAAGTTTAATAGAAATTATTGCAGTCTTCTGTAGGCAGCTAACAGAGAGAGAGAGAGCAGCAGGTTCTAGTGCAAGGAATTAAATGATGAAAAGGCATATCTCAATATGTTTCATTAACAATTTAGTGGCAAGGAGATTGAAATTTGCATATTCTGAACAGAGCATGATCTAATGATGAAGATTTACTCATCTTATTATCACATTATTCATTCACTATTAGTACCAGTGTAAGACCTACAAGTATATCCAACACAAACAATAAGAGAAGTAGGGTGCTAAGAATGCCTGATGCATGAAGACAAGTGTTGTGTATGCACAATAATCATGCCGAAAACCATATAACTAAGCATAAAAAATAAGCAAATATGGATCACAAGATCTAAAGTACTGAATGACTTGCATGACCATGGCAAGAATGCAAGGGTTCTCCAGTTTCAAGAACAATATGGGTATGATTATTGTGTCAGTGTCACATCCTTACTAAAAACACCATGATGCTAACTGACCCAAATAAGTGCAAAATACAACAGTGCATATATTTTCTTTTTAGTAATACCCACTGATAGATCTTCACACATTTAAACTTAGAAAGCAAACAAAAAAAGAGTGCAGAAAAAACAAAAGGGAAGCTAAGCCACGGTTTGGATGAGGGTTCAAAATCTCAGAGGCTTGATAGAGTAAAGACTGTTGAGGAAGAGAGAAGAGAAAGAGAGAGGAGAGTTGAGCTAGGGTTCCTGACCTCCCAAAAACCAACAGGTCCCCCCCCCCCCTTTTTCTTTCTTATTATTCTATTGTCCCCCCTTTCTTGTGACGTGGTTGGGTATTATATGTACCCATAATACAGTGGAGATTGCCCCTTTTTAGGGACACAAAGTACTGCCTTCTATACATGTATTGTGTAGAAAATAAAAAACAACAAATACATATGAATTTTCCTATACTCCAAAACAATAGCCCCAACTAAGAGGCATGGCTTTTTGTTGGGCATGCACTCAACTGTAAACAGCATTCCACATAATAATTAGATAATGATGCTTCGTTGAAAAAGGACAAGATTTGAGTTAAAGACACATTGTTATACTAAATGCACAAAAATCTCTTATGATGTAGTAGAAGCATACTAATAGAACCATAATATGCCCCATAAGACCTGGGATTGGCGAAGAACACATGAACTTAGAATGCTTGACTCAGTAATAAGTGATAACATGCATAAACAATATCTCATCAGAAAATGCTTCATTTGAACTATCAAAACAACACTATAAAGGATCCAAGCTCTATCACATTCATAAGCATGAACAGGAAGACCAAACAGCTAGATAATCAAGGTTTATCACAATAAAGCTTGAGTAGGATGACAACTAGTTGGGGCATTAAATAGTTTAAAGGCCAACCCTCCCAACTTCAAAGCAATAGGTACTATTGTTTACCTTTTCATAAGTTCTCAAATTGATTTCCTATGCACTACCATTAGCTCAACGTACACCATAATGATGAATTTAGTAACAGGATTGGGATAAAAAGAACACAAACATGGAAGTTATCATCATTATACTATGAAAATCTCTTAAATGGCATGTATCCTCAAGCTTTCCAAACATAACCAAAATGATGTACACTTTTCAAGGATTTGTATATGTAGATCAATTTTTACATTCAATACAACTAAATATTCAAATTTTTTTTTTTTGGGCAATTTTTGTATGTTGCATGGGAAGATGTTACAGGTTCCTTTGTCCTCCATTATTATTATTATTGGGAAGCTGCTTCATAGCCCGACAAATTGTCAGACTTTAAATGACCAACCAATGTATCATACTTTGATTTGTTATTTCTTTTATACTCTCGCTCATCCATGTTGAATTTTCTTTCTTTTTCTCCAATAAAATGTATCCATCTGTGGCAGACAGCATGATTTGGGGCAGCCCATTCAAGCTGCATAGTACCACTCTTATTATTACTGTTTTTGTTGTTTCATTAGCGTCTCATGTCAATTCCTAATGACTTTGAAGACAAGAATAGGGATATGTAACATCCATCACATTTTATAATTCTACTACTTCATTATGAATGATGAAAAAAAAAAAGGAAAAAAAAATGCACACTGTGTTTTGTGCATCAATTGTGAAAAGGGTGAATTTGAATTCACCAATGCCTAGGGAATTAATCAATGTTTGACTTCCTACAATCAACGTCTGTTTTATGCAATTTTGGTACTGATATTGTTGAACTTCACAGTTTTGAAAGTTCTTCTAGCAGGTCTAATATGGCAGCTTCTACCACAAGCTGATCTTTTCTGGAAGCCATCAGGTTTGTCAATAATTTCAAACTACACCATCACAATCAATGAGATCAAAGAAAGAAAGATAATAAGGAGTCCAGCAACTTCAACTTGTGATTTATACTGTATCTAAAATGTTGGGCTGGCTAGCTGAGCTAGAGGCTCCAAAAACCCTTTTTTTCGGTTTTTCAGATTGCTATAAAATAGGGTTCCCTTCCATATATGAATGGTGCAAACACGAGGATATACAGATAGTGCAAGCATTACATCAGCACTTTCTCAATAAGTGTGTTTCACTGCTTGAGAAAACATTAAAATTAGCTTGCTATCCATGCTTCACTTATAGAAATATTGCGATTCAAGGAACTATGTTACACTCAGAACCAGACAAACGGTTATTAGAGGCAAAACCTACCTCCAGTTCTATAATAAATTTTGAAATTTTCTCCACTTGAGGTTTTCCCTCAATAGACAAGGGCGTATACAAGAGTTTAATCGAAAAAAACAGAGCAATAGATAAGCTAAACTCCACTTAAAAGATCCACTTCTTCCTAAAAGTAAGGAAAATAAACATAAGAACAGATTTCAAACAGTTTTAACCACACTTCAAACAGTCCCCTAGATTTCAGAACAAACTTCCAAATCCCAATCCAATCAACATAAAACAACCACACCAACCTACGATGCACAGGCACTTCAAAATGAGGAATGCTTAATGGCTCGAGAAAAGCATGGCACGAAACATTAAGAAATCAACTTGGACCAATCACGTTTCTTAACAAACTACTCATGAGACGGCAAACTTCTACATATTCGTGTTTTTAGACAGAGAGACAAAACAACAGCAACAGAAACAACACAACCACCCAGCAAACAGCATAGTCCAGTGAATTGTGTTATTTGTACTCATCACAAGGGACACTGAGCTGACTCACGCCATGCACCATTGGATATAAGTAGGCACGCCGCTCACACAATGAGTACAAATAATAATTTTCTAGTCGAATCACGACAAAGGCATAAACCAATCAATCCACAAACAAAAACGAAGGGGGAAAAAAAAGAAAAACGGAGGAAAATTTGTGTTACCTATTGGCGTGGAGCAAAGCAGCGGGCCCCAAATAAGACTCAGGGTTCCACCAGTAACTGGGGCAGGATGTGCTGCAGCAGGCGCAGAGTATGCACTCGTACATCCCATCGAGCTTGGAGCGGTCCTTCTTGCTCTGAAGGATCTCCTTCCCAGGGACAGAGGGAGGGTTCTTCCGCTTCAGCCATGGCTCGATGCTCTTGTACTGGTTGTAGAAATTGGTCATGTCAACAACCAGGTCCTTGATCACGAACATGTGCGGCAGCGGCGTGATCGTCGTGGCGTCCGAGGGTGCTGGAGGGATCTTGGTGAGGCACGCGAGGCCGTTGCAGCCGTCGATGTTCATCGCGCAGGACCCGCAGATCCCCTCGCGACACGACCTGCGGAAGGTGAGGCTCGGGTCGATCTCGTTCTTGATCTTGATCAGTGCGTCCAGGACCATGGGCCCGCACTCCTTCAGGTTGATCTGGTACTCCTTCAGCTCGGGCTTCGACGGGTTGTCCGGGTTCCACCGGTAGATTTGGAACTTCTTCATCTTTGTGGTGTCGTGGGCCTTGGGCTCCACCTGCTGGGCCTGGGCTTCCGACGCGTGGGCCCGGATGAGGACCAGCTTCGACGCCGGCGACAGCGAGGGAACCCTAGACAACGAACGCCTGAGCAGCCCGGTTGCCATCGCTGAGTGAGACGAGCAGGAGCGAATGGGAGAGAGAAAGTGCCACGTAGGAGTGTTTATTTTCTCCTTCTTTTGAAAGATGACGAAAATGCTTACGCGTGAGAGGGATGCCTGCAATTTAGACGGTGGGGGGGTTTTGTTTATTTACGAGGGGGAGGGTTGTGTGGGGAATTTGGGCTGTTCTTTGGGGTAGTTTGGGAATTTCAGGGTGGATAGTGGTTCTTACTTGTTAATTGATTATTTGGTGCCGTGGTGAACTTTTGTTTCGGACAGGGCGTCGGGAGGGTTCCGATGATGACGTGGCGGAATATGGAGGGTTGGTGGGTAGTTAGCGACGTGGTGAGTTGCAAGCTGCATTCGATTTCATGTTTTCAGCCATGAACCATTATGGTGTCGTGTGCTCAACATGCAACTCTTTTTTCTTTCCTTCCTGAGTTGAAAAACAAAGTTTAATGTGTTTATATGTCAAATTAACATTTTCAGTAAATAACTCTTAGTAGTCCCTTAAAATTTTTTTATAAAACTATTTAATTCTTCAAAAATTAAAATTAAACTCGTGACTGCTCAAGATTTTAATAATAGGATATATTAGTCTCTCGGTATATATTTGATTATTTAAATACTAATAGAATTACACAATAATCTACTAATATGATATTAAGTGATATATATATGTCATTTTAAGTGAAATAGGGTTTAAAATTACTTATTTTGGTAGTTGAAATTCATAAAATGAGTCATTTAAATCTCTATTATAAGTCATAAAGTGATTCATTTTATGTAATTTTAGACACTAAAATAAGTGTAATATATTCTAAAATAGCTTCATGTAACTTGTTTCTAATGTTTTAATGACACATCATCATTGTACAGTATCACATGAATAAGTCCATTAATAAAAACTAATAGAGAGATTAGCGTGTCTATCATTTACAATCTTGAGGAACCACGAGATTAATTTCTTTTCTTGAAAAATGAAATAATTCAATGCAAAAATCTTAAGGAGTCAAATAGGATATTCACTCTTTTTTTTTCCTGATTTTCAAAACAAAGTTTGCAATATGAATTTGATTTGATTTTATATGTCAAATTAATTTTTTTTATAAAACTAATTTTATCCCCAGTCTAGCTATAGATTCCTGCATGTCTTAATGAGTTAAGAAAAGTCACGAGTTTAACTCTCATCCCAACCTCTATCTCCCAGTATCTTAGTTCAAAAATAAATAAAGAACACAATTGAATTAACTCAATACCAAATAATTTGATAATCAATTTTAGTTTGCTACTAAACCATTTTGTAACTAATTTTTAAAATTTATCATTAAATTTAACCAAAATCTTCAATAATTTAATAAAAATGAGTCTTTGATTTTTATTTTGAACTAGGAAAAGTGATTGTAAAAATATTAAGCTCACGTATAAAACATCAAAGTTACAAATATTATAATAAAAGCATTTAATTATTAAAAATTGATAAAATAATAAAATTTGAAAATAATTAAATAATAAATTATGCTTTACATTAATATTTAATTTCTATGAACCAACAATGTAAACTTTTTATTTACACAATAATCCAATTATGTATTGATATTAGTCACAATAATTGATTCTCTTACCTACTAATTTAAAATTCATACAAATGATTGATTTTGATTAAATATAATGAAAAATATTTTACATTAACAGAATATCAAATTAAACTCTATATATTAATTAATTTATTTCTAATTTTCAAGATTTTAATATCATTAAAAAAATAAACATTAATCAGATCACATTAAAAAAAAATAACCTTGTACATGATTTAGTTGATCCTAGGTCGGTCCCATGAGTGGTTAGCCCTTTTGCTTTTAAATGATTGCACTTTGATAATAATATAAATGATTACAATTTGATTTTTATGTGTCAAATTCAAAATTAATTTTTGAATAGTTATAAAAGATGAAAAGACATGAAAGACGTTTTTGAGAGAAATGAAAGGTCAAAATAAAATAAAAGGAAAGGTCTAGAATACCACATTTAATTTTGGCTCAAGTACACTTATCCTAATATTTTAAAAATGTGCAAAATAATCTTTAAATTTTTTTATATATGCACATTATTATAATTTGATAACAAATGGTAAATTTTTGATGAAAAATTGTATTTGTGGGCTCTATATTCTCATTAGGAAATCTCATATATATATATATATATATATAATAGAATAAAAATGTATATAGATGAAAAAAAATTAAAGGATATGTTTAGTCTTTTCACATAAAAAAGTAAACACTTCTTAACATATTATAGTGATATACAAGAAATTAAATATTTAAGGACTGTTTTGCATGCTTTTAAAGCAATAGAATAAAAGTACACATGAACTAAAATTGAAGTAGATTTTCAAGAATTTTTCCTAAAACAAATGAAATTACTAGTAAAAAGAATTAAAAACTATCTGAATTTAAAAGAAAATAGCACGTGACAATTTTTGCCAAAGAATTTTAATATATATTGTAGATTATACATTATATATATACATAGATTGTGCGGATATTTACCCATTTAAAAAAAATAAAAAACATTAATTATGAAAATAAATGAAAAAAAAATTGGTACAGAATTGAACCATTTTAAATGCACGTAAATACTGTAGGGGGCACTGTGTATCCTAAAAGCACATGAATATGCATAGGACCCTAATATGTTCGCGTTAAGCCACTATAAATATGAATACGCCCAGGAATGCTCCATCAGTTAGTGCATTGTTTTCATACATTTTAGTTTTTATTTTCAGAGATAATCTTGGCTTCTTAACTTATTTGACAATGGCAAACTTCTTGTACAGCTTAAATGATGATCATATTGGGACTAGATTTGATCGTCAGGTATTTTATCTTTTTGTTATTTTACTTTTATTGTTATTTTTAATTCAAAGTTTAATTAGTTTAGTTTCATATATCTATGTATAATTAGTTTTAGTTTAGTTTTGTATTTATTTGGAATGTTATCTTTGGTTTAGTTTAGCTTTTAAATGTGAGACCTACATATTATAGGGTTCAATTTAGAAAATTGAAATTCATATAACATAATTATTTCCAATTTATATTTTTTAAAAATTATTTATTTTTTTAACCTTGTAATTAGTTTAGTTGAATATCAGTTAGTCTAAGATTAGGTAGTTTTATTTAAATTTAAAATGTTAATTAGTGTTTATATGTATTTAATTAAGTTTATGTCTAATTCAAAAGTATTTAGTTTATAATTATGGTGATATTTATAGAACTTTCAGAACATATATATGTTTAGTAGTTACTTATTTAAAAATAGTGCATGTTTGACATTAATAACATTTATTTATTTTTGACTAAAACCCTAAATTAGTCCCCCTAGGTTTATAATAAGGGACAAATTAGTCCCTCAGATTTAGAAAATCTCATATTAGTCCTTCAAATTTTATAAAAGGGGACAAGTTAGTCCCTCTATAAAATTATCATATAAATTGTGTCATGTTAACTTATTTATGCATAATGTTAACTTATTTACATGTACTGTTAATTTTCATGGTGGATCCTAACTTATCTACTCCTCTAAATAAAGTCATTTAGACCCTTTTTTTTATCTACTATCTCTGCTGAGAAGAAAGATTTTGACTTTAAGTTGGCATTTATTCTAGGCAGCACAGAGAAATGAAGCAAGTTAGGACTTACTGTGAGGATTAACAGTACACGTAAGTAAATTAATAGAATACATGGACATTTCTGTTAACAATTTAGACAATAGTTTAATGGAGAGACTAACTCGTTCCCTTTTATAAAATTTGAGGGACTAATATGAGATTATCTAAACCTGAAGGACTAATTTATCCCCTAATATAAACCTGAGGGACTAATTGGGGTTTTAATCTTTATTTTTTAAGTTTTGTGATTTATTTAGTCTAGACTGATACTTAGTATCATATTAATTAAATTCATACAGCCTAATCGAGTGTTGCACTCTAGGTTTTGTAGCGCACCAACACCGCATCCTCAGATGGAGTACTATCTGTGGTAGATTGAATTCTGGGACCCATTAACATTATCATTTAGTAGTCATTAGCGGCCTTATGGAGCGACAGCGCCAAGAGGCACATACATTTCATATGCCATATAGAGAGTGTACTACCACTCTCCAAGACATGGCTATGCAGCTTGGATTGCGAATTAATGGTGCTATAGTTAGTGCGAACATGGGCACATGGGAAAAGTGGCGACAACATAGTGTACGGGATATATGCCAATACCTGTTAGGTGTAGTGTTGGAGCCTCAACCTAGACATGGGTCCTATATCAAGTTATCTTGGATTAACGATACATTCAAGAACTCTGAATTTCCCCTCGATGCATCTGAGATTATAGTGCAGTAGAGGACCTAGGAATACCTGTTGGTGTTGATTGGCAGCTTCTATGTCCAAACAAGTCGTCATTGCGTGTCCACTTGAAGTGCCTGCCCCTGCTACAGGATTTTCACGAGGCAAGGATTACAGTTAGGATTCCACGGTCCTTGCACATCTATACCGTAGTCTTTGTCGGGGTGTGAAACACCCTGTTGTTGACTTTGTAGGAAGTGCAGCATTATTGCTGTCCTGGGCATATTATCGGATCCCTTTATACACCCTGGACATGATCATGGGATCACTTTTCCTCTGGCCTTGAGATATACATTTTATTATGAGAATGAATATTTGTTTATTTGTTTATATTTTGTATGTTTGAAGGTCACTAATTTGCAATATGGCTTTATTAACCTCAAGTTAGGCATGTTCTTCTGGTGTGACCCTCATGTCTGCATAGCTCGCATCGCTTTGGATGGCCCATCTCGACTTCATCCATTTCATTGTGAATTCTTGTAAAGACTATCCAGGTGAAAGTGTGCATGAGAAGGGGGGTTGAATCGTGCATTACTTCTTATTTGCTTATTTGAAACTTTTAACAAGGATACTATCAAGTATGAAACTTGTAGCACAGCGAAAACATAGTTACTAGTTTCAGAAAGTAGATTTTTGAAGCTTTGTCAAATAAACAAAAATCATAAAGCATTATGCAAGATTATGTTTAACAGTAAAGCATCTTAGAAAGTGAATTAATAAAGAAAGCAATAAGGAATATAAAGACATTGAGCATTTCTTTAGAATATGTATAACAAGAAAATATAACAAAGAGGAAATAAAGAAGATCAAAGAGAAGAAAGTGTGACACCAGAGTTTTTGTACTAATTCGATCAAAACTGATTGCATCCAGTACTCAACAAATGTTGAAGTTTCACTGATCATCTTTCTCAAACCAAAGAAAGAACAAATGGATAGTCTTTACATTAGCCTTTCTAAGCTCTCATTTGTGACCAACAGACAACCCCTGGTGTCATAAATTGAGTAGTTCTTCAGTATCCTCTCCAAGCTAGATCGAGTAATTCTTTCTAGCCTCTCCAAGCTGAACCATGACCAGTAAACCACTAGTTATTGACACATTTAAAGTAGTCTTTAACTAGTCTCTCCAAGCTAAACCATGATCAGTAAGAACACGTCATTATCGAGTTGCAAGAGTTTTACATTAGTCTCTCTAAGCTACCTCACAGCAATCACTACTGGATCGAGGATACAAAGGTTTAGTATTTGGGTTACGACTCAAACTAATCTACACTCAAGTTTTCTTAACATATACATAAAAAGATCCTGGGAAAACTTGAATGACTTCTTTCTATTATTTCTTCCTAGAAAGAACATAAATCTATTTAATAATGTAGAAGGAAGATTTTTACAAGTAAGGAATCTGATTATATTATGACATGAACCTTATCGGAGATGAGGAGAGATTATTACAGAATTTCCTCCTTAAGCACGTAGTCTTTCTCTCTCTGTCTCTTTCTCTCTATTTCATTTGAGCACAACATCTCCAGTTAAAGAAGGTTTTCCTTATGAATGTTGCCTATGATTTGTTTTTCCAGGGACACGTGTTGATCATCCATTTATGTCTTGAAAAAATAGTCTAGAAGTGTAGCCTGCCTGTCTGTTAGATCAATTTGCAAAAGCTATTGTGGAATAGAGGTTTCTGATGTCCTTCAGAAATCACTTATACTTTCTGAACCATGGTTTCTGAACTTTTTCTTCTAAGACTTGGGATAGTTGATATAATACCCGAGATACACGTATCCGTGGACAAGTTTCGTGTTGCCCTAGGATCCCCTGGGGCCCACCCGAGTAGCCAGATCAGCCTCGAAAGCCAGAATCGAGTTGCGGCCCAGGTTCTGCAAAATTATGCAGAACAGGTTCACTGCGGTGAGTAATGGTTTTTCTTGGCTTGCTGCAGCGAGCAACCCATGACAGCACAGTATCAGTAAAACGATGTTGTTTCATTTTTGCCCCATTTTAAAACCCAATCGGGCTTCCCTAGCTAAAACAAAAGTAGAAGTCGAACACACCCACACATACGCACCCTACGCCCTATTTTTCTCTTTTCTTTTCCAATCTAGCTCCCCCAAATCATTAAGGTATGTATATGTTGTTAGATTATGTCTCTATTCTCTCCATTCTTTCACATTCTTGGTATGGGTATTGTTGTTTCTCCTATTTTTGTCAAGTGGGGGTGCTTCCCTAAAGTTGTTGGTATATGTTTAGAGTAATCTAGAGCTTTTCATAGGTTGTTGATGAGTTTTATGGTTTCAATGGCAAACATTGATATCATTCCTCTTTCCCGAAGTCCCCATGGTGTTGATATTTCACAGTCTACCTCTCCTAGTGAGTGTATTTGATCTCATGGCCTTGGTTTGGTCATTATATCATTATTTGCTAGTATTACGGAGTATTTAGAGAATTGAAAAAATAGATTTTTATATGATATTGTTTTATGTTAAAATATGCTTTAACTAGGGATGCTCCTTTTGAATTTATGCATGAAAATTTGATTTCAGAAAACACATGGGACCATAGTTATTTCGTAAAAAGCTTTGTATAATTTAACCCATGAATTGATTTGATTATGACAAATTAGGATTTATTATGATTTACTAAATGAAATTTAAGGATTTATGTTTGCTATAGTTGAGAAATGTTGAACTGGGAATATTGAACTCCCAATATGGCTTCGGTTAATTTTAGATTAGAGAGAGTTACTGAGAGGAATAGAACCGTGAGTTAACAGCAGTCATTCTGTTAACCTTAGTATACCAAGGCCTACCAGGGACAAGTCATCCTTGAGTTAGATCAGTTTGCCAGGGACACAGCTCGCTAAAGACAATTGAGATCACATTAGATAGGGGCTTGTCCTCCATGCTCTAAGCGCCTTCCTTACAGTTGATAATTACTTTGTTCCCTTGTGTAATTCTTGGGATTTTAAAATTTATAAATAATATGGGAAGTAAATAGAAATGTTTATGAATGTTGCACTGTTATTATTATTTATTTACAATTTTTTCTTGTCTCATGCACGGTTATGAGCGAGGATCCACTCACTGAGTTTTGAATGCAAAAGTCACTTCTCTTTTCTTCTTTTTCCTCATAAATACAAGTATATCTTAGGATCTTCTTTTTCCTCCCCCTCAGCAATAGCATTCTTCAGTTTGGGCGAGCTTCACAATGGCATGAAACCATAGTATTTTGTTCATGATAGATGTGCTCTAATGATGTGACGAGCAAGATCCCGAACTGCATATAGTTTATTTTGCATTTTGTTTGTACCATGATTCTTTTGTATTTAACAGAATACCACTCGTAGGTATTTTGTATTTGAGCAACTCAGTTGAAATGTATTTTACAGCTACAGTTACACAATTTCTTTATGAGAAAGATGTTTTATTCACAAATTTGCAAGTATTGATAGTCAAATTAATTTATGAGTGAATCATATTTCATGAATAAGGTATACATATAGAACAGTATAGAAATCACGAGGCTTACGTGGGGATTGGATTCCTCACGTGTAGATCACAATCCAAATCGGGTCGTGACAGTTGACTTCAAAGGCAAAAGAGATGATTGGCTAGTTTCGAAACTGAGATTTGACTCATTGAAATTCAAAGTCAAAATTCAAATTCAAATTTCTCTTCATTTCCAATAACACTCAGCGCTCCACAGTGATGTGAGCTTTCTGACGTACGGTAACAGATCCTTGATGATTTATATATTTTCTGATCTTTAATCCAAGCTTTGTGATGATGACTTATTTGCAATTGTGCTGATTGAAGATAGTGTAACATCTAGTCTTCAGAGATTGCTTGATATCTTCATTGTAAGTGTACTTTTTGAAGTCTCAAGACTTGGTTTCTTGCAGCGTTGATATCCTTTTCAAATCGTTAGCTATCTATTGTTTGAATAAGGATATAATTTCACTTCTTTTTTAGTTCATATCTCTCAACATGTGATACACGTGGTACACGTGTTAGTAAATACGTTCCATGCAGCTTCAGGGTCCCCTGGAACCCACCTATGTTGCTGGCTCCTGAATTTCGCTAAGTTAGGATCCTACACCTCCTTGGAGGGCTATATGATAGAACCACATTCTTGGGATCAAAAGTCCTAGTAATTGTTCCCAATAGGAAAATAAGTTGAAGAGTGAGTTTTAACAAATTTTATGAGACCTTTAAATGTTTTGTTTTTAGCCTACAAGTTAGAAAATCTCAAAGATACCCGGATTTGAACTAAAATCCAAAATTTGGATTTTGATTGGTTGGGATTTTGATTTTTTTGATATTTTATTTGAATCCAAATAGAGGCATTTCCTTATTTATATTTATATTTTAAAATTAATGGAGAATAAAATAAATGAGGACATTAACTTTAAATTAAGAAATGTTAAGAAATGGAGAGTAAAATAAATGAGGACATTAACTTAAAATTAACAAATGTTAAGAAATGTAAATAAGTGAGTAATGAGATAATCCAGATGCCAAATAACAGGAAAAATGCAGAAGTTTGGGGTTTGTTATCACCGTTATAGCGGTCCAAAACCACTATAGCGTTCACATAGATGGTTTCAGTGGTCTGAGGACCACTATAGCATAAGTGCACACTGTCGATACCTCTGATCACTATAGCGGTCATATACCTCTATAAAGGTCCTCCTGGAGCCCAAACAGTACCAGAAACGATGCCGTTTCATTTTTTACCTTATTTTTAAAGCCCCATCGGGCTCTATTAGAAGTACAAGGCAGAAACCAAAACCCTTCCGTCTCTACTCCATTTTCTTTCTTTTCTTTCAATCCCACTCCAATCTAGCTTCCTCAAGTCATCAAGGTATGTATATGTTGTTAGATTTAGCCTCCATGCTCTCCATTCTTTCACATTCTTAGTATGGGTATGGTTATTTCTCTCATTGTTGTCAAGTGGGAGTGCTCTCCCAAAGTTGTTGGTATATGTTTAGAGTAATCTAGAGCTTCCCATAGATTATTGATGAGTTTTATAGTTTCAATGACAGACATCGGTGTCATTCCTCCTCCCTGGAGTCCCCATTGTGTTGGTACTTCCTAGTCCACCCTTCCAAGTGAGTGGGTTTGATCTTATTGCCTTAGTTTGGTCATTATATGATTATTTGCTAGTATTGCAGAGTATTTTGATAATTTGAAAATGGATTCTTATATAATATTGCTTTATATAAAAATATATTTTACTAAAAATGCTCTATTTAAACTTATGCATGAAATTGTAATTTTAGAAATGCATGGGACCATAATTATTCTATAAAAAGTTTTGTACGATTTAACTCATAAATTGATTATTTATGGATAATTGGGATTTGCTATGCTTTATAAAGTGAGATTTAAGAATTTATATTTGATTAAGTTGGGAAATGTTGAACTAGAGAAATAGAATTCCCTTTATGATTTCAGTTGGCTTTAGATTACAGAGAATTACTGAGAGAAACAGAATTGAGTTAACAGCAGTTATTCCATTAACTTTGGTATACCAAGGCCCGCCAGGGGCAAGTCATCCTTGAGTTAGATCAGTCTGCCAGGGACACAGTTTGTCAGGAACCGTTGAGATCACACTAGCTAGAGGCTTTGTCCACTAGGGACTAAGCACCCTCCCTATAGTTGATGAATACTCTGTTCCCTTGTGTAATTCTTGAGATTTTAAAGATTATAATTATGTAAAGTAAATAGAAATATTTATGAATGTTGCAGTGTTATTACTATTTATTTACAATGTTTTCTTATCCCATGCACGGTTATAAGAGAGGATCGACTCACTAAGTTTTGGTTGCAAAACTCACCTTTCTCTTCTTCCTTTTCCTCACAGATATAGGTGTAGCTCAGGATCCTCCTCTTCCTCCTCCTCAGCAGTAGTATTCTTCAGTTTTGGTGAGCTTCACTTTGGCATAAAGCCTTAGTATTTTATAATTTTGTTCATGGTAGATGTGTTCCACTAATATGATAGGCAAAGTCCTGGACTGCATATAGTTTATTTTGCATTTTGATTATACCATGATTCTTTTGTGTTTAATAGTATAACACCCACAGATATTTTATATTTGAGCAGCTCAGTTGAAATGTATTTTACAGTTACAGTTACAGTTCCATAATTTATTTATGAGGAAAAGGTTTATTTCCCAATTAGAAAGGATTAGTAGTTAAATTGATTTATGATTGAACCATACTCTATGAACAAAGTAAGCATATAGTATGATATAGAGATCACGAGGCTTATGTAGGGACCGGATTCTTCACGTGCCAATCAAAATCCAAATCGAGTCGTGACACAACATGAGATAAAAATGTTTACACATGCAGAGTGAAATATGTTCTCGTTTGAGTAAGCCTTGCTCTTGCTAAATGATAGAATCCTGTTATAATATTACAAGAAACTCAAGACAACTATCAGTCGTTCTTCAAAGCATTTTTTTTAAATTGACTTTGTTGTCATTCAAAACTATTCAGCACATCTTGCCAAGGTTCTGGAGCTAACAGACTGGATGACCCTCATTAGCTCTTTTGAAGGTTGGATCTGGGCATATTCGGAGCCCATTGTATGCAGTTCAGAGATGCTCGTCTGCAATGGGTGTGAACTCCAATTTATAGACCTTGTCTACCCAATCCATACTATAGACCAGATGAGTGAAAGATTCCCACTCAACTCGTGCAGCATGACATATAGCAATTGCATGATGGCATGGGTAATGCAATACCTAGAAGGACCCATAGTCACATCGTCACTCTTTCAAATGCATCCTATAATCCCATGTGATATGATATTCTCCTTCTATAACCAAACACGAAATCATATCTCGTGTGAATGGGGCAACAGACATTTTATCCAATTATTGTTGGTTCTCATCATTCGCCCACAACACAAATTATGACCACTTTTGTTCCCCTACAATTTGGGCCTGTGCCTGACTCCCATTTTCAACAAATAAGTTAGCAAGGTGGACTTCACTATGGCAGTAATTGGATTATTATGGGTGCCCTTTATCATAGCATTAATATACTCGAACAAGTTGGTTGTCATATGGCCAAATCAATGGCCCTCATCAGCATATTGGATCCATTTTTCACGGGGAATTTGATCAGCCCACTGACACATTGCAGGATCATCATCCCTTGGTAGCCCATAATAATACAAAAAGTCTACCTAGGTCTTTGAATTTGCTGCATTTATAAGAATTCTTTTGGCGTCCTTATTCTTAAATCGTAGGGCAAAGTTAGAGGTAATGTGACGCACGCAATATATGTGATAGGCTATTAGAGGGTGCCACCTACTACCCTCCGCCTCTATAGCTAATATGATAGACTCATGCCTGTCAAAAATAATAAAAATACCTTTTTAAGGTGTCACCTGCTGTCGAAGATTGGTTAAGAAAAAAGACCATGTTTTGTTTGTCTCTTCCTTAACCACAGCAAATGCGACAAGCAAAGTATTAGAGTTACCATCCTGGGCAATGGCCATCAACAATGTGCCTCCATATTTTCCATCCAAATAAGTGCCATCAATTGAAATAAATGGTTTGCACCATTTGAATGTCTCAATACATGGTGGAAATGACTAGAATACATGTTAGAACATTGAACATCTACAATCAACAATATCACCTACATCATATGGCTTTGTCAATAAATGGACTTGTGTACCTAGCATTTCCAAGAAATTTAACAATAAATAATAACTTAAGTAATTAATAATTAATCTGCATAACAATAATCTAAACTAATTTAATCTTTAATATTAAAGATGAAACAAACTAATAAATAAAATAATTAACAATAACTGTAATTAATTTGATATTCAGTACTATGATACTAAACTAAAAGTTACACTAACAAACATTAAACTAAACTAATTAAAAATATACTAATTAGTAGTTACTAATTAATATTAAACTAAACAATTAAAAATAAATTGATTACTAATTACACAAGTTAATGAACTAAAATAATTAAAAAATAAACTAATTAGTAAATACCTGACATAAAATGTTGTACACCTTACAGCCATTTCAATAGATCATTGTATGATTCTTCCCAGTTCCCATAAATCTTAGCAATTGCTTTCTATTTTTCAATTCATACCTTCCTGTATGAAATATTAAACTTGAAAACTGACTACACATGTCCCTGCAAATCTCTAATGGACATTGTTGGATTCTCCTCAACCATGTGCAAGATACTGGTACTAATAATATTACTATCTAGTGGTCAGTGTTGTTCAAGAATAGAATCATAATTACGTGTATGTTTTCCATTATACTTTCGAACTTTCCATACTTGCCTATTCTATCAAAATGTAACACGTATGCTCCAATTACGCCTATTGCCAAGCTTCACACACTTGCATTGATATTTTGTTTGACCAGATTCATAAACCTTGAACTGGATCTTTCCTCTGAAACTGTAATTCTTGATAACAAATAACACAGCTTCCTTGTCCTGAAATTGTTGTCCGACCTCAAGCTCACTTTCACCTCCAACCATTTTCACAGTAGGTCTAGCAAAAATGTTTTCAGGCATCGCATCTAAATTTATTGAAGAATAGTTATCGGGATGTTACCTCATAAGTTAAGATTGCGTATAATGTGTTTCCTTATCTCTATAATCATTACCTTCTCACTGATACAGCCCCAGCTCTTCTTTTTCTTCTTCTTCTTCTTCATCCCTATGATTGACCCGAAAGTTGAAACTAGCAATAGTGACATGTCCAGTTAATGGCCCTACAACTTGCATCACCAGATCTGCCAAGTTAGGACTACAAACTAGTGGAACATGGGCCACTTCAAGATTTGTAGAACCATGCCGCTTTGGGGTTTCATTACTTGATGTATGAGGGCAGAACCACTAGAGCTCAAATCACAGTCTTTTAGAATGATGAAGATTTCCATTACTTAAGCATCCTGAAATCAAGCTTGGAGTTGAAACATGAGACTCGTTTCATTGTCACTATAAATGGGAAAGCAACTATACTTGACCACACCCACCCCAATCGCTATGGGTACTCTATAAAATATCTGGTTAATCTGTTTGTGAAGACCTATCTACTCTAATATTTTGCCCTAAAACTCCAAAAAACTTATAGATGGACTAACTAGCACACTAAGTGGTCTCTGGTTATAGAATCTCACTCCTTCATTTGTTGTGTCTTCAATTTTTCCATCATAGTGAACAAGAATGAAACACTCAACTATTTTCTTGCAAAGAAAAAATTAATAACAATGATACTGATGAGTGAAGGGAGCAATGATTTAGATAGGATGGCCAACTGAATATGTAAGGATGCCAAACGAATCAAAATCACATACAATATGCATGGCCCCTTTGTGTATTTACTTCCCAAATTTTGAATACGTATGGGCACCTAGTGTATTCATGTGGGAAGTGAATATGCAAAGGGGCTATATGTATTCGCACTCATAAAATCTAGCCCAATTCTGTATCAAATGTTTTTTTTAGTTTATTTCAGTAAATCTTTTTTGTTTTAATTGGGTAAAATAGTCTAGATTGTGTTAGGAATAAAAATCTCCAATCCACACAGGTAAAATAACTGAATGGATTACAAATAGCACAAAAAAAAAGTTAATGTGATTTGGCCTTCAATGCCTATATCCATGACTCCATGAATTAATCCACTAATTTTATAACAGGATACAATCACAAATCTATTAATATCTCTCAAACTCAAAAAACTCAATACACCCAATCATCACAAGAGGCTCTATTTATAAGCCAAAACACTTTCAAAAATTTTAATTCTACTCGATGTAGGACTTTATATTAAATCACGACAAATTAGTATCAGGGCAAGATTTATAAATTGGGTAAAAGGCCCTTACCCCCTTAAAGTATCAAGAAATGATACTTCAACCCATGTATTTGAAAAACCTACACCTCGGTCATGACACCTCGGCACTAACTATTTGGCCTATGACCAAGCTTGGAGGGTATGTACTAAATTAGAAATATGGGCCAAACAGCTCAGCCCGAATCACGAGAGCTTGGAAATGGGTCATAGAGACCGGCCATAACCCTAGATTATCTATATAATTTATAAGAAATAAATTATAAAAGAGAAAACACAAAACATAACTTTTGTAAAATGGGGTAAAATATAGGTTGCTCAAATGAATAGGGTGGAGTGTCATTTCTTGATACCTCAAGAAAGATAAATGCATATTACCCTTATAAAATTCTCATGATGTATAACAAGGACATCATAGCAATAGCAGTGGCGTATTTATCATTCTTTTTATTCATCACTTTTTCTTAACTTCTCTCTTTTCAAGTACCTGCAATGCCTTCTTATGTATCCCAACTTGTCACATTGATAGCAATTAAAATATTTTCTTGTTGTGGACTTACCTCTTGACTTGCTATGGCTCTCAAACTTGTCAGTTTTATGAGATCTTCTACTCTGACTTCTTCCCCCTTACTCTACAACATGTGCTTTTGAGTAGGTGAAGGTACTAATCAAACCTCGTTCTCTTCTTCTAACTTATTCATTCAACATGTTTTCTTTAATCATTGACAACATCAACTTTTCTTTTGGAGCTAAGTTAGTTAATGTCACAACCAAAACTTTCCAACGGTCAGGCAAAGAGCTCAACAACAACCATGTTTGCAACTCATCAAAAGTGATCTCATTTGTTGTAAATTGATTGACAATTCCCTAGAAGCTACTCATGCTCTGCCATTGAATGCATTGAATCCCCTTCTTTATACTGTATACTAACTAGCGTCCAAATCGTGAACACCTTATTTTACATATTTTTCCTCTCACAATTCTCCCAATTTCTTCCACATGTTCTAAACATTAGTTTCTTTGTCAACATATGGATACACACTAAGATCCATCCACTGCCTAATCAAAGCAATAACTTTTAGTCATTTTGTTTCATTCAACATCATATTTATTAGCAGGCCTAGACTTTATTTCCTCAGCAAGATCATACAAATCTTCAATGTATGGCATGTCTTTCATGATGGTCTTCCAAACTTAGTGGTTTTTGAAATGCAACTTAACCATATTTGGGCATATGTTTTTTTTTTTTTTGAATCAAAATCAGGATATCCACTGCAAAGAATAAGAACTATTTCCTCGCCAAAAGCCTCTCCCGAAAGAAATTACATGAATCAGATTTCATTCCCATGGGTGAGGATCAAACCCTTAACCATATGATTAAGGGACAAGGTGAGCTGCCACTATGTCACACCTCATGATTTATTTGGGCGTATGTTTCTTCATTTAAACTGTACAAATAAAAAAAATAACCGTTCTAAATATGATTTTGTTGGGAAAACCTTATGAACGGACTTGTTATTAATAACAGAAGCAACACTTCAGCACTCCTAAGTCCCAATGTTCCTCAATTTCTCCCGTGTCTTCTGTCTTGTAATGGAAGAGATCCTTTCGACAATTCAAGGAAATTTACATACTACACTTTAGAGAAACCAAGAGATGACATTCAAGGAAAACTAAGCATCAGAAGACCCACAAATTGCGACGTATTTGATAGTCATAGTCAAACAAATGTGCAAACGATTGAAACTATGAAGCGCAACAAAATAAATTAAAATCTAAGGCTAGATGGCTAGCTAACATTTGATAGTCATATGATCCACGCAGTCCATGTTGCACTCGGCCTCGTGCACCAAGAAGCTCTCTTTCAGCAGAGGCTTCAACTAAAAAACAAAAAATAAAAATAACAAGATTGAAACCGTTCACAAGCCAAAAAAATTAAAAAAACAAAAAACATTTGTGGTGCTGCTCGCAGCTCTCCACGCCCATCACTGGTTCTCCACCAACACCATTTGTTCGGCTACCAATGGTTCATGCTCATCAACAATTTACCATGCCAAAGACAACACGACGGAAAGGTGCCGACCACCGCCCTGTTCTAGGTGAGAAGGTAGAAGATGGAGCATGAGAATTGCATTTTCTCACAATGGAGAGACCGACGGCCGGAGTTTTGCCACTGATTGACAATGGATGCTCTGTTGGTGGTAGACAGTGTCGCTTTCGCGGTGTCACTAGCAATTTGTGTGCACTGTGCAATGAGGGTGGAGCGTCGATTTGTGTTAGGGAAGCTAGGGTTCATCCCAGGGAAAAAAAATAATATTTCAGACCTACTTTTGCAACGTTTTCTTAGGTGAAATATAAATAACTGTAAAATATAAAATCATTGCTTCTACTTAAAACTACTAGCTTTTGGGTGATTTTGATCCCTTGAAATTTACAATTTAGGATGTATTTGATAGAAAAGTAAAAATGGAGGAGAAACTTTCATGATCCATGAAAATTTTGCCCCCCACTTTTACCCTAATCCAAACACACCCTTAGTAATGTTTTCTTCTAAGCTTGCCTTTCTACCGTGTAACAAGGACGCAAAAACCAAAAATTTATCAAGATTACCAAAGGCAGGCGGCTACACTTGTTTTAATTTCTCGGAGGATAAAGAAAAGATTAAGAAAAATTACATATTGAACGACGCAACAAATATAAATAATCAAGTTATTGCCCAAGCTGAGAGCATACGAAGTGTAGGTAGCCAATGTTTCATTTGAAAGTGGAGAGTCTAGGAAGCTTGTCTCTTAGATAGTACAATCTTGCCCTCCTGACTTTTCGGTGGCTTACTACTTTGATTTCTTTGATGTTTGGTGAGTAACTGTGACAGTAAACATAAGCATCATAGAAGACAGTACGACACAAGAAAAAATATGGTAATACTTCACAAAATATGGATATGAAAAATTACATTGGTCTTGAACATCCTCAATTAACAAGTTGACAAATTGAAACATTTGGCTAATTTGCTTGAATAAGTAAATTCATATCACAATATGATTATTTCATAAACTCCTGCCATATAATATAGACAGAAGAAATAAACTATGCGGAGAAGAATTGCATATGTATATCGGCAATTGACAGGCATGCAGGTTACACAATATGAATATCACAATCTCTATTATTTTAGTGGAAAGGGATGTCACTACACTTCAGAAGTCTCTGGCTGATCTCCCCATATTTGGGGAAAACTTTCTCATCCCCACTATTACTATCAGAGGGATGGTATTAAACAACAGACAAAAACACAATTATATGACTGAATCCAATTTGCAATATACTTTGAGATGAACTGAGCCTCTAAGATGCTTTTATGGATCCTAGAACAAAGATATCTTCAGCTATATTGGTCAGTCATCCTCTACCAATTTCCTAACAATGTGCACTTTGAAAAAAACAGTAGCAAATTCAAACAGGCATCCAGTACTAACACACCAACAACAACAACGTGTGTAGGTATTAATTATTTTGAAGTAACCCTTTTTTTTCAAATGATAACATATAAGTATTTTGGTTTTAAAATATTAATCATGCAATATCGTCAAAGGGACTTAAATCCACATAAGCGCAAGTAAAATAGACAAATGAAGAAGTCACTCCAAATTTGCATCTGTGTTTGATTCTTCATATCCTAGTTACGGAAATGGCATGCATAGTGATATGGGGCAATGCGTTGCAGGCAAAAGAAACATCAAACATCCACAGTTGCAAATAGCATGAATAGTTTAGGTGTAAGCGGGGAAACTTACACTGGGAAGACTATCTCAACTCCTACACCTGCAATAATTCTTCGGATTCGAATGGTAGTGTGAATACCAGCATTTTGTTTCGACATGACAATACCTTTGTAGATGGACAACCTGCGCTTATTCTCAGGAACCTCCTGCAAGTAGGACAAGAATAGATCACCATACAATTCAGCTCATCCCAGGCAGGGAAGCTTGTTGGTTATTTCGAACAGAAAAAGAAAGGAAAAAAAAAAACCTACCAATTTGATTTCCACAATGTCTCCCGTCCTAATGTCTGGAGTCGGCCTCTCCTTATCCGATGCTTCAATTGCCCTCTGATTCAGTATCTGCATGAACAACACAGCAGCATGCATTTGAGAATTCAGCCATAGTGGGTTTCTTCTCACCCCTTCTCACAAACTCACAGGTTGAGGTTGAGGTTGACATCACAAGTTACAATACATCTAGAAATGATGCCGTGACAACATAACTAGTAGCTGAAAACACACACACTTCTTAAACTTCAAAATAGAGTCTCAGAAATGTGAGTAGTGATCATTTGAACAATCAATCACATTCACGTCTAACAGGTTCACGCTCATAAAAAAGTTGCTCACAAACCAAATCTGCTCGTGATAACTAACTACAGTGTAAAAATCATATACTCACAATCCAATAGAAAATACGTTTTCAGGAGGAACAAGCAGAAGCAGTAGACACATGACAAGAGCACGAATTAACTAAAGACAAAATACTCATTTTAGTCACCGGGACAACTTAGTCTGAGGATTTGAAAATCCCTAGTCCCTCAAAATTCAAGGAATAGAACGATCACTGCACGAAACTATACGGAGGACCAATTTGTTGTTTTTACTGACTTTTGAGGATGAATTTTGGACTTTCAAGTCCCAAGGAACTAAATTGTCCTCCCGTGAGGGACCAAAATGATTGAATGAAAAAAAAAAAAAATTTACCCCCATGATGTCTCCAAGCTTGACTCGGGGTTTCCTCGGGGGCTTGGGTTCCTCCTCCACCTGTTCCTCTGCTTCAGCTTCGGGAACTTTTTCAACATTATCATCCGAAGAAGCATCATCATCATCATCATCTTCTACAGCGCCTTCTTCGGGGTTCGATTCAGCTGCTCTCACGACAAAAGCAGGCTTAGCAATTAGAGGAGCGCAACGCCCTCCTGAGAAGAATGAGGTGGGAGAGACACTGGCAATCAACGGCATCACGTTGCGAGACACCACAGGAGGAGAGAAACCCAGCTTGGTCGTGACAGAAGAAGAACAGTGGTGGCTGAGGTGGTGGTTTTGCGGTACCGAGGCGGCAAGCAGCGCCTGCTGCAAACGCAATTTTCGAACGAAACATTAGCGAAATCGAAAGCACTTACGAAGATGTTTCGAGTTTGATTTTAATTGCATGATAATAAAGAGATAAAAGGAAGAAACCTGAAGAAAAGTTTGAGAAGCCATGAGGAAGGGGGGTCACTTCAGTACCCGGGTGATGTAAGGAGGAGAGGGGTAACCACAGCCCTTATCTGCTTCTATCCCTTCCCGCACCAACCTGCAAAAATTGAATGTTTTCTTTTTTCTAATTATTACTGTTTTTTTATCTCATCTCTATGCACGAATAAAACATTCTAAATAATATTTGATAGACAATAAAATTATATAATAAATATATATATTATATATTTTAATATTATTGAATATGATATGTAATCTTCATTTGTTTCATTCACTTATCATATCTAATAATGATAAAATATATAGTGTGTATTTATTTTATAATTTTATTATGCACAACCATTGTCCAAACTTTTTTATATAATCATCCAATTATATATTGTTACATCAGTTATAGTAGTTAATTTTTATACTCATTAATTAGGGCTAGTTTGAGTGAGCTTTTAGAACAAGATCTCTTTTTTAATTAATCTTTTTAATTAATATCTTTTAAAAAAATAAAATTTAATTTACATTTGAATCTAATGTCAATTTATGTTTTGATATAATATTAAAATATCTAGATTCATTTTCAAACATCTTTTGTAGGTTATAAGAAAGATCTTTTCCAAAAGATGAAAATTCAAACTTCTCTAAAAAGATCTTTTTATTTTTTCTAGTGATTCTGCTTTTATTTTAGAAAAAATTAACCAGTCATGCAAAACAACACAAAAACAACCTTTTATAAAAAAATATTTTTTATTAGAAAATACGCATCCAAACAAGCTCTTAGAAAAATCAAAATTAAGCTATTATGTAGGCGTCAAACATTTATTTTTAGTAGTTTGTTTGAATGATTTAATTTCTACCCACTTAAATATAAAACTTTTTTATACTGTTATCTAATTAAATCTTCCCACACATAATTTTTAAAGTAGTTGGTGAAAATCAATCTTGTTTTACGCAGGAGTGTGTTCTCAAGTGTTAATGGAGAATGGTGTCATATGGTACAAAAGTGAGATAGCCAAATGAGAAGAAACCATCTAGCTAAATTAGTGCTCGATCAAAGAGAAGGGATAGTCAACCTTGTCCTGTAAATCTAATTATTGCATACATATTAATTTAGATAAACCAAAACAATTTTGAACAGCTTGAAAATTAAAAAAATAAAATAAAACAAACATCTCCCAAGATCTCTTCCCCCATCCCCATGGCCACTGTCCTCATCCCCATGGCTTTCATTCCTACTCTTCTTAAGCGCTCGCACACTCATCCACTTCACCCAACACCTCCTCTACCTTACTTTTTGCTTACACGCTTCCCCATCCCTCTCTAGTTCACCCTCCACCGTAGCCCATCTACTCCCCCCTCCTACCCTTAACCCTGCCTAGGCCATCATTGGAGGCTCCATCAATGACGTCTCCCCCCTCCCCCCACGCGTCGGCTCTTTGATTGATGATTCCACGATTGGCTTCCTGACCCTCCATGTGCATTGGAAGGGAGTTCGCCATCAACGACAAGACTTATTTCATTGGTAGTTGCATCCCAGACAATTAGGCTAGGTTCACCAACTGCACCTGATTGTGGCTAAAGATGGAGGCATCAAGGGTGAGTAACAATGGAGAAAGGTAGGGCTAGTGGCTAAAGATGGAGGCAACTAGGTAGAGCTTAAGTGCAAAAGAAGCTAGGATAATTTTGTCATTTTTTCTTAAAGTTTAGACCTAGTTAATAATGTAAATAAAACAAGTTTGGACATTTTCCATTTTTCCCTTACTTGATGAAACTACATCTTTTTGGGCGTGTTATGATATTAGGGACACCACTATAGTGGCCAATCACTACTATAGTGGTCACCAGAGAATTGAAATCCACATGCTAAATTGCTTGACTACTATAGTAGTCTAGACCGCTATAGTGGTCTCCCTATGGCCACCACCACTACGATCACCCGTGAACCAAAATGCTACAAGCCATAACACCCTTACTATAATGACATTATTCTTAAGCTATGACGTTGTTGTCATTACCGATGTCACTTGAATTTTTTCTTTGCTTTACTTTAAAAAATAGTTTAAGTGAAAATAGTAATTTTTTTTTTTAATAAAACTTAGAAACATAAGCCATAATCGATCAGTATAGAGACAACAGAAGAATTGAGTAATATAACTTTTCATTAAAGTAAAGATACTTCTTACAATAAGTACTTAAAACATAAATATAACTAAACATAAGAAGAACAATCCTAACAACCCTAACCCTTATACATTGTTAATAGTGGAAGAGATCACGATACACGACACATCTAAAGCCACTTTCCAATTGTCCACTTGGTCATAGGAATCCTCATATAGATCTTCCTCTTCATTGATGTCGTTAGATAAACCACATTTAGTGGCCTAATATTGAGGGGTTCCACTTCCTCTTTCGATTCCTAGCATATTCTTGGAAAGAGAATATCGTTGAAAGGGTCAATTAGATTGAATTCTTGACTAAACAAAGATAAACCAAATGGTCCACTAAATAAAATGTAAACCCTAACGATGGCTTTCGTAGTGACGAACATGTAGTTCGTGTTATGATTGTACTGGACATTGAAATCCATCATGTCCATATACACAATTACTAAAGTCATCTCTGTCTAGAAAAGCATCAAAATAACAAGAGTGAGAAAAACATGGTTTGTCAGTAGGAAACCTGAGGTGTCATTGATAGTTTTTCCACCATTTTGAGTTTATTATGAAAGGTATGCATGCAATAATGTTCAATTTTATGTTTTGAAAGTATCCAAAGTAGGTTGATTTTAAATATACACTTGTGATGGCATACATGCATGCATATGGAATTTCATATCACATCTAATAACAATAACAAACTCATCACATCACAGTTAATTATGCATGTATTCTCTTTTAATTTATCTTCTTTAGAATTTACATTTTAGTTTTATTATCTTTCATCTTTTAATATTGAACGTAACCATTGGCCTATACATCCACGAGCATTATGGCAGTTTTTATAACTAATGGTTTCCACATCCAATGGCCTTACAACATATAACCTATTGCCACCCTAAACATAAGGATATGTGCTCATTCCATAACCTAACTAGGGTTACCATGCTTGCCTTAGGATTAAAGTTTTGAAAATCAGACCAAACATTGAATCAGACAAGGTACTAGTTTAGAGGTTTAGAGGTTCAACCAGAATATAATAAATATATTTATATAAAAATATAAAATAAAATATATGCCATAAAATAAAGACATAGTATGTGTTTTTGTCAACAAAACCTATTTTTTGTTTTCGTTTTTGGTTCAATAGTTTTTTTATCTAGATTGTAATTTTATTTTATTAAAAGCAAAGGAGCTAGGTTCATTTTAGTTCTTTTCTATTAATGTGATGTAACAAAAATAAAAAGAAAAAATGGACCAAAGATAAACTAACAAACACATATAGCACAAAAAAAGTTAGCCCAATTATTATTATGACAAAAATTGTTCTTCCAAACAAATAAAAAATAAAAAACAAAGCTTAGCAATTGTCAAGACCACAAAAGGCTCCCAACAAAGCCTTATCCACAATGACCCCTAAAAAAAAACAAAAAAACAAAGGCTCATGCAATTGAGAATGTAAGATGCAGTGTAGGTGAGTTGGTGACAAAAGAGAAAGCAAGGAGCACATTGTTGTTGTCTTGCTGAGATTTTGGCAGCAGTAAATCAACTAAAATTAGGGGAACATGCTAAGATTTTATGGCAAGCATGAAGATGCAGTTGTGGAAGGTAGAGATACATTTGCAGTTTGTCGATTTTCGATTTTTGACCAGTTTGCCTGGTTTTCCAATGGCTTTCTGAAGGGCCGATTTTAGGGGATCACCCAAATTAGACACAAGACCGATTCTTGGTTAGAGCCGTTCGACTGGCCGACCCAATCTTATTTTCAAAACAATTCTTACAATCATCCTTGAAAATGAGGGTACATAGGGTGGGTCACCATATTTACATTAGGATCATTCCTCGTTGTGTCTTTTAATCATTAATTATCTTTTTCTTTATTATTAATCACATTCCCACATAATATCAAGCACACTATGTAGAATAAAAGAAATTAGTCTTTATTTAGAAAACGTACTTTATTAACATTTTGTCTATAATTATATAATAAAGACATATATGTTGGATATTCTATGTATGTGAACTAATATAAATCAATTTTTGTTATAATTTTAATTGACACCTGATTAATTGGATGCCAAAAATATTGAACCATGTTATTTAGCCCATTTTCTGATTAATTATTGTATTTGGTTTATTTGTGATAATTTTATTGTTAATGATATAGGTTTTGGTTATTGTTATTGGGCTGAGCTATAATGGGCAAGTTTGGCTCATTTCGTTACTAACCAAAGAGGCCCCTGCTCCTAATTAATTCAGTGTGGCTATTGTCCCATTGAGACGAAACATGCATTTTGGAACTGAAAGGGTGATAGGAGAAGTTCCTCTCTGCTGCTCATTTTCTCTGACAGGCCAAAGAATCTGATAGCCATGGATTCATCAATCTCTACCGTTCCAGGTAATTTTGACTCCTAATCTCAATTATATCATCTGTTTATCATTTGTCATATTGAGAATTAGATTAAAAATTGTCCAAGTGGTATCAGAGCCAATCCAATCTGATATGGCAGTGATTTTACTGTTTCAAATTAGGCGTTGATGATGAATTTTGTATGTCTTATGAACCCTAAAATCCAATTTGGGATTTTGTGTTTGTTAATTGATTAATTTCAAAATTGATTGGGCTTTTATTAATGGTTTTATTTTGAATAAATCTACATAAAGATCATGCAAAATAGTTGAGTGTACAGAGAGAATTTCGATTTTAAAACTATGAACCCTATCTTAGAACTAGTTTTTGAGTTGATCAACCTAACCTCATATTTGAGGGAAATTGTTTTGATTATCATAGGGCTTTTGTAGAGGATGGAATTTCGAACCTATTAACATCAAAATCATGTTTTTCCATCGAGTATTGAGAGAGAAATCACTGAAAAAATGAGGCTACCCACTTAGTTTTTCGCAGAATTTTCTGTGATGTTAGAGGCTATGGCTCAAAACAATCTTATATGGGTTTTGTGGAGCATTGAAAAAGGAATCCATAAACATTAGAATCACTTGATTTGGTTGAGAATCGAGAGAGATATCACGATCAACCCATTTTGGGTCTGATGCGTCGCCCTTGACTCGCCGGGTGGGAAAGACAATGAACAGTGAGGGGCTACGTCGGCCCACTCACAGGCCCAGGCGCGTGCGAGCCCATCCGGGGCCAGTTTTGGCCCTTTTTGTTTTGGGTTTTTTAATTTTTTAGAATTATTGGTATTTTTTAATTTTTTTGACATCAGAAATAATTATTATTAATTTTCCATTACATATGTTGCTTAAAAATATTATATATTCTCCTAATTTTGGTCTGAAATTTTTTGTGCATATTTCTAACACTATTAGGCATATTATGTTCAGCGTATTCTCAGTTTTGGTATCATTTGGTTAATTAAATAATTTTGTGCTTTATTATGTGCATATTATTGATTATTGAGATTATGTTTCATTGATATTATAAAATTTTGTGGTATATAATTCTGAGATATGCTGTTTTAGACCATTTTGTACTGTTGTTGGGTATTTTTCATAGTTGTGAGCTCACTTTTGTGAGATGGATTGTGATAAAATACTATTATTGGAAAACTGTTATTATTAATGTGACATTAGAAATAATTTTAATAATGCATCTACCCTATTGGTTTGTCATTATTAATATAATTCCTAATGATTGATAATTATATTTTAAAGTTTTCAGTATCCTCTTGATATTAGCTTTAGGAATATAATTATTTTATATATTATGTGGGAGTTAACTTATGCATTGTAATTCGGGACGTTTCGGCAAGATTACAATTGCATGAGATAACTTTATTGTGGTTATAAGCTCTATTTCTTCTGTTGGATATGCTTGATAAAAATCTCTTATTAATGTACAAATTCCAGCTTTGCTAATGAATATGAACTCTTTACCAAAGCTGGATGGAACAAATTATGAGGACTGGGCTGATTCTGTTAAGTTGTTCATTGCTATTTCTAATATTGATTCTACCCTTATTGAGAATGAGCCTGAAGTTCCCATACCTGATTCTTCCGCTGCTGTTATAGCAAAACATGATAAGTGGGCTCATTCTAATAGAGTTTTTCTGATGACCATGCAGTTCACTATGGACAAGACCATCAAAGATAATGTTCCTGAGATGAATAGTGCTAAGGAGTTTCTTAAGTCTATGGTCAAAAATTTAAGAAATTTGATAAGACAAAAAAGGCTTACTATCTTTCATTGCTGACAAAGACTAGATATGATGGTGTGTCTGGTGTTGGTGAGTATGTTATGAAGCTCACCAATTGGTACAACAAGTTGAAATCTATAAAAGTGGAACTAAGAAGTGATTTTCTAGTCTGGCAGGTATGGGACTTTATTTCTTCTGAATTTGATGTTTTGAAGACTTCTTGTGATGCGCAAAAGGAAGAATGGTCTATTGATGAGCTTGTAGCCATTCTTAATCAGGAGCAAACTATGAGAAAGGGTAAGACTTAAGTTGTTCAGTTAGTTTCTCATAAAAGTCATGACAAGAAGAAGAAGCATTTTAAGGGAAAGAGTAGCAAGCCTCAGTTCCAGAAAAAGTGAAGTAATAAGTCTAGACCTCCTTCAGTTCATAAAGATAATGAACCATCTAGTGTGAAAAGGAGATTCAATGCCACTTGCAAGTTTTGTGATGTGTTCGGACACAAACAATCTGACTGTTTTAAGTTTAAGAAGTGGCTAAAAAAGAAAAAGCAAGGTATTCATCTAGCTCTAGTGTGTTTTGAATCTAATCTTGTTGATGTCCTTTCTCATACTTGGTGGTTAGATTCTGGCACGACCATTCATATTGCAAAATCTGTGCAGGAGCTCAAAACTAGGAGAAGGCCAAATGAAGGGAAGGTGTCTGTTGCGGTTCTAAATGGGATGAATGTCAAAGTATAACATATAGGAGTAGTTGCTTTGAAATTAGGTAGTGTACATGAGTTGATTTTGCAAGACACAATTTGTGTGCCTTCTATGAGAAGGAATTTGATTTCAGTTTCAATTTTGGATGAATGTGGCTACTCTTTCCATTTTGGATCTAATAAAGTTGTTTTATATTATGAATTTGTTGTTGTTGGCTATGGTGTTAAGTTGAATGGCATGTACATGTTAAATCTTGATCCTTTTTCTATTGATCAGCGACATTCCAATGTTAATAATATTATTAGGCAAAAGCGTGGAAAAGTTACTGAGAATTCTTCTATGTTGTGGTATAAGAGATTAGGACATATATCCCAAGAAAAGATGGAGAGGTTGATCAAGAAGAGTATTCTTCATAATGTGGACTTCTCATATTTTGATACTTGTACTGATTGTGTGAAAGGGAAGCTCACTGTTGGGTCAAGAAGAAAATAGTTGCTAGGAGTGAAGGGATATTGCAGTTGATTCATTCAAATATCTATGGGCCAATTACTCCCATTGCTTTGGGAGGATTCAGATATTTTATTATTTTATTGATGATTTCTCTATATTTGGCTGGGTTGATTTGTTGTGTGAGAAATCAGACTCTTTAGATGTTTTTAAAACTTTTAAAGCTGCTAATGAGTTGAAATTTAGTACACAGATTAAGTGTGTAAGGTCTGATAGAGGTGGTAAAGTTTATGGAAGGTATGATGAAACTGGTAGGAATCTTGGTCCTTTTGCAAGGTTTTTACAAGATTGTGGCATAGAGGCACAATACACTATGCCAAGCACTCCACAGCAAACCGATGTCACTAAAAGGCAAAATCATGCTCTTATAGAGATGGTTAGGTGTATGGTTAGTCATTCAACTCTTCCTGATTTTTTATGGGGAGAATATTTGAAGATAGTAGCTTATATTTTGAATCATGTGCCTAGTAAGTCAGTTCTAAGGACTCCATATGAATGTATGACAGGGAGAAGGCCTATTCTGAAGCATTTTCGCGTCTGAGGTTGTAAGGGAGAAGTCAGCCTCCACAATCTAGAAATAAAGAAGCTTGATCCTAAGACAATTAGTGGTTTCTTTGTAGGATATTGTGTTAGCTCCAGCAGTTCTAGATTTTATTGTCCTACTCATACTACCAGAGTTGTTGAATCTGATCGTGCTGTCTATTTCAAAAGTGATTCAGAACATGTTGTAACTCAAGAGCCGCGTGTTGTTAGCTTCAGAGAAGAGCAGGTCACTATTCCTGCACTTGTTGCTTATTTGGCCGAGTTTATGACAACTGTTGTCACTCATGATGAAGCCATTGATCCCATTGTTGATGTTGATGTTGATCTACATGCTGATCATGATATTCAGAATCCTAATATTGTTGTACCTCAATTGAGGTGATCTGATTGTGTTCCTAGACCTACTGAATCTACTATATTCAAGGATTATATTGTTTATTTGCAGGAACATAAGTTTGCTTGGGTTAAGGATTCTGACCCTGTTACTTTCCATGAAGCCATTTCTATTTCTCCTGGTTCACAATGGTTAGCTGCCATGGAGGATGAATTAGCTTCTATGCAAAAGAATGATGTTTTGGATTTGGTGGAATTGCCTGAAGGTTGTAAACCTGTTAGTTGTAAATGGGTCTTTAAGACCAAATGTGATGCTAGAAGAGAGATAGAAAGGTACAAAATTATACTTGTTGAAAAATGGTACAACCAGAGGGAAGATATAGACTATAAAGAGACATTCTTTCCTGTCTCTACCAAAGACTCTTTTCGTATTGTGATGGCCTTGGTTGCTCATTTCGACCTAGAGTTTCATCAGATGGATGTTAAGACAACATTCTTGAATGGTGATCTGTTTGAGAATGTCTATATGGACCAGCCTGATGGTTTTGTTGAAAGTGGTAAGGAATACATGGTTTGCAAATTGAAGAGATCCATTTATGATTTGAAGTAGGCTTCTAGACAGTGGTACTCGAAGTTTAATCATATTGTAGGCTCTCTTGGCTTTAAGGAAAATGCAGTTGATCAGTGCATTTATCTAAAGAACATGGGAGAAAATTTGTTATTCTTGTTCTCTATGTTGATGATATCCTTTTGACTAGCAATGATGTGGGTTTTCTGAATGAGATTAAACAAGTGCTTACAACATATTTTGATATGAAGGATCTTGGTGATGCATCTTTTGTTTTGGGCATTGAGATTCACCACGATAAATCCCGTGGTATCCTTGGTTTGTCTTAACAAGGATATATTAATAGAATCATGAACAGGTTCAATATGCAATTTTGTATGCCCTGTGTTACACCCATTCAAAAGTGTGAGAAGCTTTCTATTGCCCAATGTTCTTAGAATGAAAGTGAAATGGCAGATATGAAAAAAATTCCTTATTCTTCTGCTGTTGGCAGCCTTATGTATACTTAAGTTTGTACACGTCCTGATATTGATTTTGTTGTTAGTGTACTTGGGAGATACTTGAGTAAACCTGGTGTGGCACATTGGTAGGCTGCAAAAGTGTTTTGAGATATCTGAAAGGTACCAAAGAATATATGATTACATACAGGAGGTTAGATCATCTTGAGGTGATAGGTTATTGTGATTCTGATTGTGGTGTTTGTCCATATGATCATAAGTCCACATCAGGTAATGTATTTATGTTAGCTGGAGGAGTTATCTCTTGGAAGAATGTCAAACAAACTCTTACAGCTACATCAACCATGGAAGCAAAGTATATAGCTTGTTATGAGGCTACGCGTCAGGCAATATGGTTGAAGAACTTTATTGCTGAGTTTGATATTGTGGAGAATATCTCTAGGCCTCTAACTATATATTGTGATAACTCTACTGTGGTGAGCTTCTCTCTTAATAATAAGAGCTCAAAGCGGACAAAACACTTTGAGACAAAGTTTATGTTTGTGAGAGAAAAGATTCAACAGTTTAAAACCCGTGTCGAGCATATCCCTACTGAGCTTATGGTTGCCGATCCCTTAACAAAAGGCATGACTGTTAAAACTTTTGTTGATCATATAACCTGTATAGGTGTAGTGAGGTCTTTTAATATTTTTTATTAGTGGGAGTTTATGCTTATATTTTGTTATGACCTCATATTTGTGATATTTGAGATATTGAAAAATATTGAGACATTGTTTGAATAATAGCTATTGTTGCTATTGTTATTGCCATATATTTATTCTGCGCAGTTTAATTATTATAACTGTTGTTGTATATGCATATATTGTGATGGCATATTGTGGAGACATTTTGGACCCAGTCTTAATCTTGTTGTTGTGATAAGATTTATTAAATCTTATATGGCATCTTGGGCAAGTGCTTGAGCTATTTTATTGGGAAATTGCACTTTGTTCGCATTTTGGCATGCCATTTTGTTGTGCTTTCCCATTTATCCATATTCCACTTTGTTGTTGGGTCATATGATATAGGTGTCTTACAATGTATGATATCACTATTCCTTCGAGTATAATTTTCTGCATTGTTAAGATGCTTATACTTCCATTTTGGACCTCTTTCGTGGTTAATGTTGGCTTATTTTGGCATTTTGTTGTGGCCACATATTGTTGATTAATCTGGTATATCATGATATTTTGATTTATGCTGTCCAAGTGAGAGAATATTGGATATTCTATGTATATGGACTAGCATAAATCAATTTTTGTTATAATTTTAATTGACATCGGATTAATTGGATGCCAAAAATATTGAACCATGTTATTTAGCCTATTTTCTGATTAATTATTGTATTAGGCTTATTTGTGATAATTTTATTATTAATAGATATGGGTTTTGGTTATTGTTATTGGGCTGAGCTATAATGAGCAGGTTTGGCCCATTTCATTATTAACTAGAGAAGCCCCTGCTCCTAACCAATTCAGTGTGGCTGTTACCCCATTGAGACAGAATACGCATTGTGGAACTGAAGGGGTGATAGGAGAAGTTTCTCTTTGCTGCTCATTTTCTCTGACAGGCCAAAGAATTAGATAGCTGTGGATTCATCAGTCTCTACTATTCCAAGTCATTCTGACGCCTAATCTCAATTATATCATCTATTTATCATTTATCATATTGAGAATTTGATTAAAAATTGCTTCAATATATACTACTGCTTTTATGTTTTAGGTAAGTTCATAGGAAAAAGAGGTGAGTCCCTTGGACCTATTTAATAACCCTGTCTTTCCTTAGCCAAAACATTCTTCAAAAACTCATGTTTCCGGTAGGTTCCCAAGAAAGAAAGATGTGTCATTTAGACCTGCTAAGAAACCTTGTCTTTCCTTAGCTACAACGTTCCCAAAAAACATTTTTGTAGAAGCATATAATTATCATCAAACTTTTACAAATGTTTTTTTAATTATAAAAGAATAATTTTCACATGTAATAATAATTGAATTAATAAAAGAGTTACATTTTTATAGTGATTGAAAGCTCATTTTTAAAATCTGCATATGTATTCTCAATAATTACATTTTTCCCAAAAATATGTTTTAGACATTTATGGCACATAAAGTGGATTGAAACTTAGAGTTTTACAAAACTAATTGAGATTCAATGACATTCATGAACATTCAAACAATTCTAAGAATATTAACAACTATAACACTAAAAGCATATGAACATGATAACAATATGAATCAAAACAAGAATTCATAACACATAAACAACTACAACATGTAATCATAACAAAACTAAAGATCAGACTTTCATTCTTCCTTCCAAGTTCACCTTAAGAGCATATGACTTAAAAGATCCATCCATTAGAATGAGGATCTACTTATAACTCTACACTAATTCTCATAATTATACTTCTATTCCTACCTCAAATGAAAAACAAAACTTTCAACTATGAGAATGTCTAGCTCCACTTTTTCTAGCCAAAGGCTTGGGAGGTTGAGAGGAGAGAACTCAAGTGAGTTAGTGTAAGGAAAATTGAGAAATAAGCTTGGTATTTATAGGCATAGGGGGGTGGCCAAGGCTTCATTTTTGGTGGCAATGATTACCAAATTGATGGCAAATGATGGTGGTATTTGGAGGTTGCAATTCTAAACTTTTTCTTTTGTTATTTCTAGATTTTTCTAGGTTGTTTGTGTGCAGGTTATGTCAAAATAGGAGGGAGAACTTAATTTATGTAGTGAAAATAGACTTAAGTGTGAGGTTGTGAGCATTTAGATAAGAGTTACGTTGCCATAACCATGCATTTTGGTCATAAAAGTATGCATTGTGTCCAAGGCTTATTTTACACATATGACAAATGCAATATTAGGGAATCCTATGCTAGAGAACTCGAATTACAATGTAGGCTTAGGTGGCGTCATTTTTATTTGCAGGTTTGATAGAAGATTGAGCTCAAAAATGCAAAACGGTTTTTTACAATTTTCCAACAAAAACAAGTTTTTGTTCTTTTTTGTTCTTAACCTAACCCAATCAAACAAAATACAATATTGGGTTCCCATCTTATTGACTATGTGCCCTTAAGCTACTTTAGGCGTAACTCATCAATCGTAAAAGTTTCATGGGTCAAAGCCTAACAAATCACTTGTAATTGGGCTTTTAGAGTTTTTAGGCCCAACAATTATAGGCTTCGAGCCATGGAACATCTCCTTTAATCATAAGGATCATTTCCTAATCCATAGACCATACTCTAAATTTTAGGACATATCCTTAATCTGTAGGACACTGCCCTAAAACTTAGAAATCACACAACTTAATCAGTACAACTAGGTGATCTTTATTCTAACTATATAATTCTGAAACTCATTTTGGAAACATAGAAAAACTAGGATGTTACACAAACTGCACCAACCACCACTATAGTGGTCCCTGACCACCATAGTGGTAGCAGAAATGTAGGTTCTGCATTTTAAAATGTCTTTCATGTATTCAAAGGAGTTTTTGATATCTTGGGTGGGTCCTGGGGGATCTTAGGACCATACTAGACCTGTCTACAAACACGTGAGCCTAAGACATCAATTATGTTAAAGGAGGGTGGTGGTCAGAGATGGACACTGACCAGAGATATGGGCAATGATGGCAAAGTAATGAGAGATGAGTGAGACAGGAAACGTAAAAAATCATGTTTTGTTGAAAGAAAGAAATAAGAATAGAGTACAAAAGGGAATTTTCATAAAATTAATATTAAATTATAAATATAAGCAACAATTGTAGTTAATTTTAACCATTAGCTTTGATATTGGATGGTTGAGATTTTGTCACCAAGTGGTGATGACAAATTCATTGATCGCCATGTGAGAAATCGTCATATTTGAAGGCAGCTTCTTATGTAGTTACTGCAATTTTATCACTATCATAGTGACAAAATTTCAACCATTCAATGTTAGATGGAACAGTTCAAATTAATTAAAATTAGTATTTATATTTTCATAATAAATAATTTTATAGATTAATTACCACTCTACCTTTTTTTTCTTCCCCTTACAACACTATTCTTTACCTTTTTCACTTGGCCAACCTCTCACCGCGATTTCACCACCATCCAGTGCCAACCTTGCTCTCCACCACCATTACCGCCGTCCTATTACCATGTTAAAGACCACCTCTTGAGAACAATCTCGAAGAGCGTAGTTGCCACTGTCCATGACATCGACATTGACATCGACGACTAGATCTGGGCAAAAGTGGACCAAAGTGAAACTCCTCATAATCCACCCTTCCTTCTTCGTCCCTATCTTATGTGTTTAGTAAATCTTGGCGTACTTATACTCCAACGGTATCTGGAGCTCTAGAAGTCGTTTCTTGATGTTCACCTAGTCTGAGTATCCATGGTTCTCCTTGTCAAAGAACTGAACAAAGCCTGAATCATTATCTCCCTAGCTTTTTTCATCACCAAAGATGCCAGCATCGTGTGACCCATTGTCACCATAGGTCCCAGGTTCATCTCCTTCTTCTTCGGCTTCACCCCATCGATGCAAGAAAAAGGTACAATAATAGAAGAAAGGAAATGCTAAATGGAATTCGATTTGGTAAAAGAAAAAGAAAAAGAATGTGTGTGTGTGCCCACGCGTTAAGGGACCAAGTTAGGTATTATTGTTGAACTGGGAAAACATTAAATTATTTTATTAGGGATTGAATATTCTTATGCCTTCTACGAATTGCAAATTTTTTTTATTTTTCTGGCTTTGTGAGAAGGTCGAAGGGGAATTGGGGAATTCAATGAAATGCGAAAACAACTATGAACAATGAAGATGATGAGCCGGGGACGATCGTGAGAGAGTACATAAACGGCTATGAAGTAGATGATTATTAGTTATGGGTCCTATTTCAATTCTATCAAAAATAGGGTACTTATTCTTGAAATTATTATTTATTAGTCCTATTTCAATTCTATCGAAAATAGGGTAAGTATTCTTGAGAAATTCTCAAAGTATGGAGGTAGGAGGTTGATGGAAATGATACTACCTAGTGGCAAGAAAAATAGTTGGCGGAGGAAACAACAATGGTATCCACTTAGGTAGCGATGGTGGTGGTGCTATAGGGTAAGGAGTTGTGGACTGTGATAAGGTGAGAAAGGTGGGAGCAAAAGAGAAAAAAAAAAGATAAGGTGAGGATAAAACATCTTTTTTTGTTTTATTATTTTGATAGTTTTTTATGGGTGAATATTTTGATATTATTAGTCACCATGGTGGTGACAAACTTATAGGGTACCATGTAATGTTTGAAAATTAATATCACAAAAATTTGTTTTATTATTTTTTAGGTGAATATTTCTATTGCATAAAGTTATAGAGTTTAATTTCTATATACTGTCAGTGTAAAATAGTTTTACGCTTAATTCCATAAATCACCATTACCTTTCATCATTTATAAAACTCTACGCAATTGTTTGGATCTATGGAAAATGGAGAGATGAAAATCGGGAGGATAGAAAATGAGTGAAAAAACAAGTTTTCTCCTTAACATAAGCTAAAAGAAAAAGAGAAAAGTTATGTGGGCCCCATCTTAAATTTTTTCTCTCCTTCCTTGCAAATATGATGAAAAGTTCCAAAGAAACATGTCAAAATGTCATATCTATCCTCATAAATGACAGTGTTAACCCTTTCAACAAATAAAATAGCAATGGTATTTATGTCATTCTATAGCATCTTTATTTTCTTTCTTCTCATTTGATCTCTAGTTTTCTCTTTCTATTTTTCTTCCTGTCCATTTTTTCTTTCTATTTTCTTTTTACTCATTTTCTTTTCTCATCCAAACATACCACAAACCTACCCTTGGAGGATTAGAGCAAAACAAAAAAAAAAAAAATACGCCTAGGGGAGGGAAGTGCATCACAAGTTATGGCTTGTTTGTTTTGATGTTTGGGTGATCAAAAGTACTATTATTGAACTACAAATGGATTTGCAAAGCAACCATTATGTTTGGTTTACATTTTGCTATTAGCAAACTTGCTTCTGGAGGCTTCAAAATTATTTTTGTCCATAGCAACTACAAACATACTTTTCATTATACTTCTACCAAACTAAAATGTCTAATATTTTACTTTACCCTCTTTTGAAATTATACCATGTCCTTTTAGTAATTGTATATCTAAAAGTAATTTTATCTTATCCTTTTCAAACAAAAACAATTCTTGAATAGTGGATTGATAAAGTTGAGTGGAGCGGAGTAGGATTTTAAGTTGTTTCATTGTTCGAATTCACAAAATTTAGATACAATGGAGTGGAGATGGATGGATTCCATTCTATTCAATTCCATCAACTTTTCTTAAATATCTTTCCCTCAGATTGGGAGGAATAAGATGAAACACAATATACCCAAACAATGGAGTGAAGTAATTATTTCGCCCCGCTCTACTCTACTCCATTCTATTTTATTCCACTGTGTTCCACTATGCTTCATTAATCCAAAGATACCCATAGGGTATGTTTGGATTTATGGAAATGAATAGAGTGAAATGGAATGAGATGAAATGTATTAAAACTCTGTTAGATGTTTAAAAAAAATGGATGAAATGGAATAAAGGTGGATGAAATGGATTCCATCCAATTCCATCATTCTTATTCTCCTCTTTCCCTTCCAATTTGGCCGAAATGGAATGAAATCCCCTCTTTTTCTATTTTTTTTACTCATAAAATTACGTTATATTCCATTGGCTTTTTTACTTAGAAAAATAAAAAAATGATTACTTATGGATGTACACAAGTTTCAACATTATTTACCAATATAATCTTTTTTTTTTGTTAAAGGAATACGTTTAACATTCAAGCAAAAAAAAAAAAAAAAGTTCAGTTCTCATGTAATACTTTTAAGAGTCAAATGTATTGTGCATATTATACCACATTGATACAGAGACTAACACACTGACAGAACGAGTTTCGAGACTAATTTTTCAAACATATTACTTGCTTTTTGGATGAATGTATTACTTGCTTTTTTTCAAACATAATATGTTTGACACTTAAACGTATTGCACACAAATAGAAACACCTGAGAAGAAAATTACCAAGCTAGCGTTTAATTAACTCAACTAATTTCAAATTAAAGAAAGTGTAGTACTATATGTGGTAAAAAGGAAAGCGAAAAAGGACACAATTCGGTGCATGAGATATGCATTGATATACACTTAGATGTGTTCATTAATTGTGATCCTTTATAATTAAATATGTAAACATGTAAAATACTTAATAATAAAATATTCATAGAAAAATAAAAATATTTTACGCAATTGTGTGATTCCTTACAATTAAAAATGTGTTATGAAATATTATTCATTTATAAATGTCCATATCTTTAGCTGATTTAGTTAAGATTTGATTAGATCAAATAAAATTTGTTATGATTTGATGTGATGCTATATCTTTTTTTCTTTGACTATAAATAGCCCTTTGGGTGCTCTATATACAATACCTTTTAGTTTATTAATGAAACTATTCTTTCTCTTCTTCTCCATTATACTCTTTATTCTTATTTTTTATAACACGATATCAGCACGACTTTGCTTTCAAAGTGAAGAAGCTCGTTAATACAATGCAAGCATAATTGCTTCTTTTAGGATTCTTGGTTTATGGTGTGAAATTAAGAGAGCATTCAATGCTAGCCACAATTATTTTCCAGTGTTGCTTACACTTACGGAGGCACTTGTTCTTGGTTGCTTTTTCTTTCCCCTATATTATTATTATAGCATGGTATATGGTGGTGAATAAGAAGGTTTGAGGTAAGACATCCTAACCATATTTATCTTATATATTATATGTTAAGATTTATCTTTACTCAATGGGTCCTGAGACTAATACACAAGAATTATTACATTCCCATAAGTAAATTGCAATCGTTCCTAGAAGTGAATGAGAATTGTACGAAAATATGGATAATTATTCCTTAAAATGAATGAGAATTATATAGAAAATAGATAATCATTTCCTAAAGTGAATGCATCTAAATTATTCAAAATTATCCGAGAAAATTATAGTAGATTTATTTCCCTATTTAAGGAGATTTACGTATTCCCAGAAGTGAATATATCAAAAAATTATTCCCCAAAGTGACCGAATCTATTCTTCACACCACCTAGAATGTTTGACATTATAATCTAGAATAAGTTTGTATATTTCCTAGAAGGAACATTTTCATATTTATATTCCATGAAGTGGATGTATCTCCAAGGATAATTTTGAATATTTGCAAAATATGACTTTTTAATTTTGAGTATTTAAATTAGATACTCATATTCTCCTGAAGAGAATAAAGGATTATGTTTAAATATTTTTAAAAAATTCTGTTGATCTTTTTGATAAAGTACAAAGAAGAGTTGTGAGTCCATTACGATAGCACTTGTAGTTGCATTATTAATAAATATATGTTAAAAAATATTCTTGACTTCTAGTTCTAAAATGTGCTCCTGGAGTAGCACTGTCAAGAAAAGGGCTTTATAAGATATCAAATAATGAGTTTTCATGAAAAAAAAATTCATGAAACTTGCCTAAATGGCTCTACTCTATTCTCTGAAGTGAATGTGACAGAAAAAAATTATAACCCTAGAAGTGGTATCCGAGCCAATGGTTTGGTTTGGCCATGGCTATTTGTTTATGCTTGGATGCAATATCAACCCTTGGATAGAGCATTGGGCCAAGATTTTGTATTTGGTTTGTCCGTGAAAGCTTCCACTGAGGGGGGAGCAAACCATGTTGGACCTTACACTTTGGGGAAGATTGTTGGTTTCAAGTGTGATAAATGTGATGAATGTTATTTCTATAACATCAAAGTAAATTTGACATGTACCTATCGTACATTCAGATATTTGTTTGATTTTTATTAAGTATCGTTAAAGGAAAATGAGAAAATGCAAAGGTGATTCTTTTTCAAGATATATTATTAAATTATTTCATGAAATAATAATATATGATACTAATATTTTTGGGGTAATTGTGATACATGCATTTATATCACTATCATGTCATGACAAATTTCTTTTCACTTACATGATATGTTAATGCTTTGATGACATATTTTGATTGTTTTCATCTTATAATAAGATAATAAAATCTTAACTCGATTATTAGTTTTGTGAATATGATTGAAGACTCCAGAAGAGCTACTATCATGTTTTTCGAAGAAACAAAATTAACTATAAATATTAATATCATCCTTGGTAGCAAGATGATTAAAGGCTCCAGAAGAGCTACTATTATGTTTTCCAAAGAAACAAAATTAATTAGAAATATTAATATAATTCTTAGTAACAAGATGAATGAAGGCTCCAAAAGAGCTAGTATTTTATTTCCTGAAGAAATATAAATGATTATCTACTAGCTACAAAAGTAATAAAGAGACTTAATGAGTGTCAAAGATATTCGCTTAACTGGATATCATATTGTGATAATGAGTATACCTCTATATCACAACTTGTGCTTCAGGTAGAAAAGTTGCTTTGGAAAATCTTGTCTGCACTTTCTGCCAATCTATAGTACTAATATGAGTACAATTGAATCATTATATGCTATTGTAAACCAGATGTTTTCTAGTACAGATGATTTTACCTTTTGGCATGACTGGTTAGGACATCCTGGAGCAATAATAATGTAAGAAATTACTGAAAACTCATATGAGCATTTGTTAAAGAACTAGAAGATTCTTCATTGTAATGAGTTTTCTTGTGCTGCTTGCTCTACAAGTAAATTAATTATACCGCATTCACCAGCAAAGATTGGATTTAAATCTCTTAAATTCCTAGAAGGAATTTAAAGTGATATACGTGGATCAATTCATCCACTATATGGACCTTTCAAATATTTTATGATTTTAATATATGCATCTATGAAATGGTTACATGTGTGGTCGTTATGATTTCACAACTTGAAGCTTGCAATATTAATTATGCAAATTATTAAGGGTACAATTTGCTATAATCCAATCAAAACAATTTATCTTGATCATTCTGGTGAATTTATTTCTTAAGCTTTTATTGCTTACAGGCCAATATTATAAATGTTGAACATCTAATTATGTTCACATATAGAAAAAGTTGGCTAGCATAGTTAACTTATAAAAGACCTCTAATTAATTGCTAGACCGCTTGCTCATGAGAACAAATCTCTCAATTTTTAGTTGGGCACATATTATTTTATAGCACTTATTTCTGTAAGGCTAACAAATTGTCAATAATTGTTCCCTGACAATTGCTTTGGCCTGCATCCAAAAGGTTCCCATTTAAGAACTTCATAAGTGCAGGATATGTCCTAATTGCCATATGGGACTCCAAAGAAAATTGGTGATGTACATTGGATATGATTCTCCTTTATGGTCAAATACATTCAAATATAAATGGGAGATGCTTTTAGGACTCAGTTTGGGAGAAATAATGTTTCCAACATTAGGGGGAGAGAGTAGACACAGCTAGAAAAGAAAATAAATTGGAATGCATCAATATTCTATTTAGATCCTCACACAAGGCAATGTGAACTAGAAGTTTAAACGATTATACACTTGTAAAGAATAGCAAATGAAATGCCATATCCATTTTTTATGATACAAAAGGGTAACTAAATCCTATATACCAGCTGAAAATGCTCCAATCTGAATTGATGTCCCTGTTGGACAATTGGTCAATGTAAAAATTGCATGCCAGAAGCATGATAGACCAGTCAATTCCAAAAGGAAAAGGGGGCAAAGAGGCCAAGTGATGTTATGAAGGCAAATGATACTCTTCCCGTTAAAGAGAATAGAGACATAGAAATGACATTGTTGCAGTCCAAAATTTTGATATATTTGAAATGCTAGAAGACGTTTAGGTACCTGAATAAAAACATTAAAAATGATGAGTTCTCAATAGACTATGTCCCAATAGGAAAAAAAGGGTGGAATTGACAACTAATAATTGTCGACAATATATTTGCATACAATATAATGCTAATATTATGCATGAAAATGAGGATCTTGGTCCAAGAATCATTGAAGAATGTTTATGTAGAAATGATTGGCCAAAAAATAGAAAGAAGCCATGCAGGCTGAATTAGACTCACTTGCAAAGTGTGAAATCTTTGGATTTGTAGTCCAAACACCCAAAAGTGTGAAACCCATGGGATACAAATGGGTATTTGTGAGAAAAAGAAATGAAAAAAATGAAATTGTACGCTATAAGACTCTACTTATAGCACAAGGTTTCTCATAAAGACTTGGTATTGGTTATGGCAAAATGTATTCCCCAGTGGTGGATGCAACAATGTTTCAATGTTTGATTAGCTTATTTATACATAATAAGCTAAATATGCATATGATAGACATTGTCATAGCCTATCTATACAATTCATTAGATAATGATATTTACATGAAAAATCTCTGAAGGATTATAGATATCAATATCATCTAACGAACATCCCCAATGTAAGTACTCAATCAAGTTGCAAAAATCTATATATGGTCTAAAGCAATCTGGAAGGATGTGGTATAATTGTTCCAATGTGTATTTGATTAAGAAGGGGTTTACAAATGATTTCATTTGCCCCTACGTTCATATCTAGATTCATTATAATAACTGTATATATTGATGATTTGAATATCATTGGAACTCCTGAAGAAGTTCACATAGTCATAAAAGATCTAATGGAGGAGTTTGAGATGAAAGATCTTGGAAGGACAAATTTCTATCTCGGCCTGCAGCCCAAGCATTTAACAAACAAGATGTTTGTTTGTCAATCAATTTACACATATATAACTCTTATGAAGTTTTATATCGATAAACTGCATATATTTTCTTCAGGTGTATTAGTATGCAGGATATTTATCAAATCTGCATAAAGGCAGATATCAAACAGGTCTCTTTCACTTATGGAAATATAATCATATCCTAGAGATACACAAGATAGACTATAACCACTATTTCTTCAAATCACAGAGAAATTAGTGCAATACATGAAACTCGTGAATCTTTTTGGTTTAAGGCAAGGGATCTACATGTTCAAACTATCATGTAGATTCTTTTAGAAGAAAATTACACAACTTTACCTAAAGACAATATGGTTTAGATAGTTCAACTAAAGAGAGGAACTAATGTCAAGTTTGTTCAAGTGATAAAGTTACTATCTATTTCTTCTTTTTAGAAATGGTGTACATAATTAGAATACACCAATTATAAGATTTTAAATGATACTTTAAAGAAGGGGAGAAATATTGTACTCTTTTTCCTTAATCAAGTTTTCTATCCCACGGGATTTTTTCTTGATAAGGTTTTTAACGATGCAGTTCCATATTTTCACTATGAGGATATTATACTCTTTTTCCTTCACTAAGATTTTTTTCTCATTGGATTTTCTTAGTAAGGTTTTAATGAGGTAGATACTTGATGGACATCCAAGTGAAAACGTTATGAAATATTATTCATTTATGTATGTCCATATCTTTAGCTGATTTAGTTAAATTTGATTAAATTAGATAGAATCTGTTATGATTTGACGTGATATTATATTTTTCTTTTTTTGGCTATAAATAGCTCTTTGGGTGCTCTATATACAATACCTTTGAGATTATCAATTAAACTATTCTTTCTCTTCTTCTCCATTATTCTCTCTATTCTTATTTTTTATAACAAAATGCACTATAAGTTAATCTTATTTCAAGATTTTAATGAACTTATTGTCCTCCTTGTGTTTTTATTAGTGATAAATTAAAATGAATATGTAAATTGCAAAATATATTATCTATTACACATTCTAACTATATATACTCTATTACACATTCTACCAATATACACTCTTTTTTACTTATATTTTAATATTGCAGTAAATAATATGTTTTGCGAATTGCATATTTGTTTCTTGATTTTTGATTGTGAAATGTATACTTTCTTTCAAAATAAACTTTTTCAAGTTAGTCATTGAAAAAATAGAATTTGACAAATTGGCCTTTCAAAAAAAAAAAGTCATGATCATTCACAATTAAAAAGATAGAGAAAGTTAGTCCCTCTTTAATATTTTCAAAAGGTTTATAGTACAAATAAATCTTAATTAATTTGTAAAATAGTTCACGTTGATTGCTAATAAAAATATAAATAGGATAATAAGTTTATCAAAATCTTGAAATGAGATAAACCTATTGTGCATTTTTGATTGTAAGGGATCACACAATTGTGTGAAATATTTTTATTTCTCTGTTAATATTTTAGTATTAAGTATTTTACATGTTTATATATTTAATTGTTAGGGATCACAATTAATGTGCATATCTAGGTGCACTTCAGTGCACTCTATCTCACGCGCCTAGTTGGCCTTTTTGGCTTTGCTTTTAGCGCATATTGTACTGCATTGTTTTTAATTTGAAATTAACTGAGTTAATTAAAGGTTGGCTTGGTAGTTTTCTTGTTAGGCATTTTTATGTGTGCGCGATACGATTAACCGTAAAACGTATTATGCCTGAAAATAAAGCAAGTAATATGTTTAATTGTGCAACAAAAAATCATTCTTCGAACTCGTTTTGTTAGTGCATCAGTCTCTATGTCGGGGTGGTACAATGTGCACAATACTTTTAACTGTTAAGTATATTATATCAGAATTGAATCCATTTTTTTTTCTTGACTATTAAACATATTCCTTTAATGAAAAAAGGAGTATAATGATAAATAATGTTAAAGCCTTGTACATCCGGAGCTAATCATTTTTATATTTTTATTTTTTGGTAAAAAATCTCTATATCATTACTAAAGTATCTAAAAAATTGAAGAAAATAATTATATCACTCTATTTTATTTCACGGCATTCTATTTTATTTTATTCCATTTACTCTGCTATTTACTACCAATCCAAACATATCATTAAACTTAATTTTGCAATATAATTTTCAAATCCAAATTAATTTTTTCAATTGCAATTCTATTAAAAGTGATTCTTTAAGCTTTAATCTATACTAATAAATAAAGAAGATTGAGGTTGATACCTTTATTATATTTCCATGTTTTCCCACTTAATTTAACTTTTTCTCGTCTCCACCCTATATTATTCCCTTTTTTTTCTCATGTTTATGCAGGTTCCCTTTGCTCCTCTAAAATGTTAGGGCCTAATTTTTAAACAGTAATAAATATTTTATTTTATAATTATAATTTTATTTTCAATAATCCAAGTAACTCACTTCTTTTATTTATCCCTTTATTTCTTCTCCTATTTTTTACGAACCCACACTAATAAAAAAATGCGGAGTCGCTAGTTCTTTTAACTAATAACTAATACAATTGCAAACCACGGCAGACACACAGGAGTGTCTTACTTCAATGGTGGAAGACAACAACAAACACAATCACAGAGTGACACAACATCACTCTTCTTAACACGGAAGCAAAGTAAGGTTCAGAGAAGGAGAACGAACGCGAATTCTTCGAAGAGAGAGACCCATCGATTGTAGTTACAAGTAATTCCTTCCGCCTATACCTCTCTCTTTATCCACTTCCCTTCATTTCAAACGATACTTGTTCATGTTCACCCGTGTTTGCTTAAAGGCTCTGCAATTGTCTCTTTTTTTTTTTTTTGTAACTGAATGAAAAAAAAAAGGCTTGTGAGGGAAGAGGCTGAATTTCTCACTCGCATGCCCTTTTTTCTTAAAAAATAAAAAGAAAAGAAAATGAGAGAGAAAAACCTATCCTACTATTCTTGCCAATAATGACTGTGGTCAGCATGTACTTAACTTGTGACTGGCTTTGTATTGCGTTGAGTTTATGAAAAGAGTGGTGTTATCACGGGGTAAGGGACACTATGTCGTCGACTCACACCCCATTTACTATTGGATGAGATGTGAGTCGACATAGTCATCTTATGAGTATAAATAACATTTTTCTTATGAAAAATACATTGTAGTTTTCTTGGCCATTGGATTCACTAATTTTCATTGAAATTAAAAACTGCATCATGTTGCTGGCTGGTGAAAGTGTTCATTATTATGATTTCGGAATGTTTTGAAATGTTCGTTTCTCGACCCTTTTGGGCGACTCTTAAATCCTATGAAATGATTCACATGTTTATTTTCTATTGGCATTGGTGGCGATAAAGCCGGAGTAATAGGCGTTGATGGGATTTTGCGCTGTACACGGTTATTCAAGTTCAAAATTGTATATCTAAGCTGAGTGGGATTTTGGATGAATTTAAGGTTTAGATGTCTAGCTTAAGTAGAAAAAAGAATTAGACACATTAGGGCTAGATTTTTACCTAACATGTGCAAGCCCACGTGTGTGAATAACATGTTCATGATTTTAGTGGGTTAGGTTTCTGTCCTTTTTCCACTTGTAATTAGACTCTTGAATCGTGTATAGTAGTGTAAGAGTAGTCATTGTCTGCAACAATTACTGGTTTTCCCAACTATGATGCTTTTTATGGATGCTTCTTTTGATATTCCTCATCATGGCAGTTTGTTTTATCAATGAACTATATGACGATTCCCCAGTGGCAACTATATGTAACTTGTTTGATTTTGTTTTTGTTTCTGCTTCTTTTGTCTCCTTTCAGGGAGATAGAAATGGGTTCTTGGGCCGCAGCATCTGTTCTGACTAATCAGTTTATTCAATTTTCTACCACCACCGCTGAATCTTCCAGGAACTCTGAATTGGGTGCCAGTTTCCGTAAAATCTGTAGAAGTACAAAGAAAGGAAAGTTCAGTCTCTCTTTTGCTGGAATCAATTATGAAGTTGTGAGTAAAGTTGCAATCAAATCAAGCCGAGAAGTATCATATTTTCAAAATGAACAAGAAGAAGGAACTTGGGAAGAACCGGATATTGGCACTGACAGTGACTCTGATGATAAAGAAGATGGGAATGAGAGCCTTGGATTTGAAAGTGATTGGGAAGAGGAAGAGACAAAGACTTCAGGTACTACTGATGTTAATATAAATTCAAGGGACACGTATGAGGAGCTTATTAAGAAAGGTACCTTTCTTTTGTCCTATTTTTTGTTCTCTTTTGGAATACTAACATAGAGGTTTTGAAAACCAGACCAGAACCTGACCATCCCAATAAATTGATGTGGCAACTGTCCTATCATTTGGACTGAACCAACCAAAAGAATGGAAATTGAGTTTGGACTGGCCAAAAGCGTCACCAATTTATTAAAAAAAGGCTCGGTCTATATTTTTTAAAATTCAAGTAATTCCAGTATCATGGTCCGTTCGCTAACTAAACCTCAAGCTTCATTATGTCCGACATTGCTAAAGGAGTGGATCCTGACCATTGTTTTATCACTTAAAAGACCGCTTTTGTTGCTGCTGTGTTTTTCTTTTCTTTTTCTCCAAAAAAAGAAATTGTACACTATTTTCTTTTATGAGAATAAAAAAGAAAATGAGAAGGAATATACTAGCTTAGATTTTTGCAATTCACTTGAATGCATGACAGTGACAACCAATCCTTGTCCTTCTAGGTGAAGTCATCTAAGATTAGGTGACATTATAGTGTCCTATAGTGAACAAAGAGTAATTCTATCTATGCATTCATTTCTAATTCTATCTTATCTAGTGTGTCGACACAGCCAATGTGACATTCTCATCTTTCCAACATTGAGTTTATTTTTCTTGTTGGCTTTTTCATTGTCTAACATTCATTACCATACAATATCGTCGGCCTTATAGCTGTGTGGTAAAATTTTCTCCAAATCTTGAGTGATACTTTTTTTATCACACCACTTGAATCATTCTTGTATTTCATCTTCTAGATTTGAATCCCATGATTTATGTCCTCCATTTCATACTAACAAGGATCATATGCAACGACGATAAGTGAGTTGTACTCTTAAGGAGTGAACCAAAGATTTAATCTTGCAGAAGAGAATTATTAGAAAGGCCTCCAAGTAGTGATAGTGTCCGAGCAGTTAGTCTCATAACAATTCTTATGGGGATACCCTCGTCACTTTAATGCATGTATTAATTATTTTATATATAATTTTTATGTCATCCAGTTTGACTAACAATTAAACTAGTTGAACTTGCTTGGCCCTGAACTGCTAACTGCAAACCTTATTAGTTTGATGGCCAATCCAGGTTTTGAAAGCATTGCTTTGCATATTTTCTCCCTCTTTAGTGTTTGTACTTGTTGCCTTCAATGTGATCTTAGGCTTCCACAAGTTCCCAATTATGGAACATGTCCACTGAACATAAAAATGCTGAAAGAAGGTAGATAAGTATATTGTTGAATATCTTCTGACCTGGGACAACAATCTGCTACTATAAGTATATATTCTCATTATTGCAGAGGTTGAACAGCTTTTGGAACCAGAAGAAAGAGCAATATTGCAACAGAATGTGACTCCTAACTTGGAAAACATATCTACTGTAAGTCTGTGATTCTGCATCTGTTTATCCTTGTGTGCACTTGCTTATATAAACTTAAACTCTTAATATCATATTTTCAGGAAAAATGGAGCCCACTGCACACTCTTGCTCTATCAATGCAGATGAGTTGCATGGATAAGCTTCTTGAAAATGGTTTTGATATCGATTTTGTGAATAAGGTGAGTTTGTTTATGTCTTGTATGCGAGTATACGAGTATGTCCATTTGTGCATAGCATTCGCCAAATCTAAAATAAGACAATTTGGTCAAACAGGAAGGTCTCACTGCACTTCATAAGGCAATTATAGGCAAAAAAGAAGCTGTGATAAGCCATCTTTTACGAAAAGGTGCAAGTCCTCATGTTAAGGACAAGGTGAGGAAAACTTCTTCATGTTGCTGTCATAAACTGCCTGCTGTGTTCTGAAGTGTGCTTAGGTGTTTGTATGTTTGTTGCTATGGTAGGATGGAGCTACTCCACTTCATTATGCGGTTCAAGTTGGTGCCAAGCAAACAGTGAAATTACTGATAAAGTATAACGTTGATGTCAATGTTGCAGATAATGTCAGGGCTTATTTAAAGACAATCTTATTTTATTCATAAAGATGCTTCTTAGTTTTACTTCTTGTCTATGACTTATTTACATTTTTAATCTCTCAGGAAGGTTGGACCCCGTTGCACATTGCCATTCAAAGCAGAAATAGAGATATAGCAAAAATTTTGTTAGTCAATGGTGCAGATAAGACAAGGAAAAATAAGGTTACTTTGTTTTTCATTCCACTACCGAACTCACTGTTATAATAATTTAAAGACTAAATACTCAAATTAGTTTTCCTAAGATATACAGAACATCTAGATGGTTCTTAAAGATTTCGAATGTCATTTTGGTCCCTCACTTTTTCCAAAGGATTAGTCCCTCAATGTGCCTTTGGACATCCATTTTTTCCCAAAATTAATGTTTTATACTATAAAGAACCAAATTTATGTTTGAAATCTTTGCAAGACCTACTCAATGTCCATTGTACATTTTGGATGACTAATTTGAGTATTTACTGTTAATTAAATGGTTGTTTCTTTCAATCCTTTTTGGTTACTATTGGTGAAACAATAAGCTTGCTATCTTGTGACCTGGAGGTCACTAGTTCAATCTTGAAAATAGCCTCCCTACTTGTCGAGGTAAGGCTGCATAATCTACTCTCGCTAGATCCCACCTAGTGGGAGCTCTATGCAGTGGGCTGCCCTTGTAATCCTTTTGGGCTATAGAGTCCACTGAGACTAATAATTAAGTTGTTTCAGTTGTAAAGTGTAGAAAACCTCACTTCCATTTGGTTTAAAAGTTTTACTGTTATTAGAATTTGGTGAAGCTGGCTGCTTGTTTTGCTTGTTTTCTATTATTAAGTAACTGAGAAACTTGAGTTGGGTTTCAATGCCGCTAGCTTTAGTGAATTGTATGCAAAAATTGAATAAGGAATTTCCTCTTTCTCCTTGCTGTAAAAATTAATTGTTTGCTTATGCTGCAGGATGGAAAAACAGCGCTGGATCTAAGCTTATGTTATGGGAAAGATTTCAAATCTTTTGACCTTGCCAAATTAGTGAAGGTGGTTCCAGCTGACAGAGCTCTATGATGCGGAAGATGCAATCGGCCAGAACACGATTGAAGTTTGAGGTGCAGGATATCTGCAGCTAATCAGCACTGAAATCCTCTTGGCATCTGGCCATCTTTGGAGATCTTGGACTGCTCATTTTGAAAATGATGAAAGTTTCGATGGTACTATTCGTTATCTTCTGCATCAATGATTTCTCAGAACATTATTGGAGCATAGTTCTAGTTGGCTAGATAGTCCTGTCAAAACCGCACACACCTCGTCCAGAGTATAAGTCTGAGTATTGAGCTGCAGACCCATAGTGCTGAGCAATTTAGTGAGTTATCCAAGATGAGCTATTCAAGGCCCTGCTCTTCGGGGATAATTATTTCAAGTAATACTGGGTGCTTATGTTCTGTTGGTAATGAATTGCACCTAGTGGACTTGCTACGTAATTTTTTGTTCATGTAAGTTTTGCTATTGAAAGTTGTTTATAAACTTTAAATGATAGATTAATATTTGATTCATGATTTAATTGGTTTGATATTTGATTGGATTTTATTTGCTGAGGTTTTTTATCTTCTACTTTTTGTGAATTGTGGACTTGTATGCTTGGAAGCATAAATTTACATTTTGCATGTTTTGATTTTTCCTATTCTAGGCCAGGTAATAATAATAATATTTTCCGACTTGACTTGTTCGTTTTTATCTGTGTGTGAACTATTTCACTATTTATTGATCAAATAATCTTATCTAAAGGGTAAACAGATTAAGCACCCAATCCAAACAGTATACAAAAGAAAAGTTTTCGTTTCCATCGTAGATATACTATTATTATTTGGTACATGACCAAAAAGAAAACAAATGGAAAAACCTATCTCAATAAATGAGCGGCCATCAAGTTCCCAAGGAGGACAAGGTGTATATCTCTCTGTGATATTAACCAAGTAGGATCCTTGCTTGCTAAAACAGTGTCCAATTTAGCAAGAAAGTGAGTAGCAGAGATACTTTCTCAAAGCACGTCTTATAAGGAGCATTTCCAATTATGTTGAATCAAATATTTGATGTCATGCATTAAGCTACGGTAAACATGAAAAGAAAACTCATCTTCTTAAGTCAATAGGTGTAGAATTTCAAGACAATCCACCTTACAAAGAATATTTTGAAACTATAGTTCCAAACCATAGTTAATCTCTTGTGAACGGCTAGCAGCTCAACACATAACTTATCTATGATCCTAATAAAGCCCAAGAAGCCTTCAAGTCAGTTGAGTTGATTTCACATCCACACGTTGATCTCCATATTTTACTCATTCAAACATTAGAAAATTGTCATGTACTAACATAAAGTATGTTATGTACTATAAGATTAGGGTGTTTATTATGTCTATTGTAATCATAGGTAGAGGAAAATATCCTTTATCTAACATAGTACTTTCGATATAAATATTTATTGATTGCAACACTAATTAGTTAATTTTAATTTATATTAATTGCTAGAGTTTAAATACTCTCATTAAAAAATATCTGTTGTCGTTATTTAACCATTCTTTTAAATTAACAATATTGGTTTTCCATAATTTCTATAATAATTAGTATGTCATATATATATATATATATATTAATATTATAGTCGCAAGTTTCAATTTCTTATAACTTCATACTTTTTGTGTGGTAGGATTTTTTTCTAATTTACATTTCAATGATTTGTTTTTATATAATTGTATTTAAAAAAGGTTTTACAAGCTTGGGAATATTAAAATTGTTGACAATATTGTCATAGCTTTTCCCAAGAAACAAGCTATTTAATAGAATTATGGGTGGCTTGATCTATTTAAACTTGACCCAAGGTAGCACCGTAAATTAAAAGGAGTGGGTTTAAACGTGCTAAGACACTATATTAGTGGCTCAACCCATTTAAGATTGGTCCACGGGCTTAAATTGGCCAATCCATTTAACCTTTCTAAAATTAAAAAAAAAAAGTTATGGGAAAAGGGAAAAATGTATAAAGCAAAAATTCAAGTTTTTTAAATAAGAATTAAAAAAAATGCAAAAATAAATGAAACATGGATATTTAACTTAAATATTGTAATTTGTAAAGTGCTAAAAATTAAATTTTTATTATTTTTAAAATAAATAAATGGGTAAACGGGTCGACCCTAGCCTATTTAATCCATAGGTTAGAAACAAATTAGTTTAAATGGGTTATGGTTTCATTGACAGTGCATAAAAATTAAAGTATTTTATAGTTATATATTATTTCTTAGGAATTATAGTCATGTAAATTAGCCATCCTTTCACCCTAATTTTTTTTTTAAAAAAGATTGTCATGTATATTAATAAGGGAAAATTTCATCAACCTCTTATGAGATTTAGTGAAATTCTCCTTAGCTTCTCTCTATTTGTAGAATTTGCTGAGGAGATCCCTGAGTTTGTAAAATTATTACATAAATCTCCCATGGGTTTGTAAATTCATTACACCATCCCACTCTATTACACAATGAATAGTGCATTATGAAAGGTCAGTGCCATCCAAACAAATATAGGAGAGCGATAATGAATTTTACTAAATTACAAAAAAAATGAGTGTAATTTATTATATGAAAAATTTATGGCTCTGTTCTAGAGAGTGTTAGTCGTGCATAGCATAGGCATACTGCTAGTTTGCCCACATTTTATTATATAGTTTTGTATCTTGCTTTTTTGTTACATATATATTCTCATTAAGTAAAAGTCGATTTTGGTCCCTAAAATTGTAAGCGCATCCTTGAAAATTTAAAATTAACTCTATAGTCTTTAAAATTACAATCCGTAGGTCACTTTAATCCTTAGTCAAACAAATATTAGCCAATCATACTATTTTGTTAACATAGCACAGGGTTTTTTACTGATATAAATTATTTAGTATCGAATATTACGTGTATCCCCTGTATTCAATTCGTTTACAGAAATGTCCTGGTTTTAACATAATAGAAGTTTTATAATCGACTTCTTTTATAATACAACAGTCGACTATAGTCGACTTTCTATTCACCGTCGCTGACGTAAATAGTGAACACGCAGCAGGTGGCAGAGACTACAAACAAGTCGATCAAAGTCGAAACTACTTCACCTGTAACATACAAGTCAATCAAAGTCGACTTCTTAGCTATGAAGGAGACTACTTTAGTCGACTTCTTCCTTGGACAATGTAGTCGACTTTAGTCGACTTCTTCTTCCTGGGGAAGTCGAGCTTTGGTTGTGCATCTATAAAATGGCACCTTCCTTCCAACTTCAAGCAGAGAGATCGTAGTGGAAAGGCTCTGATAATTTTTTGAGAGAGGTGGAAGGAAGTGTTTTAATATTTTCATGGATTACTTATATCGTCTTAATTTTGTAGATCACATTGCGGCAAATTGATAATGCGGGTATGTTATTTAGTTTTAAATTTTTAGTATATTCTATTTTATGATTTTTATGTTGTGTAAAGTAAATTTTTAATTTGTGTAATTTAGAATGATTTGTAGAGAGTTAATTTAATTTTGGTTAGAAATTTATTTTTTTGATAATATGTATGTATATTTAGTTTTATTGTAGTTCTATAAATGTAGGTAGCTATGTTGTTGGTTCGTCCAAATTAGTAAGCTAGACTTTCTGTAATACAAGCTTGATAAATTTAATTTTATTATTTTGTTAAATTTATTTTGTGAGTGACATGGTTTTAGACTTTGTAAAAGAACTCTAGGATACATGCATTTTAGTTTTGTTATTTGTTAAATTTAGTTCTAGTTAATTTTATTTTTAGTGTTTGTAACTATAATAAATTTAATTTTATTATCGATTAATTTTATTGAATATGTAGCATGTTCTAACGTTAGTAAAGTTTAGTGCGATTTATATTTCTATGTTTACTTCGTAGGATTTAACAATGTCTTATATATATATATATATATATATATATATATATATTTTGTGATATAGGATACTCGGATTTTAAAAGCTAGGCGCGATAATAAAATGGTAGCACGGCATCCAGAGATGGAACCTTTTCTCGAGCGGTGGCTTACGGTATGTTCTTGATTAGTCCCAGCATTTGATTATGATTGGGCACTCATTAGTGCACTTGTGGAGCGGTGGAGGCCTGAGTCACATACTTTTCACTTTCCATACGGAGAATGTACGGTTACATTGGAGGATGTTGTGTTTCAACTGGGTCTTCGTGTTGATGGGCTTCCCGTGAGTGGCTGTATAGGAGCATGGGAGAAATTTTATAATCAGGATATATGGGTTTTATGTGCAAATTTGCTTGGAGCAGTTCCAGACGAGAAAGACATAAAAGGATTCTCCATAAATTTGAATTGGTTCTCAAAAACATTCAAGAGATTGCCACATAATGCTGATGAGCAAACGATTGTTCGATACACTAGAGCGTACATAATGGTTCTATTTGGTGGGATCTTGTTCCCTGATAAATCAGGATTTAGGGTGCATATGAAGTGGCTCCCTCTTCTCACAAGACTTCATCTTTATTGCGAAATACCTGACCGAGTGTCAAATCATTCTCCCCATCAATGCTTGAACCTGAACTAGACGCACCACTCACATCAAACCGCATTGCATCTAAATCCACTGCTGAGTAGTGACTAGGATGCTGTTGAGATTGAGAATTGGGCTGAGACTGAGACATTACATGCTCACCCAAGTTCTGCACATGAAACAACTGCTGATCTTCTTCAATATCATAGTTTTCCACTTGATCGGGGTCCTCGTCTTCATCATTATCATCATCTTTGATGTGCACAATAAAATCAAAATCGCCAAGCAGGACTAACTACGCTATTGGCTGCAGTTTAGAGTTGGTGGATCTTCATTCCGCCTAGCAAAGTGTTGAAACTTGGAGAAGATACCTCATGGCGGAAACTTCAAGCGATGGGCCAACATTAGATGTAGGAAGTGATGGATGGGAGGTGAACCTCGAGGCTAAAGGACCATCTTGGAGCTCAACAAATAACAGCTCTATTGTGCGAGCTTGAAGCCAAGAAACGAGTTAAAATAGCTGAACATATGATCAACGTGCTCATCTTTCCAAGTAAGCCATCTTCTATGTCGGATTAGATTCGCCAATGTCCTTGAGCATCCGATAGAAGATTTTGAAACTTGTGTGTTGTTTCCTCATACTCCTCCAATATTAGCTCTTGTAATTATAACAGACTAATTGGTGGCTGAACAACCAACCAAGCTTGATTCTCACTACAAAATGTCTCTCCCTCAACTGTGTTTATAATCTCACCATTATAGTGTATAAGAACATGAATATAGCTCTCTGCCATTTCTCTACGAACAACACTCGATCTGTAATTTTTTGTAATGGCAAACGTCGAAGTCTTAGAGCCTTCTATTTATACTGGCAAAGGATGCGTCGAACGAAAATCGATTATAGCAGACTTCAGAAGTCTACTATAATCGACTTCTGTATGATGAAAAAGTCGATTATAATCGACTTCTGCGTTGAACGAACAATCGATTATAATCGACTTCTGCGTTGAACGGAAATCAATTATAGTAGGCTGCAGAAGTCTACTATAATCGACTTCTGTACTATGCAGAAGTCGATTATAATCGACTTCTTCATCATACAGAAGTCGATTATAGTAGACTTCTGCAGCCTACTATAATCGATTTTCGTTCAATGCAGAAGTCGATTATAATCGTCTTCTTTTTCAACGACAATTCACGTGGAAGTCGATTTTAGTCGATTTCTGTTTTTTTAAAAGAGGACATTTGCGTAATCTATTTCAAACGGAGACAATCATGTAAAATTGTATATTAAATAATTTATATGCGTAAAAAAACCACATAGCACATTAAGTGACATGTGTCATGCCACGTGTTGCTGATGTGTCATGTTGATCCCAGTTGACATGTTATGTGTCACTAGAATATCACATTATGTTGATCCCAAGTGACAAGCTATGCGTCACTAGAATATCACATTATATTGATCTCACGTGGCATGCCATGCTGGCATGTTGACATGTAGTCAACTTTAAAATAGATTCAAATTAGTTTTTGAAATTTCCAAATGTATCAAAAAAAGTCTGAATCCCTAAATTTCTCGTCTTTTGCTTCATAAAATCTAAATTTTCAATCTTTTTTAAATTCACTTATTTCTCTCATTTTCACACTCTACTTAGACCAAATCTTTCTCACATAGAATAATAATGAGATGAGAATGTATCATCAATAAGCTATTGTTGTTGAATGAGTGGTAAGCAGTTTAATCTTCACAAAGATGAGGACATATTAGGAGGGAAAGTAACCATAAATAATTCTCTATTTTAAATAAGTGCTATTGTGTTTACCCATGCGTTAGAATTTCGGATTTCTTTTGGTTAAATCAATCAAAAATTAAGATCAAACTTTTTAGAAAATGAGAATAAAATGGCATTTAGAAATATGCTATTTTCAATTTTTCAATTATTAAATTCAATTCCAAAAAGAATGAATTTACAAATTTGTGAGTATCAAATGCTCTCACAAAATTTGAGAGAATGATAAAGAGCTCAAGGATATTAAATCTTTAATTTCCAACTTAAATTATGCAAAAAGAGATAGCCAAAGTCTTTTGCACAAAATGTTTGGCAAGTCAAATGGATCTAAATGAAGGTGTTTGGATGGGATCCAAAAGATTTCCTAACAAAATTAAGTGAAATGGTAAAGTGCGGGGAAAAAAAAAAGTGAATAGAATTGTCATTGATTTATTGTATGCCTCTACAATTAAGTACAACATTATTTATGAACTCAAAGAAGTTGCTATTCAATCACTGTATACACTAATATTATTCATACACATGGACGTAACACTCGGCGTTAAATTGCCTCTCGCCTCAACTAATCTGCTAATTGCCTCAGCAAATTGGCCATTAACTAATTTTTCACTATATGTAGAGTAGTTCCCACTCTCTGTCATAACCTGTCAGAACATTTATTTAATCATTCCTATACTATTTGAATCAGAAATCACTTTCCTCAACATCCCACATTTTATAGGAAATAATTGTAAACTTAGTCAAAACTCTCATTTTAAATTCCGTTTATACTTTTACCAATCCATAATAGTTTGTGGGTGATAAGCTACCATAAGGACCAAGATCCAGCAAGGAACCCATCCCTCAGCCTGTGTTTAGCGTCTTTATTCAACTGTCTATTCTCAGCTCATAGATACTCAACTGTTACTAGTGGTCACTGACTGTCAAATATTGATTAGGGACGGTAAAGAAAACCCACTGAAACAAATACTCGCGAGATTAACCGCAATGGAGACAAGGGAATGGGGCTAGAGTCACTGTTTACTAAACGAGGCGAGGAGGGGAATGAGGTTCCTGTCGCATGGAGATCCGCTGCCTCTACATGTTTATGTGGATGTTTACACATTTTCTATTGGACCAATAAATCACTCCCCTTATTTAATGAAACATGTTAGTTTAGGATGATTTTGTAATTTTATTTTATGCACATTAATTACCACTTTGATTTACCTAATTAATGTTCTTTCTCATATGACATTTTAATGGTTATAAAAAAATTTTGAAATAAAAACCAGAATTATATCGATAGTATAATGTTTATATCAACCGTAAAATTATATGCCTAACAAGCTAGAATGAATACATTTAAATTTTATTTAATATTTTTTTCATAATAAATATAGTTAATGTTTATTATTTTTATTCTAAAATATTAAATTATGCTTAAGGTCTTAAAATATTAAAATTTTGAATCAGAAACAACCTTATTGAGTTAAGAATATTTTGTGAAATGTTTTGTTATGAGTATATTTTCACAACCATCACTACGCTTACACCATATACTTACATTAAGTTAAAAGTTATAAACCAGTAGATCAAAATATAAAAAGTTGTAAACTAATATATAAAAAGTTATAAATAAGTATGTAAAAAATTTTTACATATTAGTTTACAATATTTTACATATTAATTTATAACTTTTTACATATTAATTTATTATTTTTAATTTAATATAAGTATATGATGTAAGTATGGAACTGGACATTTATCTTTTCTCAACATCATATTGTTGGAATTGTTATCAGTACATTGACGTTAACGTCATGTGTCATGTTCGCTTGTTATTTTATATAAATATTATTTTAATAATTTACGTTCCCTTTTGTTATTTTTCAAAATGTCACTCGGTATACCTCTTGCCTTTGAGTATATAGACACACAAAAAATGAAAAACAAACAAAAATTACGTTAAGAAATATTTTGTTAAATTAATTTTGAGTATATTTATTTGGTATATAATATTTTTACTTAAAATTTTAGTACTATTACTAAATTGTTATTCATAAAAAAAATAAGAAAATAATATAACCGTATGATGAGAAAAATAGTAAAGAAAAAAACATTAATTAAGTGAGAGAAAGAATTAAAGTAATAATTAATGTTGGTATAACAAAATTACAAAACCACAATTTGTTTAGCAATTCCTATATATATAAAGAAAACCTTAGCATGTATTTATTTTTAAATTTTTTTATTGGATTTATATTATATATGTATTTTTATTTTCTATTTTAATATTTGTTAATAAATCCGTGGATATTTGTGAACATTCTTAAATCCCCATAGGAAATGAGAAATGAGAAATTGTGATGGGACAAAACTCTAAAAAGGGTCACCCACTCCTTTAGATATCCATTGTCATCCCTAATGTAGGTGGTTAAGCCTTCTTAAAATCTTAAGAGATGTCTTAATTAAGATTCGACTAAATTAACATAGTAAAAATAGAAAAATAACTAAAACAATATTGAAATGACCTTTTATATAGCCAAAACAACTTCAACCGGGCAAACCTAGGTTCCCATGTCAAAGCTCTCATCTTGAGCTTTACATTGATATATATATTAATAGTTATTCTAACACTCGAATCTCAACTACAGACCCATTAAAATCGTGACAAGTATTTTGGCCTCTCGTGGTTATTTTATGTCATTTTTTTTTCCATTGACACCTTCCATGTCAGTGTAATTAATCACCATCTTCGGAAACCCACATTTTTTTGCGTCAATGGTAAGTTATAATTTTATGAAGAGATTAAACTGTACAGACAAACTGTCTTGTCGCATATATATTTCCATTTCAATTATATTTTATGGGGTGCTATTTTCACCGTAAGAATCAATTCAGCATCATTGAAACCAATTTTAAAGCCTATATAAGTTCGAATTTACCAATAAATGGCCAAATGCAGAATTGAGAATAGCAAGTCAATTTTTTTTTCACCAAAACGAAAAAGGTCAAATTGTTGTCTTTTTTGAAGGGGAAAAAAAAAGGAAAGAAAAAATGGAGACATTTTGATTGCGGCATACTTCATCCACTTGCACCACTCCAATAGCAGATTGGATATTGAATCCATATGAAACCAATCTTTTGTCCTCTTTTTTGTTTTCGGTTTTTGTCTCCCTTTATATCTTAATAAAATTTTTACATATGTATAATGATAATATTACTCATAATTTTTAAATTTTTACAATTATTTATGATTTAAATACGTGAGAAAATTTAATTGGAGAGGCAAAAAGAGAGAGAGAGGGGGGAGAGGAGAGGAGATTTAAATCGATCAGATATCCAGGAACAAGGCAGCTAACAGGTAAGACATTATCCACTACTCCAAATCAGATCAAATAGGATAATGCCACGTCGGAATCAAGTATCTATTGGCATCTGATACTAGCGTTCTGAAGCCACAAATTGCTTATGTGGCTGTTATCAGACTCGGTTTAATTTATGTTGTTACATCACAGCCCTTAAGCAACCCAAACGCCTTTCACAGCAAACAAGGGGTGCTTAGAGTGAGTAAGTGACTGAGCAAGGAAGAGAGATTCAACAAAATGGCAACCACCGTAATGACTACTCTCCCTCAATTCAGTGGTCTTAGACCCAAATTCTCAGCAGCCCCTGTGCACAACTTGGTCAGCACCCAAATTCTATCACCTATATTAATTGTATATATGCAATGTTACTGAAATTAGTGGGTTTTTTTTTTGCTCTTTATTATTCTTCTCTTCTTCAATGTTTAAGGTTGCTGTCCAACCCATGAGGCGCAAGGGGAAGGGTGCTCTTGGAGCTCGCTGTGACTTCATTGGTTCACCTACTAATCTGGTACGATCTCCAGAGTTTGAATTGAACTAATTCAATTTTTTTCTTTTCATTGTTCATTTTGTTGTTTCATCTGACTTTGATAAACAAATGTAATAGATTCATTTAAGCAGAACATAATAGATTTAATTTTAAGAAAAATTGGTTGATACATGCAACAATTATGTGAATTGGTGAGTGCATAATGGTATCACAGTTACTGTAATTATGTCAAAGAAGAGCAGGAGAATAAGACATCATGTTAATTTTAATAAAAATGTTAATTTGGATGTACATTCTTGTGTCAATCAATTGCCGATGATTTATGTACAAATAAGTGGAAAATTCATGTATTTAAGGGAGAAATTGGGTGACACTGTGACAGTATTATCATTTATCACTGTAGAGGTAGCATTTGTTTAGTTAGTGCTCAAGGAAAGAAATGTAGGGACAGTGGAGATAGAGATATAAATAATATAGAGGGGTATTATTGGAAGATAATAATATTAAATTTTTGTCTCCGCATTCTATCCTCACATTTTGGAAGTACAGGAATTTTGTTTTTTTCTATCTTGAGGGCAGAAAATTTTTCTATCTCTTGTTCTTATCTCCACCACCAAATAGGTTTGTGTCTCCAGTGTCTCTGTATTGCTGTCTCGAAGATAGTAAACAAATGCTACCCTAATTATTTGTGCATAAATTATCCGTGGTCGATTTACACACAAAAATATACATGCAAATAACATGGCTCTAATTATAATTAGTGAAAGTTGGCTATAGGGTTTACCAAGTAAAAACTTCCAAATGCACTTGCTTATGCCTGCTCTAATTTGGCTAATTTATATTCTCACCATGCATGATTTTGTACATATGATATTAGGATTTGACTGTCCTTGACACGTTGTGCAGATTATAGTGACTTGCACAAGCCTAATGCTATTTGCTGGAAGGTTTGGATTGGCTCCATCAGCAAACAGGAAATCCACTGCAGGGCTAAAGCTGGAGGCGAGGGACTCAGGCCTGCAGACCGGTGACCCAGCTGGGTTCACCCTTGCTGACACCTTGGCCTGTGGATCCGTTGGACACATCATTGGGGTTGGGGTTGTTCTTGGTCTTAAGAACATAGGTGCCCTGTAGAAAGGAACCATGTTTTCATGCACCATGTATCTGTAATAATATTTAATGTCCTTTATTTTCACATCGCTGAGAGAGACTCTAACGTTTAGTCTTGCTCAATCAGCCCCTTCCCGCTTCTGATCTCCGCTTCTCGCACAAACACTGACGAATCTGTAATGGCGAATGGTCAAATGTTTGTCCTCTAAGTCGTAACACTAAGCATTTCTGGCTCGGTATATTTGAATTGTAAGCGAGCAAGTAACCAATCTAAATAATCCAATTTCGTGATGATAATACAAACTCGACCTATATAAAATAAACTGATCGACACATTCGTTTGTCATATCTATTATATTTACTTTATTTTTTGGTTATAAGAAGCTCCTACTGGGTGTGGAGTCAAATGTATTTACTAATATACAAAATATTATTAGATAGTAGTATAAAATTCTTGTACTTAATTTCAACACATCAAAATCGAATTCTATAAATATTTGAAAATCCTCCTTTTGGTCTTTATAAAGATCACCGCTTAGTCATTTTTAGTAAGGACCAGAGACTTAATACTAGGAAGAAAAAGACTGAAAACTAAAAAAGAAAGTAAAACTAAAATAACCTATATATATTTATATCGATTGAAAATATATTTAAACCAAACGATTTTCAACCCAAATACTTAAAAAATAAACTATTCTCGCTATTTGGAACAGTGAAGTGAGTATGCCTTATTCCACCCTATTAAAACTATAAAAACAATATAACTGATATAAGCTTAGATATATTTTAATTTTGGTCCCCAAAAAATAAGGAAAGTTTGATTTTAATCCCTATATATATATATATATATATTCGATCCAAACATTTCTAAAAATATTTAGTTTTAATTAGTCCCAGCTATTATTAGTATATCTCAGTTAAAGATTAAGATGGAAAACATAAAATCATGTTATTTAATCTTGCATATATAATAGCCAATAAGATGAGTTATTGGATTGGTAAGATGAGTTATTAGGTTGGTTCAATAGCTTATTAGGTGAATATTTAACACTTAAGACAGATATGTCACATAAGGTCATTGGTTGTCATGTAGGATCAAATGATGTGGTCTTATGTTAGCTAGTTTAACAATTAACATAGATAGACTAACAATAGCAATTTAAACCAAACAATTTTTTAAAAGGTTTTTCCTTCAGTAATCTATGAGTTGTATTAGTACCTTTTTTGTTTTTAATGGTTGTGATTAAATCTTTGTTTGTCTATATTTTAATCAATTGGGTTAATAAAATATATGACATAATCTTACTCACAAATAACTATAAAGTATGGTACCTTTAAATTTTGCCAGAGTACAAGAGAAATCTCGTTTGAAAATGTTTTGACTTAAAAAAAAAATAGAATCAAGGACTCTTAAAATAATGTTAACTTTTAAAGTGCAACCCAGGTTACATGAACATAGTGTGTGTGTCTATATATATAAGTTATGTATAAATAAGTGGAAAATTCATGTCTATGTTAAAGTGAATACACTCTCAGCTAATTTTCAGCTACATGTTCGGGTACACCTAAGGGAGGTGGACTCGAGCTTGTTCCAAGTTCCAACATTGCTTGCGTACCAGACCGCATTTTAAACTTGTTTATAAAACATTTAAACTTTCGTCATTTACAACTGTCATCCCAATTTTTTCTATTTAAAAAATAAAGTTTAAGAGCGAATTCTACTGCAAGTATTACAGCCAACTTTGTTATACGAGACTAAATGTTAAGCAAAAAAGGATCAATATGAAAATAAACATGTGTCATGAAAATAAACTTCATATGACAAAGATGAGAATGTTATAATAGATAAATGGTTATATAAAATATTATAGAACAAAAAATGAATGCATTAAAAATTGGGATGGTACTTATCATAGAAAGCATCGTAGAATTTCACCTCAAATAGTTTGGAAATATTTGGAAGAGACCATAGAGGCCCCAATAAGGGAGTTGATCAAATGAAGAGTAATACCATAATTAGACGTAGAGAAAAACTGAAGAAAAGTATCGAAAAAATAATCAAAATGGATTTAAATGTTAATAAATTTGATATAAATATAATATATAATAGAATTCTACAATATCACTTGATCAATATAGTCAACCCTATATTTGAAACAAGGCTTGCATGCTTTCTACTGGTATTAGGCAATCCTTTTTGAAAATCTCATTAAAAATTTCAACCAAACGTTTTTTATATTTTCTATTCAGTTCACAGTAAAACTAGAACCAGTAAACAGTCAAACTAAATAAGCCACTGTTATTTTAAATTTCTCACTTTTCTTGTTAAAGAGCACACAATAGAAATGCTACAGAATTTTTTAATTTTTGACATAAATATTCGAAAATTATTTTGTCGTCAAACATTTTAAAGCTTTTTATGTAAGTACATTTCCTTTTAATATTCGTCATCCAAACAAACCACTAGCGCCTCTAAAAGAACTTAAAGAAAATCCCCGATTTCAAAATATAGTACAATCTTCACCAACATCCCCAGTAAGAAGTCAGTGATCAAATTGATCCGTATAATCAGCCCATCAAGAATTACTGTTTGAACTAGAATGTAATGGCGACAAGTAAGCATCAGATGGAAGAAGTCCAGTGACTAGATTACACAAGGGAGGTCGATTCTCAAACTGAAGATTTAGACAGCTTTTGACAAGTTATGAAAAACATCAAGTCATTTGCCTATTCATTCTTCATAAACTAAAACCAACATCGGGGTTGACTTCAAATCACCAAAGCCATACATTTAGTGATTTTACTTCTTCATACAAACAAGCTATACAAGAAGCTTTGAGGCCGGGACATTTTTAGACTCCATCTGTAGCATGTCAGCAGGCCACCCACAATCTTACAAACAATCCTGAATGTCAGCTTTAGGTCGGCAAACCACAATATTGTGCACATCCATCTCCAACCCGCCATGTTCTGAACCGCCATTTTCAAACAAGATAAGTGATTTGATCAGACTTCTCCCCCCCGCCATGAATTTGAAGAGCAGAACATGGCAGTGAAACTGCCAGGCTAGGACCATAATCACGAGTCTCTGAGGAACCTTTTTTTTTTTCAAATATATGTCATGCCAAGGGGAAGCAGATGGCATAAAATGTCTGCCTTCTATATTCACTCACTTTCTTCTGCCATAGTGGATACCACTGCCAGTATAATTATGATGCCGATGCCGTGATCCACCACTCCGACTACTGCTTCCCTCCAAAGTGTTGCCACGGCCACTACCTCTGTTACCTCCACTCAGCATCCAGTTTGCTGGTTGGGACCCCAATCCATTAAGCTCCTCCTCTTCTCTATCATTATACTCCAAGACAAGCCTCTTAATGTCTTCTTTCTCTTGAAGCTCAGCTGCTTCTTTCTGTTTTGTACTCTGTACCAGTGATGAATTTCGTGGGATGTACATCTGCTTAGTGTGTTGCTTGTTCCCACGCTTCACAAGAACTTTCACCTGAACCTCTTTGTTTCCACCAGTCTCCTCATCCAGTGCCTCATCACCGCTTTCACCACCCATTCCTCTCCCATGATGATCCTTAGTGGATCCCTCAAATACATTCATTGGAATCATCATGTTCAATGTAGGACGGCCGCGTAGCTCTTGCCTTCGCTGTTCCATACTCTCCTGAATCAACCATGAAATCAAGTACTGAGATGATAATGTAAATACATCAAGACATGGCTTAAACCAAGACGATGCTGACACTTTTTCCCAGAGTCAAATATTAAAAAGGCTGAAATTTAGGCATTGGATGGAAGAGAAAGTACAATCATTATTCTATCACAAATAAGGCTCCAAACAAGTGTAATATTGTGACATAAAAACTGTCCTGTTGCCACTATTTCTAGTAATAGTAACTTAACCGAACATAATAAGTCTGCCACTGTTCTGATAATCCTATATTCCTAATATTCTGACGAAAATAAATAGAATCATCTCTCTGTTGTATTCTTTATTCCCTTCCTTGGACTCCTAGTCTATCCCATTCATTTCAAATTCAAATAAAACGCGATTATAGCGAAAATAAAATTTCATCACATCAGCCCCAAGCAATATTTTTCAACATTCTCCAAATAAATCGAAGTTTATAAGGAAGCAAGTTAAATGTGTAAGTGTGTCCTAAATTGCAGAAAATGAAGCAGAAGCAAGTAAACATAATAGAATATGTAAATCCTTGCCTGCATCACAGCCTTCAGCTCCTGATCAAAATTGGCTTCCTCCAGAGGGTCCACCTCTGTCACCTTCTGTCTCACATGGACTTCATCTTCCTCATCAGATGCAGGTCCAGGCCCATCATCATCATCATCATCATCTTCATCCTCAGTATCACATCCATCATCATGATTCCCCTCATCCAAGTCTTCATCATCATGTCCCTCCGCATCAATAGTGCCACTCCCTGAATCAGTCTCACTATCATTAACATCATCTTGCACTCCATTTTCCTCTGCACCATTATCAATGCCCTGTCCATTGCCTACTACAGGATTGGAACTAGCCCTACTTAAAGGCTTCTCAGTGTCAGAATGTTTTTCACTACTGGCCTTATCAGCAGAAATTATATGATCATGTTCCTCAAGTTCCACTAGAGCTGCATTCACCTCCTCAAGAGAGGTGTACCGAACCATATTGGGGCGCAAGTCTGCAAACAGATCCTATATGCAACAAACAGTGAGCGAAAACTAGCAAATATAAAAATATAAACTTGAAATTCCAACTAATGGCTTGTGTGACCATTTTTTAGGTGTTACTGACAGACAAGTCAATTCTAAATCTGATATCATAGGCACTAGATAGCGGTTAAAGGGAACAGGAGAGGTAGAGGGTAAATTTAGGCAGCTACCATCTAATTTCATTCCAGCTGTATACCACTACACATAAAAACATCCTATTTTTCTGGAAATTGTCAAATTAGAAAATTCAGTATATTATTCATATAAACGAATCCAATTTTATATTGACACTAAATTTCAACATTGAAGGCATCATGCCAGCAGCCACAAAGGTAACAATAAAGCAACTGAATTTCTTCTAACAAAAATGGGAACTTTAATCCAGAATTAGTTATCAATCCCTCAAAGTGAAAACCTCTCTCCCTCACTCCCTCCCTCTAATTTCAACATTGAAGGCGTCATGCCAGCGGCCACAAAGGTAACACCGGTAACAATAAAGCAAATGAATTTCTTCTAAGAAGAAAGGGAACTTTAATCGAGAATTAGTTATCGATCCCTCAAAGTGAAAACCTCTCCCTCCCCCCCCCCCCCCAACTTTCTCCTTCTCTCTCTCTAAAGTGGACTATATATTAATGTCAACCAAATCGAAATAACACAATGAAAAAAGCAGTGGCAATGTAAAACTTAGTTTAATGGGACAAGGCCTCATGCACCCTATGTTCATAGGAAGACTAGCACATAATGCATTCAACAAAAGCCTGACTGACCTGCAAGTCAAATTCAATGTCCAGGGGCAGTGCACCTTTGCTTAAAATATATCTCTGGAAGTGTATAAGGAACCGATCGAGTTTCCTCTTAGAAGAGCCACGGTCAAAGTAATGCCCACAAGTTTCTAGAAGAGTAATGATCAACCTTATACGAAAACAATCTTCAGGTGGATCCAGTACATCTTGCTGACAGGATAAAAGAACACATCCCACAATATCATGAGAAAATAACTAAATACATCAATGAAAGAAAGAAAACAAGTCAAGCATGTATTTAAAGTCATGTACAACACATCCAAGTGATTAGTTTACTCCGTAACGACAAATTCAAAAACTTGATTTAAAGGAAGCATTAAATAAGATTGATGGTAATGCATAGAATAGAATACACAACTGCACTTGGAGGTGTTTGGAGGATGGGAGGCAGCCGTGGGTGGGGTTGGGGGAAGGTTATAGCTATATTATATAGTCTAAGAAAATGCATGATAATGAAGGAGCAGTGGAGCACATTGATACCCACTTAAAAAGTGGATACAAAATTGTGCAGAATATTTCCAGCTCTAGCTCATGAACCATATGGACCAATTGAAGAAATGATTACAAAAGGCAAACTGCGTATTAAATTGTTCAATAAGTTTAAAAAACAAAAAAAAAAATCTAATAAAATGCTGGGGAGATTTATGAGACCATTTGAAGGAGTAATTGAGTATATTAAGAAAAACAACTGCATATCAAAGAACCAATTTGGTTTTAGACAAAATCAATTGCATCAGATGGAGAACTAGTGTGCAAATGCATGCACGGATAACAAAAAATTCCCATTACAATACATTGAACTGAGGGTCAACCTCTAGTTCACACTCTTTCACCATAGTATCGGTTGTAACTACTGGGCACATCCACTCAATGTGTGGACCCACAACTCGTGTCTATAGCAAGAAACACACATTGTGGGCATACATTGAGAGGAGAAAACTGCATAGATATGAGTTTCCGAGAGATTTCAAAAGCCTCCATAGACATGAGTTGTGGAGAAATTTCTAATCAGAGAATTTTTGATCAAGTTGGAGCAAGACAATACTTGGAATGAAAATTGGGGACCACACAACATGTTGCATAGTTTAGGTGCCTTGGATGGATCTATGAAAGTGATGGGGATGTTTCAAGCTAGTGTATGAAATGAATACATGCACGTGCACACGAACTCTTCAAGCATAATTTATGGTCAGAATTGCCATCAAACTAAAAGTAAATTCTGCCAGAGAGCTATAATAAGACTAGTGATAGTATTAGGCAATATGTTACAAGAAGCAAAAATATATGTAGCACTAACAAGCCCAATGGGGGATCCATTGATCCACATACCTACCGACTTGAATAAGCTTTGGTTGCTAATTTTATGTAGCAATTAGTGTATAGAGATAAAGTGAAGCTCTAATGAAACCAGATGGTATATCATTCATCTACAAATCTCTGTTACTTTTAGGGTTATCTTAGCCTCGCCTTAGTGTAATTACTTCTCTTTAAGTCTTTATCAATTCCTTTTTTTACCAGAAAGAGAATAAATAAAGTTCTCATGTAGTACCTTCACATTAAATTCATTTTCATTGTCTCATGCCAAGAGAACAGAAAATGGACAAGTAAGGTCTGTAAGGAAAAATTCAAGGTCTAGACGTATTAGAAATATAGAGAAAAATACAATTTTCACAATGATTCTGGAAAGGAAGGCCTTCTAAAAAACTCAAACCACCTAAGATCTTTTGGTATCAAAAAAGTGGGCATGCCTAAATTTAAGGAAACATGCTTTTACCAACACATAAGACTGCAAAAGCTTAATTCATTCCTCTTCATAAAAAAGGGTAAACAGTATATAATTAATACCTCGGGTGTCCCATGGCCATAGACAAGAATGAGATATAGTGTCTCAAAAATAACAGATGAGTCTACATGCTCATAGTTGTAAAGCTCCCCTAAGAATCGCATGTAGGCAATGCGCCTTTGCTGCATCCCATAGTCATTTAATTCCAGCCCAACTCTAATCTCCTCCAAAACCTGAAAATCGTAGTACAAAATGGCAATTTCAACCCAAAAACTCAGTCCAGTTGGAAACAAAATGTCCATATAAGATTAACCAGCAATGTTTCTCATCTCCCTCAGGACTACTGCTGATTCTAGAACAACATCAATCGTTAAAAATATATAAAAATTTGGTTATTATATAAGATGTTAAATTAAGTGTGCAATCCAATTCAGGCAGCCCTTTTAAGTTTGGCCAAATAGTGAACATAAACAAGTTCTGGGCAACCAGCACAATCTAATTAATAAACAGGCATTCCTCAAAATCCACATCATTTTATTGTGGTGAAGATATAACAAGTCAAGAAAGAAGTAACATTTCCGAAATACCAACCTCATCAACTATAGCTACTGCAAACTCATCATGGTAGCGACTTAAACCAGCAGCAAGAGAGGCAATCAGGTGGATCTGACCATATTTCCCTTTATGGACCTTCATTAAGCATTTCAAAACATATGGTTCACATTCACTCCATGGTAATTTACGCAGCTGCCTTAGAACGTGTTCAATGGTAGACTTATCTAGATCAGAGAAAAGTAATTTTCTGATATACTGCAATAAAAATATCATTTAAAATGTTAATTCAGATGATGGAAGTTATTAGAGGAAGAAAAACAAGAAATTCAAATACAAATTATACCTGATGCAATGGAGGACGAACTTTAGCAACTCGTGCAGATCTTTCTGGTGGCTTACAAAGGTAATATGCATTTTCCACTAAATTGCTATGCCTAGGATCCAAGTTTTTCACATTTTTCAAGCGCATCAATATCTCTAACATGTTACCCATGCGTATAGTAGTTTCTGGAGATCGATATAGAAAACGGCCGCACGTTTCAAGAAGATTGCAAGCTACATCAATGTTGTGATGAGTAAAATCATCTAAACAGGCCTGCAGCAACATGAAAACGTCAATCAAGGGCTAAATTTTTCTTATGAAGTTCTCAACCGTACAAAACTCATTCTTATTGACCACTCAATAAATAAAGAGACAAAGTAAGGGATGCATGTAGAATTAGACCAAACAATTATTTCAAAATCATTTATGATAGCCAGTTCACTTGGTCAATTATGCAACAGTATGCTGTCTCCTCCAGATTGGACAGATTTCTTGTCCAGCACTTGGAAGGATATGCTTCAAGGTAATATCTAAAATAGTTTACTACAACAAGAGCTCGTTTATACGTCATTACATTTTTTGATGTCTGTGTAAAGTTTTTAGTAAAAGCATAATCACTAGAAAATTTGTTAAAGCATCTTCTTTCAGAAGCTATATTTTCAACTTTTAGAAAAAGATTTTTTTATAACATAAAAACTATGTTTAAGAAATATCTTTTAATGTTACATTTAAAGATAATTTAGCATCCAAACGAAAAATAAATTTTACCTTTTTAAAGGATCTTTTTTAAAAAAGATATTTTTTTCAAAGTTCATCGAGACCAGACTCAAGTATTGGATCACTTTCCTATAACTTTGTTAACTGCAAAATTAAGTGTGGCTCCATCTCATTTCAATTGAAAACACTAGCCTCACCATCATTTAGTTTTTCCTCTTAACTTGTGTCATTAAGTTGCTCCTGGCAGAAAAGCTAAATGATGACGGTAATAGGTTGTGAGGACATAAAAAAAGAAAGTAGTCAAGAATTTTCTCGCTATATTCTCCTCTCTTGCACCAAAAAGAAATCCATAAAGAAAATCAAGAAGAAGAAAAAATAGAGAAGATAAATAGCAAACTTGCACAACAACACAATCCCATAAATAAGACAAGCAATTTTTGCAGAAAAACTTAGGGTTTTATTTTTGTGAAAATTAAAAAGAATAAAATAGTATTCTCGCAAATTTAAAAGCATATGTTATGGATAAGAAAACACATTTTATGCCAATACCAACATCAGGAGCTAGGTGTCATACGAGGAAAGACCATACTGGCAAAATTTACCATCTGAAAGAAGGTAAAAATGGAGGACAACAAAGTGTCTTGCATATAATTAAAATATAACTAATTGATATGTAAAACTTCTGTAACTCAAAAGTCAGGAAGTAATAAAAGGGTAGTTTAAAATTTAGAAGGTAAACCATAAAAATACAAACTAACATACGGTCATGACTCATGGTGAAATAGAGCCCCATGGACATCATAAGAACGGCTCCAAAAACATAGGTTGCATTAGAAAATTGTCATTATATTTACAAGCAGTTATCCTTGATTTATAATTTGATTATATTAGCCTCTTATACCTTCAAACAACTGAAGACTAGACCAGCAGGGGCAATTTTGAACTTGCAAAGTTCTCCAATGAACCTGATGTTCCTTATCTTTGTCTCAATATTCATCTGGTCCTGTTAAGATATTTCAAAATCCAGATAACAAAAGTAATTACTTGTATATAAAGCTGATGACAAATCGACCCTACTCAATTAAAAATTATATGTAAAAGCAACCTTCTTATTTATTAAGAAGTTGAATTCCTCCTCCAACATCTGCAAGAGAATGGAGGAGACATCCTTCATACAAGTTGAGAGTGTGGCAACCATACGTGAGTAATATGGTAGCAGCTCCAGAGATGTCCTTGGTACATTGAACAAAGCCCTCACAAGCTTTTTTCGATTTGATTTTGAATTTAGATAACAGAATTCTACCTAACAATTGTTTTACAAAAGGGAATGATAATTAATAACAATGATGAAAATAATAATAAAATCTAAGAAAAGTATAGGTAATAGAGCTCAATAAAATATCCTTACAGTCAATTGGTCAATAAGGTCCCGGCTCACACAGCCAGGAAGCCTCTGCAATAAAGCATCCAAATTTGTCCCCTCAAGGCTTCTGAGTTTGTCCTTTTCATTTTCCCCCTTTTTGTCGTTATCTTTTTCCTTTTCCTTCTCTCTTTCCAATTCTTTTGACTTTTCTTTTTCCTCCTTATCCTTTGGTTTTTCTATACTCTCTCCCTCTGGCAAAGCACTAGATTCTGTCAATGCTTCTCCACTTTCATTACTGATCACTTGACCTTTGTCAGATTCAGGTACTGTTTCCTTGATAATCATAAAATATTTAAGTCAGTGAATAGTTGGTTGGTAAGAATAAACAATGTTGTCTGTCCTATATGAACATTTTCATATTATTCTTTCAGAAAGTATTATAGCATGGTAACTAAAGTTGTTGAAATTTTTTTTTTCTTTACACAAAAAGCACCTTTATGTAGAAGTCAGATATGCTATAAAACAAAGAAAATAGGATAAATTACACTCATCTCCCCTGAAATTTATTAAAAATGCAACTCACCTCCCCTCTAGTTGTTAAACCTACACTCACCTCCCCTAATAGTATCCAAAATACTGCGTTTGCATTACAATGACACCCCTTTTAACAGTGCTCCGTCTCTCTTTGCATTACTTGACTTTTAAAAAAAAAAAAAACAATTAATTTTTGTTCAAGAACTGTTGTCACTCTCTTTAACACTCTGATAAGAAGAAAGGAAAGTGCAGGAGATGAAAAGGGTTGATGATAGGAAGGGTGCCACCCATTGGAAGAGGTGTTGTTCTTCCCTTTCTCGCCAGCATCTCCATGATGGTTTGCTTTGGACCACCCCTCTCCATCATACCATCACCAACAGCCACCATCATCCACCTCTCCATTGTCAATCGTGAACCATCGCCCACTGCCAAAGCTCAGCCCTGCCATCCCATCATTGAACACTGCGCCTGTATTGACGCATCCATCGTGCCACCACCGTGTCATTGCGCCACAGCCACCGTCAACCTCTTCCTTGCCATCGCACTGCCGCTGTTGAGCTCGTCGTCACTCAAGCCCCAGTTGCACCACAGTTCTCTGCTTTACTTTATGGGGGGTCCCTGCCACTGATGATGTTTCCAATCCCTAACTCAATGGTTTATTTCGATTCCTATGATTTTCTCCACTATCTTCGGCGATGTACAACCAATAAGAAATTAGGGCTTCATACATCCTTTTGATTTTTGTGTTGATGTATACTCAGTCTCCAATGGGGTGGAAAACTGTGCCATCCAGTGATTAAGGGTGAGGATGGAAATCACTTAATGGTTATTTATGGGTGACATTAGGGAAGATGAGTATAGGTTTGACAACTAGAAGGGAGATGAGTTACATTTTGACAAATCTAGGGGAAGGTGAGCATAATTTACCAAGAAAATATACAAGTAAAAGTTTATCAACTATTAAAGCTGCCTACAAGGGACTTGAAGCAATCACAAATTCCAAGCTATGTCCAAAGAATGGCTGATGCTACTGCCAAAGGATAAACTCTCCTGAAAGCTTAGTTTGTTTGGATGCACGTCAATTCTAGGACCCCCAAATTTGATTTTGCCATTTTTCATGTTGTTTGGGTTTGAGTGATTAATCCTTCCCTCTAGAATTGATTCTGGGAGAAGTGAAAATTTGTTACTTTCTATCAGAATCGCTTCTAGAGAAACTACCAAACATAAATGATTTTATTTTAGAATATATTCAAACTAGGAAAAGGAAGCCTAGGATCAAAATCAACTTGGTTATTGAGGCTCTAATAAGAATATAAGATGTTAAGTACCAACTTTCCTTAAATACTTAAGCTTAGGTAGAAGCCCCAATTTTTTCTTATGTCAAACTTTCCATTTATACTACAGGGAGGCAATCATGCAGCCAAAGATGGATATGCTCTTGCAGATGAAAAAGCAACCAAAGAGAAGCAGCAGCATTAACCCCCAAGTGACTGGCTTTGAACCACACTTACACAGCACACTCAATTGGAAAAATGAAAAAAGACTACCAACAACACTAAAAACAAACAGAAAAGTAAATCCCAACCCCCCCCCCCCCCCCAAAAAAAAAAAACAAAAAACCCAAAAGAAAAAGGAAATACCCAGACTGTGACAATTAACAATGAAAAAATGTACACATCAAATAGTATTTCAAATATGAGTATAATTACAAAAGATGGGACACGCAAAGGATAGCCACTAGAAATCACAAATTTAAATATGAAGAAACAGGTGCCAACAAACTCTCAAAGGGTAAAAGAAACAAAATAATTGAACCAGGAACATAAGGTTTTGAACAGTAATCTCAAGGTAAGACGTAAAAACTAGTAGAAGTGTTGTAGGCGCAAGAGCCCAGAGATACATAAAATGTAGGAAAGTAGACATGGAGAGACCTGCCAACATGTAAAATAACTGAAAGGAAACCAGGTTACACTACAACATTAAAGCAAATATATATTACATTAGGTGTTTAAAGGAACAACTAGAATGGTTTCAAGCCATCATGAATGGTCCCAGCAGAGACAGAACGATATAGGAATCGCCGAAGGGTCACACCTAAATACTATATAACAAAGTACTAAAAACTAGCAACCGGAAGATCCTGAAACAGGTTTAAAAACTTTGACAGATGATTCCTTACAGTTGGTTGGTCTTGACTCTTCACTGGTTGCTCACTGATTTTTGGCTCTGTTTCCCCCAAAAGCACAGCAGGAACAAAAGCTCTGGAGAAAAACAGACTGGATAAATTTCCTTCAAAAATAAACAAAATAGTCGCATAATCAACTAGAAAAAAAAAATTTAAACCACTGATGTTTACATCAAAATTTTAAACAGTTACGGAAAAGTTTAGGGATAAAGAAATAGCGGATGAAATAATTTATTGAGGACCAAACAATAATTCATGAATACAAACTTTTTCTCATAAATAGGTTCATCCACTAGACCTAAAGGATAAAAATCCACAAACTTTTTCCTCCCTCTCTGTCTCTCTCAATGTGATGTGTAGAGAAGTTTCTTGAAAATACAAACCTAAGATCAGGTAAACATTCATAGAAAGCCCTTGTATCTTCATCATCCCATACAGGTTCAGCAACAGAAGAATCTTTCCCAGTAGCAGAAGAAATAGCTTCCTCACTACTTGAAACCCTTGTTGTGTGACCATCCTCTGGCATTACAGGAGGCTGCATATCAAGTGCTTCTGCTAATCTGTAACAAGCCAATCATAATTAGAGGAAAGAAGAATCAAAGCAGACATCGGAGTTACTAAGTAACTTTCAGCTGAACTAGGATTTGAACTTTACTCTCCATTAGACAGAGGAAGTGGCAGGCTGAGTTGAAGACAATAAAATTCAAGAGCTAGTAAAGCAAAGCGATCTAACAGAGACTTTAAAATTATATCTTTCTATCAGTTTGGGGGGACCATGCAATGAGAGACAAGTGGCAAGAAACCATATGTCTTTGAACATAGCATTAGCACAAATGCAGCCCAATTCAGACACAACACCATATTAACTCATTACATGGGAACCTGAATGCATTTGCCCCAACCAACAGATATCTTACTTATAAAACTATACTCAATAGTAGATTATCATATCCAGGTTTGCCTCAAATTTCCTTGACTGTGCATCCATATAGCTTAAAGACTTCAAGCATATGCCAGTGGTTAAAAAAAAAAAATACATGTGAACCTTAAACACCTTCATATTTTTTAAGGTACAATGTCTATACACACCAAGAGCAGATTCAATCAACAACTAAACAAGCAAATAAGAAATAGTTAAAAAGTAAAACAAAACAAAGAAACTTACGATGAGACATTACGATATAAATGGTCATAGGATTTACGAAGCTTTTCATATGAAGCAATATTTTCATCACTGAGCTCTCCTTTTGCATTTAGAATCTTCGAGTTTTCATGCTCCATTAGTCGAAGTGACTGTCCAAAAATAAAATCCATCAATAACCACAAGGGCAAAGCAAACTACAGGCATGTAGGATTTAACAGAAAGAAGAAAACAAAAAAGAGATAGAGATGGTCAAGACACAAAAATATATAAATTCACAATGGCAGAAACTCTTACAGAATGCTCAGACTGAAGTAGTTCTGCTGCAGCATCGTAGAATGCATAACACGCTTTCCTAAAAACTTTCTTTTGATCTGCCGTGATGTTGAGGCCTTTAAAAAACTGTATCAGCATGTCAGTACAGGAAAATATAGAACACACTGACCAGACAGAACAATCCTTGGTACAAAATCATGCCAATAATACAATACAAATGTTAGCAAGAGCTAAACTTGCATTCCTGATTTAAGATAGCTAGAGAGGTCAATGAAAACCACAAAATCCAGACGGGGCCAAAAAATGAATAACTGAAAGAACTGATAGTGTTCTTAAAGGAGAATAAACAGAAGAAATACCTCTTCATGAATTTCTGGCCCACTAACAGAAAGTCCTAGAAAAATTCTCCCTTGTCGAGCAAAGCTGGAAAGAAGAGTCAAACTTGTTTGCGTGGCATCCCGATCTTTTAGCTGCTCCATGCTGGTAAGATCTTTTATAATATTGATAAAAATGCTACCATCTTCGATAACTCCAACAAAATAAAGTTCCAAGAGAAGTTTCAGTGTACTGCGCTTTTTCATTGCCTTCAAGTTTTTATCTGCATCTGATTCATCTCCAGGTTTTCCAGGAGAGAAAACTTTGAGAAGCCCTTGAATCAGGCTTGGCGCAAAGTCCCTGTACCTTTGATGAAGCAAAGAGCAGATCTTTCCCAAAAGTCGCAAGTGATGGCCATATATCAGAAGCCAAACATACAAGAAGGCAACAAATGCACCACATAAAATGATAGGAAAGTCTTTTAATTCAATCAAAAAACAATGATGTGTTGAGTTTTTTTTAATTCCACTAAAAAGATCCATTAACTTAATTTCTCTCGTAGAAAAACTTCCATTGAAGAGACAGATATTTGCAGCAACATAAAAATAATAGAATTACATCATAAAATTGATGAAATCAGAAACTATAAAGTAAACAAACAGTGTGACAGAAAATTTATGATTCAATGGACCTTTTTTTTAAATAAGAAACAGATCAATGGATATCCTTTCTGCTAACTCTAAGGAAATAATTTTTATATAAAAAACAGAAAGAAAATTGTACAGCATATACCTGAACTGCTGCTTGGATATCTGAACTTCTAAGCTTGGCATCACATATAGCTGTCACAGCTTCACTGACAAATTTGCTTAAGTTGACACTTCGCAACTCATCCATCAGCGCTTCACGCTGCTCTTCATTAATCTGCTTCAATTTCTTAATGACTGCAGTGTTGCGCTTAATGCTGGAATCCAGCGTCCTTAAAAATCCCGAATCTGCATATAAGAGCAAATTATTTTACTATTTGTGCAACAAATACCTGTGACAATATAGTCCAAACATGTGTTGAAGGGTTCTGAACCTAACTAGGTTTTTGTTGTTGCAACAACAACCACATCATTTCCTTCCAGATGGGATTGACATCATGCATCTAACAATACCACTGTATCCAATCAAACAGCTCTTACTAGTATCAGCTATGACTGCTGTAACAACTGTAACTCATCTAACTTCTCCATGGATCAGTGCAACTCCACTATGCCAAGATACACTATAGATACACGCTAGAGATCTAACACACTAAAAGCAATAAAGAAAAACGTGAACTCAAATTTTGAATTGCCAATTATCCTCTCACGATAATATATTACTCATTTTACTTCATATCTAAACCTATATATAGCAGCTACAAAGAAAAAGCAACAGCAATTAAGTTCCAACAAGAGCAGCAATGCTAATCCAGTCCATAAAGTAATTCTTCTGAAGAATCATCCACTAGGCAACAAACATGCCTTCAACACTACCATTCACATAATACGAGAATGCACCATACTTTTTCTCTATTATTAAAACTCAAGGAAGATAAATCCTGTCCACTAGGCTTACCTTGTGTGTTGATGGTAAACAACCAAAAGAACACCAAGCCCCTAGACTTATAGCCAAACCAGTTTTAATACGTGTCAATTCTTAAACTTGAGAACTCATCATGCATTCAATCTATGATTTCAATGACCAATTCTTTCAAAACCTGAAGCTTTAAGGTGGAGGCCCAAGAATGACTTTTACTTGCATCTCTAAAGGTGCATTGTTTCAGCTTCTAAAAAATGTGATTATGAAAATTAAATTTTATATACAAATAAAAAAGTTGAAAATAGATTTTTTTAGAAGCTACTCTTTTTAGCTTCTAAAAAAAGGCTGACATTTTTTGGATTCTGATTATTTTAAAAAATTATCCAAATGTACAGAAAATGATTTTCACCTACAGAAATCCTATCCAAATGCACCCTAACACAGTCACTCATGCAAAAGACCTTGATATTTAGAGCATGGATAACACATAAGCCTACTTTATCCTGTGCTGAAAATGAATTTGATTGAGTTTATGGAGAATGGAGGCAAAAACTTAGTCTATAAAAATCATGTACATGAGTCAAAATATCTTCTGAGTTTTCATCCTATACTAAACAGGCTTAGATATTCCCGAAAAAATTAACAGAACAGTACTACTAGAGGGAGCTAATAATAGTGTTTTACGTAAGTAGCAAGCAGTCCAGGATCAGGTTTGCAGTCCAGGATCACACTTAGGATGTAGTAGCTCTATCTATCTATCTGCCTAAATGAGTCTACAAATGTGATGTACAGTGAGATACTGTTCACTCCAACACTTTAGAGAGTAATATAGGGACTTCATCAAGATCTATTTTATTGAAGATTTTATTTTTCAATTTCTCTTCCAAAAACTCATTATTTTGAAGCAATACATACTGCTAACAGGATTTATCCAGCAATAGTTGTCCAAGGTAAAAGCTATAAACCATGATATTTTAAAAAGATTATTGCCACAGCAAATATCATTTGCTCCGTGTTTCTCATCAAATTTAAAACATCATATAACAAGAAAGCACTTTTCTATTCTGCGGATAAAAATATAATTTGTTTTAAAGCCTCAGTTCAGTTATTCTTTGTTTGAAAGGAGGTGTAGCACCTAGTGTTTGGGATCAGATTCAATCCTGAAACCAAGTAGTCACCTAAGAGACTGGGTACAACTTGAGCTAGAGAACTTGGGTAAGTCTACCCTCTAACACAGTAATTTAAAGAATTTGACCCATTCCTATTGGCAGCACAAAACCAATTAGCATATATAAATACTAAAAACAACAGTAGCAACCACAAAGCACTAACCAGGCCTTTCTGGATTCAAATTGCTTTGACGTAATGCAATTTTTGCTTCAATTGATTTTTTTAACTCCTCAAGCCGAGCAACAGCTTCCTGCACATAAATTACAAAAGGATGGAAATCCTGAGTCAGTTTTTAATGGAAGAACAACCTAAGAGCTTCATTGTCAAAACTCCAAAGCAAGAAGGCAATACAAACTATATCCACGGATAAGCATAATACTAAATTTTTCACAATTTATATTTACACTCCAGGCCCTCCAGGAAGCCGCATAATTTTCTCATTAAGGGTATGTTTGGTTGAAAAGTAAAAATAGAGGTAAAAGTTACATGAATGAGTTTCATATTTTATTTTTACCCTCATTTTCACCCTCAAACCAAACACACCCTAAATGCTCATTAAAAAAAGACGCAAATGGCAGTGCATCCAATACCACCAACATAGTTAAACAACTTTAGCTACTGATAATCGCTTTTTCTCATTATACAATCACTATTCTTCCAAAATCTGTCTCAATAAAATTTGGTTATAACCTCTTTTGAACTCAGAATAATCTTATCCAATACAATACACAAAAAACTGAATAAATCTCTCACTGGCTATTCAGACAGAAGGAAGGGGGAGAGTGGAACCAAACTTAGGGTCTGGTTGGCTTCAGTTTTCATTTTTTATTTTCATTTCTGCTTTCAGAATTGGTGAAGTAAACAGTAAAATGGAAACTGAAAACAATGAAAACAGAAGATGGAAAAAATAAACAAGCAGGCCCTGGAGTACTATAGTCACACATAACGCGAAATCACTTGAAAAAGATTTTATGATTATTACAACCTCATCATCGTGTTTGCTGTTACTTTCACCTCCGATGCGGCATTCGTCCTCGTGGTGATCCATATCCGAATCTTGCGCTCACATAAAAACGGACCTACACAGTAAGAAACATAGAAAACTGAAAATACGAAGAAAACGAAAAACTTGCACTAGGGTTCAAAGTGACAAAACCAACATTTTATTTCCCACCACCCCGAATAATACCCAAAAAAAAAAATTGCAACCAAATTATATCACGACACGGAAACGAAAAACCGCAAAACCTAGGCATGAATTTGAGACAAAAAAAGATGCGTGGCCCAACGAATCATGGAGGGAAAAAAAAAAGAAGAGGAAATTACCAGAGTGAAGCTCGAAGTGGGTTTTGGGGGGGAAATCGTCGCTGAAACTCGAAACTGTTTCGTTGAATTGGGGAAGGAAGGAAGAACGGGAGATTGGTTTTCGTGTGGAAGAAAACGGTGGTTGTGTTCGGCGATTCGTGGATGAAAGTGAGAAGAAAGATTGGCTTTGAGGAGTTTGGGTTCGTTTCCTCACCACTGTTGTTGGGGTGAGAAACCATACAACAGGACTGAGTAAAGGGGCCTTTTTTAATTCAATGGGAAAAAAAAAATTGAATGAGAAAAATAGTAACAAGCAGTATTTAGAATGGACCTGTTTCGGTAGAATTGTGGTTAATTCTTCAAATGCACGATCAAAAGTAGAAATATAAAACTTTCATACATTTTCATGTGATTATTGAAATTCTTTTTATTAAAACTAGCGTATTGCCGGGCACAAAGGTCGCATTTTTAAATTTTTAAATATTAATATAATTAAAAAAAATTGCCCGTAATTCGTGGACTTTACTTTATCGTCAAAATTTTTTATTGAAATTGAAGCACTCCATTGTCAGTAGCCTAAATATAATATAATTAAGAAAATCAATTTACCCTTAATTTGTGGACTTTACTTTATCTTCAACAAATTTTATTGAAGTTGAACCACTCCATTACCAATAGCCTAAGTGTTGCTGTCAAAATAGATGATGGAGACTCAATCTCTGTATTTTAATGAATAAATGAGTCACAAAGACATCAATAGGTATTTTAATGGATAAATGAGTCACAAAGACATCAATTTACTTTTTTCTTCGTATGCTTTTTAACATGATAAAAAGGTTTCAAATCTGCGTGAAAGGTAGGGAGTATAAAGATGGAAAGTGCATGAATGGAAAATAGAAAGAAGTGAAAGCATTTTTATATAGCACTAAAGAAGAAATCCAAAAACTAATAATAAAATGGCTAAAAACTACTTATTTGATTTAAAAACTGTTAATGAAAGTGTGATATTTATAGTAAAATGGAAAAGAAAATTGAACATTGAAAGAAGACTATTCGCATTATTATATTGTATAGATTATTATATTGTATAGATAACAAGTAATTGAATTGTTTGGATATAATGGTTATCTAATACTTTTTGTGATAAAATTATAACTGAGGAGAAGGAAACCGTTTGGATAAAGTACTTTTTACACATGATAAATTTTGCATGTAAAATTATTTTTTATTTTTAAAATTCTAATTAAAAACTAATTAAATATAAAATTAATAAGAAAATTTATTTAAATAAAATAAAATTATTTTTTTTATTATTTTGTATTTATTTATACTATCTAATATTTATTGGACTTATTAAAATAATTTTATATGTTTATTATTATTGAGTTATGTTTTGTCGAATTATAAAATCAGACTAATTTTATGTTACATGATTTAGTGGAAATTTATTTTTAGCTTTCTCATGAAATTTGTATGGATAGATTTGGAATTTAAATAATTTCAAATTTAATCAACATCATGCTTTCTCCTCTACTTCCTAAAAAAAGCAAAAAAAAAAGAATATTTTGTACTCTTGCTTTTCATGAGAAATATAAATAAACATGCAACAAAATCTTAAAAGTTCTTCTTTTTAAAATAAATTGAAAAATAATATTTTTTTCTCCTTCTAGAAGTTTATCCAAACGAATTCAATAACTAGTTATAGTACTCATGATTATGTATGTATGTATGTATGTATGTGTGTGTGTGTATATATATATATATATATATATATATATATATATGAAAATTAAAATTAAAATAGAAAATTCAAACGAATTTGATAACCGATCGACCATCAATTGCTTCATGAGCCTAGAGAACGCCTGTAATGTTTGGGTCAATAATGGATTTTCTGCTGGCTCACCTCATGAAGGCCATTGGTATTAGTGAACCAAACTGTTGGGAATTTGCAGTCATATTCTCAATCAAAACACGGGCCTCTACCAGTGTCTTATCCAAGAGTGCCCATCCATTAGCAACATCGATCATGCACCTATGTGCTGGTACAAGACCCTCATAGAAATACTAGAGGAGAAGTTGCTTTGAGATCTGATGGTTGAGGTAGCTCGCACACAAGAGCTTGAAACGCTCATACTCATGTAGAGTCTCATTCGACTGGTCCTTCCTAATGAATGCTACTCGAGAAGCAAGAAAATACCTTACAAGGAAAAGTCTCTTTCATTCCCATCAAGTTGTTCACAGTCCCATTTGGCAAGTTGAAAAACTAATTTTCTGTAGCACCCTCGAGGGAGAAAGGGATGCTCTGAGTTTGACATCATCCATCTCCACCCTGTTGGGTTTCATGCCAAAGCAAATCATGTGCAACTTCTTCAAATGCTGGTGTCGATCTTCTCCAAGCAGCCTATAAACTTGGATAAAGCATGAACCATTATACCCCTTAAGCCCAAAATCATTCTTAAGCCTAGGATAAGCAATTGTCAGAGCTGTTAGATAAAGTCAGGAGCAGTGAACTCCCTAAGTGTCCTATTGTGATCTCTCATATCACCCGTGTCTCCTAAAACAAAAAATAAAGGATCAGATTGCTAAGATTGTTCCTCTTATTAATGTCTTGCCTATACAATTTGCCTCAAAGTTTTCTCAATGTCAAAATCAAGAAGTAGTAAATTGCTACAGACAGGGAACACCTCATACAAGAAAACAATCACATAAATAAAAAATAAATTACAAACAGGGAAAAAATAAAAATTAAAAAGAAAAATAAAATAAAAAGAAGTAATTACACAACTAAGTACCAACGTCTCCCCGGCAACAATGCCAAAATTTGACGAAAGTTGTTACCACCTTTTCAAATTAGAATAAAATAGTTTAAGTACCAAATGTACCAAAATTGTAGTTAAGATGCAACTTCGATTGTCTTTCAAGGGGGCTGTGCAATGTATTCCTTGGATTGGAATTAATTATCATAGACCAAGTATTGAACACATTAGTGACTATTAGTAATCACTTACTCGTAATTATACTAGTTATCAATCTACCACTAGAATTTGTCAAACGCAAATAACTAGTAAATGGAACCCCAGTATATTTATTAGAAATTATATTGATTTAATATACCCATTGTTATAGCCTAATCGCCAATCAGAAAGTCAATTCTAATGTTTTCCTTTAAACATAAACTAATTGATTAATTAATTTATGCCCAAAGAGTTTCCCTAAACGACGATCACCAATTTAGTTATTCCAATAAAAATTGTAACAATCGCAACAATATATTATAAAAATAGAAACTTCAGAACATTGAGAAAATTAATGCATTTAATAGAAAAAGAGTCTCAAATTTCATCCCAATCCATATGGAAACCCTTACACTAATAAGGAAATCTACTCCTCCATCTTTAAAGGATTACAACAATGAATTAAAAAGAGTACCTGAAAACAATAACAATAATCTTTGTGGAAAATCTCTAAGAACAAATTCAATTAAGCAAAAGAAACCCTAAAGACAGAAGAGTAGAGAAGAAGAGGTAGAAATATGTAGAGAGAGAATCCTAGCTACAAAACTTCAAACTTCAAAACCTAGGTTAAAAGTCTGTGCAATTTCCTTAAATACTATTCTTTAAAATGGCCAAAGTAGGACCCATGATAGAGTTAAAATTTTGTAGTTTTCGTTAGTCGCACAAGTGCTGCAACACTGAATGAGCGCTACAGCGCTCACTAGAAAGCCTAGCTCGAGTGATTCTGTTAATAACTCTGCCAAGTGCTCAGCAGTAAGTTGTCCCTTGCGCTTTTGCTCCTTTTTCACAACATCTTAGCTCCAAGTTCCCTTCAAAGAGTTCCCAACTTGGTTCTTGACATTTTGTACTCAATCCAAAGCTCCTATATACAAAGCCATACTCAAAGAGACGGGTTAAACGCAAAAAGCTGTAATCATAAATCATTCCAAAATCAGTGCAATAATCAATAATTCTATAAAAAGTGCATGATAAGGACCTCGTCAAAACCATAATTATTTACTTCAATAACACAATCAAATTTATTGAAAAAACTAAGGTTTAGAGGCAAGATAGATGGAATGTATGCCCCTTATCAGCTGACCAACAGAAAGCAAGAGTTCAAATGAACTCTAATGCCAAGTAGCCCTTACTTATGCGCTAAGCAAAGCCGAGTATGATAAAATTATTGCTTGTGATATGGCAAAGGAAATCTGGGATAGACTACTAATGCTCCTTGAGCGAACAGATCAAGTAAAGGAAATAAAAATAAGTATGTTAGTTCATCAATACGAAATATTCAAGATGACTGAACATGAGAACATGGATGAAATGACCACTAGATTTATGCATATCATCAACTAACTCAAAGGCTTGGGTAAAAGATATTTAGACTCTGAGATAGTTAGAAAGAGCCCAAAAAGTCTTCCATCCAAATGGTTTCCTAAGGTCGCTGCTATCACCGAAGCTAAAGATCTTAAGACTTTTAGCTTGGATGCACTCATTGGTTCCTTAAAGACTCCTGAAGTAGTGCTTCTTAAAGCTCATGGTGAATCTATGAAGAAAAACAAGATTGTGGCTCTAAAAACCTCCCATAGAAAGTACAATCAAGGAGACTCAGATGAAGATTCTAAAGATGATGGAGATGAGATCTCCATGCTTATAGGAAAAATGTCTAGAGCGTGGAAGAGTATACCTAGCAAGAAGAAGGAGTCTACCTTCAAAATGGACAAAAAGGGTAAAGGAAAGTTGGACAATGTAAATTGCTATGACTGTGGTGAGAAGGGACATTTCAAAATTGATTGTCCTAAGCTTAAAGGATCACATATAAAGTTCACTCCCATGAAAAAAAGAATGCTGGTAACATGGAGTGACAATTAAGATGAGAAGGAAGTTCACAAACCTAAGATGAGTTAGAGGATGTTGCAAACTTGTGCTTCATGGCTGAATATATTTCTGAAGAAGAAACAGAGGTAAGAGAGCCTTCTGAACCTAAGGTTTCTAATGACGAGCTTTTAAAACCATACGATGAATTGCTAAAATACTCTTAAACATCGACTTCTCATTATCTTTCTCCTAAGAAGAACCGCTAGAAAGTATCTTTAGAACTTGAGAAAGTGAAAACATGTTATGAGAATCTAAGGCTTGGAAAAAGAAGAACTTCAAATAGAAAACTAGTTTTTAAATATTAAAATGAAAGCCTTAGAAACTGAAGTTTTGGGTAAAGATTAGAAAATTGAAAAAGAGATTTCTGAACTTGAGAAAACTTCCAACCTTCTCAAATCTAATATAGAGAAAATGGTTAATGGTTCCAAGTTTTTGGTTTTGATCAGTTTTTGATTTTTTGGATTGGTTTTCAGTTTGGATCGGTTTTGAATACCCCAATCCTAAACCTACAAGAATTTCTCGGAACTAAACCTGTAAGAATTTACAAATTAAGAGACTACTGTTAACTCCATAACCCTTCAGAAAAATTTAATATAATATGTTTTTGAATGACAACAAAATCAATTTAAAAAAAAGATTTTGAAGAATGACTAATGTCTACCTTGAGTTTCTTGACATAGCATATAGGTATCTCCAGATTGCATAACATGTACCTAAAGCGAGAATAATTTCACTTTGCATGTATAAACATGATTTATCTCATATAAAGAGATTGAACATAATAGAAGTGAACATTATATCATGCAAAATACGTATTCATGCACTATGGATTAAAGAAAATCATATTAAAAACAATGAAACAAGATTTGGGTCTTCAGAAAGTAGCACTGGACTTTAAAAAGTACATTGTACACTTGAAATGAAGTTATCAATCAAACACTGAAGCCAAAGTATTCTACTATCTTCAATCATCATAATCGCAATCATTTCATCATTACAAAGCTTGGATTGAAGACTAGAAGATCAAAGAATTATTAAGGAAATGATACCGCACGTCAAAAAGCTCACTTCAATGTGGAGCGTTAAACGTTACTGGAAAAAGAGGGAAATTTAAATTTTTGAAATTCAAATTTAAAGTCAAACCCAATTTCAAACTAGTTAGTCATTTCTTCTGCTAACTTGGTCAACCAACCTAGCTTCTAAAAGAAAGAATTCAGCAACCATGTTCAGAAAGTAAGAATAATTTTTGAAGGGACACCAAAAACCTCAATCATATAATGGCTTCTGCAAAAGCTCTAACAAACAGACATACTACTCTTCTAGACTGCTTTTCCAAGACACAAATGGATTATCAACACATGTCACTTGGAGAACTGATCAAGGGCAATGGTCATAAAGGAAGACCATCTATAAATAGAGATGTTGTGCTCAAATGAACTAAAGATTGACACTGCACAAGAGTGGAAACTCTGTAAAAATCTCTCCTCATATCCTGTAAGATTCATCACATCATGTAATTAGATTCCTTATTTGTAAAATCTTCTTTCTATATTCTTAAATAGATATATGTTCTTTCTAAGAAGAAATGTTAAAAAGAAGTCATTCAAGTTTTTCTAATTTATTCATGTATATTTTAAGGAAACTTGAGTATAGGTTAGTTTAAGTGGCAATCCAAACACAAACCTTTGTATCCTCGATCTAGTATTGATCAGTGTAAGCTAGCTTGAAGAGGCTAATGTAAAACTACTTGCAACGTGACAGTATGGGTTGTCTACTTGTAATGGATTCAACTTGGAGAGGCTGGTGAATAACTACTTGCAATGTGACAGTAAAGGTTGTCTACTTGTCACAGGTTTAGCTTGAAGATACTGGTCAAATACTACTCGGTTTAGCTTGGAGAGGTTGGTAAATAACTACTCGATTTAGCTTTGAGAGGCTGGTGAATAACTACTCAGTTCATCTTGGAAATGCTGGTGAATAACTACTTGGTCAATTTGGAGAGGCTATTGAATAACTACTCAGCTTATGACAATAGGAGTTATCTACTAGTGACAAGTGAGAGCTTAGAAAGGCTAATATAAAGACTATCCTGTTTTTTCTTTCTCAGGTTGAGGAAGATATTTAGTGAAATTTCAATGGATGTTGAGTACTGGATATAGGCAGATTTGGCCAAACTAGTATAAAAGTATTTGTGTCAAATCTTCTTCTCCTTAATCTCCTTTATTTTCTCTGTTACGCTTTATAGTTTAATATATGCTAAAATAACATTTTGGCTGTTCTATTACTTATCCTATGCTTCAGAGATCTACTTTCTAAAACAACAAATCTTATTTCCACTGTACTTCAAGCTAAATGCTTGATAGTATTTTTGTTAAATGTTTCAGATATGAAAAAGAAGCAAAGTACGATTTAGTCCCCCTTCTCCTGCACTTTTATACCTACAACTATTACTTAAAAATTCATCACAACCCAACCAAGGATGTAACCAGCGCATAGGGAACACATTTCATAGCAAGTCTTAATACACATAATGTTTTAAAAAAAAGACATAAATTCCTTTATTTTTCGGACTTATCACAAAATACAAAACTATAGCAACACAAATAGATAGGTATCCATGCATGTATAGGTCCATATCAAGGAGATTCACATATCCTCAAATCCATCTGATGACTAATAAATAAACAAAGCATAATAAGCATAACATAAACAAAACATAGCTAATCTAGTCCCTACTGATCTAATGAAATACAAAAACCCATAAGATTCAACAGAAGTATATCAACTGAAAGAATACAAAAAAAGGGTCCACGCATCAATGTTAGGCCCACCAAAAAGGAATTGACTCAAATCCTACAGAGTAGGAAGGACTGAACTCGGATCTAAACTTGAAACCGAAATAGAACAAAATATCATGGAGTGATTATAAATCTCAGTGAGGAATAATATGTTTACAGTTCAATGGGACAAACTTCAAAACAATAAAGAATCATAAAAATCAGTCTTAAATAAACCTAACTGTGTGTATATATGCATAATGTAAGGTTTTTTTAAAAGATTGAAATAAGAACTTGGAAATTACACATAAGCAAGGTTGTCAGAACATCACAATTGATCCTACAACTAGGTGACCATCTCACTTGTGCCTATAGTGTTCATATAATGTCTAGGAGGCCTTCACACCCTCCCTAGAGTGTTCATACCACATATAGGTGGCCCTTACACCTATCCTTAATATGTTCAGAATGCATCTAGGTAGCCCCCACACCTGTCCTTAGTGCCCAATAATTTCGACATATTGGCTTAACATGTAAGTTGAGAGTGGCATGAAAAGGAAGGTTAAATCATACTTCATAAATCTATTACTTTCTAAAAGTAAAAAAATATCTATTTAGTATTGAAACTTGAAGGTAGTGGAAATCAAAAGTTAGCAATCTTCAAAAAGTTAGTTTCCAAAGTGACTAGAAACGTAGGAAAATTTCATAAATTGGTTACATCCAATTCTCAACATACTTGTTGATTTTCACTAAACAACATTTTTCTCAACCTAAGAAAGTAAGATGTTCTTTGAATAGCTTTTTCAAGCTATCGCCAATGAGTAGTAGGTACACTTTACTTTTATTCACAAGTAGTTTTGTGCTAGCATCTCTAAGCTAATCTTACTTGATCACCATTGAATCAAGGTATGACAAGAAATAATGTTTGAGGTATAACACTCGAATAAAAAAACTCAAGTGTCCTAAAAATAAAACAGTGTTTAAGGATATAACTTGAGAGACTTCTTTCTAATTCTTCCTAAGAAGAAATGTTTGCTAAGATATACAAGAAAAAATATTTTCTTGTAAGAAACTGAATACAATGAAAGAAATGAACTTTAGAATGTGTTAGAGAGTTTCAGCATTTGATGCGCCAAAATTCCTTCAAGTTTGAAGGCTTCATCCTTTTGTACTTGGATTTTGAAATGGACTATTATCCCTTGATTTTTCCTCCTCTTGACACATATTGATCTTCTTTTTGGTGTCCTAGGAACTGTCTTCTAGAAGCATAGGTAAGTTATATCATAGTTGTACTTGTAGGTACAGGAACCATTGACAATGGTTTCTGAATAATACTTTTGGAAACTATTTTTATCTTTTGAACATGGTTTGTGAACTTTTTCTTCTAAAAGGTGAGGAAAGTCTAGCATAAAGTTGATGTATCACTATTAATATTTTGTGAGTTATTGACTTTATTTGAAATTCAAATTTCATTTAGTTTCTGATGAAAATATGCTTTCTAATGTAGTTCTACACTTTTTGAGTCATTTGCTTGTCTTTTGAACTTCTCTCTAAGGTAGATAAGGATCTTCTAGTTATGTAGAAGTCTTCAAAGATGATAACTAACTATGATTGATGATGATGTGCTTGATATGATCTTTAGAAATCACTTTCTCAACTATATGTGACACTTTCTGAACGTGCGAATCACTTTCTGATAAACCAAACTTAGTTTCTAATGCTTTATCTTTCTTTTTCATGTCTTAGACATGTCAATTCAATTTATAAACTATTTTTCATATCTTCATAACACTAAATCTCTTTGAATTGAGATTTTGATCATGTTAAAACATGATATTGTGAAAAATATGTCACAGATTGAATTTATATGTTATGAGAATAGTCCTATTGAATACCACATAAACTCAAGCAACCTATTAGTTCTTTCTTCAAAATGTTTTCAACAAAATTTGTTTTGTTATCATGCAAAACATATTCAATAAAAGTTTTCTGAAGGGTTTTAAAACTAACAATTTCCTATTTTTTTATGATGACAAACCAAATTTTGAGAAAATATTTTGGAGAATACTTTGAAAGAATTTTTCTTTAAGGTGAGAACCTTCATGTATTTTCTTTCAGAAACTTAATAAAAATTTTTGTCTTACAACTTAGCCTTTTCAGAAAGTACACTTTCTAAAGGCTTCTTATTGTAAGTAAAGATTTTGTTAAGTTTATCAAAAACTATTAATCTTAGAACTTAATTTTTAGCACAAAATATCCAATTTTTATTAGGACACATTTGAGTAGAAAATCATAATCAATTAATAGAATTTTACAAAGAAACTAATATGAACATAGATAACCATAACAAAAAGGAAGTTTCATAAATAGAGACAACTAAAATTTTTTTTAGAAACATAAGTATCAAAATGTCAAAAAAAAGATGATATGCATGAAGAATAATGAGCTTTTTGAAGCTCTTTCTCAACATATGACTCTTTGACATAGTGTAAAAGAATTTTTCTTTATTCTTTCTGCCCCTTTTTGTCATCAGCAAAGGAGGTTTGCACATGGTCAACCCATCATTGGCCGCCCTTTCTAAACTGATGAAGGGTTTGGAGCAACAAGTCTTCATACCTTCTTAGCTGAGCTCTAAGCTCTCTGTTTAATGCTTCTACTCTGTTTAGCATGGCAACCAAGTCTCTCTGATTATGTAATAGTAGTTGAGACTCAGTGAGATTTGGTGGAGACCTCGGTAGAGGTTCTAGTTATGTAGGAAGATAGATGGTTAGATTGTTTGCAAGGGCAGCTTCTATAACAATTTCTTTTTCAGAAATTTCTATAGGAACTATGTCCCTAGATCCTTGAGGTTTCTGAGCTTCTTCTGGTTTAATGGTAGCAATTGCAATAGCAGGACTGGCTTCAGTTTCTGAACCTTCTTCCCCTTTCTCCATAGATGAAATTCTGATGGAAGGTGGTGGTTGAAGCATGGCCTTCAAAGCAATAGTAGAATGAGGATTCTTAAGCTCTTTATTTTCTTCTGGTTCTTCAATGATTGACTCCAACGCAGTTGAAAGCTCATTCATGTACAACATCAACTTTTGAGTACCTTCCCCCTTAGATTGACAAGTCTCTTCCTCCATATTCTCATAGAAAAATTTTAGAATCTAACTCAAAGACCTTTCATTTTCAGTATCTTCAGAGACATCATTCTCAACCTTTGTAGAAGCCACTTTCTCATGCACCTTTGATTGCTCAACAGCTTTCTCTATGACAACACCTATTTCAAGTGTAGGTTCTAGAGCAGTTTCTAAGCTAATGTCTGAAGTGGTTTCTGAAGGAGGCTTGGAACTGGAAGTAACAGTAGAGATTAGGAAAGGGGTATACCCAAATTTATTTGAGATTGGCTCAGAAGGTTAATCATGAATTACTACAAATGGTACAAATACGGCAATACTTTGTCCTTTGCTAGAACTCTGAATTCCTTATGCTTGTTGCATTGGGTTGGCCTCTTCTATCTTTCTTTTCTCTTACTCAACTTTGTTTTCCTTGAGGATTTCTTCAATGTCCTCATCTTCAAAAAAAGAGTTTCATCCTCAACTACAAATTTTCCTTGTTCAGTTGCAAGTTGTTCCTTTAGAATAAGATAACCTCTTAATATACCTTTGGTAAGTTTCTATATTTATGCTCAAGGTCTTGTCTTTTGATAGGGAGTTTATCAAGTCTTCATTTGGGTTGTTCACTTTTTGATGATTCCACTCAATTTTTGAAGCTTGCTCTGGTTCTATCTTTTGTCTTTTATCCTCATTATGCTTGGTTCTCTCCTTTTCAAGTTTCTGATAGGTACATTGTCAGATGGTGTAGCCTCAGAATCATCATCTTCACTTTCTGAAGGAAGAACTGGCTTCCTTTCCATCTTTCCTTTCTTTTTTCTGAACCTTTCCTTTTGGCTTCTTAGGTTCATCCTTCTTAGGTCTTGATATTTTTGCAGCTCTATTTTTGAGCTGCTATTTTTGTCCTTCTCATAGTCTTAAAAAGAGTTTATAGAAAACTCAATGCCCACCATGAATTTGTACCACTTATTAACTAAACTATAGCTCAAGTATTAGAGCATCCTTGTTTGAAACATGCCATAAGGCATTGTAGCATTTTTCCTCTTCTCCTTGGCAGTGGCACTTAGCATGTAGTACATTTTCAAATAGGGTAAATTGACCTTCTTCTTGGACAAGAGACAGTATAATAGCATGTAATCCATCTCCATTAAAACATCAGTACTACCTAGCCAAAGCAGTAGAGAGAATTGGACTACTGTGAACACCTTCCTAGCTCTAGTACTAAGCATGGTAGTAGTTATTTTTCTTCAACCATAGAATCTGTAAGGAATGATTGAATGAAGTGTTTAAGTTAGAGGAAGAATGAGAGCGTATGTGTGTTTGAGGTAGAAGATGAAGCGGATATGGTAAAAGTGTTTAAGGAAGAAGAAAAGCTTTTAAATAAGGTTAAATGTGAGATATAGGGGTTATAGGGTGTGGGAGTTTTGGGATTAGTAGGGCATAACTTCCACATAATGGGAGAGAGAAAAAGGAATAGTGGAAAGCTATCCCGCCATAAAGTCACTTCAGAAAGTAAAATGCTTTCTAAACAAGTGTTTCTGAACTTTCAAAAACCATAGGTAGTTTCTAAACATGAAGTACTTTATGATATTTCCTTTCTGAACCTAATTTACTTTTCGATCCCATAAGTCATTTTTTTGAATACATCTTATGAACATAAATCATTTTCGAAACCCTTTCTCTGAACTATAAACCTTTTCTGAACATTTTCTTGAGATATTTTCCATTTTTTGAACCCATCTTGTAGTTTCTGACCTCTGAACTTGCAAACCGGTTTCTAAACTTGATTGAACATTCTTTCTTGAAAATCCTCAATTCTAAAGTCTCTTGGGAGACTCTAGAAAGTGCAATATATGCATGAAATGCAAGTTTTTCAAAATCTTTTAACTTATTGTTGGAGTAGTATTGAATTGTGAGAAACCTTGATGATGAGTTGCATGAATTAGATTAAAGAATCAAATGATACTTTTTTCTTATAGTAAATCTATACTTTTGGAGAAAGTATGTTTTGGATTGATTCTTTTAAGCATGAAAAGATTTGGATAAAATTACATTTCACACATGTTGCCTGATTATGTTTGGTATTCTTTGAAATGAAGAAAATATCTATTGAAACGTTGATTATGTGAACGTGAATATGATTTTGATGAGAGGTATCTTTAACATAAACCATAGCTAACAGCGGTGGCGTTAGCCTTAGTGCACCTTGACTGAAACCCCAGTTAGCAAGAGGATGGCTAGCTCGGTATGTCAGGCCAATATACCGGAATTATTGAGTAATGGGAATGGGTGTAAGAGCCACCCAGATGCTTGTAAACACGCTAAGGACAGGCATAAGGGCTGCCTAGTTGTGTTATAACCACTCTAAGGATGGGCATGAGGACTGCCTAAGGGTGGGGCCAATCATAATTATTATTCTGGATGAGAAACTTTTCCAAACCATTTTTTATGCACTATTGTAAGTTTTCCATTATGTAAGCAAAAGAAGTTATATTTTGTACATATACATACTAGTCTGCCTAATGTATTATTGCATATGTTTTTAATAATTCCTTTGTTTGGAACTTGTCCATTGAACCATAAGCATATTATTCCTCAGTGAGTTTCATAACTCACCTGTGGTTGTTTCCCTTTGTTTCAAATTCAGGTGAAGACCCAAGTCCAGCCTCTTCCCATATCATAGGATTTGAATCATTGCTATTTTGGTGAGCCTAACATTGGTGTGTGGGCCTTTCTTTTGTATACCCCTGTTGATAAACTCATGTTGCATCTTACGAGATTAGGTGCTCCATTAGATCACAAGTAGGGCTCCGTTGGTTATGGTTATGTTTATGATTATGTCACTTGTGTATGTAGGTATCTATGGATAAAGGATATATGTGTGAATTCTGTAGCCATGCCTACCTAGGTTATAAATGTGTTGTTACAGATTTCATAATTTGGGAAAAGTCTGAAAAACAGAGGAGACTGTCCATTTTTCTATAAAAATTGTAAGCTAAGGCTTATTGGAGAACATGTTCTTTACACACCGGTCATAACTTAGGCTGGGTCGTGACATAAAGAGTGAGAAAACGGTGAGTAAAACAATAGTAAATTCAACAAGTAGAAGGGATCTCTAGTATGATCTTTTAAGCTTGTAACGGCTGACTAAACCCAATTCTAAAACACATTGCAAGTCTGAAAGCATGAACTTGTATCTTTTGTTACCATAATACCTCGACTAAGCTAAAAGCTTCTTCGAATTGATGACTGTAAATAGTGGATGTGCATGTTCTAATTTTTTCCAAAATTACTTTATTTTTGAACTTTAGCAATTTAGTTTCCAATTCATTAGCTATGTTTGCTACCATATGGTGGTAAAGGAGAGGTTAGGGTGGTGGCTGTGGTTGTGGTGGTGGTGGAAGATTGGTTCTTGAAGGTGGAGAGACATTGGAGAAGAGATGTTGTGGGTACTAATGAAGAAGGTAGATGAAGTTAGAGATTTGGTTAAGGGATGAATTAGGAGTTTTATGAATTTGTTTATTTGTTAAATGACCCTTAGAATAAATTAGAAATATAGCAATTATAAATCCCAATATTTAAAAATGCTAACTAATATTGATTGGACGTTGGCACATATCAAAAGACCAATCCATATTGTAACATGTTTCAATATCATCCATTTAATGGAAAATTTACATTTAACTACATTTATTTGTGGTTAAACACAACTTCACAGGCCTAACTACAAATAAGCAACTACCTAGTTTTATTATTTTAAATTTGTGTTTTAAAATTGTATTTTTTTTATAAATTATGTTTACCTCCTTTAAGATTTATTGATATAGTCCCTCCTTTTCATTTTATTTGCCTATTTTTTTGTAGTTTTTCTTTTGTTACAAAATATTTGTTCATCTCTTATGTTAAGCAGTATTAAATTTTGTTTCTAATACTGCCTCTTATGTAATTAATTATGCCTGTTTTTCAACATTATAATAATGTAAATTTGTATTTCAATAGAAGTAATATGGTCCACTCATATTTTTTTACCATTATCAAGATACGTTTATTATTTTTTTATGTACTTTTATGTTTTAGAAGAGATGAAGAAAAAAATGAGGAAGTAGCATTCTACCCTCTCTAGTTTTTAAGATAACACATATCTTTCCTCCTTTAAATGAATATTTTTTTAAAATTCCTAACTTACCATTCTCCACCTCCACCATCCTTATGTAGCAGTGACCAGACACTCGTGAGACCCACCGCCAATGTGCCCTTGAATCATGGAATTCGGTAAGATGTTATTCCTTGGGGCTTGAGATTGTAATCATCAGAATGCCCCCATACTCATCACGTCCTTTGCTAGCTTTGCATTGACCTACATTCAGTATCGTTAGCAAGTAAATTTCTCCATCCATTCCTTCCTTTTTTATAGTTGTGATGGAATACCGTATCATTTTGATATATTAGAAAACTAATATATTTGATCACAATAATGATCTTTTCAATATACTACTATTTCCCATATTGATTAAAGCTTTTTTTTTATGTCTTTAGGGAATGAATCAACATGTTAGTAGTGTGTTACCTACATTGAATTAAATCAAATTATTGAAATCTGTGGTACCTCCATTTGCTTTGATTGTAGCTACTGTAGTATGTATAATCTTGCAAAATGATATGATTCGATCAACCAGTTTTTTCATTTCACACACATCATAAAATAAAGAATGTGGCCAATATCATTGCATAATTGAAATATTACATAACTAAAACTAACACTTGAACTAAAAGTACTTTGCCTTAATTTTCTCTCCAAGATTTACATGAAGAGGTTTGTTGTTCTCGGTTCATCATGGAGGTGTCTGCATCAAGAATCTTCATATTGGTTTCCTTTTCCTCGATCATTATCTGCTTTACCTTTGCTTTTATCGCTTTTTCCATGTCCGCAAAGGCTTTTTCCTTGGCCGCCAAGGCCTTTTTCATTGGTAGCTATCTCCATTTCCTTAAGTTTCATAAAATCCTCCGCAAGAGATAGTCTCCTAGCTATAGCAATTTTGAGTGTGTTAATCAATTTGAGTTTTGTTTCACGATCTCTGTCCATTCTCCTACCAGATTCGGAGAAAGAGCTATGGCCATTCAACTCCAAAATGAGTTGAAGTTGATGCTCCTTTGAATTATCGAACAAAAAATCCATAATCAAGTAATCCAACAGCTCATCATCAGAATTATCGAATAGAGTATCTTCAATCAAGTCATCCAAAGTCATTTTATTGGATTGATAAAAGTTTCCTGCCATCTATAGTAGTCGTGAGTGGATAAGTATTTTGAGAGGAGACAGTGAATGCAGATAAAATTTAAGACTTTTAATAGAGAGAAGAGGAAAGATGTTATGAACAATTGTGAAAAAAATATAGTTCCATATTTATAAGACTTTCATCGTAATGACTAGTTAGCCTTAACAGCTAGTGTTGCAGCCTAAATTAGTAGTTAGCCCCACTAACTGGGCCCATAGAAGTTAGTAGTTTATTAGAATTATCAATATGGGACTATACTAGTGTAATTGACAAGAAAATAGTTAATTACGAATGAACTTAGTTCATTGTGGAGTCTTTTTCCTCGACTCGAAGAGGGAGGACTAACAGCTAGTTTATAAGACTTTTACCATATTTATCTCCATTTCTTTGGCTACTATTGCCTTTTCCTCGACCGCTATCTTCTTTTCCATAAGAGATAGTTTCCAAGTCGTAGCAATTTTGAGTATTTCAAGCTCTTCTTGGAGAGCATTTCTTTTGAGTGTTTCAAGCTCTTCTTGGACAACATTTCTACCTTTGGACGCTTTTAATTTCCGCTTGCCCTTAGATGCAAAGGAGTTTCGACGCTTGTACCTTGTTTCATGGTCTTTGTGTATCCCCTTATGAGATTTGGAGGAAGAGCTTTGCCCATTCAACTCCAAAATGTGTTGAAGTTGGCGCTCATCTGAATTATTGAACAAAAGATCCTTAATACAATAATCCAACATATCATCACCAGAATCATCGAACAAAATATCTTCAATCAAGTCATCCAAATTCATGTTATCGGATTGATCAAAGTTTCCTGCAATCAAATTTTAACGTGAATTCAAATAAAATTTTAGTCTGTTAATAGAGGGAAGAGGAATGTTATGGAATGTCAAATATCATATGATATAAACAACCGATGAAATTCCTATCTCCATAGATCAATTTAATCCTAAATATGACATGTACAATAATAATTAGAGAATTAGATTAGAGTTACCTAGAAAGATAGAGGATAAATATTAATTCTTATTTCTTAGCCATTTTCTTATCTGACAGATAAAATCACAAGAAATTAGAGAGCACTCTAATAAAAGGAACTCAGGAGGAAGGTCTCTCCTTACATTAGTAAAGTGTTGGACCAAGTCACTCATCATAGTGAAGACCATACATAAGGACTCATAAACAATGCTTAACAGTAATTAATCCAATACCAGCAATGATCACAAATTATTTGACTTAAATAAGAAACTCTAATTATTTGATATCCAATTAATTTGGGTCTAAATTAAATTCAATATTGATTTATGTCAGTCGATAAATCTATTCCAACATAATGATGTTATAAGCAAATGTGAAAGTGTTGTTCCATATTTATATGACGTTTATCATAATGACTAGTTTGCCTTGAAGGATAATTTTCTGACAGCTAATTTACAATGTCTAATTTTGTCACGACCAATTTTTGCTAATGCTACCTTTTTAAAAGGCTTGTTTTATAACAACTAGTTTTAAGTATATCTATTTTCTAAAATTTAAAATCTAAATAATTTTACATAATTTAAAAATTTATTTTATAAAATACACATGGTGTCAGCATTCAAATTTTAGTTAAGTTTAAAAATAAATAAATAAAAATAATTATTATTATTTTAACATACCATGCTTATGATGTCAGTTGTCACCAAAACCATCAGTTTTGTAATTGATAAGTACAATAGCAATAAAGGATGTCTTATTTACTTGTCTACTACATAAAATCCTATAATCAAAATAATCGAACATAGTTATAAGAATCAACAATGGCTTCAGTTTAGGCATTGATAATGCATAAAGAATATTTTAACACGATTCAGGCTTAACAAATAAGAACTAGTGCCGGATTGAAACAAAGCTAATACTTCAAACATTAACTAGCTCAAATTATATATAAGCATTCAACTCTTCCAGGACAAAAATGGGGAAAAAACTCAACTCCTTCACTTGTACATGAATGCAACCATATATAAGGCTGGTGCTAATGTGAAATGATATCTAATCACATCATAATTAAAGTAAAAAAGAAAGAATACAGCTAATATTATATCACATACAAAACATTCAACTCTAAAATGGCACTAGTGTATTAGCTTATACACATTGATCATGTCTTAACTAATAATAATTGAGGTCTGATATAATAAACAAAAGAATTACAATGATGTAACTAACAATGTCACTATAGATGTGGTGCTTTAAAAGAATATAATAAGTGAAGTCACACATTAGTTAAAAATAGACTGAGTAGTATATAACATAGGAGGAGTCATGACTCTTTGCCTTAAGGTTTTAAGTTAAGATGTGGTATCTGGCATGATGATGTAGTGCTCTATATTAACCCGTTAATTGTATCTCTCCTTGTTGGGCACCCCTACCCTAAAATAGTATTATAGCGAAGGTTGGGCTCGAGTTCCCAAAAAGGCTGGGAAGAGCGATTGGCTGATAAGGGAGCAATGTGATGGGCCTCATATTTAAGAGAATGAACCAAGTGAGTAGTATATAATATAGGAGGGACCATGACTCATTGTCTTAAGGTTTTGGATTAAGACGCGACATCCAGCCCAATAATATGATGCTCTCTCTTAGTTCGTTAGTTGTTTCTCCTCCAATAAGAATTCCCCGTGCTAACATCTATGTAAATATCTTTTCTCCAACGTAGCATTGCACAAACGAAAGAAGCCTTATTTTCAAAAGAGAGCCAGTGACTCAAAAATAGGCCAATAAAACCACGTAACATGGCATGTATGCAAGGAACTTTGATACCAATTTTCCTGTTAATGGTGTTTATCCTAGCAGGAGGATCAGATGCTGGTGGATTTCAATCTATTGGGGTCAAAATGGAAATGAGGGGACCTTGGAAGAAACTTGTGCCCCAGGAAACTATGATTATGTGAACATTGCTTTTCTTTTCGATTTTGGCAATACAAGTGCTGACATAAAGTCATGTCTTTTATGTCAAGCCAAAGATATTAAAGTTAGGAAAAGCTATCTATAATATTTTAAGTACAGTTAACAGAAAATATGCCAGTTGACAACTTTTAAAGCATGTTAAAATTTAAAATTTTGAAATATTTATTAAAAAAGAAACTATTCAAACCCATGATATATAACTATTTATTGATGGATTTTCTTAATAATCAACCTTATTTTTAAAATTTCAAATTTGATCCATATAAAATCAAATTTTAGATATTAATTAGGTTTAATTATTCTGCAGGTCCCTATAGTTTTACTAAATTTTTAATTAAGTCTCTATAATTTAAAATATTTTAAGTAGATCCCTATAGTATATGAGATTTTTTAATCAGGTCCCTGTCATTATAAAAAATAAAATATTCATAGAATATTCCATTTCCATGAGAGGGTGATGAGGGAAATAGAAATGAAATATTTATGGAATATTATGTTTTTATAACGAGAGAAACCTGATTAAAAAATCTTATACACTTTAAAGACCTATTTAAAAAGTTTTAAATTATAAGGATCTAATTGAAAATTGAGTGAAATTATAAAGACTTGTAAAACAATTAAACCTATTAATTACAATGAAATCAAATTTTGAGTAGATGTATTTGATAATTAAAAGAGTGTCTGATAATCATGCATAATTAAATATGTTGATAGGATGAGATTAAATTTAAAATATATTATTTGATAACTAATAAATTATTTTAAAATTACTTTTTATCTAAATTAATTTCATTTGAAATTATTTTCTAAAAAAAGTTTGAAACCGATTTAAAAGTAAGTTATGTTACTTATATACTCCTTATTTCCATATTAAGTTCGATTATTATAATTTATTATTGAAATTGATTATTTTAAAATTGTTAACATTCCTTTTACTTTAATGCAACTTCTCAAGGAGATAACCAAGACTTTGATGATGCTACATTGTGTATGATAATTTTTTTGGACCGTTAATCATATAATATTTTCTTTCTTCATTAGATGAAATACTTTTGATTTATTATTATGTTGCAACGTTATCAACATATTTACTATTTTCACACAATGTCTTTATCACATGGACATTGCATAAATTAAAATATATTTAATTTTATCTTGTGCATTGCACAGATCACTATGCTAATACTAATATAGACTCGAGTTTATGGAATTCTATATGTAGCACAATATCAACCCATGCTTCTATAATATCCTCTATATATATAATTTTAAATTATATTTTGAATGTAAGTTGCCTTTGTATAGGGATCACTATAAACCCAGGAATATAGTATAATTACTCTTGAAAGTTTTGCCTTCAATTGGAGGATAACTTGGGGTTTATCCCATTGGATCCTCGGAGGATGCAATTAACATGTATTGATCAAAATCAAGATTATCCTAACAAATCAAGAGATTCTAAGGCCTAAGGAATTCTATTTGTCAAACCATGTGAAAGAATTCTAGAGTTTTAGCTAAACAAAAAAAAAATGAATAATCAACTAGGAAGAACTCAGGGCATCTTCCAAAAGAGATTTTGGTGCTACAGGCCATTAAATTCAAAAACTTCAATTCCATAAAGGTGGCATTTTTTGATCAGCAGTAGAGTTACAAGGCCATAAACATACCCAAAAAGGAGCTACAGTTTCTATCAATTATCTCACTTTCTTTTTTGTTTTTTTTTTGGGCCAAGGAGGGAAAACTCCCACCCATCCAAATTATACTATCATAGCTTTCGTTCACGAAATTATAAGCATAATTTATTTTAATCTATAAAATTTAAAAAATAATTATTTAATTCCTAAAACTGTAAATTATAAGTAATGTTAGTCCCTAGACTTACTCCCTTCCATTAGTTTTTCATGATCTGACACTTAACCATACTCGTGTCCAAGATGGCATTTGATATTTCAGACGCTATCAAAGGGTTCAAAATTAATATATACAATATAACCAATATTTAGCTGTGTAGTTCAAGATTTTGTAATGCAGAATATATCAACAAACAAAAATTGTGATCTTATATAACCAATTATGGATAAAGTGTACATAATAAACTTTTTCAATATTTAACAAAACAGAATAGAATATGACCAAACCATTAAATGGCATGAATTTTTTTTCCAAAATATATTTCTTTTGCCAAAAAATGCATGAAATTAATATTAGCCAAATTATAACTGCATATGATACGGCTGAACAAATTGAAATTAAAATAAAATAGGCATAATGCATAATCGATCACTAAACGTGTTTTCAGTTTTGCTTTTGCATAATTGTTTAAATGATTTGTCAAAATTAAATTTCATTAAAATTGATTTTCCATGGAAAATAATTTGTATTTGATAGTTTGATCTAAGAAGTAATTTTGACCAAATTAATATTGTTTGGATAATATTAATTGAAATCACTTTCAAATATATAATTACCAAAATACCTTACTCTTTTATTTCATTATTTTAATCTTTACACAAAAAGTGATTTTGACACATTAAATGTTATCTGAATAATGTTGATCAAAATTACATTTGAATGTAGAAATAGTACACTACATGATCTTTAACCTTTAACAGCATTTATTAATAAGAAGTTATGTTTTTTGGAACATATAAGAAGTTTTGTTTGTTACACTTTAATCTATTTTTAAATTTTTTGTTAGTTCTCTATTTTTAATGCTTATTATCTTACTTTTGACCAAAATACTATTTATTAATATTTTTTTGAAATTAAATGGTTATAAAAGTTAAGTTTGTTCATAAAATAAAATATATGTGACATGTAATTTTTATAAATATTGATATATTTATCAATGTACATTTAATTTATGTTTATATTATTATATTAAAAAAAATTTATAGTAAAAATAGTTTATAATAATTATTTTTATACTAAAAAATATGCATTTCCTTAATTATTAATTTTAGAATTTTTATTTGTAATTTTTTCCAGTAAAATCACAAAATTTTTCTCATTTCTTTCTTTGCGATTCATTTTTATGTACAACAATATTAACAATAATCCACATATATTTTGATTTATAAGAAAATTTCATATAAATAAGTATTAATAGAGGGCATTTAGCAAAAATAAAATACTAAACATGAGATAATGAAAAATTTATAAAAAATAAAAAATTATCAAAGTGCTGCTTGTTTTAATTTCTTTTTGCAATAGTATATATATTTTAGAAATAAATGAAAATTTAAGTGTAATAGAGTCATCTATCAAGAAAAGAAATTATATTTTATTTAAAGTAAAACTAATTTTAATAATAGATATCAAAAATCAAAATCATTTTTGAACTATTATAGGTACTCATTGTGGGTTTGGCAACGATGTCTAGGAGTGCAAATCCAAACACGAAGATTAATTAAGCAAAAGGCAAAGCAATCGAAAAATTGTGTTTAAAGAAGTGCCTACATGACATGCATTTTGAAGAAAGAGGATGGAAATTTGTAATGAGTGAGTGGTTCTAGATGAAAAAATGTCAAGAGAGAGTGTATGCATATTTATAGAGAGAGATACTTGATTGATTACTTGTTTTGCTTATCTTTTATTTGTTTCTATTGTTTTTATATTTTTTTTATAGAAATTTACGATAACAAAGTGCAAGTAAAAAGTCAAAAAGTATTATTGCAAACTGAGTAGGAAAGCGAATGATCAGCAAGTAAACTACTTTTACATGCAAAGATTATTATTATTTATATTTCATTTAATGTTTAAATTTTTATTATATTAAGAGAAAAAATTATTAATGACAACAATAATTTATAATAAGAATGTTTTAAACTAAAAGTCACATTTTGCCTTATGTTAATTGTAACACCCCGATTTTTCTGGCCGAGGGAAATGACCAAAATGCCCCTGAGGTCATTTCCTGACCCGAACTCGAGGGTAACCAACTCGGTCATCCTCGAAGGGTCAACTCAATGTTTGAAGGGGATTAAATGGCCCTTGAATGCTTTTTGCCGAAAATTTCGCTCCTCAGCTAGCTGGTCAAAATGACCAAAATACCCCTATAGCCGCTTTTACGGGTAAAGGTGCTGCTTGAGCCCTAACTTTCCCCAGCAGGTTTAAAAACATATTTTCATGTGTCTAGAGGTCTCGTTTCAAGTCCCGGTGGTCCCGGGCAGTTTTAGTGCAAAATTACGATTTTGCCCCTAGAATAGTGTTTTTGAGCTTAATGACGTAATTAAGCAAACCTAAGCAATATTAGGCTCTAAACGAAGATTAATTTATTTCCCTAATTAATCTAGAGTCAAAATAATTTATTAAAGTTATTTAGAACCTAAAATTGCTTAGATTAAACATTAAATCCCTTTTTAGAATTCAAGACTCCTAGTCTTGGAATCTTGAATAGTGTTATCTCTCTTTAATTCCTTAAATCAAGGAAATGTGTCTAGAGTTGTTTAGACTCTAAATTGAGGATTTAACTCACTAATGGTGCAAGGCCACTCCTTAATTACGTCTAGACCACCTTAATTACCCATTTACCTTACCTAAACACTTTCTTACAAATTCCTAATCCTAAGCATAATCAAAGATACACCTAAACACAACTCTAAACCACAATTAAAATGCAAACTAATCCTCCCCATGGGCTGATGCATTTTCGGCCACATCCTCCCCCTTTGACCTCATATTAAATTGTTTTTCACCAAAGAACCATACGCTTGAGGCCATAGTTTGAACCATACCTCACCATACCTCAAGACCACATTATCTCACCTCATGGAACTCATGGAATGCCTGCAATCTGCACCTCATGGCCGAAGCCATCCTCCCCCATGAGCTCCCTCTATTTGTTTTATTTTTCTATAAATAGAATGCCTTGAGGAGCTTGCACCACTTTTAGATCATTTGCTAAGTTTAGGAAACACTCAAAGCTTTTCTTTTCTCTCAAAGTTCTAGTGTTCTTCAAGTTCTTCAAGCTCTTCAAAGTTCTTCATCATCTTCATCTTCTTCTTCCATCTTCAAGTTCATCACACTAAGTAGGGATTTTCTTTCATGTATTCTTTTTCTTTAAAGTTCTTGTTCTAAGCTTCATGTTCATAGTTTCTCTTGACTCCTTTTAGAACTTCTTTTCTTCTCCTCATTCCTCTTTATGTTTCGACCATGGGCCTTTGAAGTTCAAAGAAATGAGAGCTTGATAATGAGAGTTTCATGATGATGTTCATCACTTGAAACAAACTCTAGAGCTTGATCTTTGTTCTTGAGCAAAAATGTTTTTAGTTTTTTTCTTTTCTTGAACTCTTAAGATCTTTAGCTTTGATGATGTTTTTAAATGGCTCTATGAACTCAATGATGAGGACTCATGATGTTGGTGTTAATATATCACCAAGATCATGAACTCTAGAGTTTTAAAATGTTCCTTTTTCTTCTTGAAGATTTCGGCCATTTCCTTAAATTTTTCTAAGCTTCATGGTTTGATTTCCTAAAAATATTATGTTAAGTTTTAAAGAACTCTAAGCTTGACTTTACCTTGTTTGGATGAGTTTGGGTTATGGTTTAAGTCCTTTAAAGTCTTGTTAAGAGCTCTAGAAAGATAAAATGAACTTGCATAATTTATTTTATGCTTGCATTCATATTTACGTTTTTGCTATGCATCTTTACTTTCTAGCTATCACCTAAGAACATAAAGATTAAAATGGAACTTGTCTCATCACTTAATTTAATTTTCGAAGCCTTCTATTTCGCCTTTAAATATTGTTGTTGGGCCTAGAGCACTAAAATAAAGAATTGAACTTGCATTACCACCTAATTAATTTCCTCAATGCCTATCTATTTCGGCCTTAAAGTCGATTGTTGTTGGGCCAAGAGCACTAAAATAAAGAATTGAACTATGTATATTTACCTTCAAGCTTGCACGCTTAAGTTTATGCCTCGATATTTACTCTTCAAGCTTGCACGCTTAAGTTTATGCCTTGCATATTTAAATTTAAGTCATCACTTTACTTTGTAAGCAAGATTAAAAATGAAAGCATTGAGCACGCTTAGTTTATGTCAGAATCCTTAAGAACCTAGAGCTCAAAGACTTGCCCATTTCATTCCAAGATAAAGTTAAATGTGAATGTATTCCTTGAATGCATAATTACGGCCAAGTAGTGATGATGGACTTGCAATGAGTTTTCATCTAGCTACTAGGACCAATAGTCTATGTTTTAAGTTTTCCTTAAATCTTTACAAATCTTTATAAGGTTATGTCATCACAAGTTGTGATTTTATTATCTTTTAGGGGATGGAATATGTTTTAGTCAGTGACCTAAGGCTTCACTTAGCCTCTTGATGAATTAAAATGTTTTGCAAAGAGTTTTAGAAGTTCTAGATCGATTCCAAGAGAAACTAGTTAACTTATGTACCTAGAAATGTCAATTTAACTCTCTCATTTAAGTTAAATGTTTTCGGTTCTGATATGATGAGTGTGATGTTGTATGATGATGTCTTGATGTGTTTGAATGTGTGAAAATATCATATGATGATGTAGAAGCGATCCTATGCATGGTAGGTAAGAAACTAGCTAACTAGAAATACCGTAAAGCTAGAATTTAACAAAGTTTTGACCCATTTGTTTATGGAACTTTTCCAAAATGTTTTAATGGGGACATAATCAGATTTAGATTGTTTAGACATGAAAAACTTGGTATCATTTGAGTTAGAATTGAATTCTAACACCTATAGTGAAACTAGTAACTAGAAAACCGTAAAAATGCAATGTAGAACTCTTAGAACATTTATTTTTTCTGGATTCTGTCCAGCACCCTTACAACATGATAAACATGATTAATAATTAGTGCTTAAGCATAGGAATGCCTCATAATTGATTTAGATTTAATCCATAGCGCCTTACGCGAAGACGGAACCAAGAAAGGGTCTAAAACGTAAGTTCTAGAACCTCAGATTCTACATGTTAGGATTTCCACCCTATGCTATTCAGATTTAAAAGTAAAATGAGAGGATTATGAATGATGTTTAATTATGAGCCTTAGGTGCTTAAAATATGAACGACGAATGTTAGAGAACCATATCTCATGATTAAGACCCGTAAGGGTCAAGGCATAAGCTATCGTAAGGATAAACGGTTCAATGTTTTATGATGATGCATGTAGTATACAAATGATGATGATGTTATTCATATGAGGAATTCTTGAGGATATATGATTGTGTGGCATAAAGCAAATTTGGAAGAAATTCGGCGTAATGCCTTCGTGTACGCCGACTTCGACAAGTTTGGGGACTTAAAGAGATTTTGAAAATTAAGGTACTAAGATGGGTTCTAGGATGACACCGTTCGCCGAGCACCTCCATAGAACTCATGTGACATCGGCACATTTTATACTCTTAGGTGACCCTGTCCCGAGTACCTAAGAGAATTGCCCTCAACCCGCACTGCATAGTCGGGATTTATGATACGCTTATCGTTAAGTGGTAAGTAAGAACTAGTGACGACAAGTTAAGGTATGAGCTCATAACCTAGATATGTGACACGTTCTGGGTGACACCGTTCGGGCCGAGCACCCCCAGTTCGATTGTCTTTTAGGGTGGCCCATGAGAAAGATAAGTTTCATGATTATGATTATGTCACTAAGTTTTGTCCCATATGAATGTTACTATTGCCACTTTATGCCACCAAGTATGATGATGCTTGATGTTATGTTTTATGTATGTGCATTAGGTAGTGCCATGCATACATTGTCTATTATGTTGCATTCATGACATTAAGATCATCCTAAAATGAATGGACCTTGGCTAAAGTATATTTTAAGGTTTAAAATGAACTTAATGCATGTCCACTATTTTGTATAATTAAACCCAAGGCCTCGAGGACGAGATGATGACACCTAGGTAGTAGGAGGCCCTATCGAGATTCTTTAGCAAGATTCTCACTCCTCTATCTCTTTCTTTCCGCCACGCCTTTAGATGGCGACGCTCAGAGGTTCGTGGGACACGCCGACATGGGAGGGTGCACCATGACCCGACCACGGGTCATTCCATTTTGTGGGTTGATGCACTGCTAGAGTATTCATGTTCATGGGTCGACTCTTCACTCCCCACAGCACATTCCCATCGATTCTCCCCTGCCTCACCTCTTGGCGATGACCGGTGTTCGAAGGCCAAGACGTCCCCTAGGAGGAGAGGCTTTCTGCTGCCCCATCATCCACGACCGCCGCCGAGACTACCCCTCAAAGATGTGCCCTGCTGTCTGGCCATCTTTTTTTGGAGATGGATCCTTCCGAGGATTCGCAACCTGTGCACCCCTCCGAGGGATCTTCCCCACCATACCCATGGACCTTGGGGAGGGTAGTGAGCCTTCCGTGACTCAGCCGAGGCTTGCACGACGACCGGAGATGAGGCCACGCCGTGGAGGTCACTTCCGAGCCCCGTCCCGCTTATTCACGCTGGAGGAGCTTGCTTTGTTTCCTGGTTACTTGCCACGCTCGAGGGATAGTCGCCAGTAGAAGGCTGTAGATGGCCGAGATAGAGCACACACCACTTAGATGGAGATAAACCTTATTTTGTTTAGAGGTTATCCCATTAGGTGCACTCGGGTAAGGGAGTAGATCATGTTTATGTTTATGTTGTATTTCTTTTCATGTATTTTCCTTGTACTAAATTAAGACCCACACTTATAAGTGGGCAAGTTATATATATATGAGATTATATTCAGTGATGTTCATGTTGTGCCTCATGTTATGATGTTGTGAGATAATTGTTTTACTTTATATGGTTTACCGCTTATCGCATCACGCGGCTCTCACTTTGTATTTCAAAAAAAAATTTACCCGTATTTTCCGCTGAGTATTTCTAAGTAAAATTGAGAACTATTAAGTAACGGACTAATGTTTAACCTAAGTATGTTCTAGAGTATTGGGTTAAAAATTAGGATGTTACATTAATTTTAAAATAATAATTTATATAAAAATGAGAATTACAAAAATGGTAATTTTGTGATTTTATTATAAATATATGATGGTATCAGAGGACTTGAGAAATTGGAGGTTTGAATCAAGTTCTTGGTATTTTAAAATTTTCCTTCACACTAAACACCCAAATCAAAAAGCTCACAGTAATATACAAGATTAATAGAAAGTCTTTTGAATATATATGAGACTTTTAACTGAGCTGATTATGTAGTTTATATTAGAACTATATCAAAGATTAAAAGTAAAGCATATATGTGTGTGTGTGTGTGTGTGTATAAAAGGTAGATAGAGAGTAGAAGAGCTTGCACCAATAATTTTTATACTAATTCGATTCCAATGTGGAATCTACATCCAGTTTCCACTACCTGTGGGATTTTCCACTAAACAATCAGAGACAAATTACATTAATGACCTTTACTATCCAGTGATTCACTCTCATATTTAAGGCCAATTCACCAAACAAATTCTCCAAACTCCCCAAAAGTAATCTTTCACAAGGAGCCTCTTCAAGCTCAACAACACGCAAGAGACTTCTTCCTCACCAACTAAGATTCACAATCTATCAATGACTTCTTCAAGGCAATCCTCATTGTTCTTTGAGTTACTTATTCACAAGAACTATAAAAATAAATCTAACAGAATTTCTACTACCAATTGACTTTTAGAAAATTGAAAAGATGTGACAATGAAGCTCAAAAACACTAGTAGGCTCATGTGATTGTCTTGATGCTTTGTATTTTTGTTTTACTACTTTTCCAAGTGATGGATTAACGTGTTCGGCCATGTCTTCTATATATGTGGGTTGTACACTGTCTCTTTAGAGTAATTGCTAATACGCTTTGTTTTTTAAATTTTTTCCATGTTTGATTATTCCTAACAATTGTCTTCCTTTCCTATTTTTGCTCCCACTTGATGCACTCGAGGATTTGCCCCCTTTAGATGAATATTGAAAGTCAGGATTTGCTCCCACAAGATTGATTCTTCCACAAATAAGCTATCATGACCAATCATTTCAATATGGCAATATTCTTCATAATTAATCCTCCAAATATTTCCCTTTCAATTTGGATCATCCATAGCAGTGCAAACCATTACCAATCTTTTCCTTTTCTGCTTAGATAATGTAACCATCTTGGAATGAATTTGATTTCTTTCCTTTTTGATGCTCCAAATAATTCAAAAGTATTCTACATAAGAATTCTGTTGACAAGGATCAAGTGCATATATTGAAGTTATAAATATATATTATGTTTGTTATCATCACATATTATGAGAATATCCCAATTTGGGCTAACAATATATATATATATTGATATTAATCTACTAAAATTAATAATTCAAAAAATAAATAGTTTAAGATTTTGAAAAATAACTATTACAAATTGTTGCTACTATAAATAATTTGTAATAATAAATATGGGAAAATATAAAAATAATAAAATCTTGAAAAATAATTAAAATCTATTTTATCTTAATCTTTTAAAAGATAAGAGTATATGTTTTAAAATTAAATAAAGAAGAACGCAACAATCTCAATAGGAGAGATTGAATTTTACTCCTTGTGGTTTTTTTTCCAAGTCAAGACTTTAGTGTTTAAGAAGAGATCGAGAAAGAGGAGCTGGTTCTTTTTGGTAAAGCATACAAGAATAAAATTAAAACACAATTGGGATTTTTTTTGGGTCCCAAATGAGAAAATTTAAAAGGGAGGGAGTGAAGAAAAAAAAAAAGGTTTGGCAGGGTAAGAATTGTATAAAATGCAAGTACACTTTTACTTTGCATAGTCAAACAACAAAATATAAAAAAAATACAAAATGTATCATAATAAAACAATAAAATTATCATATTTCCCTACAGATATGTAGAAAATTTAGAATCCATAGGCACACAACTTTTATAATAAGAGATAAAATTTAAAAGTATCTCCACTAAATTGAATAAAATATTTTCATCTCACAAAAAAATCAAAAAGATTCTTCCACAAGGTTATTTTTATATCCCTGAGTTAAAACTTCAAATGCAAACACAACGGAAAAAGTGATCATGGAATTACCAAAAGAAATAATCTTTCTTATATTTCTCTTCTCATCTCTTAATATTAAAGTTAAACTCCATTTTTCCACTAATTTGCAACACAATGTTGTGTTATATTACATTATGCATTAATTTTTTTTAATGGATGTGACCCACGTGTGATATGATTGTAATTACCATATTTTAATCATTCTTAGTTACATGGATCTAGAACATGCATTAAGGATTGAACAACCCAATACTCTTATGTGGATAAAAGCTTCAATAAGGACTTAAAAAAAATGCCTTTGAGAAATAGGATCATTCAAATTACACAAGTCCTATGACCATGAAACATAAAGTTCTAGAAACATTTAGGGTAATATATCCAAAAAAGGTATTCAGTGCCAACAAATTTTTAAAGAAATTAAAAAATAAAAGGGCTTTGTTAAAAGCGATATCATTAGAACAATTATAATTTTATCAAACTTATTTTCAATAAAGTGTAAAGGAAAATAAAATCTAAGGGAGTACATTATAGAGATGTCTCATCTTGTTTCAAAACTAAAGGCATTAAAGTTAGAGCTATCTCATGTTATGCTCATGCATTTAGGTTTAATTTCTCTTATGGTACAGTTTACTCAGTCTTGGGTCTTAGGTCAGTTACACAACTACCAAAAGGACAAACAGTTTCTTAATGAGTTCATTTTTATTATGTGCTAGAAGAAGAAATTTGTGGAAGTAAAACAAAGGCTAAAATTGCTCACTTAGCAAGCACCTTTAAGGATAAAAACATAAAAGAAAAAGGATAAAGTTGTAAATAGTCAGCCTTGGAAGAAACAACAACATGCACAAAATAAAGAATTTAGTTGTAACTTCTATAGGAGTATTGGACTTATAAATAACAATTGTGCCAAATATCACATTTGGCATATAAAGAAATATATACTTTTCATTTTGGTTTGTTTTTAAGGTCAATTTTGACATATGTGGTTGGTAGATTACGGTCTACTACCCAGATAAGTGTGTATTAAAGAGAAGCAAATAATCACAAAGAGATTAGGTATCAGTAGATCTTCAAATGTCTTTAAACTTATACGGTCATTTATGGCTCATTCCTTATGGTTTCAATGAACGATCAATAATTAATATTTTCTTCTGTTCATAGACAATTTTTAAGTTATGGATACCTTTATCTCATCTATGAGAAGTTTGAATCACTAGACATGTTTGAGGCATTTAAGGACTAGATTGAAAATCAAGGTAAAAGCACTAAGGCTATCGAATCTTACCATGGTAGTTAATACTATGGTAGATATAATGGATCATGTAAACAATATCTAGAATCATTTGCCAAATTCTTGAAGAAATATTGTATCGTCTCATAGTACACCATGTTGGATGATGTTTTAGCATGAATGGTGTTGGCTAAAAATGAAAAAAGAACATTAGAAGATATTGTAAGAAGTATGATTAGTCATACTATCCTACCAATATCACTCTGGGTAAAGGCATTAAAAGTTGAAGTTAATATCCTTAATAGAGTTCCAATTAAAGTAGTGACCAAAATCTTTTATGAATTATGGACTGAAAAATTTTCTAGTACAAAGGATTTATATGTTTGGAGTTGTCTAATTAAGGCAAGGCCTTATAAGCCAACTAAAAAGAAATTGGACTCAGGAATGGTTAGTAGCTACATAGTTTGATACTTAGTATAGTCTCAAGTGTATAACCTTTATAATCGCACAATTAGATCAATCTTTGAGATGAGAATGTAAGTTTTACAAGGATATTGATTTTGGGGAGAGAAATAAGGTTAAAACAATTTTGAAAATTTCCCTAATAAAGATTAGCAAGGTATTCCTAAAAACAAACTTAATAACCTCAAGAATAAATGCCACAAAGGAGATTCACTAGAGAAAGGAGAATTGTAGTTTCTAGTAATTGTATAGTATTTCAATATAAGGAAGATAATGGATTGTTGGAAGATAATCCAATCAACTTTTATCATACTATAATATGTGTGTGTATTAACTCTCGATTGTGGATTGATGGCATGAGTAAATAAATTAAGTCCATGAAAGACAATAACATTTGGGAAGTTATTCAATTACCTGAAAGTTTTGAATCTCATTGATTGCAAATGGACACTCAAAATCAAGAGATATTCAAGGGTAACATGGAAAGATATAATGTATGTATTGTTACAAAAGCTTTCACTCAAAAGGAAAGTATGAATTAAGAAGAGAATTTCTTCTTGGTTTCATAGAAAGACTTTTTTAAAACAATAATGACATTGTGGCATATGTTGATTTAAGTTACAACTAAGGGGTATAAAGATTGTGTTTCTCAGCCGTGACTTTAATGAGACAATTTATATGGTACTACTAGAAAACTTTGTGTTGAGAGATGCAAATAATATGTTTTGCAAATTAAAGTAATCCATCTATGAGCTTAAGCAAGTTCCTATCAAGACTACTACAAATTTCATCTAAATATTATCTCGTTTGGTTTTGAGATTAATTATTATATATGCCAAAGTTAAGTGGGAGTACATACATTATTTGATTTTATATGTCAATGACATATTACTTGCCAATTATGATTTAGTTCACAAAGCTTGGAGATGTCAATCAAAGCAATTTGGAATGAAAATCTTAGGATGCTTCTTTTGTATTAGGGATTCAGATGCATCGAGATTGCAATTATAGATCCATTTTAAGCTATATTTGTATGCTTATTAGAAGAGTAATCTTTGAAAGAGTGCTAAGTAGAACACTTGTTGCTTTTCCATTCAAGTAGTTGTGTTTAAGGCGCATTATGAAGCATCCAATCATACTATATGACTACATAATATTTCACATGACTACAACCTATGGATGGAATTGAAAGACCACTTAAGTTATTTTGTGACTGTATGTCAGCAGTCATATAATTAAGAGGAGTACAGAGTGATCAAAGTGTCGATAAAGCATATTGGCATAAACACCACGATTGTGAACTACTTAGTAATGGGCTACCACCCAAGATCTTTCATGAGCATATTGCTCATATGGGTGTGATAACATTTTATAGGATATATTGTGTCAGTGTGATTATGCATTTGGATGCACATATGTTTTAAACAAATCTTAAGTTTATGAATATTCTCTACAGAAAAAATATATTTGGTTCTTTTATTGTATATGGTCTTATAAAGAATAAAGTTGGATTAGTTGGAAATAGACATGTTAGATCATATTACATATAATTTCCATGCTACAATACATACTTGATCTATGTCATTTGATTGTACTGATATAGGTGACCATTGGTGGATTTAGTTATGACATATGTAACGCAAGTGACTTCAATCCTATATTAAAATAATTGATGGACGAGATTATTGGGAGATGTTTTAATCATGATAGCAAATTTAGAGCTCATAAAGTTACAGTTTGATATATAATTTGTGCATATATATGTACATCCATATGGGAGATTGTAAGAATTTGTGAACTTATATACAATTGTATATTATGTGTTATTATAAAGTTTGACCAAAATTAACATGATCTAATAAGGACAAATTAATTGGGCTTAAATTATCTCATTAAGTATAGACTTATTATATATAGATTCCATGCTACCAGTTACTAGTTCTGTGATTGGATGAATTAGAAAATAGGGTTAATACAATTATAAAGGGTTATGATCCTCAAATTACATGCACACCTCTTTTCCTGATACCCCATCATCAGAAAAGAGAGAATCGCTATCTCGTTGATAAGTATCAACTTGAAAAATTAACAACTACATGGAACCACATGTCCAAACAGTAATTAATTCCAATGGATGTTTAAGTACGTTTTTGCATCTAGTCTTTCAATTTTCTTAATAATTTAACATGAATAATTTTGGGATTACGAAGAACTAAATTTCTAACATCTGCAACCCTACTCTCATGCTCATTTGCAAAGCAATGTGTTATGTTCAATTACATTATGCATAATTTTTTTCAATTGATATGATCCAATACATGTGATATGGCTGTATACTTACTATATTTTATTTTACATGTTCTGTTCCCTCATGCCCTTTCTCTTTCTCAAATTACCAATAAGTTTTTTTTTGTTTTTTGCATACTTCAGAAAAAATAAAAACCAACTCTACTCTTACTCTATCTCTTAAAACAAAAACAATAAAATACATATTAAGGCTTTTTGTTGAAATAAAATATACTGGACTAATAATAATATAAATATATTAAAAATAAATTATTTATAGTAATAATAATATCTAGTAATTATTTTAAAAATATAGCTTATTTTTAATAATTAATTTATGATATTAATATATATGTTGATAGTAAAGTTACAAAATCACCTTTTGCATAATTCACCTTTCTATATAATGTTAACAAATAAGTTTTCTATATGACTAATATTTTAAAGTTGATACCTTAAAAAATGTAGGTTTTAGCTTTTTAAAACGTATATTATAAATGATTGTTTCTATTAATAATTTGTTCTCTTAAAAGTTTAAAATCAAATGAAAGATATGACAAGTTTTTTATATTATTAACTATAAGTCATGTATATTTGATTTTATAAAAATTAACACTTAAATTTTAATAAAGGATTTTGGTCAAAAATAAAATAATAAACATTAGATAATAGAATGTTAATGAAAAAAATGAAAAAGGGATAAAAGTGTAGCTTATTTTCATTTTTTTTTTATTTTTATAAGAGGGGAGTATGTTTTAGAAATAAAGAAACGAAAAGTGTAATATATCCAGTTATGTTTCAAGAGAGAGGGTTCTATTTTACTAAAACACAAACCCATTTGCTAGCCCATTTATCTTTCTTTCTCTTAAAACAAAACATAGCCCCAAAACTTAGAACCCATGGTTGTTGTATCCTTTCCCTTTTAAAGCTTTTAGGGAAGAAGTAGTAGCCTTGGTTGATTCTTGTAATACCTCGGAATTATTTAGAAATTAATTTACTTTTTATTAACAACAATTTCAATATTTTGATAGACTTGGTGATAATAAAGACGACTTAGCAGCCATAAAAAAAAAGAAAAAAAAAGAAAAGATAAATAGTAACCTTGTGGGTCCCACAGCTCGAGACAATTGAAACTCTATGATCTAGACTAGAAGATGTCCGGAACCGAAATATGATCATATAAAGGTTAGGACTGGTTAGAAATGAAATTCTAGATTAGGAATTAAATTTTGAGCAATATCTATTTTTCCAAGTATGATATTTTACCCGTTTGATGAAATATCGATGTATAGTTTTTTACACCATATGAAGCAATCAGTGCAAGCTTGCCACCTAAAATATGTCACACCATTACCTTTATTAAGAGCTGATAGTAATTTTATAAAATTTCATCTAATTACCTTTAAGAAATTAATTTTATCATGGAAAGTAATATGGATAATATAAAAAAAAAAATCAAAACTTATCTTATCTTTTCCTTGATATCTCGGCCAGCTTTCAGACATATAGAGCCTTCTCCATTCTTCTTCAAGCAAACAACATCACAAGCTTACAAACCAACCTAAGCTACAAGATTAAACACCAACAAGTTTGACACAAATACAAATTCATCTCTTGAAAACTTAAATCAACTCTTTACCATAAATCCTCATCTTATTATATCAACCATCTTGGCTGCTGTTTCTACTTTGTTAGAAGAGGATTTGAGAGGGTTAGATCAAGAATTGGGTGTAGGAACTCTTGAAGGGAAATCAAGAACAAGAATTACTATTCCAAGAGCCAAGTAGAGCTTTATTTACCCTCTTCTTTTCAAATTTTACTCTGAAATTTGCTGATGGAGTGAGTCTGAAAATTTTAGTTTTTTTGGTTGATAATATATGAATATAGATGTATTAATTTTGGTATAAAGTTTTGATGATGTTATGAAACTCTTTTTGCTAAAACATGTTGTGACTATGTGCTGGAAATCCCGATTTTAAGCATGCAGGTGAAATTATTCGAATTTTCTGACCCAGTTAGAGACATTAGATTGAGTTGAAAATTTTCTATGATGTAACTAATATATTAAGGTATCTTCAGTAAAAATTTTGAGTCATTCTGGGTACCTTTGCTATATTTAAAAATTCAAGAACCGAATTAGTCAAGGTTGCTGGCTGCACAGCCCAGTTTGTAGTACTAAATTTGTATAATTTTATTACCTTATCAAATGAGCGAATTATTAGTTGAAATTTTTACAGGATATTGAGAACATATTAACGTCCAACCATAATTTTTTATACGAAGTTCTGGGTTCATTTGATAGGGTAGAAAAATTGAAACTTTTGACTGTTGGCTGAAACAGGACAGTTCCTCACCTCCGAAAATGTGAGAATTTTTAAATATAGCTAGAGATTTTTTTATACTTTGAGATTTTTATAGAACCTTGTTAATATATGGAATTACCTCTAAAATTTTACTTTGCTCTGTTTTAGTGAAATTTAGTAGCTGATTCATAATTTTTTTTAGAACTGAAATTCTGGAGAGCATGCTGAATTGTTGAATTTCTAATGACATACTAATGATTTGATCTCATTCATGTTATCTAAATCTATGAATGAAGCTGAGCACATATAAATGTGATTACTTATTACAATTGCTTAAATATGAAAGAAAGTATAAGGTTATGATTTTTGGGCTGGAGAAAATAAATCCAGTCAGTTGGGGAAAGTAAACCTGACTACCCTTGAATTGAGTCGGGGAAAGTAAACCTGACTAGGAATAGATTTGTGTGAGAATTGGAGAAAGTAAATTCAATGATTATGTATAGGAATGAGCTCAGCCTGAAAAGCAATCTATTACCCAGGAGTGAAATAATTCTCTATAGTCAAGGGCCAAAATAGTTAATGTAACAATTGTTTTAAGTTACTCTTTATGCTATGAGCTATGAGAATAAGATTTATTATTCAATTGAGATCAAATACTTATATATTAAGTTGACATCATAAATTCTAAGAATGGTGATTGCATAAATGAGCTCTGCTCAAGATAAAGGTTTTATGAACTAATATATCCATTATTAATTATGTTACTTGCATGCAAAATTTCTATAATTAAACCGAAGCAGCTGGGGTAGATAATGATGGCATTTATATGTGTATGGGAGTACCCTACTGAGAATTTTAGAATTCTCATCCCTATGTGTATTCCATGTCTACCTCAAGTTCAGCAGATGACGCTCACTAAAATGATTCGCGTGATACTCAAGAGTGAGTCACTGACTATATGATACTATAATTAGAAGTTTAAGTACTCTTTGATCACTAGACTTATCTTAGATAACTCCTTATGTATTTAGAGCAGGTTTATATGCTGTAATTTGATGTGTACTCTAGCTACTGGAGGATTGTACATTATACATGTATGCTGAAATGACATGACCGCCTACTTGTAAACAAATAAATTGTTGCTACAATGTATAAGTGTGATACAAAGTACCATACTCTTAGTTACAGTGTTTAATCCTAGGTAAAATACTGTAATTAAGGGGGTGTTACAGTTCTGGCTAGCCACAAATGAAAAGAAGCGTTGAGTGAACCAAATGATAATGAAGAATCATCTCCTTGTTGTTCGAAGCTAGGAGTGCGCTTGGTTTCTGAAAATATTTTCTATTTTCATTTCTTGAAAATATTTTCTATTTTCATTTCTTGAAAATAATTTTTATTTTCATATTTTCAAAATTGTGAAATGCGATTGATTTATAAAAGTAGATTCTGTTTTCAGAAAGTGAAAACAATGAAAATATGTTTGGTTTGTTTGAAACTATAATTTTCCAAATCAAATTTAAATAATAATATTATATTTGATATTAAATAATAAAGGATATATATATATATATATATATTATATTTTCATTGGTTCATCTACTAAAAGAATTTCTTAAAATCGAAAATAACTTCATAAAATATTAAACACTATAGTGAATATTATTTCATTGTTTATTCCAAAAAAAAAATCAATTACAAGTAATAATTAATTTTAGAAACAAGTACTTCTGGAAAAAACTGTTTGGTATATATTTGATTTAAGATAAATTGTAGTAGTAGTAATAATAATAAAAATAAATAAATAAATAATTATTTGAAATATACAAAAAATAATAAAAAGTAATCAAAGAAATTAAAATTTAAATATAATGTGTCAAGCATAATAGCTAGTTGGGTGGAATAGTGGTAGCTTTCAATGTACTTGGTTGGACTTGGGATCAATCTATTTTTAATTTTTCTTTTGGTAAATAATGAAAAAGACAAAAGAAACTTGGGATCAATCCTTGCCTAATTACTTAGGAGCCTAAAGAAAAGAGAATTATTTAGGAATCCATTTGTTTTTTTGATTGAAATGGAAATAGGTGCGTTTGTGTTTGAACTTGGGAAGGAAAAAATTGCAATAATGTATGTTAGCGCAATCTTACAGATTCAAGACTGGGACTTTGAGGTGGAAATAGAGAAATTTCCTCCTATTTACCATAGTGCCACCACGTTTTCAATTGAAAACATTTTTAGTAGATGCAATAGAAAATGTTGGAAACATGAAATTGGCATTTTCCAAATTCATGCTCTTTTAGGGAATTGAAAACCAAACCAAATATATTTTCACATGTGTTTTCTATTTTCTCTAAAAATGAAAACAGGAAATGTGTAAACCAAACACACTCTAGGGTTTTGAGAATCACTGCCTTGGAATGACATTGTTTATAGAAGAAAATGTGAGAATGAAACGTGTAAGATAAAGCAAGAAGGAAGAAACATGCTAACAAGAATTTGAAAGGGTGGAATGACAAAATACATGGGAGTTAGGTAGGAGAACAATAACCATTGATTTCTTTTTCTTTTTTAAATATAAAAAATTAATACATCTCTTTACTCATAAAAGCAACTGAGCCACGATATGTAGGAGGCATGTGTTGGGGTAAAATTGAATTGGATCATTACTGATTTAAGCCCAAAAAGTTGAATAGGTGCATGGGGAGCTTATAAGGAAATCGAACCCCAAACAAGGTTTCAGAAGTAACGAGGGATGAGTTTTAGCTCTAGAACCCTTCAGAAAGCTTCAGTGCTAAGTGTTTTGAGTGATAACATAATGAATTTTAAGAAAATATTTTGAAAAATGACTAATATTTTATTTGAGTGGTCTTTATACGTTAGCTTATATGGTTCTTAAAATGAAAATATTTTCATAATGACGTTTGCAAACATGTTTAATCTCATTTGAAGAGATAGAGACTTAATGAAAATGGAAAAATATATCATGGAATGGACGTATGCATGCTCAACGGATTAAAGAAAATTTTCAAGTACAAAAAACTAACTCAAATCTTCAAAAAGTAGCGCATGACGTTAGAAAATGCAATTCAAGTGAAGATTTCAATCCAACACTGAAGCAAGTGAATACTATTATCTTCAATCATCATGATTATAATCATATCATCAACAACAAGCTCTGGTTAACGACTAGAAGATCAAAGAGAAGTCAAGAAACTATTACGACACTTCAAAAAGCACGTTTCATTGTAAACGGTGCACTTTATAGGAAAAGGAGAAAATTTTTAAATTCAAATTTAAAGTCAAGCTCAGTCAAGGACTGACGTGACATCACTTCCATCAACTTGGTCAACTGCACCAGCTTCTAGAAGGAAAAGTTTAGAAACCTCATTTAGAAAGTAAAAAGTAGTTTCTATAGGTGAGCTCAGAAATCTTTACTTTACAATAGCTTCTGCAACTTCTCTGACAACGTCGGGCTACTCCTCTAGACTAAATTTCCAAGACACAAAAAAAGATCAACATGTGTCACTTGGAAAACAAATCAAAGGCAGTAGTCATAAGTGCAGATCAAGTATAAAAAGAGATGCAATGGTTACAACAAGAAAGACCCTTGCTAATTAAAACGCTGAAACGCTGAAGAAATTTCCCTTCATTCTTTGTAAAGTCATTATTGCTTATAATCAATTTCATTCCTTGTGAAAATCTTCTTTCTACATTCTTAGTAGATTATATGTTCTTCTTACCTAGAATCGATAGAAAAATGATTCGAGTTTTCCAAATCTGTTCTTGTATATCATATGAAAACTTGAGTGTTGGTTAGTTTGAATGATTCAACCCAAGCACAAACCTTTGTAACCACGATACGGTAGTGATTGCTGTGAGTTAGCTTGAAGAGGCTAAGTAAAGACTAGTTGTAAGGTGACAGTAGAATAAGCTACTAGTCATGGTGTTAGCTTGAAGAAGCTGGTCAAAGATTACTCAGTTGTGATAGTAGAGTGAACTACTGGTCACGAAGTTAGCTTGGAGAGATTGGTTAAAGACTACTTAGGTGTGACAGTAGGGTGAGTTACTGATCACTGGTAAGAGCTTGAAAAGGCTACTATAAAGTGTTGGAAAATTAGAACTCTGCTCCTGCAAAGTAAGAGAAAAAGAGGTTTGTTAAGCTTGAGGCATGCAATACATTGTCCTAAGGATTATTCTATCACAGTGCAGAAATCCCTCAAGATTTAGCAGGTTCTTCTGGTATTAACCAGGAACATAAGAACTACAAGTGGATATATCTTCTGATGTATAACCCAAGCAATGAAATATAATTGTCTTATAATTCAAAAGCTCAAGTTTTCTCTCTTGTCCTTTGTTAGTGTAAAAGTTGCAATATATACAGGTAGAAAACAAAAATATTAATATGAAGCTCAAAGAGTCCAAATCATATACAGTAACAGTGGAATACTAAAACCAATGTTTTTATTTTTCACCGTTCATATACTAACTCATCACAATAATTATTTTAATGCATGCAATTAAAACATATTTCATTAAAAGGAAATCAATGAAGAATCAACACCTGACTTACGATAAAGAATATATCACAATATTACCGGTGATATATTGCAATTAAAACAAGCATGATTTTGGAAATTATAATGATATTTAATCAAAATAGTATCAATTTTATTTAATGACACGATTTTATTAAAAAAATTTAACATTTGAAGACCAAACCAAATAAAAGCTTTCTATGCTAATAAATAATTAAATAATTAAATAAATAAACCTTTTGAAATAATTATTTTAAATTTTAAAAAAGAACAATCTCCTACCTATTTCAAAAGATTTTCATTTAAAATAATAATAATAATAATAATAATAATAATAATAATCATCATCATCATCATCATCATCATCATAAAAAATATGGGTTATACTTGGATGAAAATGCTTCGAATTTGGTGTATTTTGAACTATGAACCAGACCTAGATAGAGAGGACTTTAAATTACAATGTATTGGTGAAGTTTCATTTACTTTCTATAGACCAAACTTCTTTTTTTCTTTTTGGGTAACTTATAGTCCTATCTGATCACATTTACACCCTCAAAACATATCACCATTGTTGTTAATATCATTTTCCACTTTTCAGCCATGCATGTGCCTAGTAGTTCATGAGTGCTCTAGAGATTTAGCCAGTCTTATAGGAGTGGCCCTACTTCTACACTCATATAGGTGATTTTCATCAAGTGTATACTGCACTTTATACATCACCCTTTAAAGGCTATAAAATTCATTAAAAGCATTAGCTTACCCTCACATTATGCAGTCTAGCACAACACATATTTCTCACACCATAGGAAGAGACTCATATGGTGCTTGCAAGAAGTAACAAGTGACTTGTTATTATCCATATGAACCTTATTTCTTGGGATCTCTATTCAAAAAGGTTGGGTTCCCAGCACTGTTAATTTTCATATTGGCTTAAGCCTCATTTCCCTCGATATGGTATTTATACAAATTCATATATTCCATGGATATAATTTCTTCTAATCTTAGCGACTACTTTATCACATCATATTTCAACCACTAAACTGGATCATAGTTCCAGTTGGCATCGGAGTACTTTTTAAGTGCTTCTGGATATCTCTATATATAATATCTCAAAAAAATTTAATCAGTCTAGTAATAAAGCTCAATATTCAATATTTGAATTATGTATGTATATGCTCACACAAAGTAAAATGCTCAACTTGTTATTCTGTATTAGATGAAGCACAACATAGATACAAATTGATGACCGATGATAATACAAATAACAATTATATATCACATTAATTATTTTTCCTACAAAACTATAAAAGAACGATATAGAAAATAATTATTACTTAACGGCAAAAAATAGTGATCAACAAAAGACATAAAGTCAATGAATTGAAAGCAATAAAGCAATTAACTATAGAAGAGAAAATCGACCTGGACTGATCGGGTGAACCGAGAATTGGCCACCTGGTAGATCCGATTAAGCTTAAAAAATCAGGACAAGTCAAAACTGGTCAAAACCAGAAAAACTGGGCAAAACCAGCAAACCAGACCGGTTTGGAATTTTTTATTCTTATTTTTTTTCAAAACTTAAATAGTGACATCTTGTGACAGCCACAGAGCAAAAACGAAAAAAATGGAACCCAAAAAAGGCACTAACAAAGATTGTTGAGCTGTTCTTATTCTATCTCCGTCATTCATAGATTGCTCACCATAACCCTCACTGTTCACCAACAAATATTGTTTTCAAATGGTTTGTGACCGTGTTGTGACGCTAAAACGAGAGAAATTTTATATGGATTATGTTTATTTTTATAGACCTATGAATATTCCTTTGTGTTGATTATATTAATGTTAATAATTTAATATATATTTTTTATATTCTACTTAATCATATATATATAATATTCCAGTTGAATCCCATTTGAACTGGTTAGATCTCTAAACCTTTGAATTAGTACCTTGACTGGTTCGATACTCGGTCCGATTTTCTCTTTCTTGCAATTAACAAACAAAAAGCAAAGATTAATATCAATGAGATTGGAAAACAATAAAAGCAAATGGACATAAAATTATCATCTATCATTAATTAGAAAATTTAAAAACTGAAGAATATATGTTGACTAAATCATAGTAATAACAATCAAATAAAACTCTAATAAAAAAAAGTGATATACTAGCTGAAAAATAAAAATTAACCAAAAGGAATAATGATTTTACACCAAAATAAGATATTCATATTAATTAATTGTATCAAGCAAAATTACAGTTATTACTATTGTTTTAACCACCATGATTGATCGTATAAATCCCAACTTTCAAGTTATTTTATAGTAACAAATTAGTTTATTTCTTTGTGTTTGAAAAGAAAAAAAAATTCTCACATTAAGAAGTTAATCTTATAGTTTTCTCTATCCATATACTATTTACAGCAAACTATGTGGCTTACAAATGTAAACTAGTGCACTAAAAAATAATTTAATCTTAACATATTCTATGTCACATGTTCATAAAATCAAGCAAGCCAAAAACAAATGCATTTCAATTTATTATTTCTGAAACATTCAGTACGAACAATCCTTGGTTACAGTAACCTTTTCCAATGAACACATTATTCTTTGCCATAACAATTTTGTTTAATTCAAAAGATATTTTGACACCAGCCTTTCCTAGCAGGATCACAGAAATCAAATTGCCTTATACTAGGCACATGTAGAACATTGTTCAAAGTTAGAGTCTTGCTAAATGTTAGCTTTAGAAGAACTTTTCGTTTTCCTAAAACTGTTGTAGTTCTAGAATCACCAAGATGTACAAGTTCTTCTCCATATCCCACAGAAGCGTAAGAGATAAAAGCATTCCTATTAGCATATATGTGCCTGGTAGCCCCAAAGTCTACCACCCAATCATTTACACTGGCCATCAACAATACTTGAGAGACAACCACAACAATTATATCATCTCCTTCAACCAAATTAGCCCTTGGTTTAGGAGGGTTCTCCTTTTGAATCATGGTTGCTCTCTTACGACACTGTGCAGCACGATGTCCTAGTTTTCCACACACACAACAACCTCCACTTTCTTTGAAAGTGGGATTGGAAATTCTCAGAACAAAATTCGGTTTATTATAATCAAAATTGAATTTTCCACCATTGTACCTTTTCTTACTAGCTTGAACCATATTTGCTCTTGCATCCAATGCCTTGCTCTTGCCTCCTTAATCTCCTTTCTATTTGTATCCTCTATAATTATATGCTTGGTAAATTTGGTTAGAAAAAGTTGCTTGCTTTTATGTTTCAGCTTATGCTTGTAGTCATTCCATGACTCTGGTAATTTTTCAATGAGCAATCTAGCTATGGATTCATCTTGTAGTTGGATGTTTTCTGCCTTCAATTCCTCTAACAATTTGTGATACTCATTGATTTGGTCTCGAATATCCTTATTGTCTGTCATCTTCCATTGATAGTAGTTACCAGTCATGAACTTTTTATTTCCTGGCATTTTCAGCTGCAGACTTCAGAATCATGGACTCCCAAATTGCCTTTGCTTCCTTATAAGAGGAATCGACATCAAATAATTCATTAGATAAAGTAGATAAAATAGTATATCTACAAGCTTTATTTGAATTAACCCAATGTTCCATTTTCTTTGGTTTTGTAGATATATCAGGCTTGGGATTCTCTAAAGCATCAGCTACTCCATGCATGTCCAAGACAGATAAAACTCGCTCTTACCATCTCTTGAAATTTTGACTATGAAATATTTCTATTTTAGAGATGTCAGGTAATGGACGAGCATAGGTGATAGAAGGCCGTGGTGTGACGTTGTTAACAATGGGAGTATCATTCTTAGCATTTTCAACAATGTGAGCCATAATCCTTAAGATTGTTAGAAAATTAGAACTCTCCTCATGGAAAATAAGAAAATAAGAAAATAGAAAAAGAGGTTTGTTAAGCTTGAGGCGTGTAATGCATTGTCCTTAAGGATTATTCTGTCACAGTGCAGAAATTCCCCAGGATTCAACAGGCTCTTCTGGTATGAACCAGGAATACAAGAACTATAAGTGGGTATATCTTCTGATGTATGACCTAAGTAATGAAATATAATTGTCTTGTAATTCAAAAACTCAAGTTTTCTCCCTTGTCCTTTGTTAGTGTAAAAGTTGCAATATATATAGGTAGAAAACAAAAATATTAGTATGAAGCTCAAAGAGTCCAAATTATGTACACTAACAGTGGAATACTAAAACTAATGTTTTTATTCTTCAACATTCATATACTAACTAATCACAATAATTGTTTTAATGCATGCAATTAAAACATATTTCATTAAAAGGAAATCAATGAAGAATCAACACCTGACTTACAAGAAAGAATATATCACAATATTACTAATGATACATTGCAATTAAAACAACCATGATTTTGGAAACTATGATGATATTTAATCAAAATAGTATCAATTTTATTTAATGACATGATTTTATTAAAAAGCTATAAAATTTGAAGACCAAACCAAATAAAAGCTTTCAATGCTAATAAATAATTAAATAAATAAACCTTTCGAAAATATTATTTTAAATTAAAAAAAACAACATAAAGACTTGTCGCAACCGGGATCGCGATGGGGACGACGAAAAAAGAATTATTAAAAATTGGAGTTGCCACCAAGTTTATTGAAATTGAGAAAACATGGAAAAACCCATTATTTTTACAAAATGGTCTTTGGAACTAGATTTGAGTTCGGAAGTCGGTTATGCATAGAAAAGGGCAGGCATTTAATCCTACGAACCCCCAAGTACACTGCCCTGACTTGGCACTCCATAATTGATGTGTGCAAATTATTAATAACCTTTTGAAATATTTATTTTTCCATTTGTTATTTAAAAAAATCTTTCTTTAAAAAGAAATTTTGGAGCATTAAACTGTCACAGTTCAGATGTCCAAAATACTGAGTTAATAAGTCGTCCCGGCTAAATTAACACCTTTGTTTGAAATAAAATATTTGATAAATAAGTAAAAAAAAAATCTTATAAATATTTACAAAACAAGAAAAAAATATTTTTGGTATTTTTTTTATAAAATAAATAAATAAATACAAACGAGAATGAATATATTTTTTTAGAGAAAATTTCGGATCATTAAGCTGTCACAGTTTAAATGTCCAAAGTGTTGAGTTAACAAGCTGTCTCGGCTAAATTAACATTTTTAACAGAATATTCCTCTATAAAAAAAATTATTAGAAAATTATTTTACAAATAAAATGAATTATGAAAATTTAATTTTGACTTAACAGGGATGGGAATCGTCTTACAATGTATCCCCTGCAAGTGCGATAGAATTCAAAGCCTGAATTCTGTAGAAAATATTTATGGGTTGATTATTATTTTCTGAAAAGAAATTTTAGAATATTAAGCTGTCACAGCTAAAATATTCCAGAATATAGAATTAACAAGTCGTCACAACTCAGTTAATCCTATTTTCAAATTACTCTTTATTGATTAATTAATTTTTAAAAAAAAGAATATTGAAGAATTCATTTTAAATCCAGATTAAATGAAACTCTTTTTTTTATTTTTTATTTTTTTACAAAAAAACAAACCAAGGGAAGAAACCCCAAAAACAAAGTTGAAAGACTTGAAAAGGAACTGAATGACGATCTGAAAGGCAAACAAAAACTGAAAGGTTGACCAAAAATAAAATAAAAATGAATTTCATGGTTCCAAAAGAGAGTTTCTAAAAAACGCTACAGCCTAAACCAAAACTTAGAATGCCAAGGGATAAAAATGAAATAGACCCACCCGAACAAATTGTTTCAGCCTCGAAACAAAAATGGACACTAGCTTGTTATTAGTTATTAAAAGAAACATGGTGGACCAACTTTCTTTCAAAAGAAATGAACCCCACCCCATGGCATCCCGAGACAAGCATCAAAATTCCTAAAAAAATAACACGATCTTAACACTCTCTCATCATACACTTTCATGTTTGATTCCTTTTATTGTTGTTATTAGTTTACATGAAAATAAAAACAAATAGCAAAAGGGACCGTCAGCAAGTAATTTTTTTGTAACAAAACTTTGGACCAAAAGAGAAGCAACACTCAAATAAATAAATGAGCAAAAAAAAAAATCCATGAGATATTGACATAAAGGTAAACCCATCATTAAACAAAAATAAAAATGGAATCCTAAGCCTAATTTGACTAACATCTAGCATTACACACTCACACACTCACGTGAATAAAGGAGAGACGTAAGACAAAACTCCACTTCAAAAATGACTAAAACAAAGACTTTGGATTCTATCTTAGTGGGGATAGCACCACTTTCGGAAAAGAAAAGAAACGAAAAAAAAGGGAGGATGACTTGCCACCTAATACACTCTAAAATATTTTGATTCATACCAAGAGAGAGAGAGAGAGTTCGAGAGAGTAGCTGGAAAAATAGATCACACAGACACACACCATGATAGACATTCCTATACTCTCTTAACATAAACACACAAGGACATAAACCCACACATACAAAAAGAGAAGAGAAACAGAGAGAGAGAGAGACAGAGAGAGCTAAATCGCTGCGGCTGCAAGAGCCGGCGGTTGAAGGCTCATGGCGGAGGGACGAAGGCTGGCGGTGATGGCCGAGGTCGACAAGTGGAGAAGATCTGGATCCGGGCGAAGGAAGCAGGGAAGGCAGAGAGGGAGCCACAATTCATGGCTGTGGCTCCGTGGCAAATGAAGGTGGCGAGGTGCGATGGAGACCAGCACGGTGGAAGGTGGCTCCGAGAAGGGAGCTCACGGTTGCGATGCAGGGAGAAGGGAGCTCACGGTTGTGATTCATGGCTGTGGCTCCGAGACCGGCATGGGCTGGACCTATTAATAGTGGTGGCTAGTGATCTGAGGAGAAAAACAGAGGTGGCTAACGGCGGTGGAGCGCCACCAGCATCACCACAGCTCTTCCTCTCTTTACGGTTTCTGTTTTTTCATTCTTGCTTCTGATTTTCTTTTTTATTTTATTTGATGTGATGTAAGAGCTGAAACTTTTGTTGTTAATCTGGCCTGTTTTTGTGTATGGATTGTGATTTTGAGTTTTGATTTCATCTGTTTGGCTGTGAATGGTCAGATTCTGGTTACGTGGTTTAGTTCTTGGTTTTGGATTTTTGGTTCACAACAGGGTATGGGTTTGCTCGGACATTGGAAAATAGACCTAAAAATGAATCAACGATTGGCAGAGAGTTTACTCGATCTTTCTTTGATTCTTTTCACAGATATCTTTGCAAAATATTTTCAGATGAAATGTGATGAGGTATTTTTTTTGTTGGAACAATGATTGTTTCCGCGAACCCCCCCTTTCTTTGTGAAATTTGATCCCATTTATACATCTTCATGAATCAATTTGTCAAACCTCACAGCAGCAATTTTTGATTTAATTGATATTAGTTACTGATTTCATGGGATTGCATTTGATCTTGCATGCTGCATTCTTTGAATTTTTCTTCCTCGCATGTGAGTGTACACCGCCTTTGAATCCAGTGTACGATTACAGCTTGTTTTCCTTGTTTTGTTCGGCTATTCACATTACAACACTGATTCCTCTTTTGTATTTTTACTTTAGGCTCCATCGGTTTCTTTCTTCTTTTTTTTTAATAAAATAACATAACAAAGATAAAAATGAAACAGGCCAACGATCATTTTTTGTGTTTTTTGTTTTTTTTATTTTTTTTAAAGTATTTTTTCCTTGCAAAGAAGTGAAATGGGCCAGAAAAAGAAATGGGCTTTAGTCTAACACCCAAATAAACAAAATGAGCTTTAATAAAAATGACAAGGACAACCAAAAATGAAATAGATGAGATGGATTGAAAGAATTTTTTTTTGTTTTGGCCGGACAAAATCGGGTGTTCACAAGACTATTTAACTTTCTCAGGTTGAGAAAGGTTTTAGTGAAATTAGATAGTGGTTGAGAAGTGGATGTAGACAGATTAACCGAACTAGTATAAAAACTTCTGTGCAGCATCTTCTCTTTCCTTGATTCTCTTTTATTTACTGATTTGTGCCTTGAATACTGTGTTTTTTGGAAAACCTTTTTCTTATTAATGTGTTTAATAGCTTAGAAAGTTATTTTTTGAAGTATACTGACAATTTTTTCCGTTGCACTTCAAGTTCATACTTGATAGTATCTATTTGAGTTTTTTCAGAAACAAAAAAGCAAAGAATAGTCCTAGCATGATTCAACTCTTTTCTCATGCACTTTTCTACCTACAACGAGGAGCTCAATGAGATGGCTGAAGACTTGGTTGAAATAAGCTCAAATGACATGGCTTGAAGATATACAAGAACATGGGCAATAATTAATTTTGCTAAAGAAATAATGTGATTACTCCCTTACAGTTATAGGTCAATGCCTTCCCTGCATTAACATTTAATGACATTTTATAAATGTGGTTAGATGAATCAAAATATGTCACTAAACTCAGTCTCTGCACTCCTCCTCTGCTGCCATTCACTCCCCCACCTTCACCCCTCCTTCCTCCCTCATCCGACGGCCTCTTTCACCCCCGTCTCCCATCCATGACTTTCCAAAACTTGCAACAAAGCTCACACCACACCACACCACAACACAACAGACCTTACAAAATCCACAATAATGAAGCAAACCCTTTCTCAATTGTTTATGGCACAATAATACCCCACATTGAATCCCAACACCCTACGTAACCCCACCTTCAAATTTCCAATTTTTCGCATACCCATTTAGACCCAAATGCAAATCATGGAAACTTTTTCCCTTCAAATATTTTCCCCTTAAAAAAAAAGCCCCCAAAATTCATGGCCATAGTCAAAAGTCACGGTGCCGAAAATGCGAATGGGAAATCACTAATGACGAACAGAAGTAGTAGAGCACTATGCCAGAAGCGAGGAGTGATCGTCGCCAGAGATGGAGTAGATTGCAAATAAAGCTAACAAACCTCTCAGGAAAAATATGCTATTGCACTGGAGAGAGAAATAGAAAGGACAAAATTAGATCTGACTATCTCGAACTTCACCGGCAAAGATGCCAAAAAATTTAACAAGACGAGTGGCGACTAAGAAGAAATTCTTCGCGGTCATGGTGAAATTCAAGCAAGAAGCAAAAAAAAAAAGAAGAGAAAGATAAATAAAAGAAGGGTGGTGATAATGGGGGGAAGAGAAGGTGGTGATGATGGTGGCGGAGGACGGAGGAGATGATGTGGTGGCAGGGGTCACCATCATCGGAAGGGTGTGACAGAGGTTAGGGAGTAAAAATGGAAAAAGATGAGGAAGAATTTTAGACACGTGTTGCGCCCACATGCTGCCTTATATAAGCAATTGTAGGGGAAGACATTGACTAATGGATGTAGGTGAGAATCCACCAAGAAACAAACTTGAACAAGATGAGCATAAAGCCTTGATGATAAGGTGGCAACATATAGCAAAAGATTGGGATGCAAACACAAATAAGGCAATCTCGCACCAATTGTTGTTTTAAGTCACTATGTTTTCCTTTAACCTTTCTTAGTTTCTTGGTTAATTTATAGTTTAGTAAAAATTTTATCGTGTGGTGTCACTTGTATTGAATTGATCTTGCTCAACATTTTCTATAATTGGTTAAGGAATTTATAGGCTAGAAGACAAAATATCCTTCCTATTTTAAATGGTCTAAATCTAATATAATCATTGTGGTCTAGAAACTGAATTGGAATCATTCTTAGTCGATTTTTTTTATTTTAATCCAACATATACTACATTTAAAAAATTATATTAAAGTAACCATCTTGACTTTATTGGTTGTTTAAACTTAACGCGGGTAAAGTGCAATCTTTAATCAAGAGTGTGGTGCAGTGCAATTTAACCAAACCTTAAAATGATTTATGCCATCTACCCAAAACATAAATAAAACAAATAAGTCCATCAAAATATAGAAAATAGACTAATTTGTCCAATAATTTTAATTGTGAGTGACCAAGAAGGGTGTTTCTTTTCTCGATGCACTAATTTTTCTGCTATTAATTTAATTGAGGACTAATTTAAAAGTTTACTAAAATATATGAAACTTTAAAAGCCACTACGAGTGGGTTAGTGATGAGGAGTTTAAATAGTCTGCACGAAGTCATAGGTTCAAATCTTATTATGATCAATATAAAAAAAAAAGTATAATTCTATTAAAATGTAGATCTAAACCCTAAATGAAAAAAATAAAGAATTAATTAATAATTCCAGTTATATAAAGCATTGCCACGAGTTGATTCCGGTGTTGTTCGTCTTCAATTGCAAGCTAGCTACTACTTTTCCTTTCCTCACCATGGCCATCAGTTCCTTCCCGAAATTCCTTGAAGCCTCCCTTATCTTCTCTTTCCTCTTGTTTATCACCACCACCGCGAAACCCGGACCTTTCTCGCGAACCATCAGCCCCACCACGCTGGGAAAATTCAACAAACAAGAGAAACTGACCCACCTGCACTTCTACTTCCACGACATTGTCGGCGGGAGCAACCAAACCGCCGTGAGGGTGGCGGCGGCACCTTCCACCAGCACATCGCCGACGGGGTTCGGGGCGGTGGTGATGATGGACGATCCCCTGACCGAGACATGGGAGCCCGGCTCCAAGATCGTGGGAAGAGCGCAGGGCATGTACGCTTCGGCGTCGCGGAGCGAGTTGGGTTTCTTGATGGTGCTAAACTTCGTGTTCACCGAAGGGAAGTACAGTGGCAGCAGCCTCAGCGTGATGGGGCGGAACACGGTGGAGTCTGCCGTCAGGGAGATGCCCATTGTCGGTGGCAGTGGGCTGTTCCGGTTCTCTCGTGGCTTCGCTCAGGCACGGACTCATTCTATTGATGCGTTCGAAGCTGTTGTGGAGTATGATGTGTATGTATTCCATTATTAAGGATGACAAATTCTTTCCTGCTACATGGAGTAATCCATTTTATCCTCCAGCATGATTTTCTATCCTTTGAATGTTTTGCCTACGATCCACTGATAAGTACAAATTATGCAGAAATTATGCGGTGAAAATATATAGTGAGTGGAGGAAGAACATCCTTCCTCACGGAGTATGTAATTAAGAATATCCTTAAGGATTAAAATATTTTTCATTTGATGGAAGTGAAACTTTTAGTGTCAATATGAAAATTGTTATTTCAACCTTGAATACTCTTTTTACATAAACATTGACTCACCATTTATCTTTTTTTTTTGCTCTCTTCCATCGTCTCTCTCCACAATCTTCTCTCTTATCTCTTTCAACTAGGATTGTGACCTGGACAAAATTAAATAAATTTTAATTTATGAAATGACCATATGATAAAGGTATTATGAGCCCTATCATGGTCCAATCTCGCATTGGGCAAGCGCATACTGAGAACCCAAGATCAAAGCCTAAGACAATAAGCATGACGTGCATGTCGTGGCCGTAAGGTGAAGAGCCTGGCACGTCGTGTACGCCCACCAGTTTTTGACCTAACATGGCCCATTGCCATGTTCCAATCTCACTTGGCACGAAGCTCACATGCCCCACGATCTCACAGGATGATCCACGCACAAGCTCACTAACCACGTATCGAGATATGGGGGAAGTGGTAAGGGGCATTTAGATCTCTTATTTAAGGGGTATTCAAAAGGAAACAAGTATACATTCGAATTCATTTACTATCACATCCCAAAAATTGCTACTGGTACTGTTGGTGGAATACTTATAGGTACCCCGCCTCCTATCTCAACGTATACGAAGACAAACCGAGAAGGAAAGATCGCTATTTCATGAGCTCTCCAATTCCCCAGATAACCTCCTGCCTTACTAGATCGTGACAATATATTTGTTAAAGTTGTGTTTTGTTTTTTTTGTTGCTGCTATCGGGTTACTTTTCTTTTATTGGATATCAAAGCGACTACGAAAGGCTTTTGTTAAGAAAATAGAAGTGGACTGGTTGGTTGGAATAGTTCGACCGAGCACTAGATCTCAATCAGTCCGGTCATCCATCTTAAAACATCTACCCTCAAATTGGTGAAAATTTGGCTAGAATCGAGCAAAACGGCTGAACTTGTGCAAGCTGAGCTTGCTTATGCCGGCCTGTAGAATCGGTTTAGTTACTTTTAAATTTTTTTCTTTAAATTTTTTGCCAAAGCACTGTGATGTTTAGTTTGGCTTCCTTATATGTATTATTTTACTTCGGTAGATCTGCTAGCAATGATATTTTGTATTGGTTTTTGTTGATGTTAATGACTTAATGTGTTTTGTTTTGCATTTTAATTAATCATATTTGTATGTTTTCATGTCATAAAGGAGTGTTCCTAATTAATAAAATTGGATAAAGGTAATGATAAATGTGTTTTTATAATTTTATTAATTAGGAATAACTAATATCACAAAAATATCATTCTGTTAAGTTTAATAATGATATTATGTGAATGAGGAGTGTGATTATAATATAAATACTTAAAATTTAACAAGTAAAAGGGATGTGAGTGTAGGCTGGACAACTAAAAAGGAGTGTGAGTGATATTTTTATAAATTTCAGAAGAGGTAAGTATAATTTATCCATTACTATATATTTCTGAAAAATTATTTTGAATATTTGGTCAAAAATTCAAAATTATAACGTATGCTCGTTACTTTCAAATTGTCTGTCTTCTTCGCGTTTTTCTTCTTTTTTTTTTTTGTTTGTCGGTTTGTCACCATCTTCCTTATTTTCTTACAAATTGTGGGCAACCTATGAAGACATTAAATTCTTGGATCCTCACGAAACTTAGATCTTGTGCCATTCATATGCTAATGGGAAAAGTAAAAGATATGATATGTAAAGTAAAAAGATTTTTTCCTCCAGCAGGGAAGAGTTTCTAACCCGTGAATTGGGGGCCAGTGGCTTTCTTTTCAACCCACAAGGTGTCAAAATGAAGCCCCACAAAATTACAACGAAGAGACGACGTGTCAGAAGCACAGTGATGCGTAACAGAACCTATAAACTTAATAAAAATAGTGACCAAAAAAAGTAATTAAAACTACTGAAAATATAATGTGCAACGACCACATTTTCTACGATTACATTTAAATATAATTATATTTAAATATTTCTTAATTACATTTAATATAATATCATTTAACATGACTAAAAAATATAATTACATTTAACAAGATAAAATTAATACTAAAAATAATGTATAACGACATGAATAAATACATGTGATTATATTTTTATTAATATCGCTTCTTTCTTAAAATTATATATTTCTCATGTATTAATTTTTTTATAATGAATTTTTATTCATATATTTTAATACTATTTTTATATGATTTAATTGTCATATATTATTTATTTAAAATAAATAAATATTTACTATTACTTTCTTAATTAAAATTATTATTTTTAATCCCCAATATAATTTTTAATATTAATTTTTATTTAATTTCTATACATTGATAGTATAAAATAATTTTATATCATCAATTAATAGAAATTTAAGAAAGTGTTAAATCGTGGTGGAAACTTATCAACTAATATTTATTTTATATTGTCAGTATATAAAAATAAAAATTATAATTTGTTTCATAATCATTTTTATTTTAATAATATATAAAAATTAAATAATGAAAAGTGATTATGATGTATAGGCTTCTAAAATAGGATAAATTACACTCATATTTCTTTTAATTATTCAACTTACATTTATCTATTTTTAGGAAAATGTCCTTATCCTCACCCTTACCTTCTATCACTTCCATAGCTCCAAGTATCAGCCATAGAAAACAATTAATAAAATCTTGTGTTTTGGAAAAATGGGTGAAGGCCAACTCCCTCTTTTGCAGGGAACAAAATCATGTTCTGGTGGCTCCCGAGATGGACCCAGGAAAAAGTTTTATGGAGGGCCAAAAATTATAAATTATATTATCAAATAAATATTATATATTTCTTGAATGAGTACCACTTATGATAATTATTTGAGATTTCTAACTTTTTTTTTATTACAGTTCACACTCTTTTGTTTCTTTTAATCTAATATTTTCCGTTCCACTCCTAATGATAAATAATATGTCAAATATTTGTTACAGAATAATTACATCAAAGGAGCTTTATCACAATCTTTCAATATTGTCTCATAAGTTACTTGCTAAATTAAAAGGAGTTAATAAAATTTGATTTAAGTGTATCAAAAACTGAAAAAGAAAAACTTTAATAATTTCTTTATTATATATATATATATAAGCTAAAATATTTTTTATTTTTTCATTATGTATTTTTAATTAAAAATCTTTTTAAAAAAATTGAGGGGGGCTAAGGACCCTGCCTGTGCTCCCTTTGGATCTATCCTTAGATGGTTCTTGGGGTTAACCAAATCTCGCATACGCAAAGGAAGTGTTGAACAAGGGAGAGGGGCAAAATTGGAACACCGTCGACCTATTTGGGTAATCCATGACGGCCACATCATAGTTGGTGATAAACTTGATGAATTGGCAACAAAAGGAAGAGAATTTGAAGAAAAAATGAGGGAAATTTTTGTGGGAGTGAATGGGATTTTTTTTTTTTTTGGTTTCTTTTGCTACTGTAGACACTATCAATGAATTCAAGTAATTCCCTGTGGGTGATACTTGCAGCAGTGGAAGGGGAGGGATGCAGAAGAGAGAAGGGCGAGTGTGAGTGAGAGAGTATGGGGGTGGTTTTGTAACTCAGCCCATAAATGAGTAAATCACGGGAAGTTAGTGTAAGTCAGACAGCTAGAGAGGACGTGCAATGAATTTTGACAAAATCTCTGAAGAGATGAATGTAATTTACCTTACAAAATACGTTGCATGTATCAAACACAAAATAAATACATAAATTATAGTATTATTCGTTTATCATATCATGTCTAACATAACAACCAAACATTATTATACAATTATTATACAATTTACTATATTTATTTAATGAATTTGTTTCACTTTTAGGTCATATTTTAAACAATTAATATTAATGACAAGACGACTCAAGACTCTACACCATTAGAAGTTAACCAGAGATAACACAAGCGTGTATGAGTTTACTAAAAAAATTTATAGTTGGTTTGACCCTTCCCTCAAGACCGACCTTCTAGGTATAACTTTCATGGACATTGGACAACTCCCTAGCTCTAAGGAAGCCAAGTAAAAACCAACCGTGTGCTCACCCAAGAGATTTCCTCCACATTTAATATCTCCTGGGGCAGCATAGTTACTCCTTCTTGAAAGAGGTTATCCATAAACAAGATCCCCTTATTATTGTAATACCGTAGGTTTTAAATAAAAAGGGCTAGAAAATTTTTCAAATAAGGTTTACCTGTCATTCTGGGTCTTAGATTTCACTAAGTCTGGACTCTACACATCCTTGGAGAGCTATATGATAGAATCATGTTCATGGAATTAAAAGTCTCAGTAGTTATTCCCTAGAGAAAAATAAGTTAAAGAGTGATTTTTAATGAATTTTATTAATCTCTTAAATATTTCATTTTAACCTACAAGTTTATAAAATCGTAAGAATTCCCGAAATTGAACTAAAACCCAAAATTTGGATTCTAAATTGTTGAGATTTTGATTTTTCTGATATTTTATTTGAATCCAAATTGAGAGTATTTCCTTATTTACATTTATATTTTAAAGTCAATGGAGATTAGGGTTTATTAAAATAAATAAGGACATATTAAAATAAATGTTTTAAAGTTAATGGAGATTAGGGTTTATTAAAATAAATGAGGACATAAATGTAAATAAGTGCATTCTAGTGAGTGCTGCAGCGATCAGGGAACAGTAAGGCGGTGTGGCAGCAGAATTCATGCTCTCTGGTGAGTGCCGCAGCGTTCAATAGCTTTATAAAAACCCCTATTTTTGGGTTTTCATATCACAAAACGCACCCTCATCCTCCAAACACGAAACCTTCAATTCCCAAGCCTCTCTCACCCTATTTTCATTAACACCAATCTTTCACTTCCAAGGCTTAAATGTAAGAGATTTACTATTTTTGCTTCCTATTTCATCTATTCTTCCTTGTTCTTAGGTTTAGATCTTGAGTTCCTCCTTGTTCTTATGTCATAATGTTCTTCCACCATTGATAGGGGTTAGAATAGAGTTATTCTTAGATTAATCTAGAGTTTTATTGCTTTACTGGTAGATAGTGGTACCATTTCTACCTCCCAAGGTCCTATTGGTGTCAATTATGTTATTTCTACCCCTCCAGGTGAATAAGTTTGCATTTGTGATCTCTATGTTGTCCATTAGAGTTGTTTTTATGAAATTGTGACTTAGAGTATGATTTTTAGAGATTGTTGTACAAGATTTGAGGTTTATGTTGATTTATGAAATTGTGATTTATAAACTAGCATGAACTATATTTTAGAAAACTCATGGGACCATTATTGATAAAATGATTCTATATAGAGCTGGTTTTAATTGTGATTATCAGTGAATTATGATCGTTAAAATGGTTGTTTTATGTTGAATATGGATTATGCAACTGATACTGGAGAACCTTCAGATTTAAGGATTGCTATTATGATTTTAGTATTTTCAAGCTTATAAACGGATTTTAAAGCGCGATTCTTCGTATGACTCAAAATAGTTGGTGGATACAAGTTCCGTGGACTCGAAATCACAATATCTACAAAGGGTGATCCCTTGAACATGATTTCATAGTCACAATTATGTTAAGGTCAAACTGTTTGAGTTATATGAATTCAAAACTCTCAAAATACTTAGAGATTTAAAAAGTTTTGGATTTGCTTGAGTTATGAATAGATTAGTTTATAAAGTAGCTATAGAGAAATAGATAGTGAGTTAACGGCTGCATGATTGTTAACCTTGGTACCAAGTTGCCCTTAGGGTAATCTCATAGAGCAGATAATGGTATTTAGGTGTCCACATTAGATTCCTGATGGATCATAGAACAGAACATTTTCGGTTCTTGAAGAACCATGAGTAGAGGTTCCTGTTTCTTTTAGAACTGTTGATCTGATTTATGGAAAATCATGATTTTGATTATATATATGTATATATAAAATGTTTTAGAATTTTTATATTGTTATTATGATTTATTGCATGGTTTTTTTTTCGGTGTCTCATGAAGGAGGTTTCAGGTGGGAATCACTAACTGAGTTTTACACAAAACTCACCCTTCTTTCTTCTCCTATTTCACAAATAGAATAGCTGTTGCAGATTCTTATTAGTCATCATCCTTTAGAAGCACTAGAGTTTTAGTGGTGAGCTTCATTTGGGTGAAGTGTTTATAGTTTTGTTTAGAGTGCTCCAGTATAAATGCAGGTAGATCTTGGCCATAGAGCATGATTTGCATTTTGTTTCCAATGTATTATCTATATTAGTTTTATAGTCATTTTTGGTAACAGAGCAAACTTTTAGCATATGTATTGTATTATGACACATGGACTTTGAACGTGATTTATTGAAAAAGAAAAAAAAACCTGTTATGATTACTTATGGGTTTTTAAAGAACAGGTGATTTGTATTTATAAAACAAAATTTCTATTTTAAATGAATTTTATAAATAGAGCATACATGTACAAACAGTCAATAGGTCATGAGGCTTACGTGAGAATGAGATTTTCCATGTGTTGGTCATGTGCCCAAATCGGGTCGCAACAATTTAATCCACTCGGTATGGTCTAGCCCTATATACACACGGAGGGTGAGAATCTGAGGTAAGGATTAGCCTATACACTTACCCATTACTCGTGAAGAAACCAACAAGTTACATGCCTCCACCATCTGTAAGTAGAAAGTAGCACGAGAATAGGGGTTAAATTATGCTTCTTAATTCTTTTTGATTTTTGAAATTCAACAAAATCTATAAACTGATTTTCACTTGAAAGCAGCAGAAAAACAATTGTTAGAAAGCTATAGAAAGTTACTTTCTGAAGTCATTTAGAGCTTAACAAGCTTCAAAACTATAAGAACACGTTTAAGGGTCACACAATGAATATTAAATCAAGTGCCGAAAGTAAAAACGATAGAGATAGAGAGAGATTACTAAAAACTTTTTATACTGGTTCGGCCAAATAATGCTGGCATCTAGTTCTTAACAACCTTGTTGAATTCCACTAATCAATAACTTTTTCAACTTGAGAAAATAAGATATTCTTTTAATAATCTTCTTAAGCTATCTTTAGTGAACAGTAGTTCTAATTTACTCCCACTTACAAGTAGTTTTGTACTAGTCTCTCTAAGCTAATCTTACTTGATCAATACTGGATTAGGATACAAGGATGAATTGGTTTTGGGGTGTTACACTCCAAAAAATAACATTAAAGTCTTCCTAAGAATAAAACAGTGTTTACAGATATGACTTGAGAAACTTCTTTCAAATTCTTCCTAAGAAGAAAATGTTTGCTACTAAGTACAAGAAAGAAGATTTTCTTTGTAGAAACTAATTAAAAATAAATAGATGAACTTCAAAAAGCATTAGAGAGTTTCAGTGCTTGATGTGCAAAAGTTCCTTCACGTTTGAAGGCTTCATCCTTTTATACTTGGATTTTGAATTGAACTGTTGTCCCTTGATTGTCCCTCATCTTGATACATATTGATCTTCTTTTTTGTGTCCTGGGAACTGTCCTTTAAAAGAGTAGCTGACCTCTGTCAGTTTTGTCCTTAGTGGTATAGAAACACTGACAATTGTTTCTAAATAAAACTTCAGAAACTACTTTTACTTTCTAAGTATGGTTTGTAAACTTTTTCTTCTAGAAATGAGAAATGTCCAAGCATAAAGTTGACGTGTCACTGTGAATACTTTCTAAGTTGTTGACTTAATTTGAAATTCAAATCTTCTTTAGTTTCTGCTGACCAAGTGCGATTTCTAATGTAATTTTGCTTTCTAATATGGTTCCACACTTTCTGAGCCATTTGTTGATCGTCTAAACTTCTCTCTGAGCTTGATAAGAATCTTATCAATATGTAGACAATTCTTTAGAGATAATATAAGTGATTGATGATTATGCTCTTGATATAAACATGACAAATTACTTTGTCAACTAGATATCCCACTTTCTAAGCACATGAATCAATTTGGAAGACTTAGTTTATGATGTTGTATAATGCTTACTCAAGTTTCTCACATGTTTCAATTCACTTTCTGAGCTATTTTTCACATTATTAAAATATTGAATCTCAATCATGTCAAAATATGACATTGTGAAAAATGTCATGATTTGAACTTATGAGCTATAAGAATAGCCCTGTTAAGCATCTCAGAAACTCAAGTAAATTATTAATCCTTTTTTCAAAATATTTTAATAAAATTTGCTTTGTTTTCATTCGAAACATATCTATATTAGCTTTTTGAAGGATTTTGGAGCTAATACCATCTTCATGGTCAATACACGTAGTATGAAGTACAACATAACCACCAACCCTACACACTAGACCAACCCAACAAAACTACTATAAACCTAATTGACCTAGCATGTAGGCATTAGCAATGCCTTTCTTCAAGGCACCATTGCAGAACATGATTTTATGAGCCAACCACCTAGGTTCGAGCATAAGAAATACCTTTTTCTTGAGTTTTCATTTGATATATAGATAAAAGTTCATGGATCATGTGTTGAAATCTAGACTAATTTTTGGGGATTTCTAGACTGATTTTCTAACAACTATATATCTATTTGTGGAAATATAGTACATGCATATAACAATAATAGCTTTACACATAAATGTAAATAATATATGGCAACATATCCTTCTCAAATTGATCTTGGTTTATCTTGAAGCATCAATTTGCTCACCAGAAACCAATGGCATTGTCTAGTGTGAAACTTAGTGAACAGACCAGCAACTTGTAAAGTTGCATCAACAACTTTGCGAATATAATACTAGTTCACTTTAATATGCTTTGTGTCCTCGTGGTATACTTGATTGGTAGCAATTTGAATTACACTTGTGCTATTTGCATGAAGAGAAGGGGGGTTAGATTGTGGAAGCCAAGCTCAATCAACAATCTTTGAAGTCAAGTTATTTCGAAACATGTAGTAGACATAACATGATATTCTAACTTGGTTGAGGATTTGGAGACAAGATATTGTTTCTTACTCTTCCTTGAAATCAAAGAATCCCCAAGAAACACACACCAACTAGTGACAAATTGATGAGTATTAGGATAGCACACCCAATCTGTATCATTATAGGTGGCAAGGTGCAAGAAGAACCAATAGAGAAAAACAAACCACAAGAAGTAGTACCTTTGAGATATCTAATGATACATCAAACATCCATGTGTAGATGTCTTGCAAAGTGCATAAACTAACTAATTTGTTGTACAACAAAAGAGATATCAGGTTGTGTAATGGTTAAGTAGTTGAGGCTACCCAGTAGTTGCCGATACAACAAAGGATCTAAAAGTTTCTCACCCTTATCAGTATGATACTTAACATTCACCTCAAGAGGAGCATCAATAGATGAAGACTCTTGTAGACCAGCTAACTTAATTAACTCCTATATGTATTTACGCTAGTGCGTAAGAAAATCCTAAAAGAGTCCCTATGTACTTCCAATCCTAAGAAATAAGTAAGATTACCAAGATCTTTTATATGAAAAGAATATTTAAGATGCTGCTATGACTGAGTAATGAACATAGAGTCAGTGCTGGTGATAATAATGTCATCCACATATACCAAAAGAAGATAACTCCAATAGGAGTTTCTCAAAGAAACTATGAGGAGTCATGTTTGCTTTGCACATGATTAAACTGGAATAAAGTAAAAGGAAACTTCTCAAATGATGCTCGAGGAGCTAGTTTTAAACTATATAAAGAGCGACTCAATTCACAAACCGGGATGAAGCGTCATGTATATTTCCTCTAAGATGATCATGGACAAACTGGAGATATGAATAAATAAACTAGAATTCTTAAACATTAAAATAATAGCAAACAAGAAAATACAAGTTTTCATTAAAAAAAAACTCCACTTAAACAATGTTCTAGAAAAACAATTTGAGTTTTGAGCAATATTGCAAACCAAAAAGAAACAAAAAAAAAAAAGAGCCAGTAGCCTATGACAAGTTAAGTAGAATGGGTCAAATGGGTCATTGGTGGGTTGAAAATTTAGGCCGCACCATAAAAGATTCCAAATGAACCAGACCTCTAGTTTATGGTGTTCCTATCGAGGCTATGTTTGATTTGGTGGTAAATAGTGGTGTAGAGTGAAATGAAATAGAATTGGATGGAAATGAGTGAAGTAGATTGACATAATTATTCTACTTTATTGTTTGAATATTTTAATAATAAAATAGAGTAATATTCTACCCAATTTTTCAAATATTAAATGGAACAGAACATAATAATGATAATTTTTATCAGTAAAAAAATAAAAAAAGGACATTCCATCACAAGGAGAAGGACAAAAGAGGCCACCCATCCCCCTAAGCTACACTTGGGGAAAAACCCAAAATTCTCTCTCTTCCACATTTAGCAAGTTTCTATCCATTTAACACTCTTTCTTGATTTCTTGATTTTTTGGTTTTTTGTATTTTGGCCTTAGGTTGGTGGGGCCAAGCAGCAACCAACATCCATGCTAAATGGATTTGAGCTTTTAGGCAATCCACAATGCATAGAGACAACCATGTATATGGCTCCAACAACTTCCACGCAGCTGGTGATATTAGATGAAGCAACCCACTCTTGCCACAACTCTAGCGTTCGTGTGTGACAGCTGACTCCATTTCTTTCTTCTATGATATTTTAAGATAAAATTGAATTTTATATTATATTTTTAAAAGATTATTTTTATTCTATTTTTAGTGTTAGGATGATTGAACAATATTTATCATTTTCATGGGATTAAAATATGTAAATATCATTATAAATAAAATTATATAAATATTATTTTTATGATATTTAAATAGTTATCATGTTAATAATAAATTACAAGTAAAAATTGAACAAAATATACAAAGCAACTTCACAAATTAAAAAATAACTAAATTAAACTTTTAATTGGTAGATATATGTTAGTGAGAAAAATATATTCATACAATAAAGCCACGGAGCTTGCACCTTGAAGTAGAATATGCAATTACTTTATTGTATACAATTGTTCTTATTCTCCCTGTTTGTATCCATTATCTACAATTGCTTCAAACAATAACATTTCGCATGGTGAAAGCCACGTGTATGGCTCCAACAGCTTCCACGCAGCTGGTGATATTAGATGAAGCCCATCCACTCTTGCCACAACTCCAACGCTACCTCCATTTCTTTCTTCTTTAATATTACAACGTCGATGATGTTGCCTAGCTTTTTTTCACAAATAGAGAAACAAATGCTATGTTTAGCCTATGCTTACCAAAATATTTTCTGAACCTACCTCCTATGCTCTTTGCCCTCATCCATTGACTAACTGCTTACATGCTTTAATCAATTTTGTTCTTCCCAATTTTGTTAAAAAGTTTTTTATCTTCAAACTTCTAATCTACTTTTTTTTTTTTTGGGTTTTGACAAAGAGTGAGGGTTATCAAACTTCTTATTTTTGAACTTTTGATCTACTTTACATATCCATTCTTTTTTGTTGGTTTTGAAATAGGCTTTCATAGATCCAAATATTTTCCTTTTTTTGTTTTCATTATGCCCTATGTTGGTGACAATCATTTTCATTTCCGATTTGTGAATCCATTTTTGTTTTTGCTCTGACCTCTTCATCACTAATCACTCTTATTTGATGATCCTTTTTGATATTGTTCTGCCCTATGTTACTGATCCTTTTTTATTCCTATTACTTTTTATGATTTTTTTTCCACTTCTTTTTTATTTTTTTCCTGCTTTTGATTGAATTTTTTTTAATATTTTCATAGATCTGTAGTTATATTTGGGTTTTCACATATACTTTTATTTTTTGTTTTTTTTTTCATTTTTCTGATATTTAATAGCAAGATTTTGGTTTTTCAGTTTGCCTTCTGATGTCATTGTTGGCTTCTATGTTGATCTCTTCTTTCATAATATTTCCCCCCCTTTTGTTTTTGTTGTGCCCGAGTTATATTTGTGCTGTCTTCCATTTTCCATAGTTATTTTTTATGTTTAGGGTATATTTGATCCCTTTTTATTCTGGGTTTTACTTTACTATTAGATGTTGCTTTGTTGTAGGGTTTATTAGTAGCCATCTTAGTACTAAGTCCATTGGTGTACAAAGCCTGACTTTGTTAATCTAAATCTGCATTTAATTCTTCTTATCTTTTGCTAAGTACTTTTCTTATTGTTGAGACATGGCTCCTTCATGTGTTGCTATTGCTGATATTTCTGGTTGTCGTGAGACTTTGAACTTGATGGTTAGAGTTGTTAGGCTTTAGACTATATCTAGCTTTAACCATGGAAGTGTTGTTGGTAATGTTGAAATGGTTCTCATGGACAAAAATGTGAGTTGATTCAATTATCAATTTATTTAGTCATATTGATTATTTGTTCTGTGATGCTGTGATATTGTTTATGTTGTTTATGATTTGGACCTGGTATGTGTGTTTTTATCAATATTGCAGGGTGACAAGATCCACTGCACAATTAGGAGGCATTTGGTCTCTAGATTTCAGAATATCTAGGAAGAGGGGAGGTGCTATAGGATCTACAATCTTGCTAAGATGCCTAATCTGTGCTCTTATAGGATTACTAAGCATGATTTCAAGGTGATCTTCCACTTTCAAACAACTGTGAGCCCCATTGAGCTACCTGAAGTAGACCTATGTGGTCTGAGTCTAACCCCCTTCAGCAAGATTCTTAGTAACTCATTGAACACTGTCTATTTTATATGTAATACTTCTTTCTTTCTAACATTGTTCACTTTATTATATATAATTTTAAGTGTATAATTATAATTTTGTTCTGTTCATTAGATGTCATTGGTTTGTTGACTGCCCTTACTCAGCCAAAGGAATATGAGAGGGATGGGAAGTTGTCCAAAATGTCTGTGATGGAACTCACCTCTGAGAAGTATAAGACTCTGATGTTACTTAGTGTTTTTAATCTATTTTTATATTTTTATTCCTGAACTTTATATTGATTATTGTGTCTCTATTACCTTTTTCATTTAGCTTAAAGTTTGAATGTGCCTTATTTGGGGAGTATGTCGATCAGATCCAATCTTTTGTTGGTTCTGGGGAAGTTGATTTGCCTATCGTTGTCCTTTAATATGTGAAGGTTAAAAATTTTAGAGGTATTTGTCTTTATTTTTTCTTCCTTTTGGTTTATATTATTATTTATTTTCTGATTCATTATTGCTAACAACAGATTTATTGATGTTCTTTGAATTTGCTTTTCTTCATAGGAAATGTTGGACTACAAAATGTTATGTTTCCAACTAAGATTCTATTTAATCCTGATGCTCAAGAAGTGGTTGATTTTAAAAACAAGTCTGTATTGTTGTTTTAATCCCTACCTATACATATTGTTGTCATACCTGATATTAATTTTCTCTATGTTTGCTTGTGTGTTTGAAGCTTTTCTGTCGAAGGGAGCTGTAATGGTGTTGGCTTCAACATCTATAGAGAAGCCCCTCATGTCAGTGTGGATGGGGATTTCATGACACTAACACCTCAATGCACCACTGGGAACTTGACTGAGAACAAAGAGGTAATTTTTTTAAAAATTTCTTAGTTATTGTTTTAGTGCCTAAATATTCTTAGTTTACAATATTAGGTTCATTTTTTTTTTAATTCTAGGTATCAGGGTGGTTCTCTTATCATCATAGGAACCATCAAGTCTACTATTGAGGAGGGCCCTTGGTGTACTCTCCCCGTCATTGTGGGCGACCAGTTATGCCTGAATTGGGGATGTATTATTGTGATGTTTGTATGAGATACATCTTCTCTGTATCTCCTAGGTATGAAATTAAGCCCACATTCTTCTCTTTTTTTTATTGATTTGCATACACATCTTTTGTTACAATTAACAATTTGTAATTTTTTTTCCTTTGATATCTAAGATTTAAACTAAAAGTTGAAGTGGAGGATTCTACTGGTACTGCTGTATTTGTTTTATTTGAATGTGAGTGCTCTTTGTTGCTTCAAAAGACGTGTGCAGAATTGTTTTTAGAGCATATGAAAAGTCCCGAGGTATTATGCTAACTCCTTTGATATATTTGCTTTTACTGTTTGCTTTTAGAATATGTGATTCGCAAATAATTTCCATTTATCTAACTATTTTTATTGTAGTCTATTAAGGCCAATGTGTACCCCTCTATTTTTTCTGACTTGTATGGTCAGAAATTGCTATTCAAAATTGAAACCAAAGTGGTATCACCCAATAGATACCATGGCACTTTTTGTGTTAAATAGATATGTGATGATAGCACAGTGTTGGCTATGTTTAGCTTGAATAGTGCAGAGCTTACTCCAAGAAAGGTGAGTAAAATTTTTTTTCTCCTAGAGTTAAGGTTGTCAGTTTTTTGAATCTAATTCTGACTTCTTTGTTTTATTATAAGCAATATTTTCTCCTGTATTTCCTCCTGTGTTGAGTATAGGGGAGTTGGATTTTGCGGGTGTAGGAGGGGGTGGTACTATCAATTTAGGTGATGATTCAGCTGTGGGTGATATGCATGCTTTGCATGATAAAGCAAGTATATTGGTTTTACAAGTCTGATTATTCTTTCTTTTACAGTTTTTAGTTATTGGGCTGCATCAATTGATAATGAAATGTGAAGTTTAGTGTTTTACAAACATTCAAATTAATTTAATGTACTATAATAGAAAGCTGCTTAGGCTAGACATTTTTTAGGTTCTTGGTTACATGTAGATATAGATTGTTTTTTATGCAACAATAGTGATATTTTTTTTAGGGGGTAAAGCAGCAATATTGATATTTATTTTGTCAATACATTATAATCTTAATGTTGCTTTGGAGTAATATAAAACATGAGTTTATCTAATAAATAATTGAAGAATCAATCTACATGAACTTCACAACATCATAGATTTCTTGTTCTGATCTTTATTTGGTCTTTATATAGGCTAGGATTAAGGTTCATGCTGACATGGCTTGGTTCATTGAGCTTAAAAATTTATCCAGGATTGATATAAGTGCCAATAGAAGAATGGCTGCATGTAAGTGTTGTTTTCATTTTATAAAATGACCAAATTAATATTTTGTTTAATCAAAATCTTAGATAACTTTTCTTCTTTGCTTGGAATGGTGCAGAAGCTTGGTTCCCATTTATGTAGCTCTGGTATGCTCACTGAGAGCTTCAAAGATGGCCAGTGTGGTGTTGGTTCCATTATGCCTACTAAAAGGAAACTAAAAGATGAGTTCAACGAGGTTGCATGTTCTTTTGCAGATTACAACATCAACTGGGAAAACGTAGTTTCAAACTAACTATTAGTCTTTTATTAGGGCTTCTAATATGTGTTGATGTTAGTATGTGTGTGTGTGTGTGTTAGGTTGAATTGACTTGTAGTAAGTATGTTGTTAATTGGAGACCTGCTATTTTGGATGAATTTTGTTAAGGCTTTGGTTATTACTCTTTAGAATTATTAGGTGCTCCAATGTTTATATTTATTATGTTGTCCGGTTAGTGAGTTTATTTTGTGCTGTTAAAATTGGGCATGGACTCTCCTTAGGTCAAGTATTTGGACTGTTTGCTTTTTTTGGGCATGTAAACCACAAATTTGAATAAACTTATCAGTGGCCCAATTGCTTAATTGTTAAATTTTTCACACATCTCAATATGTTTCCGTTTTCCTACTACTAATAATAGTATTGTTGCTGTTGATATTGGGCTTGGTCATTTTTTTGGCATAGCCTTTGGACTATTTCTTTTTTCACATAAAGCACACCAAAAAAAAATTTGTTTGAATAGGCTTATCAGATGGCCCAATTATTTGAATTTTTTTAGTTCTTTACACACTTTAAATCCACCTGTTTATTCCTAATATTAACAATACTTTTGTTCCTATTAATATCGGCCTTGGACACTTTTTTGGCCAACCACTTGGACTATATGCCTCATTTTGCATGCAAAGCACAAAACAAAATAAATTGATTGACCTTATCAATTGGCCCAATTTTTTGAATTTATTTAATTTTTCTAAGGAGTTTAAGTTTGTTTCTCTGTTACTATTATTGTCATAGACATATGAATCTTTGATGTTTTTCGGCCATTGGTATTTTCATTTTGTAAACATAAAGGTAAAAAGAAAAGAACATAGTGGATCAAACTCAAAAGAAAAAAAAACATTAGATTAAGAAATGTAAAAATGGGTTTGGATTTTATTTATAATTTTTTAAATTTTATCATAAATTAATTACTATGTAGATTATTCAAGTATGATTTTTATTGTGGAGTACACAGATTAGGCATGTTATTTAAGCTATTTTTTGCTAATTAAAGTGAATTATAGGAAAACATTGGGTTAAGATAACAACAAAAACTAAAGCTTGTATACAATCAATTCATTCATTTATTTATATAAACATTGGGCACAATTTTTTTGGCATTACTAAAATTTTTTAGGTACAACTTTTTAGTTCTATTTGTAAAGGTATATTTCCAAATGGAATTCCTGGAGTGAAAATAAATGTTAAGCCATGATGGAGAGTTTAAGTCATTATGACATTATTGTTTTAGTTCTTTGTTATTGGAATAGGGTCATATTATAAATAATGGATTTTATAAAGGTATAATCTGATTTTTCTATTGATGCTCATATTCCACTTTTCCTTGTGCCAGTTTATTGCAAATGAAGGGGCTTCTCGATTACATGTGCATGGTGATACTTTTTTTTCACCTTTCTCCATGTATTGTGTTCGGTACTTTTTGACTAACTTTTAATCTTTAGAGATCAAGGCCTTTTGTATTTTAAAAAATGACAAATACTTTTTTTTCTCTGATTTTGTAGAACCATCAAGCAGTAGTTAAGCCATAATTGATAATACCAAGTCCTGTGGGCATGTCTCGGTAATTCTTATTTTCATAACACTATTTTTTTCTTCAGAAAATGTGTGTGTGAGTTATAATTTTATTCGAGATTAATAAGTGCTGCCATAATTATGAGTTATTTGTTTGTTGAATTTTGTTTGCTTCTAGGTACAATGGAATTCATGGATAACTAAGAAACATATGATAACCAAGAATGCTAGGGCCTATAGAATTAACAAATTATGCATTAAAAAGTTACTAAAGTCTCATAACAATGGTGATCATAATTTTTTTTATTTTTAAAATTTTTAGTGTCGATAAATTGTTTTATAATAATCAGATTGATACAAGATGGTGAATATTAAAATATTTATTTGTCTTATGCCAAATAGTAACCTCATCAGGTCAACAATGTATTCCAGATATGGACTCTTCTCAGAAAAATTTGGTAATTGTTTACCGTCGTAGTTCTTATTACCATTTTATGATAAAAATTATTAATAGAGCATTTTATATTTCTATCTTTATTTATGATGATACTTTTGAAATTTCTTTCTTTTGAATAAATTCGGTATTTTTGTCAATAGTGATAATTTAAATTTGTGCTTATTCTTTTGTTGTCATGATAGGTTGATAAGTCTAAACTTAAATTGCACCATAAAGCTATGTCAAGAGCTGCTAGAGCTAACAAAGTTAACATCATGAGAATGAAAAGGGGTTTGGGATTATGGAATAATTTTGGTAAATTAAGTGAGTAATAGAATTGATACAATGTTTTTAGTAGCAGTGCCAAATTTATGCTATTTGTTTAGTTGTGCTTTTTCTAAGTAAAATATAATTATTCATTATTAAATGTTATGTGATGATTAGGTATCAATGGAAGTACTAATGAAGTTGTTAGTTCCTTTATAACACAGCAGCCTCTATCATGGTTTTCACGTGGCCAACTATTTGTAGGTTTGTATTATGGTTTTGGTAATAGTTAAATGTCTAATACATAATTAAGTGAAAAAAGACATATTAATGCTCAACTATGTTATTCATATATGGATTTAGCAGGACTATCCAATATTCTAGATTCACCTATGCATGGAAAGCACCTGGATAGTGACATTTTTAATCAAAGCGAACATATTGGTGGGCTATGTATTTGTCGTGAAATTAATTTGGTGTTAATAATTCATTGGTTATTGCACAATATATTTGTATTACATGTTTAGCATATTTAGATTCTGGAGACTGTATATGTGAATGCTCATTCTCTGGTGCACTGTTGTGGTGTGGTAAGCTAGCAATGAAAACTGATAGCTCAGATAATCCTGATTTTTCAATCTATTATTGTAAGGGTAGAGTTCATCTCCCCTTGCTGTCTAAGCCTTCCACATTGTTGTATGATTTAGTTCATGGGCATGATTCGAGATCAAAACATTTTCTTGGGAATATTCAGTCTTACAATAGTATGTTTGCATTCACATCCATCAGTGGTAAAATTGAGAAATCTATGAATGATAGTGCTGGTCCACCACAGTTTATAGTTAGTGGACAAAATTACCACCGAATTGGTATTGTTCTCCCAATTATTGGTGAGAAGCCCAAATTTTCCCAATTATATATATATGACACACGGAACGAGCTAGGGAATAGGAAATCGCATTTTAGGTATGATATGTTATACTTTGTTCATGTGAATATTTATAATTCCATTTTTTAAGCTAATATTTATTTATTTTTTCCTTGGAATATATAGTTCAACGGATTTGCGTTGTGAGCTCGATGAATCTTTGATTTGTGAACTTATTCAAATGATTGATGATCATAATGTTCTAGCGAAATCATTTAGAAGAGTTCATGATCACTATCAGTCAAATCCTATCAAGCATTTCAGTTTGCGTTTGTTTAGGAATAGAGGTTTTGATGCCCGTACATACAATACACCAATAGTTGACGAAGCTGCTGCATTGATTTTTGGTGATTTTGATAGCACGGAGCATGCTCGGGACATTGTAGTTGAATGTCATTCAGGTTAATTAAAAAGATTGTATGAGACTCATATGGCTTACATACCCCTTCAATATCCTTTGCTATTTCCATATGGAGATCATGGATTTCAAGAGGATATTCCATTTAGAGCAGGCAACACAAATTATCCGAAGAGGGTGAGAGTGTCACTCCGTGAATTTATTGCCTTTAGAATTCAAGAGCGATTGGCTAAGGAAGGCATAATCTTAAGGAGTAGAAGGTTGTTTCAGCTGTTCATTATTGATTGCTATTCGATGGTTGACTCGCAACGTTTATCATTTATTAGAAACAATCAAAAAATATTAGACCTATGTTTCTAAGGGGGTTAGAGGAAGCCATTGAGAGAGGTGACATTAATTCAACATCTATTGGGAATTAGGTTGTTTTACCTTCTTCCTTTACTGGTGGTAGAAGGTACATGTACATGTTCAACAATTGCTCAGATGCTATGGCTATATGTAAATGGTTTGGATACCCAAATTTATTCTTGACTGTGACTTGTAATCCTAATTGGCCTGAAATTAGGAGATTTGTCTGTAAAAGAGGATTGTCAGTTGATGTCCGGCTTGACATCGCTTGCTGAGTTTTTGATATGAAGTTAATTGAGTTGTTGGATGACTTTAAGAAAGGTCAATTCTTTGGCAAAGTGGTTGCTGTTAAGATGCAACTTTAATGACTATTCTTCATTTTGTTTATATTTGTCACATCAAATAATTTGAAGATTAACTTCTATTAACATTGTTTAAGAATGTACACTGTTGAGTTCCAGAAACGTGGTCTTTCTCACGTTCATATATTGTTATGGCTTGAAGAGAGTCTTGCCAATCAACCTACTAGAATAATTGATAATTTGATTTCTGCTGAATTGCCTGATCCATCACAATACCCATCGTTGTATAGTGTTGTTACTAAATTCATGGTACATGGTCCTTGTGGACTTGTGACGTTGAATTCCCTATGCATGAAAGAAGGCAAATGTACGAAATTCTTCCCTAAGAAGTTTGTGAAAGAAATATATTTTGATGAGGATGAATTTCCAGTTTATCGATGACGAGATATAAGTGTTCGTGTTATGATTACAATCCATAATTGCTCCTGAAATATATTGCCCAATGAATCTTGAGTTCTGCAATAAATCTAATTTAATAAAGTATTTGTTTAAATATATAAATAAAGGACTAGACCGTGTTACGGTCATCATGAGACAACCTGATGGTGAGATGGTTGATGGTGTTGATGAAAAAGTGGATGAGATCAAGTAATACTATGATTGTAGATATTTGTCTCCATGTGAATCTGCATGGAGGATTTTTGCTTTTGATATTTATCATAGATGGCTTCCTGTGCAGAGATTGATTTTCCATGTACCAATGGAACAAAGTGTACTGTTTAAAGCAGGTGACTCAATTGATAGAATCGTACAGGTAAATAGGGAGAAAAATACAATATTCACTGCATGGGTGGAAGCCAATAAAAGATTTTTGGAAAGTAAAAATCTTACTTATGGTGAGTTTCCTACACAATTTTTGTATAATGTTGGTCATTGAGAATGACATCCTAGGACAAGGGGGTTTTGTATAGGTAGACTTAATTTTGTACCACTCAGAAATAGAGATTTGTTCTACTTGCGGTTATTGCTCAATGTACAAAAGGATGCACCAGTTTTGAGGATATAAAAGATATTGCAGGTGTTACTTATCGGTCATTTCGAGAAGCTTGCTATGCACTAGGGCTATTAATTGATGATAGAGAGTTCATAGATGCGATTAAAGAGGTTGCTGAATTATCATCAGGCCTTTCTTTACGCCGTCTATTTGTTACTTTGTTGCTTTCACAATTGATGAGTAAGCCTTCATATATTTGAGAGCAAACTTGGAATCTACTAGTAGATGGTATTTTATATGAAAAAAGATGTGGAATCCATCATCCAGGTTTCAAATGCTATTACTGTTATTCTTTTTCATGTTATTAACTATAGTTTTTTGTAGATTTAACGATTGAGGATGAGGATTTGTAAAATCTTTGTTTGTTCTAGATTGAGAAGGTGTTAATGGAGAATAGGAAATCCTTGAGTGAATCCTATGGTATGCCTTATCTAGAACTTGATGCTATTTCTAACATGGACAATGTGTTATTGTTGAATGAGCTTGACTATTCAAAGCATGACATGTTAGTTGAGCATGAAAAGTACTTTCCACAATTGACTAATAAACAAATGAATGTTTATTGTTGTGTTATTGATGCTATTAACTCTGCAAGATGTGGGTTCTATTTTGTACATGGGTATGGTGGGACAGGTAAAACACTTGTTTGGAAAGTTTTGTCTACTAAATTGTATTCTGAAGGAAAGGTTGTGCTCAACGTTGCTTCTAGCGGGATAGGCTCACTTCTGTTGCTAGTGGTAAGATGGCTCACTCTATCTTTGCAATTCTATTGCAATTGACTAAAGAATCAATGTGCCACATCAAGCCTAATAGTCCAAAACGTAACTTATTAAGACATTGTAGTGTTATCATATGGGATAAAGCTCCAATGACAAATAAATGGGCTTTTGATGCTTTGGATAGAACTCTTAAGGACTTGATGAGAATCATTGATAATGATAATTCCATTAAACCATTTGGTGGTAAGGTTGCTGTTTTGGGAGGTGATTTTTGACAGATATTACCTGTGATCCCAAAGGCAAGTCGTACTGATATTGTCATGTCCAGTGTTAATTCCTCTTTTTTGTGGAGTGATTATGAGGTTTTGAGTTTAACTAAAAACATGCGTCTTCAATCATGTTCTACTGATGGCGACCTCAATAGTTTGAAATCTTTTGCCAAATGGATATTATATATTGGTGAGGGTAAAAATGGACAAGAAGTTGATTGTGATTTTTAAGTTGATGTTCTAAGTGATCTGTTAATCTTAGATTAGGATGATCTAATATAAGCAATTGTGTCGCACATTTATCGGTAATTGTTGGACAACATTGGAAACTACAAATTCTTTGAAGATCGTGCTATTCTGGCTCTAACTGTTGAAGTGGTTGAAAGAGTTAAGACTGCATTGTTGATATGATACCATGTGACGAAAAAGAGTATCTCAATTCGGACTGTGTTTGTAAGTCTGATGTTGATATTGGTATTGAACATGATTGGATCACTGTTGAGTTTTTGAATCAAATAAAGTGCTCTGGACACCCAAATCACAGATTAAGACTCAAACAAGGTGTGCCAGTTATGTTGTTGAGGAATATTGATCAGTCTATAAGTTTGTATAATGGTACACAACTTATAGTTACTGATTTGGGCACCAATGTTATTGGTTGTTGGATTACCACAGGAAAAACTATTAGTGAAAAGAGTGTATATTTCAAGGATGAATTTAATTCCTTTTGACTCGGGTCTTCCACTGAAGTTCCAACAATGACAATTTCCACTTTCTTTGTGTTTCATGATGACAATTAATAAAAGTCAAGGATAAACTCTATCACATGTTGGATTATTTCTCCAACGTTCGGTATTTTCACATGGACAATTACATGTTGCTATATCAAGGGTGAAATGTCGAGAAGGCTTATTTGCAATGAGGAAGGGTGCCCTGGTATTTGTACTAGAAATGTTGTTTACCCAGAAATATTCAACAATCTATAAATGAAAGTATTGTTGTGTGTTTCAAAGTCTTTTCTTGAAATGGATTTAAATTATTTTTTTTCCTAAAATGATGGAATTTTTGTGGGATTTTATCCTTGAACTTTTGTGGAATTTTTGTGAATTAATGGAATTTTATCCTTGAATTAATAAAGTTAAAAGTGGGAATATTTTCACCATGCCTCTTAATTATTGTGTTTACGTAGCGGTAATTTCTATATTCTCATTACTTAGATGAATATATTATTTGAATGCATATGAAATATGTTTTCTTGAATGGGAACTAACGCAATACTTATTAGGGAATTTATAATCTAATCAACCGTGCTACGCACGGTTCCTAACCATTGTTCTGAAAATCGGACCAGTTGAACCGGGAAGCGGTCTGCTCTCCGGTCCGAGTTGAACCTGAAAACCTTTTTGCTAAGAACCGCTGAAAACCGATAAATTGGGTAAACCAGCTCGGTCCATCCAATCCAGCGGTTTTTAAAAAAAAAACAAAGAAATTTGATTGCAAAACTAGTGATTTTTGCCATTTTGGCCAAAAAGATGAAAAGTATAAAGTTAACGTTGCTAATTACATCATTACACTACCACTTTTGGTCTTTTCTCTTTCCTTTTCAATTCTTTTTTTTCCCCACTTTTCTCAGACTTTGGACATCAGAGAAGCAAAGCTCTCGTGAGCATCCTACCTGCCCGCTATGCCTCGTCTTGCTTGCCGTTCCGTATCCCACCCGCTGTGCCATATCTAGCCCGCTGCGTTGCGTCCCCCCAGCCGTGCCGCTTCCAATTCGCATCCAGCATGTTCTTCTGCCCGCATCAACTCCGCTTCTACCTACGTCCAACAAGCTCTTTTGCCTGCGTCTCGGTTGCCGGTAAGTGTTTCTAAAGTATCATACGGAGGCAGTCACTGCCACTGCCATTGGCACCTACGTCAACAAGCTTCAACACCCCTTAGTACTAATTTGATTTGTTGCTTTATATTGGATTGTTTATTTTAACTCAATTTGTTTATTGGATTTTCAATTTTGATGTGATTATGTGAATTTTATTGTGTTTGTGTTTTGTTTGTTTGTTTAGATTTAGATATGGATGCTCTAACTCCTAATCAGTCTGTAGAAGTAAGTAGTAATGTTGTGTCTGTTAATGCAAATAATGATATCAATCTTGAAGCTACCAACCCTGACGATCAATCTTCCTTAGCCTTTGCTCGTGGGAAAACTGATCCAACATGGAAATATTTTAATTTGACAATTGAAAAAGGGAAGCCATTATATACATGCTTGCTTTGTTTAAATCAGTACAAAGGTAGAGGGATTAATAGGATAGAGCAACATCTTGCAAGAAAAATAGGAAACATAGCTAAATGCTTGAAAGTTCCTCATGATGTGAGAGAGAAAATGTTAGCAAGTTTGGAAGAATTCAAGAAAAATAAAAATACAGATGTCTCTGTGAACTTTGGTGATGAGACTGAGGAAGCATGTGAACACGAGGAACAAGAGCATAATCTTAGGCATCCACCATCTAACGTGCAAGTTGTTGGAGACAAAAGCAAGCAAAAAGCAAAAGTTAGTAGTTAGTTTGCTGCAAGATCAACTTCAAGAGGCCAACCAAGTTTGAAAAATGCATTTCAAAGCAAGGAGGCATTACATGAAATTGACTGTTGCTAGATGGCTTGTTGATGCAAGGATTCCTTTTGATACAATTCAGTCACCTTACTTTAAAGATGCATTGGATGGTATTGCTGGTATTGGACGTAGTTATAAAGGTCCTTCTTATGATAAATTGAGGGTTCATTTATTAGGAGACCTTAAGAAAGAGGGCCAAGTACTTGTGGATAGGCATCAAAATAAATGGAAAGAAAATGGTTGCACACTTATGCTGATGGTTGGACAGATCAAAGACAAAGAACTTTGATCAATTTTTTGGTGTATTGCCCAATTGGTATGTGCATTGTGAAGTCTGTTGATGCTTCATATGTTGTAAAAAATGCCTCTACATTGTGTACCTTGTTTTCTAAAGTTATTGAATGGGTAGGGCCTAGTAATGTTGTACATGTGGTGACTGATAATGCTGCCAATTATGTAGCGGCTGGGAAACTCATTCATGAAAAGTATGAGAATATTTTTTGGTCTCCTTGTGCCACCCACTGCTTAAATCTCATTTTGAAAGATATAGGTAATATGACCCATATTACTAGCCTTGCATCCTGAGCTTCAAAGGTAATTATCTTTATTTATAATCATATGGTGTTCTTGTCTTGGCTTAGAAAAAGGCCTGGTTGGAAGGAAATTGTTCGTCCAAGAGCTACTTGTTTTGCAACTGTCTTTCTTACATTGAAAAATATACACGAACAAAAGACAGATTTGCAAGCTTTGGTTGTTGACACACATTTCACGGGGCACAAATTAGCTAGGAGTGCTAATGGGAAAGCTGTTAGTGCTATTGTGTTAGACAACAAGTTTTGGGATGGTTGTCATACCACGTGCAAGCTTATAGGCCCTTTGATTAGATTGTTAAGAATTGTGGATTTTGATGAAAAACCTTCATTGGGATATGTATATGAAGGTATGGAAAGAGCTAAAAATGCAATCAAGGAGATGTTTAGGAATAGAAAGACATCATATGAACCTTACACTGAAATCATCAAGGCAAGATGGGATAGGCATTTGAAGCGAAGTCTCCATACAGCAGCTTACTTTCTAAACCCTTCTTTCTTCTATGATGAGAAATTCGTTGAGAAGAATCAAGTTATGCGAGGTTTACTTGATATGTTTGATGTAAAAAGCCTTTGTAGTGACAATTAAAGCTTTGAAGGAGGTGCAAATATACCGAGAACGCATGGGAAGTTTTGATTGGCCAAAAGTTGTTCAAGCAACCAAGGAACTTCAACCAAGTAAGAAATTTTATCTAGTAGTTTGATTTGTTTAAATGTTTTGAAATAAATAGTGAATGTTGATGATGAAACATTTATATCTAATTTTTATAGGTGAATGGTAGCGATATTTTGGTGGTAGTACCCTAATATTACAAAAGATAGCAATTCGTCTTCTTAGTCAAGCATCTTCCTCCTTAGGGTGTGAGCGAAATTGGAGTGTTTTTGAACAAATTCATACTAAAAGAAGAAATAGGCTGGAACATCAAAGACTAAATGATCTTGTTTATGTGACCTACAACTTGCGCCTTAAATGTAGGTATTATGAGTTACATTATTAAACTATCTAATATTTATTAATTTATGTTATTTTTGCAACTTCAGGATAATAAACCTTAGAAGTTATTTTAATATTTTGAATTTGTATACTAGGCTACAACAAAAGAAAAGGTTCTATGATCCAATAGATTATGAAAGTATTGATCTAGTGGATTTTTGGGTAATGGAAGATGTTGAAGAGGTAGAACTTTCTAATGATCTTCAAGAATTAATATATCAAGAAAATTCTATCCTTTCATATCATGCTGGTGAGTCTTATAATTTTATTTTAGAATGTATTTTCATAGATGTTTCTATATATTTTTAACATATTTTGTATCTTGCTTTTAGATAATGGTGAGAGTCATGAGACTCATCAATTTGATGCTACTATGCCTTATGCTTCATTTGGTGATGATGAAGATGAAGATGGACATGAAACTATTGATGATTGAGATATTCGGTAAATTAATGTGAATTTTGATGATCCTGTTTGATTCATAGACTTTTAAGTCTTTAATTTTTTTTATTGGCTTATTGTTATGTTATGTGTTATGTAACTTATGTTATATGAGTCGTGTTGATATCTAATTTAATTTTTAATTATTCTATGATGTATATTTCATTTTATATTTTTATATATTTATATAAATATATATTTTATTATATACAGGTTATATCCTGATTGATCTTCTAAACCCTTACCCTGTCTGATTTGATCATCCGGTCCGATTTTCAAAACCTTGTTCCTAACTAGTTTTTCCAACAGATCAAAGAATGGAGTTTTACATCATTCGATCCGATTCCCCCGAACTCTATTTTCATCGCTCCAAACATGCCCGCACATATCAAACCGTGTAAATTACTACATCTGAATACTTGCCTTCACTGTGCTTGTGCACTGTGCCGCCGCCGCTTTTTTTCTCAGTTCTCACCATCTTTAGTTTACCGTGACTTCCCCTTTGCCAGTCGCCGCCACCGTGAACCCTATACTAAAATTACTCATCCATCATCAATAACCACTCTCCTTCACATGCCATGCCACCAACCCCAATCGCCACCGACTCAGATTATTCTTATTATTATGGGTACATGCTTTAACGGCAAACCAATTGAACTTTGTGTGTCAGAGACACTTGATTGTTATGTTATGCCCTGCCCTCTTCCCTTATCGCCAAAAGCACACGTTAAATGTACAAGAAGAGCCTATGCTCCAAATGCACCAGAACTTTCTCCCACCTCGCAGCTGCTGCACCAGCTTCAAGACCCAAATTCATGCACCCAAGTTCCAACGTGGCGAAAACAACACAGGAGGCTCTTGCAACCCAATTGGAATCTGTGTTCAAAGCCTGTTCCGGTGCCTCCGTGCTCCCACAGGTCAAGCAAATTCACGCGCAGGTCACTGCCACCGGAATGAGCGGCAGCAACGCGTTGAGTTCCAGGATCGTGGGGATGTATGTTCTCTGCGGCGGCATCAAGGACGCTAGGAACGTGTTTTTCGGGCTGGACTTGTGCTATGCACTTCCCTGGAACTGGATGATAAGAGCTTTTACCATGTTGGGTTGTTACGATTCCGCCTTGTCTTTTTACTTCATGATGTTGGGTAACGGAGTCTCACCTGATAAATACACGTTTCCTTATGTGATTAAAGCTTGCGGCGGTTTGAATAGTGCGCCGTTGGGAAAGATGGTTCATGACATGATTCGGAAGATGGGGTTGGATGTGGACTTGTTCGTTGGGAGTGCATTGATCAAGCTGTATGCGGATAATGGGTGTATTCGCAATGCGAGGCAAGTGTTCGATGAATTGCCTGTGAGGGATTCCATTCTGTGGAATGTTATGCTCGACGGTTATGTAACGAGTGGGGATTTTAGCAATGCGATAGGAACTTTTCAGGAGATGAGGAAGTGTTATAGTAAGCCTAATTCGGTTACGTTTACTTGTATGTTGTCTGTGTGTGCTGCGAGAGGGATGATTTGTGTTGGCACTCAGCTTCATGGTCTTGTTGTTGGTAGTGGGTTCGAGTTTGACTCGCAGGTAGCGAACACGCTGCTTGCGGTGTATTCGAAATGTGGGAACCTTTTTGATGCTCGTAAGTTGTTTGATTCGATGCCTGTGAATGATACAGTGACTTGGAATGGGTTGATTGCTGGATATGTGCAAAATGGATTTACAAATGAGGCTTTGCCTTTGTTTAATGCAATGGTCTCTGCTGGTGTCAAGCCAGATTCGATCACTTTTGCAAGTTTCCTTCCTTCTATGGTTGAGTCTGGGAGTCTCAGACATTGTAAGGAAATTCATGGTTACATTGTGCGACATGGGGTGCCTTTTGACGTCTACTTAAAGAGTGCACTTATTGACATATACTTCAAGAGTGGGGAAGTGGATATGGCACAGAAGATTTTCCAGCAGAATACCTCAGTTGATGTTGCGGTTTGCACAGCTATGATTTCAGGCTATGTACTTAATGGTCTGAATTTTGATGCTATAAACATTTTTCGGTGGTTAATTCAAGAGGGAATGAAACCAAATCACCTGACTATGGCTAGTGTTTTGCCAGCTTGTGCTGCTTTGGCTTCTCTGAGATTAGGGAAGGAATTGCATTGTGGCATTCTTAAAAGGCAGCTTGATAATGTGTGTCATGTGGGGTCTGCCATCACAGATATGTATGCAAAATGTGGAAAAGTGGATCTTGCATATCGATTTTTCAGAAGAATGCCTGAAAGAGATAGTGTATGTTGGAACTCAATGACAGCAAGCTTCTCACAGAATGGTAAACCAGAAATGGCCATGAATCTTTTTCGTGAAATGGGACTGAGTGGAGCCAAGTATGATTCTGTGAGCCTATCATCTGCTCTCTCTGCCTGTGCAAATTTACCAGCACTCTATTCTGGAAAAGAGATTCATAGCTTTGTGATAAGAAATGCATTTTGTTCTGATACTTTTGTTGCAAGTGCACTGATAGACATGTATTCTAAATGTGGAAAATTAGTTGCGGCTCGCTGTGTGTTTGACCTGATGGATGGGAAGAATGAAGTTTCGTGGAATAGCATCATCGCTGCATATGGAAACCATGGTTGCCCTAGGGAATGCCTGGATCTATTCCATGAGATGTTAAAAGCTGGGATTCACCCTGATCATGTTACTTTTCTTGTTATAATATCTGCTTGTGGTCATGCTGGCTTAGTTGAGGAAGGCATATCCTACTTCCATTGCATGACTGAGGATTATGGGATACATGCTAGGATGGAACACTATGCATGCATGGTAGATTTGCATGGTCGTGCTGGTCGTTTGAATGAGGCATTTGATACCATAAAGAGCATGCCGTTCACTCCAGACGCAGGTGTTTGGGGGACACTACTTGGAGCTTGTCGAGTTCATGGCAATGTTGAGTTGGCTAGAATAGCTTCAAGACATCTTCTTCAGTTAGACCCAAAAAACTCAGGATACTATGTATTGCTTTCAAATATACATGCTGGTGCTGGGGAGTGGGCAAATGTTCTTAAGATACGCAGTTTAATGAAGGAAAAAGGAGTTCAGAAGATACCTGGATACAGCTGGATTGATGTCAATGGCAGCACCCATATGTTTTCTGCTGCTGATGGAAGTCACCCACAATCTGTTGAGATCTATTTGATTCTGAAGAGTCTTCTTCTTGAGTTAAGAAAACAGGGTTATGTTCCTCAACCTTACCTTCCACTGCATCCGCAAATCATGAGCAAGAATTGAGTGGAAACAACTGATGCCGCATCAGCCAGAGCAAAAAATTCTTGATCTAATTCATATCAGCATAAGTTAACTTCTAACTGAACTAATGGGTATGCTTTCAATTATCACTGATGCTTATAATTATTAACTTGGAATTATTCATCATCATATGAATTCGGTTTATAGTTCTAATAATGCCACTTGTGTGTGGTTATTACTTAAGAATTCTCCCTTAATTTATGACCGGCATTTTTTTTCTATCATTTCTGTCATTCTTGCTACTTCTATGTTCCTTCTTTATTCTCAACTTCCTGTCACCGATTCTGTTTCCTATATTGATTATTTCCAAAAATTAATCACTTCTTTGTATTTTTTTCAAACTTCTGTTCTATTTTGGGGGAACCTATGCACTCTATTTAATTTCAGTTTTTCATACATTACCTTGATTTGAATGGAAGACTAAGTGATTCTGTTGTCATCAATTTGATTGTTGTAAGTCATTGCTATATAGGTTAGAACAGAGTGGGAGATACTTCATGATGAATAAAAGGAAAAATAAAATGACAAAGGAAAAGAGAAAACTGCTTATTGTCTCTGCATATCCATTAGGGAATTCTCCTTGAAAATACCATTTGCTTTGCACCACATAGAAGTTAGTTGGTTAGTCTTGTCCTAAGCATAACCAAGAAACAAGCAACAATCTCAGCAAATGAAATTGCTGTTGCAGGATTGATTTCTACATAACCACTGGAACCAACATTCTCTGTATTTAAGTATTCATCGGAAGCATCCTTTAATAGAGCTTCTCATGCTCGACAACAGCATCAGCAGCTACACCTGCTCCCATGGACACTACGATACCTGTGGCATGCAAGAAATGAAAATGCATCCAATTTCTTGGAAGCCTGATTCCAGAAGCATAATATTTAACAGCTCAAAGAAGCTCTACAAGCTGCAGCACCACATCTAGTCCTTGTGGTGCCCATGATGGCGGAGCTTCTAGAAGCCCATGAAGAAGTCTTTGACTGGCACTTGGAGTAGCAGTGGCATAATAGAGCTGGTAATCCTGCAACAAGATGTTCATGCAAAGCTGTTGTTAGAGGAGGCAGTGGAATGGCAGGGTAACTCTTTTAACTCTGCACTTGTAATAACTAATAAGCTGATAGATATCCACAGCAGGCCTGCCTTGCTAGAACAAAAGAAACTTATCATTGAGCATCCCTTCATCTGTATTACAAACACATTGTTTGGGGAAAATTCTATCACGCACTGGGTGATGTATGATGGTGCACCATTTAATATGTTGCAGTACACCGTGAACACACACCTAAAATTAGAGGTTAACAAATGTTGTATCTGGTAGGCCTACTTTTTCATACTATAGTACTTTTCTTTATTATTATTATTATTATTTTCTTTGAAAGAAAATTCCCCTAACATACTTGTGCGTTACAGATCTGGATGGTAAACAGATCTTGTGTAACATCCTAATTTTTAACCCAATACTCTAGAACATAATTAGGTTAATCATTAGTCTGTTACGTCATAGCTTTCTCATTACTTTAAAATACTTAGCGGAAATATTGGTAAATTTTTTTTTTGAAATACAAAGTGAGAGCCGCGTGATGCGATATAATACGTAAAGGACAAAACATACGTCTCATAACGTCACAACATAAGGCACATAAAGGCACATCATGAGAAACACTGAATATTATCTCATATATATATATAACTTGCCCACTTATAAGTGTGGGACTTAATTTAGTACAAAGGATTACATGAAAGAAAATACAACATAAACATAAACATAAACTACTCCCCTACCTGAGTGTATCTAATTGGGTAAAATCTAAACAAAAGAAGGTTTATCCTTGTCTATGCGGTGTGTGCACTAACCCGGGCCATCCACAGCCTCCTACTGGCGATTATCCCTCGAGCGTGGCACGTAACCAGGAAACTGAGCAAGCTCCTCCGGCGAGAACAAGCGGAACGGGGCTCGGGAGTGACCTCCACGGCGCGGCCTCATCTCCGGTCGTCGTGCAAGCCTCGGCTGAGTCACGGTGGGCTCGCTACCCTCCCCAAGGTCCATGGGTATGGTGGGGGGAGATCCCTCGGAGGGTACCTAGGTTGCCGAATCCTCGGAAGAATCCGTCTCCGAAAAAGACGACGGGTAACGGGGCACATACTGGGGGTAGTCTCGAACGGCGGATGCGGACGGTGGAGTACGGCGAAGCCTCTCCTCTCGGGGACGTGCGCGCTCGAACACCAGGTCATCGCCAAAAGGTGAGACGGGGGAGAAACGATGGGAATGTACAGGGGGAGTGAAAGGTCGACCCATGAACATGAATACTCTAACCGTACATCGACCCACAAAATGGAATGACCCGTGGTCCGGGTCATGGTGCACCTCCCATGTCGGCGTGTCCACGAACACCACGAACGTCGCCATCTGAAGACGTGACGGAAAGAAGAGATAGATGGAGTGAGAATCTTACTAAAGAATCTCAGTAGGGCCTCCTATTACCTAAGTGTCATCATCTACGTCCTCAGGAACCTTGGGTTTATTTTTCATAAAAGCAAGTGAGCATGCATCGAGTTCATTTTAAACTTTAAAATATACTTTAGCCAAGGTCCATTCATTTTAGGATGATCTGAATGTCATGAATGCAACACAATAGAGAATGTATACATGGCGCTACCTAATGCACATACATAAATCATATCATCAAGCATCATCATACTTATTGGCATAAAGTGGCAATAGAAACATTCATATGGGCCAAACTTAGTGACATAATCATAATCATGAAACTTCTCTTCCTCATGGGCCGCCCTAAAAGACAAGCGCTCTGGGGGTGCTCGGTCGAACCGGTGTCACCCAGAACGTGTCACATCTCTAGGTTATGAGCTCATACCTTAACTAGTCGTCACTAGTTCTTACTTATCACTTAACGATAAGCGTATCATAAATCATAAATCCCGACTATCTGAGTACGGGTTAGGGGGCAATTCTCTTAGGGGTGCTCGGCCGAACCGGTGTCACCTAAGAGTATAAATTGGTACTGATGTCACATGAGTTCTATGGAGGTGCTCGGTCGAACCGGTGTCATCCTAGAACCCATCTTAGTACCTTAATTTTCAAAATCTCTTTAAGTCCCCAAATTTGTCGGAAATTCAGCGGCATGATGGCATTACGCCGAATTCCTTCCAAATTTGCTTTATGCCACATAAACATATATCCTCATGAATTCCTCATATGAATAACATCATCATCATTTACATAACACATGCATCATCATAGAACATTCAAACGCTTACCCTTATGGTAGCTTATGCTTTGACCCTTACGGGTCTTAATCTTGGGATATAGTTCTCTAACATCCGTCGTTCATATGTTATGCACCTAAGGGCTCATAATAAATCATCATTCCTAATCCTCATGTTCATACTCAAATCTGAAAAGCATAGGGTAGAATTTCTAACTTATGGTTACGGGGTTCTAGAACTTACGTTTTAGACCCTTTCTCGGTTCCGTGTTCGCCTAAGGCGCTATAAATTAAATCTAGATCAATTATGAGACATTCCTATGCTTAAGAGCTAATTATAAATCACATTTATCATGTTGTAACGTTGCTGGACAGAATCCAGAAAACTAAATGTTCTAAGAGTTCTACATTTGCATTTTTACGGTTTTCTAGTTACTAGTTTCTCCATAGGTGCTAAAATTCAATTCTAATCCAAATGTTACCAAGTTTTTCATGTTTAAACAATCCTAATCTGATTGTGCTCCCATTAAAACAGTTTGGATAAGTTCCAAAAACAAATGGGTCAAAACTATGTTAAATTCTAGCTTTACGGTATTTCTAGTTAGCTAGTTTCCTTACCTATTATGCATAGAATCATTTCTACATCATCATATGATATTTTCACACATCAAAACATCACCATACAGCATCACACTCATCATGATAGAACCGAAATCATGGAGCTTCAGTAAGAGAATTAAATTGACATTTCGAAGTACATAAGTTAACTAGTTTCTCTTGGAATCAAATTAGAATTTCTAAAACTCTTTGCAAATCATTTTAATTCATCAGGAGGCTAAGAGAAGCCTTAGGTCAGTGACCAAAATATATTTCATCTTCTAAAAGGGAATAAAGTCATATTTCATGATAATATAACCTTGTAAAATTTATAAAGCTTTAAGAAAACTTAGAACATAGACTATTGGTCCTTGTAGCTAGATGAAAACTCATTGCAAGTCCATCATCACTACTTGGCCGAAAACATGCATTCAAAGAATGCATTCACATTAAACTTTAACTTGAAATGAAATGGGCAAGTCTTTGAACTCTAGGTTCTTAAGTTATGACATAAGATAAACGTGCTCATGCTTTTCATTTTTAATCTTGCTTACAAAATAGAGTGATGACGTAAAACAAATATGCAAGGCATAAACTTAAACGTGCAAGCTTGGAAGTAAATATGCAAGGTTCAATTCTTTATTTTAGTGCTCTTAGCTCAACAACAATCGACTTTAAGGCCGAAATAGAAAGGCATTCGAGAAATTAATTAGGTGATAATGCAAGTTCAATTCTTTATTTTAGTGCTTTAAGCCCAATAACAATCGACTTTAAGGCTGAAATAGAAAGGCTTTGAGAATTAAATTAAGTGATGATGCAAGTTCCATTTTAATCTTTATGTTCTTAGATGATAGCTTGAAAGTAAAGGTGCATAGTAAGAATATAAATATGAATGCAAGCATAAAATAAATTATGCAAGTTCATTTTATCTTTCTAGAGCTCTTAACAAGATTTTAAAGGAACTTAAACCTTAACCCAAACTCATTAAACCAAGATATAGTATAGTCTAGAGTTCTTAGAACTCAACATAATATTTTTAAGAATCAAACCATGAAACTTAGAAAAAGAAAGGAAAAGGGCCGAAACCTCCAGAAGGAAAAAGGAACATTTTAAAACTCTAGGGTCCATGATCTTGATGATATATTAACACCAACATCATGAGACCTCATCATTGAGTCCTTAGAACCATTTTGAAACATCACCAAAGATAGAGTTCTCAAGAGTTCAAGAAAGAAAGAACTAGAAACATTTTTGCTCAAGAACAAAGATCAAGCTCTAGAGTTTGTTTCAAGTGATAAACATCATCATGAAACTCTCATCATCAAGCTCTCATTTCTCTATTCTCAAGGGCTCGTGGCCGAAACAAGAAAGAAAAAGGAATAGAGAAGAAGTTCTAAAAAGAAAACAAGAGAAACCATAAACATCAAGCTTTAAAGAAGAACATTCATGAAAAGAAATCCCTACTTGGTGTGATGAACTTGAAGATGGAAGAAGAAGATGAAGAACTTTGAAGACTTGAACTTGAGAGAAAAAGGAAGCTTTGAAGTGTTTCTTTGAGAACTTACTCTTTGCAAATGAACCCAAAATGATATAAGTTCACCCAAACAAGCTATTTATAGAGAAATGAAACAATGAAGGGTGCAAATGGAGGGGGAGGCTTCGGCCATGCAGAATGGAGGGAGCCCATGAGTTCCATGAGGTGAGATAATGTGGTCTTGAGGCATGATGAGGTATGGTTCAAGGTATGGCCTCAAGCATGGTTCTTTGAGTGAGAAACAATTCAACATGTGTGATAATTGAGGGAGAGAGGCCGAATGTGCATCAGCCATGGGAGGAGGGTTTCTTGCATTTTAATTGTGGTTTAGAGTTGTGTTTAGGTGTATCTTTGATTATGCTTAAGGTTAAGAAGTTGTAAGAAAGTGTTTAGGTAAGGAAAATTGGTAATTAAGGTTATCAAGACATAATTAAAGAGTGTTCTTGTATCATTAGTGGGTTATAAACTCATTTTAGTGTTTAAACAATTCTAGACACAATTCCTTGATTTAAGGAATTGGAGAGAGAAAACACTATTCAAGATTCCAAGACTAGGAATCTTGAGTTCTAAAAAGGGATTTAAATCTAATCTAAGCAATCTTAGGTTCTAATTAATTTTGATAATTTATTTTGACTCTAGATTAATTATGGAAATTAATTAATCTTTGTTTAGAGCCTAATATTGCTTAGGTTTGCTTAATTATATCATTAAGCTCAAAAACACTATTCTAGGGGCAAAATCGTAATTTTGCACTAAAACTGTCCGGCACTGCCGGGACTCAAACAGATGTTTTGAAATATGTAATAACATGGTTTTAAACCTCTGGGGAAAGTTTCGGGCTCAAACGACGCCTTTACCCGCGTAAAACGCTATAGGGGTATCTTGATCATTTTGACCTGAAACTGCAGAAAATGAGACTGTCGCCTCTGGAACCACTCATGGGTCATTCAATCCCCTTCAAACATTGAGTTGGCCCTTCGAGGACTGCCGGATCAGCCATCCTCGAATTCCGGGTCGAAAATGACCTCAGGGATATTTCGGTCATTTTTCTCTCAGGCAGAAAATCGGGGCGTTACATCTTGCACTTGAAAACTTGGGTGCTCATATATCTTCCACAATCACCAATGACCGGTGCTTGCATTGGTCAATATCTCCGTTGATCTGCACCGGTTTCTCATCTGGCAACTTCTGAAGGTACCCATTTGCATTTTTGTTAGAATTTGTCTGTTTTGTTAAGGCCTTTGTGGATTGGGTGACTGGAGATGACTTTGTTCTTCACTGCTAACTAGTCATATGAAGCCTGGCGGTGCTTATGGTCGTAGATTTGTTGTTGTTGATACCTTGTTTTGCTAGACAGCCAGTAGCCAGCTACAGTACCTTTTTTGCCCCTCTAAAATGAAATCCCTCGACAAATTTGTCACTAATGGACCTGGGGTCCAACACCCAAAGGACTTTCATACTGATATATCTCTGACAAGCTCCGGCGTAAGAACTCCTGCCGGCATATCTCCGACAAAGTTGGGTACAAGAAGTGGTGGTGACATATCTCCGAGAAGCTCCATCGTGAGAATTTGCATTCTGACATGTCTCGGTCAAGCTCCGTGGAGGTTTCTCAATTTGTCCGCGCCTGTGTTCATATGGGTGAGTCGAGATGACTCTCTTCGTCGTAGCCAAAAAGTGCCATCCCCCATTGTCGATCTCCTTATGCTGGTATGGTTCTAGATCTGTTTCGAGTTAAATGGCAGAGTTGCAAAATTATGAGATGGGTTTTCGTTGCCATTTGCATTCATTTTAGTAGTTTTGGTTAGTATAGAGTATTGTGGGTTTGCAAATCTGATGATGTAGTCCTTGTACAAATTTTAGATCTACTCCTTCCTCTTGTGTATTGTTTCGTATTATAACATTCATTTTTTTCCCCCAGCTGATATGTTTTGTACTTGTTAGACAGGCTTTGTGATTTGTTTATTGTGGTTAGATGTGCAAATATAGGTTGACTTGTAATCAAAATTAACCTCCTTGAACCGCATGTACTCTAAAAACCGATGAAAATATTTAATGAATTTTGTCAAATTATACCCACATTGGATGTACTTTCCAATTTGAGAATGTAAGGCCTTACACCTTGATGTCATCTAAGTCCCACAAACAGCTTGCCCCTCGTATGTGCATTTGCCCACATAGCATGTTTTTCATACAACTTTGTCACCCAACTATTGTCTTCAAGTTGTATGCCTTGAGAATTGAATCCCGCATATCATTAAAATCATCCACTACAAAGTCTCTCATCATACTTTTTTTTAAACAAAAAACTATTTTAACACCTAAAAATGGATGTTCAATTGAAACATCTACTCTATCACCGTTGAATATAATAGTGGCATCAACTTTTTCTACTTATCCATCACATATAATGGTGATAGAGGGTGTCTCAATTGGACACCTATTTTTAGATATTAGAATAGCAATACTCTTTTAAAATCTCTTGTGAACATTGGCTTCCTAACATTTTGTATCAAGTGCCAACTACAGAGTCTATAATGAGCATTTGGAAAAACATTTTTAATTGCATTCCTCATGACAATTCCCCACCAGGGATCATTGCCCCAAGACATTTCCCTTTCATGACCTCAAGAATTGTTGTAAAAGCCACTCATATGTTGTTTTTTTTTTTAATTGTGGGGAGGGCCCGAGGCCCAAACAGAAAGACAAAGGAATTACAAAGCAACACAGCGGCGGGGCATAGCAACCCCTACATCAAAGACAATTGTGTTCATGTGAATATGTGATGATTCACACCTAAAAGCATCACAACCGAACACTTGTACTTGTTCCTACCATAAGTGGCATCAAACCCTAGTACATCCCCGAATACAAGATGATTATTTTGACTGCAACCATCACACCACAAAAGATGTTGCAACTTCCCATATTCAATCCAACAAAGTACACAACTTTCAAATCCTCATCTGCGGATGACTCCATCTACGATTTCCATTGTCATCCCTAATATTTATTCTTACTTACCTTCCTTTTTGCTTTTTGTGAAAGAACATCAAAATCTGGTTGGCATCTTTCCACAACTTTCTTGCTATCTTATTACCATGTTTTCTACTCAACTCTAGTTGGGCAAACACCAGAAAGTCGTTGGTGTCGTCCGTATTGGCCACTCGATTTGCTGCAAGAACCAGTTGTGTTGGAACAAGAGCCACAGAGCCATTTGTAATTTCAACTAATTTTATAACCTTCATCCGAATTGTGATTTGGGGTTGTTATCTTCATCAGAAATTGCAATGTAATTGTGTTAGGTTGAAGAATGTGAGATTGCCAATGCTGGACAAAATCAACTACTGCACTTCCTGTTTTGATCTCATTTATAGCTTCTATGGATGGATCCGATTGCAGATTTGCGATGTCTTGCATTGTTTTTTCCTCATAGTCCTCTTGGGTGATGCACTCGGATTCATCGAAAACACTAATGAGGTTGTAACACAATATCCATGTAAGAGATAAAATCAACCAATATGCGAAGCTTATGTCGTATCATTGAAATATCTGCTCGATATTCAAATCAAGTAGGATTGCACGTGGTATATAGTTTAATACAATCGATCTAGAGAGCAGCAACCAGAAGAAAAAGGAAAAGGAAATAGACTAATAAAGAGCAACAATGAAACAAAGTAACGGAGAGAGAGGGATTCCCCGTAATAGAGTTTTTTCTCTTCCAGATAGATTAAAGAAAGAAGTCACATATTTTGTTCTGGCTTTTTTGTCCCATGCTTCTTTATTTATGAGTTCTTTCTTCCCTACTTTGTTTGAGTTGTCCATATGCAGCATGAAAAATGTCAATTATTATTTTTAATTCAAAATCTCATTCATGTATTAAATAATCATACGATGCTGCGTAAATTACAACTTGTTCCATTGTGAATGGATTTTTGAATTGTAGATCAGTGATTGGATGGCCTTGGTGGCTGCGTTTGGATTTTGGGTTGCAGGGCTGCCAGAGGAAAACACAGGAGGAGATGGAGCCCTGGAATTGGAACCCAAATTAAGAAAAGTTCCGAGTTATTTTGAATTGGGCGTTTCTGAAATTAATTCAATATAGGAATTCGGGTTTTGTAAAATTCCTTTTCAATCATGTCATGTGTATCGTTTTTATTAGATTGAATCAAATATAACATTGAAAAAAAAAAATTACTCTCGATTCAATAATATGGGACTTGTATTGTTTGAACTCTCTTGAATACTAATGCTTAGTTTAAATCAAGGTTTTTTTTCATATTGTGAATTGAAATTTGTTGTGCAGCTCTCTCTCCCCGTAATTTAGTTGTTCCTTTAACCAAAGTGGCTGTTTGAGTTTCATCCTTCTCCATTGCCACTGCTATACTGCAGGGTCAAAAGGCCATTGCTTTGCGAGCAATGGTCTGATGATGAGCTCTGATATGACTGAGGGGGTGGATAAGTTTTGGGTGTGGATGGAGAGAGTAGGCATTCAATCAAAATAAAATAATTAATGAAAGATAAGATAGTCATTTTAAATGGTTTTAACTTTTTTTAAATTCAATTTTTAAGTGTAAGGGAGGTTACTGTAATGTTATTAAATAAATTAAGGGAATTGGATGTAAGTTGAAAACTAAGAGAGCCATACAAGTGTAATATTGAAACACCCATGAAGTCCTTGGCTGGAAACTAGGAATACTTCCACTTGAAATTGAAAGTAATTAGTGTTAAAGATACAGTGACACCCTTACTTAACATGGTAATATCAACAGAATATCATAACATTTGAGATCCACTTAATGGGAAAACAGGCCTAAAAAACCCAGCTAGTTTCAGGCTTGCATGACAAGTTCCAATCCCAAGTGTGTTTATCCGAAGAAATTACATTAACATCTTTTGAGGTTTAGTAAAATCCACTCCTTTCCATTATTTATAAAACTTGTTCTGGATGTCTCTAAATCCGTAAAATCATTCCATTGACCCCTTCTGAATTTATAAAATCATTATACTACCCTTTCCTCCATTATATATTGAATAATATATTCAGGCAAGATGAATTTCATCTAACTTTAAAGTTCAGTATTGTTTGCCCTATGCCATTCTTTGGAAACGAGTATAAAGAACATATACTTCTCATCTGATACGAAAATAATTTAAAGCAAGTCCCAAAATGAATACAATTTCAAAACTTTCTATAGAATCTGGTGATACAGTAGATCCTCTTCAGCAAGAAAATCGGTTAAAAAAAAAAAAAGAATGAACGCTACATGTAAACTACAAAACTATAAACAGTAAGAAAATGAACGTCCTATAGAATCCACTTCAAACTAGGTGAATAATCAGACCAAAAAAAAAAAAAACTATGTGAATAGAGTTACAACGTCCCTACGGTATCCTCTTACAATCAAAATCCGTGGTACATTTTCCAGCAACAGATCCATGTACTCCATATAGAAATATGCTGGGTGGTTCAGTGGAGGTGGAGGCAGACTTACCAACACAACAGCAGCCATTCTTGAGTATCTCAAAATTGTCGAATTAAGCTTAAGCGTAGTATAAAGAAACTTCTCAACCTGCTTCTCGTTCACAACCACAGGCTTACCATCTGCCATTAGACGGGTACCTTCTCTCTCCGCTGTTGCCCTCATTTGGGTTAAATAATCTTCAATTCTTTGTTGAGCACTATTAAATGCTTCCAATGACTCATCCTGGGGAGACCCAGTATCCACTTGTGCATCCCATTTCATTGTTGTTATGACAAAGACTTCTGCTTGCATCCGAAGATCGTAGAGAAATTTTTTCACATCAGCTTTTAGCCCCTCTGCATCTGCGTCCTCTTCAGCAATACAGAAAACCTGAATTTTGCAACTCTCAAAGCTCTCCTTGGTAAGAAGCAGCTGAGAAAGAAGCAGCATGAGACCGCCATCTCTCACAATCCAATACAGATCAATTGTACCATACTGCTTCTGGTACTCATTAGGCCATTCATCAAGACCCTTCACTATAACTACTGCCTTGTTTGCAACAATGCAGTCATTAATTATACCAACAAAGGTGGCAGGGATTTCTGTTAAGTTTTCTCGGCGCCAGATTTCTGGGTAACGCATCACCACAATGTTTGGCTTCAGATTGCCAAGGCCCATTGTCTGAATGATGCCACGAAAGCCTTCAGACATATTAGGGGCAACAACAATCTCAGCCACACCTTCACAATTCTTGTAATCAATGTAGGTACTCAGCTGTTTGCAAGCAGCCTTGGCATCTTCAGCACATTCATGGTAGTCCCCGTCTAGTATAGACACAAATAAAGACATTCCTCGACCTTTCTTCTTCATACAGTTAGCAAAGTCTGCAAGTTTGGGATGGCAAGGAACATTTTCTGGCAATTTGCCCCAGGGTCTGCAAAATACTAGTGGAATTGGATACCAATTCTTTGGATGCACTTGGCTTGCTACAAGCATAATGAAAAATAAGTTACTAGAAAAAAACAAATTTTCATCAACATATATAAGTACACAAGGGATGAGTTTTATATTTGAGAACATCCTATTCCTAAAGCAATTGACCCTACAATAGTATGCTGTAAATTTATGGAACAAGAGACAAATAAGGAATATTGGAAAAGCAACAGACTTTTCAAGCTTGAACCTCAAGTACTATGACTGAAAGTTAAAACCAAACAACATTTATTAATAAAGGACTAATATGGAAAATGCTTTAGGATCCATTAGAGACATTTGATACATAATCAGTGAGTATTTGTTGTCAAGCATCAGGCCAAAATATTTGTCAAGAGTCCAGTTCTGTCAAACATTACACTGAATTTCTAACATAACAACTAAAGCTACTACTAACTGAGACACTATTTCTTTCCTCGTTCTTCTCTTGGAGAGGCAACCAAAATGTAAGTTATTGACTGAGGCTTACATGAGAAACTTCAATTGTGACAAAATAGTGGTTCTTCCTTATGGATCAGTCATCATCAGTTGGTTACAAAGGACGTCGACTATGCTCATGATCCTCAAATACACATTAGGCTCATTACCCGCTACTCAGATTTATGAAAATCTTGTATTGCAAAATTGCAATAAATGAACTAAGAAAAATTTATTTTCTGCTTAATCCCATGAGGAACACAGATTGCATCAGCCCAATTAATAATTCACATATATATCTTGCCAAAAATTCCTGAAGTTTTAACCTCTAAACTACACAGCATAAATATAAAGAGTAACTACTCAAAGTACTCTTCAATGATACTGGGGACATCTAGTATGTCCTCCAAAAATTTTAGACATCAAATTGAAGGGTAAAACAAGGACCAAATTGATGTTGAAAGATATGTTGGAGATCATTTTAAACATTGATGTCCAAGGATATGTTGGAGGACAGAATGGATGACCATTTTAAAGATTAAGGACCAAATTGATGTCCAGACTAACTTGATATACTCTGTAATTATGGAGTTTGGAAGACTGACTTGTTTATTTACTCTAGATTTAAAGACCAATTTCAAACTTTAATCATGGGTAGTGAGACTGGTTTTCCTGAAAGAAAATCTTACATATGGCATATATGCCATCATAAAATATGGCTGAACATTCTACTTTTAAGCCTAAAAATATCATCGTTAAAAGAGCATTTCTGTATAAGTCATTAATTGTCACAAGGAAATGATATCATCTCAACCAACTCTAAGATAGAATGGAACATCTGCAGACCAAATGCATGTTTAGTAAACAATTAATTTCTATAAATAATAGCTGTCTTTTTCAAAAGCTGTCTAAGGGAACTTAAGAAAGAATACTAATCCAAACACACACCAAACACCATGCAATGCAAGTTCTTCAACCAAAGTAGAGCAGGGAATCTGTTATTGCCAACACATCATGCAATGATGCTAATTTTGTATCATATTATCTATATCTACTTGAATATTGAATTATTTTTTTATTTTTTGATAAGAAGATTTTACTTGAAGATTGAATTTGAAAGGTATATACCCCCTAGTGATCGAAGGCTACGAAGTGCTAGTTGGAAGTAGGCACTTTTAAAACCGTCTCCCCAGTCCCCAGCCTTTCCTTTGATGCTCACATACTTATATATAAGGCTCGCAAGGGCCAAAGACACCACAGTGAATGGCCATGAGATCAGGAACATGATCACTGCATTGAAAACAAGGCAAATGGTCATCGCAAAATCCAAGGAAAATATGAACATACATTCACACATAAGCAGCAGCAGAAGTAGGCATATAATGACTAATAGGAAAAATTATTGTCAATAAGGACACAATCCAAAGGTAAGTTGTGGGATTTACAAGAAAGATTGAGTGAATGTAATAATTAAACTGCTTTCCACATACCTATAATCTCCTTTTCCGGTAAAAACCAAACACAGGCAGATTGTTATTTTATCGGGGAGAAAAAAAAAATCTAGTTAGGGAGCTCTGCTACAAGTTTCATCAACTTGAATAAACAGCTACGAGGCATAATCACATTCACAATTTTTTTTCAGAGGTCCTCAAATTAGAACCATTTGAAACAAGCTTAGTGGATATGATTTCTATGCTCCTTCTTGACAAGTAGTGAAGTAGTGCTAAATAGCAGCTTTCCCATTTATTTGTACATACAGGTGTTCATTTGTAGTTATTGTGTTTGTACTATACAGTTGTACCATAGGCTGTACACAACCCTCTCCCTTTTTATAGAAAGACTTGGATGTTAATTTACTCTACAAATACTCAAAGGGTATATTTAGTTGGAGGGTAAAAATGGGGGAAAATTTTCTATGATTGAGTTTTGTGTGTAAAATTATTCACAAAGCTCAATTATGAAAAATTTACCCCGATTTTTACACCCACTCATAAAGCTCAATTATGGAAAAATTGCCCGATTTTTACACTCCAACCAAACATGCCCTAAGTAGAAGGTTTCTCTTTACATCCTTGCGTTTAGATATAGCTGGTTTCGTGTCATCTATAGTGTTCAGATAAATTTAAATAACAAAGAGGTCATCAGAGCAGATATAGAATAGGAACATGAAACTGTTAAAAGTATACTAATAACAATAATGCACAGAAAGACAGTGTACCTATGGAAAGTAATGCTCCTACAAGAGACAGACTCCAATGGTGAAACTTCCAACGAGGACGCCAACTAGGAGCGTCTAGTAGATCGAGAAGGAAGCAGGATAAGTTGACACCCGCATAACATAGAAGGAAAAACATAGTTACAGTTGGAGTGATAAGATCCAGATTCCCAATGACGACACACCCAGTACATAGGAAAGCAGTAAAAAGGGTAGCAAGATGAGGCTCACTGCCATCTGCAACTTTAAAGTAGTTCAGAATAGGCAAAATATCATCATTGGCTATTGCTGCAAGCAAACGTGGGGCACCAGTCAGGCTCTGAAGAGCAGCACCCATAGTTGAAAGAATAATCCCAATTTTAATTAATGAAGGAAAAGGCCATGCAATTGTAGCTGTGAGTAGCCTGCATCAAATCTCCACATCAAAAAAGGGGGAAAAATAGGAGAATATAAGTTCTGTCAGTATTCAAGACATTTCTCTTACACGGATGCCCCCAGCTTACCCAAAAAAAAAAAAAAAAGAACAACAAAGGAACTACTGAACGTATGAACCAAGATGAATTGCATATTTTCATCAGCTGACTACCAAAAGTGATCAAAAGGGCTTATGTATTCTTTTGTTTATGAAGGGATTTCTTTGGTGCATACTCAAGGGGGGACATGGTCATTTTAGCCAACCCTAGTGTTTTTTGTTGTTAGCAGAAGTCTTGATCTTTCGATTCAGTTTTTCTCAGCCTCCTCAATAAAACTTTCTTTATCATAAAAAAATTATGAAAACAATTTTTCTGGACAAAAAGTACCTGTCTGTTAAAAGCTTTTCTCTGGTAGCAACAGCGCCAAACAATAGCACAGAAATTAGATACATAAAAGAAGTCACAAGAGTTGCAGATAATGTTCCAATAGGTATCGATCGCTGAGTATCTTTCAGGGAGGATGATCGATTCGAACCTGCCATTATTCCTGTCACAGCTGGGAAAAAGAGGCCTACCAATGAACTGGGGAAGAAGGTATATTATTAGCAAACTTGAGAAGTCTATCCAATATCATAAACTAGCAAATATTTCAACTAGTTCCTTGAGCACCTGCCTTAAATGTGAAACAATTTTAACTTGTATTGATGACAATGCTAAAATATTTTAATAGACACAAAGTGATAAAAATCTCCATAATCCTTCTCCTGCACATGCTTAGTAGAGCCACAAGTATTATGTGTACAAGTATTTGCAACTGACAGCAACTTCAGTTAAGAGACCCAATTAATTAATTATAACGAAAAATAAATAAATAAAGAAATCCCAACCCACACATAACATGTTCGCATCATGTCATTGAAATCATTTTCAAATATCAAGAGAAGTTTTCACCCAATGAAAAACAGCAGACCTAAGTATCAAAACACCATCAATTTTCTTCCAAGACAAAAAAAAAAAAACACCATCAGTTTCAGTTAATTCAGCCATAACATCAGCAGATTTAGTACAACGAATCCACACTACTGTTATATTTGCTTAGATGCACTATAAAGCATTTAGGTCAGTTGTCTAATGTAAAAGCATTCTGCCCTCACAAATCATTCATTGACAGATAGTAAAATGCAAAGCCCCCAGACATTTTGGCTTCATGCACAATCATTGTAAATTAAATTGTAAAATAGGATAAATTACTATAAATAAATGACAAAAACCTACTTGAAATTCCAGCTTACAGAGCCATCAGTTTCTGGAATTCCAGCATCATTAGTATTTTGATAATCTGAACTCCAGTTGTCTTTAATGGTATCCAAACTCAAACCAGTAATTCCCTCTGAGTCAAACATGTGAAAACAAAAAAAACAGGGGACATCAACACAAATCATTCATTACATATATCAGGATAACCAAAACTGATTTGAAAAGGAAGGGAAAAAAAAAACACTCAACACTAAACATCAAAGTATTACAAGCAATATAAGTCCTACATGTTGCCAAGAAGTCATTTGTAACAACCCTATTGAGTAATCTTTCCCTAATTCCCTGTTTGCTTGAGTTTTGTTTTTCTTTTCTGTCGCCAGTGCATAGTTTCTTATCCTTCTTGGTTATTGTACTTTTTTGCCTTCTGTCCTTAACTTTGTGTTTTTGTCCCTCTTGGATAAAGAGCCAATCATTTGACTTCACCTAACAGTTTAAGCTTACAGAATTTTCAAACACTCTCGTACACCTACCCAATGTAATGCAATCATCTGATTATTCAGAAATCTCTCTCTTTCACTCTCACTCTATGGGCCAAAAAAAAAAAAAAGCAATGACATGGACTGGAACAGGAGTACCAGACAAACAAGACTGAATAAGAGAAGCCCAACCACTCAATGAGTAAAATGCTCCCCCTCAGTTATCCAAAAGATAAAGACTTATTTAAACTATGCAAAACACTTTTTGGTGCCTTGTTTTATCTTCTTAAAACAAGTTCCATGCATCAATAAGAACATTGTATCTCAGTCATATCCCAAATTTTGAAAACAATGCAAAACTAAAAGGAAGCAAGGACGCACCATTTTGGTTCTGTGTCCATATATTAGACATATGCCTATGTTGGACATTGTAGGAAACAAAGTTGGCATGCATCTGAACATGTTCAATTTATAAACTATTTTTCCAAGTCCAACACGACATGATATGACATGGACAAGGCCATTTCAAATTTGTACAAAAAAAAATCAGGACTAATTTTCAACTTTTGAACAAATTTATATAAAAAAGCAGAAAACAAGGCAAGGTAAAAGGTATAATATTAAGCATACTCTTTTTTGCTTAAATTTGTTTGCACGCGCACACACACATGTATATTACATGTCATGTATGTGTCATACAAATTTTAAAATTAGGTGCATCCTCCATGTATTGATGTTGTGTTGTTTTTCATGTCCATGTAAATGTCTATGCTTCATTGTATGTGAAAGGCAACAAATGAGGTATAATTGAATAAACAGTTCATTCCAGTGTGATGTGACCCTATGTGGACAACTCAACCTCTGGGAAACAAGTTCTTCCTCGCTTAACTACAAGGGAGGACAAAACATCACTTGAATCTCATTCACAAATAAGAACCCAATTCCAACAAAAAGTTTGAAACTTATATAAAAATATTGGGTTTGAGAATTTATTATCAATTTCTAAGTTATAAGAGAACAATGTTAATGTCATTTCACATAACAATTCACTGCATGATCCTTTTCTCATAAATGTCTAACCTGTTCATTAGGGCCTTCCGGTGGATTATTATTTTCATTTTTCTGTGAAAAAAAATGTTATCTTTCTTGTGTGTCCGAGTTATAGTGTCGCAATTCTGAACATGAGCCATTTCTATTCTTTTTACATGCAACTTCACCAATCACTTAAAAAGCTACTGGTGTCTAGATACAATTTGTCTCCAAAGCCATAATAAGATGGAAGCCTAGACTGAAATACAGATGTTCTGCCTTCTGTACTACTGCAGTTACATTGCTATTGATCCTTGAGCCAACAGGGGGCTACTAAAATCAAAATTTCAGTCTTGTTTCATAGGCAAAGTGAAAAGCCCATCAAATAATGTTCAAATTTAGTACCACAGAATCGTAACAAAAAATTCAGTAGCAAAGAATATTCAGACCAAATATGTCCACAGCCAGTGCACTGAAATTACAAATCTTTATGTCAGAAGTTGCAAGCTGTGGCTGCAGATGTCGCCGGACCGGCTTGGATGCATAGCGGTGGTGAGTAGTCTGTTGCTGTGTGGCAGAAAGCAGATGACGTCCATGTAGGCGAGTCGATAACTATTTCTAGGTGCCATTTGCAGGGATGGGTCAGGCAGGAGGAGGTGGTCATAATGGTGAGGTCACCGGCGGGAACCATCACCGGAAAAAGTCTTCCAGCAGCAGAAGAAACCGGCGGACGATGGTTTTTTGGCTGCTGGAAGTGACACACAGTAGAGGGAAGGCTGTCAGAGTGATGGACGGCACTGGTAAAGGTCGGAAAAGTGGCCAGTGGCCCAAAAACAGTAGTGGTTTGATGTTTGAAATTGTGATGTTCAGTGGAATATGGTTTAATTAGGATACCAAAAGAAAAAGGGAAGAATAAGAAAGAGCTCCAAATTGTAGCAGAAGAGTGAACACATAGGTCATGGTGGACAGTACCGCTCTGATACCGTGTTGAAATTGAGGGTTTTAGGTAGTAAAGGACGAAAAGAGAGGGAATAACAATTCTAGATAATATGAAAGATGATTGATATTATGTGGTACTGGTAACTTGATAGGCACGTAATCCACTCTTCTAACTTCATTTTTTTATATTAGAATTTGTTTAACTTCATTTTTTTGTAACTTCTCTCTACTTCCTCTTTGCATTATGGGTATTTTGGGAAACATAAATTTTGTGCACCAAAAGATAGATTAGAATTTGTTCAACTTCCTCTTTGTATTATAGGTATTTTGGGAAATACCAAATTTGTGCACCAAAAGGTAGTTAAAGGGGGCAATGCCCTTTATACATAGCACAGATGTTACAAGAAACAAACACCTACCCCTGTATATAATATTTCTAACACCCTAGTCGTAATTACATAAGGAAATAATCGTGAAATAACAGTAAATATAAAAATTAATCCAAACAGATCATCAAGATACTCCTTGATGGTGAAGATATTATATGATATCTTCTTTATTTCCAACAAGCTTGTTTTGAAATGAGGAGACACAGCGGTTTTACACTATTGACAAATTAAAAGAAGCATTTACGAAAATAAATAAATAATTTAAAAAGAGGTGGAAAAAGCCCAAAGTGCAACTTGCTTATGAAAATCAACCGGGTCTAACCACTTTATAAAGTGCATAGGAAAACAGTCTACATGTGTGCTTGAGAATAGGATGAAGCTAAAGCATGGACCCTCTAATTACATAGTGATTAACATAGAGTCAAGAACAAACCTGCAGGGTGATCCTTCCTTGCCAAAAGAATTCCCAAAAATATGCAGATGAGTGAGAATATAACAGGTATGAGAAATGCAGGTGCAACCCGATTTATCATCTTTACTCCTCCAAATACAATAAAGCATAAAAGAATCGTCACAACGATCCCGTAAATTTGCAGATCATGAGAACTTGGACTTTCTATCGGTTGTGCAACCGTAGTACCATTAACTTTGGTGATAGTCTCTGCACTTCAACACAAATAAAGTAATCATTAAATGACCAATTGCTTGCTTCAAGCATAATGCTTTAATTTTTACTCAAATCACTGTCACAATAGAGAAGAGCGTTAAGTATGCTAAAGAAATTTTTTAAAAAAAGAATTATGGACAGAAAAAAAAAGTGTGTTAAAGAATGCTGGCAAAATAATGATAATAATAATAACGACAAGTCAAGGTAAGGTGTTTCAGTTCATTTAGAACTATCATGGTAACTCTTTCTTTCCCCTCATCATTGTGATGAGATCAATGGTAAGGAGTACAAGACAAGGCCACATCAAATTAGAGTCAACAAGGAAAAATGTGATGGCATTGAAAAATGAAACATTCTCCAACAACTACTGTAACCTTCCAAATCTTTTTAACATGCAAAAACAACAGAAGATATATTGAAAATTATAATCCAAGTAGGCAAACTTCTCTTTTTGACATTAAAAAAAAGAAAAGAAAAAGCTCTTCCATTTTTATTTCATATGTATACTATAGAGGGAGAAGGGGCAATAGAGAAAGATATAAATCATGTGATTCAAGTTATGATGATGAAATAAAGGAATGCTCCGGGTGAGGTGTTATTTATAAAAGTACCATTCAAGTTTCTTAGGGGAAGATTGTACAATAAAAATACAAGCCCTGTGATGTTGTATGAGGTTGAATGTTCGGCAATAAAAAGCCAAAAGGAGAATAATGTAAATGCCAATGTTACAGAGAAGAGATGAGAATGTTGTGTTGAATAAGTGAACAACTAGGCAAGATAGGATTAAAAATGGATATCCACCTATGAAAAATATGGTAAAATCTCATATTAGGTTGTTTAGTCATGTCTCAAAAAGACCTATAGAAGTCCCACTAAGGAGGGTAAATAAGATGAAGATAGCCCAATAGCTATTTGTCCATAGACATGATTTATAAGACGCTATAGCGTTATCTGATATGTAATTAACCCCTCCCACTCCCAATGAGACGAGGTTTGGTTGTTATTGCTATATTATTTCAGATAACGCTAATACAATTGTTAAGATATAAAAACACTCATTTGCCTTTATCCGATAGTTTTAGGCTTAAAAAGAGATGGTTCATGATATGGTATCAAAGTCTCTATAACCAAATAGTTGTGTGAAATTCAATTCTTGTCCCCCCCCCCCCCCCCCCACCCAAAAAAATAAAAAATAAAAAAAATATATATTGAATTTCATAACAAGTTTTGTAGACGTGTACATTGTCCATGTTTCAAGCCCAAAAGGCTCTTATGTAAGGAGGCATGCTATAAGATATGAAATCATTTATTTCTTCACCCAAAAACTTGACCTTTTGGGAGAGATGAATCATGAAAACTATATTACAGTGCAACAATTCCAAAAGTGTATAACCTGGTTCTAAAGGTGAAATTTTTGCAAATGTAGTTATTTAGGAAATGAATGTAAAACCAAAATCCACAAAACACCAACCCTCAGTGACACACAAAAAGGCTCATTAGAATCATTACCTCTAAAAATCCCAGCAGAAGGAACAGCTTTCAAAAATGTTTCTACAGCTCCCAGTACATAACTAGAACAATAAGCAACAGACATAGAACTTCAGGATTCATTACACAGTACACATTACACGACACTACATTCTAGTGAGACATGATACATCATCCTAATTACTAGTCTGACCTCCCTGCAAAATTCAGGAAAGTAAAAGGTCCATATTATGCACTTACAGTGCTCCAGCAACTGCATTCCCAAGGAAGAAACATAGACCAATGCTAACTCCAACTTCTGGACCAAGGGCACGACCTATGAGATAGTACGGTCCCCCACCCTGCAGAAGAACAAACACAAGAAAAACACTGAACTTATCTACAAATGAACAATGCAGACTACTTAAAGCTAAAAGAGAAGGACATAAAAATAGAAACAAAATACAATAAAATCTCAATGACCATACAAGGATGGTTCCTGTCCAGCCTTATCCCAACCCAGGCCAGATAGATTTATACAGGAAATGTACGAAGCATCAAATTTTATCTGGAGACCTATGTGCCCTTAAACATTACACTCAACCACTCCCTTGTAACAAATCAAATGTATTCGCCTCAGACCTTGGGCAAGGATGATAAGCAAGCAAACTCCTTTTTAAAGTTAACAACCAAATAAATCTCAACAACTTGTGGAACAATCATTAAAGATAGCACGTTATACAAGGTTATAATTGGCTTTAACTAGGTGGGAGCCTCTTACACTAGATTAGACCGCCCTATTTTTATAATTGGCTTTAACCAAATATTTTCAAAAGAAGACAATAGTCATTCAAAAGAAATAGTAGTTCAACTGATACAGTGCTTACCTTCATGGCACCATTCGTCGCAATAGCACTCAATGAAATTGAAGTAAGGAAAGTACAAGTGCCACATAAAGCAACCAGCAAAAGTGCCTCTCCTATGCCAGCCATACCAACAATCCTACAATAATGGCAATTATGCAAAAGAAACATCCAAATTATGGTTAGCATGCTGAGGGCAAAGCAATCCAATTCAATTCAAATGCAAAATATTGCAGGAGACTACAACAAATATTACAATAGTTAAAATACTGAATCAAGTAGAAACAACCAATCTGTTGTAACTTGCAAGAATTATTTGGTTGACCATGTTTCATATCAGATTATCCAAAGCAAAAAGAAAAAAAAAAGTTACTATCTCAATGTAATACTTCTGATATTAAAATACACATCACAACTCTCATCATTGCCTCTTTATGACAAAAATAAATTGAATAGTCTTTTATTTAAAAGTAAAAAATACAATACGGCAAGCATAATTTATCCTCCAGAGCTAAGGAGAAAAAAGCACAAACAAACAAAAGTATGGAAACAAGGAATGCAGCAAGGCATCCCAATCCATATGCAAATCGACATGCCAACACGCTTGAAAAATCCTAGGAGTACAAGGTAGCTAGGATCGCGCCTTAAATCGTAGGATCGCACGATTCCATGATTTTGGAAGGCCTAGGCGATCCCGATTCCACCTCTCAGCTAAATCATTGCCGATCATTTGTGGAATCGGTGGGGAAGATCGTGAACTCGGTGGAATCGGCCGATTTTTGCAACCTTCGCGGGCCCAAGAGCTAGGAAGCTCCAAGTCATTTCTATGAAAAAAAAAAAAACCCGACCCATTTGCGACATAACCCAGTCTCGAGCAAAAGGAAGCCCTAACCAAGTGAGTTTCTCAATCTTCGCTTCTCCATTTATATGTGTCGCTTGATTCCTTACTATCTTTTCTCTCTTCTCTTTGCTCTTCGAGGACGATGAAGAGCTTTGTCCCTAGTATCTATTCGAGGCTTTGAAGCTGTGACCATTGCTCGATGGGTTGGAGCACTCCCTGGCGCTTGGCTGGCTACACTCTCTTCTCTTCCCCGAGCTTTGCCCCGATGCCGACGTCGAAGTCAAAGTCGCAGTCACACCCTGCCACTCGAAGTCGCAGTCACACCCCGCTGCTTTGAACCGCAAATCATCACCTCCATGGTCGCATTCCCATGGCCTCCCTCTTTCCCCGTTTCTTGTTGCCAGCCTTTATCGAGAAGCTTCTTCACCTTTTTAGTTTTGCATTTCTATTCATTTTATTTTTTTCATTTGGTCTTATCATTTGGGCTTTTGGGCGAGCACTCCCTAAATGAATATTGACACTCATATTTTGGATCAGTATTTGTTTGTTTATATCTACTCAGAAAAATAAAATAGAGAGGTTGAGACTTTGAGTTCAAGGATAAATATGGTTTGAAATTTTTCTAAAATAATTTTAATCATCAAATATGGATTTTTAGTTATGTTTTCTTTAAATCCTTAATTGTGAGTTACAATTTTATGCATAATAAATTAAAGTTTATTTATATAAATATAATTATGCTATCTGGTAGGATCTTACGATCCGCGTTACGATTTAACGTTTTACGATTTTGCATTCCCCTTCTGATCCTACGTAAGATCTCGATCTTAGCTACCTTGTAGGAGTAAGCACAAGAAAGAACCTAAGAACATACCTCTACCTCAAAGGAAATATAAGAGAAATGAAATCCCGATGAAGAGTGTGTATTTAATCCAACTAAATGCACCAACAGAACAACAGATTGTAGACTACCAAATATGTTTAGCCTCCTTGGTATTAGAAGTGTTTGGTTTGCATGAAAGTGAAGAGAAAGTGAAAGAAAAATTCAGATAGAGAAAACAGAAACGCACGCATGCACAGACAGAGAGAGAAAAGAGAGGGGGGGGGGAGTTGAAACAGATTTAGAGAAACTTATACATATTCAAGTAAAGATGTTTACATTGGTTGCATACATATATAGAAGTTCCAGCATCTATACATCAGGATATAACTTCTTATCCAAAAACATAAAGAAATAAAAATACATCAGACGATAACTACCTAACTACCCTGACAACAGGTGACAGCTGCCTTTAACTAACTCTAACTGATGATGACATGGAGCTACATCACTAACATTCTCAACTAACAAAGCTACAACACCTGATGGCTATCTTAAACAAACCCCATCAATGCTCTAATGCTTGGTTTCGATGTGAAGAAAACATGAGAAGAAAGAAAATGAAGAGCAATCACATTTATCAATCATGTGTTTATGTGAATTATATACAGATGAAGCAATTGCCAACATCATATTCATCAATCATGCATATTGGAATGTTAAACCAAGATATGATTAACTATGATTTTCAACTCAATCATGTTTAAGCACACAGAAAATGAAGAGATTGTCTAAGCATTTTGAAGATTTTAACATTAGAAGTTTTCAAGCTTAGAATGCATCAAGAAGGCCATGAACAGAAATAAGTAAACTATTGGTAGGCTTAATCTCTTACGTTAAAGGTAGAAATTTTACAATAAAACTCAATTAATTTGATCTTATTCTTAATAAATAACTTTTACATTACTAAAGTGCCCAATTAACATGTTTTAGAAAGTTATTCTTTCAAATATTTCAAACCAGTGAATAAGTGAAATAGCCAAGTTAGAGATTTTGAAAACAGATATGTGGTCACTATTTTGATCATAAGTCACAAAAGATTTTAATTTCAATTTTAAATGATTACAATTCTCAAAAGTGGACTCATAAAGATATCCAGTGATTGATCATTTGCTCAAAACAGGTAAGAATAATGAAGTCATGAATTGTGACCTTTTAAAGTTAAATCAGAATTATTGTTAAGATGCATACAGATCTAGCTATAATATTTGACCGAGACTATCAATTATCACCCCCTACCATTCTTATATTCTGTTCCAAAATGCCCTAAAAAAAACAATATTTGAGGAAAGATTTAAAGCAATAAACTAGTTACCAAGAGAAGCGAATGTAGTAGATGATGCCCAAAATGCTTTGTATACATGGAATGAATACACCCATCATAGTACCCAGTTTGGGAGCAGCAGGCTGCAAAATAAAATGAACATGTTATAGCAAGACACAAAAATAAGTCCAAAACTAAAATCATATGATCACACAAAATGCAACTTAAAACCATCGTCGTTTATGCATTTGCAGTGACCAAAAAAAGACCCAAAAGCATACTGCACAGTCAAGGACGAGTACAATTCAACAACACATTGGATCTGCCTTAAATTACTTTTGTTAGAACAACTTAACCCAACCTCTGAAAAAACAAAGGCTCCAACATAATGTAGACTGTCAAAGTATATATTTGAGTGTTTATGTGCGTAAAGGACGTATCAAGTAGGAACAGAAGTTTATTGTGAAAATGAGGGCAGCAAATCACGACCACTGAATCATTCTACTATGGTAACATGAGGAAGGAGCAATTACTGATGAATCATGATCATGAAAAAGATCACAGAAGGCTATCTGCCAGATATGTTATGTGCGGTGCAAGCTTAGAATCAATTACACATCTTTTTTTTTTTGGGTGCATTGTTCTATGTCCCACTTTTTATGGGATGCCTTGTTTGGTATATTTGGTGGGTGTCAAAGTTGTCAATGGCGGATGGCGGCTCATGGCGGTAGACTAAAAATCCGCCATTTATGCCCGCCATAAGACCGCCATGGCGCCGCCATAGCCGCCATAATGTACAAATTTTCTCATGGCGGAGGGGCCAAAATCCGCCACGCCATGGCGCCATGGCCGCCATTTGACAACAATGGTGGGTGTTACGTGTGTACTAGCGCTTTGGATCAGTCCCTGTTAACTAGTTTAGTTAGTTTTGGGAGGAGAAACGAAGCCAAATCTTTGTGGCAGAGTGTTGACTTTGCCATTATTTGGAGCATTTGGCTAGAGTGTAACACTAAGCATCTTTAACACAGATTCAGATAAATACGTCTTGATAGAGGTTAGCATCTAGCTTCTACTTGGTGCAAGGCACATGATCTTTTTAAGGGTGTTTCCCTCTCAGATATGCTGAGAAATCGGAAAGCACTGCTCTTATGATTTCTATTGTTTATTCTTACTTTTTGGTAATGAGCATTTCTTGTTCTCCATGCTCCTTCTAATATTCTTCTCTTCCTGTGTTAATAATATTTCTTCTTTATAAAAAAAAAATGACCCTGAAAAAGATTCACAATAATTTTGTGACCATCAATAAAACAACTTATATTTAGTTTTGGAAAATACTTCATTGCCAGAAACTATTTTCCAGAAATATACATCAAGCTAAGGGACAGACAACTCATATTTTTCAACCACCTATTATTTCCGCCCAGCCACTCAGAATATGCCACATGTATGCCAATTGTATGGCAAAATTTTCCTGACAAATCTATCTGGCTGTATAGCACAACTCTATCCCCCCCCCCCCCTGTAAATACATCGAAACAGAAGCTGTTCTTTTATGACTTTTTCTTTTGGTGTTTTCCAATCTTTTTTATTTGGATAAATTCAAACCATAATTGCAATATGTATATATATCCACATTAGTCAATAACTACATTCGAACTCTGAAGCATGGGTCCTCCAAAATGGCTGCTGTACCCATACCCGGTACCTGTACTTGTTGGGTACTTGTCAATCAACAATTCTAATAAGTAAATGTTACTTAAATATAAATTAATCCTTATAAAACATTAAATTTTGCAATTAAATGAACTAAACTACTATTTTATCCATTCAAATAGTGTTTTTTACTTAAGCATCATAAAAAAATCATTTATTTTATGATATAATTATTTTATTGATTATAATGTTATTTTTTTAAAAATATATCTGCCCTTGTTAGTACTGTACCCGTACCTATGCAACATAGCATTTGAATATATGTCATTGCTACTAACAAGAGAAAATATAGTATACAATTGAAAGGAAGTAAACTTATACCAGAGAAATCAGCATACCTTTGGCTGCCCAACAGTGATAGAAATATCTTCACCTTCCCTAGGACTAGGCAGTTGCGCAGGTTGCTCACCAGTCATACTGAAGAACAGAATAGGACCAATCAAACTTGCTAACATTGTAATAACCACGAAAGTTTCCAGACTAAAGTAAAATTCCTCAATCAACATTGATCTAAAGAAACCCATCCTTCCCTTCTAAGAAACAAATTAGAAAGGGGTAAGACAGGCAAATCATCATTTGAGTACAAAAGAAAACACCGAATAACATAACACTAGCTCCTAAATTCAAAGGCTAGAATCCAACTGCAGAATAAGAATAATATTAATAGTTCACTAACAGTAGCAACTAGCAAAAAAAAAAACAGTGAAGTCTGTCTCGTTCGTACCTCTTAAGACCAAGAATGTTGACAAGAGAATCAAACCCGAACAGTTCCAGTTTGGATTCTTGATGGGATCCATTAGGCTGTGGCTGACGAGGAGAGTTGTTCCCTTCTTTCGCATCAGAACCCTCACTATCACCGTTACCCACATTTATTTTTCTGACCAAAAAAGGTAACCCAAACTTTCAGAACAAGCGAACAAAACAAAACGAATTCAATCTGTATCACTCATTTCATTCCACTATCTTCTAGCTGATGCACAGATACTGTAATTGTGATTCCAATAAGCAAATGAGGATCGAAGAGCGTGTGGATAATGGTACCTGAGATTAGGAGGTTGATCTGGGAATGCTTTAGAAGTAGAGGCGGAAGAGGAGGATCCAGGATCCATGGAAGACATCTCGAGAACCGCGCGATCGTTGGCCAACACTGGCCGATACCTGCGACCAATCTGCGAGCGGAAACCGTCCTCCCCGCCGCCTTCGATGTCCCCGTCCTCCATTTTCCGATCTGAGTACAAAAAGAACCACAGATCCAAGAAATTGAATCTGAATCAGAGAAACTTAATCTAATGCAGCGAGAAATTGAGATCCAAGATTTTTTTTTTTTGTGAGATAGATGCTTTTATTGTGGTTATGATGCTGATGAGATCTGCGTACCGTACGTATTACTGAGGAAGAGAGAGGAAGAAGCGTCCTTGAGTGGGAATAAGGGAAATGGAGGAGATCAGAAGATTAAGGAAGGGGTGGAAGAAAAGTAAGAGATGAGATGGGAACGCAGGAACACGGGCTTAAAACGACGACGGGGTGCAATGCCCGAATGCCAGATTTGATCAGAATGGAATGGGATGAATGCGTGCTTCGTTTTCTTACGATTTGTTGTATTAAACTATTAATTGTCAAATGCGGTCGTTTTTTCAACCAGTCGGAGACAAACATACAATTCTATGCGGGTGTTTTTTTCTTCTCTAATGGTTATCATTATTCATCTTTATATTTATATATTTATTAGAATGTAATTTCTACATACAAACTCGTAGAAGTGGATTTTATGATCATGACTTATGTTTATGATAAGACTTTACAAACTTCTATTATACAATTTTATGATCATTCCAACAAATTTTGTAAAATCATGACCATGACTTTCAAATTTCTACATGCATTCTCCTCATCCAATAAAATCATTTTATTTGAATAAATTTTTAAGTAATGGATATGAAACTAAAATACTTTTATTGATATAGTACTATATAATTGTACTACAATATCAGCATATAGAAATTAAATTCTATTTATGATTTATTTATTGTTTTCCTCTTTCCTTGCTGTTTTCAATTTATTAGGGAACGCCGGACAGAGTTTTCTTTGGAGGAAAATGATCATTTCGCGTTTTTGTTTTTGGTATATCTTTACAGAATTTAATTTTCATGAATGCAATTGAGAAAAAAGATGGTTGATGGAAAAGTAGGGTCCTTAGAGTTTTTTATGATTAAGGATAATTTAAGAATTTTATAAATAATGTAAACAAAATTTAACACCATTTACTCTAGGTGAGATGGATATAATTTCAAAAATAATGTTGGAGGTAAATATAATATGAACTAACCTCAGAAAATATAACTACAATTTACCCCAGAAAAAAAAAAAGCTCTCTTTTATTTTATACTATTTATCACTTGACATATCATCTTTACCATCACTATCTCCATTTTCCCAACATTTTTATTCTAATCGCCCATACGTCAAGTAATAATAATAAATGATAGAGAAAAACTTTTTTCTTGTTCTGAGAGAGCATATTATAGCATGTAAGTAGTTCTCCAATCATGGGTATTTCCCACAAGCTCCAACTCAGTGGTTATCCGTTCCTACCATGTCCATATCAGATGGCATTCGCATAGTGTCCTTCAAGGAATTCTATAAAAATTACCATGACTATAGTAACATTTGTTGAAAGCTAAGAACCAAATATGATTTCATAAGACACTGAATGGGTTGTACCTTCAACATTTTACAACCAAGCAAGCGAACATTCAAGAAAATGATCAAACGGCTTAAACCACTCGCATTGAAAAGACTATTCCTTCCCTACAAGCCTTCAAGTAACACAACAGAAGAAATCTCTCTTGCTGAATCTTTGAGCATCTTATCTACAGCACCAGCTCATGTAAGGGGATGCATTCACATTGTTCACAACAAATAATGCTACTATTAAAGACTTAAAGCCAATGACAGAGCCGTTGCAACGGAAGAAAAGGATTGGTGAGAGGGAAGAACAAATGTCAGTCACCAAAATCAACTCAATCAGATACTGTACAATTAATTTAGTTAAAAAATTAACCCCAATATAAAAGAAAAAAAGGCCCACAACCAAAATAATAATTACCGTTGATAATAAGGCTAACATAACTAAGCAAGAATACATGCAGAACTAGTTATATGTATGGCATGTTTGTCAACCCATCAAGTCTAACTAGTGATTTGTTTTGCAGCAAGCATATTTAGAGCAACAAAGCAATTTAGCATGGATAATAGATGACAAAAGCATGTGTCGAGACTCAGAAAAGAATCTTCAAAGATTATAAAGGCTACAAAACCAGTGTTAGGAAAAAAGAAAAGCCTGAAATCAATACATTTACCAACTGAAATACAATAATTTTGAGTCCCTGTGCCTCTATTTGCCACTGTTTGGGTGGGACTTGGTGCAAAGGACTTTTCTTCCCTTAGCACGTCTACGCTTCAACACTGCTCTTCCGCTTGTCGTTCTCATCCGTCTGCGGAAACCATGGGTTCGTGCCAATGATTTTCGCGATCTGTTTCTCTTGGTCTGACAAAGAGCAGCTTTGCCTGCCCTCACAACCAGGCCACGGCCTTTCTCTCTTCTAGCCCCAACACTAGATGTCAAGTCCACTCCCAATGACAAACCTGAAAATCAAGAAATTAGCTTAGATCAAGTAAAACTAAATCTGAACAAATTTAAGCATGAGATGTGTGGCTCATTTAGCAACCTAAGCTACTATCTGAATCAACCTTTTTTAACACGCAGGGTTTGAATACCACTAGGAGCAACTTATGGCTACGGCCACACCATTTCTATGTATTATTGATTTTGTAAGAGTAAAGGTCCATCCACATGAAAACTGAGCCATGCCTAGTGGTTTTTGTTTTACATTATAAGAAAATATGGTTCGAATTGATTTCAACATCAATTACCAAAACTCATCACTTCAAATTCAAACCCGAGTGATCAGTCAAGCACATCAAAGAAAGAAAAGAAAGGCAATCAATAGATCCACCAAAGAATTCAAAGTTAGTCAGTTAGCATTGCAGAGAAGTTTATAAAGAGATTGTAACACCTCTTTCTACGCTCCCCCATCCACCAGGATTTGGAGTTCTTGCATTCCCATTCACAAGAATGTCAGCATTCCAATTTCCAGACATTGGCTTCAAATTCCCAAGGCATCTCACAAAAAAGTGTGAAGATGCTGGTGTCACCAAAGTCAATCGCATTTTTCTCATAACTGTCCCCTACTTTTGTAATCACAACACGACCTTGACCACAATTTAAAACCCCCGCGCCTCACCTAGTAATTTAACTTTCTATCTCCATGACTGATTCTTTACAGAATTGTTCGCGATCTTATAACATTTGACTATTTTTATAATTTTACACTACAACTCCTAATTTCGCCATCTTTTCCCTCCAAAATCGAAACTCATCAACACACCCTATAGGTATCCTCCCAATGCAATCCAGTACAAGCATTTAAGATCACAGGGGTATAGCTCTCCCGACACCAATTACTCGAACCCGAAACCATTAGTTAAGGGGAAGGAACATCTACTATTCCAAGCCGATCATATGTGGATAGCATCTGACGACTTGATCCACCTAATGCAGGTCATGCGATAAAATACATCGCATAATTGGCCAAAAGAAGAGACAAATGAGTTCAAAAGTGATTTTTCTTTTCATATATGATTTTTATACACTATTAGTGTAAAATTAATCTCTCTTTCTTTCTTCTTTTTTATTTAAAAAAAGAGTTGCAAGGTAAATTATAACTCCCATTCTGAGGTGAGGTGCATCTTAAGCAGCTCCAATCCAAGTACACTACCAAATTCAATGTTCCACAAGCAACATCAACACCCCCATTTTGCCTTAGGTTATAACAAAGAGAAGGCACTTAAGTTCCAATTGCAAAATGAACAAGAAAGAATGAGGTACCTGAGAGGGAGGAAGGGAAAGAGAGAGAGGAAGGAGGGGAGAGAAAGGAACAATGGAGGAGGGGAGAGGTGGAGAAGCGATTCAGACTGAGAGAGAGTGGTGTTGGTCTTGTTGAACTGGCAGCTGCCTGGAGCGGGAGAGACGCTGTGGTGGTGACTACTGTGCGGCCTCTCATCACGGATGCACTCGTTATCCAAGGACTCACAGGTAACGAAGCCATTATCCTTTTCCTTTGACGCTTGTGTACTTGTGTGTTTCGCTCGTCCGTTCTCGTTTTACTTCTATATCCCAAAGGAGCAGGCGGTAGCCGTGACTTTTGTTTATGACTTAAATATATTAAAATGGAATCGTTAGTTGTTCGTCAAAGCAGTTTGAGTGGCAGTGTCGAGCTTGACGTTTGTCATAGACTTGGGTTCGATCCTTAAACATTTGCTTTTTATCTATTTTTTATATGTAATTTCCTTTTTGGTTTCCTAGGCTCTTTGATTAACTAGTGGTGTAAGCTGGTTTTTATTTTTTATTTTTTTTTAATCGAAAAATTTAGAATGAGAAGACAGCACCACACTCTAATGTAGAAGAAATCTGGACTCATTGGATGAATCCAATTTGATAACCGCCATCAAGTGAACTCAGTTATAAGTATAAGCTAATTATTTTATAATTCTGATATTTTTACCAAATTAACACCAAATATTGAATATTGTATAATATAACAAATCATTTCATGGCCTTTTCAATAATCAATAATGTACCAAAGTAATATAGGACGAGGTTACCTGGGGATTGAAGTGCAACACGAAGAAGCCATATTCCTTGCTGATAAATGCCAGTGGCGAGTTGGACTGGGTGGTGGGGTACCTGTAGGGACTGTACCTGCAGGGACTCCACCTAAGGTATCAGTTCCTGAACGAGATATGTTGAGTGTTAGGGACTAGAAAAAAAGTACCTGTATCCTGTTTGAATACCCTTTAAATGAGAGGCCTTAATGTCCATTAGCACGTTTCCCCCCATTTTGTGACGTGGTTAGTCGATGCAGATGTGGCCTGGCAGTTATGAGATCATGGTGCACGTATGGTCAGGCGTTTACGAGGTCGAATGAGGGACCTAGATGATGAGGTCGGAGATCATGGTATATACACCTACTCTTCGTCTTACGGCTGTTGGTCCCTTGCCTCGATCCTGTTTTGGCCAAATATCGTACCTGGGACTACTCCTTAGGCTCTCCTACCTTGGCCCATGATAGCATTGGGCCAATAACAGAGGTTTGTAACAGTGCCCCCAACTCGGTGTTCGGCTATGGATAGTTGGATACCGAGTTAAGGACGAAGCTTGACTTCCACGGAAGGAGGCATGGCTCGATCTCTGAGTCCCAGGTTGGTTAGGTATAGTGGGTCTCGAGACAACGTCTTGCGTCTTTCTGATCTTGGATACTTTCAAACGTCACGTTCTTTCCTGGCGTGGTTACACGTGGTCATGAGCACATTTGCCGAGAGGGCGCAATGAATACGGCAGGCATGGAATTACCAGCGTGCCCCCAAAAGACTTATTGAAAAGGCATTTTTGCCCTTGCCAATGTTCTTTTTCTCCTGCGCCTTTTCTTCTTCTCTTCATTTTATCATTTTCTTCTTCTCTTCGCTCCATCATCCAGAGAGTGCTCTTGGAGGACTTTGATCGTCGTGGCCTTCTTCTTCATCAAGGGAAAGCTTTTGTTCATTCCTATTTCAAGTGAGTTTATCTTCTCCATTTCTTTATTCTACTTCATTTTCTTGTTAGTATGTTTGTTTCTACTACTGCCTTTTGTTTTTTCACGGTGTGGTGGCTACTTCGGGGTGGTGTTGCCTTCTTATCTTGTGGGCTGCGGGTGAGGCGAGGTAGTGCAGTCGTGCCATTTTAGGTGGGGATTCTTTTTCCACCATTTTTCCTAGTGTGTTGTCGTGTGGTTTGTTGCTATCTAGGGGCTCGCCCGGCCCTTTTCTACCGCTGTAACCACTGAGTACCCCTAGTAGAGATGGGGGAACCGTTGTAGGGTGTTTTGCTCTTCTTTTTAACTTATGATTTACACTTCCAATCTTAGATATGATGGTCTCCCCTGTTATAGGTTATGGGAAAGCGTGGGCTTACAATACCTAAAGTTCTCCGCCCTCTAGCCACTTTTACTGGGGATTATCTCTACCATTTCTCCGCAGAGGTTCTCGGGGTCCCTTCACTGGCTGACCAAGAATACCTTTCCGCCTTCCGTCGAAACGTTCATATTTTCCAAAACCCGAAAGATGAGGGGAAGTATTCCTTGGAGAGTGCGAGCCCTAATGACAGGGTTTGCACGCGCCCATGTGATGATGATTTCCAATATATGTGGATGTATAAAATCCTCTTTGAGAGGTTGGGTGTTCGGTTTCCATTCTCCGACTTCCAAATGACGATTCTTCAATAGATCAATACAGCTCCTGCACAACTTCATCCCAATAATTGGGCCATGATTTGGGGTTTCAAGATCGTATGCGACTTTCTTGGGGTTCCGCTTTTTCTTAAAGCTTTCCTCTATCTCTTCATTTTTACTTGTAATGCCCTAAGCATACTGTTACCTAGGAAAGCTTAAAGCTGTACACGTGTTATTAGACAAATCTGAGTCCTGAATTTCACTAAGTCTAGATCCTACACGTCTTTGGAGGGCTATATGATAAAACCACATTCTTGGGATCAATAGTCTTGGTAATTGTTCCCAATAGGAAAATGAGTTGAAGGATGATTTTTATCAAATTTTATGGAACCATTAAACGCTTCATTTTTAGCCCCTAAGTTTAGAAAATCTCGAAGATTCCCAGATTTGAACTAAAATCCAAAATTTGGATTTTGATTTGTTGGGATTTTTATTTTTTTAATATTTTATTTGAATTCAAATGGGGGGTATTTTATTCTTTTGATATTTTATTTTGCAGCGGTCAATAGAGTTATAAAAACCCCCATTTCGGATTTCAGAATACAAAACACGACCCTCACCCCTAAAACTTGAAGAACTCCACCTTTATACCCTATTCTCACCCTAAAATCTCATTTCCTCTCAATCTAACTCCAATCTTTCACTAAGGTAAGAGATTCTACTAGTTTTGCTTCCTATTCTCTTCAATCTCTCCTTGTTCTTGGGGTAGATGGTGGCTCTTCATGTTGTTAGAGGGAATGAAGTTCTCTTGGTATGTTAAGCATAGATTTGAGCTCTTTAGGGATCATTAGAAGTTAACTAGTGCATTATGGCTATTATGTCAGATATTGGTGCTATTTTTGTCTCCCAAGCTCCTATTAGTGTCAATCTTGTTTATTTTACCACTCCAGGTGAATGGGTTCAAACCTATGATCTCTATATTGAGCATTCGAGTTATTTTCATAAAAATATTCTTTATGATATGATTTTAGGAATTTCTGCAAAGAAATTAAAGATTTCTATTAATTTATCAAGCTTATGAGAATGTAGTTTTCAAATGGCATAAAAAATATGATTTATAAAAACCATGGGACCATTGTTGTTGAAATGTGTTTATAAAGAGTTGGATTCTAACTACCTGTGTTCAGAAAGGTTAAAATGATGATATGATTTCCAAAATGATATGTTGTATATGATGGAGTTTTGAACCTTAGGTTAGAAGCCTTTATGAAGTGTAGAGAAAGGAATGAGGTTTTGGTCGAGCTGACAGTAGCTATAGAGAAATAGAATGTGAGTTAACAGCAATCACTCGATTAACCTTGGTATACCAAGTCGCCTTAGGGCCAAAGAAATAATAAACGAGACCTAGTTAGGTACCCCAGAGATTAGGGACTTTGTTATGCTATGCATAACCAAAGATTTATTATGCCACATGAATTGTGCATAACTAGATATTCCTGTTTCTTTATTAGTGTACTGTGGTTTTATGATTTCTAAAGAATATTGATTTTAAAGCTATTTGTCATTCTTATGAATATGATTTCAGAGATTAATGCATAATCCAGTTTGATTATATAGGACTATTTATTCTCTTTGGTTGTCCCATGAAAGAAAGGGTTATGGGTGAGGACCTGCTCACTGAGTTTTAGATGAAACTCAGCCCTCTCCCCTCCTCCATTACAGGTACTGTAGATGCTGCGGATTCTTTCTAGCCTTCTACCTCCCAGTGGCAATAGAGATTTAGTTGGTGAGCTTCACTTAAGTGAAGCAATCTTAATTCAGTTTGGAGTGCTCCAGACAGGAGTCCTGAATCATATAGAAACTATCTTGCATTTTGCATATTTTAATCGTATTATGGTTTGTATTTAAAGGATTTGGTTATTTCTGAGCAAGTTGGATATGAGTAATTTGATACTTTGGTATTTCATATATGATGATGCTATAACTACAGACTTTAGATATTAACTATGAGATTTCAAATATAATTATCTTGATTTCAAAGAACAGGTGATTTGTAATTGAAATTCTATTTTAAACGGATTTTTTCTATTGGAATATGCATATAGAGCAATACATAGGTCATAAGGCCTATGTGGGGATGAGATTCCTCGTGTGTCGGTCACGTGCCCAGATCGGGCCGTGACATTACTAAACCTTCCAGTGGCTCCTGGATTTCCTTCCGTGGTCGAGTGAATAAGAAGGTCTTCGAGTCTTTCGAAGAGTCTTTGCACCACTTCAAGGAATTTTATCGTAAAGTGCAGGGATGAGTCCCACATCATTAGCCTTTTTTTGTTGGAATGCCTTCGGCTTTCTCCTTTCCCTATTACTAGACCGTTGTCCCTCGATCTCCGAGGATAACTGACAATTCGCTCAACAACGAAGAGCGTTCCGTTGTTGAATTTTTCCTTAGGTCGTGGAAGTTCAATCCTTTAAGCTTAAAAAAGATTTACCGCTCTTCCCCTAAGGCTGTTGGGATTTACCTTTGTTTGTTTTTTACTTTCCTTTTTGCATTATTATGGTTTGGGAACCTAAAACTCTTCTCGTTTTGTTTGGCAGGCAAGATGGCTTCTTATTCAGGAGTAAGGGCCCTATGGTTAAAGGTGTTGAAGAAAAATGCTTCCAAGCTGCGCGCATTCTCTGAAAGTCAGAGCACGGAAGCATCCAGCTCCTCCACTCCATCTTCTGAGAACATCGAGTAGCCGAATCTGAAAAAGCAGAAAATAGAGATTGCTGTTGCATTCCCAAAGAAGGGAAGATCTCCTTTGGGAAAAGGACTCGCTTCCTCTCTTAACATGGAGATCATTGATGTTAAGGTCGGAAAGGGGGATTCTTCTGGGAGGAAAGGAAAAGAAACCGCATTGTTTTTCAATGACTTTCCCTTTTCCTCATTTGTTAACGAGCATCTGTTCTCAGAGGGCACCCACCATCAGATGCCGGACTCCGCCCTCAATGGCCAACTCCAATGGGGCCAACGCTCTCTCCTTCGAGTTGTCACCCTTCTCTGGCATAGTGAGTGCCTTTCATTTGATCTGGCTAAGGCCAAGAAAAAGAATAGTGATTTGATCTCCGAGCTAGAGAGTGAGAGGGAGAATTTGGAGAATGTTAAAGTCACTTGGGGAGTATATTAATGACAACAAGAAACTTATTTCTTGAGCAGAGGCTACCGAGAAGAAATTGGCCGAGCTTAAGCAGAAGCTAGCGACTTGGCTGAATGAAAGGGATTCCCTAGTTTCAACGGTGTCCAAGCTTGAGGCTGATAACAAGAACTTACTGAGGAAGACGGGGGAATTGGCTACGCAAGTTTCCGAGCTCAAGGCTAATGCTAAGAAGACTATGGTTGACTGGGAGAAGAGTTCCTGAGAGATTTTTGAAAGTACCTTGGCTTAAGCGAGGGTGTTGTGTCCAAATACTAACTTCTCGGAGATTGGCATGTTTCGCATGGTTCAAGATGGTCATATAGTTAACCTTCCTGATGATGATGAGCCTGGTCTTAAGTAACACCCTATTTTTATTTTTTTCAGTCTTGGCCCTATGTGGTCAAGTTTTGTGAATATTGGCCCTTTGTAGGCTTTTTGGATTTGTTCCAATACTTGTAATTGGATTTTCTATTTTTAGTTTAATGTTGGCCTTTGTTAATTATTTTATCAGGCTTATTCCACTTATGGTTTTATGATTTCCGAGTAAAGCATCTTCGCTCGATTCTTATACTCTGAGAATATTTACGCATGATTCTATCATGGTTAAGACCTCCAATTTAAGATAATTAGGTTTGATTCGCCACGGATTTTCTTTTTGTACTCGACTGGGAAACCTGTATTGCTATAGGTTTAATATTTAAAACGAACTTAAAATTGACTTCGTGGCTCTGACCTCCATTTTTGGACAACTTTTATCCTATTTTACCGACCATTGATCCATGGATTTTTACATATTCCATTGTTTTCGAGGTTAAGACCTCCGATTTTGAGCAATTTTGGTCTGGTTGCGAAGTATGATGCGGTGCAAGGTTACGACCTCCGCTTTTATTGGATGTTGTAAAGGATTGGATAAAAGAATTTCATTGAATCAAACTGGGTGGCTTTTCTTTTAACCCGAAAGTACTTGGGTCTGGCCTCATTAAAACCTTATCGGAAAAACCCTGTGGGAAAAAATCTGAGGTCGGAAAAAGAGTACTAGACTACTGTACAATTTGTACAATGTGACCTACTAAACAAAGAATCTTCTAAGGCTTGTGGCATTCCACGACCTCGGAATTTCCTTCCCCTCTATTGTCAAGAGCTTGTAAACTCCTTTTCCTAGCACTTCCCCGAGTCAGTAAGGGCCTTCCCAATTGGCTGTAAGTTTTCCGTGTCCTAGGGGAGGTGGTCCAATGTTGGTGCGTCAGAGGATGAGGTCTCCCTGGTTGAAATGCCTTGGGATCACCCCCTCGTTGTACCTTCTGGCTATCTTCCTTCTTAGTTCCATCTCTTGGAGGTAGGCCTCTTCTCGTACACCCTCAATTAGGTCCAGCTCCTCTTTTCTTCTGGAGATATTGGTGGCTTCCGAGTAGGAAAGGATGCGTAGGCTTGAATTTCTGATCTCCACAGGGATGACTACATCGGTTCCATAGACCAGTCTGAAAGGTGTTTCCTGAGTGGATGAGTGTGGCGTGGTCCAATGTGCCCAAAAAACACTTCGGAGTTCATCGGCCCATGCACTTTTTGCTCTATCCAGCCTTTTCTTAAAACCTTGTAGGATCACCTTGTTGGCTACCTCAGCCTGCCCATTTACCTGGGGGTGTTCAATCGAGGTGAAGTGTTGGGAAATTTTAAGATCCTCGAGCAATTTTCTGAACTTCCGGTCCGTGAATTGAGTGCCATTATCCATGACAATTGACTTCATAAGCCCAAACTAAATCATGATATTCTTCCACATAAACCTTTTGCACTATGCTGCCATTATGGTTCAGAAGGGCTCCGCTTCTATCCATTTTATGAAGTAATCAACTGCCACGATCAGATACTTCACTTGCCCCAGAGTAAGGGGAAATGGTTCGAAAAGGTCGATGCCCCATCTGTCAAATGGCCAAGAGGCCATGATTGCTGTTATCTTTTCCACTGGGCCTATATAGAAGTGGAAATGCTCTTGGCATTTCTAGCAGTATTTTACAAGCTCGTTGGCATCCTAGTGCTTTTAGAGCGAGTGCACGCCCTCCGGGATGGTTTCCCACAATTCCCTCATGAACTTCTCGTAAAACATAGCTGGCCTGTTCCTTGTTCAAGCATTTCAGTAAGGATTGTGAAAGCCCTTTCCTGTAAAGATGTCCATCCACAAGCGCATAAAACGGTGCTTGGCGGGCCACTTTTCTTGCTTCCGCTGGGTCGCTTGGAAGGGATCTGAATTTGAGATACTCTAGGATCCCTGCCGCCCAACTCGGAACAGTTTCAACGAATACAATCTCTAATCTTCCTGTTATACTTGGTTGTTTAAGGGTTTCAAGTATGAGGCTTTTGTTGTTCCCTCTGGGCTTAGCGCTTGCCAACTTTCATAAAATGTCAGCCCTGACGTTCTCCTCTCTGGGTATGTGTTTTACCCCGACCTTATGAAATCCAGGGCATAAACCATTCACTTTTTCCAAGTATAGTCTTAACATTGGATCTCTGGCCGTGTAAGTCCCTTCAATCTGGGAAGTTACGATCTAAGAGTCACTGCAAACCTCTAGTTCCTTTATGCCCATGTCTCTTGCCAGATTTAGCCCGACAATGTTAGCTTCATATTCTACTTGGTTGTTAGAAGTGGTGAAGTTGAAATTTAATGACATTTTGACCCGAGCTTCATCGTTTCGTTCCAGCATCACCCCGGCTCCACAACCTCGAAGGCTTGACGAGTCATCCACATATAAAGTCCACATCTCCGGATCTTGAATCTCGTCATCTGTGAATTCTGTGACGAAATCTGCCAATGCTTGGGCTTTGATAGCAGTTCATGGCTAGTACCAGATATCAAATTTTGAGAGTTCCACAAACCAGCTTATCATCCGTCCTGCGAGGTCTGGCTTCTGGAGGATCTGCCTAATTGGTTAGTCTGTGCGTACCAAGATGCTGTGGGTTTGTTAATATGGCCTTAGTCTTCAGGCTGTGAGCACAAGGCAATAGGCAATCTTTTCCAGCTTCTAATATCTTAGTTCAGATCCCTGCAAGGCCTTCTTGGTGAAATATACTAGCTCTTGCTTTCCTTCTTTCTCCCTGACTAGCGCTGCTCCTATGACTGTCTCTCCTATGGAAAGATAGACTATAAGCACCTTTCCTTTTTTCGGGTTTGATAAGGTCAGAGGAGTGGCTAAGTACTGCTCGAAACCCTGGAACGCTTCTTCGCATTATGGTGTCCACTCAAAATTTTTCCCTTTTTAGAGTAAATTAAACAAGGGCAGGGACTTCCGAGCTGAGAGGGAGAGAAAAAGAGATAGCGATCCGAGCCTTCCGATGAGTTTTTGCACTTCCTTTACACAAGTAGGACTTTCCATTTCCATTAAGTCCTAGCACTTATCTGGGTTGGGTTCAATCCCCCTGTGAGTGAGCATGAAGCCCAAGAATTTTCCTACATCAATTGCGAAGGCGCATTTTGTGGGATTGAGTCTCATTTTATGAGCACAGATGCTGTGGAAAATCTCTTCTAGGACTGGGATCAGGTCCCCAACATCCATGGTCTTTACAAGCATGTCATCAATGTAAACCTCCATTTTGCTCCCGAGCTGTTTACCAAAAATCCTATTCATTAATCTCTGGTAGGTGCTTCCTGTGTTTTTCAACCCAAAGGGCATCACCTTGTAGTAGAAGTTTGCTCTAGTTGTGATGAACGCCATTTTTTCTTCATCTTACGGGTTCATGGGTATTTGGTTGTACCTTGAGTAGGCATCCATGAAACTCAAAAACCGGAATCTGGAAGTTGAGTCGACTAAGCTATCTATTGTTGGAAAAGGGTACAGATCCTTGGGGCAAGCTTTGTTTAGATCCGTGTAATCTACACACATGCAAAGCTTTTCGCTTGCTTTGGGTACTAGTACCACGTTTGAGAGCCAGGTGGGGTAAAAGACTTCCCTGATAAACCCATCCTTGAGGAGCTCGGAGGTCTGCTCCATTAGTGCTTCGGCCTTCTCTTCCGACATTCTTCTTCTTTTCTGCGCTATCGGCTTTGAGCTGGGATAGATAGAAAGATGATGACTCATCACTTCCGGGCTTATTCCTGCATGTCAGCTGCTAACCACGCAAATAAGTTAGCGTTTTCTCTGAGGAATTTGATCAACATTTCCTTTTCTTCTGGTGCCAAACTATTATTTATCCTGGTTGTGTTTGCAGGGTCTTTTCTGATGTGGACCTCTTCTAGTTCACCCCTAGGTTTTGGCCTGGCATATGTTTTCTGACTACGCATGTCCAGATCAACCATCATGATGTCCTAAGGATTTTTTTTCCTTTCTTTTTTCTTGGATCCGACTTGCAGGCTGGCGTTGTAGCATTGCCTCGCCACCGTCTGACTACCAATGATCATAATGACATTTCCCTTTTCAGATGGGAATTTCATCAGCAAATGGGGCATCGACACCAGTACCCCGAGCTTGTTGATCGCGGGCCGTCTGATGATTGCGTTGTACGTTGATAAGCAATTCATGACTAAGAATTCCACGGGGACTGTTCTTGCTTCGCCTTGGGTTTCGATGATGACCTGGAGTGTAATGAAACCCTCCAGTTTGGCCATGGCACCGGAAAATCCAATCAACTCGTCAAGATAGCATCAAAGGTCAGAGTTTTTTAACCCTAGCTTTTCAAAAGCCGGTTTGAGTAGCAAGTTTGCTGAACTTCCTTGGTCCACTAAAATTCTTTTGACCTTCGAGTTCAACATCACTCCGGATATCACCATTGGGTCGTCGTGGCCTAGGATGATTCTTGTGTTGTCTTTCTCGGAGAATACTAGGTTGGGCATTGTCTTTTTCTGGGTTTGCTTGTCCTCCGAGATGGAATCCACCCTCATGACTTTTTTCAAGGCCCTTCTCCAGGCGAACTTTGAACATCTACCTCCAGCAAATCCTTTCACTATAGTGTGTATGGCTTTTGTCACCACCTCACTTCGATTATGTTCCTAGTTCTCAATGTCCTCCGGTCTCCGTGATCTGCTTCTGTTCTCATTTCTTTCGTTTGACGACTGTCTCCTTCTAGGGCTTCTCTGCGTAGCCACATATTTTGCCAACTTTCCTGTTTTTATGAGCTCCTCCATAGTGTCCCAGAGATCCCTGCAATCTTTTGTCTCATGTTTGAAGCTTCTGTGGAAATCACAGAACTCCGACTTGTTTGTATTAGCTTGTGGCCTGATGGGCTGCGGTCTTTTGAGACGTTCTGTGCTCTGTATCTCTTTGTAGACCTCCCTCAAGGACACATTCAAGGGGGTGTAATCGGCGTACCTCCCTCGTGTCTGAGCTTCTTTTCTAGGAGGTCTCTCTTCCCTTCTTGGACTATTTCCTCTCTTTTGACCGCGCTCCCCGTCCTATTTGGCCAGCATCACTTCCTCCATATTGATGTACTTTTCTGCCTTCCTTAGCAGTTCTTCTATGTTTTTGGGTTTAGTTTTCGATAATGATTATGCAAAGGCTTCCGATCTTAGCCCCTAGATGAATGCTACCAAAGCGATTTGCGGTTCCAATGTGGCTATTTCCAGGGTTGCTTTGTTGAATCGATCTACGTAAGCTCAGAGGCTTTCATCTATCCCCTGTTTGAATTCCATGAGACTTGTCACCCGACTTGGGCCTGCTTCGGCTGGCCGAGAACTGAGCAAAGAATCTATCTGCCAGGTCGGAGAACTTGTGTACAAATTTGGAAGGGAGTCTATTGAACTATTTCAGCGCTGCCTTTTCCAAAGTAACAGGGAATGTTCGACATCTGACTGGATCCGGGATTCCGTCTAGGTACATCTAAGAGCGGGATATGTCTAGATGATTTTGTAGGTCCGTGGTCTATCATACATCTTGATGTCACTTGGGGGCTTGAACCTAGGCAGTAGGGCATACCTCATTATATTCTCAAAGGGGGAGGTGGTATCATCCTCCAGCCTTCCATGGTCTGTTCTTTCATGCACAATTCTCTGTAATTGGGCAGCATTCTCGGGGGCTTGGGACCTTCCCTCCTTACTCCAACTTCGCCTTCCATCATCATGCCTTCGACGTCTTCCTTTATTTTTTGCATCCTCTCTATCATGCCTTCTTCGGGGTGAGGAGGAGTTGCAAGGGTGACCTCTATTACTGAAGGTCCTAAGCGGGTGCTCGCCTTTTTCCAGAGCTTTAAGGGAGACTTTTGGCCTTTTGGCTTTGTCTTTTTCTTGTCGCAATCTTACTTCAGCTTCCCAAGCTCTATCTCTCTCCTGAGTGAGGCGGTTGTCATCTTCCCTCCTTCGTTGGAGTTTATTCTCCAATGCCTGCATGCGGATGGGTTGGTCGTACATCATGTGAAATATGTTCGTAATCAGGGTCTCCGAAGGTAGAACTACTGCTCGTGACGCCCTAGACGCTCTACTGAGGTCTTGGTGATGTACATGTAGTTCTGGTTAGGCCCTCTGTTGGGGTAAGATAAGGTGGGATGTTCATCGATAGGGATCTCTGGTCTCTGTACCACTAACTGCACCCATAGTTATTTTTTCGGGCCAGGCCCGCCGGTGTGGAATACTGTTTCAGAGCAGGCCGTCTGCCTATCCTGCGGGGGTTGCAGATGCCCAAGGTCACTGTCTTGATGGATACGCCTTCCCGCGGTCTTGGTCCTGGCCATGGTTTTCCTGGTATAAACGTGAAAGGTAAGAAAACCAGCAATTGTGTCCCCAACAATGGCGGCAATGTATCGAAGTAATATAGGAGGAGGTTACCTGGGGATTGAGGTGCAACACGAAGAAGCTGTATTCCTTCCTGATAAATACCAGCGGCAAGTTGGACTGGGTGGTGGGGTACCTGCAGGACTCCACCTAGGGTATCAGTTCGTGAACGAGATATGTTAAGTGTTAGGGACTAGAAAAAAAAGTACATGTACCCTATTTGAATACCCTTTAAATAGGAGGCCTTAATGTCTGTTAGCACATTTCCCCCCATTTCGTGATGTGGTTAGTGGATGCGGACGTGGCCTGGCAATTATGAGATCATGGTACATGTATAGTTAAGCGTTTACGAGGTTGGAGGAGGGACCTTGATAATGAGGTTGGAGGTCATGGTATATACATTTACTCTCAGTCTTACGGCTTTTGTTCCCTTGCCTCGATCCGGTTTTGGCCTGATATCATACCTAGGACTGCTCCTTTGGGCTCTCCTACCTTGGCCCATGATAGCATTGGGCTAATAAGAGAGGTTCGTAACAAATAATATATACAAAAACATTTTTTTTCATACAATCCAAACAAACAAATTGTCTTAACATCACTTTTCATTTGAAGTATTCAAACATAATTCCCCCCACCATATACACATACACACACACAAACATTCACAAACACAGATATATAATTTTAATCTTACAATTTTTCTAAACACACATTAATATTTACGTCACCCCAGGAAGATGAGTTGGGGTTCCACTACACCAAAGTATAGGTTTAGCGGCGGTTCCCCAAAACTGCCGCAAGATAATTACTTAGCAACGGTTTTTGCAGCAGTTATGCAACCGCTTCAGAATTCTTGTATTTTGTGGCAGTTTTAATGTAACCGCCACAAAACATTTCAACTTAGTGGCGGTTCCTGCGGCAGTTTCACAATATAATGAGCCCATTAAAAGAAACAAACGCAAAATAGCCTAACAAACTGTAAAGAAAGGTCCTAAAAGAAGCCACAGAACCTAACACACCCTAATTCAACCTATAGTTGTGCAGAAAAGGTATATGAGAGAAGCATTAGGAGAGAGGCGAACGACAGGGGAGAGGGCTAGTGCTGCAAGCTTCTCAGCGGCGCTCCGACGAGACACCTCTGGTGGACTGAGGAAGTTGCCGGTATCTGCCGGTGGAAACAGTGCTTCCTGGCCTTATCTCACAGCTTGCTTCGCCCTTCGTGGTCCGCCAATCAAGCACCACCATCGAGACACTACGCACCTCTCCTGAACCTCTCTCATACTTATCTTGAGCGTTCTCTGCAATTCTCTGCTTGAACACAACCACCACGACCAACTCCATCAAACAGTATCAACCTCTCTTAGAACTCTCTATTCAAACTTGCGTACATCTAAGACATAGAACGAAGGAACGAACTCATGCACATCTACCAAACTTGTGCCTGGGAACAAAGAACAAAGGAGAAAAACCATCCATTGCCACAGCTTTGCGTCTGCTAGAGGAATAGAGGTCAGTTCACGTCTTTGTTTCCTTCTGGCTTTATATCTTTTTTTTCCCCCTCTTCCTTTATCTATTTATATTACAAGTCATGTCAGGGTCCTTTTCACATTTGATTTGTAACCTAGGAACATTTGATTTGTGACCTAGGAAAACTCTTCTAAGACAATTGAAAGCTTTAATTCTATTTCGAATTCTCTATTGATTAAGAATGAATTGCTTTCGTATAGTTTGGTTCGACTTGGATTTTGTGAAATCAAATATAGTTGAGAGGCGATGCTTGGCAATTTCATTTAAAGAAGCACATTATCTGTTTGATAAAATTTCTGAACTGGGCATTTAGCTTGCATGCTTGCCCAAAGAACCTAACACATAATAACATTGAGAATTATGTGTGGTTCCGTTGCTAGACTGCTAGTAATAATGTCTAGAGTATGAAAAATTTGATAACTTTGTAGGTTATAATGTTCTATATAACAGGCTTACAAGATACCAGGAGATGCTTCCATCTTCTGGCTATGTCTTCTTGATTGCTAATTAAAACAATCATGAGCCTTGTTCATTTATCCGCATCAATGACTTATATTTCGTAGCATGTTAAATTGGATTTGGAGTTAGTACATTGCATTATTTTCAGTAGAGGAACTCTCAGCTAACTTTAACAGAAGATGCAGGATTCCCCGGAGTCAAGACTTGAATTCACAGCAGGCCAGCTAGTACATGCATCTAGTGACTAACGGAGAATTGGCATAATTAAGTACTTCTTTTTATAGTACTGTATCCATGAACTTGTTGTAGCTGCCCTGCTTTTTTTATTCTTTCAATATATGCTAATACAGTAATATATCCATGAACTTGTTATGATTGTTCTTTGCTTTGTTCTCTATTTCGTACATCTTTAAATTAATTGCTGAAAAGATGATGAAACATAAACCTTCTCTCTTAATGTTATGATCAATAGTGAAGAGAAAAATCAAAACCAATAATGTAGGGAAAAAATTTTGGATTCAGAACACAATTTATAGTGGGGAGAATGTTTATTGTTGTTTTTTGGTTATTTGTTATTGTTTCACATTCAAAGGTTAAGTTTCAAATTTGAAGCAAAGATTTGTTACTCATCCTCATTTTTGTTTTTATTGATTTGCTTATTTTCCTCTCGAGTGTTGTGTAACTCTAGCTGTTAGAAAGCAAAGGCTTTGCTTTATTTCACTGATTGAGCATTCAATAAGCCATGTTGAAAGTTAGAGTTAGATCACCCAGCCACTCATTGAGGTAATTGTTTGAATGGGAGAGTTTTGTGAACTATGATGAAGTTGCTTGGCTCATAATGAGATGTAAAAATATATACTTTAAATTTGGTAATGCAGGAAGTAATTAAATTAGGTAAGACTGGTGAGCACTAGTACATTACTTTATTAGGAATTCAAAAATGGAAAACACAATGTAACGATAATCTAAAAAAAAGTTGATAGTCATACATTGGTTATCTGCAAGATATAACTGGAAGAATTAAAGAGAACACCCCTTCCAAGAAAAAAAAATAGAAAATTCTATTAGTATTAGTGAACCTTAGGTTGTCTTCTTTTAGCTTAAGCATGAGTATGTATTTATCAATGAACCTTAGGAAATGGATTATATACTTGTTGCTGTGAAATGATCTAGAATTCACTACCTTGGCTTGAAGTTACAAACAATATATACTTAATTTCAACCAATGAGAGGCCTTAGTTACAAGCATAATTAAGTATGCTACTCACAGTCACTGATTGATTTTTCAGGTTGAATATTCATCCCCTCTTGAAACGGGAATCATGGATGACCTTAGTCTCAGTGTTGCCGAGGTTTGTAACTTTAATCATAACCTTTGTTTTTTACCATCCATTGGATTGAATTCCAATTGTTGACTATTCATAATGCTTGATGAATTGAGAGAAACATTTACCTAGTGGCCTCATTTGATTATGTCTGTCCTTATGTCTAACTCCTTGCATATATGCAGTAGTTAATTTTTGGTTCAATATTGACAATTGGAGCCATAATTGGCACTGCTGTGAGTGGTAGAGTAGCTGATTATGCAGGTCTAATGTATGTTTAGAAGACTTGATACTTTGAACTATTTTTTTATTATTTTTTTATATTTCTTGAGATGATTTGATCCTGGTAATTAATTGAGTTCATCGGAATGTGCTACTGGGAATAACAAATCCTACAAATTTACTAGTTTCAATGATCAATTTAAATCATAATGTGTTTGCTAATCAGTTATTTTTGTGTCATTCCATTCTAATTTCAGGATACAAACTTAGGCTCACCAGTAGAAGTTTGATGCTGTTCCTCTACTAATCAAGGACTCCAAACCCGAGGACTGTCATAATCTCATCCATAGATATTTTTAAATTTTATTATTTACTTAACACATTTAGCTACATACAAGAGTTACATTTTATGCATTGCTTCATATTTAGTTTATTATGAATTATGTACTTGAAACAATTTGTTTTAATGTATTTTTTATGTGATAAATGAATTTAATTTTCAGCTATGAATAGTTGGTTCAATATGCATAAAAAAAAAACTATTGGCAATTAAAAGTTGTGACGGATTTTTTTTTTTTTCCAAAAAAGATTCATAGCGGCGGTTAAAAACCACCACCAAAAAGTGCTCATTTTAAGAAAATAATTGACAGTAGCGGCAGTTTTGACACCGCCGCAATTTTCATAGCATATTTATTGTCAAATTTTAGTGGTGGTTTTCAGTGGTTCAGAACCGCTGCAAATAACCTAGCGGCGGTTATTCTAGCGGTTCTGCAAAATCGCCGCAAATGTGTTGTCGACACTAATAACAGCAGTTTGTGAACCGTCACAAGTTACCTTTAGTGGCGGTTATAACCGCCGCAAAACACCAAAACAACCACCACAGATTACCTTTTTTGGTGTAGTATTCAAATCTTGGTCCTACTAGATATTAGAGCTTGTCAAGGGGTGTAAATATGTTTATTTAGTTTAGATTTGATACAAAAATAAATCCAAACTACTCAAATTTAATTTGAATCCTTTGTTTGATTTTTTATATTTTTTCAACAAACCTTAATAAAAAAAATTCGATCAAGATTCGAATGATTTGGTTCGAATTATTAAGTTAAAGCAAAGACAAACAGATGTTTTATGAATTTTTTATCTTTTTAAAAACAGATAACAATGTAAAGCTTAATTATAAGATAATTAACAACAATATGAATAAATAAATTCCATAAATAAATGTAAATGAAGATAAAAAAACACTTTATTTCTATAATTTAAATAGAAAACTCTAAAAGCTTAGAAAAAAATAGTTGTTCTAGTGATTAGATTGGGGATTTGGGTAATCAAGCTGAAAAATCATAAATTCAAAACATAATTGATAATAAATTAATAATTAGTTTGATTTGACTTTACTTTAAGCTAAACAAATTGCCCAAACCAATCTAAACCATATTCATAGGTTCAGTTTGGATCTTTGACTTCATTGGATCAACCTGATTTGATAAGCACCTAGGTTAACAACAACCAGTCAATGTTCATTGGCTAAAAATTTAGTGTATTTTGATTTCTCTCTCACTCTGATACTTGATTAATGATTTGGATGATGTTTGACAAAAATTCAGCATCTTAAAAAGACTTGGAGACCCCAAATTCCATTTTTTTCCATTTAATTTTTTCATATTAAAAGAGGATTTAAGATTTCTAAACAAACTTAGCTCCTTAATATGACTTTTTAGCTCTTGCCCCTAGCTTTAGTAGAGTAAAGGGGTCGATCACAATGCCCATTGCACTATCACTTGAATACATTGAGTTCATCAATAGTGGTATAGTTGAACCTAGGACTACAACATCAAGGAAACTTGGAAAAGTAGGCCGTGTCGACAAAAACAATGAGCAAGAGAAGTGATAGGAGTTCCTATGGTGCTTTTGTTATATTTGTGTAGTGGTACTCCAAAATCGATTGAGCGACTAAATCACTTGGTGTGTGGGATACTGGACTTCACATGGTGTACCGTAACACAAGCCTAAAAATGTCTTATGTCAAATCCTTAAGTGAGGGGCTAAGGTAGTGTTTTGTAAATGTCTTGTATCACCACCTAATTTGGATCATGATCAACATGTGAAGGACCAAGTCTCCATGGAATCGATAATACAAGTTGCCAAAATGAATAATAAACACATATTTTTAATTCAAAATACGGTTTAGGCCTAATTTCTCAAGTTCCATAAGCCAAATCCATAAGAAAGTCGAGTGGCTCCACATGAAACCATATAATTAAACTCATAAACTTTTGGATCTCCTTACATATATAGCCATAAACAACTTGATTAATTCTATCTTGTACTTTATCGACACAAACATTCCATAATTTGATTCATCACACAAACATAAATATAAATCCATAAATCAATTCAATGCTTGAATCCAAAACATACATGAATTTAACCACAATTTGTATTTCAAATCAATACTTAAAATCTAAAAGAAAATAAGGGTGTTTATAAATTTTGAAATAAATATATAATCTTAAGATAAAATGTATGGTTCGAATCCTGCCTGCGCAACTACTGGAGCATTCTAATCTAACAAATCCTAAACTAAGCTTTACTATGAAGTGAAACTCACCATTGGGACAACAATGGTCAACTGAATAGAGGTTGAATGGTAATTGGATCTGTAGCTGTAACTATGAGCGGAAAAGGAGAGGGATAAGTCATCAGGTGAGTAAATTCTTATCCACCACTCACATGGGACAACCAAACATGAAAGTAACATATATAATGCAACAATTTCAAATCATTATATATATATATAGCAATAGGAAAGAAATTCATGCATCCTCTGAAAGAGAACATTCCTTAAGTTAATTTGATGGAATTAGGGGGAGAAATAAAAGTGTAAGCAAGTTATTAAAAGGTGATACTTAGTCCCTCACGAACATGAACATTTTATCAGATAAGTGAATGGTCTCTCATAGATCACGTCCCTTGTGGACAAACTCGGTCCCTCGCAAACATGAACATCTATCTGGTATAAGAACGGTCCCTTGTGGAGTAGCTAGGTCCCTTCATTTGTAATCTAAGTAAAATGGTGATTACTTCTCACAAGCCATATGGTATATCAAGATTAACGAATTCACTGCCATTAACTCACAACTCAATTTCTGCCTAATTACTATGTGAAAAAATAGCAAATCAATTGAATAAATATGAAAGTTCTAGAATTTCATATAGTTCTAATTATCTATCAAATGAAACATAGTTAAAGTTCAAAAATCATGCTTTAGGAGAACATAATTTTGCAAACATGGTAATTTGATAATCATAATAAACATCTATAAATGGAGATAAATCACGCTCAACTGAATATTTTTTGAATAAATCATTCCGTGGGGAATAAAACAATTTTCCTCAGGGCATGTGAGAGCATAAAAAATGGCCCCACGACTTTCGAACTCAATTTCATGATATAATCAAAAACCATAATTTTCTAAACTTGATATAATTTGTAAAAACAATATACATGGCATATTTTTACTTCCAAATTCATGTAGAGTATTTATAACACTAGGAAATTAACTATAATGATAACAAAAAGTTGGTCATGAGTTCAAACCTACTCATCTTGAAGGGCCAGAAAAGAGAGGTGTCTCCATCAACTTGACCTGGAGAGCTAGAATTTGTGCTAACAACTGGCATGAAACCAAGAACACACATAAGCTACATAGATCACTCCATGAGTAGTTTCAAGAGAGGAGGAATCATGAAAAATTCATGCATGAGGAACCCTAACACAAGAACACTGAGAAACATGGAGGAAACTTCCCAAAAACACCATAAATCTTTTACCTAGAGTGCTTGGAAGGAGGAAAAAGCTTGGATTTGAGAAGAAAAAAGGGAAGGTTAAAAGGGGTTAGGATTTGTGTTTTGGGAAGCATTATATTATAAATATGAATTTCCAGTGTAACCGAACATACATAGCTCTGTTCTTTAAATCATGTGAGCATACACTCGAAGATAATTTCTTTACAAACATTTGGAATAGTAAAAATGATCCCATGAGTTTTCTAACACATATTTCATGAAGCATTTGAAAGCATATATTTCTAAACTTGTCATAAATTCATACTAGTCCTGAAATAATTTCTAAAATCATGTTCCAATATTATCATGCAAAGAAAATAACTGTAATAACCAAAATAAAGATCAAGGTTCAAATCCACTCACCTTGAGGGGTAGGGTATGAGGTGTCACACTACACGATTTACGCTGGATACTACCAGGTTTACCAATAGGTATACTGACGGGTTTGATTCGTACTAATGGACACAGGTTGTCGTTTTTGGTTTGCTGATAGCGTATTACCGATGGGGTAAAGATATAAAAGACCGGTCAGTAAATGTGTGTAAAAAGCATCAATGCGATTGTCAAGAAAATAATATTACTAACGGTTTTATTTTTATTTTTACCGATGAGTTTTAAAAATAAAAAATATTTATTTATTTATTAAAAATGGGTATTTTACTTTTACTATTAGGTTTTGAAAATAAAATAAATATCTTATTTATTTATTATCGATGGATTTATTGACAAGTATTTAGTATTTTTTTAGTTTTTCTATTTAAAAAATACATTTATTTCCAACTAGTCTACTTGTAGGTAAGTCTTTTCTGGAGACAGATTATAGTACCATATGTGAAGAACTTATATAAACTATTTAATTCTTTGACATTTATTCATTTATTTTTTATTTATATAATAACTTAATTATCAATTAAAATGATATGAAATAAGGAAGTAATGAAATGGTAATGATAATTAAATATACAAAGTAATGAAGTCATGGAGTAAATAAATAAAGTATTAGAATAAAATAAATACAAAGTGCGATAAATATAAAAAATATCCAAAATGTAACAAAAATAATTAGAAAAGGACTATCTGAAGTCCTCCTCCTCTTCGTTGTCCTCATTTGACCCGTCAGAGTCGTCACCATCATCAAACAAGGAACCCTCAATAGTGGATGGGAGTCGCATTTGGGGGGCTTCTTGCAAGAGGATCTTGAGGCCTTCATATTATTGAAGAACTTTATCACATCGGTCGTAATCTTTTTCTGTATCTTCTTAAATTTACCATTTTCTTTCTTGGTCTTCTGTTGCTACCATTGTTGCTCCATCAACATCTTCAGCTATTGGATCTTTCTAAGCTCCTCCTTGACTGTTGCTCGGCCCGTTACCTGTTCTTGGAGCTGCTAGATAAACTGTGATTGCTATTACAAGTCCTAATTTAGAGCGCACACACACTCCAGTAATGAATCATCCCCAACAACTGACCTAGTGGCAGAAGATGGAGACCTACTATCAGTGTAGTACCCTATCCCATACAGGCGACAACATAACAAACAATTTAAACAATCACAACTTAATAATTATATACAATTCATATAATCCTAAAAATCATTTTAGAGCACATCTCCTTATAACTCCACAACATGCATATTCTGCAATCTCCATGAATATGAATTGGAGAAGGATCTTTATGCCCTTTCTCCCTGTCATGCAACTGTTATTTCCTATAATTCTATCATAGAAATTATAAGTCTCTATCCTACATACATATTAAGCATATAAATAACAAGGATTTCATTACTAACCTATATAGCAATGCACAAACAAAGAATCGAAAGCCCTAACATGCAACCAAATCCAATCCTGAAAAATAAAAAAATGAACAAACATTTAATTTTGCACAGTTAGAAAAATTGAAAAATAAAATACACAATAAAAATATAAAAACAATCAACCAAAGCTTTGACAATCAACACTATCACCGCTCCCTCTAATAGAATTTCTATATTAACAAAATAGTATAAACAATTACTCTCCAATGTATTAAAAAATAACACTTTGGACAATGAAAACAAATGGAAAAATTAGGCTAAATCAAAAAACTAAACCAATTAAAATGCTTACCAACGAACCTATATTGTAATGGTGGCCTTGGTCTTGCAAATGGAGCTCCAGTGGTGGCAGCGGGGAGAGACAGAGAGAGAAAAGTGGTAGAAATAAGGAAGAAAGGGCATTCTGTTTTGACTTATGTGCAGGTTACCGATGGATTTTCACTAATTACCGACGAGTTTACTGATGGAGAAAGGGAATCCCAAGAGACATACACCAATGTCCCAAATTTTTAAAAACCTATCGGTAATTATATCACGACCCGGCTTAGAAACATGACCGGCACGTGAGGGACTGGGTCCCCTCACAAGTTCCACGTAAGTCTCCTAGGTAACATGACTTATTGAAAGCATGGTGGTTTTCATTCTCAAAAGTAATCTAATCTAAATCATCATAAACTTTGTTGTGAAGTTATAATAATAAAATTTTTAAAACTGAAACCCACCAACATTTCTAATCATAGAATCTATTTTTGCTAACTTAATTGTAAATTGGTTTGTCACATAAACATAGTCATGAATCATAAATCGATTCAATACTTGAAAACTGAATTATGATTATATAACTGGCTTGTTACATAAATTCAATCACAATCTACATTTCTAATTAATACTTGAAATCTGAAATCATATAGGGGCATTCTTAATTTCTGAAAATAATAACATAATCTTAATATCGAATGTATGGTTCGGATCTTGCCTGCACAACTACTGGAGCACTCTAGTCTAACATAATGCTAGACTAAACCTCACTACAAAGAAAGCTCACCATTAGAATAATTGTGGATTACTGGAATGGTGACTGAGCAATAACTGGACCTATAAATGTAGCTATAAGGAGGAAGGGGGAGGGGTGAGTCATCAAACTCAGTGAGTGGATTCTCACCCACCACTCACATGGGACAACCAACATAATATACTTATACATAATGTACATGCAACAAGTAGAAAATTATATGATATTTACATGCATAATTACATAGGAAAATATTTCTAAATTCATATTGAGGTAATTACTAGAGAAACAAGAATTTCTAAACATGATAAATATGTACATAATGATAATAGTTATTCTGAACTCTGAAATGACACCTAACAAGATCCCATAAGGCGGACACCAAATTAGGTTTCATTCTCTAAATACTCTAAAAGAGCGAGATTGTCCTCTAGTGGACAAATTGGTATGAAGGCTAACGATCTTACGACTGTTACCTCACTTACTGTTTTTCTATAGTTAGCGTCTAAAACTAAATTGCACATAAAATAAATAAATCTGAAAACTTTGAAAGCTCTGAACTCATATAATTCTAACAAGTTGACTGTCAAGCATAACTAGAGTTCTGAAATCATATACAAGGGATCACTAGCTTGCAGACATAGTGATTTCAAAAACTCATAGAGTTTGTGTTTGGTGAATATTCTGACTGGTACATAATCAATACTTTCAATAACACATAACTAAAATTCCAAATTCATTATTCAAGATAACATGAGTTCATAAACATGAAAATTCTAAAATTATAATAACATATATGACAACATAGATAAACAAGCTCAACTCAACATTTTTAATAAATCATAACTAGATTTCAAAATGCGTCATCATGAAAACAAAAATATTGAAAACGTAGTAATTTCATCAATCCATAATATGTGTTTGACAATTTTGGTAAACTTGCTAAATCACATATGTTCCAATAAATATTTTCATGAGCCGATAAAATATTTTCATGGCATACAATATAGCAATTATGTTCTCATGGTTTCCTAAAATTTATGGGTAATTTTATATATAAAATTCATCCATAAAATTTTAAATCTTATTTTTACCCCCTAACTTTAGGCTTTGTTTGGTTGGAAGGAAATTAGAAGAAAGGGAAATGATTTGAAAGGGAAAGTGGAAGGAAAATATTAAATAGTAAAAATTAAGGTTTGAGTCGGGGATCCACCTATATTTTTTCTCCACACAACTTAGGAAAAAAGTGATGGATGAATTGCTCACAACTTTAGATTACACTACATCCCCTTGCAGCATAGTTTTCTCATTGTGTGCGCTGTTTCTGGATTTTAAAGTATGTAATTTTGATTTTGATGCTGGATCGTTTGAGTCCATGTCCAATCCTTGCTATAGGGAAGAAAGAGTTTTTTTTTTTCCTAAGGTATTCGTGGTTCTCTTTTTTGATTCGTGGCAACCCTTTGATTTGATGGTATAGGTTTGATTTATTCAAAATAAATTGGTGTTATTTGTATTTTAAATTTTGAATAACTTATTTAACTAGGGTTTTTTTTACCCCATAAAAATTTATTATTTACCCTTCTTTACAATTTCAAACAGTATTTATCCATATATACCATTTTTTTATAATAGTAATTCGGCTAATAGCTGGCCATATTGTTTAATTGTTAATATATGCATTTCAGCTGCTAGCCATAAACTGTGAAAATTGCCTCGGGAATATATATTCTGACATGTTGAGTTTCGAAGACACATTTCCAGTAAGGTATACTATACATCGCACTGTGCAACAATTAGAGCACCTCAATTGGTCACAATTTCATGTCTCCATCCCTTCAAGCATAAGGGGGACTGGGACAAGCGCGTTGGAGCAAATAGAGGAAGGACGCGACTCTCGACCCAAAGTAGGAGAGCATTCTGAATAGGGACCAAAGGTGAGTCAATGCAAGCATACCCATGTCAATAGTAGCAATAATCTATGCAAAAAAAATTGAAAAACCAGTTTAATTAAAAAGGACTGAAAATGCTGTTTATTTCAAAAAAGCAAACTGAAAGAGCCGTTTGATTTTTCCTTTTTTTATAATTTAACAAAGTCATATGGGACCCAAATGGAGATCAAATTGAGTCTCCACTATTGGAGAGGAGAAAGCAACTCTTAGTCTCTATTTACCTTTTTTTTATACCACCTTGATAATGTGTTCTTGAGGGAACCTAAAAAGGGGATCAAAATTGAGTCTCTCCATGAATATGCTGTTAGTTGCATGTAAGACCGCTCACTGCTGGCCGAGCCTTGGTTTCTTTGACTCATCTAGAATAAGTAGCTAAATCAACTATTTTTCACACGTAGCCACAGAGGATTTTTAATTTTATTTGTTACTTGAAGAACGTTTTCATGAAATTGATTGCCTAATGTTGTCTACATCAGAACGAGGAATCCGCAAATGAACAATAACAATGTGAACTTTTTCTACATCGTGGTATGAGTGCAAACATCTATCTATCAACAACAATAATAATACGAGTAATTTATATGCAGTTTTTGTTGATATTTTCTTAATTTGATTGATATACGTAGTTACCATGAGTGCTAGCAAAGATGCTGGAGGACATGAATTCTTTTCAAAATTGAAGGGAGTCACCAAAAATTATAAAATCAAATTAAAAATATATATAACTAGATATGGAGAGAAAGGATCAACAAAGCCTGACACAGTTGGTAGATAGCTGGGTCCTTTAAGCATATGTCAGGAGTTCGATTCCTGCCGTGTGTATAGAAAGAAACTTTATTGAACAAAATAATAATATCCACTTGATGATACATCGCCGAAAGGGATTAGTCATAATTCTTAGGTTGGAGAATACTCTTGAACAATAAAAAAAAAAAAAAAGATATGGAGAGAACGGGTCCAAAATCCAAATGCATACCAAAAGACCTTTGAAGGGTGTTGCAATTAAATAAAAACAGCTACATCCTAATAGTATGAATTTGATTGGAATTCAAACTCGAATACACCATTAGCAATGAAATAATAAAATAATTTCATAGAGACATGTAATTGTGTGTTGCCATGTTATCAAAAATGCTTAATTCAACCACCCACTAACTAGAAAGTTATAGAAGCATATGCACATGATTACTTAATAATATAAAATTTTTATATAATCAGTACATGAAAATTAAACTCATAATTTTATAATTCTATGAAATATATCTATAAGCGTGCTCTCTTAAAATGCAAATAAATGAATATTTTTGTAGAAGTAGGTGGCATAGTGTGCATAACCATTTTACATGAGCAGTGAGACAAAGAATAAAAAGAGCTAATGCTACGGTTTACACTTACACAATACACAGTGGCCTTTGTACTTACATCTCAATTCTTCTGGAGATGCAGATGCAAAGAAACTGTCCATCCAATATGACACAGTAACACACCACGAAAAAGAAGAAAAAGAAAGAAAGAAATTGAGTGAATGAACACGTAGACATTAGGAAGGAACAAACGAAGATACTGATGTTTTGTCACTAATAGAAGGATTTCTCTTGTGCTTTGAATGTCTGTCCTTCAACTTCTCAACCCTTCTACTTTCATTATTCTTCTTCTGGTTGCTAACTGATCCTTCTTGAGCACTGCACATTTGAGACTTTAACTTAAAGCCAAGCTTCTTTGACACGGCTCCCCAAGCACTTGATCCCTTTGCACGACCCAATTTCTCAATCTCCTGCCTCATGTTCGAGCACTCCTTTTCAAGCTCAGAAACCCTCATCCTCATGTTATCCATTCCCACTTTCAGCACCTGGTTTTCCTTCACGGCCGATGCCCAGCCACCCTCGTTCGATCCGACAAGACCACTTCTTAGCTGTCGTGATCCGTCAAGATTATCTGAAACTAGAAAGCAACCGGCAATTGAGGTCCGAAGCTGGAGCTGCTCGAAGAATAGGACCTGAACAATTATTCTGATGGGCAGCCTCTCGTTCTGTGCAGCATGAGTGCAGGCTTCTAATGACAGCTTCTGGCAGTCCATCAGCCTACATAATTGCTCCCTATCAGACTCCACCAACCACGGGTGAGACTGCAGTTTTGTGTGGCAGCAACACAATGTGTCAGTCCAAGTTAGTTAGAAATTCACAATTGGCAGAACTTGTTCTTAAGACATATTGCTGATTGCCACAGAAGCATGCTGCTGATTAGTGCTAAATGATGTGCAAAGCAAAACAAAATATAAATTCAAAGGAAATGGTAAAAATAAGGTTGTTCTCATCATTTCTACTCGAAATAAGAAACAAAATGAGAACAAAGTGACATTTTTTTGGCAACTATCAATGAAAATATTCTGACTGGACAGGAAACATAAAACAAACCAAGCACCACCAAAACTGTCTAGAAAGGTGGCATAGAGATTTCAGGTGTCTAGAAAAATATACATTGAGTAAACTACACCCACTCAAATCAAGGGCAGGGGAACTAAACATGGGCAAGAATGCCTAGACGCATTGCAGAAATAAAATCATATCACAAAATATATACTAGACAAATATATAGAGTATTAACTCAGGCCAGGAAATGGCCCACTTACAGCATGATGCATGCTGAATTCAGGCCTTAACAATCGAGTGTAATGCACAAAAAATTAATGTGTGACAAATTGCTTTAATTAGTACCTTCAAATAAATGTCTATAGCACGATACAAACCATCATCCAAAGGCCTGGCATAATCTGGAACAGCAGCAGCAAGGGCATGAAACTTGGGAAGTTTCAAGTTAACATCAGGGGCAACTTCTGCCAAGTAACCGTCAATCAGTTTGGCTACCATGGTTATTGGTGTCAATGAAGGTGATCCGATCAATTGGCCATCATCAATTGAACATGGAGAGGCAGCACCTGTAGCATCCATGGCAAGGAAATGTTCAAGAATTCTTTGCACACAATCAACATTGTAAAGTGTCTCCATTGAATGTGAAACATTAGTTATCAAGAGATCCTCCAGATTAGCTTGATCAAGCTGCATCCCGATCCGTTTCTCCAAATTTGATATGCATGAGGGGCTCGCTTGAAGAATCATAGCTGTTCGAAGTAGACCAAACAGGAACTTTGTCTGGACCAGGCCCTTTTGCATTGGGAGTAGCCAATCAATCTCTTCCAACAGAATCTTCTGGTCATCTTCAGATGGTGGAGACCCCAAAGCCACTGGTGTCAAACGGGAACTGGTCTCACCAGAAACCTGGCGTCGATTTAACCCTGGCAGAAACTTTTTAGCATAAGAAGCAAGAGAACCAGCAATAATCTCCTGCCTGATGCCCCGAGATTCCAGGACAGTTATCAACCTCTTATAAAGTGGCAAACTCAAATTCGTTACATCATCATACCACCAATCTGAACTGGAATTCTTTGGCCTTGCCCCAGTGCTTATTCCATTCCACAAAACACTTCCACCAGGGCTCTGCATGGGCCCACCACGCTCCAGTACAGGCCACCCAAATAAATTGGGGTCGGTTGATACCTTTGCTGCAAGTGATTCAATGCACCTTTTCACAATGTGGAGCCTTTCAGCATTGGGCAGAATGTCATCACAGGTTTGAAGTGCCCTCAGAGAGTCTTTCCAACTTTTGAGGACCGTTTGATTGAAAAAAATCTCAGCTTGTGAAATAAGATTATCTTCACCATATTCTTCAGTCATTTCAAGATGCTCGGCAGCACACCACAGGTACACAACATTTGATGCTGTAAGTTCAAGTTTCACACCATAGCAGAATTTTGCCACAAGCTCAAATGTTTTGGCCCCACCAGGAATGTCAGAGAGATGCATGACACATTCTTCTTCCGACTTAGAAGCTTCAGCAATCAGTCTTTCCAAAACCCCACTTCTAGAGAGCAAAGGGAACTGCATCGTGTGCTTGGATTAGCTTATTTTATGTCCAACTTTAACAAAAGCTTATAATCAAAATACTGAGAGCCTTTCAGCTGAAAAGCTATTTTGTGTAAAAATGCAAAACCAATCATGTCTAGCTGACATTTGAAGGAGAATGGAATTATTAATCGGTGATGTTTTCAAAAACAGCACTAAATACTTACAGCCCCTTGCCACATTAAGTTTACATAATGCCCAAAGACACCAGAATACAATAATAATGCATCTTTTTTAAGCACAGAATCAATCCCAATGCAATGATATTTCAACAGTCACAATATTAAGTACTTTGAGCTACATGCAAATTGACAGCATACATCAATAACTCAACATATGTTAACAATAATATACAACTGATGTAGTAATGTAAAGTCCGCTATGTCTGTCATCATGCAAACTTTGGCAAATTTCAAGTCAACCATACCATTTAAACTAGCTAGCCTTTGAATCAAAGTAAACACATCGATATAAATAGTGCGTCAACTAGATGTAATAAAAATAAACTGAAAGAAGTAAATATTATATACCTTGTGAAGATGGAAGGACATCTCACCCACTTCAACAGTTATGTCACTGGGAAGCCCAGTTGTGCAGAACCTATGGTTATAACAGCAATGAAATGATTACACATCATATAAAAGTGACAAAATTTCAATAACAATTCCAGCAGACACAATGCTCATTCCCAATCAGGTTTTAGTAAGGTCCGTCCCATTTAAAATGGCTTAATTTAAGAATCCAAGAAATAGTAAAATCATTTCTTGAACATATGCCAATCTGACTTATCTTCAGAGCAGTCATAAGAGAAACATATGGAACAATTTGAAACATAGTAATAACTAATAAGGACTAAGGAGTGCATCACAAGTTCATTTCAAGCATAGTCAAATGAAACAAAAAATATGGTAATCTTAGATTATTTCCTCATAGACCATGAAAATAAATCAAATTAAATACTCATTGCTCAACAATAAGTTAAGAATAAAAAATTACAGTTTTTCACCTTTGCAGAAAAGTCTGGTTCAATCAAAAGGGCATACAGGGGCAAGGAAGAACAAATTACAGACTTTTGCCTTTGCATAAATATTGTTGGACAAATTATATGAAGTTACAGAAAGAAAAGGAAGTCATGAAACACTTTTGTGCTCCCACCTTATATGCAGGCAGCAAGTACCAAACCCAAATTTGACATAGAAGGATCTATAAATCAACAGTGATAAAATTAGACCTTCACAAAACTAATTATTCACCCTGGATCCAATTGCTATACTTCAACATGAGTTTAATAGTCTGAAACACTTCTAAACACTGCAAGTGGCAAACAGGCATTCAGGAAACCAACAGCTTGTTCTCCATAACCTTAGACTTTACAAACACACAAACATTTGAACGTAGTATATATCACATCTGAAAAGAGAAGAGAACAGTAACAAAATTGGGGGGAATAAATAAAGCTCCATACCAGGCCTGCCCTTGACGATGGAATGCATCAGGTTTGGAACCCAGTTTCACGCAAGCCATTTACTCAAATCCCAGAAACAGCAACAACAACTCAAGAACACAGTTCAGAGCAGATCGCTGAATTCCTTAATCACCACCAAATGAGGCTTCCACTTAACCAGACCAGAACAATTTGCATCAACGATAAACAAAACCCAGAAAAATAAAATCTCTTCTTTTTTTCCTTCTTTCGCCAAATGCTACTCTGGTACCAAAACTTTTCTCAGCCTTTTGTCTCTTGCAACCTCAAAATTGTTTCACAATGCAGCTTCTTCTCAATCTCTTCCCCAAAGACAGAACCTTTAGCACAATTCACAGCAACACACCAAAAGGGTAGAACTGAAACCCTAGAACCACTCCATCATTAGCACATACCCAATTGCCAAAACCACTTTAAATCAAACCAAAAAAATAAAAATTCCAAAAAAAAAAAGCTCCGAATTATCCACCTAGTTTAGGCCAACAACCCTCTTCTCTGCTTCTTCCCCAGAACCCCAAAAAAAGAAAAATATTGAAACAAAACCAAACCAATTAACAAACAAATCAAACCATGAGGCACTAGTGGCCAAAACCACTCACACCAAATAACCCATTAAAGAAAAGGTACATGGATAAGTAACTGTGTTGGTGAAATAAAAGTCTCAATGGAAATTGGATGTTATTATAAGGAAAACTGAAAAAGCATTGACTCTCTCAAACCAAAAACTTGCAGCCAAGTCCATGCGTGTGACAAGGTCTGTTTAAAGCATAGGGCAATGTGGTGTCATTAAGTCTATCCTAAAAAAAATGTGGTGTCATTAATAGCATTGGAATCTCAAAACACCAAACCCCGGCTGCATGTGGGGCCATTGGCTTGAAACACACTCATTGCTCTTTTCTCGAGCTTAGAGTCTCTAACCCAGCGTTAAAACTCTTGATTTGACTCCAGAAATAGTAGTTGAAACATGTGTAAACCCGGCTTGCAAATTTGTACTTATTATAATAGGGAGGGATTTTTTTTGTTTATTGCTAGTGTCGGTTTCTTCCGTGTAAGACAGACCAGCCAGGCCATGTGCCTGTTACCATCCCACAACTACTGGCCAGTGTTGAAAACCATAAATAAATTAGTAGCAGCAAGTAGCATAATGGATATAAAATGCATATTAAATATGCTGAAACTGACTTGGGCTTGGCGACAACGGAATTTCTAGAAAGCTGAATGAGTTTCCATGCCGTGCAAGATTAGGATCAGATCAGTTGCAGTGCCTAAGTTAGCTGGGGAGGAATCTTTAATTGCCAGTGGTTTGTTAATCAAATATAATTTTAACTAAGAATTAGGAGCTTCTTTAAGCAAAGCAGTTGGACTAGTGGCGTGTTTCCACTTTCCATTTCCTGATTTTATTTTGTGTGCTTTTTGTTTTCGAAATTTCACCAAGGAAATGCAAAACCAGTGAAAATGATAAAATTATATTTTTGTTGTAAAATGATGAACACCGAGAGAAAGAAGAAATGGGAGAAGAAGATTAAGGACATGTTTGGTTTGAATTTCCAGTTTTTATTTTTATTTTTAATTTTTCAGTTTTCAGGATTCTGTAAAGAAAAAATTAAAAACTAGAAATGATAACAGAAAATTGGATTTTGTAGTTTTCAGAATTTTTAGTATTTCCTTTATAAAATCTAAAAAATTAAAAATGAAAACTGAATACTGAATACTGAAAACTCAAAGCAAACAGAACCTAGATTCTCTGACACTTTTAGTGTCCTTAACAATATGACTCTAGGTCTCTATTTATAGACCTTTGAGTGCAATACAATTTGAATGATTTACAAAATCATATTAATTGACAATAAATGAGATCATAATTAATCACATGAATCTGTTAATGAACATCCACATAATATCTTATTTATAACACTCCCCCTTGGATGTCCATGGGATAGACAACATGCCTCATCAAAAACCTTACTAAAAAAAAATCCTGTGAGGAAAAAAATCTTACTGAAGGGAAAAAGAGTGCATATGTCTTGTAATACATTTACTTAGCTGCCTCATTAAAACCTTATCAGGAAAACACATTCGGAACAAAACCTTAGTTAAGGAAAAAAAGTACAGCGTGTATTACTCCCCCTGCCGGGAACATCACTAAATATCTTGAAGTCAATGCATTCCAATCTTATATTCCAACTTCTCAAATGTAGATGTAGGTAATGCTTTAGTGAAAAAAATCTGCCAAATTTTCGCTTGAATGAATCTGCTAAACACCAATTGCTCCTTGCTTTTGAAGATCAGGTGTAAAGAAGAATTTTGGAGAAATATGTTTTGTTCGATCTCCTTTGATGTACCCTCCTTTCAATTAAGCTATACATGTAGCATTTTCCTCATATAAAGTTGTTGGAGTTTCTTCTTTATTAGACAATCCACATGTCATGTGAACAATGTGATTTATCTCCCTCAGCCAGAAACATTCAAGACTTGCTTCATGGATTGTAATCATCTCTACATAATTTGAAGATGTAGTGGCTAGAATATGCTTTGTAGGTATCCATGATATGGTTGTATCGCCATATATGAATAAATAACCTATTTGAGATCTATCTTTATGTGGATCTAATAAGTACCCTGCATCTGCATAGTAAACCAAGTGTGACTTAGATTCATATGAATAAAATAACCCCTTATCAACAGTTCCACGGAGGTACCGAAGGATGTGTTTTATTCCATTCCAATTTCTTCTTGTTAGAGAGGAATTATATCTTCCTAATACACAGGAAATGCTATATCGGGTCGTGTATTATTAGCAAGATACATGAGTGCTTCTATGGCACTTAGATATGCTACTTTAGGACTAAGTACTTCTTTGTTACCTTCCTGAGGACATAATGGATCCTTCTTTACATCCAACGACCTCACAACAATTAGGGTACTTAATGGATGTGATTTATTCATATAAAATCTCTTAAGGATTTTCTTTGTGTAAGTTAATTAATGAATAAAAATTCCATTTGTTTGATGCTCAATCTACAACCCGGAGAAAATTTCGTCTTTTCAAGATCTTTCATCTCAAACTCTTCTTTTAGATCTTTTATGACCATGGGAATTTCTTCAAAAGTTCCAATGTATTCAAGTCATCAACATACACAACGATTATAATGAATCCATATGTAAATTTCTTTATAAAAACACCGGCTAAATAGCATCGTTCTCAAACCTATTTTTAATCAAATACTTATTGAGACGGCTATACTACATCTGTCCAGACTGCTTTAGACCATATATAGATCTTTGCAACTTAATTGAGCACATTCCCTAGCGACGTTCGTTAGATAATGTTGATATCTTTAATCCTTCAGGGACTTTCATGTAGATATCATTATCTAATGAATCGTATAGATAAGATGTGACAACATCCATCAGATGCATATTTAGCTTGTTATGTGCAGATGAGCTAATCAAATATCGAAACGTTATTGCATCCACAACTGAGGAGTACGTTTCATTGTAATCTATATCAAGTCTTTGTAAGAAACCTTGTGCTACAAGTCAAGCCTTATTGCATACGATTTCATTTTTCTCACAAACACCCATTTGTATCCCAAAGGTTTTACATTTTCTGGTGTTCAGACTATAGGTCCAAAGACTTCACATTTTGCAAGTAAGTCTAATTTAGCTTGCATGGCTTCTTTCCACTTTGGCCAATCATCTCTATGTTGACCTTCTTCGACATTTCTTGGTTTAAGATCTCTATTCTCATGCATAATATCTAGCACTATATTATATGCAAATATGTTATCGACAACGATTTCTCTCCAGTTCCATCTTTTTCCTATAGAGACATAGTTTATTGAGATCTCATCGTTTTCAATATTCTGACTATTTTCAAGTACCTGAACGTCAGCTAGCATTTTAATTATGTCAGAATTTTAGATTAAGATGTTCTTACTATGTTTTTATCCTTTGCCACAAAAAGAGCATTTTTTCCCCCATAACATCATTTGCCCCTCTTCTTTTCAAAGTATTTTTATCTTTGGAACCGACTAATCTTCCATGCTTTTGGTGTGTAATTGTTTCACTGACCAATTGTCCAACAAGGACATCAATTCGGATTGGGGCATTTTCATTTGGCATGTAAGACTTAGTTATCTTTTTGTATTAAAAACATTTGGCAATTCATTTGCTATTCTTTACAAATGTATAATCTTTTGAACTTCAAGTTCACATTGCCTTGATCAAGAATCTAAATGAATCAAAGATGATGCATTCCAATTTAGTTTTTTTTCCAATTGTTTATTTTCTCTTCCTAATATTGGAAACATTGCTTCATCAAAATGACAATTAGCAAATCAAGCTTCAAATACATTTTTCGTTTGTATTTCAAGATAATTTACTATAGAGGGAAAGTCATATCTATAGGTACACACGAGAAAGGAGAATTGAATCGTCCTTTGCATTTTCTTTCCTCTTTCAGCTTCTAAAAACTTAGGCAAAATACTATCAAGCTATGAGCTTGAAGTGCAGCGGAAACAATATTAATGTTATCAGAAAGCTACTTTCTGAACAACAACTAATAAGATAAAATGTATAAAGATGATTGTTTAGAAAAAAAATTAATATGCTTAGATGCAGGAAATATAAAGGAGTTAAAGGAGAGAGAGATACTACAAAAAGATTTTTATACTGGTTCGGCCAACCTGGCTATATTTAGTTCTCAACAACAGTTGAGTTCCACTAAACCCTTTTTCAAACTGAGAAAGTTACAAGATAGTCTTTGCAGTAACCTTCACAAGCTCTTACTTATGACCAGTAGTAACCTCTATTGTCACAAACTAAGTGATTCTTCACCAGCCTCTTCAAGCTGAACCTGAGTAGTCTTGTACTAGCTTTTCCAAGCTAATCCGAGTAATATTGTATTAGCCTCTTTAAGCTAACCTGAGTAGTCTTGTACTAGCCTCTCCAAGCTAAACCGTGACCATTAGCTTACTCTACTATCGCATTGCAAGTAGCTTTGACTTAGCCTCTTCAAGCTATCTCACACTATTGAATCGATATTACAAGAGGATTGTGTTTGGGTTGCTACTCAAACTAACTTACAATCAAGTTTTTCTCAAGATATACAATAACAGACCTGAAAACCTTGAAAGACTTCTTTCTAGATTCTTCCTTACAAGAACGTATGATCAACTAAGAATGTCAAAAGAAGATTTTGATAAGTAAGGAACTAATTAAAAGTTGTAATGAACTATATAGGGGGCGAGAAGAAATTTTTGCAGCATTTTGGCTCTTGTGCAGCTTCAGTCACTTCTTATTGAAGCCTACATCATCTCTATTTATAGAAGGTCTTCGTTTATGACCGTTGCCCTTGATCAGTTGTCTAAGTGACACGTGTTTATCATCTATTTATGTCTTGGAAAAGCAATCTAGAGGAGTAGCTCGTTGTCTGTCAGAGCTATTGCAAAAGCCGTTGTGAAATAGAGGTTTCTGATGTTACCTTAAAAAATTACTTTTTACTTTCTGAATAACGTTTCTGAACTTTTCCTTCTAGAAACTGAAGTGGTTGAGCAAGTTGGCAGAATAGATGACATGCTAGTCGATGACTGAGATTGATTTTAAATTTGAATTTCAAATTTCCCTCCTTTTCCTGTAGAGTGTACTGTTTCACTGTGAAGTGAATTTTCTAAAGTGCAATATCAGTTTCGAGATATATATTTGATCTTCCAGTCTTCAATTAGAGCTTGTAAATGATGAAATGATAATGATCATGATTATTGAAAGTTGTAGAACACATGCTTCAAAGCTGGATAGATATCTTCACTTTAAATAAACTTTTTGAAGTCACATCCAACTTTCTAAAGATTTTTTCCTTGGTTTCTTGTGTAGAATAACTTTCTTCGGTCCGTAAAGCATGTATATAGTCATTGTACGATATAAATTCCACTTTCATTGAGTGCTTATCTTTTTAAACGAGATAAACCATGTTTGCACATATAAAGTGAAATTATTTACATTCAAAGAAACGTGTTACACACAAAGAAGAACCTGTTTACTATTTCAAGAAACTTCAAGGAAAATATTAATCATTCTTCAAAATATTTTCTTTGAATTGGTTGTGTTATTACTCAAAACTTTTTGCAATAAAGCCTTCTAAAAGGTTCTGAAGCTAACAATATCCGACATATATTCTCAACTTTCTTTGGAGTCCCATTTTGGTGCAATAAGGTGGGGCAATTGGCACATATATTGTACACCCAAAAATTCTTAAATGGGATATGCTTGACTGCTAGCCAAAAGCTAATTATAGGGGAGAAAATTTATGATAACTAGTTAGTCTCAAACATATAAGTGCTACAGCATGTAAAACTACATATTTGTTCTCATAAACAATGAGCTAGCAATCATTTGGAGGCATTTTATAAATGATTTGGCTAGCCCAGTTTGGGTATGAACATGCATGAGCAATCGAAAGTTCAACATTAATAACACTGGCCATACAATAAACATTAAAGGCTTGAGAAATGAATTCACCAGCATTATCAAGGCGAATTGTTTTGATTGGATTTTCTAGAAATTGTACTCTTAATTGAATAATTTGTACAACTAATCTCATAAACGCCAGGTCACAAGATGATAATAAGCACACATGTGACCATCTCATGGATGCAATTAAGACCATGAAATATCTAAAAGGTCCACAAGGTAGATGAATTGATCCATATATGTCACCTTGAAGTATTCCTAGAAATTTAGGGGATTCAAATCCAATCTTTGTTGGTGAGGACCGTATAATTAATTTTCCTTGAGAAAATACAGCATAAGAAAACTCTTTAAATTGAAGAATCTTCTAGCTCTTCAATGAATGCCCTTGCAAGTTTTCTATAATCTTTTGCACCATTATTGCTCTAGGATGTCCTAGCCAGTCATGCGAAATGGCAAACTCATTCAAACTCATTTGAGCTAATAAACTTCTAATTTATGATATTCTATTGCACTAATTTTAGTCTAATAAAGACCGAAAGAAAGTGAAAGAAATTTTTCTAATAAAACTTTCTTACTTGAGTCACAAGTTGTAATACAAAGGTACTCATTATTTCCCTCAGTCACAGTCTCAATGTGATATCCATTTCCGCAAATATCTTTGAAACTTAGCAAGTTTCTTTATGACTTAGTCGAAAATAGTGCATCATTTATAATGAATTTTGTTCCTCCTAGGAATAATATAATAGTTGTTTTGGAGCCTTCAATCATATTGGTACTCCCAATAATGATATTAACATTGACCTGTTCTATTACCTGATGAGTAAAATAAGCCTTGCTTTTAAGAATAGTGTGCATGGTTGCACTAACTGTAAGACAAATATCTCCACTATTTATCCTGGTCATTCTTTTCAAAGGAAATAAAATATGTCAATATAAAAATTTGTATATAATTGAATATTTCAAAAAAAATAATACACATAGTTCTCACAGTGCATGTAATTCTAATTAGAATATCCAATAATATATAATAATTGTTAACAATCAAAATATGCAATTATTCACAAATTAATTACACAATTTAAACAAACTAAATCAGATAATTTATAATAACCATTAATGGACAAAAATAATCATTCAATCAAATTGATGTATCTTAAGCAATAAAAAATCAGTAAGGAGATATACATGTTAGATTATCACTGATTATTGCTAATTATAATGATATGCATTACTAAGTGTCTTATTGTACACATCCATTAATAAAAACACACACACACACACCCAAATATGAAATATGTTATGATCAATATAATTTAAGAATGCCACTCAAGTTGGTATCAAAATATTTAGAGAATAGTCATTTGTCATTTTAAAAAAACTTGAATATGATATTCACTTGAAACAAAAATATTAAAACATGGATTATAAACATAAATTTACAAGTTTCACACTTCATGGTTTCGTTATATGATCCAAATAATAACTGCAAAATATATTGTGTTATTTAGGCTCAATAGGGAAATTATGGTAATCGTTCCAATACCGGGAAATTATTACTATAACCTTTTAAACTCATTATAATACCATTAAATTATTGTAATCAACAGAGATGATAATCGAGACAAGGAAAGGAAAAGTAATACTTTTATTCAAGGCAATGAAAAAGAAATGACATCACTTTATCGACAAATAAATAAAAATTATTACCTTTATTCAATACTGGGATTAACTAAATTAAAAGGGAAAAAAAAGTAATCCAATAACTAGACATTTTCATCAATAATCAAGTGACCAATATTTCTATCAGGATCCTAAAAAAATAAATACATCAAGGTAACTAATATTAACCATGGCATGGCTGTCTGAATTGTCTTTAGAAACAAAATTTGCCTTTGCCATTTTTTCTTTGCTTGATGCTTAATAAATATCAACCAAGTGCCTTGTCATGCAACAGAAATGTGTCCAATAACCTTTTCCACCACAACGATAATATTTATTTTCTGAATTCTTACTTTGGGCATTATTCTTCCAATCCTTATTATGCCACTTCTGGCGGGACTTGTTCTTGGAAGAAGAAGGAGGAGCACCATGAAAGCGACCTTTCCTTTGACCACTTTTTTTTATTGAAACCACGATCTTTACCACTTCTTGGGTTATAATTCATCGCATTCGCTTCAGAGAACAGAGCAGAACCAACATGGTGAGCTTCATGATTTATCATGAGCAATTCATTATTTTGTTCAACCATAAAAAGGCATGAGATTAATTCAGAATATTTAGTAAACCTTTTTCTCGATACTACTACTGTAGGAGCATATTTGAGGCATGAAAGGTCGAGAATTTTTTTCCAACATATCATTCTCAGTAATATTTTCCCCACATAATTTCAATCTTGAGGAAATTCTAAACATTATAGAATTATACTCACTTGTAGACTTAAAGTCCTATAACCACAAATGCAACCATTCATATTGAGCTAGTGGAAGTATCACCATATTTTAGTGATCATACATTTCCTTCAAGATCCTCCAAAGATCTGCATGAACTTTTAGAGTAATACATTCAGTTTTTAATCCTTCGCGGAGATGGCGATGAAAGAAAATCACAGTCTTTGCTCAATCCTTCAAGGACGAAGCATTTCCTTGTTTGATGATATCTCCAAAACCCATTGAATTGAGGGGAATTTCAACGTCTAGGTTCCAAGATAGGTAATTTTTTCCCAAAATATCAAGAGCAACAAATTCAAGGTTTGAGAGGTTTGACGTACTTTCAGCCTCCTTTTCTAGAGAGGTAGGGCCTCATACTGATAACGTGTTTAAAATAATGAGAATAGAGAGAAAGAAAAAATGAGAAGAGAAGATCATATTCTCTATTGCTTTCAGTGTTTTAACAATCTGGCTCTAGGTCTTTATTTACAAACCCTTGAGTGCAATACAATTGGAATGATTTATAAAATCATATTAATTAACAATAAATAGGATCCTAATCAATCACCAGAATCTATTAATGGACATCCACATAATATCGAATTTATAACAATTTTTTGTAGTTTCTATTTATACTATTTTTGTTTTGTAAAAGTTTAAAAATGTAAAATAGAGAAAGCAAAAACATGAAGTAATAAAATTAATCAAGCCTTAGAAGCTAAAGAATTTTCAAATTGTTTGCAAATAATCAATCTATCTATTATTTGTTCTTACCTGTAAGTAGAGGTAAGAATGCGATAACTCTAACGTCCGTGCAATTGGGGAATGGTTACTTACGAAGACACTCTAACACTCAAGTCAATGGATGAATAAGATGTACAGTGGTAAAATATGTGATAATAATGGAAATTAAGTATCATACAGGGGGTATTAAGCCCCCTTATATAGTGAGTGGTAACCCCTACTGAATCAGGAGATAATCTTCCTTAAGTAATAGAGATATTCCAGGGATTTTGCCAATGTTAGATACATTTCATTTTAGCAGAAGATATGATTTTATATAGAAGATACAGTGAGATAACGAGAGATATGGAGGGATAATGGAAGATCCTATGAGAAATTTAGCAGATATACTCACTAAATTAGGGAGAATCTCTAGAGGATGTCAACACCATGGGGCCAACATACGAAGCCCCCTACCTCAAGCTTTCCAAGGTTGGGCCGAGGTCGAGGTTTTTGGCTTATATTTCCAATCCAGTACATAGCCCCCGAGCTTGGTTGAAGACCAAGTATACTAGACCAAGTAGTTATAGGCCAACATGTTTAAGTTGAGGATCATGCCAAGCTCAAATGAGTCAATATGTCATGTGTAAGTGATGGCTGTGGGAGAACGTGTGTTAACATATGTCGTATTCTAAACAGTGGGCAATCACGCCTCATTAGTGTGAGATCATGGGGTCACATGCACACCATCTGATTAAAATGATGAGCCCCCTACCATTAGATGAAATGAAGATCTCAGATGTGTTGCTAAGTAAAGGATAGCGTATTTAGCAGTTAGATGAGCTCGTATTGGTTCAAAAATTAAAGAAAGAAATTCAAAGTTCATTTTTACAACTTTCCTTTGTTGTTCTTCGCATTTTCTCTCATTTGTTGTTGGTCCAAGCTTTTATTTTGTCTTCTAGATTTTGATTTCTTCAATTTTCAATTGATGGGTTTAATTCTTTTCTTCTTTCTCTGATCACTAGAACCTAGGGTAGGCGACTCTATTTCCCTTGCTTTTTTTTTGGGGGTTTGTTATCAAAGTTATCTTCGACTAATAGCTTGTTACGACCCCTAATGGTTCTTGTAATCAGATAACGATGTTGCAGATTGAGTCTGCCTTGTATATTTTTTTTATTTTTCTTATAAGGTTATCCTCGTCAAGATGAAACATTTGTTTGTTGAGAAACTTACTTTTTCCAAGGGTAGCTCGATTTTATGTGCTCTGAGGATAGTTCAGACATGGATTTGAGGATAACCCGGCATGCACGTCAAAGAATGCCAAATGGTAACTTGGGAGCTTATCCCAAGGACCATCAGTCTTATGTGCTCCCAAGACAACTCGGATATGGATCCAAGGATAGCCTGGCGTGCACATCAAAGAGTGTCGATTTACCCTAGGTACCATCGGTCTTATGTGCTCAGGGGACAGCTCATATGTGGATCCAAGAATGGCTCAGAATGCACGTCTTTTCACCTGAATGAGAATGTTAGCATGAAAAGTATGAAGGAACAGGTTTGTAAAGACATAATGTATTATTTAAAGAAATAGGATAGAGATTACATCAATGATCACCTATATGGCACTAAAGTATTCAACTTTCACACAATCATGCCTTGTTAGAACCTTTGTTGGTAAAACCCAGTGGGATAAAACCCAACTAAAGGAAAAAGAGTGCATCTATCATGTGAGATTAAAGGTGTTAAATTCTAGCCATAGTCTCTTCTAAAAGACGTGGCATTCCATATCCTGGGCAATTCTTGTCCAAATAGCTCAATAATCTTATAAGCTCCTCGATCGATGTCAGCTATGACTAAGAATGACCCCTCCCAATTTGGAGCTAGCTTGCCTTTTCCTAGGGGTTTTCTCTTGGCTTCGAATTTTCTTAGGAGTAAGTCACTGACTTGGAACTTTTAGGGATCGAGCTTTATATTGTATGCTCGTGCAACTCATTGTTGCATGCTTAATCCCTAATGCGTGCCAATTCCTTGTCCTCTTCAATGAGGTCTAGTTTAGCTCTCCTATTCTCTAGGTTTGTTAGTTCTGAGAATGTCATCCAATGAATGCTAGGTTGGGTGACTTCAACTATAAGCATTACCTTGCTCCCAAAGATGAGCTTGTATGGTGTTTCCTAGTTGAGGAGTAGGTGGTTTGTATGATATCCCCAAAAGATAGCTAGGAGTTCCTCTGTACACAATCTTTTTGCCTTGTCAAGCCTTTTCTTCAAGCTTGTGAAAATTACCTTGTTGGTTGCTTCTGCTAGGCCATTAGTTTGGGGATGTTTGACTGAGGTGAAGATGTGCTTGATGTGAAAGTTGTCATAAAGCTCTTTCAACCTTCGGTCTATGAACCGAGTTCTGTTGTTGGTGATTAAATCTCTAGGGAGTCCAAACCTATTGGTTATCCCATATGGGTGGTGGGGTAAGAATCCACTCATGAGTCCATTGACTCACCCCTCTCCCTTCATCCTTATAGCTACAGTTACAGGTCTAATTATCGTTTCATCACCATTCCAGTAGTCTACAGCTTTCCCATTGATGAGCTTTAATTTGCAGTGAGGCTTACTTTAGGATTATGTTAGATTAGAGGGCTCTAATAGTTATTCATATAGGATCTGAGCCATGCTAATTTTATGATTATGTATTTATGTTCAGAATTTAATAGTATCCTTTTATGTTTTCACCTTTCAAGTATGGATTTAAAAATGCATATTGTGATTAAGATCATGTAGCAAAACGGTTATGTATTTATGTTTTGGATTTCAAGCATTGAATTGATTTGCGAATTATGACTATGATTATAAAATGAAACAGTCTATGATTTCACAAATTGTAGCAGTACGTGTTAAATATTAAGATGATTTCAAATAGTATGCCTTAATAGAGAAATCGAAAATGGTTTTGTCAAAATTGTATGAAAATCACATTAAACTATGCATTCGGTTAGTCATGTTACTCAGGAAACTTATGTAGGAACCCAATCCCCAACGGGCTGGTCACATTCCAAAGTCAGGTCGTGACACATCAGCACACTCTAACAACTCTATGGACATTGAGAGAGTAAACAAACTTGACAAAACCATGAACATTAACACCCTAACTCACAAACATAGAGGAAAGAGGAGAAACCGAGCATAAACCATGAACAAATTCTTACCTTGGAGATTGGAGGATCAAGGAAATTGAAGAGGAGTGAAAAGGGGGAAAAAAGGATAAGAAGGGTGTATCATTCACTTTTTTTATGAGTAGTATTGATTGGGGCTTGAGTTTACATAGAGGGAAGAATGCTATAATGAAACTGTGTGATTTTGGGTTTCTGATGCACGAAAACATGCGTCTATACATTTTATTATGCGTTTGCAAGTTTCCAAAATATGTGTCTCTATACACCCAAAAACAAGGGAAAAACCACACCCCATATCTGTGTGTTTTCATTAAACATCCATGGGATCCAAAATCCACGTCTACATGATTTGTGTAGATTCTGGCCTAAGCCTAGGGGAAGGCCTTTCGGCCCCAGGTGGTCTTCGTATCGGTACCTAAACCCGGAATATTACAATTTATTAATAACTCATATACAATTTACGAATAGTTTGTTTTACTATTTACTTCTTTATTACACATATATAATTTAAAACTGTATATCCACTCGGTTCAATTGTCCACGCAACTACACGAGTCATAATCTAGTAATATATAATAGCATGATAGTGGCTTTGAAATTTTTTTCCTACCATTAAAACTATTGGTAATTTGATAATTAATAGCTCTCTATAATTAATTAATATTTAGCTGATTTTTAGCATAATGTGAAACAATCATATTCTAATTTTAAATCAGCTTTTGGTTTATCAATTAAGAAAATAATATCACATGATTTTATATAATTTTAAATTTCATATATCAATATAATATCGCAATTTCAGTTGTCATAAATTAATTATTAAAGTGATCATAAATGCTTTTTTGTACGTGCATAAATGCTTCATTATTAATTAATCAATTGTAGATATTGTAATATTTCAATATATATATATATATATATATATGAAAATCATAAAAATTAAAACAACATAATGGAATACATATTACAAAATGGATAAAGTTATTGGTAGTTTGATGATTAATAACTCTATATAATTAATTGATATTTCACTGATATTTAGCATAATGAGAATAAATTATAATCTAATTTTAAATTAATTTCTGATCCATCAATTAAGAAAATAATATCACATGATTCTAGGCAATCTTAAATTTGATATACAAGTATAATATCATAATTTTGGCTATTATAAATTGACAACTAAATTAATCATAAATACTTCCTTATAAATTAACCAATTATAAATATTATAAAATAAATTATGATTCAATATATATATATATATATATATATATGCAAGATCACAAAAATTAAAACAACCTAAATAACATAGTGATTTGAAATAAAAATATTATCTATCTATATATTAATATTTATTTATATTTATATTTATATATTATCTATATAACAGAAGATTTCATCATACTAGAATTGATGAGGTGGCATCATATGGTGTTTTTGGTTTTCCTCCAAAAATGCCACCAATAATGATGTCCAATCATAAAATTCCATCACCAATTATACCTAATCAAATTTATTCATTTATTTTATTTTATTTTCTATACATAATACTTATACTATAAAAAGTTTCTTCAAAATTATTTAAGATATTTATATTTACATGATAAATTAAAAGAAAATTATGATAAAATAATTTTGTTTAGAGACCTCCAAGTTAGTCCCTAATAGTTTTAGTCTCGAACAAGTTGGCCCTTAACAATAGGAAAATATCAACTTGGTTCCAAATTGTCAAATGTCGAACACTTATTGGTCTCTGGATAAAAATGTTAACAACGTTAGTGTGCTTAAGCAAAACGATGTCATTTTGCATTATCAGTACAATAAGAAAAAAAATTTCATCCCTTATTATTACTTTCCTTTATTCACCCTCTTCATTCTCACCACCACCGCCACCACAAACTACAAGCAAAATAGCCCCACAATCAAAAGCCACAACTACAACCACCATGCCACCAACATAACCATTACACAATCTTTAACAATCCATCCCACTCCCAAACAACAACAAACATAAACCCAAATCCTCAGCCAAATCTCAATAATAGAACCAAAAAGTAAAAAAAGAAAAAAGAAGGAAGAAGAGTTTATCTTTGTCGCAACCTCCCTTCCATCTCATTGTTGCAGCCATAATTATCATAGCCAGATCGGACTAGCTAGCTCGGACCGCAAATCGATGAATCGACCATTAGTACAGCTCGGTTCCATGACTGAATCAGTTCTATAACTAAGCCAGTTAACACTAATCAAACCTTGGGCAAATTGGCCGAGTGAAAAGCAAATCGTTCTAGCCTAAACCATGCCTGGGTGAAATGCCATGCCACTAAAGAAATTTTTGAATTTTCACAAAAAGTTCAACAGTGGGGTTAAAACCCCTTTTGGTAAATGCAAGGCATGGCATCGCAACCACTAAACTGGGCAAGCTTTTGTTAGTTTGTTTCATTTTTTCATATATATTATATATGTAGTATCATTATATTATATTTTTATATATTAATTCAATTATATTTGGTTGAACCAGTAACCCAGCACCTTGGCCGAGTCAATCACCGGGTCAAATCTAATAACTATGGTTGCAACCTCGTTAGCTGTAACCTCCACGTCACTACCAGGTTATGAGCCCACGAAGCCACGAGGCTCTGAACAAAGGTTGTTGCCTACTTTATCAAATTAAAAATTATTTCAATGCTAAGTTGCACAAAAAATATAGTAAAGGGCACAACCTATATCGTCTCTCAAGAAGGGAAAATTAGGGGTGTTGAAGAATAAGATTTAAGCAATTTAAATTAAAAGATAATAACAACAGTGAATAAAGCACTAGTGCAAGGTATTCCTAGGATTAGAAATTGATTATCATTGACCAAATATTAAACCCAATGGTGGCTATTAATAATTAATTACTAGCAATTTTACTAGTGATCGATTGACCTCTAGGATTTGATCAGTGCAAATAACTAATAAACGAGATCTCAATTTATTTAAAAATCATATTAATTTAATAAGCCAATTGCTATCACTTAATTGCCAATTGGAAAGTTAATTCTAATATTCTCCCTCAAACATAAACCAATAGATTTATCAATTTATGCCCAAAGGGTTTCCCTAAATGACGATCACCAATTTAGTTATCCCAATAAAGATTATAGCAATCACCACAATAATTATAGGAATAGAAACTGCAGAACATTAAGAAAACCAATGCATTTAATATCAAAAAAGGGTCTCAAATATTATCTCAATCCTTCCGAAAACCCTTACACTAATAAAAGAAATCTACTCCTCCATCTCTGGAGGATTACAACAATGATGATAAGAGAGAACTTGAAAATAATAGCAATAATTTTTGCCACAATCTTCAAGACAAAACACCTTCACTAATAGAATCCCTAAGAGAGAGAAGAATAAAGAACAAGAAGATGTAGAGAGAAGATGGAATCCCTAAGGAGTTAAGTTCATTTAGTTTGAATTAAAGTCAATTAATTTGAATTTCAAAAGCCAACACATTTCCTTAAATTAGGGAATTGGATACTATTTACCTTTTTGACTTTTTAATGTCTTAAGACCACTTTGATTTTAGAAAGGGATTTAGCTTTCTTTAAGTAATTTTAAGCTCTAATTAACCTCAATTAATTATTTTAACTCAAAATTGATAATTAAAATTAATTAATCTTTAATTAGAGCTTAATATTGCCTATGTTTCCTTAATCACACAATTAAGCTTCTTAAGTGCTTAATTCAGGGGCAAAATGATAATTTTTCATAAAAACTCCCTAGGGCCACTCGGATTTATACCGACATCATATATTCCTTAAAAATAACATTCCAAACTTCTGAGTGAAGTCCAAATTCAATCGGTAATTAATTCTGTGTTAATTAGCTGCGGGGATATTTTGGTAATTTCACTTGGAAAAACCAAAAACTGGGATTTTCATTATGCATAACACAATTAATCCTCTTCAATCATAAAACCAACCTCTTAAGGCAGCAATGATCGACTGTCTCGATTCCTAAAAAAACGACTCCAAAGATTTTGATTATTTATACATAGGAAAAAATCAGGGCGTTACAAGGGGTGCGGTTGGCTCCCGCCAAGAAAAGTCAAGGGAAGGAATGCTGCTGGAAGTGTGAGCAGCTATTGAGAAAAGGGGAGGGGAAGAATGGGATAGAGGCAGCATTGAGACCTCCCATAGAAAATATCTGTTTCTCTAACTCACTAACTCTCTCCTCCTGAAAGATTATTTTTGGTCAAAGAAACTAGTTTCATTTGTTCACTCGATAGGCCAACTACCTGTAAGATAAAAGATTATAAGAGCCGTCCACAGTCGAAAGAGGTTCAATGGCCAAGTAAAACAAAAAATTACATAATATTAGAAATAAAATTCTGCCAAGCAATAAAGACTCTGCAAGCTACATCTAATGCCATCATCTAGTAGGAAAAAGAATAAAGATACACACAGGTTAACCTACCTTACAATAACTGTCAGAGTTTACCTGCAATTAATGCTTCATTATATGCTAATCCTGAAAGACTTACAAGGGCATGAGTTACAAGTCACAAATTGAGCGCTTTTTTGTTTTTTCTAGAAAACATTGAGCCTCAAACGTGAACTTGTATGTTAAGATAATGAGCCTTAAGGCCTAGTTTGCGGATACTGTTGATATTGGACTGATGCTTTTCTTAGGGCTGAATGATAAGTGTAGCCCAGTATAGAGAGCATCCAAAGACAACCAATTTAACTCATCTTACCAGCCCATTTAAAAAAAGAAAAAAGACTCATCTGGCGTCATACCCCTTTTTTTAACCTTTACTAAAGATACGACACACCTAACAATTCGCGAGCCATTATTTCACGTGCGTGACTAATAATTTGGCCACTAACATTGAAAAAGACGTAAAAATGAAGCAAAGTAAATTGTACTGAGTTTTTGATTCTACAACTCCCTGATTATGGTTATAGTTATCTCCTGCAGTTTTGACGGATGGTCCTATATTTGATTTTCATCTCCCATTTTTCTATCATTTCTAAAAAAATTTCAAGCATTATTCAAAATGAGTTATTTGATTCGTGTAATGGATAAGGAGATAATAAAAAATAATTTATTAATTATTATAAAAAATAAATAATAATTTATTTAAATATATCTTATGGAAAATTAAGCATATAAATTTATTCTAAAAGTAAATTAATAATTGAATAATTAAATAAGTGGATAAAATATAAATGTGTCATTCTATTTTATATCTTATATTGAATATCATATTTATAAAATTAAAAATATCTTAATAAATGACCCATAACTAACAATAAAGAGCCTATTTTATGAAAATTTTATCCATTTTAAAAGTTGAAATTACTGAATAAAGAAAGAGAATAAATGAATAATTTTACTGTATCATTAACCATTTATAGGGATGACAATATAAGTATCCATGAGAAAGTGGATATGTCTCGCGCTTTCTGTCACCGTTTAGAATTTTGTCTCTCATTCACATCCTCATCCCCCTTATGGATTCCCATTTTCCGTGGGGATTTTAAATCCATATGGTATTCAATGGTTTATTAACAAATTTCAAAAAGAGAAAAACTTTAAAAATATTCTACAAGTTGAAATATAAATATCCATAATAACAAATAATATTAATGCAACATAATCCAAATTAAAATTAAAAATATATACGTAATATAAATATAATAAAAATAATTAAAAATAAAAATATGTTATCCCTGTCCCTATGCCGTTTTACGAACGGAGACTTAATCTCCATCGATCATCTCTATGAAGATAAAATATGTGCCAATTCCTTTCCCCATTAGGTAATTCCCGTATATACCTGTTTTTAATTTTTTTTATCATCCATAGCGTTTATATCTTTTTAGTAAATTAAAATATTTAATTTATAAAATATAAAAACATATTTTCTAAATAATAAAAGTAACACATAAATTCAATTTATATGATTTCAATTACAAGTCCTTTCCTTGTACATCCTTTTGATAAATTAAAATATCAATTTTAAAATATATGTTGTAATTAATGTGTAATAATTAATAAAAAAATTATTTATATTTCTAATTTATATATAATCAATTATTAGAGTAGTTTATCAATTATAATATTTTTTCAATAAAAAATAATATAATTATTTACTTTTTAAAATTTAAATAAATATTTAATATCATTATTAAAGAAGTGTAAATTATAGAATTAATTTTTTAAAATTTATAGAATTAATTTTTTAAAATTTATAGAATTGATTTTTTAAAATATTTTAATCTTAAAAAATTGAAGGTATTTTTTTTGTAAAAAAATTAGTGTGAAAAAAATTATGAAATTGATAGATTGGAATGTTTAAGTTATAAAAAATTAAATAGAATATAGTGATACACGTAGATAGAAAGTTTTTTTGTATTATGATTTTCAAAAATTCTACATTTGAAATTAAAAAAATTTTCTAACTCCATCTTCATTTAGAATTTTGCCTTCATTCTTATGCACATCCCAATCATGGGTTCTCATTTCTCATTTCACATGGAGATTTGAATCTCTATTGATATTTATGCGTTTATTAAAACATTTCAAAAAGGAAAAATTTTAAAAATATTTTGAACTTCAAAACACAAATATCGATAATAACAAATACTACTAATACAACACAATTATAATAGGTTTGTTATCATTAATACTATAATTATATATATAAAATTTTTCTAGTATAACATATTGAATTATAATTTTTTATTCTATTTTATTTTTTATATTGATTTTGTTAATAATGGTAGAGAGATATCAAAGTATGATTGGAAAAAAATTGATAATTAAAGGGTAAATTAAATTAAAAAACTTACTTTAATAATATGATTGGGGAGTAAAACTATGAGTAACTTTTCCATAAATAAGTATTATGTGTAAAATTACACTTAGAGTACATCCACAAAAATTTACATTCCATTTCTACCCTTTAACCAAACATACCCTAAGTGTTAAGATTATGAAAATAGTATGGTATAATTTTTCTATGAATAATATATGGAAGACTTTTTATATGATGAGTCTTAAAGATTAGTATTATATCAATTATTATCATATTTAATTAAGAATAAATTATTATATTAGTATTATAAAGTGTCTTAAATATTTGATTAAGAATAAATTTGATATAAATTGAATTTTGAATTATTATCATATCAAAATCAATCAATTAGCAATTCATTAATAATTTGACCTATCTGGTTTCTTTATAAAAAATATGTTGATTTTAAAGTTTATTTATTTTAAAAATATTTTCTTTATAATTTTTTACATTGCCTTCATAATGTGAGACTATTAATGGTTCTTAATTTAATTATAGATCATAACTATATTAACATGGGTTCTCTCTTAGTGCAAATTATAGTATTTAATTATTATAATATTTAATTTCGTAATGATTGTAATATCTAATTTTATTTCATATGAAAAATAACTAATAAGTAAATTATAAATTAATTTTTTTAAAAAAATTTAGACATAAAAAATGAGAAAAGTGGGGCCTAAATCACTGTATGAATGACATGTAAAACCTAAATCACTATATAAATGACATGTGTAATAATTTTCATGAAATGAATCTGAAATATTAGTATAGTAAATTTATACAATCAATAAATTTTATACTTAATCTTAATCATTAATAACTTCTAATTATAAGTAAGATTTCTCATAAATCTTTATCATTTTTTTTCTTTTTAAAATCTTCTCCAATTTTTTTAATTTTTTTCAACACTAAATTTGTTTTCAAAAATTCATTCAAATCTTTTAAAGTATAAAATTATCAAAATTATCATGAATTGTATGATTGATTTTTTTCAAAATTCATTCAAATCTGTTAAAATATAAAATTATTAAAATTATTTATAAAAATTTAGAGGTTATTGAATGTATAATGTTATGACCATCCCAGTGATCCCAGGATTTTCATTTTCACCTGCATATATATATAAATTTTTTTATTGAATTAACATATTCTTGATCTTCAAATCATTAAATTAGTCTATATATATAATCAAATAATGTCATCACTAATAACACAAAAAAATATTATGCCTTTAAATAATTAAATTCATCATAATGTTATTGTTAATAAAAAAAGGTAAATGATATAACGTAGCGTATATATTTTACATCTTTCTTATAATTTATATACTTAATTTTATAAATTTAATATAATAGTATTCAAAAGAAAATCACCACTCACATCAAATATAAAAATTTTAGATGTGAAATTAATTTATCAATATAATTCATGATTTAAGCATCATAATCATCAAAGATATTTAATTAATATAATGCAATCCTATTATTAAATACTAATGATTATCAATGATATGCTAATAATATATAATAATTACAGTTTTATTTTTTTCAAAAAATTAATGGACAACTTTTTAAAAGATGTGGACTCTAAAATATTCTCATTGCGACACGTGTAAACTTTTCCTCAAACGACTCTAAAATAATTTGGTAATAATTTACGCGCATGACTAATAATTTGGTCACTAACATTGAAAAAAACAAAAAAAATGAAGCAAAGTAAATTGTACTGAGTTGTTGAGTCTACAGCTCAATAATTATAGTTATGGTTGTCTCCTGCACTTTTGAAGAGTGATCCTGTATTCGACTTTCATCTCTCATTTCCCTATCATCTCTAGAAAAATTTCCAGCATTATTAAAAATAAGATTTATAGTATTTGAACTTAGTGATTATAAACACCCCAATATTTAGTTATGACAATTTAAACAAATGTAGATGTTAATCAGGTAAGTGTTGAATTAACATGCTTCTTTCAATAATAAATATGTGGTAGGATTACAATTTAAATAAGTATATATTTCAGTTTAGATACTCATCAAGGTCAATACTTATATAATTAGTATTTACACCTATTTAAATCGCAATCACCAAATACTTGAGCGACTATGTTTGAATAACATTTGCCATAACATTCATATGAAAATATAAGGGGGCCTGGCGGTCACTGGTCTCCAATGAGAAACGAGATAGCATGGACATGTTGGTATTATTAAATCCATGTGCATTCCCTTAACTAATAAGGATGTTTGTGTATGGCAGAATAAACATTAAAAATATGAAAAAGTAAAGCGAAAGAAGTTGCGAGAAGAATTGGTCTGTCGATGAGATGAGATGTTCGAGCCTGGGTAGTCAAAGCAAAGACAACAACCACTACATGCCATCGAGTTGTCATGAAATAACCTTTTCTAGTCATTCATCTGCTGCGTGACCATGCTATCCTTAATGCCAAAAAGTTGAAAAAGGAAAAGTGCACCACCCAACATGCATGCATTAAAAATTATAAACTAAGGAGAGTAATGACCAAATGATAGTCGTTAGATGTAACTTAAACTTTAAGGCATATATAACTAACAACCCCACCAGACACCCGTTCTGCATCGGAATTCCACTCACCAAAAGAGCAAAGTTAAGGGTTATTACGGCCAAACCCAATCTGCAAAGACAGATAAGTCTCTGATTTCAGATTATCTGTCGGATTAAGCTTTAATAAAGGTATTCCAAGAAAATAAAGCGATTTGCTCAATTCAACGTAATAAGTCATTTTGAGTCTTAAGAATAAAAAGGCACGCTGGAATTTTAGATTACATCGCCGATGAGACTCCACAACAACGAACAGTTAATCGGGTGGTATTATTTTTGGTCTCGACATATTCGGATTCTGTTACTAGGAATCCAATATTTCAACTTGACCTCACAGAAGGTACCTTAAGCAAATAGGAGTCTCTCAACAGAAATATTTTTCATTCGTAGGGCTTAAACTCAAAATCTCAGTTAAGGGATCAACATACTTGTCACATTGACCAATTCCACGATGGTTGTTTATTTTGATTTTTGAAACTATATAGGGAGTTATTTTGGTTAAACTTTATAATATGAGTAATTGGTTTATAATTTTGTAATTGTAAATCACCTAAATTTCTCGTAGACAGCAAATCACAATAAATTAATAATTTAAGTTTTATAGCTGTAATTGATTTGAGTTAAAATTATTATTTTTAGGAATTAATTTGATTTGATGATTGACAAACTAGTATCAAGTTTTTTATGTCTATTTCAACCAATTCTGAAATCAAATAGATTGCTATTCATTTTTTTTTCCCATTGAGGGCATATATTTACGGGACATATATGATAGTTCACAATTACGAGTCGGAACCTAATTAATTACATTTTAAACTTTAAGATATTAAAGATTTAAAGTCACTCCTGTATTAAGCAATTTAAGGATCGAAACCAGGGATTAACTCAGGAATCAATGTACTCACAGTGAAATGAATATTATTTCGATACCCAAAAATATCTATTCCATTATTTTTAAATATGATAGTGCTCTAATGATAATGGAGTGAGTATTATTTATGGGTTAAATATTATTAGAGTTGTGTTATTTATGTTTATATGATGTGCGACACCGTGCCGACTCACACCCCATTTATATTAGATAAGATATGGACCCATTCAAATAAGGTTTTCATTCATTTAATAGTGAATAAGATGTAAGCGGCACTATATCCATGATTAGGGGTGTTCAAGACCTGGCCCAGTCCCTTAACCTGTCCTGACCCGAAGCTTATTGGATCGGGTTTGGGTTCTTAGATTTTACCCGGAACAATTTTTAGGTCAGGTTCGATCATGCTTTGAGTTGACCTGACCAGTTCGAAAGTCAAAATTTCTTTTATAGTATTTTTTTTATAATAGCTAATGATAAATTATAAAAATTTATGTTTAAATTAATACATTTTAGATAACTTGATATTATTTTTATAGTAAAATAATTTATTTTAAAATATGTATCTCAAAATATTTCTTAAATTTTATTCCTTATTTGTAAAATTTTATAATTTTATTATGTATAATATTAAAATCTTTATAATTTGTTTAAAAATTAGGTTGGTCTAACCATTTATTAGATCATTATCAGATCAAATTTTAATTTTAAAAAATAACCCTATCTAAAAATCAGATCAAATTGGATTTAATTCAGCCCGACCTGACCCGACTCTTTTACACCCGTATCCACGATTACCAATATTCATATAGAAGTGCTCTCAATCGCTCTCCCCATAAAACTTGCTTTTGGGCTTAGCTTAGCTAGCCACCATTATCACCCACCCCTGGCCCTCCTCTGCAAAGCTCAAGTAAGTGCCTTGTGCTGTTCTGTGCTGCCACATGCTAAAAGGCCAACACTCTTCCATGCTTGCAATAAATCGTTTGGGACGCCTAATGGAGTAGCAGTTGAAGCATGTGCTGCCGCATGCTCTGGTAATGTTGTCTCCCTCAGCAATGGTCTTCGTGCCACTTTCACTGATATTGTTATAATAATAATAATAATAATAATAATGGGGTGTTGCCAATGCCAATGGTTAGTGCCTTCTTCTTCTTTGGATGCTCCTCCTGCTCTCGGGTTTCGAGAGGGTTTCTCTCACTTTGTCTAGCAAAGCATGAACAAAGTGACGTTCACTTGAAGGAATGCTTCTTCTTCTTTTTATTATTATTATTTTTTTCCTTCAAAATGAGGAGATTTCCCTTTCTGTTTTTGACATTTTGCGTAACCCAAATGGCTGTACAAGGGTGAGTAGCAGTAAAATTGAGTTTGCTGAGTATTGGTCTGTTTCAGACAGCCTATGTGTCAGAACAACTTTTTTTTTTTTCCTGTCCTTTGTTTTTTCTTCCAAAAATTTCTCCTGATATTTAGACTCTTTCTTACTGACTTGAGAGACTCATTTTCAATTTGTGTTGCAGCAGAATTGTTTATGCTGTGCAAAACAGTGGTCTGTCCCAGACAGCTTAGTTCTATGTCAGAACAATTGTTTTCATGTCTCTTTACTCCCCCCCCCCCCCCTCTCCTCTTCCTTCTCTCTTTTTTTAATTTCTAGATTTTCTGAACAATTTTTGAGCCTTTGTCACAGACTTCTGAGAACTATTTGAATTTCTCTTGGGATCTCTAAATTTTTGTTTGCAGCTCTTTTTCTGTTTTAACTTAGTACCTATTTAGTTTGGTCATGGAAATGGGATGCATTGTGCGCTTCTTCTCCAATTTGAGGTTTTTTATGAGTGCAATGCACATACTGTTTTCCGGATTCTGGGCTAGTTATAGGGATTTTATCAATTCAAGCAAGAAAAATATAGGAAAATCAACGGAGTCGGATTTAAGTTTGTTCATGTTTGTAGCGTTGTGGGTATGAGGACTGTGAAATATTTTAAATTGCAGATTTAGTACTGTCTTTATTTATTCCTTGTGATTTATTTAGTATTTATTTGTTTTTGTAGGTGAGAATCTTTGGTTGTTGAAAAATCTGAGGATGCAAAGATTTTTGAATTACCAGAATCTATTAATGAAGCAGACAAATTGAGCCCTTGACATCACAAAGATCATTTTATAGCAAACTTGAAAATATATAGGATATCAATTAAGGGAGGTTTGTTTTGGACACCTTTGTGACTTTTGAGCTTCTTAATTCATAGGTTATTGTGACCGGACTGTGATCAAAAGGAAGAATATTTTATGCAATATGCTTGTCTTCTTGTGGAGTATGAATGCAATTGGCTGATAGGAATGGAGAAAGTTTCTGCTGCATAAACTTCTCAGGCTTTTTTCTTTTTCTTTTTCTAAGTGGCCACTGCTGATCTTTTTGGAAAATTAGTATAACGTTGTTGATTGGGTTCTCTTTGGTATCTCCTATCTTCAGCTGTGGAAAGTGTAATTAAGCAATCATCTTGGTAAGATGGGCTGTGTTTTGTCAAGTTTGGATGAGGATGAGAAGGTTGGCAACTGCAAAGAGAGAAAGAAGCTAATTAAACATTTAGTCAATATTAGAGGGGAGTTTTCTGATTCCCTTTTAGCCTATTTGAAAGCATTGAGGAATACTGGTGCCACCCTTAGGCAATTAACTGAGTCTGATGTTTTAGAATTTGATACTGCCTCTAATGGCTTGGCTGCACCACCTCCACATGCCCGTTTTCGCCCTTCATCCCCTCTGCGACCACCTCCACCGCTGCCTCCACATATTGCTGACGAAACTATCTCTGAGAATGATTACGAAAATGGTCCTGCTGTGCCATCCGATGCAGGTATGGGCTCCTGGATATTTTCAACCACTGATCCAAATTTTGAAATAGTAGATTTAAATGAGGAAGAGAACTGGGAAGAAACCAAAACAGAATTTGAGGATGAAGACCAAGAAGCAGAAGCTGTTGGGAATGTTGTAAGATCACGTAGTGGGAAGCAACCAATTGATGATAGTTCCTGTGCAATAAGCTTGTGTAGAAAAGACACTACAGCTCACATGGTGGTCAGTAGAAAGGAAAGAACTTTGGAGGATATAGTTAAAGAGTTAGATGATTATTTCCTCAAAGCATCACCATGTGTAAAGGAAATTGCTGTTCTAATTGATAACAATGGAGGAGATACTCTTCTGCGGCAGAATTCTGGGCATCGCTATGGTAAGGCTACATTCTATGCCATTTAGTGCTATGCAAGGTCCATAGTGATAGGTTAGGGTGTTGCAATTGGCTGGCCCTTACCTTTTGTCTCTCCTGAAGAACAATGGATAAGGGCTTAGTCATAAAAACCATGATATCTTAAAGAAGAAAAGATGATGGTAGAAAACAAGAGTGAAGATTGGAGAATATGTACGGCAACTGGCATGTCACTCAATATTAGCTATCCCGTAACATGCTAGCAGTCATCAATTGATTGATTTGACAAACATGGAAACTTTAGGGCCTGTTTGGTTTCATTTTACAGTTTTCAGTTTTCATTTTCAATTTTCTAGTTTTTTAGATTTTGTGAACGAAATACTGAAAATTCTGAAAACTACAAAATCCAGTTTTCAATATTTCCTTTACAAAATCCTGAAAACTAAAAAATTGAAAATGAAAACTGGAAATTGAAATCAAACAGACCCTTATGTTTTCGCAATTTTTCTGAATTTCATCCATCAACTATTTTTTATTCCAGCTTCAAATTCAATCTTCATATGTTAATTTTCTGTCATGAACCCTGTTCTGTGGCAGACTTATAGCTGATTTTATTTTAGACTTCATTCATTTCCTCTTTGGTACATGTAGCAAGGTTGTTTTTGACTTTGGCTATGTCATTTGTAGTGAAGAGAGGCAATTCTGCAAAGGTCTTCAGTATACTGTCATGGAGTAGGAATTCTAAGTCACCCCAGTCTGCCAGAGACACCGCTGAGTCTTGTGGTCCTAGTGGACCATGCAAGCCTGGGGCTCATTGTGCCACACTTAAAAAATTATATGCAGCAGAGAAGAAACTTTTCAAGGCAGTGAAGGTAAGCCAATAATATAACCAATGAGCTATCCAGGTTACGAGCTTTTTTAAATCTGTGTTCAGTGCAAATGTGAAGCAAAGTCATATGTTCAATTAATCTAGCTCATATCTGACTTTATAGTAAGGAAATTATAAAGTTGCCAATGTGGTGTGTAATGTGACCCATAATTTCTGGGACTGTATAAATAGGCAGACTACCATTTAATGCAAAAGAAATTTAGGAAGAAAAAGATCAGGTACTGAACTTCAAGGCATATAGCTCCAGAACTGTCTTTCTTTTGAAAAGTGAAAGGGTGACAACATAGAGAAGAATAAGTGGAAGGTCTTGAATATTGAATATTAGTAATGCACTCACCCCTGAAGCTCTACAAGTAACTAATTTTCAATTTTATAGCACCTTCCTATACTTTCCTAAATTCCTCAGCACTCCCCCCTGCAGCTGAAGTTCAATAAGCTCTTACTTCAACAACATCAACCAGACTGACCAAGCTTTGTCCCACTAGGTGGGCGCAGCTATGTGGATCATTAAATGCAATTGGGCTCTTCCAAAAAATCAATTTTTCAGTAAAACTGTTTAGAGAATGGTCTTTCCATTGGTTTATCTTAATGTTTTCTTTGGTTTTCCTATACCCTATGCAATCAAATTATCATCCATTTGATCCACTTCTCACCGGAACCTCTATCTCTATTGGTTCTCTTCTCCCATGAGGTCATTCAAATTATCTTAATGTTTTCTTATATTTCCTCTTATCACTCCTAGCATTCTCATCTTCACTACACCTATCTTTTTGCTCTTGTCAGAACTTTGCTGCGTAACATTTACTATCATGGACTATCATGGGTCTTATAGCTGTCAAATAGAATTTTCCCGAGTTTGATAAGAACCATGCAATCATAAATTACTCCTAAAGCATTTCTTTACTTCATATTCCCAAAACTTGCATCATATGTGTGAGATCTCGCCCACCTCCTCGTCACTTTGCAAGATGAATCCAAGGTAGCTTAAACCTGCAATTTGTGTTTGTGGTATGGTGTGATCCCATATTTTCACCTCCAAACTTCAAAGCATTGCTAAATCATGTCTCATTAACCTTTCATTCCATATATTCCCTCTTACTCCTACGTTACTGAATTCTCTTTGCTAGTTTGTGGCATTAAAATTTGGAAGATTATAGCTTTTGTGATTGGTGGTCCCCATCATTATGGCTCAATCCATCTTAGTTGCTAAGCATGGTTATTGTATTAGAGGGTCGCTCTGGTGCTCGGAGGAAACAGTTTGGAAGAGCTTTTTTTGAATTGTTAGTGGAAGCTCGTTCGAGAACTCTTGCTATACATCCCAAACATCACTTTCTTTCTAGCTCTCAGATCATTTGGGAAGAAATCCATTTTTGAGATTGTAAAGAAAGGCAGTGGCTATACCCATCATCTTTGTGGTGACTGGATTATCCTTGTTAATGTGTCCTTTGGGAATACAAGAAAGGTTTCTTGGCTTCAAGGACATAAAATACTAAAGGGAACTAACAGATTATCTCCTTTGATCAGAACATTTGAGGCTCATGACCTCTTTAGAGGAGTTTCCATCTCTGAAATGCTTAAAGATTGGAAAGTTTTGATCTTTTGATGTCTTATCTGTTTATCCTTTTTGTTTTGAGGATCTCTTGTCCTCTATGGTGTATGTAATATTCTTCTCTTCTTGTTAATGAAATTTCTTTTTTATTAAAAAAAAATAAATATTAGTTGCTATCCTTTCCAATGAAATGACTAGTTTACTTCTATCTCTTCATTGATGCCCCAATTTCATGTGGGTTGAATTGTTGTAAGATATCATTTGTTTCATTTACTTCATATTGATGACAAGATATTGTTCTTTATTTTGTAGTAACCATGGAGGTATGAGAATTGAGTATGGCCTAAGCAGGCTCGTTAAACCATAGGGATGAGGGTATTAGTTGGAGTCAATCTTGTTAGTTAGAATTGGTCATGGTGTCAGCCACTGATTCTTTAGTGGCTTAGTTATCAAAAAGAATATATAAACATAATATTGAAAGTTGTGGTCTTTGGCTTTGTTTGATATGCTTTAACTGCAATATACTTCCCTTTGATTTTTAAATTGATTTCAGAACTGTCTTCATCACTACATTTATTTCTTTTATTTGAAGGGAAATCTTCTTGTTTTACTTTAAATCCTTTGGCATGAATGTCTTTCTTGTCTCATTGTTTAAATGCCATATATTGTAGGAAGAGGGAATTGCCAAACTGGAGTTTGAGAGGAAGTCCTTATTATTGCAAAAGCAAGAGGATGAGAACCTTGATTGGGTCAAGATTGACAAAACTCGGTCACTTGTTGAGAATCTGCAGTCTGATATATTAAGTCAGCAGCTGTCCATCACTGAAACAACTTCATCAATTTTGGAACTAATAGATGAGGAGCTTTTGCCCCAGCTGGTTGCATTAACTGCAGGGTATATTTCTGAGTTGGATGCACTAAACTTGCTCCAACGTAATAATTTTTTAGCATCACTCTAAATTTGGCAATATTGCTTTCTCTTCTTATAGATATTAGATGAAATATATCAAGAAATTGGGTGGCTGTTTATCTCATTCAGTTGCATTCACAACGATGTCATTGTGCCATTACAATTGTGTTATGGATCCATCATTGATTGTCATCAATGCAGTTGCTTACTTAGTGGTAAACAAGATGTTTGAGAAACCATATAACTGGTTACATGTGCTACAATAGCATCAGTAGTAATGAGGAATGGGGTTTCTCTTTGATTACAATAAAGAAAAGCTAAAAATAAAAGAGGTGTTGTTGCTTTTTGTTAAAGTAATCAACATATTCATGATTTACAATGACATTAAAACAGAGAGGAGGCTGAAAAGAGTTGCATGTTGAAGTTCTAATGTCATTTTCTCTTGCTTTATGTTGAAGTTCTTCTAAAAATAGTGATTTAGGTGGCAGTTGGTGATCATGATTGAATGTTGTAATGATTATATCTGAATCATGTCCTGGGTTTTGCCTCAAACCTGTGATTGTTTTTCAGGTTGACAAAAATGTGGAGGACAATGCATAAGTGCCATCATGCCCAAGCCCTCATCTCCCAGCAGTTGAGTAACCTTAGCGATAATCTAACCACGATACTAAATTCTGAGTACCGTCACCAGGCTACTCTTCAGTTTGAAACTGAGGCCTCTTATTGGTATGCTAGTTTTTGCAAACTTGTAAAATCTCAACGGGAGTATGTAAGGACACTCTGTAAGTGGATTCAGTTTACTAACTGCCTCCAACAAGGCCATGAACGCAGTGGTCACTCCTCCATAATTCGTTCCATTTGTGAGCAGTGGGAAGTTGGGCTTGACCGATTACCTGACAAGGTACTTTCTCTCCCAAAGTTTGATGTCAGTCTGTTCCTTTCCCCCTGGCTAGTTCATTTTTCTGAAGGGATTGAAATTATTTTAGTTGAACTGTGTTTTGCTATTCTAGTTTTTGTTTTCTTTCCACACCAAGAAACCTCTTAGAGTATGTTTTTGAGTATGGATTTTGGAGGGAAAGGGAGAGAAATAAAGAGTTTGTAAAGTAAAATTTTTAAAATTTACTTTACAAACCCTTCACTCCCCTCCCTTCTATTCCAAAATCCAAACTTACAAACATACCATTAGTATTCTTTTTGAAATTTCTAATCATTACAACAGCGTTCTTTTGTCTGAATTACCAGCTCCTTATGTTTTGTTACTGTAGTTTCCACCAACAGTATATATGCCTTTGTTCTACACTTTCAAAAAAATAAAGGCACAACTCAGCTTTTACTTTGGTCTCTTTTAATAGTGTTCTGAAAACTGGATCGGATCGGTCGGTTCAACCAGTTTAACCGGAAACCGGACCCTTATCCGGGGCCAGTAGTACCTAAAAACCAGCAGATGCAAAAACTGTTCTCAAACCAGAAAAACCGGACAAAAACCGTTAAACCAGCCGAACCAGAGTGGTTCCAACGGGTCAGCGGTTTTGGTATTTTGTGATTTTTTTCTTTTGTACTTTTTGGTTTAGAAATTTGGGAAATGAGAGTGAATGCCTGGAACCGCATTGCTCCTTCGCAGCCATCTTACTTGTCATGGCTGTTGGTTCCATAGCTGCCACCTCCACCATGCCATCCGGTCACTATTGTTCTAGAGAAGATGTGGATCGACCAGTCATTTGAGGCATATAGGTGGAGGACAAACTGAAAATGCTCAAAGGTAGAAGATTATAGAATAGCGGAGAATGAGAGAATGAGCTGTAAGTTTGGGAAGATAGAGTTTTGGAGATATAAAAAATAAAAAATAAAAATAAAAAATGAAGGCAAGTGCACTGGTGATAGAACAGTAACCAGTAAGATAACAGGACACTTGTGAGTTCTATCAGTTTCATTCTTTCTTCAATGGATATGTGATTTGAGAAGGATAACCTTATCTATTAGCCAAACCTTTAGCCAATAAAAGCACTTCTTTAAAGATTTCATGGACCCACCATTTTAGATTTTTTTTTTGTGGGCCATTTTATATTTATTTCATTTTGGATTGTTATGTATTTTGCATTGTTTGTGTCTTTAAAGAATTGTTAATTACTTGTAAAGATCTTTATATGGATACAGTTTTTACCCTTGACCCGACTGTTAATTAATATTTTTTATTTTTAATCAAAAAATTATTTAGACCTTTATAAATAATTACATGCATATATATATATTTGCTTCCCCAGCCTTTAATGTTTATTGTAATTTTTAATTATTTTGTGACATATAATTCATTTTATATTTTTACATATTTATATTAATCTATATTTTATTATATACCAGTTAAATCTCTGAACCTTTGAACCAATATCTTATTCAGTTCAATGGTTGGTCCGGTTTTTAGAACCTTGTCTTTTAGTCAATAGAGTGGAAAGTAACCAAGCTTAGCCCAAGCACCCAGTTCTTGTTCTTGGCTTCAAGCTTGTAAACTCTCAGGCAGAAGGAATTGTTTACCAATCAACAACAGTATGTAATTCAGGACTAATTTTTGCTTCTTGTTACTCATCTTAGGATTGAATTCAGCATGCACTGATACAATAACAATGATGCTTCCTAATGCATTATGGTAACGTAAGTGTAGACTGCACGACTAATTGGGCTAATGCTTTTTCACATGGGGGAAAAACAACCTTAAATGTATGTTTGGGAGGTAAAGATGGGAAAATTTTACACATAAAGCATTATAGTCGGTGGTGTGGTGTGATAAGATGTTTCTAGCAGCCAATCTTTGAGTGTCAGAGGAGTTAGGAAGTCATATTTTCCAATGACGAGCAGAAATTTGAAGCCATCAGTCTCTCTCTAGCTACCTTCAGTTTGCTAACTGATTCATACTTATGATCTTCCCATATCTTTAGGTTCTTTCCTTCATCATTACCAGCCCTCTTGCTGTCATGAGATACTATTGTGTTGCGTCATTGTTGTGCTTCACCAAATTCAAAATTTATCGAAGAATTGAATAATAGATATTCCATTTAGGCGTTAATTATCTGATGCCTTGTCCTCGGCAAGCGGAAAGGTGACGTGCCTTTGATGATTTATTCGTGAAGCTAGAGGTTTGGAACGCCTGGGTCAAATTATGCTATGTTTCTGGGGTCATGTTGCACTCACATCTTATGCTAAAGCTTTTGTATCTTTGCCCAAAAACTTTAATTTCTTGAAAGTATTAATTGCTTCCTTGCATTGTTGACTGTGTTCAAATGTCCAAAAGATTGCATCATTTATTTTGAATGAACACTTCTTACTGCTGAAAGTAATTAAGCCACTTCTTTGTTTCCTTTATATGTGTAGAAGTAAAATTTATAATTTGATGGCACTTCTTCTGTGGCTACAGGAGGCCTCTGATGCAATAAAGAGCCTAGTGTCATCCATTCGTTCCATAATTGACCAGCAGGCCCAGGAAGATAACATTCTAAAGAAGTTGAACAAACTTGACCGGAGATTTCAAAAAAGCTTGAACTCCCTGAACGAGATGGAGGAAAAGTTTAAGTTTAGCTTTGAAAATGGAGACATACCTGTTAACCTGAGCCCCATGCATCCATTATCTCTTAACAGGAACAAAACAGAAGCCTTAAAGAAGCAAGTGGAAAGTATGACAGCAAATTATTTGGGTTCTGTGCAGCATAGTAAAGCCATGACTCTAAACAACCTCAAAACTAGACTCCCCCATCTTTTCGAGTCACTGATGGCATTTTCAAGTGCTTCAGCAGAGGCAATTGAGGTTATTAATAATAACACAGTCAAACCAGTAGAAGAATGCACTGATACTGCATCACAAAACTGATTAGTTTATTTTTCTTGTGGTGCTTTGGATGGTATTCAGTTTGTGCTTCAGAGCAGAAAATATGTTGGTGTTGGTGATGTAAATTGTGTTGTTGACTTGAGAGTTTGTATACTGAAACAAAATTGGAAAGCATAATGCATGCTGAGCCTAGCCATACTTGATGTTTGTATCCCTTAAAACTTTCTGTACTGCCACAAACTTGATGGTACAGATGTATGGTAGATATATGAATGAAAAAATATTTACTTTCAATACAATATCAGTGTAAATTATACCATAAGTTATATAAAATATAAGATTTGATCAGTTGATAGTACAAAATAACAATTAACAAAATTAATCTCGGAAGAAAAGTTTGACTCAAATAAGTTCAGGATATATAATAGGGTCAGGATGTTTTGAAATGCATTGTGTGAAAAATCAAATGAAGAACAAGGAGGAAGGTTTTAATTCTATTTGTAATGGATCTACTTCCATATTTAGTTTAAGTCAATTTTAATATTTCTGTTTTTCAGGATAACCACCTACGAACATGCATTAATTAATTCTTTTGTGTATTATAGGCCCATTCACGAAATAGACATTAATCTTGAATTTTAAAAACGTTTTATTCCCAAGGTGGAGAGTGAATCCTTGATAATGATTAAGGAAGAAAATGACTTTTATCACCACATCAACCCTGTTATTCAAGTCAGTTTTAATACAAGTTTTTGCATTTCAACCTCATTTTAGAAATATGCATTTCATCCCGGGAATATCCCAGTAAAAAATTTTAAAATGTTGTAAGTGTTAGTTATGTAGTTAAAAGTATAACACCTCTGTTAAAATTTTCATCAAGAATCACCTTCGTTCTGTCTAGGGCACACCGAATTAAATTCAGTATACCACCCACCAAAACTATCTAAGAGGTGAGATGCAAAGGTACAACACTAATCACACTAGATACACTATAAAATCTATCTCTCTCTCTCCTCTCCTCCACCTACTACAATTGTCACCGTCATCTTCAGCCTCCAACTCTGAACCTCCCTCCCCTCAACAACACGCCCCCGCGGGCGGGAATCACACCAACCATCTGTTCTGTTAGCTCACATATTTCTCCCAATGCTTTCAGTTCTACAAACGTTTACAGTCCCAGAAATATCCATTTCTCTTTTGTGCCGACAGCACATGAGATTTATGGTATATCACTGCTATTTTCGAACATCAATTAATTTCACAATTCAATTGAACGTGCAAATATATATTATAATCTCGAAAGAAATGTAAAGCAAATCTTCCAACGGAAAAATTCATGTAGTAACTTACTTCCCCCCCCCCTCTCCCTCTGCCTATTAGACAGGTAAATGAGAAATACGTAAATGACTGTCATGAAAGAAATAGTTTTTGCATTCTTCCCCAATAGGGTTATGATTTTCCTTAACCCGTTCAATCCATTATCGCGTTGACATATTCAAAATAGACTGAAGGCAAAGGTTGTTGACGAGGGATGTAATCCGTGAAAATAACTCAATTGCCTCCCACACTGCATCCCTCGAATGATTGTTCTAAGTTGAGCATTAGATGAAAGGGGAAGGATATCCCCCCACTAGATCAAACACTACTTAAAACATGGTCCTAAATTATATCTAGCAAATTCACCAATCATGAAACTGAAAAACCCAGAGAGATATTTTTCAGTTACAAGACTGCTCATGTTTCAAGCCAAGCCAAGGATCCCACTATCAAATACTTGCTTGGAAGTTCCCCAGCTGATGGTGCAAGGTAAGTTATCTTCTTTCTGCAATGTACAAATCAAGTTAGAAATGCAAACACTTTTCATAAACAATAGAATGAAATTGGCAAAGATATCTCGCAATACAAACCTCTGAATGTCAATATCTGTAACGTAGATAAAACCAGCAACGTTGCTGCACCAAAAAGGACATGAGTGATGCAGTTGGTATAATTGGAAATATGGACATAACATTCTCAGTCTGCATTTGGTTGACGGATAAAAATAGGAGGAAAAATTATGTATGAACTTTTAAGTGTTTTTCCTCCCCTATTTTAACTCCAAACCCAACACACCTAAGGTATTTTCGTCCTTCAAAACTAGCATAGTGACCATTAGTGAAGCACACAAAAAATATCAGACAATGGAGGACAAGCAAGGCATGTGACTTTACAAAATTTGATTACCAAGGTAACAGGATATTAAAATCAACAACAACAACCAAGACTACTCGGATCAACCACTACCATTGAGCTCCATCAAAACCTAATTTCACTGGATCGCTAAGACTTGAACTATAAAAACTTAACAGCCAAAATTTTACAATTACCTTGAAATTATCTCGTCAGGTTCCTTTGCATATGAAACAGCAAGAACCGAGTGGAGCAAATCACGGTTTATATTCACGGGAACAACTCTAGTTGGATCAGCAGCAGGTTCTGCTCCAATTGGCAAGGCTGAGCGTGGGGCCTGTGGCCCACCACCAACCCGATAGACAAACAAGTCACTAAAATTTGCTATATTAGAATGTGGAGAAAGATCATTACCAAGGCCATAGAAGTATTCCTGCATCAAGATCAGAAGCAACAGTTTGCATTAGAATTTCATTGCAATATAACTCCTTTGAAGGTGAAAGTGAACTCTTCTATCTCAAAGCAGTTTTACATCGCAGAGTTAAAAGAGAAATTCATGTTTAAAGAGAAACTAAGTTCCAACCATTTGGCTATTTATGTTTAACAAGATATCAACCTCACAAGTTGTTCAGACATTCACTACATCACTCTAACTAAGTGGTATTGAAGGGGCAGTTCAGTGCACAAGGCTTCCATCAGGTAGGGTTGGAAAGAATAGATGTACGCAGCCTTAATCCCACTTTGCGAAGAGACTGTTTCCAGGATTCGAACTCGTGACCTCCAGGTCACAAGATAGCAACTTTACCATTGCGCCAAGGCTCACTCTCTAATTAAGCAATTATCAAAAACAAACATATAATTTCAGGCTTCACTCAAATTCACAATTGTTTTATTTAGATATCCAGTTGTTTGGAAATACACAAGCCATTACTTAGTGTCACCATGATACTGATATTTGTTACTCAACATTGAACATTCTTTGTCTGATTTATTCTCAGCACAGAAGTGATTAAAAAATTCATTACATCTCATTGAACTGTTTGGCTATATCAGAACCTGCAGTGCAGGATGGATTGAGGACTAAGAATAACAATACCCTCTTAAAACTAACAATTAAAACAAAAATAGTTCAGCTTCATGGATGCTGATAGAAACCACAGAAAGAAACCAAAGAAATGTAGTATGGTGTATTTTTCACACCCCTGAGCTGAGATCAGTGTGATTTTCAGCCAAGGAAGAAGAGAGAAATAGTATAGAAAATGCAACAAATGAGAAAAGCCTTGAGTACTATAGTAGCTCAATCTCTCCCAAGTGTCTAGCCAATATTCTGCCTACATTTCAGACAACCTCCTTCTGATACATATAGTCTCATACCACACTCCCCATGCCAACTCGGCAGAGTTAGTTACAATTGTGTGCCCTCCACTACTGCCTGATTCTCTCTGTCTATTTCCTCATTTGCCCTATCTTCATTCCGGTCTAGTAATTTGTGGGTTCCTAACAGATGCCTACTGATAACATTCACAGCTTAAATTGAAAGAGTCTGAAATGAAAGAAGCATAAAAAAGGAAAAGGTCAAGATATGTTCAATACATGCAAAAAATATCCAAAATCAGATCAGTATTTTACCCTTATTCTATAACTTCTGGCCTTCTGGCGGACTTTTGCATTTCTAGTTACGACTCCACCTGACCTCTGAAGTTTCACAACATCTACTTTGGGCTCACCCTTCAGAACTTCTTTGAGCATGCTGAACAGTTTTTCCTATGAGATCAAAGGAAAAGCCTGAGTGAGACACCAAACTTTCACACCAGGCATAACATTCAGATCTGTAGGCCCTTCACCAATCCGTCCCAGAAAAGAATCTTTTATTTCAAGAAATGCCAGAAATGAAGGCATGAATCTACAAGCAAGCATGAGTATGACATTTAAAAACAAAATAAACTTGATACTGTGGGGATAATGATCATCAAAACTGGCTTTCAATGCACAACTAATGCAGAAGATGCAATGATGCATATAAAAAAAAGATAAGGTTTTCTACCTGACCGAGAACTAAGACAACATTAGCCTTGAGTGTATGAATTGCATGCAAGAGCAACTGCAAGAAAATACCCAAACAAAATGAGTGAGAGGAAGAGAGACCACTATGATCAAGATTTTAATAATTAGAATTAGCAGTTCATTCCACCTGAATGGTGTTTAATTTAACAATAATGTCAAGGTAAAAGATCACTTACTTCATAGCCCACTCCCTCAATCCATCCCATAGTATTTATCACCATACCTGCAGCTTGAGATTCAGCATTTCCAGCAAATTGTCTCTCCAGCATCCCCGCAAGCTCCTTGACAAGAACTTTATACAATTCTACATTGTTACTGTAAAAAAATAATTTGTTGTGTGATTGGACTTTCATTTCCTTCATGTGTATCAACAATTTTTAAAACTTAAAATCAATGAAAGGATATGTGGTTTTACTAAGCAATCACTGAAAAAAGGTAAAAATAGTTACACCCTTAATTACCTAGGGGTTGTGTGCCCATGAAAGTAAACTAGAGGCATTTCAAGAGGAATCCCTTCCACAGGATCAATGGGCATTTCAATTGGAGTAGCAGCAATGCATCCAGGAATTGTTATGGATCCCTGGCCAATGTCCAAGTCAACAAAGGTAGGCTTCCAACCTTGTTTAGCCGCCCAACTAAGAAGCATCCTTGACAAGGTACTCTTTCCGGAATCCGTAGGTCCTACAACAATCACCCTAGGGCCCTGAACAGCCGAGTCTGTATTAAATTCACATACTAAAATCAAAGAATTTTGATTTCAGGAGCCCAAATATTTCTACAGTTTGAAGTCTTTGAGCATGATTTATATAAAGCGAAAACATTATTTTCCAAATCAACGGTAAAATCCATAAGGCCAAACCTACAAATTAAGAGAAAACAAACACAATCCACACCAAGGTACCTGTGAAGATTCAGAATCATCGGGGGATGCAGCTTTAGCACGATTTCTTCTCGCATCTAGTACAGCATGCACATTTACATAACTGACCATTGGCGTCTACAATCAAAGTCAAAAGTTGCAATCTCCAATAGTCATGTTTTGGAGTTTTGACTGTTTAGCCTTGCCAAGTTAGAATTGTGTGTTTGGGAGAAAGAACACTATAGGTTTACCTCATCAGCAGTATAATCAGTTTCAGTAGTACCATCCATTTCAATGGTTGCACCATACCAAGTGAAGACCTGATAAAATAAAAGTAATATTATACGCTATGACAGACTTAGGAGCTATTAAAATAGAGGAATTGAGAGAAAAATGAGAAAATTACAGCAAACTTTAGCCTGGGAGGGAAATTGAGCCAAATTTCAGGGGGAAGCTCAGTGCCGAAAATCTCAGCAGTGCCGTTGAGTAGACGAAGGCGAAGAGGAGCATCATTGCCAACCTCTACACGGAGCTCACTTTCCCTCTCCAATTTTACCTGCTTAATCGTTGAGCTAGATGCACCACCATGCGCCATTCTTTATCTATCTATGTGTCACTTCACCAAAAAGTCTTAGATGCTAAAGCTTCTTTACCCTGCAACTTCAAGGAATCCATAATTGAAAAGAAGTCCAAATTAAAGGATTTATTTACTCATGAACGAAAGAGAAGAGAAACCCAAAGGATTGCAAATTTATCACCCCCAACTCACATTTTGACAACTTTCACAGGTCCAACTGTCAGAGATCTTTAACCACTACCAAGCTAACTGTAGATTCCCCCTCTCCGAAGAGTATTACAGTGCCAATGTAGGCCTCCACCTATCATACAAAATCACAAATAACAAAAATGAAACACCTATTCAAGTTTGATATATCCATTATCTAAACCAACTAAACTTGGATATCCAAAACCTTAAACAAAAACATGCAACAACTCTGGAGCATAAAAAGGATTGATCCTGGTATCCCTCAGTGACAGCATGACCAAAGAAAATAAAATGAGCTTTTAGATTTACTAGTCATTACAGGAGCTTTAGGCCTCAGATCCACAAAACCCACCACATAAGTGGGTTAAGGCCGGATATATCATAGGCCAGCCTCATCTTTCTTTAATTTTAATGTTTTACTTTTGAGAAAAATCACATCTTAGGGTGTGTTTGATACAGGGGTAAAAATGGAGAAGTTTTCATGCATGTATAACTTTATACATGAATCTCATTCATAAAAAATTCTCTCCCCATTTTTACCTTCATACCAAACACACCCTAGTGTGATTCATTTTTTATTCAAAAAATCACATCTCTTACACCTAAAGAAAATTGCAGTTTTAAACCCAAGTTTCAAATTTCCTAATCCCCTCCCCCAATAAATATCAAGCAAAAAATAGTCTGTAAATAATTAAAAAAAAGAAACAAAACAAAAAAATATGGTAGCAAATTGCATAGTAGAACTCACTGAAATCAAACAGCACTAGCTGAGTAAAGGAAGCAAGTGACCAATGCCACCAATGGCACATCGATTGTTGTTCCTGTCTCTCAGATGGTAAGCCAAACTGCTCACACTTTTCACTCTAAAATTCCATATTCTCTGTTTCCTTATACAATTACACTAGTGTTCGCTATCCCTGTTTTGAAGATAAACCCCAACCGGACCAAACCAATCAATCTATATATAACATCAACAAATCAGTTTGATTTAAGAAAAAAGCTACCAGCGAAACAACAAAAATGCAGCTAAAATTTCTATAAAACAATCCCAAAATCAAGTATCTTAGAGAATTATTCCCAAAATCCAAACTGGGAAGGAAAAACTAGACAATTCAAAATGCACACGGGTGTTTCAAAAAAGATCAATGGATAATTTTTTTCAAATCAAGATTCATCTTTGATGGAAAAATAGTACGATACAAATTGACCATACATTGCCTCTTTATCATTTCAGAATAAATTGAAGAGGGATTCAGAATACATGGCCTGCAATTATATGTAAAAAGTATGAGATGGGCCTAAGTAGCCCATTTAAAAGAATTATCTTAGTTAATAGTAGTGTAAATAGGGACTTTAAGTGATGTAATGGGTAACCAATATATGAAATGAAATGTGATTTTCCCTCCCTGATATTTTATCATTTTCTCAATTCTCCCTCTAAGTTCATAATTCTTCTCTATCCAATTTCTTCCTCATTACAATGGCACTTTCATTAGCGAGCTCATCCTCAACCCCGGCGCAAATCAGTATCGTTGATGAGTATTATCACGATTTCATCTCTCACTCTCAACAAATTCACGTCAGCCATCCTGCAACACTAGTTTATTATTTCATTGATGGATTAAAAACTCAGATTCGCAGAGGAGTATTTCTCAAAAGCCCTCAATCCCTTTCGTGTGCTGTTTACTGGACAAAATATAATGAATCTAGGATGGAAGATCAGGAAAAAGAACTCAACAACATTTCAGCAACTGCAGTTTAGAATCAATATCCAGATCCAGAAAATCAAAAATCGAACAAAGGTTCAACACAATTCCATTAACAACTCAGAAACAGCATTTCAGCCATTACAAATCAACAACAACAACAACTCTCACGGATCCAATTTCAGATCCAACATCAACAATTCAGAAATCTAGATCAAAGACTGAGATCGAGCACAAAGTTCATAACAGAAACACTCACAAATGCAAATCCAACAGAAGGAGAGGGAAGCTGCGACGGAAGCACTATAGTCGTATGCAGCGATCGGAGCTCCGACACCAGTATTCCGAACAGAGGCTTTAACTATCTGAGCCCGCGCAAGGTGGTAGCAAACGCATCGAACCCTCTCGCGTTGGAGGTGTCGTCGGGCAGCGGAGACGAGCCGGCAGAGAAGGCGATTCCAACGGCGACGAAGCTTTATACGACGGAGGCAGATCGGACGACGGAAAACGATGATGACCTGACGGCGGTCGGTCTGGCCCCTCTTCTCTTCAGCGGCGGAGAGGAGAAACCGAGGGCGGCGGTGCTGCCTTGGGTTCGTGTGAGCGAGCTTCAGCAGAAGAAGGAAGACAGCGGAGCAGCGGCTTCCGGCAAGGAGGAGATGGTTCCCGTCGACTTCCTGGGATGGGGTGCGATGGAAGCAAGGCTGAAGCGGCGGAGCCTCGACCTGTTGGTTGTCCTCAGTAGCGGTGCTGTCGCTTGAAGGAGATGCACCAGAATGCCCTCAACCCTCAGCACCCAAGGTGTGTTCTGCTAATGGGCCAAGCCCATGACACTCATGGGGAAACAATTTGGTTTTGGTACAAGTTTAAGACATGGGACAAATTCGATTTGGCAAGGGAAGCTCTTTAAATCTGAAGTGAAACTCAAACGTGGGCTAAGTGAGGAGCCACGTTTTGAAATGAAAGGCCAAACAGATTCATCTTCTAGACCCAATCAAAAAAAAAAAGGTTCATCTTCTACACAATGGGACCTGGAGGAAGTTTATTTTCACTGCAGTAGAAATATCGTCGCTGTTGTTGTAATTTCAAGTGTATTTTTCTTTTCCACCAACCTTGAGGGTAAGGTTGTCTTCAAGGGAAAGGTATGTAATAAATATAAGATGAGCCTGAGTAGCCAAATTGTAACAAATATAAGATGAGTCTAAGTAGTCCAATTAGGAAAACTTTCTTGGTTAATAGTGAGTAGTATAAATAGGGACTTTAAATGGCATAACAAATAACTAATATGTGAAATGAAATGTGATTTTCCCTTCCTAATATTTTACCATTTTCTCAATTCTCGCTCTATGTTCATAATTCTTCTCTATCCAATTTCTTACTCATTATTGTATATCAATAACAATAATTATGTACAATTTTGTTTCCTTTCAGATTTCCTCAATACTGGGTCAATGCCTTCATGAGTCATGCCCAGAGTAAGGTTGCGACAATCATCCAAAATGGCCACTGTTGAAGGAACCAAGATCGAGATATGGGTTGGTTGATGAAATTGTAGAGCGTGAAAGAGAGCAGAGACTGGATAGAGAGCAAAGCTGAGGAAGAAGAAGAGAGACGAGAGTGACAAAAAATGAAGATAAGACTATAGCGGCTTAAAGAGGAAAAGAGAGAATGAACTAGGATCAGTCTTAGGAAGGGAGAGGAAGACTTTTTCTACAAAAACTAACACCCATGATATTAGCAAGCAAAATATTGCTAACGGTTTTATATATGGTGGATCTAGCACGGAAGGTTCAATCATGAACATTCTTTTTTCTTTCACATTGGATTGCAAATAAAAATTAACCTATAACTAAAGGTTTTCCTAATCTAATGGTGAAAATGCATGTGGTCAGCGCTAGAGTCACCAAGGTACTCAAAAACAAATGGGCATCAGACTAGACAAGATACCAGATTAATGGTTTATTAGTTTAATTGGTTCAATCAGGGATTCAACATAAATAATATATATATATATATATATATATATATATATATATTTATATAAGCAAATAATTTTTTTTTTTTTGAGAATGTATCACAAATACATAAGTGAGATAGAAATTAAAAAAAATCCCAAATGAAAGTGAGAAATAAATTATAACATTACTAAGGGGAAACCAACAAAACTGTGCAACATTACAAGTTTTCCAGAAGAAAGATCATACATCCCAACTCCTAAGGCTATGATTGGGGGATTTAAAATAGAGGGAAGAGAGTGGCCAATAATAATAAGGAAAGGAAAAGTATAGAATGTAACAGTTAAAGTGGAGTCATCCCCTTGTTTGGGAGTTTAATGGAGGAAAGGATGGGAGTTAGTGTGCTCTTATGTGGGGGATGTAATTTTAATGAAGGGAATAAAATGACAACTAAATTTTATTTTCCAATTTTATCCTTTAACATAATATAAACATATAAATCCACATAATCATTCATTAATTGACTAATACAATAATGTATATAGATTAAACAAAAACACATAATTAAATTCACATCTCAAAATTTAAACTAAATTATGTATATCTTTACCAAAGAAAAACAATAGGAAAAACATATTATGTATGTAATACAAAATTTAAATTGTTAAAGTGCAACATCTACTTAAAAAATAAAACATTACAACTTTAATGGTTAATACAAAAATCAATACCACAAATCATTATGATTATATAGTTTATCATGTTAGTCTTTGTATCTTTTAAAAGATAAAATATTAAATCATTTTACTTTACTTAAAATTTAAAGGAGCCCAAATTTATAACTTAGAAGGTAAATAATAATAATTTTTCATTAACTTGGGAGGCCTCAATACATTCTACTAATACATTCCACATAACCATAATATAGTAGAGGAAAGAAACTCATTTTATAAAATAAGTAATGCCATCATCCCATTCTACCTTACAAAAATAGCCTATGTACATGCCATCAAATAATATTTTCCATCCTCTGTTTGGTTTGTCTAATTTCATGCAAACCTTATGTTCTAAGATATATTTGACGTCCAGTCTCATTGCCATTGAATGAGTCCAAAAATATAATGCATATTATTTTGTTTGTTTTATCTCACATCTTACTAATGACAAATGTATCTATAATAGAAATTCAAGATAACCATCAATCTTTGGACAGAACGAGAGTAGAACGAAGGAAGGAAAGAATAGATTATGAAGTACTAATAGAAAATCTTGCTAAAGGACCTATACCATATTGGTTGCAGAGGTGAGAGACTGTCATGACCTGATTTGGGAACATGACCGATACTTAAGGAATCTCATCCCCGTGTAAGCCTTCTGGGTGATATGTCTCTCTAAATGCATAATTTTCATTCTGAAAACATATTTTCATTCTGAAAACATATTTTCATCTAAATCTTTACTCAAAATTTGATATTTAAAATCATAAGACTGAAGTACATTAATATACAAAGCTCTGAAAAACAGGTTAATCATATTCCGAAAATCTACTTAACAGTTGAAAACTAAATCATAAACGCATCTCTAATTCATTATATTAATCTTTTAACCATAGCCTACTTTCCAATTACATCCTTAAACTATGAAACATGAAGTGAAATATATAAACTTTGAAAATAACTACAATATCACAAAATACATGCATGGCTTAGATCCTACATGCACATCTACTAGCGCACTCTAATACTAATATGCACATAAACTAAGTCTTACTTCAAAATAAGGCTCAGCATTGGGACCGCTACGGCTACAAGATCGATGACTGGACTATATATGTACTTGCAATTGTGAGGAGGAAGGGAAAAAGGTAAGCCAACAGACTCAGTGAGTGGATTCTCACTCATCACCACATTGGACAACCAAGGAGTATAGATAATGCAATATACATGCAACAATATAAACCATTTGATATTTACATACTAGCTAGCTAGGAAAACACTTTTCTTCCATAAATTCATAAACAAACATTTCTAAATTCCTATTCAATCATGAAATCATAAAACACGCTCTAAAACATTTCATATTTACATACATATTAATTCCAAAATCAATATTTTTCTGAAACATAAATGTCAGTACTCTAATAGAGAAATAAGGATATATGGTTATGCACAATAAGTGACATAACAATTTCTCTAGTTATGCATGTCAACCATGGCATAACAATTTTTATGCTCTGTGGTTCCTTAAGAAACCAAATCAGACACCTAACTATGTTCCATCTCTGCTTTGTGAGATTGCCCCTAAGGATAACTTGGTACCATGGTTAACGATTGATTTCAACCGTTAACTCACTGTCTATTTCTCTACAGCTAACATCTAGTCTCTAAATTATAAAAGCTAATTATTTTCTCTAAACTCTGTGATGGGCTCTACTTTAAATTCGAAAGCTATATTATATAAAACATAGTACTCTAGGAGCTCTAGATTCATATAATTCTAACAATCTGACTTTAGCATAACCGTAGCTGTGAAATTATGCCCAAGGGATCATCAACTTGCGGGCATTTCAATTTCAAGCCTAAGAGTATGTATCTGGTAATTGCAATGAATCATACTGAATTCCATACTTCATTATACAATAAAGCTAAAGTTCTAAATTCATATCTTAGGTTAGTATATTTATTGATATACTTGATATCTCTAATATCATAGTTCAATACACTGGGGTTCATATTAACGAAAACTCTGACATCATAATAATATACGTGCTCAAAAGCTAAATCACACGATGTCCAACCTTTTTTCCAAAATAACTTAACTTGGCACTATAAAAGCATATTATCAAATCTCATGTCTTTAAAACATAGGAATATCAATAATCCATTAACACGTGTTCAACAACTATAGCGAGCTGGCTAAATCATATATTTTCCAACGAATCTCTTCAAAAACCTATAACACATTTTTCATGGCATGCAACAATCCAATCATGGTCCCATGGTTTTCTAAAACACATTTCTTTCATGCTATATTCAAAAACAAAATCATTGCTAGCTTGCCATAACTTGCAAATCATATCTCTAATCATATTTTCATCTCTAAATTCATGTTTAGAAATCATCATGCATAAACATACTTATAATGGCAAGAAAATAAGGTTATGAGTTTAAACCCACTCATCGTTTGATTAGGAGTATATGGGCACCACTAACTAGACCTTGAGAGCTTGGAATGACACCAATAACTGTCATAGAGCAACATAGACCCATGATTAATCTCTAGACAACTCTAAAACAACTCTATGAACATTGGGAGAGCACTCCCCAGTTGACAATAATGAGAAATAACACTACCCATAGCCTAGAAAAGGAAGAATAAGGCAGAACCAAACATAAACTATCAACAAATCCATACCTTTGAGCTTGGAGGATGAGGATTAGAGTGAGATTGAGAGAAAAGTGGTGGAAAAGGTGTTAGAGGGCAAGGGTTTCAGGTTTTTGTGTAGGGAGCCCGACTTGGGGATATTTATAAAAGCGGGGGTATCAGTAAACGAAACTACGTCATTTCAGTACTGTTCCAGGTTCGAAGGGTATCGCTATAGCAGTCATTGACTGTGAGGCCAACCCCATCAAAACCAGGGTCTTCCTGGCAACATAGGTGAGTCCCGAGGGACCCTAATGTCATACTAGGCTTCTCTAGAGACACATAGACTTAGGGTATTACAGAAACATCTTCTCGATAACAAATGACACAAATAAAAAGGGAAAACAATGTTATATTTTATTGTGTTTTATGACGACATAATAGCAATTGTGTTAATTTTGTAAGGAAATTCTCGAACTAAATACTAATTGTCCTCGCAAAACCCTTCAATCAGGAGGGTCGAGAAGGCTACCCTATTTGATAGGGAGGAGAGCTCTTGTGTCCTTCCATTGTCACTCATTCCTTCTTAATTTTTAACTCCCAAACACATATTTTGCTACTGTGTCCTTGCCTTTTCATGCCTCTCCCTCAAACATTATGCTTCCAATCATAGCGTAAGAAATTGGCAAAAATACTAAACCAAGTAGCCAAAATACGTCTACTTTTTCGTCTTATGATTCACATAATGTATTGTCCAATTGCTAGTTATCATTGGCGTCTCTACTAGTTTGGCCCTTGGAATTCTCCTAACAATTGGATAACCAAAAAAAAAAATTTAAAAAGAACAAAAAAGAAATGAATAGACTCCAGTTTTATACACAAGTTATTGTGAAACACCGTAGAGCATATCTTCTTCTTCTTCTTTTTCTTCTTCTTCTTCTTCTTCCCTTTTTTTTTGAAAAATTTATTTACTTTTTTGAAAAATAGGATTAGGCAATCTTTATTAGGCTACAAGTCAAGATAAACTAAGACAATTCAAAGACAAGATTTGAGATAAAGAATTACCAAAATGAAACCTTTGCAAGAATCCAGCCATTTCTCCTTTTTGTTGTCTGGACCTCTAGTTCAAATAATGAAAAAAGAAAGCAAGGGACCTTACATATCCCCTTAACCTCAACAAAAGCCTAGGCATCGCAGCATTTTTTTCAAAATAGTTTTTTAGGAAGCAAAACCATGTTGTTGTAGGTGATTTTTTTTTTTTGGGTCGAAACATAAAAGTTAAAAAGAAGACTAGGTCCAACAGCAAGGAGCACTAAATAAGGACAACAAAGCACATGCTCCCAAGGCATAAAATGAATTTTACCCCTAAATTAATCATATGCAATTTACATCCTGAATTTTCAGAATGAGCATTATGACACCTTGAGCTTTCCAAATAACACAAAACAACCCCCATCATAATTTTGGCAAATGCTAGGTATGATTTATGTGTATTTAACCCTCTTAATGTTTCTAAATTGTGAAACTCGATATCTTGTTTTGAATTCTCATGTGCACTTATCCCCCTTGATATATTGTGAGCAATTTGATACCTTATCTATGACATAAAGTTTTGCATTATTTGGAAGTCAGAGATTTTTTGTATTGCCTGGAAAATTCAAAGTGTTACAGTGCACGTTGTTAACTCCAGAACCCTTCTAACAGCTTTAAAGCAATATGTTTTGAATGATAACAAAACCAATTTAAGGAAAATATTTTGAAGAATGACTAATATTTTTCTTGAGTTTCTTGTTGTAGCAAACAGGTTCTTTCATTAGCGTAACATGGCTTCTTCAAGTGAGATTAATTTTACTTTACATGTGTAAACTTATTGTATCTCGTATTACTGGATAGGAACTAAATGTAAGTGATAATTACATCATAAGTCGAGTATAAACATGTCTAACAAAGTGAAGAAAGACATTCAGCTCAAGAAACTAAGACTCGAGACTTCAGAAAGTATGCTTGAAATAAAGATATCAAGCCAATGTGTTCTACAATCTTTAATCATCACATTCACAATGTCTTTATCATCAACAAATTTTGATTGAAGATTAGAAGACTAAAGTCTCATCAAGGAAATGATACCGCACATCATAAAGTTTATTTGTCAGTGAAACAGTGCACTCACAAGAAAAGAAGAGAAATTTTAAATTCAAATTCAAAAGTCAAAACCAATGACAAACTAGTGTGTCATCTCTTCCGCCAACTTGGTCAACTACCCCAACTTCTAGAAGAAGAGTTTAAAAACCATGTTCAGAAAGTAGGAGTAGTTTCTGAAGGGATATCAGAAACTTCAATTTTACAATGGCTTTTGCAATAGCTCTGACAAACAGACAGGCTACTCTTCTAGACTGTTTTTTCAAGACACAAATAGATGATTAACACGTGTTACTTGGAGATCTGATCAAGAGCAACAGTCGTAAGCAAGACCATCTATAAACAGAGATGTTGTGCTTTCAAAAGATGAGTGACAGACTTTGTACAAAGAGCAAAAAGGCTCTGAAAATTTTTCCTCATCTTCTTGTAAAGTTCATTACATTATATAATCATTTTTTCCTTGCTTGTAAAACTCTTCTTTCTAAGTTCTTTCATTGTTTATACGTTTTTCTAAGGAAGAATAATTATAAAAAAAGTCATTCAAATTATCTCAGATCTTTTACTATATATCTTAAGGAAATTTGAGTGTAGGTTAGTTTGAGTTGCAAACCCTAAACACAAACCTCTGTAACCTCAATTCAGTAGTGATTGGTGTAAGTTAGCTTGGAGAAGCTAGTCAAAGACTACTTGCAACACGATAGTAAAGGTGTTTTACTGATTACGGTTTACTTTGGAGAGGCTGGTTAATGACTACTCAGTTTAACTTAGATAGGCTGGTCAAAAACTTCTTGATTTAGCTTGGAAAGGCTGGTTAAAGACTATTCGGTTCAACTTGAAGAGGCTGGTGAATAACTACTTGGTTTGTGATAGTAGAGGTTGTCTGCTGGTCACAAGTGAGAGCTTGGAAAGGTTATTGTAGAAAGGTTTAGTGGAACTCAACTGTTATTGAGAACTGGATGTAGGCAGGTTGGCCGAACCAGTATAAACACTCCTTAGTAGTATCTCTCTTCTCCTTCATCTCTTATTACTGCATTCAGTTTAATTACTATCTTTCTTTTGAAAAGCTTTCTTTTATGTGTTTAGTTAACTTTCTTAGTTTAGAAAGCTCACTTTCTAACGTCTGTAACGATGTTTCCATTGCACTTCAAGCTTATAGCTTGAGAATATTTTGATTAAGTTTTTCAAAAGCTAAACAAGAAAGAAAAAGCAAAATACGATTCAACCCCATTTTCGTGCATTTTTCTACCTACACACATTTTGACAAGTCAAGGGCTAAAATTGCATTTTACCCCAATAAAAAATACCTATAGGGTCCAGCTTAGTTGATGAAAGTCTAAAACTTTGGCCATCGGGGAAGGTTTACCAAGACGAAAAATGACCTTGGGAGATTTCTGCTATGCTAGAGGACACACTATCAGCTCCAGGAATCCCTCACCCATTACATTTTCACGCGGTGCCCTTTGGAATCCAATTGTGCATGTAGTAGACTGTAACATGTAAGAGGAAAGCAACATTGGCAGTTCAACTGATAGGAGTTGCAATAAAACGTCTCACTATGGTTGCGGCAAATCATGTCAGAGGAGAAACATGCTGTGTCACGGGGAAGGCAAGGACACATGCGCAAAAGGTTACAATCAAAAGCCGCATTTTCATGAAGAAGGATATACCACAGAAGGACGACCGCGGTAGAGAACCTCCATTAGAACCGCGACCCGCGAAGGCAAGCGGAGGTGTGGGAAGGATTTGCAAGGCTATGATGGGTGACATAATGCTAGGCATGTTTCGAATATTGGGCATCGGGTCAGATTTTGCCTTAATTGGCCAACCCCAATCTGTTCCAAGAGTTGTGGCAATGGGCCAACTCGAAAAGAATAAGTGGAGTGCTTGTAAAGAAATATTGTGAGTCCAATTATTCGGATTTGACTCCTCTAAAGTAAGGTAGTTGGTAAAGTGCACAAGTGAGGGGTTATTCACCCTTAGATCAATAATCTCCACTATGTATGCATTATTGTGTATTTATTATTTTTGTTGCTTGTCCTATGTATGTTATAGGTGATTATTTGTTCAATGATTATTAAGATTACAAATGACGGGATCTAGTTAGGTGTCCATTGATTGGTCACAAGGGGCTAGGTGTTGCTTTATAAAACATGATTAGAATTCTATTTCCTCCCTGATTTCCCCATAATAACCTTTTTTTGAGAAATATATGAATTGCTATTATTGTGTATTGTATATAGAAATGATTTCTATTTGATGCATTATTATTTATATATTATCTTGGTTGTCTCGTGTTGGTAGTGGGTGAGAATTCATTCATTGAGTTTGATAACTTATCCCCCTCTTTTCCCTCCCTTTCTAAATACAGTTGTTGCTGTAGATTCATCCTAGATTTCTCCTCAATAGCTAGCTAATAGTTGTTTCTTTTTATGAGCTTCACTTTGAAGTGTAGTGGTGATAGCCTATGTATAGTTATTACTCTGGTAGATATGCAGGTAGAATCTCGAACAATGCATTTGATATCATCACTTGAAAAAAATTATGTATTTACATTTTAATGGATTCTATGGTTTTGTTACGGGAGCAACTCAGTTGTTTCATGAATTTATTTATTATGGATTTGGTTTATGAAATATGAAAAATTACATTTAAATTATGTTTGAATGGAAATTTTAAGACTTTATGTATGACATGTCATCAAAAGGCTTTAATGGAATCAAATTCTCATGTGCTGATCACAATCTAAATCGACTCAAAATATAAATATATGTTTTACATATAAAAAAATTGTGTGTAATAAAATATTCTCATATATATATATATATATATACACATACAAGTCACTTAAAAATTGATTTGTCAAATTAATGTTTTATGTGATTCTACTTATTGTGATATTATATTAACTCAGAATCCTAAATTTAAAAGAATATATTAAATCAAACACAAACAATTGCATATAAATCTTAAAAAAATAAATATAAATTACACTCCTGACTCCCCCTTTATTTGTCTAGATAAGACAAAACTTCCCTCGTCAAACATTGCAATATCTAATAGAGGAGAAGACATTCTAATAACTTTATAAATTCAGAAAAATTTGATTTAATGATCTAAAACGTTCAGAGACCTCCCAAATAAAAAGTGAATATTCTGAAATTTCAAAAGAGGTTAATGTAACAAACTCTTAATGTGCACATAAGCCATTTTCATCTTTAGGACTTTCATTTCTGGTGTTTAATTAAAATGATACCACAGATGGTTACTGATATGCAGTCTAGACTCAAAAAGTCACTCTTTTTTTTTGTCCGCAGTATCCGGCAATTAAATTGCAATCTTTCGTTTCAGTTTCATCCGCATGCTCAAAACAAACGCCAAATTATGGTACATACATACAACACTACTCAAAATTAGGTGAAGTATTAGGTAGTAACACAAAGGTCCTGTTGATGTTACTATGTATGTTTGGTTTTTGTTTCTGTTTTCTGTTTTTACTATGTTTTCTATTTTTAGGATTTTATAAAAATAATAATAAAAACAATAAAATATTGTTTCCTGTTTTCATTATTTCAATTACAAAATTCTGAAAACAAAAAATTGCAGAAAATTAAAACAGGTAAAAGGGAAACAGAAACCAAACAAATCCTAATGCTTTACTTCTCACCACGTTTTCTTTTGAGCGATCCTCTCATAGCTGCCTTAGCTTTTGCCCACTCTTTCAAAGAAGCAGAACTTCTCATGAATGTACAAGTTTCGCCTATTTCAACATTTGATGTGGATCTTTCTTTTGGCATTGTTTCTTCGGAGGATCCTTCTCTTGGTCTTGTCTCAATTTTTTTCTCAACAATTGGAGCACCAACATGCTGGCTCTTTTCTGGTATAACAACTTCATTAATAGGATCCTTAACTTCACCATTACGCTTGCAATCATTGGAATTGGCAGGGTCCACAATCGGCTCCTTGGTCATCGGCTCTGGGAAAGTAATGCCGGACAAAATTTGTGAAACACTAAATGAATTATTATCTGCACTAACCAATTGGGTCCAGGATTGCTTTTGCCGCCATGAAGCACCTCGGCCGGTCTTGTTTGGTGCCACATTTTTGTCAGTAGGCTGAGCTTCAACATGCTCTTCTATCACTTGTGTATTGGTGGGATGAGCTTCAGTAAGCTCCTTTATTGCTTCTATATTGGTGGGTTTGCTCCCGTGGTGTTCATCCCCTTCCATGTCTTCAGTTTCGTCATTTGTATGAATGGGTGGGCTCAGGCTGTCTGATCTTTGTTCTTCTTCACCGGAATCAAACTTTGGCAATATGAGCGAAGCACTGAAAGCAGTATTACCTCCATCACCAAGCAGTTCTTTCCATGAAGACTTCTGAGACCATGAAACTTTAGTTGATTCCCCAAAATCATCATCTTCTGACTCAGAAGGTTCTGCACCAGATCCCAGCTTCTCTGGAAGGGTCAGCATGTTACTCTTGCTTCCAGCAGTAGTAGACACACGTCCATCGCTTTCCCTTTCCAATGTGGGAAGTGATTTTCTCCTCTTGTTAGAATTGCTATTATGGCTTTTATGCATGTCAAGCATATTCTTGTTCGATTCTTCCTTAGCAACTCTTGTCTTATTCAACCATGATTCCTGAATATCCAAAACAGCAATTAGATTGAATCATAGAATAGAAATAAACCTACTCTTTGGTAAAAGTAGACTGAAACTGTTAAGAGATGACATAGCCTGATTTTATTATACCCCCCCCCCTTTTTTTCCCAACCCCAACCCACAAAAATAAAAGAGAAAACAAACCTGATTTTCCAAGATCCTTTCAAGTTCCTCGCTCCCTATTAAAGCTGATTTATTGTTCTTTGTGTCCATGTTAATGATGAGATCATCTTCATCTGTTGCACTGTCTACTTCACATTCATCGGAATGTAAGGCATCAGGTGGTTCAAAAGAATCCTGCTCATTTTCAAGACGCTTCTTGCTGGAAACATTTTCTTTTTCAAATAGTTTTTTAATCACAGCATTCATAATGTTAATTTCTTCATCATTCATTCCACCACTTTCTGTAGCCCCATCAAAATATAGCTTTCCTCTTTCTGTGCCAGAAGGACTACTATGTTCCTCACAATCACAGAAATGCACAGGGAGAGGAGGAACTTTAATATTCTGGAAACTGTACTTGTGCTTGCCAGTTCCAGTGAATGGTATGGATTTCACCTGCACAACGTATGTAGCATGTAATGATTAAATACAAGGGAAAGACAAGAACCAATAATACATTATATATAATCAAAACATTATAGATGTATCTACAACAGATCAATAAAAATAATTTAAAAATCAAAACCATTGCAACAAGAATTTAAAAGCGTACAAATTGAGCCAAATAAGCAATAGAAGCAAGAAGCATGACCACACACTAACACACGCGCGCGCGCGCGCTCACACACAAAATTAAACACAAAATGGACATTGATGTAGGAATACATAAAAATGTAAGAATGCATTGTAAACAACTTCTGAAGAAAATCTGTCATATCTGTAAAAGTCCAGTAGCAGTTTATTTAAGTGCAAGAATTGGTGATGAGGTGTTAACTCAATAAGGACGCAGCAAAGAGAAGAGCATAAATTATGAACAAGAGAAGTAAATCTTATTCTTCATATCTTTCATCAAGGGACACACTGTATTCAATAGCAACAAGTAAAAAGCCGAAGTTTAACAATTAAATATTTTCTACTTCTGGATTACTAATGATTCTAGATTTAAAATGATTGTTGATTAATTGCGTTGATCGTAATATTACAATCTGGATCATAATTACGATTATCAGGAAAAGAAATTATTATTTTTTAATACGTTTTATATTTTAGTCCTAGGGCTATGCAATATCGTCCACATATCCTGGTGGGTGTTTGTAAATTGGCTTGGATTTATGCCACTTTGGTGTTACTTCATCTGAAAGTAGCAGTAGAGAGTATCAATGATTATTGAAACATGTTTCTAATCCTTATTAGAGGATAGGTAATATTGACACGAGGTCTTCTAAGCAGATGTGTGATGCTTTCTATCAGACTTAGACATTCAATTTTATCATATTTCAAGAAATTTCTGTTTACCTGGTTACATATGCAATCTAACCCTTTTGGCAAAGCCATGACTTAATTCCCTTTTGGGGGATTCTTGACTATTCACTCTTCCTTCAATTCACTTTGAAAAACAACAAACAGTAAACACCAGTTCCACATGATCAGTTTGCAGCACCGACCGAAACATACGCCAATGTAACCATAAAACTCTCCTCCTAAGCCAAGCTGCCTACAAATCACCCTTTCCCTAAACTATACTCAATAAGCTTTCAAAGCTCAACCCACCTGCCTTTTACACCAGTTTCACCTTAGAAAAACCTAATCCAAAGTCCTAACCAATAGTTAAATCCAAAACTCTTCTGCTATCCTACATCTCAATGGCTGGGATTAAAAGATTGTCATAGATGATCATACAAATTTTCTTTTGCTTTTGGGTGACTGCAGCTTGGTTTCTTAATCACGAGTTCTCAATCACTAGTGGCAACATCCAATCACCAAAGGAGAATCCGTTGTAGCTAAAATTCAAAAAAACAAACAGACAGACAGAAAGAGATAGACCCCCCCCCCCCCCAATATCGTGTTCCTATCTTTTTCTTCCAGTCACAATCTAGGGAAATCCTAAGAGAAACTCCAGTAAATAAACAAAGTAGGTTATATTTGTAAAAATCACCTTTTTCAATCTGGGAAAGTAAATATGGAGGTGCTTTGTCTTTAAACTGTCCCTTGTGTGGGACTTTTCCTCCAATTGATCATCACCAATATTACTAGCTACTGGTTCGCTACTGACAAGCTCAGCAGCAGCAGCGTCCTCTTCCCACTCTCGTTTCATCCGAACAAGATAATGTTCTTTGGCCTTCTCAAGTCTCAGCTTTCCGCCCTTCCAACGACAACCATTATACTGGCGGCCAACAAAATGGATTTATTACTGAAGTGGGAAGAGAAAGAAGAAAGAAGAGAAAAGAGAAGAACTGAAAGTGTTGTTGCGACTTGCGAGCAAAGGTTTGGATGAGTTAATTACCTTGCTGAAAAGCTTGGGGAGAGATTTTTGATCGGTGGGGGAGGGGAGGAAATCAACATAGGCAAAGCTGCGACCTTTGGTTCGGATAGTTTCGACCCCTTCGACGATGCCCAGAGAGCCAAACAACCTGCGGAGGTCTTCGGCGGTTACCGATTCTCCTAGTCCTCCCACGAATATCCTCACCGTCTTGTCGTGTTGTTCCTCCTCCACGGCCATATCAGACGTTGGCTGGCAGTTTCTGCCTGTGCTCACTGCCTACGAATTAAGCCTAAGCCAACCAGTGACAATAATAGGGTTGGGCCGAGGAATGGGAATGGAATGCTGATTGCAGAGCACAGCAGAGCGGCGTTTAACGACACCGTTCCGATGTACCAAGAGCCAAGACCAAAAACAATTAATTCTTTTTTTTTTCTTTTTTTTGGTTCACTAGAGGGCCGGAGCCCTAAAAGGAAAAACACCAAAACAAAACCACATCGCAGTCAGACGGGGCGGGGCATTGCGACCATTGAGACATTAGCGAACAGTACCTGCCCCCATAGACAACAGAAGTCTCTAAAGGGCGTTTGGTTGGTCTCCCAGGATATAAATCTACGGACTGATTGTCCTTGTATCATATTTGGTGGTAGAGACAGGGTATGGGAAAAAAAAAATTTTCTGTCTCAGAGATAAAAATTTTCTGTATTTCTGTCCCTCCAAAGTGGGAATGATAGAGATAGGAATCTGAGAGCAAAATTTAACCAGCGAAGACTTTCTTGGTGGTGGGTGACCAGGTCAATCGCCATAGCCACCGTCAGCCGGTGGTCAACGCTTGTCAAATGTCTGTCTTATCATCGGCCAACCAAATCTTATCTGGGGTGATAATATTTTTTATGTCTCTATCTTCACTGTATCTAAATTTATGTCTCTGTCACTGTATTTGTGTCTCGAGACACAAACCAAACACTACCTTAAATATGGTTAAACTAAAGGCACTCGCGGAGGTTAAGATATCATATTTGATTTTTAGTTTTCAGGATTTTATAAAAGAAATATTAAAAATTAAAATTAAAACTTATAAAATTTATTAGATTTGAGTTTCTAATTTTTAGCTTTTATTTTTAATTTTTTTAATTTTATAAAAAAAATTTTAAAAATTTTAAAATTTACATAATTTTCAATTTTTATTTTCAGTTTTCAGTATTTTTTTCAAAATCTTAAAAATTAAAAAATTAAAAATTAAAATTAAAAACTAAATGGACATATAGTTTTCAGAATTTTCAATATATTTTTTATAAATCTAAAAATTAAAAACTAAACACTCAATCCAAACGAACCTAAATTTACGAGTTTTTCAGACAAGATAAAAACTCCTGAAAACTAATTAATTATTTTGTTTGACAGTCCACATGCCTAAAAACTTATCATCCAGATTGATCGACTTAGTACAAGGTCAACTACAAATTTTTTAACTACAATAATTAATTGTTTATAATTTTCTAAATAGCTATATGCATTACTTTTCACTACACTAATATTAGACTTTTTGTCCTACCATATTAGTCCTAGGACGCACCAATTTTGTTAAAACAAAACATAGATCATGATAATATTTATAACAAGATAATTAACTATATGCAATCACATTAACCAATATTATATGTGTGTGTGATTTTTACAAAAATAATTTAACAATGCTACATCCTTTTTTATTAATATTTATAGAAAATTTTAAATAATTATCAAAAGGAAAATTTGAAAAAGATATTTGAAAGATGTTGAGTTAGTGGATTAACACACCAATCCATCATGCTACCATAACACAATTAATTACTCTTGAATATTTACAAATAATAATAATAATAATAATAATAATATATTACCAAAACATGAAAAAAAAATAAGGAGGTGGAATTTGAACCCTTAATCTTTACTAAAAAGATGGAGTGCACAAAGCAACTAGACAAACAATTACACTTAATCAATAATTGCATTAATTTCATTCTTATATTCTGCAAAATCAAATATATTAATTAATTTATCTGAATTCATAAAAAGCTCAAATGAAATCACATGCATTTTAATTTCATAGAAGGCTTCTATAAAATCACGCAATTAATGAAAAATAGTTCTTTTGATAATTAATGCTTTAATGTTTTATTCATGTAAATAATATTTTTTTTTTTAAAGGAGATGAGTGTAATTTTTCCTAAATTTAAACAAGGTCATCAAAAGGCAGACATGCCTTTTGCCTATGAGCACCTAAACAATTACTTCAAATATGTTTTAGCCTTTATTTTTGTTAGTCTCCTTGGATTTTACTTTTTCAATTAGTAGAGTAGTTAAAGTTTAAGCCGATCCAAGCTCTTCTAATACTTTGTTGTAGTAAATGTTGTACCACTAATAATAAAATTTCCACATTTACCGATATCCAAATCTTATTATTCTTAGCAAGGTAATCAAACTTGAAAGTTTATGTAAATTCATAGAGTCTTTAAAAACTTGACTCGTGAACTAAATTACTTGAATTGTGAACTATACTCATAAACTTGTATAAATTTATCTAATATTAAAATAATATTTAAAAATAGGGTAAATAATACTCTTCACCCTTAAGGTTTATGAAAATGACACTCAATCCTAAACTTTTAGAAAATTAACATTTCACCCTGTCTCACTAAATACTTATTTAACTACAGTTAAGATATATATATATATATATAAAAAGAATGTTTTGTCAAATGACAAATTTCCTTCAATTAGAATACAATACATAATTATTTTTTCTAATAAATTATAAACATCCTATCAATTTATTATAATATTTTATCAAATTATTTTATTATGACATAATATTATCAGAGTCAATAAATACTATCAATTAATTATTTCATAATTACGTAATTAGAAACCTACTCCAGAAAATTTTGACAAATTTTAAATTTTTCTTCAATGAAAATTTAATACATGGTTATGTAAAAAAAAAATCTGAACATATCAATTTATGATAACATTTTATTAAACTCAAAAAATGTTATTTATCAAATCTATATTTAGAAATGTAATTTTTTTATGAAAATTATATGCATAAAAATTAAGAGAAATGTTATTTCCCTTGGATATTGATCTTTAAAGGACATCATAATGTGTTATTTAAATATATTTAAGGGATAGTTTTTAGTACTCTTTTAAAAATTTTCTTAAGGAATAATACAAATAATATTACTAAAAAAATAATAAAAAGGAATTGGCTTTCATACTATTTCTTTTACTAAGATGTAATATAGTTCGAAAAATTATAGCTAAAAGTGTTCACCGAATTAAATTAATTTAATAAACTTAAAAATCTGACACAAATAAGTCAAATTGATTAGAGCTTGTTTGGTTATTTAATATTCATATTTGTGACCGTGATTCTAAGTGTTACGAAAACTAGAAAAGCTCTAGGGATAAACAACTAATGTGAAAATTTTATCACTCTTAAATCAATAAGTACCATTAGATGTAATCCTGTCCAATGATCCAAGGATAACTACCCTTGCCCTTCTCACCTCGTCATATTTAGAAGATCTAATCCGAATCCATACACAAAGCAAGGTTTTGGAATTTGGGATTTTTGTTTCTTCTCACTCTAAGGGCATGTTTAATTAGAGGATAAAAATAAGAGTAAAAATTATATGAAGAACCTTAATGTGTTATTTTTCATGTGAAATTTATCTATATAATTTTTACCCCACTTTCTCTCAAATTAAGGGTAAAAATGAAATGTAAACTTTTATGAATACACTATGTATAATTCCACATAAATGAACTTCATCCATGAAAAACTTACCTCTCCTTTTACTTTCCAAATTTACACTTAACCCCATTCATAAAAATTTTCACCTCACTTTCATCCCAATCCAAAACACACCGTTAGAGAAGACAAAATCTTTCGTTGCCATGCTTTCAAATATACTAGCATGTTTATAACAAGATTGCAAGATTGAGGTCACCTAGTACAGCAACGAAAGGGGCTGTTCTCTTTCACCATGTTCTTCAAGCTATCAATAGGATTCGACTCAAATGATTTCACCTTGACACAGCATTTAAGCCTTAACACCAAGACTCAAGGGTAGGAGGGCAAAATTGCAGCAATTCATGAAATTGAACTAGATTCTACTTTTTTTCAGTGAAACTTGATATTATAGGTGACAAAACAGGTTAAGCCCGCCAGATTGAGCTCACCAATCCATCACTTTTTGGAGTGGATTGGATTGGATTTTTCAACCCACCAAAATTTTTCAGCCTGCTATTTTTTGATAGGATAAATTGACACTTTTAATTCAAATAATCAAAAATGAGTGAACCTGCCCCGTCCCCACCTTATGGCCAACCCACAACGGCTTGCCACCCCTTCTTGATATTCTGCTCTCTTTCATACAAATCCTTTGGGTGTATCAAACCAATCCATGAGTTATGCTAATTTCAAAATCATAACATTAAAACATGGTTCAAATGTACGCAGATAAAATAGTAACTCAAATAACCTTGGGGCTGGATAGCAATTTTTGACAGCTTCACTAGAGACCAGCAGACAACAAGATTTGCAACGCTCGCTGGCAAAAACAAGGACTCGGAAAAAGGTCCATCTACCTTTTCCGCTTTCTCTGCCTCAAATCAGGAAATTTGAGAGGGACAGGAAGCGTGGCATAACGCGTGTCTCCCTGCGTTTTTCTCTCGAGTGAAGTCTTGCAACCCAATTGCAAAAAGAGTTGTCTCAACGGCACCTCTCCCATCCTCAGATCCTTTGCTATATCAGAGTAGTTGGTTCGGAATTCATCCGCAAAGAGAGTCATCACCAGAACATAACAAATGAGAAGATCAATCTTTTCAGGAGGTAGCCTTTTTGATTCAGAAACGGCAAACATTGCTGAAAATCTATGACGCAGAATGTTGGGAATTCTATGGTCCTTTGCAGAGGAGTGGTCCAGGGAGTGCAGATCTTTGAACTTTATAAGATGATTGATGAAAGATAATATGCAGGAGAGCTTCTTCTTTTCTGACTCATCCTGTAAACGTAAACATTGGATAATGCATATAATCTTTTAATTGGGAAAAACAAATCTCAAAGGACTTTAGGAATAGTAAAAATGGATTTAGCACCAAAAAGAATTGGCCGAAAGTTCATGCCCAGTATCTCCCACAGTAACATTGAGGTAATCATATCTAACCAATTGGCATCAGAAATTGCTTATGGCATCCCTAAATATGTACACTAGAATGTTGATGAAAATGTCATATTCCAATTATTAATTTAGTCATCCAAACATTTTATATCGTTTCATAATATCAGCAAGTATAGAGCATCTTCAGTACAGAACAATTTTTTCCAACTCAGACAGCTCCAAATGAACATGACTTACAAAATGTGTATGGATTAGTTTATTTTGTATTGAAAACAATTTATAATCAACTACGAGAACTTTAAAAAGAAATATTATTCCTCTGTTAAAGAGATTATTTCTCAAGAAATGATCAAATTCTAAACACCTGTTAATGCAGACCTTATGCTTTTAACTTCTAAGCGAAAAGGCTTTATTGTATTGATACCTTAATCTTCTTTAATTTCTCTATCCTGTTGCGTACAAAAGTTGGATAAGCACTGAAGTCAGCTGCTTCGCCCCGGTGCAAAATGTTATAAATATCTTCAAGGTAATCCCACTCCCCTTTAAGTATAATTTGGTCCAATACAAATGCCTCCTGAGGCGTAGTCGCAGAAAGATCATATGGTGGTATGTTGCGAGAAACATGAGATTCTGTACTTTCAAGCGCTGATTTGTTTACAACAACATTTTTCATTTTCACATTCAGGTTTCTTTGTGACTCGGCATTATCATCTTGCTTGAGAGCTAACTTCTTATTAGCCTGCAGAACAACACAATTTCCAATATCAGTTTGTAACAATTCCAATAAACATCAGCTGAACCTAATTCAAGGATAATGACTAGCAGACTCAATCACTTAAATTCATTCACACATGTTTTCATAGATGACTTATAACCATGTCACAGGAGACCAACGATAAAAAAAGATCTTTCACTACTTTGGAATAGCCTCATTTAACATTAGTGAGCTCAATAGTGGCACTACAGAGTTTAATGACATGCACCACAGTCACAATGCAGAACAGTCAAGAAAGTTTCACCTATGCTGATGCTTTTAAGAGAATACAAAATGGGAAAATCATCCAAAACAGCAAATATCTCTAACAGACTGTTTGTCATAAATAAGAAAACAATATTTTCTTGTTCAAATTGTCAGACCAGAGTCCAGACTAAGTAAAATCCTATCTTCCATCTCACAACAGGTATGCATCATTTAGCTGAGAATAGGCACATGGAAATTTTGAAATGAACACTTGGTTGGCACAATAGACTTGTTAGACAGTTGAGGGTGGAGTGCAACTGATGTTGAAGTATTTTTTTTAAACAATTTTGCACCCACTACCACAACTCAACAATGACTACAAACCAAAAACCTTTCCATCCCACTACAGCTTTGCTCCCCTCTCTAAGTTCAACCTACACTACCAAGCACTCGTGAAGCAACTGGGGTAAAATGTAAACAATTTTTACTGTGCTAATGAGCAACTGCAAATCATCCTCTTACAGACCTACTATCAGACTATCATTGTATCACCATTGCAAATATGTGCATTCTCCTGTATTTCAATATGTATACACAGTCTCACACTGACATCATACATCCATACACAATTCAGGATATTGTAGTTGTTGTTAGCACAGCAAGTACAAGTTTTGCTTAAACATAAGCTGAAGTATACCTTCTCAATTTCCTTCTTTGTTCCCCACAAATCAGTAATAATCCTCTGTTTCACCGCTTTCACCTGCGGAGTCAGCTCTTCCATTGTTGAGGTCGCAGGCTCAGCAGCTTCCAATCCTTTAACCTTCGGGTCCAATCTGAATATCTGATAAAAAATTAAAAAAATACCCAACAATAAGCAAGACACATACATCATTCCAAAATAGGAATTCCAACAACAAAAATAACAAGATCTTGTCCCACTAGTGTAGTCAGTTACATAGTTCAAACAAACAAGTCATGGGGTTCTATCATAGTGTCCTATATCACAAACCACGCCATTAATTTTTCCCAGGACAATGTGGCCCCATTTCCATCCCTTGGACAAACAAGTGTTTTTCACTCCTTTGACTTGTCCAGTCAATATCTTCAAATCGTGGCGAATCCTTGCAAAATAATCCTGACTATGTAGCATTACTCCAAACCCCTATGAAAAAAATTTCGCCTCGTTTTGCAATTTACCTTGTTAGCAGCAATGGGAACAATCTTCAATGTCCCACTCTCCTTATCGAAGACTCCAAGCGCGTAATTGGACCGGTGCCCAGCGGCAGCCTCGCCGGCATAGCTGGTCCCGACGAACTCCACGGGGGATCCAGCTGGGCTGACAACGAGCTGCATCCTCTTGTTCATGTTCCTGTTTCTGTAAACCTGAAAGCCCGTGGGCCCGGGCCCTGACTGGTGGCCAGAAGGCCCAAGGGGATCGAAGCCAGAAGGGAAATAGCCCACAAGAGGAGGTGTTTTCTCGGGGTGCTCACGAACAACTTCGACCTTGGCATTAAAGTGAACGGGTTGAGGTTGAGGTGAATGGTCTTTTTTCTTCTTGCTCTTCTTCTTGTCTTTGGGCGTCTTGGATTTTGTGCCTTCGGCGTCGGAGCCCATTGTTGTACTGAACTGTATCAATCGCATTGTTGAAGCGTTTGAGAAACGCACAGCAAATAATACATATGACATAAAACAAAAGCTCAAACCGAATAACAAGTAGTCACCTGAGAGTGAGAAATCGACGGACGGCGGTGAGCTTGAGCGTGTGCGGCGGCGGCGGTGGTGGGGCCAGAAGGAGCAGCGGGTTAACTGCGGGCAATGGGGTGGGGCGGCTATGAGCTACATATGATGTGATATAGGTGAGGACTGAGGCAAAAACAGAAAAATAAAAATAAACAAAAATAAATAAAAGGATTGAATAACGTGGCGGTTTAATAGAGTATAATACAAACTGCATCGCCTAAAATCAAATAATTTTTAAACTATTTAGACTAAAATTATTTGTTTTTCGAGGGCTAGAATCAAACATGGTTATTTTTCAGAGACTAGAAATATATTTAATCTAAAACAATAATTAGAATTTAAAAGAAAAATTCTTAGATTATTTTATTATGTATAATTTAACTTGATTAGTTGAAAAAAAAATGACATCTAGGATAATCTGACCGAAAATTTGTGGTGTATGAGATATATCAAACAAAAGGCATAGTCTTACTTGTATCTATAATATATAGAATATCATATTAACCTATCTTCATATATTATTGGATTAGGTGTTGTCAAGACCCAATTTAGATCATAATACGCACATAAGGAATATTGTGCAATTATGTCTAAAAAATATTTTATTCATACTCATAATAAAACATAAAATATAATAGCATATAAATTTTTAGATTGTTTGTGAACTCAATTTATGAAATCTTAAAATTCTAAACTGTTCAATAATTTGAAATCAATTGAAATACATTTAAAATCTAAGATTGAAACGAATCCAGTGAAATATCAAAATAATCAAATAACAAGCATGCTAAATAATGTCTGATAACCCTGCCTACATACTATTGGCAGCAACTCTAAATTTAACATAAATCCAAACATAACATGTTTTGTTACAAGGTGAAACTCGCCAAGAATATAGTTAGCAATCATTAGGTATGATTTGAGGTATCATCTCTACCCAATAGGTAGATCTGAAAAGGGGAGGAAGATGAATGAGTGGAAGAGGGATGGGTGATCAATCTCAATGAACAGAATCATCACCCATAAGCCATATGAGACAACAAGATAAAAAATACATAAAGAATAATATATGCAACATAGACATGAAATTCAATTTACATACTAATAATAATATACATGCATCTCTCAACTAATCTTTCAAATAAAATGTGTTCTAAGGAAATTAATTTGAAACTGAGTTCATGTACTTTTTGGACAAAAATTTCTTTGGCTTTCCTTGTATTTATGGGAACATCCCTGTGGGGTCTATGATCTCCATTTCTCCGTATGCTTGGTGGGAACAATCCTACATGGCCTATATTATTTATCTTTGAATTCATAAAAAAAAAAGAAGACTACACTCTATGATAGCTTGATATATCAAAGTTAACGATCAAACATACCGTCAATGCATGACACTATTTCTCACTAATTCCTATCTCTAAATAAGGAAATGATTATTAGTATGAAACATTTTTTTTGTACCATACGATAAGAATGACCTACATCTAAGTGGAAAAAAATGAAAAACAGTCCTATTCTATGACGTTGAATAAGCTTCAACACCCAACCTAAGAGTAAACCCTTTCACCATCAGCCGGAAATTTGTAGCGAGAAAGCCACCAACTGTGTCCTTGCCACCATAGTATTAAAAATCGGGGGGTGAACTGCAGGTCAACTTAATACCTCCAAGAAAATTTAGAATTTCCTCAAAAATATCAAATGTGGAATTCTAACCCTTTCCTTGTTGGAAGAGGAAGGAGGGTGCCACTTTCTACCACTAAGCTAGTCAACTTTTAGTGTTATGTTTCTTTTATTAATATATAACATATATTTTATTTCATTAAATTGTATCTTAATATATTAATTTAATTATATCCGGTTCAACCAATGACTTACCGATTGAACTAGTGATCCAGTGCATTAGCCAAGTCAATCACTGATTTGATTCTGAAAACTATGCTTGCCACATCATTGATGTTCCATCATTTTATGCATGTTTAAGAGAATAGAACAACCAATTTTCATGAAACTTCAACCTTTGATGAGTCTTTTGGATGCATTTTAAGTGTGTAAATATGTCTTGTGATTGATTTATATGTTTTAGAACTTATTTTGGTTTTAATATAATTTTTGTTTTATTTTCAAGGTTAAGGGTTAAGTTACAAAATGGAGTAGGAGCATCAAGATTATTTTGGGATCTCAACGCCGGGAATGGACCTCCCAATGCTTCAGCATGAGCTCTCAGGTGGATTTGGCATCTCAATGCCCAGTCCTAGCATCCTAGCACCCACAATGTGCATATTTCGAGTTTTTATTTCTTTTAAATATAACAAGAAATTGTTCTCTAGGGATTTTAGGCTAGAAATTAGGGAAAAACATTCCCAAACTCTTGCAGGAGGCAAATAACAACTAAAGGAGGAGAGATTGAGGAATCATCACTTCAATTCTAGGGGGTTTGGTGCATTCTTCTCCTACATTTTCTTTTTTCTCTTCTTTTAGTTTTATTTTTCTATATGAGTTTATAGACTCTTTAGTTAGAGTGATGATGTAACTTGATACGGATCAATGTAATTTTGATTTTCTTACTGAGATAAACTTTTATTCCACAAATTTAGTGTTTATCATAGATTTTATTGCTTTTTGTGAATTGGCCATTCATAAATTGATCCAGGACTCATGTACAAAATTGGAAAATTCATAAACATTCTAGCTAAACATCATAATTTACTTCGATCTAGGAATAAATATGGTTGATTGTGTGGTTTGCTTGAATTTTCATTGATGCTTTATAAAGCCCTTTTCTAATTGAGATTGATCTAAGGAATTAGAAGATTTTATTTAGTTAAAGGAGGACTAATATTCTATTATCAATGGATCCATCCTCTATATGTGTACTATTTTAATTAAATCAATTTATGTCAACATCAATTTTAAAATCAATTCCATGAAAGATGATAAATATAATAAGAAACTTTCATATTCCCCTAACTTTAAACCTATATAAAATAAAATAAATATATCTATTGATTTTGTTTGGATATGTTTCATAAATCACGTACGTATAGGATTGTTGTTGCATACACATAACGTATTCATTGATACATTTTCGAAAAATCTAAATTAAAATATAAAACATCACGAAATTGAATTAATGTCATTAAAAGTACTAATTAGTTTTTGAGTTCAGAAAACTATGTAAATTCTAATTAGATTTTTATCTATTACATATTATTACACTTAGAAAAAACAGTTAAAAAAATTGGGTAAAAGCAGTGGTACCCAAGAAGAAATGACCAAGATAAAATTGTGGTTAGATAAGTTTAATTTTAATATACTAATTATTATACATTTAAGTTATTCTATTTATATAATCTTTAGTTCATGTGACAATACACAATTTTATTTTGGTACATTAACAGTAATGAGTTTTGAACCTATGACCTTATGTGTAAACTATTCAAGCCCCTCACCATTAGCTATTCTTAGTGGTTTAACAATATATAATTAGATATCATGATTACTTTTTTATACTATTAATGAATACATCAAAATTAAATTCTACAAAAATTATCATTTCTTTGCTACTAAAATTCAAATTTGTCTTATATTTGATCTGATTAACGACGCTGAAGTTTCTAATTAACAAAATATATCACTACCAATAAAGAAAAAGATTAACAAGATATATATGTATTTGGTGATAAAAAAATACGATCAAGTAACAAGTGGATATATTGTTGCCTAATATTATGATAATCAACTGACTAGAAATTTTAATTTTTATGCATTGCTAAATTAAATTTTTTTCATGTGCAGAGAGGATTTGACTGGAAACAGTAAAAAACTTCTAGATTATTATTGCATCAAACTTAAATCCAATTAATTAATATGAGTTAACTTTTGCGCATTGAGAATGTAAAACTTCTCATCCAACTACTTTTGCTAGTGAGATAATACATAATTAAATGACGATATTGAAAAATTTTATACTATCAATAAATAGAAATTAAACTCAATTGATATTACGTTGATTATAAAATACATGTCACAATGTCTCCAAAAATTAAAATTTAATGTGGAGCTGCAACCAATTTTATTATGCAAAAATTGGATGGAAAACCTTCAAAGTTGACAAAAACTAGTCTTTAAAATAAATTAGGTTTGAGAGTCTAATTATGATTAGTAAATAGTGAAAACTTAATTCTACTGCACCCTTAACACATTTATTTCACGACGATTATCCAAGGTTTGTTGTGTAAATTAAATAACAACTTTAATAATTTTATTTTCCCCGAAAAAAGAATTAGAGCCTAAAATTTTTTACAAAATTTAATGAAAAAAATACAAAAGAAAGAAAACAAATTTTAGGAAAACTTAATTTTGGCTTGATAGAAGAAATATTTGCTCCTATATATCCTCTTACATAAAGAAGAATTGAAAGTCATCTAGTTCTTCTATAAAATGATTGTGTGTTTGGTTAATTTTAATGAAAATATATATAAAGAATTTCGAAATCGTTTAAAAAAATAAAGAACAAAATCCACTCTGCATAAAATTCAAGTTTGCACTAAGTTGTTCAATAAATCCTTATAATTTAACAATAACAAAGGAGTTATCCACATCACAATTATGACTATTGATTATTACACATATTAAAAAAGATTCAAACGTGTGTGTATATATATATACCCCTTAATTTTAAAAGTAAAATTTAAATGAAAAAAGATATAAAACAAATAAGCCAAGGGAGCCACCCAAATTAAATCAACCCATTAACAAAAATTCTTTTAATAAATAAAGAAATACTCCAATGAGTACTGGACAAAGAATGAAAAAAAAAAAGAATAGTGACAGTGACTAAAATATTAACCAAATAGAACGAGACATGATCCTATAAATGAAAGAAAAAAAATAAAAGAAAAGAATGAAGACCTAATAACAAAACCAAACAAAATCAAAAGAAAGATAAAAACAACTTGGCAAAGGACAATTTGATCCCCATATCTTTTAGATTTTGGAACGGTCCTCTTATTTAAACCATTAGATTATATTTGAATGGTTAAGATTTAATACATCAATTACTAAATAAATTTTATTAAATATTTCAATAAAATAAAAACATTTAAAATTTACTAAATTGTCCTAATTATCTTGTCTCTCCTTTTTAGCCTCCTTCCACACCACCATCATAGAACCACCGCTTTTGCTGCTCTCCCAACATGTTGCTTCTGTCTATGTATGTTGAACAACAGCCCTATCCTCAACTCCAGCAATGCCCAGCTCTGCGATGCCTTACATAGCAAGGATGATGGCTATTTTTGGATCCATTCAATATTAAATTTTATCACTAGAAATACAAAAGATCAGAGTAACAAAATCTAACAATTTCATCTTGTCTTGTTTTTGCCATCATAGATGATAGTTATGGTTGATCTCCGTATGCACTATCAAATCAACAGTTTTTAATTTGATTAAAGTAAAGCAAAAATGAATAAAAAAGAAAATTAAAACTTTGATTCCCCCACTTTGCTTGCTTGCAGCTAGCAGAATCTAGTGTATTTGATGGGTACGAGGAAAAAAGGATAGGGCTTGGTGGTGGTAGCACCCTTGGAGCTGGATCTCCCAGAGATAGGTGACTTGGTTAAAGAGGGTTTGATGATGTAAGCATTGAGTAAGTTTACTTACGATGGAATGGTTGCAGATCCATAAAGTGAGTGCGCAATGGAAGCAATTAGGCAGTGTAAGATTTCAAGGGAATAAAATACTATTTGAGGGTAATTTTATAATTAGAAGGGGGATAATTACAAGGTCTAATAGATATGTAGGACCAAATTATCATTCACCAAAGAACTCATGCCCATTATTTTGGCCACATATTCGCGATACAGCAAAAACCTAATCAAGAAGATTACTAAACTCTAGCAAAATGGCACTGAACTAATATTAAGTTGAACCAACAATAAGAAAAATGCTCGACCGGAAAAAAAAAAAAGCAGATCTGAATGCCAATTTCGAGCACTAAAATGGGAAAGCAAGGGGACTTGAAAAGAAACTCGTGCTCTCTCTTTTATTTAGTCCGTCACCATCCCGTTCCGCTTGTTAGTCTATGAAGAAGAGGAATGAAAAACAAATTGCGTAACTAATTAGTAACCGATTGGGATTGGATAATTGATTTGTTACATTCTTTTAGGAATCAGAAGATTTGGTGTTCTGTTTTTTGTTTGTTTGGAAAAAAAGAGATAAGTTTGGGTTGGTTTGATTCTAAAATGCTAAAAATTCAAAAGCTATTATATCTGAAATTCAAATAAAAATAATAATTTTTTTTTCAACTCCGTTTAAAATTGTAAAATTGGGTGCTGAAAATATACATGATCAACAAGATACTTGTAAGTTATTAAGCATTAACCAGTGTACCAAAAATTAAATAGTGCATAAGAAACAGCCATTTTTTTCTCTTTTTCTACCATTGCTGTACACGTCTCGCACTCCTTCTCCTCGCTCACCATCGGCCTCAGCCATAACCAAAGGTGATGATCATGCATCTCTAATGTAACACTTTCTTCATACTTTCATAAAAATCATCAACTTTCACAATTGCCTCACGGTTCTTATTTTCCTCTTCGCTACAATATAGCTAGTTCCAGCAAGTTCTCCTTGATGATAACATTGTTCATTTAGTAAAAATCCAACATTCACATAATGACATATTGACATCATATGTTTCACGCTTCAGTTTGTTCATTGCCATTAACTTATTCACTTAAAGTCAGTTAGTGTGGCTTCATATATTTCAGTAAGGGCTTGCGTTTGAAATTTAAATTTGAACTGAGAGATAATATAACTAACAAACATAATCAAGAGGGGTAACAAACTCAACACAATAATCCACTGCAACAACATTTTAAATATTTGAATTTGCCGATATATACATAACCCTATACCTAGTACCTACACAAACAATATAAGAAATCTTCTTCCCACATCTGTTTTGTATTTTGTGAAACAAGGCAGCGTCGTACGCACTGATTTGCCGGAGCGAGATATGACAGCGAGGAGAGCTTGCACGTTCGCGAAAAACGACTTCCTGCCGGAGGAGTCGTTCAAGAGCTGGGGAAACTACGGGAGGGCGCTGATGGATACTCCGAAAAGGCTTATGGATCGGGTCGCGACCCGATCCAACGACGAGACGGAGGTGGTGGTGATGAAGGCGAGGAGCAGCCACGAGATGAAGAAGACGCTGAACTGGTGGGACCTCATGTGGTTCGGCATTGGGGCAGTCATCGGCGCCGGAATATTCGTCCTCACCGGACTCGAGGCCAAGCAGGTGGCAGGACCCGCCGTGGTGCTCTCATATGCTGTCTCCGGCATCTCCGCCTTGCTCTCTGTCCTTTGTTACACCGAGTTCGCCGTTGAAATCCCCGTCGCAGGTACTCACTCTCCATGTGTGTGTGTCTAATATATGTATATATATATATATAACTCCACGTTTTTTTTTCGAATGGCTAAAAGTGGACACATATTTCATCTAGCTAAATAGTATTTTAACACTTAAAAAATTAATATTTAATTAGGATACCCACTTTAATTGGGACATTCATTCCATCATCACTAGATGTGACAGATTGATAAAAAAAATAGAGGTCACCATCACATAGAGTGGATGTTCTAACTGAACACTTACTTTTATGTATAAAAATAGTAATGATCTTTTATTAATATTAGATATGATGTTAGTCTCTAATTTTTTTTTATCAATTCATCACATCTAATAATAATCAAATAAGTATCTCAAATAGATACCTATTTTTAAATGCTGAAATAACAATGTATTTTAAAAATAACATAGAAGTATCAAAATAATTTTACATAACTATTCAATCCTATATTGTCTTCTAAGCTATAATAATTGACTCTTTCCTTCTCATCACTATTTGAAAATATGCAAATCAAAGATTTTGAAAAGTCTGATCAAAATTAAACTCATACAATATAGTATATATCTTTTAAATTTTGTCTAATTTTTTTTAACCTGTAATTTGATTTTGATTTTGATTTATCCCGATGTGCAGTGATGGAAACTTAAGCATGTACCGTCGCAAGTATTTAAATTCTCCAATCCCTCACATAGGAACTAAAAATCTAACAAAATATGAGAATATAATTTTTCTAGGAACTTTTAAATAATTCTAGAATTATTTATTGAGATTTCTAAGAATAAATTCAAAACTCATTTATTTTATAATAGATATTTCAAAAAAAAATATATATATATATATATTATAAATCTCAATACCGCTAATATATTTAATATTATTATTATTATTTAGGGATATTTTATAATTTATATTTATTAACTATTATTCTCAATTTATGTGAATCTTTAATTCTCAAGAAATTACTCTAAAAAATATATTAGTATCCATTGAAACAAACGCCAGCTAAGATTTAACGTTGATGCAAATAATTATTTACTGCTAATTGATTTAGTATCTTTATTATTTGTTTTAAATTAGATTTTTTAAATATCAAATTTAATACTTGCGTGGACTTTAAATTTTTAGCGGCTAGTAATTAATTATGAAGGAGGGAAGCTTTTTAATTGGTATGAATAATATGGTCGGCTTTTGTTATTTGAAAACTGTATAAATTTTATTGGCTTAACAAAATTATGGAATCCCGGAATTGATTATGATTTGAAGAATATACGCGAATCTTTTATTTCTATTTTCGTGCAGTTGTTGAAAGGTGTAATTTTATATTTATTTGTTTTAATTATTATTATATTAAGAGCATATGGGTCCCTGAATCCTGCGTTTACACAATTTTAATAGAAAAGTAGTTATTTTGAGTAATGTTCCTAATAAAAGTTTTTTAAGTTTTGCTAGGTATACATTTTTTTTTGTGAAGTTTGGATACCCAAATAGGCAAATACTCGAATTAAATTTCAAATGTTTTATATGAATATGTATATGTATGAGTACTCTGGATTATTGATAGATATGCAACTATGCCAGTTCAGAAAATAAAAATGTTTTTGCTATCTGAAAGAGAAGAAAATAAAAATGTTATGCGTAATGTTTCCCACTTATCAATCAATATACATGAATTTATGAGTTAAGTTTGCCCTTCTTTGCTGTTCACGACCAGTAGTTTTCCCACGTTTTTACTCCATCAATTAGCCGTTCACTTAGCACATCAATTAATTAAGAACAGTACTATTATTTATTATGAGATATTATATCGACTCATACTTCATCTGTTATTAAATAGGACATTGACATCAATCAAATAGAGTACATACCTCATTCAATAATAAATAATATGTGAGTTGATATAGTGTGTTATATTTCATGAGTATAATTACCGTTCCTCGTTAATTAATTAATTAATGCCTTGAATTTGATGGCAATTTCACAACCGTCACGTTTCTCGTTTTTGTTCAGGTGGCTCATTCGCCTATTTAAGAGTTGAGCTAGGAGACTTTGTGGCCTTCATTGCCGCCGGAAACATCCTCCTTGAGTACCTAGTAAGCAGCGCCGCCGTGTCGCGATCATGGACCTCATACTTCGCCACCCTCTGCAACAAAAGCCCCGACGACTTCCGCGTGGTGGTGCACAGCATGAACCCCAGCTATGGCCACCTTGACCCTATTGCAGTACTAGTCCTAGCCATAATCTGCATCCTTGCAGTCTACAGCACCAAAGGCTCTTCAATCTTCAACTACATTGCCTCAGTCTTCCACGTAGTTGTCATAGCCTTCATCATCATTGCTGGTCTCTGCAACGCCAAACCCGGAAACTTCTCCACATTTGCCCCATTTGGTGTTAGGGGTGTGTTCCAAGCCTCAGCGGTGCTTTTCTTCGCTTACGTGGGCTTTGATGCGGTCTCAACAATGGCTGAAGAGACCAAGAACCCCGCTAGGGACATTCCTATTGGTCTCGTAGGCTCAATGGTGATTATCACACTGGCATATTGCTTGCTAGCAGTTACATTATGCCTTATGCAGCCTTATAATACAATTGATGCTGATGCACCCTTTTCGGTTGCGTTTAGTGTTATAGGGTGGGATTGGGCTAAGTACATTGTTGCATTGGGTGCGTTGAAGGGAATGACCACAGTGTTGTTGGTGAATGCGGTGGGACAAGCTCGTTATTTGACCCACATTGCTCGCACCCACATGATGCCTCCTTGGCTTGCTCTTGTTGATGAGAAGACGGGGACACCAGTGAATGCCACAATTACAATGCTTGCAGCCACATCAGTGATTGCTTTCTTCACAAATCTTCAGATTCTCTCCAACCTCTTGTCAATCTCCACTCTCTTCATCTTCATGCTTGTGGCAGTTGGGCTCATAGTGCGGAGGTACTATTCCAGTGGGGTCACAACAAGGGGTAACCAAGTGAAGCTCATTGTGTTCCTTGTGCTGATTCTTGGTTCCTCGTGTGGCATTTCTGGTTACTGGGCAACCAGTGATGGTTGGATTGGGTTTGCAATACTTGTGCCAATTTGGGCGTTAGCTACTGGGGGTCTTTGGCTTTTTGTTCCGCAGACAAAGAAACCGAAGCTTTGGGGGGTGCCTTTAGTTCCATGGCTTCCTTCCTTATCCATTGCTATTAACATATTCCTTCTTGGATCCATAGATAAAGCTTCGTTTATGAGGTTTGGTATCTGGACAGGGTTTCTCTTGGTTTACTATGTCCTCTTCGGTTTACATGCTTCCTATGACACGGCAAAGGAGTTTGAGACAAGAGTTAGTGCAGAGTGCAAGGTGGAAGAGGGGACAGTGTCTACATAGTTTCAAGTAGATACATAGATATAGTTATAGATATAAAAATAAATAGTGGGGTGTAGTTGAGCAAGACTACTGGTAAAAGCTTTCAATTGTTTTGGCTATTATTTTTTTTTTTTTGGGTTTTTATGAACTTGGGATGTTGATTAATTATATTTTTTTATATTGTGAAATTTATGTTCAGTTTGTTTCTCAAGTAAATATTTTTTTCCCTTTTTGTTTAAACCTCCCATCTTTTAGAAATTGCGAAAAAAATTTAATATTCATAGACTTTATTTCTTAGATCTTCAACACGTGATAAGAGAACACCATCCGTGATAGCGATGAACGACAATATTTGTTAGTACTTGATTTTGTTCAAGAACTCCACCTCTTTGTACTATTATGAAAATGAAATAGTGTTTTTTCTTTTTCCAGGTAAAAAGGAGTCCTTTGAAAGAGAATAAAAACACAAAGATAAAGACTAAAATATAACAGCCACTCTTGAAGTTTATTTAATAACTAGTATTCGTTCCCGTGATTTCACGGATTGATTTTGACCCCGTTATTTATTTTAAATATAATATTTTTGTTTTCGTATCTTTATCAAATAGACATATGTTATTTCATTTAAGGAAAAAGCATTTTAATCCCTTGAATGTGCACTTCAAAATTTTGAAAATAATGCAAATTGACCTCAACATCTCTATTTGCGCCATTTGACATTTCTCTGGATTTTTTTCATCTATTATTTATAGAAATAGCACATATTCAAGAAAGTTTGAGTGTATATAACTGTACAATTTTTTTAGTTTAGGGATTAAAATGAATGTGACCTAAAGCTCAAGAAATATATATATAGTGGACTTATTTTCCTTAAACAATAAAGAACACTAACAAAAGGAAAGCATTGTGTTGCATGAGATAATGACACGTGCGAGAGAGTAGAGAACCTAAGTTAACAAACTAGTGAGAGAGAGAAAATTTTTAAGATTGGTACCAAGCTTTCCATCAAGGAGCAAGCTCACCTTTCAATTATTGTTGTGAAATCTAATGAGGTGTTTTCTTACATGACCTAATTAGGTGTCTATTACATTGTATAGTTATTAACTCAGTATAATATAGTTACTGCTATATTTAGATTACAGTTTCTCTACTAATTCCTATTTACTGAATTTTAAAAAAATGTTTCTCAGTATAATCATGTATAGGTAAATATTAACATATTTTATACCAACTGCATGTATATATTGTGTATTTTATTATTGTCCTATATATATAGATCGTGAGTGGAGATCTGCTCACTGAGCTTTGATGAACTCGCACTTCTATTTTTTCATCTCGTATAGATACAACTACAAGTCTAGTTGCATATCAGGATCCACCTCAGTAGCTACAGCTTTTCCAGTGGTAAGTTTTGCTTCAAATTGAAGCTTAGTTTAGGTTTACGTTAGCAAAAGTAGAGCTCAATCATATTAGCATGATTTCGGGCCACGTATTATTTTATCTTATTTTATTTTAGTTTGAAATTATTTTATTTATTATGTCTGGCACGACTTAGACTAGTATTATTTAGTTTTATGATTAGATTTTTATATTTTGTATTATTTAGTATGTTTTAGTTTTATGTAATTATGACTCCTATTGGAAATGATTAACTTGGAAATGGTTTATGGAATATTATTATGTTTGGACTAAGTTTTTGGAGTAAAATTACATTTGTTATGCATGTTAAGTACATCATGTTATCCAAAGATTTTCATGGAAACTTAATTCCTTACATGTTAATCGCGTCTAAATCAGATCATAACAATCTAAATATAATATCAAAAGATATCAATAAAGACAAATGACATATATCAAATATACAAAAAGATACTCAAACCAATGATTATTTTAGTCCCTTTGAAATTATATACATGAGTTACTTTACTCTCTGAAATTTAAAATCTGACTTATTAATCCTTAATTTTATAATTATAAATCATATTAGTTCTATGCATTGTCAATAATATAAAATAATTTTATATAAATATTCAATCTGATGCTGACATAAATAAAAATAATTTTTTCCTATAGTGAGCGCGGAAATTATCTACTTTAATTTTGCTCACCACGTTATTAGATGTAAGTGGAAAACTATCATTAGTCATTTATATAATTTCAAATAACAAAAGGGCAAGAGAAAAGTTTCCTCAAGAGCCAGCGGGGTAAAAAAAAAAAATCCTCAAATGGAAGCGCTGCGGTTTGGCTTTGGCAATTCCACCTTCTTAACACCGAACCCCCTAAACCCTAGTCATAAACCTCCCTCGCTCCCGCTGCCAACAACCTAACGCCACTTCACGCCAATAGTAATGTACCAAAGCTCAACAGAAGCACTCTAATCTCTCCTCCTTTCCCTCCAGCACCCCCTAAAAGCCAAAGCCATGAACTTCAGGTTCCAGAACCTTCTGGGAGCCCCTTACAGAGGAGGCAACGCCGTAGTCTCCAACAACACACTGCTAATCTCACCCGTCGGTAACCGAGTCGCCGTCACCGACCTCCTCAAGTCCCAGACCACGACACTCCCTTCGCAGTCCTCCTCCAACGTCTCCCGCATCGCCGTCTCCCCTGACGGCACCTTCCTCCTCGCCGTCGACGACCGCAACCGCTGCCTCTTCATCAACCTCCGCCGCCGCGCCGTCCTCCATCGCATCTCCTTCAAGCACCGCGTCGCCGCCGCCAAGTTCAGCCCCGACGGCGCCCTCATCGCCGTCGCCGCCGGCAAGCTCGTCCAGATTTGGCGCTCCCCTGGGTTCCGCAAGGAGTACTTCCCATTTGAGCTTCTCCGCACTTTCGCCGATTTCGCCGGCAAGGTCACCTCGCTGGATTGGAGCCCCGACTCCAACTACCTGCTCGCAGGGTCCAAGGACCTCACCGCGAGAATCTTGTACCTCAAGAAATCGAAAGTCGCGTTGAGTTATAGGCCTTTCTTGTTCTTGGGGCACAGGGATTCGGTTGTTGGTTCGTTCTTCGGCGTTGATTCGAAAACTGGTAGGGTTAGTAAGGCTTACACGGTTGCTAGGGATGGGTTTTTGTTTAGCTGGGGTTTTACTAGCGATGATGGAGGTGCTGATGCGGTGGATGTGGAGGGATCGGAGCCGGCATCTCCGGGGACGCCGGAGAGGGACGTGGAGGGGAATTTGGGGAGTGGTGGTGGTGATGATGGTGGAGTGAGGAAGAGAAAGCAATGTGATGATGAGGAAGAGTACTTGTGCAGGGGGAAGTGGGAGTTGTTGAGGAAGGATTTTTTCGGGCAGGCGCCGGTGAAGGTAACGGCCTGCGATTACCATAGAGGGATGGACATGGCGGTTATTGGGTTCTCAAATGGTGTGTTTGGGCTGTATCAGATGCCTGATTTTGTGTGCCTTCACATGTTGTCTATTTCAAGGGAGAAGATCACCACGGCGGTGTTCAATGAGCTTGGAAACTGGCTGACCTTTGGCTGCGCGAAGCTGGGGCAGTTGCTCGTGTGGGAGTGGCGGTCTGAGAGCTACATTTTGAAGCAGCAGGGTCACTACTTTGATGTGAATTGCCTCGCTTATTCGCCTGACTCACAACTCCTTGCTACTGGAGCAGATGATAATAAAGTGAAGGTAATTGAGGATGAATGAATAACCTTCCTGCATTTGAAGATGGATACACTTTTTACTTGTAGCATTGCACCTTTAATAATACTTATATGTTTCATTAGTTTTACAAATGAGCTCATTTTTTTTTAGAATAGTTTGCAATTGAATTCAACCTGAAGTCACCCAAACCTGGCTGCATTGCATCAATGTAGAATCTTAATTCTATTTTTTTAAGAATAAGTTTGACATTTAATTCACGCAAAGGTTTTGTACTTCTCTGCTGCAGGTGTGGACTGTCTCCTCTGGCTTTTGCTTTGTTACATTTTCTGAGCACACTAATGCTATTACTGCTCTGCATTTTATGGCGAGTAATAATTGTCTGCTTAGTGCATCTCTTGATGGGACTGTTCGTGCGTGGGATTTATTACGTTATCGAAATTTTAGGACATTTACAACCCCTTCTTCTAGGCAGTTTGTTTCTCTGGCAGCAGATCAAAGTGGTGAAGTGATATGTGCTGGCACTAGAGATTATTTTGAGGTATCATTTCTCACAAATTAGGTGGTTTCTGACTATATCATTATTTTTTTATATACTATATATTAACTCTATTTTTTCACACTCTTTGCTCAATGTCATGTGTAACAGATTTTTGTTTGGTCAATGAGAACGGGCCGTTTGTTGGATGTGCTTAGCGGTCATGAGGGTCCTGTTCATGGGTTGATGTTTTCTCCTACAAATGTCAGTTTTTTCCCTGCTAATATTTGTCTGCATAAGTTATCGTCTTCTCATTTTCTGTAGTATTTTTTGTTGGTTCCAATTTTCTGTTGCTGAATTGTCTACTAACTAGAGACTTCTATGAAGCCATGGTTCATTGTTTATATTTTTATAAAATAATATTAATATTTTCTAAGCCCATAGTATTATCAAATATCAACACAGTTTGTCAAAAAATGTGACAATGAAGAGAGGTACTAAAATTTGTTGTTTGGTACTTGTTTTTTTCATGATATTTACATTATTATACCATAACAAGAAACTTAACATCATTTCTTTTTTGTTTGTGCAGACTATATTGGCTTCATCATCATGGGACAAAACTGTTAGGTTGTGGGATGTCTTTGATGGAAAAGGAGCAGTTGAAACATTTCCTCACACGCATGATGTTCTTTGTGTAGTTTATCGCCCCGATGGAAGGCAGTTAGCTTGCAGCACATTGGATGGGCAAATTCATTTTTGGGACCCAATAGAAGGTTTGCTGATGTACACCATAGAGGGCTCCAGAGATATTGCTGGAGGGCGTCTTATGACTGACCGTAGAACAGCTGCTAACTCAAGTTCAGGGAAGTACTTCACAACCTTATGCTATTCAGCTGATGGAAGCTACATATTAGCTGGGGGCATTAGCAGATATATCTGCATGTATGATGTTGCAGATCAGGTTGGCTTGCGTAACCTTCATGATTTTGTCTTTTTCATGTAGAATTTCACATATCTTGAAGTGACAGCATATAAACTGTTAATTGATTGTTGAAAATTTTATTTCCTTGAGTAAAAGGCTTTTTTTTTTTAAATTGATTCCATAGCAAATACTATATGTTCAACTATCTTCTGCTCTTCAGCTGACTCCCAACTCATGGTGGAGGCTAAACCTTGTGTTGTGCTGTAGCCTGTGTTGTAAAGATTCTTGAGCTTCATCCACCTACCTGGCTACCCATTAAGTTAACTGAGTATAGAAAAAATTGAAAGGCTGACAGGCTTAGAAAGTTGATACACCTTTGTGATATGTACCAAAATAAATCCTGGATTGAAAAAATTATTGTTCCTTGTTGGCAATGTTTCTCCCACTCCTCCATCTTAACCTGTATCCACGCATTCTCAGGAGTCATGATCATTCTTTTCTAGGCATACTTGCCCATTTTTCTGTAGTTTTCAACTAGCAATAATCACCTCGATTAGCACCTCACTAGCTGCATCACTGCCCCTAGCACAAAGACAGGTATACTTGCCCATGTTTTGTGCATTTAATTAATTAGGGCATTTCTATTATCGAACCACTTTGTTTCCTCTGGTATCAAACCTAGGGCCAAATCTTTCTGGTATCCAGTCATTAATAGTATTTTCTAAACATCAATATATTTGGAAGGGTGCTTATTACTCCTTGGGTGATTGGATTACACTTAATCAACCTTTCCATATGACCATATCCAATACTCTGCGCCATTATCTTGTTATTTCATATTCCAAGGTGCAAGCATTTTGGCTGAAACCTCAAAGGATTCAGTGATGACATATCTGAAAAATGCCCATCTTGTTGGTTGGGGTTTGTGTTGTTGACGAGAAAAGGAAGGGGTGCATCCGGGTGTGAAAGGTCCCTTTCACTTTTGACTACGTAACTTACCTTTCCCTTATTGACTTTTCTACCCAGGGTCCTTAGTAAATTCAGGTTTATAAATTATAGAAACTTGAGTGATAGAGAAGGAAGAGAATTACAATCCCTTTTCTTTAACTTATGCCTATTCACTTCTATACAAACCCTGGAAGAACAAATTGGTTTGTTCTGCTTTGTCATATGAACCCCTATTTCAATTTGTCATTCACTCCCTTAACCATGCAAGATTCCTCTTCGACGAACCTATCTTGAAGCTTCATTTAATGTTTTTCCCTTTGTATAGATGGAAGTCCTTAACATGATACCACAAAAGATTTGCTAGACCTCATCCTCAACAAACCAGTTCCTATTCTCCTAAGCTTCTAGTTTCATGTGTTTTGTAAATTGTCTTAGCTTTCCCAGTTCATTAGGATACCTTATCCTTGTCCCAGTTGTACCTTCTTTTTCTCTTTTTATATTTATTTTCTTTATTAAAAACAAAAACAACTTTATGATTCTTTAATTTTCCAAAATGTGAAAAATTAAGCATTCCCATCAATGGCAATGTTCCGGTTATCAGAAAAGCTACTGGTTCGTTGTCCTTCTGACATCTTAACACTGTTTACAATGATGTTTGGAATTCTAATATTCCTCTTAATGGTAAGATGCATAGGCTTTATATAACAAGATAAACTAGTGATACTAGCATTATTTAAATTGTATTCTAGAAGCAAAGTAAGTAAGCTGAACTTGTAAATTGTAATTCACTATCATTTTTGGTGATCGGGTTTAGTTTTAGAAATAGTTATTTGTGAAAATAAGATTTTATGTTGTTGTTCTCTGAAATTTTCATTTAGAAGATTTTATGTTCTTTATGTTACTCTGAAATTTTCACTGAGAAGATTTTCTGTTCTTCATGTTGAATGTATGAGGTGGTTGAAATATGTCACTCTGAAAGTCGTCTCTGACATGCATGAGTTGTTGTCTATTTGCATTCCAAAATTTTAATTCTCGGGTTGTTATCTCTGTGTTGTAAATTATGAAGTGATGCATATTTAAAATAAACTGGTCAGCCCAACGTGTTTACATATCATAGTAGGTTCAGTTTACTAATTGGAATATATTTGTTACAGGTATTGCTGCGACGTTTCCAGATAACACTCAATCTCTCATTAGATGGAGTGCTTGACTTCTTAAACTCAAAGAATATGACAGAAGCTGGCCCACTGGATTTGATTGATGATGATAACAGTGACATTGAAGAAGGTATTGACAAACAAACAAGAGGGAATATAGGATTTGATTTACCAGGATCTCTGCCTAACCGTGGAAGGCCCATTATTCGAACAAAATCCCTAAGAATTGCACCAACAGGCCGGAGTTTTGTAGCAGCAACAACTGAGGGAGTTTTAGTTTATTCTGTTGATGAATCGTTCATATTTGATCCAACTGACCTTGACATAAATGTTACACCAGAGGTACTTTTTTACCCATTTTGCCGCTTTGCCTCAAAATTTTCAAAGCATATAACATCATTGCAGAAACGATTTGCTCAGTAGTAATGTTTTAGCAAACTACCACCACCAAGCCTTTTCCTGTTAGGTTGTGTCGACTACGTGGATCAAATGATGTCGTTGCGATCTTTTATAAATAATGTAGTAAAGAACGCTAGCTTGAAAATAAAGTATACAATACTTCACCTTCCAATGTATTTCTGCTTAGTAGAAGAGGATTCATGTTTCCTCTTATAGAGTTGGTTTCTTTTGTGCTGTTAACATTTTTGTCCTTAAATGATAACATAAAACTCAAGAAAGTAACAATTTCATTTTTACAACAACAGCAACAACAACTAAGCCTTGTCCTAATAAGTGGGGTTGGCTACATGGATCAAGCGACGCCACACAGTTCTACCATAAGCCATACTCACGTTAAAGTAATTGACATTTAAATCTTTTTTGATTATTTCCCTCTAGAGTTTTCCTCGGTCTTCCTGTACTTTTTTTCATGGTGCTATTCTCCATTTGGCCCACCCCCCTTACTAGAGCCTCTACAGGTCTCTTTCAAATTTGTACAAACCACCTGAGGTGAGACTCTACTGTCTTCTCTATAATAGGCGCCACCCCTTTGACATGGATCATCTTTTTCAACAAAAGCTGGAAAATGGCTGATTTTCTGTACCAAAGAAGTGAAGCAAACAATGTCCTCTACGTTATTTTTCCTGCAAAACAAAAACAGATATTGCTATATATTTATTAGATATGTACTTTTTGACTTTTTAATCATGAAAACAAGGATTCTAACCGAAATTGAGCGTGATGAAAATGCAGCTTATGTAATTTCACATTCCTAGCAGTCTGAGATGTTCATGCTTCACTGCAGTCTTTCCTTTTTTTATGACATCAGTAACTTGGGCTGACATTGCTGAACAGGCTGTTGAGGAAGCTCTTAGTGAGAATCAACCAAGTAGAGCCTTGATCCTTAGCCTTCGCCTTAATGAGGACTCTTTCATAAAAAAATGCATTTTCACTGTCAGTCCAGTAGATATCCCAGCAGTTGCCAGATCAATCCCTTCCAGATATCTACAGCGGTTAATTGAGGCGCTTGCAGATCTTTTAGAAAACTGCCCACATTTGGAATTTGTACTCAGATGGAGTCAGGTGTTCTTTACTTGCTTAAATGTATTTTCCATTTTTTTTAATGCTTAAAATCGCATTAGTCCTGTAAAATGATCTTGTCTTTGATGTGGCAGGAGCTCTGCAAAGCCCATGGGAACCCTATTCAACAGAACTCTCGAAATCTGCTCCCATCATTAAAATCTTTGCAGAAAGCAATCACTAGAATACATCAAGATCTAGCCGATACATGCTCCTCCAACGAATATATGTTGCGATACTTGTGCTCTTCAGGTGCCAAGGAATGAATGCAAGAATTCAGGAACTGGATTTTGGCGGCTTTGGTCAAGAAGTGTTGTTCAACCCTGATTGTATTGTTTTAGTAGTGTTATTTGAATTCATTGTATATGGGACACTGACGCATGTCTCATCTATTATTGGATAAGGTGCGAATCTATTCAAGTAGGGTCCACACCCCATCTAATGGTGGATAGAGTGTGAGTCAATACGGTATCCCATACACAATAAGTACAAATAATATTTTTTATTATTTTAATATGGTACATGCTGAGCAAGATGCCCTGGTAGCGACCTTTGAAGAATCAAATATTTTGATTGGTGTAGCATACTCACCTTGTAGCATCCTAATGTTTCTAGAGGAATATATCTTTGAAGAAACTCCAATTTTGTTGCTGGAAGGTGTGTGGAAGGTGTGCGTCAGGTTAATTTGAGGGCGTAATGTAATTTTCAACTCTGACAAGATGTAGATATGCTCTACAGTAATATCCTATGTTATGCAGATTGTTGTAGGCTGAAAAAGTGGTCATTCCTGTTTTGTCCGACACATCCTAGTGCGTTTGGAATCAAATATTTGGGAACTAATTTGATTTCTGGATGAAATTCTTTATATACAATGTTATAAAGTACAAATTGTTGATTTTGGGGTTGTATTGTTCCGAACTAATATTCATTTTAATTTCTAAAATCGCAGGAGTGAGGGAGTTTGGTATTTGATATTAAGATTCTTTTTTTAATGTAAACTCTATCTCTGATGTTATCATTAAGCTTAATATTGTTTGAGTAGTGCTTTTGTTATCCCTATTCATAGTAGAAAGTCCTTTATATAAGACTTCATAATCAAATCTATTGTTTAGCATTGGAAGAAGTTTTCTATATCTTTCATTATAAAATATGATTAGATTAGATGGATTAATGTATATTCTGAAAGTTGAATCTGAGATGCAATCAAACATATTGTAAATGTTATATAGTATATCATATTATGCACAAGGAGTTTGTATCAATAAATGAGTGTTTCCTTCCCTTTTTTTTTCCTCAACACTAACAGTTCCATATGTATACTGCTTCAGCAAAAGCATTACTAATGTATGGCAAACTTCATCTAGCTTTAGTGCAGGGAGTTAACCTTTCAAACAAGTAGACTAGATTTTTAAGCTTTTCAGTTGGTAATTGGTGACCATTCTTTTTAATAAGTAATATTAATATTATATTCACTTTTTTAAGATTAATATATGAAAACCATTGAAAAGTTTGAAGAACCAGAATTTTGGGTTATGTTGATACATTATGAACCTGGAACATGGAAATATACCTTATTCGCTTCACCTATCAACTTAACTATGATTTTAAGGAGTAATTTATAAGTCATTAGTTGCTTGAGATAATTTATATGAAATGAGAAACATGGAGAACTTGATGACATAATTTGGAGAAACACAAACTTGAGTTCGGATTAAAAAAGATAATACTATCAAACACACTAATACTTTAGGTATTACTCATTGTTCGAAATTCCAAAAACTAAAAAGGCTTCCACTTAGAAATTGCCTTGACTGCAACTAATAATTGTTAAAGACAAAAGTACTAAAGAGAATGATAGTCTCCATAATCCAGAAAAGATTGACAGCAAAATCCAAAGCACTTGTAGTTGCAGCAAGGAATATCCTATTAGTCTTCATGTTCCTTCATAACCTTTCTTAGTTTTATGGATGATTGTTTACAATCGTCTAGGGGATGTTTAAGAAGGCTGAGCTTTACAAGCTTCATCACAATTCTTATTTGCTGGAGTCATTGATGGTTCAGCTTCTGATTTTGTCCCTACTTCACAAGATTGAGATCGAAAATTCTACAAAGATAATCTAGCATTATAATTTTTATTTGAAAAATATAATAATAAATCTTTATCCCATTTTAAGCTCGAAAAGATTAGACAGATCACTAAAGACTCCAGATACATGCTGCACAAATGAGAACTAAAAGATCCATTAAACTAAGTTAACATATGAAAATCCTAAAACTAACTAGAAATGATATTGACAATAACCATTATCATAAACCTCATCTATCTTGTGCTTTTGAACAAAAGAAGTAATGATAGATTCATTTGAACAAATCCTCATGACATTTATCACACAAGGCTGAAATGAATTCAGATTCAACCTTTATAGAAACCTTAAAAATAAACTTCTTATCCTTGAAAGCCATGAGTTCTTTTGGGTATTGTTTCTTATCTCCTCTCTAAAGCGACAACATTACATCGCATTAAAAAGAAAATAAAAATAATAGAAACAGTAATATACTTGAAAGATTTACTTGAAAAATAATAACATATACGCTCTTAGTATAAGAGGCACTTAGGTCATTAGCAGACATATTCAAGAACTTTGAAGCTTTCCCGCCAAATGTGATAAATAAGGTAGACCTAGTTTCATCAGTCAGCTTTACTTTAATCTTATACGTACAATAAACAATTATTTTTGTTCCAATAATTTGGATAAATTAGTGGAATATTGAAGCAGTACAAAAAAAATTAATAGCAAAAGGTTCACAAATCTGGGAACAAAAGTTGTTGGATATATGTCACATCTCTTACAATAAAAATAATTGCTATGCTCTATCAAACCTTGAAAGCATTTTCTGCAGCCTTTGCACCACTAATTGGAGGTGTTGTTGTTGGTGGGCTTCCCTCCTCATTGGGGGCCCAACAACTAAAAGAAAAGAACCAAAAAAAAAAAAGAAATTGCAAACACAAAAAAGGAAAGAAAACAAAAAAAATGGAAATAAAAGCAAAACACACACTGTAGCATGTGAATTGAAAAAAAAAATGAAGCCATGAGAAAGTGCCGTGGAGAAAAAAGAGAAAAAGGAGAAAGGGCAATGCAGTGGGTTCATCATCAGACGGGTAAACGTACTCCGTTTATTAGGAAAATTTAGTATGTTGTTCTTGATGTTGAGCTTGATCATTTGATATAGCTTGTTAATTTTATTGCCTTTTTTGGTGGCTGTTCTATTATATCCACATTGTGAAATTATATGGTTGTGTTCCGTCCATTGGGTGAGTATTTTATTAATTGTTAAGATTCTCTAGTGTTACTAGGAAGACTGATTGTATTCCCATTAATCATAGTGAAAGTTTTTGCTGGACTAGGTTCCGTGAGTTTTTTTGTCCCTCTAATTGGGGGGTTTCCCACGTTAAAAATTGCGGTGTCTCTTGTTTTATTTTTCTGTCAAATTATTATACTACCTAGAGTATTTTTGGTACTACCTAGAGTATTTTTGGTACTACCTATTTGATTGCACAGGTGTGGGGAAATATTTATTGTTTTCGCTGTTGATAATAGATTCCATTCCTAAGATTTCCCTAACAAAGTGGTATCCAGAGCTTTGGTTATTTTTTTTATCTGTGCAGTTTAAATGGAGGAACATTAGGGGCCAAATATGGTCAAGTTGAATTCCAAAAATTACTCAGTTTGGAAGACTTTCATGGAAGACATGTTATATAGTAAGGATTTGTATAATCCTATTGAGAGTGATAAATATAGGTCTACTGATAAGTCTGAAGCCAAATGAAACAGAATGAATAGAAAAGCTGTTGCTTTGATTAGGCAGTGGTTGGATCTTAGTGTGTATTCACATGTTGAAAAAGAAACTAATGCTCAGAGCATGTGGCAAAAATTGTAGATTTATATGAAAGGAAGAATGTGCAAAATAAGGCATATTTGATTCGGAAGCTGGTGAATATGAAGTACAAGGAAGGTGATTCAATGCCAGAGGATTTGAGTAACTTCCAAGAAATTGTCAATCAGCTGACAACCAATGAGATAACATTGTCTGATGAGTTGCAAGCATTACTGTTGTTGAGTTCTTTGCCTGACAGTTGGGAAGTCTTGGCTGTGACATTGACTAACTCAGCTCCAAATGGGAAGTTGACATTGTCAATGGTTAAAGAAAGCATGATGAATGAAGATGCCAGAAGAAGAGGGCGGGATTTGATTAGTGCCTCCACCTAGTCAGAAGCACTTGTTGTAGAGTCACAGGGGAGAAGCCAGAATCGAAGACCTCATAATACTGACAGGTCAGAGAACCATAGCAAGTCAAAGGGTAAGTCCAAGATAAGAAAGGAATTTAATTGTTATCATCATGGCAAGTCGAGACACATCAAAAAGTATTGCAGGTACTTAAAAAGAGAGAAATCAAGAGAAAGAGATGAAGACAAAGATAGTAACAATGATAAAGATACTGCTGCTGTTGCATATGATGATGTCCTTGTTCTACATCATGAGAACTTCATAAACCTTGCTTGTGATGATTCCAGTTGGATCATGGATTCTGGGGCCTCATGTTATGTTACTTCTAGGCGTGAGTTTTTCTTTACTTATACTGCTGGTGACTTTGGCAAAATAAGACCAGGAGATGAAGGGGTATGTAAGATTATTGGTATAGGAGATGTGTGGCTTGAAACTAGCATGGGATGCAGATTACAGTTGAAGAATGTTAGGCATGCACCTGATATGCATCTTAGCTTGATGTCAATCAAAGCATTAGACGAAGAAGGTTACTACACTACCTTTGGTGGTGGGAAATTTAAAATCACCAAAGGATCGCTAGTTGTTGCCAGAGAAGATAGTAGTTTCATTGCTCTCTACCAGTTGCCCGGAAAGTTATGCAAAGAGGAGGTGAATGTTATTGATGATTCTTCTTCAGACTTGTGGCATATGCGCCTTAGCCACTTGAGTGAAAAAGGGCTTGGCGTTCTAACCAAGAATCAGTCTCTTCCAATAAAAGGTATGTCTCTAAAGACTTGCACTCATTGTTTTGTTAGAAAGCATGCTAGAGTAGGTTTTCATTATTCAGGACCTCATAGGAGACCACATGTACTAGATTTAGTTCACACTAATGTTTTCACCATGGACACAAAAACACTAGGAGGTGCATTATATTTTGTGACTTTTATTGATGACCATTCTCGAAAAGTGTGGGCTTTTGTGTTGAAATCTAAAGATCAGGTGCTCGGAGTTTTCAAGAGCTTCCATGCAAGTGTTGAAAGAGAAAAGGGAATGAAACTGAAATGTGTCCGAGCAGATAATGGTGATGAGTATAGGGGTCCATTTGAAGATTATTGCAAAGAATATGAGATCAGGCTTGAGAAAACAGTTCCCAAGACTCCTCAGTATAATGGAGTTACAGAGAGAATGAACCGTATAATTAATGACAGAATCAGGTGTATACTCTCTCATGCAAAGTTGTCTAAATCTTTTTGGGGTAAAGTAATGAGAACTGCAGTGGATTTGATCAACCTTTCTCTTTCAATTCCTCTAGATGGTGATGTTCCACAGAGAGTATGGACAGGGAAAGATGTCTCATATAGTCACTTGAGAGTATTTGGTTGCAGGGCTTTTGTTCATGTTCCAAGAGATGAAAGGTCCAAGCTTGATGGGAAGTCCAAGTAGTGTATCTTCATTGGTTATGGTCATGAAGACTTTGGTTATAGATTATCGGATCCGGCAAACAAGAGAATAATTAGAAGTCGAGATGTGATCTTTCTTAAAGACCAAACCATTAAAGATTTTGAAAAGTCAGATAAGTCAATATCTGTTACTAGAAGTGGCAGTGATGTTATGCTAAAGTCTCCTCCTAATACTCCTATTGATAGGGGAGATGTAGAGGTTGATGATGGAAGTACAGGTGATGAGCCTGCACCTACTCTTGAGGTACCAATTGAGCAAGTTCCACCAGAACCACCAGTTGAGTCACAATTGAGAAGATCTACAAGACCGCATCAGCTTTCTAAGAATATGTTTCAGATGACTATGTGACAATCTCCGATAGTGGGGAGCCAGAGAGAGGAAATGAATTCCTTGCATGAGAATCATACCTTTGAGTTGATGAAGTTGCCAAAGGGTAAAAAAGCATTCAGAAATAATTAGGTGTTCAAGCTGAAAATTGAAGATAATGTCTCACATCCAAGGTACAAAGCAAGGTTGCTTGTAAAAGGTTTTGAGCAAAAGAAAGGAGTTGACTTTGAAAAGATTTTCTCACTGGTGGTGAAGATGTCCTCTATTTGAGTTATGCTTGGTTTAGCAGCAAGCTTGAATTTAGAGATTGAGCAGCTTGATGTGAAGACTGCATTCCTTCATACTGACTTCGAAGAAGAAATTTATATGAAACAGCTAGAGGGTTTCAAGGTTAAGGGAAAGGAGCAGCTTGTGTGCAAATTGAAGAAGAGTTTTATGGCCTCAAGCAAGCACCAAGGCAATGGTACAAGAAATTTGATTCTTTTATGGCAGATCATGGGTATAGTAAGACTACTTCAGACCATTGCGTATTTGTCAAGAAATTCTTTGATGGTGATTTCATAATTCTCTTGTTTTATGTGGATGAAATGTTGATTGTTGTTCATGACAAACAAAAGATTTAGAGTCTTAAGAATGACTTGAGCAAGTCTTTTGCTATGAAGGACTTTGGTTTTGCAAAGCAAATCCTTGGCATGAGGATCACTCGTGACAGGAAGAATGGTAGGTTGTGGTTATCTCAGCAAAAGTACATTGAGAAGGTGTTGGAAGGGTTTAACATGAGTAATTCAAAGTCTGTTGGTACTCCACTTGTTGGTCATTTCAAGTTAAGTTCACAACAATGTCCTACAACTGAGAAAGAAAAAGAAGAGATGAAGAAGGTTCCATATGCGTCTGCAGTTGGTAGTTTGATGTACGCTATGGTATGTACTAGGCCAGATATTACTCATGCTATTAGTGTTGTCAGCTAGTTTCTCTTTAATCCTGGTAAGTATCATTGGTAATCTGTGAAGTGGATTTTCAGGTATCTTCACGGAACTTCCAAAGTTTGTTTATGCTTTGGTAGTGGTCAGCCTGTGTTGGATGGTTATATAGATGCGGATATGGCTGGTGATTTTGATTCTAGGAAGTCTACTTCCAGGTACATGATGACTTTTGCAGGGGAGCCGTGTCATGGCAGTCCACTTCAGAAATGTGTGGCTTTGTCTTCCACCTGAAGCTTCAAAAGAACTCTTGTGGATGCAAAAATTCCTACAAGAGTTGAGCCTTGATCAAAAGAAGTTTGTATTATTTTATGATAGTCAGAGTGCCATCCATCTTAGCAAGAACCCGACATTTCATTCCAGGTCGAAGCACAAAGAGGTGCGGTATCATTGGATACGTGAAGCACTGGAAATGAAGTTGTTTTCATTGGACAAGATCCATACTGATGACAATGGTTCAGATATGATGACCAAAGCTTTGCTAGCGGTGAAGTTTGTTTCTTACAAAAAGAAGGCAAGCTTAGTGGAGCAGTGCATCCCCACTTGAGTCGAGAAGGGGAGATTTGTTGGTGGGCTTCCTTCCTCATTGGAAGCCCAACAACTAAAAGAAAAGAACCAAATAAAAAAGGAAATTGCAAACACAAAAAAAATGGAAACAAAAGCAAAACATGCACTGTAGCGTGTGAATTGAAAAAAAAAAAAGAAACCTTGAGAAAGTGCCGCGGAGAAAGAAGAGAAAAAGGAGAAATGGTAGTGCAGTGGGTTATCATCAGATGGGTAAATGTGCTCTGTTTATCATGAAAATTTAGTATATTGTTCCTGATGTTGAGCTTGATAGTTTGATATAGCTTGTTAATTTTATTGCCTTCTCTGGTGACTGTTCTGTTATACCTATATTGTGGAGTTATATGGTTGTGTTCCGCCCATTGAGTGAGTATTCTGTTGATTGTTGAGATTCCCTAGTGCTACTAGGAAGACAGATTGTATTCCCATTAATCATAGTGGAAGTTTTTGCTGGATTAGATCCTGTGGATTTTTTTGTCCCTCTAATTGGGGGTTTTCCCATGTTATAAATTGTAATGTCTCTTGTTCCGCTTAAGTATGCTTAACTTGGAGCAATTTTGAGATGGGTGACCTCCTGGGAAGTTTTCCTAGGAAGCATGTGAGTGAGGACAAAGCATGCTAAAAAGACTCATGTTAGTTTGTGGGGACAGTTGTTAATCCATAGAGCAGTAGAAAACGTTACAAATGGTTCAGAGCCCGCACCTCTCCCGATACGGTGTGGTTCGGGGACGAACCAAGCTAAAGTTGGTGGGTATGTAACGCCCGATGATGAAGTCGGGGAGTGATCGCCGGTCTAAGAAGGCACGGATAAGGAGTGACTCCTGGCAAATTTCTAAGTGGAGGGGTACATGAATGAATCGATTACACACCCGAATGAAAGGAATTTGAGGCTATGTAGGTATGGGACTATACAATTAAAGAGGGCTTATATGGATTAATTTGTACTACCTATACCAAGATGCATCTTCTTTTTGGTAGCTCATTACTAAAGAACTCCACAGTTAAGCGTGCTTGACTTGGAGCAATTTTACAATGGGTGACCTCCTGGGAAGTTTTCCTAGGAAGCGTGTGAGTGAGGACAAAGCACGCTAAAATGACTCTTGTTAGTTTGTGAGGACAGTCGTCAATCCATAAAATAGCAGGGGATGTTACATAATATCCTTATTAAAACACATGAACCGCTCTATTATATATATGCATGTATTCATGGATAAATGGATGCTCCTATAGACCCCTATGATATTATATATGCATGCATGCACATGAATAGTCCGATGCATTGATTATAATCATTTAAATTAGATTATTAGATGTGTAATCCATGAAATGCAAAATTGTTTGGAAGGAGACGAAATCTTGCTAGACACATAAGCCATTTGAAGGTTTGCATTGACCATTTTTACATTATATTATTAGATTTTAAACTTCCAAAATTAATTTGATTTATATGTATATCAAGGATTAACTTATTGTATGTTTTGCAAAATCAAGGATTAAGGTTAATTTCCTAATTTGAGGGAAAAGATTTATACTCACCATTTGAAGGATAACAGTAAACCTTCACTCTTGTTTTGATTTATAATCTTGTTTTGCATTCCAAGGTAATCTAAAACCAAAGTTTCATTTTGGTAAATAGTTACATCAATATATTCTATAAAGGTTTTATATGAAAGGTAATTTATGAATAATTAAGTTATTTTATGTTTAGATGTGTAGTGGAAAAAAGTGTTTATTGAGTTTATAGTATCTATTCTTAGAAAGACATGCAAAAATGTTTTAGAAATTCTGTAACATATGTTGGGATTATGGATCAAAGTCAAAAGCATATTTCTTTAGTAAAAGGGGAGGATGAACTTTAGTGGAGGCTGCCTAAGAGCTAGATGAAGATCTTTAAAGGTACTATGGAAAGTTAATAAAAATAAGAAACTAAGTTTCGGAGATAAAAATTTTAAAATAAGGGGGGATTTGTTATACCCAAAAAATCGTTTAAACGAAATTGGGATTTTGACATAAATAAATTAAATAAAAATTGCTTTTTTACATAACCCTTCATATATATACATATATGTGGAGATTCGTTTAGGTATAAGTCTTGATACACTTACACTAATCAATAACTCTTTTATGGGTATAAAATTTTATCAATTCAAACATTGAATTCAAAGTTTTTACAAGTTGATCAAATATATCAAATTTTATATAGTTTGAAAATGATTTAATATTTTATCATGCTACTTTTTTTTTTTTTACGGATAACATGTTCTTGAAAATACAAGTAAATAGTTATAATCAGAATATGTGCTTATTATTATCCGAATTTTCTAAAATTTGACATGTTTGATCATTAATATAATATCACATAATTCAACGGTCGGATCAATTAAATTAAATTTGTATGAAGAGTTGTTGAAGGATGTCAGTGTAGAAGACTTACACCTGGTATAAGCAGATCCCCCCCACACATATATATTAGACGAAATTGTCACGCAACGATTTCTACACAATCAAATATGTCAGAAATCATTGCAGGTTGCAAAGATTTCTATGCAAATCAAATTCGTTGGAGCCCATGATGATTTCTGCATAATGTTGCTTATAAAAACCCTTAACTTGCAGTGCACTCCCTCTATAATATATGTTCAGCTACATCTGAAATTTGTGTTAAGTATCCAAAGATAGGAGCTGCCACAATTGTTGAGTGGAAAAAATGGTAGAGAGATGTTACATTTTTGTTCATTATGGTGGTGAAATTTCAAATACACTTGAGGGAGAAACATTTGTTAAGGAGAATCTTATTTGTATTGTTGTTTGTCTATCTATCAATTTTTTGGAGTTGAAAAGTAAAATACTACGGAAGTTGGTGTAAACACAAAGAAATTACATGGATGTTATACAAGTTGCATGTAGCATTTGGGCAAGGTGTGATCAGATACATAAGTTCTTGGATTTCCAACAATGATGAGGTAAGTCTCATGTTCAATTGCCTTACATAATTTCCTGAGGTTCACATCATGGAGGTGTTAGTTGTCTTAGAAGAGGGCCACTTCAGTTTGGAGGACCTCCTCTTTAGCCATCATTTGCAAGAACCTCAGCACCTTAAGTTCCCTTGGGTCCTGACCTTCAAATTTCCTTAGTGTTCCTCGACCTTTGAAATACATCAATGTTCCTTGACCTTTGAAGAGCTTGTTGATCCTAATGAACACCTTAGTTTTGCATAAATTATGCTAAAAGTTGTCAAGCAATTGTCACGATATGGCCGTCTTGTGGGTTTGATGTTTTTGTTGAACATAGTGAGGATAAGGAGGAACCGCTAGAAATACCGATTGACCTCAACAACGATGGAGTCCCTAATTAACAAGGAGACAAAGCACATTACCTAAAGTCAATCGTGGAGGTCCTAGTCCAAGTCTCAGTCTCATGAGTGACATGCTTATTAGTCGTCACTGAATTTGGTAGAAATGCACTCGATAAGTTTTGCAGGGTTCAGTAGTGAATGACTGATAGGTCTATTGGTAGTGGACTCATTGGAGGGCAATGGAAGCAAAATGAGTTACATGTTGGGCAACTGTTTTATGATAAGGATGTTGTATTATTTGTTGTTAAAAATTATATCATCCAAATTTTTGTTCAATATAAAGTTCATGAGTTAGACCACACAAAGACCATGGCAGGTGTATAAAGTTTGGCGATAGGTGTAAGTTGAGTATACATGTGACATATCCTTGGAAAAAGCAAATCTGGGAAGTCTGAAAGTACAAATGTGGGAAGTTTGAAAGTACAATGGACCACACACATAACACAAGGGGAAGAAATACTATTTTCAAGCAATTTAGACATCTTGCAATAATTAAAAAAATCATAAAATATTTGAAACTTTTAATTTATAAATTTTCATAAAGAGTAATCATTCATCTAACTAAATTTAAATCAAACATTTAGAATCTAATATAAATAAAATAATTATAACATTAAATGAATAAATTGTGTGTGTATAACTAGTACGAGAACCCAACCTGCATTCTATTGTAGTATTCTAGACAACTAAAATAAAACGAATAACTAACTAGCTTCAATATGAAGATGATAATTTGGTCCCCCACTACTCTTGGACTATTACATAAGGAGCCTGTTTGAGCTATTTGGATCCAATTTTAGTAAAATCTAATGGTCGACATGGAGTTCGCTATTTGTTAATTCTAAAATTGGTATTTAGTTCATGAAATATTGATTTTTCCTAACAAGTCCTCTTAGTGTTTTTTGACTGGAGTTAGACGAAATGGACCGGTGGTGGATGTGGTTCCAGGTTCCCCCTATGCTCGACCCCGACGACAACGACATTTGTTCAATTTTCGGTTACAATCGCCACTCGGTCCTCCACTCGCGCTAAGGCCGATCAATCGATCGGGAAGCAGTCATCGTCAGGGACAGGGCCAAGGACGTCGTCAACCTACTCTTTACTTCCTAAATGGCAAGGCTCGAATGTGTCAAGGGTTCCATGGAGGTTTCGTGATCAATGATTTGGGGGCTTGGCAAGGTTTTGTGGGTGATATAAGAGGAGCTAGGCAACATTTGGAAAGGAATTTGGTACGAATTCCCTTTGTCCTCTTTAGGATAAAATTTTCTTTCCCCATTCTGAGCTTGATTCCAATCCTTTAATCATTTTACAGGTATGATGACAGGGGTAGATGGTTCAAGTGTAGTTCTGTCCTGCTTTTCAATACCCATATTAGACAAGTCACATCGTAACTTAAGTCAAGCATAATCATCCCTCTCATTCTTTCATGATAAGAAATTCTCTCTTCCTCGATCTTCTCCATTTTCTTTCTCATTGTACTTCATATTGATGAAGTTTAGTTTTGTTATTGTTTACTAATGCTAGCAAATTAAGTTTCTATGTATGATGCAGTTGTCTCTTTCGATGAGTTAGAAAGAAAGTGGTAACAGCAACAAGCTTTAGAGTAGAATGGCAATGTATTACAATATTGATGATATTATCACGGAGGTAGAGGTAAACTTCAACTCTTCAATTTGTTATATAAGTAAATACTTCTACGTTCCAATTGATACATCTCAGGCTGAGTGAGGGATAAGTGTTTTTATTTGAGGGATCCCAGTTCTGAAACAGACTTTGTAAGAGCCTTTGATACCGGCTTATGTATTTCAGTGAATTGGTAGTGGCATCAGATCACTAGTTAGTGAAACAGTGAAATTTTACCTGACATTAGAATGTTTCATTTTCAAATTGAAACTGGTTCAAAAGTTGAACTGTCTTTTTGGCTTGCTGATGAACTACAGTTGAGATAGGCAGTATCAGTCAATGTTCCCCCTTCTTTCAATCAAAAGTAACGATCATTTCATGTCCCTTTGCAACTTATAAGCACATTATGTTATATTATTGAGCATGTCCTAACATTGTCATTGAATTAGGAAGCAATTTAAGTACACTCCTAGTCTAGTTCTATAAGGCTTAGAATGCTTTTGCTGTTCTTTCTTGTTCACTCTTGCTTCTCTGGCTTCAACTAGATTTGGAACCAATATGTTTTCTTTAACCTTTTTTTTTCAATAAAGTATTTAAATTAGATCGTAGTTAAGTTTGTGCATGTTGTATAGAACTTTGGGTGGCAACAAAATTATTCAATAATTAACTAAATGGTTTTCATAGAAGTTATAAAACTAATGATAGCATATGCATGCAAATCTACATTGGCATTCACATCCAAGTGTACTAGAGGAATGATGATAGCTTGATGGTGTTATTATTAAAAGAAATTTCTAGTAACAGTGTTATTATTAAATTTGTTGACATTAGCCACTAGCAACTTAATTTGAGTGGAGAAATCGAACCTTGAAAGTTCATCTAATTATCTACTTAACTTGGTTGCATTTCTAGCATAGAAGTTTGCTAGTAGCCATCCATTTTACAATCAGAGCTATCCATAAATTATTAATGCATTTCTTCTGAATTACATGATAGTCAATATCCCATGGGTATAGTATTTGCTTGCTGTTGATTGGAAAACATATATGACTAAGTGTGTTCTTTGATTTTACATTGTTAGTTATGAACATGACCACTATAGATGAGTTAAATAATACTTAATAGCAATCCTTTTATAATCTTGCTAGACTTTATGATATAGCCATTGAGGAAAACTGCAAAACACTAGAATACTTGATTGTTTCCTTTATATATGGGTGTGTTTGTGTGTATGTAGCACATGATATGAGCATTTTCATAATTTTGTTTCAGAAAGGAGAGGCTAGTTAGCTACTCCATTTAGCCATGGAAATTAAATGCCACTGGGCATGAGTGCAGCCATTGTGGAAGATTATGCTTATATGTCTAACTTGCTTCAGGAATTCACAAGTATTTCCAGCATTGACAAGGCATGGCTTTTCAAATCAGCATCTAGTACACTAAACATCCTTTGTTCAGTTATTTCCTTATATATATGTGTGTGTGTGTGTGTGTGTAAGAAACAATGTCACAATACTTTGTCTGGTGGTAAGAATACGTGTTGTGGAAATTAGGATTAATCTAGCTTGATTTAGCAGGGAACTTCATGTGGAAACACTCTAAATGGACAACCAAACATGGAATATAGAATGTTAGGATAGCATCTCCCCTTCTGTCCTGCTTGCATTAGCCATTTTCATATACATAGTCATGTGACACTTATCTTTGGATTTTCCAATTCAAGATTAAGACTTTTCAAGACAAAATTTAACTGTTGTTTTTTTTATCTATTTTCGCAGCTTGGACTTGTTGAGAAGAACATATTGAGTTATGACTTTGATATGGTAGCAATGGACCCTGGTGATGCCAATACAAGTAATACCACCTTATTCATAGATGACACGGATGACAAGTCCAAGAGAAACACTGGTCCAGAGACGGAAATGTTAATCTAGCAAGAGCAAGAGGTGAATGTTAAAAAAGAGTACTTAAATCATGAAAGAATGTGTGTAAGCAATGTGTTCAATATGATCTAATCACAGAGAGAAATTGATAAGCTACAGTTAGTTACCAAAGAATGAAGAGTGGTTATTCTGATTGTTATGTTTAATCATATCTTGTAGTGTGTGCTATTGTTGCTTTACAAGATTTTTGGGAGCTAGAGTGGTCAGTTTCCTATTTTCCATTGCTTGGTAGCTTGAGACGAGCAACTCACAAAGTTTGATGCCATCACTTCTCCATTTCTTGATGCTTGTAACTGAATTATTTATTTAATAGAGTGCCATGTTAAAGTTACTTGTTAGTTGAAAAATAAGCTAATTCTTGCTTATTTGATCCAAAAAAAATTCTTGATATACCTTTTAAAAATATTGATGAGAAAAATCAATTTTAGAGATAAATTTTTTTATCTTTAATGACTTCAATGGACATTGGAGGGTATAATGATTTTAGTGCAATGCAACAAGAGATGTGTTTTGCTAGTTTAGTTGGTTGGTACATTGTTAATTCTTCAACAAATTATAGGAAAAAAGAAAAAATAAAAATATCCTATGATTATTAAATTATAGTTTGCCAATTAGTTAGGGAAAAAAAAGATAAATCATCTAGTCCATTTTTGCATCCTATTACGTAGCATATATAGCCAATTAGCTATATATATATATATATAGTTGCACACTTACACAATGGCATATATTATTAGCTTGATGGTAGTGGAGTCTCATCTTAACTGGTCACAGGTTCAATACCCATAGGAAGCATTTTTTATATAATATAATTTCTCAACCAAAACCGATCCAGTTTGCAGCCCTAGTTCACAGTGGACCCAATTGGTTCATTCCAAGTGTGACCAGCTCAAATGTGCATTCGGTCTACAGGGAGAATCGGACCTGTCTAGTGGCCGATTCACCTAGTTTTCGGTTCTAACCGGTCGATCCAGTCTGATTCTAAAAACTATGTAACTAAGACTCTGTGCACATGGAAGTCATGATTGCTCCTAATTTTTAGCCAATCCTTTTTTCTTTGCTAGGTATCATTTCGTTTACTGAAATGTTAATTCATTTGTTTTGTTTATTTGAGTAATAATATTTCTCTATCTAAAAAATTATTAAAATCAAGTTAAAATCATTATACCCTTTAACAATTTCCTTTTTATTAAATGTCCATTGAAATTGTTAGAGGATCCAATGATTCTTGTGACCATGAAATCATTGGAGTCTCTGACAAAATTTTTTATAGCGCTACCTATTAATCACATTTCCGTTATAGCATTAAAAGACATCATGTGGGCTTGATAAGGATGGTTTAGTGCCACGTTGGAAAAAGAAAAGGACATATTAGGTTATCTGAAATCATGAAGAATTCAAATTGATTCATACATGCAATTTATTCCTATACCCTAAAACTCTATCTTGGACGAAAATCAGAACTAGAAGAAATGAACAAGACTCTAAGGCTCTCATCTCAGAAGCCAATAATCATCATCAACAATGGAATGATCACTGACTTGCTTTAGGCAACTTTATTCTGATTAATACATCAAGTAACAAGCTAAGTCTGCTGCCTCAGCATATTCACAAGAAGAAAAGAAAAAGGTAAAAAGGCAAAGGATGCCACTCATAACAATATGACAATACAATCCCAATAGCTCATAATTTTGTTGAGTCATAAGCAAAACATCAGCGCAAGATCACTATCAATAGAAAATCGATAAATCATGTCTTTCATGACAACATCACAATAGGACTAGCTTGACAGTAGCACAAGGACAAAGCCAGCATAACAGCAACACAACATTATCAGCCCTTCATGACAGCATCATAATAACAATATTAGGATCATATATTGTGCTCTCACTCTCAACAATACTTATGCTAACTAATCAACAAGTAAAAGAATAAACAAAATTCCAAATTAGGAGATTGTCCTTCATTTTCAGCCTTCACCAATGATAGACAAAAACCAAAATATATATTAGAGAAATTCATAAAAAAAAAGTAATAAAGAAAGTCACTTCAGTTACATATCAGAACCTAGATCAACACATGTCTTATCTTCAAGGTCACTGTCTACATACCCCATTCCACTGTAATCACCCTATAATCATATAAACTTTAAGTCAAATTAAAACAATTTATAAACATTATTGATGACATCCATTTACTATTCCAAAATAACAAATAAATCAATAAGCAAGTAAAAACCAAATGTACTCATAGTTTGCATGTAAAAGTGCTCATTGTATATGTCTTCATCAATTTCATCACCCAAGGACAAACAATCTCCATACATTGATTGTGTAATGTTCTCAATATGTTTTCAGATAGGATAAGAGGTTCGATTGTGACCTTCCCTCTTATACACACTACAGTGTTGTGACCTCCGCCTTGAGTTCTCACCCGCATAACCCCTTGTCTGAAAAATTTGGGGTTCCCTCAAGATGACATGAATCATCTGCGTGATCTGCCATCGAAACATCCTCCTCACTATTTTCCTCACTGTCCTCCCTCATCCATGCAATAATACTCATTAGTGTGTCCTTGAACCATAGAATGAGAACTTTTTTGACATCCTAACATACCACTTCCTTGCTCCACAAGGCCAAAGACGCATGTTGACTCACTCACATTGAATTACACATCAAGTCACTTGTGTCATCCATGTCTTGGAGTGCTTCTTTCACAGTTTTAGTCCATCTATCCAACACTAAGGATTTAGGCAACTCAGTAATCTTAAGGTTCAGCAAGATAGCAATAATGTAATCACATGGAATGCCTATTGACTCCATTCTCAAGCAAGAACATTTTAATTGCATTTTATTGTGATAAAAGGATACACACCTTAAACTTTCTGGTCTACAATACCTTCACAGCCAACGGGGTGAGGTGGTGCTTGCGGTGGTCGATGGGTGAGGTGGTATTGGCAGTGGTTGCAGTGTGATGTGGTATTGGGGGAGGCGGCACAGTGAAGAAGGTTTCTTTAGATTGGGTTATTAGAGAAATAAATTAGAGAAATAATAGGGTATGATGGGAGGGGTGGAGTGAAAAGAATGAAAGGACCAACTAGAAATTTTTTAAAATTGGAGTTAAGGTGAGTATGGGCTAATTTGTAATTTTTTCTAGGACCATTAGATGTGTTAGAAATATAAGGGACTAAATTATCATCCACCCAATATGAAATAAAATTTACCATTGGAAAAAATTGGAATGACTACTGTGGGAGAAAAGTAGCATTGATAGCTACTGTCGAATTTGAAAGGGCAGAAGAGGGGGTAAGTCATAAAACTCATTAAGTTAATAATCATCCACAACTCACATGGGACAAATAAAAATTCACGAGTCAATCATATCACTAAAATGTTACCAATGAATTTGTTAGACTTAATTTTTTAATTTTTAATTTACTTTTAGTATTGAGAGTTTTACGTAGTCATTTAATTGTATGTTATTATGTTTATTATTTTTAAGGTAATAATAATTGTAAGAGTAAAATTCTATTAGTGATATAATAATATACTTGAAGAATAATACGTAAAAATAAATTTTATTTTCACAACCCTTTTTGATATATTTGAAGAATAAAACTAAGAAAACTCTCAAAATGTGTTTTTCATAGTATCTTTTAAATTGATTTGTTTAGAATATTTTTTGAAAAATTGACACTGAAAACTTCTTGCTTATATTTTTTTTAAACTTTTTTTTATCATTAATAACAATCTTGAACAAGCACCTACTCTATAAAAATCATATTGCCTCCAATTTTGTCTTTTATTCAGTTGAATTTATAATTTATAATTTAAATACGCATTTAAACTTGTTGTAACTTAGCACAAGTTGGTAATTAAAAAGAATTTAATTTTGATTGCTAATGTAAATTTTTTTACATATATTTAATTATAAATTATTATTGCTATATCATTATAAATGTTTTGTTTTGATATAATATCATTATAAATGTTGGACTTTTATTATATTTATCTACAAAGTCTACATATGATACAACATAGTTAGTTAATAACTTTATTTAATAGTATTATTTAATTATATAAGATAGTGTGCTCTAGCCACGTTCTCATATTACTGGAACAAAAAAAAAAAAAATGTACTCAGATTAGTCTCCTAATTTTTTCAGCATAAAATTTTAGGCAAATTCAACAATGGTCATCACATCAAAAGAAGCGCATGGCCTCAAGATTTCATGACTATTTATAAAAAACTTATAAGATTACTTATCAAAGAAGTTCTCATAATGATAATAAGAATTGAACTCACTTCTTTATCAGAGCCAAATCCGCTCCTTATCGCTTGTCTCAATCTTTATTGGCGCATTAGTCTCCCATAACAATACTAATTTAATCATTTGTTATATCAAAGTTGTTAAGGACAAAAACCAAAAAAAAAAAAAAACCAAAATCAGTTTACCAAAGTTGTCCAACCAGGTGAGGGTAAGGGAATACACGGAGAAACAATGGAGCAAAGACAATAAACAATAAACAATGCCATCTTAGGCGAAATCGGATGATTTATTTAATCTTTTATTAAGCTTGTCACGCAAAATAATACATAGGTAACCAATCCTGACATTCTGACACATTAGCAATTTCTATCAGCAATTAGTAGTTAAGGATCGAGTTAAAAAATCAGCCAAAACAAATAAAATTTTATTTTAGTATGAGATGATGATATTTTAGATCAGACTTTCTCTATTTTTTAATAATAATTGTGATGAGATAAGTGTCCTTTTAAAAAGTTAATATATTTCATTATAATTAAATATATTAATTTTTAATATATTAAAATAATATAATATCATCATGGCTATTATTGAAAAATAAAGATGGCAGTATTTTATAAATCTAAAGGTAAACTGTGATGAAACTGAAAATTATTGTACTAGCTCTCGAAGCCTATCCAAACTGAAAAGGACGAAAGGAGCACTTTATTACTACCTTTCGCTGATTAGGAGACCGAATTAACCTTCCATTGTCTGAAACTGCTCATTTCGTCTCCCAAACCCGCCCTTCCATTCGCGGGTCTCATCGACAAAAACGCGTTTAAAAATTTTTAAAACACCCTTTTACCCACGCTGGCCCCACTCGTGTCGCTTTCCCATTTTGCTCCATTTCTATACTCTCATCTTTCACTGGCTCCAGCTCCTCCGAGCCTCTCAATCCTACCCTTTTTGCTTCTTCTGCTACACCCACACTACCCACTTTCCCTCACCTTGGTAAAGAAAATTCCCTCCCCTCTCTCTCTCTCTTTCCTTCTCTTCCCCCTGTTTCCCAATGCTACTCAAACTCAGCTTCGGTTTCAGTTCCAGTGTCTACTAGATCTCTACATATTCCAGGTAGGTCACATGCCAAACACCTCTTCACTCACCTGTAGTGCATCTTTTAAGACGTTTTCACCCTCATTTGGCTTCAGATTCCTCTCCGTTTTTTCCTCAGCTAGATCCATTTAGTTTAAGAGCCTGCATTTCGTTATAAACACATTCGTGAACTTTGAGTACCACTGACAAGCCTTTAACTTCCTCCACTTGCTCCTTTTTTATTTTTTGCAACTTCAATCTGACTCTTGCTTTTTTTTTTCAGTTCTTGAAAATTTCTCAGAAGCGCTGCATTTAAATGGAGGAGCCTTTAGAGCAACCAGGCGAAGGCGTAACGCCAGAAAAACCTCAAGCTCCTGAAAAGAAGAACTCTCCGGAAGCAGCAGCGAGGAGAGCTTCCAAAACCGCCGCGAACCCTGGCGGTTCCGTTTCCGCGAGAAAGAGAGTAACGGAGCCTCGAAAAGGTTCAGGTTCGGGTTCTTCTGCTGTGGCCGCAAAGAGATCCGGTACGTCTATCGGTTCCGCGAGTTCGGTTTCCGTGTCGAGGCGAAACAGCACCGGAGGGTTGCCGCAGAAGCCGTCGATCTCAGACGGGAGAAGAAAAACCAGCGCTGGTGGCAATTCCGTCGCCGACACCAGCAGCACCGCTTCCTCTTCTTCTTCCGCCGCCGAACCGGCGCGGAGGTCTCTCCCGGAGCTCCGGCGAAGTTCTGTCGCTTCTTCTTCTCCGCGCGCAGGCGTTGCGGTGAAGGCGGCTCCGGTATCGCCGGCGGGACCGGGTTTGAGGACTTCCGTTGCGTCTGGTGTGAGTAGTAAGGTTGAGGCTGTGAAGAAGCCGTTGAGTAAGCCGGCATTATCGGTTTCTTCGTCGAGGAGAGTTGGTTCTTCTTCCTCGATGGATAGTAGTGGCAGCGGCGGCGGTTCCGTTAGGAGGACGGTTTCGAAGGTTTCCACGCCGCCAGTGGCACGTTCGCCTTCGGCCTCCGGCGGGTTGAGGGCGGGCTCTCTGTCGTCTTCGTCCGTGTCTTCGCATGATAGGAGTTCTGGTCTGTCTGGGAGGAAGAAAATGGGGACTCCTGACAGCAGGGATTCGCGGTTCATTGTTCTTCCGCAGGTTGAGATTAAGGCCAATGATGATTTGGTAAGCTTTGTGTTTGTAGGGACATTCTCAATTCATGAAGTTTTGAATGCATTAGGAGCTTGACGTTTAGTGTGTTTGAATGATTTATTTACTCAATTTTATGGTCATTGCAATTATTTAGGACCTGATTGGTTGGTGTCTATCTTCATCTTCTTATTTCGTTTCTTATTTTTATCCTGTCATTGTATTTTTTGCCAGAATTTTGTGAATTAAACTCATTAAACAATTACAAAAGCAAAATTAAGTTAACAAAATTCTGAACAACAGAAAAGAAATTGAAAATAGGGAATGAAAATTGAAACATTTCCTGTGTTTTCTGCTTCTAGAGTATTATGAAGGAAACTGTGAAAATAGGAAATGAGGAGTAAAAGTAAGATTTTTTTGGGTTTTTTTTTTCTTTCATTATTTTCTTTTTACAGAATTCTGAAAATAGGGAGCACAAAAAATGAATACACAAGACGAAAATAGAAACCAAAAAGGCCTTCTAATTCTCATTAGTGAATTTCTGTTGGCTGCGATGAGTAAGTAAAGCAATTGGCATCATAAGAGGGAATTACATGCTCATGGGTGGAAGATGTCATTGCTTTTGTCTTTGAACAAAAATTAATGGTGATTGAATGGTTTCTTGGAACTTCGGTAGAGAAAGGGCTCCATTGTGTAGTTAACTCAGTCAATCGCTCAAGCTTGTTGAAAATTGAAAAGAATCAGGTTGTTTATTTTAAACCTTCTAAAAAATTAATACTAGCCGGAGTGGAGTGCTGTAGGTGTCATAAGAATAAGATGGACTCACTCAATTGCTTCCTTCCCTTAGGAGTTGTGTAATTGTAGTGTCTCTGTTGTATAGTCGATGCTGTGCTTCTGTTATTTTTGTCTCTTGCTGCCAATAATTTAGTCTCCTGCTGCAATGGAATTTTCAGTCCTATCATTATCATATCTAATTCATCTTGATATTTTGTCAGAGGTTGGATCTTAGGGGACATAGAGTTCGCAGCCTGAATGCCAGTGGATTAAACTTATCTTCGAACTTAGAGGTAAATGTATCTTCTGGTTAGCTTATTAGTATTTGTTTTATAGTATGCAAGTCAATTTACGTACCTATCGGATCACATGTTTTTAACATAAATTTTAAAGAGTTTAATTTCTATACATTGACGGGGTAAAACAATTTTATAGAGTCAATCAATATGAATTCAAGATGTGCATGACTTTTGATTTTTGAAGTAGTGGGATAGAGTCAACTTTGTTTTGCAGATGTGGCTATATGTGATTGGATGATTGTGCAAAATAGTTTTATATTGTTACTGCATCAAAATTATACTCAATTTTAGAATGGATATTTGTTTCTTTTTAAATAATTAAACTAAAATTAGGGGAAAGACAAAAATGTGTTAGTGACTTGTAGTGGTTATTGGTAGTTTTAAAGTGGAGTAGGGTTTATTGGGTAGAAGTTTATTTTTAAATTTTCATTTTACTATTTTACTATTTTACAATTTTATCCAATTTTTTCATTTTGTATTCATTTGATTATGTATAGATTTTAGCATAAATATGTATATGGAACTGAACAAGAATTTCAATATAATTTGTAGAGATTAAAAATTAGGTACTTAGCAGGATCCTTTTTATACACAGTATAGAAACTTAAATTTCTTACTGACTGTGTATTGAGATGTAACTTACGGCAGACATTACTGTATTTATTATATTAAGTCCTAATGCAGATCGGTGTTCCAATAGGGGTTTGGATAAACTTTGATGAAAGTGATTATAAGATGGTATAGATAATTATTTTAGAGATTTTTGTGAAAGGCAGAAGTTGTTTGCACTTTAATACAAAACTAAAAGCACTTTTTAGATTTTTATAATTCTTCTATTCCATATCTCCTTAACTGATTATTTTACAAAGTAACTCTTTTGTGCTTCTGAAAGGGAGCTGAAAACTGCATTTTTTTTCTCTAGAGTTTACTTTTGTTCTCAAAATCTTTCCAAACAAGTGAATATTTCTGAGATTAGTTTTTCATATTTTGGTTTTGAGTTAAAAAAGGACAATCACACGTAAGTTATATCATACAAGCTCTATTTCCTTTGCCAAAGACTAAACAAATGCATCCATAGTTGCTTTCTGGCTTTGCTCATGTTAGACAGTTGACAAGATACGAATTAGCTACTATTTCATTTTCTCTTTATTTTTTGTAGTAGCATAATTTTTAGGAAAGAGAATTGTTTGCCTTAATTGTGCTCACTTTGTAGTCTGTAACTCTATTGAAAAAACACAGTAGGATAAAGTGTTGAGTTGCTAGAAAGAGAATTTATGAGTAAAGTCACTGCTTTCTCAATGGTCCATTTTCTATTACTTACTGAACAGCTAGATTAGCCTAAGCAAAGCACTTTGCTAGTTGGTCTTGCACACATTGGTCAGGTGGCCTTGTTTGAAAAACCGTGATAAGCAAGGTTCTGAAAACCTGATCGAATCGATCAGTTTGACCTGTTTAACCAGGAACCGGTCAGCTGTCTGGTCAGAGTGTGTACAAAAAACCGGTGATTCAAAAACTATCAGAAAACCGCCTAAACCGGCCAAAAACTGGGAAAATCGGTGAACTGGAGCGGTTGAAACGATTCACCAGTTCAGACTTTATCTCTTAAAATAGAGAAGTCCTCACACCTGTTAGTCTGCCACTGAGCCACCACGGGAGAGAATAGCACCGCTGCCACCGACTGTAGGTCGCTTTGTCTATTGCAAGTTGCAACCTTCATCACCTCCTGCCACTGCGAAGAGAAGACTGGCCGCGTAGTCTTCAAGCATGTTGCTGTTGCAGGTCTTTCAAGCCCACTGAAGGCTCAATGAGATGTTCTGTACTTCTGTTGCGATGGAGAGAGAGAGGGGATGAAGTGAGTGGAAGGAGAGAATAGATAACAGTGAGTGGGCGGCGGCTACTAATGGGAAGGGTAATCTTTAGGGTTTTAATTGTTTGTGAGTGATTGAGTGAATTGTTGGAGTGGTTTTGCTGGTTTAACTTCATAGTAAGTGGTTTTTCAAGCTATTATGACTTAATTCAAACGTGATTGATAGGCCTCCAAAAAATCTAATGGCCCACGAGACATGAAAACAACTACTAACCTTTTTTTTTTTTTTAAAAGTTTTTATGTATCAAAGATACTTTTGGGTCCAATAGTGCTGAGTTAAAAATGAAACATAATAACAAGTGGGCCTAGAAAGCAGTTTGTTGACCCCAAAAAAAAAAAAAAATTTTAAAGTGATTCTACCACAGAATTATCAATAGAATATTTTATTTTAATTAAAAATAATATCAAGCCTTTATAAATAGTTAATACTTCTATAGATATTTAATATAAATATAAATAAATATATAATTTGTTATATATCGGTTGAACTCTTGGTTGAACCAGTTGGACATCTAAATCCCCGAACTTTTAACTTGTCTGGTTCGTTGTCTGATCCAGTTCTCAAATCCTTGGTGATAAGTGAGCTCATGTTGGTTTAGTTGCTATTGGTTCGGTCAATGGCTTTGGGTTTTGTTCTTTAAGACAATAAAATAAAGATATCAATTTTCTCTTAGTAATTTCCAAGGACTTAATAGTGTAAATGAGGGAAATTAAAGTTATATTTGATTTACTCTTGTTAATTTGTGTTTTTGAGGATTATGTAGCCTGGGACTTATGATTCTTATTGGCAGTTTGTTTATCTTCGGGACAATCTCTTATCTACACTGGAAGGAGTTGAAATATTGATCAGAGTGAAGGTTTGTATATTTTTGAGTAATTTACATTTAGGAATTATGTTGGAATAATTAATGATAGCTTCCTTCCAACTGATTGAAAGAAACTATTTACCCTGCCAGGTTCTTGATTTGAGTTTTAATGATTTTAAAGGGCCTGGATTTGAGCCTCTTGAGAATTGCAAAGTACTGCAGGTATGTTGTTCTCTGTGTGTGTGCGTGTGTCATACTGTCATATTGCTTCTGTGGAAAATGTTAAAGAATATGAATAACTATTCGATAATAACTATTTGGAATCCTTAATCCTTATGCAGCAGCTGTATCTTGCTGGAAATCAAATCACATCATTGGCAAGTCTCCCTCAACTTCCTAATTTGGAGGCAAGCTTTAAAAACTTAGTCAGCTTTTTGATTTTTAATTTAGATCTTGTTGTGCTTTTCAACTTCATTTCAGTGCTGATAAAAATATTTTGTTTTTCTTGTGTGTCATTTTCGCAGTTCCTCTCAGTAGCTCAAAATAAATTGAAATCTCTCGCTATGGCAAGTCAACCCCGACTGCAGGTTATTTTGCTGTATTCAGTTTTGACCATATATTGCATATTTCTTTTTTCATTTTTAAATTGAATTCTTTATTAATAAAATAATTGGTGCAGGTCTTAGCTGCCAGCAAAAACAGAATTTCCACTCTCAAGGGTTTCCCATATTTACCAGTTCTTGAGGTTAGTGTAGCATCAAATTTATTTGGCCTAAGCAAGTGATAATACATCATCACACTTCTATGTTAGTAGACTTTGTCATGTATATGATGCATGGTTTAATCTTATTGTCTGGCAAATGTTCAGTCATCGCGTGAATTGTTATTTCTTCAAACCATATAGAATAATCTATCAGACAGCAGAATCTTTTTCTTTTTTATATATTTTAGTTTGTGTTTTTCTGCTATGATGAACTGCTGGTTATTATTATTATTATTATTTTTTTTTTTGGAGAAAATCAGCAAAGAAATTGTATCGGTTGTGATGTGATGTGTGATTAATTTCTATTTTCACCATTTTCATGGAGAATTTCTTCGGCTCAGTTGGGAAAGGAGTTTTGTTGGTGATGCCCTATCTCTATGTACTAGCTTTTACAAATGCTTAGATTGTTCTTGTTAATATTCTCGAAAATTTGGTACCCAAAAATATTGCCTTGACAGCTAAATGGCTGTGAAGTTTTCCTTGTGAATCGCTTTCCTTAAGGCATCGGGTTATTCGAAGCAAGTATGGCCTTGATAGGAATGGGTGGGATGCAAATACAGCTACTCATTTTAGTCCTTGGAAATTCATTTCCCAAGGTTATTCTAGGTTTAAACCCTTACTCTCATTGAAGGTTGGCCATGGTTCCCATGTCAACTTTTGGGAGGATCATTAGATAGGAGACTCTTCCTTTTGTATAGCTTTTCCACGGCTTTATTGTATATGTTCTCTTCATCACTCCCCAATCCAACGTTTTTATTTTGTTCAGGATTCCACTTACTATCAGGTGTCCTTTGGTGCGTAGGAGGTTGTGTTGCCTCTGGTTTCTCTCCATCTGGGCCTGCCATTAGTTGGTTTCCTTTGTAGGAACCAACATTCTTCCTTGGTATGGCCTGCCTTCCTGCAGTGTTCACACTGAGGTCTGGTCTTTTTTCTCTTGGTGGCTTGGTCGTGGACCCTTAGGGTATGTTTGTGAGTTTGGATTTTGGAGAGGAGGGGAGGACTTTTAGTGTAAAATTATATCACAAGTCCTCCCCTCCTCTCCCTTTCCCTCCAAAACCCAAACTCACAAACATACCCTCAGTAGCAAATGCAGAGCCTTCAGAACTTGGTACAGCATAGGTGGGGCTTCCTAACATGATCTTCCTATGGCTTTCCCAACATGAAGAGGAATTTGTAAATAAGTTCCTTTTCAACAAGAGATTTGTATTGGGTGCTGTCTGATGTGAAGTTCCACTGAATTTCTTCGTAGCCATCGAACTGCTGCCAATAATGAGTGAGAACATTAAAATATTCAGTAACTGAGGAATTACCTTGCCTTAAGTCATGGATTAGGTTCTTGATTTCGAAGATGGCTGAGGAGTTGTCTACATTTGAGTATGTCTCTCGTGCTGCATCCCAAATCTCTTGTGCAGTGGTGAAGTACATAAAGTCTTCTCCAATCTCGTGGTCATTTAGTTTGTGGCCTGTGATAGGAAGGTTGTTTGCCTTGATGGGACTGGTTAGGACAGCACTACCAGCGTCCAACTTGGTACCTTCATCTTTGGTTTCACTCTTGTTAGCCATGGAAAAAGGTGTTTGTATTGATGGTTCAGATCGAGCTCTGATACCATGTAAAAAAACATATTTTCGATATCTGAATGAATCTACAAAAGCCAAATAAATAGGCCTTAGGAACAACTGTACAAATGATTCTATCCCTAAAATAAAGGCGGAGATAATCTCCTATTAAATATAAAATAAATCACAGATATCAACTACCTAAAAAGAGAAACAAATACACTTCTCCTAATCTGTACAAATCAGAATAGAATATTCCCCTCCTAAAACAGAGGCTCAGTTACCATCAGTACCGAATTAGAAATGTTTAGTTGGGAACTTTTCAATTATAGGCATCAGTGTATGAATTGGGTAAAATCAATGTTTTAAAAATTGAACTGTAGCTTGGACGTGCATAGTTTCCTATTTATGGTACAATTGGTCAACTTCGTGTTTGAACCATGATTAAACTGTGGTTAAAGCAGAAAATATTTGAACTGGAAACATAGATGGTTCATGGTGGTCCATCCGGTTCAATCAGGTACTTCAATCTAGTTTCTAAAACATGAGGTAAAATTATCAGTAATAACATTTTAATCAAACCTAAGAAATTTCAAGCAACTTTGAGTGACTCCAATTAGTAATGGTTTATACACGCCTGTATAGTTAAATGTAGACTGATTGGTTGCTTTCAATGATTTTTTTGAACGTAGCATTTGCGAGTGGAGGAGAACCCTATACTTAAGATGCCTCATGTGGAAGCAGCTTCGATATTGCTTGTTGGGCCTACTTTGAAAAAATATAATGATAGAGGTATGAGTTGTAAATTTATTGTTTAGTCTTATCATCTTAAATTAACTGATAGTTGAATACATCTTAATTGTAATAACAGGTTAATTAGTATCCACTTTATATGTTTTCTTAATGATCTGTAACAGGTCTGTGAATTCTTATGTTATGTATTCGGATATTTTATTGAATATAAAAGTTTTGCAGATCTTTCTCGTGAAGAAAGGGCGTTAGCAAAACGTTATCCTGCACAAACAGCATTGTGCATCAGAGATGGCTGGGAGTTTAGTCGCCCTGAGCATGCAGCAGAGTCAACTTTCCGTTTTCTAGTTGAGAAATGGAAAGATCATATTCCGCCTGGGTTTTTCATCAAAGAAGCCTCCATAGATAAACCTCTAGAGGAAGATGTGTGTTGCTGTCATTTTAAAATTATTTGTGACAGTGGGGTGAATATGGACCCTGCATTAATCTTAAAATATCAATGGTTCTGTGGTGAGATAACACTTTCAAATTTTGTTCCTATTCCAGATGCTACTGGTGAGGTAATGAGTTGACATAGTTATCACTGCTTCAAATTGTATTTTTTAGTATATTTGTTATATTCTTTTTGCTCATGACATTGTTTGATTACCAGACGTACTGGCCAAAGCATGATGACATTGGAAAAATTCTGAAAGTTGAATGTACTCCCATTTTAGGAGAAACAGAGTATCCTTCTATATTTGCCATCTCTGCTCCGGTTTCACCAGGTAGATTTCTTTTGTATCCTTGTAGATGAACACCTAAATTTTTGAGATCTTAGCCTGAGAGGAGTAAAGTGAGCCATTTAGTTTGGGCTTCAGAGATATGTGGAAGTAAATGTGGTATCTACTGAAAGTGATATATTATGGACTTTTTTTTTTTGTGGTTCTGTTTTCTTATTTGTCCTTTATACTTTATTACTTCCACTATTATTCCTGCTCGTATAGCTGTTTTTTGTATTTTCCAAATTTGACTTGAAAAGAAATGTGAGACAATGGGAAAACTGAATTTAATTTCTGATTGTGCTGCAGTACAAAATGTTTGTATAAAATGTTTACTCTCTTTGTCCTTGAATAATTTGTCTTTGTCCATTTTAAAAATTTTCTTTATCAAGAAATAATTGTTCATTTAAAAAATTTAAGTAGTATTAGTTATTTCTTTCCAATAATACTTCCATTAAGTACTATGGACTCATTGGTGAAGGAGAGAGAAATCAGTGGAGGAAGGACAATTTAGTAAATTACTCTTAATTTTTTTTAATGTTGATTTTTTCTAATAATTTTTTATTTACAATGAGCATTTAAAACTGAAAAACTATTCAAGGATGGAGGGAGTACAATATATAGGCATATAGACAATTATTACCAATAAAGAGTAATTATTGCCTCATGATTTCTATTCTAAATTATGGTACAAATATCAGTTCCATATCTTTAGGCATAAATAAAATATCTGTACAATATATACAAAATGATATGTGGTATCTCCACGGCCTTGAAACACCTTTGCTGAATTCAAAATTTTAGTGAGGGAGCTACTGAAGCTTTATTGCCATTTCGTAGGCATCAGGATGTGTGTGCATAATGTCAGATAAATTTTCTTGCGTCCTTTTGTCAAAATGTAATACTATATTAACTTCCTTTAAGGCGTGTACATTTTTTTTTTGGTTCTACACTGTGAGGATCAAAATACAAGTGATAATCTTAATTTAGGAAAATGTTTGACTGTGAATCATCTTAATTTATTTTGACACGTTTGATGTTGAAGGGAACTAGATGTTCCGCATTGCTGTTGTAATGTAGTTTCTTCACTTGTCGAGTATTTTAATTGCCTTCTTTTAGATAGTAGGTAGTAGGTACAACATGGTTCTCTGGGCATATGGATCTCTTTATAATGTCATTGGATTAGAATTAAATCCAAAGAAAAAAAATATGTACAGTCAGTTTAATTTTGATGTTGCGTTGTCTACACTTTTCAATGTTCATCTTCGAATCCTCCATTGTTGAGTCATAGTTGTCAATCCTGTATAGAGAGGCCAACTCCAAAACCAGTATAGCAGATAGTGGGACGACTACTACATAAATGATAGCAACCACATAATCTGATACACAATCACTTTGAAGTTACAGCATAAAAGGAAGAATCATCATTAATAAGGCATAACTAATAAGAAGTCAATAATAATTATGATATAATAAAAACTGCAGACTGGAGAAGCTGCAAAGCATACATGGGCATGGGCAGAAAAATTCGAATTGGGCTGTAGCAAAACAATGAATTGTTAACTATTGACCTTTTTGAGAACAGAGATCTGTTGAAAGGTTAAATAGAATGGTCTTTGAGAGGAAAGAATGCTGGGATATCTTCTTAGCTGTCTTGCGAAATCAGTGCATTGCATTTGTGTAAGGAAGACCATACGTTGCTATGTTCTAGGAGAACAAAGGAGCTTCTGTAAATCCAAAATGTTTGTTGGTAGGTTGAACAAGTTGAGTTGCAGTGGAGGCAAAAGAGAAACTTCCCTAGTTTAAGTGAGGCCCCCTAGTCTAATTGAGGATGTATGTGGAGTTTCACGTAAAGAATGAGGAAATGGGTTTAAAGTTTTTGACAAGCATCACAACTGTGATCCTGCAATTTTGGCTGCGACTCTGCCACAACGGGGACAATAAAAAAATGATTGTCTTGGAGCAGCTGACCTCCATGATGCAACATTCTGTTGTGACAGCGCAACTGTTTGGTGTGATTGACAACTATTGTGTAGTAACTGTTTAATTGCTTACCGGCCAAAGGAAAAAGGAACTATCTGATTTCTTTGTTGTATATTGATGTCCTGTACTTCTACTATTTCTAAGTATAATTATGTGCTTCTGCTTTTGACAAGGGAGCGGAATCCCGAAGGTTGTAAACCTTGAAGTGCATGGAGAACTGGTAGAAGGAAGTAACATCAAGGGTTGTGCAAAGGTTGCATGGTGTGGTGGGACTCCAGGAAAAGGAGTTGCCAGGTGACATGACATTCCCTATATTTGTACTTTCATTTCTGTATAAACACCCTTGATTGCATTGATGTGTAAATGAGTGAAATATTGTTCTGTTTGAAAATTGGTGTAATGTGACTGTGCCATTTGTTTTGTTCCCTTTCCTTACTTTAGTTGGCTGAGGAGAAAATGGAACAGCAGTCCTGTAGTCATTGTTGGGGCAGAAGATGAGGAGTATCAGCTAACCTTAGATGATGTTGATTCAAGTTTGGTTTTCATGTACACACCTGTGACAGAAGAAGGTGCAAAGGGAGAACCTCAATATAAATATACAGATTTTGTTAAAGCTGGTATGTATTGAAATTTATACAAATTTATCCTTACTTTTCTTCTAGCTCCTTTTGACAAATGCTCGATTACATTTGTTAGAATGCTTGTCTACATTCATCAGCATATTTAGCACATACTAGAATTTATGCTCATTCATGTAATCATGATGGGTTGCCTTAGATTTCATTTGGTGTTCTGAAAATGGTCTTTGTAGGGGTGTTTCTTTGGTAAATATGCATGCCTTGTTAAATGAAACAATCTCATTGGACCCACATGTTTTCTTTTCCTTTCTTCTAGTGAGGACACCTTATCGTCTTTCTATGGACTCTTATCTTTCTATCTAATGCATCTCTTTTTCCTTTATAAAGCTGTAATTATAATGATCGCTGATTGTTAGCAAGTGATTAGTTTTTGTTGAATTGTATAATACATTTATGTTTTTTGTCTTTATCATTTATTATGATAGATATCGCATTTATTATGATAGATATAGTAGATATGGTTAGGTAAGCATTTATTATGATGCATATGGTAGATATGGTTAGGTAAGTTAGTATCTTTCACATTTATTAGGTAGTCCTTGCAATAGGCCTATAAATTGTATCTTTCTCTGTACCAAAACATGTAAGAAAGAATTACTTCACTTCTATAAATCCTAGCCTTTCTTCAAGCTTCCTTTTCAAGTTGGTATCAGAACTCCTGATCTGGGAGCCTAATCACTTTTCCGTTGCCTTTCAGCCTTCATTGCGGTAGTTATCTACCCATTTTTTTTTTCCAGAAATTTTTCCTGTTTTTTGTTCCTCTCTGTCATTGTTACAAACCTCTAGCCGCCCTCCTTTTTTTGATCCACTCTGACCATCCTCCGGCCACCCTATAACCATAGAAGAACCTAAAGCCTCCGCTGCTATTACACCTACACCTTTAAATCCTAATGACCTTTCTGTTTTACACCCAACTTACCATTTGAATGGAAAAAATAACTTGCAGTGGGCTCAAGTTATTCGGCATACTCTCAAAGGTCATTGGAAATTGTCCCACATTGAGGGAAATTCTCCTGAAAAGGACAACCCCTACTGGAAAATCTATTAAACGATCACGTTCAGATAATGGTAGGGAATATGTGAATCAACAATTTTGTAATTTTATGAAAGAGCATGACATTATTCATGAACCTACATGTGTTGATACTCCTCAACAAAATGGTATGACAAAGCAGAAGAATAGGCATTTACTAGAGGTTACCCGCGCTCTTCTTTTCCAAATGTCTGTCCCTAGCTCTTATTGGGGTGAAGCGGTTTTAATAGCTGCCTACCTAATTAATAGGGTGCTTTCTCGGGTCCTTGATAATGTCATTCCTGTTCAATCTATGTTGACTCACTTTCCCTCTGTTCCAATTACACAAAGTTTACAGCCTTGGGTTTTTGGATGTGTAGCTTTTGTCCATGCGCATCGTCAACATCGTACTAAACTTGATCCTAGGGCCATAAAATGTGTTTTCATAGGTTATGCTCCTAACAAGAAAGGATACAAATGTTTTCATCCGTCCAGTCGTCGTTTCTTTGTGTCTTTTGATGTTACATTTTGTGAAACTGAGTCGTTTTTTAGTCCTCCACCTCAGGAGGAGAGTCTAGTAGAAGCTGAGACCTTTCTTCCTCAATTCTTTCTCCCTTTCCCAGCATCACAGGGGTTAACTCCTTCTGGTTCCCAAGGGTTAGTGTCCTCTACTACATTTGATTCCCAAGAGTTATTGTCTTCCATTACACCACCCGAGGAAGCTCAGAAGAAACCGCTTTTGGTGTATGAAAGGAGAAATAAACTCGATATGATCCAGTAGCAACTTCAAGAGTCCAAACTTGTGGTAAGTACTGAAGAAGCTGACTCAAGAGTCCAAACTTGTGGTAAGTACTGAAGAAGTTGACTCTTCCAATATTTGTGAACCCAACCTAGATGGCTTACCGATTGGCTTGAGAAAAGAAAAAGAACTTCCATTAAACATCCTATTTCTCTTTTTGTCTCCTTTAAACACCTTTCATTGCAGCATCAAAGTTTTATTACAATTATTGATTCCATACAAATCCCAAACTCTGTACAAGAGGCATTAAAAGATATGAACTGGGTTGAAGCCATGAATGAGGAAATGAGGGCGTTAGAGAAAAATAGAACGTGCGAGATTGTTGAGAGGCCAAAGATAAAAGGCTGGTGGGATGTAGATGGATATACACTGTGAAGCATTGGTCAGATGGTGAGTCAGACCGATATAAAGCAAGACTAGTTGCAAAAGGGTATACATAGATGTGTGGAATAGACTATGAGGAGACGTTTGCTCCTATAGCAAAGCTGAATATAGTCAGAGTCTTGCTTTCTCTTGCAGCTTATTTTGGATAGGATTTGCATCAATTCGATCTAAACAATGCATTCTTACATGGAGACTTAGAGGAAGAAGTTTACATGGAAATTCCTCCTGGATACGATGTCACCAATGGAAGAAACAAGGTATGCAGGTTAAAAAAGGCTTTGTATGGGTTGAAACAGTCCCCTTATGCATGGTTTGGGAGATTTGCAAAAACCATGATGTCGTTTAGATACAGGCAGAGTCAAGGGGGCCGTACTCTTTTCCTTAAACATACAGTTGGGGAAAAACTTACGGTTCTCCTTGTGTATGTGGATGACATCATTGTATCAGGTAATGATTCAGTTGAGAAGACGCTCTTGGAGGAGAAGTTAGCTGCTGAATTTGAAATGAAAAATCTAGAAAAATTAAGATACTTCCTTGGAATAGAGGTGGCATACTCTAAGCAAGGCATCTTTATCTCTCAAAGGAAATATATCCTAGATCTACTTAAAGAGACTGGGAAGCTCGGGAGCAAAGCTACTAGTGTTCCCGTTGAACAAAACCATCGAATGGGAAGTGAAGATGAGAATTCTAGTGTTGATAAGTGTTAGATACGTGGATAGTAACTTGGGCCTAGATTGTAATTGTTGGGTTTTTGAGATGAGGGAGGAGGAGTAGACTCTGTGTAACTACCTGCTGAGTCAGCAATAAGATAGTGGGGAAGGGAAATACCATGTGATTCTGTTATGAGGGGGGTTATATATATCCCAGGGATGGGAGGAAAAGTAGGCAGAATATTGGTTAGGCATTTGGGAGAGTTGAGCTGCTATAGTGTTCAGGATTCCCTTTGTTTATGCATATTGTATCAGTTTTCCTCACCGTTAATACATCAGTATACTCCGTTTCTATAGCTCTCTTTGTTGTGCCTATCAATGGCATTAGAGCTCCTTTCCGGGGAGTTGTGTGAGCTGATCACGGACGCTGCGATGGAAGCTAGATTGGAGAACTTGGTGAGGAAGATGGATGGCATAATGCGACTCCTCAGGGAAGACAATCAGGACCCACGGAGGAGACGTTCTACACTAGCACGGAGGGAGGCTCTTCTGGTGGGTATGGAGGACCCAAGGAATAGGGGTTCGAGGAGGCGTGAGGGTGCGCCACACTCACAACACTCTCCTTTTCGCAAAGAGAGGTATGTGTCCTCGTCTCGGATCCGAGAGTCATATCACTCCCCTCGTTCAAGAGATGGTTCTTCGCGTCACTAGGATGTAAGCCCATGGGGAAGTCGACCTCCTGATTTTCGCAGGGACAGACAAAAGCGCAACGATGATCATAGAGGTGGCCAGCGCAATGAGTGGCGCGATGAGTGGCGTCACGACGGACGTGACAAAGAACGAAGGTGTGGCAGAAGGACAGACCAGGAACCACCGCCGGTGGAGATCGAAGTCGAAACGCTAAAGGAGTCGTGCGACCTTGAGGGTTGCGTGAAATGGGAGAAGCATAAAGGAGTAGAGCTCGTGGTTGCAGAAGAGCTTCAATCGCCGAGTATCCTAACCGGCGAGCGCCCTCAGAGGAGAACAAAACAGAGACAGAGGTGTTGGGTGATATTTTGGTCCACGTGGAAGGCGCTCTTACACCACCACATCCACCCGTCCTGGATCTGCATACAGCGGCCGATGAACCACCTTCGACGGTGAGCCAAGATGATGCTTCGATTGCTTCTAATGAAGCAGCTGCACTCAATGGGCAGAGAAGGAAGTAACGGCTGCAAGAACACCCCAGAAGGTAGGTCAAACATTTTGTGAAATGGGCTTGGACCATTGGGGCTGGGTGCAGTATGGGACTTTAGAAAATGAAAACCGGGTTACAAAGCTAACTTACCAAGCCCAAAATGCTAAAAACATAAGGTTTTTAAGATCAGAAGCAAAAGAAACCTTGCTGGAATTTGATTTAAACTTAATGGGCTAGACCCGATCACTTAAAGTGGAAGAGGAGAATTCTTGGAAAATAGGTTGGTCCAACAAAATGACCCTACGTGAAGCCCAATTAACAAGAGTCTTTGTTGCAAGGAGACCCAACATGCGATTGAACTTAATTCCAAAGAAGTGTGACAGTGAGAGAATTGAAGCTGCTCACTTCCACTATGGTATTTGAAGTGCACATGCTGGGGTGGTAGTACAGAAGAGGTGTGAGCTGGAGTTGTATGGCCCATTTTCTAATTCGTGGAGTGAGTCAAGGTAGCGCAGAAAACGAAACAGTAACACACCACCATCGATGAGTGCTTCTAGCCGCTGTGCGAAGAGAGAGAGGGATGAAGGTGCAGCGGGAAAGGCAAGTCAGGAATTAGATCTGTTTTCTGACTTAAGGGGCTAGACCAAGGAGAACAACAACAGGTCAGAAAAACAAAATTAGGGTTTGAAACTAGCTCATTCACTTGAAAAAGGGGATTTCAAAAAAATCTCAAAGACTATCAAGATAACAGAAACACCTTTTACAAGTGTTGCTAAAATTCAAGGGGCTGGGAGGGCGGGGATTCACCCATGGAGAGTGGGGGAAAGGGCAGCCATGGATGTGATCTTTGGAAATATGCTCCTTGAGGCTAATTGGCATCGATATCACCTAATGCCACCCCAAATGGGGTTACTAAATAGAGAGACAGCTCTTCCAAAATCTCTTCCATTTAGTGTTAATGGATTGGAATTCAAACTACATTGTCGGGGCTTTGAATTCTCCAGTTTGATTTCTATTTACTCCTTGGGTTTTGTGTGGCTTTGGCTGCTAAAGGGAATTGGAAACCTCATACCCAAGGAAGAATGGAATTTGTTAATTGATGATTGGAAGTTATTCTCTTGCATGACTAAAGCAACCCACATTCGGCCAGTTACTTGGGAACATGAAGTCATTGATATGGAAGAAAGGAAGAAAAATGTTGAGGCACAACCTGAGAGATTAAAATCCTCTGCATTGTGTTTTTGGTTTTTGGCCCACAATCTGGTCAAGAGAATGAAAGAGTTGAAGCAGAAGAAGACGCAGCTCATTGATGTTCATGCCAAGGATGGGATTGTTGCAGAGAAGGAGGGCTATGCATTCAGTTTCTCTAAACAAGTCCCTATTGATGCTGTGTTCCAGAAGGATAAGGATAATTTTCTGATATTTGTACAAGGAACTCCGTTAGCGAAACTAGTCTATTCATGGGACCCAGGAGGGAAACACTATCGTGCAAGCATATTTCACTCCTTCTTTTGCAAGATTTGGGACCTCGGAGGAAGTCTTCATTTTCAACAATATGTTTTTGCTTTCTACACTAACAAACACTTTTATATGCCAAGTTCTTTGCAACACTTTATTGTTTAGATTCCCCCATGTGTGAGATCAAGAGATGATTCATCTAGTTCTCAAGATCCTAGAATGACTACGTTATTACACATGGACCAATCTTACTTGTTCCTTGGGTTTTCCTTTGTTGGGGATGCTCTGAAAACTGCCATGTCTGGCCAGACCCAATGCTCACTGTTAAGCCATGCAGAATCCATGATTGAAGTGATGAGTCCCACCTTGAGGACAAGGTGGAAGTTTAGGGGGGGAGTATTGTTAGATACGTGGATAGTAACTTGGGCCCAGATTGAAATTGTTGGGTTTGTGAGATGAGAGAGGATGGGTAGACTCTGTGTAACTACCTGCTGAGTCAGCAATAAGATAGTGGGGAAGGGAAATACCATGTGATTCTGTTATGAGGGGGGTTATATGTATCCCAGGGATGGGAGGAAAAGTAGGCAGAATATTGGTTAGGTATTTGGGAGAGTTGAGCTGCTATAGTGCTCTGGATTCCCTTTGTTTATGCATATTGTATTAGTTTTCCTCACTGTTAATACATCAGTATACTCCGTTTGTATAGCTCTCTTTGTTTTGCCTATCAATATGGCACAATACCAATGATTGGTAGGAAAACTCATATACTTGGCCCATATTAGGCCAGACTTGGCTTATGCTGTGAGTGTGGTTAGCCAATTCATGGATGATCCTAAAGTGGGAGACATGCAAGTAGTAGAAAGAATATTCCGGTATCTTAAGGCCACATCTGGTAGGGGATTGTTGTTCGAAAGTGGTGACAAGCTCTTTATAGAAATTTACACTGATGCTGATTATGCAGGCTTTATTAGTGATAGAAGATCAACATCAGGATAGTGTATGTTTTAGGAGGAAATTTGGTGACTTGGAGGAGCAAAAGGCAAAATTTTGTTTGTTGCAAGATCAAGTGTAGAGGTAGAATTTCATGCCATGTCACAAGGAATTTGCAAGCTACCATGATTAAAAATTATCTTGGATGACTTGAAGATAAAATATGAGGCTCCAATGAAGGTGTTAAGTGACAATAAATTACCTATTAGCATTGCTCATAACCTTGTCCAACATGATAGGACGAAGCATATTGAAATTGATTGACACTTCATCAAAGAGAAGTCGGATAGTGGACTTATAACCACTACACATGTTCCTTCCGGATTACAGTTGGTGGATGTGTTAACAAAGGGCCTACCCACAGAGTGATTTCAGGAGATTACACGCAAGCTGAGAATGATAGATATCCATTCACCAGCTTGAGGGGGGTGTTGAATTATATTATACATTATGTTTTTTGTCTTTATCATTTATTATGATAGATATAGCATTTACCATGATAGATATGGTTAGGTAAGTTAGTATCTTTCACATTTATTAGGTTGTCCTTGTAATAGGCCTATAAATTGTTTTTTTCTCTATACCAAAAGATGTAAGAAAGAATTATTTCACTTCTATAATTCCTAGCATTTCTTCAAGTTTTTTCAAGTCATTGCTTTGTGCCATTGGGAAAACAAGAAGCCAAGAAGAAATAAGATGTTGAATGGTGTAGGTGTCGGAAAAGTCACCCAACAGTGAGCATTCATCGGAAAATGTTGCCGGTAAATGAGCAGTTACTGCAGAAGTTGTTGGTAGCAGTGGTAGTTTGGAGGAAAAAAGGCTGTTGGAAAGTAGAATAGCAATGCTCGTAGTGATTCACAACCAAGAACAATGTTAGAGGCAGAAAAAAAGTTAAGCAAAAGAAGAAAGAGGAAGGAAGGACCTCAGGAAAAATGGCGCATCTTTAAAGGGACTCTCATCCTGATGCTAAGGACAACTAAAGAATGACTCTTTTTCATTGAATGTAACATCCATGGAAACAAAAAAACTGTGACTAGATGGGTGAAAACCCTTGTATCCTCTCTTGTTTGGAGTATAGCCTAAGAAAACACATTTGACAGCTTGTGAATCAAGTTTGGAATGATGTTGACGATGCACATAAACAGAGGCCAAAAACCAAATACTCTAGACTCTAAACTTTGCATAATGGGGGCAGAGGGAAAGTGAAACAAAAGAAGTTGCACAGGACTCACAATACCAAGAATTCTTGAAGGTATCCTATTAATTAAATGAGTAGCAATTAAAACAGCGTCATCCCGGTATGACTTAGGAATAGGCATTTGAAAAAGTTAAGACTTAGTGACTTAAAGTAAATGATGAATTTTCCTCTCTGCTACACCATTTTGTTATCGACTATCAACACATGTAAGTTCATGAATAATTTTGTACTCTATAACAAAAATCGAAAAATGATAATTCACATATTCCTTACCATTTTCAGAACGTAAATGCTTGATAGATTTTCCATATTGTGAACATTGGGAAAACCTTTGATTTCTCCTTAATTAAGTAAAGCAAAGTTACTCTGGTGTGATCATCAAGGAACAAACCAAATCATTTTTTGCTAGTGGTTTTAGAAATAGATGTAGGACCCTAAACATCTGAATGAATTCATGCAAAAGGTTCATGACTTCTATCAAAGAGATGAAAATATGACACTATGATGTTTTGCAAATTGACAAAAGTCACAATGAAATAACTGAATTGACTCTTAATAGAGATGGAAACATAGATTTATGTATGAAAAGGGAGGTTGACCAAAATATTTGTGATATAACCAAATTTGGTAAGAGGGAGACTTAGAGCTTGATTGGAGTCGGGAAGTAAGCAACTTGCTTTCATAACCACCGAAACCACCTGTAGCTTGCACATTAGGGAGAAAGTGCAACGCTTTGTGTTCTGTAGCAATTCCAATTGTCTTCCTTATGGCAAGGTCCCAAATGACACAATGAGTTTCAAACAAGGTTATATCACATATTGAGCCTATGGTAAGTTTTTGAATAAAAAGATTATGTGAGTTGGGGAACAAGAAGAGTATTTTTTAGCTGCAAGGAAGGCTTAAGAGCAACACTATTGGAACTTGCAACTGTGGCACGAGATCCATCAATGACAATGATTTGGTGCTTAATTGAAAAGGATTGTGAGAAATTTTTTTTCAAACTAAAGGTCATGTGGCCAGTTGCACTAGAGTCCATTATGCATAAATCCTCAAAAATTGTACATGATGTGTTAAGGGAATGAGAAAATAAATCCTTGCCAAATAAGGGCCGAGAGCAAAAGTTAGAAGGATTATCGAGAGAGGTAATGATAGTTGTCGATACCTAAAGATGGCTTACTATTGTTGTGTCAGCCACGCTAGAGAGGGCTGAGATGAGGGTCTTCACTTCGAATTATTTTTGGGTGTTTTTATGAGGCAGAGGTGGCCAAATGGAGGTTGGACATTGTTGGCAGTGGTCGGAGAAGAAAGGGTGGTCGAAGAGGATGACGCACGAGCCTTCATGCGCTGTCGAGGTGATGGCGTGTAGAGCTATGTGTAGCTAGAACAGCTGGAGCATGAGGATGCGGCTGATGGCGATCCTCGCTGGGCTTCGGTGGTCTAGCCGATCTGGGGGTCGCAATTTTGGTGTTGTGGTTGGGTGGTCAGGAGCATAGCTTGAAGGTTGACCACCGATAGAAACAGTGTAGGGTTGGGGCTGGAAAATTGGGGAGAGATTTTGGGAAAAATGGAAGCTCTGGAATGAGTAAATAAGGGTTTTTAGAGTAGCAATTAAAGGTTGTAATAGTGATAGAAAAACAAAAAAATTAATTTTGAAATGGCACATGCAGGAAGAGAGAAAAGAGACTTCCAATTAAATTGCAATTAAGGGTGCAATATTGTCAGAAAGTCCAAGAATGATGTCTAGAAGTAGATGCGATGTTGACAGCAAAAGGGTGATCAGGCTTCTAGATTGAGAGCTCTGATACCAACTTGAATGGAAATGTGAGGAAATGGGTAAATTGAATATTATTTTTTGATGAGTAACATTGTACAAATGGATAATAATTTCCTCATATTAATTGCTAAATTATGGCACCAATTATATACAAATTTAAATAAACTTATCTGTACAATATCTTAACCTTATTCTTTAGGTGGATTTTTGTTGTCTAATATTTAGTCCCGTACAAATGACATCCAAATAACAACAACAACAATAACAACAACGAAGCCTTGTTCCACTAAGTGGGGTTGGCTATATGGACCAAGCGATGCTGTAGAGTTTTATCATATATCATATTCATGTTAAAACCATTTACATTTAAATCCATTTTGATTATTTCTTCGATAGTTTTCCTCAGTCTTTATCTACCTCTTTTTATGGTATTATTCTCTTTTTGGTGTACTGTCCTTACTAGGGCCTCCACAGGTCTCGTTTACTATCTTTTCTTTGATAGGCACCGCCCAATTTTCCCCCAACTGCATTCATTTCTTATTCTTTCAATGTGGCCACTCATCAACCGCAACATTCTCATCTTTGCTTTATGTAGCTTTTTTTCATGTTGATCTTTTACCGGTTCATCATTTGGTCCTATAGAATAAAGTCAATCTTATTGCTGTGTCGTAGAATTTTATCCTTAAGTGGTACTCTATTTTATCTCAAATAAGACTTGCGGCCCCTGCCCACTTTGACCATCCCACTTAGATTCTATGGTTACTCTTCATCACTTTGAATAATAGAACTTAAGTATTTAAATTTTGTGACTTGTGGTACGATATCTTCCCTAAGTTTCACTTCGAAGGTAGAATGTGTGTCCCTTGGAAAACTTGCACTCCATATACTCTGTCTTACTTTTGCTTATGTGAAACCCAAATAGCTCCAAACTTTTCTCCATAACTCTAACTTTCTGTTTATTTCTTCTCTCGATTCTGTCATTAGGACTACATCTTCTGCAAACAGCATACACCAAGGCAATGGGTCTTGAATATGTTCCGTATGCACATCCAAGACCATTGTGGAAAGACATGGGCTCAAGGCTGACCCTTCATGTAGTTCAATATGTAGGAAAATCCTTTGTTACTCCATCTTAAGCCTACACGCTAGTTGTGATCTCATCATCCATATCTTGGATTGCTTGGATATAGGCTATTCGAACTCCCTTTCTCTCTAAGGCTTTCCATGGAACTTTTTGTGGTACCCTATCATATACGTTTTCCATATCAATGAAGACCATATGTAAATCCTTTTGATTTCTCCAATATCTCCATCAATCTTCCCAACAAGTAAATCACTTTCGTTGTTGACCTTCTTGGTATAAAGCCATCTGGTTCTCTGTGATACAGGGCTTTCATCTTAATCTCAAGTCTCAACTCCTTTATTCTCTCCAATTGTCACCTCTAAGTTAGAATTAGCAGCTTTTTGCTAAACTGGCTTTCCATATTTTCTGTTTTAAGTGGATTAACTAAAAACCGTGTGGCTTGAAAGCTTCTATCCACATGTCTAACTTCCCATTTATATCTTGTCTCGACTCTGCAATTAGGACTTCATCTTTAGGAAGAAGCATGCGTGGTGGCAAATTTGCATAGGAAACTTTCTTCAGTTGGTTTTTTAATTGCCTTGTTTTGGTATATTTATTTTTTTCGTTCTTTGTTGCCCAGTCATAGGAATTTGTTGATGGATAGAGGATGAGATATTGGATGGAAATGGCTTAAGATGAATGAAATGTGTTAATTAGCAAATTGATATTAATATGGGATTAATCCAATAATGAGTGTAAATATGTCGTCCATTCAAATTTGTTAACTAGGAGTAACTCATTATGTTGAACGTCTCATGGTATTGTCTAATTATTGTTTGATTGTCATTTTTTTCTCCTTCATACCACAGCTCCTCCTTCAGTCAGTAATGTTAGAATAGTTGGAGATGTTGTTGAAGGAACTACCATCAAAGGAGTTGGTGATTATTTCGGTGGAAGGGAGGGTCCCAGCAAATTTGAATGGTTACGGGAGAACAAGGATGCTGGGTTAGTATTCATTTTATCATGCCTCACAGAAGGCCATGAGACCGTTGTGTTGTGATTTATGCTTTTGCAAATTGGAGTGTGAATTTTTGCATTCATTAGAGTGCTTTGGGGGAGTTCGTAGCAAGTTGATCAAAGCTTTCTCTATATTGTTTTAGCCCCCGTTTTGTTTTTCTAATTTTTCCCCTTGAATCATTGTGGCAAATATATGCAGAGACTTTCTTCTGGTGTCAGCTGGTACTTCTGAGTATACCTTGACAAAAGAGGATGTTGGTCGATGTTTGGCTTTTGTATACTTACCTATTAATTTTGAAGGTGGTATTTGGAGTTTTGGACTGGACATGATCAGTTTGATTCTTTCCATTAAGTTGTCAAATCTGTATGTAACATCTTCATTGTGTGTCTTTCAGGTCAGGAAGGCAAATCAGTCTCAGTAATGTCTCCTCCTGTCAAACAAGGTATCTTGATTACTATCTACATTGTCTCTTGTAATTTTTTCCGTCTGTTTTGTGCTTGGTTGTCACTGTGTATAGCAATGTTGTCAATGGCGGATGACGGCTCATGGTAGTAGACCAAAAATCTGCCATTTGTGCCCGCCATGGTCACCATAATGTACAAATCTTCACATGGCTGCCCGGGGGGGTGGGGGGTGGGGAATCTTGTGGCGCCGCCATTTGACAACACTGGTGTATAGTCTTAGTAGCAGCAAGTTCCATTTTGCTGTTTGTGGCACCATCCGATGATAAGTAGCAGCAAGTTCCATTTTGCTGTTCGTGGCACCATCCGGTGATATATTTTTTGTCTGAATAATTGTATGGCATTAAGTTCTTTGTTTTGATATATCAGTTTCATTGTTTGAGATTTATAACAGTTTTAGTACTCCACATAACAACTTCAGTTTAAGGGAAACTGGTCCGTTTACTGCTATATCTATCAAATCATCTATGCACAAGTGGTTAGGAGTTTAACCTATGGGCTGATTTATACTATTAGCCCAAGTGAAGGGGGGGTTTTTCATTCTTCATGGTCGAAGTCCAAAGGGCATTCAAATGTGGAGTGTAATGGAGAAATAAAACCTTCTTGAATCTTCACCTAATACTTTAAGCTTTTGGGTATGTTGGTTTTTGGCTGTTGTGTTGATTAAATATGTTAGTGTTTTTCTGTCCTTTTTACTCATTGGATTGATCACCCTCAGTTTTATTCTTCCCCTCTATTAATTTTTTTTTATCTATCCAACAAAAAGTGCTTCCACCTTGCACACTTGGCACTTTGAAAACAATTTATACATATTTGAAGCAACCATTGATTCTTTGAATTGATTTATAGTTGCATTTGCATCTTTATCTTCTTGTGGTTTAAACTGCCAATATTTGGAATTCATTGGTCTCCGACAAATAGGACTCAAGCTAGTCGTCCCACAGTGAGGGTAAAACTCCCTTGACCACTAGTTTTTTTTTTTTGTTTTTCCATTTACAAGACTCAGACATGAGATCTTGCTTAAGGGGAACAAAACTAGTGCTGAACTACATGAACTGACCAAACGTTTGCATATTTGTGAATCTAAGTGTTTAGTTCTTTAGAATTCTTCTAGTAATATGTTGAACTTTCTAGTGTTGGTGACTTCTAAAAATAAAGTAGCTGCTAGTTTGTACCGACAGCATGCTGATGATCTTGATTCTTGAATTTCTCCTATGATGCTTCTATCTGAGTTTCAGCACCCCCAAAAGTAAGTGATGTCAAAATAACTGGTGATCTACGAGAGAATAGCAAGGTAACTGTAACTGGTATTGTTACCGGTGGAACTGAAGGATCTAGCAGAGTTCAGTGGTTTAAAACATGTTCTTCAACTTTGGATGAGAACAGTCTTGAAGCCTTAAGTACTTCCAAAATTGCAAAGGTATGTTGTTTTCCTTTTTGGTGTATTTTTGTTTTGGTTGTGGGGGTGTGATTCTTGTCTGTACAGTGTATACAATGATTCTTGAAATACAAGGCATGCTATTTTGCTGATACATAGAGTTATAATTTCTTGGTGGGTTTTGGCTTAGTCAGGCATTCCGCATACCTCTTGGAGCTGTTGGCAGTTACATTGTTGCAAAATTTACGCCAATGACTCCTGATGGTGATTCCGGTGAACCAGCATTTGTAATATCTGATAGACCTGTTGAGAGTAGGTTTTGTTGTCTTGCCTCACTCCCCCTTGAATATCAACTCTTTTCTTGAAACTAAATCAATCTTATGTGTGGCTCAATAACTTTCTGTATGTTTGCAGCTCTTCCACCGAGCTTGAATTTCTTATCTATCATTGGAGATTATAGTGAAGGTGGAATATTGACAGCTTCATATGGATATGTTGGTGGTCATGAAGGGAAAAGTATATACAATTGGTATCTTCATGAGGTATGATATATGTAATTTATTTAACAATTGTTATGATAGCCTAGTTCCTTGTAATTTATTTAACAAATGTTATGATAGCCTAGTTCCTAGTAAGAACAAACACTAACACAGAGATGGGACATGACACGACACAGATTTGTGGGACACACAAATGTTTAAAAATTATAGGATACAACATATATATATATATATATATATATATATATATATATATATATATATATATATATATAAAACTAAAAACATAATGAAAATGATACATTATTTGTAGTTATTTGTATAAGTTTCATTTATGCTTTATTTTGCTTTATTCAATATGAGGAGTTATTTAAAAATTCAAATTAAACTCAGAAGTTATGTAGGGGTTGTTTGGAATTGTTTTTGTATTTTTTAAAATTGTTTTGAAAATAATATTTTGAAAATTGTTTTGGGTGGCAATTAATCACAAATGTGCCACCGCATTCTCTCTTGTTTTGAAAAACACAATTCCAAAAACATCTTTCAGTTGTTTTCTATTTTTGTTGTTAAAACACAAAACCCTTTTTTCTTTAAATCAATCCGTAAAGAATAAACTTGAAGAATTTAGAATGTATTTTTGTGTATTTCATATGTACATAAATATCGTAAAGAATAAACTTGAAGAATTTAGAATGTATTTTTGTGTATTTCATATGTACATAAATATTTCCTCTTTATAGAGGGATTACAGATGAATAAGCAAAAAAAGAAAAATCCTAGTCTAAACAAGGAGAGATTTTCTGGTCATAAAAGATTTCCTAGAATAGACTAAACCAAATAAAGGAAATAATAAAGTAATCAATTTTATTTGCAGAGAAGAATCAGAGATAAGAATCAGGGAATCAAATCAGACTTAATGTCCTTTTTGACACCCTGTCCACACTCCCTCTCAAGCTGGCTTGAAGATATCGTTCATTGACAGCTTGTTTATTTTCTATCAAAGGTCTTCTTAGATAATCCTTTGGTTAGAATGTTTGCTGATTGTTTTGCAGTAGGAACATAAGAAATGCAAATCTGTTCTCTTTCAATCTGTTCCTTTATGAAATGTTTGTCAACTTCCACATGCTTGATTTTATCATGTAGTATCGGATTATGAGCAATGGAAATTGCAGATTTATTGTCACAATTGAACCTTATTGGTGGGGAATTAGGAACCTTTAACTCGTGCAGAAGTTTCTCAACCCAAAGTGCTTCACAAATTCCATGAGCCATAGCTCTAAATTCAGTTTCTGCACTACTCCTGGCCAATTCCACTGTTTTTTACTCCTCCAACTAACCAGATTTCCTCCAACAAAGGTACAATAACCAGATGTTGATCTTCTATCCATGACACTTCCAGCCCAATCTGCATCTGTGTAGGCTTCTACTTGGAGGGGCCCGCGGTTTTTGTAGAGTAAGCCCTTCCCAGGTGACCTCTTCAAGTATCTTAGGATCATGAAGACAGCTTCCATGTGTTCTGGGCCTAGTGAGCGCATAAACTGGCTTACCATGCTCACAACAAAGGCTATATTTGGATGTGTGTGAGATAGATTAGCCTTCCCACTAGTCTTTGATACCTTCCTTTGTCCATTACATTTTCTGGTTCTGCTGGCAGCAATTTTATGTTGGGCTTCATGGGTGTTTCTGCAGCCTTGCATCTAAGTAATCCTGTTTCCTTCAAAAGGTCTAGAATGTACTTTCGTTGATTCATAAAAATTCCTTCCTTGGACCTCGCAAATTCAATTGCAAGGAAGTATTTCAATGGGCCATGTTCCTTGATTTCAAAAGTTTCAGCAAGCCTCTCCTTCAGGTTTGTTTGTTCCAAGTTATCATCACCTGTCAAGATAATATCATTCACATATACAATTAAGATAGCAATTTTATTATTTGCTGAATACTTGTAGAAAAGTGTGTGGTCAGCTTGGCTTTGGATATAACCAAGACCTTTCACCGCTGTTCATAGCCGTTCAAACCATGCCCTTGGAGATTGTTTCAGTCCATAGAGGGACTTCTTAAGTTGGCGCACTTTGTTCCTCCCAAGTTCTTCCTCAAATCCAGGGGGAAGACTCATAAACACTTCTTCCTCTAGTTCCCCATTCAAAAAAGCATTCTTTGCATCCAATTGATGTAAAAACCAATTGTAATTGGCAACAAGTGATAGGAGAATCTTTACAGAGTTGGGTTTAGCAACAAGTGCAAAGATCTCTTGATAATCTACTCCATATGTTTGAGTAAGCCCTTTTACCACCAATCTACCCTTATACCTCTCTATGCTTCCATCAGCTTTGCATTTAATGGTGAAAACCCACTTACATCCCACCAGTTTTTTATTATGTGGCAGGTCTACAATCTCCCAAGTCTTATTCTTCTTGAGTGCATTCATCTCTTCTAAGACTGCTAATTTCCATGGGATCATCTAATGCTTGCTCAATGTTTCTAGGTTCAAACAAATTTGTAATTTTAGATGTAAAGGCTTGGTGATTCTGGGAGAGGTTTTGGTAAGAGACATATTTGGAAATGGGATGATTGGTGCTGGTTTTGGGTGGTTCCTTTCCTAAGAGCTATTGGTAGGTCAGTATTTGGGGTAGAATTTTCAGAGTTACCTGGAAGTTCATGAGGTATTTTTCTTGGGCCATCTTCCGGGATATCTGATTGGTTTGGTGCAGAGATACTAGACTGGTCTCTAGTCCGCTTAGGGAATTTCCGAACATAAACCTGAAGCTCTTTATTTGACTATAGCATTTCTTTCTCTGTTTGGGTTCCACCTATGTTTGGCACAAATTTTTCAGAATTTGTTTCTATATGTTCTTCCATATTGATTTCAGTTGTTTGTTTAGTGAAATCTGTATTCTCAATACGTAAGATAGGAGTGGGTAAAGGTTCATGCAAAAATTATCTTCTCCTATATTTTCCCCTTGAAGAGAATTTTTCTTAAAAAAAAGTTGATGTTCCAGAAAAGTCACATCCATGCTAATGTGAGACTTTTCTGTGTGAGGGTTGAAACATTTATACCCTTTTTGGTTTGGGAAATAACCAATAAAAATGCACTTTTCTGCTCTTGGGTCAAGTTTGGACCGAAAGGAGGAGGGTGTATGCAAGAAAACTGTGCAACCGAAAACTCTTAAAGGCAAGTCAATATGCAATCTACATGCTGGAAAATATTTCTTGAAGGTGTCCAAAGGTATGCAATAACTTAGCACACGTGTAGGCATTCGATTTATGAGATAGGCTGCTGTTAGGACAGCATCTCCCCACAAATATTTTGGAACATTACCCTCAAACATAATGGCACGGGCTACGTCAAGAAGATGTTTATTTCTCCTTTCAGCAATTCCATTCTACTGAGGTGTATTTGGGATGTAGATTGGTGCTGAATACCTTTATTTTGAAGGAATTCACCAAGGTTCTTATTAAAATATTCAGTGCCTTTGTCACTTCTTAAAATGGAAATTTTTGTGTCAAATTGTGTTTCTACCATCTGTGAGAAGCATTTAAATATTTTAGGAACCTCGGATTTTTCATTCATAAGGTAGATCCAACATAGGCATGTGTGATCATCGATAAAGGTTACAAACCCTCTCTTTCCAAATTGAGTTTTAATTTTTGATGGACCCCACACATCACTATTGATCAAATGAAATGGTTTAGATGCATGATAAGGTTGTGAATGGTAAGGAACTCTATGACTCTTAGTGAGAATACAGCTTTCACATTCAAACAAGGAACAATCAATATTTTTGAATAAACTTGGAAACAAGTGTTCATGGTATTGGAAATTAGGGTGTCCGAGTCTATTATGCCAAAACATTATTTGGTCCCTTATAAGGGAAGAACTTATACCACTACATGCTCGAGCTACTTTGTCTTCAGAAAAATCCTCAAGGTAATAGAGTCCATTCCATAGTAGTCAATCCCGGATCGCGGCGCGTAGCGGTTGATCCCAAAAATGCTATAGTGGATAGCGGGATGGCCGCTATTTCATAAAAATATATGCAAATATTGTGCATTTTACACATAAGTAAATAACACATATAAATGTTCAAATAAAAAAAAATCCACAATTAAACTAAATCATCTAATAATTTGAACTTTAAAGGCATATCATAATCATATTCATATCATACTCAAATCATCATCATGTTAGTGCATAAATAAGAGTCATAAGGCCAAGCAAAAAATAGAAGATAATAGTCAAAGCTAGTTTCCATTCCCAAAAAGGCCAAAACTAACGGTCATAAGGCCAAGCAAAAAATGAAAGAATATAACACTATTCCCAAAAGGCCAAAACTACTTAAGTTTCTAGGACTATAAAAAGTAAAAACTAAAAACATTCTTCCCCATCAATGAGTGAGACAATGATCAATCATCATCATCATAATCATCCTCAACAACTGAGTTCTCTTCATCACTTTCCCCTCCACTAGAACTAGACTTAAAAATCTCTTCATATTGACCCTCATTCTCATCTGACTCTGTTTCCCCCTCATCATCAAAATATTCCTCTTGATCTTGCATAGGCTCCTTCCCTTTCTTTCTTGATGACTTAGAAGTCTTTGTAGCAATAGTAGGAGTAGGCCTCTTCAATCTTGTAGCAAGCCTAGTGTTTTGGAGAGGCTCACTAGCACCTACTGCAATAGAAACATCACCCCATGTCAAACTATCATCATCATCAAACACGAATTCATCCTCAGCAACTTCCTTGTCCATTTGTCCAACCAACCATTCATTACATTCATCAACATCACGTAGGACAATTGGATCAATCACATCTCTACAATCAATGCGCTCTTTGAGATTTTGATTGTACTTGATATACACTAAGTCTTGCAACTTTTGATGCTCAAGCTTGCTTCTTTTCTTTGAATGAATCTATTACATCACAAATTCACAATTCAATTCAAACTTCAAAGTTTGTTCTAAGGCACTAAATGAAACTTTGTATAGGAGAATAATGTGATAACTAATAATATTTGCTTACGTGCTCAAAAGTGCTCCAATTTCGCTCACATCCCGATGAAGTACAACTCAAACTTAGCACTTTGATAGCAAATTTCTGTAATGTAGGAGTGGATGATCCATAATTCCTCCACCATTCAGCTATGATTCAAAGCCAATTAATTAACATTGCTATTTGCTATATTTATCAATAGTCAATAATGAAATACCGAATACATGCATATCTTAAACTCTTATCGGGAGCCAGTGTTTTCCTATGTTTTATTGCAAACTTTGATCCAAACACCTGTTCAGCCCTCTTGTAATAAGGTAACTCCAGTACAATCTTGTCAACTTCCTCTTCATCTCTAACCAATCTCTCAATACATTTGTAGAGTCCTTGCATCACTTCTTCATCAAACTCCATACTTTTGTTGCTATAATAAAACTCAGGGTTTAGAAAATGGCCAACTGCATGCAATGGATGATGAAGTTGTGATTCCCATCTTCTATCAATAATAGCAAAAACATCCTTATACAACACTTCATAACCATAATACAATATTGCACATCATTCCAAAATGAAGCTAGCAATACAGTATCATTTGCCCTCTTTCTTTTACTTCTGTGGCTGACTTGGACTTCAACCACTCCTCTGAAGTGAACATCCTCCTAAGGTTGTGCTTTTGTTTGAACAACCTTTGCAAGGTAAGAAAGGTTGTAGCAAACCTTGTCACTCCATGCCTAACCAATTCCATCTTGTTAGTAAACTTTCTCATTATTTTCAGGGCCAATGTGTGGTTGTAGATGAAACCCACAAGATTTATACCTCTTGAGATTGTCTTCTTAACTCGAGAAATATCTTTGTTTGGTAAAATTAAACCCTATTTTTTACTAAGTTCAAACTTCAAAAGTCAAAAAGTAACACATCACAGCTGCTCCCTCTTCTCCAAGCTATCCACTGTTGCTGTTCACTTTCTTCCCCTGCCACAGTGGATAGTGGAGCAGAACGTGGCAGGGGAAGAAAGTGAACAACAACAGTGGATAGCTTGGAGAAGAGGGAGCAGCTGTGATGTGTTACTTTTTGACTTTTGAAGTTTGAACTTAGTAAAAAATAGGGTTTAATTTTACCAAACAAAGATATTTTCACCCCTAAATAAATGGGCCTAGCAGAAATTGGCCAAAACCCATGGCATGGATGGCTGCCAGAAACGAGAAAACCAAGAGATGGCTGCCTGAAAGATAGCGGCCGCGACCCCCATGATTCTAGCTGCGACGCCCCGCGATTCGCGGCTGCGGCTCCCGCGATGGCCGCTCGCATAGCGACGAGCTCCCTGTAGTGGCGGACCGGTGCGATGCGCGGCGACGGCGCTATTGTGCCACTATCGCACGCTATTAATAACAGAGGTCCATTCATCATCTTATCACTGCCAATCATCTTCCCCGAAGTCTGGTCTTGAAAGATACAATGAGTGTCAAAGAGCTTCGTTGTGTAGCTGGAATCCTTGCAGATTTTACTTATAGAGAGAAGATTACATGAGAGTTTCGGTGCACGTAGGACATTTCTTAGATCAATACTTTTGGATAAGTTAATCCTACCTTTTCCTGCAGTAGGTGAAAAGCTACCATCTGCAATTCTAATCTTTTCACTTCCATAACAAGGAGATTAAGTTTTAAATAAAGGGGAAAGACTTGTCATGTGGTCAGATGTGTTGAATCAATGATCTATGGTGTATGCAGATTTGAGGTGCAGTTAAGGGAAGTATGGGGACTAAAACTACCTATTTGTGCCAAAGAACCTGACTTTAATAGCTTTATGAGTTGGTCAACCTGTTCCTTACTTAGAGGGTTTTTTTGCCAAATGAGCAGTTGGAAAAGAACGAGTTTTTGGGCCTGTTTTGCTGCCTTTGAGATGTGCTGGCTTTCTAATAATTTTCCAGCAAGTTTCTCAAGTATGATGAGGTTTGTTGCAGTGATCACACCAAAGATTTGAGGAGTTCCTCTGATTTGTTGTGCCCTTAAGTGTAGCAGCTTCCCCTAAAAGCGCATTGGTCTCAAGGGAATTTGGTTCAGCTTTGCTTTTTCCCATCACCACAGCTCTCCGGGTTTCCTCTCTTCTAACTTCTGAAAAGACTTCACCAATTGAGGGCAGAGTTGTTCTTCCAATAATTCTGCCATGAACTTCATCCAGTTCCTCATTGAGACTTGCAGGAAATTGGAACATCCTTCCTTCTTCCACTGTTTGCTGGTGATGTTTAGTATCCTCAGCTGAATTCCACTTGTAAGTGTTGAAGTGATCAAGGTCTTGCCATACCTGCTTTAAGGTATGGAAGTATTTTGTCACGTTGTCACCTCCCTACCGAATCTCTCTTGCTTGTAGGGTGAGTTCATAAATTTGGGATTTATTTTCGAGATCAGAGTACATCTCCTTGACACTATCCCACAATTCCTTGGCTGTGGAATAGTACATATAGATACTACTGATATCCTCCTCCATTGAGTTAACCAGCCATGTCATCTCAGCATCCCACACATTGTATTGTGGGTCAGTAATGTCAGGCTCAATTTGCTCGCCAGTGAGGTAGCCAATCTTCACGAATGTACAGCTGAACCGATTGGGACCATCGGAGGTAGTTTGACCTTTTGAGTCGAAATGTGGTGATCTGAACGGGATGGGAGTCGCCTACCATCACCTTTTGCTTAGATTTGGGAGTGACGTTCTCCTTTTTCTGATCATTGACAATAGTTGAGGAACTGTCAGCCATGGCGGTAAATCAGAGGCGCAGTGCACAGAGATCACAGCTCTGATGCCAACTTGAAGAATTTAGAATGTATTTTTGTGTATTTCAAATGTACATAAATATCTCCTCTTTATAAAGGGATTGCAGTTGAATAACCAAAAAGGGAAAAATCCTAGCCTATAGAAGGAGAGATTTTCTGATCATAAAAGATTTTATAGAATAGACTAAACTAAATAAAGGAAATAATAAGGCAATCAATTTTATTTACAGAGAAGAATCAGGGATAAGAATGAGGGAATCAAATAAGACTTAATGTCCTTTTTGACACCCTGTCCACAAATAACAACCCAACCAAGTTTTTTTTTTGTTTTTAAAAACTGAGAATTGTTCTGCAAAACACTTACCAAACAGCCTCGTATTATTATTATTTTTTTACAACCTTGCTTATATTATGTTTTTTCTGTTGTATGTTCGAGTAAGAAAAAAAATAATTTTTAAATTAACTATATACAATCGTGTATCATTAATATGTCATGCATGATTTAACACGAAGACGTGTTTGACATGTAGACACAACATCCAAATGATAAGTTCATGCTTCATAGGTTCCTACCATTTCCAATTGATTACTTTGTGTGTTTTTTCTCTATCCTTTAATGTGTGGAAATATATAAATATTTGTGTGATGGATAATTATGCAAAGATACACGAACGAGTATTTGATATGATGTGAGAATACAATATTTTTTGAAAAAAATTAGGATATGGGCGCATTAGGATACAATATAATAATTGTTGAAATTGTGGGTTTTAAATAGAGATGGAAGAAAGAGAGAATAACGACTCCCAATAATTTGAAAATATTCTTATGTGATGTATTCTGATGTTATTATGAAGAACCAATCCTTATTTATAATGATATTAGAATCCCAACCTTAATTAAGTAATGAAACAAATCATGAAATATATTGAAAAACGTAAACCAATTCTAAGAGTTTATCCAAGATATGATCTGAAATATTATAAGATATAGCAGAGATATTACTATATATTTTCTTTTGTCATTTTTCCTCAGGCTAAAACTTACTAAGCTTGAAGCTTGTTACAGTTAAATCCTTAATAATAATAAAATTAACCGGACTGGGACAATCACAGGAAATAGGGCCAACATGGCCGAACTCCTAGAAAAATTTGTCTGATGCGGCCAACCTGGTGGGAAAAGACGTCTCACAGGGAAAGGCTGCTCCCAAAGCTGTCTCATGGGGTTGGACTGTTGGAAAAAGCCTTCTTACTGCCCCTGGCTGCTAGGTAAAGGCTTTCTGACGAGGCCAGGCTATTTGGGAAACCTATCTCATGAGGCCAAGTGTTGGGCAAAGCCATCTCACAGGGCCAATTTCTGGAAAGTGGTCTCATAAACACTTTTGAACTATCAACCCTTCATTGCTGTGGTAGCATTGGACATCAGAAAGCCATAGCCAAAAGAGAAAGAATAGGGATGGGTTACATGAAATCAGTGGGCAAAACATGAAAGACAAAAACATGTGTTGACAAAGTACACAGATGTGGAAATCGTGGCAGTGTCCAAGATGAGGACAACATAATTCTGGCAATGGTAGGGTTGCTAGAGACATTGCTGGATGCTCCCTATTGCGTGGCTGAGGTCGCAACACATCAGAATGTGTAATAGAAAGCAATTATTGGGGTTTGGCCACGCAAAGGGAAGTGAGTTGGAGGTTGGGATTATTGGCTGGAAATGTTGCCGAAAAAAGGCAGCGGTGGACTACAGATTTTAGTTGCTGGATATGACTATACAACTGTTGGAAACCCCATAGCAGTGAAATACTGGCTATTTGTAGTAGAAAGGGAGAAAATTTTAGGTTTTGAATGATCTAATTTAGGAAGCATGCTGAGGGAGTTTTTAGATTTTGGTAGTAACTTGGCAGTAAAAAAGGGTGGTACAACTCACAAACAATGGTAATGTTTTGATGTCATGTTGAAATTGCGTGGGTGTTAGACGAAAGAGGGATTGATGACTCTCAGTAATCTGCAAGTATATTGATGTGATATATTCTAGTGTTATGTGATGTGATATGAAATATAAAGATCTAGTCCCTATTTATAATGATACTAGAATCCTAATTCTAATTAAATAAAGAAGCAAATTATGAAATATAAGGAAATACATAAATCAATCCTAAGAGATCATCTAAGATATGATATAAAATATTATAAGATGTAATAAAGATATTATTTAATATTCCTTGTTTCTAACTAAGTATATACAATTTTAGAAAATATGATAAAAATATAGAAATCAATTATAGGATTATTTAAAAAAAATATCAAATTTATTATTTTATAGATCTTAATTGCATTTTTTTGTTTATTATTATAAGAGTTCTATTTATATTGCTATATAACTTAAAAAAATATTAAAGAAGAATCTTGTTAAATATGACTTGGAATATCTAAAAGTGTCTTATGCTATAGGTATCCCATGTAAGTGTGTTATGACTAGGGCTACTATTTTGAGGTATATGTGCTTCTAAGGTGACATGTTAAGCATATGCCTCCCAATATGGCATTGTACTAGAGTGATACCATCCCTTTAAGAGTCTCCCTATTTCTATTGACTTAATGGATCTTGATTGTTGTATATCTTTGCCTCTAGTTTTTGCCTTAATTTTTCCTTTCCCCCGACTTAGTTTGAAACCATTAGAAAAAGATGACAAACATAATGACTTTTTTGGCTATTCAAGGTTTGGGTAGTTGTTGCCATGGCTGTCATTTGACTTCTTATGTAGCCAATTGTCATGGATTGGATGAGCTTCAAGTGGATTTTTTCCTCTCTTTTTGTTCGATAAAAGCAGAAATTTCATTAACAAGAAAGGAAGAATAATATAGACAGAAGAGGACAAAGGATCTTGAAAGCAAAAAGAAAAAAAAAATAAAACATCTAAAGATCAAAACTTTCCAATCTCTTATATTATATCAAAGATGGAAACCCTTCTAAAAGGGTCATGTGCCTTACACCAAACAGATACTGGGCGTCTAATCTTATCCCACAAAACTTGCTTATCTGAATGTCTGTTGTGAAAATGCGAGTTACGCTCTAACCAAATACAACAAATAATTGCAAAGACAACACACTGCCATAAGGATTTGGCTTTTTTTCTCCTCCTAAAACCAACAAAACTAGTCAAAAAGAGTTGGTCCATGGTTTTATTTATTTCTTTGGATAAAAGAATATATCTATGGTTTTAGGACACCCAACATTCGCAAAAAAGACTAAACAAAGAATTCCATAGAGTCAACCACTGAGCAATGCAGAACAGGTATTTAGTTGATTCTGTGCTAGCACTACCCATAACACATATTAGGGGAAAGAGCCTTTTGTGGTCTTTGAACCTGCAACATATCATTGGTATTATTTCTCTTAAGCTCATTTGTCCAAATAAAAGATTTAGCCTTCAAGGGACTTTGGACTTCCAAATGTATTAATCAAGCAAAAAGGATTGTTCAAAGAATGGGTTAGAAATTGAAAGTATGATTTACATGAAAAATCCCCAAAAGACTCAAGAGACCATGACCTTTTATATGAATAAGAGGATAAAATGACTGAATCAAGGAGACCTAATAGGAATGCTAAATCTAAAGACTATCATTTAAATTTTTGAAAAAATGGGAGTTCAATAAAAATTTTGGATTGGGGAGTGAGTGGTGAAGAGAATATAATCGATAAAGCTGTGGAAAAGATATGCAAAAGGAAGAGTGATCTATCCAATGATCCTTCTACAAGTTGACATGGGAACGATTGCCAACCTTAAAGGAGAGTAAGGGTTTAAACTTAGATTAACCTTGGGAAATGAATTTCCAAGGACTAAATTGAGTAGCTCGAGATGTTGTATTAGCATCCAACCAAGTCCTGTCGAGGCCATACTTACATCAAATAACCCAATGTGACAAGGAAAGCGGTTCAAGAGGAAATCGCAAAGCCATTTAGTTGTCAAGGCAAATTTTTGACAGTATCGTTTACAACTGGTGATAAATGGGCCAAGAGTTTCTTGCTCAAATTGTTGGTGTTGGAATATGTGTTTCAATATTGAAACTAGCTAAGTTCATGTGTCTAACATAGTTCCATGGGAAATAGATCAAGCCATTATTATTGTTTTGGAAATAGGAGTAGAAGCTAATGTGTAGATTCTATCTCATGTATATATACTCATGTATGAGGAATGGAACAACTAAGCAGTTCATTCACAATTTCTATTTTTTTTTTCCCCTGAAGTGGTTGTTTTTGGAGCTGATTGTGTTGTGTAAGTCATCTTGGAGGTGTGGGTAGTTGGAAATTGAAGATTGCAGCCCAAATTGGTGTGCATTAGTAGCGAGCCTCATGTTGATTGGGCATGCTAATTGGTAAATGTTCCACTTTTGGGTATTCTGTATTCATTGGAGGCAATTTTATTTCTTGGAAAAATAAAAACCAAAATGGGGTTGCACAATGCCTAGGTATAGTATCGTGCCATGGCATTCACCACATGCAAAATTATCTAGCTAAAGCAACTGCTCACAGAGCTTCAATTTGGGGAGAAAAAACAAATAACACTTGTCTGTGATAATTAAGCGGCATTGCTATTGCCTATAATGGTTTTTCCCATGAAAGGACCTAACACATCGGAATTGATGGCCGTATCGTTAGAGAAAAGATCCTATTTGATGATATCAACATAAGTTTCCTCAACTCAAATGATCAATTGGTGGGTGCTTTCACTAAGTGCTTAAGACGTCCTGGCATAAATTATGTTTGTAACAAGTTTGGTGTCATGTGATATATATGCCCAGCTTAATGGGAAGTGCTAGAATATGTAATTATGTGAGAAAAATGTATTTGGACAAAAATTTACTTTCCGTTTCTGAGGGGCTTGATAAATGAGTACCGACCCAACATCCTTGTTCTCCAGTAATCATTCAAACTTGCTGGGCCCTCCCTTCCTCCATAATAATCACCATTGATGTATGTTAAGCTAACAGCTTGGGCTTTTAGGATAGTTTGTTCATGGCAATGCGCTTTGGCAAAAGTTATGTATATATGAAACATGATGGTTTGCTTTGGCAATGTTTGGGAGAAGTTTGTCATTCGCCTATGTTAAGACACTGGGTCCTTGAAGGCATCTAAGTGTACAAAAGAAGAAATTATAGGGGTATTGTGGGGAATGTATGAATGCCATAGTTGTCAATGGTGGATGGTATTGTGGATATGGTGGACGCCATGGCAGATTGAAAAATATTTATACATATATACAAAAAAACACAAAAAAAATTCCAGATATAACAAATAATAAAACTAACAACATATATGAAGAACAAATATATTCTTTGAAATAAATTTGCCAAATGCATCACAATATGAAGAAAAAAGATGTAAAACAATTATGACCAAATGCAAATCAAAGCCTCAAACGCATAATGTCATGTCATAAGACTCATAACAAGTCATAATAGTAGGGCACTAGAAGCTAGAAACAAAAAGTAGAATCCAAATCTCAAGTTCAGAACAAAAATCAAGCCAACTTAACTCAACACTCTAACACAAATTAAGACAAACACTAAATTCATTTAGAAAATAAAACATTTTCTAAATTCATTGCGTAAGTATTGATTTTATCTTTCTTTTTTTTTCTCCCTATCGCCAATCATTTTCTTTTCCAAAAAGTATCCAATAGTTTAATTTTGTGGAAAAATTATCCTTCCATTCATCTTTCTCATTTCGTCACCACATTGAATAATATTGTAATATACTCTTTTATGAGGGTACAAATAGAATGGAAATATCTCTACTTGAACTTAGCCTTATATATTAAACTTTAACAAATGATATTAAAAAAAATCTAAAAATTTACTTAGTTTCTATTTTTTATTTTCTCTGTTCTTTTTATGTTCTCAATTTATTTTGGTTGTAAGAGTTTTGTAAATTTTTTTATTTTTTGTTTTTATTATAGACTTTATAATAAAATACTGAAAAATAAAAAATAAGCCAAAAACAGGAACTAAAAAGAACCTAGATAAGAATAATGTAAGGTAATGGAAACACTACTATAGAAATATATTACAGAGATTAAACAAAGAAGTGTCTGGGGCCTTGGAGCTCATTTGTTAAGCTCATGCCCACCATGCGAAAGAAGAAGAAGCAAAAGAAGAAAAAGGGAAGGAGAAGGTAGAAGGTAGAAAGAAGAAGACAGAACTGAAGAAGGAAAGAAAAGAAGCAGCAGAAGGCAGAAAGAAAAAGGCCAAACTGAAGAAGGAAAGAAGAGGAAGTGGCCCCAACCTGGTTGCTGCGAGATAGAGGCTGCTGCCGGCGCCGGTCAGTTCACTTCGCCGGAGGTTGGAGGTCGCTTTGAAGAATTGCCCTTGGAGAGGGAGGCGGATGTGTGAAATAGAGAAAAGGGCTATGCAAATGGGGCTCGGTGGGGTTAGGGTTCTCTTTAGAAAACCCCAAAGTCCCGGAAATAACCCCATTATTTTTCTTTTCCCCGAAAAAATGGCTGCTTTTCCACCATGGCGCCATGCAAATTGCGGCAGCCGCCCCATTGCGCCATGCCATGCAGGTCTCCATGGTTGATTCTTAAAATGCCGGCACGCCATGGTTGCAATTTAACAACACTGATGAATGCCTAACTAATTACTGAGGTGTAAGGTGTGTGAGTGCGTGCTGGTGGCAGGAGTGTGTGTGTGTGAGTCTATTGGGGAAAAGGGAATATTTTTAAGGGATAGAGGAAGAGCATTGTAGCCTGCTTATTGGCTTATGCTTGGGAGAGACTGAACTACTATATTGTCCAGAAACTTCTCTTTTTTTGCCTTGACTGATCTCTCTTAAATATCTTTTGGATTGTGCAGGTCGAAGGTGATTTGGGTTGTTTGATACCAGGGGTTTCAGGTTTGCAGTATCGAATTACAAAAGATACCATTGGAAAATTCATTTCATTCCAGTGTACTCCTGTACGTGATGATGGTGTTGCAGGTGATATGCGAATCTGCTGGGGACAGGATCGTGTTCGCCCTGGTAACATGTTTATGGATCTATGCTGAAAAGTTTGAATAAAGAATTTGGTTTAATTTTCTGAATACCAGATGTAGAGGAAAATTCTCAGTTCTCGCTAATGGCATGGATACATTTGAGATGATGGGTTTTGATGGAGGAGGAATACAGATAACTGATAGTGAAATATGTTCATTACATGAGTACACAGCATATCAGTATAACGGACCATATGTCTTTATTCTTTCTTTACTTCTTTCCCTAGCTAAAAGTTATAATTTTAAACACAATCTTGACATTTTAATTTCAAACACAAGCATATCGCTCGTTTGCTGAATCCATACTTGCACTTATCTTGTCATGCCAACAAAAAGGTCACAACAATTTTGACACTAAAAGCATCATTGTTGAAAACTAGATTCTGCAGGCCTAGACCACCTTCCTTCGTAGGTTGTTACCACCCCATTTTACAAGATGATTCCTGCTTGAATCTCTTGCTATAATTTATCTTGGGAGCAAGCTTTTTGAGATTTATGGATTGAACTGGGTTCACTTGATCAACTGCATCAATTTCTCCTTTTTGGAGAGAACTGGGTTCATCAGATGCACATGGACTTGCATCAATTTTGTCCTCCTATCTAGTTGTATTCTTCCTTTTCTTCATGTTAATAAGTTTTTTTATTTTATCCATATTAATAAGTTTAGAGGCTTTGGGTTTAATAAACAAGCTAAGATTTTGTTCAGTGTTCTGTTCTTGCTATTGTATGTTGTCTTAGGCTGGAGGTAGAGTTTTCAAGGGAACTTCTCCATGTTTAGACAACATTTCTGATAGGATTATCTTTACTTCCATGTGGTGCTCTACAAATGGTTATTTTAGCATGTTTTCTTTGGCTTCTTTTCTTGTGAGGATCACTTATCCCCTCTCTTTGTACTCTTTTTTTCCTCATTAATGAATTTCTTTTTTCCATCCAATAAGTTCTAATATCTTCTCTACTTGGTAAGCCGTTCACACTAGAATTTTCTAAACTGTTACTTATAGCATATTGGGACACTCAAGAAAACAAGTCTTGATTTACTCACATTCACTCAAAGCAAGATCCTTTGAAATTATCAAGTTTTGATATCTATTGCAGTCTTCAGAAGTGCACACAAAATTCCAAATGAAACTGGCTAAGGATTACCCACTATAGCAAACCCTTAGATGCACCAAAGTCCTTTGCAAAATAACACAAGCAGCCACATGAGCTGAGAAACTCAAAGCCTTATGATTAGCAATGGTTGCCATCATATTTCTTATTGTAAAACTTACACAATTATAAAGGCTTGAAACAACCTTAAAAACCTAATTAAAAAGCAAGGAATTTGCAAAATCACCACCATCCTCCTGAAGGGAATAGAATTGGCACCTGAAAAGTAATGCAACTAGCTAGTTAACCCCACTGAAATCTGAAAGATCTCACCCACAGTGTCTGCATTGTCATTTATGATGTCATTTTTTATTCAAGAAATGAGATATAATTATTCATATGAGGAAGGTACTCAAGTGAAAATGTTGTGTTTGACCAACAATAAATAAGCATTGCTGCTGCTTCTCTGCCATTTGTTTTGTTGTTGCTGTTTGCTGTGCCTGCGATTATTGTGCTTGCCTTACAAGTTGATTCTCATAGTGAAGTTGTTTCTGGGTTATCAGGAAGCCCGAGACTACTGTCTTTATGCATAGTTGGAAATGCTGTTGAAGGAACAATGCTAAGCGTTGAAAAGAAGTATTGGGGTGGTGAAGAGGGTGATTCGACTTACCGCTGGTTCAGGGTACTTTTTAATATCAGCTTTTTGAGTTGTCAAAATCTTTATTTAGATTTCAAATTTTGATTGGGACCAACTAAAATCTTGAGTTCCATTTTGCCAATGTTTACGGAGTGGGTAAAATTTGTTTCTTCCCATATATGACATTGGATTAGTTTTATTAATATTGAAAATAATCAACTTGCTGTTGTGATGTTTCTAATGAACTTGTGGGTTGTTGACCATTTTTTTTCATTCCTTGATGTTAGCATTTCTAGAAGGCTGTTTTGGTTATTGAGTCATGTCATAAACCCAAATTGGATTTCAGCTTGAGTGTTGGGGTAGCATCAAGATGAGATTAAAGATGGTAGAATCTTGTGTTAGATGGTTTGGACTTGGGCGGAGAGTAAGAGTAGATTAGAAGGAAGACAATCCACTAGCTAGAGGTAGTTGAAGACTTCGAAAAACCATTGGCAAAACCATTGAGAGAGATCTACATATTAATGAGTGTAATGTAAATATGATTTACAACATTTTCTCGAAAAATTTTGTTGCATATGATTCATTACATAACACTATGGCATTGTATGATCCACGTACAATGCTTAGTTATTGTTGTAAGTGTTCTCGAACAAGGAACCAAGGGAAGGGAGCAGGGAGGGCCAGGTAGGGGATTTTGTTTGAGTGCCAGCGGTTGGAGTGTGGTTAAAAATGGACTGGTAAGTGTCGTCGTAAAAGGACGATGGCTGGAGGCATTTGCATACGACTTGATATGCTAGGATGTGGACTAGTAGGCAAGGAGAAGCAAAAGTGCATGGAGGGGCATACGTTACCAATAGGCAGTTGGCTAATTGGGGATAAGCCAATTGGAGTTGTCTAAAGTGGCCTAAGGTAGTGGCTGACAATAGGTGACATGATCAGTGGAAGATATGTGAGGCACGTAAGTGTGTTCAAAAAGTTTCACTGGTAATTGAAGCGCAATGGAGGGGACCATGCAAATCTATTTGAGAGAATGTGTTTTTGTCTATCCAAACATGTACTGTGTGTATATATATAATCATAGTTTTAAAAACCGGCTTGGACCGGCCGGTTGAACTGGTGAACCGGTCAACTAGTCGGTCCGAGTTAAATAAAAAATCGGATAAGCAATTGAACCGGACTAACCCGGCCGGTTTCTCACAAAACCGGCAACTCGGCCCGACTTCATCAAACTGGCTGAGTCTTGCTTACAAATAAAAATTTTAACTGTAAAAAAATTTTAGGCTGCATTTTTGGGCCCAATTAATAAGCCATTAGGAGCCCATATTTCAAAATGTGACTTGGCTTCAATCTATATGCACGAGGCGTGAGCAATCTCATCTCTCTTTATAATAGGACAACTTCTTTTCAGCTTTTCTCACCAACGATGTGGGACTTCATTTCCCCTGCACTCTGCTTTGCTAGTATGTGCTATATCTATACCTCCTGCACAACAAGGGAGGCTGCAATCTGATCTGATCCCTTTGTTGTCATACAAAAATTATAGAATATATATTAATGAATTGATTTTGGTGTTGGTCTCTAGTCCAAGGATATAACACATGGCAATACCAAGCGCAGCTTGTTCAGCAACTATGCAGTTTTTCTTTGCTTATCCTTCATTATGTTTGGTCATACTAAATCATTTGCACTTTGCAAACCCCTCAGGCAACGAGAGCTGAGATCATTGTGAGGCATATATAAATATTATTATATTATATAAACATTCATTAAAGTATATATGCATCACCAAGTTATGTCTTATTATATAGTTTTTATACTGATTTAATTATATCCGGTTGAACCAATAACCCATTGACTCCGTGCCTTGCCCGAGTCGATCATCAGGTCGAGTTTTAAAACTATGTATATAATATAATATACAATATAAATGTTCAACTTAAAGACCGCAATAAATGTATGCAAGAAACTAAGTTACAGCAAGATAAACTAGGTGGTAGTCACTAATATGAGAGAGCACCTGATCAATGTTTGAATCTACTATAAATAAGATAATTAGGATGTCTAATAATGTATTTAGGAAAATAGTATATTCTTGGGAAAATTACATTCATGTCTCGAGGTTTGTTGAAATTCAACTCACTTCCCTCTAGTTGTCCGATCTACGCTCACCTCCCCTAATAACCTATCAATTAAACGATTTTAGGTGAGTTACCAAAAATTCCCTTCATCTTTCTTCCTTCACCCAGGGATACCGTCTCCCATCACCATAATCATCCTTAACCACAACCTAACCTTGACTTAAGTCGTCCATTGGTTCAAATTGCAAGTGGCAACCTTCAATAGCCTCATCCTCGTAGCACTGTCGATTGGACGGTACACAAAAAAATATGGAGAGGTTTTTGAATTTGTGTATCCTATAAATGAAAGAAAGTGGAAGGTAGCAAGTTATGGAAGTAGTTATTGTTGTTGAAATATGGATAGTGTGGGCGGCGAATTGGAGATTGTGAGGATTAGATTGGAGGCAGGGTTCTATTCATGTGGTGTTGTGTTTAGAGCTTAGCTTTGATTCTATGAAGTTTTGATGGAGAGAAAAAGGAAGTGAATAGAGGAGGTAGATTCGATAAGCCCCAAGAAGAACATGAGGCAATTGTTAATGATCAAGTTGTTGGAGGTTTTCCTGCGATGATGATTATGGTGGGAGTGGGTATCTTCGGGTTGAGGATAAAAGATGAAGGGCATTTTTTGTAACTCACCTAAAATCATTTAACTGTTGATGCCATTAACGGAGGTGAGTATAGGTTGGACAACTAAAGGGGTGGCAAGCTGAGTTTCAACAAATCTTAGGAGAGGTGAATGTAATTTGTCCTAAATTCGTTTATACCTGCAATTATTTTTGTATGTATTACTTGGTGTCTATATAATCCTTACTCTGCTTTGTAGTTGAGACACATTTTCATGTCGTTTTGTCTTGAAGAAAGTTGGCTTGGGGAGAAAGGCAACCCTAAACTGTGTTGTTTAGACCCATTGTCCTTTGGTAATTTTTTTTGTTTGTTTGTTGGAAATCGTGTTTTCCTTTAGGTATTTTGCATTGTCTCTGTCATGTTGTCTCCTTTCATAACATCCAATAGTCTTAGGCATTATTTGCTACTGCCATTCACTACTAGCCATCGACAATTCTTTGGTGCCATCGACAATAGTCTTAGGCATTATTTGCTACTGCCATTCACTACTATCCCTATCGGTCGTGCCTTGATTTGCCACTGATGTGCTTTTAGTGCGTCAAACGCTCTTTGCCACCCGTCTTGACGCTTTTGGCAGCGTCTTCCGCCGCCGAATCCATTGCCAGAAATTGTATATTGCATATTCTTGTATATTTGTAAATATTATTGTATTTAATATTTATTACTTTGTGTCTATATAATCCATATTCCACTGGGTTGTTGAGACATGGATTCTCATATGCCATTCTCTCCTCCCCTTTTTCTGAACAGTCAGCATACGTGTACTCTGAACAACAATGATTCAATATACAGTGAAGCTGTTTCTCTGTAGTTGTTGAGATAGTTTTGTATAAATTTTGTAGGCTACATTCTGTATTAATGTATTTTAGATATGAATATCAAATACGCATATTTGGATATCTTTCGAGGAAGCTGGGGTGGCGTGTGTTGTAGAGAATATGATAGAATCTTGCCTTAAATGGTTCAAACATATATGGAGGATATTTGTAGAAGCTTCCGTAAGGAGAGTGGATCAAATAATGGTAGAGGAAGACCTAATAAATGGGGAAATAGTTAGAAGTTACTTAAATGTTAATGGGCTAGATATAAACGTGATATATGATAGATTATTATGGCGTTGTTTGATCCTTATAGTTGATCCCCTTTAGTGGGCTATTGTTGTATATGGATATCATTGGAGATCTTTTCTTTTCTTTTTTTGTCCTCTCTCATCGTTAGACGATGTAATGTCTGGAATGTTGATGTAAATATTTAGCTGCGGAAAGGGTTTTCTTGTAACAAATTGATCCAAAGTCTCAAGTTTTCTCTCACATGTTGTGTTGTTTGGCTTAGTTGTGAGTGCCAGTCATTTTGAAAAAAAGATAATTTTATTGATGAGGGGAGAAAGTACATAATTGTAGGTGAAGAGTTCTTCCATTAATCCTATATGTCTCTACTTTACTCTCACGTGTAGTGTTACTTTGCTTATTTGCGAGTACTAATTATTATGTAAAAGAAAATAATAGTATTGATGAGGCGCGAGAGTATGTAATTGGAAATGAATTTAAGGGTTTGTCCTTGATGCATCAATGGGATATCACGAAAGTGCATGCAGGGTATTTGTCAATACCATGAATGTCGTAATTCCCTCGACAAGTTTAGTGTAGAAACCCCTTGAATATGTCATGATTTGAACATGAAAACAGGAAAAGTAAACATGGCTATTGTATTGTAATGAAAGCAGTGACGATGAGGCTTTTGCACGAGTCATGTTTTGTTAGCCTTTTTGTCATGCCATTTCTATATCTTGTTGATGAAAGCGAAGTAAACATTTGATTTGATTGACTAATATTGTTTTTACTCTTTGCAGACCAGCTCTGATGGCACACAAATTGAAATTATGGGTGCCACCACGGCTTTATATATGCCCTCAATTGATGACATTGGCTGCTTTATTTCTGTTTCGTGTGAGCCTGTCCGGAGTGATTGGGCTCGTGGACCCATGGTTGTTTCTGAACAAATTGGACCTATAATACCTGGTACCAAGCACCGGTTCTTTATAACGTGGCATCAGTAAATATAGGTTTTTTTTTTTCGAACATTGTTTTTTGGAACTAGGCAATTTTAATGTAATACAATTGTTCTTTTTGGTTTATTATGTTGCAATTCAGGTCCTCCAACTTGTCATTCTTTGGAATTTCTTGGATCATTGATAGAAGGGCAATGCTTGAAATTTAACGCTGTGTACAGTGGAGGGTCAGGCTTCTGTGATCTGTTGTTTTGTTTATAACTTCATATCTCTACATGTAGAGCTTTTGATTTTATCCTTGTGGTTGTTCACCCTGTCATGGAATTTGTTGCATGCTTTTTAGGGAGAGAGGAGATTGCATTCATGACTGGTTTAGGGCAAAAGACAATGGTGTACGAGAAAAAATAAGTAGTTGTGGTGAGTCATGTAGTTATCAGTTATCAGCTACGTAGAATTTTTACGTATTGGCTGTGGCAAAATTAAATGCTTGAGATATAATTTTAGCAGATTTTTTGGATTTGACACTTGAGGATGTTGGTGGGTGCATCGAATTGATATATACCCCGGTGCGCAAAGATGGAATTGGAGGGAGCCCAAAGGGCGTACTATCTGATCCAATTTCTCCTGGTAAGGTTGCTTTACTTTTGAAATAATAGATATTATGGATTTTAGTATCATCTACTTTGTTAGGGTCATTTTATGGAGTACCCCACATTCAAAGGTCTTTAATCTTCTTTGCACAGCGGATCCAATGGGTATGGATCTCATAATACCTGAATGTTGTGAGGACACGGAAGTAATCCCACTAAGAAAATATTTTGGTGGACATGAAGGAGCTGGAGAATATATTTGGTATCGGACAAAAGATAAGCTTGAAGGATCTGCCCTACTGGATATATCTAATGCATCTGATGTTGTAATATGTGGGACAGAGGCGTGAGTATCTGGATTTTGTGCTGTTATTTTCTATAAAAGTTTATATCTATTGGAAATTAGGTTTGTGATTATCTTCCCTGTCATGGCAGAACGTATACGCCATCACTTAAAGATGTTGGAGCATACTTGGCCTTGTATTGGGTGCCTACTCGTGCTGACAGCAAGCGTGGGAAGCCATTGATTGCAATGTGCAGTACCCCTGTTTCTCCAGGTATCACTGCAGTTCTTGGCTGGAAGTTCATTATTTTTTACCTGTTATTATACCTTTTCTTAACATGGTATGAAAATGTTTTTTGATGTTGATGCTGTGTTGTCACCACACCTGTGTATCTGATAGAGTGCTCATGCAGTTATTAGTGTTGATTTGGGCATGTGGTGAGCTTGACAATGTACTTGAGAGTAAAGGGTATCAAAATTTACTTTGAATGGCAAAAGATGTCAATTGCTTGAGTTTTCATTGAATATATAAAGCAGGGTATAGAGAATAATATGCTGAAATCTAGGCTAAATTACAGGGATTCCTTGACTATTATGAGATTCTAATCTATTCTGTTAATGACTGATTTTATCCTATTTATGGTAATACAACCGAATAATAATAGTTGTACACAGTAATACAAAAGAATAATAATAGCTGTACATAAATATAATTTATATAAGGCAACACCTCCCTCAAATTGATGTTGGTTTATCGAGAAGCATCAATTTGCCCACAAGAAACTGATGGTGTTGGCAAGTATGAGACTTGATGAATAGATTAGCAGCTTGCAAAGCAGTTGGAACATGTGGGAAAGAAATGAGACGTGTGTCAACAGCTTCGCATATGTAGTGACAACCCACTTCAATATGTTTCGTGCGCTCTTGGTAGATCGGGTTGGTAGCAATTTGATTTGCACTTGTGTTATCTGCATGAAGAGATGCAGGGTTAGATTGTGGAAAGCCAAGCTCCACCAACAATCCTCGAGGCCAAGTTATTGGTACGATAGGGGTAGGATAAGTGGAAGTGGCTGTAGTTGAAGAACGCTGTCGATACACAAAACCAGTTTTGAAGCATTGGGCAGGCATTGAGTGATCATCATATTGTGAAAGAATAACCACTTCTGGGGAGGAGCTATCATGGGATGGAAAAAAAATACTAACGCAAAGAAAATAACATTTTGAGAAATGCGTTTTCTTGTAGAAGCAGGTTCATAAAAAACAAGTCCTTTGTGATGTGTTGTACCCCACAAATGCACATTTAACAGATTGAGCAGGAAACTTGTGACGTTCATGAGAAGGCAAGTGAACAAAACACTCAGCCAAAGGGATGCAGATACTTGTATTCAGGATATTGGCCATAAAATAAGGAGAGTCAAGATTTAAATTCTAAGAAGGCAGTCGATTAATCAGGTAGCTTGCAGTGGAGAGAGCTTCTACCCAAAATGTAGGTGGAGCAGAGGATTCAAGTAACAAGGTGTGAACCACATCCAAGAAATGGCGATTTTTTTTGTTCTGCCAGGCTATTTTGTTGAGAGTGTGGTGAGAGAATGCCTTTTTGATTAAAAAAAAAACATGAAATTCATTAGATATATATTTGCTACCAGAATCTGATTGAAGAACCTTAACAATTGAGGCAAATTGAGTTTCAACGTAAGCAAGAAATGTTTTGAACTTTTGAAGCACTTCAGATTTGGATTGAAGAAAATAAATCCATGTAAATCTACTATAGTCATCAATGAAAGTCACAAAGTATTTGTATTGTGCATGAGAAATAACAGGAGAGATCCCCCAAACCTCACTATGAATAACCTCAAAACATCTTGTTGCATGACTGCCCGAAGTTAGAAAAGAAAGGATTTTACTCTCCCAATTTACAAGTTGAACAATCAAAAGAAGGACAAGACAAAGAAGTCTTATCAACTTGTCCTAATAAGCCAGAGGTGAACAAGTGAGACAAAATAGCCGGATTAGGATGCCCCAAGCGTTTATGCCACACTTTCTTTTATTGGCAATTGAAGAAGACAAAGCAACATGACTAGGAATATGCATTGGAAAGAGTCATCCAACATTGAGGCCCTTCGCAATCATTGTCTTGGACGCATGATCCAGCAGAGAACAACCATCACGAGAAAAGTGGACATCATAGTGATTGTCTACCAATTGGCCAACAAAAAGAAGATTATGTGGGAGCCCAAGTGGTACAAGAATATTGTTGAAAGTGGGGTAATATCTCCAACAGCAGAAATTGGAATAATATTACCATTAGCAACCTGAATATGGTTAGAACCATGATATGACGGACATTTTTAAGCAAACTGTTGGAACTGATCATATGATTGTATGCAGCAGAATCAAGAAGCCATGACTTAGTTTGTGAAAGACTTTTACTTCGAATCCCCAAAGCTAAAAAGGTTGAGATAATCATCTGTTGCACCATTTGAGGCATAAGAACAGCAGGTGAAGGAGTATCAGCAGAAGCAGGTTCAGGTGTGGCCACGTTTTCATGCTGACCAGCAGAGAAGGGGAATACATTGGCTCGAAAGGCAGTGGGCTGATGTCTTGGAAGGTGAATAGAGCACTCTTTGATGAGATGGCCTAGCTTTTTGTAGTAATTGCAGAATTTTTTTTGTACAAATTGCAGCAATATGGCCATAGTTCTTACAATGCTGCCTCTTTGTTACACTGCAAAAGCCACCTGGGAACCAGTCAAAGTGTCTTGTTCAAGAGTGGCTTGGCTGAAAAGACGCTGCTCTTCACAAAGCAACTCAACAAAATAAGTATCCAAGGATGGAGTAGGATCATGACTCATCAGATTAGAACACACATTTTCAAATTCTGAATGCAGTTTCATTAGAAACTGATCACGCTGGCTGGCCGCATGGACCTCCAACACAGTAGGGAGAGATTCTTTAGAAACCGAAGCACACTATATTAGAAAAGTCTGCCCAGAGATTTTGAAAACCAGAGTAATTCTGCTGAACAGACAAGCTGCCCTGAGTGTAGTTAGCATCTCACTCTCCAATTGAAATCTTCTAGCTAAATTAGTTTGGTGTAAACCTTCTTCAAATACTCCCACATAGATTTGGCAGTCTTATGGGAGCATAGATGAAGAACAATTTGTTGATCACAAGACCCAGTGATGACACTCCATTGAGCCAATTGTGTGGGATCCTAAGGAGTTGGTACAGTGCCATCTATATGAGCCATAATTCCTTTCCAGTAACAGACAACCTTAATTGAAATTCTCAGAGAATAATTCTTCCAAGTAAATTTGACACAGAACTCAGAAGTGGAACCAGCTATGATGGGAAAGAAATGACAAGAGCAGACTAGGAAGGAGGAAAAAAATTCTGATGCAGCTGCTAAGGGGCAAGATGAAGAGGATGCGAGAAGACCGAAGGCAAGACCAAGATGTTGAACAAGAGGCTACAACAGGAAAAAAAAAAAAAAATCCTTCGCTGGAATATCAGAAAAAAAGGGAACCTAGAATACAGGCTCTTTTACCATATCAAAGTTTGCTTTTAATAGCAAAAGATGTCTATTGCCTGAGTTTTCTTTGAATATATAAACCAAGGTATAGAGAATAAAATGCTGAAATCTAGGCTAATTTACTGGGATTCCTAGACTATTATGAGGTGATTTTAATCTATTCTATTAATGGCTGATTCTATCCTATTTATGGTAATGCAACTGAACAATAATAGCTGTACACAGTAATACAAAAGAATAACAGTAGCTGTACATAAATATAATCTATATAAGGAAACAAGGGGTAGAGAGTTTGAGAGAATATGGGACAAGAGGTTATATGCTGTAAAACTGACTCAGATTTCATTACACTGGCTGTAGCATATATATACACTATCATGAGACTATAATCATAATTTACAATAAATAAGAGAAACAATTTCCTATGAGTACCTAGTTCCTGTATGCATGCATCATCTAGGTACATTAGTAAATATTATTCCTATTTCCAACAGATGTTTTGTATGTTTCTTTAGCCTGTTTAGCCTTACTGACCTTTGATGCATGTGGCATTTGCAAATTTTGTTGTCTTACTCTCATCATAATTTTCAGCTCCTCCAATAGCATCTGATGTCTGTGTGAGAGAGTTGTCTTTGGGAGTTTATTCTGGCGAAGGTGTATATTTTGGTGGATATGAAGGAGAAAGCCTCTTTAGCTGGTATAGAGAACATAATGACGGAACCATTGAACTGATTGATGGGGAAAATTCTAAAACCTACAAAGTTACTGATTCAGATTACAATTGCCGTTTGTTGTTTGGGTAACTATTCTATATTACTCTTAACGCTTTTCATGTTTTACCGTAAAGATAATATATGATGTGATAAACATTAAAGCTTTAAAGTTCAACTTGTAAGTGTGAAAGAAGAGAGCATTTTTGTCTTGTGAGTCCTTGTTGCGGTAGTTTTGGAGATGTTATTAAAGGATTGATTGCCGAAGAAATCAATTTTGAACATGTTATATTGTCTAGATATTATTAATTAAAATTATTTTTAAATTTTATATTTTCACATGTATATAAAGTAATTAGTAATGTACACCAAGTTCGTTTACCTTTATTTTCTGCATAGGGAACTGTGAGAATTAATTTTAGGTTGCAAACCCACTGATGCTTGCATGTTTTGAGGCTGCATGGTGGCTATGGATAGGGGAGTTATTTCTGTGCATTCTTACTATATATGTCGTTGCATCACATTGGTCTCAAATGGGAGTTGGAGCTTGTTGAAAGTAAATTATGATCTGTTTCTTATTTTACTTTTATGAAAAAAAAAATACCGTTTAAAAAGGCAAGATGTCATAATAAGTTAAACGGAAAATGATCAAACTTGTTTCTTTTGTGACCCAAAACCTATGCTCCAGTGCTGGAGTTGTAACCACTCTGGAAAGCTCAATGTGCTGCTCGGTACAGGTAGTGGCACTTTCTTTTGAACCCAATTACGTGACTTATGTATTTTATTTTGGAAGACCAAGTTGCTGGTGAGATTTTTTTTTTTCTTTTTCTGTCCAAATTTTTCAGTATGACATTTGTTCAATGGAAAGAGTATAATAATATTTAGTTAAAAGGTACAACTTCTTGTACGGAAGTGTCCAATGATGGGTAAGTAACCCAACCCATGACAATTATGTTTTGTCCAACTCGGTTGGATTTGTTGCAAGGATCAAGTTGCGAAATTTAAGGCAAACGATGTAAGAAGTAATTATTGTGGTGTTAAGCATAACAAAGTGGGGGCAAAATTGCATTGTACTTGCAGTCTAGCAGTGCAAGTTTATACTTAAATATCCCCTTATCATCTAATGTTCCTTATATAGTCTATGATCTATGCTCTCTATATCTTAGAGTGTCTTAGTAAATCCTTATAATTCTTTTCAATATCTTTGAAGATCTTCAGAATGTATTGTGGAATCAATTTGCCATCGAATTTAGGGGGCAATCTTGGTAGTTGCTTCCTAGTTTCATTCTGTTTCCCTTTTTAATTATGTTAATAGTCTCATTCTATTAGTGAGCTTGGACTGGTATTCATAATACTTTACTAGTACTTGACGTAGCACGTATGTCCATCTTTCCTAAAAGTTCAAGTTTTTAGGTGAAGGCGTAGTTATTGTTATTGTTTTTATATCAAATATGCCCTCTCATGCAATAGCCCTTTGGGCTTAAATTTTTAACAATGCACTGACCTCCTACTCATAATTCCACTTTTTATTTGAACAATGTGTTTGGCAAGGATAAAATTCTAAGGCACTTGGTTGTAGAGGGAGGCTCTAATATGATACCATGCAATTTTTAATATAAATAGACGCCTAGGTTCGTATTGTGTTACTTCATTACACAGCAAACCAAGCTAATGTCATATTTTATAGAACCTTGTTTTTCTCATTTTCTCCTTTCCGAATTCTGACGTAAACCCTGAAATCTCTCCATGGTAAACAATGAAGATATTTCAGCCTTATTCTGTTCATTTTGAAATTTTATTCCTGTTGATATTACTTTTTCAGATATACACCAGTTTGCTCTGATTCAGTTTTGGGAGAACTCAGGCTATCTAATCCAACTGAGATTGTTCTACCAGGTAACTTCTTTGCATGTTTGTGGACGCACATTGTTTTTAAGTTGCATTTTAATAGTAAAGGATCTATGTCCATCAAGATTTTAAAGTTCTTGGAAATTTAATGTGGTTTGTTCACTGCTTTCTAGAGCTTCCGTATGTGGAGATGCTTGCTCTTACAGGAAAGGCAGTTGAAGGTGATGTACTTACAGCAGTTGAAGTTATTCCAAATACTGAGACTCAGCAACATGTTTGGAGCAAGTACAAGAAAGATATAAGATATCAATGGTATGGTGGTATGATTTAAATTGATGTTGTATGCTAATACTTTTCAAACTGAACAAGCGTGCCTTTTATAACCTGGGGGGAAATTCAGTTACATGAACTCATATATGTTACTTGAAGACCTTTCCTAAATGTTGATATATTTTCATACTTATACATTGCTCAGGCCATGGTGACTTTCATATGATCTTTTGTAAATTCCCTGGATATCCTTAGAATTCCATATTTCTTGGATGAGCTACTTTCGGCTTTTTCAGGTTTATTAGAACATTTTCTTAAACTTGTTTGTCTTAGGCTTGTTATCATGAGTTGCAAATTGAAGCTTATTAAAATAAGCCTTTGTGGAAGCTAATTATTGCCTTGGTGTTAGCTCTTTTTATATAATTTTTCACTGAATCTACCTCAATATATTACCTAAACTCCTCTCTGGTATAGGTGCTTTTCTAACTGTCTAAATGCTTTCAGGTTTCAGCTTATTTTTGACAATGCTAATGACATTAGGTCTAATTTAACAAGCTCTACTCCTTGTGTAGTTATTAGTTGTTTATGCAAACGAAAGCAAATTGTGTTTTGTCAGTGGAGTCCTGCCAAACTAGTATATCTCTCAGTCTTCTTCTTAGGGACTGTGCTTATTTCAGGGGGTTTGGATCCTGTATGTCCCCTTATCCCATTTCTCTTTCGGTTGAATCAGACGTTTTGCATATCTTTTTTATTTTTTTCATCAAAGAGGGTTTTGATTTGGTTTGGAATTTGCTTCGTATGGACTAAAATTATTTCTTGGGTTTCTTGAACTTGTTATCATTGGCTGAGTAGCTCTATGTTGCATCGTTTATGAACTACTATTCTGGAAGTCTAGAATTTGATTGTTTTGCTCTCAACAATAAACTTTTACAAAAGCTTAAGTTGTTAGGTGATAGTTGTTGCATGATTTTATAGTCTTTGTCAAGGCCCATTTCTGTCATAGCATCCCTATGTACATGAACCGACATGGTTATTAATGTCCAATGCTATTTCCAACAAGTAGTATGAGATCAACACATTGAAATCTTGATCACTTAATTGTATTGATTCTAAGATCATGTCAAGAACAAGCTTCCCCAAAAGTTTGAGCTATTTGATTGAGCCACATAGACGATTTTTTTCTCACATTTAACAATTTCATATCTACCAATTATTGTTGGGGTTGTAATTTTTTCTTTTTTATCTTGAGAAAACCAGTTGCAATGCTTCTATTCAAAACTCATGATGTTCACATGAATATGTTGCAGGTTTTGTTCATTAGAAGTGGCAGAGAGTTTTTCATACGATCCAATACCCAATCAGAGTTCTTGCTCCTATAGGGTGCAGCTAGAGGACATTGGGCATTGCTTGAAATGTGAGTGTGTTGTAACTGATGTATTTGGAAGATCCGGTGAGGTGGTGTACATTGAGACCACCCCCGTATTGCCAGGTGATTGCTTTGATTCCATATGCAGTCTTTACAAGTGTTCCCTTTTTCTGTTTACACCCTAACTACAGAAAAGAATTGTAGTCTGTTTGGTTATGGGTATTACTTGTGCATGAGAGGCAATGATGAATAAATAGTTTTGTAGAAAGAAACAGATACAGAGGCAGAGTGAGAGAATGAGATGTACTCACTGAATATCAGTCTGGCTTCCTGTGTATGTATTGAATATTGGTAGGAAAAGAAATGGACAAGTCCCTGTACAGCCCTAATTTTTTTTTTTCCTAAGAATTGAAAAAACAAATAGTTTTTACATTATTGCTATTTTTTTATGGTGTATTCTCCCATAAATTATCTGCTGTACTTTCTGACTTTATAAGTATTATGTGTTCACTCCTAGGGATTCCTAGAATACAGAAGCTGGAGATTGAGGGAAGGGGATTTCATACTAATCTCTATGCTGTTCGTGGCACTTATAGTGGTGGGAAGGAAGGCAAAAGTAGAATCCAGTGGCTTAGATCAATGGTTGGAAGTCCAGACCTGATCTCCATACCTGGTATGCTAAATCTTTTAAGTACTTAGAACTGATATCCTTTTCCTGTTAAAGGTGTTCAGAAGTAGTGTGATTGATTTTCAATACATGCTCCATATGGGCTAAATTCCATATTTTTGAAAACTATTAGACTATCAAAAGGGATGAAACTAAGTATTTTTGAAAAGTATAAAATTACCAATAGAAGTATTGAAAAATATTAGACTACCAAATTGGATGAGACTAGGTCTAGATAATTTCTGTTTGAGCAGATTTGTTGCGATGTCACTCGGTGAATTCAATTGACCAAGAAGCTCTTGTTATCACACGTGCATGATTGATATGAGACCTTAATTAAACCGAATGGTGTTTCACATCATTTTTAGAAAACTATTAGCTGCTTATTTAAAACTAATGGTCTTGCAGTTAGTTTTCTACTTCTATAACTTTTTCCTTTTGCTTAAAAAACATTGTATTTATTTGCAGAAAAGAACATTTAGATTATGATTTATGACAATTGAGAAAGGTCTTTGGCTTAACTCAAACCTGTTTTGAATTTTAAACAAATACTTTAAATAATACCACAATATACTGACTGATAGCATGTTTGGATTGCCATTTGCCCACCCCAAACTTGATTTTGATTGTTCACATGGGATTGGTCAAAAAATGCACATGTTTGGTTGTGGTGGAACACTTTTTCGAAGGCAAAAATGTATTGCTTTCCCATTTCGTTGAACATAAGCAGGGCTCTTTGACTTATGATATCTGTGATATTTGCTCTCAAGGGAAATGCCTTGTGCCCTGGCATCTTTAAGGTCCCTCTTGTGTGACTGGACTGTTTTAACCTTTTATAGCTTCACCTTGGTGTTTTAATTTTGTAATATACAATAGACTGGAACACTTTAGCTGCATTTTAAAATTTTAATCATTTTTTTTTTCTTTTCCTAATGTGGGTGGTATCTTACTCTCACCCTAGTAGTTTCCCTTTTATGTTAATATGCTGTTTATGTGTTATTTCTCTAATAACATCTCCTATTCCATCCATAAAACAAAAGAGTTAGAACTTCACATTATGTTTATTTACTTAACTTCTTCATTCAATTATGGAGCAAAGTAATCAATGTTAGTATAGAAGGGGCTTGGTAATAGGGTGTTTGTTATTGATACCTACTATTGTTTTGGCTTTTGTGTGCCATCACCTAACAACTTGAACTTTCGAGAGAGTTTATGACAATTATTTTTGTAGCATGTACGTAGTGTTGGAAAAATAAGTCAAAGCATTCCCTTAGAATAAGAAAATTTACTAATATTTTTATTGTTTCTATGGTTTACGTGAATAGTATTTCACTACCTCGTATTTGTGTTTTGTGAAGCCTATATAAGGATGAGTGTTTTGTGCATGTTAATATACAAGAAAAGTTTACAATCTATGATATTCTCTCTCTCTCCCTCTCTCCCCATCTTATTTTGTTTTATCTATGCTATTGCATAATAGTGGTATCAAGAGCTTGTTATCCTGGGAATGTTTTTGAGAGTGCATTCTTAGCAGAAGCGAAATTTTTTTCTATCTGAGTTTTCTTCATCACCCATGGCCTTAGAAGGCAGTTTTGTGCAGTCAGTCATTCCTTATTTTGATGCTCATTATGACCATTGGAGCATGCTAATGGAAAATTTCCTACAGTCAAAGGAGTTTTGGCCAATTGTCAAATCCAGTATTGGGACACTCGCAAAAGAAGCAGATATGATAGAGGTTCAAAAGGCAGAGTTTGAAGCAAAGAAGCTAAAAGATTTGAAAGCAAAAATTATCTCTTTCAAGCTATTGATCGTCACATCTTGGAAACTATTCTTTGCAAAGAAACTTCCAAGGATATTTGGGATTCAATGAAGAAGTATGAAAGATCTGCTAGAGTAAAACGTGCACAACTTCAGGCCTTGAGAAGAGATTTTGAGACCTTATAAATGAAGGATGAAGAATATGTTTATAGCTATTTCGCTAGAACCATGGAGGTCTATAATAAGATGCGGCTCCATGGCGAGAAAATGGTGGATGTCAAGATGAACTGAAGTCAACTTTAGAAGAGCAAGCACTAAAGGCTTCTACTAATACCCATTCCTTCAATTTTAGAGGAAAAGGTAGAGGAGGAAGATGAGGAGATCAAGGAAATAGAGATGGAGCTAGCAGAGATGGCAATAAAAATCTTAGAATGAACAATGGTAGAGAATGTGATTTTGACAAATCCAAGGTAGAGTGTTCAGATGTCATAAATTTGGTCATTATCGCTTTGAATGTTATACAAGGTTGCATAATGACAAGGAAGAACAATCAAATTTTGCTGAAAACAAGGAATGAGAGACCTTGTTGATGGTGTTTCAAGCTGAAAAGGAATCCGAGAAAGATGTATGGTATGTGGATACAGGATGTAGTAACCACATGAGTGGAAGTAAGTCTTCTTTTTCTCATTTAAATGACAACTTTCACTTTACAGTTAGTTTTGGTGATTGCTCCGCTGTGGAGATGATGGGAAAGGGTGACATTAGAATTAAAACCAAGAATGGTTTGATGGAAATCCAATTTGTTTAGCATTGGTCAATTGTTGGAAGAGGGATATGTTATCACTCTTCAAAATAGTGCTTGTCAGATTTTAAATCCTTCTAGGAGTGCTATTGCTATTGTGCAAATGAATTCCAAAAGGTTGTTCCGTTAAGAATTGAGAGTGCACAACCTTGTTTGATGACAGAAGTGAAAGATCCTTCATGGCTATGACATTTTTGATATGGCCATTTGGCTTTTAGTGGACTGAAAACCTTGCAAAAGAAAAGTATGGTAACAGGTCGTTCTGAAATTGCTATTCCCTCTCAAGTTTGTGAAGAATATGTCATTAGAAAACAGCAACGTTCTCAATTCCTGAAAGGCAAGTCATGGAGAACCAAGGAGGTCCTAGAGCTTATCCACTCTGACATTTGTGGTCTTATAACTCCTGCTTCCAATGGAAGTAAGAGATACTTTATCAATTTTATTGATGACCACTCTAGGAAATCTTGGATCTTTTTGTTACAGGAGAAATCAGAGGCCTTTAATGCATTCAAGAATTTCAAGGCTCGTGTTGAAAAGGAGTCTGGAAAGACCATTAAAACTCTTCAAACAGATCATGTGAAGAATATTGCTCAAATGAATTTGAGAAGTTTTGTGGTAGTCATGGAATCAAAAAAGAGCTCATAGCTGCATATACACTTCAACAAAATGGTGTGTCAAAAAGGAAAAATAGAACAAGCCTTAACGTGGTTCGTAGTTTGTTAGCAAAAGGAAGAATTCCAAAGTGTTTTGGTCGAAGATTGTGAATTGGAGCATCCACATCTTGAATAGGAGTCTTACTCTTGCTCTACGAGATAACACCGGAGGAAGCTTGGAGTGGAAGGAGATCATCTATAGATCACTCTAGAATTTTTGGGTGCATTGCTTATGTACGTGTCCTAGATGCAATTAGAAAAAAGCTTGATGATAGAGGCAAGAAGTGTGTATTTCTTAGTGTTAGCGAAGTATCTAAGGCATAGAAGTTGTACAATCCCTTGACAAAAAAAATTGACTAGCAGAGATGTTATTTTCGATGAAGAAAATACATGGAGTTGGGATGAGAATCAGCCTACTCAAGTTTTTGCCGATATTGAAGCTAAAGTAGTAGCTCCGTTATCTGAAACTCTAGCAAAAACTGTTCCACTAGTTGCTGAAAGTTTGCCAACAACAAGAGAAGAAACTAACACGACGACTCAAGCACTTGGTCGTGTTAGGAAAAAACCTGCATGGATGCAAGATTATGAGGTAGACATTGATGGAGATGAAATTACACATTTTGCATTATTTGTAGATTGTGATCCAACAAACTTTGAAATTGTTGTCAAGGAAGCAAAGTCGAAGAAGGCAATGGATACTGAAATTGAAGCTATTAAAAATAACAAGACTTGGGAGTTAACTGATCTTCTAGAAGGGCACAAAACTATCGGTGTAAAGTGGGTCTTCAAAATAAAGCTCAAAGAGAATGGTGAGATTGACAAGTACAAGGCACGATTTGTGGCTAAGGGATACAAACAGGAGTATGGAGTTGACTATACAAAAGTTTTTGTTGTAGTTGCAAGGCACGACACAGCACAATTAGATTGATGGTTGTATTGGAGGCACAAAATTCTTGGGCCATTCATAAACTAGATGTCGAATTAGCATTCTTGCATGTAAACTTGGAGGAGGTATTTGTTGAACAACCCCCTAGTTATATTAAGATGGGAAATGAGCATAAAATTTATAAATTGGAAAAGGCTCTTTATGGATTAAAACAAGCTGCGCGAGCTTGATATAGTCGTATGGAAGCTTATTTTTTGAAAGGTTTTCAAAAGTGTCCATATAAGTGCACACTTTTTGTGAAAAATGGAGATGAGGGAAAAATGCTCATTGTTTGGTTATATGTTGTTGATCTTATATATACTAGGAATGATACAACCATGTTTGGTGATTTTAAGAAGTCAATGAGGGATGAGTTTGAAATGTCTGATCTTGGAAAATTGCATTATTTCCTTGACCTAGAAGTTGTACAATTAAATGATGGGATTTTTTGTTTCCCAAAAGAAGTATGCATGTGAGGTTTTGGAATGGTTCCAAATGAAGAATTGCAATTGAGTTCGGCTTGAAGTTGAACAATGATGAAGAAGGGGAGCCGGTCGACAATGCACTTTACAAGCAAATTGTAAGCAGATTGTTGTATTTGATTGCCACAAGCCAGGCATTATGTATGCAGTGAGTCTTATAAGCAGGAATATGGAAAGCCCAACTGAAACACACCTGCTAGCTGCCAAGAGAATCCTTCGTTACTTGCAAGGAACCAAGGATTTTGGATTGCTCTATAAGACAAGTGGGAAGTCGTCAAAGTTGGTTGGATTTACTAATAGCGATTATGCTAGAGATCAAGATGACAGAAGAAGCTCTTTGGGTTACATCTTCATGCTTGGGACAGGAATTGTTTCATAGTCTTCTAAGAAGCAACCCATTGTCACCTTATCAACTACAGAAGCTGAATTTGTTGTTGCTACAACTTGTGCATGTTAAGCTATTGGCTTAAGAAAATTCTTACAGAGCTGCAAGTCAAGCAAGAGGTGCTACTAGTATCTTTCGTGACAACAATTCGGCTATCAAATTGTCAAAGAACCCAGTGCTGCATGGGAGAAGTAAGCACATAGATGTGAAGTATTATTTTCTAAGAGATCTTTGCAAGGAATGGACAATTGAGCTTGAATATTGTCGAAGTGAAGAACAACTTGTAGACATCTTTACTAAACCTCCAAGCCACTCCCTTTTCAAAATCTAAGAAGATTGATGGGCGTTACTACTAAGTAATTAGATGTAAACTGAAGCTTGAGAGCTCTCGGTTTAAGGGAGGGATTGTTGGAAAAATAAGTCAAAGCATTCCCTTAGAATAAGGAAATTCATTAATATATTTCTATTGTTTCTATGATTTACGTGAATAATATGTCACTACCATATATTTGTGTTTTGTAAAGCCTATATAAGGCTGAGTATTTTGTGCATGTTAATATATAAGAAAAATTTACAATCTACATTATTCTCTCTCTCCCCATCTTATTTTGTTTTATCTACGCTATTGCATAACACATGGTTGGGTACTGGAAATGCATACATACCTGGTTCGGACATGGCAGCCCAAAGCTACACTTATACTTCCCGGATAAATTATACTTGAATCCTTTTATTTTTTGTTAATCCAACCATTTTTTTTCTTTCCGGTGATTAAATTCCAGGTGAAACGAGCAGAATGTATGAAGCAAATGTTGATGATGTTGGCTATAGGTTGGTGGCCATCTATACTCCAGTGAGAGAGGATGGAATAGAGGGCCAATCAATTTCTGTGTCGACAGAGCCCATTGCGGTTGGTAAGTTGATGTTCTTTGTCTAATGTGTGACCATTTATTGTATTAGTAAATTATCAATTGACTTATTATATTGTCTCTATGATTTTTTGAATTGGTGGTTTTGTAATTTGTCAATTATGGGTTATGACGTCTTGTTTTCACCAAAGCATCATTTTTCCAGTAACCTGCCTTTTCTTCAACCAAATCCAGTAGCTTCTGGCAACCTTAGGTTCCAGCCACCTGGTGGTGTTCTCTTCTTCCTCCTGTGTTCAAGATTCAACCTCTGCTCTTTCTTTCTGTATTTTTTTTTTCTTTTAAATTTTGGCTGTTGGTTCCTCTGCTGAGGATTACCTGTCTCCACTTTTTTTCTCTGATTGCTATGACATTGAGACCATTTTCAATTGCTGTGCTTGCTTCAGCTTTACCCTCACCTCTCTTCTTTCCCTCATTCATCCATATTTGAATATTTTGCAGCCTTAAGGCTTCAACTTAATTAGGATTTGGTGCTGAACTTTATATTTCCCCCTTATGCTTCTTGACTTTTTTTGTATTGAATTGTTAATACGGGATGAGATCAATGGTGACTGTGTGTTTAGAATCCAGACTATAGCTTTTGATTATTGTTGTTGATGATGGTGAATGGCTTTATTTGTGGGCACTTTTTATTTTTCACGATTTCAATGTGTTGTAAATTGCATATATTACTAATGATTATTTATTATTTATAAAATGTAAATAGTTAATAATTATTTTCATATTTTTATATTATTATTATTTTAATAAAATAATGAAGAGTAAAAGACCCTATACATCAAAAGCTAATATAGGCTAATCGTATGTTCTTAGTTTTGATTAAGTTATCCATAATTTTTATATATAAAAGGGATTGGTTGAGATAAATTTATACAATATATTCTTCGTACCAAACAATTGATAAAGCTATAATGTGTTGTATTAATCTATCCTATCATTTCTAATACTATATGCCGAATATACTCTTAATGTTTTGGTTGTAGCATCAATTCTCTTATGGTTGCATATGTAACTCAAAAGCAAGCAGGGTCGTATGTTCAAGTGTTCATGCTCTTATTTACATGCCTTCCCAACAAGTCCACTTGCTGGATAAGGAAACCTGTTTCATGGTGATATTCCTAGAAAAAAACTGCAGTCTGGTCTTGTATTTGGAAACTTTGCAAAATGCAGTGATGTTTACTTCTGTGCATATCTTTTCATCTCTCTTTTCTCTACTGTCCTTTGCAGTTTTGCCTTTGTTTTGTGGAGACTGAAAGCTTTCAATTCTTTTTTGTTAATTTTGTGGGAGTGTCTACACTGAACGTGAGAATCATGTTTGACCTTTAATTCCTTGCAGAGCCTGATGTTCTTAAAGAAGTGAAGCAGAACCTTGATCTTGGATCAGTCAAGTTTGAGGTGGGAAATCTATGTTTGGTTTTATTTTCATGAATCATAACCATATTCTTAAAATGCACTCTTGAAAAAAGAATATAACGTTGATTTAAGTGTGCCCATTATAATATTCCAAGTTTTACCTTTGCTTGCATTTCGGTGTTCAAAAGATACTTTTCACAATTCTTATGAGAATAAGCCTTGGTGGTTAAAACTTTATTGTCAAATTATATGCAAAGTTTAGCTCCCTATCTTTGAGATAGAATGATTTGCTTGTCTTTTCATTGCAGTTCCTCTTGTATTTCATTGAATAGTTGTTTGAGATGGCATTGTTTGTATAATCTCATTCAAGATTTGGTAGCTTTGTATCTCAAATTTGGTTTGCCCCAAATCTAAATAAATAAAGTTGTGAGGAAGAGAGCTGGTATGTTTGGGTGGGAAATCTGTTGGCAAGTTAGTTAGGAGGTTAAGGGGTAGTTAGAAGCAGTGACATATCCAGAAAATTCTAATACTGGAGACAAAGATAATTCATCAGTTGAGAAAGAAGTGAAATGGATCATATCTTGTTAATTTGTCTCATTTAAAGTTAATGTGTGGTCAAAATCAACCAAATAATGGGGCAAAAGTGTGCTGTATCTATATAATTATTTAAAAAAATTTAAATTTTTGTGCCCCCACCTCTGCCAATGTAGATCTATCCCTTGTTAGGAGTATAAAGTGGGATCACATTGGTGCAACCCCAAAATTAATCATTTGTCTAAAAGTTAGGCCTAGATAGTAGAGGCGCTCTTAACTCTTTTTCACTTGTACACTAGTATATTTGTTTTCTTCAATTTCTAGGGTTCCTAGAGCACATTGCTGGGAATTCCTCACTGGAAGATAGAGGATTATTCAGAAATTGAATTCCCTTTGAGTCAGTTCTAGCATAGAGTCTAGAGAGGGTTGCTGTAGTCTTATCCCCATATGTGGGGAGGCTGTTTTTTCAGGATTTGAACTGTTATTGCAAGTCACATAGCTGCAACTTTACTGTTGTGCCACAACTTATCCTCGGTTTGCCCCATATTTATGCAGTACTTTTTTTGTCCTTGACCTTTATTTCCCTGTTGTTGCCTTAGTTTCTGCCCTTCTAGTTCACTACTTGTTTCCTATGACAGGTTTTGTGTGACAAAGATCAAACCTCAAAAAAGGTACGTTGATATTCCACTTGTGTTTTCATATGGAACTATACAGCATTCATTTTCATCTTTTAGATAAGCTAAAAAGGAGCTATTCCTGATTCTGATGCGACTAGCATTTCAGGTTTCAACAGTAGGCACTTATGAGAGGCGAGTCCTTGAGATTAACAGGAAGAGGGTCAAGGTGGTAAAGCCTGCCACCAAGACTTCTTTTCCAACTACAGAAATCCGTGGTACCTATGCCCCTCCGTTTCATGTACGTCTGGTTGACAGAAATTCATTTTTCCTCTAGAACATTGTCATTGCCAGTTTATCGCATCCTTTTTTTGACCTGTGTGGGTCAACTGTATCAGGTCGAGCTTTTTAGGAATGATCAACACCGCCTAAGGATTGTGGTGGACAGTGAGAATGAAGTAGACTTGATGGTGCATTCAAGACACATTCGGGATGTTATTGTTCTTGTGATTCGAGGACTTGCTCAGCGATTCAATAGTACATCCCTCAATTCTCTTCTCAAGATAGACACATAAATTCTTTCTTGTACATTGTATAGTCATTTTTATTTTGGGAAGCTAGATTGTTGAGGGCAGATATCTCACATTTTGCTTGCCATTGGTCCAAGTACTATGCTGAGAGTACAGTTATTAATGCCTTGATCGTTGCATGTCATTGATTCCTAGATCTGTGTGGGGTGTGTTAACAAATGATAAACCTTTCAAGTATTTCAGATACAGTTTTACATGTAAAGTTTGGACTTTTGACAAATATTGTGGTTTAACAGGAAAGAGAAAAAGCTTGTATATCTACAATTGAGTGATACACAAGTAGAGTTTATGCAACCGTGGCTTGCGAGTGCAGGGTCCTTATAGGTGGTGAAAGTAAATTATTTTTTTAATCGACGAAGGTAAATTATTTCTTCATATTAGTTAGTAAGCTATTTACAAAATCGTTCTCAAGTATAGATTTAATATGGAAATTGATTTAAAATTATGAATTATTCACTTGAAATGTAGTCATGTACAAACTAATAAATTTACGCATGTTGTGTGTGATTATTAAATAAGCAGTTGTGAATTTACTTTAAATTTCATAAGTTTAATTTATAGAATTTTATTTGGAATTTTAAGCAGATAATAGAGGACAAACAACGTAATAAAATATTATATGCTTTTGGAAGGTTATTCTCAATTTTATCTGTTGAATATAGCATTCTATTTATAATTATTAATCATTAATGACAAGTGAATACTTGAACAAAGGCAATGAACGTTCATAATTTTCTTTCAAACGTTTTTTTTAAACTAGTACATATGTGAATGTTAAGTCAATTGTTAAGAAAATCACAATAAATGAAGGTAACGAACATTAATGACAGTAAATGTCGTATTCAGAGATATGAGAAAGTTAAATCAAATTATATGTAAAGTTTTGATATTATTCAATTCCTATTTTCATTTTATATATCAGACTCATGCGAGTTGTATTTTTGTACTAATATCTAAATAATTTTGCAATTTTGTGCATGGAGTGATGATATGATATTATAGCTTTTATTTTATCAAAAAGACGATACATTAAATAACCAAATCATCAGCCAGAAGAGGCACAATTCTCTAGGGGGGTCCTCCAACCAAATGCAAGGATCTTCTAAAAGTGTTTTTGAGTTTAAATTTTAAAAGGACAACAAAAGAATTGAAAGATTTATAGTATAAAATTATATTAATCTAAGGATGATTGAAATCCTGAGTGTCTTCACATAATTACAATCAAAGCATCGAACCATGAAGCATGTATAAAACTATCCCTAAGGATGCTCCCATTTGCTGAGAAATCTTGCCTTTCGTCTTCTATGGCTGAGATGACAGTCTTGCAATCTCCTACAAGGATGATTCTTCTAAATCCAGCTTCCCAAGCAAAATGAAAACCCTCCTTAGCTGCAAACAGCTTCCTTGGGTCGGGATCTGAGCGACCATGATAGCAAAAAAAAAAATTCCCATCATGAAGTTGCCTTCATCTCTAGCACACCAAGCCTAGTCCAATGTGGTTATTTCCATAGGAGATTGCAGCTTCCACATTTACCTTGTGGTGCCCTCGACGAGACGGCTCCTTGTGGTTGGGTATAGTGAATATTCTCCCTATCTGTAGGCCAGACTCGTCATCCTCAAGTGCTGGTTTGAAAGAGAGTTGCGGAGAGTGCTTGAGGTGGTAGTTTTGTCACGACCCAATTTAGATAATGAGTAACATGTAAGGGTTCTAGTCCAACAGAAGCCTCTTCAAAAACGTTGTTTGCTAGCATGCATAATAAATCATAATTTAACAATAAAATGTATATGAACTGTATTTTAAATGACACTTCAATATCTGATTAGTAAATAAAATTGCAAAACTTGCTGCATTGTTCCAAAATACAAAACCATAAATCAAGCCTGACAATAGGAATCTATAAATCTGAAATTAAATACATAAATTTAATTATATGTATCATTTGGATCCTACCTACATACTACTAGAGCACTCTAGACTATTGAGATAAATTTACAATGTAAGTCTCTAAGCAAAGCGAGGCTCACCACTAATTAACCACCGACGGCCACTATGGAGGGTTGGAGCGTCACTCGATCCAATAGTTGTATACGAAGGTGGGAGGAAAGGGTGAGTTATGTAAACTCGGTAAGTTGATCTTCACCTACAACCCATCTAGGGTAACTAAACAAGATAAATAACATATAGGATCCATCAACCGCAAATCATCTCTTATATGTGTGTGTGTGTGTAAGGATCAATTGACTCTAGGTGTAACTCTATAATATTACTCTCAATCTTGGCCATTCATTTTAGTAATCTCTTATGGCCATAATGAACTCATTAATTCCCTATATTTGTCTAATTCCTTTTTTAATTGATTTCTCTCTTATCTCTCCTCTCTCATCCCTCCAAGTCATCAACAATCAATTAGACGCAAACATGAAGTTCTCATCTATTCTGTACAAGGTATATTAAAATTTTAAATTATGAGTGTGCACCCGATAGAGGAGGGATGCCCAATACACACGTACACACATATCTTATCATTGGCATCTCAAGCTATCAAAGATCCTCCCATTCAAACCTTCATAACCATTTTATAGCAGTATTGAGTAACATGAGAGTCTATTAATATACGATGTGATATTCTTGACAACAGCGATTCAGCAATTACATTTCTTTTCACTAGGATTAATTTAAAAGTTGGATAAATTTGTTAAAATTATCCCACTGCCATGGGCGGACTGCACCATGATATGTAAACTAATTATAGCCTACTAGTAAAGCTACATTTGTCATGAGATATAAGGTAAAGCAATTGCAAGGGATCATTCCCTACTGTTGGAAACATATTCCTCTAGCACCCATTTTCACTCATTGATCTAAATGAGTTACGAGTAGAGAACGGCACAATGGGAAACACAGGAATGAGAGAGGAGAGACAAGAGAGAGAAGCAAATCAAAAAAGGAATTAATGAGTTAATTATTGAAAGAGAATAAATGAGTTGATTATGGCCATCAGATTCTATTGAAATAAATGGCCAAGATTGGGAGTAACTTTTTAGAGTTACACTAGTATGTTTTACCTGTCCAAAGAAATTGTTAATTACAATTATGATAAGAAACTATATTGATAAAAAAAGATTTAGCATGACCAATTTATTGTGAAATAACCTATTTCAAACGTTCATTCTCTTTTGCCTGTTTACATAAACGAATTCTTATTGTGAAATGACATTGGACTTTTAGTAAGCTTAAAAATTTCAAGAAATAATTATGGATTATAACATGCATTGATAGTTTTTTTTAAAATATTTTTAAAAGCACTTGTTTGAATTTATATCTTTTATGGGAAGACCATAATTGGAATACAAAATCTTGACATAACTTTCCTTGTAATAGTAATTGTTATTTATTACTATATATTAGGGGCAAAATGAAGGCTATTGTGGAAGCTGTTAAATTACTGTTTAAAATCTATATAATATATTATCATATGAATAAATATGTACAAAATTGACATGAATAAAATTTGGGCGATCCTTGTAAAAAATATCTGGATGATAGCATTGAAATCATGGGAGACAAAATTTTAAAATATCATATTTGATTGTTAATATAATAATTATTATAAATCAAGAGAGAGAATCATTCAAGAACTAAAGTAAAAAAAAATATACATTAATTTTTCAAATCAATATATATATATAATTTTGTTTCTTTTAGAAAAGAACTTCTATGTATACACGCAGTTACATCCTACACTCAATTGTATAAGATGTAACTGAGAGTATATATAGAAATTCTTCTACTAAAAGAAACAAAATTATATATATACACTATTAATATGGATTTTTAACATATATAAAATAAAATAAATATGATATTACATGGATCTCCCGTTGTAATCCATTTACACATATGTCCTAACTTTTATATAATAAAAGTCGATTATATCCGAGTTTCGTGCAAAATTCAAAATTTCATTGGTTGCTACAAAGAAGTCAACTATAATTGACTTTCATACAGCAAGCCTCCAACGATCACACTGAGCATTTGTGGATGGGTAAGAACGATGTGAAAAGTCGATTATAATCGACTTCTGTATAAAATAGAATTCTATTATGATCAATTTCAATTCAATAAAGAAGTCTATTATAATCGACTTCTATACTAATTCGCTATGTATTATTGCATCTCATGCTATATGTCTTGGTTTTATGCAATCAACTTGCGGTTGTAGCTCCTCAAATGTTTCATACTCAGTAATATTTTTAAGTTGAATTTGTACCGGTCTATTTATTACCATAAATGTTTTAAGTTGTACTAGTCAATGTATGTTTATAAAACTCTTTCATAATGAAAATCTTTTGTTTACTTCTTATCTATTTTTGGGACACATGTAACCATGCTAAACTCAAGTACATAAAATAAAAGCCCTAATCTCAAGTATATTATAAAAGTCCAAAGTACATAATCACAATATAATGCACTGATGCCAAGTACATAATATAAAGTCCAGAGTACATAACCACGATATAATCATTAAAAGTCTTATATACATAATAAAAGTTTAAAATACATAACTATCATAAGCACTACTTGTCACACCCGTTGCATCCGGGGCCAGCAATGTGACTCCTTATGACACAACAACGATATACAATCTGTCATATAGGCCTGCAATGTAACTACTCCTCTTCTTCCAACTTCTGCTGATCCTGCTCATCCTTCTATTCGTCTTCCTCCTCCTAATCCTGCCCTGATCCTCCTTCTACTCGCCCTCTTCCTCCGAATCCCCCTCTAGGTCGTGATCCTGCTCCTAATCCCCCTCATGAGCTGCCTCCACCTAATGCTCCTAGCGAGAGCCATGATGAGAGGGAGTTGGGATGTGCTCAACTGATGGTCAATAACAATGATCTAGTGGCTGAAGCACTGACATAGATCTCCCTGTACCTGATGACTCTACCCAAGCCATCACCTCAGAAGTTGACATGAAATGCAGACTAAAAGATATATGTCGTGCTATATCACACTGGGGCCAAACCAATACAAATTCAACTTAACAATATTACTCTAAGTAGAAAACATTTTAGGAGCAATAACATCAAGATGGTTGCATAAAACCAAGACATACCCATGAGGCGCAATAGGTACACAGTGAATTTGTATAGAAGTCGATTATAATTGACTTGGCATACGCTGTCAGAGTATATCAGAGTGTTTCAAAAGTCGATTATAATAAACTTCTTTATTGAATTGAATTGAAGTCGATTATAATATACTTATGTTTTATACAGAAGTCAATTACAATCCACTTTTCACACCGTTTTAACACATGTAGAAATGCTCAGTGTGACCATTGGAGGCTTGTATGAAAGTCGATTATAGTCAACTTCTTTGTATTAGCCAATGAAATTTTGAATTTTGCACGGAAGTCAATTATAATCTACTTCTGCTATGTAGGATATATATATATATATATGTAAACAGATTACAACTAGGGGATCTATGTAATATCATATTTATTTTATTTTATATATGTAAAAAATCCCTATTAATATGAATTAAATATGCGTTATGTAACATCCCCTACTGCTTTATGGATTGACGATTGTCCTCACAAACCAACACGGGTCCTTTCAGCGTGCTTTGTCCTCACTCACATGCTTACTGGAAAAACTTCCCAGGAGGTCACCCATCCCAAAATTGCTCCAAGTCAAGCATGCTTAACTATGGAGTTCTTTAATGATGGGCTACTAAAAAGATGCTGTCCCCACAAACCAACACGGGTCCTTTCAGCGTGCTTTGTCCTCACTCACACGCTTTCTGGGAAAACTTCCCAGGAGGTCACCTATCCCAAAATTGCTCCAAGTCAAGCACGCTTAACTATGATTTATGAGGATAATCGTCAATCCATAAAATAGCAGGGGATGTTATACGTTATCCCTATAAAAAATATCTAGATCATAGCATAGAAATAATAAGAGATAAATATTTAAAATATCATTAATAATAATATGGAAATTATTAAAAATCAAGAGAGAAAAACATTTAAGAATTAAAGTTAAAAATTCACATATTAATTTTTTGAATCAGATATTGTATTATCTTTTAATCAAATTATATATGTTAAAATAAAAATTTAGATTTCAAATATAAGATAAGATGTAACTAAGTCATTATCATATGAATAAATATGTACAGCGTTGTCTTAAAAAAAAATGGATGATCCCTATAAAAAAAAAATCTAGATCATATCATAGAAAGTATGAGAGAAAAGTTTTAAAATATCATTTGATAGTTAATATAGTAATTATTGAAAATAAGAGAGAAAAACATTTAAGAATTAAAGTAAAAAAAATCATATATTAGTTTTCTTTTAATATGAAATGTCATATATTAGTTTTTTGACTCATATATTCTAAATTGTATTAATATTTATATATTCTAAAAAAATATGTTCTAAATTATATTAATATCGATCGCATGTTTTGTTCGAAGTTATTCAAATAAGTACCAAATTTATTCTTTCTATTTTTCTTCAAATTTGGTTTAATTTATTACTGTGAATCATTTTGATTTTGAAATTAAATACTACCAATCATTCTTATTTAGAAGAATAATGAATAAACAATGGATAAACTTCAAGATAATGTAAATAAAATTGATAACATCATTAAAAAAAATTGCAATTCTTTCATTGTGTTCATCATATGGAAAGAATATTACAATATCGTTACAAATTACTTATCTTAAAAACAATACAATCCCTTGAACCTAAAAGGTGAAAAATACATTGTTCCAAGAGAATTTCCTAATAAAAAATCATTTACAATAAAATAACATAATTCCATTTATCGGCAACAATTGTCTAAAGAATACCAAACAAAACTTCATCCCTTCACTCATTGTATTTCGAATTACACATGTTATAATCAGCACTGGTCAGACAATGTAAAGTAACATTTACCTGCAACTAATAAAGATGAAAGAGAATAAGATAAACAGAGATAATATATATTACAACAAAATAAAACTATGAATGATAAACTCTTAGTGATCGGATATTGCTAGTAACTTTATCATCAAATGAGAATGAGATGAGATAATATGATAGATATAATAAAACAAAACAAAAGTTTAAGGGATGAATCATTCTCGCCAAGACTTGGATCTAGAAGCATATGGAATGGAACAATCAATAATGTTTTAATCCAGTTCATGATCTATATGAGGATATCATACTAAATTGTAAAAAGTAGAATAATCGTTATGGAACTGAAAAACACAATTAATAGGAAAATATTATTAAAAAAATCTTAAAGATGATGGAAAAGAAAATCAATATACCAGAATAAATTTGAGCCCATAATTGCAACAATAAGTTGAAAGAAAAGAGGGAAACCAATTGGAAGCATTACATGAATGTATATGTATATATTGAGAAAAGAAAATAGGGTAATATATAATATATGCCAAATAAATCATAGGAAAATAATGTTGTATTTTTCGATGATTAATCTACATATATAATTATTTGTTATTTCAATGGTTTGATTTATTAATTACGGTAATATTATGCCATAGTAATAGTAAAAGGAATTGATAAAATATTATGACATATTGATATGATATTTAGATTTTTCAAAAGGATAATTTTTTATTAGATTCTCATTGAAGGGGAATTCTCGTTGGAGAAGAATTCGTCAAGTGTCAAAACTTTTCCGAGAATGGATTCCTAATTGTATTACTACTAGTTTATTATTACTCATGCGATGCACAGATAATTAATAATGAAAACTATATTTTGAATACTAAATTCATTTATATATATATATATATTTAAAAAGTTGTACTTTATGCCTATTTTTGCAGTTAAAAAAACTATTGTGTTTGTTTAAATAAAGATATTAATTTAGGTAAATTATAATCCCAAATAAACAATTATAAAAAAATTGAGTACATAAGTAAATAACTAAATTTTCCACTATCATCCATTTAGTATACATATCATGACAAAATAAAAATCACAACTAATGCTTATCTTTAAGTTGAATCATACATTTGACATTATTTTAATACATATAAGATATAGATACTAACATTTTTTTTCAAAAACACAAACCTTTTAATCACATCTTTGTATCCTTGACCTAGTAGTGGTCACTATGAGTTACCTTTGAGATGTTAGGACATGACTACTTGTGGTTAGCTTGAGAAGTTTAGCACAAGACTATTAGCTATGAGCTCGGTGAGGCTTTGTGCAAGAATATTTTTATAGTAGAACTCTAAACAAGTTTTGTTGAGGACTGGATGTGGGCAAGTGGTTGGCTAAACTAGTATAAATCTCTTGAGTGATCTTTTCTTTTGCTTTACTCTTTTTTTTAGCATCCTTTTGTGTGTTTGTTGAAACCTTTTATTCCTATTCTATTATTGTTTTACATGTACTCAGAAAGTGTATCTTTATAAAGAACCAACATTGTTTCTACACCCTTTGAGTTCTTGGAACTTAAAAGTTTTGTTTTGAGTTTTTAGAAAGCAAAATTTTATTTTTACATGATTCAACCACCCTCCTAATGCTTTTGCTTTCACTTACAACCGACTTTGTCCAACACGCTTAACCAATAGGTTTAGTAGACCAACCTTGAGGCTACTTATTTTTATTTTAAAATGGGGGATTGATGTCTTTGCACACTAAAAAAAAGATATATTCAATTTGATAAGATTTTAAGTTATAAGCCATGATTGTAGTTTAGTGGCAATATTTTTTTAGTGACTTAGGAGACTCGGGTTCAAATCTCATCTAATCAAATTTTGTAAATTTGAATTTATAAGATTAAAAAAGAGCAAAAAATTAAAACAAAAATACTACATTGTGGGCAGACTTATGAGTCCCTAAATTTATGTGGTACAAACATGGAATTGTTGTAATGCCTTGATTTTCATTTGCATTAATTATCTTAATACCCTTAAGGTGATTAGGTGTGTGAAAGGTAATGACTGACCTTAATCATCATTAATTAACTTAAAGTTAATTTTGTGTGATTGTATCATGTTTGAAGCCAATTAAGCTTTAAAAGGTTAATTAGCTCCTAATTAGAACTAATTAAGTCTAATTGGAGCTAATTAAGGATGTTATAAGTGACTCAAGTGTAAACCTTCATTTTGTTTTTGGGATCGTGTTGTGACCCTAGCAGTGCTAGATGGTGATTGGATCTAAGAAGAAATACATATATTTATCCTAATATTGTCCAACCTAATATTTGTTTAATATTTTACCAATATCTTGAGTTACAAATGTTCGATCAATAATATTTTTGGCATTAGAAAGCTAGCATAGGGATCTACAAATCGGTGTTCTACCTTTGAAGGTCAATTCCAAGTGTTTTGGGTGCTATGCGCTAAGGAATATGTAGCTTGACCTTAGTTTTGGGCTAGTGTAATCGTCTACAATTAAGTATAAATGCTTATCTATAATCGCTTACAGCATAATGTAATCTCTTATAGCACATGTTTAAGTGTAAAAAAATGCATTTTAATATGATTTTGTGAGAAGAAAACTCTTGTTTGCCTTCTTTCTCAAAAAACTCCCTCCTATCTATCCAAAACCTTCCCTCATCAATCCCAAACCTATTCCAACAAATTAACCACTAAAATCCTACTCCAAAATCCTTGAATCTCTCTAAACCCTTACCCTATTTCTTCCTCTTTTTCTTCATCTTCCATCATCTTCACCTCTATTTCCTTCACCTAAACTACACATTTGAGCATGGATTACAATCTTTAACCTATACCCTTTTCAAACACATCAACCCCAACATTTTTGGAAGCTTAACCTTCTCTCCTAGAATGCTGTCCAGTCATGAATTTAAGGAGGAATGAGATAGTTTTGTTGCTTCATCTAAGTGTTAGAGCCTTCAAAATATTCTTATAAGCTTGGTCGTCATTTTGGTAGGGGTTTCTATCATATCCCTCTTTGTTTGTCTTGTTGTTTTGTACCCTAACTTGGGGTTTATATGGTCTTTGATTTTGGTTGATTTAAAATCCGAATATGGATTTCATTTTAGTTTATGTTCAATGTTTGATAATTATTGTTGATAAAAATTAATTTTTAGAAACCTATCTGTATATATAAAATTTGGCCATGTAAGGCTTTTGGGTCTTCATGTTAGAAATATAGTTCTTTATAACCCCAAGATCATCCATGTTAAATCATCAAGAAAACAAATAGACTGATTGCGGAAGCGTACCTAAATCCATAGAGAACGACTGAAGTTTGGGTGTGTGGTTTTTGGCTTTCCAAGTTGATACGTATGCTAGAGATAGTGGTTCTCTCTTCTCTGATAATGGAATGTCAGGAAAAGATGCGTACGTATAACCTGGGGACCATAACCTTTTATATCTCTATAAACCCTAGTTTTTAATTTAGCCCATCATAAAATTAGTAACAGGGTAATCATGGTATCTATACATAATAAGCCACACTTAATGAGATGATTTGGGCCCATTAACTTATCCTTATCAGATCACTTTAATTTGGGCCAAACTTTATAATAGCACAATATACAATTATTGTGAACACTCGATTTTGTCCGGCCCGAAAGCAAAAAAAAAAAAAAAATAATTTCTTTCAACCCATTCCATTTTTTAGTACTGTTGCTGTTTAGGTAAACCCATTGTAGGTTGTTTCAATATTGTACAAAAATAAAAAGCCCATTACACTTTTTGTCGTTGTTTACAATCTTAACCCATTTCATTTTCATTTATTTGTAAAAATAATATAAAAAAAATAAAAATAAAAATAATAATAAAAGAGGAAATTGAGAACCGATGCAACCTGAAGGAAAAATACAAAAGAAGAAAGCATTGTAACGTGAATAGCCGAACAAAACAAGGGAAACACGCTGTCATCATGCACTGGATTCAAAAACGGTGGCATAGCTCACATGCAGGAGAAGAAAAATTGAAAGAATACCAGCCAAATTTTCAAAAAAGAAGGCACCAATATCCCTTAAAATCTGCAAGATCACATGCCATAGAGAAGAGAATGGGGTATAAATTCAGACGAAGGGGGAGAGCTAGGAAAGAAAGGATCTTCAGACCCGAAACCTCTGATCACCATTCGGGATTCACACAGACAATAACCAAAAATCTCTGTGTAAAACACAAACCATATTCACCAGCCCCAACAATCACAACCAAGCATCAAACCATAACAAAAAATCCAATCTACAACGTCCAACATTGTCAGCCAAATATAATTCAAAAAATCAAGTACAGGTATTCTTCAGCATCACTAGAAATAATTTTTCTTTTTTCCTTGTGAAGGCCGCGGCCTCCCCTGCCATGGTCGCGGCCTATTCCTCTTTCCTCCATCTCTCTCTCGGCCTCATCATCATTGACACCCACCATCATCTCGATCCATACCTAAAAATCCAAATTTCAGATCGCAATCAAATACAAAATTCATCTCTTCTCAAAAAAACAAAAGATATAGAAGCTGAAACTAAAAAAAAAAAAAAGAGAATGAGGCAAAAACAGTGGGGAAGCCGGCGGTGCCACCACCACCGCCGCATTGTCGGCGTCCCCAATCCCTCTTCTTCTTCATTGGATCAGCTACTTCCCCTTCCTCTCCCATCATCATCAAACCAAAACCCACTCAACCTCCAGCTTCTTTCCCTTCCTCGGCCTACACCCGCGCTACCACAGTACTGCCGGCCAACCACCGTAGGCCACCTCCGCGTTCCCTTTCAGACCGCTGGCCTGCATCTTTCCGCCTTGCCAAAGCCGCTGCCGCCGCCACCCACTGTCGCGCTAGAGTCGCTGCCACCCATCGCCGCGACCGCGCGTGGTCCAGCCACGCGAATCAGTCCTCGGAGCTCCGCTGCACCTCCACCTTTGCAGTCGCGCGGCGCCAGCCCAGCAACCGGCCTCCTCCGCCCTTCCTCGCGGCCTCGCACCAACCGCAACTCCGCCCCCTGGCTCGCCGTTTGCGCGCCCCTCCTCATGTCGCGGTTTCCATGGCCGCGTGGCCACTGCCGGCACTCCCCTTTCACCTGCTCGCGGCCCTTTTTTTTCCTCACTCTCTCAGATCCTCTCTTTCTTTCTCACTCTTCATTTCACCCATTCTCTCAGAGCCTCAGTGTGTGATGTGCTTTTACATTTGCGTTGTTATGTCATGTGCTGGTGATAGTGCGTGTGTGTGTAGTCCGTGAGTGTCGGTGATGGGAATTTGAGCGTGTGAGTGGCGTGTGTGTGTGACTGAGTGAAGTGTGTGGGTGTGTTAGAGGCGTTAGTGTGTATGTGGGGAGTGGGTAGAATTAACTTAGGGTAGAGTTAGATTAGTAAATTTGGAAATAAATAAAGAAGTTTTTAGATTTATTTTTAGTTTGAGTTAACATTATTATTATTATTATTATTTTATTTTTATTTTTATTTTTTATTTTTTTTCAAAAAAAATTTTAAAATTATTTGTTTGGATTTGAGTTTATTGTTTTTTTTTCTAGACTTATTATTTTAAAATTAGTTTAGCTTGAGTATAAATATATAAAACAAAATTTTTATTTAATTTTCTAGTTTAAACTAAATATTTGAATTTTTTTTCCCTTTTATTAAAAATTTATTTGATTCATTAATTGAGTAATTGGCTTTTTGAATAAAAATAGGATTAATTGAGCCGTAACGGCTTATTAATTCTACATTCTAGAATATTTTAGCTGTGACAGCTTGATTATTCTAAAAGTTTTTTTTTAAAATATATATATATATATATATATATATATATGTATATATCATTAGATTATATTTTTTTTAAAAAAAAAGATTAACTAAGCCGCGACGGCTCGTTAATTTTGCGCTCTGGAATATTGTAGCTTTGACAGCTTGATATTCTAGACCCCTTTTTAAAAAATAATAAAAGTCAATCAACTCACAAATATTTTATATAGAACTACGTGACTTTGAATTCTCTATTGCACCAGGGGATACGTAGGAGCAGGTGATTCTGATCCCAGTCAAGTCAAAATTAAATTTTCATAATTCATTTTACTTGTAAATACTTTTCTAATTTTATTTATTTATATCGAGGAATATTCTGTTAAAATGTTAATTTAGCCGCGACGGTTTGTTAACTCAATAATTTGGACATTTGAGCTGTGACAGCTTAATGATCCGAAATTTCCTCTAAAATATATATATTTATTCTCGTTTGTATTTATTTATTCTTTTATTTTATAAAAAAATACCAAATTTTTTTATTTCCTTGTTTGTAAATATTTATAAGTTTTTTTTTATATCAAATACTTTATTTCAAATAAAGGTGTTAATTCAGCTGAGACAGCTTGTTAACTCAAAATTTTGAACATCTGAGCTGTGACAGCTTGATGTTTCAAAAATTTCTTTAAAAATTTCTTAGCTTCCTTGTAAATAAATATTTCAAAGGTTATTAATAATTTGCACAGATCTATTATAGGTACCGTCTAAGGACGGGTGTACTAGGGGTGCGTAGGATTAAATGCCTGCCCTTCCCTATGCATAACCGATTCCCGAACTCTAATCTGGTTCCAAAGACCATTTCGTAAAAATAATGGGTTTTCCATGTTTTCCCAATTTCAATAAACTTGGTGGCGACTCCATATTTCAAACAAATTCTTTTTTCGCCATCCCCGTCGCGATCCCGGTTGCGACAATTATATATATACAAGTCCATAGATTTTACAATCTCTCACTTGGACATACGTATATATACATAAATTATATATTAAACCGTACCTTTTGAGTATTAAATTTGCTATTATGATCAAAACATCTCCCAACAATCTCGTCCGTCAATTATGTCAATATAGGATCAAGACGACTTTCGTTATATGTATCGTGACTAAGTCCATCCATGGTCATATATATCAACACAACCAAATGACATAGATCAAGTATAGATGTGTAGCATGGAAATTACATGTAATGTGATCTAGCATGTCTATTTCCAACTAGTCAAACCTAATTCTTTATGAGATCATATAATGAGTCAGAGCAAAAATAATTGCAACTGAATATCTTATTTCTGCAGAAAAGAAATCCATAAACATAGAGTCTTTCACTTAATTAAATGAGGATTTAAATTCGTGCTCCCACTGAATGAGCACTTATAAGTATACTCCCATTAGTACAAAATATCATCAAATGATCTCATAACCATATGAGCAATGTGCTCTTGAAAGACCTTTGGTGGTAAACCTTTGATAAGCGGATCCGCAATCATGGAGTTTGTGCCAATATGCTCTATAAAAACTTGACCACTCTAAACACTTTCTTTAACAACTAGGAAATTGATGTCTATATGCTTGGACTTTTTTGAGCTCCTATTGTTGTTAGAATACAAGACTGCAGACTTGTTGTCACAAAATAGCTTGAGAGGTCTTTCATTTCCATCCACAATTCGTAGCCCTGTGACAAAATTTCACAACCATTTTACATGATTGGATGCTTGATAATAAGCTATAAATTCAGCTGCCATGGTGAAAGAAGCAATAAGTGCCTGCTTAGCACTTTTCCAAGAGATTGCTCTTCCAGCAAGCATGTGAACCTAGCCCGAAGTAGATCTACGACTGTCTTGGCATCCTCTAAAGTCGGAGTCTGAATACCTGATGATCTCTAACTTATCTGACTTCTTGTATGTGAGCATGTAATGCATTGTTCTTTGGAGATATCAGAAGACTCGTTTGGCTGCAACCCAATGATTTGTCCCTGGATTACTTAAATATCTACCTAGTACCCCGATAATATACACAATGTCTGGACGCATACAAACCTGGGCATACATTAGATTTCCCACTGCTGAGGCATAAGGAATCTTTTGCATTTCTTTTGTTTCAAAATCATTCTTAGGGCATTAGTTGAGACTAAACTTGTCTCCCTTAGCCACAGGGGTGCTTCTAGTTTGCAATTTTGTATGCCAAACCTTTTAAGTATCTTTTCAATATAGTCCTTTTGTGATAATCCAAGAATACCTCGAGAACGATCTCGATGTATCTGAATCCCTAATACAAAAAAAGCTTCGCCAAGATCTTTCATTTCAAATTTTGTTGATAGAAATTTCTTCGTTTCTTGCAATAAACCTATGTCATTACTGGCAAGTAGTATGTAAATGACATATAAAACCAGAAAAATGTGTTTACTCCCACTGAACTTATGGTATATACAATCATCAACCATATTCATCTCAAAGCCAAATGAGATAATAACCTGATGAAATTTATAATACCATTGACAAGAAGCTTGCTTTAACCCATAGATGGATTTCTTTAATTTGCAAACCATATACTCTGCATCTACAGACACAAAGTTTTCTGGCTGCACCATATAAATTGTCTCATGAATATCACCATTGAGAAACGCAGCCTTTACATCCATCTGGTTTAACTCTAAATCAAAATGTTCCACTAATGCCATAATTGTCCTAAAAGAATCTTTCGATGTAACCAGAGAGAAAGCCTCTTTATAATCAATACCTTCCATTTTAGTGAAGCCTTTTGCAACAAGATGTGCTTTATACCTTTCCATATTACCTTTCGAATCCCTTTTGGTTTTAAATATCCATTTGCAACCAATGGGTTTCATACCTTCAGGCAATGGGACAAGTTCCCAAACATTATTATCTTTCATTGACTTAATTTCTTCACTCATTGCATCGATCCACTTTTGAGAATTAATACTTTCCATGGCTTGATGGAAGTTGATCGGATCATTTTCTGCTAGTCCATTGTCATCCTCATGTTCTTAGAGAAAGGTGATATAGTCATCAGAAACTGTACTTCTCCTTTCTCTAATGGATCTCCTTAATGGCACTTGTTCTTGAGGTTGTTGAGTTTGTTGTTCAGGAATAATGTAATGATCTTGATTGGGGAGATTTTTAACATTGTCTTATAGGTTTGATATTGCTTCTTGAACAACATCAAGAATACGAACTTGATCATTGTCATTAACAATCATAGGAAGTGGAACAGATTCTTCTTCAAAGACAATGTCTCTAACCTTATTTCTCCCCTCAAACTCAATATCCTCAAAGAAATAGGCATTTCCCGTCTCAGAAATTGATCTTGAAGTGGGATCATAAAATTTATACCCTGAGATCGTTCAGAATATCCAACAAAGTAGCAACTGACCGTTCTTAAGTCTAGTTTCTTCTCATTTGGCCTATAAGGCCTTGTCTCAGCTGGACAACCCCAAATGTGTAAATGTTTTATTCTAGGCTTTTTACTAGTCCATAATTTATAAGGAGTTTTGGCCACTACTTTAGTTGGAACTCTATCAAGGATATAGGCTACAGCTTTTAATGCCTCTCCCTAGAGTAATTCTAGTAAGATAGAGTGACTATTCATACTTCTTACCATATCTTTTAATGCTCTGTTTCATCTCTCAGCAACACCATTCATGCTAGGAGTACCTGGCATGGTATACTGTAGGACGATACCACATTCCTCTAGGAATTTGGCAAATGGTCCTGGACGTTGTTCACCTGATCCATCATATCACCCATAGTATTCACCACCACGGTCTAATCTGATGGCCTTAATACTTTTACCAAGTCGGTTTTCAACCTCAACCTTAAATGCCTTAAACATGTCCAATGACTGAGATTTCTCGTGTATTAGGTAAAGGTGGCCATAACATGAATAATCATCTATGAACGTAATGAAATATCATTGACCATTCGATGAAGCCAAAGGGAGAGGTCCACAAATATCTGTATGCATGAGTTCTAAGACGTCTGAAGATCTGTTGGCAACTAACCTCCTTTTGTTTGTCTGTTTCCCCTTAATACACTCAATACAAACTTGAAAGTCTGTCAAATCAAGAGAATCAATAATTCCATCTGACACAAGTCTTTCAATTCTTTGTTTAGATATATGCACTAAATGATTGTGCCAAAGTGAAGCAGAATTCTCATTGGTTAATTTGCGTTTAATACCACATGAACTCACGTGTAAGGTTTCATTGAAAGAGGCAATAGAATCAAGCAAATACAGGTTGTCATAAAAGGTCAGATAACCTGTGAACACCCAATTTTGTCCAGACCATAACTAGAAAACCCAAAAATTTGCATAAGTTTTGAATTTCCTTTGTTTCTTTTATTTATTTCATTTATTTCTTCAAGCCCATTTCAAAAAGACAAAAAATTGTGTTCAACCCATTTCAGTTGTCCAATTCATTTTCATTTTTTGTTGAAGCCTACACTTTGATTTTTATTAATTTAGATTTAATATACAAATGTAAAAAAAAACATTGGATCCTTTCTTTTTCTTTTAGCCACTTGTCCAAAAAACAAAAGAAAGGGCATTGGATTCTCTTTTCATTCTGGCCGTTTCTCAAAAGGGAAAAGGAAACAGTGGACATCATGATGAGCTCCTCTCCCCGATGACATTTTTCTTCTTCCTTTCATGATTACAACTAATTGTAAAATGAGATTGGTAATAATTGTTTTTTACTATAATATCATATATTCATCTATTATCACGGAAGAGGGGAGGAATTAGCAAATTTTAAAACACGATACACAGAAAAATCATAAAAAAAAACAGAGAGAAATATACAAGAAATCTGTAAAGGAAATCTGCAACAACCCAGCAAATAACAAGAACAGAAGCAGGTATTTTTTTTAGCAAAAAAAGAAAGGGCAAAAGACAGAGAGGCCACGGCTTCCCCCTCCATTGCCGTGACCTCCTCATCTTCCTCTACAAACTCCTCTCCCTTCTCTTCATCCTCCACCATGAGCACCACCACTTGAGCTAGCCACCGCACCCACCACCATCGGCCGCCTCAACTCCCCTTCACCATCTTCTTCCCCTCAACACCATCATCATCATCCCTCAACTCCTTCCTCTACCAAACACCAAAACCACTACGGAGTCATCCCTTTCCCTTCGAACTAACCGCAGCTCCCTTTCTACCGGCCTCACCTAAGCCTCACTAACCAACCAGATGGCCGTATCTCTTTCCTCTTCATGAGCATATGTGGCGGATTGGTCTCCGTCTGGCTTTGCCGAACCCCCATCAACCAGATCCACCTCCGCTGTGTGGCCGCCGATCCTCTCCACTAGCCGCGGCTTCCTCACGCGAGCTCCCTCAATCTCTCTCTATAGCTCTCCCTGTCTCCGTGTTCCCTCTCTCATCTTTGTCTCCATCACTCTTTTTCCCTCAGTGAGTGTATAAGAGAAAATAATATCTGAGTGTGGATGTGTGAAAGAGACAGGGTTTTAAGTGTTTTATTTTTTTTAGATCGTGTGTGTGTGCGTGAGAAAAGATAGTGCTTAGTGTGTGGTTGTGTGTAAGAGAGGGAGAGAGTTTGGTAAGTGTGTATGCACACGAGAAAGACTTTTTAGTAATTAAGACTTTTTTTAGTTTAATTATTTTATACGTTTTGTTTAATTATATGTTTATGTTTATATTTATGAATTGTTTTTGTTTTTATTTAGTTTAATTGCATTGTGTATATATGTTTTGATTAAATTCATTACATAATTGTGTTTACTTTACTTTTTTTTGTGTTCATATGTTTTGACTAATTTAATTGCATAATTGTGTTTATTTTGCTTCTTTTTTAGTTTAATTACTTTATGTTTATATGTTTTGTGTAACATCCTAATTTTTAACCCAATACTCTTAGAACGTATTTAGGTTAAACATTAGTCTATTACTCTTTTAGTCTCATTCTAAAAGAAAATACTTAGCGAAAAATACGGGTAAATTTTTTTTTTTTTGGAACATAAAAGTAAAGTAAAAGCCACACATACATATAAGGTCAACCTTGTAAAGCATAACCGGCATAAAAGAGAGCATACAAAAGAAACATCATGTAATCATCATGATAGCAGTCATCTATTAGCACACCATAGTAGTTAATACATGAGGATAATGAACTACCCGCCCATGAAAGGCGAGTTAAGTTCAAAACAAACATAAAGTACAAATTGGAACTGCGAATACATCGGAAAGAAAAATACAACAGAAACCATATCTACCCTAGTGTACCTAAGATGGATAACCTCTAGAACAAAAGAAGGTTACCCTAAACTAGTGGTAGTGTGTGTGCACTAACTATCCCCAAGAGTCCTACTGCTGGTAGTCCGGATAGGGTGGGACATAGCCGATCCACGGACGAAGCTCGTCGGGAGTGGGCACACGGGATGCCTGAGCATGAGCGCCACGTCGGGGCTGCATGGCTGGCCTCCGTGCCAATCTCGGTTGTATGACCGTCTCCTCGCTACCATCCACCCTCAGAGGGGGAGTGGGGGTAAAACTCTCGGAATAGATGTAGGTAGGTGAATCTTCCGACAGGTCAATCTCTGAGTGCCTGGAGCGGGGAACATAATCTGGGAGGTCAGAGATGGCAGATGCGGTGGTGTACGTACAAGGGATCCTTTTATTATGCGTCTGCGCACGCTTGAAGATCATGTTGTTGCCGAAAGGGGAAGTCGAAGAAAAGCAATAACTATGTACAAGGTGTGCGAAGGGGCGTCCTAAAAACATGAAGACTTGGACGGTGCAGCTCCCCTCAAAATGATATGATCGGTGTTCCAAGTCGAAAGGAACCTCTCGGGTGGGGGTGTCAATGAACGACACGAAAGTCGCCATCGAGATCTTAAGATGCGGCGGAAAGAAAAAAAAAGAGTGAGAATCTTACTAAAGAATCTCAGTAGGGAATCTCTTGTCTAAGTGACATTGCTCACATCCTCAGGAACCTTAGGTTTATTTTAAAAAGGTGTGCATATATATGGTTTGTTATTAGGTTTTAAACATAATTATCCAAGGTCCGTTCATTTTAGGATGAATCTTAATGTCATGTATGGAACATATCAAATCATGAATGCATGGCAATACTTATGTAGGAAGATAATAGAGTACATCATCAAGCAATATCATATAAGTGGCGTAAACTGGCATGTAACTTTTCTCATGAAACTTTCTCTTTCTTCAACTCTGTGACATTAAACTTTTTACTTTACATCATGGGGGCCACCCTAAGTTATGAGCTCATACCTAACTAGTCGTCACTAGTTCTTACTTATCCCTCTTAATAAGCGTATCATAAAAATCTAAACTTCTAAAGTATGGGCTAAGGGGCATAAGGATCACCTATCATAACCTTTAATTCGGGGAGTCCATAGGAATATTTCCGTCTTTGAAATGCAATTACTAGTAACTAGTACACGGTTATTTATCTGCTCTAGCAAGCTCGATAACAATACCCTCACAGTTTTGTTCCTGGGGGTGCTCGGCTAAACCAGTGTCACCCAGAACGCGTCTCAATGCTATGTCATATTTGTTCTTGGGCGTGCTCAACTAAACCGGTGTCACCCAGAATATATCTCAATACATCTATCCTTTGGGGGTACTCGGCTAAACCAGTGTCACCTAGGACGTATCTCATGGAGTTTTTTTTTTTAAAAAAAAAACTTTTCTTAAGTCCTCAAATTTGACGAAAATTTGGCAGCGTAATGGTAGTGCACCAGATTTCTTTCAAATTTTCTTTATGCTACAAGAACCTACAGTGCATGTATTTTCACACTCAAATTACAGGGTCATAACAAATCACCAATGTCATACAATATATCTACTCATGGTGCATGCGTCATCACATCATAACTTGAGTTAATGAATTCATGTTGCTCATAAGGTAAATACGCTCATGATCCAAGAGTGGTCATTCATATCTCAACAATTTATATCATGCAAAATTCATAGATTCATGGTAAACAAGATCATGAGTTCATATCATACAAAATCATAAATTCAAGTAACACAAGGTCATAGCTTTATGCCATTCAAGTAGGGAAAAAAATGTCTACTGCATTCATTAGGTTCTGGTAATCAATTACACAACTTCGAGTTTTAAAAACAGGAGAGTTGAGGGTTCTAGTAATTGACTACATAGGCCTTGTAATCAATCATCACTGTTGCATTCTTGGGCCCCAAGAACGTCTGAGTAATCGATTACATGGAATGATAATCGATTACTAGAGTTCAGAATGTGTAATCGATTACATGATGTTGTAAGCGGTTACTCTGGCCAAAAGTTCATTTTTGAACATGAAAAAACTCTCTGGTAATCGATTACATGGGCCTTGTAATCGATTACCAGTAACTTCAAAACACCAAAATCCAAGTTTAAAACACGAAATCATGCTTGTGACATCCTTTGAGTCTACCTATGCTTAAGAAAACCCTAAGACATAGATTATTGGCACTTGTAACTAGATGAAACTCACACTAAGCTCATCATCATCACATGGCCGAATTGTGCATTCAAAAGAATGCTTCCATATCCAACTTTTCCTTGAGATAAAAGGGACAAGTCTTTGAGCTCTAGAAATCTTAAGGTGATAACAAGAACCTAAACATGATATGCACTTCATTTTATTCTTCATTAGAAAAGTAAAATGAGGGCTCAAATTAAATATGAGATGCAACTTCATTCTTATATTTACTTTTAGGTGGTGACTTAAAAAGTAAATATGCTAGACAAGGAAATGTAAATGTGAATGCAAGTCCATATCTTTATTTTAGTGCTCTAGGCTCCACAAGAATCGACTTTAAGGCCAAAATAGGCGAGCTTCAAGATTAATCATTAGGTGATATGAAGATGCAAGCTCTTGTTTTAATCTTTAAGTTTTTAGGTGATGGCTTGAATAGTAAACATGCTAAGCAACGAATGTAAATGTGAGTGCAATGTTCATTTTATTCTTTGCTAGAGCTCATTCAAGACTTTAAAGGATTATAAACCTCAGTTCAACACATATCTTAACAAAGCAAAGTGAGCTTTACAGTTCTTTGTACCATGGTTTCAAGGAAACCTTATGGTTTTGAACATCATCATCACGCTCAAGGAAATGGATCAAGAGATTAAAATATCAAACAACCTTTCTTTAGATTCAAAACCAGGGTAAGGAAAAAAGAAAGGAAAAACCGAAATGTGTTAGGATCAAAACTAAGTTTCAAGCTTTAGAGATTTCTCAAATAATAACCATAGGTCCATTATCTTGAAACCTCATCATCCAGCTAAGAAGATTTCCTTTCAAACCAAGCCTCATAGCCAAAGATAAAAAAAGAGAAAAGAGTTTTGAACTAAGAAAAAGTAGAACTTTTCATAATAAAACATCAACATGAAAGTTAGAACCTTTAAAGAACAAAACCATCATGGAAGGTAGAGAAGGCCTTGAAGGCCGAAATGAGAAGAGAAGAAGAGAAAACTAAAGAGAAAAGCCCAAGAAGATTCATCAAAACAACATTATAATCCAAGAACAAAGCATATCAAAGTAAAGAAAAGAGTTTAGAACAAGCTCCCTACCTTAGATATGTTTCTTGATTGAAAGAGGGATTGACCTTGTAAAGTAAATGGAGGAGGAGAAGAAGAAGAAGAAGGAGAACTCCTTGAAGTTGAGAGAAAGAGAGTCTTTGGGAGGTGCAAGAAAAATGAGCAAAGATTCTTGCAAGCTCCCTTGGTGCCTATTTATAAAGGAAATGAAACATGAAGGGGGTGAGAATGGAGGAGGAGTGGCACCACTTTTTGGGGGGAAAAGAGGGAGAGAAAAATATCTCTTGGTTGTGTCATTTCAAGGTAAGGTTGTAGGTATGGGCTAAGTATGGTGTGGCATGCTTCTTTGAGTGTTTGAGCGAAAAAACTTGTGATGCATGGGGGATGAGGTGGTGCCATTCTTGGGGTATCCAAGGGGGAGGAAAATGTCTCATTTAATTGTGGTTTAGTGATGTGTTTAGGTGTATCTTTGATTAGGCTTAAGATTAGGAGTTTGTAGTTAAGCGTTTAAGTGAAAGGATGAGTGATTAAGGCTATTTAGGGCATGATTAATGAGTACTCTTGCCCATTAGTGAAGTCAAATCATATTCAATTAAGATCATCAATCACATCCTTGGTTCCTTAAATCATGGAAATTGGAATAGGAAAAACATTATTCAAGATTCTATGACTTAGAGTCTTGAGTTAAAAAGAGATTTTAAGTTTAATCTAAGCAATTTTAGGTTCTAATTAACTTTAATAAATCATTTTGACTCTAGATTAATTATGAAAATTAATTAATCTTTGATTAGAGCCTAATATTCTTAGGTTTGCTTAATCACGTCATTAAGCTCAAAATTACTATTCTAGGGGTAAAATCGTAATTTTGCACAAAAACTACCTGGGACCACCGGGACTTAAACAAACATGCCCAGGCTCATAAAAACATCATCTTAAACCCTTCGGGACACTCTAGGCTCAAACGGCATTTATACGTACGTAAAAATGCTATAAGGGTACTTTGGTCATTTTGACCCGAAAGCTCAAATAAAGAGATTTTTCTGCTCTCTTAACATTCATTCACATACAATCCCCTTTGAACATTGATTTCACCCTTCGAGGACTGTCGGGTTGACTATCCTCAAATTCCGAGTGGAAAATGACCTCAGGGGCATTTTGGTCATTTTTGCTCAAACAGTAAAAATCGGGGTGTTACATTTTGTTTAAATTAATTGTGTAATTATGTTTATTTTGATTTTTTTAGTTTAATTACTTTATGTTTATGTGTTTTTTTAAAATTAATTATGTATTTATATTTATGAATTAACTTTTGTCAGTTCCTATTAAAATTAGAGTTTTGTCTAAAAAAATATGAAATAAAACAAAAATATGTTTTTTTTATTAATAAATAGTATTTTTTTAAAAAAAATCTTTTATATTTGTACGATGTTCAATAATAGTGATTGAATGGCAAATGTTATCTTCACTATTTTTGAATCATAAGGGTTCATTGAGTGGCCTAATGCCAACTTGAATTCTGTGCATAAATGGATTTTTATTGATTTAATAATTAAAGTTTCTTTCTTTCAAAATTAAAATTAATTAATAGATTTTTTATTTGATTCATCCTTTCAATTAAAATCTGCAAACTCAGAATCATTTGCTTTAGAACTACGTGACTTTGAGTTTCCCATTGCACTAGGGAATATATAGGAGTAGGCGATTCTGATCCTTATCAAGCCAAAATTAAATTTTCAAAATATTTATTATTTTCTTTTACTTGTAAATAATATTTTTTAAGGGGTTATTAATTAATTTGCATAATTTACTAAGGTACCATCTAAAGACGGATGTATTAGGGCTGCGTGGAATTAAATATCTACCATTTCCTATGTATAACCGACTCCCGAACTCAAATCTGGTTTCAAAACCACTTTTTAAAATAAATGGGTATTTCCATGTTTTCACAATTTAAATAAACTTGGCGACGACTCCATAATTTTCAAACAATAAACTCTTTTCAGATCCTGCTATGATCTCTATGCAATGTAACCTGTACCAATAATATTTGAATTTTGAAAAAGACTAATATGATTGTTTCTAAATGAACAGAAATAACCAGATTTGTCCAAAATAGAAACAGAAACCAGATTTCGTCTAAAAGATGGTACAACAAATGTCTCTTTCAAATCCAAATAAGATCCAATCTTTAACAATAATCTAAAAGTCCCTATCACCTTGACTTCCACTGATTTTCCATTGCCCACATAGATGAATCTTTCAGTATCATTTGGCTTTCGACAATTCAGGCAACCCTGGATAGACACACTTACGTGAGTAGTAGCACCGGAATCTATCCATCAAGTGTGTCTAGGTACTGAAATCAAATTAACCTCAGAACAAACAAAATGGAGAAATGTACTTTTCTTTGCATGCCAAGTGTGATATTTGGCACAATTTTTCTTCATATATCTTGTACTCTTACAGAAAAAACAGCCAAATTCCTCATTTTGTTTTTGCTGTTGTTTCTCCTGAGGTGCAGCATTTGCAGCTTCTTTATCCTCTTTCTTTTCATATTCTTGTCCTTAGAGGTACTTGCCAAGTAAGCACTTTTAATCTTTTCTTGCTTTAGTCTTTCTTCTTCTTGTACATAGTGAGAAATGAGCTCATTAAGAGACCATTTGTCCTTTTAGCAGTTATAATTGACCTTAAATTAACTGAATTGTGTGGGAGGAGAAATTAAAACTAAATACACGAGCAAATCATCAGATAGCTCTAACTTTAGTGCCTTTAGTCTGGAAGCAAGATGAGACATTTCCATGATGTTCTCCCCTATATTTCCTTTTCTTGTATAATTCATGAAATTAAGCTCGATAAAATCGTACTTGTTTCAGCCTTATCGCTTTTAGCAAAGCGTTTTTCAATTCCCTCAAGAAATTCCTTGGCAATGGTTACCTTTTCGGACACAATGCCCCTAAATGCTTCTGAAACACCACGCTTGATGATCATGAGACTCATGCAATTTGAATGATCCCACTTCTCAAAGTCCTGTTTTTCCTCAATGGAACTTTTATTCATAGGAGCAGTGAGTTGTTCAATCCCTAATGCAAGGCCTAGATCCATGCAATCAAAAATGATCATCACGCTTTTTTTTTTCCAGTCCTTAAAGTTACTCCCATTTAACATGAGAATAGAGTTGGTGTTGCCAAATACTATAGAAGCATATGCATTAACCGAAAAATAGAACAAAACAACATGATCACACATGCTCCAAATCATATAGATAAATTCAAATAATGATAGGGCCCATCACAAGATACCTAGCACAACATTAATATTTAGTCTTTGGACAGAAATATAAATTTGTAAGTGGTACTCTTGGTGTAGTAATTAAATACTGACGATAAATCCTGTCAAATTATAAGTCTATCTTTGGATCAACTTATTATTCACAAAGAACCTGACAATCATCACATATTTATTACCACAGGTGAGTGCATGAAATTTGGCCAAATACATACCTTCCTTTGGGTTGATCAATACTCGCAGAAATTTCATTATTACAATCATCCTTATGTTCCAAAATAAATTGACTTAGGCAAGAGAGGCTATTTTGGCAATATGTTGCTTTAGTCAATTTATTTCAAAACCCTCAGAATTGTTATCAAAGTAAAACTTCAATAAAACAAGAACTGGAATACACATAATTCTCAATACAATTATAATAAAAAAAAATACATATGTGGTACTCCAAATATCAACAAGACAAATCCTTATTTGTAAATAAACAAATAATTAAAGCTTTTGCTTTTACGCATCAACATGCTAAAAGACCAAACAAGAGTGACAACTCATATGCCAAACAAAAAAGATTCAACTTTTACTTTTAAGCCTAAATTGAAATCCAAACATCAACAAAAAGGAAATCAATTATTTCTCAATGATTCAATTATGGACTGCTCTGATACTACTTGTTAGAAATATAGTTCTTTGCAACCCCAAGATCATCCATGTTAAATCATGAAGAAAACAAATAGATTGATTGCGGAATCGTACCTGAATCCATAGAGAACGACTGAAGTTTGGGTTTGTGGTTTTTGGCCTTCCAAGTTGATACGTATGCTAGAGATGGCGGCTCTTTCTTATCTGATGATGGGATGCCAGGAAAAGATGTGTACGTATAACTTAGGAACCATAACCTTTTATATCTTTGTAAACCCTAGTTTCTAATTCAGCCCAATATAAAATTAGTAATTGGGTAATCATGATATCTACACATAATAAGCCCACACTTAATGAGATAATTTGGGCTCATTAACTTATCTTTATCAGATCACTTTAATTTAGGCCAAACTTTATAATAGCACAATATACAATTATATATATACAGTCCATGGATTTTACACTTCAGTTGTGTTTGTTTGTAATTTGATGCTTGATTAATTATTCTCTTGTTGAAATAATATTTTGATGCTTGATGGTGAATATTTTGCCATATGTAGGATTTATCATAAATCCAGGTTTATATTAGTTTGCAAAATGTTTTTTTATTCTCGACAACACTATTCTAGGAAAAGTTATTCCCAGGAATATAATATAAAGGCATTTGGATGCAAACTGAATGTTAAGCAGCATTATCGGGGAATATGACCCATTTTTCCTTAAAAAAAAAACCCATAACAAAATGGTGTCGCTGGGCAATGGTGGTGATTCGATCTTGATTGACATGTCTAGCGCCAATCAGTGGCCTGAACTCGGTGGTCGATGGTCTAGCATCGATCGGTGGTGGTCTAACGTCAATTGGCGATGGTCTGCACATCGTCATTGATGGTCCGAACTCCATCATTGATGGTCTAACGCCGGTCGATAGTGGTTTGTCGCCGATCAATGGTGGTCTAATGCCTATCGATGGTTGTTTGCACTAATCAACAATGGTCTAACGTCTATTGGAGGTGATTTGGCCTTGATTGGCAATGGTTCAATCTCGATCGATAATGCTCCACCCTTAATAAAGGTTTAAGATTTGAGGGCAATTTAGTCTTTTCATTTTAAGAAACATTCCCTTTCCATGGGAATCCAACATTCCCATGGAGGAGGGTGAGAGTAAAAATGTGCTTATTTTCATTACCAGGAGTACAATTTTTTGAGGATTGTTTTTTTTTTATTCGTGAACCAAACATGAGAATCTTCCATTCTCATCCTCATATTCCTGGGAATGTTAAAACATTTCATGAACCACACACTGCCATATGAGTAAATATCGACAACTATATATCATTTTTGAAAAATATGATTGTTAATATAATATAATATAATTGAACAATTACATTAAGAAAATTCATTGTTTATGAAAAGTTATTCAATAAAGTAAGTTTACATGATTTACTTTTGAAATAAATAAATCTACATTATATATTCATATTATGGCTTATATTCCTTCCAATTTTTAATTTTCATGCTTCTTCTTCTCAATCTTTTGTAGGATGGCAATGCTATCTATAAGGCTGGGACATGCCCCAACTCTAGTCCTCGTTTTGAATTTCGCCTCATCTCTATCCATCCCTATCCATATTCAAGCCATTATTTGTGATGTTTCTGGTCCACATGTCCTTGGATAAGTCTCATATAGCCTTTGAATATCTCAAAAACTGTCAAGTTATAGAAAATCATATTTTTGCTGAAGCCTGCATTTTTCTGTGAAGATAGGTTCACTGCAACGAGCAGAGATATTAGGCAGGTTCGCTGTAGCAAGGACCCTCAACGTTGACAAACGTCTAAAATTATGCAATTTCACTAAAATGCTCACTCTCCCTATATAAACCCCTCCCATGCATTTTTACCCCAAAACTCTGAACCTTAATCATTCCAACTCCTTCTTCCATCTTCTCATTCCATTCCTCTCTCAATCCTACCTCCTCCAAGCTCCAAGGTAAGGATTGTTAATGGTTTATGTTTAGTTTTCTATCTTCTCCTACATATCTAATGTTTTTTGTTGTTGTAAAGTTTGGCTACTCTTCCGGTGTTCATAGAGTTGTTTTAGTAAGCTCATGTTTTACTCATGTGTCTATGTTGCTCTATGGCAGTTGTTGATATCATTCTCAACTTCAAAGGTCAATGGGATAGTATCTATGCACTTTTGGCTTGAAACGGTAAATGAATTTATACTCATGACTTTATTTTCGATTATTATAGCTATGTTCTTAATGTTATGATTGCTATATATGAATTTAGAAATAAAAATATGCCATGAATATGATTTTACAAAGTATGCCAAGTTAAGAAGTATTATGAACCTTGAAGTAAATCATGTAAAATATATTTTATAAAACTATGGGACCATGATTGATTGTTGTATGCCATGAAAATGTTTTATATACTCATGAAATAATTTATTGGAAAATTCATGATTTAGTAAGTTTACAAAAGTTGTTAAACACATTTTTTAGGATTTATGATATTACCAGGTTTTCGAGACTTGGGATTTCAAATTATGCTTTTAGAATACCAAGTTAAGTTATATTGGAAAAATATTTAGCAAAGTATGATTTATCTTCATGAATAGGTATGCAGGGGTGTCAAAATGGGCCAGCCCGCCTCGTTTAGGCCCGCTCTGTAATGCCCCGATTTTTCTGTCTGAGAAAAAATGACCAAAATGCCCCTGAGGTCATTTTCCACCCGGAATTCGAGGATAGTCGACCCGGCAGTCCTCGAAGGGTCAACTCAATATTTGAAGGGGATTAGATGGTTTTTGAATGGTTTCGGAAATGAAAATCTCGTTTTCTGAGGCTTGGGGTCAAAATGACTAAAATACCCCTATAGTGTTTTTACGCGGGTATGAGTGTCGTTTCATCCTGGAACTTTCCTAGAAGGTTTAAAATGATGTTTTTATGTGTTTAGTGACCTCTGTTTGAGTCCCGGTGGTTCTGGGTAGTTTTTGTCAAAAATTACGATTTTACCCCTACATAGTGCATTTTGAGTCTAATGATATGATAAGCAAAACTTAAGCAATATTAGGCTCTAATTAAAGATTAATAAATTCTAATTACTAATTTTGAGTTAAAATAATTAATTGAGGTTAATTAGAACCTAAGATTGCTTAGAGAAACTCAAAACTCTTTTCTAGTTTTAATTTTTTGAGAAAAGAATCTAGAAATAGTGTTTTCTCTCTCCAATTCCCTAAATCAAGGAAACATGTTGGCATTGGATTCCAAGTTAATGAAATTTGACTTCATTAATTTAGAGAAACCACCCCCTAATCTAGTCTTATATGGCCCTAATTACCTACTTACCTACCTAAACACTTAGTCACAAAACTCTAATCTTTGGCCTAATCAAATACTACCCCTAAGCTTACTCTTAATACACATTAAATTATGATTTTCCTCCCCTAATTAAGAAGAAAAATCGCCACTCCTCCTCCTCCTCCATTTAAAAGGATTAATTTATTTTAATTCCAAATCAGAGGCCATACTTGAAGCCATGCTTTAGGCCATACCTCGCCATATCTTAAACCATACCTTTGAATGACCACATGTAAAAGATATTTTCCTTTCTCCCCCTATGGCCATGAAAATTTCGGCCACCCCCTCCATTCATGCACCCTTGATGTTGTTTTTCTATAAATACCATGCTTGGAAGAACTTGGGCACCTTTTGAGCATTTGCTAAGTATAAGTTTCAAGGAGCATTCTTAAGCTTCTCTTGTTTTCTCCAAGAGTTCTTTTCTTCTTTATCTTCTTCATTTCCACCAAAGAGCCATCCCTCACAACCTTAAACCACCAAACAACCACCCTAGATCACCATTCAAACACATAAGCTTTCATTCTTACACATCAAGCTCACACAAAAACTTTTCCTTCCTTTTTCCTCTTCTTTGGCCAAAAATCCAAGGACTACTTGGAATCAAGTTTTCTTCTCTTTTCACTTTAAGAGACAAGCTTTCCTCTTCACCACTTGGTAAGGATGTTGTTCTTTAAAGTTTTGTCCATTAAAGCTTTGATGAAAATGAGTTTTTGTTAGTTTCTCTTGGCTTTTAGAACATCTTTTCTTCTCTTTGATTTTCGGCCTTGGAGCCTTTCTTTTAAAAGAAAATGTTGGCCTAGATGATGAGGTTTCAAGATAATGGTCCTATGGTTATCATTTGAAAAAACCTCTAAAGCTTGAAACTTAGTTTTGATCTTAACACATTTTGGTTTTTCCTTTCTTTTTCTTCAACTTTGGTTTTGGTTTCCTTCTTCCTTTTATTTCCTCTAGGCTTTGGCCTTATTTCCTTTTCTTTGATGATTCAAAGTTTTGATTAAAGAAAATTGTTAGATGATTTGAATACCTTAAGCCCATTTTCTTGAGCTTGATGATGATGTTCAAACCATAGGGTCTCTTTCAAAACCTTGGTACAAAGAACTCTAAAGCTCACTTTGTCTTATTAAGATATATGTTGGATTGAGGTTTATATTCCTTTAAAGTCTTGTATGAGCTCTAGTAAAGAATATAAATTGAACTTGCATTTATATTTACATTTCTTGCCTAACATCTTTACTTTTCATGCCATCACCTAAAGATTAAAGATTAAAACAAGAGTTTGCATTTCCATAGCACCTAATAATTAATCTCGAAGCTTGCCTATTTTGGCCTTAAAATCGATTGTTGTAGAGCCTAGAGCACTAGAATAAAGAATTGGACTTGCATTCATGTTTACGTTTCCTTGCCTAGCATATTTATTTTTCAAGTCACCACTTAAACGTAAAGATAAGAATGAAGTTGCATCTCATATTTACTTTGAGCTCTCACTTTACTTTTCTAATGAAGAATAAAATGAAGAGCTCAAAGACTTGTCTATTTATCTTAAGCAAAGGTTGGACATAGAAGCATTCTCTTGAATGCAAAATTTGGTCATGTGATGATGATGAGCTTGGTGTGAAGTTTCATTTAGTCACAAGTGCCCATAATCTATGTCTTAGGATTTTCTTAAGCATAGTTGAACTCAAAAAATGTTTTGAGCATGACTTTATGTTTTAAATTTCAACCATGAATGATTTTAAATAACTACTAGTCTTATTCATTTTATGATGATTTTAATGAAATAAATTAGTTTCCAAAGAGTTTTATTAGTCCTAAAATGGTCCTAAAAGAAACTAGTGATTTATGTGTATTGAAAATGAAATTTCATGCTTGATATGATGATGAATGAATTCGGTTCTACCCTGATGATTTGCTCACTGTTTGATGATGATTTTATTATGTTAAAATGAGTATAATCATGTATATTTGATGATAGAAGTGATTTGAGGAAGCTAGGAAAAACTAGTAACTAGAAAAGATGAAAAATGAGAATTCTAGAACACTTGGAACATAGAAAATTCTGTTTCTGTCTAGTGACCTTCTAAAGGAGAAATCATGGTTTAGAATTAGTTTATATGTGTAGGAATCTCTCATAATTGGTTTAGATTTAATTTATAGCGCCTTAGGCGAAGACGGGACATAAAAAGGGTCTAAAATATAGTTTCTAGAACCCCGTAATTGCAAGGTTTAAAAATTGACAATCTGTATGGACTTGTTTGGTTTTGCTCCTAAGCAAAAAAAATCAGTGAGAATTATTAGTTGTAAACCTATAGGTGCATAAAAGGTTAAAAACAGATAATCGGTTGGCTAGATTTCAAGTTTAATACCCGTAAGGGTCAAAGGCATGAAGCTTTGTGAGTTATATAACATAATGAAGTTCGTTAGTATTGATGCATATGTTATGAAGAATATGTTTATATGACTTTGATGGTTTAATTTTGAATATGGAATTATGATTGAATGTATATACTCTATATGTTTTGTGGCATGCTATGATGATAGTGAATTAATAAGCATGAAGTATTAAGTGATATGTCATGTTGGTATTTAAGAACATGTGTTTATGTTGCATTCATGCATTGCATGCCGAAACGCATTTCTCCTGCTACGGTGAGGAAAAAGTAAAACCGTGGGGGGTATGGACATCGAGCCTGCCGAAGCGAACAATATCATTGTGCACTGGATGCCAGTAGATGCGTTTCGAAGAAGAAATGATCCAATACGGAAATGATGTATTACCCCATATTAAATATAATGACGACTAGTTAGGATTGAGCTCATTTCTAGACAATGGGTGAGATGTAGTTTGGTGACTAGATTATCGCTTGGGCTAGTGAGTCGGTTGGATTTTTAGTGAATATGCTAAGAGGGTGGTATTTAAGAAAAAGAACTTAAGAGTTTGACTTATGAGAAAGATGTCACATGAAAAGTATTGTGCCCTTTTATTCCATGTATATGATTTATGTTTCTTCATGTTGTGCTCAAGTACTATGAATTTCATGTTAATGCCCATATGGTATTATCATGCATTCATCTAATATTTGTTGTATTCATGCATTAAGATTCATACTAAAAGATACGAGCCTCGGCTAATGGTATTTGAAAACTTAACAAATGAATCTTGTTTATGCCCACTATTTCATAATTAAACCCGAGGTTCCTAAGGACGTTGATGATGACACATGTGTAAAGAGGGAAGCCCTACTGAGATTCTTGTATAAGTTTATCACTCCCCCTATCTTTCTTTTCCATCTTCGTCTTCAGACAAGGTTGATGACGACGTCCGCGGATTGCCTTGAGTTGCCGACATGGAAGTAGCTCGATGGTCGAGAACAGAGTAGCGCAGCGAAAGCGGGGACATAGTCTTAGCTTAACCGCATTACAGTTATGTGTAGTTTTTTTGAATTGTTGTATGCTCAACCTTTATAGGTGAGCTCAATATATTTGATGTGGTATTGTTGTAGAATATTCCTATATCATTAAGACTATTAATATTGTTTGACTTGACATTTGAAGTTAATATTATGTGATGATATTATTTTGTTATGTATAATACTATATTCCATGATTATGTATGGTGTGATTACTTTTCTTGTACGGTATGGTTATGACGAATGTTAGGTTAGCGCGTGGCTCGCGTTTTGTTTTCAAGTTTCAAAAAGAAAAATTTATTCGTATTTTTTGCTGAGTATTTTAATAAAGAAAAGTTTTAAAGAGTGAGACTAAAAAAGTAATAGACTAATGGTTAACCTAAATACGTTCTAGGAATATTGGGTTAAAAATTAGGATGTTACATTTGTTCCGCCAAAAGCCCACAAAAAATGCGGAAGAGAGGGGCCGGCCTGCCAAAATGAAATGGGCTAGAATAGTTAGCCCAGCCCATTTTAGGCCCACCAGCCAGCCAAAAAATAAAAAATTTAAATAATATTTTTTATTTATGTATACCTAATTTTTCAAGGTCCATAATAACTATATATTAACTTGGACAAAAAAATATTATTGTTAATAGTGTTATTTTTGAGTTATGACACTATTTTATTTTTAAGTTTTAACTTTGAGTGAATAGTATCAACTGTATAATGTTATTGTATTCGTGATTGTACATATTTCTTACTTTTTTCTTTTTTTGGTTACATGTTTCTTACTTTTCTTACTAATAAATTATAATTTTTTTTAAAAAAAAAGACTTGGCCAGCGGGCCAAGCTCACCCCAACCCTCAAAAACCCACGGGTTAGGCGAAGCGGGTTGGACTTTTTTGGCGAACTCAAAATTTCAACATAGCTCGCTAAAAATGAGGGATTTGGCGGACCAACTTGGCAGGCTCAACCAGTATTGACATCTCTATAGATATGTTATTATGATTTTAGAATTGTGATTTTAGAATTATCAATTGTATGAAATTATGTCAACTTGAAATATGATTTTAGAATTTAAGTTTTATGTCAGTGAAAGAATTGAATCAAGTATAATTCACAGCAATTGTCAAAAATGTATTATGTGGATTTCTAAAATCACTATGATTATAAGCTGGTGATCCCCTAGACATGATTTTATTAACATAGTTATACTACAGTCAGATTATTAGAGTTATATGAATTCAGACCTTTCAAAGTTTTTAGAGTTCCCAAATTTATTTAATTTATCTGCAAACTAGTTTTATACGATAACTACAGAGAAGCAGATAGTGGGTTAACGAATGTAAGATCATTATTTTTGGTACCAAGTTGTCCACTAGAGGATAATTTCTCCCCTTAAGGGTATTTATAAAATAGAACCTAGTTAGGTTTCTGTCTTGTAAGAGCTCGTTAAGGGCCTTTTCAGAGTTTAGACATCAGAGTAAATGTTATTGTTATTATTATGAAGTATATTATTCATGTTTAGATATTCCTATTTCTCGAGTAATTACCACACCCTGTATTTAGAAAAGTTTTCCTTAAGTAACTGTGCATGTAGATATTAAAATGATTCTTGCTTGATGCATAATCATGTTGGTTGTCCTATGTGGGTGATAGGTGATAATCCACTTACTGAGCCCGATGACTCACGTCTTTTTCGGTTACAGATCAAGCTATTGTCTAGTCACCGTTTCTATAGACGAAGCCATTATAGTGGTAAGTTTTACTTTGCAATGGGGCTTAGTTAGGGTTATGCTAGAATTAGAATGCTTCAATAGATGTGCAGGTAGGATCCGAAAAATACATTCTATTTTAAGATTATGTATTTATTTTCAGAATTTATGTACATCCCTTTGTGTTTTTAGAATTAAGTATGGATTCGAAATGTAAATTGTGGTTAAAATGTATGTAACAAGCTATTTATGTATTCATGATTTAGTTTCAAGTATTAAACCGATTTTTAGATTATGAACAATATCATGGAATGAAATAGTTTATGTTTTTGCAAACTATTGTAGCCTTTATTGAATTAAAACAAGATAAATTCGTGATTTCATATGTTGAAATATTTCAGTTTTATGAGTTTTAATATTATATTCTATGTATGAAAATTATTTTAATTTAGGAGGCTTACGTAGGGACTCAGCCCCTCACGTGCCAGTTACGCTCCCAAATCGGGTCATGACTCGTGGAGATTTGAATCCCCACAGGTTTCCTAGAAAGATAAGTACTTTGAAATTCGAAATATAAATATTCATAATAACCAATATTACTGATATAACATAATTCAAATTAAAAATAAAAATATATACATAATGCAAATCTAATAAAAATAATTTAAAAATAAAAATGTGCTAAGTTTTTCATGGTATATATTTATATACATAAATGAATATTTAAATAATTTATATAAATAAAAATTTAACGGATTTCTATGGGGCGGATACCTCATTCCATGTCCTCGCCCTAATTAATAAATGAGGATGTTGCCTTATTCTATGGGAACTAAAATTGTCTTGTCTCATCCCATTGCTGGTAAACTCTTCATGTCCCTTTTTAGATTTTTTTTTTTAATCCCTAAGATAAAAGAGAGTGTTAATAATGGAATGGAAAAAAAAAAACTTTGTTTGAATGTTGTATTCATTCCCTCCTTGACTTTCAATTTGGAGGTGAAAAAATTATGGTTTTAAGTGGCAACAAAGGGACACATTGTTCGATACTAACCATGCCACTCACTTTGTATGTTTGGATTGATGGAATTAGGTGAAGTAGAGTGAAGTAGAATAGAATGAAATAGAGTATAGTGGAGTAGAGCAGAATAGAAAATTACTTTGGGGAAAAAGAATTTGAGGAGAATGGATGAAATTAGATGGACAGGTCGTTTGGAAAGGGGTGGAATTGAATTCTTTCAAGAATTGGAATTCAATTCCACCATTTGGAACAAGTTTTGATCCAAGAATTACAATGGAATTAGAATTCAATTCCACTCTCACCATCAAAAATAAATCAGACCAATTTAGGTCTGAATTGGTGAGGAAATTTATCTGAAAATTTGAAATTACCAAATTAGCCCTCCTTCCTATATAATGTCTTCTTCTCTTTTTTGTGCAGCAGCCACAACCCTATACCAAGAAGCCTTTCCCTGTTGCAACTTGAGAAGCCGTTCCTCCATTGCCGTCGTCCATCCATTGCCGTCGTCAGCTACTGGACCTTAAGCGCGCCGCCACCGCCGCATTATCAAATGGAGGTATGTAAAAAACTGGAGCTCTGAACCTTGTGCTCTGTTCCTTCCTCTCTTTTTTCGGTTTATGGTTATTCTAATCAAAGATTTGGAATGCATAACAACAATATTTAGGCCAAATCCCCCATCGTTGCTTGCCACCACCGGTTTGGACAAAGACCGCCACCACTGCATCATCAACCGGAGTTGGCCTAAGCATCATATGTTTTGGATATTGGTGACTTCAATATAAAAGAAGGCTATTGGTAGAAACTGAAAATCAGAGTTTATGTTTTATCCAACGAAAAGGAGCTCGGCTCCTTACAACAGAGGAAACCCTCTGGAAAGAACACACAAACAGTAGCAAAATATATGGGCAATAAGAATAGAAAGAGATACCAACGATGCAATGAGCAGTCTCCAATCCGAGGTCAAGTGGCCAGCCAAGTACCCAAGGCATTTATTTATTTTAATGAATAATTGGAGTTGGTAGTAAAATATTAAGTTTTGTTGATGAAGGGTAAAATAGTAAAAATAAATAAATCAATTTATTTTTTAATAGATTCCAAATCAAGGAATTCAATTCAATTCTATTATTCACTAATTTATTCCAAACATAAGAATTGAATTCAATTTATGATGGAATTCAACTTTTGATGAGATTCAATTCAATTCCATTATTTAAAACCTTTCCAAACATCCCGGGAATGAAATCTATATATTTCTATTCTATTTCATCCAAATTTTATAAATACAAATAATATAACAATTTAAAATCTTGCCCGAGTGCATTCCATCCGATCCCATTGATCCGTTTAGCTTTTTGGCTCATTCCATTTTCATACTCCCATATCATCATAGCCTAATCTTCATCTCTCTACTGCACCATGCTCTACTGTTAACCGATCCGGGTGAACCCGCTCTTACCCCGTTGATGTACCGGCTTTCGCGTACGGAGATCTGTTCCTTCATTCCATTTCATTGCTCTCGAAAGCAAAAACAAAAACAGAACATCATCTCCTTCCTGCCCCCTCCTCAACTCTCGCTGCTCTCTCTTGCGCCTCAGATCCCCACCCCATTGCCATCTCCCCAACTCACACATCAAATTCTAATCCTCCACCACCACACCACACCACCTAAACCAAACCAACCTGGGAAAAAAAGAAAAAAAGAGAAGAAAAAAGAACCTTCCCAAATTGAAATCACTCTCATCAGAATCCCAAAACAGCACACTAAACTCACCTATCTCCAACCCTATAAATTCCAGAGGCACCATTCGCAAATCGCAACTGTGATGCCCCTCACTCCCTGAAACCATGGACTCGCCACCTTCCCAAAAGCACCAGTGGGGAAGGTCACCAACAAGTACCGAATCCCCAACGAACAACAATTCCCGAATCCAGCAGCAGCACCGAAGCTCCTCATCATCCTCCCTCACCAAATCTAACTCCGACACCATCCAATCCCTCTCTTCCATCCTCAACAACCCCCACGCCTCCGACGCCGCCGCCTCATGGGTCGGCTGGTGGTCCTCCTCCACCGCCGTCTCGCCTCCCGACTTCGGCCCCATCGCCACCACCAAAGCCGCCTCCGAAATCACCCGATCCGACTTCCACACCTACCTCTCCCCAATCTCCGAACCCTACCACCGCTTCGAAGACATCCGCAACCACGCCTCCAAGGAGATCGGCGGCGATTCCTCCCTCGACGGCGGCGGCGGCGGCGGAGCGGGGGAAGCACTCGTGGCGTGCCTCCGCGAGGTGCCGGCGCTTTACTTCAAGGAGGATTTCAGGCTGGAGGAAGGAGCGACGTTCAGGGCGGCGTGCCCGTTCTCCGGCGCGGCGGAGAACCTGGCGCTGCAGGAGAAGCTGTCGCACTACCTTGACGTGGTGGAGCTGCACCTTGTGAGGGAGATCTCGCTCAGGTCGAGCTCGTTCTTCGAGGCGCAGGGGCAGCTGCAGGACCTCAACGCCAAGATCGTGGAAGGATGCGCTCGGATTCGGCAGCTCAAGGAGACGATTCGGCTCCTCGATTCGGATCTCGTCGAGTCCGCCAGCCAGATTCAGGACCTGAATGGCACCAGGACTAACCTCCTTGCGCTACAGCAGAAATTGAGGCTTATATTATATGTTAACCAAGCTGTCTCCGCTCTCAAATTGGTACTTCCTTTTTTTGGTTTTACATTTCTTTTTTTGCTTGATTTGGATGCATGAAAATGATTTTTTCGGTTGTGGAAGTGATTTAGTTTTGGCTGTGATCTGTTATTGGTTGCGCTGTGGCTAGTAGAGCAGTGATTTGTAGAGATTGAGGATACTCTTGGTGTTGTGAATGTAGGGTTTTTACTAAATAAGATTACATAGAACTTGTTTCAGCTTTAATCAAGTTAGGGAACGGGTTTTCTGCTGAATTGTGTGCCAGTGGTTCAATTTCTTGTTTTGTCGTATTGATTCAAAGTTGATCATTTTTGTTTGGTTTTTTGTGATTTCATTGTCTTGATTATTATTATTATTATTATTATTATTGTGAAATGGTGGATCGTTTTTACAAGTTGCTAGTGTTGATGGCTGGAGATCACGTTTAAGTTGATATATTTTGCTGTGATACAGCTTGTTGCATCTGCAGATTGTGCTGGAGCGCTGGATGTAATTGACGATTTGCAGCATTTGCTGGTATCATTTGCTTATCATATGAAATCTCGTCAATTCTGTTGTTACTGCCCTTTTTTCATGACCATGGCCTCGATTCCTTTCCTTTTTCCTTGTAAGAGCCTTACATTGATATGTCGTAGCTAGGATCCTTAGTCTGGCCTTATTATGATTTTAATTTGAGCTTCAGAGTAACCAATAGCTGATATTGATTTTGTTCTTGGCCTATTATGGACAGCCTAACCAACAGAAGTTCTTTATTTCATTTTAGTAGAAATAGTTAAGTATCCCGGGTAGAATGTGCCTGTATTCTCTGTTTTGATTATTCACTCCCAACAAGTATTTCATGTTGATTGGATTATGGAGGGTAATGATATTGATACACTTTAAAGCATTGAGATTACAAAGATGTCTATAATGATTTGATCTAGTTGGTAATCATTACATTTTAATTTCTTGATATGCTAAGGAGCCAACCTATGTTGCTTGTGTGTGTGTGTGTGTAAGCACTTAACACGTGTAGAACTAGATTCTACCAGTCCTGGTGTTTGACAGGTCAATGTTACTCTTGGTGTAATATATGCAGTCTTGGGATAAATAATACATACCATTATATGTTTTTGCATTGAATTATTGTATTAAAATTAAGTGTTTGAGAGACTAGAGATTAATGCTTAGCTGATATCAATCACTTTGTTGAACTTAAAAAGTTTCCTTTGGAGTCTGTTAATGACATGGCACACTTGTTATTTTGGTCTATGATTTAACATCAACTGGATTGCAGAATGATGAAAAAAATTGTATGCTGATTTCCGTCTAATTCACTTCCTGTAACTTTGGTAGGATGGAGATGAGCTGACTGGTCTGCATTGCTTTCGTCATCTTAGAGATCATGTGATAGGCTTTATAGAATCCATAAACAGGTACACTCTCATTGATTTGCTGGTCCATCAAAGTGACATATGCTACTGTTTGCTTGCTCTTAGATCGTGTATACAATTAACTTGCATCTGAAAAGAAGGTAGGGGAGTAAGGCTGTTGAATTAAGATATCACCCTCCAAAAACAGACAAAAAAAGAAAAAGCAGAGAAAGACAAATCAACTAAACAAGGTTTCTGATCTCTCCCTTCATATTTGAATATACCTCTCCGAGAGGGTCCTTAGCAAAGCAACATATGGAAGTTAAAAAACTTCAGTCTATTCTATAAAAGATGCGAGAGTAGTAAGTTTTGATTTTTAACATTTTGAAAGCTTGGTGTGAGCACTTGCTTACCGCTCAATTTGCTTACATATTTTTGTGGTGGTTTTGTTGTTTATGTTTTCAATCCCCCTTCATGTCTTGTAAATCCCATAGAAATGTATGAGCTATGTATGATATAGATGCTGATTGCTTAATCTTATCCCAAATTGAGGGAACGTGCAAAGTTAGAGAAACATTGACATCAGGAATGATTAATTTCTACACAAGTATTAAACAAGAAATCTGACAAATGACTTGCTGTAAAGAAACCATTACAAGCGTGTGCTGGTTCGAGTTTGATTGTATCCATTAAAAGTCAGTGCAAAACAATCCTTCTGCTGTGATAAACCCAATTTTTTCGCTAAAGCCTGTAACTGAGAGCAGAATGCTGGAAGAGAGAAGCAAAATTAAGAAGAGGGAGAAGTGCCTTAAAGCTGGAGATCTGAAGGAGGAAAGGAACATAAGAGGCTTGATGCGTGAGACATGGTGAAAAATAAATAAAGGTAGTGTTTTGGGGTTTGACTGAGTAAAATTCTTGGGGATAGTAAGTTTTGTAAACATGTACACAATTTATGTAGGTTTTGATAATTTCTCATTCAGTTGGATTTTGAACATGAGACCTGAACCAACCAAAACTGATACTTGTCTGAAAGAAAAAAAATTGCTAGTCACACCATTCAAATATTGATTGAAACCAAGATTTACGGTTTGCAGTGGTTAGGTTTGATGGGTCTCTGGGTTATGCTCATCGCCTTCAAAAATGAAATAGAACGACAAAAGATATCAGACCCAAAGCATTATGCTGATGTGAGATTGTTTTGGTTGAAGAAGAGTTCAGGTTTATTAACGGAGATAATTCATGAGTTGATATCCAATCCATATTTTGGGTTCTCACCTTTGAAGCAGTAACTTCTGTTTCATCGTTGCCCCTAACACATGAAATTCATTTTTTAACTACAGTTTACTCTATGTTCTTCCTACTTTAAGGTAAAGTATTTATTGTGAAGTAATTCCATTCCTATTGGCTTGTTTTAAAATGTTTTAAACTTCTGCTTATTTTAAACATGTGTTCTTTATCCATTGTTACTTTGAACCTTGAAGTCTTGAGTATTGGTGATGATGTTTAGCTCATTATGAATTCTTTTATTTTTTTAAAAAAATGTTTGGCTCAATATGGATTGTCCATTGTTCAAAGAAAAGGCTGGACGACATTTGATGCTTAGTAATATAACAACATAACCAGAAGGCCTTATGCCACTAAATGTCTAATAATATATTGTATTATTTTTGTAGCATTCTTTCAGCAGAGTTTATTCGAACTTCCATACACGATGCTGCAGAAACAGATGTGATAATTTTATCGAGAGCCAAAGCAAGGGCTTCCCTTTCCATAAATGGAAAAGATAATGAAGTAAGATTATATCGTCAGTTACTTGGATCTGTTATTATTATTATTATTTTTTTTCTGTTTCTTCCTTTCTTATTATGTGAACCTTGTGCACAGGAAATCTTTCAAATCTTTGCCAGTATGTTATAGTTGAGGGTACTGCCCCATTCAGGGTTTTCTTCAACATATGGCCAAATTAGCTGTTCTTTAATTTAACTGGGCCAATAGGCACTAGGTATATCATTACCTGATGGACTTCATACATAAGTTAAGACTTCACAACATACAAAATGTATGTTCAAAAGTGCATGGAACTTTTAAACTGTGACCTGCACAAACATTTTCCACCACCCCCCCCCCCTTTTTTTAAAGTATAATAATGTATACCATTTTTATCTTTATCTTTCTACAAAGAGGTACAATATTATTTGGTAGGAGGGATGTACAATTGGGACCGGGATAAGAAAAGTCTACCTTAAAAGGGAAACAAAATGAAAAAAAAAAAGGCAAATCAAAATGGCTGGAAAATTCAATACAACTGTGCAATCTTTTTGCATGTAAATGATAAAGATTCTCGTGTTGATAATAGAATTGCCAAGGAAATCACACACAATCTCAAACTAGAAACTGAAAATGTGCTTGTATGTCACTAACTTAGCTAGAGTCAGAGGGATCCTAGCTAAGAAAGGAAAGAAGGAAAATGACTGGCAATGAAAAAGTAGCCAACTCTGAGCAATTCGAGAGTGCCCAGACTCTCCCAATTACTTACCCAAATTATTTCGTCTATCCCTCCGCATACAAAATATACCCCTCCAATTCTTCACAACAGGACACCTCAGCAGTTAGTTAGTTAGAGACCCTAGCACTGTGGGCTCTTTTTTGCTGATTCTCCAGGTTTCTTCTGTCTTGCCTCATGATATTTTTTTTGTCTTACGAACTCCAGAACATTCTGGAATCACCCTCTTGATGCTACCCAAGTCTATATCAGCTGAGTCCCAAATCAACTTGGGATATGGCCATGATAGCTTTTACAATCACTTTGGCATTCCTCCCTTCATAAGTTAGCTTTTAGAGTGGAGTTAGGTCCCACATGAGTTTGGGATATGGCATGATAGCCTTTATAACCACTTGGGCATTTCTCCTCCCATGAGCCAGCTTTTGGGGTAGAGTTAGACCCACAATCTTGAGACCTTGAAAACACATAACATGTAAATACAGTCATTTCTTCACGTACACTAGATAATTGCAAAAACAACACACTACCATGATATCGTAGCCAACTCTTTGTTACATTTCTAAAGCATATCATGAATAATTGATCCGTTGTGAAGGGGCAGATCCTTCGCTGATCAACAATCCCAAACAGATTATTACATCCAAAACAGCCACTTTCTGGCGCATAATTAAATGGGTTACTATTTTTAACTAGACCTGCTCATAAAACATCAGGTGAAAGCTGTATATATGGCAACATGTCGTTATGTTCATTAAACATATTAAGTACCTTGGTCCTTATGAAAGTCCTGAATTTAGAGTAGTGTTGGGCAGGTCCAAATGGGTCTGTCATGATTAGGAGATAAATTATCTAATTTAGGGTGCATGTGTTTCTGCATTTATATATAATTGAAAAAGCTGAAAACCTTTTTTTCCCCCCAAAAGCTACTCTTTTTAGCTTCTACAAAAAAGATGAAAACATACACACACACACACACACACACACACACATTGAGGTGATGATTTTTTTTTTTTGAAAAATTATCCAAATATACAAAAAATGATTTTTGGGTGAAAAAAGTGGTTTTTACCCAATAAAAATTATCCAAACACACCTTTAGAATATGAAAAAAGCACTTATAAGAGAACATACAAGAAAAGTGCAAAGGTGGAATTCTTGTATTTGAGTTGTAAAGTAAATGAGTAAGGAAAGGATCAAGTGAAAATAGAAGGACAATATAGCTTTGTTGATCTTTGATACCTTAGGGTGGGTTTGGTAAAGCTTTTTGGAGGAGTGCTCTGGCTTATAAAAAGCATAAACCAACTTTTAAAAGCCAGGGATGCTTTTGAAAGCACCTCATGGGGTGCCTTCAGAGTTGGCTTCTTTTCTCCGAAATTCAAAAGACTAATACGATCTTATTTTAATTAATGACAATAAATATGTAAATCACACTCTTTAATATCTATATCAAATATTGTCATTTTGGATATTTGGAGCATACTTGCTAAATGCTATTACCTTGATTTCTGCTTATTGAGTGCAACTTTTGCAATATTTTATCAAACAATGCTACTATTCCTATTTAAAAGCAGCTTTTTTCAAGCCCAAGGAGCTTAACAGTTTTTTGGACAGCAACAACAATACCAAATCAAGCCTTAATTTTAACATGTTTGATTTAGTATTATGTTTAGCAGCTCAAAGTTCACACAATGTAACATTACGTGATTTCTTGTTAACCTATTATGTTGTTTACCATATATTATTTTTGCTTCTGTGGATTTTTTCCTTTTAAAATATTTTGTGTGAACTGTGATATTTTGAAATTTGGAGGATGCTGTTTGTGATCTGATCTCTAGATCTAATTCACAACCAGGTAAACTTGGATGAAGAAGAAACCAGTAATTTCAAAGATCAGCTTCTTCCTATTGTAATTGGATTGCTTAGAACAGTGAGTAATTAGCTGTATTTACTTTTCAGAAATTATTGTTCATATCAGTTAAATTGCTCTATTGCATTTTAGTATTATTGTTTATTGATGAGGATTCTTCTGTAAGATCAGTGCTGAGTTATTTTTCCTGTTGTAGTTTTGAGGATATGTTGTCCCTTCTCCTTCCAACACGATTTTTAAACACTTGAAATTTGGTAAGTAGCAGTAACTGACAAAAGAGGAAAAGCAAAGAAAATAGAAAACTTGGTGTGAGATCCTGTGCCATCCAGTAGGCCACTGAGCATCAGTCTTGAAAATTCAATATTGATCTTCATGTGATTCCAACTTCCTGAAATGGCTGGTGTTTCATTCTAAATGCCATCAAGCAATTACTATTCTTTTTTCCAACAAAACAAGATGTTTTAAATAGAATTTTACGTAGTCTTGCCTGGGGCTTCCGTCTTGCCAAGATGTTTTAAATTCCTGTTGATTGTAAATTACGACAGGATATTGTAGATTAAGAGAAGAGACTCATAGTATAGAGAAGCAATTTGGTTTAATGCTTGAGAGATGAAATATGGAAGCAATATACTTGCTACAAAAGATTGATGGAGAGATATTGGAAGAACAAAGAGGACTTACACATGGTTTTCATCAATTTGGACGAGGAGTTTGTATTTCCTATATTCAATTAATCAAAGATATGTATGATGGGATAATGTTAGTGTGAGAACACAAGGTAAGGCCATAAAAGATTTTCTTATATCTATAGGATTTGAACCTCCTAACTCTGGGCTTCAATCTGTTAACCTAGGTGTTGGATATGCTTATTGAATGTATCCAAGAGCCACTACCATGATGCATACTTTCTCTTGATGATATAAGCCCTGTTGGAGGGTTGGCATGATAAATAAATGGGAAGTTAATGCTGTTGAGACAAGCTTTGTAAGCACATGACTTTTGTTTAAGTAAAAATAAGACGGAGCATATGGAATATTGGAATGTAAATTCTGCAAAAGGTGCACTGATTCTAGCTTTGAGGAGAATGTTGAAGTTCATTCCATTCCACAAGTCATGTACCTTAAGTCCATACAAAATGATAGTGAAAAGGAGTAGATGTAAACCAGAAGATTCAAGCTGGGTGGATGAAATGGAAGTGTTTTTGTGTGTTTTTCGTAATAGAAAAAGTACAACTCAAGCTCAAAAAGAAAATTTTATTGCATGACTATTAAAACCTGCAATAACGTAAGGTACTTAATGTTGGGTCGTTAAAGCTAAAAAGAGAATAAGCTCAATGTTGTAGAAATGAAAATGTTATTTTGGAATAGTACATCCATGTGACAGTAGGATTTGGAATGAATAAAATGGAGAGAAAATGAAGGGGGCAATAATTGTGGAAAAGATGGTAGAATATCACTGTAGCTGTATATTTGGTTAGAGGGGAAAAATGAGGAGAAAATTTTCATGGATTTGTTCCATGTGTAATTTAATACGTAAATTCATTTATGAAAATTCTCCTTCATTTTTACTGCTATACCAAATAGATTTGGTGTAAAAGTGGGGGAAAATTCCATGGATGAGCCTGATCCATGGAAATTTTAGGGCGTGTTTTATTTTTCATTTCTTTTATTCCCCCTGTTCTTCTGGTTCCTTGAGCTATTTGTCATACTCTCTGGTTGGTTGTGTTTTTATCTCTGTTCGTATTTCTTTGTTAGGATAATTTATGTTAAATGATTTAACTTTCTTTATTGATGTGAGTTCACTTTTCTTCAAAACATCACTTTGAATTTTTAATACTATCTCTTCAAATTACTCCTTTAAATTCTTGGGTTTTGGCATTAGTTTAATTTGGTTAAATGATTCCTTTATTTTTAGGCCAAACTTCCATCTATTCTGAGGATCTATCGAGATACTTTAACGGCTGATATGAAGAGTGCTATTAAGACTGCTGTTGGTGAGTTGCTTCCAGTTCTTGCTGCTCGAGGTTCAGATTCGGAGTATTTTTCTGGAGACAGAACTGTAGATGCAGATGGTGAGCATTTGTAACATAATTGACCATGTCTGACTATAGGAAGATAGACTCTTATTTGTCTTCCATTGTATTCTTCTGGTTTCTCTTCTACTTTCAACTTTCTAATACTAAATATTGACTTAGGTGGCGGTGCATCACTTGCTAGCAAGTTGAGGAGCCTATCATCTGATTGCTTTGTACATCTATTGAGTGCTATTTTCATGATAGTAGAGGTAATTTGTACTTGACCTTTTGTGCCCATTGAGGCTAGAATAATTGCATCTTTTGGAATTTTTATAGATTGAATCATTTAGAGCACGTGTTTTTATCCTCAACAAAAAGTCATGTAGAGTATGTAATTTTTTATTTGTTGCCGGCATACACAAAACAGATATGAACTCTGCCACAGAGAAAAATTTGAAGTGTGTCCTGCTTTGAAAGTTGGAACAGTTTCCTCTGGATAGGTTAAAGTATTTTTTAAAAGTAGGCAAGCATGCTTTGGCAATGTTCAGTCTTTGTGGTCTGTTGGTGTCTTTGGTTGGAGCTGAAAGCTCTGATTGGTAGGGAAAACTCTTTATCCCTCATCTTACTTTGGGATGTGTTTTTCACCTGTATGTGGTGTTCATCTTGTGCTTGTTTTATTAGGGTTGCCATTTAAGACATGTAATGAGATTGGGCTGCTTTGCTGCTGCATGTTTAACATGTTATCACCTGATGTATTTTGTTCTCTGCTTTGGTGGATTTCTTATCCCTCATATAGTTGTACTTTCTTTCTTTTCTTTTATTAAATTTCTTTCATCATTAAAAGAAATAGTAGATGTGCAGGTCTGGATGATCCTACATCCTGGTGATGAAATTATGTACCTCACTTCATAGAGTCCCTGTTAGGAAAATGTGTTCTCTATAAATTGAAGCATGCTCATCAACTTTAACCTGGTTTCTGTAGAATGGTATAGAAACAAATGGCAGCACTTTTTCCATGTTATTACTGATATTGGTGACTATAGTTGCATAAAAATGAAAATTACAAGTAGACGTCTAGAGTCATCATGGAAGATGACTATGAAAAATCATTTCATAAATTCATCACAACAACAAAAGTCAAGCATTTTTCCACTAGGTGGACTCTGCTATATGGATTAGATGGTGCTGTAGTTTCCTATCATAAACCATGTCTATTGACAAACCATTCAACTCTTATTTTATAAATTCATCACCTGACAAAGAAATTGATTATCTGTCTCTATGTATGTGTATATGTCTGTATGCATGTATGTATCTAGCTACCCAAATTGTGATTCTCCTTGTATGTTTGCTCAGTTGCTTGGCTAGTTGTTGAAATCATGGTGTAATGTAGTAGTTGTGCTGAATTCTTGTGTTTTGTCAATAAGTGCTGAACTTATTTGATGGTTACTGAAATTAGTTAACATTGGTTTGGAACTTCATCTGTTCTTATTAAGAGTGATGTAATAAGATCTTTTTCCTTTTAGTGATTGCAGGCACATTTAATGCAGGCAGCTGAAGTGAAAAAGGCCATTGAATGGATTTTGAGTAACCGTGATGGTCACTATGCTGCTGATTCCGTCGCTGCTGCAATTGCTCATGGTGCTGCAGCAGCTGAAACATCCCATGAAAGTGAGGTTCATGGTAATACATTTTTCTCGCATTCACCACAACGAGGTGCTGCAAGGGGTTCTTTTCAGGGGAAAGTAGTTGATGCTGCGAGCTCTGCAAACATGTCAAAAAATTTCAGGTTAAGTCTGATTTCGTGGTTCTGATAGACTTGTAGTGATTTGAGATTGCCTTTGGCTTTAGATTGAAAAAACCAAGCAATTCATTATTGGGCTAAATTTTTCTTGCAAATATCCTTTTCAAGAGTATTTAGAGGGAAAGGGAGACCGACGAAAACTATAGGGGAAATAATCAGGAGAGATTTAAATGTTAATGGATTTAACATGAGTATGATATATGATAGATCTATATGGTATCACTTGATACATGTAGCCGACTCCACTTGGCGAGACAAGGTTTAGTTGTTGTTGTTTCCTTTTTAGTCCTTGTAAATTGATAATTGCTGTAGTGAAATTTGGAAGCACCTGAGTTTTAACAATATGCTGTGGAAGCAGCAGTATTAAGTTCATAGAATCTCTTTTTGTTTTTTTGGGGACGAAAGAAGAATTTTATTAAGATGAAGAGAGGAAAAATATAAGGATGTAGGAGGACAAGAAATCCTCTTCACAAAGACAAGAGCTAACAAAATAAATACTTGAAAGGAAATATGGGAAAAATGGGTAAAATGAATTTGATTTTCTGATGATATTCATTGTACACAAAGGTTTACAATATATAGACATCTAAGAAATTGTAATAATTTCTTGATAGTAATTTCCTAAATTATTGCTGATACTAATTCCTAAATTATGGCATTAATTATATACACATATGTACAATATCTCAACATAAATGAACTTTAAAAAAGACTAACTTTCCTATCTCTACATGTCTAAGGTAGAATCATTAGATATATTTTGAACGAAACTTCTAATCTTAGTCCACAAAGGCTTGCATTTTATCTGTCACTAGAACTTTGAACATTATGCTCCAACAAAATATCAAATAGTGGCATGACTGTGCACTGCCAGAGAGTTGGTTTCTTTCCTTTTCTCAAATCCAGCAAAGTCAGTCAATGAATTGATCCAAGTTTTTAGGGTACACCCAACACTCGGCAGGGTTGGATTGGTAACTTTTTAACTATGTTTCAGTGAGCAGGTTTATTTAGTAAAGATTTCCTAGAGTTGAAAAAGAATTGTGATGAGAAAGTTTTCCTTCATTGCAAAAAAAGTGTATTTTTCCCCTTCTAATTTGATTGTTTGTTGACTGGTGAGAGATGTGATTTAATGAACTTGTGGAAGTTGTGATAGAAGGTGGTCAAACTTCCTGATCTCGATGGACAGTATATTGTTTTACTATAATAATCATTCATCTGCCTTGGCATTGAAATTTGTTTGCTTGATTTAATATAGGGTAATTTATTTTTGTGATGAAGTAGTATGTTAGGAGGTTACCTGGGGACTTAAAGTTGACACAACGTAACCTTTTCGTCTTTGATCTTGTCTTCGATGCGGTTGAGATGGGGGGTGGAGTACGTGCAAGCACTCCACCAAGGGCATTAGAAGTGATTAGAGATTTTGCTATGTATGAATAATGCATACCTGATTTCATTTCGAATTACCGTTGAAATAGGAGGCCAAACGGCCCGTTGCCACTACCCTGGCATTGCGGTGTGTTGTTAGTGGGCTTAGGACGTGGCTCTATGTTGCTGATCGTGGGGTGTTGCAGCTGTACGTGACTGGGGGTCAGAACCTGGGGAGTAGGCCTTTCGTGCCAAACATGTGACGATGGACTCCAACCTTGGGCCCACTTTTTGGGCCTGAGCAATGCGGAATTGGGCCCTGAATTTGGGCTCGCATTGTTGAATCGTAACAATTTCTGTGCAACAACAGTTGCTTCCATCACTTTAGCAATGTTAAATCAGTATGTGTGCTGATGCTGCCTCAAAAAATTTTATCTTTTCATTTTGCCCTCCATTAGTCATATAGCTGTCTTAGAGGCATTGGGACTCATTTCAAGTGCCCTTTTTTTTTTTTTTTTTACAAAAAGGTTATAAAAAATGGCTTCTATGGGATGTTCTCCTTCAAAAATCAGGATCATAACAAGATTTGGAATCCGCTGACTACTTAAACTTCTAGATGGAAAAAAATAAGATGGAATTAGATCTTGTTTCCTTTCTGCCATAATTTCTGTATTTTATTTGCTGTCCGATTTGTTCGATGTTCTCAAAGAATCTGGTCCTAAACAGAGCTGATGTATTGCGGGAAAACGCAGAAGCTGTGTTTGCAGCATGTGATGCTGCTCATGGAAGATGGGCAAAGCTTCTAGGGGTCCGTGCTGTTCTCCATCCTAGGTTGAAATTGCAGGAGTTTCTCACCATATACAACATTACACAGGAGTTCATTACTGCTACAGAAAAAGTACCTTTTCTCATATTGATTTCAAGGTTAAAATTACAAATTATGTGGTTTTTGATCCATGATGCAATTCCCCTGCTCAATTAACAGATTGGTGGAAGATTGGGATACAGCATCCGTGGGACACTGCAGTCACAGGCCAAAGCTTTTATTGACTTTCAGCATGAATCTCGGGTTAGTTTTAATTTTGGTGCTTCCTTTGGGTGGTGTTTACCATAAAATCTTTGTACATCTTTCTTAATAGCTGCTTCCTTGCATTTAGATGGCAAAAGTTAAGGCAGTGCTTGACCAGGAAACATGGGTGGAGATAGATGTTCCTGACGAATTTCAATCCATCGTCAATTTGCTTTTTTCATCTGATGCATTGCATTCTGAGAACCTTAATGGCTCTGAGGATGTTAATTCAACTAGTTACAATGACATGGTGGCTAACAATGATATTCTGCCGATGGCGGACACTGGACAATCAAATGCTGAACAGCCAGTGGAACAGACTAATTCCGTTGAATCGTCTACGGATGGTGCGGCATTAGATAGATCTAAACCCCTATCTGATTCAATTGAAAGAAATAGAGCTCATAGTAAGATATCATTGGCACAGAGTAACAATTCCGAGAAAGACCATAAAAAGGCTGCATCTCAGGCTCTTTTCTACAAAGGTGTTGGTTATCACATGGTAAACTGGTTAGTTATCTTGATTCAACATCATTTTTTACTTTTCCATTATGTGCACCTTCTGTTCCCTATGTTTTGCATTTTTGCGGTTCTCTTAGAACAAGCTTGTGAAGGTACACTTGATTAATTTATAACAATATTTCAGTGTTCTTCATTCTGTCTATTCTTAATTTGATGTTGCATATCTTTGAGGTTCATTTATATTTGTAGGATTTGCTTGATCCACTTTTTGTTTGGCCTGTCACCTTGTCAATTAAATTACATTGATTTTGTTTGTTTGGTTCTAGCGGCTTAATATTGCTGAAGATGCTGTCAGAGTACATTGATATGAACAACCTTTTGCCGACACTATCTTCAGAAGTTGTTCATCGTATAGTAGAAATCTTGAAATTTTTCAACACAAGAACTTGCCAACTTGTGCTTGGGGCTGGTGCAATGCAGGTACTATTACTATTGTTCTCTGAATTGTTGGGGGGGGGGGTGTGTGTGTGTAGGATAAAAGAAGAAATTTCATTAATAAGAGAAGAATAATATAGAGTAAAGAGGACAAGAGATCCTTAAAGCAAAAAGAAAACATCAAAAGATCAAAGCTTTCCAATGGAAACCCCTCTAAAAAGGTCATGTGTCTTATACTAAGTAGTTGCTAGGTGTCTAATCTTATCCCACAAAACCTGTTTATCTAAATGTCTATCGTGAAAAATGCGTGAGTTACGCTCTAACCAAATACACCAAATAACTGCAGAGACAATGCATTGCCGTAAGGATTTGGCCTCCTTTCTCCTCCTAAAATCAACAAAATTAGCCAAAAGGAATTGATCCATGGCTTTAGGACACACCCAACATTCACCAAAAAGACCAAACAAAGAATTCCATGAAGAGTTAGCCACCAAGCAATGCAGAAACAGGTGAGTGGTTGATTTCGAGCTAGCACTACACATGACACGCATATTAGGGGAAATAGCCTTTTGTGGTCTTCGAACCTGTAGCATACCATTGGTATTAATTCTGTTAAACACAGCTGTCCAGATAAAGGATTTAACCTTCAAGGGAGCTTTGGACTTCCAAATGGGTTTATCAAGGCAAAAAGAATTGTTCAAAGAATGAGTTAGAAATTGAAAGTAGGATTTACATGAAGAAACCCTAGTTGAATCAAAAGACCAACACCTTTTATCTGGATAAGGGGATAACGTGACTGAATCAAGGAGACCCAAAAGGAATGCTAAATCTGAGGGGACTCTATCATTTAAATTTCTGAAAAAATGGAAGTCCTAAGAGTAAGTGGAATCCTACACATAATAAAAATTTTGGATTGGGGAATGATGAAGAGAAGATAAACGATAAAGCTGTGTAAAAGCTATACAAAAAGAAGAGTCACCTATCCAATGATCCTCCCAAAAGTTGACATGGGAACCATTGCCAACATTTAAGGAGATTAAATCTAGAATAACATTGGGAAATGAATTTCCAATGACTAAATGAGTAGCTTGAGAAGCTGTATTAGCATCCCACCCATTCGTGCCAAGGCCATACTCACTTTGAATAACCCGATGCGATAAGGAAAGTGGTTCAAGAGGAAAGTACCATAACTATTTAGCTGTCAAGGTAATATTTTTAGATGCCAAATTTCTGAGACCCAAACCCCCGTCCTTCTTAGGACGACAACAAACCTCCCTACTTACCAAGTGATTACGTCTTAAATCCGAAACACCAGACCAAAGAAAGTCTCACATAATCTTTTCAATTGTACTAGCCACCCCTATTGGCAAACGGAACAAGGATAAGAAATATAGAGGAATGCTAGAGAGACAAGCTTGGATGAGGGTAATCTGACCTCCTAAAGAAAAATAAGCCCTTCTCCAAGTGTCGAGCCTCTTAGATACCTTCTCCACCACTGGATCCCCAAAAGAGATAGATCTAGGATTACCACTTAAAGAAACACCCAAATAAACGAAAGCCAAATCCAATAATTGACAACAGCCAAAGAGACAAAAGCAGAGATGGCTTGATAATCCAAATTGACTCCAGCTAAACCACTTTTGGACCAATTAGTTTTCAATCCAGAGCATAATTCAAAAGTTTGCAGAACAGACAAGACATTCAAAAGAAATCTCTATCATTATCCAAGAACAAGATGGTATCATCAGCAGATTGCAAATGAAAGATCACAACCTCATCTAATCTCACTTTGACCCCATTTATTAACCTTCTCTCAACTGCTCTTGAAGCCAAATGGCTAAAGACGTCCCCCACCAGAGTAAACAAGAAAGGGGATAGAGGATCACCTTGTCTCACCCCCCTTTGGCCACAAAATTAAGCTTTTGGCTCACCATTAACTATCACCGAAAAGGAGCTAGTAGCAAGACATCCTGAAATCTACCTTCTCTACCTAGAGTTGAACCCTTTTCTCTCTAGCACCTTATCGAGAAAACTCCAGCTAATCCCGTCATATACCTTTTCAAAATCCAACTTGAAGACAAGGCATTATTTTGACCTATTTTTTCATATCATCAACCACTTCATTAGCCACAAGGGCAGCAGCTAAAATTTGCCAACTTGCAATAAAAGCACTTTGATTCTCTGAAATGGTGTCTACTATGACCTCACTGAGATGAGCAGAGAGGATCTTAGTGACGAATTTGTACAAACGTGTGACAACACTGATAGGCCTATAATCTTTGACTCTAATTGACCTATCCTTTTTAGGAACCAAAGAAATGAAAGTAGAGTAATTATTAACACCAATCTTTCTGGTTCTAAGGAACTCATCTAGCACCTTCAAAAGATCCACTTTAACAATAACTTCCCTCTTTTGACACTAATTCTGATCTGTGAGCTGAGAGACTTGCCGTCCACATAGGAAATCAATGTGGCTGATTCTGTTGTTAGGTATTTAGTAGTCAGCATTTTGTTACAGGCACACAGTTATGATTACAGCGAATGTATAAAGCTTGTAACAAAACACTGATTCAATCATAATGTTAATAGTTTGTAATTTCTGATCTTGATTTGACCCTCAGATTCTCACTGTCCCCCACTATAGCTTTTCTTTCACTTTCCTACATTTTCTCGCACTTTTGGATGAATTCTAAGATACTTAGTAGTGGCAAGTCTTACATGGTGTTAAATTAACACACATCCTTGATATATAAAGTAGTGCCTCCCTAAGGTTTCTCTTCTTTGGTCCTCCCCTACCTCTTTTATTTGGACTATCTTCCATTTGATTAACTTATAACACCGCCACTGGCAGTGACGGATCCAAACAATTTTGATAATGGGGGCAAGAGTCATAGGTCTGTAATAAAATAAGTGCATTTTACTATACCTTATTATTTTGTCTCATTTAGAGTTTGTGGGTTCAAACTCAATAAAACTATGGGGTAAAAAATCTATGTATCTATATAGTTTTTTTTTTTAATTAAATTGTTGTGGGGGCATAGGCCCCCACCTCCATCTACCTGCATCCACCCCTGACCACCAAAACCTCTATTTTATGTCTATTCATATACATTTTATTTGTTTTGCTCTTGTTGGCACTTAGACTGCCAATACCATGCAAATCACTGATCTTTCTGGCCTTGTAATAATTTAATGTATCCGTCTATTGTACAAGCCCATAGATACAAAAACACAAGCCAGGCATTACTCTGATTGAATGTTGTCAGCTATATGGATTCTAGTAACGTACCTTAAACCCTTCTTTTTAGTCTTACACCATGTCTTTTTGGTCTTCCTCTCCTCCGTCGTCCCATCTTAAAGGGGCTTCTGTAATTTCACATGTATTAGTGATCTCAAATCGGACTGCAGGTTGTTGCCTTACATGTCTAAGCCCTCCAAACCATTGTAAAAGACCTTAATAATGTTGTCTTTACTGCTATTATCCTTCTCGGTTTGTCCAATCATCCATTGCAACATCTTCATTTCTTTGAGCTGCATCTTTTGTTCTTAATGTACAATCACATAAATATATCTGGATCCCTGTAGGAACTGGTATCAGTAAGAACAATAAAATGCAGAAACTGAAGAATATCTCTTAGGAAAGAGCAATACCAGTGAGATATGGCCCTTCCCCTAGCTGTGAGTTGTGTTGTTATCAGAGAAAAATGAAGAAACAGTGTGTTTAGCTAGACATTTGAGAGGTCCAGCACTCTCCCAAGTTCCAATCCTTTCCAACTACTTTGAATACCCCCCTCAGTATTCTGCTCTCCTCCCATATATTTCCCCCTTTCTTCCCTCTAACAAAATCACAATCCACACACTCCACCCCACTAACTATGCTAGCTAGGCAAAGTTAGTTACAAAAGAGTCACTCATTTTTTCCCCTCTCAATTCTCATTTTAGTAATTACAATAAAACCTAATTCTATATTGGCTCGGTCGCTAACAATACCCCCCCTAAAAGAATCACGTTGTCCTCAAGGTGATGTGTGGAAAGGAAAACATTAAGTGCTGAAGAAAAACTTCCCCTGGATCCCATATCTTGAAAAAGAAAGGGAGTGAGATTGCATTGTTGAGTTTTTTTCCTCGTGGGTCCCATGGATTTGATGCTAGTTCTACCTCTAGGTGCATCCAAGAGATCAACCAGAGAGGCCTTATACCTTGATGGACAGCAGTTCCCAAGGCCATTGTAGAACGGCTCTGAGGAACTAGTTGAGGAACTGCCCTTGCATAACACTTGCAATCGGTTTCCATGTAAGCTTCTTCTAGAAAGTTCCTTATAAATTTTACGGCATCATCATTCATCCCCCTCTGAAGTAAGCCAACACAGCTTGCCCATGACTGCCCCTGGCTTGATCCTTCCCCACTGAAAGTGTGTCTAAGGGCACCCTTTTTACATTCAATTCCCTCAACTGGAATGACGGTTCCTCCCTTATCAATAGCAAGATTCGTAAGTGTTGTAGAGTCCCAAAGATCACTATCAAGTAACCAACTAACTCTTGGAATTGTTTCCTTGAGGAATGACAGTTTCCCATGAGATTTTGGGACCAAGGATGACCCACATAAGTAATATCACAATCAGCCACTATCAGCAACAATGGCCCAAAATATGAACCTACCATGTGCAGCTTTGGGAAAAGCGTTTTCCATCTGTACAGCTTCCTTGCCAGCTGATGAGCAGCCCATTGACTGACAACCATGCTACTCAAAAGCTGAAAACCAACAACCTTCCTGTCACTAGAGGCTATGTATGTGTTGCATGGAGAATTCTGCATCAGTTTCAGATATATCAAAATTAGTAAGAGAATAGACACCTTGCTCCCTCAAGTAAGCCAACAATTCCCTAAAATCTCCTTCCTCGTTAATGCCATTAGACCTGCTAGAAGCATCTTCCATTTCTGCAATAGTGACTTTGTAATCCTTCTTCTTTGTGATTTCCCATGCATCTAATAATTCACAGTCGACCCTGACCAGAAACCTGCCTCCCTGTGCTTGCACCACAAAACCCGATATGGGTCCCTTCCAGCTTGGTGAGTTTATATTGTCCATATCCAACCTTCTCTATACTTTTGGGCGAATGATGTCCTGATAAGATTTCCAAGACCCACTAGTAAGGCCCATCTATTCTCATGGTAAAATTCTAGAGTTTTAATGTGAAACTTACTGATTTGGGGATCAAAACAACCCATGCTAATGTTAAGTTTGACTCTTCCTGCCAACCTCATTCTTGAATCTTCATTCCTACAATCTTCCACAACACCCCTTGGTCTTCGCAAGGGTTGCCCAACGTATTATGAGTTGAGCCAAGCTTTGTGATAACAACTTGCCTCAAGTCTCCTTACAGTCGAGTGTGGTCCTTCCTCATCATTGTGCTCAGCCAAAACACTTGAACTTTTCTCACACTTCACCTCCTGTTTCCCAATAAGGCTGCTATCCCCAGGCTGTAACTTGAAGCTTTTGACCTTTCCTATACCCTTTACAAAAGTTGCTGGGTTTATTTTCCCCACCACCCGTCTTTTCAGCAACAGCCTCGGTCTAGCGTCTATTAAACTGGCCCCAACCTTGATTACTAAATTCACTTCATCAAGGACAATAACAATGTTTAACAAATTCATTTCTTCCAGGATAACAACAATATTTGAACACAATGGGCTGATTAGTCCTTGAGACTTAAGTGACTCCTCATAAATTGGTAAAACAAAACTCTTAGCATGTAAAACATGGCGCCATATTTTGCAAGAGCTGTTTGTAGTTTAGCAAGCCTTGCCTCCCATATTTGGGCTTGGACCATTGGGTCCAGAATTTGACCTAACTTCTGCCATCCCATGTTTGCTCCATTTTTGTTTTGAAGCTCTGTTGATGCAACACCCTTCTTCTGGGCCCCCTTCCAATTTGAACCCATTCTCTTCTTAATTAGTTGGGTCTGGCCCATTAAATCAAAACCTTGACCCAGTGGCTGAGAGTAAGACCCCCTTGCCCCTTCTCCCTTCCTCCTTGGTGCGCCACTGAAGATCAAAATGTCCCCATCTCAGCTATGATAGTCGTCGCTGTTGCTGAATCCGGCGGTTTCGGCGGTGGTTGTGGGCTTCTCGGACTTCTGGAAACCCGAAGCTTCTCCGCAGACGTGCACTCCCCTTCGTTCTGTTTCTTCCTTCGAGCGCCGGCGGTCTCTGCCATTTAGCAGGCAACGTTGGCACTAGATCTGGTGGTTTGGGTGGTTCCGGTGGTGGCAGCTCGGTCAGCATGCTCAGAAGCCCCATCTCAGTAGCAAATCACGACTTCTCCATCTCGTTCTGTGATGTCGGTTTTGGTGGCTTGTGTGGGCTGTGGCAGTGCATGTGGTTTCGCCAGCTTCGGCAACTCGCGCCGCAATAGCTTGGCCAATTTTCTTGGGACCCAGAGATCATAAACAATAGCGAACTCTTCTCCCTTCTGTTGCTCACGCGAGACTCCTTGGCGCGACCTACTCCTCTTCCTGTTTGATCACCTCCATCCCCTTCATAGCCTCTACACCATTAACAGAAAGGGATTTTGTCTCCACCATCCCTCCAATCTTAACAGATTTCGCAGAAGTGTGAACAGAAATCATTTTCCTCATTCCTTTGTCTTCCACCGATTCCTCCATCACAAACGAATTCGGGAGTGACAAATGGTGATCGATCTCCATGTCCTCTTGTTCAACATTCTCAGCTTCTTTCTTCTCTTCACTCTGCATGAATTTAAAAAATGCTCAAACATCAGGAGGCCAATCTTCCATTGAGGATCTCCTTCTTCTTCTCCACCACCGATCTTCATCATCCTCCCAAACCGGTTGTCGACGATGCCAGAGGTACTTTTCTCACACTTGCTTTTTAACGTCATGTAGATTTTGCTTCACCCTCTTCTTGTGCTTCATCTTCATCATCTGTTTCATCTGATGAGTCAAGGTTGTCGATAGATTCGCCATGGCTCTCACACGCTCCTCCTGCATCGCCACCCACCTTCATTCCATTTCTCCCAACCTAGCCTCCATTGCAGGACGCGTGGTTACCATACACAGAGCTCCCAAGATCGAGAGCTTTGATACCAGTTGTAAGAACTGGTATTAGTAAGAACAATACAATGTAGAAACTGAAGAAAATCTCTAAGGAAAGAGCAATACCAGTGAGATATGGCCCTTCCCCTAGCTATGAGTTGTGTTATTATCAGGGAAAAATGAAGAAACAGTGTGTTTAGCTAGACATTCGAGAGGTCCAGCACTCTCCCAGGTTCCAATCCTTTCCAACTACTCTGAATACCCCCTCAGTATTCTACCCTCCTCCCATATATTTCCCCCTTTCTTCCCTCTAACAAAATCAAAATCCACACCCCCACCCTACTAACTATGCCAACTAGGCAAAGTTAGTTACAAAAGAGTCACTCATTTTTTCCCCTGTCAATTCTCATTTCAGTAATTACAATAAAACCTAATTCTATCTTGGCTCGGTCCCTACCAATCCCTCTTTGGAAAACTGGCTGGAGCTTGCTAAAACTTGATGATCTTTCCTTAGCAATTCCACTTATCTAGTAATCGACCCACTTTGGGGGACAAATACCTTAATCATTTCAGCTTTTGATTGTCCTTCAGAGTGGAAGAACTGTAATGATACTGCTGGGTTTTAGAACTTCTGGGTTTCTTTTGTTGGATATCATTTCATTTAACTGAATGCATGGAATATGTGCTACAACAATTAATTGGAAGACGGAACAAACCTAAGAGTTTTTGTTTCTTCCCCACTTACTCGTCTTCTATTTTCACCCTTTGCTGAACTCTGTTGATTTCCTTTTAGCTTTGACACTGTTGTGGTTTCTAATTTCTCCAAGTTGTGTGCAGGTGTCTGGTTTGAAGTCCATCACTTCTAAACATCTGGCATTGGCAAGTCAAGTCATTAGTTTTGTGCATGCTATTATTCCAGGTACAAATGGATGCTCTTAAATGTTCCTTTTCTTGATGTAATAAAGGGAAATTTTTAGTGTGTTGGTTTGACGAGAGTTTATCAAATAGTTTTTATGTGACCTGGAATAAATTATAACTCTGTTCTTCTTTTCTGGTATAAGAAATTCGGCAGATTCTTTTTCTGAAAGTACCGGAGACTAGAAAAGCATTGTTGCTTTCAGAGATTGATCGAGTTGCTCAGGTACATGCTTTATTGCTATTTAAAACTCCTGCTTTTAGTGGAAGGAGACTTTGCATTTTTCAATGACTTTCATTGTTGCAAGTACAATTGTTTCTTTGTTTGCTGCTTATTGATGATGAAATATCGTGGGTAAGCTTCCTCAAGTCTGGTGAAAGTTTACTTATAGCTGAATTGGTGAAAATTTAATTCATCAACCTTCCACCACTTCCTTGTTTTTATTCCTGTGGATGGAGAAAATAAATATCATTAAAGAGGAAGGGAAAAAGTGCTGGAGTGGATAAGAAATTCTTCAAATGAGGCTACAAAACTGAAAGAGAACAAAAAGTAAAACCTCACACATGAATTTATGTTTGTAACTACTTGTGCACGCCTAATCTTGAGTTCAATCATTCAAATCTCTTAGCCTTACTCCGAATAATTGTTTTTACAAGTTATTAAGGTATAGTCACAAAGTGAAGCAAGAAATCATGAATGTGCTAGTCTTAAGAGTGTGTTTGGAATCGCTTACTTTGTATTAAAAACAGCTTATAATAAAAAGAAGGGATAAATGCATTTTATCCCCCTAAACTTTAGATTGTGTGCAATTTACACCATGACTTTTCAAAATGTGCACTGTGACACCCTGAATTTTCCAAACTCTGCAAAACACCTCTCAGTATAATTTTGGCAACTAATGAAGGTCAGATTTATGTGCACTTAACCCCCTCGAATGTTTATAATTTTTACAACCCGATACCTTGTCTGTAAATACTATGTGCGATTAACCTCCTAATTTTTTGTTGTGTGCAGCCCAACACCCTACTGTGACTTAAAGTTTTGCACTGTTTGAAAAGTAGGGGGTTTTTTTGCACGGTTTGAAAAGTTCAGAGTGTCGTAATGCACGTTTTGAAAAGTCAGGGTGTAAATTGCATATGACTTGAAATTCAATGGGGTAAAATGCATTTAACCCTAAAACAAATTTCTGAAAGAGCTTTTGAAAAAATTTATTTGCTCAAGAATAATACAACTCAAAGATGCATTTATAATATCATCTACTTTTTTCCTTATTTGTTTAACCCAAAACTTAAGTTTCCCAACAAATTTCTGTGTTTGAATTCATTTGTTTTTGTTCACTGCCATCTTTGATATTCACTACACTGGCGAAAATTGTGATGAATTTTAGTTGTTTCAGCACATTTGTAATTATGTCATAGTAGCTCGGTTTTCTTATTTTGAATTTTCCTTAATTCCTTCCTTACATTCTTTTGTTTCTTGAGATTATTAACCAAACACATTCCCCATTTTCTGATCCACAACTCTGGGGGCTGAAGGCCATTTTCAATGGTTTGAGAATGAATACAAGTTTATTGTTTCTCGAGTGTCTAAACATATTTGATAAAACCATAGCTGTTTCAGGTTTGCTATAGATGATCTCATGAGCTTCCTCTTCTTTTTAGTTTCTCTGTTCAGGAGTCCCTTTGTTTATTCCCAGTTTTATTTCTCCCATTTCCTCTAATAAAATTTGTCTAATTTATGTATAGCTAAAAGTATTAATTTCTGTTTCATTTTGGTTGCAAGAAAGCTTGAAGAACTTTTAAGGATGTCTTGTATCATTGATTTACCATTTTGTGTTGGATTTCTCTTTTTGTTTTTGTTGGATCCCAGGATTATAAAGTTCACAGAGATGAAATACATTCTAAATTAGTTCAGATAATGCGAGAAAGGTTACTAGTCCATTTACGTGGGTTGCCTCAAATTGTTGAGAGTTGGAATAGACCTGAGGATACTGAACCCCAGCCTAGCCAATTTGCTCGGTCCCTTACGAAGGTAAATAACAAAATGTAATTAACTAGAGTGGATGCATTGTGCCTTCTAGCTTTATCTTAATGTTTTGATATCCTTCTTTCCTTCTCTATATGTCATCATTTAGCTTTTCTAGTCCTAGGCATACCCCGAAGCTTTTTCATATCGTATACTTTGTGGCAGTTTTCTCTTGAATCTTGATATTGTTATCTGTAACCATTCTTTCAGTTTTCCAGTTAGTAAGGTTAGATTATGTCTCTGTTCAATTCTTGAGGATGAAGAAAGTGTGAATGAGAAAACAAGAAGGCCTTGACTATTTTTCATTGAGTGTGAAGATCAAAGGAAATAACAACATAATGATTGTAACGTTTCTGTGTTGAATATATTAGCTGTGTGGTTAATTTGTTTTATAAATAATAGAGAATCCTCAAGATTGTTGAAGGGTGTGCATCAACTTAGGTATTCTGACTTTCAATTGTTTTGGAGTTTTTGCTTTGAAGTTTTTATTAAGAATGTGATTCAAACCCTCTTCTCAGATTTTTTTTTTTTCCAATTAAAAAAAAACACTTTTTTTTTTCATTCAGAAAGAGAAATATTGAACACAACTAATTTGATGTGCTTCTCGATTCCATGTTGCTATTTTTTATTGGGTGGGGTGGTTTGCAAATGGGTATCATATTTGAGCTCTATGCTTGTGCCCCACCAGTCCCCAAAGCAATCTCATAACTGGAACTTATTTATTTATTTTCTTAGGAAGTTGGATACCTCCAACGTGTTCTATCTCGTACTTTGCATGAAGAAGATGTTCAAGTAATTTTCAGGTAAGAATCTCAGAAATCCCCCTTTTTTCCTTTTTCTTTTTGTCACAAGCTCCATGTTCTCTTTCGTTCTTATATTTTGTGGAACAAAGATTATCATCGAAAGTACAGAACAATGTCCGTGGTGCCTGGTTTTTCCTACATTGCGATAATTAGTAAAATGATGGGTTCTATGCTGATTTCTTCATAAAGGAAAGGTCATTGATTATTTTCTTTCTGCTAGATCTTAGGTATAATGTGTTGATAAAGAAACATGGCTGTTCTGAATAAAAATAGCATAGTGGGTCTTTGAAGTTCCATAAAGAAATTTACATTGCAGAGTACACAATGGATGACGGCAACACTATTTATTAAGACTCCTCATTTTGATGGCTAGTTTGCCGTATGGACATAACATCCTGTTTCAAGTATCAACTAAGCAAAGTATGGAAAAAACAGCAAATCTTGGAAAAAAAAAAATGACATGTTTAAGAGCAATAATCCACTTGACCAGATAACAATGTTCAGAGTGGTTAATTATTGACTTAATAAAATGCTTGAGTGGTTGATTGTTTCTTAACTTCAAATATTTCTTGCGAGAATTCCTTTTGTTAATTTTCTCAACAAATAAGGTGCAAGGGCAAAAAGAATTGCAGCACATAGGGAAGGCAAGATATGATGCCCAATGCATAAAATGTGTATTGTGGGATCAACTCCCATCTTATGTGATGGCCTTTGTAGAATTTCCGTGACACAATTTTCAGATATTTGATGCCTTATGGCAGATTAATAACATTTAATTCTCCAGCTTTCTTACTTTCTTTTCTCATTTATTATGTCATTAATTTTTTTAAAAATTTCAATTGCAATAAATGTTGAGTAAAAGTATGAGACGTGCATTCTCCGTACTTTGGTGGCGCTGTTATGTTATTTTGGTCAGGCTCAGAATGCTCTTCTACTTGTATTGCTACTATTGTACTGTTAAAGTTCCTGGTTAAAGTTCCTGGATTTGTAATTGTATTATTTTATATGATAAATTATAAAATGCTTTTTCTATTATGTTTCTGCTTAAAAGGAAAGGTAGGTTCCTGCACTCTTAGCATAGAAAGAAAAGTGATTCTACAATGCTAACATCATATGGATTCCTTCAACTCCTGATATTTGCTATTTTTCAGGCAAGTGGTGGTTATATTTCATTCACAAATTTCAGAAGCATTTTCAAGATTTGATATAAACACTTCCCAAGCACAGAATAGGTATCTAATTTTTATATTATTTTGAACCAAAATTTTAAGACCCCATTAAAAATTCAGTGAGTTTGTTTTTATTTTCTTAACATTTCACCAACTTGCAGGCTCTATCGGGACATCAAACATATTCTTCAATGTATACGGTCATTACCAGCAGGTGATTTGGCTAAATCAGATACCCCAAATTGGGGTCAGCTGGATGAATTCTTGGTGCAAAGATTTGGGACTGATGCAGTTCAGTAAACCGCATTGTAAAGTAGCAACTCAATTGCTTACGTTGGAAGGCTAACATACTTTGAAGGACGTGAGAGTGATTTTAACCTTATTCACTCTGCATTTTCGTGTAACACTTAAGTTGAGGTAATACTATCACTACATTTTGTTTAGTTTATAAATATGAATGCTTCTTATTTTCATCATTTATATGTTCAATTGGCGCCACTGCATGTATGAGATTGAGTTGTACTTTGAGATGAAATAATTCTGCTTTATTAATATGAAAATATAACCTTTCTTACAAGAGTAGTATACCTAATCGAGTTTACTTTCTTTGCTTTATCAGTGTAAATAATTTCAAACTGACATCCAATCAGGTTCAACCATTTTTGTTTATGTGGTAGCACCTGATCGAATGTCAGCATAAAATTATTTTACTATGACAGTGTTGATAATTTAAACTACCTAATTTAGGATTTACTAACCAATGCCTTGAGCACTTACTAAGGTTTTAATAGTCGAATGTTTTGATTGGAAAAAAAAAAGAAAAATTTAAGTTTCCAATACATTCAATATTCCTTTTAATTTAATGTTCCGTTCAACTATAATTATAAGGTGAAAATGCTTGAATGATTGCTCATTGAAATGAACAAAAATGATGAGATATGCCCACTGGAAGGTGCAAATAATTTCTTGCTGGTCGGTTGATGGTTGACTCTACTAATGTTGTCTTTACGATGCTAACTGGCCAACATATATAATGCAAAGTTTAACCTCGTGATTTTCTAATCATGGCAAGTGGTGATAAATAATGATAGCTTCTAACTCTTCCCTTGCTTGTTTTTTAACTTTTGACTGGTTTTTGTTGTTTGTTGCTGTGGATAAGAGACCTCACAGAAAGCGTAAAGTAAATTGGTTTCATACACATGAACATCCCAGTGGGAATTGAATCGTTCTACCCGATTTTGTTATTATCTCTGATTTGTGAGTTGTGATAAGCATCATAATCGAAGGTTTTCTTTAGATTTGCAATGCTAAGTTTGATATCTGTATTATGGTTTTCTTTCCAGGTCTCCGGTTGGTGGTCTGTGGTAGATATACAAGGTACTGTATTATTTTTGAGCATTGTGCAGCCGTGATTGGTCGCTTAAAGCAGAAGTTTTGTAGCAGTCACTGTTGATATTCAATTCTTGGTTTGTCTCCATTATTGTAATGTAATGTTGAAAATAGATATGATTTAGTGAATGAATCCCCCCTTCTCCTTTCCTTCATTTCAGCCGCTATATCCATGCATCAATATGTATACAATTCGAGGAATCTATAGCCAATTTGTATGTTCTGTTTTAAGTGCATGTGTCGAGGTTCTCATATGAAAGCAGCTTCAATGAAGAATTCTTCTTGGTTCACCTTAAAAGCAACAAAACTGCTGCAATGGAAAACTGCAGAATGTACACTCTTGAAAAGGGTTATGATCGCAATCAGTATCGACAAGAGAGGGAAAGTGTTGATGCATTTGGATTTGTTCCATTTATATCTTTTTTTTCACTCCACTCAAATTTATCACATTCAAATAAAGGAGCTGGTTAAAATTTCACACCCTCCCCACTCCATTATACTGCATCAATCAAAACATAAAGTCTGGTATTTACAGTCCATTTAAGTTTATATGATAGAATTGTATAGAATTGTAATGGCACATAATATAAATAAAAATAATTGTTAGGTGGGTTATTTTTAAAGTTAAAAGTCAAAAATTTTAAAATGAAAAATTTCTTACAAGAACAAATGGAAATTTCTCGCCCAACTTTGTTTTTTGTGATTGAGTGCAATTTTTTTCCAAAACAAGATAAATAATAAGAACATCGTGTTAAAAGAATTTGTCCCAAAATTTTGCCCGTGCATAGGCAGGAATTCTGCTCCAAAGAATGGGAGATTCCCTCTAAAAAGTAGTAGGGCTACCAAAATTATCAGTTAATATAGAATTTAATTTGATGCACCAGTTATGTATAACTATTTTTTTTATATTATCATCCAATTAAATTTTTATTTATATAACTTTTTAAATAATAAAAATAATATTTAATTACATTTGTTAATGTGATGAATATATTCTTGAATATATATTGTAGAAGGCCTTTTGAGTTTCATTAAAATCTCTCCTGCAAATATTGGTATGTTAAATTAAATGATTTTAACATATTTAATTGAACAAATAATCTTTTATCACATGAAGATTAAACTTATAATTATGGTGAATGATAAAAGAGGATATTTTAATTAGTATGTATCAAATCTTGTTAAAATATTATAATATTATCATTATTAGTAATAATCATTTAAATTAATAAATTAATATTTACAAGAGAGTTTAGTGTAATTTTAAAAAATGGAATTCCACTGATTTCCATTACTTTGGTGTCCCTTAATTTATAAAATTTACTTAGATGATATCTTAAGTTTGTGAAACCATCACAATGACCTCCCAGAGTTTGTAACATTATTATATTATCCTCACTTCTATTACTTATTGAACAATAGGTTCAGGAGATGTCAATGTCACCTTAGAAAATATGAGAGAGTTGATGTAAATTTCACCAAATTTTAAAAGAGGTAAATGCAGTTTATGCTTTGTAAATAGAAGAAAATAAATATAATTATACTAAGCTTTAGAAGAAATTATTTAATCTACCTTAGAAAAAGATTCATTTGATACCCTTATAAATTTTAAAAATTTCAATACATTTTAATTATTTATGACTAAAAATAAATCATATATTCCATCAATCTAAATTATTGAGATCTATCTAACCTAATCAGTGACAAATCACAACACACACACACACACACACACATATATATATATATATATAAGTAACAATACCCTACCGGTAGCACCCTAAAAGTAACAATATAGACAAAAAAATGTTTGGTGGTAGCGATAGGACGTAGGGAAAGAAGATTTTTTCATTCCTAGAATAAATTTTCTGTATTTCTGTCCATTTAAAAAGTAAGGACCGGATATAAATATACAAATTTATTTTTCTTTAATAATACTTCTTAAATAATAATATTTTTTATATTTTAATCTTCAGTGTCTTAAATATGTCTCCCTCCATTGTCCAAAAACAGTTATGATAAATAAAAATCCTTAAAAGAAATACTTTAAAAGCGGCAATTGAGTCAAAGAAAGCTGCAACGGCTACTTGGGTGATTACCGTTGGGTAGAGACCCGGCGCGCTCCCCAAAGCCTTCTCTCTCTCTCTCTCTCTCTCTTCATACAAATCACACTTGCCTCACAAAACGCACACTCCACAGTGCTATCTGCAAGTGCTGCTGCTGCTGCTACTCTCCGCTTCATTTAGGGTTTTTCCCACTCAACCTCCATTGAGAGAGAGAGAGCGAGCCCGACACAACCATGAACTTCTTCAGGAAGAAAACCTCACCCAAAGGTGCACACTTTTTCCCTTATCTTCTCTCTCACATTTCCCACATTGTTTCATTTTTTTTACCCTCCTTGTACCCTGAACTTTGGGATTTGCGTTAAAAAATTGGACCTTTTATGCTGTGTTTTGGGTGCTGGGTAAAATTGGTTAGGAAGAAGAGGGTACTCCCAATGAAAGTAGTTTTTTTTTTTTTTAATCGGGGTTGTGTGCCTGGGCCTTGAACTCGATCTAGCTTCTATTGAGAACAACTCACGGTTCTTCAATTTCTTACGTTGGTTACTATCATCGTCAGCCAAAACTTGAAATCAAGGGTTTTTTGTGCCCGTTGATTAATTTTGAGCTACAAGTTGTGTAGATGAAAATGTGGGAACAAAGTTCTAGTATTGACTTTCTACTTGTTCATTTTTCTTTTCTTTTTTTCGTTTTTAATAACAGAAGCTCTGCGGACAAGTAAGAGAGAAATGTCTGTTGCAACAAGAGGTAATTACTTGGATTGGATGGATGCTTATTCTGAAGTTCTGCTGTTGGCTTTCTACTTTTACACTTGTTTGCATAAAATAAAAGTGCCAAATCCTTCTGAGTAGTGTTTCTAAAAGTCCTCTTGATTCAAAATCTCACTCATACCTATTTAATAGTGTTTATGTTGTTTAAATTACAACTCATGCCATTGTGATTGAGATGTTGGATTAGGAGAATTTTTAGTTTGGTTTACGAGGATATAAAATCACTCTTGTTTGCATTTGTCATGAGTTGCGTAAGTAGAGGGCTTTAGTATTTTTCTCTCCAAATAGAAAGACTGACATTTGCCTAGGTCAGGTACATGGTAATTTGTAAATATTTGTGTTTCACTTTGTCGAATCTTCTTTTTCCATTTCTCTTGTCTCAGCAGGAATAAACAAACTGTTTACTTTGATTCCCGAAGATTGAACTTAATAATAATTAACAGAATCTCTCAGGAAGACAAACGTTTTGTGCAATTCAGCTGTCAAGACCTGCATTCATGGCCATTGACAATTTCTTTTAGAATGATAGAAGTTATCATTGATATCTATCATTTGCTTCTGTATCTCAAAAGAATAATGGGCAATTTAGCACGTAATCCAAGCATATTTCCATCCTGAAAGTAATGAACATTGTGCAAGTTTACAAAATGGGGCGGTTTTGAATGGTTGGGAGCTAGTGCCAAATTTACTCAAATTTTTCATTTTTTATAGGAGGATCAAGGATGAGTAAAATTTCCCCATGAAAACTATCTGTTGATAATTTGAATATTTTTGAAAAGTAGAAATTCTGTTTAACTAGCAACTATTTGCCTACTATTGCCTTCCTCTTGCTTCCGTACAGCCATAGGTATGCATTTGTTTCAGTTTTTTTTTTCCTAGTCCCTAACAAAAAATTGATTTTTAAAACTAACAAAACATTTTTTTTGTCAAAAAAGCTGAAAAATATGCACCCATATTCTTTTATAAGATACCTTGATTACAACTGATTGGTTATGCAACTGGTTATACTAGGGTGTAGGGATGATTTGTTTCAGCTATCCTCCTTACGTTGCAATCCATTGGTTGTCTCGTCTCTTAATAGGACTTGTTAATTTTCAGCAGAAAATAAGCAGGCTTGTATGTGGCAATCCCATGGGTTGCGTTGTCTGTTTGTCTGTCAGTAGGCCTTGCTAGCTTTCAGCAGAATATTTTATCCAAAGAAAAAAAAAATTCAGCAGAAAATAAGCAGGCGGTTAAGAGCTACCCAATTTTCAGCTATCATTTTTGTTTACCTACTCTATTTTGTTCTTGCTCCAATTTTTTGACATACCCCTATGGATCTGGATTATTTATTTATTTTTTTTTGTGTAAATTGAATTAGTTATGTTGAATCCATGATTCCTTAAATGATTTTCATTCAAAACCTTGCTATTCAAATTTTCAATGATATTCTTGTTTCTTAACTCTATTTTTGCCTTTGCTCCAATTTTATATGTGACCTAATTGTTAAAGTCTTATAATAGTCTTTACGCCAATGGTTTTCAGTCATCCGGAAATGTTTGTACTAAATTCAAATTTTTGTAATATTTTCATTCAAAACATTTCCATTCGCCTAGGTTGAGTATCTCTAACTATCTATCCTTTTGTGGCTGTACATTAAAAGGAATTATCAAGACTTCACATTTGATATCATTATTTAATTTAAATAAAGTTGCACTTCTGTAAGTGTAATGTATTTGTTTCCTTCTCTTTCCTTCTTCCTTCTAGGCATTGAAAGAGAGATAGCATCGCTTCAGATGGAGGTACATAATGCTAGCAGAAACCTTATTCTAGTTCATATTTATTTTCAGAGTTTAACTGCCTTGTGAACTACAGGAGAAAAAATTGGTGGCTGAGATTAAACAAACAGCTAAAACGGGAAATGAGGCAAGTTTGTTCTTATTTGGATGTATATCATATGTTTCCTTATTTTGGCAAGTATAAAATCGTATGTGACTCCATAAGGTTAATTTATTCTTCATGCCATGAATAGATTATTGACAATGTGATATTGATAGCCAATCTTTGAACAGAGCACGGCTGTGTGCTTGCATCACACTTAAAATACTGTATGTTTGCTCCCAAGATGTAATGAAGTATAAAAATCCTGGATGAATAACCCAGAAGTGGTCCAGATAAAGAAGTAAAAATAGATATATTTTCCTTACCAAATTTGCCCCCTTATATTTCTAAAACTTTGGTTGATGGTTTTCTTCCTTGAATGTGGCTGTTGTACAGAATGTGACTGCTTAGTGCAAAAAGTGACCTCGAATTTGAAAATAAATTTTAGGCAAAGGAATCTATACAATATATAAAGAGGGTGTGTTGATAAGTACCTTTTGGTGTTTCTAAATTGTATTGGATTTCTTTTTCAAGTCCACGGACATATTTGAATAACTTAAAACACTATAATCAAAACTTCTATTACTACATATAAAACTAAGCAACAACTTCTAACATTATTTTTTAATATTATATATTTAAATTATTTTTAATTAATAATTTTTTTTAAGAAAAAAATTCACACTAAAAAACTTGGTCCACTAGTCATATATAGACCAGTTGAAACTCTTGTTAATGCATGTTCAACGAAGGAAGATTTAAAGTTCAGAACTAGAGGAGTACGGAAAGATATCTGCCTGCCATTTTGGGTAGTTCTTGATGTACAATTTTTGGATTGTTGGCTGTGATGTGTGCTTTATATCCCACCTGGGGTATATTGTTCATTTGGTTTCAGGTACGTAAGGCAGTTATCAGTTGTCTTGGAGGGATATTCAGGATTGCTGCTGTAGCCCTGCTTCCTCTTTTGAAAATTCTGTTATTTATGGATTCAAGTCTGAACTGCTTTGATATGTGTGGTATTATTAGATATATTAGCAATCCTGAATAAAGAAGTGTCTGGTTACAGGCTGCCACTAGAATCTTGGCTCGTCAACTTGTTAGGTTACGCCAACAGATAACCAATTTGCAGGGAAGTCGTGCTCAGATCAGGGGTGTAGCAACACACACACAGGTACTGGGGGAAAAAAGGCAAAATCTTTTTTTAATAGCAAGTTTTCATCTTTGATAATTTCCAAATTTCTTTTTCAGGCATTATATGCAAGCACTTCAATCTCGACAGGGATGAAGGGTGCAACTAAAGCAATGACAGCAATGAACAAGGTTTACTTTTTGGAATATTCTGCTTTGTATTATTCAAATCAAAATTTACTGATTGCCAAGATTTTTGTCGATTGGTTGTTACCAATCTACTATCAATAATAACAACTAAGCCTTTTTCGGGTCTTGATTTTTTTCCCAACCATGATTCGTAGTTGAATGCAAAAAATCAAATGTTCATAATGTGCTACAGATGGTGGACATTAATATATTTTTGCCAGTGTATGCTGTGACCAAAATGATACAGTAATCATTATCTTACTTTTCTTTTCAGCAAATGGCACCAACAAAACAGGCTAAGGTGATTAGAGAATTCCAGAAGCAATCAGCACAAATGGACATGACGGTAATTTATCCTTTTTAGCTCATTGCTGATATGTTCTCATACAAGTTTCCAGCATTAATAGCAGCATAAAGAAATTAATATTCCTCAGTATTAGATCGGTTCTTTAGTTAGTAACAATAAGTGTCATCAAATTCATCTGGAAACCAGAAATACAGAAATCTGTCAATGGTGATGAATATGGAAGACCAATAAGAGAGATTTTGCACAGGAAAAGGTTTAAAGAAACACTGTAAGCAAAGATGAGGAAAAAGAAAGATCAAATGTAGAAGACAGAGCCAGACATAACTGTGAGCACTAGACAATGTTTTACTCAAAATAAAATAAAAACTAGGACATTTAAAGTAGTCTGAAGTCAGCACCTGCTTTGTTGGCTTCAAACAGCAGAACGAAAGCAACAAAAAATGAAGTATCCATGAGACGTATATCTGCCTTCAGGTGTTTCTGTGTTGCCATGAATTGTTAAGTGAGGACATTTTCTAATTAAGCTGTTCTTCACTTTTTACTAAAAATTTAAAGAGAAAAAATAATATAGAATAGGGGGGTCCTTGTAAAATTTGAAGAACAGAAACTTAAAATCAATCAGGCAAGCGGCTTCTGATAGCCATTGTATTCAAGTTCAACCCAACCCCTAAGTTTTTTGACAACTGTTTCTTTTTCTCCATATATTTGTAATGTGGTCTTAAATGCAGATTGAGATGATGTCAGAATCTATTGATGAAACTTTAGACAAAGATGAAGCCGAGGAAGAAACAGAAGAGCTAACTAACCAGGTGCATATACATGACCAACTTACTCATATAGCTTGCTAGTATGATTAAATATTTCGTTTGTAAAATCTAATTTTATGTAATTAATGACAGGTTCTTGATGAGATTGGAGTGGATATTGCATCCCAGGTAGGTTTTGGACACAATATGAATCCATTTTGTCTTAGCACCTATTCTGCATTTTAATTATTTTCTGAGTGTTGGATCTGATGCTGGTTTTTCTTATGGTAGTTATCCTCTGCCCCAAAAGGCCGGATTGCTTCAAGGAGTACTGAAAATGTCGCTGCTCCAAGGTACACACCCTAATCTTTTCCTGCAAAAAGGTCTGGCTGTTTCAAGCACCTTCGTTGTAACTATTCTTGGAAAATGCTGTTTAGATACACTTGACCATTGATCTCTCACCATTGATCTTGAAAGTGGGACTCGAACATGAAATAAGACATAAGAGAATTGATTATGAGTGATCAACACATGACAAAGTCATGTGAAAAACCAACATGAAAGAAGGAAGGATTGGTTTTAGAATTTTTTTTTTCTTTTTTTGCCGGTTAGAGCTTTTGTATTTTTTCGGGGGGAAAGGGTTTAGGGATTGAATTTAGAATTTTCTTTTTAATTTTTTTTATGCGATCCATAAACATTTCATGTTGTGACCTCTTGCTCAGCAAACATTATTTGATTCTGTGCATGCAGATCAGAATCCCAAGATGTTGAAGATCTTGAAAAGAGACTGGCTTCTCTTCGAAGAATATGAAAAAGATTTGCTCATAGACGTGTTTCTGCATGTAAAAATCATTATATGTTATAAAAATGGCAGGATTGTATTATTGGCACCCTGTATTATTGCTGATTTTATTAGCTATGTGGTGGAACTGATATGTCATGGCAGAGTATGTATAAATTGACGTTTGTTATGTAATTAGGATTTGGCGTACACTCCGAAAAACAGTCCTAAGCGGTACATCCACGAAAATATTAGATGGACCCTTACCTTTCATCATTTTCTACTTTTAATTTTAAATTTACATTATTTCTCTTGAATGCAGCCTCAATTTGTGATGTCACGATGGAGAAATCCAGGAATTGAAGATTCTATTGAGTGTTTGATTTATAGAGCAAAATTTGTATTTGGATTTTTGAAAGAAAAATAAATAATACAAACACTGTTTGGATAAATTGCATTTCACCTTATTCTTAATTGAAAATTGCACTTTATCCTTTTAAACTTAAATAACTGATAAAAAATTATTATTTCAATACTATTTCGGTTGTTATTAAAAAAATCAAGTAAAAAAAATTAAATATTTTAAAGCTAAAATTTCGGTTGTTATTAAAAAAATCAAGTAAAAAAATAAAATATTTTAAAGCTAAAATGTTACTTTTTCCCAATTATCAAATGATAGGTAAAAAGTTACTGCAGATTACCACCAACTAATGTTCGTGCTATACTCGTCCCTTTTAAAATATCTATTACTATTAAATGAAATGTTTTAGAAAACTATCTGTCATTGTCATTGTTAGTGAGCAAATTATTTAGAAATATTGCAAAAAAAAATTACATCTAAAAATGAATAAATATTTTGAAAAGAAGGAAATAACGCTATATTCTAATCCAGTCACAAGCAACAACACATTCGTCAGACAGATAGCCAACAAGGGCATGAAACAGTGTACACTGGCAATCACATAAATGACGAGTTTTGTGCCCCTTTTCAGTTTCCACCATTTGTTCCTCCTTATATACAGTAAAAATACACAGAATCAGTCTAAACCCTGCACTGGAAACAGATTCCTAACTTCAATTGAACTCCCCGCAGACTACAAAATCATATACACGAATAATATGTTCACAAGCCAGTAATCGATAATTTAATGAGACAAATGTCTTTCCTTATAGAGAATGTAATGTGATGTGATAAGGCATCACTTCTTATCTGTTGTAACACCAACGACAACATTGCTCACCTGCGACAATTTAAATTCTGTAAGTAAATCTTGCTTTGCTCAAAAACAGAGAAATTAGCAAAATCCAATCGAAAAAGCATAGACATATCCAAAACAAATAAAAAAAAAAGAAAAAGAAACAGTAATTACCAACTTCCCACTTGGATCAACAGACATAGGATTTTCTACCACAACAGTTTGGCTCGGAGAGTTGGGCATTGACTGCAGGTAGTGAAATGGAATCATATGCATGTGCATTGGTTACATATCATAATAGCAAATAGCCAATACATCCTGTATATGAATAATTTACTCAAACAAAAACGGGAAAAATCATACTGTTGGGGTAGAAGATACCGATTCAGAGTTGGTTGCTTCACCAGGTCTCCGGACAGGAACTGGAAGCCTTCCATTGGTTGTCTACAAAGGACAAAAAGGAGAATCAGAAGCCAAAAGGTACGAAAAATAAAATAAAAATCAGCTCAACGAAAAATTACAGAGAATGCAAACTATTCCCATGTCAAATTTCCAAGATGACAATAACAAGAAACAAGTGTGGATGTCAAGTTGTATAATAAGCCCACATATTGAGTACATCATCACCATTCGTTAGTGTTAGAATCAAGCACAGATTCTTAGCTAGTTAGTGTACTGATTCTTGATTAGGAATTCATGTCTTGTATTCAATGCTACACAGTACAAACATATACATGTGTAGACTGATTATTCAAGAATATTTCACTAAATAATATATGGTATCGGTGGTTTAAATAGTCCTTCAAACCACTGTGCCATCCCACTGGTTCCATGCTTCATTTTAGTTTCATGCCCACAGAAGCACCTGCACTAGCTGCAACTTTTCTAGCAACACCATCCACCACAGGCAATCCAAAATCAGAGGCAGAACTTGCCAACCACCCCAACTGATGATGAACCATACACACTAGCCACCACGTGCACCCGCACTTTTCTGTGTCTTCCGACTCAAGCTGATTGGTTTGAGCCACTGGCCAACATTCCAGCCACTTTTATCCGGCCAACTTTCCACTCACTTTTCTCCAACAGCCCTATCAGCCTACCTCCCACCATTATTCATCCTCTCCACACCATGTCCAACCCACATCTCACCCTCTCCTTTCCAGCAATGTCCATGCGATGTTATCCCCTAACCCTCAACCTCTGACCCAGATCTCTTGGTGTTTCACACACCCTTCCTGGGTACCCAAATCCACATTACTACCTCAGGTACTACCTGACACCTTGTCAACCATCTGCTTCACAACCATCCTCTTGATTCCACGTGACAGACAGGTGGGCACAGATAATTATACCCCTTGGACTGTTGCCGTGGAATAGTAGTTTGAAGGGCACGGTCATCATGATCAGGTGGTCAAACAGACCAGGGATATGCTTATCAAGGACCATGCCCAATGAAAATAAATTTATGCATCCCTTTTGCAGTGTCATGTGGTTCTCCATTCATACTAAGCTTCAATCCCAATTCCACTCTTCTAAGATATGCTGAGGTTGGCTGTTAAGAAACAAGGCACGGACATGTAGAACTATCTGAGTAAGCTTGATAATTTGATTTCTCAATCTGATGGGCTTATTCCATTTACTTATAATGCACCCAAACATCCTGAACATGAATAGTTCTTTTATGGCCCTTGCCCTTGCTAGTTTGCCACCAAAACTTGACTTTCTCAAGCTCATTAGTTCCATCATATGATTGTATCCTAGAACAACTATTGTGCCTCTCTGACCCTCAAGTTCATGTTCCATCCCCTATACCGGCTGACTTTTCTGCATTGCTTTCCCGAACCAGTGACCGAGTTGGACGAGGAGTACACCGTTGTGGTGATTATATGTCCTAGTTCCAGTTGCACTTATTGCAAATGATTTGACGACATTGAGAACAATTCAAAACCATGGCCAATCAATAGTCTGCAAAGGTAAATGTTTCTAGGTTGCTCTATCTGACTCATTTAATGAGGTTCCCCTGTTTGCTGCAAAGTATAAAGAGTATAAACCAGCTCAAAGCAACAATGCACTCCACTATGCCTATCACCTATAATGCTCAAACTGGTAATCTTATTGCTTTTATTTCAAAGTATTCTGTTGAACCTTGGATTCTTCATTTAGGAGCTTGTCAATGCATGGATGGTAAAAAAGTACCTAGAATCACTTTGGCCAATGGTTCACAAACCGAAGTCCTAGGCATTGGTCAAGCAAATCCCTTACCCATACTTTAAATTTTGTACTTCTACCCAGTTGTCCATTTAATTTCATCTCCAGGAGCAACTTCACTCATACCCTACCTTACTCTACTTATATTTGCCAATGATTTCCGTTCTTGTTCAGGATTAGGGTACAACACAAACAATTGGAATAGGACGCTGGTCTCAAGGATTGTAGCACTCATTATATCCATAGGAGATCATCCAACAACTTTTGCAACAACCTAGCCAACAGAAATTACATGCCATGGGTCCTAGTTTGTCTTAGGTGTAAGCACCATATTGCAATTCTTGTTGAAGAAACAAACAACACGATGCCACAACAAAGTGAATATGACTGTAGAAAACCATGTTGAGAATAGATTTGGATCCAATTGAATCCAAAAGGCTAGCTCAAAATAAGAGGATTACCCAAGCCTAATAGAGTAAAAAAGGCGGCCCAGTGCACGGGACTCCCACCTAGCAGGGTCTAAGGAGGGTAGATGTGCGCAACCTTCCCTCGCTTTGCAGGGAGACTGTTTCTAAGATTTGAACCCGTGACCTTCCAGGTCACAAGGCAATAACCTTACTGTTACGCCGAGACTCACCTTCTCACCCAAGCCTAATAGGGCATTTGGAACATATATCCATGCAATGTTTTAACACAACCCCTTCACATCAAGCACTAAGCATCAAGAGCATGATGTTTTCTAGACTAGACATCTATGAGCAGCCCCACAACGAGAATAGAATACGCTTTGGTATCATAAAAGGATTGAGGTTGGAATTGGGCATAACTCAACACTTAAAACTAGTAGCTAAATGGGGAAGGATTGACCAAGCCAATTAAAGGGTATTTTGGCCATATAACCATCTAAAGTGAGAATTAACACTTCCAATAAGATGAAACCTATATCATGCGATAAAAACTAATGAGTTTACACATGGACTTTCATCCATGAAAAATAACACCCCCCCCCCTTCCGAGTGCCAACTCTCCAACCAAACACACCCTATGAGTTCAAAAGCATTGGTGATAATAGAAGGTAAATGCACACATTAACATCATTCATCTATACTTACATTGACATTGGTAACATATTGACAAATCGCACATTTGACTGAGGGAGCTCCATATGGATACATGAGTGTTGTCTGGCAGTTCCCACATTGGATATGGCTGACTTGATTAGATGCTATTTGATGTAGACAAAAAGCACATCAACAAGAAGTCAGTAAACAATTTAAGACAAATGCTACACAACTAAGCATCTATTGATACATTAAAACAAGGAATTTACTGTCGAAAAGACATAACATAAAATCAAATAAAACAAAAAGTTTTACCAATCAAACGACATTACATAAAGTCCAACATTTGGCAGCTCAAGCAATTGGATTTTATGTTGTGCACATTGAAAGTGAGTTTTGAAGCTTGTCAATAAGTGCTACAATTGTAGTAGACAGCATAGCTATCTCACTATTTTCCTATGCAAGCATAACCAGGTTAATAGCTTGATGCTGTTCAGGATCTGTGTCCATAGTTTTGCTCCCTAATTATATGGTACCTTTTCTATCCCTCTTCTATAACAGAAGGCTTCCATACCTTTGTAAATATATAAAATACCTTCTGCAAGTTTTTATGCATATACCCTTATAATAGAGTTACACAGATTACAGACCATAATGATCAGTATTCACAAATACAAATTGTTCTCAAGGATAATATACTCTAACACAAATTCAGATTTTGGTTCTAACACTATGTTTCATATAAAAATGATGTTTCATATAAAAGTGAATCTGGATTTCAATCTTCTTTTAAGGTTTCCGGCTGTGAACTAACTTAACGTAATCATTTTTTGGGTTGTTCCATTGATAACTAGCTTAAATAAGTGAAAGGTGATATTTTAATGTTCTTGTCATGAAATCAAAATTTAAGCTGCTAGGTTATGACACGCTAATAGTTTTATATCTAATATGCCTCCCTCACGCTAATGCCTCTTTTGCGCTTGAAGCGTGGACAATACGCATACCCATCATATCTTGTGCTAAAATTTAATTGTTTTTATTTAGAAATGGGGATAATAAGGATCGAATTCTAGACCACTTGGTCATAGAAGCTCTGATACCATGTCATGAAACCATTTGTCCCAAAAGCTTAAGCTGCTAGGTTATGACACATTAATAGTTTTATATCTAATAGTTCTATGTCAACTTAACACAAATGTAAGCAAGAGTTATCACCAGAATTTTGCTCTGCCTGAGGAATAATTGGAAAAAAGTTATAAACTTAAAATAGATTGGAATTTAAAATGAAATTTAGGAAAACCACACTTGACTTTGTTTATTTGCCAGATACCTAGATATCATACTTGATGGATACTTATAGTGTTTACTTTTGTAGTCAACAAATACTTGGCTGAATAGATGATAGTACAAAATTTGTCAGAAATACATCATCATATGGTCCAGCATACACAGAAAAGTTAAATACGAAAGGAGAAAAGGATCCCCTTGGTGTATAACCTGCTGAACCCTTCACCATGATTTGGGATCAATATCACCAGATGAAGCATACTCAACGATCAAGCAAAACCCAAAACATCACCAGTGTTATAAAACAGAACTATATAAATAATTATCTGGCAAATCAAAATGTAGTCCAACAAAACTATTATTAAACTCAAGCTGCACATATTTGGCAGCATACAAATATATTCTACCTGGAACAAGATTTACAGTGTGACAGCAGGAACATCTCACACTTGTAGCTCCACGTGTGTACATCAGCAGTGTCCTACAGCCTCCACAAAAAATTTGCGACATTTCCATTCCTGCAGAGGAATTACAAAATAGAAGGTCCTTAGATGAAAGCTGCAGTTCAAGTCCCAACTACATCTAAATATTTAATCTAGCTGGCTCCAAATTTGCTCTTGAGCATGTACTCTCACATGCTGCCAGTGAGAAGGATTGGCATATACTGAATTGAGACATGTGGAATATACATAAATATAAGTATGGACTATTAGTCAATATAGAGAGCACAAACCAATTTTAGATAAAAAAAAATATATACAAAATTCTACCATTGTCAAATTTATGTAAGACAAAGTGACTAATTGTTTTCAAATTTCATGAAGCCTTAACAGTTTTACTCAAAAATCCACACGCCTAATTTTGATGACATGTCATATGTCATATGTAAACCACAGAATACAAAAAAGCATAAGTTAAGCTTCAAAGAAAAGAATACTGATACTAAAGTATTAATCAGAAAGCAAGTTAATATATTTCAGAAAAAGAACAGGAACACGAGAAAATACACATGACAAACCATTCTGTTAGACAACATATTTGATGGCATCAAGAGAGAATATTAAAATGAGGTTCATAAGGTAATGTATTTGCCTTGTGTTAAGTATCAATAAAATGTCTGAGAGGGAGGGAATGTTGATTAGTAAGTTAGGATAATTTATGCTACTTCAGGGATAATTCGATTACCTTACTTTAGGGATCTTATCTTGGTAGGAACTTTATCTTACTCGTAGGGATTTTATCTTATCTTCAGGAAATTATTTGTATCCTTAATTAATTGGGATTCAAAGCCTGGGGAAGAGGATCAAGTGAGAGAATTGGTTAATCATGAAAGTGAGAGAAGTAAATCATGACAATTGGATCTTATATGAATGAAGATTATAACATAAACTAATGTGATATTTTTAGATTTACTGGACTCACATTCATAATAAATCACCTCTATCAATTGCCCCCTAGAGCCTAGTATTAGAAATTAGTATAAATAGGACTATTGGGTTAGAATTTTGCATCATATCATTTATACACCATGGCATGTCAATATCCTGTTAATCTTTCCATGCATTCTCTCTTTCCTCCTTTCTTATCTATAAACCCTATAATTTTACATAGCATTAGAGCTTCTATAACTAAGTTGTTGCAACTCTCAGGTTCAATCCTTGCTTAGCTATGTCTTCCGTCATTCCTTTCATAATGGTGCTCTGCCAAAAAATATCATTTGTCATAATATCCCCAGATGTAACACTTTCTCCTTATGACAACTCTGGTCATGGTATGTGCTGACAGTGGCCAAAACAGCAAAGCTCTTCCCATCATCTTTGAAATATGTTTGTTCCTCAAAGCCATTGACAGCCTTAACAAATTTGATGGCAGCCCAGACGAAAGAGAGTTTTTCAAGCTCTCCCAAATTCCCAGCCTTCTCCAACTTCTAAGATTCTATTTGCAGTTCTGTAGACCGTACATTAGGCAATGACTTGGAAAAAATTGGAATCAGGTGAAAGTAATAATACGTTCAAGTCTTCTGGTGGAATAATACATAATTGATCAATTAGCATCCCTTTGTACAAGTTGCTATGAATTACACGTGCTTGATCCTTGGACTGCATTTTTCTCACAGCATCCTTCTTGATGCCACCAACTTCAGCTGTACAAGTTTCAGATAGGTCCAACTCAATGTTTCTACTGGATAAAATTGAAGACAATCAAAACCATCGATAAAAAATTGAGCAAGTCAGTCTCAAGTGGGTTTGTGTACAACTTCACAGTATTTCAAATCATTAGAAGATTTCATTTCTTCTCCACCGGAGAAGATGAGTCTCATTGGCCCCTGGAAGACCATGAAGGAGATTCAGTAGTTGCACTGGCAAAACTCCATGGTTCTAATAAATTATCACTAAGAGAAGAGGAAGAGCTACAACTGATACAACCAAAATGCTGATACACAAAGGATTAAGGCATCAGGGAAAACAGAATGATTTGACTGCTCATTTCCTCAATTCCTAACTGTAGGCAAGGTAGCCATGAAAGACCCTTTTTGGGGAGATTGACAGAGATGGTTTAAGCATGAGATCTTTGAGAGAATTGTACAGTTTAGAGCCTCCAGAATCAGGCTAGCAATTAATCTTTTTCCTCCAGCCAATGATTCCCACCACCAGCATTTAGTTTAGATGAATACTTGCCTCGAAATTGCACCCTATAATTTTCCGGGAAACAAGGAAAAATACTAGGAACACAATTCATTGACAAGCAAGGAATCTTTTTATAGAACATCCTTAATACAGTACATCACATTATTGAGTTAATTTTTCCCTTCAAAGAAAACTGGGAAAATTTTCCAGTACAAATCATAGAAACAAAAGTAATCTTATTGTTCTCTTTATTAAATTTATTGGGATGCTTTGTTGCATGGTTCATCCTTAAAGGATGCAATTCTAATTTTTGTAACTGTGAGGATGTCTTATCCAATAATCCTTTTTCGTACTCTTTTTCTCTCTACTAATAAAATTATATATCTATCAGGGAAAAAAAAAAAAAAAAGCTAATCACATAAGAATCCACATATTCAGGTTGATGGGCAGACGAACCTAAGTCCAAGTCATATTTTCCTTTACACACTACACTTCCAATTCCATATCCAGTTAGTAATGAACTCTTTTCCATGCCTTAGATGGCCTACATTAGTCTAAAAAGTATAAGCTAAATACTTAATCAAAGCAAACTATCAAATTAACAGAACCTTCTAATGCATGGAGCATGTTATCTATAGCACGACTGAATTCGATTATTTCTAAATGAACAGTCTTTCTTCTCTCTTTCAAAAGCTTGCTTGGTAAACTCTTGACACAAAAATAAGTTAACACCAACAGGCAACTAACCTTGAAAATATAATAACAGAAACAGCAAAAGGAGTCATACCAGGTGAAGGAACAGAAGTAAATGTGTTGCACAAAGCACAGCAAACATTAGCTGCCCCTCGAGGGTAAAACAAAACGCTCCTACAGCCACTACACACGATTTGGCTCTGCATAGCTGCAAAGTTCAGAGAACACTCACCCATGAGGTTGAGGCTTAACCAAAATAACACAATATAGTGTGCCACATAACCTACTACCCTTAATTCAGATTCTCTCAATTCATGAAGAGCACAAAAGTTTTCGTTGCACAGAATTCAAATATGAAAGAAAAAAGAGAGGGGGCAAAAAAAAAAGACGGCCCACCCAAACATTCAAAAACTTAATCATTGCATATTTTAAACGCCAAACACAAAAGAGAAAAGAAAATATGTACGCTCTAAGAACCAAATAAAGCTTACCCAGAAACCCAACATAAATATTTTTGAAAAAAAAAAATAAATAAAGAAAATAAATTGAACGTCATCTTTATTTAATCCGCAGGACATACATAATAAAGCAGATAAACTCCAATCCAACAATTTGAGAAGAGTGAGCGATTGAGGGATCTTAAGAATACCTGTGGCTGTTTGATTCTTCTTTTCAGAGAACCAAAAAAAAAAAAGAACGAGAAGGAGTGGGAGAATGTTGCTGTTGTGTTGTCTGAATTGTTGTTTGCCAGCAACAATCAATCCTTGTTTGGTTCTTTGTTTGTTTGCGTGTTCGTTGAGATTGAGAATGTCTCAACGACAACCCAAAAAAAAAAAAATGTATAAAATAAAAGAAAAAGGAGACCCTTGTTTGTCCCTTTGAATTTCTGCTACCAGTATGAACATGAAATGTAAGGGGATTTGGCCCTTCAAATTCCGAGTCTAGCAACGTCAATGCCGACAACAAGAGGTTGGTCTTGTTTATTTTTCTAAACCTATGTTAACTTTGTCTTCGTCCCGAGCTCCCACGCGGATCAGGAAACTTCTCCACATCAATCTTTTTTTCTTTTTTGGAATTTTGTTTTTTGGGTACATTTTCCTTTTTTAATGAATCAACTTTTTATACATTCTTTCTAATTTTTCATGGATGATTTTTTTTCGTTTTAGTTCACATGGATATTGTTATGGGTAAAAATTGGTAGAAATTTGTATAGGCTTGCTTTATGTGTGAAAAATGGATGGACGAAAATTTTTATATATATGGACTCTGTGCATGATTTTACACATAACTGAAAAATTCTCCTGATAGTATATGATATTGGTGGATACAACAATAGATAGATACTTTTTTGAGTAAATAACAACGGTTATTCTTGGAGTTTATTAAAATGATACTTTATCATATTTTTCTTTAAAATTGACACTTCACCGGATTCTTTATGAAAAAATAAATAAATAAAGAATAAATTAATAAAAAAATAAAAACTAGTCAGAATGAATTTTGTAAATATAATTTTAACTCGACACGTTTTTTAAATTAAAATAATTCTTAAAATTTGAATCCTAAATTTCATATCCTCAAATCTATATCTAACTAAAATTTAAAAAAATAATTGAGTTGTTGCAATAAAATGATATATGAGTCTTAAAATTGAAAAATAGTGAAAAATGTAGGATAAATTAGTCAATTTTTATATTTTTAAAGGATTTATGGGATCAATTATTTATAAAATCGTTCAAATTGGTTTCTAATAGAAATATAAATAGAATAAATAAATCCATTAAAAAAACTAAAGAATAATTAATTTGTCATATGCTTTTAATTGTTAAGGATAAAAAATGTATTCTTCTCCTTGAGAGACCAATTTATTAAATCTATTTAAATTAGTGATCAAGTTAGTAATGTACTCTTTTTTTTTAATATGTCTACGTTGTTCTTATGTACCATACAACTCAAATAAGTTAACAATTTAGTTTTGTATAAAGCTAGGTATAGATTAGAGGATATAAAATTTAGAATTTAAATTTTAAGAACTAACATTGCGTTAAAGCTACATTTGTAAATTTATTCTCTCTCACTAGTTATTTTTTCAATTTTATTTATATGTTCTCTATTTTTTTCGAAAATGGGGTGGAGTGTCAATTTTGAAAAATAATAGGGTAGAGCATCATTGAGCAAACCTCAAAGGAGGTCTCTGTTATTTAATTTACCATTTTTTATGAACAACTAAAAGCAAAAATATGAGTTGTTATAATTATAGTTTTAAAACTCGACTCGGTAATTGACTCAATCTAAATATTGAGTTAGTGGGTCACTGGTTCAATTGGTGGATCATGATTGAACCAGTTGAACTGGACATATTTAGATAAATATATAAAAATACATTTAAATTCAAATAACTGTAACAAAATAACACAAATAATAATTGAAGTTTTATATAGGCATATGATTAATAATTAATAAATTTAAATTATAAGATAGGTTTAGCCAAAAAATATATACATCTGAAATTAAATGGACATAAGCCCATTATTACTTATTAGTTTGTTTAAATTCTAAGGAATATAAACAAAAATTAAAGGAATGTTTGTGGGTTTTGGCTTGTTTCTCATCATCTTCTTGCATGTATCCATTGGGCTTTGATTTTTCAATGCCAATCTTTTGACCCAAATCATCAATATGTAACACTAGAACCGATCACTCCAAAACCTAATTCATTCTTCTCTCTCACTCATAAGTGCATACATAGGACAACACAAAATATAGTGTTCCTCTCACCCTCTCTAACTCTTTTCAATTTCTTCTTCTATTCTTGCTCAAGTCCTTTCCTCTTCCATTTTTTTTTGTCAAGTCCAGGTCTTGCTGCTATCTCTGTCTCTCTCACTTTCTCGGTTCCTCATTTCTCTTTCACACCATTTTCGTTGTGACCACTGAAGTGGACCTAAAGATAGTAGCGACGATGGAAGACAACTACAGCAGATCTAAAGACAACCGATGTGGATCTGGAATGGCGGCAACTAGCGGCTCACCATGGCTTCTTTTTTTATTATTGAATCATATGAACCGATAGCTCACCGAGTTTTCTGCAAAGCTGCCAAGTCAGATCGGTTTGCATCGAGTTAGACCATAGTTATGGATTTATGGTGTTTTTTTTTTGAACAAACTCAACCCTAAGCATGCAGGCAACTCCCTTCACGTGGAAGTTGCATCGATGAGAAGACATTTCAACGAAGGTTGCCAATGGTGGGTTTCAATCGGTCAAAAGTTGTCCTTTATCCTGTAAAACTGCTCCTTGAAGAATGAGAATCTTGAAGGGAGCTCCGCCAATGGCGAGTCTAAAGTTGCTAAAAAAGATACGTGAATTTGTAGGAAAATCGAGCAGCATGGAACTTGCCAATGGACTAGTTTTGTTAGTTTTGCACAGGATTCAATATACCACCATTTTCCACTTTTAATGGTACTTTTGCACATGATTTAATATAACACTAGGTTATTCAGTAAACCCTTACAATTCAATAGTGATGAAGGAGGTACCAGCCACTCAGTCACAATTATTGACTATTGAATGGATAAAAAAAATGTTCAAATAAAATAAAATAACATATCAAATTCAACATCCAAACAGAACTAGTTCATCAACACTGGACCCAAAAATGTAGTCAAAATCCAAAGTAACGAATAGAACCTATTCTACAGGTTTACATTTGAATTAGATTATAAAAAAAGAAAAGAAAAAAAAAAGAAAGGTTGCCACACGAACCAAACCAAGAGTTAGCAAGATGTAAATCAAACCTTTTTTTTTGCTTTTATTTGTAAGTAAAAGATTAAATAAGAAAGGGAAAGAAAAAACTATGTCCTAGACACGGAAACTAAAAGAACCTAAGGGCCTGTTTGGTTTACTTTTTTCAGTTTTCAGTTTTCACTTTTCTAGATTTGTGAAGGAAAAACTGAAAAAACTGAAAATTGAAATTTTCAGTTTTTTCAATTTTTCCTTTACAAATCTGGAAAACTGGAAACTGAAAACTATTTTCAGCAAACCAAACATGCCTTAAACATACTGGCTTTGACCTTTGCAACCTGTAGCAATAAAAATAAGCACTTGACCAAAACACAAATGTTGTTGACCAAAAGGAAAAACAAGCATTAGTTTTATGAAGGGTAAAAATTCACTTTGTCCATGAAATTATATATATGATTTATTTTAATTTTTAAAATCAAAAAAATATCACTTTAGTCCCTGAAATTTCAAAAAGTGATTCAACTTAGTCCTTCTGGTGATTCAAGTTAATCCTCAAAAATAGTAATATCAGGACTAATTTGAATCACTTTTTAAAATTTTAAGGACTAAAGTAATACTTTCTTAATTTTAGGGATTAAAATAAATCATGCATACAATTTTAGGAACCAAAGTAAACCTTTACTCGTTTTAAGAAAGGAAAAAAAAGACATTTGATCCAAATAAAAAATGGATCATTGGAACCCGATCTTGCAAGATTGTAAGCCAATACACATCGAAGGGGAAAAACAGAGGCCAAGGCGATCTCCACTGTTAAGGGAGGTTGATGTGGTGGTGAAAGGTGGCGCCTATGATGGATATATAGGTGGTTTGCCTGGTGAAGTGACAATGATGAGAATGAGAGAAGATGGCGGCGTTGATGAAGGTGATGGTTTTTTATGATAGCCCACAGTAAAGTAGTGATGGTGAAGAGGCTATGGATTTGGGTTATTGGTTGATGATTAATGTCCCTCTTGACTCACCAACAAAACCTATTTATACACATATTTTACTATAATGTAATAAATGACGAAATTATATGACTTGATGCTAATTGATACTAATTAAACAAATAAAATCAAGCTAGTTGGCAAAACAAATCAGGTTAGAATCAATCAATGAATTCATAATAAAATCAGTTTAAAAAGAATAATGGTTAGAAAGATTTGATTTTTTTTATTTTTTAGTCTTTTCCTTTTTTTTATTTTTTTTTGGACCTAACCAAAATTGGGTGTTGACAACCCCATCACAATTCAAGCACTCTAGTGCTCTGAATCAAGTACTTTATTATTCCTCCAATGCCAAACCCCCCCAGAGGGTTACAAGGAAGCTGTTGTCGACCTCCCCAGCAAAATGATGTAGTCATGCATGTAGGTCCAACATGAAAAACTCCGGGGCAGAATCTAAGCCACTACACCGACCAAACAACTTAGGAGTCCGCACAGTCCCTAATATAGTGGAGGCTTGTCTCCTCCCTCTCATTACACTGTGGGCATAACGAAGTCATCAAAAGCTGCCACTTGGTAGTTTTTATAAAGAAAATTTATTCTTTTCATTTTGTGATATTTATTATTGTGTCCTTGTAAATCAAAATAAATTAGAAAATATGCAATTATTATTTGGGCTTAATCTTTATTTGTTATCATTTAAAATATTAGTGTCTAAATTAGTTTCTTTTTCAAACATGATTTCATTGTTAGACTTGGTTGCGTCTTATGAAAAAAAAAAATTATTTTCATGATGCAATAATTATTATCTTGTCATCATAAAAATAAATAAACTAGAAAATATATAGCTACTATTTGGGCTTAATCTTTATTTGTTATCATTTGACAAAAGAAAGGAGAATGTTGCCTTAAGCAAGTAATGTAACACCCAAATTTGAGTATTCTAACAAACTTGGTAACGATGAGAATGAATCAATGGATGAGTAGGAAAACAAAATTGAATAGTAGCTTTTTGGCCTATAGATTAATAGCAACTCTAAAATTAAGGCTAGAGAAAGACTAAGGGAGATCCCGGGGCCAGAGGAGCTTGGACTCAGGGACAGAGATAAAATATTACGCCGAGATAAAGATATGTTAAGTTTCCCAGGTATGGTGTTTCACCCGTTCGGTGAAATTTCAGTGTGCAATTTTAACACCAATAAAGCAACTTGCTCACTAAGTTTAAGTAGCCACTTATGTTGAGACAAGTGGATGACATGGATTAAAACTTGTCAAGTAAGTTTTAATCTTGGTCTTTCATTAATTTTAATTTCACTAGGTGGCCAATGTCTCATTTGTTTAGTAAAATTTAGATGCAGTTTCTTGGTAAGTATATGGCAAGGGAATGGTCATATCTCTTATTTTTACCAAGATCACATAATGACCACACAAAAATTTTATATTTTTATTACAAAGCTATATTTTGTAGTAAAAATTATTAACATATCTTACATCAACAACAAAAAACCACATTTCTCATTTGCTTTCCTAAAAAATTTTCAACTAGCCCCCCTTTCAGCCTCTTCATTTTCTTCTCTACCAACACCTCATGAACTACCTTAAGACTTCATTCCATAACATCAAAAATCAATGACTTAAACACAAGACCTAAGATACCTCTTGAAATCTCCATATTAATTCCAAAAAAAATTATCATCTCAATTTACTATCAAAGAGGACCTATTGTATTATGACCTCTAAGGGAAGGATTTGGTTGGTTTTGAGTTGAAGATTGGTGGAGAAACATAACACTTGAAGGAATTAAGACAATTGTAAAAGTCTTCTAGCTAAGATTAAAGTTTTCTTGTAAACTTTTTTAAATCAAATTTTGTTTCTCTGAAAATTTTGTTTTCTCTATTATCATATTCTTTCATCACTTTAGTTATTTGCAATTAGGTGTTTAGCAAGAAAATGCGTCAATCCTTCCATGCAATTCAAGTTTATGTTGATGATGTGTTATTGGCTAGTATTTGAGAGAAATCATTTCCCTAAATATGTTTTTGAATAATTCATTTAAAATTAAAGACTTGCCCCTCAAGCTATACTTGGGCTTTGAAATTGCAAGGAATTCGTATAATATTCATTTGTGTTGGAGTAAATATGTCCTTGAAATCCTTTTAAATGCTAGTATATGCTGGGCTATAGGCCTCCCTCTATTTTCATGGATCCTCATGACAAGTTACAGGCTAATGAGTAATGACAATGAACCATATTCAATTCATCTCAACAAATTTTGGGCTGAATATCTTGCTTTTTTATTTGGATTTTGCTAGTCAATGTCCTTGGAAATGGTTAAGGAACCCAAAAAATTAGGTCTCACAAATTTTAAGTGGATTCCATGCACTGAAAACTTAGAACCTCACTTCTCAATACAAGATTTTGCATTTTTGATTCCTTAATGAGTACCTAAAGGCACCTAATGGTCAAATGAACCTTTTTTATTTTAGCAATTAAGTCAATGCATTTTCTAAGCAGTAAATATTCAACTTAGTCTGTGAAATTGTATTAGTAAGTTATTTAATCCCTGAAATTTTTAAATCAACCATTTAGTCCTTGAAAGTGTAAAATGTGAGTCATAGTAGTTCATGACCCTAATTCGATTACTGTGCCCTCACATTTTTGTTAATTTTTCACATTAATTCACATACCAATGATACACTTTACTTGACCTTTACTAATTAAATTAGATGAAAGTATGAAGACTATAAGACGAATTTCACATGAATAAAATTATAAATATATTTAGCGTAGGTTGGCAATTTGACTATATTATTCTGTCATGCCACCTTTGAAATAAAATAGGAGGTCAATCTATCATCAGTAAGTTCACTTAACATGGTATATTAGCGAAAATATGATGATATAGTAACAAAAATGAAATCATGGACGAACTTGACTCACATTTTACAATTCATTTACTCTCTTAGCAAAGAGATGGATCCTCTCATGTCATTTTTTGACATGATATGGTCATGTTGAGTTCTCATCACTAGTTAAAGCCTTTCTCTTATATCATCAACTTTCTTTTCAACTTGATCAATAATAAAAATCAAAACATGATCATGGTAAAAGTTAACTTAGAGGATCCACCTCCCTCAATATATTTAGAATTCTAATTAGGTTGACTGTAAGGACACTAGGTTGTCTATTATCGGCCATTACGCCTTCCTTAGTCCTGCCTTAATCAGCTCTCCATGAGGAAGTACAAGAAACAATCAAAACGGATAAATTTTCATCAGAGCCAAAATATAGGGCTCTTACCTTAGTTACATTTGAAGTGTGATGACTTCATTTCCTTCTTTATAGTATCAATTTCTCTCAAACTCATCCATCTTCAATATAATGTGACAATCAGTTTTCCCTCCATATTGTTGTTAATCCCAGGTTTTATGAATGAACCAAATATATTGAAATTGATGTTGGGTACCAGAGTAATGGAAACAGAACAATACAACAGTTGAGAGAATTAGAACTAACAATAATATTTACATGGAAAACCCCCTAATAATAAGGGAAAAACCACAGGCAAGACTGAGAAAGATTTTCACTATGAGGAAGATAAAAATTACACATCTCTCTAAATATAAGAAGAGAATAATAACATTCTCTCTTATTCTACGGGAATACACCACTCTTTATAAAAATAGAAGAAACTCTCAAAAGACATAATGTATTTTTTTTCTCTTTGAATGCTTTCCATTTCTGTGATACATAAACTGATGAGGAGACCTCTATTTATAGGAGAGAACCTCTTCCTCCTATGTCCAAATTCTCCTCTGTTAGGTGCATCGAGAATTTGGTGCAGTAATAGTTGACCACAGTGTCTCCGTTAGGTGCTGCCCCCTTTTTGACAATTCCAAAGCCAACAAAAGTGGCTTTACCTACCATGATACGTTCACAATCTCCCACTTAAAGTTACTTTTGTTGAGCTTTCAAAACCTTTTTTCATCTTGTCAGTTTCATACTACTTACGGTTCTGATAGGCCATAGCAGGATCTACACCATTTAAACTTGTTAGCATTGATCAGTTTTGTCATGACATCTGCTAAGTTGTCTTTCATGTGAATCTTTTGCATGTCTACATTTCCTTCTTTTACTATTTCTCGAACAAAATGATATTGGACTCCTATGAGCTTTGTCCTAGAATGAAATGTTGGATTCCTTACAATGTGCAAGACATTCTGACAGTCACAATACACAGTAATCTTTGATTATTTGTGTCCAAGTTCCTCCATTAACCTTTGAATCAAAATGGCTTCCTTGCAAACTTGTGTAGCTGCCATATATTCAACTTCTGTAGTAGATAGAGCTACAACAGTCTATAACTTGGATAACCAGCTCACAGCTCTGCCTGCAAGTGTGATTACAACCTATAGTAGATTTCCTTTTATCAAGATTACCTGCAAAATCTAAATTAACATATCCTCTAAAAACAAACTTTGATCTTTCAAAATATAGTACAATATTCGAGATTCCTTTAATGTATCCTAGGATCCTCTTCACAACATTCCAATGCTTATTACCTGGATCTACCATAAACTAACTGACTAACCCAACTGCTTAAGCAATATCTAGTTTTATATATGGTATATGGTACTCGAGACATTTCCATCCTTTTTGGTTCACTACTAGGACACATACTTAAGGATAATTTGTAACTCATAGGAAGTGAGGCTGAAATTGGCTTATAATCTTGCATGTTGAAGCACCGCAAGATATTTATCAAATAATTCTTTTATGAAAGCCAGATCTTCTTGTCCTTTCTGTCTTGGTGAATTTGCATCCCTAAAATCTTATTTGCAGGTCCTAAGTCCTTCATATCAAACTTCCTAGCTAACTATGCCTTCAATTCATGGATTCGATCTTTGTTAGGGCCTACCACCAACATGTCATCCATATACAACAATAGAAGATGAAAGCATTGTTACCAAACCTCTTATAGTATGTACAATGGTCTGAACTCAGTCTATTGTATCCAAAACGAATTAAGAAGGAATCAAATCTCATATACCAACACCTTGGTGCTTGCTTTAGACCGTACAGAGATTTAGTTAACCTACAAACCAAGTTTACTTTTCCTTATTCCTCAAAGTCTTCTAGTTGGAGCTTATATATCTCCTATTTAAGTTCTTCGTGAAGAAAAGTAGTTTTCACATATAACTACTCAAGATGTGAATTGAATGTAGCACACTTAGCCAACACTACTTCGATAGTGGTAAGTCTGACAGCTGGAGAAAATATCTCATTAAAATCAATACCTTCCTTCTAAGCAAATCCTTTTACCACCAATCTTGCACGATATCATTCCACTTGATCATTGTCATCTCGTTTGATCTTATAGACCTGGCTTTTTGACTTTTTGTAAGTGCAACAAGTTCCCATGTCTTATTCCTATGCAAGGCCTCCATTTCTTCCTGTATTGCTGTCATCCATAGAGAAGCATCTGGACTACTCAAAGCCTTTTTAAAGGTTGATGGCTTTCCTTCTTTTGTTAGAAGACAAAATGCATCGTGGCTTGCCATAATATAGTCTGAGTGCCATGATAATGGCTTCGTCTGGTGTGTTAATCGCCTAACTTCTGTATCATTAGCCTCATCTAATACTTGTTCATTATGCTCTGGTTCTGCTTCAAAATCTTTTTCTCCAAATTTCCCATCTATCTAAACCATAGTTATCTCCTTAACAATATTGTCATTTCTTTCTGCACTTTGAAGTTCATTTTCTGCAAATATAATATCTCTGCTGATAATATCCTTATGGGTAGTGGGATCCCACAGCCGATACCCTTTTACTTCATCAGCATAACCCAAGAATATATATTTCCTGGACTTTGGATCTAACTTTCTTCTTTCTTGGGAGTTGTACATCACATATGCAGGACATCTAAACACATGTAGAGAAGAATAATCTACCAACTTGCCATTCCACATCTCCATTGGCATCTTGAAACCAATCACGGTTGATGGTGACTAATTAATCACATAGCAGACAGTTTTGACTGTTTCCGCCTAGAAAGACTTGGCTAAACCTATTGTTCACAGTATTGCTTTTGTTCTTTCTAGGAGAGTCCTATTCATTTGATCTACTACACCATTTTGCTGAGGTGTATGTGCAACTGTGAATTGTCTTTGAATTCCCTCATGCTTACAAAATGGTAGAAAATCTCCATCTGTATGTCCACCTCCATTGTCTATCCTCAAACACTTGATTGTCTTCCCATATTCAAGTTCCACTCTTGCTTTGAAGTCTTTGAATATTGGAAACACATCTAAGTTCTTGATTAGGTACACTCATAGCCTCCTGGAGTAATCATTAATGAATAATACAAATATTTTGCTCCTCCTAAGGACATTTTTGGTGACTCTCACACATAAGAATAAATCAAGTCTAGAATGTGCTTACTTCGAGCAGTTGATCTACCAAACTTCAATCTATGCTACTTGCTTGTAACACAGTGGTAAAAAAATGGTAAGTTCATCAATTTGAGCCTGAGAATGATATTACGTTCCGCAAAAACCTTCAAACTACGTTCTGACATGTGGCCTAGTTTGCGGTTCCACATCATTATTATTTCTTCTTGACTTGCTGATGCAATTGATGCATCTGCCTCTTGCAATGTATCTCCTTGAAGCCTGTATAGATTTTCCATGGTCTTTTCTATTTTCATCACTACAAGAGCACCTTTAACAACTTTTAAGATCTCACCTTAAATATAGGTCTTGCATCCGAGGTCATCCAATTACCCAATAGACAACATATTCTTCTTCAAGCCCTTCACATGTCGTACTCCTTGAATTGTTAGAATGACACCATCAAATATTTTTATTTTGACAGTACCAACACCAGCAATTTCTAAGGCATGATCATCTTCCAAGAACACAGATCTTTCCGAGACAGGTTCATAATTGTAAAACCAGTAACGGTGTAGAGTCACGTGCCATGTTGCTCTTGAATCCATTGTCCAAACATCAATTAGCCGTCTACTGCCTCTAGAACCAATTGTTGTCTCGCTGCAAAGGATTTCTCCATTATTAGAGGTATTCGCAACATATTCTTGAGAGATTGATACTTCTAGAGATTCAAATGCCCTCTCATGCCACAACGATAGTATTTGAAGTTATTCCTTCTTCTTGACTTTGATCTACTACGACCATGACTCCCATTGGAGTCATGCTCCATTGATCTCCTTTTCGTCACCAACAGAGCCTGTTCTTGTTTAGAGCTCTCCAATCTATCTTCCTTATTCTTACACATGGACTTTTCTTCAAGAATAGCACCGGCGACATCATCAAAGGATAGATAGTTGGTAATATTATAATTTGTGATGTTGATGATGACTTGATCATATAAGTCAGGTAGACTTTGAAATAGAAGCTCCGCACATTCATGCTCCACTATTGTATAATATGATGCTGTAAGCTAGGAAAATAAGATGTTCAGATTGTTGATGTGGTCCGTCACTGATATGGACTTACTAATCCGAAGAGTATATAGCCCCTTCTTTAGAAATATTCTATTGTGAAGTGACTTGACCTTGTACAGTTTAACAAGAGCATCCCAGATCTCCTTTGCTATTTTCTTTTCTGCAATACTTGATAATATTGAATCCGTCATTGCAAGATACAGACTGGAAACATCATTATAATCAATCTCCTTCAACTTTTCATTACTAACATCGGCAGGTCTATCTTCAATTGCTGGTAAGTAATTGTCCTTTCTCAATATTGTCTTTATCTTCAGTTTCCACAAGGAAAAGTATTCCCATTGAACTTTTCAAAATCACATTTTGCTGCCATGGTGTTTATGGAATTTGTTTCTCTACTAGATTGGTCACTTTTTTTTTTCTTCACCATGAATAGTATCCTATACGTAAATAGTACCATATATATGAATAGTGTCGTATATCGTATATGGAACAAATCTAGTATACATATGCAAATTTCTCTACTAAATCGGTTCTCACTTTATCACCGTGAATAGTACCATATATGTGAACAGTATCGTATATTTATACCGTTTATAGAACAAATCCAGTGTAGGTTAACAATACTATAAAAGTATACAACCACACGTATGAATAGTGATTCATGAATAGTACCCTGCAATGTGGACTATAACTAGTGGCTCTGATACCATTATTGGGTACCAGAGTAATGGATACAGAACAACGCAACTAAAAGAGTGTTGAGAGAATTGGAATTGACACAGAATATTTATGTGGAAAATACCCTAATGATGAGGGAAAAATCACGGGCAAGACTGAGAAAGATTTTCACTATGTGAAAAATAAAAATTATACCTCTCTCTAAATATAAGGAGAGAATAATAACACTCTTTCTTATACTAGGAGAATACACCTCTCTCTATAAAAATAGGATAAACTCTCAAAAGACACTATATATATTTTCTCTCTGGATGTTTTCCATTTCTATGATATATAAACTGATGAAGGAGACCTCTATTTACAGGTGAGAACTTCTTCCTTCTATGTCCAAATTTTCCTCTGTTAGGTGCACCAAGAATTTGGTATAGTAATAGTTGACCACAATGTCTCCATTAGGTGCTGCCCCTTCTTTTGACAATTCGAAAGCCAACAAAAGTGGCTTTACTACCATGATACGTTCACAATGATACCATTATTGGGTACTAGAGTAATGAAAATAGAACATCACAACTAAAATAGAGTTAAGAAAATTGGAACTGATATGGACTATTTACGTGGAAAATCCCCTAATGATGAGGAAAAAACCATGGACAAAACCGAGAAAGATTTTCACTATGTGGAAGATAAAAATTACACCTCTATCTAAATATAAAGAGAGAATAATATCACCTTCTTTTATACTAAGAGAATACACATCTTTTTATAAAAATAGGAAAAACTCTCAAAAGACACTATCTATTTTTTCTCTAGATGCTCTCTGTTTCTATGATACATAAACTGATGGAGGAGGCCTTTATTTATAGGAGAGAACCTCCTCCTCCTTTGTCCAAATTTTTCTCTGTTAGGTGTACCGAGAATTTGGTGTAGTAATAGTTGACCACAGTGCCTCCGTCAGGTGCTGCCCTTTTTTTTGACAATTCAAAAGCCAACAAAAGTAGCTTTACCTACCATGATATGTTCACAATGATACCACTGTTGGGTATTAGAGTTATGAAAATAGAACAACGCAACTAAAATAGAGTTAAGAGAATTAGCACTGATACAAAATATTTACGTGAAATACCCTCTAATGATGAGGGAAAAACCACGAGCAAGGATGAAAAAGATTTTACTATGTGGAAGATAAAATTACACTCCTCTCTAAATATAAGGAGAGAACAATAACACCCTCTCTTATACTAGCAGAGTACACATCTCTCTATAAAAATAAGAGAAACTCTCAAAAGACACTGTATATATTTTTCTCTCTGGAATGATGCTCTCCGTTGTTGTTGTGTGCATAAACTGATGATCACCACTATTTATAGAGGTTCTTTACAGTGTAAATGTACACTGCAAACTTCAGCTTCGAACATCACAACACCATACATTGGATTTCTTCCTCTCTTTTTTGTTTTTCCAAAGGCACATTTCAATGCAGCATTTGCTGACTGTTGCCACTGAAAGTAACTTTGTTTGTTCACAATTGATTGCTACATTGCCAAGGAAAAGATTCAAAATGGCTCATTCATTTTCTATCCTTCTCAAGTTTTAACTGGGCAATAAAGATTTTTACTAAAGCTTTTTCTTCTGCTCCCTTTCATCAGCATTGAACTAACCAGGGAATCTTAAATTTACATTCCTTAACTTGAGGAGGGTGTTACTTGATGTAATCTAATCACATACTAATTGTGATGTATAATTAGATAGGCTAATAAATCAAACAGTTAGTTAACATTATTCTGTTACTTTCTCAATTGAATTAGTTGCTTTATATGACTATATATCTCTTTTTGATAGTTTATATGACTCTATAGATATAAACTATGCTTGTACACTATGTCGAATGCCAATTAGAAAACAAGCTTCCATTCTCCAAATTTCTCCCACCTTATTTCAATCATGCAATTCCTTTCTTTATCACCCTAACAGTAGGGTGTCACCATTGTAAGATTCTTAAATAAATTTGAATTATATAAATTACTGGATAACATATTCCTTTCTCTTGTGGTTTTATGAGTTTTTTATGTCTCTTTTTTGTGTCATTTTGTTGTTACCTAATTGGGCTGTTTTGAGCCTTTATCTAATTATGGGTTAAAAAACATACTTTTTTATACACTTCAGTAGAGAGTTCTTCTTGCATATTTACGGTAGTTTGATTAATGATATCAACACTTCTTTTTAGGTAGTGAAAACGTCTGAGAACTTTAGAGTGGGCAATAGTTGAGTTCAATTCTTGGCAAAATTTAGTGCTCAAAATTATGACCCCAACACCTTTGGTCTCATCCATCAGAGGAGATGAAACAAACTATGCTTGCAGATGCTATGTTAATTATGTTCCCAAGATTGTAGTTCTTTTGTTTATTTTAAATTTGCACCTAAAAAAATGATAAAATACTTGTTAATTTGAGTTTTTTAAATTTAAATATGATTATAAAATTATTTTTGTAATATTTATATTTTTAATTTGGTATGAAGAAAAATCAGTGATGATGTTTACAAATTATATAAAATAAGTATACCTAAAAACTAATAAGTAAAAAAAGCATAATAGTTTTAAAAAAATGTAAATAGTTTAAATAAGAATTTAATTTTCCTGCGTTCTCATTGTAAACAAGTTTTACATCAATATTCAATCATGTATTGTCTTATCAATAAAAGTGTCTAACTCGATCATCCATTATCTTAAAAGTCTTACAATTCCAACTCAGGTATATAATTAAATGATGATAATGTAAAACTCTTTTATATGGACAATATATTACAATTAATCTCTTTAAAGAACACTTGTTAATTTCTTTAAATAATACTTCTAAACATAGACAAATGAAAAGGATAAATTGATAAGTATTATAAAATAGAAACAATTTAAATGAACTATCCAAATTCGAAAGCAATATAAATTATGAAAACTAATTTAATTATAAATTAACATATAATTTAATACTCAACGCAAAATAATTTCATATATATGGTTGACCAATAGAATTCTGCTACAACGAAAAATCATAAAAAAAAAATAATCACTCACTATCATAACCACTTGACTTGTACTTCCAAAGAGTGCCTTTTTCTTTTATAAACAACAACAGCTCAACCACCCCACGAAGGAGAGGAGCAATAGTTGTACCACACACAAATAACAATTTTCCACTATACACAGAAAACTACCCTTGTCCTAAGACATATATGATTAGCAACACTCTCAAATGAAAAAATAAAGAAGAAAATCTCCCAAAGGCTACAACTGTGGAAAAGCCATTTCCACTCTCTCTTCCACGTGTACATCTCATCTAGCCTTAGAAGACCAAAATGCGAATTTATGGAATTTGTATTTATTTATTTTTTTGGCTCCACAAATTGGGCCCATGAGTGCTCTACATACATGGAAAATGAAATTGACCCATTGCTCAATTTGGCCATTTTCCTTGATTCACGTGGATGAACAAGAGATAGGGGAATGGTTAACACTTCACTGCTGCTATCAGATGGCCATCTACTTTTTCCATCTCTTGATAACAAAACCTTAACCCCACACAATACCTCTTTGTTGTATCTTGAAGCGGCGCAGTAAGAACTTCTTTGTTCCTCTACCATTTGCTTGCTTTTTTTCTTCCAAATGAAGATGAAACCATAGAGCCAATCTCTCTTCACCATATAGCTACTCTGTGTCTAATCACTATCATCTCTAGCACCTCAACCGACACACCGCTTCAACGATCCGAGATGATTTCAAATCTATGATATATAACCACTTCCATGATTTGAAATTTTTGCAGATCTATGCTTTATTAGTGGTTGCATGTGAACAAGATCCCATCTCACAACATATTTCTGTTCCTTTGTCTTTGTTCTTCCCTATGTTTTCGAGATAATTTTTTTCTATTTTTTGTTTTTATTTTTTATAAAGCCTTTTCTGACAAGTTTTTCCATATTGATTTTTAACTCTTCCATGATATGAGATGATTACAGATCTGTTCATTTGTGTTCTTCTCGCTAAATATTTCCCTTTGTTCGTTTGTGTTCTTTCCAATGTTTGTGAATATTTTTTTTATTTTACCTTTTTTGGTTTTATATTTTATAAGTCTCTTTTTGACAAAGAAAAGATTTTTATTTGGTGTTGGTTTATTATTTATAAGGCTTTTCCTGTCAAAGAAAAAAAAAATCCTCTTGGTTGGGTTCAATTTCTACAATTGATTCAGCTTCTCGTTTTTTTCATTTTTCTTTTTTATTTTGTGCTTTTTCTGTTTGTTTGTCTTCATTCTTCCCAATGTTTTTGAGATCATTTTTTTTCTATTTTTTGTTTTTATTTTTTACAAATCCCTTTCTGACAAATTTTTGAATACTTATTTTTAACACTTCCATGACCTGAAATTCTTGCAGATCTATGCTTTATAACTGGTTGCATGTGAATGAGATCCTTTCTCTCAACATATTTCCATTTGTTTGTCTTTGTTCTTCCTAATGTTTCTAAGATAATTATTTTTTCTATTTTATGTTTTTATTTTTTATAAAACCTTTTTCTAACAAGTTTTTCCATACTGATTTTTAACACTTCCATTATATGAGATGATTATAGACCTGTTCGTTTGTGTTCTTTTCCCCAAATATTTCATTTTGTTTGTTTGTGTTCTTCCCAATGTTTGCGAATATTTTTTATTTCACTTTTTTTATTTCATATTTTATAAAGCTCTTTCTGACAAAGAGGATTTTTATTTGGTGTTGGTTTATTGTTTATAAGGCTCTTCCTGTTAAAGAATTTTTTTTTCCTCTTGGTTAGGTTCAAGTTCTACAATCGATTTTAGCTTCCAATTTTTTTCATTTTGCTTTTTAATTTTATGTTTTTTCCTATTTTTTCAATTTTTTCCCCCCAATGAGATCTATGTTCTCTTTTAATTTATGTTTGGATATCCTGTAAAATTTATATTGTATGATTTGCACCATTTTTTTATTATTATTTTGTGCCTTTTTCAATTTTTTCATTTTTTCTCTCCCCAGTGAGATTGATATTCTCTTTTAATATAAGTTTGGAAACAATGTCAAAGTTATATTGTATGATCTACACCATTTATTTTTTCTTTTTAAATTTTCCTGTTATCTCTATGTGTACCCCACTTGGTAAGTTGATTGCTAGACCGTGCCCTTGTCTGATTAGGTTTGACTTTCCTAAATAGTGTTTGTTTGCTTTGCTGATTACTAATACATTTGTTATCATTGTTTCCATAATAGTGTAATCCTTGTTTTGTTGTTTATCTGATGGTGCATAATATTTTTAGACTTAGCCTGGATGATATTGATTAACCTGTTGTCAATTGCTTTAGTTTCTACAATTATTATTGACCGTATAATGTTAAGGAAAATTTTTTATTATATACACTATTAGGTGGAAGATTGTTAATTAAATTGGCACTAAATCCTCTTTTCCTGTGCATATTTTCCCTCTATGTTCTTCTATTTTTGAAATTTAAGGCATTGATTGCCTATAAATTTGCTTGCCCATGATGTTTTACTTGCCACTGATCCCAGATTCATAGCTTTCTTTGTTCCTTTGCTCTCTCTTTGTGTTGAACTTTTGAGTGTTGTTCTTATTTGTTCCTCTGCTATCTTTTTCCTATTTGTTCTATATGGCTCCTACATTTGTTGATGTGGCTGCTGTTTCTGGTAGTTGTGAAAATCTGAGTTTGATGGTCAGGATTGTTAGACTGTGGACTATTCCCAGCTTTAATAATGTGAGTATACGTGGTACCATAGAGATAGTATTGTTGGATAAGAAGGTGACTTTATGAAATTATCCAACTATTTCAAGCTATCCATTATTTTTTTTGTTATGTTATATGCTTCACAATGATACTAATATTTGCACTATTATTTTGGTTTAGGGTGACAAGATACACAGTACTATTAGGAGGCATCTGGTGTCTAGATTTCTTAGTGTTTTGGATGAGGGTAGATGCTATAAGCTTTGTTGTCTGGCTGTGGTGCCTAACCTGGGTACATTCAGGACAACCACGCATGATTATAGAGTGATATTCCACTTTAAGACCACTGTCAATCTTGTGGAGCTCCCAAAGATTGACATGTATGGACTGACTCCAATCCCTTTTGGTGATGTTATCCAGGGCTCTTTGAACTTTTAATAAGTAATATTTCTCTATTACTTTGAATTTATGTTCACATATTTAACATCTCAGTGGTAATAAATATACTTTTTTTGTTTTTCATTTTAGATGTTATAGGGTTGCTAACTGACCTATCTCCACCTAAAGAATATGAAGGAGAAGGCAAAGCCTCCAGGATGTCTGTAATGGAGCTATGTTCTAAGAAGTATGAGAGACTAATCTCTCTCTATTAATTTTAATTTCAAGTACTATTTATATTAGTAGTTTTGTTTTACTGTGATTCTTAACTCTTTTTGTATTCTTCTTTTAATGTGAGGATTGAATGTGCTCTCTTTGGGGAGTATGTGGATCAAATTCAGTCCTATGTAGTTGCCGGAAGTGTTGATTTACCTGTGGTTGTGCTTCAATGTGTCAAAGTGAAAAGTTTTCACGGTATTTATTTTAAGTATAAAGTTATATTACATTCAATTTTGTTCAACATTATTTGTGTAGGTTAGAGAGTTACATTTATGCTCACATATAGCTTTTGTTTTGTTGGCTAACAGGAAAAATAGGACTTTAGAATGTTATGTTCGCGTCCAAGATACTCTTCAATCCAGATATCTAAGAAGTCATTGACTACAAGAATGGGTATGTAATGTTGTTTTAATGTATATATGTGTCATTCTCATTCCTAGAAATGCCATTATCTTATGCCATTTTCTTTCTTTGCTATTTTTAGCATTTCCATTGAAGGGAGCTCAAGTAATCCCACCTTTAACATTCATCTTGAGCCTGCTCATGTCACTGTTAAGGAGGACTTCATGAAAACCACACCACGGTCTTCCATGGAGAAGTTGATTGTGAACAATGAGGTATTGTTTAATATTTCTATTAACTTAGGACTATAATACAAGTGTTAAAAACATTGCCAATATATTAAAAACAATTAAACTAGATCTATTCTCATATATAGAGTATAGATAATGAGATATAAAAATATAGAATGGGTTTTCCCCCCCCATAAACTCTATATAATTTCTTTACAAATATTCATTTTTCCCTTTATAATCATTTACTTCTTTCTCATCAGCGATACTTATTTTCTTTGTGCAAGATGTTTTCTCAAATTTTGTATATGATTAACTTTTCTTATAAATTGTTCAAAGAGACTAATCAATATCAATATTATATTATAAGACTAATCGCTCACATGGTTATTTAGGCTAACTTTTTCAAGATAAAAGAGCTAGCTCAAAATAGCCAGCACTTCCCTTATTATTATTATTTTCCATATAACTAGCCAGCCATTTGCTTAATTTATTTGTTATAGTGTTCTGTGCGTGTGGGTGCCTATGCCTATGTCTATTTTTTTTTAAGAATGCTTTAACAACCTAGGCATGATGAAGCATTCTTAAATAGAGTTACTTCCCCCAGGCTTTATTAATCTTATTTTTTATAATGATACTCCCATGACAAGTGTTACACATAGCATGTGTGTTGTATTATTATTTCTCTTGGTATATTTTAGGCTGGCTCCTTTATTATATTGGGTAAGTTTAGTTATTGAAGAAGGTCCATGATGGTACATCGCATGTCGTTACGGGTGTTTTATAATGCCTGAAGAAGTAATGTATTTCTGTGATATCTGTCAGAGGCACATATTTTCTATTTCTCCTATGTATGTATTATATACCATACCTTCCAATTCTTCTATTTACCATGATTAATAGTTTTTATGTGATGAGTAATATGCTCTTTTGTTTTGTTTAAGGTTTAAGGTGAAATTGGAGGTTGAGGACCTTACTGGAATTGGTATTTTTATTTTCTTTGAATGTGACTGCTCATGTCTTTTGCAAAAGAACTATGCTGAGTTATTCTTGAACAAATGAAGGACCTAGAGGTATTTTCTAAGTTATTTTAAATTCTGTATTTTTTTAAGCTATTAAAATTTATTTGCTATATAATTAATGTTCTTCCATGTAACATTCTGCATTGTAGGCTGTTCGGGCTTGTTATTATCCCCCCATATTCAGTGAGTTATATGGCAGGCAATTGCTTTTTAAACTTGGAACGAAGGTGGTCTCTCCCAATAGATACCATGGTACCTTCACTGTGAAGTGCATATGTGAGGATAGTGCAATGCTAGCTATGTTTTACTTGAAGGGTGCTGAGTTGACTCCGACAAAGGTGAATTGATTAAAAATAATTGTTTGCCTATTTGGTTTTCTTATCTTTTTTATCATTTTCCTTACTTATTTTTTTTTCAAAGGCAACCTTTGCTCCTGTATTTTCTCCTGTGTTGAGTTTAGGAGAGTTAGGTACTGTCAGTCTAGGTGGGGGCAACACTGCTACATTGGTGGATGATGTAAATTTGAATGGTGAAAATGAATCTAGTATTGTTGTTAGTAAGTTGGGGCCTGTCCATGACAAGACAAGTTGGTATTTTTTTAAAATTTTTTTGTTGTCCTTATTTACATGTTTTTAATTTGTAGATACTGAATTACATAGCAATCACAATGTTTAATATCTATTGTATTTATCAAGTTTTCTTTTCTGTTCTTTACTGGTCATACTGTAAAGAAAAAATAATTTGCTATATTCCACTTTGGTTGTTTATTGAACTGATTATCACATAATCCATTATCAGGATCCACCATTGACATTAAACTTTGGTGTTCTCAAATGTTTGTTTTTTATGGAATATTCTTGGTGAATATTGTTTGCTTGAAATGATGCAGACACATGTCTCCCATATATGCAGTGATGGTATTGCTGCTGACATCTTGAATGGTGGTGATGTTTCTGGCGAGGCAATGATGCCAGTGAAAAGAAGTCTTGAGGAAGAATTCAATGAGGTTGCTAGCCCTCCATCAAATGGGAAACTTAAAGCAAAAAAAGCAGTTTGAGCTTAACTATTAGGATTTATTTTAGGCCTGCTGATATCTCCATTAATGCTTTAGTGTGTTTGGTGATAATATTTAGTAGTATTATATTTTGCTGGGACAGAACTTTGATATTATTCACTTTCATGAGGTTTATTCTCTATTATTAGAATCAGTTTGTATGGTTAGTGGGTTTTGTGTTTGTTGGTGATATTAGGCATGCAACATTTGTTTGGCAGCCCTTTTAGTAGTTGATTTATATTTTGTAATGCCCCAAATATTTAATGAATCAGTTTATCAGTTGGCCCATTAAGATTTATTTATGTTCCAATTATCTAAGAACCAAACTGAATTTCTTTATACTATGAGCATAGTAGTATGTGTGGCAGTTGAAAATTTTATTATAGTTTGGATCATACAAGATTTAACATGCCAATGCATTTAATCTACTGGAGGATATTTTAAAGAAAATAATAGATATTGTGAAACTCGAGTAAATAGATAGAGAGTTCTTTCTAACTTTAGAATTTCAATTGGTTTGAGCTAATCTTGTAAAAGGATTTAAATTTTTCGGAAAAAAACTGAAACAAAAAGTTAGATTATTCAACTTTAAACTTTAGAATTTCAGTCTAATGTTTTGAATTATAGTTTTAGTGAATATTAAAATTAAACTTAAGATAACGTAGAAGTTTAGAATTATTTATATGCAGTCAATCAGTCTGACTTTAAAGCTTTGAATTTCATATGGTTTTAGTGAACCTTAATCTATTAATAAATTAAAAAAATATAATATATATATATATAATTTTTAAGAAATTTAAATTTGGCTTAATCTGTTGAGATGGATATTTTGTTTTTAAAAATTGATGTGTAGCTTTTATAAAATATTAAAGACTATCAAAATCCAATTAAAGAGGTATTTTTTTCATCTGATAAAAAAAGATATGTATATTATGTATTCAACTACACATAGTTAATAGTAGAAAAATTTTTCAAACCCAAATATGTCCATGTGAATAAAAAAAAAAGAATTCTTATATTGATTGGTATATGTTGATGTTAAAATTAAGACATTTAATGTGAATATAGTCCTATATATGTGGCTATGTGCTAACCATGTTAATTTCCTTTTTTCATCCAATTTGATTGGAGTCTTTATGAGTCAAATCAGAATGTCAATGCTAAGAACTCGAGAGCTTATAAACTAAATTGTTTGTGAGCAAAGAAACAATCTCGAGCATTTACATGTGGTAATATTATTTTTTTGGTTTATATATATTTTATGCTTTGTTTTCATTTACTGCTGCGAAAATGGCATTAACATTAAAATTTTTCGGTTTTTGATAAAGTTATTCGTTTATGTATTTGTAGAGTCATCGAGTGGTAATTGGGTTAACATCAATAACAATAAGGGTGCCGATCATATCTCAGCAATTATTACTTTCACATGAACATATATTGTCTGATCTTCTATAATTTTAGATTATTATTTTGTTTGTTGTATTATTAAAAGTATGGATTTAATTGCTATGCACTGACAGTGTAAAATTTTTTATACAATCATCCAATCATTTATTGCCACATAAGCCTTGATAGTTGACTTTTATACTCATTACCTGAAAAGTCATCCAAACGAAATGTTTTGATTGGATGACAGTGTAAAACTATTTTACACTGTCAGTGCATCGAAAGTAAACTCTAAAAGTATTTATTATTTGACAAAACTACCAAATTAATTCCTCTAAATTTTCACATCGACCAAATTAGTCCCTCCAAATTGGCCAATATGTATTTCCTATTAATTGGGTAATCTCGGTCAATAGGAAATAAAGCTTGGATAATACGAGATAGAGGTTGGGAGAAGGTGGAGAGTTACAACGTCTCTCATTTATAATTGCAGTTTCAAAGAACAATATTATCATTCATTCTATCCTTTATTTTCAGTTTTTTCTTTGTTTAAAAAAGAAGCTCAATGAAGACTTGATATATCTTATTAATTTATAGTAAAATAGTCCAATAATTTATCTTAAACTAATTTTATAAATAGAAATAATTTGTGTCTCATTACACTTTCACACTTTTAAATATCTTTTTTACTTTCAAATTTTTTTATATCTTCTCAATTTATAAATACTAAATAAATTTTCAACTCCTAGGTGTGAGCTCTGAGGTGTGAGCTCACCAACTTGGGTGTGAAATAAAAAATTCCCCCAAGATGCGAGTTCCGAGGTACAGGCTCGCCAACCTAGGCATAAGTAAAAAATTCCTCATGGTGCTAAGATGACCACCCTGGGTATGAAATAAAATATTCTCCTAGGGTGTAAGCTCAGAGGTTCGAGCTCACCAACCCGAGCGTGAGTTGAAAAATTCCCCAGAGTTCCAAGATGGCCACCCTAGTTTGAAATAAAAAATTCCACCAGCGTGCAAGCTCCGAGGTGCGAGCTCTAATGTATGAGATGGTGGTTTTGTCTTATTATTTTTAGTCGTGACTATTTTGTTGACATATCTGTTGAATTGCAGGTAAACTTGGATTCATGTACTAATGAGCAAGAAAGAATGGCAAAAAATGCTAGGACTTATAGGATTAACAAGTTACGAATAAAAAAATTGTAAAACATTTGAAAAAATGGTGATTATTATTTTTCTATGATTTTCTTCTATATTTTCCTTATAGGTAAGAGAAAATTTATATTAAGGTTTATAAGAGCTTATAACTCTTTTTTTTTTTTGGTAGAAACTTCAACGAGTCAACAGATTGATTGTAATTTAGAGATTGGCCGAAAATATTGGTAAATGTTATCTATCATAGTAGTTATTGTCATCACATATTGTTTTGTGTCTCTCTTTTGTTCATTTTTATTTGTTGGACATATATAAGTCTTTCTTATATTCTTCATTTGTTCTTATTATAGGATTATTAGTTCATAGCTAATTCATATTATGAGGCGATGTCTAAAGTTGCAAGAGCTAATAGGCTCAAGTTAATGAGAAAAAAAAGAAGTCTAAGTTGTTGCATAACAATGGTATGTTAAATGCTTAGTATTACCTTTATATTTCGTAAGTTTTAATATTAAATTAACACACCTCAATTATATTTATCTATACTCATTAAGTTTTTAATTTATTTTTTTATATGGCATTCCCAGCAAGTACTAAAATGGAAGATGAAATTGGAAGTTCAACTATGATATAGTAGCTGCAATTAGGACATTTAGATGTAGAACCAAGTAATGCACCTGCAAAAGTTGTTGCAAAATATTTGATTAGTGATGTTTCAATGAGAGTGAACATGTTGGTAGGTTTATTGTTTATTTTCAATTATTTTGATAACAAAACTTTTTTGGTTATTGCATAATATAAGTGTCTATTCCTTTACAGCTTATGTCGATGCAGGAGATTGTGAATATGAATGTGCTTTTTGTGGTGCTTTGTTGTGGTATGGTGAGCGTGCAATTAAATGTGATAATTCTGGTAATCCCGATTTTTCAATTTGTTGTTGCAAAGGTAAGGTACATCTTCCTTTACTTCGTAGGCCTCCTGAACTACTGTATGCGTTAGTTAATGGACATGATCCACACTTAAAACATTTCCTTGAGAATATCTGAATTTACAATAGTATGTTTGCTTTCACATCAATCGGTGGTAAGATTGATATATCTTTTCATGATGGTGTTGGCCCTTCAGAGTTTATAATTGGTGGTCAAAACTTCCATAGAATTGGTACTCTTCTTCCAACTGATGGTGAAAAGCCCAAATTTGCACAACTATACATTTATGACACCTGAAGTGAGTTGAGTAATAGGAAAGCACATTTCAGGTACCACTTATTATCCTACTTTAGATCACAGTGAATATATAATATTAAATATTGGTTTTGTTGATTTTTGTTTTTGTTAAAATTGAAAAATATAGTTCAACGGAATCACGAAGTGGGCTAGATGAATCTTTGATTTCTGAACTGATTTAGATGATTGATGAGTACAATGTTTTGGCCAAATCAGTTAGAAGGGTTCGTGACCATCATCAGTCAAATCCTAATGAGCATTTTAGATTATGTCTTTTTAGGCATAGATCTTTTGATGCACGTACATATAGTACACCAACAATTGGTGAGGCTGTAGCATTGATTATTGGTGACTTTTATAGTACTGAGCATGGTCGTGACATTGTAGTTGAGTGCCACTCAGGTCAACTACAGCGATTGCATGAGACTCACATTGGTTATATTCCTCTCCAGTATCCCTTGATTTTCCCATAAGAAGAGGATGAGTTTCAAGAAGATATCCCATTTAGGGCGGGTAATACAAATTTCTCGAAGAGGGTAAGAGTGTCTTTTCATGAATTTATTGTCTTCAGAATTCAAGAGCATCTACTTGAGGAAGGACTGCTTTTGAGGAGCTGAAGATTATTTCAACAATTTATCGTTGATTCGTACTCAATGGTTAAGTCACAACGTCTCTCATTTATTAGAAATAATCAGAAAAATATCAGGTCGGAGTTTTTGAGGGGATTGGAGGAAGCCATAGAGAGAGGTGATACTGATGCAAGGTCTATAGGTACTCGGGTTGTTTTGCCTTCTTCTTTTACTGGTGGTAGAAGGTTCATATTTAATAACTGTCAGGATGCCATGGCCATATGCAAACGCTTTGGATATCTCAATTTATTTTTTAGTGTGACCTGCAATCCTAATTGGCTAGAGATTAAGCGATTTGTTAATGAAAAAGGAATGGTTGTAGATGATAGGCCTGATATTTCTTGCCATTTTTTTCATATAAAGTTAGTTGAGTTAATGGATGACTTGAAAAAGGGCCAATTTTTTGGTGAAGTTGTCACTAGTAAGTTATAGAATGTTAATTAATTTACTTTTGAATAATGTTTCTTATTTGATTTATTAGTATAGGTGCTTAACTTATCATGTTATTGATCAGGTATGTACACTGTTGAGTTCCAAAAATGTGGTTTTTTGCTTGGTCATATATTGTTGTGGCTCAAAAAAAGTCTTGCTAACCAACCTCTGGGTATAATTGATGATTTGATTAGTACTGAATTGCCCAATCCATCACACTATCTTTTGTTACATGGTGTGGTTTCCAAATTTATGATACATGGCCTATGCGAACTCGTAAAGTTAAACTCTCCTTGCATGAAAGATGCAAGTGCACAAAGCTTTTACCTAAAAGGTTTGTGAAAGAGATTTATTTTGATCAGAACGGGTAACCAATTTACAAAAGACGAGATACTGGTGTTACCGTTATGGTCAAAGATGTGGAGGTTGATAACAAGTTTGTTGTACCATAAATCCTAAGTTGTTGATGAAATACCATGCCCACATGAATTTAGAATTTTGCAACAAATCTAACTCAATAAAATATTTGTTCAAGTATATAAACAAAGGACTAGACCGTGTAACAGTAAGTGTGACACAAATTCATGGTGATGTAGTTGATGGTACTGATGAAGTTGTAGATGAGATAAAGCAATATTATGATTGTAGGTATTTGTCTTCATGTGAACCTTCTTGGAGGATTTTTGCTTTTGATATTCATCAAAGGTGGCCTCCGGTGCAACGTTTAATTTTCCATTTACCAAAGGAACAAAAAGTGTTGTTTGAGGAGGGTGACTTGATTGATAATATTTTGTATGAGAATAGGGGAAAAAAATACAATTTTCATTGCATGGATGGAGGCCAATAAGAGGTATGAGGAGGGTAACAATCTAACATATGGTGACTTTTCTACATATTTTGTTTATAATGCTGGGAAATGAGAATGGTAGCCTAGGAAAAAGGGGTTATGTATTGGAAGGCTTAATTTTGTACCTCCTGGAAATAGAGATTTGTTCTACCTTCGGATGCTATTGAACATACAAAAAGTATGTACCGGTTTTGATGACAAATGAACTGTGGCTGATGTTATGTATCAGTCATTTCATGATGTTTTCTATGCTTTGGGTTTATTAACTGATGATAAGGAATTTATAGGTGCAATAAAAGAGGCTGCCAAATTGTCATCAGGACCTTCCATACGTCATTTGTTTGTCAATTTGTTGTTGTCACATTCAATGAACAAATCTTCTCATGTATGGGAGCAGACATGGACTCTATTGGCAGATGGTATTCTATGTGAAAAAAGATGTGAAATCCAATGACCAGGTACAAAATTATTTGTGTTGTCATCTCTTACCATATGTTATATCATATTTTTTTTTTATAATATTTGTCATGGTTATTTTATAGATTTAATGATTGAGGATGGTGACTTGCAAAATTTGTGTTTGTTCGAGATTGAGAAGATGCTTAATGTGAATAGGAAATCCTTAAAAGACTTTAATGGTATGCCTTCATTCACCTGCACTTGAATCCATATGTCACATGGAAAGTGTGTTGTTGTTAAATGAGCTTAACTATGCAAAACATGATATGTTAGCTGAGCATGAGAAATATTTTCCACACTTAATTGATGAACAGATGAGAATTTATTGTCGTGTTATTGATGCTGTTAATTCTAAAAGGGGTGGCTTCTATTTTGTACACGATTATGGTGAGACTGGTAAGACTTTTGTATGGAAAGCATTATCTGCTAGACTCCATGCTGAAAGAAAGGTTGTTCTTAATGTTGCCTCTAGTGGAATAGCTTTACTTTTATTGCCTGGGGGTAGGATAGCTCACTCCACATTTGCAATTCCATTGCAACTCAATGAAGACTCGATTTGCAACGTCAAGTCTAATAGTCCCAAGGCAAATGTACTTAAGCATTGTAGTCTTATTATTTGGGATAAGCTCTAATGGCTAACAAGTGGGCTTTTGAAGCATTGGATAGAACTCTCAGGAACATAATGGGAATATTGGACAATGAAAACTCAAAGAAACCTTTCAGAGGTAAAGTGGTTGTCCTTGGTGGTGACTTTCGACAGATATTACCTGTGATCCCGAAGGCAAGTCGTGCTGAAATTGTCATGTCCAATATAAATTCTTCCTTTTTATGGAGTGGGTGTGAAGTACTTAGTTTGACAAAAAATAAGCGTTTTTGACCAACAATAAGCGTTTGCAAGTAGGCTCTGGCACTGAAGATGCTGAAAGTTTGAAGTTGTTTGGTAAGTGGATATTGGATATTGGGGAGGGCAAAATCGGTCATGAAGTTGAATGTGATTTTGAGGTTGATATTCCCAGAGATTTGTTGATTTTAGATTGTGATAATCCAATTTCGGCAATCGTGTCATACACTTATCCTAAGTTGTTGGATAATATTGGGAATTACAAATTTTTTGACGACAGAGCTATTTTGGCACCAACAATTGAGGCAGTTGAAAGTGTTAATGATTTTATTATCTAGATGATACCGTGTGATGAAAAGGACTATCTAAGTTCAGATTCCATATGTAAGGTAGATAGTGATATTGGCATTGAACATGATTGGATCATTGTTGAGTTTCTGAATGGAATCAAGTGTTCTGGACTCCCAAATCATAGATTAAGGCTCAAACAAGGTGTGCCAGTTATGTTGCGGAGGAATATTGATCAATCTATTGGGCTTTGTAATGGCACTCGACTGATAGTCACTGATTTAGGTGTAAATGTAATTGGTTGCCAAATTACCACTGGTATAAACATTGGGGAAAAGGTTTATATCCCAGGAATAAATTTAATACCTTCTAACACAGGTATTCCCTTGAAGTTCCAACATCGATAGTTCCTATTGATTGTATGTTTTGCAATGACCATCAATAAAAGTCAAGGACAAACTCTATCCCATGTAGGATTATTCTTACCACGGCCAGCGTTTTTATATGGACAACTGTTTGTTGCAATATCAAGGGTGAAATGTAGAAAAGGTCTCAAAATTTTAATATGTAATAAGGATGGTCAACCTACACAATCGACTAGGAATGTAGTTTACTCAGAAATATTTAACAATGTATGATTACATTGGGGTGTATCTTAGACTTAGTGGTTAGTTTATATAAGATCTTCAGAAAAAAAGTTGTAATAATACCACATGGAAAAGGTGATACTACAACTTGATTTGTACTAATTATTTTATTAATTTATTATTAGATTCAAATATACTCATGTTGCTTGAGATAGTTTATTATTATGGGTTTAATTAATCTGCCAGTCAAATTTACTCTTGGAATGTGTGATAGTTTTTTAATACAAAATTTTAGTAAAAGAAAAATATTTTGGAAATATTTTATTAATTCTCATACTTTTGTAATGGGTGATGCAATCAGGTACCCAATTGAACATTTATTTTAAGTATAGGGACCCAATTGGAAATTTTTAAAATGTAGGGTTCCAGTTGAAAATTCAGTAAAACTATAGGGATTGGTATATTAATCAAATATTTATAGTATTAATGATCAATTTAAATTCAATATTTATCACTACAGCAACAGTTATTATCTGTGACCTCGTGCATTGCACGGGTTCCTAACTAGTAAAGGACAAGAGCAGAACATAACAAAGGAATCACATATAGAGAACTTGCTATTGGCAACTACCATAATGGAAGAAATAACACTACCCCTTCTCGTTGAAAATTTTCACACATCCAACATAGCACTAGTAGTCTAGTAAAACCAGCAGTCCAGCATAATGGAAGATACAGCACTGCCCCTCCACGAGATGGTTCCTCGCTAGTGTAGAATTCACCATCACGTTAATATAGCAGTAGCAGCAAGTATTGCATTCACAGTCTAGTAAAACCACCTCAGAACTAGTTTGCAAAGGATGCCACATATGAAGGAACTAATATCCACGCATTGCACACTCATCTCTTACAAACCAGTTTAATAGGAAAACAAACACTATCAAATTGCGCTTTAGAGGACTGGAAACTTGTTACTCTCTCTAATTGCGTATCTGTTCAATATATGTTGTAAAAAATTCTGGGCAGAAAGGTAACATATCACACTAAGCTTGTGTCCAGAAGCCCAATCTACGTAATATGTTCCGCACTTCCAACTCCCAATTTGGCTCGACGTGTTCAAATACCATATGGTTATGAATCCACCAAATTGACCAGCAAGCCACATACATAAGAGAGATCCACAGTTTTTTTATCAAAGCTTCGGAAGGGGACACATCAAAGAACAATACTGGCTATGGATCATGTGGTAAGCATCAAGTGATATGCCACTACTGAGAACAAGAATTCCAAATATACACTGATCTTGGGCAAGAGAAAAAAAGATGTTCAAAGTTTTCTCACCAACACCACAAAAGGAGCAAGAAGAATCATCCATTGGGACACAATTGATTCTAAGGAACCACTCCTATTTACCTATTGTCATTCCATATTAAATGTTTTCTTATGCACTATTCCTAAAATGTCCTTAATCTTATTTTAATATTTAGCCTTTATTTTTCAAAGCTAAATTAAAACTTGTGTATTAGATTCTCAATTATTTATTTTTAATTACTTAGTATTTACTCCTTAATTATTTAGTAGATCGTTAACTTGTGATCATTACTATTAGTGAGCTCAAGTAATAGCCTTTTCTTTTTCTTGTTTTTTTTTTTGGCCATCGCATCTTATTTTCTGGTCTGCACCCTCCGGTCTAGGTTTGAACGAAAGAAATATTTTATTAAAAATCAATGGGAAAACTTATGTCTAGATACGTTAATATTCGCAATCAAATTTTTTTAATTAAATTTTAAACAATGAGTTCTGTTTGGGTTATGTAAAAAACAATTAGGGGGTATATGGAATGACAATGAAAACGTTATTTGATTGAGAATATGATTAACAGTATTTATCTCCCACATTTGTGTAAGCAAAATGTTAAAATCTTGCCCTTCAAAATGAATTTATTATTATTAAAGAATATCATATATTATTAAAAAATAATCCACTATGAATATTAAATGAAACAAGATTGCACGATTTAATTTTGTCAGTCTCTATTAGTCGTCTATAGGTACCCCAAGTCCTTGGATTGGCCTAAATTATTTAGAAAAAAGTTCTTTCCTAGAGATGCCCAAATTCTAGCATGTTATTTCAATTTTATTTCACTACACTTTTTAATTCAAATTAAACAATATATTTAAAGATAAGAAATTTTTGTATCATGGTAGAAATTTTATTATAATTCATTTTTATGTTCAATATTACTTAGTGTAATTATTAAATATAAACTTATAATATTATAATAGTAATATAATATAAATATATAATAAGTTTTCAAGTAAAAACATTTCAAAATATTATTGCATGTAAAAATAATAAACAAGAAGTCAATAATTGAGATTTTAATACACAAGCTTTGAAAAATGAAAAAGACTAACTATTAAAATAAAATTAAATGTATTTTAGGAATAATAAATATGAAAACATTTAATATGAAGTGGTAATAGATAAATAAAAGTCTTGCTAAAAATAAATAAATAAAAGTGACCATAGTTATTCCTATTCTTTCGATGCATAAACTCATTAATGTATCATCATTTAAAAGTTATTTTTTATCGAACACAGTGAACGGACAAGAATGCAGGGTTAAAATGAAAAAAAAAGAGAGAAAAAAGATGGAAAGAAAGGTAGCTTTTGTTTTTGTTTTTTTGTTTTTTCCCTGGTGATAAAAAACTGGGTTTCCTAAAAGCTTTGAACTTTGAACTTTGAACCCACTTGAAACTGGCTTCTTAATCGCCTTACGCTGTTGTTCGATGTTTATTAATTAATAAGTCATGGCTTCTGAGTTTGGTAGTAGGATAAGTGCTAAGCTTTCCAATGGGCATTACAGGTTTCTAGATTGAAAGGTCTTGATTTTTCAAAGTAAGATGCCAAACGAATTTCGTATGAGTGGCATGTATCTAGTCCGTAAGAAAACATAGCATGGCATGACGTAATGAGAAAATAACAAATAAGAGTAAATAGTACAAACAACTCTTAAGGTATAAGATTTAGTAAAATTACACTTTATCCAAATCTTATCCAAAAAAAAATGCATTTCACCCCGTTCAATTTGCTCTATTAATAATTAATAATTATACCAATACAAATATTAATAATACTTAATTTTATAACTAATTATAAATATTTTTATTAAAAATAATAAAAGGAGACAACATAGATTGTTTTGGTAATCAAGATTTCGCTAGTAATGAAATCTAACGAAACAAGATAATTGTAGGTTCATACAATTTAAAGTCATATTACTAATAATCTAGATAGATTAATATTCCACACCAAATGTCCTCTAAGAGTCCATTTGGTATGTCTGATGGGAAAATCTCCGATATGATATACTTGTGACATTGTATAAAATGTTACATTATATAATATATAAATAATTCTAATCTTAAGTAAATATTTAGCAAAAATTTAAAATTATAATAAAATAAAGGATAAAATGCATTTTATCCCTAAAAATTTAAATCATGCGTAATTTACACCATGATTTTTAAAATTATGTATCATAACATCCTAAATTTTTTAAACAGTATAAAATATTATGGACTTTCCAAATAGTGGTTACAAATAGATTGTCGGGTTGCACAATAAATAATATGTTAGGTTGCACAAATTTGACACATCAGGGGGTTATAAGTGTACACAAATCATATCTTCACTAGTTACCAAAATTATACTTAGAAGTGTTTTGCACTATTTGAAAACTTTAGGGTGTTATGAAGCACAGTTTGAAAAGTCATGATATAAACTGTACATGACCTAAAGTTCAGGGGATAAAATCCATTTTAACCTAAAATAAAAACATTGTCTAATTATTTATTTATAAATATAAAAATAAAAATTATTATTTAAAGATCTATTATTTGTAGTATTATAAATATGTATTAGTTTTTATTATTTAAAATTATAATTTATATTAAAATATTATATTATCATATTACATTAATTACTTTAAAATTTTTTAATAATTATATATTAATTTAATCAAATATAAAAATAAAATAAATAATAACATATTCCTTTAAATATTGTTATATTTTGTACTTGTATTTTGATCATATATTATTTTTAAAAAAATAAAATTATATTAAAATAACAAATTTTATTAGTTAGTTAAATTTAATGGGTTGAGTGTGATTTTTTTTAGAAAGAATGGGATAGAGTACAATTTAGTTAACTCTTAAGAATAATTTGTGCTATTTACCATAAAAATAAAGCTTGTCCTCTAACTTGTGGTCATGGATAGTGTAATGTTGTTTTAAAATTAGAGATGACTCGACAGAAATGATGGATTGAGTGAAGTGAACTGGTTATTATTTTTTTTGTTGGGAAAAGTATTATTTTGTCCTTTGAAAGATTATTTTGTTGACAAGTTGATTAATATTTTGCTCGTGACCTTTTAAAGATCCGTTATGTTTGACAAATTTAGTCAAATGTCAACTAATCTCGTTTTGCATTAAGAAAATTTCATGAGTTATTTTGTCAATAATATAATCTTCTGGGTGTTAAAGTGATGGTTTTATGATGCAAATTTGGTATAAAATGGGACATGGAATCACTTCTATTAACGAAAATGAAAGTCAGTTAGAGTTCACTACTAGAAATCCCTAGTATACTGAGGAAGGTTGTCAACAAGTTTTAAACCCATTGGTATTTCGGACTGGTGTACCAATGGGATAACACATTTTTTGTGCATGGAACTTTTTAAAGAAAAAATAGTCAACAACCCATCAGTATACCCATTAGTAATATGCTTGGCACCATTATGCATCATATGGCATGCACCATATTCTGATGGGTATACTAACAGGTTTCCTGACTAGATGCATATTTATTAGAAGCCCATGAACCAACATGTCGATATATGTTCCCCGCCACATGGCATGAAGGGGACATTGACGGTTGGGCTGACGAGTATGTTTTTTAGTTTATATTTTTTAAATATTTATCATTCCGATGGATATGCATATAAGTATAATTAAATTATTTTTATTTTTTATAATGGTATTACTAACTTGTTTTCGATGGATTATTTGTAATTTATTTATTTTATTAAAAATTACTGACAGGTATACTAAGCAATTTGAATTTTTGGGTCATTGGCCCATGTATCTTGGGGTTCCTAATAGAGGTGTATAAGGGACGAATTTGGTGAAGTTAGACAAAACTTGAATGTAGTCCGATTTATAAATCAAGTCAACTTTTGAAACTCGAACACAATTCAAGAATGACTCGACTATGTATCGGATCATACTGGGTCAACTTGATATTCAAATAATATATGAATATTTGGATATCATATATAATAAAATTATAAAATTTTAAAAGTAAGAAATAAAATTTTTCTGACAAATTATTGAAGGTTGTAAAATCTAAAATCTCAGCATCTCTATTCTGGCATCCAGGCTTCATTATCCTTCTGATCCTTCATTCGTTGTGGGTTACAGAGTGATCATGATTAAGGATCACAACAATGATCAAAGAAAATATTACTGTGTTCAACAAAAAAATAACTGATGTGCAAATTTTCATTTGACGTGACAAGTTTTATTCATGGAAAAGACAGTGGGAGAAATGTTGGATAGAAGATTTTTGACCTATCTAAGGCTCTCTTTTTTTTATGACTCTTCAATTGATAAATACAACTAGAATTGAGGTTTATAAGGCAGCATTTAGTAAATATTTAATATCAGAGACGTGTTTAGAGAAGGAAGATGGAGATAAAAATTCTAAAATTATCTCAATTTTACTACAGTTTTTTAACCAATTTTCATATTTTCACAAAGGAGAAATGCAAAAGATATGTCTCTGAGACATTAAATTAAAATATTTTTTTAAAAAAAATATCCTTTTAAACATTTCATATTTTATTTATATCATTCTCATTTTTCAATTTTTTGTCAAGTTATAATTCAATATTTTTTATCTTTTTATCAATTAGCATGTTCTATACACCATTATTAAGTACAATTTTATCTTCCTTTTCAATATTGTCTCTGACTTTACTATCTCAAAGTTTCCATTCTTTCCGTCTACCGGAGGCAGCCTAAGCATTTTACACAGTAGTTAAGTTTTTATAAATTAAAAAATTCAAGAGGAAAGGAAGCTATTCTATTCCAAAATTTTGGTAACGAAAAATGTTTTTTAGAAAAGGAGGTAGCTTCATTCTAATTTTTTTTTTCCATTTATGGAGATAGTTGATATTATTAGTTGAGTCAACCTTCTTGATGGTAAATTTCTTGAGCAATAAGCTCAATTATCTTCAAATTTTCTACCATTAATTAATATTTTTTTTCAGGATTACAATTTTACTAAGTTAAACTAAAGCATCGTAATTCGCACCTTCTCTCTCATATTAATTTCTCACCAGCCGTCAACAACCTGAAGCTTTCAGTTGTTACACCACCCAAAGAATTCACAGACAGAACTCACTTAACTTCTCAGACCTAACTAGTGATAAGGCTGATCAATTTCACTGTTTTCATCTATAATAGCCCAGCCCTGTCCATAGCTAGCACCATGTGCAGCACCATCATCACCCATCACTTGCAGAGTCTGGTAAGTGCTTGGCACAATGGCCTCAGAAAATGGAGAGAAAGTAGAGCTTGGTTTCAATTCAGTTACTGAGACAAAGCCAAAAAAGGATTGGGTCCTTTTGTCCCTTAGGGTGGTTGCATTTTTGGCCACTGCATCTGCCGCAATTGTGATGGCACTCAACAAACAGACCAAAAGTTTTATGGTTGCTGCCGTTGGTAACACCCCAATAACAGCTACTATTACTGCAAAGTTTAACCAAACTCCAGCTTTTGTGTAAGTTCTCAATTACAAATTAAATCTATTATTTCAAATTCCCCCCCCCCCCCCTCTCTTTTATTTTGGCCACCTGAGTTTCTAGCTCCGCTATATATTAGACATTATTATCATCATCACATTGTTGGTGGTGTCACAGGTTCTTTGTGATAGCCAATGGAAACGCCAGTCTGCATAACTTGGTGATGATAGCAGTGGACATATTCGGACCCCACTATGATTACAAGGGACTCCGGCTGGCATTGATTGCAATATTAGACATGGTAATGAATAAGTTTTTTGGTTTATACCATATCACCATCAGTTCTACTAAGTTCTCATTTGAATAACTGACATGAAGTTTTGCATAGCAATTTTAGATGTTCATTTACAGGGGGAATATACATATACATATATATATTAAGGATTTATCTAACCTGATTACGAAAGTGAAAAAAACCTTCTAATCTTACAAAATTAAACTTTTATATTTTCTATACTTTGGATTCACCGCAATTTTTAAAAACTTACATACCCTTAACCAGAGCTAAAAAAACCGTTATATTAATAGTGGAAATAATAAGGTAAAGGAAAATGATTCTTTGACGCGCGTGTACATGAATCTCTATCATATATTCGTATGATATCATTATCACTTATCATTTCAGTATTCTTGACTCTATTAATGTAAATTTTCATTATTAACACATGTACTCTCCTATGTGAATTAACATACTGATTTAGTAGTAGTTTAAATAACATATATGACTAACATTGATTATACTTTTGGGGAAGATGGCTGTGGCTTTGGCATCAGCTGGAGATGGTGCAGCAACATTCATGTCAGAATTGGGAAGGAATGGTAATTCTCATGCGAGGTGGGATAAGATATGTGACAAATTCGGAACCTACTGCAACAGAGGTGGTGTTGCTCTCATCACCTCTTTCGTTGGCTTCATTCTCCTCATGATTATTACAGTGATGTCTATTATCAAGCTGCTCAAGCCAAATCGCATTAACCACGCTCCTTGAGAAGATCACAGGAATAATACATTATTATACTACAAGTTTTCTGCGCCTTCTTTTTTTTTTCTTTCTATTTTCTAGGTTGACTTTCCAGCTCTTTGAATTGAATGCCAGTGTTTGACTAATGTATGTAATGCGTTCTACCTGATACGCAAATAAAGGCGTGGATTGCCTACAAACTTTTCGTGTGTATCCTATACATCTAGCTCAGTCCCCTCTTTGAAAATTTTCAAAGTTTAACCTTCTTTATGGTTTGGTGATATGAATTTCCTCTTTTTGCCACATGCTGAAATGAGGTGAGTTAATCATTTGTTCGTAACTAAAATTAAGCAAATATAACAAATTGGATAAGCTATACGATCTGCAGTCAATCTATACATATAAATAAATAAAATCTATACATATAAATAAAATTCACCTCCCCTTGCATGCGATTTATGACTCATACATTCATCCTATTTTTCAATTCTCACTCACTATATTTAATAATCAAAACTCACTCTAATATGTATTTATTACATAATTCAAAATGTAATATAATTTAGGTTTAATTACTCTGCTAGTCCCTATAATTTCACTCAATTTTCAATCAGATCCTTATAATTTAAAAGTTTTCAATTAAATTTGTATTTGTATAAAATTTTTCAATCAAATCCCTTAAAATAATAACAGTTACAAAAAAATAGAATATTCTTAACATATTTCATTTCCTTCTACCTCATATCCATCTTCCCTCCCCACCACCCACTGCAGGGACGGAGCTACACACAGAAGCCTCTTCTCCTGCATCCATCGTTATCATCAATAACCAATTTTCCACCCATACCCATCGAGCACAAATCCAAGCCTTCCAACAATAAAAATCAAACCAATTTACATCACAAACAAAAAAAAATCCCCAACCATCATTCTCCGTAAAACATTTTCAACACCAAACATCTTCAACATCTCAAACATAATCAAAAAAATCATAAACCAAATAAACAAAGCTACAACCAAATCAAACCCAAGGCTTTCAAACTTAAAACTAAAAAAAAAAAATAGAATCAGAAGGGAAGGAAGGAGCCACTGACGCCCTTACTTCTCAACGGCAATGCCAGCGACCCCCACTCCCGGGCCCAGCTCTTCACCTCCAAAGACGGTGTCCCAAATGCCCATGGCCACATCCTCGGCAGCAGCAGCAACGCCATCAATGCCGGATTCTACAGCCACGCTCACCCCAAATTCTTTTCTTACTCAGGCTTCCCCTGGGACCTCAAGCTCGCCATTGAGCCCTACGAATGGGTCGAGAGCGAGATCTTCTTTCGGCACACTTCTGAACTTGGCAGTTTGCTATTTGCCATCCATCGCGGCTTTTTAGAGGCCGGGATCTTACCCTACAACGGCTTCGCGTTCAACTTCATCGGAACCTGCCATAGCTCCGCGGATCTTCTTCGCTACGCTAAAGCCTCCAACATCAAGGTTGCGCTCTACGTTAGCATGGAGTGCTTGCTCCTCGCATCCTCTGCTCCAACTTCTACTTCTAGGATTTCAGCCATTTGTGTCCTTCGTGACCGAATAATCGTGGTGGTGGGGGTTGTGGTGAGTGCTAGGAAGAAGTGAATTCCGGCTGTGCTTGTCAACATAGTTAGAGAAGAGAGAGAGGTAGGGTATCGATGTTGATGGTGCTAGTGAAGACAGAGGGGATGAGAGAAAAGAAAACGAGTCTTTTTACTATGCTTTGGTAGGAATGAATATATGGTTATAGTATGAAATCTCATCTTTTAGATTACATAGTGTATGAATTTTATATATTGAATGCTGTAGAAAATAAGTTCTATGGTACACTTGACTTCATTAAGTGTATCATAGTATTATTGGATATATTTTTATACGACAGGGACTCAATTGAAAAATTTTAGATAATATAGGGACCTAATTCAAAACTTTTAAATTATAGGGACCTGACTGAAAATTGAGTGAAATTATTGGAACCTATAAAATAATCAAACCTGTAATTTATAATTGAAATTTAAGGTAATTTGTAGTAGTTAAAATATATTATTTAATATTACTATAGAATTATATTGTTACGGACAAGAGGTTGGGCTAGACTAACAAGCCATGATAAAGCCCAACCCCTCGAGCCCAGTTCGAGGAGCCTAGCTCTTCCAAAATCTGGGTCCGGGGACTTGCCCCACCTAATTTCCAGAAAGCCTTCATGTGGCAACGGTTATTGCAGTCATGACCTTTTTTTATCAACTTCGCCTATGAACAGGAGAATGTAGGGCTACCATGTGGGAGACATGATTGGTATCCTGATCGGGAATCGAAGACCTCCTCCAAGCCTATCTTTATAAATATCTACAAGGACTCCAAGTATAATTTTTACGTTCACTTGCACACTCATGCCTACTTTAAGCCCTTACTTACTTGTTGGTCGAGTCTTTGCAGGTACATTCCACTCGCTTTGGAGAAAGAGGCATTGTTCTCATCTTGTTTTCCACCTCATTACATTGGCAATGTCTATGTGGTTACAACGTTGACCACCTTTCCTTTTCTCCATTTGCCTACACTGAACAACCATGTCAACTTTGAGGAGTATACCCTCCGAGATTCATACGGGACACCGCCATGTTCTCGAGAACAACCTCCATGATATTGAAGTGCATACTATGTTGGAGTCTGCTTCTCGGGCTAACATTTGCACTAACCGAGAGGAAGTCCCCAACACAATAACATCCATGCAAATCCCTTTACCACAAACAACGTAGGAGTCGGAGATCATAATCCTCCTTTCATTGAGAAGATGCTCAAAGGTATCAGGGAACAGGCTGCAACCTTCGAAGATTTACAAAGGGATGTCGATGCCATGAAAGTAGTCAAGGAGACTACCGTAAAAGACAAGAAGAGTGCCATTTTGAAGAGCAGTGAAGAACTCCAAAGATAAAAGGAAGAGGTAGCTTGCAACCAATATGAACGCCGTAGGCAGGAGTTTGGTGAACATGGCCACGTCGACAACTCGCGCAAACCATCGAGGAGTCTAACCTACCGGAGTTTGAGGCATCATAGGGGAAGAACAAGCCACTAGGAAATGCGATTTCAACATGTGTCATTCGAAACTGAGACCTCAGCCTGAGAGCCCGAGGCGGAAGACAAAACCCGCAATAGCTATTATTGAGCTAACCACACGATCAAGGGAGTCCATAACCATGTCTAATGAGACTTGGTCAGACATATCAACTCATTCAACCTCCCAACATTGTAGACAGGAAACCAACACCTCACGCTGGATGGGTAATTATAAGAGGAAAGGAAAGTCTGTAATACAGGATGACAATGAAAAGTTCCTGTTTTCCATTTATATTATGAATTTATGAGTTCCTCAAGATTTCAAGCTTCCTATAGAAATTGAAGGATATGATAGGGCAATGGACCCCCGAGAACACCTAGGTATGTTCAAGTCGTGAATGTACTTAGTAAGGGCCTTCGATGTTGTGACGTGTCGTGCTCTCCCCATCACTCTTCGGAAGGCTGCACTGCTAAAATGGTTGAATAACCTCCCTTTGAAGTCCATTGACCATTTCTTTGACCTCGCTTCGAAATTCCTGGTTCATGTCACTATTAGAAGATTTAAGCCTAAATCGATGTTAAGCTTTAGGCTTCTTTTAGCAACCTAATAGCCCTTCGGAGATTATTTGGAGTGCTTTAATAAGGAAACTTTATTGTGCAAAAAGCTTAGCACTCAAACCGCCTTGGTTACTTTGATCAACTACCCCTGAAATGACTTGTTTGTGGAGTCATTGGCAAAGAAGCCGCTAAAGACACGAGAAGAAATTCAGGTCAAGGCTTAGAAGTACAATCATCTAGAAGAAACAATGCAAGTCAGATCTGATGTTCAAAAATGCCTTGGTATCCAATAATAAGGTGGAAGTTTAAAGAACAAAAAGAAGAGCAGCAAGTGTGAAAGGAAAACCTCCTAAGGTTCGAGGTTTGCCGATTATACTCCACTAATGGTGTCCTTAACTATAAGGAAATCGGCAACATTGACTTGCTGCCTAAACCTAGGCCATTGACGCCTAAAAGGAACATTGACAAGTCAAAGTTTTGTACTTACCAAAATGCCCATGGACACTAGTCTAAGGGCCTATTTGGCACACTTGATGAACTTTTAATATTATACAGTGCTTGATGTAGCACTGTATAAGATATTACATTTTATATTTTATAGTATTATAATCAATTTATAAATAATTCTAATATTATAAGTAAATATAAAATCAAATAATAATGAATAAGAAATTTATATTAATAATTTAAATATGATTTTTGAATATTATATCTATGCAAACATTTATTAATTAAATTTTAATTTATATCAAATATTATTATATTTCAATGTTTTATAATCATTTACTATTTCAATAAATTATATAAATATACAATGCACTCTTTTTTTATATATTTTAATATTTTCTATTTTTAATCATAATTATTTGATTTTAATTTTAAAATAAATATTAAGTCAAATTATGTTTATTATCAATTCTAAATTTTTTATATTACATACTATTTATTTTACACACACACACACACATATATATTTTAATAGTTGATAATTTATAACTTTTATATTATATATAAACAGTTATTTATCATTAAATTTTTATTATTTTATTTTATTTATTATTTATTAATTATAATTATTTTTATTTTTATTATATATAGCTAAATTGATATTGTGTATTATTTTTAATATTATTTATTTATTATGAAATAATTATATTAAGAATTATTTTTTAACAATTTTTATTTATTATTATTATTATTACTTATTTTAGAATTATTTTAATTTATTAAAATACTAAGAAAAAGTGACTTTATACGTTAAAAGCTAATTAGGCTTAATCCAGCTTTTCCATGCTATATTAAGTTATATAGTATTTTGATGTAGAAGGAGGTTATGGTGGAAAAACTTATATAATATGTTGTGTGCACCAAACACCATATACGAGCATAATGTATAGTATACATTAATACCATAATGCTTAACTTGATGGTCTCAACGACCTTATGGTGGTCTCGGCAAGAATGCTTAATGCTAGAGTAAGCGTGAATTGATTGACCAAGGAATCATGACAAATCTTGTCTTCCGGGACGCGTTCGATAAATTGGGCATCCTACCCTCCGAACTCCGAATATATTCCCAATAGCTGGTTGGTTAAATTTGCAGGAGACATAGTCCACCCTGATGGATATGTTTTTTTGTACCTGACTCTAGGAACTAAGCGCTCAAGCAGAACCTAGAAGGTGAATTTCCTTGTGGTCAGCATAAAACACAATCATTGGAAGGACTACTTTGAATAGGATAGGGGCAGTCGTCTCTACAATGTGTTTGGCCATGAAATTCATATTGTATTATGAAAAGATAGTGACTTTGAGAGCTAATAAATCAATAGCCTGAAGGTTCTATAATGCTAGTTTGGAAAACCCAAAAGATGCCTTGAGCAGTAGAGACTAACATGTTCTAGTGACTGTAGGGGTCTAAGTAATCGAGCTGGATGTGAGGTCATATATGGCCAAGCAACGACTTGAGCTTAAAGGGGAGTTGGAAGAAATCCAAATAGGAGCCACCTTGGAAAAAGTCACCAAAATAAATAGAAACCTAGAGGCGAGCCTAAAGGAGGAGCTTATTGAGTTGATAAAGAGTAATTCCAAGTTATTTTCTTGGAAAACATCAGACATGCCAAGAATTGACCCCGGCTTCACGTGTCATAAGTTGATCGTTTACCCTAAAGTGTGACCAGTTTCTCAAAGAAAAAGTGACCCTTCGCTCAAACAAAAAGTGACTAATGCTCAAAGAAAAAGGAGAATGTGCCTGAAAAAGTCCAAGACGGTAGAAGAGCAAGTCGCTAACTTATTGAAAGCTAGATTCATAAGAGAGATTGTGTACCTTACATGTTTGACAAATGTGGTAATTGTCTTGAAGGCAAACTAGATGTTGACGATGTGTGTGGATTACACCAATATCAATAAGGCACGTCCAAAAGACTCAGAACCCCCTCCTAGCATAGACGTACTAGTTACGCCGCTTTCGGTTGCCATTTCCTCTCCTTCATGGATGCTTTGTTATAATTTTATTAATGATTATATTTCAAAGTTAATTAAGTTTATATTAATTATTTTATTTGAAACTTTTTCACATGTTTAAAAGGAGAAAATCATTCAAAACAAATTATAAGTTACGTTGCAAGATAACATTCTAAGATTTTAATAATGAAATATTCCTTTCATTAATACAATATCATTCACGTGTGTTCTTTAGCATAACTCACGAATCATTTTGGCAACGTTAGGTAACGAGAAGTCTTTTATTTGCAGACTTGTAAGTAGCAATATCAATATTACTTTGGGAGATGGAAATCTGAGCATATGCTTTCATAAAATATGCATTCTCCTCTATCTAGTTCTCTTGAGCACTCCATATACATTGTTCTTGTAAGCCTCACTAGTTCAGTGAGAAGTGACTATTGTATCCTGGGAAATATTAGCCATGAAGACCATCTGCACCGGCTTATTTGTCTGTGATAGCAAAATACTCTTAAGCTCAGTACCTAACACGCTTCAGCCATAAATCGGTAAGCATTTTATGTTTAATTGTGTTATATTTTTGTCACATGTAGCATCGTAATTTTGGTCACTAATTATTTATATTATTTGGAATTATCTCTTATTTTATTAGTTTATTTGTGTTAATTTTTAATTGATATATTATCTCTTGTTTTATCTCTTAGATACACACATAATCCTAATAAAGATCATTGGATGGCATTGTGTAGAGTTATGAAGTACCTTTGTGGTACAATAGACTTTCGTTTATGTTATGGGGGATATCCAGATGTACTTGAAGGGTACTCTGATGCTAACTGGATCTCTGATTCAGATGAGACTAAGTCTACGAGTGGATATATTTTTTCTCTTAGTGGTGGAGTTGTCACTTGGAAATCATCTAAGCAGACTTGTATAGCCAGATCCATTATGGAAGCCGACTTTATTGCTCTAGACTTGGTAGGGTTTGAAGCAAAATAGCTAAGAAATCTCTTAGCAAATATTCCTTTGTGGAAGAAAGCCTTATTTCCATACCTATACATTGTGATTGCCAAGTAGCAATAGCAAGAGCAAATAATAAAGTCTATAATAGGAAACAAAGACATAAACTGAATGATGGAATCATTTCCATAAATTATGTAAGGCCAGAAATGAATTTGGTGGGCCCTTTGACCAAGCCACTAAGCAAAAAGCTAGTGAACGATACATCGAGGGGGATGAGGATTAAGCCTAATTCACAGATTGAGAGTGATGGTAGCTTAACTTGAATTTGAGAATTCCTCAAAGTTTAGGTTCATATGGGTAAAACAAGTCATTTGTCAATCAACAAACACTATCCAAAATAGTTCATCCCTATGGTGTATAAATGTGAGGGACAGTGTGTGACTACATCATATAGAGGATGAGTATTGCACTCTTAATGAATTTATAGCTCATGAATGAGTGGTGTACTTGACTGTAGTGTACAATTGATAGATTCATCTATATGAGTGGTTGAGGTGGGGTAGCCTCTATGGGAGCTTGGGCAATTCTCTAGAGCCACTCATGAAATCCAGGTAATAGTGCAAGGCCAAAATGTACCACACCGCGTTGAACAATGTTGGATGAGAAGACAGTGTGACTAATGAGATCATTGAATCACGTAAGGGATAAAAGTTCATAGAGGTTCTAATCTCACCGATATTCCTATGGTTCAAATTTTATTTGCTCTATATACTAGTTCATAGTCCAAAAGACCCTAGTACTTATGCATTGAATTCTTATGCTTAAGAGGACTAAATAGGATTATATTAATGCTGAAATATGTGGGGGATTGTTATAATTTTATTAATGATTATATTTCAAAGTTAATTAATTTTATATTAATTATTTTATTTGAAGCTTTTTTCACGTGTTTAAAAGGAGAAAATCATTCAATACAAATTATAAGTTACACTGCAAGTTAACGTTCTAAGATTTTAATAATGAAATATTCCTTTCATTAATACAATATCATTCACGTGTATAACTATTTCCTTAGCGTAACTCACAAATCATTTTGGCAACTTTAGGTAGTGGTAAGTCTTTTACTTCCAGACTTATAAATAGCAACATCAATATTACTTTGGGAGACAGAAATCCAAGCATATGCTTTCATAAAATATATATTCCCTTCTATCTAGTTCTCTTGAGCACTCCATATATGTTGTTGCTGTAAGCCTCGTTAGTTCAAGTGTAGAGTTTGTGAGAAGTAGCTGTTGTATCCTGAGGAGTATTAGCCGTAAAGACCATCTGCACTAGCTTATTAGTTTGTGGTGGTAAAATACTCTTAAACTCAGTGCCTAGCACGCCTCAGTCATAAATCAATAAGCATTTTATTTTTAATTGTGTTATATTCTTGTCATATATAGCATTGTAATTTTTGGTCACTAATTATTTATATTATTTGGAATTATCTCTTATTTTATTAGTTTATTTGTGTCAATTTTTAATTGATATTTTTGCTATATTTTCCAAATACAATTAAGTCCCAATAAGCCTGGAAGACAAGGAAAAAATCGCTTTCATCGCCTCCACAGCAAACTATTATTATAAAATTATGCTATTTGGATTCAAAAATACTAGAGCAACATATCAAAGGTTGATCAACAAAGTGTTCAGTAAGCACATTGGAGCATTGATGGAAGTTTATATCTGTTGACTATGGCTATTTATTTTGGATTTGAAGATGGTATTCAAAACCTTGGAAAAATACAGTATAAGGCCCAACCTTTAGAAATTTCCTTTCACTGTTGAAGCCAAAAAACTTTTGGGCTTTATGATAACCCATACGGGGACAGAAGGCAATCCCAATAAATATAAAGCAATTTCGTAGGTGAGAAGTCCGTCTACTGTAAAAGAAGTCCAACAGTTAACTAGAAGCATTGCGTCATTATCAAGATTTTTAACAGCATTAGCCTTGAAGGCAAGTCCACTCTTTGAATTATTAAGAAAGGAAAAAGAGTTTGAATGGTTTTCAGAATGCGAGAATGCCTTCTAACACTTCAAGGAGGTGCTCAGCTCCTACCGATCTTGAGTAAACTTGAAGTCGGATAACCTCTCATCCTATAGCTTGTTGCCTCTACAAATGAGCTAGCAAGCATCTTGATGACAGAAGATGTAAGGACTCAAAAGCCGGTGTATTTCGTTAGCAAGAGCTGAAGCCCGACGTGCTAAACTAGAAAAAGTGGCCTACACCCTGGTAATAATGGCAAGAAGATTAAGGCAATATTCCCAGGCCTACACGATTGTGGCCTGAACTGATTAGCTGATTTAACATATACTCCACAAACTAGATAATGGATTATTAATTGGGTAATTTAGTTGTCAGAGTTCAACATCAAATATGAACCTTGAAACGTAATTAAGGCCTAAGTATTGGTAGATTTTATGATTGAACTCATAGAGAATGGTCCCCCATATAGCAGTATGTCTGGACATTGTTTGTGGATGGGGCTATGGGCATCAAAGCCAAAGTGGCCTTAGAACAAGAAAATGCTACACAGATAGAGCTCTCCATCACACTTGAGTTACCAGTATCTAATAATCAAGCAGAATATGAAATGATGATTATAGATTTGCTATTGGCAAACGACGTTGGAACTTGGAAGTTGGTAGTGCGAAGCGATTCCCAATTAGTCACATCACAATTTTCAAAGGCATACCATTCCATAAATCCTTTAATGCAAATGCTTCCATGAAGTTAAAAACTTGCTTTAGGACATTTTGAATTACAAGATAAGGCACATTCCCCGAGACCAAAACACAATGGCTGACATCATATCAAAGTTGGCGAGTACAAAATTAGGCGGGAGCAATAGAATCCTGATTCAGAAAGTGCTGAAATATCCTATGATTTTTGACAGGAGTTAGGTTGCACAGGTCAAGAGTGCTCGGGATGGATGAGCCCCCTCATATCAAATAAAAAAGAAGTAGCCAGAATTACCTGAGAAGTAACTAACTTCTCAATTATTATTGGCAAGTTATACAAAAGAGAAATCCTTAAACCTTTGAGAAATTGCATAAAAGGGATAGCAACTCAAGGAATTGTTAAGGAAATCCATGAAGGAGCATGTGGTCACTACATAGGAGGATGGTCTTTGGCATTGAAGATAGGATGAGTTGGGTATTACTGGCTGAAAGCTGGAAGCCATGGATTTTTCTTTCTAAGACCTTGCCTCATCTTTAGCTCGATCTTGAGCTATAACAAGCTTCTTCTCCTCATTGGCCTAGTCGACTCGCATAGGTTCTTCTCAACGAACCACTTCATGCATTGCACCACGCTGGCTGGGCCATTAGATCCCACTAAATCAAGTTTGGCCTTTAGCATGAGCATATAGACATAAACCAAGCCCTAGAGTTAATCTCCCTTGACCAAATCAAGTCAAAAGAGGGTTTTGAAGGAAAAGTGGTGACAGTTGCCTCGAAAGTCACTTTCTTAGGCGGTTGAGAAGATAAGTCCACCTTGGAGAGCTTCATCAACCGTTTCCTCCTTTTCCCACTGGGGGAAGCCCCGGTAGTAGTTCCAACCTCTAATGGAATAGGGTTCGGAGGGGGAAGATGAGATGAATCTTGATTCACCAACCTTGAACATCTGGCCATGGAGGCAGTGACACTGCTAGCTATGGCTTTTTGGAATTTGGCAAGCTTGCTCTTTGAGGCCATGTAGTTGTTGATGAAGTTTTTTTTCTAAGAAATAGGAAAATGATAGCAAAGTTAGCATCTAGAGTCAAAAGCAATATACAATAAAGCATACAAAATTAAAGGCACAAAGATATAGCTCTACCTACCCAAAAAGGCTTGGTCAAGCTCAATGATGGTCTTCGGATGTAAAGCTTTTGAACCTAAAACCAATATGTATCCATCGAGGGAATTGCCTCTTTCAGATCTACGAAAAACTGGTTGGACGCCAAGAGCGAAAATACTTTTTGAGTACATCTGTTTGAATTCTTGGTAGGGCAATTCAAAAAGTTAAAATTTTTTATGATTTTGATGAGTCTAGAAAGAAAATCACACCTTTTAGACCGCACCACTTGGAATAAACAGACTAAAAATATAGAAGAAACGGTTAAAAGAGAAAAGTAGCCCTAGGGGCTAGCAAATGATCTTAAAGTTTAGTTGGCGTGGCTTTAAGCTTCCTTGATACGTCTCTTTGAAAGTAAGAAAATGATCCGAACTCCTAGATGCGTAAAGAGCGACCAAGACATAGTCAAAGTTCTATTCCCCACTTTTTGTTAATACGAGGCATTCCTTCAACCCCAAAAGATGATTCTCCTTATTGATGGAAGGATGACAATTCTTCCTCATCGATTCATCTATAAAGGTCCTTTTGGATAGGGTCCAGAATAAGAGGTATGTTATAATCCCGGTAAGCTTTCCTTTTGCCCATATTGGAATCCAGAAGATAAAGAAAACCTATAAGGGAAAACCACCACTATAAGAATCTCAAACCTTACCAAGAAGTAGGAAATGAGGTCCTAACTTCATAGCAGAACACTGAATATACATATAACTGTTTCCTACATATCTATCTTTCCAATAGTAGTTCCCCCAAGAAAATGCCCTTAACCACCACCAATGCATGGGGGCATGTGATCATAAACTAGTTATAGGACCAAAATGGGCAGCATTGCTGGGATAAATCAATCTCGATGGCTGCCATGACATTACAAATAGTCCCAAAATTCCCCAATGACATCGTGAAAAATTGCATCGCAGAAGCAGTAACCATAAACATCATCCTCCAAAAATAAGATAATGTAACAAACGAAAAGATACTTACGAAGTAGAAGAGTAGAAGATGAAGAAAGTACAAAGCTTTAAGCTGCAAAGGTTCAAGCGATGGTGAAGAAGCATTTCGACACAATTTCTTCTCTTCCAGAATAACAAAGTGAAGAAGGAAGAAGAAGAAGAAATAAGCTATTTATAACCAATGGAAAGGGCCCCCAGATGCGAAGAGCAAGGGTATAAATGGACAAAAGTGACTTTTCACGTATACCCCTTGGGGGCAAAATGGGCAACATGTTGAATCTGAAGCAATGTGAATTAAATTTCACTTTTCATAATGCCATGTGGCACCCTAGGAACGGTGTGAATTTGAGCGCAACGTTCAAGGAAAGAAAAGGCAACATTTGGAATTCAAAAGATGCCTCTCATCTTGGAACAAGACCTTCCATGATCCATATTTTGCCCATTAGAAAGACCATAAAATTCATTAAGAGAGCAACCATTTTGGGGATGTCGTTCTACTCATATATGAACTCAACCTTCGAGCACATTATCTCGGAAATCGAGTTGGAGACACTGTTATGGACAAGAGATTATGATGGACTAACAAGCCATGGTAAAGCCCAAACCTTCAAGCCAGTTCAAGGAGCCTAGACCTTCCGAAATCTAGGTCTGAGGACTTGCCCCACCCGATTTTCAGAGAGCCTTCATGTGCAATTGTTACTAGAGCCACAGCCCTCCTCTATCCACTTCGCCTATGAACAGGAGAACGTGAGGCTATCTAGTGGGAGGAATGGTTGGCATCTTGACTACGAAAACCACCCCCGAGTCTATTTGTATAAATACCTACAAGGACCCCTGTTATATTTTTTATGTTCACTTGCACACTTATTCCTATTTTAAGCCCTTGCTTACTTGCTAGTGGAGTCCTTGCAAGTACACCCCTTACTCACTTGGGAGAAAGAAGAGTTGTTGTCATCTTACGTTATCAAACTTGGTCACCTCTTAGGTAATGAGGTAACACCTTGATTCCTCTTGCTTTCTAGCTCGTTATAAATACTAATATTATATTTTAAAATTTTATTATATTAAAGTCTAATACTAGTATAACTTATGATGTTTAATTTTTATTTATTAATTTTAAGAATTGATTTGATCAAAAATTTTAAATTTTAAAAATTAAATTTATTTTAAAAGCTTACAAAAAAAAAATCTTACTTTGGGATTCTCTAATATATATTCAAGTTTAGAAAAAGAAATGCCCTTAAAATCCTAAAAAACTAATTTCATGACACACTTTATTTAGTTGCATATAACAACATTAACATTTTATATTTAAATTTTGTAACTGTCATCATCAAGTACCCGGGATCATGGGACTTGGAAACCCCTTGCCGACCTCGACATCTTGGACCACGGCATGAACAAACAAAGGCCCTCAGACCTCCCTTCCAAGCACAGAAGACGCTCCAAGTAGGGGATGGAGACCACGAAAAGGCCTTGGCAGCAACAACCCAAGCTCCCCCATTGTTTAGGAGTCGTGCAGACAACCTCGGATTAAGCGCATGATGAGTATAGGATCTAACACGCCTTCTAAAAAATCCCTTGTAATGATTTAAATTCTTTTCATACTGTACAGCTCAGCCCTAAAACTACCCATTACGGACACGTCTACAAATATAAATAAATAAGGAAAAGTGTAATAATGGTAAGCTTAACTCCTTCCTAACAATTATTCACCCTCTCTACCCCATCTTACTTGAGCATCAGAGTGCCTTTTGCAGATACCCTATTGCCGCTGAAGGCACCGTGCAAAAGGGAGGATCGCTAGCCTAGCTCACTATTCGCATCCTAAGATGCTTATCCCCTGGTTACATTAGGTAACAATAATTAAAATAATTACATTAATATATCAGGTCATGATAACATAATTTTTGTGATTTAGGTTTTCGTAATTAGTATGCTTGATTATTACAAAAATATCAAAATCAAATTTATTTTTAAATCAAAGAAATAAAATAAAGTTACTTTAAAATTACTTAAAGGTTAAGATTATGACTAAGAGTAATATCCACTCTTATTTTCAGCTATTGCATTACTCATTAAATTTTGTAATGACAATTTAAACTAATCTATCTTCTAAATAATTATTTTTAATTTGTAATTTCATTTCATGTTGTTTTATTATAATTATCATGTGATATTTCTCTTAAGTTGATTTTAATTACTATTTATTATATTTGTTATCTCCCATATTCTTCATTTCACGTTCTTGATTTTTTTATAATCACGCAATTTTTAATTTTTTTTTATTTTTTAAAATAATATTCAAAGTGAATATTTTTTTAATTTACAATAACATGTATAAAACATCTTATGAACATACACATAGATAACATGTTAAACTAAAATTTTCACTCAATGAATTTAAGTTGAAGTTAGCAAAATATGCACACGTTATGTATTCAAAAGTGGCAATATTGTTTTCTTATGGCGATCAGTAAAGCAATCTCTCACCACTACCTCATCAAACCATTCAAAAATATTGGCATTTCATGCAACCAGTGTTAGAATTTGTGGAGTTTCATATATGTATATATGCTATCAAAAAGTTTGGTCCAAATTGACATAATCTAATAAAGTTAAGTAATAGATCTAAATCATCTCGTTGAATATGAATTTATTATGTGTAAATATCATATTATCAAAAATTTCTAATTTTATGATGGTGTCACAGCCCACCTTGGTGGTAACTAGGCCCAAAAGGGGTATTGCCCCTTATACAAACCTATATGATAACATTACATGATGAAATTCCCAATTTACTGTAATTATTAACTTACATAAATAGATACTTATTTTAACTGACATATTGAATTCATAAAACTAAATTAACAAATTGGTTTCATAAAACTAAAATCAATAGAATTATATTAATGAATCCATGGTCTAAAATAACAAAATATTAAATGAATCAAAATAATCTAAACATGATCTATAATAGTTTGAGAATATCCTGTCTTCATATTTATTAGAGCACATCTAAATATCTAATAAAAACTAACTAAAGAATATAGAAAACTAACTTACCTCACTACAAAGCAAAGTTCACCACGAAAATTGTCAGAAACTACTGAAGTATAGGAGTGGCATATGTACCAACAACTAAAAGGGAAGAAGATACATGAGTCATCAAACTCAATGGACAGATAGTCACCTACAGCTCACTTGGAACAACCACAGGTAAATTGCACATAGTATGCACCAATATATATATATGCAACCTGTCAACAACAAATTAAACATATTGAAACATGAAGAAACCGAAAATATAACTACAGTTATATAAATTGGGAAATTGGTTGGAGACTGATTGTATGATAGCTGACCACTGATTAGTGGGAATTGATAACTGATATCTGAGGTCCCTTGTGGGCACCCCGTAATAACCCTCGTGGACACGTATTGTAGCATTTGCTTATTATCTCTGAGATAGAAATACAGAGACACTGAAGATATAAATTTATTTGGTGGTAGAGACAGGAATAGAGAATAAAAAAAAATTTCTATTCTCGGAACAGAAAAATATAAAATTTCTATACCTTCAAAATATAGGGATAACGAGGACAGAATACGAAGATAGAAATTTAATATTTTTGCCTTTTAATAATATCCCTATACATATTTATTATTTATGTCTCTGTCTCCCCTATCTCTATTATTTCTATATTTTTATTCTTATCCATGTATTTTCTATCCAGAATAATAAACCAACTCTACCATAGATGTTGGCCTTCCGTGGGCGTATAATGCCAACCCCCATGGCCAGCTTGATGGTAGCCTCTCCTGGGCACATAGCAGATGATAACTGGATACTCTAGATGGACCAATGGATATACCAAGGTTGATGATTGTTCTATTGTAAATCGCAACTCTACTATGACTAATATCAAATATACATAATCCAACTTAATAATCAATAAATTGAAAATTTTCTGAACATCTTGTCTGCTATTGACATGATAACAATTTAAATAATAATGATTTTCTTGCAAAGCTATACTGTTTAATTGCTTCCGCGAAAAAGTTGGGTTCTTTCATACTACAGAATTAATTTAATCATAGAATTGATAATAATTAAATAATAATTCAATTTAGAAGTTTTAGCAAGTGTTTTTAATTGTTTCTAAATAATGGGGCGATTCCTATAATGCTAAATAACAATATATAACTTAACAGGGATACTATACTAACTATTTAAATAAGTTCCTGTAATAGATTTAGCTCTATCGTGGGTACTTAATAACTAAACTAAACTATACTGAAACCATTCTTATTATTCTGGCCGCTACGCACATGAAAAATCAATAATATTTTAACTACAAAAGCAACAATAAATGTTAACTCATTTCTATTAACTGACTGAATCATGTAATGTTAAACAAAAATAGTTAATTTCAACTGAACGGTTGCGCTAATTGTTTAACTAAATTTTAATATTAGGCCGGTCTTAATTGATAATTAAATTTATATAACGCAATAATTATTCTTACTATCCTGATTATTGTTCATGTGGTAGCAATTAGTAATAATTAATTATGAATTGTATTATCTGCCTCACAATTTTCTAACAACCAAATGAGTCATATCATGCCAAATAAATAATTATCATGTTTTCTAAAATTAATATTAAACTATCTTATGATATCTTGCTTACTATCTTATGATATCTTGCTTACTATTCATATACTAACAATTAAATTAAATTGTAAAATCTTGATAGTTGTCAACTTATTTTTTGATAAATTGAGTTATGTCATGCCAAATAAAATTAAATATATCTCTGAAAAAATAACATAATATGAACTGATCCATTTTGACAATGATATACAGCAAACAATGGTCCCATGCAATTTTAGTAAATAAGGATTTTCATGCAAATAAACAAACTAGAAGTTGTCCTTGAATTTTTGAAGCTTAAAGTAACTTACACATTTATTATAATAATTTCTAAAAGTAATTTTAATGGCTAAAATATAGCTGTGAGCAACTACCAACTACCAACTCCCATACGTTGCCAAGAGCGCATTGTCACTGCCTAGTGACACAATCATGAGGAACTGGAAAATCATTCCAAAATGGAACATAATAAGAAAAGATAGATTAGATATGACATGGGATGAAACGAGAAAGAGAAACCCATGGAACAACTAACACCATAACGTATGAAAGGAAAGTGAAGGAATTTTTACTGGAATTCTTGAACACTAATTGGGCAATGAGAAAACGGTATCTCTTGCCCTGTGTTGAGAACTAGAGCTTTGTGATCCTTGACTATATATGGCTTCCTCACTAATGGGGGAAGAGAATGAGGAGGGTAAACAGAGATACAGAGCATTTGAGTGTTTTCTAATGAGAGAAAGAAAAGGTGGGCCAGCTAGGTTATCTAGGGTGTCTAGGGAGTGTTATGATGTGTCATATTTATAATGGGGGTTCAAAAACACATTAAATCATGTTTTGACATGTTTTTGATGCATGTCACACATTATAATGTGCATATGTGCACTACAACGCCCCTGCCACTCTAACTTGGAAAAATGCATGCATGCAGCTTTGATTGTGCTGTAAGAATCTATATGTGGACTTGTATATATTATTGTATATTGTGTGTTATTATAAAATTTGGCCATTAAATTTATTTGATAAGGACAAGTTAATGGGACTAAATCATCTCGTTAAAGTATGAGCTTATTATGTGTAGATACCATGCTACCCAGTTACTAATTTTATGATAGGCTAAATTAGAAACTAGGATTTACAGAGTTATAAAAGGTTATGGTCCCCAAGTTATACGCATGCCTCTTTTCCTGACATCCCATCATCAGAAAAGAGAGAGCCACTGTCTCTAAAGGATGTGTATCAACTTGGAAGATCAATGACCACATGTCCAAACACCAATCAGTTCCTATGGATGTTCAGGTATGTTTCTGCATCTAGTCCTCCAATTTTCTTGATGATTTAACATGGATGATCTTGGGATTACATAGAACAAAATATCTAACAAGTGGTATTAGAGCAGTTCATGATTGAATCATTAAGAAATAATTGATTTTGCTTTTGTTGATGTTTGGATTTCAATTTAGGCTTAAAATTAAAAGCTGAATAATTTTTATTTGGCATGTGAATTGTCACTCTTGTTTGTTCTTTTGGCATGTTAATGCATAACGTAAAAGATTCAATTATTTGTTTATTTATAAAAAAGGATTTGTCCTGTTGATATTTGGAATACTGCATATGTATATTTCAGTTCTGTTACATATAGAATTTTCGTAACAATTCTAAGGATTTTGAAATAAATTGATTGAAGCAACATACTGCCAAAGTAGCCCCTCTTGTCTAAGTCGATTTATTTTGGAACAAAAGGATGATTGTAAGCATGTGGTTCCTTCGAATATTGATTGGCCTAAAGGAAAATTAACATTTGGTCGAAGTACATGCTCACTTTTGGTAATCAATATGTGGTGATTGTCAAATTCCATGTGAATGATAAGTCGATCCAAAAATAGGCTTATTGTTTGACATGATTTATTATCAATATCCGATTACTACATAGATAATTCATACGGATGTTGACCAGCCCAAAGGAAGGTCTATATCTGGCAGAATTATATATATATAATTGTGGTCATAGGTATGTGATAGTTATTAGGTTCCATGTGGGCGATAAGTCGGTCCAAAGATAGACTTGTTTGACAGGATTTACTATCAATACCCATAACTACATTGGGAGTACCACTTACAAGTTAATATTTCTATCCAAAGACTAAATATTAATGTTGTGCAAAGTATCTTGTGATGGGCCCTACCATTATTTGAATTTATTTAAATTCATGTGAATATGTTGTTTTGTTATGATTTTAATATTATATCTACTTATGTTGTATCTACCTATATTAGTCTGTTTCTATATTAAATAAAACCAATTTTAAGGTATGGAAATATAACGTAATGATCGTTTTTGACTACTTGGATCTAGACCATGCACTAAGGATTGAACAACCCCGTTACTCTTATTGATAACAATTCCAATGAGGATTATTAACAAAATAATAATAATTTTGAGAAATGGGATCATTCAAATTGCACGAGCCTTATGACCATGTAGCATAAGGTTCCAGAAACATTCAAGGACAATATGTTCAAAAAGGTATTCAGTGCCAATAAATTTCTTAAGATATTTTTTTACCTTTTTTATAAAAAAATGGAGGCTTTTTTAATAGCAATAATGTTGGAATAAGTATGATTTTATTGAATCATTTTTTTAATAAAGTATAGAGAAAAATAAAATAAAGTCTATGAGAGTATATTATGGAAATATCTTATCTTGCTTCAAAGCTAAAGGCATTAAAGTTGGAGCTGTCTTGTGATATGCTCATACATTTAGTTTTGATTTTTTTGGCACAATTTACTTAGTCTTTTATTAGTGAAAACAACCAAAGGGGCAAATAGTCTCTTAATGGGTGATGCTCTTTTATTATTATTATTATTATGTGCCAAAAGAAGATATGTGTGAAAGTAAGAAAAGACTAAAAGTATTCAATGGCAGATACCCTTAAGGACAAAAGCATGAAAAAAGAAGAAGGATAAAGCTGCAGAAAGTTCACCTTGGAAGAAACAGCAACAAGAATAACTAAGGAATTTAGCTGTAACTTTTGTTGGACTAGTGGACTTATAAAGAATTATTGTTCCAAATATAACTTTTGGCATATAAAGAAATACGTACTTATCTTTTTGTTTGTTTTAACGTTAACTTTTGACACGTTTGGTGGATAGATTATGGTTTAACTATCCAGATAAGTGTATATTAAAGAGAAACAAACAATCACAAAGAGATTCGATATTGGCAGATCTTCAGACGCCTTTGAACTTATATGGTCATTTGTGGATCATTCCATATAGTTTCCTGGAATGATCAACAATATTTTTGTTGTTCATAGTTGATCTTTAAGTTATAGATACCTTTATCTCATTTGTGAGAAGTTTGAATCACTGGACATGTTTAAGGTATTTAAGGGTTATATTGAAAATCAAAGTAAAAGCATTTGGGCTATCAAATCTTACACGGCAGTTAATGCTATGGTAGATATGATGGATCATGTGAACAATGTCCAAAACCATTTGTAAAATCCTTGGAGGAATATAATATCGTCTCATAATATATCATATTGGATGCTATTTTAACATAAATAGTGTTGGTTAGAGATGAAACAGAATTACAAAATATGGTAAGAAGTATGATTAGTTAAACTATTCTACCAATATCACTCTGGGAAGAGACATTAAAAGTTACAGCCAATATCCTTAATAGAGTTCCAATCAAAGTAGTGACCAAAACTCTTTATGCATTATGGATTGGAAAATTTTTCAATATAAAGAATTTACACATTTGGAGTCGTCCAATTGAGACAAGGCTTTATAGGCCAACTGAAAAGAAACTGGACTTAGGAAATTGTCAGTGGCTACATAGTTTGGATAATTTATATGGTTTGAGGAGTATAAGCTTTATGATCCAACAATTAGATCAATATTTCAGATAGGAATATTAGTTCTTTGAGGATATTGAGTTTGGAGGGAGAAATAAGGATAGAAATAATATTGAAATTTCCCCAATAAAGATCAAAAAGGTACTCTTGAAAACAAACTCAATAACCTCAAGAACAAATGCCACTGAGAGATCCACTAGAGAAAAGAGATGTATGACTTCTGATAATTGTTTCATACTTCTCCAAGAACATAAGAAAGATAATGGATTATTAGAAGATAATACAATCAACTTCCATCATACCATGAAAAGTATTAACTCTTAATTATGAATTGATGCTATGAGTGAATAAATTTAGTCTATGAAAGACAATAATATTTAGGAGCTCATCCCATTATCTGAAGGTTTGAATCTTATTGGCTGCAAATGAATATTTAAAATCAATAGAGATTCGAGGGTATGTGAAGAGATATAAGGCACATCTCGTTACAAAGGATTTCACTCAAAAGGAAGGCATGAATTAATAAGAGACTTTCTTTTTGATTATATAGGAAAGCTCTTTCCAGATAAAAATGGCATTTGTGAATTACTTTGATCCAAGTTGCATTAGATGGATATTAAGATTATGTTTCTCAATAGTAACATTGGTGAGACAATTGTTTTATGGTGTTATTAGAAAACTTTATATTGAGAAATGTAAAAAATTTGGTTTGCAAATTAAAGTAATCCATCCATGAGTTTAACTAAGTTCCTATCAATGGCATTACAAATTTCATCCAATTGTTATCTTGTTTGGTTTTGAGATAAATGAAGTTGATTATTGTATATGCCTAAGTTTAATGGGAGTATATGTATTATTTGGTTTTATGTGTAAATTGCATACTGCTTGCCAATTATAATTTAGTTTACACAAGAAATTTATATCAAAACAATTTGAAATAAAAATCTAAGGGACATCCCTTTTGTATTAGGGATTTAGATGCATCAAGATTACTATTGATGTATTCTTGGATCATCACAGAAGAATTATATTGAGAAGAAAGTTAAGAAAATTGGTATGCAGTATTGTAAATCAAGATACACCCCTATTACTAAGGAAGACATGTTTAGTCTCAATTAATGCCCTTAAAGCGATTTTTGAAATTAAAGAAATACAGAAGAATTACTATGCTCCCACATTCGGAATTATAATGTATACTCAAATTTGTACATGTCTGGATATTGTGTACACTGTTGGGAGATTTGGCAGATATTTTGATAATGTGGTAATAGATCATTGGATAGCAGCCAAATAGATCTTGTGTCATCTTCAAAGAATAAAACATCACATGTTCACATGTGGGAAGTCGGATAAGATTATAGATCATTTGGTATTCAGGCTCCAACTTTACTGGATGCAAAGGCAATTATAAATCCAGTTTAAGCCATAATTATATACTTGTTAGAAGAGCAATTTTTGAAAGAGTATTAAATAGATACTTGTTGCTTTTCCAATAAAGTAATTGTGTTCAAAGGTTATTATGAGGTATCCAATCATACAATATGGCTTTGAATATTGTCACAGGGCTGCAAATTATAGATGAAATTGAAAGACCACTTAAGTTATATTTGACAATATGTTAGTAGCCATATATAATGAGACGAGTACAGAGTGACAAAAGTGTCTATAGAGTATATTAGCATAAAATCCATGGTTGCGGATCCGCTTACTAAAGGATTGACACCCAAGGTCTTTCATGAGCATATTGCTTATATGATCTCATAAGGACTAAGGTTGGACCAGTTGGAAATAAACATATTAGATCACATTACATGCAATTTCCATGCTACACATCCATACTTGATCTATGTCATTTGGTTATGCTGATATATGTGACCATGGATGGACTTAGTTACAATATATGTAACAAAATTTGCCTTGATCCTATATTAACATAATTGATGGACGAGATTGTTGGGAGATATTTTGATCATGATAGCAAATTTAGAGCTCATAGGGTTACAATTTAATATACAATTTGTGTATATATACGTACATCCAAGTGGGAGATTGTAAGAATCTGTATGTGGACTTGTATATATCATTGTATATTGTGTGCTATTATAAAGTTTGGCCCAAATTAAAGTGATCTGATAAGAATAAGTTAATGGGCCTAAATCATCTCGTTAACGTATAAGCTTATTATGTGTACATACTATGCTACCCATTTACTAATTTTATGATGGGCTGAATTAGAAACTGGGGTTTACAGAGTTATAAAAGGTTATGGTCCCTAAGTTATACGTATGCCTCTTTTCCTGACATCCCATCATCAGAAAAGGGAGAGCCACCATCTCTAAAGGATTTGTATCAACTTGGAAGATCAATGACCACATGTCCAAACACCAATCAGTTCCTATGGATGTTTAGGTACACTTTCGCATCTAGTCTTCCATTTTCTTGATGATTCAACATGGATGATCTTAAAATTATAAAAAAATAATTTTCCAACATGTGCATATAGCTTAATTCATATTTAACTCCATCCCAATACGGTTGAAATTTGCCCTTAGAGGTAGAAATGACACTTGTATAGATTTGAGTTTGTCATGACCTAAAAATCGTGACTGACACATAAGGGATATTGTCCCTTATGGAAGTCTTCTGAAACTAATTTCATTCAATCATGCATAGTAAATTACTAAATTAATGCTCGTAATAAATCATAAAATAAATAAATAAATCCCTCAAAATTTCTTGAAATCTTTATTAATAAAGAATAGATAAAATATTTAATTATTCAAAATCGTTCCAAAACCCATAACTTAAATAGACAATCTTAAATCACGTTTTAGGAAGAAATTACATAAAATATCATAATGGTAAAATAACATAACTTTAAAATAACCATGTATGCTAAATGATGTCCGAGGACTCTGCCTGCACACTACTGGAGCACTTTATTCTAACAAGATCCAAATTTAAACTTCACTACAAAGTGAAGCTCAACAATAGAATAGCTACATAGCTTTTGAGGCTGAGACTGAACAATAATAAGATCTGCATCTGTAACTGTAAGGGGGAGAAAAAAGGAGGGGTGAGTTCATCAAAACTCAGTGAGCAAGTCTCCGCTCACAACCCACATAGGACAACAATAACATACATAACATATACATGTAACTGATAAAAATATTTTATATATTTAAATACATATAACTATACTGAAATAAAAATTTATCTGAATGAAATCATGGCAATAACTAGTAGAGAAATATGAATTATTCTGTATATAATATCTGAGCTGAATAGCTGAATCTGAGCAAATGACTAATCTAATGGGCACCTAACTAGGTCCCATAAACGGACACCTCACTAGGATCCTTATTGTGGGTGAGCTAGTCCTCTAGCAGACCACTTGGTATCAAGGTTAACGATCATTCTTCCAGCCGTTAACTCCCTATTCTGTTTCTCACTAATTATTAAAATAATAATAACTTGCAACAACATTAAATAAATCTGAAAGCTCTGAATTCATATAATTCTAACAATATAACTGTAGCATAACTGAGGCTCTAAAATCATGCTCAAGGGATCACCAGTTTATAGACGTAGTGATTTCAGAAGCTAACAGAGTATGTATCTGACAATTGTTATATTCTAACAATTTGACTTTAGCATAACTGAGGTTCTAAAATCATGCTCAAGGGATCACCAGCTTGTAGACATAGTGATTTCAAAAGCCAATAGAGTATGTATCTGACAATTGTTATGAATCATACTTTGTTCAATACTTTCAATAAATCATATCTGGTATTCTAAAATCTTAATACGAAATCCATAGTCTGAAAACATGATATTCAACATTGTTGCTATAAACATTAAACTAAAGTATCATAATTTCACAAACTGGAAAAAGATATTTCATAATATGCAAGGTATCAAACATGGTCCCACGAGCTTTCTAAAATAAGGTTTTTATGATAGCCGTGAAAAATAATAATTTTTATAAAATTTCTATAATTCATAAAAGCATGTTTTCTGGACATAAATCATTCTAAAATTTCATAAATAATTTACATAATATTAGAAAAATAATAATAATGACCAAAAGTATGGTCATGAGCTTAAACCCACTCACAGTTCATTGTCGGGAGTGCTTGACCACTGCCTACATGATATTAGGGAATTGGAATGACACCATCAACTACCATAGAATTATAGACAAGAATTAGGAATGATTTGAAATTGAACGAGAAGAGAAAACATACCATAATCATCTAAAGATTTGCTAAACTCATAACCATATAAGGATAAAGATGAGAGGACCTACCGAAAAGGATTATTTGAAGATGACTGAGAGAAATTGGTTCTTTCTCTATAGGAAAAAATTCCTTGAATGGCTAGGGTTCTTAAAAGATTGTTTAGAAGGACTATAATGTGATAAATTTATACTAGGAAGTGAAAGATATCACTAACAAATTTTATTTTTTTATTTTATTTCTATTTTTCTTTTTTCTCTTTTTTTTGTTATGACTTTTGTAAGCATTTAACTTTCCCTGTGGTTAGAATTTGGCCTCCAAGCTAGAAATAGAACTTGAAGATAATTGAGTTAGCTTTCTAATGCCACAAAAATCATGTCAATCGGACATCTACAACTCAAGATATTTGTAAAATACTAAACAAGGGTCATGCTTGACAGCACAAGAACAAAGCTATATTAAAGATCTTTTATAGATATATTCTAACTAAGTAGGTGATATCAACAACAATCAAATAAGGATAATAACAAGAATAAATCTAATAATATCTTTTATAACTACTTGGATAATTCAAATTCAAACTACTCTAACATATCTCTCAATTATCTTTTGTATCACAGATATATCTACATATATATTAAAATGAAACACCAATGAGGTTTCTAAAATAAATAACATCTATCTTGGTATATTCATATTATGTATTTGTTTCCCTTTTGAAATAATAATAATGATAACAATAACGACAATAACAACAACAACAACAACAATAATGATAATAATGATGATGATGATGATGATAATGATGATTTACATGATGAACAAATTTTGTACTCAATTCTAGTAATTAATAACTTCTTGAAAATATCTAATAATTCTCTATAAAATAGTATCTAACAAATTATTTTCATAATGCATGTCAAATATAAACAGTATCCAATATTTTTAAGTAAGTATCATTGTAATTCAGTAATGCTTGAAAAAAAATTATTTTCGAATCACAATGGTCATGATTTTCATTAACTATCAATCATTTTAAAAATCTTCAAATATAGATTTGTCTGTATCCAAATTTTCATGAAACTGATATGCATACACAGAAACATATTTTTCTAACTTATTTATTTAATTCTAAAAATTTGAATTTTTGAAGGTATCTGACTATTTTATAACTACTTTAAAAATTATATCTATTATCAATGTAAAATACTTTATGCTAACATTGTTATTACCAAAGTAGTATCTGCAAATACTATATATATACACTAATATTTAAATCTTTATAAAATAATTATAATCTCTAATGAAAGGTAGGAATTGATCTCAAATTGACACTTCACTTACACACACACACACACACACACACTCTCATATACATATATTCAAATATAAATTGATATTTATATCATAAATATGAATGATATATATCTAAATAAATCCTATCATAACCTTATAAATGATATAAAAACTAATTTATGAAGAGCATATGTGAAAAAAAGAAAATTTAGTACGCTATACCTTTTCTAATTCTAGCAATATCTACAATGCTGATACAAATATTAATAGCAACGATAATTATAAATAATATTGAATCTAATAGAGTTGATCAGATAATATTTTCAAAGTTTAAAAATTAAATAGTACCAATTATTATAAATAATATTGAATCTATTTCGATAAGGTAATCGTTTCAAAATTTAAAATCAAACATCATATCACAAGCTGAATATTAGCTTTATAAAAAGAATAATTATCAAATTCAAATAATAACTGAATATTAGCATATAAACAATTTAATGTATAAAATTCATTATAAATTTATAATTTATTTTTCTCCTTTTGGGAACTATATATATATGACATTTGAATCTCTCTTATACTTTATCTAACACTCTCATAGTTTAAACTTGACCTTCTTAATGGCACTTATTTTTATATTACAGAGTTATCTTTCTAATGCAATAAAAATCGCACCAATCAGACCTTAGCTCAAAATATTTGCAAATTACGTGACACAGGTCGTGTTTGGCAGCATAGGAGCAGAGTTGTATTTCAAAACTTGTATTCCAATCTTCACCTAGCATATATGACAACTAGAATTTGGTCCTAAAAGCAATGTTAGAGCTCTTTTCTCAATCTCTCTAAAATGTCTCTAATTAGGTTATTACAGTTAGGCAGAATTAAAAACTAAGGTTTATGTATAGTTATAAAAGATTATGGGTCTCAAGTTACATACATGTCTCTTTTCCTAAAGTCCCGTCATAAAAAAAGAAAGTCGTAATCTCTAAAGTATTCCTACATATGTCGACTTGGAAGATCAATAACCATATCTCCAAATATCAGTCAATTCCTATGGATATTCAGGTACGCTTCTACACCCAATCTTTTAATTTTTCTTAATGATTTAACATGGATGGTTTTGAGGTTATAAAGAATTTAAAGGATTATATATCTAATAGCAAGTTGTGAGTGTAAATGGTTAAGAGCTATGATTCAACACAATAAGGGAGCTTGCGAATTATCAAGAGTAAATGACAAGCCAACACCATTGCATGAGGGCAATGCAGAGTGCAGTGCATAGAAAAAAGGGGCTACGAAAAAGGGTGACAAAACAATACATATTTTACAAATAAAGATTTACTTTGGTCTCTGAAATTGTATAAGTGGTTCATTTTATTTCTTAAAATTAAAAGTATCATTTTAATTCCTAAAATTTTAAAAAGTGATTCAACTTAATTCTTTTGGTGATTCAAGTTAGTCCTTAAAAACAGTAGTATAAAGACTAATTTGAATCAATTTTTATAATTTCAAAAACTAAAACGATATTTTCTTAATTTATGAATTAAAATAAATTACACATATAATTTCGGGTGTCAAAGTAAACCTTTAGTCCATGTTTTAGCAAAATTCTTTTACACACGAACTCTTGAAGAGGGGTAGAGCTGATATTTGTAAAAAATTTTCAAGCGACAATCCGCCAGACCTAATCACAGTGACACTTTCAATTTCAATTTTCAAGAAGCGCGTGCATTGCATTGGGGTGCGTCAGCTTAAGGAACTGTTGTAATCATTTGAATCTGTTTGAGGGGAAGTGGTACCTATTATACTCTTTTTTCCTTCGTTAAGTTTTTTTCACACAGTTTCTCTTAGCGATTTTTTAACTAGACAATATTCATAGAATATAGTCATCCAAGGAGAAGGATTGTGAAACATATTTAACATGTGATGTATGACTATACTACGCCGGTAAAAGTGAAGGTCGATAATTACAGTTGTAACCATTTCACATTAAGGGTCTTTATCTTAGAATGTGCAACCTCCCTCCATCATTGATGTTTAGAGTCCTATAGAAAGGACAGGTTCCTCAAGAAATTAATAGTGGCTATATTGTTCGTTCTTGAAGAACTAGACTTCTTGAGTCCATATCTCTATTTGTTCAACTTTCTATTTTTCTTGTCTTATTTTATTCACAACCTATTGTAGTTTTTTTTTTTCAAAATCATTTCTACTATTAACATTCTTCACTTAATTTTCCCATTTCAGCCAGCCGTCGCCGCTTCTCCACATCACTTATATTTGCGTTAACTCTAATTTTATTTTGCTTTCTATTTGTGGTGTCACTTATATTTGAATTTTCTTTATTTATTTTATACAACCTTGATTATATGACGCATTAAATTTTTTTTTATTAGTGCAAAACAAATATACAAATATTGTATAGATATATTGAGTGAGGATCATATATTAATGAATAATGCTGTTAAATAATTAAATGCTTCAATATCTATACAATATTGAAATAAACACACACAGATATATCATGATAAAAATTATTTCAGTAATCTTTTATGCTTAATTATAAATAAGTAAATATATTATATAAGAGATAAATTTTGATGCACTAATAGTATTATTTTTGTATACTGTTATTAAATCAAACTATTTTATTTGGATGACTTTTCAAATAGTGAGCATTAAGTTCAATTATCTTTGCTGATGTAGTAATATAATATTAGATGGTATTGTATAATAAATGTATTTATCATATTATCATTTTATTTTTATTTTAAATATTTAAATAAATTCAAATATTTACATGCATTTTGAATTTTATTCTTTTTATATTTTTCTTATAATTTTAGGGAATTAATTAATTATCAATTATAATATTAAAAAAATAAAGATGAAACACCAAATAAAAATTTCCTTGAAATATAATAGTATAAAGAATATAAATTTCATTACATTAATAGTCTTTTGCACCGGTAGCATTGGTTGAAATGAAATTCTGTATATGGACTGATATAGACTTGTCAAGAAGATTGGTATTGTTTTAAATTATTTTTTCTATGGCTTCATAGGTTAATTAGTGCTTATTATGCAATTTGCATGTGATGTAGTAATTGCTGGCAACGCAACACGATCCAAGTTAGAAAAATCAAATATACTATTTTTTTTTAACTTGTTGGGAAGACCAGCGTGTAAGATAGGAAAGGAAGCAAAGCAAAGCAAAGCAACAAGCTTTTGTCATTGGTTCAGGCGTATTCTTTGGTAGCAAGGAAGGACAGCGAAAAAAGAGAAAGGAAACATGAAAGAAAAGATGGGGAAGGAAGGAAGAAGCAAAGAGAAAGAATGCAATATCCTTTAAAAAAAAGAAAAAGAAAACCTTCTACAGAATTAAGATAAGCAGGAAAAAAAAAATCAATTACACAGAGTAAAGATAGGCAAGCAAAATTAACTCAGAAAAGATCCAAAATAACTCTTCTTCTATTACATGTTTTTATTTTATTCTTATTTCAACTTAGAAGCAAATTACTATATGCTTTTAGTGAGAATCAAACTTGGGCTTTTCAAGCAATGCATATTTTGATACTCATCTATGTTAGCTAGTATCTCAGGGTTAAAGCTCAATTCTCGTTAGTTGTTCATTCTTAAGTCGTTTATAAATATTAAGACACATTATTGTTAAACCTTGTTGCATGCATTGACAATAAGATTGTGAAGCATATGATTAGCTAGTAACTTTTAGTGTTTCTAAGATTTTAGTAAGTCTTAATTTAATAAGAAAATATAATATTCCATATAATCAACAATAGTTTTATTGCAAAAATTTATTTAACAGCAAGTGCATCTCTAAAAAATTGGGGCATTTGTGATTCATGTTAATCACTAGAGCACAGAAGAGCACCTCCGGAGAACCCGCGGGAAAGAAAGAGAAAGTTACGCTTATATTTTTTAATATTTCTGTGTGAGTTTTTTTTTTTTCCCTAATTGATGGTGCATGGTTCGTTGGTTTGTTTCGCCGGTTTCCGTTAATACCGCGTGCGTTAGAGCGGGTTCGCGTTTGACTCTCTCTCTCTCTCTCTCTCTATCTCAACTAACTTTATCCTGGCCTCGTTGTTTTATATAAATATATATATATATGGTTTTTGTTTTGGTACTCTAAGGGTATTGGTACCCTTTTAAATCTAAAGATTGTGATTTAATCATGAGCATTTAAAATAGTAATTGATTTAGTTAGTGGGACACGCAGAAACTTTCACCACAAGTTATCTAAAAGGTACTGATACCAATGAATTTTATAGGGTACCGGAGTAATCCCCTATATATATATATATATATATATATATGTATTTGGTAGCTTGTTTTTTAATTATACAATTTAATTGTTGAATTTAATTTATATTTATTGAATAAAATTTAAATTTTATACCATTATCTAATTAAATAATTTTATTTATATAATTTTTCAATAAATAATGGGAATAAGATTTAATTATATTTACATATATGATAATACATAATTAAATGACAGTTAGTGTATAAAAATTAAATTAATTTATTTCCTTTTCTATTTCATTCTTTTCCTTGACGTTGCTTCTTATGCATTTTTTAAGGAGTAATGATAGTATACTTTCGGATTTATGGTAAATCTTTCACGTGGTAGCATATCAACCACTATAATTTGAAATTGAAAGTATATAAATATCACAAAAATACTTGTTGAGATCGTATCACATATAAAATTTATTATAAACTCATATCTTTATTAATTTTTTTCTTTTTTTTTTATTTGTTTAGAAGTTGCTTCTTTTATTTTGTTTGTTGTTAAATGCGGGCCTTAAAGACCCGCAGTTGCTTCTTTTATTTTATATATTATGTATTATATCCATCTATTAAATTATATACAGTCGAGTGCTCCACAAATTATATTTTAACCTATCAATGAAAAATTCAAATATACTTTAAAATGTTTAAAATTTTAGTATAAGAATTTTTTTAATCTATATAATATATAAAGAAAATAGTCTTTTGGTATCTAAAATTCTTATTTTTTAAAATAAAGGGTTATAAGTTCTAAAAATAAATTAAAAAATTAAAAAAATTATAAAAATAATAAGATATGGATTAATTCACTACTAACAATAATAGGAGCCGAGGAGTTCAAACTTCAAGGCACACCTCTTACACGTCTTTCTTTTCAATGTAGAATCTTAGCCTCTCCGTGTAAGGTACACTTTCTTCTGTTCTGTGTCCTTATTTTATTTTCTAAAAAAGATAATAAAAATATTCTCTATTTTATTTATTACTATTAAATGAAATTAATTTACTCTAATCTTTTGAGAAGTATTGGTTTTACACCTTTCACACTGGAACCTGATATCCTTCCCGTTATTTCGATTTTATTAATATTTGTTTCCCATTCCACCTGGCAAAAATAAATTTAAATTATTTTACCCAGTCAAAATTCTCTGTTTATATTTTCCTCCGTTTTTATTTTATTTCTTGAGCTATTTGATTTTTTGAGCATTTGATTCCAAGATTCATAAGATTTTTTTTTCATACCCTTTTTGTTGCAATTGGTAGATAATTATTAGGGGTTTCACAGAATTTTTGCATAGACATGCAAATTGAATTTTCATTTAGGTTTTGTTCACTGCTTTGATTTCCATAGAAATTTCCTTTGGTTGATTCATTTGTACACAATCAGAAACGTGAGAACAACCAAGTTACCTTTTTGTTGCATTGGGTGGGTATTTTGATGCTCTGCATTTGTTTCTTTCTATTTGATTAATTTTATTCTTTTTTTTTCCCTTTGCAGTTTTTAATCTTTCTTTTGTGGTCAGTTAGTTTGCTAATAGAGATCAAGTAGAAACTGTTTCTTGGTTGTCTCCTTGATCATTTTTGTGGAATCTAATGAGGTTAGTCTAAAGAGTCTCTGCTATTTTTTGTTGCAGGAATAATTATTCAGTTAGGTTTTTCTTTTTCATCATAATTTTGCATTGAATGGAACAGTTGAAATTGGCTTCAGAATCTGACACCAGAGAGGTTGGTTTTTCAAACCCTAGCAATGTATTGTATGTATCTGTTTCTGGTTATGCATTTCTGGAATATTTTATATATCTTGTTCCTCTGTATGAATCTTCCATCCTCTGCTTTTTTGGATCAGAGTTTGCCGATCTTGCTTTTCTTGTTTCTGAAATTTTTGAAGATGTTTGGTATTCTTGGGGTAACATACCTTTGTGTGTTGCCTTTTTCTCGTTCTGCATATTTATAACATTGTGTCATTGTTGTTTAACATTTCTACTTTAGTTTCTGAGCTAATTTCTGCTTTTCAGAAGGGTGATGAAAAATTGCTTAAAAAAACTCCTGCTGTGAACACTTAGCCTTTTCCTGTTGCATGGTCTTTATGATTGATGTGCTAAGCACTATGGATTCTTTTCTCGATAGGGTTTAGAAAGTTTAGAAACTTTTCATCTTGGTGGTGGTGGTTACTGGTTAGTATTGCCTTGTTTAGCCTGTTGGAATGTCTTATATCTGGAATTAATATCTCCCAATCATTTGGTAATTGCCTTTTATCTTTTCGCAATTCAAGTACAGGAGTTGGTTTCATCCACTTAGTTGGAAAAGGCTTTGTTGTTGTCATACAGTATTTGGTTTCGTGTTTTTAGTTACCAATATTTCTTGTTAAAACTTCATCCTAGATTTGGTGAATGTTGTGTTTGACATCATTTACTGTTTCCTGTTCTTGAATTTCCTTCTAATCCAAAGAGATTTGGGTAGCAACTGGCAACAATTAGATTAATTTAACAATGAACATATTTTTTCACTAGGTACCTCCCAGATGAATGAAAATAATTGCAATACCTATCATTCAAAATCTGTTGAATTTTCTGATTCTTGATTTTTCACAAAAAGAAAATAATAATAATAATAATGATAAATGGGGGGAAGTGCCATGTCTCATAGTTGCTCCTTTCAAGTGTTCTTCACTGTTGGTAGTAGTACTAATTAGAACTGTAAAATTTAGAGTACTTAAATTTAGTGAATGCTTAAGTTAACATTTTAATTAACATGTATCAACTTGTGAATTTCTTCTTCTGAAGAAAAGAAAGAAAGAAAAGATTTGAAGCTAGCTATAGTAACCTGAATGAAACTTGAGTGTGAAGTGCAGCTGCTGTTTTGGTCTTGCATTTTGTGCGGAGTTTTAATTTTTATTTCTAAATTGTGGCACCCAATAAACTTTTGATTTTGAGCCATCTCCAGTCCTGCTGCTCTGGTTTGTCTACTCTGCTACTAATCCCATCCGTTCATATCTAACTTTTGAAATTTATTTGAGGAAGCTTGTGATCAGAGAGGTCCTCCTTGCTAGTCCTATGAAATTAAGATTTATCTCATGGTACTGCCTCATGGTCTTAATTTTGTATAACTTATTTCAGAACGCTAGATTGGGCTCAGTCAATGATTTAGTTACTAGTCTGTCAAGTCTGTCCTAACTAGAACTTCAGAATTTTACTCATGGTTTCTAGTATTGGTAATATGAATTCATGACTATCCCTATTGTTATTTTCCTTTGGTTTGATATTTATGTTCAACTTTATATTCAATTTTCTGTTGAATGTATACTTTATATTCAATTTTCTGTTGAATGTACTTTTGGTGTGTTCATATTTTTTATCATTTACCACTCATCTTTGGCATTAAGCTCTTTCGTTTGTATCAAATCCTTTGGAAATGTCTGGATCACTTTAACTTTAAGTCATAGTTTTCTTGAATTCACTGTTTATTCAATGACTAATTTTAGTGAGGTTGCTTCTGTAACAAATTTAGTGTTCTTACTTATTGGCAGGATTCTCCTCTTAAGCCAGAGCCAAAAAATAACAACGCACTGGAGTCTTCTGGCAGTCCAAGAAGTAGAAAGGTATGTAGTATGGTCTACCGTGTGGGGTAAGCTCGATGATTTGGTGGTCAGTGAACAATACTTTGTATTTTTCTTGCTCTTCTTTGGAAAACTAGGAACTACATTTCAAGTGATTAAACTTTTAAATGTCCTTTCCTTTAAAACCTTTTATTACTGCTCCACCCCTTTCTTCTATCTTGAATTAGATAAGCTTGTTTATGAGCAATCAATATTTATGTTGGTAACCATGAGGTGATTCTAATTTGAATAATCTATAACAGTATGCTCATGAAGTCGATAACGAATTTCAGTTTTCTAAACACATTTCTTGTTACTGATCCAGGTATCAGCTAGATGGGATCCAGGTGAGGCATGTCGACCTATAATTGATGAAGCACCTGTATTTTATCCTACTATTGAGGTGCTTATTATTATTATTACAATCTTCATATTGTTGCTTTGATGGCTGTAATATTGAATTTCTAACAATTTTATTTCTTGTTTTACTTTTCTTAGGAATTTGAAGACACACTTTACTACATAGCAAAAATACGGCCGCAAGCTGAACCCCATGGAATATGTAGAATTGTCCCTCCTGCTTGCTGGGTACCCCCTTGCCCTCTCAAGGAGAAAGATCTATGGGAAAGTGCTAAATTTCCCACACGTATTCAGCAAATCGATTTGCTTCAAAATAGGGAGCCCATGAGAAAAAAAAGTAGGGGCAGGAAAAGAAAACGTAGAAAGCACTCCAAAACAGGCACATGTAGGAGACTTGCCAATCTGAGTTCAGTAGCTAATAATGCTTCTGAACCTGACGAGAAATTTGGATTCCAGTCAGGCTCTGACTTCACATTTAAAGACTTTCAACAATATGCTACTTATTTTAAGGAATGCTACTTTCGGTTGAAAGATACTAGTGGAGACAAAGTTAGTGATAACAATCTCCCGAACAGATGGCAGCCCTCTGTGGAGGAAATCGAAGGTGAATACTGGCGCATTATTGAGCAACCAACTGATGAGGTCGAGGTATTAATCATCATTTATAGACAACATATTGGTCTTGCCATTACAAAATTGTGCAAACAGTGTGTATATTACTCTGTCATGTTGTAGGTGTATTATGGAGCTGACTTGGAAACTGGTTCACTTGGAAGTGGTTTTCCTAAAGCATCATCCTTAACTAAGAGCAACTCAGATCAGTATGCTCTATCTGGGTGGAATCTGAATAATTTCCCGCGACTACCAGGTTCTGTTCTGAGTTTTGAAGGAAGTGACATCTCAGGAGTTCTTGTGCCATGGCTGTATGTTGGCATGTGCTTTTCATCCTTTTGCTGGGTAGGTTGTGAGAATTACTTTATATTCTGACTTTTTAAAAGCTTTTTTCTTCATGAAAGATATTATTGAAATTTTATAGTCTGTTTATTTTAGAGAAATTTTAGTTTGCTTTAGAGGTTTACTGGCCAAAATAAATAACTAGAAGTAATAGAGATTATAGAATGGCTGCTACCTTTTCTGTCATCATCAAATCATGCCTCGTGCAATATAACCTCAGAGTGTTGGCACCTACTATATTTTAGGTCACCTCTTTATGTTGACATCTTTGAAGTATTGAGCTACAAAACTATTAACAGATGTCTTGAATTTTGCATCTTGTTTCAAATTAAACCAATTTTTCATAAAGCCTAACAAATTGACATCATTGGCTGCTTCTTGGAACAGCATGTTGAGGATCATCACCTCTATTCGCTCAATTATCTGCACTGGGGTGACCCAAAAGTATGGTATGGAGTACCTGGAAGCCATGCTTCTGCTTTGGAAGATGCAATGAAGAAGCACTTGCCTGATTTATTTGAGGAACAACCAAATCTACTCAATGAACTGGTACATGCTACAGCTTGTACTTTCCTTATTGCTTGGAGCTGTTGACAAGTACTTTTTAATGCTCTTTATTTGTTTCCATTTAGACTAATGCAAAATGTATACTTTTTTAGTGCAATTTTCTGGTAATGCTTAATGTATTTATGGAATTTAAGAAAACTATAATCTTCAATCGAAAAGAAAAATTTAAGAAAACTGTAATCATTGATGGTTTTTTGAAATGTATAAAGTGACACTGCTGGTTCATTATCCGTCAAAGGTGTGGCATGCTGATAAGTCTAGTGTAAGATCCCTTTGTATGCAGACTTATATAGCGGAAATTATAGTAATTAGGTATTAAAGAAGTGAGAGAAGATACAAGTTATTCTCCGTGTGAAAGTTTACTTTAGATTCTACAGAATTCAACTGCTAGTGTGTTTTGGGAAAAAAATAGTGACTAAGGGTTGGCATCGTCATAATTACATAATGGTTCCTTTTGACAATTATCTTTCATGAGTATGACACAATTTCTGCTTTAATATTGCTCCAGTGATGCTCATATATCAATGCATATATAACCTTGCACTCCTTATGTAGGCCTCAATCATACTTGTACTTAAAAGCAATAATAATGACACTAGTTTGTCTCCAGAACTTGCCAGTGCATCTGTTTGGCTATATACAAATGTTGGATTTTTAATATTCTATGTACATGACATTGCTTCTAAGTTTGGAACTGTATTGCAATCCTAAGGATTATGATTTCTATCATTGAGCAGGTTACTCAGTTATCTCCTTCGATTCTTAAATCTGAGGGTGTGCCTGTATATCGCACTGTACAGCATCCTGGGGAGTTTGTTATTACTTTTCCTAGGGCATACCATTCTGGCTTCAATTGTGGCTTCAACTGTGCAGAGGCAGTAAATGTGGCTCCTGTTGATTGGCTAATGCATGGGCAAAATGCTGTTGAGCTTTACAGTTTGCAGTGCCGTAAGACATCATTGTCACATGACAAGCTGTTATTTGGATCAGCGCAGGAAGCTGTACAAGCCCTTGCAGAACTACCACTTCTTGGAAAGGAAACTCCAAAAATTTTGAAATGGAGAAGTGTCTGTGGGAAAGATGGAGTTCTGACAAAGGCCGTTAAGGTAATGATTATCTCACCTTATCCTATTTTATGCCCACTTCCACAAATCTTGAAAAGCTCAATAAAATTTTGGAACTCATTTATTATATAGGGTTAATTACTGTGTAGATAGCCGATTGTTTACTTAATTTTCTTGTTACCCTTATCTTTGACAGACAAGAATAAAGTTGGAAGAAGAGAGGCTAGAATGTCTTGCAACTCATGTCAAGTTGCTGAAGATGGACAGAGACTTTGATTTGTATGAGGAAAGAGAATGTTTCTCTTGCTTCTATGACTTGCATCTATCTGCTGTGGGTTGCAATTGCTCTCCTAACAGATATTCTTGCCTTAAGCACTCAAATTCATTATGCTCCTGTGCAATGGACAAAAGATTTGTTCTGCTTCGTTATACTATTGACGAGCTAAATAAATTGGTTGAAGCATTAGAGGGAAAGTCACCTGCTATTGAAATGTGGGTAAATGAAAGCTTTGGAAAGGTTTCTACCGATGTTTGCATATATAAACCACAGGTGGAGAGAGACATGTACAAATCCAAGAATGATGAAGAGGAAAGCTCAATAGGTTGTGCGGGAACAAAGGATAACTCAAATTTAAATGTACTTAGCAGGCCTTATATTCATGTTACTTCAGAGATAGTGCAGTCTTGGTCTCAACATCAGCATGTAACTTCTGGTGCATCATATGCCACTATAGATAGTGATAATATTGATAAGAAATTGGTGATTGACAATGGAGATAAGGTGAATCAGGCAGATTATTTGGATTTGAATGTTGATGTTATATCTGGTGAAAATGAAAATGATTTGCTATTTATCGCTGATAAGCATCATAATAAGGGCCATTCAATGGAGAAAAAAGTTTGCCGCTCTGATTCCAGAAAGGAACAAGACAACACAGAACTTGGTGGTAAGGGTAACCTATCACACTTGTTTTGTGTTCCCAGGACAAAATTTTCATCATGTTCAAGGGATGTTCACTATTCATGTACATTAGATGGTGGAAAATTTGAAGTAGATCTGCAAATGGATTCTGATTCAGGAAAGCAGCCCAGTAGGATATTTAAAAGGGAAGGTATTGACACCATGGACACAACCATATCTTTGACCGGCGAAAGCTATCTCATGCAATTGTTTGGTACTACTGTGAAGCTTATGAGTTTGGGATCTGTTGTCTATGGAAAGCTTTGGTGCTGTAAGCAAGCAATATATCCGAGAGGTACGCCACAGTAGGATATTTTCTGTGATTAGATTATACCTTTGGCAGTTTTTTTTTTTTCCGAAGTTTAACTTTTCTATATTTTGGTAAACTTGTGAAGGATTCAAGAGCCGAGTTATTTTCTTTAGTATTCTTGATCCAGCAAAAATGTGTAGCTATATTTGTCAAGTTGTTGATGCTGGATTTCTGGGACCACTTTTCAAGGTATCATTCCTAACCTGGTTTCTATTTTATGTTTGAAATCATATTGACAAGTTATGGTCTCTTGATCTTTGTTATATTTAGTCTACAGCAGCATATTTTATCAGTTTTAATTGTCATGAAATCAAGAGTCTACTATTGTCTGAAATTATTGAAACTGACAAAATATAAATGCAACAGAGTTGATAACTTTTTGGGGTGCAACTATGAAATACTTACTAATTTTTTTTAACATATCTAGGCTTTTTTTTTGGTTGGGAGGGGGGGGGGGGTTGTAGTTTGTATTTTTGTGCATTGAAATGTCTTTCAATCGATGTATAATTCTCATTCCATTACATATTATCTTTCAGGTTACCATGGAAGAACATCCAAATGAGGCTTTCACTGATACCACACCAGACAGGTGCTGGGAATCGGTTCTAAAGAGACTATGTCATGAAATCATCAGGCGTAGGAGTCTAGGTGAACTAGAACTTCCTCCCTTAGAATTTCTGAAAAGCATAAATGGTCTCAGAATGTTTGGCTTCCATTTACCATCCATTATCCAGGTAAAGTAAACACATGAATCTTCCATATATATTTGCCCCCAATTTAGCTAAAATTAATGTCGCTGGTGTATGCTTTTACTAAATATTGAATTAATTTGGGTGTAATTTAGTAAAAAATTTCAAATGACTGTTTTCCTGGAATTATGTTATCACTTATAATGTTCTATTTCTTTGGCAAACTTTATCAGGCCATTGAAGCTGAAGATCTCAGTCATCAGTGTGTGGAGTACTGGAATCACAAAGTTGTTCCTGCCTCTTCTGGCAGTGCTATTGATAACTTTAAGTTTACGGATGGTTCAAATTGCAACTCTTTAGGTGTCAGTACCAAAATTTTTGGTATCAATTTGATTAAGGAGGAAAAGGGTGACATGGGTGGAAGTTGTCATTCCCTTGAAGAGGTGAAATCAATATTACAAGGATTGCTTAAAAAGGCAAGTCCTAATGAGTTAAGCACAATGCATAAGTTATTCAGTTCTGATGCTTTGTGCTCTCAGTGGAGAACGACATTCTTAGCACTAATGGAGGAGATCAATAAAGCTTGTGGGATAAAACAAGAATAAGCTCTCAGTTCTTTGACTCTGGACAGGATAGTCATTTTAATTTAGTCATTGGTTAGGTCCATTCTTTTGGAGATCAGTTAAACTGAAGAAGTTGCTGGGTGAACTCGAGATAAAATTTTGCTAATTTTGCCCGCAATCATTGACTAGATTATAGATTGATAATGCCATTGACCCCATTCAGACTTTCCTTTGGAAAGTATTTTGCTTTTCGAGGTTTAGCCTTTAGCTGTTGCTTGGATTTAGGTTACATATATTTGTCTCCATTCTCTCTAAATTCATGTATATACACAGAAAAACAGATGCTGCTGTTATAATTGATGATAAACAAGAGGGAAAATGCATGGTGACATTTGATATTCAGAATGCTCATGCTCATTGTCCTCTGTTCAGAATTTTGAATATCTGATTTTAGTCTTGCAATGCATAAATCCTCACATCCTGCGTTGTTCGTCTTCAATTTGGGGTGGCTCCCTTACAAATAATATTCTACCCATCAAACCACCATAGAATACAGACCATGCATAATAATGCCATTTATGAAGGATAGGATTTTGCTGGGGAAATTATATGCTTTTCCTCTCAAATGTTATTTAATATCTTACCCAAAATGTGCCAATAATCGGGTTCCAAATACTACGGTCCTATGGTCTGTAATATCCCAAGTTCTCTCCGAATGGGATGGGGGAAATAATAAAACAATAAAATGCTACTTCAGAAATAGTTCAAAATGAATATATTAAACTTCTGTTTTGTGAATGTGATCATTAATATATTAAGTTTTCGAATATACTTAAAATGGAACCTCTGTGTGAAATTCGTAATCGCTGTGTTTTCTTTAATGGAACTTTATTTTTGCCTTAATCTCATTAGCTGCTTATTTTCAATTGTATTTCTTTTATTTTAAAATTGAGTTTGATGGTAATTGTTTTTTTTTATTTTATTTTTGAGAAATTAAACACAGAAGCAGGGGCTAACTCCTCATGTTAATTAATAGCATAATATTAAGAAAGCTTGTAATTTTGTTGCCACTAAAACGTAGTTCGTACGAAAGGGGTAAAATTTTTCATAATGTTTAAATTTTCACTAGATAACAAATAAGCGCATCAATTAACTATATGAAACAAGAGAAGTGTAAGTTTCATTTTTTCCTCCTTAAATAAGAGCTAGTTTAGCTTTTGGTTCGAAATAAATTTCATTTAAAAATTGACTTTATATGATCACCTTCGTTGTTATGCAATAATTAAGTTGATGCTTAAATAATAATTTGATAAATTGAAAAAGAAAACAGTAATTTGAAATAACATATTTCATGTTCGAAAACATTTTCCACTTGTAATTTTATATGAAAAAGTTCTGCTAGAACAATGCGTGAAATCGTAAAGAAATAAAATAAGTGTTATAAATTCAAATAACAAGTTTTATGCTCATCACAAGTATTTTTCAGAATAACTTTATATTAATGAGTTTTATTATGAGTATTGTTATTATAATATTTAAAAATGGATATCCAATTGTAATACATATTTTATTATTATTGAATGTGATTGATAAATGAAGAAAGTTGAGGGCAAGTGGTCCAATTATATATCCATTTTTAAGTGTAGAAATAACATTTTTATTTTATTCTATATTACAAATGAAAACAAATGATTAAAATGAGGAGTTGGATCCTCCAAATTAAGATACTATTACATCACAGCAATTGGAAATCAAGAAAGACCAAAACCACGAACGGAGCTTGGGAAGAAACAGTCGCTGACCAAAAGAATCGGAGGAGAAAATTCAGAGAGACCAAAATTTAAAAAAAGAAAAAGAAAACCGAATTAAGCAGAAACAAAAGGAATCACTTTGCGTCTTTGGCTCGTCGAATTTTATATCCATTATTTGTTCAATGAGTGAGTGGAACCAACCAACTATACTCATCAATAACAGTAATGGAGAAGATAGCTCCATTAATCTATTCTATTCTAACACGTGTGCGTAAAAATAGTATACATGCAACTACCATTTTCAAATCACGAAAACTCACCAAAAGAATTTCAGGTTATTTTGTTTTGTTCAACACTCATTGCACCAAAAGGGACGAGTTCTTGAAGAAGAAGGACGAGGGCCAAGAACGCCACGTGGACGGTGGTGCGCCAGAGAGGGGCATAGCCGGCGGCGGGAGCACCGGACCTCCCGCCGAGCCCGATGGTTTCTCCAATTGGCATGAAGGGCGGAGGAGGAGGGGGGACGCCGTCGCCGAAGAGGGAGTAGTCGAGTACGGCGGCGACGCCGTGGACGGCGAGGGAGGCGGTGGAGTAGAGGTCAGGGTGGGTGATGGGGGTGGCGTCGAGAGAGAAGTTTGCGGGGGAGTTGTCGGTGACGGAGATGGACTTGCCGGGGAGGAGGGTGGGGAGGCGGGCGTTGCGGCGGAAGAGGAGGAGGTCGGAGAAGGTGAGGCGCTGTGGGACGACGTGGTATGGGAAGAGGAAAGGGTCGACCATGATGTTGTTGTTGCTGAGGAGTGTGGTGTCTTGTGGGATGAAGAGTGTGGCGCTGAGTGTTGGGTTTGAGTTTGACATGGTGAGGATGCTCACCCAGAAGCTGAAGTCTCCCGCTCCTATCAGTGCGTCTATTATGTTGTTCAGCTGTGGTGGGAGGGATGGTGGTGGTGGTGGTGGTGGTGGTGGAGGGAGTGATGGTGATGGTGATGGTGACGGCGAGGTGAGTGTTTGGGTGGTGGTGGTGGGGAGGGTTGTGATGATGAGGAGGAGGAGGAGGAGGAGGAGAATGGGGAGGTGATGGTGGTGGTGGCTGGTCTCCATGAAAGAGAGGGAGAGAGTAGGGTTTTGTTTGTGTTCTTGAAGGAGTTGGTTTCTTGGCTTTTAATATAGTAACGGGTGTGTTTGTTCGTTCTTGTTTGAGATTGAAACTTTGGATGAATGAATGAATGGGTGGGTGGGTGGGTGTGTTTGTTCTCTTTTTTGAGATTAAAAATTTAGACGAATGACTGTCATTAGCAGTGACAGATCTTTAACGAGACCATGGCGCCAGCAGATGACCCCTCTCGCGCCCTCCTCCCAACCCAAGATTTTGTCTTGAAAAATTAGCTTATGGGAAATCACACGTGTGTAATATTTTTATACAATATACTTATAATATAGATAAAAGATCAAACAGTGGTGGGTCCAGAGAAATAAAAATTGAAATTGGTTCACTATCTTATTTATTTATTTTTCTATATTATAAGTATGTTGTACAAAAATAACATATATATATATATATATATATATATATCATTTGTCTTAACTTATATATATTCCAGTGTTATTTTAATATCTTTTTATTATTATTAGATGAGATAATAAGTAAAGATAAATGAAGATTATAATCTCATCTGATGATAATAAAAAAAATTCAATTGGAACACATTAGAATGACATTATTGTTATATAAATTGAGGAAGAGAGGGACTACTAGGAAGGAAGGGAATGAGAGTGTCAAGTGAGTGAGAGAAGCTTTGCGTGGTATTACTCTATATAAATGCAAAAATGTGCTATTTAAACATTTCAAAATTAGGTATTCACTAAGGGTGAAAGGATAATTTAGTACCTCAAATCTCTTGGACCTTCACTTAGTCCTCACTTTATTTCTTCATAATTACTAGATTAACTTTTAATTTTATTTTTATTTTCCTAATTCCTTCCCTTCCCTTACTCATCTTCTATTTCAACCTCTCTTTCCCGGTAGCCATAGTTCCCACCAGATTCACAATCACTTAGCCCAACCATATATAATAGTGCAGTTTCAATTTGTTCTTTTGGTTACAGAGATCCCATTATCGTGTCTCCACCACACTCACTCCATCTTTCCCTCCTATTTCAACCTTGCTTCACCTTTATATCTTTCTCATGACCATCAAAGTTCAAAGTCACTTTTTTCAACTCCCCAATGCCCATCAATTCTACCATTGTATTTGAAATAGATTTATTTTGTTATTGGTTATTGATGTTTTAAAAAGAGTTGATTAAATCAAATTGGCCAATGGGTATAAGATGGCTTTAGGGCATTAAAGAACAAATACCACGGGGACAATTATGATGACTTTGTGCATCTTCTGGTTGATAACGTTACTTCCACATGATAATAATAGCTCTTTCGCTGATGGTTGAATCTATTGAATGAAAGTTTGGTTAGAGAATAATATTAAAATTTAACTTCTAGGATTGGCTTCGTGGATGAGTGTGAATGCGTGGGTTAACATATGCTTCATATACACATAGGGAAAGCAAGAGTTTTTGAACCTAATAAACTTGTCTGGGTTTTGAATGATTATATTATAGTGAGAGGATCTTAAAGAGATTGAAGGTGGTGATGGAGGTTTTTTGGGTGGGAGAATGCTTTTTGGAAAATATATCAATGACAAAGATGACATGGTGGTGGTGGTAGTAGAGTTGACTTTAGGCACTAATGGGGATGAAGAGCTAATTGGTATTAGGAATGGTGATTTTGTCTTTTGATAATTATTATTATTAGCTATAAAAATTGCAATCTTATTTTTGAAGTTTATATGTTTAGATCTTAACCGTTGAAAGAAAATTCAAAGGTTATTAATAGAGAATATGCAATGGTCCAAAACGTAGGTGTGACCAAATTATCAGCCCCTTCATTAAAACACTCAGTTTATTATTATTGGATGTAATAATAATCTTCGTTTATCTCATTCACCCATCACATTTCATGATAATAAAGTGGATGTCCCAAAAGATGTTCACTGTTTGGGTGTTTAAATAACACAATTCATGTATATAAATGGACTTCTCTAAGTTGTACCTTATTTATTTTATAAAAAAAAATGTTACAATTGAGCATTATTTAATACTGAAAGTATTTGGTTACAATAAATAAATAACTATAAGAGATGACAAGAATTCTATTATCAAACTCAAACAATTGATTTGTTAACTCTAAACAATATTTTGATTTACAAAATTTTTTACATTGATAGATGTATGTTTTGGAAGGCAAGAAAAAAAAATTTATATAAGAAAAATAGAAATTAAAAGATGTTTAGAAATACTTTTATATCTTTGGGTAAAAAGTTTGAAGGTTTTATAAGTTAAAAAATTATATAGATGAGTTTCCTATGAAATACATAGAAATTATTTATGAAATTTTTTCCTATTTATTTTTATCTCACAACTGAATACACCCTAAGTATAAAATCCACTTATAAGTGAAAGCATATTTTCAAAACCCTTGATTCTAAGTAAAAACTGATTATTTTATAATCTTAATGTTTTTACTAAAATACTGCTAGTGCTAAGTATCAAATATTCCATACTCCTTTTGATGATTCATCGTACAAAAACAATCATATTCATACAATATAATAAAACGCACAATTTGAAAAATTAATTTTAACTTAATACATTCAAACATAAAATTGATTTTTAAATAATCGATTATAGTTCTAATCAATAATTAAATTTTTTTAATTTTAATCTTAGAGCAAATCCCAATATACACTAATATTTTTCAGTTAGTTATTTATTTTAAGGTTTATATATGTAATGTATTATTAATTTTCATAGTATAAATTTTTTTTATATCATCATCTAATTATGTATTATCACATTAATAAAAAGGGAGTAGTATTGCCACACCGTATTTAATATATTTTTGATTAATTTTTCTAAAATGTCCTTTCTAAAAGATTTGAACTAAAATTGATTTATTGTTATTTTAATGTTTAAACTCATTTTTATTAATATTGCTAAATAAATTTTTTTAATATAGCTTCTATATTTTTATTTCTTGTGAAAAAGTTTTATAACAATTTTTATATGATTTTTACTAAATTATTACTAACATTTTAGTATATAACAAGTCATAATTGATCGTAAATAGTGTTCTATAATTGAATTAAGTTTTTTACTACAATAACTTTATTTTTTAGCCTTTAAGAGTAAAAATAAAACAAAAACTAGGAACTCTAATTTTAATTTATTTATCATCCTCTAATTTACATGTTAAATTATCTAGCCGCTAAATTTTTTCTTGAACCTCCACCACATCACTGGTCATTGGGAAAAGCACAACCGGAGAATTCGAGAAGAGAGGGTTTTATTTTCCGTACATTGTTGTTGTTATGAATGGAAGTATCAATCTTGTTGCTAAATCTCAGCGGAGGGATTTTGGCCGGAAGTAGTAAACTCTTGTTGGCGTATAGACGAACAGAAAAGTTAATTGAACATTAATTTGCTGACTAATCTTTGACACCCATGCTATTTGATGGTAAGATATTTCACTAATAAATTTTTTTAAAAAATTATAAATATTTTTTCTACCATCAATTGCATGTGTGTCGAATTGTTGCTTACATATAACACTGCTCGGAACTAGGTTAAGGATTCCTTGGTTCACACCCAAGTTCTGAAAATTGGACCGGACCAGCTGGTTGGATCGGTTGAACTGGGAATCGGCCTGCTGTCCGGTTCGGGTTGAACCTGAAAATCGCCTTGTAAAAAACCGTTCAAGAACTGCTGAGAATCGACCGGGAACTGGTAAACCGGACAAACCGCCTGGCCAAAAAACCGATTCGAACCGTTTTTTTTTTTGTAAAAAAATGCAAAATTGCATATTTTGGGTTTTTTTTAAAAAAAAGCCTAAAATATCATATTTTCTATTTTTTTTTCCTTTTCTAATATGAAAAGTAATAACCTAGAGAGGTTTGATCCATATAGATAATGTTTATTTTGATTAAAAGTTAAATTATGTTATGTTCTATGATTTTGTTGATACCTAATTTGATTTTTAGTTATTTTATGATATATATTTTATTTTATATTTTTATATATTTATATAAATATATGTTTTATTATATACAGGTTATATTCCGATTGGACAGTATTGAATCAACCCTTACCCCACTGGCTCGATATCAGTCCAGCTTTTGAACCTTGGTTCACACTGTGTTAGGGACTTTGTCCAATTTTTTTTTAATTAATTTGTTGTGTGAAAATATAAGATTAATTAATTTAAGAGTTATATTATTTACACTCATAATACATGGACACCGTGTCAACTTATATATCATCCATTGTCTGATGGAGTATGGACCTCATTCAAGTAGAATCCACATCTTATCTAATAAGATGTGAATCGATATAATATCTCATGTCTTGTGAGTATAAATAATATTTTTGTTAATTTATGCTTTAAGAGGAGGCTCCTTTGTCGGGAGTGTTGGGCTTCCTTGGACTTCTTGGAGAAGTCAGGGAAAGACAAGGCCAATAGGGCCTCTGTTCATGACAAAAAAGGAAACATTAAATAAGGCCGCTGTTAGAGGTGATTCCCTCCATGCCGGTGGCTCAACTACTGTTGCCAGAATGAAAGCCAATTTGATAAATGATTTCAACTAGTTAATGTACTCATAAATTATAATTGTGTATATGATAAATTGTTGATTGATCATGCGGAATTGTAGGCAAAGCTCCTCAATAGGACACCTACACAGAGAGAGACGTTGAAAGAGACCCATATCTCAATAAAGACAAGTCAGAATGGGAGGACGCCTACTTCGAGATCACATATGTAATATATTTCTTACTTTTTCACTTGATTAGTTCTTATTAGATGTAGGTCTAATAATCTACTTCATTTGTTTTTCATGTCTTTCTTTTTTTATGTATAGAAAAAATAAGCTCAGACCCTCAAGGATCATAGGGGAGCTAAATGAACAAGATTCAAGGTCTAAAAGTATATAAAGACTGATCAACAAAACAACACAGATCTGACATAAAAAAATAAATAAATAAAAAACACAAAACAAAACAACACAGCCAACGAAACTACATAGACCAAGTGAACAAACTATCTAACCAGCACTGAAGAAAAACAGCCACATCAATACAAACTCCTATGATTGAGGACCATTGAACTTAAATATTTACCGAAACTATAATACATTGGTCGAATTGTGCTAAATATGTAATTGTCATGTACAAAATAGGATTATTAACGAGTGGTCAACAGACTCAACATCCAAGTGACTCTGATTCATATGAAAGAATTAACATTCCTCTCATTACCTGTAACTGTATTCCACATGTACTGATTCACAAGATGTATTTACCCAACAAAGAAACAAATAAATGGGGTTCATCTCTTCCAGAAATAGACACAAAGGGAGAAAAACACCAGTACAAGTTCAAGTCAGGTCATTTTCGTCCAGTGGCTGCTCTTCCTCTCCAGCAGTTTCAGCTTTTAAGGCACTCACATCACCTGTTGGGAGTTTCCTTGCAAGCCTAATGATCTGCACATAATGTGATTTGATTCGTCATACAAAGTTTCGTGCAGATAATTAACACTATCAATCAAAAGTGACTGTATAAAACAATTACTTAATGAAGATTGTGTATGTTGTGTAAATTTTGACAAGCAGTTAACAATGATAGTCAAGGAATAATAGGAAAATCACAGAGGAAGAAGGTTGAAGAAAATACTGGTTAGCATATAAGAGAACAAACTGCGGAAACCACGAGGCATCTCGATTATGAAAATCTGGTTGGTTTCAAAGAGCATTTTGTGTTTTCATTTCCTATTTTTTAAGATTTTATGAATGAAATAGTGAAAATTAGAATATCCTGTTTTCAGTTTACATTTCCTTTTTTCATTATTTCTTCCACAAAATCCTTAAAAATAGAAAACAGGCTGTAAACAAAAAGTGAAAACAGAAATCGAAAGGCCCTAATCATAAATGCAAGGTTGTTTGTTAGAAGTCTGGAACACCCTTGAACAAAGTTTCTTGTTAGGAAGTCAAAGGAAGATGGGCAGTGAATATATAAGTAATCTGAACCAGTAAAAAATGCAATGCAGAGCCTTAGGTCATCAAGCAAGAAGTTTACAGATTCATGGTGCTCCTTGGACTTTAGGAGTATACAAAATGAAGACAGTTTATAAAGCGTGTATTAGATATAAAAATCATTCACGTGTGTTCACGAATCAGATTAAGTTTTGAGAAAAGACAGTTTATAACAAACTAAATCACTTACCACGTGGTCAAGATGTGAAATAGCACTGGACTGAGCAATGCGTTTGATTTCTTCGATGTCTCCATCTGAGTAGGCAGCAAGAAGCTTACTAGCACAACGATTCTGGTCACTTCTGAGAAAAGCATCAACCCTGGAGACAACAAAAGCATTTACAATTTTATACTTCATCAGTTCGAATAATTAACTCTGAAGCATAAGATAAATTACAGAGAACAGTCAATCCTAAAAACAACAGAAATTTTACCCATAGGTATATGCTATGAATAAAATGCTTTAGGAGCAGTAGAAAATTGGAGTAGGAAATCAAACAACCAAAGCTAGTGAAGAGAATAAAAATAACAACAACAACAATGAGTTCAGTTCACATAGTGCCCTAATCCATCTCTCATGTTGGTTGAGTTTGCAGGTAAAACACGGAACAACAAGGAAGGAGCAGAAACTTACTGAGAGCAGTCATTATAGCACTTCTCTGCTTGCTTAAAGTCATGAGCATAAAGGTAGATAATAATTGCACTGAGATATGCCTGCATTTATGACAAGGTATGTGACACAAAGTTTATCACAAAAAAAATAAGTTCAGCATCAGACATATGAAGACATCCCTCGACTAATGATAGTAGAAATTCAGAATAACACTTATGCAGCAACTATGCACTACTTCAGGAAATGTCAAGTTGCCAACTGTTTTGGAACTCAACATAATTATCAGTCAATAGAGTTCAAATATTACAAGTGTCCTATTCACTGCTTTCAACTTTCATCTAAGCTCTTAAATGTTTATGCCTTTTACTGCAAAAAATTATTCATCAGTTTTATTACACACAAGCAGGTTGAAGAACACTTTTGGCTACTCGGAAACCAGATAGGTAGATACCTGAGAAATTCACCATGCAATGCAGTTCTGGGGGGCTTAAAAGAAAATAGACACGATCCTAGTCACATTTGTGGTAATGTGTAAAGGACCAAATTTAGCCTTGGATTCTATTTGTGAGAAGGATGACCTTGGAAAACACAACCATGAGTTATTCCAAACAAGGAAGAAGATAAAGAATAAAAGCACAGCAGAAGAGAGAAGCTGTGGAAAAAAAAATATATGTAAATATACACACAAATAGACACAAATAAAACATTTGTATAACTATCATCTGAAGCTTCAGTTCACTAATAATCAAAAACCAACTTGCTACTAATAGAATATATTTTAACTTGATCTTAGTAAAGATTTCCTTAACTCTCTGCGCAGAACATTTCTTATGCCAACTTTATTTAAGGATAATACTTGTTGAAAAATGAGCTTTATGGAGGGATTTAGTAATGCAAGATCAAAATAATTCAAACCTTGCACTGGCTATTGGTTGCATTACACTTGTCAGCAGCCAAGCCCAGCCTCAGCATGACAGATGCAGCATCTGTATATCTGTTTTATCACAAAAACGTACCCATGGACATATGCAAGTCAACATACAAGTAGTGAAATTTTCTTTACATTCTGGAAATAACATCAATTGAGATTCAAGCAGCAGCAGTTCTTGACCAGTAGGTTGGCACAAGATGCAATAGTATAAAGAAAACAAGCTTTTGGGAGGAAGAAAATACTAGGAGTTGTGTTGTGGTCTAGTTTTCATGTCAGATCACTGTAAAACTATTTGGTAAACAAATTCCAAGTCCTATTATTAAATTCTTAGCGAAAGATATGGCTGGTGTAGCTAAATAAATCCTAGTTTTCTTTATTTTCAGTTTCATGGGTATTCTGTTGAAATTATTAAATTAGATACTGGTCAGCAGTTACAGTTGGGTATTTAATCAATAAAATCCGATGTTCATTCAGTTGAATCCAGTGGAGTCTATCCAGTGAAAAAAGACTGATTTCCTTAATTACTGAGTTTACTATGACAAAAAATTCTCAATGCTCATATGATTAAGAATACTCTTAAAAAGTCTTAATACTTTCTTGCAGGCATTGATCAGCATAATGAAGAGTTTGAGAAGTCACAAATCTCCTTCCCTTGCACCACACCCTGCAATGTTTTAGGTATCAACCTTAACAACCTCAGTTAAGACTCCTAGCATCTTTTTCCTTCAATTTAATTCAACCTCAACCTCAGGTGTCAACCTCAACAATCATTCATATTCTTTTGTTTAAGACCTATGCTGCTCGTTCTTTCCAATTCTAAGTTTGGCAGTGCAATCCACAGCACCCATACAATCACCAATACCATCATCTCTTTGCTCAAAAATCACTTGAAGCCTTACATACTATGAATCTATATTCATTTCTGATTTCCAAACCCTATCTATCAAGCATTAAGATATTAATTTGTTTGTTGTACTACTTCAATTTGGCTATGACGCCTATACCTCATGTATACTACATGAGATTAAAATGCTGAACATATGAATAGGTTGTTGGCATGAAATTAACAAAATGAAATAAGAAACTTCTGCAAGATAATGCCATATATGAACATGGTGGAATAATAGGATACACGAGGCCTTGCATTTATGAATCTTGTAGACTAGATCCTAGCAACAGCTCTTCATTTAAGGCAATATTGAACTTTATCCATGTTATATTATGCCTTTCAAGACTGTAATATTTGGCTCATCCTGTGTCAGTATGTCAACATTAAAAAAATAATTGAAAAAAAACAATGGACAAGTATGAAAAGACATTCAACAAAATGCAAAGATCCAAGATTCACATTTCACTAGTGAAAATTTTCACACATGTTGAAGTAATGATAAAACAGTGGAAGAAGATAGCACATACTTCATACTCTAAATACAACCAAAATGCACATTGTCTAAATTTTCACAAAACTTACTTCTCGAGTTTTATATAAACATTAGTGGCAGCACGATATAGATCAAATGCCATTTGTTCTCTTCCTTCCTCTTCAAGAATCGTACAAGCATCTGTATATAGCTGAATAGCTTCTTCAGGTATGGTATCTTCCAAAGCACTAAATACGGAAAAGGTATTATGATACATATTGGGACATTAATAAAGAGCTATATTATACTCCTAATAAAATATATTATGTATTCAGATGCAATCTCATACATTGATTAGCTGTTGTTTCATACAGCACCAATGGTACTACATCATGATCAAATGAGATGATATGAGGGTCATCATAATGTAATAAATTTGACACACTTACATGGATGCCCACTACTTGTTATTATTCAGTCAAATTATCATTGGTAGTAATCATTCTCTGAACTGAATTATAGAAGACACCTCTTTTTTATAGAAAGAAATTTTATTAAAGAGAAAAGAGCAGAAAACACAGCTATGACAAACATAAGAGATCCTCCGAAACAGAAAAGGAACATATATCAGAGTACATGAAGAGATCAAGAATGCAGCACTGCTGCCCAATGTCCATGTCTGAAATGATGCAACCCCCTTGAAACAGTCATGGGCAGCACACCAAAGAGAGGCTGTAAAGTAAACACAAGAGAATAGATCCTCTTATATTAAAATTTCACATGAACTTGTCATGTGTAAATTTTCACAATTCATCAAGAAGGTGAGCCCATGATAAGACATACGAGAAAATATCATCAACAGTGAAAATTTGCACATGACAAAATCATGTGAAATTTTAATACGAGAGATGATCCATTTCTATAAGCACAATCCTATCCCAAACCATGCTGAGGGCCAGAGAAACACCTCCATAGAAGCAAGCATTGTGCCCCAAATAAAAGCACCAAATGAGTCAATAAAAAACAAACTACAAAAAGATTTTGTTATCCTTGATTTTACCAAAGAATACATGCAACTCGATCTTAGCAGAGCTACTATATACTAGCCTATTGCAACATGAACATTTCTATAGTTAGTTTGTTGCTTCATCACATGTTTATAATAATAGAACCACAGAATGCAGCTCCAAAGCAAGAGAGTAGACAATCCGTTTACCGAGCTCCCTTTGCTAGAGCATCTGATGCAGGCTGTTGTCTCCCACACTCATTGTACAATTCAGATGCCCTTCGATAGAAGTCTCCAACTTCTTTCCAGTTGCTTATTTCCTTTGCCAGAGCAGCAGCAGTCTCCATGTGCTTAGCTGCATCCCAAGGTCTAGTTTACTTGTCAAGGAAAGATAAAGTGGGGTAGCTTAACATAGCAAATCTAATAGCATTAAACAGGAGCATGATCAGTTTTTTTTTTTCCACTTAAAGGAATAAGCAGAAGAAGAATATAGCAATAAAATAAGGATACGAAGAAAGCATCTCTTGTCCCTTTGAAGCTTTCTCATATGCTATTTTAGCTTTCTCATAATCCTTGGCGAGCCGAAACCCATTAGCTACAGCAGAATAAGTGATTAGAACATTACTACATGCTTTTATCTCTCCAAAATTTCATTTTGGTAGGTTTATCATTCAATAATTTGCACAAACAACCATATATTTAGGAAATGAGTTAATATTTTACCAGCCTGCTCATACAGAGCAGTAGCACTTTTCCAATCTGCTGTCCACCTTGTGAGACTGAGTCTTGTCCTGAACCAAAAAGGAACTCAGAGATGGACATATAATTCATGGAAGGAGAAAGAAAGCTAAGATTTCCTAGTGCCAATGCCTTCACCATAGATTGATCATATTGATAATGAGAAATACATATTCTGATTCACTCATAACGTTCTTCTTTTCTCCTTCGAAAAAAAATAAATAATAAAATCATATCAAAGTGAATTAATTTCACTTTGAATTGCTATTGAAGAAAACCTACAATCCTTCTGCAGTCCCACTTGTAATTGATTGCATCTTACCTCATAAGTTTGATACCAACATTTGTTGGATCAACCAATCAAATTACCCAAGTCAACAAAATTACATCCTGCATCTATTTCTCGTCAAAACAAGGAACTACCATTTTAATTGTAAGATCGAGTGGCACATTAAAAAAGGGGTGCATCCAATTTGTGACGGAAGTTGCTGATTTTATGTGCCTATGAGAGTGATTATGAAAGAGAAAGGAAAAAAAAAAAGAACAAAAGAACCAAAAAAAAAAAAAAGAAGTTGTGAGCAACGAAATGAGAGAGGAGAGATGAACACACAGTTTGTCAGCTTTAGTCATCAACTTGTTGGGATCAGAACTCGACATGGTTGGGTTGTGTCGTCTTGAGTCGTTTCCGATTCTTCAAGTGTTGAGTTGAGCTGAGCCTGCTACCAGTACCAGGCTGGCTAAAAAGCCGTCGCTGAGCCTGCCTGATCGGGCGAAACTCGCTGCGGACACCCATCAGGTTCCACCGGTCCAGTAAAAACCTACCACGTGGCACAGGTTTATTTATCAAAATAAATGAATAAATGAAAAACAGAGCCGCCGTTAGATTGGACCGAATTCAGAAATAAGAATGAGTGTTTGTTTCGATGGATTAGACATAACAACATAAGTTATTAATGTCTTTATCTATTGTTTGGTCCTCTGCATAGGAGTAGAAGTAGATTAGCTTAAGCTAGGTTTGACTTAGATAGACCTGAAATGTATTATTAAAAGATAGTCTAAGCTTGTATTTATTATCTAATATAGATATTTTTCTTAGTCTTAGTCCTACTTTCTTAAAAACTTACATTGCATGTTCTATTGAAAGCTCTTTGATTATAAAATTTTTAGCCATGTTATATTTACCTCCTTTGAAATTGAGTGAAATTCACCGCAGCTTCCTTTTCTTTGTTTGAGTAACACTGACCTTCCTCAGATGCACTGCTTATTCTATGATAGAGGGGAGGTCAATGTAATTATTTTACAAACTCATGAAAAGTCAATGTAATTTACCCTATTATTTTAGAAAAGCTAAAATATTTAACTTTCAAATAAGTTAAAAGGCTTCTAAATATATATAAAAATTATTTAATTTTTAAATTGATTGAAGGTTTATTAATTAAATTTAAAAGTATATTTTTAAATAGATTAAAATATTCCTATTATCATTATATTTTTAAGATTTAATTAATTTATCAGTCCCTATAGTTTCATCGAATTTTCAATTAGGTCTACATTTCAAAAGTTTTTAATTTGGTCCCTATTTTGTATAAAATTTTCAGTTAAATCTCTGTCATTAACCACAGTTACAAAAAATGAAATATTTCTAGTATAGTCCTTCTTTATTTATTCAATATCTTTCTACCCCGTCCATCTTTCTTCTTCACCACCCACTGTAGAGGTGGAGCTACACACAAGAGCCTCTTCCCCTACATCCATCATTATCATCAATAATCAATCTTCCACCCATAATCAAACACAACATCAAATCCAACCTGAACCACAAACATCATCAAATCACAAACAAAAAATCAAACTAAAATCAAGCACAAATCTTTCCCCACAGTAAGCCACCATCGTCCTAGACACAAATGGAAAAAAGCAATCATAATAATAGACAATAACAAAGGCAAAAATGTGAAACTCGATGGCACTACCCATTATCGTCTCCTTTCCACTGCAATCCCATATTACAAACCAAAATTTAAAGTCAACTTCAAATCCAAAAATAGAAAATGAACACAAAAAGGGAAGAATAATAAAACCTCTGCTCTTCCTTCTTCCTTGCCACTAGTTAGCCCTGCATAGCCGAACACAGTCATCCACCAAGCTAGGAGTGAAAACCCAACTTCTAGAATCACGACCATCGCATGCAGTTGCTGCCATTACTGTCACTCCTCTCATTGGTGCCGCTGCGCTAGTCTTGTTGTCGTTGCGGGTGAGCCATCACAAATAGACCCCCTGCATGACCCGCATCTGCGCCTCAACCACCTTTGCCCTTTGTCGTGACTGCGTTGGGACGTCGCCCGAGCACTCGCCATACTGCCTCCTTCTCCATGCCTCCACTATTATGCCTCTGAACAGCCCCTCTGCCAACTCACCTCATGTCTTGTGCTGTGTGGTCTTCCCTTTTGGTTACAGCAACATAGATCTAGGAGATTAGGACAGTTAAACCTTTTTTCCATTTGGTTGTCGTTATGGGATTGAGGTCTAGGTCTTGGTTAGGGGTAGAGAAGAGGGGAGGGTGAGAGAAAAGAAAATGAGGGTTCCTATTATGCTTTGATAGAAATAAGTGCATGGTACACTGTGAAATCTCCTTGTTCAGATTATATGATATATGAATTCTATATATATTTAATAGTATAGATAATAAGTTTTATGGTACATTGGACTTCATTAAGTGCATCATAGTATTGCTGGATATATTTTTATAACGATGGTTAATGGAAGGGCTTGATTGAAAAATTTTATACAATATAGGGACCCAATTGAAAACTTTTATAATGTAGGGATCCAATAAATTCAATGAAACTATAGGGACTAGTGAATTAATTAAAACTATTTTTTAAATAATAATAATATAAATAGGCCAGCCTGTTAGGTCCAATAGGCTATTTTTATTAACTGGAGCTTAACATGTTTAGCTAAAAAGGCATTTTAAAAAGATTAAGCCTAATTTTTTTATTCAATAAGCTAGGCCAAGCTAAGCTGAATGTAGGCTAGGCTGAAGGCTCCTAACAAGTGAACCCTATTTGTACAAATGAACCCTTATATTTGTACAATACTCAGCCATGAACCCCCATTTGTACAAATGAACCCTTATAGTATCATCATCTGAATACTTCCTATATGTGTACTTATTACATGGACACCCAACTTTTACCTCATTAATGAATTGTTGTGTTTGACATTCTACCCTAATAAATTCCATCATTATAGAATTACGGTTTAATCCCCTCTATTAGAATGCAATCTATTATACATCCATGATTGATTTTGAAGGAAATATTACACATGTGAGTAACCCAAAATCCTACAAATTTTTAAAGACATTACGTTATTACTTTTAAACACATTCAATTCGTCTTTAAATGTTTTTAATTGAATTACTTTTAATTTTATTTGGCTAACAAATTTTCACAAAATTTCAATAGCACCTTCCCTGAAATTAGAAGCCTCTGTCATCAATTAATTCAACACATTCAACAATCATAGACATTAGTAAACTTCAACAACATAATAGACATTTAAATAATTACATCTTAATAATTATATACAATTCACATAATCCTAAAAACTATTTCAAAGCACATCCCTTTATAACTCCACAAAATTCATATCCCATAATCTTCACAAATAAACAATCTCCATAGCAAACAATGCAAATAAGTTAGGAAAGGGCCTCTACGCCCTTTCTCCCAATCATGCAATCCCCATTTCATACAATTCTATCCTATAAATCATAAATCTTTATCCTACATATATATTAAAGAATATAACTAACAAGAATTTCGTTACTAACCTATATAGCAATGCACAAACAAAAAATCAAAAGCTCCTAACACATAACCAAATCCAATCATGAAAATAAAAAATGAACAAATACTTAATTTTTCATACTTATAAGTATAGATGAATAGAAAACATACAATAGAAGTAGAGAAAAAAAGCAAACCAAAGCCCCTAATGCCAACACTGTCAACACTTCTTTCAATAGAAATCTTACATTAACAAAATAATAATAATTACTCACTAATGCATTAAAAAACAACACTTTGGGCAATGAAAATGAATAGAAAAACTAAGCCAAATCAAAAAACTAAACTGATTAATATGCTTACTAACGTACCTAGATTGTAATGGCGGCCTTGGTTTCACAAATGGAGCTCCAATGGTGGCGAACGATAGTGAGGAAGGTGGCGGTGACAAAGAAAAAGAAAGTGAAGAGAGAGAAGGTCGTAGTAAAATAAGGAAGAAGAAGGGTTCTAGTCTCAAATATCCATGGGTTACCTATGGGTTACTAATGAGTAAACCTATGTTAATCATTAAATGAAACAGTGTATTTCATGTTCCACTAATTACTTACGGGTATACCGACGGGAATGGGGTATCTCAAAAGACATATGCCAATGTCCCAAAAATTCAAAAATCCATCGGTCTATCTGTTGGTAACTAAAAATATAAAAATAATTTTTAAATAAACTATTGGTTTATCCATCAGTAAATAAAATAAATAATTTAATTTAATTTATTTAAAAGTAAAAAATTAATTTAATTCAAACCCATTGGTTTACTTGTCGGTATCTAAAAATAAAAAAAGTTAATTTAAGTTTTTAATAACGTGTAGGTTTACCTATTGGTAAAAAAATAAAAAGTTAGAATAAATTTATTAAAAAATTAATTTAATTTAAACCCATTTAACTATCAATAATTAAAAATAAAAAATTTAATTTATTAAGAACCCATTGATTTACCCGTTAGTAATTTAAAAGAACTAAAAAAATAATATTTATTTTGTTTCTTACCCATCGATAAACCAGTTAAAATGCCATGTGCCTAAACATACTAAAGGGTTACTGACAGGCTCATAATAAATAACAACCTTGTTAGTAAAATCGTCAGTATATCCATAAGAAATTGTGCATGCCATATGACGCATAATGGCTCCATCCACTACCGATAGGTATACCGATGGGTTGCCATCCACTATTTTTATCAAAATCTAAGTAATAAAAAAAAATGTCAACCGGCCTAAATTTTCATCGAAAGTAATCGATGGGTCTACACCTGTTGGTAACACTCGTCATTATCCCATGGATTTCTACTAGTGATTCCTAACCCCATTTTTAAGTTCAATGGTTGTTAGGGTTCTCATGGTTTAGTTTTCTTTTCCCAAACACTTCCAAATCAATTCTAACAGTATTGCACTAATTATTTGACAATTGGAAATGTCATTCCAAGTTCCCAAGATCACGTAGAGAGTAGTCAGGCACTTCTAACAATGCACTGTGAGTGGGTAATGCTTATGATTATATTTTAGCCATTAAAAGTATTTTAGAAAATGATTATAATTACTGTCATTATGAAAATTATATTTTGGAAAACTCATGAAACCATTGATTGTTGCATAGTTGATAATTCTTCTTTTCCCTTAATTTTCATGGTATCCATTGAAGTTCCTATCATTATTTCCAATGGATTAGTTTCCATCTATAAGTTTTATCGGTAATTTTCGCGCCTGTATAGATGAAGTGATAGTAACTAGTGGCAGTACCCCAGCATTCGAATTGACTCTTCCTGTTGAGTTCATATAAGTAATAAATAATGCTCATTATAAAAATACACAAGGTTATGTATAAATTTATTGTTTTTATGAATTAATTATTATTTGTGACTGACTAATAGACTCAATGTGGAAGATCTATAATTTAGAAGAAAAATTCAAATATATAGTTATTGATTATTATTGAGTAGTTATTTATTTTTAATGACCGACTAAAATAAATAAGTTATTTTATTTTTATTCATGAACAAAGGAAAGTAAATAAAGAAAAAGTTTATCTCAAGAAGTAAGCTCCCACCAATTCCCCAAGGAGGATAAGGTGCATATCTCTTGATGATGTTAACAAATTCGATTCCTATCAGTCGAAGAAGCACCCAATTGACCAAGAAAGTCCACAGCAGAGTTATATTCTCAGAGCGCGTGATGTAAAGAGCACCTCCAATTACACCACACCAAATGTTTAATGTCATGAACTAGGCTACTGTAAAACATGAAAAGAAGGCCCACTCTTTGAGCCACTAGGTGAAGTATCTCAAGACAATCTACCTTACAAAGAATATTTCCAAAACTATAGTCCCAAGCCATAGTCAATCCATTGCGAATGACCAGTAGCTCAACATATAAATTACCTATGAAAACAATAAAGCTCGAGAAACCCACAAGCTAGGTCCTAAAGGAATCCTGCAACAGCCCACTAATCCTAACTCTGTCGGGGTTGGCCAAGGGGCTCTAATCGCAATTGAGCTTGACAAAGTCATAAGAAAGGGGTAATGACCAGCCGGCCCAAGTATGCTAGTGCTGTGACAACACTTTCTCCATAAATAAGTAATTTTCTTATAACTAAGATATATAAAATCATAAAAATTGTGAATAATAATTTCTTGATAATGTGTGTCTTTCCGGTTTTATTGAGCGGTTATTTCTTTTATTAATGGTATTTTAGTCAATTAAGGTAAATATACATGGCTTTTCCTTTAAGTAAACTTCATGTAATTTTCCTTCAAAATTCTTTTGTGTGTTTTTTTATTCAAGATTAGAATTTTGAGCTACATAATTTTCTTGAATTTTATAACTAAGCTAGCGAATATAGCATTACTCGTAAAGGGTAATGATATTTTGACACCCAAAAAATGGGTGTTTATTCAGACACCTATTTTATAACCACTGGATGTGATGGTGGTCCCCATTTATGCTTAACATCCATCACATCCAGTAGTTTTAAAGTGGGTGTCTGAATAGACACCCACTTTTTGGGTATCAAAATAGCATTACGAATATATGACCAGTTGCCTTAGAGATGCTTCCCTTGTTTGTTAAATTAGCTAGATAAAGCAATAAGTCAATCCACAGCTTATAATGATGTATGAACCTATACGTTCTTACACATATTACTCAAACTCATCACAATTATACCAGTCTTAGTGGCTTAATCAATAAATTAAATTAACTCAAGTTTACTTTTATATTTTATTTGCCGTCAAATTCATACTTTAAGCATGATTCAAAAATTAGGTATCAAGTAGAAGCACCACGAAAGTTGAAGCTCAAGCGCACAAAACACCATTGCACCTACACTTCTGTTTAATTCAATATTCTATAAAAAAGATAAATGATAATTTCCACCGCCTATACTCTTCATCATCTATAAATATCATCATATCTTTTGACTCTTCTATTATCCTCAGCTCCTATACAATGGCTTTCAATTTCACCCACCTCCGACTAATCCTCCTTGGCCTTTTGCTAGTGTCACTCCACCACAACATCATCCAGTTCACTTGTGCAAGCCGCTTATTATTAGATCAAAACAAGCAATCAACATTTCTTTCATCATCAGGATCAGATTTCCCTTCACTTCCTCAGCCCAATTTACCAGTTGCACCACTAGCCCAAAACCTACCATCATTTTCATCTTCTTCTTCATCTTCCAGCCCAATGTTACCAGCATTGCCAAATATGCCATCTTTCCAACAACCTGTTGGTGGTGGCTTTTTAAGCACTACTCCAGCTTTTTCACTCCCAACATTGCCACCTCTCCCCAAATTGCCTCCTTTACCAACTATTGTTACATTTATGCCTGCTGTACCCTCTGCCATTCCTTCTGTTTCAGCAGGGTCGGGTGATCATGGAGATAATGCAAACCCATGAAGTCCAAAAATACAACTAATAATAAAACTTCTTAGGAGTTATTCCTCACTCTATTTGTATCAGTAGCAATATGAAGAGTAGATAGATTGCATAAGGGTTTATTGTTTGCAAAATCTGGTTACTGTACTAATTAGTATTCCATAGTTACTTAATATATAATAAGCATCAATATAGCTCCTGTTCTCGATAGCATGCATGTAATATGTAAAAAGATATAAAGATCTTAACAAGAAGTATTAGGACTGCAAAATTTTGTTCTTTCTTTTTATCGTTTTTTGTTTCAGTTTCCTTTTGTTCCTTTGCCATCCCCCGCCTCTCAATATGCATTTTATTTTCTTTAATTCGGTGAAAAAAAAGCTGTATGATAAGTCTATTGGAATTTTCATGTGACTTCTCTAGAGCTGAGACTGAGATAGCAAATTGGTATACGGGTGAAGATGTGGAAAAATAGGATTAATTGGTTAATTGATCATTAATATCCGGCCATTAGTTATGGATGCAACTAAGGGCAAAATCAGAAATCCAGCTTTGAATTTTGGAAGGTAATTAAGATAAATTACAAACAATAAAAATTCTAGAGGAACTATTTGATTAATTACTCCATAGATTCTTGAGTTACAGAATAATATATAATTTTTGGTTTTTATTTGGATTAAGTATTATATAGGGATGGGAAATTCACTGACGAACGCGTAGATCAACGGGCAACGACGGAATTCTGAATTTCGGTTAAATGTTTTAATTTCTTTTAAGTCAGAAAATGTTTGCTATCAAGTATAATTTCAACAATTGACAGCAATTTTCTTTTTTCTGAGAGTAAGGCAACTAGAAATCACAATTAATAATGCAACAAAAATAATTTAAACTGTCGGGATTTATTACTTGGTGAAGACAAGGCAGAGTTTTGCAAGTACAAGAACTGTGTAGTAGTAAGAAACTAAACTACCTACACCACAACCTTATTTCTTATTTATTGTTACATGGGTAATTTTATGTAATTTTGGTAATAATTGATTTAAAGATATTTCTTAAGAATTGAAAAAAAAAATATCACACCCTTTCATGCGATATTTTCCTTTAATTCCTAAAAAATACCTTTAAAATGCTTATTAGCAAAATCCACTTTATATATGTATACGTATATCTTTTAACTGCATGCATATACCATACAACTAATTTATTTATGTACCAGAACTAGAACACTAACATATAGCATGCAAGTTAACTGGACTACACCCTGGAAACAAGCTATGGTGGAGAAGGCATAACACCAGGGATGTCAAGAGGCGGAAAAGGAATTGCAGGAATTGGAAGTGAAGGAACCCCGGGAATACCAAATGGAGGTGGGAATGGAATTCCACCTACTGGGGCTGGCATTGGAAGTCCAGGAGTCCCTGGCACAGCAGCTGGAAATGGAAATGGAAATGGAAATGATGGGAATGGAAACTGCTTCTGATCCTCTAGTTCCACTGCCCTTGGCTTGGGAATCTTGCTTGGATCCAGCACTTGATGATTTCCTCCATTTTCTCCTCCTCCATTTTCTTCTTTCTCATTTGGTGAATTCTTTAGTTGTCGAGCACTGGTTGAAGTGACATGGTTGTTAAGGAGGACTGTGACCAAACAAAACAGAAGCATAAGATTCAGGATCATTGTGTGAAATCTATGAGAAGAAGCCATTTTGGACTGCGTGAAGGAAAAAGAAGCTCTTGTGTGTTGTATGGTTTAGAGCTAGAGCATTTTAGAGGCATATGTATATATATAGAGGGAAAGAAGAGTGTAGAAATGAATTACTAAAACATATACTGGTAAGGAAGAAACTCCTACATGCTGTAGAAATAATGTATCAATCTAGTCTTCTTGCTTCAACATGTATCCTGATGGTCACATGCATGGATTTAATAGCGGACCACAACATGTGATGCTATCACAATGTTGCAGTTACGGTTGCCGTCGCAATTGCATCAGGCCACAATTATGATGTGTCACCAAATCATAGCAATAAACCGCAACATAACCACATTAGGCCATCATAGGATTGCAATAGGTTACAATGCACATTATGACGACTGTATTATCCGCAATCAGAGTTGACACGTTAGGATTGTGTTTAATATAAGGGTAAAAATAATGAAGTGAAAAATTATATAGATTAATTCCACATATACATAACTTTATACATAAAATTTATCAATAAATATAGTTAAGCCATCTATTAGTATTCTATAAAATAATTTTTTTTATCGTCCGAACTATTGAGCTATAATTACCTACCACAAAAAATTATTTGTGCCAAATTTCATATAAATTGAATATAATATCAATAAGAATGTAATCACGTAACTCTTATTATTTTTTATTTTAAACCTGAGATAGATCTAGAAATCATCTAAGGAGGGGCCAAAAGCATTGAATCATATAATTATATTATAAAATATTTCTTTTATATTTAGATATATATAAATAAACTTAGTAATAATCAATAATAACTTGTAAAATATATTCTAAAAGTCAAATTATAACTTGTAAATTACAAATATTTGACTTTGATGCTTGAGGATTTCAATTAGTTATTTCTTCTAATTTGCTATGTTGTCTCTATTATAAGCTTACTACAAATTTATTTATCACTAAGTGAAATATTTCTCTTAAAGATATTATATACAGTATAAATTTTTATACCAACTTTTAGAATCTTATTTCATAAAATAATTAATATATCTAAAAGAAACTAATAAAAACTGGGTGAGCGCATCTAAAATTCCAAAAATGAAAGTATGATATACATCTAATCTTTTTTTATATATGTATGTAAACTTAATTTTTTTTTTATATTTTTAGTTAAATATAGGTATATATATTAATTTTCAGGATATATATAATATTAATTTTGATATATATAAAAATTATGTGAAATGATTTTAGATTAATTTAAAATTCTATAAGCATTATTTATATGACATAGACTTCTATTCCAACAGTGCATTTTGTTAAATTTTAATCTAATAAAATGTTGTTCAATAATATATCAATTGTTTAAAGTTATACCAGTATAACTCGATCCTAACTTTTATATATATATATATATATATATATATATATATATATATGTATATGTATATATATACACACCCATAAAGTAGTTAATTTATTGAGAGTCATAAAGTTTTGTGATATTTTTAAATAATCGTATAGTTTTTAAATAATTCTTAATTGTTAACTATATTTATATATAATCGTCAACTAAAATTTAATCCTTTGACATTTTACATAAAAGTAACCTTATGATATGGTTTTATGTACAAATCGAGGATAGAAAGGCAAATTCTATAGTCACTCGATTTCGCATTGATCATAATTTGAAAAAAAAAAATAGAAGTCACATAATCATTTAAATTAATCAACTACCAAAATATTAACTAAATAATTTTATATTTTATTTATAATTAACCATCTATGTCAGATTTGATAGTTAGGATTTATTCTTTGATTTTCTAAACTACGTACTCAGCTAGCTACAGAAATACTTTTTGAGTGATATGTTTAAAAGTGTTTCGAATTTTAATTTTTCACTCACATCTATCAAAGTAATTTTTCATACCTTTAACCTTATCTAAAAATATCATATGTTGCAAATTAAATACGATGTAGAAGCTAAGTTTGAAATGGTAGAAATGCATGCATGCATGATGATGATAACTCTGCCGATCATTTAAGTGTATTAATTGATGCCAGAAAGTTTAAGGCTGTGAGATCAGATTCATTCTGAACGAGGGAGAGGCAACGAAGATGGTTGAAAATAGTGCCACCGATCTCTAATGCCGGTTATTATCAAGGGGATATTATTTTATATATGGATATAGGGTGGTGTTATATATATATAATATTGAAATTTATAAAATTCATGTGGAATACAGTATTTTTGAATATAAATCGTTATGTAACAATTTGTATATAATTTGAATTAAAAAATATGTATTTTTCAAATATAAATTACTATATAGCAATTTATATGATAAAATAATATTTTAATTTTTTTTCACATTTTAGATACATATAAATTGCTAGTGAGAAATTATATTAAAAAAATAATATCCTAAACTTCGCTTATACTTAGCTCAGCTCAAATTGCATGCAAATCACTATATAGTAATTTATGTTCACAAACACTATATTTCACATAAATTTTTATAAATTTCAATATTATATATACATCACCACTCTATGTCTACATAAAATAATGCCCTAATATCCAAAGCGAATATTCAAAGGCGGGGAGAGGTTATTCGACCGAAAATTTCTTTCGCACTAAAAAATATGGCGAAACCTTCTGCAATTGATATATAGAAAGATCCCACGTAAATTTCTTCAGAATTATAATTTTTTAGATATACTACTGTATAATTCAAAAAAAGGCTGCTTCTACATTGCTAATTTTCAAAATCATTATCTTGCTAATTATTTGTAGAAAATATAGCAAATATATAGTTTGATATTTTCAGTATATTTAATTTTTTATTGTGCATTCAAAATGCATGTCTGCCGTAAATAATTAACAAAAAATTGGGTAAAGAGCTAAAGTGAACATTAAAAACCATGCATTAAGGGTTGGGTAGCTGTTGATCGAGTAACATGTACACGTTACAGCGGTCCATGAAAAATGATGAAATGACTGACTCTAAAATCAGAGTTCACGTACAATTATCAAAAAAAAAAAAAAAAAAGAGTTCACGTACATGGTGCTTGCATGTAAGACACGTACGTGACGCGGCTTTCGTGGAACTTCGTGTTCACAAGCATAAATATGTAAAAATAAAATCGTAATTAAGTTTTTTCTGTTAATATTTCCTTTGACGTTTATTAATTCTAGTCCCCACCTTTCGAATATAAGACTTTTTTTTTTTTGGAAAGAAATGATACTTTTAAGTTGTCAACGTGTAAGAATATCTATTGGAAGTCAATATGGATTAGCTTATTTGGTCGGATTTTTATTCATGTGTCGCTATGATTTGAGTTTAATAATTAGCTTTTTTTTTTTTGTTGGTAGCTAGTTTGTAAATAATTCTATAAATATTAAAGGAACCTGGAAGCATAATCTGACCTAGCTTGGGACGACCTTTCCCCCACCTAAATTTAATATTTATAAAAAGAAATTGTTAGAAAGTTTAAAAATTGTTTTTTTTTTAATTTTTAAATCAATTCCCTTTAAAAAAATTATGGAGCATGTGATTCTCAAAATGATTTTTTATTTTATTTTTGGGAATATTATTCTGGAGAAAGTCATTTCCGGGAATAACTTCATTAGGGATTCATTCCAAAGGCACTTTGATATGAAACCTACACTTCAAGTGGCATTCTTGTGAATATGGTATGTTTTTCCAAACATACTCTTGACAAAATGGAGTCGAGTGACGGTGACCAATGGTAGGGATGTCAAAACGGGCCATTCCATCCTGTTTAGACCCATCCTGCCAAAAATCCGCAGAAAACGGGGCGAAGCGGGTCGACTTGCCAAAATAAAATAAGCTGAAATAGTCAGCTCAATCCATTTTAGGCTGGCTAGCCCACCAAAAAATGGAAAAAATTCAAAAAAAATATTTTTTAATATTTTGATAATTTTTTTTTAAAAAGTTTTTAAATAATACGTTTTATTTATGTATACCTAATTTTTCAAGGTTCATATCAACTATATATTAACTTTAACTAAAAAATATTATTGTTAATAGTGTTATTTGTGAGTTGACACTGTTTTATTTTTAAGTTTTAACTTTGAGTGAATAGTATCAACTGTATAATGTTACTATGTTCATGACTGTACATATTTCTTACTTTTTTCTTTTTTGAGTTACATGTTTCTTACCTTTTTTAACCAATAAATTATAAATTTTTTCTAAAAAACAAAAGACTTGGTCCACAGGCCAAGCCCGCCCCAACCCCCAAAAACCCGCAGGTTAGGCGGGGCGAGTTAGGTGAGTTGGAATTTTTTGGCGGGCTCAGAACTTCAATCCAGCCTGTTAAAAATGGGAGGTTTGACAGACCAACCCGACGATCTAAACCCATTTTGACATCTCAAACCAACGGTGGTCTAGTGTTAGTCGATGATGGTTCAGCATATGGATTGATAATGGTCCACGGATTAGCTGATAATGGTCGAACCATTGTAATGGTTCTTCAAGGTTTATGAGGGTTTGTGAGGCAATTTAATCTTTTCATTTTTTTGAAACATTCCTTTCCCATGGGAATCAAGCATTTCCATAAGGGAATGTGAAGATAAAATTTGAACAATTTTCATTTCCAGATTTTTTTTTTTTTAACTATGAACCAAACATCAGATCATTACATTCCAAAGTTTAGATGCCTGATAATCTTCAAAGAAGGAAAGCTAAGAGAGAAAGGATTAGGCTAAGAATGGATTACCCTAATAAACTGTCAATATATGCTCAATCCTATAGAAAGGAAAGCTTTTACATTTTAAAGTAGAGCAGAGAGCCTCTTTAGTTTCTTTTGCAAGTTTCTTCTCTCTTTTGTGAATTTCTTTTTCTATTTCTCAATTTTCTCTCATCCATGGAGTGGTGAGAGTTATGGCTAGTTCAAGGTTAAAAGGAGACTTGGTTTGAACTCATGAGACTTGATCTTTATATGAATTCAAGTTTTTCAAGAACATATTCTTTTTGTCTTCATGAATTTTGATGATCTTCATATTGTGATTATGTTTCGATTCATATTGACCAATCAATTTATGTGGTTTTAAACACAGTAGTTGAGAAGGTTAGGTTTTAGATATAAAACCTAAGATATTTCATTCTTAAGCATGAACTAGCATTAGTTATTAGGTTTTGATGTTTTTTGGTTGCCTATGGTGAAGTTTCTCTTATTTCCAATGGATTCTTGAGCTTGTGCATAATAATTTTGTATTGCTCTTTTTAAAATTGTTGGTCTTATAGTGTTTGATGAAAATCCCTATTACCATAGGTTATATACAAATTAAGATCCTTGTGAGATGACTTGGTTTGCACCATATATTACTAGCTTTTTACAATTCAATTTCATAATTTAAGTGAGCTCAATAGTTACAAGAGCGTGGTTTCAATATTGACATATATTAAGCCAGGCAACCTAAGAAGATGCCGACAAATAGGCAAAGAGGGATGAGGTTGCTATGGGAATCCAAGAGCAAGCTTGGGGAGATGCTCGAGCCATAAGTGAACCTTAACCAACCTATTGTTGAGATATATAGGCCAAGAGGCTCAAGTAATGGGAGGATAATGGTTTGGTAGATCTTCCCTCACCTATTGAAACCTCAATCCTAATCCACACATTTAGTCACGAAATCCTCCATATATTCAATCAAAATAAGATCATATTGACTCTAAAATCTAAAAAACCTAAATGATCTATCACGATTTAAAGCAACAAATACAATTAGCCTCAAGTTCAAACTTGAAATCTAAGTCCAACTCACATAACAATTGCATCAATAATTTTGAATTGAAAACATTAATTCCAATAAGAAATTGGATCAAAAACAAAGAAGATCAAAGAAACAAATATTGAATGTTGAATTCAAATTAACGAGTTCTCCAAAGTATCAATGCTTCACTTAGTCCTTAACTTAGTTGAAGATCTACATCTCCATTAACGAAGAAAAGCCTAAAATTACAGAGAGGAGAGAAGAAAAACTTAAGATAGAAAATGAGAAAAGAAAGAAGAATAAGAGAAAACAAAGAATAGAGAATAGAGAACAGAATAGAAGAGAGAAATTTGGATTTGGTTAAATTTGCACTAATTGGATTTTTGGTGAAAAAATTATGCCCAAAACAACAATCAGAGTTCCCCAATGAGATGTTGACTTCTTCTTCTTTTTTCCTTGAGTCTTTTATCCTTAAAGATGTAATTGTTTGAGTCAAGATAAATTTTCTCCCTAGATGTTATCTTTCATTTGGCATTGGTTTTAACTCATTTCGACTTCTCTAGGCCAAGTTATAGCCCATGCACTATAGTCTGTCAAGATTCCAAAATTAACACCTCTTTAACAAAAATGTATAGATAAATTAAATTGTCCAAACAACCAATTCAGATTAGGGTCATTAGTTTAGTAATGAGATTTATCAAGCATCATTTGCTTCTTCCTTATGATCGATCCAAGTACCAAGACATTGGGGTTGATTGCCTCATATTGTGCTTGCGAGTACCATGAAGAAAAATATTGGTTTTGGAAGTGGAACATTAGACAATGTTTAAGCATCCTGTGGAAGATACTAGGCACTTATGTGCCTTGAAAGAGATTGAATAGACTATGATAGCTGGTCAAATTAATCAAATGGATGCTGCAGTTCTCAATTGAATTTGTGAGATTACCAAGATAAATGAAAAGATTAAAATGTTACAACCTTTCTGTAACACCCTGCTAGGTAATTATTAATTAACCATTCTAGTTCTTAATTTGTAAAATATTTTATTTTTGTTTGCCATTAATTAAAAATTAACTAATGGGCGTTTCTTTTTACTATAGGTTTGGCACACACACATATATATTTCATATATTTCTTTTTTATAATTTTCTTGGTATAAGTGACATCATCTTTTGAGGATAATTACCCAAACCATTTAGTATAGTTTCTATCTTTTTTGATTTTTCATTATTCTACTAGTTTGTCAAACCTTTACCGTTGAATTGATTAATACAATCGTAAGTTAGTTACATATATTAATAATCATTTTTACATTTAAAATATATTTGCTTAGCTAACTAAGACACATATATAGCTCTATGGTCATGCTCATTAATCAAACACATCTAACAAAATCTTCACAGCTACTCGATGAGTATCAAGCACCAAAAACAAGCCCAATCCCAATTATCCTATCATGTACCTGTAAACCCAAGAACAAAGGGTGAGAAACTCATATCTCAATAAGAGTGGTGCTTCCAAGGGTCTGTTGGACACCCAAAATCTCCCAAATTTACAATAGGCACATATATGCTTGCATATGTATACATACAATAATAATAGTTAAATCGATTAAACCATTCAAAGCAGTTAAGAGGGCCTTGCGCATGCAAAACTCATTATAAAGGACATAACATACATATGCACATATATACATGTACTTACACAATGATGGTGATGATGCACAAGATGCTAATGAAATAAACCATGTAATTCCATGCTTTATACATTTTCAACACAGCTCTAGGAGGTCCTGAAACTCTTGGATATGGAAGCTACCCTTCTAGGTGTCTCATGGTTATCCTCACGAGCCATCATGAGTGTACATTTCTTTCTCATTATATTAAAGCATGTCATGCTCATGAGGTGCAACATTATTAATCCGTGCACATATATCATGACAAAAATTTGTGAGCATTTCTCAAACCATGCATTTGCATAAATCACAATAATCCTTGGCACATTTATTACTTTTCTTATGTACACTATGCTCATGCTCATGTATGCTCATGCTAAGCATGCTCAAATCTCTTTCATGCATGCCATGTATCATGTAATACCATGCTATGTATGGAACAAAATTCACACGAGTACATGTAATTTGGTAATTCACAAGGACATATAGCACTCATAAGAAATTAAGGGGTTATCTCATAAGACGTCATGTGATGAAGTGATTACCTTATAAATTATTCAATGATGATATCATAAGTCATTAAGTGATTGACTTATTAGTCAGTTAGTGATTATCACTTAAGCCAATAAGGGATTTGTTGTGAGATTCTAAAGGATATCTTATAAGATTTTAAGGGAATTCCTTAAAACACTTTAGAAGATGTCTCCAGAATGTCTCGTGGCATCTTAGGTGATGTTTTTAGTGTCTCATAAGGTCATAAGGGATTTTTGGGATGTCTCTCTGGTCAATCGAGTCATAGGATATATTTATCGGATCTCTCATGGGGTCACAAGATGTTTTTACGATATCTCATAGGTTATCAGGGGATGTCTCATGAAATATCTAGTGGGATATTGGGAAACATCCCATAGAATATCTCATAAAGTATAAAGGGATATTGCACAAGATATCTCATACTCATGCTTAGGACTTTGATTGGAAGTCTCATTATGATTCCAAAGAAAAAAAAACCAACTTGATTATTTTATAAGACCAACTTTCATGGTTAGACTTCCTTTTACAAAACACATAACCCATCAAGAAATACATCAAAGATGGGAAATTTAAGCTTTAACATAGCATGACCAAAATCACCATAATTATATCCAAGGTTCAAGTTATGATTTTTATTCAAGATCTAGCCACAAAGTTACACCACATAATAACAAATCATGATTTAACACTAGATCAAGTACCAAAACATAAAAATCACCAAGAATACAAGAAAGACAAAATAGTCCTAAGTCTTTTTAGGGCTCAAAACCGAAAGGAAAAAAAGAGGTAAAAGGAAGAAAAATAAAGAAATAATATTACAACTCTTCATTGAAGACCATAAGATCACTAAAACAACATTGAAACAAACTAAAATGGAGTCTTTTCGCCATGATTTTCGATTTATGTCAAGCACTTCCCCAACAAGAGCCTTTCTCTAAAACATATTCAAGGAAAAGAGCAAAAATACACTAGCTAGTATCCACATCTTCAAAGAAAAAGATGTAAACCATATGAGTTTTTAAAGGAATGAGGAGTAGGACAAGGAAATCCCTACTTGTAATGCCCGGTGATAAGAGCAGGGAGTGATCACTAATGCAAGAAGGCACAGATAATGAGCGGCTCCTGGCAAGCTTCTAAGCGGAAAAGTACATGCATAATCTGATTACAGACCAGAATGAGAGGGATCCTAAGACTATATAGCTATTGGACTATATAGCTGACGATGGCTTATATGAATTAATTTGTACTACCTATACCAATAAGATATATCTCTTTTCGGTAGCCTATCACTAAAGAACTCTATGGTTAAGTATGCTTGACTTGGAACAATTTTGAGATGTGTGACCCCCTGAAAAGTTTTTCCAGGAAGCGTGTGAGTGAGGACAAAGCACGTTGAAAAGGCCTTGTGTTGGTTTGTGGAGATAGTCATTAAGCCATAAGGCAGCCTAGGTTGTTACAAATGGTATTAGAGTAGCATCTCTCCTAGTATGCTGTGGTTCGAGGATGAACCAAGTGGAAGCTAGAAGGCATGTAATGTTCAGTGATGAGGGTGGGGGATGATCGCTAGTGCAAGAAGACACAAATAATGAGCTGCTCTTAGCAGACTTCTAAGTGGAGGGGTATATGAATGATCCAATTACACACCAAAATGATAGGAATCCTAAGACTGTATAGGTATGGGACTATAAAGTTGAGAATGACTTATATGAATTGATTTGTACTACCTATACTAACAAGATGCATCTTCTTTTTAGTAGCTCATCACTAAAGAACTCCATAGTTAAGAATGCTTGATTTGAAGGAATTTTGGGATGGGTGATTCCCTAGAAAGTTTTCCCAGGAAGCATGTGAGTAAGGATAAAGCACACTGAAAAGATCCTGTGTTGGTTTATGGAGACGGTCATTAATCCATAAGGCAATCTAGGCTGTTACAAATAGTAGTAGAGTAGCATTCTCCTAGTACGGTGTGGTTTAGGGACGAACCAAACAAAAGCTAGTGGGCATGTAATGTTCAATGATGAGGGCGGGGGGTGATCGCTGGTGCAATAAGGCATAGATAATGAGCTGCTCCTGGCAGGCTTCTAAGTAGAGGGGTACATGAATGATCCAATTACACACCAGAATGATAGGGATCTTAAGACTGTATAGGTATGAGACTATACAGTTAAGAATGTTTTATATGAATTGATTTATACTATCTATACTAACAAGATGCATCTTCTTTTCGGTAGCTTATCACTAAAGAACTCCATAGTTAAGCATGTTTGACTTGGAGTAATTTTGGGATGGGTGACCTCTTAGGAAGTTTTCCCAGGAAGTATGTGAGTGAGGACAAAGTACGCTGAAAAGACCTTATGTTAGTTTGTGAGGACAGTCATCAATCCATAAGGTAGCTTGGGCTGTTACACAACCCATTGGTGGAAGTACAAGATCAAGCTTCTTGAGGTTGGTAAACATTTTCTATCTCAACATCCTCTTGCAAGATTGATAAATTATTCCAAAACTAGCCCCGCCAAAGTGTTTTTCTCAATCTTTGGTGTTCTTGCTTGATGTTGGAAGAACACAAAGTAAGCTCTCCTTCAATTTCTAACTTCGGCCAAGAGTGTAAAGGAAAATGAGAAAATTTGTTGGCTAAATATGAAAAGAAAAGAGAATGAAAGGTTGCTTCCAAGTGTGGTTAAGAAACATTGATCAAGGTATAATGCATGTACTTGCTTCACAATTCATTGCCATTCTTTAAATTTATTTTCAAGAAATATCTTGTCCAAGTTAAAGGTCTCGTGCCTCCTATATAGTTCAATGGTTAACATTTACTCTTGCCTTATGGTAGTAGTCAAAGATATTTTAAATTTTATTCTTTTCTATTTTAATTATAGTTTTGCAAGATAATATTTTATTCCCAAAACAAATGGGAATTTTGGCCAGTATCATCCCAGATCCTTTTAGGCTTAGGGATGGCAAAAAATCAACTTTAGTGGGTACTCGCAAGGATTATCTACAAGGGGGGAAAGGATAAGGACAAGTTTAGTCCCTGTGAGGACAACGATAAAGACCTCGTTTATTAAATGAGGTAAGGACAAGGAATAAGGTCCCTTTCCCATGGAGACCTGATAATTCTCCGTTTATGTGAATTACTTAGTTATCCACTTATTTATATAAATATATACCAAGAAAACTTATCACACTTTCATTTTTAAATTATCTTTATTGATTTTACATTATGCATATATTTTATTGTTAGAAATTTAATTCTTTATAATCTAAAATCATCCATGTTAAATCATTAAGAAAATTGAAATACTATATGTAAAAAACATATTTGAACATCCATAGGAACTAACTAGTGTTTGGACATGTGGTTCTTAATCTTCCAAGTTGATACGTATCCTTCAGAGATTGTAGTTCTCTCTTTCTAATGATGAGATGTCATGAAAAGAGACATGGTATCTAGATATATACTGGATGACATGGTATCTAGATATAATAAGTCCATTCTTAAATAGATGATTTATGCTCAATTAAATTATCCTTATCAGATCATGTAAATTTGGGTCAAAGTTTATAATAGCACACAATATACAATTGTATATATATATATACACACACACACACACATACATATACATATACAAACAAGTACATAGATTTTTATAATCTCTAACTTGGACATATGTATATATACACAAATTGTGTACTAAACTATAATTATATGACCTCTAAATTTGCTATTACAATCAAAACATCTACTAACTATCTCGCCTATCAGTCATGTCAATATAGGATCAAGGAGACTTTTGCTACATACATCATAACAAAATCTATCAATGGTCACATATACCAACACAACCAAATAATAAATCAAGTATAGATGTATAGCATGGAAATTATATATAATGTGATCTAACATGTCTATTTCCAGATGGCCCAATCTTATTCTTTATGAGATTATACAATATAAGTCAGGGTGAAAGACAAAACCAAATGCTTTATTTTTGTAAAGGATATCCATAAACTTAAGATTTGTCTAAAACTATGAGTATCCAAATGCATACTCCCACTAACACAACATACCATATGAAATTATATCACACCCAAGTGAGTAATTATGCTTATGAAAGACCTTGGGTGCAAGTCCCTTTGTAAGTCGATTCGCAAATAAGGAGTTTACATGAATATGCTTAATAGACACTTTGTGTAGGTAGAAAAGCACATGAGAAGGGGAGTTGAATCGTGTTTTGCCTTTTCTTTTGTTAGTGAAATTCTAAAAAACTTTATCAAAGGCTATCAAGTTAGCAACTTGTAGCATAGCAGAAAAATACATTAGATACTTCAGAAAGTGAACTTTCTGAACTAAACAAGTAACAGAAAAATGTAAGATAGTCTTTTTAAAACAGATGTTGATACAAGAACAGATATGGAAATAAAATGAGAGATGAAGAGAAAAGAAGATTCAACACAGGAGATTTTACACTTGTTCGGCTAAATCTGCCTATATCTAGTTCTCAACAACCATTGAGTTTCACCAAATCTTTCTCTAACCTGAGAAAGAACAAACATAGTCTTTATACTAGCCTTCCCAAGCTATGTTCAGTGACCAGTAGACAACTCCTATTATCACAAGCCAAGTAGTTATTCACTAGCCTCATTAAGCTGAACCGAGTAGTCTTGCACTAGCCTCTCTAAGCTAACAAACTGTGACAAGTAAAACACTTTTACTGTCACATTGCAAGTAGTATTTGATGAGCCTCTTCAAGTTGTCTCACACTGATTACTTCAGGATCAAGGATACAAAGGTTATATGTTTGGTTTGCCATTCAAACTAACCTACACTCAAGATTTCTTTGGATATACAATAAAAGTTCTTGGAAATACTTGAATGACTTCTTTCTAGATATTCTTCCTTAGAAGAACATATTATATTTGAAGGATGTAGAAAGAAGATTTTATGAACAAGGAAATGATTACAAGCAATAATGAATATTACAAAAGAATAAAGGGAAAACTCGGTAGCATTTCAGCTCTTTTTCTCAGCGTTAAGTCCTCTTCTTTGAAAGCACAACATCTCTATTTATAGAGGTCTTCCTTGTGACTGCTGGCTTTGCTCAGATCTTCCAGGGACACATGTTAATCATTCATTTGTGTCTTGGAAAGATAATTTAGAAGAGTAGTTTGTTTGTCCGTCAGATTAATTTGCAGAAGCCATTGAGGAAAAGAGGTTTCTGATGCTCTTCAGAAAACCGCTCTTACTTTCTGAATCATGATTTCTTAACTTTTTCTTCTAGAACTATTGGATAGTTGACTTCAAAGGCAAAATAGATGATCAACCAGTTTTGGCACTGAGATTTGCCTTTTACAAATTCAAAGTCAAATTTAAATTTCAAATTTCCCTCCATTTCCTTGTAGATTTACATTATTTTAGTGCAAGCTTTCTGAAGTGCAGTAATCTTTCCTTGATGAGATATGAGTCTTCTTATCTTCAATCACTGTTTGTTGATGATCTAATCTTTATGATTATGAGGATTGAAAATGGTAGAACACTTTGGCTTTATAGATTATGAGATATCTTCCTTTCCAGTGTACTTTCTGAAGTCTAATGCTACTTTCTGAAGTCTCAAAAAACCAAAACAAGCTCGATTTCTAGTATTGTTGATTCCTCTTCAATAATTAGTTATTCTATGCTTAAATAAGGATATTCTATTCACTTTCTTTACAATTCATATCTTCTTGTCATGAGATAAAACATGTTTGCACATGCGATGTGAATTTTTATCCTTGTTTGAGTAAGCCTCACTTTTGCTAAACGATATAATCCTGTTTATGATCTGACCAGAAACTCAAGATAAACATTAGTATTTCTTCAAAGTATTTTCTTTAAATTAATTTTGTTGTCATTCAAAACAGATAAGCGCATCTTGATAGGTTTTGGAGCTAACAATCTCCCCTTTTTGATGATGACAAACCAATTCGAAGAAAATCTTTTGATGAGATATTGAAAAAAATATTACTGAAATATATGCATGATAGTTCATATTCTTTCAACTTTATCACTAAAAGAGATTTTCAGGAAGTTCTTTTCTTAAAGCATAATATGGATTATATAAAAGTATTTTTGGTCTTAAGTGACTTTAATCAAAGCTGATGTTATTTCTTTTTGAAGCATAGATCAGGCTTAATGCATTTTCTGAAAAGTATTAGAGCATAATGTCAAAGAGAAAAACATTTAAGCCATGGACATACAACCAGCTTGATCATGAAAAGATACTTTCTGAAGATCCATGTACTTGAAAGACCTTAATAGGTAATATTTCTGATATTTTATCTTGATTAGCCTTTTTATTCAGCACAACAGTATCCAACCATACCTTTTGAAAGCTCATTATTGTGAATATATACGAAAGATAAGAGCATATTCAAGGACATATATCAAGGTATGCATATAATATGTATCAAAGTAGATAGGGTATATGCATAATATGTAGACAGGCAGTAGAAAGCCAATATATATATATATATATATATCAAAGAGCGAAGAAGTATCAGAGCAAAGACAAAAAAAAAACTTTCAAAAGATGCTGAAAAACATGCTAAAGAAAAGATTTGAATAGACTTCCCCTTAATAATAGCTCCCCCTATATTTCACAACACAAATAGATTTTCTTCATCTATTTTCTTCTTCCCCTTTTGTCCTCAAAAAAAGAGGTGTGCTGGAAACTAGTAACACTATCATTAGCCCTGATGCCATACTTCACGAAGTATTTCCAGTAGCAGTGTTTCATGCCTCTGAGACATGGCTTCTAAATTATCTAAATGATTGTTGATGAAGCATTGTTCACACAACATCAATTGAACCTCCGTGTAGTTTGGCTATGTTGGTGGTGGTTGTTGGCTTAATGAAGGATCAACACCTTGAATAGGAGAAGGATAAGGTATAGTTGAAGCAGGAGGCTGTTTTGCCCTAAGAGGAGAAGCAGTAGTAGCAGACTCATTTTTTGAAGATGTTTCCGTCTTGGAAGAGAATTCTTATTCAGAGTCTGAGGTCATGCTATGATTACAAGGTGAACCCCCATATCTAATGATTATTTCAAGCCTCTTGTTGTCATCCGAACTATCCTCAAGAATGATTATTTTCTTTTTGCCTTTTTTGCCTTTAGCTTCTGTGGCTACTTTTTCAACAGCTGCATCTTTGATTCTTAAACATTGTCTCCTGACACCAGAGGAAGCAGCATCTATTGGTCTCTTTAGGGTTCTGAAAGAGTTAAAAGCATACCCTCCATTTGCGAGAGGGTAATGCAAGTATTAAAAAACTTTGGTGAGGAGAACCCTATAAGGAACAATAGTTGTTTTTTTTTCTCAGGAGAGATAGTAGTCAGCATATGATCAAATATTAATTTGGGCAAGTTAACTCTTCTTTTTGTTAACAAACAAAAGAGTAACATATAGTATATCCCAACAAATAGGTGGGTACTACCTAAACGAGGAAGCAAGGAGAACTGAATGACTGTAAAAACTTACTTGGAGTTTAGCTATGCTATAGTGATCTCACCCAGATGATATCTTGGAAATCTAGTGAGACATCTGGAGACCTTTTCTACTGAGACTCCAAGAGTTGTATACCAATCTTCCTTAGAAGAGCACCTAAGACCTTTGTTAGGAGCATTGATGACATTGGAGAGATCAGTGATGCTCAGCTCTATATCAACGTCTCTGATATACGAGGTCAACATAGAGTCAAAAACTTGAACCAACTGAGAGTAAAAGGCGGTGGCCATCCTAGTGAAGACTCGATTTGTTAGGTTGAGAAACCCTTCCCATTCCTGAAAAGAAAAGACTTCTAGGAGAAGGAGGACTTAAGCCATCAAGTCAAGAGTTAGCCTCTTGCTAGAAGTTATAGGTTGGTGAGATAAATTTTCTTGATAATAGTCCTGATGCATCAACTCATTAAACGTTTGAAGTGCTCCATAGTAGCGATGTAACCTGAGCAGTGCTTTTCTTTGGCCATATATGAGTGATGTGTGATATAAAAAAATATTGAAGCTTCGAAGAAGACAGAGGTTTAAGTAAACGGAGATTTATGAGAAGATGATATGGTTGGAGGTTTAGAGTTAGGATTTGAGGATGATGGTAAACAAGATGGTAACATATAAGAAGTGGGGGGTATTTAAGTAATGAGACATAGCTGACTGAAGGTAAAGCGACGTGGGAGAGAGAAACTAAAAAGAGAAGGAATTATCCTGCCCCATAATCCTTCTTCAAAAATAGAGATTTCTGACTCTAGAGAGCACTGTTTGAAGGGCTTTTTTTTCTGGACTTCTTTTCTCACTTTTTGACCCATTCTAGACTCATCCAAAAAATCTACATAAACTCATCTTCATATGCTGAAGCATTTTTCAATACGAATCTCAAGCTTTATAACTTTATCTCTTCTTTCTGATCAACCCATATACAATCTGAGATACCTGTCTTCTTTTTAATCTTCTATCAATATACCCGATCTTTCAAACTGAGATCTTTCATTTTAGGCTTCAGCTTGGGAGAGAAGAAGAGAGAGAGTAAGAAAGAGATGGTTTATCCATAAGAGATTATGCGATTTTGAAAATAATTAAGTTCAAAAGCTTTTTCAAAACACAAAATTGATCTTCAACTAATGGCTTTGTGAATATATCTGACACTTGGTTTTCAGTATCCACAAACATTAACTCAACATCTCCTTTTTGAACATGATTATGTATAAAATGATGTTTAATATCAATATACTTAGATCTAGAGTGCCGAATATGATTCTTTGCAAGATTTATAGCACTTGTATTATCATAATAGATAGGGATTTCAGAATGCCTCAAGTAATAATTTTTTAGCTGATTCCTTATCCATAACATCTAGGTGCAACAGTTTACAGCATCTACATATCCAGCTTCAGTAGTAGAGAGCGATTGTGTTTTGCTTTTTACATGACCATGTGATCAAACTTTCTCCAAAGAAGCAGTAGCAACCACTTGTGCTTTTCCTTTCAACTCTATTTCCAGCAAAGTCAGTATCATAGAATCCTACAATATCACAAGAAGTATTTTTCTTGTACCACAAGCCAATATTAGTAGTACTTGATAGATATCGAAGAATTCTTTTGACAGCATTAAGTATGATTGCTTGGGATTAGATTGAAATCTCGCACAAATTCCCACACTTAATTGAATGTCTGGTCTACTAGTAGTAAGATATAGTAGCGCATCGATTATTCCATGATAACTACTTTCTGATACTTTCTCACCATTTTCATCAACATCTATGATTTGATATGGATGTATAAGGGTACTCATTGGTTTTGCTTGATCCATATTAAACTTTTTCAATAAATTTTTTGCATATTTTTCTTGATGGATCAGAAGCCCTTCCTTTTATTGTTTTATTTGTAAACACAGGAATAACTTGAGTTCACCTATTATGCTCATCTCAAATTCACACTGCATTAATTTTGAAAACTTTCCACAAAGAAAATGGTCAGAAGCACCAAATATAATGTCATCAGCATATATTTGAACCACTAGAAAGTTATTATCTTGTTCAAGAGTAAAAAGAGTATAATCAACATTACCTCTTTTGAACCCATTCTTAAGCAAGAAGCGGTTCAGTCTATTATACCAAGCTCGTGGAGCTTGTTTTAGGCCATAAAGAGCCTTCATTAGCTTACAGACATGGTTGGGATGGTTTTCATTTTCAAAACTAGGAGGTTGTTTCACATATACTTCCTCAGAGAGAAATTCATTTAGAAACGTAGACTTGATATCCATTTGGTAGAGAGTGAGTCCCTTGTAGACAGCAAAAGCAAGTAGCATTCTAATAGCTTCAAGCTGAGCTACTAGTGCAAATATTTCACCATAGTTAATTCCCTCTTGTTGATTATAACCTTGTGTAACCAATCTTGCTTTGTTTCGGACAATTTTCCCCGCCTCATTGAGTTTATTCCTGAATACCCATTTTGTGCCAATGATTGTTTTTCCCTTTAGTTTTTCAATAAGAGTCTAAACTTTCCTTTTCTCAAATTGATCCAATTCTTCTTGCATAGCATCCACCCAACTTTGATCACTCAAAACTTCTTCAATGCACTCAGGTTCAATGGTGGAGATGAAAGCGTGGTTTGATGTATTTCTAAGGGATGATCTGGTTCTCACACCCTTAAAAATATCTCTAAGAACTTTGTTTTGAGAAACTGCTTTTAAATCAGAAACTCCCTTGTAGTTTCTTTGACTTTGAAGTTCTTCAGCTTCTCTTTCATCTTCAGATTGCTGTTTTTGATGATCAGAAATATCACTTTTTAATATTTTGGGACACTTGAGCAAATTTTATGAAATACTTGTGTTCTGGAGCTTATTTTCTGATGTTTTGTTTTCATCTTCTTGCTATCATAAGCGCCCTTTAGATTCATCTTTGCAAAGCTCTTTTCTAGATCTTCAAGATCATCAACAAAGTCCTTTCTGAGCTTTTTAAACTTCATATGAATGATCTCTTCTACGCATGATGTTCTCTTATTGTATACCCTATAGGCCCTAGACACAGAAGAGTAACCTAGGAAGATACTATCATCAGACTTTGGATCAAAAACTTGGTGAGTTTGTCTTTAGTGTTAAGAATAAAACATGATAAGCTGAAAATATGATATGTTGGGCTTTCTACCCTTTTACAGCTCAAAAGGAGTTTTCTTGAAAATTGGCCTAAGAAAGATTCTGTTTTGAATATAGTAAAAGGTATTTACTGCCTCTGCCCAAAATCCTTTTGACAAACCACTTTCTAACAACATTGTTCTAACCATTTCTTACAAGCTTCTATTTTTCCTTTCAGCTATCCCACTTTATTGGGGAGTTCTAGATGCAGAAAACTTGTGAAGAATGCCATGTTTTTCACAAAACTCATTAAAAATCTGATTCTCAAATTCTCCTCCATGATCAGATATGATAGTACTAATTTGAGAATATTTTTCAATATAAACTCGTTTTGTAAAAACTTTGAATCTTTCAAAAACTTCATCCTTAGAATTTAGAAAGATAACCCATGTAAATCTGGAGTAATTGTCCATTATAACAAGGCAATATTTCTTTTTAGCTAGACTTGCAGCCTTGGTAGGACCAAAGAGATCCATATGTAAAAGTTCAAGTGGTTTAGTGGTTGAAACCACATACTTGTTATAGGAAGAAGCTTTAGTTTGCTTGGCCTTTTCACATAAGTCACAAGTTAAGTCCTTTTCAAATGTGATATTTGGAAGGCCTTTAGCAAGCTCTTTCTGAGAGATCTCAGAAATGAGCTTCATATGAGCATGCCTAAGCTTCTTATGACATAACCACTTATCATCTGTGAAGGAAGCGAGACATTTTACTTTTGATCTTTCAGATCATCCAAGGATAACAAATATGTGTTATCATTCTTCTTTTCAGATAAAATTACTTGTTCTGAAGTGGGACTTACTACTTTGCATGTATGAGGATTAAATATAACATTAAAGCCTTGGTCACAAAACCGACTGATACTTAACAAGTTGTGAGCCAGACCATTAACTAGAAAGATATTAGAAATTTGGTGAGAATTATCCTTACCAACATCCCCCATGCCTATAACCTTAGCTTTACCTCCATCTGTGAACTTACTGATCTCGAGTTCTTAGGTCGCAGATTTCTAAACCATTTTCTTGATTCGGACATGTGCCTTAAACAACCACTGTCCATGTACTATTTGTTTTCAAGTCCAACATGCGTCCTTAGGCAGACCTGCAATGAGCACATTTTTCACTTTAGGTACCCATATTCTCTTGGGTCCTCTTGACTTCGTTTGAAAAGAAGGTTGTCCAACCTTTTTGACAAACTTCCTTTTCATGAAGCATTTGTCAGGTGGATGTCCCTTCTTAAAATAGATAGTACATAAAGCTTTTCTTTTATCTTTCTGGAAGAAAGTCAGTTTTCCTTTTTCATTAAACTCTTCTTCATATCCCTGTCAAGTCTTTTGAAAATATGGCCTCTAACCACCAAGCATTAGGCCAAGATTCCTTGATCCATTTACTATCTTTTCAGGGTCAGATCTAAGAAGCTTCGAACTCTTTCAAGCTAAAAAATAACCTTCTGAGTATGTTCATTTTTATTTTCAACTTCAAATTCTAAGGCATTGACTTTTATGTTTAAAACTTTGTTTTCACCTTTCAGTTCTTCATTTTCAAGCCTTAGATTCTCAGCTTCAGATTTGGCCTTTTTGAGTTTCAAAATGATTTTCTTATGTTCCTTCTTCACACTGAGATAATATGAAGAAAGAGTTTGAGAATATTCAAGCAATTCTTCATAGAAAGACAAAAGTTCATCATATGAAATATCAGTATTATTTACCTCAAATTCACTTTCTGATGAATATCCAGCCATAAAGCACATATTAGCAATATCCATTTCCTTTTGATCTTCTATCTTTCCTTGTCTTCCTCTGATTTGCTATAGGTGGCCAGCATGCCCTTTTTCTTTGGTATGAATCTTTTCTGTTGGCTTTTAAGTTTGGGACAGTTTGGTCTGAGATGACCTTTCTCTCTGCACTGAAAACAGATAACACCTTCAAGCTTCAGCTTGCCTTTTCTGTCCTTTCTGAAGTTGATATCTCTTCTCTTCTTCATTTTTCCTTTCCAGACTTCAGACATTTTCCTTACAAGCATGGAAAGCTTGTTTCCATTTTCTTCATTTGACTCATCATCAGTCTCATTCTCCTTATTAGAGGCTTTAGCAACTTTCATTTCCTTAGCTTTAAACATTTTTTGATTAGACGATTTCAACGCCATAGGCTTGTTCTTTTTGTTGGATTCATCATGCATTTCAGAAAGCACAACTCCATGAGTTTTAAGTGACCCATTAAGTGCATCCAGGCCAAAAGTTTCAAGGTCCTTTGCCTTAGTAATGGTTGTGATCTCAAGTTGCCTTTTTGCAAGGAAGCTCCTTAAGATTTTTCTAACCATTTTCGAGTTAGAATATCTTTTTCCTAGACCCTTTAGTTGGTTTACAATATGCATAAACCTTGTGGTCATTTCATCAATATTTTCTTGATCTGTCATTTTAAGCAGTTCATATTGATGGACCAACATACTGGTCTTAGTTTCTTTCACTTTGTCGGTCCCTTTATACAGAATATGCAGTCTATCCCATATTTCTTTTGCCATATCACAAGCAACGATTTTGTCATATTCAGTTTTGCTTAGTGCACACATGAGTAGGTACTTGGGTTTTGAGTTCAATTGAACTCTAGCTTTTTGTTGCTTTGTCCACCTACTCCTTGGAATTTCTCTAGATAATGAAGGTGCATTATCTGTTCATGGAGCTTCCTCCTTTGGAATAAAATCTCTTTCTTGAATAATTTTCCACAAGTCAAGACTTGCATATTTTATAAATAGCTCCATTTTGTCCCTCCAGTATGCATAATCTCCACCATCAAAAAATGGTGGTCTGTTGATGGAGTTACCTTCAACAATGTGAATATTTTGTGTCATTTGTTCTTTAGATCTTTATCCTCTACAATCGTTACATTGCTTAACCCCTTAAAGGCCAAGCTTTGATGCCACTTGTAGGTAGAAAAGCACATGAGAAGGGAGGGTTGAATCATACTTTGCCTTTTCTTTCATTAGTGAAATTCTAAAAAGCTTTATCAAAAGCTACCAAGTTATGAACTTGTAGCACAACGGAAAAATCTGTTAGATACTTCAGAAAATGAACTTTCTGAACTAAACAAGTAATTGAAAAATGTAAGATAGTATTTTTAAAACAGATACCGATACAAGAACAGATATGGAAATAAAATAAGAGATGAAGGGAAAAGAAGATTCAACACAGGAGATTTTATATTGATTCGGCCAAACCTGCTTACATCCAGTTCTCACAGATAACCCCTACTGTCACAAATCAAGTAATTATTCACCAGCCTCTTCAAGCTGAACTAAGTGGTTTTGCACTAGCCTCTCCAAGTTAACAAACCATGATAAGTAAAACGCTCTTACTATCATGTTGCAAATAGTATTTGACAAGCCCCTTCAAGCTATATCACACTGATCTCTTCCGGATCAAAGATACAAAGGTTATATATTTGGGTTGTCACTCAAACTAACTTACACTCAAGATTTCTTTGGATATACAATGAAAATTCTTGGAAATACTTGAATGACTTCTTTCTAGATATTCTTCCTTAGAAGAACATATTTTCAATGAAAGATATAGAAAGAAGATTTTATGAACAAGGAAAGGATTACAAGCAGTACTGAATATTACAGAAGAATGAAGGATGTAGAAAGAATGTTACAGCTAAATTTCTTTTTTTCTATTGTTATTTCTTTCAAGGCAATATTTGCAGCTTTATCCTTTTTCTTTCATGTTTTTGTCCTTAAAGGCAATTACCAAGTGAACGCTTTTAGTATTTTATTGCTTGCACACATTTCTTTTTCTGGCACAAAATAAAAATGAGCTCATTAAGCGACCATTTGTCCTTGTGGCACTTGTAACTAACCTAAGATTGACAAAACTATCCTAAACGAGTAATCAAAGCTAATTGCATGAGTATACCATGAGATAACTATAACTTTAATGCCTTTAGTTTTCAAACAAAATGAGATATCTCCATGATATACTCCCTTAGGTTAACTCTAACTTTAATGCCTTTAAATTTGAGACAAAATGAGACATCTCCTTGATATACTCCCTTTGATTTTATTTTCCTTTATACTTTATTGAAAACAAGCTTGACAAAATCATGCTTGTTCTAACCTTATCTCTTTTAATGAACCTTTTTTTTCTCTTGTTTCCTTAAGAAAATCCTTGGCATTGAATACCGAATACCTTTCTTGGACATATTGTCCTTTAATGTTTTTTGGTATTTATATTTCATGGTCATAAGACTCATGCAATTTGAACGACCCAATTTCTCAAAGCTATCCTTTTTTAAGTCTTTATTGAAACTTTTATCCATAAGAGTACCGATTGTTCAATCCCTAGCGCACAATCTAGATCTATGTTGTCAAGAATGATTGTTACGTTCTCTTTCCATTCCTTAAAGTTGGTCTCATTTAATCTAGTAATAGACTAATACTGGTAGTCACAACAGAAGCAGATATACTTTTAAAATTAGAACAAAACAACATATTCACATAAATTCCACAAATTCAAATAATGGTAAGGCCCATCACAAAATACCTAACACAATATTAATATTTAGCCTTTGGACATAAATATTATCTTGTAAGTGGTACTATAAATGCAATAACTAGTATAGATAGTAAATTATATCAAACAATAAGTCTATCTCTGGATCGAGTTATTGTTCATATAAGACTTAATAATGATCACATAGTCATAACCACAACTACACATATAATTCGGTTAGGCCGGTTGACATTCGCATGAATTATTTATGTAATAATAAGCCTATCTTTGGATCAAATCATTGTACACATAAACCTAATAATTACCATATATTGATTACCACAAGTGTGTGCTTGTGATTCGGCCAAATACATATATTCTTTTGGGCTGATCAATATTCATAGGAATCACGTCCTCATAATTATCCTTTTGTTTCAAAATAATTTGACTTAGACAAGAGAGGAAACTTTGGTAGCATGTTGTTTCAGTCCGTTCATTACAAAACATGTAGAGTTGTTACCAAATTCCCAATGTAACAAGAATTGAATATACATATGTTCTCAATGCAATTAAAATAATTAAGAAAAAGTAATATGTAATGTGCTCCATAAAAAAAGACTATGTATAAAGTACTCCAAATATTATATAGTTAAATTGTTATTTGTAAGTAAACAAATAATTAAATCTTTTAATGAATCTATCAACATGCCAAAAGAAAATCCAAATAAAAGGCAAAACATGCATGCCAAATATAAGTTATTCCACTTTTTATTTTCAAGCCTAAACAGAAATCCAAATATCAACAAAAGTGAAATAAATTATCTCTCAATGATTCAATCATGGGTAGCTCTGATACCACTTGTTAAAAATTTAGTTCTTTATAATCTAGGATCATCTATGTTAAATCATGAAGAAATTGGAAGACTAGATGCGGAAGCATACCTGAACATCCATCAAAACTAACTAGTGTTTGGATATGCAGTTCTTAATCTTCCAAGTTAATATATATCTTTCAGAGATGGGGGCTCTTTTTCTTTTTTTTTTTTTCCAATAATGAGATGTCAAGAAAAGAAGCATATGTATAAGTTGAGAACCATAACCTTTTATAACTCTGTAAATCCTAGTTTTTAATTCATTCAGTCATAAAATTAGTAATTGGGTAACATAATATCTACATAATAATTTCATATTTAGCACGATGATTTAGACCCCATTACCTGGTCCTTATCATATCACTTCAATTTAAGTCAAATTTTATAATAGTACACAATATATAATTATATATATAAGTACACAAATTTTTACATTTTCATTTTTAATTTGGATTATGTTGTATAAGTTGTATTTGTTATTATGAATATTTATATTTCAAATTTTGAAGTATTTTTTAAATTTTCTCTTTTGGATTTATTTAAAAAAAACTTTTAATTTAAAACTAGTACATACACTAGCCAATCCGATCTTCTAAATTAGTCTAGAACATCACTACACAAATAAAACTAATGCATCATATAAATTTTGTTTGTCCTATATTCATGAAAAGCAAAAATCATGTTCAAAATGGAAATAACAGCCGCTAGCGAAAGATCATTATTAGGGCATAGGGGGCAACCGCCCACCAATTTCTTTTTTTACTATATATAAATATATGTGTGTTGTTCCAAAAATTTACTATATAATTATATTTAATTATTGTGATTATTAGGGAGTTAATGTACCTTAGAGTAAATCTACAATTTAATTCCTCAAAGACTTTTGTTTAGACACTTTTACCCTTAAAAAGTTAAATGCATATTTTTTTGGTGTACAAACACATATACTTTAATCCTCAAAAGATTTCACATTATCATATATTAATTTCTGAATAAGAAAATCATATCAATATTGGTATTTAAAATATTAAATGTATATACTTTCATTCTCAAAAGATTTAATGTTATAACATATAAATATTAGTACATTAAAAATCAATTTGTTTAGGGACCAAAGATATGTTAAATGTAGAATATATCAAGGAATGATATGTTGAAAATCAACATTTCACAATACAAAAATAAAAAATCAATATTTTAGGAAGTAATGTGTGTATAATTTTCCTATTATAGAGATTGATGTATTTGACAAAAAAGAAATTTAGGATTAAAATGTATGGAATTAATCTTTTAAGGACTAAAGTATTAAAACAAAAAAAAAATTTAGGGACCTAAGCATAGATATATACTATATATTTTATATAAGATGAAAAAAGTCCACTAATATATAATAAGCCTAAGAATTTTTCAAATAATTTCACTTAATTTTCTACTATCCACACCCTTCTCAAAAGTCAAAAGAGACACTACAACAAATAAGCTCAAAGGCAACGTTTCAAAAGCGTTGCCTAAACCCTTAAAAAACGTTGCCTTTTCTCAAAGGCAATGCTTTTCGAGCAAAGACAACGTTTTTCAATATTGGCGTTACCTTTTCTCTAAGGCAACGGTTGACAGTCAAAAGGCAATGGTTTGGTAAAAAAAAGCGTTGCCTTTATTGCATCAAAGACAATGTTTTTTTGCTAATCAAAGGCAATGGTTTTTTCACCATGTCTGTGTTGCATTTTATTCCAATTTAACACAACGCTTATAAAGCATTGCCTTTGATGCAATAAAGGCAACGATTTTTACACCCTTTATGTGTTCCCTTTTATTCCAACTTAAGATAACGCTTTATAAAGCATTGCCTTTGATGCAATGAAGGCAACATTTTTTACACCCTTTATGCGTTGCATTTTATTCGAACTTAAGGCAACGCTTTATAAGTGTTGCCTTTGATGCAATAAAGGCAACGACTTTTATACCCTTCACGCATTGTATTTTATTCCAAGTTAAGACAACAGTTTATAAACATTGCCTTTTCTATGGTTAAAGGCAACAGTTTTCTCCTTACGTTTTTTTATTATTTAGGCAACTCATACAAGACGTTGCCTTTTCTCTAGTTAAAGCCAACTTTTAGGCAACTTATTCAAAGCGTTGCATTTTCTAACATTTTAGCCATTAATTAAAAATGAACCCTTTTCTTAATATCAAATAAAACTATATATAACCTTTTCAATAAAATTAATTAAAAACCACCGTAATTTTGAACAAAAAATTAATTAACCTGTTGAAATTCATAAACAAAATAAACTATCGTTAAATAATCAACTAAGTAAAAAACTAAATAATCTTAAGCATATATAATAATCCATAATATTGGTTGATACAAGTCTAAATAGAAATAAGTCTAACTTCAAACCAAAATAGACAAAGTGATTATATGTAGTTCACAAAATTAAAGGACATTAGTTCTAAGAACTTAACACAAAACAAAATTTCTACAATAATCACATCCATTGCATGTTTTATGTCCTTTGTATTAGTCCTCCTCTCAGCCTACCTGAGTTGCACATGCATTAAGCTCAATCTGCAATATAAACCTACTAATTAAAAATCAAAATATTATCAAGCTTAATTTATTGAACAACTATATTTACATAAAACTGTAATATGTCAAATACCAATATATATACCAAATCCTAAAGTTCTTGCACATCTTACAACAAAAATAATGGAAACTCACTGACAACAACTTAAACAGAACAACAAATCATAATGATCACCTAGATCTTGACTTTTGAAAAGCAATATATACATAACTATCAATTTGATTCTATAATCCAGCACCAGCAAATGCTCAACCACTTGGAAGTTGGGTAATAGAAGTGGACTGAACCATAATAAGTCTTTCAATGTCTAGGCTCCAAATGGAATACCAAGTAACCAAACCCAGTATATAAAGATCAGCATAGCTAATAAGCAACCAAAAAATTCTAATACTTATTAAAGACATTGACATGAACATACCTTTGGCTCTTTGTGTAATATATAGGAATAAAAAACTACTCATTTTCACTTTTTCCTCTATATTATTTGGTGCTAAGGTGAGATGGACATGCGTCCACGCCCAAAAAAATGAAGACCCCAAGAATAGAGCAACCAAAATAAGGAAAAAAAAAGGAAAAGCAAAGAAAGACAAGTATTTATTGTGTTTCTTTTTTGCAACTTTATTCACCATACCTAATCATGATTTGGAATATCAGTTGATGTAGAGGAAAGCCTATTCCCATTAGGTGGAGAGGATTGTTTTGCTCGCAATGCAGCTAGTGTTTCTTCAATATTCAAATTTGAGTTGCTTTGTTACACTAAAACATGAATAAGATCTTGTAATCCTTGCACCTTGTCATTTGTTTCTTCAACCTTGCCATTTGTTTCTTTACGTTTACTTTGCCATGATTCCTTTTCTGAGGCATGTTGTTCTTTAAGTTCATTAATTTCTTTATTCTTCTTCAAAGAATGTTTTGTAACTATTCTCCCAAAGCATCGGACTCGACCTGGTCTCTCTTTGCCAAACAGTGCTTGGAATGCATCCTCAGGAGTTTCACTAACATTTTGGTGATCTTTGAGTTCTGTCTATTAACAAAAAACATATTTGATAATAACACAGCATTAAAATAACAAATATTGACATAAACCTTAGATTTACTTACAATTACAACTTGTGTTTTCCTATTCAAATATCAGATCGGTCATCATAATAAAATATGTTAATCAAAGTGGAAATACTACAATGTTGTAAGACATCGAAAGCTAATTAGTTAATCAAAGTGGAAAAATTTCCAAGCTTTATGTTTTCTCAGTCATTTCTTTTCTTTTCACCTAACTTAACTCTACTTTTCCATTGCAAATAATGAAAAAAATATAGTTCAATCACAATTCTTAAACTAAGCAACTCAACCATCTTGCAGGTATGTGTCCTAGTCAAACTCCCAAATGTCATGGAAGACACTACTAATCTCAAGATTATGTGGTAATTTCTCTTTCCCCCAAATTGTTTGATCCAAATATTAACTTTGTGTAATTTTGATAATGAGCAATTTTGTTTAGAAACAAAACAATAGAGAACAAATTACTACAATTTTCTAAACAATATTTCACTTTGATATAAAATTCACAGTTTACTGTGCGATGGTCTAAGCTATGAACCTTATCATAGAAATATATTTTATCATTCAAGTTCAAGACTATTTAGCTAAGAGGAATTCTTAATTCCACCATTATGAGAGGTGCATATCTTGTTACCCAACATAATCTAAACAACTGAAAACTCAAGTTCCATGCGTGTTTCTAAGGGGTACAATCTGTGAAAACTCAACTCTTGTTACACATCATATCGTGTTATCACAGAACCATTTGTATTTCTGAATCAAGTTCCTTTGTTACCCATTTGATGATAACATAACATTAAAATAACAAATATTGACATAAACATTAGATTTACTTACAACTATAACTTGTGTTTCTGTATTAAGTTCCTTCTTTTTGTCCCATGCGAGTTGCAACAAACACATCAGATTGTGTTGGTTCTTCTTTGTTCTCACTGATTTTGCGCCAAAAAAATGAAAATTGAAAGCATAAAACATGATTTAACTCTAGATAAAATATTAATAGGAATGAAATTAAAGGAACAATATTCACAGAAGTTCATATGATATTACCAATCCAACAGGCACTCTTCGAAAATTAATAGGCCCCATTAGATGCCTCCATTTTTGTCTTTTACAATTTTCAAAATTTGCATCACACATGGACTATGCTCCAACAAAATAGTTAGAATCAAATATAATAAATTCAACGAATTCTTTTTAAAGAAAGACAAATGCAATAAATACTTAAATCAATGATCTACCACTCACTTTGACACTCGGAAGACTCCAATATGTAATCAGCTTTTTGAACTGGACTACTAGAATATTTGGAGGATGATTTTTCAATATATCTTGCACTTTGTCATAAATGTCAAAATGATTCTTCTTGATATGAGTCTTGTGTCGCTTCCAAGCTTCTCGAATGCCATCCATCAGCCATTTCTTTCCTTTTATTGGAATGATGAATTTGGACTAACCAAAAGTACATAATACACGTTACAACTAGTAAGAAAGACTGAGTAAAAAATTAAACTCAAAAATAATATATTCTTACGCAAACATATGCCCACAAGTGTTTTTTGATTTCTTTCGGTACAACAAGCCAATTGGTGTACATCAAACTGATGAACTCTTGATTTCTTCCCAATGTTCCCAAAAAGTGGGTTAAGTCATTGACCTTTTTTTTCAGTTGGCCCCACAGCTTGTTCATTATGAAAGGTCACCTCTTTTCTTTCTTCCAAAGTTCTTGAATGGATATGTTTGCATGTAGTTTTTTCTCTAGTCTTTTTCTTATTTGAGATATCTGCAAACCATTTAAAAGTTCATGTAATCAAAGAACCTATAATGTCAGCAAATTCAGCACTTTAATTGGTATTTTAATAGCTAAATAAAGCATGAAGATATATGAAAACTGAAAAAAGAATGAAGTGAAGATTATAAGGTTATACACTACCTTCAACTGAGCTAGTCTCCATAACTTGATCTATATCATGGTCAAAAATACCAAGCTCTTCTTCATCATTAAGACCATCATCCTTTAATAAGTGATTGTTTTCTCTATCATTAGGGGATGGTATGGATCCAACATCATCAACCATTGGTTGAGGAATAGGTTGCTTTTTTTCTTCTACATGTATCCCTTATTTTGCTAGAAATTCATCAAGACTCATTACTGGGTTGACCTACTTCTTTTTGACCTTCTTAGGATCTTGCTGCTCTTGAATAGATGCATCAAGTGCAGTCACATTCCTTATCCTATTTAATTTCCTAGGTAGATTGACTTCCTCTTTATCATTGTTGTGCTCTTGGTTTCGAGAAGATCTTGTAGCTTAAGTCAACTTTTTCCATGGGTTGGCTATTCTTGCTTTCCTTTTGAGTGCACTATTTTTTAGCATGCATGGAATTCAGATTACTTTGTCCTTGACAAGCATCCATACAAGGCATAGCCTGCTTCCTTTTATAAGTCTCCATTGCTTTATTTTGCATAGACTCTTTCTTGTTGCTTTCATTCAACTCCTTTTGAATTGCTTCAAGCTTTTTGTTGCTTGCATCTAGATGCTTTTGAACTAGAGCATTGCTTGATCGAAAATTGAGGTATGAACCAACTTCTTTACTCTTTATAGGACTTCAAAACTGCTTTACCAATCTTCTTTTTTTGTGAGCAGCTCCTTGATCCATTCTTGTTACTGAAAATAATACAAATAAATTTGAAACAGGATCAAAACTCATGGACATGCACTCTTCCAAGAAAAGGGCATTGAATTCTCAAAGCCAAGAACTTCCTCTTCATGAAATTTTCTGAGAAACAGTTTAGTATGAGTGTCCTACCTTCTAAAGATACAATACAACATATGCTACATAGCAACAACCATATCTAATTGATTGCAATATGTTTAATCAGTCATTATATTGCTATTTAAAATTAAGGAGTGAAATGCTTCACCATTGTTCCACCCAAGTATAGTCATGATCAATGCACTCAGCACCAGCAGATGTATGTAATGAGTAGTATGTTGTCTGAAATATCAAAGAAAACAGAGATCAATTCAGAACCACCTCATATCTTTATTTAACTCAATTGAATGAGAACATCAATTCATATCAAACAGTAGCATTTGATTGTACTTCAATTGTATCTACAGCAGCCATATCAATGCAAGTCTAAGTTAAAAAAAATTGCAAAAACTGCATAAATATTGATCTAAACGTAACATGAAGCAAGCCCTTTGATGACAGAGGGAAAGAACTTTTCAATCTGCTAACCCAGGAAGCACAAATTAAGGTCTCAGTTCATCCCAGTCAAATAGTAGCAACATCACAATATTAATATATGCCTACACAGAGAACCAATTTGATGCAAACTAAGTGAAAGCGGCAGCACCAAAAACAGCCCAAATATAATGAATAAAGGAATTCAACAATTTCCAACCAGGTACTACTTAAGCCTCCCTTTTTCCCCAAAGAATTTAGTTTCAAACAACAACAAGGATGAACAAAAAGTAAAAACCCACATCAATTTCAAAAAATGGATCATAACCATGATTTTCCTCTGCTATACATAACTAAAAAAGATGAAGATATCAATTTATAAGGTCAAGCTTTTCTTTGTTGGTACATAAGCAATTTATAATATATTCTTTCAATCATAAAACAGTACTCTAGTCAAGTTAGTATTAATTATCACATACTGAATTATATACCATATACTAAGAAGAAGCACTGGATGGTAAATCACTTGTACCTCTTTTTTTGAGTTCCTCAAGTGATACACCAGCTATATCTTAATCTAGAGACCTCTTTGCAATGTAAGTACTGCTACTAGGAGTTCTAAATTAGCTCCTGCATAAAAATTACAACACAAATTTAATTATGATCACAAGAATAACACAATGCAATGCTAAAAGAATCATTCATGTAAAATTTTATGAATCCTAAAGCAAATAAGACACATTGAAGTTGTACCAATCAATGAAGGAAATAAATCATTCAGAGGTTTCAAAATCTGAATATTCTTTCGATTCTGTTTCGTGTTCTAGGGAAAAAAGCACTTCTTTAGTCACATCAACAAGAGCTACAGGTAAATCATTCCTCACCAAGTTAACTTCACCATTATCGTTGGGTATAGAAGGACCCACTGAATGAGCAAATGGCACATTTTCATAAATGACTTGGACATCATTGCCAATTGCATCACCTATGCTAAACAAGTCCCTTGGAACATTCTTCCTAGCGTAGTATTTATTTTGATCAAATGGATCTCGTACATAGAAGCATTGGTGTACTTGAGATGCTAGCACAAAAGGCTTATTCCCATAGCAATTTTTGTTAAAGTAAACATATGTGTCACCATAACTATCTTCCTTAGCCTCATACCAATCACACTTAAACACCACAACCTTAAAATTGCCATAGTAATCTAACTCAATTATATCTGTTAGTCTGCCATAATAAGTTAGATTTGCATGAACTAGATTTACATCCTTTGAGCTTGTAAAGCTTGCAGTGAGAGCAACTAAAGTGACACCACTATTTTGTGTTTTGCGTCTTGCTTCACGATGCATGGTATAGAATCTATATCCATTTATGAGATACCCAGAATATCTTTTAGCAATTATGTTTGGCCTTCTAGACAACTCTTTTATTTAATGTGGAACATCATCTTGCATAGCACGAGTTTCAAACCATTGGGGAAAGTCTTGGCTATGGCTTTTAGCTTTACTCCATTTGGATCCTCCTTGTTGATTACAAACTTCAATTTCATGCTCTCTAAATAGAAAAATATTATTAGTTCTTACTGAAGGACAAATTTAAACTAATTTCAAATAAGCTAAGAAAGAAGACATACTACAATTGATATAGTAACGTACCTAATAAATTCTTGAACTTCATTGCAATTATTTAATATGTAACCATATATTTGGCTTCGAGACTTAGCATCTAGAAGGAAAGGATCACCTTTCTTCCTTCTTAAAAGACAACCTTTGTTGGGAAACACATCTGGAAATGAATTTGAAGTTTCCATTCCATTAAGACTAATGTCATCATTGTTTCGAGGTCTTCTATTAAATCTTGTTTGAACCCCTTCACGTAAATAACGTGAGCAAAAGATCAAACATTCTTCGACTAAATAAGCCTCTGCAATTGATCCTTCTAGATGAATTTTGTTGCGAACAAATGACTTCAAAATGCGTATATATCTTTTTAGAGGATACATCCATCAAAATTGAACCGGGCCACTTAATCTCACCTCATTGGCTAAATGAATAGGCAAATGAATCATTATGTCAAAAAAAGAAGGAGGAAAGACCCTCTCCAATTGGCATAGTATTTCAATAATCTCTGCTTCTAAACGATCTATCTCTTTTAGTATGATAACTTTTTGACACAATTGATGAAATAAAGATCCAAGTCGAATCAAAGGGATAGGAACTTGATCAGGAAGTATGCTTTTGATCGGTATTTCAAGAAAATAATGTAACATGAAATAGGCATCATGGGTCTTGTAACCAGAAATTTTTCTTTCAGCAAGTTGCACACATCGAGAGATGTTAGAGGCACTATTATCAGGGAGCTTTGCTATTTTCAAGACCCCACAGAAAATAGATTTATCTGCATTTGTCATGGAGAAACATGCTTTTGCTAACTTAGCTTTTTTTCCATCCTTTGTTTCTTTTGGATGAAGGTTCTTTTGAATGCCCATATCTTGTAAGTCATATCGAGCATTCGCAGAATCTTTTGACTTACCAGAAATATCCAAGAGTGTTCCAATTATGTTGTCAACTAAGTTCTTTTCTATGTGCATGACATCAAGGTTATGTTGTGATGTGTTTTGTTGCCAATAAGGCAAGTCAAAAAAGATTGGCCTTTTCTTCCACAATCCATCATTTGATTTTTTTTTCTTTTTTTCCAAATGAATTATTCATATTTTTTAACTAATTGAAAACTTCAGTGCCCTTTAGAAACTGCGGAGGAGGCCTATGTTCTGAGTTTCCATTAAGTGACCTTTTGTTAGCTCTCCAAGGATGATCCTCAGGCAAAAAGACACGATGATCCATATAACACATCTTGCGACTGTATTTGAGATATGTTGAACAAGTCCCATAATTACAACAAGGGCAAGCAAACTTTCCTTTCTTACCCCAACCAAATAATATTGCACATATGGGGAAATCACTAATTGTCCATAAAAAAGCTGCTCGTATTTGAAAGGTTTGATCTCTTGACGCATCATATGTTTTTACCCTAAGCTCCCATAACTCCTTCAACTCTTCTATCAAAGGCTGCAGATAAATTCAATATCATTTCCATGTGATCGAGGTCCATGGATTAGCAAAGAAAGCATACAATATTTTGGTTTCATGCACATCTAAGGTGGAATATTATATGCTATCAAGACAATAGGCCATGTGCTATAAGATATGCTCATGGTTTGAAATGGATTGAATCCATCACTTGCCAAGCCAAGTCTCAAGTTGGAGAGTCCACAGGAAAATCTAGATGAAAGTTATCAAAGTCTTTCCATGACTTCCCATCAGCAGGATGCCTCAATTTCCCATCTTTAGAACACTCTTCATCATGCCACCTCAAGGTATCAGCTGTCTTTGAACACATAAAAAGTCTTTGGAGCCTTGAAATTAAGGGGAAGTGTCTCAAGGTTTCAGCAGGAATGTCGTGAGCTTTTTTGGAAGGCACAACATCATTGTCAACTACAAGATATTGAATCCAATGAAAAGCTCCACAATCATGGCAAGATGTATCTTTCTCATGCTCTTTCCAGTATAATATACAATCATTTGGACATGCATCAATCTTTTTATAGTCAAGACCTAAGTCTTTAATCGTAGTCTTGGCTTTATTGCAAGAAGAAGGAATATTTAAGTTAGGAATAGCCTCTTTCAATAACTCCAAGAGGGAAGTAAAGGAGGCATTGCTCCACCCATGTAAATATTTCAACAAATATAATCTAATAGTGAAAGATAATGTAGAGAATCCTTCACAACCAAGATATAGTTCTTTACTGGCCTCTTCAACCAAGTTATAAAACTCCTTTGCATCTTCATTCAAACCTTCGTGAATTCCTTCAGCTTGTACTGCATCTCTAAATCTATCATTTAGCAAGCCTTCAATGTCTTCATGTAAATTGGTTTCATCATCAATGTCACTATCAACATCCATGCCTATTACACTTTTCCCATGGTTAACCCATCTTGTATAACCTTCAACAAACCCAAAGCATATCAAATGATCATAAACTTTGTTTCTTTGATACCAATAAATGTTGCAGCACTTTGTACACAGACATTGGGTTTCCTCTCCCTGAGGATTTCAAATAGAACAAGCAAAGTCCAAGAAGCTCTTAACACTATCAATAAACTCTTTGTTATGCCTTGGTAAACTCATCCAAATCTTGGATATATCTTAAGAAAACCTATTTATTCAAATAATGTTATTAACACTTCAACTACATACTTAAATAGTATTAGTAACTAATCCTCAAATAAATACTATTAATAACTGCCTAAAAAAATTAATAGACTCACTAATTTTTAACCCAATACTCTAGAACATATTTAGGTTAATCATTAGTCTATTACGTCATAATTTCCTTTTTACTTTAAAATACTTGACAGAAAATACAGGTAATTTTTTTTTGAATTGAAAAAGCAAAGTAAGAGCTGCGCGACATGACGAATGTTGAAGCATAAGAGGAATAAACCACAAGTCCAAATAAACACATCATGAACATTCGGTCACAAAACACGTAATGGCACAGCATAATAAAACAAACGGCATAAGTGGATATATATATATTATGCCCACCCAAGAAAGGCGGGACTTAGTTTAGTACAACATAAAGCGAATACAACTGAAATGGAAATACATGGAAAGTGAAAGTACAACAGTAACCACAAAAAGAAACTCTCCTACTCTAGTGCGCCTACAAATAGATAACCATAAGGCAAAATGAGGCTATCCTGGTCTAGTCACAGCTCGGGCACCAGGGCACGACTGTCGTCTCCCACTGGGCTATCTCTGTAGGGGTAGCTATACGTTACATCGGCCGGGCATGAGCTCCACGGCGAGGAATCATCCTCACCCGTCCTCTATGTATCGGCTGAGTGACAGAAACCTCGCTACCCTCCCCAAAGTCCATAGGCATAGTACGGGAGGATCCCTCGGAAGGTACCTAAGTGGGAGAGTCCTCTGAAGGGTCCGTCTCGAAGAATGATGAGGGGGAGCGGGGAACATACTGCGGGTAGTCCCGGATAGCAGAAGCTGTCGGTCGGGTGCGGTGGATCCGCTCCTCTAGAGGGCGTGCGCGCTCGAACACGAAGTCGTCACCGAATGGTGAGGCAGGAGAGAATCAGTGAGTATGTACAGGGTGACTGAAGGGCCGTCCAACGAACATGAATACACGAACGACACAGCGACCCACAAAATGGTATGACCCGTGGTCCGGATCATGATGCACCTCCCATGTCGGGGTGTCCACAAAAATCACGAACGTCGCCATCTGAAGACGTGACGGAAGGAAAAGATAGAGGGAGTGAGAATCTTGCTAAAGAATCTCAGTAGGGCCTCCTACTACCTAAGTGTCATAATCTACTCCTCAAGAACCTTGGGTTTAGTGTATGAAATAAGTGAGCATGCAACAAGTTCATTTTAAGCTTCTAAACATAGTTAGCCAAGGTCCATTCATTTTAGAATGATTCTTAATGTCATGGATGCAACATATTAAAGAATGTATGCATGGCACTACTTAATGCAAGAATATTCATCATAACATCAAGTAACATCATAATAGTGGCATAAAGTGGCAATTGAAATCTCAGGTGGGAAAACTTTGTGACATAATCATCATACTTTACTTTCCCATGGGGCCACCCTAAAAAGACATTCGTTCTGGGGGTGCTCAGTCGAACCGGTGTCACCCAGAACGTGTCACATCTCTAGGTTATGAGCTCATACCTAACTAGTCGTCACTAGTTCTTACTTATCCCTTACTGATAAACGTATCATAAATAAATCCCGACTCTCTAGTACAGGCTTAGGGGGCATTTTCTTGGGGGTGCTCGGCCGAACCGGTGTCACCTAAGAATATATCTTGGTACTGATGTCACATGAGTTCTTGGAGGTGCTCGGCCGAACCGGGGTCATCCAAGAACACATCTTAGTACCCCATCTCTTTTAAAGAAAATCTCATAGGTTTTTCAAAAACGTTTCTAAGTCCCCAAATTTGTCGAAAATTCGGCAGCATAACAGCAGCACTCCAGATTTCCTCCAAATTTGCTTTATGCCACGTAAACAAATAGAACATGTATCGTCAATCATAATTTCATACGTTGACATGATCATTCTCAAATAAAACATACATCCTTGTGTGACATGAAAACTCTTTATATTCTTGAACTTACGGTATCTTATATTTTGACCCTTACGGGCCTTAAACTTGAGATGTAGTTATTCTATCATTTTCTATTAACCTCTTATGCACCTAATGATTCACAACTAATAATTCTTACTAGCATTTATGTTCATTAATAAATCTGGCCAGCATCATACTCTAAGGACAGAATCACATCTTTATAATTACGGGGTTCTAGAACTTATGTTCTAGACCCTTTCTCGGTTCCGTCTTCGCCTAAGGCGCTATAAATTAAATCTAAACCAATTATAAGGTATTCCTAAGCCTTTGAACTATTTATAAATCATGTCTACTACATTATAAGGGTGCTGCACAGAATCAGAAAATTAAATGTTCTAAGAGTTCTAGAATTACATTTTTACGGTTCTCTAGTTGCTAATTTCTCTATAGGTGCTAAAATTCAATCCTACATCAAATGTTACCAAGTTTTTCATAATTAAGCAATCCTAATCTGATTATTATCACACTAAAACAGTTTGGGCAGAAACAAAAAATAGATGGGTCAAAACTATGCTAAAACTTGACTTTACGATTTTTCTGTTAAACGAGTTTCTTTCCTAACATGCATAGAAAGGTTCCTACCTCAACACATATAAATTTCACACATTCTAACATGTCAAAACATCATCATATAGCAGCAAACATGTCATGGCAGAACCGAATTCATACATATACATATCTTGTATAAAATTTCATTTCTAACAAGCATGAGTTACTAGTTTCTCTTTAAATCATCTTAGGACTTCGAAAACCCTTTTGCAAAATATTTTATCTTGTAAAAGAGGCCAAGAATAATCATGGGGCAGCAACTATTTTAAAACACTCTTGGAAGAGGCTTAATTCACAAATCTTGTTGATCATGACCTTATAGAACTCTTAAAAACATAGGAAAACTTTTGAACAAAGATTGTTGACCCTTACAACTAGATGAAACTCATTTTGAGTTTATCAACATCACATGGCCGAATTTACATCCTTGGGGATGTTTCCATAATCAAACTTTAACTTGAGATAATGAGGGCAAGTCTTTGAGCTCTAAGTTCCTTAAGTGATAACAAAATATAAACGTGCTATGCATTCCATTTTATTCTTTACTATAAAGTAAAGTGAGAGCTTCAAAGTAAATATGGAATGCAAGAACTTGAAATTAAATATGCAAGGCACAAGGTAAATATGCAAAACTTGAAAGTAAATATGCAAGTTCAATTCTTTATTTTAGTGCTCTAGGCCCAGCAACAATCGACTTTAAGGCCGAAATAGAAAGGCTTCGAGATTAATTAGGTGATATGCAAGCTCTCGTTTTAAATCTTTAAGTTCTTTAAGTGATGACTTGAAATATAAACGTGCAATGCAAGGCTTGACCTTAAACGTGATAATACAAGTCCTTTTCTTTAATCTTTAGAGTTTAGTGATAATATAGGAAGGTAAATATGAGATGCAAAAGCTTGAAATATAAATATGAAGTGCTAGAAATATAAATATGCAAGTTCATTTTTATATCTTTACTAGAGTTCTTACAAGACTTTGAAGGAACTTAAGCCTTAACCCGAATTTAGCACAACAAGCTAAAGTAAACAAAATATCATCCCTTGAAGCAAGATCATAAATAGTATTTTTGTTAAAACTCAAGCTCTAGAGGTCTCATTGTGATGAACACATGGTCATCATCTAGAAACTCTCTTCATCAAGCTTTCATGTTGAACCATCAATGATGGCCGAATTTTTAGAGAAAGAAAAAGGAAAATGGGGCCGAAGCCATGAACAAGAAAAGAACCAGTTTGAAACTCTAGAGACCATGATCTTAACAATGTATTAACACCAAGATCATGTGTCCTCATCATTGAGTTCATAAACTTATTTTAGAACTACATCAAAGTAAAGCTTTCAAGATAAAAAGAAAGAAACTAAAAACATCCTTTCCCTCAAGAACTAAGATCAAGCTTTAGGGGTTGCTCAAGTGATGGACATCATCATGCAATCCCCATCATCAAGCTCTCATTTCCAGGCTCACTAAAGGCCCATGGCCGAAAATGGAAGAAGAAACAAAGAGGAAGAAAGAAGTTCCAAAAGATTCAAGAAAAACTATAAAGCACATAACTTAAACAAGAACTTTAATGGCTAAAACATTTAAAACAAAATTCCCACCAAGTGAAATGATGTTGAAGAGGATGAAGAAGTTGAAGAAGAAGAACTCTTGATCTTTGAGAGAAAAGGAAAAGCTTTGAGTGCTCTAAACTTAGCAAATGAACTAAAGGTATTTCAAGTTCACTCAAGTGCGCTATTTATAGAGAAATGAAACAAATGAAAGGTGCAAAGGGGGAAGAGGGGTTTCGGCCAAGGCTAAGCAGCCCATGAGGTCCATGAGGTGAGATGTTGTGATCTTGAGGCATGGTGAGGTATGGTTCAAGGTATGACTCAAAGCATGGCTCAAGGAGTGTTTAAAATTTAAAACATGTGATGAAATTTTGGGTGATGTGGCGAAATTGCATCAGCCATGGGGGAGGGATTTCTTCCATTTGATTGTGGTTTAGAAGTGTGTTTAGGTGTGTTTTAGATTATGTTTAAGATTAGGAATTTGTAGAAAGGTGTTTAGGTGAGGTAATGGTTAATTAGAGGCTTGTAAGACTAGGTTTAGGAGGTGGTCATGCTAAATTAATGGAGTCAAACTCCATTAACAAGGAATCCAATGCCAACACAATTCCTTGATTTAAGGAAATTGAAGAGAGAAAACACTATCCAAGATTCCAAGATTAGGAATCTTGAGTTTTAAAAAGAGATCTAGGTTTAATCTAAGCAATTTTAGGTCCTAATTAATTTTATTAACTTATTTTGACTCTAGATTAATTATGGAAATTAATTAATCTTTGATTAGAGCCTAATATTGCTTAGGTTTGCTTAATTACGTCATTAAACTCAAACGGCACTATCTCGGGGGCAAAATCGTAATTTTGTACAAAAACTGTCCGGGACCACCGAGACTTAAATAGACACTTTTAAACACATGAAAACATTGTTTTAAACCTTCAGGGAAAGTTTCGGGCTCAACGGCACCTTTACCTACGTAAAAACACTATAGGGGTATTTTGGTCATTTTGACCCGAAATGGCAGAAAATGAGATTTTCACCTCTGAAACCACTCAAGGGCCATCTAATCCCCTTCAAAAATTGAGTTAACCCTTCGAGGACTGCCAAGCCGGCCATCCTCGAATTCTGGGCAGAAAATGACCTCAGGGACATTTTGGTCATTTTCCTCTCAGACAGAAAAATCAGGGCATTACACATTCTCATGTGCAGATGGAAGAGTTTTCTGCATAGTGCAGAAATGTGGTTTATAATATTTTACTCAGTGGTTTACAACATTTTTATGCAAGGTTTATAACTTTTTTTTGTTTGCAATAATCTTTAGGAATATTTATATTGTTCACATAGGTTTACAATAGTTACACATAGGTTTACAATATTTTACGCATAGATTTACAACATTTACACCATGTAGAAAACTCTTTATTCTGCACTGTGTAGAAAACTCTTTGTTCTACACCTGATAATTCCCTCTAATTCTGCCATAGCCATTGTTACCCTATTCTTCACCTCGGGATTTTTTTAAGATCCAATCATCTTCTTCAATGGCTGTTAAGCCATAGCCGATGGCAAGCATTGTATGCAAAGTGTTAGGGTAGAAGAGAACTTTTGGATCTTTTGGACCACAGTATATATTATCTATCACGACCAAGATCATAGTGAGACGGCGAACGAAGAGAAAGATCATTTTGAAAACTTTTGGTTGACAATATGTCAATAGAGTCACTGCAATTTTATTTAAATTAGGAAAAATTGAAGAACCCTTTTTATTTTGGAACACTAGTCTTTATAAAAATGAATTTGGATTTGAGAGTCAATTATGTGCAAGCAAGGGCAAAAATTTAATTTTGCAACACCTTTGACACATCTGTATTACTTCGATTACCTTAATTGAATTTTTCAAATTTTCTTTTACAAAATATGGAATAAACCAAATTTTAGACTATCAAATTTGTCCTAACTCAAATGTCTAAAAAGAGAAGGAAAAAAAAACAATTTAATGATGAAGGATGTATTCTATGAACCTCAGTGGCTCAAGGGTCATATTACTATGTGTCGGTTTTAGTTCTAAACCCCTTATTGGTCAGAAGATCCCCAAATTGCCCTTATTGTCACCACCATTTAAAACTATGGCCAAAGAGATTTCAATTTAAGCAAGGGATTTTAATGTGCTTATACAAAAACCAAAGGCTTCTCAAAGCATCACTACTTGCACCTCTATCCAGCCTACAAGTATTGATGACCTCGGGTTTAGAGCTTGTAAATGGTAGTGTAATTAAAGTAAATAAATAAGAAGGAACAAATAGATAAGTTTACGTGCAAGCATAAAAATAAAACAAATAAATGATAAAAGAAATTAAAAAAATAAAGTTTTAATTTTGGCTTTACTAGGACGCTTGCTCCGACGTATCCCCTAATGCAATAAGGAACTCAAAGTCATGTCATTCTATATAAAACAATTGTAGGATAATTTATTTTATTTATTATTTTTTAAAAAAACATTAAGTTGTCATAATTTAGATGATAACTTTATTAATTATTATCAAAAAAAGAAGGAAAATATTTTTTTAATTTTATTGTTGATGTCAGATCCCATTAGTGTACGTAAAAAATTTCAATATGTAGCCTCAAAAATTTCTAGAAGAGTTTAAATGGCAGTTATTGGTTCCAATCCTAGCTCCTAAGGTTATGTTGGTGGAGACATCTCTCTCTCATGGCCCCTGAAGATAAGTGGATTTGAACTCATGACTATATTTTCAGTCATTATGATTATATTTTTAGTATTATGATTGCTAAATATGAATCTACAAGGGAAAATACGCCATAAATATACTTTATAAAATATGTCAAGTTTGGCAAAATTATGAATCAATATGTTTTAGAAGACTATGAGACCATGATTTATATGTAGCATACCACGAAAATATTTTATCTGTGCATGAAAAGATTTATTGGAAAAAAATAGGCTTTAGTAAGTTTACCAAAATCTTCAGACATGAATTATGGATTGATAAAATTAATATATTTTCAAGATTTTGGATTTCCTGAACATGCCTTTAGAAAACCAGTTATGTTTTTATAAAAGATTTGGAGTTGAGCATGATTTATCTTCATTAACCGACATGTTATCATCATCTTCGAATTACCATGTTTATGGAATCAGGTTGTCTTGAAATATGTGTTCTTACCTAGAGATAGTAGTAAGGGTGCAAATAGCTCCGAAGTCCGTGGCAATGGGGGTGGGGTACCTACGAAGACACTCTGATGCTTAAGTTAGTAAAAACGTGAGAAGTGGATAGGTGTTTTGTTCATACCTGAGGGGCAATAGCCCCCTTATATAGTGTGAGGTTACCCCCTAGTAAATCTATTATGATCTTCCTTAAGTGTAGGAGATATTCTTGTGATTTAGTTAGTATCAGAAATAATGATAAGATATAATGAGATATATATAGATATTATATAGGATTTGCGAGATACCCCCAACTAAATTCGGAGTAAATCCACAGGGGATACCATGCCATGCGGTCGAGCTATGGGACCCCAAGGGAGAGAGATTTGGGCTAGGCCGATCTTTCGATCCCATAGCTAAGCTCTTATGAATTAGGCTGGGGAAGTCGGTCCATATTTTCTAGTCTAGTACATAGCCCTCGAGCTTGGTCATAGGTCGAGTAGCTGGTACCGAGGTAGTTTGTTGAGGACTACGTGCTGAGCTCGAATGAGCTGACTTTTGATGTCTTGGGCAAGCTGTTGGTCGAGCATATGATTATGTGGGCCGTGCCTCTTTGGGTCGACCACTTCATGGTGGGCTTTGAGGCTTCAAGTTGAGTTGTGAGTCTCTTCAGTTACAGTTGTAACAGTCATGGGAGGACATGCCGCGATACGTGTCTTTTTGTGAGTGGTGGGCAATCATTTCTCATAACTGTGGGAACGTGCGTTTGCGCTTCCTCCATTAGATAAAAGTAATGAGCCCCTGGCCGTTAGATGCAATGAGCATCCCAGATGCGTTGTTGAGTGGAGAGAAATTGTCTCATCCGTTGGATGAGCTCAATTTTAAGCAAAAAAAGGAGGAGAGAGGCTTTTCCATTTTCATTTTTGGAAAACTCCTCACTTCTCACTCATTCTTAGTGCTTATTTGTTCTTCGAGCTCATTTGGCGTCTGTGGCTGAAAGTTCGAGCTTGATCATCCAAGGTTTGATTTCCTCTACTTTCACTCAATGAGTTTGATTCTTCTCTCTTTTTCCTTTCATTTGAACGGTTTATTGTGTTCTGAACCCTAGGGTAGGGGATTTCGCTAGCTGCTGTTGTTTTTCTGCATTCGTGTCTTTTCTTCTGAGTTTTTTCCCATTGTCTTGCTTTCCTTAGGTATTTGCCGATGGCCAAGGGGAAGCGTAGGGAGTTTCCTCATCCTAAGTTTATCGACCAACAGTTCGCCCAGCCAAAAGACATGAGTATGATAGAGAGGGCGGGTATCCCTGGAATGTATCGCTATCTGGAGATTCAGGGTCTTCACTAGGTGGCGATTTATTGATTTCTGGATAAGCATTATGGGAGTTCTATTCGTGAGATTGAGACTGAGAAGATGGTCACCTAGGATTTCAGGGCTGAGAAGAAGGAGGCTGAGGCCAAGTTGGCCGAGGAGAGGAGGGGTTGGTTGGAGGCTAGGAAGCTGTTTGAAGAGAAGATCGACTCCCTGGTGGCCCGAGTCAAGATTGATACTGATGCAGCTATTCTAAAGATTCGAGAGCTCAAGGCTGACAAGAAGCTCTTTGAGGATAAAAGTAGATGATTGGCTGAGAAGAACAACCGGCTGAGGGGTCTTCAAGTGGAGGTTGACTCTCTGAAGGATGAGGTGGTCGAGCAGTACACGACTGGTTTTGATAGAGCCCTTGAGTAAGTTTGGTTCTTTCATAGGGACATAGACTTGGCTCAATGTGGCCCTTTCAAGGAGGTTATTGATGGTGTGTTGGTCGACGATCTTGCTGTCGGGGAGCCCGAGGAGGGTGCTCAGGTTGGAGGAGCTATTGAAGGAAGTGATGATGAGGTTCAGGTTGTAGAACCTGTTCAAGTCGTCCTTCCTGATGAGGTTGGAACTTCTACTGGTCATTGATCCTTTTGTATTTTTCTTTTTTATGCTCGGACATATAGTTTGTAATAAATATTTATAACTTTATAAATGTGATATGATTTCTTATGATTTTTTTTCTCAAATGATGACATGTTATGAATGTATTTTGTGTAGTGAATTCCAATCAAGTATTATGAACTTGGATTAGGCATGGTAAGCTCGGATCGTTATAAACTCGGATCCAATATTATAACCCAAATAAGGTAATATAAACCCAGACCAAGTATTATAACTCGGATCGGGTAATAGATTCAGATCAAGTGTTATAAACTGGAATAATGTATAGTTGAAATATACCATTGTGTAGCTATTCGAGGGGTGTTTTTGGACCTCACCCAAGCAATTGCTGGTGTATTAATGCATGGTGCATTTATACACTTTCATTACCCAATTTTGTATTCCGAGGATTATATGAAGTGTGGCAGCTTTCTAGTACGCCTTTACCACTCAAATGTACTGAGATTTATTGTCAGTATGGCAGCTTTTTGGTGCACCTTCACGACTCAAGTATACTAAGATTTGCTGTGAGTATAACGGCTTTTTGGTGTGCCTTCACGACTCAAATGTACTGAGATTTACTGTGAGTATGGCGGCTTGTGGTGTGGCTGAGGTTTTGCGTGTAAGTATCTGTGACATAAGATGAGAAGTGAATGTTATATTTCAAGGAGAAAGAATTACACTTGTAACTTCTTGCCACTGAAATGTTTAGCTCACATCCGATCATGCCTCATTGAAACCTTTGTTGGTAAAACCCAATGGGAAAAAACTGAACAAAGGAAAAAGAGTGCACCCATCGGATATGACTTAGGGCATCTGTATTCTAGTTATAGTATTTCCTTAAGGACAGGCCATTCCATGTCCGTGGGAGATCTTGTCCCGAAAGCCCGGCAATTTTGTAAGCTCCTCGACTGACGTCTTGGGTGATGTGGAATAGTCCTTCCCAGTTCGGAGCTAACTTCCCTTCTCCTGGGGACTTCCTTTGTTGTTCTAATTTGCGTAGCACCAGGTCTCCGACTTGGAAAGTTCTTGGATCTAGCTTCTTATTGTAAATTCAGGCCACCTTCCATTTGGCTGCTTGTTTTTTAATGTGGGTTAGCTCTCGATCTTCTTCAATAAGGTCTAACTTTGCCCTTTGTTTCTCTTTATCTGCTATATCTATAAATGTTAGTCAGCAGGCATTCGGTTGGGCAACCTCTACTAGGAGCGTGGCTTCGCTGCCAAAGACGAGCTTGTATGGTGTTTCTTGTGTTAAGGATTGAACAGTGGTGTGATATCCCCAAAGGATCTCGAGGAGGTCCTCGACTTAGAAGCCTTTGGCTTTGTCAAGCTTCTTCTTCAAGGCTGTGAGGATGACTTTGTTAGCTACTTCTACTAAGCCATTGGTTTAAGGATGCTCTACAGATACGAGATGTGTCTGATTTGGAAATTGTCATGGAGTTCCTTCAGTCTTCGATCTGTGAATTGTGTGCCATTGTCAGTGATAAGTTCCTTGGGAAGTCTGTACCTACATATGATTCTTTTCCAGATGCATTTCCTGACTTTACTGAGTTTGGACTTCTCATCTCCAATATTGCTCAGCATTTATCAAGGTTGGCCTCTATTCCTCGATTCGTAAGCATGAATCCGAGGAATTTTCCTCCATGAACTCCGAATGTACATTTTTCTGGGTTCAGTCACATGTTGTATCTTATAAGTTGTCCGAATATTTTTTTTTTTAGGTTAGTAGTGTGGTTTCTAGTTGCAGGGGCATTTACTAACATGTCATCGACATACACCTCGACGTTTCAGCCGATCTGTTCCTGGAAGACTTTGTTCATGAGTCTCTAGTATATGGCTCCGGCATTCTTCAGACCAAAAGTCATGACTCGGTAGCAGAAGTTAGCATCCTCAGTGAGGAATGTGGTTTTTTCTTTATCTTGTGGATGCATTCTGATTTGATTGTAACCAGAGTATGCATCCATGAAGCTTAGGTATTGGTAGCCAGATGTGTTGTCAACGAGCTTGTCAATGCTGGGCAGTGGGTAGGAGTCTTTTAGGCATGCCTTGTTAAAGTCGATGAAGTCCATGCACATACGCCACTTTCCTGATGCTTTTTTGACCATTACCACATTTGCAAGCCATGTGGTATATCTGATTTCCTTGATGAAGTTGGCCTTAAGGAGTTTCTTGGTTTCTTCTAAGGCTACTCTTTGGTGCCCGGCCCCAAGAGTTCTCCTCTTTTATGCTCCTGGCCGAGCTTTCGGATTGCCCATAAACTTGTGACTGATTGCGTTTGGGCTTATTCCTGGCATGTCAGTTGGTGTCCAGGCTAAGAGGTCGACATTCTCTAGGAGCAAGTTGGCGAGTTCTGCTGATAGGCTCCGGGGGAGATCTGCTCCGATTAATGTCACTTTATTGGCTTCATCCCTAATCTAGACTGGTTGTAAGTTGTCTGCTGGTTGGGGACAATTCTGAATCTCTCCTCTAGGTCAAGTTCAAAGATCAGGGGGTTTGGTCAGTGTGAAAAACACTGTGTACCTGTTCAATTTTGAGCTTCTCGATGGACTTTTTCTTCAGGCATTCGTTGTAGCATGTTCTTGCTTCTTTCTGATCGGCATAGACTACTCCGACCTTGGATTCGAAAATTGGGAACTTCATGGCTAGATGAGGTGTTGAGACTACAGCTCCTAGGGCATTGACTGATGGCCGCCCCAGAATTATATGGTAGGGACTGTTGGCATCTATGACAAGGTATTGGAGGTCGACAGTCTTGGTCAGTGGTTCTGTACAAAGCGTGGTCCTCAACTACACATAGCCGAGTACTTTTACTCTGTTTCCCATGAATCCAACCAGTTTGCCATTGTATGGGAGAAGTGAGCTTTCAATGAGTTAAATGCGTTTGAAAGTGGAATAAAAAATTATTTCAACTGAACTCCCATGATCCACTAGCACTTTCTTGACCAGACAATTGCTAGCAAAGATGGAAATTATAACAGGATCATGCAAATTTTCATCGATTCCTTTATAATCAGAGTCTGAGAAAGATATTACCGGCTTTTGGTCTTCGGTCTTGATGGGTATAATGCTCCTTCGAGTGACATGATCGCCCGAAGTGATCTTTTTCTTACCGAGTTATTCTCTCCTCCTTCTGTGAATCCTCCAGCAATGTGATCAATCACTCCTCGGATTTTGGCTTCCTCGGGAGTGTGTGATCATGTCCTTTTTTGGGGATTTCTGTACCTTGGTGGGGATTCACTGTCTGATGAGGAAGATTTGTGATGTTTGTTTTTCTTTCTCGACCTCGGTCTCTTTTCTTTTCTTCTTCCTTTTCCTTGATGAATTGCTTCAGGTATCCTTGTTGGATGAGGCGTTCGATCTGCACTTTCAGGTTTTCGCATTTGTCAGTTGTTTGTCCTGTGGCGCTATGATATTCCCACACTTTTCTCTTATCTACACCTTATGAGCCTAGTCGAGGCTCGCCATTTATTGGTTTCATCAGCCGAGCACTGAATATTTCCCTTAATATTGTCCTTGCTCGGGAGTTGAGCGCCATGTAAGTGGTGAATCTTGGTTCGAAGGTCTCTGAGTTCCGTTTGTGTTTGATTTGCCTTCTTTATGCCTTGGTGTCGAGCTATCCTTTTCTTGCCTTTGATTCTTTTTCGCAGCTTAGAGCTCCTCGGCGTTGATGTATCCGAGGGCCCTTTCGCGAAGTTTGTGTATGGTTCTTGGTCTATTGAGTGGTAGGCTTTCCTTGAACTATCCAGGACGCAGACTGATTCGGATTTGGTGAAGCTTGATAGTAGGGTCGAGGTCTGGGGTTTGTGATGCTTCTTCTTGGAATTGGGTCGAATAGGCTCTTAGGGACTCATCGGATCCCTGTCTGACATGTTCCAAGGAATCTGAGGTCATGGTGTAGATTTTGGAGGACACAAACCTGTTGGTAAAGGCTTTTGCTAGGTCGTCAAACTTGTGGATAGAATTCTGGGGTAGTGTGGAGAACCAGAGTAGTGCCGATTTCTCCAGGAAAGATGGGAAGTTCAGTAAAGGATTCGATTAGTGGCTCCATTGATAAGCATCATAGATTTGAACATCGTGATGAATGATTGTGGGTCTCCTGTTCCATCATAGGGGCAAAGCGAAGTTGGGAGCCTGAAGTTGAAGGGTAGGCTAGTTGCCATGAGTTTTTCTGAAGTCTATGGTTTCAGGCTCATCATCGAATTCAGTCTGATAGGTTGGGTGGTCTGAATATCGAGGCTTATCGCCACAGAAATTATGATGGCATGCTCAGTATTCCCCGGATTGATGGTTCCCCATTTGGGGTTTTTTGAGCTTTCAAACCTCAGGGATTGGTTTTCTTCTTGCAGTTTATGGAGTTGCTCAACTAGTCTTTGGTTTTCTTCTTGCAACTGGTTAAGGTTAGGAGGAGGCTGGCTATTTGGAGGTGTGTGTTGGCTGGAAGCGTCAGCCATGGGTAATGGGGTTTGAGGTTGTGAGGTAGGCTTGTTTACCGGTCCCATGATGGGTGCCGTTGTTCTTACCTAGAGATAGTGGTAAAGATGCAAGTAGCTCCGACGTCTGTGGCAATGGAGGGGTACCTGCGAAGACACTCTGATACTTAAGTTAGTAAAAGCATGAGGAGTGGAGAGGTGTTTATGTCATAGAGAGTGTTCATACCTGGGGGGCAATAGCCCCCTTATATAGTGTGAGGTTGCCCCGTGGTAAATCTGTTATGATCTTTCTTAAGTGTAGGAGATATTCCTGTGATTTGGTTAGTATCAGAGATAATGATAAGATATAATGAGATATATAGAGATATTATATGGGATTTGCGAGATATCCCCAGCTAAATCCGGGATAAATCCGCAAGGGATACCATGCCATGCGGTCGAGCTGTGGGACCCTGAGGGAGAGAGATTTGGGCTAGGCCGATCTTTGGGGCCCATAGCCGAGCTCTTATGAATTGGGCCGGGGAGGTCGGTCCATATTTGCTAGTCCAATACAATATGGTTTTAGAATCTCAGTTATGTATTATTGGAATAGTTAAACTAAGTATGATTCATAACACTGACCAAACACATACTGCATGGGTTTTTGAAATCACCATCCCTACAAGCTAGTGATCTCTTAGGCACAGTTTCAAAACCTTAGTTATGCTTAATAATCAGATTGTTAGAATTATATGAATTCAGAGCTTTTAAAATTTTTAAAATTATTCAGTTTATTTATAAATTAGTTTTAGATGATGACTATAGAGAAGCAGATAATACGGCCGTATAATCATACATCCATGCCCTTTTGAAAACTTGAAACGTTTCCAGGGGCAAATGTTTTAGTCTGAATTTGTTTCCACATTTTTTTGTTTTTTTGAAGTCCAATACACTTCTGGGAGAGACCTCATCCCATCTTTTTAGTTTCCTAATTAGCCTCTCACCGGTTACAAAAGACGACAATATTAACAAAATATTTGCTATTGTACTTTGCAAGTATTGAATGATGGTTGCTAATGGTACCCATGTTTTAATTTCTAACTACAATTATCATGTTATTGCAATGTTGGTCAACAACCACGGGTCCATTAAAACTGAACCTAGTTTGCCTCTTCAAACAGCTTTGGTAATTATTGTTATATTTTTATTAAAGATTATATTATATATCAAAGTTTGACTTTATTATTCAAGTATATATTTACTCATTTTATCACGTGCTCTTTGCCTCGTGGGAATTTGGAATGTATAAATAACATTTTTGATTTGGAATATTACCCTTTTCCTTTTGAAGCACTTTTTAATGCCAATGTTCAGAAAGTTATAAGCGGGTCTCCTTGTAGACGTCAAGGAAATTCGATATTGAACAAGTATAAATGATAGCAGGGTTTACTCATCAAGGCATAATACTTTTCTTCCTCATATTCTAGTCCCTCTCTTATATTGTAGTGGCTCTTCTTTGCTGTGAAACAACATTATCACTTTATATAATCATATATTTTAACCCTTTGTTTCCTCGAGCAAATCCCATAAATTTATTTCTCTAGCTCCTTAATTTAAGTGCAGAGTTAGTTATTTCACGAAATACTCTTAATTTAAATCGACGAACAATTTATTTTAATTATGTTATTTAACTGTCATCTTTAATTTTATAATTATTGTTACTGATTATTTATATTATTTGAATTTATTTTTTTTATTTATTATTTTTAATTAATATTTAACATTTAAGTCCCCCGTCACTAATTAAGTCCTTATCCCAATTTATGTACCAAAACAAAAATTCCGAAAAAAACTTGTCTTCATTCTTTTAGATTTATTTCAATACACAATTTCGACACACAATTTAAACAACGTTTATGCAATAATTCAATTATATATATTTAGATCATAACAATTGTTAGATATTTATAATAATTACATAAAAAATATTAAAAAAACAGAAAAGAAGGTTATCGTCTATGAACTCCTTGGCTTTGGCTTTACATAAGCTTATATTTATTTTAATTTTTTTAGGGCTTGTTTAGCACACTTGATAGGATAAGGATAGATAGTATAAAATCCAATAGGATAAATCATATAGTATAAGGCCCAATAAACTTTTAATACTATATAACATTTGATGCAATAATCTCACTATTAGAAAAGGGCGAGTAACCGATTACCTTACCGACGGGTAGTATTTATAGCAACAGGTGTACCGATGAGTACGGGGGCATCAGTTTTCAAGCCATCAATGAATATTACCAATGATAGGAAAAAAACTCGTCGGTATTTTTCGACGCATGTATCGACAGGTAATATAATATTTAGCCGTCAGTATAATTAGATAAAAGGCGTCACCGTGGTTGTCAGAGACACAATTATATCAACGGTGTATTTAATTTTACCAACGGATGTTTAAATAAATAAAATAATATTTTTTATCTTTTACCAACAGGCGTACCAATGGTAACTTGATCTATGAAAACCTATTTTAAAAATATTACGTATTATCGACAGTCATACTCGTCAGTAAAAATTAATAATTTTTTTAAAATTTTTTTATTTAACTATGAAGTGATTGGTAATTTATTATTTATTTATTTATATAATAACCTAATTATCAATTAAATTTATATTAAAAAAGAAAATAATAAAATGAATAAATTAAACTGATTAAATAAAAAAGAAAATTAGTACAATAAAATATACACAAATTACAATAAATGTAAAAAATATCCAGAATGAACACAAATGAAGCTAGATAAAAACTAGCTGAACTCCTGGGTGTCGGCATCATCAACAGTGTCGGCGGCATCATCATCATCATCATCCGATCCATCATCGTTATCCACGCCATCTAAGTGTGAGTGGCCCTCAGAAATGGAAGAGAGTGGGATATGGGAGAAAAGGAATCTAGGGAGCATCTCGTCGAAACCGAAAGATCATGAAGCCTACATGTCTCGGAAGAAGGTCATCACATCTGCAATGATCTTCTGCTGCATCTTCTGGAACTTAGCCTTTTTCTTCTCTGCTTTCTCCTGTTGCTGCCGCTCCAAGGAGAGCTTAAGCTCTCAGATCTCCCTCAGCTCGCTAATAGGCTCGCCACGCCTCTTGCTCCTAGAATTTGGTGAAGTACTGTGCCCTCTTGCTCCTGCCATCTTGTTGGATCAATTGTGCCTGCCGCTACAGCTCCTGGTTGAGGACATGCATACGCTCCCTCAGGACATCATCCCTAGTAGTTGACCTACTGGCGGAAGATGGGGATATACTTCCAGGGTAATACCTCATCCCATATATGCAACCCTTATAAGGGCCACTAACCACCTAGGCCCATACATCTTCTTCGTTTGGAAGAGGAGAAATGTCAGGATCAGGCCTAGCCTTAGCCATTTGGGTCTGGTACTGAGTCTATGCTTGCTCCCAGAGGTCTGTAAACTCACGCTACAAAAGGAAAAAAGATAAAAACACATTATAAGTAATAATTATGACATAAATGAAAATAATAATAAAAATTAAGTAAAGATATGTCTAAACTCAAACTTACATAGGCTGCTCGAAGTGAGGGTCAACCCAGACCTCTCTAGACTCCCCCTATCCTCACCCTTTCGAGTGTAGGTCTCCCAAAATAGCTCCCCCCTCTCCAGATCCTACAATTTTGTAAAGATGTCAAGTTATTACTTTCAATTTTCAAATACAAATTCAATGGCTATTTAATTTTTTTAGTACAGCTACTGTTAATCTTATTTCCTCAAGAAATATTCTGAACAAATTTCGACAACATCTCCCCTTAAATTATGAGCTTCTGTCATTAGATATTTCTTTTGATTGGTCTTTAAAACACACTCAATTGGTCTTTAAGTTTTATTTAAATTATTATTTTTAAACAAATTCAACTAGCTTTTAAGTTTTTTTAAATATAGTTACTTTTGTTTTAATCTATTATTATTAAAAAAAAATTTAACAAAATTTCGATAGCATCTCCCCTTAAATTAAGAGCTTCTATCATTAGATATTATTATAAGGATCAACAACAGAATAGATATAGTGAAACAATTATATTTTAATAATTACATACAATTCACATAATTCTAAACATTGTTCTATTGTGCATACCCTTATAACTCCACAACATGCATCCTGCAATCTCTTCAAACACAAAGAATCCCACAGTAGACAATGCAAACAAGTCGGGGAAGGACCTCTATGTAGGTAAAAATGTGCACGAGAAAGGGGTTGAATCATGCTTTACTTCATTTTACTTATCTGCAACATTTAAAAACAAATACTATTAAGTATGAAACTTGTAGTCCAGCGGAAGCTCAGTTAATAGTTTCAAAAAGTAGATTTCTGAAGTATAAAATAAATAACGAACGGCAAAAATATTATATCAGCATATGATAAATAATAATACGTAACAGAGAAATGGAAAGAAGATCAAAGAGAGAAAGATAAGACACAAATATTTTTATACTGGTTCGGCCAAAACTGCCTACATCCAGTACTCAACAAATGTTGAGTCCAATACTCGATAGATGTTGAGGTTCCACTAAAATATCTTTCTCAACCTGAGAAAGAATAAATGGATAGCCTTTACATTAGCCTTCCTAAGCTCTTATTTGTAACCAATAGACAACCTCTACTGCTACAAATTGAGTAGTTCTTCCTAACCTCTTCAAGCTGAACCGAGTAGTGCTTCCTAGCCTCTCCAAGCTGAACTGTGAGCAATAAACTACTTGTTACTGACACATTGAAAGTAGTCTTTAACTAGCCTCCCCAAGTTAAACTGTGACTAGTAAACCACAAGTTACTGTTGCATTGCAAGTAGTTTTACATTAGCCTCTCCAAGCTATCTCACAACGATCACTATCGAATCAAGAATACAAAGGTTTTGCATTTGAGTTGTCACTTAAATTAGCCTATACTCAAGTTTCCTTAACATATGCATTAAAAGATCCTAGGAAAACTTGAATGACTTCTCTGTATTATTTTTTCCTAAGAACACAAATCTATTTAAGAACGTAGAAAGATGATTTTTACAAGTAAGGAATCTAATTGCATATTGATATGAACCTTACTAGAAGTGAAAAAGGATTTTTGCAGAGTTTTCTCTTTATGCGCGGAGTCTCTCTATGATTATTTGAGCACAACATTCTCATATGTATAGAAGGACTTCTTTGTGACCATTGCCTTTGATTAGATCTTCCATGGACAGTGTTGATCTTCTATTTGTGTCTGGGAAAGATAGTCTAGAAGGATAGCCTGTCTGTTTATTAGATCAATTTGCAGAAGCTATTATGAAATAGAGATTTCTGATGTCCTTCAGAAAACTGCTCTTACTTTCTAAACCATGGTTTCTGAATTTTTTCTTCAAGGAATTGGAATAGTTAACTTCAAAGACAAAAAAGATGATTAATCAGTTCTGACACCGAGATTTGACTCTTTCAAATTTAAATTCAAATTTCCCTTCATTTCTAGTAATGTTCGGCGCTCCATAATGAAGTGAGCTTTCTGATGTGCGGTAACAGATCCTTGATGATTTCTTTACTTTCTGATCTTCAATTGAAGCTTTATGATGATGATTGATTTGCGATTGAGCTGATTGAAGATAGTAAAATATTAGGTCTTCAGAGATTGCTTGATATCTTCATTGTAAGCGTACTTTCTGATGTCCAGTGCTATTTTCTGAAGTCTTGAAACTTTGGTTTCTTGTATTGTTGATGTTTTCTTGAAATCGTTAGCTATCTTGCACTTGAATAAAGATATAATTTCATTTCCTTTTTAGTTCATATCTCTCAACAAGAGAAAAAAATGTTTACACATGCAGAGTGAATTTTATCCTTGTTTGCGTAAGCCTTGCTCTTGCTAAACAATATAATCCTATCATAATCTTATAAGAAACTCAAGACAACTATTGGTCATTCTTCAAAGCATTTTCTTTAAATTGGCTTTGTTGTCATTCAAAATTAATTAACGCATCTTGATAGGGTTCTAGAGCTAACACTCTACGCCCTTCCCCCTAGTCATGCAATCCCCATTTCCTACATCTCTATCATAGAAAACATAAGTCTCTATATCTCCTACATACATATTAGACCATTAAACGATATAAGTAACAAGGATTTAGTTACTAACCTCTATAGCAGTGAAAAAAAATACAAAGTGTGGGAAAGTTTTCGGCTTCTAACCAAATTCAATTCTAAAAATCCAATATGATAAATTTAAATCAACACGCTTATATACATAAAAAACATAAAATAATGTAAAGAATAAGAATGGCAAACCAACCACAAAATCGATAATTGCTGTCACCCTTCAACAAAACTCCTACATTAACAAATTAACAACAATAATTACTCCCCAATGTAACAAAACACAAGACTATGGGCATCCATAAGTGAACGAAAAAAGTAAACCAAATCAAAAAATTAAATCAATTAAAATGCTCACCAAAGTTGCTAGATCGTAATGGTGGCATTCGTTTCTCAAACGGAGCTCCGATGGCAGGGCACAGCAGTAAAAACGGCGGCAGTGGCGATAAAGCTTAGAGAGAGGGGGGTTTACAGAGTGACGAGGAAGAAGACTTACAATGGCGATATAAATGCAGGTTACCGATGGGTTCCCTTTTAGTGAAATGGTATGTTTCAATCATCAGTAATTATCGATGGTTTTACTGACGGAAAGCCCAAAATACTAAAGGTTGCATAGTAACTTGTGAATTTTCAAAAACCCATCGGTACACCCGATGATAATAAATAATAACGAATAATTTTAAAAATAAATACCCATCGGTTAACCCGTCGGTAATATAATTATAATAAATACCCGTTAATTAACCCGTCGATGTATTTAATAAACATTAAAAATTAAACATAATGTTAAATGCACCCATCGGTAATATTTAATAAACATAATTAAAAAATAAATTCTTAAAAACCCTTCGGTTAACCCATCGATAATATAATTAATAAGTATAATTATGATCATAATAAATACCTGTCAGTTAACCCGTTGGTATATTTAATAAAAAGTAAAAAAATTAAACATAATGTTAAATGCACTAGTCAGTCAACTAGTCGGTAATATTTAATAAAAATAATTAAAAAATAAATTGTTGAAAACCCATCGATACACCTGTCGGACACTATGCATGCCAAGTGGTGCATGCTAGCACCAGCATTTACCGACAATGTTACCAACGGGTATCAATAGAAAACCATGATTATTTTCAAAAATGCGACATCCTGTCGAAGATACCGTCTGTAATTATCACTGGTTTCGTACCTGTCAGTAGTTTTCATCGGTATCTTACATTTTTCTAGTACTGTCTATAAGATATTTTATATTATATTCTGTAATATCATTTATTAACAAATAATTCTAATACCTTAACCAAATATTAAATAAAAAAATTGATTAAAATCTAATTTATATTAAATGTTATAGTTTAATTTTAATATTTTATAATTATTTATTTATTATTTTAAATTATATAAATAAAAATACTTTTACATATTTTAATATTTTATATTTTTAATCATAATTATTTAAATTTAAACCATTAATTCATACTTTTATATATTAAATATTATACATTATTTGTTTATATATTATATTCATTAATAATTTATAATTTTAAATATTTATTATTTTATTTTATTTTTCAATTATATTTATTTCAATTTTACTGTATATAACTAAAGCGGGGTCTTTTTCCCATATTTGTTTTGAGGTTAAAATATGCTTTGATATGGGTTTAAGAAGTAATTTACGGGGCTATGGTGGCAGAAAATCTTGCTAGAAACTAGTTTCATAAAAAATCGAATAAAATAATTTTTTATCAAAATCTTGCTATTTTTTTTTCAAAATCTGACTAAAATAAATTTTTTGCAAAGCAAATCTCACTATACCCATTATATAATAGCAACAGTGGTGAGATTTTGAGTGAGAAAAATATTAAGATATTAGACTCTCTCTATATAAACCCCCCTCGATCTCCTCTCATCTCATTCGTTAAGTTTTGTTGATTGTGTGTGGTTTTAAAGTCCTAGAGGGTTGTGTGTGTCAAAACCCCGAGTGGGTAAAGTAGGGAAAAATGGGTTAGAGTAGGGGAAAATTGGGTAGCTCCTTATCCTTTTTCTTCTAATTGTTTCAATTTATTTTTTCATGTTTCTAGTTCTAAAAAAAATGTGATCTATGTCCAAAAAAAAAGTGTTATGTGGGTCTCAATATGAATAGTCACTACTTTTGCTTCTCTATTTATCTGTTTCGTGTTGGTAGGGTCCCCTATGTTGGTAGTTCTATGACAAAAACAATAGTGATATATGCGTCAGAAAAATGTTCTGTGTGACAAAAAAATATATTAAGAAAGTAGAGCAAGAAAAAAGATAGGTAAAAATATATGGCACAACGAATATAATAGTATATTTCATCAATGGTAATATTGTTACAAATACGAGTGAAGATGTCACATTTATATGCGAGGATCTAGCATGTTTCTTTATTCCTTGCACTATATCATTTGCAAAGTTAGAAAGTGGTTCTAAACAATGCATAGATCCTGAAACTCTATAAACAATGTAGAAAATAACCTATAGGTGTTCAGTATCAATTTTTGGTGAGTTCACTCACTATCAAGCAATCACAATCAGCAATGATGACCATAGGCAACGAATCTTTCAAATATACTAGTAGCATTGAACAAAAATATCCACCATTAAGTTGTATGTCGATTTCAAAAATGCGGCTCCTATCTTTTACCATCAAGTTTGACAATGAGGATGAAGAGGCTCACTCGAACACCTTTCCAGAAGGAAAGGTAGAATGGGAAGAAAACAATAGTGAAAGTGATGAGGAGGACTTTGCAGGAAAATATGAAAGTAGTGATAGTGGTGTTGATGATATGAATCTAGATGATGAAGCATATAATGAACATGTATCAAACACAATTGTCATTCAGTATTTGTCCAAGGAGCCATCCTTCATGTGTGCTTTAGATATTAAAGCTATGGATGCACCCGAGTTTCCGTAGGATACCGGTATGTAATCATTTGTGTTGCTTCATCTTAATAAATATCTTTAGTAAAAATATTAAATATGATGCATGTTTATTATTATATTAATATTATATTATTTTCATTTTTTGTAATCCTATGTATTATTATATTGTTTTGTTGTTATTATTTTATGTTTGCTTAGTTTAATTTAATTTTTATTTGGTGGAACATTAGCTTTTTTTATAAGGTTTTTATATTTTTATTTTGTCCTATTGTTGTATATATTAACTACGCATATTTTTCTATTATTATTTTATCTTTGCTAATTTTTATTTATTTTCTTTTTAATTTATTAATTATTTTATTTCATATTGTGTTTCGTAGATGCCCTTTTTGTTAGTAATGGTGAATTGTGTATTGGAATACAATTTACTGACAGAGAGGTTGTTACACGAGCAATAAAATGTACAATATATCTGAAGGAATGGATTATAAAGTGTATGAGTCAGAACCTATAACATTTTATGCTAAATGCACTTGGTATGGGGTAGATTGTCAATGGCTTATTAGGGCCAACTTTAGGAAGAATAGGTATTTTGGGATATTAGGAAGTATAATAGCCCACACACTTGCATTGGTGAAAGATTCATCGAGGATGAAATAAAATTAGGTTCAAATACAATTGCAGAACTTATAAAGCTCATGGTAGAATGTAAGTTGCCTTTCAAGATCCTATTGATGATTGTAGAAAAAAAAAAAAAAGGCAATTCAAAAAGTTTTTGGTCAATAGGAAGCCCTTTATGAAGCTTTGTTGCAATGGTGTGTAGGAATGTATAATGTTGTTCAAGCATCATTGGTTCAGATGGATACTGTGGAAGCCTTCCGCGATAATGAGCTAGTTTTAGACATTCAAATTTTTCGCCATGTGCTTTGGAGTTTCAGCCCCTACATTAAAGTGTTCATACACTACAAAATACTTGTTTGGGTTAATAGCACACATTTGTATGGAAAATATAGAGAGACTTTATTAGTAGCAGTCGCATAAGGCGGCAATCAGAACATATTGCTAGTTGCTTTTGCTATTGCCGAAGGTGAGATTGCAAATGTCTGGTATTTTTTTTCCTTGATAATCTAGGCAAAAATGTTGTGACCTAAGATGGAGTTGGCATTATTTTTTATCATCATGAGTCAATTAATGTAGCAATAAGGAGAAGCAATGGTCAGTGGTAACCTCTGATAGCATTTCACATGTACTGCATAAGGCATATTATTGCCAATTTCTTGCAAAGATTTAAGGCACATTACCTGCATGAATTAGTCGTGAACATGATTAATTTACATTTTGGTCTTAATATTGAATTAATGGATTTGTGACCGTGATTTTCAAAAAATAATATATTGAACATATTGTATCTTGCAAGGGGTGCTCGAGAACGGAGTATCAATTCAATATCACGAGTGGGTACAGGAACGTGGAGATATATATACAACCTGGCTTAATGAAATCCCACGAGAAAAGTGCTTGATGAAATCCCACGAGAAAAGTGAGTCTTAGTATATGATGATGGACGCTAGTAAGGTCACTTGACCACGTACTTAGTTGAGTGCATTAACTCAATATTAAAAGGGGCTCACAATCTTTCCTATTACAACTTTAGTTACAACAACCTACTCTTGATTGGCTGACACTGCAAGAAAAACTCGGATTACCGATGGATTTTACCGAAAAAAATTTTCGTCGGTATCACTGACGAATTTACCAACACAAAATGAGAAATCCGAGCAAACAAAAAAAAATTACACTGAGGGCGTTACCAACGGATTTTCCATTGAAAATTTTCGAGCCAGTTTGCGCGAAATATGACGCGCATGTTACGGAATGAAAATCCATCGGTAATTTTATTTTAAATTTTTTCTTCAAATATTTTTTTTACCAACGGAAGATTTTCCGTCGGTAATAATGAGCAAAATCTATTTTATTTTAACATTACCAACGGAAAATCCATCAGCAATTAAAATTTTTAAATTTTTTAAATCCGTCAGTATTTTAACATTACTGACAGATTTTACATCAGTAAATTTATTTTTCAATTTTTTTAGAATTAATTATTACCGACAGAAAATCCTTCAGTTATTATCTAGAATTATAAATTAATAAAAATAAAAAATTACCGATGAAAAATCCGTCTGTAATTTAATTTTTAAATTTTTTTGAAATTAATTATTATCGATGGATTTTTCATCAAAAAATTTATTTTTAAATTTTCTGAGAATTAATTATTACCAATAAAAAATCCATCGGTAAATATTTCAGAATATAAATTATAAAAAATAAAAAATTACCAACAAAAAAATTCATCGGTAATTTAATTTTTTAAATTTTTTTTTAAATTAATTATTATCGAAGAATTTTTCTCCAATAAATTTATTTTTAAATTTTTTCAAAATTAATTATTACCGATGAAAAATTCACCAATAAATATTTCAAATTATAAATTAATAAAAATAAAAAATTAATGACAAAAAATTCATCGATAATTTAATTTTTAAAATTTTTTTTGAAATTAATTATTATTGACGGATTTTTCATCAATAAATTTATTTTAAAATTTTTTGGAAATTAATTATTACTGACGAAAAATCCATCAGTAATTTAATTTTTTAAATTTTTTTCAAAACACACACATACATGCTCACTCACTCCACTGATAACACATACACATTCACTAAGAAAGAAAAAGAAACAAAAGGGAAGTGGATCTGAGAGAAGGAAAGAGAGAAGCATAGAGAGGGAGAGAGAGAGAGGATCCAAGGGAATGAGGAAGAAAGAGGAAGCTGCAGACAAAAGGGGAGTTTCGGCCGCAAGGAGGAGCTCTACTGTGCAAGGAGCCACAACGAAGGGCAGTTCGTGGTGCAGCTCCGAGGCGAGGGGAAGGATGGGAAACCGATCACCATGTGGCAGTGACCGATCTGCGGCGTGCATACGGCGAAGAAGGATGGAGAGTGCATCGCGATCTAGCAGTAGTGGAGGGTGGTGTCTCGCACGAAGGGTCTCATGGTGGTGGAGAAAGGCAGATTACGATGGAGGGTGGATCCGCGGCTTAGGGAAGGCGAAGAAAAGGAAAGAAGAGGGCCGGGATGGCAGCGGCCGCAACAATGGGGTTACCATCCCCCCTTACTGTTTCTACTTGTTTTTCTTTGTTCTTTTTTTTTTGAATGTTAAGAAATTGACATTGTTGTTTGGTTATGATTTGGGACTTCGGGCTTTTTGTGAATTTTTCAGGTGGTTTGAGATGATAGTAGAGGAAAACTGAGAGGAGTGGTACAGTGGTGGAGAGAGGAGGCCGGAGGTGGCGGTTGTTAAAACTCCATCAGTTTCTAGTTCCCTTTTGGTTTTTCCCCTTTTTGGTAATTTGAGAATTCTGGCTCTAATTCGAGATTTTGTTAAAATGGAATGTTGATGGACTTGTGACTCTGAGTTTTAATTTGATATGTGTATTGATAGACAATGTTGGATTCTGGTTTGATCTTTATTTGGCTGAGATTGATTGTTGTGACTGGCGTCTGCTAGATTTTTGGTTGCTAATAGGTCCACAGCAGATAATCGAATAAAGTTTATACGTGTCGGTGATAAGTAAGTAAATTAATTTTTTAAATTTCCTATGAATCGTGTTGTAATAATTTGAACAATTTATTGACATGCGATCTCCGATGTTTTGTACTTTTTGCTATGCAAGTGGGAGCCAAACACATCGGTCATGCTGATGGTGGTGGCAACGATAGTGATGCTGATGACTTCTCCTGATCTGAGTTACTATTTTTTCTTTATTTATCATATGTTGACTTTTTTATCTTTATCCTTGTAGACTTTGTTGCATTTGTGCTTATATTCGTAGACGATGTTGGAGCTTTGTTGTGTTTATTTATGGAGTATTTTTTATAATTTGTTATTATTAAATATATTTATATATTTATAATTATTGTTAAATAAAAAATTAGCACTTAAATAATCAGGTCATCTAAATATTCTTTAATATTTATTTTTTTTTACAAAAAGTTACAGACGGATTTTTAGTCGGTAAAATTAAAAAAGAAATAAAATTCAAAATTTCATATTTATAATTTCCAACGGATTTTCCATCCATAAAATGAAAAAAGAAATAAAATTTGAAATTTTGATTTTTAATTACCGACAGATTTTTCATTGATAAAATTAAAAAATTGAAATTTTGATTCTATTACCGACGAATTTTTCATCGGTAAAATTTAAATTTTGGTTTTTAATTACTAACGAATTTTTCGTAGATAAAATTAAAAAAAATTTGAAATTTTGATTTTTAATACCGATGAATTTTTCGTCGATAAAATTAAAAAAAAATTCGATTTTATTACCATCAGATTTTCCATTAGTAAAATTAAAAAGGAATTAAAATTTAAATTTCGATTTTTACTTACTGACGGAAAATCCATCGGTAGAATTAAAAAAAATAAAATTTGAAATTTAAGTGCTTACAATTATCAACGGATTTTCCGTCAATAAATTAAAATTTTTTTAAAAAACATAATTTAAATTAAAAAATTATCGATGGAAAATTGGTCGGTAATAAATAAAAAATTCGTTGGTAATGATTTCCATCGACAATTTTCCAGACGAATTTGTGAATATGATTTCCGATGGATTTTTTAAAAAAAATCCGTCGAAGAACCCGTCGGTAAAGATTTCCGATGGATTTTTTCCGTTGGTAATTGTTTCCGATGACGTTATTACTGGTTGACAAAATCTGACGGTAAAACCCATCGGTAATAACAATTTTTCTGGTAGTGTAAGTTGTTTATAAGGAAAAGTGAGGAGGCCTGTGCTCGTAAAAAAGCAATATAGGTTTTCTCTGACACAATAATGCCCTAACTTCAAGCATACAAGCAAGCTTCCAGAGCCCTCCGCATCACTCAAGTAGATAGACATCATCAGACTTTCCAAGTTCAAGATCCATTTAGCGGACAAGCATATAGAGTTAATTTGAGGCATAGGAATTGTGATTGTGGTAACTTCTAGATAGATAGATATCTGTGCTGTCACGTAATGGCCTATTAGTCGTACTTGAATTTTACTTGGCACCCTTATGTCGACAGTGTTTATATGATTGACAGAATTTGCAAAGTGTATAGGAAAAAGTTTAGGTGATAGGGAATGAAAGTACATGGCGTTGATATAGAGGACCAGGAACTTGTCCTAACCCTTAATTGAATGCATAGGAAAAGGTCGCCTTGAATCAACCCACTTCCTGAATGAAATAGACTCATGTGAGATGCAGGGAACTCAACGATACGGCCTTTATAGAGGTGAGGGCCACAGTCGCAGCTGATGTCTGCATGCTCCTAGGCCTAGTTTGTAGTGTTGTTTGTAATAGCTTATCAACCTACCTCCATGTTTTTTCTTTTTATGATTTTTTAGGAGTCCTATTTGTAATGGCTTGTTAGCCTACCTTTGTGTTTTTTTCTTTTTATGATTTCTTATAATTTCTGCTTGTAATGGCTTATCAGTCTCTCTATTTATATAAAAAAATGAAAAGGTATGCGTGTAGAATCAATCTAGTTTGACATTATATTTTTCAAATTGAGTTCAAATGCAATTAGATAGCAAAGGATTTATCAAACGTAATTCTCAAACATTATATTTTTTTATCAATACTTAATTTTTTTATTTAAAAGGTTAACTTTTTACAATCTTAGCATATGATTTATCATTTTTAAAGGATTCTTTAAAAATTGAAATTATGTTAATATGAAAATCATGTGACTACCTAAATTTTAATTAATTATAAAGTGTCAAATTATGTCACAATGAAAAATGTCAAATTAGCACTAAGAATATTCAAAGTTTAACTGAACTCGAATTAGTCATAAATCATGAATCAACATAAATCATGCATGACAACTAGATAAATCATGCAAAATAAGATAAATAAGTACATGTCATACCAAAAAAAAAAGAAAGATAAATCAAACTCAATCATAATTACATCAATGACTATTTTCCCTTGGACGACTTCCTTTCTAAAAGGGACAATTTGATGGGCACAGAAACAGTTTTTTGTAAGCTAAACCTAAACCCTCTCATCTAATGTGGGAGAGGACTATTGCTTCTCCTATGCCTCTCTCAACCATTCTTCCCTCTTCGCCTTCTCCATTGTCTCTTACAACCTCAGGCTCTGCCACGTGGCTAGATATAGATGTTCCCACTAGCCCTATCCCTTGCTCCATCTGGACCCACTACGTCATTGGCATCCACTGATCAGTCGGAGAGAATATTGGTCGAGAAAAAATCTTAGATACAACTAGTAGGTATATATCTACCTCCTCATTTAGGTCAACAGGCATCAGAGTGCATACTGGGCTTTATCAATGTTGATTTCATAATTTCCCCTAAACAACCTCGGACAAGATGGTTTAGTGGCATTGTTGTCAATAGACCTTCTACCTTGACTCGAAATGCTTTCTTAAACCATGATGGGTGTCCCTTTCATCTAAGGACATTCGAGCTGGTTCCTAATTCTATCGACACTTTATCAACTCTGTACATGCGAGGATTGTTGATCCAGCCACTAATCAACCTCATCCTTCGAAACTTGTAAGGTCGCAACGCCCTCTTGCTAGAAGTGGGTATGTAGACTAATCCGGTCCACTTAGCCCAGTCCGTGATGGACTACACTTAAATGGGCCAGACCGGGCTAGTCCATTTTCTAAATGAACTTCAATATATGCTAGTTCGCACCTGCCTTACATAAGCCCACAAGTCCGTGGACAGGTCCACCCCATTTGTGTCTTTCTTCCTTTTTCTTTTTTTTGCTTTTCCTTTTTTTTCTTTTAAACTTACATATTTTTAGTCTTCCCAGAAATTAAACATTCAATTTTTTGAAAAATTATTTTAATAAAAAATACCAAGCCAGTGTTAACTTATCTTTCATTTTTCTAATGAATAATTAGTTAGCTTTTGATATATGTACTGATACAATCAAAATCATGATTGGAAAAAAGAGTAAGTGGACAAAAGCCAAAAGTTGTTGACAAGTATTAAAGTATATAACCTTCTAATTATTACACTGGAAAAAAATACATATCTAGTTATAATAATAAGAAGAAAGGCGTTTACATACACAAATTTATTTTTAGAATAAAATGAGATTTGAGATTGTGATGAAGCGAGTGAATTGAAGCGGTGGCAGTGGTGAGGCCTAAACGAGAAGCAGCGATGTACGAGTATGATGCATTGCTTCTAAAGACTGAAGAATAAAAATGGTGGTGAAGGACTAGAGAAGACCGTGAAAGTTGAAAGGAAGAAACAAGATAGTGAAGGTGAGACTTTAAGCTACAGTTGGTGGCCACTATGACTGTGAGTGCTTGAGAGAAAGCACTAGGGTTTCTATCTTTAGTCTCTTTCTTAGCCTAATAGAGAATTCTAATCGAAAAATTGAGGAGGGCCGCACTAGCCCTGCAAGGATATATTGTTTCGATTGGGCCATCAGTAGGTCGATAACTATTTATTAATATAACTTTTTTTAAGCTAAAAAAAATTATGTGGGCTAGCGGATTGATCCGTAAACCTCGCAGATTAAGTGTTGCGGGCCAAAAAAATCCATGGGTTGATAGACTAAAAGTTCTTAGTCTATTTTCATGCGTGTTGCGCGTTAAACAGGTTCGTTCACGAGTCACAATCCGTATACCCAGCTCTACCTCTTGCTAATGAGGGGGTAGCAAGGGCACTGGCAATGCCAAGTACTATAGCAATGGTTGGTACAATAGAAATGACAAGTACTGTGGGAATGGCTGATACAGTGGGAATGGCGAGTCATGGTATGGGAATGGTTGCTCATGTTATACAAATAGCTACTCATGGGGGAATGGTTTGTGCTCATGGTGTGGTGGCTCATGGAGTTGGGGGATTGGCTGGTGCTGGGGGATTAGTTGGTGCTGGGGGATTAGTTGCTGTTATATCTGAGGGGACAACCATAACCAATTGTGTACTATTTATACCAGTCTCGATATTCATTTGAGGGGACATACTGATCAGTGGGTTTTCCCTACAATAAACGGTCATAGCAGGTCACCCACTATGTCACCCTCCAATCAGTTAGTTTTCTTCCTTGAAAATCTTTATTATGTGATTCCCCTAAATTACAAGGTAGGAGAGGAATATGCTAATCAAGCCCAAATTGATGCATCACACAGGCAGAAGTATGCCACTCTATCACCTCAAAACATATCAGTGGGCTAACAGTTGACCATATCATATGCTTAGCCTCATATCATCTAGAACGTGAGCTTCAATCACCGAATCCATATATGGTTGCCACACAAATTGCATTAACAAAACAAAAATTACATGAATTACAAATAATATTTTATTTAATATTAAAAAGAAGCCTTTGATATATTATTGTCTAACTGATGAAATTCCATTTGATTGAATACAAGTCTGATAGTAGGGACATTATCGTATAGATTGTTACGTTGATATCGTGGTTCCTTCCCCCTGTGAAATATTTTTTATTTAGAAACAATTTTTTATAATAGAATCATTTATTGAAAGTATTTTTACCTAAGAGCAAGGGGAAAAGTAATTGGCATGCTTGGCAAATGAGCCAACCATGGGAGCCGTTGTCATGCCCACACTTGCAACAATGCCATGGCTGTTAGCAATATCTCGCATACTCTTACGCATAGCATGAGCTAACCCTTGGTAAAGCATAGCGAGGCACACTGAGCCCAACTATATCATCTAATTTCATCCAAATTTGTAAAAAGTTGCAAGAACTTTCCATGAACCATGCTTGTGTTCTTATTCGTTATTAAGAAATACCCTGATAGAGTTAGTATATAACTGCAAACATTAAATGCTATTAACTCCCTAGAATTTGTGCCAAACCTATTTATATGAAATGAAAGCTATTCAAATTTTATTTCTTCAGCCACAACATTGCTTACATTTGGCTGACCACCAAGCAGTTGTTCACACGTATTTTGAAGAATTGTGGTCATGCGATTAATAAATCCATTGATTGATAAACCTTTTATGTGAAGTCCAAGTAAAATGGCAGCATCCTCTAGTGTCATTAAGCACTTCCCAACTGGAAAGTGAAATGTGTGAGTTTCTGGGCTCTACCTTTTAGTAAAGCACTTATCAGAGATCTATATATCTTTGTTTCAAAAGTCTAGGAAATACGGTAGAGACCTGCTTGTTGTAAATGCTCGGGTATCTCCATTTTCGGTAACTTTATATATAGGTGACAAGGCCGCAATAACTCTCTTTCCTATTACGAATAATAATTTCTGCATTAACTAATAATAACGGAATATTTATATTATTTATTTTTTTGCGAGCACCATTCCCATTACAAGAAAAGTAAAATACAAATAACAATTAAATCTAAAACTTTTAATTTAAGAAAAAAATAATGGATATACTGTAACAAAAATTGAAAATAAAAAAAATAAAATTAAACAATATTTTTATTAAAACTTAAATATAAAATACTTATAATATTTTAATGAATTTATTCAGACACATGTTCATTTGAAATTATTGTTCTATCATATGCCATTTTTTTTTTCAATAATGTAAATAAGCAAAACTCTCTTCTCACTCACACGAGAAGCTCTCACCACAGAAGCTATCATATAGTGGAAAAAAAAGCCCCTCAAACACTCACAAATAGAATCCCTCCAACACTCAAAAGCTTTACTCAGACTTCTTTTTTCCCAACTTCTCATTTTATAGATGCAATGCTGCTTTTGGACATTAGATGATGCAATCGTAGGTTTTCGCAACAAGCTGAAATCTCGCTTCCAACAAGATTCTTTTTTAAATCTCGACTAACGCGAGATTTTCCTGCGCTAGGTAGATGCAATATGTCGTTGCCTCCCCATGTGCCACCTCTCCCCAAGGAAGCACCGATACGACACGTGATACAGATACAACACGACATGAACACAGGGACACGGCAATTTTTACAAAATATAGGACACGATACGGTTAGAATACGTTGTATAATAAAAGATAAAAATAACACGCTATGATGAGAAAAATCAAATCTAAGCATTCTTATGGCTAAAAAATACCTCATAACCAATAACTAACTAAAAAAGTTACAAGCATAAAAAAATCTACATAATTTTTTATCCATAAAAAATAATGAATGAATAGTTATATAATAAAAATGGAGTTTGTCACCAATGTCAATGCCATGTCAGGGACTCTCGAGATCGAGAAATAAAACGATACAGCAAGACAACTCTTGAACATAGATGTCTGAGTATCATCAAAATGTTGGTGTCATAAAAATACACAACACAGGTGCGGAAATGTTTTTGGAGTATCCATGCTTCTTACCTTCTCCCCGCGTGCCTGCCTTTGAAATCTTACCTGAACCTTGATTCTTGCTGCATTTGATCAACGCGACATGCCGATGCCTTCCCGTGTGCCACCTGTCCCTACGTGCCTAGCCTCTCCATTGCGCCAGCTGTCCCGCGAGGTCCGTGTACTTTGTTTCTCTACTACTGCTTCTACTGCTTCTAAAATCTCATGCCACCCCAGATTCTTAACACACTTGCACTAGAAGCCTGGCTTCATTAGATGTCTATTTTGGCTAGTAAATCACGTCCAAGGCATTATTTAAACTCCACATGACCATAATATATGCCCCCAAGCCCATATTAATGAGAATGATTCACTAATTACTCATATGAAAAATAGTTTGGCATTAAAGTGATACAACATATTATTTGTATTTATTTATTATAAGATAATTTTATTAAAAATTGTTTTCATTTTATAGGGTTCTTTTATTATTATTTATTTTAAAATTATTTTATTTTAATAAAATATTAAGAAAACAAAAATAACTTTATATACTAAAAGTTAATCATACCTACCTTCCCACATTGACACCATTTTGACATATAAGAGGTTCCGCCGTGTAAGTTTAGACGTTACAATACTGCATCAAGTATCAAATGAGAGGTCATATTATCATATCTAATTCATCACGCCAAACAAACCCTTGAAACTGTGCATTTTATCCCTCCAACTCCACCAAATATTGCTACTACCTACCCGCTCCAATACTGCCCTTCTCCGTATCGCACATCCACGACATCCTCCTCATCATGACTAGATTCGAGGTGGTTTTCATCTCCACCCCAGCCATCGGAAACCTCGTTCCAACCGTTGAATTCGCTAACCTCCTAACCAAACGCGACCCTCGATTCTCTGCCACCGTTCTCGTCATCACCATGCCACAACGACCACTCGTCAACACCTACGTCCAATCCCGCGCTAACTCAGCCACTAACATCAGATTCCTCCACCTCCCCACCGTGGACCCGCCCGCACCCGATCAGTACCAATCCTCCGTCGGTTTCCTCTCCCTCCTCATCCAGAAACACAAGGACCACGTCCGAGACGCGCTTCTCGAACTCACCCCAACCGAGTCAACACGCGACTCGGCCCGACTCGCCGCCCTGTTCGTCGACATGTTCTCCACCACCGTCATCGACGTCGCCGCCGAGCTCGCCGTCCCTTGCTACCTCTTCTTCGCGTCGCCGGCGAGCTTCCTCGGCTTCGCGCTCCACCTTCCCCGAGTCGACTCGGCCGCCAAGTGGCTTGACTCGGTGGCCGAGTTGCCTGTCCCGAGTTTCAAGAACCCGCTGCCCCGACCCGTTTTGCCCAACATCGTGACAAAGGGGAACGACGGGTATTCGTGGATTTCATATCATGCGGGAAGGTACAGGGAAACAAAGGGCATTGTCGTAAACACACTTCAGGAGCTCGAACCCTAAGCTGTTCAATCGCTCTATCGCGATTCGCAGCTGCCACCTGTTTATGCAATTGGGCCGATTCTCGATCTTGATGGGCCAGGCCGATGGGACCCAAATCCAGCCCAATGCAAGCGGATCATGGAGTGGCTTGATCAGCAGCCTTTGTCATCTGTGGTATTTCTGTGCTTTGGAAGCATGGGAAGCCTAAGGGGAAACCAAGTGGAGCAGATTGCTGTTGGGCTTGAACGGGCTGGGTTTAGATTCTTGTGGGCCTTACGGGAACCTCCGAAAGCCCAGCTAGAGGACCCCGCGGATTATGGAGATTACGAAAATGCGCTGCCACGTGGGTTCTTGGAACGAACGGCTGGGATTGGTTTGGTCTGTGGATGGGTCCCACAAGCGAAGGTACTTGCTCACAAGGCGATCGGGGGCTTCGTGTCGCATTGTGGTTGGAACTCGATATTGGAGAGCTTGTGGCATGGCGTGCCGGTTGCCACGTGGCCGGTGTATGCAGAGCAGCAGATGAACGCGTTTGAGATGGTTGAGGAGCTGGGGCTGGCGGTGGAGATTAGGTTGGATTATAGAGTGGGTGGGGATCTGGTGCGGGCGGAACAGGTGGAGACACGTGTTCGGTGCCTGATGAACGATAGTGATGAGATTAGGAGAAAGGTTAAAGAGATGAGTGACGAGTGTAGAGTGGCCTTGATGGAAAATGGATCGTCTTACAAGAAGTTAGTGTCGCTGGTTGCAGAGTTGACGTGTTGACCAACGCATGCTATCAATTGTATTGTTTTAAGGAAATAAAATTTCTTTTGTATATACAGAGGAGACGGTGCAATAGGTTATGCTAACTATCTTTTGAGTGCTTGGATTAGTTGTTAAAAAGTGTTAATATTTAGTCAAATATATGTTATTTTTTAAATATTCATTGTAATAAATGTAGTTTTATGTTTGGGATTTTAATTAAAAATTGATCTTAATAAGATGTCTTGTTTTGATTTTTTTTTTTGTATGATGTGGACGAATTTAATTAATATACTTGGCAATGTAGAAGAGTATTATAATAAATATCTAATCATGTGTTATTATGCTAAACTCATCAAATACTGGGGTAATTTTGTATTGAATGTTAATATAGAATATTTTTGCACCAACAACTACAGTAATTAATGATGCATAAGGGTGTGGTTTTTTTCTTCCGTAAATAAGGGAAAAAAAAAAGAATGAGAATAAAAAAAAAAAGAAAAAAGATCACTGCTCCAGTGCTCCGTAAAATTAACAAGCAACTGATATCAGAAAGGGTGGATTTTTCAAAGAGTGATGTTGTTGCGGACCAGGTGCGCGTATACCAAACCACGAGTTCGATACGTGCCTTTTTACAAATGGCTTTACACATATGAATGGAACAGAGTGTTGCTATTTTCACCACAGAGGGTACACCGTCGCACCTGCGGTGCATTTGCACCTCATTACTTAATTTCACTTTTCTAAGAGGAATGGTTCTAGAATATTGTGGCAAGAATGGATTGTCCTGCATAATGTCTTCATAGTGCAGGTGTCAGGAGGATCGCATCATAGTATACTGATTTTGCTGTTTAGCTGATGTAGTATAAATGTTAAATTTTTCCCGTCTTCTTTCCGGAGAACTTTGATTTCATCTTGAATTCAACTTTGTTCTCATTTATTGGATATTATGCCTATTATATGTCTGTAAACGTGTTTTGGAATTCTCTTATACGGTTTATTGTTTCAAGCATATATATTTAGGTGGCTGTTCATAGCATATATTTTGGTAACACACTACTTTATTTGTAATTTTCAAAGTTTAAAGCCTTTCTTTTAATTTGAATATGGAAATATTATGTTTTGGTGGTTATTCTTTTTAACTTAGTTTTACCTTATGCAATTCAACCATTATCTACCTCATGTATCATATCAGTAAATATTTATTCTGACGAAAGATCATGTACTTTCTTCCATGCACTTATTCATAGCTACTTCAGCAAAAGACTATATACGTACTGGGGACCTACATGTTTCTTTCTTAATTTTCATCCCTTTTATTACATTTTGTAGGAATTAATTTTTCATCATAAATGTTTTAGTTTTTTTGGCAAAAGCCGTACATTTTGATATCAGTTGTATTAAGATTACTTGAAACGATAATTTCAAATCAAATTAGTAGTTGTCTTCGGAAAGCATTGTTTTCTATGCATGATGACTAGATATATTAATTTCAATTGATCTTTTTTTTTATGAATTTACTTTCAATTAATTTTATTACTTAGAGTTCATGACAATTTTGTAGATGACATCTATGTACATAGTGTGCAATCATGGAGGGGCGAATAATTATATATCTATTTTTAATTGGATCATTCGGGTGCAGAGTAGGGGCTATTGCACTAGTTAAATATAAAACCATGAACCTTCAGCAGCATTTTCTTATAACGAAATCACTCTTAATAACATCACTTGCTCTACCGGAGCTTGATCTAACTTTACAATTGGCACTCGGACAACTAAAAGGATATGCTCATTGACTGAGTTCATATTCTCTTTGCCTTTTCTTCTTTTCATTGGGACTCATGCAGAAGGTCATCAATTGAAACCAAAGATAAAGCGATGCTAATGATTGTAGAATCAGGTTCTCTTGCGACACCAAGGGCATACCAAGAAACCCTTTAACGACTATATGATTATTCGGTCCCCAATAGTAAATTGGGTAGCACTATACAATGGCCTACCATTTTGACAAAAAAAAAAAAGAAAAAAGATGTCATCATTAGTATACAAAGCATCACAAGACATTAAAAGGGTTTCGTTGTTGTATGGTAATTTGACGGTACATAATTTATCATTTGAAATTCCATTAATTCATTGTTTACAATTGTAGAAGTGAAATTGACGTAGAATTGCCGGTGATTTTTCCTTCTCTTAGCGAGTGATATTTTATTAATAAGCTCGCATATATTCAATTAATTTAGTAAAAAAGAAAATACCCCATACGAAACCTAAAGTCATTTATTAAAAACCAGACACAATTCTACATCAAAAACTTATTCACTTCGACGGGATCAAATTGTATATCTAACAAAATAGAAGAACCTCATTTCAGCATACTAAAAGCATAACATAATTCAGCTCAGATAAAAATGTATGACATAATTATAACTAATCAACAAATCCAAAAATTCCGAGCAGGCATTTTAGAATGGCATATGAGAGAACACTTTTTATTTTCTTCGGTGGTAAGTGCTAACGCACTATCACATGTGCGCAAAGGCAATAGCACTTGATATGCACTGTCCCATAATGTGACCACTCTTTATGAGGGACACCCAAAAAGAGGAAAAAAAAAAAAAAGAGGAGTCACGGGCAAAAGTGATGCCTTAAAATATTTGTAACGTTGGAGGCACTAGTAGTAGTATGTGGATAAACCGCAAGAGAAGGGAAAAAGGGCACCGCAACGGCAAAAGCCGCATTTCATCAAACATTCCATCATTTTCTTACAAGGCCCGCCATCCCCAACGTTGGCTTCTCTTGCCCGAAAATGTTCCCATCCCAAAGACCCAAAGAAACAAAAAAGGGAAAACGATAAATGAAAATACTACTTTTGTTTGCATGATGAGTCATCATGATAGATGGCTGAAAAGGGTGAAGTTTTCCATCCTACATTCCTATAGTAGTATTCATTTTTTTTTATTTTTAATTTCTTAATTCAACAATTTCTTTTTCAGTCCTTACCAAAAAAAAAATTGCTTTTCAGTAACACAATTTGTCTAATCGTATTTATTTTGGTAGAGAGTTTAACCATATTTTTAATATTATGCATATATCTTGTAATAATATTTTTCAGACCCGAACCTCTATTTTAGAATTCATGCTACTACTTAGCTTTTGCTTACTGCTTGTAAGTAATAGCAGTAATAGTTTTCGTACATTGTTACTCATCTGACAGAAGTATTTATTGAAAGAGGGAGAAAATGATATCTTAAACATTTGCACACGCAATACTACTAGAAACTAATTTTTTAGTCATGTAATATTTTTCCAACTGAAAATACCATGTATGTAATAATCATATTCCACGGGCAAAAAACAACAAATAACAATTTTTTTTACTTTTAAACCTTACATCAATGGATATTTTCTTTGTTTGTGGGTTCCTTTATAGAAAGAGATTAGAGAGGGCAAACTACATATTAAAAAAATTAATTTTTAGGAATTAATAATATAAAGTTTTACAATGTCATCCAATATAATTTTCACTAAAATAATAAATTATAGTGGATAATTATGATAGTAGACAGTTATTTTCTACAATTTTTCATTACTTTAATGATATTTTATTATTTGATAATATAAATATTTTACACTTTCAATATATAAAAATTAAATTCTAATAAAAAAGGATGGGAATTAAAGGAGATATATCAATTCTAATATAAATCGTAGCATATAATGCAGTCAAGAAGATATATTATAAGCATTGACAATAAAAACTTCAATTACCATCTCTCTCTTTTTTTTTGGATAAAAATGCAAAGGCTCAACACAAAGCTAAGGAGTAACAAGCTCAAAAAGTCAAAGGAAAAGACTAACAACATATGATAACTAAGATAGGTAAAAAGGTAAAAGCCAAGTAGAACTCATAGCATGTGTGTCCTCCTTAATTCATGTGTCCTATAGCATGTGACTTGTTCCACTATATTCAGTCAATCAACAGCATCAGTTATACTCACCAGCACCCACATTGTGGCATGGTATCCTAAAACTTGAGTTGTATATGTCCTTTACTAAGCTCATAAATCGACCTTTTATCAGCTTCAACACCTGGCATCAAATAACGGTCAAGAGAAAGACATTCCTAAATAGAGTGGACAAAACAACAGAAATACCACCATCTACATATTGTAAAATTATTTCTCCCTGAGACCTTGTATGACGATTCACTCCAATCCTTTCGGCATTGCCATCAAGGTCATCACAGTGAATGACACTCCTATGCCTACACCTACCATTCTCCAAATCCAAGGAAAACTTTTCATGGGTATGGGTTATCCAAAGAAACAGTAATAACACAAAACTGAAAGAACACATAATATCATTCAAAGTACCAAGAACAAATAGTAGCACACAAATTCCTACATAATATCAACAACCCTTATCAGTGTATCGCTCAGTGTTTACTCAACTCTCAATCTCACAAAAACACCTCCTCACTCACAAAGCCTTGCAGCGTATCACTCAACAAACATTCCACCCCCTCTAATGCACAATCTATCTGTAAAACCATCCAAGAAGAAAGTCTTGTCATTGAATAAAATCACAAATAAATATACATTAGTATAACCCACACAAGTATGTCTCCACTCGACAAGGAACCCACCCTCAAAATCTCACATAAGAGCTCATACTCGGATTAAGAGACTTTTTTCGTGTATCACTCATACTCCTCCTATCTCCATTACCACCAAGACATGTACTGAAAGTATTTTCGTCTCCTAGCATCAATCACCTGCAACCGAAAGGAGATTCTACAAGTAGGCAGATTATGAGTCAAGAGTCAACCAAAATGACATCTATGCATGAGGTTGACAAGAAAATTTTTCCAATTAATTTCTTCCTTTTGGAAGACAATTCTATTCCTTTGTTCCCAAATAGAAAGTAGAATAGCATAAAAACAAATATTCTAACTTTTTTGCCTCTTACCCAAGAATATACAATCAATTCACATTTCAAAATTTGCTTTAGGGTCTTTGGCCAAAACCCAGTCAACACCCCATCAATTATAACAAAATGGCCAAACCCTCTATGAAAATTCACAAGTGAAAAATAGATGTGACAAAAATTTTTCCTCTATTTTACAAAAAAAAAATCTAGAATCAACACCATTAATGATATTCAGCTAAGCCAAACAATGTATGGTATTAATTCTTCCAATGTGGACAAACCATACAAACAATTTTGCCCTTAGTGGAACACACTCATGCTACACTCTAATCAACCCAGGTTTAGTGTGAAAGTTATGACAACTCATCTGAAAAAAATCTAGTGACAAAAGAATGGACCGAAAAGCTATTTGAAGAATGGAAGCACCATGCTATGCTATCATGCACATTTGGTTTTAAGTGGACCTGACTAATGAGCCTATTCAAATCATCTAGTTAAAAAACTTCCTACTGAAAGAGATTTTTATGCTAATTCAACTTCCATTCCCACTTGTCACGAAGCCACTCACCACAATCCACAATAATTGTTTCCTTTTGCAAGGAAATTGAGTATAATCTCGAAAATTTATTTATCAGCTTATCATTCCTAATCCAAATATCCTTCCAAAACCAGGTATTGCACTTATTCCTAACAATTTTTCTAATTCCTACCACAATCATGGTACGGATGGTATCATTAGTCTCAACAATCCCTCTTATAGCTCCTCATAACCACCTTTTGTGACCCTCATTTGTTCAAACAAAGGCCTAGAACTATCTAAATTATAACATGAACACACATTTCATTTCCAAAAGGCATTACCTTCAACAGAAAACCGTCACCACCATTTAAAAAACATAGCCATATTTGTAATCACTAAATTCCCAAACCCCAGCCCACTCCATTTTTTTGGCTTCTGAATCACCTCCCATTTAACTAAAGGAACCACATACCTACTATCCTTCTCACCCCAAAAGAATCTATTCAGCAGAGAAATAATCTTCCAGCAACCCCTTTTGGCATTCTAAAAATTCCCAAATAATACATTGGAAGACTATTTAGTACTGCCTTGATCAAAATCAGTTTCCCCACTCTCAAGAGCAAATTCCTCTTCCATCCACTAAGCTTCTTCTTTATTCTTTCAATGACTAGGGCCCAAGTACTCTCATTTCTTGGGTTAGCTCTAAGAGGGATGCCCAAATACTTAATTGGAAGAGAAATAATTTGACATTTTAGTAAGGAACTAACCTTATTTACCAAAGAGTCATCACAATTTAGAGGAATAAGGGTAGATTTTCTATAGTTGATATAGAGCCCAGACATCACTCCAAAACAGTCCAAAATCCTTCTTACATTCAGAAGCACATCCTTATCAGCATGAGCAAAGAGGAACGTGTCATCTGCAAACTGTAAATGAGACACAAAAGTATTTTGGTTACCCACCCTCACTCCTTGGACCAAACCTATGTCAGTTGCTCTTTTCAATAATCTATTTAATACATTGACCACAGGAACAAAAAGAAACGGGGATAAGGGCTCACCTTGTCTCAAGCCTATCTCCATCTTAAATGGTTTAGTGGAGCATCCGTTAACTATTATGGATATTTCAGCTGACGAAATATAGCTTCTAATCTAACTATGCCAAACACCTCCAAAACCCATCTTTTCCAGAACCGGGTCCACAAAAACCCACCCAACTGAATCATATGCCTTACGAAAGTCTAATTTAAGCAACATAGCTTCTTTTTTGTACTTCTGAATCCAATGTACTACCTCATTAGCAATCAAGAACCTATCAAGGATTTGAGTACCATGTACAAAAGCTTATTGGGACTCCCTCACTAAACCATTCATAACAAGCCTCATCCTATTGACCATGATTTTTTAGATTACCTTATAAACACAACCTATCACACTAATAGGTCTAAAATCTTCCACTTCACAAGCCTCATCTTCCTCTAGGATAAGTGTTACCCAGTTACCATCTCTTATCTTTTGCGATTGTAAACATGAATCTACTAACTAATTTCTGATTTAACAATATAGTTGGTATGTGTATAACTTATCTTTAGCTAGTGTAAATTATTTTATATTATCAATTAATAATATAAGATTGTAAGTATAACTTTTCTCGTAATTCTTATAATAGTTAAATTTTTTAGTAACGTGATAAAACAATATTAATTATTCTGTTAAAGTTTTTTAATCTATGGTACATTTAGGTGCATTCAATAGGATTTACTTAATTCAACAGAAGTGGACTAAGTTGTGGATGAGCTTTACACGTAAAATTGGAGGTTTGAAATCTAAGAGCTCTTGATGAACGGCCATATTGTTTGCCACTCTAAATTCAAAGGCTTAGGGCCTGTTTGATTTGAGTTTTCAAATTCCAATTTTTATTTTCAATTTTTCAGATTTTGTGAAGGAAATATTGAAAATTCTGAAAACTGTAAATTTCAGTTTTCATTTTTCATTTTCAATTTTTTAGTATTTCTTTCACAAAATTCTAAAAACTAAAAAATTGAAAATAAAAATTAAAAACTAAAACCAAATAGGTCATAGATTTCTCCATATAAATATAGGGTCGATGAGTTGCAGCTTGTCATTTTGGCCTATGTTTCTTGTAAAAATTTTAGACAATGATAAAGGGGAGTTAGAATCATTTTATCACATTGATGAATTGGTTTTTTATATTAATTTGGATGGATCTGAAACCAGGTTTCTCGTTATAATCAAATTCGTAGTTTCCATCAGACATGATGGAAGATCTAACCTTTCTCGTTTAATGGAGTTCTCAAACAATAAGCAGCGAGTGGAGGTAGAAGAGAGAAAGTCATGCAAACTTGCAATTGTTGATGATTTTGAGAAGGAAGCAAAACAATCTTTCAGTTTTTAATTTTATATTTGATGGTATGCTTTTTTATCGGGAAAAAAAAAGTATTTGATGATATGCTTGTGACCCAAGACCAAAAGGAAGGATTTCAGATGAGAAAAAGGAGCAGTAACGAAACGGAAGGAATTTCAAGACAAAAAGAAAGGGAAAAATAGGGGTGAATTTGTTTCTGATCTAGAATATGAAAGGAGGACTTTAGACGGGAAAAAAAATTAATAGTTAAGAAAAGAAGAAATTCAAATGGAAAAAGGAAAAAAATTTGGGGGGGGGGGTTTGAATTTGTTATGAGATTTTTTTAATTGGTGTAATCTCAATCACTTATTTAATTTAAAGGCTGAAATTCTCATTCTCACTTTTCATATATGGGTATCTCAAATGAGAAGAATTATTTATTATGATAATGAGATAAGTAAATTTAGACTGTATAATCATATATTAATGGTTATAATTAAAAATTAATTAATAATTACATAATCATTTTAAAACATCACCTATTTTTATGTTTCAATATTGGTCATTCATATAAAAATACCAGTAATTATATATACATGATCAGCATTTAAAAAATAATTACTAGCCACACATTATTTATCAAAAAAATAATCATATATATATTTTGAGAAGTGTAAGTTCTTGAGATTTTTTCTCTTTACCCATTTTGTTTTTCAGGTTTTGCTTCTGTTTTATTTTTGTTTTTGACTATTGGATATGATCTATAGCTCTTTGTTCCTCTTTATCACACTGTATTCACTTTCTCTTATTGAAGTTGAGTTCATCATTTATAAAAAAAAAAGCTAGTCACACATTATTATTTTAAAATCTCAAATCATTTTATGTTTTAGTTTTTTATTATTTATATAAGATTTAATGATCAAAATTTATTTCCCTTACTCTTATAATTAATTATTCTCTTAATTTATCACACAAATTATTTCAGAACAATATAAAAAATAATAATAATAGGAAGAAGAAGAAGCAACAGCAGCATAAGTGAGCACATCCGAACGAAATAGATGCATCCTGGTAGAAGTCAGGGTTTCAATCATTCATACGATTTTTTTTTTTTTTTGGTAAGGAATCCTTCATACGATTAGTGGCTCCTAAAGTATCTTCTTCCATACAATAAATTATTTTTAATTAATTACTTTTTGCACAATTATATTAAAGTCTATTATATCATATAAAATGATGTGGTTCTTGTGGATATACCGCTACTGTTATCATTCGGTTCGATAGGAAAATGAGTAGAGGCTTGATTCGGTAAACGAGGGCAAACTTCCACTGAACGTAGTAATTGCCCTTCCACTGAACGTAGTAACAACTTTTATGGTTGAATTTTTATTTTTTTAATTTATAATCATTCTTCCTTTTTTTAATCCTAAAGTGAAGAGGCTTTATGTAACTATAGTCAAAATGCTGAGATGAACAAGTCATATCACCGAACACAACACACTCCTTGATATCATCATCACAACTCTTTTTTTTTCCCCATATATCTCATCATGACAACTCTGAACATTGTAAAGGTGTAATGAATCTCTCGGGGCATCAAAATTTACTCTTTCTTTTTCCATTTTTTTCCCTCATACAAAATCGATCGAATGCTCTTCTAGAAAGTGAAAATTGGGCTAAGATTACGGGGTGCAGGTGAATCCGAACAACCTAGTGAACCCAATGAATTTGAATGGAACCAATTAAATTAGTTTGGATTGATTCAAGTCATTAAATTATATTGGATAAAAACTAATTAAACTCAATAAAAATCAATTTGGGTTATTAGATGTAAAATTATTAATGTACTATAACTCTAAAGCTTTTAGAATAAGTGATTTTATGATATTGTATGAGGGCTTCTATGAGCAAATGGTTTAGAGTTCGATGCCCTCATTCTTCTTAATGAAATAATTAAATTTTAGTATAAGGTAAAGTGAACATGTGCATTGTCCACGTTTCAAGTCCAAAAAAGGCATTCACATGAAAGAGCATAATAAATATGAAACTATTAATATACCATAACCCAACATCTTAAGCCTTTGAGACAAGTGAATTCATGACATGGAAGATTTTGAGTTCAGGCAGATGAATGATTTTATATCTAATATGAGTATTGAATTTCATAAATTTCAACCCAATGACTCGATCTAATCATATATTATATATAATTTTTGTGTAAAATATATTTTATCTCCTTGAACTTTAGGCCATGTGCAATTTACACCCTTACTTTTCAAAATATATATCACAATACCCTGGACTTTCCAAACAGTGCAAAACACCCTCTTTTATTAAGTTGATATCTATTTCCACCATTAAGTAGCATGTTGAAAAAAATACTCTTCCTTTTAATCAAATTTCTCAACCTTAAACCCTCATCCATTTAGAAATGGATATAAATACTCTTTTGTTACAATCAAATTATAGCATCTAAAAGGTATTTTTATCTATTTTTGAGTAGAGAGAGTTTAGTGTTGGGAAATTTGATTAAAAGGAGGGGTATTTTTATCTATTTAATTATGCGTCGACATGTACATGACTACGTAATAGTGGAAAATGGATATCAATTTAACCAAAGGGAGTTTTTTGCACTGTTTGAAAAGTCTAAGGTGTTATGGTGATGTATATTTTGAAAAGTCATGATATAAACTATACATGAGTTAAAGTTCATTGGAGTAAAATGCATTTTACCTTAATTCTTTTATTTTTCTGTATATAATGTATTTAATTAATAAATCATACTTTAGTTACATCTATTGATATTATTAAGCTATAAATATATATATTTGAAATTCATAAACTTTAGGAGATTTAAGTTTTGAGAATTTTTTGAAAAAATGTGAATTTTTTTTCCATTTTAGTTGAAATAAGCACAGTAATAATAATCGGCTAACTTAATCACTCGAACCGAACCAATGCCATTTTAACTCCTTAGTTTGGTTTGGGTTTGGTCACAACAAGTTTATGAACCTGAACCAACCTGTCAAACCAATCAAAATTAATAGATTCGAATTCATTTTTTTCCTTAACTCGAACCAACCGACCTGATTACACCCCTATCTAGAACCACCATTTTAGTCCATCAAAAATCGTATAGTTGAAAAATAGTTTTTGAAAAAAATTATATTCGGTCATGACTCTCTAATCAGTATGGGTGTTGCAATCTTTTGTTTGGTTGTTGGTTTGGTAATATACTTGCCTGGTTTGATGACTAACTTGGACAAAGGTGATGGTAGCGTAGATTGAGGCTTGTTATTCCAATAATTGTTATATCATTTTTGTGTCTTGACATATCTAAGTTAATATATGATAGTACTGGTTGTATGTGTCAATTTTGGTTTCTTGTATTTTCTTGGTTGTATGAAACCTATGCGACTATATTGTTTCTCTCCTATAATCTTGGAGGGATGACTTTGGTTATTTATTAAAGAAAAAGTTACTTACCCAAACTGACCCAAAGGATAAATAATAGTAAATTATTTATATGAATGATATACTAAAATTAGTAAAGTTATGGGTTAAATGCATTTTACCCCTGAATTTTAGGTTATGTACAATTTAAACCATGACTTTTCAAAACATGCATTATGACACTCTGGACTTTTTAAACTGTGCAAAAAATCTACTTTTCAAATAGTGTATTATGGCACCCTGAACTGTACAAATTGTGCAAAAAACCCCTCAAAACTTTAAGTCATAGCTGGGTATTGGGTTGCACACAATAAAAAAAGAGGGGAGTTAATTGCACATAGCATTCACAGGCAAGGTGTCGAGTTGCATAAATTAGAAATATCACGGGGGTTAAGTGCACATAAAGCTTACCTTAATTACTTGCCAAAATTATATTGAGAGGTATTTTACACAGTTTTGAAAGTTCAAGGTATCACGATGCACATTTTGAAAAGTCAGGGTGTAAATTATATATAACCTAAAGTTTAGGGAGGTAAAATGTATTTATCCCTAAAGTTTTTTTTTTGACCCAAAACTTAGTTGAGTATCTTTGCTACTTAACCAAAAAATTCTCAAGTTCATAATTTAACAGAAATTGTGAGGTAGCTAAGCCCATAATTATACATCTAAAGTATAATGAACATGAACAACCACTACATAGTAATCTTAAGGAATGAAGAGATTGTCACAAGACACTTAAGACACTTAGGGGAACAAGATGGTTGTTGGGTTGGTCTTGAGTATATCTTTGAGATATAATGAGTTCACTTACCCTAAGTGTTATAGGGTCCATTATGTTGAAAGATAGGTAGTTTTTTTTTCCTGATGAGCAAAACTCATCCCCAAAATGGTGATGGTAGTAAAATCATAACCTCATACACTTATACACAATACATCATAACTGCTATCAAGGATATTTAAACTGCCCCAAAAAATAAACACCACAATCAAGTAGAAAACACCCAAAATTACTCCTAACACTGGTGGCTATGAATAAAAAACATAAGGTTAATACAAAGGTTTCCACACCCAAAATAAACATAAGGTAGTTTGACTTAGTGATAAAAACATGCACTTATACCTTAAAAAGGAAAGTAACTTTTGCCATACTAAGGGCGATTTGCTGGGATTAGGTTATAGTAAGAAGAATGTTGGTTTCAGCAAGTCATCATAACATCTTTCCATTTTAACATAAATCTAGAACGAAGCTTTGGGGGGTTTGGGGTAACACATGAGCATCTTGCTAGGTAAGCATCCTGGAAGGAGACCGTGCTTCCTCCCTATGAGACTGTGGGATGCTCCTTTTTTGTAGTTACTACTGCTTGTGTCCACATACCGTACATCTTGCTGAAATTCCTTTTGAACTTGGGACACCATCAACAAGGTTTCTCCTTCCTTGTTTGCAACAAAATTTGACTTCTCTTCCTTGTCATTAGGCATCATTGTATAACATTCAAAGCTATAATGAAAATAATCTGGTGGTTTACATGAATAGTAATTTCACTACCACATATTTGTTTTCTTGTAAAGCCTATATAAGAGTGAGTATTTTTGCAATTTAAAGATATGAAAAAAATTCTCCATCATTACATTGCTTAGTCTTCCCTGCTATATTTTTATCATGGTGGTATCAGAGCGATAATGCCCAAATTTATGACATTTAAAATACTCTAACTTGGATTTCTCAAAATCATGTTCTCTGATTTTACTTTGGTCAAGGTTTATTCTAAAATTCTTATCGCCATCTCTGCTACCTCCATCTCGATTTCCTCATCCTCGTCCTTGTCCTCGTCCTTTTCCTCTACCTCTACCCATTCCTTTAAAATTGAAGGAATGGATACTAGTAGAAGCCTTTATTGCTTACTCTTCGGAAGTTGAACTTTGGCATCTTCTATTCATGGACCAATAAAGAGCTTTGCAATTCATGAAGAGATAGTGTATCTATGTCTTTTTACTCCTCTATGCAGCTAACGACATAATCAAACTCTAGTATTACAAAGTGCAATATCTTTTCCACAATAATGACGTCAACCATTTTCTCACCATGGAACTGCATTTTATTGCAGACTTCCATGATTCTAGCATAGTAGCTAGTAATAGATTCTCCATCCTTCATTTGCAAAGTCTCGAAGTCCAGCCTTAAGGCCTAAAGTTGTGAACACTTTACTTTAGCAAACCCATGGTACTTCTTCTTCATCGAATCCCAAATATTCTTGAAAGTTTCTTTGCAAAGAATTACTTTCAAGATAGGATGATTAATAGCTTGAAAAGGATAATTTTTCGCTTTTAAATCTTTCAACCTCCTTACTTCAAACACCAATTTTTGGCCATCGCTTAGATATGCTTCTTTAGCACATTCTTTAATACCAAATTTAACAATTGGCCAAAACTTCTTTGATCGTAGGAGATTTTCCATCAGCATGCTCGTGGTCATAGTGGCCATCAAAAAGGGCAATGACTGCGTACATAAAACTACCTTCTAAGGCCCTTGGTGATGAAAAAATAAAAATAGATGGAAAAGAATTTAGCTATTGTAAAGGATGCACTCTCAAAACCTCTATCAAGTTCTAATATTACTATTACAAAATTAAAGAAAAACTAAGTAATGTGAAGATGGAGAATAATTCATATTTTAATATCTTTAACTAGCAAAAATACTTACCCAAAATAGGCTTTATGAGAAAATAACATTTGGTAGTGAAATTACTATTCATGTAAACCACCAGATCATTAGAAAACTACTAAGATTGTTATTCATTTCAGGGAATGTCAACTATGATTTTCCAATAAGATAAAGGTCTTAGGATATAAAAATTCAAAATAACTTAAGTCAAAATATCATGATTTCAATATTAGAATGTTTAATTAAGAGTGCTTGTTGTGAAATTTCATGATTTGTTGCTTGATAGAGCAAATTCTAATTAAAACTTATGAATTTACTATGAGTTTATGTGAGTTCACCAAAATTTATTCAAGTTTTCAAGCACTCGAGAGTTTGATAATTGGAGGTGAGTGCAATTTGCTTAATAAATGAACTCTGTTAAATTTTTTGGCATTGTTAATGGGATAGATTTTCATCAATATTGCGAGTAGCCAATACATTATACAAAAACTAGTTTAGGCATGTTCATTTGCTTCTTTTTAATTTGATTATTTGCTATTAACTTTTTTCATTTTCTCTAGAGTTTCCGGTGTTTGCGAAGGACTACTTCATTTGAGTCCTTTCAACTTTGATCAAGAAATATGAGAAAATACCGAGAAACAAAGAAAGTTCTTTTGGTTGCAAAAGAAAAGAAAAGAAATCAACTAGGAGTACGATGGGGACAGTATGCAGATGATAAATCCATCCATCTGTGAATGCACTTCAAGCATGAATGAGTCTCCCTATTAATAAAAAATAACAGTAATGTAAAAGATTTAAAAGAAAGTTGTGATAAAGGACAAATTTTCTCATGTCATGTTTACAATTCATTCACAAATTTACTTTTTTTTTTCTTCTTTCTAACAACTATAAATGAAACTTTTATAATTAAGGAATGCAGTAAACTCCACATTGTGGTTTGCTGATTAAAAGAGTAATTAATATAAATAAGATAAAATTGTAAATTTATCTAAAAGTATAAATAGATTATAAAAAAGAAGAAATAAATTTTATGTTTATAATAAAATATGGAGTTGATAGGCTTCGACCTTCACATGAAACCTCGAAAGTTAGTATGTCCCTATATAGTTATACCATTCTGAATTTGAAAGTAATTATTTGTAAAACTTTTTCCCAAAAAGAAATTATTTATATTTATTTAGAACGTATGTTTTTTTGGTACACACCTACAATGTATTTAAAACATATTTCAAAAAAAGGAGCAAAATAAAAACGAAATAAAAGAAAGATGAAAAAAAAAAAACAAGTACAAGGTTGTTGTCGCTTACTCAAGTCACAGGAAAACTCCCAATCAAATAAATGCGCACACAAAATGACAGCGACCGACCAGAAAGGGTCCAAAAAATGAATAGAACCAAATAAAACGTTCATTTCTGATTTCTCATTCTTCTAACACTATTTATTTATTTTTCTATGTTAAAATAAGCAAAACGTTCATATTCACAGAACCCAAGAAGGTTTTGCACTTTGCAGGCTTTCCCCTACAACAACAACTCCAGCTATTAATACTGCAGCCCTCTTTCTCCCCTCTCTCTCTCCCCCTCAAAAGTGAACAAAAGGGGCTTCCTTCACTCACCCAAAAAAAAAGAAAAGAAGTCCTTGCTTTATCACCCTTTCGTTGCTGGTGCCTGCTTCTACTTCAGGCTCTAAAGAGCCCTCAAACAAAGCACACTGTGCTGAGTTTGAACTCTCGTAAATGTTGAAAGGAAAAAAGAAAGTCTTGAACTTGATAATGGAGAATATATGTTAGCTGAAGAATTTGCTTTCAGTTTCTTGTTCAGGTTGCTTTTGAATTCATCTGCGGGAGGTTCAGTTTTGTGCTCTTGTGTTCAACTAAACCCAGATGGGGAACACTGGTTTGGCAAGTTTAGTGTTGTTGTTGTGGTTGTTGGGGATGATTGTACCTTGTTTGTGTCAGGATGGTTCAGATGATGCAACTACTGCTGTGTACATTGTTGCTTTGAGACAAACTCCTGCTTCTCACTTTTATGGTGAGTTGAGAGAAGTGGGAAATGGATTCCAGGTCAAGCATAATACTTCTTCTGGAAGAACTCAGTTTCAGAAGCCAAGGTACCGTTATTTCTTTTTCCACAGACTTGGTTCCAAGGTGAAAAAAGGGGATGTGGGTGCTGGTTGGTGTCTTGTGATCCACCCTCAACAAATGTTTTGGCTTTTATAGTAGTTTCTTTTGTCCCAAATCATTGACCCTTCTTGTGGAAGCTATGTATTTTTTTGTTTTTTGCTAAGATAATAAGTATTACTTAAAATGATTGCTTATCATCTATATATGAAGGATAATTGATTGCAAGGTATCATTATATTTGTTGATGATATTCTCAATTTTGCATCATCCTTCTTCACCCTTTTTTTTAATCCAATTTCTAGACTTTTGAGCTTGTTTGTGAAATCTGGTGCATTAATTTGACAGATGTGCTCCTTTATTTATTTACTTGTTTATTTATTTTTTTGTTTTATTTAGATACCGAAATATTACAAAGACAGATAAGAGATATGGCTCTTACATTGCTCAAGTTCATGATTCTTTGTTGAAGAAAGTGTTGAAAGGAGAGAAATATCTGAAGCTCTATAGCTACCATTACCTGATAAATGGATTTTCTGTGCTGGTTACCCAACAGCAGGTATGATGATTTTGGTTTTCAACAAAGTGATTATATCCTTAGAAATATGTGACTGTGTTCAGTTACATATGTGTTGCTTTTTTCTTTCTATCAATGATTTTGCACACCATGTCTGTGTTTTCCATACTCCAGCAGTGCTGCTTTATTTTTATTTGATTAGCTGCAACAAACATACTCTTTAACTTTTGAAATTGTTGAATCTTGAAGGCAGAGAAGCTATCAAGGAGTAGTGAAGTGTCCAATGTGGTTTTGGATTTTTCTGTAAGAACTGCAACTACCCATACCCCGCAATTTTTGGGTCTGCCACATGGAGCATGGTCTCAAGAAGGCGGGTTCGAAACTGCCGGAGAAGGGATTGTGATTGGGTTTGTTGACACTGGCATAGATCCAACACACCCTAGTTTCGCTGATAGCAAGTCTGAACGTCCATATCCTGTTCCTGCTCATTTTTCTGGCATCTGCGAGGTTACTCGAGATTTTCCATCTGGTTCTTGCAATAGGAAGCTTGTTGGGGCCCGTCATTTTGCAGCATCTGCTATAACCAGAGGCATATTTAATTCAACACAGGACTATGCTTCTCCATTTGATGGCGATGGCCATGGCACGTGAGTTTTTGGAATTTACAAATGGGTGTTATGTTTGGTTGTAGTTGATCATGATTAGTTACTTGTTCCATTCTCCCAATTTCATGCTAATCTACCCACTAATTAGATAACTAACATGGACATGCCTTGTTTGTTACCATTTACTATACCACAGGCCAATCCATGATGGCAAAGCCTGAGCTGCTGGCCTTTTACTATTTTTAATACCACTACAATAAGTTGTCAGCTAATCTTTTTTGTTATACCTTCATTTTAGTTGTGAAGTTTTCTCTCCTCTACTTAAACTTCGATAAATTATGCCTAAATTCTTATTTATCAGAATTTTGAACTGATTAATGGGGGGTTTTTGCTGTTCCTAGGAGCTTCCATAACTTGGACTAAATTATTCATTGTTGAGAACTTTTTTTTGGTATTGCATTTTCTGAAGATTCACTTGAAAATGAACTTATATTTTCATATTGAACTATCATCAAATTTCTTTCAATCACAGCATCATTATTTATGTTAACTAGATGCCCCACCCATACTTGTTAATTTCTCTTCTCTTTTAACAAGATTTCCATTCTGATGTATCTATAATATACAGGCATACAGCAGCTGTTGCTGCAGGAAACCATGGGATTCCAGTGATTGTTGCCGGGCATCACTTTGGGAATGCTAGTGGGATGGCTCCTCGTTCACAGTAAATAATCTGGAAACATATCTATAGTTATTCATCATCTTTACATTTTTTTTTTTTTGAACCTACCTGATCATACAAAAGTATAAGATTTTGCATAATTATTTTGTGCTGCAGTACTTCTCTGGTGTGCTAGTAGTTCCCTGGTGTTGTCCCACATATGTAATTACTATAACTTTTTGGGTAATGTGAAATAATTTTTTGTCAACATATGGTGTTCTTTTTGTCCACAATAGTTGAAACATAAATTTGAAACTGGGAAACAGAGTGGAATTGGGAATTAATTCTCATAGCTTTAACAGATCCTACTGATTCCTCTTTGGAACACTAATATCGGATCATCCTTCAAGTCACTATTAAACAACTTTAAATCCTTAGAGAGAGAAATCAGAAAACAGAGAATCCCAGTGCCATGTGTGATATCAGACCGTACAATGATGTATGAGCATTTAGAATTGATGAAAGAAGTTCAGTCATGACAGTTGATAGGGAAAACAATTTATGGCTTCCTTTGTCAGAGAGAAGAGATGAAAGTGGGGCTTCAAACTAATGCTTTGAAAAATGGAAGCTAGTTGGAAAAGATAAGATATAATGGACCAAAAGACTTTAAAATTAGAGAAAACAAAGGTAAGTATGAAAGACTGAAACGTACCATTATGGTAAAGGAAATAGATATTTAACTAAAAAGCACATCTCACTGCCTTTTTCCTGGTATTGTGGTGCTCAACTGTGAGCCGAGGCTGAGTATTTGGCTGAGAGCATGGATTACGAAATCAGGGGTCTGTGAGTTTAAAAGTTGCTTGGAAGTCATTTACATGTTATTAATTAAGCAGCATAAGGATCTGTATGTTCGAGAACAATGCAAATCTGAATGAGATTCTCCATATGATTTCCAGAATAGAAAGGAAAGTATTTCATTTTCTAAAAATATTTGTCTACCACCCAAAGATTGAGTGTAATTTCAATGGCCAAGTTTCTGAACCAAATAATCCCATATCTTCCCCCCTCTTCATTAACCCTTAGTTCCATCAACTTTCCCTTCATGTTATGTTTTGTCATATTCCTTTATTGTTTGTTTGTTTTTTTTTTTTTTTCCTGTGGCCTGCAGAATGTGTTATCTCCATAGAGTTTATCTCCACATAAACTTGGATTTTTCTTTTGGCTAAAACAAACTGGTCAAGTCTTTTGAATGTTATTTTTGAAAGATTATCAAAGATTATGGAAACAGCGCATTTGTTCTAGTTTGGATATCTAATTATTTCATGTGATCTACGTTAGTTTCATTTTTTATTTTTGTAACACTAATGCATGTGTTGCATTTCAATCTCCTATAGCATTGCTGTGTACAAGGCATTATACAAGAGCTTTGGAGGATTTGCTGCTGATGTTGTTGCAGCTATTGACCAGGTACGTATATAGTTTATTTAAACAGGTGATATATTGCTTTATATGGTAATTGAAATTTTAAAAGATCATATTTTGTTCATTGTTTTTGATGTTTCTTTCCACTAGCATGTGCTAATGTGAAGGACAACCTGATTGCCTGATAAAGTATATAACTCTTGCGCAATAGTGTCATTTTCTTTTCAATATATATTTTTTTCATTGAATTGAAAGAGTTATTGTAATGTAGTAATAATTCCTTTTCATTTTTCCCTTACGATCTATCTATGTAAATTGCTTCCAGTTTAAGATTTTCTGTAAGGCTAATAGTATGGTTGATTGTATATAGGCAGCTCAGGATGGGGTTGACATAATAAACTTGTCAATCACTCCTAATAGACGTCCTCCTGGTGTTGCAACTTTCTTCAATCCAATAGACATGGCATTGCTGTCAGCTGTAAAAGCTGGTATTTTTGTTGTGCAAGCTGCAGGAAATACAGGACCATCACCAATGAGCATGTCCTCCTTCAGTCCATGGATCTTTACTGTTGGTGCCTCCTCTCATGACCGGGTTTATAGCAACTCCATATTTCTTGGAAATAATGTGACCATACCTGGTGTTGGACTTGCACGTAAGTTTCTGTTTCTCGATGAGTTTTATACTAACTTGCCACAGTAGTAACATTACTAATTTTCAATGATTGGATCTCCTCTTTTGTTCGCCCAAGAAGTGAAGAGATTCAATGAGGCTATAGTCAGTTTTCATTAAGGATTAGTTTCAGTCAAAGACAATATTAAGTTAATCTTAATATAGTGTTATTTGATTTTGTCATTAGTATTGAAATTATGAGCACCTGAGTGGATCAGGAGAGTAACCTGTAGAGGGGAACTAATTTCTGTGCAAAACAAGTGCTGCATTCGAAAGCACAGTGAAGGTTAGGATGGTTGTAGCTAGGTTTGGCTGTGTTGGGTTTCGTCAGCTTGAAATACATTCTGGGTGCTTTATCACTGCTTGCATTGCATGGCTATAAGTTTATCTTTCCTAGTGTATCCTTTTGCTCTGTCACTTTGAGGAAAGTACGGTAAGTTATATCTTTCATCAGTAGATGTAACTCAACCCAGCAAAAAATCCAAGATCTGCCTTTTCGCTTATCATATTGTGGAGAATCAGTTCTTGTCGCTTTCTAGAATTGCTGATCAATAATGTTGTATTGGCAAAAAATCCTCAGAGTTATAACATAATTCAATTGTTAATAATATGCATTATCATTTTTACCAAAGGGCCTACTGGATTGATTTATAACCCATTTTTGTCACGTTCCTTTTATTATTTTATTCAGCTGGCACAGATGAAAACAAACTTTATAGACTGGTTCATGCGCACCATGCCTTGAACAATGATACAACGGTTGCTGATGATATGTATGTCAATGAGTGCCAAGACGCAAGCAAGTTCAGTCAGGATTTGGTCCAGGGAAACCTCTTGATCTGTAGCTATTCAATCCGATTTGTGTTGGGACTATCCACAGTGAAACAGGTCACAGAAACAGCCAAGAATCTTAGTGCAGCTGGTGTTGTCTTCTATATGGATCCTTTTGTGATTGGCTATCAGATTAACCCAGTTCCGATGAAAAAGCCTGGCATAATAATTGCATCCACAAATGATTCCAAGGTGCATTATCTATGTTTCCCCATATATATTCATACAATTCATACATGCACATGTGTATTGTTATTTGCTTTTGTGGGCTTGCATTTTACTATATATGAATTATGAAATCATTTTTGATGCACTCTCAAAGTAATTAATGTCAGGATGCCTTTTGTCGACATAAAAACAAGGCATACATCTGGCCAACATGTTAACTGATTTATTTCTCTCCCTTTCGTGTGTATGAGGAATGATCCCTTAACTATTTTCCTTTAATTTTTAAATGGGCAGATTTTAATGCAATACTACAATTCTTCATTGGAAATAGATGCGGTTTCAAAGAAAGTTACTAAATTTGGGGCCATTGCCAGTATCTGTGGTGGACTAAAAGCGAACTACAGTAATGCAGCCCCAAAGGTTATGTACTACTCTGCTAGAGGACCGGATCCAGAAGACACTCTTCCTCATGAAGCTGACATTTTGAAACCTAACTTGTTAGCTCCTGGAAATTTTATATGGGCTGCTTGGAGTTCTCTTGGCACCGAGTCGGTTGAATTTCAAGGTCAATATGAAAAAATGCTTTACCAATAAATCAGAGATAGTCTAATTTAGGGAGTTCACTATGCACCTAGCATAAACCTAATAATTTATGCTACGGTTTTTCTGTTTGTTATTTTTGTTTTTACCTCCTTGCTGCATTGTCAACAGGTGAGAATTTTGCAATGATGTCTGGCACAAGCATGGCTGCACCTCATGTTGCTGGTCTTGCTGCATTGATTAGACAAAAATTCCCCAATTTTAGCCCCACAGCTGTTGGATCTGCACTCTCCACTACTGCTTCTCAGTATGACAAGAATGGTGGCCCAATAATGGCTCAGCGGTCATATGCCTCTGCTGACCTAAACCAATCTCCGGCAACCCCTTTCGACATGGGAAGTGGTTTTGTGAATGCAACTGCAGCATTAAATCCGGGTTTGATTTTTGATTCCAGTAAGTTGCTGACTTAAATTTTCAATCATCTCATTTTAATAGAAGTTTTCATGTTGCAATATACAGAAAATTGTCTGAAATTTCAGCTCTGATTGTGGTTTAGGTTAGATAGCTACGATAGTCTATGATAATGGTGGAGCCAGGATTCTTAATACTTTATGTATTTTAATCATTGAAAGATTTTACATGACTTTTATTTTATTTTATTTTCATGATTTAACTCAGCAATATAATCACCATAATAGCTAAAAATTGGAACAATATTGAATAATGTAACTTTAGTCGTTGTTATTGAAAACGTTGCATTCTTTTTGTTCTTATCCTTGACTAAAAAAGGCAGGATGAGGTAATAAGCGTTGGTAATTCAAGTAACTGTTACTGTTCCATGTGCCTACCCAATTTCTAGTTGAACTACCTCTAGAACTGCTTTGATTAGTGAACTTGTTTTCTGAATGTGGTACTGAATATATGTTTCTTTGTAGGTTATGATGATTACATGTCGTTTCTATGTGGTGTCAACGGTTCAGCTCCTGTGGTGTTGAACTACACTGGTCAGAACTGTTGGCTTAACAACAACACTGTGTATGGTCCTGATCTGAACTTGCCCTCCATCACTATATCAAAGCTAAACCAATCCAGAGTGGTGCAAAGGACAGTCCAAAACATTGCTGGGAATGAAACTTACTGTGTTGGGTGGAGTGCACCTTATGGTGTTTCTGTGAGTGCCTACCCAACTCACTTCACTGTTGCCAATGGTGAGAGGCAAGTCTTGTCTGTAGTGTTGAATGCAACAGTTAACAGCTCTGTTGCCAGCTTTGGGAGGATTGGGCTGTTTGGTGATCAGGGTCATGTTGTCAGCGTTCCTCTTTCAGTCATTGTTAAAATCTCAAGTAACAATTAGCTAACATGGATAGCATTTTGTTCTTGTTTGAGTAAATTTATTTTGATTTTTCTGTTCTTTCTTTCTTTCTTTCTTTTATTTATTTTCTTGTGTAAACTATTTTTTCATTCATTATATCATGTAAATTTGTGGAAGGTGATGATTCTACTTGTAAAGTAATAGATGTGATCAAGTCTTTCATTCGAGTTTCTTCCTTCTTTTCTCTTGCTCAGTGATTAGTGAATACTTGTTGATAGAGTACCTGTTGCATTGTTTCGTGACCATGAAAACGCGTGTAGTATTCAGTTTGCTCCCGGGAGATTCATTCTTTCGCTCTAGAAGATACGAGGGTTTTATTATTATTATTATTATATTGCTTCACTATTGGAATTGGGAAATATTCATCAGCTTGTATAAAATTATAGACAAGCAAGCCACGGAGTGTGGTTCACTTGGCAAGCTGTGAACTCTATGTAGGCCAAATTTTTTTCTTTTTCCTTTTCATTCTCTCCTATTTGATGAGAAGTGGCATTTATTATTATTATTATTATTATTATTATTATTGCTTAAATAATTTCTCTGTTATATTAAAAATAATTGAATTTTGGTTTTTTTTTTTGGTCCAAAAATTGCTAAAACTATTTGATTTTAGTCTCGGGTATGTATGATTGTTGGTTGTTATACTGGATTGAATGACTTGAATTTCTATTAGCTAGTTCAACCTTCTTTTTGGGGGTTTGTTAATTGGGGAGGGAGGACAGCGTTCTCTGAGGGGAGAGTTGAATTCACGACTTTAGTCATGTATCAGTTGCATCTTTGTAGAGACTAACATTTCCGCTTGACGATTGTCTAACATGCGCTAGTTCAACATTCAATATAAGCAATTTAACATGAGTTAAAATCAAATAATTTTATAAATTTTTGGATTGAAACCAAATAATAAATTTTCAAGACCTAAATTAAAATTTGCATTTTTTTAGGGATTCAAAATAATATTCAAGTGCCAAAAAGAGAAAGTTACAAGTGCCAAAATCAAAGTACGTATGTCTTCAAAAATTATTCCCATTATTTGATGATATGTTAGAACGTGAGTGAATTTTTCTTGCTACATGTTTCATTTGGCCGTGGTAGTTACATCGAGAACAAGATAGTCTGAAGATGAAATCACAGTGGATCTGAATTATATCGAAGCTGTATGATAGCAGTTAATGCTTATACAGGTGATGAGAATAACAGTGTACTTGAAAAAGGTTACCTCGCAACATGCCTTTGGAGTGATGTTAAACGTGTTGGTGAATGAACAAAGATTCTGAGGCCTGGGGTTGGTGAAAGACAACATGTGTGGGGGCTGAGGTGGAAAACAAGTGCAGTGGACTCAGTTCAGGAAAAAAAAAATATCCAGAAAGGAAAAAGAAAAAGATGGGAGCCCATAAAGAGAGTATATGATGTCGTGGATTAACTACTAATTAAGGGGCAAATGTAGAGTTCTCTTAGGCAAGTGGTGAGGGGTTTGAGTGATTTGCATTACGTCATAGATTTAAACCTTGCTACCTCCAATGTACCACAAAAAAGGCAAATGTCGAAATAGACCATGGAGCTCTGTGTGTGCATATTATTTTGATTGTTTTACAAAAAAATCATAGGGTTCATTTAGAAAAGAATTATGATAATATATTGTTCAGATAAATTTATCAAGAAACTCTATGATTTGGCATAGACGGAAGGGTTTTTTAGATAAAAACTAGTCTTGGCGGGTTTAAATTGAAACATATGATTTGAAATGGTAAAAGATTTATATTTGAGTTGAGATCATATATAAAGGGAGGAGTTTTAAATATGAACTGTAAGTTAATGATAGTGATACACTAGCCTTGGTACACCTTGTTGACCAATACTTTCAGTATTATATAAGATGACTGGGACCACTTAGCGGCAGGTTGGGTTGTGGTTATATTGAGGTCAGGTGGTTGTCAACTACTTAGTGGCTGATCGAATTCAGGTGGATAAAGGTCGCCTAATAGAGGTTATGTATTGATAGCTCCCTAATGGTTTGTTTTGATTTTTATCTGCTAATAAAGTTGTTTATAAATATGTTTTACAAATGAATATACATGCATGAAAAACAAATGTTTTGGATAAAAAATGTTTAACAATTTTCCTTCAAAATATGTTTCCCTGAAAAGTATGTTTTGTGCATAATCTATTCTTACATCAAGTGACTATTTCATATACTTGTTATGGCATGAGATCTACATTTTATGCCTTAAGCTAAGGTAAAGTTTTTATATATATGATGTCTCATGTCCACTTGTCTCCAGATGAGCCTAGTGCCTTTAGGGTACCCTGGGGCCCACTTGGATCATCAAGAGACCCTCAGAGTGCAGAAACTGCACTTTTTTACAGACAAGCTCATCGCGACGAGCTCCGAGTCACTGCAGCGAAACTCTTGTAGTGGCGAGCCCCTTATTATTGAATGAGGGTTTTCGTCCCTCAAGACGCAGCTTGTTTTACTGAACTCGCAGCGGTGAGCCCTGTAGCACCGTGGCAAAACTCTAATAACCCAAACACGTCAAAAACAATGCAGTTCCACTAAAAAGTCTCATGCATTATATAGACTTATCCCTAAACACAGGAAACAACCCTAGCTGGCCTTAAACACTTTCCTCCTCCCTAATCTCAAGTTTTCCTTCATTTTTCCTCCTCCCCAAGCTTCTGGTAAGCATTTTTATCGAATTTACCATGTTTCCTGTATGTTTCTTTAGGTCTATGAGTTAAGGTATCTTTAGGCATGTTTTTCCCATGTTACTCTTCTCCCTATAATCTCAAATTATGTTCTTAGCTAATTTAATAGTTGTATGGTTTTTGTTTACTACATGGCAATTACTGGTATCATTCCTGCTCCCAGAGTCAAGTTGACATTGGAAGCACACTCTCGGCATCATACAATGAGTGAGTTTAAGTTTATGGCCATATTTTTTGTCATTATTAGTACTTTCATGGTATTCTACACACTTTTTATGAAAATTTAGACTAATTTATGCTGTGTACATGCTTTTTACGAATTATGCCAATTTCAAAAAAATATTATTTTTATAATTAACATAAAAACTTTATTTTTGAAAGCTCGTGGGACCATATTTGATACCCTTCATGTTATAGAATTACTCTTTTCAGTTTATGCAATCATGTTTGCTGGCTATTATGTATGCTGGTTTTGTTAGCTTTAGAACCATTTTGAAAGCTTTAATGTAATATGTTTTGAATGATAACAAAGCTAATTTAAAGAAAATACATTAAACAATGACTAATGTTTATCTTGAGTTTCTAGAAGTAGCAAATAGGTTTATCGTTAGCATAACAAGGCTTCTTTAGTGAGAATAATTTCATTTTACATGTGCAAATATATTTTATCTCGTTTTAAGAGATATGAACTAAATAAAAGTGATAATTATGTCCAAAAATACTTAAAATGTCTAACGATTTAAAGAAAAGCAACCAAAACAAGAAGTCAAGATTTGGGACTTCAGAAAGTACATCTGAAATGAAGATATCAATCAAACACTAAAGCAAAAGTGTTCTACTATCTTCAATCATCACACTTGTAATACTTTGTTCATCAATAAGCTCTGATTGAAGACAAGAAAACTCAAGAATTATCAAGGAAATGATATCACACATCAAAAAGTTTATTTTCAGTGATACAGTGAGCTCTACAAGAAAATGAGGGAAATTTGAAAAGTCAAAACCCAGTGTTAGAACTGGTGTGACATCTCTTTTACCATCATGGTCAACTATCCCATCTTCTAGAAGAAAGTTCAGAAATCATATTTAGAAAGTAATATTAGTTTCTAAAGGGACATCAAAAACCTTGACCTTGCAACGGGTTTTGTAACAGCTCTGACAAATAGATAGGCTACTTTTATAGATTGATTTTCCAAGACACAAATGGATGATCAACACGTGTCACTTGGAGATTTGATCAATGGCAATGGTCATAAGGAAGATTATCTATAAATAGAGATGTTATACTTTCAAACAAAAAGAAACAGACGCTGCACAAAGAGCAAAAACTCTGTGAAAATTTCTCCTCATTTTCTTGTAAAGCTCATTACATCTTGTAATTAGTTTTCTTAGTTGTAAAAATATTCTTTCTATATTCCTTCATTGTTTATACATTCTTCCTAGGAAGAATAGCTATAAAGAAGTTATTCAAGTTATCCTAGGTCTTTCATTGTATATCTTAAGAAAACTTGAGTATAGGTTAGTTTGAGTTATAAACCCAAACACAAACCTCTATAACCTCAATCCAATAGTGATCATTGTGAGTTAGCTTGGAGAGGCTAGTCAAAGACTACTTACAACGTGACAGTAAAGGTATTTTACTGGTCACAGTTTAGCTTGGAGAGGCTAGTTAAAGACTACTCGATTTAGCTTAGAGAGGTTGGTCAAAGACTACTCGGTTTAGCTTGAAGAAGTCTCAAGATGACTACTTGATTTGTGACAGCAGGGGTTGTCTACTAGTCACAGTTCAACTTGAAGAGGCTAGTGAGTAACTACCTAGTTTGTGACAGTCGGGGTTGTCTACCAGTCACAGATTAGAGTTTGGGAAGGCTATTGTAAAGATTATCCGATTTCTTTCTCGGGTTGAGAAAGATTTTAGTGAAACTCAACAGTGGGGACATGAAAGTTCAATTTTCGTTATCTGATGCAATGAAATTCCCCCATGAGGAACACTTCGTATTTGGCATTGATGTCATTAAATCTTTAGTTGATGATACTTATGGTAATTTGCTTTATATGGGCCCAAATCCCCCTTTCTCCACTTTTTCTTCTTCTATGGGATATGATGCACCTGTTGTTTTAGAATGTCCCACAGGTACACCACCTAGGCAGTAGTAATCAGTTTTCTAGGTGTTCCATGACTAGCCCATGTTGGGTAAAAAGCCCTGTGAGGGGCAGTGGATTTTGTTGTATGAGCCTTGAGAAAAACTGATGGCTGGAAGGCTAATGTCTAGATGGAAGGAACCATTCTTGGTTATCTGTGCACACCCTGATGGTGCAATGGAGTTGGAAAATTCTAGGATGACTCGGTGTGACATTGAGGGGCATCGACCGATACACCTCCATGAAACCCCACGGATCAAAGGGCTCAGTTAGCTTATTTTTGGGTTGAAGCTACTCACCTTCCATGAGGGTCCTGACCATCCAACTTAGCGACGTTAAAGCAAAATGCTGGGCAAGAGATAACCCACTGTGAGGTTTTTCTTTACTCTTCCCTTTCATTTTTCTGCATTTTATTTATTTTCAGCTTAATGTTGAGTCTTGCATCATATTTATTTTTATTTATATTTTACACCATCCTTTTGACACCTTAGAGGTTACATGCATAGGCTTAAACCACATACACCTTATCGACTTGCTTGGCATTAACTTTATTTTGTGTTGCATGCTTGGTAGTTTCATTGTGTTGTTTGGATTGAGTACATGTACTTTTACTTGTGAGATTTTGAGCCTCTTTGAGTAGGTCATCATTTGTATCCTTGTTTGTTCATGTGTGTTTCCCTCTTTGGATTTGTATTCTAGAACTTACTTAGGTCTTGCTTGAAAATATGTTTCCATATGGATTTTGAGACATTGTTTGGCCCCTTTGAGCCTTATTGTTCATTCTTTTGTTTTAGCAAATTCTTAGCCAAAAGTAAAAAACCATGAAATATCCCAACCTTTTAGGCTTAGGAGAGCTTATGCGCAATCTTATATTTGCTTGAGCATAAGTGTGGAGGAGTGCATAAGGACATGTCCCAAATTAAGTGTATGGAAGGAACAATGTGTATAAAGATAAATTCAGCAAGTGTCACACCGACAAGAGGAAAAAGTTGATTGCAAAAAAAAAGAGAAAATTTCAGGGAAAGTTTGAGTTGAAGTTATGCCACATTGTAAAAGAAAGGCCTATAATTGTGTTAAGTTAGACAAAGTTTACCCTTAAGCATTTGTGCTCTTAGTGTATACATTTGTTCTCTTTTGACTTAAGGTTTAGCCTCGTTGGCCTATATTTTCATCCTCCTTCACCCAAGCCCCATTACAACCAAAGGTAAGTTCTCTTGATTCAGTATGCATATGTCTGTGACAAAATAGAGAACAAGACCTGTAGCAAGCCTATAGTAATGCATTTTCATTTGAGGTGATAGAGTGTGCATCTTAACCTTAAAAACTTGAGTGGATGAATGGAAAACACTGACTTTGGAGGGTTTTTGTACTTGATTCGCACATCATATATGTGAATTCTACTCTCTGTGCTATATTTTTGTTCATGTTTTGCTTGTTGTAATTTTCTTAATAGTTGCTATGAAAGCTTACTATGTTGTCTCTAGGTTCATTGGATTAGTGTATTGTTATTTCTTTTCATGCATCACGCATTTTAGGTTAGGAGTCTAGTAGTCCTTGTATATTTCTTCTCATCCATGCCTTGGTTTGACTTTAATTTCACATGAGGACATGTGAAAGCTTAAGTGTGGGGGAGTTTAATAAAAGGAATTTATACCACTTATCATGCTACCAAATCTTAAATTTTTACATGAGTTTTATTGAGTTATTAATGTGATTAAGTAGGATTTTGATTTATTCCTCATTGTGTAATTTTGGTAGAATCATTGACCATTGCATTGACTTGTCTTATTGAGTATGATTTTGAGCACAGGAGTTTTGGATTAAGTGTAGCGTGTTAAGAACAAGGCTAGAAACTACTAGAAGGAGCTGGGAACAAAAAGAAAGAAAAAGTGTGTAAGCTTGCTCTCGAGTGAGCGCTGCAGCACTTGGCAGAGTGACAACTATTAAAAATTGTCTCGCTATTCTGGTAAGCACTACGACGGACATTGAACGCTATAGCGCTCGTGCGATGATGACAAAACAACTCATTAATCTGTTTTTAGACCCACTTTGGCCTATTTTTAGAGAGCGGTATATATAGGGATAAGTCAAAATTGTAACCTAGCTTCTGACTCAATTTTAGGCCGCCACTTTTAGTTGTTATTATTCTTTCTCTACATCTCTCTCTTCTCCTTTTCTATTCTTCTCTCTCTTAGGGATTCCATTGGTGAAGGTGCTTTGTCTTGAAGATTGTGACAAAAATTATTGCTATTATTTTTAGGTTCCATTTATTTTCACTGTTACAATCCTCCGGAGATAGAGGAGCAGATTTCTTTACTAGTGTAGGATTTTCGAATGGATTGGGATGATGTTTGAGACCATTTGTCTATATTGAATTCATTGATTTTCTTAATGTTCTGCAGTTTCTATTCCTTTAATTATTGTAGTAATTGCTATAATCTTTATTGGGATAAATACATTGGCGATTATTGTTTAGGGAAATTATTTGGGCATGAATTGATAGATTTATTGGTTTATGTTTGAGGGAGAATGTCGCAACTGGGATCGCGATGGGACGGTGAAAAAAGAATATTTGTTAGTTTGAAAGTTATGGAGTCGCCATCAAGTTTATTAAAATTTGAAAAAACATGGAAAAACCCATTATTTTAAAGAAATGATCTTTGAAACCAGTTTTGAGTTCGGGAGTCGGTTATGCATAGAGAAGGGTAAGAACTTAATTCTACGCACCTCTAGTACATCCATCCTTAGATGGTACCTTAGTAAATTGTGCAAATTAATTAATAATCCTTTAAAGAAAAAAAGAAAAGAGACAAAACATATTTACAATTAAGCAAGTAAATTATAAAGAATTAATTTTGGTTTGACAGAGATCACTTGCTCCTACGTATTCCCTAGTGCAATGGGGAACTCAAAGTCACGTAGTTCTGTAGAAAATATTTGTGAGTTAATTGATTTTAATTAAAAGAGAAAAAAAAGAAAAAATTTAACAAAGAAAGAAATTTTGAACAATGAAAATCCATTTGTGCACAAAATTCAAGTTAAAACTAGGCTACTCAATGAATCCTTATGATTCAACAATAGTGAAGATAACATTTGCTATTCAACCACCATTATTGAACATCACACAAATGTAAAAGATTTTTAAAAAAAAATAAAGGAAAACATATTTTTGGACAAAACTCTAATTTTAATAGGAACTGACAAAGTTAACTTATAAATATAAATACGTAATTAATTTGGACCAAGAAAGATAGACATGTAAAAGAATTAAACTAAAAAGAAAATTAATTCATAAACATAATTACACACAAAACCCATAATTATATAAAATAATTAAACTAAAAAAATCATAAACACAAATACACACTTGATTCAAGCAAAACACAAAAAAAAAAAAAACATAAATACAAACACACAATTAATTCAAGTAAAACACATAAATATATAAAATAATAAAACTAAAAGAAATATAAACACAAATACAGAAAACATGTAAAATAATTAAACTAGAAATGCAAAAGTATTACAATTACATAATTAATTTAATCAAAACATATAAACACAAAGTATTTAAACTAAAAAAGTAAAATAAACATAATTAAGCAATTAATTTAACCAACACATATAAATTAATAAAAATAAAAATTATTTCATACACATAAACATAAACATACAACTTAACCAAACATAGAAAATAATTAAACTAAAAAAAGGTCCTAATTACTATTTTTCTCTTTTTTAATCTTTTTCAATTAATAGAAACACTAACACTAGATTCACAAAAAAAAAAACTTGTTTTTGTTTTGTTTTTGCAGTTTACTTAATTCCATTCAAACAAGCATATTACAAAATCCTTTTTTTTATTAGAAAACCCAAATATTTACTATAAACTCAAAGTGAATAAAAACTTTTTATTTAGACCTAAACTAAACCAAATTCAAAATAGCAAGCCTAAATGTTAAAAATAAAACAAACACTTACAAAATTTTTTAAAAAAAAGAAAGAAACTTGACAATCTAAACCATAAAAAAAAGTAAATAATACAAATATGACAGATAAAACTAAAAGTTCCTAATTTTACTAATTAAATTCTACACTTCTTAATTCTGCACCCTTCCCCAACAACCCCACACAGACACAAATTTACCCACACACATGGAACTCTCTCTTACACGATCTCTCTCACATCATAGATGGCACTCTCTCTATCTCTCACGCTAACACACACACACACACATACACAAACTTTACTCTCTCTTTCACTCACATGGTGCTCTCTCTTCCTTACCCCCCCCCCCCCCACACACACAAAACAACACATAATCCCATTAGAGAGATAGCAAGAGACAGAGAGTGAGGCCGAGAAAATGAGATCAAGGAAGTGGAGGAAAAGGAAGATTGCAGCGACAGCGCATGGCGAGGGGAAGGAGAACACCGCGCGGAGATGAGACAAGCGCACAAGGAAGGGAGAGTCACAGCGCTTATGGAGGAGATAGATCCCCAGTCGCGGTCATCCTGCGGCCAAAGGGAAGGCTGAGGCGAGGTTCTGGCGGAGGAGGAGGTGGTTGCTGTTGGTGTTGGTGTTGAGATTATGGTGATGGTTAACGATGATGATGATGATGATGATGATGATATGAGATGAGGAGTTGCAGTGGTGGCCGAAAAAATGAGAGGATGGAGGAGCTGTGGCTGGGGTGAGGGGTTTTGGGGGGTGACTCGCGACGGAGGTGGGCTTTAATGGCAGTGGAGGATGGAATGGTGGTGGAGCTTGGTGTTTGATAGGGAATGGGGAGCAAGAGGGAGAGGAGGAAGAGGATGATGATGGAGGAAATTAGGGGAGGGGTCGCGGCGGTGGTAGGAAGAGGCTGCGGCCCCTATGTCTCTCTTTTTTTTTCTTCTTCTCTTTAATATTTTGATGATGATGATGATGATAATATTGCTTCCATTGTTACCTATTCTGTTGTTGGATTATTTTGTTGGAATGTATTACTGGAATTTTTGCTGGATTCTCCTTGCAGGTTTCCCCTTAGATTCGAACTCTGTTTGCTAGTTGACTAGTGTATCAATGTGTAATTTTGATTTGTTTCTCATTTTTTGAATTTAATTCTAATAAGTGATCTTGACTAATCTCTTTGAAAATTTTTCTGGTGATTGTTTCTCATTGATGATGGTCTTCTGTTCTTTGAAAATCTCTCTGCCCTCCTTACAATGATCATGATGATGAATTTATATTTCTAGCTCTCTGTTCACCGTTGCAGGTTGGCTCCAATTCATCACCGAAAGGAGCTTCAGCGATTTGCACATAGTGGAGAGAAACATCATCATGATGTTCTCCATCATTTTTATTTTTTTTTTCAAAGCTTTCCCCATCCCTATGCATCACATGTCAGTCTCGAGAAATGAAGAGGAGCCCGTGACTCCTCTACCATTGCTCTGCTGTTCTTTCCTTTTTATTTTTCTTGGAATGGGTTGAATAACAAATGCAACAATAAGAAAATGGGCTAACCTAGTTAGTAAAATGAATGACAAACATGGGCTGAAACAAATGGGCTTTCTTCTTTTTTTCTTTTTTTGGGAAATAAAAAACAACCAGCAAACTTCTCTCTCCTTTTTTTTAAAGAAATAAAATAAAAATAAATAAATAAACTAGATGGCATTTTTTGGATTTCTTGTTAAAAGATCGGACAAAATCGAGTGTTCATAGAGAACGTTAGAATTAACTTTTCTATTGGCAGTTAGGCTATAACAATTGGCTCATTAAAATAATATGGTTTCTAAATAAATTGAGATATCGTTTATTAGTTATTTGCATTGGTCAAATTCTAAAGGTTGATTGATCATTAGTAGAATTATCAGTAATTTATTACTAATAGCCACTAATGGATTTAATATTTCGTCAATGATAATTGATTTCCAATCCTAGGATTACCTTGCACTAATGTCTTCTTTACTATTACTATTATTTCGTTGCTATTAACTCTTAATTTCCATTGTTGTAATTTCATTCTTTCAAACCCCAATTTTTCCCAACTAACTATTTATGCCTCCTTGAGAGACGACCTAGGTTGTGCCCTTTACTATATTTTTTGTGCAACTTAGCATTAAAACAAATTTCTAATTTGAGGAGGTAGACGACAGCCTTCATCACCCATGTTCCCCACTAACTGCAGCACCATCAATCTGCAATCCAAGATACATAGCCACGTTTTGGAGAGTGATAATACACTCTTCATACGGCAGATGAAATCTATAAGTCTTTAGGTGCCATTGCTCTATAAGGGCGCTGATGAGTGCCGAGCCATAATGGAAGTTGCCAAAGTTCCTAGAATCCAGCCTGCCGCAGATAGTACTCCATCCGGGGATGCGGTGTTGGTGCGCCACAATGCCTAGGACGTAACACTCGATCGGGTTGCATAAATTTAATTAATATGATAATAAGTATCAATCTAGACTAAATAAATCACAAAAATTATAAAAAAAAATAAACATTATTAACTAAATACTTTGTTTAAATATTATAAAAAAAATAAACATTATTTTTAAATAAGTAACTACTAGACATATATATGTTTTGAAGTTCTATAAATATCACCATAATTATAACTAAATACTTTTGAATTAGACATAAACCTAATTAAATACATATAAAAACTAATTAACTTTTTAAATTTACACAATACTACCTAATCTTAGACTAACTAATTACTAGATAAAATAAATAATTCAACCAAACTAATTAATAGACAAAATAAATTGTTCAACTAAACTAATGACTAGATAGAATAAATATTTCACCTAAACTAATTACTAGTTAATATAGATTATTCAACTAAACTAATTAAAAGATAAAATAAATTGTTCAACTAAACAGATAAAATAAATCATTCAACTAAACTAATTATCAGATAAAATAAGTTGTTCAACTAAACTAATTACTAGATAATATCGATTATTAAACTAAAACTAATTACTAGATTAAATAAATAAATAAATGATGTTTCTTAAAGTATAAATCAAAACTAACTATATTATATGAATTTTAATTTCTAAATCAAACCATATAACAAATAGGTTTCGCTTAACTTTGTTGAACCCAAATTACCCTAAAAACTAAACCAAACCAAAGGTAACATTTTGAATAAACAAAAAACTAAACTAAAACTAATCAGACATACATATCTAAAACTAAACTAATTAAAATTTGAGTTAAAAAATAACAATAACAGTCAAATAATAAAGAGATTAAATACCTGGCGATTGAGATTGGCACTAATAAGATCATCATTTAAGTGGTACAGGAAATTTGTCATTGTTTAGTAAGCTAAATTTGCCATTGTTTAGTAAGCTAAGAAGAAAAGATTCTCTGAAACGTAGGAAAAGGACGCGCAAATGATGGGGGCTAACGTGTATTTGTATATATAGCCAGATGAATATGCTAGGGGATTCTGCATAACTCAAAAAGACATGAATACACGAAGGCTCGATGTGTATTCAAATAAAATATGAATACGCGTGGAGTCCTTTCGTATTCATGTTTGTTTGAGTTATGCAGGGCCCTGACATATTCATGTGTGTTAAAAATGGTTCAATTCCTTAACAATTTTTATTTATTTATTTTTATAATTAATTTTTTTTATTTTAAATGGATCAAAATTGCGACGAGGGAATGTCCTAGTTCTAGGGACATGCCGTCGATTTTGATGTAACTGTTTTGGTCAAGCTTTGCTGGGAAGTGTCTCTCTAATCATCCATTATATTTATCATAAAGTTCATGTATATTTGGATACTCACACACCTTCCTCTTAATTTGGAATTTTTGTACTATCTCCATTTACACCATGGATTTGAAAGGGCAAAAACAAAAAAAAAAAAAAAAAACTTTATAGCTTCTGTCGTTTTCAGTGGGGGTTTGGTTTGAATAGGATGTGTCACCATAACCCATCTACCCTCTTCTTTGTTTTGTTGCCACTTAATTAATCAAAGTAATAATCAGTGGTCAAGCTTGGTGAGCATTTTCAATTAAACCGGTTCCCTTTCAAATCTTCCTGCTTACTTTTTGCGTCTGCTGACATGAAAAATCGCAATATACATATTCAAAATGCTTTTATATTTTTTCTTGTCAATTATTTGCACAAAATCCTTTGTACAGTGATAATTTCAAAACTTAGATTAATTATATGTAAAATTTGTCTATAATTATAATCTACCACTTTTTGTAAAAGAGATTGATGCTATAGATAAAAATATATCATTCGTAATTTGTTAAAATATTTTTATCTAAAGATATGAAACTACCATAACTCTTATTAATTATAATAAATTAAATTTTCAAAAATTTAAGTCACAATGGTGCCAAAAAGTCAATATTCAACTCAAATATATTGAGATTCTCATAATCTTTATTTTTTCTTTCTTTGTACCTTTGATTTACATTGATTGAGATTTGAGTATATAAGCTTATGCACATTACTTTAATCCATCAGCACTAAATCAATTCTAGTGGGTTCTCATGGTTTTTGTTCTTTGTTTCACATGTACGACTTTATTTAAGTTTTTATTTTAGTCTTTGCTTACTGTGGGGATGAAATTTTTTATTTCATTATGCAATAGAAAGGACAAAATAATGATGCCCGATCAAAAAGAAACAAGAAGAGTGAATATATAGGGATTTAATTAGAATGTATTGAAAGTGTAAAACTTTTTACATATTTATCTAGTTGCGTAATAACACTTCAGTAAATATGATTACTTTTAACTTTTACTATTTGAAAAATCATAAAAAAAGAGAGATTTAATTAGATAACCGGTGTATCAAAATTAAACTCTATATATAAAAAAGGATAAATGTCTGCGATATTCCAGTGAAAATTTGTTTGATATCGAAGTCCTAATTCCTTGGTTTCTCCTCAGGATATTATAGCTATTGGGTAATAAGTTAGTTATAAATAAATAAAGGCTGCTCGATAGGACAAATCATATTATAACAATATTTGTATCGGGAAGTTTAACCAAGATTTAAGACAAATATGTAAATGAATTTAGATGACTGTTAACTATCCACAAACACTATATGGTCAAGTTGCAACATGGATTGTTGCTTGGTACCAGATTCAAGCAAGTGCAGACATACCTAAGCATGAAATTAGATTTAGTCACCTATTGTTTAAGGCACGAAGCACTCTAGTCATTGCTAGGCTACCAATGTTCCTAGGATACTTATTAATTTCCAATTTCTGAATTTAACTTATTTGCTAATTTTGTTAATTGTGTCTGCATATAGTATTATCTTAAACTTAGTTAGTAGAAGGACTAAATTCAGATAGGAATCAAGAAAAATCAAGATTATAGAAATTAAGCCATGACTAGTCAAAAGGAGCGTGATTAGTTGACTTAATATACTAATATCTCTATGTTTTTGTACTATTTAATTACAATGGAACACATCATATTCTTTTTCATACATTTATATATGTTTTTAATTTTGCTACACTATGAAAAATGCGTTTTTATATTTTTTTTTTCACATGAAATGATAAAAGCTAAAACATAATTTTCATACATTGCAAGCAAGCCTTGTTAATAATAGGAAAAATTATACTTTACACCCCTAAGTCATATGTCATGTACGCTTTAAATATAAAATTAAAAAAACGTGCAGTTCAACCCCTTAAACTCTCTTGAATATGCAAATTAAACATTTGATTAATGTATTTTTGAATTTGATTATTTATTCTTTCACTTTACTAAGATAACTAGCTCAGCCCATTTTTAATTAGAATTTAAATAAAAATAATGACATTTTTTAAAATAAAAAATGGATTCTGTTATGGTAAAGAGAATTGGGAAGGCTTAATTCATAATGATCGGCCTAAAATAGAATGACCTAATGCCATGGGCTACAAGCATAAGGACATTAAAAAGCTTGGGCCTAGGGAAGTCACCAAATCCAACCTGGAGTCTAAACTTGGATTCGGATTGGACATCAAGGAACACCTTGTGCAAGAACCTGCGATGTCTATAGTGCAGACATGGGCAGCATCTCAAATCAACCCCCGCCTAGCCACCTCGAAAGTAGAGGGAAGAGTCGTAATACGAGGAAACTATGCATATATAAAGGGAATTATCTCAAGGAAAAAGGTACATTATCTGAACCAATACACCTAAACTTCTTGGACATTCGCGCATTTAGGCATCAGAATCCTTGCAAGAACCTCCAGCAATTTCAATACTGAAGATATCTGAAGATATTATATTTAGTGTTCGTGACCTTCGATGATTCATAATGTACTCACATTTCACTATATTGGTGCTATTGGTAGGAACCATGGTTGCTTTCTAGCCTTTCCCTTTCCATCTCTCAAGGCCACTTATGGTGAGGACAAAACAAACTGCCAGACTTGTTCCTATTGGAGCCGACGAAAGCCATCCACCACTCATGAACTGGAGAATGACAATTTGAATTAGCCTTCCATACAAATGGCTTGGGGCTAGGCCCTATGAAGGTTTAGGAAATAGTGCAACACCAACCATAACTAACCCATGACCCATAGTGCTCCATGCATACCATTATATAAAGGCGCCCTAATCTAAGATCCAGGTCAAAAGTTCCCTCAGGATCAACTCAGCCTAACCAAGAGCTCACGCATTTTATGAGGGATCAGGCTATCCATGTTTAGAATATAGAGGAGGAGCTTAAGAGGTGAACCCATGATGAAGGCAGGTGAAAAAGAGAAGCTAGAGCTAGGCATGCTAATGCAAAGATCCAATACGATGAACAACGAAGAAGGGAACTCAAAAGATAGACTTTGGGGCAGTTGAGGACTGCTTCAAGCATTTGAAGAGGCATCACAATGCTAATCGAAGCCAACCACGAAGGAACCACACTTGACAAAAAAGTAGTGAATCCTCGAGAATGAGGCAAGGACGGAGCACAAGCCCCTAAAGAAGGGGAGATGGCCGTCTCCGTATTCCACCAAAGTAGGCTTGAGTTCGAGACTGACTCAGACAAGCATATGAGAAACTACCAGGTTGGAATACAAGTGTCCCTCATACAATGTGGAAGAAGAGTTGGAAACACGCTTTATGGACCACAAAATGAGCTATTCCTCGTGCAACATGGAAAACCCTGTGCAAGAACCCATGACGTCCATGCATTGGGCAGCACCCCAATTCAACCCCAACTCAGCCACCTCTGAAATAGGGGAAGAGTGGTAACGGGATGAAACCATGCATGTACAAGGGGAATTATCTCAAGGAAAAAAGGTTCTTATCGGACCCCAATACATCTTAACCTCTTGAACATTTTCTCATTTAGGCTTTGGAGTCGTTACAGGTACCCCCACTAATTTCAATGAGGATCGCCAAGGCTAGTGCATTAGGTGTTCCTGATCCATCGATAATTCATAATTTACTCGCTGCTTCACTACAGATTCCGAATAAGAAGACCCCATTACATAATAAATAAATAAATAAATAAATAAATTCTAAAAGTATTTTAGGAATACAATATTAAGATTAAAAAATTTGTAGGGCAATTTTTTTTAGAGTTTAATTTCAATACACTAATGGGTAAATTTTATATACATTGTTATCCAATTAAATTATCTAATTTATACAACTTTTTAAGTAACGAGTATGACACTTTTACTGATATGATAATACATAATCAGATGATAGTGTAAAAAAAATTTACTGTATGTGCATTGATATTAAACTCTTTTCTTTATGTATTAGTTAATATAGATAATCGAACTTGATTAAAAATATATATAGATAATTGGACACTCGATAAACGAGCTATAACCATACAATTAGGTTTTGAATAGTGTTGTTTTGAATGAAAATAAGTTAGTATATTTATTTTTTTGTATGCACCAAAATTTCAAAGACAGAGATAACCTATGATTTTATACATTTATTCACATTCTTCACCACTAAATTATTATTGCATTTGGGACAAATGATTATTATAATTAAATATTCTTCTTTTGTATAAATTATTTTTACTTTTGTTTACCCATAATTTAGATCCTTGTTTTTTTATTCAATGCATGAATAAAATTTATACTCAATTCATAACAAAAGATTTCGTAATACATATATGATGCTACTTATTTGTCTGCATTGAATGAAATTTTCTTGTATGTCTAAAGAGAAAGAAAACTCCTCCTCTTGGGGTAGTTTACTCCCACTAAAATTCTATATAAAAAACGGAAAATTGTAGCAAGTAAATTGTGGAATAAACACTCTACACCGAATAGAAAATTGTGGAGAGTCATGATGTTAGGAGCTGCAGGTATGGAAGCACAACCCCATGCGTACCCCGGATCTGGATTACACGGAAGAGGCCTAATGATATTCAAACCTTTACATAGTAAATGTCTATTGAAATAGGTATCTAGTAAATATTAGATATGATGTGATTGATAAATTACATAAAATATATCATTATATTAAATAATTATTAAATAAATATTTTAATAGATATTATTTTTTAAGTATTACAATAATATTTTTATAGAGTTGAAGAAAAGTCAAAAACCATGAGAGCAGCAACGAGTAACATGATGGCTGGCTTTGGGGAATAGTTGTAGTTGGTAAGGGGTCCACATGTAAACGCGTGAGTGTTGTGGTGAGCCATGACTCATGTCTCACATCTCTCTCGACACTGCATGAGACGTTTTTTTGTAGTCCGTGGACGAATAAATTTCTTCCTCTATGTAAGCGAACCTTTGATGTCAATAAAAAGGACGAAGGAGAAAGATGGTGTGGAGGAATAAGTGGTGGATAATCATGGTGGAGGAACAATTTTCCTTCCTTCTTGAGTATACAAGAATTTTTCCCCTTGCCAACCACCGACACGGCGGAGATTCATCCATCCTTGGGATCCAATCTCAACCGTCCATGGGAACATTGGGACATGGCGGAATTTGATAGTAAACTCGAAACTACTCTTCATATAACATAATATTAATATAGGATATATTAGTATTTAAGCAATGAAATTCGGATTTAATCTTGATATATAATTATTATTATTTAATTATTATTTTTATAAATTAATTATATATTATTATATCAATAAATATTATTTATTTTACATTTATTATTTAAATAATCACACAAATAAAAGAAATTAAATAAAATCAGCATATCAAAATTAAATTAATAAAAAAAATTAACATAATCTTTGAAGAATTAGTACTTTTTAGGACTGATTCATGCATTCCATAATTAAGAATCCAATAATTAACACAATTGACATTTTCCGACTTAAGGAAATATATTAATTTTCTTTTTGTTTGAAGACTTAGGTGTGGAATTTGGAGTTTTGGAAGGATGTTGAATCTAACCCAGATGCTGCAGCAGAGGGGCTTTTTGGGGTCTCTGAGTGAAGTCCAACAACCCCCGACCCCTCGTGCCTATAAATTCACACCCAAGTTCCAACGTTCGACTCGCACCGCTTGAGCAGACACAACCACAGCAAAGCGGGTTCCTCCTGTTCTGTTCAAGCAACCACTTTCTCCTTCTCTCACACCCACCAATCTCTTGCTAGAGCCTCTTTCTTTTTGTAAAGGTACTAAATTTCCCTCTCTCACCCTGTCAACTGTTAGTTGCTTCTCTTATGTTTTTCTGTGTTCTTCCTCCTGTTTCAACAAAACACTGTAGATCTGAAGGGCTCAGGGTTGGGTTCTGCCTTCTTTTTTTTCCTTCAACTGGGTCGGTCTGGTTTTCACGAATTTGTTCCAACCAAATGAGTTGTGCGGAGGTCTTGTTGTTTGTCTGCATTGCAATCCTGATTTGACCGGCTAGTGTCTCCAATTGTCGTGGGATCTGTCATGAGCTCTTAGATCTGGTGGAATTGATGTGCTGATAGTGTTTTTTTTCTTGGGTCTGACATGTGACCATTTTTGTGTCAGTTTTAGATTCGGATTTCATTTTTTTCTTGATTTGCCTCTTGTTTCGATGTCTCGCGTCTTGGCCTGCTAGATTTGGCAAATGAGTGAATGTGACTTCGAAATAGGGTGGGATTTGGCGATTATATACACATATTGTCCTAGCTAACTTAGGAGGGCTTGATTTGAAATGGAATTTCTGCTCATGATTGCTAATTTGCTTTGCTTCGTTTATTTCGTATTTTCAGGTACTGAAAATGGCCACCGAGACATTCCTATTCACATCCGAATCAGTGAACGAGGGGCACCCAGACAAGCTCTGCGACCAGATCTCCGATGCCGTCCTCGACGCCTGCCTGGAGCAGGACCCCGACAGCAAGGTGGCCTGCGAGACCTGCACAAAGACCAACATGGTCATGGTCTTCGGCGAGATCACCACAAAAGCCAACGTGAACTACGAGAAGATTGTCCGCGACACCTGCCGGAACATCGGGTTCGTCTCCGACGATGTCGGCCTCGACGCCGACAACTGCAAGGTCCTGGTGAACATAGAGCAGCAGAGCCCCGACATCGCCCAGGGCGTGCACGGCCACCTCACGAAGAGGCCCGAAGAGGTCGGTGCCGGTGACCAAGGCCACATGTTTGGGTATGCAACCGACGAGACCCCTGAGCTGATGCCCCTGAGCCATGTCCTCGCAACCAAGCTTGGTGCCCGTCTCACCGAGGTGAGGAAAAACGGCACCTGCCCTTGGTTGAGGCCTGATGGCAAGACCCAAGTCACCGTTGAGTATTACAATGACAAGGGTGCCATGGTCCCGATCCGCGTCCACACTGTGCTGATTTCAACTCAGCATGATGAGACTGTCACCAACGATGAGATTGCTGCCGATCTCAAGGAGCATGTCATCAAGCCCGTGATCCCTGAGAAGTACCTTGATGAGAAGACCATCTTCCACCTCAACCCTTCTGGCCGTTTCGTCATCGGCGGCCCGCACGGCGACGCCGGCCTCACCGGGCGTAAGATCATCATCGACACTTACGGTGGGTGGGGTGCCCACGGTGGTGGTGCATTCTCCGGGAAGGACCCGACTAAGGTTGACAGGAGCGGTGCTTACATTGTGAGGCAGGCTGCAAAGAGCATTGTTGCAAGTGGGCTTGCAAGGAGGTGCATTGTGCAAGTGTCTTATGCCATCGGTGTCCCTAAGCCATTGTCTGTGTTTGTTGACACTTATGGTACCGGCAAGATCCCTGACAGGGAGATCCTCCAGATTGTGGAGGAGAACTTTGATTTCAGGCCTGGAATGATCTCCATCAACCTTGATCTCAAGAGGGGTGGCAATGGAAGGTTCTTGAAGACTGCTGCTTATGGACATTTTGGAAGGGATGACCCTGACTTCACATGGGAGGTTGTGAAGCCACTCAAGTGGGAGAAGAAGGTTCCAGCTGCCTAATGTGCTTGCGCTGCTCTCGCGGAGTTTTGCATGTTATCTCTCTGATCATTGAATTTTTCTCTCCCCTGTCTTACACCCCCCCCCCTTCCGTTTATGTTTTTTTTTTTTTTGCCCCGATTCCTGTATTTTTTTTTTTCTTGTAGTTGTATGTGTTCCTCCGAAGCATATATTTTTTATGATCCAACCCCAAAAAAAAATGGTTCTCTGAGGATTTATGCCAAAATATATGTAATAATCTCAAATTTGCAAGGAAGTATACAATTTTATATATGAATTGTAGTATGCTTTCGGTGGACATTTTTTCTTCGATGAGCTTGACTTTCAATGAATTATCATGTGTTTCACAGCTATCAACAACAATGTGGTTCTCTTAATGAAACCAAATGCATTCTACAACAGACATTAACTAAGCAAAATTCGTCGGTGGGGTCACCGACACTCAATAATCAATGCCATCCGATCCGAGAAAACATATATTATAGCAGTGATAAGACCTGTTTGCTCAATTTCGGTCGATTTCAAGATTTGAAATCTTAACATTTACCTCTCTCAAATGAAATTATAACTCACTTTACTTGTGATTAATCACTTTCGATTATCCGACAGGATATTATTATGGAAGGGCAAATCTCGATATTTCAATTGGGTTGCTATTATTATTGTGATGTGTCAACTGAGAGACACAGTTGCATCCATAATAATTTAATCTTGATTTAAAATAGTTAAAGTTTAGACAAAAATAAAAAATATGTTATCATAGATGTTTTTAAAACACACATCAAATGTAGTCCAAGAGGTCTCTCGATCTCCAGGTACGATTAAGGACAATCAATTGATTACTGTTAGCCCGTGACCTTTTCTCTGTGAGTACTGACAACTGAGCAGTGCTCCAAGCTCTTCGCTAGTTGGTGGGGTACTAAGGCCCGTTGTCTTCGTTGAACTTTGTTAAAGGTGCTAAGGTCCATAAGAGTTGTCGTTGCACTATCATGACAGCGCGCTTGTATGCTTTTTATGGCAAACAACTGAGGGAACATACAAATGGAAGAAAGAGGAGCATAGAATGAAAAAACAAAATCACATATTTTATTGTTTGGAAAAAATGAAGAAACAATGTTAATTATAGAATGACAAGCAAACCATAAGCCTTAATAAGTGAATTTGGTTATTTCAGGGATAAATGTTTAAAACAACAGTGCTTTACAATCATAATTATTTAAAATTAAGATGTTTGACACATGAACAGAACATTGTGACGTCTTTAATGCTTCAATGCTTGGGATTTAGGTGCAAGGTGTTTTATAGGGATTTTGGCTAAAATCATCAATAACAAATAATCAATAATTCTCACTTCACTACACAAATCTTAATTTGGGAAGTAGAAGCAACTCCTTTTGTGAATTCTCATATTTCTGAATTCTTATCAAAATAAAGGTGTAACTTCTACGGTTTCTATATATTTTGTCAATACAGGCTAGTATTTTGTTTATGTCAATAAACAATAAAGCGTAAATGAATAAAGCAAAGAGAAATGGAGAGCTAAAGTATAATTAAGAAAGTAAAATAAAGAAGAGAAAAAGGTAGCATAAGGAAACAAAGATGAGATACAAACAGAATAATACTTCTAAAGAGAATGTCAATAATACACTAACAGAATGTTAGTAACAAAAGAAAACGAAATTACAGGAAAATGAAGAAAAGATTAGTGGTTTCCTATGCGAGTTCAGAGGACTTTACTTGGTTTCCTATACACTTCTGGACATCATTGAGACTATGGAGATTAGTGGGTGTACAGGTATTTTCCAAAACAAAAACTCTTTTTACATTGTGATCATTGCTATATATATGGACTAAACTGACACTATTAGATTTTGCCAAGTGTCCTCGACGGTTTCCTAATCCAATGCTCTAGAATGGCTCACTTTGAATTCATTAGTAATTATTCCCTTCTTTGTGTCAGAAGTGTCTTTCTAGCTTGTAACTTTGGTAACCATCGCATATTCCTCCAGATTCCACATTCACTTAGTGCTTCCCCTCTGTCAGTACATTTCGTCGAACTCATGTGCTGATGAAACTTAATCACGTGCTTCCAAGAAACAGATTTTTACCTAAAATTGTTCTATGTCCCTGGAAAGCTCAAATCCACATCTTCAGGACTTCATTGAATTTGCTTCGATGTTTTTAGCAAATTATACTCCTAACACAAGGTTGGATCCATTCGATTTTGCCTGGACTATTAGCTACTCAATCAGGTGACCAATCAAAACAAAGACCCTTTGTCAAGAATAGATGACATGTTTGTTCAATTTTCAGCGGCCAACATGCATATCTAAGATTGACATTTGGTTTGGGTATCATCAATTGAAAATCAAGGAGGATGATGATATTCCTAAAACTGCATGTAGTACTTATTATGAACATCATTAGTTTCTAGTGATTTTCTTAGGCTTGATCCTGAATGCTCCTGGCTCCTTCATGAACCAGATGAACCTTGTTTTCAAACCATTTTTGGATCACTTTGTAGTTGTTTTCATTGATGACATTCTAGCATATTCCAATAATGAGGAGGAGCATAAGTATCTTTTGAGGATTGTCTTGCCAATACTTTGGGACCACAAACTCTATGCCAAATTTACTAAGTATGATTTTCTACTAGACTAGTTGACTCTTCTGGGGCATGTGGTGTCTAAGGACAGGATCATATAGTGGACCTGAAAAAGGTTGAGACTATTCAACAGTTGTCAAGGTCTTACTCTACTACTGAGATTTGTAGTTTCTTGGTACTTACTAGATATTAGTACCGTCTTATTAAGGATTTTTCAAAGATTTCTACCCTGATAACTCGGTTGACATAGAAGAATGTGAAATTCCAATGGTCTAATGCTTATAAGGAGAGTTATCAAAAACTCAAGGCTTGCCTAATAACCGCAACTCGTGCTCATTGTGCCATATTGTTTTGGAGGTTTCTTTGTACATCGTGATGCATCTCAGATAAGACTTGGGTGTGTCTTGATGAAAATTATGCCATCCACGATTTAGAGATGTTAGATGTTGTCTTTGAACTAAAGATTTGGAGACTTCTGTAACGCCTCGATTTTTTCTGTCTGAGAGGAAAATGACCAAAATGCCCCTAAGGTCATTTTCGGCTCGAAGTTCGAGGATGGCCGGCCCGGCAGTTCTCGAAGGGCTAAATCAATGTTTGAAGGGGATTGGATGGCCTTTGAATGGTTTCGGAGACGAAATTCTCATTTTCTGCAATTTCGGATCAAAATGACTGAAATACCCTTATAGCGTTTTTACGCTGGTAAAGGTGCCGTTTGAGCCCGAAACTTTTCCCGAGGGTTTAAAACAATATTTTTACATGTTTAAAAGCGTCTGTTTAAGTCCCGGTGGTCCCGGGCAGTTTTAGAGTAAAATTATGATTTTGCCCCTAGAATAGTATTTTTGAGCTTAATGATGTAATTAAACAAACCTAAGCAATATTAGGTTCTAATTGAAAATTAATTAATTTTTATAATTAATCTAGAGTCAAAATAAGCTATTAAAATTAATTAGAACCTAAAATTACTTAGATTAAACTTAAATCTCTTTTTAAAACTCAAGATTCCAATCTTGGAATCTTGAATAGTATTTTCTCTCTTCAATTCCTTAAATCATAGAATTGTGTCTAGAATTGTTTATGCACTAAAATGACTTTATAACTCACTAATGATGCAAGACCACTCCTTAAACATGTCTTGACAACCTTGATTACCCATTTTCTCACCTAAACACTTTCTTATAAATTCCTAATCTTAATCCTAATCAAAGATACACCTAAACACAACTCTAAACCACAACTAAAATGTAAGAAATCCTCCCCATGGCTGATGCAAGTTTCGGCTTCCCCCATTTACATCACATGTTGATTTGTTTCTCACTCAAAGAACCATGCTTGACCCATACTTGCACCCATACTTGAACTCATACCTAGCCATGCCTTCCACCATGCCTTGAGCCATACCTTAGAGAAGATATTTTCTCTCTTCTTGGTGCTGTAAATGGTCGAAGCCTTCCACCCCATTTATACCTCTCATTTTGTTTCATTTCTCTATAAATAGTATACTTGGGTGAACTTGCATCATTTTGGGTTCATTTACTAGGTGTAAGTTTTCAAAGAGCACTTCAAAGTTTTCTTTTCTCTCAAAGTTCAAGTGTCCAAGTTCTTCAATTTCTTCATCCTCTTCTCTCATCCCAACCTTCAATCACTTGGTAGGAATTTTCTTTCAAGTGTTTCTTTCATTTAAGTTCTTAATCTCTTTATGTATTCATAGTTTCTCTTGAATCTTTTTAGGAACTTCTTTTCTTCTCCTCCTCCTTCTTTGTTTCGGCCATGATGCTTGAAGAGCAAAGGAATGAGAGCTTGATGATGAGAGTTTCATGATGATGTTTCATCACTTGAACAAACCTCTAAAGCTTGATCTTTGTTCTTGAGTTAAAAATGTTTATAGTTTTTTCTTTCTTGAACCTTGAAATCTTTAACTTTGATGATGTTTTGAAATGGTTACATGAACTCAATGATGAAGACTCATGACGTTGGTGTTAATACATCATCAAGATCATAGTCTTTAGAGTTTCAAAATGGTTCTTTCTTGCTCTCAAGTTTCGGTTTCTTTCCTTTCCTTTTCTCTAAAATTTTGGCCAACCATCTTGGGTGGTCCAACATGATAGCTTGATGATGAGAGTTCTAGTTGGTAACTTTATGTTCACTACAAAGAAATCTCTAAAGCTTGAGTTTTCATAAAGGTGTTATAAAGTTCATTCATGGTTATATTTTCAAAGAATGTTATCTTGAGTTCTAAGAACTCTAGACCTCACTTTACCTTGTCATGATGAGTTTGGGTTAAGGTTAAAGTTCCTCTAAAAGTCTTGTATAAGCTCTAATAAGAAATAAAATAAATTCGCATTCATATTTATATTCAAGCTTATGCATTGCATTTTTGCTTTGAGCTTTGCATTCATATTTATTTTTCAAGTCATCACTTAAAGTTAAAGGATAAGAAATGGAGTGCATCTCATATTTACGTTCTTGTCTAGCATATTTACTTTTTATCACTAAAGAACATAAAGATTTAAAATGAGAGCTTGCATTATCACCTAATTAATTCCCAAAGTCTTTCTATTTCGACCTTAAAGTCGATTGTTGCTGGACCTAGAGCACTAAAATAAAGAAATGAACTTGCATGACATATTTATTTTAAGTCTTGCATATTTAAATTTCAAGCCTTGCATATTTATTTCAAGTCTTGCATATTTAAATTCTAAGTCTTGCATATTTACTTCAAAGTTCTCACTTTACTTTGTAACGAAGAATAAAAATGAAGTGCATAGCATGTTTAGATTATGTCATCACTTAAAGACCTTAGAACTCAAAGACTTACCCATTTTATCTCAAGTTAAAGTTCAATATGGAAGCATTCTTTGAATGCATAATTTCGGCCAAGTAACAATGATGAGCTTGGAATGAGTTCCATCTAGTTACAAGGGCCAACAACCTATGTTCTAGTGTTTTCTTTGAGTTTGAAGAGTTTTATAAAGTTATGACCAACAACATTTATGATTTTTATTCCTCTTCTAAAGAAGAATTAAATCGGTTACTGACCTAAGGTTATCTTTAGTCTCTCGATCAAATAAATTGGTTTGCAAAGAGTTTTAGAAGTCCTAAAATGATTCCAAGAGAAACTAGCAACTTATATGCTTTAGAAATATCAAATTATGTGTCTTTTGAACATTGAACAATTCAGTTCTATCTTGATATGTTTGATGCTGAATGATGATGTTTTGATATGTTAGAATATGTGAAAATGATATATGATAAGGTAGGAACACTTCTATGCATGTTAGGGGAGAAACTAGCTTCATAGAAAAATTGTAAAATTGGAATTTAACGTATATTTAACCCCTTTAATCTTAATCAATGCCAAAACTATTTTAGTATGATAACAATCAATTTAGGATTGAATAATCATGAAAAATTTGGTTACATTTGAAATAGGATTGAATTTTAGCACCTATAGAGAAACTAGTAACTAGAAAATCGTAAAAAAATGCAATTCTAGAACTGTTACAACATTTAATTTTTAGAATCTGTCCAGCAACCTCATAATATGGCAAACATGGTGTATAATTAGTTCTTAGGCATAGGAATGCCTCATAATTGGTTTAGATTTAATTTATAGCGCCTTAGGCGAAAACGGAACCAAGAAAGGATCTAAAACGTAAGTTTTAGAACTCCGTAATCATAAAGGTATAACTCTGCCCATATTTATTAAAGAGCATAAATGATAGTAAGATTTGTTAGAAGAGAATCCTTATGTGCATACGAATTTGGTAGAGAATGATAGAATAATTACATCTCAAGTTTAAGGCCCATAAGGGTCAAAACATAAGATACCGTAGGATCAAGAGTATAATGAGTTTCAATGTTACTTGTGAACGTATGAGAATGATTATGTGAACGCATGGAATTATGATGGAGGATGCATGTTTGATTGACTTATGTGGCATAAAGTAAATTTGGAAGAAATCCGGCATGCTGCTGTTATGCTGCCTAATTTCTGACAAATTTGGAGACTTAGAAAGTTTTTGAAAAACCTATGAGATTTTATTTATGAGGTACTAAGATGAGTTCTCGGATGACACCGTTTCGACCGAGCACCTCCAAATAACTCATGTGACATCGGTACCAAGATGTATTCTTGGGTGACACCGGCTCGGCTGAGCACCCCCAAGAAATGCTCCCTAGCCCGTATTGGATAAGTCGGGATTATGATTATGATTATGATACGCTTATTGGGATTGATAAGTAAGAACTAGTGATGACTAGTTAATGTATGAGCTCATAACCTAGAAATGTGACATGTTCTGGGTGATACCGGTTCCACCGAGCACCCCTAGAACGAATGTCTTTTAGGGTGGCCTATGAGGAAGTAAAGTATGATGATTATGTCACAAAGTTTTCCCATATGAGATTTCAATTGCCACTTTGTGCCACTATTATGATGTTCTTAATGTTATGATTATTATTCTTGCATTAAGTAGAGCCATGCATACATTCTTTAATATGTTGCATCCATGACATTAAGAATCATACTAAAATGAATGGACCTTGGCTAACTATGTTTCAAAAGCTTAAAAATGGACTTAATGCATGCTCACTTATTTTGTACACTAAACCCAAGGTTGCTGAGGATGTAGATGATGACACTTAGGTAGTAGGAGGCCCTACTGAGATTCTTTAGCAAGATTCTCACTCCCTCTATCTCTTTCTTTCTGTTACGTCTTCAGATGGCGATGTTCGTGATTTTTGTGGACACCCTGACATGGGAAGTGCATCATGACCCGGATTACGGGTCATACCATTTTGTGGGTCGCTGTGTCGTTCGTGTATTCATGTTCGTTGGATGGCCCTTCAGTCACCCTGTACATAGTCATCGATTCTCTCCTGCCTCACATTTCAACGATGACTTTGTGTTCGAACTCGCACGCCTTTGAGAGGAGCGGATGCGCCGCACCCCACTGATAGCTTCTGCTATCCGGAACTACCCACCGATAGCTTCAGATGGCGACGTTCGTGATTTTTGTGGACACCCCGACATGGGAAGTGCATCATGACCCGGACCACGGGTCATACCATTTTGTGGGTCGCCGTGTCATTCGTGTATTCATGTTCATTGGACGGCCCTTCAGTCACCCTGTACATAGTCATCGATTCTCTCTTGCCTCACATTTCGGCGATGACTTTGTGTTCTAACGCGCACGCCCTCGAGAGGAGCGGATGCGCTGCACCCCATCGATAGCTTCTGCCATCCGGGACTACCCACAGTATGTGCCCCGTTCGCCCTCATCATTCTCCGAGACGGACCCTTCAGAGGACTCTGCCACTCAGGTACCTTCCGAGGGATCCTCCTCCACTGTGTCGATGGACTTTGGGGAGGGTAGCGAGGCTTCTATCGCTCAGCCAGTACGTGGAGGACGAGTGAGGATGATCCCCCGCCGTGGATCTCATGCCCGATCGATGCAGCGCATAGCCACCCTGACCGAGATAGCCCAGTGGATCGGATACATCCCTCCTTTCCAGAGAAGCCCGCAGTAGGAGACGACCGTCGCGTTCTAGTGCCCGAGCTTTGACTAGGCCAGGATAGCCTCCTCTTGTCTTAAGGCTATCTATTTGTAGGCGCACTAAGTTAGGAGAGTTTCTTTTTATGCCTTCTGTTGTACTTTCGTGTTTCATGTATTTTTATTTTGGTTGTACTAAACTAAGTCCCATTCTCCATGAGTGGGCATATCATATTATATAAATATGCAGTTCAGTTTTATTGTGATGTGTCTTTACTTGCTTTATGTTATGATGTTATGAGATGCTTGCTTTATTTCCTTTCATGCTTTATTGTTCACCAAGTCGCGCGGCTCTCACTTTGCTCTTATAATTCCAAAAAAAAAATTCACCAGTATTTTCCACTAAGTATTTTAAAGTAATAAGGAAACTATGACGTAATAGACTAATGATTAACCTAAATATGTTCTAGAGTATTGGGTTAAAAATTAGGATGTTACAACTTCTATTGAGAGACTTGTGAAATCCATACATATTACAAGAGCTTTAAATACATATTCTAACAAAAAGATCTAAATCTAAGGCAATGGAGATGGATGGAGAGCTCAAAGATTGTGACTACATTGTAACCCTGACAGTTCCAACTTATGCTTAAGTTGGATTTGGATTCTATTAGTTTGATACCTTTTAGCTTTGTAAAAAAAATAATTAGTTTTAGAAATTAATTTACTAAAATTAATGGATAATATTTTAAAATGAAAAACTTTTTTCAAAGTGTAAGCCTTATTCAAGGAAAGGATAAACGTGCAATGATGTGTGATGTAATAAGCATAAACGAAGTCAAAGAAAATAGAATAATCATGTGGGCAAAGTGACAATGGCATTAATATATGGATAATAATAGTAATGATGATAATATAAATGTAGTGTCAAACCAAACTTAGCCTTCAAAATGAACCTATAGACAAGTATGCATAACAAATGACTACCAATACATCTACTATTGTATGATTTGAACATCCTAGAGGAACTATCACTATAAATATGTAATGCCTCAGGTTCACGTATCCTTGTACAAGTCTAGTATGGCCTTAGGGTCCCTCGGGACCCACTTGTGTTGTTGAGAAGACCTTTGATGCATAAAAGACCCATCATTTGCAAAAAAGGTGTTTTTGATGCCACTATAGCGGTCCAGGACAGCTATAGTGGCCAGATGCATGGGCTGGGGGGATTTGGGATCTCTGTCAACTGCTACAGTAGTCCAATAGCAGTCCTGTGTTTTCTAGCAGGGGTAGTGTAGGTTTCTTAACCACTATAGCAGTACACCTCGATGTCAAAACAATACAAAATGACGTAGTTTCGATTAATGACATCCCACCCAATTTAAACCCTTCCCTATTCATGATTCAACCTTAAAACGGAGAATCCTAAGCCCTAAACACCTTTCACCCTCTTCACTCTCAAATCCACTCAATCTTTCCTCCTCTCACCTTCAAGATAAGAGATTTTGATGGTTTATATCATTTTTTTCTCCTCCATTTCATGTCCTTGAGTTTGAGTATTGATATTTTTCATTATTTTCAAGTGGAGGTGTTCCCCCGATATTCATAGTGTTGTTCTAGATTATTCATGAGTTTTGTTGTTATGAAAAATATTGGTGCCACCCCTGCTCTAAAAAACTTTCTAGGTGTTGGTACTCCTTGTAATATCTCTTGCTGCTTTATAGATTGACAACTGCCTCCACAAACTAACACAGATCTTTTTAATGTGCTTTGTCCTTACTCATACACTTCCTGGAAAACTTCCCAGGAGGTCACCCATCCCAAAATTGCTCCAAGTTAAGCATGCTTTACTGTGGAGTTCTTTAGTGATGAGCTATCGAAAAGAAGATGCATCTTGTTGGTATAGGTAGTACAAATCAACTCATATAAGCCTTCCTTAAATGTATAATCCCATACCTACACAATCTCAGGATCCCTTTTATTATAGTGTGTAATCGGTTTATTTATGTACCCCTCCTCTTAGAGGCCTTGCTAGGAGCCGCTCCTTGTCCATGCTTTCTCGCACCGGCAATCACCCTGCCCTCATTACTGGGCGTTACATGCCCACTAGTTTCCGCTTGGTTCGTCCCCGAACCACACCGTACTGCGAGAGGTGCAGGCTTTGATACCATTTGTAAGAGCACGCTTAACTATGTAGGCTCCGATAATTGTTCCCAGGAAGCATGTAAGTGAGGACAAAAACACGTTGAAAAGATCTGTGTTGGTTTGTGGGGACAGTCATCAATCTGTAAAGCAGCAGGGGATGTTACACTCCTCATTCCACCTCTCCAGATGAGTGAGTTTGATCTCATAGCCTTACTTTGGTCACTAAAGATATAGTTTCTAGAATTTCAAGAAATTATGAAATTAAAACATGAGTTTTGACATGATTTCAAGTTTACATGTATTACGGAAGGGTTTAGAATAAGAAGTTACTGTAAGAAATAGAGTTGAGTTAATGACAGTTAAACCGTTAACCTTGATTTGTCAAGTTGCCTACAAGAGGCAAATTATCCTTACTCAGATTAATCTATGAGGGATGCGGTTCACTAGGGATTATTAAAATCTAAGAGATGTGCTCTTGTTCGTGAGGGGCTGGGCACCACCTTACAGTTATTGGATATTCTATTACTATGTTAATTCCTGAGAAATAAATATGTTTCTTTATGTTCCTTTCAAACCAGTGTTGTCATAGCTATTACATATTATATATGGAAATAATTTTTGAATGTTGCATTATTATTTACGTGCCTTTCTTCTTGTCTTATATATAGTTATTGATGAGAATCCACTAACTGAGTTTTAAGATAAAACTCACCCATCCTCTCCTTTCCTCTTACAATACAGTTGCTAAGCTATAGTGCTTTTAGTTGGTGAGCTTCACTTAACAGTGAAATATTTTGCATGTTGATATAGAGTGCTCCAGTGTTGTGCAGGCAGGGTCCCTGACCATGCATGTTACAATAGTTTGACATCATGGTTTACATTTATCATGCACTTAAAAGTGTATAGCTATGATGGTTTTATTTTGTATAGAGTAACTCGAGTATATTTGTGTTATGATTATAGACTAGGATTGGATTTTTGAAATGAAATCATGCATGTTTTCATACGATTTAAGATTTGTATTGAATATGAAAATTTTGTTATAAAATGGAATTTATGTTTAAATTATCCATATAGTATGACTTAGCGACCATGAGGCTTACGTAGGGATAAGATTCCTTATGTTCTAGTCATGTTCCCAAATCAAGTCGTGATAAAGTGGTATCAGAGCCATAGGTTTCCCTGCATGTTACTAGAGTAAGTGTCCACAAGTAGCACAATGTTTATGAAAATGGAAGCCTACTCATTTACATTAATGAAGCGTTACTTAAGGCCTTTAGGAAATGATCAGTCATGTCTAGATTTAGAGAAAGAGTCATGTCTTCCTTTCCATGATCAGTATCTTATCCTATATGGTCGTGTTCTCTAGGATTCATCATGCCTCCTCTACGTCATTCTTCTTCACGTCTCCGTATCACAGCGACTCTTCTAGCACCAGTGCCAGCTTCAGAGTGCTAAAGTAAGCATTGGCCACCCTCTCCTGAGTACTGGCTAGGTAGGCTGAGACTAGAGTGTAGCTACCCCTGACTCAACAGCCAATTAGAGATCCAGATGATTCATCCTTAGAGCGTTTTCAGAGGGTGGATCTGCCCACCTTCTGGGGCACCTCCCGACGGAGGATCTACAGGAATTCCTATAGGAGGTGGAAAAGATTACTTGGGTCATTTTTGAGATGATCGCAGAGTTGGCTAGCTTCCAGCTAAAGGCTAGGTAGGCATATGGTATGAGAAGTTTCTCTAAGGGTGTGGCGACATAAAGCCACCCTCCTGGGAGGAGTTTAGAGTGGCATTCCTGAGGAGAATCCTATTGGACAGTCAGCGAGCTTAGATGTTAGAGGAGTTCTTGAGGCTCAAGATGACTCCTAGCATGTCCGTAGTCAAGTACGACGAGAGACTCACCTACCTAGCCCAGGCAGTGGCATGCCACCCTCCGTCAGAGACAAAGAAAGTGATGCGGTTTGTTTAGGGATTGCCTAAGGACAAGTTTCTTAGCCTGCAGCCTCATGTGGGGACAATGGACTACGCTCATGTGGTTGATACGGCTATTGGATTAGAGGGTGGCTTAGCTAGAAGGAGGGCGACTTCTGAGACTAAGAAGAAGGCCAAGACTCATGGCTCTTTTTCTAGAAGAGCTAGCTCTAGTCGAGCACATGGTCAGTAGGGCCAGCAGTGAGCTCAGCTGGGTAGGGTTGTTTTCCTAGAGCCTGCTCCATCTTAACCCACTGCTTTTCAAGGTCAGAATAAGGGAGGTAGTTAGCCTAGGTGGTAGAGTTCTAGTAATTCCTACTTGGATTGTCATATGTGTGGGAAGATGCACTTAGGCCAATGCATGAGATGATCCACAACATGCTTCAATTATAACCAGCAGAGCCATATAAGGAGAGATTGCCTGATTATGGGGTGAGACTCTAAGCAGGGGTTGGCAAACCCTACCACACTAGTATCATCTTTCTAGTCAGCGACCTGTGTGGGCTCTATTGCCTCTCAGAGCAAAGGAGTCAGGGGTGAAGAGGCCCTAGGGTCAGAAATCCAAGCGGTAGAAGATCAGGTCGCAGAGGCTAGGGTGGCAGGGGATAGCCCCATTTATTTGCTTTGACAGGTCAGGATGCGGTGGTGTCCAATGTTGTGGTAGCAGGTATAACCAAAGTTTGCTTTTATGAGGCATTTACTTTGATGGACCCCAGATCCACACATTTCTATGTGTCCCCATTATTCGCCACATGGTTTAGGAGACCCGTTTCCAGTCTTGATGAGTCATTTCTAGCAGGGATACCTTCGGGAGAGCTTTCCTTGTCTAGTAAGTTTATAAAGAGTATGAAGTCAAGGTTGGAGACATGAAGACACTTGCAAACCTTCATGTATTGGACATGTCCGACTTTGATGTCATCTTGAGCCTGGCCAATTTCATGCTTTGCGATGGTGGATTGCTAAAGCAAGACAGTAAGGCTTGACATTCCGAGAGATGATGGTGGACATGTCCGACTTTGACGTCATCTTGAGTATGGACTGATTAGTTTCAAGAAATTATGAAATTAAAACATGAATTTTGACATGATTTCATGTTTACATGTATTATAGAAGAGATTATATGTATTTATACAAGAATGAGAGAATGCATTTTGGAGCTATGCATAAAAATTTATTGATTTTCGAATACATGTGACCAATCTTCAAATTAAATTGTTCAAATATGATTTATTTCATGATACTAGGCTTGATTTATGATGATGAGATTTAGCAAAATTTGATCAAGATTGTGAAATTAGATTGATGCATGATGAATAAGTGTTGTTGAACCTAAATTCATAGAATTCCCTTTTTTATGACTATAGCATGAATTTAGAATAAGAAGTTACCATGAAAAACAGAGCTGAATTAACAAGAGTTAAATCATTAACCTTAGTATGTCTCAAATGTTATCTTAGTCGAATAAATATAAAGATTGTTATTGAATATAATGAAATTTATAGAGACGATAGTGACTAAACAAGATATGATTTGTCTCTCTTTTTTGAGGGAGATATTTACTGGCCCTTCGATAAGTGATACTAAGAAATGCATAGTCGTGCTCAAATGAAATGAAAAAATCATCAATGTCATTTGATTTATCAGTCTACTTGTAGATCGAGAAATTATGTTTGAACAATATAAGGATGACATTGTCCATGCTTTATGTTCGGATTAGATATCATGTGACAAAAGGATAATGCCATACTCTATTAGTTAAGTTAATATGAACTTTTAATTTACTATTACTTGAGTCAATCATAATGTCTTGCTAGAGACCATTTATGGCTTATAGGCGTAATAGTGGTATTGGACATACTACCAACATCATGTAAACCTATTGGGTCGCACACTAAGTGTCACAACATCCCCAGAGAACACCACGATGAAAGAGATTTTAATTTTCAAAGGGCCATTGGAGTCACCACTGATTTTTATTTATGTTAAAAATTAGAAACCATTTTAATTTAGCAAGACTAGTCTTTCTAAAATCGATTGGGGTACATGAGTCTAATTATAATTAGGGAAGAGTGAAAACTTAATCCCACTGTACCCCCTAATATATCCGTTTTATGACGATAACCCAAAGTTTGCTGTGCAAAATTAAAATAACTTTAATAATTTATTTTCCTCCTAAAAATTAATGTTTGAAATATATTTACAAAATTTAATAATAAATATTTACAAAATAAAATAAAAAATTAGGAAAATTTAATTTTGACTTGACAGAAAAATATCTGGTCCGACGTATCTTTTCGTGCAATGAGAATTTCAAAGTTACGTAGTTCTTCTAAAAAAATAATTGGGTGTTGAATTAATTTTATTTACAAAAAAAACTTTAATAAAAAGAAGAATGTAAGAGAGATAAAGTCCATTTTGCACATGATTCAAGGTGGTATTAGACTACTCAGTAAACCCTTACAATTCAACAACAATATTGACACATTTACAAATACATTAGACAAGGTAAATTAAAAATTGCATAGAACAAGCAAACAATTGGGCTGTTATTATAAAAATGATTAAGAGCATAAACTGTAATAAATCAATCAATTTAAGAATATGGATATATCTGAGATATATTATCTGTATATTAAATTTGTGATTTTGTATTATACTCTCAGATAATATAAATTAGAAATTTGATGATAAATATATTGGATATTATCGAATTAGATTTGAAAAAGATTTGTTTTTATATTTTGAAAGATATTTTTTCAAAACCGAATGTCCTTTTCCTAATTAGTTAGGATTGTATATCTCTCTATAAATAGAAGAGATAAGAATCTCGATCTGCATGTGTGACATAATTTCAGAAACCGATAATAAATTGTAGGAAACCCTACAACCATGATTTGGGATCACACTGAGTTAGCACTCGACAATTGTTCATGACCATTCATGTGTGGATATAGATAGAGGGCGGTGGTTTATTAAGCAGCACCTATTGTCCAAGCACGAGGATCGAGTTCTATGAAGCAGGCTCTCAAGTACATAACTCGATCCTTACCTTCAAGCTAATCGATTCACATGAATTTAGTGTTGGGTTTTGCAAAATTTTAAATTTTCGTTGTGCAGTCCGTACCAAACAAGTGCACAAAATACCTATATATATATATAATAAACCTTTTTTTGGTTAGCTAGTGTGCCCTCTTGTTCCCTGGTTCAAATCCAATTAGTGGAATTTTTGCATTATTTAATCAATTTCTTGTGCAATTTGAGGCCGGTTTAATGATTTTCGGTTCAAACTGGCCGATCCAGTTCAATTATGATAATTATGCTTTTAATATACTTAATGTAATTGTGTCTTTTATAAGATTTTAATTAAGAGCTAACCCTCATTTTATTTTTTGACTTTACATGTGTGAATCATTTTAAGTCCTCACTTTCAAAATCAATCACTTTGGTCCCTGACTTTATAGATGTGAGTCATGCTAGGCTCCAAAATCATAAATGGTTCAAATTAATTCTTGAAATTACTCTCATTAAAATAGAATAGTCCCTAACAATTGCAATTATAACTCAAATTAGTCCCTACAATAAAAGTTATCTTATGCATGTTTGGGTTAAAGGACTAACATGATTCATGTTTATAAAGTTGGTAACCAAATGATTCATTTTGAAAATCAGGGACTAGAATGACTTACGCATGTAAAATGAGGGATTCAAATGAGGGTTAACTTGTTCAATTAATGAAACCCACATTCTTTATTCTAACAATCAATATTTACTCATCTCACTCTTATAATAAATCAATTCTCTTTTTATAAAAAAAATAATTCTCTCACTTTAGAGAATCAAAATCCCTCACTTGATTGGGGTGGGTGTGTGTGTGTGTATATATATATATGGTTCAACCAATTGAACATAGAATTACTTATAATATGAACTAAACAAATTTTAATGATGTGGTCATATATAATTAGACTATCGCGTTAATTTTTTTATAATTTTTTTAATTTATGAAAACTAAATGCAAATACATTTTTCACCGTAGCCTGAATATGATGTCAACTTTTTTGTTGATTAATCTACGGATGTCAAACAAAACTGGAACATATAGTTCAAAACTACCTATAGAGAAGGGAATACATGCGCAGATTGGCTGGCAAACCATAGTCTCTCTCTAGGTATGGAAGTGAACATTTGGGAGACCCCCCCTGCTGGGTGTCTAGTGTTTCTGCATAATGATGATTGTGGGGCCTTTTTGCCTCGTGCTACTACTATTTGATTGTTTTCTTCTTTGGGCTTAGGCCCTCTTATGTACCAAAAAAAATCTACTGAAATCATACAGATTAATAAATCTCCATAATCAGTGACTTTGGTCTTGTTATTTGAAGCGGTGGACCCGAACCGGACATGCAAACTTTTCTTTCACCTACTCCGTCAGCCCACATGTGATGAAATTTGATGAGGAGTGCAAAAGGGGAAAAAAAAAAAAGGGCATTAGAAACCTTATGTAGGCTGCAGTGAAAATGTTTCGAAGGAAATTAAGTAGGAGAAAACAAAATCTTCTTTGGCATAGTGAATGGAATTGTGGAAAAACATTAATTTCTATAATTAGAGTACAACAATACAAGAAGAAAAATCATATAAATAAGACAAAATTTAATGTAATTCAACGTTTACCTATCAACATCTATGACCCTTATAAGTAGTTGTAAAATCTTTTACTATTTATAACTTTTAAACAGTTAAAGTTGTAACTCATTTTTATAAATATTTTATCATATGGAGAGCTTCTAAGGACAATCCAAATGGATTGTTATACTTATGACTATGTAAGTTGGAATTTCTCGCAAGAAAATTTGTGCGATTTTGGTTTAAACCAGATGAAAATGAATTTAAAGTGCATTTGTTTCAAATTTTAAAAAAAATTTATGAAACTTAAATATTAAATATAACTAAAAAAAAACTTAAAACTGAATTTTTTAATAACTTATTATTTTTATCTTCTATAAAAAAAATTAAAACTTATGTTTTTTCATTTTTGATTATTTTTAAAAAATCATCCAAATAAACGAAAAGTAATTATTTTAGGTGATAAAAATGATTTCGGGCAAAATAATCCGCAACAAACACTCTCTTAATTATGAGTTGTGACGTCAACTGCCCCACCTTTGGTTTGGAATGGGGACAAGCTTCAAACCACAACCCATGGACTCCATCTCGAGGATCCCCTATTCCCTTATTTGTTTGTCATGCATGGGAAAGCCGTCACTCTTAATTTGTGATCTGACTATCGGGCTTTTGACACCTGTGACATTGGCCAGAGATATGGGCCTCGCATATCCCATTTGATGGTTGCAGATGATTGCCTTTTGTCAAAGCCAAATCCCTTTAGATTCCTTCAGATTCAGTTGGTTACAAGGACGTTACAGGAGTTTGGCTACGCTTCAGATCTCCATGGTACTCTTGAGAAGTGAAAAATGGGGTCCAAAGTCCTATTTGGGAATTTTAGTCATGTTCAAGTAAAGCAAAAAAAAAAAAGCCCATAAGCCCAAGAGATCACCTTGATATAGTACAGAATTCAAAGAAATAAGTTTCAAAGAGCATTGCTATTCTGGCACTCAAAAGTGGGTGTCTAATTGAGACACCTACTCCATCATCTTTGGATGTGATGGATGAGTAGAGAAAGTTTGGATCATCATCATATTCAATGATGATAAAATAAATGTCCCAATTGAATATCCACTTTTAGAGTGTTTGAAATAGTATTTTTTTAATTTCAAAACATACCTTAGAAAGGAGGAATGAATATGATCATCCAATTAGACTCACAAATTCACGTCCTCCAACGACGATCCATAACAGGAAATTTCTTGTAGCCCGATCCCTTCACTGAGAAAATTTCAAGTCTCACTTTTGGTTCTCACTGTTTTTTGGTTGTCGCTCTTCGGGTGAACTCTCATGATGTTTTTCTTTTGATGCCCATTGATAGAGAACTCCTCTTTATTTTCAATTCATTTTTCTATTTGAACCCAACAGCCCACAAGATTTAGTTTTATTGATTACTTCTTATCGTTTAAAAAGATTTTGAAAAGCATATTGACTTAATTGAATGAAAAACTTTTTCTATTCTTTTATTTTTGTCCAACAATATCCCACTTGCACTAGAACCAATAACACGAATGATAGTCATACCACATATATACATGTATTTGATTCATTGAATCTTATTTAACGTGATCGGTATGGACACATTTTATGCTAGCAAAGTTCATTTGTCCTACTTAAAGTCTACAAAAATTTGTTACGAAAAATACTGCACGTGACCTACTGTGCTCCGCACTAAGCCAATAGTGGGTTGAGTTGTATATTATCAATTCAATAAAACAGCTTCAATATAACACGCTTATCCAGCTAACTCTTAGTCAGATCGGCCCACAAATCAAAGATTGACGTCGAGCAACATGTTATGACTAATTAGATAGTGAACACCGTTTGGTGATTAGTTTCCATGTAATTAAATCCTTCAGCTATACAATGTCCCAAATAAGCACAGGTATAGATGAATATCAAACCTCAATACTTATCCATATGTGATCAAATTCTCGAGCAATTGTCTCTATAAGGAAACATTTGAAATTCCTTTATAATTTCATCCTAGTCTAGCCAAAGATTTTTTGAGACAATGCTCCATCGAAAACTAGTGCTGGGCATATAAGTCGTGATCCACGGCTGATCCATTTAATTTGCAATTCGCACAAAAATGGAGGCATTTAGGCTTATAGGGATTCATGCAAGGGATTCCACATTCAAGGTAGGCTATTTCGCTATGTGGGCTAAATAAAAAGAAAAGAAATACCTAAATCTCGCACATGCTGTGCAATGTGATAAAAATGCTTTGACAAAGAATCAAGACAAGCAAGGTGAGTGTCCACACCAAAACAAGTCATCAAATGGCAATTAAATCACACAAAAAGCTCAAAAGCTCTCAAAGTTATTCCTTATCAAACATCTTAACAAACCAATCCATAGCTCAACTTTTCTCGAAACACCCATTGAAATGGGTCATGAAATCAAAAACCAGGTTTTTCACGATTGTGACCAATTTTTAGAATCAAACACCTCCTATTTTTTTTTCAAAGTTAAATGAAAACTAAAATATTCACATTCAGTTGAAAACACGAGAATAAAAATATGCAAGCTAATCATAGCATAAGCCAGAAACATTCATCCAATATCATGTCCAGCAGACCATAGTAGCCACAGGAAAGTAACAATAACTACGGACTGAAAAATAGAAAAGAAAATAAAGGAAAAGAGCAAATAAAAGTCATGCAACCCATCACAGTACAAATCACCCCCTCACACAGAGAGCTTGCACTGTCCTTACCTACACCATCAGCTAAATCCTCAACAACATCCTCATCCTCATCGGACTCCTCAGCAAATGGTCCTTTCATCTTCCCCATCACTGCTATTTTCTTCATAATCCTCTTCTCAGAGGCAACAACAGTCTTATTATCTATATAGAGCTTCAAGGTCCTCTTCATGCCCCTCATGTCAAAACGCAGCAAGGACTGGAAATTATTAAGAGGACTGGAAATTATCAATACTAGTTAAGACAGCCTCGATGGGGTTGCTAGAGCTAGAGTCGGTGGGAGTCTTCTTGATGGAAGCTTCACCTGGAGAACATCGTCAGGCAGTTGCCGAAAACCATAGCCCATTGCCATTTTTGTGATCATGACAGGGTATGGCAGCCCATTTCTGGTTGGGCTGAGGAATGGTCCTAATGTGCTGGAGGATGACTTGAGGTAGATCAATCCTCTTCCCCTCCACCAATCTCAAGTCAGCAATGTGAGAGCAAGGAATAATGTGGGAGAAGAGGATTCTCATCCAAGCACAAGAGCCTCAAAGTTCAAGTTCACATTCAGGAGAAGGTGAGGTTGGAAGTGGTTGTTGTATACCCACTCACTCCTAGGATAGGCAAGAGCATCCTTGATCAGATCAAAATCAATATCCTTGATATCTTCGAACAGCTGCTGGTAATCATCTGGCACTCCCTATTCAGGATCATCTGGAATGTAGAGTATTTGTGGATGTGTCGCCTGGTAAGTGGGATGCGCCTGCCTCGGAGGTAGGCTCTAGTGGCACTGTGGTCCCAAAAGCACGAGTCATTAGCCTGAATGGGCTCTTCCGGCAGAAATCCCGCCCTCGCCCCCAAAATCTCCAACTAATTATCATTGCTTCGTTGTTAGAGACAATGCAAGTTTGCACATTTTTACTATGTTTTCTTGTACAACTTGGACACACAATGACTATTTAAATTTCCTTGGGTTGGAGCCTGCGACACTCTAGTTTAGTTCACACCACACCTCACTCCCCTTGCCATTTTCCAAATCGCCCCTAAATTTCTTCCTCTTAATACACTTTTAGCCCTTTAGGAATTCATGCTCTAACAGTAAGCTAATAAGTCATGATGGATATATGTGATATTAGTTTCCGAAACACAAGCAAATGATATTTCAAAGACATTCTCATTTAGGAGCTAAAAGCATACAAGTACAAGCATACAGCATAGCATAAACATTAGTTACTCATTTCATTACCAAATGGTTCAAATATTTTGGGTGAGAATTTAAAATTAACAGTTTGGCGATACTTTATTGCCTTTTTGCTATAATTATGCAATAAAGAACAAAAGCACTTTGCGATGCAATCAAACAATACAACTTGTCACATAAATAGCATAAACTTGTCTCCTAGAATAATCACCATTCAAGCAAATACTACTAATGTCAATCTCAGAACTAAGTGATTAAATAGAATATAGCTCAAATGTCATATTTTAGGCATAAACAGAACAAAGGTTAGTGTCACATTGGCGCAACAACACAAGTTGAGAAATCACATCTAGAATGTAAACTCATACATGGAGAAGCAACAATTAATAAAATCACATCATTAATTTTAGAGAAGGGTACCCACACAATAAGAAATAATAACTCTCAAACGCAGAAGGATATTGATACAACCAAAAAAAAAAAAAATGGAGCATTTAACTCAGACAATTGTACTCATAGCAAATATAAGACTCACAGGCATTAACACACACCTTCAGGGCATAAAAATGACATTTCAAATCATGACTCCCTTGGTATATAAATGCCTGAACATGTTCAAATCAGATATAGCAATGAACCTCATAAAAAGGGGAGGGTTAAGAGTGGCAAACGGTGGATATGAATCATATACTCCCTGACCAAGATGATGGGGAAAGCACAAAGTCACGAAGATGGAGGTGGCGCGGGGGGTGCACTACTGGTCGTGACGCTGACTTTGCTGTTCGTTATCACTGCAGGTCGTTGAGAAAGAGAAGTGCACATTTAGGGAGGTGACAGTGCGCTTGCCATTGGTGTGTTGCATCGTCTAACTGCTTGTGGTTCGTTGTGTCATTGCTCATCATCACAGAGGATGCCTCTGTCGCCAGTCTCCAACAAGATGCCAATGCCAACCAACTTTGCAACTCCAAGCAAGAATTGTATTGAGTGTTCTACGTGCATGGGAGAACCAAAGAAACTTGATAATTTTGGGGGCTAGAGATTTTGTGCCCAAGAAATGGAACAGGGATGAGCTTCCCCATTTTTTTTGGGATTTGGATATTCCTCTTCTCTAGTTCGTGAGAGACATTGAGTATTGAGAGGAAGAGAAGGAGGAAGAGGAGGTAGAGTGGAAGAAGGGAAAGTTAGTTCTAGCCCCAATCAAATTTGTTTATTCCATCAATAGGGCTTAGAATTTAGACAGCCCAAAAATGTGTCTCTTTGGTCTTGTTGCCTTATAGACCTTTTTATAGATTAGGCATTTACAAGGCCCAAAAGGAATACTGGTTCCTTATGCCCCTCATGAAGGTGGGGCACAACAATATGTGGCTGAAATGTAGGTGCCATGGAGTTAGCCCACTAGATAGGGCTTAATTGACAGCTTTAACTTATGCATTACCATAACTTGAATTCAATTTCGGGTTCCCCCATTGCTAGGTCATTTGCAAGTACCTTTTTGTAAACCTCATTAAATCACCTCTGACTAGGCGAATCTTCCCCGCAACCTACATTTTTGTATGCCAAAAAAATAAGTGAAAAAATCAACTTCATTCTCTCAATGTGAAGAAGAAATATGTATGCAAAAAAATCTACAAAATTTCGAACTCAAGAAAATTTAGCAATATTTTGTCCACATCCTTCCACTAGCTATCTTCTTCAACAAATGTGCTCAGTTAGAAAAAAAACATTACTAAGGCTCAAAGTTCCTTGATCAGACAAGAAGCTCAAATCCATTACACAATATTTATTTGGGTTTGACTAAGGTTTTGACCATATGGCTACTCTCAGGTTATGTCAATCACCAACTCTCCTAAAACCTTACCCAGCTAGGTGAAGGCTAATGAATGATTTAACTCATATCTTACATGCTCTTATGCCAGAACTCTGGGTTTGAAGTGCTACCTTATGCAGAAATTCAGCTTTTATTTAAAAAATGGAGATTTCGAGAGTCAAACACCTAAGGAACCACTTGGTCTCATGAGGGCTTTGAAACTGACACAATGCTAATCACCAACTTTCTCCAAAAGCATAACTTGTTAAGTGAAGACAAATAATGATTTTATGTCTATAGTTATAAATATCCCATTGGGTGCCCTGTGTTTGCTTCTCTTGCTTATTATTATCACTTCATAGATTAGTTTGAATTTTGATAGAATCTTTGTGATTCTTGATCTCTTAGTTCAATATAAATGATCATGACAATTTTTATCTGAAAAAACAACAGGAGGAAGTAAGTAAGATAGCCAACATTTAAAGGATTTTTTTGGTGAGAAATCTGCAAGATTCCTGCAGCATTGAGTGATAGAAAGACCAGAAACCCGTAACTGATAATTTTATTCTGATGATGATTGTGGACCCTCAATGTTTTCATGATCAATTACTTTGCAGAAAAACTAATTAAAAAACACAAGGGAAAGGATAAGTTTAATGAGTAAGAGGACAGACAAGGAAGGGGGGATAAGAAATTGAACAATTCTAACCTAGAAACAAGTAGGAAACCTGTAGGAGTTCCTTATTTTGAAAACTCTACAAAGGATGACCGGACACAAGTCAAAGTGGACGATACTATGTTGGAATGTCAAAGATTGGATAGAAAAGAAAAGGGGAAAATATATTTCACTAATAAAACTCATTGTTATATAATAATCCACTATGCTAACACTTTTATTTACACTAATAATCCAGGTTAACTGCCCGTGCAATACACCTAATACAAGCCTAACCCAGTAACACTCAAACATAAAAATAACACTATTCCAAGAGTTCCTCATGACGTGATTTCCAGTAAGATTCACAATTGGGGAGAAAGGAAAGCATCAATATGCAGGAGCAGGAATTTCATAGCTTTCTACTGATCCAAAAAATCAAATGATATTCATGAACAGAAAAATCTTTTGCTGTCAAATGTCTGCTTTCAAAAGAAATTTCAACATTCACCAAAATCTTATTCTTAATCTAAGATATCAAGATTACATTCCATCTTTGAAGGATCATACTAGCTATCAGCATCAAAATGCAAAATGGACGCCAACAAAATTCACAATAGACTTACAAATATGTAGGCTGGAGGTGTGGTCATTCATCATGAAAAAAGAAGCCGGTGCACCCAAATGAGATTTCTTTCTTCCACATCAAATGGAAAAAACTACAACTGCCCAACAAATGGAGGAGAGGTAGATGAATTAGCACCTTGACTTCTAATTTCTAAACCACAAATCAATCAAGCACTTCATCCTCAGGCTTACTCAACTTTTGGTCATCAGTTAACATCAGCTGCTTTTCCTGCTCCAAATAGTAGATCTTGTCATTCATGCCTTCTTTTCTGTATGCCTCAGCCATGACACAGTATGTTGTGTCATCTGGTTGACATTGTTTTTCTTTCATACACTTGAAAACTCTTTCCATTTCCATCAAATCCTCTGCCTTTGCACATGCAGATATAACCGCATTATAAAAGGAAGTATTCTCAGGTATCTTAAACTTCCCAGCCAGGCGAACAGTGCTAATTACTTTATGGTACATACCTGCATTGGCATAACCAGTGATAAGGCAGCAGAAAGTCTTAGTATCTGTTCTGATACCCTCAGCACACATCTGATCAAATGCACATTCCATGTTTTTAGCATCACCCACATCTGCAAACGTCTCAATCACATTGTTAAAAGTTGAGGTCGTCCATGGACATTGTAACTTGCGCATATACTGCATAACAGATGCCATTTTGTCATACATTCTTTTCTTCCCATAAGCTCCTATCATAATATTGAAAGTGTTTGTTTCCAGTCGTATTCCAAAATTACAGAATTTCTCATACCATTTCTCCATCATATCAATCTGACCCTTATTACCAAACACACCGATAACCGTGTTCATTGTCCATACGTCAGGCTTGCATGTAGTGCTCTCCATCATAGTTGACAGCAGTTTCTCCATTTGATCAAATCTCCCAGCTTTACCATAACCACTCAAGACAACATTCTGAGTGACAGTGTTCGGCAGGATAGATCTTTCAGCCACATCTTCATACAGCAACTCAACTAATTCAAATTTCAAAGCATGTACAGAAGCTTTTATCAGGGTACTGTAAGTGGAAATATCAGGTTGGCAATGAGGGAGGCTCTTCATCTCATCAAGAGCCAAAAATGCCTCATCAATCAGGCTGTTCCGACAATATGCTGCAAGTAAGGCGGTGTAAAGCTGGGTACTTTCACAACCATCCTCTTTTATAGTGCTGAAAAGCTGATGAGCATGATGGGGCTGGCCAGATTTTCCAAGCAGCACAATGAGTTTCATGTAAGTCACTTCTTTGGGTTCATAATATGGTTGCTCCCTAAGAAGGTCAAATAACTGTGCACAAAAATTACTCAGTAAGCATTATACACGTAAGAATTCCTTCAAGAGAAGAAAAACTTTAATTTTGATAAACATGAACAGTATTTTATTCCAACTCCGTTCTTATATTACCTGATGTAGTGATGTGTAACTTTAACGTAGTCATTATGAGTTAAAATACTTTTAACCACACAAAACTATATGATTGAATCATAGCATGAAAATCCCTCCTTTTTTTTTTTATCTAAATTACCAATATCCGGATTCCACTAGACCTGGACTAATCAGAGTCGAGCTGAGTTGGGAATAAAGCTCTTCCAGTTCTGGTCTCCTACATTCACGGTACTTGAACCATTTCAACCAACCAACCAACCAACCATTGGTAGTGTGAAAAAAAATTTCACATTCACAATGAACTGAAATTAAATTCAAACAAAAATTGCTATGCAGTCCTAGAGCATCATATCTACCTAGAAATGTGACCTAAGTTCTATGGCAAAAGCTTTATTCTCGTCCCCCATCTTTGATTTCGATTTTGTCCCAAACATTTTGATGATGTCCCAATTTTGTTATTAAATTGACGTTGTCATCAAATAGAATAACATCGAGACATTCTCAAAACGTCAGGGAAGAAATTGAAACAAAAATTACTTTTGGAACAAACATGAAATATCGCTGAAAGATGAAAGAAAAAAAAAATTAGAGCTTTTGCCTAAGAGTTATTATATAATATCTTAAATTTAATCCAAACTCACCACTGCAATTGTAGTGGATTGGTTACAGTACCATGAGATTACAAAAGAAATTCTCCAATACAACCAAATAACACTTCAGAACCCTCAATTAGGCGCAAGAAAACAAAAAAAAAGAAAGAAAACGGTGAATTTTCGAAGCGCGCACAACACAAGCGTATGACGACTGACCTCAAGGGCTTTAACCCATTGCTTCTTGTGAATGCAGTAGGAAAAGGTTTCAGGGAGAGTATAGACCCAGGCCTTAGCACTGTTCTTGTTCTCCGCATTTTTTTTCTTCTTCTTCTTCTTCTTAATGGGTGTGTTCTTCCACGTGCTCTCATAAAAAGGTGTTTCCGTGATGCCAGGAAACTCACCTTTCTGGTGTCTGTTTTTAGACACCAACGGTGTAGAAGAAGATAAGCAGCGGTTAACACGAAGAATAGGGTCTACGGTGGATTTGGCATGCGAAATGGGAGTGGGAACGATGGAATAGGAAAATGAGAGTGATACCGAGGCCATAAAAACGCAGAGACTGGCCTCGGCTATCTGAGAATTCAGATTTCAAAGAATGATGAACATTTTCATTTCTGTGCCTTTTTGGGAAAATAATATCTATTTTTCTTACCTTTGGTGGAATATTTACAACCAATTCTGTAAATAGTCAGTGACTTGTGCCAGTTTATTTTTAATTTTTTTTTTAGAAAAATTCTTGTATCGTTCGGTGGCTATTTTAATTTGTAATATTTAAAAGTTATATAATAAAAAATAAAAATTTTAAATTGAGTTATTATATATGTTTGTAAATCTTATGATAAGTAGGTTTTAGAAGTATGCAAAAATTTCATACATTTGGAGAAGGTTGCACCTTTACTGGAATTTCTAGGTATAAACAGTATCAAATATCAAATATATACAAATAGACATAGGCCCTCCTGTATAGAGACGTGACTTAGAAACAAATAAACCTTCAAAACACTTGCCTCTTTCATTCTTTCTTCTCTTTCTCACATATCTAAGTTTGACTAGTTTTCTTTTTCTTATATTAATACTACCAAGTGTTTCGTATTAATATTATTCACTCCACTTGAAAATGTTAATTTACTGTATTTTCATATATAACTTTTGACTTAACTTAATCCAATGGCAAAATTATAAGTTTATAAAATTATTTTTAAAATATTTTTTTTTTCATACTTCAAAAATTATATTAGTTAAAATAAGATTTGAACTTAGAACCTCATATATACTATAAAAAGAAAAACAACTCCTTATATATTTCCACCCAATTGAGTGAATTGACAATATTTGAGACAGAAATATTATTTATTACATAAATCTCAATACATAATCCACGGATCCAAGGGATACATGATGACACCAAAATTCAAACCTGGAGTGTCCCAGAAAATATTGATCAATAGTCTACATCCAGTAACTTATGATTATCTGTTTCATAATAGCATGAATAAATCATGATTAAGAATTCTAACCTGTGATAAATATTTGATATTAATATTATTGACTAATACAATTATCCTTACGTGCCAGCAAACTTATCCTGTCATCACATTTACATGGCCTAATAACAGCACTCACCCAACATTTGATAGAAAGCAGTGAACATTCTGTGTTTAACAGCTGAAGGTTACCTTCCCTATATATTTGGATGATAGCTACCATCACCGCTGTATATACCAAAAGCTAAGACTTTCACACTTTAAGAGAAAAATCAGAAAAGGAAAAAGACCTACTGCAAAAAACATTTGATATACAACCCTACATTGACCCATACTCCAATGATTCCCAGCTGAATGGCTGGAATACAAAGTAAACTCGGGGTGAGCTTTTGAAGAGCAAAGCCACACAGACACAAACTGCTGCAATGGCCACCATTGACAGCATCGCCGGCCTATAAACCAGTGCCCTTCTCATGCCACTATATGCCAGCTTGCTCTGGCATAACCCACATTGATGTGCCACCGCTGTTTTTCCAATCTTCTCAGTCTGCAAACTCGAAACTTTTGATGACCTGTGCCCAGCCAATTGCTTCTGCTTCATGTTATAGTCCAAGAGTGCGCCAGGGATATCAAGCACATGTTGACCTTCATGTTTCTTTCCTGTTTTCCTCTGAACAAGTTGAATGTAGGAGTAGTATCCTCGCAGGGATGCATAGTCGTTGGGCGTCAAACCTGTAGCGTCCCGAGCAGTTTTCCATGCCTCAGCTCCCACCTGAACACAGCAGAGAAAAGGGTGAGACATTCTTGTACAATCGTTCCATATGTGATTCAGTTACGAATTGACAATGCACTGAAAATCATGCAGGCTAAATTTTCCGCACAAGAGCTAACTCAATAAGAGGTGGGAGAGTGCTAAGTTCAACCGAATAAACAATATTGGTTTAAGGGTTTCACTTTAGTTTACATACCTGCCTATCCTACACCTGGAGTTTGGAAAGGTTTAAAAATGAAGATGATATATATAATGCATTCAGAATAAAAAGGAATTACCATTCCTGGATCATCGGTTAATGCATCCAATACATTCTGCGAGCCAGTCATACTTGCTGCAACATGAAGGGGAGTCAAGCCAGCAGGCCCAACTGCATCAGGTCTAAACAAGAATCTGTCAGGGGACTTGTTGAATTGCCCCCCTTTGCTGTCTCCACCATCTGAAGCTTTAACTGGCACAAAATTTAATAGTAGTTCCACCATAGACCTGCAATTTCTCTTTACAGCTCTGTGTAGAAGACCCATGTCAAGCAATGCAAGCTCAGCGGAGGTATGCTCTCCGGTGTCAACAGCACCCTCAAATATAATGTCCAAGAGTTTTTTAATCACAGCACACCAATCATGGTCCATGGAGAAGCCAATGAGCCATGTGAACCGATTAAAATGGAAGCGATCTTGGATGGGGGCCATGGGACCTAGCCTGACTTTCACACGACTTCTGTGAAGGAGCCAACCCATTTCTTGTATGAAATACAATGCTCGAGTCTTTTCTTCCATTAATTTGGCTTTTATCTGGATATCATCAGCAGTTTCCACTGCCTCAATGACATGCTCCAGCTTACAGATCTCTGAACATATTTCTTGCTCTGCGACTATGAATGGAAATGAACAGCTGCTAAGACCATTATCTTCCACCTGCATGAAAATTATCAGATCAGAGACAAAATATATAGCTTCAAAAGCAAGTTAAATAGTAAACCCATTTGTGCAGAATCGTTTTACAGTCTTATTCTACCACTAGGAAATTAATTATATGCTTCATCTGCACAAACCATCATTACTAAGCTTCTATGGATAGGGAGCCTCTATTCAACCATTTCTTAAACTGTTTTCTAAAAGATTTGAAAACTTCTAGTTTGGTATAATAACAAAGCATCTCTATATACGCAATGTAGTCTCACCTCAAAAAAACTGCATCATTTATATATATCTCAGGTTATCAAGATGGTAACAAACAAATAAAAAAAGCATTTTTTTGGGTCTTTTAACTTAAGACTCACTCCTATTTGTAAACATTGGTTTTCAGTTGTTCGTAGCAAAACCTAAAACTACAAATGCCTAAGATAAACTAGAAGTATATTAAGTTTACCAAATGGCAGGCCTCAATATTTATAACAGCAAATATCAAAACCACATGTATATACAAGGGACTTCTCAAAAGTAAAGCTCCAGTTCTTTGTGAGCTTCTGCTGAATCAAAGAAGCTTACAGTGTTAAAAAACAAAAAACAAATAACTTATAGCAGATTTGACTTAGCTTTTAACAAGGCCAGGGTAAAATATATATGTTCACAAAAAAAGTATAAGGTACCACCTCAATAAACCCTCTCCCAGTCACAGTTGGTACATGACAAGAGAAGCTGAGATGCTGAAGCCCATCACGTTCAATGGCTGCATCAGCACCATCAATCAAATCACAACAGCTATCCTGTACCAGATACTTCCCTTCAAGTGCACAGAGCAACCTGAAATCAAGTAGAAGGGATTCATTTCTCGGCCAATCTCCATAAAGCATAGATCCTCTCTCCCTCCCAAAATCATACAATATATTATACCATGAACATTAATGTTTCCTTTTCTATTGAAAAAGAAGTTTATTAATGAGAAAGAAAAGCCTTCATGGAGAGAAAGGATAAGGTATCGGCACAATATTAATGTTTCTTTGTTTCCCTCTCTCATCCATTTTGAAAACTACTTCAGTGCCTAACAGAAATATTCTGTACTGCTAAAGTCTGGTGACAATGGAGCATATGAGCTATCTTAGATAATGGAAAGAGAGTTGCAATGAAATGACTAAACTCCAACAAGAAACAAGACATCATGTGCTTTTGTTGTTTCCTCATTGCTTCTTATGTAATTCTATACCCAACAGTCTGATACACCTCAAACATAAATAATTATAGCTCAACATAAGCCTCTGCTTATGCTCTTTTGGAGCTAAAATCTCTCAACTCAACAATTTTAACTATCAGCAGGTGTATCTATATTTACCTTGTGTTAGACTGGAAAAGGTTGAATCCTTTCACAATAAATTGAGCACTTGCACTTGCAGGAACAGCAAGTGGCTTAATGCCCAAAATCCGACAATTTCGTTGGTTTTTGAGGCGTAATGGCACATCTAAGACCACCTGACCTGCAGGAGTGATATGAGAAACAGGAAGAAAAACACATTTTTGTTACCAAAGTAATAATAGGATTTTCGTGATACTTGAAATACAATCACGTTAGAAGAATACATAGTGAGAGAGGAAACAAACCACTATACAGAAAAGCGACTGAGTCCCGCACCCTTGTATATACCCATCCTGTTCTCCAGAAAGAATCATTTGATGCAGCGAGAAGCTTTCTTAAGCTGGATCCTAGATTGTAGCACAGCTGCAAGTAATAAGTACATTTAGACCTTTTTTGTTGTTTGCAATGGTTCCAGAAGGGAACCTACATGTGTGGCATCATATCAAATTATACCTCCTCCCATTCAGAATCTTCTAGACGGAGATACACAGTTAATATGATACAGCCTGGCCTTATATAGCTCTCTATCTCTGTGGGACTGTTGGATAACCAGTTAAGGATCTGATGTTCAAAAAGACTATTAATCAAACATGGCACAAAGAAATAATGCTGTAAAATTTTTTGTATGAATTTCAAGGTAGGGAAAAAAGTACCTGTGATCGGAGAACAAGGGGAAAATCACTTGGATCCTTGCCAAAGAGCTTGAAAACAATGCGATCTGTGCGACTCTGTAACCAAACAATAGTCAACAAAAAGCACGTCAATAGATATTATCATCTGAAAACCATGAAGGAAAAAAAAAAATTGCACTCCAAAAAAATCAGAAGTTAAAATTGGATAGGAGGAGGATGATCTATTCTCTATATAGATCATGATTTTGTGGACACAGAAGCATAAGAAATAAATCAACCCTATACCCAAGTATAAATGCCTGACTTTCAAAAATCTACATAAGCTAACTAACTCCATGGACTTTCCGATAGCTGAGTAATCTTTATGAATCTTCAAATTAAAAGCAAAAATATTATTTTAACACCTAAAAAGTGGATGCCCCTCGAGACACCCAGTTTACCACCATTGGATATGATGGTGGTCCCCACTCCTCTCGTTAATCCATCACATCCAATGGCAAAAAAGTGGGTATCTCAATGGACACACTTTTTCGGTGTTGAAATAATACTTCTCAATTAAAAGACGGACAAATTAAACAACCAAAAAATAGAAATAAAAGGTTCTTTGGAATAACAAATATAATATCCCCATCTAACCATGCACTATAGTCTACAGTGATAAATCAAATATCCTATAAATCTATCTTTCATCCAAAAATAGCAATTAACAAGTATCTGATACACTAACAGCGCTGATAAACACAATGAAAGCCAAACAAGAACAACAAAATTAGTAAGAATATAGGTCTTTCATCTTTGTCATGCAAAGTAATCTACTGCTAAGAGCTAACCATCCATAAAGAAAAGATATTTAAACAATCATCCAACATAAACATTTGAAAAACTGAACTTGTTTGGTACAAAGGTAATGGGAGTATAGTCATATTATGCAGTAATAAAGAAATTAATTCAACTAACTAAAATAATATACCTGAGCTTCTCCACTTGAACTAGATGGTGACTGACTAGAGGTTGAATCTGAGTTTCTACTTGTCTGTGGTGGACTTGACTTAAGAGAATCACATTGTAACCATGAAGGGTGATCAAGAGACCCAATCCCCAAGGCAACAGGAGGACAAGAGTTACTTGGGTTCTCAGCATAATCTTGTACATCATCATATACATTATTCAGGTCAATGTTATTTAAGCCATTCCTTCCAACTGTAGTCTCAGCTGCAGCTGATTGGGGTGGAAGACTGTCCCTTGACAGAAGTACATTTGTAGATTGTGGTCCTGATGGAGATTTCAAACTTCGCATTCCATCGCTACCTGAAGGTATACATTTTTGTCCAATATCATCTGCAGGCATAGTCTCACACTGTACCCTAGAATCCGAAGGGTCCTGATGGGTTATACCATTATCCATCTTCATTGGAGAGTTAAAAGGTCTGGATGGTTCAGGGCCATTTGAATTTGTGTTTGGAACATTCTGCGCAACTCCTGATGTCCCAGCATTTCCAAAATCTTGAGACCCCTCCAATAAGGATGCTATATTTCTCCCATTGATTGTACTAGCCAGATTAGCAAGGTTCCTCAAGAGATGTGAGAGAACATCCTGGTTTCTTGTGTGATCTGAGCCATTTGCTGCAATATATATAAGGCATATTATGTGGAATCATATAGGTATGCCAATTACAACATTCAGAATACCGGGTGAAAGACATGAAAGTCACAAAAGCAGAGATAATCAGAATAAGCTCAAAGGGCAACACAACATACATATTTTTCCAGACCCTGACACACTCACTATAAGAGAAAACCTTCCAGATTTCAAGTTATCCAATATTTAAGCCCAAAATTTAGAAGGCACATGGAATTAAAATGAAGGGAACAACAATGCACCAAAAACAAATCAAGGGACTGACAATGATATACAGTCAATAAAGGAAACAAAACAAAAAATAATTATCACACATTTTCACCAAATGTGTTTTGCTAATAACCCTAACCCTAAGCGATTTTGGGAAAATATTTTGAGTCAGATTCCACATCCAATGATTAATTCGGGATGACTCACATAACAACATGATCAAATTAAACTAACTAGGTTTGTGGTCCATGGTAGAGTTAAATTTTTCCAATGTTGCCTAGCAGTGAAGCTTAAAACTCTCAATGCCACTGAATAAAATACAATTAAAATCAACACAGCAATTAAGCTAGTTTTTGTTTAAATACTTCCCATTAGAATCACCAAAATCACCTCTACAATTGGGCCAAACACCAGAACTCCAAGATACCCCACACACATAGAGAGAGAGAGAGAGAGAGAGAGAGAGAGCTCCAAGATACCAGATATCCAAACTATTAGCATCAGCATTGAATTACCTTTGAAGACTCAACTAATCCACCTCCAAGTCATGGATGTTTGGCATCTAAACACACAATACTTGTAACTAACACTAAACTAAAAATGAAGAGATTCAGGATCAGAGTCTATGCTGGAGGAAAATACATATCATATCAAACAACACAAGGAACACTACAAGACATGCATTTGGTTATAGAAAACAGTTTTCATTTTCTGTTTTCCATTATTGTAGGAGAATTTGTGAAGAAAATAATTAAAACTGGATTTTGTAATTTTCATTGTTTCCTTCATAAAATTCTGAAAAACAAAAAACTAAATGAAAATAAGAAATGAAAACTAAAAAACCAAACACAAGTATAATGCTCAGTTTTCTATGGTATTTGGTATGCTTGCAAGTTAGTAATAACTTCCAGCTACCTAAATTTGGAAAACAAGAAATGGATCAACCAACCCAAAGAGTCCCATCACTCCCATGGGCACTTGGAATTAGAGTTAGGCCTTGCAAACTAAATGTCATGTACAGTATGTCTTTCTGAATTAGAATTCTAATTCCTAGTAACAATGCCTAGGAAATGAAAAACAACTAAATAAAGCCCTTCTCAACTATTGACCCAAATGATTCAAATTCCAAGAAGTGGGAATAAATAAGATGTGAGTGCTCAGACTAGCTTATTTTGTGTTCAACAAAGCAGCTTTTGAGAAAAAAAAAATTGAAAATAATCTAATCCAAACATGCTAATGCTATACATCCCACATACATAGCACACAACTTCAAGCTCCAGCCACCTGAGTTTACTGCTTCAACAACTTTTTTTTTTGGGGGGATACAAAATGCTTCAACAACTATCACTACTGCCACCACCACCACTATCATCACATATCAATTTTAACACACACACACAAATATAATGCAGGTATAGTCAAGAGTTAACCATAAAGTCAGGTGACCCTTTTAAGTCGTCATGAGACTTTTAAATAGTTGTTAGATATACATATAGTCACCACTTCATGCAAACAATAACAGGTCATTTTCATTTTACTTCTTGAGAAAATTCATTTAGCTACAAATATTTTGGCACCAAAGCACATAATCACTGGAATAGAGGTATTAATAAACACCTGGTGTATCATCCATGCAGCAACTTCCCTATATCTTTGTTTTTTATGATTATCAGATTTTCCTAAATCCAGGAAGGATAAATATGCATCATTTCAGTTTCATCATGCAGCATCCAAACAAATAAATTCCAATTATGGAGAATGCCAAGTAGATAAAATTCTGATGAAACACAAACTCACAATGCATGTTGGACAGTATCCTTAGCAGACTCATTAACAGATAGCTACTGCCTCTTTCATCATTCAGAGAGCCACCATTAACTGCAGTAGCATCAGGATGTGTTTTCCTCCGCCTCTTATTGTGGCCTGCCAGACGCCTGCGACAACTTCTCTTCCCTTCATCAAACTCTTGAAGAACATGAAACCTGCCATAAATTTAACAAGTTGCACCGAGGTGCTAAAGTAAATGCTCTAGTAACTAAAAACAGACAAGCAGGTTTTCAAAAACCAACTAAACTGAAACAGGGAGGATTAAAGGGGTTAAAAACTATACACGATATTAACCCCATATTTTTCACCTTTCTTTACAAAGAAGTGCCACAAAAAGTTCAATGTAATGGAAACATATCAAAATTTCTAAAATGTGCTACCCAACAAAAAAAGTTCAGTGTAATGAAAACATATCAAAATTTCTAAAACCTAACTGACCTACTACACTGCTGACAGAACCGCTGCATAACATTGCCCACCAGCGCCTTGCTAGCCTTAGAATGCATATCACAAACCTTATGGCGACGGTGATAATCCTTGGCATTACTAAGATCAGCCCTACAATCTTCCACCTGACAAACAGCGCGGCTCGAGCTAGTCCCAGTTATCTTTACCTTCTTCCCACTCTTCTCATCTCCTTCCATGATAGGGTACACTTGACCCCCAAGGTTCAAGTTAAGAGAACCAGCCTCGTCATTCATCTCCGCGCCGCCGCCGCCTTCTTCGGTGACATCAACAACACCTCTCCTCCTCTTCTCCAATTCTCTCTTACCATCCCCATGGTTGGTATCATCCCAGCCCGGGGACAAATTGACATTAGAAGTGTCAGCATTTGCATGAGCCTCAGGATCAACTGGGAACAGTTGACGGCTCCTGCAATCTGAAGGCACTGAATTCAGCTGCCTGGCAGTGAAAAGATCCCCATCCCATCTCCAATCATTCAAATCCCACTCCAGACTCCTCTTCCCACCAGCCTTCATCTCAGAAACCATTGGCCCATACAAGCACTGATTCTTTCCCCCAAATTTAGCTTCCATGAATCAATCAAATTAGAAAGAAAACCAACAAAATTAGACACACCCAGATTCCAAATTCACCTAATTCGAACACCCAGTTGAACTAATTGCAATGAAAACACACAGAGACTCCAAAACTCTACCTTCAGCAAAACACCAACTTTAACCACGCAACAACAACACCGGATAACAGAAATAACAAACCCCCCCAACTTCTTCCAGCGAGCTCATCACCATGGATCCAAAACCCACCAAGGAATCATGGGGACCAGACCCATAATTGCAAAATCAAGACTTGCAGCGTGACTTTTTTCACATGACACAAAAGCTCAATACTTTCGAGTGCAGGGGAAGAAAGGAGGGGTTTTTGCAACAGAATTGAAGGGGGCAAGTTGAAAGGGACACAAGAGGAGGAGCTGGGGGTGGCAAAGCAAGAAAGGGAAGGGAGAGAAAGAGAATATAGGAGGTGGCCACAGAAAGCATGCGTAGAACAGAGGGAAATTAGGAAAAGGTTAGGAACGAATGTGATGAAAAATGTTGTTCCTGTGCTGAGAACAGTGCCTTCTTTCTCTCTCTTATTTTCTTTGCGATGCCATGGTACTATAGGAATCTTTTTGTCTTTAAGTACACACTCTCTCTCTACAAGTTAAAACTTCAAAATGCAGACATTGTCAAAATTTTGACAACAAAATAAGAAGCGAGGGAAGGAAGATAACTTCGTGGCCATTTCTTATGGAAGTCGATTTTCCAACAAGGAAAGATACATGCACGCCCCCACAAAGTCACGCGCACATAGTTTTAAGACTCGGTCGGATGATCGACTCGATCGGGGTACTGAATTACTGTGTCATTGGTTCAATCAATAAGTTATTGGTTAAACTAGTTGAACTAAATTTATACAAAAATATAAAAATTTAAATAAAATATAATAAAATGATAACTAATTAACAATTTAATACTCTTTAAAGGGTCTAAATATAAAAGCATAAATAAATAACATAAATTTCAAAATATTATTCACATTCACAAATCACAATTAACAAGTTCAAAATATAATTATACAAGTAAACTCATAAAGTTTTATATCACAAATTCATAAGTTATGACTATACAAATAAAGTTATTGCATTTTTCTATAAGTTAAATTAGATTTTTTTTAAAAGTTCTTGAAAAAGTCATCATTTAGAACATCAAAGTTCTTGAAAAAGTCATCATTGAGAACATCAAAGCAAAAAAATAATAAAAAAGCAAAAAAATAAAAAAAGCAAAAAAAACTCGACCAGTCCGACCCGATTCGACTGGCCGAGTCAAACCGGGTCGCACCGGTTTTGATGCGGAACCGATCCAAATACTAACTCAGACCAGTTTCACGACTGGTTCACCGGTTTTCTGGTCGAATCAGCCGATCCGAACCGGTTTTTAATACTATGCTCATACACTTACATTTCATTATAAGGCAAAGAGGAATGATATATGCACACTATCACAGAGTCACCATATACCTACACCTCATTATAAAAACAAAAAGAAATATGAAATACGAAGGGATAAAATGGAAAGAGAGAAGAAAAAGAGAAAAAACAATGCCCCTTCCTTTTAGAACACGTTCTTTTTCTTTATCTTGTTTCTCTTTCTATCACCCACCATGCCACTAAACGCTTTCATTCTCTATCTTATTGTCACTTTTTTTCTCTTTCATTCTTCATCATTCACAGAAAGAAGAAGAAGAAAAATCAATATCTGTTGACAGTATATAAAATTAATCCTCACACATGAAGACTTAGGGTGTAGTTGGTATGCTGTATTAAACATAATAATATAAGTTTATATTATACGTTGTTTGGTGCAGATAACGTATTATATAAGATTATATATCATAACTCCCTTATACGTTAAAATGTTGCATAACTTAATATAACATAAGGAGGTCGTATGAGGTCTAATTAGTTTTTAACATATAAGATTACTTTTATTTTTTAATATTTTATTAAAATAAAATAATTCTTAAATAAATAATAATAATAATAATAAGTAAAATTTATTAATAAAATTATTTCATAATAAATAAATATTGTTAACAAATAATATATGATATCAATATAGTTATAAATGATAAAAATAAAAAAGTAATTATAATTAATAAATTTAAAATAAAATAATAGATATTAAATAGAAATAAATATTTAAAATAAATAATAAATAATATGTAATATATAAAAGGAAGGATCAATAATAAAAATACTTTAAGTTAATATTTATTTTAAAATTAAAATTTTAATAATTATAATTAAAAATATAAAATATTAAAAATATATAAATATTTATTTAATATTTATATAATTTATTGAAATAATAAATAATTATAAAATATTAAAATAAATAATAATATTTAAAATAAAATAAATTTTAATTAATAAATATTTGCATAAATATTATATTTAAAAATTATATTTAAATCATTAATAAAAAATTTTATTTAATATTTAATTAAATATTAAAATTATTTGCAAATAAATGATAATATTATAAAATATAAAATATAATATCTTATATAGTCTTATACCAAATACTGTATAGTATTAAAAGTTTATTAGACCTTATAACAACAAGTCTTATCTTATCAGATCTTATACTCTCAGTCATTATCCTATCAAGTGTGTCAAATGGATCCTTAGCTCATTTCATTTGATTTTTTTATGGTTTATATTCTAAGACATGGATAGTTATTTTTTTTTCAATTTTTTTAGCAACAACACGAATTGAAAATGACTTTGTTAGAAGTTTTTTCAATTTTATTGGAAACTAGATTTAGAAAATTATAAATACGTGTTCTGAAAAGTTATAAATCAGTATGCAAAAAGTTGTAAACCAATTGAGGACACATACTAAATAGGTTCGGGATTAAATATAAAACCATATTCAGAAAAGTTTTAAATTAGTATGCAAAAATCAGTTGTAAATGTGAACTTGTTTAATATGTGTCCTCAATTGGTTTACAACTTTTTACGTACTGATTTGCAAACTAGTTTACAACTTTTTGTGTATTGGTTTACAAGTTTTCGTAATATATATTTACAATTTTCTAATTCCAGTTTTCAATAATAACAACAAATCTCAACTTGTAACAGAGTTATTCTCAATTTGTTTTAATGCTAAAAAACTGGAAAAAAAAATCCATGTCTTGGGACATAAACCACAAATACGTGAAAAAACTAAGTTTTCATGTCTGAGGATTAGTTTTGTGCGCTGCCAACAGATCTTGATTTTCCTTCTTCTTCTTTATATGAATGATAAAGAATGAGAGAGAAACATGACAAAGTGAGAGAAAATGAAACACTAGATTTTCTTTTCATTTTCCTCTTCCCATTTTATTCCTCTGTATTTCATACTCCTTTTTGTCTTAGAGGAATGATACATGACCATTAGAGAACTTATACCATATGCTTACACTACGCTACAAGACAAAAAAGGAGTATAAAATACAAAGGATAAAATGGGAAGAGAAAAGATAAAGGAAAAAGTAACGTACAAATACTTCTCTCCCTCACCCACCATCCTTTAAAAGTTTTCATTCTCTCTCTTCTGTCATGTTTCTCCTTGTCTTTCTCTCTTTCTCTCATTCTTCATGGTTTATAGGAAAAAGAAGAAAAAGAATCAAGATTTGTTGGTAGCACACAAAATTAAATAATTAATCCTTATGCATGAATGGTTAACTTGTTTCATTTTGATTTTTCATGTTTTTGTGGTTTATATTCCAAGACATAGATGATTTTTTTTTCCATTTTTTTGAGCAACAAAAAAAACTGAAAATGGTTTTACTAGAAGTTGAGATTTGCTATTATTGTTGAAAACTAGAGTTAAAAAATTGTAAATGTGTGCTACAAAATGTTGTAAATTAATACCCAAAAAATTATAAACCAGTATATAAACAGTTATAAATCTGTATACAAAAGTTATAAACTAATTGAGGGCACATACTAAATAAGTTTAGGATTAAATATTAAACCATATGCAGAAAAGTTGTAAATCAATATGCAAAAAGTTATGAACTTGTATGCAAAAATTTGTAAACTTGTACGCAAAATGTTATAAACAGATTTACAGTTAAACAAGATGAACGATAATAATATAAAATTGAATGTTCCGAATTTTATATGTGTTCTAAGAATACTTTATGAATTAGATTTATTTACTGTTACTTTTAAAATTACTTCAATTTGAGTTTTTCAACCAACACTATTAAGACATAAGTTAACAAAAATCGTGAAATTGAATTCGTGAAAAGAATGATCCCTTTATATCAAGATTATCGTTGTCGCAAAGTTTGTTCATAGGTTTAGTATTAATTGTAAATTGGTTTACAGCTTTTTGCATCTTGATTTACAACTTTTTTGCGTATGGTTTCACATTATTTAATCTTGAACCTATTTAATATGTGTCCTCAATTGGTTTACAATTTTTGTGTACTAGTTTATAACTTTTTACATACTAGTTACAAAGTTTTAGGTATTGGATTACAACATTTTGTAACACGCATTTATAATTTTTTAACTCTAATTTCCAACAATAATAATAAATCTCTACTTCTAGCAAAATCATTTTCAATTTATTTTGTCAATGAAAAAATTGTAAAAAAAAAAAAATATTCACATCTTGAGACATAAACCAACACATGAAAAATCAAATTTCATGATTTTTGTTAACTTTTGTCTTAATAGCTTTGATTAAAGAACTCAAACTAAAGTAATTTTAAAACCAGTAGTAAATAAATCTAATTCATAAAGCATTCTTACGATACATATAAAATTCGGAACATTCAATTTTATATTATTATCGTGCATCTTGTTTAATTGTAAATCAATTTACAACTTTTTACACACTGGCTTTTAACTTTTCTGTATATAGTTTCACATTTAATCCTGAACCTGTTTAGTATGTGTCCTTAATTGGTTTACAACTTTTGTGTACTGATTTACAACTTTTTACATACTGATTTATAACTTTTGAGTATTGGTTTACAATATTTTGTAACACGCGTTTACAATTTTCTAACTCCAATTTGTAACAATAACAACAAATCTCAACTTCTAGCAAAGTCATTTTCAATTCATTTTTTTACTAAAAAAATTGAAAAAAAATCATCCATGTCTTGAGATAAAAACCACAAATGCATGAAAAATCAAATTTCATGATTTTTATTAACTTATGTCTTAATAGCATTGATTGAAGAACTCAAATTAAAGTAATTTTAAAAGTAGCAGTAAATAAATCTAATTCATAAAGCATTTTTATAATACATATAGAATTCAGAGCATTCAATTTTATATTATTATGGTGCATCTTGTTTAATTGTGAATCGATTTACAACTTGTGTATAGGTTTACAATTTTTTACGTACCTGTTTGCAAATTTTTTCATACTGATTTATAACTTTTTTCTATATTTTTTCACATTTAATCATGAACCTGTTTAATATATGTCCTCAATTAGTTTACAATTTTTGTATATTGGTTTACAACTTTTTATATACTGGTTTACAACTTTTTGGGTATTAGTTTACAACATTTTATAGCACATATTTACAATTTTTCAACTCCAATTTCTAATAATAACAGCAAATCTCAACTTTTAGCAAAGTCATTTTCAATGCTTTTTGTTGCTGAAAAACTAAAAAAAAAAAGAAAAATCATTTATGTTTTAAGACAAACTACAAACACATGAGAAATCAAATTTCATTATTTTTGTTAACTTATGTCTTAATAGCACTGATTGAAGAACTCAAATTGAAGTAATTTTAAAAGTAGCAGTAAATAAATCTAATTCATAAAGCATTCTTACAATACGTATAAAATTTGAAACATTCAATTTTATATTATTGTCATGTATCTTGTTTAAGTGTAAATTGGTTTATAACTTTTTGCATATATGTTTATAACTTTTTGCATACAGATTTATAACTTTTTACATATTTATTTACAATTTTTATGCATATAGTTTCAGATTTAATCCTGAACCTGTTGGGTATATGTCCTCAATTGGTTTACATATTTTGTATATTGGTTTACAACTTTTTAAATAATGGTTTACAACTTTTTGAGTATTAGTTTACAACATTTTGTAACACACATTTACAATTTTCTAATTCCAGTTTCCAACAATAACAACAAATCTTAATTTCTAGTAGAGCCATTTTCAGTTTGTTTTATTGTTGAAAAAATTGAAAAAAAGATCATCCATTTCTTGGAGCATAAACCATAAACACATGAAAAATTAAAATGTAATAAGTGAAGCCTTTATGCATAATGATTAATTTTGTGTGCTATCAACAAATCTTGATTCTCCTTCTTCTTCTGCTTCCTGTAAACCAAGAAGAACGAGAAAAAGAGAGATGACAAATGAGAGAGAATGAAAGCTTTTGAGGGATAATGGATGAGAGAAAAAAGAAGTATCTATACGTTGTTTTTTCCTTTATCTTTTCTCTTTCCATTTTATTCTTTGTTTTTTATACTTTTTGTTTGTCTTATAGCGTGATGTAAGTATACGGTGTAAATTCTTTAATGGTTGTATATCATTTCTCAAATGTCTTTAATTCTTTGAAGTTATATATTCGTTCCCACAAAAGAAAATGGCCTTCTTTATTTGATCATAGAGGACAATTCATCTTGTCGATTGGATCAATGACGCTAAGAATTATAGCTCTGAAAATAGTCCAATTTTTATCCAATTTTTGTTAGTTCTACTATTTATTTTTTTAATCTTTAAATGTTTGTCATTTTCATTTATTTTAGTTGTAAAATTGCACTACATTTACTGGAAAATGTTTCTCGATCACAATTCCACCTTAAGCGATCCAGTAAACAAAATAGAGAGAGATAAAAGAAAACTTAAAAGAGAATATTTATGAAATGAGAGAAAAATTTGAAAAAGTGATCAATGTATACAAAAGAAAATGACACAATTAACCAAAATCCTAAGTTGACTAAATAAAGAAGATAGTAGTTATTTTATCCAAAACTAAATGTATATCTTGCTAATCTCCACATGAACATATGAAGATTAGCAATCCCCATAATATATATCTATATATCCCAGGCTCCTATTTTATGGTATTGATTGCACGCATGAAATGGTAATTTTTTTACCATAATAATATTTGATCTAGGATTGGAAAAATTCATTCAGATTTTTTTTTTATTTCGATTAGTTATGTAGAGAATGTATCAATTATAATAATTGTAATAAATATTGTTAATATTCAATATTTGTTTGAAAAAATAATATTTGATATTTCATAAAATAAAGTTTCCATATACGGAAAATCTCACCTATCATTTCCACGTGACTTCATTTTCTCGCCTAAAAAATTAATCTACTTTTTATCAAATTTGAATTATAAAATTTTCCCAAAAATTGTCGCACTTATTTATTATTAGTTATAATTATATGAATAAAATATTAAATCTTTTTCTATCATAAATATTTAATGAATTCCATAGTGAATCTTTTTTTCTAATTATTTATTTAGAGAATGTGTGAATTATAATAGTTTAAAAAATGTAGTTAGTATTTGGTATTTATTTTAAAGTACAATATCTGATATTTCATAATGTGATACCCAGTATATACGTGACAGTAGATAAGTTCCATTTTGCCCCGGGGTCCCCTGGGAGCCACCCTTGTTGTCGGAAAAGCCCCGGGATGCCCGGAGGACCCTTAACATAGCTGATATGTGAACTGTCACCGCTATAGCGGTCATAGAGGGGTGATGGTGGGTTTTTGGCGTCCAGGGGATCGCTATAGCGGTCATATAAGTGTGCAGCGAGCATTTTGGTCTTCTGGAGACCGCTATAGAGGTCTAGGACCGGTCCAGGACCGCTATAGCGGTCGTAAGTGGGGGGTAGACCGCTATAGCGATCATAGACCGCTATAGCGGTGTCAGCAGTATCCAAACAGCCCAAAACGCGTCGTTTCATGTTAGTGAGGCCCCTAACCCTTTTTAAACTCTTCAAACTCGGGATTTTTTCCCTAAAACCGAAACCCCTCTCTTCCCAACTCTTTCCCACTCCTTCCTCACATCCTCTTCAATCTTTCTTCCTCCAAGAGATTAAAGGTGAGATTTATGGGTTTTGTTGTCTCCATCCTTCTCACTTTGTATTCTAGAGTTTGGGTTTATGATTTGTCTCCATTTTTGTTATGTGGGGGTACTCTCCCAATATTTTTAGAGTTGTGTTTGAGTAATCTAGAGGTTAACAGAGACTAATTTAGAGTTTTATGGCTTTAATGGTAGACGTTGGTGTCATTCCTCCTCTCCAGAGTCCCCGCCGAGTTGGCGGTTCACATTCTACCCCTACAGGTGAGTGGGTTTGAGCTCATGGCCTTAGTTTGGTTATTATATTATTATTTTCTAGCATTACGGAGTATTTAGAGGATTTAAAATGGATTTTAGTGCAATATGACTTCATGAAAAATATATATATATTTCGCTAGAAAAGCTCTGTTTGAACTTATGTATAAAAATATGATTTTAGAACCGCATGGGACCATATTTATTTTATAAAAAACTGCATATGATTAAATTCGAAAAATTGATTCAATTGTAAATAGATAAGAATTGCCATGATTTACGAGTTGAGATTTAAGAATTTACAAATGCTAGAAATGGTAAGTATTGAACTAGAAGCATAAAACTCCCCTTTTGATATTCAGAGCTTTTAGTATAGAGAGAGTTACTGAGAGGAACAGAACTGTGAGTTAACGGCAGTTATTCCGTTAATCTTGGTATACCAAGGTCCGCCAGGGGCAATTTATCTTGAGTTAGATTTGTCCGCCAGGGACCGAAGAGATCACATTAGCTAGGGGCTTGTCTGCCAGGGACTTCGCACCCTCCCTATAATTGATGAGCACTCTATTCTCTTGCGTAATTCTTGAAATTTTAATGATTATAATTAATATGTAAAGTAAATAGAACTATTTATAAATGTTGCATTTTATCGTTATTTATATATCATGTTTTCCTGTCCCATGTACGGTTATGAGTGATGATCCACTCACTGAGTTTTGATTTTCAAAACTCACCCCTCTCTTCTCCTTTTTCCTCCAGATTCAGGTACAACACAGGATCCTCCTCTTCCACCTCCTCAGCAGTAGTTTTCTTCAGTTTGGGTGAGCTTCGCTTTGGCGTGAAGTATTAGTACTTTTGTTCATGGTAGATGTTCTCCAGTGATGTGACGGGCAGGATCCCGGACTGCATATAGTTTATTTTGCATTGTGATTTTATACCATGATTTCTTGTATTTCACAGCTTATCACCTATAGATATTTTGTATTTTCATGATTGCGAGTTCTATGGTTTATTTTGTATTAAGAGCAACTCGTGTGTTTTGGAAAAGGATTTTATATTAAATTATGCATATAGAGGGACTCAGAGATCACGAGGTTTACGTGGAAATGAGGATTCCTCACATGCCGGTCATGTGCCCAAGCCCGGTCGTGACACATAAGTAGAGAGTTTTTTGTATAAGGAAAATTCTATGTGCAATTTCCACGTGAATTCATTTTATCACCTAAAAAATTCATCTATTTTTATCAAATCTTAATAATAAATTTTTCCAATAATTTTCACACCAATTGATTATTATTTTCAATTTTATAAATAAAATGTTAAATATTTTTCTATCATAAATATTAAATGAATTCCATAGTGAATTTTTATCTATATATAGTATTACTGTTAATATTACATTATACATATATAGATTTTTCTTAATCTATTTGTTTTTATTTTGTATGTTTATATATTGAAATAATATATTTTCTTAATATTTAATAATATATTAATTTTAAATTAAAATTAATCATTTGCAGTATGTGCTTTTAACTTACTTTTAAATATTACTTTATTGTAAATTAATATTATTAAAATTATATTATATGTCAATTTTAAATTATTCTTCAATATTATTTCCAATTTATATTGGATTACTAATTATTTTAAATGATCCTTAATCTTTCATATTACATCCATTCTTTTTAATCTTTCATACAATGTTGATTTTAATTGATTGGATGATGATTTATCAAAAATTTCATTATCAGTATTATTATTTGATATCAACTTATTAATATTATCAATGCAAATTAATTTTATTTAAATTTATCAGATGTCCATTTTAAATTATTCTTTAATATTATATACGTTTCTTAATATTACAATGCTAATTATTTTATATGATTCTTAATCTTTAATATAATTTTTGTTTTGAAATTAAAAAAATATTATATCCATTTTTTACAACATTAGCATATCATATCTTTGTTTGAAAATAAAAATTCAAAACTGATTTCTTTTTAATATTTTATACAATGTTGATTTCAAAATGAAATTAGTCATTATGGTTATTTTGATTCTAGACATTTTTCATTTGATTTTATTTAAATGGTATCAAATAAGGAAAATAATTAGAAATTTTTAATTGATTAAATTATTTATTTGTTGTAATTGATCAAACATTGATCTTTAATTAATTAAAGAACTAAAGAATTGATTGATTGTATATTGAAACAAAGTCAATTCAAATAGAATAAAAAATGATTCAATGAAATCATATTAATTTGAAATCGATTGAAACGTAATTAAATAATTGATTTTGACAAAAAAGATTGAAATGATTCTGTATCAGGTTGATTTTTTTTTGGTAATGTGAAATTTTTTGGTAATGGTATCCTATATACTAATTTTGTTTTAAAGAATAATATTTTATATATGACATGGAAAAATTATATCAAATTTTTTTAGCTTATTTGTTTAAGGATTTTGTATTATTTAGAATGATTGTCATAAATATAATTAACTATATTATATTACCAATCATTATTGAGAATTTTCTATTAAATCATTTTTTAGAGAATATAACATGTTATTTGTTTAATGAATTATATTTACTTACATTAATACGTGAATTTATTGCTGCATCAAAAGATAATATATTATTTATATAATAAGTACGATTAATTATAATTTATACAAAAATGAGCTGTTTTTTCATTACTATTCTTTGTTCATGTTGTTTATTTTGATATGAATAATTTTTTTCAACAACATATTTATATGTAATGCCAATATAATTATGATGATAAATATAATTAACTATAATTGATTTCAATATTTCACTTCAATTTGATTAGTAATTGTAAATACAATAATAAATATAATTGATTCTAATTGATTCCATTTTTATTATCAATCATGGCTCCCTTTTTTAGTTGAATCGGATATACCAATTTTTCTTTTCAGATTAGATATTTGTTTTAAAGATTAATATTTGAAAGAGGGTTTGAAAAAAAAAAGGTAAATTATATTAACTTCTTCTGAGGTTGTGTAAAATTCACCATACCTCCCTTCTATTTGTAAGATTTGTTTAGGAGGTTCATGAATTTGTGAAATTATCACACTAAATCATCTTGATTTTGTAAAATCATTACACTAACCTCTCATCTATCTCATAATAAACAGTACATCTATAGGAGGTTAGGGTTATTGGACAATAGAGGGGAGTTAGGGTAAATATTACCAAACTCCAAAGGAGGTAAATGTAATTTGCCAAAAAAAATCCAATTTTTTTAGAAAAAAATCATGTACTAATTCCTATATTCATTATTAAAAATTATATTATGATTTAAAATAAATTATTTAAGTCAAGTTATAATTAATTATAGTTGTTTCAAACCATATATATATATATAGAGTATTGGAGAAACAAGAATAGTTGTTGTGTCATTCAACCAAGATATCTGTTTTCCATTCATTAGTGGCAATGAATGAAATAATTATATTGAAGCACAATTATTTCTCAAAGATGTTTAACTCTGATTTAATTAATATATTAGTATCTGCATCTTATATGTATTAAAGTAATGTTAGATGTATGATTAACTAATATCTAAATATGTTGCTATTTTATTTTGTAGAACATGAAAGGATGGTGTTATGGTATTATAACTTATTATTATTGAAATGCTGATTATTAGTTATGGTTCTTTTTCATTCATAATAGTTATGGTGCTATATGAATGCCATTGGACATTATTTATTTACTATTGTACTTCACTATTTTATAATTTTTTATTTTATATTGTATTTTATATAAATTAATACATTTATTTAAAGGAATGAAATAATTTTTTTAATTGCATAAACTCATTTGCTGTATAATTTTTTAAAAGCATGTAAATAAAATTAATATTTAATATATTTTTACTATTAATCATCAGCAATAAACTAGATTATATAGAAAAAAAATAGATTTTAAATCAATGTTTACATGTAAAATCATCTGTAAATAAATCAAGTAGCTAGCATTACATCTATGCGTTACACCATAGTTCCACAATTTTTTGTTCTAGTTTATGACATTGGGAATCTACAGTTTTGCTATTGAAAAAAAAAAGTCACTAATTAAATGGCAATATGCTAAGGATAATAGAGTCATACACTTATAATTTCAATTGATCATAAAAATTTATTTACAAACAACAACATATATAAATATTGATTTAAAAACTTTTGATATAAAGACTATATTTAAAATCAATTATCATTTAGACTATGTGATGTCTTAGGTCCACGTATCTCTAGATAGACCTTGTAGGGCCTTAGGGATCCCTTAAGACTCACTTGTATTACTGGGAAGGCTCCATACATATGAAATAACATCAAAGTACAAAACTAGTTTCCCCTGAGGCTACTATAGCGGTTATACACCGCTATAATAGTTTGGCTGTTAGGCTTCTTGTGTCTTTGGAGACCTCTATAACATTTCTGGTCTGCTATAATGGTTAGGTAAGTTACGCAATTGGCTTTTTGCTATGTCAATTGCTATAGTGGTCTAGGATCGCTATAGCAATGGCTTCAATATCAATTTGCATCATGTTTCATTAAAACGCCTCCAGGCTCGGGATTAACACCCTAGCCACCGCCAACATTCTCTATGCCTCTACGTTTTCCTTCTATCCTTCCTTTTTTCCAAGCTTTCGGTAAGTGATTTTCAAGGAATCTAGCCTGTTTCTTCCCATTTTTATCTAGTTTATGAGTGAGGGCATTATTAAGCATAGTTTTATGACAATATTCTTCCTCCCTACTATCCCAAATTCAGTTCTTGGCAATAATGTCAATCGTTTATGTTTTCATTATATTGTTTGGCAGTTACTAGTGCTAATCCTACGCCCCAGGATCAAGTTATCAATGGAAGCATACTCCCGGCTACCAACTGTGAGTGGATTTAAGCTCATAGCCATGCTTTTGGTCATTATTACTATTCTTCCAGTATCATATAAATTATTTATGAATTTTTAGAATAATTTATTCCACGAAAAAAATGCTTTCATGAATTATAGAAATTTTAGAAAATGATTGATTGGCAGTTATTATGAAAATACTATGTTTAGAAAACTCATGGGACCATATTTGTTTCATAGATGTTTTAGAACTATTTCACCAATTAAAAATTGCCTAAATCCCAGTTTAGTATGAACAGTAGGAACAGTGAAATATTTTAATTTTTAGCCAATGATTAGTGAGAAATAGAATAGTGAGTTAACGGCTATTAGATCGATCATTTACCTTGGTACCAAGTGGTTTACTAGAAAGCTAGCTCAACCCCAGTTAAAGTAAGGAACCCAGCGTGGTATCCATTTATGGGACTTAGTAAGGTGCCCATCAGTTTCAACAATCAGCTTAGTAATATATATTCGGTTTAGCTCCTGTTTCTCCCTTGGTTATTGTTATGAAATCAGTTGAATTATTATTTTTAGTCCAGCTATAGGTATTTAAATATAAAAATGTTTTATATCAGTTGCATGTATATTTATGTATTATCTTTGTTATCCCATGTGGGTTGTGAGTGGAGACTCGCTCATCGAGTTATGATGAACTCACCCCTTTCTTTTCCTCCCCTATAGATACATCTACAGGTTTCAGTAGCATTATGGGATCCTCTCTAGTAGTGTTGTAGCATATTTTGGTGAGCTTTACTTTGAAGTGAAGCTTATTATAGGTTCATGTAGTTATAGTAGTGTTACAGTAATTGTGTAGGGAGGATCCTAGACATGTGTATTATCATTTTATTTATTTTCTAAATTTCAGCTATTTTATTAATTATGTTTGACTTTGGCCCAAATTATGGTTGTTATGCAGTTTCACATTCAGGATTCATGTTTTGGAAACATTTTCAGAGTTATGGAATTTAGTTAAATTTGATATATTTTGAATATATATTAAATATTTATGCATATTAGTCAATCACATTATCAGAGGCTTTCGTGAGGACCCAATCCTTCACGTGCCAATCACGTTCCCTAGACAGGCCATGACAAAGTAGTATTAGAGTCATAGGTTTCCCTACATATTACTGGAGCAGGTGTCCACAAATAACATGACATCTATGTAAATGGAAGCACGCCCATTTGCATTGACATAGTATTATTTGAGGCCTTTAAGAAAGAGTCAGTTATGTCTAGGTTCAGTAAGAGTCTGTCAGACTAAAATTATATTTTAAAAAGTTCATTTCACTCTTTATCTACACAAATATTTTCAATATAATCCGTCTATTTATTGTCTCATAACATTGTTTATTAAAGGGAAAATTATAGAGAATTCTCATGAGATAAAAACCACTATGCCAACAGGAGAAGACATTGATGAAAGAGGAAAAATTTTAGGTTGGAGTCATGGGGCAAAGACATGGAAGAGTTTAAAACTTGATCAATGAATAAGGGAGAAGAAGATAGTGGTATAGTGAATTTTCTAAGGTTAGTAGCCATGAAGGAGTGTTGTATTTTCTTCTAGAATATTGACACCTATTACATCTCCATCACCCACAGCAGTTGCTCTATCATATCATCAACTAAGGACTGATTATTTGGAAGCCAAGAAACTAAAGGAGTCAGTAAGTAGAGTTGATGGTGATGGTCCTTGAAGATGATGAACACTGTGATGGCAATTAAAGGAAGTAATCGAATAGAGACATGGTAATAGGGGGAAAGGCGATAGTGGAAGGACTTCTCAATCAAGTGGTCCACAATGCGCCCTAAGTCTTTTGGCTTAATAATTATACATAAAAATAGAGAACGATGATAATGGTGATGAAGGAAGGGTTAGGTGGAGCTCTTGAACACAGAGACAAAAAGGTAAATTAAGGATTTTGATGGTTTTTGGATGTGATGGAGGTTGAAGGAGATGGGTAAAATTGGGATTTTGGAAATTATGTTAAGATATGGGAGGTAAGTGTTGTGGCACCCTATAAGCTCTAATTCTTTCATATTATTTTTATTTTAGATAATAGATAGCTAGCGTAATATTATTAACTTACATCCTTAAATTTTGGGGTTGATTTTTTTTTCAACTGTTATAACTATTTCCTATTCTTAGTCATATACTGAAATAATGTATATCAACTGTAAACCATTCACGTGGTAGGTTCCCAGGAAAGATAAGTGGGTTACAATAGACATGCTTAAATATCAAGTTTTTCTCAACTATAATCTTTCCAAATTGCACTTTCATAGTAGCACACTTTCTTCTAGCAACCTAAGGTTTATTTTCAAATGACAAGAATGATTCTTTTCTAACATAAAAGTGAAACTACTATTTGTTAGTCAATAATTCCCACAATTTAGATAACCATCATCTATATAAAACATACCTTACTACTAACATTGATTCATATGATGCAGGACATATTACACAATCAAAATACATAAGGAAACACTTTAATACAAAAATATAACATAAACAAAGTCAGGTAGTAGATAGTAAGGATTCTATCTAGCACACATAATAGAATCTGATTATTTAAAAATTACTCCTGATGACGATTCATGCTATTTGGAAACATCAAAGAAAAGGGGTGAGAGAAATTTCTCAGTAGGGTGATGTTTCTAGAGGAATCTTATTTTATCCCAAAAATACTAAGAGTAACATAGGAGTGCAACAATATACAATCACATATATTAATTCAAATTGTTTATAAAATACTTAGAATAGTCTACAAGGTTTGTTTCACAAGTTTGGATCTGTGAGAGCTCTCATTGCCGGGGTGTCCTCTAGTTAGATCAGTGAATGCCAAGTCCTTGTTTGCTAACATGGTCAGGCCCATGGCATCATTGGAATGTACACCAAGTCATTGTTTGCTACAAGGCGAGGCCAAGGTGTCGTTTAGCAACTATAAGAATAAGTGTTCACCAAGTCCTTGTTCGCTAAAAGGTAAGGTCTGAGGTGTCACTTATTTAGTGATCTATTTCACATATTGCATACAGTATCTATAAAATATGAAATTACATAAAGTTTTCACAATTTCTTTTATATCACATATAGATTGCAAAATTGTCTAAATTTACACATAAAGCCTAAACAACATAGGATTCGTAAAACTTTCATAAAACCCATATTTCTTTGTAATCACCCTTAAAGCACAAAATTACATCATTATATTGGAAACTCATTTTTTTTTATAATAAAATATGCTTAACTTAGATTTTAATCATATAATAATTCAATTTTAGGTATTCACATAATATTTTCTTTACTAATTTTGTAGGCCTAAATACACCCAAAACGACTTAAAATTTATCTTTGGAAAATATGTAAGTAAAGTGCTTTTACATGTTCAACATAGACAAAATATTCTTATTTTTACAAGGATATAATAATAGAGCAAATGAACCTTTCAAGGAATATTTAAAAGAAAATATTCAAAATAGTATCCAAGCTTTAGGAAATCACTTTAAGCCTAACTGGCTAGTTTACATGCCATATTTCCAATGGGATCTTAACTTAAATCTTTGTAAACAATATTTCTTAATATTGTTAAAAGTGTAACCATGTCCAATATTGATAGTCCAAGTTCTAAAGTCCAAGTCCAAGTATTATGATCATAAACTGTCTCAATTAAGTCCAAGTGAGTCTTAAAGACTCATAATAGTCTAGATAATGCCCATAAAGCTATAAATCCATAATAAAGGTCATGATTAACATTAACAAGTTTTAGTGTCTTTGATCTTATAAAGTCTTAATGTATTAACACACAAGCCAATCTAAACCTCACATGCTCAAAGGTTTGGAATCTATTCATTATAGTTGTTAGAATTTGTAAATATCATAATTAAGATATCAATAATGTATTTATTTTAGGAAAGTAGAATATTCTTATATATGTATAGATATTTTGTATTTAGTACTCATAGTCTATATAAACCATTCTCCATTGTGTAGTTGAAACATACAGATTCATATATGTCTTTCCTCTCTATTTCTCTTTATCTCAACAATAGTGAACTAAATAAAACAATTTTTATGAACTACAAAGATTTCAAAGCCAAATACATAGTGAGGTCAAAATCATGCTATATCATTTCAGAACTTCACAAATTTTTGTGCAAAGCTTTATCAATAAAAAAAATATGGTTTAACACATCGACCCAAATTTATACAACATTTAAAAATTTGAAGAAAGCATAATTAGACTACTGCCCAAAGTAAAAATTAGAATTTAAAATGAAATTTAATTAAGATCTTCAACTTTATAAGTAGAGAAAATCAACAAACAAGCATGCATCATAGACATGTAGATTAAAATACTTCAAGCCTTCAACTTAAATCATTCAAAGCTATTTAAGATTTAAATTTCATATAGCACAATATCACACAAGAAAGTCATATATAAAGCTTATTAGTGAAATTAGTAATATTTTAATCCTAACTCTTTTCTATAAACAACACACCTCTAAACACAACTCCACAATTCATTTTCTACTCAAAAATCTATCAAAAACTATAGCTACCATTTCTTCCTTCATTTCCTTTATTTTTAGACAAAAACACTTAAAATTTCTAGTAAAACACCTCTAAAATATCACATTTTCTTATCACCTTCTAAAACCAACACTTTCTAGCCTTCATACATGAATTTCAGCCCCTAGAAAAAGGTTTAGAAAAGTTGGAGAATATGATTTGGTGTCTAGAAGCATGTGTTTCCACTTGAAGGAATTTGATTAAGGGATTAGGAAGTTTATAAGAAAGAACAGTGTGTTCATGAGGAATTAAGAGTGCATATTGTCATTATAGAATGATTCAGAAATCCTCAAGCAAGTTATGTTTGGTTGATCTATAGAATGCGTGTAATATGTTACATTTCTGTGTGCTAGGATTATAGGCATGTGGTTGTTAACATGACGCCAATTATTGAAACATACTAGTTAAGAATTATACTTATGAGTGCCATGTTTGCTTCTCGCATTTTCTATGTGGATGGAAGATCAATTTTGATCTCTATGCAAGATGCTCGTGTAAAATGTGAGAAGGTTCAGAAACCAAGAGTTATAAGGCCTTGCGATATCAGTTAACATCAGATGCAAGAGTGGGAGAGAGAAATAGAACAAGGATGAAAGTTGAAGCTTGACACTCTCGATCCTTGAGAGCGTGAGGCTGCGGAGCATGGCTATTCACCTAAGACTTGTATTGTAGAAAGAATTGCCCTTAGAGGTAGAGTTCCCAATGTAAATATCATGATAGGTGTGTTCTGTTACCTCAATGGGAAAGGGCTACACTTAGAGGCGGAGCCACCTAGATGTGAGAAAAGGCATACTTAGCCAGAGTAATGGAGCAGTGACCTTCGGACTAGTTTATCAGTTATACGACAAGTGTATCATGCCATCATGTATACCCATCTTAGTAGCACTAACCAGTACAAGTATCCTACTTCTTTGATCTTCAATGTATGCAAGTTCAGATTTGGGGATCAAATCATTTTAAGGGGAAAGTATGTTATGCCTCAAGTCCATGTGTCCCTAGAAAAATTTGGTACAGCTTTAGGGTTCTCCAAGACCCACCTGTGTTATCAGGAAGGCTTGGATGCATGACAATCAGTAAAATGCATGACTTTCCTTTTCTGACATCGCTGTAGCAGTTAGGAACCGTTATAAAAGTGGGGGAACCATATAAAGAAGTGTTGTAGTGGTCGATGTAGTCTCTAGAGACCGTTATAGTTGTCCATAACTGCTATAATGGTCAAGTGTTCACCTACAGATCTTGGTTTTCTTTCTTAACGGCTATAGCGGTTAGGGATAACTATATCAGTGCCCCAACATCAAAACAGTGCAAAATGATGATGTTTTATTTAGTGACACCCATCTCTCTTTTTAAACCCTTCCTATATGCATTTTTCACCTGAATATCTCCTCACTCTCATCCTCTCTCAATCTTATCTCCTCCAAGCTTCGAGGTAAAGATTGTTCATAGTTTATGCTAGGGTTCCTCTCTTTCCTTTCTTTTCTTGTATTTGGTTGTTATTGTTCTTAGTTGTTTTCCTCTAATGTTTATAGAGTTGTCCTAGTAAGCTTATATTTTATTCACATATCTATATTGTTCTATGGTAATTGTTGGTGCTATTCTTAGCTTTCAAGGTCAAGTTAGTGGTGATACCTCTCACCTAGCCTTTCAAGGAGAATGTGTTTTAACTCATGACCTTATTTTCACTATTACGAGTATGTTCCAAGAACTTGATTGCTGAATATGAATTTAGAAGTGAAAATAGATTATCAGACATGATTTTACAAGTTAAGCCAAGCCTAACAAAATTGTGAATTTAGATTATAGCATGATAAGTATGTTTTGGATAACTATGGGACCATGATTAGATTCTTGCATGCCATTAATATGTTTTATATGTTCTTGAAGATATTCATTGGAAAATACATGAGTTATCAAGTTACTAAAGTTGTCAAACAAATTTTTATTGATTTAAGATATTACCATATTTTCAAGAATTGAGATTTCATATTATGCTTTCAGAATATTAAGTTATATTGAAAAAATGTTAAGCATAGTATAATTTATCTTCATGGACAAATATATTAATAAGAGTTTAGAAATCTAGTCTATGTTATTAAAGCATTTGAATCTAGGATGATTCATAACAATTGTCAAATACTTGCTCTATGTATGAAATCACCATGTCTATAGGCTAGTGATCTCTTCAGCATGTCTATAGGCTAGTGATATCTTGGACATGATTTCATAACCACGGTTATACTAAAGTCAATGTTTTAAGAGAATTTAGAATTATTTGATTTATGTGCAAACTAGGTTTAGATAGTAACTATAAAGAAACAAACAGTGAGTTAATGGCTGTGAGATATTGTTAGCTTTAGTCCTAAGTTATCCATCAGATGACAACCTCGCCTATCAAAGAATAGAACCTAGTTAGGTGTACAATATGAGACCTTATGAGGTGCCCCCAGAGATCAAAGCATTATTCTATGTAGTGTTATTATACTGTATATATCTATAGATTACTGTTTCTCTAGTAATGACCACACCATGTGTTTAGGAATTATGCATGTAGATATCAAAGTGATTTTGCTTGAAGCACATATAGTGTGTATGTGTGCGCGCGTGTGTGTATATATCTTATTGGTTGTCTTATGTGGGTGGTGGGTGAGAATCTACTTACTGAGTTCGTTGACTCACCCATCTCCCTTCCTTATTACAGTTCCATATTAGATTATCATCCAGTCACTATTTCAGTAGACGCAGCTATTCCAGTAGTGAGTTTTACTTGCAATGAGGCTTAGTTTAGGATTATGTTAGAGTAAAGTCCTCTAGTAGTTGTGTAGGTGGGATCTGAGCTATGTATCCTATTTTATGATTATGTATTTATTTTAGAGTTGTGGGCATCCTTATATATTTTCATATTTCAGGCATTGATTTAAGATGTAAATTGTAATTAGAATTTATGTAACAAACTAGATATGTGCTCATGATTTAGTTTTCAAGTATTAAACTGATTTTCAGATTTTGACTAAGATCATGAAATAAGACAAGTTCATGATCAAATTGTTGAAATAGTTTAGTTTTATAAAATCAAATATTATATTTTGAAGAGAGAAATTGATTATTGATTTAAAATAAATCATGTTTTAATTATGAAAATCATGTTAATTTATGTATTCAGTGAGTCACGCTTCCAAGAGGCTCATGTGGGGACCTAAATCCTGCCAATCACGTTTCCAAATTAGATCGTGACAGTTACATAGACTAGTTAATTAATAAAATAATCATCAAATAATCAAATTTCCTTAATCTGTCTTCAAAACCATGCTTGTATTTGATTTAGATGTTATCTATAATTTTTCTAAATCGTGCCTACAATTTTTAGTATTTTTGGTGTATTTTTACCTTCATTAGGCCTTTTTTGAGTTAATTAAAATAATTAATTATTTATAAGTAAAGTAGATAAAAATTCTATAGCATACCATGTGAATTCTGATTTGCCCTAAAGGATAAAGAGACAAGATCATCTTGGTAAAATTTTGAGTTAATCGTTGGTTGGTTTTTATTAATTATGATATGAAAGTTTGACAATTTTCTTTCATTTTCAAATATATTTTTTAATCCTATGAGATTTAATTATAAGCTAATACATTTTTCAATTATGTGATTGGAGAGTATTAGTGATATCAATCAAGGTTTAGAAAATTTATCTTAAAGTTTAAGTGGTTAATTAGGTAATTTAAGCTTTAATTAGGCTAATATTAATTAATTAAAGATCAGTATGATTTTTAGCACCATCCATGGTCTAACGGAAAGGTCTATTCTTGGTCCCCCTTGCCTAGTGTCATAACTTAATTTTAAAATTTTTTTTATAGTGGCCTACAGTTGTTTTCTAGGATTTTTAGAGTTTGTTTTACATGATGGGTGAGGTTATTTTTATGTTTTTATGCTAATATTGTGCAAATTTACTACATATTGGTATTTCTCATCTGAATTATATTTTAAATGTATTTATAATTTTTCATCATTTTTTGAACAATTTTAGGCACTTTCCAAGCTTTTCTAAGTTTCTATCAACTTTTCTATAGCTAATTATGTTGTAAGCTTATTTTCTATTATTTAATGGAATTTTTGTCATTTAATAAAGTCTAACGGTAATATGATAATTTCATATTTAGTTTTCTTTGGTGTTGAGTTCCACATTGTACAACTATTAGATCTTGCAATATTTTAATTATATATTTTCTGTCAAATTTTGAGCAGCAGGGGCACAAATGTAATTTTCTACAAGGTCTAGAGGATCACTCTTCATTTCACACTTAGATACCATCAAGTTCAAATCTATCGAGACTTTGTATTTCTACTATTATATTGGTTTCCAATGCTGAAAAAATTAGTTGTTTTGCTAATTTTATACACAACAAAGTGTGGGAATGTGGATGTCACCTTTTAAAAGTTCGAAGTCAAGATGGTAATTGAAGTTAAGGACTTAAGTTTCATTATTAGAAATATTGAGAGTAGACATTTCATTATTTTACAACAAAGAGCTACCATATCCATAGTTAACTTTCTAAGGATCATCCTAAAATATTCCTTGCCTAAAAATCCTCACACTGTCTAAATAAAAAGCTGTGATGCAATTACACTATATTAAGGAAAATTGGGGATGTTACAAGTGTCAATTTGAAATCTAAGAGGGGCTAGGTGTAATATTAATTGACCTTAGGAAAGGTTTGTATAATTTGCCATTTAAAAGGTACAACATAATAAAATATATAGAACAAAAGCCAAGCAAGCATGACTTCTTAATCAAAATCCAAATTCATTAGTAGCCAGAATCTTTAAAGCAAAACAATTCCCTTTTAATGAGCTTATGATAGCCTAACTAAGCTCTAGCCCATCATAAAATTTTAGAAGTATTCTAGAAGGAATGTTAGTATTGGAAAAAGGGATTATTTGGAGAGTTGGAAATGGATCTAATATCAAAATTAATTATAATCCTTGGATTCCTAACTTCTATATTTTAAGGAGGGCTAGCAACTTTATGAACATTGAGTTGGTTGATTAGCTAGTTTTGAATAATCTTACAAGGTGGAATGTTGATCTTCTTGAAAATAGTTCAATAAGCAATAATTGGAAATAATTCAACATATTCCCTTAGGATAAGGGGATATTTAGGACATAATTTCATGGGCACATGACACTAAAGAATTGTATTTAGTAAGAAGCAGAATCAAAGGGATGAGGATTTAGAATATCAAAGAGTTTATTCTGTAGGTAAAAAGTTACACGAGAAGGGGGTTGCATCGTGCTTTGATAACTTTTCCCTATTTCTGAAATCTTTAAACAAACACTATCAAGTATATACTTGAAGTGTAGTAGAAAACTTTGTTAGTAATGATCAGAAAGTAATTTTCTAAATTGAGTTGAAGATATGAGAATAAGGTAAACAGATTTTCAGAAAAGTATGATTGTGAATCACATAACAGAATATAAAAGAGATGAAAAGAGTAAAGAGATACTACACAAAGAGTTTTTATACTAGTTCGGCCAATCTTGCTTACTTCTAGTTTTCAATAACTTGTTGAGTTCTATTAAATCAAACATTTCTTAACCTTGAGAAAGTAAGATAGTCTTTCAATAGCCTTTTGAAGCTATCTCACGTGACTAGTAGTGTAACGACTCATCTTTTTAGTATTATTTATAATAAAATGATTAAATGTGAATAGACTATAGGGATTTTAAAATTTTTGACTGACATAGTTATGATAAAAAAAATTTAAGAATTTTGTAAAAAATAATAATAATTAAATATTATTAAAAAATTGAAAATAATAATATTTTATCTGGGGATATAGGATGAGACCCTATGAATTATATGAGGACATAAATAAAAATAAAGATAAGATTAAATAGATATTTTTAACCCGATAAAGTTTTTTAGATATTAATCAAGCATTGAAATGGTAATAACTGGTACACCAAAATATCAAAATTGGTCTAATTAAAGGACATTATCAAACCTCAAATAATTTTTACTCAGAACAATCAAATAAATATAGACATTTCTAATACAGATATAAGACAAATTGATCCTAAAATATTTATAATTATTTATTCATTACTTTTTCTCCAAGTAATGCTTTATTATATAAACCAAAAATAATTAGAAAAAAATCACATTTTCTTCTTTCTTCCTTGCAGCATTCACGTCACTTTCTCTCCTTTATTCTCCATCTCCATTTCAATTTCACAACACAAACTCCCAAAACTTTGAACTCCACTCTTAGTTCAATACTTGAACTAGTTCATCAACACTTTTTCTATATCAAAACAAAGCCAAAATCTTCTTTTTTCTCTTCAAATTTGTTCAACCAGTAGTATATATAGGGGTTGGAAAGTGGGTTGGAAACTCTAATTAAGGAAGAAAATCTAGAGAAAGAATTAACAAAAGGCTTGGAGAAATGTAGGAAAAATCTATGTTTATTGCTTGGTGATTGTTTGGGTATTTTTGGCAAATGTAAACTCTTGAGATATGTTTAAAATTATGTTTATGAAGCTTGAAATTTAATTTTTAGATGTATACATATGAGCTTAATGCCATAGATAAAAGTCTTGTGAATTGTTTGAATTAATGTAAGAGATTTAACTAAGTAAATGAAGTAATTTTGGTTCATTGAAAAGAATTAGACACATAAAAATTATACAAGAATATAATTAGAAATAATTTTATAAGATCTTAAAGATTAGTATTTTTGAAATATGATGATAAAGTTTCATAAAACAATAATAAGATTTGAAAAAGCACTGAAGTCTAAGTAAGACACTTGGTTTAATACCTTGAAAACTATAAAAATTATCACGTAAGGAGTCCTACAAGATTCTAAAGCGAAAATTCTCATGAAAGATTAGCAGATTTTGCAGAAAAGTCTCATAAGAAGTTAGAAGATTTTTAAACAGAAAATCTCATAAGATATTCAGGAGATTTTTTAAAGACAAAGATTTCATAAAAATTCAGGAGAGTTTGAAGAGAAAATCTTATAAGAATTTAGAAGATTTCAAGGAAATCTCATAACAAAAGTATGAGAAATAGAACTATTAAACAGAAATCCCAAAGAATAATCATCAGATTTCCTAAACAAATATTAAAGATTCATATGAAGAAAGAAAACTTAAGAAATTAATATATAAATAAGCTTTATGTTACATTAACTGCTTCATTGTAAGCTCACGGATTCAAATTGTGATCTATATAAGGTTGTAACACGAGGTGTTATATTGTTGTGATGAAAGTGATGTATTGAGAATAACATGCTATATGAGTTGTGATCTATATAAGGTTGTAGTACAAGGTTCTACATCGATTGAACTATGCCAACAATCTATACAAGGTTGTAACATGAGGTGTTACATCGTTGACAATATATCAGATGAGAAGTATAGTAGGAATTCTATGAGTTTTATTCTCAAGTATAAATGCACTCATAATACCATGTTAAATAAGTAAAGAAATAAACACACTAATTATTTCAAAAGCAATCGAAGATATATTAATTATTTAACACTAAATCAAATGTCGCTGAGTAGTAGACTAGTATTTTTTTTCCTACTTGGAATCTTTGATTCTTATTCCTTTTGTTGTCATATTTTTACATAGATTGTGATGATAATGATCTTTGTGGAGACTCTTAGCTGATATTGGCACTATGGTCCAGACCTTTTGATGCCACTGATAGAGAGCTTAGTTAGCCTTTTTATTTTCTTTTAGTGAATTTTGAGTAGTGCCTAGCTAGAGTAGGTGGTTCCTGTGTGAACCAGGGTAAGGGTTTGATAAAGTTATGTACATTATTTATTTGTCAATACATAATACAATTATATTGTTTCACTATTTTATTACAACATATTATTTATGTTTAAATTTGGGACATAGAGAAAAAAAGTGGTTTATGTATTTCTCAAGAGTAGACGGATATTTAATATCATATATACACCTCTACAGATCAAGCAGAATTAACAAGTAACAACTACTTATAATAAGGTTATGCCTTAAGCATAGCTTTATGGTAGGAAAGGTGTTACAAGTAGTTCAATCTACTGTCACTCTCAAGTGGTCTTTGACTAGTCTCTCTAAGCTAACCTCACAATAATCACTACTGGATCAGGGTATTGAGATTTCATAAAGGTTGGTTCACTCTAACAAGTGAACACTTAAGTTTTCTCAGAATAAAATAGTGTATGATCTGAAAACTTGAATGACTTCTTTCTAACAATTCTTTCAGGGAAGATGTTATCTAATATGAACTTTAGAAATAAGATTTTTACAGAAACTGAAATTGTTTTGCAAGAAGTAATATCTTTATAGAAGAAGGAGAATTTGCGCTTTGCAAGTCTTTCAATGATTCAGCAAAAAGTCTTAAGATGTAAGCATTTGACCTCCTTTTATACTTGACCTTGAATTTCATATCATTGCCCCTTGATTTGTTTCCCTTGTGACATGTGTTGATCTTCTTTTAATATCTTGGAAATACAATCTAGAAGACTAGCTCGACTGTGCCAGTGCTACTTTTACAGTTGTAGAGACTGTTGTCAAATGAGGTTTCTGAATGCAACTTCATAAACCACGTTTTACTTTCTTTATGAGGTTTCTAAACCTTTTCTTTTAAAAGATGGAACAATTGACCAAATGAAAAGGTGAGATGCCATTATCAGTCCCTCTTTGGGTTTGACTTTAATTTGAAATTTGAATTTTCTCTCCTATTCTATAAAGGGTGCATGGTTTCTGAGTAAACGTGCTTTTTGATGCGCTTATTCAGTTTCTGATTTTCTCATTGATCTTTATTTCTTCAATTAGAGCTTGTTGGTGATCTTATCATCATGATTGAAGATAGTACTCATGACTTGCTTTAGAGGAAGATAGATTTCTTCATTGCACGTCACATTTTGAAGAGGAAAGTTACTTTTTAAAGATCTGAACATGGTTTCTGGCTTTGGAAATCCTTGCTTCATGTAATAGACACACTTAAGTCTGTTTCAAGGATTATTTTTCAACTCATTTAAGTTCTGAATCTCTTTAAATGAGATTAAACATGTTAAAACATGATAACATGAAAATAAAATTTGTTGATGGAACTTGTATACTAATGAGAATGGGCCTTTTGAGTGCTCAAGAAAGTCAAGTAAAATATTAGTCCATTCTTCAAAATATTTTAACAAAATTGGTTTTATTGTCATTTAAAACTTCAAGCTGTAATACTTTCTGAAAGGCTCTAGAGCTAACCTATTCATTTATTAAAATAAAAAAAGAGTTTATTCAACATTCATAGAAGCAGACTTCAATAAAAAATTGTGCATAGCGTAGAGGCCATGGGCGCTCTACTAGGGCTATAGCTTGCTGCTCATTTGGGGTTAAATGCAACAGTTCTAGAAGAAGACTCTAGCATGATATTTGATCGCTTTGATAAGAGTGGGCTTGACCTCTCTCATACTAGGTTAATATTACAACAAGCCTATAATGTTGTTACTCAATTCACTATTTTTTTTTAAATCCCAATTTGTTCCAAGATTATGTAACAGGGACAGACATATTAGAACATTTAGCCAAGGATGGCTTGGACGAAGATTGGGCTGATGACATTCCCTCTTACATTTGGGATCTTCTCGTATTGGGTTCTATGGGTTAATCATATTCACTCTTTACATAAAAATACATATAAAAACAACTTGCGAGTATTTATTCAACATCATATAAATCATGTAACTTCTTAAGTAATTATTTGATTTTTAAGTAATTTTTAATTTTAACAATTTATTCATAATTTAACAACTAAGATTTTCTCTTTTCACCTCAATATAAACATAATTTTACTTAATTTAGTAACTTTTTGATAGACATAAAATTTCACCAATTCAGCCATTAAATTATAGTTCTTATCAAATATATCAAGTCCATAAGATTTCACAAAATTTAAAAATGATTTGATATTTTATCGTTTCACTTTTTCTTAATGTATACTAAATTTTTGAAGATATAAATAAATATCAACTATTAGATAACATATCTATTATTATCCTAATTTTCTAAAATTTGATATGCTTAATTATTAATATAATATTACATAATTTAGTAACCAAAATGAATAAGTTCAATCATCGTAAAAAGTCACTGAATAAAATAAGAGTGTGTGCATATATATGCATATATATAATATAAAATATTGTCAACTTACACTAGTACCAATTAAATATATTTGGGAAAGAATCTTTTTACAAAACCCACCCTAATATTAAACGTTTATGTGCTATAGATAATATTTATTTTATATGCATCAAAATTGATGTAAATATTTTTTAAAATACATACAAATAAGAATTATTTGATAATTTTCATTTTAGTGACCATTTTTTATAAAACAAAAGTTTGGAGCAAATGACCAATATGACATATGTGTGTGTGTGTGTGTGTGTATGTGTGTGTGTGTGTGTGTGTGTGTGTATTTCTGATAATGAAGTTTTCACTATCGTTAATAGTAACTAATTTCCCTCCAAGTTGTATAGATTGTAACGCCTTGATTTTTCAGTTTGAGCGAAAATGACTAAAATGCCCCCTAAGGTCATTTTTCACCCTAGAATTTGAGGATAGCCGACCTGACAGTCCTCGAAGGGTTAACTCAATGTTCAAAGGGGATTGCATGTGAATGAATATTGATAGAGCAGAAAAATCTTTTTTTCTAAACTTTCGGGTCAAAATGATCAAAATAACCCTATAGCGTTTTTACGCGGGTATAAGTGCCGTTGAGCCCGGAACTTTTCCGAAAGGTTTAAAATGGTGTTTTTATGAGTCTGGGCATACCTGTTTAAGTCTCAGTAGTCCAAAACAGTTTTTGTGAAAAATTACGATTTTGTCTCTACATAGTGCATTTTGAGCCTAATGATATGATTAGTAAAACCTAAGCAATATTAGGCTCTAATTAAAGATTAGTAAATTCTAATTACTAATTTAGAGTCAAAATAATTAATTGAGGTTAATTAGAACTTAAGATTGCTTAGAGAAACTCAAAACTCTTTTCTAGTTTTAATTCTTTGAGAAAGGAATCTATAAATAGTTTTTTTTCTCTCCAATTTCCTAAATCAAGGAAACATGTTGGCGTTGGATTCCAAGTTAATGGAGTTTGACCTCATTAATTTAGAGAGACCACCTTCTAATCTAGTCTTATATGGCCCTAATTACCTACTTACTTACTTAAACACTTAGTCACAAAACTCTAATATTTGGCCTAATCAAATACTACCCCTAAGCTTACTCCTAATACACATTAAATTGTAATTTTCCTCCCCTAATTAAGAAGAAAAACCGCCACTCCTCCTCCTCCTCCATTTAAAAGAATTAATTAATTTTAATTCCAAATCAAAGGCCATACTTAGCCATACTTGGAGCCACACTTGAGACCATACCTCACTATACCTAGCTATACTCACCATACCTCCATGAAAAAATTCTCTCATCTTATGGAACATGAGGTCATGGCCTCCACTCCTCTTCCATGTTTCATTTCTCTATAAATACACATGCAAATGAACTTGTAAGAACCTTTAGATCATTTGCTAAGCTTTGAGTTTTCAAGAGCAACTTGAAGTTTTTTTCTTTTTCTTTCAAAGTTCAAGAGTTCTTTTCATCTTCTTTATCTTCTTCTTCTTGTTCTCAAAGAGCCACCACACTTCAACCTCATATCACCACCTCTCAACTATACACTTAGCCCTACCAAAGATCAAACTCAAAGAAACACAACCTTCTTCCTTTCTTTTTCTCCTTTGGCCAAAACTCCTTCAAGCTTCAAGGAAGATTTTTCCTTTCATCTTCTTCTCAAGATAAAGTCCTTTTCATCTCCAAGAAAACATACCTTGGTAGGGATTTTGTTCTTTAAAGTATTGTCTTTTAAAGGTTTGTTAAAAATGAGTTTCTGTTAGTTTCTCTTGGCTTTTAGAACTTCTTTTCTTCCCTTTGATTTTTGGGCTTGGAGCCTTTCTTTTAAAAGAAAATGTTCGCTTGATGATAAGGGTTTCAAGATATTGATCATGAGATCTTTCACTTGTGTAACCTCTAGAGCTTGGAACTTAGTCCTTGGACCAACCAAGGTTTCGATTTTTCCTTTCTTTTTCCTTCCTTTTCTTGTTTTTGGTTTCGATTTTTCCTTCCCTTTTTCTTGCCTTGGTTTCAGTTTTGAGGTTTTGTTTTTGGGTAAAAATGACTCAAGGATGAGAGCACATGGTGTTGGTGTTCATGTGTCATCAAGATCATGGCTTCTAGAGTCTTAAAGTTTTGTTCTTTTCTTCCCTCATGGCTTTGGCCTTATTTCCTTTTCTTTGATATTCAAGGTTTTGTTTAAAGAAAGTTGTTAGTTGATTTGGCTCCTTTAAGTCCATTTCCTTGAGCTTGATGATGATGTTCAAACCATAAGGCTTTTTTGAAAACCTTGGTACGAAGAACTCTAAAGCTCACTTTGTCTTATTAAGACGTGTTGGATTGAGGTTTATATTCCTTTAAAGTCTTGTATGAGCTCTAGTAAAGAATAAAATGAACATTGCATTCATATATATATTCCTTGTCTAGCATGTTTACTTTTCAAGCCATCACCTAAAACTTAAAGATTAAAACAAGAGCTTGCATTTTCATATCACCTAATAATTAATCTCAAAGCTCACCTATTTTGGCCTTAAGGTCGATTGTTGTAGAGCCTAGAGCACTAAAACAAAGAATTGGACTTGCATTCATGTTTACATTTCCTCGTCTAGCATATTTACTTTTCAAGTCACCTCCTAAACTTAAATATAAGAATGAAGTTGTATCTCATATTTATTTTGAGCCCTCACTTTACTTTTCTAATAAAGAATAAAATGAAGTGCATAGCATGTTTATAGTCTTGTTATCACTTAAAGATTCTAGAGCTCAAAGACTTTTCCATTTATCTCAAGAGAAAGTTGGATATGGGAACATTCCCTTGAATGCAAAATTTGGCCATGAGATGGTGATGAACTTGGTGTGAGTTTCATCTAATCACAAGTGCCAATAATCTATGTCTTAGGATTTTCTTAAGCATAGGTAAACTCAAAGAATGTTTCAAGCATGATTTTACATTTTAAATTCCAACCATGAACAATTTAAAATAGTTGCTGCCCTCATTTATTTTATGATGATTTTAATGAAATAAGTTGTTTTCCAAAGGGTTTCAGAAATCCTAAAGTGATTCTATGAGAAACTAGTATCTTATGTGTATTGAAAATGAAATTCCATGCTTGATATGATGTTGTATGTTTTTCAGTTCTGCCTTGGCATGTTTGCTACTGTTTGGTGATGTTTAATATGTTAGAATGTGAATAAATTGATAAGAATTGGAGTAGAGACTATTCTGTGCATGTTAGCTAAAAAGCTAGTTTACTAGGAAACCGTAAAGTTGTGATTTCAGAGGTCTTTGGTATATTTAACCTTAGCCATTATCAAAACCGTTTTGGTATGATAAAATTCTATTTGGGATGGTTTGACTATGAAAAACTTGGTAACTTTTGGTGTAAGAATGATTTTTAACACTTAGAGAGAGACTAGTAACTAGAAAATCGTAAAAACATGAATTCTAGAACCTTAAGGATGTAGATTATAAATTCTGTTTTAGGAACATGATAATTCAGTGATAGATGGCTGAAAACTTGGTAGAATGTGTGGGATATATTCATAATTGGTTTAGAAATTAATTATAGCGCCTTAGGCGAAGACGGAACTTAGAAAGGGTCTAAGACGCAGTTTCTAGAACCCCATAATGGAATGAAATAAATTCTGCCCACATTTTATGATGCTGTTCAGATTTGTTTAGAATCATAAAAGCAAGTGAGAATTATTAGTTGTGAACCTATAGGTGCATAAAAGGTTAAAAACGGATAATAGGTTGGCTAGATTACAAGTTTAATATCCGTAAGGGTCAAAGGCATGAAGTTTTGTGAGTTAAGTGACATGTTGAAGTTTGTTAGTGTTGATGCATGTGCTATGAAGAATATGTTAATATGACTTTGATGGTTTATTTTGAATCTGGAATTATGATTGAATATACATATTCTATATGTTTTGTGGCATAAAGCAAGTTTGGGAAAATTCGGTGTACAGCCGTTATGCTGTCGAATTTTTGCCAAACTTGAGGACTTAGAAAGTTTTTTGAAAGATATGAGATACGTTTTGGGTGACATCAGTTTAGTTGAGCACGCCCAAGAACAAATGTGACATAGAACTGAGACACGTTCTGGGTGACACCGGTATGACCGAGCACCCCAGAAACAAAACCGTGAGGGTATTGACATCGAGCTTGCCAAAGTGGACAAATAACTGTGTACTAGATACCAGTAATTGCATTTCAAAGAAGGAAATATTCCTATGATTCTCCCCCTCTATTACCCATATTAAATCTAGCGATGGCTAGTTAGGTTGAGCTCATCCTAGGCGATCGGTTAGGTCAGTTGGTTCTGGTGGTAATTGTGAAAATCGTCGGGGCTAGCATGTTAGTTGGTTTTGGTGATGGCGCAAGAGGGTGGAACTAATAAGAAAGAAATGTGAGAATTCATTCATGAAGAGTGAAATTACCATGGGTTTTCCTGCCTGCCCATGCATGTTATATAATGTTTTACTCATTACATTGCCCTATCACGCATTCATCTATTTGCCACTGTTTTAGTTTTATAGATTATCCCTTGCTCTTGTGCTTAGCGCTGTCTTGTGTTTTGAATTTACGCGTTGTTGATTTATGTCGCATGCACTGAGGTATTGCCATGCATATATGAGATACTTGTTGCATTCATGTATTAAGATTCATGCTAAAAGATGCGGGTCTCGACTAATGGTATTTGAAAGCTTAACAAATGATTTTATTTATGCCCACCACTTTCATAATTAAACTTGAGGTTCCTGAGGACGATAATGATGACACGTATGTGAAAAGAGAGGCCCTACTGAGATTCTTATATAAGTTTCTCACTTTCCTTATCTTTCTTTTCCATCTTCGTCTTCAGACAAGGTTGACAACGACGTCCGTGGACTGCCCTGAGGTGCAGACATGGAAGTAGCTTGATGGTCAAGAACAGAGTGGCGCAGCGGAAGCGGGGGCATAGTCTTAGCTTATTTACATTATAGTTATGTGTAGTTTTGAATTATTGTATGCTCAACTTTTACAGGTGGGCTCAATATATTTGATGTGGTATTATTGTGGAATATTCCTATATCATTAATACTATTAATATTGTTTGACTTGATATTTGAAGCTAATGTTATGTGATGATGTGCTTATGGTTGTTCTTTCTATGGAGCCTATCTGATGTTTCTGTTTATGTTATTCTTTTTATGTTTACGCTTTACGTTAACGACCTTTTACGTTATGTGCGGCTCACCTTTTGTTTATGTTTTTTTAAAAAATCCTACTCGTATTTTCCGCTAAGTATTTTAAAGAAACGTTTTAAAGAATGAGACTAAAAGAGTAATAGATTAATAGTTAACTTAAATATGTTCTAGGAGAATTGGATTAAAAATTAGAATGTTACATAGATCACTTAATATTGCCTCTCTTATTATCAAAGCCTTCTCCGTACACACAGTTAGGGATTGAACTCTTGACATCATACTTAAGGGATCCTTTGATAATATGATATTGATTTATAATTCATCAATTAGATCAATAAAGACATAGGTGTACTGGTAAGGAAGCTAGAAGAGAACTATAGTCCAAACCCTAAAATGAAATTTGTTGGAAGGGTCTCATACTCATTATGACCACGGGTAAAATACTTTAAAGGGCATTTATTTCAAGGTTTATAAATTTATTATCGAGAATAATTACTAAAAAATGATATATTCATATTTATTACAAGTTTTATAAAAATATTTCCTCTCTATTAATAATTCTAGAAAAGTTATATTCTTATGTTTAAATAAGATTTTATTCTTATAATAGAGGTTGAGAATGAAAAATTCCCATAATATAAGAATGAAATGTAATCAAAGTACAAAAATGATCATCAATTATCCATACTCTCGTCTATATTTAATATATTAGGAGTATTTTGAAAATTATTATATATATTTTTCCATAATTAAACATTATAAACTAAATAATTTTTTACTTTATTCTTGAGATTTTAAAGAAAAAGATCTAAAATTGTTTTAATCCAAACAAATGAAATTTTCGAATCTCCAAAAGTGATATTCTTAATTATGGCATTTTCCTAAATTTGATTTACATAAATGTAATTCAAATTGTGAAACAAATTTCCTAGACAAAAAAAAATAAAAATTATATTTTATGGAAAAAATGGTGAAATAAATGCCCGAGACAAAAATATCATTAAAAACTAATAAAAATGTCCTGCTGTTGATGAAAATTAATAAAAAATTTATTCTTCTATCCTTGTCAATGAAATTTCTTATTTTATTCAAAAAGAAAAAAAAAATCAATAAAAATGATGTTCATGAAAAAATACAAAATGTATGAAATCTTGTCGCGGTATGAATCGATTCCTATTGTGGGGCCGTGAACTGTCCAATGAAGCTGCAACTTGAATTTGCAATCGTAGACGAATCTGGACCATGTGATCGTGATCGTGACCGTTTTGTACGTTGTAGGCCCCTTGACAGAGCGACCCGCCCCTTTTTATCATTACGATTTTGCGATTTTTCCTTTTCACTGCTGACTTTTTGACTTTTTCCTGAGCTAGACACCAAAGCCGTATGAAACGATCAAAGTGAACTTAATCTCTTATCTTTTATATTTTTCGAATTTGGACAAACGAAATGGCCATTGGTGATAGATATTAGTACAGCACCCAAGGATTTTCTTACGTAGTAATAGGACTAAAAATTTAATTTTGATATTATTATGTTATTGTTATTGTTAAATCCGGTAGGTTTTTATTGAAACCAACTAAAAATCATATAAGAAATAAAATTATTATTTTTTGGGTACATATGCCAATGAAAGTCTACAAAGAAAAAATTTATCTATGGAAGCTAGCCGCGTTGAGTCCGCAAGGAGGACAAGATCCATATCTGTCAGTGATATTAACCAAACCCAGTCTATGTCTATTGAAGAAGTGCCCAACTTAGTAAGAAAGCCCACTACAACATTACCTTCTTGAAGCACGTCTTGTAAGGCGCACCTTCAATTACGCAAAACCAAATGCCAAATGTCATGAACTAGGCTACCAACCTACCATAAACATGAAAAGGCTCATCCTCTGGAGTCACTACGTGAAGAACCTCAAAACAATCCACCCGGCAATGAACATTTCTAAAACCGTGGTCCCAACCCATGGTAAATCCCTTGTGAATGACCAATAGCTCAACACACAAATTATCTGTTATACCAATAAAATCAGAGAAGCCTACAAGCTAGGCCCTAGAGGAATCTCACAACAGCCCACCAATCCCAGCTCTGTCGAGGTTGCCCAAGGAGGCCCCATCATAGTTGAGCTTGACAAAGTCATAAGAAGGGGATGAACAACTGACCTAAGTATGCTAGTGCTACGAAGGCACTTTCCCAGGAGCCTTGGCATAAGAATTTTCCAAGTGAACAATTCACAATTTGCTAGACTAGAATGTAGGGAGGAGTATGAACCTGATAAAAAACAAAAGAAATTTTGTAACACCAGATGTGCCAAACAACGACAAGGAAGAGATGTGCATCTTCCTCCAAAGAAATTTCTTCAACAACTCATGGAATTCCAACTCAAAAATTTACAACTGAATGAAAGTCTAATAAGCACCAAACGAGCATGCATGTAGCCACAAAAACAATGATCATGAGTTTCCCTATCAATACCACAATGGGGCAAGCATCACATAAAGACAAATGACAGTGCTTCTAGAAAGAATTGGAGGGAACAACATTGTGAAAAAGAAAGCCAAATAAGGGAACACCTTTAGAGGAGTAGGCAGTTTCCAAATCCAAACCCAAAAAGCTGTAAGATCCACATGCACGTTATGAGAAAGTAGCCGAGAGTAACCAGATGCTACAGAGTATGCATTCGACATAGTCCCACACCAAACTATGCAATCATGCCTATCATTGAGCACTAGAGTTGGTTGTTCAATAATCCAATCTTTGACATGGGGCAATCAATGGCAGCTTCTTTAAGGCTAAAGGAGGCAACTGCCCCCTAATTTTTTTTAACTTTATATGTCTATACATATATATTATTTTTTAAAAAAGCATATGTGATTTGTATGATTATTAAATAATTAATATGTCTTATTATATGAGAGGAAAAAAACCCACCAACACTTTCTTTGTGTTTTCTATGTTGTCATCAAAAATTTTATTTGCATATTAGTAATTTAAAATTTAGAGTTTAATTTCTATATACTAACTGTCTAAAACTTTATTTACATTGTCATTTAACCAAATTTCCCGTTTACATGACTTTCCAAATAATGAATGTAAGACTTAACTACTTTTCTTGATATTACAATTCATAATTGGATGATATCATATATAAAAAAATCTTACATTGTCAATGCATAGAAATTAAACTCATTTATTTGGTTAACATATTTATCGAGAAACAATAAATCTTCTTGATTAGTGTGCATGAAATTCTTCTTTATTTAAAATATACCTTATACGTATTAAATAGTCATTTAATGTCTACATAAATTATTTGCCATTGTGAGTGCAAGGCCAAATTAGAAAAATTATTAGATTAATGGTTAAGACATAGATCATCACTCTAAATATTATTGCTTCCTAATTTTTTACCCATCTTTTGCAACTAGAGGAATGGTAGTGAATAGGTGATCAAGCTTCTAAGAGTCCTTGTCCCAAAAATGTTGAACCTGGAGATGAGAATCAGATACATGGACATACTAGATTGCATAGGGGCCAATAACTCATCCAGGAATCATAACAAACCGAGGAGCAACCATCACTAATAACAACTATTTTGCAAATAGTTTTCCAAATGGTTGAGTAAGCAAGAGAACAATCTGCAGAAAATAAGTCCTAGCCTTTCAAGCATTTATGCCTCAAAATTTGCGCCTACAACTTGTCGTCTTCGTTGAGTACAATCCATACTAATTTTCCCAAGAGAATTGTATTTACTTTGCGAGCCTGCCGAATACCTTGCCCCTATTCTTAATTGGTAAGGAAACTATAGCCCGGTTAATAAGGTGGAAGCCCCAATCAAATCTTGTCTTACTTAAAAGGAAACTCCTAGTAGCTTTATCAATCGTAACACAAATAGGATTTGGAATCCAAAAAGACTACATTGGATATATCAAAAAGGAAGATAAAACTGATTTAGTCAATGTAGGCCGTGCTGCTTTAAAAGGCAAGTATTGCCTCTCAGGCCGACTAGATAAAAGTAGAAACACCAAGTATTTCCGAAGCTCAATTATTAAATGAATTGCTAAGATGGGATTGAAAAGTTCTTGTTATTGCCTAGAAACCAAAGGGGAGCACATGGCTCTGGATTTAGCCATACTAATCCTTTAGTCTATAGCCTTGCAGAAAAAATCCAGGGTCTCCTTAACTAACCTCACTTGCATGGCTGTAGCTTGAGTGGAAACAAGGACAACATCTACAAATAATAAGTAGGACACACATAACATAATCAAATTAATAATGGGATGTGGGAAGGCAAGCTTATAGAGTATTACTTTTAAGAAATGCCAATCAACCCTATCATATGCTTTCTCAAGAACAATTTTGAAAGTGATCATACCTTTCTTGGTTTTGGATTTTTTCATATAATGCATCACTTCCTAGGCCATAATGGAATTATCGCAAGAGCACCTCCCTGTAATAAACCCACGCGGCATAGGACTAGCCAGCTTAGCCATAAAAGGTCTTATTCTATTCTTCAGAACCTGGTTAATAAGCTTGTAGATTGCATTACACAAACTTATGGGCTTGAAATCTTTCATATAAAGAGGCTGTTCTTCCTTGGGAATAATCACGATCAATGTTTTCACTAAGGAAGGATAAAAAAATCCATGTATGAAAACCTCTCGATAACGACCAAACCATAATTGTTAGCTCCATAACACTTTAGAAAGCTTCAATGCTTGAGGTTTTGAATGGTAACAAAACAAATTTTGATAAAATGTTTTGAAGAAATGACTGATATTTCACTTGAGTTTCTATAGTGTTTACAGGATCATTCTCATAAACATATTAGTTCAATCAACGAGTAATTTTTTTCACAATGACATGTTTCAACATTATTATAGTCTCATTCAAAGAGATTCAAACTTAAATGATATGAAAATAGCTTTGAGAATGAATGAGTGTATGTTCGCAACATGAAAAAGGATTTTCTAGTTCAGAAAACAAGTCCAGACCTTCAGAGAACAGTTCACACATTCAGAAAGTACTGATCAATGAAAAATCCATCATTCCCTGAAATCAGTTGTGAAAGCAGTCTTCAATCTCAAGAAAATGATATCTATCAAGCTTATATTGAAGAAATGAAGATTAAAAAAAAGTTTAGAAACTGAAAGCGCCTACCAGAAAGCATGAGTAATAAGAAACTATCCACTTTGTAGAAAATGAGGAAAAAATCAAATTTCAAATTAAAGTCAACACTCAAAAAGGACTGACAACTACATATACCTTTTTCTCTTGGTCAACCATCTTAGCTTCTAGAAGAATAAGATTAGAAACCATGGCTAGAAAGTAAAATGTTATTTCTGAAGTATCATTTAGAAACCACCTATGTGACAATGGTCTTTGTGCAATCAAAAAGTAGCCTTGACATAGCCGAGCTATTCTTCTAGATGGCTTTTCCCAAGCCACAAAAAGCATATCTACACATGTCAAGTGGAAGCAAAATCAAGGGAATGGTATGATTTCAAGATCAAGTATAAAAGGATATCAAGTGCTTATAACTAAAAACTTGTGCTAAATTATTGATAGACTTGCTAAAAACGCGAATCCTTCCTTTTCTTCCACAAATCATATTACATCTTGTAATTAGTTTCTATCATTATAAAAATCTTCTTTCTAGTTCAAATTAGATAATACATTCTTCTTAGGAAGAATAGTTTGGAAAGAAGTCACTTAGAGTTTTAGAACCTATATTATTTCATCTGTAGAAAACTTGAGTAATTGTTTGTTGGAGTGAACCACCTTTAAACAAATTATTATACCATGATCTAATAGTGATCATTGTAAGGTTAACCTGAGAGGCTAATCAAAAACTACTTGGAAGTGACAGTAGAGTGAGCTATTGATCGTGTGAGTTAGCTTGAGAAGGCTAAACAAAAACTATCGTTCTTTCTCTAGGTTAAGAAAGGGATTTAGTGGAAATCAATAGGTTTTTGAGAACTGGATGTAGGCAAGGTTGGTCAAATATAAAAACTCACTGTGTAGTATCTCTTTACTCCTTTTATCTCCTTTACTTTCTGCTTTTAAGATTTACAATTACATATATTTCTGAAAATCTATTCTAAGCTATTTTCAAGTTTTCGATTAGTTTAGAAAGTTACTTTCTAAACTTTATTAATAACATTTTCTATTGCTCTTCAAGTATACACTTGATAGACATTATTTAAAGTTTTTAGAAAAGGAAAGAAGTTAAAGCATGAGTTAACCCCCCCTTTTTGTGTAACTTTCAACCTACAATTGGCATCAGAGCTTAGACATCTAAAGGGTTAAACATTCCAACGAGTGCAGATGCTAAAGATCCTAAAGATAAATAGCATATAATATTCACATTGTAGAAGGACACTCTATAAATAGACCACCATTCATTGAGGGTAAAGACTATGCTTACTAGAGAGATAGAATGGAGTTATTTATTAAGTACACAAGTCTTGACTTGTAAGGGATCATACAAGAAGGGGACTATGTTTCTATGGAAGAAATTCTCCGAACTGAAGATACGCACTCCGTCTCTAGAGAAGTTCCTTGGAGTTGGTGGATAGAGCAACATAAAGCAAGAGTTCAGTTAAAATCCAAGACTAAATACCTACTCACCTATGCACTTAACAAGGCCAAATGTGATAAAATCATTGTGTGTGACATAGAAAAGGAAATATGGGACAGGCTTTACATGATGCATGAAGGGACAGATCAGGTCAAGGAAACCAAGATTAGCATGTTGATTCATCAATACGAGATGTATAAGATGACTGAACAAGAAAATATTGATGATATAACTGCCAGGTTCATGCACATTGTAAACCAGCCTAAAGGTTTAGGTAAAAGATACTCAAACTCTAAGATAGTAAAGAAAATCTTGAGGAGCCTCCCTACAAAATGGCTTCCCAAGGTCACAACCATCATTGGAGCTAAAGACCTTTAAAATCTTAGTTTGGATGCCCTCATTGGGTCCCTCAAAACCCATGAAGTGGTGCTTTCAGAAATTCATGGCAAACTTGTGAAGAAAAATAAATTTATTGCCTTGAAGTCCTCTCACAAGAAGCAAATCAAGAATAAAGCAATGAAAGCTTTTGAAACTTCAAAAGAAGAATAAGACTTAGAGGAGGAGTCCGAAGAAGTTGGAGATGATATCTCCATGTTGGTGAGGAAAATGTCCAAAGCTTGGAAGAGTATGATCAAGAAAAAGAAAGATTTCAGCCTCAGAAATGACTGAAAAGGCAAAGGAAACCTGGAGAGTGTAAACTGCTACAACTATGGAGAGAAAGGACATTACAAGACTAATTGTCCTAAGCTTAAGGGTTCACAAAAGGAGTTTCCTTTTGAGAAAAAAGGAATACTGACCACTTGGAGTTACTCAGAAGAAGAAAAGGAATGATCAAAAAGTCAGGACAAGCTAGAAGATGTGGCCAACCTGTGCTTCATGGTTGACTACACTTCAGAAGGAGAAATAGAGGTAAAGCTCCCTAAATCTGATTTCTCTTACGATGAACTATTGGCTTTATATAATGATTGCTTGAAAACTTTTAGATCCTGTCTTCTTACTACCTTTCTTTTAGGAAGAACCATCAAAAAATGATTTTAGAACATGAGAGAGTGAAAACAAATTTTGAGAACATAAAGCTTAAGAAAGAAGAAATACAAGGAGAAAATAAATTTTGAACTTAAAGCTCAAGTCCTTAGAAACTGAAGTTTTTGATAAAGGTCAGAAAGCTCAGAAAGTAATTTTTGAACTTGGAAGAATTTCAAAGCTTCTCAAATTTTATTTAGAAAAAATGGTAAATGGTTCCAAGAATCTCAATTTGATGCTTGGTGGCCAGAGGCCATATTTTCAGAAAACAAAATTGGGAAATAAAAGTGAAATGGATGAGAAAGATAGAGCAATCTCATCAAAGAAAATCAAGAATAAAAAATCTCATAATTTCTGTCATAAGAAGGGGCACCCACCTAACAAATACTTAATGGGAAGAAAATCAATAAAGTAAGTTCAGAAAGCTCCCCCAAAGAAAACTAAGCTAAAAGGTTTGCCTCAGGTGTGTCTAAGAATGCACACTGAGAAGGACAACAAGTGGTACATGGACAGTAGTCGCTCTAGAAACATGTCTGGATCTAGAATTGGTTCAAAAACCTGAAACCAAAGAACTCTGGATCAGTAAAATTTGTTGATAAAGATAAAGCCAAGGTCACAGGCATTGGAAACATTGGTAAAGATGACTCTCACCAAATTTTTGATATTTTATTAGTTGAGCATTAGCCAATTTTGTGACCAAGGTTCCAATCTTTTGTTCAATACAAATGTTTATAATTTATAAATCCCACTTCTAGACAAGACATTTTATCTAGTAAGAGACTTGATAACATCTATGTGTTGCTCTTGGATGATCTTCTAGACCAAGATCTAAAATGTCTTGGCTATGGCATAAGAAGCTTGGACATGCTGATATGAAGCTGATTTCTGAGTTATCTCAGAATGACCTTGTTAAATGGCTGCCAAAGATCAGTTATGATAAGGATTTCAGTTGTGATTTTTGTGAGAAAGGTAAGCAAACCAAAGTTTCATTCCTCAACAAAATTGTGGTTTTAAACACTAGGCCACTTGAGTTTTTACATATGAATCTCTTTGGACCTACTAAGACTACGAGTCTTACTGGGAAAGATATTGCCTTGTCATAGTGGATGATTTTTCCAGATTTTCATAGGTTATTTTTTGAGCTTCAAAGGATGAGATGGCTGAGAAATTCAAAGTTTTGCAAAACAAATTTGTAATGAAAAAGATTCTCAGATTACCTCTATTAGATAATATCATGGAGGAGAATTTGAGAATCATGTTTTTGAAGAGTTTCATTAGTTCTCTGCTTCTAGAACTCCCCAACAGAATAGGGTTGCTGAAAGAAAAAATAGAAGCTTACTGTTAACACCTCTTGCTGTATCCAAAACAAAATTTTTCTCAAGCCAATCCTTAAGAAAATGCCTTATGAGCTATGTAAAGGGAAAAAACCCAACATTTAAGGCTTCCATATCTTTGGAACTAACTGTTTCATTCTCAACACTAAGGACAATCTCGCAAAGTTTGATCCTAAGTTCGATGATAGAATTTTCTTAGGATATTCTTCAGTCTCTAAAGCTTATAGGGTATATAATAAAGGAATACTTTGTGATGAGGGAACAATCCACATCAAGTTTAAAGAACTCAAGAAGGACTTTACTGATGATCTAGTTGACTTAAAAGAAGATCTTAAGAAGCTGAATCTCAACGAGCCTTCAGAAAACAAGCCAGAGAAAGTACAATCCTCAGAAATTAAGCTCCAAAAAATACACACCTTAGAAAGCTTACTCAGGACACCAAAGCCTTCAAAAAGTGATACTTCTAAACATAAAGAAAAACAAGATAAGGATTAACGAGATGTTGCCGAACAACATGGATACAAAAACTACAGAGGAGTTTCTGATTTAAGAGCAGTTTCTTAGAATAAAGTTCTTGGGGATATTTTTAAGGGTGTCAGAACCAAATCAACCTCCAAAAATGAATATATTTGTGCTTTCATGGACTATATGCTGCTATACTGCCTTATGGCAAAGAGGAATATGAATTTATCAAGGCTAATAATGGAGTACATGCTTAGTGTCGTCACTAAAAAGGAAAGAAGAATAGCTGGTATTCCATATGGAATGTTGTTGACACGACTATTTCAATACATTGGGTATCCCTTGGGTGAAGAATGGTTTGAGTACATGCTGGGGACAAAATACACCATGATCTCTTTTAAGACTATTAGGAGGACTAAAACTGTCCTAATCAAGACTAGTTCCAAGAGATACAGCTCTCGGATTAGGGATGAAAAGGTCAGAAAATCAGCTAAAGAAGCTAAAGCAAAAAAGAAAAAAAGGAATAGAGAAGGAAGCTAATCTTAATTAAAAGTGACCTTGAAGATTTTGAGGAGACAGAGCCACCTGAGATTCCTCTAAATATTAAGAGAAGAATAAAATTGAGACAAGAAAGAATGCAAAAGCAAGGGCCACTTAAGCCTTCCCAGCTTTCAAAAAGTAAAGAAGATTCTTCAGAAACTAATGAACCATAGAAAAGGCTAGACAAGTTGCCCATCAGAAGACAGGACATCAAGTTCAAATATAGAAAATTACCGAAGGATGTTCTAAGGGCCTCTTTAATTCTGATGAATATGCTTGAAGCAGAACAAGCAAGCACTCATATAGAAGACTATGTTTTTTTGAACAAGAAAATGAAGTAGAGGAAGCAGAGAGAATTTCAATGTAAATGAGATTCTCCAAAAGAACAAGAAAACAAAAGAGGTAGAGCATATTATGGAAGAGCCAGAAGAGGAAGCTAATGAACTTTTCAAAGATATCATCCTAAAGCATGTGCCTCATGCTTCTTCATCCATCAGAATGACTCAAATGAAGGAAAGTGATGGAGTTTCAGAAACCAGCTTTCTTCACACTACTGTTGCATCCACTGATTTAGCTGATGCTGTTCCTGCTCCTGTTACCACTACAACTACACCAATATGTCCACCTACTGATGTTACACTAATAACTCTACCCACAGTTGCTGTTGCCATAGAAGAAGAAGCTGACTCACCTAGGTCTAGGGATATAATTCCTTTAAACATCCCATCACCTGGACCCTAAGCTATCCCAAAACCACCTACTCAAATACCTGCCCAACTAAAACCTGAACCTAAACCAAAACCAAGTCTCTTAGAAGTCCAGCTGTTACTACATAACCAGAGAGATATGGCTGGAAGATTGGACCGAATTAAAGAATCCAACAAAGACCTTGGAGCTCAAATAAGAAAGCATGAGGAGTTGCTCCTGCAATTTCTTTGTGAGTTCATAAGGGGGCAGATGATGGTGTAGCATCAAGAACAACCTTTTTTCCTGAGGGAAAAATGCATTTGACCTCTCTGAATTTTAGGTCATGTGGAATTTAGATCTTGACTTTTCAAAATATGCATCGCGACACCCTGAACTTTCCAAACTATGCAAAAAAATGCCTCAGTATAATTTTAGCAACTAATAAAGGTAAGATTTATGTGCACTTAACCCCCCTAATGTTTCTAATTTGTTCAACCTGGCACATCGTCCATGAATACTATGTGCAATTAACCCCCTAATTTTTTTATTATGTGCAATCCAACACCTTGCTATGAATTAAATTTGTGGGGGTTTTCTGCACAGTTTAAAAAGTTCAGGGTGTCGTAATACACTATTTGAAAAGTAGGGTTTTTTGCATAGTTTGAAAAGTATAGGGTATCGTAATGCACGTTTTAAAAATCAAGATTTAAATTGCACATGACCTAAAATTCAGGGGGTAAAATGCATTCAACCTTTTTGCTAATGACAAAAGAAGGAAAAACCTAAAGAAGAAAAATCTTTGTACTGAGAGTCAAATGGGGTCAAGCTGAGGGGGAATGTGCTTTAGAAAGTCATGCATATCTATTTCGTTCGTCTTTTGGACCATTTCTTTGTTCTTTTTGTTTTAGGGAATTTTTTAATTTCCAGTACATGCTTTGATATTTTGTTCTTCTCATTTTAATTTTGCTTTGATATATTTTGTGTGCTCTGATACATTTTCACTTCTTTATTCTTTGAATACAAGTTAATCCATGCTCTAATATACTTAAGATTTTCTTCATACTATAATAATTATATTTCATGATTGGTCACTTGCCCTGATGCTCTGATATTTTCTCTGATAAACATATGTATCTCAATTACTCTAATACGTATAAGTGATTTGCTATTCTAACAATTATACTAATAAATGCTCATACACTCGGATACATCTATATGCTCTAACACTCATATATGTCTAGCATTTGTTTGTTTTTTTTATGCTCTAGTATAGAAGCTTACAATCTAGCATATGCATCTCAGAACCCAGATCCTTCAAAATTATCAATTTCAAGCTTTAAACTATTAATTACATAAACATCTAATATTGATTTTCTAATAAAGATGTATTTTCTGAATTCTTTTAGAAGAAAATGTGCTTAGTAGTTGGGTTCCTATAAAGATTAAAATCACAAGGATTATCATTATAAAATCAGATACTTTAATCGATTGAGTTCAGAAAGTAAATGACTTTGATAATCAAGCTGTTTTATTTCTTTATTAAAATAATCAAAATATTCTAATACTTTTTATGATTTTTTTTTCCAAATATGTAATGCACTGATTTTTCTGTCTGAGAGAAAATGACCAAAATACCCCTGAAGCCATTTTCTACTCGGAATTCGAGGATAGCCGGCCCGACAGTCCTCGAAGGGTCAACTCAATATTGGAAGGGGATTAGATGGTCCTTGAGTGATTTCGGAGATAAAAATCGTGTTTTTTGCAGTTTCGGGTCAAAATGACCAAAATACCCCTATAGCGTTTTTACACGGTAAAGGTGCCGTTCAAGCCAAAAACTTTCCTTGAAGGTTTAAATGATGTTTTCATGTGTTTAAAAGTATTTGTTTAAGTCCCAGTAGTCCCGGGCAGTTTTTGTGCAAAATTATGATTTTGCCCCTGCCATAGTGCCATTTGAGCTTAATGATGTGATTAAGCAAACCTAAGCAATATTAGGCTCTAATCAAAGATTAATTAATTTTCATAATTAATCTAGAGTCAAAATAAGTTATAAAAATTAATTAGAACCTAAGATTGCTTAGATTAAACTCAAAACCCCTTTTTCTTTTAAAAACTCAAGTTTCCAAGACATAGAATTTTAAATAGTGTTTTCACTATTCACTCTCCATACTCCAAGAAGCCTAAATAGAGTAGGATTTTGACTCGACTAATGGGCTAGAATGCTCACTAATCATGCCTTAAAATAGCCTTGATTACCTATCCTTTCACTTACACACTTACTTATAAGTTCCTAATCCTAAGACTAATCAAAGCTACACCTAAACACACCTCTAAACCATAATTAAATGAATGATCTTCCTTCCCCATTAGAAGTTGGAAATGGCGCCACCTCACCCTCCATTGTCCATCACATGTTTGTTCACTCACACACTCAAAGAAGCATACTACACCATGCCTATACCATGCCTTACACCTTACCTTGTAATGACATAACTAAGAGATATTTTCTCCCTCCTTCCCCTAAAATGGCGCCACTTTTCCCTCCCATTCTAACCTCTCATGTTTTATTTCTCTATAAATAGCATGCTTGGATGAACTTGAATCACTTTTAGTTTATTTGCCAAGTTTGAGTTTTCAAGAGCACCTTAAAGCTTTTCTTATTCTCTCAAGCTCAAGAACTCTTTTTCTTCCTCATCTTCTTTATCTTCTTCAAGCCCACATAAGAGCCACCACACCTCAACCTCATACCACCACCTCTCAACCATACACCATCCTTTAAACACAAAAGCTCAAAGCAAACACCTCACCTTCCTTTTCTTCCTCCTTTGGCCGAATATTCTAGCTCACTTGGAAGAAAGTTTTTCTTCTCATTTCACTTCAAGAACCAAGCTTTCCTCTTCATCACTTGGTAGGGATTTTTGCTATTTAAAGTTTTGTCTTTTAAAGCTTTGTTAAAAATGAGTTTTGTTAGTTTCTCTTGGCTTTTAAAACTTCTTTTCCTCTCTTTGTTTTTTGGCCTTGGAGCCTTTCCTTTAAAATGACAAAGTTGGCTTGATGATAAGGTTTCAAGATAATGGTCTTATTGTTGGATGATTTGATTCTTTTAAGTCCATTTCCTTAGAGCTTGATGATGAAGTTCACACCATATGGTTTCTATGTAAACCTTGGTACAATAACTCTAAAGCTTGCTTTATCTTGTTATGATAAGTTTGGGTTAAGGTTTAAGTTCCTTTAAAGTCTTGCAAGAGCTCTAGTGAAGAAAATAAAATGAACTTACATTCATATTTACTTTCCTTGCCTAACACATTTATTTTTGAGCTAATTACTTACAACGTATAGATTAAAACAAGAGTTGTATTCTCATATCACCTAATAATTAATCTCGAAGCTCACCTATTTCGGCCTTAAAGTCGATTGTTGTGGAGTCTAGAGCACTAAAATAAAGAATCGGACTTGTATTCATATTTATATTTCAAGTCATCACTAAAATCCGAGAAGATAAAATGAACTCGCATATTTACTTTCAAGTCTTGCATATTTATTTTCAAGTCTTGCATATTTATATTCCTAGCACCTCATGTTTATGATTCAAGTTCTTGCATCTCATATTTACTTTGAAGCTTTTGCTTTACTTTATAATGAAGAATAAAATGGAATGCATAACATGTTTACTTTTGTCATCACTTAAAGATCCTAGAGCTCAAAGACTTGCCCTTTTATCTCAAGCTAAAGTTTGGTTATGGAAGCATTCCCTTGCATGCACAATTCGGCCATGTGATGATGATGAGTTTGGTGTGAGTTTCATCTAGTCACAAGTGCCCATAATTTATGTTTTAGGATTTTCTTAAGCATAGGAGAACTCAAAGAATATTTCAAGTATGATTTTATGCTTTAAATCTCAATCTTGGGCCAACTCAAAAGGTTGCTGCCCTTGTTTAGTTCATGATGATTTTAGTGAAATAAGTTGGTTTCCAAAGAGTTTTAGAAGTCTAAAGTGAATCCATGAGAAACTAGTGACTTATGTGTATTGAAAATGAAATTTCATGCTTGGTATGGTGATGAATGAATTTGGTTCTGCCTTGATGATTTGGGTGCTGTTTGATGATGATTTTAATATGTTAGAATGTGTAAAAATTATATATGTTGAGGTAGGAGCCTTTCTACGCATGTTAGGAAAGAAACTAGTTTTACAGAAAAATCGTAAAGTTGAGTTTTAGCATAGTTTTGACCCATTTATTTTTAGCCACTGCCAAAACTATTTTAATGGGACAACATTCAGTTTAGGATTGATTAATCATGAAAAACTTGGTAACATTTGATGTAGGATTGATTTTTAATGTCTATAGGGAAACTAGTAACTAGAAAACCGTAAAAGTGCAATTCTAGAACACTTAGATTATTTAATTTTCTGTTTCTGTCCAGTAACCTTGTAATGTAATAAACATGGTTTATAATTAGTTCATAGGCATAAGAATGCCCCATAATTGGTTTAGGTTTGATTTATAGCGCCTTAGGCGAAGACGAAACATAGAAAGGGTCTAAAACGTAGTTTCTAGAACCCCCGTAATTACAAGATATAATTCCTACCCTCAAGGCGTGATGCTGTCTAGATTCATTGACAAACATAAATATTAGTAAGAATCTTTAGTTTTGAATCCTTGGGTGCATAAAAGGTTAATGGCGGATGTTAGAATAATTATATCTCGAGTTTAAGCCCCGTAAGGGTCAAAGCATAAAACACCCTAGGTTTAAGAGCATAATGAACTTTAGTACTTCATGTGGGTGCATGTTTTTATTATGAAAATTTATGATGACTGTGATGCTCATGAATATGTATATATGAATGTGGCATAAAGCAAATTTGGAAGAAATTCGGTGTACTGTGGTTATGCTGCCGAATTTCTGACAAATTTGAGGAACTTGGAAAGTTTTTTTGAAAATATGAGTTTTAATGTGACATAGTACTGTGAAGACGCGTTTTGGGGGACGACGATACGTAACACCCTAGAAACAAATCCTTGAGGGGGACGGCGATACGTAACGCCCCAAAGAGGACAATTCACTGTGTACTAGATACCAATAGAGCGTTTTCAAAGAAGGAAATGATCCTAAGATAGATGATCCAAGAAAGTTATGTATACCCCCTCTATTACCCCATATTAAATCTAGTGACGACTAGTTAGGATTGAGCTCATTCCTAGGCGATAGGTGAGATATAGTTTGGTGATCAGATTATCGCTGGGGCCAGTGAGTTGGTTGGACTTTTGGTGAATATGTTAAGAGGGTGGTCTTTGAGAAAAAGAACTTAAGATTTTGACTTATGAGAAAGATGTTACATGAAAAGTACTGTGCCTTTTTATGCCACGTATATGATTTATGTTTCTTTATGCTGGGCCAAGAGCGATGATTTCATGTTAAAGTGCATATGGTATTGCCATGCATTCATCTAATGTTTGTTGCATTCATGACATTAAGATTTATACTAAAAGACACCCACTTCGGATAAATAGATTTGAAAAGTCTAAAACCGAACCTTATGCATGAAAACCTTTTCCTAATTAAAACCGAGGTGGCTGGGGACGATGACGACGACACTTGTGTTGGAGTCGGAAATCCCTACTGAGAATCTTGAATGAGTTTCTCATCCTTCTCTTTTCTTCCGTGTCGTCTCTAGACGAGGATTACAATGAGACTCGTGATTTCTTCTAAGGCTCGTGATTAAGGGTTACACTAGCAAACGGAGCAGAGGGTCGCTGCGGGAGGATAGATAGCTTAGCCTTTGGGTTGACATTTATCCAGCCTCTTAGGTGGATAAGGATCACTTCATATATAGGGGCATGTTTTGATGTAAATGATGGTACAATGATGCTAGTAATCTATGTATCTATGAAGATGTGATAATATTATGAATGTTATGTATAATACTATGTTTCATGATTATGAAAGGTGTGATTACTTTTCTTGCATGTTATGGTTATGACGAGCGCTAGGTTAGCGCACGGCTCGCGTTTTGCTTTCAAGTTTCAAAAAGAAAAATTTAGTCGTATTTTCCGCTAAGTATTTTAATGAAAGGTTTTAAAGGATGGGACTAAAAGGGTAATAAACTAATGTTTAACCTAAATACGTTCTAGGAGTATTGGGTTAAAAATTAGGATGTTACGAAATACAGCTCTAATTCTAGCTTACTAAGGTTAATCTATATCATGATAAAATCAATACGAAATCTTAAGCTGGCTACTTTCTGAAAATTCCTACATTCACATGTATCCTGAAGGAACTCTTAGGCTTGTATACAACACTATGTCCAACTCTGATACAAAGATTCTTTCTAGAGCTGACACATGTTTTTATTTCAAACCTATTATCTAAGGTCCTAACCTTGAATGTTTTTCTTTAAAGTATTCTCCAAAAGATTTTCTCAAAATCTGGTTTGTCATTATCAAAAAAGGAGAGATTGTTAGCTCTAAAACCATGTAGAAAACTTCAATGCTTAGGGTTTTAAACAACAACAAAACAAAATTTGATAAAATGTTTTGAAGAAAAGAGTAATATTTTACTTAAGTTTCTATAGCATCTATAGGACCATTCTTGTAAACATGTTAGTTCAATCAACAAGTAATTTTTTCACAATGACATGTTTTAACATGATTACAATCTCATTATAAGAGATTCACAACTTAAACGATGTAAAAAATAGCTCTAAAAAGAACGTGTATATGTTGGTAGCATAAGAAAGGATTTTTGAGTATAGAAACTAAGTTCAGATCTTCAGAGAATTGTTCACACATTCAGAAAGTACTTATCAATGAAGAAATCTATCATTCTCTGAAACTAGTTTTGAAAGCAGTCTTCAATCTCAAGAAAAAGATATCTATCAAGCTTAGATTGAAGAAATAATATCAAAGAGAAGTTAAGAAACTAAAAGCGGCTATCAGAAAGCAAGAGTAATAAAAAACCGTGCACTTTGCAGAAAAGGAGGGCAAATTCAAATTTCAAATTAAAAGTCAACACCCCAAAAAGACTGACAGTGACATCTACCTTTTTCACTTGGTCAACCATCCCAGCTTTTAGAATAATAAGATTAGAAACCATAGGCAGAAAATAAAAAGTTGTTTCTGAAATATCACCTATAAACTAACTATGTGACAATGATCTTTATGCTTGCAAAACGTAGCCCTGACATAGTTGAGCTACTTTTCTAGACGGCTTTTCACAGGACACAAAAAGCAGATCTACACATGTCAAGTGGAAGCAAAATCAAAGGCAACAGTCTAATTTGAAGATCAAGTATAAAAGGATGTCAAGTGCCTATAACTAAAGACTTTTGCTAAATTATTGACAGACTTGTTAACAACGCAAATCCTTCTTCTCCTTTTCAAATCATATTACATCTCGTAATCAGTTTCTATCTCTGTAAAAATATTTTTTCTAGCTCAGATTAGATGATATGTTCTTCTTAGGAAGAGTAGTTTAGAAAGAAGTCGCTCAAAGTTTTAGAACTTATATTGTTTCATCCACAGAAAACTTGAGTGTTTGTTTATTAGAGTAAACCAACCTTAAACAAATCATTGTACCCTGATCCAGTAGTGATTGTTATGAAGTTAGCTTGGAAAGGTTAGTTAAAGACTACTTGGAAGTGATTGTAAAGTGAGCTACTGGTCACATGAGTTAGCTTGAAAAGGCTAAGTAAAGGCTATCGTTCTTTCTTTAAGCTGAGAAAGGGATTTAGTGGAACTCAACAGGTTGTTAAGAACTGGATGTAGACAGGGTTGGCTAAACCAGTATAAAAACTCACTATGTAGTATCTTTCTACTCCTCTTATCTCATTTACTTTCTACATTTGAGATTTATAATTACATATATATTTCTAAAAATCTATTCTAAGCTGTTTTCACTTACTTCAGAAAGTTGCTTTCTGAACTTTGTAGATAAATTTTTTGGTTGCTCTTTAAATATATACTTGATGGACATTATTTAAAGTTTTCAGAAAAACAAAGAAGTTAACGCACGATTCAAACCCCTTTCTCATGCAACTTTAAACCTACAATCATTATTTGAACATACTGGATTAGACTAGACTGGCCAATTTAGACCAGAAATCGATGAATCAATCCTTAGTCTGGTTTTATTATTCAATCAAATTGGACACGCATTCAAATTGGTCAATGAGGGTCAAACCCGGGGTGAACTTGTTAAGCTGATACCGAATTATACCATGAGCAACAGACCAAACTGGCCACCTAAAACTGTGTAAAATTCTTCAAAAATACATATTGTTGGGTTCAAACACCTACTATGATAGGAAAGAAGCACTATGAGTACTATTAGGCTAGCCATGTCTTTTGTTATTATCTTCCTAATAACTCCCTTATGAGTTATGGTTTTCTTTAGTTTTCTTGGAACTTTAAGTTTGTTGATAGTTAGTTTTAGTTTTCATAGGTGCCTCTTTTATATCATTTGATTCAAATTCTTGCATAATTATACTCACATTAATCTTGCATTCTAGTTGTGTTTTCTATTGGTTTTGTAGCTTTTGGGAAGAAGAATTAGGGAAGCATTTGAGCTAGGAGTGCGAAGGAGCAAGAATTGGAGTTGAAAGGATGTCAAAAATCCATGCTGGAGCATGGTGCAGAAACTGAAGCCATGCTACAGTGTGGGAACCCATGTTACAACGTGGATTGCTATCATAATTCTGATATTTTCACTTAAGTTATGCTTCAGTGTAGCCAGAGCCACGCTACAGCACGGGTGCACGAACCTGCCATGTGGATTGGGCCTTTATACTGACTTGGGCAACCCATACTTGACATAAAAACACATTGGAGCAAGCAGTAAAAGGAGAACACGAAATTGGGGGGAAAAGAGAAGGCTAGAGCTTGGAATAAGGGATTGGAGTTTCAAGAACTAGAGAAGGAGACCTCTCTTGGAATTGTTCTTTAACTCCTTGTGAATTTTTCTTTGTTCATGGCTTCTTCTTATCTCTTTTTTCATTTATGTTGCTTTTATTTTATTTTCCATGACTTGTAACTAAACCCTCTTTGCTTATGGTGATTTATGGAGGCTATGTGTTTGATAATATGCTAATGTGAATGAATTTATGTCTTATTTTCATTTGATGGTGAGCATTGTGTTTGGATTTATTTATCCTGAATTGCTTGATTACTGATTTAGGATTATAGGGGTTATTACAAATTTGAGAAAAGAAGTAAGAGTCATGCCTATGAATACAATGCCATGGATTAAATGACATCTAGAGATAAGCAAACATGATTCATGTGGTATTTAAGGACTTGATAATTAAATCACTTAGTTAGAATTAAGCAAGCTAGGTGATTAGGTGTTTAACTCTAATTGAGTAGTATTAGATGGTCTTGAGAAAGACTTTTAATGAACATAGGGATCCCATCATCACTTAATTGAATTTGGACAAGGCATATTGATGTCCATGTTGCATATTGTTTATGCATAGTTGAAGTAAATCACCCTAGCATTTAACTTCATCAATTCTTATATCCCTTTCACATTGTTTTAGCATTTTAGCCTTTAAATCCCTTTGATATCATCTCTTTTTAATTGTTCAACTTGTCACCTAATTGACTAAAATCGATACTTGAATTATCCCTACAACAACCCTATCTTTACTCTATTTCTTGATGACCTAGTATACTTGCTAGTGTCATTCTCCTTTGGAAACAATCACTTCCTTATATGTGTGTGTGTGTGTGTGTGTGCATGTATAAATTATATTTTTACATATTAGTTTAATTATATCTAATCCAACTGGTTGAACTAGTGACTCGGTGACCTAATTCCTTGGTTGAATTGATCATTGGGTCTAGTATGATAACTATGGTGAAAATCATTGCCTATCTGCCCTTCAATAGTGAAGGTATCATGGAAGTTGATGTAGATTGTGATTGGGAGAATGATCCAAACAATGAAATCCTTTCCTTTGAGGAAGAGTATGTTTGAGAAGGCATTGAAGAATTCTTAAGAAGTTTGATTAGAAGATTGTTGACTGATCGTCTTTTTAGTGTGGGAATAATAGAGGTGGCACTAGGAGCAATTTGGGGTCATCGAGAAGAGTTTAGAATTTTGGACCATGGTGATACCACTTTTCAAATCATTTTTCTATTTGTCTCTTTTGATTTTTTTTTATATACACAAGAATAATACCCGAACAAAATATGGTGTTTACGGTTGCTCGTCTTTACTTATTTCTTATCATGCTTTAAGGATCATGGGTTCATAGCACTCATAAGAAATAAGATCACATTCCTTAGAAATCTATCATTTCAATTATGTTTTTATTCTAAACTTGTTTAATTCAAAAAGAAAAACATTTAGAGAGATATTCTTTGAGAAACTTCGCTCCTCATCTTTAGAAAAAAGATTTCAACCCATTAGAAAGTTGTTTCCTTTATTAGATGGATCATATGTCAAATTAGAAAGGTTGACTCACCAGAAGGAAGACTGTGCATCTATAGAAACTTATTTCTCTAAAAGAAATGTACATTAGAAGGAAACAAAAAGTGATCTACCATTGCCTCTATATTTACACATTAGAAGGAAAACTGATGCTAAAAAGCTTCATTTCATCCTTAGAAGCTAAAATCTCTCATGTGATAGCAAAGTCTTCCTCAAGAAGTCACTTCTTTGTGCTTTTAAATAGAAAACATATCAAGGATGCATCATCATAATTGAACAACTACAACACATTTCCTGATGATCCTATGTATGATGAGACAAAGTTTTTCTCTCGTCTTGCTAAATCAAGTCCAACGGAAACATTTTATCCTTTGGATCTTTGCTCTATTTCACAATGACATTTTCCTTGAAGATGTCTATATATATGCTTGGAATGAGAATGAATGATGAAATGAGAAAAACTATCAAGTGCTAAAATGCTACCAAAAATCCTTCTTTGATCTTTGTAATTATAATAGTTGAAGTTTCTATTTCAGAACTTAAAATCAAATATTCTCTATAACGCATTGTATCTTTTATCCTCTTTAGAAAGTTATTAGAGAAGTTACACAACAAGTGATTTATTAAAAACATCGTCTACTAGTGTGATCCTTGTTGAGTGAAACCAAAACACAAAAATCAATAAATCTCTATTTCTAACTCGACCCATTAGTGGTTTGTGAGGTAGCTTGGAGAATACTCGGATATAGTCTAGAGAAACTATATAAAAGGATACTTAGTTAAGCTTGGAAAGGCTTGTATAATACTACTAATTTTAGTGGAACTTTCAACCGTTGTGTTGGGGATTAAAAATAGGAAAGTTTTGACCGACCCAGTATAAATCTTGGTGTTTATCTTCTTTACCGTCATCCTTTTAAGTTCAATCTAATATTAGCTTATTTTGAATTGTTTCGTTGAATATCCTATTTTTTTCTTTATATTTACTCAGCTATCGGAAACTTTCTTTTTTTAGAAAGTTACCCTTCTAAACTAACTTATGTTAGCTCTAGAACCCTTCAAACAAGCTTCATTGAGTTTTGATTGACAACAAAAGCCAATTCAAAGAAAATACTTTAAAGAAATACTTTGAAGAACAACTATGTCTACCTTGAGTTTCTTGACATAGTATATAGGTATTTTAGAATTGGATGACATACACTTGAAGCGAAAATAATTTCACTTGACATATGCAAATATGATTTATCTCATATAAAGATATTGAGCCTAATAGAAGTGAACATTATATCAAGCAAAGTATGCATACATGCCTAAGGATTAAAGAATATCAAGAGCAAGAAACCAAGGCACGAGTCTTCAAAAATAGCACTTAACTTCAGAAAGTACACCTAATGTAAAGATAACAATCAAATCTTTAAAGCGAAGTGTTCTACTATCTTCAATAATCATATTCATAATGATTTGTTCATCAACTAACACGAATTAATGACAAGAAAACTAAAGAATCATCAATGAAATATTATAGCACATCAAAAAGCTTGCTTACAATGATACAACACGCTTTACAAGGAAAATGAGAGAAAATTTGGATTTCAAATTTGAATTTGAAAAGTAAAAAACTAGTGACAAAACTGGCGTGTCATCTCTTTTACCTTTTTGGTCAACTACCATGGCTCTTAGAAGAAAAAGTTCAGAAACCACGTTTAGAAAGTAAGAGTAGTTTCTAAAGGGACATCAGAAACCTCAATATTGCAACGGCTTCTGCAATAGCTTTGACCAACAGACAGATTACTCTTCTAGACTATCTTTCCTAGACATAAATGGATGATCAACACGTGTTAATAGGATATCTAATCTAAGCCAACGGTTACAAGGAAGACTACTTATAAATAGAGATGCTGAGCTTTTCAAGATAGGAGATTTTGACATTGAACAAAAGAGCAGAAAAGCAGGAAAAATTCTTCTTCATGTTCTTGTAAAGCTCATTACTTCTTGTAATCATTTCCTTGCTTGTAAAATCTTCTTCGTACATTCCTCATTGTTCATATATTCTTCCAAGGAAGAATAACTAGAAAGAAGTCATTCAAGTTATCCCAGGTCCTTCTCTGTAAATCTTAAGGAAAATTGAGTGCATGTTAGTTTGAGTTGCAAACCCAGACACAAACCTTTGTAACCTCGATCCAATAGTGATCGGTGTGGTTTAGCTTGGAGAGGCTAGTCAAAGACTACTTGCAATGTGACAGTAAAGGTATTTTACTTGTCACGGTTTAGCTTGGAGATGTTGGTCAACGACTACTCGGTTCAACTTGAAGAGGGTGCTGAATAATTACTTAGTTTGTGACAGTAAGGATTGTCTACTGGTCACTGGTGAAAGCTTGGGAAAGTTATTATAAAGACTATCCTTATTCTTTCTCTTGTTTAAGAAAGGTTTAGTGGGAACTCAACTGTTTTTGAGAACTAGATATAGGTAGGTGATCAAACCAGTATAAAGCTCTTGTGCAGTATCTCTCCCTTCTCCTTTATCTCTTTTTTCATTTCCTTATTTGGTTTATTTACCATAACATTTCTAGAAAGCTTTATTTCATGAGTTCATTTCATATCTAGATTAGAAAGTACACTTTTTGAAGCTACTAATGTTGTTTCCGTTGCACTTTAAGCTCATTGCTTGATAGTTTATTGATTATGATTTTCAGAGTTAGACAAGGGAAGAAAAGGCAAAAAATGATTCAACCCCCTTCTCGTGCATATTCTTACCTACAAATTGTACTTCCACATTCTAAGTCCTTGAGACTTGAGAAGTTTTTCTTGTTGAGATTAAAAGTAACTTTTAATTAATCAACACGTTTCAGCCCCTTTCTCAAGCTTCTTCTACTTTCACTATACACCTCTACCATTCAACTATCACATCGTCCATCAGTATCATTCTCATCCTACTTGAGTGACCTAGCCTATAAGGTAAACACTCCGAAACAACTAAGAGGCAGCCTTGTCCCATAACATTGATGTCAGCATTGACATGATCAGCCAACCGCCCATAAGGCATCATGCAAACACCATGCTCAACCACTATGTCACCTCAAGGCTGTCATTCATTTGGTAATGTAGCCACCATGTCCAGCCATCGCATGCCCATAGGCTACACCAACATGCTCTTCACTTGCAAAACCCAACCGAAGCTTCCTTGCCTTTGCTCTTTTTTTGTGGAACCTCCTCATTTTCTTCTATTTTTGCTCATGGAATTACAATAAGTTAGTTTTAAGTTTTGTTTCCATTAGGTTATTATTATTATTTTATGTCCCATGTCCTTTTCAGCATTTTTTTTTATTTTGGCTAATCATTTTATTGGGTCTATTCAATTTTTTTGCTTTTATTTTTAGAGTTGTGTTTACAACCTAATATTTTAGGGCTATTTTATTTTATTTATTTACTTTTGTCTTTTACTTTATTTGAATTGAATTTGGTATTTTTTTAATTAAAAGTATAAATATATGTTTGAACATTTCTTTTATCCATGCAATAATCAGTAGTCGTGATTGAGTGCTTCCTCATTACTATTGAATTATAAAGGTTTATTGAGTATAGTCTTTGGCCACCTATCATAGTCTTCTTTAGTTTTGAAACTTCAGAAGATATGTTAGGATACGTTAAGATGTTTTTCTTTTAAAGTTTTGAGTTCCTCTTTAAAAGGTTGTTCTCCCTTATGATTTCTTCTTTCGCATGTCTGAACTTCTCATTATCAAATTTGAGATTTTCAAAATCACTGGTTTTGTTTTTCTTTTCAGTAATGCATAATGAAAAGTAATGACTTTGGAGTCATTCAAGAGTTCATCACAAGCCTTTAACATATCATCATAAGAAAGATCATGGCCAGATTCTTTTACCTCTTTTTCGGTAAAGCGTAATGAAAAGTAATGACTTTGGAGTCATTCAAGAGTTGATCATAAGCCTTTAACATATTATCATAAGAAAGATCATGGCTAGATTCTTTTACCTCAGTCTCATCATCTGATAAGATGTCAACCATGAAATAGAGGTTGGCTACTTAAGCATCCTCTCCCTAATGGTCAATGTCTTCTTCCTTAGCAAAGTCCTCATAAGTAGCCATCATATCCTTCTTCTTGAAGACTTTCTTTTTAGGTTTACTCTTTTTTAGCTTACAACAATATGGTCTAAAGTGCCCTTGCTCTTTGCATTTGTGGCATATAGGTCCCTCCTTCCTGGATACACCTTTTCTTGTTCTTTCTTAACATTTTGATCCAGACATTTGAAATTTTCTTGGCTAGAAAGGATATCTCATCTTTTTTTTCATCATCACCTTCTTCAGAAGTCTCATCTTCGAATTCTTTAGCAGCCTTTAGAGCCTTGTTGGTCTAGTAACCTTTTAATAAGATCCAAGAGCAATACTCTTTACCTTTCTTGAAGCTTCTTCTGGAAACTTTTGAAACTCTATCTCAAGAGTTTCCAGAGATCAACTAAGAGCATCAAAGCTTAGGACACTTAAGTCCTTGACTTATTGGATGGCAATGCAGTGACTTTTGGATGCCATGCACTTAGTAAACTTCTGAGAATCCATTTCACCATTTTAGTGTTTCTGTATCTTTTACCTAGGGCTTTGAGCGATTGATGATATGCATAAATCTTGTGGTCATATCATCAATAGACATTGTTTCATGCATCTCGAGCATCTTGTGTTCCATCATGGAGAGTTTGAAGGCAATCCTATATTTCTTTGGCAAAATCACAAGAAATAATATGTGATATTAACTCTTTCTCAAAGAACAAGTGAGAAGATACTTGGCTTTGACATTAAGTTACACTTTTGTTTTCGAAGCTTGTCTTATCTATTTTTTGGAACAAATACTTGCATAGGGCGTATAAGTTGTTTGGAATCAATTGAAACTTATGGAACAACCTCTTCAACTATGGGAATGTAGTCTCTATTTTACATAACTTTCTACATATCCAAGTTAGTAGATTCAATGAATAACAAGGACATTCTTCTTGTACTATTTATGGAATGTCCTTCTTCAATGTGAGAAACTTGTTGCGTCAGTGTCCTTGGATCTTTCTTCCTTCACAGCTATGAAAAAGAGCTCTAATACTAACTGTAGTTGGCTTTGAGATATGAAAAGAGGGGTTGAATCATGTCTAACAAATTTTTCATTACCAGAAAACTTCAAACAAATATTCTCAACTCTTCTTGACTTGGACAACGGAAACAATGAAATTAAAGTTATTTAGTTTCTCTTTTAGAATTTAGTTTTATATTCTAAAAAGATGGTCAACTTTCTAATGATAAAAAACTCGTTTACATGTGATTAGGAGGATAATAAAGTAGTGATATAAACCAAAATGTGAAAGATAAATGATGAGATGGATCTAATGAAAGGTTTATCCTAGTTTAACCTTAACAAAATTAGGTTTTCGTCCAATCCCCAACACAAGTTGAGATTTTCACTATTTGAGCTTAGCTATTACAAATCCAAGTAGTCTTGTCTTAGTCTCTCCAAACTAACAATTTATGTAGTATTGTTCTAGTCTATCTAAGCTAACAATCAAAGTTGCATTGTCCTAACTTCTCCAAGATAACTACCTAACCATTATTGGGTCTGATATATAATGATATTGAGAATGATAGAGAAATGTATTAGCATTGTCGCTTTTTAACACCAAAGGTGTGATATAAAATGAAACAAAGTGTAGGTTAACTTCTCAAAACTCTCTTAAGAGTATAGACAGAAAAAATATTATGAGAAGGTTACTTTATTTCAAAAGTATGAAAATGCTTTAGAAAGATGCAAAGAGAAAAAAGAAGCACATATGAACTTGTTTGATATTTTTTTAACTTAAAGAACATTTGATTCCTTCTACTTTAGTGCTTGTATAAGCATCTTCATGTCACAATTGCTAGATGTCAATAAGTCTTAGTGCCTTGTATCTATTGCCTTATCATGTTACACGATTATAGAGGCTGTTCTCTCTCTTCTAGTCATATTTCCAAAATGATATTTCAAAAACTTTGCACAGAAAGCATGCATTTTCAATGTTCTTTAGGAAAAGTATTTTGAGCATTTTGACTTGCACAATAGAGATTCAGCTTAGTATTTCCACTGTTTAGACTTGATACTTTATTTTATCTTCATTGACTTTTGAATATCCTTCTAGTAAAGTATCTTTTGGATGTATATGTCCATATGGAAGAACACATCCTTCGAATAAGAAAACTTGCTTCTTAATGAGTTCCTTTTGAAGTAATTTGCTTTCTAGTGCCCTCATATACTTCAATCAGCATTCTTTTTTGTCTTAGACTGACATATTTTTGTGTGGATACTTTGTATTTAGATTCAGAAACAAATATAAAATCTTGATAAATATCGAGAAAGATCCATCCTTTAGTTGATCCTTATGCGAGAATAATTTCTGATAATCAGAATGTTGAAACCTACTCTTTATCAATTATCTCAGCTAAAGCATTAGTTCTATTTAAGTTTTTATTTTGATTGGATTTTTGTCATTCATAATTTATAATTTAGGCATTTGGAAGCTTATACTTGTGCCTTATGAAAGGCTTGGAGCTATCAACTTGCACTTAAATAATTACAATTTCATGTTAGAATCTTAACCACATACTTGAAAAGGAAAATATAAATAGGATCCTAGCAATAACAACTAATTGTTCCTTTACTTTCCATCTTCATAATTAGGAAAATCTTGTAGAAGATCCTTTTTACTTCTCAAAATAAGATAAAGATCCTTCTTGAAAACACTACCAGAAATGCACGGGATACCGACGACAATTACCGATGAATACCCATTGGTAATTACCGATAGAATTTCCAACAGGTTGATGCATTTTAGGAAATAATTATGTTAATTACGAGCACCCGCCAGTAAATAGGTCGGTAACCAGTGGCGCAATACCCGCCACTTGGTACGCATAATATCCGATGGGTGTACCAATGGTACTACCGACAAGTAATTCATGTATTTAATATTTATAATTTATTAACTAAATTACCGACAGGTATACCGACGACAAATTATGATATTTAATTTCTATTATTTATTAATTGAATTATCGATGCCTGTACCGACAGGTAGTTAAAACACATCGTTTCATAAAAATTATTTACCGACAGGTGTACCGAGGGCATTTGAAATTTATTTTTTTTTGCACTCGAATGCTTAATATTTCTGACTACCCATCGGAACACACCCGTCGATAAATATTTTTAATAAAATGATGCGTTTTATCAATCGACAACCCGTCGGTAATCCGCGGATATTACCTCCCCCAAGACCTTTCTTCCTCCTCACTTGGAAGCTTCTCCCTCTCTCTAAAACCCCTCTCTCTCTAGCCACGCTGCCGCCGTTGTTTTTCCCTCTGTTCGTTGCCACCGGAGCTCTGTTTGAGAAACGGAGGCCACCATTACGATCCCGAGGCTTTGGTGATCATTTGAATCAGTTTTCTTTTTTGATTTGGTTTATTTTTTTATTTTTTCCATTTATTTATGGATGCCCATAGTGTTGTGTGTTTGTTGCATTGGGGAGTAATTATTGTTGTTAATTTGTTAATGTAGGAGATTTACTTGAGGGTCACAGTGATTATCGACTTTGGAATCGGTTTGCCCTTCTAATACTTTATGTTAGTCTATGTGTTTTGTATGTATATAATTGTATTGATTGAAGTTTATGATTTCGGATGTTCAGGATTGGATTTGGTTAAACTTCGAGAGCTTCTCGATATTTTACATTTTCTTTACTACTATAGCGGTTAATAACTCAATTCTTATTATTTATATCGTTTAATGATTTAATATATATGTATGATATATAGACCTCGACTTGTTTGATTTGTTTGCTACGGAATTCTTTGTGTTTGCAAAGATTCCAGGATGCATGTTGTGGAGTAATAAGGGAATGCGCAATAGAACGGTTTTTAGGATTATGTGAATTGTATGTAATTATTAACATGCAACTGTTTCATTATTCTTATTCTATTGTTGATCTTTATAATAATATCTATTATTGGTGAAATGACTGATATATCTAACGATGGAAGCTCCTAATTATAAGGGAAGTGCTATCAAAATTTTATTATTACTTTTTATGAGAGTAATAGATTAAAAAAAGTAACTATATTAAGGAAAACTTAAAAGACAATTGAGTTTGTTTTAAAAAAAAGATTTAAATAAAGTTAAAGACTAATTGAATATGTTTTAAAGGTCAAATACAATAAATATATGACGACAGAAGCTCCTAATTTAAAGGGAGATGCTGTCAAAATTTTATTAATTTTTTTTAGGAATAATATATTAAATAAAAGTAACTATATTAAGAAAAACTTAAAAGGCAATTGAATTTGTTTTAAAAAAATAATTTAAATAAAACTTCGAGACTAATTGTATGTGTTTTAAAGACCAAATATAATAAATATCTGATGATGAATACTCCTAATTTAAGGGGAGATACTGTCAAAATTTTGTTAAAAAAATATATGGCTGGAAGATATTTACAAAGTATTTTTGCTTGGGACATGAATATTTGTTATTTTTTAAATATAAAGGAGGATTCTATTTTAAAGTTATAGTGTATAGCTATGATGCTCTAGGAATGGATTATTCAAGATATAATGAAGACATTACCCAAAATTGTGAAGTTGGCAATGATGGCCTTGAAAAGCGTGCAGCTCCTGAGAATCGTGTACATTTATTGAAAGTTGCAGTCCACTTTAAACAAATGTACGCGATTCTCAGGTGGTATAGGCCTTTCACCGTCACCATTACCAACTTCACAATCTTTGGTAGTGTCTTCATTACATATTGAATAATCCATTTCTAAAGCAACATGGTTATACACTCTAACTTTAAAATAGAAGCCTCTTTTATATTTAAAAAATAACAAATATTCATGTTGCAAACAAGAACGCTTTGTAAATATCTTCCAGCCATAGTTGCACTGAAATATAAGAAGACGGAAGCTCTTAATTTAAGTTGAGATGCTATCAAAATTGTCAAAAAATTTTAAGTAAATAAGATTAAAAGTAACTGTGTTACAAATTTAAATAGTAATTGAATTTGTATTTGATATTAGTAATTTGATGTCCTTAAAAAATTGTAGGGTCTTGCGTTTATCACAAGCGCAATGTTATCTTTAAACCGATCATGGATGTATAATAGATTGCATCCTAATAGAGGGGGAATCAAATCAGAGTTTTATAGTGGTGTTGAAGAATTTATGAGGGTAGCATGTCAAACACAACAATTCATTAATGAGGCAAAAATTAGGTGTCCATGCAATAAGTGCAAATGTAGGAAGTATTTAGATGATGATACAATAATGGTTCATTTGTACAAGTAGGGATTCATGCCTGACTATTGGGTTTGGACCGAGCATGGGGAGGTAGTTAATGCATTGAATCAAGTAGGTGTGTTTTAAACTGGAAGTAGTTCTGGTAGGATCCATATAACTCAGAACCACATGGGTAATGTGTTGTAGGAGGATAACTTGGCTAGGCATCAAGAGGTGATGTTTAATGCTGTTGCACCTGAATTTGCTACTGGTTATTCGCAGCCTTCAGTCAAGAGCTTAACCAAGATGCCGCTCAGTTTTATAGTCTCGTAGAAGCTGCCAATCAACCTTTGTGGGAGGATGGTGTGCACTTTGAATTGTCATTAGCAGTTCGAATGTTAAGCATTAAGTCCGAAGGGATAAAAGCTAAAGTTCTTTTGATCAGTGGGCTGCGCTAATAAGTGAGCTAAGTCCAAACCCCATATAATTCTAAAAGATTTTTATCAAGCTCAAAAATTAGTTTTTAAACTTGGATTGAAGGAAATAAAGATTGATTGCTACTTGAAAGGTTGCATGCTTTATTATAAAGATGATATTTCATTCACTAAGTGTAAGTTCTGCTAAGAGTCTAGGTTTAAACCCAAGAGGCATGGAAGTGGGAAATATAAGGATGTCCTTCAGAAAAGAATGCACTATCTGCCTTTAATCCCAAGGCTCACAAGACTGTATGCGTTAATAAGCTCGACTTCTTATATGAGGTGGCACAGTGAAAATCAGAGGGATGATGGTGTGATGACGCATCCATCGCATAGTGAGGCATGGAAAAAGTTCGATCAGCAGTATCCTGATTTTGCTTGTGACCCACGAAATGTTAGATTGGGACTCTGTTCAGATGGATTTACTTCGAATAACCAATTTAGCAAACCCTATTCTTGTTGGCCTGTAGTTGTTACCCCCTATAATCTCCCTCCTAAAATGTGCATGAAAAATCCTTACTTGTTCTGAGCATGTATAATCCCTAGCCTTGATAATCTAAAAGCTAAGATTGATGTATATCTTTAACCCCTAGTTGATGAACTGAATGAGTTGTGGTGCTAGGGTGTTCTTACTTATGACATTTCAACAAAGCATAATTTCATGATGAGGACTGCATTAATGTAGATCTTTAATGATTTTCCAGCTTATGGAATGTTGTCTGGATTGATGACCCAAGGCAAAGTAGCATGCTCGATTTGCATGGAGGATACTAAAGCATTCACCTTGAAAAATGGAGGAAAAAACTCTTGGTTTGATTGTCATAGAAGGTTCTTAGATTCTGGTCATCCATATAGGCGAAGTATATGTGGGTTTAAAAGTATTGTGTTGAACATGATGAGCCTCTAGTTAGACTGAGTGGCCGCAAAATATGGGATCGAGTTAAGGAATTCTAAAAAATAATAGAAGTCAGAAAGGTAGTGCGAATGCCAGGGTATGGGGTATAACATAATTGGACAAAACAAAGTACTTTCTGGGAGTTGTCATATCAGAAGGATAATTTGGTGCGTCATTGTTTAGATATCATGCATATTGAGAAAACATGTTTGACAATATTATGAAAACTATTTTGGATACAAATCAAACCAAAGATAATGACAAGGTAAGGCATGATCTGGCTGAGTACAGTACGTGGCCTGATTTGTATTTACAAGAATTAAGAAATGGTTGGTTCTATAAACCAAAGGCCAAATATGCTTTGCATTTCAATTAGACACAAACTATTTGTCAGTAGCTGAAGGAGTTAAGAATGCCCGATGGTTATGCTTCTAACTTAAGTCGATGCGTCAATGTTGTATAGGGTAAGCTTGTTGGCATGAAAAGCCACGATTGTCACGTCTTCACAGGGTGTTTGCTTCTAATTGCATTCAGAGAGCTACCTGATATTGTTTAGAAGCCCTAACCGAGCTTAGTCAGTATTTTAGGGATTTATGCTCTTCTACTCTTAAGGTTGATGATCTGCTTATCATGGAAAAAAATATTCTCATAATTCTTTGCAAATTAGAGAGAATTTTTCCTCTCGGGTTCTTTGATTCAATGGAACACTTACCCATACATTTGGCATATGAAGCATGGGTGTGTGGACCAGTTCAATATAGGTAGATGTATCCATTTGAAAAGAAAATAGGAGGGTTTAAAAGAACCGTGAAGAATACGTCTGAAGTGGAAGGATCAATATGTCAAGCTTATCTAGCAAAAGAGACTTCAAATTTCTGCTCATTTTACTTTCAGCTACATGTTCAATCTAGGAGAACTCGGGTTAGTCATAACAATGATAGAGGGGAGTGTTCTATTCCACCAAATTTGTCTATATTCAATCAACCTGGTTGAGCAGCTAGAAAGAGCATGGCTCGATGGATGACTTCCCAGGAGTGGAATTCTGAAGTGCAACTATTCAAATTGTAAGTCAACAATTCCTTTTTTAGTGAAAGTGTGATGTTATGCATCTTTAAAATAATATAAAATATATTTTTAACAACAGATACTTTGAGCAACTACATGGTCAAGATGCTCTTCAACAATTTCTGGATTAGTTTAGATTACATGCAAGTCCACTTGTTTAAGATTATGTAACCCAATATATTCTTATATGTTAATTTTGTTTGATATAAGTCTAATTGACATTTCAAACTTCATGTACCTAGGTTCATGATAAAAATAATGGTGTAGCATATCCCCATTTGTTTAATTTAGCTTGGGGTCCAAAAATAAAGTAGTAAGTTGGCCTATGTACTATGTTAATGGGTACAAGTTTCACACAGTTGATTGGGGTGGGGAAAAAAACTGACAATACAAGTGTTTGTGTTAAAGGCGACACTAGGGACGGAGAATGTGATTGGTATGATGTTGTGATACGAGCTTAAAGAAAGCAAAATGGACATTTCAGCATCAGAAGAAAGAAATATTACTATTAGTGAATTTGCATTGACAATATATTTTGGTCATGTTGGGCCAAGTCTGATTAATTTAGTTTATTAGTTTAAATTTTAAAATATCTCTAGACTTGTTTTATTTTATGTTTGTTAAGCCCAATTGTTAGGATAGTGATTTGGGCCTATTCTAGTAGGATTAGGAAATTACTTTAACCTAAATAAGAAGTATAAATACCTCTAAACTTGGTAGCCACCGGAGCTCAGTTTTGATTTTGAATAAAATTTCTCTAGTTTCTCTTCAGAAACTTTGTGCGTACAAGTGAGGTTGAGTGATTCCCTTAGCTTGTTGCATCAGGAAGCTGAATAGGAGATTACAAGGTAGAGTGATTCCCTTGTGATATTTTATTTGGTTTTCAATCCTATCTTCCATATCAATTGTGTGTTAGGGTTTCTGGGTGTTAATATCCACAGGGTTCCACATCATGTCGTTAAAGAAATCCTTGAGTTTGAGTACATTGGTGAGCTTGCAAATACATGTGTCCTATTCAAATATGAATGGTATGATCCTACCCGACTTAGTGGGAAACGACAACACAACAATTACAAATTCATTGAAATCAATCACACCAGAAGATATAGAAGTTATTATCTATTCATTATAGCCCAAAATGCTAGATGAGTATATTATATGTCTTATCCTGGGAAAAATAGGTCACAGTGGAGGGTTGTGAACAAGATAAAACCAAGAGGTAGGATTGAAATAGAGGAAGATACTATTGAAGATACTTATCAAGTGGATGATCCACCCACTTCAATGGTAGTACTCGATATAGACAATCCTAAAAATCCTCTTCCATTGACTACTGAGGAAGTTGACATAATTGAATGCATAAGTCACCAGCTAATCAGAAATCAAGAAGATGAAATAAGTACTAGTAGTGCTAATGATTCACCTAGTGATCAATAATGTAGTGATGATGAAAACAGTCTTGCACTTTCAGATTAACTGAGGTATTTAATATTATATGCAATATTATTATGAAATTATAATAATTTTCTGACTTAATGAATTTTTTTTATGAACTACTTTTTAATTGTTTCAGTATGATTGGTAGAGGTAGAGGCCGACCTTGGAAGGTCGGTTTACCTACCAACACCTCAGCCACCGCCCTTCACACCATCTCCGCCACCACCCCTCCACTACTTCCCCTTCCACTACCTCCACTTTAGTCCCTACCATCAGCAACCCAGGCTTTAGGATGATGCCTACTCCTGGGTATGCCAACCCCCTAACTCCTCCATATTCACACCCACAGCAACTCGCGTCAGTGATCCCTCCCCTAGCCCTACCACTGCCCCTAGCCCTACCATTGCCCCTACTCCCAGCCTTGTATTTGATCAGACTCCTCCTTCTTCCACTGGGTCACAGGCACGGGACACATATGGGAAACTTCTCAGCCCTGATGGTAGGCCACTTGGGGGTTAATGATTGACTGCTCCACCAGATCAGGCTGGACGGTAAAGATAGGTAAGTTGAATTTTTTTTTATTACATTATAGTTTTACATTGCTTATGATAATTAAAATATTTCACTTGTTTTTTGATTTATTTTATCTATGTAATAGGTTTGAGTCATTTGCGTCGGCTCACCACAGGATCACGGAGGTTATACAAAGTTGGTATAACCATCCGTGGCCCATATGGACTAACATCCCTGAGGATGTCAAGGAGTCGTATTGGGCAGACTGGAAGGTAATTTTATGATTTATTCACTTTTATTAAAATATATACATTTATATTATTTAATTATATGCTTATATATAATAACTCGTATGTTGTGAATTTGTATATGAAGAAATCCTTCTACATTGACCCCGATCGTGAGCCCGCAGTGAAGAGGGCTTGGAAGATTAGGTCCTCCAAGTGACTGCGGGATATGTTTCATGTTATCCGTAAAGGGCAGATGAGTAGCTCGTGGCTGGGGGATGCCACACTTAGTGAGCTGCAGTGCCACTAGGGTAGCGACCCGACTTTAAGGATAAGTCAAATAAGGGAAAGACAAATCGAGCCTTATAGAAAAGCGAGTCACTACACATCGGTGGGTCGAGCACTCAAGAGGGAACCTGTAAGCATTTGGTAATTCTTTAACCTTTATAAATTTTATAACAACATTTACTATATTTGAATTGTGGCAAATACTATATGTTTATGGCTTTATTGTGCTTATTTGTGTAGGTGAGGGAGTTAGGCTGCCCTCCGACACAGGGTGAGCTATTTTAGGAGACCCATACCCAAAAAGGTGTGTAGAGGGGCAATGATGAGTCTTGAGAGGTCTAGGTGGACCTTTGCTCTAAGATGACCTATGTAAGTTTGAATTTGTACATAACTTTACTTAAGTTTTATTATTATTTTCATTTATGTCATAATTATTACTTACAATATGTTTTATCTTTTTTCCCTTACAGCGCAAGTTCACTGACCTTTGGGAGCAGGCACAGACCCAGTCTTAGACCTGGGTGGCTGAGGCTGGGCCCGATGCTGACATTCCTTCTCCTCCAAATGAGGAGGATGTCTGGGCCCAGGTGGTTGGTGGCCCCTTACACGGGCCGCATATATGGGATAGGGTACTACCCTAAGAGTATATCCCCATCGTCCACCATTGGGCCAGCTACTGGGGATGATGCCCTGAGGGAGCATGTGCATGCCCTCAACAGGAGCTGCAACAACAAGCACAGTTGATCCTGCAGCTTAAGGAGCAGCAGGAAAGCCGAACAGCTATGGAGTAGGAGTTGAGAGAGATGCAAGAGCTTAACCTCTCCTTCGAGCACCAGTAGCAGGACTTGGAACGCTGACAGTAGGAGATAGCAAGGAGAAGGCTCAGCTCTGGAAGACGCAGCAGCAGGTCATTGTACATTTGATGAGCTTCTTCCAGGGCATGCGGGCTTCATGATCCTCCAGCTCCAGCAAGATGCTCCTCCATATCCTATTCCCCCATATCCCACTCTCATCCATTACTGAGGGCTAATCACAGTCGGAGGGGCAGATGACGATGATGGTCCTAACGATGATGATGCTGCCGACACCGCCGACGATACCGACGCCTAGGAGTTTAACTAGTTTTTTTTATCTTCATTTTTTTTCATTCTGGATTTTTTTTATATTTATTGTGCTTGTGTATATTTTATTGTCATAATTTGATATTTTATTTAATCAGTTTAATTTATTCATTTTATATATTTATTATTTTCTTATTTAATATCATTTTAATTGATAATTAGGTTATTATATAAATAAATATATAATTAATGAATAACATATTATGAATCACTTCATTGTTAAAAGGAGTTTTTTTTAAAAGAAATTATTTTTTACTGTCAGGTAATGCCTGTCGGTAATACGAATTATTTATTTTATAATAAAATCATAGACAAATAAAATACTATCGGTAAACCCGTCGGTAAAAAATAAAAAAATCAAATAAATTAGTGTAATAACCGTTGGTAAACCCGTCGGTATAATTAAGTATCTGACGGCCATGGTGACGACTTTTTTAAATTGTATCGACGGCTGATAATCGTTTTGCCTGTCAATAAAAAGTCAAAAATAATCGACGAGTTTCTTATTACCATCAGCAATATTCATCGACGGCCTCATTACCGATGCTCCTATACCTGTTGGTACGTTCATCGGTATAATTTTTGCCTATCGGTAATGTCGTTGGTATCTTGCGCATTTCTTGTAGTGAAATGTTCTACTATATTCACTACCATGTAGCGGGCTATTACGCCAAGGTATGATAACCTTATTAATTCTATCCTAAACCATTCTTATACCTTAACTTAAGCAGTGAAGAAGTATTTGAAAGCTACAAATCATCATGTGGGTTTGGGCATATGATAAAAAATGGAAAAGGTCGTAAAAAAAGACTCATAATCTACTCGGGAAATTCTCAAGATCGATAGAGTTCCTTTCTCAATTATGCTAGGTGTTGGAGAGGGGGAAACCCATGATCTTGATCACCTTGTTACTATGAGTGATTGCTGCATGCAAAAATCAAATCCATCTCTTTAATTTGTGAGATATGAATCTGTTCCTTATTAAGTGGCCTAACTCTTATTTGCCCCCTTAAATCTTTAATGGCTTTACATGTTAATTTATTTATTTAAATCTTGTGGATAAAATGTTAATCAGTTTATAAACATATGAAAAATTACAAATATGAAATCTGATTGTATAGAATTATGGATATTCTAAATTAACTGTCATGAAATAATAAGAATAGAAAGAGAAAGAATAGAATAGAAAGTAGAATATGGAATTAGTAGATGATAGAATTCTCAAAATGTACAGAATAGGAATCACCCGCAGGGCTATTTATTATTATAATCAAGGGTGAGATACAATGATGATTGTGTACATCCACATTTGAAATATTTCATAACACTAACATCCATTAGCGATATGCCTTGTTAAAATCTTATTTAGAAAAAAACCCAATGGAAAAAAAATCTTAGTGGGGAAAAAAGAGTACAATATCCCCTTAGTGGAAATTGCCTCATTACAAATCTTATCAAGAAAAAATCAATGGAATAAAAAAAAAGTAAGCCTCCCCCTCTTGGTAGTATCCATAAAGGACTCGCAAGCGAGGTATCCTGATCCTGTGTACTAATGTTTCAAAAGAAGAAGTGGGAGTGACTTTGTGAATAAATGTAATAGATTATCACTGAAAAAATTTGCTGGATATCAATTGCTCCTTGTTTATAAAGATATGCATGAAGAAGAATTTTGGAGAAATATGTTTCATTTCATCTCCTATTATATACCTTCCTTTTAGTTGAGCTATACATACTACATTGACCTCATGTAAAGTTGTTGGAGCTCCTTTATTATAAGATGATCCACATGACACTTGAACATGTTGATTTACAGCTCTTAGCCAGAAACATTCACAACTCGCTTTATGTATAGTGATTATTTTTGCATGATTTGAAGAAGTAGTAGCTAGCGTCTATTTTGTAGATCTCCATGATATAGTTGTATTGCCATGTGTGAATAAATACCTTATGTAAGATCTTCCTTTATGTGGATCTGATAAATATCCTACATCTGCATAGCCAACCAATTGTGAATTTGATTCATATGCATAAAATAACCTCTTACCAATTGTTCCTCAAAGGTGCCAAAGGATATGTTTAATTTCATTCCAATGCCTTGCTAACACACTCATAGGAAATGCTATATCAAGTCATATTATTAGAAAGATACATAAGTGCTCTGATGACACTAACACATTGTACTTCTTCATTACTTTCTTGTGGAAAAAATAGATCTTTTTTCACATCCAAAGATCTTACAAATATCAGGGCACTTAATGGGCATGATTTATCCATATAAAATCTCTTGAGGTTTTCTCTAAATAAGTTGATTGTTGAATAAAAAATTGCATTTGTTAACTACTCGATCTGCAGGCTGAGATAAAATTTTGTCTTTCCAAGATCTCTCATCTCGAACTATTCTTTTAGATATTTTATGACTATGAGAATTTCTTCAGTAGTTCCAATAATATTTGAATCATAAATATATATATATATATAGCAATTATAATGAATCCAGATAATAATTTCCTTATATAAACACAAGAAAATAGCATCATTCATAAACCACTTAATTAAACACTCATTGAGGCGGTTATACCATATCTGTTTAGATTGCTTTAGACCATATATAGATCTTTGCAACTTGATGGAGTATATTCCTTGGGGATGTTCATTAGACGATGTTGACATATTTAATCCTTCAGGAACTTTCATGTAAATTTCACTGTCTAATGAACCACATAGATAAGTGGCAACAACATTCATTAGATGCATATTTAGTTTATTATGTGCAGATAAGCTAATCAAATATCGAAATGTTATTGCATCCACTATTATGGAATTCATTTCGTCATAATCTATACAAGATCTTTATGAGAAACCTTATATTACAAGTCGAGCCTTACAGCGTACAATTTCATTTTTCTAATTTTTTCTCACATATACCCATTTGTATCCTATGGGTTTCACACCTTCAAGTGTTCAAACTAGAAGTCCAAAGACTTCATGTTTTGTAAGGGAGTCTAATTCAGCCTACATGGCTTCTTTCCATTTTGGCCAATCATTTCTACTTCATCGTTCTTTGACGTTTCTTGGATCAAGATTATCATTCTCATGCATGATATTTAGCATTACATTATATGCAAATATACTATCAATAACAGTTTCTCTTTGGTTCTATCTTTTTCCTGTAAAGACATAATTTATTGAGATTCATTATTTTCAATATTATGACTATTTTCACGTACTTGGATGTCTTCTGGCATTTTAATGATGTCAAAATTCTAGACCACTATAGGTATCCTTAATATGTCTCTATCCTCTTCAACATAAAGGGAATCATTTGCATCCATAACATCCTTTGCCCTTCTTTTTTTTTGAGGATTTTTATATTTGGAATTAGCTAGTCTTTCATGCTTTTGGCATATGAATATTTCATTGTTCAATTGTCCAACAAAGACTTTAATTCCACTTGGGTCTTTTTCAGCTAGTATATAGGATTTATTTGTCCTTTTGTATTAGAAAATGTATTTGACAATTCATTGGCTATTCTTTGCAAATGTATATGATCTAAATGTATCAAATATGATCCATTCCAATTCAGTTCCTTTTCCATTTGTTTCTTTCTCCCTTTAATATTGGAAACATTACTTTATCAAAATGATAATCAACCAATTGAGCTTTAAATACATCTCCCATTATTCAAGATACTTTACTTTAGAGGGAGAGTCATATCCAACATATTTTCCCAAATTTCTTTAGGGTAGCCTTTTGGTGCGATAAGGTAAGGCAATTAGAACATGTTTCGCACATCCAACAATTTTTAAATGAGATATGTTTGGCTATCGGCCAAAAGCTAGTTGTAAAAGAGAAATTTTATGGCAACCAGTTGGCCTCAAATGGATAAGTGTTGCAGCATGTAAAACTGTATACCGCCAAGCAAAAATTGGGAGATTTGTTCTCAAAAGTAGTGGTCTAGTAATCATTCGGAAACCTTTTATAAATGATTCAACTAGCCCATTCTAAGTATGAACATGAGAAACTGCATGTTCAATACTTATACCACTAGTGAACCAAGAAATAAAAAAACTTTTCACCACACAATAAGCATTAACAATAAGCGAATTGTTTCAATTGGATTTTTTAGAAATTGCACTCTTAATCGAATAATTTGTGCAAGTAATCTTGCAAACATCAAGTTATGAGATGATAATAAGCACACATGTGACCATCTCGTAGATGTGTCAATTAAAACCATGAAATATCAAAAAGTTCCACAAGATGGATGAATTGGTCCACACATATCACCTTGAGTTCTTTGTAAAAATTCAGGGGATTCAGATCTAATCTTTGCTGGTAAGGGCTATATAATTAATTTTTCTTGAGAACATACAGCACTTGAAGAATCTTTCTGTTCTTCAATGAATACCCTTGTGAGTTTCCAATAATCCTTTGTATTATTATTGTTCTGAGATGTCCTAACTTGTCATGCCAAATGGTAAAATCATTTGGGCTAGTAACTTCCGGGTTGCTATAGCATGTGGGGGTGTTTGTGGTGTGGTTTGGATTAGTTTTGAATTAAAAATCAATCCAATCCAAAAAACATATTTTATTTCAATTTGGATAAGATTGGTCTGTGGTTTTCAAAATAAAACTTTTACTTTAAAATATTATATAATTTAAGTTAATAAAATAAATAAATAAAACAAAAATAAAAAGCCTATTTAACATTTAAAAACATGTATAAAATTGATTTTATTAAGGGACAAAAGGTATAGAATGATATTATGTGACAACAATTATATAATATATTAAAACTTTATTTAGTAAGAGTATAAAATTAACAAATATATGTATATATATGCAATTTGGAGTGGTAATGCAGCATTGCCAAGTGTACCGAGTCATACAAATAATAAAGAGAGAGAAAGAGTATTATCACATAGGGATTGTGTAACCAAGTACCACTTCACAAATACAAATGCCATCGAGACTAACAAACGTGAGATTTTAATAATCCAAAATGTAAATCTAAATAAAACTAATCTAATCTAATTCTAAGGAAAGTAAGGAATCAATAAACAAAGAGATAATTCAATGAAAGATTAAGATGCTAGAGATCTTATTTCACCTAGTTTTTCTTATGAGTGTCAAATTCTTAACCTAATGATGTTCAATTAATTCAATTGGTTAGGATTCCCTAATTTAGCTAATACCCACTTCCTTATCATACCTACCCTATTGAAAAACAAAGTTCACTTAATTCTTTAACATGAACCCTAGATTCAAAGACATTATTGTGTTCTATGAAATCCTAATCTCAAATCTCACATAATTATTAATCTCTATCCCTAGACAATTAATAGTTATGGTTTTTATACCTAGGTCTATGTTATGCACCAATTTCCCAATTGCCTATACAACTCAAAATACCAATTGATGGGTGATCAAGTCATAAATCATTAAGAATAAGGATAGAAACTCAACTGAAAGAAGGAACATGTATTAGATTAAAAGAAATATGACAACTCATTATCCAAACCTAGGTTACATTATCACCTTAGCTATGAAAGAGTTTAGCCATTAAACATTATCATAACATCCATAATCAAAGAGATAATGAATATTGATAACATCAAATCAGAAGAGAAAGGAAAAGAAGAACAAGAGGTGTAGCATAAGCTTTCTCATCTTGAGGTTGTCTCCAAACTCTAGCAGATCTCCTTTGATTTTCCAATTGCTCTAATTGATTCCAAAAGTAAAAGTTGTCACATGCCATACATGTGATCCTTCCTTAATCTTTCTTAACTTGTTTTGGGCCTCGAAAGGGCTTTTTTGTCAAAAATAAATCAAGAAATTATTTAGGAATGTACAAATTGACTAGAACCCAACGAATCATTAGATCCATGTGGCCATAGGATTCTTTTTGCAGCACCAACAAATGGCTCATTGTTGAGTCTGTGTAGCCTTCTATAGTGGGATTCAGGCCTTGGGTTTTATAAAAATCATATATTTGTGTCTCAGCTTTCTAATTCCTTTGAAATCATCTCAATTGGACTTCTCTAGCTCAAGCTATAGATGAATTGGTACAAAAGGTCAGGATTGATAAGATCAAGAACATATTGTAACTTCTATCTTTATTCCACTTTTCTCCTTGAAGACTTAGAAACTAGGAAAAATGAACAATAGTGAAATTATATATCTTTCTCTCTTCTTTCCAGGGAATCTTGAATTACCAAATGTGAAGCTCTTGAATGAAAGTTATGGAAATTTCTTCACAGAGTTTTTTGATTCCATATAAGCATAAAACCTGAACTTCTTCAATTTTGCTCTTAAATTCTCTATATGATACCATGACACAAATATGACCTTGAATCCTTATTTAGCACCAAAAAATCATCAGATAAATATAACAAAAGGAGTTACCCAGTTCCTAACAATTGAACACATAAATGGCTAATTTAACCAAGAAAATTACACAAAATCACATCAAAACAAGCACTATATGTGTGCCTTTTACATACACGCATCAAGTGGATTGGATCAGTTTTCAAAATTAGATTCAAAACCTAATCAAATCCAAGGATTTGTAGAAATTAAGATCCAATCCATCCAAATTTTTGTGGTTTTATGCAGTTTTTGGTTTGGATAAGATAGGTTTAGGAATTTAGATTAGGTTGGAATGGATTTAAACACCCCTAATAGTGTGTGATTCAATTGCACTAATTTTAGTGTAATAAAGACCGGAAGAAAGCCAATGCAATTTCTCTAGTACAACTTTCTTGCTTGAATCACAAGTTATAATATGGAGGCACTCATTGCTTTCCTCATTTACCATCTTAATATGATATCCATCTCTGGGAATATCTTTGAAACTCAGTAAGCTTCTTTGTGATTTGGTAGGAAATAATTATTGACAATAGAAGCAAAAGAAATACAAACATAAAATTTAACGTGGTTCAATCTTCAGTGCCTATATTCACAATTTCAAGGACCAATAAAAAATCTTTTACTATCTTCATTTTTTGAATGGCTAAAGTTGCAAACCATTCTAACAAATCTTTTTATCATATGGACAGCTCTTGAAAACTGCCCATACAATGGATCACTCTCACTTTTAAAGGATATCTAAACCAAGCAACTAAAGGCTTTATTTATAGGCCAACACTCTCACGAAACTTTAACTTCTTCTTGATATGGGACTTTAGGATAAATCTCAACAATAATGTATCATTTATGATAAATTTGTTTCTCCAAGGAACAAAATAATAGTTTTTTGTGAGCCTTCAATCATGTTGATACTCTTAATAATGTATTAGTACTTGATTCTTTCATTACTAGATGAGTGAAATAAATCTTGCTTTTATGAATAGTATATGTGGTTGTATTATCCGTAAGACAAATATCTGCACTATTTCTGCTAATTACTTTCTTCGAAAAAAGAAAATATATCAATAAAAAATGTTAGTTAAAAAATGTACATGATAATTATAATTATCAAGAATAGATTAATGCATAGTGTTCACATATAATGATCAATATAGGTACGACACATAATATACACAACTTATAAATGAATTGTATGTAATTGCATATTTTATATCACAAAAGAATAAATATGAAACACTTGAGTCCTTAATTTCAATGCAAAAATAATCAAATGAATTGTTGTGCTGCTAAAAGATAGTCAGAACCATTTTTTTTCAAAATAATAATCAAATGTGTGTATTACATAATTAATGATAGTTATGAAGAAATGGTTTATAATCATCAAATGTCTAAAACCATTCCTTTGGCGACCATAGCTGTGGTGTCCTTAAGGATTATTCTGTCATAATACGAAAATTCCCTAGGATAAAGCAAGCTCTTTTGATATTAACCAGGACCTCCAGAATTACAATGGAGATTTGCTTAGATGCATAACCTAGACAATAAAATAATAGTGCGTGAACTAGAGACTCAAACCATAGCATATTAGCAATCATGAAAATTATCTCCTTATATAACATATCAAAACTAGATTTCTTTTACTATGAAATAAATAAGGCCAACATCTGTAACATATTCTTTACATTAGTAACAAAAACATGTATTGTTTCATAACATTCTAGACTAGTTAATTGGTCAATACAAACGGATTTGATTTAAAGGATAGTTAATTCAAAATATTGAAAGGTCAAATAAAAATTGAAATTTATTTAAGGCATACAGATTTCCTTTTGATTTAAAAGAGTTAAATAGAAATGAATAAAAGCCAACAACTGATTGGATTTTAAAAGGGATTAAAGATGAATCAAAGGCATGGCTGTAACATTGAAATATAAAACTAGCATGATATTAGAAATAATAATTTAATTTTGATGCGGATGAAATGAGCGAAAAAAAATGCAAGGCAATGAAAAAAAATTATCACATTCCTACATTTAATATTGGGATTGAATAAAAAATAATCCAATAATTAGACATTTCCATCATACTTATCAAGATCCTAAAAAAATCGAATACATCAAGATAGCTCGTATTCACCATAGTATTGTTGTCTAAATTATCTTTGCAAACAAAATTCGTCTCTACCTTTTTTTTCATTTAATTGATACTTTATAAAGGTCAACCAAGTGTTTTGGCATATGACAAGTATGTAACCAATGACATTTCCTACCATAGTGATAGCATTTATTCTCCCAATTCTTACTTTGTCCATTCTTCTTCTTGTTCTTGTTTTCGCACCTCTAGTTTGACTTTTTCTTAGAAGAAGACTGGGGAAACCATGAAAATGTCCTTTGCTTTTTCTAGACTATGTTTTGATTGGAACCATGACCTTTACCACTTTTACGATTATAATTCTTCATATTCACTTTAGGGAATGGAGCAGAGTCAATAGGGTGAGCTTCATGATTTTTTATGAGCAATTCGTTACGTTATTCAACCACAAGAAGACATGAAATTAAATTAAAATACTTTGTAAAGTCTTTTTCTCGATATTATTGTTGCAGGAGCACATTTGAGGCATGAAAGGTTGATAATATTTTTCCAAAATTTCATTGTCAATAATATTCTTCCCACACAATTTCAATTGTGAGATAATTCTAAACATTGTGAAATTGTATCACTTATAAACTTAAAGTCCTATGACCACAAATGTAACCAATCATATCAAGCTTTTGGGAGTATATCACCGGTTTTTGGTGATCATACCTTTCCTTTAGGCCCCTCCAAATATCTGCAGAATCTTTTAGAGTGAGATATTAATTTTTTAATCCTTCATGGATGTGACAAGGAAAATTATAGCCTTTGCATGATCCTTCAGCGATAGTGTCTCCAAGATCTATTGAATCAAGGTGAATTTCAACATCTAGTATCCAAGATAGGTAATTATTCCCCAAAATATCAAGCGCAATGAATCTAACATTGGAAAGGTTTGACATAGTTCTTACCTCAAGCCTTTTTCTCTTAGATGATCAAGCTCTTCATGCTGATAATGTGCTATGAAATAATAACAATAGAGAGAGAAAAAGAATACAATAGAAGGTAGAAGTTGGAATTAGTAGAAGATGGAAGTTTCAAAATGTACAAAATAAGGATCACCCAAGGGGCTATTTATAGCCAAGGATGAGACATAATAATAATTATGGACATCAACATTTGAAATATCTAATAGCATTAGCTACTTTCTCCAAAAATATTCACCATTTGGGGTTTAGTGGATAATAATTTATTTCGACATTATATGTGTATAACTATATATGATATTTGCAAAGAACACAAAACCCTATTCACCATTAGATAGGGTATAAGAATTGAGAAGTGTTGTTATGGTCTCGAGAACATATTGCATATGATGAACTAGACAAATGGCAAACAATAAATATTAGAGTGAGGCAATATAAAGTACAATTGTTTTATTGAATCATTGTGTTTTATAGATTATTTTATTTTATTCTTTAATCAAAACTCAAATAACATTCAACTTCTCACCTGTTGCTTCAAATATTATCTCGAGGATACAGGATTATTGGCAATACACTCACCCTTATTGAATAATTTTTTGTTCTTTTTATATGAATGATTATTTCTTCTTACTGAATGGTTAATGAGAATATATTTTGATTTTATTTTTTATGCATTGTTATTGTAAAATAATTTTAAACTAACATTCAATAAATAAAAAATAAGAAACCATTTTGGCTTATATGTCAACTCCTGACTGAATGTTAGTATAAAATTATTATCTACTAATAATGCATAAAAATTAAACTCATATTTTTTTAGTAATTAAGGTATGCTTGCCAATATAATTGTTTTTTAACCATCAATCAATGAAAGTTTAAAAAGATGTTCAATCATGCTAGGTAACTATCCACTAATTGAACTACTTACCATAACCTAACACTTTCCTGGCGTAAAAATTAGAGAGCTAAGAGTAAATACCCTACATAGTCTCTCAAGAAAATTTGCAACATTATTTAGTCCCTCAAAAATTGAAAATATATTTGTGGTCCCTCGAGATTTTAATAATAGAATACATTAATCTCTCTATATGTATTTGATTCTTTAAACACCATGATAATTGTATATTAACCTCTTAACATGACGTTAAGTGATGAATATATCATCTGAAGTATAATGGAGTTTAAAATGATTAATTTTGGTTATTGAAATTCACAAAATAGGTCATTTGAATCTCTACTACAAGTCATAAAATGACTCATTTTGTGCAATTTTGGACGCTAAAATAAGTATAATATGTTCCAAAATAGTATCATTTGCTTACATCTAACATTTTAATGGCGCATCATCTTTATATTGTGCAATGTGTATAATTCCATGAAGAACTAATAGAAATATTAATCTGTTCATCATTTTTAATCTTGAAGAACCACGAGACTAATTTATTTTCTTTGAGGACTTGTCCAATGCAAAAATCTTGAGGGACTAGAGGTTACTCAAGATTTAAATATATTTTTGGTCTATGAAAAAATAATGGTATAACACCCTAATTATTAACCTCTTATGCATACGTCATAATTGATCTATTATTAGATTTCTTACATTTTGATTCCATGTGCTTAGTTTACTAGAAAATACTTTTAGCAGAGAATAGAGAGCAATTTTTTTTTCTTGGAAAACTGAAAAAGGTAGCGTCATTTGTCAACACATAACTAAAAATAATGCAACCTGTGAGCGAAAATACATTTCCATAATAATAAACGTATAACATAACAAAATCTTGATATCATAAACATTTAACAACACACCATCGCATCATATTATAGTACAGTACTATATTATAGAAGAGCATGGGTCCATGAAAGACAATCACACCTAGTACAACCCACATGAAACATAACATAAATAAATCCTAGCCAAGCATGGATTATAAGGGCTGGTCTCAAATACAATTATCCATAAGGTATAGAAATCTCAAAATAAGGAAAATATAAATGAAGATCAATAGTTTCCATGCTCAAGAGACAAATACAAAACAAGAAGAAGATAATAATTAAGTCTCTAAACATGAGTTAGCTCCAAGGTTAAGAACTCAAGGGACTCCAGCATTCTGGTTAGCTGACTCTTCTGAAGACGACATGGAAAAAGAAAAGAGGTGAGAATCCAAGGGAATCTCAATAATTAAATAAAAATAGTTCAAGTGTCATCATTGTTGTCTCTAGTCACTTCAGTTTAATTATGAAACAAGTGAAAATACTTTATTTCATTTAATTAGTTCATAAAGTAGAATTCCGAAGAAACATATTTTAAAACTTAGGAAAATCTCTTGGTTAAGAAACAGTAAAATAGAACGCATGATGTAACTAACATAATAAAAAAGTTACAAAATGAGGCATGTATGAAAACATAATGAAACAGGTCATCTCACATCTTTAACAATTTAATTTACTTAAACTTTAGTTCCTTAAACATGCCACCCTCTCTCATGTCGCCTTGACTAACCATGTCACCACCTAGTGATTTAAATGTCAACTATACTTTGAATCACATATCATCAAGACTGAGCTCAACCTAACTAGTTGTCACTAGATTTAAATAAGGATAGAGGGGGAACTTCATGTCACCCTCTCTCATGTCGCCTTGACCAACCACGTCACCACCTCAATGATTTAACTGACACCTATACTCCTAATCACCTATCGCTTAGATTGAGCTTAAGATAACTAGCCTTCGCTAAATTTAAGTGGGGATAGAGAGGAAAAACTTCACTTAAACTTTAAATTTAACTTCGTTGCATCTTCTTTTGCAACATAATGGAAAAGTCTCATAAATTATTAGGAGATATAAGCACAACCTTTATGCATTTAAATGACAAGCTTAGAATTATCACTCAACATACATAATGAAACATCTCATAAGTCATTAAGAGACATAAGCATAACTTTCATGCATTTCAATGACAAAGCTTAGAGTTTCTACTCAATATACTTCAGTTTACATTCCAAGGCTTGTGGAACATAATTCTAACTCATGCTTATGTTCCAAGTCACACTTCGCGTTAGAATAAGTTAGGGTATGTCATGTAATCCACGAGATGCTCCCCATTCGCATACTCTAATCATACAATTTCCAATGATTTAACATTTCAATTTGAGAACTCAATGCATAAACATAAATCAGCCTAAACCAATTGCCGGAGAAAAAGATTGAACCCAACTAATGTTCACCCAGTCACATATCTTGATAATAGAATCAATGATAACATTTCCAATACCATCTACATATAAATATTCCAAGCTCACAACATTAAGATAATATCAAGTTTAGAGCAATTTTTTAAACTCAAACTAGAATTTTTATCTTTCAATTCAGATAAAGTAGTTCAAAAGCTCCAAATTCTCAATCCAAATGCATTCTCATTACATCCTATCACTTGTATACAAAACCAAAGTCAATGATGCAAGAAACCAAGTTCACATTGCCACTTTATAGGAGGAACACACGTGCTGAAAATTTTTCAGCAACTAACACCATACTACCAAAACATTCATAACCAAAGAAACCCATTTAAACTCCCTATAGCTAGATCACTCAAGATTAATCAAGGCTCCTCATCTAGAACCTCAAATCATCACCAAACACTTGAACTATAGTTGCTGTAAAAATTTACAGCACTTAGTTCCTCAAGTGTCATGAAAAGAAATAACCCTTAACATATGCCCATTGAACCATAACTCACAATTAAACCCTAAATTTCTATACTTGAATACCCAATTTCGATCTTCATATATTTTTTTTTTGCATAAAAAGGCCTCCAAACCCCATTCTTTTAGCCTATACAGTAGCCCCCAAATGGCTAGAAATGTGCTGGAAATTGTTTAAGAATTGCAAGGCTAAAGAGACTACTAAACCCAACATAAATCCTTTTCCAAATCAGAATTTTAGTAGCAACAAAAAGATAAAAATAGAGGCATGAAAGTGGCCCACGGCATGAAATCTAGCAACTAAAAATTTGTGCTTATGAGTCACAAACCTTATTCAAGTATCACTTCCTTCCCTAATTATACAAAACGCCACTAAACCTTTTAAAAACATGGATTCAACACTTCCTAAATTAATAATCTATCATAAAAACATCATCTAATCAAGAAAAACATAAAAACTGACTTCACATCAACTCTTAACTTTGTTTAGAAATTTTATCAAAAACTTGGCATGTATCTTAAACCATTTTCGTGTTTCATGCTCTACACCCGTAAACACACCACACGAAAAGTTATATTTCCAAGTTTTTATACATTAAAAACAAGTGGTTACACCTATATATAGATCAATCCCTTAAATTTCATCAAATTCATGCCAAGAATATCACAAAAACATCATATAATTGGTCTACCCATCACATGACTGAAAATCATATGCCTAAATACATATCCTCAAGTTTCATTTTCTTGAATCAAATGCATCAATTTTCTCATTTCATCAACAATGGTTTTCAAACATAATCAATAGATTCAATAAAAATCTAATTCAAGAACAAAGCTCAATAAAAACACAACAAACAAAAAGTGAAAATACAAAACCCCTACCAAACAAGATGTGCTAGGGGAATGGAAGGCTTTGAAACTCTAAGGACTTGACGAAAAAGGAGGAAATCTCCCCCTCCCTTACTTGTTATAGTCATGGGTAGGTGCTCCAATGGTGGGTATTTTCGGATTTGTTGGAGACTAAAGCTAAAGATATGGTACCAAGGGGAGAAGTGCAGGTGTGTTTGGATATTTAGGAAGTGGTGGTGAAGATGGAGGCTGGAGGTTCATGGTGATGCTAGTGGTGAATCAAAGTAAAGGTGAGAGGAAGGAGATGAAGAGAAATATAAAGTGTGTGGGTTAAGAAGGGAGGTTGTGACTGTTAAGGTCTCAAAGGGTTAGGATTGCATTTTTTCTTGTTTCATTAAGGATAGTGTTAGTATTAGGTAGGGACTATATGGGCTACTAGTGTAATTTGCTCACATAATCATGAAATGGTTAAAATAATTACAATACAACAAATAAAATAACATTTTTTTGCACTATGAATTCAAATAATTTACATAACATTGAATGTCTTGAAACTTTTGGGAAGGAATATGAAATTTTAGATTAGAAAGAGTTCTAAATTTTTTTAAAATGCTCTAGTATTTAACTTTTAAATAATTCAACACAACAACTAACATAAACATGCATTCAAACTATTAAGAGAGGAATGTCTAATTATTTATTATCTAATTAATTAAGAAAATTAATCTCTAATTAAACCATTTAATTTCAATTAATACATAATTATGTCGGGGCATTACAAAAGGGAATTTTAATTTTGGTCCCTAAAAAAAAGTCCAAACATTTCTAAATTTCTTCTGTTTTAGTCTCTATTACGTGTGATTATTGATTAGCACATAGAATTGAATGGCATAACCTTCTGTTAATTAATTCAACATTTAATATAGATAACTTACAATAGAGACTAAAACTATGCATTTTAGAAATGTTTAAACTAAAATCTAACAAAAAAATTTTAACAACCAAAATAAACATATACTGCTACCAAAAACTTACTTGTGTGCATACAATATGTACACAACTTTTATATATCATTTGTTAGTTAGTTATGTGTTACAGTTTGATAAAACAAACTTCTCATAATTATTATATTAAAAACAAATTATGACCTATTATTTTTATGTTTGACAAACATATCATTATTATATAATATAGAATATTATCAATAAAATATTACCAATATTTTTTTCATTTGAATGTAATATTTATTTATTTATTTTAACTTAAATATGCTTTTCATCTTAGAAAAATAAGAGAATCTTGGTTTTGACATTCTTTAAATTTTTTTTGGTTGATGGTATAAAAATATTTTGTTAAAATTAAACCCATACCGTAATTACTAAGAAAAAAAAATACTCTCATTAACCACTCATTAAGAGTGAATAATTATTCAATTAGGTTGAGTATATGGGCAATAGTTATATATGGTCGGGACTAGCATAGTAAGTGAAAACTACGTATGAAGAGTTGAGTGTTGTTTTAAGCTCGATACAAAAAAATAATTAAATCTGTAATAGATGATTCAATAGAATGGTTGTACTTTATATTACTGGACTCTAGTACTTTCTCTTTGTCATTTGTTGGATTCATCATACGTTATATGTTCTCGAGACCGTAATAATTCTTACCAAAAGAATTTGTCCTCCCAAAACTTAGACAGCCGGAGCTTGATTTGGATTTAACACCCAAAAATCATTTGATTTAGATTGATGCTCCAGTCTAACAAAAAGCTAGCATATACAGGATGGTTTGGGTGTTGGCTCCTTCACCTGCTTTCAAGCCAGCAGGAGTACTAGTATAACCATTCCACCTTGGGAGTGCAAGCGCCAATACATGCATTAAATATTGGAGGTTATATTATGAAACCTTTTCAGTGCATAGATGATTAAAAAGCTTTAAGGCTTAGGGTCCCTCATCCCCACCTACTTAACAAAAGCCCAACTAAGTGTCTAGAAGTGATTTCATTACGGGTGGGGTTTGTAGAAACACCAAAACATGGAGTAGCCAAGCCAAAGCCACTAAGAATCCAGGTAAAATAATGTGTATATATTTAGTACAGTGTTTGCGGTCCCTGAAACCAAATGGTTTGGCAGGTCATGTGCTTAGTATGCACGACTTTGCCTCTTTAATAATGTGGACCTAATATTTGTCCTACAATTTCTCTCTCTCTTTTCTTTCTCTGCGTTCCTGAAGAGTAAAAACCAAAGTCCCAACGTGTCTCCAATACCATACTGATTAGATATATGGTCAAATTAACGTAGTTCGAGAAACTGCTTTTGCCCGATTTGGAGGACTTCCATTGCCTTGATTTTCTTTTTTTCTACTGTAAAAGTTCTATTTCAATTTGCTTTAATTCCTTCTCGGGAAAGGAAATCTTAGTAGTTATGGTGATTCCTACACAAGCAAAACCTCAGATTACTAACTAATTTTATATAAACGATTGAGTTGCATCTCATTATAGTCTACAGACTGTGTAACTATTGTTTTCTGAACACATTCCATAAATTCTTTCAAATCTTTTTTTCAAGTTTTGAATCTTACATTATTCCTTTAGAACATTACATCTCTTTCAATCTTCACACCTCCAAAATTCACTCTCTCAACTTCATCTCAAACATGAAATACCTGCACTCTTTAAGAGCGTGTGCAGGGAGAAGCGAATTAGAAAAAGTGATACATGTACACGTTTTGAAGAGTAAACCATTTTCATGCATAACCCTTTTCTAAGACAGACAAACTAATTAATGGGTAGAAAATATTTGTGTTAATTGTCTTCACCCTTCAAACACAATGAAGGGTGTAGAGCCGCAATCACATATATTGAATTAAATTTTGTGAGCACTTTTTTGGTGATAAGAATAAAAGCCAGTTAGGAGGTCTGGTTCAGTTGGTAAAGTAAGTTGTCAAGTACTTAGACTTTATTTAGTACTATAGGATTGGAATTTGGAATACCAACAGAAGCAGACAGTGCCAAACACCCAATTGATATTCATCTCACACATATAAGGTGTATAAAGGGCCAGTATGGCTTAAAGTGAGTTAAGCCAGTTTGTAAGTTATTTTCAACTCATTTTGCTAATAGCTAGATAAGCTAAGTTCATGATCTGGCAATATGTATGTATATGTATATCAAAACAACAAGAAAAAACTTGTATCTAATATCAAAACCTAAACCTCTTCCGCGACTTAGGCTTTGTTTGGGAGTTTGGAGGGGAAGGGAGGGGAAGGGAAGACATTGGAGGGGAAGGAAAGGTGAGGGAAGGAAGGAATTTAAAGGATTGATTCTCCATTTGTTTAAGAGTGCAGGATATTTAGAGAGAAGGGAATTCAGGGAATTGTGGTCTATTTTTATAATTTTACCCTTTTTATAATATTTAATTGTTTTATTTTTATAGAATTAATTATTTTAATTAAAAATACATATTTCTACTGATAAAAAAATAGAAAATTTATAAATTTTTAATTTATATCCTATTGAAAACCCCCCAAAATAGGGGAACTCAAAATGGAGGAAAATGAAGGATTAGAGAGGATTTTAAAAATCCTTTAAACACCTCCCGTTTCAATTAAAAAAACTCACAAACACAATCTAACTCTTTAAATCATTCATCTTCCTTCCCTTCCCCTTCTAAACCCATCTCACAAACAAAGCCTTAGGCTCTGATACCAGAGCGGAGACTTGTTACGGAGAGAAAATAGGGGATACACATATTTAGCCTGCTAGAACTTGTAAATCTTCTTTAATAAGCTTGATTTTATACTCAATAGTTGAAAGACCAAAATATAAGTGATTGATTCTCATACTATTATAAAAACTATATTGTTGTTTTTCTAGTTTAAATATTTCTTTTAAAGTTCTTTTCTAAAGCTGGTTTAAATTCTTAATTAAGTTGTAATCTTAATGAATATAATGGGTACATTTAACAATAGCTTAAAATAGTTTGTTTCTCTGTTATTTTTTGTAGTTTATTTTCCACTAATAAAAATAGATCATATAATTGTTGAAGTAAAGCTTCATCTCCTGGACAAGGATGTGCTTCAAATTCTTCTATAGTTTCTAAAATTCTTCTTTGATGCGTTTTCAATTTTCTAATTGCAATTCTAAATATATATAAAGGAGGCATGTTATCCTCAACTTAAAACTTCTAAAAATGTTTCAAATCTGTTAATTTGAGAATCTATGGTATGAAATATTTCATATAATTCAATTTTTATATTAGGATTATAAACTGGAACATTTTCTACTTGATTTATTAAATTTAAAACTATCGCTTGATCTTTATATAATTGTCGAAGACATTGTCTAAGTTGTAAAGTATAATTCATAAATATAGAAAACTTACAAATGAGATGCTCTTATAAACTTTGGAAACTTTTATTGAATGATGAAGCTGGAGCTTTTACAAAAGGATACGAGGTTTTTCTGGTATTATAATGAGGATAGTGTATACTAACTCTCCAGACTTATTGCTCGTAAGACTCGTTTCTCCGAAAACTCTTATCTCTATCTGTTTTAGACTTTCCTTTTACAGAAGGCTTTCACTTCCTATTACAATAGTAATGCCCCGTGACTCTACTTAGTGACTTATACAATTATAATAAAAAGACAAGTTGTCTATCAGCTTATCTAGAGAATCTTATCCCTTATCTTTTCCTTTTTGACAAATATGATCATTATTACTAGCTTTCATTATTAGAGATGCTCCATGTTTTTTGTCTTGATCCGCTTTTACTGTATGGAGATGCTGTTGAGACTTGCTTTTATCATTATTTCCTTTTTCTTTTTCAAAAGTTTTACTGATCTTCTGTATCTTCGAAATAATTACCCAGGCTAGAATTGATTTCTTCGTCTTGTTCTGATTTAGCTGATATGGCTTTTTGTTCTTGAATTTCTTTTTCTGATGTGGCTGATGCTAAGGTTAATAATTGCTTTTTCTAAGCTAAAAATTGAACTTTTTTTTGAACTTTGATCTTTCTAGATACATTGGGTTATGAGAAGAATAAGACTTCTTGTCATGTAAATAAGATATCCACGCATCAATTGCACTTTTACTAACTAAATTTAGATCAAATACTCTCCACCATCTAACTTTAATGATTTTTAGTAAAAATTGAATGCTTGCATCTTCTACCGTCTTAGCTGAGTCATAATCCCATTGCATAATCCATGTGACACCAAGAAATGAAATGAATGAGATTAGCTTCATTTCTGATACAAATGATGTCTTAGCTTTCCAGTATTCATATCCTATAGCTGTGTTTTTTGGGAAAATGGCTGGAATTGGACCGAAATACAAGAACCATTTAAGAAACCATTTAGAAAATTGTAAAGAAATTCCCTTTTTGAACCAAAAGAACCATGAATGGGGGCTTTGGCTTGGAGAAAAGTCTAATACATTGTGCTAGGCTTCTATATAGTCAAAGTAATTATAATATTGGGGCTCAAACTCTGCTATATTCTCGGGTTTGGAAAAGGCTTTGATTCCAATTTCTCAAGGTTCATACTTATAATATTTTTAGTTTTGAATGGGAAATCTTGCTAGGACATGAGTGACTTCTACAGAATTAGTATCTACTAAGATATACTCATAAAATTTCTGAGTTTGTTAAGGATGAACTGGTAGATAATGAAAGGGTTTTGGAAAGATATGTTTATACATGGTTTTTCTAAGGTAAACCATTCTTTTTCAATAGCTATGACAGGTAAGGAGTGTGCTTTTTCAATATGTAACACCCTAATATTTAACCTAACACACCTAGGACGTATTCAAGTTAATTATTAGTCATTACTCTTTTGTTCCAGTTCATAATTCTAATTTTTAGAAAATACTTAGTGAAAATATGGATAAAAGTTTTTCGAAATAAAAGGTGAAAACGTGAGCTGCGCATGAGATGGACACTATATTCATTTGATTCGTGAATGGTAATTCGAAGCCATACATGCTATGAATAAAATCACAAGATCAATACATAACAACCATCATATTATATATATATATACACACACACACACACACATATGAAATAAAGGTTCTGCCATACACCAAGTAGAATAGTAGCATAAGTACAGTCATTCGAACAGAATACATAGAAAACATAAAATACATAGACTAGAAAACCTCGCCTACTAGAGTGCATCTAAAGTAGATAATCTCAAAAGCAATAGAAGGCTATCATATGCCGACTATACGCACAAGCACTACCAAGACTGCTGCCAACTTCTACTACTGCCTGCCCCAAGGGGGAAGAACATATCCAATCCACTAAGCTAGTTTGGCTAGGGTAGCCAAACGGTGCGCAGGTCGGGCATGGGCTCCACGACGGGGTATTGTCCTCACTCGTCCTCCGCGGATCGGCTGTGTCATGGTGGCTTCACTGCCCTCACCAAACTCCATGGGCACGGTAGGGGAAGAACCCTCGAATGGCACTTGGGTAGCTGAGTCCTCAGATGGATCCGTCTCCGAATGAGCCATGGGGGAATGCGGCACGTACTCCAGGAAGTACCGGATGGCAGAAGCAGTCGGCTGGGTACGGCGAGTCCACTTCTCACGAGGACATTCACACTTAAAGACAAGGTTGTCACCAAAAGGGGAAGCAGGAGAGAACTGAAAGCTGGAAACTGGGTGTGCAAAGGGGCGGTCCATGTATACAAAAAGACGAATGACACAACGATCCATGAAGTAGTATGACCGCTGGGCAGCGTCGTAGTGCATCTCCCACGTGGGTGCATCAATGTAAACCATGAACGTCGCCATCAACCTCTGAAGACGCGATGGAAAGAAAAGATAAAGGGAGTCAGAAACTTGATGAAGAATCTCAGTAGGGTGTCCTTCTATCCTAGTGTCATCATCTACGTCCTCAAGAATATCAGGTTTCATTATGAAATAGTGAGCATGCATAAGGTTCAATTATCAAGTTCTAAAATACCTTTTACCGAGGCCCATTCATTTTAATATGCGTCTTGGATGTCATGAATGCATTATGCCTCATCATGAAATGCATGCCAATGCAAGATGCAACATACTAAATACAAACATAAGTGATACTCATGGATCATAGCGATTATAACATGAATCTATCTTTTAGGTGACCTAGACTATTTCTTTCTCTCATTTGGGGCCACCTTATTATTCTCACCTTTTGAGAGTTTTAGGTTATGAGCTCATACCTCACTAGTCCTCACTAGCATATTCTTATCTTTAAGATAAGTTAACATTCGACTTTTAAGTACGGGATAAGGGGCTAGGATCACCTTTCATAACCTTTAATTCGGGAAGTCCAAAGGATCATTTCCTTATTGGATTACCTCTCATAACCTTTAATTCGGGAAGTCTAGAGGATCATTTCCATATGTTTTATGTCACCTTAGCATTAGCATGTCATGTTAAGATGCAAGAAAACAAACATATCATATAATGTCACATACTTCTGTATTGCTTTAATATATGCATCTCAAATATTCCAAGTGCAATCATATCATGCCACAATAATTCTCATAACTAGCAACTAAGCATGCCAACCAAATCATCACATATACATCCAAGAATATGGGAAGTCATATCGCCTTTTAACTATGCACTTTCATTCCCCTTAATCGGTTAAACTGCTAAAATGGGTAAACCTATCTTTCATAATTATTTCCTTATGCACCTAAGGGATCATTTCCAATAATTCTAATTAATTATTAACCTTAAGAACATTTTAAACAAATCTGGACAGATTTGAGCAGAAAAGAAAACAAACTATTTCGGTTCTCTAGAAGTTACGTTTTTTATCCTTTCTTATTACCGACATTTCCTATTATACTAGAATTAATTTCTAAACCATTTATGAGTGATTCCTATACATTTACTGAGTGGTAAACAATCACTTTTACTTAATTAATACTTGCTGGATAGAACCCATATTTTTTATTTTAAAGAGTCCTAGAGTTCACATTTTCGGTTCTTTCTAGTTACTAGTCTTTCCTGAATTACTAAAAACCATTACCATGCTCATTAAGAACAATTTTTACATGTTAAACACAGTCCAAACAGCATACATCAAATCTGGAAAGGTTTGAATAGAATCTAAAATTTAATTTCCTAAGAACATGTAAAATTACAAAGTAGGCATTTCTAGTAACTAGTCTTTCTTAGAATTAATTCTAGATCAAGAAATACACTTATAATTAACTTTATCCTTATAGGAACACAAATAGTAACCTTAGTTCAGTAGCAAAGGTAGAGAGCTTAATAAATGAATTTTGGTTATGTGAACCATGCTTTAACACTTTAAGGAGAAGCATATATTTCAAGGAAAAGTTGTAAGATACAAACTCCATTTTCTCAAGACAACAATATATCATTTATTAGGACTTTATTCCTTTAAAAACCAAATCATATTTATAAGGATAGATGTTCCATGGACCAAAACCCTCATGCAAGTTGAAAGAGGTGAGTCTTGAGTACTAGATTATTTAGGTGATGGCATAAGCTTAAATATGCAAATGCAAGCCTCATTTTAATCTTGGTTTAATAAGGTGATGGCAATGGAAATATAAATATGATATGCAAGGCTTGAATATAAATATGAGAATGCAAGTTCATTTTTAATCTTTAAGTTTAGGTGATGGCTTGAAATATAAACGTGCTTGACAAGAAGTATAAACATGGAATGCAAGTTCATTTCTTATCTTCAAGCTTTAGGTGACAACTTAGAAATAAATATAAGGTGCAAGGCTTGAATGTAAATATGAAATGCAAAGACTTGAAATATAAATATGAATACATTTTCGTTTATCATTTCTTTAGGTCCTAGGCTCAAGACTCCTATTTTGAGTAATAACTCTAAAACACCGATCAACTTCAAGGTTTGTAAAGTGAATGAATGTCCAATTATTCCTTCAAGTTTTATGCTCAAGACTCCTATCTAGAGTAATCACTCTAGAACACCGACCAACTTTAAGGTTGAAAGGGGTAAGTCTTAAACTTAAGTTAATTAAGTGACAACATAAACATATTATTTTCTTTTTGCTCAAGTAAAACTTTTCAAGAAAAACCAAGTGACAATTTTATTTGCCAAAACTCTTAGAAGTGAAACCTTCAAGCTTTAGAGGTCAAGCAAATGATCATTTGACAACCAACATCCAAGATCCTCATCATCAAGTCGTGATTTTTCAAGAACAAGGCCATTAAGGCCAAAAAAGAAAGGAAAGAAAAAGGAAAGCAAGAAACTGAAATAAAATAAAAGAGGACAAAATCAATATTTCAACATTTCAATATATGATTAACACAAAAGAGAAGAAGGAAAACTTTTTAAAAGAACTCCCTACCAAAGGTATTTTTCTTAGTGAATGAAAGAGAGCTTGATCTTGAGAGGGAACGAGAAGAACAATCTTTCCTTTGGGCAAGGAAATGGTTTTGGCCCCTAAAGAAAAAGAAAGGAAGAAAGGTTTGTCTTGAGTTTTGGTCTTGGGAATGGAGAGGTTAAGTGTTTTAAAGGAGGTTGTGGTTGTGTAGTGGTTTGGGGCTGAGGAGTGGTGGAGGGTGGTGCTCTTAGAGGACTGAAGAAAAAGAAGAAGAAGAAGAGAACCCTTGAGAACTAAAGAGAAAAACTTGAGAATTTTTGAATTCAAGATTGCAAAGGATGAACAAATGGCCTTTGTGGGCTTCTAGTATTTATAGAAAAACTCAACATGAGAGGATGAGGGGGAGGATGAGTGGCCGGCCATTTGGAGAGAAAAGGAAGAGAAAAATATCTCTTTGTGTCCATCATATCATGGTATGGCTAGGTATGGGCTTAAATATGGTTCTTTAAGTGTATTTTAATTGAAATTCAACATGTGATGGAATGAATGGAGGAGGGAGGGAACTGGTTTCATTAAGGGGAAATAGGGGGAGGAAATCTCTCATTTAAATGTGGATCAGGAATGTGTTTAGGAGTAGATTTGGTTAGGCCTTTGATTAGGAATTATAATTAGGTGTTTAGGTGAGAAAGTGAATAATTAAGGCTACTCAAGACAATGTTAAGGAGTGTTCTTGCACAATTAGTGTAAATCCACCTTTATTAACAAGAAATCTCATCACATGACCATTCCTATGATTTAAAGAATTGAATAGAGAAAATACTATTTCAAATTGACATGACACTAATTCTTGAATTAAGAAAAGGGTTTTGAGTTTCTTCAAGCAATCTTTGGCCCTAATTAATATTAAAATTAATTAATCTTTAATTAGAGCTAAATATTGCTTAGGTTTCGTTAATTATGTAATTCAGCTCGTCATGCCCTTAATTAAGGGCAAAATGGTAATTTTTCACAAAAACTTCTGGGATCACTCGGGCTTAAATAGACATTAGACATCCCTTAAAAATGACATTTCAAACTCCCAGGCAAAGTCCTGGTCCAGTTAGGAATTAATTCTTGGTCAATTAGTCATAGGGGCATTTTGGTAATTTTGCATACAGGAAATAAAAAATGAGATTCTTCTACTCTATTAACACACATAAGACACATAGTCCCCATTCAATACTAAAATAGCCCTTTGAGGATGGCCGGGGCCGGTTATCCTCTTTTTCCAGCTAAAAATGGCTTCAGGGGCATTTTGATCATTTGCACACGGGAAAAATTAGGGCGTTACATTACTCCCCTCCTTAAAAAGAATTTTGTCCTCAAAATTCATTACCAACAGCTGGGGATATTGTGCCATCATATCTAACTCCAACTCCCATGTGAACTCCTCAGCTTTTCCCTATCCCCATGCTACTTTGACCAAGGGTACAGTCTTGCTCCTCAGTTGCTTGGCTCCTTTGTCTACAATTCTCATAGGTGGCAGGTTAAACGTCAGGTCTTCCCTTAATTGTACTTGCTCTGGCTCTAACACATGGCTCAGGTTAGACTCATATTTTCTTAATTGGGAAACATGGAAGACATCATGGAGGTTGGACAGATTAGGGGGTAGGGCTATACGATATGCTATGTTTCCAACTCGGTTAAGGATCTGAAACGGATCAAAAAATCTGGGGCTCAATTTCTTAACTGTCATAGCTCGACCTATGCCTATGGTAGGGATGATCCTAAGGAACACATATTCTCTCTCTTGAAATTCTATCGGCTTTCGCTGTTTGTCCATATAGCTTTTCTGTCGACTTTGAGCAATTAGAATCCTATCCCTAATTCTCTTTATTTGTTCCGTCATTTCCCTTACGACATCGGGTCCTAACAGGCTCTGCTCTCCAGGTTCATATCAGCATAAAGGTGACTGGCATTTCATCCGTATAAGGCCTTAAACGATGCCATGCTAATACTTGCATGATAACTGTTGTTATAAGCAAATTCAATCAATGGCAAGTACTTGTCCCAACTCCCTCTTTAGTCCAAAATGTAATGCCCCGATTTTTCTATCTGAGAGGAAAATGATCAAAACGCCCATGAGGTCATTTTCTGCCTGGAATTTAAGGAAAGCCATCCCGGCCATCCTTGAAGGGCCGACTCAATGTTTGAAGGGGATTGGATGATCCTTGAGTGATTTCAGAAACGAAATCTCATTTTCTGCAATTTCGGGTCAAAATAACCAAAATACCCCTATAGCGTTTTTACGCGGGTAAAGGTGCCATTTGAGCCCGGAACTTTCCCCGAAGGTTTAAAACAATGTTTCTACATGTTTAAAAGCGTCTGTTTAAGTCCCGGTGGCCCCGGGCAGTTTTTGTACAAAATTATGATTTTGCCCCTAGAATAGTGTTTTTGAACTTAATGACGTAATCAAGCAAACCTAAGCAATATTAGGCTCTAATTAAAGATTAATCAATTTCCATAATTAATCTAAAGTCAAAATAAGCTATTAAAATTAATTAGAACCTAAAATTGCTTAGATTAAACTTAAATCTCTTTTTAAAACTCAAGATTCCAATCTTGGAATCTTGAATAGTATTTTCTCTTTCCAATTCCTTAAATCATGGAATTGTGTCTAGAGTTGTTTATGAACTAAAATGAATTTATAACTCACTAATGATGCAAGACCACTCCTTAAACATGTCTTGACAACTTTGACTACCCATTTTCTCACCTAAACACTTTCTTACAAATTCCTAATCTTAATCCTAATCAAAGATACACCTAAACACAACTCTAAACCACAATTAAAATGCAAAAAATCCTCCCCCATGGCTGATGCATGTTTCGGCCATCCCTCCCTCAATTCCATCACATGTTGATTTATTTCTCACTCAAAGAATCATGCTTGACCCATACTTGCACCCATACTTGAACCCATACCTAGCTATGCTTCCCATCATGCCTTGAACCATGCCTTGGAAAAGATATTTTTCTCCTCCTTGTGGCTGTAATGGTCGAAGACATTCCCTCCCCAAACACCCCTCATTTGTTTCATTTCTCTATAAATAGCATGCTTGGGTGAACTTGCATCATTTTGGATTCATTTGCTAAGTGTAAGTTTTCAAAGAGCACTTCAAAGTTTTCTTTTTCTCTCAAAGTTCAAGTGTCCAAGTTCTTCAAGTTCTTCATCCTCTTCACTCATCTCAACCTCCAATCACGTGGTAGGGATTTTCTTTCAAGTGTTTCTTTCATTTAAGTTCTTAATCTAGTTATGTGTTTTATGGTTTCTCTTGAATCTTTTTGGAACTTCTTTTCTTCTTCTCTTCCTTCTTCATTTTCGGCCATGATCCTTTGAAAACAAAGGAATGAGAGCTTGATGATGAGGGTTTCATGATGATATTCATCACTTGAACAACCTCTAAAGATTGATCTTTGTTCTTAAGCAAAAAGTGTTTTTAGTTTCTTTCTTTCTTTCTTGAACCTTGAGATTCTTAACTTTGATTTTGATTTAAAATGAGTTAGTGAACTCAGTGATGAGGACTCATGATGTTGGTGTTAATACATCATCAAGATCATAGTCTCTAGAGTTTCAAAATGGATCTTTTCTTGCTTATGATTTCGGTTCCTTCCTTTTTCTTTTCTCAAGATTTCGGTTTCTTTCCTTTTCTTTCCTTTTCTTTCCTTCATGATTTCGGCCAACCAACTTGGGTGGTCCAACATGATAGCTTGATTATGAGAGTTCTAGATGGAGACTTTTTGTTCACCACAATGAAACCTCTAAAGCTTGAGTTTTCATAAAAATGTTATATAGCTCACTTGTGGTTTAATTCTTTAGAAATGTTATCTTGAGTTCTAAGAACTCTAGACCTCACTTTATCTTCTCATGATGAGTTTGGGTTAAGGTTTAAATTTTTCTAAAGTCTTGAATGAGCTCTAATAAGATATAAATGAACTTACATATTTATTTTGAGGTTGCACTCATGTTTATATTCTTGCTTTGCATCTTTATTTTCAAGTCATCACCTAAGGACTCAAAGATTAAAACAAGACATGCATTATCACCTAATTAATTCTCAAAGCCTTTCTATTTCGGCCTTAAAGTTGATTGTTACTGGGCCTAGAGCACTAAAATAAAGAAATGAACTTGCATTGCATATTTATTTCAAGTCTTGCATTTTTACTTTCAAGCCTTGCATATTTACTTCAAGCCTTGCATATTTACATTTCAAGCCTTGCATATTTACATTTCAAGCCTTGCATATTTATTTCCAAGTCTTGCATATTTACTTTAAAGTTCTCACTTTACCTTGTAATGAAGAATAAAAATGAAGTGCATAGCATGTTTATATTTTGTCATCACTTAAGAACCTTAGAGCTCAAAGACTTACCCATTTTATCTCAAGTTAAAGTTCAATATGGAAGCATTCTTTGAATGTATAATTTCGGCCAAGTAATAATGATGAGCTTGGAATGAGTCTCATCTAGTTACAAGGGCCAACAACCTATGTTCTAGGATTTTCTTTAAGCTTGATGAGTTTTATAAAGTTATGACTAACAAGATTTATGATTTTAATCCTCTTCTAAAGAAGAATTAAATTGGTTACTGACCTAAGATTGTTTTTAGCCTCTTGATAAAATAAAATGGTTTGCAAAGAGTTTTAGAAGTCCTAAAATGATTCTAAGGGAAACTAGCAACTTATATGCTTTAGAAATGTCAAATTATGTGTCTTTTTGGACTTGAACAGTTCAATTCTGCCTTGATGTGTTTGTTGTTGTATGATGATGTTTTGATGTGTTAGAATGTGTGAAAATGATATATGATGAGGTAGGAACACTTCTATGCATGTTAGGAGAGAAACTAGCTTCATAGAAAAATCGTAAAGTTGGAATTTAATGTGTGTTTAACCCCCTTCAATCCTAATCAATGCCAAAAATATTTTAGTATGATAACAACCAGTTTAGGATTGATTAATCATGAAAAATTTGGTTACATTTGAAGTAGGATTGAATTTTAGCACCTATAGAGAAACTAGTAACTAGAAAATCATAAAAGTGCAATTCTAGAACTCTTAGAACATTTAATTTCTGCATTCTGTCCAGCAACCTCATAATATGGCAAACATGGTTTATAATTAGTTCTTAGGCATAGGAATGCCTCATAATTGGTTTAGATTTAATTTCTAGCACCTTAGGCGAAGACGGAACCAAGAAGGGTCTAAAACGTAAAGTTCTAGAACCCCGTAATCATAGATATATAACTCTGCCCTTGGAGTATGGTGCTGCCCGGATTTATTAAAGAACATAAATGATAGTAAGATTGTTAGAAGAGAATCCTTAGGTGCATAAGAGGTTGATAGAGAATGATAGAATAATTACATCTTAAGTTTAAGGCCCGTAAGGGTCAAAGTATAAGATACCGTAGGATCAAGAGCATAATGAGTTTCAATATTACATGTGAATGTATGTTCCATTTGAGAATGATTATGTCAACATATGAATTTATGATTGAGGATACATGTTCTATTTGTTTATGTGGCATAAAGTAAATTTGGAAGAAATCCGACGTGCTGTTATTATGCTACTGAATTTCTAACAAATTTGGGGACTTAGAAATTTTTTGAAAAACCTATGAGATTTTCCTTATAAGATATGAGGTACTAAGATGAGTTCTTGGATGACACCGGTTCAGCAGAGCACCTCCAAAAAACTCATGTGACATCGGTACCAAGATATATTCTTGGGTGACACCGGTTCGGCCGAGCATCCCCAAGAAATGCCCCCTAGCCCATACTAGATAGTCGGCATTATGATTATGATACACTTATCGGGATTGATAAGTAAGAACTAGTGACGACTAATTAGGTATGAGCTCATAACCTAGAGATGTAACACATTCTGGGTGACACCGGTTTGGCCAAGCACCCCCAGAATGAATGTCTTTTAGGGTGGCCCCATGAGAAAGTAAAGTATGATGATTATGTCACAAAGTTTTCCCCACATGAGATTTCAATTGCCACTTTATGCCACCATTATGATGCTTCTTGATGATATGATTGATGTCTTTGCATTAAGTAGTGCCATGCATACATCCTTTACTATATTGCATCCATGACATTAAGATTCATTCTAAAATGAACGAACCTTAGTTAATTATATTTTAAAAGCTTAAAAATGAGCTTAACGCATGCTCACTTATTTTATACACTAAACCCAAGGTTCCTGAGAACGTAGATGATGACACTTAGGTAGTAGGAGGCCCTACTGAGATTTTTTAGCAAGATTCTCACTCCCTCTGTCTTTTCTTTCTGTCACGTCTTCAGATGGCGACGTTCGTGGTTTTTGTGGACACCCCGATGTGGGAGGTGCACTATGATCCGGACCACGGATCATAACATTTTGAGGGTCAGTGCACAATTCGTGTCTTCATGTTCATTGGAAGACCCTTCGCTCACCCTGTACATACCCATCGCTTTTCCCTGACAGCACCCTACGGTGACGATGAGTGGGTTTTTGAGCACGCACGTACGCATAACGAGAGAGTGCTCCATATGCACACCGCCGCTTCAGCCATGCGCAACTGCCCCGACTATATGCCCCAGACATACTTCTCAGAGACCGACCCGTCAGAAAACCCGCCTACCCATCTGTACAGCGAGAGCTCTGCCCCCACTCCACCACTGATGAGAGAGGGCAATGAGGACACCGTGACTCAGCCTTGGATAGCACGACGACCGGAGATACGGCCACGTTGTGGGGGTCTCTCCCGATCCTCGCTTCGTCTTTACACATCGGATGAGCTCGCCTAGTTTGCCGGGTATGTGCCTCGCTCGTGGGATGGACGTCAATAGGAGGTAGCGGATAACCGACGGAGTACCCAAGCTAGTGCACACGCCACTTAGATGAGGATAAACCTTCTTTTATTTAAAGGTTATCCCTTTAGTTGCACTGGGTAGGGGAGTTTTGGTTTTATGCTTTTCGTCGCACTTTCCTTTATATTTTCTTTTTAGATGTATTCGCTTCATGTTGTACCAAACTAAGTCTCGCCTTTCTTGGATGGGCATGATATATATATATATATATATCTACTTATGCAGTTTGCTATATCTACTTATGCTTATGCAGTTTGCTATATCTACTTATGCAGTTTGCTATATTATTCTGTGCATTTACGTGTTTCATGATAAGGTGTTTATGATGTGTTTATTTGGATTGCGTTTCATTCCTTTCATGCTTCATTGTTCGTCAAGTCGCGCGGGTCTCACTTTGCTTTTATAATTCAAAAAAAAATTTACCAATATTTTCCGCTAAGTATTTTAAAGTAAAAAAGGAAACTATGACGTAATAGAGTAATGATTAACCTAATTATGTTCTAGAGTATTGGGTTAAAAATTAGGATGTTACACAAAACACACGCTCTCAGCATGTCTTCTAGTGTTTGGATGATCCTCTCAGATTGCCCATCCATTTGAGGGTGGTAAGCTGTGCTCAAACACAGTTTTGAACCGAACACCTTTTGAAAAGCTCCCCAAAATCGTGACTTAAATCGTGGGTCTCAGTCCGAGATTATCATCAACAGTACTCCATGTAATCTTACAATCTCTTGAATATATAACTGAGCTAGCCTATCCAAGGAGTAAGTTACCTTGATAGGTAAAAAGTGGGCTGACTTGGTTAGTTGATCCACTATTACCCATATGGCATCATGAGCAGCTTAGGTCCTCGATAGCCTAGTCACAAAATCCATGGAGATACTATCCCATTTCCACTCAGGTATTGACAGGGGTTGTAGTATTCCAGAGGGTTTTTGGTGCATAATCTTCACCTTCTAATAGACTAAGCACTTACTTACCCAGTTGCTCACATCCTTTTTTAACCCAGGCCACCAAAACATCTTCTTCAGGTTCTGATACATCTTGGTGGTACCAGGGTGAATGGTAAAATGGCTTTTATGGGCTTCTTCCAGAATCTCTTTCCGGAGGTCACCACTTGTCGGTACACAAATCCGGCCTTTAATCCTCCATATGTCATTGACATCTTGTGCAAAATGTTTTCACTTTCCATTCTGTACTGCCTCTAGAGTTTCCCGAAACTCCTTATCCTCTTGTTGGGCTTGAGTGATCCTCTTCCTAAAGTCACTCGTCACACTAAGATGACATGGATTTATGCTCTTAGTGGTCAAGGTCCTTCCTAAATTTAGGTCTCTAAACTTTTCGATCAGCTCAACTTCCTTGACCATCATGTGGGATAGGTGTAATGATTTCCCGGTTAAGGCGTCGGCCACTACATTGGCCTTGCCAGGGTTGTAGTTCAACCCAAAATCATAATCCTTTAGAAACTCCATCCGCCTTTTCTGTCTCATGTTTAGCTCCTTTTGATCAAAGAGGTACTTCAGACTTTTATGATCTGAGAACACCTTGAACCTCACTCCGTATAAACGGTGCCTCCACACCTTTAGAGCGAACACTACGGCGGCTAACTCTAGGTCATGGGTGAGGTAGTTTGCCTTGTGAGGCTTGAGTTGCCTAGACGCATAGGCCACCACTTGCCTATTTTAGATCAACACACATCCCAATCCTTTCCCGGAAGCATCCCAATATACCTCAAAAAGTATTATGGGGTCAGGCAATACTAAAATTGGGGTTGAGGTTAACTTTTGTTTTAACTCTTGGAAGCTCTTTTTGCACTCTGGAGTCCAAGTAAAAGAGGCATTCTTCCTAGTAAGTTTGGTCAAAGGTAAAGAAATCGGGGAAAATCCTTTCATAAACCGACGGTAATAACCTACCAAACCCAAAAAGCTTCTAACCTCTGTTACCGTGGTAAGTCTCTCCCAGTTCATCATAGCCTCTACCTTACTAGGGTCAATAGCAATACCTCCTTTTGACACTATGTGCCCTAAAAGCTTTACTTCCTCTAACCAGAATTCACACTTGGACAGCTTGGCATATAGTTTCTTTCCTCTCAGGGTCTCCAACACTATCTTTAAATGACATTCATGTCTCCAACACTATCTTGGAGTAGATGAGTATATCATTTATAAAGACAACCACAAACTGATCCAAATAGAGTCTAAAGATCTTGTTCATGTTGTCCATGAACACGGCCAGAGCATTCGTCAGTCCAAAGGACATCACGGTAAACTCAAAGTGGCCATAATGAGTGTGAAAGGCCATTTTTAGTATATCTTCATCTCTCACTCTAATTTGTGATATCCTGACCTCAAATCGATCTTAGAAAACACTGTTGCTCTTCTCAACTGATCCATCAAATCATCAATCCTAGGCAAAAGGTACTTATTTTTCACTATTACTTGGTTTAATTGTCTATAATCAACACACAACCTCATGCTCCCATCCTTCTTCTTTACAAACAATGCTGAGACTCCCCACGGTGACGCGCTGAGTCTCACAAAATTCTTCTCTAATAAATCCTCCAACAGGGTTTTTAACTCAGTGAGTTTCGTAGGGGACATTCTATAAGGTGCTATGGATATGGGTCCCGTTCTTGGAAGTAATTCTATTGAAAATTCTATCTCCCTAACGGGGGAAACTCAGGTATCTCATCTGGAAATACTTCGAGATAGTTCCTCATAATAGGTATCTCATCAAAGTTTTACTCAAAGTCCACATCACTAGTGACCAAAAGAATGTATACCTTATTCTCTTCCTTACCACGGTCTATTTCTACAGCATTTATGTACTGTGAACACCTGATTTTGTCCGATCTTTTAATGATAAAATCCAAAAAAATTTACATCTAGTCTACCTCTTTTCATTTTATTTTATTACAGTTTCATTAATTATTTCTTTCGAAAAAATAAAAATTTTACTGTTTGTTTTTTTCATTTTCTTTGTATTTCCAAAAAAAAAAAAAAAGATAGAGGAGTCACGAGCTTCGGTCTTCGGATTCCTTTTCTTTGCCCGATTCAATCCGTGAAGCATGGGGATGAGAGTTTTTGTTTTTAAATAAAATTGGTGGAGAACATCATGATGATGTTGTCTCTCCACTACCTGTAAGATGTTAAGTTTCATTTCGGTGATGAGCTGGACAAAAAAATGGTTTTGATTAACAACTCTATATAGGTAATCATCAATGAAAAAAAAAACGGGGGAGAATGGTAGACAGAAGGTAAAAAAAATTTTGAACAAGAACAATCACCAAGTTTCAAACACATACACAGAGATCATAAAAGATTCAAAGAAAATTGAAAGGAGAACCTGCAAGAAATTAGAATCCCAATCCAGTTATACAGTCCAGCAAATATAATTCAGTAGCAGGTAAACTACAGATCATCATCTTCATCAGTTTTTTTTGTTTTAAAAAAAAAAAAGGAAAAAAAAAGAAAAGAGGATACAGGGGGCCGCGGCCACCCTTCACTGCCGCGGCCCCTCCCCCTTCACCTCAACCCATCACCATCATCTCCCCCTAGCTCGTCAACTCCACCCTATATGGAGCTTGTTGACCACCCTCTTCCATCACAAAAGCCAGCCGCGTCTCCTCCACGAACCTGTGCCACCTACCTCAGCCTGAAGAACTTGAAACCACGTTTGCTCCGTGCCTGTCATCATCACCCCCTTGAACCCCATGACCGCCACCTCCATCATCGTTCCCTTTTTCCAGTTTCGTGGTCACTTCCTACAACCTGTCAACCTCTCTTCCTCATTGGAATAGCCATGGCCACCACGCACTCTCTCCGCCACCAATCGGTCTTCCTTTGAGACGCGTGAATACCGCCGACCCACATCTCCGCCTCCTGCATCCGCGATTGCCTAGAATAGCGCCTGGCCGTTTGAAGAGAAGCATCGCGCCTCCACCTGGATCCACGTCCTCCACCAGCGGCCGCTCCTCCTTCTTCCACCATGCCACACCCACCTGGAACCCACCGTGGTTGGGCCAGCCTTCCTCAGCCTTTTGCTCCTCGCGCTTCCCATCCCTTTGGCCGCGGCGCCTTGGTGAAGCTCCTCCATGCGCCGGTGACTCTTTGCTCCTTCTTGCTGACCAAGACCTCCATCTCCCTCATCGCCGCGGCCATGTGCAGCCTGAATGGCTGGATCTCCATCTCCCTCTCTTCCCTTCTTTCCTCGGATTCTCTTTCTCTCACTCTCAGTATTTCTCTTTCCGCGTAAAAAGAAAAGGAATTACTTTGTTTTTTTGAGTGAGAGTGTGTGAACCGTGTGTGTTAGTGAGTGTGTTAGTGAGTGGGTGCGTGTGAGAGAGTGAAAGCGTGTGTGTGTGCGTGTGAGAGAGTGAGAGAGCCTTGAGAGTGTGAGTGAAGGCGTGTGTGTGTGCGTGTGGGTAATAATATTTTATTTTTATTTATTTCAAATTTTAAAATTTGTTTATTTAAATTTGATTTTATTTGGGTTTAGTTTTTAATATTCTAGTGAAATGAATAAATTAGTTTCAAGATATGTAATTATGCAAAACAAAATGAAAAGAGTGATTTAATTATTTCGTTTACTTTAAGTGAAGTTAGTGTTAAAGTTTTATTAGTTAAAAAAGAATAAAAAATAGTAATTAGAATCCTTATGTTTGTTAACCGTTTGTATATGTTTTGTTTATTTATGTGTTTGTATTCATAAGTTAATTTTCCCTTTTATGTTTAATTTTTTTTTTTGCTTAATTTAATTATGGCGTTTATGAACTAGTTTTTTTTTAGTTTTATTATTTTATGTGTTCTTGCTTTGAATTATTTATGTATTTATTTATTTATTTATTTATCTATTATTGTTTTCATTATTGTTTTTTATTTAATCGTTTTATAGATTTATAATTTTTGCTTAAGTTATTTTTATAATTATATTTATGGATGTGTTTTAGTTTATGTCTCTATCATATCTATGTATTATGTTTTTATCTTGTCAATTTCTGTCAAAATTATGGTTTTGTCTAAAAATGAAATAAAACGAAAGGAATGATTTAATTATTTCTTTGATTTGAGTGAATTTAGTGTCAATGTTTCTTTTAATTAAAAAAAGAAGAAAATGGTAATTACGACCCTTATTTGTTTATTTAATTATCTTATCCATTTTGTTTGATTGTATGATTATGTTTACGAATTAGTCTTCTTTTGTTTAATGTTAATTATTTATGTGTTTTGTTCAAATTATTGGTGTAATTGTGTTTATGTTTTTTTTAGTTTATTTATTTCATATGTTTAGGTGTTTTGTTTAAATTAATTGTGTAACGGTTTTTAATGTATTTTTGCCAATTTCAGTTAAAAAAATATTAAAATGTTTTTTTATGGATTTGGATTTAAATAAACAATTGAATAAATTTGCTTTACAAAAATTTGAGTTAATTAATCTTTTTTTTAAATAGGATTAATTTAAGTGTGACGGTTTGTTAATTCTATGTCCTGGAATATTTTAGCTGCGACGGCTTGATATTCAAAGTCTTTTCAAAATGGAGTTAATTTGACCGCGACGGTTTGTTAACTTTATGTTTTAGAATATTTTAACTATAATGATTGATATTCTAAAACTCCCTTTCAAAATTAGATTTTCATAATATTATTTTGTTTGTAAATATATTATTATTACTTTGTTTTTTTTATATTAATTTGAGGTAAACCATTAAATTATAAATATCTCTTTTTAAGAATAAAGTTAATTTGACTGCGACGGTTTGTTAACTTTATGTTTTTAGAATATTTTAGCTGTGACAGCTTAATATTCTAAAATTATCTTCAATTAACTTTTCACCATTTAATTTATTTATAAATGATTTTCCTAAATTTTTTATGCTATTTATGTATTTTGTTTTATTTATAAGTTCTTTTTCCTAATAATTTTATGTCAAAATACTTTATTTAACTCTTGTTATTGTAGATAAAGAGTTAATTTATCCGTGACGGCTTGTTAACTCGATATTTCGGTCATTTGAGTTGTGATAGCTTAATGACTCGAAAATTTTCCCAAAAATATTTGTTTTTCTTTTATGTTCTTTATAAAAAATAAAAAATCAATTTTCTTTTTTCTCTTATTTGTAAATATTTGTAATTTATATACTTATTTTCGATTTAAACTTGCTCATTTATTTTAATTGTCTTGAAATAGAAAATAAGTGTTTGAAAAAGGTTATTTATTTAGTTTGCACAGTTAATTAAAGGTACCGTCCAAGGACGGGTGTACTAGGGTGCGTGGGATTAAATTCCTGCCCTTCCCTATACATAACCGACTCCCGAACTCAAACTGGTTTCAAAGATCATTATTTTTAAAGATGGGTTTTCCAACGTTTTCCCAATTTTAAATAAACTTGGTGGCGACTCCAATATTTTCAAACGAAATTTCTCTTTTTCGCCGTCCCCGTCGCGATCCCGGTTGCGACAGATGGCGACTCCACTGGGGATCTCCAAGAGAGTCAAGCCTGTTTTAATTAGTTGTGCAAATTAAATATAACCTTTTGATGTTTGTTTTCCTTTTCTTAGCTTACTTTGTCTAATATTTTCTTTCTTTATGCTTTGCCTCTTTACAGAATTCTACATTTCATGTGTTTTATAGCTCTGTTTGTTAAAACCTTAGGGTAGACGATTGTTACTGGATGTTGTCTGCGTTCGTTTGAGTTGTTTTTGCAGGTATTAGTCATGGGTAGTCTTAGGATTTCAGGTTTGTATGCTCTCTTCACACACAACACTTACACGATAATCACACGAGTGGGGCCCTATGCAGTGCGAGTGTAACTTGAGATAGGAAAGAGATTGTGTAGCGGTAGCCATTTTGGATGTTCATCCTGTTTGGTTATCGCGAAAATCTCATCTAGAGTGTGATTCTTTCATGAATCCCCTACATCTAGCGGTTCACCTGCTGTTGTGGGTAACGTTCTGAAATGAATCTTAACTCTAGAGGCCATAGAACTCTGAGAATATAGACCCACCCAGTGAAAGTGTTCACAAGGTAGAACGACCATAGGACTATAGAATTAACCTCCAGAATTTACCTCACATAGGACACAAAGAGAGCGTGCATTTTCTTTAACTCCTTTACTTTTGTACATATTTTCCTATCATGGTTCTTTGTACATAATTTCGGTTCATTTCCTAAATTGTTTACTATTCCTTCTTTCATTTAAATCAAATTTTTATTACGGCAGGTTTGTTAGAAAGTTGAACTGAAATCTTATTGTGAGTATCTTTGGGAAAATGGAAACAAATATGAGACCAGACAGTCAGAAAGGTGAAAAGTTGAAAAGAACTCTACGTCTAAAAGCCAAGACACCTGACACTAAAAGCTTGAGGTCTTTGGGTCAATTGCTGAAGCTACCACAACGCTTGTCTCTCACCAGAATATATGGAAAGATTTTGAATCTCTTAGAAGTGGAAGAGCAAGAAGAAGCAATCACAGCACTGGCACAGTACTATGATCCTCCGCTCCGATGTTTCACTTTTCAAGACTTCCAACTAGCACCTACCGTCGAAGAATTTGAGAAGATTCTGGGGTTACCACTAGAAGGAGAAAAACCCTATCACTACCAAGGCCATTATCTTTCTTTACAAACCCTATCAACTGTCCTAAGGGTAGGTGTAAAGAATCTGCATGAAGTACAGAAATGTAGGAATGGGACCTATGGATTCTCAAGAGATTACTTGGAAGAGCACATGCACCATCTAGCACAAGCAGAAGATTGGGATACTCTTGCAGATGTACTGGCCCTCACCATCTACGACCTTTGTCTTATTTAGAACATTGAAGGCCTTGTAGACTTTGCTGCTATTGGCGTATTCCTTGCTCGCAAGTTCCATGGCCATAATCTGTTCGACCCTCTGGCGGATGTTTATTGTACTCTGAACTTTTGCCATGAGAGAAATGGTAAGAGAATTACATCTTTGTTTACCAATGCTATATGTGTGGGTTACTTCGCACATATTCCAGAGGAATTACAAGGCACCTTGTCCGATTGAAGACCTACGAATGTATAATATTAAGAAAAAGAATGGACAAGAGTGGGCTCAAGACCTGGCCAAATTGGATGAAAAGATGATACGATGGTATCCTTGGAGGGAGGAGGGTCAAACTCTGATTTATCAGTGCGGAAGCTTTCCAAATGTACCTCTCATGGGTACCCGAGGATGCATAAACTACAATCCTGTCTTGGTGTTACGCCAACTTGGTTATCCCATGATGGGACCTCCTTACAAGCTATGATTACTCCGTTAGTCTCATATTATCAAGACTCCAAAGACATTGACCTATTCCAAAAGATCCGGTCACTTTGGAACAAGGTTGTCAAGAAGGGAAAAGAATTAGGAGTCAGGAGTTGTGCTGTGAAAGAAAGTTATCATCAATGGGTAAAAAACAGGGCTCAAGAGATCAAGCTGCCCTTCAAGGTCATAACTGTTACTCCTCTGGACAATGCATCAACTTGGGGTTTCCATGAAAATGGAGAAATCAAAGAAGTGAAGGAGAAGCTAGACAAGGTTGAACAAGAAAAGGTACAAATAGAAGCTGAGTTGAAAAGTGTTCGCCATAACTACACGACGTTAAAACGAGAAAGCACTGAAAAAGATCAAGTTCTAGAAGGAACAAGCAAGAAATTGAAGATGGGGCATGAACACATGATGAAAACCAAGGAATGCCTCAAAGCTGCCAACAAAGAGCTTGGACTTCGGAGGCAAGAGCGTGACAAAGCGCTAGCTGAAAATCAACAATTGAAAGACACCTTGAAAGGCCAAAATTGCTGAAGAAGCTGCATTAAAAGGCCAAGAGCAAATGAAACAACAAATGGAAGAATTGAACAATGAATACCAAGGGAAGATTGGAGAACTGAGCCAACACATGAATGATGAGATCATGGAATATCAGGTTCTTATTTGGAAGAAGAAAAGGAAAGAGTTGCAAGTTTGGATTCCGAAATACAACATCAGAACCACATTATTCATGAGCTGAAGACTCGCTTCTCAAACTTGGCAGGATTGGCTAATGCGGCCATAGAAGATGTTCCAAGCTATTTAGGATTGGCTGAACAAGGAATAATCCCTTTCAAGACCCCAATTGAGATTTGTAATTTTGTTGACTCTTTGTAGAGACTTGATTGGGAGAATGAAACAAATGATTCTTTGAAAGATGTTGAGAAAAGCCTTTATGGCTTCATGATGTATTTTCTTTTCTCGTTTTGGAAGTGAATGTAAAACAAAAGGGGACAATGGGTACAATATCCCTTTATGAATGAAAAATCCTTGTTTCTCTGCATTGTGTTGGTCTCATGGCAATACCCATGACTTAGTACTTTTGAATGAGGCGTTCTAAGCAACACTTATCATCAAAGATACTCACATCAAGACTCAGCTCGATCATTTCTAACCAATAGCTATGTTTTTGTCTTTTCCTTTTCACTAAAGTTTGTTTTTAATAGGTAAAAATCCATCACAATTGGGCGCCCAAGGAAAACCGATACCGATCAAACTCGAATTCACAATACCAGAGCCCGGACCAAAATGGCTGGAGGGAATGGTGACACAGAAAGGGGTATCCCAACCACAACTACTTCTGGAGTAGGAAGAAATCTGAGCGATGAAGTTGATGCGGTGAGAGGAAAACTCAATGAACTATCAAACAACCAAGGAAGATTGGAGGATATGATGCGGGCCATACAAGAATCACTTAACCTATTGGGAGCTCATTCAGCAAATGTGCAACCAAATACCACGACACTGGGTATGCACAGTGCAGCCAGGGTGCAGCTCTAAATGTCACTGTAGGGATGAATGATATGGGTGAAATCCCGAATAACCTCCATGGGCAACCACCGCCCACAATACCATTGGTAATCCCTATTGGAGAAGGTTATCGTTCCTTGGAAAATGTGCAAACTCATGAACATGGGCATGTTACCCCTGTCTGGGAGCAACCTCGTGTGGTCATCCAGAAGCAACCATCCTCCTCAGAAAATAGTCGTGCAGAGGCAGAAAAAGAAAAGTTCAAAGAGGAATGGATGGAGAAGATTCAAGAGCAAATTCGGGCTATTCAAGGACCTAGCCCCTATGGGTATATGGAGGTTGAACAACTCTGCCCTTCTACTGATGTAGTAATCCCTAGGGACTTCAAGGTTCCTGACTTCTCAAAATATGACGGGACGGGTAATCCTTTTTTTCACTTGAAGAGTTATTGTACTAAGATGGCGATATGGTCAAAGGATGAAAAATTCCTCATCAACTTCTTCCATGAAAGCCTGACTGGACCTGCTCTGGAGTAGTACATTCAACTAGACCACTCAAAGAGTTTTAGCTGGAGAGAATTGGCAGATCTGTTCATGAGCCAATACAAGTTCAATCTTGAGGTGGCACCTACACGGGAGCAATTAAGCTCTATGCAGAAGAAGAAGGATGAATCATTCAAGCAATATGCACAAAGATGGAGAGCCTTGGCTGCCCAAGTTCAACCACCACTCATCCCAACTGAAATGTGTTCTTACTTCTTGGGAACCTTGGGATCCCCTTACATTGGGGCAATGGCAGGAGGCGACATACAAAGACTTCTACGAGTTGATAGCTCACTGGAGAAAGAATTGAAAGCTTAGCAAAAGCCGGCAAGCTTCCCATGAACAATGAAGACACTAGAAAGAGTTTCCTACCCAGAAGAAGGAAGGCGGATGTGAATTATGTGCATGGTCAGCAATCCTTCGTCCCACGATACACACCAACCCAACCACGATCATACCAAGCCTCTATCCCTCATTACCCACCATACCAAGCCACACTAACCGCAAACACTGTTCCATACTCCCAACCCCAAGTTAACAACCTCCACATAAGGCCATACCAACCAATCCGTCCAACATACACCCCAAAGACTCGACCAAATTTCCAAAACCAAAACCGTGTCGATTCCCCAACTTCCAACCTTTCCCAAAGTTATCCATTTCGAATGCCGACCTGTTTCAAAAGCTAGTTGATGCTCATCTGATCTCGGCATATCCTGTGCACCCATTAGAACCACCATACCCAGCTTGGTACAACCCAAACCTGACCTGTAAATACCACATGGACATAGCAGGGCATTCCATTGAGGATTGCGAAGGTTTTAAAATAGCAGTAAGAAGGTTAATTGCTTGCAGGAGGCTAGACTTTCAAGAAGATTCAAAGCCGGACATTGTTAATAACCCGATCCAAAACACGAAGGAGGAAGTCGTGTGAATGCCTTGGAGGTAGAAGAACCTCTAGTTAAGAAGGTTATGAGTCTCCGAACTCCTATGGAGAAAGTGTTCAATGGTTTGAAGGAGGCGGGGTACCATATCGCAGCATCTGCATCCATGATAAAAGAGAATGAGAAAGATGATATAAGGTCGAGCTGCATATACCACTCTGGAGGTTTTGGTCATGACATAGAAAGTTGTTGGGATTTCAAAGTTTGAGTACAAGAATTACTCGACCTGGGTGTGATTCAAGTGAAGCAATCGAATCTTCTGAAGAGGTGAATGTGATCGATCGTTTCATACTCGCATCCCTCCTTGAATCGAGCTCGAAACCAGAGAAAGTGGTGATCACCGTGAAGAAACCAGCACCATTCAGTTACAAGAATACACACGCTATCCCTTGGAACTATGAAACTAATGTGGAGGCAAATGGAGATATAGGGGAAACCTCGAAAGCCCAAGTGAAGTGATAAGCGGAGGTAAAAGGAATAACAAGAAGTGGAAGAATTTACGGACCCGGAGAATTGGAAAAAGGAAAGTTTGTCGAAGAGGAGAACGTGGGAAAGGGTTTTGGTTCGGAAAGAAGGGGAAGAGAAGAAAATGAAGAAGAGGAGTTCCTGAAGATCATGAAACAAAGTGAGTACGACATACTAGAGCAATTGAAAAAGACTCCTGCTAGAATCTCCCTGTTGTCACTGATTTTGTCGTCTGAATCTCATCAAAAAGCAGTGCTAAAGGTTCTGAAAGATGCTTATGTGAAACCGGATGTCTCGTTGGAGAATATGGTAAACATGGTGGATCCGGTAAAGCGTGTCAATATGATCACTTTCTCAAATGAAGAGATCGTATCACAGGCCAACCCACGAGCACTGTATATAACCCTTAAATGCAAAGGCTATATAGTGCCCAAAGTCCTCATTGACGGAGGGTCAGGACTAAATGTTTTGCCGGCGTCGACCTTAAGCTACTTGTCAGTAAGCAAGGACGACATTTCACCACAAATGATGATCGTAAGAGCTTTTGATGGAGCAAAGAAAAACATCCTGGGGGAAATAGTGCTGCCGTTGGAGATCGGCCCAAGCGGATTTGAGGTTCTATTCCAAGTGATGGAGATTGAGTCTGATTACAATATGCTACTGGGAAGACCATGGATTAACAATGTTGGTGCTGCTCCTTCAACCTTGCATCAAAAGGTTAAATACATTGAAAATGATTCAGTCATTACAATCCATGGAGAGAAGGAAATCATTGTATCTAAACCTGTCTCACTTCCATATGTTGAAAATGTGGAGTTAGTGGAAAATAGCTTATGGCACAGTCTGGAGGTGGTAGAAATTTGAAGCAAGAGCAGAATGGGTTCCCAGGGCAAGATGTCAATCGGATAGTGGCTCATATCATGACCAAAAGTGGTTATCTTGCGGCAAAGGTGGGACCACGGTTGCAGGGTATCAAGACACCTCTACCTATCTCAGGGAAGCCTAACCGATTTGGTTTAGGATATGAGGCATCATTGGAGGAGCAGATCAAGACCATGGCTTTTGAGCAAAAGAAACCAAAAGAGAAGATGAAGCAGATCCCTCATCTGAAAGAGACATTTCCTTATCCGGCTGAAGTGATTGCGGCTGAAGAAAGTTATGAAGCTAGCTGTTGTGCAACCATCAATGTGGTGGATGTCGAGAAGCCTGAAGAATGCAACAATGCTTATGTTGTTAACCACGATGAGATGCTGATGAATTGGGAAGCCGAACCAGTGATTGATGTTGTTACTTCAAAGTAATCATTTGGGATTGTATTGATTGTATTTGCTTTTATGTATGCTACTTTGAGACATCATTTGAATAAACTTGCATGTTTATCCAGCATTTTTTCTCTTTGCCGTCCGTTGTTCTTTTTCTTTATCATTATTTCCTCAAACCATTAATTTGTGTCTTTCATTATTATTTTACCCATTATTTGTCTTGGCATTCCAACCCACCACAATTACTTTCCAGGGATTTAAGTATGAGAGTCTTGCCACATGAAAGGGATTTTGAAGGCCAATCAATTGATTCTCTTACTGCACTTGATTGCGATAGCTATGAATCTGAAGAAGATGAAGAAACTGTTGAGAGATTTTCAGGGTTACTAGAACACATGGATAAAGGATTTGACTTAGACAATGAGGTGATCGAAGTAATTAACATGGGCACCGAAGAAGAGAGGAAAGAGCTGAAAATAGTGGAGAATCCTGAGCGAACAGAAATGATCGCCTTGTTCGAAGAATATCTGGATATTTTTGCATGGTCTTATCATGATATGCCAGGATTGGATCCGGAGATTGCTTCACACAAGATCCCTTTGTACTTTGGTGAGAAAAAGCAAAAGTTGAGGAGAATGCGGGCCGACATGTCGCTAAAGATAAAAGAAGAGGTGACTAAACAGCTAGAGGTCGGGTTTCTAGAGGTGGCAAGACACCTGATTGGGTGGCCAACATCGTGCCTGTGCCTAAAAAGGATGGGAAGGTTAGGATGTGTGTTGATTATCGGGACCTGAATAAAGCTAGCCCGAAAGATGATTTTCCACTCCCTCACATCGATGTTCTTGTTGATAACACGGCCAGAAATCACCGATTTTCATTCATGGATGGATATTCCGGGTACAATCAGATTCTCATGGATGTTCATGACAAAGGAAAAACTACGTTCATAACTTCAGTGGGAACATTCGCTGCTATCTGATTATGCCATTCGGGTTGAAGAATGCGGTGCCACTTACCAACGTGCTATGGTTGTCTTTGTTCCACGACATGATGCACAAGGAAATTGAAGTGTATGTTGATGACATGGTCGCTAAGTCCAAAGAGGAGAAAGCCATGTAGCTGATCTTACAAAAATTTGTTTGAAAGACTCAGAAAATACAAGTTGCGACTGAACCCGAATAAATGTATCTTTGGAGCTTCCACAGGGAAATTACTGGGATTCATTGTCAGCAGAGAAGGGATAAGGGTGGATCCGGATAAGGTGAAAGCAATACAAGAGATGCCAGCCCTGAATCGAAAAGGAAGTGAGAAGTTTTCTTGGGAGGCTCAACTACATTGCTAGATTCATTGCAAATTTGACTAGTACTTGTGAGCCTATATTCAAGTTGCTGCGAAAACATCAACATGGAGAATGGAATGAGGAATGCCAAGAGGCCTTCGATAAAATAAAGACTTATCTAATGAAACCTCCAGTTCTGATTCCTCCTACGCCAGGCCGTCCTTTAATACTGTATCTTACAGTGTTGCCTACTTCACTCGGGGCAATGTTGGGACAGTATGATGAATCTGGAAAGAAGGAACAGGCCATTTATTATTTGAGCAAGAAGTTTAATGAATGCGAATCTCGCTATCTGGCCATTGAAAAGACCTGTTGTGCGTTAGTATGGGCTTCCAAGAGGTTGAGGCAGTACATGTTATACTACACTACTTGGCTGATTTCTCGAATGGATCCGTTAAAGTACATATTTGATAGTCCTCATGTGTCATTGAGAATGTCAAAATGGCAAGTGATGCTGTCTGAGTTTGATATCAAATATGTCACTCAAAAGTCTATCAAAGGAAGTGCAATTGCTGATCATCTAGCTGAAAACCCTCTGGAGGTTGTACAACCCACTATGCTTGAATTCCCTGATGACGAAGTGTTGACACTAGAAAGAGAAGGTGAGGAAGAGGGGAATGTGTGGAAGATGTACTTTGATGGAGCAGCCAATATGAATGGATGTGGAATCGGAGCTGTAGTAGTCTCACCAGCTGGGAAGCAGTATCCAGTTTCTATCAAACTAGACTTTGAATGTACCAACAACATGGCAGAATATGAAGCATGTGCAAATGGTTTGCAAGTTGCGATTGACTTGGGAATCAAAGAACTAAAAGTCTTTGGAGACTCTGCGCTCATAATCTATCAAGTTAATGGAGAATGGCGTACGAAGGATCCGAAATTGGTACCTTATCAGAAGCATTTGTCTCAGTTAATTGAGAGTTTTGATGACATATCGTTCTCTCATCTAACTCGAGACAAGAACCAGTTTGCAGATGCTTTAGCGACTTTGGCCGTGATGACTAACTTGAAGGTCCATGCTAATGTTCAGCCCATCCATGTAGGAATGCAAGCCGAACCGGTGTATTGTGACAATGTGGAGATTGAGCCGGACGGCCAACCATGGTATCATGATATCAAACAGTATATTCAAAGAGGAGAATACCCAGCAGGTGCAAATGAGGTGAATAAGAAGACAATTCGAAGACTAGCCATGGCTTTCTTCCTGAATGGTGAAGTTCTCTATAAGAGGAACTATGACACGACTCTCCTCAGATGTGTAGATGCTCATGAAGCTCGAATAATCCTGATTGAAGTTCATGAAGGGATCTGCGGAACTCATGCCAATGGACATATGATGGCTCGCAAAATCTTAAGAAGTGGTTATTACTGGTCTACTATGGAGAATGACCGTATCAGTTATGTTCGGAAGTGCCACAAATGCCAAATATATGCAGATCGAGTCAATGCTCCCGATTGATTGCACAGCATGGTGTCTCCTTGGCCTTTCTCGATGTGGGGCATGGATGTTATCGGCCCGATTAACCCCAAAGCATCTAATGGTCATCGTTTCATCTTGGTAGCAATTGATTATTTCACTAAATGGGTGGAAGCTGCTTCATATACCAACATCACACAGAAGGTGTTTCTCAGATTCATCAAAAAAGACATCATCTGCAGATACGGGGTTCCAGAAAGGATCATTACAGACAATGCTCCTAACCTCAACGGTGCCGAAGTTCAGAAGTTCTTTAAGACTTTTAAGATCAAGCATCATAACTCAGCTCCTTATAGACCTCAAATGAATGGTGCGGTTGAAGCTGCGAATAAGAATATCAAGAAAATCATTGCCAAAATGGTGGTGAACTATAAAGATTGGCATGAAATGCTACCATATGCTTTGCATGCGTATCGTACCAACATAAGATCAAGCACAGGGACAACTCCTTTCTCATTGGTATACGGAATGGAAGCCGTATCTCCTATAGAGGTTGAAATCCCTTCGCTCAGAGTTTTAATGGAAGCTGAGCTGGAAGAATCCGAATGGGTGAAAGCTCGATATGAGCAATTGAACATGATCGAAGAGAAGAGGCTTGCAGCCATTTGCCACGGCCAGTTGTATCAAAGCAGAATGGCTAGGGCTTTTAATAAGAAAGTCCGCCCTAGAGATTTTCGGTCAGGAGATTTGGTTCTGAAGAAAATTCTTCCTAATCAAGAGGATACACGGGGAAAGTGGGCTCCAAGTTATGAGGGTCCTTACATTGTTAAGCATGCATTCTCAGGTGGAGCGTTGATTTTGCAAAACATGGAGGGACAAGAATTGCCTAAACTAATCATGATGATGCCGTCAAAGATTTTATGCTTGAAAAGGTGCTTAAAAAGCCCGTTAGGTCGAAAACTCGAAAGAGCGATCTAAGCAAAAGTTAGGGCAAAGCAGATATTTAAAAAGCCCGTTAGGTCGAAAACTCGAAAGAATCGACCTAAGCAAAAGTTAGGGCAAAGCAAAAAGGAAAAGCTGTTAGGTCGAAAACTCGAAAGAGCGACCTAAGCAAAAATTAGGGCAAAACAGCAAAACAAAAAGAGCTCGCTAGGTGAAAACTCAAAAGAAGCGGCCTAGGCAAAAGTTAGAAGCGAGAAAAGATAAGCATCTTCACTGGCGGTAGCTGGGCAATTTTTGATAGTCCAATGAACCAGCAAATAAAGGCTGGCGGGGCAATTTTGAAAAAGAATTTGAAGACATATCGTCGGATATCATGGCTATGGTGTTCAACTTGCTTTAAGAAGTCAATTGATTGAGCCACCAAGAACCTAAACTGGGGCAAAAATTTTGTGTCTCCTAAAATTTTATCTTTCGCATTTCTGTTATTCAAAGCATTTTGTCATCTAATACACCAGACAGTGAAAATGTCCATTCAGTTGATCCCTCCATTTTCTCTTTGAATGCATGTTTATTCATGATGTCTCAAGTAGGATAAATTTAAGTTTCAATTACGCAATCTAACAGTGTTTACAGCAATACATCAATGACTAGCATCATAATCCAGAAATTTCAGCTAAGCTTAACAGAAAAGTAATCAACCTTCTGAAAAGGAAATGGGAGAAGAATAAAAATGAGCAAGGTCACAGAAGAAAACAAAGTCTTGGTTGTGTCAGAAGGTCCAATGCTAAGATTATGAGTTTGATCGGTTAAAGTTCTCCTCGAGGCTTGCTCAATTGAGTTACGGTTAGTTTTTCAATAAACTGAAGGTTGATCATTCAAAGCTTTTTGCATATGATTTGAAAAATGAAAAAAAGATTGTTTTCTTTTCGAAATTACATTTCCAGCTGGCCTCAGATGCCAAATTTACATTTCAGTCGGCCTCAGTTGCCAATTTACATTTCAGCTGGCCTCAGTTGCCAATTTTACATTTATGTCGGCCTCAGTTGCCAGTTTACATTTCTGTCGGCCTTAGATGCCAATTTACATTTTCAGTCGGCCTTAGATGACAATTTACATTTCAAGTCGGCCTCAGTTGCCAATTTACATTTTCAGTCGGCCTCAGATGCCAATTTACATTTTCAGTCGGCCTTAGATGCCAATTTACATTTCAAGTCGGCCTCAGTTGCCAATTTACATTTTCAGTCGGCCTCAGCCGCCAATTTACATTTCAAGTCGGCCTCAGTTGCCAATTTACATTTTCAGTCGGCCTCAGCCGCCAATTTACATTTCAGTCGGCCTCAGCTGCCAATTTACGTTTTCAACTGGCCTCAGTTGCCAATTTAAATTTTCAGCCGGCCTCAGGTATAATTTACATTTGATCGGCCTCGATTGCCAATTTAAATTTCAATGGCCTCAGCTGCCAATTTACATTTCAGTCGGCCTCAGCTGCCAATTTACGTTTTCAAGTCGGCCTCAGTTGCCAATTTACCTTTTCAGTCGGCCTCAGTTGCCAATTTACATTTTCAGTCGGCCTCAGATGCCAATTTACATTTCAGTCGGCCTCAGATGCCAATTTTACATTTCAAGTCGGCCTCAGATGCCAGTTGACATTTCAGTCGGCCTCAGTTGCCAATTTTACATTTCAAGTCGGCCTCAGATGCCAGTTTACATTTCAGTCGGCCTCGAATGCGGTTTACATTCAATCGGCCTCAGATGCGGTTTACATTTGAATGACCTCAGATGCCAGTTTACGTTTCAGTCGACCTCAGATGCCAATTTACATTTCAAGTCGGCCTCAGATGCCAATTTACATTTCAAGTCGGCCTCAATTGCCAATTTACATTTCTGTCAGCCTCAGATGCCATTCTATGATTTTAGTCGGCCTCAGATGCCAATTTACATTTTCAGTCGGCCTCGGTTGCTAATTTACGTTTTCAGTCGGCCTCAGTTGCCAATTTACATTTCATTCGGCCTCGGATGCCAATTTTTACATTTCATATCGGCCTCAGTTGCCAATTTTACATTTCCAGTCAACCACTTATTGGTTTTTAAGTTTTGGTCAGCATTATTTGCTTTAAATTCTTGCTAGCTTGTGCATTTGCATTTCACTTTCTTATATGTGCATATTATTTTGTCGTTTAGATTTAGATTGTTTATATTTCAGGCATTTGTCGAACAAAATCAATGTTCATGTCTTTATTCATTCCTTATGAAAAAAATATAAAACTTAAGTTTTTCATATTCTTTCATAAAGAATGAATAAAGAGGGGCAACTGTGAACACCTGATTTTGTCCGATCTTTTAATGATAAAATCCAAAAAAATTTACATCTAGTCTACCTCTTTTCATTTTATTTTATTACAGTTTCATTAATTATTTCTTTTGAAAAAATAAAAATTTTACTGTTTGTTTTTTTCATTTTCTTTGTATTTCCAAAAAAAAAAAAAAAAAGATAGAGGAGTCACGAGCTTCGGTCTTCGGATTCCTTTTCTTTGCCCGATTCAATCCGTGAAGCATGGGGATGAGAGTTTTTGTTTTTAAATAAAATTGGTGGAGAACATCATGATGATGTTGTCTCTCCACTACCTGTAAGATGTTAAGTTTCATTTCGGTGATGAGCTGGACAAAAAAATGGTTTTGATTAACAACTCTATATAGGTAATCATCAATGAAAAAAAACGGGGGAGAATGGTAGACAGAAGGTAAAAAAAATTTTGAATAAGAACAATCACCAAGTTTCAAACACATACACAGAGATCATAAAAGATTCAAAGAAAATTGAAAGGAGAACCTGCAAGAAATTAGAATCCCAATCCAGTTATACAGTCCAGCAAATATAATTCAGTAGCAGGTAAACTACAGATCATCATCTTCATCAGTTTTTTTGTTTTAAAAAAAAAAAGGAAAAAAAAGAAAAGAGGATACAGGGGGCCGCGGCCACCCTTCACTGCCGCGGCCCCTCCCCCTTCACCTCAACCCATCACCATCATCTCCCCCTAGCTCGTCAACTCCACCCTATATGGAGCTTCAGCCCAGCCACCCTCTTCCATCACAAAAGCCAGCCGCGTCTCCTCCACGAACCTGTGCTACCTACCTCAGCCTGAAGAACTTGAAACCACGTTTGCTCCGTGCCTGTCATCATCACCCCCTTGAACCCCATGACCGCCACCTCCATCATCGTTCCCTTTTTCCAGTTTCGTGGTCACTTCCTACAACCTGTCAACCTCTCTTCCTCATTGGAATAGCCATGGCCACCACGCACTCTCTCCGCCACCAATCGGTCTTCCTTTGAGACGCGTGAATACCGCCGACCCACATCTCCGCCTCCTGCATCCGCGATTGCCTAGAATAGCGCCTGGCCGTTTGAAGAGAAGCATCGCGCCTCCACCTGGATCCACGTCCTCCACCGTAATGGCTCCTCCTTCTTCCACCATGCCACACCCACTGGAACCACCGTGGTTGGGCCAGCCTTCCTCGACCTTTTGCTCCTCGCGCTTCCCATCCCTTTGGCCGCGGCGCCTTGGTGAAGCTCCTCCATGCGCGGTGACTCTCTGCTCCTTCTTCTAGCGCCAAGACCTCCATCTCCCTCATCGCCGTGGCCATGTGCAGCCTGAATGGCTGGATCTCCATCTCCCTCTCTTCCTTTCTTTCCTCGGATTCTCTTTCTCTCACTCTCAGTATTTCTCTTTCCGCGTAAAAAGAAAAGGGATTACTTTGTTTTTTTGAGTGAGAGTGTGTGAACCGTGTGTGTTAGTGAGTGTGTTAGTGAGTGGGTGCGTGTGAGAGAGTGAAAGCGTGTGTGTGTGCGTGTGAGAGAGTGAGAGAGCCTTGAGAGTGTGAGTGGAGGCGTGTGTGTGTGCGTGTGGGTAATAATATTTTATTTTTATTTATTTCAAATTTTAAAATTTGTTTATTTAAATTTGATTTTATTTGGGTTTAGTTTTTAATATTCTAGTGAAATGAATAAATTAGTTTCAAGATATGTAATTATGCAAAACAAAATGAAAAGAGTGATTTAATTATTTCGTTTACTTTAAGTGAAGTTAGTGTTAAAGTTTTATTAGTTAAAAAAGAATAAAAAATAGTAATTAGAATCCTTATGTTTGTTAACCGTTTGTATATGTTTTGTTTATTTATGTGTTTGTATTCATAAGTTAATTTTCCCTTTTATGTTTAATTTTTTTTTTTTGCTTAATTTAATTATGGCGTTTATGAACTAGTTTTTTTTTTAGTTTTATTATTTTATGTGTTCTTGCTTTGAATTATTTATGTATTTATTTATTTATTTATTTATTTATCTATTATTGTTTTCATTATTGTTTTTTATTTAATCGTTTTATAGATTTATAATTTTTGCTTAAGTTATTTTTATAATTATATTTATGGATGTGTTTTAGTTTATGTCTCTATCATATCTATGTATTATGTTTTTATCTTGTCAATTTCTGTCAAAATTATGGTTTTGTCTAAAAATGAAATAAAACGAAAGGAATGATTTAATTATTTCTTTGATTTGAGTGAATTTAGTGTCAATGTTTCTTTTAATTAAAAAAAGAACAAAATGGTAATTACGACCCTTATTTGTTTATTTAATTATCTTATCCATTTTGTTTGATTGTATGATTATGTTTACGAATTAGTCTTCTTTTGTTTAATGTTAATTATTTATGTGTTTTGTTCAAATTATTGGTGTAATTGTGTTTATGTTTTTTTTAGTTTATTTATTTCATATGTTTAGGTGTTTTGTTTAAATTAATTGTGTAACGGTTTTTAATGTATTTTTGCTAATTTCAGTTAAAAAAATATTAAAATGTTTTTTATGGATTTGGGTTTAAATAAACAATTGAATAAATTTGCTTTACAAAAATTTGAGTTAATTAATCTTTTTTTAAATAGGATTAATTTAAGTGTGACGGTTTGTTAATTCTATGTCCTGGAATATTTTAGCTGCGACGGCTTGATATTCAAAGTCTTTTCAAAATGGAGTTAATTTGACCGCGACGGTTTGTTAACTTTATGTTTTAGAATATTTTAACTATGACAGATTGATATTCTAAAACTCCCTTTCAAAATTAGATTTTCATAATATTATTTTGTTTGTAAATATTTTATTATTACTTTGTTTTTTTATATTAATTTGAGGTAAACCATTAAATTATAAATATCTCTTTTTAAGAATAAAGTTAATTTGACCGCGACGGTTTGTTAACTTTATGTTTTTAGAATATTTTAGTTGTGACAGCTTAATATTCTAAAATTATCTTCAATTAACTTTTCACCATTTAATTTATTTATAAATGATTTTCCTAAATTTTTTATGCTATTTATGTATTTTGTTTTATTTATAAGTTCTTTTTCCTAATAATTTTATGTCAAAATACTTTATTTAACTCTTGTTATTGTAGATAAAGAGTTAATTTATGCGTGATGACATTAACTCGATATTTCGGTCATTTGAGTTGTGACAGCTTAATGACTCGAAAATTCTCCCAAAAATATTTGTTTTTCTTTTATGTTCTTTATAAAAAATAAAAAAATCAATTTTCTTTTTTCTCTTATTTGTAAATATTTGTAATTTATATACTTATTTTCGATTTAAACTTGCTCATTTATTTTAATTGTCTTGAAATAGAAAATAAGTGTTTGAAAAAGGTTATTTATTTAGTTTGCACAGTTAATTAAAGGTACCGTCAGGGCGGGGTGTACTAGGGTGCGTGGGATTAAATTCCTGCCCTTCCCTATACATAACCGACTCCCGAACTCAAACTGGTTTCAAAGATCATTATTTTTAAAGATGGGTTTTCCAACGTTTTCCCAATTTTAAATAAACTTGGTGGCGACTCCAATATTTTCAAACGAAATTTCTCTTTTCGCCGTCCCCGTCGCGATCCCGGTTGCGACATGTACAAACTTAGGGGTTTTCTAGGTTCACTGGGAATAGGAAAAAAGACAATAGACTTCTCATAACAATTTAACATCACACGGTTGGCATAAATCCAGTCCATACCAAGAATTATGTCTAGAGCTTGCATAGGTAAGCAGACTAAATCTAAGACAAATGATCTACTTTCAATAATAAAACTGCAGTTTAGACAACATCTGCAAGTCCTAACGGGTTTTCCAGTGAGGGTAGAAATAGTGAGATCAAAGGGAAGTTCCGACACATGCAAATTTAAGGACTCAGCACAAGAATGAGATATGAACGAATGGATAGTGCCAAAGTCAAACAGTACAATTAAGGTCCTACCATGCATTTCACACTTACCTTCCGTGAGGTTTCGTGATGTCGTCGTCTCTTCGGCATTGAGGGTGAAAACTCTCCCTTGGCGTTGCGGCTTAGGGTTAGGGTTGTCAGGTTTCTCTCTGTGTATTCCCGTAAGCAGTGGCCGGACTTTCCACATCGATAGCAAACACCTAGGCCTGCCAGTAGGGTAGGTCCCTGTGAGGTTTCCCGCACTTGGCACATATGACGACGGGTGTAGGCCTTAGGGGTGCAGCTGGGATCCTCTGAGGTGCCCTCCCTCTGTTGTCATTTAGCCTTCGTTGGTTAAGGTCTCTTCGAGGGCCTTGTGGTCTGAACGGTGGCCTAAACTGCTATCTTTGTTGCGGTCGAAGGGGTAGTCGATTTTGTGGCTTGAACCTTAAAGCTTGTGGTGCTAGTTTCTTTGCAAAGCTATCGGCCTTTGATGTGGTCAGCTTTTTTTGGCCATCTTTAATGATGTGGCATTTGTTGACTAGGGTAGGGAAGTCCCTGATCTCCAAATGGGCCACTGCAACATTAATCTCGGCCTTCAGCCCGGACTCGTACTTAATGCACTTCCAGTACTCATTGAGGTTTCTTTAGTACATCCTTGAGAATTTGATGAGTTCCTCGAACTTGGCAGTATACTGGGCGATGCTCATGCCTCCTTAGGTGAGTTGCATGAACTCGATGTCTCTGGCATTCCTTATAGACTCTGGAAATACTTTTCATAGATGTGAGCTTTAAACAGCTCCTAGTCAATCTCGGCACAGGTTGCTTCCAATAGTCTTTGAGCACCGGTCTACTAGAACCCTGCATCTTCTTCCAGCATGTATGTGGTGAAAGTTACCTTTTTCACTTCCGTGCATAGAATTACAATGAAAATCTTCTCCATGTTCTTGATCCATTCATTGGTGTGATTCGAATTCAGGGTTCCCTTAAATGAAGGTGGGTTGGCCTTGCAAAATTCCCCGAAACAGGCGTGCTTGGGGACCTCAATAGTATTATGATCACGGCCGACATCCGCCTGGCGGTCTCAGTCCATCCTTTCGAACATTGTCCTCATAGTCCTAGCCACATCACAGAAGGCTTCAAAAGTCTCGTTGTCCTGTCCGCAGGGGGTTGTGGTCCTATTATGTTGTCAACATGCCATTGGTTCCTATGCACACAAAACAACAAACACTGAGGAGATCAGGCTCAATACTCTATGTAAAGTAGACTAGTTACCATGGCACGTATAACATACAGTGGTCATGCATTCCTAATCCTTAAGCTCATCCTATTGATAGAGCAACTACACATGACATATCTATCGCATTATGCTTAAGAACCATAGTCAGTCCAATCCTCAGGCTCCGTGAGAATTGAACTGCTTTGATACTAAAATGTAATACCCTAATATTTAACCTAACACGCTTAGGACGTATTCAAGTTAATTATTAGTCATTACTCTTTTGTTCCAGTTCTTAATTCTAATTTTTAGAAAATACTTAGTGAAAATATGGGTAATTTTTTTTAAAAAAAATAAGAGGTGAAAATGTGAGCCGCGCATGAGATGGACACTATATTCATTTGATTCACGAATGGTAATAAAAAGCCATACATGGTATGAATAAAATCACAAGATCAATACATAACAACCATTATATTATATTATATTATATATATATATATGTAATAAAGGTTCTGCAATACAATAAGTAGAATAGTAGCATAAGTACAGTTATTCAAACAGAATACATAGAAAGCATAAAATACATGGACCAGAAAACCTCGCCCACTAGAGTGCATCTTAGATAACCTCAAAAGCAAAAAAAGGCTATCCTATGTCGACTATATGCACAAGCACTGCCAAGACTGCTGCCAGCTCCTACTACTGCCAGCTCGAAGAGGGAGGAACATATCCAACCCACTGAGCCAGTTTGGCCAAGGTAGCCAAACGATGCGCAGGTCGGGCATGGGCTCCACGATGGGGTATCATCCTCACTCATCCTCCGCAAATCGGCTACATCACGGTGGCCTCACTGCCCTCACCAAACTCTTTGGGCATGGTGAGGGAAGAACCCTAGGATGGCACCTGGGTAGCTGAGTCCTCAAATGGATCCGTCTGCGAATGAGCCAAGGGCGAATGGGGCACGTACTCTAGAAAGTCACGGATGGCAAAAGCAGTCGGCTAGGTGCGGCGATTCTACTCCTTACGAGGACATGCACGCTCGAAGACAAGGTCGTCACCAAAAGGAGAAGCAGGAGAGAACTGAAAGTTGGAAACTGGGTGTTCAAAGGGGCGGTCTATGTATACAAAAGGACGAACGGCACAACGACCCATGAAGTGGTATGACCGATGGGCGGCATCGTAGTGCATCTCCCATGTGGGTGCATCAATGTAAATCACGAACGTCACCATCGGCCTCTGAAGACACGATGGAAAGAAAAGATAGAGGGAGTGAGAAACTTGATAAAGAATCTCAGTGGGGTGTCCTTCTATCCTAGTGTCATCATCTACGTCCTCAAGAATCTCAGGTTTCATTATGAAATAGTGAGCATGCATAATGTTCAATTATTAAGTTCTAAAATACTTTTTACCGAAGCCCATTCATTTTAATATGCGTCTTGGATGTTATGAATGCATCATGCCTCATCATGAAATGCATGTCAATGCAAGATGCAACATACTAAATACAAACATAAGTGATGCTCATGGATCATAGCGATTATAACATGAATCTATCTTTTAGGTGACTTAGACCATTTCTTTCTCTCATTTGGAGCCATTCTATTACTCTAGCCTTTTGAGAGTTCTAGGTTATGAGCTCATACCTCACTAGTCATCACTAGCATATTCTTATCTTTAATATAAGTTAACACCCGACTTTTAAGTATGGGATAGGGGGCTAGGATCACTTTTCATAACCTTTAATTCGGGGAGTCCAAAGGATCACTTCTTTATTGGATTACCTCTCATAACCTTTAATTCGGGGAGTCTAGAGGATTATTTCTATACGTTTTATGTCACCTTAGCATTAGCATGTCATGATAAGATACAAGAAAACAAACATATCATATAATGTCACATACTTCCGTATTGCTTTAATATATGCATCTCAAACATTCCAAGTGCAATCATATCATGCCACAATAATTCTCATAACTAGCAACTAAGCATGCCAACCAAATCATCACATATACATCCAATAATATGGAAAGTCATATCACCTCTTGATTATGCACTTTCATTCCCCTTAATCAGTTAAACTGCTAAAATGGGTAAACCTATCTTTCATAATTATTTCCTTATGCACCTAAGGGATCATTTCCAATGATTCTAATTAATTATTAACCTTAAGAACATTTTAAACAAATCTGGACAAGTTTGAGCAGAAAAGAAAACAAACTATTTCGGTACTCTAAACGTTATGTTTTTTACCCTTTCTCATTACCGACTTTTCCTATGATACTAGAATTAATATCTAAATCATTTATGAGTGATTCCTATACATGTATTGAGTGGTAAACAATCCCTTTCACTTAATTAATACTTGCTGGACAGAAGCCATATTTTCATTAAATAGTCCTAGAATTCACATTTTCGGTTCTTTCTAGTCACTAGTCTTTTCTTACTAAAAACCATTACCACGTTCTTTAAGAACAATTTTTACATGTTAAACACACTTTAAACAACATACATCAAATCTGGAAAGGTTTGAATAGAATCTAAAATTTAATTTCCTAAGAACATGCAAAATTACAAAGTAGGCATTTTTAGTAACTAGTCTTTCTTACAATTAAAATTTAATTCTAGATCAAGAAATACACTTATAATTAACTTTACCCTTATAGGAACACAAATAATAACCTTAGTTCAGTAGCAAAGGTAGAGAGCTTAATAAATGAATTTTGGTTATGTGAACCATGCTTTAACACTTTAAAGATAAGCATATATTTCAAGGAAAAGTTGTAAGACACAAACTCCATTTTCTCAAGACAACAATATATCATTTATTAGGACTTCATTCCTTGAAAAACCAAATCATATTTATAAAGATAGATGTTCCATGAACCAAAATCCTCATGCAAGTTGAAAAGGGTAAGTCTTGAGCACTAGATTATTTAGGTAATGGCATAAGCTTAAATATGCAAATGCAAGCCTCATTTTAATCTTGGTATAATAAGGTGATGGAAATGGAAATATAAATATGATATGCAAGGCTTGAATATAAATATGAGAATGCAAGTTCATTTTTAATCTTTAAGTTTAGGTGATGGCTTGAAATATAAATATGCTAGACAAGAAGTATAAACATGAAATGCAAGTTCATTTTTTATCTTCAAACTTTAGGTGACAACTTAGAAATAAATATAAGGTGCAAGGCTTGAATGTAAATATGAAATGCAAAGATTTGAAATATAAATATGAATACATTTTCGTTTATCATTTCTTTAGGTCCTAGACTCAAAACTCTTATTTAGAGTAATAACTCTAAGACACTGATCAACTTCAAAGTTTGTAAAGTGAATGAATGTCCAATTATTCCTTTTAGTTTTATGCTCAAGACTCCTATCTAGGGTAATCACTCTAGAATACTGATCAACTTTAAGGTTGAAAAAGGTAAGTCTTGAACTTAAGTTAATTAAGTGACAACATAAACATATTATTTTCTTTTTGCTCAAGAAAAACCAAGTGACAATTTTATTTGCCAAAACTCTTAGAAGTGAAACCTTCAAGCTTTACAGGTCAAGCAAATGATGGTTTTACAACCAACATCCAAGATCCTCATCATCAAGCTATGGTTTTTCAAGAACAAGGCCATCAAGGCTGAAAAAGAAAGGAGAAAAAAAGGAAAGCAAGAAACCGAAATGAAATAGAAGAGGAGAGAATCAACATTTCAACATTTCAATCTAAGATTAACACAAAAAAAAAAGAAGGAAAACTTTTTAAAACAACTCCCTACCAAAGGTATTTTTCATGGTGAATGAAAGAGAGCTTGATCTTGAGAGGGAATAAGAAGAACAATCTTTCCTTTGGGCAAGGAAATGGTTTCGGCCACTAGAGAAAAAGAAAGGAAGAAAGGTTTGTCTTGGGTTTTGGTCTTGGGAATGGAGAGGTTAAGTGTTTTAAGGGAGGTTGATGGTGGGTTGGGGTTGAGGAGTGATGGAGGGTGGTGCTCTTAGAGGAATGAAGAAGAAGAAGAAGAAGAAGAAGAAGAGAACTCTTGAGAACTAGAGAGAAAAACTTGAGAATTCTTGAATTCAAGATTGCAAAGAATGAACAAATGGCCTTTGTGGGCTTCTTGTATTTATAGAAAAACTCAACATGAGGGGATGAGGTGGAGGATGAGTAGCCGGCCATTTAGAAGGAAAAGGAAGAAAAAAATATCTCTTTGTGTGCATCATGTCATGGTATGGCTAAGTATGAGCTTAGGCATGGTTCTTTAAGTGTATTTTAATTGAAATTCAACATGTGATGGAATGAATGGAGGAGGGAGGGAACCGGTTTCATTAAGGGGAAATAGGGGGAGGAAATCTCTCATTTAAATATGGATTAGGAATATGTTTAAGAGTGGATTTGGTTAGGCCTTTGATTAGGAGTTGTAATTAGGTGTTTAGGTGAGAAAGTAAATAATGAAGGCTACTCAAGACAAGATTAAGGAGTGTTCTTACACAATTAGTGCAAATCCACCTTTATTAACAAGAAATCTCATCACATGACGATTCCCATAATTTAAGGAATTGAATAGAGAAAATACTATTTCAAATTGACATGACACTAATCTTGAATTAAGAAAAGGGTTTTGAGTTTCTTTATGTCATCTTAGGCCCTAATTAACCTCAATTAATTATTTTGACTCTAGAATAATTATTGAAATTAATTAATATTTAATTAGAGCCTAATATTGTTTAGGTTTCGTTAATCGTGTAATTAAACTCGTTATGCCCTTAATTAGGGGCAAAACGGTAATTTTTTACAAAAGCTTCTCGGGATCATCCAGGCTTAGACAGATGTTAAACATCCCTTAAAAATGACATTTCAAACTCCCGGGCAAAGTACTGGTCCAGTTGGGAATTAATTCTGCGTCAATTAGTCACAGGGGCATTTTGGTAATTTTGAACGCATGAACTCAAAAATGAGATTCTTCTACTCTCTTAACACACATAAGACACATAGTCCCCATTCAATACTAAAACAGCCCTTTGAGGATGGTCGGGGCCGATTATCCTCTTTTTCTTGGTAAAAATGACCTCAAGGACATTTTGGTCATTTGTATACGGGAGAAATCGAGGCGTTACGCAATATAAGGATGTTCTTCATACGAGGGGTTAGTACCAAATAAATCTGAAGGTTTTAAAGATTGTGGGGCTTTAAACTTATTTTGAGAAGATATATCAACAGAGCTGTTACCAATACAGCTTTTACTGCTTGATATCATTGAGCTTTAATTGCTTGTGACATAGTCGTAGGTGTTGATAGTGAAACTTGTACAGATTCCTTTTTATGGTTCCTTAGAGGACCACAATTATCTCTCGTATTTGTTGTCTGGCTCATTTTGGATAGAGCCCTGCAAAAATTCTCTTCTAAGGAAGTCTAGTACAGCACTCTTGTCTCCTTTTATGTGTATTATTTTAAAATCAAAATATGATAATAGTGCTTGCCATCTTGCAAAAATATGTTTTGAAACAATGTTTTTTACATCTTTTTGTAAGACATTGGGAGCTGCCTTAAAATCTATTCGTACTAAAAATCTTTTATTAAACAAATCGTCTTGAAATTTTGTAATATTTAGTACTATAGATAAAATCTCTTTTTAATTGTTGAATATTTCAACTGAGCTGGATGCCAAATACCTGAATGATATTTGACGACTTGTTCTTTTATGGATTCTGGAAGAACTTGCTTCAAAACACCACCATAACCAAGGTCGGAGGCATCAGTTTCAACTATTAAAGATGCAAAAGGGTCTGGTATTCCTAAACATGGAATATTCTTAACAACAATTTTGACTTTTACAATAGTCTAACTCATTTCTTCATCCTATGGAGGAGGATTCTTCTAAGACGCTTGTACAAAGGGGCACAAATAGTTCTTATGTTAGGAATAAAATCTGCTACATAGTTAAGACATCCTAAGAATCTTTGTAGTTGCTTTTTATCTTTTATTTCATTTGGAAATTTTTCTGTAAATTCTATTGATCTTTTAATGGGTGTAAACGTTCCATGATATATTTCATATACTAGAAATTTTACCTTGCTTTGAAATATTTTCATTTTTCTGGCTGAAACTACTAATCCATTTTCTTTTATTATTTCAATAAATTTGTTTAGATGTTATATATGTTGGGTAATTCCTTTAGAGAATATTAATATATCATCTAAATATACCATGGAAAATCCCATGTATGAATAAAAAATATTATTCATTATTTCTTAAAATTCGCTTAGGATATTCTTAAGATCTTGAGGCATTACGTTCCACTCATAATGTCCAAAAGGAACTACAAATGCAGTTTTATATCTATCTTCTTTTATAGAGATTTGATAGTATCCTTATTTCATATCAAATTTTGAAAATATATTAGCCTTGTTTAATCTTTTAATTAAATCGCTTTTATTAGATAAAGCATATCTGATCCATTTTAAGACTTTGTTTGAAGGCTTATAATTAATTGTTAATCTTGGGACTCCTCTTTCTATCATAGATGCTTTCATTACATAAAATGCTGAACAACTCTAAGGAGATTTGGAGGGTCTTATTAATCCTTTTTCTAAATATGCTTGTATTTCCTTTTTACAATATTTCAAGCATTCTTCATTCATTTGTATAGGTCTAACTTTTGTTGATATATCAGTTTCTTTAAATCCTTCTTCATAAGGTAAAAATATTTCATGTAGTTTCCCATGATGAAAAGCCATTGGGTTATTATCACAAATTTCTTTTTCTATTTTATCTTCAAATTCTTTGATGATCTTTTGTATTTTAGGAGTTTTAACTTGTTCTTCTATTCTTTTATAATAAATTTCTTTATTTAATAAATTAATTTGCTTTTGCTTTTGATTTATTAATTTCTCTTCTGATATAGATACTTCTTGTAATAGATTTAACTCTTTTTTCTTAGGTGGTTCTAAAAATTCAAAAAGAATTGGGGTTTCTAGTATTACATATGTTTCTACGCCTTTTTCTATTGTCCAAAAGGGATATAAAAGAGTTATAAAAGGGGTTCCTAATATTATAGTATTTATAATATTTTTTACTAATACAAAAGAGGTTTTAAAACAAATTTTATTCTTGCAAATTTCTGCATTTGAAAGTTTATATTTTATTTTCAATCCGGCTCCACTTGCTTCTGAAATTTTTTCAGATGATTTTTCATAATATTTAGTTGGTATTACTCCTTTTTGTACAGCATTTATATCAGCTCCTGAGCCTACTAAAGCTATTAACTCAAATCTTTCCTCTTTTACAATTAAGGTGATCTTTGTCCAATGTCCACCATTTATGAGTAGTTATTAAACTTAGTATATTAATAAAAATGGGCAAAACTTTCAGTTTCTTCGGGGTCTTTTATGATTATAGACTTTGATTTTTGTACATTTATTATTTGTTCTCCTTCTAATCTTAATAATCTGTATTCTAGAGCAATGTTTTGTTGTTTTATATCTAAGATCTCTTGTTTTAATGTTTTAATTTCATTTTGTAAATCTTTTATAGTAATGGTTTCTTTAGGGGTTTTGAACCTCTTAAAAACTTCTTTTATTTTTATTAGTCTTATTTCTTCTCATTGTTTTTCTTTTGTTGTAATTAATTTATTTAATTATTGTAAAAATTCTTCTCTTAAAGGGGAATCTTCTAATTTATCTATCATTGATATTAACGTTGAAGTTTGATCTCTTGTTAATACATTTAGCATTTTTTTATACGATTCTCACAATTACATAATTCTGGTCCTAAACAATAATTTTCTTCTTCTTCTATTTCTAGATCTTCAGATGAACTTTTATCTAATTAATATATTTCATTATCTATAGCTTCTTCTTCACTACTAACTTCTTCTTCTTCAGATTCTGGTTTAGGTTCAAAGTTAATAAATATATTTAATAATGTTTGTTTTAATTCTTCGTTAGTTAATTTATTTATTTATTTTTTGTTGTACTTTACAATCTTTAGCATAGTGTCTAGGTTTCCCGCATTTCCAACATACATTTTCTTTTTTAAAAACTTTTTCCTTATATATATTTTTTAAAAGGGGGTTGTTTATTTTGGTAAGTTTGTGGGGGGTTGATACCTTGGCTAATAACTTGGTTTCTCATAATATCTTCTCGGATTATTGTTTCTTATAGATTTGTTTTGTTTTCTTATTTGTTTTTTATGTTGACTACTAGGGGCTTTTAATGGATCCATTCGATATTGTTGACAGAATGTTCCTAATTCTTTTTTATTATTTATTTTTTCTTTTCCCATCCTATCTTGTAACTTTTCATCAATGCATACTTCTATTCCTATTTCTATTACTATGTTATGTATTTGACCAAAGATTAAACTATTATAAGGAATCTGGGTACCAAAATGGATTTGTAATTTTTGTATAACTTTTATAGCAAATAATCTAGGTAAGGCTACTACAAATCTTTCTTTCCAAAAAGGTGCATTTGCATCATCCCTCATCATTACCTTGGACATAAATACATCCTTATACCATCTATAATCAGACATAGTTGGACATTTTAAATTAATCAGCTGGGTTCCTATTCTATCTCTAAATATACAAGATCTCCTATAAAATTTTTAATTATAGATACTAATAAAGTTGTTACAGCATCTGACATTGTTTCTTTACCTTCTTGTTTTACACTAATAAGTATTATGTTTCTATCATTTTGTGTTAAGAAATTATTCCACCATACTTTTAATTGTCGTGTAAATCCATGTATTATTACTTTTGCGGCTTCTATTTCATCTAATCCTTTTGATTTTAAGGCTGTGGCAAACATTGCCATTTGACAAGTTACATCACATATTAATTGTTCACTCATGCCATCTATATTCCATTCTTCTATACTTCCGCCAATAAAGGAATTTTGAAACATCATATTTCTTTCTTCAAAACTTAAATCAGTTGGTGTGGGTTTAGGATAATAACTTCGTGTTTTAGAATATCTTCCACCGGCTAATTTATTTACTTCTAGTTCTAAAGTATTTATAGATTTTAGTTTTTCCTTAATATCTTCAATATCTGTTTCAATTGACCTTTTAGATTTAAATATATTTGAATTGGTTTATATTTTATATATGGGGGTTTCTATTAGTTTTGGGTTTAGTTGGATTTTATTTATACTATTACTAGTACTACTATTTTCTATTTTATTTTCAATTCTTCCTAGCTGTTCACTCATTATGTCTATCATCATATTAGAATAACTAAGTTGTTGGTTTACTTTTCTTATATCTTTTTTCTCTAAATTTCCCTCCAAGTTAGTAATCTCTTTATATCTGGCTATTTCTACTTCAATATTTTCTGATAATCTTACCATTACATTTTCTTCAGGAGGATGTTCAGACTCTATAGTTTTTCTTGAAATAGTTTTTCATGTAGAAGCGACTTTTACTAAAGGACAAAATTCTTTTACTTTTTTATTATCATAAATGTTTTTTAACCAATCAAAGAAATATAAATTAATTTCATTGTCTTCCATATATTGATAAAATATCTTTCTAATTTCTTATGTTTCTTTTTAATTAAAGGTTTCAAAAAACCATTCTTTTACTTCTATACTTTATCTATTTCAAAAGGTTCTTGTTTAGATAATACATTTAACACTTGTGACGCTGTAGGAGAGTATTGAGTATCTTCATATACTGGGGTTGCTACTCTAGCTCTACTATTATTTATTCCTATTAAGTCTATATTAATGGTTGAACCATCTGTTGAATGTCTAGATGTTTCTAGCTTAAGTACTTGGGATTCTTGTACTCTTACAGATGCAGATATATTTTTAAGTCTTATATTATTACCTTTTTGGATTATTTTTCTAACTTGTGTATTCTTTATTTTTATTGGTTCTGCTGCTACTTGTTTTAATCCTATATGTATAAAATTAAATCCTTGCTCTTTATGCTCTTTTATCTTTTCAGCCTCTAGTACGTTTATTACATTATTATTACTTGTACCTGGGTAACTATATTCTAACATATGTATTTCTTCATTTCTTTGTTGCTAAAAGTGTTGACTCTTATATACTTCTATAGGGATAGACCAATTATGTAATCTTTCTTCTATTTTTGCTATTTGTAATTTTGATGAGGAACTATTGTTACTATTATTGGATGTGGAAGCATCTTCATTATTTATTCTTACTACTATTCATTATTTCTTCCTAAGTTTAAGTTACTTAAAGATCTAAGAAGAATCACCATTAATCCTATCAGAGTTTTATGCTATGGGACCACCCTAACTGACCAACGTTCTCACTGTCTCTCTCAAGCCTTACTGCTAAGACCACTATCTGGGCTGACCAATGTACAAATAGCTCTCACTGCTACAGTAGACTTTGATTTAGATTAACAACTAGAACTTACTCAGAAAGATAAATAACAGAACTTAAACAAAGAAATAATTCAAAAAGTATATCAGAACAAAAAGAAAAAGCTTGTATCCAATATATATGTATATGTATATATATGTATGAATGTATGTATGTAGGTAAATCGTTATGTTAAAAATAAGCCTAGATTGAAAGGTTGTCCAAGCTAGCACTAATCAACATCAATGATTATGCAAAATTATATTTTGAATTGATTTTGAAGTCTACAATGCTTATAATAAAAATGCTAACTTATTAAGTTAAAACATTCAATCCATACTTAAATCAAGCTAGCTCCCAAGTTGGCTCGAGCTCAGTTAGCTCGGTGAGCTTATAGTGAGCCAAGGTTAAGCTTGAATTTTATGCTTAATTGCTAGTGAGACGACCTTGAGTTTTGCCCCGCTCAACTTTGCTCGACTCACTTCCAGTCCTAAATGCGAGTTATGTGATCTATACATTATTACAAGGAAAAATGTGTGTATTAATAGTGGAGATTTTATGTTGATTAGATGAGAATAAAGAGAATTAATTGTAGTGGTAATTGATAATAATATTATTAAGTATCGGGTGTTTGTTTCAAGGTTTATTGACCTATTCCCAGGAATAATTGTTGCTTGGAAATAGTTTGTTTTCATGTTTATTACAAGTTCAGTAAAATCATTTATTCGCATCAATTTATTCCCAGCAAAGGAATATTTCTACATTTTAATTAGATTTCATCCCCATGATAAATGATAAGAATAAAATATTCTCATGATTTGGGAATGATAATTATAAGCAAAATCTTAAAATTTCCCTCATTTTATTTTATTTTTCTGAAAGTGTAATTTTCATATCAGATGATGATATTAATAATAATAATGTTAGAGGTATTTTGAAAATTATGACATATATTTTCAAGAATATATATTATAAAATAAATAAATTTTAAATTTGTTACTAGAAATTTTAATAAATAATCATAGGAATATTTAATGCTAAACAAATATTTTTTTAAAATAACCAGAAACATGATTTCTAATAACATAATTTTAGACCTTAGAAACCAATACGTCAAAGATTCGTATATAAATAAATAAGACATTCACATACATCCACAACTGAAGAGTCGGGGATGACATCATTTTATTCACTTATATTTGCGATCACTTGATTTCTTGTTATTCATGTAAAATCTCCAAGATAACATGCATACCCGTACATGTTCATGCCCACTCTAAAAAGCTATATACAAATATCTTGTTTTATAGAATATTATTACAAGTGACGAGAAAGAAAAAGAAAGAATGATACAAAAGGTAAATATAAGGACAAAAAGAGTAATGATAATTTTACACGTGTGTATCCATTCAAAAACCCATTTTACAATCCTTAGATGTGATGAATATTAAGTATAAGTGGAGACCACCATCACATTCAATCGTTATAAAATGTGTGTCTGAATAGATATCCAAAGACATCCACTTTTTAGATGTCAAAATATCATTACCTATATAATTGACTGAGATACCCACTTTTTAGGTGTCAAAATATCGCCACCCCATATAATTGACCCCGAATTAGCCGCATAGGCTAAGGATGCAGCCACATTTTAAGAGTACAACGGCAAACACGACTCTTTAATAAAAAAAATTTTAAAAAAGAAAAAAATATAACACGAATCTGTCGATAACCATAATCATTTTTTCTTTTTTCGTTACACTCAGCATAATCCTTTGTATATATGACTAGCTGACAATCCAAAAAATACAACGATTCTCTTCTCCAAGTATAGTCTTCCTACATCAATCCTTTTCCTTTTCTTATACTAATGTATTGTCTCATCATCGATAGATGAACATCTTCCAGATGTTATGGGGAGGAATTCAGATCATTCTTGTCCTCTCGAATACAAGAATTGAAATTATAGGGTTGATTTCCTGTCAAACCTGGCTATGGAGATATGAAAACTCTCTTCAATGTATCAAGTCAAACGGGAGTCCTGGCCATAGAATAACGTGTGTTCAAGTTGGCATGTTCGAGCGCCCGAGATTTATTTAGAACGTGTTGAATTCCGCGTCATGTCGCAAGTTTGGTCAACAATTGACACTTCAGAAAAATGCGACAAAAAGTATGTGAACTATGGTATGAAAGCGGTTAAAGAATTACAATTACAAATTTAACTAAGAAAGGTAGCTATTCTTACCTAGAAATAGCGGTAAGGATGCAAGTAGTTCCGACATATGTGGAAACGGGGGTGGGGTATCTGCAAAGACACTCCAATGCTTAAGTTAATAAAAGTGAGAGGAGTGAAGAGGTGTTTATGTGCTATAGATTGTATCATACCTGGGGGGTGATACCTCCCTTATACAGTGTGAGGTTACCCCCTAGTAAATCTGTTATGATCCTTCTTAAGTATAGGAGATATTCTTATGATTTGGTTAGTATTAAAGATAATGATAAGATATAATGAGATATAGAGAGATATGGTATGGGATTTAGGAGATATCTTCAACTAGATTCGAGGTGAATCCGTTGAGGATATCGTGCCGCAGGGTCGAATCGTGGGACCCCGAGAGGGGGAGATTCGGGTTTGGCCAATTTATGGGGCCCATAGCCAAGCTCTTATGGGTTGGGCCAACGAGGTCGGCCTATATTTTCCAGTCCAATACATAGCCCCCGAGCTTGGTCGTAGGCCGAATAGCTGGTGCCAAGGTGTCAAGACCGAGGTGGTCTGCCGAGGACTACGTACCGAGCTCAAAGATTTTGTGTTGAGTTGTGGGTTTTTTCCGGTTGCAGTTGTAGCAATTGTGGGAGCACGTGTTGTGACATGTGTCCTTTTATGAATGTTAAGTGATCATTTCTTATTAATGCAAAGTCATGCATTCGCTTGTCCTCCATTAGATAAAAGCGATGAGCCCCCTGCCGTTAGATATAATGAACATTCCAGATGTATGATTGAATGGAGGGAAATTATTTCGTTCGTTGGATGGGCTCGGTTTTAAGCGAAGAAGAAGGAAAGGGGTTTTTCCATTTTCATTTCTGGAAAACTCTTCACCTCTCCCTTGTGTGTTCAACATTTGTTGTAGTCAAAGGTTTTGAATCAACCATTTAGGTCTCGATTTCTTCCACTTTCAATCGGTGAGTTTGGTTCTTCTTCTCTTCCCCTTTTATTTAATCGGTTCGTTCTGTTCTGAACCTTATGGTAGGAGATTTTGCTGGTTGCCTGGTGTTTTCCCCATCTGTTTCCTTTTCCTTGATTTTGTTCATCGCTTTGCTTTGTTTAGGTATTTATTAATGGTCAAAGGAAAGGATCTTTCTACCTTCGATAAGGGGAAGGAGGTGATAGATGAAGCTAAGTATGATCCTTATGGATGGGTCAGTGGTGAGGTTAGAAAAGTAACCTCAATTTTTAATGACAGAAAGTCTGTGCATAGATTTAGGAAGGCATGTTTTGTGTTATCTTGTGGGGAGAAAAAGGTAGAATGTCTCCTGTGTGGTGCAGAAGACAGGGTATGTAAATATAGGGAAGGGGGTGGTGAGGTTGATTTTATCTATATGTACATAGATTTCTTTGAGAAATTAGATGTTAGGGTTCCTTTTACTCGGTTTGAAGAGGGTTGTCTAAATAAGGTTAATGTTGCTCCTTCTCAGCTTCATCCCAACTGTTAGGCTTTTGTTCGAGCATTTGAGAACCTATTTGATGTGCTTGGGCAGGAGTCTAGTGTTGGTGTATTCTTTTATTTTTTTTCAAGTTAAAGATGTAGGAAAAGGGAGTTGGATTTCTTTCAACAGCGTTCTTAGGAAGAAGTTGTTGTCTTTGTTGACTTCTAACTTCAAAAGGTTTAAGGAAAAGTTTATTAAGGTTAGGTTGATTGAGGCCGAGTTCCCCTTTATCCTGGATTTGAATAGCCTGGAGAGATTTCCTCTATACTGGCAGCATAATCCTCGCCAGATTTTGAAGGTAGAGTACAGTTCTCTACCCTATGATGATTAGGTGGTGATTGATTTTCTAGAGGAGTGTGTGAACCCGAGCTCTGTGCTATCTTATGCAATTTTGTTGGAGTGGGGGAACGATAACAAAGGAGTCCTCAAACACATAGGTAGTATTTTATTTTTTCCTTTTAGCTTGATCTTGCTTGTATGTTTGTTAATTTCTGCGTTTCTTTGCAGATGAGATGGCTCCCAAACTTGGTCCCAAGGAGATAGCCTCTTTTAAATCCAAAAGAAATATGGCTGTAAGTGAAAACCGAGCTCTTGCTGTTTCTCCTGGTGTTGGGTCGAGCTCAGGTACTCCCACAGATCCCAACCCTCTGAGGAGTCGAAAGAGGACTACAGCAGATAATGGTCCTCAGTCGACTTCTAAGCCGATGCTTTCACTTTCTCCTTTGCCTTATAGAAGCTATGAAGATGAAAGATTTTCTTGACACTGCAAGCCATTCAAGCCTCTGGAGCAAGGAGTTTCCTCATCCTGAATTCATCGATTAGCAGTTCGCCTATCCTGAAGATGGAAATTTGATGGAGAAGGCGGACATCCCTAGTCTATGTTGCCATTTGGAGGTTCAGGATCTTTGCCAGGCGGCGATTGCTTAGTTTCTGGAGAGGCATTATAGGGGTACCATTCGGGAGCTTGAGACTGAGAGGATAGTCTCCCGGGATTTTAAGGCTGAAAAGGAGGAAGCCGAGGCCAAGTTGGCTGAAGAAATGAAGGGTTGACTAGAGGCTAGAAAGTTATTTGAGGATAAGATTGATTTTCTCGTGGCCCGAGTTAAAGTAGATGCTAATACGGCTACTTTGAAGGTTCAGGAGCTTAAGGCCGAAAAGAAATTTTTTGAGAATGAAAGTAAGAGATTGTTTGCGGAGAATGATAAGCTGAAAGGTCTTCAAGTTGAGGTCGACTCTTTGAAGGATGAGGTGGTCGATCAATACACGGCTGACTTTGATCGGGCACTTGAACAAGTTCAGTTCTTTTATGGGGATCTGGACTTGGCTCAATGTGGTCCCTTCAAATAAGTCATTGAAGGTATATTAGTCGACCATCTTGCTGCTGGTGAGACCAATGAGGGTGCTCAGATCGGATGAGCTGCTGGGGAACGAAGTGATGATGAGGTTCAGGTTGTGGAGCCTGTTCAAGTCATCCTTCCTGCTGAGACTGGAGCTTCTGTCGATCCTTGAGTCTTTTGTACTTTTGTTTTTATGTTCGAACAGATAATTTGTAATTAAATATTTATATTTTTATGGATGTGGTATGGTGTGTTTTTTTTCACTTGATCTTTATGATTTCTGCAATGAGCTATCATTTATAAGATATATTCAGATAACGATATCTTTGATCATGTAGTATGATATAATCAAAAAGGTATATGCCTGTGGAGTAGCTAGTACCAAGATGCCGCCGTTTGAAGTGTGATTTTAGACTTCAACTGTGCTGTTTTTAATGCTTTTTCACTACTCGGTTAGGGCTGTGGTTAGCATAGCATGGTGATCTTTTATGTTACTCGGTTTGTGTTCCAAGGTTTATATGAAATGTGGCGGCTTTCTAGTGTGCCTTCACGACGTGAATGCATCAAGGTTTACTGTAAGCATGCCTTTAGTGTGCCTTCACAACTCGAATATGTCGAGGTTTATTGAAAGCATGGCGGCCTTTTAGTATGCCTTCACGACTCAAACGTGTCGAGGTTTATTGTGAGCATGGCGGCCTTTTAGTGTGCCTTCACGACTCGAACATGTCGAGGTTTATTGTGAGTATGGCGGTTTGTAGTATGGTCGAGGTTTTATGTATACATTTATAACTTTTTGCCACCGAAGTGTTCGGCTCATATCCGATCATGCCTCGTTAGAACCTTTGATGGTAAAATCTAGTGGGATAAAACCCAACAAAGGAAAAAGAGTGCACTCATCGAATGTGACTTGAGGCATCCATATTCTAGCTATAGTATTTCCTTAAGGACAGGGCGTTCCATGTCCGTGGGAGATCTTGTCCTGAGAGCTCGGCAATTTTTGTAAGCTCCTCGGTCGATGTCTTGGGTGATTCGGAATGGTCCTTCCTAGTTCGGGGCTAACTTCCCTTCTCCTGGAGGTTTTCTCCATTATTCTAGTTTTTGTAGGACCAGGTCTCCGACTTGGAAAGCTCTTGGATTAAGTGTCTTGTTGTAGATTCGAGCTACCCTTTGTTTGGTTGCTTGTTCTTTGATATGGGCTAATTCTCGGTCCTCTTCTATGAGGTCTAACTCTGCTCTTCATTTTTCTTTGTCTATTGTATCTGTAAATGCTAGTCGGCAGGCATTAGGCTTGGTGACCTCTACTAAGAGCATAGCTTCACTGCCGAAGACGAGCCTATATAGTGTTTCTTGTGTTGAGGATTGAGCAGTAGTGTGATATCCCTAAAGGATCTCGGGGAGGTCTTTGGCCTAGAGGCCTTTGGCTTTGTCGAGCTTCTTCTTTAGGGCTATGAGGATAACTTTGTTAGCAACTTCTGCTAGGCCATTGGTTTGAGGATGCTCTACAGAGGCGAATATGTGTTTAATTTGGAAGTTGTCATAGAGTTTCTTCACTCTTCGGTCTGTGAATTATGTACCATTATCAGTGATCAGTTCTTTGGGAAGTCCAAACCTACATATGATTCTTTTCTAAATAAATTTCCTGATTTTTTCTGCAATAATTGTTGCCAGGGGTTCTACTTCGATCCACTTGGTGAAGTATTCTATAACTATTACCAAGTATTTGAGTTGTCTTGGTGCAAAGGGAAAAGGACCGAGGAGATCAATTCCCTATCTGTGAAAGGGCCAAGTGGCTTCAGAGAAGTATAATGGTTCTGGGTGCTTCTGAGAGACTTCAGAGAATCTTTGGCATTTATCACATTTGCACATGAAGTTTATGCAGTTAGTTTTCATAGTGATCCAAAAATATCTCACTTGGAGGATTTTGGCAGCTAGAGCTCGGCTTCCAATGTGATTTCCACAGACTCCCTCATGTACTTCGGCCATGACATCATCGACTTCATGAAGGCCGAGGCAGTGTAGGAGGGCGAGTGAGTATCCCCTTCAGAGTAATAATCCTCCACAATTGATGTAGTAGCTTGCCTGTCTTCTGAATTTCTTTTCATCGACTATTGAGCTTGGAGTTTCTCTAAAAGTCAGGTAGTTAAGGAGTAGAGTTCGCCAATCTTGGCCTCCTACTTCTGTATTGCAACTTTCGGATTGAAGGCAGCTCAGTTTCTAAAGTTTTATTTGAATCATGGATTTGTTATTCTGTGGCTTGCTGATGCTGGCCAGCTTAGAAAGGATGTCGGCTTTGGTGTTGTGTTCTCTGCGTATGTGTGTTACTTCACATGAGTCGAAGTGCTACATCAAGTTTCTTACCAATGCAAGGTATTTTTCCAGGAGAGGGGCACTAGCAGTGAAAAGGCCAGTGACTTCACCAATGACAAGCTGTGAATCAGCTTTAACAATGAGTCTTTAGACTCCGACTTATTGGGCAAGCTTTAAGCCTATATGAGTATTATTGGGCGAGCTTTAGACTCTGACTTATTGGGCGACTTCATATTCTGCTTGGTTATTGCTGGCGTGAAACTGGAACTGGAAAGATTGTTTGATTAAAATTCCTTCTTAATTTTCAAGAGTGATTCTAGCTCCACTTCCTTTATCGTTAGCTGCTCCGTCCACATATAGTATCCAAGAGCTGAGTTCTTGTTCTGCGATGGGGGAAAGTTTGGCAAGGAAATCGGCCAAGGCTTGAGCTTTGATTGGTCCTTTAGGCTGGTATTCTAGGTTGTGTTCTAAGAGTTCAATTGACCATGAGATCATTCTTCCTGCTAGTTCTGGTTTGATCAGAATTGATGGCTTTTTTTTCGCACAATGACGTAGTGGCTCTGGAAATATGGTCTTAACTTCCTCACAGAAACCACCACGACGAAGGTGAGCTTTTCAATTTTTTGGTACCTCTATTCGGGTCCTTGGAGTGTTTTTCTCACGAAATAAAGAGGTTGTTGTTCTCTATCCCGTTCAGTTGCCAGGACCGAGCATACTGCGTGTTCAGTTACTAATAAGTATAGGAAAAAGGTTTCCCCGAGGTGAGGTTTGGTAAGGACTGGTGGTGTAGAGAGAAATGCCTTGAATTTAGTGAAGGCTTTTCACACTCTTCGAACCATTTGAACGACACTATTTTTTTAGCCTTTTGAAGAATGGAGTTGCTCATTATGCTAATCTTGACAGGAAGCGAGATAAGGCTGCTATCTGGCCTATGAGCTGTTGTACTTCTTTGGCCGAGTTTGGGCTTCTCATCTCTAATATTGCTCAACATTTGTCAAGATTGGCTTCTATTCCTCGATTTGTAAGCATGAATCCGAGGAATTTGCCCCCATGAACTCCAAATGCATATTTTTCTGGATTCAGCCTCATGTTATATTTTTGCAATTGTCCGAATATTTCTTCCAGGTTGTTGATGTGATTTCCAGTTGCAGGGGTCTTTGCCACCATGTCATTAATATACACCTCGACGTTTCTACTGATCTGTTCTTCAAAGAATTTGTTCATGAGTCTCTACTATATGGCTGATGCATTCTTTAGACCAAAAGGCATGACTTTATAGTAGAAGTTGGCGTGCTCGATGAGGAATGCAGTCTTGTCTTCGTCTTGTGGATGCATTCTGATTTGATTATAGCCAGAGTATGCATCCATATAACTTAGATATTGGTATCCAGATGCATTGTCAACGAGCTTGTCGATGCTGGGCAATGGGTAGGAGTCTTTTGGGCAAGCTTTGTTGAGGTTAGTGAAGTCTACACACATGTGCCATTTTCCTGAGGACTTTTTAACCATTACCATATTTGCAAGCCATATAGTGTACCTGATCTCCTTAATAAAGTTGGCCTAGAGGAGTTTCTTGGTTTCTTCTAAAGCTGTTTTTGGCGTTCGGCCCCAAAAGTTCTCTTCTTTTGCGCTATTGGTCGAGCTTTTGGATCAACCATAAGTTTATGGTTGATTACGTCTGGGTTTATTCTTGGCATATCAGTTGGGGTCCAAGCGAAGAGGTTAGCATTCCTTAAGAGTAAGGTGGTGATTTTGGCTGATAAGTTTGAAGGGAAGTCGGCTTCGATGAATGTCACTTTACTGGCTTCATCACCAATTTGGACTGGTTGTAAGTCATCCACCAATTGGGGATGATTCTGGATTTCCCCTCTAGGATTGAGCTCCGTGATCAAGGGGGTTTGGTCAATGTGAAAAACATTATGTATTTATTCAATCTCTGGCTTTTCTATGGACTTTTTCTTCAGGCATTCATTATAGTATGTTCTTGCTTCTTTTTGATTGACATGGACCACTTCGACCTTGGATTCGGATATCGGGAATTTCATGGCCAGATGAGGTGTTGAGACTACAAATCCTAGGGTATTGAGTGATGGTCGCCCTAGGATTATGTGGTAAGGACTATTGGCGTCTATGACAAGGTATTGGAGGTCGACAATTTTTGTCAGTGGTTCTGTGCCGAACGTGGTCCTCAGCCACACATAGCCGAGCACTTTTACTCTGTTCCCTGTAAATCAGACTAGTTCACCATTGTATGGGAGAAGTGAGCTTTCAGAGAACTACATGCGTTTGAAGATAGGATAAAAGAGGATTTCAGCTGAACTCCCCTGATCCACTAGGACTTTCCTGACCAGAAAATTGCCAGTAAGGATGGAAGTTACAACAGGATCATGCAGATTTTCATCAACTCCCTTATAATCAGAATTTGAGAAAGATATTACCGGTTTTTGGTCTTTGATCTTGATGGATGTGATGCTCCTTCAAGTGACATGATCGCTTAGAGTGATCTTTTTCTTGCCGAGCTTGTCTCTCCTCCTCCTGCAAATCCTCCAACAATGTGATCGATAACTCCTCGGATTTTAGTTTCCTCGAGAGAGTGAGATCGTGTTCTTCTTTTAGGCTTTTTGTGGCCTGGTGTGGATTCGTTGTCTGATAAGGAAGAGTTGTGATGTTTGCTTTTCCTTTCTCAACCTCAACCCTTTTTCTTTTCTTTCTCCTTGATGAACTGCTTCAGGGGTCCTTGTCGGATGAAGCGTTCGATCTGGTATTTCAAATTCTTACATTCATCGGTTGTGTGTCATATGGTGTTATGATATTCGTAGACTTTGTTCTTATTTGTGCCTTTTGGACTTGATCGAAGCTCGCCTCTTACTAGTTTCATGAGCCAAGCACTGAATATTTCTGCTAGAATTGTACTTGGTCGGGCGTTAAGTGGCGTGTAAGTAGTGAATCTCGGCTCAGAGGGCTCTAAGTTTCATTTGTATTTGGACTGGCCTTCTTTGTGCTTCTGGGCTGAGTTATCTTTTTCTTGTCTTTGATTCTTTTTCACAACTCGGAGCTCCTCGGCATTGATGTATCCGAGGGCTCTTTCACGGAATTCATGTATGGTTCTTGGCTATTGATTGCTAGGCTTTCTTTGAAAGGATCAAAAGTAGGCCAATTCGGATTTGATGGAGCTTTACGGCGGGGTTGAGGTCTGGAATTTGCGATGCTTCCTCTTGGAATCATGCCAATAGGTTCTCAGGGACTTATCAGATCTCTGTCTAATGTGTTCTAAGGAGTTTGAAGTTTTGGTGTAGATTTTGGAATATGCGAACCTGTTGGTAAAGGTTTTTGCTAGATCATCAAACTTGTGGATAGAATTCCAGGGCAAGGTTAAGAACCAGAGTAGTGCCGATTTCTCCAGGAAGGATGGGAAATTTTGGCAGGGGATTCATTCGGTAGCTCCATTGATAAGTATCATGGATCTGAACATTGTGATGAATGGCTAGGGGTCTCCTGTTCCGTCTTAGGGACAGAGTGAAGTTGGGAGTCAGAAGTTGACGGGTAGGTGGGTGGCCATGAGTTTTTCTGAGAATGGTCCACCGTCTATGGTTTCGGGTTCATCATTAGATTTAGTTTGATAGGTTGGGTGGTTTGAATATCGAGGTTTGCCACTGCAAAAATTATAACTGGCATGCTTGGTATTCCCCGGATTAGTGGCTCCTTATTTAGGGCTTTTTGAGTTTTCAACCCTCAAAGATTGGTTTTCTTCTTGCAGTTTACGGAGTTGTTCGCCCAGTCTCCAATTTTCTTTCTGCAACTGGTTAAGGTTAGGAAGAGGTTGGTTTTTTGGGGGGTGTGTTTTGGCTGCAAGTGTCAGCCATGGGTAATGGGGTTTAAGGTTGTGAGGTAGGCTTGTTTATCGGCCCCACAGTGGGCACCAATGTTCTTACCTAGAAATAGCAGTAAAGATGCAAGTAGCTCCGACGTTCGTGGAAACGAGGGGTGGGGTACCTGCAAAGACACTCTGATACTTAAGTTAGTAAAAGTGAGAAGAGTGGAGAGGTGTTTGTGTTATAGAGATTGTGTCATACCTGGGGGTGATAGTTCCCTTATATAGTGTGAGGTTACCCCCCGGTAAATCTGTTATGATGCTTCTTAAGTATAAGGGATATTCCTGCGATTTGGTTAGTATTAAAGATAATAATAAAATACAATGAGATATAAAGAGATATGGTATCGGATTTAGGAGATATCTTCAACTAGATTTTAGGTGAATCCGTTGAGGATATCTTGCCGTGGGGTCAAATCGTGGGACCCCAAGAGGATGGGAGATTCGGGTTGGGCTGATTTCTAAGACCCATAGCCGAGCTCTTATGGGTTGGGCCAAGGAGGTCGGCCTATATTTTCCAGTCTAGTACAGTAGCTTTTTACCGAACAAACTTAGCTCTAGTAAGATAAGTCAAGTTATTCATATCCTTATGCAATGATACTTTATTATGAATAGTTTATTCTAAGTTTAGATATATACTAATAAAAATGCTTACTTTGAATATTTTAATATATATTTATTAATGGGAGTTCGATTCCTAGTAGTATGTATAGAAAGAATTTCATAGCCAGACAACACCCACATTTATGAACACTATGCCTTGAAAAGATTAGTCCATGTTTCCGATAATGGATACCGTTGATTCATCCAAAAAATATATATACTGATTAATAAATTAAATATTTTAACTTTTTAAAAAAATTAAAAATGATTTTTTAAGGTAGTTAAATGGGATAAAAAGTTAAAAATATAACTTTTGATTTTCAAAAAATTAAGAAAATGACAAGTGATGTATCCAAATGAACCTTATTTCATTCAAATAATTTAGGTTTAATTACTCTGCAAATCCCTGTAATTTCACTCAATTTTCAATTAGGTCCCTATAGTTTAAAAGTTTTTAATTAGGTCCCTATATTATATAAAATTTTTAATTGAATCTCTGCAAACAATAGCCATTACAAAAAAATCAAATATTCCTAGTATATTTTATCTCAATATAGTATATTCCTAGAATATTTCTAGTATATATTCGGAATATTTTGCTTTTTTGTAACGGTTATTACTCACAGGGACTCGATTAAAAATTTTATATAATATAGAGATCTAATTAAAAACTTTTAAATTATAGGAACCTGATTAAAAATTGAGTAAAATTACAGGGACTTGCAGAGTAATTAAACCAATAATTTAACATTTATTTTTTAAAATCTATAATACTAATAGTTCAGACTCCTATGAGGAAAAGTTTTTCAGGTGTCATAACGAGAATAATTTAGGACCCATAATTTTTAAGAAGTTAATTATTAGTTATTTTTAAAAAAATTAAAAATACAATTATGACATATTATTAGAATATCATTGACAATCATCAATATTTAATAGTAGTATTGCACTACAACAATTAAATATATTTAAAACTTATCAACATTTAATTAAATCTATAATACTAATATTTACCATTCTTTTAGGTTTTCTAGGTGTAGCTTCCAAAATAATTTAGAGTCAATAAATTTCATAATTTAATAATTAATATTTTTTTAAAAATTATAATCATAATTATTATATATTATTTGTTTACAATAGTTAATTTATATAATTTCAACATCATAATAATCATTTTTAATATGCGGGCAATTTATGTTTACATCTACATTGCGAAAGATGTTATACATTATTTTGATAATTTTATATATTGAAGGTATTTAAAATAATTAGTGATAAATAAATCTATAATATATCTATAATACTAATATTTCATACTCTTATGAAAAAAAATTTCTAGGTGTCACTACAAGAATGATTTAAGGCCATAGTTTTTAAGAAGTTAATCATTAATTATTTTTTTCAAAAACAAAACTACAATTATGACATATTATTAGAATACTATTGACAATAATTAGTATTTAATAGCAGGATTGTACTATAAAAATTAAATATATTTAAAACTTATTGACATTTAATTAAATCTGTAATACTAATATTCAACACACCTTTGGATTTTCTAGGTGTAGCTTCTAGAGTAATTTAGAGCCTACAAATTTTATAAATTTAATATTTAGTTTTTAAAAAAATTATAATCATAATTATTATATATCATTAGTTTATTAAGACGTAAAATTGACAAATATTTTAAAATATGAAGTTGTCTAAAAGTGGACAGATGTTCTGAAAGGAGAATGAGTATTATGTATATTTATGTTTCAAATATCAAAATACTTTTAAAATTTTTTTGAAATCATTTTAATAAATTTGCAAATACTCCTACATATTCAAATCATCGTGAAAAATAGGGAATAGGAACCATGACAATGATGAGTATGGGAAGGGGGGACAAAATTCTATATTGGGACAGGGTGCGGGAGGCATATCCACTTTTTCATGGATACCAATTATCATCCATATTAATGACATCATCCACTTATTTTATTTCATTATTCATCAATTTGAACTATTAGAACGTGTAAAATTTTCATAAAATAGTTTTTATTGTCAGTTAAAGATCATCTATTAAAATTTTCTCAACCTTATAAACATGATATTTAAAATAAAATATAAAATAGAATGACTCATTTCAGATCCATAATCATTTATATTGTATTCATTTATTTAATTATTTAACTATTAATTTATTTTCAAAATAAGATTACATACAGAACTTTCTATAAGATATATTTAAATAATTATTATTTATTTTTAATAACGATTAATAAACTATTTGTCATTATTATTCCGTGCATGGCACGGGTTAAAAGACTAGTAAATTATTAAATTCAACTCTTGTGAATAAAAAAAAATTAACTTTAAAAAATTATCTTATAACATACTAATCTAATTCAAATCAGGTTAGATTAATTAGAATATAATTAACTCCCCAAACCCATGTGGTCTAAAAAATATAACTTCCCTTTTTACTTGATTATTCTTGAATTTGGGTTACAGGTGAGCCTCGATGCAACGATAAAATTACTACTTTGTGACCTGAAGCCTTTTTTATTCTTAAATTCGAGTAATACTACACATCTAGAATAATATAATGATAGTTAGATTAAATATGATGATGAAACACACCTACTCATTTAAATATTATCAATCATTCATGTCAGACATTTATTTTCTGCAAAAAAAATAAAAATACTGGTATTTTCCCTTGAATTTTTCCATGAACGAAACATTTGCGCGCAACCGCTGATCTTTTATTGAATAATCCACCCACTGCGCACATCAAATAATTCAAGATGAAGAAGAAAGTCCATTTACGCACATTAGCACCAAGCGCGTCATTTAACAATATTGGTGATGGAATTAAACTGTAGGTATACAAAAAATGAGAAAATTGTATTTATGATTATATAATAAAAATTGCACAAATTTTATGGTTTGAATATATTTTCTTACCGGGACAGTTTAAATATATTTACTTATAAACCTTTTAATTTTGGTTTTAATTCTTATAATCGTTTTTCTGGTTTTGATCTAATTCTTTTAAAAATGCTTGATTTCGTTTATGTTGCATTATATTAGTCTAGTTGTTACGTGATATGTATAATCAAAAGAAGATTCTCAAAATACTTATCAGGGCTAAATACAAGATTTCAATATTTCTGTGAGTACTAAATACATATTATCAGGTACTTAAAGATTGGGGATTTAAATTAAAGTTACAGTATTCATAACTTTATCCGACTCGTCAATCTAGCTAGGCCCAGAGCTCATTAGGTCGGGTCCGGATCTTAAAATTTAACTACACTTTTTGGGTTAAGTTCAGGTCATGCTTTGGATTTGCCTGACCTGACTCAAAATTAAATAATTCTTTGAGAAGTATTTTTTATAATAATTAATGAAAATTATAATATTTTATTATTTAATTAATATATTTTAGATAACTTGGTTATATTTTTATATTAATATAGTTTGTTTTGAAATATATATTATAAAATATTTTTAAAATTTTATTTCTTATTTATAAAGTTTTATAACTTTACTATGTATGATGTCAAAATCTTTATATGTATGTTGTTTGAAGATTGGATTGACCCGATATAACTTAATCACTAATTAGATCATTATCAGCTTGGATTCAGATTTTAAAAGTTGACTCGATTTAAAAATTGATGGGTTGGGTTTGGGTTTGGTTCAGCTCAACCCGTCCTTTGAACACTCTCTAATTAAAACAGCAATGGCCAAATCCAAATTTTAAAAACCAAATTTCTTTTATAGGATCAAACTCAAAATTCACTATATTTTCAAGTTCTAAAAATATATTTAAGACAAATTTTAAGTAATATATATACAAGTGTACATGCATTTAACCATATTTTTTATGAGATTAATTTTAATATACTGTCAATACAAAATAATTTTGTTATTTAACTTTTTTTTTATTAATGACTTATGAATTTCAAGGATGACTTTTTATCATACGAGATATTTTCATGTACAAAACTTATCTAAGTTTGATAATTATGATATAAAAAATGCTGCTCCTTTATGAGTGTTCTTTTTGGGCACAGTCCTTTATGAGTGCTTTTTCCATATTTTCAAGCATTTGATATTAACAAAAGGAATTGAACCCTTAAATTCCATCTTGCAGAACTCTGAAGTCACCACATTACTTCAACATTTAATTTAACAAGCTGTGGCCTGGAAGAATTCAATGAACAGGTGCAGGTTGTATCTGCAGATTCTAACCGTTCGAAGTGCACAAAATAATATTTAATGGGAAAATGCTGAAAAGTTTAGGTTCAAATCAATCATGCAAGTAATTATAAATAACTAACAACTATCTAAGTGCAACATTTTGTAATGCTTCTGATCGTATTTGTACTTTGTCATCGTATGTGTTAATTGTGTTCTCATTGTTTCTAATATACATATATTGCAAATGGATATGCTGCTAGATATAGTATTTTTCATTTGATTTTAAAAAGTAAATTGTTAGCTTGTCAGTGCAAGCCTATGGATTATACACTCTTTTTGATAACCGACAATTTCGTTAATGGAGCAATATATAATTGTCTCTCGAACATCTTCAAAAAGGTCGGGGTCTTCTCTAATCCTGGTAGGATAGCGGTGTTTATCCCACCTAAACTTTATATGTGAAATTTAGTTACTTGTATTTTATTTCCAATTAAATATTTCTTTGTGCTTATTTACGAGGTTTTGTGCTTACTAGTCTTAGACTCTCGGTGTACAAAAATAATTAGGCAAAGATATATATATAAACAAAAACAAAACTATAGGATAATTAGGGATGGCAAAAACCTTCACTAGATGAGAATCCCGGCGGTGACCGCCCCATTCGAGGCCTTGAGTTTGGGGATCTTTCCTTGGCAAGGATGGGCATGGGCAGAAACAACCCCCCAAGACAGATTTTGGAGTGGGGGCGGAAATTAGAAGTAGAAGTAGGCTAGACAACTCGTTAAAGAGTCTTTGGCCTCGCTTACATTCGGCCTAGTTGGCCCTGACCTATTTAGTAAATAAACTTGGTTAAACCTTTTCAAATGGTTTTTTAGCTAATTAGACCAAGCTGCAGGCTATAAAAATAGTCTATGGGCCTAACTAGCTGGCCTACTTATATTATTATTAAAATATCTAATGACAATACAAATATTTTATTCTATTTGAAAAGATAGTTTTTTAACTAGCTAAAGTGTTTTAGTCTATTTTAAAATATATTTTTTGACATATTTAGCAGTATTTTGGCTTATTTAAGAATAAGTATTTTAGTTTTTTCAAAATATTTTATAACTAAATAGGCCTGTAGATAAGTTTTCAAGCCATGTTAGGCTTTTAAGAAAGCTAGACTAAGGCCGTAAAAAAGGCTTATGTCAGGTAATATGCCTAGCCCAGCTCGACCTCTTTTCACCTCTAGTAGGAGTCACTCTTCCCACCCTGCGGGGACCCTATTTATATGAAATGACTAAAATGCACTCCTATTATACATATTATATTTTTTTTTTGGTATACACACACACACTAACACACACACACACATATATATATATATATATATATATATACACACACACACATACTTTTATGACATTTCGTGCACTTTCAAATTTATTTTTGGTCCACTTTCCACTTGTTTTTTCAAGTCCTATTTCCTAAGCCTCAAGGCCCATAAGTGTTAGTTTGAAAACATAAACTATTTGGTAAATTACACTCACCTCCCCTGAGGTTTATGGAAATGCAACTCATACCCCCTCAGTTGTCCACCTTACACTCACATCTTCTCTACTCGTCAAATTTTAAGTATTTATATTCTGATTCTGTTTCTTCATTCATGTAATATTATTAATAAACATGAGAATGACATTTTAGTGATATTAACCGTTCCTAATTAATAAAATTATAAAAGTACCTTAAAGTCAAAGGTATTTTTATAATTTTATTAATTAAAAATAATTAATATCACAAAAATGTCATTCTGTTAAGTTTACTAATGCTATTCTGTGAATGAGGAGTATAACTATAAAATAAATACTTAAAATTTGACGAGTAGAGAGGGTGTGAGTGTAAGGTGGACAACTAGAGGAGGTGTGAGTTGTATTTCCACAAACCTCAGGGGAGATGAGTGTAATTTATCCTAAACTATTTGAAAACAAAAACTAACCCAAATTACCTAAAAGGACCCAACCCAACCCAAGCCCTTAACCTTATCCTGAGTCTTAACGTAGCTTCTTAGGATGCATAACAGCATAAGCATCTCGCACACACCAACTAGAGAAAAGAGAAGGAGATTCGGTGACACCCACTGACCGCCAAAGCTCACCAGCGATGCTCCTCCTCCACGTCACCAATGACATCAATGCCAAGAATCTTCGTGAACGACAGCACCACCCACTCTTTGCGGTGACCGTGAAGCCACTCTCCCTGTGGCATGCGAATCGCCACCCTCTAGTTCATCTTCACCATGAATTGCCACCATGTCCTCGGATCTATTGTGCTGTTGTTGATTTTATTGTTTCTTCTTTTTTTTTCTTTTGGGTACATACTATAATGTTGTTGCTGCTATATGCTTTTTTTGGGCATTGGTATACTTTGTTTTGGTATTGTATCATTGCTATCATTGATCTGAAGTAGTTGCTATTGGTAGAGCAAAAACAACTTTTTTATTGAGTTCAAGGACCCCACAGGGACGGAGGGGGAATGGGGATCGACCCACGCGGATGCCACTCCTAGTGATAATAGAATAGGCAATTTAGTTATAGACATAAACATGGAGCCTTTTAGGCTTTGTTTGAGAGTTTGAAGGGAAAGGGAAGGAAAGACATTAGAGGGGAGAGAAGGGTGAGGGAAGGAAGGAATTTAGAGGATTGATCCTCCATTTATTTGGGAGTGTAAGATATATAAAGAGAAGGAAATTGGAGGATTTGTGATGTATTTTTACAATCTTACTCTTTATTATAATATGTAATTATTTTATTTTTATATAATTAATTCTTAATTAAAAATTCATACTTCTACTAATAAAAAAATAAATAGAAAATTCATAATGTATTTTTTATATTTTTATCTTTTATTACCATATTTAATTATTTTAAGTTTTTATATAATTAATTATTTTGAAAAATTTAAAAAGTGCTTCTTCCTCAAATTTTTTACTCTACAAAATAGGTCATTTGAAAAATAAATATATATCTTTATTTTGTATGTATAAAAATGACTTTTCTCATCAATATTTTCAAAAAATCTATCAAGAAATTTTGTTATAAAAAATTTTAAAAATTCATATTTACAAAAAAAATTACAAAAAGGGACAAAAAAAATATAACTATCAATTAGATAGATAGCCATAATTTGAAAAAGGAAAGAAATAAAAAAATATCACCAGTCCAACGCTTGGCAATTTTTTCATAACAATACGCATGAAACAAAATTCATTAATTGAACTCAAATAATTCAATCTTGTCAAATATTAAATCAACCTAAATACTTCGTCATTGGTTCACAAATAGTCCTACACTATCAAATATTTATATTTTACACTATTTGGATGATATCTTTAGATAAATTTTTATTGATATATGTATTTACTTATGTTCTCTGAAACTAGGAACATTTAGCTTAGAGAGCAGTACAATTTCCATCTAATAACCTATTAACACTATCTATATAGAGCAATTTGCTATTCAAATCACAATCCTTAGCATTTCGAAAGATCTTTGGTGCTTTGTGCTTCATATCATTTTTGTTGGGACCCACTATCCTCAAGGACTCTTCTACCTGCTTGGCCTTGTCCCCCTTCAATCTGCTGACAAGTAGAGCAAAAGAAGAGAGTTCTTTGCTTGAGACATGGATCTAACATGGCTTTTCAAGTACTAATGAACAGTTCTCAACACATAGCTTCACCTACACAAACCCAGCTGGTCCTTCAAACCCTCTATTGCTCCAGCACTAGCAGCCACAATCCAGGTTTTGCTTGTTGCACCACACATCTTGTGATATGATCATATAGATAAGCACCACTCTCTCTCCAATTACTGAAACTTCATGAGTGCTATTGTTTTCCTCAAGTTAAACATGAAATAAATGCAGCAAATGCAATAGAATTTGTGATGCTTACACATTATAATGCTTCTAAAAAGTTGAAAGGGAAAGTTATTAACAGCAAGATTAAAAACTGTGCTATTAGCAGAAGATAATATGAGAAAAAACCTTAAATATTATACATTAAAGAATTGTTGAAAGACTACTTGGACATGGCAAATGTAGTTTAAGAGTGATCCTTATATCATTTTGCACATTCACCAACATAAAGCCCACAATAATGCTAGAGCTGATAACATCAGAATGAAGCAAAGTTACTAGGATAAATCCATAGCTAAATTTAGATTTCTGCATCAGCAAATACACATGACCTTGTCAACTTGATGCCCTATAGCTAATCTGACATCCTTGTTTAACTAAATTATGACTGCAACGAAGTTCACCAAATGGATGAAGTAGAGTTATTAGGATTTAAAAAGATAACAATAACTAAAAGCAAAGTTACAAAAGAAACAAAAAAGAACTTGCAAGTTGTATAAAACTGAAACTATACAATAATGGGGCAGCAAGTGCAAGCTCTACCTCTCAAGAATGTGTCATTTTTGCAGATGAAGAAACAACCACAATGTTCAAAAAACAATGATGACATCCTTAAATTGAAACGTAAGCAATTAACTTGGCTAATATAATTGAGCAATGTACCAATAATCTTTACTTCTCAATTACCATAATCATAAGCATACCAAATCTGCTACATAACAATGATACCATAACATAAATTTTGAGATAAAATTATTGACTAAAGTTTAATATTGAAAAAAAGGGAATAGAAAAAGCAGGAATCTATCAGAAAAATGACTCATCAGCTTCAAATCATTGATAGCTTCTCCATTAAGTCCTTGTGTGTGTGATGATAGTTTAATTGTCTATTATCATGCCAAATTCAATATGTAAACAACCCGGTAAATCATCAAATAAGTCATAGATTACAATGAATCAAAACAGAGGGACTAAGGTGCATTTATTACACCACTTGTAGCAACCAAATCAAACATAACAATAGTGACACAAGAATTAGAACATATAGAAGCTAGAAAATAAAGAAACCTTTGCAGAGGAAGGAGGGAACCCAGCTGCAATGGTGGTTGCTCAGGCGGAGGGCGGCACAAATGACGGTGATGGCTATTTAGGTAGATGAAGTCACAAATGGCAGTCACTACTCAGGCAAGCGAAGTTGCAAATGGCGATGGCTGCGAAATAGACAACGTCACTAGCAACTATGGGTGCCGAATTGGAGATGGTGGCGACGCGGCGGTGGCGGCGATGCTGGCGGTCGCATGGCGATGCACGCGGCAGCGATTGTGGGAGATGAAGAAGATTAGGATTAGGGTTCTTCGGACTTCAGAAGGCAAGAGACGAGAATGAGATGATGTGATTTTCAATTGGTGTGATTAATGGCTAATCTAGAAATTGAGAAAATGAGTAAGGGTAAAAAAATAATTTCATTCTATATCCCACTGAAAATACCCCAAATTGGGGGAACTGAGAACTGGGGAGCTGGGGGGATTTAGGAGGGTTTTATAACACCCTCAAACTCCTCCTTCCATCAATGTTAAAACTCCCAAACACACATCAATCCTCTAATTCCTTCCCCTTCCTTTCCTTTCCCTCCAAATGTTAACTTGCAAACAGAGCCTTAAGATGGGGAGGGTGAAGTTTTGGAGTATGATGGGGAGGGTAAGAAAGTAAAAATAAATAAGAGTAAGGATGGCATTTGATATTATAAAAGAATGATACTTTATTTTACAGATGAACATAACTAATCTGGCATTTCATTACATCCTAGTTAACCCAAAAAAAATAAAAAAGATTACAATGATGGTAATTTCAATGTACTTGAAAATAAATGAAATGGACCTAAGTATTCTGTTTGGTAACCCTGTGTTGATCTCACCAAGCTCACCTATCAACCCCATGTCTATGCAACCCCACCACAATCCCTCGTAACCGTTTGAATCTCTGCACCATCCACCTGCCAGGCATTAGCATAATCGACGACGCGTGCACGGACTTCCGTCCCCGGCCATTTGATTTGGCTTCGTTGGTAGAGGAACTTTCTTAAGCACAGACTGATCTGTGAAATGGCACCGAGGTGGCTGGTCACCTATCTTCTAGGGTAAGGCACATCGGGGAAAGGAGGTGGTGATCGCAGATCGGAGGGAAGTTCAGGACAACATTGAAGCTATTCACCTCTCTTGCAATCTTTCTCGTTCTCAAATCCCTAATCTCGACGCCACTCACTCACTGCTCACCAGTAAGGCTCGACGGCACCATTCACCATGGAGAAGTGCTGGTATCATAAGTATCTTGGGAGCTTCCCATCATTTCCTCCTTTGATTTGTTGCGGCCGAAGAAGGAACCGGTAGAGATGAACTTTTCTGACATTGAATCTTTCTCCTCAAATCTAATTTTCCCTAGCGAGGCATAGTTGTCTAGATTTTTTTTTTCGTTAGGGGGCAAGTTTGGGGAATTTTCCTTAAAGCTTCACAAAGTCTGTTCTACTCCACAACTGTCTATAATTTATTTTCCTGGTTCTTCAGATTGACCAAGAACTCTTATTGTTTGTGTGTGTGTGTATGTGCATGTGTGCATGTGTTGAATTCCTTGTTATTTGATATGTATTAATATTAAGAATCATGAACAAGATATCCCATCCAAGCCATAAAGAGGAAAAACGGAAACATAATACATTTATGTGTTTTCTCTATAATTGCTCTGTAATTTAATGACATTGGTCTGTCACTGATGTTTTTTATTTGAATGTTAATGGGCAGTAAATAAGTGGCAAGAATGGTTATGATCTCAACTCTGTAAGGATATGGGCTAGCCAAAAGAAACTAGGATATGGCCTCCATGAATCTGATAAAGTAACTATGTCAAACACTTTTTTTGGTTTTTTTTCTTAGAATCAATGAAATCGATTTTCATGCTGATCTTTTAACTATTTTGTTGATTTTCCCAGATATTTGTACCTATCCATTAAGAGAACCATTGGTGCTTGACTGTTATCAATCAGAGAGGTAAGAAATTCCAGTATCTTGACTCATTGAAAGGAATGGATACAGATGTGCTGAAAGTACTGGTAAAATTTTTGTTCTATTTAGTTGTCTAATAAATTCCGTATTCCAAGCTCATGAGTTATTATCTCATTTCACGCTAGAGTTAATTAAATAGGAAACTGATGAAAGATATATATATATGTCTTTACGTTAGGCTGTTGCAAAGTTTATCTAATGTTTATCATTGATTCCTTCCAGGCTAGGTATTTTGTAGATGAAGTAAAGGACAAGACTAGAAAAAATATTGATGTCAGTTCTTGGGAAAAGAATTTGTAGAACACCTTCTTGAATAGAAGAATGGGCGTGTATTAGAATCTTCTGCATCTGGGATCATCCTTAGTTTGATGTTTTCTCCCTTACTCTTTGAATAATGAGAAAAAAGATTCTGCAGTAAAAAAAACGAAGTGCTAATATATATCGTCTAAAGAAAGTACAAATTATTAATTCAAAGTTCAGACTGCTTGCTTTATAAAATGAATCTTATTTTCTTGCTAGTTTAAAATTAAAAATGAAATATTATTATGGAGATAAGGAATAAGTAGATAAATGGAAGGGAGACTTGATGTCATTTGATTTTATAAGCAAACAGTCAAATACATGTATTTTTATGCATTTTCCATTTTTAAACTTGCATAAATCTCTATTTAACTCTTGGTTTATTAATTTATTGATTATTTGTCATTGAGATATTGTTAAGAACTATGAATTTTTCTAAGGGCCTAGCAGGTGGAAATTTTGTAGGTAGCCAAGCTTATTATTAGTAATAGTTGCTACTAATGAGCATTATTCTTGGTTATCAGAACTTGATAATATGTCAAATTGTTTAAGAGAATTTGTTTATCTGACTTATTGATTAATTTGAGAAACCAATGCTTAATCATCATTGAATATTTGGACAAAGACTTTATGCTTTTCTTTTGTTTTCTATATGATGCTCTCAAAAAGATTTCTTTAATGGTGTAAGAGTAAAAATGGAATGAATGTTTTTAGACACCGGTAGTATACAATTAGCTTCCCAATTTTCATATCTTTCATTTTCCCTATAATCTTGCACACCATGTTTTTAGGGTTTATTGTAGCTCTAAATAGGTTTTGCAGCAGTTTAATTAGTTTCAAAGAAGTGTTCAGTTATGGCTTTTTCACTAAGCACAGTAGCACTAGCCTTCTCTACAAGGTGTTAATTGTCTCATTGTCACATCTTATTTTTTCATTGTTACTTACTGATGGGTAGATATACATATATGTCATCTTAAAGTAAGAGATTAGATTTTAAGTCGTCATGAAAGGAGTCATACTCTTTTAGTAATGAAGTTTCAACTTTGTATGAAATTTAGTGGAATCATTATGATGAAGTTTGTGGAGCTATTCTTTCACACTTGTATGCTCATGTGGTACTTCTTGAAACCTTGATATGTGACACTGGTTTTGTTTTCTCTATGTGATGTGAAAAAAGGATGATATTTTACCAATTTATGGAGTTACTAAGTTTAGGAATGCATATGATTGAATTCTTTTGATGTTTGAAAGTAATCCTTACTTGAAGAAAGCAATTGTAATTAGAATTATGGAAAAGAATATGAAGATATATATATATTGTATTTTTACAGTTAGCGGCGGTTTAAGTTTTTGGAATTTAGGAGAAATATTCGGGGCAATAATATTTCCTTGGAACCTAGTTTTTGTGCGGTTAAGAAGAACCGCAACACTATTATATTTTTTATTGTTATTTGGTGTTTCGTGGAAGTGAACATTTTGCGGCGGTTATTCCAATGATTGTGGAAACCGCTGCTATTTGGCTTGGCGATGCTTAACATGGCGGTGGTTTATGAACTGCAACGAGTTATGGATTACGGCAGTTTGAACCTCAGCTAAAGGTAAAAATAACCGTCGTGATTTCCCTTTTTTCTAGTAGTGAGTCCATGGTGATGGATCTGGAATTGGATTGGATGCAAAAAGTAAGGAAGATGAAGTTGATTCTGATGTATCTAGAGATGAAGAATGTTGTGAAGATTCCCTAGTAAGGAGATTTACAATTTACCACATATGTATGTTATCCCCTTGGACAATAAGATGAACATGTTTTATGAATACAGATAATAATTTCACTACTTTGTTAGTTGGAGGAATTTAGCTCTTCAAGTCGAGGTTGGAAGTCATGGGATTGAAGTCCCTTTTGGCAGGTAGGGTTAGGCTGCATTAAAGAAGTTTTATAATTGGTGGGTTTTATAGTTTACCCATGTATCTGTGGTGAACCATGAATGCTATGTAGTATAAAGTTATCGGATTTCACTCTTGTTATATATTGTAATATATTACAATGAGGAGATAAAGAATGGTGTATTTAGGGTCTATGGTGCAAATTATAGCCTTATAATATTGTTATGTATGAAAGTAATTTAAGATAACCAAATGATTTCTTTAAAAAATTGAAAGTTCTCAAAAAATTATTTTTATACTTGTTTTTCATATGTTAGAATGTTTTGTTTTCCTAAGCAAACCTCTAAAAATAATTACATTGGCATCCATTCATATTCATAGCACTGTTAGAATCAGATATTGAATTTAATCTTTTCATTTTTTATTTTTCAATGGATTTGAATTTGCTAAAATAAGTGTTATTGTAAAGTAAAAAAATGAAGAATTAATGATTTGTACAGAATGACAAATACTCACCAAATGACTCGAGTTAAAAATATTTTTATTATTAATCAAACTTTTTCATTCTAATATATCAGCCTTGGTGTCATTTTTATATATCGAGGGCTAATATACAAGCTATGCATAGTCCATTACAAGCTTCATTTTAATATTTTTAGCCTTGATGTCATTTTTATTTGTGTGAATTGATCCCAAATGAGACTGCAAACTTGAGACTTATGGGATTGGAAAAAAATTTCTGAAGACACCTACAAGGTTATTAGCATTATCTAATAATTACCAGTGGCTTAAAAAATAATTACCAGCATATGATGCCAGATTACCAATAATGGACAATCCAATTCAAGGGGAATTATAATCATTTTAGCATTAGTGTCATTTGGATTTGTTGGTATTGGTCCTAAAATAGGGCTACTAGATAAGGAAGCTTTTAATTATGTTGAGTAAATCTTAAGAGAGTAGGAAACGAAGATTTTGAGGAGACCTGCAAATTTACTAACGTTTTAAACTAATTACCAGTGCTTCTAAGCATAGTTACTAGCGAAGATTGCGAAATTACCAGCATTTGTCAGTCCAATTCAAGGGGAATTTTAATCATTTTAGTACTAATGTCATTTGTATTTGTTGGTGTAGGTCCCAAAAAATAGCTACAGGCTAAGGAATCTTTTAATCAATTCATTACAACTAATGGGATTAGGGAAAATAATTTAGAAAATACCTGCAAAATTACTAGCATTTAGCACTAATTACCATTGCTTCTAATTGTGCTACCCCGGATACACGTGTCGTTAAGCAAGTTCTATACTATCCCAGGGTCTCCTGAGAGCCACCTGTGTTGCCGGGAAGTTCCAAAATGCATGAAGGACCCTTTATGCAGCAAGTCTGGTGAACTGTTACCATTATAGCAGTCCAGGACTGCTATAACAGTCACAGTTGGCGGCAGTAGTGTTTTTAGTGCTCTAGGGACCGCTATAGTGGTCGTGAGTAGGTCTTTGGGGGTGCGCGCAGCTAGATGGACTGCTACAATGGTGTCAGGAGGTCTGAAACAGTGCAAAACAACGTCGTTTCACTTACAGGATACCCCTCACCCTTATAAAACTCTCCCCTTTGGATTTCTTCCCCAAAATCCGATTTCTCTTCACTCTCAAGCCCTCTTCTCACTTCTTTTCTCAATCTCATTCAAGTTTAGCTCCCCTAAGTCATCAAGGTATATTTATTGATAGATTTTGTCTCCATTCTTCCCATTCTTTCATGTTCTTGATTTGGGTTGTGGTTTTCTCTCATTGTTATTAAGTGGGGGTGCTCCCCCAATGTTATTAGAGCTAGATTAGAGTTACTTAGAGATTAGTCTAATCTTGAGTCAATGTTGCTCTATGGCAGTTGTTGGTGTCATTCCATGCTTCGGAGGTCAAGTTGATGGTGCCCACATACTCCCGGCTCTGAACAATGAGTGGGTTTGATCCCGTAGCCTTAGTTTTATCATTATGATTATGTTTGATACATGATGATTTCCAAATATGACATTAGAGATGAAATTATGATTTTATATATACATGATTTACAAGTATGGCGAGTAGCCAAGGATTATGATTTTGAGTATAGCATGAAAAAGTGTTTAGAAAACCATGGGACCATGATTGACATATTGTATGATATAGAGATGTTTTATGTGCAAGCCTAAGAGATTTCTTACAAGAATATATGATGTGATAAGTTCCTATTTAATCAAACAGGTTTTAAAGGTTCATGATACCTTTATGTTTCAAGACTAGAGATGTCGAAATATGATTTTAAAAAAGCAATTAAGATATTTTGGCAAATATGTCAAACAGAGTTATTATATTATAATATTAGAGATTTCATGATTTTGAACCTTTTCATTTCAATGTATGATATTAGAGTTATTAAGTTGTAAAAAGAGATTATCTTGAGAAATGAGATTTTAGAAATTCAGTCATTATGATATTTCAAAAACATGGAATTTAGTATGATTCATAGTGACTGTCAGATACATATTCTGTGAGCTTAAAATCAGAATGCCTGTAAGTAGGTGATCCCTTGGACGTGATTTCATAGTCACAGTTATAGTAAAGTTAGGTTGCTAGAGTTATATGAGTCCAGAGCTTTTAGAGTTTCAAGAGTTTTCATATTTAAACGGTTTACCAAAGAGTTAGAATATGAGTATGATTGTATCTAGAGATTTTATGAATTATCTTGATGATTTCAAGAAATAGTGTATTTATGTATGAAAGAGTTTGATACCTAGATTAGAGTATATAACAGAGATTTAGAGAAAACAATATGTTTATTGAATTAGAGACTAGATGGTAGCTATAGAGAAACAGACAATGAATTAACGGCTGAACCCCGATTGTTAACCTTGGTACCAAGTTGTCCTGAGAGCATAATCACAAAGAGCAGATAATAGAACCTATTTAGGTGTCCAATTTAGATCCTTAATGGATCATAAAGCAGAGAAATTGTTATGCCATGGTTGACAGGCATAGCTAGAGTATGTATCATTATGCAAGACATAACCAGAGATTCCTGTTTCTTTATTAAAATATTATTATTAATGTTTTCAGATAATATTTGATTTAAGAGATATTATATATATGAGAAATGATTTTCTTGTTGGAATAAGAATTTAGGGATATTTTTCTATGAATTTATAAATACAGAGATATATTTTCTACGAGATTAGATACAAGAATGTCAAATGGTTTGTAACAGATTATGGTTTTAGATATGCTTGTTTTCTTAAATTCATGGTATGGAAAGTGTTTTTTTTTTCGAAAGTAGCTATGTTATGTAAATATTGAAAATGCTTTTCCAGTGCATGTATATCTATATATGTGGTTGTGTTGTCCCATGTAAGTGATGGGTGAAAACTCACTCACTAAGCCCGTTGACTCACCCCTCTCCTTTCCTCCTCATAGATGTAGATACAGATGTAACCCAAACTCTGGTTTGGTGGATGCAATTGTTTTTTAGCGGGTGAGTCTTCCTTTGGAGTAAGACTTAGTTTAGAGTCTTGTTAGAGTAGAGTGCTCCAGTAGATGTGCAGGCAGGATCCAAGCTGTGCATTATTTTCAGATTATGTATTTGATTTCAGTATATGAACAGCTATGTATATTTTCAGTTCATAATTATGGATTTGAAATTATAGAGCTTAATTAGAGTTTATGTAATAAACCAGAGATGTAATTAAGATTTAGTTCACATGTTGAATTGCTTTTCAGAGCATGATTAAGGTGTTTACAAAGTTTCATATATTAAGTATTTCTGTTTTATAGTTTCAAACATGAAGTTTAAATAGAGATTTAGATGAAGATAAGATTTCAAAATCAAAATATATATTATTTTATGCATATAGAGAGACTCAAGGGTCCCGAGGCTTATGTGGGAATGGAATTCCTCATGTACCGGTCACGTTCCCAGGTCGGGTCGTGACAAAGTGGTATCAGAGCTTTAGATTTCCCTGCATGGTATTGAAACAAGTGTCCACAAGTAGCATGGCGTTTATGTAAATGGAACTGCAGCCATTTGCATCGACGTAATGTTATTTGAGGCCTATAGAAAAGTCAGTTATGTAAAGGTTTAACTAGGGTCCTTGTCATTTCCTTGGAATTCTTAATTCAGCCTTTTATCCTTATCTGTCCTTTTTGGGTGTGCTATACCACTTGATGATTGTCGTCACCGTAGCAACACCACATTAGTTGCATCAGTTGCGTATGACACCTCGAGCGAGCCATTTCGAACATGTCAGAGATAGTCAGTGAGCACGTCCAAGCTGAAGTGCATTAAGAGGAAGAAAAAGCAAAAATACTTAGCTCAGACAAAGGTCTGTCGTGGATACCATTGGCCAGAGCTACCCCTCTTAGTGCCCTCCCCGACGTGTCCCATTATCACAAAGAGGAAAAGACAAAGGTCAGCCAAAATGGCAGAGTTCAATGCTGACCAATTGGTTACACCTAGTTGTTAGACGGGCAGAGAATCTGTGGAGGTTGGTGCCTATAATGCATACCCACTAGCTACGAGTAAAGTCACAAAGAGCACAAGAGGAACGATTTCCTATTATCTCAGAGGGTTGTGGGCCAAAGAGTAGAGAAACTCAATATCTAGAGGAAGAGAGTTTGCATGAGAGTGACCCAGGGTTATTGGGTAGAATCCCAATGAGAGCGCAAATCATGCATATAGGCATACTGTAGGACTGATGCCTTGTTTATGATGTGTTAAATTATTTGGAGCAACCTTGGATGCCATGAGCATTTTATGTGTCATGTTTTTGAATATATTATTTTATGATTTGTGTTAGAGCTTGTGCCTTTATATGCCATGAGTATAATATGCATGCCCTATATAATAACAACATAATGAGTTGCTAGACTAGTTTTGAGCATACATGGTGAGTGATTATGCGTATAGATTGCACTAGAATCTTTTAACTACCTCTTGGTTTCTTTTTCCCGATTATATGCCTTAAGTAAGAATGTTGCAAGATTTTATATGCATGAATAAGCAGTGAGAGGAATGTGATGCCAAGAAAATGTTTTTGCAAGGTAATGGGTTTTTCATGCTTAGTGTTTGCTGTGTGAGTTCTATTGATTTGCAACAAGCACGTGGATAGTTAGTTTTGAACTCCATAGATTGAGAAGTTGAACTAGAGGATACTTGCGCATGGAATGACATTTAGAACCCTGGTACATGGTTTTGCATGTCCTTATGATAATCCAACATGTTTTGTCATCATGATGACTTGGATGAATGAATGGTGTATTTATGTTTGATAAGCATGTGGTCTTACGCATGTGCATGCTCATTCTAATATACCTTTTGGAACAAAGAGCAAAATAGCTTTTCATGATGTTGAAAATTCATATTTAGTGAGATCTGATTTCCTTTAGTACTGTCATGTTGTTATGTTTTATGAGCTTGGCATGTGGTTTGAGAACCTTGTTAATACCTTGAAAGGAGTTTATGAACAATTGAGGCTTTTGGCCAAAGTTTTGCAAATTCTAGATGAAAGGATTTTTCTTTTTTTCAAAGTTTTATTAACCTTGCATTTCCATGGCTAGTTTATTTTATGGAAAAGAGAATTTGGAAATGTGTTTTTCTTGAATGAGATCTAAGAGATTTGAATACAAGTTTCATAGACTGTTTTGTTTTATGCCCACAGCAAATAGCTTGGTTCATGATGAGGTGTTTTCAAAAAGTTGTGTAACATAAAATAGAACCTCATGTGTTTGCATGATAGCTTTGCTTGAGATAGCATTATAGAAACATGATTAGAGTAACTTGAGGAACTCGTATGTACAGGATGCATGTTCCCTTCCCTTAACCTATGATGTAAGCTAGATGAAAGGGATTTAAATGAAATCGGTCAAGTTTAAGCTACGGCTTAGTAATCTAATAATAAGATATTGATAGGCAAGAGGCATGTTGTTTATCTTTATTGTGTGAACTTATATGATGTGTACATATGATTGGATGCTTGGTTATATGCTTTATGATTGAAGAAGTTTGATTAAGGACTAAGGGTCATAAGGCGGAGAGAGTAGTTCATGGGAACTGGTAAGGCATATTGTTATGGCATGATGTTTTAGAGTTCTTAGAGCAAGCTATGACTGTTTGATTGGTCTGTATGATGAATGTGATTAATGTGTTACATATATAGATGCTAGAAGTATAGGCACGTAATTGATGAACATGACTTGGAAAGTTGGAACACGCTAATAGAGAATAATATATATGAATGCCATTTTGTTTTGCATCTTTCTATGTGAGCATATAGAACAATTTGTTTTCCATGCATGAGATGCGCGTAGAGAGTGAGAAATTTTAGAAACCAAGGACTGGGAGTCCCTATGGTATCAGTTGATGTCAGACACATGAGAAAGAGAACCAGAGCAAGGATAAGAGTTTCGTGTAACCCCATCTTTGTAGGCTCACGTACGCATGAAATGGCGGAGCATAGATGCTCACCCAAGACTCGCACCATTAAAAGGGCTGCCTTTAGAGGCGAAGCTGCCAGGTATAAGTGTCACGACCAGAGCCAATGTCACCTTGATGGGAAAGGGCTGCCCTCGGTGGCGGAGCTGCTCAGATATGACAACTGGCACCCTTAGCTAAAGTAAGGGAGCAGTGGCCTTCAGAATGGAACCGTCTCTCAGAGTATCAGTTTATACAACTAGAGTATCATGTTAGAGTGTTTCGGGTATTCAGGCTCATCCTTGAAACCCCGAGCAAGTTATGTGTTCCATTCTGTTGATTTTCCAGTTATGCAAGTTCAGATTTGGGGACCAAATCTTTTAAGGGGGAAAAATATAATGCCCCAGGTACAAATGTTGTTGAGCAAGTTTCGTACTATTCTAGGGTTCCCTAAGACCCACCCGTGTTGTCGGGAAGTCCCAGGATGCATGAAGGACCCCTTATGCAGCAAATCTGGTGAACTGTCACCGCTATAACGGTCCAAGACCACTATAGCAATCACAGTTGGCGGCAGCAGTGTTTTTAGTTCTCTGGGGATCGCTATAGCGATTGCAAGTGGGTCTTCAGGGGTGCGTGCAGCCAGGCAAACTGCTATAGCAGTCATATAGCGGTGTCAGGAGGTCTAAAACAGTGCAAAATGGCGTCGTTTCACTTACAGGACAACCCTCACCCCTATAAAACCCTTCCCTTCAGATTTCTTCCCTAAAATCTGATTTCTCTTTACTCTCAAACCCTTTTCTCACCTATTTTCTCAATCTCGTTCAAGTTTAGCTCCCCCAAGTCATCAAGATATGTTTATTGATAGATTTTATATCCATTCTTCCCATTCTTTCATGTTCTTGGTTTGGGTTGTGGTTTTCTCTCATTGTTGTCAAGTGAGAGTGCTCCTAAAATGTTGTTAGAGCTAGATTAGAGTTACTTAGATATTAGCAAAGACTAATCTTGAGTTAATGTTGCTCTATGGCAGTTATTGGTGTCATTCCATGCTTCGAAGGTCAAGTTAGTGCATACTCCCGGTTCCGAACGGTGAATGGGTTTGATCTCGTAGCCTTAGTTTTATCATTATGATTATGTTTGATGCATGATGATTGCCAAATATGACATTAGAGATGAAATTATGATTTTATATATATATGATTTACAAGTATAGCAAGTAGCCAAGGATTATGATTTTGAGTATGGCATGAAAAATGTGTTTGGAAAATCATGGGACCATGATTGACATATTGTACGATATAGAGATGTTTTGTGTGCAAGCCTAAGAGATTTCTTACAAGAATGTATGATTTGATAAGTTGCTATTTTATCAAATAGGTTTTAAAGGTTCATGATGCCTTTATATTTCAAGACTAGAGATTTTGAAATACGATTTTAGAGAAACAATTAAGATATTTTGGCAAATAAGTCAAATAGAGATATTATATTGTAATATTAGAGATTCCATGATTTTTATCCTTTTCATTTCAATGTGTGATATTAGAGTTATTAAGTTGTAAAAAGAGGTTATCTTGATAAATGAGATTTTAGAAATTCAATCCTTGTGATATTTCAAAAATATGGAATTCAGTATAATTCATAATGACTGTCAGATAAATATTCTGTGAGCTTAAAATCGGAATGCCTGCAAGCGGGTGATCCCTTGGGTGTGATTTCACAGTCACAGTTATGCTAAAGTCAGGTTGCTAGAGTTATATGGGTCTAGAGCTTTTAGAGTTTCAAGAGTTTTCATATTTAAACGGTTTTACAGAGAGCCAGAGTATGAGTATGATTGTATCTAGAGATTTTATGAATTATCTTGATGATTTCAAGGAATAGAGTATTTATGTATGAAAGAGTTTGATGCCCAGATTAGAGTATATAACAGAGATTTAGAAAAAACAATGTGTTTATTGAATTAGAGACTAGACGGTAGCTATAGAGAAACAGACAGTGAGTTAACAGCTGAACCCCAATCGTTAACCTTAGTGCCAAGTTGTCCCGAGAGGACAATCTCATAGAGCAGAGAATGGAACCTATTTATGTGTCCGATTTAGATCCTTGATGGATCATAGAGCAAAGAAATTGTTATACCACGATTGACAGGCATAGCTAAAGTATGTATTGTTATGCAAGGCACAACCAGAGATTCCTGTTTCTCTATTAGAGTACTGTTATTAATGTTTTCAGAGAATATTTGATTGTTGGAGTAAGAATTTAGGGATATTTTTCTATGAATTTATAAATATAGAGATATATTTTCTATGAGATTATATACAAGAATGTCAAATGGTTTGCAACAGATTATGGTTTTAGATATGCTTGTTTTCTCGAATTTATGGCATGGAAAGTGTTTTTTTTTCCGAAAGTAGCTACGTTATGTAAATATTGGAAATGTTTTGCCAGCATATATATCTATATATGTGGTTGTCGTTGTCCCATGTGGGTGATGGGTGAGAATTCACTCACTGAGTCCGTTGATTCACCCTTCTCCTTTCCTCCTCATAGATGCAAGTACAGATGTAGCCCAAACTCCGGTTTGGTGGATGCAGTTGTTTTTCAGCAATGGGTCTTACTTTTGAGTAAGACTTAGTTTAGAGTCTTGTTAAAGTAGAGTGCTCCAGTAGATGTGTAGGCAGGATCCGAGCTATGCATTATTTTCATATTATGTATTTGATTTCAGTATATGAACAGCTATGTATATTTTCATTTCATAATTATGGACTTGAAATTGTAGAGCTTGATTAGAGTTTATGTAATAAACCATAGATATATTTCAGATTTAGTTCACATGTTGAATTGCTTTTCAGAGCATGATTAAGATGTTTACAAAGTTTCATACATGATGCCCCGATTTTCTGTCTGAGAAAAAAATGACTAAAATGCCCCAGAGGTCATTTTCTGCTCGAAATTCGAGGATAGCCGGCCCGGCAGTCCTCGAAGGGTCAACTCAATATTTGAAAAGGATTAGATGGTCCTTGAGTGATTTCGGAAACGAAAATCTTGTTTTCTGCAGTTTCAGGTCAAAACGACCAAAATACCCCTATAGTGTTATTACGCGAGTAAAGGTGTCGTTTGAGCCCGAAACTTTCCCCGAAGGTTTAAAATGATATTTTCATGTGTTTAAAAGTATCTGTTTAAGTCTCGGTGGTCCCGGGCAGTTTTCATGCAAAATTATGATTTTGCCCCTGGAATAGTGCCGTTTGAGTCTAATGATGTAATTAAGCAAACCTAAACAATATTAGGCTCTAATCGAAGATTATTTAATTTCCATAATTAATCTAGAGTCAAAATATGTTATTAAAATTAATTAGAACCTAAAATTGTTTAGATTAGACCTAAATCTCTTTTTAAAACTCAAGATTCCTAGTCTTAGAATCTTGAATAGTGTTTTCTCTTTCTAATTCCTTAAATTAAGGAACTATGTCTAGAATTGTTCATACACTAAAATGAGTTTTTGTCTTACTAATGAAGCAAGAGCACTCCCTAACCTTGTCTTGAAATCCTTAATTATATCCTTAGTCACCTAAACACTTTCTCACAAATTCCTAAACTTAAACCTAATCAAAGACACACCTAAACACAACCCTAAACCACATTTAGAAGAGATATTTCTCTTCCCCATGGCTGTGCAAATAGCAGCCCATACTCTCTATTGATTCATCACATGTTGATAAGTCACACACTCAAAGAACCATGCTTGAGCCCATGCTTGAACCCATACTTGGCCATACCTTTGAATGACCACAACCATACCTTGAAGGAGATATTTTTCCTCCCTCTCTTCCTTAAAGTGGCACCACCTCTCCCTCCCTTTACTCCCCTCATATTGAAAATCCTCTATAAAAAGGAGAAGCCTCCCCAAAGAATCCCTTTGCTCATTTCTCTCACACCTCCAAAAGCTTTCTTTCTTTCAACTTCAAAACAGCTCTTCTCTATCCTCTCCATTCTTCCAAGAGCAAGCTTCTTCTCTTAATCAAGAAAACACATCCAAAGTAGGGATTCTCTGTTGAGTTTTCTTCCTCTCCTTGTGCTTTCCTTTTTTCGATTTTTGAGCTTCTTCTACTTGTTCTTGTTTTGTTAAATGTTTGAAGACCATGGCTTGATGATGAGGATCTTTGATGTCGGTTGTAAAACCATCATTTGCTTGACCTCTAGAGCTCAAGGTTTCATTTCTAAGAGTTTTTAATGAATAAAGTTGTTATGTGGTTTTTAAGAGTTAAGATGGGATCTTGAGCCTAGGTCTTAAAGGATTGATAAATGGATTGCATTCATATTTACTTTTCAAGTTCTTGCATTACATATTTACTTTTGAGTTTTGCATATCATGTTTATTTTCAAGTTATCACTTAAAGTTTGAAGATAAGAAATGAAAGTGCATATCATATTTATGTTTCTAGTCTAGCACGTTTGTTTTTCATGCCATCACCTAAGAACTCAAAGATTAAAACAAGAGTTGCACATCACCTAATGATTAATCTCGAAGCTCACCATTTTGGCCTTAAAGTCGATTGTTGTGGAGCCTAGAGCACTAAAATAAGGAATTGGACTTGCATTACATGTTTATATTCCAACTTTGCATATCATATTTACTTTTCCATTGCCATCACTTCATAATAACAAGATTAAAATAAGGTTTGCATTTGCACATTTAAATTTACACCATCACCTAAATAATCCTAGAGCTCAAGACTTACTCCTCTTAACTCACAAATGAATTTTGGTTCCATGTGCTTTTACCTTTATAAATGGGTGTTTCCATTTAAGGAGTTGGAAATTTTGAAAAAATGTCTTGTTGATGATGAATCTTGTTTTTGTGATGTGCAAAGAGTTTTGAAAGATTGTAGGCCCCAAAAAGATTAAACGAGTGTTTGATTTTAAGGAAAATGATGGAATGATGTTAAAAGGATTTTTGAAAGAATGGGTAGTTTTACGGATGTCAAAGCTTGAGTTTTTCGCCATTTTGGGTTACTGGTAATCGATTACAGGGCTTATGTAATCGATTACCAGAGTGCCTTGCACACCCGGATATAAGTTTTTGGCCTGTGTAATCGATTACAAGATGATGTAATTGATTACATGATGTTCTGGGAAACCCAGAACATGTTTCTAGACTCTAGTAATCGATTACCACTCCATGTAATCAATTACTCAGGTGTTCTCGAGACCTAGAATGCATTTTCAATCGAAGTAATTGATTCCAAGGCTCATGTAATCGATTACCAGGACCTCAGACTTCTCTGTTTTAGAAAATTGAGCCAAGTAATCGATTACAAGACCCATATAATCAATTACCAGTATCTAAAATGTGTAGATAAGTGTTCCTTCCTTCATGAGAATATGAATTGATGATCTTGCATGCCTATTCTCGGATTATGAACGTGATGATTTATAGTTTAGTGAATGTATATATATATGAAATGAATGTGAAGGCATGCTTGCATGATAAATTGCATGAATGATTATCATTGATCGGGATGCACGATTTCATGAGTTTATAAGCATGATAAGTTAAATGATGATTTATGATTGTATTGCATCTCTGAGGAGAACATGTGTTTATATTGCATTCATGCATAGCACGCTGAGATACTTTCTGGGTGACACCGGTTCGGCCGAGCACCCCCAGAACAGATGTGATATAGTACCGAGATGCGTCCTAGGTGACATCAGTTTGGCCGAGCACCCCCAAGAATAAAACCATGAGGGTATTGACATTGAGCTTGCCAAAGCGGACAATATTATTGTGCACTGGATGCCAGTAGTTGTGTTTCGAAAAAGAAATGATGTGTTACCCCCTCTATTACCCCATATGAAATCTAGCGATGGCTAGTTAGGTTGAGCTCATCCTAGGTGATCGGTTAGGGCGGTTGGTTCTAGTGGTAATTGTAAAATCATCGGGGCTGGCGTGTTGGTTAGGTTTTTGGTGATGATGAAAAAGGGTGGAACAATATGAAAGAGATATGAGAACTCATTACATTACTCTATCATGCATTCATCTATGTGCCACTGTTTTTGTTCTATAGATTATCCCTTGTTCTTGTGCTTAGCCCTGTCTTGTGTTTTGAAATTACATGTTGTTGATTTATGTTGCATGCACTAAGGTATTGCCATGCATACATGAGATACTTATTGCATTCATGCATTTAGATTCATGCTAAAAGATACGAGTCTCGGCTAATGGTATTTGAAAACTTAATAAATGAATCGTATTTATGCCTATTATTTTCAAAATTAAACCCGAGATTCCTGAGGACGATGATGATGACATGTGTTTGAATAAGGAAGCCCTACTGAGATTCTTTTATAAGTTTCTCACTCCCCTATCTTTTTTTTTTTCCATCTTCATCTTCAGACAAGGTTGACAACGATGTCCGAGGATCCCCCTGAGGTGCCAACATAGAAGTAGCTTGATGGTTGAGAACAGAGTCGCGCAGAGGAAGCGGGGACATAGTCTTAGCCTTTTCACATCATAGTTGTGTGTAGTTTTGAATTGTTGTATGCTCAACCTTCACGGGTAGGCCCAATATACTTGATGTGATGTTATTATGGAATGTTCCTATATCATTGCTACTGTTAATATTTGACTTGCTATTCAATGTTAATATTATATGACGATGTGTTGATGGTTGCTCTTTCTAGGAAGCCGATCTAGTGTTTCTGTTCATGTTGTTCTTTTTTGTTTATGCTTTACAGTACGCGAGACTCACGTTTTGTCTATGTTTTCAAAAAGAAAAAAAATTTACCCATATTTTCTGCTAAGTATTTTAATGAAGGGTTCTAAAGAATGAGACTAGAAGAGTAATAGACTATTGGTTAACCTAAATACGTTCTAGGAGTATTGGGTTAAAAATTAGGATGTTACATCATTTATCAAGTATTTCTATTTTATAATTTCAGACATGAAGTTTAAATAAAGATTTAGATGAAGATAAGATTTCAAAATCAAAACATATATTATTTTATGCATATAGAGAGACTTAGAGGTACTGAGGCTTACGTGGGATGGGATTTCTCACGTGCTGGTCACGTTCCCAGGTTGGGTCGTAACATTAATAGTAGTTACCAATGAATCATATGAAATTACCAACATCTGTTAGTCCAATTCAAGGGGAATTGTAATTATTTTAGCGCTAGAGCCATTTTTATTTCTTGGTATTGGTCCCAAAAAGGGGTTATAGCCTATGGAAGACTTTAAGTAAGTTGAGTAAGACTTATGGGATTAAGAATTATTTTTTGAAGAGACTTGCAGGATTACTAGTATTTTGACATAAGTACTAGCATTTTCAAAATAGATTACTAGATACTATACGAAATTACATCAATGGCCAATCCAATTCAAGATAAATTCCAAAAATTTTAGCACTACTGCCATTTTTATTTGTCGGTATTTGTCCCCAAAAAGGACAACAGACTATAAAAGACTTTAATTAAGTTGAGTAAGACTTATGGAAGTGAGATTTTTTTTTTCCAAGAAGTCTGCTGGATTACTAGTTTTTCCACATAACTACCAACGTTTTGAGAATGGATTATAAGCGTATCAGGCTAAATTACCAGTAATGAACAGTCTAATTCAAGAAAAATTCTAGTCATTTTAGTACTGATATCATTTTTATTTCTTGGTATTGGTCCCAAAAAAAGGCTGCAGGCTATAAAAGACTTTAATTAAGCAAGGCTTATATATTTAGGATTTTTTTTTTAAGAGACCTACAGGATTACTAGCTTTTTCATATAATTACCAATCTTTTCATAATGAATTACTAGCATATCCTGTCAAATTACTAGAAATGAGCATCATAAGTCAAGGGAAATTGTAATTACTTTAGGATTAGTGTCATTTTTATTTCTTGGTATTGGTCCTGAAAAAGGGCTACAAGCTATAGAATACTTTGATCAAGTTGAGTAAGGCTTATGGGATTGAGAAAAAAAATATTTGAAGAGACCTGCATAATTATTAGCTTTTTCTCATAAGTACCAGTGTTTTCAGAATAAATTACCAGTTTATCATGCCAAAGGACCAGCAAATAACAGTCCAATTCAAGAGGAATTCTAATCATTTTAACATTATTGCTTTGGTTCACAGATGACAAATGTGTTTTCCTAGTAGATGCTTTCTTGATTATGATCCTTCTTGTTCATTGATATTTCAAATGAAAAATAGAACACACAAAAAATGAAAGAAAGAAAGATAGTGCTGAAAATTGGAAATACCTTCATTACAGATAATAAGTGAAGTTGTTCGCAATGTAAGAACAGAAGCAAGTCACTCATAAACTAAGACAACACTTGATTACACACTCATGAAGTGAGTACAATTAATAGTGACGGTGACAAAGCATCATTGGTATACACTTGCAAGATTTGGCTTGTAAAAATCGTAGGCATGTGACATGTGGTTGCATCTAGATTTGGTTTCAAAATCAATAAGAACATATGGACCTATAAGCATGGCAATTGCAGTTGCTCCTCAGTAGGACATGCAAGTCCGTTAGCATACACCTGAACATAAAGTCAACATCGAGAAAATTGCTCAATGGTGTACATATATCTGCAATTGAATTCATCATTTGAGAAGAAAGGAACAAAAGTATAATATTAGTACAATTAGAACAAACAATGAGACACTAGAATCGTAGACAGTTCAAATAAGAGTTTTATTTGCTGCTGCTTCTGAAATTAATGTCCTAGAAAGTTATTACAGTGACGGTGAAACTCAACTATATGGTTCAGTATAGCTTTTATAGTTTGTACTTTGTTGTTTCATTAGTAAATGAAATTCTTTCATCCATGATTCAAGAGAAAATTATATCATTCTAGCTAACAAGAAGCTTCATTAGGATAAAAACAACTTTCTTATACTCAGCCAACCAAACTGCCTAAAATATTTTCATGTGATGCAAATATATTGAACTTCTACTATTATAACTATGTTATAAGGCTGTGCCACAGAAATTTCATTAGAAACACAACCCAAAATCACGAAGCTAAGAAATGCTAAGATTGTAGATATAACATCTAAGTTGTATTTACTAGGGATTTATATAATTTTAAGTTCATGCACATGCATCTAGAGATAGGAGATTTACTACAAGGAAACTTGTGACCGCATGCCACATATTACTTCTAGTTAGTATTATAAGATATATGTTAAAATAACTGTTGATATCTTTAAAACAATACTGAGAAGAACTTAAATTTAGGCAAAATATTTTCAAGCTCATACTGCACTATCTACATACATGACAAGTCCATAGCATGCATCCCATGAACTACTCTCCACCCAATTCACGCAATTGAACAAAGTTGCTATTCCAGCATAGTATGCATTTGTTGGATCAACACCTTCAATGTTAGTATTACCACTCTCCTGAATGTTACACGAGTTACTGTAAGATGCAGGAATCACAAAAGCATATATAGAAATTTCTTTGCTTTTGTTTCTCAAGAAAAATTTGGACCAATCTACATTTCATAAAACAACATGGCACAGCCATTAAAAAATATTACATCAAAAAACATCGAGAATCTATTAGAACTCTACATAAATTATTATTATTCCAACCATGAAACAAGCATAAAGCTCTAGAATCTATTATTGGTATAGAGTAAGGATCATCAACCCCATTAGTATGCCGTCTGTTTCACATGGTGAACACTCAAAGTCAAAACCAAAATAGAGAATGAGATACCTCAAAACCTTGTATTGCGAAGGTCTTAATGGATTTGCTTTTGTCAGTGATAGTTTCACTACCAACTTCCATGCGTCCAATTTGAAACACCCATGCATTTGATCCTAACCACTTCAGCAGATTTCCAATGCTTATGAATAATGACATATGAACTCTGAACTCATCTGCAAGGTAAGAAATCCTACTACTATTTTTCAAGAGCATTTTAAATTTGACAAGTTCAACATGATTCTATATAATTCTTATCCCCTTTTAAGTCCACATGACACGTGGTGTAAAAGAATAGAAGATCAAATTGGCTCATTAATAAAATGAAATGCTTAAGTTAAGCATTCTCAACTATTGAAAGAATGCAAGTGGTTACATGATAACTTCTCATATTATAAGAAGAAAAAAAACCAGCTAAACTATGCACCCTATCCCCCATTTTATAATCAAACATCAAAATAATTTGCTACACAAAGCTTAGCTTTTGACATGGCAAGCAAACTTTCCTTCACCAAGCATGCAAAAAGTTTTTGTTTAACTATGCAAATAAAATACTTTAGTAACTATGGAGCAATAAATCATACAACAATAAACTACTTATAGCATGAATAACAGGCCAGCTAAATAAAGTTCATTATTTCATTAACAGAAATTAGAAAAAAGTGTTAAATCAAGATAACCAATATCATCAGGACACCATCACAAACCAAATACAACTTTCTAACCCAACGAAATGTTGATCCAAAACAAGGTTAAATTAAAATAAACATGTAATCCCTAACAAATCTGATACCCACCCTAACCTCCCTCCCCTGGCACAAAAAAAAATCAAAACACACACAAACCTGAAATACCCTTACTCTTTTGGCAAGCTTGAGAAAGGGAGAGGGGAACCCAAAGCTTGAGCAGTAGATAGAGGAACCGATAGCAAACCAAGAGCTTGACCGGCAGATAGAGGAGCACGACCTTAACCACTCTTTAACGACTATGAGCTTGAGAGAGGGAGACCGAGAGTGCGATGAATTCAGTGACTGCAAGCTTAAGAAAGGGTCACCGAGAGTGCACAACCTTTAGAGAATGGGTTCAGGGAAGAGACGTGGTTTTCAGCTAGCTTGAGAGTGGATCGAATTTGAGAGGGGATCAGATTTGAGAGGGAGAAGCAAATGGGTCTCACAGATTAGAAGGGAAACACGGGATGGAGAGGAAATGAAGTAAAGTGAAAATGAAATTTTGGGATCCACTATGGTATGCTCTTTTTAGTTTATCCATGTGTGCACCCACTACAGTTGTATACGGTGATTCTGTATAGACACCCAAACTAGGTGTTAAAATAGCATTTCCATTTTGGAGAAAAACTCCATCCCCAAGGCATCAGTAATCAGGTCCCAACAAGATAGGTATGACTGGTGCAGTGAATTGTCACATCATGTGGTTTAAGAGTGCCAGTCTCTTTTATTATTGTCTGTGGAATTTGACCATCTTCTAGGCCTTACCGCCCAAAAAAATATACAGGAAATAATCCCGCCACCTATACACAAAATGGGGTTTTCGATGGTATATAAGCAGTTTCAATTTAAAAATTGCTCATATATGAGATTGTGGAAAAATTTACATGAATATAGAGTTTTCATACTATTTAATAGACAGTATGTGTTAATTAGCATAATATTCAATATAGAGTATGTGTTAATAGAACAAAAATATGAAAGTACAATTAAAAAAATAACATAATATTATAATGCAAATAAAACATTAAAACTTTACTTTAAATAGAAATATTGAGAAAATGGCGTGCGATAAATTTCTCAATGCATACATGGATCGTGATGTTCCGTTGTGGACCGTGATGGTCTGTTGTTGTTTTGTAATTTTATAAAATGTGTAGTATTTTGTGAATTCCAAGTTTTCTACTTCATTGTCCATTGTTAGATTTTGTTAATTTCGAAAAATAATCATTTTGTGATTAACAAACGACCGAAAAGGGTGAGTTAATTAGAAAAAAATGTTGTTACTTCATTGCTAATATTATTGTTATTGATTATTATTAATTATTATAATAAATATTTTTGATAATAATAATAATAGTTTCATTTCTATATATGTATTGACAGTGCAAAATAATGTTATCATGTCAGCCAATACAATTTCACTTAAATGATAAATTATAGCACATGATTGTGATAGTGGATGGTTATATACTATAATTTATCATTTTAGAGATTTATTTTTATTTCAAAATAATTGTCATTTTAGAGTTTCAATGAAGTATTAATTAAGTCACTTAGAGTTGCAAAATAATTATTAAGTCCTATATCAAATATTATTCTTTAAAATAGATAACTCAAAAAATATGTTTTCCATTTGAATCAAGTCTAAGCACTTAATTATATATGTGATTATCAAGTATTTAATATCAATTTCAAATTGGAAGTTTAAAAAATGTTCAAATATAAAAATAATTTCACACATTGTATTATCTAGAAAAATGATTTAATCAACAATTATTCTATACAATTTGTAATAAAGTATAATTAATTTTACTTATTGCAATTGATACATTCTTTGAATAAAATAATGTAAACAAAATAATCTAATAGAATTTTTCCCAATTCTTTATCAATTATTTTTATACAAAAATAATTATTGTTTCATGTGGATAATCAATTCTATGAAATAGGAGCACTGAATATAAATAATAGTAATCAATCACATGAATTTGAAATTAAACAATCTATAGAATTGATTAAAAAAAAAGAACTTGTCCATTAAAAAATTACATAAAAAATAACTTGTATATCAACAACCAACAATAGGCTAAACTCATCAATTAAAAAAATAGAAAAATAACTTCCTAAAGAACAAAATAAACTAAAATATATATTTTGACTATACCAAAAAAGGTAAACTAAAAATTCAAATAAAAATGAACAAAGAGCTTCAAAATCAAACCATTAACAACAATTAGATCTTATCCATCCCAACTTGAAAAATTCTCATGTTAGCAACAATCACAATAAAAGTGTAAGTATTCTCTTTCTTCAATGAGTTGAGTTTGTAGAATTTCATCAATTTTAAGCCATGATTGCCTAAAATGGAAAGAAATAAGATAAAAGATAAAACATAGAATAATGAGTTAAAATGAATTGCATCGAAAATGTGAGGACAAATAAAAATAATATAAAATCATTAAATTAACACTATCACAAAAGCCGACAAAATGAGATGACTAATATAAAATATATTGCACTATATATAAATATCTCAACCCGATTCTCTCTCCTTTGTGATATTTGCTGAAAGTCTTGATATTATAGACCGAATTCCAATTCATCACTTTCTACACATCTCTCCTTAGAGCTGAATAGCACATCTCATTGTACAATTTGCATACTTATATAGCCTACCTTGTTAAAGCTTTTATGGGAGGGAATATAATTATTTGATTAGCATCAATGAGTTTGATTGGTAGCCATAAGTCTTACTCAACTTAATTAAATGCTTTCTTAGCTAATAAATTATCGCTATTTTATTTCCTTACAAAAATTATTAATACTTAACTTCTTAAAAATGTGGGACTTAAATTATTCTTGTTGCAACACCTAAAAAACTTTTCCTTATAGAAATATGAAATATTAGTATTATAGATAGATTTCAGATATATACACAGTTATGGATCTAGAAAATTTTAGTATTGGGGGTAGAAATAATAGATCAATATAAAAATGAGTGAAGTATATTATATTTTGTTATTTGTTTCATTTAAAATAACTAAAAGTGGGGGGTCAAACTTAATGAAATAATGGGAGAAAATGTATGCTATATCTACATAATTATTCCATATAGTTTGTATTATCTATAGTTAACATTACAATTATTCTGGTACAATTAATTACTTCCTTTTTTTATTATTATGATTTTAAAATTGTCATCTTTATGAAATCATGTTATCTTAAAATACTATTTTTACAATTTCATTTATGTGTTGTTGAAAGTCTTGAATTAAGTGTGATTCAAAACATCAATTGGATAGATACTCAACTACTTTTTGAAATCACTGTTTGCAAGCTACTGATCCCTGGTACATGATTCCAAAATCCCAGTTATACTTGACAGCAAGCTTGTCAAAAATATTCGAGTTTAGAGATTTTAGAGTTATCATATTTATATAATTTATTTACAAATTAGTTTTAGATATTACCTATAGAGAATGGTAAAGAATCTCCTCAACTTCTTCAGATCCACTGAACATTCATCGATATTGACAAAAAATATTTTTAAACAATTGATTCCTTCTTTGAAGCTACTGTGAATATCTATATGGCCTATATTAGTTAGAATGTCATAATTTTTTACTTAATCAATTTTATTATATTTAGCATTTTATGAAAAAAAATTATATTTTATGTTGTTTTTTAACAAACCTACGAAACAATATTTCAATGTTATATAATATATTGATTTATGTGTCATTGCTTTAATTTGTTAATATTTTAATGTTAAATAATGTTGACTGGCATATTGATAAGACTTATGATTAAAATTAAAACTTATAATAGTTTGAAATTTACTATTTAATATAGAATATTCATGTTGTGCTAGTGATTGAGAAATATGGAGATAATTTTTCCAAAAATCATTAATAAGTAGAGTTATGAAAATTTTGGGTCCTAAATTACTTTGTCAAATAGCACGTGCTAAAATTTCTTTGAAATGAGTCTTAATTATTACTACATAATAGAAGTAGATAGTTGGGGCTTTTTTCTGAAAATTTTTATTAACCAATGAAATAATTATTGCTAATTAGTTGATTTAGATATGATAATAATTCAAAATTTAATTTCTATTAAATTTATTCTTAATCAAATATTTAAGACTCATTATAATTTTAATATAATAATTTGTTCTTTATCATATATGATAATAATTGATATAATACTAATATTTAAGACGCATGAAATGAAAAGTCTTCTATCTGTTATTCATAGAAAAAATTATGCCTAGCATTTTCATAATCTTAATATATAAAGTAAGTTTTTAAATTTAATTTTCCATCTAGTTATTAATTATTTTTCTAATCACACCTTTATATCTCTCTACCATTAACAAAAGTAATATAAAAAAATATAAAATAACATAAAAAATTATAATTGAATATATTATACCATAAAAATTTTATACATATAATTATAGTATTAATGATAACAACGCTATTATAATTATGTTACAAAAAAATTACAATTAAAAATAAATATATTTATTATATTTATTACAATTAAGAATTATAATGATAAGATTAATTATAACAAAACTATTATCATTATGATAATTAAAGATAACAAGAAAACCATATAACACCTATATTTTTTTAATTATCTTTATTACATTTGTATTATATATGTATTTTAATTTTTAATTTAGATTATATTACATCAGTAGTATTTGTTTTTATGAAAATTTATGTTTTGAATTTCAATGCATTTTTAAAATTGTTTCCTTTTTAAAATTTTTAAATAAATCCCTAAATATCAATAGGGATTCAAATTTTCATATGAAATGAGAAACAGAGATCCATGATTGATAGGGATGAGATTGGAGATGAAAGCAAAATTCTAAATGAGGATGAGATTAAGGAGAAATTTTCTAATTTCAAATCTAGAACTTTTAAAAATTATATAAAAAAATTATCTATCCATCTATCTCACTATACCTTATATAATTTTTTTCATACTAGTTTTTTTAAAAAAACCCTTCAATTTTTTTGATATTAAAATATTTAAAAAAATCAATTCCACAATTTACAATTCTTTGATAATAATACTGAATATTTATTAACTTTTACAAAATTAAATAATTAAATTACTATTTTTATTGAAAATAATATCATAATTGATATACTACTCTAATAATTGAGATGATATAAATTATGATTATATATAATTTTTTACTAATTATTACACATTAATTATAACATATATTTTAAAATTGATATTTTAATTTATAAAAAAGGATGTCAAGGAAAGGACATATAATTGAAATTACATAAATCAAATTTATTTATTATTTTTATTAATTAGAAATTTTTTTATGTTTTTATAAATGAAATAATTGAATTTACTAAAAAGATATAAACAGTCAGGGATGATAAAAAAAATGTTGAAAGTTCGTACATCTACTCACAATGCAGATTGGAATAAGGACATATTTTGTCCTTATAGGGATGATCGATAGGGACAAAATCCCTATTTGTTAAATGGGGTAGGGACAGAAACGACATACCTTCATTTTTTTAATTATCTTTATTAGATTTGCTTTATACATACATTTTTAATCTTAATTTGGATTATGTTGCATTAATAATATTTATTATTATGAATATTTATATTTTAATTTGTAAAATATTTTTAAAATTTTTTCCTTTTTGAAATTTGATAGTAAATCCCTGAATACCATAAGGATTTAAAATCCCCATGGAGAATGGGAAATGGGGACCCGTAAAAGGGATAAGCATGAAAGGCAAAATTCTAAATGGCGACAGAAGACGTGGACCATGTCCCTTTTCTTATGGATATTCATTATCATCCTTATAAATAGCTCATGGTATAGTAAAATTATCTATCTATTTTTTTCTTTATTCAATAATATCAACTTTCAAAATATGTAAAATTTTTATAAAATAGGTTCTTTATTATTAGTTGTAGATCATCTATCTACCAAGATTTTTTTAACCTTATAAACATGATATTTAAAACAAGATATAAAATAGAATGACATATTTATATTTTTATTTATTTAATTATTTAACTATTAAATTACTTTTAAAATAAATATGTATATATATACTTAATTTTCTATAAAATGTATCTAAATAAATTATTATTTATTTTTTATAATGATTAATAAATTATTTTTTATTATCTCATGCTATATCACACGAATCAAATGATTATTAACAAATATATGCGTCTCTGATTACTATACACTTAAAACATCCCACTGCCATTTTATTAAACCCATTATCGCTAATGGCAAAAGCAAATCTGGTTTCACAGTGTGATTCCATGCTTTTGACGTCAACCTCCAATGGGTGAATTGTGCAATTTCATGAAGTTACCCCAGTCCAACAAATACGCACATACGGGCCAAGGACCATGGAGCACCTTGCCCATGTTAGAAGGACCCCAAAAACATATATAAAAAATGAGCAGTTGTTTAAGACAATGATAATTATAAAAGATCAAATTCACCTGTTGACTAATTAAAAAGTAGGAGTATGGTAAACTAAGAAAGGAGGTTGTAAAAGAGAATAAGGCTGTTTTTTTTTACTGTATTAGGATAGAAAATATGGGGATAATGAGGAGAAAAAGATGTTTGGTGATGGAGACAAGATATGGGAACAAATCCCAAGATAAAAATTTTCTATATTTCTATTTTTAAAAAATTTTCTGTATTTTTATACCCGAGACAGTTACCAAACACTTTTTAAAGAGATAAAAATATAGAAAATTTTTATCTCAGGAATATTCTGTCTTCACCACCAAGCATCTTTTTTGTCTCTATTGTCTCTGTATTTCTTGTTCCAGGAAAATAAACAAACGCAACCTAAATGAGTTGAAATTAATGAAATTAAACATAAAATTGTAATAAAAACTAATTAATTTTATATTAAAATTTAAAACCATAAATAATAGGAATTTTTTAAAAATAATTATTATCTTAAATTGAAGAGAATAATAATTGACAATTCTTTTTAAGTCTTTAACCACTCATTTTATGGCCTGCGCAATTTTTGTAAGTGACTCTTTGCGTATCATTACTCAATTTTTATTTTTTGTCAAGTCCTTACTCAATATTTTTGGTCAAATTACTCAATTATTCGAACGATATATGCCTCCCAAAGCTAGGATTTTTTGGCGCTCGTCTGGATTGCAAACCTACTTCTTTGGAATTATGATCCATGAATTCATTTCATTATTATTATTATTATTATTATTATTATTATTATTATTATTATTATTATTATTATTATAATCGTGGGAGACCTTCAACCAGAAATTATTTTCTGCTTTTCTTTGTTTACAAAAATAAAAAATAGAAATGTTGACTCCGCTGCCTCCAATTCTCAGTTGCGAACTTTTGCCCATTTCTCCCGTTTGGGCTCTTTCTAACATGGGCTTGGACCTTGATGGTCCTTTAACTTTAGGCTTTAAAGCCCGTACATTCAAGGCATTTGTAAATTTATGGAAATTGCAAAAAAGACCCAAGATGAAAAGAATAAAAATTAGGAAATTACATTTTACTCCATTCCTAGTTCTCAATTAGTGGGTCATAATTATACTCTACCCATTTAATTTATTTATATGTATCTTCTAAGAGAAAAAATTGTTCAATATTACCTGTCATAGATTTATAAGGAAATATTAATTATCTTTTTTCACTTTTATCCTTACACATATTCTCTCTTATGCATAAATTTCTCATAGTAATAATTACTCCATAAATCTTAACAATTTGTAGTCACACGTATTACTTTTTAATGTACAAAATTGACACTATTAATAAGAAATAAAAAGAGTATTATACATTTTTTTGAAAAAAGCAATTTTGTCAACATAAGCTTTTTTATGTGTGTTTATGCATGTTCAATGATTTTTTTATTTATGTGCTAAAATCTCAAAAGATGTTTATGAAAAAACAAAGGGAGCAGTTGAAAGGTTTTAGTATAATGAAAAATTTCATGAATGAACTCAATATATAAAATTTTACTTTAAATTTATCCATAAAAATTTTCACCATATTTTTAATCCCTATCCGGACATAATCCTAGTGTATCTTTTTTCTCTGATGATGGATGTGGTCCTAAGAAGCACAAGTTGGCGGTGTGTCTGTGTGTCGGACACGTGTCGAACACCGACACCCACACAACACGTGTCCCACATGCGTCCGTACGTGTCCAATTAAATAATAATAATTTTTCTGAGCTTGGACACGTGCTAGACACGTGCCGAACACAATCGGACATACGCCGAACATGAATGGACATGCATCGAACATGACTGGACATGCGTTGAATACGACCAAACACGCATCAAACACAAGTCTAATTCACTGTGGATACTCCTAAGTTAGTTTCTTTATTTTTTAAAAAAAGTTTTAATACGAACATGAGCCAGAAATCAACTCTAGTTGTTTAGTTGAATCTGTTCTGTTGGATCATTTCATTTTAAAACTTCTTCAATTGATTATAAAAAATAAGAATTAATTAGATAAAAAATTATACAAACATAACCAAAAAAATCCAGAAAAAAAAAAGAATCATACAAAAAAATAAAAAAAATTATATATATATGCCGTGTCCTATAATTTTTTGAGTTTGGTGTGTCTCCGTGTCCATATTTGTGTTGTGTCCGTGTCAGTGTCTGTACTTCATAGATATGGTCAATTGGTCATTGGTTAAGGTATACGGGTTTCTTCGAACATGCACAATAGGCATGACCTTGGTATTATTAGTGTGGCCCAAAAAAGGAAAAAAAAAAAAAAACCCCCGGTTGCTGCTTATACCCCAACATGCATTTAATTGGTTTGGACAAATAACACCAAATTTTAACCAGAAAAAGGAAAAAAAAATGTCTCATTTAACATTTGGAATTGAATATAGAATTAGAGTTTAAAATTGAATAGGCCAATTTCAATTTTTAAATTTTTGTTAGTAACATGCAGAATTAAATTATAATTTCAAAAATAGTTAAAATGGATTAGACTCTTCTTAATTCTTAATTTATAGCCTATGGATCATCCTAATTTAAATTTGAATAAGGAATAAAAATTATTATTTTACTATATTTTTCACTTTTATATAGTATATAACTACAACTGCTAAATGTTTAAATAATAATATCAATTTTGAAATTTATAAATATAAAAAATATTTATAATTTTTTATTAAATATTTATTTAAGATTAGAATTATTTGAAAAAGATGATACTAGTATATCATATAATGTAACATATTATATATTATCATATAAAACACTATATAATATTAAAATGTTGACATACCTCATACTATCAATGCTTATGACATCAAATGTTTTCATATTACAAATAATTGTAATGTTAAGTAAATGCTCAACTGAAAAGTAAAATTAGAATAAAATAAAAAATAATTGCTAATTTTATAATTTTTTTACAGTTATGTATAAGGCTGTAATTTTCATTATATACTAATATTAAAAATAAAATAATGTTAACAAATTAGTTTGTATTAGTTATATAAATTTTAAAAGAAGTAAGAACAGTCTTTTTTTTTTACCTCCTATTTTAAAAATGGAAACTATGTTTGAGTTTCTATTTAATAATTCCTTTACGATCGTATAATATTCTGGAAATACGATAACTTACTCTAATTACAATTCCCTGAGAGAAAAAAACTCTAAATAGAACTAATAATGTCTTTCCCCTTAATTCTAAAAATGTCTTACAGCTTTATAAAATAGTAAAACACCACCTGGACCATCATAGTCCATAACTCCACCTTCCCCATATTAGAATCCAGTGTTTGTTTGGGCGTATAGATTCTGTTCTTGTTTGGAGTGTGTGGGTTTAGTCCAGTATAGGCCAGAAAAAAAGAAAAGAAAGGGCCAATGCATTAGTCCATTTTAAAAGTGGAAAATCTTCCTCACCCATCGCGCGGCCGACTAGGAGATGAGAGCAAATCTATTGCAAGATTGGATTGCCAGAGAGAATCCTATCCTTGCTAGCATCATACATAAGGACAAAGCTTGTGAGTACTTTGTTTGGGCCTAGCTAATGACAGATTTGCTGGCCTATGTCTTTAGTTTCCTATTTTTCTGTTTTTCCTATTTGTAAGTCTTTTCAATCTTGTAGCAAGCCTAATGTTTTGAATAAGCTCACTAGCCCTAACAACAATAGAAACATCACCCCAAGTCAAATCACCATCACCATCAAAGCCAATTAATTAATAATGAAATATATGTTAGCAAATTTAGCACTTTGACTACAAGTCAAACTTTGCACTTTGATAGCAAATTTCTGTAAGGGGGGAATGGATGATCCATAATTCCTCCCTCATTCAGCTGTGATTCAAAGCCAATTAATTAACATTGTTATTTGCTAAATTTATCAATAATTAATAATGAAATACATGTATCTTAGAATCTTACCGAGAGCCATTGCGTTCCTAGATTTTACAGCAAACTTTGATCTAAACACCTGTTCAGCCCTCTTGTAATAAAGTAACTCCAATAAAATCTTCTCAGCTTCTTCTTCATCTCTAACTAACCTCTCAATACTTTTGTAAAATCCTTGCATCACTTCTTCATCAAACTCCACTTTTTTGTTGCTATAGTAAAACTGAGGGTTTAGGAAATGGCCAGCTGCATGCAACGGATGATGGCTTGTCATTCCCATCTTCTATTAATAATAGCAAGACATCCTTGTACAACAATTCTAAAACTTGTTGAATAGTTTTCTTGACCTGATCCATTGCTTCATAAATATATCCCATGATAGGCTTTTTCTCATTATCAACAAGCCTAAGGACATTAACTAGTGGCCCCATGAGCATAATACAATATTGCACATCATTCCAAAATGAAGCTAGCAATTCAGTATCACTTGCCCTCTTCTCCTTTACTTTTTTAGCTAACTTGGACTTCAAACACTCCTCTAAAGTGAACATCCTCCAAAGGTTGTGCTTTTGTTTGAACAACCTTTGCAATGTAAGAAAGGTTGTAGCAAATCTTGTCACTCCATGCCTAACCAATTCCATGTTACTAGTGAACTTTCTCATAATGTTCAAGGCCAATGTGTGGTTGTAGATGATGCCCACAAGACTAATTCCTCTTGAGATTGTCCTCGAATATCAAATCCACATGATGTGCAGCACATAGATTCCAAAAGAGATTCTTCCTCTTAGCTTCAGATAGTTTACCTGTGAAGAATCAAATTAAATAAAACTAGATAAGTGGCCAATAATTAAAGCAAGTAAAAAGAGGCAATTAGGCGAAGTTAACAATTTTTACTTGTCAAGACATAATTACTTCCATTATCTGATACAATTTGAACAACATTTTGTTCTCTAATCTCTTCCACAAAGTTATCCAATAGCTCATACTCTTTCTCGCCAGTCTTCATGTAAACAAAAGCATCAACACTCTTCACAAACATTGTCCCTTCTGGACAATTCACCATGAAATTGATCAAGGTCATACTCTTCCTATCCAACCAAGCATCTGATATAATTGTGCATCTAAATTGTACCCATTGTCCTTATGGCTCTTCAACATGTCTTTTGTAAACTCCAACCCCTTTTTAAGGAGTGGAACTCTAAACTCATAATAGCTTGGAGCCTTAAGATTTGGACCATAGTTTTCAACAGCTTCAAGCATCATCTTGAAGCTTTTTGATCTTGCAACATTAAAAGGAATCTCATTCCTATTAAAAAAAAAATCAAGCAATATAATGAATGGTTGATTCCCTTGCCTCTTTATCACAAGCATCAGCATCATTGATGCTTGTTTGCCTATGAGCTTTTCCAAGTTTCATTTGTGCTTCATGGTTTTTCAATAGAAACAAATCAATGGGGCTTTTCATATTTTGCCCTTTCTTGGGTAGCTTAAGAGATTGTTGATGAAGGCCTTTTCCCATTTCTAATGTGATGAATTTCTCACACCTTTTCTTGCTCATCCTCATCTTCTTGCATTTCCCCTAAATATGCTTCATTCCATTCATTTTTCTTATTCAAAGCTTCTTTAAGAAGTTGTTTTACTTCTGGAGTGACCTTCTTACAAGAATCAACATCCCCTTTCACACATATTTGGTGTCTTTTGGCTCTGGTTATTCCACCTGTAGTTAATTTTCCATAAAACTCACAAGTGATACTCTTTCTATTATCATATATGTCAAACTTTTCCATTGCTATGCAATGCCAATATTGTCACTATTGGGTTTCACTAAACCACATGAAGAGGGGTAGCTCCTTATGATGGTGCTACCATGACTGAAAGTCTGAAACAGAAATAGAAGTATAAATAAAATAGGAGAATGATAACTTAACAAAAGGACAATAAGAAAAAAAGAAAAAAGAAATATAAAGGCTTATGACTGATGATTAAAGGAAAGAAATAAAAGAAAGAATAACAATTAACAAAGATACTGACTGCTGAGATGGTGTATTGATTGCTGTAAAAAGGAAGAAAAAAAATAAAAAAGACAAGTAGAGTTGCTTTGGAAGAGAAGGAAAACAGGGGAGGGATAGAAGAAAAAAAAAGAGTCACTTGCAGTGTTGAGAAGTTGTCATGCCAGAAGTAGGGAGGTTGCCAGTCGAGACTACTAGAGTCATCACTAGAATCGCACTAGAGTCACCACCTGAAGTTTGTTGGTTGCTTAGAAGAAGAATGTAATTGAAAGGGGGAAAATGGAAGAGGAAACATTGAAGTCTTGGAGTAAGAGTAGAACTTTGTATTTTTGACTTTTTATAAAATAAAAAGTAGGATTTTTCTATTATAAATTAGAGGGAACTGCAGAAAGATATATTTACCTTTTGCTATTAGGCCCAGCAAAAAAAAGGCCAAAAATTAGGTATTTCATGGCCTTAAGCAAATAACAGTTGCTATTCCCACTAGTAGTGCTGCGATACACCCTAATTGTGGTTGCAACACCTGTGATTGACATACGCTCTGTTACAGCCGTTTTGTAATGGTGGAGGTCCACGACACATCCTGACAACTCAATAGCACCATTATAGTGTGCTATTAATATCTATGGGGAAAAGGCGGACCAAATACCAAAATATTCTCACATAATAGCCACATTCCATTGATATTTGTCCTTTCTTCTGTAATATGTTGGATGTCAAATGTTGTATTGACTTATCATTTCTCTCACTCCTTGTCACAACCGGGATCGCGATGGGGACGGCGAAGAAAGAAATTTTTTTTGAAAATTGGAGTCGCCACCAAGTTTATTGAAATTGGGAAAACATGGAAAAACCCATTATTTTTACAAAATGGTCTTTGGAACTAGATTTGAGTTCGGGAGTCGGTTATGCATAGAGAATGGCAAGCATTTAATCCTATGCACCCCTAGTACACCCGTCCTTAGATGGTACCTATAATTGATTTGTGCAGATTATTAATAACCTTTTTGAAATATTTATTTTTCCATTTGTTATTTACAAAAAAGATAAAAAAAAAATCTTTCTTTAAAAAGAAATTTTGAAGTATCAAACTGTCACAATTCAGATGTCCAAAATACTGAGTTAATAAGTCATCCCGGCTAAATTAACACCTTTGTTTGAAATAAAATACTTGATAAATAAGTAAAAAATCTTATAAATATTTACAAATAAGGAAAAAATATTTGGTATCTTTTTTTAAAATAATAAATACAACGAATAAATACATTTTTTGTAGAGGAAATTTCGATCATTAAGTCACATAAATTAAATGTCCAAATTGTTGAATTAACAAGCCATCTCGGCTAAATTAACAATTTTAACAGAATATTCCTCTATAAAAAAAATTATTAGAAAATTATTTTACAAGTAAAATGAATTATGAAAATTTAATTTTGACTTGACAGCGATTGGAATCGCCTGCTCCTACGTATCCTCTGGTGTAATAGAGAATTCAAAGTCACGTAGTTCTGTATTAATATTTGTGTTTTGATTATTTTAAATTTGGAAGGAATTTTGAATATCAAGTTGTCGCAGCTAAAATATTTCAGAATATAAAATTAATAAACCGTCACGACTCAATTAACCCTATTTATTTATTCAAAAAGCCAATTACTCAATTAATGAATTAAATAAATTTTTAATAAAAGAAAAAAACATTCAAATATTTATTTTAAACCCGAAAATGAAATAAAAATCTTTTTTTGTTTTATAATATTTAAACTCAAGCTAAACTAATTCAAAACGAGCAAAATTAAAAATTAAACAAGCACTTAAATTTAAACAAATAATTCAAAACTTATTCTAATACTAACTCAAACTAAAAATAAATCTAGAACTCTCTCTTTATATTTTATTAATTTAAACTTTATTTAACCTAATCCTATTTTAATTCTATTCCTAAAATTATTCTACCCATTCCCCAAACACACTCACACGCTAACACACTCTGACACACACACTCACCCAAACTCATACACACGCGTACACATACTAACACTAAAACAAAAAGGAAAATTTCACACTTAGCAAAAGGAAGAAAAAAAACTAACAAGGAAAGAAGAGAATCTGAGAGGATGAGAGAACAAAGGGTGAGAAGTAAAGAGAGAGAGGATGGGAGAAAGAGAGAGAGTCCGAAAGAGTGAGGGGGAGAGAGGGAAGCCGCGGCGGTGCTGATGCGGCGCGAGGAGGAGGACGGCTAGGTCATGCGCAGCGGCCACGCGATAGAGGCGGGGGAGAGAGAAGGCGCAGACGGAGGTCCTGGCCGCGCCGGTCAGCCCACAAGACCGCCGCCGTGCGAGGAAGGGAGGAGCCGAGGGCGTGGAAACTGTCGCGCGAGAAAGGGGAGCAGCCGGTCCATGAGGGAAGGTCAAGACGCACGAGGGGAAGGATGAGGAGAGATCGCCTAAGTCCGAACAGAGTGGTGCTACCGGACTGGTTCGCTTTAGTGGCGGAGGGATGGCGGCTTGCGATGGGAGGTGGTGGCATGATGAGAGGAGGCCGATCTCGGGTGCTGAGGGGTGGTTCCTGGCGGAGACCGTGGTAGTGGATCGGGACATGACCAGCGGCGGTCCGATCTGGTGGAGAGGGAGCAGATCTGGAGCCAGGGGAAGAGGAAGAAACGAGGGGACGCAGTGCGGTGGAAGTCCGGGCGGTGAAGGGGAACCGCGGTGGCCGGCCTTTTTTTTCCTCCCCTTTCGGTTTTTGTTTCTTTTCCCTTCTTTTTGTGTAGTTAAACTGGGAACTACTGGACTATTACAATGGACTGTTGATGATGATAATTTTTTATTTGTGATCTTGTGACTGACTGGTGTTATGTTTGATTTGTGTTGTTGCGGCTGGGCTTTTGGTTTGATCTTCGTTTGGCTGTGATTGATTGTTGTGACTGGCTTTTGCTGGATTTTTAGTTGCTAATGAGCATAGAGTCACTGGACACTGGAAAAATAGACACTTGAGAAGAATCAATGATTTAAAAATGGTTTACCTGTGATTTTCGCTGATTCTTTCTGTGTATGTAACAAAATGTTTTCAGATGAAATTTGGTGATGAGGGATTTTTTTCTTCGAATATAGATCGTCTGAACCCCCTGGCTGTGAACTTTCATTCCTATTTATACACAATTATGAATCAACTTGATAGCAAATGCAACTGATTAGGTTGATTTTCCGGATATCAAGACATGTGATCGCTTTGAAAACTTTTTCTCCAATTCATGTTCGTTCCAGTGAATTTTCATCCACTATACCGTTATTTTTTATTTTTAGCTTCTGTCACATGATCTTTCCGCATTGCGCTCCTCCTTTCACGCCTTCCTATGCCCATCCGGTCATTGTTCAATGCACGCTTCCTCCTTTTGGTCCCTTTTCCTTTTTTTTTTTTACCAACATTTGCACGCTTCCATCTGTGCTGTCTCATTTCTTTTTGTTTTTTTATCAATAAAATGAAAATAAAAATGAAACTGAAACTGAAATGGGCTACAACAGCTTTTTGGAGATGAAATGGGCTCATTTAATTTTTGGACAATAAAAAAAATGACAACAACAATAACCAAAAAACATGATGGGCCTTTTTTATCACATGAAATGGGCTTAATCTAATAAAAAAAAAGGTTTTTAGGCCGGACAAAATCGAGTGTTCACACTCCTCCTTCTTCTAGTTATCTACATATGACATTACGTCCCTTTGGACCTCAATCTTGCCCTCAAGTTTGAAGTTACGACAATTCTCCTAATTGGTGGCTAATTCCTCTCAACTACCTTTAGGATCTTACAAAATTTCCCATCAAATAATACGTCCCCTCACGTGATTACCTCTTTTGGCGCTGAAGCGTGGACAATGCACAACTATACCTTACCTTGTGCAATTTTTTTTTTTTAATTTAGGGGGTGACAAGGATCGAACTCTAGATCACTTGATCATAGAAGCTCTGATACCATATCACGAAACCATTTGTCCAAAAGTTTAAATTGTTAGGTTGAGGCACATGAGTGAATTTATATCTAATAGACCTATTCACGCAAATACCTCTTTTTGGGCTTGAACCATAGATAATGCACAGGTACTTGTGCTGAAATTTAATTAATTTATTAGAAGAATAGGGACAGCAAAAATCAAATTCTAGGCCAATTAGTCATAGAGGCTCTGATACCATATCATGAAACCATTTCTCCTAAAAGTTTAAGTTGTTGGGTTATGACAGAATAATGGTTTTATATCTAATACGCCCCCACATGTGAATGCCTCTTTTTGGGCTTGAAGCATGAACAATGTAAAGGCTCAACTTACCTTATGCTAAAATTTAATTAATTTATTAGAAGAATGGGTCGCCATGAAATTACTTGTCCCAAAAGCTTAAGTTGTTAGGTTATGACATATTAATGGTTTTTATATCTGACACGCTCGTTCATGCGAATACCTTTTTTAAAACTTGAAGCACAAATAATGCATAGATCCACCTTACTTTGTGTAAAAATTTGATTTATCAGAAGAATGGCGGCAGCAAGGATTGAACTCTAGAACTTTTTTATCATAGAGACTCTGACACCATGTCGAGAAATCATCTATCTCAAAAGCTTAAATTATTAGGTTGAGACATATGAATGATTTTGAAAGAGAGATCCTTGCTCACTTCTATACAATGATAAAGGTATATATTGGTCAAATGAATATCCTTTGAAGGGCTTCAAATGAAAACATGATTTAATTTTGCAGTTGTAGGTGGCAATAGTAATTTATAAGCAACCTTTCCAATTCTTTAAACAATATGGAATGGTAAAAAATAACACATCCTAGCTTGTTGTTCCTTCATAATGGCTGTAATTTCACTAATACTATATCCTTCCTTTGAATTCCATGACAATCCTCCCATTTTCAACTAGTAATTTCATTTTCAATCGTGTCTCAACGAAATTATTTTTTAGCTGCCATATGATCTTATCCTTGTGCAATAGGATTTTTGTACCTGTTGTGGGTCACTTGCAACCACTTGATAGTTTTCTCATTTTGGAGAAGGTCTGCCAATACTATTTCAAATGGTGTCATTCCATCTTTGGTAATAGGTATCACACCAATATTCAACCTATACAAAGTGCTTTTTACTAACTTCTCAGACTCTCAAAACTAAAGCACCTTAAATACATCTCAACACCTTTACTCATAGCCTCGAACTGATCTTTATTTTCCTGGTTCTCCATTAAACCTTTTTTCTATTGACCACTTAACTAAATCACTTGACTATGTCATTTCACTCACCGAAGATTTTGTTTATTTGTAGGATAAGAGATCGACACAGATGGTTGGCTCTGAATGTGAGTCTTGCAACCTCTACTAGCTCCACCCCTTGTTAGGTGTTTACTCCCTCACCACAAATCCTCTCAACTTTCATGCTTAGTTGGGTCGTCCTAGCATTGCCAGCCTGCAACACATGATGCTAATCCTGTCCAAACTATCTAGATTGCCTTGTGAGTCGTGTCAACTTGGAAAACACAAGCGTAGTAATTTTCCTGATAGTGTTAGTGGTTGAACTGAATCTCATTTTACTTTAGCTCATTTAGATAAGGATCCAAATCGAGTGGTGTTTAGTTTAATTTTTTGTTATTTTGTTACTTTATAGATGATTATTTTCGTTATATGTGGTTGTTTTAATGAAAAGCATGTTAGAGTTGTTTTCAATTTTTTAAAAAAAATTAAGAAATGAACTCTCATTTTGGTGTTGCAATTCACACTTTATATAGTGATAATGCAAAAAAAAAAAAAGAAGAAATATTTGTCTCATGAATTTCCTTTTATCTTAAGCCATTTTTTTTATCGAATTTTCTTTTATATCAAAAATATTTTCATGAATAAATCCTAACACACAAACATTTTTCATAAAAATAACATAGGAGCAGGTATTTTCTATCAAGATAAAATTAATTTTTCTTCATTTTTTTAATTCTTTCTTTCTTTTGTAAATATGTTTAGGTTTTAATTTTTTTTCTTTTTAGGGAAAATAAAATTGATAAAGTTATTATTTGATTTGGTCAACAAATTTTGGGTAATTGTTCAAATGACAGATGTATTAAGAGTGCAGTGAGATTAAGTTTCCACCATTTCTAAATCATAATTAGACTTTTGAATCCAATTTCATTTAAAAAGATAAATTTTGTCAAATTAAAAGGTTTTCCGGAAAAATATTGGAGGTGACTCCATTAAAATTTGAATTTTTTTGTTGCCTCTCTCGTCACGTGATGCCCTCCAGATAAGTTGTGACAGTTGCCAAAATAAAATAGGTTCGGACAATAAAAAATTTCAAAAAAAATCTTTATTTTAACAATTTAATGAAATTTAGAAAAGTTTAAAAATAAAAATATTAACAAAATTTTTACTTAAATAGGACAATAAGATAATACTCATTGAAAGTTGAAATTTTAAACTACATAATTTACAGTTTTACACCCATATTAAGCTACATTCCACAAATTATACCTATAATAAACTATAAGAAACGAAAATCCTTGTAAAAATTAATCATAAGTTCATAATAAACTTGTAATAGTCAACAAATTAACATTACAACATCGACAATCATAAAACACAATCAACAACATAGTCTACAAAAAAAAAAGGAAAAAAGAAAAGAAAAGAGGACCCCGGCCTGATGATCAGGTCCATCCTAATCCACTGGTAAGGCAGAACGGATTAAGCAGCTGAAATTTTTCGATAAATTTAAAAATGCAATCCAACTTAAATGGTGGGTCGTTCGGCATGCTAATCCTGAAGGCCAAGTTCATTTTGCCATGCGTATTTTCCACCATACAAGTCAACATCTTCCTCTCACCTAAGAGGCAATCTAATCCCCCTTCATTTGTTCTTCTCCATTGGTTAGTTTAATACTCTTGCTACTTGCTAATGCCATCTCTATCTAAATTTGTCCAAGGAAAGCTAATACTTTGTTTTTTGAGGGATGCTATTAGTAACGGGTTCAATACTCATAAATGTTATGGCAAAAATATTATAGAAACAATAAAATTATACAATAAATATATATCACACATCTTAGTATCATTAGATGCAGTGAGTGGTCTTCACTCATCTACTCACTTATCACATTTAATAGTAATAAAATATATAATGTGTATTTATTATTCAATTTTATTGTTCCAGCTATACCAGTGGTCTAGTTGACATTGATTCTTCTCGGGGCTGGCCTTACAGTGTCTTAATTTGAATGTTAGGGGACAAAAATAAATAAATAAATAAATCATAACATGTCTTTATGCTTCCAGCACAGCGAAGCACCAGATGGAGCCAAGAATCTGCACATGTTCCCAGCGCTTTCAAGTCAATGTCATTTATTCTTATGAGCAAATTTCCCTTCCACTGCGCAGCCACATTCGAAGCACGAGAACAAGATGTCCAATTCAAAATTGACAAATACTAACTTGATACACTGCTGTAGTTTCTCCTATCCATCAAGTAATCACCTACCAATAAACCTCATTTTAGTGCGTCAACTCTAACGCCATATAAGGGTAAGTGGGCCAATGTCAAGATCGACGTAATGGTAGCGATTTTTCCCCATTTTCACGAATTTATATTGGTGATTTATGTGGTACCCGTTCGTTTTAAAAGGGTTAAAAATCCATTTTATATGGTCTAATTATTTTGAATATGTTAAATAACTAGTCACAAGTGGTTGAGCCCACAATCTACTAGTTGTCTCCCTCACCTTCCCTTACTCCTTAGGAAGAATTCTCAGTTTAATGCCTTTATAGAAAAAAATAAAAAATAATTCATCACATGCTAATACTTTAAACACTCAACTTAGACTCCTTTAATTTTTTTGTAATAATTTTTTCAAATGAATATTCATAAAATTAGGAATTTATCCATCTCAAACATCGTTTTATTTATATTAGATTAATTTCCAATAATCTAAACATTCTTTTTACTTACAAAATCTCAAGAACCCCAATTCTAAATTTCCCTCTCTCGATCGAAATACCATAACTACCTTGAACACCATGACAACCAAAACTCCAACACCAACTGCCAATTGAAACAAGCCACCCAATTGAATCATTTTATGCTAATTGATAAATCATTTGAGGGAGAGACACAAGGCGTATGGTCATTCTTTCTCAAAAACCTTCGAAGTCTTGTGACACCACAAGAGAGCATTCTTGTGATTTCTGATCGAAACAAGTCTATCAAGGTGGTTTTAAATGAAGAAGATAACGGCTAGCATCCTCCATTGGCATATCACACCTACTGTATTCGCCATATCACCTCAGACTTTGCAATTCACTTTACAAGCAAAGAGGCAAAAAAAGCTCTTATTAATGTGGTGTATTCAAAGACCCTTAATGGTTTTCGATACTACTATGGTAAGCTAAATACACAAAATCCAACCATGCTTGAATGGGCTAATGAGATTCCACATGTGACATGGACACAATATGCTAACAAGGGCCACTGATACGGTCATATGATGACAAAGTTTTGGGAATGCATCAATGCAGTTATGAAGGACACTAGAAATCTTCCTATTACGGCAATAGTGAAAGCTACTTATTTGTGTATTGCTTAATTGTTTGCCAAAAAAGGAATTGAGACACATGCACAACTAGCAGCAGGAGAAAAGTGGTTTGAATATGTGTAAAAAGAGATTAATCCAAACTGGCCAACAATAGGTACACCGGATGTCACTACACTAGATCGAGCAAGGACTTCATTTGTGGCATGGGAGAATATGCGAATTGGATGAGAAAGGAGAGAAAGCTTCAAGGTGAATTTAGTTGAGCAAACATGTTATTAATATTGCTGGTACTTTAAGGCACTACACTACCCTTGCCGACATGCACTCGCCTACTATTGTAAACTACATGTCAAGTGGGGCACTTATACTAATAATGTTTACCGACTACAAACAGTATTCAGTGCCTACGGATTGGAGTGTCCAGCCCTTAGTGATGACAAGAGTTGGCTTGAGTACTATGGACCTCAATTACGTCCAGATCCATCCCTTAAACGAGTTGCTAGGGGACGTCTAGTGTCATCAAGGATTCATAACGAAATGGATGAGGTTAAGTCGAGGAGTGAAAAATGTTGTGGTCTATGTAGGCAATTGGGCTACACTAGACAGATATGCCCAACACAGCATGCATCGTCTTCGTTGAGAAGTGTCCAATGAGTTATGTTTAATTAATTTATTATGATTTTTGGTTTTTGTTTTACTATTCCATTATGTACATTTTTCAAAGTGTTATGTTGTCTTTATGACTTTGAATTTAATTTATTATGGTTTCTATTTTTGTGTTTTCTCTTATTTTATTTTATTTTTATTTTGTTAACCTTACACAAACGATGGTAATAAGTGTATTATAGGTACAATGATAAATATCAACAACTATATAAGTAATAATAGCCCTTCTCTCCTCCTGCTTTGTTGTGACTATCGAATACATCCACACGTATGGCATCGAATAAGACAGATCTCACGATAAGGCCTACCTTGACCCTGTTGCGCCTGGTCATTATAGTCCTCGTCATCATGATGATGATCCCCAACTGCACCAGCCTGGGAATCAAGCACACTCTGAGAGTTAGGCTTATGCTATGGTGGAGTCATCAATAAAAGATCAAATCCTGGCATGTCGTACAGAGGGTAGTCTTGGAGGTTCAAATCCACAGTGGGATGATATACATCAGATGTTGGAGGCACTATATCCTACACAGTCTGAGCATCCCCTGCCTCATCACATCGTGTCCGCTAGGGTGTGGACATGCCATCAATGATGTCATATATATTTCCAATTATCCTCCAATGTGGGTGCTAGTATCGAGTCGATAAAGATTTTCTTTTGCCATTTCTCTAGGGTTTTGCTTTTCCAATTTTGAGACAATGGAGTGAAAAAGTGGAAAGTAAAAAAGGTGGGGGACCATGACCTATGAAATCATTTATATAGGTTTGTTGCATTTTCGTAGAAGGCTTCTATAACAACCTCTAAGTTGTCACAAACAGTTCATTTCATGTAATTAATATTCCAGCAGTTTATTGTGGTGTTTTTTATTTTTGGGGGGTTTATTTTGGTAAAGAACCCAAGATTAACGAATTAGATAATTATTATTAATGATGGTAAATTTGAAAATAAATTATAGTTAATCAACCAAAATTCAAAAATCTATAAATTAGTACTAAAAAGATGTGCAAATTTGATGCAATTTTGGTATAAAAAATATGTTTTATTTATAGTAAATCCTATTTTAAGTATAATCAATTTGATTTTGTAATTAGTATATTCCCCAAAAAAATAACTTGAACCAAAAAGTTATATTATCTTAATTGAAGTTAGATTGAAGCCAAATGATGTAAAATTCTGATATGATTAAAATCTTATTTAACACAATGATATTTACATGACAAATAGAATTAGTATCAGAGTAATTTTCTTATTAATGTTTATATCTCAAATAGGTATGCTAAACATAAACAATAAATAGTTATACTAAAGTTATACATTAGAAGGTACTTATTTATCTACCTTAATTAACAAATTAAATAATAATTTATATTTATAAGCATTTTAATCATAATATATATGTATATATAAATAACACGTAATTATATATCTATAGCTCAAAATTAGCAATTTTAAATTCTAATAAGAATATTATTTATCTTTTAATTAATAAAGTTACTATAAATTAATGGCGACAAGATAAGGGAATGGAATTCTTATGACTTATACTACAAAATCATATTATAATTGTTTCTAAACATATCAAGCAATATAATGTATAATGGATCACTTCATGATTTTATAATTACTAGTCATTTGACCAGTATGATGCATGGAAAGATAATAAAAAGTAGTTTGTTAATTATTATAAAAAATAAATAATAATTTATTTAAATATATCTTATAGAAAATTGAGTATATAAATTTATTTTAAAAATATATTAATAGTTAAATAATTAAATAAGTGTATCAAATAAAAATGTGTTATTTTATTTTATATTTTATATTGAATTTATGTTTATAAAGTTGAAAATATCTCCATAGATGACCTATAACTAACAATAAAGAGCCTATTTTATGAAAATTTTACACATTTTGAAAATTAAAATTATTGAATAAAGAAAATAATAAATGAATCATTTTACTATATCATAATGAGTCATTTATAGGGATGACAATGAGTATCCATGAGAGAAGAGACATGTCCTATGCCTCTCATTACCGTTTAGAATTTTATCTCTTATCTTCATCCTCATTCCCCTTGCATGTGCCCATTTCCCATTTTCCATTTCCTATGGGGATTTTAAATCTTTATGATATTCAAGAGTTTATTAACAAATTTCAAAAATAGAAAAAACTTCAAAATTTATTTTACAATTTGAAACATAAATATCTATAATAACAAACAATATTAATGCAACATAATCCAAATTAAAATTAAAAATATATATATAATACAAATATAATAAAAATAATTAAAAAAATAAAGGTGTGTTATTCTCATTCCTGTCTCATTTAACAAATAGGGACTTAGTCCTCATCGATCATCCTTATGAAGGCTAAATATATATCCCAATTCCTTTTCCCATAGGATAATTCCCGCGTATGTCTATTTTCAATTTTTTTATTATCTCTAGCTATTTATATCTTTTTAGTAAATTAAAATATTTAATTTATAAAAATATATGTTATAATTAATAAAAATAATATACAAATTTAATTTATATGATTTCAATTACACGTCATTTTCTTATACATCTATTTAATAAATTAAAATATCAATTTTAAAATATATATTATAATTAATATGTCATAATTAATGAAAAATTATTTATAATTCTAATTTATATAATCTCAATTATTAGAGTAGTATATGAATTATACATGTACCCTAAAGCTCTGTATGAAAGATACGTATAATAGTTTTCAATAAATGACTCTCAAATATTATAAGAGTATATTACTTTCATAATGTGAGACTATTAATGGTTCTTAATTTAATTATAGATTGTAATTATATTGACATGGGTTCTATCTAAGTGCAAATTATAATCTTTAATGATTGTAACATCTGAGTCTGAATCATTTAAGAGTCTAAAATATTAATATAGTATATTTATATAATCAATAAATTTTATACGGAATCGTAATCATTAATAACTTCTAATTATAAATAAGATTCTGATAAATCTCTATCATATATTTTTTTCTTTTTCAAATCTTCTTCAATTTTTTAAATTTTTTTCAACACTAACATGTTTCAAAATTCATCCAAATCTTTTAAAATATAAAATTATCAAAATTGTCGTGAGTTGTATGATTTATTTTTTAAAAAAATTCATTCAAATCTTTCAAAATATAAAATTATCAAAATTATTTGCAAGAACTTAGAGGTTATTAAAGGTATAATTTTATGACCATCCTAGGTGATCTGATTGCAATAGTCATCCCTTTTTTATATTTACTGTCCAATGCACAACAAAAAAAAGCCAAGAGTAAGGTCTAGAAATTTTCATTTTTCTTGTTTTTCTTTCCTTTTTTTGTTGGTTATCATAAAATAGTCTCATTTTTTGTTGATTTGATTAAGGCATTCCACTTTTTCATTTTTTTTTTCATATCACATGATTTTTTGTTGTAATTGGCATCATTTATATTTTTATCACCCCAATACATTTATGTATAATCCATGTTTTAATGATTATTAATTCTGTATTTTGCTTCGATTCTTAATGATTCTTAATTTTAATTATAGATTGTAATTTTAATGATTCTTAATCCTATGAATATATTTTAATTATTCAAATTTTATTCATTCAAGTGTCATTTAATAATTGTAATATTTGATTTTATTAAATAATTAATAATTAAATTTTAAATTAAGTTAAAAAATCTATAGACATAAATATTGAGAAAAGTGGGTCCTAAATCACCATATGAATAACATGTGTATCTTAAAGTTTTGTATAAAAGACGCATGCAATAGTTTTCATAAAATGTAATATTCTTTAATGATTGTAATATCTGAGTTTGAATCATTTAAGAGTTTGAAATATTAGTATAGTAAATTTATACAATCAATAAATTTTATTTAAAATCTTAATCATTAATAACTTATAATTATAAATAAGATTTTGATAAATCTTTATCATATATTATTTTTCATTTTCAAATCTTCTCCAATTTTAAAATTTTTTTCAACACTAACTTGTTGTTTCAAAATTCATTCAAATCTTTTAAAATATAAAATTATTAAAATTTTCATGAATTATATGATTGATTTTTGTCAAAATTTATAATCTTTTAAAATATAAAATTATCAAAATTATTTGTAAGAGTTCAAAAGTTATTAAAAGTATAATTTTATGACCATCATGGGTGATCTAATTGCAATAGTCATTCTTTATCTATGTTTACTGTTCAACGCACAACAGAAAAAGCCAAGAGTAAGATCTAGAAACTTTTATTTTTTTTTTATTTTTCTTTCCTTTTTTTTTTGGTTCTCGGCAAATAGTCTCAGTTTTTGTTGATCTGATTAAGACATTTCACTTTTTTTTCATATTACATGATTTTTTTGTTGTAATTGGCACTATTAATATTTTATCACCCCAATACATTTATATTTAATCCGTTTTTTAATGATTCTTAATTCTATATTTTTGTCCATTCTTAATGATTCTTGATCCCGTGAATATATCTCAATGATTCAAATTGTATTGATTCAAGTAATCTTTAATAATTGTAATATTCAATTTTATTAATAATTAATAATTAAATTATAAATTAAGTTAAAAAATCTGTAGACATAAATATTAAGAAAATAGACCCTAAATCATTATATGAAAGACATGTATAATAGTTTTCATGAAATGACTTTCAAATATTATAACAGTATATTTTTTAGTTATTTAATATATTTTTCATATATATCATAATAGTTCACATATATTACACAAGTAACTACTGGATATTTGTTTTAATAAATTATTTGAACAATAAAATTATATAAAATTAATAAATTCTCATTCAATTTAATTTTAATATATTTTTATTTAATCAAATTCTCACTCCCATATATCGCATGCGTAATGAACTAGTTATTAGCTAAAATAAAGTAAAATTAAAATAATATAGACACTTTTGTAACAAGATCAATTACACAACCCCAGTCAAAAATGAAAAATGAATAGTTTCAACTTTCAAATAAAACTAAACATCTTGAGTCATGAAAGTCGATGGTGTATGAAAATTAAAAGCTACGCATATAGAAGGGATCAATCATTGGCAATGGGGTTTTAGACACCATGGTTGGAAATAACTATTCATTTAGATAAACTGATATATTAGAAATCAATGTATTTAAACACATTTTGTGTGTGTCGCCAGTACTAATAGCAAATTGTTTTACACTATCAAACAAATTAAAAAAAAAAATCAAATTATGATAAATAATTGTCATAATAAATAATTACTTAACACAATTTGATAATTTTTAAAATTTATATTAGTTCACCTGGTAGAATGGTGTTTACGCTATTGGTATAAAAATTAATCTTGTATTTTAATAAAAAATATCAAACTAATTACTTTTATCAGCTAACTCTACAATTTTTTTAAAGTATATTCGCTTACTAATACCGGATTTTTTTAATTAACATGATCTGATTTTGAATTTTTTTTCAATACACCAGAAGTGAGATTCAATCACATACGGCATCATAATAAACTATTCAAATTCCTTACCACTAATCCAATTCTTATATACAAATTTTGATCTATGTACATGCACTCACACATTTTCTTGTACAAATGTATTCGGTAAATCTGGCAAATTCAAAAAAAAAAAAACTGACGACCACGAACAAAAGGAAGAAAAGTTTTTATCCACATTTAAATAGAATATAAACTTTTTTCACATGAATCCTTTTTCTCTTCACGTGAATTGGGGAAAAATAATTTGCATATGATATTTTGATAGGTGATTTATACTTACATAAAATAATGGATAAATTTACTTGTATATAGTGTTTATAGAATGTGCCACAGGCAGATTCTATGTTATTTTCATTTTGCAAGCAGATCCTAAATCTACCTTTAGTGAATTCTGTATTAATTTTTATGTTATACTGAATTTGACTTCGACAGATTATAGTAAAAAAAACTATGTTACGTGATTTTTTTTCTTCAAAACATCATATTTATATAAATACACCACCCAAATCTCATATGAAAAAAAAAATCCGAATCCACGCACATCAACTTTTTTTCTATGAAAGAAAATTTAAGACATGAAAGATTTCAGATTCCAGAATAAAAGCACCATGTAATCATGAGAGCTTGCATGTACTTAAAATAAATGTCTACTTATCTGTTTTGTAATATTTATTCACATATTTTCCTTGTAAGTTTTCGTGAGGTACACAACTAAAAATATGTGGATTATCAACGGAACTATCAATAGATTTTAAAAAATTATTATCGGCAGAATTATGAAGGGTCATTTTGTGGTTACGGGTTTTCTCTAATTATTTTATGTGTTTATTCGGTGGTGGGATGTTTTACTGGTATATGAGATTGAAAAGAGAGAGGAAAAATTTTATAGGAAATTCCAATTGTCCGATTTTGTAACAAGAAAAAGTTAAATTATTTATAAAATAGTATTTTTATATTTTTTAATATTAAACTCGGACAATTCGAGTTTAGTTAGGAAATAAAATTTTGTTTTTAAAAAATTTAATAGAAAACTTTATAAAATTCAGTTGATAAAATATTCTTTTAATAATATAATATATTTAAATTGATGAAACTCAGATGATTCAAGTTGAGTTACACATTAAAACATTCAACAACAATGATCAACCCTTATTCACTAACTGAAGTCAGCTACATGGATCAAGCAACAAAACTTTATCATATATCATATTCATGTTAAAACCATTGATACTTAAATCTCTTTTGATTCCCCTATAGTTTTTCTTAGTCTTCTTCAATCTCTTTTTATAGTACTATTTTTCATTTGGTCCACTCTTTTCACTAGGGCTCTACAGCTTTCCTCTAAATATGCCCAAACCACCTAAGATGAGATTCTATCATCTTCTCTACAATAGGGCCACTCCAATTTTCTCTCTAATGCATGTATTTCTTATCCTATTTTGTCTTGTGTGGCTATTCATCAATCTCAACATCCTCATCTCCACCATGTGTCTTTCATGTTGACCTTTCACCACCCAACATTTAGTTCCATAAAACAAAGTCGATCTTATTGTTGTACGGTAGGATTTACTCTTGAATTTTAGTGGTACTTTTTTTTATCACAAATAAGACCCGCAACACTTTTCCACTTTGACCATCCTATCCTATGGTTAACGTCTCCCTCTATATCTCCATCACTTTGAATGATAGAATCCATATATTTAAATTTTATGACTTGCAGTATGGTATCATCACCAAGTGTCACTTCAAGATTAGAATGTGTATGTCTCTTGGCAAACTTGCACTTCATATACTCCATCTTGATTTTGCTTATACAAAACTCAGATACCTCCAAAGCTTTCCTCCACAACTCTAACTTTCTGTTTATTTCTTCTCTCGATTTTGCTATCAAGGCTATATCATTTGCAAACAACATAAATCAAGGCACTGAGTCTTGAATATGCTCTGTAAGCACATCCAACACTAGTGTGAAAAGATATGGACTCAAGGTTGACCCTTGGTGTAGTTCAATCCGTATAGGAAAATCCTCTATTACTCCATCTTGAGTCCTTACACTAGTTGTGACCCCATCATACATATCTTGGATTGCTTGAATATATAGGCTATCCGAACTTCTTTTCTCTCTAAGGCTTTCCACAGAACTTGTCTTGGGCACCTTATCATATACCTTTTCCATATCAATGAAGGGTATATGTAAATCCTTTTGATCTCTAATATCTCTCCATCAATCTTTGCAATAAGTAGATCGTTTCCATGGTAGACCTACCAGGCGTAAATCCAAACTGGTTTTTTGTGATATCAGTCTCTCATCTCAATCTCAACTCTATTACTGTTTCCCATAACTTCATAGTATAAGCTTTATCCTTTTGTAATTTGCACAGTTTTGTATTGTCACAACCTGATCTAGGAACATGACCGGCACGTAAGAAATCTCATTCTCACGCAAGCCTCATGACTTGTTAACTATTTCTACATGCATGCTCCGTTCATGAAAACCATTTAAACTAGAAAATTTCTCTTTTTTACATATAAATCACCTATTCTTTGAATTCAAAATAATCAAAATGATCGAAATAATCATGTTTGTAGTTTCATAATCTGTCTCTTAAGTCTAGAATCATGCAAGTCTCGTGACTTGTTAACTATTTCTACATGCATGCTCCGTTCATGAAAACCATTTAAACTAGAAAATTTCTCTTTTTTACATATAAATCACCTGTTCTTTGAATTCAAAATAATCAAAATGATCAAAATAATCATGTTTGTAGTTTCACAATCTGTCTCTTAAGTCTAAAATCATGCAAGCCTCGTGACTTGTTAACTGTTTCTATATGCATTTTCTGTTCATAAAAACCATTTAAACTAGAAAACTTCCCTTTTCTACATATAAATCACCTATTCTTTGAATTCAAAATGATCGAAATAATCATGTTTGTAGTTTCATAATCTATCTCTTAAGTCTGGAATCACAATACCTCACATAAAAATATGAGTTACTTTATTTCAAAAATCCATTAAATTAATACAAATATGTCTCTAGATAAAAAATATGAATATACCATCATAGTATGCTAAATACAAAACATGATATAAGATCCAGGATCCTACCTACATTTATACCAGAGCACTCTAAATCAAAATGACAGCAAGACTCGCCAACTGAAGTCTAGTGCTGCTGGGAGAAAGGGGGTTGAAGAGAATCCGTAGCAATTGCCCTATTTGTAAAATAAGAGAAAGAGAGGGGGTGAGTTTTATTACCAAAATTCAGTGAGTGAATTCCCACCTGATACCTTTTTCCATGGGACACCAAAGAACAATGCATAAAATTATAATACATCATTAATACTCAAGGGTGTTCATAGTCAAGCATTCATATATATATACACACACACACACACACACACACACACATTCTAATCATCATGTACAATTCAAAAACAATTTTCTTAACTTACTTTCATATCTCAAATCATATAAGCTCATATTATAGTTGCTCCTAGAGAAATAGTAATCTCTGCTCTAGTTAGGCACAATATTTCTGACGTGACAATACTCTGAATATAAATCTCTGACCACATCTGGATGTTATGTATCGTCATCCCCAGTGTGATAATGAATTCTCTATAGTCTTTGGTCACATCTCTATAATCTCTGGCCCGGGCTACTTGATATCAAGGTTAACGGATTAACTGACATTAACATGCAACCTGTTTCTCTATAGCTATCTTCTAACTTAATTAAATACATTCATTTGAATATGAAAATCCTTAAAACTTTTTACTTCTTTGTGAGCTCTGAATCCCTGTAACTCTCTAACAGTTTGACCTTAGCATAACTATGACTATGAAATCATACATGATGATTTCAAGTCTACAGAATATGTATCTGCCAACTGTTCTGAGTCATACAAAGATCCATGCTATAAATTCATTTTATGTCTGAATTTCTAGATTATTCTTTATCAATAATAAACTCGTGATACTCTGAGAGCTCTGAATCCACCCAATTCTAACAGTCTGACCTTAGCATAACTGTGGCTATGGAATGATATCCAAGGGATCATCCTGTGTAGACATTTATGATTTCATACCTCCACAGAGTATGTAGCCGTCAACTATTTTGAATCTTATGAAGATTCAAACTCTAAAACCTTTTGATTGATTATCTAAAACATACCTCAACTATCAAGCTTTTCATAATTAGAAGACTAATATCATGCTTCAAAACAGCAAAGCTTGCAATTATAATTCCATTTTCTTCTCTAAACTGTATCTAGGTATAAAAGCACTTCATTTATATGAACCAGTTTCAGAATCCATTAAAACAATCATAAAAGTCTCTAACAATTACATAAATCATCAATTATACATAATATCAGTATAACAAATATGGTCCCATGAGTTTTATCAAAAACCATTTTCATGCTCTAAATCTAGGAATTCTAAAACATACAAACCAGCAGTAACCTCAAACTTCTTTTGCAGAAATCTCTAAAATCAATCAGTAAATGATATTTTCATGAAAATAATTCTAATGTACAACATAAAGATCACAAATGCGAACCCACTCACTTGGAGGGGTAAAATACATAGGAACAGCACCAACAGGACTCTAGAGAAGCAGAGATGACACCACTGTCTGATATGGGAGCAGTAGAACTCTAGATTAATCTCTAAATACCAAAGAATCCATCTCTAGCAAGGTAGAAAACTTCTCTCCTTTGAGAAGCATAGAGAACCACCTTAAAAGAAGGAAAACTTAAAGGAAATGAAGCAAAACTAGCAAGATAACATACCTTTAAGCTTAGATGATAGAGGATTCTAAGTTAAACTTGAGGAAATTGGAAGAAAATGGAGTTTCTGGGGTGAAGAGTGGTTGAGGGGTGGAGGGTCATGAGAAATGGTTTGGAACCCCAAAATGGGGGGGTTTTGTAATTCTATTGACCGTTGTAGCGCTCACTAGAGAGTATAAAATTGTCCCTTGCACCGCCTTACTATTCCCTGAGCATTGCAGTGCTCATTGAGCGCTGCAGCACTCTCCAGAATGTTCTTCAGAATACACTTATTTCCATAATGTCATGATTTATTTTACTCTCCATTAACTTTAAAACATAAATATAAATAAGGAAATACCCTCCATTTGGATTCAAATAAAATATCAGAAAAATCAAAATCCCAATAAATCAAAATCCAAATTTTGGATTTTAGTTCAAATTCTGGAATTCTTACAATTTTATAAACTCGTAACCTAAAAATGAAATATTTAAAGGTTTCATAAAATTCATTAAAAATCACTCTTCAACTCATTTTTCTCTAGGAAACCATTACTGAGACTTTTGATCCCAAGACTATGGCTTTATCAAAGAGCCCTTCAAGGACGTGTAGGGTCCAGACTTAGTGAAATCCAGGACCTGAACGACAGGTAAAGATGACTGGCACTATTTCTAGTTTGAAAAAAAAATTCTAATTCTTTTATTTAAAACCTGAGGTATTACATGTATATCCCTCTTGTTTTTGTAAAAAAGAACAAAGATGCTCCTTCTCCACTAATTAGGCATCCTTTTTGACCTTAGAATCTCATTAAATAGCTTTGTAAGCCATCTTGTACCATGTCCTCCTAGGCATTTCCAAACCTTAATAAGTATGTTATCAGGACCCACTGCTTTTCTATTTTCCGTTCTCTTCACGACCTTTTTTACTTCAAACTCTTGAATTCTACTAGTCCTATTTTGTCAGCAGTCTGGCCATGTGCAAAGGATTTCCATGTCCTTCGTTAAACAATTTGTTAAAATCGCTCATCTACCTCTGTTTAATATTTTGTTTAGCAACCAACACATTGCCATTTTCATTCTTTATACTTCTTTCCCTTGCTTTTATCAATCTACAGATACCTTTTCCCCCTTATTTAGTGCCCAGAGATAGGTATAGCCCTTCAAAAGCTTTAATTTTTGCCTCACTCACTACCTTCATTGTTTCTCTCCTAGCTATCTTATATTTTTCCTAATTTTCAACATTTTTATCCAAAGACCATGCTTTAAAGCTCTCTCTCTTTTACCTTTAATCTTCTCCTGCAAATCTTTCTCTCACCACCAAGATTCCTTATCATTACACCGAAACTTTTAAATTCTCCAAGGGTTTCTTTGACTATCTTCCTAATTCCTCTTGCCATCTTGTTCAATATTTCTTTTGCATTTCTTTGTGTCTCCTATCCTAATTATTCCTCAATCCTTCCTTGAATTTTTTTTGCTTTTCATCCTTTAGATGCCATCACCTAATTCTTGGGGTCATTTTTTGGTCTTTTCTTTTCCCTCTTCTTGTAAATCATACAACCATCACTAAGATCCTATGTTGAGTGATCAGGCTCTCCCCCGGAATAACCTTGCAATTCGTGCAAAGTTTTCTATCTGATTTTCTTATTAAGAAGAAATCGATTTGGGACCACACCCGCCCACTCTTATAGGTTAAAAGGTGCTCTTCCCATCTTCGAAAACAAGTGTTAGCAGCTAATGAGAAGTCCAAAATAGTCTTACAATTTTCATGTACTTCTCCAAAACTATTTCCTCTATACAACCCTTCATATCCACTCGCCTCTTTATCGACATGTCCATTTAGATCTCCTCCTAAGAGAATATTTTCTTGTAGAGGTATGCATTGGATTAAACCTTTTAGATCCTCTTTATTTTGTAGTGCTCTTCTAATCCAACTTGTGGTTCATAGGCACTAATGACATTGAAGTTGTCTTCTTCACCTACCAATTTTAGTGCTATAATCTTGTCTCTCACCCTTTTAACCTCCATAACCTCCTTTTTCCAGGACTTATTCACAATTATACCCACACTATTTCTGGATTTTGCTTTACCAGTGTACCACAGTTTAAAATCTGAAGTATCTAACTCCTTTGCCTTTTCTCCCACCATTTAGTTTCTTGTAAGCACATAAAATTTAACTTCCTTCATATCATGGTATGAACTATTTTCATCAATTTATCTGTAAGTGCGCCTATGTTCCAATTCTCAAATCGTAACTTACCATTGTGATCTAACTTATTTACCTGCACCCGTTTCATGAAACTGTAGAAACCCTTGCTTATTTTGCACCATATCAGGGCATCGATGCAACGCCCTTTGCTAATTTGACACTGTACTCAAGCAATACAGCACATTACTTTTGTGCAACAACCTAGCATTGGCTTTATTTCTTCTTTGATCCATGTCACAATGATTCGACCAAATTTTACCTTGGTTGTTGACGACCTAACACAACCCTCATCTTTTACTTAGGCTTGGGATCGGCTATGAAAGTAGATTTACAATAAAGCACATCATAGATAGAGTTAGTTACACAATAAAACATTATTTTTTAAAAAAATTTAAAATAAAAAATTTTATAAAACTTTCGAATGATAAAAAATTATTTTAACAATATAATATATTTAAATGTATAAAACATGAAGGATTCGAGTTTAGTTTCAAAATACAATGATAATTTTTGAAAACTTTAACTTAACTTGGATAAAATAATATTTTAATAAAATAATAGGGAGATAGCTCTAAATAGCTTTAAAAAGGCTATATCTGTTAGAGGCTTCTAAAGATCCATATCTTTAGATAAATTGACCAAAGTTTCAACTGACCTCAATTTCAAATAACAAAAATGATTATCTTCAAAGAAAAGAGAAGTCTTTGAAGGCTAAGGCCAGTAGAGTTTGGCTCCCTTCATTGTGGTGCTTCCGCTACTATTATTTTAAATATTTTTTAATTCCTCTTATTAAATTTATATTTTCAATTATTAATGTTTTACATGTTTCACTTGAAATGCAAACCAATGGGCTGAAGAGGCCGCTCACACATAGTGAGTTCTTCAGAAAGACTCACATGCGCAAGATAGAAAAGACATGAGTTGATACTTACTCAGAGAATGTTTGGGTATATATGTTCTGAGCACTTATTGTTGGTATATATATTTGATTTATTATTTGATATATTTGATAGATGTTTAATTTATTTTATTTTATTATAGCATGCTTATGAGCAGCGTTATCAGGGGGCCATAACCCAGTGGGAGTAGAGGATCGCAATTGGTGAGAACTACCCATCAATTGATAAGGACCAATTGTGTCAAGAGGTGATCAGCAGTCCTTATAAGAACAACATCTACAACATGAGGTTATTTTATGCGAGTAGTTTGTCCTCTGCCCCTGTCACTAGGGCATCTACAGGTAGTGGATCCACTGTTGATGATGATGAGGTCCACGAGCAGGTTCACTTGCTCAAAGCGGAACTTCATTGTATGCAAGAGAATGACGCAGAGACTCAACGCCAGTTGTAGGAGATGGAAAAGGAGATGCATGACAAGGAAAAAGCCATGGAGACAAGAATAAGGAAGCAGATGAAGAAGGAGATGATGTGATTGTGGAAGATGTAGGTAGGTTCCTTTGTGCCGCCAAACTCCAATGATGATGGTGGCGATGGTGATGGTGATGCTGACGATGATGATGTTGTTGCTAACTTTTCTTAATTTGAGTTATTGTTTTTCTTTATTTGTTTTATGTTGACTTTTTTTATATTTATGTTTGTAGACTTTCTTATATGTGCATTTATTTTACATTTTAAATTTAAATTCATTGCATTTATAATTTATTAAGTATATTTTTTAGAATTTTTTATTATTAATATATTAATACATTTATAATTAGCGTTAAATAAAAATTTAGCTCTTAAACAATTAGGTAACATACAAATTGCGATATATTTATTAGAAAAAAATAATTATTGACTAATTTTTCAGTTGGCAAAATTAAAAAACAAAAATAAAAAATAAAAAAATTACAGAGGATTTTTTCATCGGTAAAATAAAAAATAAAAAAATTACAGAGGATTTTTCCATTGGTAAAATTAAAAATTTAAAAATTACCGACAGATTTTTTTCATTGGTAAAATTAAAAAATTAAATTTAAACATTACCGGCAGATTTTTCCACTGATAACTTAAAAAAATCCACCAATAACACTAATCACTAATGAATTTGCTAACAAATTTTTTCAGCTTATTCTCGACGAAAAAATCCCTCAGTAATAATTTTTTTCGTTGATAACCCAAAAAATCCCTCTGTAAAATCCGCCAATAACGTCCATTTCTGGTAGTAGTTGTCAACTGGTCGGCTACAAGCAATTGTCAGCTAGTGGGTGACACCTAGTATTTTTTGGTTGGCCAATGGCAGGTTGCACTTTGCCGGAAGTAGGCTGTCGCTATTAGAAAAATGTGTGTTTATGGTGGATTTTATTCACCGGTAACTTACTAGCAAAAAAGAAAGAAATAAGAGAAAATTTGCTTTTTAGAAAACCATTACTAGCAGATTTTTCTGCTAGTAATCTATTCATAATATATGTGTCATATAGCGCTAAATTTAACGATCCCATTATTGCAATAATTTATTGATAAATTAAAAACAAATTAGTGCATTATTGGTGAATTTTTTATTACATTACCGCCAGATGTTTCTGTTGGTATTCAAATTTTCACAAAGTCCACCTGCTTGTTGAAGTTATTGGTGGATTTTTTCATTGGTAATATCATTGGCAGATTTTTCAGCCATTATCGGTAGATTTTCCACATGTATTCAAATTTTCAAATGTTGCGCCTGATTATTGAAGTTATCAACAGTTTCCAGTAGATAAATCCCTTGGTAATGAGATAATTTTTATTATTTTAATATTATTGACAGAAAAATTCATCGATTGGGTCAAAAAGGATTTTTCAAAGAAACTTGTAATATTACCTATGGATTTTTTCGCTGACAATAATATAAGTGAAGCATTGTGTTTTTGGGTTAAGTTACTAGCACAAAATCAGCCGATAATGGTTAAAAATCTATCGGTAAGTGTTTTAAATATCCAACCATCCACCCTTCTCCCTTATTTCTTCTCTTGTCAATCGCCCCTCCTCTCCATGGCAAAAATGCTTTTCTGGCCATTGCTCTACCATCTTGCCATCATTTTTGGTAAGGAGACAAACATTATCTTTTTCTTGAAGTCCTATACATTTTAATCGATTTTGTTTTTCGATTCAGTTATGTTTTTGTTACCCTTTTCTTTTATTTTCTTTTTGTTCATGAGCAATTCTGCCTTTGCCATCATTGCCTGTTTGTCACCACCACTATTCACTATAGTTGTTGCTAGAGGAGATACTACTATAGGTGAGTGTTTTTTAAAGTAATAATTAGTTTTTGTTCAATTCTATTGCCATCACCTACAACTACTATATTTAGAGTTGCACACAAAAAGTCTTTTTTTTAAAAAGGTGTTTTTCGGCGGATTTTTCTACAAATAATGTACAATTCAAAAAAAATTATAAATTAATATTACCGGTGAAAAAATCTGCTAGTAAGTCATTTTTTTAAAAATGTATTATCAAGGAAAAAATCTACTAGTAATACCCAAAAAATTCGCTTGTAATGATTTCCCATCGATGAATTTTTAACGAATTTTCTAGCCCCTTTCCAACTTTTTTTTTTTTTTGTAAAATCTGCCGATAATAAAATTTGTCACTGGTAACACGAAAAATTTGCTAAGAATAGTTATTTTTCTAATAGTGAGTGGTCGATGATCCGTGGGCAGTGGTTGACTAGTGGTGGCAATGGATGAGTTGTCAACGATGGTCGACGATTATTAGTCGCATGCGGCAGTCGACAAGTGTGGGTGATGAATTGTAATTTCCTCATTCACTTATAGTTTTAAAATTGATTCTCTGTCTCACAACTCCCTCTTCCAATAGATTTATTGAAATCAAATATTCTTTTTTTGTTTTTGAAAATTGACTATTTAAGAGGATTGAAAATGGAGTTTAATTTTTATATACTTGTATTGTAAAATAGTTTTAAATTGTCAACCAATAAAAATTTGCTAGAATGACAAATCAAGATAGATGATTGTGATAGCGAGTGGTATTTTTTATGATTTGTCACTTTAGTGAAATTTTATTGATTGACAGTATAAAGTTGCTTTATATTATTAGTTTAAAAAAGTTAAATTTTTGAAAACATCTCATAAAAATATTTAAAATTTTCAAATTCTTTTGTTATAATTTCCAACAAAAAATTTTGTACTGAATTGATTGAAATTCTCTAAAAAAATTTATTAATTCTCTAATAATAAACAAGCTAACAAAATAAATAAAGATTTAATTTAAATACACTGCTAGTATAAATGTCATTTAATCAAATTCTCTGATGTATATGATTTTTAAATTAGTGAGGAGAGAATAAATGATATTTTACTTATACGATAAAATATAATTGAATGACTATATCAAATTTTTTTTACATTATCAACACATTAAAATCAAACTTCTAAAAGAAACATACTACTCTCTGAAAATTGCAAAACACACTACCTGTCAATGGATCTGGACGAGAGAAAAAGAGGTCGATGGTTGGAAGAAGCTACTTAATTATTTTTTGGATTTAATTTGGTAAGTATAATTTTTTTTATAACTATCTAATCATGTAATGAAGACTCCATTGGATGACAATTAAATTTTTATTTCTTTGCCACAACTAAATAAAAAATTATACACGCTCACAAACCCATAATTATGTCGATTCAGATATAATAAAAGGATTTAATTTTAATGTACTGATATTATAAAATAGTTTTATATTATTATTTAATAAAAATATTTAGTTTAAATGATTTTTCATGTAGTGTATATAAAAGTTAACTGTTATGACTTATATGGTAATATATAATTAGATAATTATATAAAAGAATTTTATACTATCAACATATGACAATTAAATCCATAATAAAAACCTGAGTAATATTATATATATAATAAATATATATCATAAACTTTATTACTATTAAATATAACGAATAAATAAAATAAATAAAAATAGCATATAATATTCAATAATAATAAGTTACTAGTTGTGCACTATGCAATTTTATTTATACCAAACATTATTTTAAAAACATTACACAAACAGCACGTCAACTCCACCCACCCTCCACGCGCGCACACACTCTCTCTCTGTAGGTTGTCTGTATTTGTGACTGTGTGTGTCGTCCTTCGTTTCCCAGATTCGGAACCGTCGTTTCTCTGCATCTGCGGGTACATCCTCGGATTTTGTCTCTTTTGGGGTACCCCATTCTCCCCCGTCTCTCCCTCCTCCTCCTACTACTCCTTCGCGCCACAGATCAGATCAACGCACCTTCACTGTACATTTTCTCTTTTCCTTCTTTTTATCCACTTGCTTCTCTTTTATTTTATTCCCCCCCCCCTTTTTATTCTTGTTCTATTTTGCAGTGTTTTCACTCATTGCAAAGGCGCAGACTTCGTTTGAGGAGATGAACCAGCCCTGCTGCCCCTGAACGACTTTGGGGGTGTTTGGTGCTAAGCTCCGTTTGGAAGATGTTATAGAGCCGCCGCAGAAGCTGTTTTTTTTCTTTTTTAAATTTTTTCACTTTTCACTTTTTTCTTCATTTCGGCGGTGGGGGTTCATTCATTTCAATCATTTGGTTTGAAGGCCCACGAAAAAAAAAAAACAAGACGAAGTCAACAAGATGATTAACAAAACGCTTTTTTTCACTTATTTCTACTTGTTTGTTTACATCTTGCTTTCTTCTGGAGTCATTTTGTACAACAAGGTAGCTGCTCTCTAAGATAGTGTGTTTTGTGGACCAATGCTTGTGGCCAAGTGTGATTGATTGATTACTATGTTTTGTTTTTCTTTTCTTTGGCAGTGGGTCCTGTCCCCTAAGTACTTTAACTTCCCTCTTCCCATAACGCTCACCATGATTCATATGGGATTCTCTGGGGCCGTGGCTTTTTTGCTTGTTCGGGTCTTCAAGGTATATGCGCTATTATGTTCCACATCGTTGGAAAATGCTCAATGTTTCTATGTGCTTTATTTTCTCTTTCTTTTTTTTGTAGTGTTTGAAATGATTAATATTAGGAATTGATTTGATTTGGTTTGAAATTATTTAATAGATTTTATTTATAAGTTAAATCTCGTGTTCGGGATTATTATATGAAATAGGATTTGAATTGATTTAGAAACCGATTCTTATGTTTAAAATACATTGGATGTGTTTGGAATGGTTGCTATCGCGGATTTGTAGGCTTTAGTCTTATACATCTCCAGCATCTTGGTTCTTGTCATATGGCATTGTCCAATCTCTGTAGCTGACCCCATCTTGTGGGACACTTAGTTGTGTCGTGAGCATCGGTAGTTAGAATCAAGAATTTAGGCTAAGTTCTCACCAAGTTTATGTATTGACCTTTTTTCTTTTGATAAAAGAAGAAATTTCATTACCAAGAAGAGAATAATAATTCATAGATCTTAGAGGAAAAGATATCCTCAATATAAAAAGGATAAACTAAAGAAGACATCAAATTCAATGCTTTTCAATCTCCTTGGCTTAGCATATCAGAGATGGACCTCAGTTTTGTATTGACCATATAACCTCAGTTACTACATTTTTGTACTTGCTAGTTGATGATGGAAGACCTGACACTAGGAGACAGCATTACTTAAGTAACATTTCTATTAAAAAAAAAAAACACTACTTAAGCAACAATTGTTGAAGTTGAGCTTTGCTCATGTTTGTCAATCTTGTTATTGCAATAGAAAGTTGAAATGTTAGCTTCCTTATATACGTGCTATATTGTTACTTAAGTTGCTTAGCCTCTCTATATGGAAGACAAACATTTCATATTAGAAGAATTAATAAAATATTACATACAAGTTTGTTTGGATGATCTTTTATTTCTATTGTTGAATCTTGCATGATGGCTTAAGTTATATGGCCCTCAGGAGAATATTACGGAATTTTCAGTGCTCGACATTAATGCAAGTTGGTACAGGTGTTGTACTATTTGTTTAAATGTATTTTGTATGATGTTATTCTCATCTTATGACAACTAATAAGAAAATACATGGTATGGTGCAGCGGAGAATGTTGAGTTGCTGGGTAGTTCATGTCTTCTCAGATTTCTTTTTACATGTGTGTGCATGAGTGAACATGTTTTTGATGCAACTAGGATTTTATGCTCTTACCATATGAGAAAACTATCCTCTATGCTTGAGAATTTTTCCTTTTTACCATCCTTGCTTGATTGCTTTTTATTGTCTGGTTATTTGGTTGGTAACATAACTTATATTCCTTCATTGTGTAATTGCAGGTTGTGTCACCTGTAAAAATGACATTTGAAATGTAAGCATTCCATTGATTTGAATCCTTCTTGAGGTTTACTTGTCCTTTGTTTTACTTTTTTCTAAATCACATTTCTTTTTGTTGCAGATATGCAACTTGTGTGATACCAATAAGTGCCTTCTTTGCATCAAGTCTTTGGTAAGCACTGCAATATGGTTAAACTGAACTTTTTCTGATTTGGAGTAAACATGTTCCTCAGATTTGTTACTGGGTTATGTCCATTGTGTATGTGTTTCCTGTGTTTAATTTGAAAATTGTTGGACTGTTGATGTCTCTCTTTAGGCTTTTGACAAATTTACCATATTTACTATTAGTTTAAAACTGTTTGGAGGGTACCTTTGATTTGAAACTATTTACTGGTTTGATGTCTTTTTTACTATGTTGTCAAAACTGTCAAGGGATTCCATGTTTTATGTTATTTTCTACCAAGAAAAATTAAAATATGGGGTCCCTTGCCGGCATGTCAAAAAGGATACCAAATCAGTAAATAGCCTTAAAAGTTTCCCTTTCGTAATTATCATTAAGTTGGTAAAAATCATCAAACCGGGTGAAAATTAAACATTAGGAATGTTCAAGTAAGATCTGGTGATGTCTCACACCTCTCATTATTGAATTTATACAATCTAAAAATTGGCTCAGTCAAGTGTGGCTCATTCATTTTTTTTTTTGTTCTTGAATGAACTTAGACGAAGTCTAAGCTGGGTTTAAGCTTGTTTGCTCGAAGTTTGCATGTGCAATCCCATTTAATAATGTTGTTGTGAGTCTGGAGTTGATACTCCCAACATTGACTATGCAAAAATGCAGAATGGATACTGTAAGTATGAAGTTCAATATTCTCAATAAACAACCAACCCTATATTATCAAATCTAGTATAATCATGATCATCTTTTGGTGCCTGGAATTACTATGCGTTCTGCTGTCCAAGGTTGTTGAAATGGTAGTTCCTACCTTGGACCGGACAAGGAAGGTGGAAATGTAAAATGTGATGTCGTAACACAAGACGGAAGTTTCTACCTTTTATATTAAATTATATTTAACAACATCTATGTACTTATACAATAACACAAATAAGACATCATAACAATAAAATCAAAATTATAGAACACATTTCCTTCCCAAAAAGCTGTCATGTGAGTTTATATAATTGTTCACAGGACTCATGACAAAACAAAGGCCTGTTTAGTTTACCACAGACAAGACGAATCTTGTATCGAGACAAAGGAAGCTCTAAATTAGCCAAGAGAAGCTTTATAACAAAACACAAAGGCTTTTAAGTTATAAGGGATAATAACAAAAGTCACAAATTCAGATTATTAGTTATAAATGACAACCACACCTCACAACCACACTTCACACAGGAAGAAGTTAGTGCGAAAAAAGTTTGCAGAGGACAAATGCCTACCCACCGACAACCACACTAGAAAATTAAAGAAGTGCGAAACAACACATGACACAACCAAGAAGAGTGCCTATATTCATGTCGCACAACAGAGTCGCGGTCACCCACTAGCGCTGATGAGGTCGCAAAGCAGCAGATGAGAGGTGAAGACAAGGTTGCATGGCTCACGTCGACATTGAACAGCTTACAGTGTACGTTGACATCGAAGTCAACATCGCTCATCTTCAAGAATCCCGTTTCTCTGGTTGCAATGAGATTGGGATTTGACTAAGAGGTAAGAATGAGATTACGAGTGGAGAAGTGTGGGCTTTTTTTTTTTTTTTTGGTTGGGGGGGGGGGTGTGTGGGTGAGATTTGGCCGATGCGGGAACATGGTGGGGGATGCACAATTCCACAGCTTTCATGATCTTGCATGTGGTTCTTGGGCGATTCCACCAAATTGTGTTCGGCAGTGAACACGGGATTGGAGAAGCAACATGAGTTTGTAAAGTCGCATGATTCCATGAGTTGAATCGCGATTTTGACAACCATGCTGTTGTCCATACCCAATGAAAGGCCATCAGAGATGGCCAAAACGTTAAAGAGGATATATTGTTGGCTAGCTTTATGTACTGTAATATGTTCGTACATAAACTGGAGTCTACTTTCTGTTACCACCTGCCAATATTTGGAATTTGTTCATTTTCTGTCATTTAGATCTGCTCAAAGTATGATTTTTATACGAAATTGTGGTTGCTTATTTGTTTAATCGAAATATTTCTTCGGTTGAAAGAACTATTATTTTTGTATTTTAAACATGCCTACCAATGTCAATTCCTTTCAAGGAATGAATATTTATGTGAACAAAATGTTTTGGTTGCTACAGGTTCGGTAACACTGCCTACTTGCACATCTCTGTGGCTTTTATCCAGATGCTCAAAGCTCTAAGTATGTTTTTGCAAACTCCTCATGTTCTCTTATCATCAGAACAATGTTTCCTTAATTTTAAAACTTGATATTTCAGTGCCAGTGGCAACCTTCCTCATGGCTGTTCTGTGCGGCATTGACAAAGCAAGGTGTGATGTGTTCTTGAACATGGTGCTGGTCAGTGTTGGAGTTGTCATATCCTCCTACGGGGAAATTCATTTTAATACAGTTGGTACAGTTTACCAGGTCACAGGCATCTTTGCTGAAGCTTTGAGACTGGTCTTAACACAAGTTCTTTTGCAGAAGAAGGGATTGACTTTAAATCCTATTACAAGCTTATATTACATAGCACCTTGCAGGTATTTCTGTTGATATTTTCAAACTAGTTTTATCTGGGACAAACATTTGATTTTGTGCAATGGAAAAAATAGTCATAAATAACGGATTTGTCTATTACTAATGAGAGCAACAGCCATCGAATTGGTTTGTGGTCTTCTGGACATGGGTAGTATTTCAGCTGTAAATACTTTTTCTCTTTACTTGATTTAATACAAAGATTTTGGGTAAGAACATGAATCACAATTTTTGGGCGTTGTAAACTGCACATCTTGCACGCATGTGATAATAGCTAGCCTTTGTTTTCATCGGCTATGTAATTTATTTCATGCACCTGGTTTATTGTCCAACTTACTAGATCAAAGTAATAGGTGATGTTATTGGGAGAATCAATGCATGCATATAAGAACCCTCTGCATGCCATGTGAGTTGCTAACTCCTGCACTTTCTTGTATGCAGTTTTGTGTTTCTGTTTGTGCCTTGGTACCTACTGGAGAAGCCTGTGATGGAAGTTTCACAGATTCAGTTCAATTTTTGGATCTTCTTCTCCAATGCTATATGTGCTCTAGCCTTGAATTTCTCCATTTTCTTAGTGATTGGTAGAACTGGTGCTGTAACCATCCGGGTTGCAGGTGTGCTAAAAGACTGGATATTGATAGCTCTTTCAACTGTTATATTTCCGGAATCTACAATTACGGGGTTGAATATAACTGGCTATGCTATTGGTAAGTTTTATTCGAACCATTATGTCTTTCAGTCTCCCACCTTGCCTCTCATCTTCTACATATTTGACCTGCAGCACTTTGTGGAGTTGTGATGTACAATTACATAAAGGTCAAGGATGTCCGTGCTTCTCAAGTGTCTGCCGATAGTATTCCAGATCGGATCACAAAGGTCTAATCTCCTTATATCTTTTTTAACCTCTCCATTAGTATAGATATGCAGTCCCTTTGAGTCAATGTAGAACCTAATATGAGCTAGTAGGAGTTGGAAATTAAGTGTAGATAAAACAACATGCAAGGTCTTTTGATTCTTGTCAAGCAAGCCCCCCATTTTTAGAAAGATAATAATAGAGCTTAATTTCCATACTCTCGGCGTGTGAAATTACTTCACAATGTTAATCAATAGAATTTTAAAAAAGTGTCAAATCATCATCCTAGATAATCACCCTCTATTATAACTATCCACTATGATTTGACACCTGAGTTGAGTTTTTGTTGGTTGACAGTGTAAAATTAGTGCATAGAAATTAAACTACTACTACTACTATTAATAATAATAATAATAGAATTTAATTTTTATACATTGACAATGTAACTTGTACACCATCAACCAATGAAATTTCAAGAAAGTGGGAAATCAAGCTAGGTAACTATTACTTTATTGAATTTCTATTGGTTGATAATGTAAAATTGTTTTATATTGTTAGTGTATAGAAATTAAACTACTACTTAACATAATGAGGAAATTTCTTAGCCAGGAATCGGTTGACCATGGAAAAACGTGATAAGAATCTCATATATTTTAACCATTTATGAGTTCTGTCCATCCACACAGTTTGTTGCATGTACTCAAAATTTGTCACTTGCATGCTAACTGTAACTGAAATTTTTGGGCAACTAAAAATCGGGCTGTGCAGCGGCTCTCTAATTATAACAATAATAATAATTAATAATAGTTAGGTACGAAGAACTGCTAACATATATTTCAGCAAGTCATTCCAATAGTAGTCTTCATCTTCATCTGATTGACCTTCTATGGAAAATTTTCTGATTGATGTACAGGACTGGAAATTCGAGAAGAAGTCATCTGATCATTATGTGCCAGATAACATTAGTGACAATGAGAGAAGCAGTAGCGGTAATGGTTTTGCATCTGACATGAACATTGATGAAGAAGCACCACTTATTCCATCATCAAGATTATCTCATATTGGACGTGCGCAGCAAACCAACTATGCAACTGGAAAGTGAAAAACCCCAAACTCGAGATTCATCTTGGAGTAACCTTTTGGTAAAAAGGACCTAGAAAGAGGAAGCTGGGTCAAATGCAACCTGTTTCTTTTATTCTTTTTTAGACAATAGGTTTTATATTGATATCATATGCTTGTTCTTTGTAATTACCACGTTGAGTAGAATGCATTATTTAAGGCTTACGCTTCTGAATCATGTTTTTGAGGAGAGATTGAGGACAAACTGGCCTTATGAAAATCAGGTCTCCTGGTTTGGAAGCCCAGTTATTTAATTATTCTTGCGTTAGTAAATACAACATTCTAAATCTTAGTACTAATTTTTGCATCAATCCAAATTTTACATTCATTCATACTTGGATGAAATCAGTGCTTTTTTGTTATGATGATTTTTGTTTGGTGCCAAACTACTGAATTTAATTTGATAAGAACTTGGGCTCCCACTTTGATAGCTAGTTTCTAGGGCGTGGTTCTCTCGAGGACTGGAAATTGTTACAATTAATGCTTTTACTGAGAGCCAGCCAATTGGGGAGAGCTAGTGGTGGAGGGGCTGACTCTGATTTTTGTGCTTATATATCGTGGTTTTATAGAAGAGAAAAAGAAATATTTGGAAATTAATTTAACAAAGCAAGCAGTTGTGGGAATATAAAGCTTTTCTATCTTAGAAATATCATTTGGCTTTGTAAGAGCTGTCAAAATAGCTATTTGAATGGTGTTTTTTCATAATAGAAAATCTTCCCATTTTAAGATAGGATGCCGTTATGAGTAAATCCATCCTTACTTCCATCCCTTCCCTCACATCCACCCTTACCTCACCTCCCTTTTATTTTTCCAGTAAACAAACAAGATGTTTTTAACATTGGGATGGCGATTGAGGTGGGGTTGAAACAAACGGCACAATTTTCTATGAACATTTTCTTTACAATAATATATAGCATAATTATAGCTAAGTTCAACTGAAATTTAATTTGTAACCAAACTAGATTGCATCAATCTAACAGAGAGACTATCAGTGTCTATCACACATCATATCCCAATCAGATTCACCTAAGGCTCTCAGTTTAAGATCTGGTTCAACAGGAAAATAAAGTCCTTTTCCCGGAGAGCTAGCTCCTGATATATTGCAGAACTCGAACTACAGCTTTGTGGTGTAGGTTTGTTGGACATGGCATGCGTAACAACCTTCTAATTGTGGCGTTGTGCTTAAGTCATGATACCCAATCAGAAGTTGCTAGGGTGTCTCTTTTCTATCTTTTCAAAAATACTTCTACATAACATCAGGCTTTGAAAATGAACCTAGAAATTTTCTGAAAACTGAGCGTGCATTTTAACTACAATTGTAAAACTGGTGTTGTACATAATTAGCACCCAGTTCATTATATCTATTATAGACTCGCGAGAAAGTTTTTCGCTCATTGCTAGAGGCGAAGCTAGAAATTTTGAAGGAAGGGGTGAAATTAATTAATATATATAATATAAATTAAAATTAAAATTAATTATCACATAAAAATATATATAATATATAAAATCACTAACAAATTATAAGTCATCCATGTATACTTAAGATCAACATAAACAATTATATATACATGAGGTTAAGTATGTACTTGATACATTTACTTTTTTAATTATGCTTAGTGATGTTTCATAGTATAAAAATAATCAATTATCACATATGAATTGAACTTTGCAGCAATCTCCTTTTCAATGTAAACAATCATATCATCTGCAAAAAAATCATCTTCTATCTTATTTCGAAGCCTTGTTTTAATAATCTTCATAGCTGAAAATGCCCGTTCTGCTGTGACCGTGGACACAGGAAGAGTCAAAATGAGTCGAATTAATCTATCAACCAAAGGATATATATCTGATTTGCCAGTCCCCATTAATTTCTGGAACAACTCGGCAATGGTAGACAAATCCTGAAAATCTGGAGCCTTGGATACATCAAATTCATAATGTCGTAATTCATATGCCAATTGGATCTTCTCTTGCTCAAACAAATCTGAAGGATAGAATTTCTCAACTAGCTTACAAATATTACAAGCATTAAATCTTTTGTAACTATCTTTAGGATCTAAAGCGGTACTCAATATGAGAAGCTCGGTTGTTTGTTCACTAAATCTACTATTCAACTCTTTCAACTGATGATCTATTACAACAGTAAAAATTTCAACACGATAGTGGTGCTTAACCGTGATAACATCTTTTCGACGACGGGATTGAATTATGTTAGAGAAAGAAGCATTCATATTAGGAACTTTAATTGCTTGTTTACCACAAAAAATGCTAACTTTCTCAAAAAGTGTTTCCTAACCACAATCTCTTAACTTCTGAGTTAAGGATTTTGTGCTAGAAAGCAAATGCATAGTATTCAAAATATCTTGAGATTTTAGCTGTAATGCTTGACAAAGCTTGTCTGTGATTCCTATAATTTCTTTCATCACATGTAAAATGAAAACAAAATCAAATGACATCAAAGATTTAAGAGCATAAGTAACATCATCTCATTGAGAGTATGTAGATCCTTTAATAGCTAAATCTTCAAGAACCGAATTTGTTGCACCAAACATGCGCCAAAAGGCTACATATCGAATTGAAATGAGAACTCCATCTAATGTCCCCAGGCCTCTGCAATGTGCCAATTTGATTAGCTCCCCTCCCTGTCTCAATCTCCTTATTTGCAACTAAATGAGCTATATCATTTGCATAAGCAGCTTGTAACTCATCATTGCATTTGCAAGAAGAACACACAACATTGACAATATTAGTCAAGTTTTGAAAAAAAGCATGGACATTTACAACTTCTTTAGCTGTAGCAATAAGAGCCAATTGTAATTGATGAGCAAAACAATGTACATAATATGCATAAGGGCATTCTTGAATAATTAAAGTTTGTAACCCCTTCCACTCTCCACGCATATTAGTAGCACCATCATATCCTTGGCCTCGAACATTTTGAATGTTGAGATTATGATGAGACAATATAGAACAAATCTCTTGTGTAAGAGTGACTGCATTAGTATCTCTTACATGTACTACATTTATTAGGCGCTCTTTAACATATCTGTAACATCCTAATTTTTAATCCAATACTCTAGAACATATTCAGGTTAATCATTAGTCTGTTACCTCATAGTTCTCATTTTTACTTTGAAATACTTAGTGGAAAATACGGGTAAAATTTTTTTTTGAAATACAAAGTGAGAGCCGCGTGATGCGATAAGCGGTAAACCGTGCAAAGTAAAACAATTGTCTCACAACATCATAACATAAGGCACAACATGAACATCACTGAATGACACCTCATATATGTATATATATAACTTGCCCACTTATAAGTGTGGGACTTAATTTAGTACAAGGGAAATACAAGAAAGAAGATACAACATAACATAAACATAGTCTACTCCCCTACCCGAGTGCATCTAATGGGAAACCTCTAAACAAAAGAAGGTTTATCCCCATCTAAGTGGTGTGTGCTCTAACTCGGGCCATCCACGGCCTCCTACTGGCAACCATCTCGTGATCGAGGCAGATATCCGGGAAACTGGGCGAGTTCCTCGGGCGTGAAGAGGAGGAGCGGGGATCGAGTGTGAGCCCCGGGGTATGGCCGCATCTCCGGTCGTCGTGCACGCCTCGGCTGAGTCACGGTGGGCTCGCTATCCTCTCCAAAGTCCATAGGTATGGAGGGGGAAGATCCCTCGGAGGGTACCTGGGTGGCCGAATCCTCGGAAGGATCCGTCTCTGAGAAAGACGACGGGCAACGGGGCACATACTGGGGGTAGTCTCGAACGGCGGATGCGGATGGTGGAGTACGGCGTAGCCTCTCCTCTCGGGACGTCTTGCGCTCGAACACTAGGTCATCGCCAAAAGGTGAGACGGGGGAGAAACGATGGGAATGTACAGGGGGAGTGAAGGGTCGACCCATGAACATGAATACTCTGACTGTGCATCGACCCACAAAATGGAATGACTCGTGGTCCGGGTCATGGTGCACCTCCCATGTCGGCGTGTCCACGAACACTACGAACGTCGCCATCTGAAGACGTGACGGAAAGAAAGAGATAGAGGGAGTGAGAATCTTGCTAAAGAATCTCAGTAGGGCCTCCTACTACCTAGGTGTCATCATCTACGTCCTCAGGAACCTTGGGTTTATTTATACAAAATGACTGAGCATGTATTAAGTTCATTTTAAACTTTAGAATATATTTTAGCCAAGGTCCATTCATTTTAGGATGATCTTAATGTCATGAATGCAACATAATAGAAAATGTATGCATGGCACTACCTAATGCACATACATAAAACATAACATCAAGCATCATCATACTTGGTGGCATAAAGTGGCAATAGTAACATTCATATGGGACAAAACTTAGTGATATAATCATAATCATAAAACTTCTCTTCCTCATGGGCCACCCTAAAAGACAATCGAACTGGGGGTGCTCGGCCGAACCGGTGTCACCCAGAACGTGTCATACATCTAGGTTATGAGCTCATACCTTAACTAGTCGTCACTAGTTCTTACTTACCACTTAACGATAAGCGTATCATAAATCATAAATCCCGACTATCTGAGTACGGGTTAAGGGGCAATTCTCTTAGGGGTGCTCGGCCGAACCGGTGTCACCTAAGAGTATAAAATGGTACCGATGTCACATGAGTTCTATGGAGGTGCTCGGCCGAACCGGTGTCATCCTAGAACCCATCTTAGTACCTTAATTTTTAAAATATCTTTAAGTCCCCAAATTTGTTGGGAATTCGGCGGCACGATGGCATTACACCGAATTCCTTCCAAATTTGCTTTATGCCACACAATCATAAATCCTCATGAATTCCTCATATGAATAACATCATCATCATTTGCATACTACATGCATCATCATAAAACATTCAACCGTTTATCCTTACGGTAGCTTATGCTTTGACCCTTACGGGTCTTAATCATGAGATATGGTTCTCTAACATCCGTCGTTCATATTTTAAGCACCTAAGGCTCATAATTAAACATCATTCATAATCCTCTCATTTTACTTTTTAAATCTGAATAGCATAGGGTGGAAATCTTAACATGTGATTACGGGGTCCTAGAACTTACGTTTTAGACCCTTTCTTGGTTCCGTCTTCGCCTAAGGCGCTATGGATTAAATCTAAATCAATTATGAGGCATTCCTATGCTTAAGGACTAATTATTAATCATGTTTATCATGTTGTAAGGGTGCTGGACAGAATCCAGAGAAAAATAAATGTTCTAAGAGTTCTACATTGCGTTTTTACGGTTTTCTAGTTACTAATTTCACTATAGGTGCTAGAATTCAATTCTAACTCAAATGATACCAAGTTTTTCATGTATAAACAATCTAAATCTGATCATGTCCCCATTAAAATAGTTTGGAAAAGTTTCATAAACAAATGGGTCAAAACTATGTTAAATTCTAGCTTTACGGTATTTCTAGTTAGCTAGTTTCTTACCTATCATGCATAGGATCGCTTTTACATCATCATATGATATTTTCACACATTCAAACACATCAAAACATCATCATACAGCATCACACTCATCATATCAGAACCGATAACATTCAACTTTAATAAGAGAGTTCAAATTGACATTTCTAGGTACATAAGTTAACTAGTTTCTCTTGGAATCATTCTAGAACTTCTAAAACTCATTGCAAAACATTTTAATTCATCAAGAGGCTAAGTGAAGCCTTAGGTCACTGACCAAAACATATTCCATCCCCTAAAAGATAATAAAATCACAACTTGTGATGACGTAACCTTATAAAGATTTGTAAAGCTTTGAGGAAAACTTAAACATAGACTATTGGTTCTAGTAGCTAGATGAAAACTCATTGCGAGTCCATCATCACTACCTTGGCCGAAAATATGCATTCAAAGAATGGTTTCACATTAAACTTTAACTTGGAATGAAATGGGCAAGTCTTTGAGCTCTAGGTTCTTAAGTTTCGACATAAACTAAACGTGCTCATGCTTTTCATTTTTAATCTTGCTTACAAAGTAAAGTGATGACTTAAATATAAATATGCAAGGCATAAACTTAAACGTGCAAGCTTGAAAGTAAATATGCGAGGCATAAACTTAAACATGCAAGCTTGAAAGTAAATATGCAAGGTTCAATTCTTTATTTTAGTGCTCTTGGCCCAACAACAATCGACTTTAAGGCCGAAATAGATAGGCATTCGAGAAATTAATTAGGTGATAATGCAAGTTCAATTCTTTATTTTAGTGCTCTAGGCCCAACAACAATCGACTTTAAGGCCGAAATAGAAAGGCTTTGAGAATTAAATTAAGTGATAATGCAAGTTCCATTTTAATCTTTATGTTCTTAGGTGATAGCTTAAAAGTAAAGATGCATAGCAAAAATGTAAATGTGAATGCAAGCATAAAATAAATTATGCAAGTTCATTTTATTTTTCTAGAGCTCTTAACAAGACTTTAAAGGACTTAAACCATAACCTAAACTCATCCAAACAAGGTAAAGTCAAGCTTAGAATTCTTAAAATTCAACATGACATTTTTAGGAAATCAAACCATGAAGCCTAGAAAATTTTAAGGAAGTGGCCGAAATCATCAAGAAGAAAAAGGAACATTTTAAAACTCTAGAGTTCATGATCTTGATGATATATTAACATCAACATCATGAGTCCTCATCATTGAGTTCATAGAGCCATTTTAAAACATCATCAAAGTTAAAGTTCTCAAGAGTTCAAGAAAAGAAAAACTAAAAACATTTTTGCTCAAGAACAAAGATCAAGCTCTAGAGTTTGTTTCAAGTGATGAACATCATCATGAAACTCTCATCATCAAGCTCTCATGTCTTTGTTCTCCAAGGCCTATGGCCGAAAATGAAAAGGGAAAAAGGAGTGGAAATGAAGTTCTAAAAAGAGACAAGAGAAACTATGAACATCAAGTTTGAAACAAGAACTTTAAAGAAAAGAATACATGAAAGAAAATCCCTACTTGATGTGATGAACTTGAAGATGGAAGAAGAAGATGAAGAACTTGAAGAACTCCAAGAACTTGAAGAACACAAAAACTTTGAGAGAAAAAGAAAAGCTTTGAGTGTTCCTAAACTTAGCAAATGATCTAAAAGTGGTGCAAGCTCCTCAAGGCATTCTATTTATAGAGAAATGAAACAAATGGAGGGAGCTCATGGTGATGAAGAGCTTCGGCCATGAGTGCAGAATTGGAGGCATCCATGAGTTCCATGAGGTGAGATAATGTGTTCTTGAGGCATGGTGAGGTATGGCTTAAGGTATGGTGAGGTATGGTTCAAGGTATGGCCTCAAGCATGGTTCTTTGAGTGAGAAAATAATTAAACATGTGGTCAATGGGGGAAGAGGTGGCCGAAATGCATCAGCCCATGGGGGAGGTTTCTTTGCATTTTAATTGTGGTTTAGAGTTGTGTTTAGGTGTATCTTTGATTATGCTTAAGATTAGGAATTTGTAAGAAAGTGTTTAGGTAAGGGAAATGGGTAATTAAGGTGGTCTAGACATAATTAAGGAGTGGTCTTGCACCATTAGTGAGTTAAATCCTCAATTTAGAGTTTAAACAACTCTAGACACATTTCCTTGATTTAAGGAATTGAAGAGAGAAAACACTATTCAAGATTCCAAGATTAGGAGTCTTGAGTTCTAAAAAGGGATTTAAGTTTAATCTAAACAATTTTAGGTTCTAATTAACTTTAATAAATTATTTTGACTCTAGATTAATTAGGGAAATAAATTAATCTTCATTTAGAGCCTAATATTGCTTAGGTTTGCTTAATTACGTCATTAAGCTCAAAAACACTATTCTAGGGGCAAAATCATAATTTTGCACTAAAACTGCCCGGGACCACCGGGACTTGAACAGAGACCTCTAGACACATGAAAACATGTTTTTAAACCTCTGGGGAAAGTTCCGGGCTCAAACGGCACCTTTACCCGCATAAAAACGCTATAGGGGATTTTTGCTCATTTTGACCAAATGCATGGAAAATGAAATTTTCGCTTCCGAAAGCATTCAAGGGCCATTTAATCCCCTTCAAACATTGAGTTGACCCTTCGAGGACGACCGAGTTGGTTATCCTCGAGTTTGGGTCAGGAAATGACCTCAGGGGCATTTTGGTCATTTCCCTCGGACAGAGAAATCGGGGTGTTACAATATCCTTGTTTTTCAACAAATCTAAGAACAAGAGCCATTTGTTCTCTTTTAGATTCATCTCGAGCCTCATCAACAATCAAACAAAATTTTGCATTATCAATCTCATTACAAATTTCATTTTGAACCTTTCTAGCAAAGAGATGTAAAATTTCCTTTTGAATAGCAGGTGATGTGTATTTTGCATTTTGAGGTGCATTCTCCAAAATAACTGCATCCACTTCTTTATTGTAAGAAGCCAAAAGTTTCAAAATTTCAAGAAAATTTCCTCGATTCTTAGATTCCAAACTTTCATCATGTCCTCTAAAAGCACAAGATTGAAATTTTAACCACTTAACAGCATCAACAGAAACTTTAAGACGCAACTGATTAGTTAAAATTTGTTATGAAGTCTGCTTAGATAGCACTTTATCAATATGACATGATTGGTTCTTCAAGTCTTTGCAGCATTTAATAGCAACATTGTGAGGAGAATTAGGAGATTTTCCCATATGAGATAAAAATGCACAATCTTTCCCATTATTCACTTTTTTCTGGTTTCTAAATCCTTCCAGAGTGAATGGAGTAGCATGGAAGATAATATATAGCATCTACTTTTGGTGAATACTCTAACCAATGAAAACTTTTGAACCAGTTAGCTTGAAATCGATGAGGATGATTGTCTGGACCAGAAAAGGGATACACATCCATGAAAAAAAAGATATGGTCCAAACTTCATACATGCCCTACGAATTTCATCTCGTTGATTGACAGGACAATCCCAGATTTGTGGACGCTTTCTAGGATCATGTATCAAAGCATCAATATCAATTTTTTCTTGTTCAATCCTCATAATTTTGGAAGAAGGTTGTTGAATAGGTTGCTCAGTAGTTCGCATTGTAGTTTGCTCAACAACATTTTCAACCTTACTCACTGAATTTAAGTTTGATAGACTAGAGTTTATTTCATCATCTACCCTCTCTTTTCTTTTAAAAAATGAGTCTATAGTTTTTTTTCTTAGACATTTCTAAAGCTCAACCTAAAAAAATAACATCAAAATAGAGCATAATAAACCAACTAGCTAATTGATAGCAAATAAAAAATTTGTATCTATATTTCATATTTCTATACTACACATGCTATAATAGTGAATAAAAACAATGAAGAAAGAAATTATCTTACTTTGTTTCTTCACTTCAGTAAGAATTTCATTGGCTATCTCCCTTTGTCTTAGAACTTTTTGTCTTTTAACTTCAAATGCTCCATGTCTCCATCAATGATCTTCTTAAGTGCTGTGCTTAAGAAAAAAAAAAAATAGAAAGCTAGCCCTAATGTTACAATGTGCAAAATACTGAAGAAGTAAAAATAGAAAATGTCATGTATGTGTGTTACATTCTGCTACTTTCAGCTTCCAATATCGTGAGAGAGAAGAGTAAAAGAAGTTTTCAAAAGAAGCTACTAAAAGTGAGTTGTATTTATTTTTTAATCATTTTTTTTGTAAGACTTCTTGGCCACGCCTCAGTTTGCATAGTTAATAGTTGCTACTATAGAAGGGGTAGCTTGTACTTCAGTGGTGTTTAAGAGTGGGATCACATTCCACTTCCATCACTCTTTCAAAACAATAGAGCCATGGCGGCCACTCCTATATATATAAAGAAAAGTAAAAATTTTGTTGGGGGGGGACCATGGCAACCCCTGGCCCACTAGTTCCGCCTCTGCTCATTACATTGCTCAATGAGTAAAAAATATATAACCAATCGGATATGAGTTATCTTTATATAATTGTCAAAAGTTTTCCTAGGTTAGAGTATTCACCAGAAGTAGATGCTGCATATTGTCTTCCATGCCATTTATTTTCTAGAAAATCTACTCCGTTCACTTTGGGAGGATTTAGAAGCTAGGAAAAAGTGAATAAAGGGAAAGATTGTGCATTTTTATCTCATATAGGAAAATCTTCTAATTCTCCTCACAATATTGCTATTAAATGCTGCGAAGACTTGAAGAACCAATCATGTCATATTGACAAAGTGCTATCTAAGCAAACTTCACAACAAATTTTAACTAATCGGTTGCGTCTTAAAGTTTCTATTGATGTTGTTAAGTGGTTAACATTTCAATCTTGTGGATGCAGTTATTTTGGAGAATGCCCCTCAAAATGCAAAATACACATCACCTGATATTCATAAGGAAATTATACATCTCTTTACTAGAAAGGTTCAAAATGAAATTTGTAATGAGATTGATAATACAAAATTTTGTTTGATTGTTGATGAGGCTCGAGATGAATCTAAAAGAGAACAAATGGCTCTTGTTCTTAGATTTCTTGATAAACAAGGATATGTTAAGGAGCGCCTAATAGATGTAGTACATATAAGAGATACTACTGCAGTTACTCTTAAACAGGAGATTTGTTCTGTATTGTCTCCTCATAATATCAACATTCAAAATGTTCGAGGCCAAGGATATGATGGTGCTAGTAATATGCATGGAGAGTGAAAGGGGTTACAAGCTTTAATTATTCAAGAATGCCCTTATGCATATTATGTATATTGTTTTGCTCATCAATTACAATTAGCTCTTGTTGCTGCAGCTAAAAAAGTTATAGATGTTCATGTTTTTTTTCAAAATTTGACTAATATTGTCAATGTTATGTGTTCTTCTTGCAAACACAATGATGATTTACAAGTTGCTTATGCAAATAAAATAGCTCATTTAGTAGCAAATAATGAGATTGAGACAGGGAGGGGAGCTAATCAAATTGGCACATTGTAGAGGCCTAGGGACACTAGATGGAGTTCTCATTTCAATTCGATATGTAGCCTTTTGCTCATGTTTGGTGCAATAAATTTGGTTCTTGAAGATTTAGCTATTAAAGGATCTACATACTTTCAACGAGTTGATGCTACGTATGCTCTTAAATCTTTGATGTCATTTGATTTTATTTTCATTTTACATGTGATGAAAGAAATTATGGGAATCACAGACAAGCTTTGTCAAGCATTGTAGCAGAAATCTAAAGATATTTTGAATGCTATGTATTTGGTTTCTAGCACAAAATCATTAATTCAGAAGTTAAGAGATAGTGATTGGGAAACACTTTTTGAGAAATTTACAACATTTTTGTGGCAAACAAGCAATTGAATTTCTTGATGTGAGTTATTAATTATTTCTTTGACAAAATTCAATCCTGTCGTCGAAAATGTAACACCCCGATTTTTCTGTCTGAGGGAAATGACCAAAATGCCCCTGAGGTCATTTCCTGACCCCGAATTCGAGGATAACCAATTTGGTCGTCCTCAAAGGGTCAACTCAATGTTTGAAGGGGATTGAATGGCCTTTGAATGCTTCCGGAAGCGAAAATCTCGTTTTCCGCAGTTTTGGGTCAAAATGACCAAAATACCCTTATAGCGTTTTACGCGGGTAAAGGTGCCGTTTGAACCCGGAACTTTCCCCAGAGGTTTAAAAACATGTTTTCATGTGTCTAGAGGTCTCTGTTCAAGTCCCGGTGGTCCCGGGCAGTTTTAGTGCAAAATTACGATTTTGCCCCTAGAATAGTGTTTTTGAGCTTAATGACGTAATTAAGCAAACCTAAGCAATATTAGGCTCTAAACGAAGATTAATTAATTTTCCTAATTAATCTAGAGTCAAAATAATTTATTAAAGTTAATTAGAACATAAAATTGCTTAGATTAAACTTAAATCCCTTTTTAGAACTCAAGATTCCTAATCTTGGAATCTTGAATAGTGTTTTCTCTCTCCAATTCCTTAAATCAAGGAAGTGTGTTTAGAGTTGTTTAGACTCTAAATTGAGGATCTAACTCACTAATGGTGCAAGACCACTCCTTAATTATGTCTAGACCACCCTAATTATCCATTTTCCTTACCTAAACACTTTCTTACAACTTCCTAATCTTAATCCTAATCAAAGATACACCTAAACACAACTCTAAACCACAATTAAAATGCAAAGAACCCTCCCCCATGGCTGATGAAGTTTCGGCCACCTCTCTCCCAATTACCACACATATTAAATTGTTTTCTCACTCAAAGAGCCATGCTTGAGCCATACCTTGAGCCATACCTCACCATGCTTTGAACCATACCTCACCATGCTTCAAGAGCACAACATCTCACCTCATGGAACTCATGGGCTGCACTCCCCTTGGCCAAAAACACATCAGTCCCTCACCCCCTCCATTTGCTTCATTTCTCTATAAATAGAATGCCTTGAGGAGCTTGCACCACTTTTAGATCATTTGCTAAGTTTAGGAACACTCAAAGCTTTTCTTTTTCTCTCAAAGCTCTTGTGTTCTTCAAGTTCTTGGAGTTCTTCATCATCTTCATCTTCTTCTTCCATCTTCAAGTTCATCACACCAAGTAGGGATTTCCTTTCATGTATTATTTTCTTTAAAGTTCTTGTTTCAAGCTTGATGTTCATAGTTTCTCTTGTTTCTTTTTAGAACTTCTTTTCTTTTTCTTGTTCTTTCTCATTTTCGGCCATGGGCCTTGAAGTTCAAAGAAATGAGAGCTTGATGATGAGAGTTTCATGATGATGTTCATCACTTGAAACAAACTCTAGAGCTTGATCTTTGTTCTTGAGCAAAAAATGTTTCTAGTTATTCTTTTCTTGAACTCTTGAGAACTTTAGCTTTGAAGATGTTTTAAAATGATTCTATGAACTCAATGATGAGGGCTCATGGTGTTGGTGTTAATATATCACCAAGATCATGGACTCTAGAGTTTCAAATATTTCTTTTCTTGCCTAGATGTTTCAGCTATTTCCTTTTCTTTTATATGCCTTATGGTTTGATTTTCTAAAGATGTTGTTTTGAGTTCTAAGAACTCTAGACTTTACTTTACCTTGGTTGGATGAGTTTGGGTTAAGGTTTAGGTTCCTTTAAAGTCTTGTTAAGAGCTCTAGAAAGATAAAATGAACTTGTATAATTTATTTTATGCTTGCACTCATATTTACATTCTTGCAATGTACTTTTACTTTCAAGCTAGCACCTAAGAACATAAAGATTAAAATGGAACTTGCATCATCACTTAATTTAATTCTCAAAGCCTTTCTATTTCGGCCTTAAAGTCGATTGTTGTTGGGCCTAGAGCACTAAAATAAAGAATTGAACTTGCATCATCACCTAATTAATCTCTCGAATGCCTGTCTATTTCGGCCTTAAAATCGATTGTTGTTGGGCCAAGAGCACTAAAATAAAGAATTAAACCTTACATCTTTACTTTCAAGCTTGTACGTTTAAAGTTTATGCCTCGCATATTTACTTTCAAGCTTGCACGTTTAAGTTTATGCCTTGCATATTTATCTTACGTCATCACTTTATTTTGTAAGCAAAGATTAAAAATGAAGAACATGAGCACGTTTATTTTATGCCATAACTTAAGAACCTAGAGCTCAAAGACTTGCCCATTTCATTCCAAGTTAAAGTTTAATGTGAAACCATTCTTTGAATGCATGTTTTTGGCCAAGTAGTGATGATGGACTTGCAATAAGTTTTCATCTAGCTACAGGGACCAATAGTCTATGTTCTAAGTTTTCCTTAAATCTTTACAAATCTTTTCAAGGTTATGTTGTCATGAGATATGACTTTATTCCCTTTTAGAAGATGAAATATATTTTGGTCATCGACCTAAGGCTTCTCTTAGCCTCTCGATGAATTAAAGTGATTTGCAAAGGGTTTTAGAAATTCTAAATTGATTCCAAGAGAAACTAGTTAACTTATGTACCTAGAAATGTCAATTTAAATCCTTTACTGAAGCTAAATGTTTTTGGTTCTGATATGATGAGTGTGATGCTGTATGATGATGTTTTGATGTGTTAGAATGTGTGAAAATATCATGTGATGATGTAAAAATGATTCTATGCATAATAGGTAAGAAACTAGCTAACTAGAAATACCGTAAAGCTAGAATTTAACATAGTTTTGACCCATTTGTTTATGGAACTTATCCAAACTGTTTTAATGGGAGCATAATCATATTAGGATTGTTTAGACATGAAAAACTTGGTAACATTTGGATTAGAATCGAATTTTAGCACCTATAGGGAAACTAGTAACTAGAAAACCGTAAAAGTGCAAGTTTAAAACTCTTAGAACATTTATTTTTCTGGATTCTGTCCAGCACCCTTACAACATGATAAACGTGATTAATAATTAGTCCTTAAGCATAGGAATGCCTCATAATTGATTTAGATTTAATTCATAGCGCCTTAGGCGAAGACGGAACCGAGAAAGGGTCTAAAATGTAAGTTCTAGAACCCCATAATCACAAGTTAGGAATTCTGCCCTATGCTATTCAGATTTAAGTGTGAACATGAGGATTATGAATGATGTTTAATTATGAGCCCTTAGGTGCATAAAATATGAGCGACGGATGTTAGAGAACCATATCTCATGAGTAAGACCCGTAAGGGTCAAAACATAAGCTACCGTAAGGATAAATGGTTGAATGTTCCATGATGATGCATGTGGTATGTAAATAATGATGATGTTATTCATATGAGGAATTCATGAGAATATATGTGTATGTGGCATAAAGCAAATTTGGAAGGAATTCGGTGTAATGCCTTTGTGTCGCCAAATTCCTGACAAATTTGGGGACTTAAAGAGATTTTGAAAATTAAGGTACTAAGATGGGTTCTAGGATGACACCGGTTCGGCCGAGCACCTCCATAGAACTCATGTGACATCGGTATCATTTTATACTCTTAGGTGACACCGGTTCGGCCGAACACCCCTAAGAGGTTTGCCCCCTAACCCGTACTCAGATAGTCGGGATTTATGATTTATGATACGCTTATCGTTAAGTGATAAGTAAGAACTAGTGACGACTAGTTAAGGTATGAGCTCATAACCTAGAGATGTGACACGTTTTGGGTGACACCGGTTCGGCTGAGCACCCCCAGAGCACTTGTCTTTTAGGATGGCCCATGAGGAAGAGATGTTTCATGATTATGATTATGTCACTAAGTTTGTCCCATATGAACGTCACTATTGCCACTTTGTGCCACCAAGTATGATGATGCTTGATGTTATGTTTTATGCATGTGCATTAGGTAGTGCCATGCATATATCTTCTATTATGTTGCATTCATGACATTAAGATTATCCTAAAATGAATGGACCTTGGCTAAAGTATATTTTAAAGTTTAAAATGAACTTAATGCATGTTCAGTCATTTTGTATAATTAAACCCAAGGTTCCTGAGGACGTAGATGATGACACCTAGGTAGTAGGAGGCCCTACTGAGATTCTTTAGCAATATTCTTACTCCCTCTATCTCTTTCTTTCCGTCACGTCTTCAGATGGCGACATTCGTAGTGTTCGTGGATACCCCGACATGGGAGGTGCACTATGACCCGGCTCACGGGTCATACCATTTTGAGGGGCAGTGCACGGTGCGGGTTTTCATGTTCATAGGACGCCCCTTCGCTCATCCCGTGCACACCCATCGCTTCTCCCCGACTGCAACCTATGGCGAGGACGAGCGGGTTTTTGAGCGCGCGCGTACGCATGATGAGAGAGTGCTCCGCATGCACACTGCCACCTCAGCCATGCGAGACCATCCCGATTACGTGCCCCGGACCTACTTCTCAGAGACCGACCCGTCTGAGGACCCGCCTACCCATCCGAATAGCGAGAGCTCTGCCCCCTCTCCACCACTGATGAGGGAGGGCAGTGAGGATACCGTGACTCAGCCACGGCTTGCATGGCGACCGGAGATGCGGCCACACCGCGGGGGTCACTCCCGATCCCCGTTCCGCCTCTTTACGCCCGAGGAGCTCGCCTAGTTTCCCGGATACTTGCCTCGTTCGCGAGATGGCCGTCAGTAGGAGGTGACGATCGACCGATGGAGTACCCGGTTAGAGCACACACCACTTAGATGGGGATAAACCTTCTTTTGTTTAGAGGTTATCCCATTAGACGCACTCGGGTAGGGGAGTAGTTTATGTTTATGTTTATGTTATGTTGTATCTCCTTTCATGTGTTCCTTTTTACCAAATTAAGTCTCACACTTATAAGTGGGCAAGTTATATATATATAAGATGATATTCAGTATTTTCCCATGATGTGCCTTTATGTGCTTTATGCTATGACATTATGAGATGTATGTTTTGTTCGTTACATGATATATCGCATCACGCGACTCTCACTTTGTATTTCAAAAAAAATTTTACCCGTATTTTTCGCTAAGTATTTCTAAGTAAAAATGAGAACTATGAAGTAACAGACTAATGTTTAACCTAAGTATGTTCTAGAGTATTGGGTTAAAAATTAGGATGTTACAGAAAAGATGTTGTCACAATTGAGCAACACTGTGTGTTGATATTTTTACTGCTGTAATAGATCATCAATTGAAAGAGTTGAATAATAGATTCAGTGAACAAATAACCGAGCTTCTCATATTAAGCATCACTTTAGATCCTAAAGATGATTACAAAAGATTTAATGCTTGTAACATTTGTAAGCTAGTTGAGAAATTCTATTCTTCAGATTTTTCTGAGCAAGAGAAGATCCAATTGGCATATGAATTACAATATCATGAATTTGATGTGTCTAAAGCTCCAGATTTTTAGAATTTGTCTACTATTGCCAAGTTGTGTCGAAAATTAATGGAGATTGGCACATCAGATATATATCCTTTGGTTGATAGATTAATTTGACTCATTTTGACCCTTCCTGTGTCATGGCCACAATAGAATGGGCATTTTCAGCTATGAAGATTATTAAAACATGGCTTCAGAATAAGATGGAAGATGATTTTCTTGCAGATTACATGATTGTTTATATTGAAAACGAGACTGCTGCAAAGTTCAATTCAAATATGATAATTGGTGATTTTTATACCATGAAGTATTGTCGAGCACAATTAAAAAAGTAAATGTATCAGGTACATACTTGACCTTATGTATATATAATTGTTTATGTTAATCTTGAATATATATGGATGAGTTATAATTTGTTAGTGGTTTTATATATTATATATGTTTTTATGTGATAATTAATTTTAATTTTAATTTATATTGCATATGTTAATTAATTTGGTCCCCTCCTTCAAAATTTCTAGCTCCGCCCTTGCTCCTTGGCATATCTTGATAGATTCTTTATTCGATTTAGGTGTATGTTCATGGTAGATGCGTGACATTCATTACAAAATTCATAATATTCTCATATCATTAATTGCATCACATATGACCGTACTGTCCTAGCCTACTGCTTGGTGGAGGGCCAATACATCTTTACCAACATTTCAACATATAGTTTAATGCTTACATCCATAAAATAAAGCATACAGAAGCAAATGGTGATCATAGAGGAGCCATAGTGGGAACTTGCTGGGATTCATAGAGGATATGTGACATGAGACTGGCAGTCGTCATTATGAAGAATAGTGACAAGAATGACCATTCATTAGCAAATGAGCTGCATAACCGCTAGCATTCACAGAGGAGTTGAGGTGCTATAGATAAATTTCCCTTCTAGTTGGATGGCCAATTGGCCGCCTACCTATCTCTTCTTACAAAGTGCGCATTGGGGTGTAGAAGGATATAGTTTGCATTGTGATTTGTGTAGAAGGGTGCTGTTTTGGCTGTTAAGAGAAAAGGGTATCATTGTTACTTGCAAAGTGAAGATGGACATTTTTCTACTAATAATGTTTGGTGTATAATAAAATCACACAATAAATGCACAACACATACTTTATCATTGTTGAATGTGATGTGGTCCCACCTATCCTACTCACTTATCACATCCAATGATAATAAAGTGTGTGGTGTGTATGTGTAATTTTATTGTACACTAAACATTACCCTTTAGGTACTGGGTGCGTCGCTACAACAGGATGAAGGAATGAGGGTAATTGTGATGTCACCCATGTGTGAAGAGTCAACTAAGGTTTGATTATTAAATTTTGGTTTGCATCATGTATCAAATTAAAAATAAAAAATAAAAAGGAGTGCTGGGTTTGCGTTTTATAATATAGTATTAAAGGTTGTTTTAAAGTAATACATGTCAAATGACAAAAATGTATAACATATATAAATTGAATATATCTAATTAAAGAGTATTTTAGTATTTTGTTACATGCGGGGTCCCCGTGGGGCGAGTAGTGTGATCTTCACCCTAATCCTTGAATTTTCCTCATGGGATCCTATCTTTATCCCTATCCTCATGGGGGGAAGAAAATCCTCGAAGTCGGGGTCTCAAATAGGATGCCAAGTTCAATGTATCAAAAGGTTAACGCTAGAGCTCTTCATGTAACACCCTAAATAATTACCGCATTATGTTTAAGTCATAATGCAGTTATTAGATTATATGTCACTTATGCCTTCGCGGGAGTTGCTCAAAACAAATTAGTTTAAGTAAAATACATCTAATTTTCTTTTTTTTTTGAAAAAAAATGTAAGCCATAACTTTAAGTAATCTAGTGACAAGAATAAACCAATGTGCTAAAAATTCATGCCAAAGAAAATATATACTCTGATGGTGGCCCTTGAAGTGGCTGCTAAGGAATTTGTGATAAAGATTAAACTGAATGCCAAACCCTATTGTGTCCACAAATACAATAATCGAGACCATCCTTATCTAGAAATGTATCATAAATTGCAGGAGTGAGAGAAATGTATTTTGTAACATCCTAATTTTTAACCCAATACTCTAGAACATATTTAGGTTAATCATTAGTCTATTACTCTTTTAGTCTCATTCCTTACAACCTTTCATTAAAATACTTAGCGGAAAATACGAATAAATTTTTCTTTTTGAAACTTGAAAGCAAAACGCGAGCCGCGCACTAACCTAACGTTCGTCATAACCATCACGTGCAAGAAAAAGTAACCACACCATTGATAATCATGAAACATAGTATTATACATAACAATCATAATATCATCACATCTTCGTAGATACATAGACTACTAACATCATTGTACCATCATTTACATCAAAACATGCCCATATAAGTGAAGTCATCCTTATCCACCTATGAGGTTAGATAAGTGTCAACCCAAAAGCTAAGCTATCTATGCCTCCGCAGCGACCCTCTGCTCCATCTGCTAGTGTGTCCCTTAAGCGCGCGCCTCAAAAGAAGTCACGAGCCTCGTTGTAATCCTCGTCTAGAGACGACACGGAAGAAAAGGAAGGGATGAGAAACTCATTCGAGATTCTCAGTAGGGATTCCCGACTCTAACACTAGTGTGATCGCCGCCGTCCCCAGCCACCTCGGTTTTAATTATGAAAAAGGTGTACATGCATAAGGATTGGTTTTAGGCTTTACAAATCTATTTATCCGAAGTGGGTGTCTTTTAGTATGTGTCTTAATGACATGAATGCAACAGATATTTGATGAATGCATGACAATACCATATGCACATTAACACGAAAATCGTAATACTTGGGCACATCATAAAGAAACATAAATTGTATACGCGACATAAAAAGGCATAGTACTTTTCATGTGACATCTTTCTCATAAGTAGAACTCTTAAGTTCCTTTTTCTTAAAGACCACCCTCTTAACATATCCACCAAAAGTCCAACCGATTCACCGGCCTGGCGATAATCTGGTCACCAAACTACATCTCACCTATCGCCTAGGAATGAGCTCAATCCTGACTAGTCGTTACTAGATTTAATATGGGCTAATAGAGGGGGTATACATAACTTTCTTGGATCACCTATCTTAGGATCATTTCCTTTTTTGAAACGCTCTACTGGTATCTAGTACACAGCGAATTGTCCGCTTTGGCAAGCTCAATGTCAATACCCTCACGGATTTGTTTCCTGCCCACCGTAGCGGAGAAATGCGTCTCAAGTTCTCATCATATCTGTTCGGGGGTGCTCGGCCGAACCGGTGTCACCAGGAACCTTTCTGGGGTGCTCGGCTGAACCGGTGTCACCCAGGATTTTCACAAACTTTTCTCAAATTCTTAAGTTTGATGGGAAATTGGCAAAGATAACGGCGCATCGGATTTCCTTCAAACTTGCTTTATGCCACGGAACTTGTAGGACATGCACAACCATTCATCATCATCATAAGACATCAAATCATTCTCGTAATCAATCATACGTCTACTGGAAGTCATAAGGTTCGTTATGCACTTGGTCCTACGGTATCTTATGCTTTGACCCTTACGGGCCTTATACTTGGGATGTAGTTAACTTATCATCCCCTATCAAACTCTTATGCACCTAAGGGCTCATAATTAATCATCATTCCTAATCCTCATGTTCATACTCAAATCTGAAAAGCATAGGGCAAAATTTCTAACTCATGGTTACGGGGTCCTAGAACTTACGTTTTAGACCATTTCTCGATTCCGTCTTCGCCTAAGGCGCTATGAATTAAATCTAAATCAATTATGAGGCATTCCTATGCTTAAGGACTAATTATTAATCACGTTTATCATGTTGTAAGGGTGCTGGACAGATTCCAGAAAAATAAATGTTCTAAGAGTTCTAAACTTGCACTTTTACGGTTTTCTAGTTACTAGTTTCCCTATAGGTGCTAGAATTCGATTCTAATCCAAATGTTACCAAGTTTTTCATGTCTAAACAATCCTAATCTGATTATGCTCCCATTAAAACAGTTTGGATAAGTTCCATAAACAAATGGGTCAAAACTATGTTAAATTCTAGCTTTACGGTATTTCTAGTTAGCTAGTTCTTACCTATTATGCATAGAATCATTTCTACATCATTATATGATATTTTCACACATTCTAACACATCAAAACATCATCATACAGCATCATACTCATCATATCAGAACCGAAAACATTTGGCTTTAGTAAAGGATTTAAATTGACATTTCTAGGTACATAAGTTAACTAGTTTCTCTTGGAATCAATTTAGAATTTCTAAAACTCTTTGCAAATCATTTAATTCATCAAGAGGCTAAGAGAAGCCTTAGGTCAATGACCAAAATATATTTCATCTTCTAAAAGGGAATAAAGTCATATCTCATGACAACATAACCTTGAAAAGGTTTGTAAAGCTTTAAGGAAAACTTAGAACATAGACTATTGGTCCTTGTAGCTAGATGAAAACTCATTGCAAGTCCATCATCACTACTTGGCCAAAAACATGCATTCAAAGAATGCATTTACATTAAACTTTAACTTGGAATGAAATGGGCAAGTCTTTGAGCTCTAGGTTCTTAAGTTATGACATAAAATAAACGTGCTCATGCTTTTCATTTTTAATCTTGCTTACAAAATAAAGTGATGACTTAAATTAAATATGCAAGGCATAAACTTAAACATGCAAGCTTGAAAGTAAATATGCGAGGCATAAACTTAAACGTGCAAGCTCGAAAGTAAATATGCGAGGCATAAACTTAAACGTGCAAGCTTGAAAGTAAATATGCAAGGTTTAATTCTTTATTTTAGTGCTCTTGGCCCAACAACAATCGACTTTAAGGCCGAAATAGATAGGTATTCGAGAAATTAATTAGGTGATGATGCAAGTTCAATTCTTTATTTTAGTGCTCTAGGCCCAAAAACAATCGACTTTAAGGCCGAAATAGAAAGGCTTTGAGAGTTAAATTAAGTGATGATGCAAGTTCCATTTTAATCTTTATGTTCTTAGGTGATAGCTTGAAAGTAAAGGTGCATAGCAAGAATGTAAATATAAATGCAAGCATAAAATAAATTATGCAAGTTCATTTTATCTTTCTAGAGCTCTTAACAAGACTTTAAAGGAACTTAAACCTCAACCCAAACTCCTTAAACCAAGATCAAGTAAAGTCTAGAGTTTCTTAGAACTCAACATGATATTTTTAAGAATCAAACCATGAAACTTAGAAAAAGAAAGGAAAAGGGCTGAAATCTCAAGAAGGAAAAGGAACATTTTAAAACTCTAGGGTCCATGATCTTGATGATATATTAACACCAACATCATGAGACCTCATCATTGAGTCCTTAAAACCATTTTGAAACATCACCAAAACTAAAGTTCTCAAGAGTTCAAGAAAGGAAAAACTAGAAACATTTTTGTTCAAGAACAAAGATCAAGCTCTAGAGTTTGTTTCAAGTGATGAACATCATCATGAAACTCTCATCATCAAGCTCTCATTTCTTTGAACTTCAAGGCCCATGGCCGAAAATGAGAAGGAAAAAGGAGAAGAAAAGAAGTTCTAAAAAGAATCAAGAGAAACTATGAACATAAAGCTAGAACAAGAACTTTAAAGAAAGGAATACATGAAAGAAAATCCCTACTTGATGTGATGAACTTGAAGATGGAAGAAGAAGATGAAGATGATGAAGAACTCCAAGAACTTGAAGAACACAAGAGCTTTGAGAGAAAAGAAAAGCTTTGAGTGTTCCTAAATTTAGCAAATGATCTAAAAGTGGTGCAAGCTCCTCAAGGCATTCTATTTATAGAGAAATGAAGCAAATGGAAGGGGTGAGGGGCGGATGCATTTTCGGCCAAGGGGAGTGCAGCCCATGAGTTCCATGAGGTGAGATAATGTGGTCTTGAGGCATGGTGAGGTATGGTTCAAAGTATGGTGAGGTATGGTTCAAGGTATGGCCTCAAGCATGGTTCTTTGAGTGAGAAACAATTCAACATGTGAGGTAAAGAGAGAGAGGTGGCTGAATGTGCATCAGCCATAGGGGGAGGATTTCTTGCATTTTAATTGTGGTTTAGAGTTGTGTTTAGGTGTATCTTTGATTAGGATTAAGGTTAGGAGTTTGTAAGAAAGTGTTTAGGTGAGAAAATGGGTAATTAAGGTTGTCAAGACATAATTAAAGAGTGTTCTTGCATCATTAGTGAGTTATAAATTCATTTTAGTGTATAAACAATTCTAGACACAATTCCTTGATTTAAGGAATTGGAGAGAGAAAACACTATTCAAGATTCCAAGAGTGAAATCTTGAGTTTTAGAAAAGGGATTTAAATCTAATCTAAGCAATTTTAGGTTATAATTAATTTTAATAATTTATTTTGACTCTAGATTAATTAGGAAAATTAATTAATCTTCGTTTAGAGCCTAATATTGCTTAGGTTTGCTTAATTACGTCATTAAGCTCAAAAATACTATTCTAGGGGCAAAATCATAATTTTGCACTAAAACTGCCCGGAACCACCGGGACTCAAACAAATGTTTTGAAACATGTAAAAACATGGTTTTAAACCTCTGGGGAAAGTTTCGGGCTCAAACGGCACCTTTACCCGCGTAAAACACTATAGGGGTATTTTGGTCATTTTGACCCGAAACTACGGAAAATGAGACTTTCGCCTCCGGAACCACTCAAGGGTCATTCAATCCCCTTCAAAACATTGAGTTGGCCCTTCGAGGACTGCCGAGTCGGCCATCCTCGGTCTCAAAAAAAATGACCTCAGGGGTATTTCGGTCATTTTCCACTCAGACAGAAAATCGGGGCATTACATATTTGCTCAGCAGCATATACTATGGCATCATTGAAAATGCTTCCACCATTTTGAGTTTGTTATCTGGAAATGTATGCGTATATATATATATATATATATATATATATATATATATATCACACAATTCAAATTAAGTTACATAACATAGTAATATTGAATCACATAGTTTAAATATAGAACATAGTCAATCATTTGCTTACAATGTTCCTTACTTTAACATTATACAAAACTAGTACTCCAGTTATGACTTATATACCTATTATTGCCCTCATAATAACTTTAAAATTTTGGACATGAGCTCATTCACCATGCTTGTCATAGGATCATACCTTTTAGGCGAGGGTAATTGGGCTGAGTAACTTTAATTGTCTTAGAATCCTTCCTCATAATTATCTTGAAACATTGTCCTGCATAATTACTTAACAACAATCTCTATTATGCAAAATACATCATAGCATAGAACAAATAAATTATGAAGCACTTTATCATAATAAAATATCCCATTTTTATCTACTTTATGCTTGCAATTTCATGATGAAATAACATGTTCTAATTACTAATTATGCACCAAGTAGGTTACTAGAAAGGAGAGAGTGGGTCACATTGGACCATTTAAGTTCTAAGTATTTACTAGCAAGAACTTTCCCCAAATATATTTTTGTAGTAGCACATATTTGTCATCTTACCTTCACAAATATTTTTAATTTCAGAACAATTTTAACATTAATTTATTAAGAATATAATTAATATAAGAGTTACATTTTTAGCCACATGAAAGGTCTCATGGCCATGACGTATACACACACACATAGTAAATAATTTTATTTTCTAAAGAAGATTTTAAAGATAATCATCATGTGTAGTTGGATCAAACAATGAGATAACAAGAAAATGAAATAATAGCTAAGGTTCAAGGTCATATTCATAGTTTTTGTAAGAACATTCTAACAATCATAGGATTGTGAACATACAAATTATAGTAACAAGAAGATTAAGGCTAGCATAAGAATCTAAAGCCTTGAATTTTGTTTACACTACTTACCTTCATACTATTAAGGTGATTAATTGAGTGCAAGGTGATGATTGGTCTTAATCATCGTCAATTGATTTGATGATAGTGTACTTACGTGATTGTTGATGTTTGAATAATGTTTTAAGCCAACTAGGCTTGAGAAGGTTAATTAGCTCCTAATTATAATTAATTAAGTCTAATTGAGGTTAATTAAAGATGTCATGAGGGACTCAAGTTGAGGCCTTCAATATGTTGTTGGGAACACATGGTAACCATTAAAGGTACTAGATGGATGCCGGGTTCAAAGTGAAAGATATGCTTTTATCATGGTGCTTTCCAACTTAACCTTTACTCAGTATTTTGTAAATATCTTGACCTATAGATGTTTGATTGACATATTTTTATGGCATTGGAAAGATAACTTAATTCTCCACAAGTATTATTTCTAGCTTTAAAACTAATTCCAATTGTATGAACAATTACAATCAAATCAAGTTAGGACTCACTGCTAGATTCGCTATAGCGAGTCCCTAATGCTAATAGCTTACTAGAAACACATTGTATTTTGTTTTTAATGTCATCCAGCTCACTTACATGATTTATAAAACTCCCAAACACCCAAAAACACTTTCTAAAAACCCTAGCATACCCAAACTTTCTCCTTTTCTCCTTTTCTTCTTCTTCTCCGCTTCTCCACCCTCTAGTCTCCCCAGAAATCCAAATACATTGAAAAGGAGCCACAACCCTTGGCTCCTCTTCCCTCCAAACACCTAACCCCAACATTTGTGGAAGAAAAACTCATCCTCTCCAGCCTTTAAGGGCTATTGGCCGAATTTCAAACAAGCCAAGGAGGAGGATTTTGTTGTTTTTTTTTCCATCACTACAAGTTTCCAACAATCATTTCGTCTTGTGTCCTCAAGCTTGGTAGGGGATTTTCTTCCAAAAACCTCTATTTTTGCTTGCTATTGTTTGAGCCATAATGTGAGGTTTTGATGCTTCACTATTTTTGTGAAATATTATGTTCAAAAATGTGTTTGGCTTGGGATTTATGTTCTTTAACTTGGTTTGATGATAAAAGGATTTGTGTACCTTGCTGTTCTTCCTTAAAATTTTGATCCTTAAGTATTTAATGGGACTTTGGGTTGTTTTCACTTCCTTTGGGGTATAAATCCAAAAAATGACTATAAGTTTGCAGGAAAATGAAGGATGTGAAATGGTTTAGTTCAATATACATGCTGAAAGTTTTTAGCCCTGTCTCATGTTTGGGTTGCCGTTTTGATATCTAAAATGGAAGAGATTATTTCATTGTTGAGTATTGGTAGTATGTGATGTAGGTAAAAGTGTGCACACAAAGGGAAAGGGTTGAATCGTGCTTTATTTCTTTTTGCATAGCTGAAATCTTTAACCAAAATTACTATCAAGTATAAAACTTGTGCAGTGAAAATGCGGTTAGTAGTTTCAGAAAGTAGATTTTTGAAGTAAATGATAAATAACGTAACAAATTAAAATGATGTACCAACATAAGTTCAACTGTAAAATATAACAAGGAAAAATAAAGGAGATCATGGAAAAGAAGATGTGACAAATATTTTTATACTGGTTTGGTCAAACCTGTTTATATCCCAATGCTCAACAAATGTTGAGGTTCAACTAAACATCTTTCTCAACCCTAGAAAGAACAAAATAGATAGTTTTTACATTAGCCTTCCCAAGCTCTCATTTGTGACCAGCAGACAATCACTACTGCCATAAATTGAGTAGTTATTCACCAGTCTTTCCAAGATGAATCGAGTAGTCTTGTACTAGTCTCTCCAAGCTAACACCTGTAACTAGTAGATAACCCTTACTGTCACAAACCTGAGTAGTTATTCACCAGTCTCTTCAAGCTGAAACCGTGACAAATCAACCAACTGTTACTGTCTCGTTGTAATTAGTCTTTGACTAGCCTCTCCAAACTAAAGTATGATCAGTAAGTACACTTCATTGCTGCTTTGCATATAGTTTTACATTAGCCCATCTAACTTATCTTACACCGATCACTACTAGATCGAGGATACAAACATTTTGTGTTTGGGTTACCACTCAAACTAACCTATACTCAAATTTCCTTAATATATCCTTGAATAGCCTAGGAACGCTTGAATGATTTCTTTCTATCAATTCTTCCTAGGAAGAACATATATTTATTAAAAACGTAGAAAGAAGATATTTTACAAGTAAGGAATCTAATTACATAATGGTATGAACCTTACTGGATGTGAGGAGAGATTTTTACAGAGTTTTTTCTTCTTGCACAAAGTCTCTCTCTATTTCATTTGAGCATAACATCTCTATATAAAGATAGTTTTCCTTGTGACCATTGCCCTTGATCAGATCTCCAAGTGACACATGTTGATCATCCATTTATGTCTTGGAAAAGCAGTCTAGAAGAGCAGGCTGACAGTTCGTTAGATCTGTTGCAAAAGCCATTGTAGGGTTGAGGTTTCTGAAGTCCCTTTATAAACTACTCTTACTTTCTAAACGCAGTTTTTGAAAACTTTCTTCTAGAAGCTAAGGTCAGTTCATCTAGTTGGCAAAAGAGATGACATGCCAGTTCTGACACTAGGTTTGACTTTAAATTTGAATTTCAAAAATTTTAAATTTCTCTCATTTTCTAGTAATGTTCAGCGTTCCATAGTGAAGTTAGCTTTCTGACATGCAGTATTAGATCTTTGATGATTCTTTGATCTTCAGGTCTTCAATCCAATTTTTTATGATGATGACAAGATTGCGATTATGCTGATTGAAGATAGTGTACCACCTGGTTCTTAGAATTTGCTTGATATCTTCATTGTAAACGTACTTTTTGATGTCTAATGCTACTTTCTGAAGTCTCTAATCTTGCTTTCTTGCAGCGTTGATTTCTTCTTCTAATCGTTAGCTATTTTAAGCTTGAATAAGGATATCATTTTACTTCCTTTTTAGTTCATATCTCTTCTCATGAGATAAACATATTTGCACACGCAAAATAAAATATATCCTTTTTTGATTAAGCCTTGATATGCTAAACGATAGAACCTGTTTAATTCTTCAAGAAACTCAAGACAACCATTAGTCGTTCTTCAAAACATTTTCTTTGAATTGGCTTTGTTGTCATTCAAAACTTCTTAACATTTCTTGGAAGGGTTCTGGAGCTAACATGTGATGCTAGTAGGAGTCCGAAAATGACGTGGGGGTGTTACGTATAAAATGATGAAAAATGAGTTTGGATCAAGCTTGTAGCTCATGTACCTTGGATTTAAGTTGTTGAAAAATTATTTGATACCTTGTGTCCTTCTGTTGGGTGGCGGCTTAAGGGCTCCAATGTGGTTTCATATGTTGTTGGTTATCTTTAAAAAGGACAAGAAGCAATAATCCATGAAAACTATTATTGTCGCTAAAATTTAATTTTACATCAATTATTTCACCTGAAAAAGGTGGTGGTTTGAACTAGAAATCATGGATTGAAGGTGCATCAGAGTGTTTTATTAACTAGATAATGCTTTTTACATGTAAAAACAAATTTTGAAAAAGAAAAAAAAAAGAAAATTTGGTTGTTTTTGGCTAATTTTAAATGGTTTGTGATGATTCTTGACATATATTAGATTTTGTTGAGTAAAGGAGCTTGGTTTGTCACTAGTAACTTTTGGTTGTTGATTTATCATCCTTGTATATATTTAAGACTCTTAAAAGTGAAAAATCTTAGTTTGGTTGTGTTTGGCATATTTAGGAGCCTATATGTGCTTTCGGCTTATTTGGTTCTCTTAAGCACTTGAGTTTGATATTTCTATGCCTTTTCTTAATTTGATAATGCTATTATGATACATTGTGAATTGTGGAATACACTGGCTGAGACCGATGTATCTTATTGATTTATAATGCTCTTGTGATCATGGATTTTTTGCCCTTTTGTTCACACATTGTGAACTTGTGATTTGGGAGTATTCTAGTGGGCTATGTCACAGTTTAATTCATGTTAACACAGGTAAGGATTGGAAGCATTAGGATGAGTTGAGATTATGTCACATGAACCCTAAAGCACAAACAATGATGTTAATGTGTATGCTTTATGTTTTAATATCCAAAAACTAAGTGATGAACACTTATTGCCTTATGCTTAGGTATGAGACTTTCCATATTAAGCATTCTTAGCATGAAAAGTATTTTGAGAAAGTATGCATGTATGTTTGACATGAGCATATGTATGTGCATGAAAGAATGATGTGAAAGAATAATGTGACATTGGTACCCCTTCTTTACCCGTTTAAAATGTAGAGACGGCTAGTTAGATTATGCTCATCCTAGGCGATTGGTTAGTTTGTAGTTTGGGACTAGTACAAATTGTTAGGTTGGTGTTATGGTTGGATTTAGGAGACCATGATTAAGGAAGGATAATTCAAAGTGAAGTATTAATGTAAGTCATGTATGAGAAAAAGTTTCAATGCGATGTTCCTTATGTATATGTGCATGCATGTTCTTTGTGATTTATTTGGTTATGTGCCACAATATGTTTCATGACCATCCTTGAATGAAATTATGAGCATGCATTTATTATGAATTAGTTTTCATCCCAATATGAGATAGGACGCATTCATGCACCTAGACCATGTATAAAAGTAATGCTCACTTGGAACCTAAAGATTTTCTAAACTTAAAAATGAATTTACTTGTTTGTACATCTTTCCATAATAAACCGAAATGATTATGACTATGATCACACTTATTTGGACACACTCCCCACTGAGGAATCTATGATTTGTCACCCTTTTCCCTTCCATGTCGTCTTCAGAGGAAGCTGAGAATGAGATTGTCTAAACGAGGATTAGATGATACGTCAAGATGGCTTATAGTCTTACATATTTATTTTCACTCTTAATTATGTTTAGTTCCACTTAAGACTACGTTTATGATGTATGCATTTAATGAGTGATTGTATGTTTGATCAGTTTACTATATCTGTATAAGTATCCTATGTGAAGATTTATTTTGCATATTGATGCTACACCTGACTATTATGTGTTATGCCTAGGTTATTTTGTGATTGACTGAGATTAGATTGGTTAAGTCATCATATTCCCACAATGTATCATTCCCCTTGCATAGTGTATCACTTACATGTACTTAGTATATCTTCCCCCTTGCACACTCACTTCCTCTACCTTCTATGACAAGTACTTGCAAAATCTTGAAATAAACAAAATATACACACCTTTATTAAATCAAAAGTGAAAAATATTATACAAAAATAACTATTTACATAATATAGTAATTTTTATGTAGTAAAAATTAAATTAAGTAATATTATGAAAATGACTATTTATATAATATAATATATACTATTAATAAAGGGGATTGTGGTGAGAACCACCTTTTGCTGCCTCCTTAATCTATTGAAAATGTTTTTTTCAAGTCCATATCAAAGAGTATCCTTGTTGATCTCTTAGGATTAGTTTTGATATTTAATGTTATTTCATGGTTACTTCCTTATTTAATTAGGATCAGGATTTTAGTATTATTTCAAACTAGGTGTTTGTCTCTTGTATGATGCACAGAATATCGAATCAGTAGATTTCATATTATTCATAGCCTTTCTCTTATCACCTCTTCCTCTCCTATCTAAAACTCATAATCTCAACATGTTCTTTATGGTTCAATAATAGTAAACTATGACAATTAAAATTAATACTTAATGAAGAACAGATAAGAAATACATAAAAATAAAAATGATAGGAATGAGAAGATAAATTGCACAAACAAATTTATCCTAGTTTAAACACAATGTGTTACCTAGAAAATGTCCAGCCCCCTAAACAATAGCTTGAGATTTTCTTCACTTGTCTATGTTTTGTTATAGGACTCCAACGAACCTTTCTCTACTTAGTCCCTTGTAAAGTAACTCATTGTTTCTTTCTCCCAAGGATTCAACAAAACTTCCTTATACAATAGAATACACTCATGATGTCTTTTTGACAAAGAAACTATAAAACATCTCTCTCCACTAGAGTGTACATACGGTTGGTATTTCTCAAGAACACTACAAAACCTCCCCTATCTCAATACAAAATAAAGTATAATCTCTATCAAGGAAAAAGATGCTCTTATGAATGAGTTACAATGTTTACAACAATAGTCTCTCTTTCTAAAGTAGATAAGCAAGTGAAAGTATATAAGTTAATGAATAAAATATTCAATTCTCAATGTTTTTGTAGGGAGAGATAATCCATCTTCTCTATTCTTCATGTTGTTTTACAGAGAATGAGTGTCATTGATGTGTAATAGATGTTAGAGGATATTTTGACTTCCTTTCAAACCAAATAATTTGCTCACATGGGCAATTTTTGAGTTCCTACTTGTTTCCAAATGCATAGTTGTTGTTTTGGTTGGTATTTGCTATAAGTAGTTGTTATTTCTATGATGTGTTCAATCATTCAAGATTTTAACTTTGTGACCACTGGAACTTGATTTCCTTTCTTAATATTGGTTTCATCAAATCATACTATTTTCTACAATTTTTTTTAAACTAAGATATTAGGGGATGGGGGGGGGGGGAGGGGTTAGGATGAGAGTCGAACTCATGACTTCCCTTAACTTATTGAGACATACAAGAGTCTACCGCTAGACTGTGGGCTCACTTGCCATACCATTTTCAACAATTAAGTTCATCAAATAAATTAGATTCTTTTAATTAGAGTAACTAACTCAATCAAATCAAAATTATTACGAACATATATAATCAAGTCATATTCAAATATATTTACAAACAATAATCATCTCATCTAAATACATCAATAAAAAATGTTCATCATCAAAACATTAAACTCAATACTCACCCTATTTTTTATGATAATCCCATTATAAAATATTACCAACAAATCAAGCATGATAAATTCAAGAGAAAATTATGCTAACCTCCCTCGAGATGTAGTGTAATTACACTTATCACCCTTCTATTTTGTAAAACTATCATTGATCTCCTCTGAGATTCACTAAAATTACACTAACATTTCCTATATATACTAGTTCATTAATTTAAGTGACAAAAAACATAATATGTTATATATACATAAGTATTAATGATGAAATTATAATATTTTAGCAATATTTAACACATTATATGAATAAAATACTTTTTAATCACATGAAAAAAATTTATAACTATAACTTATGATAAAATAGATACTTTAGTTAATATATATGCCAAACATTATCAAAATATTATAATTTTTTATTAATTATTATGTGTGTGTGTGTGTATATATATTCTATGTTATCTTTCTTTATCATTTAAATTAATGAACCGGTATCTGCAAGGGATGTTAGTGCGATTTTAGTAAATCTCAAGGGAGTTCAATGATAGTTTTATAAAATAGAGGGGGGCCAAATGTAATGATACTAAATCTCAGGGAAAGTGTGCGTAAATTACTCTAAATTCAAGGAGTAATGATACTTCACAGCAAAAGTTACATTATTACACTTTCTACTTTGTCACTATTAAATATAATAAGTGAGTGGGGATGAGTCGGACCACTATCATCCAATGATAACAAAGTGGAAAACATAATAATGTTGTAATTTTTTGTTGTAAAAGTATCATTACTCTAAATTCAAATTTTTTAATAATAATTAGAGTTAATTGGCAGCAATAATATTAGAAACAAATATACTAAATAAATTATCAAGTGAAAATTCAGAGAATGCTCCTCTTTAATTTATGACTCTTTTCTTAAAATTTGCTATGCTCAATTTCAATCCATGGGATTTGAAAATTTCTTTTCCTTAGCATGATGCTTGAAATTAATGAATCTATTACTTCTATCCCAGTATAAAAAAGGTCCAATGTATGTAGAGTATAATAATGGCAAAAACAATTAACAAGGCAATATCATAACGTATAAGATTGAAGCATCATGTTCATTTCCACATTTAACAAATTTTCAATTTTTACTCTTCAAAATCACCATTATTTAATTAACCATGTCAAAATATGGATACTATAGTAGCCAAGCGTAATTTATTCCAATTTTATGCATTAGCCCCTACCATAATCTCACTCCACATTCTTCAAGAATCATGTTAACAAAACTTGTAAATAAATTTTAGATAAATTGTCAATTACTTATTTTTGATCTTTCATACATCATTGAAACTTGTTCATAGAAAAGATATTTTAATTTTTGCGAAATCATGAGCCATATCTGGAGCATAGCGAAGTTAGTCCCAATCTCAAATCAGAATAACGTCAAGTAAAGTTTCGAACACTAAGACAATAATACATGGGAATAAAGTTGAATATTAATATTAATCCTTTGTCCTTGATGGCATGTTTGACACATCGACATATCAATATATGCATGCCTATTTTAATTTTAAATATAATCAAATAAAATAAAAATTTTCAGGTAGAAAGAATAACATAAAAAGAAATTCTCAAAGATCTCACAACACTTAAGATCAATTGTCTACATTACAACAATCCCTCGAAAACATTCATAAGAGCATTATGTTTTAACCTTATTTGTAAAAATCAAGAAGTTGAGTGAGGGAAGAGTGGAAGTGGGAAGTTGAGTGAGGTGAGAGTAGAGGCGGGGTAGACCGATAGAGGTGATGGTTTATGAATTTGTTTATCAATTGCAAACAACTAATGATTTGAGGAGTCCATATTTTGCAATTGTTACGGAACTCATGGCTAATTTTTTTTTTTCAATCACCAATCAATTTGTCCATAGGTAAGATTCTTAGAGACTTGCTTGGGGGGGTGTTAGCTCCAGAACCCTTTGCGCTTATTTATTTCAAATGACAACAAAGCCAATTTAAAGAAAGTACCTTGAAGAACGACTAATGTCTCTATTGAGTTCCATGTAAGATTATAGTATGTTTCTATCGTTTAGCAAGAGCAAGGCTTACTTAAAGAAGAATATATTTCATTATATATGTGTGAACATGTTTATCTCATGTTGTGAGATCTGAAATAAAATAGAAGCGAAATTACCAAGCATTTGATAGCTAACAATGAGAAGAAGTTTTCAAAGCTATAAGAAACCAAGTTCAGAGACTTCAGAAAGTAGCACGGGACATTAGAAAGTACACTTAAGATGAAGATATCAACCCATGTTCGAGAGCAAGGTGTTACTTAATCTTCAATCATCACAATCGCAAAGATATAATCAGCAAAGAAGAGTTGATTGAAGATTAGAAAGTGAAAAACTCTTCAAAGGATTGATTGCATACATCAGAAAGCTCACCCGTGAGTGGAGCAAAGAATGCTATAGGAAAGGGAGGGAAATTTGAAATTTGAATTTCAAATAATCGAGTCAAACCCAGTTTCAAACTGGTACGTCATCTTTTCTGCGTATTTGATCAATCACCCTGGCTACATGAAAGAAGAGTTCAGAAAGCTTGCTCAAAAAGTAGAAAAGTAGTTTCTGAAGGAAGATCAGAAAGCTTATATTTACAACGGCTTGTACAACCGATGTGATAGATCTGTCAACCTCTCTTTTAGTTGTTTCTTTCAAGACACAACTAATGATCAACACGTGTCACTTGAGGAAATGATCTATGGCAACAATCACAAAGAAAGACCACTATATAAGAAGATGCTATGCTTGAAAACATATGAGAGATTTGAAGATTCAAGAGAGCAAACTCTGTAAAAATCTCTTCCCACTTCCTGGAATATTCAATCTTTATTATGTAATCAGTTTTATCCTTGAAGTGTAAAGAAAATCTTCCTTCTATATTCTTAGTTAGATTTATGCTCTTTCTATGGAAGAAGTAGAAAAAGGAAGTCATTCAAGTTTTTTCCAAGAACTTCTATGTATATGTTAAGGAAACTTGAGTATAGGTTAGTTTGAGTGACAACCCAAACACTTAACCTTTGTATCTTCGATCCAGTAGTGATCGCTGTGAGATAGCTTGGAGAGGCTACTGTAAAACTACTTGTAACGAGACAGCAGTGGTTGCTGCTCGTCATGATTTGGCTTGGAGAGGCTAGTGTTAAGACTATTTTCAATGTGACAATAGAGGTTGCTACTGCTCACGATTTGGCTTGGAGAGGCCAGTGTCAAGACTACTTTCAGTGTGACTGTAGGGGTGCCTGCTGATCACGGGTTAGCTTGGAGAAGCTAGTACAATACTACTTGGTTTAGCCTGGAGAGACTTGAAGAAAGAATACTCAACTTGTGTCAGTCTCTGAGTTAGTCTATTGGCACAAGTGGAGCTTAGGAAGGCTAATGTAAAGACTATCTATTTTTACTTTCTCAGGTTGAGAAAGTTATTTTAAATGGAATCTCAACGATTGTTGAGTACTGGATGTAGGCAAGTTTGGCCGAACTCGTATAAAATTCCTTGTGTCTTTTCTCTATTTCTCTTACATCGTTTACTTACTTTTGATCTTATATATCTTTCTTGCTTTCTATTATTTCATTTAATAATGAGTGTTCTATTTAATTAGGTTCAAAAATCTACTTTCTGAAGCTACTAACTATGTTTTCGTTGCTCTTCAAGTTTTACACTTGATAGTAATTATTTTCAAAAGCTTCAGAAAACATGAAAAAGGATCAATGCACGATTCAACCCCCTTCTCATGCATATCTTTACCTACAGAGGGGTTAGTAGCCAATTATAATACCCATTGTTCTAAATTATGATTAAGGTTGCGGTTATGGTTGCAGCAAATGAGGCAATTGCAATTTGCATTGCAGCTATTGTAGCGTGATTTTAATTCTTTTTTTCACAAAATACAAAAGAAAAGAAAGTACAACAATTGTGACACCAAAATAACAAATCTCCAACATATTTGATACAAATTTAGGTCTTTAATATAGGTAGAAAAACGCACGAGAAGGGGGAGTTGAATTGTGCTTAATTCGCTTTTTCTTTCCCTTTTAAGCTTTAAAACATTAAGCAAAATATTATCAAGCTATGAGCTTAAAGTGCAGCAGAAACATTGTTAATTATATCAGAATGCTACTTTTTGAACAAAAATTAATAAGATAAAACATATAAAAGATTATTGTTTAGAAAACAAAGTTTAATATGTTCAGATGGAGGAAATATAAAGGAGTTAAAGGGGAGAGAGATACTAGACAAAGGTTTTTATACTGGTTCGGCCGACTTGCCTATATCTAGTTCTTAATAACAGTTGAGTTCCACTAAACTCTTTCTCAAATCGAGAAAGTTACAAGATAGTCTTTGCAGTAGTCTTCCCAGGCTCTTAGGTTGCGTTTGTTTACTGTCTTAGGACAGGAAATATAGGGACAATAGAGATAGAAAGACGTTTGGTGATGGAGACAGGATATCAGGAAAGAAAATTTTTCTGTCCTTGAGAGAAAAATTTTCTGTATATCTATCCCTCCAAAAGGAGTAGACAGTGAAGATAGGATACAGAGATAGAAATTTAATTTTTTTCCAATAATACTCCTTAGGCATCAATATTTTTTATATCTCTGTCTCCACTGTCCAGAGACAGTTACCAAATGCTACCTTATTTACTTATGACCAGTAGTAACCTCTATTGTCACAATCCAAGTAGTTATTCATCATCCTCTTCAAGTTGAACCTGAGTAGTCTTGTACTTGCCTTTCCAAGCTAACCTGAGTAGTTTTATACTAGCCTTTCCAAGATAAACTGTGACCAATAGCTTACTCTACTATCGCTTTGCAAGTAGTTTTGGCTAGCCTCTTTAAGCTATTTTACACCGATCACTACTAGATCAAGGTTACAAGAGGTTTATGTTTGGGTTGCCACTCAAACTAACCTACAATCAAGTTTTTCCCAAGATATACAATAACAGACCTGAAAAACTTGAAAGACTTCTTTCTATGATTCTTCTTTGGATGAATATATAATCAACTAAGAATGTAGAAAGAAGATTTTTACAAGCAAGGAATTGATTATGAGTTGTAATGAACTATATAGGGGATGAGGAGAATTTTTTTTTAGCGTTTTAGCTCTTGTGCAGCATCAATGTCTTTTTATTGAAGCTTATAGGATCTCTATTTATAGAAGGTCTTTGTTTATGATCGATGCCCTTCATCATCTATTTGTGTCTTGAAAAAGCAATCTAGAGGAATAGCTCATTGTCTGTCAGAGTTGTTGCAGAAGCCATTATGAAATAGAGGTTTCTAATGTTACCTTCAAAAACAACTTTTTACTTTTTGAACGAGGCTTTTGAACTTTTCCTTCTAGAAGTTGGAGTGGTTAACCAAGATAGAAGAAGAGATGACGTGCCAGTCAATGACTGGGATTGACTTTAAACTTGAATTTCAAATTTCTCTTTTTCTTGTAGAATGCACCATTTCACTGTGAGGTGAACTTTCTGAAGTGTGGTATCAATTTTGTGATATATCTTTGATTTCTAGTCTTTAATCAAAGCTTGTAGATGATGAGATGATAGCGATCATGATGATTGAATGTTGTAGAACACAATGCTTCAGAACTAGATAGATATCGTCACATTAAGCATACTTTCTGAAGTCACATTCTACTTTCTGAAGATCTATTCCTTGGTTTTTTGTGTATACTAACTTTCTTCAGTTCATTAAGCAAGTATATGTTCAATTCATGATACAAATTTCACTTTCATTGAATTCCTACCTCTTTAAACAAGATAAATCGTATTTGCATATATATAGAGTGAAATTATTTATGCTTCAAGAAACGTGTTACACAAACAAAAGAACCTATTTGCTATTTCAAGAAACTTCAAAGAAAACATTAGTTGTTCTTCAAAATATTTTCTTTAAACTAGTTTTGTTATCACTGAAAACTTTTACAATAAAGCTTTCTAAAGGGTTCTGGAACTAACATCTAGCATATTCAAATACAAACTTTTCATATTTTTAGAACGATAGTCATATGGTAAGAATTTCTAAGAGAAAAAGGAAAAGTTGTTACAACTATGATCAAGTCACTACTTGTCTAATCCCATGAACAATTTTTTTCTACTTTTTCATTAATTTTAATATATATATATATATATATATAAAACAAAAACTCAAAATAAATTTACAAAACAACTCATTTTAAAGAAAAAATGAAAAAAAATCAAGATAAAAACTGCATTGTCAAGTCCTAAACCTACCCAAATTGTTTAAAAGAATGCTAAAAAAATTTAAAAATTAAAAACACAATAATGACCTACTCAGGGAGCAAAAAACAAAAAGGAAAAGAAGCCCACCCCAACCAATTCCAGCATCCTCCTCTACCCCACCTACCCCCACTTTCTAGTTCTAGTTTCTACACACTTGTTTCCATTCTTCTTTAAACCAAAACCCCCAACTTTTGTTTGTGAATTTTTCAGAAAAAATCATGCTTCAATATATAGTTTCAAATCATTCTAAATACAATCCCACCTTTCTTCTTGTATTCCCTTTCCTCCTATATCTGAACTTCCCTTAACTCCACACTCACCTCCCCTCTCTGGGCTTCTTCTCTATTTGTCAGACCACTACTATCAACCATCCCTTCCCTTAATCTTCACTTTACCTTCCATCACTAGATGACTGTATGCTATGCGAGAATGGAAATGCAATAAGAGGATAGATATTTGATTTTCGGGTCCATTGCATTGTGTTGCAGCCGTATCACCGTTATGTTGTGGATTTATTTGTGATCTTGAATCACGTCACAACTGCGGTTCGATATAGTTGCGGCCACTGGCAAAACCGTAATATTGTGGCTGCATTGGCCATTGCAGATCGCAATTTAGAACACTGATAATACCCAAGACAGCAATGTATTGTTTCAAATCGTTGTATTATACCTTCACTTCATGCTAGAATTTGATCTTGCTATTGACGTTTGCAAGCACAGGTATTATTTGGGGTAAAGGGTATAAAGACTAACCTTGAAGCCTTTGGTTCAGGCTACTAGCTCTGCTTACCCATGTCTCACTATTTTAGGTACTTAATTCTCAATGCCTGATCGAAATAGCTAGGCACAATATATAGCTTTCACTAAATTTTTCATCAAGCTATAATGTTTAGCAAGGTAACTTTCATTAGGTAAAAATATGTTATCTTATTTATTAACTAGCTGACTATTTAATAGGGAACTCAAGATTCAAGACATTGCATTGATCACCCCGAATCATAGTTAACTCATAGTTTCTTTGGTTGGATGATAAGAATGGAAGTAAAATTTTATATATCTTGTGACAAAATAAGAATATAGAGAATGAACAATGGAGAATGAGAGAAAATAGTATTGTTGAATTGTTGATCATCTCAAAAGTACATATATGGAGCATTCAAAGGGCTATTTATAGCAAAATGATGAAAGATATACTATCAAATCAAATCATAGCAAATTCTATTTAATCTAATCAAATCTTAACTGAATAAGCTAAAGAAATGGATATCTATAAATGAATAATATTTGATAACATTCCCCTTGGATGTCCATTAATGATATGCCTTATTAAAACTTTACTAAGAAAAACCTGGTAGGAAAAAATCTTAGTGGAGGAAAAAGAGTACAATAACCTCATGGTGGGAATGTGGAACTACCTAATTAAAAACTTTATCAAGAAAAAACTTGACGGGGTAAGAATCTTGACCAAGGGAAAAAAAGTACAATATTTCTCCCTGTCTTTGAAGTATCACTTAACATCTTATAATCAATGTATTATAATTTTGTGCACCACTTCTGCAAAGAAAAAATAGGTAGTAATTTGATCTCTTGAATGAATTGGACATCGGTTCCTCTCTTTAGTTGAACTATCTAAGCCATGCTGTACTCATGTAAAGTTGTGTAATTTTCTTCCAAGATAATGCACATGGTAGTTTGAACATGTTATGCATTGCCCTTAGCTAGAAATATTCACGAGTTTCGTGTATTGCGCTAATTTCTCCTTGATTTGGAGAAGTAACAGATATATAGTCTGTTTTATATATCTTCAGGATATGATCACGTGTCAATATATAAAAGAAACCTGTCTGATATCTGTCTTTTATGAAAATTTGATTAATACCCTACATGCTAATACACTTATAGGACATAGATGTGATTTATCCATATAAAACTTCATAACAATTTTCTACCTATAAATTGATTGACAAATAAGAAATTTGTTTTTTAAACGCTTAATCTGCTAGTCAAGACAAAACTTTATCCTTTTAAGATTTTTCATCTCAATCTCTTTCTTTATCTTTTACTACTATGGGAACTTCTTTAGGAGTTCCACATCAACTATAATGAACATAGTTCTAAACTTCCTCATAAATACAATATAAAATAGCATAATGGATCAAACCAGAAACATGATATATACATGATAGATGAAAACTTATGCCATGGATATACCATTAATCCATAACTTTATTATCCATAACTTCCTTTTCCTTTATATACACTCATTTGTATCCTACGTGATTTACACCTTCTAGGTGTCTAGGCTTCAGGTCTAAAGACTTCACATTTTACAAGTGAGTTAAGTTTAGACAGCAGGGTTTCTTTCAATTTTGACCAATCATTTATACGTCGTTACTTATTGATGATTTTGGTTCAAGATCCTCATCATGCATATTGTGCAGTTCTACATTATTTGCAAATATATTGTTGACATTAATCACTCATTGATTCCATCCTTTTCTAATCAAAATAATCTATTGAGATTTCATAATTTTCAATGGTTATTTTCAGGTATCTGAACATCTTTTGGTGTTTCAAACATATCAAAATTTTGGACTACAACAAATGTCCTCACTATGCCTCTAATCTATTCAACATGAAGAGTATCATTTGCCTCCATAACATCATTTGGCCTCTTTTCCCCCCTCTTCTTTTTCGAGAATTTTCATTTTTGGAACTGACTAGTCTATCATGTTTTGGCATGTGATTTTACATTGATCAATTATCCAATAGGGACATTAATTCAAATTGGAGCATTTTTAGTTGGTATATGAGACTTAGTTATCCTTTGTATCATAAAAAATGCATCTAGCAATTCATTTGCTATTATTTACAAATGTATAATTGTTTGAACTTCTAATTCACATTGCCTTTTGTCAGGATCTAAGTAGAATAATATTGGTGCATTCTAATTTTTTTTTCCAGCCATCTACTTTATCCCCCTAATGTTAGAAACATTATTTCTCATCAAATTAGAATTACACAAATTGAGCCGTAAAGCATCTCCCATTTGTATTTCAATATATTTCACTATAAAGGGAGAATCGTATTCAATATATATCCCCAGTTTTCTTTGGGGTCCCATTTGGAATGATAAGATGGGCAATTAGGACTTCTATTGCACCTCCAAAGTTCTCAAATAGGAACTATTTGGCTGTAGGTCAAAATAATAATAGGGGAGAGAGTTAATGACAAGTTATTAGCCTTAAATAAATAAGTGATGCAACATATAAAATAGTTTGTTCTCATGAGCAAGCAGTCTAGCAATTAACTGGAGGTCTTTTATAAGTTAATTATGCTAGTCACCTTTTTTCTATATGTGAACTTGAATAATTAGATGTTCAACATTTATAACATTGGCATGCAAGCAATAAAAGCTTGAGAAATAAATTCACCAGAATCATCAACATAAGTTGTTTTCATTGGATTATCAAGAAATTGTGATCTTAATAATTTGCACAATTAATATTGCGATCATTTCATAGATGCATCTATTAAAATCATAAAATATTTGAAAGGTCCACATGGTGGATGAATTGATCCACATATATCACTTTGAATTCTTTCTGGGAATTTAAGAGATTTAAATCCAATTTTTGTTGGTGAAGCCATACAATTAATTTACTTTGAGAACACACAATACAAGAAAACTCGTTAAAATGAAAAATCTTATGGTTCTTGAACAAATACTCATATGAGTTTTCGATAATTATTTACATCATTATTGCTTTACAATGTCCCAACTAGTCATGCCAAAAGATAAAATCATTTGGGCTAGTAAACATCTGGTTTTCAATAGCATATGATGATTCAATTGCACTCATATTAGTCTATAGATCATAATAGAAGAAAGTGTAGGCAAAATTTTCTTATTCAACTTTTTTACCTGAAGCATAAGTTGTGATATGGAGATATTCAATATTTTTCTCACTCACTATCACAGTATGGTATATATTTCAGCAGATATCTTTGAGACTCATCAAGTCTCTTTATTACTTTGTATTTAGTAGAGAATCATTTGCGTTTCTTCAGCAAACAAAAAAAGAGCTCTCCTAGAGCCTTTATTTATCTTGCTACCAAGAATGATATGAATATTTCTAATTAATTTTGTTTATTCGAGAAACAAGTCATGACCTAACTTAGTCTATGACTGGCACGTAGAAACACGTTCTCCCACAAGCCTCAATATGTAAGGTTTTACAAAAAAAAAAAACAGGCAAAGTTTCCTATATTTATGGGACATCCCCAAATTTAGAAGTACAACCTATATTAAAACAAAGGTAAAATACAAAATTGGGCTTTAAGCACTCTCAGAATGCGCCTTAAGCAAACAAAACAACCAACCCAACATAACCCAAAAAATTATCTCAACATATGAATTTTATTCATGTTCTATTATAAAATTTAAATCAAACCCAATCCTAAAATCAAATGAAATCAAGTTAGTTTTCAAACTAGCCTCAAATGTAAATTCATGATCACAAGTTATATGTCTAATATACCTAAGAACATAGTTCAAAATATAATTCTAAATTTAGTTTACATAGCATTTCCATAATATATATATATATATATATATATATATATATATATATAAAAAAGTCTTGACTGCACATACATAAGCATAAACATAAACATAATCGTAAAACTAATCTGAGGACCTTGTTGTGACATATGGAGCACTATGGATGGTTTAAACTAGACGCTACTCAAAAAGAAAACTAGGTTCTAACATACAAAAGAGAAATGTTAAATGTCCACCACAAAACTTATACCATATACTTACACCAAGTTAAAAAGTTGTAAATAGCATGCAAAAAGTTGTAAACCAAGATGGAATAAGTTGTAAACCAATATGCAATGTTGTAAGCCATCTTGATTTACAATTTTTTACAAATTGGTTTACAATATTTTATACATGGTTTACAACATTTTATACACTGATTTATAACATTTTAATTGGAGTATATGGTATAAGTTTAGTGATGGTCATGTATCACTCCTCTATACAAAATAGGTCTTCTCAAGAAGGCTCACCAAATCAAAGCTTGGCTATTGAGGAGCTGTGGGATTGGAACCTGAAGCTACACCTGTATGTAGAAAATAGGGGAAAACAACGGAGTGAGTGTTGCAACTCAGTGGTAGACAGGGTGTCTATAACCCACATGAGACAATATGTATTCCATAAGTAAAACAATAATAACTTCATACTTCATATAAATTCAACAAATTCTTTTATTTAAGGAAAAGATTTTTGAAACAACAAATATTTTATAAAATAATTGGGAATCATCAAATTTAAGACAAATAGAAGGATTCACATTCAAAAGGCCATTCCTTCATGTGATCAAACAGAATGGTCCTACACATGCGAGTAGCCATAGAATAGAAGGATCTACTGTGTAATCCTAATAAAATATAGTCAAGGTGCATTAAGGCTAACGCCTACTATCGCTAGCTATAGATCCTGTGAGAGATTCTTCCCAAAACATACAATAAAAATTTTACATATTATATTAAATCAATTCTCAATAACTCCACAAATGCCTATAACCATAGTTTCTCAAATCTTTTCCTCAAGTCCATAACAAAGATAAAATAATTTTCCAAAATCAATATCAAATCATCTCATGTGTCTATTTTGATAAAATATAAGCTAACATAAAGGATGTAATTTTGTTAAAATTACATAACATTACCAAATGATTATTTTTTAGTTTCTAAATTTCTAAAATATATTTAGAGCTAATTTAACATAAATAAAAATAATTATAGACATAATGTTTACTCACAAATTGGTTCAAAAGAACAGAAGGTCAACTCCCAAGTGCCACCAATCCAACGGTTAATACTTAAATGCTCTATAACTCTAGGAACAAGATAAATATAATATTAATGTGGTAACAATACTATTAATTTACACTAATTAGTCCCACATAAAAAAAAAACCCAAATCTATACACTTAGGGTCCCAAAACCCCAATCTACTATGAATAACTATATAGAGAGCTCAATAAGATAAATAGAGCAAGATTGTCACCTACCCATTACTCTATATATGAGGAAGATATAGAGAATGATCCAAAACTCACTGTTCTAATCGGTTTCTCTACTTAGAGAGAGAAATCACAAGTTAGAGAGAGGGGAAGAAGAGAGGGAGACGCAGTTTATGATGGGGGTGATGATGATGATAAGGAGGAGGAGATGATGATGATGGAGGTGGTGAGGATGGTTGGTGAATTGGAAAAAAGAAGAAGAGAGAATGAAGGGAGAAAAGAAAAAGAAAAAGAAAGAGGGAAATGGGAAGGGAGGGGAAGTGGGGGAGGAGAAGAAGGGTGAAAGAAAAAGAGAGAGAAGGAACTAGAGTGGTCTATACTACTTAAGATGCATGAGTAGTCCTCATTCTTTTTCTTTTTTTTTTCCTTGTTGGTTTCTACAAAACATAATAGTAGCTCTTTTGGAGCCTTCAATTATATTCAATTTAATTATGCTATGGGTCCTTATAGGTTCACTTAATTTTCAATTAGGTACCTATAGTTTAAAAACTTTTAATTAGGTCCTTATACTGTCTAAAATTTTTCAGGTCCCTCAAGGCCACAACTGTTATAAAAAGTTTTTTACAATATTAAGGTGCATTTGATATAGTCAATTACACCACAAACCTTATCAATCTAAATCGTTCAATATATATAAAATAAAAAATACATGGCTAACAATAATACAGAACATCAATACACCCTTTTAATGCAGTGCACACTAAAAATACTCATATCATCATCCTCTGTTCCTCCTCCATCCTTCTCCTCACCTTTTAGTGTTACCCCAGTTCCTTCTCAAATCCTTGCCCACCATCGCCACATCCCAAATGATCATTTGTGGGGGGGGGGGGGGGGGATGGAAGGTAGGGGAATAAAAGATTGAAACAAAAGTAAACCATTTTTTTTCGAAAAAGACATTTTAGATGGCTTTTGGTATGAGATTGATGGACCCTTTTTCTATATTTGTGGTTTTGATATCCAAGATTGATTATGTGATTCTTTGAACATTTATACTCATACAAAGGACATTGTGCTGATTCTTAGGGTATTTTCTCTCCGATGGTCCTCTTCAAAGTTTATCATTTTCATGTCTTTCACCTATTTACCTACTAATGTGTTGACGTTGGTACTTAGTTTGTTAGTGTATTTGCTTTTGTGGGTGATTTGGAGGTGTGGAATGATCTATCTACATAATGTTTGTAATGTGGGTGGTGACTATTTTGTTTTTGGTTTTCTAGATCGGAAACTTGAAGGTCAACCAAGGAAAGATTTGGCAAATAGAGGAAGTTAGGGAAAAAGACAATAAGAGTGTGAGGGCAAGGGTTTAGACCTAATTTGTATTAAGGTATGGGAGTGGGGTCGTTTTGGTTGCCAACAAGTACAAGGGAGGTGTGGTTTACAATTTGGTAGTTTAGGTGGCTGGAGGTGTAAGGGAAGGGAGGATGGAGAATGATGAGAAATGGAGATTGAATATTCTAATAATATTAGAATATTCTTTTTTTTTTGTAACAAATATGACCTTTAGGGACTTGATTGGAAAATTTTAAACAATATAAGGACCTGGTTAAAAGTTTTTAAATTAGAAGGACCTAATTAAAAATTGAGTAAAACTATAAGAACCTGCAATATAATTAAACCATCATATTCACACAACTAATAATCGTGTTAAGATTTTACTATCTCATTATGTAATGAATAATTAGAAAATATCAGAATACATAATTAAAGTGTTAACATATGATGTAAGTGAAAAGAAATTTGTCATGCTTAATTACTTCACAAAAGAAAAATCACTAATAATCATGATATGATGGTGATATAAATACATGTATCACAATTATCACAAAAGAAATTAGTGTCATATAATATTATTTCGTGATATATTAATCACAATAATAAATAAGATTATCTTGTGACATAAAACGATAAGGTAAATAATGTGTTAACTCTCAACAATATTACACAAAAATATAATTAATAATTATGAAATATTCCACAAATAGCATAGCTATTTTTTTCAATATTGAGAATAAATATTATTAAAAGTTTGAAATAAAATATTCCTTAAAAATAGAATCAAGTAACGCGTCTAATAAAAGTTTTCATTATTAAGTTAAATAATCAATATTTATATAAACGATAAAAAGATACATCCAAATGAATCATTTTAATCATGAAATGATTTTATAATATATCTTGGGAAAAAAAAATCGATCATTCTCCTTTAGTGATCCTTGATAAAAATCAAACAAATGTCTTGACGTACAATAGGTACGTGCAAAATTTACTTTGATGCCATGACGATAACATTTATCACATTCACTTAAAAAGCTTAGCCACTTCCAGAGTTATAATTTGTCACATTCACTTCAAGGAATGGGGCAAAGCCAACTGTACAAGTTTCATGATTTTTATTTTTTCATGAACAACTCATTATTTTATCCAGCCATGGTAAGACATATGTAATCTATTTACATGTAGTATCTTATGAAGCCCTTTTCTTGGTAGTGCTACTCTACGAGCACCCTTGAGACATTAAAGATCAAGAATATTTTTTAATATATATTTATCAATAATGCAACAATAAGTGCTATCATAATAGGCTTTTAAAAATATTAAATTTTTTTTGTCACACCTCTTCTTTGTACTTGATCAAAAAGATCAAGATGATCTTTTAAAAATATTTACACATAATCCTTTATAAAGGTAGCGGAGAAGAAAAATAAATAAACTCATTATATTATTCTATTCAGGAGAATATAAGTACTTGATATAAATCCTCAAAACTAAAAAATAATATATTACAAATACTCAAAATTATCCTTGAGATACATTAACTTCGGGGAATGTAAATATGAAAATGTTTCTTTTAGGAAATATACAAACTTATTTTAAATTATAAAGTCACACACTTTAGGTTGTGTGAATAATAGATCCATTCACTTTATAGAATGAGCTTTTGACATGTTCATTCCTCTAAACATGCAAATCTCCTTAAATAAAGAAATAAATCAATTATATTTTTCAGATAATTTTGAAAAATAATGATGCATTTACTTTAGGCAATGATTATCAATCTTTTTGGATAATTTTCATTTACTTATGGGAATAATTGCCATTCACTTCTAGAAATAATTGCCATTCTCCTCTAAAAAGCATTGACATTCACTTTTGGGATGTAGTATTTTCTTATTTATTGGTCTCAAGACCTATTGAGTAAAAATGAATCTCAAAACATAATATTCAAGATAAATATGGTTAGGATGTCATACACCAAGCCCTCCTATTCACCACCATGTATACTGATGCTATAATAATTCTAAAAATACTAGGGAAAGAAAAACCAACCAAGAGTCAATGACATTGGGGAAAAAAATATAACATTTCCAGCTTATATCTAATGCTCTCCTAATTTCCACCGTAAATCAAGAATTCTAGAAGACGAAATTGTGTCTATACGTGATGAGGCCCAAGGATAATATATTGGCATTGCCATGTAGGAGTTTTTCTATGCATGTGATCTCTCTCTTCATTGACATAGGAATGACTTATGTGATTCTTGACTGAAGTGCTAGTCAAACAAATTCAACAATGAAGATTGTCATTTTTAAGAGGTGTTTTAGAATTGGTTGTTTTTGAAAAGACAATTCGTACTGATAACATGTTATGAAAACTATGTATAGACAAAATGAACGACGAAGAAGAATAGAAAATAATATTATTGATTGTCTAAAAAGTACATATATGAAGCATCTAAAAGGCTATTTATAATCAAATGATAAGAGATATAATATTACATTAAACCATAACAAATTCTATCTAATCAAATCATAATCGAATCAATTAAAGATATGAACATCCATAAATGAATAATATTTAATAATATAATAAAATTCACAAATAATAATTCTACTTATAAATCTCATTTATAAAATTTTTATGCCTATTTTTACTCTAAAATCAAATGCACTTTACAATGTGTTTCGTTAAGGAGTAAAAATAAGAATAAAAATTATCTAAATAAATTACATGTATTATTTTACACAATTTTACCCTTAATTTTACTCTCCAACCAAACGCACCCTAAATATAAAAGTTTGGATATCGTTCCTCATTTACGCATATATCTTTATTAGGATTACAGCACAGCCTGTCTCAAATTTGAGGCAAGAAAGAGAAAACAACTTGCTTTGCATTAAACAAGATAGAGATTTCAATTCCTTAACTCCCAAATAAGGAGAAGAAAAAAATAATATGAACAGAAGCAACCACAATTCAGAATAAATATAGTGTAATTTACAAACCAATCCATCTGACACAGAATATAGGCGTAGACTACATATAAAAACGGGGAAGAAAAACGTAAATCTCCTTCTAATTGGACATGTACACCGTAGATCTCACACTGGAATAATATTATTCTCTTTCTATCCCTACAACATTTTTGGAATGTTACACAAAGAAACATGGCACTCAACACAAAGAAAGAAGGGCTCGTGTGATTTACATAGAATCACAAACTGGGTATGCACAACTCCGGCAAGAAATTCTTTTGAATTTAAATCTGATTGAAGAGATCCAAACGATGCACCCAAATAGCAATCCTCCGATTTTCCCATCGTCCAACGGAATCGCGAATCAGGTTTATAGGGTTAGGATGGATAAGACTGTTCTGACATACAAGAATTAATCAGAATATTCCCCAGTCCTTACGTATAAAAGCCTCCTGGTTGGAGCTGGAGGAGCTAATCCTGGGATATCCCTGATATCTTTGTTGTTGGGATGCACAATCTGCAATATACCAGCACCAGTTAAAACAGGAGCATAGTGTTGGCAATGGCATGGTACATGAAATAATCAGTTGGCAAATTAGTATACATATAAGCATTTGAAAGGCAATCTGCTTTCATGGATCATTATGCATTTGTCTTCCCTGTCATTTTCTTCAGTGCTATAGAAAAGTATTACACAAATAAAAATAAATAAAAGATTAAAATTATGAGTTTACTTTATATGCATTGACAATGTAAAATAATTTTACAATGTCATCCAAACAAATCATCCTATTTGCATGACTTTTCAAGTTATGGATATGAGACTTAATCACCTTTACTGATGTGGCAATACATAATTAGATGACAGTGTAAAAAAATTTTACATGCCAATGCAATTAAAATTAAACTCTCAAATTATTTTCAAATAAATTCTTCATGCAGCTTAGCTTTAGTTTATCTTGTTTTGGAAAAAATGGACCACAAGTAGAAGGAATTCATAGTCGGTATGAAGATAGTACCTTCACAACAATAATGGCAATAACACCGCAGACAATAAACAGCAGCAGCAGCATGATGCACTTATCAGTAGCTACCTGAAAATGGGGTAAACATACTTTAGTTCATGCATGATACAGGTTTGAAAGAATAGTGCAATGAAAATAAAAGCAACCTGTCTACCAATCTCCTTCACAAGCTGGGAGGCCTTCTTAATTGAAAACTGAATTGAATCAAGCTCATTAACAATTCGGCCCATTTGCTCGGTCTGCACAAATTGTTGACACACACGTCAAATGTGTGATCGGATAGAATCTTCTCTTTTAATGTATAATTAGTGCAAATAAACTTACTTGGCCTTTCAAGGTAGTAGCAGTTTGGGTGCCTACTTCAACTGTTTGATGTACAACCTACATTTCATACAAAAAGTTGAGAAACACGTACAGGAGCAATGGAGTCATGATTCTGAATCTGATGTTAGTCACCTGTTTAGATCTTTCAATAGCCTGATCAGTTTCATCCATTGTCTTCATCCCAGCATTGACTAGTTCTTGATTAGACATTTCTGTACAATAAGCCAAATGAGCCTTTTGGTGAGATAAATTTTTCCTTCACTACACATAAGAGCATAAAACAAACAGGGGAAGCCCTAGCCCCCAACCCCAAGAATCAAGTATCATGCACCAACAAAGATGGAGCCTAAAGTATGCCACTGCAAAAAGTAAGCATACAAACAGAATGTGTAGATGATAGATGGAGACATTTTCAAACAGAAAAATGTATAATGAAATGAATTCCAAATCATATGGAGAATTTGTGTATCATCTAGGTACTTCCTTTGAATCAGGCATATACCCAGTATAGTTATTTGCCTTTAAACAAGCCTTCCATACATATTAATAGATGCTGAACTTTGGTGAATCAGGTGTATAGCGACTCTATACCTGTTTGTCTATAATTTAATATATAATGTTATGCTGACTATTATAGAATTTCGGGCCAGTGTGAGGTCCTAAGAATAGTCAAGCATAAATAACAAAAACAAATTTTAAGTCTATTGCCACATCATTCCTTATCCTGTTCACTCTTTGTAATTCGATCTCTTGGTCTTGATAAATTATCTACCCAAGTCAAAAGAAAAATTGAATGGTCAACACACATGGTCTCGATAAAATTCTTTATCCATCCAAAACTTAAAAGGAAAATTGACAGGTCAATACACATCAGAAATATTGCAGGAGTTTTCACCAGCAAGAGCTGCGAAATATAAAAACAAAAACCAAGGCCTAAATATTTTCATACAGCATGCTATAAACTAAAAATCTTCGTTAGCTAAACATAATATCAGCTATAAAGCTGTCTGGGGGAAAACATTTTACCTGATGCCAGTTGAACATTTTCTTCAGCTGTAGGTTCACTTACTCCCGCTCCCATGTCAAAAAGTTCAAGTTTCTTATTACCAAGGGTATTCATGTACCTATCAATCATCCACAATAGCAGTAAAAATACTCCCTTCAAATAGTCAAGAGGATGATACTTTCATTTAAGTTTTGAAAAGTGATTTAGGGAAAGAAAAGAAATTTTGACTTGGTTCTGTTAACACCAACAGTGAACATTATTTATCATGATTTTGGAGTTGAACATGCTCGCAGGAAAATGGTATCAATCATATTGTTCGTTCTAAAACTTCATAACAACCAACTTTAAGTTAAGGAATTTTGTCCAGACTGCAGAAACAGAAATTGATGAAGTCAACTTACGTTTTTCTCAGAGCCACATATGAGTTTAGTTCCTTGATCTACAAACAAAATGCACGTTACCAAACAAGGATCAGTTGTTTGAAGCAAGGATGACGAAATAAGCAATGTATAAACAAGCATATGGACAATAATCAGCTATAGAAAGAAAGACTCTGTTTTTTACCATATTAAGATCCTTTTATTTGATTTCTAGATAATATCAGGATGCTAATAGCCATGCATTTATGGAAGTTAAGATTTTAACTAGCACAACAATGGGAGAAACAAGCAACTGAAAAATAGGATCACAATGAGCATAATACCAATTACTAAGACTAATTGCTCATGAATATAGTTTCGGCCACTATTTAAGTGCTTAGACCATCAACATTGGGAGGTGAGGCAAAACAAGGGAAATAAGCTTCTAAATCTATTATATGATCAATAAAAGAATTCTACACCTGGCCACAATGAAGGAATTATACAACATAAAACATCTTATTAGTACAGACTACAGAATGTACAATAAGGTGATCTTTTCTGTAAGAATATACTCCAAAACTCAGTTTCAAATGAAAACTTGATCAGGTATTATATAAAGCCTTTCTCAGTTATTGATGGCACTTGTTAGCCACAAGTGCAAGTCCCCAATGCATACTTTTCTGGATCCCAGTTAATAAGTTGAGAAGTAAATTCTTTGGTCACCGAGGAGTTAATTCTAAACTATAGTTGTTGAAAGATGCTTTACATCAAGTTTTTATTTTTTATTTTTTTGTAAAATAGGAGTAAGATGAATTATGCTGATATTGGACATTACATATCCCTGAAAGTTGCTTGATTAGGAATCATGTATATATAGTGTCTGGAAGAGTGATAGGGATGTCACACATAAAATTTAAGCTAGGTAGATGAAATGGAGAAACGCTTAAGTTTAAGATGTCAAAATGTCCTGATGTATATGTAGCCTGGTCCGGCAGCCATGGCTGCCACTAATAGACTGGACTAGTGCACTTGGGGTGGCAGCTAGAAATTTCCCAGCACATTTATGTCCCACATGGGCCACTTAAATTGGCAAATTTCCAAAGGCCAAAATTGCAGTGGTCAAATCAATAACACCCAAAATGTCCAATCCCTTCCATTAGTCATTACCCATTACATTGACCATTAATACAAGAATCCTCCAATAGCACAATGCCCTAATTCTTAGCCAAATAGTAGGCCCTTTATCTTAATCATATTTTGTGATAAGATATAAGTGAATTAATATTGAAAAATCTGCTAAAAAGAATAGAGTAAATATTAAGTGAGAGTATTAGAAACAGAACAAGTCATGAGAAATGTTATTCCATATCCAAAGGGTAAGTGAGTAATGATATAATAAGTTGCAAGTACACCATGTCAGCACGTTGGTCCATCCAGCCCACTAGGGATAGGCTGGGCCATCAAATTGCTAGTGCAAAGCAAATTGGACCTAACCTGCAACCAGCTGGCCCATTTATCCCTAATCAATCTATGATCACAAAGTGCTTATCAAACTTGAGGCAAAATTATATTGTATGCCTATAAGACCAATAAAATTCTTTTGAAGTGAATACTGGGTAGTCGTGTGTCAACAATAGCCCAAAAATGTGCGGTGATGGTAATGCTAAGATGAGTAGATGTACAAGAAATGATAACCAAAAAACTCTAGGATTTGAATGTATTGAAGAAGCCTATTGAGCAGATGACTTCTAAGAGTTTAGATGGTTTGATCATTGAGGAAACCAACAGAGACTCCTGTGTGAAAAGCGGATAAAATGGAATATAATCAGATTCAGAAAGATCTTCCTCAAAATGGATTTGCTGAATTTTATAGTACCCAATGGCTTCTATTGAACCCAAGGTTGTCAATGGCAGATGGCGATTTACAGCGGTGAGGCAAAAAAATGCCATAAAAATATGGCGGATGGCGTTCGGGTTATGGCGGAAGCCATGGCAGACTAAAAAATATATAAATATATATAAAAAAATATGTGGAAATTTTTATTTTTTAATTTTAATGAAACAAAAACAGTATATTACCAAAATTAAAAAAAAAAACTAACCCACACCCAACAATAAAAACCAAAACCCAAGAAAATCCACACAACTGAACCATGCCCATGACTGTAAAAACAACCCACCTGCACATGACTCTAAAGGCTGAACCACACTCCACTCAAAAAAATAACCCACATACATGTCAATGATCCACTCACCAATCCAACACATGCAAAACTCAGAGAGAAATAAAACCATATCTGAATCACACCCCCAAAAAGTTAAAAAGAAAGAAGCAGAGACAGCGCAAAGCGAACAGGGCCAGATTTGCAAGGCAGACACGAATGGTGGAGACCGGCGGCCAGAGGTTGCACGACGGCCAGCAGAGGCTTGGGCAGAGGCAGATTGGTGGCAGCGCATAGACAAGGAGATCGTGTGTTAGGGAGAGAGTGAGATTGAGAAGTCGAGACTCATGATAGAGGACAAGGATTGCGTGGAGTGTGACAAAGGAGCGTGCCCTTGACAACCAGTGGCTGCCGCTGCTTGTGTGGACTGTGGTGAGTCGCCGCCGCCATCCGCAGTGGCATCACTATCGCTGGAGAAGAGCCGAGAGAGCGAGAAAGACAGAGAGAAGGATGCAAAGAAGGGTGCAATACTCAGAGAAATGGCAAGAATGGTCGGGTTTCAACAAGGTTTCATTATTGAAACCTAAAAACCCTAAAATACCCTCTGAAAAACCAAAAAAAGGGGCTTTGGGCGCAATTTCTGCCATGCTGCCACTGCCATTGTGCCCACCATGGACGCCACACCATCCACTTTCCCATGGCGGCGGCCTCAAAATCCGCCATGCCATGGCCAATATTTGATAACACTGATTGAACCGTGTAGCTAATCCAACCTAGTGGGATAAAGGCATGGGTGCTTTTCTTGCTAAAAGATGAACAAATCCAAGGAAGTAAACTCTGGAGAAGAGATAATAGGGTTCAAATGAAACAAAATATGCAGTTAAACCAGAAATATGCAGTGAAGAGATAATCGGGTTTAAGGAAAAACTTGTGCCTAAAAATCAGAGAGAAAAAAGAACCATCAAGGAAAGATTGGAAGGAGAGGATACAAATTGATATGGACAAGGAAAGAACAGTGAAACTACAAAGACGTAGTCAAAATGTGGACTCGAGAATTTGTCCAACATATAATTGAATGGTGATAATGAACACACATAAAAGGTTTCCTATTTCTAAGCGATGCCCATACACAACAGCTGCTACTGTGTTCCCAATCCAAGCATCTAAAAATAATTTTCTGTAGCTGTTGTTGCATTTCCTTCAATACCTAATACAACAACAGTAACAACCACCACCACCACAACTAGCCTTATCCAACTAAGTGAGGTCAGCCATGGACCAAGTGATGCCATAGAGCTCTATCAAGTTCCTTCAATACCTAATATCTTACAATTATTCAATTCAGAAGAAGACAGCAGTACATCATTCTAATTTCTTTTATTTATTTATTTGCACCACATCATTCTATGCATAATTCTAAGCATAATCCAATGTGAGAAGATATAAATTTGCTAAAATTACACTCTATTTGAATACATTCAAGTGTTACGTAACAGTCATAGTGACAATAGTACCAATTCATGGCACACCCAGCTTCGAAGGAACAAGGCACAAGGGTTCATACAAGACTCCAAACATGTGACAAACTGTATTATAAGGAAAATGTCCTAGAATATAAGTATATATTCTGAAACTATTCAAAGGAAAATTTTTCTCAAACAAGAATCCAGGCGAGCTATTTATTTCCAAAGCACATTTAATTCGAACAATTCAATTAGCCAATTTCACATTATTCTGTAAAATCACTAAATTAGACATTAATTCAATTATTGCAATCACACATACAAGAGTTTCTAGATTCACAATCCAGCCATAGGCTTTGCAGACCATGCACAAAACAACACTACAGTCTCATAGTTAGTTTATCTTCCATCATATCAATCTCTAGCAAGAACGGAAATTTGACCCCCTTGACCATGATCACAAAATGCCTAGACTCATTTAGCCATGCAAAAAATTTATAGAGATGTTAAAAACAAGATAGGCATGAATATTAAATTCACAATACATGGGAAATATTGCATCCCTTCCAAACTTTGTAGACAAAGAATCTCAAAATGATCATCTAAAAAAGAACGCTTTTGGGCACTGACCATCGATTGCTTTTCATCATTGAGTTGCTTGTTCACTTCTGGGGGATTCCTGCCCTCTTCATCTTTAATTTCACGATCAAACTCTTTTATCAACCTGAAATTACAACATGATGCTTCTTGATCTATAAATGCTAGGAATTCATTGAGAAAGGAAATTGCAAAATATGTAAAAATCACATGAAACTTTACTTCCTTAACCACTGGCACATGCCAACAAGCAAGTGAATTTTCAAATAAAGAATCTGGAAAGCACATAAATACAATGGTGAATGAAAAATAAATATTGAATTTTACTTTTTTACAAAAATACTGAATATTGATAAAGGCCATATGCTGCCCATATTATCATATTTCAAATACTGGAATGTTGGCAAGGAATGTAAAGTTCTTATACAGACTTCTCTGTTATGATATTTAGCTGTAACAAAGAATAAATATTCCATGAAGCCAGCCTATGAGGAAAGGAAACCAGGAAGGTGATATTTTGAATGCAATCTGCATTTTCCTTCATACTCACAGGAAGATCACAATTTACAAGCACAAATGCATGACTTACCTTTTGCACTCCACCATCTTCTCCTTGAGTTCTTCCAACTGCTTACTTTGTCTATTAGGATCTTTAATCTTATCCAGCTTCTGGAAGCCATTTCTGGATGCAAAATGTGAATATATTAAAAATATATGGAAAAAGTTACAAGAGTAAAGATCTGTTTAGAAAAAATAGTTAATTTTTTTTTTTCTTTCTTTCCCTTCTTGAAGAATTGATAATCATGAATCTGGCACCAGCTGAGAATCCACAACAAAGCAGAAGAAAAACAAGTAAAGATGCATCTCTTGTATGAAGATGCATAAAGTAAGGATAGCCTAATCACCTTCAACCCATCACTGAAAAAGCGGCAATCCAACAATTATATTGAGTTTCAAGAGATGAAAAATAAGTCCTTGTTGCAACCACAAGATCTATGTTACGGTAATATCACTGCACCTAATACCTATGAAGAAAGATGAACCTTAAAAACTATTTAGATATAGTTGAGTTCTGAAATGAAAAGATTTGGGACTGAAGACACAGCTTCTTCTAGAACAACCACTACCCTCCCTTGCTCATTTCAGCAAGCATCAACATAGCTTTCCGTAAAATACCTCCATTTACACTCCATAAATAACTAAATACATAACTATCTCTCACTGTGCCCTTACAAACCATAACTCTCTAAGATTCTCAATTATCACCAATTCTAAAGGCAATACATAAAACATCATCATCATCTAAGCCTTATTCCATTAGGAGAGGTTGACTACATGGATCAAACGATGCAATAGTGCTCTATCATATATCATATATATGTTTAAACCATCAACATTCAAATATCTTTTAATTATTTCACCTATAGTTTTCCTAGGATAAAACAATGATATAGTGCTCTATCATGTATCATATGTATGTTTAAACCATCAACATTCAAATCTCTTTAAATTGTTTCATCTATAGTTTTCCTAGATCTTCCTCCATCTCTAATTACAAGACTACCTTCTATCTGATCCACTCTCTTTATTGGGGCCCCCCATACATGTTCAAACCATCTAAGGCGAGATTCTATCATCTCCTCTATAATAGGCACTGCCCTAACTCCCTCTCTAATGTGCTCATTCCTAATTCTTTATGTATAGTGTGTGTATTCATCCATCACGACATCCTCATCTCCGCATGCAACAATAGCAGTCATATAGCTGTATGGTGAAATTTTCCCTTAGGGTTTAAAGGTAATTTTTTATTGCAAATAAAAGCCGAAACACTCCTCGACTTTGACCACCCAGCTGAATCCTATGGTTTAGGTTTTCCTCTATTTCTCCATCATTTTGGATAATAAAACTCATATACTTAAATCTTGTGAGTTGTGATATGGTGTCATCCCCAATTTTCTTAACTTCAGCACGCTACACCCACCAGTCCACTACCCCCTCCCCCCTCCAATTTCAAGAATCACAACATTGCCCTAACAAAATCAACAAGATGCTAAATAAATATAATTCACTTCCCGGAATTCACCACAAGTTTAACGAGAACCGTATAACATTACATATGAGCACACGTGACAAAATCTAGAACAAAAACGAAATTGAATCTCAGAAAGAAGAGGTAGTGATTAAGATACATACGCGAGAAATCGAAAGTTATCGCGGATTTCGCCGTGGATCTGCTCCACCTGAGGGGTCATCTGCAAGCTGGTGGCCATGGCTGCCGGCGATTATGTCTCCCCGGCGAGAACCGAATTTTCCGGCGCAAACCCTAGCTCGTCGATTTGGCGAAGGTCTGCATAGGACGCATAGCAGTTGATTTTCCCGCGAAACTTGGGAGGATGAATAGTGAAGTAATCAGTCAATGTGCAGAGGAGAATGGAGAATGCGATGTATTTTTGGATTAGATTGAATTAGATTAGATTGAATTCAGAAGGAAAACGGAAGCAACAGAACAGAAAGAAGTAAAAAATAGCGAAGCTATGTTTAATTATAATTATAAATTATAAAAGCTATGAAGTATTTTATTTTATTTTATTTTTTTTGATAATTCTATGAAGTATTTTATTACCCCTAAAATATAAAGCTATAGAGTATTGAAAATATAAGTTTTTAGCTTAAAAAAAATTAAAAATGTTACTTTTAGCTTTTAAAAAAGTGAAAAATGTGACTTTTTCGGCAGTAAAAAAAATATAACTTCGAGTTTTGAAAATTAAAAGAGACAACATGAATGATTGAAAGGACCCTAAATCAACTTAAAATTAATATATATATAGATAGATATATATATGTTTGCATTTGATTATTTGCATAAAAATTGAAATATTTTCAACTTTTATGCAAAAAAATTTTAATTATAACTTCAAGATTAATGGGGATATCTTATTATGGTGTTAGACTATTGTTTCAACTATATAGATTATATACAAGATTTTTGAGATAATATTTATAAGAGTTAAACATTTTTATTGGCCTATTAATATAATTTCTATTTAAAATATCTTTTCACACATACAAGACTTTTGAGATAGTACCTGTAAGAATTGAATATTTTTATTTGTCTGTTAATTTTGCCACTGCTAACTTAATAAAATTAAAATTTGTAATTTTTATTGAATTATATAAATTTTCAATACAAATAATTAAAGTAATATGCATTAAAAAATGTTTTGAATTATTTTTTAATTTAATTTTGATGCACTGATAATATAAAAGGGTTTTACAATATCATCTAATTAAATTTTTTTATATAACTTTTTAAGTCGTGAGATAAAAGGTAACCATATTTCTCAAATGTCATTATATAATTGGATGAATATGTAATATTTTTTAACATTATCAGTATATTCCACTTAAATCTATTGTTTATTTGAATTTATCTTTTAGTATTATGTCATATTTTTCAAGTTGTGAAATTTAAAACTAACTAAATTAAAAAAATGTTAACGTTTCGTACTCTGAATTTATGATTAATAATTCACATAAAAAATAATTATGATTGTCGATAAACGCATGCTCCATGTAATTACATAAATTTAATGCAGAGACGAATGTTTGATTTTATTTTTTTTATCTAATTTTTTTTATTTACCTACCTTTTTTTTGTTTTGCTAAAATCAACTTTTTGATGACTCTCTTTTTTCATCATCAACTTTTAACCAAAACATCCGACTTTCATTTTTACCTACACTGTGATATCAAGTTTTTGCCTTTTTGCAATACAAAATGGAAAAAAAAAAAAAAAAAAAATCAATGATCAAAATGCAGCAACGGATACAAACATAGTACTGAACTGAACTTTCGACGTGGAATGTGCTGTCAGCCCAATTGGTCAAACGCTAATTCTTTGAATGTAATGATTGCAATTTTATATAGTGGAGATGGAGAGAAATAACACATTGATCAAAGTTTAAAAATTATGCGGATAAGCCACCATTTGTCTCGACGAAAAAAAAGAACAAAAAAACCACAATTTATAAGTATTTTTGTAGGCATTGTTTTTATTTCTACTATTATCTGTTGTTTGAGAATTTAAAAAAGTATTTGCAATTTTTTTTTTTTAACCTTTGCACATATTATCTCTGACATGCAAATTTCTCTTAATAATTATTATACAATTTCTTAAAAGAGCAATTTTGCAAACATGAACTTTTTTTTTGGGTATGTTTGAGGGTTTTTTAATGATTTCATAATCTAGGCATCAAAACCTTAAAACACACTTATAAGGCTTTTTTACCAAAACAAAATAAAAAAAAAATGAATATTTCCCAATCTCCATAAGTTCAAAGTAATTACCTATATATATCAATTTATGAGTTATTGTAATTTGTTTGACTGTTAAATGAATTATCATAGCAAAACGTACCACAACTAAATGAATTAGCTGATCAAACATTGACGCGCAGACTGAAAAACCTAATGGGCGGGACTGACGCTGTTGACTGGCCGCATGCATGAAACGGACTATAGCTGGCCGATTTACCCGGTCAAAGAATCTCTGCAAATGGCGCAGCTTTGCAGGACGCATAAGATGCAATTCAGCCAACATGTAGCCGTTTTGCTGGTTCGTGACACAGCCAACCGAATTACATGCTCCGGGACCACCACTATAAAAGGGACGTCTCTTTCTTTATGGACCTGGCCATTTCATGCTATTGGCTTTTAGTTTAGTTTTGTAAGAGTTGTAATTGTGCAAAGTTTGAAAGCTTTCAAATTTGTGAGAGAGTTGTTCACATTATATGGAGCAAAATAATCTATATCGTCGGGATTGACTTTTTTACCAAAACAAAATAAAAAAAAATGAATATTTCCTAATCTCCATCGGTTCAGAGATTAATTACCTATATACACCAATTTATGAGTTATTGTAATTCGTTTGACTGTTAAACGAATTATCATAGCAAAACCTACCACAGCTAAACGAATTAGCTGATCAATCACTAACGCGCAAACTAGAAAAGCTGATGTTGGATCGATGCTATTGATCGCCAGATGCATGAAACTACTACTGATTGGCCGATTTACTAGGTCAAAGAATCTCTGCAAATGGCGTAGCTTTGCAGGGCGCACAGGATGCAATTCGGCCAACATGTAGTCGTTTTGTTGGTTCATGACACAGCCAGCCAAATTACATACTCTGGGACCACCACTATAAAAGGGACGTCTCTTTCTTTGTGAACATGGCCGTTTCATGCTGTTGGCTTTTAATTTAGTTTTGTAGGAGTTGTAATTGTGCAAAGTTTGAAAGCTTTCAAATTTGTGAGAGAGTTTGTAACGCCCTGATTTTCTGCATGAGAGAAAATGACCAAAATGCCCCTGAGGTCATTTTCTACCCGGAATTCAAGGATAACCGGCCCGGCAATCCTCGAATGGTCAACTCAATGTTTTGAAGGGGATTGGATGGTCCTTGAGTGATTTGGAATGAAAATTGTGTTTTCTACAGTTTCGGGTCAAAATGACCAAAATACCCCTATAGCGTTTTTCGCGGACAAAGGTGCCGTTTGACCCCGAAACTTCCCTCAAAGGTTTAAAATGACATTTTCATGTATTTAAAAGTATCTATTTAAGTCCCAGTGATCCTGGACAGTTTTTGTGTAAAATTATGATTTTGCCCCTAGCATAGTGCCATTTGAGCTTAATGATGTAATTAAGCAAACCTAAGCAATATTAGGCTCTAATCGAAGATTAATTACTTTCCATAATTAATCTAGAGTCAAAATAAGTCATTAAAATTAATTAGAACCTAAGATTGCTTAGATTAAACTCAAAACCCCTTTTTCTTTTAAAAAACTCAAGTTTCTAGAACATAGAATCTTAAATAGTGTTTTCACTATTTACTCTCCATACTCCAAGGAGCCTAGCTAGAGTAGGATTTTGACCCAACTAATGAGCTAGAATGCTCACTAATCATGCCTTAACATAGCCTTAATTACCTATCCTTTCACTTACACACCTATTTAGAAGTTCCTAATCCTAAGCCTAATCAAAGTTACACCTAAACACACCTCTAAACCACAATTAAATGAAAGATTTTCCTCTCGTTGGATCCCCCAAAAGTGGCGCCACCTTATCCCCTCTTGCATCACAAATTTGTTCACTCACACACTCAAAGAACCATGCCTACACTATGCCTAAACCTATGCCTAAACCCATGCCTACATCTTATCTTGAAATGACATAACCAAGAGATATTTCTTCCTCCCTCCTCCCCTAGAAATGGTTTCATCCTTTTCCCCCATTTCCACCCCTCATGTTTTGTTTTCTATAAATAGCACACTTAGGAGAACTTGAGCCACCTTTAGTCATTTGCTAAGTTTTAGTTTCTTAGAACACTCAAAGTTTTCCTTTTTCTCTCAAGATCAAGAGTTCTTCTTCTTCAATCTCTTCAACCTCATTTCACTTGGTAGGGATTTCTTTCAAGTGTTTCATTCATTAAAAGTTGTTATTTGGTTATGTGCTTCATGATTTCCCTTGAACCTCTTAGTTCTTCTTTCCTTTTCTTTTCCTTCTTTTTCAGTTTCTTGGTTTCCTTTTTCTTCCTTTTGGTTTCGGCCATGATGGCCTAACTTGGAAGGAAAACCATGGCTTGATGATGAGGTCCCAAGATAGTAAACTCATGATTACCATTTGAGAAACCTCTAAAGCTTGAAACTTAGTCTTAATCTCAACACATTTTGGGCTATCCCTTTCTTTCTCCTTTTCCTTTTCCTTGTGTTGGTTTCGGTTTTGAAGGTTTATTTTTGGATAAAAATGACTCAAGGATGAGAGCACATGATGTTGATATTGATGTATCATCAAAATCATGGTCTCTAGAGTTTCAAAGTTCTATCCTTTTTCCTCCATGGTTTCGGCCATGGTTACCTTTTCTTTTATGTCTTGGTTTTGTCACCAAAGACATGGTGACATGGTTTCTAAAACTCAAGCTTGGTTTTCTAACTTGATCCATTTTTGGTTCTTTAAATAATATTAATGTTTAACTTGTTTCTTTTAATCCATTTCCTTGAACTTGATAATGATGTTCAAACCATAAGGTTCCTTTGACGCCTTGGTACAAAGAACTCTAAAGTTCACTTTATCTTGCTATGATAAGTTTGGGTTGAGGTTTAAATTCCTTCAAAGTCTTGTAAGAGCTCTAGTAAAGATATAAAAATGAACTTGCATATTTATATTTCTAGCACCTCATATTTATATTTCAAGCCTTGCATTGCACGTTTATATTTCCAGTCATCACTTAAAGAACTTAAAGATTTAAAATGAGAGCTTGCATATCACCTAATTAATCTCGAAGCCTTTCTATTTCGGCCTTAAAGTCAATTGTTGCTGGGTCTAGAGCACTAAAATAAAGAATTGAACTCACATATTTACTTTGAGCCTTGCATATTTAATTTCAAGTTCTTGCATTTCATATTTACTTTGAAGCTCTCACTTTACCTTATAATGAAGAATAAAATGGAATGCATAGCACGTTTATATTTTATCATCACTTAAAGAACCTAGAGCTCAAAGACTTGCCCTTTTATCTCAAGCTAAAGTTTGGTTATGGAAGCATTCCCTTGAATGCACAATTCGTCCATGTGATGATGATGAGCTTGGCATGAGTTTCATCTAGTCACAAATGCCCATAACCTATGCCTTAGGATTTTCTTAAGCGTAGGAGAACTCAAAGAATATTTTGAGTATGATTTTGCGTTCTAAATTTTAAATCTTGGACCAACTCAAATGGATGCTGCCTTTGTTTAGTTTATGATGATTTTAGTGAAATAAGTTGGTTTCCAAAGAGTTTTAGAAGTCCTAAAATGAATCCATGAGAAACTAGTAACTTATGCTTGTTAAAAATGAAATTTCATGCATGATATGAATATATATGAATTCGGTCCTGTCATGTTATGTTTTCTGCTGTATGATGTTGTTTTGGTATGCTGGAATGTGATAAAATTTTGTATAACAAGTTGAGAACCTTTCTATGCAAGTTAGGAAAGAAACTAGTCTTACCAACAAACCGTAAGGTTGAGTTTTAGCATAGTTTTGACCCATTTATTTTTAGACACTGCCAAAACTATTTTAGAACGATAATAATCAGATTAGGATTGTTTATTTATGAAAAACTTGGTAACATTTGATGTAGGATTGAATTTTAGCACTCATAGAGAAACTAGTAACTAGAAAACTGTAAAAATGCGATTCTAGAACTCTTAGAACATTTAATTTTCTGATTCTGTACAGTACCCTTATAATGTAGTAAACATGATTTATAATTAGTTCAAAGGCTTAGGGATACCTCATAATTGGTTTAGATCTAATTTATAGCACCTTAGATAAAGACGGAACCAAGAAAGGGTCTAAAACGTAAGTTCTAGAACCCCGTAATCTAAAAGATGTATTTCTGCCCTTAGAGTATGATGCTGGCCAGATTTACCAATGAACTTAAATGCTAGTAAGAATTATTAGTTGTGAATCATTAGGTGCATAAGAGATTAATAAAGAACGATAGAATAATTACATCTCAAGTTTAAGGCCGTAAGGGTCAAAGTATAAGATACCATAAGTTCAAGGATATAATGAGCTTTTATATTACACGAGGATGTATGTTTTAATTGAGAATGATCATGTCAACGTATGAAATTATGATTGAGGATACATGTTCTATTTGTTTACGTGGCATAAAGCAAATTTGGAAGAAATCAGCGTCTTCTTTGTTATCTTCTAATTTCTGACAAATTTGGGGACTTAGAAAAGTTTTTAAAAACCTATGAGAATTTTCTTTAAAAGAGATGAGGTACTAAGATGTGTTCTTGGATGACACCGGTTCGGCCGAGCACCTCTAAGAACTCATGTGACATCGGTACCAAGATGTACTCTTGGGTGACACCGGTTTAGCCAAGCACCCCCAAGAAAATGCCCCCTAGCCCGTACTAGAGAGTCGGGATTTATTTATGATACGCTTATCGGTAAGGGATAAATAAGAACTAGTGATAACTAGTTAGGTATGAGCTCATAACCCAGAGATGTGACACGTTCTAGGTGACACCGATTCGGCCGAGCACCCCCAGAACGAATGTCTTTTAGGGTGGCCCCATGAGAAAGTAAAGTATGATGATTATGTCACAAAAGTCTTCCCACATGAGATTTAAATTGTCACTTTATGCCACTAATTATGATGTTTCTTGATGTTGTGATTAATATTCTCGCATTAAGTAGCGCCATGCATGCATTCTTTACTATGCTGCATTCATGACACTAAGAATTATTCTAAAATGAATGGGCCTTGGCTAACTATGTTTTGAAGCTTAAAAATGAACTTGATGCATGCTCACTTATTTCATACACTAAACCCAAGGTTCCTGAGGATGTAGATGATGACACGTAGATAGGAGGTTGCCCTATTGAGTTTCTTTAGCAAGATTCCCACTCCCTCTATCTTTCTTTCCCATCACGTCTTCAGATGGTGACGTTTGTGGTTTTTGTGGATTCCCCGACGTGGGAAGCGCACCATGATCCGGAGCATGGATCATACCATTTTGAGGGTCAATGTACTGTTCGTGTCTTCATGTTTGTTGGACGACCTTTCGCCTACCCTGTACATGCTCATTGCTTCTCCCTAACAGCACCATACAGCAATGACAATCGAGTTTTTGAGCGTGCTCGCACGCATAACGAGAGGGTGCTCCATATGCACACCGCTACCTCGGCCGTGCGCGGCTACCCTGACTATGTGTCTGATAAAGGAATTTTTAGGCATCTATTATTGTTTCATATTTGGCCTAATTTGCTTCTATATGTGTTTAATTCTGACAATTTAATTGAGTTTTGCATTATTGGGCCTCATTGGATTTAATTGTTGAAATTTGGCTAATTCCGGATTTTACACTCACTATGACCTTTCTGTATTGGACAGATCATTTTGGGCTCTAGAAATATCGGATTTGGGTGATCTTGGTGGCTCCTGAAAGCTGAGACCGAGATGCATAATTTTGGGTTTTACAGGCTTCATCAAATTCGGTCCGTTTCAAGGCTTAATTGGGCTTCCAAGTTCCGGAGCAAATGCTTAGGCGGGTCCAAGACCTTTCCTCACATAATTGGGCATATCTCACTCATTTCTGGTCCAATTGAGGCATATAATATGTCTCTGGAAAGCTTATCCAGAGAGGATTATCTTATCTAGATCAGATTTCGAAAATCTAGATAAGATAAGGTTAGTGATAAGAGGAAATTCGGGTAGGGCCATTGGATTGCCTATAAATTTCAGTTTCCTTTGTAATTCTGAGATGAATAAACAACAAAGAACCAAAAACTTGTATTTTCATTTTTCCTTTCAAACTCAAAGTGTTCATACAGAGAGCTTGCCAATGGAGATGTCCATGGAAGGCTAAACTCCTTTCAATCCACGACATCATAGATAATCGGTTTGAATTGAGTTCTGTTGTGTAAATCTTATCTTTGTATGTATGCTTTCCTTTTATGAATTTCGATTATGGATTTGGTTATTGAACATGATCATGTTTGAATTATATCTGATTAGATATAGAACTGAATTCGTTATTGAAATTGAAGTAAAGGTTGAATTACCGATCGGTTGTTGATTAATTGAATCGCACGTAATTAGACATTCATTTGAATTGCGATTGTGATTTAAGGATTGTTGGGTGAAAACTATATGATTGTATAGTTGATTCGGATTAACACAGTAGCATACAAATTTAACTCTTATGAACTGTGATCAATTCTCCCAAATGGTCATGATGTATGGGATTGATTCTTTGATCACGTGAGTTTACATTTCTATTTGCATTTACGTAATCCTTTCATTTCACTCTATTTTGTTCTAAAATTCACAAACCCCGCCTTTTAGTGTTATTAGTATTTACAGATCGATAACATAACTGATGTGTCCCAAGGAAGAATGACCTGAGTTTGCTTATACTACAAATAAGGGGATTTAGACTATTTTGATAGTGGACGCGACAGTTCATATCAGTGTCGCATACATACTTCTCGAAGACCGATCCATCGGAGGACCCGCCTACCCACCCTTACTCCGAGAGCTCTGCCCCCACTCCCCCACTGAAGGTAGAGGGTAGTGAGGAGATGGTCACACAGTCGAGATTGGCTCAGAGGCAGTCCGTGCATCCCCATCGAGGAGCTCATGTCTAGCCACAACGAGTACCCATTCCAGATGAGCTTTGTCCTTGGATCGGCTATGTCCCACCCTACCCAAACTACCAGCAATAGAGGTGCTTGAGGAGTGATATTGTACACACCACACGTAGATTAGGGTAGCTTTCTTTTGTTCGGAAGGTTACCCATTTTAGGTGCACTAAGGTGTGGGTGTTTCCCGTTTCGTGTTTCCATATATTTCTATTTCAATTGTATTCGTTTCATGTTGTACTAAACTAAGTCTCGCTTCTTTTTGAGTGGGCATATTATATATCTATATATGTGGGTTGTTTTATCATGCTGCGCAACTATATGCTTTACGATTGGATGTTCATGAGGTGTTTATTTGGATTTGTATTTTATTGCTTTTATGTTTCATCATTCGCCATATGCGCGACTCTCACTTTGTTTTTACGTTTCAAAAAAATTTACTTGTATTTTCCGTTAAGTATTTTAAAGTAAAGAGGAAACTATGACGTAACAGACTAATGATTAACCTAAATATGTTCTAGAGTATTAGGTTAAAAATTAGGATGTTACAGAGTTGTTCACATTATATGGAGGAAAATAATCTATATCGTCGGGATCGGCTTTTTAACCAAAACAAAATAAAAAAACGAATATTTCCCAATCTCCATCGGTTCAGAGATTAATTACTATATACACCAATTTATGAGTTATTGTAATTCGTTTGGCTATTAAACAAATTATCATAGCAAAACCTACCACAGCTAAACGAATTAGCTGATCAATCACTAACGCGCAAATTGGAAAAGTTGATAGGCGGGACTGACACTGTTGACTACCGCATGCATGAAACGGCCTACAGCTGGCTGATTTACTCGGTCAAAGCATCTCTGCAAATGGCGCAGATTTGCCGGGCGCACAGGATGCAATTCGGCCAACATGTAGCCGTTTTGCTGGTTCATGACACAGCCAACCAAATTACACACTCCGGGACCACCACTATAAAAGGGACGTCTCTTTCTTTGTGAACCTAGCCGTTTCATGCTGTTGGCTTTTAGTTTAGTTTTGTAAGAGTTGTAATTGTGCAAAGTTTGAAAGCTTTCAAATTTGTGAGAGAGTTGTTCACATTATAGGAGTAAAATAATCTATATCGTCGGGATCAATGTGAACATATTTCTGCAAATCAAATATCCAGGTAATTTTTTCTAGCCTGATATTATACTTTATTTGTTTTATACAGGATAATATATTTATTTAAGAAGTCTATTTTTTCATTTTGAGTTTGTGTTATATTTTTCTATTTGAAAAGTATAGTTGATCTATTTTAATTTATATAGTTGTTAGAACTAATTAGTTGTCAGAACTGTATTTTTGTTATTTGAATAGTTTATTTTTTTATTTTAATAGTTTAGTTGATGTATTTATATTTATGTAGAAATCAACTATTTGAAAAAAATTTAGGAGTAAACTAATTTTTTTTAGTCTATAAATTTAATTTAGTTTATAATATAATATGCATCAAACTAGTTACTTGAAAAGGTAGGGTAGTAAGCTAATTCTTTTTAAGTCTGTGAAATTAATTTAGTTTAGGAATAAACTAAATTTTTTTTGTAGTGTATATTTGTCATGAGTTTATAAAATAATATGTATGAAACTAGTTAATTGAAATTTAGTTGATGAATAAACTAATTTTTTTTATAGTGTATAAATTTAATTTAGTTTATAACATAATATGCATGAAATTGGTTAGTTGAAATAATTTTAGGAGTATACTAATTTTTTTTATAGTCTGTAAATTTAATCTAGTTTGTAATATACATGAAACAAGTTGGTGGAAATAATTTAGGAATAAAATTATTTAGTTTATAAAATGGCTAAAACTAATTGCTTGAAATAATTTTAGGAGTAGACTAATTTTTTTGTAGTCCATAATATCTAATTTAGTTTATAATATAATATGCATGAAGAATGTTGGTGGAAGTAATTTAGGAATAAAACTATTTGGTTGATGTAATATGTATGAAATAGTTTCTTGAAATAATTCTAGGAATAAACTATTTTGTTTGCAGTCTATAATTTGGCTAACTGTCAGCCAAATTGTACCTGACAGTGTGTTGTAATTCGGCTAACTGTCAGCCGAATTGTGCCCGACACTTTCAACCAAAACGTTTCATTGTTGAATGTTTTATGTTTGTCATACCTTGAGGTGTAAGCCATTTTGAATTTCCAACAGAAAATAGTGTATATAGGTAATTAATCTCCGAACCAATGGAGATTGGTAAATAATTGTTTTTTATTTTTTTTTTGGGGACAAAAGACCACTTATAACTTAACAAATGTAGAAAAAGTTGACAAATTAGTTTTGGACAAATGACATTCACTTCTTCTTCTTTTAACTATTTTTTATCACATTTTTTTTCCCAATTCATAGATGGATTCAGGACCCAATTTTAATATTACACTTATTTTCTTTTTGTTTTCAACTTGACAGTTAACTCCTTACTTTATGTAAGAATGTTATAGTAACCTTCCTTAATTTTAAAAATTGAACAAAAAAAAATTAAAACCATTTGAAATGACTATTTTATCATGCATTATTTGTTTTATATATATTGAGTATTGTTTTACTCTCTCCATCCACACCCAAAAACCTACTCAACCCCTCCACCTCGAACAATCTCCTTTGTTAGCCATGCATCCCAAATTCAATTACAGCCACCAAGGTCATCTAAACTATAATTTTTTTCTCCTCATAGAAAGAAATCACATGAACAATCAAACAATCAAAGCTCAAGAGGAATAATAAAAAAAGAGCTAACAAAAACAACTCCAAAAGCAAGAACATTCTCATTTCAAATCAAAAGTTCAGTGCAAAAATAACATCAACTAGCATAGCGCATGTAATGATTTTCAAACTCTATAGTAAAATTGAAACACCTTAACGCAATGTAACAACTTGAGTATAAACGTCCCAAAAGGACCATAAATGACCTTCAACATTGATCTAAGGACCATATTTTAATTCCCATATATACTAAGTGAAAAACGGAACGTAAGTTTTAAGATATAGTTTTGTTCTCATGTTGTCAAACATGATCTCTCTCTAGTATTCTACAAATATCTTAAGTTACAGATATCCTATTGACATGATTTTTATGGCATTAAAAAGCTAACTCAATTCTCTACAGGTTCTATTTCTTGCCATGAGGCCAAATTCCAACCATTCAAAGAGTTATTAGAGAATTAAGTTTCAACTGCAAGAAAAAATTCAAGCAACACGTCCCATGGTGTTATTGACCATGAGGTCATGCAATTGCCTTTTTGTTGTATTCTAGAGCTAATCACACATCCTTCCCCATGTTGATCACCATGGGACCGTGCAAGACATCCAAATACCCCAATAACACCCATTTTAGTGTCTTGTCACTTAAGGTTTTGACCTAATCTATAAATAGACATATTATAATATCGACAAACACTCTATACATGAACCCTAGCCTTCCCTAGCGCTCTTCTTAACCTTATACACCAATTTCCAAGCATACCCAGTCGATTTTAAGGCAATTTTAAGTGATTCCAACCTTTTTTCCATTGATTAAATCCTTTCAAAAAGTGTGTTCTTCATATTCTTACTCCCATTCTTTAGTTATTATTAAGGCTCTCATGGTTTAAGTTTCTCTTTCCTAATACATCCAAATCAATTCCAATAGTGTTCCAATGAATTTTTGGTAGTTGGAAACACCGTTTCAAGCTCCTAAGATCACATAGGCAGTGGTCAAGCATTCATGGTAATGAACAGTGAGCGAGTTTAAGCTTATGATCATTTTTTTTTTACCATTATTCATATCTTCCTAGCATTTTACACACTTTTTATGAAATATAAAAGTGATTTATGCCATGTATAAACTTTTTTATGATTTTTATCAGTTTTAGAAAATTATTATTTTTATAGATCATGTTATTTTGAAAAACCATTAGATCATTATTGATATGGCATGTATATCATGGAAAAAACTTTTTACCTTTTCAAGAAAAGATTTATTTAGAAATATTAAAATGAGTTTGATTTTCCAGAATTGGCAGACATGTTTTATGAATTTAATGAAATTATCATATTTTTAAGATTATAGATCTTTTTATCATAACTTTAGAATCTCAATAACATGTTATTGGAAGTATTGAATTGAGTATGATCCATAACAATGACCAGATATATGCTCTATGGATTTCCGAAATCACTGTGTCTACAAGTTGGTGATCCCTTGAGCATGATTTCAAAACTTTGTTATGCTTGATAGTCAGATTGTTAAGATCATACAAATTCAAAACTTTCAATTATGTTTAAGAAACCTTGTGAGTTGTCCGCCTTACGAGTCCTAGTTAGGTGTCTTTCAGTTATAGTGATTAGTTCAGTTAAGTTATGGAACCTAGTGAGGTATCTGCATTATGGGACCTCATTTGATACCCTTTTTAGTTCAGTTATTTTAGTTCAGGTTATTGTTTCTCCACTAATAGCTGATTATGAAATTGTAAATATTTTTCCCAGCATACCTATGTATGTAAATACGAAAATATTTTATGCTAGTTACATGTATATATTATGTACTATGTTATTGTCCCATGTAGGCTATGAGGGGAGACTCGTTCACTAAGTTTTGATGAACACACCTCCTTTTTCCTCCCTTTACAATTGCAGTTGCAGATCTAGTTATCATTTAGACTTAGCTTCAATAACTTTATAGTTGTTCCAATGATTAGCTTTACTTTATAGTGAGGTTTAGATTAGATCATGGTAGAATGGAGTGCTCCAATAGCTATTCAGGTAGGATTCTGGACCATGCATTATATATGATTATTTTAATTTAGTTTACAGTTGTTTTATTGATTATGTTTAACTATAGCCTAGACCAAGATCATTTAGTTTTATGTTCAGGTTACATGTTTTAGAACAATTCATTTTTATGAACTATTATTTAAATTGATTTGTTAGAAATGAAAATTTATATTTAAATCATGTTTTTGAAATAATACTATTACATTATGCATATTAATAAAGTCATGCTACGCAGAGGCTTCTATGGGGACCTAGTCCCTCATGTGCTAGGTCATGTTCCCAAATCAGGTCTTGATAAAGTGGTATCAAACCTATAGGTTTTCCTACATGGTACTGGAGCAAGTGTCCATAAATGGGATGACATTTATGAAAATGGAATTGTGGCTATTTGCATCAATGTAGTGTTATTTGAGACATTTAGGAAGAGTTTGTAGGTATGAAAGTGCACAAGAAGGAAGGGGTAAATTGTGCTTTACTTCTTCTTGTGCATCTAAACCATTAACAAAATACTATCAAGCATTAACCTTGAAGTGCAGCAGAAATAAGATTACTTATTTCAGAAAGTAGGTTTCTGAAACATACAATAAATAGCAGAATAGCTCAAGCATTATAATAGCATATCTGAAACTGTAAAGCATAGCAGAAAAATAAAAGAGATCAAGGAAAAGATGATGAGACACAAAGGATTTTATACTGGCTCGGCCAAACCTACCTACATCCAGTACTCAACACATGTTGAGATTCCACTAAACATCTCTCTCAACCCAAGAAAGAGAAACTTGATAGTCTTTATATTAGCCTTCCCAAGCTCTTATTTGTGGCTAGTAGACAGCCCTTGATTTCACAAATTGAGTAGTTATTCACTTGCCTCCTCAAGCTGAACCAAGTAGTTATTCACCAACCTCTCTAAGTTGAACTTTGAGTAGTCTTGTAGTAGCCTCTCCAAGCTAATACCCGTGACCAGTAGACAACCCCAACTATCATAATCCTGAGTAGTTATTCACCATCCTCTTCAAGCTAAACTCATGACAAGTAAACCACTTGTTACATGTCCTGTTGAAAGCATTCTTTAACTAGTTTCTCCAAGCTAAACCTTGATAAGTAAGAACATCTTACTATCACGTTGCAAGTAGTTTTATATTAGCCTCGCCAAGATATTTCACACCGATCACTACTGGATCGAGGATATAAAGGTTCTATGTTTGGGTTGCCACTCAAACTAACCTACACTCAAGTTTTCTTAACAATATACATGAAAATTCTAGGATAACTTGAATGACTTCTTTCTATCATTTCTTCTTAGGAAGAACATATATCTATTTAAGAACGTAGAAATAAGATTTTTATAAGTAAAGAATCTGATTATATAATGATATGAACTTTACTGGATGTGATGAGAGATTTTCATAGAATTTTCTCTTCTTGTGCGACGTCTCTCTCTCTTTTCGTTTGAGCACAGCATCTCTATTTAAAGATGGTCCTCTTTGTGACCATTACCCTTGATTAGATCTCCAAGTGACATGTGTTGATCATCCATTTGTGTCTTGGAAAAGCAGTATAGAAGAGTAGGCTGGCAATTTGTCAAATCTGTTGTAGAAGCCATTGTGGCATTAAGATTTCTAATGTCCCTTCAAAAACTACTCTTACTTTAGGAACATGGTTTCTAAACTCTTTCTTCTAGAAGGTGGGGTAAGTTGATCCAGTTAGCAAAAGAGATGATACGTCAGTTCTGACACTGGTTTGACTTTAAATTTGAATCTCAAAAATTCAAAATTTCCTCTTTTTCCAATAACATTTGGTGCTCTATAGTGAAGTAAGCTTTTTGACGTGTGGTATTAGATCCTTGATGACTTTTAAATCATCTGGTCTTCAATCCAAGCTTTATGATGATGAATGAATTGCGATTAGCTAATTAAAGATAGTGTAACATCTGATTCTAAGAGTTTACTTGATATCTTTATTTTAAACATACTTTTTGATGTCCAATGATACTTTCTGAAAACCCAAAGCTTGGTTTCTTGCAGCATTGATTTTTCTTGAAATTTTTAGCTATTTTAAGGTTGAATAAGGGTATAATTTTACTTTCTTTTTAGTTCATATCTCTTACCATGAGATAAAACATGTTTACACATGCAAAGAAAAATATATCTTTGTTTAATTAAGCCTTGATAAGCTAAATGATAGAACTTATTTAATTCTACAAGAAACTCAAGACAACCATTAGTCGTTCTTCAAAATATTTTCTTTACATTGGCTTTGTTGTCATTCAAAACTCATTAGCACTTCTTGGAAAGGTTCTAGAGCTAACAATATCCCCCTATTTGATGATGACAAACCAATTTGAAAAAAACTTTTGAAGAAATATTGAAAGAAATATTACTAAAATATAAACATGATAGTTCATATTCTTTCAACATATTATAGAAAGTGATTTTCAGGAAGTTCTTTTCTTAAGGCATGATATGGATAAGTTTTAAAATGCTTTATTTTAACTTTTAAGTAACTTAAATCAAAGCTGATATGGTCATTCATGAAATTTTTGAACTTACTCAGAGTACTTTTTGAGAGGCATCAGAATTAGATATGATTGCTTAAGTTTTTTTTATATACACAGCTTGATTTTCAGTTATTTAAAGAAACTTCCTAAAGAGTGCTTGAATAGAAAAATAAGTAATACTTGTGATATTTCATCTTGATTAATTTTGTATTCAGCATATTCTTATCCAAACAAAATTTTCAAAACAAATGCTCAAAGATATATGATAAACATATCAGAGCATTAATGATTGACAAAGAAAACATGCTGATGCTTACGTAGTTTGTGATGCTTAGAACAACCTTGATACAAATTTATGAACATGTTACCATGCGAGGTTTTTGAAGCTCATTAGGAATCAATCCGGGTATTAGCATGAATGAGCTTTTTGTTATGAGCTGAGAAACTTTTCTCATAATTATCAGAGCATGAATGGTCATTTGTAAAACAAAGCTTAAAACATATGCTCTTCAAATAAGTTTGCCCACTTAAAACATATCCTCCAGATAAGAATAAAAGGCAGTAACCAATCTTGGAAAGACTTGTTTCTTAATCTCCAAAAAATCTTCCCACTTTTGAACAGAGAAGACTTCATCAACAATAAATATTTCTTCACAAAGATCTTTTCTCAATGACTTTCTAGGTGCCATCTTTCTTGAGGCGAAAACTGATCATAGTGATCCTGCATGCCAGGGTTGTTATACATATGAAAATGGGCTTTTTCAATTGCACGTTGAGCTACACTTTTTCCTTTAGCTATTGATGAGGTATATGGGTCTGTTTGTGAAGGAAAGGTCGGAAGATTGAATCTTGAAGAGGATAAAGGTAAGGAATAGAAGGGGTTAATTGTGAGATGGAAAGCAGTTTATGTTGCAAAGATGAGGGTTTGAGAAGAGGCGGTTGCAGTTACAGAGAAGGGAGTTTTGAGAAAAGGTGAAAAAGTTAAGGTTGCGTGTTTGAGGTTCAAGATGAAGGTAAGTTAATGTGTAAGGATACGGGTTTTTATGTGATGTGATGTGACTGAAGGCGAAGTAGCGTAGGAGAAAGAAACACCAAAGAGTGGGAATAATCTTATTTTCTAATCCTCATCTTTTCTTTTTGACCATATTTCTTCTTTCTGATCAACCTGTCTTCTAACGAACAATCATCACTATCACTCCAAGTAGAGTTTCCAATCATAGCTTTTTTAGTTATCTTCTTTTTAGTTTCATCTTGTTGAGTGGGCAGTCAAATTTGTAGTGACATATTTTGTTGCATTTATATGTACAATTTATTCTTCTTCTACATCATTTTTGAACTTTGGTATCCTATTTAGTCGGCGCTTTCTCTTTTTGAGCTCATAGAGTCTTTTAGTTAGGATGGCTATCTTTATCTTCATTTATTTGGCTCCTTTCATCACATTCTCTCTTTTGTTAGTAACTTGTCCTAGCCTTTTGTTCAACTCCTTTATTGGTCTTGTTTTCACTATGCAGTCTATTAAGAAAATTGGATTCATATGTTATGAGATGACCTCTTAAGTCATCATAAGACATAAGGTTGAGGTTATGTCCTTCTTGAATTACAACCACTATTGATTGCCATTCTTTGGTAAGGCTACCTTTCCAAGAGCATCAAGTATGTTGACTATGTTTAAGAATCTCTCAAACATCTCATTAATGTTTTCTTCCTATTTCATGGTAAAAATCTTATACTCATGTACAAGCATATCATTTTTGGTTTCTTTTACTTTGCTAGTACCTTCATCGATGATTCCCAATTTATCCCATATTTGCTTGGCAATTTGACACCTTGAGATTTTTCTAAATCATTGAATTCCTTTTCTAATTTCTCTACTTCTTTGCCATAAACGACCTTCTTTGGAATATTTGGACCATTCTTGATCATGAGTCAAAGCTTGTAGTCAACAGATTGAAAGAATATCCTTATTCGCTCATTCCAATAGGTGTAGTTGCTCCCATCAAAATATAGTGGCCTTGTAATTAATTGTCCTTTGATGATTATTGAGTTCATCAAATTTCCTGCCGTCTAACCTTCAAGGATCGACTTCTCAAGCTATGAAGCCTAAAAGAGAATTAAGCTTTGATACCAATTGAAAGAACCAATAGGGGATGAATTGGTTCTTTATAGTTCAATTACAAAATATTCTAGCAATTAAAAATAATTATTCAGTTAACAAACAAATATATAAAATGCATACAAATAAAGATGATAGGGATGTGAAGATGACACAAATGAATTTATATTGGTTGGACCACAATATGTGCCCTACATCTAGTCCCCAAGTAATAGCTTGAGAGTTTATTTGCTTGTCAAAATTTGGCTTACAAGGATGTTGATGAATCTTCCTCTACTCAATCTCAAGGAGACCATAAAACCTCCCTCTATAATAGAGTATACTAATTTGTCTTTCTCAGAAGGACACCAACAAAACGTCCCCCTATGTGAATCAAAATGAAGCAAAAACACTCAACGTATGAATGCTCTTATCAATGAGCTACAATGTTTGCAACAGTATAATCTCTCTTTCTAGAGTAGATAAACAAATGAAGGCTCCTACCTCAAGGATAAACAAAATAAGCTCTCAATGCTTTCTTGATGGAGATGATTTTTCCTTCTCTATTCTTCATGTTATTTTATGGAGGATAGGCCATTGATATTTACTAGCAATAGGAGATGTTGTAGGCTTTTGCTCAAACCAAAATATTCGCTCATTTGTGCAATTTTTGAGTTCCTGCTGGTTTTCAGCACAGTAATCGCTAGTTGACTTGTAGCTGCTATAACTAGTTGCTAGTTTTGCCTGATATGCTTAATCATTAAAGATCTTAATTTTTTGACTATTGGGACTTGATTTTCTCCCTCAAAATATGCTTTTCTATGATAAATCAATATAGAGATAATTTCTGGAATTAAGCTTACCAATTAATTCAAGCATATCATAATTAATATGATTAGCTTAATCAAATCAAATGTATTTGTCAATACTAATTGTCTCATTTAAATATAAGAAAATTCATTATCAAAACATTTAAACCCAACACTAATAATAAAGATTAAAACCAAGCATTTCTCAAAATGTCTAGAATAAAACAAAAAAAAGAATCAGATACCAAAACCAAAATCCGTTTATTTATCAGCAACCTAAAAAATGTTTAAGCCTTTTGTATATATATACATATATGTGTGTGTATGTGTGTGCATGCGCACACACCTTTATGACTGAAGAAATGAAAAATAAAATTATGTATTAGCAATAGGTTATGCTCATTGAAATAGTTACATATTATTTTATTCATCACAACCCATTGGTAATACTAATATTACTAGTTAGTAATATTAACAACCTGACGACTCATACAATGCCTATTTGGTATGTATATCTACTGCAACTAACTAATAAGGGTGTGTTTGATTTTAATTTTAATTTTCAATTTTCTAGTTTTGAGGATGCTGTGAAGGAAATATAGAAAACCATGAAAACTATAAAATTTAGTGTTCAGTATTTCTTTTACAAAATTCTGAAAATTGAAAAAACTAAAAATAAAAACTAAAAACTAAAACTAAATGCACCCTTATATTTTCTTGGTTATTTGGCCAAGTGTTATGAATAGGGGAAACTTGGAATTTTATTTGTCTATTTAGTTTAGTTTTAGTCCAGCTTTACCCTTAGTTGCTAAACAACTATATTTGTAAGAAAGTAATAATTTTTTGTGACATACAAAGATTCAATAATGTTCTCTGGTATCCTTTAACCAAAAGTTAGTTGGCCATTAATGAACAAAAATGTCAAGGTTTGTACTTACCAAATCAGCAAATTCATTTAAAATCAAATTGCAACAATACGTAGTGTAACAATGTGCAATTCAGGTTTTCTCTACATAATATTGGTGAACTAATAAACTATGCAACAAGTGGGGTTGTGAAATAACATTCAACATAAACTAAATGCAATCTAGCATAAGGACTTCCAAGACCTATAACTGATCTATCATTAGCACACATATTTTATCAAGCACATGATAAGTGACTAACTTGTGCCCAAATCATGCAATCACATAATCTTAAGACCGCAATTCACCTAACAAATGCCCGGAATTTGGCTAACACACATACAAGTTATTAATATCTTAACACCTATGTGCTAATGCTAGACTATGTATCAATTGTATTGGCCTAATAGTCAATCAAGAATTAATCCTTATTTCCTTGGCTAATTGAACACTCATCAACGAACCAATTAATTCATGCATAATTAGCTACCCTAATCATGGACTCAACCCACAAACATGAATTAACATGCACAAGTAAGGTCATTCTAGCCACACATTCAAATCATGCATCTTATTCCATAATCATGTCATAGAAAAGACAATAAAAGTTCACCTAATAAAAGAACCTAGTTCCATAACCATCCAACCAAGTCCCAAAATTAGATCAACCATCAACCAAGCTCATGCATGTCAATAAATAATTATCCACTCAATCAATAGTTACTTATGCATTCATATATCACAACCAATCAATTTAAACACAAGATATGGAACGAATGTACAAAAGAGAGGAAAATAGGAAACCAAAACATATATTATCTTGAAAGTGCAAGATCTCAAGACAAACTTTTAAGCCCTTAGAGAATCCTTGAGCTAAATACAAAACTACTTCATTAATAGAGGTTTACGAACCAAAAGGAGAAATAAAAACTAAACCTAAGAGAAAAGGTGAAGAGAAGATAAAAGAAGATAAGAAGAAAGAATGGTGGAAAAGAATATGTGAGGATGGAAGAAGAAAAGAAGAGGGAAAAAATCCTGAAACTATGCTTAACCTAACCTAAAATTGAGCTAAGGGTTATTTTTAATCTGTTTGGGAGTGAGACATGCCATTTAAAGACATAAAATTCAGGCTAAAACATGTAAAATACATGTTGAAGACTTGGGGATGAAAAATTGAGAACAGCAGCACCAAGGGTCGCTATAATAACTCTAGCTCGTTATAGTGAATCTACTAAAGTTTTGAACCTTGAAATGATCAAATTAGCTCTTAGTGATCTTCATGAAAGTTATAGATCTTTTTCTTTTTTTTTATTATGGACACCTTATTTGAATCATTGGACTTCGGATGAAGGATATATGCCCTGATTATTGAAGCATGCTCAATTTAGAAAATCAGCACATTAATTCTAACTTCTAGGCTTATTTTGAGCAACTAGAGTTTTGATCCAACTTCTTAACTCTTCGTGAAATTCATAGACAATCATCTTAACATTTTTACAAGCCAAAGAATACAATTTTTAGAAGTCTATAACTCTAGTTATACTCAAAATAAAGATCAATGCTAGAAGTACAATTATGCAGAAAATTCTCATTAATGCTAAAATTAATATCCAAACTCAAATATAATGCAAATGGATACAATTAAGCATAAAGCAAAGCTCACTAAGAATATGGTACAAAATATGTATACAAATGGAAGCAAAGCCTTTGTCCAACAATATTACAACTAAAATAGTTATAAAGTTTGTGTGTAGTATTGTATACAAACATGATGTGCCTCGTCAACTAGCAAGTGACAATGGACCTGGTTTACAAATTGACATTTTTGAAGTTTTCTACCAAGAGCTTGCCCTAGCTCTTTGACTCTATTGACCATCTAATTATTCTTTTAGAACTTAGTAAAAGATTGGAAAAAGCAAAAAGTCTTCGGCCAATGAATTACTAATCATTTTGAAGGCTTACCACACTACACCATAAACTTCAACTAAACCTTAGCAAAAAAAAAAACCTTCAACTAAACCTGTTAAAATGAGTCAACCTAACTCACTAGGCAGGATTACCATGGAATGAGTTAGCCTTTTTACTAAATTGGTGTAAAATTAACATCTATTTAAAATGTTGGTGTTGTTTTGAAAGTATTTTCGTGTCTAGGGTTATTTTTGCCATGCTGGCAACCACCCCAAACTTTTTATTTTTTTTTTGTCATGTCAAGGATAGTGGTGTAAGGTGATAGCATGCCACTCTTTGGTTAATTACACAATCAGTGACACTTACAATTTGCAATGATAAGACAGGACTATTGCATGCATTCCTTCTCAAAAAGCAATAGGTTGCAGAGAGCAATGCTTATTGAGTTAATTCCATTCATGGGGCATGGCCATGTGTCACATGACAACTAAAAATCCATCCTATAAATACTTAAAGGCCCCACAAGTGACCCTATTTGCTCCCTTGCTTGCATACTTTAGCGACCTTCTTCTTTAGCATTTTTTTTAATTTTATCTTAAAGTAAGGAAGGTGATGATAAAGCTCACTTTCATCATTTAAAGAAGGCGCTATTCAAAGACCCATTTTACAATTAAGGTATTTTCTTTTGTCTTATATGTTGATGCTTTTTCATATTTTAAATTATTTAATATGAATTTTTATTTTTGGTATTATATTATGTAAAGCTAAAATTGCTAGATGATTTCAAAGTAATTTCTTAAAATATTTTAATTTCAAAGTTTGATAATAAAATAAAATGTAAGAAACAGTGTTCATAAAAATAGATAACAATTTTCATAGAAATAATGTAAGAAATAACTTAAACTTTGAAAGGAATGCCTATAGAAATATTGTGAGAAATAATTTCTTATATTTTAATTTTTTTATCTTCTTTATTGTTAGTTTATGAATTGTAAATTGAAAGAAAAAACAATTTTATAAACTCTTTTGATTCATATGTAGTCATATTCTTAGCTCAATTGAATTATAATTTTTTAAAAAAAAACCTTTTTATTTTATTTATTAAACTATTAACATAATTTTGAAATTTGTAGATGGCATCTAGGTCATCTTCATCATCACGTATTGTTGAACATGGGCTAGCAGATACATCTTTGTTGACAATGCAAGAAACTCATGTTTCCCTAACACATTTAGAATGGAAGACTTGATCGAAAATTATATGTTAGATGATCCATGCATACTCATAATGGAGTTGAGGAAATTCCTAATGCCATCGTTTCATATTTACAATTGGCAGGATTTTATGAAGTGGCAAAGCTTGCATTCTTTCAAGTAGAACATGCATTGATATTTGCTTTAGTAGGGCGTTGGAGGCCCAAGACACATACATTCTACATGCATCCAGCAGAATGCATAATTACATTGCAAGATGTTGCTATCCAAACTAGTCTCCTTATTGAGGGGACACCAGTGATTGGCAGCACTTCTAGTCCATAGGAACCAGTCTTCCAACAACTACTTGGTGTAACTCCACCTAGAAGCCAATTGAATCATGCTCGAGTATGAATGGGTTGGTAGGATACTACGTTTAGTGATATAAATAATTATATTGATGATGAGATCCAACTTCAACGATTTGGTCGAGTATATATTTTGAGACTAATTGGAGGACTTCTATTTCCAAATAATTCTAGAAACTTGGTACCCATAAAGTTTCTACTGCTATTAAAGAATTTTGCAAAGGTTGGAGAATATAGTTGCGGTTCAATAATGGTAAGTTATTTATATTTTGAGCTATGCAATGCCATCGATTATAGCTAGCGTAATATCAGAGGCATGTATACTGGTTCAGTTATGGGCATGGGATAGATTCCCATTGATTGCATTGAATACTCCACCACATCCGATAGTTGATGCTTTATATAGTGCTTGATATAACTTTTATGATTTTTTTCTTTTAAGTTTTGAACAATCATTATATGTTTTTCAATTTGTTTAAATATTTGAAAACCAATAGATAGGTAGGAGGTAGGAACTTTACAATAATACGACGATAGTTGCCAAACAAAACTACCATTATAAGTTTGATCGATTGAAGTCGAATGAGGTAAAAAACTTTATTAAATCCTCCAAAATTTTATATTCTTGTTAATGCTATTAAATTATAATATATTAATTCATCTTAATTTGTAGATTTGTAAATTGTGTGGGAACCATATTGCGAAGTTTTTAGGTTACTCCTGCATATCTATGGAGCAAGATCTCAAATTGACAACTATTATTTCGTTGATAATCTATCAAATCGTGGAATGACATCAACCAAATCGAGTGATACATCAATTTGGGTTAGCATAACATATTCCAAAACCTCCCATTCAAATTGAAGCCCTCCATGATATGACACTACATTACAAGATAGGTAAATAATTGGAGGCTCATTCTTCAAGATGTGATCCAACAATGGAATGCTAAAGAGCATTGGCTGTAAGAGGGTGTTCCTCCACAGAGACCATTAGGGGTGAACTTAGAATGCATGAGATGATATATATTGCGTATTCATCATTGGATTAGTAAAGATGGTGCATATAGTAAGACAATGGTAAGTATTGTCACTTTTCTTGATTGTATTTACAATTTATTACTAGTGCATGTATGTGATACTTAACTTTGTTTGAATAGGGTACAATCCTAGAGCAGATGCATTATCTAGCCTCTTTTGGCGACTCAAGTCTGTCAATAGAAAAGGTTAAAGAGGAAACAACATGATTGTTGTTTAAACTAAATGAGTTAAACATAATACATGAACCTATAGAGTCAACTCCCATTCCACAACATCATGTTCAATAGGCATAGATTAACATCATAATACCACTGAGTCAGGTGGAAGGTCAAGGACTTCAACGACATAGAGGGCAAGAAGGAACATAAGATCATATAACTCTGCCAATTCCTCCTCGTAGTCATGATCAATATTATGTTCCATCTGCACTAGGCAATTTGATTAGCTCATATACAATAGAAACTTATTATTGGACACCACAAGATCTGACTGCAAGACCATCCACTTCTTATGTTGTATTTGATTCACCATGCCCAGATGAGGTGTACGTCCCTTCGGCACTAAGTTTGTCATTTTTTACACCGCCTGTATATGTGTTGTCCTAGTTGATGCCTGATACACCCATGGGGTTTATGGATACATTGCAATTTGAGACTGTTTACAATCCTCATGGTAGAAATGTTGTTTCTTCTCAACTAGATCGAGAGATTAGTCATGACTTGGATTTAAATCAAGGTAATAATCTAAATAAAGATTTTTTGTCTGTAGTCAACCCTAATGATGATGCAAGTAAAGTGAGAAGAAACCTACATCGTAGAGCAAGAGACAGACAATGTGGTTGTATATTCTCACCTATCTCTCCACATGATCCACATGATGGTTGATGTATCTGTATTAGGCAAATAAAATTTATTTATGACGAATGCACTCATGTAGTATAACAAGCACATCTAAATTAAATGGGTTTGGTTTTGATAATGATTTTATTTGGTTTAAGCAATTATTTTGCACACTAATGACAAAGTAAAAAAAAATATGACTTTCATTAAAATAACACATGATAATTTAATTTTGGTACAATTTAATTTTCTTCTTCATCCTTAGTGCCATCTTCGTATTGGGAGCCCTGACTTGCAATGAGGTGAGGGCAAAGATGTTGATCGTGGCCTTCCTCTTTACAAATTCCACATCGTTGCTTCGATTATGACTCTCTCAATCGATTTCATTCCTAATGTGTGTGGACTTTGGCCTACTTTTGGCACGAATGGTGGGTGCATCTAGAACTAATATCTAATCCTCTGTTGTTAGAATACATTCCTCATTTCCAATCAAACACCACTATCCCTTGTACACGTTCACAATATTTTAGATGCTATAAACTGGATCAACAAAATTGTAATAATCATAACATGATAAGCAGCAATGGCATGAGAACATGGGCATTTATATGCTTGAAAGTTCCTACAGTGACAAGTACACCTCCCTAAGTTCAAGGCCTATACCTGACCACCCATTTGTGTTAGAAGGTTTGTTCCCTTTTTAACCTCAAACCTTGTGGTCTCTATATTATATGTGCAAATAATGTGGGAATTCGCAACCTATTGATTTTTCATGATGGCTTCATTTAACTTTTCACAATATCTTTTCCCAATAATGAGCCCCATCTTAGCTGTTGTACCTCGATGAACAAAATACTTTACCATCCTCGCATATGTGCACTTAACTAGAGCATTTATTGGCAAGTTTTGAGCTCCTTTCAAGATTTTATTTATAGCTTTTGATAAGTTTGTTGTCATGTGCCCATATCTGCGCCCTCCTAGATCATATGCTTGACTTTATTTCTCCTTAGATATGTTGTAAATCCATCTTTGAATCTCATTACTAGTTCACAAAATCTTTCCAAGTTCCTATCAAATCAATTCATGCAAATTGTATACCTTGCATTAATACAAAATAAATGTTAACTTTGACAATGAACAAAATTTATATATATCGTATTAAAATTAAAATGAAGCTTATTACCTAATTTCAATAGATTCTACTTCAATTTTTTTCTGTAAACTTATGGTTGAAATTGTTGATAATATGGCAAATACAATACACATGATATGCATGTAGAGGCTGCCAACCAAGATATGGATTTGCTATAGTTGCTTTTATACTTTGATGCCAATTAGATATGAGACACAAATCTTGATTTATTTTCATATGTTTTCGGTTGTTTACCAAGAGCCATGACCAATTATCCAAGGTTTCTCCTTTGACTATGGCAAAAGCAATTGGTAAAATGCAACGATTACCATCCTGTGTTGTTGTAATTAGAAGTGTGCCACAATACTTTCCAAAAAGAAATTCACCATCAACTTCTATAATCATTTTGCAAAAGTTGAAGGCATCATAACATTACTTGAATGTCCAAAATACCCAACCAAACTCTTGAAATTGACCATCTACTTGATTATTGATGACAAACTCAGTTGTCTTAATATTGTAAACAAAACCAGATGAAAACATTTGCATTGAGGATACTGTGAACGATTCATCCTAATCACCAGACACCTTTGCTATTGCTTTTTGCTTAGCAATCCAAGCCTTCCTATATGATACTTGATATATAAAATTGGCTTTTAATCCTTTCTTGGATAAAAAAAAATGAAATTGATGGTTCCAATTTGAATATGCTTGACACAGATTAAGCAATTAATTTCTTATTTAATAATGGAATTAATAACTGTGAAAGCACATAATTCACAAATATGTAGTGACATAACTTCTATGCACGAGTAAATGAGGTCAGAGTCTAATTTGCAGTGATTTTTGGAAAATGAAGGTTTAAAACATGTGATGACCACCTTATTTAGTGATATGCCACTTGTTTGATTTTTTCCCCCTAAAATTGCCCTCATTTCCCATAGCAACTTTCTCTATTTCTTGGACACTTGATATATAAAATTGTTGGTTTTGCTTCAACTACAATGTATGTTCGACGCATATTTATAGCATAATATTTGACAGCCAATGAAATAGTTTGTTTGCTATCAAATCATAAACCAACATATAGCTCATTTCCTACATGCCAAGAACCAGGTACATCTAACCCAAGAAAATCATGTATCTCCTGATCAGGGTGCTCCCATTTAATGTGATCATAATTTGGAGATGCTTTCCAGAGTAGAGTCTCTATTGAATGTATTACACCAATAAATATTTCTTAAAGTTATGAGAGAGATTTACAAACATGATAACATATAAAATAATTGCATGAAAACTAACCAGCTTCTTATGAGAATTGTTCTCTAATATGCAATGAGGATGCGAAAGTAGAAGCTGCAATAGTCAAAGAATCCATTTTAGCCTCAAAGTCAGAAAAATCACCATTAGGAATCCCATCACCTTCATCTTCAACTTCAGTATAATCAGCATCATTATCATCATTAGATAAACGAATGCTAGCATTAAAAAGATCATCATATGCAGCAGAGTAAATAGGAAAGGAAGTGGGCAAGAACGAACCGCCAACAACATCAATCTCAGCATATCATTCCATCACTGTTAGAACAGACTTTTGCTCAATGGTGTTGATCATACAGTCAACATCTTCATCATTAATTATTTCCAAAGCAGTATATCTATTTTCGTCTTGGGCAAATAGAAATATATAAGTGAGACTTGAAATAGTTAGAATGAGATTGAAGTTTAAATTTGACACTAGTCTTCTTCTTTAACATTGCATGACATATACCTCTTTTGATTTGAACTGGTCTCCTATCACCTTCAAATGTGAGCCCAAATGGCCCTTAAAATTTTCTACATTTGAGTACACAAAGATAAGAAAATTACTCATTTTTAAGTAATGGACGGAGGAAAAAAAATCAATGACAAGTAGGATTGATTTACAGTAGATAATCAAAGAGGATAAGACAAACTCAAATTTGAAAAAACAAAAAAAAAGAGATAAAGGGAGAACTGTCTATTAGTGATTCAAAGTAAGACAATCGAGTAGGAGAAAAATCTTGCTCAATGTGAAATTTGACAAAGATAGGAAAGGTATATATAGAAGTGGAAAGGTTAGTGAAAACAATTCACAAGAAAACTCTAACTGTCATATGGCAGCATCAGATGAATGGCACTTTCTGAACTAGCACCACTAGTGGCACATAGTGCAATAGCGCCATTCATTAGATGCTACCACGTGGCAGTTACAAGCTTTCTCTTGTACAAGGCGTGCTCATGTTGTCCATCAATATGACTCAACCAAGTGATGCTGAATGAGTTTGCAACATTAGGTGGTGTTATGTGCAATAGCACCACTATCCTTAACATGACCAAAAAAAAAAATTGGAATGATTGCTAGCATGGCAAAAACCACCCCAAACTCAAAAATACTTTTAGAACAATACTAAAATTGTAAATAGATGTTAATTTACACCAATTTAGTAAAAAAGCCATATTAAGACTCATCTTCTATAATATGGGTTTGTTCACTTTAGTGATGAGCTAGAAAAATAATAAACCAATGATTAGCATGATGAGCTTGAACCATCAAGCAATAAAATTAAGACATTTGACTAGGTTAGGACAATCTTAACTCTTAATTTAGTTAAATAGAAATATAATTTCTTGAAATTTGATTTATGTCTGCTTTGGAAATAATAATAGAAGGATAGATTGACAAAATTATGTAGCTGATACAATTAGAAAGACATAAATTTAAAAAGTTAACAAATGATGTGAATAAAGCCGGTGAGCACATAATAAAGATGTGAAATAGCCCAACTCATCGTGTTGATCTGTCAAAATGGCCTTTTCCAATGGGTTAGGCCGAACTTTTGAGCTCAAAAAAAACTCCAGCCTACCTAATATGCCTTTCTTAACCTATGGGTTTAGACAAATTAAGGTGGGCTTGGCTCGCAAGCTGAGTCCTTTTCTTTACAAGAAAAAAACACAAATCATGACGTTCACGATTTTACTCACAATCTTTTTTTTATCGTCTAAATTATAATAGACCCAAGGGGACAAGAAACACAAAGCCCATAAATTTGAAATGGGAAACATGTATACACCTAAGCCAATTAAAACACAAATAGAATTACGTCAATTAGTATAACTTAGCAATGTTGGATTTTTAAAATTTAAAATCTGAGTTTAATTTATATGCACTGATAGTTTAAAATATTTTCACATAGTCATCTAATCATGTATTGTCACATTAACAAAAGTGATTAAGTCTTACACCCACTATTTCAAAAGTCATGCAAATGAGATGATTTGATTGGATAATAGTGAAAGAATTTTGTATTGTCAATGCATAGAAATTAATGTCTTAAAATATATATTTTAAAATTTTTATTTAATATTTGAAGATTCTAGCATTCAAATGGTACATTTTTTAAAGACAATCATATCATTAAATAAACTTAATACTATTTTGATTAAACTTTTTCCAAAATCACATAATGAGTATATACCTATTACCATGCATAACAGGCTCTTATTTTACTTTTTGTCAAAATCAAATCCATTTTTATTGCATTGGTTAATTGTATTCTTTAATGTTAAAAGACAAAGCATATTGTTTTTGGTTTATTATTATAGAATATTAATGAGCATATATTCCTTTGATATTAAAAATCTTATTTTTTGGTTATATATAAAAATATGTTTTTATGATAATATATACATGTTTTTTTTCCCCTTGTAATAGCTTGAGTTATCAATGAGAACATATATCCATTGTAGTTCTTAAATTCTTGGTTAATGTTAGAAACTGAACACAAAGAACAGAATATTGGATAGGATTTGAGACGTCAGTTTCTTTAAGGAGATATTACCTACACATTCCTAGGGGAAAAGATAGACAAACTTCTTTTAAGGATGCAACAAAGGCTCTCAAACTCTCTTAATAATTATTCTAAAATTTTTTGTATAAAAAAAGATGAATATAAACCTATTTACAGAGATTGTTAAATACCTTTTGATTACAAAGTGGTTAATAACATATCTCTTCAAAACTTGACAACCGTTCATACTCGTACAAGAAGTAGAAGTTGCACCTTTTTAATTCAAATGGAAGTAATGTAAGTTGCACCTTTTCAATTCAAAATGAAAAGTAACATAATGAACATAGTATGTATACTTTCCTGAAGTGTACATTCATCATTCATATACATGTAATATCAATATAATTACAAACTAATTTGTAATATCATCCATACTATTATACATAATAGAAAGTAACTCATAGATTTAAACTCTCTAGTGGTGTGACCATTTTAAGATTAAACAGAGTTATTGGTATACAAGTGTTGAACCATAACTCCTTATGTCAACTTTAAAATATACACATATAATATCATACAATTATTAAGAGACTTTAACAACAACTTTTAGCACTTTTATGGCCATGTACTATATCCTATATTCATGAATATTTACAAGAATACTCTTTAATCCTTGTTTGAGGTGGCACTACCTCAATTTTAATATAGATGAAATTTGTCATTATGACATCCTTATTACTACAAATATTTATCAATTCATCAAAACATATAGTCAACCGCTTCTCATAATAATACACACTGATGAGCATCATATAATGAGACCTTCAAGTAAAATCAGTGTCAAATATAGTATACAGTAACTTGTTTTTATTCATTAAACTCATGTTGTTACAGTTTCTAACTGAAAGTTGGGTTTTCATTAATAGTGTATTTTGATATTAAGGTTTCAGCCCCATTCCCTTACAATGCAATTGTAATGCATTTCTTTGTAGTGCCTTTGTAAGTGAATTAGCCAAATTTTTATTTGATTTCACATAAATTATAGTTAAGACTTCATGCTTAACAGATTCTCTTACATAGGCATGTCGCAAACTTATATGTGTAGACTTTCTATTGTATATTTTATTGTTTGCTAAACTCATTTTTGCCTCACTGTCACAATATATAGGAATAGTTGGTATTAGTTGTAGCCACAACTTTATATCTGATAACATATCCCTCAATCATCTTGCTTCTTTTGTTGCAGCTACTAATGCAATAAATTCACATTCCATTGTGGAATGTGAAATACAAGTTTGCTTTTTAGATTCCCAACTAATAGCATCACGTCCTAAAGTAAAAATCCATCTTGTTGTGAATTTATTATCACCAATAGTAGTTATTCAACTTGCATCCAAATATCTTTTTAATACAACAGGAAAACCATTATAAGATTCTCTTTAAATAGCCAAGCACTCTAATAATTGCTTTTCAGTTATCATTGTTTGGCTTATTTGTAAAAGTAGAAAGCTTACAAAGTATAAATGCAATATTCGGTCTTGTACAATGCACTGCATACACCATACTACCTATTTCACTTGCATATTGTAATCGTGCAACTATTCTTCCATCATTTTCTATTAATTTGATACTAGAATCATAAAGAGTATTAAACTCCTTAATTCTCAAATGACTATATTTTGTAAGCATTTTCTCAATATAATGAGATTGTGTCAAAATTACTCCTTTTCCTTCTATTTTAATCTTTATACCCAAAAAAGTATCCACCTCATTCATATCTTTCATTTTGAAAATTGAAGTAAGATTTTTTTTTATTTTACAAATCCCAAGCATATTTGTGCCAAATAACAATAAATCATATACATAATGGCATATAATAATGCCTTATTCTTTAGTGAACTTAGTATCAATGCACTTAACTGCACTATTGTGTATGAATCCATTTGATAGTATAACACTATCAATTTTTTCATGCCATTATTTTGGTGCTTTCTTTAAACCATAAAGATTTATCAACTTGTAAACTTTAGCTTCATTTCTAGCAAGAATAAATCCATTTGGTTATTGCATATAAATCTTTTCACTCAAATCTCCATTCAAGAAGGTCATTTTAACATCCATTTGATGTACAATTAAATTATATATTGATGCTAAAGCTAATAGCACTCTTATGTATGTTGTGTTATCCACTGGAGCATAAGTATCGAAATAATCAATGCCCTCTTTTGTGTAAAACTTTTGCCATAAGTCTTATTTTAAAGGTTTGGATAGAACCATATGTGTTATACTTTCATTTAAATACCTATTTACATCCTATGGGTTTTGATCTAAGAGGTAGATCAGCTAATACCCAAGTATTAGTGGGCATAATAGAATCTAGTTCTTCATTGATGTCTTCTTTCCAAAATGCTACTTCTCTAGAAGTCAGAGCTTCTTGAAATGTTTTTAGATCATCCTAAATGCTCACTATAATGGATCTCTACTTTCTTCTACTAGAAAGACAATAGATTGTGAATAGATAAAATCAGAGCCAAGATGTTTTTCATTTCTTAGTCTTTGCCTCTTGCTTAATTCTAATTGAATATCATTAAATTTTAGGTTCAATTATTCTGTAAATCGCTATAGTCTGACTCAATTTTCAATTAGCTCCCTATAATTTAAAATTTATGAGTGGTTCCTTATAGTATATGAATATTTTCAATCAAGCCCCTACTATTATAAAAAATGAAATATTAACAAATATTCTATTTCCGTATCCTTCTTGGCCCTCTCATGGAAATGAAATATTCCTTTTTTCAAAACAGTAGGGACCTAATTGGAAAATATCATACACTATAGGGACCTACTTAAAATTTTTTAAACTATAGGGACTTAATTGAAAATTGAGTGAAACTATAAAAGCTAATAGAGTATTTAAGCCCAAATTTTATTTTTGAACTTCGAACATTAGAATGTACATTTTGTTCATGCATAGACTAATTACTAAAAAAAATAATTCAAAAATTTATTTTCAATGAACTCAACATGTATTAATTCTACAATGTCATTAGATTCTATTTCTAAAAGTCTATATGCCTTTGAATGTTGTGCATAGATCACAAAAATACTTTTGATTCCTCTTGATCCTAATTTTGTTCTTTGATCATCACGGACTCTATAAAATGCAATGCACCCGACACTTTAAAATAATTTAATTTTGGTTTTCTACCATTCGAAGTTCATATGGGTAAATTTTTATAACTTTTGAATGCACTATACCTGCATATGTGACATGCAGTTAATAATGCTTCATGTAACGCCCTGATTTTCTATCTGAGTGGAAAATGACCAAAATGCCCCTGAGGTCATTTTCGGCCCGGAATTCGAGGATGGCCAACCCGGCAGTCCTCGAAGGGTCAACTCAATGTTTGAAGGGGATTGAATGACCCTTGAGTGGTTCCGAAGGCGAAAGTCTCATTTTCTGTAGTTTCGGGTCAAAATGACCAAAATACCCCTATAGCGTTTTTACGCGGGTAAATGTGCTGTTTGAGCCCGAAACTTTCCCTAGAGGTTTAAAACCATGTTTTTACATGTTTCAAAGCATCTGTTTGAGTCTCGGTGGTCCCGGGCAGTTTTAGTATAAAATTATGATTTTGCCCCTAGAATAGTGTTTTTGAGCTTAATGATGTAATTAAGCAAACCTAAGCAATATTAGGCTCTAATTGAAGATTAATTAATTTTCATAATTAATCTGAAGTCAAAATAAATTATTAAAATTAATTAGAACCTAAGATTACTTAGATTAGATTTAAATCTTTTTTTAAAACTCAAGATTTCCAATCTTGGAATCTTGAATAGTGTTTTCTCTCTCCAATTCCTTAAATTAAGGAATTGTGTCTAGAATTATTTATACACTAAAAATGAATTCATATCTCACTAATGAAGCAAGACCACTCCTTAATTATGTCTAGACAACCTTAATTACCCATTTCCTTACCTAAATACTTTACAACAAATTCCTAATCCTAAGCCTAATCAAAGCTACACCTAAATACACATCCTAACCCACAATTAAGGAACAACTTGTTCCCCAAGTCCTTCTAGAAAGGCATGGCCACCCATACCTCCCTCATGGCCATCCATACCACACCATGTCTTGAGCCATACCTAGGACCATGCTTTGAAGCATACCTAGCCATACTTCACCATGTTTTAGGCCATACCTCACCATACCTTGAACCATGCCTTTGAATGACCATTTGATGAAGATATTTCCTTCCTTTCCTTCCTCAATTTCGGCCACCCCCTCCATCCCTTCACCCTTGGGTTGTTTTTCTATAAATACACATGCAAATGAACTTGTAAGAACCTTTACTTCATTTGCTAGCTTTGAGTTTTCAAGAGTGTCTTGGTTTCTTTCTTTTCTTTCAAAGAACTCAAGAGTTCTTTCTTCTTCTTATCTTCTTCATCCTTTCCACCACCACACAACCACCATTAAATCCTCCTTGAAACACTTAGCCATATCATTCTCAAGATCAAACTCAAAAGGCACAACATCCTTTCTTTTTCTCCTCTCTTGGCCGAAACTTCCTTCAAGCCCAAGGGAAGATTTTTCTTCCATTCTCCTCTCAAGACCAAGCCTTGTTCATCCTCCAAGAGACATACCTTAGGTAGGGATTTGTTTTAATAATTATTTCTTTGCTATGTTAAGATTTGTTTTTGGTTTAAAATGATGTTTTGAGGCTTTACCATTTCAGTTTCTTCCTTTTCTCCTTCCTTATGTATTTTGGCCATCAAAGTTTTGTTGGTTTCTCATGATAGCTTGATGATGAGTGTTTCTAGATGATGACCATGTGTTCATCACAATGAGACCTCTAGAGCTTGAGTTTTGATAAAAATGTTATTTATAATTTTGCTTCAAGGAATGATATTTTGTTTACTTTAGCTTGTTGTGATAAATTTGGGTTAAGGTTTAAGTTCCTTCAAAGTCTTGTAAGAGCTCTAGTAAAGATATAAAATGAATTTGCATATTTATATTTCTAGCACCTCATATTTATGTTTCAAGCTCCTGCATCTCATATTTACTTTCCTATGTCATCACTAAGCTCTAAAGATTAAAGAAAAGGACTTGCATTATCACGTTTAAGTTTCAAGCCTTGCATTGCACGTTTATATTTCGAGTCATCACTTAAAGAACCTAAAGATTTAAAACGAGAGCTTGCATATCACCTAATTAATCTCAAAGCCTTTCTATTTCGGCCTTAAAGTCGATTGTTGCTAGGCCTAGAGCACTAAAATGAAGAATTGAACTTGCATATTTACTTTCAAGTTTCGCATATTTACTTTGTTCCTTGCATATTTAATTTCAAGTTCTTGCATTCCATATTTACTTTGAAGCTCTCACTTTATTTCATAATGAAGAATAAAAAAATGGAATGCATAGCACGTTTATATTTTGTCATCACTTAAGGAACCTAGAGCTCAAAGACTTGCCCTCATTATCTCAAGCTAAAGTTTGATTATGGAAACATCCCCAAGGATGTAAATTCGGCCATGTGATGTTGATAAACTCAAAATGAGTTTCATCTAGTCACAAGTGCCCATAATCTATGTCTTAAGATTTTCTTAAGCATAGGAGAACTCAAAGAATATTTCAAGTATGATTTTACGTTTTAAAACTCCAACTTTGGGCCAACTCGAATGATTGCTGCCCTTGTTTGGTTTGTGAGGATTTTTAGGAAACAAGTTGGTTTTCAAAGAGTTTTAGGAAGTCCTAAAATGATTTCAAGAGAAACTAGTAACCTATATGTCTTAAGAATGTAAGATTATGTATTTCCCGGGAGCTATGCATTTCGGTTCTGCCTTGATGATTTGGTTGCTGTATAATGATGATTTCATATGATAGAATGCGTAAAAAATTATATATGTTGAGGTAGAAGCCTTTCTATGCATGTTAGGAAAGAAACTAGTCTTATCGATAAACCGTAAAGTTGAGTTTTAGCATAGTTTTGACCCATTTATCTTTAGTTTCTTACCAAACTGTTTTAGTATGATAACAATCAGATTAGAATTGTTTATATATGAAAAACTTGGTAACATTGGATGTAGGATTGAATTTTAGCACCCATAGAGAAACTAGTAACTAGAAAATCGTAAAAAATGCAATTCTAGAACTCTTAGAACATTTAATTTTCTGATTCTGTCCAACGCCCTTACAATGTAGTAAACATGGTTTATAATTAGTTCAAAGGCTTAGAAATACTTCATAATTGGTTTAGATTTAATTTATAGCGCTTTAGGCGAAAACGGAATCGAGAAAGTGTCTAAGACGTAGTTTCTAGAACCCTCGTAATCACAAGATATAATTTCTGCCCTTAAAGTGTAAGGCTGTCCAGATTCGTTGACGAACATAAAAATTAGTAAGAATTATTAGTCGTGAGCCTATAGGTGCATAAAAGGATAAAAAAGGATGATAGCGTAATTAGTTTTCAAGATTTAGTCCCGTAAGGATAAAAAAGGATGATAGCGTAATTTATATTGAGCATGTGATCTCTTATGAGAGTATATAGTGTTGATGTGTTGATGCTCATGCCATGATGCGTTATGCAAAATTATGATGTTATGATGCTTATGATGCATACGATGATTATGATGCCTTATGTTGGTATTGAATGGCTATGCATGCTCTATATGTTTGGTGGCATAAAGCAAGTTTGATGGGAATTCGGTGTACGCCGTTACGCTGTCGAATTTCCCATCATACTTAAGTACTTGAGAAAAAGCTTGCAAAAACTCCTGGGTGACACCGGTTCGGCCGAGCACCCCCAGGATAGGTTCTGGGTGACACCGGTTCGGCCGAGCACCCCTAGAACAGATGTGACATGGTACTGAGACGCATTTCTCTTGCTACGGTGGGGAGGAAACAAATCCGTGAGGGTATTGACATTGAGCTTGCCAAAGCGGACAATTCGCTGTGTACTAGATACCAGTAGAGCGTTTCAAAGAAGAAAATGATCCTAAGATAGGTGATCCAAGAAAGTTATGTATACCCCCTCTATTAGCCCATATTAAATCTAGTGACGACTAGTTAGGATTGAGCTCATTCCTAGGCGATAGGTGAGATGTAGTTTGGTGACCAGATTATCGCCGGGCCGGTGGATCGGTTGGATTTTTTGTGGATATGTTAAGAGGGTGGTCTTTAAAAAAAAGAACTTAAGAGTTTTATTTATTAGAAAGATATCACATGAAAATTACTATGCCTCTTTATGCCACATATATGATTCTTGTTTCCTTATGATGTACCCAAGTATTACGACTTTCGTGTTAATGTGCATATGGTATTGTCATGCATTCATCAAATATCTGTTGCATTCATGTCATTAAGACACATACTAAAAGACACCCACTTCGGATAAGTAGATTTGAAAAGCCTAAAACCAATCCTTATGCATATACACCTTTTTCATAATTAAAACTGAGGTGGTTGGGGACGACGACGATGACACTTGTGTTAGAGTCGGGAATTCCTACTGAGAATCTTGAATAAGTTTCTCATCCCTTCCTCTTCTTCCGTGTCGTCTCTAGACGAGGATTACAACGAGGTTCGTGACTTCTGCTAAGGCTCGTGTTTAAGGATCACACTAGAAGACGGGGCGGAGGGTCGCTGCGGGAGCATAGATAGCTTAGCTTTTTGGGTTGACACTTATCCAACCTCATAGGTGGATAAGGATGACTTTACATATATGGGCACGTTTTAATGTAAATGATGGTACAATGATGTTAGTAGTCTATGTATCTATGAAGATGTGATGATATTATGATTGTTATGTATAATACTATGTTTCATGACTATCAATGGTGTGGTTACTTTTTCTTGCACGTTATGGTTATGACGAACATTAGGTTAGTGCGCAGCTTGCGTTTTGCTTTCAAGTTTCAAAAAGAAAAATTTATTCGTATTTTCCGCTCAGTATTTTAATGAAAAGTTGTAAGGAATGAGACTAAAAGAGTAATAGACTAATGATTAACCTAAATATGTTCTAGAGTATTGGGTTAAAAATTAGGATGTTACACTTCACCCTATAAATTATGTGATAATTTTGCATTTGCCAACATAGCATTAATCATGTCTACTAAAGTCCTATTTTTTTTTTCAACCAAACCATTTTGTTGTGGTGTATGCATTCTTTTGGTGTGTTAATAGATTTATATTCTCCTCCTTGTCCCTCACAAGAGTTATCAAACTCAATAGGAAAACATTCTTCTCCTCTATTATGACGAAGCATTTTTTCCTATCCTTTTGATTTTATATAATAGATTTATATTCTTTAAACTTTTGAAATGCTTCATCTCTTGTCCTCATTAAATAAACATATGCAAATCTTGAATAATCATCTATAAAAGTGATGAAGTATATCTTATCTCCCCTAGTTAATTCCCCATTTAACTCACATATATCAAAATGTATAATAATTGGGTATATCTTGGAACACAAGGGAAAGGTTTTATTGTATGTAAATCTTACATTTATCAACTTGTTCATCTTTGTAAACAATATACGTGCCCGGAAGGCGTCGCGACGGGAATGACAACCGATTTTAAAATAAAAACAGGGAGTCGCCACCAATTTTGATTATGGTTAAAATTGGAAAACCTTTTGATTTGCAAACTGGTCTTTTAAAAGAGATTTGTAGTTCGGGAGTCTGATTATGATTAGGGAAGGGTGGAAACTTAATCCCACTGCATCCCTAATACATCCGTATAAATACGGTTACCCTAGAGCTTATTATGCAAAATGATTATAATTTTATAATATTTATTTTCCCCAAAACTTATAACAATTGCATATTTACAAAGAAATAAAGTTAAAATTAAAACAAGAAATAAAGAATAAATTTTATAAAAAAAAGGATTTTGGCTTGATAGTTGTCGGTTATGCCTACGTATCTTCTGGTGCAATGAGGAACTCAAAACCACGTAGTTCTGTAGAAAATAAGTGTGTGTTGATTGATTTTAATTTTTTTAAAAAAGACTTAACACATTAAAAAAGAAATTCATTTTTGTGTTTTTGGTGTTTTGTTTTTCTATCACATGTATTTTTACACATCAAAACCTAAGATTCTAAAAAAAACCCATATTTTTGCGAAAGAAAAAAATAAAATAAAATAAAAATAAAAATTTAGTCCCAAACAAAAACATAAAAAGAAAGGAAAATAAGATCTCAACTCTAAACCCAACCAGCCCATAGACCCAAAACGAACCAACCCAAACAAAAACAAAAAAGAACTTAAAAAAAAAACAACATACACACTCACACTTATACAATTCTCTTTCACCGACACACACATACACGGACTCTCCTCTCTCACGTTCACATACCCACACACACACACACCAAGACACACTCACACAAAGCACTTGACATTCTCTCACTCACACATTGACACACGCGCACACAAATACAGAGAAAAGAAAGATTGGGAGAAAGGAGAACGGAGAGAGAATCAGAGAGAGAGGGAAAGAGAGAGAGATTGAGGCTGAGAGAGGAGAGATGCCACGGCCAAGGGAAGCATGCAACGAGTCACCGCTGCGTGAGGGAGGAAGGGGCTTAGGCCTCGCGGTGGTGGATGGATGCAGGTGCGCGACCGATCTGGAAGGCGGGGTTCACGGCTTTTGCAAAGAGGAGTGGTGAAGTTCGATCTGGTGACAGAGCTCGTACGAAAGGGAGCTCGCGAGGGAGGAAAGGCGTGGCTGCTGGGTTTCACGGTGGCTTCAAGAGGCTGGCCGCGCGATGATGGTTTTGGCCTTGGTTCGCGGAGTGGGTGGAGTTTTCACGGTCGCGAATCGCGGTTAGGAAGGGTGCGGAGGAAGGAGATCTGCGGCTGGGTTCGATGGCGGAGCGCGGCTAAGGAGTAAGGAGTTCTACGGTGGTGCGGGGGGAGAGGCTTGGCGTCGTGACTCGAGGGACGCTGGCAGCGGCCCGATCTGCCATTGCTGATGTGCGATGGTGGCCGGCGGTTTGGTGATTTCACGGAAAAGTCGAGATCGGCGTCAGCGGTGGGAAGGAGGCGCAGTGGGGGCGAAGGAAGAGGAGGGACCAGTGGCGGTGGAGTGGTGAAGAAGATTGAAGATGATGATGATGTGATCCATGGAGGCCGCGGCTGGGGTGGAGGCCGCCACGGCCTCCTCCTTCTTTTCCTCTCTTTTTGTTTTTAAATTTCCGATACAAAATTGGTGTTGTTGATGTTGGATTTTACCTTGTCTTTTCTATTGTTGTTACTGGACTGTAATACTGGGATAGTTGCTGGATTGATTGAATTGAATTGTTGCTGGATTGTCATTGTGTTTCGAATTTCCTTGCAGGTTGATTAAAAAAAATTTTCTCGACCCCCCCCAGTTGTTGATTCTGGATGATTTATCATGTTATTGGTCAAATGAAATTATTGTTCTTGTCCGTTTTTACAGCTAGCCAGTAAACCTGTAATCATTAACAAGGGAAAGAATGATGTTACGGGGGAGAGGAATTCATGATGCTGTCCGTTTTCTCTCCTCGTTTGAGAAACAATCAAAAAAAGAAAGAGAAGGATCCGATGCTTCCTTTTCCCTTTTTTCTTTTTTCTTGAACGGCCAAAGGATCCAATGTCCCTTTTTTATATTTTTTGATTTTTTATTTTAAGGAATCCAACGTTCCCTCTTTTTTCTTTTTTCTTTTTTCTTTTTTTTTGAAAACGGGCTAAAAAGGTAATGGACTAAAAAAATAAAAAATAAAAAAGTAATAGGAATAGGTTGTAATAAAAACTGGCTGAACAGATAAAATCAAATGAAATAAATAAACAAATAAGATCAAAATAAAAATGATGGATAAAATATGGTGTTCACAGTAAACAATATATTCATTTTTTGACATAAACATGCCATCGTATGAATATAATTTTCTCAGTAAAATAGAACTATTAGAAATTATTACATTATCATACACAATCACAATCTTGAAGCCCTTCTTTGAAAGCAAACTATGAGAAACCAAATTCTTGTGAATTTTTTGAATGTAACACCCAAATTTTACCCTTTAATGCTTGAGTCGTGTTAAGGTCAACCTTTAATTATTACGTTTTGATCTCATAAATTTTTCCAATAAAATAAGATATAAGGAAAACAGTGGCAGTAAATTTTTTTTCATAAAAATCAAATTAGAAGCCTTGAGCATAGATAGATCGTGTACAATATTTATTTTGCGAAAGCCAACTAACACATTTATGAATGCATTTATGTTGTCTTCAAATTGTAAACTAAGGGCTATATACTTTATTTTATTAGTACCTATTACAATGCATAACCAGTCCTTATGTTCCTTTTGAAAATCAAATCCGGTCATTGGTTGATTTACATTCAATTCTTTTAATGTTAAATCAAATCCTTTTTTATTGCATTGATTAATTATATTCTTCAATGTTATCAGACAAAGCATAATGTTTTTTGTTTATTACTAATGTTATAGAATAGTAAAATTAGGATGTTGAGCATATATTCCTTTGATATTAAAAATCTTGTTTTTGGCTATGTATAAAAACATGTTTTACGACAATACATACATGTTTTTTTTATTTTTTATTTTCTTGTTGGACTACTAATATACTGTTATTCTATTGCTTAGGTTATCGATCAAAACATATTTCCAGTGTAGTTTTTGACTTTCTTGTTAATTCCAGAAAAGACTACTATACTTTGGAGAATTTTTGCACTCATAGAATAATTCTTAAAGACAGTGCAAGTATGCACACCTCAGGTTTAACATTGTTTGTTTTTCTTTGTGCATAATCTCGAATTTCCAACAAGTAAAAGGTAAAATTAAAACACAAGTAAAAAAATTGGAATTGAAAAAAAATTGAAAAATGAATTGGCTCGTAATTCCATCAAATTTCATTCTTTTATTTTTAAATCCTCTGGTTTTTAATAGAATTTGGGTGGAAATGAATTTATTTAAAATTTACACACGAATCAAATCAATTCATTTCCAATTTTAATCGTTCCAAACACAATATATTATAATTGAGACATAAAATGGATTTCTAAATCAATTCATTTCCTATTTTATTTAATCATTTCAAATATAAATTTAACTTAAAAATAAAATCATTTCAAATCATTTCAAATTAAATCGATTCATTGGGTAAAATCTAGTTTCTTCCATCACTGCTCTCATCGATTTCTTCTTTCTCCCTAGGGTTTATAGCAGTAATACTTAGACTTCAGGCTCCACACTCTTTAGCGGCATTGCAAAGGGTAAGGGTGAATTGAGTGGTGGTTGATGATCTTCTTTTCTGGTTGGTTAGCGCATTGTGTTGGACGCTTTTCTTTTCCATCGTGTCTTGATGGCTAACGCTTTACTTTTTCCAATGGTCCCAAGCTAGGCCATCGCGTCATGGCCGGTGGCGAGCTTCTGGCAGTGGGGTCACTCGATCAGCAACAGCTCTTGGTTCTTCTTCTTGGGCTCTTGGTTTCTTGCTTATTGATTTTTATTTTTTTTTTGCGTTTACTTATTCCTTTAATATGAGGATGAGAAGTGAGAAACAAAAATGAGATAAGTGTTTTCTCTTAATTTTTAATTTTTTATCTTGTAGTTTTTTCTAAAATGAAAATATATGTGATGATGTGTTTTGATACATGAGTTGCTATTTAATTATTTTTATGTTACCAAGTACAGAATATTGGTAGTTTTCAGAGAATTGTTGCTAAAATAGTTCTATATTTTTTTGTGTTGTAACTTGTTTTTATAGTGATTTGTTACTGGAGTTATTTATGTTTTAGAGTTAAAATGGAATTACTACCGGTTGATGACCTTACTATTGCTAATAATAGGAAAAAAATGGAACATCAAATAGGAGATTCTTTAGAAGAACATAATAAAAAAAAAAAAAGCCAATTCAACAACCTTTGATTGTTGGAAATTTTTTCACAAAAATTAGTGTTGGAAAGGATGGATTGTGGTTTTTTTTTTAATTTTTTTGGTGAACTGGCATTAGTCCCAAGACAAGCTGAGCTAACTATTTCAACCCATTTAACTTTGGTGAGTTGGCCTGCCCTGCCCCATTTTTAGTTAGCTTTTGGTAGGATGGGTCAACCTACTTTGATATCTTTGGAGCGCAGATTAGCTGGTAGGGGCTGTTTTAATTTAACATGAGGCCTCAAGTTCAAATCCTAGGTATCTAACTGTGTTAAACTCGAGAGGAATAGCTTTGCCTTCCTAGTAGTCCTACTCTACTCGAGTAAAATTGCTTCTATTAGGAAAATACATGTGATTTCAACCAATAAACAAGTAAATAGTGTGAATAAATAAACCAAAATTTAAATTTTAAATACATAAGTTAAAAATTGCATAGAGTTATAACATTTTAGGCTACATCTTTGGTGCGCCATAGTTAAAATTGTGGTGCATATTGTGATCTAACGATGAAACCCCCCCCCCCCCCAAAAAAAATTTATATATATGTGTATGTAATTTTATTCAATAAATGGTTAAACTTGAATGACTATTTTATATAAATGATATTGCTCTATTTAAATGGATTTCTCGAACTTAAAAGTTCATTATCTAATTTTTTTTAGTTAAAAATAAAAAATTGTATTATAATTGAGCATTATTTTATAGAAGAAATATTTTCTTATTATGATAAAAAAACAACTATAATAGTTGAATAACATTTTTAATAATTAAACAATAAATTTGTTAACTCTAACCGAGGTTTTGCTTTATAAGAATGCTTACAAAATATTTTGACATTTTTCACATCTATGTTTGAGAATGGAATTTTTGTCAATAAAATTTATACCAAAATAATTTTATAAGTTTAGGTAAAAGGTTTGAATAGTCAATAAACATAAAAGAATTTAATTTTAAGTATAAAATTCACCTATAATTGAAAGCATATTTGTAAAGGTTTTAACTATAAGGAAAAACAATATTATAAATTTTAATGTTTTCAATCAAAATAACTATGGATATCAAATATTATAAAAATATTAAATTATTCTATCTTTTTTAAATAATTTATTGTACAAAAGTAACCTTTTTTCTTTTCATGAAATCTAAACAAAACATGCTACTTTAAAATTATTTTGATGTTAATACTGCTGGTGGGCTTCCCTATCATGGGCCCAATAACTTGGAAAGAAAAAAAATTGAAAAAGGAAGAAAAAGAAAAGAAAACACACTACTGTAGCGTGAAAGATTGAAAAAAAGGAAAAACGTGAAGACACGAGAAGCACGGTGCCGTGGAGAGGAAGAAAAAGAGAGAAAGTGCATTGTAGTTGGCTCATCATCAGATGGGTAAACGTTTTCCATTTATCACAAAAATTTAGTATGTTGTTCTTAATATTGAGCTTGATATTTTGATATAGCCTGTTAATTTTATTGCCTTCTCTAATAGCTATTTTGTGATATTCACATTGTGGAGTTATATGGTTGTGTATTGCCCATTAGATAAGTGTTCTATTGATTGTTGAAATTTCCTAGTGCTACTAGGATGACTGGTTGTATCCCCATTGATTCATAGTGAAGATTTTACTAGACTAGGTCCTATGGGTTTTTTGTCCCTCTAATAGGGGGTTTTTCCACGTTAGAACTTGCAATGTCTTCTATTTTACTTTTTCTTCCAGATTTATTACACTACCTAGAGTATTTTTTATATTACCTATTTAACTGCATAGGTGTGGGAAAATATTTGTTGCTTTCACTATTGATAACATGTTCATTCCTAAGGTTTCCCTAACGAAGTTGTACCAGAGCTTTGATTTTTTTTTATCTATGTAATTTAAATGGAGGAATATAAGGGTCCAAATAAGATCAAGTTGAATTCTAAAAATTAATCTGTTTGGAAGACTCTCACGGAAGATATGTTGTACAGTAACGGTTTGTATGATCGTATTGAGAAAATAATGTAGGCCTACTGATAAGTTTGATACTGAATGGAATAGAATGAATAGGAAAGTTGTTGCTTTGATTAAGTAGTGGTTAGATCTTAGTGTGTATCCATATATTAACAAAGAAACTAATGCTCAGAGCATGTGACAGAAATTGACAGATTTATATTAGGGAAAAAATGTGCAAAATAAGGCATATTTGATTCAGAAACTAATAAATATGAAATATAAAGAAGGTGATTCAATGCTAGAGCATTTGAGTAGCTTCCAGCAGATTGTCAATTAGCTGAAAATCAATAAGATCACATTATCTGATGAGTTGCAAGCATTGTTATTGTTGAGTTCTTTGCCTGACAGTTAGAAGGTCCTGGTTGTGACATTGACTAACTCAGCTCCAAATGGGAAGTTGACGTTGTAAAGAAATCACGTTGAATAAAGAAGCCAAAAAAAGAGAGCAAGGTTTGATTAGTGCCTCCACCCAGTCAGAAGCACTTGTTGTAGAGTCACCAGGGAGAAGCCAGAGTAAAAGACCTCACAAAACTAACGAATCAAAGAGTCGTTGCAAGTCAAGGGATAAGTCCAAGACAAGAAAGGATTTTAATTGCTATCATTGTGGCAAGTTAGGACACATCAAAAGGCATTGAAGGTAATTGAAAAGAGAGAAATCACGAGAAAAAGATGAAGACCAAAAAGTAATAATGATAAAGATACTGCTGCTACTGCATATGATGCTATCCCTGTTCTAAATCATGAGAACTTCATAAATCTTGCATGTGATGATTCTAGTTAGATAATGGATTATAGTGCCTTATGTCATGTTACTCCTAGACATGAGTTTGTCTCTACTTATACTGCCAGAGACTTTGGCAGAATAAGACTAGAAGATGAAGGGATATGCAAGATTGTTGGTATGGGAGATGTGTGGCTTGAAACTAACTTGGGATGCAGATTACAGCAAAATAATGTTAGGCATGCGCCTGATATGCATCTTATCTTGATGTTAATCAAAGCATTGGACAGAGAAGGCTACTACACTATGTTTGGTGGTAGGAAATTCAAAATCACCAAAGAGTCACCAGTTGTTCAAGAAAAGATAGTAGTTTTATTGCTTTCTACCAGTTACCAGGAAAGTTGTGTAAAGAGTAGGTGAATGTTGTTGATGATTCCTCTTTAGACTTGTGGCATAAGTGTCTTGACCACTTGAGTGAAAAAAGTCTTGGCATTTTAGCCAAGAATCAGTCTCTTTCGATAAAAGGTATATCTCTAAAGACTTGCACTCATTGTTTTGTTGGAAAGTATGCTAAAGTAGCTTTTCATTACTCAAGACCTCATAGGAGACCACATGTACTAGATTTAGTTCACACTGATGTTTGCACTATGGATATAAGAACACTAGGAGGTGTATCATATTGTTTGACTTTTATTGATTACCGTTCTCAAAAAGTGTGGCCTTTTGTATTGAAATCTAAAGACCAAGTGCTTGAAGTTTTCAAGAGCTTCCATGCAAGTGTTGAAAGAGAAAAGGGAATGAAACTGTAATGTGTCTGAGCAGATAATGGTGGAGAGTACAGGGCTCCATTTGAAGACTATTGCAGAGAACATGGGATCAGGCTTGAGAAAATAGTTCCTAAGACTCCTCAGCATAATAGAGTTACAGAGAGAGTGAACTATACAATCAATGATAAAATCAGGTGTATGCTCTCTCATGTAAAGCTGTCCAAATCCTTTTGGGTGAAGCAATGAGAACTACAGTGGATTTGATCAAACCTTTCTCCTTCAGCTCCTCTAGATGGTGATGTTCCACAGAGAGTATGGATAGGGAAAAATGTCTCATACAGTCACTCGAGAGTGCTTGGTTGTAGGGTCTTTGTTCATGTTCAAAGAGATGAGAGGTCCAAGCTTGATAAGAAATCTAAGCAGTGTATCTTCATGGGTTATGGTTACGAAGACTTTAGTTACAGGTTATGGGATTCGACGAGTAAAAGAATAATCAAAAATCGAGATGCGATCCTTCTTGAAGACCAAACCATTGAAGATTTTGAGAAGTTAGATAAGCCAATGTCTGTTACAGAATTAATAGTGATGTCAAGCTAGAGTCTCCTCCTAGTACTCCTGTTGATGGGAGAGATGTAGAGGTTAATAATGGGAATACATGTGATAAGCCTACACTTACTCTTGAGGTGCCATTTGATCAAGTTCCACCAGAACCATTAGTTGACTCACAATTGAGAAGATCTACAGGAGACCATCAGGCATCGAAGAAATATCCTTCAAATGAGTATGTGACGATCTCTAATAGTGAGGAGCTAGAGAACTACTAAGAGGCTATTTCCGATGAGCACAAAGGCAAATGGTTGAAGGTCATGCAAGAGGAAATGAATTCCTTGCATGGAATCACACTTTTGATTGGTGAAGTTACTAAAGGGTAGAAAAACACTAAAAAATAAATAGGTGTTCAAGCTGAAAATTGAAGATAATGTCTCATAGCCAAGGAACTAAGCAAGATTGATTGTAAAAGGTTTTGAGCAAAAGAAAGGAATTCATTTTGAAGAGATTTTCTCACCGGTGGTGAAGATGTCCTCTATTCGAGTTGTGCTTATTTAGTAGCAAGCTTAAATTTAGAGGTTGAGCAGCTTGATGTGAAGATTGTATTCCTTCATGGTGACTTGGAGGAAGAAATTTATATGGAATAACCAGAAGATTTCAAGGTTAAGGAAAATGCGTAGCTTGTATGAAAATTGAAGAAAAGTCTACATAGCCTCAAGCAAGCACCAAGGCAATAGTACAAGAAATTTGATTCTTTCATGATGGATCATGGGCATAGTAAGACTACTTCGGACAATTGTGTATTTGTCAAGAAATTTTCTGATGGTGATTTCATAATTCTCTTACTTTATGTGGATGGCATGTTGATTGTTGGTCATGGCAAGCAGAAAATTCAGAGTCTTAAGAGTGACTTGAGCAAGTCTTTTGCTATGAAGGACTTAGGTTCTGCAAAGCAAATCCTTGGCATAAGGATCACTCGTGACAGGAAGAATGGTAAGTTGTGGCTATCTCAGTAGAAGTACATTGAGAAGCTATTGGAGAGGTTTAACATTAGTAATTCAAAGTCTATCGGTACTCCACTTGCTGGCATTTCAAGTTGAGTTCACAGCAATGTTCTACAAGTGATAAAGAAAAAGAAAAGATGAAGAATGTTCCATATGCGTCTGCGGTTGGTAGTTTGATGTACTATATGGTATGTACTGGGTAGGATATTGCTCGTGTTGTTGGTGTTGTTAGTCAGTTTCTCTTTAATCCTGTTAAGGATCATTGGCAAGCTGTGAAGTGAATTTTTAGGTATCTTTAAGGCACTTCTAGGGTTTATTTATGCTTTGGTAGTGGTCAACCTGTGTTGGATGGTTACATAGATGAGAATATGGCTAGTGATCTTGATTCTAGGAAGTATACTTTTGGTTATTTAATGACTTTTGCAAGGAGAGCCGTGTCATGGCAGTCCAGACTTCAAAAATGTGTTGCTTTGTCTTCCATTGAAGCTAAATATATTGCTGTTACTGAAACTTTAGAAGAACTCTTATGGATGCAGAAATTTCTACAAGGGTTAGGCCTTAATCAAGAGAAATTTGTGTTATTTTTTGATAGCCAAAGTGCTATCCATCTCAGCAAGAACCCAATATTTCATTCCAGGTCGAAGCGCATAGAGGTGCGGTATCATTGGATATGTGAAGTGCTAAAGATGAAGTTGCTTTCATTGGAGAACATCCATACCAATGACAATGGTTCAGATATGATGACTAAAGCTTTGTTGATGGTGAAGTTTGTTTCTTACAGAAAGAAGGTGAGCTTAGTGGAGTAGCACATGCCCACTTGAGTCGGAAAGGGGGAGATTTGTTGATGGGCTTCCTCCTCATGGGGGCCCAATAACTTGGAAAGAAAAAAAATGAAAAAGAAAAAAAAGAAGAAAATTTAAAAAAAAAGACAAAGATAAGAAAACACGCCACTATAGCATGAAAGATTGAAAAAAAGGAAAAACATGAAGACACGAGAAGCACAGCGCCGCCAAGAGGAAGAAAAAGGGAAAAAAGGGTAATGTAGTGGGTTTATCATCAGATGGGTAAACTTCCTCCGTTTATCACGAAATTTAGCATGTTATTCCTGATATTGAGCTTAATATTTTGATATAGCTTGTTAATTTTATTGTCTTCTATGGTGACCATTTTGTAATACCCACATTGTGGAGTTATATGGTTGTGTTCTAAGAAACATGGACACACCGACTTAGTAGTGTGTCCATGTGTCGGACATCAACACCCACACGACACATGTTGGACATACATCCATACGTGTCCAATTAAAAAAAATATTTTTTTTGTACTCGGACACGCACCAGACATGACTAGACACTACTCTAATTCACTGTGGATATGGTTTGGACACAAAAAGTAAAAAGAAGAATTAATTAGGTAAAAAAAATCATACAAACACGATAAAAAAATCATACAACAAAATAAGAAATATATATATATATATATACCGTGTTCGTATCCTGTAATTTTTTGAGTTTGGTGTGTCTCTGTGTCCATATCAGTGTCTATGCTTCATAGGTTGTGTTTTGTCAATTGGATGAGTATTATGTTGATTGTTAAGAATCCTAGTGCTACTAGGAGGAGGACTAGTTGTATTCTCATTGATTCATAGTGGAAGCTTTTGCTGGACTAGGTCCCATGGGTTTTTCGTCCCTCTAATTTGAGTTTTCCTACATTAAAAATTGTGATGTCTTCTATTTTACTTTTTCTACTAAATTTATTATACTGCCTAAAGTATTTTTTATATTACCTATTTAACTACATTGGTATAGAAAAATAGTTATTGCTTTCGCTATTAATAACAGGTTCATTCCTAAGATTTTCCCAACAAATACATATATAAACTTGATTTTTAAATAATTGATTATAAAATAAAATCAATTTTATGTAAACTTAATTATTGAAATAATTTAATCTTGCAACTCATCCAAATGCCCATTAATATTATTGTATTAGTTGTTTTTTAAAGTTTATATATATAATATACAACTATTTTAATTTAATTATCATAATCTAACTTACATGTAAAACATTTTGCCCCCCAAACATTTTCTTCAACTTCTGCCATCGATGATACACTGAAATAATTTTTCAATTTAGTCGAACTTCAGAAGCGTGATTCAATAATATATTTTAAAATTGGCTAGGCTTTATCTGCATGATACATAAAATTCCATTTAATTTCTTAATCATGAAAATAAGTTTGATCAATTTTCAAATGTATTTGACTACATTTTTAATTTTAGAAGTCACCAAATTTTATCGAAATGGTACTTTAAAATGTTTTGTTTAGTCCTAAAATTGCACAAATAAAACCTGATCACTTTTAAAATCATTTAACCATATATTTAAGTTTAGCTAAAATGAAAATCTATTATAATATATACATGAACTATGTTGGTTCTTTACGTCTAAAATTTGGTTAATTAGTTTGTGATTTTGTAAGCGGGAATTTCATGAGTCCTTAGTGGACAAATCCTGAAGGATCATTAATATGAGTTTTGTAGTACATAATATTTTATGTCAAGTTATTATTGTGAGGAATTGATATAAGTCGTTTATACTCCAAGCATAATTCACGATTATTAAATGAAAAACTAATTAATCAAATTTTAAACCCTATAAATCAAAATAACTCACATATATATATATATATATATATATATATATATATATATATATATATATATATATATATATTTCACTGCAAGAAGTACTTGGGTTATTGAGAGATTTTACTATAGAAAATAAGGAATCCAAGCAAATTTTTTTTTTTTTTTTTTTGTTTTCAGTCATTATCGACAGATTTCCCTTCGATAATCTGTCGATAAACTCTAAGCCGTGGAAATATTGGCGCTCGAGTTATCGACAAAAAATCCGTCGGTAATTAATTTTATAAACTCTTTATTCAAAATTTATTTTACCGACGGATTTTCTGTCAGTAATATCAAAAAATTAATTCGAAATTTAATTTTACCAATAGAAAATCCACTAGTATAAACTATAAGGATTATAAAAATGTAAAATATAGTTATTACCAATGAAAAATCCGTTGATAGTTATTTTTTTAAAAAATTTTAGAAATTAATTTTACCGACGGAAAATCTGTCGATAACCTATAAGGATTATAAAATGCAAAATATAATTGTTACTGATGGAAAATCTATCTGTAATAATGGAAAAAAATTAATCAAGAATTGTATTTTACCGATGAAAAATTCATCAGTAATTATTTTTAAAAAAATTTTATTCAAAATTAAAATTATCGACCACAAATTCATCAATAGTTATTTTAAAAAAAAAATTTGAAATTAATTTTACTGATGAAAAATCAGTTGATAATAATGAACAAAATAATTCAAAATTTAATTTTATCAATAAAAAATCTGTTAGTAATTAGTTTAAAAAATTTTATTTAAAATTAATTTTATAAATAAAAAATCTATCAATAATTATTTAAAAAAAAGATAAAAATCATTAATGATTACAATTTTCCATTCATAATTTAAGAATCCGTTAATAACAACTTTTTATCATACCACTGGCTCCCCTTCCTTATCCATTTCTCTTCTCAACCCCTTTCTCTCTCAAATCCGTGACCACCCCCGCGCTGGCCGCCCACCCGCCGGTCCCCCCCTGACGCCACCACAGATCTCCCCTATCGGCTACAGCAATGCCAGCGGTCTCGCTCGCAGCAACGGCCAGCAACCGCCCCGCAGCAAAGCCCGCCGTCTCGTAGCTCGCAGCGCCCGCCGTCCCGGTGGCGGGAGCACAAGACGATGGCTGTGGTGATGGCGTGGAAAGGCGGCGCGGCAGTTATGGCGGAAGAGGAAGGAGGAAAGAAAAGGGAACTAGCCCCCCTCCACATGGTGGTGAGAGTGTCACTGGTGGCAGCCGTGGGAAGAGGAGAAGGCTGCCTTGGGGAACCATGGAGGACCGATCTAAGAGGAGCGTGACCGGCTTGGGGTTTTTCGTGGCTGAGGAAGGAGGCTCTTCGTGGCTCTTTCTTCTGTTTCAGCTTCCTTTTATATTATTTTTTTGTGGACTTTGGCTGTTGAGTTTGGTTAAATGTTTTGTTTGTGGGTTGAGCATTATTCTGGACTTGGTTGGTTATGATAATGTAGGAATGTTTGGTTTGATTGATTGGTTTCTGATTTTGGCTGTTATTTATGGATTTGCTTGCGCTCTGGGATGAGGGGAGATTGGGTGTTGTGTGTATATATATATATATATATTTGGCTTTGGGATGCATAGAGGCTTGCAGTGGAACTCCATTGTTGTGGATTTGGGAAAGGAGAACAACGAGAGTATTGGTTTGGGGATGGAAGCTGTGTGGGTGAAATAGTGATTAATTCACCTCTTTGTGAATGTTTCAGACTTCTCCCTCTCTGGTTCTCTCTGTATCCCCCCTTTTTCTGCTGCTGCTGCTGGTCATATATATAGTTGTTCGTTGATCACTTTTACAGCTTAGCAGTAGGGATTCCAGCTCACCCCGAATCTGTAAAGAACGAAAAACTTATCATTTTGCAAGGAGTGGGGAAGAACCCATATCATTATGTCCTCCATTTCTCTTTATTTTCCCATCATCCCATTATTACTTCACATGTATATTCTGGCATAGAAGGGATAGGAGCCTGTGGATCGCTCTTTTGTTCCTTTGACTTCTTCTTTTTTTTTTAGAATGGAAATGGGCTGAAAGTGATGGGCTACTGTTAACGGGTTCTTGACCATAACACAATGTTGATGCAAAAGTAAAGCAAAGAAACTTGATTTTTTCCCTTTTGTTTTTGTTTTTGTTTTTGTTTTGGTTGATGAAGGAGTAGATTGCTAAGAAATGGCGTGCAAGAAGATCAGAGAATATGACTCCAACAGATTGTTGAAGGAGCACTTAAGGGGCTCTCTGGCAAGGAGTTGCGATCAAGTCCGCACAAGTAAGTAACTCTTAACATTGGTTTTCCTTTACTTCAATCTTTTAAGCTGTTCTTTCGCTTACGCTTATATCAATATGATTTCTTTCATCTATCATGGCTCACTTAGTAGTCTAACTCTGTCTAGTTGACCTCACGTTGGATTTATTCTTGAGCTTGTTAGTTCTTGTTTGACAATAGGATCCCATTGTAATTATCTCTATGTTTTTCAATTATCTCTACGATTTGGCTATTCTCTGTGGATTGAGAGTAGCTCTCTTGTGGATTACTCAATGAACTTGTGTTTGATAGTTATTCAGTATTTATGTTTTGACTAAACTTGATTGGGATTTGTTTTGTACCAAAAGAAGCTTAGATTCATTAAGTATATATTTTTAAATGATTAATGATATAAAAAAAAAAGTTTTAAAACTTTGTGACGAGGTATTCAATTTGTGTAATACACTTACAACTTCTAAGCTTATAAATTAATATTGCTTTAGAGGCTCAAAATCATTCAATTATTTTGAAATATCTCATTTGATATTGGTACTTGTCTCGCATAGGTCCAAAGATGCGAGGGAGTTCGTGTGCCAAGATGAAGAATATCTAGGAGGCATGCATGGTGGCAAAGATGATGGGACTTAATTGAGGAGTTTTGGACATATCTACTATTTTTATTTGTTTTATTAGAATACAATGTGGTGTTGTATGATGGTATTAATACCATTGATGTCATCTTGTACTTTTGTGTTTCTTTTAATTTAGACTTTGTGGAAACTCCCCTATATTTATAAGGGCGGCTTGTTGCATTTGTATTTATTTTACATTTCAAATTTAAATTTGTTGTGTTTATTTATTGAGTATTTTTTATAATTTATTATTATTAAATATGATATATATTTATAATTATCGTTAAATAAAAAATGAGCCCTTAAATATTCAGGTAACATAAAAATTACTGATTATTTATTTTTTTCAAAAAAATAGTTACCGATGGAAATTCTATCAGTAAAATACAAAAAAAATCAAGTAATATACATTTTACCAATGGGTTTAATAGAAAGGAAAAAGTAAAATTCTAAAATATTATCGATGAATTTTCCATCTGTAAAATAGAAAAGAAAAATAAAATTTTAAAACATTATCGATGGATTTTTTATCAGTAAAATAAAAAAAAGTAAAAATAAAATTTAAAAATATTATTCAAAAAAAATCTGTTAGTAAATTTTAAAAGGGAAAATAATATTTAAAATACTAAATATTACCTATAAAAAATCTATCAGTAAAATAAAAAGAAATAAAATTTAAAATTTTAAAATTTATAATTACCGACGGAAAATTCATCAGTAAAATATTAAAAAATAAAATTAAAAAAGTGGCAAATTATCAATGGATTTTTCATCGATAAATTTTAAAAAACAAAATTTTAATTAAAATTTTACCTACGAAAAATCCATCAATAATTAATAAAAAATCAGTCGGTAAAAATTTCTATTGATGAATTTTCTGACGATTTTGTCACGCTCATCATCGACAGATTTGTATGAAAAAATCCGTAAAAATCTGTCGGTAAAAATTTTCAACGAATTTTTTCTATCAGTAGTTATTTCTGACAAAATTATTACCAGATGATAAAATCCATCAATAATTTCATTGATAACAAATTTTTCCATCTGTAGCACAAAAAAATCCATCGATAAAACCTGTTGATAACAGTAATTTTTCTGGTAGTCTTTCAAGAATTGAAATCAACATTAACTTATGTGGAATGGTTACATAATTCATTCAGCTACTTTTGGCCATCTAATGAACTTCTCTTTCTATGGAACAAAACAAATCTCAGCCAGTAAGGCACGTTTGATTAGTCACTCTTGCAAAAAAAAGGAAAGGCCGCCCCATCATACTTTGATATTATGGTACAAAGGTGACAGTGACATGGAACCAATCAGGCCTAGAAGGTACATAAAAATGGCCGGCTTATGAAATATAATTCAATTTGGTGTTACTGGTGGATACATGAACCATCACATTGTCTTTGGGAATTATTAATTGAAGGAAGAGATCATGGGAAACGTATTTTATTTGAGTTTCTTCTAGTACATTGTTGAGGCGCTTTTGGCCTCCTGCACGGTGGATTTGCCTATGAGGAAAATGAAATTGTAGACGATATTACTGATGTTAATGGTGCTAAATATGCGAATAGCAAAATTAGGGGGCAAGAATCTGATTCATCTTACCTTCAACTCTTCCGTGAGACATAGTTAGAAGCAAGCATCAACTTGCACTTTCTCTTTTTGTGCATGGTTAATATAAAATAATTTTATACTATTATTCATCATAAATATGATCATAAATAATATATATATATAATCATAAATAATAATACATAACTGAATGATGTTGTTAAGCTCTTTTATATTAACTGTATAATAAAATTAAATTTGAATTTTAATACCTTTTTTTTATGTTCCTTTCATTGATAATTATTGGTTAGGAAGGAAATTAAGATGGAATAGCTTGAGGGAACACATTATATGGTTTCCTTTTCTACGTATATTCTATTTGGAGCAAAAGGAGGTGACGAGTTTACCCAAGATTATAAGGAGACAATGGGGTAATATTCGTGTGGAGAAAGCTACCCTCTGCAAGAGAATTTGGCAGCACTGAGAATCTTGCTGATGTTAATTGTGCTTATGAAAATGGAATTATTAAATTTTGTTTAGTTTGAGTTTTTAATTTTTTAATTTTTTAAAAATTATGAAAAAAAATTTGAAAATCTTGAAAACTCAAATCAAATAGCCTTTGTAGGACGGTGATGCTCCCTTGAGATCAATGTTCTTAGAAGGTGATGAATAATTTTATGGAGAAATACTTAGGCGCATCGAGAGAAAGAGAAAATATTTACTCTAATTCATTTATTAATTGACATATAAGTTTTATAGGTTATTATTATTTCCCGTGTCCCTATATTTTTAATGCAATAGCCGATTTATCAATTAATAAATAAAGTAGGATAAATATTTTATCTTACTATAAGAATACCTAAAAATTTCTCTATTATATGTATATAGGAACATGTGTGATTCAAAGTGGATGGTGAGTTGTATTTTATTTTATTTTTTACCTTTCTTTGAGGTCAATTCTGATGGCCATCCTTCTAGTTGGGTTCTCTGATACTGCCAGTCCATCCCAATTATGAAAGTTCCTTGTGTGGATTATCAAAACAGGAGATTAATTAACCACTAATAACCAAAGAAATCTGCGTCTTTTCTTCTTTTCTGTCCTCTGATTATGAAATTAACAACTATTGTTTTGTAGAAAGCCATTGTGGGCCTACTTGTCCTCTTTGCTTTCACATCTCCACATCTCACCATAAAGGTGCAATGACTTCACGTTTGTGAACTCTTGAAGTTGATTCAATTTGCAGGATAAGAATTTAAAGACCTTTTGTAGTATTGGGAGCTCAGGGCTACATCAAAGTACCGTGTTCATGTTCCACCTCACAATCTCATTTGCATAATGTGGTGGATCTGCACCGTGGAAAAAGAAAGCACTATTGAAGTGGACTCACAGTGCTGTAAGAACCACAAAACGCTTGCTGCAACTGCACCGCTTCTCTGACCCCAGTAAGCCAACCGCAAATAAATCCCTTCCAATTTTGTCCAGTTTGTATATACAGTTTTTTTTTCGAGTAAAAAAAAATCTATCTAAAGTCTAATGCTGCAAATTACATTCTTGAATTTTTCTATCTTTTTATAGCAAATTTTAATTAACCGAGATAAACTGTTTAAGGATATTTCTTTTTCTTCTAAACCTCAATTACTTTTTGTTTCTTTTTTAAAAGTAAACCATTTCCTAAAATCGAAAGGCACATATTAAAGGGTAAAAATATAAATTATTAAGTAAAATATAAAAATTTATCAAATGAATAGCACATTTTTTTTAGAGTGTTTGTTTTAAGTTTTGAAATATGTTTGCAAAATCAAATTTATGAGAAGAAAGATATTCCTGATAATGCTATTATTAGATAATTCAAAAAATTATTTATTTAGTATTAAATATTCTCAAATTTATTTATTGAAATTATAATAAAAAACTTAAATTTTATTTATTTTAAAATATATATCATAATTTTCAAAATATTTTTAACATATTTAATAATAATAATAATATTATTATTATTTTCATGACCATCATCTATAATGAAAATTAAACTTCGGGAGGAAAAAAAAACATAAAGACTTAACAAGTTTTTACGGTAAACATTGCCTCATAGTGACATTGCCTCATAGTCATTATTATAGTCCAACGTTGGGTCCCGTTGGTCAGAATATCCTTATCCTTATCCTATCAATGATTGAGTTGCGTTAACGTTTTTCTCAAGGAAAAAGAAAATACGAAGTTGATATTCGTTTTCAAAAATCAAAATCTTAATGAGTATGCAGTACAGTATAATATATGGGTAATAAGTTATATTAAATTTCTATCAAACAATATAATAGATTTAATTTTAGATATAAAAAAATAACATATTTACTTTGATATATAAAAATAAATAATTTATACACAATTATAAAATTATACCTTACTTTATCATTAAACGAATTTAAATTTTACAGTAACTATTTAAAGAGCAATATATAATTATATATGACTATATTTAATAAGTTCGTAGTATAAAAAATATCAAACGTTTTTTTTTATTTTCAGTACATTGTGATGCTGGGAGTTGAAAGTACAGCCTTATACCAACTGCTCAAAATTTTCAACGCTACACATTTCTAATGGCTTAAACCATCAACCTTCAACCCCCAAATTTATATAGTTTGTTAATATAATTATTAAAATAAAAGAGCTTTTATTAACATTTACCATCACATTATTCAATAGAATTAATATTTTATATAGTGTTAAAATTATTGACACTGTCATATATGGTACATTATTAAATTTTAGTATAATAAAGGTATTTTTCTCATATGAGTTTTTAACCATGAGCTTACTATCCTTAGCATTAATTTGAATTGTTATTTTTTTTAAAAAAGTAGAAAAGTGGTAGTTTCATGCAGGCCTCTTGGCAATCACAAGATAATATAGCTTTACTGTAATAGTATGGTATTGAATAAATATCTCATTCTAATTTAAATGTTTTATTTTTCAAATGTTAAATTATAGTAAGTTAACAGTATACACACTTTTTTTTTTATTTCATTTTATTGTATCTTTGATTTTAGAGTAAAACTCTATTTTGGTAATTCAAAAATACAATGGAGGGCAAATTAATTCCTTAAGATTTAAAAAATTTCTGCTGGTCTCTCACAATTTAAAAAATATATAAATTGATTCCTCCATACAGGTACATATAATTAAAAAAATATTGTACGTATTTATATGGAGGAACTAACTTATTTTCTTTTTTAAATTATGAGAGACTAATTGAAAACTTTTAAATTTAGTCTTAATTTTATTGTATAGTTAATTAGTGAACTACTATTTTTCTACATTATAACATAATTATGTATTATTTCATCATTAAAAATATTGAATTCTTACAATAATTATTTTTAAATTACACGTATGATTAATATATAATGAATTTAAAATATAGTTTTTATTAATAATATATTAAAATTAAATTCTTATTATATCATTTGTTTCCATGATAGTTTTCTATATACATCTAATGTACGTGACAAGTTTTACACCGCATAAGAAACAATCTCTAGTAACATTTTTATCCACTTTTAACTGTCTCCTTGAAAAATAGTTACGATTTGATAAATTAAAGAATCAATGTATCTAGATCCCCACTAAAAAGTATATTTATTCACAAAATTATAAATTGACAATTGACATTATATAAATTGACAACAAATTTCCAAATTGGAAGAAATAAATAGATATTGTACGTTGTATTATTATATATTCACAAATTATACTAAAATTGACAACAAATTGTCAATTTCTATTCTTTTTTTTTTTTTTTTTTATCAAAACTACATGCTTAGAAGAATTTGAAAAGTATAAAGGGCCACTGAAGCTAGGTCCCCACTAAGCGCTAATAATGCCTAATCTTAAGGCTCAAGGACTCAGTCTCATCCCAACAAATGTGAAAAAACTAAATATCTCAAATACTATTTATCATGATCAAAACCATTTAATAGTTATTAATACAAGATTTGTGTTAAGCAAACAATAAATAAAATGGCAAGCAACGTCACAAATGGGTTGTCAACTAACTCACAAAAGTAAAAGACACGTGAACTTGGCTGGCATGATACCATAAAATAATCGAAATTTTTATGTGTCCATTAGACAAGAAAAACATCACAAAAATGAAAGGCAATAACAATTTCCAAATTGGAATGATAAATTATAAATTATAAATAATATACATATTGAATAATGCGAAATAATTGAATGAGCAGCTGATTGATGAAAGCAGCAGAGGAAGAAAGGGAATTTTCAGACGTGTGTAAAAAAGTGAGACTGAAAGTGAAGCCCAAAGCCAAACATGGCGTGGCAACCACACTTTGTAGGGCTTATCATAACACGTGTCCGAATCAGAGTTAGCAAGGTCCTCATCCTCTTCGGAAATACAAAATGCCCTCAAAAAACACATAAACCACCTCATTCTTTTTCAAATTACTCAAACCCTCTCACCCTCTCCCTGATATCTCGTTAAGTTCTACTTCCTCCGTTTCTTATTATTAATGGTTGTGATTAAATATATTAGTTTTTTAATATATTAAAATAATATAATTGTTAAATAGGGAGTCCTAGCCCAGTTGTCTTTCACAGTAACTTTTCATAATTAAATAATAAAAAATATTATTTTAATTTATATTTATAGAATATATTTATATTTATTATTAAATAAAATATAATATTAAAATTAAATAAAATTTATATTCAATTTAATAATAAATATGAACAGGTGAGGTGATGTCCACCGAGTGAGGGAAAATAATTTTGCTCTTTACCAATTCACCCTCTTGTCATTTACCTCTCTCTACAAAAGGTCCTGTCGTCACTTGTCACGCACACAAACTCTCTCTCTCTCTCTCATCAATTTGGGGTGTGGCAGTTTTCCAAATCCCTTTGTGAGCGGATCCATTTTTTCTTCTTCTTTTAATCGTTTCTTATCTATGTCAGTTTTGAATTGTGGGCTTGGTTTGTATGCTGGTTACCGTACCAATCCACTCTCAGACTTTGTTGTTGTTGTTGTTGGCTCCTCCTTTTTCAACGAGGAATGGCGGCAAAGAAGGCGAGTGAGGCATTCTCGAAGAGCTTGATCGAGGAGGTGCACAAATGGGGTTGCATGAGGCAGAATGGGGTGAGCTTGAGGTACATGATGGAATTTGGGTCCAAGCCCACCGACAGGAACTTGCTCATCTCTGCTCAGTTCCTTCACAAGGAGCTCCCCATTAGGATTGCCAGGAGGGCTATTGAGCTTGAGAATCTCCCCTATGGTCTGTCTCAAAAACCTGCCGTTTTGAAGGTAAATCATTGTTTTTCGCTTTTTTACTTTACAAAATTACCAATCTGGGTCCCCGATCAAAATACGGGGACAAAGAAATTCTTCAGGACTTGAAACCCACTGGAGATCTCTTACCGTCCAAAACGTGAAAGATTATGCGACTGGTTTCGGAAGACATCTTTCCAGTTTTCAATTCATTTCCTCTTTTGAGAATTTCATAAAGGAAATAGTGGAAAACTGGAAATGAAAATTTGAAGACTTTATTTCGTAGTTCGCACCCTTTTATTCAAGAAATTCTGAAATTTTTTTTTTTTGGAAATTAACTGAAAATGGAAAATTAAAATTATTTGTGTGTTTTTGTTTCTTCTTTTTTTCACCTGTGGTGGGCCCTGTGATTTCATTCCTTTTACCTTTGAGGATAATTCTCTGATCATTTGATCTTATCTGGTTTTGAGGCAGGGAGCTTGGTTTATCTTACAATTCTTTTAGTATTATGATTCTTAAGATATTTAGGAGTTGACTAGCTTTTAAAAGCTAGTATTTTTTTTAACAATAATAAAATATGGTTTGTGATTAGTATTAAACGTATAATAATGTATATTCCTGTGTGTAGTGTCTGGTGTGTCATGCTTGTGGATAATCTTGTCACGTTAAACAGTCTTGGCAATTGGAATATAAGCATGTGACAATTCTGTTTTATTTCAGTGTGGGATTTATTTATTTAGTTTCTCAAGTGTTAGTCAAATAATGTTAAGAGAAGAAAGAAAAGGGTGGAAAACCTATTGGGTGGAGGTCAAGACTCGAGTGATTTATAGCTCTATCATACCCCTTCGCACAAAACGGTTAATGGGAGAAAAATCTTCCCATGCGCTGAAATTATTATTTAATTGGAAGGATCAAACTTAAAAAGATCATGTCAAGAACCAACTCAATGAAAAAGTTTAAACTTTTAGCAGGATCGATTGATGGTTCTTGGCATTTTAGGTCTTGAAGAATTTGATCGTCTGGTTTAAAATTTGATATTAAACATTTTCTCTCCCCAGCTTGCTACAAAGGAAATGTGGTTTAATCACTACATGTTAAGGCAGTATCATTTCTCAACTCATATTCTTCTGCACACGTTTTTTTTTTCTTTTGCAACATTTACTTCCAGAATGGAGGAGTTACATACTATTGAATTCCATGATTTTCGATGGTGGCAAATATCATTGTGACTGAATGTCAATCTGATAATCTTTAGTTTATGATGCTCTTGGAGTAATTTAGGTTGTGATGGTGTGCTTTATGGAGATTATAGCAACATGAGGGAGAAGAACTTGGTTTAAATTAAATCGATGTTTTGTATATGTTTATTGAACTCTTGCTACATTTTTGTGTGCTTAGGTTAGGGATTGGTACTTGGATTCTTTCCGTGACCTTAGATCCTTCCCTGAGATCAAGAATATGAGTGATGAAAATGAATTCACTGATATGATTAAGGCCATCAAAGTGAGGCACAACAATGTGGTACCTACAATGGCCTTGGGTGTTCAGCAATTGAAGAAAGGTATGGATCCAAAGATTGTTTATGAAGACCTTGATGAGATTCACCAGTTCCTTGATCGCTTTTACATGTCACGAATTGGAATCCGAATGCTTATTGGTTAGTTCAGAAAAAACACTCTGCCTGCTTTCTATAAGAATAAGCATTTTATTTGCTGCTAATATAAACCCTCACGTCTGTGTGTGTTCACTGTTTTATGGGATTCAGGGCAGCACGTTGAGTTGCACAATCCTAATCCTCCTCCACACACTGTGGGTTATATACATACAAAAATGTCTCCTGTGGAGGTGTGCAGGAATGCCAGTGAGGATGCACGCTCGATATGTTGTCGTGAATATAGCAGTGCCCCTAATGTTCATATTTATGGAGATCCTGATTTTACATTTCCGTGAGTTACACAGTTCTTACTTGCATGAATTCATTTGCTTTTGTTTTGCTGTCATTTGTTTGCAAACAAAACCTTTACAAACTTAATTCTCTCTCCTTATGCTTTTCTTTTCCAGTTTCCAGTGCATATGTCTTGTTTATGCTAGGAATGGTTATCTCATTAGGATTTGTAATTATAGTTAAGAACTTATATTTTGTTCTCTTTCTACATAATTCCTGTATGTTTTTCATGACAGGTATGTTCCAGCTCACTTGCATCTTATGGTATTTGAGTTGGTTAAGAACTCACTGCGTGCTGTCCAGGAGCGTTTTATGGATTCTGACAAAGTTTCCCCTCCCATTAGAATAATAGTTGCTGATGGAATTGAGGATGTTACTATAAAGGCACTAGTTTGTATAGCTTTTATTATGCAGTTGTTGATACTTTTTATCTCCCCCTTTCCTTGTCTGGGATTTTTGGTCTTTGTTGGGGGGATTTTCACATGGCCTTGTGAAGATGCTTTGTTAAAGCAGTTGATCTATGTGGAATTGTAGGTTTCGGACGAGGGAGGTGGAATACCAAGAAGTGGTCTGCCAAAAATTTTTACATATCTATATAGTACGGCCAGAAACCCATTGGATGAGCATTCAGATCTTGGAGTAGCTGATAATGTGACAATGGCTGGATATGGATATGGGCTTCCTATTAGCCGCTTGTATGCTAGGTATTTTGGAGGTGATCTTCAAATAATATCTATGGAAGGATATGGTGAGTACAGTTAGTATTATTTCATCTCATATGCAATTTTTTCTTTTCAAATTTATTTCCTTCTATTATTCTACTACTGTAGCACTTAGAGCTAGCAACATTTCATCTTTCTTCTCAATGTAGAACATGGAGGGGTTTTGAGATATGAGATCTGATTTCAACTTGATATGATGCAACTGTGCAAACTTTCATGGCTATTTTTTTTAATGTCCCAAGAGCTTTTGAAGTTATTCAAGAATAGTTAGTGCTTTCATTGAATTATCAAGTGAATGTTTTTCTCCGCTACGTGTTGAATTATTAGTCATTCGGTTGTTGTGAGGCTCTACTTTGCTATAGGGTGTTTTGAATTTTTTAAGGGTAAATTATACTTACCTCCCTTGAGGATTGGTGAAATGCAACCCGCATCACCTCTATTTTCAAAATTGCACAATAGGTCCCTGAGGTTTGGAAAATCATACATTGGCCTCCCCTAAGGCTATTATAATTTGGGAAAATTACACTCATCTCCCTTAAAGTTTGGTAAAATACAGCCTGCACCCGCAATATTCTCAAAATCTACATACCAATTTTGTGAGTTTTGGAAAATCCTATACTAGACTATCCTAAGACAGTTATAGTTATTGAATTGATAAAAGCACATGCCCTCTTCCTATTTGCACATAGAGGATTGTTGGGCATTCCAAAGGGGCTAGCAAAGGGGGTTTGCTCAATTTTTGAAATTTCTTCTTGTTGCATTCACTTGATTTTATTAGGTAAGGCAAACAAAAAAAAGGGGGAATTTTTTTGTATACTCTCCCTCCTAACCCCAAAGTAAGTTATCGCTCTAGGTGTTGTTCTCATTGATCTTCGTTCTGTGTTCGTCTCCTCGTCGCTTGAACGATCTGTCTCACAAGATTATCTTGCTAATGAAAACAGGTTTATGACAATCTTAGGGGAGGTTAATGTAGGATTTTCCAAAACTCAGGGAAATGACGTGCAAATTTTAAAAATAGAGGGGGGTGTGGGTTACATTTCGGCATTTCGCCAAACCTCTAAGGAGGTGTGTATAAGTTTCCCAAATTATAATAGTCTTAGAGGAGATTAGTGTAGGATTTTCCAAAACTCAGGGACTTGGCATGCAGATTTTGAAAATAGAGGGAGTACAGATTGCATTTCACCAAACCTCAAAAGAAGTGAGTGTAATTTTCCCATTTTTCAAGTCTATTTAGCACTTTGGTACCCAGAGCATTAAGAGCTACCATCTCAGTACATGTTGTCAAAGGGCATCCATGGCAGTGCCATGGTCTGTTGGATTGTGTCCTCCCCACCATGGCGGTCTTAAATGGTAGATCTTTGGTCCACCACTGCCATGAGTTGCCATCCGCCATTTGGCAACTATCTCTCGGATTGAGTTTAATTGTATATTATCTTATAGATATTATATCACATTTGTAGAGTTATAGTCTTTGTGGATCTCTTCTGTTTAATTTTTAACTTTGCTTGCTTCAAGTTCAACTATCAAGTTTTCTGAAGCTGTCATTGGTTGTTTATTCACAGGGACTGATGCATATCTCCATCTGTCTCGTTTGGGAGATTCTCAAGAACCATTGCCCTAAAAGAAGGCCGTTTCCTATTCAGTCACACTGAAGAGTTACCAAAAGTAACTTGGAAGTAATATTGAGCTAGGAAAAACGCCAGTCATTGTCAAAAACGACTATTTGGTGTCAATTTTTTTACTTCTAATAAATTGGTAGTTTCTTGTAAATATTTCATTCGTACGTTGCGCTTGTGCCTCATGATCATGTCCCTTCTTTCTCTTTCAGCATTGGGAATTTGTCCTATTTATGTTTATAATTAATATGTTCATTTTATAAGAAATTCAAGCAGGTTAGGGATGGAAATACCTCACTTGATTTTATAATATAGATTAAATTATGAATTTAGTCTCTCAAAGATACATATCATGCCGGTTTAGCCTCTAAGGATGTGTTTGTGAATTTGGATTTCGAGGAAAAGAGCTCGAAGATCCAAACTTATAAGCATACCCTCAAGGCCAAAGTGTATGTTTGTTGGTTTGGATTTTAGAGGGGATGTGAGAGAAGGAAAGGGTTTGCATGAAAATCTGAAAATCTTATTTATTACCTATGAAGCATAGACACGGATATCGGATGCGATATGGACATGGACACACATACACACTAAATTCAAAAAGTTACATGACACGGATATGGTATATATATATATATATTTATTTTGTTGTATGATTATTATTTTTTTGGATTTTTTGGTTATGTTTGTATAATATTTTGTCTAATTAATTCTTATTTTTTATAATTAGTTTAAGAATTTTCAAAATGAAATGGTCCAACAATACATATGAAACTAAATAACTAGAGTTGGTTTTGGGCTCATGTTGGTAGTAAAAAGTTTTTTAAAAAATAAAGAAACTAACTTAGATATGTTTGCGATGTGTTCAAGTCGTGTCTACAGTGAATTCGAGCTGTGTCTGATGAGTGTCTGGCCATGTCTAGCACGTGTCTGAGTTCAGAAAAATTATTTTTTTAATTGGACACGTACGGATACTTGTCGGACACATGTTGTGTGGGTGTCGGTATCCGACACAGTGTTTGACACACACACACACCACTCTTAGGTCAGTCTCCTCCCTTTTAAAATTTAAATTCACAAATACACATTAAGATTTCTAACATTTAGTCCATAAAAGATACAAATGACATTAGTCTAGTCTTTGAAGATTTTCAAAATTAGTTCTTAAAACTTAAGTGCGAGTTCACTATGTAAGGTCTATTTGACTCCTTTTTATTTTATAAATTGATGAATACATTTAATATCACATGTGTTTTTTTTAAAAAATTAAAGTGATGTCAAATGCATATTTTTGGGACTAAATTGATATCAAAGATGTTTCGAGGGATTAAATTGAAGTCACGGATGCCTTTCAAGAGCCAAATTGATCGTTTACTTTAAAATTTACTCTGGCCAAGCTGCTGTCTCTGATGTGTAACATGATGCCTCTATCTAGAGTAGTGGGGTTGTAGTCCAGCAGCTGTCCAGATGAATTGCATCCAGGAAATTCAGGTTCCATGAATGACTTCCTGTCCCCCATATGCAATTTAAGGATGTTATTTGTGCGTAATAATTAAATATATAGGAGAGCTAGAAAGAAACAAATTTTGTATTCTCTCTCTCTCTCTCTCTATGGCTTCAATATGTCCTATTTTTATGTCTGAATAACATAACAATACTAATTAAACATGGTCACCGATCCAACATGATGACAAGAATTATTTATTTTTCATATTATAATAATCGTTTATATAAATTCTCACAAATTTTGTCCGAAGCAATCAACTACAGGTTTTCAATTGAGTAGTCAAACTCTCAAGTTCGTTTCATAGGAAATAATATTGAATATTAGTTAAATTAGTCTATTAAAGGATTAATGTGCTCAGTGATAAAAAAAATTAATATAAACAATGTTTACAACCTTTAAGAATTAAGTTAAGATTCATATATATATATATAGAGAGAGAAGAATTATGTTAAGTTTTCATTTTATAAGGTTGATGTATATGGCTTTTGTTTTTCGGGGATGAACATGCAGGTCTATTCTTTTCAGTTTTATTCTCGTGAAGATTCTTTACTAATGATAGTTGACAGAACATAACCAATAAAATGTTACTGTGTAAACATTAACCGTACCGAAACAAACCATGTGTAATCAGTAATACAATAAGTCAATAATTCCTTATCTTAGTAGAAATAATCATAATTGTTTCAAAGCTGTAATTGTTGTTGTACCTGCTGCTGCACGAATGAATTGTTTCATTCCAAAAGCCAGAGCAGATTAACATGGATGAAATTTAAAAGAGAATTTTATTTTGACTTCAGATGCCTTGCTTTAATTAGTGAAAAATAGCAAGACAGATTATTGGCAACCTACATGTCAAGCTCCTCCGATACGTCAACGCAACCGTCAACAAATATGTCACGGAATGAAAACTGAATCATCATCTTATTGCTGAATAGAAAGGAATATATATACAGCAGGGTTAGGTTAAAACGGTTAAGAGAAAAGAGCTAATCTCCTTTATCCGGCAGAGCTGGCATTGTGTTACTGATTGGCAGAGAAGTTATGCCAATCAACGAAAGAAGCCTCTTGAGTTCCAAGAAGAATATGACGTATTTATGACACTTACTCCCCCTTATTGATATCGGTAGAGGTATGAGAGTGAGGAAGTTGAGTCTTGGGTATATTGACCCTTTTCAAATTCTTAAAAGTACAGACATGTTAGCTTACCAAATAACACTACCTTCTAACCCAGTGTTATAAATTGCAGTTGCGGTCGTGGTTGTCGTCACTACGATTGCAGCTATTGCGACTACTACGATGTGGATTGTGGCCATTGCGACATGGTAAGAGGCATTTATGCCACTTATTTGACTTTTAAACCTTGGCCTTTTGCATGAGTTTTTAATGTGTTATTGAGGAAAATCATAGTGTTTCTTAACTTGCACCTCATTACACAATTTAAAGGAATTAATGGCTATTGCACCATATTTGGAATAATTAGGAAAGTGAACCTTGTTGCAATTAACTCGTCTCCTCGAGTATGATTTTTGTATATATGAGCATTGGATTGAGTGCAAACTGTCAAAAGAAGGATTGGAAACTCTCTAGAAGGAGCTTGGATTGAAAGGAAGAAAGGATGGAGGAGCTCACCATTCAGGTGAGCGCTGCAGCGCTCGATAGAGACGTGTGACTTAAAGAGCTTTGGATCACCCATTTTGGTGAGCGTTGCAATGATTGCGTGATGATTTTTTAATAACCTACTGATATGTTTTTGGGCCTACTTTGGTCCTTTTTTTTGAGGAATAGTAAACACGAAACAGAGGGGGCAGAACCAAAAACCTAGTTTTCGGTTTAGTTTTTAGTTTTGAACTCTAATACTCCCCCTTTCTCTCTAGAATTTCTTACTCTCTCTCTAGGTTTTGGAAGCTCCTAATCTTTGTTTTGGTTCCCGTTTGGGATTGTAATTTACGGCTTTCTTTCCATAACGATTGTGAAACTCCCCTTATGGAGGAATAATCTCTTTACTGTGCACAGGGATAACTGAGAATCAAGTTTGTTCTTGAGGTTCCCAATTTCAATTGCAGTTCATGGTTGGTTTTTCTTTCCCATTTTCTTTCTCTTTTTAATATCAATTGCGAAAATTATTGTGGTTGTGTTTTTAAGAGTTGTTGATTGTGTATTTGTTTGCGTGCATAATCTGGATACCATTGGGGTATTGGGTCAATTGATTTAATTAGATCCAATTGGTAATGGATTGAGATTAACTCTGTTAGGAATTAGACTGCTGTAATTGGTAATCAAATTGGCATAGGTTTATAGGGTCATGATTGTGATCACTAGTTCTTGTGTTAGTTAAACCCTTACCGGAAGTACGTTCGTATGATTGTTAAGTAGAATTGCATTGTCTTTTGTGTGAAAGCATAATTTACAAAGGTTATCACCACCATGAATTTATTCATTTGAACTGATAATAGAACAATTCTTGATCTGAAGAAATCCTTGTGCAGGCAATTTTCTCATTATAATTTCTTGATTTAATTTGATTGCCATTATTTTAAAAATCCCTAGTTTTCTTGAATCAATAAGAACACTTCCACGTGAGACGACCTGGATTGATTCCTAACTGCATTTTTGGTGTGATTTAGTTACTAAAATATTTTTAATTTGTTGCGAGCAGCGACACTTGCATCACAATGTGATTTTATTTTATTTTTCACAAAATGCAAAATAAAAAGAAGTACAATAATTGTAGCACTAAAATAAGAAGTCTCTAAAATATTTGATAAAAAAATACAAATTTTTCACATGTTTACAATGATTTTCATACAATAAAATTAGAATTTTTAAGAAAAAGAGAAAATTAACAACCAAAAGGTAAAATTAAAATACAACATCTCACTATTAAAAGAGGGAAAAAATTGATCCCGAAAATTGTCCCTTTTTTTTCAAAAAACAAGTGCTAAATTTTTTTTAATAAAAAGCATTACAGCCCACCAATTAAACAAAGGACCAAAATATGTATATATATATTCCCCCACTCAGAGTCCTTTGTCCAGAGTCTAGACCAAAATAAGACCAAAAAAAGTTTCCCATTGGCCCCACCTAGAGCTGAGTATACGGGCCGCGATCTGCCGACCAACCTGTTTAGCTTGCAACCAACACGGAAATGGACTAGAAAATTTTCAGCTCTCCAACCCGTGGACTTTTTTGGTCCACTCCGCTTAACTCGTGGGCTAAATGGGCCTGGCCCGCGAATTTGCGGACTAGTCCGCTAGTCCGCATATAATGCTACAGTTACACTCTAGTCTTGTCCGAGTTAAGCGATCTTGTGCCTTTTTGAGTTAAGTTAAGTGGTCCATGGACCCATTCTAATAAGAAAAGTGAAGCGGCCAAGCCCAAGCCTAAGGGGAAGTGTGGAACACTAACATAACACTAGGATTGCCTTACTTTCATTTCATCTCTGTTGCAATTTCCCTTCCATTCATACCAATGCCGTCGGCCAAGCCCCAAGCCCCTTCTCAGTTCTCATTCTCGTCTCTTGTCCTCCAATGGCCCTCGCCAACCGCTACCCTTGTCAAGCCTCCTCCAGCTGCCACTTCCAAGCCTCTTCTCACTCTTGTCTCTCAAGCGGTCTTCAGATCTCAGATCTCACTCTCGTCTCTCAACTATAGTCCACCACCACTGCCACTAATCCACTCTGCTAGTTCACCATCGAGTTGCTGCCAAGAGCCCTCTCTCATCGAGTTGCTGCCCAGAGCGCTCCGCTACTGAGTCGCTGTGTGGCTGTGCCTTGCCTTTCCCAGTTCGCTGCCGAGTTGCTGTGCCGTGTTGTCGCCAGAGACCATCGTGAGACACCTCTTCCGCTGCTGAAAGAAAGCAACAATTCACAGTTCCCACCCCTGTCTTTGTGATTATGAGTATAAGAGTATTATTATTTTTCATCCTTTTTTTATTTTTTAAATATGCTTTGTTTAGTTGAACTTGAATAAGTTCTGACTTCTGAGAATTAGTTATGGATTGTTCATTTTTTTGTAAAATTTGTGGCTTGAAATTTAAAATGTTTTTATTGTGATTATTTGGTGTGATTTAGATCAAAAATTAAATATGAATATGTCAAAGTCAACTAGGGTTTCCTCTACTACTGAAGCAAGTCTCATGAATTATGATCAACATGTTCATGTTGGTGTTAGTAGTGGTAGTGGTACGGGTGATAGTAGTCAATCTTCGCTCCTTGTTGAATCTGAAGCACCCATTCCAAATAAGAGAGCTAGAAGTCTTTCATATAGTATTTGGCAACATTTTGACAAAGTTAGGGTTGGTGAGGATGGGAAAGAGAGAGCACAATGCAAAGCTTGTGCGAATGCATACGTTAGTATTGGTATTAGGTATGGAACTTCAACATTGTTGCATCATTTGAATCAATGTAAGAAAATGCCTAGGTTTCTAGATAATGAGGTTGGAAAATTAATACTTGATCAAGCTGGAAAACTAAAATCTAGAAAGGTTGATAACAAACTTGTGCGTGGCATGGTTGCTATGCATATCATAGAGCATGACCTTCTATTTAATTTTGTTGAATATAGGAGGGTTAGGGAGTTGTTGAACTATCTAAATCCTAAAGCCAAGGTTTACTCTAGGTGTATGGTAACTTTAAATATGATTAATATGTATGAGAGTGAGAAGAAGAAGTTGAAGGAAGTGTTGTCTCACATTCCAAGTAGGGTATGCTTGACTTTTGATGTTTGGACTTCTTGTACAACTGAGGGCTGTATCACATTGACAGTACATTTTGATGAGAATTGGAAGCTTAATAGCAAAATTTTTAATTTCTCTTATATGCCTCCTCCTCACACTGGATGTGAATTATCTAAGGTTGTGTTAAGTTTTCTGCAAGAGTAGGGTATTGATGGAAAAGGTTTTCATTAACTTTGGACAGTGCTAGTTCTAATGACAATATGCAAGAAGTGCTGAAAGATAGGCTCTGTGACATGCCTAAGGGTTTGTTACGTGATGGTGAGTTTTTTCACATCTGATGTTGTGCTCATATTTTAAAATTAATTGTTCAGGAGGGTTTGAAAGCTACTAGTGCTGCTTTACACAAACTTAGAGAGAGCATCAAGTTTGTCAAGGGATTAGAGGCAAGAATGAATGCTTTGAAAGAAATTGTAAACAAATATGGTGTTGCTAATGTTGGCTTGCGTTTAGATGTATCTACTAGGTGGAACTCCACTTTTCTTATGCTTGAAAGTGCACTTCCATATTGGCGTTCTTTTTGGCAATATGCTTTGAATGAACCAAACTATAAGCATTGCCTTTCTAAGGAAGAATGGATAAGAGCTGGAAAAAAGTGTGAATTTTTGCATCCCTTTTATGTGATCACTAACTTGATATCTGGATCATCCTATCCAACATCAAATCTATATTTCAAACAATTGTGGAGGATTAAGTGTTTGCTAATTCAAAATGTGAGTAATGAGGATGCAGTCATTAGGGATATGGCTTCTAGGATGAAAGTGAAATTTGACAAGTATTGGAGTGATTACATAACGTACTTGCACTCGGATCTGTTCATGATCGTCGCATGAAGTTCACATTTCAGGAGTTTTGCTACCAAAAGCTCAGTCTTGACCCAATAGCTTGTCAAGAAAAGTTGAGTTCCGTGAAAGTTAAATTGACTATTCTTTTTAATGAGTATGTGCAAATATCTTTTGGAGAGTCGAGTAATTCTCAAGTTCAAAGTAGCCAGCCTCATGCTAATCAAGCAACAAGTGGAAATTTTGTTGGAGATCCATCAATTTCACTGTGGATGACATGGATCTAAGTTTCTATTTTTCACTTGTTATGTTTTCATTTTTGTGTTTGCTTTTTAGAGTTCTAATTGTTGTCATAATTTGAAAATGATATAGGAGTATATTGAATATGAGAATCAAAATGTTACTGAAGTTGGAAAGCCACAATTGGATATTTATTTGGATGAGCAAAAAATAGAGTTTCAATGTCATCAAAATCTTGATATATTGCATTGTTGGAAGGACAATAGACATCGATTTCCAGATTTAGCATTGATGGCTTATGATATTTTGAGCATTCCTATAGCAATTATGGCATCTGAATCTGCATTTAGTATTAGTTCTCGTGTTCTCAACAAATACAGAAGTTCTCTTCTTTCTAAAAATGTGCAAGCTTTGATATGTACTAGAAATTAGTCGCTTGGGTTTGATGTGCAAGGTAAATAATATATTTTCAATCCTTATCTTTTTCTTATTGTAATATTTTGAATAAATGTGATGGTAATTGTTTTGTATTATTTGTGTTGTGATTTGTAGAGCAAGAAGGGGATTCAAGTTTAGATGAAAAAGGCATTAATTCAAATGCACCTAGTGGTGCTTCAAGTGGTGTCATTGAATAAAGAATAATGATTCTAATAGTTTTAGACTTTTAGTGGGCTTTCAAAATATTTGTGTTCTTTACCTTATCTTTCTTATAAATGGGCTTTGCAAGGACATTATATTTTTATCTGTATTTTTAGGGATGAACTTTATTTTTGTGCTTGATGGTGATGGATGAACTTTGTAATAATTTAAATTTGATGTGCTAAGACTTTTGTATTGGTGAGTTAGTTTATTTTACTATTTTTGATATTTGTATTTGGTATTTGATCTGCTTATGTTTGGTGTTTGATAGTTAGTAGTTGTTTATTTATATTCTTTAGTAGTTTTAATATTTTTTATGATTGAAGGAGTTATGCATATTTGATTGTTTTGTAATTTATATGTTATTATTTTGAAAAAATTAACACTTGGATTTTAATATTTGTAGTATTTAGTAATTACTATTGTTATTTGTTTAAAATTTAAATTGGATACTGTAAAGAAAAATGTGTATATATATATTTTGTGAGGTAAAATATATTTTATAAATATAAATATATAATATAGGGTATTAAAAAATGTAAAAAAAATGAAAGTAAAAAAAAAAAAGCTGGTTTGTGGGTAGGTCCGTGATTTGGCATGTGGGCTTCTTGCTAGGCCAAAAATGAGGACTGGTTCGGGGACTTGCGGGTCTAGGCGGGCCAAACTTGGACTAGGCAAAAGGCCAGTCCATTTATGAAGTAGACCTGTCCAGTTCGGCCCGTTTAATGTTGGTCTGTCGTGGACTAGGCTAAATGGACTGGATCGGTTCGATCCGCATACCCAGCTTTAGCCCCACCCCACCTACCCCCAGTTCTAGCTTTTTCTACACACTTCAAGCCATCTCCTTCTTTGTGCTTTTCTTTCTTGTCTTCGGAAAAAGAACACAAGCAACTGCCCTAATTTCAGTCTTCAATTTTTTTAGAATAATCATGTCTCAACCTTCAATTTTATGCCATTCTCATCAATCCCTTAATATTATTTTTCCTTTCTTTTTGTATCTTCTTTTATTTCCATGTCTAATCCCTTAGCCCACCTCTAGCCTTCTCTGCTTCTTCTTTGTTTTGTTGGACTATTACAGCCATACCTTCTTCCAGATCCCTACTTTACCTTCCACCACCACATGTTGGTTAATGTTGTGCAAAGATGGAAATGTATAAATCGGTTAGATATTTAATTTTCATGTTCGTTGCAGGTTGATTATTGTCAGTTTCGGTCGCAATGCCGTTATATTGTAGATTTGTCTGTGATTTCAGCTCACACCGCAATTGCGGTCTAATGCAGTTGTGGATTCTAGTGCAATCACTATATTGTGGCCGCATCACCTGTTGCAGGCTGCAATTTGAATCAATGTTCTACCCTATTCAATCTCCACAATATCTTTCACAACTTAGAATCAAGTTCTTCAACCATAAAGTATATAGTCAAGTGAGGACTTGACCTTCAATCTTTCGGTTGTGAAGATTGTCAACAAAGGAACTAAGCAACTTAGGAATAAGTCTGTATTTTTGGGGGAAGTGTCATAGGGTAGTGGATGCTCAGAGGAGTTCATGTGGGAACTTGAAGATATGAAGAGAGATTACCTTGAGCTGTTTAGAGGTAACAAATTTGTATTAAGAACATCCCAAAATTTCCATTAAACAAATTAACTCATTTTCAGGATTAATTAGAATAATTAGTAAATTAATCATGGATTTATTTACTGATATTTTTTATGGAAGAATAAAAATTAAACTGCTTGTGACCTTAACTATGAAAAGATTTAATTATGTTCAACTCTGATCAATTCATGATACTCTAAAAACTTAATCATACCAGGATTACATTTAATTCATGATACTTTAAATAATTAGAAGAATCAAATCACAAAATATCACACTTGAATCTAACAATTAATGCGTTGGATTATAAATGTAGCGTTTGGTATATGTCTCTAGATAGTGGAGACAGAGATAGTAAAGACAGTGGAGATGGAGATTTAAAAAACAGTCTCTGTATCATGTTTGGTTGTAGAGTATAAGACATGATAACTGTCTCCATATTTTGTTTGAAAACACAAGGATAATACAATGATACATTGCTATATATATATATATACACCCTTGTTGGAGCATAGTTGGACCGTCGTTGGCAGCCAAACCCCCTAACACCACCGTCTTTTGTGAGGACATATTAAGAAATAAGAAATATGTATAGGAATATTATTATAAGGAAAAAATATTATATTTCTGTCTCCGTATCATGTCTCCACTTTTTGGAGGGACAGGACTTTTCTGTATTTCTATCCTAGGGATAGAAAAATTTTCTGTCCTCGTTCCATGTCTCCATCACCAAATAAGTTTTGTCTTCAATGTCTTCGTATTTCTGTCCCGAGGACAACTACCAAATGATTTAATCATATTATACCATATCTTATCTTTTTTTTTTCTATTATAGATGAAAACAAATAACAGACGCTAACCACGCAAATACCCACTCCCTAATATATCCTCACAAAGGTGAGGCAATAAAATAGGAGGATGAGTTTGCCAAAACCTAATAGTATCATCATTAGAACTATCCAACTTAGGCATTCCATCAGCACAGGAATTGATCTCATGAACCCCCATGAGAAAGGCGTACAACCTAGTCCCTTGTCAAAAGGTGATACACCTCCCTGAGGACATCAGAATACATATGGTGCTTGGTCCAAGAGTTGGATGTTCTGTCTTACATCCATATCTTATCTTAATTATGTTTGATGTTGTAAATATAGAGCATACATATCACGCATCATTAATAGAAAAGCAACCAAAATCTCTCCTTAATTAGCCCCTCTTGATCTTACCCCTGTCTAAAATAAGGTAATAATTTTTTAGTTGAAGGGTTGGCAAATAGTTAAGGAAAGTTCACAAATAATTTTGAATGCTAATTGATCCATATAATGAGGGGAAAATCCTTTTAGACCCTAGTGAAAGCCCAGTTTACTACAACTTCTCACATCACTCTCTCACTCTTAATCTTCACTCGTCATAATCCTAATTCTCGTTATCACCCAAAAATCACAAAGAACCTTGTCTCTTCTGCTCTTGGCCCTGATTCACCTTTTGGCTGGAGGAGGAAAGGCTTATTCAACCACGTAGAGATAATGATCCCAATAGTAGAGTTCTTCAAACCAAGGTAAGGTTCTTCTATTTTCTCTCCTATTGTGATATTTGATAACTCACTAAGTTGAGTTACATTTTATTTTATCTTAATTAGTGTTAGTCATTTGTTACTTTAAATTTAGTTGTCATTGTTGCTTAATTTGGTTGCTTTATTTGTTAGAATATCCCTAGCTAATGATTAGCTTTCTGACACTTTTGTTGCTTATTCTATATGTTATTTAATTGATAATTAGGTACAAGTAAGCATGAGGTATGGAATGATTAGGCCAATTCTTATTCTGGTGATGAAACGAGTTCAATAGTCAACTTTTATGCATTTTACAAGTTGGTGCTAGATGATTCAGCTCTTGAGTCAACATGAAAGTTGTAGCCCTTGAATTAGCTTTCTAATGTGTTTTGAATCATCTTATTTGAACTACTGTAGCTCATGCTGTGGACAAAACAGTGACAGAAGGTTGTGCTACACAAGAGGAATTTATTTTTTGCATGTGAGCTATACAATGTGTGTTAGTCACACTGTAGTGTGATTTGGTTTTCCTAGTTTTCCATTGATGCATCATAGTGCATGCTAGATGCTGAAGCATGACAGCATCATGTCAATAGCATATTATTGGGCCCAAAAGAGTAATTTTGACCTGGTAACCATTAATAGGCACTTAATGACAATCTCTGTAATCTCCAGAACCCTTGAGAAATATCTTTTGAAAGGATCACTCAAGAAAGATAATTAATTGTGTTTAAGTGTATTTTCTAAAGTTTAGGTTCATATCATGTATCTCGTGCTCAAATTCTTTAGAGTAATAATAATTTGACACTCAAAAAGTGGATGTCTATTCAAACACCTACTTTATAACCATTGGATGTGATGGATGTTAAGGATAAGTAGGGACTACTATCGCATCCAATGGTTATAAAGTGGGTGTTGAATAGACACCCACTTTTTGGGTGTCAAAATATCATTACACAATTCTTTGATGAACTTAATGAGAATGTTAAAATGTAACTCAAATTCCATAACTCTGTACAAAATATGATTATTTCTCATGAGTTTTGGACAAGTTTATTATATAATGTATCTTAGAAAGCAATTAGAGTTATGAGAAAAAAAATGTGCTTCCGAAAGTTAAAAGACACCACTAGAAGGAACTTTTAGAAATAAGAGATTTCTTTAGAAAGCAAATGTTGCTGATTATAACCAACACTCAATTCCTCAAGAAAGTTTCTTAAGCATCAAGAAAGTTGAATCAAAATCAGTCTCATATTTGAAAATCACTTTTGAAGCAAACACGGGTGCCACGTTACACACATGAAAAGAATGACAATATATCAATCCAATGAACCTAGAGGCACAATGGTAAGCTTTCATACCAACAATCAAGAGAATTTCAACAAACAAGACATGAACAGGTGCATAGCACATGAGGTAGAATCCACATACATGATGCATGGACCAAGTATAAAAGTCCTCCTAAGGTTAGTATTTGCCACTCATTCACCCAAGTGTTTGGGTCATGATGCACACTTAATCACCTCGAATGAAAATGCATTACCATAGGCTTGCCACGGGTCTTATTCTCCATTCGTCATACACACATATATACTGAATCAAGAGGACTTACCTTTAGTTGTAATGGGACTTAGGTGAAGGTGGGTAATTATATAGACCAGTGACGTAAACCTCTAGTCAAAGGAGAGCAAATGCATACACCAAAAGCGTAAATGCTTAAAGGTACACTTTGTCCAACTCAACACAACTACAGGCCTTTAATTTGCAATGTGGCGCACCTTTAACCAAACCTTTTCATAAATTTATTATTATTTTTTCTTTCAATCAACATTGCATTTTTTTTATTTCCTTTCCTTGGTGTTCCACTTGCCTTTGAATTTCTTTTTGGCCATTCATAGGTATACGTTGTTCATCCCCCACACTAAAATTAGGGCATGTCCTCATACACTTCCATACACTTATGCTAAAACACATATAAGAATTGCACAAATGTTTTCCTAAGCCTAAAAGATTGAGAATTTTCATGATTTTTCACTTTTGAGCCAAGGATGTGCTAAAATAAGAGAATAAGCAATAAGCCACAAAGGGGCTAGATAATGGTAACATGCAAAAGGTGGCTATATGGATAAGTGGCTAAAAATAAGAAAAATGCCTCAATTATATTCAAGCATGCACATGGAAACATATTTCAAACATGACCCTAAGCAAGGTCTAGAATGCAAATCCAAAGAGGAAAACACACATGAGCAAATAAGGATGACACATGATAGTCCAATCAAAGAAGCTCAGATATCATAGGTAAAAATGCATGTACTCAATCCAAATAACACAATGAATTACAAATTATGCAATACAAAATAAAGTTAATGCCAAGCAAGTCCATAAAAAGTGCATATGATGTGAGCCTATGCATGTGACTTCTAAGGTGCCAAAAGGATAATGTAAGACACAAATAAAAATGAATATGATGCAAGACTCAAACTAAAATAAGATGCATAAATTTAAAAGAGAAAAGTAAGAAAGCTTCTTCATGGTGGGTTGTCTCCCATCTAGCACTTTACTTTAATGTCCCTAAGTTGGATGGTCAAGACCCTCATGGATGGTGTGCAGCTTCAACCCACATAAATGCCATCTGAGCCCCTAGATCCATGGGGGCCTCATGGAGGTGCTACAATTGGTGCCCATCAATCTCACAACAGATCTTGGTTCTGGGGTTCTCCAACTGAATTGCTCTACTAGGGCGAACACAAGTGACCAAGAATGGTCCTTCCACTTGGACCTTGACCTCCCAGTCATCAGATTTACCCGAGGCTCATGCTGCAAGATGCTTTGCTTTTCACAGGGCTTCTTTTCCAATATGAGCTGATTAAGAAGCACCCTTGAAACTGATGACTGTTGCTCGAGTGGTGTACCTATATCTAAAATCTTGGAACATTGTAACACAGCAAACACATCATATCCAATGGGAGAAAAAAGTAGGAAAGGGGGATCTATGTCCTTACAAAGTAAACTACTACAAGCATCATCTACAAGGGAATCAATGACATTGATGGCAAACACATAGCATTTTGTAGGTAGAAAAGCATACGAGAAGGGGGCTTGAATCATGTTTTGCTTTTCTTTCCTTGATGGACTTCTGAAAAACTTTATAAAAAAAACTATCAAATTATGAACTTGAAGTGCAGGAAAAAACAATGTTAGTGACTTCAGAAAGTGAACTTTCTGAACTAAATATATAATAAAACAAGTAAAAGAAGGTTTTCTAGAACAAATACTAATAATAAGATAGATATGGAAATAAAATAAGAGATAAAGGAAAAACAAGATACTGCTCAAGAGTTTTTATATTGGTTCAGCCAACCTACCTACATCTAATTCTCAATAATCGTCGAGTTTCACTAAATTTTTCTCCAACCCAAGAAAGAACAAAGGTAGTCTTTACAGTAGCCTTCCCAAGCTATTTTCAGTGACCAGTTGTAACGCCTCGATTTTTCTATCTGAGAGAAAATGACCAAAATGTCTCTGAGGTCATTTTCTGTCTGGAATTCGAGGATAGCCAGCGCGACAGTCCTCGAAGGGTCAACTCAATGTTTGAAGGAGATTGGATGGTCCTTGAGTGATTTCGCAAATGAAAATCATGTTTTCTGCAGTTTCGGGTCAAAATGACCAAAATACCCCTATAGCATTTTTACGCGGGTAAAGGTGCCGTTCGAGTCCGAAACTTTCCCCAAAGGTTTAAAATAATATTTTCATATGTTTAAAAGTATCTGTTTAAGTCCCGGTGGTCCCGGGCAGTTTTTATACAAAATTACGATTTTACCCCTGGCATAGTGCCATTTGAGCTTAATGATGTAATTAAGCAAACCTAAGTAATATTAGGCTCTAATCGAAGATTAATTAATTTTCATAATTAATCTCGAGTCAAAATAAGTTATTAAAATTAATTAGAACCTAAGATTGCTTAGATTAAACTCAAACCCCTTTTTTTAAAAAATACTTAAGTTTCCAAGACATAGAATCTTAAATAGTATTTTCACTATTCACTCTCCATACTCCAAGAAACCTAGGTAGAGTAGGATTTTAACCCCACTAATGGGAAAGAATACTCACTAATCATGCCTTAAATAGCCTTGATTACCTATCCTTTCACTCACACACTTACTTACAAGTTCCTAATTCTAAGCCTAATCAAAGCTACACCTAAACACACCTCTAAACCACAATTAAATGAAAGATTTTCCTCCCCTTGGATTCCCAAAAAAGTGGAGCCACCTCACCCCCTCATGCATCACAAATTTGTTCACTCACACACTCAAAGAAGCATGCTACACTATGCCTAAACCCATGCCTACACCATGCCTTACACCTTACCTTGAAATGACATAGCCAAGAGATATTTTCTCCCTCCTACCTCCCCTAAAAATGGCGCCACTTCTTCCCCCTATTCTCACCTCTCATGTTTCATTTCTCTATAAATAGCATGCTTGGATGAACTTGAATCACTTTTGATTCATTTACCAAGTTGAGTTTTTAAGAGCACCTTAAAGCTTTTCTTTTTCTCTCAAGTTCAAGGGTTCCCCTTCTTCAACTTCTTCACTCATCTCAACCTCCAATCACTTGGTGGGGATTTTATTTTAAGTGTTTCATTCATTAAAAGTTCTTATTTAGTTATGTGCTTTATGATTTCTCTTGAATCTTTTATAACTTCTTTCTTCCTCTTTCTTTTCTTTTCTTTTCTTTTCGGCCAAGGGCCTTAAAAGGTTTGGAAATGAGAGCTTGATGATGAGGATTTCATGATGATGTTCATCACTTGAGCAACCTCTAGAGCTTGATCTTGGTTCTTAAGTAAAAGATGTTTTCATTTTTTTTCCTTTTCTTTTCATGCTCTAGATTCGGTTTTTCATCCCTTTTTTCCTTGATCCTAGTTTTGATTTTAAAGGTTTATGTTGGATGGGAAATGACTCAAGGATGAGAGCACATGATGTTGGTGTTGATGTATCATCAAGATCATGGCCTCTAGAGTTTCAAACTTTCATCCTTTCTCCTTCATGGTTTCGGCCATGGTTTCCTTTTCTTTGATATTTTGGTTTTGTCACCAAAGACATGTTGAGATGGTTTCTAAAACTCAAACCTTGGTTTTCTAACTTGATCTATTTTTGATTCTTTAAATAATATTAATGTTTAACTTGTTTCTTTTAATCCATTCCTTAAGCTTGATGATGAAGTTCACACCATATGGTTTCTTTATAAACTTTGGTACAAGAACTCTAAAGCTTGCTTTACCTTGCTATGATAAGTTTGGGTTGAGGTTTAAGTTTCTTTAAAGTCTTGAAAGAGCTCTAGTAAAGATATAAAAATGAACTTGCATATTTGTTTTCCTTGCCTAGCATATTATTTTTGAGCTAATCACCTAAAACGTAAAGATTAAAACAAGAGTTGCATTCTCATATCACCTAATAATTAATCTCAAAGCTCACCTATTTCGACCTTAAAGTCAATTGTTGTAGAGTCTAGAGCACTAAAATAAAGAATTTGACTTGCATTCATATTTACTTTCCTTGTCTAGCATATTTATATTTCAAGTCATCACTTAAATCCTAAAAGATAAGATGAACTTGCATATTTACTTTTAAGTCTTGCATATTTATTTTCAAATCCTGCATATTTATATTCCTAGCACCTCATATTTATATTTCAAATCCTTGCATCTCATATTTATTTTGAAGTTCTCACTTTACTTTATAATGAAGACTAAATAGAGTGCATAGCACGTTTACCTTTCGTCATCACTTAAAGACTTTAGAGCTCAAAGACTTACCCTTTTATCTCAAGCTAAAGTTTGGTTATAGAAGCATTCCCTTGAATGCACAATTCGGCCATGTGATGATGATGAGCTTGGTGTGAGTTTTATCTAGTCACAAGTGCCCATAATCTATGTCTTAGGATTTTCTTAAGCATAGGAGGACTCAAAGAATATTTCAAGTGTGATTTTACGTTTTAAATTCCAATCTTGGGCCAACTCAAATGGTTGCTGCCCTTGTTTAGTTTATGAGGATTTTAATGAAATAATTTGATTTTCAAAGGGTTTTAGAAGTCCTAAAATGATTCCAAAAGAAACTAGTAACTTATATGTCTTGAAAATGTAAGATTATGTGTTTCTTGGGAACTATGCTTTTCGATTCTGCCATGGTATGGTTGTTGCTGTATGATGATGTTTTGACATATTAGAATGTGTAAAAATTATATATGTTGAGGTAGGAGCCTTTCTATGTATGTTAGGAAAGAAACTAGTCTTAAAGAAAAACCGTAAAGTTGAGTTTTAGCATAGTTTTGACCCATTTATTTTTAGCCACTGCCAAAACTATTTTAATGGGATAACATTCAGTTTAGGATTGATTAATCATCAAAAACTTGGTAACATTTGATGTAGGATTGATTTTTAGCGCCTATAGAGAAACTAGTAACTAGAAAACCGTAAAAGTGCAATTCTAGAACACTTAGATTATAATGTAGTAAACATGGTTTATAATGCGTTCATAGGTGTAGGATTGCCCCATAATTGGTTTAGGTTTAATTTATAGTGCCTTAGGCGAAGACAGAACGTAGAAAGGGTCTAAAACGTAGTTTCTAGAACCCCCGTAATCACAAGATGTAATTCTGCCCTTAAAGCATGATGCTGTCCAGATTCGTTGACAAACATAAATATTAGTAAGAATCTTTAGTTGTGAATCCTTGGGTGCATAAAAGGTCAATAGCAAATGTTAGAATAATTATATCTTGAGTTTAAGCCCTGTAAAGGTCAAAGTATAAGACACCCTAGGTTTAAGAGCATAATGAACTTTAGTACTTCATGTGGGTGCATGTTTTCATTATGAAAATTTATGATGACTGTGATGCTCATGATTATGTATATATATGAATGTGGCATAAAGTAAATTTGGAAGAAATTCGGTGTGCCATGGTTATGCTGCCGAATTCTGACAAATTTGAGGAGCTTCGAAAGTTTTCAAAAAGATATGAGTTCTGAATGTGACATAGTACTGTGAGAATGCGTTCTAGGGGACAGCGATACATAACACCCCAAAAACAAATCCTTGAGAGGGACGGCGATACATAATGCCCTGAAGAGGACAATATTCACCGTGTACTTGATACCGGTACGACGCATTCTATTATGATTATTATTATTGAGATTGCACTTATCAGATGATAAGTAAGAACTAGTGATGACTAGTTAAGGTATGAGCTCATAACTTAGAGATATGACATGTTCTGGGTGACACCGGTTCGGCCGAGCACCCCCAGATTGATTATCTTTTTAGGGTGATCCCTATGTTACAGTACGATGTTTTGAATGTCACACAGTTACAGAAAGAGAAATGCTTTTACATGAGAAGTATATGCCACTTGTATGATGTTGATAGCTCTATAAATGTTTAATTGATTCTGCTTGTTGCATCTTCATGCATTCATACTTTATTATGTTGCATCCATGACATTAAGGCTCTTCTTAAAAGGAACGTACCTTGGATAATTAAGTTTAAAACCTAATAAGTGAATTTTATGCATGCTCACCTTTTTTCAAAGAACCCAAGGTTCCTGAGGACGTAGATGATGACACCTAGATAGGAGGTTGCCCTACTGAGATTCTTTAATGAGATTCTCACTTCCTCTATCTCTTCTTTCCATCATGTCTTCAGATGGCGGTGTTCGTGGTTTTTGTGGATTCCCTGACGTGGGAAGTGCACCATGATCCAGACCATGGATCATACCATTTTGAGGGTCGATGCACTGTTCCTGTCTTCATGTTTGTTGGACGACCCTTCGCTCATCTTGTACATACTCATCGCTTCTCCCTGATAGCACCATATGGCAACGACGATCGAGTTTTTGAGCGTGCCTGCACGCATAACGAGAGGGTGCTCCGTATGCACACCACCGCCTCGGCCGTGCGCGACTACCCTGACTATGTACCGCGTACGTACTTCTCAGAGACCGATTCGTCGAAGGACCCGCCTACTCACTTGTATAGCGAGAGCTCTGCGCCCAATTCACCGTTGATGGGAGAGGGCAGCGAGGAGACTGTCACTCAGCCGAGGATAGCTCGAAGGCAGTCCATGCGCCCTCGTCGAGGAGCTCATGTCCAGCCGCAGCTAGTGCCCACTCTAGATGTGCTTTTTCCTTGGATATGGATATGTCCCACCCTTTCCGGGATCCTAGCAGTAGCGGCTTGTGGGTAGAGATAGTGCACACACTACATAGATGAGGATAAACCTTCTTTTGTTTAGAGGTTTTCCATTTTAAATGCACTTGGGGTGGGGAGTCTGTTTCACTTTCCGTTGTATTTTCCTTTCCATTGTACTTTTCTTTCAGTTGTATTTGTTCTGTGTTGTACCAAACTAAGTCTCGCTTTTCTTGAGTGGGCATATTATATATCTATATATGTGGTTTGTTTTATCATGTTGTGCAATTACATGTTTTATGATCGAATGTTCATGAGGTGTTTATTTGGATTTGTGTTTTATTTCTTTTACGCTTCATTGTTCGTCGTGTTGTGCGACTCTTACTTTTCTTTTACATTTCAACAAAAAAAAATTTACCTGTATTTTTCGTTAAGTATTTTGAAATAAAGAGGAAACTATGACGTAATAGACTAATGATTAACCTAAATATGTTCTAGAGTATTGGATTAAAAATTAGGATGTTACACCAGTAGACAACCCCTACTATCACAAACCAAATAGTTATTTACTAGCCTCTTTAGGTTAAACTGAGCAATCTTTAACTAGTCTCTCTAAGCTAAGTCAAGGTGTCTTTCTCCAAGCTAAACAGTGACCAGTAAAACACCTTTACTATCTCATTGCAAGTAGTTTCTGACTAGCCTCTTCAAGCTAACTCACACTGATCACTATTGGATTGGGGATACAAAGGTTCTATGTTTGGGTTGCTACTCAAATTAACCTACACTTAAGTTTTCTTAAGATTTACAATGAAGGACTTTAGGAAATACTTGAATGACTTCTTTCTAGTTATTCTTCCTTGGAAGAACGTATGAACAATAAGAAACATAGAAAAAAGATTTTGTGAACAAGGAAATGATTACAAGCAGTAATGAACTTTATAAATAGATGAAGGAGAAATCCTTTAAGAGTTTCAGCTCTTTTGTTCAGCATAAGTCACTTCTATTTGAAAGCACAACATCTCTATTTATAGAGGTCTTTCGTGTGACTGTTGCCTTGATCAGACTTCCTATGAACATATGTTGATCATTCATTTGTGTCTTGAAAAGGTAGTTTAGAAGAATAGCTTGTCTGTTTGTCAGAGCTATTACAGAAGCCGTTGCAATATTGAGGTTCCTGATGTTCCTTTAGAAACTGCTTTACTTTTTGAATCGTGGTTTCTGAATTTTTCTTCTAGGACCTGGGATTGTTGACCTCAAAGGAAAAAGAGATGATAAGCCAGTTCTAACACTGGGTTTTGGGTTTTTCAAATTCAAATTTGAAATTCAAATTTTCCCTCCTTTTTCTTATATGGTACACTTTATTACTGTGAGTGAGCTTTCTGGAAGGCAGTAACATTTTCTTATTGATTCTTGAGTCTTCTTGTCTTCAATCAGCATTTGTTGATGATCTAAGCTTTATTAAAGTGATGATTGATGATAGTATAACACTAGGTTCTCAAAGTTTGCTTGATATCTTCATTGTAAGTGTGCTTTCTGAAGTCTAGTGTTACTTTCTAAAGTCTCAAATCTTGGTTTCTTGCAGCGCTGATTTTTTCTTCAAATCATTAGCTATTTTAAGCTTGAATAAAGATGTAATCTTTACTTTCTTTTCAATTCATATCTTTTAACATGAAATAAAACATGTTTGCACATATATAGTAAAATATATCCTTGTTTGATTAAGCCTTGATATGCTAAATGATAGAACCTATTTAATTCTTTAAGAAACTCAAGGCGACCATTAGACGTTCTTCAAAGCATTTTCTTTAAATTGGTTTTGTTATCATTCAAAACTCATTAACACTTCTTGGAAAGGTTCTGGAGCTAACACGTTCTTTATAGGAAATTTCATAGCATTAAATAAACAGATTTGGACTTTCATGTGCCCACACTCCATGGATAATATGCTAGCTTGAACATGAATCGTTGTTCTAGTAGTTTTTAGAGATGGTCTCCCCAAGATTAATATATGCTAGCTGGTATTAATATCATTCTTCATTTTAAGCACATAGAGATCAATAGAAATATTAAATCATTTAGCTATACCAGAACATCTTCTAGTACTCCCTCTAGCTTAGTGATACTACAGTTGGCAAGCTGAATTTGTAACTGATTGGGCTTTAGCTTTCTAAAATACAGTGACTGGTAGAGTGATTTAGGCATAACATTAATACTAGCTCTAAGGTCAGCTAGAGCTCTTGTGATGTACAAGTTCCCAATGGTGCAAGGAACATAAAATGTGCACCGAACCTTGCATTTCGATGGCAGGTTGGTTGGCTTAATAATGGAGAAAGCATTTACCCATATAGTCACATTTTCTTCCCTATTGCCTTTGACTTTCCTTCTATTAGTGTAGTTGTATCCAATAAAAGTATATCACCTCTAACTTGTGGAAGGCTTCTAGAGCTTTTGGATCCAAATCTGCTGCAGTTGCTTTTCTGGGTTGGATCCTCTAAGGGAATGATAGTAGAGAAGTGAAGATTTTGTCTTTGATAGCCTCTATTGAGTGTTGCATCATTGTTTGAGCGCTATGGCGCTCTCTAGAATCTTTCTCTATTATTTGGTTAGCTTAGATTGAGTGCCACTACTTTCACCCAAGAAGTCCTTTGGTGCTAAATCAATATTTGCACCCTCTATGGAGCGCTACAGCATTGTTTGAAAGTTGTAATGGTCAGCAGAAACCTTTTCTGGCTCAATTTCCTCTTTTTTCCTTCCTTTGCAAGTGTTGTCACCTCTGGAATTTTCATCCTAGACCTCAGGGTGATTGCACAAACATTTCCCCTTGGATTAGGCACTGTCTAAGAGGGTAACAGGTCATTTGGGGCCTACTAACTTTGATTATTTTTCATCTAAGTCACCTTCTCTCTCAACTAGGCATTCTCATTTCTTAGTTCTTGCATTTGCTCCATGATCATCTTCTTCATCTTAGTCACTGTAACATCCTAATTTTTTATCCCAATACACTAGAACATATTTAGGTTAATCATTAATCTATTACGTCATAATTTCCTCTTTACTTTAAAATACTTAGTGAAAAAAACAGGTAAAATTTTTTTTTTGAAATGTAAAAGCAAAGTGAGAGCCGCACAACATGACGAACGATGAAGCATGAAAGAAATAAAACACAAATCCAAATAAATACCTCATGAACATCCATTCATAAAACATGTAATTACACAACATGATAAAACAAACCGCATATATAGATATAATATGCCCACTCAAGAAAAGCAGGACTTAGTTTAGTACAACACAGAACAAATACAACTGAAATAGAAATACATGGAAACATAAAAGGGAAATATCCACACCCTAGTGCACCTAAAATGGATAACCTTTCAGAACAAAAGAAGGCTATCCTAATCTATGTGTAGTGTGTACATTATCACTCCTCAAATGCCTTTATTGCTGGTAGTCTGGATAGGGTGGGACACAGCCGATCCATGGGCGAAGCATATTCAGAGTGGGCACTCGTTGTGGCTAGACATGAGCCTCTCGACGGGGGCGCATGGAATGCCTCCGAGCCAGCCTCGGCTGTGTAACCGTCTCCTCACTACCCTCGACCCTCAGTGGGGGAGTAGGGGCAGAGCTCTCAGAGTATAGATGGGTGGGTGAATCCTCTGATGGGTCAGTCTCCAAGTGTCTCGAACGGGGGACATAGTCGGGAAAATCACGGACGACAGATTTAGAAAAGTACGTGCGGAGTACCCTCTCGTTATGCATCCGTGCATGCTCAAAAACTATGTCATTGCCAAATGGGGAAGTCGGAGAAAAACGATGGCTATGTACAGAGTGAGAAAAGAGGTGTCCCAAAAACATAAACACTCAGAGTGTGTAGCTCCCCTCAAAATGATACGACCGGTGCTCCGGGTCGCAGTGCACCTCCCAGGTGGGGGTATCAACGAACAACAAGAAAGTCGCCATTTGAAGACGTGACGGAAAGAAAAGATAGAGGGGGTGAGAATCTTGCTAAAGAATCTCCGTAGGGTAGCCTGCTATCTAGGTGTCATCATCTACGTCCTCAGGAACCTTGGGTTTCTTTGAAAAAGGTGAGGATGCATAAAATTCACTTATTAGGTTTTAAACTTAATTATCCAAGGTTCGTTCCTTTTATGATGAGTCTTAATATCATGGATATAACATAATAAAGTATGAATGCATGAAGATGCAATAGGCAGAATCGATTAAACATTTATAAAGCTATCAACATCATACAGGTGGCATAAAGTGGCATATACTTCTCATGTAAAAGCATTTCTCTCTCTGTAACTGTGTGACATTCAAAGCATCATACTGTAACATAGGGATCACCCTAAAAAGATAATCGATTTGGGGGTGCTTGGCCGAACCGGTGTCACCCAGAATGTATCACATCTCTAGGTTATGAGCTCATACCTTAACTAGTCGTCACTAGTTCTTACTCGTCATCTGATAAGCGTAATAATAATAATAATAATAATCATAACAGAACACGTCACACTGGTATCAAGTACACGGTGAATATTGTCTTCTTCGGGGTGTTACATATCGCTGTCCCCCTCAAGGATTTGTTTCTGGGGCGTCACGTATCGCTGTCCCCCAGAACGCGTTCTCACAGTACTATATCACATTCAAAACTCATCTTTTTTAAAACTTTCCAAATTCCTCAAATTTGTCAGAAATTTGGTAGCATAACCATGGCACACCGAATTTCTTCCAAATTTGCTTTATGCCACATTCATATATATACATAATCATGAGCATCACAGTCATCATAAATTTTCATAATAAAACATGCACCCATATGAAGTACTAAAGTTCATTATGTTCTTAAACATAGGGCGTCTTATGCTTTGACCTTTACGGGGCTTAAACTCAAGATATTATTATTCTAACGTTCGCTATTAACCTTTTATGCACCCAAGGATTCACAACTAAAGATTCTTACTAATATTTATGTTTGTCAATGAATCTGGACAGCATCATGCCTTGAGGACAGAAATTATATCTTGTAATTACGGGGGTTCTAGAAACTACATTTTAGACCCTTTCTACATTTCGTCTTCGCCTAAGGCACTATAAATCAAACCTAAACCAATTATGGGGCATTCCTATGCCTATGAACTAATTATAAACCATGTTTACTATGTTACAAGGTTGCTGGACAGAAACAGAAAATTAAATAATCTAAGTATTCTAGAATTACACTTTTATGGTTTTCTAGTTACTAGTTTCTCTATAGGCGTTAAAAATCAATCCTACATCAAATGTTACCAAGTTTTTCATGATTAATCAATCCTAAACTAAATGTTATCCCATTAAAACAGTTTTGGCAGTGGCTAAAAATAAATGGGTCAAAACTATGCTAAAACTCAACTTTACGGTTTTTCTATAAGACTAGTTTCTTTCCTAACATGCATAGAAAGGCTCCTACCTCAACATATGTATTTTTTTCACATTCTAACATATTAAAATCATCATCAAATAGAAACCAAATCATCAAGGCAGAACCGAATTCATTCATCATCATACCAAGCATGAAATTTCATTTTCATTACACATAAGTCACTAGTTTCTCATGGATTCACTTTAGGACTTCTAAAACTCTTTGGAAACTAACTTATTTCACTAAAATCATCATAAACTAAACAAGGGCAGCTGTAACATCCCTTGCTGCTTTATGGATTGACGACTGTCCCCACAAACCAACATGGGTCTTTTCAGCGTGCTTTGTCCTCACTCGCACGCTTCCTAGGAAAACTTCCCAGGAGGTCACCCATCCCAAAATTGCTCCAAGTCAAGCACGCTTAACTGTGGAGTTCTTTTAGTTTGGGCTACCGAAAAGAAGATGCATCTTGTTGATATAGGTAGTACAAATCAATTCATATAAGCCCTCCTCAACTGTATAGTCCCATACCTATACAGTCTAAGGATCCTTCTCATTCGGGTGTGTAATCGGTTCATTCATGTACCCCTCCGCTTTCGAAGTCTGCCAGGAGCCGCTCCTTGTCCGTGCCTCCTTGCACCGGCGATCACTCCCCGACTTCGCAATCCCCGGGCGTTACATGCCCACCAGCTTCCGCCTGGTTTGTCCTCGAACCACACCGTACTGGGAGAGGTGCAGGCTCTGATACCATTTGTAACATCCCCTGCTGCTTTATGGATTGACGACTGTCCCCACAAACCAACATGGGTCTTTTCAGCGTGCTTTGTCCTCACTCGCACGCTTCCTAGGAAAATTTCCCAGGAGGTCACCCATCCCAAAATTGCTCCAAGTCAAGCACGTTTAACTGTGGAGTTCTTTCAGTTTGGGCTACCGAAAAGAAGATGCATCTTGTTGATATAGGTAGTACAAATCAATTCATATAAGCCCTCCTCAACTGTATAGTCCCATACCTATACAGTCTTAGGATCCCTCTCATTCGGGTGTGTAATCGGTTCATTCATGTACCCCTCCGCTTTCGAAGTCTGCCAGGAGCCGCTCCTTGTCCATGCCTCCTTGCACCGGCGATCACTCCCCGACTTCGCAATCCCCGGGCGTTACAGCAGCAACCTTTTGAGTTGGCCCAAGATTGAAATTTAAAACGTAAAATTATACTTGAGATATTCTTTGAGTTTTCCTATGCTTAAGAAAATCCTAAGACATAGATTATGGGCACTTGTGACTAGATGAAACTCACACCAAGCTCATCATCATCACATGACCGAATTGTGCATTCAAGGGAATGCTTCCATAACCAAACTTTAGCTTGAGATAAAAGGGCAAGTCTTTGAGCTCTAGGATCTTTAAGTGATGACAAAAAGTAAACATGCTATGCATTCCATTTTATTCTTCATTATAAAGTAAAGTGAGAGCTTCAAAGTAAGTATGAGATGCAAGTACTTGAAACATAAACATGAGGTGCTAGGAATATAAATATGCAAGACTTGAAAATAAATATGCAAAACTTGAAAGTAAATATGCAAGACTTGAAAATAAATATGCAAGACTTGAAAGTAAATATGCAAGTTCATTTTTTTCTTTTAGGATTTAAGTGATGACTTGAAGTATAAATATGTATGCAAGTCTGATTCTTTATTTTAGTGCTCTAGACTCCACAACAATCGACTTTAAGGCCAAAATAGGTGAGCTTCAAGATTGATTATTAGGTGATATGAGAATGCAACTCTTGTTTTAATCTTTATGTTGTAGGTGATTAGCTCAAAAATAAACATGCTAGGCAAGGAAAATAAATATGAATGCAAGCTCATTTTACATTCTTCACTAGAGCTCTTACAAGACTTTAAAGGAACTTAAACCTCAACCCAAACTTATCATAGCAAGATAAAGTGAACTTTAGAGTTCTTTATACCAAGGTGTCAAAGAAACCTTATGGTTTGAATATCATCATCAAGCTCAAGGAAATGGATCAAGAGATCAAAATAACTAACAACTTTTCTTTGAGAAACAAAAGCAAAGAAATGGAAAAAGGAACCGAAATCTTTGCAAGGGAAAAGAAAAAGAAACTGAAATCAAAAAAGGAAAGAAATAAAAGGAACCGAAACTTGTTTCAAGAAAAGAAAAAGGAATACCCAAAATATGTTAAGATCAAAACCAAGTTTCAAGTTTTAGAGGTTTCTCAAAGGTAATCATGAGTCCATTATCTTGAAACATCATCATCAAGCCATGGTTTTCCTTCCAAGATAGGCCATGATGGCCGAAATTAAAAGGAAGGAAAAGGAAGCCAAGAATCGAAAAGAAAGAAAAAGAGAAGGAAAGAAGAACTAAGGGATTCAAGGGAAATCATAAAGCACATAACTAACTAAGAACTTTTAATGAATGAAACACTCAAAATAAAATCCCTACCAAGTGATTGGAGGTTGAGATGAGAGAAGAAGATAAAGAAGTTGAAGAAGAGGAACTCTTGAACTTGAGAGAAAAAGAAAAGCTTTAAGGTGCTCTTGAAAACTCAACTTGGTAAATGAACCAAAAGTGATTCAAGTTCATTCAAGCATGCTATTTATAGAGAAATGAAACATGAGGGGTGAGAATAGGCGGGGGGAAGAATGGCGCCATTTCTAGGGGAGGTAGAAGGGAGAAAATATTTCTTAGTTATGTCATTTCAAGGTAAAGTGTAAGGCATGGTGTAGGCATGGGTTTAGGCATGGTGTAGCATGCTTCTTTGAGTGTGTAAGTGAACAAATTTGTGATGCAAGAGGGGGTGAGGTGGTGCCACTTTTTGGGAATCCAAGGGGAGGAAAATCTTTCATTTAATTGTGGTTTAGAGGTATGTTTAGGTGTAGCTTTGATTAAGCTTAGGATTAGGAACTTATAAGTAAGTGTGTAAGTGAAAGGATAGGTAATGAAGGCTATTTTAAGGCATGATTAGTGAGTATTCTTGCCCATTAGTGGAGCCAAAATCCTACTTTACCTAGGCTTCTTGGAGTATGGAGAATGAATAGTGAAAATACTATTCAAGATTCTATGTCTTGGAAACTTGAGTTTTTTTAAAAAGAAAAGGGGTTTGAGTTTAATCTAAGCAATCTTAGATTCTAATTAATGTTAATGACTTATTTTGACTCTAGATTAATTATGAAAATTAATTAATCTTCGATTAGAGCCTAATATTGCTTAGGTTTGCTTAATTATATCATTAAGCTCAAATGACACTATATCAGGGGCAAAATCGCAATTTTACACAAAAACTGCCTGGGATCACCCGGACCTAAATAGATACTTTTAAACACATGAAAACATTGTTTTAAACCTTTGAGAAAAGTTTCGGGCTCGAACGGTACATTTACCCGCATAAAACGCTATACGGGTATTTTGGTCATTTTGACCCGAAACTGCAGAAAACACGATTTTTGTCTCCGAAATCACTCAAGGACCATCTAATACCCTTCTAACATTGTGTTGACCTTTCAAGAACTGCCGGGCTGGCTATCCTCGAATTTCGGGCAAAAAATGGCCTCAGGAGCATTTTGGTCATTTTCTCTTAGACAGAAAAAATCGGGGCGTTACATTCACAGTGGGATCTAGGGAGGAAGGTATAGGAAAGGCCTATTGCCTCTTATGAGGTGCTTGATATTTCTCTTATGAAAGTTGGCCCTATTGCTGATAGTTGTTTCCCCACTACAAGTTGGGGTGATTTTTCCAATTTGGGTTATATGTGTTTCCAAATGGAAACTGGCCTGACTGGCTCTGATGTTGACTCTGGAAAGGACTTGTTGCTACCGCAATAGTTGAGTTATCCTGCAATGTTGGGCACATGTCTGTGTGATGGTCATTTGAGGTACAGATGCCACAAATCTTGGGAACCACTAGGGTTGCTGCCTAGCTAACCATTTGCTGTTTCATGAGCCTAAAAAGTGCTTGTAAGGTTTGGGTTGATATTGGATTCTCAGGCTAGCTAACTTTATGAAGGCCCTTAGTATTTGCTGCAGTCCTGGAACTAAATTGGTAAAAGTTTACAGCCACATTCTCTATCAAGGCATGAGCTTTTTCTAGTGTTTTAGCCAAGAAACCCCTCTACTTGCAACATCAGTTATGGACCTATCAGCAAGCATAAGAGCTTCATAAAAATATTGGAGGAGGAGTTGCTCTAGGATCTGATAGTTGGGACAGCTAGCACATAGGAGCTTGAAACGCTCCTAATACTTATGTAAGATCTCATTAGATTGGCGGATCCTACTAATGTTCTTCCGGATGGTTGCAACTCTAAAGCCAAGAAAGTATCGCTCTAGAAAGACTTTCTTTATCCCCATCCAATTGTTTACCATGCCATCCGGTAAGTTGAAGAGTAAATTTTCTGCAATACCCTCCAGGGAGAAAGGGAATGCTCTGAGTTTGACATCATCCACCTCCACCCTATTGGTTCTCATGCCAAAATAATCCATATGCAGTTTCTTCAAGTGTTGGTGTAGGTTTTCTCCAGATAGCCCATAGAACTTGAGAAAAGCATGAACCATATGCCCCTTGAGCTCAAAGTCATTGTCAAGCCTGGGGTATATAATTGATAGAGGCTGCTGGGTAAAGTCAGGGGCAGTGAGCTCCCTAGGTGTCCTGTTGTGGTCTCCCATATTTGTTGTATCACCTAAAATAGGAACCAAAGGATCAGAACACACAGATAGTTTCACTTGTTAACGCTTTTGCTGTTTGATCTGTCTTAAGGTTTTCTGTAACATCCTAATTTTTAACCCAATACTCTAGAACATATTTAGATTAATCATTAGTCTGTTACTTCATAGTCCTCATTTTTACCTTGAAATACTTAGCGAAAAATATGGTAATTTTTTTTTTAAAAATACAAAGTGAGAGCCGCGTGATGCGATATATCATGTAATGAACAAAACATACATCTCATAACGTCATAGCATAAGGCACATCATGAGAAACACTGAATATCATCTCATATATATATAACTTGCCCACTTATAAGTGTGGGACTTAATTTGGTACAAAGGAATACATGAAAGAAAATACATCATAAACATAAACATAAACTACTCTCCTCCCCGAGTGCATCTAATGGATAACCCCTAAACAAAAGAAGGTTTATCTCCATCTAAGTGGTGTGTGCTCTATCCCGGGCTATCCACAGCCTCCTACTGGCGACTATCCCTCGACGTGGCATGTAACCAGGAAACTAAGCAAGCTCCTCCGGCGTGAATAGGCGGAACGGGGCTCGGAAGTGACCTCCACGGCGTGGCCTCATCTCCGGTCGTCGTCCAAGCCTCGGCTGAGTCACGGAGGGCTCGCTACCTTCCCTAAGGTCCATGGGTATGGTGGGGGAAGATCCCTCGGAGGGTACCTGGGTTGCCGAATCCTTGGAAGGATCCGTCTCCGAAAAAGACAACGGGCAACGGGGCACATACTGGGGGTAGTCTCGAACGGCGGACGCAGACGGGGTGGTACGGCGAAGCCTCTCCTCTCGGGGACGTGCGCGCTCGAACACCAGGTCATCGCCAAAAGGTGAGACAGGGTAGAAACGGTGGGAATGTACAGGGGGAGTGAAGGGTCGACCCATGAACATGAATACTCTAACCGTGCATCGACCCACAAAATGGAATGACCCGTGGTCCGGGTCATGGTGCACCTCCCATGTCGGCGTGTCCACGAACACTACGAACGTTGCCATATGAAGACGTGACGGAAAGAAGAGATAGAGGGAGTGAGAATTTGCTAAAGAATCTCAGTAGGGCCTCCTACTACCTAGGTGTCATCATCTACGTCCTCAGGAACCTTGGGTTTAGTTATACAAAATGAGTGAGCATGCATTAAGTCCATTTTTAAGTTCTAAAACATAGTTTAGCCAAGGTCCATTCATTTTAGAATGATCTTAATGTCATGAATGCAACATAATAGAGAATGTATACATGGCGCTACCTAATACACATACATAAATCTTATCATCAAGCATCATCATACTTAGTGGCATAAAGTGGCAATAGAAACATTCATATGGGACAAACTTAGTGACATAATCATAATCATGAAACTTCTCTTCCTCATGGGCCACCCTAAAAGACAAGCGCTCTGGGGGTGCTCGGCCGAACCGGTGTCACCCAGAATATGTCACATCTCTAGGTTATGAGCTCATACCTTAACTAGTCGTCACTAGTTCTTACTTACCACTTAACGATAAGCGTATCATAAATCATAAATCCCGACTATCTGAGTACGGGTTAGGGGGCAATTCTCTTAGGGGTGCTCAGCCGAACCGGTGTCACCTAAGAGTATAAATGGGTACCGATGTCACATGAGTTCTATGGAGGTGCTCGGCCAAACCGGTGTCATCCTAGAACCCATCTTAGTACCTTAATTTTTAAAATCTCTTTAAGTCCCCAAATTCGTCGGAAATTCGGCGGCACAAAGGCATTACGCCGAATTTCTTCCAAATTTGCTTTATGCCACATGAACATATATCCTCATGAATTCCTCAAATGAATAACATCATCATCATTTACATACCACATGCATCATCATAGAACATTCAAACGCTTACCCTTATGGTAGCTTATGCTTTACCCCTTACGGGTCTTAATCTTGAGATATAGTTCTCTAACATCTGTCGTTCATATTTTATGCACCTAAGGGCTCATAACTAATCATCATTCCTAATCTTCATATTCATTCTCAAATCTGAAAAGCATAGGGCAGAATTTCTAACTTGTGGTTACGGGGTTCTAGAACTTACGTTTTAGATGCTTTCTCGGTTCCGTTTTCGCCTAAGGCACTATAAATCAAATCTAATTCAATTATGAGACATTCCTATGCTTAAGAACTAATTATAAATCACTTTTATCATGTTGTAACATTGCTGGACAGAATCCAGAAAACTAAATGTTCTAAGAGTTTTACTTTTGCATTTTTACGGTTTTCTAGTTATTAGTTTTCCGATAGGTGCTAAAATTCAATTCTAATCCAAATGTTACCAAGTTTTTCATGTCTAAACAATCCTAATCTGATTATGTTCTCATTAAAACAGTTTGGATAAGTTCCAAAAACAAATGGGTCAAAACTATGTTAAATTCTAGCTTTACGGTATTTCTAGTTAGCTAGTTTCTTACCTATTATGCATAGAATCATTTCTACATCATCATATGATATTTTCACACATCAAAACATCACCATACAACATCACACTCATCATGACAGAATCGAAATCATGGAGCTTCAGTAAGAGAATTAAATTGACATTTCGAGGTACATAAGTTAACTAGTTTCCCTTGGAATCAATTTAGAATTTCTAAAACTTTTTGCAAATCATTTTAACTCATCAAGAGGCTAAGAGAAGCCTTAGGTCAGTGACCAAAATATATTTCATCTTCTAAAAGGGAATAAAGTCGTAACTCATGATAACATAACCTTGTAAAGATTTGTAAAGCTTTAAGAAAAACTTAAAACATAGACTATTAGTCCTTGTAACTAGATGAAAACTCATTACAAGTCCACCATCACTACTCGGCCAAAAACATGCATTCAAGGAATGCATTCACATTAAACTTTAACTTGAAATGAAATGGGCAAGTCTTTGAGCTCTAGGTTCTTAAGTTATGACATAAACTAAACGTGCTCATGCTTTTCATTTTTAATCTTGCTTACAAAATAAAGTGATGACTTAAAATAAATATGCAAGGCATAAACTTAAACGTGCAAGCTTGAAAGTAAATATGCAAGGTTCAATTCTTTATTTTAGTGCTCTTGGCCTAACAACAATCGACTTTAAGGCCGAAATAGATAGGCATTCGAGAAATTAATTAGGTGATGATGCAAGTTCAATTCTTTATTTTAGTGCTCTAGGCCCAACAACAATCGACTTTAAGGCAGAAATAGACAGGCTTTGAGAATTAAATTAAGTGATGATGCAAGTTCCATTTTAATCTTTATGTTCTTAGGTGATAGCTTGAAAGTAAAGGTGTATAACAAGAATGTAAATATGAGTGCAAGCACAAGATAAATTATGCAAGTTCATTTTATCTCTCTAGAGCTCTTAACAAGACTTTAAAGGAACTTAAATCTCAACCCAAACTCATCAAACCAAGATAAAGTAAAGTCTAGAGTTCTTAGAACTCAACATAACGTATTTAGAAAATCAAAACATTTTACATGTAAAAGAAAAGGAAATGGCCGAAATTTCAAGGAATAAAAGAACATTTTGAAATTCTAGAGTCCATGATCTTGATGATATATTAACACCAACATCATGAGACCTCATCATTGAGTCCTTAGAACCATTTTAAATCACCATCAAAACTAAAGTTCTCAAGAGTTCAAGAAAGGAAGAACTAGAAACATTTTTGCTCAAGAACAAAGATCAAGCTCTAGAGTTTGTTTCAAGTGATGAACATCATCATGAAACTCTCATCATCAAGCTCTCATTCCTTTGAACTTCAAGGCCCATGGCCGAAAATGAGAAAGAACAAGGAAAGGAAAAGAAGTTCTAAAAAGAATCAAGAGAAACTATGAACATAAAGCTAGAACAAGAACTTTAAAGAAGAGAATACATGAAAGGAAATCCCTACTTGGTGTGATGATCTTGAAGATGGAAGAAGAAGATGAAGAAGATGAAGAGCTCCAAGAACTTGAAGAACACAAGAGCTTTGAGAGAAAAAGAAAAGCTTTGAGTGTTCCTAAACTTAGCAAATGATCTAAAAGTGGTGCAAGCTCCTCAAAGCATTCTATTTATAGAGAAATGAAACAAATGAAGGTTGCTCATGGAGGAGGGGAGCTTCGGCCATGTGTGCAGAATTGGAGGGAATCCATGAGTTCCATGAGGTGAGATAATGTGGTCTTGAGGCATGGTGAGGCATGGTGAGGTATGGCTCAAGGTATGGTGAGGTATGGTTCAAGGTATGGCCTCAAGCATGGTTCTTTGAGTGAGAAAACAATTAAACATGTGGCCAAAGGGGGTGAGAGTTTCGGCCATGTGCATCAGATATGGGGGAGGATTAGTTTGCATTTTAATTGTGGTTTAGAGTTATGTTTAGGTGTATCTTTGATCATGCTTAAGATTAGGAATTTGTAAGAAAGTGTTTAGGTAAGGAAAAATGGATAATTAGGGTGGTCTAGACATAATTAAGGAGTGGTCTTGCAACATTAGTGAGTTAGATCCTCAATTTAGAGTCTAAACAACTCTAGACACACTTCCTTAATTTAAGGAATTGGAGAGAGAAAATACTATTCAAGATTCCAAGACTAGGAATCTTGAGTTCTAAAAAGGGATTTAAGTTTAATCAAACAATTTTGGATTCTAATTAACTTTAATAAATTATTTTGACTCTAGATTAATTAGGGAAATTAATTAATCTTCGTTTAGAGCCTAATATTGCTTAGGTTTGCTTAATTACGTCATTAAACTCAAAAACACTATTCTAGGGGCAAGATCGTAATTTTGTACTAAAACTGCCCGGAACCACCGGGACTTGAACAGAGACCTCTAAACACATGAAAACGTGTTTTTAAACTTCTGGGGAAAGTTTCGGGCTCAAACGGCACCTTTACCCGCATAAAACGCTATAGGGGTATTTTGGTCATTTTGACCCGAAACTGCGGAAAATGAGATTTTCGCTTCCGAAAGCATTCAAAGGCCATTCAATCCCCTTCAAACATTGAGTTGACCCTTCGAGCACGTCCGAGTTGGTTACCCTCGAATTCGGGTCAGGAAATGACCTCAGGGGCATTTTGGTTATTTCCCTCAGACAGAAAAATCGGGGTGTTATATTTTCTCAATTTCAGAATTAGGAGGTATTAAACTACTGGTAGACAGGGAACGTCTCATACAAAGGAATAATCAATTTTTTTTTTAGAATCAAAATAAAATAAACTGTAGAAAATAATAAAAAAATAAAATAAAAATAGTAAAATTAACAACTAAGTTCTAATGCCTCCTCGACAATGAAGCCAAAATTTGAATAGAGCCTGTCGTCTATCTCCTCAAATTAGAAATTATTTTATGCTAAGTTGCACCAAGAAAATGTAGTAAAAGGGTACAACCTAGGTCGTCTTTCAAGGAGCCTTATCACTTAGTTGGGAAAATTGAGGGTTTATGGGAATTAAAATTAAGGCAATTGAAATTAACTGAAATTAAACAATAATAAGAGGCATTAGTGCAAGGTATTCCTAAAATTGGAACTAGTTATTACTGACCAAATATTGAGCACATTAGTGGCTGTTAATAATAAATTACTAACAATTGTACTAGTGATTGATCAACCTCTAGAATTTGATCAATGTAAATAACTAACAAAGGGAATCCCAGTTTAATTAGAAATCACATTGATTTAAAGTACTTATTTCTATAGCCTAATCCTCAATTGGAGGGTTAATTCTAATGTTCTCCTTTAAACATAAACCAATGGGTCTATCAATTTATGCCCAAATGGTTTCCTTAAATGACGATTGCCAATTTAGTTATTCCAATAAGAATTATAATAGTCGTAACAACAATTATAAGAATAGAAACTGAAGAACATTGAGAAAAGTAATGCGTTATTCCAATAAGAATTGTAACAGTCGTAACAACAATTATAAGAATAGAAACTGCAGAACATTGAGAAAACTAATGCGTTCAATATAAAAATGGGTCTCAAACTTCATCCAAATCCATCTGGAAACCCTTACACTAGTAAGAAATCTACTCCTCCATCTCTGGAGAATTATAACAGTGAAAATAAAAGAGAACCTGAAAATAATAACAATAATCATTGCCATAATCTTCAAGACCGAAGCACCTTTACCAATAGAATCCCTAGAGAGAAAAGAATAGAGAAGAAGATGTACAGAGAGATAAATAGAGAATTCTAGTTGTCTAACCTACAGATCTAAAACTAGGGTAAAATTATATGTCAATCCTTTAAATACTGCTCTCTATAATATCCCAAAGTGGGGCCCAAAAATATATTAATTATCTGTAATCCTACATTGCACCCATGCTAAAATGAGTGTTACCTTGAGCTTTCTTTTTGTTCTTTTTGCCGAGCACTGTAGTGCTCACTCGAGAGTGTGTCTTCATAGTTACGCTACTTTTTAGCTTCATGCTCATTCCCAAGTGTTCCCAGCCTTATTCTTGACACTTGCACTTGATCCAAAGTTCATGTGCATAAAACCATACTCAATGAGGCACGTTAAATGCAATAGGGTGAAATTGCAAATTATTCCAAAATTAGTGTAATAATCAATGATTCTATCAAAAATGCACAATGGGAACTAAATCAAAATGCTAAGTATTGACATTAATAACTCAGTTTAACTTATGTAAAAAGCTAAGGTTTAGAAGTAAGATAAGTGGCATAAATATCCCTTATCAAAGGTCAAGTTTTCTCTTAGTTGTACATGTTTTGTCTCTAAGACATGACTGGAATAGGAATGGTAGTTTCTCAACTGGGAGACAAGGAAAAAATTCATGAAGATTTGATAAGTTCGGTGGTAAGGCTATTCGGTATGCAACTGACCAGACTCTTTGAAGGATTTGAGAGGGACCAAGGAATCTAGGACTTAATTTCTTAATCTTCATGGCTTTTCCTATGCTTGTTATGGGGGTGGTTCTCAAGAGCATGTATTCTACCTCTTGGAACTCCAAGGGCTTCCTCCTTTTATCCATATAGCTTTTCTATCAAATCTAGGCTATAAGGATCCTATCCCTAATCCTTCTATTTTGTTCTACTATTTTTCTCACCAAATCGGGTCCTAATAGGTTTTTCTCACTAGGTTTGAACCAACACAAGGGGGATTGACACTTCCTTCCATACAAGACTTCATATGATGCCATACTGATACTTGGATAATAGTTGTTGTTGTAGAAAAACTCAATCAAGGGTAGGTACCTATCCCAACTTCCTTTCTAGTCTAGCATACATGCTTTCAACAGATCCTCTAAGGTTTAGATGGTCCTCTCTGATTGTCCATCCATCTAGGGGTGATATACTATGCTTAAGCACAACTTCGTTCTAAATGCCTTTTACAAGGCTCCCTAATAATAGGACATAAACCTCAGGTCGCTATTCGAGATTATTGTTGATGGCATGCCGAGCAATCTTGCAATATCATTAATGTAAAACAGATCCATCTTATCGAGAGGATAAATAACTGTAATAGGTAAAAAGTAAGCTGACTTCATCAGTCGATTAATAATTACCCATATGTCATCATGGCTAGCTTGGTTGTGGGGTAAACCTATCACAAAATCCATGGAAATACTTTTCCATTTCCACTTTGGGATTGCCAAACACTGTAATATTCCTAAGGGGTTTTGGTGTTTGATCTTCACCTTCTAACAGATCAAGCACTTACCCATCCATATAGGTATGTCTTTCTTCATTTCGAGCCACCAAAACATCTTTCTCAGGTCTTGATACATCTTCTCATACCGGGATGAATTGTGAAATGGCTTTTGTGAGCTTCCTCTAAAATCTTTTTCTAGAGGCCACTAGTCCTAGGAACACAAATCTTGCTTTCAAACCTCCACATTCAATTTGTTCCCAATACAAAACTCTTTACTTTTTCCTCTTCTACTGCCTAGATGGTCCTCTTAAAATCCTTATTTTCTTATTAGGCTTGAGCAATTTTCTCTTTAAAACTACTCATCACAATGAGTTGGCACATTTTCATGCTTTTATGGGTCTCCTATTAGGGGTCTCTTAGGTTTAAGTTTCTAAACTTCTCTATCATTTCTACCTCATTTACCATCATATGGGAAAAGTGTGGTGACTTCTTGCTCAAACCTTCAACCACTACATTGGTGATAGTTCAATTGAAACTCATAATCTTTGAGAAACTCCATCCATTTTCTTTGCCTTTTATTCAACTCCTTTTGATCAAAGAGGTGCTTGAGACTCTTATAATCAGAGAACACTTCAAATTTGACTCCATATAAGTAGTGTCTCCACACCTTTAGTGTAACTACTATGGCTGCTAACTCTAGGTCATAGGAAGGGTAGTTCGCTTCATGGGGCTTTAATTGCCTGAATACATAAGCAACAACTTTCATACCTTGTATTAACATACATCCAAGTCTTCTTTCAAGGGCATCATAGTATACCTCAAAGGGCTCATTGGGGTTAGGCAGCACTGGTGCTAGGGTTATGGTTTGCCTTAACTTTTATTCTTTAAAGCTATTCTCACACTTTAGGGTCCATACAAAGTGAATTCTTCCTAGTAAGCTTGGTCAAGGATAAGGAAAACTGAGAGAATGCCTCAATGAATCTATGGTAATAACCTAATAAACCCAAAAAGCTACGAATCTTCATTACCAAAGTGGGTCTTTCCTAATTCATCACAGCCTCTATCTTACTATGATTTACTGCAATACCTTTATTTGATACCACATGTCTCAAAAACTTTACTTTTTCTCACCAAAATTCACACTTTGAATTTCAAATATAGCTTCTTCTCCTTCAAAATCTATGAGACTACCTCCAAATGATCTTCATGCTCCTCATGGCTTTTTGAATAGATAAGTATGTCATCTATGAAAACAGTCATGAACTAATCTAAATAGGGCCTAAAGATCTTATTCATATAATCCATGAACATGGCATGAGCATTAGTCAATCCAAAAGATATCATTATGAACTCAAAATGTCCATAGTGAGTTCTTAAGGCAGTCTTGGGCACATCTTATTTCCTTATAAAAGTGGTCATAGTCTCCAAAATCCATCCCCAAGTACTACCCCATAATAATGGATAACCTTAGTTAAATATTGCACAAAATGGCTATTTGTGCTATGCTCAAGCACTGGCAATCCAATCCACTAATAGCTCCTAGGGCCAATACCCTTGGTGGGAAGGGACATAGCCAATATAACGGGCAAGATCAGCGGATGCAGCTAGGTATTCGACTAGTAACACATGGGCTCCTCTGTGTTGGCACATCACTGCCCCTTAGTGGCTAAATGGTATGCTTCTCGCTTCTAGCACTGTTGCTAGTGAGTTGTGGGGAAGAGTCCTCGGATGAATGTTGAGAGGGGGGAGTCCTTATATGGGTTCGACTCTATAGATACGGTATACAAGCTAGATTGGAGAACATAGTTGGGATGTCTACAAGCCTCAGACCTAACCATGTATGCACTAGTACATCCTTCAGAAGGTGGGTAAAAGTACTCCTAAAGATTCTTATCAGTGTGGAGGGATAATGTAAGGACTTACGAACTATTTACTGACATAAAGAACAAATATTGTAGGAAGATAAACACTTGGATAGCACAATGACCCCTGATGGTAACCTCAAAGATTCGGGTTGAAGTACAACTCCCACAAAGGAATCTCAAAGTAGACCATGAAGGTTGCCATCAGCCTCATCTAAAGATGACACAGAAAGAAAAAGAGAGAGATGAGAGTCTTAAAATAAGAATCTGAGTAGGGTGCTATGACTCTAACAAGGGTGTCATTGTTATTCTCTAATCACTTCGGTTTTCCTTTATAAAAACGTGTACAAGTATATAAGGTTTATTTTAAATTTTCAAAACTTTATTATCCGAAGTGTATGCCTTTTAAACTTAAGTCTTGATGTCATGAGTGTAGGTATAAATGTGCACAAGAAAGGGGGCTGAATCGTGCTTCACTTTATTTGCAAATCTAAAACTTTTAACAAACATACTGTCAAGTATGAAACTTGTAGTGTAGTGAAAACACAGTTAGTAGTTTTAGAAAGTAGATTTCTAAAGTAAAAAAGCATAAACATTATACTACATAAGTTCAACTGTTAAAATATAATAGAATAATTGTATGCTGTAGATCAGCAGGTATTGAACTATAAATTGAAATAGAGAAACAAATAAAAGAAATCAAGGAGAGGAGGATAAGACACGAAAGATTTTATACTGGTTCAGCCAAAACTACCTATATTCAATACTCAACAAATATTGAGGTTCCACTAAAATATCTTCTTAACTTGAGAAAGAAAATAGGATAGTCTTTACATTAGCTTTCCCAAGCTCTAATTTGGTGAAAGGCAAACAACTCGTACTGTCACAAATTGTGTAGTTATTCACTAGCCTCTCCAAGCTGAACTGAGTAGTTATTCACTAGCTTCTCCAAGCTGAACCGAGCAGTTATTTAGCAGTTTCTCCAAGCTGAACCAAGTAATCTTGTACTAGACTTTCCAAGCTAACATCTGTGACTAGTAGACAACCCCTACTGTCACAAACCTGAGTAGTTATTCACCAATCTCTCCAACTTGAACCAAGTAGTTATTCATTAGCCTCTCCAAGCTGAACCAATTAGTTATTCACCACCCATGACAAACACTATTACTGTCCCATTGAAAATAGTCTTTCACTAACCTTTCCAAGCTAAATCGTGACCACTAAAAACACTTTACTATCGCATTGCAAGTAGTTTCACATTAGCCTCTTCAAGCTATCTCACACCGATCACTACTGGATCGAGGATACAAAGGTTTTGTATTTGGGCTGCCACTCAAACTAATCTACACACAAGTTTCCTTAACATATACATGAAAAACTTGAGAAAGCTTGAATGAATTCTTTCTATCATTTCTTCCTAGGAAGAACATATATCTATTAAGAATATAGAAAGAAGATTTTTACAAGAGTTTTCTCTTTTGGCACAAAGTCTCTCTTTATATGTTTGAGCACATTATCTCTTATTTATAGAAGGTCTTTATTGTGACCGTTGCCCTTGATCATATCTCCAAGTGGCATGTGTTGGTCATCCATTTGTGTCTTGGAAAAGTAGTATAGTAGAGTAGGCTGACAGTTTATCAGATTTGTTGTAGAAGCCATTGTGGTGATGTCTTTTTAGAAACTATTCTTACTTTATGAATATGATTTCTGAACTTTTTCTTCTAGAAGCTAGGGAAAGTTGATCTAGTTGGTAAAAGAGATGATACGCTAGTTTTGACATTAGGTTTGACTCAAAATTTGAATTTCAAAATTCAAATTTCCCTCCTTTTTCCAGCAATATTTAGCGTTCTACAGTGAAGTGAGCTTTCTAATATGTGGTATTAAATCCTTGATGATTTTTGATCTTCAGGTCATCAATCCAAGCTTTATGATGATGAAAGTATTGTGATTAAGCTGATTGAAGATGATGTAATACTTGGTTCTCAGAGTTTGTCTGATATCTTCATTGTAAGTGTACTTTCTGATGTCTAGTGCTACTTTCTGAAGTCTCTAATCTTGGTTTCTTGTAGTGTTGATTTCTTCTTCCAATTGTTAGCTGTTTTAAGCTTGAATAAGGGTATAATTTTACTTCTTTTTTACTTCCTATCTCTTAACATGAGATAAAACATGTTTGCACATGCAAAGTAAAATTTATCCTTGTTTGAGTAAGCCTTGCTTTTCCTAAACGATAGAACCTGTTTAATCTTATAAAAAACTCAAGACAACCATTAGTCGTTCTTCAAATCATTTTCTTTAAGTTAGCTTTATTGTCATTCAGAACTATTTAAACATCTTAGAAGGGTTCTGGAGCTAACAATTCTCCCTTTTTGATGAAGACAAACCAATTTGAAGAAAATCTTTTGAAGAGATATTGAAAGAAATAATATTGAAAATGTAGCATGATAATTTATATTCTTTCAATGAATCACAAAGAATGAATTTTAGGAAGTTCTTTTCTTAAGGCATGGTATAAAAATGTTTAATAGCCTTAAGTGACTTAAATCATAGCTGTTGTTATTTTTCTTGAAGCTTTGGATTGACTTAACGTACTTTCTGAAGAGTATCAGAGCAGTTTGTTAAAAAGAAAAACATTTAAGCTTTGATTAAACAAGCAACTTGATTTGGAGTCATAAAAAGAGACTTTCTGAAGATCCATGTTCTTGAATAACTAACGATAAATACTTGTGATATTTTATCTTGATTAAATCCGTATTCAACACTTCTTTGTCCAAATGATTTTAGAAACAAATGCTCAAAGATATATGATAAACGTATCAAAGCATTAAAAGATTTTTAAGAGGAAAACATACTGATGCTTATGTTGTTTTTGAAGCTCAGAGAAACCTTAATATGAATTTATCAACATATTATGCGAGATTTCTGAAACTCATCAGGGATCAAACCCAAAAAAAAGCAAAACATAGATGAGCCTTTTGTTATGAGCTGTGAAGCTTTTCATAAGTATCAGATCATGAATGGAAGTATGCAAAGCAAATCTTAAAACATATGCTCTTCAAAAAAGATTGAATTCTAATACATATATGGAACAAAATATAACACATTTTGTTATATATAAGCATTGCACACTTCCATAGAGTTCTGAAGCTTGTTAACTAATCTTAGTTGTATCAAAACATGTTGGAATGGGTTTCTGAAGACTTCTTAGAAAGTATACACAACTGTATTTTGATCAAGTTATACAAAGCCTTTTGAAAGACATCTCATATATGTGTCAAAGATAACATTTTTTGTAAAAGCTTTAAAAACTTTTAAGCACATCATACACATCGAGGCTCAGCAGATAGGTAAGAGTATTAACACAACAAGGAACTTGTGCTTTTTTAAAAGATACTTGCTAGTGCTATTCATAAATACATATGTGAGCTAAATATCCTAGCGTGCTAATGATTATGCAAGACAAAGCATACACATAAGAGATAAGAAGTAGATATTTATCAGCATGACATATGATTAGTTGAGCATAAATGAGCATCAATATGTATCAGAGCTTAACAGGAACTGAGCTTAAGACAGAAAATCATCAGAAACAAACATATAGCATAAGCAGGATGTATGAACCAATTTTATAAAATAGGATAAACTATCTGTCAAATATTAATAAAAAGATTCAAAACATCAAAAGAAAATCCATGCTTACAAAAAATTTCTCTGAGCTCCCCCTGAATTCGTTAGCACTTGATTGATTTTTTTCAAGTCTTCTCTTCTCCCCCTTTTGACATCATCAAAAAAGAGGCGTGCCTGGAATCAAAAACACCGTCCTCAGCCTTGACGCTACAGAATCTGAATCTGCAGATCTTCAATTTGTCTGAGTTGGCCACCATGCTCTATGATAATTACCTCAAGCCTATCTTGTCTAGAGGATATTTCTCTCAAATTCCAAAGGATGATCTGATGAAACTGAGAGCTTGCTGGAGGCTCGATTGTGGACGAAGATGACAAGTTGGTGGGTATAGATATTGATGAAGCAGTCCTTGGAGAGGAATTAAGAATGTCTAGGGGTACAGTCTCCCCTGACATCAGTAGAAGGTAGAAAGCTTGGTATGACATTATCAGAGGTAGCAAGAGCAGAAGTAGAAGTAGGCTCAAGAATAGCAGCAACAAACTCAAACATCTGAGCCGAGGAAGTAACAACAACTTCTTGAATTGGAGCGGTAAAGGTAGAAACATCTTGAATTGAGGCAGCAACTCCCGTAACTAGAGAAGCTTATGATATCCCAACTTCTTCTTCCTTTATTTGAGTTATGACGATGGAAAAAGGAGGTTGAGGTACCAAAATGATAGCATTGCTAATCTCATGGTCCTCGTTATTAAGCTCTTCAATAATGAGCTCTATTTGACATTCTTTATCCATGGTCATAGTATTCATTGTAGCACTTTGCCTAGCCTTCTTGCTTCTGACCCAGCTTTCTTCTTCTTTTGATAATGGTGCTCCTTCTTGTTCTTCTTCTTCAGTTGATGGTTCATCAACAATGACTCTGTAACCTGCTTTTTATATTTTTCAATCTCCTTTTTTAGTATAGAGATTCTTGACTCACCCAAGGACATTTATTTGTATTTGAGCCAGACTTCTTTCCTACTGATTACTTTTACTAGTTTGGCCACCGTCTGAGTTTCTTGAAGAGAAAACTCCTACTTTCTCTTTGTTCTTCTTTCAAATCATTGAATCTAAAAGGCCTCATCCTCTTTCCAGACTTACTTTCGATAAGAACTAGTTTTCCCTTCCTCTTCACTTTTTCTTGTTGAGATTCGGCCTTCTGGGAGGCTTCTCGAGCTTATTCACCTCTTGTTCTGGGACTGTGCCTTGTTGGTTCAGCAATTTGGAGGATTGACCTTTTTCTTGAGGTTCTGAAGGAGGAAGATGTGAAAATAGTTCCTTTAAAAAGCTCATAGCTCTCAGTGAGAAGAGGGAAGTTCATGTGTTTGAGAAACTTAGTCAATAGCATTCTGTAACATCCCCTGCTGCTTTATGGATTGACGACTGTCCCCACAAACCAACACGGGTCTTTTCAGCGTGCTTTGTCCTCACTCGCACACTTCCTGGGAAAACTTTCCAGGAGGTCACCCATCCCAAAATTGCTCCAAGTCAAGCACGCTTAACTGTGGAGTTCTTTCAGTTTGGGCTACCGAAAAGAAGATGCATCTTGTTGGTATAGGTAGTACAAATCAATTCATATAAGCCCTTCTCAACTGTATAGTCCCATACCTATACTGATCTTAGAGATCCTCTCATTCGGGTGTGTAATCGGTTCATTCATGTACCCTCCGCTTCGAAGTCCGCCAGAGCCGCTCCTTGTCCGTGCCTCTTTGCACCGCGATCACTCCCCAACCGCGATCCCGGGCGTTACATGCCCACCAGCTTCCGCTGGTTAGTCCCTCAACCACACCGTCTTGGGAGAGGTGCAGGCTCTGATACCATTTGTAACATCCCCTCCTGCTTTATGGATTGACGACTGTCCCCACAAACCAACACGGGTCTTTTCAGCGTGCTTTGTCCTCACTCGCACACTTCCTGGGAAAACTTCCCAGGAGGTCACCCATCCCAAAATTGCTCCAAGTCAAGCACGCTTAGCGTGGAGTTCTTTCGATTTGGGCTACCGAAAAGAAGATGCATCTTGTTGGTATAGGTAGTACAAATCAATTCATATAAGCCCTCCTCAGTATAGTCCCATACCTATCTGATCTTAGGATCCCTCTCATTCGGGTGTGTAATCGGTTCATTCATGTACCCCTCCGCTTTCGAAGTCTGCCAGGAGCCGCTCCTTGTCCGTGCCTCTTTGCACCGGCGATCACTCCCCGACTTCGCGATCCCCGGGCGTTACACATTCCGTATGGAATACTGGTAGTTCTCCGTGTCTCCTTTGTGGCTGCCCTCATCATGTAGTCCAAGATGAGCATTTGTAAATTTACTTTTCTCTTTCACCATCGGGCAATAAAGAAGTATGCAGTCCATGCCAACAAGTGTATCTATGCTACATATGCGTGGTAGAATAGAGAATTGAACCACAGTATATACCTTTCTTGTCTTAGCACTTGACATAGCAGCAGTGATTTCATTAGGCTTATGAAGAGTGGAATCGGTTAGATACCTGGATACATCTCCTTCATTTATTCCAAGAGATTTGGCCCAGTTTGGTGAGGAGCTGCAGACATTTCCATCATTTGGTGCTTAGATAATCTTGGCGAGTCGAGAGGCTGTGATCTTGATGGCTTAGTCTTTGATCATTGTTCTGACATATGAGGGCGAGGGTCTCTCCAGATGAGAGTAGAAGGTATTCACTAATCGAGGGAAGACTAGTGCATTGATTTCCAGATACTCCTCCTATTTCTGAAACGTAAAGATTTTATCAAGAATAGTGATTTCTTCTTGAAAATCTTTCCTCAGATTCTTTCTAGGTGCCATTTTCCTAGATACAAAGAACTTTTCATAGCGATCTTACATACTAGGATCATCGTACATACGAAAGAAACTTTCTTGTGAGCAGATTGAGCCACACCTTTTCCTTTAGCCATTGGTGAGGTATATTTGTAAGAGTGATATAAGGGAAAAAAACTTAAGTCTTAAAGGTGACAAAGGGTAGGGAAGAGTTAAGGTTTTGTGAAAAAGAAAGCAATTTATGTTGCAAAAGGTGAAGATTTGATGAACGAAGGTTTGCAATATCAGAGAAGAGGGAATGGTCATGGTTATGTGTTTGGGAAAACGAAGATAAAGGCAATGTGTGAGGAGTGGGGGTTTTTAAGAGATGTAACGTAACTGACTGAAGGTGAGGCGACGTAGTAGAGAGGAACACAAAAGAGTGGGAATTATCCCGCCTTTTCATCTTTCTTTCAGAAAGAGAGATTTTTTACTCTTGAAATTTCTTTCTGAGGTAGTCACTTTTTAAAGTTCACAATTTTCTTCCTGATCCACGAAGAATCTTCACATACTCATCACAGGCTCATCTTCATATACTGGATTCTGTGACGCTATATATTTCTCATTTTCTAATCCTTATATCTTCTTTCTGACTAACCTGTCTTCTTTCTGATCAACCCATCTACTTTCTAAGCTTACAAACTGTACTTCTGATATTTCATCCCGACTTTCTGAAGTTCTGACCAAACAACTGATCCCATAGACTGAACTTTTGTTGTTCTTCCAAACTGGCATTGTTATATCTTCAAAAAGATACTTGCTCTAGCAATCTGATAGCTATGCCAAGTCTTCAGTTGGGAGTTATAAAGAGAGGATCCCTAGAGATGTTTTATATATGAATGCATATCCAAATGTAAAAGTTTTTTCAAAAGAGAAAACACTCAAGAGATCTTTAGCAAATAAAATAGTTTTATAGCAAGAACTTGGATTTAGAGTGCTGAAAGGATTCTTGATAATATGAATAGCACTATTATTATCTCAGAGGATAGGAATTGTGAAATACCTCAAGAGATGGTCTTCCAACTTGTTCCTTATCCACAGTATCTGGATGTAACAAATTGCAGCAACTACATGTTCTCATTTAGCTGTGGAGAAAGCAACGATATTCTGCTTCTTACATGATCTAGAATTAGGCTTTTTCAGAGAAGCAACATCCATCAATTGTGCTTTTTCTTTCAACCCTTTCTCTGGAAAAGTTAGCAACAACAAGTAGCATACTGGTGCAATGATTTTATCATAATCAGTTCCCTTTTGATAATCATAACCTTGTGCAGCCATTCTTGCTCTGTTTTGAGTGATGATGTTAGCTTCATCTATATTCTTGAATATCTATTTTGTGCCAATGATGATTTTTCAACATATTGTGTATACTTTGCCTTTTTCGAACTTGGTCAGCTCATTTTGCATAGTATCCACCTAACTTTGATCATTCATAGCTTCTACAATGCACTCAGGTTCAATGGTAGAGATGAAAGTACAATTTGGCATATTTCTAAGGGATGATATGGTTCTCACACTCTTGAAAATGTCTCCAAGAACTCTATTTTGAGAAACTGCCTTTAAATCAGAAACTCCCTTTGTAGTTTCTATGACTTTGAGGTTCTGTAGCTTCTCTTTCATCTTCAGATTGCTCATTTTTGAGTCCAAAAAGTTTACTTTCTGGCGGATTGGGAATTCAAAGTATACTTTCTGAAGAGTTGATATTCTGGAGCTTTCTTTCTGATGTTTTGACTTTTATTTGCTTTCTTTTTGAAACTTCCTTGAGATTTATTTTCTCAACACAATTCACAAGATCATCGAGATTATTAGCAAGATCTTCTTTAAGCTAGTTCATCACCATACATAAGAAATTCTAAGTAGATATCCTTCATGTTCTTTATTAACTCTCAGGTTCAGAACATGGTATCCGAAATGATCAGCATCTGTTTGTTCCTTGATATTTCACCCCGTGAACCTTTCAGGTATTCTTACAAAGAGAATAGTTTTGATTTTGGTACCCAAACTTACTTGGGTCCTTTTGGTTAGTTTCAAAGAGAGAGATTTCCCAACCTTTCTAATAGATTTCTTTTTCAAGAACTATTTGTCAGGTAGGTATCTCTGCTTGTGGTAGGGAAAACAAGAAACAAGATTTAGAGAAAATAGTCATTTTATCTTCTCTTTCCTCTATATATCCTAAACTAGTTTTTGAAAATTACACATTCTAACCATTTTCACTAAAATAGTTTTTGAAATATATCAAATTTTCCAGGTCAGATCTTAGAAGCCATGAAGTCTTCTTAAGGATTCAGAAATAACTTTTTGAAATTCTTCACATATCTTTTGGAGGCTTCAGTTTTATAGAATTTGAGAAAAGAAAAACTCCTTGTAATGTATCTCACTCAAGCTTAAGTTTTTCAGCTTCAGGCTTGTTTTCTTAATATTTAAAACAACTTTATGAGTTCCTTGACTGGTTTGAGATATCTTAAGGAATAAGCATGAGAAGCTTCTAGAAACTTATCATATAATACAATAAATACATGATATGAAGGATTAGATATAGATACATTTACCTTGCATATTTCTATTAAAGTGCACTCAGTCATGAAACACAAAATAGCAGCATCTTCTAACTAATCATGACTTTCTGACTCTTTTTTTTCTTTTTCAGAGTTGCTCCTAGTAGCTAGCATACTTTTCTTCAAGAGGTTGGGATATTTCTATGATACTCTTAGCTTGGAACTCTAGATTCAAGATGTTCCATCTTACTACGGTTAGTAGGTTGCTGTCTCAATATATTCTTTGCCCTTTTTGTCTATCCTAAGATTGATGTCTTCTTCCTTTCTTTGTTTAGCCTTTTCAGACTTTTGACATTTTCAATAGACATAGAGATCTCATCTCTATTTTCAATCTCAGATTCTACATCAAATCTTTCCTTTTCAGTTAAGGTTTTAGCAATTTTCATTGCTTTAGCTTTGTATAGCTCCTGATATGATTATTTTAGGGCCAAAGACTTTTTAAGACGATTTAAGATCTTTAGACAACATACACAGTCTAATATATCATATCCATCTTTGCTTAGTGCATATATAAGTAGGAGCTAGGCTAAGTAGATCAACTGATGTTTGCCATTGTTATTCTAGTCCACCTGTTTCTTGGGACTCTTTTAAGTTATTGATAAAGCTTCTTCAAATCCTAGAGAGTCATCAAGCAGGATGGTCAGTTGATGAGAAGCTTTGTAGCTGAGAAGATTCATGCCATTTCGTCCTTTAGATCTTTATCCTCTGCAATCGTTGGATTGCTCAACCCCTCAGAGGCCTTTCTCTGATACCACTTGTAGGTATAAATATGCATGAGAAGGGGGATTGAATCGTGTTTTACTTCATTTTGCAATTCTAAAACTTTTAACAAAAATACTGTCAAGTATGAAACTCGTAGTGCAATGGAAACACAATTAGTAGTTTTAGAAAGTAGATTTCTGAAGTAAACGATAAATAACATAAAAGCGAAAACATTATATTTGCATAAGTTCAACTGTTAAAACATAACAAAATGATTGTAGGCTTTACATTAGCAAGTATTGAACTATAAAGTGCAACAGAGAAAAAGGTAAAAGAGATCAGGGAGAAGAGGATGAGACAAAAGATTTTATACTGGTTTGACCAAAACAGCCTGTATCCAGTACTCAACAAATATTAAGGTTCCACTAAAACATCTTTCTCAACTTGAGAAAAAAAAAACATGAGTAGTTACATTAGCCTTCCTAAGCTCTCATTTATGACTAGCAGACAACCCTTACTGTCACAAATTGAGTAGTTATTCACCAGCCTCTTCAAGCTGAACCGAGTAATTATTCACCAGCCTTTCCAAGTTGAACTGAGTAGTCTTATATTAGCCTCTCCAAGCTAACACTTATGACCAGTAGGCAACCCCTACTGTCACAAACCTGAGTAGTTATTTACCAACCTCTCCAAGCTAAACCGAGTAGTTATTCACCAGCTGTTCCAAGCTGAATTGAGTAGTCTTGTACTAGCCTCTCGAAGCTAATACCTATGACCAATAAATAACCCTTACTGTCATAAACCTGAGTAGTTATTCACCAATTTCTCCAATCTAAACCAAGTAGTTATTTACCAGCTTCTTCAAGATGAAGCCATGACAAGTAAACCACTGTTACTATCTAGTTGAAAGTAGTTTTTTACAACCCTCTCCAAGCTAAACCGTGACCAGTAAGAACCCCTTACTATTGCATTGCAAGTTATTTTACATTAGCCTTTCCAAGCTATCTCACACCGATCACTATTGGATCGAGGATACAAACATTTTGTATTTGGGTTGCCACTCAAACTAACCTACACTCATGTTTCCTCTTGAATGACTTCTTTCTATCATTTCTTCCTAGAAAGAACATACATCTATTAAGAACGTAGAAAGAAGATTTTTACAAGTAAGGAGTTTGATTGCATAGTGATATGAACTTTACTGGATATGAGGAGAGATTTTTACAAAGTTTTTTCTTTTTGCACAATCTCTCTCTGTATGTTTGAGCACACTATCTCTTATTTATAGAAGGTCTTCCTTGTGACTATTGCCCTTGATTTTTTTTCCAAGTAATATGTGTTGATCATTCATTTGTGTCTTGGAAAAGCAGTCTAGAAGAGTAGGCTGACAATTTGTCAGATCTGTTGTAGAAGCCATTATGACGTTGAGGTTTCCGATGTCCCTTCAGAAACTATTCTTATTTTCTGAATGTGGTTTCTGAACTCTTTCTTCTAGAAGCTAGGGAAAGTTAATCCAGTTTGCAAAAGAGATGACATGCCAGTTTGGACATTGGATTTGACTCTAAATTTGAATTTCAAAATTTAAATTTCCCTCCTTTTTCCAGCAACATTCAGCGCTCCACAATGAAGTGAGCTTTTTAATGTGTGGTATCAAATCCTTGATGATTTTTGAGCTTCAGGTTTTTAATCCAAGCTTTATGATGATGAAAGTATTGCGATTAAGCTGATTGAAGATAATATAACACTTAGTTCTTAAAGTTTTTCTGATATCTTCATTGTAAGCGTATTTTCTGATGCCTAGTGCGTATTTTCTGATGCTTAGTGCTACTTTCTGAAGTCTCTAATCTTGGTTTCTTGCAACTTTGATTTCTTCTTCCAATTATTAACTATTCTAAGCTTGAATAAAGGCATAATTTTACTTCTTTTTTAGTTCTTATTTCTTAAAATGAGATAAAACACGTTTTCACATGCAAAGTAAAATCTATCCTCATTTGAATAAGCTTTACTTTTGCTAAACGATAGAACCTATTTAATCTTACAAGAAACTCAAGACAACCATTAGTCATTTCTTCAAAGCATTTTCCTTAAATTGGTTTTGTTGTCATTCAAAACTTGTTAAAATATCTTGGAAAGGTTCTGGAGCAAACAATAAGTGCATCATATAAAGTCATGCATGCATGACAATACCATAAGCAACAAATCATCACATAAGTCATAAGCATAAACATTAATGGGGATCTAAGTTTATAGGTACATAGCATTTCTCATTCTCTAGGTGACTTATTCTTTGTCTTTGCTCTGGCCACCTTATTTCTCTCTATTCTTTCTTTCTTTCTTTCTTTCTTTCTTTCTTTCTAAGGCTATGAGCTCATACCTAGCTGATCATCACCATTATAAAACATAATCATATAACTCTAAGGTACGGGTTTCTAAGGGGCATTGGATCACCTCTATTGGCATGGCCAAGATCTGCTTATAGAATCATCTTCGTGTGTCTTATGTCACCTAATAACTATGTCATTCCCTTACAGATGCATAAATGGGCAAGCATCATGTAACATCATAATATCTTTAACTGTCATTATCACATGCTCATAATTTTCATAAATTTCTCTAAGTTCACAAATTTAGAGTAAATCTGGCAGCATAACGGCTATAATTAGAACTTCCCCAAATTTTTCTCAAATCATACAATACATATTAATTATGCTTCTCAAATTACAACATGCCAAATTCATCATCACGTTTATCACAGAAGCATGCATCACATACTTGCATATATCCATAAGCATGTCATCATCAATATCGTATTGAATAGTAAATATGCTCCTACCCAGTAATTGAAAATCAAGGGATTAGACTCAGTTAATGCATATGCTATGCTCAATAGGATACATACAAAATACATATCAAACATCAATTTCATAATCCAAGATTCAAGCATGCACGGTCATCAATTTATGATTTTATATAATTATTCAAGTCATTCAATTCTTGAACAATTCACATGAACATAGTCCCTATAGTGTACCAATCACATCAATATCATCAAGCTATTAATATTTATAGCGTATCCCTAAAAAAGGGCAAAAATCAAAATTTCTACAAGTATGTAGGTCAAAGTGTAAATTTGTAAATTCCTCATTTAGACACTTCTCATAAAACCAAAGATCCTCAAAGTTGTCTTACATTTTTAAAAGACCTAATATGACTTAAATATTATTTTTAAACATCATAACCATTTTGGACCCTTGGCCAAGTTTGCTAAACTTTTGGGGCTACCAACACTTCTAAAAATCCTTTTTGACTTCATAAAGGACATTTTTCACAAATGAACACACGCGAAACCATTTTATACTCTAGTCATATTCATTCTATCAAAATTACATGATTGAGAAACTCAAAGTGTAATCTTTCATATTTTGCAAAACTACCTACACTTGGCAATTTTAAAAATCCTTTCAAACACATAGGATTATAAAAATAAATTTCACAACAATTCTTAACATTTTAAAACTCCAAAATAGTAGCAAACAATGTCATAACAATAAGGAAAAGTGGGAAAAACTGAAAATGCGATAAGAGTTAAAAATTATATTTTTGCCTTTTTGTAGTTACTAGTTTCCTTCAAAAATTATCTTGAGACAATTTAAAACACAAAATCATTTTTACACTTATGAAAACCAATTTTTGATCTTAAAACAGTAGCCAAACCAATATACATTCATAAGGTTCCTTCATGTTTAGTTTCTAACTCTCAAAATTTCCTTTAAACATTAAACACAAGATACAAGTTTTAGATCAAATAAAACCAACCCTAGGCCTATTACGCATGCCATCGCCATATATATATATTTTATATATTGTGAGTGTGTGTGTGTGTTCAAAAATTCCATTCAAAATGGTTAAAGACAAGTCTTGAATACTAGGAATAAAAATGACAAGATGACTCATTATTAGTTTCTAACTCTCTCAAAATTTCCTTTAAACATTAAATGCAAGATACAAGTTTTAGATTAAATAAAACCAACCCTAAGCCTATTATACATGCCATGGCCACACACACACACACACACACACACACACATACACACACACACACACACACACACACACACACACACATATATATATATATATATATATATATATATAGTGTGCATGTGTGTCTATGTTTAAAAATTCCATTCAAAATGGTTAAAGGCAAGTCTTGAATATTAGGACACAAGAAAGACAAGTGCTTGTTTTATAAAAAGTTCCACACAAACTTCAGCTAAGATGACTCATTTCTTTTCATTGTTAAAATAAGAACTAAGCTTGATCATTAAAATGCAAGTGGATTCTCTTTAGAGCATCCAAAATTTAAAATGTTATCTGGAAACATAAACATACAAGTTAGCTCCTTTTTCAATAAAAAGCATAAAACAAATAACTTGAAACATAAATATGCAAGTTAGTTCATTTCTTGCCATTATGAACATAAAGTGATGAATTTGAAAATAAATATGTAATATTGTTCATTTTATCCATTAGAAATATAAAGTGAGACTTGAAATATAAACATGCAATGCTTATTTATTTTTAAGCCATTAAAAATATAGTGATGACTTGAACCATAAACATGCAATGCTTGTTCATTTTTAAGCTATTAAAAATATAAAGTGGTGACTAGAAATATAAACATGCTATGCTTGTTCATTTTTAAGCCATTAGAAATATAAAATGTCAAGCTTTAACTTGTTTCTTCAAAAAAAAAAAAAGCATAATAGAAAGAATTTTAGCCCATGGAAAGGGCATGGTTGAGCTTAGAACCTCTTGGTGGGTTTCCTTAGACCTTCATCAAGAAGGCTCATCATCAAGATCTTTTTTAATCAAAATAATAAAAACAAGAACAACAAAATAAAGAGAAAGGTAGGGGAATGAAACTCAAATTGAAACAACCCTACCAAAAGCTAGATCCTTGAAGAAGTGAAGAAAGAAGGTCTCTTTAAGAAAAATAGAAGAAAAATATTTTCTTTGAGTTATGGTAGAGGTGGTGATTTTTGTGAGAGGAGGAAAGGAAAAGAGGTTTGTTTTGTTGGCTATGTTTTGGTTGTGTTTGAGCTAAGTATGTGAAGAGGCCTCCATGAGGAAAGCTTGGTTTGAGTTTGAGAATGGTGGAGATGAAGAGAAATTTAGAGAGTTTATAGAACTTGAGAGTTTAAGAGAGAGAGAGCTTTGTTTCAAACTTGGAAACAAAGTTTCAAAATGATTCAAGAATGAGGGGCAAGAGACTGTGTGTGTGTGTGCACGCGCTTGTTCTTTTAAAAAAAGAAAACACATAAGGGAGTAACAAATTGAGGGAGGCCCGCAGCCCTGGGGGACTAGAGGACAAGGGTTGAAAATTTCCAAAATGTTAAAATTAGGGTTAGGTCATTTCCAAGAATTAAATATAATTCAAAAAGAAAAATGGAAATTCTTTTAAGACATGAAATTATAATTATGTAATTGGTTTTGAGATGGAAATTGGGTTAAAATATTATTTTTTGAATTGGTCTTAAGACACATCTTCTAAACCTTAGGAAAGTGTTCTTACAAAAGGCATAATGTTTCCTCTCTTTTTTTGTAATGAAGTCATAATTATTCCGTTTGTCTCTTTGACTTATTAATTGTGATTATAGATGGGATTGAGCATGATTAATTATCTAATGCCTTAATTAAATCACATTAACTATCTTGACCCAAAATTGATTAATAAAAATAATTAATCTTTAATTTGAGTATAATATTGTCTATATGTCCTTAATTACCCTTATTAAGCTTAATTAACACTAATTAGGAGTAAAATAGTAATTTCACTTCTTTATTCACCAAAATTCATCTGATCATCATATATCCCTATAAATTAATATATCCAATGCCTAGGTGATGATCGAGTTTGGTCATCACTTAATCCCGTGTTAAATTACCTTTGGGCATTTTGGTAATTTTACATATGAAAAAAATCAAGAATAATGATTTCCACACATGTTACTATCCAAAACACATATAACCCTCTTCAAACATTAAACTAACCCCTTGAGGATAGTCAAGACTAGCCATCCTCAATTTTCATACAAAAATAATCTCAGGAGAATTTTGGTCATTTTGTACACAGGTAAAAATCAGGGTATTACATAGTTAGGTGAGATTGTTTGGGATTAGATTGATATCTAGCAAAAATTCCAATGCTTAATTGAATGTCAAATCTGCTTGTTGTTAAATAAAGAAGTGACACAATTATACCTTTGTAAAGTTTCTCAGAAACTTTCTCACCATTTTCATCAGTATCAATGACTTGAGATGGATACACGTGAGTACCCATAGGCTTGGACTAATCCATGTTGAACCTTTTGAGAAGGTCCTTGGTATATTTCTTCTGATGTATTAGGACCCTATCCTTTTCTTGTTTGATTTAAAGTCCTAGAAAGAACTTAATTCTCCCATCACACTTATTTCAAATTCACTTTTCATAAGCTCAAATAATTTCCTACAGACAGAGTGATCAGGAAGACTGTCACAGCATACCCAAAAGGCGCCACGACGAGCAAGACAACCAATTTAAAAATAAAAATTTAAAAAGGGAGTCACTACCAATTTTAATTTTGGCTAAAACTGGAAAACCTTTTGATTTACAAACTGATCTTTCAAAAGAGATTTGAGGTTCGGGAGTCTGATTATGATTAGGGAAGGGTAGAAACTTAATCCTACTGTATCCCTAATATATCCGTATAAATACGGTTACCCTAAAGCTCATTATGCAATTTAATTATAATTTTAATAATATTTATTTTCCTCAAAAGTTATGACATTTGCATATTTACAAAGAAATAAAGCTAAAATTAAAACAAGAAATAAAGAACAAATTTTATGAAAAAGGATTTTAGCTTGATAGTTGGTAGCTACGCCGACGTATCCTTTGGTGCAATGAGGAACTCAAAGCCATGTCCTTCTTGTAGAAGATATTTCTGTGTTAATGGATTTTAATCAAAAGAGAATAAAAGGATGTGTTGATTGATTTTAATTTCTGGAAAGGATTTTGAAAATGATTTTATTATTAAGTGGAAAGGAATATATATATATATTTGACAAGCTAATTTTAGCGAGAATTGGCAAAATTATATCATACATACAATTATACAATTAATTTAAACAAAATACCTAAACATATAAGATAATTAAACTAAAACAATAAAATAAACACAATTACATAATTAATTTTAATGAAACACATAAACATGTAAAATAATTAATACTAAACAAAAACAAAATTATTCATAAACATAAACACAATCATACAAAACATAATTAAATTATAAAAAGGGTCCTAATTAATATTTTATTTTTTAAATATTTTTTAATAAAAAAGGTAACACTAAATTACTCAAAATCAAAGAAATAATTAAATCACTCTTTTTTGTTTTTGTTTTGCATAATTAAATTATTTTTAAAACTAAAATTATTAATTTTCATTCAAATGATAATAAAAACAAACACATCACAAATTCAATTTTTATTTTAGTAAATTAAAATACTCAAATATTTTTTTGAATCAAATTAAATAAACACTAATCAAATAAAAGACATCAATTAAATCAAACGAATTTAAATCCAACAAGTAAGACCTAAAGCAAACACTAACCAAATAAACAAAATCCAAACCTAATTTAACAAAACAAAACTAACAAAATAATAATAATAATAATAACAATAATGATAGAAATAAAAAGAAATTCCGACCTCGTTAATCTATTATCATCCCACCTATACACATTCACCTCTTTCTCGGTACATTCTTCGTTGGTAACATGGTACACACTCTCATTTTCATTAACCCACTCTTATATATTCCCACTCTCTTACTCATGCTTAGCACACACACACACAAAACATACACGAACACACTCACACAAACTCACCTTCACTCTCACTGAACACACAGTTCTCTTTTTCTCTCCAGCACATACAACACAAACTCTTCCTTTTCTTTCTCTTTCACACACATACAAAATAACACGAACAGAGAGATAGGGGGTGGAGGAGATAAAGGGAAAGAGATGAGAGAGAGAGTGGGACAAAGGAGTGGAGCAAGGAGGCTCATCACCGTTGCTACAGGGAAAAAAAGGAAGGTCACCGAGCTCGCGATGGCCATGGCTCACCAAGGGGGCTCACTGCCAGGGTGACAGCATGGCGACAGTGGGGCATAGGTCACGGTGGTTGGGTTCGAGCTTGGCAGGGGGAGCTTGCGGAGTAACCGATCGCAGTGTGGGTGGCTCAAATGGCAATGGTTTGTGGCAGATTTGAAAGATGGCTGCACTATCGGAGGTGGAGGTGTGAGCGGAGGTTTCGGGTTAAGGTGGGGGTTGAGATGCACAGAGCTAGACACGGTGGTTCATAGCATGGAAAAGTAGATCAGGAAGGGTGCACGAAGTTTGGGTGTACGCGGTGGTCAATTAGGACGGTGGTGCTGGATCACAGTGGTGATGATGGTTTCTGGAGGACAAAGACTGCGATGATGGTGGTTTCAGTGAGGGGGAGTTCGGTCATTCGCGGTGGGAGAAGAGAAGGCTGATGGTAGTGGTAGGTGGTTGATCTGAAGTCGAGAAAGGGTGCTTCACAGTGAGGGTGGAGGTGTGGTGGCTAAAAGGGGAAGTTGAAGATGATGATGATGAGAACCATGTGAGGCCGAGACTAGTGATGGGGGAGGAGCACTGCTGTGGCCTCCTCCCTATTTTCCTCTTTTAATTTTTGTTAAATTTTTAATGATGATGATAATGCCACTGCTGTTATTGTTGCTGGATTTACCTTGTTCTTTCTCTTATTGTTGTTACCAGATTGACTGAATTGTTGGGATTTTTGCTGGTTTCCTTTTAATTTCGCCTCTATTTGCTGACTGATGTATCATAATGTATTTTTTGATTTTTTTGGTTGGTGTTTAGATTTTTCTTGCTGGTGAGTGATTGGAAAGTATTTTCAGTCTGAATATTTCTCTCTCTGATCCGCTTGTCTCTATTATTGATGGGGTTTATATAGTTGTTTATCTCTTGACTGAAATCCTCAATCATGCCAATTTTACAGGCTAGCAGCAACCATTCCAATTCATCACTGAAAATAAACTCACCTTCTAGCAAAAAAATCAAGAACATCATCATTTGCTACCTATTGTTTGACTTCCTTTTTGTTTTTCTTGAGTCATAGGGAAGGATTGTGTGGTCACAAGGAGGATCGGGACGAGATGAAAGAATTGGTCCAACACACATTTTTCTTTTTAAAAAAAAAAATTAAAATGGGCTATGGGAATGGACTCCAACAAAAGTAAAATAGGTTGGACTAACTAGAATGGGCCATAATAAAAATGGGCTAACTCTTTTATTGTGTAATGAAAAAAATAAATACGAAAATAAATAATCAAATTGGACAAAATATGGTGTTTACAAAGACTAAATATAATTTCATCAATATAGATTTGAACAATCAAAATGCTATCTTTCCATGGACCTCATTTAGCTTACCTCATGAGTTTTTAAAGACCCTATAAGGGCTTCCAAACTCAAAGTTTTAGATCATTATCTTCTGTTATAGCAGTAACTTCTAGAAGCAATCTAGGAGGTAAACCTTTGATGATCTTTCTAACCATTTTAGCATTAGTATGCCTTTTACCAAGCTCTTTTAACAAATTTATTATGTGTATAAATTTGGTGGTTATTTCATCAATATTTTCCTGTTTAAGCATTTTGAATATTTCATATTGGTGAACTAGTATGCTGCTTTTAGTTTTCTTAGTCAATTCCTTCATGTAGCATCTTAAGTCTGTTCCAGATCTCTTTTGCAATATTACAAGCAATGGTCATCATACTCTTTTGCTAATCTGTCCATTGATGTCTAGGAATCAACCTCATCGTATGTGGATTAGGTTCATCATCAACAAAGTCACCATGTTGGACATCTTTTGTTGGGATATAGTCACCATTTTGAATAAAGTACAATCAAGGTTTTGATGACACAAATAATTCAAGTTGATAAAACTTTATTTCTCATGTGCAAAAATTCTTTATCTCATATTTTTGAAATAACCAGAAACTTTCTGATGATAACACAACTCTTGCTAAGTATTCATTTTCATGACTAGAAAAGTAGTTTCTAATTAAGAAATTTGGTCTTTAAAGCTTTTGGATACATTAAGTAGTGAGTTTTTGTTGTAAGAATGAAGTAAGGTCTTAAGCAGAATCATTTTCAAAATAAAACGCCTTCAGAAACTAAAGCTATATAGGTTGTTTCAAGTCCTTTCTCAATATGAGAAACATAACCTGAGTACAAGAAGTCTTGGGAAACCAAGTTTTATCCCTAGGAAAATGATCTTTGTGTAAGAAACAACTTTGAGGATCATGTTTTTCAAAGGATCAAAGCTTGAGAAAGTTTAAGAACTCTAAATATTGGTTAAGAAATAAGAAATCAGCTCTAGAAACTGCATCCAACATGAACACAACAAGTTTAGAAACATACTTCTTAGTCCAAAATGTCTATTCATCTCTTGAAAAGGTTCTGAATGCCATGAAAAACATGTTTCTCCATTATTCTAGGACAAAATAGCATATATCAATGCATGCTGACACAAAAGCTACTGTCACTGCCACATCTCAATACCAGAAGCCGTTGAAGAAATAAGGATATTGTGAAATGTCCCTTTCATAGACAACTATTTGTCTTAGTGGATAAATCATTTCAAATTCATGGCCAAGTCTATACAAACAATGCTTTTCCAATTGAGAATGTCGTTGATCTTACAAGAAATATCTTTAAAGTAAAATCTCTCTACTCTTAACTTTCTGACTAGAAAATCAACTTAATTTTCTCCAAAAACCTTCTTACAATCTTAAGATGTTAGAAGCCTATTCTTTCTTTGAGAGTTTAATTTTTTTAAGAAGTCACTCTCATGACCTACATTGTAATGTTCTCAATTTTGAGTGTTGAGTGAATCACACACAAACCAAAAATCATTTTGTGACCTTGACTGGTTAGTGTTCATTTTGCTTGGAGAGACTAGGTAAGGACTACTTAGTTGTGAGAATCCGATAGTGATTGCTCATTGTAATAGCTTCACAAGGCTAGGAAAAATGTAACACCCTAACATATAATGTATGTAACACCCTAATATTTAACCTAACAAGCCTAGAATGTATTTAGATTAATTATTAGTCATTACTCTTTTGTCTCAGTTCTTGACTTTAGTTTATTTAAAATACTTAGTAAAAATATGGGCAAATTTATTTTTTGAAAATTAAAACGAAAGATGTGAGCCATGCAACTTAAAAGAACTACATCATACGTTACATATTCAAGCCGAAAAAGAACTAAAAGCATCATAGCATGCATGGATTTAAGCAAATACAAACCATAACATATCACAGCATCATGGAGACATACAATAACAATAGTAGATAATTCATATCATAACATAAATACTTAAAGTAGCAACAAACTCACCATTAAAGGTTAGAGCGGTACAGTCATCCATAAAAGCATAAAAGGAAATAACATAGGTACAACTGGCCACAAATCTTTCCTACCTACTATGTCTAAACGGTTAACCCCTAAAAGCAAAAGAAGGCTATTGTCTACATTATACGTACACATACGCTCCATATGATCCATCGTCATCTCCTACTACTACTCTCTCCCGGAGGGAGGGAGGTCCGGGAGAGAGGTATCCAATCCACTAGGCTAACTCGTCGAGCGTGGCCAAACAATGCACCGAATGAATGTGGGCACCTTGGCGTGGCCGCATAGCCATGCTAGCTCCCCTCACGGGCTGGTCAACAATAGCCTCACTATGGCCTCCGACGTACATAAGGACAGTAGATGTGGAACCTTCCGAAGGAAACTGAGTAGGTGAGTCCTCAGACGAGTCATACTACGAGTCCATCGTGGGTGAGTGAAGGACGTACTCCGGAAAGTCACGAACAATAAAGGTGGCAAGATAGGTATGGTGGGTCTACTCCTCACGTGGTCGAGCATGCTCGAGCACGAGGTCATCACCAAAAGGAAAGGCAAGAGAGAATAGGAAGGTAGAGACGAAGTGTGCAAAAGGTCGCCCCATGAACACAAAAAGACGGATGGCACAACGACCCACGAAGTGATACGATTGATGCGCAACATCAAAATGTAGCTCCCAAGTAGGCGCATCAATGGAGATCACGAACGATGCCATCGTCCTCTGAAGATATGACGGAAAGAAAAAAGAGGAGATGAGAATCTTATACAAGAAACTTAGTAGGGAACCACCTCCTAGCATGTGGCATCATCAACGTCCTCAGGAACCTCCGATTTAATTATGAAATAGTGGGCATGCATATCAAGTTCAATTACTAAGTTCAAAAATACCTATTACTGAGGCCCGTTCATTTTAATATGAGTCTTGGATGTTATGAATGCATCGTACCTCATCATGAAATGCATGTCAATACAAGGTGCAACATACTATATAAAGACATAAATGATATACAAAGAACACAGTAAACATAGCATGAATTACTTCCATTTATACTTTAGGTGACTTAATTTATTCTTTTTCTCTCATTGGGGCCACCCTATTACTCTCTCCTTTTGAAAGTTCTAGGTTATGAGCTCGTACTTCACTAGTAGTCATTAACGTAATCTTATCCCTTTTGATAAGTTAAGTTCTTGACTCTTAAGGTACGGGATAAGGAGCGAGGATCACCTTTCATAACATTTAATTCGGGGAGTCCAAAGGATCACCTCATGGGATCACCTCTCATAACCTTTAATTCGGGGAGTCTAGAAGATCATTTCCATGTGTTTTATGTCATCTTAAGCTTAACGTGTTACTTAGAGATGCAATCATGAAACATATCACTTTGATGGCTCACCTCTCATAACCTTTAATTCGGGGAGTCTAGAGGATCATTTCCTATGTTTCATGTTGCTTAGCCTTAGCACGTTCTTCTAGAGATGCAATGTAAATCATAACTTATTTCTCAACATGTCATGCTTATAATCATGCATCTCCATCAATCATATAAGCATGTTCAACATTTATTGCATATATCATTAAATGAAGTATAATTCAAATAAACATGCTCCTATCCAATATGTCAGAATTCAAGGATCAGACTTAGCTAATGCACATGCCATGCTTACAGGATATACATATTCATCAAACTATAAATCATCATGTTCATAATCCGAGAATAAGCATACAAGATCACCAATCCATGTTATACAAGTGGAGAAATACTTATTCACATATTTTAGGTTCTGGTAATCGATTACATAGCTCAAATTTTCAAAGCAGGAATGTTTGAGGTTCTAGTAATCGATTACATAAGCCTTGTGATCGATTACCACTGTTGAAAATGCATTGTGGGCCTCAAGAACATCTGAGTAATCGATTACATGGAATGGTAATTGATTACCAGAGTCCAGAAACACATTCTGGGTTTCCCAGGATGTCTTGTAATCATTACATGGGGTTGTAATCGATTACACAGGCCAACAACTCATGTCCGAGAATTGCAAAGTATTCTGGTAGTCAATTACATAACCCCTGTAATCGATTGCCAGTAATTCCAAAATAAGAAAAACTCAAGTTTTGACATTCCTCAAATCATTCTTTTATTCTAAAATATTTTTAGACATCATTTAAAACTCATCATCTTCATGAGACCATAAAAGAATCCTCCCAAAGATGTGTTCAACATCAAAACTCCCATTTGTTTTAAAACTTCATTCTTTTGAATTCAAAACATATTTGTAAAGACAAATACCCATGGAACCAAAATTCCTATGCAACTTGAAAGAGGTAAGTCTTGAGCTTTAGATATTTAGGTTATGACATAAACATAAACGTGTTAATGCAAGCCTCATTTTAACATTTGACATTATAAAGTGATCGCAAAGGAAATATAAATATGCTATGCAAGGCTTGAATATAAACATGAGAATGCAAGCTCATTTTTAATATTTAAGATTTAAGTGATGACTTGAAATATAAATATGAAATGCAAGTTCATTTCCTTATCTTCAAGATTTAGGTGTTGACTTGGAAATAAATATGATATGCAGAGCTCAAATATAAACATGAAATGCAAGGGCTTGGAAGATAAATATGGATGCATTTACATTTGTTATTTCTTTAGGTCCCCTGAAAACTCCTATTTAGAGTAACAACTCTAAAACACCGATCAATCTTACAAAATGGACATGAGCTTTAGAGTCCCTCAACACCATGGTTTCAAGAACCTTATTTCCCTGGACTCATCATCAAGCTTAACAAAATCATCTCAAAAACAACAATCTTTTGGAACTAAAAATAAAACCTTGAGCTCTAGAGGTCAAACAAATGATGGTTTCACAATCAACATTAAGGATCCTCATCATCAAGCCGTGGTTTTCAACCATTTAACAACAACAAAACAAGAATAAATAGAGAAGAAGAAGAAACTCAAAACCAAAAAAAACTAAAGAACAAAGAAAAGAAGGACTCAACATAAAATCTCTACCAAGTGTGATTTCTTGTTTGAGAAGAAAATGAGAAGAAATATCTTCTCTTTGAGCAACAAAGCTTTTCAGCCAAAGGAGGAGGAAATAGGAAGGAAAGCTGTTCTTAAGCTCTTATGTTTGAAGGTGGGAAGGTTATGTTTCTTGAAGGTGGTTTGTAGTGATTTGAGGTTGAGAGGTGGTGTTGGAGGGTGGTTCTTGTAGTGGTGGAAGGAAAAGAGAAATTTTTGAGAAGTGAGAGAAAAGAGAATTCCTAGACTAGATTTTTGGACAAGATTTCAAGACCAAAAAGAACAAATGGTAGAGTGTGAGCTTTCTTGAGAGTGTAAGTGAATAAAAAGACGTTTTTGAGGGTGTGATGGGTGATGTATGGGTGGCCATGAGGGAGGTATGGGTGACCATAAGGAAGGTATGGGTAAAAGGAGATATTTTCTTTCTTCTTGTGTTAGGAGTTGAGTTTAAAGATAAACTTGATTTGGCACATGGTTAGGAATCGTTAATCGAGTGTTTGGGCTAGCAACAAGCAATTAAGGCCATGCAAGACAAGATTAGAAAGTTATCTTGCTCAATTAGTGAAGTCAAACTTCATTAAATAGGAATCCAATGCCAACATGGTTTCCTTGATTTAGGGAATTGAATAGAGAAAATACTATTTAGCTTGACATGACACAAAGTCTTGAATCAAGGAAGAGATTTTGAGTTTCCCTAAGTAATCTTAAGCTCTAACTAACCTCAATTAATTATTTTGACTCAAGATTAACAATTAGAATTTATTAATCTTTAATTAGAGCCTAATATTGCTTATGTTTCTTTAATCACACGATTAAGCTCATTAAGCGCTTAATCAGGGGCAAAATGATAATTTCACAGAAAACTCCCTGGACCACCCCGAGCTTACATAGTCATCATACATTCCTTAGAAACAACATTTCAAATTTCCAAGTGAAGTCCGGGCCCCACCAGCAATTAATTATGTGTTAATTAGTCGTAGGGGTATTTTGGTAATTTTTCATGAAAAACCAAAAATTGAGATTTTCGTCTCTAACAATACACGTGATACAATTAATCCCCTTTAAACCTTAAAATATCCATTTTAGGTTTGCCTGGACTGGCTTTCCTCAGTTCCTGGGTAAAAATGACATCAGGGACATTTTGGTCATTTGGACACAGGAAAAATCGGGACGTTACAATATAGTATGCTTGAGTTGTACTTGGTTTCAATGTTAAAAGATCACTTCTTGGGACCTTGGCTTGACTTTAATATTTGGAAATATATAGCAATAAATACGGGCCAAATTTTTCCTTTTAAAACATTACTTTTTGAAAATAGAAGTCTTTGTGTGCAATAGCCGTATCACATCAAAGCGCACACTTACAACTTAGATGCATAAGCATACAATATAATATTATCATCTAAACACAAAGATAATCTCATGCCCATCACATCAAATAACTCAATATAATATGTCATATCATAAGAGCCACAATGGCTCACAAGATATCCAAGTACATAATAGTTCCACAACGGCACAATAACCTATCTATCTACTACAATCTAAGACACATAACATAAGAAACCAAAGAGATAAGTATGTCAAGTGACCACATGGGTCCGGCATACAGTAAGTCCAAACTTAAAGCAATGGCCATATGCCAAGAGATGTAAATAGAATATATAACTAATAAGCTTTTAAAAAGTCTCCAACATAGTTATCCCTATCTAAATACAAGCTCGAACATCAATTGTCAGAATGTCCCATTCATCTAGATACGCACATGGAAAACTAAAAAGGTAAAATTCTTAATGAATCTCAGTAGGGCTAAAAACATGCAGTGTCAATATTGTACGCCTTTAGCCAACTTAGTTTATTTTAGAAAAAAGTGTACATACAACTACATTGTTCAATTTTAGAGTTTTTGCAAATGTCATTATCAAGCGAACATTCCATTTTTAACATCATTTGATCATGAATGCATCAAGTTAGATATATGCATGCATGACAAGAGCTTCGTATTCGAATTTACATTTCCTAAAAGCATGCATGCATGGAAAGAGTAAACTTATCATTTAGGTTACCTGTATGCATGAAAGAAATGAACTTAAACATAAATTAGACACATGACTTAACAATTCTTTGAACGTGTTTCATTTTCACTTATTTATTAACCTGCCGGGGACCTCTAGCTATGAGCTCATACCTAACATAAATATATAATGTGATCAGCCATCACTAAACCTTGATCAATACTGAACCTCGACCAATCAAATATAATAATCATCAATATGATTAATAAATGAGATCAGTTGTCATTGAACCTCGAGCAGTATTGAACCTAGTATAAGGGGTAAGAGTTCTCTTTTAGTCTTATAGATATTCATACTTACATTTTCCATGGTTCCTGCCATGGTGTAACACTTAGTACATCTGTTAACCCTTACTTGCTCCACTTTTCTTACTTCACAAATAGGCCTACAAATGCACTGTGTGGTACACCATGATCGTATCCCAAGCTCATAATTTCACTTATTCAACATCATAATGCAACTTGACCCAACACATTCCATTGACAAGGCTCATTCCAAATTAATCATGAACAATGCTCAGATTGATGGATGCATATGCAACTAGCCAGCCAACGGTATCCAGTGTGACAATTAACATCCCATCTTATACCAATGAATTACAGTCAAATATGTCACAATAGTTATTCATAATCAATAGCCAGTAATCACATTCTAGTCAATTATAGTAATTAAGAGCAATAAACAGTCACAGTTCATTAATAGATAACAAAGAGTCATTAATATATATATGTATAGCATCACAAATAAAAAGTCTCTTTAGATAAATTGGCCTGATCATGATGAAATGAATAGTTTGAAAAACACATTCTTTCTCTTCCTAAAGTGTGTGAAAACTGAGACCACCCTTTCTTTAAAGTATAGGTTCTAAAAATTTATTTTTAAAGACCTAGAGATTTCTAATTTTGCTAAATAGCCCCAAAAATTTATAAAACATCCCCTAGCTTAATTTTTCACCCAAAAATAGATCTAACATCCTTATGTTAAAGAAAATACAATGTTGCCCTAAAAACTTTAGAATTTACACAAAAACCTTGAGAAATTGCATTTTGACCCCTAAACTTTATTGAAATTGAAAAAAGACCCCATAATTCATTTTTTTTATTCCAAATCTGTCCATTACAATTCCCAAACCTATTTGTATATATTTACACCCTAAAATTTCAATTTTTCCATAAAAGCCCCTAAATTTTAAAAAACTGCATTTTAACACCAAAATTTCTATATAAATGTAAAATTGTCCAAATTACATGTACAAGCTCCATTTTCAATGTAGATTCCAAATATGTGGTTAGTTTTAAAAATAAAATTCTCTTCCTTGGACTAATACCCTAGGCTAAGGCTACATGTTCAAAATTCCAAAGTTTATAGCAGTTTTAAAACATACATGAATATGCTCCTCTTTGTGTGTGGTGTCTAAATATCAAAATGGTTTTTACAACAAACATTCCCACCTTAATGAACCCTCAAAAACAGCCCTCAACTCAAAAGAAACTAAAGCCTACCCAAAATTTTTAAAATATATAAAAGTGACTCTTTTTTAAGTGTAGATCAAAGATATATAGTTAGATTTTGAAGCAAAATCCCTTATTTACATGAAATAAGGAAGACCAAAACCTAGAGGGAAGGAATAAAAAGGAGTTTTTCAATCATTGAAAGAAAATAAGTATTTTGAGCAAAAAAAATCAACCTTCAAGCACAAACTATCATCAAAACTCAATCCTTTTTTAAAAAAGTTGAAAAATCAATTGAGAAAGACAAGTTTGAAAACAAACCCCTACCCAAAAGAGGATTTTTGTTTTGTTGGAAATCAAGGCACCCACAAGCTCCTTGAAGTCCAAGCTCTTAAGAAAAGAAGCAAAAACTCTTCCTTTCCTTTAAACATAAAATTAGCCTACACAAGAATAAGTAGGAAGAGGCTTTTTCTTGAAAAAATAATGGTGAACTTGTTTAGTGGAAAGGGTATGAAAAACTATATTTATTTGTTGGATTTGGTTGAGATTTAAGGCGGTTATGAGGTTGAAGATGGTAGATGAAGGCGGTGGAGATAGAGAAGAAGTTGAGAGAAAATAAGATAGAGTGTTTGAGTGTGTGTTTGTGAGTGAAACAAAAATGTGAAGGTGTGCATGGGGAGGGGGAGCCATAGCCTTTAGGGTAGAAGAGAGGGAATGGTTGAGGTTTTGTATGTCTATGGGAGTGGTTGGATTAGGTTTAGGGGTATTTGGGGTATTAGGTAAAAAGGCAAGGATAGATTCGGTAGAGAATGTACAAATTAGGGATAATATAATGAAAGCAATAGTCAAAGTAGGATTAACTTAGTCTAATCAACATTAATTTAAATTAATCATTTACTATCACTATTAAGGATGTCATTAGTCATAATAAAGTAGTACTTTATCATTAATTGTGTCATAAATAGTCCCTAAAAGACAAGTATTGTAGTTAGTGAGATCATTATGTCTCCTTATCTTTATGCCACTACACTTTTAATTAGTGATGTGATTAGTGATAATTGAATAATTAGCAACTTATTAGAAACTCTTGAGCAATTAATCATGTATAATTTTCTTTATTAAGGTGATTAAGTCCTAATTAAGCTTAATTAGCATAAATCATGGTCTAATTAAATTTTTTGAGGCCTAATTAATCATGCAAGCACACAAGACATACCCATCATCAACTTAGAAGACTAAGATAATTAAGGAAAACACAAATTTAGGCTTTACACAGATTATCTTGTAAGAATCTGCAGAGGCTAGGTCAAGAATGCTAGTTGATTGTGAACTAAGGGTTCAAAACTGGAAGTAGGCATTTGTAATCCAAACCAGTATAATTCTCTATGTGTATCTCTCTTTCTTAATAGCTTGTTGATAATTGTTTTAATTCATATTGATCTTTGTTTGTTTAAAATCTAGTTAACTTGTTTTAACCTCAAAAGACTAATTTTTTAACAAACTAACAAGTCCAAAGACTTGAGAAAGTTTATTTGAAGCTTTAGAAAGAAAAGAAAATTCAGTGAGAAAGATGAAGCATAATTCAACCCCCTTATGCATATTTCTCACCCACACCATGTATCCAATCTTGTAGATTCAATGAGCAACTTCATTTTTTTTTCCTTTTTAGTAATGTATGAGGAACAGTTTATAGAGTGACCTTCAGCAATGTGCATGGTTTGTTAGGCCATTTTGTCCAGGATCTTTTTCTCTATAACTATTAAGTTAATCAACCTATAAGGAAACCAGACTCTGATACCAAATGTAGGTGAAAGCAAAAGCAAGAGAACGTTTCAATTTTATATATGGATAACTCTCACCTAGAGTAACATTGAAACACCCAAAATATTACAATAAGATTTGAGAGTCGCTTGAGTTGAACTTTTTGATGGTTTCTAAAGATGAAGTATCTTTGGCATATAACGATTCAACAACATTCAATCTTCAAATAATGATCTTTTTATATGGAATTTTTTATTTGATTGTTGTTCCACAAATAGTGGGATCACCTTACATGTCCCCTTATTTATCTTCTTTTGTGAGTGACATTCCTGTTTGCAGTTGTCATATACTAAAAATGACTCTAATAGTACTATTGTCTTTTTTGTCTAGTGATGTGGCACGTATTGAGTTCATAAAGGATCTTCCTATAAGAGTCTAAGGTTAGAAAAAGTTTCTTGATTGCTTAGAAACTTTCTCAAAGTGTTTTTCTTAATTTAGTTCATGTTCAGACCTAGAAACGAATTCTTTTTTTTCTGACATAATGTCAGCCTTCTAAATGTGTGAAAGTTCCTTTTAATGGTATAAATGATCTTTTGAAAGTGCATTATAACTTTTCAAATACTTTAATTTCTTTGGGATGTGTTATGCATTAAACCTATCCAACACTTGTGACAATTAAAGTTGTTATAACAATGAGTATGGATCTTGAGCTGAATTTGACTATTCTCATTAACTTTCTTAAAGGATTTAAGGGCAAGCTATAATATAGAGGCCTCTACTTATTCAATATCACTCATACACAAGACTAGTCATCTTTCTCAAATGATTTTTGCAAAGATTGATTATTTGTCACTCAAAACCAAGCTATGAAAATCTTTCTGAAGGGTTTTGGAGCTTATAGCAATTATTTCAACTTTCATAGATTGTGTAATATGGATATGTTAGTTGTTTATTTAGTTTATTTGACAATTCAAACTTATGAGATTTTATGAATAATGATTAACAAGTTGATGAAATCATGAAATTGTTTATTTATTTTCACAAGATAATTGAGTATTTAATTTTGCAAGAAAGCATGGTTTTTGGTTTCTTAGTTGGCTTGCATGAAGGTCAAAGTCCCTCATGTATTGGTCACGATTAAGTTGAGTCACGACACTTATGTTCTTGATTTGAAAATGGAAGGTTTTAGACTTCCAATTGCCATGAGTCAATATCTTAGTTTATCTATGTTCACATAAATATGTCCTTGATGATGTTTGTTTTATAGGCTTTCAATTGGTGTGAATCTTTCCAAAGGATTTTACCACAAAATTTCAGTGGAACGGTCTTCCAAGAATTTATTAAAATAGTAAAACACCTTAAAACATTTCCAAACTTTGTAGAAACATAGCTTAATGTGTCCGGAATAGCATACCAAAAAGAATCATTGATAAGGAATAAATCAGGATGTTAACTTCAACCCAATAAACATTCACATTAATTACACAAAAAATTATTTCATGTTAATTTTCTATGAGAACCTAGAAAAGTAAGAATCAAGTCTAACCAACCCCATAATAGTAATTCCTAATAAGAGAATTTAAGACTTCTATTGTACATAAATTAAGACTTTATAACTTTATTTAAAAAGACCCAAACAATGTACAAAAGAAAGATAGAGTATGTTTTTGCATAGGACAAATTAGAATTCAAGAGCAAACCAATTCAAAAGCTTGCACTTAGTCATGTAAGTAAATGCTCAAAAGACTTTGTTGTAAAACTATTTGCAATTAGGAATGATGTAAGATAAATGTATGCATATTTATGCCTATGGTATATGGTTTGATGATGCTACTTATGTATGTTCATGAAGCTTGTGAAAAGTTGTGTTTGCATGGCAGACTTTGGGGGAAACTATGGTATTATGCTACTAGATTTGTACCAAAGATTAAAATTTAGCATTATATTAGACATTTCTTCTTATTATTCTTCATAACATACTCGTATGTTGAGTAAAGAAGGAACATTCAAGTACATTCATAGTGACAAAGATTAAGGAAAGTAGAGAAATAAGGGCATGATCTTTCGGTAAGGGAAGGAGACTACAAAAACAAGATAATGGAAATGATCTTTTGATAACAAAAGGTAATCCCCAAGATTAGCATGATCCTTTGATAATGGAAGGTGATGCCTGTGATATGATCCTTCAATAAGGAAGGTGAATCAATCTCTCCCTCTCCTATAAGGGAACCCCTTAGATAATGATGACTACATTATGAGCTCATTACTATCCAAATTTAGGAGAATGGATTAGTAAAAGACTAAGTCGAAGTTAATATTAAGAAAGTTAAGAGTGTGATTGCGTGCAAGTTATAAGGTTGATGGTTAAGACTGATAATGCTCACACTTACACTAGGCTTTGGTTTTTGATAATCTAAAGTTGGTTTTGGATAACCAAAAGTTACAAGGTATTGACTATAATTGAAAGTTATTACATATTTATAGGGAGAGTGACTTTCTGTCAACTAGTGGCTGAGGAGGAAGTTTTATCCTATTATGAACTAGCTATGTGGTGCACTCTACTACTTGGTGTGGCTTTTAATTTTCTTGTACACTAACATGAATTGCGTTTGAATTTCTTTTGTTAATTGAACAAAACAAGGTTAGTCGGAAAAGATTGGGAAGAAAAGGAAAAGAAAGGAATAAAGATACATTCTAACTTGTTTGGAATATTAATAGAAATATATTAATTGTGTTTCAAAGTTAAATTATGTAAGAACAAAATGGAAAATCTATTATTCACTCCCAAATTTTCAATTGCCCTTATTCCACCCTAATTTTGGAGAAGGGGGGGAAGGCAATGGACTTTTGAGAGGAAAGAGAGAAATATCCCTCCTAAGTTTTCTCCTTTTTCTACTTATTATTAAATTCCCAAACAAAGGAATAAGTTCCTTTCCTTATCATTCCCTTTCCCTTCTCACCGTTACTTGTTATCCAAATATCCTGCAAGTAAGAATAATGTATTTATGTTCACCTATTTGTTGTTTTGGATTTTTCATTTATTTTTCCTTTAGCTTATGTGCCATAAAAAAAATATGTTCCAAAGTCACAATTTTTGTAAAAAAAAAAAAAACCTCAAATTCATAAGATTGTTAAGTATAGAACAAGTATTATTATTCATGTAGTTGGCTTTAGGACATGAGAATGATGTTCAAATTGTATCTTTGAACTTCTTCACAAACTGAAAACTTCAACCAAATATTGTCAAACCTTCTCAACTTAGATAGTGGTAACAATGAAGTTAGTATTGATGTAAATTCTATCAGCCATTAGTCTTACATTCTAAAAAACTTTATTAACTTTTTAAAGATTAAAAATTTGTTTAAAGGTGATTAGGAAGATGAGAAAGCATTCATATAATCAAAAAGCAAAAGATGATGCATGAGAAGGATCACATGAGCGATTTATCTTGGTTTGATCATAACAGAAATATATCTACATCTAGCCTCTAACACAAATTGAGATTTTCCCTATGAGTTCAATTTACTAATATTTCAAGCTATTACAAACTAAGTAGTTTTGTCCTAGCCTCTCTATGCTAACAATTTTAACATTGTCAAGTCCAATGTACAAGTGTGCTTAGGAAAAAAAAAAGTGTTTAACACTTTCACTCTCTAACACATGAAGGGTAATATATACAATGAAACACAAGGTAGAGTGATTTCTCAGAAACTCTCTTACGAGTATAAAAAGAATAAGACTTATGAGAAGGTTTAACTTTCTTTCAAAAAATACAAATAAGCTTAAAAAAGGTAGATATAGAGATAAAGAAAAACGTTTATACAATTATTGATTCCTTCTGCTTTGGTGCTTATATAGGCATTTTGACATGATTACTACTGGATGTCAACTTCTCCTAGTACCTGATATCTATTGCCTTGTCTTATTTCACTATTTCAGAGGCTTTTTTTCTTTCTTCTAATCATATTTCCCAAATGGTGATATTTTAAAAATTATGTACTAAAAGCATGCTCCACTATCTCCCTTTGGGAAAAAGGTTTATGAGCACTTTGACTTGCATGATAGAGATTTAACTTTGTCTTTCTAATATTCAAAATTGATACCTTTTGATCTTCAGAGTCTTATGAGTATCTTCTGGTGAAGCATCCTTCTAGATGTATTTATCCTTCTCAAGGGACACATCTTTCTGATGAGAAAACTTGTTTGTTTACTGCTTTCATTAGATGCAATTTTCATCTCTGGTGCCTTCATATACTTCAACAAGTATTCTCTTCATCTTAGAATTATAAATTCTTCACAAGTACTTTCTATTTTGATTCAAAGGCAACATAAAATAGCGATGAACATTGAGAAATATTAGCTCTCCAATTGATACTTGTCTGTGGATACTATTTGGTGGTGAGTAGTGTTAAACTTATTCCTTCTCAACCATCTCAATGAAAACATTAGTTTTAATTATTTTTTTAATTTTTTTGGTTTGTTATCATTCAAAACGTTTACGATTTAGACATTCATAAGTCAAACTAATACCTTTGGAAGGGTTTGGAGTTAACAATTCAAATATTTTCAAAACAAAAAGTGAAAGTGGCTCAGAACTTGTAAAATATGGTTTTTGAATCCTTAAGTAATACATGCCAAATATAAGTTATAACATGAATATGATACACATGTTATTAAGGGTAATGAAAGCTTCTTTTATAATGAAAGAGTTCCTTCTTGCTTATCCTCTAGACAACTATAGATGTAAAACTTAACCCATTGGGAGATTGTAACTCTTTCTCAATTAATCCCTCCATTCTCTTTAGCAATAATATTGTAATTTCTGCCAGCATTTTTGCATTTTCTAGAATGCATTTTGTTAGAGAAAGGCTTGTGAAATTCCAATCAAAAAATCCAATTGTTACTTCCTTGAGAGTAGAGAGAAAACATAGAGGCAGCTTCTTCGATGTTAAAGGATCGCTATCAAATTTTGTCAATTCCTGTACACATACACGCATAATATTTCAACAATTGAATACATAAATTGATGAATAAATTATATGAAGATATTTAACTGTGGTCAGTAATAAAAGAACGGGTGAAACTTACAAAAACAAAGTCAAGATTCCTAAGAATTGGTGACTTGTGAAGTTCAACAATATTTGTTGATATGGCAAAAAAGATTCCAAATCTAGTTCTAGGTGAACCATGCTTTGAAGCACAGGAAGATTTGATATGCAATCTTTGTCATTTGCCAAAAGCTAAATAGATAAATTAAAAACTACAATTAAACAAGAATTAGTTTTTGAAGAAAATGAGAGTAAGAGAGTATCACACCTGCATTGTGTATTTCCCAAGTTTTAGAAACTGCACTCTTTGGAAATCTTGCAAAAACTTGTATGCTTTCAGAACATTTTGATTATCTGGTTTAGCATTAATGCAAGCATTAATGATAGACAATGGTTTGACAAAATTACATCTTCAAGTAATATGCCATGATAATGAAATTTTGCAAGCTGCTAGGCAAGAACCTTGATTGCAAGACTCCATGGCTGGTCACGACCATAATTTAGGAAGAATAATGAAAAACTTTCAAGCAAAGGTGCTTTAATAATAAGACTCTTAACATTTAACCATGTGCAAAACTGAACACTGATCAATTCAAGAACTGGGAAGTTGAGAACCATCTCTTCTGGATTTGATAAGCATTCTCCAATAAAATGACTATTATAAAGTTTCAAAACTTTCAAATTTTTGAAACAATTAGACGAATGAACAATGAGATTGTAATCAATCATAAGGTATAGATGTACTAGAGAGGTACTTTCATAAAAGGAAATGAAATAATTATAAGATTTGTTGGAGATGTATTCAATACAAAGCTTTTGCACTCTTAGATTCAATGTAGAAGTGATCTACAAAGATAACAAGTCACATGGATTCTCTTTTTTTGAAAACGAAGTTGAAAGAGAGAGAGTAAAACTGTCAATGGTTTTACTTGAAAACCTTTCAAGTACTCTATTCATAAAGTTGATAAACAAGTGTCTTTTATCTTTTTTCTTATGTGTTAGATTGACTTCTAAAATATTCAACCTAGTAACTGTAGTCCACAATGCTATCCATGTTTTAGATAGTACACTAGTACGTACTGCATCTTTGATAGGGAGACAAGATAATATGTGACTGACGATGCATTTTGGCATAGTGCTAATGATATCATTGCCACCATGGTCAACAATTTTTTGTTTCTTATTTGACACATTTTTGTCCATGGAAATATATAACCAAACCTGTCAAAATATTAGTAATAAGCTATGCAATATTGCATTGAACAAACATAATTGAAAACCAAAATACAAAAACTAATATGATAATGTAATGGCATGTTGAATTTCATTTGTTCACTATAGATAATGAGCATATCATTGTAACTAACAAAGTGGAATAAGTGTTTTTTTTTAAATAATTGTAATTAATTTTATCAAAATGCTAAAAGGTTCATATTACTATTAGTACTTTATACAAAAATTAGTATACACATTATATTGATCCATATATAGCCAAAGAAAATAATAATAAATCTATTATTTTTTTTACATGAATAATAAAAATCAATAATTGAATGTACCAAATGATAAAGTTTGAAGCACCAAAGTATAATTAAATAATCATTGACTCTAATAGTATGGATAAACATAAATCTTTATTATTGCAACTGTTTTCTCTAAGATGTTTTTTACAGTAAAATACACAATTAGATTAGATGAAACAAAATTGTTATTTACAATGAAAGAATGAACCATGTATATTCATACAAAATTTAAAAGCCTCACCATTTTTATTAAATTAAAATAAAATTTGGAAGGAAAAAGCTACTAATAATATATTACTTATCATGATATTGGCCATACATCATCCCTAAGAAGGCCTGTATACATGAAATTTTGTTTTTGCTAAAGATAATATGATATATTGATATTCATTAGGCTAATTTTTCTCGTGTCGTCCTTCAAAGATATATTCAATGACATATTTTTCCTTCATTTATATAAAACTTCTAATTGGTCATTCATAAATCAAAAAATAACATTAAATTTGTCTTTTCAGAAACCAATTTGATGTCAGATTGAAACAGAGTTTGAGGGAATAAATTGACAGTGAAAGACTTTTTGATGTCTTCATAGATTAAGAACAAACTTGAGGACACATATATCTTTAAAGGATCAAAATTGACATTTGGTCACCATTTTTCTTTGCAAAAAGAAGTACCAAAACCTCTAGTGAAGCAAAATGAAAGTCTTTAAATTTGTGGATGAACATGAATCATCGTGATTATTATTGCTTATTTTCCTTTACATTTAAAGAATGATAAAACTTAACATGCAACAAATTTCTCAAAAGCTTCAAAAAGATAGGGATGAATCTTGATTACCTCGAAGGCCTAGATCGAAATCTAGAATGCTCTCCTCCAAGTAAGTGCAAGGTGAATGCGGATGTTGCAATTTTTTAGGATGAAAATGCCTTCAGATTGGGAGTTGTGATTAGAAACGACCAAGACGATATTTGTAACATCCTAATTTTTAACCCAATACTCTAGAACATACTTAGGTTAAACATTAGTCTGCTACCTCATAGTTCTCAACTCTACTTAGAAATACTTAGCGGAATATACGGGTAAATTTTTTTTGAAATACAAAGTGAGAGCCGCGTGATACGATAAGCGGTAAACCACGTATGGTAAGACAATTATCTCACAACATCATAACATGAGGCACAACATGACATCACTGAATATAATTTCATATATATATAATTTGCCCACTTATAAATGTGGGACTTAGTTTAGTACAAGGGAAATACATAAAAGGAAATACAACATCAAATATAAACATAATCTACTCCCCTACCCGAGTGCATCTAATAGGATAACCTCTAAACAAAAGAAGGTTTATCCCCATCTAAGTGGTGTGTGCTCTAACCGGGTACTCCATCGGACGATCGTCACCTCCTTCTGGCGTCCATCTCACGAACGAGGCAGATATCCGGGAAACTGGGCGAGCTCCTCGGACGTGAAGAGGCGGAACGGGGATCGAGGGTGACCCCCACGGTATGGTCGCATCTCCGGTCGTCGTGCAAGCCGTGGATCGAAGTCACGATATCCTCAACGCCTCCCCTTATCTGTGGTGGAGAGGGGGCAGAGTCCTCGCTATACGGATGGGTAGGCGGGTCCTCGGACGGGTCGGTCTCCGAGAAGTAGGTCCGGGGCACGTAGTCGGGATAATCTCGCATGGCTAAGGCGGTGGTGTGCCTACGGAGTACTCTCTCGTCATGCGTACGCGCACGCTCAAAACCCGCCGTCGTCGCCATAGGGTGCGATCGGGGAGAAGTGATGGGTGTGCGGGATGAGCGAAGGCGTCCCTACGAACATGAAAATCCGCACCGCACGCCCCTCAAAATGGTATGACCGTGAGTCGGGTCATAGTGCACCTCCCATGTCGGGTGTCCACGAACACTCTGAACGCCGCCATCTGAAGACGTGTCGGAAAGAAAGAGATAGAGCGAGTGAGAATCTTGCTAAAGAATCTCAGTAGGGCCTCCTACTACCTAGGTGCCATCATCTACGTCCTCAGGAACCTTGGATTTAATTATACGAAATGTCTGAACATGCATTTAGTTCATTTTAAACTTCAAAATATACGTTAGCCAAGGTCCATTCATTTTAAGATGATCTTAATGTCATGAATGCAACATAATAGAAAATGTATGCATGGCACTACCTAATGCACATACATAAAACATAACATCAAGCATCATCATCATTGGTGGCATAAAGTGGCAATAGTAACATTCATATGGGACAAAACTTTAGTGACATAATCATAATCATGAACTTCTCTTCCTCATGGGCCACCCTAAAAGACAATCGAACTGGGGGTGCTCGGCCGAACCGGTGTCACCCAGACCGTGTCATACATCTAGGTTATGAGCTCATACCTTAACTAGTCGTCACTAGTTCTTACTTACCACTTAACGATAAGCGTATCATAAATCCCGACTATCTGAGTACGGGTTAGGGGGCAAATCTCTTAGGGGTGCTCGGCCGAACCGGTGTCACCTAAGAGTATAAAATGGTACCGATGTCACATGAGTTCTATGGAGGTGCTCGGCCGAACCGGTGTCATCCTAGAACCCATCTTAGTACCTTAATTTTTTCAAAATCTCTTTAAGTCCCCAAATTTGTCGGAAATTCGGCGGCCAAAACGGTCATTACACCGAATTTCCTTCCAAATTTGCTTTATGCCACATAAACATATAACCTCATAAATTCCTCATATGAATAACATCATCATCATTAGCATACTTCATGCATCATCATAAATCATCCAAACGCTTACCCTTACGGTAGCTTATGCTTTGACCCTTACGGGTCTTAATCTTGAGATATAGTTCTCTACATCCGTCGTTCATATTTTAAGCACCTAAGGCTCATGATTAAACATCATTCATAATCCTCTCATTTTACTTTTAAATCTGAATAGCATAGGGTGGAAATCCTAACATGTGAATACAGGGTTCTAGAACCTACGTTTTAGACCCTTTTCTTGGTTCCGTTTTCGCCGAAGGCGCTATACATTAAATCTAAATCAATTATGAGGCATTCCTATGCTTAAGGACTCATTATTAATCATGTTTATCATGTTGTAAGGGTGTTGGACAGAATCCAGAAAATTAAATGTTCTAAGAGTTCTACATTTGCATTTTTACGGTTTTCTAGTTACTAGTTTCATTATAGGTGCTAAAATTCAATTCTAACTCAAATGATACCAAGTTTTTCGTGTCTAAACAATCTAAATCTGATTATGTCCCCATTAAAACAGTTTGGAAAAGTTCCATAAACAAATGGGTCAAAACTATGTTAAATTCTAGCTTTACGGTATTTCTAGTTAGCTAGTTTCTTACCTATCATGCATAGGTTCGCTTCTACATCATCACATGATATTTTCACACATTCCAACACATTAAAACATCATCATACAGCATCTCATTCATCACATCAGAACCGAAAACATCTTGCCTCAATAAGAGAAGTAAATTGACATTTTTAGGTACATAAGTTAACTAGTTTCTCTTGGAATCAATTTAGAATTTCTAAAACTCTTTGCAAGACATTTTAAATCATCAAGAGGCTAAGTGAAGCCTTAGGTCAGTGACCAAAACATATTCCATCCCCAAAAAGGGATTGGAATCACAACTTATAATGACATAACCTTATAAAGATTTGTAGAGCTTTAAGGAAAACTTAAAACATAGACTATTGGTCCTAGCAGCTCGATGAAAACTCATTGCAAGCCCATCATCACTACTTGGCCGAAATTATGCATTCAAGGAATACATTCACATATAACTTTAACTTGGAATGAAATGGGCAAGTCTTTGAGCTCTAGGTTCTTAAGTTACGACATAAACTAAACGTGCTCATGCTTTTCATTTTTAATCTTGCTTACAAAGTAAAGTGATGACTTGAAATTAAATATGCAAGGCATAACTTAAACGTGCAAGCTTGGAAGTAAATGTGCAAGATTCAATTCTTTATTTTAGTGCTCTTAGCCCAACAACAATCGACTTTAAGGCCGAAATAAATAGGCATTCGAGAAATTAATTAGGTGATAATGCAAGTCCAATTCTTTATTTTAGTGCTCTAGGCCCAACAACAATCGACTTTAAGGCCGAAATAGAAAGGCTTCGAGATTTAAATTAAGTGAAGATGCAAGTTCCATTTTAATCTTTATGTTCTTAGGTGATAGCTTGAAAATAAAGATGCATAGCAAGAATGTAAATGTGAATGCAAGCATAAAATAAATTATGCAAGCTCATTTTATCTTTCTAGAGCTCTTAACAAGACTTTAACAAGGTAAAGTCAAGCTTGGAGTTCTTAGAACTCAACATAATATCTTTGGGAATCAAACTATGAAACTTAGAAAAATCTCAAGGAAATGGCCGAAATCTCTAAGAAGAGAAAAGCGCATTTTAAAACTCTAGAGTTCATGACCTTGATGATATATTAACACCAACATCATGAGTCCTCATCATTGAGTTCATAGAGCCATTTTAAAACACCATCAAAGTTAAAGTTCTCAAAGGTTCAAGAAAGGAAAAACTAGAAACACTTTTGCTCAAGAACAAAGATCAAGCTCTAGAGTTTGTTTCAAGTGATGAACATCATCATGAAACTCTCATCATCAAGCTCTCATTTCTTTGAACTCCAAGGCCCATGGCCGAAAATGAGCAAGAACAAGGAAAGGAAAAGAAGTTCTAAAAAGAATCAAGAGAAACTATGAACATTAAGCTTAGAACAAGAACTTTAAAGAAAGAATACATGAAAGAAAATCCCTACTTGATGTGATGAACTTGAAGACGGAAGAAGAAGATGAAGAAGATGAAGAACTTGAGGAACTCCAAGAACTTGAAGAACACAAAAACTTTGAGAGGAAAAGAAAAGCTTTGAGAGTTCCTAAACTTAGCAAATGATCTAAAAGTGGTGCAAGCTCCTCAAGGCATTCTATTTATAGAGAAATGAAACAAATGGAGGGAGCTCATGGAGGAGGAGGTTTCGGCCATGAGGGTGCAGATTGGAGGCTTTCCATGAGTTCCATGAGGTGAGATAATGTGTTCTTGAGGTATGGTGAGGTATGGTTCAAAGCATGGTGAGGTATGGCTCAAGGTATGGCTCAAGCATGGTTCTTTGAGTGAGAAACAATTTAATATGTGGTCAAAGGGGAAAGGTGCTGGCCGAAATGCATCAGCCCATGGGGAGGATTAGTTTGCATTTTAATTGTGGTTTAGAGTTGTGTTTAGGTGTATCTTTGATTATGCTTAAGATTAGGAATTTGTAAGAAAGTGTTTTAGGTAAGGTAATTGGGTAATTAAGGTGGTCTAGACATAATTAAGGAGTGGTCTTGCACCATTAGAGAGTTAAATCCTCAATTTAGAGTCTAAACAACTCTAGACACATTTCCTTGATTTAAGGAAGTGGAGAGAGAAAACACTATTCAAGATTCCAAGACTAGGAGTCTTGAGTTCTAAAAAGGGATTTAATGTTTAATCTAAGCAATTTTAGGTTCTCATTAACTTTAATAAATTATTTTGACTCTAGATTAATTAGGGAAATAAATTAATCTTCGTTTAGAGCCTAATATTGCTTAGGTTTGCTTAATTACGTCATTAAGCTCAAAAACACTATTCTAGGGGCAAAATCGTAATTTTGCACTAAAACTGCCCGGGACCACCGGGACTTGAACAGAGACCTCTAGACACATGAAAACATGTTTTTAAACCTCTGGGGAAAGTTCCGGGCTCAAACGGCACCTTTACCCGCGTAGAAACGCTATAGGGGTATTTTGGTCATTTTGACTAAACTCATGAAAACGAAATTTTCGCTTCCGAAAGCATTCAAAGGCCATTCAATCCCCTTCAAACATTGAGTTGACCCTTCGAGGATGACCGAGTTGGTTACCCTCGAGTTCGGGTCAGGAAATGACCTCAGGGGCATTTTGGTCATTTCCCTCGGACAGAAAAATCGGGGTGTTACAATATTGTCACGACTCTTGGCAAGCGAGAAGATGGGAGTCCTGATGCTTATATAGCCAAAATCAAAGCAGTGCTAGAAGGAGTGAGACATTTATAGTAGAGGGGGTTGGAAGGTGTTATCATAGTGGAAGATGATAGACTGGGGTATAAAGAGTGATTGTAGTGATGTGAAACTTTTATACAATGGGACTTTTGTCTATGTCATTGTACAATAGGAGTTTGGTCCATGGGATAAGTCAAGTGGGCTAAGGTTTTGAGTTTTTTAATGCCCAAATGTGTCTAGAGTTTGTAATAGAGTGACTTATGGATTAGCCCAATACGCAAAATTTAAAAGTTCAAAATGTTGGATAGGTGATGTGCCATCTTATATTAGAAACCTTGTTATTTGAATTTTACCTCTTTATGAAATTAGCACTTTATTTTATAAAAATAAAATGAGTGAAGAAACAACATCTAGTGGAATATATATAAAAAAAAAATTATAGTTCAAATGATGAAAAGATGATCAAGGTGTATTTGGACTAAATTTGTAATGCATCAATTATATGAGGTAAAACTAAATGCATTTTGTTTCACCAAATCAGTCGAAAATAAATCCAAATCAAGTCAAAGTATATGAATTTGTCTTTTGATTTTAGGATGAAAATCTTACAAATTAACATTGAATGTTGGTTATTACAAAATAAAATGTAAAATTTGCATCATGCAAAATATCTAAACTGAAAAGTCATAGGTTGTACTATGGGAATGAACGCGAATCATCATGAAGACTGCTATTGATTTTACTTTTTAGCATTTGAGAATGAAAAAGCATGTTACAATGATACAAAAATAAAACCAAGGTTTGAAATGAGAAGTGATATATATATATATTGAGAATGAGAGAGGGAGAGAGAGAGTTTAATTTCTATGTACTGATAGTATAACATTTTTTACACTGTCATCCAAATTGGGTTTAGGGTTTAGTTTAGCATCAAAAAAGTAGTTGAATCTCACATCTACTACTTGAAAAGTCATCCAAATGAGATGATTTAATTGGATGATAGTTTAAAAAAAATGCTACACTATTAGTGCATAAAATTAAACTATATATATATGTATATATATATAAGTCACATGTTTATTTATTGTATATATTTAAAGATCATATAGAAATTAAAAATCTTGTAATGTGGAGAGAAATTTCAAAGCAAAATAATATATTAATGAATAACGAGAGATAAATTAAGGTAAACATTAGTAAGAGAAGAAAAATAAGTGCTAGCAAAGGTTATATTGTTGCATAAAACTCTATAAGTTTTAGTTTCAATTAAAATTATTTAAATGGGAGAAATAATATATAAAACCATTTAATATAATATATTTTTATTATTATTATCATTTGAAATATGATAAGAATTATATTGGTGAAGATAAAAAGTTATATTACTAGAAATTCACGAGTTATTTAGGGACTTAATAAGAAAAAGATGATCTCAATAAAATCGGCCTTAGTAATTAATACTGAGGGAAACAAATCCCTTGATAACCTTTCCAATGGACTTACCAAGAGAATTAATGGCACATATCTGGCGGTAAATGCTCCAAAAAGACTATTATCATTTTCTTCAAGAAAATACTTGTTGGTAGAATTGTCAATTTTATCGATGGATATATGCCTTGAAATTTGAGACAAATTTAAAATTTACAATTAAAAACTAAAAATTATCGAGGAAAAATCCCTCGATAATTGACAATTTCTTTCAAAATTATTACTAAGGGAAAATCCCATGATAATGGTTCTTCTTTTCACCCCCTCCCCCCGGTCCCCACCATCATTTCAACTAAGCCTAGCCCTTCTTAAATGAACATGTGCATTAAAGTAATAGGAGAAGAAGAAAGACTTCTCCTAGGAAATATATGCCTTACATATCGATCCTTTAACCTGAGCCCTATTTTTTATAGTTCATTTAAAGATTCTAATGTTCCTTTTGAATGGATACATTCATATATAGTACATAGGACCACAAACCCAGCTTCATATGCCAAGTGTATAGGCAAATTTCCATGGAATCAAATAATTCAAGAGGAAATATTCTTTCTAATTTACATGGAATTGCAAGAATATTTTCCTATTAAGTGATCTTCAACCCTGAGAGTAGACAAGCAAAAATCTCTAAAATATTAACTCAACTCCATCAGTGGCTTCCAAACATGAAAAGGTAATTCTCTTAATGTAATGTGGAAGTAAGCACTCTAGAAGTACATGAAAAATCATGTCCCTTGATACCAAAAACTTCCGTAACGTCCCAATTTTTCCCGTGTACAAATGACCAAAATGCTCTTACATTCATTTTATCGGGAGAATGAGGATCGCTGGACCCAGCCATCCTCGAAGGGCTGTTTTCATGTTGGACGGGGATTATGTGTTATGTGTGTTAATAGAGCAGAAGAATCTCATTCTGGGTCTCTACGTGCCAAATTATCAAAATACCTCTGCGGTAATTTAACGCGATATTAACTGCCAATTGAACCCTCTCTCTTTGATTGTTGCTATGCATACAGGATCTCCATTTAAGTGCAGGACAACTTGCAAAGGAACTTGGAGCAACTAAAATGCAAGATTCATAATGCAGTAACCACTTAGCACTGCAGCGCTTACTAGAGTCTTTCGATGGCACGCTTCCTCCAATGGATACTACTGATTGTTGTGGTGCTAATTTTGCACATTAGCACTCAGCAGTGAGTGGACTTCTAGGTTTTGGTCGCTTTTTGATATTTCGCACTCAATCCAAAGTTACTGTACATAAAACCATAATCAAAGAGATGGTTCAAACACAACATGCTTAAATTCAGTAATCATTCTAAAATTGGTGCAATAGTCAATGATTTTATCAATAATGCACAATGAGGACAAAGTCAAAATCCTAGTTATTTACACCAATAATACAGTCAAATCAATGCAAAAAACTAAGGTTTGGAAGCAATATATGTGGCATGAATGCCTCTCATCAAACTTAGAGGCATGGTATATGTTTGGTGGAATAAAGGGGAAACACAACATGAGACGAGTAAAAAAAAATCAAAAAAACAAAAAAGAAAAAAGAAAAAGAAAAAGCAAAGGAAAAAAAATTATGCATCGTAAAATCTAGGATCCCAAGGTATGCCACTTTGTGGGTTTGGGGTTTGTGAATGTAAAGTGTTGAATAAAAGTGTGGTCTTTTGCATTTGTGCTCTTACAATTGCATTTGCTCTCTTTTAGCTGGAGGTTTAGCTCCACTGGCCATATGAATCCCCACATTCACCTTAGCCCCATTATAACCTAAACAAAGCCTTCTTCACTTTTGGATGCATATATGTGTGAACCATAGAGAGTGGGACCATTTGAAATCTTGTGGTAGTGCATTTCTACTTAAAAGGCAATGAGAGTAAGTTTAGCCCTTAAACACCTAAAGAGACTTGAGTGGTAAACATTAACGTAGTGAGCCTCTTTGTGCTTAATCCATGCATCATAGTGTGAAATTCACTTTGTATATATTGTTTTTACTCATCCCTTGTTTGTTGGAGCTTTTGTTGGATATATGTGTTTGGCCTTTATGCTTGTGTCTCTACGTTCACTAGCATTGGTGTGTTGTCATCTTCATGCATTTTGAGTATTTCTTAGGTCGTAGGGGAGTTTCGTAGTTGAGTAGGCTTAGGTTGGATTTATTCCTTGGGTCCTAGTTCCTTGCATGAGGGCGTGCAAGTGTCTACATGTAGGGGAGTTTGATAACTTGCATTTATGCATATTATTTTCTCTCAAAACTCTAAGCATTTTTACTTCATGTTATGCATTGTTGTCATGCATTTGCATTGAGAATAAACATTATCTACATTGTGTACAATTGTTAAACTATTTTATTATTGCACCTGATTGTGGGATTTATTAATTATGAGATCCTAATGTATGTGACCCCTCTCTCTTTCAGTGTTATTATACATATATGATCTCCACTTAAGTGTAGGACAACATGCAAGGGAGCATGGAGCAACTAGAACGCAAGATTCATATTGCAATAACCGCTTAGTGCTGCAGTGCTTACCAGAGTCTTCTAATAACTAGCTTCCTCCCATTGAAGCTGTTGATCATTGTGGCACTAATTTAGTGTTATGGCGCACAACAGTGGTTGGCCTTTGGGGTTTTGGTCTCCTTTTTACAACTCCCATTGGTCTAGGTTCCCTCCAAGAAGTTCCCAGTCTTGTCCCTGACATGTTGCACTCAATCGAAAGTTCCAGGATATAAAACCACACTCAAAGAGACGGATCAAACACAACATGCTTATGTCAAAATTGGTGCAATAGTCAATGATTCTAGCAATAATGCAGGATAAGGATAAAGTCAAAATCCTAGTTATTTACACCAATAACACAGTCAAATCAATGCAAAAAAGCTAAGGTTTTGAAGCAAGATAAGTGGCATGAATGCCTCTTATCAAACTCGAATACATGGAGTATGTTTGGTGGAATAAAGGAGTGACACTAAGGAACGAGTTAAAAAAATCAAAAATTAAAAAAAATCAAAAAGAAAAAATGTGCATAGTAAAGTTTTGGGTCCCAAGATGTGCCATTTGTGGATTGGGGATTTTTGAATGTAAAGTGTTGAATGAAAGTGTGGTCTCTTGCATTTTTGCTCTATTACAATTGCATTTGCTCTCTTTTAGCGAGATGCTTAGCCCATTACAACCTACACAATATATGTATGGAGCATAGAGAGTGGGACCAATTGCAAGCTTATGGTAGTGTATTTCTACTTGAGAGGCATTGAGAGTAAGTTGAACATTTAAACACCTAAAGAGACTTGAGTGGTAAAAAGGAACATATTCAACTTAATAAGCCAAATTCAAACATGGAAATCTAACCTAAACCAATGTCTTATCCACCCTTTCTCTTGAAGCAACAAAACTCTATGACCAAGTCCTAATTATTGCCAAGTAATTATCAAAGAGCATCCAAGGACCCCCTTCCATCACTTTTGATTTATTAGCTTTTAAAGCAAAACTGACAAGAAAGAAACCAAAGCCCATATCTATAAGGTCAAAACCCCAATAAGGTTTCCATCCCTTTTTGAGATGGTCACACATAGTTAGAAAGCCTACATTCTTCCCAAGAAGCTTTACTACTAAAGCATCCTTCCATGATCCACAAATCCTTTCACGTACTTCATGACTAAAGGTAAACTTAGGATAAAGTATATCCCCATCATTTACAAGTTCAAACACTAATGGTCCGAAAAAACTTGCTTTGGCCCCCGTCAATTTCTCTTTGACGGACACAGCATCATGCAACGCACCACTCGTCAGGAGGCTCCTGAGAAGATGGCATGAAAAAACCCTAAGACGTTCCAAATTTTTTTTCCAGCTACATAATTTAATTAGTTGCATTGCAAATGTAATTTCAAGCATTTTCTTTAAGAAAACAAAAGAGAACTAAAGTAAAATGTGGCATTAGCCAAAATATAAGTGGTAATAGACGTTCATATTCTTTAAGATCAAAAGAGCAATTATTTTTCAACCTAAATATCTAAAGGATTTAATAGTTTAAATACATTGATAGGGTAAAGGTTTTTCACACTATTATCCAATTAAATTCTCTTTTATATATATATATATATGACTTTTGAAGTAATGACATGAGAGGCAACCATGTTTTGCTTATGTGGTAAAATGCAATTGGATGTCTAGAAAAAAAAAGTTTTACAATATGTCAATGTATTAAAACTAAGCTCATATTTTTATATTTAAAAAAATCAATTTAAAATCATAAACATTCTTATCCAAAATGAAGAAAAGCTAGAAACTTTCTTGAATTTAATTTTAATATGTTGTAAATGAAGAATATTTCACCATCTATCAATCATATATCACTATAAATGTGACTTTAAAAATGATTGTTATAAGTGTTAACTATTTTCAATAAATGTATACTTTTGAGATTTGACTACTTTAAAATAGAAGTTGATAAAATACAAAAATAGATGATTAACTACTTTTAAATAAATAATTTTTATTATGTGTAGATACCACTAAATAATCTAAGAATACAACCACTTTCTTTTGCAATTAACCAATCTCCTTATTTTAGAAGAATCGAATCTAGATTCTTGATAACGTGATACTTTATAGTTAATTCATACTATAATTTTTATATTATTTATTAACTCATGCACCAAAAAAAGAAATTATATTTAGTCGTTATAACTCTAACTTTCAGTAAAGGCAAGTTCTATATTGAGGAGGGGGGAGTTTAGATCTAGGTGGTTCAAAAATTTGGTCGATTAAAATATAGATTTGATGGCTGTGATTATAATAGATTAAATTCTCTTAATATTACAGAAATTATCCCATTAGAATGTCAAAATAAAAAGCTATTAATTATATTTTGACCCACATACCACCAACCAATCGCAAATCACCAAACACAAACACCCTTCTGTTCTTGTCGACGCCCGTTTGCGAGCTCAAGCCACAACTTCCTCTGCCATAGTTGGTTCCTCCAAATACTCACTTCTCAAACCCAATATCAACAACACCAAAGCTATTGCAACAAAGCTTGAAAAAGATGGTGGTGGCACTGAGAGAAGTTCTGAAGAGAAGCCCCAGAAATCGAAGCTTCACAGGGGGTTGGTGAAGAACGAGAAGAAGAAGAACAAGGGTGGTTATTTGGCAGAGGATGATGATGCTGAGATTCAAAAGTCAAGGAATCATGATTGTGATTATGGTGGTGATGATGTTGCCTAAGAGAAGTTGCTTCTCTGTTTCCATGGTGGTTCCAAGTGGTGATGATATAAGAAGAAGGTCATTGTACGGGTCATCAATGGTTCAGGGAGATTTTACAAGGGCAGACAAGAGCATAGCAAGCTCCTAGAAGAACCTGCCCTAAGATCAAATTTCTCCTATATTTTTTGTGTCCTCTTTGATTCTGTTGTAGCAATATTCTTTTTTGTACTTCAATTTTTCCAAATTTATAATTCCACGCCCACCAGATCATTCGTACATTATTTTATATTTTTTAATTATGAACATAAATATCACTTATTTACAGAATCACCTGGACCCAAACTTAACTTTTCTCACCTTAAAAGTCACCACTATTGTAATTGAACAACAAGCAATGACTTTAAACATCAGCTATCCACATTTTCTTTTGGCAGAGACGATTAAATTTTTTCGTGCAGACCAGAAAAATCCAGCCTTTGGTGTTTCATTTGAGAACACTTCTATCACCTGTGTTTCGTTTCCATGTCAAATACAATGTAATCACAACAATTCCAGTATTTCGTACATCGTACAAAGCCAAATTTTATCATGCAACAATATCATTGGTGAGATAGATACATCCAAAGCTCTTAGTAATAATAAAATTCTACAACTAGCGAGATTGCATTCGATCTAAAATGATTACGCTACAGTTGGTGAAATAAATATGGCTGAAACAACAGGATGACCATTTTTCACGGAGAAGATGTAAGGCTCAAAACCAGCGACCAAATACTTGCTCTTCCCAAGAGGAGAACAATGCAACACAATTACTCGCTCATATCATCATCAAAATAATTCAGATCAGAGTCACTGTCAGTGGCTGGATCAATGTTAGCATGCTCTAAATCTGGTGATCCTATTGCTACATCAGCCATAGTCTCCAGCTCGAGGGATCCCTTCAAAGATCTTGCAACTCCATCTTCATAATCAATTGAATCATTTTCATATTCATCCTGTTCAAGTCCAGAGAGGAAGTTCTGTATAAAAAACAAAAATTTCATCAGTAAACCCGCATCCACGGCTGAGAGCATATTTCTCATAGTATTTCAAAGGCAGTGATACAGGATTTTTGTTACATGTTTATAGCATCAACAGTTCAACTTATAATTCAAACATCCAATGCATAAAACTTAATTGGGAAATTGGGTAAGTGATAGAGTCAAAGAAGAAAGAACAGTTACAGCTCGGCTCAATATATTGGATATGCAACAAAATATGATACAGTGCATCGAAGCACAAAATAACTTAAGATAGCAAACTCTACTATGATTTATATGAAATCCAATCTGCAGCAATTAATGCTTCATAAGAATTCATGGAAGTTCAAAAGAACAGAAAGCAGTGAGTACCTTATCAACATCAGAGCTTTGTAAATTGGAGTCAACTATCCAGTCAGTCAGTAAGTGCTCTTGTAGAACATTGTCAACAGAGGTTAACTTTTCCCTGGACCTTTTTCTTAATTGGCATTCTCTAAGTCGCAAGTTGTAGTGTACGTAGACTATGTCATTCAGTTTCTTCTGTGATAGACGATTTTGTCTTTTGCTGTATATCTGATCATATATGCTCCAATCATGCTCACACGCAAAGGATGAGCATGTTTGACTTAATATGCGCACAGCCATTCTTTGCAACTCTAAGCAGCTTATTCCATGTTGTTGCCACCAAGCAGCTAGTGAGGTGAAAAAAGAAAAACTCATTTTATTATGCAGAAGTAGCTATGCGCCTACAAGCAAGTTAAATGGTATATAAAACAGCAACTTAGAAGCTTACCTGGTTCAAGACCTGTTCTTGTGTTAATTGCCAATTCAGTTCCAAAGTCATCTTGTGCAGAATTATAATGAGCAATCTGGAAATGATATTACTTTGACGCAGATTAAATAAATATCAAATAATACCAGTGTCATGTACTCATGTGTCAGTCATTAAGAACATCTTACCTGCATTGATGCAGATATCCGTCTCATATTATCTGGCTCCAGCCGAACAATACATTCATTGAGCCCCCGTACTACCTCAGAATGCTATAGTCACACATCAAACATTCACTTCAGGAGAGAACTTAAATAAAATTAGAAAATTTGCAACCACTAGGAAACATTCAATATTCTCACATACCGCCACAAAATCCTGACGATATCGGTATGATGGATTTAAGAAGTAAGCAGCCAAGTAAAGAGGGTGACAGAACAGAGAGTTACAGTGACTATCTATCACCTTCCAGAATGGTTCATATCTGCGTGCATCATCACCGTGAACAGATTTGATTGCAAGCTTTGCCCTGTATATATCGTTATATATATATGGCATTGACAAGCTCTCACCACTACAAACCTTTTGAAGTACATGCATTATGGGATCTACTGACTTCCTCACATACTGCATTCTCTTCCAAAATGCGACATTCAAAACAATTTTTTCCACCTCTTTCCCCTCGTTTGAGCTGGAGAACCTCGACGAACTCCATTTGTGTGATAGAAACAATCTTCTGAGCCCAACTCGATGATCCAGCAAGCTCTGCAACGTAGCAAAGCTAGAGGCATACTGGGTGCCAGCAGGCTTTAGAAGCTCTTGTCCCTGAGTAAATTCACTTTTCATAAGATTTAACAACCATATTTGATTGTATATTAGTTTTGTAATTTTCTGGCCCTTTTCCATGCACTCTTCCACACATCTTATCTTCATAAAATCTTCTAGCACTCGATTAATACAATAAGTGGCACAAGGGGTCCAGAATAAATTCCTTCCCTTCTCTTCCAGCATTTTCCCAGCAGCTTTATAGTTGGGAGTATTTTCAGTGATTACCTACATCACAACGGGGAAAGGAAAAGAAACAATCATCAATAACAGCTACAAAAAGTGATATTTAAGACGGAGGAAGATGCTACATGAATAGAAAACATTTTACCTGGACCACATTTTCCTCACCTATTTCTTCCACCACTTTGTCCAGAAGTTTGAATAGATTAGCAGCATCTTCTACTACATTGGTGGCATCAACTGAAGAAACAAAGTATACACCATGAGGACAAGAAACAAGAAAGTTAATAATTGTCCTGCCCTGTGTATCTCTCCAACTGTCTGCCATTATAGAACAACCAGTGATTGCCCAAGAAGCCTTGTATTCAACAAGGTAATTCTTAATGGAATTGATTTCCTCTTGCAAAAAGCGGCCAGAAATAAGTTGGCTTGGAGGGCATACCAGCCCTTGCCCATATTGACCAACCACTTCCAGCATTTTATGAAAATATAGGGAATCTGCAGCCTGTAAAGGAACTCCTGCATAGTAAAAGAACTTGCAAATTGTAGAAATAACTTCCTTGCGTAATTTTTTAGTGGGCCCTGCCTTAACTTTTACGTGTTTAAAAGTTTGAGGTGGCTGATTCTTGGGCAGTTTAAGGTAAACATTATCCAATCTTGATCTTCTCAGTACAGGTTCAGGACCAGTACTTGGCAACATTCCCTTGAAGGTCTTTCTTGAATCTTTAGACAATCTTTTATCAACATCAATCAAGGTTTCCTTGTTCATATGATGCAAAGCATCTTCCACTAGCTCATAGTCATCATCTTCATTATCTGACTTTGCATAGAATGGAATCAATTCCTTATTCTCAGGTTGCCTGAGTCTCCTTCCAGTGCGATGCCATTTCATATTCTCTTTTATTTTAAGATAAACTTCTTCTGGAGCATTTTTACAAGGTGCTACCTCTCCAGGAATTCTAGCCAGATGTTGTTTAAAGCGGTTAATACCTCCACTAACAATTTTCTCACAATAATTGCATTTGACTTTCTTCTTTCTCTCATCCTGAGCAACACCATGTTCCCACCCAGGGTCAACATATCCTAAGGAACGAAGAGGGGTCAAATTTATAGATACATTTCTATCATCCATCAATTGCTTTCCTTTGCTTCTACACCCAATTTGCTCTTCATCATCTTCATCATCATTAGACTGAAAATTCATATATGCTTGCACATCAATGTGCTTCTGTTTCTTATTGGATCGACACCCTTCAAGGTTTTCCTTCATTTTTAGGTAGACTTCCTCAGGCGCCTTTTCACAATATGTTACTTCACCAGATACTCGGGCTAAATGTTGCTTTAATCTGTATATCCCACCACTAACTATTTTCCCACAGTAATTGCATCTAACCTTCTTTTTCCGCTCATCTTGTGGAATGCCATGATCCCAACCAGGATCAACAAATCCAGTGGAGCGTAATGGAGCCATTACATCCAAAACAGAGCTATAATAATTCCACTTGCATATGCATGAGTGCCAAGTATTAGGCACATAGAAAACCAACAACTATGACATAAGTAATCTGAGAGCCTTCCCTGTTCCAGCAATCATGATGTATAGGTAGCAGTGTTAGTTGCCCAAATCTCAGCTTTGAAGCAGTGTGACAAAATTTTATTTTTGAAAACGAGAAGCATAAATATGATGCGCAAGGAAGTAGTAGCCATGCAAGTATGAAACTAAGCATTAGTGCTTGCCCACAGTGCATAATAGATTAGTGTTCGACATTGAAGGCTAACACACAAACTGCTAAGCATGTTTAGCATATTTATCTGCCTAAAAAGTAGGACAATGTGTACTATAAGTATTCAATAATTAGAAAGGTTAGGCCAGTCACTACTCACTACAAGTAAGATCCTTAATTTCTTTTGATAAAAGGTTGATAGAGCAATCATGTCATTGGGTTTGTCTCTCTCATAACAAAAGACCGTAGGGGGACAAGGAAGAGCTATGAACCCTCTCATATTTTCAGATCTCTCACTACCAAATAAATGAGGGAAAGGATCCTCATATATAAAAATTCCACATGACCTGTCATGTGTAATCACTCATCATTGATTCTCTTATGTCGTATGTCATGTTTGGATCCCACCTTTTAAATCAATGGTGAAAAATCACACATCACAAAGTCATGTGAATTTTCACATGAGAATATCCATTCCAATTAAATCATAATTGAGCATTTTGGCCCTCCATAATTTAATGAAAATTGCTGTATAAAATTTCATGCAAAACTTTGATGTCTAAGAGTAAAATAGTATCACAATTTTTTTTATATCATAAATTAAATGAATAAAAAAATATTGAGTTGTCATCATATTCTCATTTGGTAATCATTTTAACATATACATATACATGTACTCAGAGAGAGAAAAAAGCATATGAATCAGTTCCCTGTTGGTGTCATTTGTTTTGGCTTCTTTTGTCCTCATTACAGTCTGACAAACAAATTCTTCCCCAACTGTAACTGTTAAATGGATCAATGATCTTATTGGTAAACCTTAAAATCATTTCATATTATTTGACAACTAGGAAATTTTTTCCCTTATTCTTTTCTTCAAATTTCAAGTCTTATAAACTTTGGTACCTAGTCCCCTAAGAATAAGCTTCTGACTATTAGATATAAAAATCATTCATGTACCTCAACCCAATCGTTTAAGCTTGAGGGATAAGTAGTTTCATGACATGATATCATAGCCTATATGACCACGTAATCTAGAGTTCAATCATTGCCCATGTTGCCCGGATATGGATACGGTACCATACCCAGTACGGATACGAGTACGGGGCACGAAAATTTTGTAAAAAATGGGGTACGGTATGCCAATATATATATATATATATATATATAACCATACATTTCATATGATAAAAACAGCAATTTCAACATAAAACAACCCTAAATTGTTTAACAATCAACATTACATTCCAAAATAAAATACCGCAATACTTAATGTAAAGGTCCCGTGTAAATAATAGAAGATAGGTATGCCAAATGGAAACCACAGAACAATGGTTGCAACAACAAAAATCATCAAAACAAAGAGCAATCAACCTTAAACTCACTAACTCAGAGAGACAAAGACACACTCCCCTACCTCCCAATCACGATTCACGAGTCACTATATCTGAAAGAAGAAACCAGCAACTCAAGGATGCACCGAAGAGAGACGCCGTCGCCCTGCTACTGGATTTCCGCTGACCACGCTGATGCGTAACTCGTCGCACTGCTGCTTTGCGAGGTGGTGCTGTGGGGTCGCTCGATCCATGAGCATCGCTGGCTCGCCGCCATTCCGTGACCATCGCCGTCATTGGTGTGGTCTCGACAGCGATCAACGATGAAGAAGCGGAGAAATGGAGAAGAGGTACAAGGGGCAGTGAGGTTCTAGAACAATGAAATTAAGGCCGGCTCAAAGGATTAAGGATAAAAGAAACAGGAAAACATTATTCAAAAAAAGGAAACGACACTGTTTTGTTAAATATGGCGTACCCACCACCAGGTACGTGTACCCAATGCGTACCCTATGGTACAAAATTTTTTTTTTTTTTCAAAGAAAAGGGGCGGTGCATACATAACCACCCATACCCGTGCATACCCATACATAGGTATTTTTTCCATTTTCGCATATCCGTGCTTCAAAGATCCTTGCTACCCCCATTCTTCTAAATAAATAAATAAAAAAATTAAATTTCAGCACAAGGCAAAGGTGGGCCTATGTACTGTCCACGCTTCAAGTTCAAAAAATGCATCCACATGAGGAGACATATTAGATATAAAAATCATTCATGTGCTTCAACTCAATAACTTAAGCTTTTGAAATAAGGGATTTCATAACACTCCAAACTTGCAACAACAACCATTCCTCATAAAGAAGGGACACATACATACATATCAGTACACCCCTTGCAGAATTTGACATCAACAAAGCGCTCTTTCTATGCTATATCTCTGAAACTACATTCTAACTCTAAATAGCTTCAGGGTTTAACTTGATTACAAAGTTCAACCAAAGTTACATAGTTAAACCAAACCTCAATCATCAAGCAAACTTGAAAGAATTAAAACAACTATGAAGTAGATATATATATACAAAAATGAAACGAAGGATATTATAGTGGAAACATGAGCCGCAAAAGATGACGCAGTCACTGAAGGTTTGCATAAACCTCAAAAATCACAATTTCCTTCCAATATTATTATTATTATTTTTTAATGGCGTGTTGATATCAAATGAACGACGAAACCCTAAGTGGATGATAAAGATGAACGAGCTAAATAGTAGAAAGCGGAGAAAGAGAGAAAGAAACCTGGAAGCAAGAAGACGATCCAGATCGAAGTGGACCCCACCGGTTTCGGAAGATTCCGGTGGTGACAGAGTTGGCCGTGGCGTGTGGCGGTTGGCCAGCGGCGGAATCGTTCGGCGGATGGCGGAAGAAGGCAGGCGATGCCGAAATCGGTTGGGACTCGTGAGTCACGACTGAGTGGATGGCTGGGTGAGACTCTTAACTCGACCCGGCCGTGTTATACCCATTTTTTCTTTTCTTGCCACATATGCCTATGGATTTAATCTAGAATTAATGTAAAAAAAAGTTTTATACAAATATATAATTAAATTCTTTTACACAAATATGTAATTAAACATGTGGATTTAATTTTGATATATCTTAATGTAAATAAATTTTACATGATTGTCCAATAAAATACGATTTAATTTTTATACACTGATAATATGAAAGATTTTTACATAGTCATTCAATTATATATTGTCACATCAGTCATAACTTACAATAGTTGACTATCATATCCACTATTTGAAATATTATATAAATTAAAAAAATAATTCATGTGCATCAAAATTAAAGTAATAAAAATATATAACTGGATCATTTTTATACCGTAAACACATCATAATTAAATTCTTTACCATGGCATGTAGTGATGTCGCATAATTTTTTTCCCTTTTCATGGGATAAGAATGTTCCAATCTACAAGTTGGAATCTTTTTCACACAAATAAACCATAGAAATTGGCTAATGTCCATGTTGAACCGTTCAAAGTATATTTATGGTTATGAACTTTTTTGAATGATTAGACGACTTCGTATGGGCCTTAAACAAAATCAGAATTTCCATGAACTTCATAGGAGGCTCCAACGAAATCATAGTTAAAATAATTTCGTTGGAACCTCCTACGAAATCATAGCAATTTTGATTTTGTTTAAGTCCCAAACAAAACAATGCACGCGGTTACTTTTTCAAATACCACTGATAGAAATCTGCAGGATACCAACAGATGTTACCGACGAATTCGAAACCGTTAGTAATTACCAATGGCATTTTCGATGGGCTGTTGTATTTTTCTAATTAAAACAAATTTATATAAATACCCGTTGGTTTATCTGTCGGTAAACAATGGCACTAAATCCCGCCAGATGGCGCACATAATTTCCGATGGTTTTACCAATGGGTATATCGACAGGTGTCTTATTTAATTTATATTTTTTTATTTTGTCAGTATATTGCCAACGGGTTTATCAATGGGTATCTAATTTGATTTTCCAAATATTTTTTATTCAATATAACCGACGAATATACCAACGGGTGTACCGATTAAATTATTTTTTTTATTTAATTACCAACTGCCTAACGGATGGGTGTTTTATTTTTTTTTTTACAATTATTTTGGCTATTTATTACCAATGGTTTTACCGACAGGTAATTAATATTATTTTATTTTAATAAATTTTATTGATTACCGACAGGTATTTAAATTTCACCACGTTGGCAAACAACCTTTTGGTGTTCCACACACCCGTCGGTAATTATTAAAATTAAAACGCACCATTTCATTTATCCGTTTACCCGTCGGTAACACGCGAATATGTTCCCAGATCACCTTCTTCCTCCTCACTTCATCGCCGGTCTATCACTCTCCTCTAACTTTCTCTCTCCCGCTTCCTATTGTCGCTGCGTCGCTTTTCCCCAATCGTGAGTCGCCGCGACCTCTTTTCTCGCCGTGCCCGCCACCGAGTCTGTCGAGCAAAATAGAGACCGCCATTGTGATCTAGGATCTTTGGTGAGCACTTTAATCGGTTTAGTTTTTTTGATTTGGCTTGGTTTTTCCCTTTGTTTATAAGTGGGCATAGTGTTGTGTTTAGGGGTTATGTTTTATTGCACTATGGAGTAATTATTGTTTTTTATTTTTAATGTAGGAGTATTGTTTGAAGGTGGCCGCGATTATTGACTGAGATCAGTTTCCCATTCTAATTATCTTATTTTATTTTATGTTTTTTATATATATAATTGTGTGTAGATATAAATTTTCATGCTGGAATTTCAGGATTGGATTTGGTTGGACGCAGATAGCTTATGCATTCTGTTTATTTCCACTGTTGCAGAGGTTAGTAACTAAATCCTTATTATTTATATGGTTTAGTATGTATGTAGGATAGAAACTTATGTTTTCTAGGACAGAGTTGCAAGAAATAGGGATTGCATGACTGGGGGAAAAGGAGTAGAGGTCGTTCCCCGACTTGTTTGCATTGTTTGTTGTGGGATTCTTTGTATTTGTGGAGATTGTAGGATGCATATTGTGGAGTTGTAAGGGGTGCGCAATGGAACGGTTTTTAGGATTATGTGAATTGTATGTAATTATTGAAATGTAACTATTTCACTATATCTATTCTGTTATTGATCTTCATAATAATATTTATAATTATTGAACTGGCTGAAGTATCTGATGACGAAAGCTCCTAATTTAAGGGGAGATATTATCAAAATATTGTAAAAAAATTTTTAGGGATAAAAGATTAAAAATAACCGTATTAAAAAAAAACTTAAAGATCAATTAAAAGAAATATCTTATGACAGAAGCTCTTAATTTAAGGGGAGATACTGTCGAAATTTTATAAATTTTTTTTAGGGATGAAAGATTAAAAATAACCGTATTAAAAAAAACTTAAAGATCGATTAAAAGAAATATCTTATGACGGAAGCACCTAATTTAAAGAGAGATACTATCGAAATTCTGTTAAATTTTTGTTAAGTAAATAAAATTAAAAGTAGTCGTACTACAGATTTAAATAGCAATTGAATTTTTATTTGAAAGTAATAATTTGATGTCTTTACAAAATTATAGAGTCTAGGGTTTATCACAAGCTCAATATTACCTTCAAACTGGTCATGGATGTATGATAGATTGAACCCTAATAGAGGGGGATTAAACCGGAATTTTATAATGGTGTTGAGGAATTTATGCGGATATCATGTCAAGCACAATAGTTTATTAATGGGGCAAAAGTTAGGTGTCATGTAATAAGTGCAAATAAAGGAAGTATTTAGATGATGATACGATAAGGGTTCATTTGTACAAGTGGGGATTCATGCTGAACTATTGGGTTTGGATCGAGCATAGGGAGGCAGTTAATGCATGGAATCAAGTGGGTATGTTTCAGATTGGAAGTAGTTCTGATGAGATCCATATAGGTCAATATGATGTGGGTAATGTGCTGTGGGAAGATAACCTGGTTAGACATCAAGAGATGATTTTTGATGTTGCTAGTGCTAAATTTGAAGCTCATTATTTGCAGCTTTCAGTCGAGGAGCCCAACCAAGATGTTGTTAGGTTTTATATTCTCGTAGAGGCTGTCCATCAATCTTTATGGGAGGATTGTGCGCACTCCGAGTTATCATTAGCGATTCGAATGTTGAGCATTAAGTCAGAAGGGAACCAAAGCCAAAGTTCTTTCGATTAGTGGGTTGCACTAATAAGTGAGGTAAGTCCAAATCCTGATGTAATTCCAAAAGATTTTTACCAAGCTAAAAAATTAGTTTCTAAACTTGGATTGAAGGAAATAAAGATTGACTGCTGCTTGAAATGTTGCATGCTTTATTATAAAGATGATATTTTATTGACTGCGTGTAAGTTCTATCAAGAGCCTAGGTTTAAACCCAAGAGATATGGAAGAGAGAAGTATAAAGATGTCCCTCAGAAAAGAATACATTATCTACCCTTGATCCCTAGACTCAAGAGACTCTATGCGTCAATGAGCTCGACTTCTCATATGAAATGGCATAATGAAAATCAGAGGGACGATGGTGTGATGACGCATCCATCGCACGGTGAGGCGTGGAAATATTTCAATCAACAATATCCTGATTTTACCTTTGACCCTCGAAATGTTAGATTAGAGCTCTATTCAGATGGATTTACTCAAAATAACCAATTTAGTAAACCCTATTCATGTTGGCCTGTAGTTGTTACACCTTACCTTCTCCCTCTTGAAATATGCATGAAAAATCCCTACCTGTTCTTAACATGTATAATCCAGGGCCCTCATAATCCAAAAGCTAAGACTGATGTGGTGCCCGGGGGTTCTTACTTATGACATTTCAACAAAGCAGAATTTTATGATGAGGGCCGCATTAATGTGAACCATCAATGACTTTCCAGCTTATGAAATATTTTCTGGGTGGATAACTCAAGGCAAATTAGCATGCCCGATTTACATGGAGGATACTAAGGCATTCACCTTGAAACATGGCGAAAAGAACTCTTGGTTTGATTATCACAAGAGGTTCTTAGATGCTAATCATCCATATAGGCGAAGTAGATATGGATTTAAAAGTAATTCTATTGAACATAAGGATCCTCCCGTTAGAACAAGTGGACGCCCATTGTGGGATCAAGTTAAGGATATTCCAAAAATAACAGAAATTGGAAAGATAGTGCAATGGCCAGGGTATGGGATATCTCATAATTAGACCAAACAAAGCATTTTCTAGGAGTTACCATATTGGAAGGACAATTTAGTACGTCATTGTTTAGATATCTTGCATATTGAGAAAAATGTGTTTGAAAACATTATGAGTACTGTAATGGATACAGATTGAACCAAAGACAATGACAAGGCAAGACATGATCTAGCTGAATATTGCACATGTCCTGATTTGCATTTACAAGAATTAAAAGATGGTCATTTCTATAAACCAAAGGCCATATATGCTTTGAATTCCACTCAAAAATAGGTTGTTTGTCAATGGTTAAAGGGGTTGAGAATGCCCGATAGTTTTACTTTTAACTTAAGTAGGTGCGTCAATGTTGCACAGGGTAAGCTTGTTGGCATGAAAAGCCATGATTGTCATGTCTTACAGAGTATTTGCTTCCAATTGCATTCAGAGAACTACCTGATGTTGTCTGGAAACCCCTAACCGAGCTGAGGTGCAACCATTCAAATTGTAAGTCAATAACCCCCCTTTTTAAGTCTTTAATGAGATGTTATGCATCCTTACAATAACTTACAATACATTGTTTAACAACAGAAACTTTAAACAATTACACAGTCAAGATCCTCTTCAACAATTTCCAAACTGGTTCAGATTACATGTAAGTCCATTTTGTTAAAATATATAATCTAATATATTTTTCTCAATTAATTTTGTTTGATACAACAGTTAGTTTGACATTTCAAACTTAATCTACATAGGTCCATAACAAAAATAATGGTGTAGCATGTCCACATTTGCTTAACCTAGCTTAGGGGCCTAAAAATAAAGTTGTAAGTTGTAAGTTGCTAATAGGTACAAGTTTCACCCAGCTGATTGCGGTATGGGAAAAAAATGGACAATACTGGCGTTTGTGTTAAAGGTGATGCTAGGGATAAAGAATATGATTAGTATGGGGTCGTTAAGGAAATCTTTAAGTTTGAGTACATTGGTGAGCCAATAAAAAAATGTGTGCTATTCAAATGTGAGTGGTATTGATCCGACGCGACTCACTGGGACATGACAACACAACAGTTATAAAATCATTGAAATCAACCACAATAGAAGATATGGAAAATATGATCTATTTATTATAGCCCAAAATGTTAGACAACTATATTATATGTCTTATCCAAGGAAGAGTAGGTCACATTGGAGGGTTATGAGCAAGATAAAACCAAGAGGTAGAATTGAAATAAAAGAAGATAATGTTGAAGATGCTTATCAGGTGGACGATCCACCCTCCTTAAGGGCAATAGTTGATGGAGACAATCCTGAATATCCTCTTCCATTGACAACCGGGGAAGTTGACATAATTGAATGTATAAGTAATCACACAATGAGAAATCTTGAAGATGAACTAAGTGATAGTAATGGTGATGACTTGGATAATGATCAACAACAAAGTGATGATGAAAACAGTCCTAAACTTTCAGAATAACTAAGGTGTCTAATATTATGTGCAATATTGTTATGAAATTGTTAGTGGTTTTTTCTGATGCAATTTAGACTTTTTTTCCTTGCCTCTTTTAATTGTTTTAGTATGGCTGGTAAAGGCAAAGGCTGACCTCGAAAGGTCGGTTTACCCACCAACTCCTCCATCTCCACCCTTCCCACCGCCTCCGGCACCATGCCTGCCACCACCTCCGCCACCACTCAAGCTACCACTTCCGTGACTGTTCCTCCCACCGCCTCCGCTACCACCCTTGCCACCACCTCCGTGATTGTCCCTTCCACCACCTCCACCTCCTCCACCTTCGTCCCTACCACCACCAACCTTCCCTTTAGGATGATGCCTACTCCTGGGTACACTGGCCCCCCTACCTCCTCCTCACTCCAAGTCACAGCCTATCCATAGTAGTGATCCCTCCCTCAGCCCTATCACTATCCCAACTTCTAGCCCCGTATCTCACCACACTCCTGCATCCTTGGATGAGTCACAGACTTGGGACCCGAATGGGAGACCCCTTGGGCCAGATGGTAGGCCACTTGGGCCTAACGGTAGAGCGCTCCGGCAGATTAGGCCGGATGGTAGAGATAGGTAGGTTCTTGTACATTCTATTACATTCTAATTTTGCATTGCATATGATATTTAAATTTTTATATTTTATAATAGTTTTGACTTGTTTACTGAGGCTCACCATAGGATCATGGAGGTTATAAACATGCTGTATAGCCGTCTGAGGCCCACCTTTTTTGACATCCTTGGTGATGTCAAGGAGGCGTGGTGGCGGGAGTGGAAGGTAATCAAAATGAACTATTCACCTTTGGTAATTTATATATGTTTATATTATTTAATTATCTACTTATGATTACTAATATGTTTTTATTTTTGTGCATGTAGAGGACATTTTATATTCAGCCCAAGCATGAGCCCGCTGTTAAGAGGGCTTAGAAGATTATGTTCTCCAAGAGCTTGTGAGACATGATGCACGATGTCCGAGGGGGCACATGGATCGCTCGTGGCTAAGTGATGCTAGCTTTGCCAAGTTGCAGTGCCATTGGCCCTCTGACCCGACCTTTAAGGACAGGTCGAAGAAGGGGAGGACAAATCGGGCATCCCAGAAGGCGAGTCATTGCATACCGGTGGCTCAAGCACCAAGGAGGGTGCTCGAAAGCGTCTTGTAAGTCTTTAAGTCTTTAAATATTAGCTTGTTATACTTGAATTGTGGTAACTACTATGTTTTTGTGACTTTATTTCTTTTGGACATCTATGCAGTCGAGGGAGTTAAACTATCCTCCGACCCAAGGAGAGCTCTTTAGGGAGACCCATACCTGAAAGGGTTTGGCAAGAGAAGATTCCAAAGAGGTTTGGGGAGATCCTCACTTTGAAACCACTTACATAAGTTTTGTTTCAGTTATCTTTTTACTTTACTTTTATTACTTTTCCATTTATGTCTTAATTATTGTTTACAATTTTGTTTATCATTTCTTTTTTGTAGCGCGAGTTCACGGACCTATGGGAGCAAGTGCAGACCCAGTATTAGACCCAGATAGTTGAAGCTGGGCCAGATGTTGATATCCCTCCTCCTCCGAACGAGAAGAATGTATGGACACAGGTGGTCGACGGCCCATGTAAGGGTCGCATATATGGGAATGGGTACTACTTTGATAGTCGATTCTCATCCTCTGCCACCGGGTCTGCTATTGGGGATAACGCCCTAAGGGAGCATGTGCATGCTTTAAATCAGGAGCTCCAGCAGTAGGCACAACTCATTCAGTAGTAGCAAGAGCAGCTTCAGCAGCTTTGGGAGCAAGCAGCAGGCCGAGCTACAGTGGAGTAGGAGCTGAGGGAGGTGCAACAGCTTAAGCTGTCCCTAGAGGAGGAGTAGTAGGAGAACACCAAGAAAGAGAAGATCAAGTTCAGAAAGATGCAACAGAAGATGCAGGCTTCAAAATCTCTGGCTCCAGCTAGATGCCACCACAGATTCCTCTCCCCTCTATTGCTGAGGCCTTCTTTCCCTCCGATGTCGCAGATGAATCCGCTGGGTCTGATGATAATGATGACGCCAACGATGCTGATGACTAGCAGGACTTCAGCTAGATTTTTATTTTTGATACTTTATTCATCTATCACCCCTTGTACAAATTTTTGATATTTCATTCTTTTTTTATTTTATTTATGACACTTTGTTTTGTTATGGTATCTATTTATTTACATAATGATTATTTTATAATTTTGTACTTAATATCATTTAATCAGTAATTGAATTATTATGCAGTAAAAAAAAATTAAATACGATCCATACCCTATATAGGTATTGTACTAAACCACAATGGCATTAACCCAAAAAAATTATTAAGAATATTACCGACATGGAAAATCATTTGTAAATTAATAATTTTTTTAATTAAATTAATTTTAAAAAATAATTACACATCGATAAGTTAGTCGGTAGTATAATTATTTTATTATTATTATTTTATGTATCCCGTCGATAATATTAGAATAGCCTGTCGGTAATATTAATTTGCTGACAACACCCATGATGCCTTTAATCTAATTGTAATGATTGGTTTTTATTTTTTACCCGTCGGTACACCCGTAAAAAATTACCAATGGGTTACTGGTTACCATTGGTAATAATTGATTGATGGTCAAAAAACTGATGTCCCATACCCATCGGTAAAATTGTTACTCGTCGGTAAAACCATCGGTTACCTGTGCTTTTCTTATAATGTACCTTAACTTCCAGTGTTGAATTGTATCAATGTTTGGTTATAAAAAGTTGAGTGAAATGATTGTCCATTTTTTAAAATCTATGTTTACTTCTTTATGAGAGTGTGTTTGTGAGAAGTTTATTTTTCTTTGAGTAGAAAAAAATGAAAGAGTGCAATTATATGCTTGTGCATAGTAAGGGTAGAATCATCCATACAAATGAGGGAGACGCATCTGAAAGTGACAATCCTATTGTTATTGTTGTTCATCCTTCTATTACTTTTGTGGAGTTGAAGATCATTATATTGGAAAATTAGGTAAAGAGTACATGGAAATTATGAAGATATTGTACAGGTTGCTTGCAAAATTTGCGAATGGTATAGTTAAATACAGGAAATTTCGGATTACAAGTGATGCAGAGGTGAGTTTGATGTTCCATTTGAGCTCATGGAATCTAAAGGATCGCATTGTGGAGGTGCTGGTACTTTTGCAAGAATGTCACTTTAGCTCTGAAGGATCTGCTCTGTAGCCATCATTTGCAAGAACATCAACAAGTCATGGTTCTCCAGTAGTTGAAATGACTCAGCATTCCCCAATCTTTGGAATGCCTCAGCAACCATTCGCAAAGGCTATTGATCATAATGAACATCTAAGTATTTTGCAGCTTGTAGTTGAAGTGACATTGCCACTGGCGCAAGTTGGCCCTATTACGGCTGTTGATGCTTTGGTGGATGATAATGGTGTCAGCTCTAGAATCTTTTAGAAAGCATTCGCGCAAAATATTTTTGAGTGGTAATATAACCAATTTCATGAAAATATTTTGAAGAAGGACTAATCGTTTCGTTGAGTTTCTTGAAGCTATAAACAGGTCTTTCTACGTAAGCATACATGGTTCTTAAAATGAGAATATTTTCACAATAACATGCGTAAACATGTTTGATCTCATTTGAAGAGATTGGGACTTAATGTATGTGAAAAATTTATCATGGAATGAATGTATATATACTCAATGGATGAAAGAAAATTCTTAGGCACAAGAAACCAACAACTAGATCTTCAAAAAGTAAGATATGACTTTAGAAAGTGCAATTCAAGTGAAGATTTCATCCAACTCTAAAGCAAGTGCATGCATTCTACTATCCTCAATCATCATGCTCGCGATCATAACATTTACAACAAACTCTAATTGAAGAAAAGAAGATGAACTATGTAATACCCTATTCTTTTTAGAAATTAAATGAAGCTTTATTAATGAGAATTTTAGGATGTTGATAGATGTGGAAATGATGAGACTAACTCAAGGAAGTAAAAAAAAAAAACATGAATAGTGTCTTACAGGCCCCACAGGTCCGTCGGGACAGCCGAAATCCTAGAATTGGGCCCCGGAGATGCCCAAAATTGAGAAATTATAAGATTATGTTTAGAAATAGGTAGGAATAATGATTTTATACCCGAAATTATTTTTCGGGCAATGTTTGATTTCTTGGGTACATTGTTTCGCCCGTTTGCTGAAATTTCGATGTTCGATTTCTAACACCGAAAACTAATTAATATCTACAAATAATGAAGTATATCCACTTGAATACCAAGGGAATGGCTAGGATTTCATCTTGGATGAAAGATCAAATCCTAGCCATTGATTTTAAAGCCTTTTAATGGAAAGAACAATATTTTATTTTTCAACCAATTAAAACACTCCTTAATAGATATATTTAACTCACCTAACCTCATCTCTTTCATCTTCACCTTCGGCCATATGAGAAGCAGCAGAGAACCATTTCTTTTCTCATCTAAAAACCTTTGCTAACCTTGAATTCAACCTCCAAAATCCTAGACCAAATCTTGGTAGAATCAAAAACTCCTTTAAGCAAACTTGTTCTACATTTCAACCTCCACAAATATAACCGATTAGATTTTTCAAAACCTCACTTTATTACCTCACTCAGCACTGATTAGTGGAGGATCTAGGTGTGTTTCAAGAGTTTTGGGGTGGAGAACATCTACCTTGAAGTATACAAAAGCTAAAGAAGCATTAGCTTCCAAGGGTAGGATTTATTTGCCCTCTTTTATTTCAAAAATTTCCTCTGAAAATTCTGATTGGTTTTGTCCTAAAATTGCTGATTTTATTGGTTAATCATATGTTGATATTGATTTATGAATTTTGGTGGAGTGTTTGGTGTGGTAGAAAAATCATTTTCATCAAGAGAGACTTGGAATTAGTTTGCTGGATTTTCGGATTTCAACAAGGCAGAACTTGTTAACAAATTTTCTGGTGCAATTATGTTCAGTTTTATGGGCTATAAAAATTATATGTTGAAGGTAACATCCAAGACAACCCCATGATTTTCCTTGGGTCATGTGAACGATTTTCTCTGCTTGAAAAAAATTCATGATTCTTGAACATTGTTGCTGGAAAATCCCGGTTTGAAGCAAGCAACAAATTTTGTCAAATTTTCTAATATATCTAGAGATCTTAGATTCAGTTGAAAATTTTATGGGATGTATTTAACATGTTAGGGAGTCTCTAGTAAAAATTTGGGGTTATTCTAGGCACTTTTTCTGTGTTTAAAAATTCAAGAACCGAAGTTGTGACTATGCTGCCTGAAATATTGAAGCTGAGGTAGTAAAATTGTGTGATTTTATTATCATAGTAAACGATGGGTTTATTCTTTGAAAATTTTATGGGAAGCTGATAACACATTGAATTGCAACTGTGAATTTTATTTTGAGTTGATTTAATCAATTGGTGGGGTCGAAAATTATGAGAGTCCTGATCTACACTGTGAACAAGTGATCTCTAACCACCAGATTTGAAAAATTTAGTTGATAAGGTTAGAGAACACCGTTTGCTTGGAAATTTGTATAGGGCCTTTTAGACACATTGACATGTCATAGAGAATTTTTATGGCTCTTAAATTCACTGTTTGATAGGGAAATTAATTTTGAATTCTAGAGTGATAAATCTGCTGATTGCTGAAAATGGTAAGAATGGCTTTAGATACAAGTATATATCATGTTAATGCATGCTAATTGTTTGAAAGAAATGTTGATGAGATATGGATGAGACTCCAACATAATTGTATGCCTACCTGTGATCTAGCGAGGTGCCTTTGAAAGGAGAAGTAGACTATGTGATTATTGTGAGGATAAAGGAAAAGAAAAGAAAAATAACATGACTTTTAGTTGTGCAATTTTTAACATATGGGGAAAATAAAGACAAGGCTTATGTAGTTGAACGGGAAAGACAAAAGTAAGAGCTTTCCTAGGAATTTGATAAGTCAGTAGACGTATCGACATATAGGAATGAGCTCATGTCCTAATGGTCAATAGTTCTTGTGGAGTGATTCCACTACAGACATCACTTGATGTGAGATTAAGCATTCCCTATGTTAATGAGAAAAAGAACAATGCACGAATTATTATTATACTTGTACTTGATTTTACATTATGTATATACCTTGATATTGCTATACATAGTTTTGCATGAGTATTCCCACATGAATGAGCTTATCAATTGTGTTTCACATTATACCTGAGGGAATACCCTACTGAGGATTTTATAATATTCTTATCCCTACGGTTGCATTTACTTTGTGTTAATCAGATCCAGCAGATACCGTCACTAGTATTTTACCTTGACTCGCCACAGTGGATGTGGCATTATGATCTGCTCTTGACTCTGCGTATGTAGTGGGTTACTCACAAGTTCGTGTCTATGTGTTTTATTGCTCTTAGTACATCGATTATTCTGGTGACTTTGACCTCGCTTCTCTTATGTTGGTGTGCCTCTCCACTTGGCACACCCAGTGATATTTGATGTCCCACCTGCACCACAGCACCCTCGGTAGATGATCCCTCTTCATCCTCGTCTTGACTCAAACCCATCGGAGGTCCGATGCCCTAGGCGGAGGTGAGGCTATCATCTTTGATAGCCAACGTTTCATCTAGTAGGGCGTGAGATCTTCGTGACTCATGATATGTATATAGTGGCGGTTGTACTAGTGACCCTCTAACCTGCATTAATCGTGTTAAATGTTGTGGGTTTATTCTGTTTGTACAAACTTTGCTAGACCTCAACTTTGAGCTTGAGTTAGATTAGATCTGAGGTGTTCCTTCCTTTTGTGAACCGAGTTCTGATGAGCTTAGAAGTTAACTTGATGTAGTATCAACGATCAGGTACACATTGCAAACTTAAAAATGATGTTTATATATGTATATACGAGTTTGGCCATATATGTGTCTGAATTATTTGATTTCAATTATTTTCGACTAGTATAGATTGTGAATGTTAGTAATACTTTTCTAATTACTGTGTTGATACTCGAGTAAAATATGGTAATTCGGAGGGTGTTACAAACTAAAAGTTTAGAAATGGGGAGCACACTTCAGAAAGCACATTTCCTTAGTAAATGATACACTTTATAAGAAAATCAAGGAAATTTGAAATTTAAATTTAAAGTCAAACCCAATCATAGACTGACATAACATCCCTTTTGCTAACTTAGTCAGTTGCCCAGCTTCTAAAAAGTAAAGTTCAAAAGCCTCATTCACAAAGTAAAAAGTAGTTTTTGAAGGAGGCCTCAGAAATCTCTATTTCATAACAGCTTCTACAACTGCTTTGACAACACCGAGCTACTCCTCTAAACTGTATTTTCAAGACACAAAAGGAAGATCAATATGTGTCACTTAGACAATAGATAAAGGGCAATGATCATTGATAAACAAGCATTTTGTAAATATTTTCCCTCTTACATTTGGTGCTTTTGCATTCTTTTTTAGCTTAACTTCCATAATTTTAGTAGGATTTTGAAACTAACTCTCCTTACACTCAATTTTGCATTATGACTTTAATTTAGTAGCCTTATGCATTTTTAGTTTTGTCCCTCTTTTTCTTATAGAGTGATTTGTAGATATCTGAAGGGTCACTATTGAGAGTGCATTGTGGAGTTGGACTTTTAGAGCATGCATTGAAAAGAAAAAGCTGGATTGAAGTCTAGGAATATATGGATAAAGAATTGCCCTAGACAGCTTTGCTACAGTGAGTTTCAGTAGCTATAGCGAGTCTAGAGGTCACGACATCATCAGGAATGAAGGTAGCTTCGCTATAGTGAACAATGGTCACTGCAGCGAACCTATGGAATGGCACCAAAAGAGAAATTTGAGTCCACTCATTGCAGCGAGTTTTGCAGGCCAAGTTTGAAAGTTATATTTTACATTTTTTACCTACTTGGGCCCCTTTATAGCAAATTCTATGATGATGTAATACCTATAAGCACGAAATCCAAGGCATTCCTTGCCATTTTGGGAAATAGAACTAGGTTTTGGAGAGAGCTCTCTTCTCCTTTTCTTCTTCCTCTCTTCCTTCGAAGACACACTCCTATACATAGCTTTTGTTATATTTATTGCATATTTCATCTCTGAATCCTTTAGTTTTTATCATTCTTTGTTTGTAACATCCTTCATGGAAGAATAGTTCTCTTGGTAGCTCAAGGGATTCAAGAGTTAGGGTTGTGTTTTGAAACATTTTTAATCTTAACATAAATACTTGGTGTTGTTCTCTTTCTCTTTGTGTTTCCTTCTCTTTTCATGTTTATTGATTGATATGCATGTTGAGTGAAGTGTTTCTATATATATGTGAGCATGATTTGTGAGCATGCATACCTTAGCTTGTTGATTGAATGCATGCTAATTGATTGATTGGTGAGCATTTGATTAACCAAGAGAACAAAGTTAATTCTTGATTGAGAATTGGGCTATGGCAATTGGTATTTAATTTAGTTCATACATTTAGGTGTTGTGATTGCAATTATCTAAGTGTATGTGCTTGATATTATCCTTTAGTTGATTGACTTTGAGGAGAATTGCTAGTTAATTGTGTGATTGCATGGTTAACACATAGGCCCCCACCAAGTGTTTGTTCATTTGTTTATGGTAATGATTAATACTCCCTATCTTGAGAATGGGCCTACCTCTTTTATTATTGTTAATTTCAATCACTTGCTATTTCATTTTAAGCTCTTATGCAACAACCCCCTTTCTAAACTCCAACTAACTAGTTCAGCTTCTTTGTGAGACGATTCAAGTTGCATATCACTATCTAGCCGCCCTGTGCAACTTGGTTTGAGAATTTATTCCTTTTAATCTTGGTGTTGACAAAGGCTGGCTACCAGTAATAAATGCATATCACCTATAAATAGAGATGTTGTGCTTACAAGAAATAGACTTATGTTGAAACAAGAGCTGAAACATTGAAGAATTCTCTCCTCATTTTTTCTGTAAAGATATTACTGCTTGTAATCAGTTTCTTACTTATAAGAATCTTCTTTGTACATTCTTAATAGATCATATGCTCTTTCTAGGAATAATCGATAGAAAGAAGTCATTCAAGTAATCTAGGCCTGTTATTGTTCATCTTACGAAAACTTGAGTATTGGTTAGTTTAAGTGATCAACCCAAATACAAACCTTTGTAACCCTGATCCAGTAATGATCAATGTGAATTAGCTTGGAGAGACTAAGCAAAGACTACTTGTAACGTGACAGTAGAGTGAGCTACTAGTCACAATGTTAGTTTGGAAAAACTGGTTAAAGACTATTCGATTGTAGCAGTAGAGTGAGCTACTGGTCCTTGTGTTAGCTTGAGAAGCTAGCTAAATACTACTCGATTGTGACAGTAGAGTGGGCAATTGGTCACTATGTTAGCTTGAAAAGACTAGTCAAAGACTACTCAGTTGTGACATTAAAGTGAGCTACTGGTTACTAGTAAAAGCTTAGGAAGGCTACTGTAAAGACTATCCAACTTTCTTGGGTTAAGAAAGGTTTTTAGTGGAATTCAACAATGGTTAAGAACTGGATGTAGGCAGATTAGCCAAATCAGTATAAAAATATATATTCCGTCTTAGCCAAATCAGTATAAAAATATATATGTCGTATCTTCTTCTTGCTTAACTCCTTTTTATTTACTGCTTTGTGCCTGTTATATCGTGTTTCCTGAAAAACATATTCATATGCGCTTTTACCTTTTTACGATAGTTTAGAAAGTTACTTCCTAAAGCAACTAACGTTGTTTCCACTACTCATCAAATTTAAGATTGATAGAAAATTGTTTAAGTTTTCAAAACTGAAAAGAGAAAGAAAAAGCGAAGCACGATTTAACCCCCTTTCTCATGCGCTTTTCTACCTACAAGTGGTTATGAGGATGCAAAGGAGCTGGTGTGAGTGCTAGTTGGTGGGGTTGATAATGATGATGAAGACTTTGATTGTGACAAAGAGCACATTGTCCAAAGCTAGCCATTAATGTTTTAGTCACTATCTTAGACTGTAGAGTGTCATAGTCACTATTCATCACTGAATCTGAATGTAATGCCTACAAGAGATAGAGCAGAGTCCACTAGTGAGGTATCTGCTAGAGTAGGTGGCGATGAAGGACCAAATGAGTTCTATGTTGGGCAACTATTTTGTGACAAAGATGTTGTAAAATTTGCTATTAAAAATTATAGCATCTGAAGGTATATTGACTTTAAGGTTATGGAGTCAGGCCATACAAAGCACCATATAGGTGCATCAAGTTTGACTATGAGTATAATTGGAGTATTCGTATGACATATCGCTTAACTCATCAAATTTGGGAAGTCCGAAAGTATGATGGGCTGCACACATGTTCCTTTCCTGTGCCATCATAGGAGCATTGCCAATTGGATGGTAATACTATCTACAACAACATATCTAAAAATATCCATTAGAACGTTGAAAGGATTCATAGAGTCTCATTTCAACTTCAAGACCACATGTAAGAAGATGTGGATTACCAAACAAAAGGCAATTACCTAGATATATGGTGATTGAGAAGGATCGTATAATGAGCTTTCTAGGTGGTTTCAAGGACTACAGCTTCATGTACGAGGTACATTTTTCTTTAATACAATGCCATTTAGTATACAAAATTTTAATATAATAGTCTTATAATTATGGCTGACTTCTAAAATGGTGATTTTTACTTAGGTTCACATATTGTATTGACCACTTAACCTTACATGGTCGGTGATGTTAGTGATAGTAGTGGGGTAATGTTTCATTATTTATTTTGGACATTTCCTCCATGCATTGCAGCTTTCAAAAATTACAAATGATTTGTTTCAATTGATGGGACCCACTTATATGGCAAGTACGATGGCACTTTGTTGATGGCAATTGCCCAGGATGGTAACTCAAATATTCTCCCAATAGCTTTTACCATGGTAGAAGGAGAAACACAATAAGTATGGTCTTTCTTTCCTAGAAACCTTCAATGACATATAACACTACAAGAGGCATTCTTGTAATTTCTGATCAGCACAAGTCCATCAAAGCTACTTTAGATAAAGAAGGTAGTGGCTGGTATACTCTATCAGCCTACTATGCATATTGTATCCACCATATCGCCTCAAATCTCAACCTTCACTTCAAGAACAAAGTGGTGAAAAAAGCCCTAATCAATGAGGCATATCCAAATTAAAGACTCACCGAGAGTGGCTTCATTATACTTGGATGTTCAGGACTGAGTATATTGACATATCTGAATGGATAGATAGGATTCAATATGAAAAATAGGCACAATATGCTGACTTGGGGTGTCACTATAGTCATAAGTCAAGGAATTAATTTAAGTGCATCAATGCAATAATGAAGGGCACTCAAAATCTGCATATTACTACTGTTATGAAGGCCACATATTATCATCTTGCTAAGTTGTTTGTCAGGAAGGGGAGTGAGGCACAAGCCTGATTAGCAGTTGAAGAAGAATGGTCCCAACATGTGTAACATGAGATTAATGCAAATAAGCTTTCAAGGGGCACTATGAATACTACCACCATGGATCAAGTGTGTACTTTATTTGTGGTGTAGAAGAATAAGCTGAATACGTGTTATAGATAGCAAAGCTACAAGGTGACTTTAGCATACTGAACATGTGATTGTGGCTACTTCCAAGCTTTGCACTACTTGTGTTGTCGTGCACTCGCCTGTTATGGTAAACTCCATGTTGAGTAGGGCACTTATACTGATGATGTTTATTGATTGCAATCAGTTTTTTATGTGAACCAAATGGAATTTCCAGCTCTTAGCGATGAAAGGTCTTGGCTTGAATATTACGAACTTCAAGTACGGCCAGATCTAGCTTTGAAATGATTTTTTGAGGGGTGTCTAGTTTCTACCAGAATTTGAAATGAAATAAAAGTTGAGTTAAGCAGCAATAAGCATTGTGGGTTGTGTCATCAAGAAGGTCATTCTAGACAGACATGCCCAACATTGCATATGGCATCCTCATCTAGAGCTAGCCAGTGAGTTATGTCGTAGTTTTTATTCATTTCATTATGTTATGTTGTCCTTGTGTTATGTTATTTTAGTCCAAAATGCGAATTTCATATCCTTATCTTCATTCACTTTAGGAAATCGATGCCCTCATGTTATGTTATCTTTGTTCATTCTAAGAAATTAATGTTCTTATGTTGTGATTCCATATTTATTTTGTGGTAGTATCCAAATGATAATAATTACAACATAAATACAAATATATCGCTTGTGAAACATAGATAAGCCAAATCCATAATACATAAGTCCATAATACACAAGTCCAAATTACACATAAGTCAAGTATACACAAGTCCAAAATACGCATAAATCAAATAATATACACAAATAAATCATGCCTACCTCTCATGGGGTTACACCTAGATGCTCGGAGGCACCCATTGGTATGGCATCGAGTACGCCAGATATCTCACATAGGACTGCCTTGATGTTGATGTTGACCCTGTCCCTGATGCTAATCATCCCCATCTTTCTTGTCCATCTCACGATGGTCGTAGTGTTGCTCCCGAACATCACTAACTAGGGCAGTTGGCACATCTTGAGAAGGAACAGTTGACCCTGACCTTGTCCTTTGATTTGCCTTTATGTTTACAACATGTTCAAAATCCAAAATCATGGGATCAATGATGGTGCTGCCAATCTCGATCACACTCGAATGAAGCAAGAAAATTTAACACGGCCGTTTATATGAAAATATGAGTGTTGTTACCTCTCACAAAATTGTGGGGGATGAAAATGAAAACCTCCTATAAAATTGTAAGGGATATTATCAAGAATATCCAAATGTACTTGAAAAGTACTTTGATGTTGATAACTAGATCCTTTGATTTAGAAAAAAGTGAGCCTATAATAAGCGGATTCAATGTTTATAATGGTATTGTCACTTGGAAATCATCCAAGTATACCTAGATATGAGGTGAAGTATTTAAGAGATCTATTTGATGAATTATTTTAGTCTCTTAATAAATTATTTTAGGTCAGAGATGTATTTGATGAATTCTCTGACAAAACCACTAAGCAAAAAGCTAGTGAGGATGCATAGAGAAGGATGAGACTTAAGCCCAATTCACAGATTAAGAGTGGTGACAATCCAACTTAAATTTGAGAATTCCTCAAAGGTTAGATTCATATGGGTAAAAACAAATCACTTGTCAGTCATTTAAGCATTATCCATTTTAGTCTATCCCTATGGTAAATAATAATGTCTAAAGGATAGTGTATGACTACAACGAAATAAAGGGTGAGTTTATAATCTATAGCTCATGAATGAGTGGTGTGCTTGACTATAGTATACACTTGATAGATTCACCTATGTGAGTGGTGGAGGTGAGGCTACCTTTATGGGAGCTTGGGCAATTCTCTAAAGCCACTTATAAAGTCCAAGTAACAATGCAAGGCAAAAATACACCAAACCATGTTGAACAAATTTGGATGGGAACATGAATGTTTTCTCATTACATCTGAATGATTTTTTTCACATTAGGTTTCATTAACTGAAATTATGAGTATTCATTCTTAATGAATATAGGGCTATGGTTCTATTCATCTAAAAAGGTACTACATAATTTGGATCATCTATATAAACACAAGCTTTTTATTTAGAGGTAGGGAATTCAATGATAGAAATTTAAATACTTTGTATACAGTCTTGTTTTCAATTATTTAAAAAGAGTATAGATAAATATTAGTGCAGTGTTCCCATGAGCAAATCTAATGGAGTTGTTCCTATATAGTCTCACTAGTTCAAGTGCAAAGTTAGTAGGATGTGGCTGTTATATCCCGTAGAGTATTAGCTGTGAAGACCATCCGCATCGAGTATTGAGTAATTATTTCATGGTAGTGAAATACTCTTAATTAAGTTCAGTTCCTAGCACGTCTCAACCAATAAACTCGATAAGCTACTTTAATTTTATACTTATGTGTTATTTATCTATAATTCTTTAATTTGTTATTCATGTATTTAATAATTTTATTATTTGTAATTAATTTATTATTATGTATTTTATTTGTTATGTTGTTTTAATTAAATTTATTCAACATATCTCTGAGCGAGTGGCTGTAATGTTTAAATTTTGTTTTTGTTATTTGTTGTCTTTCTTTCGCTACATTACAAGATTTTTTCGTCACCCTTGTTTTGGTTAGTATGCCTACTACCTATAAAAATGATGGAACTTCAACTTAGTATTTTATTTTGTCTTCTCCCTTTTGGAAGAGCAAAGTTATTTGCTAGCCGTATTTAGATATAAATTTTTAAATCTTTGCCATAATATTGCCTGTGATAAGGTTATATTGAAATCCATAAAAAAAGGATTTATTAGATATTGCCAAGATATAATAATGTCTCGATTTAAGAGTGTTTTATTTGATAGATTAAAGTAAGTGAAGTGAGGAAAAAATACTTCCTATTTCCATTTAAATATCATAAGAATATGGTGTATAAATTGAGCTTAATTTCTATTCTCTTTCTTAATCTTTTTATTGTATTATATAAATTTAATATCTATGATCAAATAATGGTACTTATTGATTCCATTGGCCTTATTAGATTGTGATGGACTTCTACTGAATTGTTATGGGTCTATGTCAGAGAGATGTTGACATATTCTCGATCCTTTAAGTAATGCATCAATGATCCTCACTTTTTCCTTTTAGTCTTATCTGTTCTAAAGTCTTTTAAAAATACTTAACTTGAATAAGTTTTGCTTATGAATTCATACATTTTGTACTGTAAATTTTTTATTTAATTTAATATGGACTTTAAATCATTTTGCTTCTTTCAAGTAAAAAGTGTGGGGAAAGAATGATTCAACCCATGTATGACACGGGAGGAAAGTTTCTTTTTTTCTATTTAAAAGTTAGTAATTTATATCTCAGTTAAGCTAATTACATTTACATGTATACACATACATATATTATACACACCTATTTTTATATACTCACATATATTTAAAATTATAGAAACTATTGATTTTTTACACACACACACACACACATATATATATATATACACGTACGTGTGTGTGTGTGTGTGTGACATGCATTATGAAGAATATTTCTTCACCTCACACCCCTAAGATTTTAAATGTGTTAATAGATATAAAAATATATCAATTATCATACTAACACCCCTCGTGCATCACATGGGTACTACATTAGTATTTGTACATAACCAAAAGTCCATACCATTTGATCAAATCTCAAAATATAGTCTAAATGTTGATTTTGTCCATTATTACCTTTTTCTTTTGATAGAGATCCATTGTTACTTATATATTTACTGAATTACTTTTATTGCATAAATATTAAAAAAATTTCAAAATGAAATATATAATTTCAAAATAATAAAGACGGCAAATAAAAAATATTGAAATTGAGATAACATATTCAATTTACAAACTAAGCAAAAAAATAAAAAAGGAAAAATTAAGGAAGCAGTTATCTAAAACTATTTTCTAAGTGTTATGCTTGGCATAAGCAATAAAGATATTTCTTTTAGAATTCTATGTAGTTTGCTCGATTTGAATGCCAAAGGTCTCTTACAATAAACGCATTGGCAACACGGGGTACCTTCTAGTAGGTTAAAATAATTGTGTATTTATATTTATTGTGTATGGGACACTGTGTCGGCTTATATCCCATTTGCCATTAAATGGGGAATACCTTATCTACCAATGGTAGGTGGGCGCGTGAGTCGATACGATATCTCATATTCTATGAGTATAAATGACATTTTTCACGCTAAAATAAAGGGAGATTCCAAGCCATTAGCAGTGGCCAATATGTGGTGATACAATTTGTATGATTGGAGCTTGATTTGCGGCGCATGTTGCTATATGTGGAAGATGCAAATGTTGATAAAATATTTTTGGATGAAATTGTAATGTTATTGTATTCACATTAAATACGCAAATGGTTTTATGCGGAAAAGAGTTTTATAAACTATGGCACATTGAATAAGAAAATGACTACATGGCTATGTGTGTATATAAAGATAATATTAATTCAATAAAAATATCTTTTATAAACAGTTAAATCTCATGTGATAAAAGTAATTAAAAGGATAAATAGAAACAATAGCATCATTCAATCTATTTTTCACATATGAAATATGACAAATAGAAACTTAAAACTAAAGTAAGGTCATATTTGGTACCAAAAAACTAAAGTCATATTCAAGTAATTTTCCCTAATTTTCTTGTATTCACATTGAATAAGTGAGCAAATGGCTCTTTGACTTTGTAAGTGAAGATAATATTGATCCAGTAAACTATTTTTTCTTATAAAATTGGAAAATAGTTAATCTCATGTGATAAAAAGTAGTTAAAAAGATAAATAGAAACAATATACAGCAGCTGCTCATTTTTCTTTTAATCTATTATTTTACATGTAAAATATGAGATAGAAACTTATAACTAAAGTAACGGGCATATTTTGAACCAAAAGCTAATGTTATATTCAAGTAATTTTCCCTGATTTTCTTGCACTCACATTGAATAAGCAAATGGTCATATGGCTCTGTAAATAAAGATAATATTAATTCAATAAAATATTTTTTTATAAAAATTTAAAGTAGTTAATCTCATGCAATAAAAATAATTAAAAAAGATAAATAGGAACATATATTGGATCAGCTCATTTTTCGTTTAATCTATTTTTTATGCATGAATATGAGAAATAGAAACTTATAACTAAACTAAAGGTCATATGTTATATAAAAAAATTTATCAAAAAATATTTTGTATCAAAAACAAAAATCATATTCAAGTACTTCAATGAAAAATTAATTACGTAATTAATTACTCATCATTTTGTAGTATAAAAATTAGATTTGTATTATCAAAAAAATTAGATTTATTAATTCTGTATTGATTTATGTATCTACTGCGGTGGGTTACGTTTCTCGAAAACGATATAATTGTAACTAATAATTCATAAAAGATACAATATTTTACTCTCAGTATTTTTTATTTACCCTGATATTATTCAAGTATTCAAACATTCTCTTTTTATATTTTATTAAATTAAAGTGAAAACGATTTGTAAATAAATAGTAATAATAATAAATATAAAGTACATTAATAAAAATATTTTTAATAAAACCAAATAAATCACCTTTATTAATAGTATTATAAATTTATGTACCCTCATATTAAATTTTCAAATGTAACTAAATAGTAGCATTTTTTTAATATTGCTTTAAATAAAATGGAAGTGTTTTTGTATTGATTCCTTCCCCACCATGGATATTAGTTATCAATTTCCTACAAAGATTGAAAAATAAGGTTACATTAGTTACCTTATATATGTCATTTTGTTGAACATTTTAACTTATTTATAAAGGTGATTGCTTTTGTTATTTCCCTTAAATGACTGATATCAAAACATGTCATAACGTATTAAATTCTTATTGGTTTATTAATCTACATCAACATCTACTCAGTATTTTTCAAATTTTAGACTTTATCAATTTTTTATTTACAATTTTACCCCCCGGGAGGAAGATTTATTTAACAAATAATGCAAAAGCAAGTTTGTTCCAATTATATGTTTTTATGATGACAGCAGATACAAAAAATATAGGATCAATATCTTTTATAGAATATATCCAATATCTCGTTGTATGTGTTACAATGAACTAATATTGAATATGATTCTACGTGAACAAAATATATGCATAAAACATATTATAATGTTATAGTCTAATAAACTATGCATCTTAGACAAAGAGTAATATTGATAAATATTATGTATGATGACCTTAATTGAGATTCACCCACTACAAGAAATATGGCCCTTTGGCCATCCTTTTGTTGACTACCCTTGTTAAAAAGTGTGGACTATATATCTAGAAAAGCATAGTTTTTAGAACAAAACTAATTATTGACTCGACCAAGACACCAGATCACTAGGTCATTGGTTTAACTAGTGGATCACTAGTTCAACTGGTTGAAACAGATGTAATTAATTTAATATATAAAAATATAATTTAATACAAATAAATATATAATATATATAATTGTCATTACACAGTGACACACAAATCAGTTTGGCATAGTGGCTGAGCACTCCCCTTCCATCCCAATCCTAAATTTCATGCCCTTTCATGCGGGTGGCTCTTGCCTTGCTGCATGGCTGGTCCTTGCACTAGTTCCATGACCGGTTTGATTATCTGCCCATCGAGTAGAACCAAGTTTGAACAGGATTTGACTAGTTTAGTGCAAAACTAGTCCAATTATCGAACTAGACCATACTAGTGTTGGTTCGTCGATTTTCCGTTTGAATCGGCTGGTCCAATCAGTTTTCAAAATTATGAGAAAAGCCACACTTTTTAGGGGAGTGGGCTTTGATAGTATCTTTCAGCCACACTTGTGTGGAAACATTTAAAAAGTATGGCTTATTTCTAGTAACAACAATGTTTTTCACAATAAGGGAATTTGTTAGGAGCTTCGTTAGTACTTCTGGCTAAGGTTTTTGTAAGGGTAGGCTTTGTCAATAGCTTTAATTTTGGCCATGTTTTGATAGCAACATTTAAAAAGTATGGCCTATTACTAACAAAGGTTATGCTTGTTGCAAGGGTGTCCTTTAACTGTACCTTTCGGCCACACATATAACAATGTTAAAAAAGTGTGGCTAAAATATTAGAAGAGCACTATTTTCCTAGCATGGCCTATAATAAATTAGCTCTCCCTCCAAATTTGGCATTTCCACCAATTTTTCAACAAAAAATAAATTAGAATGAACAAATTAAAATTGAAATAATCATCTCATAAATTTTAAAGGGGACAAATTAAAGTTAAAATTAAAATAAAACAAGAAGGTTTCTAGCACTAATAAAAAATAAGAATAAATGCGCATGCTGCTTACATACACTACCTTTTTTTCTAGCATAACAAACTTAGTTATTCTTATCTCTCACTATTCTAATTAACCTAGATAATTAATTAAAATAGTAAAACTATTAATCATCAGTAAAAATCCAAAGTTACAGCTGAGAAAGCATGATAGATGCACCCCTCTACTCAGCACTAATGATCTTTGCTCTGTGTCGATGACCTCTACTTTTCACGGCCTGTGAGTTAGGTGAGAATGTGCACACAACTATTAGGAATGAGAAAAAAGAGGAGTATGAACCTCTTCTTTAATATCTTCTTCCTCACATCCCTTTCGTTCCCAAAACTTGGTTTCTATTCAAATTTTTTCCTTTCTTGAACAATCCTTTTCATCTTGTTGCCGAGTCTGAAATTTTCACTTGCACTCATATCTCCATTTGATTAAGTTTATATATGGACTTGAGTGCTTAGATTTCTTGTTTGAAGGTAGACTTAATTTATATCGGGGGAGCTCAAGGAGAAAATTTTCAACATCTGCTTCTTTGCATTAATCTTTTTTTTTTGTCTCTTTATTAGCTGCTTGTTATGTTGTTTTATTATAGAAGAATGTTATGTTTGTTATAAAAATTTAAATTAGTAGTTGTAGGAATCTTTATGGTCATAAAGATGTTTTTGTTAGCATGCTGGGCTGTGAATGCAACAACATTAGGGTCATTTTTCCTACATATAATGTGTATAGTTTCTTTTGTGAATAACTCACAGGGTTTTCCAATTACTGGTCTAGTTTATTTTCTTGCTTGTTCTTTACTAGCAATCGGCGTATTATGAAATTTGTGCTAACCAAATGAACTAACATGATAGAACCCATTAGTGTCTCTAGTTACTACAATACAATTAGCAGTTGCAATTAGTTCTTTGTGAAATTTTAGAACTATCAACAAGTTTCCAATTTGTTTTGTTTTCATATGATGTTTCCCTAGCAATTAGGAATAAGTGGGGGGAAGTGTTGGGTAGTTGTTTCAGGGGACAGAGGAGATAGAGTGTTGGGGGAGACAGTGCAAGTAAAGAAAGTGTCTTAGAGATATGGTCGTGGGTGGTGGAATAGTAAAAGCTTTTTGCATGGAGGAAGATTGCATCGAATAAGCCAAATATGGAGTGGAAAGATGGTGGCTATGTTTGTGCCTTGGAAAGATGATTTGGTAATCAAGTTGTTAGGTGGCTACATTAGCCGTACATCAATCAAGGAGGGGCTTAAAAGGCTCTGGCTGTTGTAACATTCCTAATTTTCCTACATTAATTACCTCAATTTTATGAGCTATTAGAATAATTAATTAAGAAATTATTCAAGCATTAATTAATAAATGAGCAAAAGATTAGTTAATTAGGACAAATTAATAGAAAAGTCAATCTAGTGAGAAGAAAGATAAAATTTTAAATTTTTTTGTTAATTTTAAGATTAAAATAAAAAATAAGATTCTAGAGAATAGCTGGATAGTACTCGCAACTAACTAATATTTAAATTGAGACAATGTGGAAAATTTAGAAGATTGATATTTTAGTTTCGATCAAATTTTGAATAATAATCTCTCATCAAATATCTTCAAATTATGATCACACTAATTAAAAGATATAATATATCTCGAAATCTCTATTTTTATTTGGCAACAAACAAATCATGAATCCAAATCTTTAATTGATATATGTATACACACATACACATATATACAATTACGTATATATCACATATAATAATAATAATTAGGTATATTATATATATAAAGTATAATAAGAAAATAATAATAATAGTAATAGTAGTAGTAGTAGTAGAATTAGAAATAATAACCAAAAAAAGAAAACAAAGAGAGAAGTGAGACACACACAGAAACCCTAATCACAATCACTATGTAAGGAAAAGTTAGCATACTTCATTCTACTCACTATTGTAATTTTGTTCTCTCACCATTTCATCCCTTAGGTTCTCATCTCCTACATCATTCTTCACTTCTTCATCATCCTTAACCTCCATCTTACTTCCATTCACTCCCAAAATTCAAGACCCATTCTCATTCTCTTCATCCATACATCAACTTGCATCCACCATCACCCTTATAGCATCTTGAAGCCATGACTATTGATAGCATTGGAAGAGGAGATTTTTGGCCTTATCAAATCTTTGGAGCTGCAAGACCTTCTCAATCTCTCAACCCTTCAAGACTTGGTAGGGGTTTATGTTTATTTTTGAGTTTTTTGTAGTTTGATCGATAATGATTAAGGATTGGGTTGTTCCTTAGTTTATTTGGAAATATTTCATGATTTGATTTGCGAAAAGTGTATGTGTTTTGGAGAAAGAATAAAAATAAATAAATTTTCCCTTTTGGATTTGGCCACTAGATGAAAAAGGTTTAGGGATTGTTTTGATCTCTTTTATGCATAGGGTGTTTTAAAAGTTGGGCTTTTATGAATATTATTTGTTTTATAATCATACATGAAGTTTTACATGCATGCCTATTGTTATATTCATGACATGAAACATTTAAGAAAGGAAGTGATGGTGTTATTTTCTTTTTAAATTCCCCATACTAAATCTAGAACTGGCTTGTTATGTTGGACTCATCATAGGTACTAGGTGATTAGTAGTTTCGAGATAATGTTACATTGTTGGGGCTGGTGTTGAGGTTGGCTTTTAGAGACCATGAGAGGTGAAAAATTTATAAGTATGACTCTAAAGAGATTAAGTATAAGATGTACAATACATATGCATTCATTTTCATCATCGTACATGATTCTGTGTATGTTTTCTTAATGTTCAGATGTTTCATGCTATTCTATTTTTTGTTATTTAAATACAAATTTTCGTAAATCTTAAAAGACATATGTCTTCAGAAACTATGTTTGTAAACTCATTAAATGAAACTTAGCATGTCCACCTATTTGATAAATAAATCGAAGTGGCCTGAGAATGGTAAGAATGACATTTAACTTATTTCTTTGAGTTTGCTGAGCTTCCCTTTAGATACTCATCCTATTTATTTATTTATTTGTGTCTTTTAATGTAATCTTCAGACAAGCTTTGTGGGCAATGATGATAGAGCTTCATGATCTACCTTTAGTGAATGCATGTGCTAGGGAATTTTAATTTCTTATTGATTTAGGCTACTTACTTGAGATATTTAAATTTTATGGGTTATTGTATTTGTAGTCGAAACAATATTGGCCAACAATTATCTTTTTAGTAGGACATGATGTATTAGGCATGGAAGCTCTCCAAGAACTTGTGTCACTTATGACATACTAAACTATTATGATATCTTATAATTATGTGTTGTGATTATCAAATTTGCTGTGACCAGGGAATATTAATTAATATGTTGATTATGAGAATGAGGAACTTTTTATTTCTATTGCCTTGGGTTATGTACATTAGCTATGCACATGGCTCTTATCGATTTACAAATGTTTTCTGAAAAAAAATTATTATTTTCAATAATAGTATTTTTAATTAAATTCAATATGTGAGATCAAAACATAATTAACAAAGAATTTGCCAATTACGACATATGTATAAAGGGTTAATAATCAATGTGTTACATGTTACAATGTGACTAGTGTCTATGATATCTATTTCATGGTGAAGTTTAACCTTCTAGAGGATAAGAAAAAGGCCATTATAGCTAGATCCTAGATGATCCAAGATAAGTACCTTTCAGTGAAAAGATGGTCTCCATTTTTCAACCCTTTCGAGAAATACTTTGGGATAATTATGGCAGGATATGCTTTGCAGGGTTGAATCCTTTATTCTTTAAGGAAAACATGATCAAATTTCTTGCTTCAAGTATTGGTAAACCTGTGAAAGTAGATTTAGCTACCAAAAATGCTGAAAGGGGGAAGTATGCATGCATATGAGTGGAAGTGGATCTTTCTTTTCCGGTAGTGTCATGTCTATGGGTTTAGGACTATTAGCACGGTGTCCATTTAAAAGCTTGCATTTGATTTATAGTGGCTACAAGTGTTATGGATATATACTGCATAATTGCGTAGTCTCTACTTAAGATGGTGGGATAGTCGGGGAGATAGCTAGGAAGATGACTGATTAAGGGATGGCGTAACCTTAGGTGCAAGCAAAGGAAGTCTCAATGATATCTTATAAGTTTTCTTCCTTTTTAGTTACATGAGATACTTGTAATTGTGATTTGGCGAAGAAAATCTTGGAGTTGGATGCTAATGATAAGGAAAGATAGATTAAGAGTAGAAGGAAATCTTAAGGCATTTCAAAATCAGAGTCATATCTAATCCTAAATCATGTGCACAATGGGAAACATGTGCATACTAAAAGCACTCATGTGTTAGAGAAGGAAAAGAATAATGTGCATAGAAAGGATAAGGGTGAGACCTTGGTTTCAAACCCAAAACCAACTGCTTTACAGAAGGGTATAAGTGACCGTACAGTGAACCATGTCACCAAAACATTGAGTTTGAAGAATGGAAAACCTAAAGGAGAAAAAAAGATTGGTGTAGGTGGTATGTTTAATGCCAGCAAATAAGAATGTAGGATTATTAGTGGTCACTCAATGCTTGTTAAGAAATATAATCCTTTTTTCACACAAAAAAGTGGAAGAAAAAGATTAAGACCAGGGAGTTTGGAAGTGTCTTCTATTAATGTCATGAAGACTACATGGCAAGTAAGGATAAGGGGCGTTAGAATTGGGAGCGGCGATACAAAAGAAGGGGAAACTTCCCAGTGTTCATTGGAGGATAGTGGTATGGGAAGGATTTGGATGGTTAGTGCTTTAACCATGTAACTTAGGGCTCTCCTATAGCTCATCTCTTTTGTTGTTTAGATGGTTGATATGGATTTTTCTTGCTTCTCTATTTTAGCATGGAATGTTAGGGGTGCGGCTACTATGATAGGGAGGAGACATATTGTTGAGATTGTCAAGAATTTCAGCCCACTGTGTTTGACTTGTTTGAAACGCATGTGTAATTTAGTTGGGAAAGATTGGGTTATCATGTTCTAGCTATAGAGAAGGTTAGGGGACACTCCAGGGTATTTGGGTGTTATCTAATATTAGTGCATTAAGGGTGAAGATTGTTGACATTATGACTCAAAATATCAAGCACCAGTTTAGAGATGTTAGAAGAGTTTTGTATTATTCCTTTATTTATGCTGGTCCCACCTTAACTATTCGAGCAATGCTCTAGGACTAGTTACAGAGTCTACATTAAGCTACTCTATCCCCTTAGGTGGCTATTGGTGATTTTAATGAGGTTATCTGTGTTGAACAGGTTAAAGGAGGGTCCCTCATTACTTCTAAGGCTCGTATTTTCTTGGATTGCTCGAATGATTGCAATCTTATTGATCTTGGCATAAGGCAGGGTATGTTTTCTTGGTAACACAATGTGTATGGCTTGCCTACTATTTGAAAGAGATTAGGTCGAGCAGTTATAAATTATGATTGGCATCTCATTCCCCCATGCATGTGTGGAAGCTCTCCCTATAATCTATTTTGACCATAACCTTTTACTGCTTTGTTGTGGCAGTCTTTTGATTGTGAAATGGGATAAAGCATTCAGGTTTGAAGAGGCACAGGTTTCTCGTTGGAAGTCAGAATTGCTGGGATTCAACAACGTTTAGACATTCATAATTCCTATTTCCTTTGTATGCTGGAGTGACAATTAAGGAAGATTATGAGGAAGTGTTGCGTTAGTAGGACATGCTATGGTTTCAAAAGTCAAAGCAGCAATGTGTGCAGTTTGGGGATTGGAATACTAAGTTCTTTCACACTCGAATAGTTGTGAGATAGCGATGGAACAACATTGTTGGCTTGTACGTTCTTGGTGATGTATGGTGTGATGATGTTGATGTACTTCAAAGTAAAGCCCTATCTTTCTTTAGAAGGTTGTTCATTTCCTAAGGGTTGAGGTCGAGGGATAATCCCTATTTCCTTAAATTCTTTCATCTGGCTTTTGAGGCTTAATTTTCTTTATCCTAAGTGGTGTCTAAAGATAAGGTATGGCAAGCTCTAAGATTTATGAATGCCTTTATAGCTTTAGGCCTCGATGGATTCTAACCTTTTTTCTTTAAGAGATTTTGGCATGTATTAAGGGATGATGAGTAAGCTCTAGCTAGAAGCGCTTTTAAATAGGGAAAATTTGATCCCAGAATTGCTGAGAGTTTACTGTGCTCATTCCTAAAGTGGATCCTCCTACTAGATGTACTCATTTTCACCCCATTAGCCTGTGTAATATGGTCTATAAATTGATCACAAATGTTATTGTTAATAGACTTAGCTATTTCTTAATGACTTGATGGGGCCTTTTCAAACTAGTTTCGTCCTGGGGCAAGAGTTCAGTGTGTAATGTTATTATTTCCCAAATAATTCTCCATTCTATGCACTCTTCCAAGAAAAAGAAGAGTGGTTTTTGGAATTTGAAGATTGATTTATAGAAGCATATGATAACATAGACTTGGGTTTTACGGAGTCTATGTTCCATGAATTTGGCTTTTTTGAGCCCATTTTATGTATGACCTATTCCTATTTGTCTGTGATATGGAATGGGAATCATCTTGAAAGTTTCAAGCCAAACAGAGGGCTCAGGAAAAGGGATGTGATTTTTCCCTACCTTGTCATGCTTTGTATGGAGAAATTGTCGATGTTGATTTTAGATAGAGGAAAGAGGGGTTTGGCTACCGGTTCGGTTAGGTAGGGATAGTTTTGCTATTTCCCATCTTTTTTTTGCAGATGATATCCTTCTATTTTTCTAGGTTAAAGGTTCATAGCTTCAAGGCATCTTGGAGGTTCTGAACCAATTTGAAGCTATTTTGAGCCTTAAAGTTAATTTAGATAAGTCCAAGGCTATGGTTTCTCATAAAGTTCCTAGACAAAAAAAAGGAGAAACTGTGCTCTATCTCTACTATTGCCTTCTCTACTAATTTGGGGAATTACCTATGGTTTCCCCTATTTCATGGGAGACCTAAGCAAAATGATTTCCAATTCATCTTTGACAAAATATGCAATCATCTAAGCTCTTGGAAAGATAATCTCATTAACAAAGCTAGAAGGGTTAATTTAGCTAGGGTTGTGCTGTCCTCAATGCCTGTTTATAATTTCCAAACGGTCCGAGTTCCCTAAAGTATGTGATGATATAGATAAAATCATTAGAAATTTTATATGGAAGAATTCTAATAATAGAGGGCTCAATTTGGTGAATTGGAATGTGGATTCTAAACTGAGAATAGATAGGGGTCTAGGCATAAGGAAAGCCCATGAGACTAATTTAGCTTTCTTTGGTAAACTAGTGGAACCTTACTCTGCGAATCAAGGGAAAGTCTAGCCTAGACTTCTCAATAAAATCTATGGGCCTTTGTGGGGTCCTAATATTTCTAATTGACCCCATGGCTCGTTGACTTATAAGGCCTTACATAGGGCATTCTCATCTTGTCTTAGAGAGGGTTTCTAAGTGAGGGTAAGTGCTGACGATGTTTCTTTCTAGTTTGACCATTGTTTCATAATGCTCCACTATGTTTGCAAGTCCTCCTCGTTCATGTTTCTGATTCTTTGCCCAATGTGAATGATGTGTGGCATGAAGGAAGATGGAATTTACATTGCATTGCTACTTGTTTGCAGAGAATATTCTTCAGCAGCTTAACATCCATCGAAACTTGGTTGCATCCCTCTATCCAGGATCATTTGGTTTAGATAGGTTCTATTGATGGGAAGTATTTTGTGAGTTCAGGTTATCGATGGCTTGTTTAGCAGCAGGGGGAGAAGTTAGAATCAATAGTTGAAGATGGCTTTGTAGGATCCCTGCTATAGATAAATGTAAATTACCGATATGTTTTGCCTTTCATAAGTCACTACCTACAAATGCCAAGAGACTTTGTTAGCACCTATATGCAGCTGATGTCTATTTGTGGTGAACTTTAGTATTGAGATTGCTCTTCATTGTATCAGGGATTGTAGCTAGGTCAGGCCTATTTGGGAATGCTTAAGTTTTAGGAATGGGAATTTCTTTACTTATTAGGATTTCAAGGTTTGGATCAACCATATTGCTGCGTTACCAAATGATGTTCTTGTGTTTATGAGCATTTGGTAGGTGTGGTATAATTGATGTAAGGAGGGTCTAAGCCAGAACTTTTTGACAGTGGACTTTATTGTGAGGCATATCCTCCATGATCTTGATAGTCTCTCTCATGACTCCGCTGACCTAGTGTCACAGCAAAATCAACCTTGATTTGTGCAGTGGACTTGGCCTTGTAGTTAGACTATCAATCTCAATATGGATGGGAGCTTTAGAGGTAACCCTAGTGCTACTTGTTTTTAGGGCCTTATTAAAGGAGAGGATGGAAATTGGATAGTTGATTTCATAGGCTCCATCGACTTTGCAAGAAGACTGCTTATTAAGCTCATGGTAATCCATTTTGGATTGAGACTTGATTAGGATCGAGGTTTTAGATAGGTTTTGTATGAAACCAATTCACTTGATGTTTTGTGTCTTATCCATTAGCATGAAGGGAACCCTAATCTTTTTTATGCTTTTATTGCTGAGATCCATGATTGGAAAACTAGGAGCTGGCAACTTTATATCTTGCATGTGCTTCATGAAGCTAATACCTATGCTGAATTTCATGCTAAGAAAGGTTCCTGGTTTGTGGAAAATTTTGTGGTTATTAATGCTTGATTGGTAGCGCTACGGCTTATGTTGCATGTGGATTATATGGGTACTATTTTTTCTAGGACGTAGCTCTTTTAGGATATACTCTCCCGTCCTATCTCTAATATATTAAAAAAATATGTGTTATTTTCCAAGTCATTCTAATCTTCGTCCTTGACTTTCTTTTTTCAATATAAAATAGATAATGATGAAACTCATAAAATAAAAAGGTGGATGACCATAAGCCAAAAAAAAAGCCAAAAGTCCAATACAGAAGAGGAGTTTTGATTTCTAGAGTCAAGTATGGTCAAGCCATGAACTGCTAAAGCAATATCAAATTAATAGAGAAAAAGTAAAGGTTGAATACAAGAAGTCTGGTATGGAAGATAAAACAATAAGAGTTCAAAAGAGAAAGCACCATATGCTTACAATGGATGATGCAACCAAAGGGCAAACTTAGATAATATTGAAGAAAAAACTGACCCGATTGACATCATCTTTTCAAAGAAAAAATCATGAGAAGGAGGTATCTGGCAATGGAAGAATAAGCAAACCCAAAAATGCATGCATACAAGAGCAACAAGATCAAGAAAAGGCTAAGCGAACATTGATTTGCCAATTAATAAGTGTTGATTGCTTTTTTGAAAAAGAAGGGGTACAAGTGGAAGAAGATGAACAACTTGAGGATGCAAGAGACGAGCTTGATGATGTTAGGGGAAAATGATGTGCAATTTGATCATAATGAATATGCAAGAGATGACAAGCTTGATTGATGTTGGTATGATTAATCACAAGGATATTGAAGATAGTGAAAATGGTATTTTTTATTCTTTTGAACTTTTTCGATTACTTACATAGCTTTTATTCATATGAAAATATTGAATGTTTGATCACCCATAAACTCTTGTAACTTTCCTTTTCGTTTTTGACCTATTTTATGGAATTAGACATGACAAAGAAGAAAAAAAAACTCGCAGGAGAACCACGTGCATGAAAATCATGCTAGAACTATGAATGGAGATAATATTTGACAAAGGACAAGTTGTAGGCCTAATACAAGAAAAAGTGTCCAACTTCAATAATTTTTTGGCCACAATTCTGAGAAAACTAGCTTCGTTACTTATTATATGTGAATTAGCATGGGTTGCCTGTCAAAAACAAGGACCGCATGTAGGGTTATGTTAATGTAAGTAAAGGATTCCTTTGGTAAAGGTTATATTTAATTCTTTCTTATTTGTGCTAAATAACAATATGTTTTGGGTTGCATAGTGTAAGTTCATCATTCTAGAAAATGAAAAAAAAAATGTAATGAGTAGTATCTGTGATGCTTGGAAGCAATACAAGAGATACATTAAGAAGAATAATTTTGATAAGTATGATTTCATGGAAGATATGTTGTAAAATCATTTTGCAAACATAATGTCATGCCCCATAGTTAGTTGTTTACCCCTTGAGTTGGTTAGTTAGATAATTGGGTCTATAAATAGATCATTGTTCTTATTTGTAAGGAAGTAAGAAGATTGATGAACAAAGTGTATCCTTTCTCTCTTAGTTTTCTATTCTCTCTCTTAGTTTTCTCTCTTGGAGTTGAAGGTTAACTCGAAAGCCTTACACATACCCAATGTTGAATTCAGTAAATTGATTCGATATTGGAGTTTCCCTAGTATTAAAGTAAGATGGAATAGTTTCAACTTTCTTGTAATTTTATAATTTTTAATATATTTTTGTTCTTAAAAGAGAGTTATTGATACGTGCTTATTTTGTATAAGAATGTAGACCATTTGTTGAAAAGAATTATGAAAACAAAAAGAAACAAAAGTGGAGGCATTGAACAGGGCCCATAAATTTTGGAATAGTACACATAGAATTAGTATTATTCTTCTACTTTGTTATTACTATTATCTTTCTACTTTGTTATTGTTGTTTTGATATCTTTTCATGTTATGTTGATTACTCATGTTTGTTGTAAAATTTTCTCTCCATGCGCTAGAGTGAAAAAAAAAGAACAATGAAGATCCAACACAATTTGAAATATTTATTACAACTCACACAATTTAGAAAGGAAAGGAAAGGAAATTGATTCCGAAACATAATATGCTAGTCTAAGTTGTTTAAAGTATTATTGTTACACATTAATGTCTTAATGAGATTACTTATGCTTTTTTATTTATTAATAAGCACTTTTAATGGAAAGACGAGGGAAAATGATGAGACTCCATTTGAAGTAGTGTTGAGAAAGGAGCAATCTGGTTAAGTTCATTACTATGGTAGATCAATTATGGCAAGTTATCTTAAAAAGGATGAAGAAATCAGCCATATCAAACAACAACATGATGAGAAAGTCACATATTTGAAAGTCATATTAAGCAAATAAGTTCTAGATTGGATAATTGTATGATCTGGTAAATGTGTTAGTGCAACAAAACAACCTTATAATGAGTACAAAAGATGTGGCAACTTTACTACAATTTGCCCAATAGTCTCCTCCTAATGTAAATAGCAAACAAGCTATGTGAGGATGAAATGTTCCTAACTCCTCTAGATTAAGTCATGTACTACTCTCTAACTTAATGATTATATATATTGCAATAAAGATTAAGTTTTATAGTCACAACATTAACCAAAGAAAATATTAAAATTAGTGTACCTGAGCTCTACATTTCATGAGTGATAAACTAGAAAGAGAGTTGGAAGAAACTGGAAATAGAGTTGCTAACATTACTATCACTTTTATTGGCTCGTAGATCTTTGACACAATAGAAATAGAGATTGATGTGAAAGTGTTGCAGAATGCATGGCAATAGAATCCAAGATATGCAAAGACGTATATTTCGAATAAACAAAATATTTGGGTTAAGATCCAATATTTACATTGATGGATCATTGCATATTATAGAGGCTAATATAACATTTTGTTCTAAAATTATTCTTGTTGAATATTTTTCTCCCCCTTTCTAATTTTTTTTTTTAATTTTATCTTTATGTAGGATCATGTGAATACAGCATTGGATGGCAATGAAGATGATTATATCTGACATTGTGAAGAAATGATGATGGCATTTTGAGCTCTATATTGATATGTTTGATTTAAATTTGTTTTTAGCACTTAGACTAAAGTTAGTGTCATTTTTAGTACTTAGAATATGTTTATGTTGTTCAAAGTACTTATATTAATATGTCGATGTTGGATGTTATGATATTTTTGGACATATTCATGATCTATTGATGTGTTTTGTTTAAATTGTTTATTTCATCAAATCACACACATTCAAAGTGTGTGTGTATATATATATATTATATAATTGATCCATTCAATTGGTGTTAGCTTTATATGTTTATAAAATCTTGAATAATAAAATTGAAATATAAATAATGAAAATAGAAAAATTATTCATCATGTCACAAAATAGACAACATTAATAAGTGGGGCCATATGTTTGCACTACAAACCCCGCATTTTAAACGTGGTCAAGGGTGCAAATTGTAGACCACACTTTCTAAGTGTGGCCATAGTTACAAATTATATGCCATACTTCTTAAATGTGGTCATTGGTGCAAATTAAATGCCACATTTTAAACTGTGGGCATTGGTAAAGAGTATAGACAACATTTGCAAGCATGATCTTAGGTGCAAAGAATATAGACAATGCTTTTAAATCATGGTTGTAAGTTTTCATTAAAGACCACACTTTTATTGTCAAAGGCCATGCTTCTATTATACTGTGGCATTTGCATCCAAAAAACGTAGCCAAAGAGCAAAGGATACACTTTATTAGGCCACCCCTTGAAAAGCATGGTCCAAAGTTGAAAAATGTGCCCTTTTCTAAAATTTCACACTTGTTGCTATTAAAGGCCACGCTTTTCGAGCATGGCCTAAGAGTATTTTTCTTCTAGTGAGGTACGTTTATGGATTATGCATATTGAGATATTTTAAATTTGACTAACTATGTTCGTCAAGTGAGTTATCTTATGTTAGATAATCTAAGTATCAAGAATGGGCTTAGAACAAGAAAGATGATTTATAGTTGAAGCCAAATGATGAGATCACTTGAAGAAGACCAGGTCTAGGAAAGATGATTCATGGTTGAAGCCAAATGATAGGATCATTTGAAGAAGACCAACTCCAAAATTCACAATGGTATAGATCTATAGGACTTAGCTTTCTTGATGTTAAAAGATTTTACTTTTGGAGAGTTATTGGCCACTGTCTTGGTTAAGTTTTAAATTTGGCTTCAAAATCATTTATAATCAAGTTTTTCATCAAACTCAATTATGATTTTTCATTTCTAAATGAAAACTGTAACATCCAAATTTTTAATCCAATACTCTAGAACATATTTAGGTTAATCATTAGTCTATTATTCTTTAAGTCTCATTCTTTAAAACCTTTCATTAATATACTTAGCGAAAAATACAAATAAATTTTTCTTTTTCGAAAATTGAAAACAAAACGCGAGCCGCGCGCTAACCCAACGTTCGTCATAACCACATCGTGTAGGAAAAAGTAATCACACCATACACACTCATGAAAGGTAGTATTATCCATAACAACATAATATCATCACACCTTCATAAATACATAAGTTCCTAGCATCATTGTACCATTATTTACATCAAAATATGCACATATATATGAAGTGATCCTTATCCACCTATATGGTTGGATAAGTGTCAACCCAAAAGCTAAGCTATCTATGCTTCCGCAGCGACCCTTGCTCCGTTTGCTAGTGTGACCTTTAAGCACAAGCCTTAAAAGAAGTCACGAACCTCGTTGTAATCCTCATCTAGAGACGACACGGAAGAAAAGGAAGGGATGAGAAACTCATTCAAGATTCTCAGTAGGGATTCCCGACTCTAACACAAGTGTCATTGTCGTTGTCCCCAGCCACCTCAGTTTTAATTATGAAAAAGGTGTACATGCATAAGGATAGGTTTTAGGCTTTTCAAATCTATTTATCCGAAGTGAGTGTCTTTTAGTATGTGTCTTAATGACATGAATGCAGTAGATATATTTGATGAATGCATGACAATACCATATGCACATTAACATGAAAATCATAGCTCTTGGGCCCAACATAAAGAAACATAAATTATATACGTGGCATAGAAGGCATAGTACTTTTCATGTGACATCTTTCTCATAAGTCAAATTCTTAAGTTCTTTTTCTTAAATACCACCCTCTTAACATATCCACCAAAAATCCAACCGACTCACCGGCCCAGCGATAATCTGGTCACCAAACTATATCTCACCTATCGCCTAGGAATGAGCTCAATCCTAACTAGTCGCCACTAGATTTAATATGGGCTAATAGAGGGGGTATACATAACTTTCTTGGATCACCTACCTTAGGATCATTTCCTTCTTTGAAACGCTCTACTGGTATCTAGTACATCGCGAATTGTACGCTTTGGCAAGCTCAATGTCAATACCCTCACGGATTTGTTTCCTCCCCACCGTGGTAGGAGGAATGCATCTCAATGTTATATCACATCTGTTCTGCGGGTGCTCGGCCAAACTGGTGTCACCCAGAACCTTTCCTAGGGGTGCTCGGCCGAACTGGTGTCACCCAGGAGTTTCGCAAACTTTTCTCAAATTCTCAAGTTTGGTGGGAAATTTGGCAACGTAATGGCATACACCAGATTTCTTTCACACTTGCTTTATGCCACGAAACATATAGAGCATGCATATCCATTCAACACTGCCAAAAGACATCAAGTCATATAGTCAAACTCATCATAGCATATATGTCATCAGATCATTGCTTTAACATTCTTAAAAGATAACATGCTCCAAAGCAGTTTGCCAGAATCAAGGACCGAACTCAGCTAATGCATATGCCATGCTCAAGTCATTCTCATAATTAAACATACATCTACTTGAAGTCATAAAGCTCATTATGTCTTGGGACCTATGGTGTCTTATGCTTTGACCCTTACGGGTCCTAAACTTGAGATATAATTATTCTGTCGTTCTTTATCAACCTCTTATGCACCTAAGGGATCACAACTAATAATTTTTACTAGCATTTTTGTTCATTAGTAAATCTAGGCAATATTATACTCTAAGGGCAGAATTACATTTTTATGATTACGGGGTTCTGGAACTTACGTTTTAGACCCTTTCTCGGTTCCGTCTTCGCCTAAGGCTCTATAGATTAAATCTAAACCATTTATGAGGCATTTCGATGCCTATGAACTAATTATAAACCATTTTTTCTACATAATAAGGTTTCTGGACAGAAACAGAAAGTTAAATGATCTAAGTGTTCTAGAATTGCACTTTTACGGTTTTCTAGTTATTAGTTTCTTTATAGGCGCTAAAAATCAATCCTACATCAAATGTTACCAATTTTTTATGATTAATCAACCCTAAACTGAATATTATCCCATTAAAATAGTTTTGGTAGTGACTAAAAATAAAGGGGTCAAAACTATGCTAAAACTCAACTTTACGGTTTATTGGTAAGACTAGTTTCTTTCCTAACATGCATAGAAAGGCTCCTACCTCAACATACATAATTTTTACACATTCTAACATGTCAAAACATCATCATATAGCAGAAAGCACATGAGGGAAGAATCGAAACATTAAAGCTCAAGCATCATTCAAAAATTATGTCCTTAATACATACAAGTTACTAGTTTCTCTTGAAATCATTTTAGGACTTCTAAAACTCTTTGACAACCAACTTATTTCCTTAAAATCCTCATAAACCAAACAAGGGCAGCAACCATTTGAGTTGGCCTAAGATTGGAGTTTTAAAAGGTAAAATCATACTTGAAATATTCTTTGAGTTCTCCTATGCTTAAGAAAAATCCTAAGACATAGATTATGGGCACTTGTGACTAGATGAACTCACACCAAGCTCATCATCATTACTTGGCCGAATTATGCATTCAAGGGAATGCTTCCATAACCAAACTTTAGGTTGAGATAAAAGGGCAAGTCTTTGAGCTTCTAGAGTCTTTAAGTGATGACAAAATATAAACGTGCTATACATTCCATTTTATTCTTCATTATAAGGTAAAGTGAGAGCTTCAAAGTAAATATGAAATGCAAGAACTTGAAGTTAAATATGCAAGGCTCAAAGTAAATATGCGAGTTCAATTCTTTATTTTAGTGCTCTAGGCCCAGCAACAATCGACTTTAAGGCCGAAATAGAAAGACTTCAAGATTAGTTAGGTGATATGCAAGCTCTCGTTTTAAATCTTTAAGTTCTTTAAGTTATGACTTGAAATATAAACGTGCAATGCAAGGCTTAAAACTTAAACGTGATGATGCAAGTCCTTTTCTTTAATCTTTAGAGTTTAGTGATGACATAGGAAAGTAAATATGAGATGCAAGAGCTTGAAATATAAATATGAGGTGCTAGAAATATAAATATGCAAGTTCATTTTTATATCTTTACTAGAGCTCTTACAAGACTTTGAAGAAACTTAAACCTCAACCCAAACTTATCATAGCAAGATAAAGTGAAACTTTAGAGTTCTTTGTACCAAGGTGTCAAAGGAACCTTATGGTTTGAACATCATCATCAAGTTCAAGGAAATGGATTAAAAGAAACAAGTTAAATATTAATATTATTCAAAGAACCAAAAATGGATCAAGTTAGAAAACCAAGCTTGAGTTTTAGAAACCATGTCACCATGTCTTTGGTGACAAAACTAAAATATCAAAGAAAAGGAGACCATGGCCGAAACCATGAAGAAGAAAAGATAAAACTTTGAAACTCTAGAGGCCATAATCTTGATGATACATCAACACCAACATCATGTGCTCTCATCCTTGAGTCATTTCCCAACTAACATAAGCCTTTAAAATCAAAACTAGGACCAAGGGAAAAGAAATGGAAACCGAAACTAGAGCATGAAAAGAAAAGGAAAAACCGAAACATGCTTGGTCCAAGAACCAAGTTCCAAGCTCTAGAGATATCACAAGTGAAGATTCTCATGATCTACATCTTGAACCCTCATCATCAAGCATCATTTTCTTTAAAAAGAAAGGCTCCAAGGCCGAAATCAAATAGAAGAAAAAGAAGTTCTAAAAGCCAAGAGAAACTAGCAAAAACTCATTTTTGACAAAACTTTAAAAGACAAAACTTTAAAGAAAAAAATCCCTACCAAGTGTTGAAGAGGAAAGCTTGTTTCTTAAAGTGAAAAGAGAAGAAATCTTGCTTCCAAGTGGTCCTTGGATTTTCAACCAAAGAGGAAAAAAAGGAAGGAAAAGTTTTTGTGTGAGCTTGATGTATGAGGATGAAAGCTTATGTGTTTGAATGGTGATCTAGGGTGGTTGTGTGGTGATTTAAGGTGGTGAGGGGTGGCTCTTTGGTGGAGATGAAGAAGATGAAGAAGAAAAGAACTTTTGAAGAAAATGAGAGAACTTGAGATAACTCTTAAAAACTCAAACTTGACAAATGAACTAAAAGTGGTTCAAATTCATCCAAGTATGCTATTTATAGAGAAATGAAACATGAGATGTGAAAATGGGAGGGAAAAGTGGCACCATTTTAGGGGAGGAAAGGAGGGAGAAAATATCTCTTGGTTATGTCATTTCAAGGTAAGGTGTAAGGCATGGTATAGGCACGGGTTTAGGCATGGTGTAGCATGCTTCTTTGAGTGTGTGAGTGAACAAACATATGATGGACAATGGAGGGTGAGGTGGTGCCATTTCCACCTTATAATAGGGAAGGAAAATCTTTCATTTAATTATGGTTTAGAGGTGTGTTTAGATATAGCTTTGATTAAGCTTAGGATTAGGTGCTTGTAAGTAAGTGTGTAAGTGAAAGGATAGGTAATCAAAGCTATCCTAAGGCATGATTAGTGAGCATTCTAACTCATTAGTGGGGTCAAAATCCTACTCTAGCTAGGCTCCTTGGAGTTTGGAGAGTGAATAGTGAAAACACTATTTAAGATTCTATATTCTAGAAACTTGAGTTTTTAAAAGAAAAAAGAGGTTTTTTTGAGTTTAATCTAAGCAATCTTAGGTTCTAATTAATTTTAATGACTTATTTTGACTCTAGATTAATTATGAAAATTAATTAATCTTTGATTAGAGCTTAATATTGCTTAAGTTTGCTTAATTACATCATTAAGCTCAAATGACACTATGCTAGGGGCAAAATCATAATTTTACACAAAAACTGCCCGGGATCACTGGGACTTAAACAGATACTTTTAAATATATGAAAACGTCATTTTAAACCTTTGAGGGAAGTTTCGGGCTCAAATGGCACCTTTACCCGCGTAAAGTGCTATAGGGGTATTTTGGTCATTTTGACCCGAAACTGCAGAAAACATGATTTTCATTTTGAAACCACTCAAGGGCCATCTAATCCCCTTCAATCATTGAGTTGACCTTTCGAGGACTGCCGAGCCGGCTATCCTCAAATTCCAGGCAGAAAATGACCTCAGGGGCATTTTGGTCATTTTTCTCTCAGACAGAAAATCGGGGCATTACAAAACTTTGATTATAAGAGAAATTATGGGTTAACCGCTTAATTGTTTAATTTAATTAGAACTACAATTAAATTTGTGAAAAATATGAGTTTAATTTGAAAGGAAATTATTATAGAATGTTTAGATGTGCTACAAGGTTAAGAAATAAATTTAACTATGTTTGAAACTAATTTGCCTGATTTTTGGGTTCTTGTAAGCAACTACAAGATTTTGTGAGCAATTACATGGGTATTTATGTTATCTATGATTTTAAATTTGAATAATGTAAGTGATTATGCTGCGTTATAAGTGCTTACAATGACCAAAAATATGCAGTTAGACACCTTTTGAAAAGACTCATATTTTAGGATAAATTGCCAATTGTCTAGACAATTTTTTGGTCTATAAATACCCATCAATTGACCCACTTTAATGGATGAAAAAAATGAGTACAAGCTTCACTCAATCATTATTTTCATTAATCATTTTCTTGATCAATTTTTGTGGTAAAAAGTCTTATCTCTTAAAGATCTTCTTAGTTCTACATCTATCATCTATTCCTAAGCGAGCGTGAATTATTGTATGTATTAACTGAGTTTGTGAAAGGGTAGGGTATCCCTTGTAAGAATAAAGATTAAGACATCTCTTGTTCTTGAGAGACTCAAACACAAAAGGTGAGGGACCCTGAGATGTGAAAGTTCTCTTGGTGTACAAGTGTTAGAACTTGAAGAATAGTTAAAAATCCCAAATGGTTTCTTGGGAGTAGACATAGGCCACAGATGATGACCAAACTAGTATAAACATTGTACTTGTACTTGTCTTCCCTTAACTCTTTACTTTATGGCAAGTTTAATTTATTATTTTTATTATTCTTATTAATATAAGTGATTCTCTTAAGTCCTTTATCAAAGCAAGTTATATTTGAGTAATCTATCACATTCATATATTTTATAGAGTTAGTCTGTAGTGTGTATAATTTGAGGATATGAAATTGAATACTAATTTCTTAAAGTTAAAATAGTTTTCAAATCACCCAATTCACCCCTCTTTGATCATGGTGCCATGACTAACAACAAATACATAAATTTAATACAATTTTAATTGATCATTGATCGAAATCCCTAACTTATACCACACTTGTTCTAATTTTTCCTAATTTCACAACCCTAATAATAATCTTTTAATCAATCATACAAACATCCACTCCACTATCGACCAAGGCAACGACATTGATGAATTTTCGATGGTGCACTTTAGTCATGTTTCCGTGAAACAAATTGTGATGCCCTGGCTAATCTTGGTAGCATTGTACGAATTGCGAGGAATTGCTCTTTGGTAGACCTTCCTCAATGCATGAGGCACACTTTACGGTAGGATATTGCAGTCATTTCCATCCTATTGAGTGCCTAGTTATTTTCTTTGTTTTTGGGGTGCTAACAAACATGAACAAAAAAGGGATACAATTTAGTGGCTTCATATCTCTGCCAATGACAATTTGAATTCTTATTTGTTCAAGAATTTGCTTTGAAGTTTGAATCACCAAACAAAAGAGACCATTGTTTTTCCTCTTATTTTAATCACATTGATCATCACGATAAATAGTATTGGTAGATTCGTTAATGATAACAGAGGCATTCATTAGTAGTGGATGTTGCTGTGATTGGACAATTGGAATTGTGAAATTGTAAGAAATTATAGCAAGTATGATATATGTTAGGGATTTAAGTTTAGGATGAATTGGAAATTTCATTTAATTTATGTGTTTGTTAAATAAACCTTGGGGTAAAATTATAAATAAATAATTAATAAGGTCTGAAATTTTAAAAGTATTGAGTAAACATTGACTAGATGCTAACATAGATTAATAGAACAATAAAAATTTGCCACAATATGTTTGGTACCATCCATTTAATGGAGGTACCGAAGTAAACACTACTTATAAATCATCTTAAGTTGACATAAACGAATATAATCATACATTTATTTAAATACTCACAAAAAATTAATTAATGCGAAATGTGATAAACAATTTTGGCCATTGAAGATCTCGAAAGGTGTTTAAGAGTGTTTGTTTCATATTTTGAAAAAAAAAATTGATTTGCAACTTAAATTTTGTATATAATAACAAAAATCAAAAATTGATTTTTTCATAAGTAACTCTTTTTAACTTATTTAAAAAGCTAAAAACATATTGTTTTAAAATATTATTATTTTTAAAAATTTATTAACAGGTGTAAAAATTGTTAAAAAAAAGTGATTTTTTGCCTGAAAATCTAAAACAAACACACTCTAAGTTCTTGCAATTATATGAGAATCAATTGTTAGACTAAAAGCCTAAATCAGTCCCTCAAGTTTATAATAGGGACAAATTAATCCCTGAGATTTAGAAAATCTCATATTAGTTCCTCAAATTTTGTAAGGGAACAAATTAGTCCCTCAATTAAATTATTATCTGAATTGTTAACACAAATATCCATATATCCTATTAACTTGCTTACTTGTACTGTTAATTTTCACAATGAGTCCTAACTTGCTTCATTTCTCTATTCTGTGCAGAACAAATGCCAACTTAAAGTCAAAATCTTTCTTCTCAGCTGAGATAGCAGATGAAAAAAAAGGTTTAAATGACTTCATTTAGAGGAGTGAGACAAGTTAAGGTCCACCATGAAAGTTAATAGTACATGTAATAAGTTAACAATATGCATAAGTAAATTAACATAGCACAGTTTATATGACAATTTTACAGAGAGACTAACTTGTCCTCTTTTATAAAATTTGAGGGACTAATATGAGATTTTCTAAATTTGAGGAACAAATTTGTCCCTCATTATAAACCTGAAGGACTAATTTGGGGTTTTAGTCTAATTTTTATTAGTAACTTAACTATGTCAAACCTATAGAAATATATATCTCTTAAGTTTTTAAGTAAATTTAATAATGATAAAGTAAGGATAACATTAGAATAGGTTTGTTAGGATTCTAATATACTTTTAGGATTTAACTTTAAAGTGTTATCTTATCATCAGCTTTTGGTCAATCTTATCTTTTTGTCATCATATAAGTTATCCTTATACCTCTTTTCTCTATGTAATAAACTATTTAATAAACTCATGCTTGAGTTCAACTAGCCTTTCAACAAAAACCTATCCATAGTATCAAAACCTTTAATGGCTAATGCCAAATTTAACACTAATTAGTGTCTTTTTTTAGTGAGGAAACTCTCATGCCCCTCAGCCTTAGTGGTTTTAATTCCAATGCAACCCATCAAGCCCCTCATCCTGCAGAAACATCACAAAGACAATGAAAGAGAAGGGAAAAGAAACACATACAACTTTCTTTCTAAAAGGTTTGATAACAACAAAAATTGCAATCCAGCAACATTAGAAAAATGCCAATAGAAAAAGAAAAGAGAAGGGCAATGCCCAAAGGAAAAAAAGAATAGTGATTCTATTTGTAGAGGGGGCTTAGCAGGAATAAAAAGGGGAAAAGAGAGCAGAGTAAAGGGGAGGATCAGAGGAGGATTATTTACCCTTTCTCATCTATATATTTCTAAGAATAGAAGAAAGGAAGCTAACAATCCCTTTGTTTCAGCAGTACCTTGCTCCTGACACCATCGTCTGCCACGCTCAGCCACCGCGAGTCTTCATCCAGTGCCGTTATCCTGTGCTGCTACTATCTCTGCTTGTCATCGTCTTCATTGTCGACATCTCACGCCGGAGTCGCCTTCATTCTTTGCCTTTTCTCTCATTCAGTCACAGCTTTTAGCCAGTGCCATCCTCTACCACTGCTATTGGTGCCGTTGTCACCGCTCCCTCTGCCCAGCTTGGCCACTACACCTGACCACACCGCCACGTCTACCCAGCATCATCATCTCTTCTATCTAGGCTCGCCATTGTTGCTTTCCAGGGCTACATGAACCCAAACCTCATCCTTTGTTTTTAGAATGTATTCTAGACCGAGGTGAAGCTTATGGTACACAACACCTTACATTTACCAATACTTCAAATTAATATGGGCAAATTGACATGTGTTTGCCCATGCTTTTTAAATTTTAGCCAAACTTTAAAAATGTGGGTAAGTGACTGGTGTGCGGCATACCATACTTCACCTAGTCTGTCATAGACAAAACCCTAAACAAATTACAAAATTTCCAGGGTGGGTTCTACCATTTGCTGTGGATAAATTTACAAAAATGCTATTCCAACACCTAAAAGTGGATGTCCAATTAGGATACTTACTCCATCATCATTGGATGTGATGGTGGTCCCAACTTTCTTCATGCATCCATCACATTTAAAGGTGATGAAGTAGGTGTTCCAATTGGACATCCATTTTTGAGAGTTACAATAACAACATTGATAAATTTAAAGAATGTTTAATATTGATAAATTTAAGGAATGGTTCCTCGGTAAGATGGACCAAGCAAATTTTCATAGGTAACTTGATATTTGAATTTGGAAGTTAGCAGTTTTTTACTAAAGAATAATGTTTGGTGTATAACAAAATTGTACAATAAATGAACACCACACACCTTATCGCCATTGGATGTGATGTGTGGTCCCTACCTATCATACCCACTCATCACATCCAATAATGATAAAGTGCGTGGTGTACATTTGTTATGCAATTTTATTGTACACCAAACATTACCCAACTACCAGATTGTCCTATATCTTTCTTTTCTCATTTCCATCGCCATACTTTATCTCCCTTCAAAGTTCTAACCTAACCAGCAGCCATGGTTGAAGATAGAGAACAATAAAAATAGAGATCAATGGATGTATTCCTTATTCATTACCCTTTTATTTCTTCACCCTTAATCTCTATTTATATTTCCTTACTTGTTGTTCAGGCACTATAATCTACAACATATGTGGCCACACACAAGCAAAAACTACAAATTGCAAAGGTGACTACTATCCTATAGTTGTTGGTCAATGCCTACCCTGCAATTTGCATTTAACCATATTTATGAAATATAGCTAAATGAAAAGAAAAAACTATACACTACTTAGAATTCAGAGAAACCGAATTCTTAAAAAATTGGTACCATATTTAATCACATTTTATGAATGTGATTAAATGAAATTATTATGTGACTAAGTACAAAATAATCTCCACCTCCTTTCAGTCTCCATCTCTCCTTCCACCCTCACTTTCCCCTACTTCTGCCTTACCTATCTCCTCCCTACTCTAACACCACCATCACCACCATTGCGAACCCCCACCAATATCTACTAGTGCCGCTACCATCGCTACAGTGGTAGTCGCGGTGAGGCCACGACAATGACACTTCCTCCCCTTCCCACTCCCTTCTCAAACGCTTCTTTATCCACGTCCTTTCCTCCAAACACAACACCTTCCTCCTTCTCTTCTGAAAGCTCCTCTTCGAGCACTTCAATGACATAGGAGACGGCCTCACCAAACAATATCAGAAAGCAAGTTTCAACTCCTTTATTGGCGTCCCCACCTTTCCATTATTCATCACCATCTTACTTATTTTCATGCTCTTCATACACACATAACACAGATCTTCATTTCATTTCTTAACCAGAACCTATTTTTTCCTTTTCTTATTAATTTTTTTCATAAAAATCCAATTTTTAATTTTTGGGTGTATAATGTATTACTTGATCTGTTAGAAAATTATTGAGTTTATGAGGGGAAAAGATTAGTGGAGAAAAAGATTCAAACTCTGGAATTTGCAAAACGAGGGGATCTGGATCAAGAAAGGAAAAAAAAAGTCACATTTGCACAAGGAGCTCACTGATGAAATCAAAACCATTGTTAGGGATGAAGGCGGGGTGAGTGGGTTTTGGTCATCGAGGGTTATTGGATTGAGATATAGTAAGGGAATGATGATGGTATTAGAGGAGGGGGACTGAGATGGGGTGGAGAATATTTTGGTATTTAGCCACACAATTAATATCATTTAACCACGTTCTTGAAATATGGTTAACTGGGCAACTGCAGAAAAGGCATTGACCGCCAACTATATGTGAGAATTAGCCAATTACAAAATAATATTTTGCCAGCAGCTGAAATCAACCGAAAGAAGCAACTTGATCTCTAATGATAACTTGAAAGCCATTTTTGATTTGTTACTCTTAGAGCTAGTTCTTATTCTTCTATTAAAATAGATTCGTGTGTTTGGGATGAAAGGGGACCCTCTCTCCCTCAAACAGGCTTTACAACTTGGTCATTGTACCCCTCACATAACCACTATCTTGCATGCTACAACCAAACTAACAATGATAAAAAGGATATAGGAGCACTTGTTTGAGAGGTAATTTGGAGGAGTTCTCAAGAATTAAGAAGGACTATAGTTAGTTTGTTACCTTGTTTTAAAGGATTGGAGCAATTATATTGTTGTAAATGGTTGCTTGGATGTCACGACCTGATGAGGAAATATGACCGGCATGTGAGGAATCCCGTCCCCACATAAGCCTTGTGACCTCTGAGTCTCTCTATATGCATAAAATAACATACTTTTCATTCTAAAATCATAACTTTATCTAAAACTCTATTTAAACTTCATATCTGAAAATATAAAACTGAAATACTTGATATATGAAACTCTGAAATTATCTTAATCATACTTTGAAAAAAGATTTAACATGTGTTTTAGATCATAAATACATCTTATGTTTATTGCATAAACTCTAATCAAACTCTACAATTTCGAATCTTTACTTGTGAAGTGAAAATATATACATAATTGTCCAAATACTAAAATCAAATACATGATCTGAAAGTGATGCATGACTCGGATCCTGCGTGAACAACTACTAGAGCACTCTACTCTAATAAGACTATAAAATAAGCCTTACTTCAAAGTAAGAATCACCACTGAGAATAACTGCGTCTACCAAAACAAAGGCTAAGCAACATCTGTACCTGCAACTATGAGGAAGAAACGAGAGGGGTGAGTCAACGAATCCAGTCAGTGAGCTCTCACCCATCACCCACATGGGACAACCAAGGAATATACCATAATGTAATATACACGCGACAATCATAAACCGTTTAATATTCATATACATGATGACAAAGAAAAGATATCTCTACTTTCATAAATACATAGAAAACATCTCTAAATTCTTACCCCAACCATAAAATCATTTCTCATATATATAATGTCTCTTAAATCAAATATTCTCTGAACATATCAATAATCTCTAAAATATATTTAACAGTACTCTAATAAAGAAACATGAATCTTTGGTTATGCCCAATTCATGTGACATAACAAAATCTCTAGTTATGCATGTCAACCATGGCATAACAAAGTCTCTAATCTCTAGGGCACTTAACTAGGTCCCATTTCTGATTTCTCCAGCCCTGGGAACAACTTGGTATACTGAGGTTAATAGAATAATTACCGTTAACTTGCAGTCTGTTTCTCTATAGCTAATGTCTAAACTAGTTTATACTTAACTCATATAATCTGAAACCCTTGAAATCTCTTAGAGCACTGAAACTTTATTATATACTCTAATCTAGGTATCAAAACTTCTTCATACATAATTACTCTAACCTTTGAAGTTATCAAGATAATTCATAGAAATCTCTAAATACAATCATACTTATACTCAAGCTCTTTATAAACCTATTTAAATAGGAAAACTCTTGGACTCTAAAAGCTCTAGACTCATATAACTCTAGCAACCTAACTTTAGCATATCTGCGACTGTGAAATCATGCCCAAGGGGTTACCCGCTTGCAAGCATTCTGATTTGAAGTCCACAAGATATGTATCTGGCAATTGCTACAAATCATATTGACTACCATTATTCTGAGTATCATAAAAACTGGATTTCCAAAATCTCATTTCTCAATCTAACAGCTTGTCATAACTTAATACTTATAATATCATACTTTGAATTAGAAGGATTCATAATTATAAAAGCTTTGGCATTATAATAACATCTCTATTCATGAAACTAAGTCATTCTCTATTTGATATTTTGTCGAAATATCTTAATGGATACTCTAAAATCATATTTCGAAATCTCTAGTCTTGAAGTATAAAGATATCATAAACTCTTGAAGCATGTTTGATAAAATAACAACTTGTTACATCATATATTCTTGTAAGAAATCTCTTAGGCTTGCACATAAAACATTTCTATATCATACAATATGTCAATCATGGCCCTATGATTTTCTAAACACATTTTCATACCATACTCAAAATCATAATCCTTGGCTAACTCGCCATAACTGTAAATGATACATATATAATCATAATTTCATCTCTAATGTCATATTTTACCATCATCATGCAAGAAACATATTCATAGTGATAAAACTAAGGCTATGAGATTAAACCCACTCATCGTTTGGAGCCGAGAGTATATGGGCACTACCAACTTGACCTTTAAAGTACAGAATGGCACCAACAACTACCATGACTCAAGATTAATCTCTGTTGATCTCTAATTAACTCTAATCTAGATCTAACAAGATTGGGAGAGCACCCTCACTTGACAATAATGGGAGAAACAACAAAGGCCAAATCATCGAACATGTAAAGGAAAGGGAGGAGATGACAAAACCAACATAAATCCTCACCTTTGATCTTGGATGGAGAAGGAATGATGATGGATTAAGAGAGAAAAGTTTGGAGAGCTCCTTGGAGGGGCTAGGGTTCGGTTTTTGCCAAGGGAGCCCGAGCTTGGGGTGTTTTATAGGGGTGAGGATCCTACTTATTAAAATTGCATCATTTTGTACTGTGCTGTCATCGATCTTGCTCGCTGCAGCGAGCCTGCTGAGGTTCACACTCATTGCAGCAAATATTTCTTGTTACAACGAACTTTTTGACTTGTCTCCTCACTACAGTGACCAAAACTCACTACAGTGACCAAAACTCACTACAGCAAGCATGTTCTGCTAAATTTTGCAGCAACAGCATCCCAACTCCATCCCTTGGCCCTTCACACCACCAGGGCTTTCCCGACAACACAGGGTAGGTCCCGGGAAACCCTAAGGCTTACTGGACTTGTCCAAGGACATGTATACCTAGGGTATCACATTGGAGGAGATAAAAAAAATTTGGACTAGCAATTTCATGTTGATATGAAAAAGTAGGAAAAGGTAAGAATGTTAGAGGATGGAAATAAAGAAGGGTAAAAAAGTGAACTAGAACTAATAAAGTTTTTCATGTCTTTTATTTAAGCCAAATGTCAAATTTTCAATGTTCTGGTGTGAAATGTGATGCTCGGATTAATACTGAGGGTAACTTACCCAATCTGACGTGTCAGGTGTTTATTGGAGGACAAGGGTTTGTGTATCCTAACCACTTATAGCTATGGGTTATCCTCAGTCTCACCCCCTATTATTTTTATTTTACATAGTCTAACACACATTACTAAGTTAATTATTTTGAACCCTGTATCTCCTTCCTCATAGTTCTGTTATGTTACCACTGAGTAGGGGCATGATGAAGAGAGCAACTATAAAAAAGGAAAAAGCATGACAGGTCCACCAGTAGATGCCAAACCATTCTAGTAGAATCCCCAAATGTGTGGTTCCTTTGGATTAATTTCCACACAGCACATCTCCTACAAAGAAACAAAGGTAGGGAGGGAACTCAGTCAAATTCATATAGAATAGAAGAATGGAACTAATATTACCAAGTAAACCTTCAAATATTTAGCAGATCAATTTGCTCGATGGTCTCGAGTCTAGTGACTTGTATTATTTAATATTGTAGAAACACAATACACATAATTTCATAGTATATGTGGAAGGTAATGAGATTTACAAGCTAGGATACATCGCTCTTTTAAGGTTCCAAATCACCCACAGAGATCTGAATTCAACCCCAATATTTCAGCGAAACTTTTTATATCGAAACTTTATTGTTGAGTGACAAGAAAGGTGATGGGAGCTCTTATGAAGAAAGAAGGAGGTACAGGGGTAAAAGAAATTAACTTAATAATGTGTGGGGCTAGATGTGAAAAATGGAAACAATGGGGGAAGAGACTGAAAATAGTTTAGAGCCATAAGTGAGCGGGACCTACAAACCCTTGTCCTCTAATAAATATCTGACGCGTTAGATTGGATAAGTTACCCTCATAAATGGTTCGGGTATTGCAGCAATCACCTAAAAGATATAAACACAGTAAAACTATGGGTAAATTACACCACATCTCCAGATATTTATGGAAATATAACTCACACCCCTCAGTTGTCCAGCTTACATTCACACTCTCATCTGCTTGTCAAATTTTAAGGATTTATATTATAGTCATGCTTTTCATTCATAGAACACTATTAGTAAATTTAACATAATGATATTTTTATGATATTAACTGTTCTTAATTAATAAAATTATAAAAATACCCTTAAAATTAATAGAGTGGGTAAAAGTATTTTTATAATTTTATTAATTAATGTAATTAGTGGCTTGAAAGAATTGTTTTGAAATAAAATTACTCTTCTTAGTTATAGGCATCCTATGAAATAGGAGGCTAGGAGAATGAGATGCTTTCATTGGCTAGGAGAATGAAATGCTTTTCCATTGTTTTACGGATGGTTAGTATTCGTAAGCTTTCCTTATAAATTGAAGTTTCATTCATTTGTAAAACCATTTCAAACATATAACATTTTCTCTCATATAGAAGTTTGTTTCCTTTTCTTCTTTGTTTTCATTGGGTCGAGAGTTTTGAGTGTATACACTTGTGAGGTGTATTTGATTTGGGATAAGAAGTATATAAACTATTTGTAATCTCTATTATAATTTTATATCAATTATAGAAGTTTGATGTGTGGATGTAAGCTATAAGCTGAACCATATTTTATTCTTTTATATCAACTTTCTTTCACTATTATTATGACAATTAAAAACAGTTAATATCACAAAAATGTCATTTTGTTTAATGGTGGTCTGTGAATGAGGAGCGTGACTGTAATATAAATATTTAAAATTTGACAAGCAGAGAAGATATCAATGTAAGCTGGACAATTAGAAAATATGTGATATTATATTTTCACAAATTTCACAAATTTACCCTAAAACTATTGAATGTTTAGCGTGGAATAAGTTTACCCAACTACCCGATTTTCATCGACAGGTGCCCAATTTTGCGACCTGCTGGATTCTGGTAACATGCGTGGTGGTCCTCCTTCGTACCTTTATTGAACCTGAAGGTCTCCTCTTTGCTTGTATTTATTATTATTATTATTATTTTGTACTCTATGCTTGTATTTTACACTGATATATATATATATATACCGGGGCCACTTGCGCTTCTCTTACCGAGTTACCGTGCGGTGTAGGTGTAACATTATCCCACGCGAAACTGCTCAGTGGTTTCCATATAAGGTTAAACTGTTCCTTTTCAGTACTTAAAAAAAATAATAAAGAAAAGGAAGAAAATGAGAGAGGGAAGCTTTAATTTTGACTCCGGAAGGCAGGCATGCGAGTTACTCCTCTGTAGTGTAGAACTTGTACCTATGTGCTTGCAGTTACGTGTCTCTGTCAAATAGTTCTGCTTCTGGCCTTAAGGCTCATCATCATAATCAGGTATCTAATTTCAAGCCTCTATCTATTAGTAAGTTAGTTACTATCGTTGATTTTATAGTGCTTACTTAACCTTTAGCCTCTTCATGTTTTGCTACTAATACTAATTGAAAAGATAGTAAGTCCTTTTGATGAGAAATCCTTTATGCACATGTAGCTTTATAGAAAACACTTGGGCCAGTTTGAAGTCTGCTGTATGCTTTGATCAAATTATTGACACCATGTGTGTAACTGAAGGCTGTAAACACAACTTGGTTGGTTGGTTGTAAACTGTTATTAATCTAATCAGCCACATCTTGTTTTGTTCCTGCAGAAACTGAATTTGTCATTTTGAACCAGATGACTTGTAATTATGGGCGTCAATTCAAGTATGTGCTTGTTGTGATGTGTCTATGGGCTTGGTCTGGGTCCTTGGCTTTTTCAGCTTCTGATGATGGGTTGATGAGGGTTAGTCTAGAAAGGAGGAATTTAGACCGTCGCAGTCTTTATGCTGCGAGAATCAAGGAGGTTGCTTATCATGGAGATTTGGGGAGTGCTGGTAAAAATCACTCAGCTACCAACATAGTATATCTGAAGAATTATCTTGATGCACAATATTATGGGGAAATTAGTATAGGTTCACCCCCACAATACTTCAATGTTGTATTTGACACTGGAAGCTCAAATCTTTGGGTCCCATCTTCCAAATGCATCTTTTCTGTAAGTTACCGAGTATCTGATGCAATTGAATGGTTCTTCAATTCTATTTCTATGGTTTTGAACAACAACAATTATGCCTTTTTGCGTTGTGTGGGGTCGGCTATGATACTACTTTTTAAGACTGGGCTTATTTTAGAAACAAATATGACTACATGCAGATTGCTTGCTATTTTCATTCCAAGTACAGGTCAAGGGTATCTACCACCTATACTGAAATTGGTAACTTTCGATTACCACAACATTTAATTTAACACAACATGTTTTATTTTTGAATTGCTTCCATTTGCTTTCATGTGCACCAACAGAAGGTTGTTTATTAAGCATGTTTTTGTTGTTATGCACATACTCAAAGTTGGTGTGGGGAAAATGTCCAGGAACACCTTGCAAAATCCCTTTTGGCCATGGATCCATTTCTGGATTCTTCAGCCAAGATGATGTAAAAGTCGGGGACATCATCATCAAGGATCAAGTCAGTAATTTGGACTTTGTTTTTACTTTTCAATAAGTATTATGATTGACTGAGTTTCATATGCTTCCTTCGTTGCACTGCTGGCTGGTCATTTTCCATTCTCCAGGTATTTGCTGAGATTACAAAGGAAGGATCTTTGGCACTTTTAGCTGTGCCTTTTGATGGGATACTTGGACTTGGATTTCAGGATATTGCAGTTGGAGAAGTCACACCAGTGTGGTACACCCTTTCACATAGGGACTTCATTGATTCTTTGTTGAATGATCCTGCTTTATTCCTTCCCTTTCCTTTTTCATAATGAATGAACAAGGATGCATGATTAGTGGTGTGATTGTAGTTTGGTAGTAATAGTGTAAGTTTTTATGTTTCAAAGACGGTGATTAGTTCTCTGAATACAGGTATAATATGATAGAACAGGGGCACATATCTCAAAAAATTTTCTCTCTTTGGTTAAATCAAGACCCAATGGCAGAAATCGGGGGTGAGATTGTCTTTGGTGGAATTGACTTTAGGCACTTCACAGGCGACCACACTTATGTTCCACTGTCTCAAGAGGGTTATTGGCAGGTATGTCAAAATTTAGAACTGCATCCATTACTCTCACCATCAACCATGCCATGATTAAATCTTGGTCTTTGCATGTCCAGATTGATATAGGGGATGTTCTACTTGCAAATAATTCAACAGGTTCTCTTACATTTCTATCTAGCTTGATATTTACTCTATCTGCATTGTTTGTTATATATATGATTGAATAGTATGTATGAAGAGATTGTAGTTGCTAAGGATTGCATCATATTTTAGTAAGTTACATAATGGTAATTTTTTCATAAAAGCCATTCAAATTTCCACTGCCATTGTATAGAACTAAAAGGAGAGAAATTTGTAGTTATAGAGCAAGAAAAAATATTTGCTTTACTCTATTTATTGGTTGACACAAGCTATTGCATTAAAAATATAGGGGAAGTGGGAGACAATAATAGCCCACGAAACTTATGTGTCGATCAATAAATGGATAAGAATAAGTGTTTTCTTTTGCTGTCAGTACACGTAAATATTTCTCCTAAAAGGATTCATGCCTCAAGATTTTCAATTTATCTTGTCCTCTTGGTTTATTTTTCAATGCATTAATGTTTTGACTGCCAACATGCATTACATTTTCGGTGCTTTTCTTCATTACCTTAGACACCTGACTGACAATAAAAAGTTCTGTAAAATCAATTGATAGGGTTATGTGAGGGTGGCTGTGGTGCAATTGTGGACTCAGGGACATCTTTAATTGCTGGTCCAACCGTAAGATCTCCAACATAATTCTTCTATCTTAATGTGCTTTTTTTTTTTTCCCTTTTCCTTTGGTATCTCGTTCTTACAAGTTCATTGCTTAGCAGACTGTTGTGACTCAAATTAATCATGCAATTGGAGCAGAAGGATATGTGAGTTTTGAGTGTAAAAATGTTCTCCATAACTATGGGAATTTGATATGGGAATCATTGATTTCCGGGGTTAGTTCTCTGCCCTTCTCCCCTATATGCCCTCAATGTTATTCACAGTTTCATCTGAAGTTTAACCATTTTTTGCATATTTTCTAATGTCTGCAGCTAAATCCTGAAAACATATGTGTTGACATTGGACTATGTTCGCATAATGAAGCTCAGAAAATGCAGTACAGTTTTTCATTTTCCCGATTTTGATTTTCCATTGAGAGTCATTGTTTAGTTATCAGTTCTCCTAACAAAAGTCTAACTTTAACATGCAGTGATGTTATTGAAACAGTGGTGCATGATGAAAATTGGTATGGCTCAACTTCTAGGGAGAGTCCCTTTTGTACTTTTTGTGATATGATTGCCTTTTGGATACAAGCTCAGCTTAGGCAAAGTGATGTAAAGGACAAAATATTAAAATATGTGGATGAGGTAATTGTTCTGCAATGTCTTAGTTATAATTCCTATAGTTGAATATTCAATCACTTTTGGATTCCAACTCGAGTCTCAAGGTTTAGCTTTTTCTCAATTTCCTCATTTAAAAGCTGTGTGAGAAGCTCCCAAATCCAGCAGGACAATCATTTATAAGCTGCCACAGTATTGCTGCTATGCCACATATTACTTTCACAATTGGAAACAAACAATTTCCTCTCTCTCCAGAACAGGTCTGATTATTATTAGTATTACTATTGTTATTATTTTATGTACTCTCCATCTGTTAGATGAACATGAATTCTCTGTTGGCTTTTCATCTGTGTTTTGGCACTGAAAAAAATGAGAAATTGAGCATGCATATAAGCATATTTTATTGATATCAGAATCAGATACCTCTTCGCTCTATCTCATTTTTCTTTGGCTCTCACCAAATTCTGTCCATATTTACTTCGATTCCCATTCATTAAAAAAAATGACAACTAAGCATAGCAGAGCTCAAGTTGTTTGTTAAAAATTTTGATTCCAATTTGATATCACAAACCCACATAATCTTGCCCAAGATCTCTCAACACACTAACTTACAAACATAACAAAATAAGGGAGAGGAATACTAACAATCTATTATTTATTCTTTCTGATAAACTCAGAGAGCATAACACACACAATAGAGAGGAGGTGAAGTTTCTCAATCTAGCTCATTTCATTCATATATTTCACTCATTTCATTCACATACTTCACGTTAGAAATACAGGATTCTGATACAGCCTTTTATAGGCTCAAACTGATAACAAAACAAAATAGCATAAACCATCTAATTTAATGCCAAACCAAGCTTGGAAAACATGATCTGTAAGACTCATAAATGATGGTGTAGAAAATCTTTACAAAATATAGCTGCTATATGTTGGTCCAAGTATAGGATGGCTAAATTTTCAACTTCAGCATGCTTGGCATTTATTCCATATAGAAGAAATATTGTTGCTTGGTTTATAACTTTCATCGTTGCTTGCAATCCACATTCGGTTACTGTCTCTTAATCTTTTAGATTCTAAACATTCCCTTCTTTCTTCTCAGTATATACTTAACGTTGAAGAAGACTGTTCTAGTGTCTGCTATGCCGGTTTTGTTGCTCTAGATGTACCTCGTCCGCAAGGACCCCTCTGGTAATGCATTCTTAACATATGATCAATGTTATATGTTTGTATTCATTGTGTATAAGACGCAATATTGACTCACACCGTATCCATTTTTAGATGGGATGTGGATCCTACTTGAATAAGGTTTACATCTCATCCAATGGTAGACATGGCGTGAGTCAGCACAGTGTCCTAAACATAATAAGTACAAATACTACACCATCTTCTTTTCATTGTATGACAATAGTCGTGTGTGTGCAGGGTTCTTGGAGATATTTTCCTAGGGGCATATCACACAGTGTTCGACTTTGGCAATCAACGTATAGGGTTTGCTGAAGCTGCACAATCATAGTTTGCTATGCCAATTTCTTTATATATATATATGGAGTTTTATACCACTCACAGCAGCAAATAATAATAGCAGTCCCCTAAAAGTAATAATTTCTGTCTCTAGGCCTCCTGTAAATGATGATTGGTATATCATCTGAATAAGTTTGTGATATTTCTTAAAGTTGAAAACATTGGTAGGAGGGAATAAAAGGGTAATGGGATACACAAAAAGGTTGCTTCATGTATACATGTCAACGCCTGACATGTTGGCAAAGTAAGAGAAATCCCAACAAAAAATCAAAACACATGCACCAGCCGGGAATCGAACCCGGGTCTGTACCGTGGCAGGGTACTATTCTACCACTAGACCACTGGTGCCGTTGCTTTTCGATGGCAAGGCAACATTATGCATATTATCATAATTTTATTATCTTTTTCCTTTTTATCATAATTAGTATTCAATAATCGTTGAATAACTAATTTTGGTGCTTACATTTGAAACATTTCAATTTCTCGACGTTAATCACATTGTTTATTGTGCAAGAATTAGGTAATATACCTAAAGAATATAATTTGGAAGAAGTCACGATCCATCAACTACTGTAACCTTGTACGACACCAAAGAACTACGATAACCGTGTACAAATTCTTTGCTGTCAGTTGCAATGGCCTGAAGATTGTTAGCTACTAAAATTTTGTACAAATTCTTTGCTGTCAGTTGCAATGGCCTGAAGATTGTTTGCTACTAAATTTTGTACCCCGCTATTTTCTTGGATCGTGGGCGATGAGTCTTGTGGTCGATCGGGGGGGATTGGTAGGACAAGCCGACGTGGAAATGAGTAATATATTTAGTAATTGTTTTAAAGTTTTTAGATATTAAATGCTTTTTGTATACGTGATAAAATGTGACTTGTGAAATAAGAAAATGGGATATAATTTGAAAATACGTGATTTTATTCCCTTATATTGAGTAAAACTCTTAGATGCCAATCATAGTAGGGGGGTAATCTACCCAAAAACAAAATTGCAGGGGGTATAAATTAGGCTGCTGGAGACTTTTTTCATATTTCAATAGGAGTATAGTTGGATTCCTTCTAGCCTTGAATGATTATCCAATTTAGATATTCATAAAAATTAAGAAAATAGTTGGAAAAACCTTGATGTTAAGTGAAATATAGATGTAGTTTACAAAATTACCTTTATTTATTTTTCTATTTTCCTTAATTACTTTATCTCTTCCCACTAACTCTCTCTCATCCACTGTCCAATTAATAGGGGTATGATTAAAAAAATAATTAATGGTGCTTTAAATTTTTAAATGGATAATTATTTAGGGACAAATAAAATATTCAAAGTAGATAATTATTCAAGGACGGATAGAGTATTGTTGTTAATAAATAAAATATGAATATGAAAAATGGGTACTCAAGAGAGAAAGACATTGAAATATTTAACGATGATAAATGCGATAAGATTCCACTTTTACTTGGATTAGGTGTTGTTGCTTTCTATTCCATTATTCTTATAAGAATTATTGTGAGAGTTTCCTAGAAGTTTGAGCTTCTATTGATTGGTGAGATTTTGACTTTACAAAATAGATTGAATGAATAGACTTATGCCCATAAAGTTAAGAGTTTTCCTAACCAATGCCTTAAAGAATGAGCACTAGTTAAGAATACTAGTAAAAATAAGATTTAAAATTTTTTAATGGATTTTATGCTTTGAAAACATCAAAACTTATCCTTTAGACACCAAAATTTCCATTTTTGACTCCTTAACGAGTGCCTTAAGGGAACTAGTTAAATAAACCCAAAAGTTAATAGGTGATTTGTCGTGAGTTTTGAAAGCCACCATGTATTATTCAATTTGACTTGATAGTGATTGTATTGGATTTTGACATAGGTGGGGTTCAGTATTAATGTGGTTTTCAAAAAAATGCTCTAAAAAAAAATGCTCTAAAAAAGCTATAGTAAAACTGTTTAGTGAAATAATACAAAACTCTCAATAAGCAGAAGCCATAGAAGTTGTATTTGGTAAAAATTATTATAATAGAAATTAATATTAAAGAGAACTATTTTTATTGAAAGTATTAATGAAAGGATAAAGTTGAATTTTTATTGAAATTCAAGGATTACATTAGTCTTTTTAATTTCAAAGAGTAGAAGCTAGTTCTGAAATACACCACATAAGATGCTCTCAAAAACACTTATGACTTTTAAAAGCTGAGAGTGAGCAAAAACCCTCCCAACTTTTTTGTTTAGCAAACAGAAAAAAAAATTGTCTTACGTTTTTTATAAGTAAAAGCACCCTTTCAAGTTGACATTACCAAACCCAGCCGCAGAAGCTCGGTATGAGCTAGGTTTTTGATGGACAAGACTGGGTTACCCTAAATTCATACCACGTCGGCAGAATTTCTACCCCAATCTTGATAATTCTTCATGGCTCACTCTTTGTACAAACGAGTGTGTTTTCTCTTGCAATAGGATTAAGTGCTCTTCAATCCCATTGATCAATTAAGGCATGCAAGGTCAATGTTATTAGTCCTTATTCCTATTTGGTTGATGTTTTAAGTTCCTAAGTATAGAGATGATAAAATCTTATGGTTATCATCCTTAGATGTTGTTTTGGGATTTTTGGTTAAGGTTACTAATTCAACCAAGAAAATAAATAAAAAGAAGAGGTGACTTTTAACTAAAATTCCATTTTTGTGCTCCAAAGTCAAATATCGTTTCTTGTAACAAAACCCATATTTTGGATAATAAATTTTACCCTTGCATCTCACAAACTAGAACATAGATTCATTGCTTTGTTGGCCTTTACATTAATTAATTATTTCTTCAGGCAATCAGAGAAAGCTTCAGTGTTTTATTCAGATTTCAGTTTCCACATTGCCACCCAAAGTTACCTCTAATGTTGAAGCGAACATACAAGATTTAATTTACTACCTTGATTGATATTCTTAAATTGAAAACGATTAAGTGAAGAGAAAAAAATAAATTAGAACAACAGCTTAATTATCAAGGTCTTTTTTATAGATGAAATCTTTATATCATTATATGTACCCATTAAACATTTGATACAACGTTTGAGGCGGATAATTACATGAACCAAGAACCAAAAGAACTTTTTGTACAAGGTGACAAAAAACTAATGAAAATTAACCAGTGTGTTAAATATATTAAGACGTCTTCCTTGGAGTGATAACACACAGATTCATTTCTCATATGATACTAATCTTTTGCAAATATGTATGTAACATGGTCACCTCTTCTGCTTGCAGGCAAGCCACATTTGCTGTTTGATTCTTAATTTCTAGTCAACTAATATATATATACATGGTTAACTCCAACTCAATAGTTAGAGTGGTGTATGGCTGCTGAGGTGCTATGGCGGGAATCTTTGAACAAGGGTCATCACCACTCTTGATTGGTTGTGGTTATTGAGGTCATGAGGGACTACATTGATGAGTGAGGAAATAACTGCAAATAACACTACCTTGAGAAAAGGGTCTTTGGCTATGGCTTCACAACATCCACCAAGTCAAGGCTTTTCTCTGCAAGGGCTAATATGGCTGGAACCTTAGAAGACAAGCACAACCCCTCAGGTGTTCCAGTACTGTGACCATGCAATGGCAAAAGGAATGTCAATGATTGGCTGTGGAATGATGGATTGGCCCTCCAGAATTGCAAATAGTTATTGGTTGGGTGGGTTAAGTCCAATGTTACTGTGGGGCATGATGCAGAAGGGGAGAAGGTGGCAATGGTGAAGATCTTGGTGTTGAAGCTAAACAAGTTTGGCAGATGGGACAAGACTTGGATCTTTGTGCAGATGAAGAAGACAATTTGATGAAGATCCTTGAATAAAGAATAAAGAAATAAAGGAGAAAAGAATGGCGAAAAAGAAGAAACGAAGCCAGAGGAGAAGCAAGGAAGCTGAAGGCTCTATTTCAAGTGTGAAATCTAACCCTTAATGAAGACTACATCTAGATGGAATAAAAGAGGTTTGGGTGGAGGGGTAAGGTAAGCATGATTAGAAAATTCTTAGGTGAAAATGAAATCTCCTCTTGTGGATTAATTGAAACTAAGAAAAGTCAATGGGATAAATTAAAGTTTGCTAAATTCTGGAACAATGGGAATTTTAGATGGGCAACAATAGATTCTTTATGGGGCTCATCAAAGGGACCAAGAAACAAAGCTGTGGCTGGAATTGAAAGAGCTTAAAAAGAGGGTTGATGTCCCAATGATGTTTTTGGGAGACTTTAATGAAGTGCTTAAGCTAGAAGAAAGAAAAGGGGGCTTATCATAGACATCTAGTAGTCATGAATTTATAGAGCGGGTTGCAAATTTAAAGCCGATTGACATGCCTTTGGCGGGTAGGAAATACAACTAGTTCCATGGGAAATTGTGTAGTAGAATAGATAGGGTTCTAATAGATTTAGAATGGTTACAAAATTTCAAAAATCCAAGGGTAAGAGATTTGTCAGACCATTTCCCATTGCTAGTAGGTGAAGAAGCAACATATTGGAGCCCAAAGCCCTTCCATAACCTTGATGCACGGTTCTCTCATGAGGGTATTAGTAAACTAGTAAAGGAAGAATGGAGAGGAATAGGCGATAAGCCATTTTCTGATAAATTAAAGGAAATTAAAAGGCCAATCAAGGAGTAGAATAAGAAGGAATTTTGGTCCATAGAGGAGAAGATTAGGGTCTTAGAAGAGGAAATCCTATTATTAGTTAGAGATGGGGAGGAAGGAAGAATAGATGAGGTGAAGGAAGCTAGAAGAAGAGGATAACACCCTCCCAAGTACAACATCATGTTTAAGTTATGACATTAAACTTAGGAGTTGTTACTTATAATTTATCGGACCTTAGTTAAATAGTTATAGTAAATTCGATTGCTTCATGTAATAATTAATTCATAATTCTACAAAAATATATAGACAGGAAATAAAGTATTTATTGAATACAAATCCAAATGCAAAGAAAAAGTTCTTCTATGAGCTTTAATGTACATTTTTCTTCTTATATATATTTACAAACATGTATACATAATAGAATAAAATTGATGAGGAAAGCTTCCATAGTAGTCACCTCATTGTTCTCTTGAGAAATCTAGAGATGACTTGAGAACACAAACAACAAAGGGGATGAGAATTGTGAAATTCTCAATAGGACATCCTCAAAATACATAATAACATCCATGTTATTGTCATCATTCCAGCCAATTCGATTTGTTTAGAAAAATGTGATCATGCAACATATATAAAAGGTTCCTTTTAAGGTTTAAAATCATCTTTTTGAAGTGGGTTTCTTCTATATTCAATCACTTAATACTTATATATCATATAATCAAGTTCATAATAAATCATCTTAAACAAATAATTTAATATAGCATGAGTATGCATATGATAAATGCAGTGATCTTTAGTGAAATTATCTTTACGTGCCCTTGGCATATCGAAAGGGATCTCTGATTTTACTTAGCACATAATATAGAGGATTACTTAGGACAATTGCTATTTTAACTTGTCTTAGCCCTTGAGCTATGGTGGCTTATTCCACTATTAGGTAATAGACTGTTTTTTAGGGCTGAGCTCATTCTTATATATAATCATTGGATTTACTTTCTCCACCTCTTACACAAATCTATTCCTAGCCAAGTTTACTTTTCCCGACTCAATCAAGGGTAATCAGGTTTACTTTCCTTGACATATCAGATTTACTTTCTCCACCCCAAGAAAACATATTCTTGATTGTTCTCTCATATGAAGGCAATAGTCAAAAGTATTCACAATTATATACACATAGCATCATCATCAAGCTCACATAGTATAAATGAGACCAATTTATTAATATTTTATCATAGTTTTAGCAAATCAGCATGTTGTCCAAAAATACAGTGCTAAAGAAAATTATAGATAAGCTACAAAATATCATCAAAATAGAGCAAAACAAATTTTCAGAGTTAATTCAACATATCTATGAGACCCTATAAAAATTTCAAAGCAAAATAAGGTCTCTAGCTATATTAACAAGCTTATACAATTTCAGAGATCAGAAATCACCTAATTCTAGCTAATAGTCAGAAATTCAATTTTATTACCCTATCAAATAAACATATAAAATCCTACAAAAATTCAGAGTTGGACTTCAAGATATCCTTAATTCCATGTAAAAATTTCAAGGAAAAATTTGATAACTTAATATAGTAATAAAATTAGACAAATTCAAGCTTTCAGAATTAGTTGTTTAGGCAGAAACCCTGACCAGCTCGATTCTTGAATTTTTCAAAAATAGAAAAAGTTCTCAAAATGACTCAATAAAAATACTGGAGACAGCTAGCTTCATCATATAAAAATTTTATCTCAAAATAAACTCTCCAACTATGTGAATAAAATCATACAAATTGAGCTGTCTGCTTAAATCCGATAATTCCAGCAACATAGTTCACAATTTATTTGGACAAAAAGGATTTTCTAACATCATCCCATCATTCCACCCAATTAGACATATCAATGCCTATATATTATCAATCCACACAACTAAAAATTTCAAACCAAATCAGTCAAAAAATTTTAGAGTAATTTTTGAAAGAAAAGAGGCCAAAGAAAGCCTTACTTGGCTCTTGCAAGCTCTAGATCTTGTTCTTGACTTCTTCCAAAAGCTTTACACCCAATTTTTTTATCTAAGTCAAGTAAACCCTCCTTTAGAATAGCAAGAATAGTAGTACAACTGATGGTATGATGAGATGAGATTTCCTTATAAAGAGTTGATTTAAGGATTACAAGGGATAGTATGTAAGTTATGCTTTGATTATGGAGTTTTTGTGTGTTGCCTAGGATTTCAAGTTAAGGTTTTGTGTTTTCTAGAGGAAGAAGATGAAGATGGCTGTATTTAGGGAGTGTAGGCTGAAAATTAAGGAAAGAAATGATAAGTTTTGTGATTTTATTCATTTAAGATAACATATACATTAATTTCTATTATAAAATTGTTTCCTTAAAGTTAAATTGTAATTTTTTTGTAAAACTCTTATTGGCTCTTAGAAAAGGCAATGGTGTGGCCTTTCTTACGCTCTACACTTGTCACATTAGATGGCAACTTGCACTACAAGTTTCATACGATATAAGAAACTACACATTGTGATTTTACTGAATGGGTAAAATACTGTACTCGTAAAATAGATATTATCCGAAATTAAATTTCGGGTCTAAAATTTTCATTTATAACTCTTCCTAACCTTAATCCTATATTTTCTCAGTGTTGGATATCTCCTGGTCTCGATTTTAAGGTTTTGATGGTCTTGACGAGCCTGCAAGTTCTACAATGTTACTATTCACATTTTTTTTTAACCATTATCATTATAACTAATTCTATTAGATTCGTGACAATTTTGATTAATAAATCTCAAATAAATTTTTTTTGAAATAAATTTCGGGGTGTTACAAAGAACTTTACATGCCTTGGAGAAGTGGTTTGAGAGAAAAGATTGCTATTGGAAACAAATATCTAGATCTAAGGATACAAAATGTATGGATAGAAACACTCGACATTTCCATGGTATCACATCAGCAAAAGGTAGGAAAAAAGAAACCATAGAGTTGAGGAACAATGGAGTTGAACCTGATTCCTAAGGAGAAATAAGAATGAAATTGGGGGGTTCTACAAGAAGTTGTACAAAGAGGAAATTGTCCTTGATAGCATTTCTAGGAAAGTAGTAGTACAACTAGAGGTTGATCTATCTACGAAAGAAATTAAAAAGGATGTATGCAATTGTAAGCCTTCAAAAGCTCCAAATCCAGATAGATTTAACTTTAACTTCATAAGGAAAATGTGGGATGACATAGGTAATGATTTCTATAGAGTGGGGGAAAGTTTCTTTAAAAAAAAAAGTTGATGCCAAAAAGAGGAAATATCATATGCGTAACTTTAATCCCTAAGGTAGAAGGAACAAAAGAAGTAAAGGAATTCATACCAATTAGTATAGTAGGGAGTGTATATAAAGTAATTTCAAAGATCTTAACTAATAGAATGAGGAGTGTAATGAACTATCTTGTAAGGGAAATCCAGAGTGTATTTGTTGGAGGAAGACAAATTCACGATGGTGCACTGATTGCTTGTAATGTTGTCCATTGGTTAAGAGGACAAGGAAGAGGAGGTGCATCATTAAGTTGGACAAGGAAGAGGAGGTGCATCATTAAGGTTGTCTATTTGTAGGCTTTGTACTCTAGAGGATGGGTTTTGGATTGAAATGGAGAGGGTGAGTAAAATCTTGTATTCTTCGATGTTAGTGATGGTTAATAGGACTTCCAACAAACCCTTCAACCTTGAAAGCGGGTTAAGACAAGGTGGTCCCTTGTCTCCCTTCTTATTTGTCCTTGTCACAAAAATTTTGAAAAAGTTGATTGAAAAGGCAAATCAGGAAAAAGGTTACATTGAAACCCTTAAGGTGGGTAAAGATAAAGTGAAACTCTCTCATCTACAATTTACGGATGACACCATTATCTTTTTCCCCCAAAATGAAAGACACTTAGGAACTATAGGAGGCTTCTTTAGTGATTTAGGATAATGTTAGGGCTTAATATTAATTTTGACAAATAAGCACGGATTTCTCTGAGGTATGATAAATATTAGTCAAGGAAAATGTGTGATTAGTTGAATTGTAGTAGAGAAAAGCTACTAACGATATATTTGGGCATCCCTCTAGGTGCAAATCCTAATAGAATAGAGACTTGGAACCTGATCATCAATAAGCTCGAGAAAAGGTTGAGTCAGTATAAATCCAAGGTTTCATCAAAGGTAGGGAGGTTGGTGCTTATCAAATCTGTTCTTACCAACCTTCTATTATATTACTTGGAATTGTTCAAGACACCTAAAGGGGTTGCAAAAAAGATTATCTCCCTCCAGAATAGAATTTTTTTTGGGATAAGCGAAAGGAAAAAGACATATGACTCTAGTCAACTAAGGCAAAAATGCCATTGTCCCTTTTAAGTGGTGGTGGAGATACTCTAAAGACGAATGCCTATTGTGGAAAAAAGGTTGTCAGCTCGTGTAAAGGGCTAAACCCAAATTAGCCACTTGACCTTCAAAACATTAGGAATAAAGGTGGGATTTGGGTGGAAATTTGTAGCCTTAGGTGTGACAATAAAGCTCTGATAAAAATCTTTGGTGGAAGGAATCCAAATGGAGATTGGAGAAGGATCAAAACTTGCTTTTGGAATAATATTAAGGTCATGGGATATAAACAATGAGAATCTTTTCCGAGATTATAAGGTCTGTCAGAGCAAAAAAGGAACTTTGTGAGTGAATATGGCTTGTGGGATGGGTTAGAATGGATATGGATCTTTCAATGGATGAGACAAATATTTCATAGAGAATTGGATATGTTGCAAGAGTTATGCAAACGTCTTAAATTCAGCTAGATTAAATCGGAATTCTCAAGACAGGTTGGAATGGAAGTTTGATAGGAAAAGAATCTTTTCAACAAAGTTTGTGGCATATGCTATGTTGGAAGAGTGTAGATATAGCGGGTAAATAGCTACAGCTTTTGTAAAGTGATACGGGTTGTACCCTTTAGAGTTGAGATATTTTGCTAGTTTGTTATTATTGATAGAGTTAATACTAAAGTAAGGCTCCATAGGTTAGGATTTTTGTAGGCTCACCAAACCCATGCGCCTTGTGTAATAGGGAGACAGTAGATGGTTTCCATTTATTCTTGTCGAGCATTGCTCATTGTATTTGGGGTCATTGGTTAAATAGGAGAAGTTTGATATAGGTGATACCCTCGAACCAAATATCTTGTTTTGAAGCATGGATAGGGGCAAATATAGAAAAAAAAAAAGGAAGAAAAGAATGGTGGAGATCCTTCTCTTTGTTACTCTTTGGTGCGTTTGGGGATGTAGGAATAGCATAATTTTTAATAAGAGAGTAAGCAAGGAGGAGACATTAGAATTTGCTATCTTTAGGCAAATCCAATAGGGAAAAGAAGGATGAAGATGATTCAAGGTAAAGGGTGAAAAAGCAACTTGCATGCTCAGTTTTTGGCTAAGAAGGTGTTGATACTTCATTCACTATCGCTTCCCAAAAGGTCCTTCCATGCTTATCCCAGCTACCCTATTCCTAACTGCAACACCTCACTCTTCAATCCGAGAGAAGTAGAAGGTGAAGAATGAGTGAGGTGGGTGTCTGCGTCTATGAATTTGAGTTGAAATGAAGCTAGCTTTATAAACTATAAATTACTATGCATATTAATTATATCGGAAGAGAGTTGTGATTATTTTTCTCACATTACACTGTTAGTTGAATTTGAAATTTGAATGCCCATTATTATAATGTTACACTAGCACACCTCATGCATTCCTCTTTCAATGACACATCTCTATTCATTATTTTTTTTCCTATGCCATTAGGTCCATCAAATTACAGCTTCATTTTCAATCCACATAAGAATTTGGCCAATTTCAAATATTGTCGGACCAAATGGAAATTGGAATGGTCTAAGTAAATGCTCCATCACCATTCACCTTGATAGTTGTGACTCCATCACACCATGATATAACTATATATAAGGCAGTCCAACATTTTGGGGGGAACATGAAATCACAATGGGATGACACCTTAGATTTTGGCGCTATCCTTCATTGTTGGATGACTAGTATATGATTTGTTTACACAAGATGTAAGTTTTTATATAGTTACACCCTTTAAGTACTTTTTTATGGATATAAAATTTAATAAATCAAACTGTTGAATTCAAAGTTTATATTTAGAAGATCAAATTTCATATAGTTTTAATGTAATTTGATATTTTATTATGCTACTTTATTTTAACAAATAATATATATTTTTAAAAATATAAGTAAATATCAATCATTAAAATATATATTTATTGTTGTTTAATTTTTCTAAAATTTGGTATGCTTGATCAGTAATGTAATATCATATAATTCAACAACCATATCAATAAAATATATATATACATATATATGACTACTCCCATGCCAGGAAAGGAAACACCAAACTCTTTACTCCATTAAATAGACACCCCGAAGTTGCATCTGACAGATGCCAACGTTATTAAATTATCTGTAAAAACCAATGCAAATTCGAACAAGAATATATGATCTCCTAAAAAAATTGCCACTCCTTATTAATTATATTCATTAGCACTGCTCCTAAAATATTCCTAAAGTTATTTTAATTGTTAATTTTTTTATTTATAATATTTCTAAATATCTTTAATTAAAAAATTATTTTATATTTATAATTAATATACTATTATTATGATATTTTAAATTTATATTTAATAATTTTACTAATTAATATTACACATAAAAATTAACTATAATTGCAAAAAGTAAGTTAAATTAATTGTATTTATTAAGATAAATACATATAATATTGTCTAGCATGTCTTCTAATTAATTTAAGAAATATTTTTACTACCCTTTTTTTAATATTGTTTTGGGTGTTGCATAGGAAAATATTGCTTAAAGACTTTTGATAAATTATGTTTTTTTGGATGGAATTGCAATATTATAAAAAAAATTGTGTGTTTTTTTTTGCATAAGTAAGACTTGAAAAAAGGAATATTTTATATTTGATTAAATTTATGAGTTATTTGAATTTTATTTTATTGTATTTTTTAATTCAAGTTAAATATTATGTTTAACTATAATTTTTTAATATTAATTAGTGTAATTATTATGATATTGATTATACTAGTGTAACGTTTATTTGTTGATTATTATAATAGTGGCAATGAATAAATCTAAATTGAATCTAAATAAAAATTAATAGTCCAATGAGTACACAGTATTATTTAATTGAACGTAAATAAACAAAACATACAAAACACCAAAGGCCACTTAATTTAATTTTCTTTAATGCAAAGCTAAATATTATAGTAATCTCAAAGATATTTCTGTGATAGTACTAATGAATATAATTAATATAGAGTGTCAATAAATAAATAGAAGTGATAATAATCAATCTTTCTAAAAATATGTAACATGAAAGAAATAAAATGAAAATAAAAACTGTAAATTTAAACCAAACAAACCTTGGACTTTTCATATTTTTTGAAAGAAATAAACAAACATATCCACTTTGCTTCTTTGGTGAAGCACTACGATAGCCTTTAGTAGGAGATAAAGATAAAAATACAGTGATAATGAAGACAGTAAGGACGAAGACATGAATAATAAATATATATAGAGATATTATTATAAAAAAAATATTAAATTTTTATTTCTGTATCTTATCTCTATATTTTGACAGTATAAAAATTTTATATTTTTTATTTTGAAGACAGAAAATTTTTTTATCACTTATTTTTATCTCTATCACAAAATAAATTTATTTCTTCAATGTTTCTATATTTATGCCCCGTATAAAAAACAAACGCTACCTACATCGCGAAGTATTGCTATGATGCTATCATTTAATACGTTATTAAAGCAATTGGCTGTCAAGTGCGCGTTGATAGCCCGTTCGGTCATCTCGCCCATCCCTCGACTCGACTAGTTATCTCCTATATTCTAGTTAGTTTTGCGGACAATTTCTTTTAAATACTTTTTATAGTATTTTTTTAATAAACTCATGATAAGATTGATTTTGATGTACAATCAAATGCTTCTACTCATGAGACAAAATAATGTTCTTTCTAACATCTATTTGCTAATTGCTTGCATAAAATAAATAAACACACAGATATATAATGAAAACTTATAATAATACACATATTTAATTATTTAAATTAAATTTAAAATTTAATTTTGCTATTCTACCAGTGTAAATTATCAAAGACTTAAAATTTAACCAATTACTTAATTATACATATATTATAAGATATTAATTATACATATACTCATAATTAACTAATTGGTTGAATTTTGAGACTTTAATTATTTATATCGATAAATAAAATTAATATGAAGTTATGAATTTAATTTCTATACATTATAGTACATTGTCAGCATATAGAAATTAAATTCTAAAGTTATATTTGTCATGAACATGTTTTTCATTTTTTTAAAAATAAAAAATCTTACTACATTAATATTTGTTAATTTAAACATTGCAAGTCATATATAATTAGCAATTAATTTAAATACACTCATAACATAAAATTTTTTACATGGGCATCTAATGATATTCTGTCATATATGATTTTTGAAATACTGAGATAAAAAGGAACCATATTTTATTGATGTGACAAAATGTGATTGAATGAGAATTTAATTTCTATATGCACTGTTAATATAAAATAATTTTACTTAATATCTAATCAAGTGCTGCTATATAAGTAAAAATAATTTTTTTTAGATAGTAGGTGTAAAAATTAACCATTTTTTCTTATATAATGGCACCTAATTGGATAGTCTTACACTAACATTGCATAAAAAAGAATAGCATCTTTACAAAAGATACTGGCCGTTTTTGAACTAATTTGTTAGCCACTTAGTATCTTTACAAAAGATTATTGTGGGAATAATATTAAGCTGAAAGGGAGAGCACATAACAGTTAGCTAGTTTGTTATCAGTTGTAACGAATTAGCCATAGTTCTGTTAGTTAGCTACAATTCAGTTAAGCTAAGCTCCTCATATAAATTCTAGAGACTAATTGTAATTCAACAATTGTAATCATTTTCTCTTGTTGCAATACAACAACTTTATCCCTTCTGCTCTTTCAGAGCTCTCTCTTCTTTCTCCCTCAGGCCTGATACCTTTATGGTATCAGAGCTTTCGAGGTCCATTCCCATGGCGGATGATCAAAGTTCTTCAAAGTTTGTAGTGCAAACCTTCTCAACTCCAGTATCTGACAAGCTGGATGATGAAAACTACCTCTCGTGGTCACAACAAGCCGAAGCAACAATCTACGGCTATGATTTGCAAAATCATCTTGATCCTAATGAAATCCCTAACAAATTTTGCTCCAATGAAGATCGTGCCACAAGCAAGATCAGCCAAGAATTCAAGAATTGGCAGTGCCAAGATAAGTTGTTAATCTCTTGGTTGCTTGCATCGATGACTTCGCCATTCACTACGCGCATGGTTGGCTGTACCACCGCTCATCAGATCTGGAGCAGAGTTCAAGAATACTTTGCATCTCAAACACGTGCGAAGGTCGCGCAACTTAGATCTAAACTCAAAGCCTCAAAGAAGCAAGGATCGATTGCAAGTTACATGTTGAACATCAAGAAAATCGTAGACATGTTGGCTGCTGTTGGTTCACCGGTGAGTGTCAGTGAACATATTGAGGTCATATTAGAAGGACTTCCTGAAGAATATGATCGATTCATCACCTCAATTGTTTCAAGAACAGATCCTTACTCTGTATCTGAAATTGAGGCACTTCTCATGTCTCAAGAGAAGAGATTGGAAAAACGGAGAAAGAATGAACTAGATGTGATTCAAGCAAATATAGCACAAACATCAATTCAAGGCAACAGAGGCGTTAGCTATGGAGGAAGATTTGGAAGTGGAAGAAGAGGCAGAGGTGGACGATTTGCAAGAGGAGGAAGAAATTCTTGGTCCAACAATGGCAGAGCACAATGCCAAGTATATGGCAAGCTTGGTCATATGGCATGGAACTGTTACCATAGATTTGATCAGTCTTTTCCAAATCCTCATCAAGGTAGTGTACAAACTCCTCCTCCACCCTCTGCACAATTTCACAATACTCCTCAAGCCTATTTGGCCACACCTTCCACCCCGGATCCTCAAGCACTCATTGCAACTCCTGAATCTGTTGCTGACTCCTCCTGGTACATGGATTCTGGAGCTTCTCATCATCTGACACCAGACCACAGCAATCTCACAAGCATGACAGATTCTACTGGCTCAGATAGAGTTCGTGTAGGTAACGGCCAAGGTATGGTTATTAAGCATATAGGACATTCTCTTTTACACTCTCACATATCGAATACATCATTTCAGCTCAAAGACCTCTTACATGTCCCTGGATTAACCAAAAACCTCCTAAGTGTACATAAATTTGCCAAAGACAACCATGTTTTCTTTGAATTTCACGCTGACCAATGGCTTGTGAAATCTCAGGAAACAGCAGCAATTCTGCATCATAGCACTGTTAAAGATGACATTTACCCCTTTGATCAAGTAGCTGTTGCAACTTGCATCAATTCTGCCAAGCAAGCTCATCTAGCTCAACATGTACAAACTGATTCTTTGTTTAGATTGTGGCACAACCGCTTAGGTCACCCATCTGATTTGATTGTACAAAGAGTTCTAAACTCATGTAACATTCACGTTTCAAGGAATAAAATGTTTTCATTGTGTGATGCATGCTATTTGGGCAAAGCTCATCGGCTACCCTTTTATTCCTCTCTCACCACATATAATGAACCTTTAGAACTGATTTTCTCCGATGTGTGGGGGCCAGCCCCAATTCCTTCCTTTTCTGGTGGTCATTATTATGTATGCTTTGTTGATGCCTACTCTAAGTACACATGGATTTATATACTGACTGCCAAATCCCAAGTCTTTAATACATTTCTTAGATTTAAGGCAATGATTGAACTCTAACTCAATAAGAAAATTAAGTCTCTACAAACTGATAATGGTGGAGAATATCTCTCCAATGCCTTCACCTCCTATCTTCAGTCACATGGCATAACCCATAGATTAACATGCCCTTACACCCACCAACAAAACGGTTCAGCTGAAAGAAAACATCGCCACATCACTGAACTTGGTCTTACCTTGTTAGCCCAATCCTCAATGCCTCTAAATCACTGGGACAGTGCATTCCTCACAGCCACACACATCATTAACCGACTTCCAACCCCTGTCCTACAGCACACCTCCCCCATTCAAAAATTGTTCAACAAAACACCTGATTATGATTCTCTTAAGGTGTTTGGTTGTGCATGCTATCCATATCCCAGGCCTTATAACAAAAACAAATTCAACCTTAAGTCTACCCAATGCATATTCCTAGGTTATGCTGAAAACCACAAAGGTTACAGATGCCTTGCTCCTAATGGCAAAATTTATATTGCCAGACATGTGTTCTTTGATGAACTACACTTTCCCTCAGCCTTCCCAAAACCTACCCCACCTACTCTTGACCCCACCTCACACACCATTCCCTCAATCCCCATTGTCCCAACACACCATCCCCTACCATCGCCATCTAATCACACTGAGAATGTCCCACATGCTTCCTATCCTACTTTGACTGTTGCTAACACATCTCTGCCAATTAGTAGTTTGCAGAGACTTAATTTTCACCAACTAGTAAGCTGCATTCAATTTACTCAATAGGAAGACACATGATTTAAATCAGATAAACCGAGTCACAATTTCACCAACTATTGCGCTGATTCACCTATTATGGTATGATTTTGATATTTGCTGGAGGTGAGGACGCAGAAGCTTTGTCTGCTTTAGAAGATACAAGGCAATGTGTACCGCGACAAAACAGCAGGTTCTCTAGAATTTTGGCAGGCAAAACATCATCATGAGAGTTGACTAGTTGAGATACCATGGGTATGCTAGTCCTACTTGTTAGAATAGTTAGCAATTAAAAATTGATTATTCTCTTCCTCGTCTCGAATCTTCTGGTGCCTTCAACGACACTATGTTAACCTTTCCGAAGAAATATCAAGGAACATAAAGGGATCCTGCTGAAGAAAAATATTCCGCAAGCAGTTGATGAGTAAAGTCAAATGGCTAATCTTTCTGTGTCAAACGGTTTATTTGAGCTTAATTGATTTATAATTTTGAAGTGAGCATGCATATTGTATTGATATCAAGGTTTCAAATTGCGGACCGCATCACGTGATGCAGCCGAAATATTGCGGTTGCGGTGTGATGCATGTTCACATCAATTGACCGTAACGTAACCAAATCAAGATTGTAACAGGCCATAACAGACCACATCAGTGCCACAACGGATCGCATCGGATTGCATCAATACTGCAACAAGTCACAATAGGCTCTTTTTCAATTTAAAGACGTAAAAAAATTTCACACCGCATCAGTCACAATATGTATTGCGACGGCCGCATTTTTCCCAACCACAGCAACCGAAATCACAATCGCATCCGCGACCACAACTGCAATTTAACACACTGATTATTATCATCAGACACCTCTCATCCTTTTCTTTCTTTAGCTTTCACCGCTGTCTACCCGTATTTTCTTATATTCTCTTACATAAAATATGTTTGACGAGTAATCATAGCAAAGCTTAAGTTGTTTGTTGCCAAATCCATATTTGGTTACTGTTTCTTAATCTTCTAGATTTTTAATAATCCCTTTTAGTCTTCACTGTATATCCCTGGAGCTGAAGAAGGCTGTTCTGGTGTCTGTTATACCAGTTTTATTGCTCTAGATGTTCCTCAGCCGCCAGGTCCCCTCTGGTAATGCATTCTTATCATATGATATAGTGTTATAAGTTGGTCCTGAATCTCTGAAAAAATGAGCCAGCTGAATACATTTTCTCTGTCACTTCTTTAAAGCGTATGACAATAGTTGTATGTCTGCAAGGGGTTCTAGGAGATATTTTCCTATGGGCATACCACAGAATGTTTGACTTTGGAAATCAATGTATAGGATTTGCAGAAGCTGCATAGTTATAGTCATAGTTTGGTGCCATTGCTATGCCAAATTCTTTATATGAAATAAAAACAAGGTGGAGACTTACACGATTCACAGCTGCAAATAATAAATAATGGGCTAATGGCAGTCCCTTAAAAGTCAGAATTTCTCTGTCCTAGGGCCTCATGTAAATGATGATTGGTATATCTTATGAATAAGATTTGTGACATTTCTTAACAAGGCACATGATTAGATTCGCAAAATTGGAAAAAGGCATAAAATTGATATTTGGGGGGATGCAGAAGTGTTGCTTCATGGATATGCATTGACGCTCGGCAGTGGCAAAATCATTGAATCAGATAAATCTCAGCAAAAGTATATGTGCACGAATCGAGCGCGATCTGTACCGTAGCAGAGTACTATTCTACAACTAGACCACTAGTGCTGTTGTTCTTTTGTCGTACATTTTATTTTATTTTTTCTCATTTAAGAAAATTGGTTTTCTATTTGTACATACATAAAATAAATCAGTATGTGAAACGAAACCGATGGTATCTTTTAAAATAATAAGTTTTTACTATTCAATTACTAATTTTTTTAGGCTTACCTTTTAAAAAACTTCAATTATTTTTCTGCAATAGTCGCCCTGTTTAGTGTGCTAGAATCTATATCTATACATATAACTTTAGATATATTATTTAAGAATCATAATAAGAAAGGTTTGAGAAGTGTCATTCATTAGGCCAACTTGAGAATTTCCCACAACCAGAAAAAAGAAAGAAAAAGTTACTTATAATAAGCTTTTAATTATATATATATTTCAGCTTATCGGGAATCTTCTAGTTTAACCTACATTTAATTTAGTTTGATTTAGCCTATTTTGTAAATAAGTTGGGTTAAGGAATTATTTGGGCACGTGGACTTATGACTCTTTTTGTTAATTTTTCGATAGTCAAAAGCAGAACTATTAGTATATCAAATTGTAAAAATGACTTCTAACTTCCCAAAAGAATGTCTTAAGAGCTTATTGGGAAGTTAAAATTGATAAACTTCCACTTCTCGAGAAATCACTCCACCATTGTTGCTACACCTATTGCTGTCATTCCACCACACGCGTACGTCCAAGTACTATATTATTTTTTATTTTCTACGTTTCACCATGTCACTTTGTATTTGTACTATTTCTATATAAAACATAAATTATAAAATAAAACAAATAGAAACTCAATTAATATTTTAACATTTTTTTTTGTAATAGATTAAATATTTTAAGGTAAGTTGACTTTTTTTTTTTTGATGATTCACAAGAAGGCTTAACCATAGAAGGGTTAGCAAATAATATCTAGCAAGGAGAAATAAAACATAAAGCTGAAGATAACAGACAAAAATTGGAACATTACACTGACAACTTAAGCCTTATCTAAATCAATCCAACACCAGCCATATATAACACAAAACAGTGTATGCACCACTTGGTAAATTTTGTGGAGGCCATCCATTGCATATAACCAGCACAACATATTAGCAGATTAAAAAAATCAAACAGAATATGTAGCCCATCAAATAGCAAAGTCAAAACATCCAACACCCAATGCGCAAAATCGTAGCCAAATCGAAAGGTAGGAGACAAGACACCGCCATGGGATTTGGTTCACAGGCTTTTCTCCTCTTGATTCTCAGAGTCACCATAACATCAGATACAGCCAATGGTATGTCAACTACATCCGAGAAAAGCTGCATATCTCAAAATTATAGTTTTGCATTTGATAAGCAAGATTAGAAACACATATATCAACCCTTTATAAAGCTTCCTCTTAACCATGATCACTACACCAAGGTGAATTCTATTGATCATCATCCAATGAACTTGAAGAACCATTCACTCCAACCCCTTCCGCATTGCCATCAAGGTCATCCTTATGAATAATTCCAAGCACCAACACCTAGTTTTCCATAGCAGTGAAAGTATTCCACATTGATAAGATGCTTATAAATAGAACATACTACCAGAGGTTTTTTTTCTGAAAAAAAAAACACACACCCACATGCTGATGTCTAACTCAAACAAATGCATGTAATTACCTACAACCACTATCACCAGTGTATCCCTTGCTCTAAGAATTCCTACTCACTAGTTAAAATGCCCTCCAACTCACATAAATCCCCCTCACACACACAACCTTATAGTGTATCTCTCAGAAAACATTCTACCACCTCCAACACACCGTTGCTAGATAGATTCCTCCAAAATACATTACCTATTAACGGAGATAGAAACACAGAAAAACTAACCATTAGCAAACTCACCATTGTGTCATTCCACTTGGCCATGAATCCTCCCTTAATATGTCATACAGCTCCCCCACAAAAAGAGACTCTCCATGTATCGCTCATAATTACACTTCCTCCATTACCACCATAACCACAATTTGAAGTATTTTCCACACCAAGAATATTCACCTGCAATCAAAAGAGATTCTGCAAAGAGACAAATTATGACTCGAGAGTTAACCAAAATCGGCACCTATGCATTAGGTTAGAAAGAAAATTTGACCAATTAATTTCTTTTTTTTGGAAACAACCCTGTTCCTTTGTTCCCAAATAGAAAGCAAAATGACATAGAAGCAAATATTCCAATATTTTTGCCTCATACCTATGAACACATAATCAATCTACATTTCAAAATTCAATTTAGGGTCCTCTGATATAACCCACTCAACTCCCCACCAATTAAAACAGAAGGCCTATACCCTCCATGAATACTCATAGGTAAAGAACAAATGTGATAAAGATTCTTCCTTAACCTTACAAAACACGCATATGGAGTCAATACCATTGATAATGTTCAGTCGTGACAAATGATGTTTGGTATTAATTCTCCCAATTAGAACAAACCATGCAAATAGGTTTGCCCTTGGTGGAATGCACACCTACTAGACTCTATACAAGCGAGGATGTAGATGGCTATTTTCACAACACACCTGGAAATATTTGTTAGTAAAAGAATGGACCAAAAACTAGTTAAAAGAGTGAAATCATCATACTACATTATCAAGCATAGTTGGCTGTAACTGGACCTGACTAATGGGTTTATTTAGATCATCCAACAAAGGTAATTCCCATTGAAAAGGATTTCTCCTCCAGTTCAAATTCCATACCTACTTGTCCCCTATTCATTCACCACATTCCCTAATAACTGTCTCATTTTGCAATGAGACTGAATATAATCTCGGGAACCTATTCATCAAATTATCATTCCTAACCCACACATCCTCCTAGGACCAAGTATGACAACCATTTCCAATAATTTTTCTGAATCCAACTGCAATTACAGAACTAATAAACTCATTAGCCTCACCCATCCCACTTATCGCTCCTCACAAACCACCTTTTGTTGACATCATTTGTTCAAACACTGGTCTAGTACTATCCAAATTGTGGCATGAGCACACAACTCATTTTCAAAAGGCATTTCCTTCCATTGAGAAGTGCCACCACCACTTACATAGCATAGCTACGTTTGTAATTACCAAGTTCCCAACCCCAAGACCACCCCATTTTTTAGGTTTCTGAATCACCTCCCATTTAACTAATGGAACAACAATCTTATTATCTTTCTCACCCCAAAAGAATCTACTTTGTAGGGAAATAATTTTTCTAGAAACATATTTTGGCATTCTACATATCCCTAAATAGTACATCGAATGACTATTTAAGACTGATTTGGTCAACACCAATTTTCCAGCTCTCGAGAGTATATTGCTTCTCCACCCACTGAACTTTTTCTTTATCTTTTCAATGATTGGTGCCCAGGTACATTCAAGTCTAGGATTAGCTCCAAGAGGGAAGCCCAAGTACTTAGTTGGAAAAGAAGCAACTTGGAATTTTAATAAAGAGCTTACCTCATTAACTAAAGACCCGTCACAATTCAAGGGGACAAGGGCAGATTTATTATAATTAATGGATAGCCCCGACATAACCCTAAAACAATCCAATATTCCTCTTACATTAAGGATCACTTCCTTCTCTGTAGGAGCAAAATGGAATATATCATCTGTGAACTGTAGATGAGACACGCAGGTATTTTGGGTACCTACCCTAACCCCTTGAATCAAACCAACCTCTACTGCTCTTTCCAACAATCGATTTAGACCTTAGCTACAAGGACAAATAAAAATAAGGATAATGGATCCCTTTGTCTCAAACCCTTTTTCGTCTTAAAAGGTTTAGTGGGGTATCTGTTAACAATTATGGACATTTCAACTGAGAAAATACAACTCCTAATCCAACTATGCCAAAGACAACTTAAACCATTTTATCCAAAACCTGGTCCACAAAAACCCATCTAACTGAATCATATGCCTTACAAAAATCTAATTTAAGGAAAGCTTTCTTCTTAGGCTTTCAAATCCAATGGACAACCTCATTCGCAATTAAGACCCCATCAAGGATTTGTCTACCCCATACAAAAGTTGACTGTGACTTTCCCACTGACTCATCCATTACACTCCTTATCCTATTGAGCTAGATTTTTGAGATTTACCTTATAAATATAAATAATCATGCTAATAGGTCTATAATCCTTCACTTCATAAGCCTCACCTTCTTTTGGTACGAGAGTCACCCATGTCATGTTAGCCTTCCTAGGCATCACCCCAGTGATGAAAAATTCCTCCACACACTACAAGAAATCTTTGCTCACAATCCCCCAACTCATTTTAATGAAATGAAAGTTAAAACCGTCTGGACCTGCGGTCCTAACATATTCCCAGATGACCTTTTTAATCTCATCCTCTGTAGGAATAGATTCAAGGTTCCTTGCTTCTTGACCTGAAATCTATTTGACCAAACTTTGCTTGAACTCAATGATTGGTCTCTCCTTTTAGTGGTACGGATTTTTAAAATAACCCCTCACTTCGACTTTAACAGCTCTTCGTGACCTAAATCTTCTTCGGTCCCTCCTAATTTTAACCATCAGTTTCTTCCTATGTCTAATAGATGCGATGGAATGAAAGTATTTTGTGCTTCTATCTTTTTCTTTTAACACTTTGTCCCTAGATAGTTGTCTCCAGTATGAATCTTTCCTATCATACCGCTTTTCAACTTGTGCTCTTAAGGCAGTAAATCTAGCTACAGTCACTTCCCCCTCAACTTCCTCCTCTAGATTCCTAGACAATGCCTCTATTTCATCTTCAAGCACATTTATCCTAAATTAAAAGTTGCCAAATACCTCTTTGTTCCATCTCTTTAAGGGATTGTTAAAAAAGTATTATTTTACCCAGTTAGGAGAGAGGGGGAAAGAAATTAATTCTTATAAAATGAATTCACTATTAATAATGAGTTGTTATTTGAAATGATTAAAAGGATGATTACTCATAATAATTATACATTTCACTTTTATAATTATTCTATTTTATTTTGTTTTTTTAAGTATTCTTTAAGTTTTAAAATGAAATGAATTTTGATATATTATTAATATAAAAATTTATATTATTATTCAATCATACGGTGCAATATTTGTGACTTTTGAAATGAATGTGTAAATTATTTAATTGGTAAACGTATGCAAATTTTTACGTTAATATTATATTAAAATTAGTTTTCTTTTATATAATAGTTGTTTAATATCACTTTTATAATTTTTTTTATATTTCATAAGTCTGAATAATAAATTATTGTATTGTTTTTAATATGTATATAATTTATGAAATATAGTTTATAAACAATTCATTCATGTATCACACGGGGTCAGACACTAGTATATAATATTGAAGAACCTTAAACAATAGATATTATGACATAAGGTGCAACCTGGTTAATTCTGCATTAAATAAATTTATTTAAAAATAAAAATAAAATAATGTATATATAATATTTAAGAATCTTAAACAATAAATATTATGCCACACATGTAACCAAATAAATTCTGCATTAAATACATCTATTTATTTAAAAATAAAAAATAAAATAAACAAAGTTAAAATATAGATAATTAAAATAATTAGATTTTTAATATTTCAAAGCATGGAATATTTTACCCTAATCATTAATTTTTTAAAAAATAGAAATGAAAAATTTCAGATGTTATGAAGAAAAAAGGAAGAACAAAAGATTACTTGCAACCAAGTGCCATCTCTGTGAAATTTATGCATCGTTTCTTGTCACAACACCCATACTTTGGATTACATAACAAATTAATACTTGTAACTCAAAAACTAGAACCAAGATTCATTACCTCTTTGTTTTGGCCTTTACATTAATTATATTTTCATCCAAACAGAGAAAGCATGAATATTCAATTTAGATTTCTATTTTCAATTCCACATTACTACTTGTTGAAAAAGCTTGAACAGATAACAATATTTTAGCTTAACAAACAGATTTCTCAAAATCCTTACATTGTAAAATCAGAGGCAACAAGCAAATAACAAAGAGAAAGAAAAGAATATAACATAAAGTGTGCAAAGCATTGTCCTTAAGGGTTTATTTATGCCCTACCCGGAGCTAAGCTTGATGGAGATGGTGTTAATGAAGAAATCCCCCAAGATTAGATGTGAGTCTCTTGAGCATCAGACCACACCACATTTTCAGTATAATGAGCCGCACAATTCTTTGATGATGAAAAATGCACGTAAAGTATGGCTAAACCTTTGTGTAGGTAAGAATGCGCACGAGAACAGGGGTTGAATTGTATTTTGCCTTTTAAATTTCTTTCCCTATTTTACATATGAAAAACTCAATCAATATACTATCAAGCAATGAGCTTGAAGTGCAGCAGAAATAGTGTTGTAACTTCAAAAAGTGTACTTTCTGAACTAGATATGAAATGAATGCGTGAAAGAAAGTTTTCTCGAAATGACTTAGTAAATGAACCAAATTAGGAAATAAAATAAGAGATGAAGGAGAAGAGAGATACTGCTCAAGAGTTTTTATACTGGTTTAGCCAACCTGCCTATATCAAGTTCTCAACAACCATTGAGTTCCACTAAACCTTTCTCTCACCAGAGAAAGAACAAAGATAGTCTTTTAATAGCCTTTCCAAGCTCTCATCAATGACCAGTAAACAAACCTTACTGTCACAAACCAAGTAGTTATTCATCAGTCTCTTCAAGCTGAATTGAGTAGTCTTTGACTAGCCTCTCCAAGCTAAACCGAGTCTTTGACCAGCCTCTTCAAGCTAAATCGTGATCAGTAAAACACCTTTACTCTGGCATTGCAAATAGTCTTTGACTTGCAAGCTAATTCACACCGATCAATACTATATCGAGGTTACAAAGGTTTGTGTTTGGGTTTGCAACTCAAACTAACCTACACTCAAGTTTTCTTAAGATTTATAGTGAAGGGCCTAGGATAACTTGAATTATTTCTTTCCTTTTATTCTTTCATGGAAGAATGTATGAACAATAAAGGAACAGAGAAAGAAGATTTTTACAAACCAAGAAAAATGATTACAAGAAGTAATGAGCATTACAAGAAAATGAAAGCTCAACATCTCTATTTATAGTTGATCTTCCTTGTAACTGCTGCCTTTGATCAGATCTCCAAGTGACACGTGTTAACCATCCATCTGTGTCTTGGAAAAACAATCTAGAAGAGTAGCCTGTTTGTTTATCAGAGCAAATGCAAAAGCAGGTGGAAGGTTAGGGTTTTTGATTTCCCTTTAGAAACTACTCTTATTTTCTAAATGTGGTTTCTAAACTCTTTCTTCTAGTAGCTGGGTAGTTGACTACGAAGGAAAAAGAGATACTACACCAGTTCTGACATTGGGTTTTGATTTTTCAAATTTAAATTTGAATTTCAAATTTCCCTTCTTCAGCACACTGTTTCACTATTAGTGAACTTTCTGAAGTGCAGTATCATTTCCTTGATAATTCTTTGATCTTATTGTCTTCAATCAGAGCTTGTTTGATGAACGAATCATCATGACTGTGATGATTGAAGATAGTAGAACACTTTGGCTTTAGTATTTGATTGATATCTTTATTTTTAGGTGTACTTTCTGAAATCCAGTGCTACTTTCTAAAGTCTTGAATCTTGGTTTCTTGTACTTGTTGCTTTTCTTCAATCGTTAGGCATTTTAAGCTCATATTTTGGACATAATTATCACTTTCATTTAGTTCATATCTTTTAAAATGAGATTAAGCACGTTTGCACATGTGAAGTGAAATTATTCTCACTTAAATAAGCCTTGTTATGCTAATAATAGAGCCTGTTTACTTCTTCAAGAAACTCAAGATAAATGTTAGTCATAATTCAAAGAATTTTCTTTGAATTGGTTTTGTTGTCATTCAAAACTCATTAAAGCTTCTTGGAAGAGTTTTGGAGCTAACAATCTCCCTCTTTTTGATGATGACAGATCAATTTAAAGAAAATCTCTTGAAGAGATATTGAAAGAAATATTACTAGTATAGTGTGATAATTAATATTCTTTCAACTTATCACCAAAGTGATTTTCAAGAAGTTCTTTTCTTAAGGCATGATATGAATGAGAAAAATATTTTATAGCCTTAAATGACTTAAATAATAGCTGTTGTTATTTTTTAGGAAGATTTGAACTAGCTTAGAGTACTCTTCTGAAAGATATTAGAGCAATATGTCAAAGGAAATATCGATTGAGCTTTGTTCACACAAGCAGTTTAATTTTTAGTCATAAAACAAACTTTTTGAAGATCCATGTGCTTAAATAATTAACAAGAAATACTTGTGATATATTATCTTGGTTAATCCTTTTATCCAGCACTTCTTTATCCAAACATATTTTTCAAAAGAAACAAATGCTCATGTTTATATATATATATATATATATATATATATATATATATATATATATATATATATGAGAGATGTATTAGAGCATTTTGAGCAGACAGAACAAAAGATTAATATGCAGCATCTGATGCTTAAAGAAACATTAAAAAGAAAACAGTACATACTTCTCTAGGTTTCTGAAGCTCAATAAGGATCAGTCCCTAGTTAAATCAGAGCAAGAGCAATATTGAGCATATATAAAGAGTTTTAGAAAAAAAAGATTCTTCACATATGTATCAGAGTATATAGAGAGAGTTAAGAAAGTCTTTACATAGGCATTAGAGTATGGATTTTTGTAAATCAATTACTAAAAAAAATGTCATGCTCTTCAAGTACACTTGCACACAACACATAACAAATTATCAACAAAACATGTATCAGAGCATTAATAAGTCATGTATCAAAGCTTGTTGATAAGTTATGTATCAAGGCATTAGATGCATTTTTAACTATAGTATGAACAGATAAAGAGATATCAAAGCAATTTATTCATAGTAAACAAAAACAGAAATTTAATATCAGATGCAAGAAAATGTATTAGAGCAAAAACAAAAATTTAATACTAAGTTATAATAGAAGAATCAGAGCAATTATAAACAAAAAAGAAATTGTTCTTAAAACAGCAAAAATGTAGATGGAGAGAAATAATAATAATATCTCTGAATAGCTCCCCCTCAGCATTCTCCCCTATTTTTCTCAATAAAAGATTTTCTTCTCTTTTTCTTCTCCCTTCTTTTGTTATCAACAAAAAAAGGTGTGTTGGAATCCAAGAACACCATCATGAGCCCCTGCACCTAATTTCACGAAGAATGTCCTGAGAAGTTTGAAGAATTTGAAATAGGAGTTCTTCATGATGTCGGAGTTGGGTAGCCTGCTCAATATTTGTGGCTTCAACTCGATCTACCTTAGCAGCAATTTCTCTAAGATGTCTCAAAGTAAATTTGTCAAATGGAGAGCTTGTTGGAGGCTCGATTGACGATTGATAAGGTAGATTGTTAGGTGCAGATGTTGATAGAGTAGTTTTCGGAGATGGCTCAGGAATGTCTAGAAGTACAGTATCTCCAAACTTAGGCAATTCAACCTGTGTTTTAACATGTGCAATATCAGGAGGTGGAGATGATGGCATGTTAGTATCAGAGGTGGCAGGAGCAGAAGAAGGCTCAGGAATAGAAGCGATAACAGTTTCAAGCATTTGAGCCGATGCAAAAGTAGTAACTTCTTGAACCAGAGGAGCTTCAGCCTCAGATATCCTATCTTTTTCTTCCTCTACTAGAGTAATGTGGATGGAGGATGAAGGATGAGAGCTAATTCTGGTTCATTTGCTTCTTCAGCATGCTCTTCGATGATGGGTTCTATCAAAGCACTTAGCCTAGCCTTTTCACTCCTTAGCACGTTGTCCTCTCCTTCAAATGAAGAAGTTTCTACTTATTCTTCTCCTCTTACTTCTTTTTCTTCTTCTTTTTCATTGGAGTCAGTGACAATGACTTGATAGCCAACCTCTTGATATTTTGTGACCTCCTTCATCAGTATGGAGATTCTTGATTCATGTATAGGCATCTATTTGCACTTTAGCCAAATGTCTTTCCTACTAATGACTTTCACTAGTTTGGATGCCATATGAATTTCTTGAGAAGCATTGATGAGAATGGAAAGGTCAGTGTGCTTAGTACAAATGCTGAAACTTGCACTAACTGGGAATAGAAGGTGGTAACCATCCCTGTGAATATTCGGTCATTGAGATTGAGAAACCCTTCTTATTCTTAGAAGGCAATGACCTCTAGTAGAATGAGGACTTGAGCCATCAGCTCCTATCTCAACTTCTTCCTAAGAGCTACTGGTCATAGAGAGAAATTTTTAGCATAGTGCTTTTGGTGATGAGTTTCATTAAACATGAGAAGTGTTCCCATGTTAGCAATACGTTCGTCGAAATGCTTGCCTTCAACCATTGAAGAAACAAAGGGTATGTGTACAAAGAAGAGATAAGGGGATGAAGTAAAGGATTGAATCTTAAGAGGATTTTGGGTAATGATGAGAGAAATGTAGAAGTTTCAGTTGCAGGAAGGAGGGTTTGAAAAATGGAGGTAGCAGTTACAGAGAAGAGAGTAGGAGAAAAGATGAAATAGTTCAGTTCGCTTGTTTGAGGTTGAAGACAAAGGTAAAATGTGATGTGTGAAGAATGGAAGTTATTTAAGTGATGTGACATATCTGACCAAAAGTGAAGCGACGTGAGAGAGAGAAACTCAAAAATATGGAAATTATCCCACCTTTTCATTCTTCTTCAGAAAGAGTGATTTTTGACTCTTAAGAGCACTTTATGAAGAGCTTACTTTCTGAGCTTCACTAGTCACTTTCTGAGCTGTTAGAGACTCATCACATACTCATCATAAGCTTATATCCATGTACTAAATTCAATGACCTATATGTTCTTCATTTTCTGATCCTCACCTCTTCTTTCTAATCATCCTGTCTTCTTTTTGAACATGCAAATTGGAATTTTGATCTTCAATTCGATACGTGGTCTTGCAAATAGAGTTCTTCATTTGAGCTTTAGTTTGGAATCATGGAGAGAGAGAGTACCTAGATATGTTTGTATATGAATGCTTATGCAGATTTGAAAACCATTAAAAACCATTAAGTTTAAGAGCTTTTTCAAAACACAAAACGATCTTCAGCAAATGGTTTTGTGAATATATATGACACTTGGTCATTTGTATTCACAAATATTAACTCAACATCTCCTTTTTGGACATGATAATGGATAAAATGATGTTAAACATCTATATGCTTGGATCTAGAATGCTGGATAGGATTCTTTACAAGATTAATAGCACTATTGTTATTAGAGATATGGATTTTGGAATATCTCAAGTGATAATCTTCCAACTTGTTCCTTATCCACAGCATCTCGATGCAGCAATTCACAACAGCTACATATTCATCCTCAGAATTCTCATAACAACATTTAAGTGTGATTGCTTTGGGTTGATTGAAAGCTAGCACAAATTCACACACTTAATTGAATGTCTGGTCTACTGGCTATAAGGTACAGTAGTGAACTAATCATTCCACGATAATTACTTTCTAAAACTCTTTCACTATTCTCATCAGCATCATGATTTGAGATGGATGCATAGGGATACTCAGTGGTTTAGCATGATCTATATTAAATTTCTTCAAAAGCTCTTTTGTATATTTTTCTTGATGGATTGGGACTCCTTCTTTTTGCTGTTTTATTTGCAAACTGAGGAAGAATTTGATTCACCCATCATGCTCATCTCAAATTCACTTTACATTAATTTTTAAAAATTTTCACTAAGAGAGTGATCAATAATGCCAAATATAATGTCATCAACATATATTTGAACTATTAGAAAGTTATTAGTTTGTTCAAGAGTAAAAAGAGTAGTATCAACTTTACCTTTCTTGAATTCATTCTTCAGTAAGAAGATGCTTAGTCTATTGTACCAAGCTTGAGGAGCTTGTTTCAGACCATAGAGAGCCTTTGTTAGCCTGAAGACATGGTTGGGAAAGTATTCACTCTCAAATCTAGGAAGCTACTTCAGATATACTTCCTCAGTGCGGAATCCATTTAAAAATGCAGACTTAATGTCCATTTGGTAGAGAATGAATCCTTTGAAGGCAGCAAAAGCAAGTAGCATTTTAATGGATTCAAGTCGAGCTACTGGTGCAAAAGTTTCATCATAATCAATTCCCTCTTGTTGATTATAGTCTTATGCAACCAATCTTACTTTGTTCCCAATAACTTTTCCAGCTTCATTAAGCCTATTCCTAAACACCCATTTTGTACCAATAATGGTCTTTCCTTTTGGTCTTTCAATAAGAGTCTAGGCTTTGCTTTTCTGGAATTGGTCCAGTTCTTCTTACATAGCTTCCACCTAACTTTGATCACTGAAAGCCTCTTCAATGCATGGTGGAGATAAAAATGCAATTTGGCATACTTCTAAGGGATGATATGGTTCCACATCCTTGGAAATGTCTCCAAGAACTCTATTATGAGAAACTGCCTTCAAATTAGAAACTCCTTTGTAGTTTCTATGACTTTGAGGTTCTTCAGCTTCTTCTTCATCTTCAGATTGCTCTTCTTTATGTTCAAAACTCTCACTTTCTAATAGCTTTGGAGTTTTGAGCAAGTTTTCTGAAGTGCTTATGCTCTAGAGCATACGTTCTGACGTTTTGGCTTTCGTTATTTTGCTATCAGAAGTACCTTTTTGGTTTAATTTTTTAAAACTTTCTTCCAAATCCAGATCTTCGAGATCATCAGCAAGATCTTTCTTGAACTCTTTGAACTTGATATAAATAGTTTCTTCCACGCATAGCATTCTCTTATTATATACCCTGTAGGCTTTAGAGATAAAAGGATAGCCTAGAAAAATACCATAATCAGATTTAGGATCAAACTTTGCAAATTTTTCCTTGGTGTTAAGAATAAAACATGATGATCCAAAAATGTGAAAATATGAAATGTTGGATTTTCTACCTTTTCATAGCTCATAAGGGGTTTCCTTAGGGATTGGTCTTAGAAAGATTCTATTTTGTATGTAGTAAGAGGTATTTACAGTCTTTGCCCAAAAACCTTTTGATAAATCATTATCTAAAAGCATTGTTCTGGCCATCTCCTGCAAACTTTTGTTTTTCCTTTCAACTACCCTATTTTGTTGGGGAGTTCTAGGTGTGAAAAACTCATGAAGGATGTCATGATTTTCACAAAACTATTAAAAAACATGATTATCAAATTCTTCTCCATGATCAGATCTGATAGAGTTGATTTGGAAATCTTTTTCTATACAAATACGTTTTGAAAAAATTTTGAATCTTTCAATCACCTCATTCTTAGAAGCTCGAAAGATAACCCATGTAAATCTGGAGTATTCATCCACTATGACAAGACAATATCTCTTTCCAGCAAGGCTTGTAATCTTGGTTAGTCGAAAGAAATCCATATGTAAAAGCTCAAGTGGTCTAGTGGTTGAAACCATATGCTTATTATGGAAAGAAGCTTTGGTTTGCTTACTTTCCCACAGAAATCATAAGTTGAGTCCTTGTCAAATCTGATTGTTGAAGGCCTTTAACAAGCTCTTTCTGAGATAACTCAGAAATAAGTTTCATATGAGTATGCCGAAGCTTCTTATGCCATAACCATTTATCATCTATGAAGGATGTGAGACATTTTACATTTTGATCTCTTAGATCATCCAAGAATAACACATGTGTTATCATGCCTCTTACCAGACAGTATAACTTGTCCAGAAGTGGGACTAACTAACTTACATGCATGAGCATTAAAGACAACATTAAAGCCTTGGTCACAGAATTGGATAATCTTAATAAATTGTGAGCTAGATCATCAATAAGCAAGACATCTGGAATTTGGTGAGAATAATCCTTACCAAAATTTCCTATGCCTGTGACCTTACCCTTACCTCTATCAGCAAATTTTACTTATCCAGAATTTTTGGGTTGCAAATTTCTAAACCATATTTTAGATTCAAACATATGGCTCGAGCAGCCACTGTCCATGTACCACTTATTGTCAGGTTCCACATGTGTTCTCAGACAGACCTATAACAAACACAATTTTTATTTTAGGAACCTAGATTTTCTTGGGTCTTGTTGAGTTAGTCAAAGACGAGGGTTTTCCAACCTTTTCGACAGACTTCTTTTTCATGAAGCGTTTGTTTTCTTAAAATAGAAAGTACAAGAAGCCTTGTTCTTTACTTTCTTAAGGAGGGTTAGTTTTCCTTTCTCATCAAACTCATTTTCATATCCCAACCTGATCTTCTAAAAATATGGCCGTTGACCTCCAAGCATTGGATCAAAATTCCTTGATCTATTCACTATTTTTTCTAGGTCAGATTTAAGAAGCTTTGAAGTTTTTTCAAGTTCAAAGATGACCTTCTGAGTGTTTTCATTTTTACTAGCAACTTCAGATTCTAAGGCATTGAATTTTATATTTAAAATTCTGTTTTCTTCTTTCAATTCTTCTTTTTCAAGCTTTAGATTCTCAGCTTCTGTCTTGGCCATTTTAAGTTCTAAAATAATTATCTTATGTTCTTTTTTTCAGGTTGAGATAGTGTGAAGAAAGAGTTTGAGATTTTTCAAGCAGTTCTTCATATAAGGATAAGAGTTCATTGTAGGAAAGATCAGAGTTTGTATTGTTTACCTTACGTTCACTTTCTGATGAATATCCATCTCCTCTTGATCTTCCAATCCTTCCTTTTTCTTCCTCAGATGTGGCCATCATGCCTTTCTTCTTGGCACGAACTTCTTTTGTAGGCCTTTGAGTCTAGGACATTCTGGTTTGAAGTATCCTTTCTCCTCACAGTTGTAGCAAGTGATACCTTCAGGCTTTGCCTTGTCTTTTCTATCTTCCTCGAGGTTGATGTCCCTTCTTCTCTTTATCTTGCCTCTCTAGGCGTTGGACATTTTCCTTACCAAGATGGAAAGCTCATTTTCATCTTCTTCTTTTGTCTCATCATCAGTTTCTTCCTCTTCATTAGAGGTTTCAGCAACTTTCATTATCTTATCTTTGTTTGCCTTTCAATGAGACAACTTTAATGCCATGGACTTTTTCTTCTTAGTGGATCCACTATGCATTTCAAAAAGCACTACTTCATGGCTTTTAAGTAATCCAATAAGTACATCCAAGCTGAGAGTTTGAAGGTCTTTTGCCTTAGTAATGGCTGTGACCTTAAGCAGCTATTTGGTAGGGAGGCTTCGTAAGATTTTTCTAACCATTTCCAAGTTAGAGTATCTCTTGTCTAATCCCTTTAATTGGTTTATGATATGCATAAACTTTGTGGTCATTTCATCAATATTCTCTTGATACGTCATTTTGACATTTTGTATTGATGAACCAATATGCTAATCTTAGTTTCTTTCACTTGATCAGTGCCTTCGTGCAGCATGTGCAATCTATCCCATATTTCTATTACCGTGTCACAAGCAATAATTTTGTCATATTCAGCTTTGCTTAGTGTACACGTGAGTCAGTACTTAGTTTTTGAGTTCAATTGAACTTTGGCCTTGTGTTACTCTATCCACCTATTCCAGGGAACTTCTCTTGATGCTGAGGGTGCACCATTTGTTCATGGAACTTCCTCCATTATAACATAGTTTTCTTCTTGTATGATTTCCCAAAAATCAATACTTATATATTTTATAAACAACTCTATTCTATCTAGCCAGTAGGCATAATCTCCACCATCAAAGAATGGCTATTTATTAATGGAGTGTCCTTCAGCTATGTGAATATTTTGTGCCATTTGTCCTTAGGATCTTTGTCTTCTGCAGTCGTTAGAGTGCTCAACCCATTAGAGGCCAAGCTCTGATGCCATTTGTAGGTTAGAATGCACACGAGAAGAAGGGTTAAATCGTGCTTTGCCTTTTCTTTCCCTGTTTTACTTTTGAAAAACTCAATCAATATGCTATCAAGCAATGAGCTTTAAGTGCAGTGAAAACAACGCTAGTTAATTTAGAAAGTGTACTTTCTGAACTAGATATGAGATAAATGCGTGAAAGAAAATTTTTCAAAAATGACATAGCAAATAAATCAAATCAGGAAATAAAATAAGAGATGAAGGATAAAAAATATTGCTCAAGAGTTTTTACATTGGTTCGGCTAACCTGTCTATATCCAGTTCTCAACAACTGTTGAGTTTTACTAAACTTTTCTCTCACCAGAGAAATAACAAAGATAGTCTTTCAATAGCCTTCTCAAGCTCTCACCAATGACTAGTAGACAACCAATAATGTCACAAACCAGGTAGTTATTCATATCCTGTTCATGCTGAACTGAGTAGTCTTTGACCAGCCTCTCCAAGCTAAATCGAGTAGTACCAGCTTCTCCAAGCTAAATCATGATCAGTAAAACACCTTTACTGTCGCGTTGCAAGTAGTCTTTGACTAGCCTCTCCAAGCTAACTCACATCAATCAGTACTAGCTCGAGGTTACAAAAGTTTGTGTTTGGGTTTACAACTCAAAGTAACCTACACTCAAGTTTCCTTAAGATTTATAATGAAGGACCTACGATAACTTGAATGACTTCTTTTCTCCTATTCTTCCTTGGAAGAACTTATGAACAATGAAGGAATAAAGAAAGAAGATTTTTACAAACCAAGGAAAATGATTACAAGTAATGAGCTTTACAAAAAGATAAAGGAGAAATTTTTGTAGAGTTTTTGCTCTTTTGTTCAGCGTCAGTATCTTTTTCTTTGAAAGCATAACATCTTTATTTATAATTAGTCTTTTTTGTGACTATTGCCTTTGATTAGGTGTCGAAGTGATACGTGTTGATCATCCATTTGTGTCTTGGAAAAATAGTCTAGAAAAGTAGCATGTTTGTTTGTGTAAGCAGATACAAAAGCCACTAGAAGGTTAAGGTTTCTGATGTCCCTTCAGAAACTACTCTTACTTTCTAAACATGGTCTCTGAACTCTTTCTTCTAGAAGCTAGAGCAGTTGATTGTGAAGGCAAAAAAGATGTCACACCAGTTTTGACATTATATTTTGACTTTTCAAATTCAAATTTGAATTTTAAGTTTCCCTCCTTTTCTTGAACAGTGCACTATTTCACTATAAGTGAACATTCTGTAGTACGTTCTTGATGATTCTTTGATCTTGTCTTCAATCAGAGCTTGTTTGATGAACAAATCATTACGAGTATGATGATTGAAGATAATAGAACACTTTGGCTTCAATATTTGATTGATATCTTCATTTTAGGTGTACTTTTTAAAGTGCAATACTACTTTCTGAAGTCTTGAATCTTGATTTCTTGTACTAGTTGCTTTTCTTCAATCGTTACGCATTTTAAGCTCGTATTTTGGACATAATTATCACTTTGATTTAGTCAATATCTCTTAAAATGAGATTAAGCATGTTTGCACGTGTAAAGTGAAATTATTCTCACTTAAATAAGCCTTGTTATGCTAATGATAGAGCCTGTTTACTTCTTCAAGAAATTCAAGACAATTCATTCTTCAAAGAATTTTCTTTGAATTGGCTTTGTTGTCATTCAAAACTCATTAAAACTTCTTGGAAGGGTTTTGGAGCTAACACTTTTTGGGTGAACAGAAGAAGAAGAAGCAAAAGCAGTAAAGAGGAAGAACAAGAAGAAGAGTACTTGAAAATGAAGTATAAAGCATTTGTTTTTTGTGTTTTTGGTCTGGGATGATGGGTTATTTATTGGGCTCAAATGGTAACAAATAAAGTAGATAGTACCTTGGTGCACAATGGCTATTACCTAGGTACACTAGTTGTTAGTCGTATTCGAGTACGCGAGCAAAAATCTGAAGAGGTACTCAAGTATGCTAGTTCTCGTATTCAAGTACGCAAACAACAAAATTATTTTTCTTTTTCAGAAATTAATTTCCAAAAAAGGATAAAATGGCTTCCAAGCCCATACATGCACGAATAGGACATGACAAAATGGGGCGTGGCGTGCATGTGTATTTCTTTTATGTAGCCCTAATTAGTCTACACTACTACCTCACTACCATAAGTATCTACTTGTTGGAAACAACCATATCTAAAGCTCTTTTAGGATACTTACCCAAGCAATGTGGGAATTATTCCCTATACAAAAACACTAGATTCATGCTAAGGTTGAAACACACATAGACCCATAAAATATAGCAATCCTCCACATGTTTTAAACTTAGTGGAATAACTCAGAATGTTGTGCATTAGTGTTGTATCTCCAAAGGATTTGAGCTTCACCGTAGGTGTGTTGGATTTTTTGAAATTTAAATTATATATTTCAAAAGGTTTATTATTTATCTACTCATTATTTTTTTTTATAATCAGTGTTGAAATGACCAATTATTCAAAACTAAAGATTACAAATCTTTTTCAAAGTGAATTATGTGATTAAATAAAATTGATATTATATTATTATTACTAATAGAACATCATGATTGGCTTCCAAAATTTATGTGTGTGGATATACTAGTCACTAATACCAATTGTAACTTATCATGTTTTTCCTCTATCCTTAATTCTGTTTTAAGTAAAATGTTCTGAATGTTTTAAGACAAAAGTCATTGATTTTGTTTTGATATATTACTATTAACTACTATCATCAAATTTTGTTTCCTTTCTATTAAAAAGGATATTGTGGTCTTGTTTTATATGGATATATACATATTTTTTTCTTGATATAATACTTTTATACTATTATTCTGTTTTTGGGTTATCAATCAAAACATATCTGCAATTGTAGTTCTTAAGTTCCTACTTAATTCCGGAAGAATTTGTATATCTTGGGGGATTTCTACACTATCATAGAATAATCCTTAGAGATAGTGCACCATAAGCCTTAGGGATTAACATGTCTTTTCCTTTTTAGTTTCTTATTTTGCAGGATTAGAGATTATTTTATAACTACCTTAAGGATTATAGCTCACGTTGTTGAAAATGCTAATGATGACATTCCCATTATGAACAATGTCACACCATAGCCTTCTGTCACCTACACTCGACCATTACTAACATCTCTAAAATAGAAAGTCAAAACTTGAAGAGATGGCAAGATTGAGTTTTATCTGTCTTGGACTTGCATGGAGTAGTTGATGCTTTGGAAAGTCCCAGGGTTGATACATCAGCTGAGCCAAAGAAAATGGAACATTGGGTTAATTCAAATAAAGTTTGTAGATATATTATTTTATCTACTCTATCTAATGAATTTTTTGATGTTTATTCTCTTATAAGGAAGCAAAGGCAATTTGGGAGTCCATGATTCTAAAGCACATAGCTGAAAATGCAAGGAAACAAAAGTTCATGACTGGTAACTACTACTGGTGGGAAATGACAGATGATAAGGATATTCGAGATCAAGTCAACGAGTATCACAAATTGTTAGAAAATTTGAAGGCAGAAAACATCCAACTACAAGATGAATTCATAACTAGAATGCTCACTGAAAACTATAGTCATGGAAAGACTACAAGCAATAGTTGAAACATAAAAGCAAGCTACTTTTTCTGATCGAATTGATCAAGCATATAATTATAGAGGATACAAACAGAAAGGAGATTAAGGAAGCAAGAGCAAAGGCATTGGCGGCAAGAGCATATATGGTTCAAGCCCACAAGAAAAAGGTACAATGGTGGAAAATTTAATTCTGATTACAATAAATCGAATTTTGTTCCAAGAATTTCTTATCCCACTTTCAAAGGAAGTGGAGGTTATTATGTGTGTAGAAAACTAGGACATCTTGCTCCACAGTGTTGTAAGAAAGTAACCACGATTCGAAATGAGATCCATCCTAAACCAAGGGCTAACTTGGTTGAAGGAGATGATATAATTGTTGTGGTTGTCTCTCAAGTATTACTGATGGCCAGTGTGATGATTGGGTGGTGGACTCTGGGACTACTAGGCACGTATGTGCTAATAGGAATGCTTTTACCTTTTAGACTTCTGTGGGAGATGGAGAAGAACTTATGTATCTTGGTGATTCTAGAACTGCAATAGTTTTAGGAAAAAGGAAAGTTCTTCTAAAGCTTACATACAGCAAAATTCTAGCTTTGAATGATGTTCTACATGTGCCTAGCATAAGGGCAAATTTGGTTTCTATGGCCCTACTAGGAAAGGTTGGTGTCAAGATATCTTTTGAATCTGACAAAATTATCATGACAAAGAATAATATGTTCATTGGAAAAGGCTATTGTAACCAATGACTATTTGTATTAAATGTTTCAGAAATAATAAATTGAAATGCATTTTCTTTTGCTTACTTGTTTGTTTTATGAACATGTTTAGATTAAATTGTTTTAGTGCACTAGTTTACATTTGTGCAAAGTTATAGAAATTATTGTATTTTGAAAAATTATATATATTTCCAAAAGGTAAAATAATAATAATAATAATAATAATAATAATGATGATGATGATGATGATGATGATGATGATAATAGAAGATTTCCATTGATAAGCAATCTTCCTTATTTTGCAAGATTTATCACATCAGTGTCTTGTTTTTTTTTTAATTGCCAAGAATTAATATTCTATCGTCATCTTGTTATTTGTGCTAGTTTTAAGAGACTTCAAAATTATTTGGAAATTGTTTTACGATCATCATATTACTTTATAATTACTATTGATATTCTATAGCAACCTGTGTTTGTAGGATCTTTAGATATTAGAGTTATATTGAGATCAGATAAATTAGTGTAACATTATAATTATGTAATCTATTAAATAGTACTTAATATTACCATTAATACAAAATAATCTATTAATATATTTTACATACTACTGTAAGTATCAATTTTTTTTTTGTATGCCTTTAATTCTAATTTATACCCTTCTACATTGATATACATATGAATAAAGCAAGTGTATTAAAATTATAAAAAAGTGTGATAGTGTAATCTCTAAAGCAATATGTTGAAAAAATAATCAAAATAAAAATAAGATTTGATGTCAAATATGACTATGTTGCCCAATTTGAGTTTATATTGATTAGTCTATTTTATCTTCTGAATTTCATGTTGTGTGTAAATTAAGTAGATATACAAAATATCCTAACAAAGAGTGTTGTAGATCAATAAAATTTCAAGGAGATATTATACATCTTGGTTTTTATTGAGGGATATCCTAATATACTTGGAGAGTACTCTGATGACAATTTGATCAATGATTTAGAAGAGACTAAATCCAAAAGTGGATTTATTTTACCATTGGTGTAATGTCACTTAGAAATCATCCAAGCAGACATGAGGTTAAGATATGATGTGATAAAGCAGCTGCTAAGATTAGAAGGAGTTATATCCATGGAATATATGAATTTTTATAAAAGCCACATTAAGGAGAATGAGACTTAAGCCAATATGAAAATTATCAGTGATGGGAACCCAATCTTTGTGAATAGAGATCATAGGAATAAGATTCACATGGGTAATAACAAGTTACTTGTTAGTTCTAGCTAGCACTTTATATGTCTCTTCCTATGGTGTGAAAAATATGAGTTGTGCTAAACTGCATATATGTGAGGGTAAGCTAAATGCTATTAATGAACTTCATAGCCCTTATGTGGGTCGTATATAAAGTGGAATATACACTTGATGAAAATCACTTATATAAGTGTAAGAGTGGAGCCACTCCTATCAGATTGTGGCTAAATCTCTATAGCACTCTTGAACCACCAAGCACGAGCATGGCCAAAAAGCGCAAAACAACGTTAACAATGATGGTGATATGTTTTGCGGGTGTAAATGTGATCAGATAGGAATCTAAGTTATTCAAACAAATGTTTGGTTCATAGAAGTAGACAAAACTTCAACAATACATTGTAATTTAAAGTCTTTTCTATCTCAGTCTGGTTCATAGTCCAAAAGACATCATATTCAAAACATTTTCACCCATGTATAACCCATGGTTTTATTTATTTATTTATTTTTAAAGGAAAAACCTTTTGAAATACGTGGAAGATTGTTGGATTTTTTTTTAAATTTAAATTATATATTTCAAAAGGGTTATTATTTATCTAATCTATATTTTTTTATGATCAGTATTGAAATGACTAATTATTCAAAACTAAAGATTACAAATCTTTTTCACAGTGAATCATGTGATTAAATAAAATTGATATTATATTATTATTAATGGAGCATCATGATTGGTTTTATAAATTTGTGTTAGGATATACTAATCACCAATTCCAATTGTAACTTATCATGTTTTTACTCTATCTTTAATTCTACTTTGAATAAAATATTATTCTTTTAAGACAAAAAATATTGATTTTGTTTTGATATATTACTATTAACTACTACCATTTAATAACCATAAAAGTGATATATATGACCGTTTGTTTCCTTTCTATTACAAAGGATATTGTGGTCTTGTTTTATACGGATACATACATATTTTTTCTTGATATAATACTCTTATCCTATTATTTTATTTCTAGGTTATCAATTAGAACATATTTGCAATTGTAGTTCTTGAGTTCCTGGTTAATTCTAAAATATCATGCTATATATTGGGGGATTTCTGCACTGTGACAAAATAATCTTTATGTAAGGCCTCGATTTTTCTGTCTGAGAAGAAAATAACCAAAATGCCCCTGAGGTCATTTTCTGTCCGGAATTCGAGGAAAGCCATCCCGGCCATCCTCGGAGGGCCGACTCAATGTTTGAAGGGGATTGGATGATCCTTGAGTGATTTCAAAAACGAAATCTCATTTTCTGCAGTTTCGGGTCAAAATGACCAAAATACCCCTATAGCGTTTTTACGCAGGTAAAGGTGCCGTTTGAGCCTGAAACTTTCCCTGAATGTTTGAAACAATGTTTTTATATGTTTAAAAGCATCTATTTAAGTACTGGTGGCCCCGGGTAGTTTTTGTGCAAAATTATGATTTTACCCCTGGAATAGTGTTTTTGAGCTTAATGACGTAATTCAGCAAACCTAAGCAATATTAGGCTCTAATCGAAGATTAATTAATTTTCATAATTAATCTAGAGTCAAAATAAGCTATTAAAATTAATTAGAACCTAAAATTTCTTAGATTAAACTTAAATCTCTTTTTAAAAACTCAAGATTCTAATCTTGGAATCTTGAATAGTATTTTCTCTTTCCAATTCCTTACATCATGGAATTGTGTCTAGAGTTATTTATGGACTAAAATGAATTTATAACTCACTAATGATGCAAGACCACTCCTTAAACATGTCTTGACAACCTTGACTACCCATTTTCTCACCTAAACACTTTCTTACAAATTCCTAATCTTAATCCTAATCAAAGATACACCTAAACACAACTCTAAACCATAATTAAAATGCAAGAAATCCTCCCCCATGGCTGATGCATGTTTCGGCCATCCTTCCCCCAATTTCATCACATGTTGATTTATTTCTCACTCAAAAAACCATGCTTGACCCATACTTGCACCCATACTTGAACCCATACCTAGCCATGCTTTCCACCATGCCTTGAACCATGCCTTGGAGAAGATATTTTTCTCCTCCTTATGGTTGTAAATGGCTGAAGCCATTCCCTCCCCAAACACCCCTCGTTTGTTTAATTTCTCTATAAATAGCATGCTTGGGTGAACTTGCATCATTTTGGGTTAATTTGCTAAGTGTAAGTTTTCAAAGAGCACTTCAAAGTTTTCTTTTTCTCTCAAAGTTCAAGTGTCCAAGTTCTTCATCCTCTTCACTTATCTCAACCTCCAATCACTTGGTAGGGATTTTCTTTCAAGTGTTTCTTTCATTTAAGTTCTTAATCTAGTTATGTGTTTTATGGTTTCTCTTGAATCTTTTGGAACTTCTTTTCTTCTTCTCTTCCTTTTCCATTTTCGGCCTTGAGCCCTTGAAAACAAAGGAATGAGAGCTTTATGATGAAGGTTTCATGATGATGTTCATCATTTGAATAACTTCTAAAGCTTGATCTTTGTTCTTGAGTTAAAAATGTTTATAGTTCTTTCTTTCTTGAACCTTGAAATCTTTAACTTTGATGATGTTTTAAAATGGTTACGTGAACTCAATGATGAGGACCCATGGTGTCAATGTTAATACATCATCAAGATCATGGTCTCTAGAGTTTCAAAATGGTTCTTTCTTGCTCTTAAGTTTTGGTTTCTTTCCTTTTCTTTTCTCTAAAATTTTCGGCCAACAATTGATTGGATGAACCCTCATGGTAGCTTGATGATGAGAGTTCTAGTTGGTGACTTTATGTTCACCATAAAGAAATCTCTAAAGCTTGAGTTTTCATAAAGGTGTTATAAAGTTCATTTATGGTTATATTTTTAAGGAATGTTATCTTGAGTTCTAAGAACTCTAGACCTCACTTTATCTTGTCATGATGAGTTTGGGTTAAGGTTTAAGTTCCTCTAAAGTCTTGAATGAGCTCTAATAAGAAATAAAATGAACTCGCATTCATATTTATATTCAAACTTATGCATTGCATATTTACTTTGAGCTTTGCATTCATATTTATTTTCCAAGCCATTACTTAAAGTTAAAAGATAAGGAATGAAGTGCATCTCATATTTATGTTCTTGTCTAGCATATTTACTTTTCATCACTAAAGAACGTAACGATTTAAAACGAGAGCTTGCATATCACCTAATTAATTCTCAAAGCCTTTCTATTTTGGCCTTAAAGTCGATTGTTGCTGGGCCTAGAGCACTAAAATAAAGAAATGAACTTGCATTGCAAATTTATTTCAAGTCTTGCATATTTACTTTCAAGCCTTGCATATTTACTTCAAGTCTTGCATATTTAAATTTCAAGCCTTGCATATTTATTTCCAAGTCTTGCATATTTACTTTAAAGTTCTCACTTTACTTTGTAATGAAGAATAAAAATGAAGTGCATAGCATGTTTATATTTTGTCATCACTTAAAGACCTTAGAGCTCAAAGACTTGCCCATTTTATCTCAAGTTAAAGTTTAATATGGAAGCATTCTTTGAATTTATAATTTCGGCCAAGTAATAATGATGAGCTTGGAATGAGTTCCATCTAGTTACAAGGGCCAACAACCTATGTTCTAGGATTTTCTTTAAGCTTGATGAGTTTTATAAAATTATGACCAACAAGATTTATGATTTTAATCGTCTTCTAAAGAAGAATTAACTTGGTTACTGACCTAAGGCTGTTTTTAGCCTCTTGATAAAATAAAATGGTTTGCAAAGAGTTTTAGAAGTCCTAAAATGATTCCAAGGGAAACTAGCAACTTATGTGCTTCAGAAATGTCAAATTATGTGTCTTTTTGGACTTGAACAGTTCGGTTCTGCCTTGATGTGTTTGTTGCTATATGATGATGTTTTGATGTGTTAGAATGTGTGGAAATAGTATATGATGAGGTAGGAACACTTCTATGCATGTTAGGAGAGAAACTAGCTTCATAGAAAAATCGTAAAGTTGAAATTTAACGCGTGTTTAACCCCTTCAATCCTAATCAATGCCAAAACTATTTTAGTATGATAACAATCAGTTTAGGATTGATTAATCATGAAAAAATTGGTTACATTTGAAGTAGGATTGAATTTTAGCACCTATAGAGAAACTAGTAACTAGAAAATCGTAAAAGTGCAATCCTAGAACTCTTAGAACATTTAATTTCTGGATTCTATCCAACAAACTAATAATATGGAAAACATGGTTTATAATTAGTTCTTAGGCATAGGAATGCTTCATAATTGGTTTAGATTTAATTTATAGCGCCTTAGGCGAAGACGGAATCGAGAAAGGGTCTAAAACGTAAGTTCTAGAACCCCGTAATCATAGATATATAACTCTGCCCTTGGAGTATGGTGCTGCCTAGATTTATTAAAGAACATAAATGATAGTAAGATTTGTTAGAAGAGAATCCTTAGGTACATAAGAGGTTGATAGAGAATGATAGAATAATTACATCCCAAGTTTAAGGCTTGTAAGGGTCAAGGCATAAGATACCGTAGGATCAAGAGCATAATGAGTTTCAATGTTACATGTGATTGTATGTTTTATTTGAGAATGATTATGTAAACTTATGAAATTATGATTGAGGATACATGTTCTACTTGTTTATGTGGCATAAAGTAAATTTGGAAGAAATTCGGTATGCTGCCGTTATGCTGCCGAATTTCTGACAAATTTGGGGACTTAGAAAGTTTTTGAAAAAGCTATAAGATTTTCTTTATAAGATATGAGGTACTAAGATGGGTTCTTGGATGACATCAGTTCGACTGAGCACCTCCAAAGAACTCATGTGACATCGGTACTAAGATGTATTCCTGGGTGACACCGGTTCGGTTGATCACCCCAAGAAAATGCCCCCTAGCCTGTACTAGAGAGTCGGGATTTATTTATGATACTCTTATCGGTAAGAAATAAGTAAGAACTAGTGACGACTAGTTAGGTATGAGCTCATAACCTAGAGATGTGACATGTTCTGGGTGACACCGGTTCGGCCGAGCACCCCCAGAACGAATGTCTTTCAGGGTGGCCCTATGAGAAAGTAAAGTATGACGATTATGTCACAAAGTTTTCCCCACATGAGATTTCAATTGCCACTTTATGCCACCATTATGATGCTTTTTGATGTTATGATTGATGTCCTTGCATTAAGTAGTGCCATGCATACATCCTTTACTATATTGCATTAATGGCATTAAAATTCATTCTAAAATGAACGGACCTTGGTTAATTATATTTTAAAAGCTTAAAAATGAACTTAACGCATGCTCACCTATTTTATACACTAAACCCAAAGTTCCTGAGGACGTAGATGATGACACTAAGGTAGTAGGAGGCCCTACTGAGATTCTTTAGCAAAATTCTCACCCCCTCTATCTTTTCTTTCCGTCACGTCTTCAGATGGCAACGTTCGTAGTTTTTGTGGATACCCCGACGTGGGAGGTGCACTATGATCTGGAGCACGGATCATACCATTTTGAGGGTCAGTGCACAGTTCGTGTCTTCATGTTCAGTGGATGACCCTTCGCTCACCCTGTACATACTCATCGCTTTTCCCCGACAGCACCCTACGACGATGACAAGCGGGTTTTCGAGCGCGCAGGTACGCATAATGAGAGAGTGCTCCGCATGCACACCGCCGCTTCAGCCATGCGCGACTATCCCGACTATGTGCCCCCACGACGTGGCCGCATTTACACATCGGAGGAGCTCGCCCAGTTTGCCGGGTATATGCCTCGCTCGCGGGATAGACGTCAGTAGGAGGTAGTGGATGACCGATGGAGTACCTGGGCTAGTGCACACACCACTTAAATGAGGATAAACCTTCTTTTGTTTAGAGGTTATCCCTTAGTTGCACTTGGGTAGGGGAGTTTGCTTTTATGCTTTCCGTCGCACTTTCCTTTGTATTTTCTTTTTAGATGTATTCATTTCATGTTGTACCAAACTAAGTCCCACTCTTCATAAGTGGGCATATCATATCATATATATATGCAGTTCAGTTTTATCGTGATGTGCCTTTACCTGCTTCATGTTATGATGTTTATGAGATGCTTGCTTATTTCCTTACGTGCTTCATTGCGCGACTCTCACTTTGCTTTTATAATTCAAAAAAAAAAATTATCAGTATTTTCCACTAAGTATTTTAAAGTAAAAAGGAAACTATGACGTAATAGACTAATGATTAACCTAATTATGTTCTACAGTATTGGGTTAAAAATTAGGATGTTACACCTTAAGGATAGTGCACCGCACGCCTCAGGCTTAACATGTCTTCTCCTTTTTAGTTTCCTATTTTGCAGGCTTAAAGATTATTTTGTAACAAGGCAAATGTGGGTAACAACCCTATGGAAACGTGGTAGAGAAACCTCTTTGAACCTTGCTTTCGAAATAACGATTGAAGCATGTCCACCAACCATATAACCTTCTTACAAGATTCGCTGCTCTTAGCAGTTTTGTGTTTTTAGGCTATGTACCAATAATCGGGTTCATAAGAGCTCTAAATTTGTATGCCACATCTCATAAGAAATGCCCTTATTTCCATTCTCACATAGGTGGCATCCATCAGAAGTATGCTACAACAGATGCCCCATACCCACATTTGAGAGCTATGGACCCATTAATAGCTTTAAGCTCATCCTCAAACATCACTACAGTGGTTCCATCATACATAGTGGGGAGGAACTCTTCACTAATCATCTCAAATGAATGGCGAAATATAAAATAAGTAGGAGTACCCTTTCTAACACTAGTGTGATTTTGTTTACCACATTATACCCGATTCATAGGATCTCCACAGTGGTCAGGTTTTAATCACATTACCTTATGAAATAGGCAAAAGTCTCACCCCCTCTCTATTTCACTCATTAGCATCTTAGCAAGTGGCTATGTCAAAGGATCAGCCAAATTCTTTTCTAATCTCACACAATCCATGGATATCATATTATTTTTAATTAGCTACCTAACAATATTATTGATGCAAGTTGTTGCTACCCTTAAAAAATTTAAAATGTTTTAATTACCAAATTACACTAAAAATACAGTTACAGTACAATCTAGGTCATCTCATGTGGAAGTGTTCTAATTGATTCAGGGAACTGGGGGGGTTTAAAGTTGTTGGAAGCAAAATTAAATTGAGAAAATATTATAAGAACAATTACTGCATAGGGAGCATTCAAATTAAGTATTGTTCAATCATTAGTTTAAAAGATAAATTCATAGCGGTGTTACTTTTATTAATTATTTTTTCATACCATAATGATACAGTTCTACTTAGTACTTACACAATACTCCCACTAAGGATTTGACCAACACATGCACTAGTAATCCATAATTGTGGTTCTATGAGCCTATGCTAGTTTAATTATCAATTACAGCAACCTAATCTCCTAATGGGATTAATTCTAATCCCTTACCAAATAGATGTAATTTAATCAATTGACCAAATACCCCAATGGAATCCCAATTATGTATACAACTCACAGCATAAATGAACACACAATTAGGTTGCTCTCAAAAAAACATAATTACAATAATTTCTTAGAGATGACAAAAGAGAAAGAAAAACTAACCATAAACTGCAATTAAAAGTAAGAACCTCAAGAACAATCTCAATCTTTAGTTATCCTTGCATAAGGTAAAAGGATTACTCTTCCATTGGTGGAGGATCACAATCATTGTTGAGACAAAATGCAAATTGCAATCCCAATGGGAGCCAAAACAAGGATTGAAAACTCCTAAAACCTATAGAGAGAGAGTTGAGAGAAAAGAGAGTAAGGAGAGAAAGTGGTTGACGGTAAAAATAATAACAATGAGCCAAAGGTTTCTTCAATTGTTGACACATTCCTATTTATAATTTAGTAAAAATAACATAAAAGTAGGCCCAATAGGGTTAAATTTCACTCACTGTCATTGGGCTGCAAGCGCACGACTGTTGGGGCGATCATTGACTGCTGGGTGGTCAATTAGAAAAATATGGAACTCATGCCTTCTTTGTTCGCCACCAAGGCTGTGAATGATCTCAAGGATAGTAAATGACCATTGAGGCGATTTTACTTTAATTTCTCCTATGACCTTCTCTATTAACCACTAGGGTTGTCAATAGTGTAATGAGGTGTGCCTGAGTCCCTTTTTTGGCTCTAATGAACTAACCTAGAAGTCCTTGTGACCAAATAATATTCACATAAAGAGATTAAAAGCATAGGTAACTCGAAAATATAATTAGTCACTAGAAACAATGCTAATGGCCATGAATTTATCCAATGATGCATGATGAAGATGAAATACAAATCCACCATTTATCAATCAATTAAGCACAAATAGGATGCAAAATGTCTAGAGTTATAGAGGAAAAAGGATGCATAAATACAACCCATCAAATTCCCCCATACTTAATTAATTATGTGTCCTCATACAAGAGACTCAGATGTAAGCAACCTAGAGACTAGGTCCTAACTCTAAAAAAGCACGAATGCATGAAAAATAACAATACACCGATCCAATGGGCCTAGAGATACAAGCAATAAGCTTTAATTACGTGTCCTCATACAAGAGACTCAGATACAAGCAACCCAGAGACTAGGTCCTAACTCTAAAAAAGCACGAATGCATGAAAAATAACAATACACCGATCCAATGGGCCTAGAGATACAAGCAATAAGCTTTAACATCTACAATAAAAAAAGATCTCAATAAGCAAAGCATGAGCAAAAACTTAGCACATAAGGTAAAATCCACACACATGATGCATAGACCAAGTGCAAAAATCCTTTAATGCTCAGTATTTGCCACTCATTCACTCAACTGTTTTAGGTTAAGATGCATGCTCAATCACCTCAAATGAAATACATTAGCTATAGACTTGTCACGGGTCTCATTCTCTCTTCATCAAAAACACTTGCATGTTGAATTAATAGGACTTGCTTTGGGTTGTGATAGGGCTTAGTTGAAGTGGGAGAATATAAAGGCCAATAGAACTACATCTCTAGTCAAAGAAAAGCAAATGCATACACCAAGTGCACAAGTGCCTAAAGGTACATTTTGTCCAATTCAACCATTCACAAGCCCTTAATTTGCAATGTGGATAAACCAAACTTTTTCAACTTTTGTCTTTTTTTTGTTTCTTTTTCTTTCTTTCTTAGCATGCCACTTGCTAAAAAAAAAAATTTGGCCACTCACCAAGACACATTGTCCCTCCCCTACGCTTCAATTAGGACATGTCCTGATGCTCTTTCCCATACTTATGCTCAAACACATATAAGAAATGCACAAATGCTCTCTTAAGTCCAAAAGTTTAGGAATTTTCATGGTTTTCCACTTTTGGCTAAGGATGTACTGAAATAGAAGAAAGGACAATAATGCTTAAAGAGGCTAGACAATAGTAATATACAAAGGTTACCTATATGGTCAAGTGGCTAAAAACAAGAAAAATACCTCAATCACCTTCAAGCATGCACATGGAAACATATTTTCAAACAATACCCTAAGTAAATTCTAGAATACAAATCCAAAGAGAGAAAAAGACATGAACAAACAAGGATGACACATGTAGTCTAAACCAATCAAGAGGCTCAAAAGCTCACTGTTAAACTGCATTTACTTAATCCAAACAACATAATGAATCACCAAGCATGCAAAACAAAATAAAATCAATACCAACCAAATCAATACGGTCCATATGGTGTTAGCTTAAGTATGTAACCTCTAAAGCATCAAAGGAATAGTGTAAGACTCAAAATAAAACAAAACATGATGCAAGACTCAAAATTAAAAATAAAATTAAAAATAAATAAAATGCATAAATATAAAAGAGAAAAAGGAAAGAAGAGCTACCTCATGGTAGGTTGTCTCCCACCTAGCACTTTGCTTAATTTCACATCCCTAAGTTAAATGGTCAGGACCTTCATGGAAGGCGTGCAACTTCAACCTATAAAACTCCCACCTCAGCCCTTAAATCCCTTGGAGCTTCATAAAGATGCCCTAGCCGATCCCTATCAACTTTTCAACGGATCTTAGACTTAGGGTCTTCTAACTCAACTGCACTATAGGGTTGTACACGGGTGACCAAAAATGGTCCTTTCCATATGGACTTTGGCCTTCCAGTCATCAATTTCACCTGAGGCTTATATAGTGAGGGACTTCAGAAATTGATGACTGCTGCTTGGGTAAGGTACCTATATCTGCAAGGTCAAAAAACTCTACAACAGTAGACCCATCATATCCCATAGGAAAAGGAAAAAAAAAAGATGTGCATCTCTCTACTAAGTTAACTACTACATGCATCTTTCACTAAGGAATCAATGACATCAATTCCAAACACAAAGTGTTCTTCAAAAGGGAATTTCATAGCATCAAATAAATAAAATTATACTTTCATGTCCCTATACTCCATGGATAATATACCAGAATAGCCATTAATCTTGGTTCTAGCAGTTTTCAAAAAGGATCTACCCAAGATTAGTGTATATTGGTTGGCATCAGTATCATTCTCCATCTTAAGCACATAGAAATTAGTAGGAAATATCAAAACATTTACCTTTACTAGGACATCTTCTAATACCCCTTCTGGTTTTGTGATGTTGCGGTTGCCTAGAATTCAACCCAATAGGCTTAAGCTCCCCAACGTGTTAGGACCTATAGAGTGATTTTGGCATAACATTAATGCTAGCCCTAAGATCAGTCATAGCTTGCTTGATTTGCATGTTCCTAATAGTGCAAGGAACATTGAATATGCCTGGATCCTTGAACATGGGTGGCAGGTTGCCTAACTCGATAATGGAGGAAGCATTCACCCCTATAGTCACTTCTCTTTCTCACTGCCCTATAGTCTACTCTTGTTAGTACACAGATCCTTAAAAAATTTGGCATACTTTGAAATTTATTTGATTGCATCCAGTAGAGGTATATTCACCTCCACTTTCTTAGAAGTCTCCAAGAGCTCATTTTTTAACTTTGTTTTAGCTACCTTTTTGGGTTTTTACATTCTTTGGGGGAAGAGTAGTGGAATGGGTCTCTCCATTGGCTCAACTGACTTCTTCATCTGAGGTGCAGGTTCTGGCCATTGCACTGTAGGCCCATGTGTCTCACCCTATTGATCAATACTTTGCTTAGGTAGACTAACAACCTCAAGTGATACTGCACTAGACCTCAAAGTAATGGCATTAACATTCATTTTGGAGTTGGGAATGGTCTAGGAAGGTATTTGAGAAGGATCAGGCAACTGGATATGTGACTTCTGTACATCCACAAATTGGATGATTTGTGCTAGCATCTCAAACACCATCTTCTGTTAGTTCATTACCAATTTCATCATATCCTAAAGGGAAATCTAAGAGGTAGTAAGAGATGCAGGCAATGCTTGAGGCTGCTGAGGGGCAGATAACTATGGAGTAATGGTTGCTAGCAAAAAAGTTGATTGCTTCGCTGTCTTTTCTAGGGGTGGAATGTACTTTTGTTATTGCTATGATCAGTTGTTCTACCTCAGGTTAGGATGATCTCTCTAACTAGGGTTATATATGCTGTTATAAAGGTCATCTCCCTACTAATTGTTTTGATTCTGAGGTCTACCAGGGAATACATCACTAGCAGCAATTGAAGTGGGGTCCTCTTGTAGCTGTGGACATACATCAGTGGTATAGGTATTACAAGAGCAAATACCACAAGTTGTCGAAATTGAAACAACCTGTCTGGACTGATTCAAGGTAAATAGTTTAAAAAACTCAATCCTCCCATTTAGTTTCTTCTCCACCTTACTATTATCCATTGGAGATACTTTGCTCACATTGTGGGTGTTGACACTAGTTCTTGAACTAAACTGCTGAGAATTCTGTGTAATATTCTCTATCAAAACTCTAGCTATAGTAAGGATCTTGTCAACTAACGCACCCCTACTCACAGCATCATTTATGCCCCTCTGCATAACTACCAGTCCCTCATAGAAATACTGAATGAGGTGCTGCTATAGAATTTGGTGTTGGGGATAGTTGACATACAATCTCTTGAACCTCTTCTTGTACTCATAGAGAGATTCACCCTGTAACTACCGCATGCCACAAATATCTTTCCTTATTGCTGCTACTCTGGAGGCTGGGTAAAACTTTTGATTGCTCCCAAAGGAGAGTAACAGTAGCAAGTATACTAGGTCATCAAGTAATAGAGTAAAAATAGGGTTGTCGAACCCATAGTGATAATTCAAGTACCGATTTTGGTTAATTAGGTGACAAGTTGAACAATCGGAATGAGATGATATCAAAAAGAGTAAAGGCTAAAGTGCTAAAATAATGTAAAGGCAATATAAGAATTTATGAAGTTAAATGCTAAGATGATTTACTTTAGCTATGTATTAACAACATGCAACATAAACATCAATATGCCTTGTCCAAATTCAATTACGTGATGGTAGGGTCATCATGTCATTAAAAACCTTTCTCAAGATTATTTAATGCTACCCAAGTAAAGTCAAGTACCTAATCTCTTAGCATACTTAAGCCTACAAGTAATTCTCAAACCCTTAAACACCACATGAATCATGTTTGCCTATCTCTAAGTGTCATTCAACTCATGGCACTGTATTAATAGGCATGGTTCTTACTCCTTTTCTCAAATTTGTAATAACCCCTATAATCCTAAATTGGTGATCAAACAATTCAAGATAACAAAGCTCAAATACAATGCTCACTATCAAATGAAACAAGACATAAATTCATTCACATTAACATGATGTCAAACACATAACATTCATAAATCACCCTTAGCAAAGGGTTTAGTTAAAAGTCATGGGAAATAAAATAAAAACAATATAGACGAAAGAAAAATGAGAAAAAGCCATGGACAAAGGAAAATACATAAGATGAAGACAAAATCAAGAAAAATATCTTCTTCAAGTCCTTAAAGCTCCAATCCCTTTATGCTCTCTAAGCTCTAGATTCCCTGGCCAAATTTGGTATTTTGATCTATGATCCCTTTCCAACATGTTTGCCTAGGTTTTTATACTAATCATGGGCTGCCAAAGTTAGTACAGAGGCCCAATCCACATGTCATATTCGTGTATCCACGCTATAGCGTGGCTATGGCTACGTTGGAGCGTAGCTTAAATGAAAATATAAGAGTTCTGATAGCAACCCATGCTCTAGCATGGATTTCTGACATCTCTTCAATTCCCATTCTTACTCCTTTGCGCTCCTAGCTCAAATTCTTCCCCAATTCTACTTCCAAAAGGCTACAAAACTAATGGAAAACACAACTAGAATGCAAGGTTAAATATGAATATAATCATGTAAGAATTTAAACCCAATGGTGTGGAAAAAGAAACTAAGAAAACTAAAACAAACTAAATGTCTAAAGAAAACTAAGGGAAAACATAACTCCTAAGGGAGTTATCAACTTTGCTAGGAAGATACAGTTCAAACCGACTCAGTTGTTGACCGCTCCATGGGGAATATAGAAAAACCAATCCTTGACAGTATCCTCAAGGGAAAACGGGAAGGCCCTTAACTTGATTTGCTCCTCTAGTACCCCCAAAGGCTTCATCATAGCTTGTGAAGCTGCTTGAGGTGTTTGTGCAGATCTTCCTCAGGTAACTCATGGAACTTAGGCATATAGTGTAGGAGCCTAGACTTGAGCTTAAAGTCAACCTCAAAATCAGGGTAGGTGATCCCCAATGGCTGGTAAGTAAGGTCGGGAGCTGCAAGCTCCTTCAAAGTCCTGTCATTGTTTGTCATGCTACTTGAGATGCTAGCAAATAGATTAGAAAGTTCAAGAGAATTGAAAAAATTAGCTAATCCTCAAGATGTATCTGAAGAAAGGAAGAAGAAGAAGAAGAAGGTCTGTTAGGTAACTTAACTTGCTCCCTTGGTACCTTCCCAAGCTACCTAGCAATTTTCTCAATCTTCAGATTAAGTCGAAGTATAGGAAAATTAGGAAGGAAACAGGTTATAAAATTAAATTACAGCAGTAGTTAAATACACAAGAAAATAAGCTATCGACCAAATTAAAATTAAATTAAATCAATTTTTTTAAATACGATAAAAAATAAAAAGGGAAAATAAAAAAAATATGAAAATAAAATAAAATAAAAGAATCAACTAGCATCACTTGCCTGGCAACAATGCCAAATTAAATGCGAGTTGTCGCTACCCACAATAAATTAAAAATATTTTAATTACTAAATTACACCAAAATTGCAGTTAAGGTGCAACATAGGTCATCTCACGTGGAAGTGTTCTAATTGATTCACGGAATTGGGCAATTTAAGTTGTTGAAGTAAAATTAAATTAAGAAAATATTATAAGAAAAATTACCTGCACAAGGAGTCATTCAGATTAAGAACTGTTTAATCATTAGTTCAAAAGATAAATTCATGATGGTGGTTACTTTCATTAATTATGTTTTCATACAACAATTATGCAATTCTACTTATTGACCACACAATCACACTCCCACTAAGGATTTGACTAACATGTGCACTAGTAGTTGATAATCATTATTCTATGAGCCTATGCCAATTTAATTACCAATTACGGCATCGTAATCTCCCAATAGAGTTAATTCCAATCCCTTACCAAATGGATGTAATTTAATCAATTGACAAAATACCTTAATGGAATCTGAATTATGCTTACAACTCACAATGTGGATGAACAGACAATTAGGTTAGTCTCAAAAACATAATTGTAATAATTTATATAATCAATGTTAAAGAGAGATGATAAAAGGGAGAGAAAAACCAACAATAAATTGAAATTAAAACCAAGAACCTCTAGAACAATCTCAATCTTTAGTTATCCTTACACAAAGTAAAAGATTACTCCTTCATAGGTGGAAGATCACAATCAATGTTGAGGAAGAATGCAAATTGCAATCACAAACATGAGCCAAAACAAGGATTTGAAGCTCTAAAAACCTAGAGAGAGAAAACAAAAAAGAGAGTGCGAGTAGAAAAAGAAAGTGCTTGACAACAAAAATAATAACAATGAACCGAAGGTGTTTTCAATTATTGACCAATTCCTATTTATAAGTTAGCAAAAATAAAATAAAAACAGGCCTAATAGGATTAAATTGCATCCGCTGATGTTGGCCTATAAGCGCATGACCGCATGACCACTAAGGGGATCAATTAAAAAAATATAAAGCTCATGCCTTCTTTATTCATCGCCAGGGTAGTAAATGATCGCTGAGGTGGTCTACCGCTTAGGTGGTAAATGACTACTGAGGCGATCTCTGCTTTGATATATCCTGTCGTTCTCTCTGTTGACTGCTAGGGCAGTCAACACCAACGAACCTAGAAGTCCTTGTGACCTAATAATATTCACACAAAGAGATCAAAAGCATTTGTAACTCCAAAATATAATTATTCCTTAGAAACGGTGCTATTGGCCATGAATTTATCTAATGATACATCATGAGGATGAAATATAAATCCATCACTTATCAATCAATTAAGCATTAACAGGATTCAAAATGGCTAGAGCTATAAAGGAAAAAAGGGGCATCAATGGAATCCATCAATTATGTCTCAACCTTATATGTTGGCTTTTCCCATTATAAATTTTATTCTTTGCTCAAGCTATAGCAGCCTAACAATCATAGTGAATAGCCACAAATGTTTCTATTCTACTCCACAGGAGTATATCCACCAACATATTCCTTAGCCATTTGGCTTCAGATCTAGCATTCTCTAAGATTATAAATTCTAACTTCATGGTGGATCTAGCAATATAAGTTTTTTTAGTGGACTTCCAAAAGGCAGCCTCTCCTGCCAACACAAATATATACCTACTAGTATATTTTAATTCATCATAGTCAAAAATCCAATTTGCATCAATATAACCTTCTGACATGGAGGGATAACCAGAATATACTAAACCATAATCCTGGAACTTTTAAAATACCTCATGATTCTATTCAAAGCAATCCAATGCATATCACTAGGATTATGAGTATATCTACTTAATCCATTCATAGCATATGCAATATGAGGTCTAGTACAATTCATCAAATACATCAAGCTACCAATAATATGAGCATATTCAACTTGAGATACACATCACCATTATTCTTAACAATATGCAAACTAGGATCATAAGGAGTAGATACAAGTTTGCAATCATGATATCTAAACTTTCTAAGCATGTTTTCCACATATTGAGATTGAGACAAGATAAAACTATCATCCTTCTTAATCAATTTAATTCTAGGAATGACATTTGCAAACACCCATGTCTTTCATATCAAAATGAGAAGATAGAAACCTTTTAGTTTCATTCACAACATTTAAGCATGTTCCAAATATCAATAAGTCATCCACTGTAAGTATACAATGACACCAAAATTGTGATAAAACTTACTAGATATGCATGTATCCAAATCATTAAACACATACTCACTAGTTTTCATATTTCATGCCATTGTTTCAAACTTTGCTTCAATCCATAAAGAGACTTAACAAGTTTACATACGTTGTTCTCCTTGCCTTTTACCATATATCCCGAGGTTGTTCCATGGAGATCTCCTCTTTAAGATCACCATTGAGGAATGCAATTTTGACAACCATTTGATACACTACAAGCTTATATATAGATGCAATGACAAACAAAACTCTAATGGATGCAATTCTAGTAACTAGAGAATATGTATCAAAATAATCCATATCTTTTTGTTGTTCATATCCTTTGACTACTAACCTAGCTTTGTATTCATGAACACTACCAGTCGATTTTAGTTACTTCTTGGATACCTATTTACATCTAATTGGTTTTATTTTAGAAGGTAAATCTACTAATTCCCAATATGATTAGCCATTACAAATTCAATTTCAGCATTTATAGCATCTTTCCAAAAAAGTGAATCAATAAAAGTCACAGCGTCATGATAAGATATAAGGTCATCAGAAATAAGATAAGAAGCAAAGTCATCATCAAAACTATTTTCTTTCCTAACTCTTTTATTTCTTCTTAATTCATTATCATCCTCATCAACATCATCATCACGCATATCATGTGATTCACTAACAAGCTTTTCTTTTATTGGAAATATATGCTCAAAGAAAGGTGTATTTCATGATTCAATTATGGAAGTAAGCTCTAACACATCATTTTTTACAGGAAATATAAATGCACTGCTGTTTTGAGCATAACCAATAAACACATAATCACATGTTCTAGAGCCAAACTTCCTCTTTTTATGGTCTAGTAATAGTCTCCATACTTTAAGATGTTTTAAAATGGGTTGTTTTCCAAATCAAATAGAGTTTTTTGCTAAGTTTCTTATGTTGTATTCTATTTTTTATGTAACAAACCGAAATGATAGCTTCCCCCTACATAGACATAGATAAACCGAAACTACAAGCAAGGCATTCATCATTTCATTTGAGATTTTATTTTTCCATTCTCCTATGCCATTAGATTTGGGTGAGTGTGGTGGTGTTACTTTGTAAATTATACCATTTTGTTCACAAAACTCATTAATTAAAAGGATTACATTCATATTCACCACCCCTAACTATTCTTAGCCTTTAAAATTTCTAGCCAAGTTAATTTTCTACTTCATTTTTATAGTTGATAAACATTTTACATGCTTCATCCTTGGTTCTCAACAAATACAAATTAGTGTATCTAGAGCAATCATCAACAAAGATTATGTACAAGCTTTTACCACTTCTAGTTATTATGTGTTTTAAATCTCCCAAGTCACTATGCATAAGTTCCAATACTCCACTTTGTCTTGTAACTTGTTTGCATGGTTTATTGGTTAATTTAGTTTCTATACAAATCTCACACTTATCCAAGGTATTATTATCCAACTTGTTAATTAGTCTCATTTCCTTCAATTTTAATATGTAATGTACATTTACGTGTGCAAGTTTACAATGCCACACATTAAGAGAATCAAACAAGTAATGCAAAAGAACTTCTATCATTAACATTTGAAGTTACATTCAAGACATACAAGCCATCATTAAGATAAACTTTACCTACATAAATCCTATTCTTAAACAAAGTTGCAATATTTCTATCAAAGACTACCTTTACATTGGTATTGTTAAGGAGATGGGCTGACACTAAATGATGCTTAACAGTGAGGACAAGTAGTGCATCAAATAGCACAAGGATTTTTTCTGAATCTCACTTTTAATAACACCTTTCCTAACCCAAGGTCCACTATCTTACTCAGGTTTCCTATGTACACATAATCTTTCCCATCATCCATGGGAGAAAACTCGAAGAACTCCTTTTTAGCACAAATGTGTTTTGTGGCACCAAAGTCCATAATCCAACCTTTGGCTTCCTTCATCAGATAATATTCACACAATACTACCACTATATCATCATCTTGGTGTTTCACCATGTTTGCACTTGCTTTGGATGATCCTCCTCTTTTGTTTCCATTTCCTTGGTTACTCCTCCTCAATCAATAAGTTGATTCAAAATAACATGTTTTGCCACAAATAAAATGAGCACTTTTCTTCTTTTGTGGTTGGTAGTTAGCATCATGCTTAGTATATGGATGTTTCTTTCCTTAACAAGATCATCTATAGGCTTAATAAACTTACTAATTTATGATGTCACAGTTTTATTATCTTCCATTTGAAAGGTGTTAAAATTGTGAACTAAGAATTTCTTACTGCTCTCTTACTCATACACATGTTTTTGTACCAACACATCCTAAATATCCTTAGCATGAGTATAATGACAGTACAAATCATTAGACAAAGCCCTCAATATAGTATGTCTACACAATTTATCTACTATTTTCCAATCCTTCAAGGTTTTCTCATAATTTTCAAAATCACTTTCAGGTTTTGGATCAGTTAAAATTAAATTTATTTGAAAAAAATCCAACACCTCAAGGATTCTATTTTGTCATTGTTTAAAATGGCTTCCGTCAAAAGGTTCAACCTTTGAAACATCAGGAATTACCTTAGCTGTAGGTAAAATACTAGCATTCATTTTAAAGTAAACTAACCCTTAATAATGTTGGAAAAGCTTGAATAGATATCAGTAGTTTAGCTTAACAAATAAATTTCTCAAAACCCTCACAATGTAGAAATAGAGACAAGTAAATAACAAAGAGAAAGGAAAGAGTATACACAAATTATGTAAAGCACTATCCTTAAGGGTATTTCTGCCCTACCTAAAGCTAAGTTCCATGGAAATGGAATCAAAGGAGAAACCCCTTAGGATTAAATGTAGGTCTCTTGTGAATCAGTCCATACCATGTTATCATACAATGAGTAGCACAATCCTTTGATGACGAAAAATGCATGTAGGTTGTGGGTGAACCTTTGTGCATGAACAAAAGAAGAGGCAAAAGTAATGAACAGGAAGAACAAGAAAAAAGTAAGTGAAAATGAAGCATAATTGAAAATATTTTTTTTTTGTGTCTTTTTTGTTTAGGCCAATGGGTTATTTAGTGGGCTCAAATGGTAAAACAATAAAACAGGTAGTACCTAGGTAAGCAAGTTATGGAGTTTTCAATGGGAGGTACTCGAATATGCTGATAATAGCATTAGAGTATGCTAGCAGAAATCTGAAAAGGTAGTCAAGTATGGTAATGCTCATATGTGAGTACACAAATAGAAAAATTATTTTTTTCTTGAGAAATTAATTTCCAAAAAGGATAAAAATGGCTTTAAAGCCCACGCGCATGAGGACAAGATAGGATAGGATGGGGTAGGGCGCATGTGTGTGTGTATTTTATGTAGCGACAAGTTCACACTATTACACTTGTTCCCTATACAAAACACTAGATTCATACTAAGTTTGAAACACACTTAGACCTATAACATATAGCACCACTTACCTAGATCTATTCGGATGTTAGAATTGGAATTGAATCATGGAATTTCAATTGACTCTAATTCCAAAAGAACTGGAATTGGCTTAGAATTTTAAAGTTTAAGTTTATTCTCCTACTAAAGAATTGGAATATGATTATTAAAAAATAAATGAGAAAGTGAGAGAGATATTAATTAAGCCTTGAAACTAACAATTCATATAGTATCGTTAGGAATTAAAAATGATCAATTTTAATTGTTTTTAAATTTTATGGAATTGGATTGTGAAATTATAATTCCAATTCTAATTGTTATTCTAAACAAGAAAACTGGAATTGGAGCATGCAATTCCAATTCTAAGATTCAATTCCATGCCCAATTTCATATGCCAAATGTATACTTACATTGAAGCAAAGTACAAGATAATTACTTCGTTTATCAATCTTCTTCAAATTCATGACTAAGAGTGAAGCGACGAACAATCAATTCAAATTCAAACTAGCAATTCTCAAGGTCTTCATTACTGATTGAAATTTATTATCTGTGCGTATCCATGAAATATTTTATATAACGTTTGAAGCAAAAAACTACATGAACCAAGAACCAAAAAAACTTTCTATTCATTATACTTATTTTACAAGGTAATAACTAATGACAATTAACCAATGTGTTAAGATGTATAAGAACATCCTCCTTGGAGGAAGGACACATCGATTTCTCATATATGATACTAATCTCTTTTATATATGTAACATGTTCACCTATTTTGTTGGAGCGATGTTACTCTAACACCTAAAAATGGCTGTTCAATTAGGATATTAACTTTATTACCATTAGATGTAATAGATGAGTAGGTAATGGATACCACTATTATATCCAATAATAATAGAGTTGGTGTCCCAATTGGACACTCACTTTTGGTGTTAAACTAACACTTCTGATTATGTGTACAGGCAAGCCATATTTGCTGCTTGATTTATTGATTTCTTCAACAACTATATGATTACCCCCTAACTCAATTGAGTAGTTTATGGCTGCTGAGGTGCCATGGCAAGAATCTTTGAATAAGGGCCATGAACACTCTTACTTGATTAGTTGTGATTATTGTTGATGTCCTGAGGGACTCCATTGAGTGAGGAAATGGCCGCAAATAATGTTGCCTTGAGAGAAGGGTCTGTGGCAATGGCTTTACTAACAATATCAACCAGGGCAAGGTTTTTCTCTACAGGGGCTATCATTGTTGGAACCTTAGAAGACAAGCACAACCCTTCAAGTGTCTTAGTACTATGACCATGCAATGGCACAATAGGGAATGCGAAGGATTGATTGTGGTCTAATGAATTCACCCTTTGGGATTGCAAAGAGTTATCGATTTGGTGGGTTAAGTCCAATGTCACTGTGGGGCATGATACAGAAGAGGAGAACGTAGCAGTTGTAGTGAAGGGTAAACTAGATAATGAAGGGAAGTAAAGTGAATTTGCTAGAGTGGTGCCATGTGAACTTGTCATTGAGCCAGAAAGAAACATGTTCAATGCTGCTGATGTTGAGCTCGCCAATGGTCTAGCTGCAGGTGGGAGTGGATGATTATGCTTCCCTTCATAAGTTGTAATGATAACAGTCTCATCCTTAAAACACTTTTGGATCTGTTACAATGTAAATAAAATACCATATATATTAGTATAGGTTTGCATTAGTATATTCTGTATTCAATAAGGCTTTATAATCAAAAGTTATTTGAGTTATTTTGAGTAAGTTCACAATTTGTCCGCTCATCAAAATATCTAGAGATAAAATAGTTTTTGCTTAAAAGTTTATTAGAGATCTCTTACCATTTGAAATATGCAACACTTAGTTGGTGTCCTTAAATTAATGCATATAGTACACTTTGGTCCCCTAATTGTGTATGTTTCAGAACCAAAATGTTTCACATTATGAATGACGAGCGATATCAAATGGAATATCAACTATTGAAGGTGTACTTTGTAGCCTATAGGAGATTTTGCAGCTGCTCTTAAGTATGTATTGATGTTATCAGTTGAAACAGCTATGTAAGAAGTGCTATGTGTATGTCTGTGTGTGCGTGTATGTGATGTATTGCTAGTTTATGAAAATAGTTGGTCATACATACATACATACATACATATATATATATATACATATATACAGTTAACTTAATATTTATGATATCCTACTCTAGTAGCATAGATACATCATACATCAATAGTTAACAAAATCTGGTCATTCATGTTCATATATTGCACATAGGAAAAAAGCAAAAGTGTAGTGATGCCAAGAAAATATATACTATGATGGGGACTCCAAGAAAAATAAAAAATTATACATAAACCTGCTTACGAACTGGACATGATGTTCCCATGCTGCAACGATAGTAGGCGCGGGGACAAGGGTTGCCCTTTGCTATCTTTTGTCCATACTTTCTCCATTGGCATCCATCGCCCATCTGAAATGGCAGTGCATAATCATATGTACAGTTCTACTCAAATACATATTTCAATTTTAGTGATAAGCATAGCAGTGGTGGCAAAAGACATTTGGGAACCTCAAGCAAAACTACTTAACTTTTATTTTTTATTATTTAAAATAGTAGATATTAATTTTTCTACGTTAAAAATAAATATTTTATTATATGTTAGTTTGATTTAGATTATTATAATGTTGGTATTGTCATTTTTAATTTGATACCAATTTAGTGTATTTCATATTCTAAGTTTATAATAGACATTAATTATTTGTAATTGATATATCACAAAAATATACAACTTATTCCACCTTTCCATTTGTGTTTCTATTTTTCATTATATCTTCAGACTATTTACAATTACATTTAGACTGAATTATAGTAATCAACTTGTACTATATTTTTTTAATGTTATTGTACCATATTTGTTAATCAATATCAATTGAGCTAGCTAGTTAATTTATTTAACCTAGAGAGTAATATTAATTCACTTGTATGACTCACTTATTTATCCAAAACGTTATATATATAATCATATAATTCTGATAAATGTAGCTAGGCAAAAATAGGATAAGAATTAGAGTAGAGTAAAAATTTGCTTAGAGTGTATTTGTTTCAAAGTTTACTAATTTATTTCCAAGAATAATTCCTTGGAAATTACTTATTCTCAGCTTTGATATATGTTCTATAAAATTATTTATGGGTATCAATTATTCTCAAGATATATTCCCATATTTGATGAGATTTCATTCTCACAATAGAGAATGAGAATAAAATTTTCTCATGATTTGGAAATAGTGATAATCATTAAACAAAGATAGTAAAATATCATTCAATTATTATCCTTCTCTCCACAATATTAATATCATTAAATATGTTAGCTACGGATATTTTGAAAATTATGACATATATTGTTTGAAATATGTATTATAAAATAATCAAGTTTTAAACTTATTCCCAAAATTTCAAAAATAATCTTAGGAATAACTTTTAATACTAAATAAACAAGTTTTTAGAAATATTTAAGAATGACATTCTTAGATATAACATTCCTTAGAATGTGATTCTTCAAATATCAAAGCAACTACCCCCTTAATTCAGTCAAATATTTTTATTTTGTATTTACCATTAATAGAAGAATTAAGAGATGTAGATTTTAATTCGAACAAATTAACAAATATTATAGAAAAAATAGTGAATATGAAAATAAGAAATCATATGAAAAGTGACATGAAATAGAGGTCATAGTAAAGCTCAAGTTAGAGAAGTGAGTGTGCATGTTTCTTTGGGTATATCAATCAAAATTTTAAAGATAATAAAATTTCAACCTGTATACTCTATGAACTATTCCTATCCTCTAGCTCAATATTAATAGCATAGAGAATGTGTGCTTCTTCTTCTTCTTTTTCTTCTTCTTCTCCTCCTCCTTGTCGTTGTCGTTGTTGTTCTCATTATTATTATTATTGTTGTTGTTGTTGTTGTTGTTGTTGTTGTTGTTACTGTTATTCTTATTATTGTTGTTATTGTTATTATTACTATTATTTTATTCTTTTTATACATTAATTGCAACAGGGTTTGGATGAACTTCATGCAATACCTAAGCCCCTCATCACTAGAAAACGTGTAATATGTTATAATAAACATGCAATTGGAAATGACAGCACTAGCTATGAAATTTATACCCAAGTATAAATAAGATGGGTTGGACCAGATCGTTTGGATTAGACCAAATTCAAAAAATTGAGCCATCTTTTAGAGCCCAAACACAACCCAATAATGACCCGACTAGAGATTAGGTTAAATTAGATTGACTTGACCTTCAAACAATATATAAAGAATTAAACCTTATACATAGTAAAATTATAAAATTTTGAAAGTAAGATACAAAATTTAAGAGATACTTTGCAATATAATTCAAAATAAACCACATTAATACTAAAGTAATATCAAGTTATGTAGAATATATGAATTGAAGAACAAAATATTACTCCTTCATTTTCACTCCATCTATAGAAAAGCCAAAAAGCACATAGATTAAGAAAATAATAAATTTATCTTAGTATTGGCAAAAGGACGCATGAGGAGATCATAGTAGGCTTATTAAAATATAAATTTACATGATTAGAATATTTTTGAAAAATGAACACAATTAATTACACTATGTGTAGTATTAGAAATAAAAAACAGACAGATGTTTTGCAAAAAAAAAAAAATGAAAAAATTGTAGATAGAGTGAAAAAGGAGTATAATTTATCACTAATCATCTTTACAAAAAATTAAGCTTTGAGTTAGGCTAGGTCTGAAACATGTCTTGAACCCAACTCAAAAAATATACAAAATCAAATTTTAGAGTTCAAATCTGGCCTAATAAAGCTTCGGATAGGACCAAGTTGTTATATAAAATACCCAACATGAAAATAGTGACCTTAGTTACATGTCGTAGTAAATAAAAGGATAGAATAATAAATATTATGATTTAAAGAAAAATAGAAAATTATTAACTAATACGGTGGTCAAAAAACAATTAGGCTGCAAGGGAATTTTCTTTGGGAACCATGGACACATAATAAAGGTATTCCTATTGTGTCTTGAAAATTAATCAAGTTTTGAAAATTGGGTTGTACGTTAAACCAAATATTGATTTAAAAGTTTAATGTTTATCACGTGAAATGTGATGCAACAATTAGGCTTAGAGCATATTACGTGTCATTCATGCCATACCCATTTTCCCCAAAAGGAAAGTGAAGAAAAATGTTACTTGTATTAATTGGGTGGGGAACATCGTGCTGATACGCACACTCCACCCACCATTGAATGAAGTGTGGACTCTATTTAAATGGGTTCATACTCCATCCAATGGTGGATGATATGTAAGTCGATATTGTGTCTCACACCAATAAGTACAAATAATATAAACTCAAAGTGAAAACTCTACTTTCTAAAACAAATATAGTCACAACTGGAGTTGTTCACAACTTGGCTCAGCCTGCTAACCTAACCCTATCCAAAGCTTATTGGGTCAAGTTCAGGTTTCTAAATTTGATCTGGTGCACTTTTCGGACTAGGTTTGGGTTACACTTTAGATTAACCTAAGTCGATCCAAAGTCAAATAATTCTATTAGAGATAAATTATAAGATTTTATTCTTCAATTAAAAATTTTAGATAATTTGATATTATTTTATAGTCATATGGTTTGTTTTGAAATATATATTACAAAATATCTCTTGAATTTTGTTTCTTACTTGAAAATTTCTATAACTTTACTATGTATAATATAAAAATTTATCTAGGTTGTTCAAGAGTCAAGTTGACCCAATATGACTCGATCCTTTGTCAGGTCTTCGTTGGGTCGGGTTTGGGCTCTAAACAATGTCTGGTCTAAAAATTGAACTGGGTTCGGGTTTAATCTAACTTGACCCAACATGTCTTTTATACACTTATTATTCTTTCTTCCAAGTCTTTGTTCTTCTCCCTTTATCTATTTATGCATGTGTGTGTGCTTCCTTGTTCATACTCTTCTCTTGCCTAAAGGAATCAATCTTCTCTTGCCTAAAGGAGTCACGATCAAATGTTTATGATCCTCAAGCATCACTATCAATGACCATTCATATCATAGTAGTAGAAGATTTTAGATTAAAGTTACCCCTTATGGAAAGGAAGTATATGGGGGTCAAATTACAAGCTTATGCAAAAGAAAATTCGAGAAGTCATAATGAAAGGAAAGAGGAAAAGGTGTAAGGAAATATTGCATTCTAGAAAGATTGTTGGCCTAATAAAGAGTGATTGAGGGAGAAATTTCCAAGACTTTATGGGTGTATTTGGATTAGTAGAGCATGGTGGAGCGGAGCAAAGCAGAATCGAATAGAGTGGAGTGAAGTGGAGCATAGTGAAATAATTACTCATTTTCATTGTTTGGATATCTTGTGTTCCATCCCATTTCTCCCAATTTGGGAGAAAAAATTTGTGAGGAGTTGATGGAATTGAATGGAATAGAGTCCATCCATGTTTGCTCTATTTCATCCAAGTTTGACAAATCCAAACAATGAAGCCAGTAAAAATCTCATTCCACTTGATTTACTATGGTCTATCTAATTTCACCGATCCAAACATACTTTATGTGATTTTAGCACAATATCAATAATGCCATATATCTTAAATAGGGAGTCTGGAAAGGAATGTATGAAGGTGGAACTTTCAATGGAATTTTTTTTTTCTCTTGGGAAGAAAGGAAGTTGTTTGAATTGCAATTTGTTGAGCAATATAATATTGTTGAAGATATGGATGATAAAATGCTGTGATGGTTTGATACCTCCAAAAATTAGATGATTAAGTCTTTTGTTTTGCAGGAATTTGAATTAATGAACTCTACTAGTTTTGGTTGTCATCGGGCTAGTAAGACATGAAAAAGGGCTCTCTTATCCCTGGTTAAACTTCTTGTAAGGTTCATTATACTTAACAGACTACATACCAAATCCATATTATGCAAACTGAATTGCAAGTCTGTTAATGATGCTACTTGTGTGTTTTCATTGGAAGAGAAGGAAACTATTGAACACCTGTTTAGTAGTTGCTCTTATTTGTAGAAATAATGGATTGGTTATCTACATGGTGCTTTCTAAGCAAACCTAATTAATATGCTATTTGATGATTAGATAGGTGCCCCTTTAATTTCTATGGCATTAAAGGGGGAAAAAAGTGTTGTGTTCTTTTCTTTATGTTGTGTGGTAGTTTGTTTAGAATATTAGGAATCACATTATTATCTTTGAGAATCATATACCAATGTGGGAGCTGAAATCCAAACTGATAAAAATTTGGCTAGGCTTCTTATCGTTGTGCAAGTTATGTGCTATCCACAATGGTGATACGGGGAATTTTTATTTTTAAATATAAAGGTATTAAAGCTATGAATTCTTCTTGGGGATCAAACACAAAACTTTCCACTCAAGGGGTGTAGGAGATAACCAGCCACTAGGCTGCAGGGTCAATCACAGCGATTATGGGAATTATTCTGAGCATTAGTGTGCCATAACATGTGCTTTACCAGATACATGATGCACCCAAATTAATGAATTTTGGCAAAGCAAAAAAAGGTGCTTATAGCAAGTCAGATTCTGGTGCAAAGGAAAGAGCAGGATTCTATCAAATTTATTTCTAGTAGGTCCTGTTCTATTGGGATTTGCATCATGAACCTCTCAAATTTAATTTTGTTTTCTCCTGATACTGTGTTTGATTTGTTTGATGTAACTTGGTTTCTTACTTCACTCAATTGAGAGACTTCTAATTGAAGCTAACCAATTTTCCAAAAAAAAATTATTAAGTTTCTTAAAATTTGATAGTATTATGCTTGCATTTTTTTTCTTCATTTGTAAAAGTAATATTTGATTTTATTTTTTTCATGTAGTAGTTATATTTGTACATCTTTTTTTAACACTGTTGGACATTTATAAAACACAAGGTAAAAACTATTTGTATCTCTTTTTTTAAAAAAAAATTATTGCATTTATTTGAAACATAATAGAGTAGTTAGTATGTACAGTAAGTTTCCCTTTTTTTATTTATATATACCATATGACCTTCCTTCATAATATGTCACTGGGTGTTTCTTAAAGTTACATGATCAAAATCACTAGGAAAGAATTGGAAAGGGAAGTAAAGGAAAGGAATTGAACAACTAAATTGATTGGTCATATTTGGAATGTACATTGTAAAAAAACGTAACTAGATATCTGTAGTTATTAATTTCTCAAATTTTTGGTTCTTATCATTTCACTCCAATTTTGGGAGAAAAATGTTATTGATTTTTAAAGGAGAAAGAAGGAGAACTATTATTCTTCGTGGATTCTTTTACCTTCTTACCTATAGTTAAACTGTCAAATAAGAAAAGCAATTTCTTTCCTCATTATTCCACTTCTCTGCTTCCTCTTATTATCCATTATTTAAACACAAAGTTGGAAGGGATTATTAAGAGTTATGTTATTTGCACTCATGATACATGAGATATCATGCCAACTTATATCTCATATACTATTGATGGGATATAGACCTTACTTAAATATGATACACACTGTATCTAATGGTGGATGAGATGTGAGTGAACATATTGTCCCACACATTATAAGTACAAATAATATTTGTCGGGTTGTTAATGAGCCTCTGATTCCCCCGTTTCATAACAAACAATCCTCCTTCACCTTTCCATAGTTAACAAGGGTAAAACTAAACCTACTTATCTCTATTATGTTATCATAGGCCAAAGTACCTTTCAGTGATTGTATTAATGTTATATCAATGAACTTCAAAGAAAGTTAATATGACTTTCTTCGTTTTTTTAAAAAAAAGAAGATAAACCCTCTAAATTTATATAATAATGTAATGCTTGTCATATCACTTAAAAAATGCACGATGAGGCAAACTAAATTGATGCAAAATGATCCCGAAACACCAAAATAAAATTTGATAATTATTTTTTTTTCAGGACATTGAAGGGTGATACAATAGTGGTAGTTTGCGATCAAAGTGAACTGTGATTTAAGATTAGTCTTACATGAAAATTTCCACCAATTTTTATGGAAATAAAAATGAGATGAAAATTTTTATAGATAAGCTTCAAATATGAAATTATACTTAAAGCTCATCCATAAAATTCTCACCTTTATCCTTTAAACCAAACATACCCTAGCTAGGTGTTTAGGATGTTTTGATGAGATGAAATTTAATTGAATTCTATTAGAAACTGAGTTCATGACAAAATCAAATTTAATTTTTATATTTGGAATAAGTCAATAACTTAAATAATTAAACTTAATTCCTTGCTTTTGGATGTGTTTAAAAATGAATTATTTTTTTGTTTTACTATTTTGTCCTTCATTAATAAATCATGAATAAAATATTATATTCATGTAAGGTTATTTTAGTAATTTCAACTTTTTGAGCTCAATTCCAACACCAAATGTAATTTGGGTGTGATTTACTTTTGGGGAATTTAATAGAATTAAATTCTCTTATAATTTCAATTTTTTAATTAATTTTAGTTATAAATCAAAGAATTGAATTTCAATTCTTAAATGAATTCAATTGAAGGGTTTTTCAAACACCCTGCAAGGGTGTATTTGGTTTTGGGTATGTAAAAATAAGGAGAAAATTTTTATAAATGAATTTAATATATAATTTTACACATAAAATTTATCTATAAAAATTTTCTCCCCATTTTTCCCTAGCTATTAAACATACTCTAATCTTAAATCGAATATCCTACTTTAAAGGATTCGTCTCACCATCTTTTGTCATTCAAATTGTACGAAGTCCTTTTTTTTAAAAAAAAAAGACATTAGTTATAATAATAATAATAATAATAATAATAAGAAGGTGATTGCTTTAGTACTGACAATAAATGAGCAATACCAAAACATATCATTATATGGCATGCTCATATTGATCATTTTATCTACGGCCGTGCCCAGTCAACATCTAATTAGCAAATTTAAATGTTGAAACCTATAACTCTTTTTTTCTAATTTGTTTTCAAGGATCATTTAGCAAATACACAAACTTAATAAAATTTTCAATTCTTCCATCCCCTACCTTAGATCCCCAATTTGATTTCATCGACCTCTCACCATAGCCCTAGCCTGGGTCGCTCACACACCTCTCTTCAATCCCCAATCTTCTAGGCCCTTGTTGCTTTATGTTTTTGGATGCCTAGCTCATCTTGATTAATTTTTGTTCCAGATGATAGGGGTTGTGAAGCTCTTGAGGGCATTTATGAACGATTGGAAGCCATAGATGCATCAACTGCCGAAAAACAATATGCTACTAAAATCTTATTTGGTCTTGGTTTCAACAAGCAGATGCAAGAAAAAAAGACATGATTTTTCTAGTGGCTGGAGAATAAGGATTGCGCTATTATGTGAGATAAGAACCACCAATGTCACTTTTGAGGAAGAGAGGGTCTGGCAATATTTTACAATAGCTCAAGTATGAAAAATCTGAAACCATCTCGGTTGCTATGAAAAAGTGAATTTAAACATTTTATTGGTTTAGTTATTTGTTTATTGGATTCACTTTCTCCACTTCTATTTCATGGCCTACAAGAATTGGGGATTGAAGAGGTGTGTGAGCCAAACTTGGGCAATGAAGAGAGGTCGATAAAATCAAATTGGGATTCAGGGATATATACTTGATTGAAGAGTTGAAAATTTTATTAAGTTTGTGTATTTGCTAAATGATCTTTGAGTATAAAATAGAAATAAAAAATTATAGGTTCCAATTTAAATTTATTAATTGGATGTTGACCGGTCACTGGCATAGATAAAATGATCAATAAAAACACGCTATATAATAATATATTTCGGTACCGCCCATTTATTGGTAGTACCGAAGCAATCACCTAATAATAATTCATAAAATACAGTAGAAGTCCGTACCAAGGAAAAATCTGATCGTGCCCTTATGGACACTCTAGCTTTCCTGGAACCCTCGATTGCTTGATCGTCTTTGCGTTTTGCTTCTTCAGATGTTACTTGGGTATTGATTTCATCTTCACCATTGTGCATATATGCAAGGTTTTTGCCTATTTCCTTAAAGTTTTCTGCTGAGTCAAACCCTTCTTTTGTGCTGCCATCAGACGGGGAAGGACCACCGATATTTAAGAACTGCCGGGTGGATAATACTGGTTTACCCTCATCTTGTGTGTTTCCCTTCAAATTCATGAAGAAATACATTATTTATTTTTTTTGGAATTTGTTTGATCATGTAACAAAGTGCAAATATTCGACATCAAAAAGTTTGATGAACCACATTCACCACAGTGAAAATCTAACTAGCCACAGTTGATATTTACAAGAGAAAGAGATGAATTTGGGTATGCATGATATCCTTACAAAAACTTCTCTTATATCTCACTCCTCAATATATTTTAGAAAAATTTTTAGGTGCTTTGAGAGCACAAGAAAATATTTAATTTGCTTCATTTATTAATTGACGCATTAACTTTGTGGACTATTATTATCTTTATTGTTTATGTATTTTTAATGCAACAACTAATATGTTAATTAATAAATAAGATAGAGTAAATATTTTATCTTACTTTTTAATAGTATCCAAATATTTTTTTAATATAATAATTAATGTGTCAAATAATAAATAATACATAGCATATCATTTTTCTTACTTTAATTAATATTATACAAGAATTTCAAGGAGAAAAAAGGTTAACCAGCCACATTAACAAAAAAAAGGTTTAACTAGTAGCTACTATCATGGGGTAAATTTGATGAATCATCATCAGGCGCACAATCCATGTCAAGTACAAAAACTACAAACAGTAATACTTCTTTTATTTTATTTTTCATTTTTTTTCAGAATTGTTGTTTATCTATTAGTCTTTAACTCTTGCTAGCAAAGAGGCCTTCTTGGCCGGACATTATTGCAGGTATTGAAAATATATATGTGACCGAGTTAATGAGCATTGTTGTCAAATATAATAAAACTCAAAGCAAATGTAATATAAAGAAAAAAAATGAATTATTGCCTTTTTTTTATTTGTCTTGGAAAAATGAGTTATTAATCAAACAAGCATATAGATAGAAAACCAATTTTAAATCAAACTCACCTGCAATTCATGATTATCTCGAGGTGATGTAGATAGTTGATGCTGCTGCATCGCCAACAGTAAGCGACTCTGAAGAGCAGTGTAGCATTCATTAATCTGATTCACCATAGCTCTTAGATTCCGATTCTCCTTCTTCGCTTCCTCTAGCTTGATTCTCAGCAAGCCTATCTAAAAAGCCACTCACAACCGGTCACTACTTATATTGACAGTCCAACATAATGGACATCAATAAAAGATTAAGCAGATGAAAAAAAAAAAAAAAAATACAGCAGCAGATTGGTAGCCCAGAAGGATATATTATACTTACTTGGGTTGGAGGCTGTCCTTCTCTCTGGGGAGCCATTTCTGAGTTGTTCAGCCTCAAACTGAGAAGAGTAGATCCTAGCTGCACAGTTCTCACGTCCATATAGGTTAGCAAACATATATATATATACACACACACACACATATGTATATGTATATATACACACACATAAAAAATTAGGTTGTATAAAAACAAAACAAAAATTTCGTTAACAAAAGGTAAGCTCAGCTAGTAAAATTCTTTGTAGATGTGGAATCAAATCTCCCTAAGAGTGAGTATAAGTCACCTATCCTTGATTTACTTTCTTTGGCAAAAGGATAATAGCAACCAGTAAGAGAGGGGACATGGTTCTAAATTGCTATCCGCAACCAGGTGGATCGATGCAATATTACTATTTTGGTGGCTTTTGCAACTACATCGTAGGAGCAATTGGGGCAGCGATTGAACAAGTATAGCCAGTAATTACGGAAGAATAAACAACATCGCTTGTATGAACACTTACAGTATTATGAATGGAGGGTTTCTCGGTCCTGTACGGCGCATCTGTATTATTATCACATGGCCTTTCCTCAACCACCAGCAATTTTTTCATTGCAGAGTTTCCTTCCATTTATGTGGTTTTTATATATGCCGGTCACCACTTCTCAGATGATGATATCAGATATAGCTTCTTGTTCGCAGGGTGTTTATGGATTCATTTCCATAGCAGAACTCGTATTACTTGCGAACTAACTTTCTAAGCAGTACTATATAATGGCCACGGCCAGCGTATGCGAATAGAAGTTCTAGACACAATTACTGTAGTCCTTGTTGAGTCTACTTTTCTACTAGCTTCGTTTTCCACATTGAATATGTTTCGCTTGTTAATTAGGTACTTTTTTCTACATTAAAAAAAAATTAAAAACGACTTTAAAAACGGGGTAGTCGAAAAAGAATAGTGAGAGACAGAAGAAGGAAAAGCTAGCTAACAAAGGAATAGAAAAATAAGGGTCTTATATGATGAATTTAGTTTAACTTGTTTGCTTAAACAATTCTCTTAACAAGAAATGAGGTTATAGTAATTGGAGATAAGTTTTGTTTTTGCTTCTATATATTTTGATTATAAAAGAGACTCTAGACTTGGTGAGATAAGGGAAATAGTAGAAGGAAATAGTAGACTAAGCCTAAGGCTGAGACTCAATAGTGAATCAATCAAATATATGCAATATCTTGCGTAGTTTATAATTATTTTCCCTCATTTTTCTCCTTTTTTTTCCTTTTATTTTATTTTTTAAATGAAGTTGATCATTTCCTTTTACAAATGACAGTTTCCACGTTTGATTTCTAAACAAAAATTTTCCAATGAACACAACTTAATGTGTGCTTTCTAATTCAAAAGGTTGGTGTGTCTCACGATCTGGTGTCCTCTTTTATATTTTGTTCCATTTGTATTTTAGGGGGTCAAATGTTTCTGCGTGATAGGTTGGGCCACGCATCACATAGAAGAATTCCTGTATAAATATAATTCTAATAACGTATATTTAGATATACTCACAATAATAAAAGGATTTAATTACCATATACTGATAGTGTAAAATTTTTTTACACAGTTATTCAATCATGTATTACCACATAAATCATGATAGTTAACTTTTATACCTACTACTGAAAAGTCATCCAAATTAAATATTTTAATTAAATAACAGTGTAAAACTATTTAGTGCATTAAAATTAAACTTATAATAAAAACAGTAAAATCCATAATTAAGTGATTGCAACTTGAATAAAATTTATAAAACCCACTTCTATCGTGAACGTACCTAAATATCTCTCAATCAAATATCTTTAGATCTAATTGTGAAAAAACCAATCATATTGCAATTAATGCAAGTCAACAGTAGAAAATTTCCCGTTCGCCCAATAAAATGAAAGGGACAAATTTCTAGATGACCTCGTTTCCCTTCTTCCAGGGTATGGAAAATGAGGGAGAAGATGACAATGCCATATTCACCGTGACTCAGGCTGCCAAAATGAGCCCTCCCTTACCTTCCATTATAGAAGATATCAAACGAATGAAAATAGAAACGGCCAAAAGGGATAACTGAAAAGAAACAACGTTGTCTACATTTTAAAACCGCCTCTTTCTTCGCAATTTTAGTCTACTAATAATTTGCATACATTCAAATAAAGATATCATAGAATTATGCACAGACAATTCAAATTAGCACCTCTAAAAAATATTTAAAAAAGAAACTAAACTCATCATCCTGCTTCCGCTTGCATCCAAGAAAATGAACTAATTGTTTTTGAGCAATAAATCCCGAACAAAGTTCTAAGCTTCAGTTAATTTGCATTAAGGCCTCTTACCTTTTAGTCTGCCATGAATAGATGAGATTTAAATATCTTAAGGAGTTTCTAAACTATTTACATATCTTTATCCAACCACTTAAACTTTTAAGATATATGAGGAGGTATACACCTGAAGTTAAGTATATAAATTTTGGGATTTAACCCTGACACCAAAAGAAGTAGAAGACTTACGAGAGTGTTGGCGTATAAATATAATTTTTGTTTGTTGGGTTTAAGCATCCTCCTATAGTGGGAGTGATTAACTGTATAAGTAGTTTTTAAAAGCTATCAATGTGATGAAATATTTTATAAAGGTGATTTATAATTTTAGCCGCTCAAAAGTTGCAGATAATTAAATATTTTTTCTTTTTTTGGGTATTTCTTTGGCTTCTACGGCTCAACAAATGATATCAAAGCAAAATGGCTTGGATTAGTTGGACTTAGTCGAGTATTGGAGAGAATGGTAGTTTTGGATCCACGTATGGGGTTCCTTGTGTTGAAAGTTTTTTTTGGTAATGTAGAGGTCAAGTGACATCTTTCATGAGCAATGAAGGCATAGTTGTAAAAACTAGTTCGGACCGGCCGGTTCGACCAGAAAATCGGTAAACCGGTCTGAACCACTAATTAGATCGGTCTCGTATCGAAACCGGTGCGATCTGATTTGACTCGGCTGGTTTTGGATCAAAATCGGTAACTCGGTCGGTTGAACCGGGCCAGTCAAATCTTTTTTTTTTGTTGCTTTTTTTTTTTTACTAAATGATACCTTCTTAGAATTAAAAAAAATTCTAATATGATTTATAGAAAAATATAATAACTTTATTTATATTGTCATACTTGTGAATTGATGATGTAAAAATTTATGAGTTTATTTGTATAATTATGTTTTGAACTTATCAATTGTGATTCGTGATTATGAAATATCAATAATATTTAGTAATTTATGTTATTTATTTATGTTTTTGTATTTAGACCCCTTAAAGAGTGTCAAATTATTAATTAGTTGTCATTTTATTGTATTTTGTTTAAATTTTTTTAATATTTTTATATATTTTTTCTTATAAATCCAGTTCAACCGATTCGACCAATGATCCAATGACCCGGTGCCTTGGCCGAGTTGATCACGGGTCTAAGTTTTATAACTATGAGTGAAGGTGCAAGTGAGAATAGCTTTTATCAAAGTCTTCTAGGCAATATTGAGGCCAAGCAACATGTTTTGTGTAAATTGGTAGTATAAGTGAATAGAGCAAGTATAATTATTCTTTACACTATTGTATACTTGAGAAATACAAAGTATTTGCAAGAAGTTTTTTTGTGAAAATAGTTGTTACAGCCAGCTTTTAGCAGAACTTTATTTTGAGGGGAGGATTTGTTGAAATTTAACCCAAAATTCTACATCAAGAAATAGAAACCTTACAAAAGTATTGGCCTATAAATATAGCTTTTGGTTGTTAGGTTTAAACATCCTTCAAAACTGACAGTGATCTATTGTTTGGGTAGTTTTTAAGAGGCTATTCATGTGATGAAATATCTTGTATTGATAGTTTTTAACTTCAACCGTTTAAAAGTTACACATAATAAAATATTTTAGAACTTCTCATAGGGATCATGGATATACAATAGGTATCGAACCATATTAATTTTTCTATGTTTATTTATTTTTTGTGTTTTTTTCACTTCCTTTACCTAATAATAAAATCATTAATGTACCTCTATCCACCAAAACTTTTGGAATATATGATTGATGCAACAATTAATGCTGATTTGATACTCCTCCAAGAAATTAAAGTTATCTCCTAAGCACCACACATATTTTAAAATGCACATTATTATCATATATATCCGTATTGCAGATATGAGAGAAACTGTTTTTGTTTATTCATTCAAAGACATGGCACGTAACGCAACTATATATATGATACTAGTTTCATGTTGTTAGATTATAAGGATGGATTGAACGTAATACGTCCAGATAAATAAATCTAATGAGCCAGACGTTGATAAGCTTAACCTTAGGGAAACAAAGCACTTCAAATAAGGTTTCTTTTGCTGTGTTAAGCTTAGCATAAAAAATATATAACGTTTGTTTGCTCCATGAAAAATGTCCTTTGTTTTGATATTTCCCCCCACGGTTTTGACAGAGAGTCAATTATAGACTAGGTACCCACCCCACCATGTCCTAATCAATACGTAAGCTTAATAAACTCTCAGCTGTTTGTGTATAAATTATTGAGCAGGAAGGAACCCTGAAACTTCCTCAAAATACTGTTTAAACTTCAGCTATCAACCAGTATGCTATTGATAATATTATTCTAACTACGTGGTATTAACAGGAGAAAATATCTTAAAATATTCCTAATTAATAGCCTTCAAATTTGTGATTTTGGCGTTTTGATTATATAAGGTTGTGTTTGCTTTAACATTTTTTTATATAAAAAGTATATTTTTTTACTAAAAACATTAATTTTTAAAATTTATTTGCCCTAACTTCTATTAGAGTTAAAATAAAACAGATTATTTTTCAATTTTAAAAAGAAGCAAAAATGAGTAATTTATATTAAAAAAATCATTTTTTTTTACTAAAAATCAACAAAACAAGGCACCCTAAACAGATCATTTTTCTTATTCAACAAATTCAATTCATTGACAGAATAATTGATCATGTCCCAGAAGAAGACTTGGAAAAGCATTATTCTCTGCGCGTCTGCCCCGTGTTTATGAATTTTGACTTAATATTTAACTTCGTACGTAAATCACTTTAACTTGTTCAGTAATAAATAGTAATTACGGTGGAAGGACTAATTTCGTATGGTCAAGTTGATTATGAAAAACTTCACCCAGAACAAATTGTTGAATCCCAAACGATAGAGCAATAAAAATAGGCATTTTTAATTTTAAGATGATACACAAGCTGTCACTTAATGGCCAAAGACTTGAGTGGACAGTCTACTGGCCGCCACCAACTATCTATTCACAAGCAATCGACATGCTCACCACCCTCGGTGCTCTATAGGTTTTCTAGGACCTGGCCTCTTTTAGGCTATGTGTGAACTCATTCTACGATAACATGAAATAAATGAAATGTATACAAACAACTTATTTAGAATTTGTGTTCTAAACTTACGTAAGTCAACTTGAAGCGTGCATCGATCAACCCACACAGTCTTCTCTCCCTTCTGCATGTGGATCTCCTTGAAGAGCTCACTCTAAGAGGGTGGCCTCTTTAGGAGTTTGGCCTATAATGCAAATAACGGGAAGACATTAATTAATACATATAAAAATACATTAACACAAAAATAATTAATAAAGTTAAACCCTATACAATGAATGACATAGTGACTTACCATGCCTACAGGCGGACTTTCAGCGAGTATCTCTACTCACCTTCCACTACAAAAAAATTAGGTAAATTGTAGCGGTTCAAACCGCCATTTTTTACAGTAAATAGCAATTCATGGAACCGCTATAATTACCAACGCCATTAGGTAAATTACGGTGGTTATAAAAAAATGCCACAATCACCATTATAATTGCCATAATTTCAGGTGAATTGCGGCGGTTGAATTATGGTGGTTTCAAACCACCGCAATTACTGAAATATTTTAAAAATAAATTACAGTGGTTTGAAACCACTGCCATTTGTTGTGATATTTTTTAAAAAATATTAATCATGGCGGTTTGAAACCACCACAATTTGCGATGAAATATTTTCGAAAAACTTTTAAAATTATTTATTACAACAATTTTAAACCACCATAATTGCAACATCAATTTAAAAAAAAAAAGTTTCAATAATCATGCAAAATAAAAGAAAGAACAAATAAAAGTTCACTTATCATTGAACTATAGTTGCTGGAAAATTTTCCAGTACTTAGTTCTTCAAAATATCATGGAAAGAACACAACCCTCAAGCATGTATCCAAGGAACCACAATCCCCAATTAAATTCCTACACTTTGATACCCAATTCTAGAACAAATATCTCACATAGCAAAACTAATATCATAAAAAAAATCATACATAAACAGCATTAAAACAAAGTTGAAAGCAGACATGCAAGAAAGGGACACATGCAAGAAGGCTAACTGCTAGCAGGACTCTTTAGATATATAGAAACAGTGGCTTTTCACAATCAAAAACATCACTTTCTTGTAGGGTACCTAAACTCCCCATTTACAGGGCAAATTGAATAAGAAACTACCATACCATAACAAGTTGGTCAAGCAGTGCCTTCTGGATCATGAAAGTTAGTATTTGACCGAGATACTATAAAGCTTATATGTACCTCAACATGCCTTGCATGGAAGAGATCAAATGCCCCATCAATGTAGACAATTCGAGCATTCGCTCCAGGCTCCTGAAGTTAGATGAAATAGCAATGGATTATCCTATAAAAATACTCCTCATAAACTCAAATGAAGGGAAACAGGTTACTACTACCCATTTTCAACTTGAAATCACTGATTGGATTGCAATAGAGCAACTTCAGTATATATCTTCAATTAGTTCAAATGATGTGCTAACATAATCTAAAAGGACAAAGAAATATCCATTAAGGCTTTCTTTCTCAAAATGGAATGTCCTTGAGTTAGCATTGGCTTTCCTTCTTATATAATATATTGTAGTTTAATGTCAAGGGTATGTTTGCTTTAGTTAAACAACATTGAACATAATTAATTATAAATGTTCACATTCCATTCATTCATATTATTTGCTAATAACTTTCTCATTGTAAAACATAACTTGCTTCCAATTATGTGGATGCCATAAGTATCCAAAGACTTCAAAATTTTGTAGTCTGGACCTCCTTGTATACAAAGAATATGTTAAATATAAGCAACATGAGTTAGAAGAACTATTTAACTAAATGGTTTTGTTGTAGAAATTTACCATCTTTCCTCATCTCTCGAAGTAAACCAAATTCATGCCTCTTAACTAGGTCCAGGTAAATTTCTTAACATTTCATCATAGTTTTTATTGGTTTTTCTCAACTTCTAACTTTTCAACTCAACTCACACATGGAACAACCACATCACTGATCCAAGTCACCAAATTTAGATAAAATTTTACAATTGTTGTCAACTAATTGAGACAACTCTCTTCATTGATTCACACTAGGGACCAACTATGTAAAGATTTGCAACAAAGCAAAACAAAGGCAAAGTTTTTCGCTCATAAAATAGAAAAGAGAAATTAGCACCATATGAACATGTTGAGCTTGAATTTCTTTACACCATTGACCTTTCACCAATGCACAGTCATACCATCCTATAAAATAACTGCCCTCTTGACCCCAAATCCAGGGTATAACAATGCACATAGTGGCCATGGAGGAGCATCGACATGCCAATGTTTAGCAGAACATGATGGACAAAGTAGAGAAATTAAAGCTTAGGTAAACAGGGCTATGAGCTTCTCAAAGAAACACAACATTCTGTTGTTAAAAAATATCTTACATCAGTATCCAGATTAAAGGCAGAGAACAGGAGGGAAACATAGTTTGATGATGAGAGGAAAGATAGGGGAGCAATGAAAGTTACACAAAAAATCACACAAGGAGGCTAGCTACTTAACTAACTAAGCAGAGTTTAAGAACAAATCATTGATTTGGTAAACAAACTAGCATTTGATACGGGGAAAAAAACTAAGATTAACACCAACAGAAGCTAAAACTTGTGAGAATAAAAAGGAAAAATTGAAAATTTGGCTAACAACAAAATAAAGAAAACAAAAAGGAAAAACAAAAAAGAGAACTCACAAAGGATGAGGCAAAGATAAAGCCGAGCTTCCAAAACACGTTGTGGACTCCTCCTCCTCCGTTGGCCTCCACCACCCTCTTCTTCTTCTTCTTCAATAGAAGCAGCCATTCTATGGCAGGGAGGCTTCACGAGTAACAGCACCGTCGACGTCGACCTCTTCCCTTTCGAATCAGTGCTAGGGTTCCTCAAAATGGCGTCATTAGATCCCTAATCAAAATTGAGGGCGTCCTTGAAAATAGAGTCGAATTAGGACTGGAAACAGAGGAGGGCGAGGTCGTGGTGATTGGAATAAGGATGAAGGAAGAAGCCAGAGGAAGAATAGAGACGTTGGAGGAAGCGGAGCTAGAAGGGCTTGAGGAGGTGGTGGTTGTTGAAGATGGCAAAGAAGAGGAAGGGAGGCACAAACCGCCAAGAAGTGGAGGCAACGAGGCGGCGACGGAGGGAGGGGACGACGCCGTCGAGGTGGCACAAGGGAGAATAACCCTTCCATGGCTGCACCAAAACAAGATACAAATAAGACACCATCAAATGATAATAACAATACATTATTAGGGGAGTAGGAATAACATCATTAAGGGTAAGGAATATTAAGGCGGTTTATTTGTCTCAACTGCCATTTTTGTAATCACAATTGTGGCGATCAACAAAATCGCTGTAATTCACTGAATATTATGACGGTTTTAAAGAACCGCCCTAATTCAACCGCCACAATAAACATAATTTTTTGTAGTCCTTGCCTTAGTAGACTTCTCCCTAAACTTCTAGAAAGTCTAGTGCCATCATAGAAAGTACAGGTTAGCCTCAATTAGCCACGCATGAGCGTCACCTATAGCCTCTTAGCTACTTGAGTCTTAATTAAAGGCCATGAACATGTAATCCTTATCCTTGGGGTCCATGATGAAAGTACTTTGCACATAAAAATATAAAATAGTTAGGGTAAAATCAATTACTAAAGTAAATCACACAATTTAAAATAACTTTCCTCCCATTGTTAATTTATTTGTCTAAGCCCTCAATCGGCCTAGCATACTTCTTATGAATGTTTTCTATCACCTTGTGGAGACCAATCGAGGCTGGAAGCCAATTGCATAACAGAATAAAACAATATATATATATATATATATATATATATATATATATATATATATATATATATATATATATGAGTTGGGATCAAGTTATACCAGTATGGCTTTAATCAAAATGATACCATTAATAACTTTTTATAAAATAAATTTTTTGCCAATGTAACCATTGAGTTTTAATTGCCTATCATAAAGATCATTAATTTGTGTAAAATTTCAAATAAATTGAACATCAACAAGTATGTATTCATAAAGCTCTTATTCTTGCTCATTTTATGCATATATATTACATTGTTTTTTATGTACATATTATGCCAAATGATTTTAGATTAACTTTAAATTTTGTAGGCATGATCTATATGATGTGGCCTTCTAATCCAATGGTGGGTTTTGTTAAAAACTAATCCAATAAAAAGTTATTCAAGGGTGTAATAGTTGCTTATTGTACCGGTATAATTTGATCCTAACTATATATATATATATATAATTTTAAAATATATATCAATAAACTGTTCAAATTATTACAATAACATCAAAAAATTGAAAATTTAAATTACTTACCAGGACTTCCTAGTGTGTCTAAGTTGCATGCGAGGCTCAAACAATGTCTTGTGTGAGTTGCTAGCTGAGGAGCCACCAATTGCTCTACTCTCGATTGCCCCCTATGAGTCTGACATAGGGTGAGCACACGAGAGTATGTGGTGGTCGCACTAGCGAAGGTGGAGTCACACATTACTGCCCTTGGTCACATCCCCAAGAGTGGGTATCATCATGAACTCTTGTTAGGAACTTGACTATAAGAAGGTTGCGATACCAATGGGGTGGCATAGAGGAGGAGGTTAAAGTAGAGGTAGAAATTTAAGCTGCAGTGTTAGAGGTATGACCAGAAGGAGTGGAAGTCTGATAGGATAGGGCATCTTTCTTTGCCTCTGCCTTTGCCTATCATATCTAGACAAAAAAATAAAATAATAACATGTACAAAATCAATACAACTTAAGCACTAGAAAAATAATATAAATACAAATAATACATTAAGCATGATGTAGAGATCAATCTTGGCTTTAGGATTATTAGCGTCGGGGATTATACATGTTAAGAACAGGTAAAGATTTTCCATGCACATTTTAGAAGGGAGATTGTATAGTGTAACAATTATAAAGCCTATTTGGAATAAATCCATCTACACAAAAGTCCCAACCTAACATTGCGAGGATCCACAAAAAAATCAAATAAGTTTGGTCAAAGTGTTGCTAGGCTTCACCATGAGAAGGGGGAGTCATTGCACCAACTTTTCTGTTCTCAAAATGTCATCTAATGTGAGGTGATGAACTCAAGGTAGATAAGATCAAGATCTTACATAGGATCAGAAGGGAGATGCAAAATCATAAAACGTTGAATCGTAACACGGATCATAAGATCCTACCAGAATAGATAATTATATTTATATAAATATGTATATCACATAACATAACATAAATAAACAAATAAGTCCAATTAATATAACTAAACTATAATTAAATATGGATAAAATTATAACTCAAGGATTCAAAGTTCACATAACAAAAAGTCCATAGTTCATAATTAATATTTACTCATTAATTTTTTTTAGAAAAATATCAGAGCATATCTACCTTTAGTTCAAACTCCATATTTTTATGTTTCTTTAGCAAATATATAAAAGGAAAAATGAAACAAAAAAGCTGGCCTAAAATATAAGATAAATCACTAGCGACCCAAAAGCCCAAATGACAAGCACAAAAGGAAGCAATAAACAAAGGCAAAATAAAACGAGGAAGCTTCTCGTAGCTGCACACATAGACTTAGGGGAGGCTAGAAACAGGAAGATAAGAGACATGTGCATACAGCTACAGAGTAGGTGGTTTGTGGTTCAGAACGGTGGACGATAGACATGGTTTTGGTGGGTTGTGGTTGAGGGCAGTACCTCGACCTTGACCTCAATCTCGACTTCGATGTTGAAATCGAAGTCAATGGAGATTTCAATAGAAGACAGTGGTGGTTGATCAGCGAACTAAGTACAGTCATAAGAAAGAGAGGGACGGAAAGCTCCAGAGAAAGGATTAGGAATTTTGGGTGGGTCTTTACATCGGCATAAGGGGATGCACGAGCATGCCAAAATCATACGATCCCACCGCTTATATGATCTTACTCGGTTACCCCAAGGAGGCGAGTCAAGCAATGAAATTGGGATCGGCCAAAGGGTGTAAATGTGCAGGATTAGACTATTCTACGATATACATCTCGATTCTAGCTACCTTGGATGAACTCATAGATGCATACAACCTTTTCAACAAAAGAATTATAGGCAAATAATGCATTCTTTTATGAGGAATATCCTTATACCTCCCATTTCCATATCTTTTAGGTTTGAACCTATGGGTTTTACAGAATTTGTAGTGTTTTTGTACTAACATATACCCCTTCGAAAAATAATTTATCTTTTTTATCTCAACCCAAGTTTTGAAACTAGTTTCTTAGCCTGATAGCAATCCTTTGGAATCAAGCTAGATTGTAGACTAATCTCACTCAATAACATTGCTCATTGGTCAAAGGAACAATTACTTTGGTTACCTTCTGACTTTATAATTGGCATTCTGATTGTTAGAGACAACTCTGGTTGTACACAACCTTCCCATAAAGGTGCCTTGTAGCCTAAAGTAAAGAGAAAAAAATCTCTCGGCCTTTGGATTAAGAACCTTGATGGAAGGTTCATAATCAGCATGAATTTGAGAACCATCCATGCCATAAATCACTTCCTCATATTGTCGAGTTATCCTTTCAATTAACATTTTCTATGTCATACTCATTTACATGAACCCCACTTGAACTAATTCCAATATATAGTTATATACACCCAACATATCCAAAATCTTGTGTGACAACTACCCCATGCACAGTCTAAACCTAATAATTTTTCACAAAACCATCCTTGTATAGATGATACCTAATGGTGTCAATATCAAAATATTTCCTACATGTGCACTTATTACAGGGACCCCTAACTTACTGTTCATTTATAAATTGTTGTGACTAACAAACAACATTTGTAAACTCCTCAACTCCTACATAAAATTTAGGTTTGACCCCCCTTGATTGTGGTACAACCTATATCATACATCCATAGTTTATTTGCTTGAATTATGGTTCTTGAACAGGAAACTTAACTTAAGAAATTCATTAAATGCTATTAGAAACTACAATTTTGTGAATCTCAGCAAAATTTTATTTAATTCAAATTTAATTCTACAATGCCTTGTGAAAAATTTTATTTAATTAAAATCTTAATTCAATAGAGTCTCCCCTTAAATGAAGAGTTTCAACCAGACTTTATTTAGTTCAAAATTAATTCAGTAGAGCCTTTTCTGAAAAATTAGGAGTCGTTACAATATTTTTATTAATTCAATTGGCATCTCTTTATGTTGGGAGTCTCTAAAAAATTTCATTTAATTCAAATTTAAATTAAATAGAGTTACCCCTTAAATTAGAAGTCTTATCTTTGAATTAACAAAGTTTTGGCAGAGTCTCCCTTTAAACTAGGGCATCCCACAAAATTCATTTTCAATCAATAAATGAAAGTCCAATCAAGTAAAAAAAAAAATCAATCAAACAAACAATTCAATCAATCCTAAAATCATTCTGGATTACACCCTTTAACTTCCCATTATGCACATCTTGCCATCTCCATAGGCATAATAAAATTCCATAGCATACAATGGAAAATAACACTAAGCATTCCCTATAGAAGCATGCAATCTCCAACCTTACAAATCCAGTCTAAAAATTTTAGGTTGCTAACCTAACATAAACTTAATTAATACAGCAGAAAAAATACTAACCTCTAAGTGACCTAAAAAGCAAATATTCCAATTGCACTCTAAGAAAATACTCCCACTAACAAACTAAATGGCAAATAACAGGATAATAAAATTAAATAAAGATTAAAAACAACAAATATGAGAAACTAACTATAGCAAAAAAAATTTAAAAAGTAAATCGATTAAAATATTATACCTTCGATGAGAATCATAGAGGTAGTTTCTAATAAGTCAACAATGCCAATAGGAGGTGACAATGACCTAGAGACAGAGGGGAAAAATAATGTAGAAAGAAGAACTTACACAAAAAAACTAATAAACTAACCAATTAAATTAATGACCACTGAATGAGGATTAAAATGTTGGTTTCCAGCAGTCCAACAGCAGCAAAAATCTCGATAGATAGAGCAAGATAGAGATTGGAAAGAGTGAAAGTTTTAGAATAAGGAAGGAAAACTGATTGGTGCTGATGGTTTCATCAACGATGAATTTTTTAGGGAAAATTCTCCTATAATGGTTTAATGAAACATGTCATTCCATTAAAATATGTTACTAGCATATTTTCCTTCTATAACGGGCTAATTGTAAAGACAGGTGTTAAAATCCAACATTGTCAAGGGAAAATCTACCTGTAAGGGTTTAACGAAACACATTGTTTCATTAACATATGCTACCGCATATTTTGTCTTGATAATGGGAAAACCGTAAAGATGCATGTTAAAGCCTAACTTTATCAAGGTAAAATCCATTAGTATTGTGAAAGATGAAACGTTTCATGTGCCAAAAGTGTTCTAAAGTTGTGGTTGCGATTATGCTCACTGCAATTGCGAGTATTGTGACTATTACGATGCGGATTGCGGTCATTGCGATGTGATTTGTGTTTTTGGCACAAAATGCAAGATAATTAACTAAAAATGAAAAAAATACAACATAAATAAATTTTAACAAAAAGATGATTTTACTATTAATTTTTAAATATTTAATTATAAATTTTGGATTCGATAGATACATATTTATTATTATAGTTGTATTCCTTTAATTTTTTAGAACACCTAGAGAAAAGCATGCATTAAAAAAAATCAACCTATACACTTTACCCCTTTGTTCATTTAAGAAAAAAAATTTAATAACAAAAATCAAACAAGAAAGAAAAGGTTAAAAATAATAATTCACTTTAAAGCAAAAATAATTGAAAAAAAAGGACCTATTATCTCAAACCTACACAAAAATAAATAAATAAATAATTCACTTTTGTAGTTGCCAATGCTTTTGTCTATCACAAAGTTAGATATTGTTTTGGATATACCTCTCATACAGAGTAAAATTTTCTTCACCCAACTCTGGCTATGATATTCCATTGTCAACATCATCTTAAGAAAGGAATTGTGCAAAATTTCCAGCATACGTGTCTCTTTCATCCTCAATGATAATATTATGCAATATAATGCATGCTCTCATTATTTTTGCAAGTTTTGCTTTCTCCCATAATTGTGCAGGGCTGCGTATAATTGCAAATCGAGCTTGTAATACTCTGAACGCATGCTTCACATCCTTTCGTTGCCCTTCTTGATATTTTGCAAACAGCTTTTGCTTGTCTTCTTATGATCAGGATATTGTTTTCACAAATATTGCCCATTTAGGATAGATGCCATCTGTTAAATAGTATCCCATGGTATAATTATTACCATTCAAAATATAATTTACCTCAGGCGCTCGACCATCTAGAACTTTATCAAACACAGGTAAACAGTCTAACACATTAATGTCATTGTTCGAACCAGCAACTCTAAAAAAGGCATGCCATATCCAAAGGTCAGGTGAAGCCACAATTTCAAGTACTATAATTGCAACCCCACAGTAACCACTCATGTACATCCCTTTCCATGCTTTAGGGTAGTTTTTCCACTGCCAGTGCATGCAATCGATGCTACCCATCATGCCTGGGAAGCCATGGTCCTCTGCCATCTGTAGCAAATGTTGTACATCATTTGAGTTCGGTTTTCGTAAGTATTCAGACTCAAATACCAATATTACATCTTCAACAAACTTCTATAAGCACTCAATTGCAGTGCTTTTGCCTATCCACACATAATCATCAACAACATCAGCTGATACTCCATAGGCCAACATATGCTTAGTAGCCATGCATCTTTGCAATGGAGATAAGCCTTTCTTGCCTGTTGTATTGACCTATTATTGTAAATATGGATCAACATTCAAGAAGGCTTCCACTATGCGAAGACAGACATGTCTTCTCATCCAGAACCTTACCCCAAATGTCTCAGGAGGGTACACTGGATTAGGTGCAAAATAGTCATTGAAAAGACATCTGTGTCCTTCACGGTCTCTATGTAAGGTCCTATGACGAGATCTGGAGGAAGAGCTTTGCCTATGCTTTTCTGTAATTAGTTGTTCAAGTTAGCGCTCATGTGAGTCATCAAGTAAAAAATCATCAATCCATTCATCCAGAGACATGTTATTAGGTTGAAATCTTTTAGCAGTGATTATTGGCGAAAATGTGTTTGAGAGGAGTTATTGGATGCAAATGAGATTTAAGGTTTTGAACAAACAGAGAAAAGATGCTATGAGCAAATATGGATGAGTGTTGCTCCATATTTATAAGTTGTTATCCACAATGGTTATTTTTGTAACAACTACTTTTCCAACGGCTACTTTAATAATCACTAGTCTTGCTGTAACGCCTGGTGATGAGGGCAGGGAGTGATTGCCAGTGCAAGATTGCACAGATAATGAGCGGCTCCTAGTAGGCTTCTAAGTGGAAGGGTACATGAATGAATCAACTACACACCAGAATGAGAAGGATCCTAATACTATATAGGTGTGTGACTATACAGTTAAGGATGATTTATATGAATTGATGTGTACTACCTACGACAATAAGATGCATCTTCGTGAAGTTTAGCTCTGCTCCCAACGGTCTTCCCAGGAGGCTAAGGCTCGGTAGCATGTAAATAAGGACAAAGCACACTGAAAAGACCCTGTGTTAGTTTGTGAAGACAGTCATCAATCCATAAGGCAACCTGGGCTATTACAAATGGTATCAGAGCAACACCTCTCCCAGTACAGTGTGGTTTAGGGACGAACCAAGCAAAAGCTGGTGGACATATGATGCCCGGTGACAAGGGCGAGGAGTGATCACCAATGCAAGAAGTCACGAACAATGAGTAGCTCTTGGAAGGCTTATAAGTGAATGGGTACTTGAATGAACTGATTACACATCAGAATGAGATAGATCATAATACTGTATAGGTATGGAACTATACAATTGAGGATGACTTATATGAATTAATTTGTACTACCTATACCAATAAGATGCATCTTCTTTTCAGTAGCCCATTACTAAAGAACTCCATATGGTTAAGTGTGTTTGACTTGGAGCAATTTTATGATGGATGACTTCCTCGGAGGGAAGCGTGTGAGTGATCATAAAGCACGTTGGAAAGACCCGTTATTGGTTTGTGAGGACAGTCATCAATCCATAAGGTAGCTTAGGCTGTTACATTTGCAACATCTATTTTCGTAACGGCTAGATTTATAACAACTAGTTTTCATAATAGGCATATTACATAACTAAAAATGCATAATTGAAACGTTACATAATTAAAAAAAAAAGTTACAAACTTAACCATTACACACAAAATATATTGTTACTTTCCTAGATATGCTTGACCAATACAATTGACACCTAAATTAAAAATAATTTGCCATAATTTTTTCCACAAGCTTAGCATGAAAAGATCATTGCTTTTCAGTCATGGTAGAGGTGTTTGCATAAAGTATTTGCATACCTGTTTCCCTTTCCTTTACTTCTAACTCCTTTTCCTTCATCATCCTTTGTTTTTCCATCTCCTTTAGACCCTTTTCCTTCACCATCATCATCTTTTCCTTGAATGACCTATCTTTTTCCTTGTCTGCTAACTCCATTTCCTTGACTTTTTTAATATCCTCCCACATAGCTAGCCTGCTAGCTGTAATGGATCTTAGTGTGCCAATGTCTTCGTCGTAACTAGCAGGCACTTTTGATTTTCCCTTACTCTTCCGTTTTGATGATTTGTTCCTTGAGGATGGACTGGAGATTCCACACCAATATCCTCACCTATTGGTGTTTCTGCATCCAACAAAGATGAGTATGCTCCATAACTACTTATCTTTGTTCTCTTAGAACCTCCACTTGGAGTTGATTGAATTCTCCATTTTTGTTCCTTTCGAAGCTCATTCCAGTGTCTATGAAAAGTGCATGTCTGTTCATAACTTGTAAAATAGAGTTCATGAGCTAACTCCATGATATCATCACTATTTGAACCACTTTCTATTTTTCGAGATGCTTGATCGTGGCAACCACCGAATTGTTGATCCCCTGTGTTGATCCTATGCTAATGTTTCTTTATTGCACTAACCCCTCTTTTGATCAAGCCACGGTTGTTTTCCTTGCAATACGCATGTATTCAGTTCCAAAATGCATCACCCTTTTGGTTAGTACCGACGACCAAAGGATCCATTGACACATTTGGCCATGCACTTATTAGTAGCTCATCTTCTTCTCATCACCATTGACTATTGTCTTGCACACGATTTTCAAATTGCTCATCAACAAGTTTGATAGCATCTACCCCATCATAGAAAATTGTGAATGATGTGAACCTAGAGTCAAATTTTTAGGCATTTGAGGAGATGAATTAGATAACCCACTAGCACCACCTGATCCCGTCCTCGTTCCACCAACTGGGGCTTGAAAGGGTAATGAAAATGGAAATTGAAATGTTGATGAATTTTGACTATTTGGTAAAAAAAAAAAGGAGCTTGAAAATTTGAAGGAAATTGAAAATTAGAAGGGACTTGAAAATTAGGATCTTGAAGGTTTGAGAGATTATGATTTGGGAAGAAGTTTGGCATTTGAAAATTAAAATTTGGATTTGGATTTTAAGAGTTTGAAGCTTGTGAATTTTGGATATTTGAATTTTGAGGAAGGTTAAAATTCTGCAAATAATTGAGAAAATGATTCAAATTAAAATTGATTTGGATCCATTGTTTGTGAGAGAATAAAAGAGTAGAATTGTGAAACATAAAATTAGAAAATACTAGAAATGATTAAGAAGTTATATGAAAAATAATGTTAGAAAGAATTGGAAAGATATGTGAAAAATGAATTTGAAAATAATTGATATTTATAGAGTGAAATATGAAATAAAATAATATTTTTTAAATATGAATGTTTCTTAAATGGTAAAAAAAAAAACAGATCAAAAGCTTAAAAAGTTAAAGGGAACTAGGACGTCCCTCTAAACCAACACTCTCCATTCTTACTTCGCATCCCATGTTTTTACTCCAATGGTTAGAGAGGGACGTCTCTGACAAGAAGAGTGGTTGGGATGGGGTGCACCACTGGAGTTGCTCTTAGTGCTCTAAAGGACCAAAAAAAAAAAAATGTGTTGATGTAGAATTGTTGTATAATTTTATTATATACAAATATTATTCAAGTTTCAATTGACCTGATTATGTGTTAATTTCTAATATTTATCATGAATATGTGATTAAGTATAAGAAATAAAATAATTGATCAATAGTAAAAATTAACATATAACTAAGCCATGTAAAATCTTTATATTTAATAGTTTATTCTCATGATTTTTATTCTTATTGTCCATTTTTAATGTAAAACCAAGATTACCCTAAACGCAAGTCAAGGAGTTGCATCAACACGTCAAGGGAAAAGGTTAAAAACGAAAAAGCGCTTGGCTGAAGAAAATCAGGCGGTAAAGGAAAGCGGCGCTGGTCACCTTCCATTCAATTTTTTCGAGGTCCACAAGTCGCAGTATGTGACGAATCCCCACCCGAGGCATTAACTTGGTCAATATCACATAAGCTACGCAAGTAGAATGAGCTTGGAATTTTTGCACAAATTTCAATATTCGGCCTAGTAAAACTGATGAATTAGTCAACTGAACCACCCGGGATGCAACCTTGATACCAGCTAGTCATGGAATAATGGTACAGCCACAAGCTAGAACGACTCGTTCAACAAAGTGTAATAATGGGTCCCGGCCCAGCTAAAATCTTGGGTAATTATATGATTTTTGTCGTTTAGTGCTTTTCTGGGGTCTAGTTCCATTGTCCTTGCAGTGAAAGGAATAAACGATTATTATTTCAATGATTGATAATGGAAGAGACGGTGTTTCAGGTAAAATAAGTACATATAATATTTTTATAATAAAAAGATCTCTCATTAAGGGTGCTCGTAATTTGATTCAATTTTATCTTGAAATAAAATGTTAATCGATTTATTTTATTTCAATTTAATTTAGTTTAACTTGATTATATTTTAAAGAATGAACCCTAAATTAGTCACGGATAATATCACCTATGGATAGTGTGGTCTTTGACAACACTAAAATAGTCTCCATATCCCTCACAATGTGTTCGTATGTTGCAATTGTGAGGGGTCTTGAAAATAATTTATTTTTCGGAGAAACCAAATTGTCTACATGTGAGAATTTCATGGACTAATTTAAGTGCTTATTGTATATTAAAAATCAAACTAAATCAAACCAATTTTAATTGTTTTGAATTAGTTTGATTGATTTGATTTCATATTAAAATTTTCATAAAAGATATAATTTAACATTAAATTAGTTCATTCAATTAACATAATTGCAAATATTTTATAAAATCATAAAAATATAAAATCTAAATGAATTATCAAAAGTTATACTGATGTCTATTTTCTTGTTTCTTTCCGGCCGCGCCAAAAATACAAAGTTTTACTACCATATGAGCAAAAATCATAAATTGTTGAGTAAAGGTTATGTAATTCAACCTAAGAGGAAGCCCAATGCTCCAAAATACTAACCTTGTTGGTGAGAGAGTTTCTAGACTCAGTCTCTATCTTTGATCTTGATGGCAATGTCAAAAGTGTTATTGGTGGGGAATGTTAGCTGCATTTCTTCTCTTCATTTTTGTCTGCTTGGTTTTGATTCCTTTTTGGTTTCTTGCTTGTATTAGACTTGTGTGTATACTCAGGATATCTTGTATTTTCTTTTTGCTCGCCACTCGTCTTGGTTGACTTGAGCCATGCATTTATTGTGTGTGTGTATTTATATACATATACATACATATATATATATATATATATATGAAGATTGATTTAAAAATATTTTTCTTGTAGGAACTAAATTCAAAATTGATAACATGTATAAGGACCAAAATTATAATTAACGTTGAAAGAATTAATAGATAAACTTAAAATATTGAGTTAAGATGTAATAAGAATATATAAGAATATGTGTTTAGGGTTTAAACACGCATGTGTATACTTGTATGGAAGTGTATCGATAAATAATATGAAATAGGTAAAATAGGTTTTTTGATCCCTCCCTTTTATTTGATTTTTCAATTTGGTCCCCTATCTTTTTATATTTTATTTTATTTTGATCCCTTATATTTCAAATATTTACGTCAGTATTTTTCATCAACTATGTGGCATAGAGAGATTTGATATTGAATTGAAAAAAAATTGAAATATAAAGGATAAAAATGAAAAAAGATAAAAAGAGCAAATTGAAAAATTAAGATAATGAATCAGAAAAACCTATTTTGCATATAAAATATGTATATCCTGAGAATATTTATAGTTGTCTATTTATAAAAATCTCAAGAATATTTTACCCTAAGTGGCAAAATAAACAAACGTCATAATTTTTATCCTTTAGATAAACTAGTTGATCATACCACTTTATTTCATTGAACAATTATTATAATTTTTGTTAAAAATCGTATATATATTTTTCAAGATGCTTAACATTACTGATGGTTGAAAATGGTTGAAATTCAAACTTTAAAGATACACAAAGATTAAAATATGACTTATATTTTCTTTTACACAAGCATTCAACTATTGACATATTAGTCATAATAGTTAACTCTCTTATCCATTATTTAAACAGTCATGTAATTGAAATATTGTGATACAATAATGGTGTAAAAGTATTTTACACTATTGGTGCATTAAAAATACATTTAAATTTTAAAAATTTTAAAAAAGGGAATTTAAAAACAAAGTATTGACAAAAATTAACAAATTTAAAATAAAAGGAAAATTCCGAAAAGCCAGAGTCAAAGTAAATTGAAAAAGTTTAAAATCATAAAAAAATTTAAAATTTGTAGTCAACCAAAAATTTAAAATATCCAAATTCTCAAAAATAGTTTTAAAATTTAAAAATAACTAAAAAATAAAAAAAATTAACTAAAAACAAAGATATAGAAGCAAGAAATTAGTGGTTTTTTTTTTTTCGGGCCTGAGCAAGTAATTAGCAATGGTCAGACAAGGCAATCTGAAGGAACAAGGCTTGGTGAATGTCTGCCACCTATAAAAGCCACTGCAAGCCTTTCGCTTGAGACTGTTATCTCCTCCACTGGACACATGAAACGAATTGATTACAAGATCCATTACTACCATATACACCCAGCACGTTGAAATTCAATTACAAACGCTTATTCATGGTCTCAAAAACTATTACAATTAACATAAGCAAGGCTTTTCTTTTCTCCGATTTGAGAAAACTGTCCAAGGGAAAGAAACAAAACGATGAGTAAGAAAAGAATGACAGTGGATATACAGAAAGTATACTTGTAAGCCACCTTCAATCATTCAACACTAGATTGATGCAGCAGCACAACGAAGGGAACAGTTGTTAGGGGCAAACAAACTAAATAGGCAAAACTATCAAGGCATGCACTTCAATGACATTCCATAATATCACATTAACTTTCATGGTAAAGAAAAAAAAAAAATCTTTTCCAAAGTCAGGCAAGCAAATTTGTTTCAAACTGTAGCATGAAACTACGAATATGAATTTCTTCAATTAGCATTTACCTGTAAGATTAATATACCAAAGGTTGATCCGCTAGGGCATGACACAGCTGATGTTCTAGAGACAGATAAACTATCCGCAGCTCTCGCAGAATTTGCTCTCTTCACTCACGGCGACCTTAACTTGGATGATGATCTGATTGAATGTATCCCCATTCTCGACATCATAAGCCACATAATGTAGCACACTTCAGAAAAGGAAATGGGATCAACGATGTCATTTAGTTATCACTTATACTTTGCAGGATGTGACTAAAGGAAAACGTTAAGATCACATGCAACCCGGTGCTCAATCGATGGGCAGCGAAAGGTACTATGCCTACCAACAAGTACTATATGATCTCTGATAAAGTAATCAACTTTGAACATTATCTATCTCCGAAAGAGGAATTTAAAATTCATAGGAACTAACGAGAGACAAGTACATGACCAGAGCAAGTAGTGCCAGAACCCAAAAGGCAATGAACTGGAAAAACAAGAGATTTTCAATTGCAAATAGATTTGAAATAGGCTGCAAATTTAGCAAAGCCAAACTAACCAACAAGAACGACCTAATTTAAAAGAATGAGAAATGAGAAATGTCCACCACCATGCTTATACCTTACACTTATATCAAGTTAGAAGTTATAAATCAACATGTAAAAAATTATAAATTCAGATGCAAAAAGTTGTAAACTAACATATAAAAAGTTTTTACGTACTTATTTATAACTTTTTGCATATTGGTTTATAACTCTTTGTATACTAATTTATAACTTTTTACACATTAGTTTATAACTTTTTATTTGGTGTAAGTATGTGGCGTAAGCATGGTGGTGATTTTGTATCATTCCTCTAAAAGAATAGACGGACAAATCATATTTTAATTTATTAATAAGCTAATATGCTCCCTTACTGATATTCATTTTCACAGCCAGTGTGCCACAACAGTGGCAAAGCCATTAATTACACATGTAATAGCACCTTCACTTGTCTAATAGTGACTGTTTTATATATTTTGTTTCGGTTGAGATCTAACGGGTTGTTGCATTATAATTTAGCTGTACTGCTATATGGTGCAAAGAATAATAATGAAAAAAGAAATTGCAAAAATTACCGTGAAAGCGTTCACTCTTCGCATATTTTTTCATGTAAGCTGTCAACAAATGTGTAATAGGGATGCCAGACACTAGGGGTTGTTTGGAAGTGTTTTTTTGTTTTTGTTTTTAAAAATTGTTTTCTAAAACAGTTTTAAGTTTAATTTTTAAAAATAAAAAAACAGAAAAACTTGTTTGGCAATTTAATTTTAAAAACAGTTTTATAATGATAAAAAATAGAAAATTTGTTTGGATAATATTTTTAAAAATCAGGTGTAAACTTCCTTTTGTTTCAACTTAGCCTCCCATCATCCTCTCCAACCCATCCCTCCACCATCCTCAGCATCTTCTTGTTTGGAAAAACAGTCACGACCACTCCACCTCCAGTCGCGGCCACTCCACCCCTCCACCCCCTCCCTCTGCCTTCTTCGCCATCCTCTGCCACCTCGGACACCTCCACCACATCCCCTCATGCTCCACTCCCTCAAGCAGGACGACTTTGCTTTTCCCTCCGAATCCTTCAAGTTTCCCCTCGACGCCTCCATCGTCTCACGGTGACTTCAACCTGGTTCGCGTGCGCCGCAGGAATGGGTTGCGTGCGGAGGCCGAGGTCGAGGCAGATCTGGATCTGGGTCGCGTGTTGCGTGCGGAGGCGGAGGGTAGAGGAGCTGGAGCTGTGTGCGCGAGCCAGGGGAGGTGGAGCTACGTGCGCAAGCCAGGGGAGGTGGAGCTACGTGCGCAAGCCAGGGGAGGCGGAGCTCGGAGCTGCGTGCACGGGCCAGGGGAAGCAGAGCTCAGAGTTGGGTGTGTCAGCTAGGGGAGGCGGAGCTGTGTGCGCTGGCCAAGGGTGGAGGAGGCAGAGCTCCATGCATCGGCCAGGGGAGGCGGGGCCATGTCGCCGGCTAAGGGTGGAGGAGTTGCGTTTGCCGGCCAAGCCCAATTCAAAGCTGTCATTGGTGGTTTTTGGTTTTAATCAAAAGAAAGATTCGAACCTAGTCATTGTAGTAATCACAAAAATGCCACCGGTTGTTTTTGAGAACAGGTTAAAAGTGTTTTGTGTTTTTAGTTTTTAAAAACAACAGATTGTTTTTTAACTTTTAAAAGCAACCATAAAAAAGCATGTTATCAAACAAGTTTTTTTGTTCTATTCATTTTAAAAATAGAAAACAGTTTTTAAAAGTGCTTTCCAAACAACCCCTAGGATTTTATTCAGTATTGACATTTTCTGTTCACTTTTGAACATCGTTCATCCTATTCATAAAGAAGCTGCATTAAACTGTGTACAGCTGAAAATGGTTCTGAATGGCATCAACAAAATGAGAAGAAACTCTTACATTTCTGACAAGTCTGATGCTGGGAGTTTTGACACAAAATGGAGCACTACCGCTTCTAGAAACGACAACTGTTTTGGAGCATCTACAAAAAGAAATAATATTTTAACACCTACATGCGTACATGTATGCATGTGGGTCCCATGTGACGTGGGAGAAGTAGTGAAAGAGAATAAGTTGGAAAAAAATAAGTGATGAGACCCATGTGTATTGTGAGTGTGGTGTTTGAATGTTTAAGAAAATTGTTGGGCTCAAAGACTAATTCACAGTGTAAGTAAATGATGCCAACGTGTGACAATGAGTACCAAAATAAATCCGATAGAATTAAATCTATCAATTGGCGCAGTTCAGCAAAAAATAAAATATCAGGATGAATAGTAATTCACGGTGGGACATGTTGATCACTATTCAAAGTGGGGTCCACTTGTCACTATTCGCGCAGACAACACTCAGCAATCAAACCGTATCACTATTCTTGTGAATAGTATAATCTGTGTCACTATTCATTGGAGTGGGACTCACTTCACTATTCACTGCTGTGGGACCCACGTCACTATTTATGCCACCAAAATAGATCAAGAAATCTGCACACTGAATTTTTAACGTGGAAACCCCCAAATACCAGAGGAAAAATTACGAGACAAACTCCGAAAAATATTCCACTATATTCAGGATAATTACACAATATCCTTTCCACACTCTCCAACCTAAGAGGTAAATATAGTATTTCTCAATGAGAAACCTCATATTCAAATACTACACTTTTGCAGTACCAAGAAGTAATAAAGATGATACCCAAAAATATTTTCCGTGTATATACCCACACCCTACACTCTCTGGGATTTACTCACACTCTCTATTTTTCCTCTCACTATCAGAAAAATAACACACTCTATGTATTTTTCTCTCTGTAGCTTCTCTAATTCTCGCTGCTTCTGATGCATCTGAAACTGCTTCCGTTGCCTCGATTTATAGAGGAAACTTAACGCGTGCACAGTAATTAATTTACTGTTCATGCGTTGAAAATTCTCTCTCATTACCGAACTCTTCATGAGTGAACAGTGATTTCACTATCGTGGAAAAGTTTCCTCCTTGGTTGCTTCAATTTTACTGGCTTCTAGATTTGAGGCTGGGCCCCACAATTCTCCCCCTCCAGCTGATGGGGAAATAATCTAGGAGTAATCATTTGGGATCCATGCCAACCATCCTAGCACAATGTTAAAGCTTATCTCGGGCTACATCTTTCTTCATGCATTAATCTTGCATTTCTCAAGCATTTAATGGTGCTAACACAAAAGCATCATCTACAAGCCTCATCACCGGCTAAATATGCTCTCTTCACTTGTACTGCCGGCATTCGGAACACGCTGCCTGGACTCCACTTTGCTAGGAAGACTTTCGATACAAGGGACCCATCACATGGATCCTACAAACACCATGTTATCCATACTTGATCTAAACCAGCTGATCCAAAAACATCAGCTCCTTTCCAACTTCCTCTAAATCATCGTGGAGAAATGTGATCTTCACGTCTAACTGCTCAAGCTCCAAATCCAAGCTAGCTGTCAATCCGAGTATAACTCGAATAGAACTTATTTTGACAACTAAAGAGAAAATCTCATCAAAATCTATCCCTTGCTTTTGACCAAAGCCTTTTACAACCAACTGAGCTTTATACTTCATTAGCTTGTTGCCATCTTTCTTCAGCTTGAACACCCATTTATTCTTCAAGGCTTTCTTGCCTTCAGGGAGTTTTACTAACTCATAAGTATCATTTTTCTGCAAGGAATCCATCTCTTCTTGCATGGCTTTGACCCATTGAACTTTATCCTTATGAGTCTGAACTTCTTCAAAACTCTCTGGCTCCCCCTTATCAGTGAGAAGGACATACTCCGACCTAGGATACTTGCTGGATGGATATCGCACTCTGTTAGATCTTCTAAGCTGTGGTGTACAAGCTTGCTCCCCTTGCTCAACACCTCCTCCATCTCCAGCATCATCAATAGCTAGCTCGTCACCAACCCTATGGTCTTGCACCTCTCCTCCTTCTGTGGCATTTTCTTTAGGAAGAGAGACTGGTGTAAAATCAATCTTATCATCAGATTCAACAGTTTTCTCCAGAATAGCAAAATCCGACATAGTTTCTTGCTCATGAAACATTATGTCTCTGCTTCTTATAATCCTCTTCTTTTCCAGATCCCATAACCTATAGCCAAATTCCTCATCTCCATAGCCCATGAATATGCAAGGAATTGCTCTATCATCAAGCTTTTGTTTCTGCTCCTTACTTATGTGAGCAAAGGCTTTGCATCCAAACACCTTTAAATGAGAGTAACTAACATCATGTCCGGACCATACTCTCTCAGGAATGTCAAAGGCCAAAGGAATAGACAGAGATCTGTTAATCAGGTAGCACACCGTTTGAACAGCTTCACCCTAGAATGGCTTAGGTAGCTTAGCCATTCTTAACATACATATGACTTTCTCCATGATGGTTCTGTTAATTCTTTCGGCCACACCATTATGTTGTGGGGTGCCAGGAACCGTCTTCTCATGCCTGATTCCATGTTCAAAGCAATAGTTCTTGAATTCATGAGAAGTGTACTCTCCCTCATTGTCACTGCGAAGACACTTCAAAGATTTCCCAGTTTCTCTCTCCACCATGGCATGAAACCTCTTGAAGTATTGAAACACCTAGTCCTTCCTCTTTAGGAAATAAACCCACACTTTTCGTAAAGCATCATCAATGAACGTTACAAAATATCTGCTACCACCGAGAATCTCCACCTCCATGGGACCACATACATCAGAGTAAACCATATCTAAAGTATTCTTTTTCTGCTTCAATCTTTTGCTGAAAGATACTCTATGATGCTTGCCAAATAAACAATGATCACAAGGATTTAACTTTGTACCTTTGGCATAAGGAATAAGGGATTTCCTAGCCAAAATTTGCAATCCTTTTTCACTCATGTGAGCTAGTCTTTTATGCCACAAATTTGGCGAAGCATTATCCTCAACTGCATTCAACCCTCCAATCTGCTTCACTTGAGTCTTGTAAAATGTATTGTACGGAATCCCTCTGGCAACCACCATCGAACCTTTGGAAAGCTTCCACTTGCCATCACCAAGTTACTGTGGTATCCGGCTAGATCCAGAGCATGCACGGAGATCAGATTCAGGCGTAAATCTGGCACATGTCGCACGTTCTTCAATGTCAGTGTACATTCTATATTTGTTTGAATGCACACATCACTAATGCCAACAATATCAGAATTACTAGTGTTTCCCATCCTTACTTTGCCAAAGTCTCCTACTTTGTACACAGTAAAGAATTCTTTATTGGGAGTGGCATGATAAGAAGCCGCTGAGTCAAACCCATTCAACACATGAATCTACAATATGACACTCTTCATCTACAAAAGAAAGCAACACTACTTCCCCATTTGTCATAGGGGTTGTAGTATTTTCATCATCTACCACGTCCTGACTTCTCTGATAGTTCTTGCCTCTGTTCTTCCAAGTCTTACAATTTCTTTTGATGTGCCCTTCTTCGCCGCAATGGTAACATCTAAACCTCCTTCTTGACCGGGACTGTGATCGATCTTTTGATTTTCTGGACCGCCCTTTGCTCTTGCTTCTACTCCTGTTCTCTTTGACAAGGGCCTGGGACTTATCTATTGTCACCAAGTCTTTTCTTCTAGTTTCTTCATTGAACATATTGTCTTTGATTTGGACTAAAGACAGCTTCCCACTTGAAGCAGAGTTGCTTAGTGACACCACCAAGGTCTCCCCCCTATCTGGCAACGAACTCAAAAGCAATAGTGCTTGTAACTCATCATACAGCACTAATTGCATGGTACTTAACTGATTCACTATATCTTGGAAGTCACTCAAGTGCTCAGCAATAGACCTTCCATCTCTGTACTTAAGATTCACGAGCTTCCTGATAGCGAAATCTTTATTTCGTGCAGTCTTCCTCTCATAGAGATCTTGTAAAGTCTTCCACAGAGTATAGGCATTCGTCTCTATGGCCACATGGTGGAATACGCTAATGTCCACTCATTGCCTAATTAATCCAATGGCCTTTTAGTGTATCTTTTTCCAATCTTCTGGTTTCATATCTGTTGGCCTTGCATCTCCTTTCTCTACAAGATCATACAAATCCTTATAGAAAAGTATATCCTCTATTTTTGGCTTCCAAATGGAGTAATTTGTTGCCGTCAGTTTGATCATGGTATCCATATTCTCTTCCATTTAATTTACACAGCACAATCCTGAACTCAACTTGCGCTCTAATACCACTTGTTGGGCTCAGAACTGATTTACAGTGTAATTAAATGATGCCAACGTGTGGCAATGAGTACCAAAATAAATCCGATAGAATTAAATCTACCAATCGATGCAGCGCAGTGAAAAATAAAATATCAGGATGAATAGTAATTCACAATGGAACTCACTGATCACTATTCAAGGTGGGGCCCATTTGTCACTATTCATACGGACAGCACTCAACAATGGAATTGTATCACTATTCTCGTGAATAGTATAATTCACATCACTATTCACTGGAGTGGGACCCACTTCACTATTCACTGCTGTAGGACCCACGTCACTATTTACGCCACCAAAATAGATCAAGAAATTTGCACACTGAATTTTTAACGTGGAAACCCCCAAATGGCGGAGGAAAAACCATAGGACAAACTCAGAAAAATATTTCACTATATTCAGGATAATTACACAATATCCTTTCCACACTCTCTAACCCAAGAGGAAAATATAGTGTTTCCCGGTGAGAACCTTCCTATTCAAATACTACACTTTTGCAGTACCAAGGAGTAATAAAGATGATACGCAAAAATATTCCTGGTGTATATACCCACTGTGAACACCCAATTTTGTTTGGCCCTTAATCTAAAAATCCCAAAAATTGGCAAATGTTTAGTAGTTTGTAAATAAAGATCATCATCACTTTTCACCCATGGATTGTCACATTTTTGTTTTTACATCTCCTGTGAAAAATAAAAAATCAAAATGAAAAATAAAATCTTAGCCCATGCCTTTTTTTGAATGAATCAGCTTTTTACAAAAAAAAAAAGCCCAACCAGTTCAACCTATTTTCTTTTTATTTTAAGAAAATAATAAATAAATTAAAAAAAAGGGAGCCAAGAGTGGCGGACACCAGCTACTCTCCACTCCTGGCCAAATGATGATATTTTTATTCTTTACAGGTAAGGGATGGTTCACGGATCCATATTGCCAACCTGTGCTCAATAATAATGATGATAAGAACGATCATGTGTATATATAGCCACCAGCATCGGACAAAGAAAAGAGGAGAGATCACAAAAATTTTCAGATTAGCAAGAATCTTTCCAATCACTCATCAACAAAGAAATTCAAAACAAAAAAAAAAATCAAAATTACACACTGATACACCAACCAGCCATTAAACAGAGATCAAATCCAAGGGAAACCTGTAAAGAAATCAACAACAATTCCAGTAAGATAACCCAGTGACAAGGAAAATCTATCAACACCAGAAAATCATCATTGGGAATTTGAAGAAAATTTGAAAAAGAAAAAGGAGGAGGGAGGCCGCGGCTGTGCTCCTACCTCCGCCACCAGCCACGGCCTCTATGAGTCACATCATCATCCTCAACCTCTTTCCCCTTTAACTCTTTCCTCCATGAGCATTGCGAACCACTAGCCTCGGCCTCCACTTCCCCTTATTCCTCCATCATCTTTTTCCTCCTCGTCCACCTTGAGCTAGCCACTGCACCCACCCCCATTGGCCGTCTTCTCATCCATCATCCTCCACAAACCACCACCACTATTCGCGGCCAGCAAGGAAGAAGAAAGTGGCTCCGCGCAGCGTGGCCACCGCTGATTCACCCTCATCCACTGAAGACCGGAGAACCGCCGCAAGCGGCACCCATGGGAGCCTCCTCCACCTATCCTTCCTCAGATTAGCCCACAACCGACCTCCACCACGAAGCCACCGCCTTCGGTCCCTTCCCCCTTCGTGAAAAACCCAGTCGCGATCTCAGTTATGCGACCTCCTCCCCTTTCCTCCGCAATCTCACGTGGCCAACCACACCAGCTCCCACCATGTGAACCACAGTCTCCGTCACGCGCTCCTTCTTCCCTCACATGCACGACCGCGACTTCCCCCTTCTCTGTCCCTGTTCCCTACTCTCGCTCTCCCTCACCTTGTTTCCTTCTCTCCGCCCCTCTTTCTCTATTTTTCATTTTTTTTCTTTCTGTCCCTTTCCTTCTCTATGTATTTGTGTGTGTGTATGAAAAAGAGAGAGAGTTCAGTGTGTGCATGTGTGAGAGCGTATACATGTGTGTGTGTGTGTGTGTGTGTGTGTGTGTGTGTGTGAAAGAGAGGATTACACGTGTGTGTGTGTGTGGGGGAGGGGAACTAATTGGTTTAGGTAAAATTAGGAGAATTAGGGAATTTAGATTTTATTTTATTTATGTATAATTTTTGGTTAACAATGTTTTATTTTTGTTTGGTTCAAATTTTGGGTTTGTTTGTTTGGGTTTGGATTTGTTTGATTGGTTAATATTTGTTCTACTTTTTAATTTTTGGGTTTATTTGTTCGAGTCTAGGTCAACTTGGGTCTAAAAAAAAAAAGGTTTTTATTCACTTTGAGTTTAAAATAAATACTTAATATTTTACTTTATTAAAATTTAGTTAATTAATTGATGAATTTTTTTTTTATAGAATTAACTTAGCCGTGACGGTTTATTAATTCTATATTTTAAGAATATTTTAGTTATGACAGCTTGATATTCTAAATTTCTTTAAATAAATTAAACAACACAAATTCTTTTTTTTTTACAGAACTACGTAACTTTGAGTTCTCTATTGCACCAGGGGATACATAGGAGCAGTCGATTCTAATCCTGTCAAGCCAAAATTAGTTTTGTTTATAATTTTTATCTTAATTGTAAATAATTTCTCTAATTTTTGAGATATTTTTTTAATTTTCTTTTAATAGAGGAATATTCTAATTAAAAACGTTAATTTAGCCGCGATGGCTTATTAACTCGATAATTTGGACATTTGAGTTGATCTGGAAATTCCTCTAAAAAAGAATAAATATTCTTTTTTATTTTTTTATAAAAATATCAAAATAAATTTCCTTTTGCCTCATTTGTAAATATTTATAATTTATATTTTCATTTTTAATTTAAATTTATTCATTTATTTATCAAAAATTTTATTTCAAATAAAGATGTTAATTTAGCCGAGACGGCTTATTAACTCGGTATTTTGGATATCTGAGTTGTGACAACTTGATATTCCAAAATCTCATTAAAAATAGTTATTCTTGCTTTGTAATACATTTTATCTCCTTTGTAATTATTTATCATTTATTAGAGACATTTTATTTTATTTATTTAATTAAAATTTTCATTTATTTGGGAGTATTCCATTTTGAATGAAGATGTTAATTTGGTAGTGATTATTGTTAACTCGATATTTCAGAACACCTGAGTTGTGACAACTTGGTGTTCTCTTTTCCTTTTTTATAATAAAATAAAAATAAATATTTTTAAAAAGGGGTTATTATTTAATTTGCACAGTTAATTAAAGGTATCATCCAAGGACGGGTGTATTAGGGGTGCATGGGATTAAATTCCTGCCCTTCCCTATGCATAACCTACTCCCGAACTCAAAACTGGTTTCAAAGATCATTCTTTAAAATAAATAGGTTTTTCCAACGTTTTCCCAGTTTTAATAAACTTGGTGGCGACTCCATAATTTTCAATTCTCAAATTCTTTTTCGCCGTCCCGGTCGCAATCCTGATTGCGACACCCACACCCTACACTCTATTTTTCCTCTCACTCTCAGAAAAATAACACACTCTATGTATTTTTCTCTCTGCAACTTCTCTAATTCTTGCTGCTTCTGATGCATCTGAAACTGCTTCCGTTGCCTCTATTTATAGAGGAAGCTTAATGCGTGCACAGTAATTAATTTACTGTTCACGCTTTCAAAATTCTCTCTCAGTACCGAATTCTTCATGTGTGAACAGTGATTTCACTGTCGTGGAAAAGTTTTCTCCTCGACTGCTTCAATTGTGTCAGCTTCTAGATTTGAGACTGGACCCTACAAAAGTTGGGTGTTAAAATAGCAAAAGTCATCTACAAAAGCATATTCAATACCATCCCTGATAACTTTTAAAATGTCTGACCTGTGCTTGTTCCTGACATCAGCACGACTAAATGTTCCAGAAAGCTGAGCAGCCAGATCTTTACATCCTAATTGAGAGTTGCTTTCAGAAGAATTGGTCTCATTACTAGACATCCAAAATATGCCAATAATGGTATGCCTGGTCAAAATAGATCGATGAAGAAATCGTAATAGATGGGGGGACAAAAGGGTGAAAATGTGAAATATAAAACATGGAGACCTTCCTGAGGCAGAGAGATGGTGGAAAGACCGATCCAACATTCCAACTCTATTTAGCATGCATATGTAAGCCACCATCCATAAGAAAAGGGCAACTATACACCTACTTCAAGGTCTTACCTTTTTAAGTGCTTCTAGGAAAGTGACAGCTAAATAATCTTTTTTCTTCAGAACTTTGATCAGATGCTTTACAATCTTGGCATCACACGTCCCATGCATTACATAATGAGAAAGAATCTCAGAATCAAGATATTCCTGCATTATGAATAGCAAAATTTTGCCATCAAAATAGATGTAACTAGCAAGAAAAATATCTCTGCCAAGAAAACATTGCCAGTAGTGCCGACTTTTATGAACAAACAACAATTTTACCTTTGGAACAGCATCACTAACATTCAGGTTTTCAGCAGCAATCATAAGAGCATCTCTATCTGTTTCCTCACTATACTCTCTGTTAACATCTTAATCTTCTATCTCGTCTGAAAATCAATAGGCAAGGGAAACAGACTTCTACATTATTTAGAGAAGATATGCAACAGATCAAGGATACATCAATGAGAAGATTTAGCAGCATTAACTCCTGAGTCCAGAGTTAATAAGCAAAGTAAACTTCAAATGCCAAGTTCTGCAGTAGACAATAAGAATATCGACATACTGTTATAAATTGCATAAATTTAATATGAAACATGGGATGAATCTTCACATCAGTCCATCATCTTTAACATAAATCGCTGGGGTCACCTAAAACATTAAGTGGCTGTTGACAAAGTTCCCAGAACGTTTGAACCACATGTGCATTTGGCTGATATCCTAATCTTTCCAGCTTTGTCTTGGAGAGATTTGTGCTTCTAAATAAGAGCCATATTTCTACAAGTAGAGTGCACACCTTTGGCAATAGCACATTTTATTAGACCAAATATGGGGACTCTACATAACATATCTATACCAGGGAAAGAAAAAGGAAAACAAGTTAAGAGTTCACTTGCTCTGCAAGCTAGCTTATTTCCACGTTTACTCCCTTCCTTGATGCCAGTGACCAAATTGAGAAAGTATTCAAGTTCTTGTAACAAGGTATCACATTTAGACAGAAGAGAAACTAAGGAAGCTTCAGAAACACTTTCTTCATTTGTAATAGACTGCAGACCCCAAGCTAGATGCAAATTCAAGTTCAGAAGAAGCAAACCAACAACCTCAATGGTAATAGGCAGAACATTAATAATCAAACACAAATAACAATGTCATGGAAAACATAATGCCTGCTGTGAGCAAGCATTTACACACCTCGTCCTCCATATTCCTGAAATCACGTAGCACCATGACAATGTCTCCATATATGTTATTAATAGGCACAGATCTTGACAATTGGAGTCCATACAACCTCTTCAAGTTCACAAGAAGAGAATATTCATCACCACCGTCCTGCAATCACATCACATTACGGGTCAAATTTCTTCTATTGGATCGAGAAATAATATAAAACAGCACATTTGAGCGGAACATAGCACTACTTCTTTAATTGCAGATTTCAGCATAGTGATAAGTTCATCTTCGAGTGCCTTTAACTTATTACGAGCGAAATCTTGTGATGGTACGAGGAGACTTGAGAAAGGGGGGGTTTGAATCAAGTCTCTTTCTTTATCTTTTAATTTTTGGCTACACACTGAATGCACAGATTAAAAAATCTCAAGTAGAACAGATATCAATCATGAAAATCTACTGATAAAATACGAGATAAATTTCATTCTTCTGTTAATGAATGCAGAAATGTAAATGTAAATATAGGAGAGAGGGATAAAGAAACTTAGCACAGCATACTTTATACTAGTTCGACTTCTAACTCTGAAGTCTACATCCAGTTCTCGCCAATAAGAGAGATTTCACTAAGCTTCAAACTGTTTACACAAGATTTTAGTTGCTTTAGCAACTTTTATCAGAAGCCTTTACTATCTTGTGAATTTCATTCACTTCAAGACTGTCTCTCAAAACCACTCACTAGAGATAACAGATTTTACATACAATGCCTTTACTATCTTGTGAATAAACTTCACTTGATGGTTGTCTCGCCAAAACTCTCACTATACGACAGATTTTACATACAATGTCTCAAAAAAAACTTACTGCAGATACAAATTTTTCATATAATGCTCTAGGTAAACAAGATAGCTTTTGTTTCTTTAAATACAAAGGGTCACCTCTTGAATGAAAGAAGAGAATCTCACAATGACTATTGGCTGCTGAGTTTTTCTGGTCTGCCAACTTCATGCGCAGAGTAGTATGGGTAACAATAGTTGCTGTTATTTTTCTGTTCTGCAATCTTCATGCACAGAGAGCATGGGTGACAATATTTGCTGCCTTCTTATTCTTTCACAAAAAAAACTTTGCCATACAGTCAAAACTAATGTGTGTAGGGGCATAACCATCATCATTACATGTGTTGTTTCTGCAGCTATTTGTTGCGCAGGAGAATGAGCATACAGCAATTTGTTTTGCAACTTTTTGTTGCTTTGCAAAAAGGTTAATATATTCTATGATTAAATAATCCTTTTTGTCCATAAAATATGCTTGGTAATATTCTATCAATTCATTTACTTTGACATAGGTACACGGCTTCATTCCCCTAATTACTTGATGGTTTAGTAATGGTGCAAAAGGGAACCCATATTCTAGAGTGTTGTGCTTGAACCCAATTTTCAATTTCACACCCATAATATACTTTCATTCCGTTTTATTCTATTAGAAAACCAAGGTAGTGGATGTGTGTGCATTTTGCAATTTGTCATCAACTAACATTAAAGAATCTTAAGTTAACATCTTGCAATTCCCCTTGACTTTCCATGCAACAAAAATTAATTGCCTTAACACAAGCTCTTAGAAGGTCCTTGTCACCATGCTTAAAAAAGACTTCTTTCATAAGCTGGAGGGCAGTTTTGAAATTCTGAAAGCAAGCACTAATCATTTTTCAGAAACGATGTAAACAGTTTGAAACAACATGCAAAGAAAAATTCACTAACCTGCTCCTGCATCTTCAAGGAATAAAGGTCAAGGTTCATATACGAAAAAATCTCAACCATTGCTTTATCTGAAATGAACTTCTGCAAGAGCAATGGGTAGCTCTTCATCATGGCAACAGGTAATACTTCCTGCCGTTTATTGGAGGAAAAAAGATTAGAGTTCGCCATAAAGAACAGAAAAAGGACGACTTGTATCACAATAAACATTAAAAAATCACCAGCATGGGAATATACATGACAACAAGATTACTCTTAGAATTGCTAATAGTCAAGTACCCAGTAAATGAACTTTTCCTGCAGTCCAACTAAATGTCCGCTGGAATCAGAGTTGTATACTTCGAAAAATAAATTCTCCAAAAACTAAAAAACAAAAACCAAGAAAACAAAATACTAACAAGGTGTTTGGAAACCCCTGAAATTTAATTCTATCAAGAAATTGAATTGAATTCTATGCTTTGGAAGCAACTTAAGTGAAAAATTGAATTTCATGAAAATTGAAATCCAACAAAACTAAGGAATTGAAATCATATCCAAATGGATGTTATTTGGTGTAGGAATTGAATTACAACAAATGAAAATACCAAAATAACCTTGTTTGAATATAATATTTCGTTCCTAAGTTATTAATGAAGGATAAAACAATAAAAATAATTAAATTACTTCATTTATAGACCTATTCTAAATCAAGCAATTGAATTAAATTATTTAATTTACTAACTAATTAAAAATATAAAAATTTAATTCAATTCTATCTTATTAAAGGTTTTCAAACGCTCCGTAAGGAATTGCAATGCAAAAATTAAAAACCAAGGTCACATACTTTTTGGTCTTTGGTGCAGTATTGCTTTCTGCTATCAGTGGCGGGGACAATCCTCTCTCCAACAGCAGTTTTCACAGATGCACACAGGAGTCGCACCAAGTTTGTTGCATCGCTGTCAGAGAGCTTGATCAATGGATTTTCATCAGGGGATCAGAAAGGTATAGCTGTTAGCTCAACAAATTCAAAACCATTGATTAGCAGTTGCACTCAAATGAGCCCCTGCCTGCTATTTCAAGTTCTAGTTAGCAGACAACTAAGTGTGCATGGTAGAAGATTAAAGCAGAAGAAAGAAAAGAAACAACGATGAGAGTGAAAATAATGTCTCTAGGCAGGCACTGGGTCTTAATACCAATTTTTACCCTCTATCTAGATTCCCCAAATTTCCTTCCTACCAAGCACATCCTATAGGATTGGAAATTTGGACTATTCAGCCCAGAGATAGAGGAGCAAACAGCCAAGAAAGGATATGCGCTGGTCAAAAGGAAACTCACCACTCTGTTCCACATCGACCCTATTGTTCATACGGATAATATATGCATACGTTTCTAGCTTTCATGTACTCCCATACACGTGGATCTTGTGGGAGCTCCTCAAGAATTTGCAACATTCTCTGAAGACGGACCTCAAAAGAATTGCCAGTCTCACCTAGGGTGGGGGATCCCAAACTCAAACACAAAGGTGGACATTCCAAGGTCTGAGTGTTCTTGGGGAAAAACTTTTGGAACTTGGAGAATAGTGAAGAGTTTTCAAGGATTGGCTAGGACCAGGGTTTTAAATTGTAGTTGCAGTCGCGGTAGCGGTTGTTATGGTTGCGGATAATGCGGCCGTTGTGACTCGCGTTGCGGCTGATGCGGTGTGAAATTCTGGTGCATCTGCAACTTGAAAAAGGAATCAGTTGCGGTCTTGATGCGGCCCATTGCGGGCCTGATGTGGCCTAATGCAGTCTCATTGTCGTTAGTCAACTTGTGTGAAAATGTATCACACTACAATTGTGGTCCGATGCAATCCGCAATTTAAAACCCTGACAAGGATAGCATGTAAGTCACAAAAGGTGACTAAAATATAATAAAATCAAGTTTGCTCTTATCTTCCCTTAACTCTTTATTTTGTTGCAAATTTATTTTCCCATCTTGTTCATTCATATAAATTAAACTTTAAAATCATTTGCAATAAGTTAAGAACTCAATTCATCCCCTTTTAAGTTTAGTGAAGCCACTTGGTAGCATAATCTAACAATTGTTTACTTATTATAGAAAGTAAATCACTAATTTTATCCTTACAATAAAAATATGTTAACAAATTAGTTCTTAGAAAATGTTTTATTTGGTTGTGATATCCCAATGATCAACTTTGTTATTGTTATTGGACTTCGTTAGTATTAACACAACAAATTTTGGGGACTAATTTTTTAACACAAACATCTTTTAGGACTAATTTGTTAATGAATTTAGAGATTGATTTGTGAGTGTGCTGATCATTGAAGCACCATAGACTAATAAAATCTCTTTCAAAAATTAATTTATAAACGGCACTTCATCTGCTCTAATTACTCTCTCTGGTTATATATATATATATAAACTTCACTACATATGTAATTAATGCTAATGCTAATTGTAGTTATTGAGTAAGTCATTATATTTTATAATTAAAATTTTACTTTAATTTGTAATATTACAACTTACTAAACTATGCAATTGATATTTTAATTTGTGGTGATTCACTATAATTTTTACTAAAACAATCACTATAATTTCCAAATTCAAGTAAAAATAATGATACCAATATATGTGTATATATATATATATATATATATATATATATATACATATATATATATATATATATATAAATATTCAAATATTAATCACTTTAATTATATATATCAAATATTAAAATTTAAATAGTCACTTTAATTACATGAATCAAATAGTAATTTAATTTTCAGATATAATTAAAATTTACTCTAATTTCCACAAAGAAAAAAGAATGCTCTAATTTATAACTATTACACATCATTTAAACAGTAACAATGTTAATATTTTATCTTTTAGCTCTAATTAAAATTTACTCTAATTCCCACAAAGAAAAAAAAATACTCTAATTTGTAACTATTGCACATCATTTAGGTAGTAACAGTGTTAATCTTTTATCTTTTTACAAATCACTATAATTTCCAAATTCAAGTAAAATAACAATATTAATATTTATATATATATATATATATATATATATATATATATGTTCAGATATTAAAATTTAAATAATCACTTTAATTACATGACTCAAATAGTAATTTAATTTTCAAATATAATTAAAACTTACTCTGATTCCCACCAAAAAAAAAATACTCTAATTTATAACTATTGTACATCATTCAAATAGTAACAATATTAATTTTTTGATCTTTCAGCTACAATTAAAATTTACTCTAATTCCCACGAAGGACAAAGAATACTCTAATTGGTATCTACTACACATCATTCAAATCGTAACAATGTTAAACTTTTATCTTTAAATATAACTTGGTTATATTGAAATTTAAATGCTTACTTCAATATTTTAGTTCATGATAACTTAATTTTTGTTATTTTAATTTTAAGAAATACTCAAAATCTTTTAAAAAAATATAAAATTTAATAATTTGTAACTATTGCACACCATTCAAATAGTAACAATGTTAATATTTTATCTTTGAATATAACTAGAATAGTGATTTAATTCTCCAATACAATAAAATTTACTCTAATTCCCACAAAGAAAAAAGAATATTCTAATTTGTAACTATTGCACACAATTCAAATAGTAACAATGTTAATCTTTTATCTTCAAATATAACTAGACTATATTAAAATTTAAATACTTACTTCAATATGTTAGTTCATGATAACTGAATTTTTTATTTTAATTTTAAGAAATAATCTACTTAATCTTTTAAAAATATAAAATATAATAATTTGTAACTATTGCATATCATTCAAATAGTGATAATGTTAATCTTTAATCTTTAAATATAACTAGATTATATTAAAATTTAAATACTTACTTCAATATGTTAGTTCATGATAACTTAATTTTTGTCATTTTAGTTTTCAGAAATAATTTGCTTAATCATTTAAAAATATAAAATTTAATTTAAAGCATAATAAAAAAATTTTATTATAAAAAAAATTAATGCTAATACTAATTATAGTTATTAGGTCATTATATTTTATAATTGAAATTTTACTTTAATCCGTAATATTACAACTTACTACATTATGCAATTGACATTTTACACACACACACACACACATATATATATATATATATATAGAGAGAGAGAGAGAGAGAGAGAGAGAGAGAGAGAGAAATAAAGCTAGCACTCAAAACCATTCATTTTAATATATAGTAAGAGATTAATTTGAAGAAACAATAATCAAGCTTAATTTCACATTATAATGTAATGTACCAATCTAATTAGTAGGTAATTGATGAGTAATAATAACATATCAAGAAACATTTCAAAACATGTAGACAACCTTTATATGCCCAAATATGTTTATGTAGATTTGAGGAAGTTTTGATGATGCAAAATATGAAGAAAGAATGGTGTTAGATCGATTTATTAATTTTGAAATTTGAATATAATAAGTAAGCAGTTTCACGGGAGTAACGTATTGGTTTTGCACATTTATTACAATTGTATTTGGAATTGAAATCAATTATCAATCTCTCCCTTCATTTCTATATATACTTAGTGTTACAGGTGTATGTAACATAGTCTTACAAGGGGAAACAATTGGAGATATAAGGAAAAGGTTGGGGGGATTATGTAGTTGAGGAGTTATGTTTGGTGTGTAAGCCTCAACCTCTATTTTGGTTATGGCATTGATAATTATCAAAAAAAAATTTCTATATATGCTTGGAAATGTTGGGTCTGGAATATGATTACTTGATACATGTTTGACATGGTTAGCTTTTATATTTGATATGTGACTTGAAGCACATGATGTTAGAGGGACATGAGACTATGATGAAGTTGTAGTGAGACAGTCCCAAAGCAGTTGTTATACAATGATGTAATTTGAATATCAAACCTGTTTATATTCTTCTTCATCTTTCTTCTCTATTAGCTGTATTATATTCTTTGTATTGTGAATAGGTTTGACTTTTTTTTTATTTATTGTTCCCTCTCTTTGGGTGGTTAAGTATGTTTATTACCTATAAAAAAATAACTTCTTCACTTTTAGCCCTTGATTTTATATTTTATTGGTTTTTATTTCCATATTATTATATTTTTTATTTTGTTTTAATTAAAGCAATTATATATGGTAAATAAATTTTTTCTATAGTTGATAAAATAAAATAAAATAAGTCATTTTCTATAATTTTAGATATAGAATATAAAATTTGTAATTTGTTAAATGACAATCATTTTACATTACTTAATATTTTTATATATATCATGTATAGTATTATATTTTAATTTAGTGTTTAAACATGACAGTAAGCATCAAAAATCATTTTTCAATATTTTTCCACTTAAATTAGTATTATTTTATGTTCACTTAAATTAAATTTATTTTTGTTATTATTGTCAAACCTTCTGATAAATATTATAGGTATGATTCATATTAGTTTAAAAATGAGCTTTGAGAAATTATAAGGTATGACACATATTAGTTTATAGATGAGTTTTGAGAAATATGTTATGAGATTTTATACTTTCAAGAAGCCATATCATCCCAAAGGAAAAAGATTTAGATGTTTAATGAATTAGATTGTAATAGTGATTTTAAAATTGAATTACTAAATCTATTGTAATAAATATTTTCAAGTTTGTGGAAACAATGATGTTATCTCATTTAAGGTGATATTACTTTTTAATGTTATGAATTATTATTTTTTTCATTTTTACCTATTCAAATTCTCAAACAATATTTCTATTAAATTATAAAACTTTTACAAAAATTATTTCATGATGTGCATCGAACTACATCTAGAAAATACAACATTTTTATTATTAAAAATATAAATATAATTATCATTATAAGACTAATTAACTTAACATTAATTATTAAAACTAAATTTTATAAAATAGTAAAACTAGATCTTATTATTATATTTATTTATATTTTATATTCATAAAATTATCAATTTTATTAATACAATATATTATTAATACAGTTTCAAAATTTTTAACTTTCCTATTTGATATAATTTTAAAATGTTTTAATTAAGATTATTTTTTTGAGTTTTAACATTAAATACATATTTTATTTCTTAATTAAATTATCATATTTTATTTCTATTCTATAAAAAATATAGTTTATCAGCAATCAAAATTAAGCATCACAATATAATACTAATTAATATAACTAATGATTAAAATATAATTTTATAATTATATTTAGTTATATTTTATATTCATAAAATTGTGAATTTCATTAATACCTTTTGTTAGTATAGTATTTTATATTTTATATTTCCCTATTTTTTATCTAATCTACAAATGTTTCCATTTTATTAATTTTTTAAATTAAATAATCTTTTGTTTCTTAATTATTGTAGGAAATATAGTTGATGAGTTAGAAAAATCAAAATTAAGCACAACATAATAATAAAAATTACTTAATTTAATTCTATAATAATGTAACTAATTAATGGTCAATAAACATTTTTTAAAAGCACTTATCTCTAGAATAATTTTAAAATAAGTAGAAACATAAATATTTTTTCATTCAATTTTTTAAGAAGGATACAAACAAATAAATAAAAATACTTTTAAGTACTTATTATCAAAATAAAGTATTATTTCTCTTCTAATAATCCTAATCAAATGGGTTTATAGTGAACAATAATTACCTAAAAATAAAAAATTCTTATTATGTCTAATTAAAATTATTATGAAATCTTCTTTTAAATTTATTTTTAGTATCATAAATTATTAATAAATCCTTGCAATACACGGGTATAATTTCTAGTTTTAACCATATTGTATGCTTCATAATAGTTGCACCGCAATTCTTTTTTTTTTTTGGTTTACGTTTGACTAGTAAATTTATTGACATGAAATTGTATATACAATTACTATAAATACATGCATTTATCATAGGAATATAACTTTCATCTTTGTTCTCCACATAATGACTAGTTCACATTTAGTGGGGACAGACATGGGACTCACGAGCTTATTTATATGAAAGCCATTTGCCATGAGGTGTGAAATAACAGCCTAGGAAAATTACACGACAGATTTAATACATTCGAAATTTTTCCTTCGTTTTCTCAAAAACCTCCTTAGCAATGATGACCTGATTGCCATCGGTTCTTTTAATCTCCAACAGTGCTTTCTGATAGAAACCTGTACCACATAATGCATCTGCGATAAAATCATCGAACTCAATTGCAATTGCTGCCTCAGCCTTGAGAGAATGTGTGAGAGAATGAGCCTTTGGCTGTATGTTGTGTATTGAATGAATGAGTCAAGAGTTACAGAGTTGTTCCATATATATACAAGTGTATTTCAGCATGTGATCTAATTGCAATAACAAACTAAACTAATTCAGTAACAAATTATCTGATTTAACAGCTACTACATTCCAACTAATTCAGTTATTCCTATCACATATCATTCCACTCAAGCTCATGGGTGACGCAGGCAGAACCCTGAGCTTGCACTTGAATTTGTTGAATGAAGGAGCTGAGAGTGGCTTTGTGGGAGCATCTGCAATCTGATCAGTTGTGGGCACATGAGACACAAATAATTGCTTCTGAATAACCCTGTCTCTAACAAAGTATAAGTCTAGTTCAAACTGTTTTGTCCTCTGATGAAGTACAGGATTGGCTGAAAGCAACACTGCACTTACATTGACACAGAAGACAGTGGGTGGACCAAGAGGGGAATTCGAAGCTTAGACATTAAGGACTGAAGCCAAGCTAGTTCTGAGGTCACTGCTGCCAAGCTTTTGAACTCAGCTTCAGTGCTTGATCTAGACATAACTGCCTGTTTGCAACTGGACCAGGAAATCAGGTTGCTGCCAAGATAGACATAGAATCCTGAGGTGGATTTTCTATCATCTATATCACTTTCCCAATCTGAGTCACAGAATGCCAAAATTCTAAATTTTGAGTAGGGTTGGAAGATTAAACCATTGTCCAAAGTACCAGCCAAGTACCTGAGAATCCATTTGATAGACTTCCAGTGTGTGTCAAGAGGATTTGTCATGAACTGGCTGACTTTGTTGACTGCAAAAGAGAGGTCTGGTCGTGTGATTGTTGCATATGGTAACCCTCCTGAAAGGGAGAGCCATCATGAGCTGATAACTTTTGTCCACTAGTCATGGGGGTTGGCATAGGCTTAGCATCTATCATTCCAGCCTTAGCTAGTAGCTCTTTCACATACTTAGTTTGTGTCAAGTGAATAGAACTAGAAGGTAGATGGTTAACCTGAATCCCAAGGAAGAAATTGATTTCACCTAGATCTTTTAAGGCAAAGGTGCTATGCAACTATTTGATGAGCTAAGAAATTTCACTAGGATCTGAACTAGTGATTAGGATATCATCCAAATAGGCTAAAATGTATATCGCTGAATTGGAGGAGAATTTTAGAAATAAGAAGTATCAGACTTAGCATGAGAAAAACCAAATTGTAGCAAAGTACTACTGAGTTTGGTGAACCAGGCCTTTAGTGCTTGTTTAAGCGTATACAGGGCCTTGGATAGCTTACAAACATGAGTTGCAGGGGCATGAACAAAGCCTTCTGGCTGAGACATGTACACATTTTCTGCAAGATCTCCATTCAAGAAAGCATTATTGAAATCAAACTGCCTTATTTTCCATCCCTTTGTGAGAGCCACAGATAAAACTAACCTGACAGTTGGTGGTTTGATAACAGGGGAGAAAAATCTCAACATAATCAAAACCTTCCTTTTGATGAAACCCCTTTGCCACAAGTCGAGCTTTATATTTTTGTACTGTCCCATCAGGGTGTCTCTGCACTCTAAACACCCATTTGCACCTAATGGCCTTTGTATTTGCTAGGGGTGGTACTAAATGCCAAGTGTTATTAGCTTGTAATGCTCGATACTCCTCTTGCATAGCCTTTAGCCAATGAGGGTTGTTGAGAGCCTAAGCTACTGACACAGGCTTAATTTGAGACAAATCAATTTTAGTATTGGTGACTGATGCTGCATAGATTTTAGGCTTATATATGCCTGACTTGGACCTGGTTTGCATATTGTGCAGATTAGATGTTGGAACAACACTCTTCGTAGGGTCCAATACAGGTTGGCTCTCAGGTTGAGGAGTTGATATACCACAAACAAGTGAAGGAACAAGGTTATTATCTGAAGTTGCACTTGGTAAGCCTGTGGTAATAGAAATTGGAGCAGAACTGGGTGCAGCAGTAGAAGTATTGACAGTTTTTGGAATGTATGGAATGCTAGGTAGTGAAACTGGTATAGCAGGTACAGAAGGATGAGAAATATTGGAATTGTGTTGATAAGGGAATAAGTGCTCATCAAAAACTACATTTCTAGTAATGTAAAGTTTACCAGTTGGAGACAAACATTTATACCCTTTGTGCTGAGAGTTATACCCAATAAAAACACATTGATGTGACTTGTAGTCAAATTTATGTTTGAGATAAGGTTTTAAGTAGGGATAGCAAGCACAACCAAATACTCTAAGTGAAAAATAATCAAGCTTTTTATTGAAAATCAGTTCATAGGGAGACTGAGAGTTTGTGACAGGAGAGGCCTGTTAATGAGATATGTGGTAGAAATAAATGCTTCATCCCAGTAGTGCAAGGGAAGTGAAGCTGTGGCTAGTAGTGATGGACCTACTTCAGTGATGTATCTATGTTTCCTCTCAGCTCTTCCATTTTGCTGATGTGCATAAAGGCAGCTTAGCCTATGATGAATGCTATGGTCAGTAAGGAATTGTCAGAAATTGTATGATAGATATTCACCCCCATGATCTGGTTGGAGAGCTTTGATAGTGTGACTGGTTTGTTTTCCAATGAAGTTTTTGTATTGAGTGAAAGCCTGAAAGACTTGTGACTTGTTTACTAAAAGATAAAGACAAGTATATCGAGTGAATGCATCAATGAAACACACATGGTATCTATGACCAGATTTTGTAGCCATAGGGGCAGGTCCCTACATATCTGGGTAAACAAGTTCAAGTGGTTTTGTGTAATTGTGAGTAGAAGAATAATAAGGCTGCTGATGTAACTTAGCTTTGCACCATGATTCACAAATTGGACTAGAAAAGAATCTTTATTCAGATGCAATGGAACTTTACAAGAGGTTACAACTTGAGACAGAATTTTATGAGAAGGGTGGCAAAGTCTTCTATGCCACAAAACAGAAAACAAATCACTGGATTTATTACATTGTGTGTATAAAGCAACTGAATCTACATGTTTAGGTACATGCACTCTAGTGAACTAGTAAAGTCCTTCTTTAGCTGGACTTGAAGCACCACCTGCTTGGTGGCCTGTGATTTAACAAAGCACTAATCAGGAAAAAAACTCAAAGAACACACGATTATCCCTAGCAAATTTGGAAACTAAGATAAGATTCTTTGTAATCTGTGGAACATGCATTAGATCATTCAACTTAAAAAAGGAATTAGAGGATGCAAAATGTAAAGTTGAACTGCCAATATTCTTAATGCAAATGCTTGCTCCATTGCCTACTTGCACATGTTCTGGCCCGTTGAATTCATAGTCAGTGAGGAGATTGGTGTGGTCAAAGGTGAGACGATGAGAGGCTCCTGTGTCCAGGTACCAAGACTCATCCATTACAGTGGAGGGTGTTGCAATGTAGGCCTTAGGGTTGTGAAAAGATGCTGAAGGGGTTGCAGGGGAGTTTGCAGCCATTCTATTGGGGTTCTGAAACCCTTGATCAAACCTATGATAACAGTTCCACACTACACGGTGAACCTTACCATAGAGTTGACACTGAGTTCTGTTGCTGTTCTTCCAGAAAGTACGACCTGCCCTAGAATGTGTGAGAGAATGAGCCTTTGGCTGTATGTTGTGTATTGAATGAATGAATCAAGAGTTACAGAGGTGTTCCATATATATATACAAGTGTATTGCAGCATGTGATCTAATTGCAATAACAAACTAAACTAATTCAGCAACAAACTATCTGATTTAACATCTAATATATTCCAACTAATTCAGTTATTCCTATCACCTATCAAGCCTCTGCTCCATAAACCAACATCTGCATGAAAATAATGTATTCAGAATTTATTCTCAAAGGAACATCGAAATAGTAAAAAGAAGTAAAAGTTGATTTTGTTCTTTGAAATTATATATGTGTGCTTTAGGGCCTCGTTGGGTGTCTAAAAACCAAGGGTGTGGTAGGGAAGGACAAAGAAATTTTATATTTGTGTGTTTGAAAGTGAAATTTTGGAAGGAAAAGATAGGGACAACAAGGGGAAGGGATGTCCTTCCTGGCCATTCGCTACTGTGATTTAGTGACCCCTACAGACAAGTATTATTGTCTTCTCTATTTTTTCTCTTTTGCCCTTATTTTTTAAAATGAGAAATAAAATTTATACACATTTTCTTTCTATTCACTTATATTATAAACTTTCAAACCAGGTCTCATATGCATATATCTATTCCCTTGCCTTTCTTTTCTATTTCATCTTACTATTAGTCATTCCTTGCTATTGAAAAAAATAAAAAAAATCTCAAACATACCCTTATTAGTTTTTCTTTGAAAAGACTAATTGACTTAAGTCATTAAAAAACTAATTTAAATTATTTTTTATTTTAAGAACTAAATTATTAATTTTAATTTCAAGAATTAAAATAAAATAGGCTTACAAGGACTAAATTCAACCTTTACCATTAAAAGCTTTAAAAAAAAAAAGGAACAGTATGTCAATCCAACCTTAACTCGTGAAAGGTGGATTGCACCAGGGGCAAGGTTCACACGAAGCATACAATTTAGGGTCTAAAAGTTCTCTCTGCTTAAGCTTTTTACAAGCCTGTAGCATGAAATCATTGCGTTAGTCAAAGAAACACTTATTTTTTTCCCACTAATTGCAAAAATTAAGTTTCCTCACATAAATCTTCAAGATAAGCACACTGATTAATATAATTAGTCTTTTCTTTTATTATTTCTTCTAAGGGTTTGGGTGTAATATAAATTCCGAAATAGACTCTCTATAACTTAAAAGGGATCATCCTTGGTGTCAAATTGTTGTCTAATCATGAATCCATAGCTCAGAAAAGCAAGGCAGTCAGGCAACAATATGCAAATTTTAGTACTGAATTCTTCATAATGACTGCTGCGTGTCCATCACTAAATCATCTAAATATTAAGACTTCAACAAGTGCGCTGATCATGCATAGAGTCATAGAGTCATAATCATGTATCATATGGAATTACAAAATTATCGTGTCATATTCAGTATCAAATATAATAATCTTAACAAAATACATTAACAGAGTGCTAGTCACATGCCAGCAGGTGTCCACTATAGTGCCAACTAGATAGGATATAGCTATCATGTTCAAACCCACCAGATCTCGAGTTTTTGGTCATCAAGAGCAAACTAGAAGATTGCATTATTGCAGCTGTTAGAAAATCAGCATGATAATGTAAAAGTATTATATGTGAACATCACACATGAATAGAAGATTGCACATTAAAAAAAAAAAAAAATCAATTGCCAAATGAATGGGGCAGGGCATATCCCTATTGTGCACTGAAGAATGCTACGTTAGTCAGAAAGCAAAAATGCAATTCCCATATTTACCAACAGTTTAAAAAAGAATACATACGCATTTTAGTGCCATTGAAGGAGATTATTTGGCCATCTGTAATCTAACCTCTCCTATTGCAGTGACTTCTGTATGAGCAGTTGGGTCTATGTTCCTCAGAGCCATGTCGTGACTACTAGCAACTACTTCATCATTGCAAACCATAATAGCACCAACAGGACCTCCATCTTCGCGTTCTACCCCTTTATATGCTTCTTCAACGGCTTTTCTTAAAAATCTGTGGTCTCTATCCTGAATAGCTAATATCAGCCAATGCAAAACCAGGACCAAAGTGATCAGAGGCTTGTGCAATATCGAGTAGGCAACGCAAAATTTCCAAACTGACAAAGTGCTAATTAATTTTTCTTTTCAAACATTAAGCCTTATTTATAGGCTTTGGATGATTGCATATATCATTTGATCATAAGTGGTGTATCATATATATTTTTTATTTATATTATAATAATATATATAAAAGAGTCTTATACTATTATTCAAAAAAATTTGAGTCTGAAGGGCTTTGTAATATCATACACTCAGGAATTCAAAAACACATGCTATGGTCCATTCGAAAACACCCTCCCTCGGCTCCTCTTTCTCTTCACTCCTTTCTCTGCCTTGGTTCGATGAATCTCTTCACCTTTCCTTAAATTTAGGGTCAAAATCTCACACATCACCTATGTACGACATAACATAGGTATTGGTGAATGAAATTTGCCCTAGTTTATATTTTTTATTCATTGACTTTTTACATAAACTATAGGATTAAAAAAATTGAACAAGGAAAAAAATTGGTCTATAGACCAGCCCATGGCCCAAATAGGTTGGACTAGGTAATTCTTGACTGAAAATTAACTGGGCTCAAAATGGCCTAACCTGAAAATTCCCTAACCCGATAGATGTGAGCTAGCCTGAACCGCTGGCCTGTTTTGATACCTTTGATTCCAAGGCAAGAAAAAATTTGTAAGTTAAAGGTAGCACGAGAAGGGGGTTGAATTATGCTACTAAATTTAATTTCCTTCTTTTAATTTCTAAAAATTAACTTAAACAAGGTCTATTAAGTGATTTTCACCTAAAGGCAGCAGAAACAAATGTTAATAAGCTTCAGAAAGTGAAGTATTTAAAACCAGAAAGTGAAGTATCTAAACCAAAAAAACTTCGGAAACTATTTTAAAAGGATTTTCAAAAACCACACAACATAAATATAAATAATTGTTGAAAGATAAAGAGATAAGGAGAGAGAGAGATGTTTATAGTGGTTCGGCCAAACACTACCTACGTCTAGCTCTCAACAAAATTGTTGAATTCCACTAAACTCACACATTCTAAACCTTGAGAAAGTAGGATATTCTTTAAATAGCCTTCTCAAACTATCTCTAGTGAGTAATAGTTTCAATTTACTCTCACTTACAAGTAGTTTTTGTCCTAACCTCTTCAAGCTAAACTCACTTGATCACTACTAGATCAAGATACAAAGATAAGATTTGGATTGGTATACTCCAACAAAGATCACTCAAGTCTTTCTAAGAATATAATAGTGGTTGAGTAAATGACTTGAGAGACTTCTTTATAAATTCTTCCTAAGAAAAAAATGTTAACTAATGATCACAAAAAAGAAGATGTTCTATACAGAAAGTGATTACAAAGAAAATGATGAACTTCAGAAAGTATTAAAAGATTTTAGCACTTATTTTTTGAAAGTTCCTTCACATTTAAAGGCTCCATCCTTTTATACTTGAATTTTGAATTAGACTATTGTCCCTTAATTTACCTCCTCTTGACATGTGTTGATCTTCTTTATATGTCTTAGGAACTATCCTCTAGAAGAGTAGCTGACCTATGTCAAATATAATTGTCTTTGTTGCTGGAGAAACGTTGACATTTTAGATTCTAAATAAACCTTCAGAAACGACTTTTACTTTCTGAATGTAATTTCTAAACCATTTTCTTCTAGAATTCAAGGAATTGTCTAAGTACAAAGATGATATGTGACTATCAATACTTTCTAAATGTTCACTAAATTTGAAAGTCAAATTTTCTTCAGTTTCTATTAAGTTAGTGCGATTTCTGAAGTAAACGTGCTTTCTAATGTGGTTCCACACTTTCTAAGCTTATTATTGATCTGCTGAGCTTAATTCTGGACTTGATAAAGATTTCCTCAACATGTAGATAATCTTCAAAGATGATAGCCAAAGTGATTTATGACAATGATGATAATATGCTTATGAGAAATTAATTTTTCTAAATGGATATCTCACTTTTTGAATGCATGAATGACTTTCTAAATATCAAACTTAGTTTCTAATACTGAATTTTGCTATCTCAAATCTCTCACATATCTCGATTCACTTTCTGAATTATTTTTCATATCAATAAAAATATGTCAAAAATTGAGTTTATATGTTACGAGAATAACCTTGTTAAATACTATAAAAATTTAAGCAAATCTTTAGTTCTTTCTTCAAAATATTTTAATAAAATTTGCTTTGGTGTCATTTAAAACGTAAGCTATAAATAGTTTTTTGAAGGATTTTGGAGCTAACGAAATTGAGTATGAAAATCATTTAACCATTGTTTTTCATTCATCAATTTCTTGATCAAATTTGTGACCAAAATTGTTATCTTTCAGAAAACCTCCTGGCACTTCAATTTACACCATTTCTTCTCGGCAAAGAGTGAATCTTTATTTCTGTAATTGAGTTTGTGCAAAAGGGTAAAACATTGCCTGTGAGAACAAAGAATAAGACATCTTTTTTTCCCTTGAGAAATTCAAACACATATGATAGGGGATCCCAAAGTGTGAGAGTATTCTTGATGTAGAAGTCTTGAGACTTGGAGAATAGTGAAGAATTTTCAAGTATTGACTTGTGGAGTACATGTTGGCGGTGATCTAAATAGGATAAAATCAAGTTTGCTCTTATCTTCCCTTAACTCTATTTTGTTGCAAGATTATTTTTCCATCTTGTTCATTTATATAAATTAAACGTTCAAGTCATTTGCATCAATAATCAAATTTTTATTATAATTTTTCTAAATAAATTTGAAAAGGGAATTTGTGAAATAAGTAAAAGAAAATATTAAGAGCTCTGTCGTCATGGCCAAGGATTTTACGTGAAAAAAAAGAGATTTTATTGTTGAAAATATTGGAGTCGCCACCGAGTTTATTTAAAATTGGGAAAACGTTGGAAAAACCCATTTTTAGAGAAGTAGTCTTGGGAATGATTTGAGTTGAGTCGGTTATGTATAGGGAAGAAATGAATTTAATCCCACGCTCTGCAATTCGCCTTAGGCCAGTACCTTTAATTAATTGTGCAAATTAATTAATAACCCCTTTTTAAAAAAGAAAATTTTATTCTATTTATAATGAAACTATAAATAAAAGAAACTTCGAAGAACATAAATTATCTGTAATTCAGGTATTAGAAATATTAAATCAACAATAAATCTATTAAATTGACATTTTTATTTGAATAAGAAGTTTACTAAATGAATGAGCAAACTTAGATTGAAAATAGATATATAGATTGTAAATATTTACAAATAAGATAAGAAGAAATTGATTTTTTCTATTTTTTATAAAGAATACAAAAGAAAAACAAATATTTTTAAGAGAATTTTTGAGTCATTAAGTTCGACTCAACTCGAACGACCAAATATCGAAACAATAGTCTGGATAATGATAAATTAACTCCTTATCTACAATAACAAAAGTTAAATAAAATATTTTGAAATAAAATTATTAGGAAAAAGAAACTTATAAATAAAACAAAATATATGAATAGCATAAAAAAAAAGGGAAATTATTTACAAATAAATTAAGTGGTGAAAAGTTAATTTTGAAAGAGAATTTTAGAATATTAGGTATCATTACAAAATATTAAGCATAAAGCTTAACAAATCATGCGGTGATTAAATTAACTTTATTCTTAAAAGAGATATTTACAATTTAATAATTAACTCAAACTAATATAAAAAAAAGTAATAATAAAATATTTACAAACCAAATAACATTATGAAAATCCAATTTAAAAAGGGAATATTAGAATATCAAGCTATCATCGTTAAAATATTCTAAAATATAAAGTTAACAAGCAAAATCAGCAGTCAAATTAATTCTATTTTGAAAAGAGAAACTTTTGAATATCAGTATCACAGCTAAAATATTCTAAAACATATGATTAACAAGTCGTCACGGCTCAGTTAATTCTTTTTTAAAAAACTCGAGTCTCTTTTAGTAAAGAAAACTTATCCAATTATTTTAAACCCAAAATTCATAAAGACATTTTAATATTTTTTTTAACTGAAATTAGCAAAATTATATCCGGAAAAAAAAACATTACACAATTAATTTAAACAAAACATCTAAACATATAGAATAATTAAACTAAAAAGAAATAAAATCAAATCACATAAACATAAACAACTGCACTAAAAAAGGGAAATAATTCATAAACATGAGAACAAATAATTTGAGCAAAACATATAAAATGATTAATACCAACCAAAATGAAATTAGTTCGTAAACATAGCATTAAGCACAAATAAACAAAATATATATAAAATAAATAAATAAACAAAGAGCCTAATTACTATTTTTTATCCTTTTTAATTAAAAAAAAAACTAATACACACAAACTTAAACTAAAATCATTATTATATATATATATATATATATATATATATTTAAGAAAAAAACTTCTTAAAACACCCACATACACAAATTGAATTTAAATCCCTATCTCCTACTAATGCATACAAATACGAAATTCAAATCTTCATATTGCTTTATCACATACTTAGCGAAATGAAATAAGAAAATTCTCTCTCTTATACTCCTGGATACATACACATATATAAATAACTCTTTTTTTTAAAAAAAAAATAATAATAATAATAAAAATAAAAATAAAAAAAAGAAACCCCTCCCTCTCTCTCTCACTCACGGACAAACACACACACACACAAAGCAAAATATTCTCCTTTCTCTCTTACTCCCTCTCGGATGAACATACACATACAAGGCTCTCCTTCACGTGCACACACGATCAAATTTCTCTCTCTCTTTCTCACACACCGCACACAAACATACTTGTCTTTCTTCCTCTCACAGCACACACAGGACATAGAAGGGTTGAGAGAGGTTCAGAAAGTGGCAAAGAGTCATGCGAGTGAACATGGAGAGAGGACTTGAGAGGAAAAGGGTGGCTCGATTCGAATATGGCGGTCCGCGGTGAAAGGAGCCCGTGACGGTGGATCTGGCAGAGAGGATCACGCCGGTGCTTGCAGCGTGGCGATGGAGAGGGCCGAGATCGGAGGTCGCGCGGTGTTGAAGATCTCTTGCTTATTTGGTGGGCAAGACCGCGGCCAGCGGTTCTGGCGGCGTGGCGGTGAGCTATGGCGGTTCAGGTGGGGGTCGTGATGGAAGAAGGAAGAGCCGCCGGTGGTGGAGGACGTGGATCTAGATGGAGGTTGTAGATCTGTGTGGGTTACGCGGCAGAGGCGATGATGGAGGCGAGCAGAGAGCGTTGGCGCCGATCGGTGGTGTAGGGGAGGCGGTCGCGAGAAAATGGGGCGGAGATGGCCGGAGCGGTGGCGTGGGTTTGAAGGTTGCGGTGGTGGTTATGGTGGGTGATGGTGACCGGCGATGATGATGGTGGTTCGAGGGTGACTAAGGGAGAGGGAAGGTGGCGGTCATGTGGTGGTTGGAGGGGATGATGATGATGGGTTGAAGGGGAGGGGCCGCGGCGGTGAAGGGAGGCCGCGGCCCCCTGCGTCCTCCTCTCTCTCTCTTTTTTTTTTTTTTAAAAAAAACTGATGATGAGGATGATGAAATTCTTTTATTGTTTACCTTGATCTTTCCTTTTTAAACCAATTCTCTTTTTTGGTGTATCAATCGGATCTGAATTTCTTTGCAGGTTGTTTGTGTGATTATTCTAACGTCTCCGCGTCTGAATTATTTTTTTTTGGTGGTCTTTTTTTCCTTTTTCCCCCCTTTTAGAATTCTCTCCGGTTGTTTTTTATTATGGTCTCCGTCTTTTTTGGATTCCCCACCCACCGAAAGAAAATCAAACCGTTTGCACATAGTGGAGAAACACCATCATTTGGTCTTCTTTATTTTTTTATGCTTTCCCCTCTCCCCATGCTCTCCCGTGATTGCATTTTGGCAGGAAAAGGAAGGAGGGGAGTCCGTGACATTCCCTGGCTCCCTTTCAATTTTATTTTATTTTTTTATTTTTATTTTATTTTTGAAATGAAAAGGGTTCAAACGGGTTGGGTTTTTTCGTATAACGGCGAACAATACTTGAGGTAATGGTGAGAAGAAAACGCAAATGGATTAAAACTAAAATGGGTACAAGCCCAAAACAATTGGGCTGAAGATAATTTTTTCAACAAAAAACAAGAACAAAAAGATTTTTAACTATTGGACCTAATAAAATCAGGTATTCACAAGCTCAATTCACTCCCTCTTGAATTCATTGAAGCCACTTAGTAAGAGAATCTAACCATTGTTTACTTATTACAGCCAGTAAACCACTATTTTTATTCTTACAATAAAATTATGTTAACAAATTAGTTCTTAGAAGATGTTTTATTTATTTGTGATATCTCAGTGATTAACTTTGTTATTGTTATTAGACTTCGTTAGCATTAACACAACACAATATTTTAGCGACTAATCTTTTAACGCAGACATCTTTTAGGACTAGTTTGTAAATGAATTTAGAGATTGATTTGTGAGTGTGCTACTATAATAAATTTTAGGACTAATATAATATCTTTCAAAAATTAATTTATAAGTGGCATTTCTTCTGCTCTAATTACTCTCTCGGAATCTTTTAATCATATTGTATGCTTTGTAATGGCTACACTGCAATTGTTTTTTTGGTTTACGCTTAACTAGTAAATTTATTGGCATAAAATTGCATGTACAATTATTATAAATAAATGCATTTATCATAGGAATATAACTTTGATCTTTATTCTCCACATAATGACTAGTTCACATTTAGTGGGGACACACACGGGACTCATGAGCTTATTTATATGAAAGCCACTTGCCATGAGGTGTGAAATAACAGCTTAGGAAAATCACACGACATATTTAATACATTCGGAATTTTTCCTTTGTTTTCTCAAAAACCTCCTCGGCAATGATGGCCTCATTGCCATCGGCTCTTTTAATCTCCAACTGTGCTTTCTGATAGAAACCTGTACCACGCAACGCATCTGCGATAAAATCATCGAACCCAATTGCAATTGCTGCCTCAGCCTTTGCTCCATAAACCAGCCTCTGCGTGAAAGATAATGTATTCATAATTTATGCCCAAAGGTCACATCGGTACAGTAAAAAAGAGGCCGTAAAAGTTGGTTTTATTCTTTACAATTATATAATAATATTTTAACATCTATTTTTAAGTATATCTTATTAATATATTTTTTATTATCATCGGATATTATAATTCTCAATCATTTTCACACAAGTATCTCATTTAATAGTAGTGAAATATAGGTCTGGAAAAGACACCAAAAGTAGATCTTGAAATCACACTCTTGAAAATATATGTGCTTTTAGGGTTGTTTTTGGGCGTTTGAAAACCGAGGGTGCGGCTGGAAATGACTGGAGAAATTTTATGTACGTGTTTAGAAGTGAAATTTTGGAAGAGAAAGACAAGGACAACAAGGATGAGAGACGTCATCACCTACAATGATTTAGTGACCTTGAGGATAAGTATTCTTGTCTCCTCTTTTTTTTTCTATTTTGCCCTTGTTTATGAAAATTATACTTATAAAATCAAAGAATAAAAGTAAAAAATAAAATTTCTATACATTTTCATTGCACTCACTTATATTATAAGCTTTAAAATAATTATATATATATATATTCCCTTCTTTTCTATTTCATTTTATTATTGGTCATTTTTTGCTATAGAAAAAAATAAAAAAAGACTTCCAAGCATACTGTTAGTGTAGCAGATAAAATTAAGAGATTAATAATTTATTCCTTAAAATTATAAAAAATGATTTAAGTTAGCTTTTATTAATAGAGAGACTAGTTAACTTGAATCATAAAAAAATAATTCAATTAACCTTTTAATTTTAAGAACTAAATTGTTAATTGTTTAATTTCAAGAATTAAAGTAAAATATGATTACAATTTAAGGACTAAATCCAGCCTTCACTATTAAAAAATGAAAAAAAAAAATGAAGAAGAAAAGTATGCCAATCCAACCTTAGCTCGTGAAAGGTGGATTGCACCAAAGCACATGGGGCAAGGTTCACAGGAAGCATATATTTCACAGTCTGAAAGTTCTATCTGCTTAAGCTTTTTACAGGCCTGTAAAATGAAATCATTGTTAGTGAAAAAAGTTATTTTTTTTCCCACTAATTGCATAAATTAAGTTTCCTGCACATAAAGCTTCAAGATAGGCACACTGATTAATACAATTAGTCTTTTTTTATTATTTCTTCTAAGAGTTTAGGGCGTAATAAATTTAGATCATAGAGAATCTATAACATAAAGGGATCATCCTTGGTGTCAAATTGTTTTCTAATCATGAACCAGTAGCTCAGAAAAGTGAGGCAACAATATGAAGATTCTAGTGTTGAATTCTTCATAATGACTGCTGCGTGTTCATCACTGAATCATCTACTCAACCAGTGCGCTGATGCATGCATAGAGCCATAGAGTCATAATCATGTATCATATGGAATTACAATATTATCGTGTCATATTCAGTATCAAATATAATAATCTTAACAAAATTAACAGAGTGCTAGTCACTTTCCAGCAGGTTTCGAGGAGATTGCATTGTTGCAGCTGTTGGAAAATCAACATGATAGTGCAAAAGTTTTATCTGTGACCATCCCACAAGAATAGAAGATTGCACATTAAAAAGAAAAAAAAAATATCAATTGCCAAATAAATGGTGCAGGGCATATCCCTGTTGCGCACTGAAGAATGCTACGTTAGTCAGAAAGCATAAATGTAATTCGTATATTTACCAAAAAGTTTAAAAAAGAATACGTATGCATTTTAATGCCATTGAAGGAAATTATTTGGCTATCCGTAGCCTAACCTCTCTTATTGCTGTAACCTCTGCATGAGCAGTTGGGTCTGTGTTCCTCAGAACCATGTTGTGACTACTAGCAACTATTTCATCATTACAAACTATAATAGCACCAAAAGGACCTCCATCTTCAAATTCTACCCCTTTATATGCTTCTTCAACGGCTTTTCTTAAAAATTTGTGGTCTCTATCCTGTATAGCTAATATCAGCCAATGCAAAACCAGAAGCAAAGTGATCAGAGGCTTGTGCAATATCGAGTAGGAAACACAAAAATTCCAAACTAAAAAGTTGCTAATTTTTCTTCTAAAAAATTAAGCCTTACAGGCTTTGGATGATTGCATATATCATTTGATCATGAAGTCTAACGCCTACCAAAATATATCATATATATATTTTTGTTTATATTAAAAAAAATATAAGAGTTTTCCGCTGTCATTTAATAGAGCTTGAGACTGAAGGGCTTTGTACTGTCATACACACTCATGAATTGGAAAACACAAGCCATCATCCATTGGAAAACACCATCCCTCGGCTCCCCCTTCCCTTCACTCCTCCCTCTGCGTTGGTCCCATGAATTTCCCCCCTTCCTCGACCCCCTTTCTACCCTCTCCTGTCACACCATCTAATTACTTGTAATATCAAGAACTCTGTGTCCTTGACAGAGATTTTATCCTTAAATTCAGGGTCCAAATCTCAAACATCTCCAATCTATGGCATAACATAGGTATTGGTGAGAAATTGTTACATGCTCTCAAAAGAAAAAGCATTTGTTATGTGCCAGTGATATTCATTATTTGATACATCCGCTATTGCTCCAAGAGGGTCTAAGGTAGCATTGGTACGTCCGCTTCATATAAATACTGCACAAAAGAAGATAATGGCTCGCAATTTAGCCTAAATGCTACCCATACCATCCCCAAAAGATACCACTCTTGGGCTTACACCGTGCCACCGCTTAGCTACACCCCTAAGCTCTCTAAATGAATGTCCGTTCAGCGACCCTTATAACCACCACCCGCTGAAGTATATTGACCCTTATAATAGATATTGACGAGAGTAAAACTCTGTACATAACATCAGAATATAATGATTAATGAGAAGTGTCAATATACTTCAACTGCGTGAATCCAACTTAATCACAGCAAGGGTGCAACAAGAAAGGTGCAATAATGTTATTTGAACATCTAAAAGTTAGTATTCTATTTGAACACCAACTTTATTATCATTGACACTGAATGAGATGAATGATGGGGAGTGAGTGAGAGCCACTATTGCATCTAATGAGACAGCCAGTTTTAGATACTCAAATAACATTAATGAAAAAGGAGTAAACCGTGAAGAAGCATTACCTTCCTGGTGGCCAGCAAACGTAGAAGCTACTGAAACGGTTCCATCCTTAGTTTCCAACACTGCAGGGGATGATCAAAAGTTCAAAGAAAACATAGGTAAATGCAATGAAGAAAATCGAACTTGGACTCATCATAGGACCAATAATAAAAATCTAAACAAGGTGCAACAAAACATTGAAAATGAACTGCAGCCCGTAGGTTCGAGTGTTAGAGAGTAACATATGCTGCAAGCAAGTGTTGGAGAAAGGTTGGAAGAGCACCATCCTAATTTGTCAGATTTCTCAGTCAGGCAACCCAGCTGCAGGAACTGGAAATACATAAAATGAAAATGCGGGGAAGGGCAGGGGTGTGGTACCTTATTTCCAATGAGTTTTTCACTTTTGAGTTTTCATTTTCTTTAATGAGTTTCCAATTATTTAATAATTATAAATTTTCAAAAATTTATAAATCGAGGCAGGGACAGTGTTGATGTCAATGTTTTTCTGTTTAATTTTTTTTTATTTTTTAATTCTTATGAATAGTTTTTTTTTTTACTAAAAATGATGTTTTTGGTTATCTAATTTTAAAATTTAAAATTCAAATTATATTTGAAAATTTATTTATCAATTATATTTAGTTACATATTTTGATTTTATATTATGTATAGTTGTAATTAATTTGAAAATGAATTATTATTTATATAATTTTAAAATCAATTATTATTTACTTACATGTTTTTATATTATTCTAAATATTTATTTTTTGTATTAAATATTGGTAATAGTAAAATATTTACGTATTAAAACTATTATTTTGTTTTATTTGCATAATTTTATTTTTAATAAAATATTAAAATTTAAAGGCTGAAAGATCCTATTCTCCACCCTTAATTAAATTTATCCATAATTTTTTATATGTAAAAAGGTTTTGATTCAAAAACTTATATAATATATTAATTACTTGCACCCAACAACTAACAAAGCCAGAATATATTGGATTAGTTTATTTGTCATGATAAGTATAACGTGTCAAACATATCCTAAATGTCAGAAAAAGGGTGAACCAAAGTTCATATAAATATGTAGGGTCATACGAACTGGAGTACAGCTAGCGAATTTTGGATACCGGCGATTGAAAAAGTAGTAAAAATAGCTCTACTATGTGAAAAATAAATGAATAATTCTTGAGTGGAAATAAATTCATCGACTCAAATTTAAACACGCTCACAGAAAAAGCTGATATGATTGATGAATGAGTGATTATATGTGTATATATATTAAATAAAATTAATAAGTCCCACTGTTATTGTTAGTGTATATAAATATGACATACTAGCTCATTACAGAAAGGTCTGAGGGAGAAATACATAACTAACCAAACAAATCACAAGAAACTGATAGACTGAAATTAGAGGAAACTGAATTATGGGATTATCCAGAAGAAAGAAAAATTGACTAAGAAAAGAATAATTATTAAATCACAAATCCACATCTGAAAATCCACATAAGAAAATGATAAATTAAATGGATAACGAGGTAGACACAGTTCTCTCAAGAAAGGGAAAAAATTGAGAATAAGTACATACCATTAATTTCTTCCATGACTGGCTTGATGTTGTCAATCACGAAATCAAAAGACCAATAAGGTGAGGTAAATGAAAAGCCTTGTGTGAATACTAAATCAGCGAACTTGTCAAGCTATTTATAGGACGTTAATGACGGGATGAAGAAGCAAAAGCAAGAATCCGATTCGAGAAGCGAGAAAATGCGGTCCACGAAAGATGCAGAATATGGTCCCCTCCCGAATACATAAATATATAAAAATAAAGAAGAACGCGTTACATGATGCTTTCATGCTGACGCTAAATGCAATCAGTGACTATATGGAGAATAAAAAATAAGAGCAATGGTGGGACGAAGGGCCAGAATAAGACGAATGGGGTTTGAGATTTGACTCATCCGAATGGCCATGTGATGCAGGCCACATTGTAGGGGAAATTATAAGGTAAATTTTAAATTTTTAAATCTATTATAGGTTATTTATTATTAGTTATTAAATTAAATTATTTAAATATAAAAATAGTAATTATTTAATGGCTAATAATAAAAAATTTATAATAAACCTAAAGATAAAAGATTATCCTAAAATCAACCCGTCAAATTATAGTTATTAGTTATGTGACATCGTGTTCATCAAAAAGGTGGATGCGTTTCTCGACCTCGTGACTCACCAAACGCTTGTCGCCGTACGTTCCTATCCAATATGCATTGTCAAATTATTATGATAAGTTTCGAACAACTTATCACAGTCGATGATGCTTCGTTTTGTTATTGAAAAAGAAAATATATATATTGATAAATCACAATTAACCTACCCAAGAGAAGCTGGTTTGGCTGGAATTAGATTCCCACACGTAAGGCTGAGTTTGATGATGTATGTTTCTAAAAGTCTTTGTTTTTTGTCACACAAAAAAGAAGTATTATAACACTACAGTTTTTCAAAATTGAAGAGGAATCCAATCCTTCATATTGTTACTGTAATTTATAATATCATATGTATGTATGTATAAGCACGGATTTAGCCGCTTCTAACTCCTTAAATGGTGTTTAGATCATTGGATGTGTTTTCAAGTGACGTCACGAACAAATGGGCATAAACTAAGAATATGTTTTATTCATGCATGAAAATGAGGTGAAAGTTTTCATTAATAAATCTCAAGTGTAATTTTATTCATAAAACACTTACTCATGAAAATTTTTATAAGAATTTTATCCTTGACAAAATACACCTTAAATAAAAAGATTATACAAGTAGCACCTTACAAGAAGTGTGGGATCTCGCAAGTAACTTTTGAAAAGAAGAAAATGATGACAAAAGGAGATAAAGTAATAAATATTGCAAAGCATAGAAATTGAACAGCAACTTGATCATGATGAGTAGACTAGAAGGTTGGAACTGACTAATTTGGATATGCACGCAGTGCTGTAACTGCACTATACTTGAAATAATATATATATATATATATATATATATATATATATATATTCCTAATAATTAACCATCAATCTTTCTCATTTACAATTCTACTCTTAATAGTATGAACTATAATTTATATATTGTTGGCACCAAATTTTACCTAGTGTCTAAAAGTCAAACTGTCATTCGATTTTAATGAGACAAAGGCAATAAGGAAAGAAGTTTGATTGTCAAAGCATGAGGGCCCTTGATAATGATAAATTATAACAAACTGTCAATATGTCAAAGTTAGTTAACACTAATAAAGTATGATTCTCAAAACACATCGATGTTAACGAAATGATAAATTTGATAGTCAACATGTCAAAGTGGATGTTTGTCATTCAGGATGAAGCTGAATATCCAAATATGCAAGCCAATAGTAATAAAGTTGAGATTGATGCTTGACAGTCGAAGTGGGAGTTTGTCAGTCAAAGTTGAAGTTCGTCAATCAAAGTTGGAGTTCGACATGTCGAGGTCAGAGTTCGTCATTCCGGACTTAGAAGATTTTAAGATCAAAGCAATCAGAAGCTGATAACTATCATGCTCAAGGATTGACAAGTCGAAGTGGTAGTTTGTCACTTGAAGACTGAGAAAATTTTGAAGATGTTGAAGGTACTGTCACGATGATTGTCATGCAAGTGTTCGTCAAATGGTGGTTATTGACAGTTTCCAGCGATTATTAGCAGAAGCTTAACAAAGATGTGACAAAATGGTGATCAAAGAGCAAATGACAAAGATAATAACTGTCAAAGCCATGTGGACAACATCCAAAGACAAGTATCAAAATCCTAGAGATTTACATTATCTATAAATACTAGTTCTGTACATATTATAAAGGGTTAGAATTTTTACTCAAATATCTCTTACATGTCTCCAATGACAGAACAGAGTCCTGAATTCACTGAGTAATTGTTCTTAACCCATCTCTATTGTTTTCTTAGAATTAGATTTCCTTAATTTCTTTACATTTCTTTGCAATTTCTGTACTCCATTTACAGTTTGTCAATCAATTTACTTTCTGCATTTCTTCTTCTTATTCTTCCTTTAATCTATCAATTTAACATTACATCTACAATAACACACGAATCACAACACAAATCACACTACATTGCACTCTACATTCCATCCTCATCCATAAAAAAGAATTTGACACTCGATTTTTTGGTGAAGAACCCAAGAGGGGTAGTTTTTCACTCCCTGAATCGAGATATGGAAAAGCAAAAGCTGTCATCCAAACTCATGAAGTTTGTCGATTTATGCCTGGTTTAGAGCAGTTTAGCCTCATGCACAATGAGTTTGTCCATTATTTGTTGTTGACAAATAAGTGCTAAAATCTGCATAAACAAATTGGCACGCCTGGTGAGACTCACTGGTTGAAAAGAACAAAAACGAGTCAAATAAGAAACAACAAAGTGTATGCACTTGCGTAGTGGTACTCTCATGTCAAACATGTCAAGAGCATCATCTTTGTCAGAGGACGGATGAAATGAGGCAGAGAATAATCTTCCTCATACTTTGGAGCTGGTCTTAACTTCTGTTAGTTAGACAAACGACCATGTGTCACAAGGAAATGTGACCACTACTGTTGCGATGACATGGGCTCCATATGGTCTTCCTCGAGGTACATACCATCTCCATCGCCAAACATAGGGAATTCGCCAAACTTGGGGAATTCGTCAAATGTTGGAAATAATGGAGTGTTTAACAATGTTTATCCGCATAATCCTCTATTTCAAAGTCAGAGTATGCCCTTAATGTTAAATGTGCCTCAATTTGGCGCACATTTGTCACAATTTGGTTTTGTCAGTCCTCCATTGATAGGCCTTTCTATGGTCAGAGTAGGGAACATGTCATCGACAAACCCAACTACCATACGACAACCAAGCACAGGTCCAATTTTCCCTGACATGCTTAGAATGGGTGTGACGAAAACTCCTACACATATGGTCGACTCAATGGCCGTGTTTCGATAACAAATTGATGGAAGTCATCATGACCTCATCAATATGTTAATACAACAAATGGCGACAATACTGACACCTTTGATGGAAACAAATAATACAAGATTCGAGCAACTTGCTTGACAAATGGGGCGAGTGGCTTAGGCCATTACTTTGGATGACAATCCAAATGACCCCTATGGTGAAATTAATAATCTACTTCCAAATGAAAATGACAATGCCGACCCAACCGTCAATATTGTCTATCAAGGACAAGATGCTAACAACGAAATTCAAAGGGTTTGGGAACAAAATGTCTTTCAGCAAAATCAAAACGTTACATGTGCAGTCGAAAATGTTCTAAACAGATTTGGCTTCAACATTGGCTTTGCCAACCAATCCCTTTTTGTGTCTGTATTCCCAGACTATATTCAACAGGCTAAAGTGCCTAGGGTTTGGAAAATCCCCAAATCTTTGACAAAATGCTCTAGGGAGAATGGGGAATCGACGGTTGAGCACATTGCTTGATACACAATAGAAATAGGAGAAATGCCGTCAAATAAGCATTTAAAAATGCATTTTTTCCCTTCCTCTTTGACAAAGAATGCTTTCACATGGTTTTCAAATTTAAGGCCTAACTCCATCTTAACATAGGCTCAGTTAGAAAGCAATTTTCATAATCAATTTTTTAGAGATGAGACGAAAGTCAGCCTAACTGATTTATTCACCATTCGACGTTTCAAAGGAGAAACTATTGGCGACTATCTGGCTAGATTCAAGAATGCGATCGCTGCTTTACTCCTGTGCCAGAATCTGAAGTTGTCAAAATAGCCATTAATGGTTTAGACTATGACATAAGGAAAAAACTTACTAATTTGCAGTTCATAGATCTTGGCCAATTGGCAGAAAAGTGCATCAAATAGAGCAAAAAAGAAAATGAAAAATAAAAAAGAAAACACTTCATCATGAAAAAGTTACTTATGTCAAAATTGATTAATCAGATGATGAAGTCAATGGTAGTAGTGATGAAGTCAATGTGGCTGGATTGAAACCAGGACCAACATATGTTTGTCAATCCTTAAGGCCCGCAAGAAATAAAGAAAAAATGCCAACGTCAAAAATTTATTCTTTTGACATTACTAAGACTACACAAATATTTGATGTACTTTTAAAAGATAAACAAATTATTCTTCCTAAGAGGAAGAAAATTTCTTCAATTTTAGAGTTGGAGGGACAAAAGTTTTGTAAATTTCATCAATTGACTGGACATACAACTAATAGTTATGTTCGTTTTAGGGACCTAATTCAAAAGGCAATCGACGAAGGGCGTTTGACATTCGAAGGAAAGGAAAAGCCCATGAAAGTGGACACTAATCCCTTCCAAGTCAATTTTAGTTGTGCCAAACCAACCTTGATAGATATCAATGTTGCTGGATTGGGGATGTTTGATCTTGATGCTGAAAAGAAGTTTCGATGTGACTTTGACCTAAACTTCTTTGAGGCTGTCGAACAGATAATTTACCTAAAAGCATGGGAAGATCTTCTGACTTTTCTGACCAAACAAAAAGAAAATGGTCGAAATGTCTCCTTATGTTCAAGGTGTAGTGCTGTGCTTGATCGAACAATAAGTGCAACATATGAAACACAAAGAATAACAAAAAATTGATTGCCAAAAGAGAGACAGAAAACTTAAAACTAAAAAAGAAAGTAGCAGTTCAGTCAAAAATTGATTTTGGTGCATTTAATCATAAGTTTCTCAAGCTTGGAATAGGACAAGTCAATAAAAAAATGAAGACTATTGCCGTGGTGGATGGCAAACCTAACAACATGTCTGGCCGAACTTGACTTCCTCCAGCCAAAGTTGCTCAAAATTAATAGGTTAAGAATATCCACCATGGTGACAAAGCATCATCGTCCAAAAGAAAGAAAAGGCCAAAGATAAGGCACAATCAAGGACGATGAGCAAACCTAAATCCTTATGTTTGGAGGAGGATTGACACAAAGAGGGGAGAGAATCAAATCAATCCTCAATTGATTAGACTAAAATCTCCCATTGGGAAAGGTTCGTTCCTTTAAAAGATATTGTGCAATCTGAAGAAGTTGATTGGCCAAAACCTGAGACTCAAGTATCTAAGGTTACAAGTAATAAGCATTTGGCACAACTAGCACCAACAGCACACTTAGAAACTAATCAGAATGACAAAGTGGTGCTAGAATATCATCCATTGATTGAGGATGACCTGCTGACAAACAATTTCAAAATAGGCTTCGATGACAATCTCCATACCATTTTTATCACAAATTTGGTCGGGGTAGTGTTTGTCTTGCTTGTAGAATATGCTGTCGAAGGTTCATATGTCAAAATGGAAGATGATTGTGATGATGTTTTTATGAGCGACGGATGTGTCTTTATTTGCGAAGATTTCTATAGTCATAGAATCTTTAAAAAATCTAATGAAGTGACAAAGGCACATTTGCGACCATTGCACATCAAGGAAACAATCGAAGGCAAGTTGGTCAATAGGGTGCTGATTGATGGAGGAGCAACCATTAGTCTAATGCCAGAAAGTATGCTAACAAAGTTTGGCAAGAATGTCAAAGACTTAGTGAAAACCAACGTTGTTGTGATTGACTACAATGGCAAATCCTCTGCTGCTAAAGGCATGGTGGTTTTGAATGTCAAAGTAAGGAATGTTAGTGAAAAGAATATGTTTGTCATGGTTCCATCAACAACAAGCTACCATGTCTTACTCTGACGTAATTGGATCCATGAAGTGGGAGCAGTGCCGTCGTTTTTACATCAAAATCTCATTCTTTGGAACCAAGAGGGAAGTATTGAAGAAGTCGAGGCAGATGATAGCTTTTGTTACGTCAAACAACTCCATGTTGATTTCAAGATTTACAACAAAAAGATCAAGCCCTTGGAAGTCGAAGGTGACTTTGACCCAAAAAAGATTGACAAATGTGTCATTGGGAGCAAAGGCTTGAAGTTAATACCCAGGACTGGGGTTGAAACGATCCTAAATCTAGATTAGATTATGGATTTTTGAGCCAAATGGCTCAATTGTCGGCCTATATGGTCGAACAATTTGCACACACCACTGATGGTGCATTATTAAGTTATATTTATGATTTCGAACCTTTAAAATTTGAGAACAGTTCTATTTTGTTTGACAATCTTAGGAGCAAAAATAAAAGCTGTGAAATGCATGCTCTTCTTGAAGAAATCAATTTAGGCGATGAGATAAGACTAACCTATGTTAGCCAACTATTGCCAAAACATTTCAAAGAGGAGTTAGTCAACCTACTTAAAGAGTATAGGGACAATTTTGCATGGGTGTATGCTAGGACTTAGTCGTCAACTCATGGAGCATAGGTTGCCATTATAGCCCAGTATTCGACCTTCAAATGAGGACCTTGACTGTTTGCTCTAGAAGTGATAGTCAAGATCAAGGAAGAAATCAAAGAGGTTGCTTAAGGCAAAGTTTATTGGAACAGCTAGGAAACTTTAGGTTTTCTAGTCCAAAAAAGAAAGGGAGGAATTGCCTTTGATCCAAATAAGACAAAGACAATTATGGAAGCTTCACGCCCAAGGAACAAGAAACAGTTATAGTTTTTTCTAGGGAAAGTAAATTTCATTTGAAGTGTCATTGCTAGTTTGTCTGGCAAAACAAAGATATTTGCACCATTGGTCAAGCTCAAAAAAGAAGACGACTTTGTCTGGACAAGAGACAAACCAAAAAGCTTTCAACATTATCAAGTAATGCTTGACAAATACCCCTGTAATGACATCACCTAAGTCTGGCAAGCTTGTCAAACTCTATATTGCTGCTCCCAAGTAACCATTGGAAGTGTGTTGGCATAAGAAGTTAACAGTGGCCAAAGAACAACATCGATTAATGGCAAATATCTAAAGACATACAAACCAACAATGCATCAAGTTAAGATAGATAAATGACGATGTGCATAGAAATATGCATAGCGATGCATAAGTTAAGGGGTGAAATATCTCTAAACAAACAATTTAAAATTCAAATTACAACTCTTCAATTTCTCATCGATAGAAGAAGCTGATCTTTGAAATGAGAGTTATAGGGGGCATCATGTTGGCACCAAATTTTACCTAGTGTCCAAAAGTCGAACTGTCATTCGATTTTGATGAGACAAAGGCAATAAGGAAAGGAGTTTGGTTGTCAAAGCATGAGAACCCTTGATGATAATAAATTATGACAAACAATCAACATGTCGAAGTTAGTAACGCTAATGAAGTATGATTCACAAGGTACATCGATGTTAACAAAATGACAAATTTGATAGTCGACTTATCGAAGTGGATGTTTGTCATTTAGGATGAAACTGAATATCCAAATATGCAAGCCAATAATAATAAAGTTGAGATTGATGCTCGACAGTCGAAGTGGGAGTTTGTCAGTCAAAGTTGAAGTTCGTCAGTCAAAGTTGGAGTTCGACATGTCGAGGTCAGAGTTCATCATTCGGGACTTAGAAGATTTTAAGATAAAAGCAATCAAAAGCTGATAACTATCATGCTTAGGGGTCGACAAGTTGAAATGGTAGTTTGCCACATGAAGACTTAGAAAATTTTGAAGATGTTGAAGGCACTGTCATGATGATTGTCATGCAAGTGTTCGTCAAATGGAGATTATTGATTGTTTCTAATGGTTATTAGCAGAAGCTTGATAAAGACGTGACAAAGTGGTGATTAAAGAGCAAACGACAAAGATAATAACTGTCAAAGCCATGTGAACAACATCTAGAGACAACCAAAGACAAGTGTCAAAATCCTAGAGACTTAGGTTGTCTATAAATATTAGTTCTGTACATATTATAAAAGGTTAGAATTTTTACTCAAATACTCTCTCTTACATGTCTCCAATGACAGAACAGAGTTCTGAGTTCACTAAGTAATTGTTCTTAACCCATCTTTATTGCTTTCTTAGGATTATATATATATACACACACACACACTTGCTTTATTTTAGTTTCTAAAATTAAAATATTAATAATCTGATTTCCAAAGTACAAAAAGCAATTAAAGTCAGTCTTTTTTTCTTAACTATAATTGATATACACTCTAAACTCTTAAAGAATAGAAAAGAAAAGTCGAGTACAATACAGAGTCACAAAAAAGAAAAGACACTTACCATAAAATTAAGGATAAATAGTACAAACTACCCTTGAGATTTATCAAAACAACACTTAACCTCATTCTTACATTAATATTGCCCTCTACCCTATTTGAATGGTTAAAACTAACTTTATTGTTAGTCTGGTGATGTCCATAAACCATGGTTAACCTTAGCTCATGTATCCCTTGCTAACCCTACCAATATATCACCATTTACCTGAGATTGCCTACCCTGTTAATCAAGTATTGAGGATTGAAATCCGGTGTTAGTCAAGGGACTAGAATACGACACCCTACACCTTGACTTTAGATGAGATGAGCAAGGAAGGGTTTGTGATCGGTTTGCACTGCACAAGTGTTTTGTTGTAGTATCAGAAAATAAATTGAGTGCCTAAATATATAGAACCCCTCCCTCTTTCCTCTAAATGAGCATGAGGGTTGCCTAAGTCGCAGATCTCGACTGCTTAGTGACCCCTCTGTATTAGTCCCTTGGAGCCATTATTTTTTATTGGTTTGCTGAACTAGCCCAACTATTAGTCCTTTGAAGCCATTATTTTTTAGTAGTTTGCTGAATTTCGAGATTTTGTTTTCTTGCTATATATACGGTCTCTTGCGGCTTGTGATCTCCAAAAAAGAGTTCTATACCTGTTCACCCCAAATTCATGGTTTTGGCGAAGGTTGATATTAGGAATACTGATATGTTAGTTAGATTAGTTAGTTAGATTGGTTATTAGTTAGTTTCACTCATTGCCTATATAAAGCTTTATTCTCATGTATTATACATAATTTCTACCATTAGTGAAATCTACTATTCATTCCCTTCAATTATTACTCTCTCTTCTTATATCACCATGAATTTCAACATGGTATCAGAGTCATTCCACCCACCTTGAAGCTTCTTCTAGCTACATTTTCTCTCATTTTCTCATATTTTCCATACTACCAAATGCTTTCGATACATATTTCTTTCACTTTCCCAGTCATTTCTTTCTTTCCAAACATTTTCTTTTGCTTCCTCATTGTTTCTCACGAATTTTTTTCTCATCTTTAGAAACTTGTTTTCCTTCATTTTCTCATCTTTTCTTTTCTTCCAAATAGCATCAAATTCCTAGATCCCAAAATAAAATCAACTCTTCAGTCATTTTCTTTTCTACTTTTTTCACAAAATCAATTGAAATCCTCATTTTTCTCGATTTTAGTTAGTTCAACGCTTCTTGGACTCGAAGTTTTTGGCACAGTGGTTTGCGCTTCTAGCGAGCTTCACCGGTACATTCTCTTCGTCGACTCTAGTTCAAGTTCACATTTCAGGATTCAAGTTCAGGTTGCTTACTCCATAAGATCTGGTGTTCCAAATCTGTTCGCATCGCTGCCTCAAATTTTCTGGTGCGACATCGTGTTTTCTAGCGAGGTTTGCAGGCTTCATTAAGTTCTTCTCCCTCTTTATTTTTCGATGAGCTCTCTATCAAGCTTCATAAGATGGCGATGCCGTTACTAGCCATCCTATTGTCTGGTCAGTTCTGGCAATGCATCCTCATTTCAGATCTACTTGCATTCATTTTATCTTCATTCTTCTTTGATTTGTTCATCTTCCTTTTCTCGCGATTCAGATCCAAATTTCTCATTGCCACTGCCATTAACTTTTTTGGTGAGGCTGCGTTTAGGTTTGAAGTTTCGATTTTGGTTGCTGCTCCGATCTGGTTCTTTGCCATCAAATTGGTTGAAATCTTGGAAGCTAGGATTCTAACTTGAAAGCTATGGTTTCGATTTGGATTCAGATATGATTTTTTGGTTGAAGATTTAGTAATTTTTTACCCTTGGTTTTGGAAGGTAGGGTATGTATTTTCTCTGATTTTGCTTCAATCTAATACTCTTTGTAATGATTTCATTCTGGTTCTTAAAGAATTGATTTCCTATGATGCCTTCATTTTGGTTCTCTTTGTTGAAATTAATTCCAAGATTGGATTGGATTCTATTGATTGAGAATTGCATTTGTTGTTCTTGAAGTTTGTTGTTTTTTGTCTAACTAATTTGGTATTGGTTTGGTACTGTTGATCTAGTCGTTTGGAGATATCTATTTTGGTTCAGATTATTGAGATTTGGTTCAGCCTTTGATTGGCTTTGATTTGCTTTTGTCTTGTATGGTTAAGCACCAATGTTAGCTTCTGCCCTTGAGGATTAAGCTGTATATGTTAGCCTCTACCTTTTAGGTGGTTAAGCATTAGTTTGCTTCTGCCATGGATGGTTAAGCATAACGATTAGCTTCTGTCTATGGTGGTTAAGCATTGCTATTTTTCTCGTGTTGGAATTCTGAGTGCTTCTGCCAAGTGGTTAAGTATTGATGGTAGCTTCTGCTTGATGGTTAAGCTTATGATGATTTGGTATTTCTTCTGCAATGAGTGCTATGGAGACGTCGGATTGGGACTAGGAACCATTGCCATTACTTGATGACTTTGATGATTTGTTTAGCGACAAGTGCGTGGAGATGTTGAGTTAAAACTAGACACCACCACCATTGCATTCATGCTACATTCTTTGTTTGATTTCATTGTATATTTTCTCATTTTCAGTTATATTATACATTCACCCCAAGCTGGACATGCTAAATTATGCATGCTTTAACTTACGATGGGCTATTAGGAATATTGATATGTTAGTTAGATTAGTTAGTTAAATTGGTTATTAGCTAGTTTCACTCATTGCCTAAATAAGATTTTATTCTCTTGTATTACACATAATTTTCTATCATTAGTGAAATACTATTCATTCCCTTCAATTATTGCTCTCTCTTCTCTTATCACTATGAATTTCAATAGTTGATTATGTACAATCTAACTACAATATCCATGACATAATAGAAATGTAATTGTTTCCTCTGCACAAAAAGAAAAAGGAAATGTAATTATTTGTTAATGGCATAATTTTTATTGGCATGTCTTAAATTTGTTACTAAAATATTCATACTCAAAGCTATACACACACACATATCGCTTTTCATTCTTTCCCATTTGACCATATTTGCTCGAAAAATAATCGTGCGTCACCTGCTCCTCTCTATTATGTGTATTTGTGTAATTGTAAGTTTATATATGGATATGGGGGTGTTGGGAGAACCACAAAGTGTAACACCCCGATTTTTCTGTCTGAGGGAAATGACCAAAATGCCCCTGAGGTCATTTCTTGACCCGAATTCGAGGGTAACCGACTCGGTCATCCTCGAAGGGTCAACTCAATGTTTGAAGGGGATTGAATGGCCTTTGAATGCTTCCGGAAGCGAAAATCTCATTTTCCGCAGTTTCGGGTCAAAATGACCAAAATACCCCTATAGCGTTTTTACGCGAGTAGAAGTGCCGTTTGAGCCCAAAACTTTCCTCAGAGGTTTAAAAACATGTTTTCATGTGTCTAGAGGTCTCTGTTCAAGTCCCAATGGTCCCGGGCAGTTTTGTGCAAAATTACGATTTTGCCCCTAGAATAGTATTTTTGAGCTTAATGACGTAATTAAGCAAACCTAAGCAATATTAGGCTCTAAACGAAGATTAATTAATTTTCCTAATTAATCTAGAGTCAAAATAATTAATTAAAGTTAATTACAACCTAAAACTGCTTAGATTAAACTTAAACCCCTTTTTAGAACTCAAGATTCCTAGTCTTGGAATCTTGAATAGTGTTTTCTCTCTCCAATTCCTTAAATCAAGGAAGTGTGTCTAGAGTTGTTTAGACTCTAAATTGAGGATCTAACTTACTAATGGTGCAAGACCACTCCTTAATTATGTCTAGACCATCCTAATTATCCATTTTCCTTACCTAAACACTTTCTTACAAATTCCTAATCTTAAGCATAATCAAAAGATACACCTAAACACAACTCTAAACCACAATTAAAATGCAAACACAACCCCACATGGGCTGATGCATTTCGGCCAGCACACCTCCCCATTGACCACATGTTGAATTGTTTTCCCACTCAAAGAACCATGCTTGCACCATACTTGAGCCCATGCTTGACCATGCTTCCAACCATGCCTTCAACCATGCTTTGTAAGAGATATTTTCCTCCCATTTCTGCACCCTCATGGCCGAAACCCCTTCAGCCACACACACACTCCATTTGCTTCATTCTTCTATAAATAGATGGCCTTGGGAAGTTTGCACCACTTCTAGATCATTTGCTAAGTTTAGGAACACTCAAAGCTTTTCTTTTTCTTTCAAAGCTCTTGTGTTCTTCAAGTTCTTGGAGCTCTTCATCTTCATCTTCTTCTTCCATCTTCAAGTTCATCACATCAAGTAGGGATTTCCTTTCATGTATTCTTTTCTTTAAAGTCCTTGTTTCAAGCTTGATGTTCATAGTTTCTCTTGTTTCTTTTTAAAACTTCTCTTCTACTCCTTTTTCCTTTTCATTTTCGGCCATAGGCCTTGGAGAACAAAAGAATGAGAGCTTGATAATGAGAGTTTCATGATGATGTTCATCACTTAAAACAAACTCTAGAGCTTGATCTTTGTTCTTGAGTAAAAATACTTCTAGTTCTTCCTTTCTTTAACTTTTGGAATCTTTAACTTTGATGATGTTTTAAAATGGTCCTAAGGACTCAATGATGAGGTCTCATGATGTTGGTGTTAATATATCATCAAGATCATGGACTCTAGAGTTTCAAAATGTTCTTTTGATCCTTGAAATTTCGGCCATTTCCTTTTCTTTTACATGCAAAATGTTTTGATCTTCTAAAAAATGTTATCTTGAGTTCTAAGAACTGTAGACTTTTCTTTATCTTGGTTTGATGAGTTTTGGGTTGAGGTTTAAGTTCCTTTAAAGTCTTGTTAAGAGCTCTAGAAAGATAAAATGAACTTGCATAATTTATTTTATGCTTGTATTTATATTTACATTCTTGCTATGCACCTTTACTTTCAAGCTATCACCTAAGAACATAAAGATTAAAATGGAACTTGCATCATCACTTAATTTAATTCTCAAAGCCTTTCTATTTCGGCCTTAAAGTCGATTGTTGTTGGGCCTAGAGCACTAAAATAAAGAATTGAACTTGCATTATCACCTAATTAATCTCTCGAATGCCTATCTATTTCGGCCTTAAAGTCGATTGTTGTTGGGCCAAGAGCACTAAAATAGAAAATTGAACCTTGCATATTTACTTTCAAGCTTGCACGTTTAAGTCTATGCCTTGCATATTTACGTTCAAACTTGCGCGTTTAAGTTTATGCCTTGCATATTTAATTTTAAGTCATCACTTTATTTTGTAAGCAAGATTAAAAATGAAAAGCATGAGCACGTTTATTTTATGTCGTAACTTAAGAACCTAGAGCTCAAAGACTTGCCCATTTCATTCCAAGTTAAAGTTTAATGTGAATGCATTCTTTGAATGCACGTTTTCGGCCAAGTAGTGATGATGGACTTGTAACGAGTTTTCATCTAGCTACAAGGACCAATAGTCTATGTTCTAAGTTTTTCTTAAAGCTTTACAAATCTTTCAAGGTTATGTTATCATGAGATATGACTTTATTCCCTTTTAGAAGATGAAATATATTTTGGTCATTGACCTAAGGCTTCTCTTTGCCTCTTGATGAATTAAAATGATTTGCAAAGAGTTTTAGAAATTCTAAATCGATTCCAAGAGAAACTAGTTAACTTATGTACCTAGAAATGTCAATTTAAATCCTTTACTAAAGCTAAATGTTTTCGGTTCTAATATGATGAGTGTGATGTTGTATGATGATGTTTTGATGTGTTAGAATGTGTGAAAATATCATATGATGATGCAGAAATGATTCTATGCATAATAGGTAAGAAACTAGCTAACTAGAAATACCGTAAAGCTAGAATTTAACATAGTTTTGACCCATTTGTTTATGGAACTTATCCAAACTGTTTTAATGGGAGCATAATCATATTAGGATTGTTTAGACATGAAAAACTTGGTAACATTTGGATTAGAATCGAATTCTAGCACCTATAGGGAAACTAGTAACTAGAAGACCGTAAAAGTGCAAGTTTAGAACTCTTAGAACATTTATTTTTCTGGATTCTATCCAGCACCCTTACAACATGATAAACATGATTAATAATTAGTCCTTAAGCTTAGGAATGTCTCATAATTGATTTAGATTTAATTTAAAGCGCCTTAGGCGAAGACGGAACTGAGAAAGGGTCTAGAACGTAAGTTCTATAACCCCGTAACCACAAGTTAAAAATTCTGCCCTATGCTTTTCAGATTTGAGTATGAACATGAGAATTAGGAATGATGATTTATTATGAGCCCTTAGGTGCATAACATATGAACGACGGATGTTAGAGAACTATATCTCAAGATTAAGACCCGTAAGGGTCAAAGCATAAACTACCGTAAGGGTAAGCGTTTGAATGTTCTATGATGATGCATGTGTTATGTAAATGATGATGATGTTATTCATATGAGGAATTCATGAGGATATATGTTTATGTGGCATAAAGCAAATTTGGAAGGAATTCGGCGTAATGCCATCGTCTGTAGAATTCCCAAGCGAATTTGGGGACTTAAAGAGATTTTTGAAAATTAAGGTACTAAGATGGGTTCTAGGATGACACCGGTTTGGCCGAGCACCTCCATAGAACCCATGTGACATCAGTACCATTTTATACTCTTAGATGACACCGGTTCGGCCGAGCACCCCTAAGAGAATTGCCCCCTAACCCGTACTCAGATAGTCGGGATTTATGATTTATGATACGCTTATCGTTAAGTGGTAAGTAAGAACTAGTGACGACTAGTTAAGGTATGAGCTCATAACCTAGATATGTGACACGCTCAGGTGACACGGTTAGTAGAGCACCCCCGATTCGATTGTCTTTTAGGGTGGCCCATGAGGAAGAGGAGTTTCATGATTATGATTATGTCACTAAGTTTGTCCCATATGAATGTTTCTATTGCCACTTTATGCCACTAAGTATGATGACGTTTGATGTTATGTTTTATGTATGTGCATTAAGTAGTGCCATGCATACATCTTCTACTATGTTGCATTCATGACATTAAGATCATCCTAAAATGAATGGACCTTGGCTAAAGTATATTTTAAAGTTTAAAAATGAACTTAATGCATGTTCAGTCATTTTGTATAATTAAACCCAAGGTTCCTGAGGACGTAGATGATGACACCTAGGTAGTAGGAGGCCCTACTGAGATTCTTTAGAAAGATTCTCACTCCCTCTATCTCTTTCTTTCCGTCACGTCTTCAGATGGCGACGTTCGTAGTGTTCGTGAACACCCCGACTTGGGAGGTGCACTATGACCCGGCTCACGGGTCATACCATTTTGAAGGGCAGTGCACGGTGCGGGTTTTCATGTTCGTAGGTCGCCCCTTCGCTCATCCCGTGCACACCCATTGCTTCTCCCCGACTGCACCCTATGGCGACGATGAGTGGGTTTTTGAGCGTGCACGTACGCATGACGAGAGAGTGCTCCGCATGCACACCGCCGCCTCAGCCATGCGAGACTATCCCAATTACGTGCCCCGGACCTACTTCTCGGAGACCGACCCGTCCGAGGACCCGCCTACCCCTCCGTATAGCGAGAGCTCTGCCCCCTCTCCACCATTGATGAGGGAGGGCAGTGAGGATACCGTGACTCAACCACGACTTGTACGGCGACCGGAGATGCGGCCACACCGCAGGGGTCACTCTCGATCCCCGTTCCGCCTCTTTACGCCCGAGGAGCTCGCCTAGTTTCCCGGATACTTGCCTCGTTCGCGAGATCGACGTCAGTAGGAGGTGACGATCGACCGATGGAGTACCCGGTTAGAGCACACACCACTTAGATGGGGATAAACCTTCTTTTGTTTAGAGGTTATCCCATTAGATGCACTTGGGTAGGGGAGTAAATCATGTTTATGTTTATGTTGTATTTCCTTTCATGTATTTCCCTTGTACTAAATTAAGTCTCACACTTATAAGTGGGCAAGTTATATATATATATGAGATGATATTTAGTTTTATTCATGGTGTGCCTTATGCTATGACGTTATGAGATGTATGTTTTGTTCGTTACATGATATATCGCATCACGCGGCTCTCACTTTGTTTTTCAAAAAAAAATTTACCCGTATTTTCCGCTAAGTATTTCTAAGTAAAAATGAGAACTATGAAGTAGCAGACTAATGATTAACCTAAGTATGTTCTAGAGTATTGGGTTAAAAATTAGGATGTTACACAAAGAAGTGTTAATATTGAGAGGATTGAAATAAGAGTTTTTGGAAGGATTAGACCATGTAAAAGATTGTAACAGAAGAAGGAAGAAGGTGGAGATGGTAGACAGAGAATAAATGAGTTAAGGTTGTTTTTGTTCTTTTATTTTGGGTTAACCTTGGTTAAGTGATTGAAAATATTCCTAGGAATATTCTGTTACTATTAGACTAAATAGGGTGGAGTGTAATATTTTATAAAAAATAGGGTTGTGTTGTTATGAAAATCTCAAGGGTGATTTGTGTTACTTACCCTAAAATTAAAGAAAAATGTGACACCCCTAAACCATCCTCACAATATTAAGGCACACAACAGATCCAACATAACTCAATAGAACCAATGCCAAAAAAGAATAAAACTAGAACCAAAACACTATGAAGATTGAAGATAATGCAAATGCTTTAAGCAAAGCTAAGAGCGCATAACACTTTGATTAGAACCATATGGAATTCTCTACTTTAAAAGAACATGAAATGTACCTACTCTGAAAGAACATAATCTTGCTACTCTGCAAATCACTACCCATTACCACTATCATTCTCTAAAAGAACACCAAACATGAAAAGATCACAAAGCCACCATTGAGACCTGACCAAAGAACAACCCTTTTCCAGAGCCACCTTCTCTCATCACCATACTATATGTGATATTGTCACAAATCTCCGACTAATCAATACCACAAAAATGCATCACTTCTAGCATAGCGAGCACAACCATTACCTAAGCAAGCCCGTCACTTTAGTGGATCTAGAAAACCCTTTCAAACACAACCATCTACATCCCTTACTATTGCAAAAGGAACATGAGTGGATATGTCGCTTACGATGGAGAATGATCACACTGTCATTGGGGAAGGCGAATGGGACATCCAATACACAAAGGAGGCTCACCGAAAGAGACAACTATTATGATAAAACATTGTTAAAATTTTGAGTGAAAGGAGACTTTAACAAAACTTTTGTATAAATTTAATACTATTATGTTGTCTTATTTGCGATTGATCATTGTTTATATAATTTTTAGGGTAAAAAGCTAGTCAAGTGCAATGTTTGCTTTAAACTGATAATGAAAGTATGATAGACTGTACCTAGATATGGGGATTAGACCAAAACATTATGATAGTCTACATGCATATCAAATACAATAGTTCATAGGGAAAGAAAAAGATTGGTATCCATATAATAAGTGCAAGTACAGGACATATTGGGGTGTTGAAGGTATTTGGGTTCATTTTTGTAAAAATATGGGTTTAGGTGGGTATGAAGTAGTTACCTTAAGAGAATCAAGTGGGTACGTGTCATGTTGAAAGTAGTTTTGGTGGAGTTTACATAGATGACCAGAATATGGGTAATATGAATTGAGAAGATAAGTTTTGTCAATATCCAAAATGATTTATGATATTGTTTTGGTCCTGACTTTGGAGCATATTCTCAACCTTCTATCAAGGTTTACAATAACATACCAAGAGATTTTGTTACTTGTTAAAGACTGCAAATCAATCTCTAGAGGAAAGGTGTGTGTACTTTGAGTTTTCTCTAGTAGTAACGATGTTGGCTATTAAGTTAAAAGCAAACCAAATCCAAAGTTTTTTTGATTAGTGTGCTACATTGATTGGTAAACTTGGTTCATATCCTAAATCGATTCCAAAAGACTTTTATCAATCTAAAAGATGAGTATTCAAACTTGGGTTAAAAGAACTAAATTAAAGATTGATTGTTATTTGGAAGGGTGTATGCTTTATTACAAAGATGATATTGCCCTAACTTATCATAAGTGTTGTGGATAAAAAAGGATCCACCAAACAACAACTAAGATAATTAGGAAATTGATGGATATTAATGTTCTCTATACCATAGCAATATAATAGAATGAATATTGTTCCAATGAATTCAAGAATTGTTATTTTGAACATGGAATCAGACATCAGAAGATGACTCCTAGCACTCCTTGATATGATAATGTGGGAAAAATCACCAATAGAATTATTATGGAGAAAGTGAGATGTATGCTATGAATGCTAAGATACCAAGCCATTTTGGCTTAAAAATATGCCAAGCATATGCCTGTTAATTAAAAAATCTCCATATATTCTTTTAGGTTTTGATATTCCTAAGAGACTACAGTCCATACATGATATTGATGATTGTCATCTTCTAATTTTTTTATACAAAGCCTTCATAAGCAAGGACCAAATGATGCTGAGTGCAAATAGAATTTTTATTCTTTATTAATATCGTGGTCTCTTATTTCTAATAGACCAAAATTACTAGTTTATTTCTCTTATTTATTAGCCTCATATTGCTTATTTTAGCAAATATAAGAAGCATAACTCCTATATAAATAAGGGGCTTAGGATTATATTCAAACATACTTGGGAAGTAATAAATACTTGTTTAGAGAATTATTCTTTTTTAGTGAAATTTTTCACTATGTTAAGGGTCCTGTTATGTGCTATCACTTGCTTAGTTAAATTTTACGCTCTCTCACCATGTTAGTTGGTAATCAGAGCAAGGTTCGATGGCTAGCAGTGTGGGTCTAGGTAGCAGTGGGCCTCGTAACAGTGATAAGAGGTTTGAGGCTCCTTTGAATGGAAGGGTAGCATTGAGGGTTATGGAGCAACAAATCAATCAAATCAAGGAGCGATTTGATCAGAGTAGGATGATAATGGGAGACGTGCTTAAGATGAGATCACTTATAGATGGCCAATTGGCAAACTTGGTCGTGCATATGGAGCTAGGCTTAAAGTCTATTTTGAAGAGCTAGATGAAGACAAGGAGTAAGAAGTGGAGATATGAGGAATCCAAGGCCTAGGAGACATGTTCATGGCAGGGATCATTATGCATACAGATCACAGGTAGAAATCCCTATTTTTCATGATGATTTCAACATAGAAGAAATTTTGAATTAGCTTGAAATGTAAATAGATTCTTTGAGTACATACAAGTGCTTGGAAAGATAAGGTGAAGTTGGTTGCTTATAGACAAAAAGGAGGAGCATTAGCTTAGTGTGAGAGATTATTTTCCAGAAGAAGTCGCAAAGCAAGAGCACCAATCAGAACTTGGAGAAGAGTGAGGCAATTATTGTTCATTGATTTTCTACCTCCAAATTATGAGCAAATGTTGTTCCAATGATATCAAAGGTGTCAACAAGGTCAAAAAACCATACATGAGTACATTGCAAGTTCATGAGGTTAGCACAAAGGAATGATTTGCTAAAGACTAAAGGATAACAAGTGGCAAGATATCTTGAAGGATTGAAGCCATCAATGAAAGACATAATTGGCATATAGATGGCCTGAACATTAGCTGAGGCAAAGAATGGAGCTGAGTTGATTTTGCAAGATTGGGGTCAAGCTGATTACTCCTATGACAACTATGGAGGCGACTCCCCTCAAGCAGCTAGTGATGGAGGCAAGGCTATTGATGACACCTCTACACGTGCTAAGCAAGACAGAGAGGAAAGAGCAGCAAGGAAGCAGAAAGTGTCAGAAATAAAGGAGGCATCAAAGACTGGCAATCAATATACAAAGCCAATATCGGGAAAGTGTTTCAAGTGCAATAAGCTCAAAATACGAGTCAAATGATTGTCTACTTGGAAAACCAATTAACATGGTGGAACTAGTAGATCACAGTGATATGATCTTTTATGGCCTAGATGGAGATAGAGATAAAGAAGAAGATATTGATGGTGAGGCGGTGTGCTTCATACAACAGTTGCTCTTGCCTTCTAAGCAAGAAGATCTGACAGAATCAATAGAGATCCACAATTTAATTATGAAGCAGGTGCGGATTGTAGAGAAAAAACTAAAGTGCTACGAAGATCAATGATGGCACTTATGTTTTCAGATGTAGTGGATATATCTAAGACATTTAACATGTCAGATTGGTATCGATTACATCCATCAGATATGACATTGTACTTATTCGATCCAAGCAACTCAAGGTCGAGTTTTTCCCAAGTGGAGGGGACTAACGCGGAGTGCAAATATGATTTTTATTGTATTAGTATCATTTTCTCCTATTTCTAATAGTCTTACGTTACTAGTTTATTTCTCTTTACTTATTAGTCCCACATTGCTTATTTTAGCAAATGTAAGGAGTATAACTCCTATATAAATAAAGGGTGGGTTTATATTCAAGCATACCTATAAAGTAATAAACACCTATTTAAAGAATTATTCTCTTTTATTTCAAGTTTGAACTGTGTTGTGGGTCCTACCATGTGCAAGCTCACATTTAGTTAAAATTGGCAATAGATTGAGTCATTCTTACATTTATGAGCAACAAAGGTGAGCACTCTGACCATAAGTTATGTGATTTGAAAAAGAAAATGATTATTAGATGCAAATAAGCTACGTTGTATTCCATGAGCAAGAAAGCTATGTTGAATTCTATGAACAAAGAAAATCATTCCATTAAATGACCAAAACTGTACTCAGAGTATCACTAGATCCCCACAAAAGGCATCGAATCTACTAAGTTCCTATATTAAAATAGTGGCTCATTGGCCTATTTATAACAAATGTTTTTCCCCTAGTAAACGAAACACCCAAGGAGATTTATTTATTCCTTGAAAAATGAGAGATTTCACAGAAATATATACTCTCTGTTGAGCATCGCAATGCATTTGTAAGTCCTCACCAGCATTGTCCTAAACTCAGAGAGAATGACTACATTAATTAATCACATTCTTCAATTAAGAACAGTTTTGTTACAATTTAATAATTAATATTAAAAGAAAGATAAATATGCTTTTTGGTTCATCACCTTTACTTGATCAATTTTTTTTATTTGATTCTCAACCTTTTTTTTTCAATTGGTTCCTTATGTTTCAAATTCTTTTTCAATTTAGTATCAAATTATCGTTGTCACATGAAAAATGAAAAAAAGATATGTATATATATATGTATGTATATCACCACTTAACTAGTTTTAATTATTTGACGCTTATTCTCTTTAAGTAATATATTGATGAGTTTGGATTTTGTAAATCATAAAAATTTACCCCCATACCACAGGCCGACCCAATTTGAGTCAAATTAAAGTCTAGTGAACTATAAATACTAATAGTTTATACTTATATAATGCTACTTAAATTTATTAAAGAATATATATGTCACGACCGGCACGTGAGGAATCCTATCCTCGCTTAAGCTTCATGACCAAGGGTTATTCTATATGCATATTTTAATACATAAAATCCATTAAAACATAATATCATTTCTATAAACAAAACATCAGTTCTTTGAAATCAAGATAATCATAACTGAAATCTCATAATCAATGTCTGAAATCCTGAAGTCCATATATCATTTAGGTATAAATACATATTAAGTACTTTCATTCAAATATCCATGACAGTCCAAATCCTTTTAGTGCAAATCAAAACATGACCAAGTATGCAAAATGCAAAATAATCTCTATATGAATTAGGACTCCTGCCTGCAATAACACTGGAGTAGTCTAAATTGTGTCAAGAATGCTTCACTAAAGAGAAGATCACCAATTGAATCTCTATTGCTGCTGGGAAGAAGGAGGTTGGGGAGGATTTGCAACAGCTGTTGTATCTGTAAATATGATAGAAAAGAGATGGGTGAGTTTTTATATAAAAACTCAGTGAATTCTCACTTAGAACCCCCTTCATGGGACATCAAGAAGGAAATGCAATAAAGTCATGTTAACAATAATAATAATAATAATAATAATAATAATAATAATAATAATAAGATTCTAAAACATTTCATACTTATATTCATAAAATTGAAATCACAATTCTCTATATGTCAACCCAACAGTATCCTAATAGAGAAACAAAAATCTCTGTATGAAAATCTACAATTACATTTGGGTGTTATGTTTCGCCATCCCCAATGTATCATCAAACTCTCTTACTATACATCTCGAGTCACATCTAGGTTTTGTATCGACGTCCTCAGTATGATAATGATTTCTCTGTTACTTTAACCCGGGGTTACTTGGTACCAAGGTTAACGGATTATCTACCATTAACATACACCCTGTTTCTCTATAGCTATTGTCAGCTTAACCAAAATCTCATTCCTTTCTCTATATTTCATGAAGTTATTATCCTAGGTTCAAAAAATCCATCACATAAAACAAACCATTTTGGAAGAAATCATATCATCATTATAACATTTCTAAATAATTATAGTCAAAATCTAACTCTTTATGAACACATTTAAACAACATTGGTCCCATGGTCTTCATAAAACCATATAGCTCATGCTGTTTAAAAGCCACATTCTCATAAGCTTAAATAATCAGCAAAAATCTCTAATCTATTTGCAGAAATCTCTAAAATCATATTATAAACCATTTTCTTTTATGAAAATAACTCTAATACACAACATAGAGATCACAGGTTTGAACCCACTTACCTGGAAGGATGGACAACATAGGATCAACACTAACAAAGCTCCTTGGAGTAGGAATGGCACTAATATTTGTCATTAGAGCAACAAAACTCTATATTAATCTCTAGATCACTCAAATCTATCACTAATGGTGATAGAGGTGCACCAAAGCTTGCCTAACATGAAGAACAACAATGCAAACCTCCAAGAACGTGAGAAATGGAAGAAAAAGGAAGCAAAACCAACAACAACTCACCTAGAATCCTTGGAGGATGAAAGATTGGACGTGGTTGAGAGTGAAGGAGGAAAAGAGAAGGAAGAAGGAGTATAGGGGACTAGGGTTTCAAATTATGGGTTTGGGGATTGAAATGAGGGATTTAAAAGAGGTGGAAGGGCTCATAACTCAAAACTATGTCGTTTTGGTATCAGACACGCTCGCTACCTGTTTTGCACAGGCTTGCTATGTCTAGTCGAAAACCCACAGAAAGGCTCGCTTGCTTGCTGCAGCGAGCCTGTTCTACAGAACTTGACTGCAACATGGTTTCTAGTTTCTGGGGCTTTCCTAACTTCACAGGTGGGTCTTGAGGACCCTAGGGCCATAGAATCTAACTACGGACACGTGTACCTATGGTATTACAATATATTAACGTAAGCTTTTTTTTAACAGTAAAATAGACCTAGTGTCTATTTAGATAAATAGCTTATTGTATGAAAGGGAGTTTTGAAAAATAACTTATAAATAAATTATTCTATATTTAAATACATAGTAATATAAGTGCTTAATTTTTTTTATTACTTAAAAAGTTGCCATGGAGAAACTAGATATTTAATTTTAACTTCTCATAAATACTAAAAATGATAAACTTTTTGGGAAATTGCTTATTAGTCAAATAGGATAAAATGTTAGAAAAAATCATGAACAGCATCATCCTGACGAAGCTACCTGTATTTAAACATTGATAAGATATGTTCAAGTTAAATTAAAGCAATGTTAACTTCAGCCCATGGTGGTGTACGATGTGAACAAATTAAATGATGTATTGCATCATGTCAATTATTTTATATTAAAATATAGTCAATATATGTTAAACAAAAAATTATTGATAGTACGTTTTAACCGCTTGCATGTTGAAACTAATTTATGAAATCGTTTTCGTGATAACAGTTATTTCTCCATAAATTGATGCGTTTTAGGGGCAGACGCAATGTTGAAGAAAATGGCTCATTAAAACAATACAGAAGATAATTCGGTTAGATAAACCAAAAAGAATGCCAACCAGTAATGCTACATAGTAGTTAGGGTGTGTGCAGTTAAGAGTAGAAAATTGAAAAAAAATCCATAAAAAAATTATATGTACAAAATTATATGAATAAACTCGACGAATATATTCTTTATATAGATTATATATAAAGTTTACCCATTTTTTTTTTATCATTCTCATCTCCCCACCAAACAGACGTATTTGTAAGCGAAATAGGAAGCTCGAACCGCACAGCTTACCATTTAGACTTTTGCAGCTTCTTTTCAGTATTGAGCTAGGTTTATAATATTTGATCATAAATGATAATTCTAATAATTAAGATTTTCTACAATATAAGAAAAAGGATAAAGGAATCCTGATTTATCGTCAGATGAATCAGAATCGTAAAAACTTGTTCGTTTATGAATCAGAATCGTACAAACTTATTCGTTTATCTAATAATAAATTAATGATAAAAATAATAGCAAAAGCTTTTATCCATTAATGTGATAGTTTTCTTGTTTGTAGCATGTTTGGATTTCCGTTTGTATGGTCAGAATTGATTTTAACCCTCTAAAATTGATTACTTAGATTTTTTTTATCATGTTTGGTTTTTATTTCTCAAAATCAATTCTAATTTTAGAATTGATTCTAGAGAAGTGAAAATTATTATTTTTAATCAAAATCAATTCTAAAAAAACTATTGAATATACTTTACTTTATAATCAATTCTAACATAATCAATTCTATAAACATATAAATAAACTAGTTATTAATTGATGCACTCCTTCCTCACTCATCCAACTTATCTTTAAATCTAGAAATGATTTAACTCCAATACATCGAAAACATGGTTTTACACAATCATCGGTCATCCAAATAAGATGGCATACAAGTAAACATGGTTGATCACTTTCCTCACCGCTATTTGAAAAAATCATGTAAAAAAAATATTTGATTAAATAATAATATAAAATTTATTATTATAAAACATCGAAATTAAACTTATCCATATAAAAACTCATCTTTTTCTGAAGTTCCTTGTAATTTATCAGCTCATCTCGTGCCGTGTCATCAATTTTATCTCTCGCCTCGCCACCTTAGCTCAACTACATCCGTCACTCTGTTAAGTCTAGATAAGCCGCATGTCTTACCAAAAGTACAACCAGCTGCTCTTATCCACTTGAAACTTCTTATCCACATGAAACTCCTCCACGTACCCTGCATTTTCTAACACACTGCTTCGATTTTCCTTCAATTTACTACGAGGGCTTTATCCGACCACGTCAGCAACACCAAAATGATGTGATCCATGGTTGATATTTAATCCAAATTGTATATATATATATATATATGGGAGATCTATCACACGTTAAAATGAGAATGAATTTTTCATGTGCCAAATGATAAAAACTGTTGTAATCTTTAGATTAAATTGGATGATTCTGAGTAGAACACAATTCTAAAATGATCACGTGACTTTTCCAATCCAATTCCCCATCACATCACTCCCACAATTTATATCATTGTTACAAACTCTTCCTCCCAGCCTTAGCTCCCCACGAAGGGGCTGCACTGTATTGCTCCTCGCTTCCCAGAATCGGCAATCGCGCAACAACCAAAAAAAAAAAAGTATCGAGTTCACAAAAGTGTGTCAATTGGCTTTATGTTCCAACAACTTGGAACTCTGTTTAATACTCAGCAGTACACAAACATGTTCGAGATTTAACATTGAGGTGATCCTAATGTGCAATGTATAGTCGTTGAGCCCGTTTCTCATTGTTGTCCGTCTGGGTTTTATCCAATTTTCCCGTTCATAAAAAAGGGGAGAGATTTCATTTTTATTTTCATAGAAGGTATATCTTTCGATGAGAAAACTTATTCGAAGAGGCTAAACAAATTTCAAAAGCTTCTTTATTAAAAAATATTTTTCATGTAAATGAACACAAACAAAGGACGGGGGCATAATATGTCAAAATTCTTTTTATGGCGTTATACCAATGAACTAAGAATCCGGTATTCTTTTAGGGACTTAACTTGAGAATGATCAAAAGCTAGATAAGAAGCCGTAGAATCATGTAGCATATTTCAGAACTTATTAGGGGGCGTTATAACATTGGAGAAGTTTCTAGAAAACCTCTTGAAACATCGGGATGTTACTGACCAAAACTTAAATAAAATAAATAACATGGATTTTTCAGCAAGAAAAAAAAAATTAATCACGATCTCCATTACTTTTCACATTATTTACCAATACACATTACTTTTCATATAAATGCAATACGTTTAATTGTCAAGCAGAAATACAGAGAACAATTCTTGCATAATTCGCCCCAAGGCCAAACGTATTGCATGTTGGTGGGTTTATGATTAAATTATCCAGTATTTTAATTTTTCTCTAAGAAATATTTGTGAGCTTAATTTTATACCACAAATATAATTATCTCATAATTATTAATTAAGCTTATATTAGTCTCAATATTAATAATTAATTATCAAAATATTTATTACTATATGTAACATGTAAAAATAATAATAAAAAAAATGAATAAAATATCTTTTTGTCAATAAAAATATAACTAATAATAAAGGTCCAATAAATAACCTAGGGCACAATCATTAATGGATAGATAGAGGGGATAGATAAATTCATGTCCATCGACAAATTAATTTGCATTGCAATGTAATAACTCCTTTAGGAGTTATGTTTTTCTTTAATTTTCTTAGGACTTTTAGTTTTTTTTCATAGTTATAGTTTTCATGGTTTCCCTTTTCATATCATTTAGTTTAAATTCTTGCATAATTATACTCACATTGAATCTTGCATTCTAGTTGTATTTTCCATTATTTTGTAGCTTTTTGGAAGAAGAATTAAGGAAGCATTTGAGCTAGGATTGCAAAGGAACAAGAATTGGAGCTGAAGGGATGTCAGAAATCCATGCTGAGCATGGGTCCTGAAACTGAAGCCACGCTACAGCGTGGGAAGCCATGCTACAGTGTGGGAAGCCATGCTACAGCGTGGCTTGCTGTCACAATTCTAAACTTTTCACTTAAGCTATGCTCTAGCGTAGCCATAACCACGCTACAGTGTGGATGTACAAATCTGACATGTGGACTGGGCCTTTGTACTGACTCTGGCAGCCCATGATTGGCACAAAAACCTAGGCAATCACATTGGAAGGGGATTCATTGATCAGAATACCAAATTAGAAAAGGAGAGACCTAGAGCTTGGGAGCATAGGGGATTGGAGCTTCAAGAACTTGAGAGAGAGACCTCTCTTGGATTGTTCTTCAATTCTTGTGTATTTTCTTGTTCATGGTTTCTTCTCATTTCTCTTTTAATTGTGTTGTTTCTATTTCATTTGCAATGAATTGTGACTAAACCCTTGCTAAGGGTGATTTATGGATGCTTTGTGTTTGACATTATGCTAATATGAATGACTGCGTCTTGTTCTCATTTGATAGTGAATATTGTATTTGAGTTTATTTATCTTGAATTGCTTGATCACCAATTTAGGATTATAGGGGTTTTTACAAATTTGAGAAAAGGAGTAAGAACCATGCCTATGAATACAATGCCATGAGTTGAATGACACCTAGAGATAGGAAAACGTAATTCATGTAGTAATTAAGGGTTTAAGAACTACTTGTAGACTTAAGCATGCTAAGAGATTAGGTGTTTAACTCTATTTGGTGTGGCATTAAATGATCTTGAGAAAGGCTTTTAATGACATGATGATTCCTACCATCACTTTATTGAATTTGGATAAGGCACATTGATATTTATGTTGCATTTTGTTAACACATAGTTGAAGTAAATCACCCTAGCATTTAATTTCATCTATTCTTATATTACTTTCACATCATTTTAGCACTTTAGCATTATTCCTTTTAATATCATCTCTTTTCAATTGTTCAACTTGTTATCTAATTAACTAGAATCGGTACTTGAATTATCCCTATGGGTATGACAACCCTCTATTTTACTCTATTACTTGACGATCTAGTATACTTGCTAGTGTCACTCTCCTTTGGGAGCAATCACAGTGTTATAATAAGCTTGCTAACTGAGATTAAGTGCACAGCAAATTTAGGTATGAAAAGAACATCAGTGAGGTAAAAGGTTGATGAAAAATGAATTGTTCCTGAGAAATTTGCTTGAACAAAGGATACATCGAGGAGCTTTACATGCACTGGTCTTATTCTTTTATACATGGAAAACATTTTTGATTGAACAAGCAATACAACAAAAATGATACAAATTGATGGAACTGATATAACATCAAAAGGATCCATGCAACATGGTGATGGAACTGATATAACATGCAATGTCTGATGGAACTGATCTCAAAAGCCAAGAAATCAGAATGGTGTTGCATCTTTTCCATGCAACATATGTAGGATCAATTTCTTCTGGTATAGGAATTGTTCCATCAGGAAACGGTATCTTGTTCTTTGATATGAGTGCCATTCTAATTGCCTGACTCCATTGATAATAGTTTGTTTCATTAAGAAGGGTGGAGACAAGAACTAGGCTAGGATTCTCTCCAGGATGAAGGTAATAGGGGCTTGATAGGTCATTGGCAAAATCTATCATTGAAATGAATCAAGGTGAAACAAGAAAAAAAGAAATGAAATAAGAATGCAAAGACAGGAAATGGATTAGGGGATCATCAGAGTAACCAGCACAGTAGAGCTCCCCCTTTCAAGGGAGCTCTGATACCATCTCAGATTTCCTAAGCATGAGTTAAAACCAACCAAACTCAAGAAAAGCATAAAGGAAGAAAGCAGAGAATGAAGCAGAAAAAGGAAAATTCTGAAATCTTATTGATTGTGAAGAAGTGAACAAAGGTGTCCTTGATAATGGGAAAAATGGAAATATATATAGAAGGGAAGTAACTAAGTACTCAGGACAAGGAATAACTAACTAATAGAGGTGAAATTAATGAATTATTAAACTAACCATAACTAATTGATTGCTTACATTAAACTTACTATCTTTCTGTTAGTTTGCAATACCCCTTTTAAATCTTTCAAACTTTAAAGGGATCTCAAACAAGGGGACCCTTTGTCCCTTGTCCTCTTCATTTTTGATGGCAGAAGTGCTTAATGAATTGATTGGAAAAGCATTTGGATTGAGATTCATTGAGAGTCTTCGAGTGGGTAAAGACAAGTTAGCAGTATCTCATCTACAATTTGCTGACGACACTATTAATTTCTATCTAAATAATGAGGTGGCTATTAGGAATTATAGGAGACCACTACAATATTTTGACTTGATATATAGCACTAAACTGTGAATCTCAATGGACTGGGCGAATATGTTCTGATCTTGGTTGTAGTGTTGGCAAATTGTCAATGAGATATTTGGGTATTCCACTTGGTGCAAATCCCAAAAATGTGGGGACATTGAACCCGGTCATTAGCCGGGTTGAAAGCTCGGCCAGCGGAAATCTAAGGTGTTGTCAAAAGCTGAAAAATTGGTTTTTATTGAGTCGGTGCTGGATAGTCTCCCTTTGTATGACCTGAGGCCATTTAAATTACTGAAAGGGGTGGCCAACACCTTTTTCTAAAATGCATGAAAAAAAAAATACAAATTCAGTACCCAAAAGATGGTTCAACCCAAAAATTCTAATCCATACTAATTTAAAAAAGCGGAAAAGGTTACTAAAACCAAAAAGAAAAAAGATAGGCATATTCAACTCGAAAAACAAACAGCCCAAAAAATAAAACAAAAAATGACCGAAACCCACCAGTTGCACAAAAAGGGAAAACCAGTCACCCTAAAAGACCCAACACCTTTTAAAACGAAAAGATAAAACCCAAAAAAGAAAATCGAATGAAAATGATGATCGTAAATTTCCTACTGTCTTAATTTGCAACCACCCTCATTTTAGCATCTAAATCCTTTTATCATTCACTAGCAACTAGATAGTGACAGTGGTTGTCAAGCCGCAGTTTTTATAAGAATATGTCGAGTGAGAAGTAAAATATCAAGTCCGAACTATATAATCATATATGAATTAGAATTAAGACTCATTATAAGGTAGCATAATCATTTTAAAAAAATTATATGACTTTATATTTTAATTATAACCATTAATGTAAGATTTGACGGTCCAAATTTACTTTTCTCACTCTCATATAAAATCACTCCTCTTACTTGATCCTATGTGCAAGTGATGTGTCGGGAGAATGGAGTTGGAAAGGGCATGTGATCTTCTTTAATTCATATTCTACTTATAACCATACAATTTAATCTAAAGGTTGTAAATGATTTTCTTTTATCTAATACAAGAAACTCATTCTCATGTGATACATTCTCTATATATATACATATATGTATTTTATATTTTTTAGATATTATTAATGTAATAATAATTTATTATGAATATATACCTTTATATTTTTTTGGTTTTGACTCTTAATATGAGTCTATCTTTCATATTTTATTGATGTAAAATTGATTTTCATATGAAACTATCATCAATTATATTAAAAGTTTAATTCTTATGCATTAATATCTAATCAGGTGTTACTACGTAAGCAAAAGTATTTTCTTTTTTAGACAGTAGGTATGAAATTCAACCACTTTTACTCATATATCAACAAATAATTGGATAACTGTACAATAATTTTATTTTGATAGTATATAGAAATTAAACTCTTATATTAATGCTTAAGAAATATATAAATATAAATTTACAATCCTATTTAATTAGATCAATGTGAAAAATAGTTGTGTTTATTAAGTTAATTTTAATTGTATATAAAAATAAACAATTGACAATGTTTAAGACAAATATTAATTATTTTTCAATTTAAATAAACATAACAAATTTATATAAAAGTATACTAGTCGATAATAATTTTTTTATATAAAATATACTAATTTTTCTTTCTTAATGAGGTCAACTCATCGAAAGTAAATTGAGTTCTAGATGAGTTTTGTCTGAAAGGTTATCAGTTCATAAATGAGAGAGATCTTTTGGGAAGGGGTCGTATCATTCACTACTCCAGGTCCCAATGACTTATGCTTCCCCGTAATCATACTAACACTAATATACCGGATTAGATTGTCATTATAATTAACAAATGAGAAAGAGGATAATAAACTAAACGAAAAGTAGTTATATGGAAGTGACAATAGAAATTTGGGAAGTGGTAATAGAGGTGAGCAATGCTATTCCAACACCTAAAAGTAAGTGTCAAATTGCAAAATCTACTTTGTTACCATTGGATATGATGGATGAATAGGGATAATGGGATCCCCGTCATATATAATAGTGATAAAATAAGTGTCTTAAATTGATATTCATTTTTGGTGTTGGAATAAACGGTCCCAATTTCCTTGTTGTTCCAAGACACAAGCTCTCAACATGTCCTCTAAGGTCTGTATGGTTCTCTCAGATTGCCCATCAGTCTGAGGATGATAAGCAGTACCGAGTCTTAATCTAGTACCAAAGGCTCTCTGTAATGTTCCCCAAAACCTAGAGGTGAACCTAGGATCTCTGTCACAGACAATACTAGAGGGTACACCATGGAGTCTAACAATCTCATTAATGTACAATTGAGCTAGTTTATCTAGTGAATAGGTAGCTCTAATGGCTAAGAAATGAGCAGATTTAGTCAATCTATCCACTATAACCCGAATTCCATCATGTCCTAAAGATGTTTTAGGCAATCCCATCACAAAATCCATGGTTATGTTGTCCCACTTCCATTCAGGGATATCTAAGGGTTGGAGTAAACTTGAGGGTTTCTGATGTTCGATTTTGACTTTCTGACAAACCAGGCACATTGCCACAAATTCTGCTATATCCCTCTTCATTCTTGGCCACCAAAAGAATTGTTTAATTTCTTGATACATTTTGGTAGCTCTACGGTGTATGGTATACCTACTATTGTGTGCTTCATCTAAGATTAATTTCCTTAGATTTCCCACACTAGGTACACATAACCTATCATGATATAACAGTGCTCCATCCCCAGCAATACAAAAGTCCTTTTGTTCCCTCTTAACTACTAACTCTTTGTAAGTTTGTAAAAGTTGATCCTCCTTTTGACCTTCAATGATCTGTTTCCTAAGGTTATTTTCTATCCTCAAATTATTCAAATTAAAATGGTCCTCCTCTATGGTTACTTCAAGGTTCATGTCTCTAAATTTTTCTAATAATTCCCATTCTTTGACCATCAAACTTGCCACATGTAGAGATTTTCTACTAAGTGCATCGACAACCACATTGGCTTTCCCTGGGTGGTATTTAACTTCAAAATCATAATCCTTTAAAAATTCTAACCACCTTCTTTGTCTCAAATTCAACTCTTTTTGATCAAACAAATACTTTAGACTCTTATGATCAGTGAAAGCCTCAAACTTAACGCCATATAGGTAATGCCTCCATATCCTAAGAGCAAAAACTATAGCTGCTAACTCCAAGTCATGGGTAGGGTAGTTCTCCTCATGTGGTCTTAATTGTCTAGAAGTATAAGCTACTACTTTTCCTTCTTGCATTAAGACACAACCCAAGCCTTTTCTAGAGGCATCACTATATACTACAAAATTCTTTTCTGGGTTAGGGATAACTAATACTGGAGCATATGTGAGCCTACGTTTTAACTCTAGAAAACTAGTTTCACACTCAGGTGTCCATACAAATGGTTTTCCTTTTCGGGTCAACCTAGTCAAAGGTAAAGCTAACTGTGAGAATCCTTGGATAAACTTCCTGTAATATCCTGCAAGTCCTAAGAAGCTTCTAATCTCAGTTACTGTCTTAGGTTTCTCCCAAGATGACACAGCTTCTACCTTACTAGGGTCCATAGACACACTATTCTCGTTGATCACATGACCTAAGAATTTTACTTCTTTTAGCCAAAAATCACACTTCTCTAGTTTTGCATACAATTGATTCTCCTTCAGTATCTGCAAAACTATTCTCAAATGCTCCTCATGTTCTTTCTTAGTCTTAGAATAAATTAAAATATCATCAATAAACACCACCACAAATTTGTCTAAGAAAGGTCTAAAAATCCTATTCATATAATCCATGAAAATAGCTGGAGTATTTGTTAATCCAAAAGACGTCACCAAAAATTCATAATGTCCATACCTAGTTCTAAAAGCAGTCTTAGGTATATCTTCTTCCTTGATCCTAATTTGGTGATATCCTGACCTTAAATTTATCTTAGAGAACACTTTGGCTCCTCTCAGTTGATCAAAAAGGTCCTCAATCCGAGGAAGGGGATACTTATTCTTAATGGTAACTTTATTCAGTTGACGATAATCTATGCACAATCTTAAGCTACCATCTTTTTTCTTTACGAACAATACTGGTGCTCTCCAGGGTAAGGCACTAGGTCTAATGAATCCTTTCCCTAATAGATCCTCTATCTATTTCTTCAATTCGCTCAACTCAGGAAGTGACATCCTATAGGGTGCTATGGATATGGGACCAGTACCAGGCAAGAGGTCAATAGAAAACTCTATCTCTTTCTTAGGAGGTAAATTCTCAATATCAGGTGGAAATATCTCAGGATATTCTTTCACTACAGGAATATCTTCAATCTTCACCTGATCATTTGCCTCAGATTCTAATGAGCATAGTAAAACACATCCTAAGGATTGTTTAGTTAAACATTCTCCTATTTGATTAGCCAAAGATTCGGCAGTCTCTGCTAAGGAAGTTACAAGAGTATTTTGGCTACAGAACTGTATGGTTTTCTTACGACACTTTAGAAAAACATCATTATCAGATAACCAATTCATACCTAGAATAATATCAATATCATCCATAGGTAAACAAATAAGGTCAACACTAGAACAATGAGTACCAATTTGAATATGACAGTCTAAGCAAACAGAAGAAGTCAAAATTCTACTCCCAGTAGGTGTAGAGACAATCAGATCATGTGATAAGGTAGACATAGGTAATTCGAGTTCATTTGCACGGGTTGGGGAAATAAAAGAATGAGAAGCTCCAGAATCAAACAATGCAATTAATGTTTTATTATTTAAAATACACGTACCCTGTATCAGTTTAGGATTTTGAGCCGCTTCTTGTGTACTCAGGGCAAAGACTCTTCCTTTGGCTTGAGGCCTGTGGTTGGAAACTTCTCCCTTATGCTGATTCAAGGACATTCATGTGAGTAATGTCCCTATTTTCCACACGTGAAACAAACACCCATTCCTTTCAAACATGGCCTATTTCCATGATTTTTCCCATAATTTTTACAAACAAGAGATGGAGCAAGTGTAGGGAATGGTCTACGTGGTGGCAAGGGCATTTTTCCTCTATACATATTCCTCCTTGGCTGATTCTGGTTTTGGTTTAGTTTGCGGTTCTTGTTCTTTGGAAATTGTGGTGGGATGAATCTACTTTTATCTTCCTCTCTTTTTCTTTTAAACATATTCTGACGCTCAGCTATCAAGTCCTTAATATTTTGTTCAGCGATCCTGCATTTATTCACCAACAGGGGAAAATTTCTAACTTCCATAGTACTTACAGCATTCTTTAGTTCGGGATTTAAGCCGGCCTCAAATTTCATTGCTTTCCAAGTTTCATCTGGATTGAATCTTAGATAAGATGAGAACTTGGCCAATTCTTCAAATTTTGATACATATTGTCCAATGGTCATATTCCCTTGCTTCAGCTGCAGGAATTCAGTCTCCTTCTGGTTCTTTACACTTATTGGAAAATATTTTTCCAAAAAGGAGGCTTTGAATTGTTCCCATGTGAGAGGAATTTCTTGTGCCTCTAATAGAGACTTAGTGCCCCTCTACTAGTGCTCAGCCTCACCAATAAGCATATAGGTGGCATAAGTCACCTTCTGCTCATCGGTACACACCATGGCCTCAAATATCTTTTCTATGTTCATCAACCAATTTTCAGCTATGGTTGGGTTCTATTCTCCTCTGAAGGAAGGAGGTTGCATCTTTTTAAATTCAGTTAACCCATAAAATTGAGGGTGCAAACCTGGTGTATCTCCTTGACCATTGCCATTCCCATTTCTAGCTCCATTTTCTTCCATTTGCTGTAGCATCCTATTAGTCAACATCACTTGTTCCCTAATCGCTGCAGCCATATTCTCCAGGGCATTTCTATCTTCTCTTCCTCCATTAAGAGGAACAGATCTCTGTCTTGTTTGCATGTTGTTTCTGCATACATAGTTAGTCATGTATTGAGGTGATCAAGCTCAATATTCCTACCTAGCAGCTAGAAACAATTTCCACACAAAACAAATCAATATAAAGAAAACCCTATATGGAGAAATATGACATGCACGAATTCTTACCTAATGATAGTTGTCTTCCGAGGAAAACTGCTCTGATACCACTAATGTAACACTCTCTTAAAATATAAATTATTTGACCTTAAATAATTATTTTGGACATCATACATTTGTAGAATTTTTTTTTATGAATGTTTATTATTTATGGTCGTATACTGGAGTAATGTATATCAATCAGAATTCATGTACTGGTAGGCTCCCAGAAAGAGGTGGGTCACAACGGACACGCTTAAATACCAAGTCTTTCCTTAGCCAGAACCTTTCCAAACTACACATTCATAGTGATACACTTACATCCAGTGACCTAAGGATGATTTTTAAACGACAAAGAATCTATCTTAATACTATTATTTATTAATCACTAATTCCCACAATTTAGACAACTATCATCTATAGAAAACATACTTCATTGCCAACATCAATTCATAGGGTACAGTACACACTAAATATTCAAGATACGTGAAGAAAACTTCAATACAACAATATGACATATTCCAAGTTTGGTAACATATAGTAAATATTCTATCTAACACACATGATAGAATCTGATTATTTAGAAGTTAAGTCCAAGGCTACATCCATTTCATTGCTGATGACGATCTATGCTATCTGGAAACATCAAAGAAAAGGAGTGAGAGAAGTCTCCCAGTAGGCTGATGTTTCCAGGGGAGTCCTACTTCATCCCAAAAAGGCTAAGAATAATGCAGGAGTGCAGCAAAATGCAATCTTTCATATTAGTTCAAATTATATTTTACTATTGTCAAGCAAGATGGAAGTGCAGAATATCAATCATAATAAAATATAGTAGAAGAAGTGTAAGTGTAAAACTCCCTTTTTTTTTAAATATCATGTTTCCTTTTAATGGTTATAGTCTGCAAGGTTTGCTTCATATTGGATCTGTGAGAGCTCTCATTATTAGGGCGTCCCCTAGTCAGATCAGTGAATGCCAAGTCCTTGTCCGCTAACACGGCGAGGCCCGGGACATCACTACAATATACACCAAGTCCTTGTCCGCTAACATGACGGGGCCCGAGGTGTCATTTAACAACTGCAAGACTAAGTGTTTACTAAGTCCTTATCCGCTACTAGGTGGGGCCCGAAGTATCACTTATTCATGTATCCCTTTTACATAGTGCGTATAGAATTCATAAACTATGAAATTACATGAAGTTTTCACAATTTCTTTGATATTCATATACAGACCATAAGATTTTCTATATTTTCACATAAATCCAAACAACGTAGGAGTCTTAAAATATTAATAAAACTCATTTTTCTATGTAATTATCAATGAAGCACCAAATCACACTATTATAATAAACTTACTTTCTTTATAATAAAATATGCTTATCTTAGTTTTAATCATGCAATAATTCAATTTCAAATATTCATATAATAACTTTACTAATTCCATAGGTTTATATACATACAAAAATTATTTTAAATCTATCTTTAGAAAATATATATATGGTAAAAATATTTTTCATTTATATAAAAATATGATCATAGAGCAAAGTAAAAGAGCAATCGAATCTTTCAAGAAATATTAAAAAAAATATAAACAAAATTATACCCATTAGAAAAACCACTTCAAGCAAGAAACTAGCTAATTTACATGCTATATTCCTAATGGGACCATAACTTAAAATCTTTGTAAATAATATTTCCTTATGTTAATAAATGTATAATCATGTCAAATATTTATAGTCCAAGGTCCATAGTCCAATGCCCATAATTCAAGGTCAATAGTTCAAGGTTCATAGTTTGAGTCCAAATATAATGATTATAACTGTCTAAATCAAGTCCAAGTGAGTCTTAAAGATTCATAATAGTCCATATAATGTTTATAGATTCATAAATTCCTAGTAAAGGTCATAATTGATATAAATATATATATATATATATATATATATATATATTTATGTCTTTTTATATCTTTTTAAGTCTTAATGATCCCAGAAAAACATAACACATAAACCAAGCTAAATACTATATGCTCAAAGGTTTAGAATTCATTCATTATAATGAAAATAAAACACTTTATAAATCAAAAATATTTTACAATCAATACATAATGAGATCAAAACCAATTTATATCACCTTAAAATACCACAACTTATGCTCAAGGCTTTATTAATTGAAAATACATGTTTTAACACATTAAAATGAATTTACACAATATTTAGATATTTGAAGAAAGCATAATCAAAATTTAAGAATGATCTTTAATCATAATTTTCAATCACATAAGTAGATAATAAATATGCATCATATACACACAGTTTAAGTATTTTATGTCACCACTTTCAAGTCATTCAAAGATATTAAAAATAATAAACATAAGTTTTGAATATCATATAGCACAACATCATACAAGAAAATCATACATGAAGCTTAGAAGTGAAAGAAAACCCCTACTTGTTCTCGGAGCTTTGGAAACGTAGCTACACCAAGGCTAAACCAGTAACTTCTTCAATTTCTCTAAGCCTTTCCTAAGGGCTAAAATTCATATATAGGGCTGTGAAGTGTTGGTGTTGGATGATGATAAGAAGAGATGATGGTTTAGAGGTGTTTTTGCTAAAATTTTGTAACTATTTTTGTGAAAAATAAAAGAAATGAAGAGAGAAATGGTGACTACAATTTTTTGATAGATTTTAGGCTGAAGAATGAAGTGTGGAGTTGTGTTTAGAGGTGTGCTATTTATAGAGAAAGGCTAGGATTAAAATATTAATAATTTCATAATTTATTTGTCATGTTTAATTAGTTTAATTAATTAAATATTAAAGTTAACATTAAATAATTTAATAAATTCTCAATTATTATTTGAAGACATACTAAAATGTTAGTGACATGATTTAAAGACATTTATTAAATTTTAATATATTTACATATAATTAAATAATCAATTATTCAAAATAAGGTAAATTTACTTAAACTAGTCAATCTTAATTAAGTTAATTAATTAGTAAATAATTTTATTATTATTATTTTTTAACCAAATATCATCATAAGGTTATTAGAGATGTAATACATGGATTCACGAAATTCATACAAATTTTTATAATCATTTGTATTTTATTTGGTATTTTAGACTATTACTAGTTTTATTAGAAATTAATTAACTAATAATTTATTTAACTATCATTAAATTATTATTATCTTTTTCTTTGATAGCCCATATGTCTGAATCTTATCTCTAATAAAGTTGTAAAGGTTGGCAAGTTGTCTTGAATGATTAATATGTAAAAATGACAAATTTTACATTTTTTATCTTAAAGTTATATATACTAAATAATTCATAAAATAATCACGAAAATTATTTTTTTCTAATCTATTATCACGAACATATATTTACCTTATTTATACATTATCTATAATTTTTATAAATTTTTTGTATAATTTTTAATAATTTTTATGTATTTTTACCTTAGTTTAGTTCATTTTAAATTAATTAATATCTAATTATCTCTAAATAAAATATGTAAAAGTTTTTTACAGCCTTCCAAGTGGGTTTTGAGCTGTCCAATGTGATAAGGGAACAAGCTCACCATTTTTTAAAGTCTTAGTAAAAAATGGTTAGCTTTGGAAATATCTTTCACTTTCAAATATATATTATTATAAATATTATTATTTTTTGATGAGACTGATTTCTAGAAAATTCTAGGTGTCATGTAAAAATATTATTGAGATTAATCAAGATTTATAAAAATTATCTTAAAGCTTTAAGTAGTTAATTAGATATTTTAAGCTTTATTTAAGTCAAAATTAGTTAAATAAATATTAAAGTGATTTTTAATACTATCTATGGTCTAATGAAAAATCTCATTTCGTGGTCCTCTTTATCTAATATCATAAATTAGTAAAAAAAAGAATTTATAAGACTTAGAATTTTTTTCTAGGATTTTTCGGAACTTGTTTTACATACTAAATTAAGTTATTTTTGTGTAATAATACTAATATTATACAAATTTATCAAATATTGATATTTATCATCAAAATTATTTTTAGAAATATATTTATAATTTTTTCTTTAATTTTTCTTTGATACTTTCTAAACTTTCCTAAGGTTTTTGTTAGCTTTATCATTAATGACATTTTTTGTAATTTTATAATAAGAAGTTACATTCTTTCTATAATCTATGATTACCCCTGAATATTTCTTGCTAAAAGTAGATCCTCAAGCTATTTAATAAAAAGCTAGAATAATATAATGCTATATTAAGAAAAATTAGGAATGTTACAAAAAATCTCACCATGATCCCTCAAATTTAAAAACTGGGGACAAGTTAGTCCCCTTGTTAAATTGCCATCACAGCCGTTAACGAAATGTTTTTGTAAGTCACGTTTTCACTCATGTGTTGCACGATTAATTTTCAGCACTAAGCTCCCAGTTCCTTAAAGTCGCCATTTACACTTTCTTCTTTATCTTCTCTCTTACCAATGATATCTGCTCTAAAGAAAGATTTAGATTTTAAATGGTCTTTTATTCTACGAAGAATAAAAGTTTCTAAAATTCTTATCTTTCTTTTGCTCTTATAGAAAATATTTATTGAAGTTATTGTATTTTTCCTCTTAAAAGATATGGATGATACAATACTCTCTTTCTCTCTCTGAATGCTTGTTGTGAGCAAGTTATGATCTATTATAAAAATCAACGGTATACATAAATAAATTAATAAGACATATGCATATTTTCATTAATGGTTCAAATGACAATTTTGATTAAAGGATTAAGTTGTTCCAATATCTGAAATTTGAGGAGCCACGATAAGACTTTTTAAATCTAAAAAATTATTTTATTTCCATTTTTTATTTTTGATGAATGCGATCAGGCAACTCAAATAGGAGAGACTAAATTAAAATTTTTAGCTTATAAATATATAGATATTATAAAACTACTAATTAAAATCGTGTTACGTGTGAGATTACGATGAACTCTTAGTCTGGGTCTATATTAACATTTTCCTTGTTAACGGCGGTTCCCCAAAGTGATCTGTGAAGTTTGTGCTGACCGAAGAAATTCTCATTTGCAACAATGTTGTCCCAGTCTAAAATCAATTCCCGCTCTCTGCACCCTTTCAACTGCAACAAATTCTCTACCCACACGAAAAAACCCGCAACACTCACCGCTTCACGCGCTTTGTTCTCCATTCACGTCAGAAGCTCAACGGCGTCGCCGCCGCGGGCCACCGGCGACGCAGTTCCGAAACAGCAGATGTCCAATTTGCCTCCGTCTGTGAATTCTCTTGTGGCCGCAGTTCCGCCGCTTGCGGCGGCAAAAAATCTCGGGTTTCGGCCCACCCCTGAATTGGGGCTAATGTCTCACTTGTTCGTTCTCACCATGGTACTGTAGATCATTACCTGTTTTTCTCACCAACTATGGATCCAAAATTGCGTCTTTAAGTATTTTTTGATTTGGGGTAGTGAAGTTGAGTTTCTTCCCACAATTAAGTGAGCTGAGCCCTATGTTTGTGCATTTTTTGGGGTTTGTAGGCTTTTGGTGCCTTTTTCTCTGTGGCATTGGTTTCCATTCCAGCCCTAATTGTAAGTTACAATTATTGTATTTTATTTGTTAGTAATTATTATTATTATTATTATTATTATTATTCTTTTTCTCGGGGGGTAAATGTCAGTGATGTGTTAAATGACCTATGTTGTAACAGTTAAATTGATGTTAATGTTTTGCAACAGGCGTTTGGAAGATTAGGAGCTTCAGTGAAGCAACTGTCGAAGGTTGTTTCAGAAGAGGTGCCCGAAACTTTGTCTTCTCTCAAACTCTCTACTATGGAACTGAACGATTTGACCCAACAGCTTAGCAATCTCAGGTAAATGTTGGAAAACATGTTAGAGAGGTGAGAATGTGAAAGGAGAGTGAACCTTAATGATGAAAGCTAAATTCGTGCACTTTGGTTCTGATTATTTTTGGAGAAATAATTTTTTATTTTTTAGAAACAAAGCTATGTACAAGCTGAGTTGAACTAAGTTAAAATGCATTAAATCAGGAGGTTATATGGAGAAGCTCTAGTACGGTAGTACCTCATCCAATTTCCTAACCAAACTATTGACTAACCACTGTATCAACCTAACAAATTAAATGATAAATTAACCAATTAACTGCTTGTAGTAATAGACACTATTTTTTACTTGCTTTTATGTTATTCTATTTGGTTGCTAACTTTGACCCTTTGGTTTAGTCTGTCGCTGATCCTGTGATGTCAATCTTTTTTAGGCATAAAATTTCTGGAATTCGCAGAGGGAAGAAGGATGGAAGCACTACCAGTTCGAGATCCTATCATCAGAAGAACCCAGAATCGTAACATTGCCTACACTGTGTAAGCATTTTGTTTCTGGATTAAAGATTTGCTTAAATGGGAATCACTGAATACGTGTAAGGCCTTTTGTTTCAGGATTAACAATCTTTCCCTCGGATTTCATGGCGAAAAAAAATGAGAAAAGTTGCTCAATGAGGAAAGCTGTTGCTGAACACCGGTAAATTTCTGGCATTGGTTCATTGGGCTTTCATATTTGGCTTATTGGGTTCATCTTCCATGTGTAACATGAACCATTTGCTGGTACAAGATATTACTTTCAAGTGCGATCATTATGTGCATTTTGATGCATCAGAGTCTTGATCTGTATATATCTGAATGCGCGGTTTATTTTGAATTGCAATTTCATTGAAGAAGAATTTATATCACTTGAGTAAATCAAACGAAAGGAATATTTACAATCTTGCATACTTCTTTAGAATTTCACCAGCATCTTTTGCATGGTCTGGGACAGGCATGTTGCATAGTAGTGTCACCCTAGAAGATGATACCAAGGATCTGTTTTGTAAGTTTGAAGGATCAGCCTTCCAGATTCTCACCTCCCACACCTGCCACAGAGAAAACTGTGTTATGGCATCCTTTTTCTCATTAAGCCTCAGCAATAACAAAGTTATGGTGAAGAGAGTACTATTATAGAAGTGTTTTTAACCAAAAGGTATTTCATTATTACTAGATCTTGCAGTTTCTAATCCACTAAATATTTTCTCTCAAGGGTGGTGAGTTGGTGAATGACAGTAGCTAATCTATACGATTAGGCACAAGCATGAAGCATCTGTTGTAGCCCACAGATATAATTCATAGTGAAATATCTGTCTCCCGTAGCTTAAAAATTTAGAGGGCGATTGGAATCATGATCACCCACTCAGTCAATGAATCCAATCTAGTTCATCTACTGTGACAATGAATTTCATGCATGGAATGGATTTGGCCAGTTTTAATTGGTGTTTGTATGATGCATCAACTAAAGTATCCCAATGATCAGCCTATATCAATCCTAGTTTTCTTTTGTTCGAAGGGATTTTCTGTTGTAGCTCGATCAATTACAAGGTTGTGAACTAAGAAGGTGGTGGTGTGTCCGTGTGCCAGACCCAACATTGATATCCACACGACACTTGTGGGACATGTGTTCGTACGCATTCAATTAAAAAAATATTTTTTTAAGTTTGGACATAGCTGGACAATGTTCTAATTCACTATGGATAGGCTTGGACACGTTGCGAACATGCTTAAGTTGGTTTTTTTTCCTTCAAGTTTTTAATATCAATATGAGTCTAAAATCAATCCTAATTATTTAATTGGACCTATGCTATTGGGTCATTTTATTTTGAAAATTATGTAGTTGATCATAAAAAAATAAAAAGAATTAATTAGATAAAAAAATTATACAAACAACAACAAAAAATTAGACAAAAAAATCTTATATGTATATATGTATCGTGTTTGTATTTTGTAATTTTTTGAATTTAATGTGTCTCTGTATCTGTGTCCATATCGTGTTGTGTTCAGCATCTGTGCACATTCTTCATAGATTGTGAACCTTTTCTTTCTATTTTATTCAAATTCACCTAAAAGCAATTCATTTATCTATAGCGGATTCACACCGAACGTTTCTTAGCAAATCTAACCCATTCATTCTCACTTCCCACCCTCCAACTACGAGTTCTCAGGAAGGATCAAAGAAGCGTGGTAGCTCGGCTCTTTTCCAGGTAGAGAGCATGTCCAATGAGATCCGACTGAGCCTTCATAACGTGGTGTGGTGTGGTATGGGCCAAGCCAGCCCATCATCCTGTTTTAAGATTCTGCTAATCATTAATATTTTTTTATTTTTATTAAAAATAATATTATTTTTAATGTCAATATTAATTATTATATTAAACACTTATTAATGGATAATATTCATTATTAGTATTAGTAGTATTAATAATTAATAATTATTATTAATATTGGTAATTGTAGTACTCAATAAATAAATAATAATAGTAGTAGTAGTAGTAGGAAATCTAGAATGCCAGTGATGTGGCCTAATGAAATAATGCAATATTGTGGGCCAGGCAATTTAAAGTCACATTACGAATAATTAGGTATACTGTCCCATACGAAACTTCCTCGAAAATCAATTCAGTACATTCATTTGTTACTCCAGTGCATGTCTTAGGCTTGGTAAACTTAGGCATGTGACATCATTTGTTGCTCCCCTTTGTGGAAAATATAAGTCATCAAAATAGAGGTGTTTTTGCTCTCTAAAATTTAAAATATTAAATTAATCTTAATTGACAAAGAAAGTAGACATATATCTTCAATATTTATATACAGTATAGCCATTTTGGATTATAAGATTAATTTTATAATGTATTTATCAAACACTATTGTGATTCTCTTATTGAGAACAACTCTATGTTATTTTACTAGACAATATTATTATCTCTTAAAAAGTCTCAGCAATACCAAATCAAGTTTTATTATATAAAGGGAGAGTAAATGCGTGAATTAAATGTTTATCCATTTTATTCATGAAAATATAATAATGGATATATTACGGTTTTAATAATACCTTTGATTAACACTAAATTGATTGATGATTTAATTTTCTGTTCATTCTTTTTTTTCTTCTTTGGTAAACTTTATTCATTCTAATATAATATAATATAATATACTCCTAATTTCATCAATTTGCAAAGGCAAAGCATATAAAATCCTATGTGTTGTCCCATTGTCTTCGAGTTGTTAGAGGAAGATAGAACTTAGCCTAGGGTGTTTACTCCAGCATAATTAATTAATTAATTATCACCAGAATTCTACAATAAACATCCATGGCGAACACTTACGCTTCTGCTTTCCGATCACATAGACATAATATTTTGTATATCATATGAAATTACGCTTTTGCATGTTCAATATTATCTCAGAAGAATTATAGATAAATCGCAAGAGGCATATAAATCTGGAGACAAAAAGTGGTAAGGCGAGAGCACCTGAATGGTTTTGCCAACAGTTAAAGGGGTGGCTTCCGCGTGGACCAAGTCACCCATTTCTGCTCGTTTCACATGATTGATGCTAAGCTGAATTCCAGCCACTCTTCTATAGCCTGAAGCCATATGGGCTCCCATGCTTGCCAGAGACTCTGCTATCAATGCTGATACCCCTCCATGAAGCACCTTAAATGGCTGCCCCCCACAATCAAATTCCCCCATAATTCAGTTATTCTTTTTGTTCGTTTCTCAAGAGGGAAAAAAATAGAAAAATGAAACTTCCCAGTTCCCAGAACACTGAGAAACCAGAGAGAAAAAAATATTTTTCACAAGGAGATGGCTAATGATATACTCTTCAATTATATTTTTTCACACATCTTCGTACATACCAAATAAAGTAAACTTTGATTACTTTTTAAAATTTTAAGATGTGAATTACGTTTACTTTTAATTCCATTTAATATATAGAAAAAAGTGCAGGAGAATTTGCACGAGATAAAGAGAAAAGAAAGAAAAATATGTAACTGGGTTCACCTGGCAGCACTTGTGGGTAACAAGGAGACGGCCAGAAACTCTTTGGGGTGATACGTCTTCAATCTCAAACCCAATTGAATGAAGGGGAACATCCAAAGCTGCGGTCTTTGATGTTGTCGATGATGATGGCTTGTCCTCCATGAACAAATTGGATGAAAAAAAGGAAAGGACTCTGCTTTTCTCTTGTTCGCAGATAATGTTGCTGTTTTCCGCCAAAGGGACGCGAGAAACGTTTGAGGCCTGGCTTTTGTTGGGGATGTTTGATGAAATGAGTTTTGACTTTTGAGGAAATGGGAAGTCCTTGATTTAGAGGGTATTTTAGACCATTCACAGGGAAATGAAATGCGGGTTGGTGAAATAGCATTTCAATAATAATAATGAGGGCAAGACTAGCGGGGTTGTTGCTGGCGGGTGGAGTTGGAGGTGGACCACAAGGTGGCAAGTCAATTTTAAGTTTTTATCCGAGAGAGAGAAGAGAATGAATGCATAAACAATAGGGGGACGCTACTGACATTTTATATTGTCTAATTTGTCACTCCTATTTACTCATATATTATTTAATTTTTTTAAAAATATTCTTTCATTCTCCCTCATAATTAACTTAATTAGTAATTTATTGGTATTTTTAGTGTTTTTTTAAATTAAATATTATTAATCCAAATAAAACGTTTCATTACTTTTAGTTTTCTTGGCTTTTTATTTTGAGAAAATAACTCAATATTTTGTCATTATTTTCAAAATATACATGTTAAGTTTAGTTTAGTTTTATATGGACGGATGAAAAAAAATCTCAAATTGATTAATACACACAACCTTTTTTTAGTATTTTTATACTTTTCTATTTTAATAAAGTGCCATCAGAAATGAAAAAAGGTTTAATAAGTTTTTTAGTAGGATAATGTATGAGTTAAACAAAATAATTTCTGTTAATAAATTCAAATTTTAATCAATATTCACTGTCATTATAAATTATCACATTATTTGATGAATAACATGACAATACAACTTGAATTAAATAGTTTAAAAATTATAATAAAATTTAAGAGGTTGATGCCATAAATACTAGTATACTATGTTTATTTAATATTAGATTAAATTAAATAATACTAAATGGTTAAATATTGAATTCATATATACAAGTACAACTATATATACAACAGGTATAATGATAGAGTATGATGAAAGTGCAATATGAAATACAATATTTTTTAGGTGTTGGTTTAGCTAGAATTCTTCAGTTTGGTTGTAATGCTAGTTTTGCTGGTGTATATATCTTGAGAAAATAGCTTTCTCTGTTATTTAGCAATATAGATGATTCACTTGAGGCACACTCTATTGTATTTTCTCTCAACCTTGACTTGTTGTGGATACTTTTTTACCCATTTATCTAAAAAAAAATTACATATATTTTTTCTCATTTCATATGATATTTATGTAATATTAAACCAAAAAGGAATAAGGACTATTATGTGTAAACTATCTTTAAGATAAATTGCCTGTACGATAATAATACGTTCTTGATTACCTAAACTGGAATAACTGCTTAGAATAATGAAACAGACTATGTTTGTTGAGAAGTGTAAAATTGCAAACGCACAGGTTCCTCCCATCGTCCATGTAAACGAGAATGAAGTACCTGCAAAGACAGTCTGACACTTAAGTCACTAATTGAAGGAGGCATAGGGATTTTTAGAGTGTAGAGAGTAGTAGAATTGTGTTATGATACATAGGGTTGTTAAACCCCTTTTATAGAGTAAGGTAACCCTGGATGAATCAGAAGATAATCTTCCCACAATAAGGTAGTATGTATTAGATATATTTCTTATTTATCTTGACATATAATCTAATATAAAAGATATGGCAAGATAATAAGAGATCTTATAGGTAATTAAGGATATATCCTCAACTAAATCGAGAAGAGAGTCGTTATGGAATTATTATGCCACGTAGTTGATCTGCAGAACTCCTGTCCGAGTTCTTTATAGTGAGACCTTGTCTCGGACCCATATTTCTAATATATTTGAAAGAATAAAAAAATTGAAACGCTAAACAATTTTAAACGACAACGAAGGGAAACTAAGGGAATACATCTTAAGAAATGGTGAAAATGCTTTGAGTTGATTATGACCACAGACCCGTTTCCCATTCCATTTCGACGTCTATTGTTCGGCAACTCCTTATTTTACTATTATCACTCCCAATTAATTTGTATTAATTTCATTTTCCTAAAATACCCTTCCTTTTTCCCTTATAATTAAATTATTGATTTATCAATTTTTTTTATAGTTTCATTCAAACACGTTATTGCCAACATTTTTAATAATGTTTTCTTTCATTTTTTTCATTATTTTTGCTTACATATTTTTTATGCTGTTTAAATTGTTTTTCTCATTTTTTTAATAAAACACTAATTTTAAATTTAACTTTTCACATAAATATGTAAGCTTACATTTTTGGAAATATGGGAAAAACAATTTGATTTGTGCAGCGGTAAAAAAAAAAAACATGCTTCCCCTATATATGTAGGTAGGAACAAGAGGAAAGGTCAAACTTATCCTGACAACAGCAAAAGTAATAATAATGTGTATAATACTACAGCAGCAAGGATAGTAAAAGAAATCATATGAAAAGAAAAGAGGGATATGAAACAACTATAGTGGATGTATCGGATGGACATGAAGTGATTGATATTATACTTGTAGGACCCGAACTTCTTGTGTTCAAAAGGTGAATCTCTCAAACTTGATCAATCTAACAAGTAATCCTAATGTGGGTGGATTTGGTCAAGGGGATGCAAAAATAGTACTTCAAGATCCGTTGTGTGTCCAAGGTCTCTTGTTCTTCTTGGCATATATTATTTTGGCACAAATATTTTTAGTTCTTAAAAAGAAACAATTTGAGAAGATGCAATTGTCCGAGATGAATTTCTAATTTCTAGGTTTGCGAATTTATCAACATATTAATCTGGTAACCTGTTCCCCTATTTTTGTTTCTATTGTATTCTATCTCATCATATCCTATTATGTTATGTGATATTTGAGAATCACAATAAATGCCTTGGTGTGGTTTGGGATACTCATTTGTTCAATAGTCTAGGGCTATTTAAACTAGCCAATTTAGAATTCTCAGATGTACTAGTACTAGAATAGCAAGTGGATTTTTGATGTAGTCATTAATTCTCTTAAGAGGTTACAACTACTGCAAGCAAACATATTAATGACGACAAGCGCATTTTTTCTATGCTATTGTTACTTTACTTGCTCTGTTATTCTGCACAAGCCTGGCTGAGGAAGAATTACGAGGCATAAAAATATATGTATTAAAATTGAAATAAAAGATTAGGACATCATTTATTTATAAATATCAACCATTTATGAAAAAAATTTGTTTTCTTTTTTTCCTTTAAGAAGATGGTAAAATAATGCTACTCCATTTTGACAAAATACCCACACCCAAGTTTCATAGCTTTGGGTGCGCTAGCCCAATCATGATTTTACTACCCCCAGAAAGACGAGTCCTTACATTTTTGGTCAGTTGTGGGTGAGGAGGCATTCGAACCCCCAACACCATGGGTCATAGCCACGTGCTCAAACCCGTTAAGCTACAGGCCCCACCCTATCTCCATTGGATATGTTCCTCGGAATACTCTAAAACTAGAGAAAAAGGAACCTTTCCTCTGCCCAGCCATTTCGACTTAAGAATATGTAAAAGGACTTCTTTCTCTATTAGAAAAGTGCATTCTGAGGTGTGAAGTAGGTGAAAATAGATTTCATAATTGGTGTTTTGAATAAGACGACCTTTTTCATTTTTCATTCTTATGACTCTTTCATATTAAAAAAAGTAATAAGAATAAGAGGTCTTAAGCTTTTTATCATTCTGACACCGAGCTTTTTTCCACATGACCTCCCTTATAGTATCATCACTGCAATAGAGTTTAACCACCAAGTTTGGGATAGATTGACTTGGTTCCTCTTTGCCTAGGACACCAGAATAATCGAACCATGAATAAAGAAAGGCATGAGATAAAAGCATATTGGCTGTTCATTGTGACACCTTAATTCTTGACATGGAGAGGACACCAAGGCCTTTGCCGTTCCATCCCTTGGATAGATAGAAAGGGGGGAAGCTTTTGGTTTTTTAAATATTATCAAAGAGTTGAACAATGAAAATAGATGGTGAGCACCTGATCAAATTGACCAGGTCATGTAGGAACAAGGTTCAAGTCTATCGGTTTGTTAGGATGCCTTAGCTGCATACATCATTGCGATTCCACTTGACACATACAGTTAATGAGAAATGGGTCGTATCACCGTGATTTTCACTTGAATTCTCAAAACTTCTTTCGTTCCATCTACATAAGGGTAGAGAACCCATTGTTATATCAACTATGCTACCAGACCTAGATTTAATATTTATACGTATTATTTATATTTATATAAATCTGATATCATATATATATATATATATATATATATATATATATTTTCTTATATTATTTTATAAAGATAGTTCTAATCACCATAATTCGAATATACTTATACTAAGTATATTTGACAAATTATACTAAGTATAGCTAAGTTAATTTGTAGAAGATATATGTTTTATATTATATATATTCAGTCTGTATAATGAGTACATTGAGTATGAGTATAAAATAGAATAAATAAGAAATAAATTAATAATATATATAATAATAATTTAATACGTATAATAAAGAATGTAGAACATGGAACTCAAATAATAGATTGATTTTGCCCTCTATTTCTCTAAGAAACATATTTATGATAATACATCTATCCATCTATTTCATTGGGGTTGGTAAAGAAGCCTACCCCACCAAGGTCGCAACACAAGCCAGAGCATAAACAATAACCAATTAGGAAACAAAACCTCCTCTGATTATCTCTCTCATTGTCAAAATGAATTTCTAAGTTGTATCTCTCTATATTTTTTCTTCTTTATAGGGATACTAGACATATAATCACATTATACATATTAACTTTATACAATTATGTGTGGAATTCAAAACCTTATTCATGTTTTCACATTATTCAAGTTTCATTGTTTCTGCTTTACACAAGCACATTATTCTAGATGTTAAGCATTATCTCTAACAGGCCAAGCTCCAACATTGCATCCGGCTGGGCTTTGACAGCATCTCCGACTGAGCTTTGATGACGTGTTTGGCTGAGCTCCAACGTCACTTTCAGTCAAGCTACATTGTCATTGCAACAACTGAAAAAGTGAATCAAGCTGCACATAACAAGTCGACTCATTTGAGCTCGACACATAGTTCTTGGTACAATCACCTCGGTCATGACACCTCGGCACCAACTACTCAGCCTATGGCCAAGCTCGGGGGCTATGTAGTGGACTAGAAATACGGGACTGGGACCTACGACTAACCCTTGAGAATTATATCTCTCTATATCTCCTATTATCTTGTCATATCTTCTATATTGAATCATATCACTTACTAAATGCAGAATCTATTTGATAGCCACTATATCCTAGGAATATCTCCTATATTCAGGGAAGATTATTTCCTGATTTCTCACAAGGTCACCTCACTCTACAAAAGGGGCTCAATGCTTTTAGGCAGTACAACCTTAATATAGACTACTATTTTATCATTCTATGCCTCATTCATTTACTGATTTGAGCATTAGAATATCTTTACAGGTAGCTCACCCCAACTCACATGAACAATTGGAGAAACCTGTGCCCTTACCACCATTTTTAGGTAAGAACAGTATTAATATTTTTCTCAATATTATTCTTTAGAGTAAAGTGGTATTAGAAAAAGAGAGTATGAATGAATTTAATAGAATTATTTGTTAGAGATGAGGTGAAAATGAGAGTATAAATAAAGTTAGAAGAACCATTTTCTAAAATAAGGGTAATTTTATCCAATTATTTTATTTTTTATAATTACTAAGATTATATATCATTTTTCTTAATATGTATATATCTTAAATTGATGGGAGGATTAAGATATAGGGAATAGTGTAAATTTTAACTTTTTATTATTGCATAAACAATTTTTATGTAAAGTTTAGTCGATTTCTTTTATATGTTGTGTAATACCCTACTTTTAAATAACAAGGCTAGAAAAATTACTCTGAACCAGGAAGGGTGTCAGTTTCCCTTATCTATCATTCCGGGTCTTGAATTTTACTGAGTCTGGACCTTATACGTCTTTGGAGGGCTATATAGTATAATCACTTTCTTGAATTCAAAAGTCCTGGTAATTATTCCCAAGATAAAAATAAGTCAAAAGATGATATTTTAGAAAACTTTTAAGCCCTTCATTTTTAACCTTCAAGTTTATAAAATCTTATAACTTCCTAAATTTAAACTAAAATCTGAAAATTTAGATTTTGATTAGTTGAAATTTTAATTTTTATGATATATTATCTGAATCCAAATGGGAATTACTTCTTTATTTACATTTATGTTTTAAAGTTAATAGAGAATAAAATAATTGAGGACATTAATAATAAGTGATACAGCACACAACACCTTCTAATATAACCTAAACACACCCACTTGACCCTCATTTCTTTCTTCCTTTCTTTTTTGCGAAAATAAAATAGAGTAAGGGCAAACTCGCTCCACTCAAGCTCTCTCTCTTCCTCTCGATCCATTAACCACCAGCAACACCACTTCATGCCTTTCACCGCTAGCCACCACCGCACCACCTCCGACGTGGCCTCTACTAGGTTGTGATGCAAACAACAATGTCCTTTCCATCTCCTTGGTGGTTCAAGACTGTTGCTCCAAGTTCTATTAGAGGTAGCAACAGTCAATCTTTCCTCTCCCTTCCTTTAGCTATCAAAGGTATAATGGAACTCAATCTTACCTCCAACTTCATGGGTTAGGCAAGTCATGTTGTGGGTATAGGATTAGAGCTCTAATGTGGAACCATAGGTTATGAGATTCGGGGATTTTATATTAGTGAACTAGATTCTGAAATTTTTGGCACTATTAACTCATAAAAAATTATTGTTGTCTTATTTCTAGAGTTATTGAGCAATTGACCATCAATGGTTGGATTGGTGGCACTTGAAAATTGGTCTTCGGTTCCTTTGAACCAGTTTGTGAGTAGACATTATGTCTATAATTGTTTTATTTGTACTATATTAGTTCTAAATGTATTTTAATGTTTTGACATTGAAAATTTAATTCTTTGGCAACATTATGAACATTTGATGAAATTAAATCTATTGTGTTAGCTTATGTTTATAAAAAAAAATGACACATAAAATGATATGATTTTAATTTGGAAAATGTGTATTGTACAAAGAAAGGTTGGAAGTTAGATTTACAATATTTGAAATTATGTCTCTATTATGGATTTGACAAAGGAAATAAGAATTGTGGGCATGAGCCCCCTTTTGAAATGTTGAAAACTGAATTAGTAAGCTATGTATGGATTTTAGTATATATTTTACGAAGAATTTCTGACAGGATTTGTAGCTAACGATAAAAAGTGTTAGCCTTGGTGCACCTTGACTACTTGATTTAGGACCACATGGTGGATCCTCCTATTTTATAGGTAATCACAAGGTAGGACCATTCTGTTTTAAGATGACACGAAGGAATGACTGCCCAAGTGTGAATCCTTCTGTTTTCCTAGATTTGATGATTCCCTTGTATTTTCTATAATATTGATGTTTTTGAAAGTCTTTTTGTGAAACTAATTATTTGTTGAATTTATATATGATTTATGGCCTTATTTTCATGATATTAGCAATTTGCATATTGTCTCATGTGGGTTATAGATGTCTTGTCTACTATTGAGTTGCAAAATTCACTCTGTTGTCTTCCTTTCCTTTTACAGGTACATGTACAACTTTTGAGTTCCAATCCTTTGGCTCAACTATAGCCGATTTCAAAGTTTGTAAGCCTTCTTAAGAAGGTCTATTCTTCATATTAAAACTCTCACCTTTCAGCTTTGATTTGTTAGAACTATCTGTAATGCTCCATATGTCATAGATAGAGTCGTTGAATTGCATGTTTATGTTTGTGTTATAAAATGTACTTTAAGCCTATATAAAATGGTTTTACTCTACAATAATTTTCGTATGAAAACTTAAAATTATTGCATTAGATGTTTTAATTGCTAAGTTTTAAACATGTTTTATATTTGTATCGTCTTGGATATGGAAAAGAAATGATTTGGATTGGAAAACTTTACTTGGAATTCATATGCTGAAATAATATTCTAAATTATATTGAGTTGTTATTTTATTTCTGATGACGCATTTTGAAAATGCTTGAAGCCTGACTTTGTGGTTCTATCTATGTTTTGTAGGTCATTTTATACTTTGGAAAATATCCGAAAAACAGAGGGGACTCTACCCATTTTTTCTGGAAAAGTTTACATGTTAAGGCTTGTGAGGAAACATGTTCCCTACGTGCCAGTCATTGTAACACCCTAACTTTTAACACAATACACCTAGGACTCATAATGGTTAATTGGTAGTTATTATTCTTTTGTCTCAAGCATCAAAGAAAATATTTCAAAAGAAACTGACAAGTATTCTATGTCTTTAATTCTTTAAAACCAAAAATGGAAGCAAAACCTTGAGCTTTAGAGGTCTATTACATGATGGTTTCACAATCACCACCAAGATCCATCATCATCAAGCCATAGTTTCAATGATCCATTAACAATCAAAACCGAAACTAGAAAAAAAAGAAGGCCAAAACCGAAATGAGAAAGAAAGATAAAGGAAGATCTTGTCCATTTATTCAACATCCAAATCCAAATCCAAAAATGAGAATAAAATAAAAGAGGAAAAACTTGTCCACTTAACCAACAACAAGGCCGAAAATAAAAACAAGGAAAAAGAAAAGAAACTCAAAATAAAAACCCTACCAAAGTTGTTTTCTTGTTGGAAAAGAGGAAGCTTGGTCTTGTGTGTTGAAATGAAAAGAGAAAATCTTTTCTTTGGAACAAGAACAAATTCGGCCAAGAAGGAAACAAGGTAGGAGGAGGATTTTTCTTGTGATCTTGAGCTTATGGATGGAAAGGTTGAGTGTTTTAGAGATGCTTTATAATGGAGGTATAGTAGGTTGAGGTGAAGTGGAGGTTGGGGGGGTGGAGATTTGCTTGAAGATAAAGGAGGAAAAGAAAGCCTTTAGTTGAGAGAATGCAAGAGTTCTTTTTTGACACAAACTTTTGGCCAAAAAAAAGTGAATGGTAAAAGTGAGAGTGTTTGTGAGTGTTAGTGTGTAAAAAGATTAAAATATGAGGGTGCATTTTAGCGGGAAAAGGAAATGTAGGTTAGAACATGCATTAGAGGTAGATTTAATTAGGCAAAGAGTTCAATATTGGTAACTAAAGGTTAAGAGTTGTAAGCATATGTTTAAGACCTTCAAGACATGATTAAAGAGTAGTCTTGCACTCTTAGTTTGAATTAAACTCAATTTGTTTTGAAATTCAAAAGCCAATACAAATCCTAATTTTAAGGAAAAGGGGAGAGAAAATACTATTTATTATTTGACTATTCCAAGTCTTATGAGTTCCTTTGATTAAGAATGGGATTTAAATTTTCCTAAGCAATCTTAAGTCTTAATTAACCTCAATTAATTAGTTTGACTCAAGATTAATAATTAAAATTAATTTATATTTAATTAGAGTCTAATATTGCATGCATTTTCTTAATCGCTTAATTAAGCTCATTATGTATTAATTATTGACAAAATGGTAATTTTGCACAAAAACTCCCCGGAATCACTCGGGCTTATTCAAACATCATGCATCCCTTAAAATCAATATTTCAAACTCCCGAGTAATATCTGGGTCTAGTTGGCAAATATTCCCACGTTAAATTACTGCATGGGTATTTTGGTAATTTCGCGCATAGAAAAAATCAGGAATTGAGATTTTTACCTTTAACATCATCCATAACACATCTAACCCCCTTCAAATATTAAACTAACACCTCGTGGATAGCCTGGACTGGCTGTCCTCGGTTTCCAGGCAAAATGACCTTAGGGGCATTTTGGTCATTTATACACCGAAAAAATCAAGGATTACGATTTTTGTACGGATTGCTATCTAAATCTCATCCTAATATTACAATACCCCATTGAGGATGGCCTCGACTGGCTATCCTCAATTCTCATGCAACGATAGTGCTAGGGGCATTTTGGTCATTTTGCATGACAGGAAAAATCGGGATGTTACAGTCATGGCCTAAATTGGGTCGTGATACGTTGTTATTTGTTTATCATTATTTTTCAATAAATTAAATCTTTTTAAAATCAGAATATTAACACAAATAGTCCTTGGACTTTGCTTAAATACACTCCACCCTATTTTCCTAAAAAATTGCACTCTATTCCTTTAAATATAAATAATTAACAAAAATTAATAAAAATATCATTTTAATAATATTTTCTTTTTTTCTTACAGTATATGATGAAAAATATAAGTAAAACTATTAAAATATTTAAAATAAAAATTATATTAAATCAAATTAAAATTTAAAAGAAATAATAATTTACATTTCCTATAAAAATTAATTTATGTTTAATGTAAATTTTAATTTTAAAGAAAGTCACTAATATCAATAAGAATAATCAAGATAATGAATCACTTGCATCTTGTTTTAATCATCCCTTTTTCCAAATCTTTTCACTCGAATCTTTTTTTCAATCTTGTTTTAAGAAAATTATATTGAAAATTTGATTAGATATATAGAATGCAAGTGATTTAGTGCAAGTAATTTAAGTGTTCTATCAATATAAATGAGCAAGACAATAAAACAAACTTGCAATAATGTACAGGCATAAAGGAAAAGAAGTGCAGTCTTGATTTATACTAGTTCAGTCACCTCTTATGGTCTACATCTAGCTCTGAAGCAATTGCTTAGGAGTTTCCACTAACTTTCCAAGTTTCCTTGCCTTTACACACTAAGAGGACTCTTACACCTTAGGATCTTTCATTCTTTGCATTTGAGTCTCTAAAGAACAAGGGATGCCTCACTTTTTGTTCTTACAAGGGATGCCTTACCCTTTACACACTCTCAATAATGAATACTAGAATTCATTCTCTATTTAGAGGAGATGTTACAAATTGAAGCACTAGAGGGTTTCTCAAAGAATAAGAGTTTTGGCCACAAGTTTGATCAAAAGATTGATGATTGAGAACACTTTTTAAATGATCTTTGTAATATGTTTAACATACCTTAGAATGTGTTAAATAATAGATATTTATAGAGTAAAAATTGTGCTGACTGTCGTGGATTTATCCTAAAAGTTATTTCTCTTCAAAACATATCTATTTGAACATTTCTAGACCTGGTAATCATCATTTATGAGACTTGATAATCAACTACACAATTTGAATTTTGTATTTTGGCAATAGTCAAAAGCATGGTAATTGATTACAAGGATTGTGTAATCAATTACACAGTTCAAAATTCAAATTCTAGGCACATGAAGAACATGGTAATCCATTACATGATGAAGTAATCCATTACAAGTATTCTAATTTGAAAAACTAAAGATTTAACATAATCTAATTCATTCTTTTGCCTTAAAGACATTTTTAAACATGTTACAAACATTTCTTTTCAAGTCAAACACATGACTCTTTATTAAAAACAATTAACTCATTGTTTCATCAAAATTTTCTTTAAAATCAAAATCATCATAATTTTCAAAAAGAAATTGGTTAAAAAATTAAGTTTGCAATTAAAATAAAACCTTAATAAACATAGTGCCCAAAATAAACTTATCAAGCAAAAACTTTTACAAGAAAATCTATATTGTAAGAAATCTAACCGTTGAATTTTGGACTCATTCTCCTTCAAATGACCTCATTGTTGTTAGCTTCGATTATTGTCATTTTTCTTGTTCAAAGCCCATTACGATACTTGGGTTGTCCTACACAAAATCAATTACTTGAAAAACATCATTAGTCCAATTTAAAATCTCAATATGAAAGACTCATAGATACATAACTCAATGAAGCTAATCACGCATAGTATTTATTAATTATCACTTCTTGTCTGTTATGCATAGTTTTTATGAATATAACATTAGAATTTACTTCATGCATAAATTTGTTCACATAATGACATATCCAATATTAGTCCATCAAAGCACTTATAAAGAGTTATTGGACATATTCTATAAAATATATTACTCAAATATCATTGTATGATTTGTGAGTTAGATATCAAAATAAAAAGTACATAATCACACATGATCCAATATATTATATTGAAAAAAAATCACATAAAACCACTCGGCTAAACTTAGTTCTACAATTTTGCATTGCATCTGGGCATCGATGCATTGACACTTGCTCATTTGACATTGTACTCAAGTAATACAATGTGTTGCTTCTAGGAAAAGACCTAGCATTAGCTTTGTTTCGTCTTTGATCCATGTCACAAAAATTCAATAAGAAAATTTATATTGACTATCGACAGTCTAACACAACCCTCCTTTTTTTTACCTAGACTTGAATATGCTAATGTAGACTCCTCAATATTTAAGTTTGTCAATTATCTTGGCAACGTTGTCAATGGTCTCAAATTTTTCAAATAGCACTAGGTAAATTCTTCTCAACATCTTATGTACAACATTAACATAGAAAGGTCTAAGTAAATGTATATGGAGATAGTATAAGCGAATTGTTAGTGTTGTTGTATCATTTTCATTAATGTAAGATGATTTGATAAATGTAATATCAGCATACTAGATAATGACAAATATAAGAATGATGCAATATTTTATCCCAAGATGTGTATGCTTCTTACAATGAAAAAAAAGGCTAGATTGCCCAAATTTAGAGGGGAGAAATAGTTTTTAGACCTAGATCCTTAAAAATATGACTTTTGCCATGGGTTTTATAGTAAAAAAAGAATGAAAGAAAGACAAAGGCATTAATTATCTTTTGCTAGTCGTAGTAGTGGAAGTGGTGGTATGACTAGAGGGAGATAACTGGTGGCTTCGACATTGACATTGTCAGTGTGTGCAAGGCACATGAGATAACTAGTGGCTTCGGCATTGACATTGTCAGTGTGTGCAAGGCACAGGTAAGGCGGATTAAAATATAAAGAGTTTAATTTTATTCACTAATAATGTAAAACACTTTTACATCGACATCCAATCAAAATCTTTTATTTATATGACTTTTTAAGCAGTGGATAGGATAGTCAACTGTCATGATTAATGTGGCAATATAATATTGGATAACTACGTAAAAAACTTTTACACTGCCAATACATAGCGAATAAATCCAGACTTAAAATGCCCAAAAGCTTCAGTTTGAAATAGTGTGAATAGATTAATCAGTGCTCGATTCATTGGCTGTTTTTATTAGGACAAGGATAACACTCTAATATTAGCATCAACCACAAAGTCAGTGACTAAAATTTTAATTAGTAGCTGATTTAGTGATAGATTTTCTTCCCATGATCAATCCTTAAGTGTTGGAATATCAACCACTAGATCGATCTCTAATTAAAAACTTATCGACTGATTTCTTTGCATAATCATTCCTTAACTGTGTGAACATCAGTCACAAGATCATTTCTAGTTAAAAATAGTGACCAATTTAGTGACCAATTTTCTTTGGATGATCATTATTCCATAAGTGTGTGAACATTAGTCACTATATCGGTCTCTAATTAAAAGTAATTACTAATTTAGTGACCAATTTTTTTTGCTTGCTTGTTCCTTAATTTTGGGAACATTAGTCACTAAATCGGTATCTAATTATAAGATCAATGACCGATGTAGTGACTAATTTTCTTTACATGATCATTCCTTAGTTTTAGGAACATTAGTCACAAAATCAATCTCTAATAAAATATATTAGTGAATGATTATTCTTTACATGATCATTTCTTAGTTGTGGGAACATCAGTAGTCACTAAATTGGTCTATAATAAAAATATTAGTGACTAATTTAGCGATCATTGCTCATAAGCATAATGTTTTCTCTTTGACAACAATATTGATCACAATTTAGTCACTTGTTTGCCGTTAATGATTTAGTGACTGATTTTCTTAGTATGACAAAATTTTGAAGTCTTAGACAAGTAGTCACTAAACTAATTTTCAAACCAAAAAATGCATTTTAGTACAAAAAATATCAATCACTAAATTAGTCATAATTTTTTATTTTGTGACTAATTTAGCGAGTTTTTTTTTTTGCACTCACTATGTCTTCATAGGTGGCACAATTTTGGTCAGAAAATTATCATTTTGGTGACTGATTTGTTTCGACTACAAAATCAGTCTCTATTCTACACATTTCTAGTAATGCTTGCTTTGTTGTCATGTTATTAACATTAGCACCAAAAAATGAGAATTCTCTAAGAGAAAGTCTTTGACTATTTGTAAGACAAATAGATTTTCTATTATTGAAACAAGACTTTCTTGACATATTATATTAACATCTATTAGTAATTGTTACATGTTATTGATGTTCCATTAATTTGTTGATATTTAAAGTGTTTTTAAGCATCCAAATTAACCTTTGATGATTGTCTTTTGTTGAAGTTTCAAGAGTTTTAGCATGTTTTGTGATTAGTTTAATATATTTTAGAACTTATCTTGATTTAAGTATAACTTGTCATTTTATTTTCAAGTTCATGAGAAAATCACAAAAAAAGGGTGAAGGTTCATAATCTGGAGTCCCAACACTAGCTTTTGCCACTTGTGCCCCGCCCTCACAACATCACTACTATTTTGGTATCTTTTTTCTCTCTCTTTGTCTCTATCTGAAAAGCTCGCTGATTGCCACAGCTTCCACCCAATGCCGCTGCAGCTGGAGAACCGCACCCTGTCGCCACCAAGTCTGCTTTGAACGCCGCTACCGCTTTCTCCTCCGTTTGAATCAGTGAGCATCCTTTTGTTTTTTCTTTTTAGTTTTTAAGATCCTATGGTTTCAATGACATATTTTGAGTAGTTTCTAAAATGAACAAAAGGTTATTAAACTAAAGAAGTAGCTTAATGAACTTATTGAAGAGAGGCAAGGGTAATAAAAATTCACTTTCTATTTTTGGGGTTGAGAATTGAATTTCGGATTTGAAGTTGCTATTACCTTTTCTGTTTTACAAACACAGTCCTAATGATTCCCAAACACTAATTGTCAGATGGCTACCAAGAAATAAATAGGAAACAAATCGAAACAGTAGCTACTCAGGTTGCAATGGAAAACCTTTGGTAGCGAGACCAATTGCTAAATTGAGAATGAAATGTTGAAGGTAGAAGATTATTTTTTCTTACTTTATATCCTTTGTACATTTATTTTCTTTGGTTTACATCATATTGGTGAAATTTGCTTTACTCAAATGGAAAATGTAAGTAAGAAGAATAAAGTAATTGAACCAGAGGAAGAAATCAAGAAGTTGTCTGGTCAGCAATGCCTTTAGCAATGAATTCACCATCATGCTAAAATTAAGGTAGGGTTTTATCATTTTACTTTTGTCAAGGCTCAGGTGATGTTTTAGAGATTCCACACAAAAAATGGTTGATAGCCATGGATTTTTTAAGTCTAGTAGAACCTTATTTGGGGTTTAAGGTTCAGGCTAGTGTTCAAATCTTGGAATAATGATTTTAGGGTGGTTCTGTCTAGTGTCTAATAATTAATTTAGGTATTCACCATTAGCATACATGCCTCTGGTTTCTTTGTTGGCGAGTCTCTTCATGAATGAGTGCAAGGTGTTTGATGAAATTAATTAGAATGGTAAACAAAATAGGTCATGTGTGGCAATGATACTATTGCTACTTGTTTAATATATAGGCTTGAATTTGACATGTGGTAATGGTTAAATTTGATTTCATTGTCTAATTTGCTTACTGGATATTATGTGGTTGAGTTGAGAAAAATGTGAGCATCAGTTGTTATTTGATTTGTATTTCATTGGTTGAAATGCTATGTTGCACCACTTTTCTTGTGATTGGAAGCTCCACAACATCCTCCTCCTCCTTCCTTGTTTGATTTCTGTTATGGACTTACAAATTGGGATTGCATGATGGGGGGAAAGACGTAGGGGTCCTTCCCTGACTTGTTTGCATTGTTTGCTGTGGAGATTGATTGTGTATGCACAGATTTCAGGAAATGCATGTTGTGATGTTATAAGAGAGTGTGCTCTAGAACGGTTTTAGGATCTTTCAATTTTTGTTTGATTGTTTGTGAACTTTGTTTGACTGGATTGATATATGTATGTATTGAAATCAATTTCTTGTATGTCTTAGTTTAAGAGAAGATTCTACTGATTTTTTTTTGTTTTGAGTTAAAGAGTGGAATCTTAATTTTAGGGGGGTTTTGCCAAAATTTTATTAAGTTAAAGAGCACAATCTACTTTTCAATTCCTCATGAATCGTGTTGTAATAATTTGAACAATTTCTTGATATACAATAATATTATTTTGTACTTTTTGCTATGCAGTTAGGAGCCAAACATATCGGCCATGCACGAGGTGACATACACTATCCAGAAATTATATGAATGGCCGATTGAGTCCTTCGGCAAGCTGTCAAAGGCTGAGAAGGAGCGTTAGTTTTTTGAGTTACTATTTTTTCTTCATTTGTCATATGTTGACATCTTTATATTTATGCTTGTAGACCTTGTCGCATTTGTATTTATTTTACATTTCAAATTAAAATTTGTTGTATTTATTATTTATTGAGTTTTTTATATAATTTTTCATTATTAAATATATTTATATATTTATAATTAGCATTAAATAAAAAAACGAGCTCTTAAATAATCAAGTAACATACAAATTACTGAATATTTATTAAAAGAAAATATTAATTACCAACTGATTGTTTATTGGTAAAATGCAAAAAAAAAAAAATTACACATTACCGATGGAAAATCCATTGGTAAAATATTAAAAAAACAAATTAACAAATTACTGACGAAAAATTCGTCAATAAAATAAAAAATAAAAAAATAAATGTTAAACTATTAACTATTACTGATGGATTTTCCATCGGTTAATAAAATAGAATAAAATTTAAAATTTAAAATTCATAATTGCCGATGGATTTTCTGTTGGTAAAATATTAAAAAAATAAAATAAAAAGTGAGAAATTATAGACGAATTTTCAGTCAATAAAGTTAAAATATTTTAAAAAACATCAATTAAATTAAAACTTTAGTAATAAAAAAAAATTTATCGGTAAAAATTAACACCGATGAATTTGCTAGCGATTACTTCAAGCTCATTACCGACAGCTTTTTTTTTTTACAACCATCAGAAAAATTTTTGACGAATTTTTTTTGATAATAATACTTTCCAATGACGTTATTACCAGTTGACAAAATCTGTCAATAATAAAACTTTTCATCAGTAACCCCAAAAATCCGTAGGTAAAATCCATCAGTAACGGTAGTTTCTGGTAGTGGATACAAGGTGCATGTGATGATTGCATAGATTCCTACGATTCTTGTGCTTATTTTTTTTTAAATGTCGTAATAAGGAGTTTCTGAGAGCATGTATGATACACGATTTCTATTTGAGAACTTTTGTTAGGTGTCTATTAGTTTTTTTATTTTTTCTTTGCCTGGGGACAAGCAACATCTTAGGTTTGGGGGTGTGATGTTCCATCAATTTGTTGATTTTTAAAGTGTTTTAAGCATCCAATTAACCTTTGACGATCGTCTTTTATTGGAGTTTTAAGAGTTTTAGCATGTTTTGCGGTTAGTTTAGTATATTTTAGAACTTATCTTGATTTTAGTATAATTGTCATTTTATTTTCAAGTTCATGAGAAAATCATAAACAGAGAGTGAAGGTTCAGAATCTGGCATCCCAGCGCTAGCTTTTGGCATTCTAGCGCCCAAAGAAAAAAAATCTTCAGATGTGTCTTGGCGTCATAACGCCTAAACCTAACATCACAAGACCCACAAGTCCACACAAACTGATGTTGTTAGCTGAACATGGCATCCCAACGTCAAAACTTGGCATCCCAAAGCCTGTGGCATGATCTGTTTGGTATATTCACGTTTTAAATGCTAAGACATCGTCTTTTTAAAAGGATTTTTAGGTTAGAATTAGGAAAAAAACACTTTCCAACTTCAGAGAGGAGACAAGGAACAATTAGAGGAAGAGAGTTTGAGAAATCATCGCTCCAAATCTTTGGTTTCCGATGCACTCTTCTCTTTGTTTTTCAATTTTGTTTTCTTTTAAATGATGTGTAGTTAAACGTTTTTGTTAGGTTGATGATGTAACTTGACTTGGATATGATGATGTTATATTTGTTTCTTTGCTTGATTCAATAATTTTCTTTTTCTACATTTGAGTGATTATCATTGGTTTCCTAAGAAGCACAGACACTAACTTGGTGGTGCGTTCGTGTGTCAGGCACGTGTTAGATACCGACACCCACACAACATCCGCACGACACGTATTGGACACGCGTCCATATCTATCCAATTAAAAATAATAATTTTTTTGAGCTCAAACATGCACTAGACACAAAAAAAAACTAGTTGGGTCATTTTGAAAATTCTTTCGTTGATAAAAAAAAGAATAATTAATTAGATAAAAAACACGATGAAAAAATTCAGACACAAAAAAGACAACAAAATAATATATATATGCCATGTCTGTGTCTTGTAATTTTTTGAGTTTGATGTGTCTTTGTGTCCATGTCCGTGTTGTGTCCCGTGTCCATGTCAGTGTGTGATACCCGAGGTATACGTGGCAGCATATAAGTTTTGTACTGACCCAGGGTCCCCTGGGACCTATTCATGTGGCCGGGAAGGCCCAAGATGCATGAATGACCCTTGAACTGGGTTTTGTGGTGAATTGTCACCGCTATAGCGGTCCTAGCGATCATAGTTAGTGGCAGTAGCGTGTTTTGTCCTCTAGGGACCCTTATAGTGGTCCAAGACCGCTATAGCGGTCGTAAGTGGGGGGTAAACCGCTATTGCGGTGTGAACAGTGCACGAATAATGCAAAACACATTGTTTTGCGTAAGTGAGACCCCTAACCACTTTATAAACCTTCCCCTTCGGATTTCTTCCCCAAAATCCGAATTCTCTTCACTCCCAAACCCTCCTCTCACTTCCTTTCTCAATCTTATTCAAGTCTAGCTCCCCCAAATCATCAAGGTATGTTTATGTTGATAGATTTTGTCTCCATTCTTTTATGTTCTTGGTTTGGGTCATTGTTTCTCTCCATTGTTGTCATGTGGGGAATTTCCCCCACTGTTGTGAGAGCTAGATTAGAGTTGTTTAAAGATTAGCGGAGACTAATCTTGAGTCTATATTGCTCTATGGCAATGGTTGATGTCATTCCATGCTTCGGAGGTCAAGTTGATGGTGCCCACATACTCCTGGCTCCAAACGGTGAGTGAGTTTGATCCCATAGCCTCAGTTTTCCTATTATAGTTATGTTTTATGCATGATGGTTGTCAAATATGACATTAGAGATAAAATTATGATTATGTATATGTGATTTTACAAGTATTGCAAAGCTAGACAAAGAGCATGATTTTCAAAGAGCATGGATTATGTGTTTAGAAAACCATGGGACCATGATTGATGTATAGAGTGGCATGAAAAGGGTTTTATACATATTATTGAAAAGCTTTCCTACAAAAACAGATGATTTTATAAGTTGTTAGTTTATCCAACATATTTCAAGAGTTTATGATATATTTACGCTTCAAGACTAGAGATTTCGAAATATGATTTTAGAGTATCCGTTATGATATTCCGACGAAGTGTCAAACAGAGAATGATTTAGCTTCATCAATAGAGATGTTATTATAACACTAAAGTTTTCATGATTATGAACCCTTTTCCATTTCAAAGTTGATATTAGAGTTATTAAGCTATAAAAGAGGTTATCTTAAGAAATGAGATTTTAGAAATTCAGTCCTTGTGATATTCCAAAACCATGGAATTTAGTATAATTCATAGTGACTGTCAAATACATATTTTGTGAGCTTGAAATCAGGATGCCTACAAGCTGGTGATCCCTTGGGCATGATTTCACAGTCACAATTATACTAAAGTCAGGTTGCTAGAGTTACATGAGTTCAAAGCTTTTAGAGTTTCAGGAGTTTTCATATTTAAATGGTTTTACAAAGAGTTAGAGTACGATTGTGATTGCATTTAAAGGTTTTATGAGTTATCTTGATGATTTCAAGGAATGGAGTATTTATGCATGAAAGAGTTTGATACCTAGATTAGAGTATGTAATAGAGATTTAGAGAAAACAATATGTTTATTGAATTAGAGACTAGACGATAACTATAGAGAAATAGATAGTGAGTTAATGGCTGAACCCCGATCGTTAACCTTGGTACCAAGTTGTCCTAAGAAGACAATCTCATAGAGCAGAGAATAGAACCTATTTAGGTGTCCACATTGGATCCCAATGGATCATAGAGCATAACATTTTTGGTTCTTGACGAACCATAGAGCAGAGATTCCTGTTTCTCTAGTAGAGTACTGTTGTTTATGTTTTCAGAGAGTATTAATGATTTTCAGAGATTATTGATGTTTTAAGAGAATATTTGATTTAAGAGATATTATATATATGAGAAATGATTTTCTTGTTGTAGTAAGAACTTAGAGAGGTTTTCTTATAAATTTATAAATACAGAGACATATATTTTCAATGAGACTATGCATATGAATATCAAATGATTTATGATTGTTGCATACATAATATTATATGTATATTCCTTGGTCGTCCCATGTGGGTGATGGGTGAGAGCTCACTCACTGAGTCTGTTGACTCACCCCTCTCCCTTCCTCCTCATAGTTGCAAGTATAGATGTAGCCTAGACTCCGGTTTGCCCAATGCTGTTGTTTTCAGCGGTGAGTCTTACTTTGGAGTAAGGCTTAACTTAGAGTCTTGTTAGAGTAGAGTGTTCCAATAGATGTGCAGGCAGGATCCAAACCATGCATTATTTTCAGATTATGTATTTGGTTTCAATATTTGAAAAGTTATGTATCTGCTTTCAATTCACAAGTGAAGATTTGAAATTGTAGAATTTAATTAGAGTTTATGTAATAAACTAGAGATTTACTTATGATTCAGTTCACACGTTGAATGGATTTTTAGAGTATGATTAAGAGGTTTTCAAAGCTTCATATATCAAGTAATTCAGTTGTATAATTCCAGATATACAGTTTATACAGAGCTTTAGAGAAAGTTATGATTCAGAATGAAAAGTATATTATCTTATGCATGTAGAGAGACTCAGAGGTCACGAGGCTTACATGGGAATGAGGATTTCCCACGTGCCGATCACGGGCCCAGGTCGGGTCGTGACACAGTGTCTGTGCTTCATAGCTGGTTTCATGATTTTATGAAGTGGAAACTCGTACCTTGATTTAGGGCTCATGTATTGGATTAGGAGATTCATATGTGTTCTGACTCATGTGATGAATCCCATTATTGATATCTATCTAGGAATAGATGATATCCGTAGTGTGGTTATTGATAATTTTATTTTGCCTATTGTATGTCTTTTTACTTATTGGAATTAATCTAAGGAATTAGGAAATTTCAAGAAGATAGAGAAGGATTAATAAGCTAAGGAATTAATTATTGATCAAATTGGAAATTCAACCATCAAGTGAGGTGTTAGAACTTGATTAACCAAAAAAGTAAGGTTTCATTGGAAGAGTCAAATAAAATCTAACCCCCAATCACATTAATTTCTTTTTTCTTTGTTCTTACATTTAGCATTCTTTATTATAAAAAAATTTACAATACTCTATTTAGGAATTGAACTGGTGAACTGTTGTTTGGTAAACTCAATTCTCATGAAATGATACTTACTCACCGTATTTTACTACTTGAACGACTCGATGCACTTGCTGATTGGTTATCAGTTATATGATAATTGATTGTGTGGCTATAGTAATTCTTTTATGATATGGTTATGATATGATGATTGATTATATTATGAAATAATAGGTCTGTGTATTTTCCATACAACATAGTTATAATTAACTATATAGTTCAAATATTTTAGAATCATTAGTTTTCTACTGAGAATTTTCAGTCATCATTTTATTTCTAGCAGTTTTAGATTAAGCAAGTAACTTCAAAAGGAATGGAGACCTTTTCTGCTACTATTTTTTTGGTAACGACCTTTTCTGCTACTATGAACATATGGATTTATATTTAATTAATACATATGTAGTTTTCCTATTATGGGCTCTAGAAATGCTTAGCTTGTAAATAGTGATATTATACACTTCCTGTGCGAATTTATGCATTTATCTTCAGTATGAACGGGTATGGCAACCACTAGTTTGAAACTAATACAAAAACCTTTTCTCAAAAGCTTGTAACTGTGATGTTTAAAGCAGCAGGGGAAATTTTCTAGGCTATTATTTTTCTACTAAAATTATTTCGAATTCAATTGTGCTTATTCATTAATACAATCTATTAATTCTAAAAAGTTGGTTGAGTAAAGTAAGATGGGTCTCAAATCTGATAAGTCATAGGTTCTCCCACGCATTTTCTTAGAGTGGCGTCTCTTCATCCTCTAACACTAAATTTGTTTTCTTTTGAAAAATTAAAATAATTTATTATTACGAATGATATGAACTTCTTGTGACAAGAACTAAACACATCAAACAGCTGTGATTTTTCATTTGTTTTTTTTAAAGACATGATAATACAAGAACCTATATACCTACTTATATAAGACTATTGTCTGCACTTTTGGATTGATTTGATATCTCGAAATAGTCTAGACGAAGCAAGATCTTGATCTGAAATATTGCGTGATTTAGTATCGCCATGCAGATATAGAGAAATCTATGCTGTACTTACCTATAATTGAAAAGAGATGCCTCCATATAATGGAATTCCAACATAAATAATCTTGAACTATGATCTGCATATATTGGAAGATAACCGAATGACAAGCTCCTTTTTGACGGATAATAAATATATGGTGGGGAAGGTACATGTTATTTAAACCGTATAAAAGTTAGGCCAATTATATATATCACTATATCACCCAACTTTGTAGCTGTACAGAGTACACCTGATGATAATCCGATCATACACGTTTCCCCTTTCACATAGAATCTAATAAAGGACCAAAAGAAAACGATGCTGGAAATAAATAATTCCTGATTACAACCAAGAAATACCTTCAGCAATGATTAATACATCAAAGCCAAAATTAATATAGTAAAGATAAAATATTCTGCCTTGTAACTAACAAGAATTTATCTGAGCGGAATGATCTCGAATTCCTTAAACATGTGGTTTTAAGTTTGATCTCATTCATATATTTTAAAAAAATAAAACCCATTAAGAAACATTTCTGTTCAAACATTTGACTGTACTTCAGGAGATAATTAGCCCTCCCTTAAGGATCCCTTAAGAATGAAGTTCTCATAAAGGTAATAAGACAGCTTGATTGCACTCACTGTTGGAAGAACAAGGGGTGGGGACTTTCTCGGAAGATCATATCTCAGCTGATCAGCTTTCACCACACACAGCTACAGCTAGCTGCCTTTGTCTAAAGATCACCAAGAATGCATATACTAACCAGAAATACATATACTGTACCCGGTAAAGCTGAAAAGGAACAAAGAAAGCAAGCCTATAAAGTTTGCTTTGGAATTTAATTTCATTTTATTGTTTGCCAAGAGAAATCTATACGGGTACATAGTACGCGGTCCAACTTTACAAACACAAGACAAGTGGCAGTTTAGGTATAATTATAAAGAAGTTTTTAATGCCCCTTGCAGGTACGTAGTTTTGCATTCCGAGCTACCAATATAAAGACAGCTGAGTTTTGTTTCCAAATCATCATGTGTGAACAGAACATTGTCATCTTATTAAAAGGTAATTGATGGAAGGTGGCCGTTAGATTTTTGAGATTACCTACAACTCTTACTTAACTTCTGAGTGTTCTTAATTTCGAGTGTAAGGTGTAAGGGACTCCAATAATAAGATTAACAATATTTAATTATTCATTAAACTGATTTATAATTAGAATAATTCATCTATTTATAAACTTAACTAATCTATTAATATCTCGAAGAACCTAATTACTTGTTACTAATAGTCCTAACAACTAACTGATTACTTTGGAATGTAGCAGTGACCTCGACTATCATATGGTTTGATTAACCAAAGAAACTAGAACAACAGTTTCAATTGATTTATTTTGCAAGGAGCAAAAGAAAAGAGAAATGGACTTGTATATGAACTAAATGTTCGCTGCTGCATAATATTGATTGCATTAGTAAGTTAGTAATGCGTCTTCAATTCAGACTAGACTGCGCTAATTATTAGATATACAACAATGGATTCATATTACCTTTATCCAACGATTTAAATTTTTTGAGAAATTAGTTCTTGATATATGTGTTATACCCAAGGGCTCAATTTGGTTTAAAGCATATAAAAAAGGCTTGAAGAATACCTAGTATTCAATGCATAGAGTTTTTACCATGTGTCATTTAATCTTTAAAATTAAACTTTATATACATTAAAAAAAAAAGATCTTTAAAATTCAACTTTTATAGAGGTTCTAAAACATATTTTAAACTCACAATCTTAAGCTGTTAAGTCCAGTCAGTGACCTTTATTATATCTCGAATATTAATTCACGGGTATTTCCCAGTTTTTATTCAGTTTTTCAAACTTGATAATGCCAAAATATTTTAACTACCTTCGAGAAAGAAGTTACTTATTTCTCGAATTTTCATCGATGTCACATTCAATAACATATTCACGTGCGTACCATTAAACTTTTTTTTCCCCATCTCAACTGGTGACATTAATCTCTTTCGTTATATTCTTATTCGGCAGGCACTATTTAGAAGAAAAAGAAAGCATCTTTAGTGAGCAGACAGAGTGATAATCGGATCAAAAAGCAAAGTTGGGCACTGTACTTCACCTAGCGGAGAACTGTTGAGGTGATGAGGGTCATTCAAAAGCAGGGGACGAGAATGCTTATGCTTCTTTCCAGTCTTACAACCATGACAACAATTCTTATTAGAGTTTTCAGGGAATCTTTACACTTACCCACTTTTGTTTTTTTTTTAAATAGTAATAAAACAACAGGTGATCTGGTATAACCGTGTCACCAGCTGCCACTGCCACTCTATAAATACGCATAGCCCCATGTAATGTACTTACAAGTTACAACAAAGATATTTAGTGAGTTCAAAACACACAGTGGCTTAGAGCTCAAGCATTGAGTGACAATTACACATCAATATCATCATCATCATTAACTAGAAGAAGAGGAAGCAGGTAGAGACAATGGGGGCAAAGAGGTCATCTTCTTCCTCATTTTGCAGCGTGTTCAAGGCATGCTTCTCAAGTGGAGGCAGATATGATGACGAATGGGAAGGAAGTGGGAGAAGCGGGAGAAGGATATTTGCAAGTGATGAAGACAGAGGGCGTAATTGGTTTGCAGAGCCCGGTATTGACGGCAAAGCCTCTGATTTCATTGCCAGATACTACGCCACCCGAGTCACCGACTCCGAGCGCCAATTTGCATCTTGAGAATAATGCTAATGCCCCTCCATCATTGATTTCCATTCTTGCTAGCATTAATACTATTTTAACACCTAAAAATCTCACTCTATCACCATTGGATAGGAAATAGTTCTCACTATCTTCACTTATCCATTATTGCTACCTACTTTTTGGTAGTGAAATAAGAATGTTCTTCTTGCCTATAGCTATTATTTTTATTTTTATTTTATTTTATTTTTTCTTCTCTTTAGTTATCAGAATCAGACCAACTGTAGCTGGTTCCTACCTTACTCCCCTGTCTCTCTCGATTTTTCCAAATGTGATTCAACACTTGTTAGCCAAAATAATGCGGTCATTAATAATGTAAGAATTTGATTCATTGCCGTTGTAGAATATTGTTTCGTCTTACCATCTTATTCTTATCTACTCATCTAATAATATCTATACGGTTTCATTAGAATCTTGTTTCCTTTAGGTTCTTGAATGTGGGTATGAAGTAAGACTGCTATTCATGTAATCATAAACCCACAAATATAAACGGCCATGGTTTCACAATGCAAACGGGCGGGTATGAATGGTGTGACTGTTCAATAATTTGTGGGCATGAGTGTGGTGTATACGTTCTTCCACAAGAGCTGCAATGCGTTTTCAACTTAATTAACTAGTATTGGTTCCATTTCATGTGTTAATTTTGATCTCCTTGATTTTATATGTGATATTTTCTTCTTATTTTTATTTATTTTGAAAATAAAGTTTATATTATTTATTTATTTATTTTTACATCAATGGAATTGTTTGTATCCTAGTCCCATTAAAAGCATATATTATTTCGTTTATTCATGACTAAAATAGGTTTCTTACATTGAAAATATCACAACTTCTTGATGTCAAGTTCAAAATTAAATGAGCTATTGAATGATTTGTTAAACATACAGTGTATGTTGTATAGCCCTGTCAATCTGGAATAACCAATTTCATTGCAAAGCATGAGAGAATGGCGCAACATTAGGCAATAAACAACATGCATGTGTGAGAGAGTGAGCATTGCACACCGCTTGAGAGAGTGAATAGCTTGCCAAGAGAGTGAAGTTTTTTATGATATTTTAGCGGAAATAATTTTTTAATTGTAATAAAAAGTTGGCACCTGATACTTAGAGATAATCCATTTAATTTGAGGGAATAAATATATAAATAGATAGTTTTAGTGAAAAATAACTTTTGTTTGATTGTAATTAGAGGTTATCGCTTGACACTTAGAAGCAATCCATTTAGTTATAGATAATAATTTCAACAAAATTTAGTGAAAATAATTTTTTTTAAACTCTAATCAGGAGTTGCCTAATGGCTTTCCATTTAATTATAAATGATAAATAGATTTTTTGTGGAAATAACTTTTCTGTAATTGTAATTAGAATTTGCCACATGACACTTACAGGTAACTAGCTGTTAGTTATATGAAAAAAAAAATGATAGATAGATCTTAGTGGCAGTAAATTTTGGTGAATTATAATTAGGAATTATCACATGCGACATAGAGATAAATAAATAGAGGTAAGTAACTAGATTTTAGCGAGAATAATTTTCTTTAATTGTAATTAGAAGTCGATATATGGCATATAGAGGTAATCTATTAGTTATGGATGATAGACAAATGGCTTTTAACAGGAATAATCCTTTTAAAAAAAATTAAGAGTTCTCATTTACTTATAAATAATAGATAAATAAATGTTAGTTGGAGTAACTTTTATTTAATAGTAAATAGAGACTATCATATGACATATAAAATAGAGAGACAATCCATTTAATTATGTATAATAGATCAATTTTAGCAAAAATAAATTTCTTTAATCGTAAGTAAGATTTGTCATGTGATGCTAGTCCATTTAGTTGTAAATAATAGATAATGCACTTGGAAAAATAATCTTCTTTTGAGGCACTTGAGAGTTAGCATATTTAATTATAGATGTTAAATTATATATTTTATCTAACTCATATCTTTATAACATATTTTTTAATTATATATTTTTAGATGAGTAAATAGATGAATAAATTCTAGTGAGAATAACTTTTATTTAATTATAATTAGATGCTATTATTTAACATTTTAAAAATCCATTTTCTTTTTTTCCCCCTTCTTTTCTTCTCGCTTTCTTCCCTTCCCTTTCTTTTCTTCCTTCTTTTTTTTCCCCGTTTTTCCTCTCTTCCATCTTGGGCATGGAAACACAACACTTCTTCTTTTTTTTTCTATTTTACTTTTCTTCCTTCTTCTCCCCCTTACCACCACCACAATTGCCGCATCAGCACCACCATTATCACACCACCACTATCGCCCTTGCTCCCTTCCCTTTCTTCGCTTTGTGCTCTCTCTCTCTACCCTCTGTTCTCATTCTCTCTTACTCTAAGAGAGGAGTTAGTAAAGGCCGTGATTTTCGGGTTGTTTTCTCCTTCAAATCTTCCTCATAGAGCGATGGATAAGCGTCAATCTTGCTCTATTTATGTTTTTGAGCTATTTATGATTGTAGTGGAAGATTTGGGTTTTTCTGAACCCTAAGTGTGTAGATTTGGGGCTTTGTATTTTGGGACTAATTGATAGTTAGTTAATATCATTATTAACTCACTAATATTGTGTTTATCATGTTTCTAGTGTTTTAGAGAAACTAAGCATTAACCATTGGATTAGTGGTACTTGGAAGTTGGTTTCTGGTTATTTGGAACCAGCTTTAAGTAAACTTGGCATCTATAATTACCTCTAATATATTCCAATTAATAGAAAACATAAATATAAATTATTTTGGTATGAATTTATGATTTTATGATATGCATTTGATTAGAAAAACTACTCTTGAAACCCATTTTATATGTTAACATAAAGAAGTTAGATTTGAAATTTTGAATGGAAGTGAAACTGAGGCATGCATGTTTGCTATTACTAGTGGGTACTGATATCAAGGAGAATGTTTTATGAACTGCTGAGAGATTTTGATATGAATGTCTCCTATTCTGATATGAGATTTTGCATGTTGGCCAACCTAAAAAGGAAGTTCCAGTGGAAATGGGCTTTTAAAAATTGAGTTTTATTTATTCTATTGATCTTTTGGAAAGTGTTAATGATTATATAAATATTTATGTGAATACTTTTACCCATAAAATAGTTTGCGGAAAAGTCTTTGATAGGATCTATAACTAATGACAGTAGTACACCTTGACTTAATTATTTACGTGTCCACTACACAATGGTGAGTGACGATATTTACATGGCCACTGCATAGTAGTGTGTAACGTTATTTACCTGGCCATCACATAGTGGTGCATACATTTATGGGGTTACAAGAATGAGTAGTCGCCATGATCCTGACATTTATCCTGAGTTTGACTAACCCTTATGTACTTACAAAGCTTTTAAAATGCTATTTATTTTTCTTTTATCCATTATATGATATGGTAATGTTTTAATATGCATCGTAAAGGCTAGCTGTGCTCATCTATTACTGAGTTGCAAAACTCACTTCGTCATTTCCTCTTCTTTTTAGATATAGTGATGCTTCTAAGCTAGTTCCAATCCCTCGGCTCCTAAATATCCAATTTTTGAGTTGGTGAGCCTTCATGGGAAGGGCTATTTTGCATATTGAAACCTATCTTTTAAGTATTGCCTTGTTAAAACTGTTCATAATGTTCCATATGTCACAAGCAGGGTCCTTGGATTATGTTGATGTTTGTGTTTGAGGACTTATGACTTAGTTATGTAGATTATGTTATGGAAGGAATTTGTGAACTTTATTTAGTCTTATATTTTGAACTATGTTTTGGGAAAACCTGTTGCTTAATTTGATATTATGTTTAAACTTAGAATTGGATTTGATTAATCATGGATGTATGAATGGCTTTTGGAATCGAGTTTCAATATTGGTTTTGTAATTGAGGGCGTATTTTGAGAATGCTTGAAGATCAATTAAGTGGTTTTTATCTATGGTTCTTGCAGGTTGTATTTTGTAAATTGGGAAATGTCCAAAAAATAGGGTTGATTCTGGCCACTTTTCTAGAGAGGTTTTCATGTTAGGGATTTGGTGGAATATGTTCTCTATGCATTGATCATGACCTAAGTTGGGTCGTAACAAACACTTAGAAGGAATCGATTTAGTTATATATAAATTAAACTAGGTTTTAGTGAAAACAAATTTTTTAAGTTGTAAACAAAAAGGCCACGTGGCTTTCCATTTTGTTACAAATGATTGATAGATAGATTTTTGTGTAAATAACTTTTATTTAATTGTAATTAGGAGTTGTCATGTGGGCTTTAGAGGTAGTATATTTTATTATAGATACACAGATAGATTTTATAGTTTGAATAATTTTTCTTGAATTGAAATCAGGAATTGCCATATACATATATAGAGGTAATCTATTTAGTTATATATAATAGATAGATTTCAGCAAAAAAAAAATTTTTTAATTGTAATTAGAAGTCTTCACATGAGATATAAAGGTAAATCTATTTAGTTATAGATAATAGACAAATAACTTTAATAAGAATAATATTTTTTAAAAAAATGCTATTAAAAGTCGTCAAGTGTTACTTAAAAGTAACTGTTTAGTTATGAATAATATATAGATAAATGTTGGTGGAAGTGACTGTTGCTTAATTATAATTAGATGTTGTCACATGACACATAGAGCGACATTCCATTCCATTATGGACAATCGATTGGTTTTAGCGAAAATATTTTCCTTTAGTTGTAATTAAAATTTGCAAGGTGAAGTAATGAAAGCTTATTTATTTAAAAAAACACTAAGAGCTCTTAGCAAGAATAATTTTTTTAATTATGATTAGGAGTTAATATATAACACTTAGAGATAGTTATTTAATTATAAATAACAGAATATCAACATACAAAAATTATTCTACACGTGTTATTGAATATTATTTATTAATTAACTAACGAATGATGTTCATTTTTAAGGATATTAATATCTTTTAATTATTTTTAAATTTATTAGAATTATTTTTTATTGACGGATTTAATATGAAACACAAACAATTAGAATACAAGAAAACGGATGCAAAATCCAATGACATTAGTTCAACAAAAGTGAATTAAGTTCTGGGCAAGATTTACTCGTAAAACGAAGGGCTTGAAATCTTGAAAAACTCTTTTTTGGAGAAAGATGTTTAACCACTTCAATTCCGAAAGCATATACAGTACGAAATCGGATACGAAGGATGAGGTCCGCGTATGATATACTGATTCAACCTACAATGTCAGTATTTATTGGCTTCGACGCGACGTTAGTTTCCGAAATTAATAAATAAATAATAAATAACAATCAAGGATGGCGGGATGAGCATGGTAAACTAGCGAAATTTTGAGCGGGACGGATTTTTCTCCATTTACAATTACAAGCTACCACGTGGTAGTTATATCTAATCATATATCTTATTTCATTTTTTGATATAATTGGTCATATTTAAATTCTCATCATTAGTTAAAGTCGCTCTCTTACATTATCAATTTTCTTTTGAACTTGATCAATGACAGAGGTCAAAACATGACCTTTTTACGTTAAAAATTAACTTGAGAGGTTCCACCACCATGTATCACTACTTATTAACTGGGATAATATAGTATAGGTATTAATCCATATCTGGTGTTTCCATAGGATTCGGAGAAATCCTAGGAAGAAAATTCCATTAAGTTATTAGAAAACCCTTGTATCAAAAAATAATTCAATGGCTAGTCTACTAAGAACAATAAGTGATACAGCCGTAAGAAAAACTATGATAATAGTAGATGATCCCCCCTCTACCTCGGATTCTACCACCATAAATCAAGACGAATATCAAAATAAAGAATTAGTAATAGCATATATAGAAAATCTAGCTTCTTTCAATACTTTGAAGTTATTTTCACTATCTGTAAGTGCTCTATCTTCTACTGAATAAACTTTATTCATATTTCAATATATATATGACGTAGGTGGTAGTTCCTCTCAAGTTAATTTTTAACACGAAACGGTCATGTTTTGATCTCTAGTCTCTATCATTGATCAAGTTGAAAAAAAAAGTTGATGATATAAGAGAGAGACTTCAACCAACGATGAAGATTTAAACATGACCAATCATGTCAAAAACTGAAATGAGTGGATCCACTATATATGAATGTCTAAATCCAAACAAATGGATCATTAAGATTAATAATCAAGCTTCAAAACTGCATTTATTACAATTGAATCAGTAATTGGACTTTAACAGTGTTTGATTGGAATGAAATAGGAAGGAAAGAGAGGGGAAAGAAGGAAATTGGGAGGATAAAGAGGATTTCCCTTTGTTTGGTTGTGGGTGGAAATAAGGAAGGAAAGATTAAACAATATAAAAAATGAGATGAGACCCACACAAAACCTTTCCCCCCACTTTTGGACGGAAAACCAAGAAGACAAAAGTAGATATCTCAAATTTCCCATTATATCCCTGTGTTGTTTCCTAATGTGGCTTTTATTATGAGGGTTTTGCTAGGGCACACGTTAAGGTTTTCAAGTAGACATATTTTATTGAAAAAAATAATTTTTTTTAAGTTATCAATACATTTAATATATTACGAGCATCAAAAGTTTTCACTATTGAAAACTTTAAGGACAATGGTTGCCAAACTCTTATTCTAAAATTATGTCAATTAACAATTGGTATAAATGGTTAGCCTATTTTTGACAGAATCAATATATCTCAATAATTGAATTCAACCTAAGTACTGATATATAATTCCACCAGTTTAGTGTACCAAACTTAAATGACACTGTATGATGAACTGAAAATCCGAAAATTTTGCTAATATGGAGAATTCAAAGAATCAGAAACTGCATGCCGATGTGGCAATTCCACAGGAACACAGCACATGCTTCGGCTTTTATAAATAATAAATTTATTAATAAATAATTGGATAAATAGAAAACACATGGTTATCATCTAAGTTCATTTTGAAGTGATCTTAAGAATGTTAGTTATTGGTAACTTTAGCAAAAGATACATGATATCGTAGCGACCCTTTTTAGGTGTACTGGTGGAGGGGTGGGGGATGATCATAGACACTTAGGATTCAAGAATATAGTACAGCTATAATCCGCAATTAGATAAATATTGGAGAAGATGATTCAACATAATTTCTTTCAGCGATGACAACTGACAAGAAACTGAATTCTTATTTTTTTTTCGAGAGAATGCAAGCATATAAAGCGTGCCTTGAAATTTCCTTATGCTTCCGAAGAGAAATCTGTACGGGTACATTGTACGCAGTGCTTCTTTTCATACATAAAATTACGAGTGCTTGTTTACTTATGTGTTTGATCTAAATTTAATTGTGTAAGATTAATCCAATTAACTTATCAGACATATAAGAAACCTTGTGAAATACGGCAATTTGTATTAAAATCAAAAATTAAAACTCTAGCCTGTAGGTCCTCCAAATCACCATAGAAAGGCTTTGGAAAAGATCAAACTAAGAGAAGTAAAATTGAAAAAAAAAAAATGAAAATAGCTTGCATTAATTGAAAAGAATGAATACAAGAAGTAAAGGCTACAAAAACTGTAAAAAGAAATAGCTAGTTGTTTTGAGATTCTCGTGTGTCATTTCTACACATAAGATATCCTATTTATAGTTCATTAGCTAAGCTATGTACATGATCGTAGCCATTCCTACTTTTTAGTAGCTACTCCTCATACCTTCACACGCATTTCTCTAATGTAGCACTATTTCACTTTGCTAAAAATCAAATTGCAAGATTAAAGATTGTTCATATTTTGATGCTGTCCAATTTGATTTCTAGTTGGTATTTTGCCAACATCTAGACTTACAGATGTCCAATTGATTTGTGTGGCATCGGAAAGATTATTCAAAGAGCTTAATTCTAGATCCAAGAGCTAATTAATTCGAGCATCTTGGGGCTCAAAACTAGTTTGGAAGTGTGGGAAGTGGTGTCTGCACGAGTATTAGATTGCTATAGTAGTCCCATGATAGCACCAGTTCATAAAACAACTTTTTTTTTTATTATTTTGGGGTCCATTTTTGACACTGTGATGATATATTATATATACCTATTGAGCCTAGTTTAATGGGATCTTCCACATTGGTTCTAGGGGGCTCTCTCTCTCTCTCTCTCTCTCTCTCTCTCTCTTCATCTCTCAAGGTTTTTAGAGCTTCTAAATCCTTGTTTTGGCTCTTGTTTCGAATTACGATCGTACTCTGTGTTATTTTGATTGTGATCCCCACCTAGGGGGCGTACTTTTCTTCACTTATGCAAGGATGATTGAGATTGCGAAATGTACTTGAGCTTCCAATTTTTAATGCACTTTGTGGTTAGTTTTTCTTTCCTTCTTGTTTATCTCTCTTTAATATTGATTGTGATGAGTTATTGCAATTGTGTTTTTGAGAGCTACTTGATTGTGTGGTTCTTCACATTGCGAGTTGTATGCATAATTAGGATTCCATTAATATTTGGTCAATTGATTGAATTATATCAATTGGGCATCCGTAGCTCCAGATATTGGCAAAACACTAACCAGAGGCCAAATTGGATAGTATCAAAATATCAGTAACTTTTAATTTTGTAACTTGATTTTCACTGAGGCTCTTAAAACTAGTTTTGAGCTAAATACAAAAGTTATAGAGGATTTTTTGAGCTTTCCAAACCATCTTTATTTGTCTCAATTTGACCTCTATAGAGAGATATATGAACTCTAGAATTCTTCTACTTAGCTCCCCAAATTCTCCCAAATTGAACACTGCTCCAAGGTTCATGACCAACATAGGATGTCCCTATAAGCAAATAATACTCACAAAAGATTATTAAAAGTATAGGAAACTTCAAAATATATTTATTCATTAAAATGGTGCAATTAACCATGATTTTACTTAATGATGCATAATGAGGACTAAATTCAAATCAACCAAATGTCAATCAATCTAGCAAACAAATAATACAATATGCCTAGAATTATAGTGGAAAATGTAGGTAGAAAGTAGCATGAGAATGATGGCTGAATTGTGCTTCTAATTTTTTTTTCAATTATGAAAACTAAGCAAAGACTGTCAAGTAATTTTCACTTGAAGGCAGTGGAAAACAAGTGTTAGAAGCTTTAGAAAGTTACTTTCTAAAGTAGCTAAAGAACTAGGAAAAGTTCAGAAACTGTCTCAAAGATATTTTTGAAAGCCATACAACAAAATAGATTAAGTACTAAAAGTAAAAGAGACGAAGAGAGAGAGAAATGTTACTCAAAGGTCTTTACACTGGTTTGGCCAAACAATGCCTACATCCAGTTCTCAACAATTTGTTAATTATCACTAATCAACCACTTTCTCAACCTGAGAGTAAGATATTCTTTGAATAGCCTTCTCAACCTATCTCCAATGAGCAGTTATTCCAATTTACTCTCATTTACAAGTAGTTTTTGTCCTAGTCTCTTCAAACTAGTCTCACTTAATCACTATTGGATCAGGGCACAAAGATAAGTTTTGGGTTGGTACACTTTAACAAATAACACAAGTCTTTCTAAGCATAAAATAGTGTTTGAATGAAAGACCTGAGAGACTTCTTTCTAATTCTTCCTAAGAAGAAAGTATTCGCTAATGAATACAAGAAAGAAGATTTTCTTTACAAAAATTGATTACAAAGAAATAGATGAACTTCAGAAAGTATTAGAAAGTTTCAATGCTTTTTGTGTAAATGTTTTTTTCATATTTCAAGGCTTCATCTTTTTATATTTGGATTTTGAATTGGACTATTGTCCCTTGATTTTACCTCTTCTTGACACGTGTTGATCTTTTTTCTTTTTGGTGTCCTAGGAGCTATCCTCTAAAAGAGTATCTAAGCTGTGTCAAAGTTGTCCTTATTGGTACAAAATCATTGACATTGGTTTCTAAATAGAACTTTAGAAATAGCTTTTACTTTCTAAGTGTGGTTTTTGAACTTTTTCTTCTAGAATATGAGAAATGTCCAAGTATAAAGTTGATGTGTCATTTTCAATACTTTATGAGTCGTTGACTTTATTTGAAATTCAAATTTTCTAAAGTTTTTGTTGACCAAGTGTGGTTCTAATGTCAGCGTGCTTTCCAATTTGGTTCCACACTTTCTGAGCTATTTGTTGATCTTCTAAACTTAACTTCGGGCTTGATATGTAGACAATCTTCAAAGATGGTAGCCAAGATGATTGGTGATGATGATGATATACTTATGATAAATTACTTTCTGTATTGGATATCTCACTTTTTGAATGTGTGAATCACTTTCCAAAGATCCAGACTTAGTTTTTGATGTTGCATACTACTTTCTCATGTCTCTCACTTGTTTTAGCTCACTTTCTGAACAATTTTCCACATCATTAAAATATTGAATATCTTTGAATGAGATTTTAATCATGTCAAAAGATGATATTGTGAAAAATATGTCACAATTTGAACTTATGAAACATGAGAATAGCCCTGTTAAATATCTCAGAAACTCAAGTAAGCTATTAGTCCTCCTTTCAAAATATTTTAACAAAATTTGCTTTATTGTCATTCAAAACATATTCAATGAATGCTTTCCGAAGGGTTCTAGAGCTAATAGAAAAGGGGTGCATAAATGCAACTCATCAATGATGATACCAGCACCTACTCCTCCTTGATGTTTAGATATCTCAAACCGGAGTGTCTAAGGTTCCAAGCCTATTATGGCCTATGGAGCATTTAATGGGTTTTTCACTTCAATACATGGATGTCATGTCACGAAATTAGCTAACACCTGTAACACCCTAAATATTCGACCCAATACTACTAGTACGTACTTAGGCCAAATATTAGTCGTTACTTGCTGGCATGGTTCATCTTCTTGAGAAAATAGACTTAACGAAAATACGAGCCAACTTTTTTTTTTAAATCATTACTTAAAATAGAAGCCGCGCGTAACTTTACGAGTCGGTATCATAGTATTCGGAACGATAACATAGGAATGGCTCCAAACCATAACATCGAACATAACATCAATCATAACTGAAATACCTCATAGATAAAATATGCCTACCCTACAGGGCAGGACTCTTCAAGTACATAGTAACATGAATACGGCAGAAAAACAGAATACATGGAAAAGAACTGGAAAGAAGCATCCCTACCCATGTGCAACCTAAGATGGATAACCTCAACACAAAAGAGGTATCATCCATACTATGTGATGTGCGTGCACTAAGGACTACCCTCCAATCTCCATAGCAGACTCACGGGTACGGAGGAACATAGCCAATCCACGGGTGGAGCTCGGCAGGTGCAGGCATGCCTGCGGATCGAACGTGTCGTCCACGTCGGGGTCGTGGTCCGCACCCAAAGCCCTCCGACGCTGAGTGATCGCTCTCGCCGCCTATCTGCCGCAGAGGCGGAGTGGGGGCAGAGCCCTCATGGTCCATGGGGGAATCCTCTGAAGGGTCCTCCTCTGAGTGCTGCGATGATGGCACGTACTGCGGCGCGTCTGCTGAACCGGCAGAGTGGGTCCGCAAGTTCCTCTCATGTCGTGGCCGTGCATGCTCAAAGATCGCGGGGTCACCATAGGGGGATGCTGGGGAGAAGCGATAACTGTACAAGGGGTGTGCGAATGGCCGTCCTAGAAACATGAAGATGTGCACAGTACACCGGCCCTCAAAATGAAATGACCCATGCTCCGGGTCATGGTGGATCTCCCACCGTGGCGTGTCAATGAATAGGACGAAGGTCGCCATCTCGCTCTGAAGACGTAATGGAAAGGAAAAGATAGAGGGAGTGAGATTCTTACTAAAGAAACTCAGTAGGGTTTTCCTTCTATCCTAGGTGTCATCATATACGTCTCCAGGAATCTCGGGTTTATTTATAAAATAATTGGACATCCGTAGGTTCAGTTATGAGTTTTCCAACATCTCATTTTCCGAGAATCCGTTCTTTTTATCATGGAACTTGTGTTACATAGGCTTTTATACTAACGTCATAGACATAAATCATGTAGCTTGGTACGTAGAACGTAAATCATATAACTGGTACATGGAACGTAAACCATATAACTGGTACATGGAACATAAATCATATAACTGGTACATGGAACATAAATCATATAACTGGTTTACTTGGAACATAAATCATATAACTGGTACATGGAACATAAATCATATAACTGGTACATGGAACATAAATCATATAACTGGTTTACTTAGGTGACATAAGAACCTTTACTTAACTGGGCCGCCCTAATATTTCTCCCTTTTGAGAAAACTCTAGGTTATGAGCTCATACCACGCTAGTCGTCACTAGCATCTAGACTTTATCCATTTGGATAAGTCAACTTCCCGACTTTAAGTACGGGTTTAGGGGGCTAGAATCACGTTGTCCCCACCCTTAATTCGGTGGTTTCAAAGGATTGCATTCTGATGTTCTAAGTCATCCTAAGTTTAACATGTTTCTTTAAGATGCCACATAACTAATGCATAACACATAATTACTACCTCGGCATCTTTAAGTCCTTTTTAAAGAATAATAATAACATGTTAGTACACGCTATCACATAGGGATAATAGTTAACATGGCACCATACACGTCATGAGCTAACACATCAATTCATCATCAAACTTAGAGGCGCATAATCATCCCTTAAGGTAAAAATCCCTAAATCGGGTAACCTCAAACTTTCCCATTACTTTCTAGTATTTTTATGGGATTGATTAACCTCATTACCATAATCCATTAGGTTCTAAATCCTAATTAATTATGGTTGGACAGCTTTATGTAGTTGTTCATATTTGATGAATTACGTGTTCTAGAAAATGCGTTTTAAGCCTTTTCTTGCATCCGACTTTTTCTATGGTGCAATAATTAATACCTAAGCCAATTATGAGTCACTCCCACACATCTAGACATAATCTAATGTGATTCTAAATATTTTATCAAGGCTGGGCAGAAACTCATTTTGCCATTCTTTATAGTTCTAGAATTCACACATTAAGCAAACAAAGTCACTAACAATGCTTTAACGAGTCTAGAACAATTATCACATACTTGGCAAGGTATTACAACATATTTAGACCACCCAAAATAGAATTTAAGGTGCTGGAGTTATTAAGGCAGAACCGAAATCCTTAAGGCATAAAATCATGAGAAAAACCTTTCTTTCAACCATATAACTTGCTAGTTTCTCTTGGAACCTTTTTGGGACTTCAAGACTATGTAAGATCAAAGTTTATTTTGCCAAAACTCATCATGGAACACCAAGGGCAGCAGCCGTTTCGACTTGCTCTTGGCAAGGATTTAAAACTTAAAAACATGTTTAAAACCTTGGTTAAATGCATCAAAGCTTAGAAAAATTCTAAGACATGCATTATAGGCCCTTGTAGTTAAATGAAACTCATCCTAGAGCCATTTACACCACATGGCCGAATGATGTTCAAGGAGATACCTCCTTGATTTAATTCTTTTCTTAAGATGAAATGGGCAAGTCTTTGAGCTCTAAAGTTTCAAGTGATGACATAGAATAAACGTGCTATGCATTTCATTTTATAGTCCTTTAGAAAATAAAGTGATAGCACAAAGTAAAAGATGAAATGCATCTCCATTCTTATTCTTAGAGTTTAGTGATGACTTGAAATATAAAATGACATGCAAAGCTTGAAACATAAACGTGCATTGTGCAAGTTCATTCATTATCTTGGGTCTTAGTGATGGCATAAGAAATAAACGTGCTAATGCAAAGCATAAACGTAAACGTGGATGCAACTTCTTTTATATCTTGTTTAGAGCTCTTGCAAGACTTTAAAGGAAACAAAGTTTCAACCCATAACTCATCCTCACAAGAAGAGAAAATACTAGTGTTGCTAAGTTGTATAAAAGAAAACCATATCCTCAAAGTCCATGAGGTGGGCGAATCCTCATCATGAGGAAACAACCTTATTTTTGAACTCTAGGGACCAAGATCTTGGTGATTCAAACACCAACATCTCAAGTCCTCATCATTGAGTATTTTTGCAATGCTCTACATTTATTAACAACACAAACTCATGACCAACATAAAGGAAAGAAACCGAAACATACTTGGCCTAGAAACCAAATTTATGCTCTAGAGTTTTGTTCATGTGACATACATCAACATGAAGCCCTCATCATCAAGCTACCATTTTTCTAAGTCCCAAAGGCCTTCAAGGCCGAAAACTCAAGGGAAAAGAAATGAGGTTTTCAAGGTTCAAGAGAAACATAACTATGTCTTGAGCAAAACTTGAAAATAGTAAACTTATTTTTTTAGAAAACTCAAGCTTTAGAGGTTGTTCATGTGACAAACATCATCACACAACTCTCATCATCAAGCTTCTCATATTTCAAGTCCAAGAGGCCTTCATGGCCGAAAACTAACAAAAAGAAAAGGAAAGTTTCAAGGCATCAAAGAAACATAACTCATTCTTGACCAAGACTTGAAAAGAGAAACCTTTCTTGGAAAAACTCAAACTTTAGAGTTTGATCATGTGGCAAAGGCCAACATGAAGTGCTCATTATAAAGCTACCATTTTTCCAAGCTCTTTAAGCCTTCATGGCCGAAAACATCAAGGAACAAAAGCTCAAAAAGAGTTTTCATGAAAAACATAGCCTTGTCTTAACCAAGACATGAAAAAGATGAAACTTTTCTCAAACAAAACTCAAGCTTTAGAGGTCTCATGTTAGGATGAACACATGGTCATCCCAAAAGAACACTCATCATCAAGCTTTCCTCATTTTGGTCTTGAGGCCGAAAATGAAGAGGAAGAGAAAAGAAGAAACCGAAAATGTTTGAGAGAAAAACTTGCTAACAACACAACTTTCAAACAAGATAAACATTGATCATGAGAGTAAAAGAAAGCATTCTTGAAGAGCTCCCTACCTTAGAGTTTGAGATTTGAGAGGAAGTGAAGAAGATGAAGAGGTTGGAGAGGATGAGCTCTTGATCTTGAGAGAAAGAAACTCAAAGTGCTCTAACTCAAAGCTTTAGTGAAATGAACAAAGGTGCTTCAAGTTCCCTAAGCTACCTATTTATAGAGAAGTGAAATGAATTGAATATTGGAGGCCTTTTGGGGGGAGAATTTCGGCCACCTTTTCAGCCACATGAGGGAGGAAAAATCTTGTTCAAAGCATGGTGTAAAGTCATTCAAAGCATGGTGAAAAGTCTAGCTATGCATGTCCTAAAGTATGGCTAGCATGTACCTTATTTTCAAACCTTTAAAAATGCATAAAAACTTAAAATTTTGGGCTGCAAAATCTGAAGAGAAACCATGCTTCTCATGCCCAAAAAGAGGAGAAAATTTTCTAGACTTAAATTCCAAAGCATAGGTAATGTGTTGTAAGACATGTTGTCTTGAAAAAGTTTGATAGAAAGCTTGAATGACCACAAAAATAAATCATTCTTTTTGAATTTGAAAGACATAATTTAATTCATTTTAGAAATGAATTGAAAACCTTGATTGACCATATAAAATATTCTTTGAGTCTTGAGTGACAATTTTTCTTGAAAGTTGATCATTGATTGAAAGTGTTCAAGACACATGTCACAAGATAGCTTGAACACATAGACTAATTTTTTTGATGATTTCTAGAGAAAATGGCGCCATTCTTGGCAGCCTTGGGGAGGAGAAATATCTCCTTAAACCATGTTCTAGAAGTGTGTTTTGGTGTGACATAGATTAGGTTTAGGATTAAAAATTGCTAAGTAGGTACTTAGGTGCACTAATAGGTTAATTAAAACCATAAATCCCTAGGTTTAGAGGTGGTCTAGAAGGATTAGGGAGTCAACACCTCTAGGACTAGTGATGTGAGTGTGACAACTTGTCTCAAAAAGAAAAGTTGATGTGAATAGTGAAAACACTATTTGACACTATTCACATATTCTTTTTCCTTTTTAAAGAATAAGACTAGGATGAGATTTGAATTTTCCCTAAGAATTTTAGGTTCCAGTTAATTCTAAATGATGGTTTTGGCTCTAGATTAATTATGAAAATTAATTAACCTTTAATTAGAGCCTAATATTGCTTAGGTTTGGAGTTAAATGGCTCATTAAGCCGAAAATGAAATATGCAGGGGCAAAACCGTAATTTTTATCAAAAGTTGCCCGGGATCTCCGGGACTTAAACCAACATAGTTTATGCCTTAAAATCATGGTTTTGAACCTCAGAACAAAGTCCGGGTCAAAACGGAACTTAATCTCGCTTTAATTACATGTGGGTATTTTGGTCATTTACGCGCAGAAATCTCAGAAATGAGGTTTTCCCGCTTTGTTAGGCACTCATGCTCATACAATCCCCTTCATATAACATATGAACCCTATGAGGATGGCCAAAGTCGGCCGCCCTCGTGTTTCGGGTAAAAATGACCTCAGGGGCAATTTGGTCATTATGAAAGTTTAGCGAAAATTGGGGCGTTACAACACCAGCCTGTCATGGCTCTTAATGGGACATATTTTAGCATTAAAGTGCTTAATATCAAAGCCTTTTTCATCAGTTGTCCTTGTAATATTGGCCTATTTAATTAGTGCTTGACTATGTCTACTTTGCATATCACCATGACCTCCCTTGGTAGCAAATAATACTCTAGCTTTGTGCATGCATGAGTAGAGATAAGCACAACTTCTTAATGGGAGTGTACCCTGTTTCTGCATCATTTAGTAGCCTACTCAAGTAGTACATAGCCCACTCAATATCATCTCTTGAGAGACTGATATATATAATAGGGGTTTTTCCAAAGCACAAAATGAGATAAAACTCCTTCTCCTTGCCTAGTTGTGGCCTTGAAGAGATGGTGAGGATAGGTTGTGTTTTCAATGGAAATGGATGGATTATGGGGTTAGTGTTGTGTTTAAAGAGTGAATGAAGATGTAAATATGGTAAGAATATGTAGCTGGAGCTTGATTTTCTTTGAAAAATGGTGACTTAGAAAAAAGAAGAAGAGAATATTAGAAGAAAGAGGTGAAAACATTTTTTTAAGCCAAACTTGGAGACCAAGTCTTTCCAAAAAGAAAAAAGAAAAAAGAAAAATGCAAGTGAGAAGGTGTATGAAGGATTAGGGTATGAGGTGTGTTAGATATTTTTGACAAAAAATGAGAGAGGAAATACGGAGGGGGTCAACTTACATATAGGGCAAGGGGTCATTTTTGTATCTTTCTACAAGTAGGAATTAGGGTTAGAGGTAGTATAGAGTTTCTAGAATGATTAGGATTCAAAATAATCACTTAGGTAGAGTTTATTTACTGTCTCCAAGATAAAAACACAAAGACACTGGAAACACAAACTTATTTGGTGGTGGAAACAGAAACAAGGAACAGAAAAACATAAAATTTCTATACCTCCAAAATGTGGGGACACTGGGGACAGGATACGAAGACAGAAATTTAATATTTTTGTCTTCCCATAATACCCCTATACATATTTATTATTTGTCTCTGTTTCCACTATCTCTGATTTTTGTCCCTGTTCCTGTATTTCTACTCTAGGATAGTAAACAAACGCTACCTTAAAGACATTCAATCTTGATCCAAGGGCTACGATTTAATCTTGAATGCATCAATATGTTTAATCCATGCTAATTGGCAATATTTAGGACTAAGCAAGCAAAAATAGTGAAGGAAATGCACTCTTAAGTGCTATTTCGTCTTTTTGTGCCACATCACCATATACTCTGAAGCTCTAATATGTAATTAAATGTATTTAGCAATTCTAATCACACAACTCACTTCAATTAATTATTTTAATCCAAGATTAATAAATAAAATAAAATAACCTTTATTTTGAGTATAATATTAACTATATTTCCTTAATTACTTTGATTAAACTTAATTACTACTAATCAGGGAAAATGGTAATTTCACATAAATTTTTGCCAGAACCTCTCAAATCACATATAATCATCACATATCCACATAAGAACACATATCTAATCCTAGGGTGATGACCGGCTTTGATCTTACTTCATTTCTGAGAAAATTACGTCAGAGGTATTTTAGTAATTTTACCCAAAAACACCGAAATTTTGATTTTTGCATCCAAAAGCCTATTAAACACTTCTAATACCTTTCAAACATTAAACAAACCATCTGAGATTGTCCAAACAATGTCATTCTCAAAATTTACATAGAAATAACCTTAGCGGCATTTTGGTCATTTTGTATAAATAGTAAAAATCGGAGTGTTACAAATTTTAAATGTAAAGATAAGATTGTAAATTGTATACTAGGCTCTTTAAGCCTTAATGATCTTATGTGTAATACCACATCAAGAACTAACTTTCCAAGAATGCAAGGAATGAGATAAAGAGAAATGAAATTTGTACTTATAATTAGAGCTGGGTATATGGATCGCAATCCACGGACCAACCTGTTTAACTCGCAATCCGCATGAAAATAGACCAAAAAATTTTTAGTTCACCAACCCGCAGACTTTTCTGATCCGCACCACTTAACCCGCGGGGTTCGCGGACCAACTCGCTAGCTCGCATAAGTGAGAGAATACTTCCATTTATGATATTTATTTATGTTCTTGTTGGATGGACTTTGGTGAGTTAGTTTATTCTATTATTTTTTGTACTTGTATTTGGTAAAATATACTATATAAATATAAATATATACTATAGGGTATAAAAAAAATATGAAAGAAAAAAGGGGATTATATGGGCTGGTTCGTGGGCTGGTTATGCGGACCGGTCCGTTGGTCTACGGACTTATGCGGGGCGGACACAGACCACCCTAAAGCCTAATCCATTTATTAAACAGACCGGTCTGGTCCAACCGGTTTAATTGTGATCCGTCGTGGACTCGGCTAAATGAACCGGACCGGTCTGCATATCCACCTCTACTTATAATGTGGACTCATTAGGAATTTGATCACTATGAGTGATAGATACAAAATTAATTAGATAGAAAAAGAAAAGATTATGCACCCACTATTTTTTATCTATCTTTCTCCTAATAAGTCCTATATACACACACACACACACACACACACACACACATGGGCGACGACGTTAGTGAAATGAGTGGTTTGTTATGAGAGTAAAAAAAGTAAATCTGGCCGTATAATTATCATGATTGAAAGTTAATTAATAGTAATTAGTAATCACATGATCATTTAAAAATGTCATATGACTTTAAGTCTTAGTCTTGACCAATCACATAAGATCAAAAAACACATTTACTTTTCTCGCTTTTACAGTACACCACCCTTCTCACTTAAGTCGTTGGCTATATATATGTCATTCATCTTATAATTATGTTACTTGACACAAAAAAAAAGTGTCTATAGACACTCACCCAAATCTAAAAGTGGAGAACAAGGTAGAAGGTATAGTGGTAAAATGAGGTCTCTCACATAATTTAAGAATAGTAGATTGGGTGTCTATACGAAATACAAGATAAAGGGTTCTAAAAAAACATTTCTCATCCATGTTAACACACACACTCACACATATATATTTGGCGACTTAAACATATATTAAGTTACCATTAAACATTTTTTTCTTTTATCTCAACTAATTAATTGGATCGAACTCTTTCAAGAATGTCAGTAGCTTACACGTCAAAAAAAAAAAAAAGGGAAAAAATGTTAATAGCTTAGGCATACTATTCTTATTCCGCAGGCCTTGTCTATAAGAAAACGAAGGCATCTTTGGTGAGGAGACAAAACAAAACAAAAAGGGCAAAGTCGGGCCCTGTATCATCAAGGGGAGAACCGTCGCGCGTGAATGCAAAAGTAGAGGACGAGAACGCTTATGCTTCTTTCCAGTTTTACAATGATGACAACCGTTCTTATCAGTGTTTTCGGGGAATCTTATCTTTACCTTCTTTTTCGTTCAAAAACAAAAAAAGCAGGTTATCTAGTATAACCATTTGAGCTACCCCACTCTATAAATACGCATAACTCCATGCATGCAACTTATCACCAAGATACACATAGAGTTCCAGCACAGCAGCTTAGAGTCGAGACGATCATCATCGAAAGAAGCATAAGACAATGGGAGCTAATAAGAGGTCATCTTCTTATTCATTTTGCAGCGTATTCAAGGCTTGTTTCTCAGGTGGAGGCCAATATGATGACGAATGGGAAGGCACTGGAAGAAGCGGCAGAAGAATATTTGCAAGTGATGAAGACAGAGGGCAATATTGGTTCGCAGAGCCCGGTATTGACAGGAAAGCCTCTGATTTCATCGCCAGATACTATGCCACCCGAGTCACTGACTCTGAACGCCAATTTGCATCTTGAGATCAGTAACACCCTTCTTCAATCCAATGCTTGCTTTCCAATCTTGCCACCAGTTGCTATTATCAGAACAATAATGGTTGGTTCTTGATCCTCTCCTTCAGTCCCCCCAACACCCCAAATGCAAATTGGCAGATCTAGTGATGTCATTAGGGTGTGCATCCAAAACGTGTTAGCTGAAATAATGTGGTCATTAATAATGTAAGTCGTTATTAGAATCTAGTTTCGTTTTACCGTCACATATATCATCTCTCCTTCCAATAATTACATCGATTCTTATTTTCTCCTTTTTTTTTTTTTGGACCTTCCCCGGAGTAGGATACGAGAGTGTTTACCATCATAATCATGATATAAAAGCTTGAGCATAGTTAACTTGAAATATTCTATGAAATATAAAGATAGGAGGTGAACTCTAATCCGCAGAAAATTATGGTGCATGCTACTCTATTGAGAAAACATGCTGACATTGGCTCCAATATTTCCGTTCCGACCCCTTTGAATCCGACCAGTGGTTTGAACTCTGCTGCAACTGCGTTAGATCGTAACTGTGGTGTTAGAAAACAGAGTACTTTGCAAAACAAATATGGCTCTTAAGTTTACTAACAATGGGTACAGTCTACTGTCCTATTGCGCCAAGTGCTATGACTGTTGCCAATGGTTGTGTCTCTAGCAAGAGATATGTTTAGCAGTCATTTTGTTTAAGAGCAACATCTATATATGTGTGGTGGTTCTTCTGTCATAATCCACACAGATAGACAATCCGAGAATTCTCTTCTTCGGATATGTTTTGCGAGAAGTCTTCGAATTTTCTCTCCCAAGAATTCATCAAGATGCTTGGATTAATCCTAGGGTGGACTATGGTAAACCCGTGAGCAATTATTAGGGGTTATTAACACCTCAATGACAGAGTGATATCTAATCTTGTTTCAAGCCTATAATAAAGATTCCATCAATTTCTCATTCTCCTTCCATTAGCATGTTCTATGCACATTGATGTAAATCGACCGCAATGTATTTGCATAGGGACCGCAACAGGTACAATGGATTCCATTTCAAATTGGAAACACGGAAAAATTTCACCCTTCACTATCTGTAGTGTGTCACAATATATGTACGCATTATCCACAACTGCAGTAACTATAACCACAACTGCAACCATAATTGCAATTTTAAATACTGAATATGACTATTATATGAAAAATTGGCTTGCTCTGATGAATTTAAATAAGAATAAAAAAGTTTATGCGGCCGTTGAACAGCTCATGTGCACCGTTTATAGTTGATCAAGAGATGGATATAGATCTTTTCCTATTATTAGCACACAAATTTAATCTCGTCAAAAACATTTTGATATATATATATATATATATATAGGGGCATATCGTATAAGGGGAGTGATTTATTGTAAAAGTGGAATTGGATGAGTGAATCTTGATTATTGAATCTTACATGAACGGTCAAGAGTAAAACATAAATTCATGTCAACCAATTGCTTTTACTTCCATTTTTTTACACTGGACTTTCAATGGTAGTTTTAAAAATTTATCTTTCCAATTTTATCCCAACTCATCAGCTATATATTATAATATATAATATAATTTTAAGTTTATTATCAGTTCAACTTTTTTATATTGTAATCTAGTTATATTATTTAAATTATAGGATTTTTGAATTTAGGTGAAGTCAACAATATTTACTTTTATGACAATATGTAATGAGGTAATAGTGTAACCTTTTTGTTTTTACATTATTAATATATTGAGTAAACCTCCAAACTAGTCTCTGACAATATCGACATCAAACAACTTGGTCTCTGACAAAAAAAAGTACCTAGTTGGTCATTGATAATGTAAAAAGTTAAATGCTTAATGGTTCCTATCATTAAGTCTAACAGCCTTGCATATCTAATAAAGATTAGTAAAGACTTCACCCCCTAAATTACTTCTCTAGTCCCACCCACTCATCACACTCCCTTTGTCCCTTACCCCCTGCACCTCTACCCCCACCCCTACCAACACCATCATCATCTTCATTCCCCACTCCATGAAAGTTCATCTTTCAATTTTCTAGATAAAAGACAATAAAATCCATAATTCATATGACCATCATAAACACCCACAAAGAAGTAACACAAATTGAAGTAGGCAAACATTATCGCGGCACATGAGTAGATGACGTAGTGTGGCAGCTCGACGGTGGATTTGTGCAATAATACAGAGGTGCATGTTGATCCCGATGGCTTCATGTGGCTATGGAGAAGGATGATGGTGGCACAATCGGAAACGACGAAGGTCACAGTGACGAAGGAAGAGACCATGGCGTAACTCACGGCAAGGGTGTGGGTGCAGAGGCTATGCAGTGGTTTGAGGCACGATAGCAATGAGGACGGAGAACCATGGGTTGTGACACTATTCTTTCTCACTCTTCCTTTTACGTTTTTTGGTTGGATTTTTTTTTTTGTGATGATGGAGAAAGGATTGTAATGTATTTTGATAATTTTTTATTTAAGGGCTTGGGGTTTGCTGGCTATGGATTTTTTATTTATGGTTTGGCTATGATTCTAATTAGATGAAGATTGAGTTTTTTTGTTGTGATTTGTTTTTTTCTTATTTATTTGGGGATTGTATTTATGATGTATTTGATTTAATTATTTCTGTGTTTGCTGGGTTTGGCTTGAGGATTTTGGGGATAGGAATGGTTTTTTGATAAGGGTGATGGAGTTGATGATTGGTTCTTGATGATGTTATTGTTGTTGTGGTTGTTTCGCAGGGGAAGGGAGGAGTTCCTTGCTTCGAGGGCAATGGAGTTAATGATGGGTTCTTGATCATGATGCTGTTGTTGATGTAACTCTCCTCATTTTTGTGTCCAGCTACTTCTATTTTTCTTTGCCCAAAAAATGATGGTGGTGGCAGTGACAATGGAGGTGGAGGTGGTAGGGGTGAAGATTGTTAGCTCCAAAACCCTTTGCACTTGTTTATTTTGAATGACAACAAAGCCAATTTAAAGAAAATGCTTTGAAGAACGACTGATGTCTCTATTGAGTTTCTTGTAAGATTATAATAGGTTTCTATTATTTAGCAAGAGTAAGCCTTACTCAAATGAGAATATATTTTACTATACATGTGTAAACATGTTTATCTCACGAGATTCGAATTGAAATAGAAGTGAAATTATACTCTTATTCAAGCACTTAATAGCTAACAATAAGAAGAAGATTTCAACGCCACAAGAAACCAGGTTTTGAGACTTCAGAAAGTAGCACAAGACATCAGAAAGTACACTTAAGATGAAGAAATTAACTTATGTCCAAGAGCAACGTGTTACTTAATCTTCAATCATCTCTATCGCAAAGAATCGTCAGTAAAAAGATTAGATTGAAGATAAAAAAAAGTGAAGGATTCATTGAGGACTGATTATGGCATCAGAAAGCTCACCTGTGAGTAGAGCACAGAATGCTACAAGAAAATGAGGGAAATTTGAATTTTGAATTTCAAATATTCAAGTCAAACCAAGTTTCAAATTAGTACGCCATCTCTTCTACCTGATTGATCAATCACCCTGGCTTCACAAAGGAAGAGTTCATAAAGCATCTTTAGAAAATATAAAAGTAGTTTCTAAAGGAAGATTAGAAAACTCAACATTACAATGGCTTCTACAACCGATGTGACAGATCTGTCAATCTCTCTTCTAGCTGTTCCTTCCAAGACACAAATGGATGATCTACATGTGTCACTTGGAGATCAGATCAACAGTCATAAAGGAAAAATCGCTATATATGGAGATGTTGTGCTTAAAATTATGGGAGAATTTTGAAGATTCAAGAGAGGAAACTCTGCCAAAATTTCTTTCCACTTCCTGGAATATTCAATATTTATCATGTAATTAGTTTTAATCCTTGAAGTGTAAGAAAATCTCCCTTCTACATTCTTAATTACACTTATGCTCTTCCTAGGGAAGAAGTGATAGAGGAAATCATTCAAGTTTTCCCAAGAACTTTTCATGTATATGTTAAGGAAACTTGAGTGTAAGTTAATTTGAGTGACAACCCAAACTCTTAACCTTTGTATCCTCTATTTGGTAGTGATCGCTCTAAGATAACTTGGAAAGGCTACTGTAAAACTACTTGCAATGCAAAAGTAAGATGTTATTATTGATCACGGTTTAGCTTGAAGAGGCTAGTCAAAGACTACTTTTAACGTGACAGTAGAGGTTGCTACTGGTCACGGGTTAGACTCTTAGAGGCCAATGTCAAGATTACTTTCAACGTGATAGTAGAGATTGCTACTAATGACGGATTAGCTTGGAGAGGCTAGTAAAATACTATTCAAGTTTGATTGGAGAGGCTAGTACAATACTACCCATGTTAGCTTGGAGGGGTTAGTACAATACTACTGAGTTTAGCCAGAAAAGGCTAGTAAATGAATGCTCAACCTGTGACAGTTTCTGAGTTTGTCTACTGGCACAATTGAAAGCTTGGGAAGACTAATATAAAGACTATCCAATTTACTTTCTGAGTTTGAGAAAGTAGTAGTAATGAAACCTCAACAATTATTGAGTACTGGATATAGACAGTTCGGCCAAACCAGCATATAATCCTTTCTGTCTGTCCATTCTTTCTCTGATCTCCTTTATATTTTTTCGTTATACTCTATATTTATTCATATGCTGATGTATCTTTCTCGTCATTCTATTATTCCTTTTAATTATGAACGTTTTATTTAACAAGATTCAAAAATATTCTTTCTGAAGTTACTAACTATGTTTCGCTGCACTACAAGTTTTACACTTGATATTCCTGGCTTTAAGATGTTTTAGAAAATGCGAAAAGAAACAATGGATGATTCAACCCCCCTTTCTCGTGCATATTTCCACCTTCAAAGATAAGGATAGAGGTAATCAACTTGAGGGACAAAGGGAATGTGTTGATTGGATGGGTGGGGGCTGAGAAGTAATTTAGGGGGTAGAGTCTTTACTAATCTTGATTAGAAGTGCCACATAAGCAAATCTACTAGACTTAACGATAGAGATCACTAAGTGTCTGACTTTTGATATTGTCAAAGACCAATTAAGTATGTACTTTCTTTTTGTCAAGAACCAGGTTGGCCAATGCTGAAATTGTCAAAAACCAATTTGGAGATTTAATTTAAAATTAAGTTCATTGTTATAAGAATCAAATACTTAGAATAAAAATATATAATAGATATCTGTACATTGATTTAATAACTATAAATTAAAATAATTTTGATTTAACTATTTTATTGCCAAATGCATATCTTAGAATTAAAGAGGATAATTTGAATAAAGTACTATTATATTTGTTTCCTTTTTATATAATTATATATTCAAAAGAGATTTTAATCAATACTGTTTTTTACAATATTCATTTTATTAAAATTACTTCTCAAATCAACCTACCAACATAAATTATTTTAACTTAAAATTTATTCTAATAAAATTATTTCTGTAAATGCGGAACGACACAATCACTTAAGGTCTTGCTGTCTCCCTCCTATTCAGCTTTCTTATTCATATAATATTCCTTGGTCCTTCTATTCGAGTTAAAAAAAAAAGAATATTCTAACGTCATATTGAAATAAATAATACATTTAAAACTAGATAAATTAGATAAGTACATAAAGAAATTTCTATTTATATTTTGTGCTTCAATTACATAATCTTGTAGATGTTCCTCGATGACTAAGCTATGAATACCGCATATATATCCATTGCTAGTTTAAAAATAATAATAATAATAATAAAGAAAATAAAAATTCCTTTAAATCATAAATGCTTATTAAAGGAACGCACCCAATATGTTACCACAAAACGTGATACATTATCATTACATAACGTCACGGATCTTGAAACGTCAATTAGTGATTTTTTTCATGAAGATTAACATTTGGATTAAATTGAAACAAAAATTATTCTTTCAAGAAAAAATATATAACTTTTTGTCATTCATCTTTATTTGATTTTTTAATTGACTTTTCTTTAATTATTTTTCTAATTATAAGCATTTCTTCTTTCTTTCCAAAATCTGATGAGTAAAATTTCTAAACCCTAAAAGTTTATGCAAAAATTGCATATTAGAAATAACAATATTATCTCTAATATATAAAATCCGAAAAAAGTTACCATTAACCTTGGATATACTATACGCAGATTTTAGATTTTAATATAAACAAGTACAAAAAGTATAAAATGCTTATATAAATTAATGATACCATACTTGTACTTCCATTTAAAATAAAATTACTTTTAGGTGCTACAAAATTATTTTAGATATATATAATTTCTACACAATTTTTAATATATACTTTTTATCAGTAAAGTGGAGAGGGGCTATTACCACGCTGAAACGTCTATTGTCACTTCCACATTAATAGTTTTTATTTCATTCTCTCAAAAATACTCTTTTTGTTTATTTTTTAGTGGAACCTATTTACTTTTCTTTGTTAACTAAAATAATACTTTGATATTAGTTGTATCATCAATTATAATTTTATCTAAATTTATTGTTGTTAATTTAATTAATAATTGATTCAATTTTAAAATTCGTTACAACTAATATCGTTTTTAAACCTTTGTAATAACTATCAAACATTATAATTGTTTCGAATTAACTTACATGTATTTACGACTTAAATCATTTTATTGAAATATTTTAAATACAATAATTACTTAAATATGTAATAATGAACTAATATTTAAAAATTAATAACAATAACAAGTCGAATGAATAATAATAACACTTACTAAATTATTATGTACAACACATATATTGGTATTTTTTTTATCTAGTATTATATAATATAAAAATTATTAAATAAATACATGATACTAATATTTGTCATATCCAAAATAAGGGGATGTTTAGATGAGATTTTTTGGAGTGAAAATCACTTTTTTCCACAAAAGCAAAAATTATTTTCATATATTTGAATAATTTTTTAAAATTATATATATATATATATATATATATATATATATGATGTATAATATATTTTGTTAATACACACTATTATGGTTATTCATTTTTATTTGATATTTTCTTAAGAAAGTATTGCTTAAATAGTTATTAATCAAGATTTTTTAAAAAATAATAATTAGTAATTAGATCATAGAATTGTAATGAATAAATTAATTATCACCTTCAGTAGCAGTAGTTTATAATGATTTTATATTTGTTAAATTACTTTTTAATTACAAGTAAAGAAAGAAGGCCATTTTAGAGATATCAAATAAAGGCACTGAAGTGGAAGTGACAATAGACATTTAGGAATTGCATAAAGCACTGTGTTTATTAATGAGATTGGTTGAAATATATAAAAATTTAGTTTAAATTAAGTTACGTAATTTGAAATTGATAAAATTATTTCACGTTGTTTAAAAATAACAAGCAAGTAACCTGAGGCTGTGATTAAGTGGAAAAGACTCATTTACCCTTAACCAAATGTCAGGAGTTCGATCCTTAACTTTGAATATAAAAAAGCCTTAAATCTCCAAGTCAGCTTTCCCATCCTTTGAGGTTCCTACAAGTCAGTGCGGATTAGTAACCGTGATCGATGGTGGATACCTTGGCCGTGAAACCAAAAAAACATAACAAGCAAGTGGGAAATATTTTATTTGATTATAAGAAACTTAAAATAAAATAAATAATTCATATTTGTTATAAATCAAATATTTTATGGATATTCGATATTATTCTTAATGATTGATTAGAATTTTATTTATTATCCGTTAATATGATTCTGTAAATCATTCCAGTTCTATTGTATTCTATGGTATATAAATAGAGACCAAAAGTGATATTGCTAGACATAGAAAGAAATAAAGTCTCTCTTATTTTCTGATCACTTCTTCTTTTCTCCATCTATTATTTTATAGCCTGTTATTAGCACGACTTTGCTCATTTTTTTTTCTCCCCATGATAAGATTACCAATATGAATTAACACATTGATTAGTAATAAATTTTCTCAAATTTGTTCTAAAAAAGTAGTAATATATCTAATGCATTGATTATATATGTTTACATTACCAGTCACATTGATTAACAAATTATACATTTACTTTTATTTCTATATTAAATGGATATTATCTCACTATTAATTGCACGCTATGATTTTATTATGTACCATTTGCATATTATACTTATATTGCTCTTTAATTTTGAATGTATTATAATCTTGTGTCATAATTAATTCTTCTTTCATTATTTTTTTCTTTTTCTTTGCAATACCATTCCCTAAAGTAAATGGTAATTATTCCCAAAAGTGAATAATACATATATCCAAAATAAAAAAAATAAAAGATAATGATTCCTTGAAGTGAATAGATTATTTCTCCACTTATAAAGATATTTATATATTCCTAGAAGTAAATTATTCCCTGAAATGAATATATCAAAAATCATTCCCTGAAAAGAATGAATTTCACCAATCGCATTATCTAAAGTGTGTAACGGTATAATCTAAAGTGAATTATTACATTCTTTTGGGTGGTGCATTTAAATTTTACATGCCCCGAAGTGAATGTAAGGATAAATTTTAAATATTTATAATTGATGGATTTTATAATTTTGGGTAGTTATAATTTAATGCTCATACTATTTGGAAGCAAATATATTATAATATATTAACTCATTTACCAATTTCTTAAAGCAAATAAGTCTCTACTAAATCTTTAAATTGATAATTTTCATAACATGAGTTCACATTTTATTATTTTGCTATTTTCTTTCATCTGTTGAATTTACTTTTAGTACTCATTATCTTTTTATGTACTAGATCACATTGTGTCGAATTTGACAAAAAACTTGAGTTCGTTGCACTCAACATAACTAGAAACAACTATTTATCATGGGTACTTGATGCTAAAATGAAGCTAAAGGCCTTGGAGACACTATTAAAGAAAAACGAGCATCAAACCAAGACAAGACAATATAGGTAGAAAAGCACAAGAGAAGGGGAGTTGAATTGTGCTTCGCTTCTCTTTCTCTCTTTAGCTACAGAAAACTTTAAACAAAAACTATCAAGCTTTAAACTTGAAGTACAGCAGAAACAATATTAGAGGTTCAGAAAGTAACTTTCTGAAGTACAGCGTTAGTAACAAAATGACTAAAAAGATAAGCTTTAAGCAAATATGAAGAAATAATCACAATGCAGAGAATGTAAATGAGATAAGGGATAAGAAGATATGGCACAAATATTTTTATACTGGTTTGGGCAACCTGCTTACATCTAGTTCTTAACCACTGTTGAGTTTCACTAAAACCTTTCTCCACCTAATTAAGAAAGAAACCAGATAGTCTTTACAATAACCTTCCCAAGCTCTCACCTGTGACCATTAGACAACCCCGACTGTCACAAACCAAATAGTTATTTACCAGCCTCTTCTAGCTAAACCGACTAGTCTTTGACGAGCTTTTCCAAGCTAAACCGAGTAGCCTTTAATCAGCCTCTTCAAGCTAAATCATGACTAGTAAAACAACTATTGTGTTTCAAGTAGTCTTTGACTAGTCTCTCTAAGCTAAGCTCACACCGATCACTACTGGATCGAGAATACAAAGGTTTGTGTTTGGGTTTGCAACTCAAATTAAACTACACTCAAATTTCCTAAAGATATACAATGAATGACCTAGGATAGCTTGAATGACTTCTTTCTAGCTATTCTCCCTTGGAAGAACTTATAGACAATGAAGGAATGTAGAAAGAAGATTTTTTACAATTAAGGAAACTGATTACAAGATATAATGATCTTTACAAGAAGATGAGGAGAAATTTTTACAGCATTTTAGCACTTGTGCAAAGTTCTTTATTTCTTTGAAAGCATAGCATCTCTATTTATAGATAGTCTTCAATTATGACTAATGCCCTTGATTAGTTCTCTAAGTGACACGTGTTGATCATTTGTTTGTGTCTTGAAAAAGTAGTCTAGAAGTGTAGCCTGTCTATTTGTCAAAGTTGTTACAGAAGCCATTATGAAGTTAAGGTTTCTAATGTCCCTTCAAAAACTATTTTTACTTTCTGAACATGGTTTCTGAACTTTTCCTTCTAGAAGCTGGGGTAGTTGACCAATTTGACAGAAGAGATGACACACTAATTTGTCACTTATTTTGACTTTTGAAATTTGAATTTCAAATTTTCCTCTTTTTCTTGTAGAGACCATTATTTCACTGTTAAGTGAGCTTTCTGATGTGCAGTATTAGTTCTTAATGAATTTTCAGTCTTCTAATCTTTAATAAGAGCTTGTTGATGATAAAAACATTGCGAATTTGATGATTAAAGGTTGTAGAATACATTGGCTTTAGCATTTGATTAATATCTTTATTCCAAGCATACTTTCTAGAGTCCAGTGCCACTTTCTGAAGTTCGGAGTCTTGGTTTCTTATACTAGTTGTTTTTCTTCAATCCGTTAGGCATTTATATGCTCATTTTTTAATATAATTATCACTTCCACTTAGTTCCCATCTCTTAATATAAGATAAATCATGTTTGCACATTATTCTCACGAACGGAGCCATGTTATACTAATGAAAAAACCTATTTGCTACTTCAAGAAACTCAAGATAAACAATAGTCATTCTTCAAAAATGTTTTCCTTAAATTGATTTCATTGTCATTCAAAACATATTACTTTAAAGTTTTCTGAAGGGTTCTAGAGCTAACATTAAAGGCAAAATATTTAACTGTGAAAGATCTATTGGAATTATGAGTTAATTTGAAGAAAAGATATGATCATCGAAAGACGGTGATTTTGCTAGAGCTCATTATGAGTGGGTACACTTAAGATTGCAGGATTTTAAAACTGTGAATGAGTATAACTCAGCAGTCTTTAAGATAAGTTCTCAATTATGATTACATGATGAAAAGATCACTAATGATCACTTGTTGGAAAAAACATTTTTCCAATTTTCACGCTTCAAATGTGCTCCTACGGCAGCAATATTGTGAAAAGGGTTTTGAAAAAACTTTGAATTAATATCATGCCTCCTAGTAGTTGAACAAAATAATGAGCTACTAATGAAAAACCATGAAGCCCATCCTATTGGCTCTGCTCCATTCCCGTAAGTGACATCATAAATTTGAAAGAGGACAAAACCATGGTTATGGTCGCGATTATGGTCAAGGTTGCGGCTATGGACATGTTAAGTGGCATAATAATCAAAGTAATCACAGTGGTCATTTCCTCCCTCATCACCAAAAGTGGAATAATAATTACAACTAAGAGAAAAATAAAGGTGCATCAAGTAATCCTTCAAAAGGCATAGAGAACTTCTACCATGGATGTTGAATGAAAGGTCATTGGTCACGTACTTGTTGTATGCATAAATATTTTGTTAAGTTGTATCAAGCTTCAACCAAAAGGAATTAAGAACAAAAATATTGAGACCAATCTAACTCTTCACACTAATGAAGCTAAGGCAAATGATGTTCAAGAAAATTAAAATCCCATTATTGATGTTTTTGCAGACTTTGATAACATACTCAATTTAGAAGGATCGAAGGATATCATACATTTGTACGTAACAGATTTCTTTTGAGAACATAGCACTAGGGACAAAATGATTTTCTTTTGCATTTTGTTTTTCTTTATTTTTTTCTCCCCATCCTTCTCTCTATCACACTCTTATTATTGTATTTTTATTTATTTATTTATAGTTTCTTATTGACGTTCCTTTTTTTTTAATGAAGAATAGTGGAGGTTTCCAAGTCATTATCGAGATCCAATGCCATCAAAGATGTCTGTTTGATTGATAGCGTGACAACACGTACAACACTTGAAAACAAAATATATTTTACTTCCTTTATTCTAAAAGAAGCAAATGTTAATACAATTTTTTATAGTAAAAAAAATTGATTAAAGGCTCTGGAAAAGCCAACATAATACTATCTGGAGGAACAAATTTTTCTATTAATAGTGCTTTATTATCTAGTAAGACTCAATGAAACCTGTTAAGTTTTAAAGGTATTTGTCAAAATAGATATCATATTGAGACAGTAAATAAGAAGAATATTGAGTATCTCCATATCACTATTATTATTGAAGGTAAGAAATGTGTAGTAGAAAAATTACCTGCTTTGTCATCCGATTTATACAATATAAATATTAACACAATTGAAACATATGCTGCAGTAAACCAAAACTTTACTGACCAAAATACTTTTACTCTTTGGCATGATCGATTAGGTCATCCTGGTTCAATTTGATGTAAAGAATTATTAAGAATTCACTTGGACATGCTTTAAAGAACCAGAAGATTCTTCAATTTATGGAATTCTCATGTGCTGCTTGTTCTCAAGGATAAATAATTTAAAGACCATCACCAGTTAAAATTGGAATTGAATCACCTACATTTCTAGCACATATTTAGGGTGAATATGTAGGCCTATTCACCTACCATGTAGACCATTTAAATATTATATGATTTTAGTAGATGCATCATCAAGATGGTCACATGTGTGTTTCTTGTCAACATGTAACTTGGTGTTTGCAAGATTGCTCGCTCAAATAATAAAATTAAAAGCACAATTTCCATATTATACCATCAAGACAATCCGTTTTGATAATGCTGGTGAGTTTAGATCTCAAGCTTCTAATAATTGTTATATAGCAACTGGAATAACAATTCAAGAGCCTATTGCACCTTTATACACAAAATGGTATGACAAAATCCTGTATTAAACACCCCCAATTAATAGCTAGACCACTACTTATGAGAACAAAACTCTCTATTTCTACATGAGGATATGCAATCTTACATGTAGCAGCACTTGTACGCATCAGACCAACAAGTTATCGTAAAGTCTCCCTATTACAGTTGGCTTTTGGTCAAGAGCCAAATATATCCCATCTTAGAATTTTTGGATGTATGGTTTATATCCCAATTGCTCCACCACAATACACAAAAATGGGATCACAAAGAAGATTAGGAATATATGTACGATATGAATCTCCTTCTATCATAAAATATCTTGAACCAATGATGGAGGATTTATTCACAATGAGATTTTTCATTTGCCATTTCGATGAAATAATTTTCCCAACATTAGGGAGAAAATAAGCAGTTAAAAAGAGAAATTAAGTGGAAAACATCATCATTATCTCGTCTTCACCCTCGCACAAGGCAATGGCAATTAGAAGTATAAAAGATAATTCATTTGCAAAATATTTCAAATCAACTGCTAGATGAATTTACTGACTTAAAGAGAATTACAAAATCTCATATACCAGCTGTGAATGCTCTAATTAGAATTACATCCTAGAAGCTTCATGATTCACATTCGGATTTAATACCAAATCATTTAACCATAACTCGCTGTTCTAAAAAAAATTCCAAATCAAAAGCTTTGAAATGACGCAAACATACGGTTAATATATTTCTCATTTTTAAGGGAAACATTGTTTAGCAAAGTTTAAGTTCACGAAAATGACAATCCGAATTAGTTTAATGCTTGATGACCGAGTGATAGATAAGTATCCCTACTAATATGTCTAAGAAATTTTATCTAATTCCATTTAGTTTGTTTTATTTTTGTAGTACTGCACAATAGATACTATATACTTGAAATTATCAAAAGATAAAAAATAATTGTAGTACAATCACATATTTTTTTGTAGTGCAGTCACATTTCTTTCACTTTCACTTGTGCATTCACTAATTCAAAGTGATCACAGCCAATCACTATTATCTTTTTTCTCCCCTCTTATTTTGAAAAGGTTAAATGGGGGCAAGTATTTTATAAGGTGGTTTAGCCAAACCCCACAATTGAACAGATCCAAATTTCTTGCAATCTAGCTTAACAAGAAAAAATCTAACCAAACTAAATATCAACAAATAAACAATCCAAATTGCTTGCAATAAAAATTAACAAGCAAAAACTAAACTAAACCAAATATCAATAAGTAAGAGAACCCAAGTACACAAACAAAAAAATAAATAAATACAAACAGTGTAAGCAGCAGAGAATTGGCAGAGGGAGGAAAGCTTACCTTCTCCGACCCGAAGCGACAGTACTAGCGGCTGTTAGACTCACGGTTGGGGGCGGTTCATAAGGGGGCTGCATAGGTGGTTGGTAGTTCATGGAGGAGGGCTTCGTGGGTGGCCGGCAGTTTGCGAAGAGCAGCGGGTGGCAGATTGTGTTGCATGGAGAGAGAGACTAGAATAAAGAGAGTGCATGCTGTGGTGGGGCTGACGGCATGGGTTGATGCTGTGTGTGCATGTGGGGGGCGATGGATGTGCAGCAGCATGCGTACGAGGGCATTGCGCGATGCACATAGAGAGATAGAGACCAGATGAGAGAGTGAGTAAGTGAAGAAGTTAATGAAGTTGTGGTCCTTATTAACAAAAGTTTTACTGATAGATTTTTCAATTTTTGATAGAAACAATTCAACGGTAATGACCACCAAACGTGCCTTTCCAAAAAAAAATTTCTTTAAGCATTACCTATAGATATTTTCGTCGGTAAATATTTTTTAAAAAAAATTTCCCAAAATCAATTTCATAAGCAGAAAAATCTGCCAGTAAATTTATTTTTTAAAATAAATTTTAAGAACAATTACCAACGGATTTTTTCATTGGTAAAATTAATTTAAAAAAAAATGTAAAAAATAATTACTGATGGAATTTTCCTTCTGTAAAATTAATCTTTGCATACAAAATATTTCATTATAGTTATCGATGGAAAAAATCTGTTGGTAATGCACACGCTATATTAATCTCAGTTTGGCGCGGATTATATCGATGGATTACCAACCAAAAAGTCCATCAATAATGGCTAAAACCCAAAAAAAAAAATTGTTCGAATTTCTCATTTTCCGTCAATAAATCTGCTGGTAACTCGCATGTTTCTTATAGTGAAGGACAACCTATGTGTGCAAATGAAAGCAAGTCATGCTTGAAGCATGGTAGACCAGTCGGATCCAAAGATAAAATTCCTCAAAAAAAGGAAAGGGACAAATTAATTGGCTACGATGGTCATAATTGTTAGCTTCAAACCCCTCAAAAAGCTCTATAGCTTTTGTTTTCGGTGATAACAAAGCAAATTTTATTAAAATATTTTGTAAAAAGGACCAACGTTTTAGTTCAGTTTTCATGGTGCTTAATAGGACTTTTCTCGTAAAGTATAAGTTCAATTAATGACATATTTTTCACAGTATCATCTTTTTACATTATTAAAATCTCATTCAAAAAGATTCAGAGCTCTAATTATATGAAAAATAGTTCAGAAAGTGAACTAGAATATGTTAAAGACACTAGAAAGCAACATCGTGCATCAGAAATAAAGTCACATGTCCAGAAAGTATGATATTCATTGAAGAAGTCATTCTCTAACAATCATACCATGATTATAATTTTCGATCTGGTGGAATATCATCTCTAAAGGCTTTCTACATGCTTTACAGATCATCATCAAGCTTTGAGTTGAGAATAGAAGAACAAAACTAAGTTCAACAAGTGTGGTATCACTTTAGAAAGTACACACGTATTAGTAACTGCACTGAGTCAATAGAAATTAAGGGAAATTTGAAATTCAAATTTAGTCAACTTTCAGAAAAGTATTGACAGTGACATATCACTTTTTGTACTTGGCAAAATTCCTCGTATTATGTAAGGAAAGTTCAGAAACTACAATTCAGAAAGGTTGTCCAGCAACCATATTATCAACGTCTCTACAAGGACAGCTTAAACACAGCTCAATTACTTTTCTAGAGTACAATTCCTTAGAGCACCAAAAGAATATCAACATGTGTCAAGAGGAAGTGATATTAAGAGGAAACAGTTATACTCAAAATCTAAGTATAGAAGAATGAGACCTTCATATCAGCAGGAACTTTTTGCACAACTAGCATTGAAGTTTTTCAATACACTTTAAAAGTTCATCCATTACTTCTTATAATTAGTTTCTGTTTTAAAAAATCTTCTTTCTTGAACTTGTTAGATAATACTTTTTCTTAGAAAGAACTTAGAAAAAAGTCTTTCAAGTTTGCAGATCAAATACCATTTTATCCTTAGAAAAACCTGACTGTTCTTTGTTAGAGAGAATCAACCAGAACCTTAACTTTGTAACCTGATCCAGTAGTGATCAAGTGAGGTTAGCTTGAAGAGGCTAGGACAAGGATTACTTGTAGTAAGAGTGAATTAGAACTACTACTCATCGGAAATAGCTTGAAAAGGCTATTCAAAGAATATCTTACTTTCTCGAGGTCGAGCAAGGTTTTTAGTGGAGCTCACCAAATTGTTAAGAATTGAAGGTAGGCAGTACTTGACCGAAACAATATAAAATTTTTGAGTAATATCTCTCTTTTTATCTCTTCATCATTCAGCATTTGTGGTAGTTTCCATTGTGTGTTTCTTTGAAAATGATTTCAAAACAGTTTCTGAAGTTTCGGAGTTTTCTACTTGATTCAGAAAGTCACTTTCTAAAGTACATTAACAATAATTTCCACTACCTTCAATGAATAACTTGATAGACTTTGTTTAGTATTTCATAAACTAAAAAGAAGTTTGAAGCACGATTCAACTTTGCTTCTCATGCTACTTTCTACGTACAATAATGTAGAGGCAACTGCTCAAAAAGAGTCCCTAGACAAAATTATTAATGAAACCTTAAAAGAGGTTCAGGTACCTAAAGATGATAGAAATGAAGAGATCTCACTAAGTTATGCCATTACAGGAAAAATATGGAACCGAAAACATATTTTTGTTAATAACATATTTGCATATAATGTCGCAATTGAAATAATAAAGCAAGATGAAGATCCTGAACCAAAATTTGTTGAAGAATGTAGATGGAAAAATAATTGGCCAAAATGGAAAGGCACGATTCAAGCTGAATTAACTGTGGTAGGAAAGCTTGAAGTTTCTAGACCTATAGTGAAAACACCTGAAGGTGTAAAACCAGTGAGATACAAGTGGGTTCTCACAAAAGCTTGGTATGACTATATGGAAACATATTCTCCCATGGTGAATTTACTTACACTTAGATATCTTATTAGTCTGGCAGTAAATGAAAAACTAGACATGCTTCTAATGGATGTAGTTACAACCTACTTATATGGCTAATTGGATAGTGAAATTTACATGAAAATCCCTGAAGGATTTAAAATGCCTGAAGCATATAAAAATTCTAGAGAAGTTTGTTCAATAAGACTTCAAAAATCCTTAAAAAAATTAAAGCAATCAAGGTGTATATGGTACAATCACCTTATTCAATATTTGTTGAAAGATGGTTATAAAAATGATCCAATTTGCCTTTGTGTTTTCATAAAAAGATTTGAATCAAAATTTTTTATAATTGTTGTATATATTGATGATTTGAATATCATTGGATCTTCTAAAGATCTTCCAAAAACTATGGACTACTTAAAGAGAGAATTTGAAATGAAAGAACTCAGCAAGACAAAATTGTCTCGGCTTACCAATTGAGCACCTGACAAATGGAATATTTATCCATCAATCAAATTATATTGAGAAACTCCTATAATGATTTTACATGGATAAGGCACATCCATTGAGTACCCTGATGGTTGTAAAGTCACTTGATGTAAATAAGGATCTATTTCGACCTAATGAAAATGATGAAGAACTTCTTGGTCCTGAAGTTCCATATCATAGTGTTATTGGGGCACTAATATATCTTGCTAACAACACACAACCATATATTACTTTTTTCATAAATTTTTTAGCAAGGTTTAGCTCTTGTCTAGCTAGAAGGCACTGAAATGGTGTTAAGCATGTACTGTGATATCTTTGAGGATCTATTGATAGGGGCTTATGTTATTCAAACGAATCTAAACACCAACTAACTAGATATGCAGATGCAGGCTTTCTATGTGATCTATATAAAGGCATATCTCAAACAGGTTATTTATTTACTTGTGGGGATATAGCTATATCATGGCACTCAACAAAATAAACCAAAACCACTACTTTGCCAAATCATGCAGAGATATTAGCAAATCATAAAGCAAGTCAAGAATGTATCTGGCTTAGATCAATCACCCAACACATCAAGGAAACATATGGCTTGTCCGTAGAAAAGGAAATATCAACAATCATGTATGAAGATAGCTCTCTTTGCATAAATCAATTGAAGGAATGATACATTAAAGGAGATAGGATAAACTATAATCCACCAAAGCTCTTTTACACGCATGACCTTCAATAGAATGGCAATATCGATGTTCAACAAATTCGTTCAAATGATAATTTGGCAGATTTGTTTACTAAAGCATTACCTATGTCAACGTTTGATAAGTTGGCATACAAGATTGGAATGCGTGTACTTTGAGATATTCAGTAATGTTGCCATAAGTGGGAGTTATATGTGATGTACTCTTTATCTTAACCAAGGTTTTGTCCCAAAATGGGTTTTCTTGGTACGGTTTTTAATAAGGCAGCTTAGTATACATATTACAAAGACATATATACTCTTTTGCCCTTTACTAAGACATTTTCTCATACGGTTTTTCTTAGTAAAGTTTTTAACAAAACATATTGTCTACCCCATGGATATTCAAAAGAGGTTGTTATAAATCAAATATTTTATGCATATCCATCACAAATTTTTATGATTGATTAGAATCTTATTTATTATCCATTAATATGATTCTGTAAGTCAATCCAATTCCATTGTATTCAAGGGTCTATAAATAGAGACTTAAAGTGATGTTGCTAGACACAGTGAAAGAAATAAAGTCTCTCTTATTTTCTGATCACTTCTCTCTTTCTCTATCTATTATTTTATAACAATATTCAAATATTTTTTTGAATGATAAAAATTCTTAAGCATCTAATCAGATGTTTGATTTCTAATAGTGTATATGGAAAGGGTCTCATAGCCAAAGACAAAGCTCATATATGTGAGCTTTATGCCTTAAGAGATTTGGTCACTGTTTTCGGTATTTGAAGCACTAGATTCAACTAAAATTACAATTAAAAAATATATATTTCTAAAAAATTAGGAAAAATTACACTTAATTATCTCCTCTAAGATTTGTCAAAAAGCAACTCAGTTTCCTTTAGCTATCCAATCCATACTCATCACCTTCATTGATAACATCAAGAAATCAACACTGTTACGATATTTCCACACAATACCGTAAATGCCCTTACCCTAATCGCTCTATCACTTTTTTTTCACCCCATTGAAGATTGAGATTGATGCAAAAATCAAAAGGGGATTGACAAAACCACACAAGCATCCTCGAATGTGTTGAAAAAGAAGTGAGGAAGATGTCGGCGAGGAAGAGAGAACTGTACCGAAAGCTCTTCAAATTTCAAATGTCAAATATATTTCTTAATAAATACAAACTTAATCAAACACACAAAATAATAATAATAATAATAATAATAGCAACAAAAAAGCATTACACTTTGCCCATTTCTCTATATTTACTTTATTTTTTTCCGATGAAAAGCATAAAAAGAGAGGAAATAATGAAAAATGAGCTAGGAAATGAGAAAACATTTGTTGATAATGAGATATAATGAGATTTACATTATTATCTAATTATATATTATCATACTAATAAAAATAGCTGATTCTCACACTCATTATCTCAAAAGTCTCATATTTTAATTAAAAAGATTGGATATAACCGCATAATTTTTGAACAAATTTTTAATAAACATAAAATAGAGAATTAAATAGAACTTAATATATAACTGAGAAAGTATAATGTGTTTTTAAATTGTAAATTTAGTAAATAATAATTATTAGAAAATATATAAATTATAATAAATATCATTTAACATACATTATAATTGCACATAATAAAAATTAATGAGAACAAGTTATTAAATAATAAAAATTCAATCATGTTTCATCTTTCAAATGAATACTATTTGATTAATATTATTTATATTTCAATGTATAAATAAATAATTAAATTAGCTATTATTATGTTTTAAATTTTTTACTAAATTTTAACTTGTAATTATAACTATTTAAAAAATAGTACTACAATAGTTACGTATGCTAGGAAATGTTTTTTAAAAGGGATGGAGAAAGAAAATGGACAATGTAAAACAAGGAAAAAAAAATAAAATTAAAAATCGTGGTATGGAAGAAATCAATATATATAATTTAAAAAGTAGATACATTAAAGTTGATTTAGAGAGAATGACTTTTCACGATTAATAATACCAAATTTTTAATTAGCGTTAAAGTGTCAAAGTAAAAAACAAAAATAATATTATACAAGTTTGACATACGGTGAGGAAGCTAGTTAGCAAAAAAAAAATCATTAAATGATTAAAATTTTTTTTGTATAAAGTAAATAATAAAAAAAATTAATTATCTACTAAACAACAAAATATATATAAATTAAATTCGAATTTCATGCAGCTTTGGCTGTGGTTTTATGCCAGGTGCACAAGCTAGTGGATATCGTTTCCTAGCTTATCCAAAGAACTAGATAGATTTCACCCCCCCCAAAAAAAAAGAGGAAAAGAATTAGATAGATAAAATATTAAAATAATAAAACATTAATAAAAATTAGGCAGGAAAATTCACTGTTTGGAGTAGTCACAGATTTTTTGATTAATAATAATTAGTAGATAACAAATAAGTAGATAGAAAGACATAGTATGATCTGCAAGTTCATATTGATCCAGTGAATGTTGGTTATCGGTAACTTTATTTAATCATCATCATAATCACTTTTTTTGGTACGGGTGGAAGAGGCTTGGGGGAGGGACTTTATGAGATAGGCACCCCAAAATTGAAAGAATCTTGTTCAACAACTCATTTGAAAGGAAAAAAAAAAACCTAGTTAAACAACATCTTTAAGACAAATATTGGCGAGTATGATTTGACATTATTAATTTCTTTCAAGCATGACGGCTGACAAGAACCTGAATTCTTAATTGTACACCACACTATTCATTTCTTTAATTTCATTTCCCTTTCTTGATTTAGTCTCTATTTCAGAAATTTCAAAGAGAGTGATATTCTAACACTTAAAAAGTGTCTATTAAAATATTTATTTTATAACTATTAAATATAATAAATATTAAAAATAAATAAAAATTATCATCACATTTAATAATGATAAAATAAGTATTTTAATAGATATTTATTTTTTATTTGTTAGAATAATAGTTTTGTTCTTTCTGGGCATGTTGCGTTATCTTGATTTTCGTTGCAAGTGACGATTGAACATTCGATGCAATCAAGCCGTACAATCTCTTTGATTTGGAAAGTAACATCAATTTTGGGTCACAGTGCCTAAAATTTTTCATTAGATACTTGCAGCAAATCAAATATATTTGTACCGTGTGACTAGCATAGGATGATTACGAATAATGCTATGCTGTGAAGAAAAAATAAATTGTCCACGTGCGTCAAAAGAAAAAAAATGTCAAATTTCTTAGCAAAAAAATAAGGGCCATAGATGTGATATGACATGTTTATCCATTTAAAAGTTAACATATATGTTACATCATTAAATTAAAGAAAATTTTAATGAGTTTAATTTTCCTATACTAATTGTATAAAAACAAATTATATTTCATCAAATCCTATGTTTTTATTTGCAAGATTTTTAAAATAGTGGGTAATTGAGTCTAATTTTTTCTTTTGGCTAACGTGAATAATATATAGTTACATATATGTGCAAATTTTTTTAACATTGACAGTATTTATAAATTAAATCCAATTTTAGTTATCCAACATTTTTCTAGTGATTGCATGTAAAGTTTATATCGCTTCAGATACCAGAGGATAATCTTGCACCATTTTACTTTTATTTTTCTTGCTAGGGAAAAAACTTACAAGGATAAACACAAGTCTGCATTCTGATATCGACATTGACAATTCGAAACCTTACTCATGGAGGAGCAAAGATGGTAACATGTGAGTTCCTTACATTGCAGTGAACTGCATAAAGGAAGTTTGTCCTCTTGCGCTTTTTCATCATCGAAAAAGGTTGAATGGAATCACCAGCAAATGTACATCAGAAGGACGAGATACCAGTGTACGTGGGAACACCATTCCAGCATATTGTCCATCAACCGGTGCCTATTCTTGGAATCAGAAGGCTCTCTTTCTTTGTTTCAATAATCCAAAAAAATCTCGACTTTTACAGATTAAAAAATAATAATAATAAAGAGCAATAAGAAAGTGCCCGAATCCATTAGATGTAATGATGGAAACAGTAAAAGTGTGGTTTCACTATTTGAAGTTCATATATATATATATATATATATACATACACACACAGAGGAAGGAGTTGTGTTATATCTAACTGTAACTATGTACCTTAACTAAAGGAGGTTACGTTAATATGTCTAATACCCCCCTCAAGTTGGGAGGTAAATATCCAGGATTCCCAACTTGGAAGCTAGAAATTTGAATTGAGAGGATGGCAATGATTTGGTTAATATATCAACAAGTTGTTGGTTGCTTTTGACATGGATCAGTTTGAGAACTCCAACATTGACCTTTTCTCTTATGAAATGGTAGTCAATTTCTATATATTTGGATCGCTCATGGAATGTTGGATCGGATGATAAGTGTATTACGGATTGATTGTCACAAAAGGCTAAGGCAGGGGGAACATTGATGCCAAATTCTTTTAGGATTTGGTTCATCCAAGTGAGCTCACTAGAGACATAGGATAGTGCTATATATAATCCTTGGCCTGGATAAGACTTGATGTATCAAAGTAGATGGTGAAGAGCTTGCTCATGAGGCATTCTAGGATTAGACATGTATTGGCTGAGTTTTGTTACTGCAAAATTTATGTCTGGACATGAAATGGTTAAATACATCAGTCTTCCCACCATTCTTCGATATAAAGTTGGATTTGCAATAGGTTCACCTTCCTTTGCTTGGAGTTTCAGGCCAGGTTCCATGGGAACTTTTGCAGGCTTTGAATCTGTGAAGCCCGTGTCTTTTAATAGGCTGAGTGCATGCTTCCTTAAGATAACAAAAAAAATCCCTTTCCTAGATCTGGCAATTTCAAGACCTAGAAAATACTTTAAGCTTGAAAAATGATTTGAGCTTGGACTGCACTTGGAGGATAGCTGACTTATTAGGACCTAAAATGATTATGTCATCAACATATACAAGGAGGAAAACAGTGTTAAAACCAATACCAATATGAAAGAGGGAATAATCATTCTTGGATTGAGTAAAGCAAAGAGCAAGGATAAAGGATGAAAACTTTTGGAACCATTGCCTTGATGCTTGTCTCAATCCATAGAGGGATTTATTTAATTTGCAAACCATGTTAGGATTATGTTTTGAGTAACCAAAGGGTAGATCCATATAGACTTCCTCAAATAGGTCTCCATTGAGGAATGCATTGTTGATGTCAAGTTGGAGAAAGTGCCAATTCTGAATGGCAGAAATTGAGAGAAGAATTCTGACAGTGGTTATCATGGCAACAGGAGAGAAGGTGTCCAATAAATCAATGCTGGCTTGTTGGGTGTATCCCTTTGCCACTAATCTTGCCTTATATCTGTCAACTTTGCCATTAGCTTTGTATTTTACCTTATATACCTACTTGCAACCGATTGTATGCTTGCCTTCGAGTAGAAGTACTCAAGACCAAGTATGATTAGACTCAAGAGCTTTGATTTCTTCATCTATAGCTTGTCTCCATTGAGGGTGTTTGACTGCTTGATGATAAAAGTTAGGTTCAATAATTTCTGAAACTTGTAAGATGAAGTTTTTGTAGGTGAAGGAGAGGTTATTGTAAGATATGTGTTTGTTGGTACGATATGTGTTAGTGTTGTAGCATTGGTAATTCTCAAGGTGTTTAGGGAGTTTTCTTTCTCTAGTTGACTTCCTAACAGTCATGGAAGTTTTAGGGATAGGAACAATTTGTGATTCGGGGTTGGTTATAGGTTCAGGAGCTGTTGGAATCTGTGGTTGAATATTTTTAGATTGTGGATGAATTTGTTGCTGAATGTCTGTGGGTACAGCAGTTTGGGAATAGGAAGGACCAAGGATGATCGAGTGTTTTGGGTTTCTGTGTATGTATGGATAGCAAAGGGAAAGATGTGCTCACTAAACTCCACATCTTTGGAAATGAAAAAGCTATTTGTCTATAGATTTAAAAGTTTATAACCTTTATATCCTAGAGGGTAGCCCATGAATACAATTTGTACAGCCCTTGGGGAAAATTTATTTATTTTTTTATATCAATGTTGAAGCATAACACAAGCAACCAAACACTCTCATGCTAAGATAATCAGGGGACTTGTTAAAAATCAGTTCATATGGGGTTTTAAATTTTAAAATAGGGTTGGGGAGTCTGTTTATAATAAAAGTTGCTATAGATATGCATTCTCCCCAAAATTTAATGGGAATTTTTTATTGATAAAAGAGAGAATGTGCTACATTAAGTAAGTGTTGGTGCTTCCTTTCTACCACTGAATTTTGTTCAGGTCTGGCTATACAAGAAAATTGATGTAGTATGCCATGTTCTTCAAGAAAGGAAGTTAAAGCTAGTTCTTTTGCATTGTCAGATCCCAGCTGTTTTATGGTCTTACCAAATTGTGTTTGCACAAGTTTGATGAATCTGATAAGCACATCAGTTGCCTCAGATTTTCTTTTCAGAAGGTAAGTCCAAGTAAAACGGCTGAAATCATCTGCAATGGTCAAGAAGTAGGACATGCCATCATGGGTGCACTTTCCATATGGTCCCCAAATGTCATAGTGGATTAGATCAAAGGCATTAAGAGACATGTTATTATTTGAGACAAAAGAAATTTTTCTCATTTTTGCAAGAGGCCAAACATTGCAATCTTTTATTTTAGAGAAATGCTTCTGTGGAAAGAAATCATTACAGATTCTATGAAGAATATTATTGGATATATGGCCTAACCTATGATGCCATGTATTTACAGAAACAGAGTTTGCATAGCTATTTGTATTGGAATTAACTTGTGAAGTAGTATTGATGGTAGAATTAACAGAAATAGCAGAAGAAGCAATGTTGGTAGCAGGTATTGGTGTGTGTAGTAGGTATAAGCCTTGAACTAAGTCACCCTTCCCAATCTCTTTCAAGGAATGGAGGGCCTGTATGTGAAAGAAATTTTGAAAAAAGGTTATGCTGCATGGAACATCTTTCAACAAGGTAGAAACAGATATGAGATTTACCTTGAAACTTGGAATGCATAGCACATTTTTAAGGACTATAGATGAAGAAATATTTATAAATCTTATGAAAGATACTTGTACTTTAGCATTGTTAGGTAAAGTAACATAGTGATCTGAATAAGGAATATAATGGGATAAAAGGGAAAGGGAAGTGATAATGTGAGATGACAACCCAATATGTGTTAGTAAAATTAGGCAAAAGGTTAGTAGATGAAAAAACATAACCTTGTGCAATTGTTGCAATCTGATTCAAAGTGGAACTAGTGTCATTGTGAAGATTGAGCATTTGCATCAATTGTTGTATTTGTGTTGGAGTGAAGGGATTATCATTTAGGATAGCATGGTTCAAGACTTAATTAGAAATCTGGATGTGGTTCACTGAACTTGCTGGTTCACTGAACTTGCTGGTTTTGTGCCTGATTTTTTCTCATAGCCTAGAGGAAATCCAATGAGTTAATAACATTTGTCCTTCGTGTGTCCAAGGTAACCGCAATTTGCACATTTGGGCCTATCTTTCTTTGCAAGTTGTGGCTTTGAATTCAGATTCTTGTTCTAATTTCTAACAGCAAAGGCAACTTGAGGGATGGATGTTATTACAGATGAGACTTCTCATTGTTTCTCATCCTGAAGGATTAGGGAAAAAACCTTCGAGATTGGGGGAATGGGGTCCATGGCCAAGATCTATCCTCTGATAGAAGAGTAAAAACCATTCAACCCCATAAGGAAAGTGAGAACAAACTCAGTTTGGTGGAAGTTCTGCAAAACTTGAGCACTTCCACAAGAACAACTTGTAACTGGCTTCAAGGTGGAATACTCTTCTCAAAGAAGTTTCATTTTGGAGAAATATTGAGTAATAGACAAGCATTCTTGGGAGAGACTAACCATTGCTTTCTTTAATTGAAAAAGCCTAGGACCATTAGCTTGTCCAAATCGATCACGAAGATCGTTCCAAAGAGCTACTACAGAATCAGCGTAAATGCTGCTTTCAGCAATGTCGTTTGAAATGGAATTCAAGATCTAAGAACTCACGATGTTGTTGATGTATTCCTAAGCAGTAATTAGAACTAGATTTGCATTTGAACAGGGGCGAGGCAGAGAACCATCTATGAAACAGAACTTTTGCTTTCCATTTAGAGCCATCTTCATGGATCGCGACCAAGAATTATAGTTGATCTCAGTCAATTGCTAAGTAACCAGGATGAGGCCTGGATATCAGAAGGGTAAAAGAAATATGGATCTTAGGACTGAACCATCTTGGTTGACTCCTAAGCAAGGAAAAGGAAGAAAAGGGCACAAAAATCACTAAGAAAGTGATGGAAAGTGCGGGAAAAGAAATTTCACGGAAGCAGAGCACATGAGTGTTTCAACTGATACCATATTAAAGATGCAATGATGGAAACAATAAAAGTGTGGTTTCATTAACTAAAGTTCATATATATACACACGGGAAGGAGTTGTTTTATATCTAACTATAACTAAGTACCTTAACTAAAAGAGGTTACATTAATGATTACATTAATATGTCTAATATCCATTTTTGGTGAGGATGATATAGCTTGGTTTCTTTCTACCCCTGGAATCTGTTATGTGAAATCGGCTTATGACTTTTGATAACTCCCTTAGGATTTCTGTTTTTCTTTAGTTTTCTTCGAACTTTAAATTTGTTGATAGTTAGTTTTAGTTTTTTTAGGTGCCTCTTTTACATCATTTGGTTCAAATTCTTGCATGATTATACTCACATTAACCTTGCATTCTAGTTGTGTTTTCTATTGGTTTTGTAGCTTTTGAGAAGAAGAATTAGGGAAGCATTTGAGCTAGGAGTACAAAAGAGCAAGAATTGGAGTTGAAAGGATGTCAGAAATCCATGCTAGAGCATAGAAATCCTTTACTATAGCAATCCTTTTCTACAGCATGGATTGCTATCATAGTTATGATATTTTCACTTAAACTATGCTCCAGCATAGCCAGAGCCATGCTACAGCGTGGGTGCATGAACCTACCATGTGGATTGGGCCTCTGTACTGACTTGGGTAACCCATACTTGACATAAAAATGCATTAAAGCAGGCAGTGAAAAGGAAGCATGAAATTGGGGGGAGAAAAGAAGGCTAGAGCTTGGAGCAAAGGATTGGAGTTTCAAGAACTAGAGAAGGAGCCCTCTCTTGGGATTGTTCTTCAACTCATTGTGAATTTTTCTTTATTTATGGCTTTTTCTTATCTCTTTTTCATTTATGTTGCTTTTATTTTGTTTTCCATGACTTGTAACTAAACCCTCTTTGCTTAGGGTGATTTATGGAGGCTATGTGTTTGATAATATGCTAATGTGAATGAATTTATGTCTTGTTTTTATTTAATAGTGAGCATCTTGAATTGCTTGATCACTAATTTAGAATTATATGGGTTATTACAAATTTAAGAAAAGGAGTACGAGTTATGCCTATGAATGCAATGCCATGAATTGAATGACACCTAGAGATAGGCAAACATGATTCATGTGGTATTTAAGGACTTGATAATTAAATCGCTTAGTTAGAATTAAGCATGCTAAGCAATTAGGTGTTTAACTCTAATTGAATAGCATTAGATGATCTTGAGAAAGCCTTCTAATGAACATAGAGATCCTACCATCATTTGATTGAATTTGGACAAGGCATATTGATGTTCATGCTGCATATTATTCACAAATAGTTGAAATATATCACCCTAGCATTTAACTCCATTAATTCTTATATCGCTTTTACATTGTTTTAGAACTTTGGCCTTTATTCCTTTTGATATTATCTCCTTTCAATTGTTCAACTTGTTACCTAGTTAACTAGAATCGGTACTTGAATTATCCCTATGGGTACGACAACCCTCTATTTTACTCTATTACTTGACGATCTAGTATACTTGCTAGTGTGACTCTCCTCTTGGGAGCGATTAACTTTTGTTGTAATTTTGGGGATATTGAAAATAGTAAAGTTTTTCAAAATTTGGAAGTTGAAAGCTCTACAAAAGCTTTGATCCTTTTTGTGGCTAATCGGTAATGAGGCATTCTTAACTGCTTCCAAAAGGGTTAGGAGACATCTTTCTGACACTACGAAATTGTGTTGTCTATGGTACCAGTAGGACTCTGTGCTTCATGTTCTTCATGATTGCATTGTTGCTATGGTGTGCCATGTTTTGTCACACACTATGAATCTTTTTATAGTTGAAGGATAAACCTTTGATTTGCAAGCAGCATTGTGTAGATATCTTCAGCTAGACAAGGATTCTCACTTATGCTCAAATATGTCTTGAGTCAGTTCGGAAGAAGATTTTGGAATTTCAGGTTCATCATTTTCCATGGTATCCACCTACTCATAATTGGGTAAAGGTTAATACTCAACACAAATGGTTCAATGGTTCCCTCATCTGAAGCTTCTTATAGTGGTATTCTTAGAGATCATAATAGGACCTTTATTTCTGCTTTTAATGCTAAATTAGGCATTTGCTCTATCCCGTTTGTGGAATTATGGGGAATGTTTTATAGCCTTCAACTTGCTTTTAATTTGGGTTGTGATAGTGTGGTTCTCGAGATTGATTCTCATGTGGCAGTGTTCCTTAGCTACGCTAATCTTAGTGAAGCTTATGCTTGTTACCCTCTGGTTAGTGCCATTTGTAGTTTTATCTCTAGCAAACTTCTGTGCTGATAAGCTTGCCAAACATGGGCACAGCCTCCTTACAAATGACATTGTATTTGATAGTCTTCCTTGTTTTCTTTTTGCGATAGTTTTGAGTAAAAGAATACTATGTAGAGAAATCAATAACTAGGAAGAAAATAAATCAATGAATAAAAACAATAGCAATGGTAGAGGAATCAATAACAAAAAGAAAAGAAGATCATAATAGAGTTTAGATTTGAAAGGAAAAACACAGCAGTCTACATAGTAGTAGAAGATAACAACAGCAACAACAACAACAATATTAACAACAATGACCATTCCAACAACAAATCACGAACAATGGAGAGAACAGAGAATGAACCTAAAAGCGAAGCAAGTTTTGGAAGAAAATGGAAGCCAACGGTCATCCTATGCTTGAGATTCACGACAATGGAGATGGTGGTCTTCGAATAGCAGTGCAAAGCAGAAGAGAGAACATACCCCAATTAGGTAGGTTGAGACATGCGTAAATCTGAGGAGGGAAAATAATGTCAACCCCAAAACTAGTATAGGAGCAAAATTGGAAGAAAAATCATTAAAAATTTCTGTCTCTAGGAGGGGAAAGTTGTGTCCCCCACTGTTCCCATTTTTTAGGTGGATAGAAATTCGGGCAAAAAATGTCTTGGGACATAGACATTTGTTTAAGCTTTTGTAATCTCCATACAACTTTGTGTCTTCAATGCCTCCATATTTTGTGCCTTGGAACAGTAACCAAATGAGGCCTTTGGGTTTGTTGCCCTACAGTTTATTAAAAAAAGAATTAGGAAAATTCTAGTTATAGAGTATAGGGAATGAAAAATTATTATCTCTCTAACTTTTTCTCTCTTTAAGGCTTGAAAGAAAAAGATTTGAAGAGATAGAATATATCGGAATTAATATTTAATTTTTTAGAGATTTATAGTTATGCAATCAAAATTTTATAAATAAGTTTGTATTCTAATATGTATTCATGGATTAAAAATTCCCCAAATTTTATATAGGAATTTCCACCCAACTAATATTGTTACAAAGTGATGACTTGCTTTTATGGTTGTTTCTGTTTTGTCATTTATGTTTTCCAGTTTTTTGTCATTAAGGGAAAAAAGAAAAACTCTTCCTATAACCGAGATCATGTTATAGTAAGGTGATGGTAAATTGCATTAAATGCAGTTGATGGAGAAGGCTTATAAATAGAGCTAGGAATCACACCGTAAAGAATTTACCAAGCAGAAAAAGCAAAGCAATATTCTGGGCTTCTTCTGGTAAGAAATAAGTAGAGAATGTATTTGAGAAATTCCAAGAGTAATATACACTGGGGATTTGAATATATTCTTTATGTTTCTACAATACTATAAATTATAGTAGAAGATAATATCACTATAATACACTATAGAGTAATTATCTTAAATATAGTAGAATATTTTTGAATTTTATCCTATTGTTTTTCCTTCATTATTTCATGAGGACATTCTATGTTAAAATTTGGTGTGCAGTTCTCTTGATATATTTTGTTAGTTTGAATAGTGACAAATGAGTCCTATTGTAAACTACTATTCACATATTTTATTTATCCGTTACTCCACATAATTTTGGCGTACATTCGCTCATATCCATAAAGTGTTTGATGTATTTGGGGTGTAGTGGTATTAGAGCCACTTGGTTTCATATCCAAGATGTCAGTGCCAAAATTTGATGTTGAGAAGTTTGACGGTTCCAACAACTTCAGATTATGGAAGCTAAAGCTACTTATTGCTAGATCAATAAGCTCTCGTAATGACACTGGAAGGCAAAGAAATATTGCCAGAGCCACTACCTAAAGAAAAGAAGGAGGAGATGATGGCCAAAGCATGGAGTACAATACAGTTAAGCCCTGCCAATAATGTTTTGTGAGAAATCATGGACGAAAAGATTTTGACTCACTATGGAAGGCTTTAGAAGAGAAATGTTCCTTAAAGACCTTCTCAAGCAAATTTTATCAATGGAAGCAATTGTACATATTCGAATATTTAGGAGAAAAACCAATGTGAGAACATATAGATGGCTTTAACCAGATGTTCTCTAGCGTTGGAGCAACTAGAAAAAAAGTATAAGATGTTGATCAGGCTATGATATTGTTGACTTCATCACCTTTGTCCTATGATTATTTCTGTGATACCATACTTTATGGTAGGTCTAACATCCTAGTGAAAAATGTCAAAGAATCACTAATGATAAAGGAGCATCAGAAGTTAGTATCGGAACCTAGTGCTAAAAATCCTATAGATGGGTTGTTTGTGACGAGAGGGCATAGTTAAGAAAAAGGATCGAGAAGCAAGAGCAAGATAAGATCAAAGTCCAAAAAGCTCAAATTTATGAAGTGCTTTCATAAGATCAAAGTCCAAAAAGCTCAAATTCATGAAGTGCTTTCATTATTACCAAACATGTCATATAAGAAGAAATTACCTAGAGAGAAAGGAGAAATTAGGAGATTCTGTCAACATAACAGTTGGAAGTTCTTGTGACAGTGATGCTAGTTTAGCCTTAACAGTATCCACTAGTGCCTCAGGAAATGAATAGATCCTGGATTCAGGTGCATCTTTTCATATAACACCTAATTGAAGCTTTTAATTCCCTTTTTTTATAAAGATTATTAGGAGGAAAAATTTAGATTTTGTAGAAGAAAGAAAGGTGCGAATCAGATTGGATGACGGTACTGAAGGAACATTTCAAGCATGGCATGTCCCAAAACAGGGTAGGAACCTGATCTCATTGAGCATCCTAGATAATTAAGGGTACAATTTCTATATAAAGGGTGGTTTCTTAAAAGTGATCAAAGGCTCGATGGTATTGATGAAAGGAAAACTGCAGGGCGGGATCTATCTATTGTTGGAAAGCACGGTCTATGGAACTACTAATGTTCTATCCTCTGAAAGAAGTGATGATGCTACACGGTTGTAGCATATGAGACTTTATCATATGAGTGAGAAAGGAATGACCATACTTATCGACAAAGACCTATTGAAAAGCTTAAAGAATTGCAAACTTGGTTTTTGTGAAAATTGTGTATTTTGAAAGCAGAAATGAGTGACATTTGTTCTAATAAACACATTAGCAAAGGGATATTGGAGTATGTCTACTCGGATGTTTAGGGTCTAACCCATGTTAATTCCTTAGGTGAAGCTCGTTATTTTCTTACTCTAATAGATGATTATTCTAGAAATTTCTATATTTATTTCCTAAAGAAAAAAAGAAGAGGTGTTTAGTAAATTCATGCACTGGAAAGCCATGGTTCAGAAGCAAACCAGATGGTCAATTAAGAGACTGAGAATAGATAACGGCAGAAAATTTTAATAAAGAATTTGTGGAGTTTTATAGTGGTATGGTGAGACACGATACTATACCTGGAACACCACAACAAAATGGAGTTGCAGAAGAGATAAAGAGAACACTTCGGGAGTGTGTAAGATGCATGTGAATCAACGATGCATTTACCAAATCATGTTGAGCTAAGGTTGTCAATATAGCTGTATACCTAGTAAATAGATCTCTATCAATGGTTATTGATTTGAAGATTCCACAAAAGGCATGGTCTGGTTAACCTATAAACTATTATGATTTGAAGATATTTGGTTACCCTAGTATGCCCATGTGAGTAATGGTAAACTTGAGGCAAGGGTAAGATGAAGCATGATTATAGAGTACGCTCAAGGGGTGAAAGGCTGCAAATTGTGGTGTATAGAAAAAGCAAGTTCAACCAAAATCGTTGTCAGTAGAGATGTTACTTTTTATGAAGCAAAAATATTAAATTAAAAAAAAGAATCTAATTTAGATGAGGCATAAACAGATCATAGTGCTAAGAAGTAGGCGGAGGTAGAGATTGACTGTAGGAAAATGAAGCAACAAGAAGATTAGCCAAGTACTTCAAGTATTGTTGAATCTGAAGTAGAACAACAAGATGAACCTGATGATGATGCTGGTGAAGAAACTAGAGAATCAAAACCATCCAGTATTGCTACTAGCAAAGAGAAGTGACAAATTTAAAAACCACAAAGATATATAATTCTATTGCATGTGCACTTGACTCATCATATGCAAGTCCTATAGCCTTTGCATTGACTATGGTGGATGGTGCAATTGGAAATGAGCCATGTACCTATCGTGATGCAATTAAGAACAAGGAGTCAAAGCAGTAGCTAATAGCAATAAATGAGGACATTGAGTCTCATTAGAAAAATCTCACATGGGAGCTTATACAACTTCCAAAGGGAAAAAGAACAATTAATTGAAAATGGGTCTACAAAAGGAAAAAAGGAATACCTGACATTGAACCTCTAAGGGTCAAGGTAAAACTAGTAGAAAAAGGGTTATACTCAAAAGGAAGGTGTTGACTTCAATGAAGTATTATCTCCTGTGGTGAAGCATAGCTCTATTAAAATCCTATTAGCTATTGTGCATACATTTGACTTGGAGTTGGAACAGCTTCATGTGAAGATGGTGTTCTCATATGGTGAGCTAGAGGAGTAGATCTACATTAGTCAACTGGAAGGGTTCATAATTCCTGATAAGAAGGATTATGCTTTCCTATTGAAGAAGTCATTCTACGGCTTGAAGTAGTCTCTAAGGCAGTGGTACAAGGTTTGAAGCATTTATGATTGGTACTGGATATAATAGAAACCAATATGATAATTACATTTACTCTTAGGAGCTTCTAGATGGTTTGTGGATTTATTTATTGTTGTATATAGATGATAAGCTAATTATTGCAGCTCGCAATAAGGTTGAAATTAGTATGTTGAAAACTCAATTGGGAAAAAAATTTGAGAAGAAAGACTTGGGTGTGGCAAGGAAGCCTCTTGGAATGGAGATTCATAGGGAGAGAAGTAGTGGCAAATAGTTCTCAAACAAAGCTACTTTATGAAAGAGCTAAAACACTTTAATATGGATCAATCCAAATCGGTTAGCACTCGGTTAGCTGCACATGTCAAGCTATCTTCAAAGGAATGTCTGAGAATTGAGGAGAAGGTGGAACAAATGTCTCGTGTACCTTACTCTGGTGTAGTTGGGAATCTTATGTATGTTATGGTGTGCACTAGACCAAATCTTTCACATGCAGTAAGTGTTGTAAGTAGGTTTATGAGCAAATCTGGAAAGACATATTGGGAAGCTTGGAAATGGATCATGCAATACTTGAGAGGTTCCACTAATGTTTGTTTGGTGTTTGAAAACCAAAAGAACCATGGAATTGTGGGCTATATAGATTCTAATCACGCAGGCCATTTAGATAGATAAAAAGAGGCCACAATAAGAAAATTGCCATATACCCATAGCATTCTTTAGCTACACATATACAAATTGTACGTATAGATAACATATAGCCATAAATATATAGTACCATCACTATAAGTTTCAAGGATAGATACTAATCTTGTGTTATTGGATATCTATACCTATACTTATATTTTGTTGTCATTATAAATTTTTTTTACGATGGGTATAGATAGCATATACCCATATTCATAATTGGTCATCACTATAAAATTTTTCTTTTTATCATGGGTATAGAGAATATATATCCACACTCATATTTTAGTGTCACTATAAAACTTTTTTACTGTAGGTATAGAAGATTTATACCCATACTAATTCTATTATCACTATAGTTTTTTTTTAAAAAAATTTTATCAACAATTTTTTTTCTTTTGGTAATTAGCCCCAATCTGAAACTCTTAAAATTTTATTTTATTTTCCCCCTTCTAAACCTTGCTTGCAGCCCCCAAAATTGAATATAGCCCCAGATAACAGTTGAAACTCTAACTCTACTCTTCCTCTTCACTTCTAGCTCATCCACCATCACCGCCACAATATCCCCATCAAGCTTCGAAGCTCGTGCCTCTGCCTTGCGTCGCGGTTTCAGCTTCTGCTTTGCATCACAGAGACCTTCTTTGTCGCGGTTCACTTCTGCTTTGCGTGACCTCTACCACGCCGTTGCTTGTTAGTCCGTCGTGCCACTCTTCACTGGTCTGCCATGACTCCGCTTCGCCAAGCTGTCGCCCCGCCAAGCCCCTGCTTCGTTGCTCCGCGATGACTCTGATCCCTCAAGCTCGCACTTCCTCTTCTACCGGTCCTGCGCCTTCTCTGCCGCTCCTGTGCTCCTTTCTGTGTGCTCTCACTCCGATCTCGTGCTTTGCTCCGTGCTCCGTGCTCCGTGCTCCCGCGCTGTGCTCTTGGTCGCTTTACTCGCGACACCACGGATCTGAGAGGGACGCCTATGCGCTGCTCACTACTATGGTTGGCAGGTTGGGTAATTTGAGCTTCTCTCATGGAAAAAAAAAATCTTGGTTACCAAATGAATTTTACTGGCTAGAATAAATAGAAGAAGATAGAAGGAATTAGACAAATAAGAAAATTATGTTAAAGTAAATCAATATTCTTCATGGTTTGTTTAATTATTTGGTTCTTTTGGTTATTTTTGGCTCTGTTCTTATGAAGTTTGGTTAGGGAATTTGTTGTTTGTCAAATGGTTTGAGCTGACATTTGGATTCTGTTTTTGATTCACATTGTTGTGGGGATGGGTTTTGATTTGACGATGTTTGGGATTGAAAAGGTTACTAATGGTAGTGTTAGGGTTGTTGGGATGTTTTCTCTGTTGTCCTTTTTTTGGGGCTTTCATTTGTAATGTGGTATAATGTTTTGATTCTTACAGAGTTAACTTTTATAGTCTGAATTAATTGCTTTTTATTTATACTATGTTGTTTTCAATGATTAATGGAAATTTTGCTGCTTCCTTTGGATTTCTACAATGATTTGGTGTAGAGTATATGTATGTTAATAAGGTTCAGGCAAGATGTATATGACATCCAATCGATAGCATATTTTGAGTTTCAAATTTGAGTGATGGAGCATAGAAGTACATTTCTTTCCTTTGGTTTCTCTCATATCTGGTTTCTATGGTTTTTCTATGTAATGAATGTTAGCAAATACTCCCTCTTGCCTATTGACACACAGGTATATATGTTCTCATTTCTCAATAGAGGACACCAACCATGTGTTTTTCAATTATCTCTATGATTTAGCTATTCTCTGTGGATTGAGAATAGATCTCTTGTGGATTACTCAATGAACTTGTGTTTGATAGTTATTCAGTATTTATGTTTTTACTAAACTTGATTGGGATTTGTTTTGTACCAAAAGAAGCTTAGATTCATTGAGTATATATTTGCAAAAAGATGTTGCTAAGAAGGTATTTCTAGTTTTTTTCTTTTTTTTTCCCCTTCTGATTCATTGGTCTTGGTACATATTTTCATTTTAGAGATGGATTTTATTTTATGATTTATAGGCTCACGGGAAGTATAGTTCTAACAGCTTTATCAGTACCTGATAGTTTCCAGTGGCTTATTTTATAGATTCTTTAAATTGTTAATGAGTGCAAGCAATGGAAGCTGTTATTTGCATTATAAAACAAATAACAGCCTTATTCAAGGTGCAGGTTGAAGAGGAGAAGGGTGGAATCAAGGTTAGTCTTATCTTATCCAGAGGCTTATTGGTAGTCTATAACAAATTATCTAACAAGTAAATGATGAATCTTTTTATTGTTATCAATAATGGCGTTTATTGTGGCTGCATATATACTGATTCCTTCTTCAAAACAAATATTTTTGATGTATGTTGTTAGTGATGTTTCTGCTTTCCCTCCAAAATTGTTCAATGAGTTGAGAAGAGCTAAACTTGTTGATCATGCTTATAAATCAGTTGAGCAGGTTATGAAGATGAGCAGCTTTGCTAAATATGTCAAACTCTTCAAATTTTGCATATAACATATCTATTATCATGCTTGCATGCCCACTTGATCATGAAATCATGAAGTGGTTTTTGAAGCTACTTTGTAGATATATACTTAAGTTTAATTTTTAGCTCTGACTTAAAATCGATTTCTTTTCTCAAGATTCATGCTACCCTGTCGTGTTTGTCATTTAGTGACAAATTGTATGTAGGCCATTAGGACTATTTCTTTTGCTATGGGTTTGTTTCATTTTCAACTTTGTTGAACTTCTGTACATGTTTTTATATTTTCTATCAGGTTACAATTTTTTTCTCATAGATCAATTCGATTTTTTTTCTTTGACTTGAACTAATCCTATACTAATTATTATTTATATGAGCTCATTTTTTGCCATGGCTCTTATCAAATGCTTTGGTGTTGTTAGAATCTGTAAATTATCTATAATTAGGGAAAATATATCTTTGTAATTATTGTGTATTTATTATACATTGTCTATATATATTTTCTCTGTTGTGTAGTTTAGACACATGGATTCATTCTATGATTTTCTCTCTTTCTCTGCTTCTCAACATGGTATCCAGAGCCTAGAAAGAAAGAAAACCCTAGTCCGTGCCGTCAGAAGGGCCCATTGCCCTCTGGAGAAAATTTTTTTCGGCCAAACCGCGTTTCCCTTCCGGTTTGCCCGTTTTTCCTCTCCGCCGTGGCCCTTTTCCGGGCTTAATAGCTGCTCACCGCCACTGTTTCCCGCCGCCGGCCGCTTTTCCGGCGACGTTTTCCGCCGGCGACCTCACCGCCAGCCTCGCCTCACCGTGCGCGGCCCACCCCCAGAAACCGCGGCTCCATTCCAGTCCTCACGCACCCCCACGAGCGGCCTCTCCCATCTGCGGTGTTTTCCGCCGCCGCGCCTTCTGCGTCTGCCTCATGCCGCTCTCCTCTTTCCGGATCTGTCCTTGGCTTCGCGATCTGTGCTCTTCGACGACGTGACTTTTTTGTAATTCCCATTCTGCCCCTGCCTCCTTGTACCCATGGCTGGCAACTCTTCCTTTGATGATAAGGGTGTTCCGAAAGCTGACCCTCCCACTTTCACTAGTTATGTCAGTGTGGCTCTTTCCACTGATAAACTTGATGGCAATAACTATGATACTTGGGCATCCGACATCAAACTTTGGTTGGCAGGGCAGGACTATGTTGACCACCTCACCACAAAGGCTGTAGACATCCCGGTGGATAGACGCCCCCGCTGGGTTAAGATTAATGCCCAGCTGTGTAGCATTCTCAAGTCCACCATTGCTCCTTCCATCAAACAAATCTTTCGGGCCCATGTCACTTGTGAATCTGTTTGGACACAGGCAAAGACCCTATTCACCAATGACACTCAACGTCTATATCATGTTTGTTAGGATCTCATGGGCATCATTGCACCTCACCAGCTTGATGGTTCTATGTCCTCCTATTTGGGTAAGATTCACGGTGCACTCCATGACTTCAATGAACTCTTGCCCCCTGCTGATACCCCGGCGAATGAGTTGGAGCAACGTAGCTCTTTCTTTACGCTCTTGGTCCTTTATGGCTTACCTTCGGAGTATTCTGCTACTCGTGATCAGCTTCTGGGATCCCCGACTGTGCCTACTCTCTCCATGGTGTCTGCCTCTCTCCTTCGGGTTCCCGCCAAACCACCGGCTGAGTTGCCCCTTCCTCCGGCCTCCATTGATACCTCTGCACTCGTCACTCAGGGTACCAGTCGTGGTCGTTCTCGGAAGCCCCGACCTAAGTGTGACCATTGTCATAAGCCAGGCCACACCATTGATCGTTGTTACTCTTTGCATCCTCATCTGCGCCCTACTGTTAATGTTGCTCAGGCCGGTGTTCCTGCTCCCCTGGACTCCCCTGTTCCACATCCACCGTCTCCAGCTGACTATGCTGATTTCCTGAAGTGGTTTGAGCAACGTCAGAACTCTAGTTCCACTGCTTCTGTTGCACACTCTGGTAATTCTTTTGCTTGTCTCTCTCAGTCGGCCTCTTTGGGTCCTTGGGTTCTTGATTCCGCCGCCACTGATCATATCTCCGGTAATAAAGCTTTATTTTCTACTCTCTCTACTTCTGGATATTTACCTACTGTCACTTTGGCCAACGGTTCTCACACACAGTCTCACGGGGTGGGCACTGCCCATCCCCTTCCTTCTATGTCAGTTGATTCTGTCCTTTATGTTCCTGGTTCTCCATTCAACCTACTCTCTATTTATCGGTTAACTAAAGCCCTTAACTGTATCATTTCATTCACTGAAGATTCTGTTTACTTGCAGGACCGGAGCACGGGACGGATGATTGGCACCGGATGTGAATCTCGTGGCCTCTATTGGCTCCGCTCCCCGTCAAGTGTTTGCTCCCTCACCACTGATCCTCTCACCCTCCATGCCCAATTAGGTCATCCCAGCCTTGCTAACTTGCAACGCATGGTGCCTAGCTTGACCAAACTTTCCAGTTTGCCTTGTGAGTCGTGTCAACTTGGGAAACACACGCGGAGTCATTTTCCAGATAGTGTTAGTAGTCGAGCTGCGTCTCCGTTTGCTTTAGTTCATTCAGATATTTGGGGTCCTAGTCGCACAGTGTCTAGTTTAGGATATCGTTATTTTGTTACGTTTATTGATGACTATTCTCGTTGTACGTGGTTATTTTTATTGAAACACAGGTCTGAATTGTTTTCTGTTTTCACTACATTTTATCAAGAAATAAAAACTCATTTTGGTGTTCCTATTCGCACTTTACGTAGTGATAATGCCAAAGAATATTTGTCTCATGATTTTCAAAAAATTTTAGCTTCTCATGGAATTCTTCACCAAACATCCTGTGCTCATACACCTCAACAGAATGGGGTTGCTGAGCGCAAGAATCGTCATCTCATTGAAACCACACGTACTCTTCTCTTGCATCATCATGTACCTTTTCGTTTTTGGGGCGATGCCGTTTTAACTGCATGTTATTTAATTAATCGCATGCCCTCTTCTGTTTTGGGCCATCAAGTTCCCCATTCCATCCTATTTCCTCATGACACCTTGCATTCCCTTCCCCCACACGTTTTTGGGTCCACTTGCTTTGTTCACAACTTAACCCCTGGTCTTGACAAACTTTCTGCATGTTCACTTAAATGTGTTTTTCTTGGTTACACTCGGTCTCAAAAGGGTTTTCGGTGTTTTTCTCCTACTCTGCGTCGTTATCTTGTCTCCACGGATGTTACCTTTTTTGACACTATTCCCTTTTTTGAGCCATCTAACCATTCCACCTCTTCTGCTTCTGAGGAGTTCCCCCTTCCTGTGCTCCCCGTGCCTTTATCACCCTTTTTGCCTACGCCTCCACCTACACCCTGCCCCCTTCAGGTCTACCATCGTCGCGCCCGTCCACTAGCCGAGCCTATCCTACCTCTGACACCCGTTGCACCTAACCAGTAGCCGCTGCTTGCTCCTGCTCCTCCCTCCGAGCCTGTCTTGGCTGATGAGGACTCTCTTCCGGTGCCTGATCCTCCGTCGCCTTCGGTCCTGCCGGTTGCACCTGATCTTCCCGTCGCCCTTCGTAAAGGTATTCGTTCCACTCGTAACCCATCTCCTCACTATACTGCCTTGAGTTATCACCGTCTATCTTCTCTACATTATGCTTGTCTGTCTTCTTTGTCCTCTGTGTCTATTCCTAAGACTACAGGTGAGGCCCTCTCCCATCCTGGGTGGAGACAGGCTATGATTACTGAGATGTGTGCACTTCAGGACAGTGGTACTTGGGAATTGGTGACTCTTCCTCTGGGTAAATCTGTGGTTGGTTGTCGGTGGATTTTTACAGTTAAGGTGGGGCCTGATGGCCAAATTGATCGTCTTAAGGCCTGTCTTGTAGCCAAAGGATACACTCAGATCTTTGGTTTGGATTATGGTGATACATTCTCCCCTGTTGCCAAGATGGCTTCTGTTCGTCTGTTTCTCTCTATGGCTGCTATGCGTCGTTGGCCTCTTCATCAGTTGGATATTAAGAATGCCTTTCTTCATAGTGATCTTGCGGAAGAGGTTTATATGGAGCAACCTCCTGGATTTGTTGCTCAGGGGGAGTCTTCTGGTCGTGTTTGTCGTCTTCGCAAGTCATTGTATGGTCTTAAGCAGTCTCCTCGGGCTTGGTTTGGAAGATTCTCCAGTGTGGTTCAGCAATTTGGTATGACTCGGAGTGAAGCTGACCACTCTGTGTTTGATCATCATACTCAGAGAGGTTGCATCTACCTAGTTGTGTATGTTGATGATATTGTCATTACAAGGAGCGACACTCAGGGTATAACACAGATCAAACAACACCTATGCAAGCATTTCCAGATCAAGGACCTTGGTAAACTCAGATACTTCCTTGGTATTGAAGTAACACAGTCCAAAGATGGCATAGTTCTCTCTCAGAGAAAATATGCTGTTGACATTCTAGAAGAAACATGTTTACTTGCTGCAAAATCCGTTGATACTCCTATGGATCCTAATGTCAAGCTCCTACCAAATCAGGGGGAGCCACTATTTGACCCTGGGAGATATAGACGATTGGTTGGGAAGTTGAACTATCTCACAGTTACTCGTCCAGACATTTCGTTTGCAGTCAGTGTGGTTAGTCAATTCCTAAACTCACCATGTGAAGCACCTTTGGGATCTTTGTCATCACGTATTTTGAAGTATGTCAAAGGAGCACCTGGCAAGGGCCTTATTTATGAAGGCAAGGGGCATATGGATATAGTTGGGTATACGATGCAGTTAAGGGATCCCCTTCTGATAGGCGTTCCACTTCTGGATATTGTATACTTATTGGAGGCAATCTCATATCCTGGAAGAGTAAGAACCAAACTGTAGTGGCGTGGTCTAGTCTTTGAGGCGATGCAGTGCAATGGCCTCAACTACATGTGAGCTTATCTGGCTTAAGCAACTCCTCAAAGAACTTCAATTTGGGGAAACTAAGCACATGACACTTGTTTGTGACAATCAAGCCGCTTTACACATTGCCTCAAATCCAGTTTTTCATGAAAGGACCAAACACATTGAAGTTGATTGTCACTTTATCAGAGAGAATATTCTATCTAGAGACATCACCACAAGCTTCGTCAATTCAAATGACCAACTGGCCGATGTTCTCACCAAATCATTGAGAGGCCCCGGAATAAGTTACCTATGTAACAAGCTAGGTGCATATGATCTATATGCCCCAGCTTGAGGGGGAGTGTTAGAATCTGTAAATTATCTATAAATTATCTATAATTAGGGAAAATATATCTTTGTAATTATTGTGTATTTATTACAGATTGTCTATATATATTTTCTCCATTGTGTAGTTCAGACACACGGATTCATTCTATGATTTTCTTTCTTTCTCTGCTTCTCAACAGGTGTTTTTGTGAATTTTTCTGATTTGCCATCTGTGTTTTGGACTAGCAGATTGATTCATAGAGTGAGACAATGTGACATATGTACATTAGTCAAGGAATTGGATATCTTATAGACGTGAGTCAACACTGGTAGATATAGTTACAACTTGGTAAGTCATTCACTAATTTTGTTGGCTTGCCTTGGTTTTTTTTTTCCAGGAATTTTCACTAACATAAAGATTTTGGTTTTGCAATTGGCTTTTGGCCTTGTGTTTGTAATCTGATTAAGACAAAAAAAAAAAACTGTAACAGTTTCAAATCAAATTAAGCCTACCTCCATAATTTGGTTATCTTCCTAGTTGCATCAACAAATTTAAAGTTCTCCCTTATCATTTGTGTATTTGTAAACAGCTCTAGCTCTAGTGAAGAACCAGTCGAGCAAGACCAGCAAAGCCAACTTTTTATGAGAGAGCAAAGAAGGTATCTCAGCAAAATCTCGTATGTATAAACAATATGCACAATAATTTATAAACATATGCACAATATGATTTCTAATATTATGTCACTGATTCCTCTGTAATATTGTCCTATTGTTTTCCTAAGGATCTTGAAGTGCAAAAAGTGCATATGTTATAAAAATATGCAAGCTCAGTTATATAGGATTAATTACATGAAGTGCTTTATGCTTAAAAGAGTTTTTTCTTTTTTCTTTCTTTCTTAGAGCTTGATTTGATTATGCACAATGATTCTTAGTGATTTTTTTTAAAATAAATGAATGATGATGTGCATTAGGTGGCTTCTCATGGTTCTTCAACTGAATATCAGGCCAAGTGATGTGCTTTGGTACTTCTGCAATGAAAGGTTGTTGATAATTAAGGAAAGCATGTTATCATTGTTTGACACCAATTGTTCATTGGCATAAGATGTTGATGCTGCTACTGTTTTGCTTGTACTAGTATTATTGTCAATAATGTCCTTAGCATTAGGAGAAGATTTTTTTCTATAGTCTATTGGTGGATTCTGGTCCAAGTTCAAGCTCTTGATGTATTCCTACAAAACAGAATCGCTAGGGTACTTTGATCTGCATTTTCTTTTTTGAATATTGCCTCTCTGTTATCTTAACAGGTTAGGAATTTGTTAGTGATGGGATGCCTCTTTTGTGGGCCTTTGTTTCGCACATTCTGCTTCTTGAACACTGTTGCAATCCTTACAATGCTACTGCTACCCTCCCATTCGGCACAATCGTTATTATAGTTCTGATATGGACACTTGTTACATCTCTTCTGCTTGTATTGGGTGGGATTGCTGGGAAGAATAGCAAGGCTAAGTTTCGAGCTCCTTGTTACACAACTAAGTATCCAAGGGAGATAGTATTTTGAAATTGTGTTTTGTATGCACCATATTTACTTTATGGGAGTATAACATATGTACTTCTTTAGATTGATATGATTCTATTTCATTGTAATATTGATACCTATTACTTTAAGATTTATTTTACTTTTAATATAATTGGAGTCTTTTTTTTTATATGATTGTTCTTTTTATATATATAAATTTAAATACATAAATTGAATTCCAAATTCTATTTTTTTAGTAAATCATTATAAACTATATCCACGGAAAATTAAAAATCAATAGAAGTGTGGTTATAAGATATGCCCAAAGAAAAAAGGCCTTTGCTCTAAAGTATATAGTGACAAAATTGTTTCTGTGGGTAATTATCTGGTGATTATTTGTGACGGTTTTTAGTTTTGTCACAAAAACATATAGTGATAGAATGAAATCTGTAGGTATAAGTTGAGATATTTTTTGATGATATTGGGTGTCGTCATTATATGTTATACCGACGGCAAAAAAATTGTGGGTAAAGGCATATTAAAAGTGACGGAATTGGATGTCCGTGGGTATAAGTATTTTGAGGTTATACTCACGGTTTTTATACTTTTACCCATGGTTTTTTTTCCCATGGGTATATGGCAACTTTGTTGTAGTGGGTCATTGACAAGCTATGTCTTTACAGTGTTTGGATGTACTACCTACTGGAAAACGACATTGCAATCAATCTACAGTTGCATTGTTAACAATCAAAGCAGAGTATATGGTATTGACTGGGGCTGTTAAAGAGAGCATTTGGGGGCATGATCTTTTGAATAGTTTTGGATTGAATCAATCGGTACCAATTGTACACTATGATAGTTATAGCACTATTTATTTGGTTAAAAACTTAGTCTATCATGAAAGAACTAAACACATTGATGTTAGACTTCGTTTTGTTAGAGAAGGTATCGGCAATAGTATTGTTGCAGTTCAGAAGCTAGCCATAGTTGAGAACGTAGCAAGCATGACGACAAAACCATTGCCGACTGATAAGTTTTGGACTTGGTCAATATTTGCGAAAGTCGAAGACTATCGCCAATGCAAGTCAATGTGGAGGATTGTTATGAAGTGACATGCATTTATGATTGTTTATGTTTTGTCATTTATGTTTTTCAGTTTTTGGTCATTAAGGGAAGGAAGAAAAACTCTTCCTATAACCAAGATGGTGTTATGGTAAGGTGATGGTAAATTGTATTTAATGCAATTGATGGAAAAGGCTTTATAAATAGATCTGGGAAACACACTAAAAAGAATATAAGCAAAGCATTCTTGGCTTCTTGTATTGAGAAATAACTATAGAGGGTATGTGAGAAATTCCAAGAGTGTAGCATACACTGGAGATTTGGATACATTCTCTAAGTTTTTATAATACTGCAAATTATAATAGAAAAGAATCTCATTAAGATACACTATATTGTAATTATCTTAAATATAGTAGAATATTTTTAGAATTTATCCTGTGATTTTTTCCTTGTTATTTCAATAAGGTTTTCCATATTAAAATTTGGTGTGTAATTCTTTTAATATATTTTATTGATTTGAATAGTGACAAATGAGTCTATTGTAAAGTGTTATTCACTTGCTTTATTTATTTATTCTTAATATAATTTGGATGTGTTTCCACTCACATCCATAAAGTGTTTAATGCAATTGGGGTGTATTCAACTTTGATATTCCTCACAAATATGATGTGAAAAGTTAGATAGAAAATAATTAGAAATTGAAAAGAGAATAATTTTTAATCCTCGTTACATAACCAAAAAACTCTTAAAATTAATCATTATTCTTTATAATACTGTTTAATAGAAGAATTGATTAATTCTTCGGACTTCATAAAGAATGGAAGACAAAGCCTGAATATGCATTGCTTGTTATTTAATGATTGCATCCAATTCTTAAGTCCCGGTGATTGGGTACGTTGTGGGTCTCTTGTTTGCTATATTTGGTTTTGACCAGATTATTGTACTTCATATTGCACTTTGCCAACCATCTATTTGGACTATTTATCTTTCGTCGTCTTCAATTGATTAAGGCCAATGTTTGTGTCTACAAGACTACAACTATCAGTCCCCATCCTCCCATGTCCTACCCACCCACAAAGGCACCAATTATTATCTACTTTACAAATAGGTGAAGAATGGGTCACCAAATGAAACATGACCCTTGATTAAGACCACATCTCCTAAGGGTGTGTTTTACGGGGTAAATATAGCTGAAAATTTTCGTCACCCATTTTTATCCTTATACTATACACACTCCAAAAGATCAATCTTTCTAGTTAGATTATATCTATATTATTATCACATCCATCTCTCCTTGTCTTTTGAATTTTTATCATTGATTGTCACCGATGCCACATCAACCAAAAAATACATCTACACATTCTGATAATTGCCGCTTCATCTTAATGTGAAGACATATGCACAAAACTGATAGTGACCTACATTATTAATTTTCTAATGCTTATGAATTCTCTATGACTATCTTGATTAAATTATCTTTCTACAGAGATGCAGTTGGAGACAAATTAAACTTTTAATTTTGATCCACCTATATGTTGTGTATATCTTTGCGCCTCCTTACAAATTTTCCTGAGTTTTCTTCTCACGATTCGCGAATGGTTTATTAAGAGTAAATAAATAAGAGTAAATAACCAATGTAGTTCCTCAAGAAAATTTTACAAGACTATTTAGTCCCTCAAAAATTGAAATTAAACTCACGATTTCTAAAGATTTTAATAATATGACGCATTAGTCTTTATGTATGTATTTGATTTTTTAAACAATAATAAAATTATATATTGATCTGCTAACATGATATTAAGTGATATATATGTCATTTGAAGTGGAATAGGGTTTAAAATAACTCATTTTGGTAGTTGAAATTCACAAAATGAATTATTTAAATATCTATTATAAGTCATTTTGTACAATTTTGGATACCAAAATTAATGTAATGTGTTCCAAAATAGCTTCATTTAGTTTGTCTCTAATATCTTACTGGCACATCATTATTGTATGGTGCCACATGTGTAAGTCCATTAATGGAAAATGAAACTAACAGATGGACTAATGTGTCCATCATTTTCAATTTTGAAGAACCATAAGATTAATTTATTTTTTTGAAAGATGAAATAGTCTAACAGAAAAATTTTAAAGGACCAAATAGGGTACTCACCAAATAAAAGTGGATTTCTTTTTGTTCTTATCTAAGTGTCTTCTTACTTCTTGGTTCTAGGACCAATTCACTATAACCAAACTAATCCCTCCCTGCAGTCAAAAGAAAATGGGTTTAAAACCCTATATGGTGTAATTCATTACTCAATCATATGCTAAAGAACCTCGGGATATTCCTCATCAATGGACATAAATAATGATACATAGAACTTTCAAATGAAGAGAAAAGTTAAAATAATAATAATAATGATGATGATGATGATGATGGCATAAAGGATTTATAAAAGCGAAAAGTAAAGACCGACCATCCATTAAATTCCCAAACATGCAGTCTGTCTACATGTGAAAACCATTCATCAATCATCTCAATTCATTGTTAAACAAATGCATAGTTATAATTTATAAAAGAATCATCACAGCAGCAATAATTACCACTGTTCAGTTGTCAGTCTCATTGCATGTGAAATGGAATAAACTAGTCTAAGTACTTAATTGAAAATTGAAAGGGATAACTTGTGTATTTGCAAAACAAGATCAGAGGGGATGCACTGGTGCATTGGGTTTCTCTGCATTATGGCAATTACTTTATATCATATGTCCTTGAAAATTCAAATGCATCTCATAGAATATGAGCTTTGTTTCAGAGAATGCGTAACACACAAATGAATTAACCCAAATTTGGATATGCCAATGACATGAGATTCCAGTGTTAATTTATGGGGTTTTGATGCCCAAAGATAAGGTAATATTTTAAGTTTCTGTTACTTTCAATGTAAACATAGTGTTATATTATTCTTAATAACAATTTCTTAGTTAGGATACTGATTCATGTTGTTGTGACCAATGATCAGACACGCTTTGAAGGGAAGGTATTGGGAGAAATTGAGATTTTCAAATCAAATGAAACTGCATTGGGAAGCTAGCAATATAGAATTACCAAAATGCCATGGTTCCCTTCGATGCAAGTGAATATCAGTGTCAACCCATTATTAGAATCAACGGCACCATTGCAGTTGTGCAACTTGTGTTCACATTCGTATGAAAGCTTTATTATATTTGAATCTATTTGTGAAGATTTATCTGCATCCAATCCAATGGAGTAGATTTCGAAAGTCAAATAATGGGCACTTGTACATTAAAGCTGGGTTACTATTAAATGAATCCTTTCTTGTAAAATTTTGGATCAGTTAACTATATGTAAATTTATACTATTAATAAAAAGATAAGTTAAGTTTAGATCACAAAAAAAAAAAATTAATAATAAAAATGTACATATAATCAAAATATAAGAAACTTTTATATAAAAAGATTCATTAGCAATTGCTATAGATGAGGCTAGCTGAAAAGGAGTGTTTAATGCTTAGACTCCAACTGCATTTCTTACTTTTCTGTAGGAATAAAAAGGTAGATTGAGATAATGATTCATTTCAATTGAAAGTCAAAGTATTGTTGCTTCTTAATTCACGTGGATAAGGATACTTCTAAATGACTGGTCAATGTAAAAATCTAAATTATAAGAAAGAAAAATGATAGATAATCAGAAATTTTATCATAATTTTATTGTTAGATTGATGCGCTATTATTGTTAGTCTATAAATAAATGAGTTATAGTGATTTATTTTATCCAATAACAATCCTGATTTATATAAAAAAAACTAATATTTTTCTGGGACTTACCCGTGAGTGACCCCACAAAAGGGTTTGGTTTTCTTTTGGTTGCCTTTGAGTTTCAGTCTTCCATGTTGCCATACCCCCACTAAAGCATGTGGGCATCACATGCCATGAAATGGGGAAACTAATCCTTTGTCCAATGAGTTATTTCACTACAGAAGGCTCAGAATGTGCAGATCAGCATTGGGTTCCCTCCTTCACAAAATTACAGTATCATTGTTTAGCCCAAGGAGATAAGCTAGCATCAAAGACATAACACACTCAAGATTTTTTTTCTTATCAATTTGCAGTCTTGCACCACAGAGAGCACACGAATAATAATACCCAAATTGCAAACCCACAGAAACAACTTGAAACATGTCAAGATGAAATCAAGTGGCATATGAAACGAGCGACTAAGAAGGTTAAGAAGGGGAAATTTAACTTGAAGTTGTGCTCCCTGGGCCTATTATATATGATTCATTGCCACAGAGAAAAAGGAACCAATAAAACGAAGTTCTAAGATGGCAACGGGACCTTCGACGAAAAGGCCATAGGCTAACTTACATGGCAAAGAAGGAAGAGGATTTAATAAGTATTTAACCCCTTTAATAACAACGACAATAATAATAAGAATAAACTTTGATGCACTTTCAATATAAAAGATTTCATACAGTCATCTAATTTTCTATTGCCATGGGTAAATAAAAAGATTTAATTAGATAATTTTATATTAAAATAAAAGTAGTGATAATAATAATAATAAAATACCAGCCTAGTGTTTGAAAAGAGTAGATGTATGTAGTATTATCACCGTTTTGCAACGAAACTATTTCCAAAATTTAAATCTATGACTTTTATATCATAAAACAATAATCTTACCATTGTGCTGAGATTCACCCTATAATAATAATAATAATAATCACAAAATTCCTATCTAGTGAGGTCCAGGAAGAGTAGATGTCTATAGCACTGTCAACCACTTTACGGAAAATCTATTTCCAAGATTTAAACCCCCACAACCTTCAGATCGCAAAGTAACAATCTTACTATTGCGTCGATGTTTACCCTCTAAAAACAACAACAACAACAACAACAATAATAATAATAATATTATTATTATTATTATTCAGTGTAAAAGAATTCACGTGTAAGGTGGGTCTTGGTGGGAGCGTGCACCATGTGCTTGGGTGCAGTCGGCTACCTTTTGTTTGATGAGATAAGGGAACTCAATAAAAAGGAGTGACGTTCCTTCCATCTATAGCCTCATCTCACGGATCTTGCCCTCTTTCTCCCTCCTTCCTATCTGTGTGTGTCTCTGTGCTGCCCTTCCACTTTCTATATTTTAAATAATTCTCCTACATCGATGTCCTCTGCATAGTATATATGGCCTAGAGCACATAGTTATTCCAAAGAGACTTAGGACATCAAATTTAAAGGCTTCCAAAGAGACTTAGGACATCAAATTTAAAGGCTTGTAACAACTATACTAATTCAGCACCCATATGGCCTCTTGGAAGAAGACCATCACAACCCCATTCAGAAAAGCTTGCACTTTCTTTAACCAGCAACCACAAAGGGACAATAAGAAGTCTCAAACAGGTGTGTGGATAGGCTCTTGTGTGTCAATGATTAATTATTTAATATTATGTATGTATTGCTAATTTCTTTGTATGATTCTGCAGAACAAGAGAACCGTGTAATGGATCTTCATGGTGAAGTCATGGCTTGTGGCTATGAAGATGTGCAAGTTATGTGGTCTATCCTTGATAAGTCTAAATCCACGGCCTGCAATATAACTTCTTCATAACCTGTGCCAACTCTCCCCCCCCCCCCCCCCCCTCCATTTTCCAACCAAACAGCGAAAAAAAATTAAAAAGAAAAAAAAAGTACTAAAGAAATTAGCATATGTTTTTGGTATGCTAATGTTTTAGTCATAATTGCATATCATACTAGCTTGTTTTAGCTAGCTGACTGTCTTTTAAATCTAGTATGAATGCAATTCTCATTGTAGAAAATTGAAAAGATATGTGATATGTAGGTGTTTGTTAGGTTTGAATCAGTAGCGCCCCTTCTCCTTTGATGATGGTGGTGGCAGTTTCACAATGTAATTTTGCTAGTGAAGGTGCTATTAATACGCAATCCCCATGATTGATGAGTGCAAATCATGGTGAGATTTTTTTATATGTTGACCCTTTTCTCTGTCGGCTCTGTTTGTCTCCGAATTTCCAATTCAATTGTCTGATTTTGGCCTTTTGGTGGTTTTCGAGAGATTTTGGTCTAACAAGTTACTTTTGGATATGCTCATAATAAAAATAAATTTATTTAACTTTGTTAATATATAACCACTCATTTTTTAGTTTTACTAATTTTTGTAAATATGCTTAATAAAAAGCCCTTAGAATTGTCCTCGTACATGAATTTTTCATGATTTTCACTTTTTACCTTATCTCTTGTTTATGGTTCCTTAGAAAAAGATGAGATTTTAGGGACTTGTTTGGTTTAAGTTTTTAATTTTCAATTTTTATTTTTAATTTTTTAATTTTTTAGAATTTATAAAAAAAAAATTAAAAATAAAAACTGAAAACTCAAATCAAACATATCTAGGGATCCTGCTTTGCAAGATTCAAGTATACTTTTCACTGCAAATAAAAAAAAAGGGATACTTTTCACTTTCGACAAGGAAGAAATTAATACCAAAGTTAAAAAGAAACAATTATTGGGTGGCCTCACAATCCTAACAGTGTCCAAGGTTAAGTAACTTAATAATGGCTCAAAGTTTTAGTCCCACACAATAACTGTTCAACTAGACAATCATTTTTTTATATCAAATTTAGCCTAAACTCAATTTTTTGAAATAAATAAGCAGTATAAGAGCTTAAAGTTGTTGGTTAAAAATCTATATTTTACATATAAGAGCTTACGGTTGTTAAATCTATACTTTACATATTATTAATTGTGATAACACACTTTCATTCAAAGTAATAAAATTATGAGTTAATCACATTCCTAGATTTAAACTTAAGGCAGAACATTTTTTTGATCCCTTATCTTTATTTAATTTTTCGATTTAATCCCTTATTTTTTACTTTTTCTGTATTGTTATTTATATTTCAAATATTTTCAATTTGTCCAAGTCTCTATTATGTCACATAATTGATGGAAAATATTAACATAACCCCATTCACATCAAATCCATGTATATGTCTGCCACATCAGCACTGTTTGTGCCTTGCCAACATTTTCTATCAATTATGTGATGGAATAGTAAAACTTAGGAATAGTTTGATAACAATTTAAAACATATGAGACCAAATTGAGAAAAATAAAAGTAAGGGTCCAAATTGAGAAAATAGTAGGAGACCAAATTGAAAAATCAAGTAAAGGTAGGGGACCAAAAAATTTATTTTGCCTAAACTTTATAATGACATGAGATATTCCATATTACAACATGAGAATTTTTCACTCATATGTTCAAATTACTTCTATCTCTTTCTTGCTCTTATCATTTATACATTCAAATATGGGCGTTCAAGACCCAGTCTGGGTCGGCCCGAAACTTATTGGGTCAGATTCAGGTTGTGAAATTTTATCTAGTGTATTTTTCATACCAAATTCAGATTATGTTTTAGGTTAATCCGACTCACCCCTATCATAATGTCCCTAAAGGAGGGGTGCTACGATGAGAAAAAATTTATTTTCAATTTTTAAAGGGCCAATGGAGTCATCACTATTTTTTATTTATGGTCAATTTGAAAAAACCTTTTTATTTGGCAAAACTGGTATTGGTAAATGAACTTGGTTTCAGAAGTCTAATTATGATTAAAGAAGTGTTGAAATTTAATCTCACTACACCCCTAATATATCTGTCTCATGACAATTACCCAAAGTTAGTTGTGCAAATTAAATAATAACTTTAATAATTTTGTTTTCCCCCAAAAATGAATTAAAGCCTTAAAAAATATTTAAGTAATTTAATAAAAAAAATTTAAGAAAAATATCTGTTCCTACGTATCCTCTGATATAATGAGAAATTAAAAGTCACGTAGTTCTTCTAAAAAATAATTGTGTTGGGTTAATTTTAATTATTTACAAGGAAGATTTTTTTTTTTTAAGAAAAGAGAGCTAATTCACTCTTGCACAGATTAAGAATGGCATAAATCATACAGTAAATACTTACAATTCTTATAACCCTTGATGATGATCAAGTCATACATCAACGCCGTAAGTTTGTTCCGCGGACTAGGAAAAAAATGAGGAACACATTTTTATTTCTTTTACTTTTATGCTTTTAATTCTAAAGACAAAATTTCAAATCAAATGACCAAATTAAGATGACCACCTAAGAGTAATACACATATTTTATATGAAAAAAAAAACCAGACAAACTAATAAAGGAAAGCAAATGCTGACCACGTCAAAAATGAACAAATGCCGGCTAGAGTAATGACTAACCTACATAATAAAAAGGAACGAAACTATCTCAACGTCAATCATGCAAGTTAAAAGAAAAGGAAGCAAGGACGTGAGAACTCATGCGGCAGGTGGCGGCGTGCACGGCACGAGGAAGAGGGACGGGCGAGGAACGGCGCTGGCACTACCCGCGATGACTGCGTGACTCGCGGAGGACTAGCGCGGGGGTTGTCTATGTTGCGGAGGCTGCGGACTCAGGACTGAGCTTTGCTGGAATGGCTGGGTTTTGCGGCTCTATGATGGGAAACAGGGTCAATGGCTGGCTATGGTTTGAGGGAGGTAGTGCTTAATGGTGGTGTCGTTGATAGTTGTAGTGGAGGTTAATGGAGATGATGGTGGTTGTGAAGTTGGAACTGTCGGGCTGATGGTGGTTATGGTAAAGTGGTGAGATTTGATGGGTTGCAGTAAGAGGGCAAAGCTGTGGCGAAGGTTGCTGCTCGAGGGGATTTACTATGCGCTCTCTCCTTGGGAAATGCACCCACGATGGGCAGGATGCTTATTTGATTTGAATTTTCAGTTTTCATGTTCAATTTTTCAGTTTTTTAAATTTTGTGAAAGAAATACTGAAAATTGTGAAAACTATAGAGCCTGTTTGGTTTGAGTTTTCAGTTTTCAGTTTTCTAGAATTTATGAAGGACAAACTAAAAATTCTGAAAATTACAAATTCTAGTTTTCAAAATTTTCAGTTTTTTCTTCACAAATTCTGGAAAACTAGAAAAACTGGAAAATTGAAAACTCAAACCAAGCAGGCCCTATAAATTCTAGTTTTCAGTTTTCATTTCCAATTTTCAATTTTTCCTTCACAAAATCCTGAAAACTGGAAAATTGAAAATAAAAAACTGAAAACTCAAACTAAACAGACCAAGATCAAAAGCCTCCCAATTCCCCGTACATGTGCCTTTGGGTCATCCCCTATTACAAAAAGTTATGCCAATTTATACGCCAAATTGAAATGAATGCAAATTAATTATACACTGTTTAAGCTGATGCTAATTCGTTAAAGACTAAATACCCAAATAAGTCTCTCAGATTTATATTGGAGGACAAGTTAGTCCCTCAGGTTTTGAAAATCCCAAATTGGTCCCTCACATTTCAAAAAAAGGGATAAATTGGTCCTCCGTACAATTTCGTACAGTGTATGGAAGGACCAATTTGTCCCCTTTTTAACTATACAAAACTGTATGGAAGGACCAATTTGTCCCCTTTTTGGAAATATGAGGGATCAATTTGGATTTTCACAACCTGAGGGATTAACTTGTCCCCCAATATAAACCTGAGAAACCTATTTGGGTACTTAGTCTTGGTTAAAATTTGATCTGATTGAAATCAATTAAAGAAATGATTGATGCTAATGGATTATGATATGATGATAATTGGAATCAATTACAAAAGTCTATGATACTAATTGAAGAACAATATTAAACTAATCAAGCTAAAAAAAATGTCAGAATCTTTTTTTTTGTTTTTATTTTTTATTTATTTTTTAAATTCAAATAAAAAACTTTTGTGACCCGATCAAAAATTGAATGCTGACAATCTTGAAGTCAATACTTAGTAGGTTATGATTAAGAGTTTTATAGATGATGAAAGAAAGTGACTAATAATGAAATTGAAGAGAAATGTCAGGAGTAGAGTGAAAAAAAGTATGTCACTCTCGTATTTGAAAGTTTTTTTTATTCCTTCCTTGACCCCCAATTTGGTGGGTAAAAACAACTTGGTTTTGAGTGACAAGGGAAGGGGACACATTGTCCCTTTCTAGCTATGCCACTCTCTCCCCTAAAGTTACTTCCAAATAATGGTAACTTAATTTTAGCCTTGTCATTTCTTGCCCTCCTTCAATTTTTATTTTCCCAATAATAGCCTTAAAAATTGTGTTCTTTTAAAAGAATTATTGGTAAATTATAAGATTTCTATACTCCAATTAGTACATCTTACATAACATAATATTATTTTTGAGTTGATATAATTTGTTTCAAAATAAGTATTGTAAAATACATCTTGAATTTTTTTTCGTATTTCTAAAATTTTATAATTTTAATATGGATAATATCCAAAAATTTATAAATTTTCTAAATATTGGGTTAACTCGATTTTGACCTAGTCATTTGTTAGGTTCAAAAAAATATCTTGGTCCAAAAATTAGGTTAGGGTTGGGTCTAACTTGACCTAAGTCAACTTGTCTCTTACACACCCCTGCCTTCAAATACAACCACAAAGAGCTTTAAAATATTCAAATTCATTGTAGACTCCATGATTAAGTTATACATACAAACCATGAACTTGTATTCCAAAAAATAAAATATTGCCATGAACATTAACATTCACCAGATCCTAATTTGAGCAGCCACAATTTCATCTCTCATTTAATCAAAAATTAAATTCATTTCTTCTGAAGAAGTAAGGCCAATATCTAAACATGTATTCATGCTACTAGCATTATGAAGATCTTATGCCAGTGTCATCATATTCTCCTGCATAATGAAATTAAATAACTCAAACATTATTTCTAACAATAAGGTTCTGTATTGCCATTGCAGCACTAACTATTTCCACTTGAATTGTATATTTAAAATTAGCTATATCATGGAGAGTTGTGAATCTATTTTTTCATACTCCACAACTTATTTATTGTGCCTCTTAAGCTAGAGTGAAAGTAACGGAATACTTCATTAATCAGACTCTACATATCCAAGAGTCTGACCCATCTCCAAAACACATCACCAAAATCACCAAACTGCTTTCCACTGACTGACCAGCCATGTCTAAAAAGTATATTGCTTGAAATTGCTCCACATGCCACCATTCTCATATGCACTAACAGAGTGAGTAACACATATCGTCATCTGTTGTCCTTTTGCCGCACGCTTATCGTCATCATGTTTGCCGAAGCTTCTTGTATCCATTCCTAGAAGTGTCGCCATCATCCACAGAAGACATGTCACCATGCGTGTTTACAACCACAATAGGTATCCTGTAAGCTTCAGGTGTCGTCTTCTCGGTCTCTAGTTGCATCGTGACTGGTGGATCCTTGTTCGTGGGAGCATCGTAGACTTGTTTGAAGAGTTAAAAATTCAATGATGTTTGATTAATGGGTCTAGTTAGTGTTTTAAATTGCGGTTGTAGTCATGGTTACGATTGTGGAAAATGTATTCATCCCAACGCGCATTACAGTTGATGCGGTATGAAATTTTTGTGTGTCTTCAAATTAAAAAGGAGCCCATTACAATTCGTTGTAGCCCTAACATGGTCCAATGCCATCCATTGCGTCCCTGATGCGGTCTGTTGCGGCCTTAATGTGGTTGCGTTGTAGTTATGTTACCGCCAATTTATGTAAAAACGCATCACCCTACAATATTGTGGTCGCATCACACACGTGATATGGTTCGCAATTTAAAACCTTGGGTCTAATATCGCTACTCTCAATTGTCTCTGCCTCCTAGGTTGTTGCTATTTCTTGCGCTGTTACTGGTGCCTACTGTGCTACCTTAACAATTTTCATTGGTTTATGCTTTAATCTTCTCAACAGAAGATTCTTGTATTGGTGTTTCCACTACTATCTTAGCTGGTTCATTCTCCTCCACTGTAGTTTCTAGGGCTTTGTTGTTGATACTATTCTTTTGGTTTCCTCGATCCTGGCTAATTAAATAATTGAGGACAGTTCACAGTGGTAGAATAATAAATAAAGATAGCAAGTCATGTTCATGATGTTTCCTTTCCTAGAAGTCCAATGGGAACCTCAAAATTATCTAGTCCAAAAGTTTTAGAAGTTGAGTATGAAGAATAAGGTTGCAAGACTTAAGGCTAAGGTTGCAAGACAATCTAAGGCCACTTGGAGTTCTAAGGCTTGCAAATCTCAATCTGCTAACACTAAAAAATCTATGGTTTATTGATTCAAATTCCTCTAACCATATTGCAAATAATATTTCTTTATCTCCTCAATGTGACCACCAAAATTTCTCATTTTGTTTCGTTAGTCGATGGTTATAAACTTACTGCCAAGGGAATTGGTTTTGCCTCACCTACTTCTTCTATGTCCTTGGAATATGTTTTATTTATACCTAGTTGTCCTTTTAATTTAATTTGTCTTAGTCAACTTATCAGATCTCTTGAATGTTCTGTAGCCTTCAATGTTGATTCAATTGTCATATAGGAATGTAGTACAGGTCAAATGATTAGTGTAGGATATGAATCACATGATATTTATTACCTTTAATCAGTGCCACCAATGACTTGTTAGGTAGCAGCATTTCCTAATCTTCCTCATGAACGTTTACGCCATCCAAATCTATCCAAGTTGCAAAAAGTAGGTCCCTTGTCTTAAGAAAATGAAATTATTGAAATGCTAGTCATGTCAATTAGGAAAACATGTTCGTTCTTCTTTTCCTATAGAAATTGACAATCAAAATCATACTTATTTCTCAATTATTCATTTAGATATATAGGATTTGAGTCATGTGTCAATATCTCTAGGTTTTATATATTTTATCACTTTCATTGATAAATTTTCTTGATGCACTTGGGTGATATATTTGATGAAAGAAAGATAATTAATACTTTCTATTTTTCCATCCATTGGTAAAGAAATTGAAACTCAATTTGGAAGGAAAGTCAAAATGCTTTGAATTGATGATGCCAAAGAATATTTTTATTCTGGTTGTCATGACCCATATTGGGAACGTAACTGACATGTGAGAAACCTCATCCCTACGTAAGCCTTATGGTCGCTGAGTCATATTATAATTGAATATTTAAATGTAATTTCTACTCTCAATTACAAATCAACTCGAGTTTTTGAAATATAATTAACATGTATGAATATGTTCCATAAATCAGGTCTGAATCCATAACCATGATATAAAATATTATTCGAATTGATCCATACAAAACCATGAAATCTAACAAAATATGCATAAATGTATAAATCTCTAAACATGTAAAACCAAAATACATGTATGCATGGTCTAGAACCCTGTCTGCACAATATTAGAGCACTCTACTTGAAACATAAACTAGTGCTTCACTGCAAAGTGAAGCTCACCCAAATTGATGTACAACAACTGCTAAATAGGAGGTTAAGGAAGATCTGAAGCAGCAATTGTATTTGTAAGGGGATGGAAAAGAAAAGGGTGAGTTTTATTTAAAACTCAATGAACAGATTCTCACTCCATAACTTCCACATGGAACAACCAACAAGAGTACATAATCATAATAACAAATGCATCTACTGTCAAACAATTTCCAATATACAATGGATATGAATAATATCTTTCTTTCTATTAACCGTCATCTTGCTCCCCTCTCTATCTACACCTACCCAAAGCCTTAAGAATATCTCCAGAAACACCTTTTTGTGTCCTATTTATTGTTGTGTGGCCTACATGCACATTCCAATTTTGGGACAATTATTAGAGCAACTAATTTGGGTTCCAACCAAATAGGATGCATCCCTTGGTAGTGGGAATAATCCTATTTTCAAACCAAGCCATGGTATATTGACACATGACTGAAATAACATTAAAAAATCTAAAATTTGAACTATGAGTAACATTTACATAACTGAGTCTGAATGAATTTTATCTAACAAACTATCCGTTTAACTATCTATTGTGATTATTATTTACAATTTTTTTCTTACTTTTATTCCATAAATATCATCTTTTTCTTTTTTTTCACAACTTTTTTTATTCCTCTCCAATACTTCTTAAACTCTTTCCACACAAATTCTACTCTCATTTTCATACAAAAATTTATATATATCCAAATCAATTAAATTTAAATTATTTTCTTAATGACTTACAATATGTCAACTTCCCTCAAAATCAAAATACCCAAATTTCTCAACCTTCAAACCTTCAACATCCAAATTCCAATTTTCAAATTCCAAACTTCTTCTAAACCAAAATTTCTCAAGCCATCAAAATTCTAGTTTTCAAGTTCCTTCTAATTTTTAATTTCCTTTTTTCTCACAAAATCAAAATCCACAAATATATTAATTCCCAAGATCCAATTTCCATTATGTTCAATTCACTATCTGGAAATATGGGTATACTATCTTTCCTTTTTCAATACCAAATTGGCGGCTGGGGATTTGCATTATCTGCCAGTGTTAGGAGATTGTCAAACTCATCCTCCCAAACGCCTATAGATTTGACTTTAGTGCACAATTTTCTAGTCACGATGGGTTAGATCCTATCAAGCTCAATAATGAACAATTTGAACATCGTGGGCAAGATAGTGGTCATTGGCAACGGAAAGATGATAAACTTCTAATAAGTATTTAGTTAAATATGCCCAAGGATCAAGTGGTTGGTACCGACCAAAAAGGTGCATTTTGGAATCGAATCCTTAAGTACTGTGAATTGATTAAAAGAAGAGTATTGATTGCATTGTAGAAATGATGGCCTAGGATTAATGCAAGGGCTCAAGGATTTAGTGATTGTCATTATCAAGCATCTCGAAGAATATGAAGTGATTCAATAATAATGATATAATGAAATTCATCCACAATCTCTATCAATCCAAGTATAACAAAAAAAAATGCAAATTTGTGACATCGGAAAATGAGCTTTGGAAGGAATATGAATGAAAAACCCAATTAACTCGGAGTGCAGGTTTGAAGAGAACAAAGATAAGTGTTTTTTGAGCATACTCATCCTCATCAAATCTTGAAATGCCAATGAATGAGGATGTTGTTGTAGAGTCTCCAATTCATCCATAGGGGTAATAAAGCATCGAAGAGAAAGGGTAAAGTGAAATCTAAAGTATGTGGAGATGATTTGGAAGAAAATATTGGGACACTCAAATCTGAAATAGCTAGGAAACTATCTTTGTTTGAGGATTTTAAGACCATGGAGGAAAAGAGATTGGCATTACAGGAAAAGGGGATAGAGGTTCGATAAATAAAAACAGAGATGCCAAATTGTTAATGCAGACCCCTCTTTTATGATTGAAGAGCAACATTATGTTTATACTAAACTCATAAAGAAAGCTAGGGCAATGTATGCTTAATTTAGGCATTGGTTGTATTTATAATTTAATTCCCATTTGTATTTTTAATTTAAGTGTCATTGTATTCCTTACTTAAGTGTCATTGCATTTTTAATTTAAAAGTTAATTTAATTTTCATTTATTGTTTTAATTTTACAATGTTGCTTGCCATATACAATGTTATAAAACTAGTCGTTAAAAAGAAAAAGCTGTTACAAAACTAGCCTTGGCAACTAGCCATTACAAAACTAGTTGTTAAATCACTAACTAGTGCAAAATTGATTGCTACAAATCTAGCTTATAAATAGGAGCATCACTCCTACACATTTGCTCACAACTTCTTATATCCTCCATCTACTTGAAATCTTAAATCTTATTTGCACTCATTATCCGCTCCCAAAACTTTTTCATTCACAAGCACCACTAACATGTATATGTATGTATGTATCTATGTATGTATGCATCAATGTATGTATGTATTTATATAGACATACTACCACATATGGCTAGAAAGTCTAATGATCCCAATAACAAGTCTTCGAAAGATTTGGTTGATGATATTATGTTTGGGGATTTAAACCAACCAAATTCCATGTCTTCAAGTGATTGGATTAAGATTTTCTGCTTCATGATTCAAATGAGGCCCAACTCAAACTCATTCTGAGTAAAATGGCCAAAGCTCTTCCTATAGATCTCATAGGAGGAAAGAGAGAGATAGTGAAGTAGGCCATGGACATCTTTTCAGAAATTATGTTGCATGTGGTCCAGTCTACCTTCTTGAGATATTGTGGTGAAGATTTAGAATGAGAAGACATGTCTTCCTTCGCATTATGTAATCCCTCTCAAATATTGATTGAGATTTCAAGCAAAAAGTTAATGCTATAGACAAGAAAGGCTTATCCCCAAAGCAAAAATGCACAGCTATCATGCATATTGAGTGCTTATAGAAATTTGTTGAAGATGTGATTTTGGTATTCGAAACCGAATATTTGTGAAAGGCGAACTCAAATGATGTTCAATGCTTGCTATAGATGAGGGAGGATGGTGGCCACCTGGCATGATAGGTAGTATTGATTACATGCATTGGCAATAAAAAAAGTTTATCCAAAAGCATGGAAAAAGATGTGTCTATGTGGTTATCATGTGATTCTAAGTTCCAACCACGATACTAGAATTTGTGATCGAACCTTTGGATATAGCATGCTTTTGTTGGAGTAGCCGGTTCAAACAACGACATCAATGTGTTGGACCATTCACTAGTGTTTGACGAAGTTGTAGATGTGCATCCCCTCGAAGTAAATTACACTATGAATGGTAACATTACATTATGGGATATTACTTAACTAATGGTAATATCCTAAATGAGCAATATTTGTTAAAATAATCTCCTAACCATGAGGAGATAAGCTAAAGTTATTTACAAACTACCAAGAAAGGTAACAAAGGACATGGGGCGAACATTTGGAGTGTTGTAGGCTCGCTTTGCAATTATACGTGGTCCGTCACGACTGTGGGAGGGAAGAGGAAGCTTGCCAAAATTATGAGAGCATGCATCATATTGTATAACATGATTATTAAGGATGAGAGAGACACGTATGCTGGAAACTTTGATCAACTCCTCTCTTACGGTGGTGTGAACAATGACATATCACAACACTTGAAAGGAGTCCACTCTCATCTCATTTTATGATGTTTTTACTTGATAGTTTGACGTGGCAAATAATGAGATCGAAAATTGGATTTGAAGTAAGACAATTGCTAGAGGTGCTTTAATGCCCATCCTTTGATTCCTTTCTATTGACCGAGGTCTAGCTTTGCAATATTGCTTAAAACTGGCAATTGATATCGGTCTAATACTTCAACAACCCCCTAATCATCATATCACTACTCTTGAGATCAACATCAATGGAACCCAGCCAAATCAAAAGCGCTTACACAAACATGGTTACCATAAACATATTTGAATTCGAGATCCATGAGGGTGTCGAATTTGAGGGAGGGTTAAGAGGTTTCATCTTCGAGAAAGAGAAGAACGTTTGGAAGCTCGCTAGTGAATGGGTTTCTGGTTACCATAATCTTGCAATCTCATTTAACTGCTTTGTGACTTTTGTGTCAATATCAAAAGAAAAAACGTACGGACTATGGAAGGAGAAGCTCGTAAAGAAGATGAAGGTGCAGCTAGTTCCAAGCATGGAAGGCCCGTTACGGTAACTTTGGTATTATATAAATTAGGGTTAAATGTATTTTATTCCTAGACTTTAGGTCCTGCATAATTTACATCTTGATTTTTTATAATGTACATTGCAACATCCTTTGAATTTTTTCTAACAATGCAAAATATCTTAATTTTTCAAATAGTACAAAACTTTAGGGCAGGACAAAATATTGAGTTGCATACAATTGAAAAAATAGGGGTTAAATGCACTGACGAATTCACAAATAAGATGTCAAGTTATACAAATTACAAATATCATAAGTTAAGTATATATAAATCATACTTTCACCGGTTGTGAAAATTATACCAATAGATGTTTTGTGCTATTTGAAAAGTACATATTTTAAAAAGTTCAAGTGTAAATTATACATAACCTAGACTTTAAAAGGATAAAATGTATTTTGTTTTATAAATTATTTATAGAAAAGAGACATAAGTGTAATTTTAAAAAATTAAAGAGGGGTGATAGTATAATATTAATTGATTTTATGGGAGGTCGACATAATTTTGCCCGATTTATAAGCATTTCCGTAACGAGCAGCTGCAGCAGCAGCAGAAGGATAAGGTGTGTGATGCTAGAGTGGAGAAACTCTGGTTTGAGCGAGAAGCCAGTTTGGTTGAAACTTGCAAGAGAGTGAGCGATTGATTACAGACTACACTACAATGATGGCTTCTTCCCTCTCCTTCCTTCATTCGGCTTTCCCGTCTTCCTCTTCCTCACTGTTGCCATCTCCACCAACACTCCCAAGGCCAAACCCCACCACCCCCTTCTCTTTTGTGGTCGAAGCCAAATCCACGACTCGAAGAGAAGACAGGACTGCCCGCCACACCCGTATCAGGAAGAAGGTTATTCACATTCTCTTGCTTATGCTCTTTTGAACCTTCAGCCTTTTTATTGCTTCCATATTGCTGTTTTTTCGTAGTTGGGTTATTAACCCACCATTTTGAATGGGCGAAAATTGACTTGTTTTTCCCCTTGTGATTGGTTGTGTTGAGTGCTCCTTTATTATTATTATTATTTGGGAAATTAGTGCTCCTTTAATTGAATGGTTTCTCTTGTGTATTAGTCCGAATGCTGGTTTTGCAGTTTTCGTATTTTTTTCCATTGTTTTTGTCACTAACTCCCTTCATGTTGTTGACATTGTAGTTTTATGGTGAAGCCATTCCATGATTACAATATGCAATTGTATTTTATGCCAGTTTTATGTCCATCAGACCACATGCCTTGTTTCTTAGGTTGTAGCTTCTGTTTTGCTTCTCTGGTTACTGAATATGCAGTGATTAATTAATTGTTATGCACTGTCGTTCATGGCCACATATTATGTTCAGCAATCTGAGCTTTATGATCCGTCTTTTCATTTAGAGGAAGTTCATATTAATGCAGGATTACCTGAGTCATTGTGAATGAGGACGGATATATAATTAACATTTTCGTAATATTGGAGAAGTTTCTAGAAAATAAAAGTAAAAATAAAAGAAAGGAGCAAAGAAAGATGGAGGAGAAGCCATGTTGGTTGCTTCAAAATTTTAGGATCATGAAAGGGGCACCTTATGAAACTTTCCTCTTTCACTTTTCCTTGTCGCCAGTGCTATTCTTGCCGTATTCCTTATATTTTATTGAGAATATGGAAGTGCGTAAGCATTCTTCGGTAGAACAATCTCTATTAATTGGATATTTACTATCATGAAGAATGCAATGCATATCTGTTTTTGAATTGTTTCTTGGTTTATCAGGTTGAAGGGACGCCAGAAAGACCAAGATTGTCTGTCTTCCGATCCAACAAGCATCTTTCTGTCCAGGTGATCGATGACACCAAAATGCACACACTTGCTTCAGCTTCAACGACACAGAAGGCTATTTTTGAAGAGTTCAACTACACCTCTGGTCCTACAATTGTATGTTCCTAAGATGCTTCTAAATCAATGACGAATCCAGAAAATTTTGAGTATGGGGTAAAACTAATACATAAGTATAAGACAAAATGGATTGGACCGTATCTTAATACTTTATCTCATCTAAAATAAATGTGGGGTCAAATTTAATAAAACAATGGGGGCAAAAATGTGCATACCTATATAACTACTAAATGAGTTTCAAAATTTTTGTGGGGGCATAAGCCCCACCCTAATGCATTTGCATCTGTGCCTGTCTAAAATGCTATGATTATAACTTAATTGCTGTCATAGGGTCTGTGTTGTGCATGATACTGAAACTGTTTTGTCTTTGTTCCCCAATGTTAAGAAAATCTCCCATTGTCCTGAAAACAAAAACTCAACATCTATGAGTTAAAAGGTTTCTTACTGGATATAATTTTTAAATATCTCATTTTGGCAAGTTAACCATTGATAAACCATTGAGAACGAAGAACAGTCTACTTTCATTGATTGTGCATGTGCATTTCTTCCCATGGTAATCTTTTGTAAGTCTGCTACATCTGTAACAGTGGAAGGCTCTCTGGTTGCCAACCTAACGGTTAGTGGATAGTGAGTTTCTTGGCAATGGATCTATACTGAACATGAGACATTACCTCTGATGTTGTTGTGCTTTCTCAATGCCAATGTAATGGGAATTGTTATAATTCTATTTGATTCACATCACGACACTCTATGGATTTATCAAAGCTAGAAATCATTTAAAGCCTGAAGCTCCTTTCTACCTTCAGTGGTAATAATATTCTATAATAGCATTACATTTTCAACTGATCATCACTCATCAGGATTCCAAGATTTTGCATTTTTGCTCAAATAGGTCAATAGGTATTAAAAGCAGGAGACAAAATGGTTCTAGTTGAAGTGGCTGCCAAACAGTGGCTTTTTACGTCAGGGGTCCATCAAATGGCTCAACCTACCAATAAGTCAAATTGTCAAATTGAATAATCTTTGAAACTTAACAGGAATTTGCGCATAAATTTTCAGATTTTCCTTTCATTATTAGCTCTTTAAAACTTAGAGGATTGTGTTTGTTGTTTAGATTGGGAAATATATTTGTTTCAGTGGTTATACTGCCTCATTATCTCTTGCTGGGAAGATTTCTTGCTATATCTGCTTTTTTTCTTCTTACTTTTCATTCACTGATGATGGTACTGATCCTTTCATCATTTTTGGATTCAGGAAGTAGCAAAGAGGGTCGGTGAAATCATTGCAAAGTGCTGTCTTGAGAAAGGGATCACAAAGGTGGCCTTTGACCGAGGTGGATTCCCATACCATGGCCGTGTACAAGCACTTGCTGATGCAGCTCGTGAACATGGCCTGGAGTTCTAAAATGAACAGTCTCGTTCCTTGTATTTCATTTGAAGTTTGTAATTCAACAATTCTTTTAATGGAAGTTCCTCTTTTCCAGTGACTTTGGTACGTTCCAGTGGTGGTCTATCTATTTATTTATCTATTTGTCTATCAATTTCTTTCTAGCTTAAGACTTAGACTGAACAACCTTGAAATGTTAGATTTGGTTATTTTATTCACAAATCTTGTGGAAAATGGAGAATTAGACGAACCTGTGACTTTGAGAACCTGATAGAAAGCAGCAGGATACTTTATTGGAAGCCAAAGTGTTAGGGACTGATTCTGGGTAGCTATTATACCGTCAAGAAGAAATACATGTAGTCTTGGGCTCCATATGCAGCATTGAATTCATGGAGATCACTTTATTTAGCATTTATACTGTTTGTCTATTTAAGCCATAAATGCCTTTGTCTGAGCCATTCGCATGCAGCATTACATCGGGCATTATCCCTGCCAAAGGGACAAGCACAAAAAATGGTTTAATTAAACACTTCCCATTCCAAATCACGGTAAGTCTGCCATATTCAGCACCATCTGCTATGTTCTGCTTGCTCAGATCATAATTTATGTGTTGGTAATGTAAGGTCATGTTATTACCAGATCCTGCTTTGTTCCTAAGGCATAAATGTTTGATTCCTGAAACTACCGGGCTGCACTAAGTACTAGCAGCAAGTTCAGTCGCAAGATGACAAGAATCCACTTAGACTACCATTGCTCCACTCACGAGCCATTACTGTTTTAGTAGGATTTATTTTCAAAGATAGACAGTTATACAAGACCATCATACTTATGTGTTCATAGCAAATTTGTTTAATGTTTCTGAAGGTTAAATACGATACATTGATACACAATAGAATATTATGCCGTTTTCTTATATGTATTACCGACCCTGCCTGCCTAGTGGAATGAGATTTAGTTTGTTAATGTTTTTAAAGGTTCCAGCATTGCTTGGTTTTGTTAACATGTAATTGTACTGGCTGATAAGAGAGTACCTTAATATTGATTTCGGATATTAACCTTGCGTGAGAGATACCTCAAAATGCTTTAATTAAATTAGACATGTAATTTCCAACTCGACTTTGTCAAATCTTTTACCCCTTCCGTCCTATGTAATGACTGACCTCTGTACCATCGGGGAAACAGAAAACTGCTACCAAAAAGACAAACAAAACACACCATCAAAAACTTCCCCCAGTCAAAGTGGAGGGCACCACCAAGCCAGTGGCAGTGGCCGGATCCACCATTTTGTTCATATATACAAAGCTAATATGCCTGACGGCTTAATTCACAAAGATAACCTCTGAATATTTTTTTAATATTTTTAATTTGAATTCTTTGTAAACGAGTAAGACTATTCAAAGAATATTAATATTCTTTGGATACCGTCATACTAGCACCCAAAAGTAGATAAAAATGATACTTGCACATTAAATTTACATTCAATAATCAGTATATATGTAATAATTAAGGATAAAATTTGGTTAATGCTATGCAATAATCAAACTTGTATTATATGGTATTACCCAAAAAAAAACCAAAACAAAGCCATTGTATAGAAGTAGATGCAGGAAGATTAACACAAGGATAACCAATTGTCCACAGACATAGTCAAATTAACACACGGGATAATCAATTGTTCACAGACATCAAACAGTTATGGGATGTTCTGAACAGAGTCTTCACTTGACCAGACACGTGCAACTTTTAATTCACTTTTTCTAACACTTTTTCAGGTTCAATAGTTACGTTAAACATAAAATACGGACTCCACAACAAAATAATACAGTCATGCTAGTTTCTCTCCTTCTATATTCATGCAAATGATCTTTCCAGTTCCACATAATAATATTATCACACGCTAGTAATGCTCAAGCTTCAAGAAGCAGCAACAGTTGGCTGAAATTCCTCCTCTGATCGTTTCAAGGAAGCCAAATCTGGTGCATTGTCAGCACAGAAGTTGTTCTCTATGCTGTCAGCCACTTTTGTTGTTGATGAGGTAGGATAAGGGGCTTTGCTCCCCAGCCTTGAACAAACATAAAATGATGCAAATAAGAAAACCGGTATGTAACAATCATATAGAAAATTAGAAATTCTTAAACTGATTAGAGACATCAATTGAACAGGCAGGCAGCTGGTACCTGTCTCGCCGCTTCTCAAGAAACCTTTGAAGAGAATGTCTGCGTGCAATTGGAAATTCTGAGATAGAAATATCAACCAAAATCCACATGAGATTCACATTATTGTTACATGAAAAATAACAGGCAACGAAGTTTCCAAATGGGATGTGATAAATAAGACAAAATTATTAGAAAGATTATGATCTGCATCCTAGTACAATATTGAGAATTACCACCTTGCAGCCTGCAGAGTGACTGAGGTGAAGCAGCATTGTTGGAGGTTCCATGTGGAGAAGAAGGCCTTGTGGGGACAGGTGAAATAAAGGGAGATTGTGTACTAATCTTCTTCATTTCAGTAGACTTGGCAGCAGCAGCAGCAGCAATGAGCATTTCATGCACCTGTTAGTCAATAAGAGAAAGCAAATATATGATTCGGAATTTAGGATAGTATCATCACATTTAAAGAGGGCGGCTCTGGATTGAAGGCACAAAACTTCAAGTTTAAGTTATCGCATCAAAGTTCAGCAAGAGGCTACCTTTTCTGCAGGGATTCCATCATACACACAAACACTTCCATTATAGAAGATGGTAAGTTGACTTAGACTGGAAACTACAGCATTCAGTTCAGATGCTGGCAATGACCTAAAGAAAACAAAATATGATTACACAGGCACGGCCACAAAAGTAGAAGCATTGATAAGCTAAACAATGTTGAAAGTTGTAATCTGGACCTTTTGAGAATTATTTATGCTTTAGACTTAGCTGATTTCATATATTTTCTAGATTTTGAAGAGTGATAACTTCTGCGTAGTGTTAAGAGATGAATCAAGAAATGGCGAAGTGCAGTTTTGACAGCTCCATACCAGAGTCTCTATGATATTGTGGCCAGATGCACCCAAAAAAAGTATCACAATATACGTACAAAGCTTGTGCCAATGTGTGTGCGCAGGTGTAGCTTAACATGAAAGCAAGACCTTTTAAGTGAATATTCCATTTCAAGAACAACAAAGGAGTGGCATGATGTCAGTATGATACCCTTCAATTTTTAGTTCCTCTCTTGCTCCCGCAAAATCCTTGGCTAATAGTGGAAACCCTAAAATGCTTGTAAAGATTAATTATTCTATAAAGTCAAACTCACAAACATAAATCAAAATCAATGACATGGAACTTAAATGTGATCCACCTGCCAATGGTCTTGCAGCCAAGTGGCTAGGAAGCACTAGATATTTTGTTTGATCTCCGGTGAGTCTTAAAAATCAAGGCAGCCTGTGTTTTTGCCACACCCATCAGTAGGTCCTAGTACTTCTCTTGTAACAAAAATACAAGTGTGAGACATGTCAAAGCCTCCCAATCTCACTAAACTACACTAGGGGCACAGACCATTGCCGTGGATTATGTCCTTAGACAGTTTTGTCACTCCAGAGCTTGGATAGACATGAATTTCATCAATTTATGCACTGAAAGCTGTTCCTTATGTTATAGTTTATCCAATCAACAAGGGTACATTATTTGGGTGGCCCAACATAAATTATAGGATAGGCTTTAATACCATCTTCAGATTGGCTTAACTCCACCCCGAAGCTAACTCAACAAGGGAGGATTACCTATGTGATTATAACAACTATCAAGGTCATATTACCTAGTCTACTAGAATGAAAAAACTGCAGTTTACATATCTTGGATCTTCTTACAAAGTGATCACAAAACTGATTTCAGTATCACCCACTCGATTCAAGTTAGGTGCATGAAACAAGTAAATTTCAGGCATAAACTGTAACTATGAACCTTAAAGGAAAATTTCAAAAGATGGCCATAAGAATGATGATGTTCTATGGAGGTAGATTAGGGCATATACAAAAGACGATAAGATTATGAATCAATATGTCCTAGAGGAAGATGGGAGGTTTGGTCATACGAGCAGTTAAACATAGGCTCCAGTGAGAAAATTTTTCAAAGAAAACTATAAGGGAAACCATGGTTTTATTGAAAAATTGGTTTTCGATCAAAAGGATTGAATTGATCTATGTAGTTGACCCACCTAATAGGGTAAGACTTGGTTGATGTTTCCTATAGAACGTTTTTGGCAAAACCAAAAACTTCTGATGACAATCCCGCAATCCCCGGAATGGAGTTCTTGCGGGTAAAAAAGCACTAACCAAATCAAAAGCCCTAAGGCTCATTTCCATCTCATAGCCTTCTTTCAGGTAACATGATTGACCTAATCCCAATCCCCTATTTGGTCCTGATTAACATGTTCTCTCAAAGCATTACAACATTTTCAATTCAGAGAACTAACCTAAACTAAGGGTTACAAGCAAAATTGAAATCCACTGCTGTTACTTTTTCCAACTATTATCCTCGTCTGATACATATCTCCTGCAGTAAATTAAAACCCTTTTCAGGCACACAATTTTTTACCAATTAAACAGAATCCAAAAAGTCCTATCATACGGGTCCTCCTCTCACACAAGGAAAATTTAAGGCTGCAATTAAGAAACACCATATTTTATCGGTAGATCCACAGAAAAAATAAAACTTTACTAATATGAAACATGACAAAACAAGATGGTACTTTTCAAGAAAAGAAAATAACAACACTTCAAAAAGAAAAAAAAAATGGAAACAGAAAAAAGGGGATCTGGTGGGAACATAAGTGAGACATATCAGTTATCAGACACCTACTTGTTTGCCAAGAGATGATGCATCACCGACCCATCAGCCACGTTGTTCTGTACCAGGTGTTCCTCCTCCATGTTGGTACTGCTAACTCCATCAGCACTGTCCCCATGACTCTCCACAGCAGGAGGAGAAGATTCTAGAGCCAATATCTGGCCTCTCTGTCCTTCTCCTCCTGCAATCTCTTCTGCTTCTAGCTTCACAGTGACACCATCCATTGCTAAGAGGACCCAACAATAGAAAGGAAAAAAAAAAGAGAAAATTGGATCAGAAACTCCAGAAAGAGAAAATGCTTTAATGGTGGAACTCCAGGAGCCGGATTTGCAAGTCCGTGAATTTCAACGCCTTCTAGGAAGGATGGTTTGATTCCTTTAGCAGGCCGTTTGTGACCAAACACCAATCACTATTATTCATTGCCCGACTTCTTTATTAAGGAGCACGAGTTTTTTGTGCTTCTTTTGATATTTTTTAATCCTTGGAACCTGTCAAGTCTCTGACCTAGTGACACGTTAGAATCACATAGCCAATGGAAATCTCTTGGACCCTTCGGACATCTTTCGGTTGGTCTTGGTTCTTTTTATTTTGTTAAAAGGAGGAGACAAATGCGGTCCCACCAATTTTCCTTTGTCGTAGTCCCACCATTTTTATTTGGTCAAGAAGCTTTTTTTTTCAGTCAAAGTTACATTTTTGGCAAAACATTTGTTGGGCCAATTTTGTGAGACCCATTACAGACCCAACAAATTTTGTGATATCCTTTACTCAGTACGGAACTGAGGAATCGACGGAAAAACAAACCATGAAGAAACTGACAATGGAAGAGAGTCCTGAGCCCAACGAAAACAGACACCGTGTGCTGCCCAAAAGGAGGACACTGTTGAGAGGCAACTCACATGATTTTAAAGGTACTCATTTTTTTTTGTGGCAAATGAAGGAGTTCGGAGTTGAGAACTCCGGGACTCGATTAGTGAAATTCTCAGTTATCAGCATCCATCTGTCCCAGCAGCTATAGCATTATTTTTTCGCGGTAGTACCATTGTGCATGTCTGAGAACGGTGAATACTTAGTGCTGGCAAACAATTATGATGAGACTGAAATATTCTTGTATGACCGGAGAGATGATCGAGTAGAACGGACTGGAATAATGTACGGCGAGATGTTCAATGCTAAAGACTACATTGAAAGCTTGGTTCTTTCTGCCTTGTTTGGAATTAAGTTCCTCATTAACCGTTTGTTTCTCTAGTTTTGTTTCAAATCGCGTGTGTTGTTGTGATCCCTTGGTTCCTTCCATTTTCATGTAGGGATAGATAAAATCGGAATGGTGTGATGAATACATTTGGTGTTGCCTTAGTTTGACTAACTTGCTGCATTAGTTTATTACGTCTTGTTTTAATTAAAGCAGACATGGCAAGCTAGATGTAAGTCATGTGTTGCCAAAAGTGGTGAATGTATGTAGATATACATTCAACGAGTATGAAGTTGCATAGGCACGGGGTTGATAGAGCAAAGAAGAACATTTGCAGTTTTATGATTCCAGGACATTTCTTATGACAAATAAAACTCTAATGTAAAACTGGAGTATTGAGGGAGGCACGTCTAGTTCCAATATGGCCCCCTCAGATCCAAAAAGCAGTATTGACATGGGATTTTTTTTTTTTCTGTTGGTTTAGAATTTTTGTTTTAAAGTCATATAATGTAGACGTTTTTGCAGCATATGGTTGGCTGATTGCTTGGATTATTAGATACTTATATCTAATAGGAGATAGCAACCAAATGGAGGCTGAATTTCATTAATTGAGATTTGTTAAATGAAATGAAGAGAAGAAGACAGGATAATGATCATCAGATAAAGGTTTTTGTAGTTGCAGAGTTAGATGGACTTAAGGTCTTAAATGATGTTTGAGAGGGGGTGGTTGGAAGGGGGAGGGGGACCATATCTATAAGTCCATCAACTCTGTTATAGGATCATCAGGTTCAGACAGCTCCTTTTAGTATTAAAAGTTGTATTTTGATTAATCCTATTGTTAGCTTTCAGAAATTTCATTGTGAAAGGATGATATTTTTATCATTTAAGATAATGTTTGAAAGTGAGCAAGTATATGCAAGTTATAAGATCATGGAGTATTGTTGTGACTTGTGAATTGCAATGTTAACACTACAACACTAAATCTGTTTCTGCAGGTGTTACATTTGGCACCAATGATCACGAGGACAGTAGAGAACTATATTGCTTGCATCATATGGCTGGGTTATAAAAATAGCAATTCTAAAAGTAGTAGTGATGGTGATTGTCCCTTATAGCGCATGCTACTGGCTTTAAAGTTAGTCGAGAAGATGACATAGCAACGGTGGTGGTAAGGCTTCAGCAGAGGCAAAGTTGTTAATGTAGAATCAACTATGTAATTGAAGGCTCTTTGGTACGTGGGAACAGTGGGGATTGGGCTTTTAATCCCGCCCTCTTGCGAAGAAGTTTCTATATATGAAGAAGTACACAGGAGAGAAATGTTTTGATACCCACATTTAAATCTTTCATGTACATTGTAAAAAGATTTAAAGGTGATAATAAAAATATGACCTCTCATATACACTTTGCACATGAGAGAATCCACCCTCCTTCTATATACTACTGGGGTTGACTACTTCCTCATTGCCATTTTGGATCCAATATTGATGTATTATTATTGTCTTGGCATTTGTGACCGGTGATTTTTTGTTAATGAGGTTTGGCTGAGAGTACTGGAATAATACGGGGTTACGGGGAGATTTGAGATGAGGAGGAGTTTTTACATGTAAATCGCTCATTAGCGTTTTATGAGAAAATGCAAATGATTGTAGGAAATAATAAATCTCTCTGCTAAGCGAATCTCTGCCACACTCGAATTGCTTCGGAACAATTTGTAAGAGATGGGGGCTAGCATGACATGATAGGCTGACTCATCTGGGTGGAATCTCTAGTGCTCCAAATCATTATATAGCGATTTGTGAGATGCGATGGAGACTGTCAACATGCGATAGGAATCTCTGACATATGCAAATCACGACGTAGCGATTTGTGTTTGAAATCTTTGCCTTGCTTCTACTATGCAAATCTCTGCCTTGCTGCCCCATGAGTCTCCAGCCATGCACGTGAACCCAAACCATGAAAGGTAGATAATGTGAGGGGAGGAGGAAACTGTGGTTGAGGGAGAAAGAGGCTGTGTTGAGTGATTTTTTTTTTTCAAGAGTAAGTAAAGACAAAATATATAAAATAAAATTATAATAAAAGAATAAAATGGTCAAAAAAGATGAAACAATAGACCGACAGCTTTATATTGTGGAGGAATTGTAGAAAAGTTACTTATTTTTATTGTGTTTATGATATTATTTTATATTAGTTAAATAAATAAAATGTGACTAGAATTTGGATTTTTAATTTTAGTGCATCCAAATTAAGTCTCCTGCATTGACAATCATTTATCAAATCACCCTTTTTAACTAAAATCTATATTTAATTAATTGATGTTAACATTTATTTTAATTTTCCTTAATTTTATAATTATACTTTTTGTTGATAGAAAGTGTAAATTTACAAATGTTATATTAGTTTATAGTAATTACTTTATTATTTTATATTGCAATTGCTTTATTAGTGTTATGATTGTGCTTAAAATATGTGTTTGTAATAGATAAATAGAGTACTGCACCACCGTCATTTGTCTATTCCTGCAATGAAGCCGGCAATAGTTCACCACGCTCAATGTGCTGGTCTATACTGTGTTCCGGGACTAGTGGACATAGAATTAAATCAACCTCTAATTAGTGCTATGCTGGAAAGGTGGCGAGCAGAGAGACATACTTTTCAACTCTCATGTGGAAAATGCACAATTACAATGGAAGATGTTGCACTTCAACTTGGACTCCCTACGGGAAAGTTGTCACTGGATCTAACACCGACAACTTTAACACACTCCCTTGGTATTATATTGATCTGCTTGGCAGTATGTCTGAACTACGAGATATTAAAGGTGGGGCACTTAAATTAGGTTGGCTAAGGAACCATCTTACACATCTTCCTATTACGACTAAGATAGAGATACAATTCCATGCTTGAGGCTTCATACTTTTATTATTGACCAATCTTATTCTACCCGACAAGAGCAATTCTGAGGTCCATACAAAGTACCTCCAATTGCTTGAGAATTTAGAGCAAGTCAGGTCCTATAGTTGGGGTTCGACTTGCCTAGCTCTACTATATCGGGTTGTGCATCCCATAAAAAAACAACTAATATCAACGGCTGCATGATACTATTACAAGTATGGGCATGGAAAACGGCTCCCATTTCTTACTCTAATTCCCTAATGCACTTTTAATATGGTAAAATTTATTTATTTTTAATTTATTATTGTTAAAGTTGTACCTGATTAATATAATATGGCACAGTTGGTATCGAGCACAGTATTCAAGGGACAAATCACTTAGGGATCTTGAAACTATAAGACAACTTATTGATAACATGGAAAATGAGGTATCATATATAAAATATTTTATAATATTTGGTAAAATATCAATTTTTTAATATAAAAACAATTGCATATATCATTTTTCTTTTTTGCTAATGCATATAGTGTGGCAACCATATTGAGATGCTCTGTTGATGCATTTATTCTAGATAACCTGCGAACCAAACGTCAATAGTGGTTTGCTATGATATCATTTTTGTGCTTTGAGGTAATGGAATGACACCCAGTTAATCGCGTTATGTAACAATTTAGATATTAACAGACAATTCCTGAGCCGTACATAATAGAGTGGAGTGGCAATTTGGATATCAACAAACAATAATAGAGTAACACCCAGTTGATCGCGTTATGCACCCAGTTAATCGCATTAACCACAGTTGTACATTAATTTTTGCGGTTAAGGATGCAATAATCTCTTAAGTTGTAGATCCACTCATCTTGTATCAAGTATCGACCCACCCAGCTTTCTTTCTTTTTTATCCTTCTAGATTATTGGTAAGAACTGCAAACAAAAATTAAAGGGGAGAAGACTAGTAGCACCTTTAAAAAGTGCTCCCTCCACGATGAGCCACATATTCTCTATAAAGTGTAAACTATCCCAATTGGTAAAAGAAAATCAAAATCAATAATGGAAGTCAAAAGACAAATAAGGAAGGGAAAAGGAGAGGGAACTAGAGAAACTGAAAAATAAAAAGAATAAGATAAAGTGGTAATTTTAGAATGATAGATACAGAGACAAAATAAAAAAATATTATCCTGTAATAAGCGATTCCCACATATCTCCACTGGTGAATCCTCAATTGTTGCTGTGGATACTATCAAGAAGCCTTTTTTTCTCACTAACCTCACCAACATACCAAATATAAGGCAATGGATAAAAAACAAATTGAAATACAAATCATCATAAAAAGGCTTGGAATCAAAGAAGAAATTGTAAAACAAAAAGAAATATGGCATCACAACATGGAGGAGAAGGATTCTCAAAAACTGAAACACAAACTTGGATTAAATTTATAGTACAGTGAAGATCGAAGGACAGCCGGAAAAACGATTCAATTATGGATGTATTCCAGGAGAGGGCCTGCTTGTTTAGTTGCGAACCTAAATATTTCAGCCCAGCCTGTTTAATGGCGGATCCCAAGCCAAACCAGCCTGCCCGTTTTTTCTTTTTAACTATCCAAATGACCAAACCAGAAGTAGATGTTCAACAAAACCCAACAGATGTAGATCCAAGCTAAGAGCAGATATGCTCAACCAAAAAAAAAAAGGAGTAGATGCAGATCCAAACCAGAAGCAAATACTCGACCAAAAAAAGGAAAAAGAAGAAGATGCATATGCAGATTCATTCCAAACCAAACCCAATCTCGGAGTTGAGATGGTAGAAGAATGAAAGCAAGACAGGGTGGCGCGGTGGTGGCTAATGTCCCATCGATGAAGAAATCAAGGAGGCGGACAGGCTGAAGATGAAGACGAAGACGAAGAATCCAGTTTTGGTGCGACCGGAAGCAAGACAGTACGACGATGAGAAAATGAAATAGAGTGCTTAGTTTTTTGTTTTTTATTTTGTGTGGGTTAATTTGGGTTTTGTTCCTTGGACTTGGGCCTCGTTGACCCTGGAAACAAAAGAAAGATATTGGGATGGGTATTGGCCTATTGGGCTAATGGCCTTGTGGGTTACTTCTAAATTGTAGTAAAAAGAAAAAGAAAACAAGACTAATGGGCTGACCGTTTACCCATGCAAGCTAGCTCGTTTTACCCATGAGTTAAACGGGTGAGGCCGAAAACAGATTTTTACTAAATAGATTGTAATTTTTATGTCCAACTCACCTTTTTTTTTGTGGGTAAATGGGTTTGGCATATTTTGATGGCCCTAGATTTAGTGTTGGATTTATATGTGATTATATTTGAATGATGATATAAATAATAAAAGTAATAATAATGATTTTTTTATGATGCTAGATATAATGATGATATTATTAATGATTATTAATCTATATTACAATGTTGATACATATCACCAGTGGTACACATAACATTGATTCACATTTCTATTTTTCAAAATTCAATGTGATTTTTTTTCTTTCAAATTTTAGATTTGAATTTTAAAGACTTTTGTACAAAAGAATATGCATACATTTTCAAATATGAAATTGAATTTAATAATTAGCATTTATTATTATAAATGTGAAAAATTATGAAGATTAAAATATGATTTTGAATTATTGTGAAATGCATTTTTGATTTTAGAACCAAAAGTAATTTTTTGAAAATAGAAATTGTGAGAAAATGACATATGGCAATATAGATTTGAGTAGTGTATCAATTTTAAATTTAGTCTCAATTAAAAAATTTTAAAAATATTTTATTGTATTATATCAAATTAGGTTTAATTGTATCAAATCAGATCAGATTATGAAAATTAATATTAATAATTACTATAAGTTAATAATTTTGCCTTATTATATTAAATTAGACCAAATTTCAAAATTAGTATCAATTTATATAAATTGCTTATAAATTATGATTCTCACAAATTTATAATCATCATTTTTTTTTGTCTAAATTGATTATAAATCAAGTTCCCATTTAAAAGTAGCATGTAATAATCACTTAAATTAATCTAGATTTAAAATCATATAATGTGATCATAATGCAATAACCTAAATTAATAATTAGTCTTTATTTTTAAAAATAATTAATAATTAAAACTATGAAAATTGTGGGCCATAAATTACTCTGAAAGTGACATGTATAAAAGCTTTGTCTTGAATGAAATATAAAAATTTCGTATTCTAATATATAAATTAAACAGTTTACTATCATTTTTGTTTTGCTTACTATCATTCATCTTAATGGACATTCAACACTGACAATCATAGCTAGTCCTTTACACATGTTTAAATTGATTCTTTAATTATTACAGTGCAATTCTATTATTGAATACTAATAATCTTGAATGATGTTATAATGATATATAATAATTATGGTTTTGACTTTTTAAATAATTAAATAATTAAAGTTATGAAAATTATGAGTCTTAAATTACGATGAAAGCAACACCTAAAAATTTTTTTTCCAAAGGAGTATTGAATATTAGTAGTATTATTTTAGATGTCAAATATTATCAAAATATTATTTTTTTTGTTACTTAAATTAATAAATTAATATATGCTGGGTAGGTTAGTGTAATTTTACAAAATAGAGATGATGATGATAATTATATTAAACCTCAAGAGATAAGATATGATGCACAGATATTTTAAAACGGTCAACATATTTATACCTAAGAATTTAATTATTATGTATTGACAGTGTAAAATTCTTTTATACAGTCATCTAATCATATATTGCCACATAAGTCATAAAAGTTGACTTTTGTACCTACTATCTGAAAAACCATCCAAACTAAATATTTTGATTGGATGACAGTGTAAAATAATTTTATACTATCAGTGCATTAAAATTAAACTCTATATCTAATATGTATCATATCAAATATCAATATAATATTCTTAAATACTTTTAATTATATTTTATATATTTTTAGTTTAATTTATATTATATCTTCATATCATACCTCTATCGTATCAAATACTCATATTGGTAACCATACAACACAGGAGATAAGTGATATTTACGATAAAAAGAAGAAAAAAAGGCCTTATTTTGTTCAAGATTTTTATATTTCAAATTACCTTTCCTCCCTTAAATGCTATTTCTTTTATTTTATTTCAAACAAAATTGTGCTTGTCAATCTTCCTATAAAACCTTTCAGTTTCCGCCATTCTTCCTGTAAATTGAACTCCCGTTGTGTACACTCCTTCTACCCAACACAGTCTTTTCTTCCACTCTCACGATAGTTCCTTGTTGTCTTCCGACAATGCCGCCACCAACGTCACAGCCACCCCAGCCGGCGCTCCTCGCCCGCGACCTCATCACGGAAATCCTGTCTTGGCTGCCGGCAAAGCCCCTCATGCGATTCAAGTGCGTCTGCAAGTCATGGCACTCCGTCATCTCCGATCCAAACTTCGCCAAACTTCACCTTCTCAGATCCCCCAAAAACGCCACCGTCTTGTTAACGCTGCAACCGATGTGGCCCGAGAACGCACCAGTCACTGCCTATTCCTGTAACGCTTCATCTTTCGTCGAGAACCCATCTTCCGTCGTCGCTGCTCAAGAGTGTCGCTTCTCTTTGAAAGGCACACACTGGGCCTCGGGTTCCTGCAACGGATTGGTCTGTGTGCGCCGTCATCTTCACGATGTCGACAATGAGCTTCAAGATTTTTGGTTCCGTGTCTGGAACCCCGTTGTTAGCTTTAAGTCCGAGAAATCGCCGTGCTTACGTGTCAATTTGCGTGTCCATCAACTCGGCTGTACCAAGTTTGGGTTTGGCTATGATGAGTTAACTGATACTTACAAGGTGGTTGCAGTGCTCTGTGATAGGAATGCTACCGAAGATTCGCGAAGAACCGAGGTTAAAGTTCATACCTTTGGGGATAGTTGCTGGAGGAGTATTCAAAATTTCCCTGCTTTTCCAACTGTAGTGCGAAATGAGGGGAAGTTCATTGGTGGCACTCTTAATTGGCTAGCAATTCGGAACATGCCTGGTGCTTATGCATGGAACAATGTTACTGTTGATCAATTAGTGATTGTTTCACTTGACATGGGCACGGAGACATATAAACAGTTTCTGCTACCTAATGGTATTGATGTGGTTCCCCGTGTTCCACCAACTCTTGAGGTTCATAGGGGTTTCCAGTTTCTTTATTCTGACCACGAGAATACCCATTTTGTTGTGTGGCAAATGAAGGAGTTTGGAGTTGAAAACTCGTGGGCTCAGTTTGTGAAGGTTAGTTATCAGCGTCTTGGAACTCCGGACTACTGGGACCACAGGGAAACTACGACCCCATTCTCTGTGATAGTGCCACTGTGCATATCTGAGAGAGGTAATATCCTGATGCTGGCATACACTTCTGATGCTTCTGAAGTAGCATTGTATGACCGGAGAGATGAAACGCTGGTATTTACTAGAATCTCCAACTTCTACGGTTTGATCAATGCCAAGGATTACGTTCAAAGCTTGATTCTTCCTTACTGAAATCAAGTTCCTGTTCAAAGGTTTGCTGCTGAGTTTGTTCTCGATCATGTGTGTCTTTTGGAGTCCTTAGACATGCATGTGGGAATAGGTTAGTTTAAATAGTGTCAATGTTTTTTACTGAATAGTTGAAACACATTATTGTCAACTCCTTATTATTGGATTGAAGTGTTTGGATGGATGAAGCTGTTTTGATTTGATATCTGTTATAAAGGTAGAACATGATTTTTCAAAACGGAAAATGATTCTCTTGAACATCTCATTACAGAGATTCTGACTTGTTTTTGTTTTGTCCTGATTGTTTTACTCTACCATGATAGCATCAAACCTTCATTAGCTAGGGATGAGAGCAACTTAGGTGGAAAACTAGAATGTAGTCCTGTTTTAATGAAAGTAAGCATGGGATTGTGATAATAAGAAAACAAATAATATGAGATGTTGGTATCTTGCTCAAAGTATTGGAAGTATATAGATGTTTAAGTATGAAGTTGTGTAGGCATGGGATTGATTGAGCAGAGAAGCATTTTGCCCTTTTCTTTCCAACGCATTTCTCATGGCAAATACTAACTTCTGATGAGAAGGAACTTAGGTTTTATGTTAGAAAAGTTATCTATAAACTGGGGAGAAAAGCCCCAAAATTGAACCCTATCAAAACATTGCATGACAAATTTTTCTCTGAAAACTAAAGCATTCCCTTTCATCTTTAGTCTCTACCCACTCTTTGATCCTTCACACAAATCATAGGAAAGGTTTTGGAGAAGGTTACACCATTCATTTAACCATACTATGCAATGAAAGCATCCTTGTTTTTACATACAGAAATTTAATCCCCAACCATTCAAAGTTCAAGTTATTGTTTTCACAATCTGTCCCCCTCCCACTTGCATGTCACGGGCATTTTTTTCTATACCACTTCATGACCCCATTTGTGTCTGGCCAATTAAGCAGCTTGGTTTGCTAAACAAAGTACATTTGATTTGCTCCTTGATGCACGACTCTTTGTATACGCCAGCAATGCAGATGTTAGTGTCTGTCATACACTTTGTTTGCATACATCTACAGTCCTACTTTCAACTTTGTTCCAGAGTAAAGCTATCCTCCTCCAAACAAAACAAAGATTCTCTAGATACAGGGTTACAATACTTGAACTAATACACACATATGGAAAAGGGAATCAGCATTACCCCGAAATGAAAATAGGCCAGGTCTCCACCTCCTTCCCCAAAACACCTTGTCCACAAATGCATCATTATAATAGGACCCTTCCACATAACATGTTAAAAGATGGGTTCATGCTGGATTTTGACAGGTACGTGACTAATAGTTTTCTTTTTCATTCTTTCTTTGCTTCTAGTTTTAAATATTTCTAGTTACATCTGAATTTTGGTCTTATGAGTTACCGCATTGAGTTTGTTTCTATTGCTTACTTCCTGGTTTATTGGGCCGTGAACACGTGTGCATTTTCTTCGGTGATGTGGGAAGGGGAAATTTTTGCGTTGTATCCGTGTATATGTATATAATTTAATTGAATCTGACAACTCCGTTATATGTCTGATGTAGGCACTCACAATTGCAACTTTAGTGTGGAATGATGAGAGCTCCGCAGCGATATCTTGCGAATGCGTTTTGGCAAGATTTGATATAGACTACAATGAATCTTTTCTTTTGGTTTTATATTTCGATTATTATCTTTTATTTAGTACAACCAAACTAATTCGGTTGTTACGTTTTCTTGAATGGTTAAACTAGTGAAACTTAGATTCTCATGAGCTATGTTTATGTGAGCTATGTTTATCTCTTTTGATGCAATTTGTATATTGTCAAGCTCATTAATTTTGTCAATTACCAAGAGCAGGGTCAAATCCTCTAACTTCTAGCTCATTCAAGCATTCCCCATGAAAAACTCAAAACTACTAGAATTGATGGGTAAATGGAGCACCATAAACCCTTGACAAATTTGAACTCAATAACAAATGTAAATTTTCACGTGGAAGTGAACTATTATTTTTCATTTTAATCATTTCACATCAAAAGTATTGCCAATTACTGTTTTTGCTTTTTTTTTGTGTGGTAATTCCTGTGTTCCCTGGTCTGCATTAATGGTATTACTCGAATCGAACATCTCACGGAAGGAGGAAGGGAACCAATTTGGATTGTATGTTACTCTCCTGATGTTGATTTCTGATCTATAGATGAATTGCCGCTTCTAAGTGTGTTGATATCTGACCCTGTACTTTGATGCTCTGCATCGAAATCTCGGTTCTTTGGTATTTCATTTATGCACTAAAGCACATCTGATATGAGCTTGAAAATGTGTAAATTGCTAGAGTTTTGCTTTGTGCTTGATAATATATACAGTTTTTTAAGCATAGCCGGAGCGGCTGAGCAACAAAGTTTGAATAATGTACCGTTTGTTGTTTCATAGTTTTCATTTGAGATGATATTTTTGTCCGGTTTCAGTTTGTTTCTGCATTCCCAACCCTCTACCCTTTTCTCGGAGAGCTCGTGAGGAGTATTACACGTATGAAAGTGAGTATATGACTTTTAAGAAAAATTCTGAACGCTACAACTGTATTATGCCGCAAATTATGAAAAATTATGAATGCTGCAACTAGGGAATATAATTCAAGCATTAGACCTATTCGGGCTGGCAAGTTGGGTCCCCATTTCACAATTGGTACCATGCCTCTTGCATTTAGCAAAATGGGTTTACAAAGCACTGTAGTGCAAAGTATCAGGGCCTGAGCACTCAGTAAATTTTGCGAATGCGATCCAATTTGGAATAAAACCTCATGCATCATTTGTCTGCACTGTTTTAAAAAAGACTACCCTTTTAGTCCACCATTTAACTTCATGCTCGCCTTCAACTGTAGGCCATGAAGAGAGTTGAAGATCATGTCTCCCACCCAACCCGACTAGGAATTGCATCCCCACAGTCTCAGTTTGCAAGTGCCAAGTAGGCAACTCAATTATTTTTATTGTTTTAAATTCGGATTTTTTTTTCAAATTTCTAATGTATTAAAATTATTTAAACAAATCACATTTTGGTTCTCTAGCATTGCAATTTTGTAAGTAAAGTGAATTAATATGATAGTAAGGAATTAAAACATAGGAATTGAAACATGTCAGCATGCTCCTCGGGAAGGAGAAAAACCAGTATATAAATATACTTGTCCACATGAAAAAAATGGATAGGAAAACTAGTAAGTATCATCTTATTAGAAGGCTAACATATGGAATTAGCATGACTAAATTTCATATTTTAACTCTGTAAATCGGTATCAATTCTATTTTGAATCAGACTGGTTTCTATTATAATAGGATTTTGGCAGTCTGTATTTAAGGCTAGCTAGGAATCCATTTGACACAAAACGGGTGCAATTAGAAAGCCAAGATATGGATTAACTTGGGTAAAAGATTAATATTTTAACTGTATATGCATCAGTATCAGTTCATGGAGCATGGCTATTCCATTTTTGCAAATTTGGTACTTTGGACATACATCGGGTACATGGTTGTCAAAACGGGATACAAATCATTAATTGGGAAGACTATTTTTTGAATTGTGAATAGAATGAATCGAATCGATCTGTGAATCGTAAGATTCATGATCACTAATATAAAATAGCATAATAATATGTTCATGTAAATAAACATTAAATTTTTTTTTTCTCACATAACATCACTACCAGAAAAATTATAGTTATCGACGGATTTTTTGAGTTATTGATGGAAAAAATTTATGACCGACAGATTTTGTCAACTAATAATAATGTTGTCGGAAACCAATACCGAAGGTACTAAAAATCCGTTGGTAATTAGCTTGACAAAATCGTCAGAAAATTAGTTGACAGAAATTTTTACCGACGAATTTTATACTTATGACCGTCAAAAAATCTGTCAGTAAAATTTTAATTTAAATAATGTTTTCAAAAAATTTTAAATTTATTGACAGATTTTATGTCTGTAATTTGTCACTTATTTTATTTTATTTTTTAATATTTTACCAATAGATTTTCCGTCGGTAATTATAAATTTAAAAATTTTAAATTTTATTTCTTTTTATTTTACCTACGGATTTTCCGTCGATAATATTTAATGGTTAAATTTTTATTTTTCCCTTTTTAAATTTATCTACGGATTTTTCATCAGTAATTTGTCACTTATTTTGTTTTTTTAATATTTTACCGATGGATTTTCCATTAGTAATTATAAATTCAAAAATTTTAAATGTTATTTTTTTATTTTTACCAATGGATTTTTCATCGGTAATATTTTTAAATTTTATTTTTAATTTTTTTACTTGACCGATGGAAAATCCGTTGGTAATAATATTTAGAATTTTTTTCCTTTTGTATTTCGCCGACGGAAAATCCATTGGTAAAGTGTATATTACTCGATTTGCTTGCACCCTAGTCTGTTTGTGGGAATTGGATGTGTAATTTAACCTAACAAATTCATTTAAAGTTTCAAAAATTAGAATTTTATTTAATTATAAATATTATTCAATAAACCATCTTCTGAAAGCAAAAGTCTTTTCAGTAAATAGATCGTACTCTTTAACTTCACAAAAAATTGGCAGAATCTCCCTTTAAACTAAGATATCCCAAGAAATTGATTTCAATATATACATATCAATCCAGTCAAATAAAGTTCACAAACTATCAAAAAAATATTTAAAAATCCTAAACCGTTCTAGAGCACACCCCCTTATAACATCACAGCATACATTTCCTACAATCTCCGCATATACAATCAATCTCCACAATAAAGAATGCAAACAAGTTGAGGAAGGACCTCTATGCCTTTTGCCCTAGTCATGCAATCCCAATTTTTCACAACTGTAACCTAGAAATTATAAGTCTCTGTCCTAACAAAGATGTAATTAAATAAGGAGAAGACACAATTACTTATCTTAATGTCGGTAAAAGAGTTATATGCTTCGCCAAAGAAATGGTCCAATCGGATTCAGCGTTCTCTAACAAAATTAATTATTTAAATTAATAAAAAATCCTTTAAATACAACCATTTTGCAAATAAATCAATTAATCTTTTTTCAAAATAAACAAATACCACCATATAACCACATAGTAAAAAACAGAAGGCATGTATCCTAGTAGGCTCACCATATGATATAAGTGCTTCATGGCTATTATCATTCACTAAATTATGATTCAACACATGCGAATATGATGAAAACATGTGATAATGTGTTAGGAGCAATATGATTCAAACATATAAAGAACTCACCATAGCTTTAATTTTAAAATATTGATTATCTAAACAAATGTTCCAAACCCATTAACCAATTCACTTTCCCTTACCTCCTATACCCATTTTTCTCATTTTTAATTTCAAATTAACAAAAAAAAACACTAAAAAAATGCCTAGAATTCCACCATCCAAGAGCAACCCAGAAAGAATAAAAGAAAAAAAATAAATAAATAAAACAACTCAGACAAAAATACCTTGTAGAGAAGAAAAAGGCTTTAATAGGAATAGAGGGGTTAGTGGCGTCCTACAGCGAGAGGCAGGGCGGCGAGCGTTGGCAGGAGGCAAGGCGGCAAGCGTTGGCGAGCTGGCGGCGTCCTATAGCGGGAAGATGGCCGCGGGCCATTGGGCGCCAGCCACTTGGCATTGGGTGAGAGGCTCGAAGGGCGGTGCAGGGGAGAGGGCGCAGGGCTTGAGCGGTGGGAATCGAGGCGTAAGCGATGGGGGCGGGTTCGAAGTCGGCGGGCGGCGGGGCACGAGTGGCGAGCACGACCGCGCTGGGTGAGGTGCGTGAGCAGCGGTGCAGGCCGAGAGGGGCGCAGGGCTTGAGCAGCGGCGTCGGGTCAGGCGGCAGGGCCCAGATCCGGAGAGAGACAGAGTTGAGAGGGAGTGAGTGTTTTTTTTTTTTAGCTTGGAGAGGGAGCGAATTAATATTATCATGAAAGAGGAAATACCCTTTAATTTACGACGAATTTTCAATTGGCAAAATTAAATTCTAAATTAAATTTTTCACATAATTATTGATAAATATTTTATTGATAATATTTAATTTTTATAAATTTATATTTTAAATTGATTATTGATGGATTTTTAGTAAATAAAATTAAATTTGTCAGATAATTATTGATAGATTTTTCGTTGGTAAAAAAACTTTTGAAAAAAAATTATAAATAAAAATTATCGACGGATTTTCTATCGGTAATATGTGCGCTTTAATTCGAACAATCTGGCGCGAAAATTACCGGCGGATTACCCATGGATTTTCCATCGATAACGAGCTAAACGCAAAAACAAAAAAAAAATTTGCTCAGATTTCTCGTTTTCCATCAATAAATTCATTGGTAACCAGGTTTTTCTTGTTGTGTATTCTCCCTTTCCCCTTTTAGTTTGAGGAGAAAAATAATGTAGCTATACGAATTGTGAAGTTTTAATTTCAAAAGAATGGATATCAAAACAATGGAATAACTAAACAAGAAACATATGGAGTGAAGGAGTAACTGTCAAACCTATTTCAATGGACAAAAATAGAATAATAGAACAACCAAATAAGGTGTATATAGAGTGAGTAAATGACTATGTGATATCACTATTTTCAAATAATGAAAACTAAGCAATGAATAGTCAATTATGGTTCATTTAGTAACACCTCTTTAGTTGATTCATTTATCAATTTAGATTTCTTTGACTATTTAATTTCTCTTGTGAGAATTGGTGAAAAAGATTAAAAAACAAAAGGATATTAATAAATCATTGAATCGCTTAATCATATGAATTGTATTCAAATTATACATGTCTTATAAGATTCATACTCATTTTAGATACACTGCATGAGAAGCATCACTAGTATGCTAAATCGTATCGAATCGTGGGATTCGAATTGTGAATCTTAAGATTTTAGGTAATATGGTTGGGTATGGTAGGGTATGCGTACTTAAGTCTGGGCATGTCAGTTTAATAAACTTTTATAATATTTTTTGTTTTATTCCTTTATTTTCCTTTCTTTCTTTCTTTCTTTCTTTCTTTTTGCATTTCCATTGAGACGGAACCTTTTCCCTACTCAAATTTCTTTTAGGAAAAAATTGGAATATAACGTTGAATAATTTAAACTTGTTTTATGTAAAATTTTAGTTTTCATCCTATGGAATTTATGAAATTAATTTTTTTTTATATATATTGATATACTCCACTTTTTTACCAAATTTTCATACCTCGTATCGGGTACAGGTATCCATGCAATTTAGGTATAAGTTTTATTTTGAATTAGGCTGGTTTTTGTTTCGACAGGAACCCAAAAGCTTGTATTTAAGGTTGCATAACTCGTATTCAAGGTTGCATAAATTGTGTTCTAGGCATTCGTTTGACGTGAAACTTGTGCCATTAGAACGCTAAGATATGGAGTGAACATGGGTAAAAATTTTACAGTTTAAGGGTATATTTGATTGTGCGTAAAAATGAGGTGCAAAGTTTTATGGACATTCATTCATAATTTACACCTTATGTTTATCCCCTAATCGAACATATCATAAATGCATTTAAATCAGTAACCATTTTTGTTTTGAATTGGGTCGGTTTCTATAACATTCCAATTTTCTTAGACTAATTAGCTCATTATTATGAGTATTTAGAATAATTAATTAGTAAATTAAAAAGGGGTTTATTTACCAATTATATGCAAAAGAAAAAGCGTGAGTTAAATCACAACAACAACAATAACAAAATAAAAAGATAAATGAATGAATAAGTAGATAGATAATAAAAATGAAAAATATTTGGAAACTTAATTATAATTAAATCTATGATACTTTAAACAAGTAGAAAATGTAAATCACAAAAGCATTAGAGATTGATCTAATAGAGAAATAAAATATATAAATGTGTGTATATGTGCGTGTGTACATCGTCAACTAACATAATAGTAAGTAATAACAAGTATATGAATTATATGAATGTGAGAAAAAAAATAGAAATCATGAATGCATCCGTGTATGTACCTAGCTAATAGTAATATAAATAATAAGACTAAATATAAATATTTATGCACATAAGATAAGAAAACATATCATATGTAAAAGACACACATTTCTATAATAATTTAGTAGGATATGTACAAGATTATAGCAAAGATATATGGCATGTGCAAGGGAAAACCTAATGCAATATATATATATATATATATATATATATATATATATATATATAGAGAGAGAGAGAGAGAGAGAGAGAGAGAGAGAGAGAGAGAGAGAGAGAGAGAGAGAGAGAGAGAGAGAGAGAGAGAGAGAGAGAGAGAGCTTGTTTTAATTCAAAAAGAAGTCAACATAAAATCAAAAAGAAATTCTTAATGTATCTGTTAACTCCAGAATCCTTTAGAAAGCTTCAATACTAAATGTTTTGAATAATAACACAACTAATTTTGAGAAAATATTTCGAAGAAGGACTAATGTTACCCTTAAGTTTCTTAAAGCAATAAACATGTCCTTACATTAGCATAACACAATTCCTAAAATGAAAATATTTTCACATGACATGTGCAAATATGTTTAATCTCATATAAAGAGATTAAGACTTAATGAAAGAGAAAAATATATCATGGAATAAATGAATATATGCTCAATGTATTGAAGAAAATTGTCAAGTACAATAAACTAAGGTTCAGATCTTCATAAAGTAGCACACGACATTAGAAAGTATGTTTCAAGTGAAGATTTCAATCCAACTTTGAAGTAAGTGTGTATTACAACCTTCAATCATCATGATCGCAATCATATCATCATCTACAAGCTCTGATTGAAGACTGAAAGATCTATGAAATGTCAAGAAATTGTTACCTTACTTCAGAAAGCACATTTCATAGTGAAATGGTGCACCTTACAGGAAAAGGAGGAAAATTTTGAAATTCAAATTTAAAATCAAAACCAGTCAAGGACTAACATGAGATTTTTTCTGCCAACTAGTGTCAACTGCCCCAGCTTCTAGAAGAAAAAGTTTAGAAACCCCGTTCAGAAAATAAAAAGGAGTTTATGAAGGTAGCCTCAAAAACCTCTTTTTCACTGCAACTTCTGTAACTGCTTTGACAGCGCCGAGCTACTCCTCTAGATTGCATTCCCAACGCACAAAAAGAATATCAACATGAGTCACTTGGAAAATAGATCAAGGGCAATGGTCATAAATACAGATCATCTATAAATAGAGATGTTGTGCTTACAACTCAAGTGACTTTTTGTGAAAAAGAAATGCTGAAACGCTGAAGAATTTTTTCCTCATCTTTTCTGTAAAAATATTATTGCTCGTAATCAATTTCTTCCTTTTAAAAAATATGCTTTCTATACTCTTGGTAGATCTTACATTCTTCCCAGGAAGAATCATAGAAAGAAGTTACTCAAGTTTTCCAGGTTTATAATTGTTCATCTTATGAAAACTTGAGTGTTGGTTAGTTTGAGTGTCAAACCCAAATAGAAACCTTTCTAACCCCGATCCATAGTGATCCTTGTGAGTTGCCTTTGAGAGGCTAAGCAAAGACTACTTCTAACGTGATAGTAGAGTAAGCTACTGGTCACGGGTTAGCTTGGAGAAGCTGGTTAAAGACTACTTAGATATAACAGTATAGAGAGCTATTGGTCATTGTGTAAGCTTGGAGAGGCTAATGAAAGACTACTCAGTTGTGACAGTAGAGTGAGCTACTGATCATTCACGAGAGCTCAGGAAGGCTACTGTAAAGACCATCAAACTTTCTTGGGTTGAGAAAGGTTTTAGTGGAACTCAATAGCAATTGAGAACTGAATGTAGGCAAGTTGGCCGAAACAATATAAAAACACCTGCGCAGTATTTTCTTCTCTATTAACTCTCCTTTATTTACTGCTATGTGCTCATTATATTGCGTTTTCTAGAAAACTTGCTTTTTCACATTTTAATATATATATATATATATTTCAGTTCAAAAATTTACTTTCCAACGTAACTAGCGCTGTTAATTCTGCTGCACTTCAAGTTTAACACTTGATAGTTATTATTTAAGTTTTTCTAGAAAAAAGAAAAGTAAAAAGAAGACGAAGCACAATTCAATCCACCTTCTTATGCGCTTTTCTACCTATAGTATAAATATATAATATCATTGTATAATATGTGAAATAAGAGAAGGAAGAATGATTTGTTTCAAATTTGAAGAAATACGCTTAGTCTAGGAAATATCAAACATAATGTGGCACAAAAGTTTCACGCTAAACTAAACCATACTAGCTGTAGCATTTTCCCCTTATTTTTATTAGTCTTTTTTGTGATTAAACTGAAAAAAGGAGATCTAGCTGGCCAAGTGTTGGAGTCAAAACCTCTCAAGGAAAACAAGGATTTCAAGCTTCTAGCACTTTTCTTGAAGGATCAAGCTTTCTTCTACTAATTGTTTTCATCTTGTTCGATTTCTACAACCCAAGGGTAGGGAATGTTTGTGAAAATCTTACTTCTCATGGTGATCATGGGTTTGTTCTAGTCCAATAATGGCTACAATGATCTGCTTGATCCAATAGCCAAGAAGTAAAACATTCGAGCAAAACTATTCCTCAACACTCTGTTTCATGCTTTTCTTTCTTTAAGATACTCTATTATAGCTTCTTGATGATAAACATTCGGTTGGTTTCATGTTGAAAAACACTTTAAAAGTTGGAAGAAATTACAAAGACTCTCTTTTTACAAAAATTCCCCTATAGTCATGCAAATCCTGAATTTTTGGGTAGCTTATAATGAAAAATTCATTACCCAACCTATGGACCTTCGTTTTAGTCCATTCAAATTTTGGGTGAAACCCAAAACACTTAAGAATGTTGTAGAAGTGAGTTGATGAATTTAGGAACTCGGAGAACTCATAAGAACTCCCAAAGTCACCCTAGGCCTTGCTATCAGGATATTGAATAGTGAGTGAAGAAAAAGTCCAAAACTTGAGTTTTACAACTCAGATTTAAGCAAAACAAAATTTTGTAAAAACTAAAAGATAAGTATTCAAAACTAAAAATTTTCTCAGTCAAATTCCTCTTATAAATTTCCCAATAATTTTCATAACACATTGCTACCCACCTTGGCATGACCCCAAAGCAACCTTAGTACAGAAATTTTCAAAACTTCTATACACAATGAAACTGACCTAATCCTATTCTATTTAAAATAATAGTCAATTATGAACATCTCATAAAAGCTTGAGCTAAAATTTTGAGAAATAAAGTTGTGGTTCCTTTTCTATTCACATATGTCAGTTTTGTCCAAATATTGAAATTTGGAATAAGTTTAAGCTTAATTTTGGCTAACTCTTTTACCTTATAAAGTCCTCAAGAATTGAGTGGCTAAAGGGACCATTATTATACTAAATAAAATTCTTAGAGACTAAATCATATCACTAGATTAAAATAAAAAGTATGACATTAAAGAAGTTAAGAAATATTAAGACATTAGCAACTAACGGTAACAATGTAAATGATGATTAGAAAAAAAAGAACATAAGATTTTCCCTTTTATGGACTATGAGAGAATAATCTCTTAGGATTTTCCCATAGCATTTGATGGTTGACTTGACAATCCTAACCTTTAGCATTGGCTTTATTTGGTTTATGCCAAATGATTTTGAATGTTATAATTTATGTTTCATGTGCAATAATAACCATTAGTGTTGTTGATTTTTATTGGCCATTCTTTCACATGTATGCATAACAATGTGACTTTTGTTTAAGTTTAATGTTATGTAGCTGTAATGTGTGATGATAGAATTCTCAATTTGCCAATGTTTAGTATGTAATTCCTTAACTGTATGTTCATGTAAGAAACAAGAAAGTTAATATGTCATGTATCATATATCTATGCATTAAGAAAGAAAACAAAGAATTAAGGGTATGATCCCTCAGTAAGGGAGGGTGGCCCCTAAAGCCAAGATAGCGAATAGGATTCTCTAGTGAGGGAAGGTGATCTCCAAAACTAGTATGAAGCTTCAATTAAGGAAGGTGAATACAAACTATCCCTCTCCCAAAGAAAACCTAAGGTGGTAACTGTAACGCCCAGGGATTGCGAAGCCAGGGGGTGATCGTCGGTGCAAGGAGGTGCTGACAATGAGCAGCTCCTGGCAGACTTCGAAAGCGGAGGGGTACATGAATGAACTGATTACACACCCGAATGAGAGGGATCCTAAGACTGTATAGGTATGGGACTATACAGTTAAGGAAGACTTATATGAATTAATTTACACTACCTATATTAACAAGATGCATCTTCTTTTCAGTAGCGTATCACTAAAGAACTCCATAGTTAAACGTGCTTGACTTGGAGCAATTTTGGGATGGGTGGCCTCCTGGGAAGTTTTCCCAGGAACCGTGTGAGTGAAGACAAAACACGCTGAAAGGACCCGTGTTGGTTTGTGGGGACAGTCGTCAATCCATAAAGCAGAAGGGGATGTCACAAATGGTATCAGAGCTTGCACTTCTCCCAGTACGGTGTGGTTCAGGGACAAAGCAAGTGGAAGCTAGTGGGCATGTAATGCCTAGGGATTGTGAAGTCGAGGAGTGAACGCCAGTACAAGGAGGCACGGACAAGGAGCGGCTCCTGGCAGACTTAGAAAGCGGAGGGGTACATGAATGAACCGATTACACACTCGAATGAGAGAGATCCTAAGACTGTATAGGTATGGGGTATACAGTTAAGGAGGGCTTATATGAATTGATTTGTACTACCTATATCAACAAGATGCATCTTATTTTCGGTAGCTTATCACTAAAGAACTCCATAGTTAAACATGCTTGACTTGGAGCAATTTTAGGATGGGTGGCCTCCTGGGAAGTTTTCCCAGGAAGCGTGTGAGTGAGGACAAAACATACTCAAAGGACCTGTGTTAGTTTGTGGGGATAGTCGCCAATCCATAAAGTAGCAGGGGATGTTACAAAACAGCCATAGTATGAACTCATTACCCAAGTTAAAGTTTAGAGGGAAGTACTATGGACTAGTTAAGTTAAAAGCTTAAGTGATGAAGAAAATGAAGAGGCTGATGGCCAAAGATCAAAGTTCAGATAAGATTATGTTAAGTTAATAAAAAAAGTGAAATCCAAGGTGCAAGGCCAAGGACTAACCTAAGATCTAAGGTTGATGCCAATGATCAAAGCTAAGATGAGTTAAAACTAAGAAAAGGTAAACGACTTCGGTCAAGAAATAAGTTAAGAAAATTGAAGTTTAAGGCAAGACATGTGTGCATTCTCATTTTCACATGCAAAATGATTTTCATTTATGTGTTGATGCATGTAGTGCTATTATCTTCAACGAATATGTCATTTTTATGTATATTAAGGAAGCATATAAAAATGGACCTATCTTGGCTAATGATGTCTTCCAAATTAAAAAGAATGACATATCTGTCCATGTTTTTAATAAACAAAACCAAGATGGATAAGGGTGAAGACGATGACAACCATGCATATACCTTACTAAGAAATATTATATTTTTCATTCCCTTCTCTTTTTTCATATTGCCCTTGGATGGAACTTTCAACTAAGCGCTTACTGAGTCATCTAACTAGTAGTTGATTGAATGATGTGTATTAAGACTTGTATCACTACAAAGAAAATTGACACCATTACATCCTCTTGTAGTTATAGTGATGGCTTCAAATGATGTTCAAATAGTATGACAGTGGAAATTTTAGTAGTTACTTATCATGACATTAAGTTCTTTTTATTTTCAGTTATAGATACTTATTGTAGCCTTGTTATGAAGATCAAGTTTGTATTGCTATTATTACTATTATCATTAACATTATTCATGTGCATTGCTTAACTTAATGCCTTTGTTCTTTTACCCACATAGTTATTCCGTTTTCTCTTATCTTGTTTATGCTCTGTAAGTTATGCTTCATTATGCATTCATTCTTTCTGCAATTAAGGCTTTGTTTTTGAAAAAAAAATACTCACTAATTTTAGTAAAGTACATTTTGAAATCGATTATGTTTTTCGCAAAGCTAAAGGTAACAAACTGATAGAATCCAAATACAATCTAGGTGTAACTTGGAAATATTAGGGTTGTTACAGTTTCAGTTATGACATGACTCTTGCAAATTTGAGGTTGCATTTTGTGTTATAGGAATTTGTTTCACATTAAACTTATGCCATTAGAAAGCTAAGATATGGAGTCATCTTTTCATTGGCATTTCAAGGTTCATGAATTCTTATTACTAGCCACTAAGTGATTGTGAAGGAACAAAGATTAAGCAATAAGTCGTAGTTTGGGTCTTACATGAGATTAATCAATGATGAAAATTTACACATGGTACAATCATGAGAAATTTTCACTTGAAAGGATCAATTCCTTTCTTTCAACTACCTAAGGCAAGTGCTTTTTATTATTGAATATTAGTGATAAGAGATACAAGTTAGTTACTATAATGTTAGCCTTACTGTTATAATCAGTTACTCTGTCACTGCTATATATATATATATATATATATGTCCTAACTCAATGTATTGAATACATTACAATACAATACAATCACAAAGCATTTTTCCTTCTTGTTTCTTCTTGTTCTTTGCACACCTTACATGGTGTCAGAGCTCTTTTTTTTTTCCTTGATCCATGGCAGACTCACATGATTCCACCACTTCTTTTTTCAATTCCATCCTCACCACCTTTTGCATCTCCCTTCCTCACACCTTTAACACCTTTATTTCAGTCAAGTTAGATCTTGATTACTACTTACTTTGGCATCATGAAGCTCTTGCCACCATGCTATAATCTTTAGGATCATTTAGATCCCACGAAAGTTCCTTCCACGTTCACCATTGATGCTGATGTGTCTACAAACACAGTTTCTTCAACTATTGTCAATGGAAACACCAAGACAGCCTGCTCCTATCTTGGTTACTGGCTTCACTCTCTCCTTCTCTTCGTATACATATGGTTGGCTCCATTCTTTCTTATCAAATCTAGCCCAAGATTGCTACTTTTCATGCCTCTTACACCATAGCTCAAGTTGCAAAATTCAAGACTCAACTATGTACTACCAAGAAAATGAATTCCATGCATGATTATCTTACTACCATCAAATTGATTACTGATAATCTTGCGGCTGTTGGAGAACCACTCACTGATGCTCAACATATTGGAGCCATTTTCGAAGGTTTATCCGAAGAATATAATCATATCATTGCTTCTTTTTATCTCGTCTTGATCCATATAAAATTGAAGATATCAAATCTCTTTTAATTGCTATGGAAGAATGGATTGAAAGATCTCACAAACTAGATATCACGAATTCTTCCCTACCTGTTCAGTCTAATCTTGTTCAAGTTCAACATCGCTTCCCCCCTCCCCCCAATTCACAATTTCTCTTTTCTCGTGGTTGTGGATTTTGTAATACCCTAAAAATTATTTAAAAATTAATTTGAGTTTTATTAGACATAGTTTCAAAAATTTGACAGTTTTAGCAAAAATGATGATGGTCCAATAGATTTGTAAAAAAAAATGAATAGTAACCTTGCAGGCCCCACAGGCCCATTGGGACAACTGAAACCCCAGATCCGAGACTAGGAAATGCCCGTGACTTAGAAAAGAAAGGGTTAAGATTAGAAATAATTAAAAATAAAGATTTTATACCTAGAATTAATTTTCGGATGATATTGAATTTCTCGGGTACAGTGTTTCACCTGTTAGGTGAAATTTCGGTGTGCGATTTCTAACATCGAAAGCTAATTTAATCCTTAAAAAATAAATGAACTTATCCATTTATATCAAATGAATGGCTAAGATTCAATCTTAAATTACAAGATTCAATCCTAGCTATCCATTTTACTTCGATTAATTAAGAATTATCCAACTATATATATTATTATATTTCTACATTAGTTACAAGATAAATACAATTTCTTTTCTTCTCCAAGAAGCCATATCATTCTTGGCCAAAACCAGCAAGGAAACAACCAACCTGTTCTCCATTTTCTTTGAGCACCAAGCTTGTATTCAAATGCCTAAACACCTAGCCTAGACTTGATAAAACCACAAACTCTTTTCACAAAACTTGTTCTACTTGTCACCACCTACAAACCTAACCGATTAAAATTTCAATTCTCCATCAATCCTCACCTTGACATATCACTTTCTCACTGCCTAAGAAAGGTTTGGGGCTTGAATTGGTGGCCTTGAAGTGAAGAGAAATCAATAGGAACACCTTTGGAGTATAAAGCTCTAAAGTTTGCAAAGTAGGGCATTTTAAACCTCTTTTACTTCAACTCTATTTTTGTGATTTTCTTACTAGTTTCACTGAACATTTTTGGCTGAATTAGTTGATAATATATTGATAGTGATGTATTAATTTTGGTGGAGTGGTTTGGTATTGTGAAAAATCATTTTTATGGAAAGGGATTTTGAACCATGCTATTAGATTTTCGGTTTCTGTATAGATAGCCACTGGTCACGAATTTTCTGACCTAGTTGGAGGTTTAGATTGAGATGAAAATTTTATATGATGTAGCTAACATGTTAAGGCATCTTCAGTAAAATTTTGCGGTATTCTGGGCACTTTTATTGTGTTTAAAAAATCAAGAACCGAAATTGTATCTATGCTGCCTAAAATAATGGAATAAAAAATGTAAATTTTACCAATTTTGTTACCGTATCAAATGATTGAGTTATTACTTGAAATTTTTATAGGATATTGAAGACATATTGAAGTTAACTATGAATTTTTGTATGATTTGATATGATCTTTGATAAGGAAATGAAATTAGGAACTATGGCTATTGGCTGTAAATGGGAGGTTTCTGACCTCTAAATTTGTCTAATTTTTGTAACATAGTTAGAGAACTCTCTTTGCTCTGAAATTTTTATGGAACCTTATGGATACATTAATGTGCCTTAGATAATTTTTATAGCCTTTGATTTGATGGTTTGAAATGTAGAATAAATTGTGCTACGAATATGTGAAATCTATCATTGTGCTGAAAATAAATTGATGAAATAATGGCATCTTGTACTAGTATGACATGAGTACATGAATATGAATATGAATAATTGAGTATGTGAACTTATTAATGAGGTTAGGCATACATAGATATGAATGCTTATTACAATTGCTCATATGCCAAAGAAAAGCATAAGATTATGTTTCTTGGGCTAGAGAAAGTAAATCCAGTTTGTTGGAAAGAGTAAACCTAACTACCAAAAAAAGCATAAGGTTTATAATTCTTGGGCTGGAGAAAATAAATCTGGTCTGTTAGGGAAGTAAACCTGACTACCTTTGAATTGAGTTGGGGAAAGTAAACCTGACTAGGAATAGGCATGTGTGAGAATTGGAAAAAGTAAATCCAATGATCATATATAAGAATGAGCTCAGTCCTGAAAAGCAGTCTATTATCCATTATTACCATGCTGGGGATGGTGGTACGTAACACCTAGACATGACAGGATTAGTCGAGAAGTAAGGCAAGTTGAAGAAGTAAACTTTCTAAGTAATCCTTTGTATTATATGCCAAGTGAAGATGTTTAGTATCGACATTGAGACCGATGTGTTTAAGTGTAAAGTTAGAAGTATATGACATTGAGTAGTATGGTATGTGTATATTAAGTGATTGAATGTTAAAAGTAACCCATTTCGGAAGTATGACTTGGAACTTTAAAAATAAATTGTTATTATGTAATCCATGACCACCTTTTTCTTAATAAATCGAAGTGGCTGGGGCGATGAAGATGACATTATGATTGTGTATTTGGGGAGTTATCCTACTGAAAATTGTCTAATTTTCACCCCTATGTTTTTGTGCTCTCGTGTTGTCTCCAAATTGATGCAGAGAACCAAGAGGCTGCTATGCAAAAGAACTCGGAAGTGCAATAGTGTAGTAGTTAATGCTTTTATTATGTTGTATTTAGTGGAATGGATATGTATGTAAATATGTTAGAAAATAAAGGTGTGTTAAAGCTCATAGAAGAGCTTCCCTTACGTACTTAACTTTGTATTAAACAAATGTTTTGGTTTCCTTGATATATATTTTAATAGAATTACGACATAGTTATCTCGTGAATCAATCGAGCTTGCTATAAATATTTAAGAAAGGTCCACTAATCGATAAGTAACAACTCTTGAGCCCGATATCATGGCTCAAGACTGATGTTGTACTTGGGAGAATGTTACAGGTTCTGCCATGGTCATGCACGTTCTGGAACAGGCTTTGGTTGTGGTGCAAGCTTTAATTTTGTTCAGTGCCAATTATGTAATCGCTTCGGTCATATGACATTATTTCAATCCCAGCTTCTCCCTTCCTCAACAACAATTTGCTCCACCTTAACCTTTTCAATTCAAGGGTGCTCCTTTTTCCAACCAAGCACCTATCACTACTAACTCTGCCAACATTCCATCTACTCCTTCATCTGTTTCTTCATCCAAAGGCATTCTTGTAACTCCTGCATCTGTAGTGGACCCTGACTAGTATCTGATTCTGGCACAACAAATCATCTTACTCTAGATCTTAACAACCTTGTTGCTGCATCACCTTATTCAGTTTCTACTATGGTCCTTGTTGGTAATAGGGTTGGTCTTCCCATTGCCAATGTTGGCCATTCTTTTATTTATTCCCCATGTTCTAATAAACTTTTTATTCTTAGAGATTTACTTCATGTTCCCTCTATTACTAAAAATTTACTCCGTGTTTCCAAATTCCCTCATGATAATAATGCATTTTTTGAGTTTCATCCTAAGTATTTTGTTGTTAAATCTTAGGATTCACCACAGACAATATTATAGGGCTCTCATAGGAACAGACTTTATGTCCTTGAGGATTCTTTGTTGCCTTCTACTTCTAATTTTCTTACCTTTTCTGCTCTTATTGCTTGTAATACTAGTTCAGTAAATACTTTTAATGTTTGGCATGCTAGATTAAGCCATGCTTCCAATAAGGTTGTTACTAAAGCACTTTCTTCATGTAATGTTTCAATACCAATACCTAAAAGTTTGAATGTTTGTAGCTCTTATTGCATCAGCAAAGCAAAACAATTGCCTTTTCCTTCTTCTACTACTATTTTCAATGCTCTTCTTGATCTTTTGTTTACTGATATTTGGGGCCCTGCTCCTCTAAATTCTAATTTTGGTTCCAGATATTACATCATATTTGTTGATGCATTTTCTCAATTCACTTGGATTTATTTTCTACAATTTAAATGTCAGGCTTTTGCTGCATTCATTGAGTTTAAAACCATGGCTAAACTATATCTAGGCACCAAACTTAAAACTCTTCAATCCGATAATGCAAAGGAATTTCCTTTTCTGCATATCTCAAACAAAATGGTATTTTGCATATATTTAGTTGTCCTTATACTCATGAACAAAATGGGTGTGCAGAAAGTAAACATAGACATGTTACTGAAATGGGCTTGACTTTACTTGCCTATGCTTCTTTGCTTCTCAAATCTTGGAAAGAAGCCTTTCAAACTGCTATTTATTTGATCAATTTTTTACCTACTCCTATTTCAAACTTTAAATCACTATCTAAAATGTTAATTTCTAAGTCACCGGATTATACTTCATTACAAGTATTTGATTGTGCATGCTATCCATTAGTTAAACCTTATGATAAGCACAAATTAGATTTTAGACCAGACTTATGCACTTTTTTGGGTTATTCTCCTTGTCATAAAGGTTACATTTGTCTTTTTAAAAGTGGCAAAATGATCATACATAGAAATGTACTATTCAATGACCAATTATTCCCATACAAGAACTCTATTCCTCTATTGCCTAATCCTCATACTACTCATTCTTCTATTGCTTCTATTCATGTTATTTCTTTGCCATTATCTACTACTTTACCTATTCATTCTACTGTCACTACTACTCTTCCTTCTTTTCCTAACAGGCCCTCCTCTGCTATTGTATCTGCTGCAAGCCCTCACAATCTCCCTTTACTTAGCCATGCTTATTTGAGTCTGCCATACATTCTTCTGCTGCCGCCTCTGATTTGATTTAACCTTCCCTCCCCATTTCTACATCTGAAACTCCCACTGCTACTTCCCTTGACTCAGTTTAGCCACGTACTCATCCTTCTACCCTCATTGACCGTCCTATGATCACTCGTGGTGAGGCTAGCATTTCTAAACCGAAGACTTTTACAGCAGTTTCTGAACTTACTTCCCTTCAAGATGCATTATCTCATCCCTTTTGGTCTCAAGTAATGCAACTTGAGTATATGCTCTAATAGAAAACTCCACCTGGTCTATTATTCCTTTACACCCCAACAAATCTGCCATTGGTTGTAAGTGGATCTTTCATGTCAAATATAATCCCGATAGAACTATCTTTAGACACAAGGCATGCCTTGTAGCTAAAGGCTTCAATCAATAAGAAGGTGTCGACTATCATGAAACTTTTAGCCCTATTGTAAAGTTAGCCACCATCTGAATTATCATTACCATTGCCCTTTCTTTCAAGTGGCCCATTAACCAACTTGACTTCACCAATGCTTTCCTCAATGGCCTCTTCATGAAGAAGTCTACATGGTTTAACCCTCAGGCTTTCTCGTTAGTGATTCAACAATGGTTTGCAAACTTCACAAGGCTTTTTATGGCCTTTAACAGGCTTCTTGTGCCTGGTTTGGCAAGTTAAGCTCAACCTTACATCATTTTCATTTTTGCATAGCTAAATATGATTCATCTATTTTCATTAAAGTCACACCCTAGCACACTATCTACATCTTGGTGTATGTTGATGATGTTCTCATCACTGGCAACTCACATTCTGTTATCGAACCACTCATTCAATCCTTAAAGCATCTTTTTGCTCTTAAAAACCTTGGTGCTCTACATTACTTCCTTGGTCTTGAAGCCAAAATACTCTCTTCAGGCGCCCTCCATCTTTCACAGACCAAATACATCCATGATTTACTCCTCCGTGCCAATATGGAAACCTATAAGCCCCATCCCACATTTATGCCCTCTTCTTCCAAACTTCAAAAATCTGGTTCACTTCCTTTTGATAGTCCCTCACTTTATCATCAAATTGTTGGTGCATTACAATATATCACCCTTACTTATCCTGAGCTATCTTTTCCTATTAATAAAGTCTGTCAATTTATGCATCATCTACTGCAGTCTCATTGGACTGCTATCAAACGAATCTTAAGATACCTTAAAGTCACTACAACCTATGGTCTTATCTTTCATCTTCCTCTTGACTTTACCATTATTTCTTTCTATGATTCCAATTGGGCTTCAAACTTAGATAATAGGAGATCCACCTTAGGTTTTTGTGTCTACCTTCGGCCAAACATGGTTTCTTGGGTTTCTAAGAAACAATCAGTTGTTTCTCACTCAAGCACTGAAGCTGAGTATCACTCTATGGTTGTTACAATTTCTGAAATCTCATGGATCAAGACTTTCCTATCTGAACTTCCCATTTCTTCTTCATCCATTCCTAATGTCTATTGTTATAATTAGTTACTCTTTCACTGCTCTCTCTCTCTCTATATATATATATATATATATCTTTGTATCCCAACTCAATGTATTGAATACAATACAATACAATACAATCATAAACCATTCTTTCTTCTTATTGTTTCTTCTTGTTCTCTGTGCATCTTATAATTGGAATTGGTCCTATATGCATTAAGTTGCTTTGGGTGTGTAACACCCTAATATTTAACTCAACACGTCTAGGACGCATTTAAGTTAATTATTAGTTGATACTCTTTTGTTCTAGATCTTAATTCAAACTTCTTGAAAATACTTTAGTGAAAATATGGGTAAATTTTTTTTTGAACTATCTAGCGTCATTCATCTTACCTGTGTAAGAGATGTTAGAGACAAATAACAATTAAATACATAATACAATCATAATATAAACTCGAATAACACATTAATAACAATATCATAATAGTGATGTCCTCTAAATGTAAGGACATTAATGTATATCCATTAATAGAATACAAACTGATAAATAAAATACGATCACTTTAAATATCCAAAGGAAACTATCTTCATAGCTCCTTGTCCAGTCTTAGGGTAAATCACGAACTACCCCATCATTCCTGTCTGGAGACGACACGGACAAAGAAAAGGGATGAGAAACTTATACAAGAATCTCAGTAGGGCTTCCCGACTCTAACACAAGTGTCATATCATCGTCCCCAAGAACCTCGGGTTTAATTATGAAAATGGTGAACATATATATAAGGTTCATTTATTAAGTTCTAAATATCATTAGTCGAGACCCGTATCTTTTAGCATGAATCTTAATGTCATGAATGCAACATATTAATCATGGATACATGTCAATATCATATACATAATATCATAAAATTCATAAAACAATGCATATGACATAAAGAACATCATGATCATCATTCTTACAGGTGACTTAAACTCCTTTATTCTCTTTTCCTTGGAGGCCGCCCTATAATTCTCTCTTTTCTCGAGAGTTCTAGGTTATGAGCTCATACCTCACTAGTCGTCAATAGCACAATCTTATCCCTTTTGATAAGTTAAATTCCCGACTCTTAAGGTACGGGATAGGGGGCATTAGGATCACCTTTCATAACCTTTAATTCGGGGAGTCTAAAGGATCATTTCCTATTTGGATCACCTCTCATAACCTTTAATTCGGGGAGTCTAAAGGATCATTGCCATGTGTCTTATGTCACCTTTAACCTTGGCATGTTATATAGAGATGCAAATATGAATAACTCATCATTTCAACATTTCATGCTCATAAATTTCATGGAATCATGCATCTCAATTTATCAAGCATAATTATAACATACCATAACTTAAACTACATAAACATGCATCATACTTCATTGCATATATCCATAAGCCATATAAGTTTCAACACATGAATATAGCCTTCACAAAATATCAATCGCATTCATGCCATCAAATTTATCAACATTTACGCTTAAGCCCCAAAGGGTCAAATCACAATTTCTCAAAGGTTACGGGTCAAAATGCAAATACCCCTTTGTAACACCTTCTCACAAACTAGAGATCTTTAACATTAACCAATACTTTTAATAGACATATAACTATTAGAAATCGTTATAAACTCATCGTAAAAACCCTTTTAAGGCCATAAACCAAATTTCAATACATTTTAGGGGTCAAAGTGTAAAATCGCTTATTTTTAATATTTAACGACAACCGAAATTTCTAAAATTTTATATAAACTTCATAAATGGTATTTTGGACTCATGGATACATTCAACATCATTAGTAGCTTTAAATAAAATCATTTAGCTGAAATAACATAGTTGATAGTTCAAAACACAACTTTCTGCATTTTGCAAAACGGCCCAAACTAACACTTGTAACTACCCTTTTATGCATCTATGGTACCAAAAATAATTTTTACAATAACTATTAGCGATTTAAACTCATCTAAACATCCTAAATCAGTAACCTTTCCAATTCTAAAGGATTAGATCAGAATACTACAATTTTAGCATCATGAGAATTTCTAGGTCTTTCAAAATTTTTTTGTACAAATTTAAAGACAAGATCATACCTAAAAATAAAGTATATCAAGCTTTAAATCAGAATTATATAAGTGCCAAAAATAAATAGATGAGAAGTGTCCATGATCAAAGTTGTCATTTAAAATAAAACAAGTAAATCTTGAACTTTAGGATTTAAATGATAACTAGAATCATAAACTTGTCTTGTAACCTTATTATTATCATTATAAAGTGATAACTTGGAAATATAAATATGAAATGCAAGGCTTGAAATATAAATTATAAAGATGCAAATTCATTCTTAGGTATTTATGATTTAGGTGACAACTTGAAAGTAAATATGAATATGCAAGTTCATATTATTATCTTCAAGAATTAAAGTGATAACTTGGAATATAAATATGATTATGAAAAGCTTGAAATATAAATATGATATGCAAGAACTTATAACATAAATATAGATGCAAGTTCATTTTTATGTCTTGTTAAGCTTAAAACTCAAGACTTAGTAACTCCTTTAGAAATCTTTTGTCATCAAGAATTAAATCTTGGGCTTTAGAGGACATTTAAATGATGGATTCACAACCACCACCATGATTCCTCATCATCAAGTCATGGTCATTATCAAATCATAAAAATCAAAAATATAAAGGAAGAACAAAAGAAAGAACATGAAATAAAATCCCTACCAAGTTGTTTCTTTGTTAATTAAAGCAAGAGCTTGATCTTGTATGAGATATTAACGACAAAAATCTGATCTTAGTGATGGTATATATTTGGCCAAGTGAAGATGAAATGGTGGGAGGATTTTTGTTGTGTTCTTGTGTTTGGATATGGAAAGTTTAGGTGCTTAGGGGTTGGTTTATGGTATGTATGTGTTTGTTTGAGCTTGGGAACTTGGATGGATATCAAGAATGGAGTCTCTTGGAGGTGGAGAAGGAAGAAGAAGAGAGCTTTGTATTTAGAGAGAGAAGAGAGGATTTTTGGCTAATTTTTGTGAGCAAGACTACAACCAAAAATGCAAATGGTAAGAATGAATGTTTGTGTGTGAATTAGGCTTGGAAAAACACATATTTATAGGGATTTTGGGGGGTGAGGCAGCTGCATTAATGGCTATAATGGGGAGTATTGTTTTCAATTTTTGTGAGTGGTAGGACATATATTTGATGGGTATTTAATTTGTAATGGTTTAGAAATGATAAATTAGTGTAAGTGGCTTAACCATCAAGAGTTTAAAATTTCTCAAGACAAGATTAAATGGCCAACACTTATAGTGGAAATTTTAGTGCTAATAATCTGAAGTAATAAAACAAAAATAAATCTAAAATATATTTTATTTTTGAGAAAAAGAAATTGTTAGTGGAAAAGAAATTGATAAACTAAAGTAAGTGCTTAATAATCAAATATTTAAGGTGCTCCATTACAAAATTAAATGGCCAACATATGTAGTGGAATTTTTAGTGCAAATAATCTGAAGTAATAAAAAAAATAAATAAATCTAAAATATATTTTATTTTTAAGAAAAAGAAATTTAATACACTAATTTCCTATTATGTGTTTTAAGAACCCCTTTTTTTAATTAAGAAAGAAAAACAATCTTTTCTAAAATAATCTTATGCTTTAAAATTACCTCAAATAATTATTTTGACTCAAGATAAATAAATAAAATTAATTTATCTTTAATTAGAGCCTAATATTGCCTATATTTATTTGATTACGTAAATAAGCTCATTTATTGTTAATTAGGGGCAAAATGGTAATTTCACACAAAAACTCCCGGAAACCACCCGAACATTTTCAAATATCAAATTACATATGTAATAAACATTTTGAACTCTCGGGTGATGACTAGATTCAGAAATTACTTAATCTCGTGTTAAATTACCATAGGGGTATTTTGGTAATTTCACTTGCGGTAAAAAAAATTGAAGTTGATATTTTCACATCTACAACACACATAATCCCTTTCAAGCATAAAACTAACCCCTTGAGGATAGCCTGGACCGGCCGTCCTTGATTTCGGGGCAAAAATGACCTTAGGGGCATTTTGGTCATTTGTACATTGAAAAATTGAAAATCGCGATTTTTGCACATATTGCTATTTAATCACCATATAATGTTATTCTAATATCAAAATATCCTATTGAAGATGGCCTGGACTATTTTGGCCTCAAATCTTGTGTAGAAATGACCTAGGGGTATTTTGGTCATTTTGCATAGCAGTAAAAATCGAGGCGTTACAGGGTGCATGGATAAGGCATATGTATACATCTTCATCATCACCACCACCACCTTCATTGTCGCTACATCTTGAGAGTTAGCTTTGATACAACAATAAGGTTAGTATCCTCATGACTTGGGAGTTACTAGCTCTAATATTTGAAACAGCCTCTCCATTCGTGGAAGTAAGGCTATCCACATATACCCTCTCCATACCCTTTTAGGTGAAAGCCTCATGCACATATGATGAGAATCAATCTATTAATTATGGTTCTGCCATTACTATCATTTTTTTTTTTGAGAAGCATCATAATCCCCTTTTTGCAGTCTGTTTTGATTTTATCACTGTAAAAAATTATAAGGATTTTGGACTAATATACAATAGAATATTTGTACCAAAGGCAGAGAGCTTTTTTATTCTAAGTTATAGAGTTGTGTGCAAATTCACTAGCTTGTGTACCTATGATGGATCTACTATCAAATATAAAGAACTAATTTTTTTTAGTACCATACTTATTAACCTTTAGACTCAATCACAGTTGAAAGATATTCTAGCTATAATTTTCAGGCATATTTTTGTTAAATAGGAGATGGAAGAATGATAGTTAGTTTACTTTGAAAATGATTCAAAAACCCTTGGGTACTAATGATGTGAATTGCTAGAAATGTAATAGTTTGAAAATTACCCTAATCAGTGGATTTAAATGTAACAACATTTAAAAGAATGTTAAATTATCCTCTAAGTCAAATGTAATTTCTATTGGATTTATTAGAATTATTATAAACACTTATTAGGTTACTTACCAGAAAAATAATTTCATGGCTCATGTGCCGGAAGTTCTCTATTAGGCAGTGTAAAAGAAAAGGAAAGAGGGACAAAGATGGAAAAGAGTAGAGTAGAAAAGTGCAACTCAGAAATAAAGCTACCAAAGTTGGTAATGCCAGTGCTTAGGGAGAAATGAAATTGAAAGCAAAGCCCAACAAAATAATGGCCAGGGAAACAAAGTACTTAAAGAAATTACTAGTTACATAGGATAGTGTTATGCATAGTCCTGCTCTCAACATGGATATATAGATTCTTTGGTAGATTGCCCCTACAATTTTTTGAGTGACCTTTCTAGCTTTATCAAATTTCGATTATTTTGAAGCTCATGACATAATGTATGAAAGAAATTATTGTTCAAGTTACCAATTTGTATTCTTGATGTCCATATATTAACAAACATTGTATCTAGGTTATAGCTCTTATAAATAAAAAATCATGGCTTCATTAACATACACTTAAGATTTCTAATAAAATTAGCTTTCATTTTATGAAATGATGCTGTCTTGCTAAAAAGATTCGTCACCATTCTCAATATTTTTTCTTTCACATTTTGCATATCCATTTCCTTTACATAATACAATTCAAGTTATTTATTATGCTTCAGGTGTTAAAGAATTATTTACCCTGAGGATTTTAGGGAAAACTTTGGTATCTAAATGTGATCATTGTTTATGTTTTTTCGAATAACAAGTATTGCTATTCACTTTTTGTCCAATTGTTGTCTTGAATGCATTGAATATATTTGAGTAATCTATAACTAGCCAAGCTATATATCTTATGTCAATTATTAGATGCAACTCAAGCTCCTTTTGTTGTCAATTAACTTTTTCACAGTTTATGTAGATAGCACCATTTTGTTCTTGTGATAATATATTTGTGAAAGGTCTTCCTCGAGAGCTTTTAATACCCTTCTAGTTGATTTTAACTTTAGGGGCTCCTGTGAATTTTTGTATCTGAAGGTAGCAAGAGTGTTTTATTGCAAACTAATGAAAGTTGGTTAAGACCTTTCCTTTAAGTCTCTTGCACATATCTTTTTTTTTTCCGATGGTGTCTCTTACACTTTTTTCAAAAAAAAAAAAAATGGAAAACATAGGCTATATTAAGACTGCTCAATTAAATTCTCCTAAGATTACAATGCATCTTTCTAATTTAGAATGAATACACTGTTACTTCTTTACACTAGTAAGCATCTTGCTTTAAAGGAGTTATCTATTTTTTGTTTATTGGCCAATGTGCAACTGATATATAGTTTAGCACAAGATATCTTATGGTGTGTTTGGGTAGGGTAAAATTGGGGAGCAAGTTTATAAAAAATAATAATAAAAAATTAGGAGGCAAATTTATATGATGAGTTGCATGTATAATTTGATATATAAAATGTATCCATAACAATTTCTATTTCACTTTTACAACAACCAAACTAAAAGAGGTAATTCTTATCTCCCTAGTCAATTTTTCATTATATTTATTATTTCCCCATTCTATTGAAATATACTATTGCGGATTTTTTTCTCTTTTTAATATTATGAAAATGTTAATATGGATTACCTAAGCCCTTTAGGATTCTATGAGATGAGAGATTCTTGACTAATTAGGAACTGCATAGTACTTTATGTACGTCGAAAAATCATGACTCATCAATAAACCTGAATTCTTGGATGAAAGAATTTTGTAGACCAGTAAACTACTAGTCAAATAACCTTCATTGATTCATGATGCAATTCTAGTCCCATATGTAAAACATCTAAAAATAGATTACATACTAATTGTACATATTGCATACACTCATTTGAAAGTGAAATATAGGCCCTTCATTGGCTATGATCTTCTGAAAATCAGGATCACCACACTCATTCTTACTTTACTATCAGGTAACAAAAAACATAATAACAAAAAAGGTGGACATTTTGTGATTCTCTCATTACTCTTAAAGATTACTAAAATCTCTCCCTTAATTATAGTACATAAATAAAGCTATATTTCTATACACAAAAATCCATTTGCTTAGGAATTCACGTAGAAACTATTGTTCAAATTGAGCTTGTTCTTTTATTTTGAATTTGTTTAAATTGAAAATGCAATTAGTAATTAATTCACCTTTGGTTTTGAGCATAGCATGACATGTTTGTTTATTTTGCTTCAGCACATTAGTGCAGGTTAATCAAGATCATACCAACATACAAAACCTCAAACAAAATTCTTAGAAATTTGAGAGGAAAAGGAAGGAAAACATGAGAAATTTTAGACATTACTTTTCATGTGTTTTAGTGGGAGTAGCACTTAGTATGCTCTTTCCGAGTTCAGCCAAGGGAGTGTGGGGATTGGCATGCAACTGGGGAAGAGTTTCAACATACCCCCTTCCAGGAAATATAACAGTGCAACTTATGAAGGACAATGGATTCGATAAGGTAAAGCTTTTTGATGCTGACCCTGAAGCCCTGAAGGCTCTTGCAAATTCTGGTATCCAAGTTATGGTTGGAATAGGAAATGATTATTTAAGGTCCCTTGTAAACAACACAAAAGCTGCTGACGATTGGGTGGCTAAAAATGTGTCTACATATCTCAAAAGTGGAGTCGATATAAGGTAAGAATTTGATTATATGAATTCATGTATTTTGAAATATTTTACTATTACTATGATGCTATTAGAAAAATTGTAATTAATTTGTTAGAACTCATGTATGTGTGTGTGTGTGTATGTATATATATATATATGTAGGTATATTGCTGTGAGCAATGAAGCTTTCCTCAAAGACTACAAGGACAAATATATACATAGCGTTCTTCCAGTACTAAAAAATATTAAAGCTTCCATAGACAAAGCTGGCTTAGGCAAAAAAGTGCAAGTGACGATCCCTCTAAATGCAGATATCTATGAGACTAATACCAACCTTCCATCTGGAGGAGACTTTCGTGCGAACGTCACGAATGAAGTTGTTGCAATACTCAAGTTTCTTAACAACAACAAAGCTCCAATTGTGATCAACATTTATCCATTCCTCAGCCTATATTATGATCCCAAGTTCCCCAAAGAGTATGCTTTCTTCAACACGACTTCCAGTGCTTTAGTTGATGGCCCCATCACATATACCAATGCTTTTGATGGGAATCTTGACACCCTTGCAACTGCACTAGAAAAGCATAGGGTAGGATCAATGCCAATCATAGTTGGAGAAGTGGGGTGGCCAACAGATGGTGATGCAAATGCCAATAATGCCAATGCTCAAAGATTCTACCAAGGCTTAATTGATCGCATAAACAGTAAGAAAGGAACCCCTAAAAGGCCTAATGTCATGCCAGATGTGTACATGTTTGGGCTTGTAGATGAGAATGCCAAGAGTGTTCTACCGGGTAACTTTGAGCCACACTGGGGAATCTTCAACTATGATGGAAGCATTAAGTACCAACTTGACTTGGGTAATGGGAAAAAACTTGTGCCAGCAAAAGAGGTAAAGTACTTGAAAAAGCAGTGGTGTGTGCTTTCTCCAAAAGCAGACATTTATGACCCCATGATGAAACAAAATTGGAAGATTGCATGTGGGGTGTCAACGGGGTGCACCAGCGTGAGTAACGGGTCTTCTTGTGAAGGGTTAGATAATAGGACTAAAGCTTCATATGTATTTAATGCATTCTACCAAGTGACAAATCAGAACAAAGATGGATGCAAGTTCAACAGTATGTCAATCATCACAGATAAAAACCCATCACCCCGTAATGGTACTTGCAAATTTGATATTGCACTTGATGTGGGGCAGCTTCAAACTAGTGCTGCACCAATAAATGCACTTGTATCTGCACCTGCAATTTCACCAAGTCCAAGCGGGTCAAGACTATTGGAGCCTGGGGCAAAGAACTCCTTAGCTATGGCAATAAGGAAACCAAAGTTGATAGTTATGGTAGTAATGGTATTAGTTTTGACGTTTATCATCCTTTGATCTTATCTTTTAGGTCATGGTTTTGTGACTTTTTTCATTGTTTTTAGTGAACAGTTGGTCTAGGTATAGCAGTCTTCAAAATTATTTGTAACTAATGTGCTTAGCAAAAATAAATTCATGACATCTATATTTTGACAGGAAAATAGCAAAACCACTAATCTGTAAGATCCAAATAGCAACCAATCCTTATCCTTATAAGCACTAAGGCCTCAGGTGGCAAAATCATATTCACAGCTTTAAAAAGATAAAATTCTAGCAGCATACATTTGTTCATAATGCAACTCATGCATGTCGATGCGAATGCAGACATCATAACTCCCTAGCAATACTTCCTCAACTCCTGAATGCCATTTCTAGAAGGTTAAACATTGAGACAAGGAATACACAAAAATTTTCCATAAGCATCAAGATGCCCCCCTGCAATCTAATTCACTTTCATGGCCCCAAAAGATAAAACTTTTCAGCAACTAACAACAATGGGTGTGTACAAAAATTTTATCACAAGAAAAAATCATATTAAAGTTCATACAAGCATTTTCACAAACACTTGGCATGCATTATTGAAGGAATAAGACAAACCAAGAACACCAAAGAAAGTAATGCCTCATAGCAACAAATTAGCAACCCATAAATGGCAATCTAATAAAAGAAGGAAAAGAACGTGACCTTAGATCTCTTTGAAGTGAAATCATGGTTAGGGTTTAAAGGTTTGTTAGTGAGAGAAGAAAAATGGAGAAGAGTGATGTATAGAGGTGAGAATTTGATTAGGTTGAAGAAAATGTGCAAAAGAACATATACATATGAGTGATTAGCACCCATGCAAAACCCAAAAACTGCTTCTTTTGTCCGTGGCACTAAAGCGCTAGACTTAACAATAAAGTGCCCTTGGTCATGTCTGCTATTGTTCTTTGCTGTCATGGTTACTTTTGCCCTTCTCTTCCTACTAATCTCAAGACCAAGCAATAGAACCAATTGAAAAAATAACATTCCAACCTAAACTAACAAAAATGAATACAAGAAAAGAAAAAAATAAAAAAAATTGGAACTGTATATCTAGCTACTCTTTCCTTTCATTCACAATTACAAACTGAGGAGGCTCATATATAGGAGGTGCTACATAAGTCTCTTTCTTAGCTTCTATGCTCTTACTTTTCTTCATGGATCATAATATTTTCTCCTGGGTTGACAACAGTTAAACCAAAAAATATACCGAGTTGCACAAGCAATATAGTAGTGAGAGAATGGTTGTATCCATAAGGATAAATCAAGTACTAATTTCAAGGAATTAGGAAAAGAAGTTGAACAATTGGAATTAAGCGAGATTAAAGAGAATAAAAGACTAAAATGATAAAAATATGAAATTGAGTATATGCCTTAGGGGATTAAGGTGCTAAGGTGATCTACTTCTCATCTTTGTAGACACTATATATATAACTTAAATTTCAACTAGTCTTCCACTAATACAATTATGTGATGGTTATATCTCTTCAAATAGCTAAGAGCCTTTCTCAAGATCACCTAACTCTACACAACTTTATTGAGATACCTAATCCCTTTGGATATTCAAATCTTGTTAAGGTGATGATTGTATACAATCCTTCAATTATCCATATAAATCATATTTGTCTATCTCTAAGTGCCATTCAATTTATGACATTATATCCATAGGCTTAGTTCATACACCTTTTCTCAAATTAGCCTGAACCCATAAAATCCCAAATTAGTGGCCAAGCAATTCAAGATCAAAAAAACAAATGTAATGCTCTCAACTTGAATAAAGACATGTCTAGAATTCATTCACATAAACATAAGTGTCATACAATTTTGATCCACAAATCACCTAAGACAAGGGGTTTAGTTACACATTACAATATGTAAATAAAAAATAAGAGAAAGAAAATAAAGCCTAGAAGAACCCATCGAACCAAGATGTCTCTTCTTCAAACTTGAGACTTGTGAGAGATATCCTCTACCCTAGCCTTAAGATCTCTTAGTTTTTTTCCCTAATTTGGAAAAGAGAGAATAAGTAGAATCCCAAGCAAATGATTTTAGCAAATAGTATAACCATGGATAGGTAACTATGTTAGCTACCTACCAAATTTTATTGTATGAAAATTTAGGAATCTATGCAGTACTTTGTTTTGGTGTCAATCATGGGATGTACTTGGTGAGTACAAAGCCCAATTAAGTGTCAAACCGTCCACCCACACTATAGCGTGGGTTTAATGAATCCTCAGAAGCTTTTGAATTATAACTACATATCATGTTGATTGTTTGTACTGAATTTCAAATTGAACACCTATAAGGTTGTGATCGAACAATTCTTATTTACATACATTTATAAGGTATTTATGATGTCAATTTATATGTATACAAAAAATATATCTAACAATTTTGGATTAATATAAAATTAGAGATGATCTATAGCATATAAACTTTTAATCCAACGATGGGTTTTGAAGAAAAAATTTTCTTGAATAAAAAGTTATCAAATGTGTAAAATATGTAGAAAGTCTTATACTAGTATAAATGGATCATTTATTATATATAATATATAAATTCTTAATAATTAATTATTATATAACTATGTTCACATAACTTACACCCATGCATTGTATGGGTACACACTAGTGTTGCATATACAAAAGCTTTGTTTTCATCCTCAGTCATTTAAACTTTAGTTTTTGTAGTTAAAAATTGTCTACAAATAAGATCAAATTCATTTCAATAAGGATGACTAGATAAAAAATAGAGCTTTAACTTATATAACAAACCATTCACATAAGATCATAATGAATATTCCAAAGCCGAATTGATAATATTTTTTAGTAAAATTGATAGTGTTTAGAAATAGGACAACATAGAAATGTTTTAAAAATGTTAGGGATAGAATTAAAACAAATAAAACTTTTGGATGAAATTAAAACATTACTAAAAGATGAGAGGAAAACATAGACTTTTAGCCTATAATGTAATTAAAATTGCATTTACTGAGATATTTGACTCTTGTTTAACTATATTTATTTCAGCTATAATGCTAATCAAGTAATCATAAAATACAACTAATTAAAAATGGTAATTGCCAAATGCATGCTACTAGAGATGGGTATGTACGCTAGTCTGATTTGCTAAGCGTGGTCCACAATGGATCTTGTGGAACCGATTCACACTGTAGTATTTGTGTCTTTTCCAATGTGTTGGATCTTGTCGATTGATTCACATTGTGATATTTGTGTCTTTTTTTATCGTATGTTTTTGTATGTGTTTTTGTTTTTTCTGAGCTTGTAAGTTTAAACTCCCAAAAATATCCTTAATGATATTTGAATGAAAATCTTTATCCTTATGGCCATAACGTGAATTTTTTTTTTTTGGCTGAAAGGGGATTTCGTACCTCCAGCTCTGCTGTGAGGCTTGAACCCGGGATGCACCATTAATAGAGGTCATGCATTTTGCCAACTAAGTTATGCCTCATGTGTATGAAACATTTTTAATTACCACAAAACTATAGAAACAAGTTATGACACAAGGCCTTAAGCAACTCAAATACATCTTAGCCTGCTATGCTAAAAGAGGGGAAAAAAAAGATAAGCAAGCTAACAGTTTGGGCTGCTAATTTGAGAATTAATGAATCAAGCTAGAAAAACACAAATTAAAAAGTTACAAAAAACCTAGTCCTAACTCGTGCAGATTGTAGGTTACCAACTTGTCTATCAGGACCTATATACCCAACACTAAATGCAATTGCATGGAGGTTGGCAAAAGTCTTTTCTTTTTTAGTTTGGGGAAAGTTCATCTCTTGTCAGTCAGAATCCAAAATCTGGAAAATGACGTTGCATCATATAATCAACCCATAAATAGCATTCCTATTCTAACACCAAAATGTAGGTGTCCAATTAAGACACCTACTCGATTACCGTTGGATGTGAGAAAGAGTGGATAAAAGTTAGGGCCACTATCATATCCAACAGTAATAGAGTAGATATCTCAATTGAACACTTATTTTTAGATGTTGGAATAATATTTTTGGCCTTTTATATGGAGCCTACCACAGGAACTCAAATTATACATACCTACATCTAATGAAGGAGCGTATTGCTAACTTCAAATCTGACTCAACGACCACTTGACGAGAGTTGTGTTGCCAAGTTAATAAGAGGGCTGAAAGCACACCCCTAAAGCTCCACTACCAGCACACCTTTACTTAACAAGTTCCTTGTAAAACCCAATACCTGCTCATTAGAAAAGTCTCCAGGAGCTCACTACAACCAGCTATGTGGCCACTTATTTTAGTCACCCATCAACATGAAATTTGATGAAATTTCCCTTATAGGAAAAAGACAACCCATTGTGACATGCATGGTGGTATCTCGGATTCTACTAAGCCTTTGGATCAGAAAGCATATGATTAACCCTTTCTGTTTCTCTCACACGAAAGAGAACAAGAGCCATGGGTATAGTGCAGGAATTGTCCCCTCCTTAAAACACAAGCTCATCTTGGTGTAACCATATTCTTCATATCAAAAAGTGTTTTGAGAGGCTTGAGCTGACCCACTCAAGGATAATGATTCTGAAAGAACTCTTATTTTAATTTCTACTCATATCCACCACGTTCAGCCAAAAGTCCATAACATGCACAAAATAACATAACATATGTAAGATGCATGGACTTCAATCTAGTTTGGCATCATAAATGCATGATCAGTGGCCATCTTCCTACGAGCTCAAAACAAGTTAGTTTGGATGCCGTTGTGGAGAATCAACCATATAAAGTACTAACAAGGAAGATAATGGTTGGTGATTATTGGTGGCACGATCAATAGAGGGAATCTCCTTCTCTTTCTCTTCCAGAGGGGATTACTAGTAGGATGGAGAGGCCACCATTGGAGGGAGCGGAGCACGTGGAGGACAAAGGTTAGCATGATGAGGTGCAGAATGATGTGCGGGTGCAACCTCTCCACCTTAAACCAAAAAATGAAAAACCACCAAGTTCATTTACCCACACTTTTGAATGTTTTTACATACATTTTTTAATGCATAGTGGACCCTACTTAATTTTGGGGTTTCATATTTTATCTAATGACAAATAGAAATGTATTAACATGATGTCTTATAAATTGAATGTACAAATAATATTACTCGAGTTGAAAAGGCTTGAATAATTTTCACTTTTAATGCCATTTTAATGTAAGGGGGAGCCATCTTCTATGATATTATGGGTGATAAAAATAATGTGCCGAGGATATTTAGGCAGTAAGCCACACACTTGCAAGCCTGTATTTCGATGTTATATGCATATTGGGGTCTTTTTGGTCTTTTTTGTTTCTTTGTGGGATCAATATGCCTGAAAAATCACAGTACAAGGTGTTTTTGCGATTTGGTACGTTTGCTCTATAATCCTTGAGAAGGCTCTCAAAAGCTTAATTTTTAAATGATAACAAAATAAATTTTGATAAAATATTTTGAAAAACTAATACTTTATATGAGTTTCTCAAATCTTAAATAGAAACCTTCTCATGCCATATGTAACTAATTTCATGAAATATTTTTCATATTATCATGATTTAACATGATATAAAACTCATTCTAAGAGTTTACAAATTTTTGAAGTATGAAAAAAGCTCAGAAAGTAAGTTACAATGTTTGAGATATATCAAAAAGTATATTGAAGCTTTAAAAAGTGGGTTGAAACATCAGAAAGTGACATAATAGCTTCAAAAGATGATTTTTCATGATCAAATGAAGAAAATCTCTATCAAACTTGATTGTGCTCACTAAAAGAAGAATCCAACACTCTTTGGAAACTCACATCTACTCATAAAGAAACTCGGTGTGAGCTAGAAGAGTTTAGAAAGTAAAGAGCATCATCAAAAACTGAAGATATGGTGTCAAAGAGATGATATAATTTCAAAAAGTCATTGCTAGTGATATATTAGCCTTTTACTTGAAGAAAATACATCCTTGAAGAATATTTTGTGAGTTGAGAAATTCAGAATGGAAATTTTTTCTAAAGCATCTATAGTACAAAAGGACAATTGTTATTGTACTATTGCAGCTATCATTGCCATAAGCTCAGCCTATAGATTCTAGAAGACCAATCCTAGACACACAACCAATGATCAATACATGTATAATGGTGATCAAATCAAAGACAAATGGTTTTATTCAAACTTCAAGTATAATAACGCCATTCATTCAAGCTAGAAAAAAACTTTTATGCATAGAAATATTCAAGTCTGTATTCTACTTTCTGAAGTCTATTCTTCATTGAAATTGTAATATCCCAAAAGTATGTGTCATTAGGAAGGTCAAGTTTAAGCTAAAGCTTGAGAGAGATTCAAATGCCTTATTTACGTATAGTTCCCAAAAGGAGAAAATAAATTTTAAATTTATAATGAATTTTGTAAATGAATATTTTTATACGCTGATATTCAATTATTATTTGAATTTGATATTTATTCTTTTTATAAAATTTAATATTTAGTTTGTGATATTACTTTTGATTTTTTTTCAAAACTTTAAAAATATTATCTTATCAAATCTGTTAGATGTAATATATTTGTAAGTACTATTGATATTTATATTTGTATCAGCATTATATATTATATATTTTGTTGAAAAATATTTTCTATTCATCGATGAATTATAATGATATTTATTTGAAGATATTAGATATTATTTATATTTAACATGTATTATGAATATGATTTGTTACATGTTATAGAGAATTATTAGATATTATATAAGAAGCTACAATGATTAAATTAAGTATGAAATTTATTGATTTGTGAATTATTATTATTATTATTATCCCAAAAAAGATTAGCAATATATGTAGTGCTAATGTATATAGCGTTGTTGTTATTATTATTATTATTAGTAATATTATTATTATTTCAAAACTTAATTGCAAGTGTCATGTGTTTGAATTATTTTATGTGTATATATATATATATATATATATACACATATTAATTAAAGTATTTGAACAATTGAAACAAAAGAAAACACTTAGAAGTACACTCTGCTTTGATATTTTGCGAGTATACTGGATGCGGATTGCATTACTTTTGGGTTTTTTTTTATACTTCTAGCATATATTTGGCATATTATAATACTTTTAAACAATCTTCTAAAAACACTAGCCATCTAAGAATTTTTCCCTAGAGAAAAAAATGTGATTTCTCTTAATTTTCTCCGATTAATCTCTTCCAATAAGTGATCTTCATGAAATTTAGTCAGTTTCTTCCTCTTTTCATCTAGTTTATGAGTTAGTGCGCAATCAGACATGGTTTTCTCACAACTTTCTTCCTCCCTATCGTCCCAAACTCAGTTTGGGTGATAAAATCAATTTTTTTATGTTTTCATCATATTGTTTGGCAGTTGCTAGTGTTATTCCTGCTCCCTAGGATCAAGTTATCAGTAGAAGTGCACTCTTGGCTACCAACGATGAGTGGTAGTTGCTCATGACTATATTTTAGCCATTAAAAGTATTTTATAAATTGATTATTATCGCTATCATCATGAAAATCATAGTTTGGAAAACTCATGGGACCATTGTTTGTTACATGATTGTCAGAAGGTGTCATCAATTCAAGTTCTATTATATTTCAAGAATATATGATTTTATATGGCATGATATGAATCTTTTCATCAGAAAATAGGTTGACAGTTATCATAATTTCACAATTAAAAGTATTATTTAATTATCAGATACGAACAGCAGGCAAGACATCATAGAACAATTTATACGAATATTAGAAAATATTATTATTATTATTATTTATTTAGCACAATTGACCAGCTAGTTACCATAGAACAGTTAAGAAGATAAAATAATCTGTAACTACTTTGTAGTTACCATATAAATAGCAGTTAGAATAGTAAAGTCAATTATATTGCTATGCAAATTTTAGAGAGCTCAGCCTAATATTAGAACTCAGTTAAATAACTAGTACAATGTTCAATTAAAATAAGAAATAGTAATGTTTAGCATGATAAGATTTAACCAGTTAATAGAGAGTAGCCAACAGCTAAGTTATACAAATAGATTAGTACATACTTATTATGTATTGTAGGAATAATAGACAGAATAATAAGAATGGTCTAAGTAACAATTAAAGTTTAATTAATAGTTATTAGGTAACATGATAGGACTCGATCAATGAATAGAAATTAACTAATAGCTTTTGCAACCTCTATCGTTAATTTATGAATTAACTATTAAAGCATAAGAAGTGTTCAATATAGCAAGATTAGCTTCAGTTTCATAGATATCAATTAACTATTATTGGTTTCTAAAACTAATTTATTTATATAGTATGAGAGAACCCAATATTTTATTGGCAATAAAAAAATAGGCAAAGCATAATTAATAGGTAAATAATAATTAAAGATTCATAGTTAAATTATTATTATTGTCATTAGTATTGCTATTATTTTGCAAGTGTATTAGTAGATAGTATGTCACTAACAGTTTCTACGACATAATACTTAACAACTAAATTGTTATTTCATTAATAGCAAGTAGAATACAACAAAATAAGCTGCATTATTTGAATTTATTATTGATTGAGTTAGTTATGTATGTTGAGATCAGTATAGTAGAATTACGGCATGTTTTGGAAAAGTCATTAACCTTGGTACACCTAGCTACCAAGAAGGTGGTATACCAAGCAACCATGGAGTCAGTCTTATGAGATGTTAACCTGGATATACCTACCTGCCAAGGAGGCGGTATACCAAGCAGTTATGGAGGCAATCCTATAAGACTCTAACCTTGACATATCTAACTACCATGGAGGCGATATGTCAAGCGGCTATGGAAGCAGGCTTTTCAAATACCAAAGAAGTTTGGGACCTAGTGAGGTGCCCAAAGAGAATAGAGTTTTCTACTGACAGCTATTATCATTTATATATATATATATATATATATATATATATATATATATATATATATATATATATATATATATATATATATATATGTTCATTATGTTTAGAGTTCTGTTATTTATGATTCAAATATACCTTAGGATATGGTCCTTAAAAGGACAAACCCATAAGTAAATGTTTATGATGTAAGTGAATGTGTATTGAATATGAATTCAGTTTTAAGTTAATTTCCTTTAAGTTGGATTTTATTTAGTTAAGACTGGAATCGAATAGATTGTCTATAAATATTATTATTACTATTATATAGTTATTTGCATGTCCATGTTATATGTATTATTATTATGTGGTTTCTTGTTGCCCCTTCTGAGCTGTGGGTGGCTATCTGCTCACTGAGTTTTGATGAACTCACCCATTTTTTTTCTTTTCCCTTACAGTTACAGTTGCAAATCCAGTTACCATTCAGACCAAGCCTCAATAGCTTTGCAGTTATTCTAGTGGTGATCTTCACTCTATAGTGAAGTTTGAAATAGGATCATGTTAGAATAGAGTGCTTCAATAGTGTGCAGGAATTTTCTCGGACATCATTTAATATGCATGATTATTTTAAAGTTATGTTATGTTATTATAATGATATGATATGTAATTTCTTTTAAGAACAAGGTTTAAGATTATCTATTTCAATTATGAATTTTGGAACGAATTGAAAGAATTAAATATTTTATGTATTTAATAAATAAAATTTTCAAGAAGTTTTTAGGAATTTGTTTATTTATTTTTATGATTTATTATGAGTATTAATTTAATAATTTACTATGCATGATTGCATAAAATTAATTTTAAAAAGCTTCCATAAGGGATAATATCCCTTATGTGCTGGTCACAAATTTTGGGTCGTAGCAAAAATCCAATTATTATTATTATTATTATTATTGTTGTTGTTGTTGTTAAGATTCAGTCTTTTGAAACTTTAACAAGAACATAACATAAACTCATTCTTTTCTCGGGCTTCTTTTCTCTTCCTCTCTCTCTCTCTCTTTTTTTTTTTTTTTTAATTCTCACTTGAAACCACCGCTCTTTTTTAGGGTATGACAATCCACAGTGTGGTGAATTGACTTTTTTTAATGTTAATTTTTTAACAATCGATGGTGGATTTCATTAATTTGTTTTAGTTTTACGGTTTTTTATTGCACGTTACGGATTTTATTAAAATCTCATATTAGTGTAATTATTTTATAATCTTACATTTTACTTATACCTACTGAGATGTAGAGAAAATGAACGTTTAGTTTGATTTCGGTTTAACTTTTTTTAAGTTCGATTTTAGTCCTTATTTTCTTAGTATAATTACTAAACAATGACATTTATAAAATTAAGAAATTTAAGATATTCGTAAGAATCAAATATAAGTTTTTTATTATTTATAAATATTAAATATACATCCTTAAATGTTTATATAAATCAAAATTTAAAACAATAAAAATAAAAAGCAAGCATTTTAAAAATACAATAAAATACAAATTAAAATTTTTATAAAAATTAAAATCAAAATTTTGAAATAAAAAACACATTTAAGTTTTTCAAAATCTATAAATTTATTTCTCTCCGATATGAATGGCATAAACATGAAATATAGAAGATCCTTTTGAAATGAAAATCTTCTATATTTAAATAATATTTTCTTTTCTGTTCTCCAATTATATATTGATACACTAAAAATATATATTATATATTTAATAACTTAAAATTTTTTAAATTTATTTTTATTCAACAGGCAGAAGATTTGAATTGGACCCGTTCGGAGTGACACACATTGCATCCATGCATTGTGACCGCCGACACTTGGGGGACTCCCTTTCCATTTATGACACTAGCTTGTTCGGGAGGCTGACCCTGTCGCAACACAGCTCAAACTTGGCAGCGCTTAACCTCTCCAAGTAGCCCTCTTAAATTCCCTCACCTGCCCAGCTAACCAACACATTCTGATCTTTATTGAGGGGCATTCTTCGATTCTTCCCTTTTAAATACTCAAATATCGCCTAGCCAACTATGCTGGTTCTTCCCATTTTGCAATATTTGCAATATAATGGCTCTTCCTTCAAGAAAAGAGTTATTTCTCACACCCACTATCACATTCATATCCTTGCTGCTGGTGGTGATGGTGGTGGTGGTTCTTGGCGTGTGCACCCCGTTAGGTGCTGGCGCCTCTACCCTGGGATCAGAGAGCCTCAAGGTTTCTCCTTCTGAATTCGCTGGCTCAGTGAGAGCAGTTGTTGACGTTTTGCAAGAGGTTACTTCCATTCTGTCCGAGTTCGGCAATGGCTTTGGTGATTTTCGGGTCTCGAATGCCGTTTCTGACTGCCTCGATTTGCTTGACTTGTCCTCTGATGAGCTCGATTGGACCGTGTCCGCTACTCAGAGTCCCCAAGGTAACCCATGTTGTCTCTGGTTGTTTTGGCATTTTCTGGTGAGACCAAACCAAAACAGAATTTAGAGTAACATTACATTTTCCTACCTAACTTTGTGTTGAGAAGAGTGGTCCTGTGGAGCTTCTTCAGTGCTACTAATTTGCTCTCTCTTAGCTTCTTGCCAAGCTCCGGGCTACTTATATTGATTTGCTGGGTTCAACTAAAAACTACATTGCCGAATTCCAAGTCTATATTTCAGTGTTGTTTAGCCCCGATTAATCCAAATTCATCGGTATTTTACTGTTTTATTAGTATTTTTATTTTATTTTTCATTATCCAGATACGCGGGTGTGTTGGATGGGGGATAAAATTGATATAATTTTTTCTCCTCATTTTTACTGTCGACATGATATATTTGGTATGGATTAGCCGAAGACACGGTGAAATGAATAATGTTATTTTAATTGGCCATGGTTACTTCCACTTGTATTAATTGTTCTTTAGTTTTATCCAATTATCCCTCTTCTATTTTAACCAAAAGCATGGGAGTAGCCACTCTCGCTTGCATTAATTATTCTTTAGTTTTATCAAATTATCCCCCTTCTATTATGAGATAAGTGTAAATGAGTGTATATATAAGTATAATATCTATTTTATTATTATAAATGTGATGATAGTCTCCACTATCTTTACCCGTCTATCACATCTAATAATAATAGAATGAATGTTCCACTTAGACAGCTATTTTTTTGGATGAAATATACTTGACTTAAAAGAGCAAGAGGAAATGTGACACAAAATAAAGATTGGTATTGTGTCATGCAGGCAAGCATAACAGTACTGGGAACCTAAGCTACGATTTGAGGACATGGCTAAGTGCTGCACTTGCGAATCCAGAGACATGCATGGACGGATTCGAAGGCACCAACAGCATTGTGAAGACTCTAGTGTCCACTGGCCTTGGCCAAATGATCTCATTGGTGCAGCAGCTACTCACCCTTGTGAACCCTGTCTCGAATCACCACTTCCCCTTCTCCTCCGCCAATGATGAGCAGGGCCAGTATCCTTCATGGGTCAAACCAGGGGAGAGGAAGCTGCTGCAAGCAAACGGTGGCGGCGTTGCCGTGGATGCCGTGGTAGCCGCTGATGGGACAGGGAACTACACTAAGGTGATGGACGCAGTGAAAGAAGCACCTGAGTATAGCATGAGGCGCTATGTGATATACATAAAGAAGGGTGTTTACAATGAGAACGTTGAGATCAAGAAGAAGAAGTGGAACCTCATGATGATTGGGGATGGCATGAATGCCACTTTCATCTCCGGTAATCGGAGTTTCGTTGATGGTTGGACCACATTCCGGTCAGCTACCTTTGGTATGAAACACACTTTCTCCTTTCCTTCTTTCATATATATTTTTTTTAAATTCTCTCCATATTTTCATTTAGACTCTTCTAAGTAATAATATAATAAAATAATTAAAAATAATAATTTTACTTGTACCTTTTTACAAAATTAAATGCTTTTAAAAACATTTGTTACAATCAATAACAAAGAATAAAATAAATGACATATATATATATATATATCTCAAAATAATAAATGTTTTATAATAATTTAAAAATTCTCAGAATATTGATATTTAATTTTTATTTCACATTTATAGTATTACAATTCCTTAAATATATAATTAAGATTCAACAACAGCAATTTCACAGAAGTAATTCTTTTCAGTTTGTTTCAGGTTTTCTTTCTCTAAAAAGGTATTTTGTCTTCAGCTTTCATAAAAGCTATTCATGGTCATTTCTACTCACAAGTTAAAAATAAACTTTTAAGTTTCTATTAAAAACTGATTTTAATTAAAAAAAATCACTTAAAAAACCGGAAAGGGCTCTCAGTTTGAAAATGAAAACGCCACATGACCCCCAAAAAAAAATGAAAAATGAAAACGCCATATGAGGCCTAAAGTTGACTGTTCCTCCTGAGGTTAGGTGATGTGTAGTGTGTATTTAGCACACACGATAACAAGAGGCTATCACATTTGCAAAATTACCATCGAATCCAAACTCTATTGAGCATGACGAGACGGATGCAATAAGCACCTTACACCTCGATCTAACATCCCAAGGAACATTCCACCAAGTCCCTGAGTATATTTTCAACAGCAGTAGGGCCTTATCATCCAAAAATTAGTCAACGCAACGTAATCCGCGTCGCCGACCAACCCATGATGAAAAATTAATTAGCATGTGCTGCAATTACACAAGTCCTCAGACCTCAAGTACTGTCATCTTCAACAGCTGAAATCTCTGACCCAAATCTCACGTTTACTTCTCTCTCCTTTTTTTTTTCCTTCTAATTTTGGGTGTGGCCCTATTGCATGTGCAGCTGTCAGCGGCAGAGGATTCATAGCACGAGACATCACCTTCCAGAACACTGCAGGGCCAGAGAAGCACCAAGCAGTAGCACTAAGATCAGACTCCGACCTCAGCGCCTTCTACCGATGCGGGATCTCCGGTTACCAAGACAGCCTCTACGCCCACACCATGCGCCAGTTCTACAGGGAATGCAAGATCAGCGGCACCGTGGACTTCATCTTTGGGGATGCCGCTGCCCTTTTCCAAAACTGCCAAATACTTGCCAAGAAAGGCCTGCCAAATCAGAAGAACACCATAACTGCACATGGCCGAAAAGACCCTGACGAACCAACTGGCTTCTCCATCCAATTCTCCAACATCACTGCTGATTCTGACCTCATTCCCTCAGTTAACGACAGTACTCCTCACACGTACCTTGGTAGGCCATGGAAGCCATATTCAAGGACAATAATCATGCAGTCCTACATAGGTGACGTGGTGAGGCCGGAAGGGTGGCTAGAGTGGAATGGGGACTTTGCTTTGGACACGTTGTACTATGCTGAGTACATGAATCATGGGCCAGGTGCTGGGCTAGCTAACCGCGTGAAATGGCCAGGGTACCATGTGATGAATGATTCTAGCCAGGCTAGTAACTTCACCGTCACACAATTTATTGCGGGGAATCTGTGGTTGCCTTCAACTGGGGTGGTGTTTACTGCTGGATTGAGGGTCTGAGGCACTACTACCAAGTCTTGCATGTCCCTGTTGCACTTGCATATTCAGAGTGATTGCCGTTCAATTTCATTATATATGATTTTTATTTAATTATTCAAAAACTCCCCTGTTTTTGGTTCCGGAGTTGGGTGTTTCTCATTTTGGGTAGAAAATGATTAGTGCAATACCGCTCTGGACAGTACAATTTACACCGACATTCAAGGGGAATGCCGTGGGGATTATTATTTTGTAAAATTAGTTCCATTGGTTAGTAGGTACAAGAAGAATTAATGTTTTGTTCTATCATTTCCAGCTGGAGGATGGATGGTTCAAGGGAAATTATAATTGACGTGGCAATATAGATAACGTGAATCAAAGCTAAATCCGTTCCACAAAAAATAATTCTGTATTATTTTATTTTATACAAGTTCATATTAATATTAATATGTTTTACAATTTTAAGTTGATTGATTCATACAATTTGATGGGTTTATTTATCTTGTAAATCTCTATCTAGTCTTTCAGCATTATGCTTATCTAATTGAACGATTATGGAGGGATGTGCACGTAAGAGCTAGCAATTGCCAATTAGCAGAATCACCTCGAACACCCATTCCTCGGCTTGAGTGTTAAGAATAAGGAATTATCTTAGATTTATTTAAATTAATATAGTTTTACATTAGTTAGATTTTTGTTATTATGCTTTGATTTGATATTAATTAATTTATTGTATTTAATATTTTAGGCCTATAAATAGACTAATGCATCCTTGTAATTCATGTAGCACATCAATATATTTCCTCTCCTCACCGTCAGCGTTCTCTCTTCTTTTTGCATCAAGGAGAATTGGTTCCTCTCCAGTCATTCACAAGGGATATATTTTGAAACTGCGAGTACACCTTTGCATCTTCTTTCCTTGATCTCTCAATAATCCTTTTGTTGTTGGTCCAGATCTGAAGTTTTATCATTGTTCTTCATTACGATAATGGATCTTTATTGTTTTGATATGTGCATATCAAATGTTTGATGTATTGCCTCCCACTACGAACAATACTGACAAGTCTTCTAACGGATTTGATTATTGCTGACAAGTATGGGTTATCAGTTTTTGGTTTGTCGGTAGAATATTACCAATAGTCATTCTAACCTGCCTGTGATGCCGACAGGCATACCGACGGGTGTAAAAATAAAAACCGGTCGATACAATTATACTAAAGGCGTCATTGAGGTCATTAGGGAAATAATATTATTGATGAGTTTCTTATTTTTATCAACAGATGTTGAAAATAAAAAAAATATTTTATTAATTTTCATAGATGGGTTTACGAAATTATGTTTATTCTTTAAAATCATTTATTTTCGACAGGATCGCCCGTTGGTAAAATTTTTATTTTTATTTTATTTTTAGAGCTAATTAAATTGTTTTTTGTGATTATTTATATAAACCATTTGATTGTTCTGTACTTATTCATTTATTTTTTACTTATATAATAATTTAATTATTAATTAAAATGATATTGAATAAGGAAATAATGAAATAATAATAAAATAAACAAAGTAATGAAGTAAATAAACAAAGTATCACAATAAAATAAATAATGTGATAAACATAACAAATATCCAAATTCAAATAAAAGAAGCTACAGAAAGACTAATTAGACTCCTCATTGGCGTCGGACCTATCAAAGTAATCGCCACCATCAGACAGTGAGGAGCCCTCAATAATGGAAAGGAGTGGCATCCAGGGGAGCTTCTTCTTGCCAAAGAATCCCAAGGCCTACATGCTCCTGAAGAAAGCTCATCACATCAGTCATGATCTTCTTCTGTATACTTTTTCTTTCTTAGCCTTCTCTTGCTACTGCTACTCCATGGACAACTTTAGTGGACAACTTTAGTTGTCAAATCTCTCTAAGCTCCTCCTCCACTGCTGCTTGCCCCACTGCTTGCTCCTGGAGCTATAGAAGAAGTTGTGTCTGTTGCTCTTGTTACTATTAGCTAAGTTGTGCCTGCTCCTACAGCTCCTGATTGAGGGCATGCGCACGATCCCGCAGGGCATCATCTGCAGTGGTTGACCCAATGGCGGAAGATGGGGACCTACTATCAGAGTAGTACCCCATCCTATATATGTGACCTTTGTATATGCTGCAAACCACCTGGGTCCAAATATCTTCCTTGTTTGGAAGAAGGATGTCAGCATTGGGCCCAGCTTCCACCACCTAGGTCTGGTACTGGTTTACGCCCACTCCCAGAGCTTTGTATATTCATGCTATAAGAAAAAGAAGATAAAAGACATCATAAGTAATAATTATGACATAAATAAAAAAGTAATAAAAATTAAATACTAAGATATCCAAATTTAGACTTACATAAGTGGTCTTAGAGCGAAGGTTAACCCCTACCACTACTGTCTCCTTTCTCTTACCCTTTCAAATATAGGTCTCTCAGAATAGCTCACCCTAGTTAGGAGGGCGGTTTAACTCCCTTGCCTATATAGAAATATACATTAAAATCATAAAAGCATACTATTTAATACAATTCAAATGTAGTAAATTAATAATACGTTAAAAAAGATTAAAGTTTTACTAGACACTTTTAGGTACCCTTCTGGGTGCTCAACCCATCGGTATGTAGTGACCTGCTGATGGTACTAGGAGACTTAAGAAAGGGGATTTGAATAAAATATTTTCCTTTTCGTTTATTTAGAAGCTACACACTGAACACACAGATTAAAAAATCTTAAGCAGAATAAACAGAAATAACAAAATCTACTAAAAATTATGAGATAATTTTATTTTTGATGAATTTAGTGATATAAGTAAATAGAATATAGAGAGGGATAGAAAGGCTTAGCACAATAGGATTTACACTGGTTTGACTTCTAACTCTGAAGCCTACATCCAGTACTCATCAATTAGTTAGATTTTCAATAAGCTTCAAGCAAAACTATTACAACAACTTTTCAGCAATTCCACCATAAATTTTTCCAAAGCCTTTACTATCTGTGAATTCTTCACTTCAAGGCTACTTCGCAAAAAATACACAAAAAATTTTAACAATGCAGGTGTTACACCAATAGGGATCAAAAGAATCTTCTATGAAATATAAAGATAACTTTTTTTGAATGATAATATGAATGCCAAACTATTGAAAATGAATTTTGAAGTGCTTTTTCCAATGTATATTCATGTGCAACAAGCAGAAGAAGGCTGTTTGATTGCCTTTAAAAAAATACTAGCTAATTCCGTTGATTAAAGATTCTTTCCATGCATGATTGATGATTCCAATGATTGTATTTTCTCACAGTAATATTTCTAGTCCAGTAATGATGATCTAGATCTTCTTTTCTTTTGCTCTCTAATCATATTTGGTATTGATTTGTTCCTATAGCACTTATTGACTTTGCCTTCTATAATTTTTCCTGCTGAGATATGATCCTAACATAGAGAAAGAATATAGGCAGATATTTTTTCCCCTTTTTTTTTGTTAAATGTGTAATAATGGCGATAAAGGAAGACCACATATTTATTATTACTCCCCAATCAAGTGTGTTGTATTTTTGCCAATTGCATATCTAATTTCTAAGACAGAGATCCTTTCCTTTTATTTTATTTGCTTGAAATACTCTTGTCCAGAACACATGTGTGCTATTCCTTGTAATTTGTCATAAATATTAATTAAAAATTCTTGAGTCAACATTCTCCCCCTTGATGACAAATACAAACATGAAACATAAGAGTGATAAAACACTCCCCCTGAAGGGATGCTTCCCTTGAATTTCAGCATTTAAAATATTTCATTAATCTATTCCAATACTTACTAGAATTGCCAACATTTAGAGTTCATCTTTCTGGACCAACAAACTTCACTTTCAACATCATAATTTTAGAAGTGCATCACAACATAAATAATATTAGCCATCTTAGCACATATAAAGCTTACAAATCCATCTTATCACGTGTAAAGCATATAGGTCCATGTATCAAACTATTTAAACCAAAGTTCTTTTAAGCATTAGTATTTAGAGTAGTAGCAACAACATAGTTTTACAAGCAGCATTTATTCATAAACAACCTACATTCATGTTGTCCTACTAGTAGTTCTCCTTTTTTGGCATCAAGCGAGGACAACAAAAAAAGGCACAGGTATGCATAGACTACGAGAAAGATTAGGAGTCATTGTTATCACCCCAGAAAAAATGCATTAACCATAAGTTAGAGTCTGTTCATGGCATCGATCATCAAGGAGTTAGACTTAAGAAGCAGCAGATTAGGGTGACTCAGCGGTATTGGAGGAGGAGGAATAAGTGGCAATCCTCTTAAGGATGAGATTCCAATGTTCAATACGATTTCCACAGTCTTTTGTAGATGCCTTGTGAGCCATGTAAGCCTTGTGAGAATGTTAATACTTGACTTGATTGTAAGATAGTCCCTCATTTCAAGGGCAATTTCTTTGAGGATGTCTCAAACCTGCATTGTTTAGTGAATTAGAGTTCCGAGAGACTTTGGGAAGTGCGGTGGTAGACTTGGACTTTTTGTATTTAGGAGATTAAGGAACACACTTCTCTGTGGAGGTGGAAGGCTTAGAAGGAGGCTTGTGTTATTTTGGTGGAGGAGACGATAGAGATTTTAGGGTAGGCTGTGGGGGATGAGTTTTAGAGTTATATAGGGGGTGAACAATGGTTTTGCCAACATAGAAAGGTTGCCTTGAGCAGTAGAAATGCGTGAGCTTTTTTGCTTAAGAAATGTAATTGTTGGAGTAGACTTGCCAGTTAGTGTAGATGTGACAACATCATAATTTTCTCCTTCTAAATCCACACGAAATGTTTTAAAAAGGTAGTGATGAGCATACCATAAGGAAGAGACACAGTTTTAACATTCCTGGCATATTTAGCAATATGTCTTATCATCAGGAAGCCAAAGGACAAAGGAGATGTTTTAATAAGACAATGGAAAATAAGTGTCTCTATGTGAGATAGACATTCCTTACTTCCACCTTTAAGGAGAATTACATAAGTGATTATGCAAAGGAGCTGTGACCATTTATGTGTCAGTGTTTTGTTTGTGATCTTTTTGAATTTAATGGAGGAAATATTTTTGCATAGGGGTGAGATAGCGCCTTCAAATGATACTGGAAAGGTTTTATCCCATTTCTTAGAGCTATACAAATGAGCATCGCTGTTTGGGATACAGATGATACTCCAATAGTCTCAAAGTCAATTACGATTCTTTTTCCTTTCACATTTGATTCAACACAAGATGCATTATATGTGAGATTACTATAGAACAACCTAACCAAACAAGGGTATACATGTTCTCAAATCTCAAAGAGAAGCAGCCAGCCTTGTATTGAAAACAAGGTTTTAAAGACAAGGCCTCTTGGCTCGAGAATGGAATGATTAATGAGGCAAGATTTCGCAATAGGCCTATTTGAAAGGAGTTTATATTTTTTGAATTTTTCAGAAGGTAAAAACAAAGTTTGATCAAAGTCAATGGAACCAGCTTCAGTTTTCTTAGTTGAGTGAGAGTGAGTAGAGGATTTACAAGAGGCATATGTTAGATTTTGGGAGGAACTGTTATTGTTCTGTATCAGGGTTAGCCCTTGGGTGTTGGAGAGTTAAGGATGGCACTATCAACATCGCAGTTCCTTGTTGTTCCTTAGGTTTCTCGTGCATTGGAGAGTTATGGGTTCCGCTGGAATCATTGCCGAAGAAGATTATCAGAATGGTTTGTTGTCTTTTGGCTCCTAGGATTTCTTCTTCTAAACGCTCGATCTAGATTTGGGATCAACTGCCTGTGACATATTGCCTTGAGGTGCATGCTTGGCATGTCTGCTAGTTGTTATGTGAATGATTGGAATTATTGAGTAGAAATGTCAAGAGTTTAGCAGCGAGATTAGCTGGGAGGTTAACTCTAATATAGGTGACTTTTCTAAACTGTCTCTTATTTGAATTGGGACAAAGGAATCAACAGGTGAAGGCTATTCCTGGAGTTTGCCCATGGGATCGAGCTTAGAGATTAGGGGTTGTTGCTTTAAGTGAAAGATGGAGTTCACTTGTTACTTGGATTCCTAGGACTTGATCGAATTCTGGTTAAGGCATTCATTGTAGTAGAGTTGAGCTTTTTTCTGGTCGATGTGTACCTTTTTGACCTTAGTGCTTAACGAGGTAATATGGAGTCGAGACAATGGCTCCAAGAGTCTTTAAGGAAGGTTGGCCAAAGATCTTATGGTATGGACTAAGGTAGTTGATCACTAGATACTAGACGACAATTGTCTTAATCTTCAGTTTAACTCAAAAAGTTGTCCTTAGCTACACGTATCCACAGACTCGAGCTTTCTCACCTGAGAATTCTACAATATCACCATTGTAAGTGTGTAAGAATTGCTCAGGTAATTGCATTCTCTTGCAAAGTGGGTAGAAGAGTGCGTTGGTTGGACTCTTTTGTTCAATTACAACTTTCCTGACAAAGAAGTTTCTAGTAAGGATAGATATCTCGACAGGATCATGCAAATTCTCATCAATGCCTTTAGAATCAAATGATGAAAAAGATATTACCAAACTTTTAGGGCTGGTCTGTGAAGGGTGGGACGAGCTGTAACGTCCCCTGCTGCTTTATGGATTGACGACTGTCCCCACAAACCAACACGGGTCTTTTCAGCATGCTTTGTCTTCACTCGCACGCTTCCTAGGAAAACTTCCCAGGAGGTCACCCATCCCAAAATTGCTCCAAGTCAAGCACGCTTAACTATGGAGTTCTTTCAGTTTGGGCTACCGAAAAGAAGATGCATCTTGTTGGTATAGGTAGTACAAATCAATTCATATAAGCCCTCCTTAACTGTATAGTCTCATACCTATCTGATCTCAGGATCCTCTCATTCGGGTGTGTAATCGGTTCATTCATGTACCCCTCCGCTTCGAAATGCCAGAGCCGCTCCTTGTTCGTGCCTCCTTGCACCGGCGATGACTCCCCCCCCTCGCAATCCCCGGGCGTTACATGCCCACAGCTCGCTGGTTCGTCAGAACCACACCGTCTTGGGAGAGTGCAGGCTCGATACCATTTGTAACGTCCTATTTGCTTTATGGATTGACGATCCCCACAAACCAACACGGTCTTTTCAAAGATGCTTTGTCTTCACTGCACGCTTCCTAGAAAACTTCCAGGAGGTCACCCATCCCAAAATTGCTCCAAGTCAAGCATGCTTAACTGTGGAGTTCTTTCAGTTTGGGCTACCAAAAAGAAGATGCATCTTGTTGGTATAGGTAGTACAAATCAATTCATATAAGCCCTCCTTAACTGTATAGTCCCATACCTATCTGAGTCTCGGATCCCTCTCATTCGGTGTGTAATCGGTTCATTCATGTACCCCTCCGCTTCGAAGTGCCAGAGCGCTCCTTGTTCGTGCCTCCTTGCACCAGCGATCACTCCCCGACTTCGCAATCCCCGGGCGTTACACGAGCCCTTGAGCAACATGATGGCTTAGAGAAACCTTCTTCATGTTGAACTAGTTTTACCGCCTCATATGAAGCTCCTAGCAATATGATCAATCACTCCCTAGATTTTGTTCTTCTCCTAAGGTCTATCTTCATTGTCTCTATGCAACTTGTTGAGCAAGGTCCGTCTTTCAAAAGATGATCAACTACACCTATCTTGTTAATCTCTATTTTGTCCTTTTTTCTTACTAACAAACTGTTTGAGGCATCCATCTCTTATGAGCCTTCCAATGTTATTCTTCAGGCTTAGCATTCCTTGACGGTATGTTAGTAGACACAACTTTAGGGAGATTCTGGGCTCTTAACACTGTGGCAATTATACTAAGCAAGTATTGTAGTTGTGCTTTAGAATGGGGTCCTTCCGAGCATTGAGTGGGAATGTTGTTAGGGTCTCTAAGCTCATGCCTAGGACTATCATGCTTCATTTGGTCTTTATGCTAGTCATGCTTTCTTCCGAGGCTCATGGTCTTGAGGCTGTCAAGATTCTTACTTATTGTCATTCCTGCCAATAGCTCAGAGTTCCTCGGCATTGATATAATGACTTCTTGTTCATGAAATTCTTGAATTGTTCAGGGCCCGAAGATGACTAGGTTCATAGCGAAGGGGACTGGGAACAGGCCAAGCTTAATGGAGTGTAGTTCGACCATTGGGTCAAGCTCTATGATCTGCATAAGTTCTACCTTGAAGCGCTCTATGTAGTCCCTTAAAGTTTCGTTGGGGGCCAGGCTTTGCTTGATAGCCCTATCACGTCCGAGTTCTTTGAGTAAATTCTTTAGGTGGAGAATTGGTTGACAAAGGCTCCCATGAATGTTTCAAAATCAAAGATGGAGTTTATATGGATTGAAGAGATCCAAATGAGGGCTACTTTGTCTAGGAACATGGGAAAGGTCCTACAGATCACGTTATGATAGCCCCTTGACAAATATGATAGACTTGAACATGTTAATGAAGTTTTGAGGTCCCTTGTCCCATCAAAAGTTTGAAATGCTGTGGGGAGCTTGAGGTTATGTGGCATGTCAATGGCCATGAGTTTGTCTAAAAGTGACTAGTTGTGAATTGGTATAGGTTGGCCATTGTATGTTCTCTTTGACTATTTTGTTTGCTTGGATGAAACCTTATCTTCTTATCAGTGGCTACTAGTTTCTCAATCTTCATCATCCTCCTCCTCTCTAGTCCTTTTATGCTCAGAATTATGCATGAAATAGAGGATGTGATCTACTTGCTTCTTGTTGTCTACCACAATTTGTTGATTGTTGGATAGGATATAATCTGGTTTTTTTACTCCACCAGTTGTTGGACAACAACAAGTACCTCATCTATGGAGGGAATGGATGTACCCACATTGTTGTTGTTTATTGGGTTGGACTGGCCGGTGGCGGGCATGGTGGTTGTGTCTTGTTAGGTAGGCTTGTTTACCAGCCCTATATGGTGGTCACCAATGTTCTTTCCCAGAATACAGTGTGTGAGAAGTGATGTGTGGTACCTGGAAAGATACTCCCATACTTAAATCAATGAGGGATTAGACAGGGAGATATATTGATTAAATTATGTGTTAGATTATACCGGGGGTATTGAGCCCCTTATACACCTAGGTTACCCCATGGATAAATTGAGACATGATTTTCCTTTTGCTTTCTCAAATAAGGAGATTTGTGTAGGATTTAGAAGGTAATAGATATGATTCGTAGCAGTTGAAGATATGTCTGAGATTTATGCCATTGCAAGATTTTAGAGAATTTTACTAAATCATGCCTGATCAGTAGGAGATCTAGGCTAAATTGGTCGAGGATCCGTGAGAGAATTTCGTGTCATGTGTAACCAACTTATGGGCCCTCTATCCGAGCTTCCCAAGGACTAACCAAGGTTTCTAGCCTATATCTCTAGTCTAGTGCACTTTACTTTTGAAAAATACACGTGACATTTATCTTGGGGATTAAACTAATGTCATGTGACATTTTTCTTAAGGATCAAATAGATGTTATACACGTTTTCAGATACAAGAATAGTGTCACATTTATTTTTCACGTACTAAACTGATATCGAAAATTATTCAATAATTAAACTAATTAATGCATATTTTTTAGGAATTGAGTTGATATAAATTTTTTTTTTGTAGGAACTAAATTAATGTCATGTCATGTGTTTCTTTAAGGCAAGAAATCGATAGTTTATTCTAAAATTTTCTATCAAATCCATTGACCACTCCATTCGCACATCGCACCTGCTATCTAATATCCTGTACCATAAAAAAACCTGTTAGTTTGCATAAATAGCATCACTAATAGAATAGACTTGTAATTATTACATATTAACATCATGTTGACGCATCTCCGCATCTGTTACCGAACATATATCGAAACTCGGAAATAGCGTCTAAGTCTTGGTCGACCCAGCTGACTGGCCTCGGAAAAGAATATGGAAAACAATATCCTGCCCTTTTTCCCCCCGACGGTAAGAAAACGGTCAAGTCTTTAAGCATAAAACTGTGAACATTTCTCGGACAACTGACAAATGTTATATCCTACTAGTATTGATTAATCTCTATATGAAATCAAAGTAATTGCGGTATTTAAGTATTTGAAATTTTGACAATCCCAAAAGCATTAATATCTTCTTGATAATTAAAAAAAAAAGATTATCAAACTAGTGCCATAAGAGTAGCTAGTTAAGGGTTCAAAAAAGAAAATATTTATATTGAAAAAATAAAAATGTATATTTTAAAGCATTAATCATAATAAAATTTTAAAACTTAACTTTTTTTTTTTTTAACTTTAAGCATTGTTCTAAGGACGTTGGTTAGTAAAATTTTTTTAAAAAAAAACTAAACTCATTGGTATCATAAAGATTTATTGAATTTTTAATTTTTATTGAGTTAGGTTGCTTAGAGAAAAGAGAGATTAGTTTTAGAGGTATTCATGACTCGTCCCAACTCGCTAACCTGTCCCGACTCGAAGCTCATTGGGATGAGTTTTGGCCTTGAAATTTGACCCGGTACACTTTTTGGGTCGGGTTGGGGTTATACGTCGAGTTGGCCCGACCTGATCCAAAGTCAAATAATTCCTTAAGAGATATATATTTTTATAATAATTTATGAAAAATTATAAGATTTTAAAGTTCAAGTAATATATTTTACATAACTTGATTTTTTTTCTACGTTTACGTGGTTTATCTTAAAACCTATATTGTAAAATATCTCTAAAATTTTATTTTTTACTTGTAAAATTTCATAATTTTGTTATATACAATACTAAATTCTCATATATTGTTTGCGTGTCAGGTTGACTCAGTACGACCCAGGACATAGTCGGGTCACTATCAGGTTGGATTCGGGTCTTAAAAATTGACCCGATCTAAAAATCGAGTCAGATTTAGGTTTTATCCAACTCGACCTAACTCGATCCTTTACACCCCCGATTAGTGTATCTGTGAGATCTCATAAGAGTGGAGTTCAAAACGGTCGCAGGCTGGTTTAGCATTGGCAAGCAGCTATGTCCCTAACGAGAAGAAGCCTTGCGGAACGATACTTGCACCTAGGCTTGGTTCACTTTGAAGAGCAACATGCTTAGTGGCCTCCCAACTTGAAAATTTTTTAGCTAGGAATTTCTCACCGTAACTCATACACATTCACACATGTGAACATTTTGTCACCTATATATAATTCTGAAAAACAACAAAGAAGCTTTATACACACAACATGTCAAAATGTGAAGTGTCTATCATAAGAAACTCCTACGTATGAATTCACCCGATTAGAATTTCCTAGTTACTAAACCCTCTCTATTCTGCTGTGTAGCCCCTTCCTTCTGTATGACCCTAAGCTATTCTCAGAGGCTGCCACTATCATACAGCTCACAAGCGCTTTCTTCCATCCAAAACCTCTTAAATTCCCCCCTACCTCCCTATGCTAGTGCTATACCATTAACCAGAACTAACATTGTAGTCTAATTTCATTTCAGCTCTTTCCTCCACTTAAACACTGCAAATCGTTTTGGTGCTTCCATTCCAATGTCTCTTTTTTCTTCAACAAAACAACACCTGATGGCTTCAATGCCCACAACCACCACATTCATCATCACCTTATTACTGTCAGTGGTGGTGTCTCTGTCCCTGTGCACCCCATTTGGTGTTTCTGGTGACGCGGGGCTACTAGAGTGCCTCAAGGTTCCTCCTGCTGAATTCGCTGGCTCAGTGAGAAAAGCTGTTGACGTTTTGCATGACGTTGCGTCAACACTGCAGTCGGACTTCAGCAACGGCTTTGCTGATTCTCGCCTCTCCAGCGCCGTTTCTGCGTGCCTCGAGTTGGTGGACTTGTCGTCAGATGAGCTCAGCTGGGCACTGTCCGCTATTGAGATTCCCAAAGGTATCTTTGCCTCGATTGGTTTTCATACGAGTATGATGATACGTGTACAATACAATGCACAATATTCATACAATATAAATATAAAAACAAAGAAGGAGATGAGCCTGTTTCAATTTCTTATATTTTGGACCACCGCTATCTTTGTTTTCATGTGTCTATGTTGTACGCATATCTTTATTCGTTCCCATACCTTCTTGTCTTTGGCATTTTCTGTGAACCCAATGACAGCCACTAAAGTTACTCATTTCCTTAACGCTAAACATCTTTTTGTGGATTAAAAACAGTGGTATATATGAGACTGAGAGTGCTAGTGTGAGGCTTAGCTTTCACTTTCTCATTTTATATTTATTTTTTGTGTGGCTAATGTGAGGCTTTCATTACTTCCTCGTATTGATTCCTTGAGAATTTACCGTATTTTTATCTTTTACGCTCCATCCATATTTGATTATTTGTTAATTGGTCACATCATTGTTATTATTTTTTGTCTTACTATACACAATTTGTTTGCACACAGTTTTTATATAGTACTATGCTGATGAGATATTATATAATATTCTAATTCACTACGTCGCCCGAAAAAATATATTACAATTAACTGGTACAAATATGGTGCATAAAATTAAACATGAGATTATTTTAACAATCCATGATATATTAACTTAGAATATATATCCTCAGATTTGTATGTTAAAAAGTACTAACGAATTTTTCGTTCTGAAGTTTCTATTTAATTTACTTTTTACCTCATTCGCGTGATGTTCCAAAAAATGTTAAGTAATGACTAAATATTATATTAAACATCATTATTTTGAGTGTATTTATACTAACTTTTTCAGTTTATAATTTCTATTTATTGTATTTCACATGGTTAATCAATAAAAATTCATGAAAAAGTAAAATTTAGTGGACAGTTATCATAGTGGTGTTTTCTAAGATAATTTGACCTTTTCTCGAGATTTTAATGGATATTCTCCATCTTAGATGATTTATCATAGTGTAAAACAATTTGAACTCTATAATTTTCTCGTATCATTATTGTAAATTTTCTTAAGCATTACATGAGGTAAAAAACAAATAAAACAAAGAAATAAAAAATGGAAAAATAAAGTCGTTAATGTTTCTTGTCAATTATCATATACGCCTTACGACATTCTATGTTGGCATACTGTTGAGATTTTCATATAACACATTTTCAAAATTAAATGTGGAAGTGATTTTTTATATTACGGTTACAACACGAAATATGGCGCTGGAAAATTAAATGGGCATTGTTTCTTGCAGGAAAGCATTACAGCACCGGGAACCTGAACTCTGATTTGAGAACATGGCTAAGTGCCACACTTGCCAATACAGATGCATGCATGGAGGGATTCGAAGGTGCCAGTGGCAATGTGAAGGGTCTAATATCCAATTCCATTGACAAAGTGAACTCATTGGTCCAGAAGCTCTTAGCACAGGTGCATCCTATTCCGGTCAATCACATAACCACCAAACAGGGCCAATTTCCTTCATGGGTTGTTGAACCTGGGGACCAGAATCTGCTGTTGGGAAGGAGGGTGCACGTGGATGCTGTGGTAGCTGCCGATGGGAGTGGGAACTACACTACGGTGATGGATGCAGTGCTAGCAGCACCAGAGTATAGAGTGAAACGCTATGTGATACGCATAAAGAAGGGTGTTTACGAAGAGAACGTTGAGATCGATAAGAAGAAGTGGAACCTCGTGATGATTGGAGATGGAATGCATGCCACTATTATCACCGGTAACTTGAGTTACCAACTCAATCTCACCACGTTCAAGACTGCAACCTTTGGTAAGGATTAAGGACGCACTGCCACAGTAACCACTCTTCCTCTTTCCCTTATCCTTTTCTTATTGGCTGTGTGTCTGTTTTATTCATCTTGAATACTATAATAATAATAATAATAATGGACAAAAGGTCAAATTTTATGCATAATTGCAAATGAAAAGTTTGAGTGATGACGTAGGATTTTCGAGTCTAGCAATGCTCGAGCACCAACACCTTTAATTTTGTGACAACTGGTTGTCAGAGATAGAATTAGGCAGGTAGTTCGCGTTTCACTAGCTTACATTTGGTGTAATTTAATTTAACTTATTTAATAAATAAGTTAGATTTAAATTTTTTAAAAAATTTTAATTTTTAATTAACAGCTAGACTCTAGATAATAAAAATAAAAATTTTCTATTAATTAGATCTAATAGATTGGCCTGCTTATATAATTATTAAAATTATTTATATTATTCTTATTAATAATATTATAATTTAAAAATATAATGAGATTAGCAATATTTTAATGTATTTAAAAATCTACTTTTAAAGTTAATTAATAATCTTTCTTCAATTTAAAATTTTTTTTATGTATTTAGAAGCCTTTAAAAATTTTATAATCAAATAGATTTTTAAATAGATTTTCAAATTAAATCAAGCTTTTATAAAAGCTAGGTTAAGACCATAAAAAAGACCTGTGTCAAGTAATAGACTCAGACTCTAGCTAGTTTTTGATAATACAGACTATATCTATTTAAGGTAAAATCTAGCTTAGTCTAGCCTACTTCCACCCTTATTCATTCATTGCATAACACTGCAATTTTATAACAGAAATGTTGTTTTCCCCTTAATTAAGAGTGAACGGGTTCTCCTTGATCCATCAGCTTTTTCTTAAACAATTTCTTTGCATTCAATACTTTCCTAACTCATTATCAACACCATTTTTGAAAATTGACATTATTCATTCATGTTTCCTACCAATTAATAATGAAAAGTGAACGATTATGTGCAGCAATTGAGCGATGTTACACTATTAGAAAAATATTTATAGAAATTTGATAAATATGCTAGATGAATTCAAGTTATATGATCTATTTTTTCATCTAATTACCAACAATCATGTCAAAATCATTATTCTAACAATAAGCCTCTATCAAAGTTTGGTTCATTAGTTATTTTTTCAAGAATAATGTTATATCATCTTACAATTTTTCCTGCAAATCTTACGTACTAAATGGAGTACATGCAATTCTTGGCTTATAATCTTAAAAGCTATTCAAAATTTGTTTTATTTAATATTTCAAGAGAATGTGTAGGAAGGTAGAATATATCATTTTGAAGCCCCAGTTTTCTTCAGCCTAACAATCACTGACCCAATTCTCCGTCACACCCCTTTTTGTGAAGCTGTCAATGCCATAGGCTTCATTGCACGGGACATTTCCTTCAGGAACACTGCAGGGCCCGAGAGGCACCAGGCAGTAGCGCTGAGATCAGACTCTGATCTCTCTGTCTTCTACCGATGTGGGATCTTTGGTTACCAAGACAGTCTCTACGCCCACGCCTTGCGCCAATTCTACAGAGAATGCATAATCAGTGGCACAGTGGACTTCATCTTCGGGAATGCCATTGCCGTGTTCCAAAACTGCACAATACTAGCAAAGAAAGGCTTGCCAAAGCAAAAGAACACCATCACAGCTCAAGGGGGAAAAGACCCTAGCCGAGCCTCTGGTTTCTCCATCCAATTCTGCAACATCTCTGCGGATTCTGACCTCTTGCCCTCCGTCAACGACACCCAAACGTACCTTGGAAGACCGTGGAAGCCATATTCTCTAACAGTTTTCATGCAATCTTACATAAGTGATGTGCTGAGGCCAGAAGGGTGGGTAGAGTGGAACGGTTCCTCGTATTTGGACACACTGTACTATGGTGAGTTCATGAATTATGGACCAGGTGCTGGAGTAGCTAACAGGGTGAAGTGGCCAGGGTACCATGTGATGAATGATTCTAGCCAGGCTAGTAACTTCACTGTGGCCAATTTGATTCTGGGTGATCTATGGTTGCCTTCGACAGGTGTGGCTTATACTCCTGGATTGTAGCAGCACAGTGGCAAATCTTGCCTGTGATTGAATTTTGATTAATCAAGTGGTTATTATTTAGATCAAAGAATAAAATAAAATAATTCAAAAATTGAAGAGATCTTGCCTGTTTCATGTATACATGTTGTAGATATTTCTTTTGACGGTATACGAAGTGCAGAATTTGTTGGGCCGAGAATAATTCAAAGTAATTAACATGTTAATCATGCTATTCTTTCCCATAAATGGATAAGAGACGATATTATGTTTATAAATATACTTTCTTTCGTTTTTGGGGTAAATATATAGTTATTTATAACAAAAGGGAATCTCCCCACGTGTGAGATTTTGGCAGCTTTGTGGACAAAGGAGTGTGGGACTTGACTAAGTATTCTGACTTGTGATTTCATGAGCAAGGGTCAAGTTGCAGTTGATGTTTTATGCTAATTTCAAGTAAAGCATGCACGCTTTTCACAGGAATGATTACAAGTTTACGCGCAGTTATAAAAATGTTTAACGTTAGACTGCCAAATACCAATAAATTAATCATGACTAAGAAAGTGCGAATGAATACATCTAACTTTTCTTTTACCAATGGAAATGCATTCGCTTGTGGGGTAACCGAACCCATGACATGAAGTCGCTTCACGGGTTGCCAAATTCAATCATTCACTTTAAACACTATTATGATGTCCAAAAATATACGTTCAGATATATTTATTTTATTATTATTAAATTTAATGATAATCTTAATTTTCTTCACTTTTTTATCACATTTAAAGATAATAAAATAAGTGTTTTAATTTAATATTCACTTTTAAATGTTAAAATAATATTACTCTAAGTAAAGGGTTGCATTTCACGTCCAAAGATGATTTGACAAAAGAAAATATTCCTCATATGCTATTTTCTCAACACAAGTTTTACTTGGCATCAATTAATAATATAATTTATTACTGATTTGTATTTTGCAACAATAATTGTTTATCATAATATGATTATAAATAGTTAATAACATAATTTGTAAATACGGTCTTAATAATAATAATGATAATAATAAAGGGTATGCTGTTAGCCAAATGTAAAATTAGTATACATGTTGGATACTTATATTATAGATATTTAATAGTTAAGCATTTTGTAACGCATATATATATTTACTTGAATATAACTTAGTCCTCATAAAATGTCAAATTTTATAATTTAATTACTTGGTTCGTTTTTAAACAAAATAAATTATTATCTTTTCAAATTTTATACGTTTTTTGATAATTTTACTAATTTAATATTTTTATCATAATTAAATTAAATTTAAAATTAAAATTATATAAAAATTAATTTATTTTACAATTTAGTTATTTTATTACTTATAATTTAATTTTTTTATATAATAGATTCGATCTCTTATATCTCTAACTAGACAAACTTGGCATATTGTCCAGTCTATCAGAATTCTGAATCTGTGGTTTAGCTAATTATCTTGAAAATTTCATGTGAGTAATGATGAAAAATAAGGAAGAGCCCAAATAGGTAATGGGAATTGTTTTTTCAACATTCAAATGAATATATGCACTCATATGTTGTGAATGGAGCGAGAAGAGTGATGAAGAAAAAATAAATTAAAAGAATAAATAAATAATGAGTCTTCTATATCTTGTGAATAGGATATTTAAGATAAATTGACTTCAGAATAATATTGTTGATAGATAATTGGACAATTCCACAGGAACACGCCCGTTTTACTGCTGATCCAAAAGCTGATATAAAACATGAAGTACTTTGAGTCCCCTCAGATTAGCAGCTGTAGCGCACCATGCCTTGAATTATTTTCACTGCTCTCTCCGGGTCCAAAGCGAATGGCCCCTCTCATGTTGATTTTCCACGTGATCTCTCATCATTAAACATCAGAGGATCCATTCCCAAGTCCAAAACAGAAATGACCCAACATGCAGCCAATGTCTTCGTGTCTCAGATTTATCTCTTTCACTGTTTCACAGATATACATGATATTTTTACACTATATATCTTCCAAGAGCAAGAGCGATTGGCTACAAAAAGTATTGGAACGATTCTCTGAATTTGCCTTTGATTATATATCTTTGCTAATGAAAAAGTTAGCGTTCAAAACAGAAAATGAAAACATATCTGATTCGGATTATTTTGAAAGAAATGATTACTCGAAACAAACTAATACAAGTTGCTACTCTAAACCGAAAAGCAGGAAAATTAGTATGGAAGATATAAATTCTTGTGCGCTATACTCATGGCCAGATCTGGTTTCCAAGTTTCCAAGGTTAATATGAGAAATATTCTTTTCTTCTTTTTAAATAAAAATTAAAGTGTCATCAAATTGAGATACATAAAGAGTCGGTTAATATAGTTCATGCAATTGTCCCTCTCTAAGGAGAAAAAAAGTGTTAAAAAAAACTAAAAGTTGTGATATTATTGTCTTGTTTTTCGGCTGTGATGTTATTCACTTGTCGTATTCCAGGTATAATATATATCAAGCTCACCCCGTGTTGCTTTTAGATTCTAAATCAATGTCCCCATTACCCCACAACGCCGAGTCCCTTACTTAAGGGAGTCAAGGACTCAACTTCTTCACCTTTGCTTACTTTTCATCACTTTCTATCTTGATTTTTATGAACACTTCATGGCTTCCTCATCCCATAAACTCTTCCTCCTGCTCCTTGCAATCTTCTTCTCTCATGCTTGTGCTGTGAACTCCTCCAGTGGTTCCACAACATTTCATGCCAACCTCTCTTCCTTAAGATCTTTCTGCAGAACTACCCCACACCCAGAAGTTTGCTTTAATTCATTGAAGCTGTCCATCTCAATTAACATAAGTCCAAACATCATCAGCTACCTCCTTCAGTCCCTCCAAGTTGCAATATCCGAAGCTACAAAGCTATCTACTCTATTCCACAATGTTGGACACTCAAACATCATAGAGAATCAAAGAGGATCAATCCAAGACTGCAGGGAGCTTCACCAATCCACCTTGACTTCCCTAGAAAGATCATTATCTGGGATTCGTTCGTCAAGCTCCAGGAGGCTGGTAGATGCAAGAGCCTACCTCAGTGCAGCGCTAACCAACAAGAACACATGCCTAGAAGGCCTAGATTCTGCTTCTGGTACCCTGAAGCCAGTGCTGGTGAATTCTGTGATCAACACTTACAAGCATGTGAGTAACTCCCTTTCAATGCTCCCTAAGCCAGGGATGAGTGCTCCCAAAGGCCTCAAGAACCGGCGTTTGTTGGGTGCTCCAACATGGCTCTCAGGCAAAGACCATGGCTTCTTGCAAAGCTCAGATGCGGATGAATATGACCCAAATGAAATGCTTGTTGTGGCTATTGATGGAACTGGGAACTTTAGCACCATTTCTGAAGCCATCAACTTTGCTCCAAATAACAGCTTAGCTAGGACAATAATCTATGCCAAGGAAGGGGTTTACGAGGAAAATGTGGAGATACCAAGTTATAAGACAAACATTGTTCTGCTTGGCGATGGAAGTGATGTCACTGTCATAACTGGTAACAGAAGCGTCATTGATGGCTGGACCACTTTCAGATCTGCAACTCTAGGTGAAGTCTTTGTAACCCTTTTCTTTGTTTGTCTTCTCTCTTTTAGCTTTTGTTAACCCATATCTATTGAAAAAAATAATCTATTAAAAAATAACACTGGATAGCTTGTGCATTGGAATCAAAATCTAGAGTCTAAGCATCAACATCAAAATTATCTTATAAGCAATTCATGGGTCATCTTCAAAATTGGCATCTTCTGTCAGACTATAAAGGTTACTGGCGTTAGTTCTCTGCACTTAATTTGAACAAAAACCTGGTTTTGATCTCTCACCAAAATTGCGAGAGACAAATTAGTGTTTCAAAACATGAAAATTCCCGTGGTCATCTTTCAATATTGAAAAAGGGAGACATGTTAGCCCGTGCTTCCAAAACTTGAGAAGCATACATAATCCGTTAAATCAATGATGTGGTTCATTGTAATGACGAGTAAATGTAAGGACAAATATATCCCTTTATTAATGGTGAATGACCACACAAAGATTTTTTAGTCTTAGAAGGACTAATTTGTCTCCGCAATTTTGTTAAGGAGGACTGATTTATTCTTGTTTCTACAGCAATTTCTCTATGATGATTGGCATAGATGTGGCCAGAATGGCAATTTCATGATTAATTGATCATACTCTCGTTTTCTTTTTCAGCGGTCTCTGGTGATGGCTTTCTGGCACGTGACATAGCGTTTGAGAACAGTGCAGGGCCAGAGAAGCACCAAGCAGTTGCCTTGAGAGTGAATGCAGATTTGACTGCCTTTTACAGGTGTGGCATTCATGGTTACCAAGACACTCTGTATGTTCACTCCTTTCGGCAATTCTACAGAGAGTGTGACATTTACGGGACCATAGATTTCATATTCGGGAATGCAGCAGTAGTTCTACAAGAATGCAACATTGTGTCCAGAATGCCATTGCCGGGCCAATTCACTGTGATCACTGCACAGTCCAGAGATACCCCAGATGAGGACACTGGCATCTCAATGCAAAACTGCTCAATTATTGCCACAAATGATCTATATTCCAAGTCCAGCGGCATCAAGAGCTACCTTGGTAGGCCATGGAGGGTTTATTCTCGGGTTGTTTATCTTGAGTCCTACATTGATGACTTTATTGACCCAATGGGTTGGGCAGAGTGGTCTAATGATCAAGGCTTGGACACCTTGTATTATGGAGAGTATGAGAATTATGGACCTGGTTCAGGGACACATAATCGTGTGGAATGGGTTGGGTACCATTTAATGGATTACAATGATGCCTATAATTTCACGGTTTCTGAATTCATTACTGGAGATGCTTGGCTTGGGTCTACTTCCTTTCCTTATGATGATGGGATCTAATGAAGGAGGGGCAGTGTAGTAATCCTTGGTGGCCTATGATGGGATCTAATGAAGGAGGGGCAGTGTAGTAATCCTAGGTGGCCTAAGTCCCTAAATCATTAGCTCCTGGAGTAACACATGTACAATAAAAAGTTTCATGGCTAATTACCCACTCTGTGGTTGCTAATTCTGAAGTTCTGAATGAAGGCAGGCGTGACCCAAAAAAATTATAAAAATGTATGCAGGGTCTCTCTTATCATTTTAACTGGATGTTTAGGATTTAGGATGAAGATTGAATCAAAATAATGGAGGTTTAAATAAAACTGTTACTTGACTTTCTTAGATGGCTTAGAAGAGAAATGCTATGCCAATGCCACGTTCGTTTGCTATTCGAGTTATTTGATATTTTCACATAATTTCTTCTACACCTTCTTGTACCTAGTTAATTTATGCATAAATTTTTAGTTAATTACGTGTATTTAACGGTTAATGCGATTGTATTAACTTTTTCGATTTAATCTCAGACTATACATGGTATATCGTTAATTATTCATGTAATCAATACGGTCATTAACAAGAAATTTCTGTATCATTTACCGTATAAAATTGATGTGAAAAGCAAGTGTGGAAGTATGTCGTTAACTATTCACGTCATCAATACGGTTATTAACAGGAAATTTCTGCATCATTTACTGCACAAAATTGATGTGAGAAACAAGTGTGAAAAATACATTTTTATTTATTATCCAAAAAGGAAATTACTCAAAACGTACACATTTGTTTCTATTTTCTGCCACTCCCATCCTTGGAAAAAGGAGGGAAGGATTTTCCATGTTTGTCATCAATTGAGGAGCCCTTAACAACCAACATTCAAAATAGAAACCCCTGAAATGTCTCTCGTCCAGACCTGCTTGGTCTCTCCCTTCAAACAAATGGAAGCGAAATTCGGAACCATCAAACAAATGAAAGATGAAGAGGAAAGGCCTAAAACCAGACACTCCTTGGATCTCTTGCTCTCTTCCCTCATTCACCACGCTTGAAACCTAAGGCAGAGTAGTCCCCTCTGCCTTAGACAACTTTTTTCGCAAATGGCATTCCAGGATTTCGACCTCATATCAGAACGGCGAAGACAGGAAAGGAAACAAAAGCTTAGGAGGAGGATCGTCATTGGCTCTGTGTCCACCATTCTCCTTGCATGCGTAATAGGCGCCGCAGCATTTGTTCTTGTCCATGTCGGTGCACCAAGCGCCGACAACAACAACAACAAGAAGTCCAACCATGCACTCCCCTCAGCATCTACCAACAGCAGAAATGTAGAACATTCATCCAAGATTGTGAAAATGATATGTGGCCCCGCAGAGTACAAGAGCAAATGCGAAGGCCCACTTGATAAGGCAGTGTCCAAGGACCCAAACCAGGCACAACCTAAGGATCTTCTCAAGCTCTCTATCAAACTTGCTCAGGATGAGGTCGACAGTGCTTTCAACAAAACCGCTTCCATGAAGTTTGAATCCGAAAAGGACAAAGGAGCATATGAAGATTGCAAGCAGTTGTTTGATGACGCCAAGGAGGAGCTGGGGTTCTCCATCTCAGAAGTTGGCACAGATGATTTGAAGAAGCTTCACACAAAAGCTCCTGAACTCAATAACTGGCTGAGTGCGGTTATCTCTTACCACCAAACCTGCTTCGATGGGTTCCCTGAAGGGGAATTGAAGAGTAAGCTTAAGGAGCTCTTCAAGGATTCCCAAGAATTTGTTAGCAACTCCCTTGCCATTGCGTCGACGATATCCTCCTTCCTTTCAACAGCTCAATCGGATTTCACGCGTCACTTGCTTTCAGAGAAGAATGATAGCATTCCTGTTTGGATTGGCCTCGAGGACCGAAGGATGCTGAAGGCAGCAGATGATAAACCCACACCTAATGTCACTGTGGCAAAAGATGATAGTGGAAAGTTCAAAACCATCTCAGAAGCTTTGGCAGCCATCCCAGAAACATATAAAGGACGGTATGTTCCTATCAGTGTGTGTGTATTTAGATTAGTTTATTGTGTTATGTTATTTTTGCATAGCTTGTTTTGGTGTCCCTTAACAAAGGAAAATGTATTTGTTAATTGTGAAGCTTTCATGTTGATTAACGATGTCGGGAGACTTAATTGGTAAGTGATAACAATATTATTTGCTAGGTATTTATACGTAAATGAAAGAGAGAGATTCACGTACGATTTGAGAATTGGAATGACAAAATTTTCACTATTATGGCAGTCATCCAATTCTCTATTAATCAACGTGAAATACTCACTATTAACACGCGCTTTACTCTACATCCATTGATACGCAAACATGCAACATACAAATATTATTTCTCAAGTTTGTTTAGTTATTTACAACTTCATCACATTTTTTTTTCATCTTCTGTTTTTTTTTTTGTGTCATCTATGCTCATGCAAGACATATTTTTCCAATGTGAAAATGAAGGTACGTGGTATATGTTAAAGAAGGAACATATGATGAGACAGTGAAGGTGACAAAGAAAATGGAAAATCTAACTTTGTATGGGGATGGATCGCAAAAGAGCATCATCACTGGTAGCAAAAATTTTGTTGATGGGGTGAGGACCTTCCAAACTGCAACCTTTGGTAAGTATCAAACGTAAACTCCTCCCATGAAAAAAAAAACAATAATTAACGTAAATGGAAGTTTTTATAGCTTAATTAATTCCTTTTTCCATGCACACTGTAGTGGTACTTGGAAATGGGTTCTTGGGCAAAGCAATGGGATTTAGGAACACCGCTGGCCCAGAAAAGCATCAAGCTGTGGCCGCCAGAGTGCAAGCAGATCGCGCAATGTTCGTTAACTGCCGTTTTGAGGGCTACCAGGACACTCTATACGCCCAAACCCACAGGCAATTCTATCGTAGTTGTGTTATTGCAGGCACAGTTGACTTCATCTTCGGTGATGCAACAGCTATGTTCCAAAACTGCATCATCGTTGTTAGGAAACCAATGGAAAATCAACAGAACACTGTAACCGCTCATGGCAGATCCGACAAACATGAGACCACTGGTTTTGTTCTGCAAAAGTGTGAGATTAGAGCTGATGAGAAACTGGTTCCAGAGAAGGACAAAATCAAAAGCTACCTTGGTAGGCCATGGAAAGAGTACTCAAGAACCATCATCATGGAGTCCCAAATTGGGGACGTAATTCACCCTGATGGATGGTTACCTTGGGCAGGAGACTTTGCACTCAGCACACTGTATTATGCTGAGTTCAACAACACAGGACCTGGTGCCAGCACCAAAGCCAGGGTCAATTGGGCTGGCCACAAAGTCATTAACAAGCAAGAGGCTAGCAAGTTTACCGCAGAGAACTTCTTGCAGGGGACATGGATCAGCGGCAGAGGCGTACCAGCTCAGATGGGCTTGTACAACTAAAAAGTATGCTTCTAATGGCCCTTTTCCGAAGATGAGTTGAGTTTAATGCTTGAAGTAGCGTGTTATGCTAAGTTTGGTTTAGCAATGTGGGAAATCTTTTGTTCTCGGTTTTCATAGAAGTTGCCCGTTTTGATGGATTGTTATCTTGAACTATGGTGGGGTAGGAGAAATTTGCATAGTACCACCAAATGGTTGTAAGTAGAATCATACAAGGTAGTTGTTTGTTCTCGCTGGCACAAGGGAAACGATGTTCGGGCAGTACATATCTACATCTATACAGTTGGTACAGTTTTCTTTGACTGTCCATTGGAAAAGTAACATGTGTCCACAAGCTTTGAACTTTCTCCCACACAATTAAAATTAATAGTTAATTTGAAAAAAATGATGAGTTTTACGTAGATTTGGGTCCACCATGCATCTCCTGTATATTAATAAGTTAATTAAATCAGCTTATAAAAATAATATTCATGTATAAAAAGTTTAATTTATAATTTGCCTAATGATAGATTTTATCAATGGAAACAAATTTTTTGGGTCCATGCACCACCTCTATCCCAACCCCAATCTCAACAAACCATGAACAGTCCCTGACGAAATTGCAGAACACCATTAAACCCGCCTCCCCTTTCTTCTACTTAACATTCTCATCAGAGCCAAATTCAAATCAAAACCAAAACCAAAACCATCTATCAAACTAAAATCAAAATTAAAACCAAATTATAATAAAAATTTGAGTAAATATTCTATTTGGATCATCAAGAATTTTGTATTGCACTATTTCATCCTTCAAAAAAAAGTTAATCTTATGGTCTTCAAAATTGAAAATAAAAGACACATTAATCTTTCTGTTAGTTTTTTATTATTGGACTTACACATTTGGCACAATACAATAATAACGTATGTTAAAGACAAATTAAGTAAAGTTTTTTATTATTTGGATCATCAAGAATTTTGTATCGCACTATTTCATCCTTCAAGAAAAGAAATTAATCTTATGATCCTTAAAATTGAAAATAATAGATACATTAGTCTCGCTGTTAGTTTTTCATTATTAAACTTACACACTTGGCACAATACAATAATAACGTGTGTTAAAGGCAAATTAAGTAAAACTATTTTAGAACACATTATACTCATTTTGGTGTTTAAAATGTCATAAAATGAATCACTTTATGACTTATAATAGACATTTAAATAGCTCATTTTATAAATTTTAATCATTTTAAATTCTATTCCCATGTATATCATTTAACATCATATTAATAAGTTAATGTGTAATTTTATTTGTGTTTAAAAAAATCACATACGTAAAAAAAATTAATATATTTTATTATTAAAATCTTAAAAGATGTTGAGTTTATTTTTAATTTTTGAGAGAGTAGACAATCTTGTAAAATTTATTGAGAACTACGTAATTCATTTACTCTAAAAATTTATATCAGGTAAAATCACATGTTTCTGCCACTTCAACTGTACCATCACGATTTCATATTCTTGTTCCCTTGACGATGCTTTAACCCGTTTTCCATCACCATCATTCTGCCCAATCCAAGCAGCACGAAGGTCCCCGACCCGTTCCTGAGCCCCAGCCCCCACTACCGCGCCGTTCACAGCCCGTGGAAACTGTCAGATCTCCGCCAAGCTAGACGGCGTCGTATTGCCACTCCCATTTCCCCCTTATCTGCCTCTCGCACTCGAGTTATTTGTCAACGTCGACCTCGTAGATTTGACGGATGCAGGAGAGGTGGTGGTGGGAGCCGGCTTCCACTGTCTTTGCCCTGTCGGTGGGAGGAGAATAGGAGATTGAAGGGATGAAGTGCACGTGGACCCATTTTTGTTGGTCTCATGTTCAGTTGCTCTGAATTAAAAGAAAAGAATCAATTGCACTATGTGTCACTCTTTATCTGCTCCACAACATGACTATGCCAACTGTCGGTATGTATATGCACCTGTACAGAAGTGCCCAACAATGTTTGAGTGGTTACAGAGTCATATCATCTTTTGGGCAGCGGTGTTAAACGCGATTTCAAAAGTCATTCATGTTACAATTGGATTGCACCGATTCTATAGCCGAAATAATTTAAGAGACCTGTAAGGCTCTTCTCTGATTCTAAGAGTCTTTGCTCATCCAGTGTTTTTGTAGCATCTTAACACAATCCTGCACAAATAGTTCACCAATAATCATAGTTTCCATCAAACTCAAGGAATTCCTCGTCACAAGCAATTGATTATTCCAATTTTATCATGGAAGAAACTCTCAACGAAAGCACCAATAATAAAATTATATATTAATTTAGTTCTCAAACTCTAAAAATTTCATAGAATTCAAATAGGAACCACAATCACATATAATAATAACAAAGTGGATGTCAAAATAGATATTTATTTTTTGGATATTAAACTATTATTTTTGTTATCTTTTGTTGTTTCTAGTGTAGGGAATACTAATTTCTGCTCCTTCCAAAGAAAGAAGAAAATATGTGATTGATGTTACAACGAGGAACACTACCATTGCATGGTGAACATCTTTTAACTTTTAAGATAAAATAATAATAATTAACAAACAGGCGAGATTAATAATTAATAAATATTGTGAATAATTTATTATGATTTTAAAAATAAGTAAATGTTGTGAAATGGTAGATCCAAAAGGCAGAAACAGAATAGCGTAAAATTAATGAAGCGTAAAACAAATATGATACAAAAGGATTAACGTAGTTCATCATAAATCCTACATCCATGGATAAATGTGATAACCAAATATTTTACTATAGAAATATGATGGAGAGACAAACGGTGGATATACTTTGCTAAACTCAAATCCCAAATACACCCAAAGTACCTATTAGTATTTTTCTTATCGGTGTATACTCTCAACTTACAAAAGAGAAGAACTCACAAGTAATTATACTCTATAACTAAAAGGAGAAGAGGATGGATTGTTGCGTTTCGATGCTTCATCAATTGCTTCAAATAAGCTCTATTTATAGAGCCATATATGCCAAAAATTTCAATCACCATACATGACTTTACGGTGCCTGAGAAGGGGCATTTATACCACTTATCTTGCTACCAAACCTTAACTTTTTGCATGAGTTTTATTAAGTTATTAGAAGAATTAATTAGGATTTTGATTTGTTCCTCATTGTGTGATTTTGATAGAATTGATGCCCTTTGCATTGATTTTAGAATAATTATTAAATTAGAATTTGTTACATTTAACCTGTCTCTTTGAGGATGATTTTTGTATATAGGAGCTTTGGATCAAGTGCAAGATGTTAAAAACAAGGTTGGAAACTGTTGGAAAGAATTTAGGAGCAAAATAGAAGAACTTTTGAGTTCATTTGAGTACAATTACAAAAAAAGTATTGTAATGAAAAATCCGTATCTCTCTTTACAGGGATTGGATTGAGATAAACAAAGACATTTGGAAAGCTCAAGAAGTCCTCTAAAACTTGTATGTACAGCTCAAAATCCAGTTCTAAAAGTATCTTGATGAAAATTGAGTTACAAGATTAAAGGTTGCTGATGTTCTGATGCTGTCCAATGTGCCCCTAACTAGTATTTTTGCAATATCTAGAGCTAAAAATGTCTGATTGAGGTGATTTTGGTGGCGCTAGAAAGCTTATTCAAACAGCTACAATCGTGATGTCTAGTGCTAAGGACAGATTTGGATGTTTAAGGGGCCAAAACGACCAAATATGTAAAGATGTCAATTTTGTCTAGCGCTGCAGCTCGTGCGATGACGGGATTGCAGCCCACTTATCTATTTTAAGGGGTTGTTATAGACTTTTATCCTAGCTTTTTACTCAATTTTAAGCTGCCACTTTCAGTTGCTATTATTCTCTCTCTAAATCTCTCTCTACATCTTCTTCTTCTCTATTCTTCTCTCTATTCCATTAGCAAATGTACTTTATCTTGGAGATCATGACAAAGATTATTGCTACTATTTTAAGTTCTTTTATTTTCATTGCTGTAATCCTCCAGAGATAGAAGAGTAGATTTCTTTACTAGTGTAGGGATTTCTGGATGGATTGGGATGACATTTGAGACCCTTTGTTTATATTGAATGCATTTGTTTTCTTAATATTCTGCAATTTTCATTTCTTTAATTATTGCGATGATTGCTATAATCTTTATTGAAATAACTAAATTGGCGATTGTCGTTTAGAGAAACCCTTTAGGTATAAATTGATAGATCTATTGGTTTATGGTTGCGAGAGAACATTAGAATTAACTTTCTGATTGGCAGTTTAGCTATAGCAATTGGTTCATTAAATCAATGTGATTTCTAAATAAATTGATTATCGTCGTTTATTAGTTATTTGCATTGGTCAAATTCTAGAAGTAGATTGATCACTAGTAGAATTGCCAGTAATTTATTACTAATAGTCATCAATGGGTTTAATATTTGATCAATGATTGATTTCCATTCTTAGGAATATCTTGCACTAATGCCTTTCTCCACTGTTGCTTTTATCTTTTAATTTCTATTGCTATAATTCGCATTCTTCCAAACCTCCAATTTTCACAACTAAGTATTGAAGCCTTCTTGAGAGACAACCTAGGTTGTGCCTTTTACTATATTTTTTTTGCAAGTTAGCACTTTATAAATTTTAATTTGTTTGTGAGTCACAACAGCTCTCATTAGTGCCACTAATTTTCCTTGTCATCTTTGTCAAAAAGCAAATCGAAATGCACTGTCAATCAAGGGATAGAAAAAGTTAAGCCATTTTAACAAATCTCCATCTTGGCTTGATCTTTTATTTTCAAACTTCTAAAGTCACCTTCTTTAGTAAGCTAATAGGCATATTCAAATACCCAAACTACCTCTTGATGAAACAGGTACCAAGTTCCATAAAACAGAATCAACTCATTTATTCCTATGAATGGTGGTACTAAACTTGATGCTGGTCCTTCCCACAAACACGATGTTTACAAAAGTTAGATATAACAAAATTTTTATCACTAAGCAACCCATGCTTGCTCATCATAGGCATCCCTGCCTCATGCATACAACACAAGCGAGTAGTATGTGAATCAAATTAAGATGATCTTGATGTAGCATCAATAACCATACTACCTTGAAGTGGATAAGGATCATTAACCAATCTACCTCTAATCACCACAAGAGCATCTTTGGAGACTTTCAGAATTCCACCTTCAGCAAAACACTTACACTCTTGAGAATCAAGAGTACTCAAAGAAAAAAGATTTTTCTTTACATCAGGAATATGCTGAACATTAAAGAAAATTCTCACGGTTCCATTATATAACTTGATTCAGATTGTACCAACGCTAACAACCTTATAGGATGTATTATTTTCTATAAGCACAATACCATTATTAACTAACCAGTAACTTGTAAACCAATTCCGATTTCGACACATGTGGTAGGAGTAGCCTGAATCAAGCATCCAAGTATCACCTACTAAACTAGTTGATATTATGAGAACATTTCCAACATCTTCAGCAACACTTGCTACATCACTTAAACCTTTCTTTTTCTTGTCTTTGAGCCTTGGACAATCTGCTTTCGAATACCCTTCTTTCTTACAATATCTATATCAGCCTTTGCTTCTACTACTACTGGAACCAACATTCTTTCAATTACCTCTAGCTACCAAGCCAAATGCTGCACCGTTAAGATCACCGCTATCATGCTCCTTCCTTTCACGACACAAAAGTGAGGACTTAACCTCATCAATATCAAGATGCTCACGTCCATAGATAAGTGTTTCATGAAATTGCCTATAGAAATGAGGTAAAGAACAAAGCAACATCATTACTTGTTGCTTACTAGAGAATGTTTCATCCATATTTTTCAACTTCATCAGAAGTAATGTGAACTCAGCTATGTGAGCTCTCATTGACAACCCTTCTACTATACAAAGTATATACAGACCTTGTAAAACACCAAGACGGTTAGCATCGTCTTAGTCATATATAATGGCTCTAACTTGGTCCACAGCGATTTTGTTGTTTTCTCCAAAAGGACATCTTGTAACACATCATCTGTAATGCATAACTGAATAGTGGTAAGAGGTTTTAATCAATGTTTTCCCATTCTGAATCCTCCATTAGGCCGAGTTTCTGATCTTTGCTAGAAAGTGCTACTTTCAAGCCTTACTGTACAAGAATAGCCATTATCTGCACCTTCCATATCCCAAAGTTGATACGACCATCGAATTGTTAAATGTCAAATTTCATGGACGACATCTTCGAATAAATTTGACCAGACCTTTACAAGAGCTCTAGTACTAGTTTGTTGTGAAATAGCGGGCCCAAAAAGGCAGAAGCAGGGTAGCACAAAATTAATATGTGGAATCATAAAGCAAAGATGGCACAAAAGGATTAACGTGGTTCGACTTAAAGCCTACATCCACGAGCAAATGCGATAACCAAATATTTCACTATGGAAATATGATGGAGATACAAAAGGTGGACACACTCCACTCAACCTAAATCCTAAATACACCCAAAATACCTATCAGTATTTTTCTCACCGGTGTATACTCTCAACTCACAAAAGAAAAGAACTCACAAGGAACAAGTAATTCTACTCTATAACTAAAAGAAGGAGATAATGGATTGTTGTGTTTTGATGCTTCATCAATTGCTGCAAATAAGCTATATTTTTAGGGTCATATATGCCAAAAATTTCAACCACCATACATGACTTTATGGTGCCATTAGTTGTGCCACCAATTAATAGCCTTTTGGTGCCACAAATTTTGCTTGCCATCTTTGTCAAAAAGCAAACCGAAATGCACCGTCAATCAAGGGCTAGAAAAAGACAAGCTATTTCAACAGTTAAAACGCAAAGTTATCCCAACATTTAGAATTTTGGACTTCCTACCTCCTCATCATTCTCTCCCTTGTGAACAACTTCGTGTTACCTTGCAATAACCATAGACCATTTCGTGACCACCCTCCCTACATAGGCATCGTCGTCACTTGCTACAATTACCATGTCAATGATGGAAGGCAAACTCTAACAAAAAAAATTACAGAAAAGATGCTTCAAGTTGTATTGATGCAAGTGTTTTTGGCCTTTTCTATAACAATAAAATATTGAAATTATGTATGATAATGGAGAAAGAAATAAGGCTCAATACACAAGCCTAGATCAATTGTCTTTAATAAAGGCTTTCACTATCTACAGAGAGATGTAGAGAATTAGAATAGAGGTAGGATGAGAGAATAAGGGTCTTAGAGGAAAAAGAAGGTGCTTACAACACTCATGACCTCTCCAAGACATAGTCTTTCAGCTTTGTAGGTAGTTTTCTAGCCCTCTCACTTTTTTTTTGTTACCATCATTCTTGGTTCTATTATCATGTGCCCTATGCTACTAATAGAATTTGTCTCACATTTTTTATCTTGCTCTTCTGAAACTACCCCTTGCTAAATTATTCTTACATCATTTCCTTCCCCATCAAGCTCAACCTTGTCCTTAAGGTTGAAATTAGGAAAACTCAGCTTGATGTTTTTAGCATCCTCCCAAGTTGCTTCTGAACTATGAGTATGCAGCCATTAAGTTAAGACCTAAGGCTCTTCTTCTTAACCTTGGATGATGGTTCTTTGAGCTAGTACAGCCAATGGATGCAAGATGGGACCTGATTCAAAAGTATACTTAGGAACTGGCGTATAATTGAGATTGTTATCACTTCTGAATTAATTTAGCATAAATACATAGAACACGAGGTGCATTTTAAGCTTTGTTTGCGAGCTGAGGTTTGAAGGGAAAGGCAATGGGTGATAGATTTGAGTTTGAGAGTTTTTAGATTGATAGAAGGAGGAGTTTGAAGGATTTTTAAAATCCTCCCATATCCCTCATTCTTAGTTCTCCCATTTGAGAGGGAAGAGGGTTAGTAGGATCGAAACTGAAAATCGTGACCTCGGGCTTCACGTACCCTATCACCATGTGTAGTGTCATGAGGCCTCCACTGGGTTCACGCTGTCGCGATTGCCATTTCTGCACCAACGTCATCGCCCCTCTCGTCCGTGAAGCCGCGTAGCCCCGTGAGGCCCGTTGTCTTTTATGAAGAACTCCAACAGCAACGCGGTACTAGAACTCCGCCATTGCGATAACCGCCTTTGTGAGCGCGAGTGAGCGATGTCACCTATAATGCCACACACTGTTATCAAAGCTTTGCCGCATTGGCACTCATTCCTGGCCACCTATGCTTGTTGCCATACCTTGGCTTCTGTTTTCTCTTTATATATTGCAGTAATCCAATTTGGGGATTTAGGTTTTATTCTTTTTTGATGATGGTGGTGCTACTACTGGTATTGTGAACACTCGATTTTGTCCGACCCATAAAATATAAAAACCAAAATTTACATATTTCATAATTTATGAATTTCCTTTATAAGTATTTTCATTTAATTCTTTTAAACCAAAATTTGTTGTTTAGCCCATTTTAATTCCATTTTAGCTCATCCCAGTTTATCTAGCTCATTTTATTTGTTGAAGCCCGTAATTTGTTGGCCCATGAATTCAGATTCAAAATATATATATTAAACAATAAAAATAAAAAAAAAAGAGAGAAAAGGGGCGTCAGATTCCTTGTTTTTCATTTTTGGCTGTTTCTCAAAAGGGGAGGAAACGAGGAACATCATGATGAATAGCTCCCCTTAACGGCATCATTCCTTCTCCTTTCATGATTACAGTGAGCTGTAAAATGGGATCAACAATAATTTCATTTGACTAACAATGTCATATAATGATCAATGATCAACCAGAAAAGAGAGAGCAATCAATCGGCAGAAAAATTCCAAACACAAAAAAATAATCAGCAGCACCAGAGCGCAATCATCAGCCAAGAACAATTCCAGTAATACAATCCAGAAACAACAAAGGAAAGAACAAGGTAAAATTCAGCATCAATAACAATATCATCATCATCATAAAAAAATGTAAAAGAAAAAGGGACAGAGCAGCCGTGTCGGTGAAGGCCTCTCCTCACCGTTACAGCCTCAATCATCTTCTTCGTCTTCCCTAGCATCTCTTCTACCACTACATTGGAGCTTCTTTTCTCGGATCTACCTTCACAGCCAGCTACTGTGATCCTCTTATCAACCGCGACCTCACCTAGCACTGGTGCAACCTCCCCTCAGATCACCATCATCATCATCCTCCCTTTCAAAAGCCACTCTTCCCTTACCACCTCTAATCACCACCCCACTCCAGGAACTCATGATCGCCCCCCTTCGTGGCTACCACCATCTTCGTCCTCTCATCATCTCTGCTCACCCCCTATGCCAGTCGCGGAACACCCACCACAAATAACTGCCGATCTACTTCCCTTTCTCTACAGCCACGCGCACCCTGCCATCGCCAACCCCACTAACGGGCTCTTTTCCTTTCCCCGCGATAGATCTGCCCAGCCGCAACCGAGGCTCTGCTCCATTCTCGTTGCTCAGCCTCCCTTGCCTACTGAGGAGATCGTACCTCTGAACTTCTATCGTTGCCCACTAACGCCTTCGTTGCCCTCCATGGACTAGGCTACCCTGGTGGTGGCCTTCCTCTCCTTTCCCTTGCCCTTTTGTCTTGCCCCTCTTTGTCATTTCTCTCATATCCCTCTGTGTGTCTTTCTTTCTTTTCTTTTAGTGAGTGTGTGTACATGTGAGAAAAAGAGAGAGAGAGAGGAGTCAGAATGTGTTTGTGTGTGTGTATTGAGTAAGTGAGAGGTGAGTTAGTGAAAGTGATAGTGTGGGTTGAGAGCGTAAGAGTGAGTTAGTGAAAGAGTTTGTGTATGGGTTGAAAGCGTAAGAGAGAAAGTTGTGTTAGTAGATGCGGTGATAAGCCCCATTTTTAAATAATAATAATAATAATAATATAATTATATTATTATTATTATTGTTGTTGTTGTTGTTGTTGTTGTTGTTGTTGTTGTTGTTTTATTTTATTGGATTAGAAATTAGGTTGTGTGTTTGGATTTGTTTGCATGATTATTTTTTATTTTAATTTTAGTTTCTAACTTGATTGGAGTTTCAATTATTATGGTTTGAAATGAATAAAAGATTTTATTTAATTCGGTTCAAAATTAATATTTGATCATTTTGATTTATATAGAAAAAAAAGAAGAAGATTTTATGATATGTCTTTCTTAGCTTTTTTTTTTAATATTCCAGTGAAATTAAATAAATTATTTTAAGGCAATTTAATTATGCAAAACAAAACAAAAAGAGTGATTTAATTCTTTGATTTTGAGTGAATTTAGTGTTAAAGTTTTATTAATTAAAAAGGATAAAAAATAGTAATTGGGACCCTTTTTATTTAATTATGCTTTGTTTAATTGTGTACTTGTGTTCATAAATTAATTTTCTGTTTTATTATTTTATGTGTTCATGTGTTTTGCTTAAACTAGTTGTGTAATTGTATTTATGAATTTTTTTTCTCTTTTGTCAATTCTCGTAGAAAATAGAGCTTGTCAAAAATGTTTTTCTTCCATTTGTTAATGAAAAATCCATTTTCAAAAATTAAAATTGATCAACACATGTTCTCATTTCCTTTTAATTAAAATCCATCAACACACAAACATTTTCTACAGAACTATGTGACTTTGAGTTCCTCATTGCACTAGGGGTTATGTAGGAGTAGGCAATTCCGATCTTTATCAAGCTAAAATTAAAATTTCATAATTTGCTTTATTTGTGAATATTTCTTTTAGTACATTTTTTTTACTTGTAAATAATCTTTTTCTAAAGGGATTATTAATTGATTTGCACAATTTGCTAAGGTACCGTTTAAAGACGGGTGTATTAGAGGTGCATAGGATTAAATGCCTATCCTTCCCTATGCATAACCAACTCTCAAACTCAAATCTGGTTTCAAAGATCATTTTCTAAAATAAATGGGTTTTTCCATGTTTTTCCGATTTTAATAAATTTGGTGGCGACTCCATATTTTCAAATACCAAAATATTTCTTTTTTCGCCGTCCCGTCGTGATCCCGGTTGTGATAGATGGCGACTCCACTGGGGAAAACAGAAAGAGAGTCAAGCCTATTTTAGTTAGTTGTGCAAATTAAATATAGCCTTTCGATTTTTGTTTTTGTTTTTCTTATTTCATTTTATACAATGTTTTCCTTTATGCTTTGTTTTTCTTATATAGTTTACTATTTCTTGTGTTTATTTATAGTGTTGCCTTTATTTGTTAAAACCTTAGGGTAGACGACTATTATTATTGTATATATTTGTTGTTTGTATTATGTTTTGCAAGACTGTATGTAGTATTAGGATTGAAAGGTTTGTATGCTCCTTACATACACTTCACCATCACTATCCTCACACACTATTTGGGCTCTATACCCAAGTCTTGAAAAACCATAGGGTAGAAAGGGGTTTTGATATTGTTATTGTGAGGCTTATGCTTCCCTAACAATCATTGACTCATCCGCTCAGGTTGTTACTGGAACTATGAGTTGCCATAGTGACTTTCATGTCCCTGTGATTTGACTAGTGGAAGTGAGTCTTTATCTTATTGGTAAAGGCAACCTGGGGACCATAATCTTTAGGGGTCTAGATCTATCCAAAAGCCAAACACTGTTAGAATGACCTCAGTTGGCCACTTTAAATAGGGTTGACCATGGAACCATCAAACATTAGGTTCCACCCTGCTAGGACACAAAGGAGCATACTTTTTCATCTTTTATTATACATCATGCATTCTTGTTATCATCATAAACATTACAACATGCATAATCATCCTTTTCTGCATAAATAATTCATATTTCAATCTTGCATGACATCTGCACTTTTCTCATTTAACATGTTTATTTAAGAAAAAAAATCCATATTTTAATATCACATGCTTTCTTTTCATGTAGCATACATTTTTTTCCTCTCTTTAAAGGATTTGTTGGTGGTGAAGGAATAAAATCGTGTTGGACAGTAAATGCTGAAGAAAAAAAATAACACACTAGTAATGTATCTAATTTGATATATTATCAAATTACATTTCTACCTTATAGGAAATTCTTCCTTCTGTGTGGACTGTAAAAAAAATAATATATATCAAGTTTTACAATGCTAGTATATTTTTTAACAAAGTATATTGTGGAATGATAATCCTCTATATTTTTGTCCACCGCATACCCTGTCTTATGGATAATATATCCTCTGAATAGGATATAAATTAAGTTCATTGCAGTCAAATACAGATGTTATTCCTTGCCATCAAAATTTCCTTTAAAGTCTTTGGTGTAAGCTATTACGACTTACAAACAAATTAAAATTTATAAAGTGCTAAGTTGCACAAAAAATGTAGTAAATGGCACAACCTAGGTCGTCTCTCAAGGAGGTTTCAATACTTAATTGTGAAAATTGAGGGTTTTGAACAATGGGAATTATAACAATGGAAATTAAAAGATAATAGCAATAATAGAGAAGGCACTAGTGCAAGGTATTCCTAGGATTGGAAATCAATTATCATTGACCAAATATTAAACCCATTGATGGTTATTAGTAATAAATTACTAGCAATTCTACTAGTGATCAATTGACATCTAGAATTTGACCAATACAAATAACTAATAAATGACAACTGCCAATCTATTTAGAAATCACATTGATTTAATGAGCCAATTGCTATAGCCTAACCGCCGATCAGAAAGTTAATTCAAATGTTCTCCCTCAAACATAAACTAATAGATCTACCAATTTATGCCCAAAGGGTTTCCCTAAACGACAACCGCCAATTTAGTTATTCCAATAAAGATTATAGCAATCACCATAATAATTAAAGGAATGGAAACTATAGAACATTAAGAAAACCAATGCATTCAATATAAACAAAGAGTCTCAAATGTCATCCCAATCCATCTGAAAATCCGTACACTAGTAAAGAAATCTACTCCTCCATCTCTGGAGGATTACAACAATGAAGATAAAAGAACCTGAAAATAATAGCAATGATCCTTGCCACAATCTCTAAGACAAAGCACCTTCACCAATGAAATCCTTAGAGAGAGAAGAGAGAAGGAGAAGAGAGAGATGTAAAGAGAGAATAATGGCTGCCTCAAAGTGAGCTCAAGACTGAATCAAAAACTAAGGTAAAAGTTTATCACTGTTCCTTAAATACTGCTCTCTAAAATACCCAAAACTGGGGCCCAAAAACAGGTTAAATGAGTTGTGCTGCATCATCGCACCAGCGCTGTAGCACTCATGAGCGTTGTGGCGCTTGGCTGTGAGCTACGCTAATGAACATCATTTTTCTAGGTTGATATTGAATTTAGCCTTGGCATTAGAAATAACAATTGTAGCCCTTTGAATAAGCTTTCCAACATCACCAAAATCACCTTGATCGGACATTTGTTGCTCCAGATATTGTAAAAATACTAACTGAAGGTTAAGTTGGACAGCATCAGAACATCAGCAACCTTTAATCTTGCAACCCGATTTTCACCAATATACTCTTAGAACTGGGTTTTGAGCTGAACATGAAAGTTGTAGAGGACTTCTTAAGCTTTCCAAAACATCTTTATTTGTCTTAATCCAATCCGTTATTCTTGGCAATTGCATTTGATCCAAAGCTTCTGTACTCGAGACCATACTCAAAGAGACAAGTCAAACACAATAGGATGTAATTACAAATTACCACAAAATCAACACAAGAGCCATCAATTTCTATCTGAATCACACAATGAAGAATAAATCAAAATCCTTATCAATTGTATCAACAACACATTAAAACTCATGTAAAAATCTAAGGTTTAGAAGTAAGATAAGTGGTACAAATGCCCCTTATCAGTCTTTATTTTCCATTTATTCATCCTTTCTTGCTCTTTGTGACTAAATAACACAGGATCCACAACCATTGGGCGCCCAAGGAAGACGGATACGGATCAAACTAGAGCTCGGACTAAGATGGCTAGTACGAGTATCACCCCCCGCAACAAATTAGAAAATATTTTTGTAACCAAATTACACAGAAAATATAGCCATAGTGTAATCTGGATCATCTCACGTGGAAGCAATGTGATTGATTCTAAAGAAATTGGGGGTTTTTAGAATTATTGGACAACAAATTAATTTGGGAAAAAATATGATGTAAAAATTACCTGCACAGAGATTCCTTCATATCAATAATTGTTCTATCACAAGTTCAAACAAATAAATTCATGGTGGTAACTATCTACGTAAATTGTGCTATCGTGCAATCGACGATGCAATTCTACTCAACAGTCATACGAGCATAATTCCGCTAAGGGTTCAACTATAAACCTATGTTAATTTAGTTATCAATTGCGGTAGCCTAAATCCTAACAGAGTTAATTCTGACCCCTTACCAAATGGAATTAATCAAATCAATTGACCTGATTCCCCAAAAGATGTTCAGACTATGCAAACAAACGAATACATAATCAACAACTCTTAAAACATAATCGCAACAATCATCGCAATAATATTTAAAAGATAAAGCAAAAGGGATAAAAAAACAACCACGAATTGAATTTAAAACTGGGAATCTCAAGAACAATTATGATCTTCAGTTGTCTCTGTGCGTGGTAAGAAAATTACTCCTCCATAGGAAGAGTATTACAAATGTAGAATGATGAAAATTGTAAATTGTAGTCCAGAATTTCTAGTCGAAAATTGACTAAGAACCCTAGCGTAGAAAGAGAGTGAGGAAGAGAGAAAGTTTCTGAAAAAAAAACTTAAAACTAGGTCACTGACTACCTCATAATACAAAGAAAGATAGAGTTTTATTTTTGAAACGTTGAGACAGCTACGAGAATGTCAACGAACACGAGAAATGAAAATCCACTTATGACCGCTATAGCGGTCTTAACTTTACTCACATACGCTGCTACCATGTTCTTCCTCTGGTGACCGCTATAGCGGTGTTTGACCGCTATAACAGTCTTAACAATGTTGATCTATGTCAAAATCATGTTATCAAAGCTCCTGAGCCATTTTCCTTGATTTGGTACCCAATGGGAATTCCTGTTACTCACAAATGCTCACACAAAAAGGATTAGAAGCACAAGTAATTTTCAAAATCATTCAAATTGGTGCTAATAATCATGAAATTACTTAACAATGCAAGATAAGGACAAAATGAAAACTAACCAATTAACCATCAATTAACTCTAATTCAATTGCAAATAGTTCAAAGTTAGGATGAAAAATGGGTGCATAAATGCAACCCATCTAAAAGGTGCTCTTACTTATTAGGAACCTTAGGATCCCCTTATATCGGGGCAATAGTAGGAGTAGCATATAAGGATTTCTCTGAGTTGATAGCTGGTGGAGAAAGGATCGAGAGCTTGGCTATGGCTGGCAAACTTCCCATGAACAACGAAGATACAAGAAAAAGTTTCCCACCTAGAAAGAAGGAGACAGAAGTGAATTATGTTCAAAGTCAGCAATCTTTCATCCTAAGGTATGCACCAACACGTCCACAACCCAAGATGCCATCATACCAAACCTCTATCCCTCCTTACCCATTTTAGCAAACCACCCTACTACAAACACTATCCCATATTCCCAGCCTCAAATTAATAACATACATAGGCCATATCAACCAACTCGCCCAACATATACCCCAACACCCCGACCAAATTTCCAAAACCAAAACCACAATTGATTCCCTAACCTTCCACCTTTCCCAAAGTTGTCCATTTCAAACACTGACCTTTTCCAAAGATTAATTGATGCTCATCTAATCACAGCATATCCTGTACGCCCATTAGAATCGCCATACCCAGTTTGGTACAATCCAAATCTTACTTGTAAATACCACATGGACATAGCAGGGTATTCCATTGAGGATTGTGAAGGATTCAAGACTACGGTAAGGAAACTAATTGCTTGTGGGAGGTTGGACCTTCAAGAAGATTCAAAGCCAGATATTGTTAATAACCCGATTCTAAATCACGAAGGAGGAGATCGGGTAAATACTTTGGAGGTAGAAGAGCCACTGATCAAAAAGGTTTTAAACCTTCAAATACCTATGGAGAAAATTTTCATTGGTTTAAAGAAGGCTGGTTACAACATAACAGTGCCTGTTCTCTCAATGAAGGAGAATGAGAAAGATGACATGAAGTTGAGCTGCATATACCACTCCAGAAGTTTCAGTCATGATATAAAAAGTTGTTGGGATTTTAAAGCTCGAGTACAAGAATTACTCAATCTGGGTGTGATTCAGGCAAAAAAGAGACTAATTTTTCCTGAGGAAATAAATGTGATTGAACACTTTGTGCTTCGAGTACTGCTACTTGATCCAGCTCCAAGACCGAAAAATGTAGTGATCACTATGAAAAAGCCGATGCCCTTTGGCTATGAGAATACACGTGCAATGCCTTGGAACTACGAAACCAAAGTGGAAACAAATAAAGACATAAGAGAAACCTCAAAGGCCCAAACAAGTAAAGTGGTAGCCAAGGTAAAAGGAATAATAAGAAGTGGAAGAGCCTATAGGCCCAAAGAACTGGAAAAAGGAAAATTTGTTGATGAAGGAGATGTTGGAGAGAAGAAAAAAGAAGAGGAGGAGGAAGAAGAGTTCCTTAAAATCATGAAACAAAGAGAATATGATATTTTGGAACAATTGAAAAAGACTCCTGGCAGAATATCCCTTTTGTCATTAATCAAATCATCTGAACCTCACCAAAAGGCAGTGCTAAAAGTCCTGAAGGAAACCTTTGTCAAGCCTGACACTTCGTTGGAGAACATGGTGAATATGGTGGATCCAGTGAAGCGTGTTAATATGATCACCTTTTCAGATGAAGAAATTGTGTCACGGACTAACCCACAAGCGCTGCATATAACCCTCAGATGTAAAGGCCACATAGTGCCCAAAGTCCTTATTGATGGAGGATCAGGGTTAAATGTGTTGTCGGTAGCAACTTTGAGTCAACTATCAATGAATTTTGATGATGTATCACCGTAAGTTATGGTTGTAAAGGCTTTCGATGGAGCTATAAAAAGCATTTTGGGGAAAGTGGTGTTGTTGCTAGAGATTGGCCCAAGCAGGTCGGAAATGTTATTCTAGGTGATGGAAATAAGCTCAGATTATAACATGCTATTGGGAAGACCATGGATTAATGGTGTTGGTGCTGTCCCCTCAACTTTGCATCAAAAGGTTAAGTATATTGAAAATGGATCGATTATTACAATCCATGGTGAAAGGGACATCATTATATCCAAATCGGTCTCACTGCCATATGTGGAGAATCTAGAGCCAGTAAACAATAATTTGTGGCATAGTTTGGAGTTAGTAAAGCCCAGACATGAAGGTAGTAACTCCCCATGCAAAATGTCAAACAAATAGTGGCTCAAATCATGGCTAAGAGTAGATATCTGAAGGGCAAAAGATTGGGACCACAGTTGCAAGGTATCAGAATACCTATACTAGTCTCCAAGAAGCCCAACAGATTCGGCTTGGGATATGAAGCATCATTAGAAGAAGAGATAGGGCATGGTTCTCCAATAGGAAAAATAAAAAGTAAAAATAAAAGAGATCCCACATTTGAAGGAGACATTTCCTGGTCTAGCTGATGTAATTACAGCTGGAGAAGTTCCCTCAACTTGCTATCACTTCACCATCAATGCCTTGGATGCCGAAACAACTAAAGGAAGCAATGAGATTCATGCTGCCAATAACAAGGAGATGCTAATGAATTGGATAGCTGAACCATTGATTGATGTTATTGCTTCAAAGTAATTATTTGGGATTGTATTAATTGTTTTTACTTTCATGTATTCTACTTTGAGACATTATTTGAATGAATTTGCATGATTATCTAGTGATTTTTACATTTTCTTCGTGTCTTCCATTCTCTTTGTTTCAACCTCTATTCTTTTGTTTCCTTTTTATCTTTGTCATCATTTTCTCAAACCATTAATTGACATTTTCCTATATAATTTGTGTTTTATCCACTATCTGTTTTCCCATTCCAACCCCGACAAATGCTTTCCAAGGACCTAAATATTACGAAAGGTTTGCTTTGAAAAGGACTTTGGATGCTTATCAATTGATTCTTTTGCTGCACTTGATTACGGTAATCATGAATCCGAGGATGATGAAGAAGCTATTAGGAAATTTTCAAATCTATTGGACCATATAAAAAAGGGGTTTGACTTAGACAATAAGGTGGTTGAGGTGATTAATATAGGCACTGAAGAAGAGAAGAATGAGCTGAAAATAGTGGAAAACCCTGAACGAACAAAAATGATTACGTTGTTTGAAGAATACTTGGATGTCTTTGTATGGTCCTACCCTGATATGTCAGGATTGGACCTAGAGATCGCTTTACACAAGATCCCTTTGTATCCAGAAGCTGAGCCAAAAAAATAGAAGTTGAGAAGAATGCGACCTGACATGTCTTTAAAAATAAAAGAGGGGGTGACTAAACAACTAGAGGCTGGATTTTTGGAGGTATCAAGACACACTGATTGGATGGCTAACATTGTTTTGGTGCCTAAGAAGGATGGAAAAGTTCGAATGTGTGTAGATTATCGAGATCTAAACAAAGCTATCCCGAAAGATGATTTTCCACTCCCTTACATTAATGTCCTTGTTGATAATACAACCAGAAGTCACCGATTTTCATTTATGGATGGATATTCTGGGTATAATCAGATTCCCATGGATATTCGTGATAAGGAAAAAACTACATTCATAACTCCGTGGGGAACATTTTGCTACACAGTCATGCCATTCAGGTTGAAGAATGCCGGTGCCACCTACCAACGTGCTATGGTTGCACTGTTCCATGACATGATACACAAGGAAATTGAAGTGTATATAGATAACATGGTCGCTAAGTCTGAAGAGGGAGAAAGTCACGTAGCAGTCCTGCGAAAACTGTTTGAAAGGCTCAGAAAATATAAATTGCGGTTGAATCCAAATAAATGCATCTTTGGAGCTTCTACAGAGAAATTGCTCGAATTCATTATCAGCAAAGAAGGGATAAAGGTGGATCCAGACAAGGTAAAGGCGATACAAGAAATGCCAGCTCCCCAAACTGAAAAGGACATGAAAAGTTTTCTTGGAAGGCTTAACTACATTGCTAGATTCATTTCCAATTTGACTAGTACTTGTGAGCCTATATTCAAGTTACTGCGAAAATATCAACCTGGATAATGGAATGAAGAATGCCAAGAAGCCTTTGACAAAATAAAGATTTATCTGATGAAACCTACAGTTTTGATCCCTCCTACACCAGGCCGTCCTTTAATACTGTATCTTACAGTGTTGCCCACTTCACTTGGGGCAATATGATGAATCCGAAAAGAAAGAACAGGCCATTTATTATTTGAGCAAGAAGTTCAATGAATGTGAATCCCGCTATTTGACGATTGAAAAGACCTGTTGTACATTTGTATAGGCTTCCAAGAGGTTGAGGCAGTACATGTTATACTACACCACTTAGTTAATTTCTCAAATGGATCCATTGAAATACATATTTGATAGTCCTCATGTGTCATTAAGAATTTCAAAATGGCAAGTGATGCTGTTTGAATTTGATGTCAAATATATTACTCAAAAGTCCATCAAGGGAAGTGCAATTTCTGATTATCTAGCTGAAAGCCCTATGAAGGGTGTACAGTCCACTATGCCTGAATTCCCTGATGGCGAGGTGTTGGCACTAGAAAGAGAAAATGAAGAAGAAGAGAATGTGTAGAAGATGTACTTTGATGAGGCTGCCAATATGAATGGATGTGGAATTGGAGCTGTTGTAGTGTCACCAGTTAGGAAACAATACCCAGTTTCTATCAAACTAGACTTTGAATGTACCAACAACATTGCAGAATATGAAGCATGTGCAAATGGTTTGCAAGTTGCAATTGACTTGGGAATCAAAGAATTGAAAGTCTTTGGAGACTCTGCACTCATAATCTACTAAGTTAATGGAGAATGGCGTACAAAGGATCCAAAATTAGTACCTTATTAGAAGTATTTGTCTTGACTAATCGAACACTTCGACGACACATCGTTCTCCTACTTAACTCGAGACAAGATCCAATTTGCAGATGCACTGGCAACTCTGGTTGTAATGACTAAATTGGAAGTCTACACCAATGTCCAACCCATCCATGTAGAAGTACAAAGTGAACCCATATACTGTGGCAACGTAGAGACTGAACCAGACGGTCAACCATGGTATCATGACATCAAGCAATATATTCAAAAAGGAGAATACCTAGCAGGTGCAAATGAGGTGGATAAAAAGACAATTCGAAGACTGGCTATAGCCTTTTTTCCTGAATGGTGAAGTCCTTTACAAGAGGAATTATGACACTACTCTCCTTAGATGTGTAGAACTCATGACTGAAGTCCATGAAGGGATCTGTGGAACTCATGCCAATAGGTATATGATGGCACGCAAAATCCTAAAGAGTGGATATTACTAGTCCACCATGGAGAGTGACTATATGAATTATGTTTGGAAGTGCCACAAATGCCAAGTATATGCAAACCGAATCAATGCTTCTCCAGTTTCATTACATAGCATGGCATCTCCTTGGCCTTTCTCAATGTGGGGCATGGATGTTATCGACCCGATTAATCCCAAAGCATCCAATGGTCATCATTTCATCTTGGTAACAATAGACTATTTCACTAAATGGGTGGAAGCTACTTCATATGCCAATATCACACAGAGGGTGTTATTTAGATTCATCAAAAGAGACATTATTTGCAGATATAGGATTCCAGAAAGGATCATCACAGACAATGCTCCCAACCTCATGCCGAGGTTCAAAAATTCTTTGAGACTTTCAAGATCAAGCATCATAACTCAGCTCCTTATAGGCCTCAAATGAATGGTGCGGTTGAAGCTGCAAATAAGAATATCAAGAAAATCATTGCCAAAATGGTGGTGAATTACAAAGACTAGCATGAAATGCTGCCATATGCTTTGCATGCGTATCGTACCAACATATGGTCAAGCATAGGAACAACTCCCTTCCCATTGGTTTATGGAATAAAAGTTGTATCCCCTATAGAGGTTGAAATCCTTTCGCTTAGGGTTTTAATAGAGGCTGAGTTGGAAAAATCTAAATGGGTGAAAGCTCGATATGAGCAGTTAAACATGATCAAAGAAAAAAGGCTTGCAGCTATTTGTCATGGCCAATTGTATCAAAGCAAAATAGCTAAGGCTTTTAATAAGAAAGTCTTCCTTAGAGATTTTCATCCAGGAGATTTGGTTTTGAAGAAAATTCTCCCTAATCAAGAGGACACACGAGGAAAGTGGACTCCAAGTTATGAGGGTCCTTATATAAAACTCTATTTATTTAGAAAGCTCACGTATGCCTCCGTTGAATTTATTTTTATTACCCTGGTGCAATGGTGCATCGCTAAATGCAATGTGTTCTTGCTTTTTTCTTTAATGTCCTCGATTGTTATAAAGTGTAACTTTATTTATGGAAATATCAATATGGCTAGTTTTGCAATTGCCCGTTATGATCAAAGATTTATTGCATGTTAGGTATTCTTTCTATTGCTATATAAGCACCCAGTTAATTCTTCATCATTTTCTCATACCACTATTTTCCTTCATGGATTCATTTACTTCTTTCACATTCCCGTACTGGGGCATCTACAGGCACTGGATCCATTGTCGAAGATGATGAGGTCCGCAAACGAGTTCACCTGCTCAACGCAAAACTTCATCGTATGCAAAAGAAGGATGCAGAAAGATAGTGCCAGTTTTTGGAGATGCAAAAGAAAGTGGAGGACAAGGAAAAGGTCATAGACACGAAGATAAAGAAGCACATGGTATCTTTGTGGAAGAAAATACAGACAGGCTCATCCGCACAGCCAGACACTGATGATGATGAGGGTGGTGGTGATAATGATGCTGACGATGATGCTGTTGACTTCTTTTGATTTTAGTTATTGTTTTTTCTTTCTTTGTTATATGTTGAATTTTTATCTTTGTGTCTATACACTTTTTGACACTTTTATCTATTTTGTATTTCGAAGTAAAATTTGTTGTGTTTGTTATTCATTGGAAATTTTTTATAATTTTTTATTATTAAATATATTTATAATTAGCTTTAAATAAAAAATAAATTTCTAAATGATCAGGTAACACACAAATAATTGAATGGTCATTAAAATAAATTTTAGTTACCAATGGATTTTTCCATCGGTAAGTTAACGAAAAAATAAAAAAATTTCATTTCTGATGGATTTCTTCATTGGTAAACTAAAAAAAAAATAAAAATTATGATTATTGATGGATTTTACCATCAATAAAGAAAAAATAAAAAAATAATTTTTTTTAAATCTATAATTACCTACAAAAAATTTTGTCTGTAAACAAAAAATATAAAAAAAATTTAAAATTTTAATTACCGACGGATTTTTATGTTGGTAACATAAATCAATAAAAAATAAAAAAATTATAATTACTGACGAAAAAATCCATTGGTAAAGTAAAAAATAAAAAAAATTAAAATTTATATTTACCGACGGAAAAATCTGTCAAAAATAGTAGGAAATTCGTCGATAATTTGAAAAAGTTGACGAATTTCCTGGCGAATTTTTCAGCTTATTATGGACGGATTTTTTTTAACAAAATCCATCAGTAATTCCGTTCGATAATAGTTTTAGACGGATTTTTTCGGTCGATAATTATTTCCGATTATGTTATTTTTGATGGTGAAAATCCATTGGAAAAAAAATTCCATCGGTGATGGTAAAAATCTGTTAGTAAAATCCGTCAGTAACAATATTTTTTCTAGTAGTGAGGAAAGGAATCGTGGAGCTCAAGGAGGAGCAGGGATGGAAGGCAGAGGCTACGGTGGAGGCTCCAAGCGGCAGTGGCGATTCCCTATTTCTGCTTCCTTTTTTTTTTTGGTTTAGTTTCTGTTCCCTTTTTTTTTTCAGCTTCTCTTTCTTGAACAATAAAATTTAGATCTATGTTTGGTTCTAAAGTGGCATTGAGATTTTTGTAAATTGAGATGTACTGCTAATGATGATGGTTTTTGATTTGATCTATATTTGTCTATGATTTTTGTGGATATTGTGGATGATGTGATTTGATTTATGTTTCTGTTGATTTTTGATGCTGTTGGTTTATTTTTGTGGATGTTGTTGATTTGATTTGTATTTTACCTATAAGGGAAATAGTAAGATATCATGACTAAATTGAAAATTAGATGTGGCTATAAGAAAATCATACATAACTTATAAATGAATTTATAAATATAAATTAACATCAAGTTGTATTAAGATTATTTTTAGAATAGGAAGTTGTATTAAGACTTTATTTATTAAGTATGTATGAAAAATATAATCTATAAAACATAATGGTTAAATTTGTCATTTATAGTAATATAATTTGCTAAATAATTTTTTGTTTTATTAGTTTTAAAAGTTAGTTTTTTAAAAAATTATCCAAACAAGTTTTCTATTTTTTACCATTATAAAACTGTTTTTGAAATTAAATTATCAAACAAGTTTTTTTTTGTTTTTAAAAATTGAACTTAAACTTATTTTCTAAAATAGTTTTACAAAATTTAAGAACAAAAACACTTCCAAACAATCCTCTATTTTCTCCAATGCACTATATTGATATATCCCCACAATAAAATAGGATAATTATGTAACTCCATCTTCACTTCTCTTCACTTCATTTTATTTCAATTTACTCTGCTCCTCTACTTATCATGAATCCAAACGTAACATATGTGTTTATGTGTCTTCGTATATGATCTAGTTGCTCACTATGTGCACTTCATATTACACTAGAAGTTTCAACAAATTTCAAAATTAACAACCAACTAAAAATAATCCCCAATAATTGTATTAAAAGTTCCGATTCATCACCAAAAAAAAAAAAGACACTAATTAATAACGATAACAACAACAAAAAAGTAATGTTATTGATTTTTTCTTTTTCAAAAAAGAACCTCATTAATTTTGAATTGTATGGTTCGCATCAATTCCTTCATTATTTGCCGCTACAATAGTGGAGACCCCCTTCTGGTCCAGTGAGCATAACTCTCAACTAGCCCACCATAAATTAGTGACGTATGTAGGTTCCACTAACATGGGATTTTAATTGTCGATTGCTCCTTATTCTGCTCATGATTTCCTGTGTGACCCTCGTCCTTATCCAGCCTTTCCAATGGTTTTGCTCTCACGGTTGAGTTATTCACTTATTTGTACTCATGGTGACCATGCTAAGTCACACTCCATCCACATTAGATAGGGAGTAGATCTCATTTAAATATGAGTCGACACGGTATCCTATAATCTATGAGTACAATATAATCTATGAGTACAATTTACATTTCTAATTGTATACACTGCTTAGTCTATCAGTATATACAGTCCATATTTCGTGTGAGGAGTTGGACGTAAAAGTGTATGTCTGCGTTTCCATAGCACGTCAACACCAGGTAGTGGAGCTATGGTCCCATCTCCACCGTTAATTCAAGTTCATGAAGAGAGTTCAGCCAAAGATTTAGCCTATTAAGTAGGAAAGCTTTACCATGTGCTACGTATCACATTGAACTTACTTGATGTAGGACTCATAATAAATATAAGAGTAAATTATTATACTATCAGGTTTTAAAAGGTGGCACTCCACATTATTAATTCACAAAATCTACACTCCACCCATTTGGCTAAATATGTCTTTCACTTATTGTATTAGCTATAATAAGATGAACTATATCATACATTAAGCTCTTCTTTATTTTTTGGTGCTTGCAATGTACTATGTGAACTTATATATCAATCACAACCACATTTATATATCAAAAAATGATGAATAATTCAATCAAGTCTAAAGAGGTTGGATTATGCAGTTTATGCTAATTAGATTTAAATATTTAATATCTCTTTCCTAATTTTTTAATATGTTTTTGAAATAAAAATATTTTTTAAATAATAAATTTAAAATTATATAAAGAATTAAAATTAACTGTAGTAATTAAAAATTTCATAATAAATATAAATAATAATTAACAGTTAAATAAATATTTAGAATAATTTTAATAAACAAAGATAAATAATATAATTAATTAGCAAAATTTATAATATTTGATAACTAATGAAATAACAAAAAAGATTTCATATAAAATATATATATGTGACAAAATAAAAAATATTTAAAATAGTTGTTAAAATCAATATTTTAATTATCATATTTTTTAATCCGTCTATAAATGATTAATAAAACTTATAAGTTTGATTTTTTTTTCATTCATTACGTGAATATACAAAATTACCGAAATATATTTAAAATAATGAAAGTTAATACATTATTATTTTTAATTATATTATTAAAAGAGTTTAATTGTGATGCACAGATAGTGTAAAATAGTTTTACACTGTCATCCAATCAAAACATTTAGTTTGGACAACTTTTCAAGTAGTGGATATAGAAGTCAACTATTATGGCTTATGTGACAATACATGATTAGATGATTATGTAAAAAAGTTATACACTGTCATCAGTACATGGCAATTAAATCCTTATTGAAAATAAAATGTTCAAAAATAAAATTAAAATAAAATTATAAAAGTTTAATTTTGACACATTATTAGCATGAAAAACTTTCTCACTATCATTCAACTAAATCATTTCATCAAGATAATTTTTTTAGTGGATATGAGAGTTAATCATATGTTTATATTGATTGACATGACAATAAATGTAATTTGATGATAATGAAAAACCATTTTACACTATTAGTGTAACAAAATTAATTTTACAAAATAATATTTTCCGTAATTTTTGAAGTATGAAATCAAAATTAACTATTATTATTTGAATATTTATATTTAATTGTAATCATTATACATATTCATTAATTTTGAATATATAAATTGTAATTTATGTTACATGTGATTTATTGTTCAATTAATTATTTTTTAATAATTATATTTTCAATTATAAAATATAAAAAATAAAAAATATGTAATATTTTGTTTTTCTTGCAAGTTTTAATAGTTTCTATTTGTATTTTTATTATAATTTGTAAAAGTGAAATAGAAAACATATCAAAGTAATAACTTTTAACAACATTTTACCTATAATTTTAAAAATATGATAATTAAAACTCAGATTATAAAATTTTTGGATATTTCAATTTTATTAAACATAATTATATTTTCCTTAAATATCATTTATTGTGTAATATTATTTATTTGTCATGTATTAATTATTTTTGAAAATGAATTGTTTCTTATTTATATATTTAAATATTTTCAATTGTTATATATTATTTATTTGAAATAAAAATATTAATTATTATTTTTTAATTAAAATTATTAGTATTAATTTCCAATATTTATTTTTTAACATTACTTTTTAGTTTAATTTCTGTGTTTTGATAGTATAAAATGATTTTATATTATTGACCAATAAAAATTTAAGAAAATATTAAATCATGATAGAAATTTATCAATTAATACTTATTTTATATTGTCAGTATATTGAAATTAAATTCATTATTTATTTTATAATATTTTTTATTTAATAATATAAAAAAAATTAGATAATGAAAAAGTGGTTATGATATGTAAACTTTTACAAAATATATTATTTGCACCAACAATAAATAAGAGTATAATTTATAGTATTTTTAATTTATCATATTATGTGTAATACAACATCTAAACATTCCCTTAATAAATGGGGTTGAGTGTAGGTTTTATAAACTATAGTGAAATGTTATTTCTTAATATCTAAGGGGGTTAAGCATATATATGAAGCTAAAATGCAATCACATAACAAAATATATACAAAGACTTCCCTCTTCAACTATTTTACTAAAAAAAAATTGAGTATTTTCAACAATTAAGTGTTAATAGAACTATTATCAAGAAAAATAATTTTAATATAAAATAATCATTGAAAATACTTATAAATTTTTCTTGAAATATAATGAAATCAGTAAAAGCTTATTATAAGTATTTTTAACAGTCATTTTATGTCAAAATTACTTTTCTTGACAATACTTTTACTATTAACACTTTCATCCCCTATTTGATACATAGGACAAGACATGATTGTATAAGTTAATAGTATAAAACTCATTTTTATCACATATATTAGTATAATATTGTAGAGTCCAATTGTTTTTATCTTATAACTATGGGATTAAGTTATCAAATATCAAGAGATATGATTAAGTTATACTATAATTATAGTATTATTTTTGTTAGTCAATCCCAAATTAACGCTAACTTACTCTTTTGCGTCAATGTCCGCCCCCATGCCTGTTGGTCGCCATCTACCACCCCACCATCAGTCACCACCTGCCACTTGCCACTGTTGTCCACCACTAGTCGCTGCCGGTCATATGGCGCACCAAACACTTGATAGGATAAAAAGTTATACAATGAATTCATTATATTATACTATCAGACCTTATATTATCATATCTAGTACTATCAAACCTTATCTCATACGATACATCAAACATAGCCTCAATGTTCATGTTTAAATTATTGAAAATAATCATTTTTCTAGTAATGTTGGCCAAAAGTTATTGAAATAGTTCCAATATAGTATGTTGGTATATATATATATATATATATATATATATATATATATATCAGATATTAAAGCTTTTAAAAGGTATATAAGGCATTTCAAGTAGAGATGTCAAAACGGGTTAACCCTGTCCGATTGATCCGTCAAACGCGCCATTTTTTGCGGGCTAGGTTGAAGTTTTGAGCCTGCAAAAAAATTTCAACCCGCCTAACCCGCCCTACTTAACCCATGGGTTTAGACGGGTTGGGGGCGGGCTTAGCCCGTGGGCCTAGTCTTTTTTTTTTCTAAGAAAAAATTTATAATTTATCGATAAAAAAAAACATGTGACCCAAAAAAGAAAAAAAAATTAAGAAATATGTATAATCACGAATACAGTAACATTATACAATTGACACTATTCACTCAAAGTTAAAACTTAAAAATAAAATAGTCTCATAACTCACAAATAACACTAGTAATAATAATATTTTTTAATCTAAGTTAATATACAGTTGTTATGGACCTTGAAAAATTAGGTATATATAAATAAAAAATATTACTTAAAAAAAATTTTAAATTATTTTATTTTTTGATAGGATGGCACAACTCACAAAGACGCTACTAAAGCGGGTTGAAATTGACTATTCCAGCCATTTTATTTTGGCAGGCCGGCCCCCCCACCCCATTTTTTGCGGGCTTTTGGCGGGGCGGGCCTAAACAGGGCAAGCCGGCCCATTTTGACACCCCTAATTTCAAGCCCCATTGTGAAACCTAGCTATATATAATATAATCTATTACACATATAAAGGGAATTCCCCTCTTAAACTGATTTTGGTGTCCAAAATTTAGAATTCCTAAAATGCCATTATATTCTAATTGTGTTTTGGCCTTTTATGCATTCTATTAATTTGCATAACAAGGACAAATTTGTATTTCTGTTTGATACAAAGGTTAGAGAATGATAGTTGAAAAGAATGATGGGTGGTTTTTTTCTCAATTAAAAAAAAAATTATAGTAACCGTGGAAGTTTGTATGAGAGGTTTCAATTTCCTCTCTCTCATCAAATGGTATTCCCCTTCTTCACAATCAAACCATTTTTTTATCAACACAATCAAACTTTCACCACAATTACATTCCCAAACATTTTGATGAAACCTTCCGCTGCTTATATGCATGGTGGTACCTATCTACCTTGCCCTTGCATGCTTCTCCAGCCTGTGCAAGGGCCTTTTGTGCTCTGCTACAGTGTTTCAAGTTTACTGGTACGTATCTTCAACCAATTACGGTATGACACAGTCTCATTCTTTTCTTGGTTTATCATTTTATCGTTGTATTATTATTTCTTAATTTTAGCTTTTTCCACCAACCACTTGTGATTTTAAGATTATACCACTTATGCATTCTTCTAGCTCTGAGGAATTCCAGTTTTTCAGTGGAGACATTACAAAGAACTTGTACCTACTACATGCTCATGTTTTGTGCATTTATAGGTTGTCTTATATGATTGTTTGGTACCTACTACATGCTCATATTTTGTGCATTTATAGGTTGTCTTATATGAGATTGTGACAATTTTTTGGGCAATTGATGAAATACATTTTTGAATGCTGAAATTGAAATTGGAATATAGAATTACAATTGAAAATGCCTCAGAATTTTAAATTTTGTGTTTGATTTTACTACAGAATTGTAACATGATTATTGGGAAATAAATAACAAATAAAGAATTATATAGAATTTAATGAGGAGAGAAATGTTAGGGCATGCAGATATATTAGGGTCACTATTTTAATTACTTTTATATAATTATAGTCATAAGAAAATGAAAAATATTATGCATAAATAGTTAAAATAATGGAGCTTCATAGACACAATACGTAAATTAATTTTGTGCATAGTATATTAGTGTATACATCTCTTTATGTTGGATTAGTGGTCAAATTATATTAGATACGACTGTTAGTGAAAATTTTTACGTGACTTAGTTATGTGTGAATTTTTTCCACTAATTAAGAAAGTAAGACTTAGATGAAACACCCTCAAAATTTATATATTTATAATAAATAACATTTGACATAAGGGGATTTATTCCCAGTTAAAATAACGATGATATATAAAATACAGCTTCACAAAATAGCAGAATCTTACTTTAGCTAATTGATCATATTACAAAAAAGGTAAAAGTTATATCTAATTCGTAGTTTTGTATCAAAAATTTTAAAAAGTGACTTGATGGGCACCAAGTGTCCGTCAAGATCCTAGTATAATATGATAGAAACCCCAGCAGCTGGTTTTTAAAACTTCAATGAACTTATTTAACCATGCAATGTCACTTATAAATTATTAGTTCAGCTAGGATTATTTAATTTATACAACCATTATGGAAAGGGTTCACTACAAGAATTTGACCTAAATCAATACTTATTTTTAGAACATATGAAAAGTTTTATTTTTTATACACATAGACAATACTTTTTTTAAATGTATTATCTTTAATATCTAAAAAATATTATCTTCTCTACTCAAAAATGTTATTTTAAACAATTAATCATACTTACTATAGCAACACTATGAAAAGTGATACATTAACTTAAAAATGTATCATTTTATTAAAAAATATTGCCTTTAATAATTTGCTACCTATAATATAGCAACTCGACAAAAAGTAATGTCCTAACTTAAAAAAATATAGCATTTGTTATATCGAAAGTAACACATTTAAAAAAAATATTGACTATGTGCATATAAGCAACACCTTTTATGTGTACTTATAACTAAGTATTTTTTTGGATATAAATTTTTTTGTAGTGGTTGAACGCTTAAGAAAATTCAAATGAGTGGTGTGAAGACTTCTTATCCGCTTCTTAGAAACTTTTTTGCGGTAAATTCAGTCATAAACGGCAAAAGTATGTATGTACACCGCTGGAGATGCAAGATATTAGTTTTCAAGCTAGATAATTTATTATTTTTATATTAAAAGTGTAAGTACTTAGATAAAGAAAAGAAATAGTCTAACAAAATCAATTATAAAATTTAAATTTCACCATTTTAATACTATTTTTCAATATTAAAAAACACATTTCAATACATTCTTTTTATTTTTATTTTTATTTTTATTTTTTTCCTAATCAAGAAAACTGTATAAAAGTTGTAGAATTTTTTTCGTGTAGAAACATCAATTTCTGATTAAAAGGTAGTTGATTGACAAATAACTTACACTAGGCCAGTAAGCTTGAAATAGAAAGTTAATCTTTGAAATTGAGAACACGAATATAAGAATAATAAGTTTTTTCGTGTGAAAATTTCATCTATAAATATTTCGTCTGTAAATGCTTTTGCTTCAGAAATCGTAAATGTAGCCCAGTCATTACTGCTTACAAAAATTGAGTAAAATATGAATTTAAAAATGAAACCACCGCAAATCTTAAGACAAAAAAGAAGCACTAGGAAAGTTGACCCAGATATACAAGGCAGTTGTAACCAAAAAAGATAGACAAGGCAGTGCTTGATATATAATGTCCTTGTACTTACTCAAGCATGTTGCGCAATTAGATTTATCTTTAGTGATTTCTTGAATTTTCTCTTTATGGTTAATATATAAATATAATATTTTATGAATACATTTACCTTTGTATTCTTAAATTTTGATCACATAGCATCACCTTATAATTGAAGCGAAGTTCTAGTAATATTATGTTCCCTGTCCTTTTAGTACTAGACGTACTTGTGAGGGCAAATTGTACAACAACCGCCGACAGCTGTAGTTAGAATTAAGCTCTTGCAAGGCTTAATAGTCAACATTCAAAAGGATTGTGGTGGCCAATGAGAAATTTGTAGTGGCCAAGAAGAAAACTAATAATAATAATAATAATGAAATTGACAATGGCTCTACCTCTTTGTCCTGATGGGTAAAGAAATCAAAATAGACCACTTAATGAAAAATGTCCGCAAAAATTTTCTGATTTGCTACTAAACATGTCATTCCCTTAACATGAGAAACTCTATGCAGCAAACCAATGAAAGCTTGAGATACCGTTATTTAAAATATATAGTAATTATCTGATAGAAAAGTTCATGCCAAAGTTTTATAATTGTTGATGCGAGACGTGATATAAGTTTACCATAGACCAAATAAATTTTACTGCTTCAAATTTTAAGTGCGAATGATAAAATCATAAAATCCAAATAATTAAAAATAAATTATGTGTGAACAATATAAATGAAAGATACATGCATATGTGCTGTCTTAAGCTTTTGATCAATTAAGGGGTGTCAAATACAATAAGGTGTTGGTTGGATTGGACAGAACGGTGAGTCCATTAAATATGTGTTTTTGAATTCAATTCCCATATCTACGTGTATATGAAAAAAATAAAAAAAATTATTGAAATGTGTCTCCGCTTAGGCACTAACAATATCACGAGAGATTAGCCTCTCATATACTAAATGAGAGATTGTTGAGAAATAAATTAAAGAATAAATATTTATCATCTTTAAAATTATATGCATAAGTCATTTTAGCTACTAAAATTTAAAAATTAGCTTTGTTGAAGTGTCGCATTAATTGACATGTTATTAAAGATTGACATCCTATTTAGTCTTTACTGATGTTTTAAATTACGGATCGCGCACCATGTCATATGGCTACAATATTATGGTTGTGGTCTTCGCCACAATAGTATTGAACCTCAATTATGATATGATACAAAATTATATAAATTGACTGCAATGTAATTACAAATTGGGATCGCATCAGAATCGCAATAAACTACAATGGGCCGCATCAAAGCTACACCAGGCCATAACAAATTCCATTTCAAGTCTCAAACATGCAAAAATTTCAATCTACATGAGCCACAGTCGCCATGACAACCGCATCCACCATGCATTTGCAATTTGAAACATTGGTCTCTACCATTCACATTGTATAAAGATAACCATAATGAAAGACTATGATATAAATTTTACATGTAACTAATATTATTAATATATTTGACATATACTAACAATTTAAACCTATTATTTAATCATGTAATTTTTTAGATCAAGTAGGAGGTTGATCCGTCGGTAACATGTTATTTTCATTATCCATTATTAGTGCATATCATTATCTACTTTTTGCTCCGTGGGCCGCTCTTAATATTGGTATTAGAGTGACTCACTACATACTAAAATTGGTTACTGTTGTTCTTCTCATTATTGGTGGTCAGTATCATTAGCATTTATTATATTACTTTTAACACTTTTCACGTCTTCAATCATTATTATAAATAGCAAACACCTTCCTCTCAAATTCATCAACACAAGTTGTTCTCCAGCATGATGGATAAAACCCCACGGTGTGATGGAATCAGAACACAAAAATTAGTGATAACCCTTTTCCTTTTAGGATATGCACTGACAAGGGTCACCAATATGTCAGAAGCAGCCGGAGATGGTTACCCGGAGCATGCTCACTATGATTGCAGTCTTACCAGATATCCTAATCTATGTGTTAAAACCTTGATGGAATTGCGTCCAGGGAATCAACATGCTGATATCATTTCAGCTCTTGTTAACAAAACCATATTTGAAACCAATTTGCCAGGTTCATATTTTGCTGCATTCGAGGCCCAGGATGCTCAACAATCCCGTTCTGTCACAGGTAATTAATATATCTATTTATCCATCTTCATTTGCGCATCGATAGCACTGCATTTTGTTTTTCTTTTCTTGGTACTAAATATGACAAAAGTAATTTTATTTTTGATATCATGCATTTTTGGCTAATTTTATTTTTGATATCAGGTACGTTTGGCTATGCATGGAATTCATGAAAACAAACAATATTAATGTTCTTCCCAGGAAAAGTGGTATTCATGTATTCTTTTCTATTACATAATTTACTATTTCTCCTTTTTAATAATAAGAGAGGGTTTTTCTAATTAGTAATCTTAAAATACTTGTTAATTAATGATTTCAAAAAGGTAAATTTTGTATTGAGAAGTATGTTTTTCAAATTTTCAAAGTGTGAGGACCGTCAGTAATTAAAAGTTTATGGTATTCCTGTTTTGAAATTATTAACCACTTATTATAAAAATTCATAAGATATATGAAATGCATTTTTAATACATATTTTATCTTCTTTTTCTTAGATAAGTATTGTACGAGCCAAACTGCAAGTGTAAAAAAAAAGAAATGGTGTTCACTATTCATTTTCCCTTCCTTAATTTGCAATTATTGAGGAATTGCTTTTATAATAAGGTAATGTTATGTATACGTCTTTAGCTTTATATACCATTTTTACGCGTAAGTTTTTTTTCCTCTAAATAATAAAACAAGATAAACATATTTTTCATTACATATGCATGCTCTCTTCTCTATCATTGAGGTGTATTGCGTGCGGTATTGTTATTTTAACATCTAAAAATGAGTATTCAATTGAGATGCGCACTCTATTACTATTAAATATGATGAATTGGTAGAAAAAGTGGAGGCCACTGTCATATTAAATGGTGATAGAGTGGGTCTGCTAATTAGATACCAACTTTTGGGTGTTAAAATAATGTTCGATTTATTACATGTAAATGTGCCAAAAAAAAAGTAATAAAGAAATATAATTTCCAAATATATTTTACAACTCAACTCAAATTTCAACATACTCAACCCAGGTGACTGAGGACATATTTGTCTATAAAGAAATTATTTTGACACTTACATGGGTGTAAATATCGATGTGGGTCCTATGTAATGTGAGATGAGTGATGAAAAAAGAATAAATTAGAAAAAAAAATAAATGTTGTGACTCATATATATTGTGTGTGAAGTATTTGGGTATTTGAGAAGATTAATTGTTAAAATAGCAAAACACTTCTCTATATACCAGGTAACTAATTGAGTTCATCCCCTTTCATTATTCTGACTTTTTGGTGGCAATTAACACACAGGTTACTGCGATATAATTGGTAACTAATTGACTTCATCCCCTTTCATTATTCTTACTTTTTTTTATGGCAATTAACTCGCAGCAGGTTACTGCGAAGAGCTAATGGGCATGTCACTGAAGAGGCTTGACCAATCGCTGAAAGCACTGAAAGCCCCAAGAAAAAACAAGAACGACATCCAAACATGGCTAAGTGCATCTATAACTTTCCAGCAAACTTGTAAAGACTATGCAGATGCACGCAGCTCTAAACTCCCTGCGGCAGGTGGCCTCATGGAAAGGATGTCGAACAAGATGGACTATCTTTCTGCATTGGGAAGCAACGCATTAGCTCTTGTCAACACGATCACCAGCACAACGAGACACGGCCACGAAGGTGGTGGCCGTGAAAAGGAACAGGAAATTCCCCAATGGGTATCAGCCAAAGCAAGAAGACTGCTTCAGGGAGCCACCATAGAAGCAAATGCCGTAGTTGCACAAGATGGTTCAGGAGACTACAAGACGGTTTCTGAGGCAATTAAGGCAGCATCAGGGAACCGGTTTGTGATTTATGTTAAGGAAGGGGTTTATAAGGAGAAGATTCGGACTAATAAGGACGGTATCACCTTGATTGGAGATGGCAAATATTCTACTGTCATTGCTTGGGATGACAGCCATGCCAATGGAAAAAGCATGCCTGACTCGGCCACATTCAGTTAGTTCTCTTCATTCATTTATCTCCTAATCTCCTCTCTCTTTTTTTCTTTCCCCATACACTCATCTAATAAAGCGATATAGATTTTAAGAAATACTTATGCACACCGAATTTAAAAGATAACATTTGTTATGATCTGTTTATTAATTGGCACATAATTTTTATGAGTCATTATTGTCTCTCATTTTCTCTATATTTTTAATACAATAACTGATTTCTCAATTAATAAATAAAACAGTGCAAATATTTTATTTTACTCTAAGAGCACCAAGAATTTCTCTATAGCTTCTACATTTAGTTTTGTCCTTAACTCTAAACTGAAGAGTTTATTTTTTTTTTCATAGTTTATTTGTTTTTATTCTATTAATTCTTATATTTCAAACTTTTTGAAAAAAAATGTGAAAACAATATAATTTTATTTTTTGTTTTTTCTGTTTTAATTATTTCGTTCACAAAAGTATGGGAAAATAGAAAATAAATTGAAAATGAAAATGAAAATAAAAATAATTTAGCTTTCTGACTAAATGTAACTCATAAACTGACTTAGTGCAAGCCGCTTGCACTTTTCATGAGAGGTGATATATACTAGAATTTTCATGAGAGGGTTATATCGTTTAATTAGTGACTCGGAAACAGGTAAGTTTCGAAGTGCATGGCCTATCACAATTCCAATTCTTTTTGTTATATTTTAATCCTTACTTATAAAGCTTAGGAAGGCTTTGTTTGGTTGGCGTAAAACATGTAGCTCATTGACTAAAAGTTTTACTCTATTTTTATCACAATCGTCATATTTTAAGGATGATGTGATTAGTTAAGGAATAAAAATAAGGGTAAAAACTATATAATTGAACTTCATGTTATTCTCCAACTAAACATACCTTAAATATGAAACTTTTGCCTTACAAAGATACAAGTCTAATAACCCGTGACTCTCTATTTACAAATGTATTAAATTAAAACTAAAATAATTCCTTAAATTTTTTTTTCACACTAATTTTGTTATTCTGAAAGTAATTTAACGCAAGATTTGACGTGCTTAAGTATCTAGTAGCATATTCTGTTTTTCAGACATTAAACCTTTTTCCTGATACAGAAAAGAATTGTCATCGATCGCTAAGTAACCTTTCACTTATTTAGTTGTTCGGCCATTGCTATCCTCTTTTATGCACTCAGCCACAACGATAGCAAGGAATTCAGACCAATCAAACTCTGAGCTCATTAATTTTATCTATGCATGTCTCTAATCACTCTAGAACGTTTACTTCTTATATTATTTTAATTAGAGCATTGTATATGATACTAAACAACCAATTAGAAGAAATTCTCGACTGGATCTTAATATCAAAGTGAATTAGTGACATGCATCGACAAAATTAATGAACTCAGAATTTGATTGGTCTGAATTCCTTGCTATCGATATGGCTGAGTGCGTAAAAGATGATAGCAATTGCGGACGAACTGAAAAAATGCAAGTATTTTCATGAATTTAATTTTGTAAAATTTTTACTTTATTACTGAATCAAATTTTCCACATGCATGATTTTTAAAATAGTGAAATGAGAATTAAACATGTTTTGTTGATATGCGAATATATAATTAAATAATAATATATAAAAAATTATATTGTTAGTATATTAAAGTTAAACTCTAATTTCATTATGAGTAATAATTTATTATCATAACAATCAATTTTATAATTCTTTTAATTTAAAATTTTATTGACAATAACATGAGTTATAATTTATACCATATTAAATAACTATTTAACAGATATAGATGATATTTTAAATTATGATTTTTTAGACGCATCAATTAAGAGAATTTATGATTTTTCTTTCGTTAATTAGAGTGCGATGATTTAAGTTGAAGAGTCTTGTATGTGGGTGTTCATGTCATATGGAATGTACGCCCGTCTTTTTCCATGAAATAAAATTCTATTCAACAACTCACATGGATGAACTTTTCCAATATGCGCACTATTTATTTGTTCATATATAGAAACAGTATAAGACGAACACAATAGATGAATGAGGCCAATTTTAGATTGGGGCATGGCGGGTCCATCAATAACTTCTACTGTTTATTTACCTTTGAAAAAGTAGGTTTTAGTGCAATCAAGAAAGGGACATGCATATACTTCTGACCTTTTACCTAATTAAGTTAGCGATATGTGAAGTTTAATGGACCGTCATTAATGAATCAAATAATTTGGAACAATGAAGTATTGGTATATATTTTTATTTTTTTCGTTTCTATGTGTAACCACCTTCAATTTCAATGATTGATCCGTGAGATGAGACTGTAGTAATTGATTGATTTAATGTATTTTTTTGAAGAATTTTGTGCTTCCTACATTATTAAGTGATCAGTTAACTTCTCTATAACAAGGACAACAAAAAAATCGGTTCACAATTTAAGATTATAACAAAATCCACATTTTATTATTTCTTTTCCATGTGCACCTTTTCTCACGGAAACTATTTTAATTAGACACACTCAAGATAAAGTGACTAGTGTTTATAAGTAAGTATATATTGAAAAACAATGATCGTATATTAAAAAAAAATGGAGTTTACTTGATCTCATGAATGTCTCTAAATATAATACATTAAAATTAAAGAAATGATATTTTGATACTTATATGGATGTAGATATTTATGTGGATTTCATATAATGTGAGAGAAATAATAAAAAGAGAATAAATTGAAAAAAAATGGTGGAAGCTATATATATAATATATATATATATTGTGAGTGAATCAGGAGTGTTGAAATAGTAAACTCCTTAAAATTATGTCTAAGAATCTCCCATCTTTCTCAACTCAGTGTGTTCTGTGGTTGATGCAGCAATCACAGCTGATGGATTCATCGCAAGAGATATTGGTTTCCACAACAACGCTGGCCCTCAGGGCGAACAAGCCTTGGCTCTGAACATAGCTTCTGATCGTTCAGTCCTCTACAGATGCAGCATAGCAGGGTACCAGGACACCCTCTACGCACACGCGCTTCGACAGTTCTACAAAGAATGCGACATCTATGGCACCATAGACTTCATATTCGGTAACGCAGCTGCGATTTTCCAGAGCTGCAACTTGCTTCTTCGTCGCCCTTCCCGTGCGGGCAACAATGCCATTCTAGCAAATGGGAGAACTGACCCTGGACAGAACACAGGGTTCTCTGTTCAAAAGTGTGTCATAACACCAAGCTCGGAACTCTCTCCTGTGAAGGGCTCTTATGATTCGTTTCTAGGGAGGCCCTGGAAGCAATACTCTAGGTCAGTGGTGATGGAATCTACCATAGACGATGCAATTGCGGCTAGGGGCTGGATTGAGTGGCCTGGTTATGGAAGCTCAGTGCTGAAGACGCTGTATTTTGCGGAGTATGCTAATGAGGGACCAGGTGCTGGAACTGCCAAGAGGGTTCAGTGGCCTGGTTTTCATGTTATTGGAGCTGAAGAGGCTGTCAAGTTCACTGTTGCTAGTTTTATCGCTGGAACTTCGTGGATTCCTGCCACTGGGGTCGCTTTCATCTCAGGCCTTAATTAACTGGGTGCAATTATAAATAGTTGCATATATTAGCGATAGGATTTGCCGTTTATTATTAACAATTGCCATATAGTTGATCTGATACGTGGAATTGGAGATATGTGTATATTTTCAAGAATAAGATTGTACGTGTGTCAATTACATGTGGATCACCTAAAGTTGTAAGATTGGAGCTTCAGGCCATCAGGGGAAGTGCCAAGTTGGTTTACGAGTGTGAAAATAAGAAAAATGTTATTTCAACACCCACGTGGTTATAGACACCTATAATGATGTGAGAAGAGTGATAGAGAGAAAATAAGTTGGGAGAAAAAATAAGTGATTAGACTAATATATTTTATGAGTATGATGTCTGGGTAATCGAAAAAATTGGATTTTAGAATGACGTTATTATAAAAATAATGATGCAGTCAATTGGAATGAAAAATTTTAGCTGATTTTATGTTAACAAAAGGAAAATTCTATATTTCATTATGTGATGAAACCGCAATGCCACGTATATGCAGCAATAGAAGGAGATAATTATGGGATTATCCTACGCTATACTCTAAGGCTAACATTATGGCTCACATGAAATAATGAATAAAAACAAATTTTACAATATCTCTGATTTCTCCTAATTGATAGCTCACGCCAACACTCTTCCGCAAGATGGTGCGTAGATATCTCAAATGCCCATCTTGCCAAGTGAGTTGTTGAAGATCCTGCTTGAAACAACCTTTGTAAGAATATCCGCTAGTTGGTCTTTAGATTTAACAAAAGGGAACCTTATTGTCTTGTCTTCAAGGTTCTGTTTTACGAAGTGTCTGTCCACCTTAATATGCCTGGTGCGATCATGTTGAACAAGATTATGAGAAATATTAATAGCTGTCTTGTTATCACAAAACAAGTTCATCTCTTTACTAGGAGGAAACCCAATTTCAGTCAGCAGCCATTTAAGCCAAAGAAGTTCACAAAGTCCTTTTGCCATCCTTCTAAACTCAACTTTAGCCCCTAGATGGTGCTACAACCTTCTGTTTTTACTTCTCCCTGTAACTCGGTTGCCTCCTACAAAGATAAGATAGCCAGATGTAGACTTCCTATCAAAGACATTCCCTGCCCAATCTACATCGGTATATCCCTCAATATTTAGATGATTATTCTTGGAGGACAAAAATCCTTTTCCAAGGAGAGGATTTTAAATAGCGGAGAATATGAATTACTGCTCCCATATGATCTTCATTAGGACAATGCATAAATTGACTTACAATGCTAACAACATAAGCAATGTCTGGGTGAGTGTGGAAAAAATAAATCAGCTTACCCACCAGTTTTTTATATCTTTCTTTGCTAGTTGGAATCTGATCTATATGCTCTCCAAGTTTATGATTTTGGACCATCAGAGTGTCAGCTAGTTTCCAATCTAATAATCCTACTTCTAACAAGTCGTCCAGAACATATCTCCTTTAAGAAAGGAATATAACTTTCCATGACCGAGCTACTTCAATCCCCAAAACATATTTGAGTCCTCCCAAATTTTTCATTTCAAATTCTGTAGTCAAATACTCTTGGAGCTTTGAAATCTCCTTTTCATCATCCCCTGTAATAATCACGTCATCAACATAAATTAATAATCATGTCATCAACATAATCATCCCCTGTAATAATCACGTCATCAACATAAATTAATAATCATGTCATCAACATAAATTATTAAAGCTGTTACCTTTCCAGATTGATGTTTTAGGAAGAGAGTATGATCTGAGTTGCTTTGTTGGAAACCATATTTTCTCATAGCTAAGCTAAATCTGCCAAACCATGCACGTGGTAATTGTTTCAACTCATATGAAGCTCATTGCAGCTTCCATAGAACTTCAATTTTTGATGATGTAGTGTAACCTGGTGGAATGTCCATATAGACCTCCTCTTCAAGATCACCATGAAGAAAGGCATTCTTCACATCAAATTGATGTAATGACCAATCTAAATTTGCAGCAAGAGACAGCAAAACTCTAACGGTGTTAAGTTTTGCCACAGGTGAAAAAGTTTCTTGATAATCTATTCCATATATTTGTGTATATCCCTTTGCCACAAGTCTCACTTTGTACATTTCAATTGATCCATCAACCTTGTGTTTAATAGAGAAAATCCATTTGCATCCAACTGTCTTCTTTCCTTCTAGTAGTGGGACAAGGGGCCATGTTTTGTTCTTTTCCAATGCCTTAATTTATGTTTTTATAGCTTGGACCCACTTTGGATGTGTTAAAGCTTCTTCTTTTCCTTTAGGGAGATGATATGAGGATAAGTTGTGCACAAAGGCCTTGAGAGATTGCGATGTGTTTTGAGTGGAAACATAACTGGAAATTAGGGGGTTGTTTGGAATTAATTTTATTTTGTAGTTTTTCAAAACAGTTTTAAAAAATAAGTTTAAATCTAATTTTTAGAAATAAAAATATGAAAAAACCTGTTTGACAAACAAACTTACAAAACATGTTTTAAATGATTAAAAACAAAAGAATCTATTTGGCTGGTTGTTTTAAAAATAAATTTTAAAGTAATAAAAGATAATAAAATAATGCTCTGATAACTTTTGGTACTTTTGCACCGTTTTTTAAAAAATGTAACAACCCCATGGCTAGCCATTGTGACGATAAGAAAAACAATGCCAACAAGATTTGAAATCATGCAAATGGTATTAAAGCAAGTATTTACATTATGTGCCACCGTGTGTTTTTAAAGCATGATTCTCAAAAACAACTTTAAATTGTTTTTGACTTTTAGTTTTTAAAATGCACATTTTGTTTTTCTATTTTTAAAACCAATACTGAAAACATAATCTACCAAACAAGTTTTTTATGTTTTTAATCTTTAAAACTTGAAAACTGTGTTTTGAAAAAACAGTTTTCAAATAGACCCCAGGTTTCTTGATTTTTTACCTCAAAATCTGGTGAGTAATGATTTGGCGGCTTGCCACGATTATGCTTGAAGGTTAAATTATACCCTGCAGAAATATCCACATCGTCAACAGGAGAAGACATAGTAGGAAGGGTAAGAGAGCTTACCTCAGGAATATTCTCAAGAGATAGGCCTTCTGGTACTGAAGAATGAGGGGTTCATTTTCAAATTCAGATGGTGCTGCTTCTTGATTACTTCTAGTCCTATCCTTTTCTCCTAGTCCAGCATTAGTTTCTTGTTCCTGCTCATCATTGATTTTGATTTCTTCACTGATCATCACCTCATTCTCATCACTATCTTGTATCATATTATCCTCATAGATTTTTTCTTCATCATTAAACTGTATTGGACAACCCCCAAGGCCTGACCAATTTTTCTAATTCTGCTTTTCATCTTGCATACCCCCTGAAAAGAAGAGTTGGATGCTAATGCAGGAAAAAGGTTTCAAATTCCAAGAATGTGACACCCACGATGATATAGGTGCATTTCGTGGGAGGATCATAGCAACGGCATCCCTTTTGTGAGTGCCATAACCGAAAAATATACATCAAATAGCATATGGATCAAGCTTAGTGCATTGATTTTTATAAAGGTGAACATATGCAACACATCAAAATATTCAAGGGGGAATCGTGAAAAAAGTAGGCAAGAGAACATGTGTAGAAAGAACCTGTAATTGTAACTTATAGTATTACCATCAGGAAAATATCTTAGTAATATTACAACTTTTTTTAAAAAAATAGCCCATTAATGTTAAAATAAAAAAAATAGCCCGTAAATGTGGGATTTTTCTGCTAGAAAATTTGCAGTAACTTCGATAGTATGGTGCGATATTTGAAAATTGAAATACTCGAGGATTTTTTTGCCAGTAATAGCTAAAATATCCATTGCTAATGTGCTAAAAAAATTTGTCGATAATAGTATTGATGGAAAGTAATGGGCTATTCTTTAAAAAATTATATTATTAATAAATTATCGATAAAAATTTTGTGATAATGGACATGCTAAATTTGGCTCTAGATAGCATGAAATTACTGAGGGGAAAATCCGCCGGTAATGATTTTTCAAAAAAATAGTTATTTCTTTGTTTTCCATTAGTAAATTTACAGGTAATATTGGTGGAAAAAATCCATTGGTAAAATCTACTAGAAACATGCATATTGGCAAAAAAATCCATTGGTAAAATCCACTGAAAACATGCATTTTTCTAGTAGTATCTGCAAGACATTGGATTCTAGCTAGGCTTGCAAGTGGATGGTCCACTCGTGTGTAGTTGTATAGGTGCATGGGATCAACATCGTGATAGTTTGGACATATGGAAGCTTTGCGATCAATTGCTTAGGAGCGTGCTATCTGAGGATCACTAGAGGGTTTATCAAAAGGAAAATTCTTGCTAGCCCTAGAGTATGATTGAACCAACCGAGTTGTTACTTTGTGATTGGATACGATTTTGACCTAACTATCCCATGATTTCTTGTAAATGTTCATTTATCCAATAAAAAATCCACATATTTGTCGGTCTATCTTAACTTTGGCAATTTTTTGAGTTTCATAGTTGTCCTTCTATAAAAGTATAATTTCCATGAGCTAGCCTAGGACTACAATTCTCCCATTGGGCCCATAGGAGATTAAGGCACAAATCATACAGTTAGCTTGAGCAAATATACCAATTTTGATTGGCAATGTATTGCTTCTTGATAAGTCCTTTGCCAAGGTGCATTTGAGGTTTCTTCTGCTATTGTGTAATTTGAAGGAGTATGGGAGTCTTAGCTAAGATTCAATTGTGATGTCCGTTTTGTACCATGGACTCAGCCGAGCATGTGGCATTAATACTAGAGACCATGGCAGATGTCTCAAACTGCTGTAATCATGGATTTGGTATAGAGTGCCAGTTCAGGTGATAAGGATGCATATTGACTCACTAACACATGATGCTGTCAGAATATTCTTTTTTGTGTTTTTTGTTTTTTTTTTTAAGAATGTAGATTTGTGGAATCTAATGAATATTTATCTAGTTGTGGTTCATCTGGGCTCCATACAAACATCCAAGAGATATTATTATCCACATCGAAGTGGGTTTACCATGAGTCACTTATTTGGACTTCCTTAGCATACTTTCTATGCTTTCTTGTCATTGAGTGGCACCACATGGATTGTATTCTAAGATAGTTTAGGGCGCAACAGCCCATTCTGGGTGAGTTGCTAAACATTAATGGCTTGATCGGGAAGCATGCACATAGGCAATCGCCTTGATAGCCGAACTATTGTGGGGTATGGTACAATCTGTGGGCTATACGACACGAGAGATGTCTCTTGATACACCATTGGCTTGGGTTATTATAGGTGTCATCAATGGAGTACTTCACCTAGTAATGTGGAGTTGCACATAGGATCTTATCACCCAGCATCCCACTACAGACTTATTTACCCCCAACACACTAATACACATTCCCACGGTGATAGTTCTTGGTATGCCAGATCATTTTCTAGAGACAAGTGTCAAGCCGCGTGAGGTGCTTGAGTAGGGACTCGTATTACACATCGATAGCCTCAAGACAAGAGTCTTGTTGTTCCTGCAAAGGATGCTCTCTAAATAATGGCACAATGTTCCTACTACCCATGATGCCTCTAAACCCGGCCTCGATGGTCACCCGTTGGTTCCAGATCCAAACTTGAATAGTCACCCACACATTGGCTTTCAAATTGCAAAAGAGAACGTGTTGAAGGCTAATTCTGGGTATGAGGCACGACCTCATCATCATCATCATCGTGCAACATAGAAGAATTTAAAATAAAATCAAAATAACATAAGATTAACAAGATAACTAATCTTAAATAATAAGTTAATCGCGCTTAAAAAAATGTTACAGCAATTCATGAACAATAATTTAAACAATATTAAATAATAAGTTAACCACATACATCATAAAAAAGTAACAAGATAACAAACTAATTCACAAATAATACTGCATAAACAAAAAAAGAAAACCTTCATTAGGCTTGTCTTCAAAACCACCTCGTTAAAAGGCTCATAGAGTGCAACTGGACCATCTAATGGAATTTCTCTATGCGGGTCGACTACAAGTTGTCTCAAGGATAGGCGAATCATCATATTTTCCTCATTTACTGGTCAAAGTTTTTCATTGTGCTCTGGAATTGGCATCGAAATCATTAGGAAAACCTGAGCAGTGACAATCCAACAAAAGCTTGAACGGGAGTAGATCTATTACAGCTCAACTATGTTTCTCCTGGAGCTACGAATACCTCCATAACACGAAGGTCAAGAAACTGGCTATGACAATCAAACATCATCCTCAAATCATGTCGGTATCAATAATGCAACTTTCATACCATATCGCACCTTGAGCTAACATGGGTACCAATACACCATCTGAATTATTTTCTTGTTTCCTTTGTGTAACCTGTGAAGAATTTTGGCATGAATCCCTAAAAGATTCATGGATGAACAAGCACTAATAAGTACTAGATTTTGACACCAAAACTATACTTCATCTTATGTGTTTCGAGTAATCTCACAATTGTAATGTACAAGCATATAGTACCTCCCAGCCACTTTTTCCCCTCTCAAGCTCACATAGGAAGACATAACTCACACAAAAATAAAGCTCAAGACTTTTGGTTCATAGGCATTTAAATAGAAGATTGGTCTCAACAATATGGCTAACTGCTAGCCAAATTACTTTGGTTTTCTCAACACATAATATAGTTAGCAGTGGATTGTATTAGCATTGATTTCACTTAGCTGCTAGCCATATTACGTGAAAACTTCTTTTCACTGAATATGGGAAGCTATGATCCGTATTATGTTTATGAACCTTGCACCATTTTTTAGCCTACAAACCACAGAATACGATTGGTAGCTGGCTAAAATCTGCACAGCTTTTGAACATGTAATATGGCTAGTTGTCAGCCATATTCCATTTCTTAAAAGACAGTATATATTGGTAAATAAACATGCAATCAATGAAGATGTGTAATTAATTATTTTTTATTTATTTATTTATGAAAAAAGCCTTATTTTTTCAATCTTGGCATGCATGTGATTGAACGATGAATTTTTTTTTCAAAAGATGTGTTTAATTTTCATTATAGTGCTATAAGCTTAAATGTGTAGTAGGTATCATTTGGGCCTTGAGCCTTTCAATTATAGGACATTCAGACTTAACTTACATATTTATTTTAGGCGTACTTTGGCAAAAAATGAATTTGTTTCCCTAATTTATTTTTACTTTTCATTTTGGTTTCCTAACTAATTTTTTGTTCTTTTCACTCTTGTAAGTAGTTTTATTTTTTAGTTTTTAATTCTAATCAAAATCAAATTGAACACTTAAATAAAAAAGACTTATATATTTTTAACAATGACTTTGTCCTCAACAAGCCAAATAGTTGCTGGGTATTTTGACTTTGGTGGGGGACTTATATCAAGTCAATATTGACTTTACTCAAATGTAAGCAATACTGAGATGTTGCTTACTTGATTATTGGCCAGTTCCTTCCTCATATAGGTCATTTTCTATTATCGTATCCCCTATGATCATGATAATTAAATATCATATCTCCAATATCTTTTGCAGGAGCTCTCCCTTTAGTTGTAACACATTCCTAATAATGTGCAAGGTTTCTTAGGTCCATGCTCTTCCAAGCTTAACTATTGGGCCTATTGGAGTGTTTGGCCCAAAGCTCTCAAGAAGTTCGTATACCCAAGCAATTTCAATATTTTAAGCATTTGGTACATTGATGAAATTATGTTTTTACACTTGGAACACAAATAAAATTATGTTCAGGCACTTGGTACATTAACGAAAGGATGCTTTAGAGATAGTTTAACAATATTATTAAGGTCTGTTTGGTTTGAGTTTTCAGTTTTCAGTTTTTATTCTCAGTTTTTTAGGATTTTATGAAGAAAAAACTAAAAATGAAAACTGATAACTGGAATTTGTAGAGTGCATTTGGTTTATGAAAATATTTCCTATTTTCATTTTCTGAAAAGTATTTTCATTTTCAGATTTTCAATATTAAGAAATGTGTTTGGTTTATAAAAGCATATCCTATTTTCAAAAAGAGAAAACAATGAAAATATGTTTGGCTTGTTGAATTTCAAAATATCTTTTTAAAATTAAATTTGAAATAAAGTTTCTTAAATATAGATGTACACAAACAAGTTTTGTAAGATTCCCAAATATGGACTCCACAAACAGTATTTGATATTTAGAAGATTTTGATCTTGGATTTTTCAAGCTGGTTACTTGTAATTACTTGTAAACTAATTTTATACCAAACAATTTGACCAAAATCTTGGACTTAAAACCACTTACTGCATCATCTATTCATCATGAAAGTCAAAATCCAAAATTATTGAATAATAGACATCAGGTACAGTGTAACATCCTCCAAAGTACAACCTCAATCTTAAGTCATGACATCATACTTGAGAGTTGTTACTTATTAATTAGTGGACTTTTCTTAATTATCTATAGCAAGTTCGATTGAATTGTGAAGTAACTAAATCGTAGTTCTATTAACATATATAACTAAGAAATAAACATTTATTGATTATAAGGCCAAGTACAAAAGGAAGCTCTTCCAGGAGCTTCAATACACATCTGGTCTCTATTATATATACAGACATAAACATATGACTAACTACAATCGATACAAGCTTCAGCCTTAAACTACTGCAAATCCAATTTCCTTTCATAAAGCAGCCTCCTTGTTCTCTTATCAACCTGGATACGACATGGGAACACAAATACATAGGGTGAGAATTCTAAAATTCTCAGTAGGACATCCCTAAAATATATACTAAAATCCCTATCATCGTCATCATCCCAGCCACTCTAGTTTATTAAGAAAATGTGATCAAACAACATTTATCAAAAGTTCATTTTAAAGTTCAAAAACCATTCTTCTGAAGTGGATAGCTTTTAGTAATCAATCACTTAGTGCATGTACACCCTAATGTTCAAACACCTAGTAAATCATCCTAGGCAAACAATTCAAATTAATATGCATATGCATATGATAAATGCCGAAATCTTTAATGAAATCATCTTCACTTGTTCTGGATATATCAAAGGGATTTCCCTAGTTTTCTCTTGTGGCTATGAAACTTAATTCAGTACATTTTTCTCTTTTCATTGACATAGGAAAGACTTAGTTTATATCATGTTCTGAAACTCAATTCAGTCATTTTTCTCTTTTCATTGATATAGGAAAGACTTAGTTTATGCCCAACGGGTATCTGTGTGGACAACTCTACAATAGATAGTACATACCAAATCGTATTTATAGTGGATCACACCACACAAGGGAAATAGACTGTTTATCAAGACTAAGCTCAATCCTATACGTGATCATCGGACTTTATTTTTTCCTTTTTCGAATCACACACGAATCTATTCCTAGACGATACGTCTACTAACTCATAATATCTTGAGGGAAGTTCCTCTTTTTGTCTTTCCCTCAATTCATTATAAGTCTTGTTTTTGTTTTCTCCATATGTCAGAACATACACGCTAGGGAAGTTTCTCTTTTTACCTTCCCCTCATTCAATTTAATTCTTGTTTCTTTTTTCTTTATATGTCAGAACATGCACAATTGAAGTTCACATATTCTCTTTTGCCACAAATATGTATCATTCACTTTTCTTTCTCCAAATGCATGCCTAAGACACATATACACATTTATTCACAATATGATTCCAATCATGCCTCAAACCAATCCTTAAAGTCACTAGGATGCATTCATATGCATCATAACCAAATGTCATTATGTCACCAAATCAATACTTGAGTTCATTTCAACACAAATACAGAATGTTGGCAGAATTCAAGCCTAAGGATTATGATTTATTCTGCATATAAAATAACCAATTCAGAGACTATAAAAATTATCTAAGATACTTCAATGTGTCTAAAAGGTTCCATAAAAATTTCAAAGCAAAAAGAGCTCTCTAACTATGTTAACAAAATTAGACAAATTCGGAGGTCAGAAATCCCCAATTTACAACCAACAGCCATAGTCCTAATTTTATTACACTACCAAATGATCATATCAAATCATATAAAAATTCAAGGTTGGAGTTCAATATGTTGTAAATACCCTGTAAAAATTTCAAGAGATAATTCAATCATTTGTATAGTAACAAAATTGGACAAGCTTAGAGCTTCAAAATTGGCTGTCCAGAAAACTCAATAATAGTCTCGGTTTCTAATTTTTATAAAATAGTAAAATCATATTTAAGACCAAGAAAAATAATTGAGTTTCCTTAGAATGTTAGTTTCAACATATAATTTTTATAGTTTATAAAAACATCCACAAATACATCAGAAAATTCGTGATTCATAACCTGCCAGTATAAATTTGAGAATTCCAGCACCTGATTCAAAATTTGTTTTGCCAAAATGGGTCTTCTAACATCATCCAAACATTCCACAAAAATTAATACATCAATATCCATATATTACGAACTAATATAATTGAAAATATCAAATTAAATCAGTGAGCAAAGCATGAAAGCAGATTTGACATAAAAGAGGTTCAAAAACCATACTCTTTGGAGCTTTAGGGATCTTGGCTCCAAAGGATGCTCCAAAAAGGATTTTGCTCGCTTCAAGGCCATCAAATCAGCACTAATCCCTTCCTTAATCAATGATGTATGAGGTATCAAGGTGAGGATTGATAAGGAATTGAAATTCTAATCGGTTAGTTTGATAGATTATGAGGAGTAGAACAAGTTTTATGAAAGAATCTTGGGTTTTAGTGACTTTGAGCTAGAGTTTTTGAAGCTTGAAGCTTGTTAATGGAGGTTTAAGAGGAAGAACAATGGAAGGGTTGTGTTTTCTACCTCTTGGCCAAAAATGAAGGTGATGGAGTGATAAGGTTGGTGGTTTTATGTTGATCTTGTAAGGAAGCTTATAAAGAAAGCTTGGTTATTATAATATAAAAGGAGAATTCTTAAAGATAGTAAAATGGATGGCTAGGATTATTTTGTTGGTCAAATAATGAATGTTGGCCACCCATTGGGCTCAAGATAAGTGGCTCACTTTAACTTAGGAAGCAAATAGCTTTTTCAGTGTTAAAATCACGCGTCAAAATTCCATCAAACGGATGAGATATTGGCTCCCTAGTAAAATATAATAAATAAAAGGTCAAAATTAAGACTCGCTTTTCAAGTTTTAATCCTTGCCATTCACTTGGCATAAAGTGGTTAGTAAAGGTTACTTAGCCACCAAGTAACTTGTATGATGTCAAAAAGTGCACATTAAAACTCTACCGAATGAGTACAACACTATACACGGGTAATAAGACATTGCCTGAAAATTAATAATAGGTATAAAATATATATTTATAACTATTTCTAGACTGACCCTTTGTTTCCTCAGTTTTGGGCATCTTCGAGCCCCAAGCTGGGGTTTCGGTTGTCTCGATGGGCCCGTAAGGTCATAAGGTTACTATTCACCCCGGCCCAATTTTTTTTTAACACATTCGTTGGATCATCCTCATCATTGTTAAGACTGTCAGATTTTTGAAATTATGATTAATAAATCTTAAATTAATTTTTAAATAATTTTTTAGGATGCTACATATGGCGGTACTACTGAAGTTCCATGGTGGTGGCGGTGCCCAAGCTCGTTTCGCCATCCTCACTTGCTTAGGTAGGTACGGGTTTGCAGTGGGAGTTCACAGCGTGGGTGGAGTTTGATTTGCAGAGAGAGACTGCGACAGGGCCACGGTGGCCATGACTGGAGGGTCACTACTCGCTATGGCGGCGAGCTGCTGCTCTGACGAGGCCGAGGCACGAATGGCGGTGGTGATTCGAAGAGCTTTCATCCATCATCTCCCTCCCCGGCGCTATCCTTCTCTCTAATGTCGATAGCAGCATTGACACCAAAGCGCTTAGACATGACCTTCACTGACAACGACGGCGGCACTGACACCAAACGCGACCGTGGCTTCTGCTCTAAAGCTTATCCGCTATGGCTCTTCCTCCTTGTCTTCTGGTGTGTCCTTTATGATAGTTGTCTGCTGGAAAGGGATGTGGTTTGTGCTTCATATGGGTGAATACTAATTCAAAGTTCACAATAATTACAAAATAAGCACCACGTTTTTACTTGAAAATATTTTCATTCAATGTCCTAAGATGTATGTGAAAAAAATGAAAACGTGAATTCGACGTTTTCAATTTTTAAGGAAATTAAGAGATATTTTCTCAAAATATTTTCAACAAAACCAAGCCAAACATATTTTCATCTCACTTTTTCATTTGCAATGGAAATTGAAATGGAAACGGAAAATCACCAAACCAAACATGCTTATAGTTTTCAAAATTTTTAGTATTTCCTTCACAAAATCTGAAAAATTAGAAACTGAAAACTGTAAACTGAAACTAAACAGACCCTTAGGATCTATTTGGTTTCAATTTTCAGTTTTCATTTTCATATTTTTCAGTTTTCAAGATTTTATGAAGGAAATACTGAAAAGTGAAAATTGGAAATGAAAATTGAAAACTAGAATTTGTAGTTTTAAGAATTTTTAGTATTTCCTTTACAAAATCTAAAAAACTAGAAAACTGAAAATAAAAACTAAAAACTGGAAACTCAAACCAAACAGGCTCATTGCAATTTTCATTTCCAGTTTTCAATATTTCCTTCACAAAATCCTAAAACTGAAAGTGAAAATTGAAAACTGAAACTAAACACGTCAGTTTTTTAATTTTGAAACATTCAAGACAATCTATATAGAGCTAGAAACAAATAAAATGAAGGAATATTCCAATTAATTGATATTTTTGTAATAACAGTTAGATTTAGGGTCTTGATTATAAAATTTTATTCATTAAAGGAATTTAATTACAAATTTTTAAACTATAATAACCTAATTAAAAATTTGATGAAACTTTAGAGATTAACAAGTTAATTAAACAAAAATAATATTTTTTAGAATAAAAACTCTAAATCTTACTAGTGTGTTTGAATTTTTAATATATAATTTCATTTATATCTATTAAATAATCTTTAAATTTGTATAAATTGATATAATTTAAAGAGAAATTTTAAATTTAAATTTAAATTAATTATTAACAAGATGCAACGACACTTTTTCTTAATATTAATCTACTTCTATTGATTATGTGCGTCTGAGTGTATTTTTTTAGGTAAAATCATTTTTTAAAAAATAATTATAATCTTAAAATATTTTATTTTTAGTTTTTTTTAGAAACTAAAAAGAGTAGTTTATGAAAGGAAAAATTATTTTTTCAGTTATATTTAAAATTTAAGTTTTATAGTTATTTATTAAACGTTGAAACAAACACATCTTATAAGAATAATTGTTTTTCAGTTTCCATAAGGAAAAATAAAAAGGATTTTGTTAGTTGGTTCGCTGAGCTACCACAGTTGGTTAATTCCCACTTTCTCTGATCATATTTATTATTGCGACGTTTCAGAATTTCAAAGTTAGGTCAACTTATTAATAATGACAGGTTTTTTTCGGTATATATATATATATATATAAGAATTTAATTTTGATATAACTAATAATGTTAAAATGTTTATACAATTATCTAATCATATTTTTTGACATTCGCATAATATTTCAAATAGTAGATATGAGACTCAACTATCATGACTAATATGGTGATATATTATTAAATGATTGTGTAGAAATCTTTTACACTGTCAGTTTATTAGAAATTAAATCATACTAGATTGTACTTGTACACTATACAGAAAATTAGTTTTTTAAAATCATTTTTAATTTAGAATTATTTAAATTTTTTAATATTATTATTTACAATATATTGAGTTAAATTTGATAATTTTCCATATATTTATAATCTATAATCTATAATACTAATATTTCATAATCGTTTGAGAGAAAGTTTTACATGTGATGTAATGAGAATGTTTTAGGGCTCACATCTTTTAAGAAATTATTCATTAATTATTTTTGAAAAAAATAAAATCATAATTATTACATATTATTAGCATATCATTGATAATCATCAGTATTTAATAATAGAATTACATTATATTAATTAAATATCTTTAATTATTGTGATGCTAAAATCATGAATTATATTGATAAATTAATTTCATAATTTTAGTATTAATTTTACATTTAAAATTTTTATATTTGATATGGGTGGTGATTTTCTTTTGAATACTATTATATTAAATTTATGAAATTAGTATATAAATTATAAAAAAAATGCAAAATATATGCACTATGTTATATCATTTACTTTTTTATTAATAATGAGATTATGATAAATTTAATTATTTAAAGGTAGAATATTTTTCATGTCATTAGTGGTGACATTATTTGATTATATATATATATAGACTAATTTAATGATTTAAAAATAAAAAATATGCAAATTCAATAAAAAAAAATTTATATATATATATACGTAGGTGAAAATGAAAATCCTAGGATCACTTGAGATGGCCATAAAATTATACTTTCAATAACTTCTGAGCTCTTGCAAATAATTTTGGTAATTTTATATTTTAAAAGATTTAAATTAATTTTGAAAAAAAATTAATCATACAATTCATGATAATTTTATACTTCAAAAGATTTGAATGAATTTTGATAAAAAAAAAATCAATCATACAATTCATGACAATTTTTGTAATTTTATATTTTAAAAGATTTGAATGAATTTTGAAAAAAAAGTTAGTGTTGAAAAAAATTAAAAAATTGGAAAAGATTTTAAAAAGAAAATAATGATAGAAATTTATCAAAATCTTATTTATAATTAGAAGTTATTAATGATTAAGATTCCATATAAAATTTATTAATTATATAAATCTACTATACTAATATTTCAGATTTATTTTATGAAAACTATTACACATATCATTCATACAGTGATTTAGGTGCAACTTTTCTTAATCTTTATGTCAAAAAAATTTTTTGAACTTAATTTATAATTTACTTATTAATTATTTTTCATATGAAATAAAATTAGATATTACAATCATTAAAGAATAAAATATGATAATCATTAAATATTATATTTGCACTAAAAGAGAACTCATATTAATATAATTATGATCTGTTATTAAATTAAGAACTATTAATACCTCATATTATGAAGGTAACATAAAAAATTATAAAAAAAATATTTTCAAAATAAATAAGCCTTAAAATCAACATATTTTTTTAAAAGAAAACAGTTAGGTCAAATTGTTAATGAATTACTAATTGATTAATTTTGATAAGATAATAATTCAAAATTCAATTTATATCAAATTTATTCTTGATCAAATATGATAATAATTGATATAATACTAATATTTAAAACTTATTACATGAAAAGTCTTCCATGTATTATTTATAAAAAAAATTATATCACACCTTTTTCATAATCTTAACACTTAAAGTAAGTTTTTGAATTTAATTTACCTTATAATCATCAATTATTTTTTTCAATCATATCTTCGTATCTCTCTAGCATTAACAAAATTAATATAAAAATAAAAAGTAGCATTAACAAATTATAATTCAATATATTATATGATAAAAATTATATATATATATATATATATATAAAATTATAATATTAACTATAACAAACTTATTATAATTATATTGCATTAGTAGTATTTATTATTATAAATATTTATGTTTTGAAGTGCAAAGTATTTTTAAAATTTTTTATTTTTAATGTTTTATAATAAACCTGTAAATATCAATAAAGATTCAAATCTCAATGTGAAATGAAAAATGGGGATCCGTGACTGGGATGTACATGAGAATGGAGGCAAAGTTCTAAATGGAGATGGGATTAGGGGAATTTTCTAATTTCAAATGTAGAACTTTTAAAAATCATAATAAAAAATAATTATCTATCTGCACGTATTACTATATTCTATTTAATTTTTTACAACTCAAATATTCCAATCTATCATCAATTCCATAATTTTTTTTCATACTAATTTTTTTTGTAAAAAAATACCTTCAATTTTTTAACACTAAAAAATTTGAAAAATCAATTCTATAATTTACACTTCTTTGATAATGATATTAAATATTTATTAATTTTTAAAATATAAATAATTATATTATTTTTTATTAAAAATTATAATTGATGTACTACTCTAATAATTGAGATTATATAAATTAGAATTATAAATAATTTTTTACTAATTATTACACATTAATTATAACATATATTTTAAAATTGATATTGTAATTTATTAAAAGAATGTAAAAGAAAAGGATGTGTAATTAAAATCATATAAATTAAATTTATGTATTATTTTTATTAATTAGAAAATATATTTTTATATTATAAATTAAATATTTTAATTTACTAAAAAAATATAAACGGTTAAGGATGATAAAAAAAATTGAAAATAGGTATACACGAGAATTATCCAATGAGGAAAGGAATTGACATATATTTCACCTTCACAGAGATGATTTATGGGGGCTAAGTCCCCATTTATTAAATGGGATAAGGACAGGGATTATACATATTTATTTTTTAATTATTTTTATTATATTTACATTTTGTATATATTTTTAATTTTAGTTTGGATTATGTTACATTAATAGTATTTGTTATCATGGATATTTATGTTTCAAATTGTAAAATATTTTTAAAGTTTTTCTCTTTTTGAAATTTGTTAATAAACTCTTGAATACCATAGGGATTCAAAATCTCAACGGGAAACGAAAAATGGGAAAAGGGGGACCCACAAGGGGGATGAAGATGAGAGATATGGGAATGAGAGACAAAATTCTAAACGGTGATAGAAGGCGTGGGACAAGTCCCCTTTCTTATAGATACTTATTGTCGTCCCTATAAATGACTCATGATATAGTAAAATTATTCATTCTATTTCTTTATCCAACAATTTCAACTTTTAAAATGTACAAAATTTTACTGTTGCGCCGTGAAAGAGAGAAAGTGTTTTTTTCTTTTACGATTCTAAATGCCTTCGATGAATATCCCCGAGAGGGCCCTAATAGTGGTCAACCCCCTTCCCCCTTGGAAGAAAATGATCATCTAAAAAGAAATTTGAAGAAAGTAAAGAAAGGTGATGAGGGATTTTCTGGGACTGTAGCATTAATAGCAAGAAAGGAGGAGTGGATGGAAGAGAATTAGGAGGAAACTCTTGCTCCACAGGGTGGAAAATCATATAAAGATATGGTGATGGAGTCCATAGACGGCAACGAGGAAGCGGTTGAAGACAGCTCTAAATCTGAATCTGATGTCTCTAGCTCAGATGAAGAAGACTTCGACTCAATTGACAGGGAGGAGATGTTTATCGATGAGGATGAGAAAAGAAGGCGACGAAAAGAACCAAAGGCCAAGGTGGTTTTGGATGAGTCCGAGTGCCCTGATATTCTCCTCAACAAAGCAGAGGAGAAAAGATTAAGAGTGCCATGGGAACAAACCCTTATAGTCAAATTACTGGGTAGACGCATAGGATACCAGGCTCTCAAAAGGAAGCTTGAAAGTGTGTGGACTAAAAGTGGATGCATACAACTTATTGATGTAGAGAATGACTATTATCTGGTCAAATTTTCTGATAGGGAAGATTGTATCTCGGCTCTTACAAAAGGTCCTTGGGTTATTTTTGATAAATACCTAGCAGTGCAGAAATGGAAACCAAATTTTGAACCTCATAATGAACGGGTTGAGAATATAGCTGCATGGATGAAGTTACCCGATTTGACAATGTGTCGCAACCGGGATTGCGACGGGGACGGCGAATTTTGAAAAGAGAATTTTCATTTTTTTTTGAAAATTAATGGAGTCGCCACCAAGTTTATTAAAATTGGGAAAACGTTGGAAAAACCCATTTATTTCGAAAGATGATCTTTGAAACCAGATTATGAGTTCGGGAGTCGGTTATGCATAGGGAAGGGTATGAATTTAATCGTACGCACCCCTAGTACACCCGTCCTTAGACGGTACCTTAGTGAATTGTGCAAATTAATTAATAGCCTACAAAATCCCTATTTAAATAAAGAAAAACTATGCAAAATATTTGCAAATCAAATGAACAATTTATGAAAATTTAATTTTGGCTTGACAGGGATCACCTGCTCCTACGTATCCCCTGGTGCAGTGGGGAACTCAAAGTCACGTAGTTCTGTAAAAATGACTGTGGGTTAATAAATTTTATTTATGAAAAAAAAAGAATTCATAACAAGAAAATCCGTTATTGCACAGAATCCAAGTTAGCATTAGGCCACTCAATGAATTCCCATGATTTAAAATAACGATGAAGGTAACATCTGATACTCAATCATCGTTATTGGTCATTGCACGGTATTAAAACAACTCTTGCCGAGTTGTGGAAATCCACTGGTGCACAGGATTCGAGTTAACACTGGGCTACTCAATGAATCCTTATGACTCAATAATAGCGAAGATGACATTTGCCATTCAATCATCATTATTGAACATCGCATATTTGTGGATTGTCAATTTTTAATTAAAAGAAAAGAATCAAATAAAATCTGATTTAAACAAAGAAAGAAAATGTTTTATTAAATCAAAGAAAATTCATTTGTGCACAGAATTCAAGTTGACACTAGGCCATTCAATGAGCTCTTATGATTCAAAAATAGTGAAGATAACATTTGCTATTCAATCACTATTATCGAATATTGCACAAATATGAAAGGTTTTAAAAAAGGGTTTTTTTAGAAAACAAAGAAAAAGCTTTTTTTTGTTTTTTTTTATTTCTAATTTTTAAAACAAAATTTCAATTTTAGTAGGAATTGACAAAGTTAATTAATAAATGCAAACACAATTAATTTGAACCAAACACATGAACATATGAAATAAATAAACAAAAAGCAAAATTAAACACAATTAATTTAAGCAAAGTACATAAAATAATAATGAAAAGGAGAATTAATTTACAAACACAAGTATACAATTGAACAGAATATAATTAAAAGAGGGGTCCCAACTACTATTTTTTACTTTTATTTTTTTATCTTTTATTATTTTTTGTTTTTTTGTATTTTTAAGATTTTTAACACAAAATTCACCAAAATATCAAGTAGATATTTAAATCAATCTCTAATCCAATCAATTAATTTTACTAAAAAAAAAACTAAATCAACTTTTAAAAGAGCAAATCCGGAAAAAGTTAAATAAATACTAAAACAAACTCAAAATTAAACCAAAAATTCAAACAACTTATTCTAACACTAACTCAAGCTAAATAAAATAAAAAAACCTAAAACTCTTTATTTATTTTTTGAATTTTTATTAATTTAAAATTTGTTTAATCTAAACCTAATTAATTTTGCCCCTAAAATTATTCTACCTATTCCCCACACACACTCACTCACGCTAGATTCTCTTTTTTTTTAACAAAATCAGCCCAATTAATAAGGCAAAATAACATTCCAAATAAAAATGACATTTAGATCTAAAAAAAGAAACGAGGCCCAACACAAATATAACCCAAAAGGATAAAAGAAATACAACTAACACTTTAGCACTGGGTCACACATACACTAAAAAACAAAAAAAACTCTCCATCACCAACACACACTCACGGCTTCTCCCCCTCTCACACACATCCACACGTGCATTGTCTCTCTGTCACACACCTACACACACGCGCACCACTCACTCACGGCACCCTCTCTCACGTGCACACACTCACAGTATTCTCTCTTCCTCACTCTTACACACACACACATATTCGTTTTGACCAAACCACAAAATACAAGAAAGAGAAAGAGACAGCGAGGCTAAGAGAGAGAGAGAGAAATCGGGGGGGGTAAAAGAGAGAGAGTCGCCGCCGCTGGTGAAGGAAGGTCACCACCGCGACTTCGGAGTGGAAGAAGACAGCATGCGACCGGCCAAGGGCCACGGCTCCAGAGCGGCAACGGCAGCGCGAGGGACGGAGTTGCGATGCGGGCAGAGGCGAAAATCCGGCTGAGCTAGATGGGGCCGCGTGCGAGGTGAGGGAAAACGGTGACGCTGGGTTTGCAGTGGCCGAGGCTATGGTGGTTGCGCTGGAGAGAAAAGGGAAGGAAAATCGCGGCTAGTGGGGTGAGGTCCGGCGATGGTGGTGGCTAGCGGCAGTTTCTCGGCTAAGGGAAGAGGTGCATGGGCTGAGTGAGAAACAGAGGTGACCTCGCGATGGTGAGGTGGAGGCCGTGACGAGGTCGCGGCCCTCCTCTTTCTCTGCTTCTGAGTTTTCTTTCCTTTTCCCTTGATTTTTCTGAGTTTGATTGTTATTGTTTGGTTGTGTTTGATCTTTGGTTGGGTGGCAGATGATGATGATCCAGGGGGAAAGGCGTGGCGGTGAGGGTGCTGGAAAGAAAAAGGGGTACCGGTTCTGCGAAAATAGGGAGCAGCAAAGGAGGCGCGTGCAGCCGCGGAAAGGGAAGAAGGCCGTGGAGGGGGTAGTCTTGCGGAGGTGGCTTCGTGGTAGAAGGCAGAGGTTCAATGGTGGAATGGCGGTGTGGCCATGAGATGATGATGATGAAGGTTGAGGTGAGAGGTGATGGGGGACGAGATGATGATGAAGAAGCGCATGGAGGCCGCGGCTAAGGGAAGGAACCGCCGCGGCCTCCTCCCCTTTTTTTTGCTTTTTTTTTTTAGTTTCTAATGATGATTTTTATACCTGTCTCTGTTGTGATGCTGGATTGCTATTGATTCCTCCTTGTATCTGTTGGCTCCGCTGGAAATCTAGCTGAAATGCTGCCGATTTTTTGTTTAAAATTTTCAGTTGTTGCTTTATTTTTAAGGGGTGCTTTTGATATCAGCGTGTATGAGTGTTTTCCTTTATACTGAGATGGTCTCTGATTAATTAACTACTTTTTCCATACCTTCTAAAATGCGTACACTCGTAACAATATTGTTCCCCACGCCTTCAGTTGTTGATCATTCCATTTGTTATTTTTAATTGCAATTAACATTCCTGCTTGCTTGCCCATCATTTTGCGTTCCCTTCGTGGATGGCAGAACTCCAGGAGGCAGGAGGTTGAAGTGGGAGTGCCAAAACATGCCTCCCACGTTTCTAGGTTTTCTTCTTTTTTTATATATATATATTTTTTTTATATTCTGTATTTTTTTCTTTTTTTGTTGGACAGAGGCAAATTGGGCTTGGACAAAACCGAAACAAAAACGAGTTGGGTTTAGGTTGACAAATAAATGGACAAAAAGGGTTTTGGGTAACAAACTATTAAAATTGGGTTGAAACACATCTGGACAATAACACAAATAAGCTACAAAAAGAAATGGGCTGCAATACATGGGTTGAACTCTCTCTCTTTTTTTCACATTTTTCTCACAAGGAAATGATGAAGTAACTGTAATGAAGAAATTGAAAATTAGATGCAAATTTTTGGATTTTTGTTTAATAGGCCAAACAAAATCGAGTGTTCACACTATGGAATACTATGATACAAAGCTTCTCCATCGCATTGGGGAGGTCATTGGGACTACTCTAAAAGTAGATAACCCCACCTTTGAATAAAAAAAGTGATAATTCACCCATATCTGTGTGGAGCTTAGTCTATCACAACCGCTTCGGGCTTCCTATAAAATTCAAGGGGTTTTGCACTGCATTGAATATGAGAGCTTGCATAACATTTGCTTTACGTGTGGGCAGTGTGGTCACTCTCGTGATCGCTGTCCAGACAAGCCTATGCAAGTTCAGCAACAACCATTGGAATCCCATGGCAAGGTTCAGAATCAACGATGGCTATGGAGACAGCCGACAGTTTAAACGCTACTCCTCCTGACCTCCTCTAGCTGGAAAGGGCCAGTATGGTCCTTGGATTATTGTTATCAAGACTAAACACAGTCATCGTACAAGGACCAGTAGTCACGATCAAGTGCAGCATAATACTGATAGTGGGAACGGTAATAAAGCTGGATCGCATTTTGACGTGTTAAACCAAACAGAGGGAGAAAATGACTTGGACAAAGAGGATGATACTTCGCTACACCAGGGTGTAGAACACATGCCTGGGCAGCGGGATTTTGTTTCAGGCAGTGTTATGTGGCGAGTGAAAAGCAAGAAGATAGTTGTTGTAGAAAAGCAGCAGGTGAGCCACCCTACTCCTAACACTCAGTATCCCATCGCTAGCCCCAATCCCGAATCACATAGAAAAAGCACTAGTTTGGCTATTTCTAAGAGTAATCTCCTCCTCATAGCAAAGTCTACCTATGGCCATGATGTGGGCCCAGAGGGCCAATTAGAGTTGGCCTCTATATGTTTGGAAACTCTTTTGGACCTTAATTCATCAATTGGGCTGCATTGTCCTGAGCCCAAACCCCCCGATGGAGACCCAAATATTGTCAAGGATAATACTCATCAAACAATTGTTCGAGCTTGTGAGGTATTTGGGCCAGAGAATGTAACTGACCAGGAACCAGGAGTAGAGGTGTTTGGGAAGACCCAGGAAGTAATGGATATACAGCTTGATTAGCTGTCCCTATTTTACCTTGTTTTAATGATTATTTTTAACTGGAACTGTAGAGGGGCCTCTGGAAAAGACTTTAGAAGAGCCTTCAAAGAATATTGTCATTTATATAAACCCGATATGGTTGCTCTTCAAGAAACGCGATGTAGTAGAATTAGAGTTGGTAATGTTATTAAGAATTTGGGTTTCCAATACTCTTCCATAGTAGAAGCTCAAGGTTTTTTAGGAGGAATATGGCTACTTTGGAACAATGATGACATCACCATCAATGTTATTTGTTCCCATTTCCAGTTTCTCCATGTTGAAGTCATCCTTGGATCTAACCCTCCTTGGCTTATTATGCTAATCTATGCTAGCCCCCGTGAGCAAGCCCGATACGAAGCTCTTAGAGCAATCAAAAATATGGCTTGCAATATTTCCACTCCCTGGTTAATAATGGGGGGATTTTAATGAGATTGCCTCCCCTTTGGAGAAAAAAGGAGATGTTCAAGCTAGTACTCGAAAATGTAAAAATTTTGCCAAGTGGATATCTGATTGTAGCCTTATTAACTTAGGTTTTTCAAGTTCCAAATATACTTGGAGAGGGTCAAGGAGAGAGGGCAGAGATAGAGTTTTTGAACGCCTGGACAGAGTTCTGGGTAATTTAGCTTGGCGGACTATGTTTGAGGAAGCGGTCGTCAAGATTTTTCCTAAAATCCACTCTGACCATCGCCCTCTAGTTATTCAAATAGAAGGTATGAGGATGATAACAGGCCCCAGATCGATGAGATTTGAAACTTTCTAGCTCCAGCGTGATAGCTTTAAAGCTTTTCTATTGAGTTCTTGGAACATTAACACTAATTGGGTCAATGCTGCCAATTCTTTCTTAGAGGCTACTAAAGTTTAGAATAGAGAGACTTCTTAGAGGCTACTAAAGTTTAGAATAGAGAGACTTTCGGCAATATCTTTACCCGTAAATGAAGACTCCTTGCCAGAATTAAGGGGATCCAAAATTCTCATAGTTACAGCAGAAATGCTAGTCTCGACACCCTGGAAAAGGAACTGCAGGAGCAACTTCTTTGCACCCTTAACCAAGAGGAACGCCTTTGGTTCCAAAAGTCTCGAACATAGTGGATCAAGGATGGTGACCATAGTACGCATTACTATCACACCAAAACTATTATAAGGCGGAGAAGAAATAAATTGATACTTTGAGAGATGTTTCAAGTTCTTGGACAGTCAACATGGAGGAGATTCAGAACTTGATTATTTCCCATTTTGTTAATTTATATAATGAGGAGGAAACTTTCAGACAACTGTTGCTAACTAATATTACTTACCCCATCCCCCCATTTTAAACTTCAGAATCGAAGATGTAGACAAGCAACCTCTGGGTGATGAAATCAGGAAGGCTATGTTTAAGATCAGTCCTCTCAAATCGCCTGGGGTAGATGGCTACCCGGCCATGTTTTTCCATCAAAATTGGGAAATTGTGGGTTAGTCAGTGGTTGAATGTCTCCAAGACATATGGACTAATCCTGCAAAAGTTAAAATGTTGAATGAATCATTCCTAGCTCTCATTCCAAAGGTGGACAAACCAGAATTTGTTAACTAGCTAAGGCCCATTGCTCTGTGTAATACCATTTATAAATGCATATCAAAAGTGATTATTGAAAGATTAAAACCTTTGCTGTCTGACAGGATATCCCCTCACCAAGCTAGTTTTGTGCCAGGCCGTAATATTCATGATAATATCATCATTGCAAAAGAGATGGTTCATTCTATGTGTGGCATGAAAGGCAAAAAGAAATTCATGGCGGTTAAAATAGATCTGGAGAAGGCATATGATAGACTGAATTGGGACTTTATAAGAAACTGCCTCCTAGAATTTGGTCTTCCTGAACATATTACTGAAGTAATAATCTGCTGCATTACGAAAACATCCTTTAAAATTCTCTGGAATGGCTCTTACATTAAGAATTTCATTCGAGCAGAGGAATTAGACAAGGGAATCCTATTTCTCCCTATGTTTTTGTTATTTGCATGGATCATCTATCTCATTTGATATCGCAAGCTATTTTAGAATCCAATTGGATTCCCATGAAGCAAGAAAAGGAGGCCCAGAGATTTCCCATCTTCTTTTTGGTGATGATATCATTCTGTTCATGGAAGCATCCATGACGCAAATGCAGAACTTGATTAGTATCATGAATAGATTTAGGGAGGCATCGAGGCACAAGATTAATACAGACAAAACCTTAATATTCTTTTCGAAGAATATCTCTTCTCAGGAACAGGAGATGATTAGTAATATAGCTGGCTACAAACAGGTTGGTGAATTGGGCATTTATCTTGGGGCTTACCTTCATAGTGGTAGATCTTCAAAATCTCACTTTTCTAATATTACAAACAAAATCAATATGAGACTGCTTGGTTGGAAAACTCAATGCCCTTCCCTTGCTGGCTGTATCACTCTCGCCCACTCAATTCTAGGTACTCTAGCCACTTATCCCATGCAACACATGAGCATTCCTAAAGGCCTTTGCAAGCAGATAGAAAGGGCCCAGAAAGCTTTTATCTAGGGATCCTCAAGCTCTTCTTGTAAGCCTCACCTAATCAGTTGGGATACTATGACTTTTCCGAAGTTCATGGGAGGATTGGGGCTTAGAAGGCTGACAACTTTAAACGATTGCTACATGGCCAAGATTGGATGGAATATCATCAACAATCCTTCTTCCCTGTGGGTCAGAGTCCTTAAAGGTAAATATGCAAGGAATTGTGATCTCAGGTATGATTCTAAATCTGCTACTACTGACTCCCCCCCTTTGGAAAAATTTAGTTTGTATTTGGCCAACCATCACGAATAATATCCACTCCCTTATTGGGGATGGATGTTCTATTTCTTTTTGGAAATATAATTAGTTAAGACCGAATATCTCGCTTTAGAATCATGCCATCCATCCTATAACTACTCAGAATCTCCACATGACAATTTCAGGCTGTTGATGCATTGGGAAACTGGAATAAAGTTCTTTTAGAGCAGTACCTGCCCCCTGATATAATTCAGATGATCACTAATTGCTTACCCCCAACTATGGAAGATGGCCCGGATAGAGTTTGCTGGAATCTTTGTTCAACAAGTGGTTTCAGTATTAAGAGCTTGTATAATCATCTGAATAACCATAATGGGATTAGCAATCGAACGTGGGAGAGTATTTGGAGGTGGAAAGGACCCCAAAGGATCAAATCATTTTGCTGGCTGCTTAACCACAACAGAATTTTAACTTTCTCCAAAATTGCTAAATGGAATTGTCAAATCACGGATTTGTGTTCGAGATGTAATACTGATATTGAAACGCCGATCCATGCTTTGAGAGATTATCCCTTAGCCTCGCGAGTTTGGATAAAACTCATTCCAATGCAGATCTTGGCCAATTTTTTCTTTCTTAATCTGCGTGCATGGATGTTTTATAACCTTCATCAAGTTTCTTGGAATTCTGGGGAGATGCAATGGATGGACATTTTTATGGTCACGGTCTGGATTTTATGGAAAGAAAGGAACTCATTTGTGCATCAAGGATTTCAACAGACTCCATTGCAAATCAAAGCAGCTATTCTATGTTTTGTTTAGCAAGTTAAACATGCCAATCTTCATAATGAAAAAGGGCTAACCCAAGATTCAACCACCGTTTATGTCAAATGGATCTTTCCTCCTAGTGGTTGGATGAAACTCAATACAGATGGCGCTTCCCATGGCAACCCTGGTCCAGCCAGCTATGCAGGGGTCTTTTGATCTTGTGAGGGCAATTGGGAGCTTGGTTATTACCAAAGAATTGGTGATGAGACAGCACTCATGGCTGAACTTATGGCCATTCTTAAAGGTCTTGAGATTGCTACAGATAGAGGATTTTCCAAGTTAGTGGTGGAAAATGATTCATCTTTAGCCATTGATTTAATCATGAAGCCCCTGAATCCAAATTCGATTTACTCAAGGGTTGTGCATAGAATAAACAGATATTCCAGCCAAATTAATGGTATAAGTTTTAGGCACACCCTTAGAGAGGCCAATGCTGTTGCTAATGAGCTAGCCAATTGGGCTCTAAATTCAGACCTGGATAATGAGATCTAGGCCCAACCTCATGCTAGTTTAGTTCTGTTTCTACTTGCTAATGTTTCTGGGGCTTCCATACCTTGTGTAATCCCCGGCTAGTTTTCCTTTTTGGGCCTTAGTGCCCTCCACAATACAAAAAAAGTGCAAAATTTTTATAAAATAGACTCTTTATTGTTAGTGATAGGTCATCTATCAAAACATTTTCAACTTTATAAACATAATATTCAATATAAGATATAAAATAGAATGCCACATTTATATTTTATCCACTAAATTTAATTATTTAACTATTAATTACATTTAAGATAAGTTTATATACTCAATTTTCTATAAAATATATATAAATAAATTATCATTTGTTTTCATAATAATCAACAAACTATTTTTATTATCTCCCTATGTATCGCACGGGTCAAATGACTAGCATGTGTGTGTATATATATATAAACTTAAAAAGAAAAGAACCAAATTCTAACAACATTCAAAATGAGAAGTAATTTTATAAAAGAACCTCATCCATTATAGGTCAATTTGTAAAGAGCACATTAACATCCCATCCATAGGAATAAATATCTAACTATTTGGAGAAATAAATTGAGTTTTTGATATTCATAGATCATCTTCAATAGCAATTAAAGAAATTAAAATGTCAATAAATATAACCTTATATTTCGGTAACACAATTAGAGTTATAAGAAAAAAAACAAATGGACTTAATTATGCTTCAAGGATGTATGACCCAATATATCTTTGAATTCTGTATAAGAATGATAGTGTTTTCAACCTGAATTATGTAAACGAATCTAATAAATAAATTATACCAAAATTAAGTATTGAAAGAGAAATGAAATAAAGTAACTTAAAGCAAATATTATTTAAGTTGAGTGATTTAGGGAGTGAAGTACTTTTAGGCTTTTGATAAGAGTATATAATATTTTTTTCGTAGTATTGCTTTTATGTGTGTGTGTGTATGTTATAATCTAGAATGATATAAGAAAAAATAAAAATATTTACCCATTTGCTGTGTTTGTATGAGAAAATGAAAATGAATAAAAAATTGAAAATAAATTAAAATGTAGCCTTTACAACTTTTTAGGGGAACAGAGTGCATGTTCTAGAAATAAAGAGAATATAATTAGTGTGTATGTTTTGAAAATAGAGGGATAAGAGTGTATGTATTAAAATAGAGGGGAAATGAGAGTAGTAAAGTCTTCTATCAAAAAAAGAGGTTATATTTTACTGATGAAAATGATGTGTTGAGCTAGAAATTATAAAGAGGAGTTCACATGACAATTTTTTTAAGGTTTAGTCGATTTTTTTATTTTTTGGAGTGCATATATAGTGGATATATATAACTTTGAGCATGTTTGTAATTATGATAGTAAATTACATGATAAGAGATACTTTTCTTTTTATCTAATTCTTTTGTTGGAGGAATGCAAAATTAAAATTAAGTGTCTATAATAATGTATTCAATTAACAAATTAAGTAAAATAATTTAAAAGTAGAACATAATTCAAATTTGATTGCAGATAGAGAGAAAAGAGAAAATGGAGTGATTTAACAAAAATCCAAACTTTTTGTATATACATAAGTAGTTACAAAATTTAAATTAGAGAAATAATAGGAAATAGAGTGATCTTAGGCTTTTGATAAGGATATATAAGAATTTTTTGTAGTATTTCTTATATATATATACATACATACATACATACATATATATACATACTCATGCGCGTGTGTGTGTATACGAGTATTTTGAACCCATGCATGAGATAAATCTCTTTAGCAAACATAATAATTATTAAAAAATAATAAAATCACTAAATAATAATAAAATTATCTACTTCTAATTTTTAAATGGAAATCAAATAACTTTAAAAATGTTTTATTTTATTTTCTTCTTGTTCCTTTTTTTAATATTTTATAAGAATAAATATATATATATATATTCAATTTTTAAATCAAATTTAAATAAAATATTTCTTTTCTCCTGCTTGCTTATTTTTTAGAATCACAATTTAAAGAAAAATTTCACAAAAACATTATGTATAATAACCAAATATTGAACATATAATTCATTTAATAGTGATTTGTATATAAAAATTCATCCTTTTTGGTTCATTCTTCCCTTTCTTTTCATCTTCCTAATAAAGTAAGTTTAAAGAAAGAAATTTACAAAACTATTATTTTGAACCCGTGCAATGGATGAAATAAATCTCTTTGAAAAACATAATAATTATTATAAAAATAATTTAATTGATTAATTATATTAAAAATTACTAAATAATAATAAAATTATGTACTTCTAATTCTTAAATTGGAGTCAAATAACTCTAAAAAATTTTCATTTATTTCCTTCTCGTTCCTCATTTTTCAACATTTTATAAGAATATGTATATTCAATTTTGAAGTCAAATTAAAATAAATTATTTTCTTTTCCCCTCCTTCCTTGTTCTTTAGAATTGCAATAAAATAATTTTTTAAAAAATTTCACAAAAATATTATGTACAATTGATTATTGGACATATAATTTATTATATTATATATATATATATATATATATATATATATATCTACTATTATAATATTTGAGAGTCATTTCATAGAAACTATTACACGCGTCTTTCATACAGAACTTTAGTGTACACATGTAATTCATATAGTGATTTAGGGCCCACTTTACTCAATATTTATATCCACATATTTTTAACTTAATTTACAATTTAATTATTAATTATTAATAAAAACTAAATATTATAATTATTAAAGATTACTTGAATCAATAAAATTTGAATCAGTAAGATATATTCATGGAATTAAGAATCATTAAAATTATAATCTACAATTAAAATTAAGGATAATTAAGAATGAAAAAAATATAGAATTAAGAATCATTGAAAAATGGATTAGATACAAATATATTGGAGTGATAAAAATATTAATAGTGCCCATTACAATGAAAAATCGTAAGATATGAAAAAAAAATAAAAATTTGAATGCTTTAATTAGATCAACAAAAAATGAGACTATTTGTTGAGAACAAAAAAAAAAGAAAGAAAAACAAGAAAAATGAAAATTTCTAGACTTTACTCTTGATTTTTCCTAATGTGCGTTGATAGTGAACGTGAATAAGGGGTGACTAATGCAATCAGATTACCTAGGATGGTCATAAAATTATACATTCAATAATATCTGAGCTCTTGTAAATAATTTTGATAATTTTATATTTTAAAAGATTTGAATGAATTTTGAAAAGAAAAAAAAGTTAGTGTTAAAAAAATAAAAAAAAATTGGAAAAGATTTGAAAAAGAAAAAAATATATGATATAGATTTATCAGAATCTTATTTATAATTAGAAGTTATTAATAATTAAGATTTTATATAAAATTTATTGATTGAACAAATCTACTATACTAATATTTCAGACTTTTAAATGATTCAGACTCAGATATTATAATCATTAAAGAATCAAATATTACAATCATTAAAGATTATAATTTGCACTAAGAGAGAACCCATGTCAATATAATTAAGATTTAGAATTAAATTAAGAACTATTAATAGCCTCATATTATGAAGGTAATATAAAAAATTATAAACAAAATATGTAGATCAAATTGTTAACGAATTACTAATTAATTAATTTTTGATATGATGATAATTTAAAATTCAATTTCTACTAAATTTATTCTTAATATAATATTTAAGACTTATTATAATACTAATATAATAATTTATTCTTAATCAAATATGATAATAATTGATATAATACTAATATCTAAGACTGATTACATAAAAAGTCTTCCATATGTTATTCATAGAAAAATTATACCCCATTATTTTCATAATCTTAATACTTAAAGTAAGTTTTTGAATTTAACTTACCTTCTAATTATCAATTATTTTTCCAATCATACCTTCATATTTCTCTACAATTAATAAAAGTAATATAAAAAATAAAAAATAGCATAAACAAAATTATAATTTAATATACTATGCCATAAAAATTATATATATAATATATAATTATAGTATTAATGATAATAAAGCTATTATAATTGTGTTACATTAAGTATTTATTATTATAGATATTATGTTTTGAAGTTCAAAGTATTTTTGATATTTTTTCTTTTTGAAACTTCTTAATAAGCTCGTAAATATCAATAAAGATTTAAATCTACATATGAAATAATAAATAGGGACCCGTGATGGGGATGTGAATGACAATAGAAGTAAAATTCTAAATGAAGATGGGATCAAGAGAAAATTTTTCAACTTCAAATTTAGAATATTTGAAAATCATAATTAAAAAAATTATCTATCTACCTATATCATTATAAAAATTTTCTAATTTTATACAACTTGAACATTTCAATTTATCAATTCCATAATTTTTTTTATGCTAATTTTTTTTAAAAAAATGCCTTAAATTTTTCAAAACTAAAATACTTAAAAAAATAAATCTACAATTTACATTTTTTTGATAATGATATTAAATATTTATTAATTTTTAAAAAATAAATAGTTATATTATTTTTATTAAAAATAATATTATAATTGATATAGTACTCTAATAATTGAGATTATATAAATTAGAATTATAAATAATTTTTTACTAATTATTACACATTAATTATAATATATATTTTAAAATTAATATTTTAATTTATTAAAAGTATGTACAAGAAAATAACGTGTAATTGAAATCGTATAAATTAAATTTATATATTATTTTTATTAATTATAAAATATATTTTTATAAATTAAATATTTTAATTTACTAAAAAAATTGAAAATAGGTACATGCAAGAATTACCCAATGAGGAAAAGAATTTGGATATATTTAGCCTTCATAGGAATAATCAATGGGAGCTAAATTTTTGTTTGTTAAATGAGATAGGGATGAGAATTACACATATTTATTTTTTAATTATTTTTATTATATTTATATTATGTAGATATTTTTAATTTTAATTTGGATTATATTGTATTAATAGTATTTGTTATTATGGATATTTGTGTTTCAAATTGTAAAATATTTTTAAAGTTTTTCTTTTTTTGAAATTTGTTGATAAACTTCTGAATATCATATGGATTCAAAATCTCCGCAGAAAATGGAAAATTAGAAATAGGTACCCGTAAAGGGATAGACATGGGGATGAGAGACAAAATTCTAAACGACAATGAGAGGCATAGAACATGTCCTCTTTCTTATAGATATTCATTATTATCCTTATAAATAGCTCATGATATAGTAAAATTATCCATTTATTTTCTTTCTTTATTCAACAATTTTAACTTTCGAAATGTGCAAAATTTTCATAAAATAGGCTCTTTATTGTTAGTTATATGCCATCTATTGAGATATTTTCAACCCTATAAATATGATATTTAATATAAAGTATAAAATAGAATGATATATTTATATTTATCCACTTATTTAATTATTTAAATATTAACTTATTTTTAAAATAAATTTATATACTCAATTTTCTATAAGATATATTTAAATAAATTATCACTTATTTTTTATAATAATTAACAATCTATTTTCTATTATCTTCTCGTGCATCGCACAGGTCAAATGACTAGTGTGTGTGTGTGTATATATATATATAATCCATTCTCATTTGCTCACCCTTCCTTTTTTTTTCATCAACTTCCTAGTAAAGCAATTTCAAAAAAAGAAATTTATAAAATTATTATTATTACAAGTAAAATTGCATGAAATAATTTCATAGAAAAAAAAATTAGAGTCATACACTATCCAATTAAATGTTATTCATAAGTTCCACCATCCACTTAATTGTCATATATTAAATTCTATCATCCACTTAAACACTCTCCGCTCACCCTTTATAATAAATAATTTTTATAAGTAATTTATAATATTATTAATTTAAACTATGATCAATTCATTTCTTCAAATATTATAACACTCTAATTATTATAAATATATATTGTATTTATTTAAGTTATATAATTGACCCGTGCATTGCATAGATAACTACTGATATTATAAAATATATATATTGGATGATTACATTAAGCATATACATTACAAGGTGTTATATATACCTCTTAAATTCAATTTGTATGTAGGGGACCAGGCTAGGAAGATTACACAAATTTCTTCAATTACTACTAAATTTAAATCAAATTTATCAATTAAGTAATTGTATATATTGTTGAATTTGATAACTATTATGAATTCTAGACAATGATAAAAGAATATGAATGATTTAAATTTTCTTTAATATTTCTTTAAAAAATTATGGCACTCTCTGTAGGCCTATATATCATAGTTATATTTATTTGATTACATAATTTAGGTTTTAGATAATAATCCTACTCATTCTTTGATAATTATAGGGATTCATACGCTCAATGAAGCAAATGACAAGTATAAATTGCATTTAGAGATGATACTAAGTATATATTACACGGGTAAGGTAAACAAAGAAGAAAACTTTGATTATTTTTTATTAAAATTCAATTTAGTTTTGCATCAATAGATGAGTGTTATTGTATTTTATTTTATTTTACATGTCATTAAGTAATTCCTATAGCACAAATAAACAGCTTATAGTATTTTATCAAAGGAAAAAGAGAGAGCATGAAGTCTAATGTGAAAATAAAATGCAGCTCTTGAAGGTTTTGATCAACTGTTAGGAGTACGTCTCTTTCAAATTCTGGTGTCAGCACTATATTGTCTCGGCAACTATTGACATAAGTAAACTTTACAAAAATAATTCAATATATATAAATATAAATTATTATATTAAAGATGTTAATGTTAAATACTTGTAATATTTAGTGCCTAGATCAATTTTTAATTAATTAAATTATTTTTCAATTTATAAATTAATAATAAAAACTTTTAACATCATTATGATAATTAACAAATAATTAATATTAACTAGTCATTCTTTTAGTTAAAATAGAAAGATAATTTGATAAAATTCACTTAAAAAAAGTCTTAGTGGGAGTGACAATAGACAATCCCTTTTAGAAAAAATAATTTCATGTTCTTAAAATACTAACTGAATATATTCTAATGACAAAATGATATTTTAGGTAGGACCTATCATTTTATTTTTAATTCCAAATGAAATGTTATTTTATAATTGGACATGGAGTAATTTGACACGAAGCACTCAAGTGTTATATTATTTTTTAATTGAAAATCTATTTTAGTCATTGAAGATATATGCATGCTTTACTATACTTTTTAAATTTAAGAAACTACAAAAAAAATTATTTAAATTAATCCATTCGATGATGTTCACATGGACCGATTTAAAAAACATTAATTCAAATAGTTTTTACGATTTTAAGGATTAAATCAATAAATTTTTTATTTTAAGGATTGAAATGAAGTGTGCATCGAATTTTATGCCTTAAAATTTACATTTACTCATTATTTCTCAAAGAAATGTTTTTTTTGGATATATATATATATATATATATATATATATATATAAATATATAAAAGTTATTTGATATTGTGTCCATATATTATCATAGCTGTACCATGACTTGTCTATGTTCAAATATAATATATCTATTTCTCCCTTCTAGTTGTTGGAGGGGTGGTTCGCTTACATAACCATACACGTGTCGCGCTATTACGCAACCCTCCACGAAACGCGAAGCACTCTTCTTTGTTCTGTCGCCTTTCGCTCGCTCCTCATTTCGAAATACAAACTCGACTCCTCCTCGTTCCCTCCGCCGCTGCCATGTCCCCTTCCGCCGCCGAATCCGGCGGCGCCCGAGCTGAGAAGACCAACGGCTTTCACAATGACGACGTCGCATCGACCGATTGCAAGCACTTCCAACGATCCCTTCCCTCGACGACGTCGTCGACCATCCTCGACGCGATTCCGTCGAAGGAGATTGAGAAGCTGCGGAGAATTCTAATCGCTTCGGCGAAGGGATTCTCGATCGGGGCGGGCCTCAAGGGAGGCCTCGCACTCTTCGCGATCTTGGCTCGATTGACGAGAAAAAAACCGCAAAGGTAAACATGAAAAGGAAATGGCTTGTGAAGTTGACACATGAATAACGAGCATGTTTTCGCGTTTGTGATAATTGATCTCTCGTTCAGGAAGGAGGTTGCGGTGACGAACGGGGAAGCGATTGTTGCTGCTGTGAAGGAGACCCTGAGATACGGTCTGTTTCTTGGAACCTTCGCTGGAACGTTTGTTTCCATGGATGAGCTTATTGGTGCTATCGGAGGTCATCGTAGGCATGTTCTCTTTTTTCTCTTACACCTTTTTTTTTTTTTCCTTCTCCCCCAAAATGTACATAGCATAAATATTTAAAATCAGCAACTTAAATCCTTTTGAGCTCCACCAAAGCCATGGAGGATATTGTAAAGTTAACCCCATTTGCCTCAGGGTTTGGTAAAGGCCTGTTTTTCATTTTCTGTATTTTTTTTTATTTTCAGTATTTTCTAAAATCAGTTTTCATGTCCTGTTTTCACTTCTTTCTTCCATGAAATGAAAACAGAAAATGAGAACCGGGACTAAGCAGACCCGGTGAGGTGTGGTGAGTAAGTCTAAGAAGAGGAGTTACTGAGTTTTGAGTTACATTTGTATTTTGCAATTGGCATATAACTGTGCTTTCTTTTCTTTCTTTCCTTTTTTGTTTTGTTTTGTTTTGTTTCCTTTTTAAGTGTTTGTAGAGTGAGAGTGACTGTGATTGATTGTGTGTTTGTGTTGTAGTTCAGGACAGCGAGGTGGAGGGCCCTCTTGGCGGGGGCGCTTGCTGGGCCGTCCATGCTGCTGACTGGTTTGGAGACGCAGCACACGAGCTTGGCCATTTACATTCTCATGCGTGCTGCAGTTTTGGCATCTCGTTGCGGGATTAAGAGCAAACGGTTTGGGAGAATTTGCAAGCCTCTCACCTGGAAGCACGGTGACATATTCCTGATGTGTCTCTCCTCTTCCCAGATATTGTAAGTAATGATGTTATGCACCCATCTTGTGTTGTTATTTTTTACTGTGGAGGAAAGTGTCATTGGTTTATTAACATGGCTTTGCTGGTGCATGCGTTCTTCTTTTTACTGTTCCCCCTCATCCTCTCTTTTTAGTTAGTTATTTTGCCGTTCAAATTTTGTGGCAAGGCAATGCCTTGTTATTTCTAAAACAGGTCTATGTGTCTTGCTTGATGGCTTCATAGTCTGAGGTCTTCAGCGTGACATTCATGATTCATCCTGGTGTAATGTGTAAGGGACCCCATGTATGGACAGATATATGCTAGGAGGCATAGGAGAAGGGATAATGGGCAGTAGCTGGGCCCAAGGTATCTAGTAGCTGATGATTGATTGACAGCTGTAGGTTAGTTGTAGAAAGTTGGTTTTGGAGGGAAAAGTAGTTGAAGGAACAGCAGATGTATAAAAGGGATAGGAGGAGGATTGTTGGGGTTGTCTATTCATTTTTAACTGTTCAGAGAGACTGGAGACTCTGTACACTCATAGGGTTCTCAGCAATAAACACATACATTCGGTTTCACCCCTAACATAATGTTCTGTTCATTGATAAACCATACTTTTGTTTATATCAATAGTGACCAGTATGAGAACCCTAATGTGTGGTATCCAGTATCTAGTAAGATTAAATACTTCGCATCATTCCTTGTGGCTGAACTAGTTTTACTAAGTGGGCCTTTAAACTGTAGTGACCAATGGGTTTGCCTCATGGGAATTCCTAAATGCCTGTGGGGATACCCTAGTCATTCCTAAAAGCCTGTTGAGACACCCTAGGGACCTAGTCATAGAACTAAAAAAAAAAAAATCTGTAATTACTGGTTTTCTCCATGCTATGGTTGACCGAAGCTGCAAGACTTTTCCATGTCTAGATGACTTACAATTTAATATACATATATATATTTGCACATTTGTTACAGACAACATGAGATGATGTGGGCATTTAGCTGTCTGGTAAGTGAAAAGCTACAAGATAAATAGAAAGGTAATAAGGAACCGAAAAGATGTAACACTGATAAACCTGTTGCCCATCTCGTGATTCTTCTTGACAGCCTTTATATTTAAGTCATGAAAATTGTTGCATTAATCTGTAAAAGAAAGATTTGTATACCAGCCATAACACTGACACTCATGTAGGTGAAAACATTTGTTTGCATATCATGGAGAATAATTTGCTTTCAGGTCTGCATATATTTTGAAGCAAGAGAGTTTGCCATCTTCATATAAATCCTTTCTCAATAAACATGGTGGAAAGGATTTGGTTATCTTACAAGGTGTAAAAGATATAGCCAGTGGCAAGCCTTTTACTAATTTGGAATCAATAGAGAAGTACTACAAGTCGATGGGTGTTAATGTCAAATTAAATCCAAATATGAAAGTCCCATGCTCGGTAAGAAACGAAGTTCTTTTTTGCTTATTTTTCTTTTGATCTCAGTAAGTGTAATTGCTATGTACCTATGAACAATAAATCAAATGAAAGAAAACAGTTATCATTTATCAAACCCTGCACTCTACATCAGAGTTAGAATCTCAATTTGATACAGCTGTATTGATTTCTTTATGATGATTGAATCATGAGAAATGTTAGTGTTATGACAGATGCTTACTTCTACTTGATTTGAGATTACATGAAAACTTTTTACTTTTTATCAATGCCTGGACTTTGGTGGGAATATAGGTTTTTTATCTTATCTGTTGTATGCCCTAACAAAATTTCCCATTCAAGTTCAATCAGATTTATAGTATTGAGTTTCTCATTATTTTTTACATTCATCTTCTTTTGGGTCTTGTTCAAATATGTCGTTATGGCCTGATGATATTTGTTGAAACTCTGTAATTTCTTTTTCAAACATTTCATCAAGATCTGTTCAATAAGAAATTTGTAACTCATGATAAAATGTGATTCTTATTGCCTCTTTCAATGTTTAAAGTCGGTGATATTTTGCAGATTGTACATGCGAATCAATCTTGTGGTGGGCATGTCCTTTCATTTCTTGGTCAAGCCTACAAAAGAGCATTACCTGTTTATCTTCCAGTTTATCTGATACCTGCACTAATAGTTCATAGACAAGGACTTTTAAAAAGGTGATCTACTTGGAGTACGTAGCAATCAATCTACTATTCATCTGACCTTTTGTGAGATCTTATGTTTCATTAAGTTTTAATTCCTGTGCAAACTTTGATGAAGTGTTACAGTTATGTTGGCTTTTCAAAGTGAACACAATAGTGAATTATCTCTAGCACAAAGACTGATTTATAAAGTCTTTGTTTGACATCAACATTAAGTTATTCCATCTTATATTTCTCCAAGCATTCTCAAATATAGATCATTCTCAGATCATGCTTGGAGCTGTATAGTTTCATGGCATGAGTATATACTATTTTTTTCTTATTGGCCATTATCAAAATGCTTATATGCAGGTCCTACACAATATTAGCCAAGGGTCTTGTTGGTACTGCTAGGTCAAGCTTATTTCTGTCTGTGTATTGCACATCTGCCTGGTTAGTTTCATGAACTTGTTTTTTGGACTATTATTTTGTTACTGATATGTCTTAGTTTTTGAATTTGGGGGGATGATATGGTTCTTTTTGTGTGACACATGGGTGTAACTAAATTATTTATTTATTTAGTTTTTTGATAAAAAAATAAATTTCGTCAACAAAAAGAGAAGAATATTACAAAGAGCATAGAGGACAAACAATCCGCAAAACAAAAAGAATAAATAACAGAAGACATCAAAAGGTCATGTGCCTTACACCAAGTAGTCACTAGATGTCTAATCCAATCCCATAAAACTTTCCTGTTTGAATGCTTGCCATAAATGCGAGTTATGCTGTAACCAAATGCACCAAACAACTACAAAGGCAGCACACCGCCACAAGGATTTGGCATCCTTCCTCCTCGCATAACCAACTAGTCAATAGGAATCGATCTAGGGCTTTAGGACACTCCCAACATTCACCAAAAGTACGAAATAAAGCATTCTGTAAAGAGTCAGCCACAAAACAAAGTAGAAAAATTTGTGCAGTTGATTCTGAGCTAGCACTTCACGTGACACACATCACTCACATTTCAGGGAAAATAGCATTTTGTGGTTTTCGGACCTGCAACATATTGTTAGTGACTCTGTTAATTCTATTAAGAACAATTGTCCAGATAAAGGATTTAACCTTAGAGAGAGGAGTGCACCTAAATTATTGCCTCACTTGTACTAGGTTTGTATTTGGTACCAGTTTGTTGAGTAGCCAGGGAGACTTTACACGATATTTTTGTTTGTTAAATCTATACAGACAATACATATATAAAGGGGATTCCTCTTGGGCAGTTATTTTTGGTGTCCAATTTTTTTTTCCCCATTTCTGCCACTATGAATAATTTCTTTAAACAGTATTTCTGTATTTCAGTTTACTACCCACTTGCACTTTCCAAATTTCTGAAACTGCTAGCACATCTCCCTCATTTTTTCTACTTTATTCACAAATCACAACTCTGGAAACCTTCCTTCTTCTTTTTCATTTACAGTCAAGACTTGGCATTAATTCTTTCTTCATGTATTATCTGATCATAGCTTGGTATTTAATGTGATTTTGTTTGATTTATTTTGCTATAGGTTCAAATTCAGTCTTAATTCCACTTACTTTGTAGTTTTCTGTCACATAGTGTAGGGCTATAGGAGATGCTCCGTGCTTGCAAATTTCGCTAGATATGGAATGAAACTAATGATAGTGCAAGTTTGTTGTTGCCTGCCATTTATTTTGAATGAATTTTTTAAAATGTTCAACTAAAAATCGATTTTTGGACCTATATATATATATATTTCATACTTTAAATATATTTCATATTTTAAAAACATTATAATTGCAATTTCTTCTTCTCTGTTTTTGGGTTCAATACAGATGATTAAGATACATTTACAACTCTATTTAATTATATTAATGTTCAAAAGAAAAAAAAAAAATTGAAGAATGTGCCCTCAAGTTGCTAGTATTGTTATAAAATACTTTTGGTGCTCTTGATCAAGCATCACAATGAGGTGATGTCACAAAAAAGTCGTGCTCCTAATAATCAATATTTGCAACTAAACTGTATGTGTTATTGTTAAATGGAACAGACAATTTCATCCTTTCAAATCTTCTGCCCCTTTAGATGTTTCTGCTTCCTTAATATATTATATGGTGCTTTGTTGCAAAACTTGGAATTAGAAAGTGATTGATATCTAGATACAATTGCTTTATCGTTTATTTTTTTTATTTTTCTATATTATGTATCCTCAGCCATACCCTAGTTTTAGAAATTTTGCCGAACCTTGTACTATGGGGACTAATGGACTACTATTCATACCTGTATTCATGCAACATAACTATGTTGCAAATCAAAACATGTTGCCCATATGGCATATACAGGTCAATATGCTCAAACAAATTTTCAGGTGTGCAAAATGCAAATTTGCATTATGCAATATTATTACCATAATAAATAAGAATGTGTCTACAATTCTTCTGATAATTAAAATATAGTATCCTTTATTGTTTCTAAATGTATAATGGTTAACGAAATACTGGTTAGAATTAATGGGACAATCCATCCTTCTCAATTTAAAGTTCAAAGATTTTCTATTATTGCGAAATTTCAGCTTAATACTAAGGAAACGGGTGGAATGGAAAGAAATGAAATGGGATTATACTGGGTTCCATTGTTTGCATTCAAACTAGGATGGAAAAGGATGTAATTGGATGAATCCAATTCCATTCCAATTGAAACAATATTCTTATTTTTTATCCTCTTCCAATTTGAAAAAAAAAAAATGGGATGGAATGGATTGAAATAAGAGTAAAAAACTTAAAATTCTGATCTTTCCATCATCTTCCATTGTATTTTTAAGTAATGGAGTGGAGATTTTTCTCCATTTCACCATTTGATGTCGAAATAGTGGAACATAACATTTACTCCATTCCATTACATTCTATTCCACTCAATTAAATATCCAAACGAAGCCTAAATATCAAGTTTAACAGTTATGATGAGAGGAAATTTTAACACATGGTTTCAATTAGTTGCTTTTAGGTGGACAGTTCTTCATGTTCTGATGGAAAAATAAATAAATAAATAAGCATACCTAATGTGATGCTTGTAGTCCCAAGGAAGAGTTTCCTTTACAAAATTCCAAATATTTTTCTGTTCTTGTTAACCATGATTTCAATTGTTAAAAGATAAATAACTCCCTTCTTGAGGTTATAGAGTACCTGCTAGAGTCCTCTGCTATTCATGTTCCAAACCTCCCAAAGCTTTACGATGGTGCTTTAGGAGAACAACCTGATAGTGAGAGTTGAGAGATGGGAGGGATTGTGTGTCTGTTGTTGGTGATTCTCGTGCTTTTATAATAGAAAGGTCAGAGAACCTTTAGAGTGCAAGTATATACATCCTTTCAATGACCAACTTTCTTATCTAATCGAAACAAACTCCATTAGATACAAATGAGCCTTAAATAAAGATCAATCAAATGGGTATAGAGAATTGCTTTTGTAAACAGAATGGGTGAAGAGGTGAGTTCATGAAAGGAGGATTTGTTTTTGAACTTGAAATGCCAGTGCACTGGGTGATTAATCAATGGAAATAATAGACACCATGATTAGGAGAAAGATTAATTTTATGTGCTTCTAAGAAACTAAGTGGATTGGAAAAAAGACAATGGAGTTGGACATTTTTATTCTAAGCTTTTGATGTTATGGCAAAGTGAAAATATAAGTATTGAAAGAATAATGTTGTGGATATAAGAAGGTTGGGAGATAGGATTACAACACCAAATTTTATGGACACTTTAGAAGTTATCCATACATATATACATCACAAGTAGGGTTAGGAGAGTTCCATAAGATTGAGGATTTAGAAGGCTTAGTTCAAGGAATATCATTCAGAAAAGATTTTTCTTGGAGAAAATGTAATCGGCTTTGTAGGAGGTATATCTAGAGGGTACGGGAGTTTGCCTGATTGATATTATGGTCTAGGGGAAAATGCTACGGTGTTAACTTTTGATTTTTGAATAGTTAACACTTGTTTTGGGAAGCTGGAGAGCGTCTTATCATGTATAGAAGTTGGGTTGCATGCACTCTAATCTATTTCGTTTTTATAAGGAAATTGGATAGAAAGCTTTGCATGTTATCACACAGTCATAATTGAAAAAAGTTTAACTATTCAGTATAAAGATTTGACTATGGACGTATGGGTTAAGATGGGCTTAAGGAGAAATGGCAAAGATGATGTTCATAGGATAAATTAGTGGCAATAAATCAGTGAAAAACAATTTAGCATTCACATGATGGGTTTTGAGGGATGGATTTGTGGGGCACAACAAGTGATCATGTTATGTGGGAAGAGCTGGCTAAAGGGAGTAGCAAGGTAGTGAGAGAGACCCTTGGTGAAATTAAGAGGGTTTGAACTTAAAGAGTAAAGAATCATGATAGTAGAATGGAATCATGCAAGATGAGGTTAAGGTGAAAAGAAAGTGTTTAAACCCTGGTACTTGTAAAAGCAGAATACTAAAGGAAAAAAAGAAATAGTTAAGAAGATACATCTCAGGTGATAAGCAAAGTGAAAGATAAAGCATCTAATGGGTTATCAATCATTAAGCACTAAAGATGGTGAAAGTATTTATAGAAGTGCTAAAGGTAAGAAAGGAAAGATGAGACTTGAACCAAGTGAAATCTGTTAAGCATGAAGGGATAAAGTCTTCGTTATGGAACAAGATAGCGGATATAGACAGAAGGGTGGCTTTAGTTTAATGAAAGACATGAGATTTTATTGCCTTTGGATATTTCTAAAGACTTAAAACTAGAAGGAACCATGATAGTATTTATCTTATAATTCTGAATTTGTGTTTGAGGTAAAAGCAGTATTAAAGAGGATGGATAATGAAAAAAAGGGATATTACTTACCAAGGTTGTTCAATGAGATAATGAGATCTAATAATGCCAGAAGTGAGAAAAAGTTTTTGTCTCCTTTCTTTCATATATATTTTTTTCCTTTTTTCTTTCACCTGATTGAGGCATTGTCAGCTGGCATTTTGTTGAAACATGAAAAGTGACCGGGTTTCTCTATTCTTTGTCAGGATGTGGACGTGCTTGCTCTTCAGGATCTTCAAAAGATGTAACATTCCGATGGTGGCCATGGGAACGGTATATGTTGCAATCCATGTCAACATACTTTTTGTTCATCTGTTCTGTTCAGAGTATTTCAGTTTGTGTTGTTTAACAGGAGTTGCCATTCACGATTCAATGCATTGATAATTCTGCTGTAAAACTCTGCATTTTTGTGCAGTTCCCACCTGGCCTTGCATTGGCTATTGAGAAGAAAAGCAGGCGAATAGAGATATCATTATACTGCTTTGCACGGGCTATCGAGAGTTTCTTCACTTGCATAGCTGATGCAGGATATCTGCCACAATCGAGAAGAATCAAGAGAGCGGATGTAGTAGTTTTCAGCTTGTCAACAGCCATCATAATGCACTGCTATGCACAGGAGAGGGATGTTTTTAGATCCAAATACTTGAATGTTCTTGACTGGGTGTTTGGTGTGCCTCCTCCTCCATGTGAAACCCCTCGGTGCAAAGACAGATAGAGACAAAGCGCTAGCTGGCAGGGTATTTTTAGCCGGAGAAGTTGCAATTGACTAGGAGGTGGATACATGATGTTGCATTCTCGAAGTGACTGATTCTTGTATTGAGCAGGGAACTAGAATGGTTACTTGAACGTTAACTTGGCAAGATTGAAGACATTTCTGCTGATGATTGCTGCATTATATTTTTCAAGCAATGGCTGACCAACTAACCTATTGATCAGAGCCCTGATCCTGTTTGCATGAGTGACCATTACCTACAGCACCAAGGATTAACAACTCAACAGTATGAGTCTGCCTCCAGCCACACCTTTCCTCTCCATTGCAACTTCAAAAGAATTGGCTTTGCTTACATTTTAATTTCATTATTTATATATTTATTGAAGTTAAAATTATCATTCAAAATGATTTTTTTTTCAGCTGCAACCTTTTGCTGTAATTTGCAGCCGATATCAGAAAATAGGCCAAAATCTTGAATGTTTGGAATGATTAAAAAATAGAAACGATTTGATTTGTAAATTTGAGATTTACTTATTTTGTTTTTGAAATCTGTGGAATTGTAAACTTAAGAAGACCTTTAATTAATTTATTTTCATCTTTTAATCAATGCAAACTCTAAATATAATTTAGCGTATTTTAATCACAAGAAATGTTTTTCAATCGATTTCTATTTATCTAATCGTTTCAAATATAAATTAAATTACTTTTTATTTTAATCCTTCTCGACACTATTTTTGACCATGTCATCAACCTTTTTTAATGTAATTTGCCCTTGCTGTACCAAACTGAATTTGTGATGGTGGACTTCATAGTGAATTGTTGACGCAATTCGTGCAGCTGGATTTGGAGTTTGGGCCAACGGTATCATAATGGAGTGCAATTCATTTACAACATAAAAATAGTGCCCTTTATTTAGTCAGTTTTTCAAAAGTAAGGTTAAAAAAATAGTGCCGATTAGATGCTTTTCTTAAAAGTAATAATCATAAAAGGTTAGATGTTATTTTTATTTAGAGTTTAATTTTTGAGTAAACCCCTGAACCGGTCTTTGAGGAATCTCTTGTTGGACAAATGGTTTTTCAAATTATCCTTTTGGTCTAAGAATGACAATTTCAACCCGACATGTGGGTTATTTGCGCTACCCGCCCCGCATAAGTTGGGTTTTAAACTTGCCCTACACGAGCAGGTTGGCACGGGGCAGGTTTTGCCTGTGAGTGTAGGTTTAGGGTGAACTCGCTTTGCACCCTATATATATTTTAAAAAATATAATTATTAATATATATTGTGTGTGTGTATATATATTTAAAGAAAATTACCTAATACACTAATGAGCCCACTCATTCTGTGAATAACATTTCACATTCGCTCATCCACCCATACTTCATATTTTACATTCTACGTACATCCTCGATCACTTACTCGCATTTCACAATCTACAGTGCGTCCTCTATGCCATCCCTCTTTGTCCTCTTTGACCATGGAAGCTTTGAGCCCCCTATCATCCTCTATGGCATCCCTGGCTCGCTGTTTGTTAAGCTTTCTTTCGCTCGCGTCAAATCTTCGTGTCCTCTACGTCCCTTCTTTCCTCTTCATCCGCCGCTGCTATTTGCCAAGCTTCCTTTTGCTCACCACTTGTAACACCTAGATTTCTGATTGCGCTAATTGTCTTAGTATCCTTAAGGTGATTAGTTGAGTGCAAGGTGATGACTGGCCTTAATCATCATTAATTAATTTAATAACAATTGTATTTGAATGATTGCATGATGATTTAATTAAATGTATATATTTATTGGATGTTTTATATAAAATGGTTTTATATGTGAAATTCCTAAACTAGCATGACCTATTGCACTAATATCCCTTCACTCATGACTCACCCACACTCTTATAACTCATGACTTACAACAAATCTAATCTAAAGAGTGTTTATTGGCAGTAATTTGAAAGATCTAAAGTAGATGGAGAATGGAATGTGAAATGCCTTCATTGTGGCAAGGTACTTAGTGCAACTCAAAGGAATGGGACAAGTCATTGAAAAATCATGTGCTTAACCATTGCAAGAGAATAAAGTTAACCACATCAAAGCAATCAACTATTGCTGAATGTTTTGTGAAACAAGGCAAAAAAGGGGGAGAAAATTTCACATTTGATCTAGCATACTCAAGAAGGTATCTTGCCAAGATGGTTATAATACATGAATATCCATTGAGTCCTGTGGAACATATTGCATTGAGAGAGTATTCTGCCTCTTTACAGTCTTCATTTAAGGTGCCTAGTCGCAACACAATTAAGAAAGACATCCTTCAATTTTATGAGGAAGAAAAACTCAAAACAATTTTGTCATTGGACCAAAATGGAATTAAGGTAGCAATTACAACAGACATGTGGACTTCCAACTAAAGCAAAGGATACATGGTTGTCATTGCACACTACATTGATAGCTCATGGAATTTGCAGATGCGTATTTTGAGGTTTTTTCTCTATTCCCGTCTTACACTTAACATTAAATTAGTGGTTCTTATCATTTCATGATGTATATGCGTTTGGGATAAAATTGTCTCGGTTGAGTTTAGTGGATGAACAAAGCCAAAAAAAAAAAAAAACCTTGATCCCTATGTATTAAGACCACTTCACCAAGGAAGGAAATCTACCCCTTGGTTATGGGTTCTCCAAATACTATGAGACAATAAGCTCTGGACCAGGATTGATGAAATAAAGGTAAGATTGATTAATAAAAATCAAAGTTTACAATATCGACAACAATGCCAGAAGACATGGAAATGGAAACACAAAAGTGGTGAACTACACTACAACTACGCCTAAGAACAAAACTAAGAGCAGAAATGTGTAAAAGTTGTGTATAATTGACTTCTCCTCCTTTCTTTCTTGCATTCTTTTCTTTTATGTCCTTGACTGGAATAACTGTCTGAAGGATATTCAGTTACCACGGCTCAATCTGATGGTTTTGGGTCCACTAACCTTTTGGCGTAACCGCTCTTACAATAATGACATGTTCTATCACAGCACACTCCTCAAAATAACCATTCTAGCTTTCCTTGCCCACGACTAGTAACTAAGCTACGCTCCTCACTTGTGCAACCGTTCACCACAGCTCATCACTCTCGCGGCAGTTGACCCACTGTTATAAGCGCTCCATATTTACAGGCCCAATTGATTTTAATCCAATCAAGCCCATTTCATAACCTCAGCCCACTTTTCATTTGGTGGTAACAATGTGTCTTTAAATTTTTCAGTTTTTCTTATGTTCCTGCCCTTCACATAAGCAATGTGCTCACCCACACATTAATGATGGTTTTTTTGGAATGAAACATAGATAGAAAATTATCAACCATTACATTAGATAATTGTTCTACTAATGATGCTATGGTGGAAGAGTCGTTAGGATGCTTGAATTTTGATTACTTGGTATTGAAAGGTAAATTATTGCATATGCATTGTGTTGACGAAAGTGTGGAGAAGATTCGTAATAGTGTATTGTGAAAGATGGCTTAGATATAGTTAAGGAAAGTGTGGAGAAGATTCATAATACTATATTATATTGGAAAGCAACTGCTAAAAGACATGAAACATTTGTTGCTTGGTATAGTAAATCAGGTGTTCCATACATAAGAAAATTAGTTGTTGATTGCCCAACTAGATGGAACTCAACTTATGTAATGTTAGAAACAAATTCATTGTACAAAGATGTCTTCCCTCGTTTAAGGCAAAAGGAACCTCAATATAAAAGTGTGCCAAGTAATGAGGAGTAGGAACTTACTAAGGACATATGTGGTAAATTAAAAGTGTTTAATGATGTGACTTGTAACACCCCGATTTTCTGTCTGAGTGGAAAATGACCAAAATGCCCTTGAGGTCATTTTCGGCCCGGAATTCGAGTATGGCCGACCTGGCAGTCCTCGAAGGGCCAACTCAATGTTTGAAGGGGATTGAATGACCCTTGAGTGGTTCCGGAGGCGAAAGTCTCATTTTCTGCAGTTTCGGGTCAAAATGACCAAAATACCCCTATAGCGTTTTTACACAGGTAAAAGTGCCATTTGAGCCCGGAACTTTCCCCAGAGGTTTAAAACCATGTTTTTACATGTTTCAAAGCATCTGTTTGAGTCCCGGTGGTCCCGGACAATTTTAGTGCAAAATTACGATTTTGCCTATAGAATAGTGTTTTTGAGCTTAACGATGTGATTAAGCAAACCTAAGTAATATTAGACTCTAATCGAAGATTAATTAATTTCCATAATTAATCTAGAGTCAAAATAAATTATTAAAATTAATTAGAACCTAATATTGCTTAGATTGGATTTAAATCTCTTCTCTAAAACTCAAGATTTCATTCTTGAAATCTTGAATAGTGTTTTCTCTCTCAAATTCCTTAAATCAAGGAATTGTGTCTAGAATTGTTTATACACTAAAATGAGTTTATAACTCACTAATGATGCAAGAACACTCCTTAATTATGTCTTGACAACCTTGATTACCCATTTTCTCACCTAAACACTTTCTTACAAATTCCTAATCTTAATTCTAATCAAAGATACACCTAAACACAACTCTAAACCACAATTAAAATGCAAGAAATCCTCTCCCCATGGCTGATGCACATTCGGCCATCTCTCTCCCTTTTACATCACATGTTGAATTATTTCTCACTCAAAGAACCATGCTTGAGCCATACCTTGAACCATACCTCACCATACTTTGAACCATACCTCACCATGCCTCAAGACCACATTATCTCACCTCATGGAACTCATGGGATGCCCATGAGGCTGATAGCCGAAGCCCTCCTCCCTCCTTGCACCTTTCATTTGTTTCATTTCTCTATAAATAGCTTGCTTGGGTGAACTTGCATTATTTTGGGTTCATTTGCTAAGTGTAAGTTTCCAAAGAGCACTTCAAAGTTTCCTTTTTCTCTCAAGTTCAAGTCTTCAAGTTCTTCAAGTTCTTCATCCTCTTCTCTCATCCCAATCTTCAAACCACTAGGTAGGGATTTTCTTTCAAGAGTTTCTTTCATTTAAAGTTCTTAATCTCTTTATGTGTTCATAGTTTCTCTTGATTCTTTTTAGAACTTCTTTTCTTCTTCTTCTCCTCTTTGTTTTCGGCCATGAGGCTTGAAGATCAAAGGAATAAGAGCTTGATGATGAGATCTCATGATGATGTTTGTCACTTGAGCAATCTCTAAAGCTTGATCTTTGTTCTTGAGTTAAAGATGTTTTTAGTTTTTCCTCTTGAATCCTTGAAACCTTTCACTTTGATGATGTTTTAAAATGGTTAACACGAACTCAATGATGAGGACTCATGATGTTGGTGTTAATGCATCACCAAGATCATGGTCTCTAGAGTTTCAAATATTTTTTTTCTTCTCAAAAGTTTCGGTTCCTTTTTCTTTTATTTCTCCAAGTTTTCGGCCATATTGGCCAATGAGGTTCACAATGGCTTGATGATGAGAGCTTCTAGATGATGACTATGTGTTCATCACAAGGAGGCCTCTAGAGCTTGAGTTTTAATAAAAATGTTATTTATGTTTACATTTCAAGAAAAGAAACTTTGTGTTTTAAATAACCCTTGAGGTTCACTCTTGTTTTTACTTTACCTTGACATGATAAATTTGGGTTGAGGTTTAAGTTCCTTTAAAGTCTTGTATGAGCTCTAATAAGAAATAAAATAGATTAGCATTCATATTTAAATTCAAGCTTATGCATTACATATTTACTTTGAGCTTTGCATTCATATTTATTTTCCAAGTTATCACTTAAAGTTAAAGGATAAAGAATGGAGTGCATCTCATATTTATATTCTTGTCTAGCATATTTACTTTTTATCACTAAAGAACATAAAGATCTAAAATGAGAGTTGCACTATCACCTAACTAAATCTCAAAGCCTTTCTATTTCGGCCTTAAAGTCGATTGTTGCTGGGCCTAGAGCACTAAAATAAAGAAATGAACTTGCATATTTATATTTCAAGTCTTGCATATTTAATTCAAGCTTTGCATATTTACAATTCAAGTCTTGCATGTTTACTTTAAGCTCACTTTATTTTGTAATGAAGAATAAAAATGAAGTGCATAACATGTTTAAATTATGTCATCATTTAAAAGACCTTAGAGCTCAAAGACTTGCCCATTTTATCTCAAGTTAAAGTTTAATGTGGTAGCATTCTTTGAATGCATGATTTCAGCCTTGTAGTGATGATGAACTTGGAATGAGTTTCATCTAGCTTCAAGGACCAATAAGTCAAGTTTTAAGAATCCTTTTAAATCTCATGAATTTGTTTGAGTTTAAGACCAACAAGATTCTATGAATTTAACTCTCTTTAAGGAGGGATCAAGTGGTCACCGACCTAAGGATGTTTTAGCCTCTTTTACAAAATAAATTGGTTTGCAACAGAGTTTTAAAGGTTCTAAATTGGTTCCAAGGGAAACTAGCACCTTATATGTCTTAGAAACATCAAGTTATGCACCTTCTTGGAGACTTGGTGTTTCGGCCTTGTCATGATGAGTTTGTTGTTGTGTGATGATGTTTTGATGTGTTATAATGTGTGGAAATTATGTATGATGTGGTAGGAACACTTCTATGCATGTTAAGAGAGAAACTAACTTTCTAGAAAAACCGTAAAGTCAAGATTTAGCATAGTTTTAACCCAATTATATTTGGACACTACCCAAACTGTTTCAATGGGAATATAATCAGATTAGGATTGTTTAATCATGAAAAATTTGGTTACAATTGAAGTAGAATTGAGTTTTAGCACCTACGGAGAAACTAGTAACTAGTAAACCGTAAAATCGCAATTCTAGAACTCTTAGAACATTTAATTTTAGAATCTGTCCAGCAACCTCATAATATGGTAGACATGGTTTATAATTAGTCCTTATACATAGTAATGTCTCATAATTGGATTAGGTTTAACTTATAACGCCTTAGGCGAAGACAGAACCAAGAAATGGTCTAAAACGTAAGTTCTAGAACCCCGTAATTTTAAGATTATAATGCTGCCCCTAAGGAGTGATGATGTTCAGATTTAATAGAAAGCATAAATAATAATAAGAATTGTTAGAAGAGAACCCTTAGGTGCATAGAAGTTTGATAGAAGGTGATAGATTAATTACACCACAAGTTTAAGGCCCGTAAGGGTCAAAGCATAAGATACCGTAGGTCCAAGAGCATAAAGAATTTTAATGATGCTTGTGAAAGTATGAGGATGATTATGTGAATGCATGAAATTTTGATGGAGGATGCATGTTTGATTGACCTATGTGGCATAAAGAAGAATTTGGAAGAAATTCGGCATGCTACAGTTATGCCGTCGAATTTCTGACAAATTCAGGACTCAGAAAGTTTTTGAAAACCTATGAAATTTTTATGAGGTACTAAGATGAGTTCTTGGATGACACCGGTTCGACCGAGCACCTCCAGAGAACTCATGTGACATCGGTACCAAAATGAATTCTTGGGTGACACCGGTTCGGCCGAGCACCCCCAAGAAATGCCCCCTAGCCCGTACTGGATAAGTCGAGATTATGTTTATGATTATGTTACGCTTATCGGGATTGATAAGTAAGAACTAGTGACGACTAGTTAAGGTATGAGCTCATAACCTAGAGATGTGACACGTTCTGGGTGACACCGGTTCGGCCGAGCACCCCCAGAGCGATTGTCTTTTAGGGTGACCTATGAGGAAGTTATGATGTTTATGTCACCAAGTTTCCCATATGAGAATTTAATTGCCACTTAATGCCACTATTATGATGTTCCTATTATTGAGATTATTATTCTTGCATTAAGTAGAGCCATGCATACATTCTTTAATATGCTTACATCCATGTCATTAAGAATCATGCTAAAACGAACGGACCTTGGCTAAACTATGTTTTAGAACCTAAAAATGGACTTAATGCATGCTCACTTATTTTGTTTATTAAACCCAAGGTTCCTGAGGACGTAGATGATGACATCTAGGTAGTAGGAGGCCTTACTGAGATTCTTTAGCAAGATTCTCACTCTCTTTATCTCTTTCTTTCCATCACGTCTTCAGATGGCGACGTTCGTGGTTTTCGTGGACACCCTGACGTGGGAGGTGCACTATGACCCTGATCACGGGTCATACCATTTTGAGGGACAGTGCACGGTGCGAGTCTTCATGTTCGTAGGACATCCCTTCGCTCACCCCGTGCACACCCATCGCTTCTCCCCGACAGCACCCTACGACGACGACGAGCGGATTTTTGAGCGCGCACGTACGCATAACTAGAGAGTGCTCCGCATGCACACCGCCGCCTCAGCCATGAGTGTCTATCCCGATTACATACCCCAGACCTACTTCTCGGAGACCGACCCGTCTGAAGACCCGCCTACCCATCCGTATAGCGAGAGCTCCGCCCCCACTCCACCACTGATGAGGGAGGGCAGTGAAGATACCGTGACTCAGCCACGGCTTGCACGACGACCGGAGATGCGGCCACATCGCGGGGGTTACTCTCGATCCCCGTTTCGCCTCTTTACGCCCAAGGAGCTTGCCCAGTTTCCCGGATATGTGCCTCGCTCACGAGATAGACGTCAGTAGGAGGAGACGTACGACCGATGGAGTACCCGGGTAGAGCACACACCACTTAGATGAGGATAGACCTCCTTTTGTTTAGAGGTTATCCCTTTAGTTGCACTTGGGTAGGGGAGTTGCTTTTATGTTTCCGTAGTATTTTCCTTTGTATTTTCTTTTAGTTGTATCTGTTTATGATGTATCAAACTAAGCCCCACTCTACACGAGCGGGCATATCATATATTATATAAATATGCAGTTCAATGTTATTATGATGTGCTTTTAATTGCTTATGTCATGTTGCTATGCGATGCTTGCTTTATTACCTTTCGTGCATTACTAATTAACGTGTCGTGCAGCTCTCACTTTGCTTTTATAATTCAAAAAAAAAATTTACCAGTATTTCCGCTAAGTATTTTGAAGTAATAAGGAAGTTATGACGTAACAGACTAATGATTAACCTAATTATGTTCTAGAGTATTGGGTTAAAAATTAGGATGTTATATGACTCAATTGTTTTCTTGGACACAATATCCCACTGCTAATATTTACTTTCATAAAATTTGTGAAATAAAGTTGGCATTGGATAAATGGGCTTCTTTTCTTGATCCATTGATTAGTCATATGGCATGTAATATGAAGAGAAAGTTTGAAAAGTATTGGGATAAAGTTCATGGCATTATGAGTGTTGCTGTTGTCTTAGACCCTACGTATAAAATTGCTTTTCTTGAGTACCAATTCTCAAAATGATATCCAGATTCAATAGATTGTACAAAGCAAGTTTAAAGAATTCAACAATTATGCTATGACTTGATCATTGAGTACCAACAAAAGGCAAACTCTTCAAGCTCATATGTGCAAGAATTTTCTGCACAAAACCACACTCTTTCAGAAGATCAAGGTGATGATGTTGCTTATGAGTTGTATCTTAGAAGGTTGAAGAAAGCAAAGGGCTCACTTGTGAAAATTGAATTTGATTTTTACATTGAGGAAGATGTTATTCCAAGAACTCCTGATTTTGAGATTTTAGTTTGGTGGAAAGTGAATGGGGCCAAGTATCCAACTCTTCAAAAAATTGCTAGAGATATATTTGTTATCCATGTGTCTAATGTTGCTTCTGAATTCGCTTTTAGTGCCAGTGGTCATTTGATTAGTCCTAATCGTGGTAATCTAAACGAAGACACAATAAAAGCTTTGATGTGTTCTCAAAATTAGTTGTGGGCAACTTATGTAGTCAAAGGTAAATTTTTTCATATGCTTTATCTAATTCTTGTTATTCAAGTGGCCTCAATGAACTCAAGAACGGGGGTGAATTGAGTTATAAAATTTTTTCTTGGATTTCACACTCTAATTTCTTTTTTCAATTAAAATTCAAGAAGTTGACTTAAAAACTTAATTTAATAGATGAGAATGCAAGAGATATAGGAGTTTAATTATGTATGTGAACAAGATTAACAAAATAAACTCGCAATAAACTTAAAGAGATAAGGGAAAAGAGAATACAAACTTAGTTTATACTAGTTCGGTCACCTCTTGTGGCCTACATATAGTTCTCTCAAGCAATCCACTTGAGAGTTCCACTATCTCTTTAACCTTTACAATTGAATAGCACTCTTATACCTTGGGATCCCTCACCCGTATGTTTGAGTCTCTCAAGAACCAAGAGATACCACACTCTTGTTCTTACAAGAGATACTTCACCCTTTACACAATCTCAAGTAAAAGAAAGAATACAAGGATTCACTCTCTAAATAAAGGAAATGTTACAATTGAAGTTCTATAAGGTTTCTCTAGAATAAGAGAATTTGGCCGAGTATTGATCAAAATAATTGAAGGAGAATGATTGTTTGAAATGATCTTTGCAATATGTTTTCTATGTGTTAAAATGTGTTAAGAGATAGGTATTTATAGACAAAAATTCATGCAGGCCGTTGGTGATTAATCCCAAGAGATGTATCTTCAAAACACACCCATTTGCAAATTTCTGGGCCTAGTAATCGATTACATGACCTTGTAATCGATTACATAGTTCAAATTTTTAAAAATTGGCAACGATCACTTGCTGATAATTGATTACTTGAAATGTGTAATCGATTACACATATGAAAATTCAGGATATGGGCACAAGAAACAGCATGGTAATTGATTACTTGATGTTGTAATCAATTACATCAATTCCAGAACTTGAACAATGAAAGTTTAACACACTTTAAGTCATTCTCTTATTCTAAAATTATTCTTAAACATCTTTCAAACATATCCTTTGAAAATAAATCCATGTTTTTCATAAATTAAATGAAAACTTCAGTTAACAACAATTGAATTATTTCAAATCAAGTTTACTTTTGATTCAAACTTATTTCTTAGATTAAAACTTGACTAACTTGAAAATGGCCAAATAAACTTACTAAACAAAAACCTTTTAACAAATTAATCTAAGTCCTAATTGTTCTAACTATTTAACTTGATTGTGACTTGTTCATCTTCAAGAAATTCCATGTCATTTTGCTTTCATTCTTTTTGTCATTTGCTTGGCTTATTGACATCATCAAAACCATCATCAAAACCTACAAGTTAGCATTCACACTCTTCCCTTTTTTTGATGATGACAACCATCCTGGATAAAGAGCAGTAATAGATATGACATAATTTATATTTTGTTCACTCCTCCTAAGTTTATGCATCGATTGTCAAAGACAAGCAAAATGAATTCAAAGACAAACACATTGAATAATAAATGTGCATGCTCCTCCTTAATCATTGAATACATCCTCACCATATATCTCTCCTCCTTTGGCATTATCAAAAAGATACAAGCATATCAAAACCATAGAACCTACAAAACATAAGCCAGGATATATGCCAAAACATCATATAGTTCAGAAGTCATAACTAAGGTTTACCACGAGTCACAAACTACAAGTCCAAATACCAAACCATAGATCATAACACAAAGTCAGTTAGAAATATGATCCAAACAGAGTCCAACTACAAGACATATACAAAAATAATGAAAGTAAAGTCCATGACCAAATTAAACTAGGGTTGGGGTGCATCATCAGTGACTGAATCATCCCGAATGCCAAGATAATGACATATAGATCCTATATCCCCTTCGAGCCGAGTCATGCGTGAATCAAGAGTATCAAACCGCTCTCCAATATAGACATGGAGAGAACGTAACTCATAGAGGAGTTCGGACATGAAGGAAGAGGATGGATCCGAGGATGAGGTAGGCGGAGGGGAAGGAGTGCGTTCTACTCGATCCTCATGCTGAATGTCCCTTTTGCGAACCCATTGATTAACATTATTCTTTGTATAACTGAATGAAGAAATCGCACTAGCACCAATGGAATAAGAGCGCTGAACTATAACAAAGTGCTCATCATCTAGAGGGATATCAAAGTACTCTAAGAACAAGATGATCAAGTGAGCATATGGAAGTGGTGCATTTGCCTTAAGGGCTTTTTGCATGCGATAACGCACAAGATGAGCCCAATTAATTTGGCGACCTGTTAGCAAAGCCCACATCTAGATGATATCCTCATCCGTTAGCTGTGCAAGATTTGTGAGTAGAGGATGCAAGATGCGAGAGATAATATAGTCCCTAAAACGACATTCAAAATTAAGTGATCTCGCAAGTAATCGACCAGATATATCAGCCCCCTCAATACAAATCGTTTTTCGGGCATCAAGATTGGAGTAATCCATTTTCCAATCATCAACTATACAGCCCTCAAATGGTTCACCATCATAACTCAAATTTGTTATATTATAGAATAGACCTTGATCAATGATGATGGGAACTTTCTTAACTTCAGAATAAATGCACCCATCTCGAATTTCCAAATTACTATAAAATAGACGAACTAAATCTGGAAAATGCCATGTTCTAATAGTCATAAACTCCAACAAGTCATAGTTTTTGAACACTTGATAGCAATCAAATTTTCAGTCTCAAAGAACCCCTTATCTAAGTATTTAGGATCTATGATGTCTCTAGATTGGAAGGAGTCAAAATACCTCTCTTGTCGACTCACATTAGAGCAGAACTCTGAAATCCTTGAAAAGGAGAAATAGGGGTTTTGGGTCGTGGCTTGAATAGGGGTCGGGGCGACGGCGGCGGGACGATGGTGGCCTGAGGTCGAGCATCGTGAGGCGGAGCCAGTGGCAGTCACAGTGGCCGCAGGGGAGGGAGCAACGGCGCTCACGGGTTTCTTTCTCTTGGGGGCGGCTCTTGATGATTCAGCCATTTGGAGGGATTTTTGTTAAAAAAATATTCTGTGGGATTTGTAGAAGAGGAAGAGTTGAGAAATTAGAAGGTTGTTTAGGTAGATTTGATTAAGAAATGAGAGAGAAATCAAAGAAAGAAGTTAGAGAGAGAAAGCCGTGTGAGAGGAGAGAGAAAGGGAGTGTTCTTCCAATGGAGGAGAGATAAGACAGGTTTCACTTGAAATGGCCTTTTGTAATTGATTACATCCCATTGTAATTGATTACATTTAACCCAGAAAGGGTCTCAGTGTAACACGCTCTCTGGTAATCGATTACAGGCCCTCTGTAATCCATTACAAGCTCCTTTTTTATTTTATTTTACAGAATTTAAATATAATTGATATTGTGATCGAACAATTTAACAAATTATTTAAACAACAAATAATTAATCAAACACAAATGATCAATCACACAAATTACATCTTAAAGCAAAGCTAATATTTAAAAAAAATCATGACATAAACGAGTAGTCAAATAATCACACAACTGCTAGGAACAATAGCTAATTATATGCTTGAGATATCAATTATTGCTAGTTCTCTTTTTATATAGAAAAAGCTTTCCTTGAGCAAGGGTTTGGTAAAAATGTCTGCTAGTTGCTTATTTGTTTCCACAAATTCTAAAATACAATATCCTTTTTGCATAGGATCCTTTAAGAAATGATGTCTAATTTCAATATGTTTAGTTCTAGAGTGCAAAATGGGATTTTTAGATAAGTTGATTGCAGTTGTGTTATCACATTTTATAGGAATATGGTCAAGTACTAAACCATAGTCTGAAAGTTGTTGTTTCATCCAAAGAATTTGAGCACAACAACTTCTAGCAGCAACATATTCTACTTCAGCAATGGATAATGCTACACTTTTTTGTTTCTTACTATGCCAAGAAACTAATGCAGATTCAATTAAGTGACATGTTCCACTAGTACTTTTTCTATCAGACTTGCACCCAGCAAAATTAGAATCTGAATATCCAATTAAACTACATGAGTTGCCCTTAGGATACTATAACCCTATATTTATAGTGCCAATTAAATATCTCATAATTCTTTTAACAGCACTAAGATGTGATTCTTTAGGATTAACTTGATATTTAGCACATAAACAAACACTAAACATTATACCAGGCCTACTAGCAGATAAATAAAGAAGAGATCCAATCATACCTCGATATTTTTTTATATCTACTGACTTGCCTCCTTCATCTCTATCCAAGTAACAAGCAGTTCTCATGGGAGTAGGAATCTCCTTTGCATTGTCCATTCCAAACCTTTTGAGAAATTCCTTGCAATATTTTGATTGATTGATAAATATGCTATCTTTGGTTTGCTTGATTTGGAGTCCAAGAAAGAAATTTAGTTCTCCCATCATAGAAATCTTGAACTCACTTTGCATGATTTTGGAAAATTCCTTGCACAAAGATTCATTAGTGGCACCAAAAATAATATCATCCATATTTGTACCAAGAGTATATCACGCTCTTTTCTTTTAATAAAGTGTGTTGTGTCGACTTTTCCTCTTGAAAAAGCTTTTTCTAAGAGAAATTTACTCAACCTTTCATACCAAGCCCTAGATGCTTGCTTTAAACCATATAAAGTCTTTTTCAATTTGAAAACATGGTTGGGTAAATCAAAGCTTTCAAAACTAGGAAGTTGATCAACATACACTTCTTCTTGAATAAGACCATTTAGAAATGCACTTTTAACATCCATTTGATAAAGTTTAAAATCCATGATAGATACAAAAGCAAGTAACATTCTAATTGCTTCTAGTCTAGGTACAGGAGCATATGTTTCTTCATAATCAATTCTTTCTTCTTGGGTATATCCTTAAGCCACTAATCTTGCTTTGTTTCTCACTATGACACTATTCTCATCTAATTTGTTCCTAAAAACCCATTTAGTGCTTATTATTTGATGATATTGGGTCTAAGAACTAATTTCCAAACTTGATTTCTTTCAAATTGATTTAATTCATCTTGCGTGCAACAATCCAATGTTCATCAATAATGGCTTCATCAATGTTCTTAGGTTTAATTTGAGAAACAAATGCCATATGATTACATGTATCTTTAAGAGAGTTTCGAGTTGTTACCCCTTTTGATATATCACCTATAATGTTATCAAGTGGGTGGTTCTTTGAAACTTTCCACTCCATTGGAGGATCACTTGTGCTTGGTTCCTCTTGAAGTGGAGTTTCCTTCTTGATTTTCTCTTTCTTGGTCCTTAGCTCTTTTCCATGAATATGAGTTTTTTCCAAGTCATCCACACAAGATCATCAATAATTTCCTTTTTCAGCCTAGGGAGGCTAGTCTCATCAAAAGTAACGTGGATGGACTCTTCTATAGTCATAGTTCTTTTATTATAAACTCTAAATGCTTTACTATGTAATGCGAGTTGTCGCGAGTCACAAACAAATTAAAATTTATAAAGTGCTCAGTTGCACAAAAAATGTAGTAAAGAGCACAACCTAGGTCGTCTCTCAAAGAGACTTCAATACATAGTTGTGAAAATTGGGGGTTTTGAAGAATGGGAATTATAGCAATGGAAATCAAAAGATAATAGCAATAATAGAGAAGGCACTAGTGCAAGGTATTCCTAGGATTGGAAATCAATTATCATTGACTAAATATTAAACCCATTGATGGCTATTAGTAACAAATTACCGGCAATTCTACTGGTAATCAATCGACCTCTAGAATTTGACCAATACAAATAACTAATAAATAACAATTGCCAATCTATTTAGAAATCACATTGATTTAATGAGCCAATTGCTATAGCCTAACTGCCAATCAGAAAGTAAATTCTAATGTTCTCCCTCAAACATAAACCAATAGATCTACCAAATTATGCCCAAAGGGTTTCCCTAAACGATAATCACTAATTTAGTTATCCAATAAAGATTATAGCAATCACCACAAAAATTAAAGGAATGGAAACTACAGAACATTAAGAAAACCAATGCATTCAACATAAACAAAAGGTCTCAAATGTCATCCCAATCCATCCGGAAATCCCTACACTAGTAAAAAAATCTACTTCTTTATCTCTAGAGGATTACAATAATGAAGATAAAAGAACATGAAAATAATAGCAATGATCCTTGCCATAATCTCAAAGATAGAGCACCTTCACCAATAGGATCCTTAGAGAAAGAAGAATAGAGAAGGAGAAGAAAGAGATGTAGAGAGAGAATAATAGCAATTGAAAGTGGCGGTTTAAAGCTGAGTAAAAAGTTTGGGTAAAAGTCTATAACAATCCTTTAAATACTGCTCTCCAAAATAGTCCAAACTGGGCCCAAAAACAAGTTAAACGAGCTGTTCTGCGTCATCGCACGAGCACTACAACACTAATGAGCATTGCGGCGCTCAACAGTGAGCTTTGCTGATGAACGCCATTTTGCAGGTTGCTATTGAGCGCTGCAGCACTGGACATAATTGAATTTGGCCTTGGCACTAGAAATAGCAACTGTATCCCTCTGAATGAGCTTTCCAACGCCGCCAAAATCACCTCAATCGGACATCTGTAACTCCAGATATTGTGAAAATATTAACTGGAGGTCCAGTTGGACAGCATTAGAACATCAGCAACTTTTAATCTTGTAACTTGATTTTCATCAAGATACTCTTAGAACTGGGTTTTGAGCTGAACATAAAAGTTGTAGAGGACTTCTTAAGATTTCCAAAATATCTTTATTTGTCTTAATCTGATCCCTTGTTCTTGACAATTGCATTTGATCCAAAGCTCCTATACTTAAGATCATACTCAAAAAGACGAGTCAAACGCAACAGGATGTAATTACAAATTATTCCATAATCAATGCAAAAGCCATCAATTCTATGAAAATCACACAATAAGGGATAAATCAAAATCCATATTAATTATGTTAACAATACAGTAAAACTCATGTAAAAAGCTAAGGTTTAGAAGTAAGATAAGTAATACAAATACTTCTTATCACTATGCAATGAGTAACTAAGAAATATTCCTTCATCAGATTTGGCATCAAATTTGCCCAAGTTATCTTTACCATTGTTCAAAACAAAGCATTTACACCCAAAGATATGAAAGGGAGAAATATTGGGCTTTTTCCCTTTGTATATTTCATAGCGGGTTTTCCTTAAAATTGACCTTATTAAGGCTCTATTCATAACATAGCAAGCAGTATTTACTGGATCCGCCCAAAAATATTTTGGGAGATTTAAGTCATTGAGCATAGTTCTTGCCATTTCTTCTAAAGATTTATTTTTCCTTTCAACAACTCCATTTTGTTGAGGAGTTCTTGGGGTAGAAAAATTATGCCCAATTCCATGTTCATCACAAAAATTTTCAAAAGATACATTTCAAATTCCCTACCATGATCACTTCTTATAGATGCAATGTTAAGACTTTTCTCATTTTGAATAACTTTTGCAAGTTTTCTAAATGTATGGAATGCATCACTCTTATGAGCAAGAAACAAAGTCCATGTATATCTAGAATAATCATCCATAATCACTAGAGCAAAATAATTTCCTCCAAAACTCATAGTTTTAGATGGACCAAAAAGATCCATGTGCAAAAGTTGTAAAGGTCTAGTTGTTGAGATAACATTTTTAAATTTAAAAGAGACCCTTACTTGTTTTCCCTTTTAACATGCATCACAAAGTTTATCTTTTTCAAATTTGAGTTTTGGTAGACCAATTACTAGATCTTTGGAAACCAATTTATTTAAGTGATCCACGTGAATGTGTGCATTCTTCTATGCCATAACCATGAATCCTCTTCCTTACTCATGAGACATTGTGCATGATTTTTTCGAATATTTTCTAGATTTATTATATACACATTATATACTCTATGTCCTATGAACTTTACTTGTCTATCCTTTTTATTTTCAATAAAGTAATAAAGTGAATCAAATAATACACAATATCCTTTATCACATAATTGACTAATACTTAATAGACTATGTTTAAGACCATCAACAAATAAAACATTTTCTATTGAGGTTGAGGGATCTTTACCAACTTTACCAACTCCAAGGATTTTTCCTTTGTTATTATCTCTATATGTTACATGTCCACTTTTTTTGGGAGTAATATGTGTAAACTTTGATGCATCTCCCATCATGTGTTTGGAACAACCACTATCAATATACCAACTTTGCTTCAAATGTTCCTACATCACAATCTCAATTTTGATTTAGGTACCCAAATTTTCTTGGGTCCTTGAGTGTTAGAGTTAGGCAATGTGTCCTTTGGAACCCACATCATTTTTCTTACTATATGTCCATTCTTTCTAATATAACATGTTGATGCACTATGACCTTTCTTACCACAATGAACACATGTTAGGAATGGAGAGCTAGTCATTTTAGATGATGCAAAGAAGTTTTTATAAAACTTTTGTTGGCCCTTTAGATTGTATCCTAATCCGGCCTTGTCAAAAACGCATCTTTGTTTACCTAATAAAATGTCTAAATTATTTTTACCAAAGGTAAACTTTGCAGGAGTATTTTTCAAATCATTTATCTCTTTCTCAAACTTGTTGCATGATGAGCATGAGTAAGATTTAATAGCATTTTCATACACTAAATATTTAGTACATGATGAGTTTGTATCAATTAATCCTAAAGTTTTATTTTCAAGTTTGAGTTCTTCTAATTCTTTGTTCAATTTTGAAATCTCTTTTTCTAAGATTGAAATGACTCTCTTAGAGGCTGAAACCAACTTTGCAAGTTTAACAGATTCTTTATGCAAATCATTAAATGCATCTTGAAGTTCATCAAAAGAAGGAGATAATTCAAGGTTAGAAGACGTTACCTCTTCATCACTTTCACAATCTTTAGCCATAAGACTTAGATTTACAACTTCATTTTCGAAGTCACTTGATGAGTCCACATCATTTTCCCCCATGTTATGTATGCCTTCTTTGCTTTGTTATCTTTGAAGGATTTCTTGCCAAGCTTTTCCATTATCTTTTTGTAAACAGAGCATTCCATTTTTATGTGTCCCGGTTGATCACATTCATAGCATCTTGGAATTGGGGAGGATTTTTCACCCTTTTTGAAATTCTTCTTAGGGATGAAATTTGATTTTCTTTGATTCATCTTTTTTTTTAGAAACCTGCCAAATCTTTTTACAAAAAAACTAAAACTTTCATCATTTTCATCCATACCTTCTTGTTCATCATTAACTTCATCATTACTTTCTTCGTGTGTAGAAGATGAGATTTTAAGTGCACTTCCTTTCTTCTTTTTGTCATTCTCTTCATGTTGATTGAGTCTTGTAAGTTTCAAATCATGTTCTTGAAGTTTTCTGAAGAGAATGGCAAGGGACATGTTGGCCAAATCCTTTGATTTTGCAATAGCCGTCATTTTTTGTTGCCATTGCCTATTTAAACATCTCAACACTTTGTTAATAAGATCTTCATTTGGAAATGTTTTTCCCAATGAGGCAAGATGATTAACAATATGAGTAAATCTCTTTTGCATGTCTTGAATGCTTTCATTATGATTCATTCTAAAGAGTTCATATTCATGTGTGTGAATGTTGATTCTAGATCCTTGACTTCACTAGTACCTTCATGAGTGACTTTTAAGGTACCTTCATGAGTGACTTCTAAGGTATCCCACATTTCTTTTACATTTTTACAATTTGACACTCTAAAATACTCATCAATCCCTAAAGCAGAGTTGATTGTGTATTTGGCTTTCAAATTATATTGAACTTTATTTTTATCTTTATCACTCCACTCATTTCTAAACTTTTGAAGTTTCTTATCTCCTACTATATTTGTGGGAATAAAAGGACATTTTCTACGGCATCCCATATATCTAAATCTATGCCTTCTATAAAGATTTGTATGTGAGTCTTCCAATAGTAACCATCACCATTAAATATAGGAGGCCTATTTATAAAGTTTCCTTCGGGAAAGAAAGAGTTTGATGAGGCCATAACTATTCTTGAAGCATTTAAGCCTTATACAAGAATCTAGCTCTGGTACCACTTGTTATTCAAGTGGCCTCAATGAACTCGAGAGGGAGGTGAATTGAGTTATAAAAATTTTTCTTGGATTTCACACTCTAATTTCTTTTTCAATTAAAATTCAAGAAGTTGACTTAAAAACTTAATTTAATAGATGAGAATGCAAGAGATATAGGAGTCTAATTATGTATGTGAACAAGATTGACAAAATAAACTTGCAATAAAATTAAAGAGATAAGGGAAAAGAGAATACAAACTCGACTTATACTGGTTCGGTTACCTTTTGTGGCCTACATCCAGTTTTCTCAAGCAACCCACTTGAGAGTTCCACTATCTCTTTAACCTTTACAATTGAAGGGCACTCTTACACCTTGGGATCCCTCACCCTTATGTTTGAGTCTCTCAAGAACCAAGGGATACCACACTCTTGTTCTTACAAGGGATACCTCACCCTTTACACAATCTCAAGTCAAAGAAAGAATACAAGATTCACTCTCTGAATATAGGAAATGTTACAAATTGAAGTTCTATAAGGTTTCTCTAAAATAAGAGAATTTGGCCAAGTATTGATCAAAATAATTGATGAATGAGAATGATTGTTTGAAATGATCTTTGCAATATGTTTTCTGCGTGTTAAAATGTGTTAAAAGATAGGTATTTATAGACAACAATTTGTGTAGATCATTGGTGATTAATCCCAAGAGATGTATCTCTTCAAAACACATACATTTGCAAAATTCTAGGCCTAGTAATCAATTATATGACCTTGTAATCGATTATATAGTTTAAATTTTTGAAAATTGGCAACGGTCACTTGCTGGCAATCGATTACCTCAAGTGTGTGATCGATTACACATATGAAAATTCAGGTTCTGGGCACAAGAAACAACATGGTAATCAATAACTTGATGTTGTAATCGATTACATCAATTCCATAACTTGGACAATGAAAGTTTAACACACTTTAAGTCATTCTCTCATCGTAAAATTATTCTTAAACATCTTTCAAACATATCCTTTGAAAATAAATCCATGTTTTTCATAAATTAAATCAAAACTTCATTTAACAACAATTGAATTATTTCAAATCAAGTTTTCTTTTGATTCAAACTTATTTCTTATATTAAAACTTGATTAACTTGAAAATGGCCAAATAAACTTACTAAACAAAAATCTTTTAACAAATTGATCTAAGTCCTAATTATTCTAACCATTTGACTTGATTGTGACTTATTCATCTTCAAGAAATTCCTTGTCATTTTGCTTCCATTCCTTTTGTCATTTGCTTGGCTTATTGGCATCATCAAAACATACAATTTAGCATTCACAATTCTTTTATTTCAAAGATATTGATATTCAAATGATGTTAATTGATTTATTATTGAATTATCATGTTTAATTTGTAAATACAAAACCCATTACTGTGAATGATTATCGGACAGTTAATGATGAAGACGAGGATATAGAAATTGAAGAATGATGGTTTGAAGAATTATGAGGCTAGATGCCTAGACATGAAGTTATTATGGTTTTGTTGTAATTTGATATATGTTAAACTTATTTGAAACTTAGTTATTTTTTCTATTATGTTATTTTTTTTGTACTAATGATTACTACTTTAGAAATTAAATATTAACATTGTCATTGCTTGTATTTTATATTTTTGTGTTTGATTTTTTAGATTTTGAAATAATTTTACAGGTTTTTTAAAAATAGTGGGACGGGGCAAGGCAGGTATTCGTGAGGCGAATGCAGGTTTAAACTTGCAAAATCTATGGGTAGAGGCAGGGCGAGTTGAGACTCAAATTACCTGATACAGGGCGAGGTTGGATTGAGCAAAAATCTGCCCCAACCCACCCCATTGTCATCCTTATTTTAGTCCTTGACAATCAAAAATATTGAACACATGTTGGCCAGTGATATTAAGTTTAATAAATTCACTTATGTGGCAAGGTTTGGAAAGATAAGGTGACACTCCATTGTTACTTACTATGGTTAGTGAACACTAATTAATCCCAAATTAGTCCCTAACTCGCATTCATCCCAAAATTTTTTGTTTGAATGAATAAGTGGGTTAGATGTGACTCAAAAGGAGATGGAGATAAAGTAAGAGGTGGGAACGAGAACGGACGGAGGTGAAGGACTAATTTGGAGGTGGGTGGGTATCTACAAGTCCTAGTAAACAAGAATTACTTTCTTGTCATTCCAATAACTGCGACATAGCATCAGTGATCAGTAAGTGTATGATGTTGGTGATTGTTAGGGACTAAAGGATTAATTTTGTTTTTCAGGAACCATTTTTTTTAAGAGAGATTTGTTTGGGGTTTATTTGTAATTTTAATATATTGATAATGTAAATTTTTACATCATCATCTAATTAAATATTTTCATTTACACAATTTTTTTAAAAAGTGAACTTTATTTGCTTGCCTGACAATAGATGTAGATGATAGTATAATAAAAATTTTACATTATTAGTATATTTAACTTAATTTTTTTATTTGTATAATATAAAATAGGATATCCCTTTGGTATTCATGATAATTTTAAATTGTAAGAGTATCAATATTCGTTGCCAATAGATGATTACCATTTAACTATGAAAGCCACTTTTAAATATATTTTTCACAAAATTGTACACGCGGCTTAATCTCAAGTGTTACTTCTTGCCGGTTACCGATAACCTTAAAAAAACTGAAGATGCTAGAAAAACCCCCTATAAAATAATGATTATAGAAACCAAGCTTTTATTTATGAGATAATCATCAAATAATTATATAAATGCACACAAATATATATACACACACATATATACATATATATATATATATATATATAAATATTGGGTAAAAAGTACTTACCCTCTTTGAGATATTAAGAAATAATATTTTACCCTATTTGTTTGAAAAATCTACACTCTATCCTATTTTACTAAAGGTGTGTTTGGTGTTTTTTTTATAATTTATTTTTCATAAATTATATACTAAATAATAAAATAATCATAAAATAAATAATGAATTTAATTTATATACACTAATAGTATAATATAAAACAATTGCAGATAAATTTTTATCAAATTTGACACTTTTTTTAATTTTTATCGATTCGTGGTTAAAATTATTTTATAGTTATTAGTTTATAGAAACTAAATTCATAAATAAAATTAAGAATTATATCAAAATTTAATAATAATTATTTTTATCAAAATTTAATAATTATAATAATTTTAAATAAATAAGTTATAAAAATTGAATAAAAGTTTATTGTATTATTAAAATATATGAATAAACAATAATTATTTTAAAAAAATAATGTGGTAAATAATATTAGTAATAAATAATATGAATATAAAATATAATTATATGAATGAGATTCAAAATATTAAAAAATAATTTTTATAAATTAATAATTTAATTATCACAGTTAATAGTTAGTTATCTAGCATGATTTGACACTATTTGAATTTTTATTAGTTTGAAGTGTAAAATCTGATTTTACACTTTACATGATAAAAATTCAATAAATTATCAAATTATGGTAGTGGTTATCATAATAGACAGTTACCTAGTATAATTTAACACTTTTTAAAATTACTATTACTTGATTTATTTTCCAATTATTAGTTTTATGAATAAATTTTGACGCATTGATAGTATAACATTTTTTTACATTATTATCTGATTAATCGTTTCATTTGAATGACTTTTTAAATAGTAGATAGAGGAGTAAATCACTTTAACTATGAGATAATATATGCTTGAATACATTATAGAATGCATTTATACTATTAGTATATCAAAATTAAATTCATTAAAATAATAATTGTAAAATGAATCAATTAAATGTAAATAAAAAATAATCAATCAATTGAAATGCTTATTATTAATTTTTTAATTAAAATAACTATTATTATATAATTCTTAATAATAGTTATCGATTTAATTTCTATAAATTGACAATATAAAATAATTTTAACAGTGAACAGATAGAAATTCAAGAAAACGTCAAATCTGGTAACAAGTTATCTGCAAATATTTTATTTTATACTATCAGTGTATAGAAATTAAATTTACTACTTATTTTATAATTAATTTTATTATTTAGTATATACTTTATAAAAAATAAATCATAAAATAGAATACCCCAAACATAGATTTAGTGAAATAGGGCGGAAAATAGGTTTTTAAACAAATGAAATGGAGTGTTATTTTATGATATCTCAAATGAGATAATTGCATTTTACTCATAAATATTTTACGCCAACAATTATAAGATTAAACTCCTCTTAAATACACAAGAAATACTGTATTTTAAGTGTATGTTTGAAAGGATGGCAATGGCAAGTAAGAGAGTTGATAAGTCTAAACTTAAGTGATAATTATTTGAAAGTAATTTTATAGGAGGAAATGAAATGACAAATAAGGAACATAAACCTCCCCTTTGTTACTCAAAACTTTAATAAAACCTTCCGAATTGAAAGGTTAAGGAAGAAATAGATGTTAAGATACAAACAAGAATAAAACATTGTCTCTTCCACTTTTTCTGCTCACTTTTCTTTTCCATCCCATTATTAGTCACTATCTTCAATCATCTACAAAACTCCTAGGGATAGCCTAGGAACCCTTAGTTTAAATCATATTTTTGTCAATATAACAATAGGGACCAGGCGGCACTCAAGCAAGTAGGCTACATTTCGAACAATAAAATAGCACGTAGGCTACGCGAGTCAATTGACACCATTGTAAAAAAATGGTTTTCAAAATGTTTTACACTGATTAAATCAAAATTAAATCCTTTTAGTTTACCTTCCATACTTTAGACTTATCCAACAAAGTGAACAAATTAAGCATGATATCAGACGAACTAGGATAACAACAAATGTCCAAATGTAGATCCTATCAAACTGTGAACTAAAATGGATAGGTGAATACTACATTTGATGGGTCTTCTAACACCGCAGGCATAATCTTGACTCCTCATTCTTCATCAGAACTAGAACTTTCTGCAGTTTTACCATGCTTACTGGTTGTGCCGTTGGCAACCTGATGCTTATTTTTTGAGTTTTGATCATCTTCTTCATCTTCACTATACTCGCTCTCATAATCATCATCATATTCTCCATCTTCATTATCCTCATCCTCCTCGACTCCATCCTCCATGATAGGTCCTTCATCAGCCAAAGCAGCACCCCTGGTGCCAGCTCTAGTCCGTTTCAAAATTTTGAGCTTGAAATTTGTCCTCGTGTCGCAGCCTATCCAAGAGTCGCACAAACAATAGCAGGTCAAATTGTAGTTACCCTCGGATGGGGCCTGGAACTTGCCCATAACCAACCTAGACCCTCCTTTCACCTTCTCAACCGCTTCCGCAACTGCCCTACTGGTCTCCTTCACATTTGCTCCAGTACCCTCCATGGATTCCTCAAGCGCCTTAGATGCAGCAGTTAAAGCGGCAGCTTCATCCATGAAACTAACCTTCTGAGAGAACCACACATTATTTGATACAGAATCCGCAAGCAAAAACCAGTAGTTTTCCTCCTTGTGAAACGGGTAGTAGGGTGCATGTGGAAGGGCACCAACCAGGCCATTACCCCGTTTAATGTTTACCCATGCATGGATAGTGACAATGTCACCCTCTTGGATACCCTCTTCACCTTCAGTCTCACAAGTTATTTCAAGTGTCAAGGAAGGCATCATATCCAGTACTGTCTCAATGTCTTGTACTTCAGCTGAAGATAACCCAGATGTCTGAGTAAGCAGATCAGCTCGTTCCTGTGAGTCCATATCGCGAAGTTCCTGAAATGTCCTTACCTTCTGCATATCAAAAAGGAAAATGCTTAGGTCCAACGCTAATCAACAGCAGTCATTGAAATTGGAAATTCAATACGACCAGGAAAACAAGGAAATTCAATATTCTAAATTCAAACAGACAACAGCAGTCACTGTAAAGAATTTAGAGCTAATAATGATGAATAGAATAGAAATAGCTCTGCAGTTTTCTTTATAAATAAAATAAGATAGTACATTAATCTCATAGGACTAGCAGTCCAGCTGCTAAATCTTATCTAGAACATTAATCTCACAGGACTAGCAGTTCAGCTGCTAAATCTTATCAACAAATTAATATGAAACCCAAATGAATAATTTCCATTTGTCAGACTCAATAACACTTGGAAGAAATCAGACTTCAAGTGTATCGGATTCAGCAAGTGTTAAATGTGCATAGATAGAAGTTTTTTTGAAGCATGTAAGCTCTTGTCAAGGCTCAAGATCTTTAGGCCTTTTAACCACAGGTAACATCAGAGACATGAATATCTAAGCAAGGGAACTGCAAGCATTCACATTTGAAAGACAAGAGGGCATGTATGGTTCTTTAACTTACCTTGCGGGTTAGCTTCTTAATAACAGTCTCATTAATATGTGGCAGCTGTAGAAATGGTGCAATACCTTCAGGTGATCCACCAGTACTCTTTTTAGCACTTAGAGGGACAGCCTGCAAAGGAGGCCATAAAACAAGAAATGAACTTCAGATTGAGATGGCTTTCGAAAAATCCAAAGGCAATAATATTAAGTAATGACATTTAAATAAATATGTTTCCCCACTCAAGACAAAAGAAAAATCACCATGAACAAAGATAAAAATAGTACAATTTTGTCCCAAATATCACAAAGTTAAACTAATAAGATATCCTTATGACATTAACTCAGAACATAATATGTAAAAAAATTTTGTGAAGCATACCCTGACTGCCGTTTTTCTAGAATAGATGATGTTAAACCAATAGGCATCAGCAAAAGAGCCAAAAGATGCTAGAAGGCCAAAAAAAAAAATTTGGTTCTCATTTTACTAGTAGAACCTATGAGTATGGGAAGATATTAACAAATAAATGAAAATAAGGAATAACACTAATACTATGCCACATATGCTTCTTAGAATTAAGAATATGGTAAGGTGCAATTGGAGGAGACAAAATGACTGCACCGTAAACATTATAATTAGCTTGAAACTGAGATTCACACCTGGATGATACATTGAGAGAGCTCAACAACACCATTTGCAGGCCTCAGCCACCCATGCCCCTGAGCATTGCGTGGTATAACTGCCATCTTTTACAAAAAGAAGAGCATTAAATAATGTACTGAAAAGTAAATGTCAAGGCTTCATGACTAAATCTAGAGAAACAAAAATCAGAAAAAGAAATATTGTACCTACCATATAAGAGAATCGTGACAAGCAGAACTTAATGACAAAAATGCCCAACTAGGATGCATGATATGCAAGCTTCACCTTTCGTGATAGGTATGATCTTAGTTTTGGTACCAAATCCCACAGCCCCATTTTCTTACTTATTTCTTGAACTTATTTTATATTTGCATAAAGCTATCCACAAGAGAAAGCACAAATTGCATAAACTCGGTTATCACCAATACTCAGTTCCCAGTTATTTTACTTTTATTTTTTGAACTGAGATATAAGTCATATAACCTTGATCAAATGCATTTTCTGTGGAGCAAAATAAATATTTTCAATGTTTACTTGCAGTCCCATTGCTTATATTAAAATAAATTTTCCGTTCCCATAAATTTCAGTTTTAATGAAATCCACCTCAGCAACTAACTTTTTTCCATCTTGTGTGAGAAAATAGCATATTAGCAGTTCATATCTAATCTAAAGTTAAACTCTGTGTTCATACAATAAGTTGTCTGTAGGACAGGTGCTACATATATATATATCATCATCTTACATGTTAAGGCATTTGAAAAGTGTCCAGGACTCAACGAAAATATAAATCCTTGAGTAGGACCCCAGGTATAAGCACATGCATGAGATGATCCTTTTGTATTGGGTAATCTCAAAATTTAGGGTTCCAACATTTCCTAATTAATGTAACTTGGGAATAATTATTGGAATATGCAAAAGATGATACAAATCTAAAGGAAACAGCATGATAATGAAAGCATGAGCATTGTACCTGCTCAATACACATTAGATTGAATAGAAAGTCACCTTCAATAATTCTTCAAGAAGACGAGGTGCTGTCTCTAAAATTCGTTTAAAATCACTTTGTAAAGATGGAGACAAGGCTGCAAATTCCCGGGTCAACTGAGCTTGTACTAACAATTCCGTCTGAAAGAAAATAGCATACAGAGTGAGCTCATAATGGCCCATGAGAAATCTGAACATCACACTTTATTTCTCTTAGTTTACAAAAAGGTACCTTAACCAGTGCAGGATGCTGCTTCCAAAACTTAGCCTGCTCCTGCTTAATGTTCTTGAGGTCAAGGTTCAACTCACTCCTTACCAACATAAAGAGCTTCTGAAGAGGTTCATCATCAGTCCTACGAACTGGAATTTCCATATATTCAGCAGCCTTTATGAAGACGTCCATGACTTTGCTGTATAACATAGTAGCAACAAATATTAAAAAAATAAAAAAAAAGATATAAAAGAAAGTTTTAACTTCAGTATGCAAGACAGTTGACATTTAGATTTAGAGGAGAAAAAGACCAACTTTTAATCTATTACAAATATGTTATTACCAAATACCAGTATCCATATATACCAATAGTATGACATACGGGGTTAAATAAAATAACTTGTTACCTAGCTGTTTTCTCTTCTATCTGTGATAAGTAATATTTTAAAACCAAATATTTCATCCACATTGTAGTGTGATTCAGTCCGGTAAGATCAGCATAGAAAGGGATTTAACATATATTTTAGTTTAGTACATGCAACCATTTTGCTAATTGACACATAATCACAATGATATTTCTCATTGAACTTCAAGCTGATTCAGAAGCACAATAAACATCACAAAAGTAAAAGGTAATGAAATTTAAACATCCAACAACTGACAGAATAAAATTTGGCTTGAATATATCCTCAGAGAATTATCATGGGATTGAAAGATTGAGGGGGCTTAACTAGATCAAATATAAACTATGAATATACCTGGGAGCCAAAGAAGGCTTCATGAGATAATAGTAGGTGGAAAGCGTATGATGCATCACATAGTTGCCAGTATACTTTGATGATCTGGAGAGATAAATTACAGCAACAACCAATGGCAAGAGAATACACACACCAACAATCCAAAGCAGAAGTATTCCACCAGATGCCCCATCAATATTTAGCAGGAATTGAGGGAGTGCTATACCCATTTGAAACCCCTGCAACAGAATATCATGTTTATTTCCCCAACATGAAAGCAGAAAGACAACAAGCACTGAGCAGTTTGCCATAACATTCAGTTCATTACCTGCCTGCCATCAGGATGGCCATATTTTTCATAATTTTCACGAGCTACTGGATCTGTCAGAGCTTGATAAGCCTTCGCAATGTACTCAACAAAATACTTATGCGCCTCTGAAATAAAAGAAATGAAGTACTCTCAGTTAAATGGGTAATTACAGAAAGCCCAAATTCTTGCAAACATCAAAATTTGCAACTACAAGAAACATGTAATAAACTAAAACACCTTCAACCTGGATCTGGATTTTTATCTGGATGGTATTGAATAGAAAGTCTCCTATATTTTTTCTTTATTTCAGACTCTGGTGCTCCAGGCTCTAATCCAAGAATACTAAATGGATCAAAAACTTGAATCTGCATGAAATTTACACAAGAAATTTCAGAATCCACACCACATCTTAACACTCAGTCACTAAGCAAAATTATATATAATAACAAATACAAGATCCCTCAATACTGAGCATGAATCTCATGCAGTAGAATGGCTGAATTCATTCGAAAAAAATCTAATTATTTACCTCACCACTCATACTCTTTATGTAATAAACCAGAATAATCATGACCACCCAAAGCAGTAACAATGTAAAGTTACTCCATGTTGAGACATTTGAAATCTGCAAAATCAAAGGGGAAATAAAAAAAATTAAAGTGAGAGGTAAAATCATGACTAGATTAAATGCCACAAGTAAATACATGCAGAGGAAAAATGCTCTCACCCTCTTAAATATCGATTTTCGGTACTTCCCCGATTTTGAGCATTCAGAGCACTGACAGTGAATGCTCTTTGATTTTCTTGTCGCAGCACGACATAACTTGGTTATTGTATATGGTACAATGGGGATGGCCATTATTGTCAATATGAATATTGGGAAAAGCGCACTGTTCTCCTCCGAAGCAGCCATTGTTGCCTTCTACACCCAACAACCTCGTACGAAGCTACTAGGCCTGCAAGGATTGAACCTTGTTACATCTCATAACTCAATCACAAAACTCAATCTTCCATCAGAAAATCAACAATTATGGAATAATGCGAATAAACAAAATAATCAGAACATTAAGGGATAAAAGGGGGAAAAAAAAGAGAGGGAGAAATCATGCACCATTCACTGTGCACAGGAGGAAAAAGGGTTAGCTGAATGTGAATTGTGCTTTTTCTCTCTCTCACTAATGGGGCATGGCATGAAAAGACAGAATCCAAGATTATACACAAAAACTACTGAAAAAGCATGAATTTTTCCTCATGAAAACACAAACCATCAAATTCAAATCCGAAAATATCACCGAGAATTCCCCTCTCCCAGTGAAAATTCATTTATTAAAAATAAAAAAAAACACAAACACACACACACACAAATTGGTAAACCCTGAGCACAAATTCATTAAAAATAAAGGACAAATCAAATCCAAACAAAGCCACAGGGACAAACAGAAAGATGAAAAATTCATTAACCAAATCGAATCCCAATGAAATCAATGAGATCCAGATTACACAAACGCAAAGGCACGAGAATCAAGGGGTAAAATTGGACAAATAAGAAAAAAAAGTAAAGAGGAATTAGGAAAGACCTGGGGATGAAAGAAAAGGTCAAACTTTTGAATGGAAGAGAGGGAAATAAATCGGAGGAGAAGGAAGGAACGTTGGGAATTTTATTTTAGAAGTGAGGAGTGAGATGAGATCGCAGCAGCAGAGAAAGGAACATTAAAAAAGAAAAATGTGTAAAGAAAATATTTATTATTTTGTAGGTTACCTCTGTGCTCTGGACGCACGCACCAGCGAGTTACTGTGTGGGTGCGTGTCGCTTTTGGAGAGCGTTGCGTTGTGAGATCGGCCCTTAAACCCTTCTGTTGCCCACTTGGTGAAGCAGCCCACGCCACCAACCCAATGCGAAGTGCCTGCCTAAATATCTTGTGTTTTGTCCAATATTATTCATGTAATACTTATATTATGACGGAAAGAATATCATCACTAATAATCAATACTATGGTGATAATAAGTTGTAATCTCATAATATCACACCTCTATATTTTATAAAATAACAACATATTTAGATATCTGATTTTTTTTAATACATATATGATGCGAACAATAACATATTGATTAAATCAGAGTTGAACATCTGTGAAAAGTAACTGTACTTAAATATGTTTGGTGCTTATCGTTGTATCTTCTCATGACTTAATGATTTTATGAAATGGTATTAAGGCAAAAAGATACAGAGTTCTAGAAACTATATTTAGGAGTAAACCCCAAAGTTAGCCCTGGTTGAACAAATTGGTTATTGACAATTGGAAAGCGTTAATTTGATTCCTAATAATATTAAAAGTCAGAAACTCAGTGTCCCTGGACAAAAAAACATCAATAATGTTAGTGACAATTTCATTACCAGACAACTTAGTCCCAAACGTCATTTACACACACACAAAAAATCTTCATCCCCCATCTCCTTCCTTCCTTCATCTTCTTCATCACCACCACCACCACCACCATCGTAGTCACCATTTCATGTGTACCATTCATCACCCCTTTCCAACACAAACCGAGGCCACCATCGCCATCTTCAGTATTCACCCCACAACTCCCTTTTGCCTTAGCCTAGCCATGCACAGTAACTAACGAAGTCATCACATCACCACCCACACCTACAACCCTTCATCCTTCATCAACCTCAATAGTGAGCCTTCAAACCACAAAAACCAGATCTATCATCAAAACCTATCAAAGTCATCTTCAACATACATCCCCTTTTTATCAGTCCAATTATCCCGACTACAACCACATATCAGAACCTTCACTACAGCCACCCAACTGGACCATCACCGCCGCTGCAAAGCCACTGCAAGCACCAATCGCAATCATTGCCTGCAACAAAACCTCCGTCACCCAGCCACCAACCACGCCTCTACCTCCACCTTGTGCCTTCAATCCCCTAGTCAACGCGAAACATTGCCACGACGGACAATGCCGCATCAGGCCTTCCCTCGTTGCCCTTTGTCCTCAGCCACCTCTCCATGAATATTGCTCTATTTTCCTCTTACTCTTATGTGCCGAAACCAATTGGGTTTTATGATTTAGGTTGTGTAGTCTTTTATTTTTTTTTTTTTTTACCTAACTGTTTGCTTCATTTTTCTCCTTTTTGGGCCAGCACACGTGGTGTTCATGTAGTGATGGTGACGAAGATGGAAAGGGGATGGGGTTATTATTTTTTTTTTTATAAATGATATTTGGGATTAATTTGTTCGATAATGAAATTTTCACCAACATCATTAATGTTTTCCATTTAGAAACCACTAAGTGTCCAACTTTTAATATTGTCAGGAACTAAATTAATATTTTCCAATTATCAAGAACCAACCTGTCCAACATTAAAATTTTCAAGGACCAACTTGAGACTTTACTCTTATATTTACCTAAATCATTTGATATTTTATTAATGACAATAACCAATATAAATATGCCACAATGCTATACACCGAAATAAAGGTGCTTGAGAAAAGTTAATTAATTAAATACTAATTCTTTAACTTGCTATCATCAAAGTCAGTTGAAATCAATTAATCGTAAATTACTAATAAAATTGAATTACTAACTGAAAATGAGTGATGATTCACAATCATTATCTTTACCATGAATACAAATCTTAAGTTGGTATTTTCCAGTCATTATACATTGATTTATGTCATAATTGTATCAAATGTTGATTTAGTGATTGACCAATAAAGAAATACTATTGGAGGATCAAACTTTCTTCGTGCTAATTTATGTTAACTGTAGACGTTCTATTTATGATGGAATTAATCTTGATCTATGTTTATTATTATTAATTATTTAATCTCAATTTTAAGTTAAAAATTTATAAATATTTAAATCTAAAAAATAACGTTATATTCTTGAAAAATGATCTAATTGAAAATTATGAAATTTTGTTGGTAACAAAATATAAGTAATTGTACCTGTTACAATTCTTATAACCGAAACATTTTATAAATAAACAACTCGAGCAGCAAAAAAATCAAATTTAATTTTTCCACTCCTATTTAGAGATAAATAAAACATAGCTTAAAAAATAAAAATCAAATCAAATATTCTTTCAAAATTGAAAATTATACTTTAATTAAATGATATATGGCATTTTCAAATTATATTCAATAAAATTATTATAAATGAAATATTCTCTAAATAAATCAACCTAAAAAAATTGGTTTGATTTTTCAAGTCCTAGGTCAAATATTATTGCTCTAGAAAAATATCTAATTTAAAAAGAAATTAGTATATCCAATTTAACCAAAAATTAAAAATCATGATTGATAATAAAATTGATATCAAATGTAATTAATTAATCAACTGTATTTATTATTACTGATGTTTTAATCTCAATTTCAAGTTAAACATTTAAAAATGATTAAATCTAAGAAAATATATCATATCACATTGTATAAAAAATTATTTAATAAAAAATTATGAATATCAAATATATTTATTACAATTACTATAATAATATATTCTCAAAATAAATAGCCTAAAATTTTTTTATTTTTTTTCAAAATCCAAATAACATATTATTGCTTAAAACAAATATCTAAAAGAAGAGGAAATAGCATATGTGATTTCATCAAAAATTAGAAATCGTGATTGATAATAAAACTGGTATCATGTATAATCAATCAATAATATTTATGATTACTAATGATCTAATCACATTATCAAATTCAAAAATTTAAAAAGGATCAAATCTAAAAGAAATAACATATTATATTCCCTAAAATATTATTTTTTAAAAAAATTATGAATAATAATTGATAATAAAGTATAATTAATTATATTAATTACAATTATTATAAATGCTACATTCTCTCAACAAATAACCCAAAAAATAATATGGTTTCCCATTTTCCAGTCCTATTTCAAATATCTTTTAAACAAATATCTAATTTAAAAGAAAACTAGTTTGTCTGATTTCACCAAAAATTAGGAATCATAATAGATAATAAAACTGGAATCAAGTATGATTAATCAACTATATATATTATTACTAATAATTTAATCACACTTTCAAATCTAAAAATTTAAAAATGATAAAAAAATTAACTCATTATGTTCTCTCAAAAAATGATTTAGTCTAAAATTTATGAATAATTATTATTAATAAAATATAATTAATTATATTGATTATAATTATTTTAAAGGATACGCTCTCTGAACAAATAACCCAAAACAAATTATTTCCCTTTTTTCTAGTCATATATAAAATATCTTTCTTTAAATCACATATCTAGTTTAAAAGGAAATTAGTATATCTGATTTAATTAAAAATTAGAAATCATGATTAATAATAAAATTATAATAAAATATAATCAATCAACTATATTTATTATTACTGATAATTTAATATTTAATAAAAATTTAAATTTAAAAATGATCAAATCTAAAATAGTATCATATCATATAAAATTATTAATTATTTATAAAAATTACAAATATTAATTATATTTGTTACATTTATTAATATTGATACTTTATCTAAACAAATATCCCAAAAAGAAAAATTGTGGTTATCTTTTCTGAGTCTCAAATCAAATATCATTCTTTAAAACAAAACATCTAATTTAGAAGGAAATTAGCATATCTAGTTTAACCAAAAATTAAGAATCATGATTGATAATAAAGTTTGAATCAAGTTGTTTTACTTGATTTTTTAATTAATGAACAAACAAATAAACTCAAAAACCAAGTTTTGCTTCTCTATATTAGTCAGAGAACAGAAGTGATTCCTCTAATGCGAGTCATCAAGTATTTATAAGTAAAGGTTCAAAATTGCACGGAGTAAAACTTAACATAAATTAAAAAGAACAAGTAACAATATGAAAAGCAAGAAATTATGATGAGATCATTACTTGAGGGCTTCAAGACTCTTGAGCAAGAAGTAACTCATGGTGAATGTTGAAATCAAGTAAGTCTACAAACCAAAATCCTTGTTAATATTGTGTGGAATGTTCTCTCTAATTCCTCTTCTACAATCCTACACTACTATTATTTAAAACTATATACATGCATGTTTAACATGTGTCCCATGTTTCTAGCCCCACTATCTCCACGATCCCACTTTCTTAGTTCTTTTGAAGCTTGTGCGTAACATACCCTAGGGCCCTATATTTTATTTTTCGTTCGACCGAAGCATCAGAGTTTTTCAGGAACTCAATAATTGGTTTTCACCTTTTGGGCTAGTACTGTTGATAACACAAATTCTCCTTTCTTTTGTTAACATGCAGTGTCTTTCGACGCTAGTAAGGGTTTGTATGGCCCATCTTTTTATCCAATGTGATGAGGTTATTTGTGTCAGGTCGTTAGCTTTGAACTTCATTTCGCTTGGTATGTGAATCAGGGTCTCTGTGTTGAAAGACCTCAGGAAGTCATGTGCTGTGTCTAAATACCCTTTTAGGTTCTGATTCAGACACTTACATTCTTCTATTACTTATTTAATTACAAACTGAGAGTCCCCCAGTATCTCGACATTCTTTGCCCTAACCTCGATTAGCATTGTCAACCCTAAGATTAATGCTTCATAGTCAGCCTCATTATTAAAGCAAATTTCATCGATGGTCAATTTGAACAAGGTAGATTCTTCCTATTGGGAAAAAATAAAAATGCCTATTCCTACTTCAAATTGTCTGCTAGAACTGTCAAAATATTGTTTCGACAGCTTGAGCCCAACAAAGCTTACATGGTTATTAACCTTGATTAGAGGGTGGTCAACTAAAAGGTTGGCTAGTACCTGCCCTTTTACTGCCTTTGCTGGCATAAAGTACAATATGAACTCAATTAGGACTAGCATTCATTTACCTACTCGATTGTGCAATATAGGTGAAGAAAACATATACTTAATAGCATTGGAATGGGAAACAATTTGCACTTCAGATTGAATCAAACAAAATTTAAGTTTAGTACAAGCAAAGTACAAAGCTAGGATAGTTTTTCGATAGAACAATATCTAGTTCCAACATCATTGAGTGTTCGACTAAGGTAACTACTTTTTCTATCTTGCTTTCATTTTCTTGTGCAAGCATACATCCCATAGTTGGTTTTAATGTTAGATAAATAACTTCAAGGGATGCCATAGCTTTGGTGCTAACATTATAGGAGGTCTTGTAAGGTACTCTTTGATTTTGTCGATGTGATACCTCAAGCCCACATGTCCTTAATTAAGCCTCACACAGCCTTTGGGTACCCTACAAACCATTGGATTGCAGAAAATCATCATATTGTTGAATTGTGTATTTTTCTATTCAGAAAAGTTCAATATAGCGAGCTAGTGGGTCGACAGGCTCGCTGCAGTAAAGACTCCTGATGCTGACAGACATCCAAAACTACATCGTTTCATTAAAACACCCTCTCCCTATATAAACCCCTCCCCATGCATTCTAGCTCTGAAAAAATGGAAACTCTAACCTCCCAAACCTCTCTTCCACCCCTCACTCTCTTCCTCCTCTAATCCTATCTCCTCCAAGCTTTAAGTTATTAGTGTCATTACTAGTTTCCACAATCAAGTGGATTGTATCCACTCAGTCCCAACTTGAAATTAAATGATGAGTAGGTTTGAACTCATGACCTTATTTTTATCATTATGATTATGTTTTAGTATTATGATTACTAGATATGAACGTACAAGTACAACTATGTCATGAATATGATTTTACAAGATATGCCAAGTTTGAAAGAATTGTCAATCTTTGAATAAACCATGAAAATATGTTTTAGAAAATTGAGACCATGTTTGATATGTTATATGCCATGAAATTATTTTATATGCTCAAGAAAAGACTAAAAGGAAAAATATGAGATTTAGTAAGTTTGCAAAAACCATTAGACACGTATTATGGATCGATGAAATTGCCATGTTTTCAAAGCTTTGGATTTCCTGATTACACTTTTAGAATATCAAGGTAGGTTTTATTAGAAAAATGTTGAGTTGAGTATGATCTATCTTTAATGACAGACATGTTATTATGAGTTTACGAGTTTCCATGTTTATGAAATTAGGTTAGCTTGAAATATGATTTTAGAATTGCAGTTTTGTATTATTGAGAGTGTTGAATTAAGTATGATTCAGAACACTGACCAAATACATACTATGTAAGTTTTTTGAAATCACTATATCTATAAGCTAGTGATCCTCTAGGCATAATTTCAGTACCCCAGTTATGCCTAGTAGTTAGCTTGTTAGGATTATATGAATTCAAGGTTTTTAGAGTTTTCAGATTTAATCAGTTATTTGAGAATTAGTTTTAGACGGTAACTATAGAGAAACAGACAGTAAGTCAATGGCTATAAGATCATTAGCCTTAGTAACAAGTTGTCTGCTAAAGGATAATCTTGCCTATTTAGAGTATTCAGAGAATGGAACCTAATTAGGCGTCCACCTTATAAAACTTCATTAGGTGACTTTTTAGAGTTCAGAGATCAAAGTAAATATTATTGTTGTTATTATTATTATTATTATTATTATTATTATTATTATTATTATTATTATTATTATTATCATGTTCAGAGATTCTTGTTTCTTTAGTAATTGCCACACCACGAATTTAGAAATGATTTCCTATGTAATTATGCATGTAAATATCAGAATGATTTTCTGCTTGTTGTATGTATATTATGCTTATGTATATGGGTGATGGGTGAGAATCTACTCACTGGGTCTGATGACTAACCTGTCTCCTTTCCTCCTTATACTTGCAGTTTATTGCTCTGTCATTGATTTTGTAATCCTCAGCTGTATTAGTGGTGAGCTTTACTTTGCAGTAAAGCTCAATCTAGGATTATGACAGATTAAAGTGCTCTAGTAGTTGTGCAAGTAGGATATGAACCATGCATTTTATTTTAAAATTATTTATTTATTTTTAGAATTTATGGACATCCCTATATGTTTTTAGAATTTAAGTATAGATTTCAAATGCAGACTTGTAACAAGTCAGTTATGTACTCATGATTCAATTTTCAAGTATTGAATCAATTTATGTTTCATGACTATATTTATGTGGCAAATCGGTTTATGTTAATATGTTTTACCAAGGCATAAGTTGACAAAATTGATATTATGACTATGAACGTTGAAGTGTTTCAGGTTTTATGAATTTAATTATTAAGGTTTTACGAATTTAATTATTATAACTTCAAAGAAAAGTTTATGATGATTTAGATTTAATAATGTTTTGAGGATAAAATCACGATAATCCATGCATTTACAAAGTCATGCTACCCAAAAGGCTTACGTGGAGACCCAATCCTTCATGTGCTGATCACATTCCCAAATTAAGTCGTGACAAAGTGCTATTAGAGCCATAGGTTTCCCTGCATGGTACTGGAGCTAGTGTCCACAAATGGCATGACATTTATGTGAATGGAACCGCGGTTATTTGCATCAACATAGTGTTATTTGAGGCTTTAGAAAGAGTTAATCGTGTTTAGGTTCAGTATGAGTCCTTATCATTTATTCGAACTCTTAATTTGATCTCCTATCTTTTCCCTCTATCTCTTAGGTGAGCTATGCCACCTGTTAGCTACAGTTGCCATCATCACCATAGTAGCACTATGTTAGTCAGTACCTGTTGCTTTTTGGGCCCTGAGTGGGCCATTCAAAACCTGACAAAGGTAGTTAGCGAGCATATTAGAGTTGAAGTGCATTAGCAAGGAGCATGGCTAGACATGATTAGTGACAAAAGTTATCGCTACCTCCACAAATTAGAATGAATTTTATGCTATGTTGCATAAAAAATGTAGAAAAGGACACAACCTAAGTTGTTTCTCAAGGAGACTATGTCACTTAGTTAGAAAATTAAGTTTTTTTTCTAGAATTAAAATTGAGAGAATTAAAATTAAATGAGAATGAATTTAGAATTAAAGGCACTAGTGCAAGGTATTCCTAAGATTGGAACGAGTTATCACAGATCAAATATTGAACTCATTAGTGGCTATTAGTAAATAACTACTGGCAATTATACTAATGATCGATCGACTTGTAGAATTTGATCAATGAAAATAACTAATAAACTGGATCCTAATTTAATTAGAAATTACATTGATTTAAAGTACCAATAGCTATAACCTAACTGCCGATTAGAAAGTTAATTCTAATATTTTTCTTCAAATATAAATCAATTGATCAATCAATTTATACCAAAAGGGTTTCCCTAAATAACGATAACCGATTTAGTTATTCCAATAAAAATTGTAACGATCGCAATAATACTTATAAGAATAGGAGCCGAAAAACATTAAGAAAATTAATGCATTCAATATAAAAATGGGTCTCAAACACCATCCCAATCCATCTGGAAACCCTTATACTAGTAAAACAATCTACTCCTCTATCTCTAGAGGATTATAATAATGAAAATAAAAGAGTACTTGAAGACAATAACAAGGACCCTTATCACAATCTTCAAGACAAATTAAAATCACTAAGGGAATCCCTAGGGAGAGAGAAGAATAGAGAAGAAGAGGATATAAAGAAAGAGATAGAGAGAGAATCCTTGTTGCCAAAAGCCTGAGTCAAAAATTAGGGTAAAAGTTTGTGTCAATTCTTTAAATATTGCTCTCTGAAATAGCCTAAAGTAGAGCCCAAAAATAGATTAATTATCTATAATTTCATCATTGCATGAGTGCTACAATGCTAAATGAGCGTTGCAGTACTCACCAAAATAGTGAGCTCGAGTTTGACATCTTGTTACTTCTGCTAAGCACTACAGTGCTAAATGAGCATTGCAGCACTCACCTGAGAGTGAACTTCCACAGTTTTGCTCCTTTTCAGTTCCAAGCTCCTTTTCAAGAGTTTTCAGCCTTGTGCTTGACATTTTGCACTTAATCCCAAATTCCTACATACAAAACCATACTCAAAGAGACAGAATACATGCAACAAGCTATATTCCAATAATTATTCAAAATTAGTGCAATAGTCAATAATTCTATAAAAAAATATACAACGAGGACCAAGTCAAAAATTCTAATTATTTACAACAATAACTCAATGAAACTTATGCCAAAAGCTAAGGTTTGAGAAGCAAAATAAGTAACATAAATATCCTTTATCAAACTCCCCCACACTTAAGCTTTCACACGGCCTCATGTGAAAATAAGATCATGTCAAGGCATGAATGAGAAGCAGTAGACAAGGAATTAAGATGCATAGCATGAAAACTAGACTCCTAATTCTAATTCTACTAACTCTAAAAATGCAAAATGTATGAAAAGAAATGACAATACATCAAACCAATGGACCTAGAAGCACGATAGTAAGTTTTCACACTAACAATCAAGAGAATCTCAATAAGCAAAGCTTAAACAAGACATAGCAAACAAGGTAGAATCCACATTCATGATGTATAAATCCTTCCAAGATCAATGGTTTCCACTCATTCACTCAAGTGTTTTAATTTGGGTTATGATGCACAATCAATCACCTCAAAGGAAAATGCATTACTATAAGCTTGCTACGGGTCTCATTTTCTATTTGGCATACACATATGCATACTGAATTATGAGGACTTATATTGGGTTGTAATGAGGCTTCAGTGAAGGTGGGTAAATATATAGGCTAGTGAGCCAAAACCTCTAGTTAAAGGAAAGCCAATACATATACCAAGAATAAAAATGCTTAAAGGTATATTTTGTCCAACTTTAACATAAATATATGCCTTTAATTTGCAATGTGGCGACACACTTTCAACCAAGTTTTTCCACAATTTTTTTTCTTTTTTAATCAACTTTGCTTCTTGTTCTTCTTTTTTTCTTGGTATGCCACTTATTGAATTTTAGCCACTCATGATTACATATTATCCTTCCCCCACATTTGTGCTGAAGCACATATAAGAAATGCACAAATACTCTCCAAAACTTAAATAGTTGGAAATTTTCATAGTTCTTTACTTTTAACTAAGAATGTACTAAAATAAAATAATGGGCAATAAGGTTCAAAGGGACTAGATTATGGTAACATGCAAAAGGTGATTATATGGACAAGTGGCTAAAAATAAGAAAAATGTCTCAATCGCATTCAATCATGTATCTAGAAACATATGTTCAAATAAAACTCTAAGCAAGTTATAGAATTCAAATCTATAAAGGAAAACACAAATGAACATTCAAGGATGGCTAGCTTCTCTATGCTCCCTCCTTGAGCCATCTCTATTCATGGCCTCCACTTGAGCCTCCAGCTTTTGATTACGCTCCTGCAATTGGCGGATCAAACGGCATGAGCTTTCCACTGTGTAGAAGGTGGCGGAACATTGTTCGCCTCATTTTTGCTCGGATTGTCGTGCTTAACAATGCTTACGCTGTTGCTCCTCGTGGTAACCATGAAGTGGAATCTAGGGTTAATTCACTTCGACCCGACGTGCGGTGGGCACCAATATAATGTTCTGACTTGTTTTCTGGTGATTGTACGCTCTTAAGTCCGAGCATTTGTGGGTGTCCCCTCGCCTACGATGGAGGGCCAGTTTAATACTTAGTGATGTTAAAAATTAATAATTGAGTTAATGCTCATTTTAGTCCCTGACTTTTAAAATGAGTCAAATTAGTCCCCGACATTACAAAATGTGAGTCAAGTTAATCCCTTATTCCACTTTTATTTAATATTTTTTCAATTAAATGATAATGTGTAATGTTAAGTGATATTTTATGATACTATGTGTCATCTAAAGTATAATGAAATTTAAAATAACTTATTTTCATATCTAAAATTGTATAAAATGAGTCATATTATGACTTAGAATGAATATTTAAATAACTCATTTTGTATAATTTTAAACCCTAAAATGAGTCATTTTAAACTTTATTCTACTTTAGATAACATATGATATGTCAAGGTATCACTTAAGGTTACCTAGCATTATTTAATTGATAGAATATTAAGTAAGAGTAGGTTAAGGGATTAACATGACTCACATTTTATAATGTCGGGGACTAATTTGGCTCATTTTAAAAGTCAGGGACTAAAATGACTCATGAGTAAAAAGTAAGGGACTAAAATGAATATCAACTCTTAATAATTTGAAGTCACAGCGTGCTAATAGGTTAAAGTTTAAGAGAGTCAGATATGTTGTTCTTGGAAATTAGTTAATTATAACAATTTATCAAGTTGAAACTATCTTAATTATTTCAATAAATGATATTTATTTATGATACAGAAAATTTGAAGTTTGCCATTTATTAAATCACCGTTTTTTATTTTAATGGTAAATTACCGTTTAACTTGTCCATGATGTAACATATTCAATGGCAACTTAAAATCTATTTTGGCAATTTTCCTCGTTGGTATGTAGTCTTGCGAAGATGCAAAACATTTCCATAAAGAGAATGCTTTCCAAAAATAGTAAGTCGGTGAAGTTGTTTTGTGGAAATTAACTGAAAATATTAATTGGGAACGATGGGTTGAGATTATTGTAACATTTTTTGGCAGGCGGATAAGTGTAAAATTTGAAATACTAACACGTTTAATAAATTTTTATAGAATATATAATTTTTATTGATATAAGTATTAAGTTATAATTTTCTTTGGTGTTAATTAATTATTAGTGTCAAATTTCATAATTAATTACATTAAAAATATATAGTATATTACATTAATGTTGAAAATATGTATTAGATGATTTTAAGTTAATGTAAAATTTTATAAACATAATTTATAATATATAAAATTTCAATTCAACGATAAAGTCTTTTAAAAAGAAGTATAAATTAAAAGTTATTTAACAATATAAGATTTCTGTTTAGTTTATATTGGTGTCAGTTATTTATTTTCACTAATTTTGTCCAAATATTATAATTGAAAGTAAGTTTCTTTTTTTTGGATCTAATTAATTATTTTAAAGAGTTGTACTCTCTCACTTTTTTTTTGACAAAATGCTCTCTCACTGTATATATAAGTGATTTTAAATTTTTAAATATTGATTAAACATATATTAAATAGGGATTACTTTGGTATCCTATAAAATTTATGGGTATTGGTACCTTTTAGATAATTTATAGTTGAAAGTTTGCCATGTGTCTCACTAAATAAATCAATTAATATTTTAAATACTCATGATTACATCACAACCTTTAGATTTAAAAGGGTACCGGTACCCTTGGATACCAAAGCAAAAACCATATTAAATTGGTTAAGACACGAGAAAATGATTAAGTAGATAAACTCAATTTTTCTATTAATTATAGCTATTAGATTGAATAAGAGAATAACAATAAAAGTATAGTTAAAAATATTTATTAAAATAATTAAAAAATATTACGTATACTTATAGTATATTATTTACTGTGCCGACTCAATTATATTTAACATTAAATAAGATGTAAACTATGATATATCATACCAATTTATATCATATTTAAATTAGATGAATGATATATAAACCATACATTAATAAAGTTTATATCACAGTTAATAATAAATAAAATATAAATTATAACACCTCTTATACAATAATCACAAAGGATACAACTCAAAATGGTACCAAGAAAAAAGGATGAAATAGGACCCAAATCAACAATTTTGGAACGTGTCAGAAAAGGACAAGGATGCAGACCTCCTAAAACAACCTGCTCGCATATTTCTTGTTCAACCTCATTCCCACATCAATGCCGTCACCAACACCTTTACCAGCACAACCACAACACCACCACCACCTCACTTCACCTCACCTCCTCTTTCTCTCTCTTGTCCCCACTGACTCCAAGCAAGCAACCCCACGTGCCCCTCACGTGCGCCCCCCCTCCTTCCCCTTCTCAAACTCACGTAACATTCTACATGGCACCACTATTGTTTCCTTTCAACACTCGTTATTCCTCTTAGAAACTCTGCGTTAATAACAACCAAATAACAACAACCATGGCTTCTGATTCTGTTCCACCAACCATGCCTCTAACCGTGGTTGGATACACCACCACTCAACCTAAACACTCTCCGTCACACAACCTCAAACCAGCCTTTCTCATACCGGTAACGGTCGTCGCCGTCGCTGTCACCGCCTCCTTCGCTCTCTACTTCCTCATCCGTTACTTCCGTCGTTACTTCCGCCATCCCTCTCCGCCAACCGCCGCTTCCGCCGCGGTATTCTCCTCCTCCGGGTACCGAATTTCACCGGAAATCACCGCACCTTCCGCCGTGGACTCCCTCCCCCTGTTCGCTTTCTCCTCCGTCACACGCCGCTCCTCCTCCTCCGCCGACGGCGGTGACTGCGCCGTCTGCCTTTCGAAGTTCGAGCAGCGCGACCTCCTCCGCCTGCTCCCTCTCTGCTGCCATGCCTTCCACGCCGAATGCATCGACGTCTGGCTCCGATCGAACCTCACCTGTCCGCTCTGCCGATCCGCCGTCTTCGCGTCGGGATCCGACGTAGCGAGGATCCTCCGGTCGTCGTCCTCCCCCGCCGGCGACAGCTTCCGGGTCGAGATAGGTAGCATCAGCCGCCGAGGAACCGCGTCCTCCGCCGCCAACGCCACCGTAGAAACGCGCGAAAGGACCTATTCGGTTGGCGAGTTCGCCTACCTCGTCAATGACGACGCTGAGATTCCGTTCAGTCAGGCTCGCCGGAGAATCGATTCCTGCGAGAAGAACGATGCTACGGCTGTGGATCCACCGGCGGCGAGCTTGGCCGGCGAGGTGGGCGGCGGAAGGAGCTGGAAGGATGATTATGATTTGGTTTCGGCTTCGATATTGTCGACGCTGTCGTTTCGAAGCTCAGGAAGGTTCTTCAGTGGGAGTAGCAGGCGAAGCGACGTCGTTCCGGTGGGAGATTACGACTTGGAAGCCAACCGTTTTGGGGAAGAAATCAGCGAAATGTTTCGATGGCTCTCAGTGGCATAATCCGTAAATATGGGGGAATTATAGGGGACTAGTTTTCGATCTTTTGAAATCCTTTTCAATCAGCGTTTCACAGTTACTATTTTGAAGATATTTTAGAAGAGAATATTTTAGTTTTGAACACAGGTTAATCTCAAGTCCAAATTTCAATGCTTTGTTGTGGGGTATTCGCTGCTTTAGGAAAGTTTGCTGTGGATGAGATGGTGAGTGGTGAACCATGTAATTAGCTCATTTACGATTGATTACCAACCATTTTGATTAAAAATATGCTACTTCTACATCACTTTTAAGAAGTTTTACCACCTTTGTTGATGCTGATAAATGACAAGGAAACCATTCACTAATAATCGAATTTGACTTGCTGCTAGCTCTCACTTTTGCCCTAACTTAGATTTCTCCCTTTGGAGTGCATTTGGATGATATGATACATTTTTGGAGAATGATACATGTGTGGAGAGAACTTCAACTTACTTGGTATAAAATACTTTGTTTAAAGAATAATACAAAATGTTTGAAATTTTCAAATATTTGTAAGAGGTATTTTCTAAGTTTTAAAAGAGTGAATATCTTCCATTAAAAAAAGAAGAATAGATTTTAATTTTCAACTTTTTAGAAATAATTTTAGAATTTTATCTCATTTTACACCGTTTATCTCTTAACTTCATTTTCTGGAAGTCCATCATCGTTTGTCATCCACCACTTATCTCATGCCACTTGTCGTATGTTGTCTACCATTTGTACACAACAAGCTGGAGTTGACTTTCTTGAAACCTTTTCCCTTATAGCAAAACTCACTATAGTTAGAGTCTTCTCTCTCTTGCAGTAGTCAAGAATTGGAACTATTGCAATTAGACATTAACAATGTCTTTCTCAATGGTGACTTGTTTGAGTAAGTGTACATGTATTTACCATTAGGACATCCTAGGAAGGGGGAGAACTTTGTTTGCAAGCTAACCGAGTCCTTATATGGCCTTAAACAAGAATCAAGGCAATGGTTCCAAAAGTTCTCTTCCACCCTTTTGGATCATGGATTTACTCAATCCAAAAGTGATTATTCCCTTTTTCTCAATTGGATCAGGTGACTCCATAGCTTTTCAACTAGTTTATGTAGATGATATAATTGTAGCTAGCCCTTCACCTATTGTCATTACTAGTGTATAGGAAAAATTACAGTCCCTATTCAAACTCAAGGTACTAGGAGACTTGAAATATTTTCTTGGGTTGGAGCTAGCAAGATCCAATAAAGGCATTTGCCTTTCACAAAGAAAATACACCACTGCCCTATTAGAAGATATTGCCTTCCTCTCATGCAAACCTATTGCTCTGCCTATGGACTCGAATTTAACACTGCTTTAGTATTTTGTGACAACATGGTTGCCATTCATCTCTCTAAAAATCCAACCTTCCATGAACGGTCAAAACATGTAGAATTGACTACCACTTTGTTAGAGAAAAGGTTAACTCAGGTGTACCAAAATGGTTCATGTGCCCTTCGAGCACCAACTTGCAAATTTGTTGACCAAGGCTATTTTTGCTGCTCAGTTTTGCAGCTTAATGAGCAAGTTGAGCATATTAAACATATTTGCTACAACTTGAGGGGAGGTAATAGGGATTAATCATTACTAATTAATATTGTACTGTTAACTAAAAGTTATTTAGTTAAGTTAATGAATAGAGTTAGTTACAAACCACATGTATATAAACCAGGATGTACTCCCACAAGTTACTGAATTCTTCTTCTTCCTCAATGAAAAGTTCCATCTTAATATGGTTGTCCAATGTTTGTTGCATTAATTGACTAATGCATCTCGCTAGCCATTCGACAATTGGTATAGGTCGCCAATTATCGACAATCTGCTGCGTGTTGTCAACCATCAAGAACATGCCTGCCGTTGGGCACTACATGCTTCTCCCACCATTTATTGTTCATCTGATGAAGATCAAATGTGACTCAATTATGAAAAAAAAAGTTAAGTGCAAAACTTTAAAAGCTTAGAAAAATTTAAAAATAGTTGATAAGGTAATGAATTAAAAAAATCTTAAATTTGAAATCAAACTAATAACAATTGGTTTGGTTTGGCTTTTCTTTAAAATAAACCAATTGCTCAAATCAATCCTAACTAGCAAATTCCATTAGTTCGGTTTAGATATTTAGGTTTGTTTGATAAATCTAATCCATTTACATCCCTATTATCATTTATTAGACAATGATTCATTTACTTCAAGAGTAAGTTTTGACACTCTTACTCTATTGAATAACTTTGTTTAGTTATTTAATTCCATCAATCCAATTATTGAGTTAGAACTTCTGACTACATAAATCAGGTGCACGAAAAATGATTTGATTTTTATCATCCAATTTTATATTAATGTATAATATAGTTTAAAAAGCACATATATGTGAATGTTACTCTTGGATTACATATTTATTAATTTCTAATTTTCTTTTTTGAAATTTGGTGTGTTAGGTTATCACAATAATATCACACATGCATATGTTGATCGATGAAATTGAATATTTAAAACAAGTTGTCTAATAATGTAAGTGGACAAGACATACTATCTAAGTAAATGGATCTATCTTCTCATGGGTGTGTATGTGTGTGTGTGTTTTTTTTTTTTAATACTTCTGCAATTATATTAATTGCATTAAGGTTTTAAATATAGAACCTTGTGTATACTATCCAAACCTTTTACCATTAGACCAATTCTAATGGCTTCCCTTATATATGTGTGTGTGTACAAGTGTACTATAAAATAGTTGGATATTTTAATATGAGAATTATTTTAATATATTCTGACTGCATCTTAACTCAATATTTTAAGTTTATAATTACCTAATAATTATTTTAGTTTACTCAATAGTTGAGCCTAAATATGTTTTTTATTAAAATATTTAATTATTTACTTGGAGTATTGGTATTAAATATAGTATAAATTTTGATAATTAATTGATATTTTTATTTGTATAGTTTTATAAAAGTTAATAAGAAATCAATTCAACCAAAATAATGCCAATCAATTTAAATAAATGTAGTTTGGTTTAATGTTTTTAAAATACAATCGAAGTAAATTGAAAATAAATTTTATTACTTAAATTGATTGAAGTATACCATCACCTTTTATCCATACAATTATCAAATCATTACAATTTAGTTTCTACTTTTGTATATCTATTTGAGGTCTTTGACATGATTAAAGGTTAATGAAGTTAGTCCCTAGGTTTGACAAACATGAAGGGACCTGCTTGATCAAGTTGAGAGACTAACTTAACCAACTTGGTCAATTTTAATGATCTAATAAATGTTATTTCAAAATTTCAATGACAAATTTTAAGTATATTGTTAACTTTGATAACTGACTAGTATTTGACCCACGACGTTGTGCGATGGACAATTAAAATGCTTAGATATTCAATTGTAAATTAATGGATTTTCATTACAAAATAATTTGAAAACTAAAGTTAATTGTCCATAAATTGCACTAAAAAATAGCAACCAATAATCTAATCAACCAATTTTAAGGGCAAATTACAACAAGCTCCCGTGAAACCATTCAACATTACACTTGACCTTTCTAACTTTTAAAATTACAACTATCTCCCTAAAAATTAATATTGTCAATTTTTGTTTTCATTATTTTTTAAATTCCAAAAAATTACCCTTATGAAAAATCCTAACATCCCAATCTTCTTCCCCTTTCTCAAAGGTAGTAGCCACCTTCCCCAACCTCCTATCCTTCAACGGTAAGGATTCATCATTACCATTATCCTGTAGCAATCTTGCACACCCTCATGAATTGAATCGAAACAAAACTTAGAAAACTTAAGTCAAAAGTTCAAAACTTAGAAAAATTATAGCTTAAAACAACAAAGATACTAAGTTCACAAATAAAAAATCAATTATGAGAATAAAAACAAATCAAAATTGAAATTTATATAACAAACAAAACAAAGAATTAAACAAAAGTATCAATCAATCTTCTTCATCCTCTACCCATCCACTATCTTATATCTTAGATAATTTTCTTTTTTAAATTGAACATCTCTTTCTTAGTGGCTCAGGTAGGGCAACTAAATCCATTAAGAGCACCCTTTGGTGCCTTGGTTCCAAATCTACACATGAAAGGACATAAGCAGTGAAAAGGAGTGACACGAGCTGTGACAATAGCGATGTGATGTGATTGACCCTATTCTAATGATATTTTCTTGAGATTTAATATGTTAAAATCATTTCTTTGAAGATCTTTACGGCCTTTTAAATTATCTTTCTTGGATTTTAATCGGTGGAAATTACTTTAAAGTGTTTTTTTGAAGTTTGATGGGTTAGTTTTACTAGAAGTGTGTTTACAAAGCTTAATGCTTGTATCTTGCTGTATAAAAATGATTTTTGGAAGGCTAAAATGATGAGGGAGGTGGCAGTTTGGATTGGTTTATGTAGAGGATGAGTTGTTTTTCTTGTTTTGAGTTTTAATTATGGATAAGGGTGCTAAGTGTAATAATGTTTTTAGTATGAGAAAAAGATTTTTGGACACTTATGCATACCTGTGTATTTTTCGCCCCAGTGGTTATAAATATGAAGATGATTTGTTTTTATTAGTTTTAGTACTTTACTGTGTTTGTTAAGTTTTTTGAGTAATTATGAAAAGGTTAGCAACATGAAATTGGTAAAAGAATGATTTTTGAATCCCCTTGCCCTCATTACTTTAGAGTGCTTAATATGTGTTTAAAATTATTTTGAAAATGCCAGTTCTTTAAAAATTTCAAAGGATGAGTTTTTTTTTTTTAGGGATAAGGATGAATTATAATGCTTTTAAAGCTTTTTGAAAAAGAATAGAAAATGAGTTTGAAGTGAAGTGTGTGGTATGCTTATGTTAGATGAAGATTGATGGAATTAGATTGTCGTGTTTCATGTGTGTGCTAATGATTAGATTGTGGCCAAGGAGGGGGAAGAATTTGCTTCCTTTAAGCTTATTGAAGTGCCAGGTAGCCCTTTACAAACTCAACCATGACATTGGGTAGGTTTTGTTGATATTTTCTTGAACAAGGTTTTATGTTTAAGCTCATTTCATAGCTTGAATAGAGAAACTTTTGTTCCTTGTGTTGTTGCTCCTTGAGGCAAGCTCAAGAGAGCTTATTTTATGTTTAGTGATATTATCTTGAATGTTAATCAGTTAAAGTGTGAAAGTTTATAAATTTATGATTTTGATGATAAAGCTTGTGACTTTATGTGCTAGTTAGTAACTGTGACTAATGCTTGTTTGGAAAAATTGTAACACAACTTTTAATGTTATGCTGAGATAAAAGAATAATCTCGACTATAAAGTTTGTGTTTTTAATTGAAAATGTTTGAACTTTGGGTGTAATAATGTCATAATTGATAGAAAGTTTGAGACTTTAGGTGTTGTAATGACACAACTGGCAAAAAGGTTAGAGCTTTAGGTGTCTAGAGGCTATAAATAGTAAAAAAATAGTCAGACCTTTAAGTGTTGAGATGTCATAATGAGTAAAAAGGAAAGAACTTCAAATGCTTTAAATAATATATATAACTAATAAAAGGTTAGAGCTTTAGGTGTTATACTATCATAACAAGTAAAAAGATTAGAAGTTTAGTGTCTGAATGCTTTTAAAACGTTATTAGTTTACATTAGGCTTATGATTATATTACTACTATGATTAGGGTATATGTATATGGAGAGTGACCAAATGCTTAATATTCGGTTTATTGTGTTTGTATTAGCACTATATTTAAATATTTATGTGTTTGAATGTCTGAGGAGTTCATTTACATGCATATGTATGTGTTTTGTCCAGATTATGATTGCGATTATGAATGAATATTTATCCTTATGCAATGTTTTGTGTTCATGATTAACAAGTGTAATTAGCCATTATGCCTTATGCACAACATCATCAAATTCTTGCAACAAAGAGAAAATGACGTGGAAAATTTGGAGCAAATGCAATTGCAAATAGTGAAACTTCCCTAAACTAAATCAGAACAAAAGCTCTAATGTTGAACAAAACATCCTACAAATCTTTCTCCTTTGCATAAAAACATTGTATCCCCTCAACTCTGTCACCTTACTCATTTTTCATGCTCTTTTCTTCCTTTATACTCACCGATAAGCCTTTTATGCATTTTTTTCTCTTGTGGCCTTTGTTCGCTCTTGTTTTACTAATACCTCGTGCTCTAAATTCCCAAGAGAAGATTATTGAATTTCAATTTAATCAAGATACACCTCATTGGGAGATAGTGGCACAACAATATGTTCACTATGTTCTAGGTTGTCCTCATGAATTTGTAAACCCACTGCAGGCCTTGTAGCAAGAGCTTCAATATGCACAACATTATCAATATGTTCATCTTTATCAGAGCAATCCTTCAAAGATGGTATACAAGCGCTACTAATAGACTCATTACCATCATTAGAATCAGACACAACTTCACCTCTTCTAACATCCAAGGTTCTTTTGATTGGGCAATCATATGCACAAGGACACAATCCTAAACATTGAAAGCATATAGTATTAGTATGCCTTGAAGTGGTAGTAAGATAAGATGAATTAAAGGTACCTTTATCATTATACGATTTTCGGACACTTCTTCTTCATATTATCCCAACTCTTTTATGCCAAACAAAATTAGTCACATCAAGTTCCTCCTCAAATTACTCACGATAAGAATCATTGTGACAGTGTAGATTCCATGGAATAACCTTGATACTATTCTTGGACTTAGTTTGTGACACCTTATTTAGCTGCTCTTCCATATCATCCAATTTTCTGTATAACTACTGAAATCCGCATGCAAAGCAGTTTAATTTCATACACTATATTATCATCTCTATCACTCCCACATGTGTTAATAGTCATATGAACAACTTGCAAAGTAATAAAAGAAACAACCTCACAAAGCACTCGTTCACGTGTTTCACTAAAAAAAATCAAAGACCAAAACTCCAAGTTAGTCCCTTAGATTTATATAGTGGGGGACAAATTAGTCCCTTAGATTTAGAAAATCTCATATTATTCCCTTAAATTTTACAAAAGGGGTCCCTCTGTCAAATTGTTGTCTAAACTATTAATAGAAATGTCCAAAAATTCTGTTAACTTACTTATGTATACTGTTAATTTTCACAGTGAATTCTAACTTGCCTTATTCTTCTATTCTGCACATAACAAATTCCAATTTAAAGTTAAAATATTTCTTCTAAATAGAGAGCTATGGTGAGATAACAGATAAAGAAAAATGTCTAAACGAATTCGTTTAGAGGAGTGATATAAGTTAGGATTCATCATAAAAGTTAATAGTATGCATAAGTTAACAGGACACAGCTTACACAACAAGTTTATAGAGGATTAATTTGCCCTCTTTTGTGAAATTTGAGGGACTAATATGGGATTTTCAAATCTGAAGGACTAATTTATTCCCTATTATAAATCTGATGGACTAATTTAGGGTTTTAGTCTAAAAGTGTACACTTGTGTGTGCACTCAATATCCTTTTTTGTACTCACCACTATGGTGTTTTACCACTTTAGACCCCTTATAGATATTGCACTTCATAAACCAAATAAACTCAAACAGAGAAAGTCCATAAGTGACATTTAAATGGCACAAGGAATATTTAAAGACTTGAAAACAGAAATAATAATTTATTTATTCTACCTGCTCCATTTCATGCCTTCTTCGTGCATTAAAATTATATTGAAAAAAATCCACAAATCTCACACCTTCTTCTATTCTTCATTATAATAATTTGATGGATGAGGTTGTAAGTGCCCATTTTTAATTATAAAATTACTAATTAAATCGGGTATTAATCTTTGATGGTTTTGTTGTTATTTTGAATTCATTTTGCTATTGTTGTTAGGGAGGCAAAATTCATGCTACTAATAGGAAACATTTGTTACATCCTCACACATTGGCTATGGAATTCCCAAATCGCTTAGTTGATGCACATTATGTTATTATTATTGTTATGATGATACAGAAAAAACCATTTTATTTCTTTTTATTGACTTATATAGCTACACTTGAGGACTAGAAATGATAAGCCAACATTTTTCATATTATTTGAGTGTGTAGATGTTCAACAAGAAGATTTTGAAACTAAAGAATAAGGGAAAGAGGTTATATGCATGATTTTGGTTGAATAGACAGGTTGACTGTCAAAATATTTGGTGCCTTTTCCATAGAACTCTTCACTAAAGTGAATTTTCATTTTTTTTTCTCTTTCTCAATGAAGAATAAGTTAGGTAGATTGGAAACAAACTATCAAGACATACAGACAAATGATATTTGTCATTTCATGCTTTGATATCTCATACTGAACAATTTGGATTTGACGATATTGTTTTAATATCTTTGCATTTTACTACGATTTTTTTCCCTATATGTTTGTTTGACTATATCAAAGGATTTATATTTCTACTATGAACTTTAATGGTTAGTTAGCAAGGACAACATTTAGCTTATATAACTTTTTATTTTTTGGGATGTAGCATGGAAAAGTAGTGATAAAAATGTTTATCTCTTTATTTTCTATTGCTTTTTGTTCATTAAATATCATGCTTGGTGAAAGGTTAGTATGTTAGTTTCTTTGTTCTACTAAAAACTATTACATTCCTTAACTCTTTAACTGACCTCTATCTATTTTTGAATGTCACGAGATTGGCTAAGATGTGAATCCTCCATAAAGGGAATTGTTGAACCATTCATCTCTGTTTGAAAATGAATGGAAATGAGTCTAATGTTATATTTTAGTTGATTCTACCTTTTAACTAAATCAATTTTATATTTTTTCTCTTTAAGCCTTTCAGATTTCTAAAGGGTAAATTACACCCATCTCTCCTGAGATTTGTGAAAATGCAACTCACACCCCTTCTGCTTGTCTAACTCACATTACACTCTCTCTGCTTGTAAAATTTTAAGTGTTTATATTACAGTCACACTCCTCGTTCACAGAACAACATTAGTAAACTTAACAGAATGACATTTTTGTGATATTAACTATTTTTAACTGATAAAATTATAAAAACATATTTACCCACTTTGTTACCTTTTAGGGTATTTTTATAATTTTATTAACTAGGAATATTTAATATCACAAAAATGTCATTCTGTTAAGTTTACTAATGGTATTCTATGAATGAGGAGTGTGACTGTAATATAAATACTTAGAATTTGACAAGCAGAGGGGGTGTGAGTGTAAGCTGGACAACTAGAAGGGGTGTGAGTTGCATTTCCACAAATCTCAGAGGAGGTTAGTGTAATTTACCCATTTATAAATCAATGTTGTAATACCATTGTTGTTATAATCTAGTTTATGACTCTAAATAAGGAAAATGACATTTACATAACTCCAAGTGGAGTGTGTGGGAGTACTATGGTGATTCTGGATTTATTTTATAGGAGGTGGTGATTTGGTTGGTTGTAACCCTTCAAATTAACATGCTAGATTTTAGCGTAGAATATTTTTGTGTAGAAGATGGTGGCGTTGTATTCCTAAATGTGAATACATAGTTTTAAAACTTGACTAGGTGATCATACCGATTAAGGCACTAAGCCACTGGGTCACTGGTTCAACCGGTGGGTCAATGGTCGAACTAGTTGAACCAGATTTATATTAAAAAATAATAAAATATATATAAAAATTGAAAAAAAATGAAAATGACAACTAAACATAATTAAATAACACAATTATGAGGTTCAAAACTCTAAATACAAAGCATAAATAAATAAATAACATAATTAAACAAAATTCAAAACAAATAAAGTAGTCACAAAGTCAATGGGTGAAACAAAACAAAGTCATAAAATTTCACATCATAAAAAATACAAACTCATAAGCCATAATAATACAAAATTATCATCAGCTCATCAATTTATCAATAAAACATAAATTATCAAAAACAAAAAAAGAGGAAATCAAGAACAGTGAAACTTAGTAACTTCACTTTCAATTTCAGCTTCAGGCTTTTGGCTTCTGGCAACAGAGCGGCAACAGGCACGACGGCAGGTGTGGCAGCAGGCATGGTGAGCAGAACGGCACGGGCGGTGAGCAGAGCAGGCGCGATGAGCACCAGCAGGTGCAGGCGTGAGCACGGGGGTGGGCGTGGGCGCAGGAGCAGGGGCGACCGCAGGCACTGGAGCAGGCGAGGGTGAGTAGAGCGGCCCTGGCGCGCAGGGTCCTTTTCCTTTCGGTGAGGTCTAGCAATGGTGGCCGGGCCTGCTTCTCAGGTTCTCAGTCATAGCTCAAGGGAAAATAGGAGATTAGGTTTGTGATGTTGAGTGTTGTTGTTTGTCAAGGACTCAAGGGGATTGGGCGTTAATGTTTCTTCTTCTTTTTTTTTTGGCGCCACAAAACGATGTGTTTTAGGCTTTTAAAAAGAAAAAAAAAAGCATGACCTGGTCTGGTTTTTGAAAACCGGCCGGGTCACCGGTTTTACTTAAAATCGGCCGAGTCGGACCGGTTCTCACCAGTTCTGATGCAAAGCCGGTCCAAATAGCGACTTGGCCCGATTTGGTGACCTATTCGCTGGTTTTTTGGCAGAATCGAACCGGTTTTTAAAACACTGTGTGAATATATTTGGTTTGTTTTGTATTTGATTCATAGTTAGTTGGATGTAGCTACTGACATGTTGTCTGTGACTCTGCTATTTGTTTGTATATTGGGGTAATTACAGCTATTTCCCTTGAGGTTTATTAAAACTACATTTACCCCCTCTAGATTTCAAAATTATACTCACCTCTTTTCCACCTTAACAGAAGCTAACACCGTTAAACAAAAACATACAATGACATTTATACCTAAACACTCCCTGTTTCTTTTCCTCTCATCTACACAGCCACAAACAAACACAGCCACTCCCTCTTTTTTCCCCCTCACTCACCCACATCGCAGCTTCCCACTGACCACCGCATCCCCCTGTTCTTCCTCAAGCTGTGGTGACGCGGCGAAGGCGATGGAGATTGTGACGGAGATGGCGACAGAGACGGCGACAGAGAGGAGACTGTGACAAAGACAATGATAGAGATCGTGATGGAGACCAAACGACAACAGCAAGAGGCGAAGCTTCGCGGAGTAGAGGCTGGGCTAGGCAGAGCTTCGCGGAGCGGCCATGGGTTAGTTGCCGGCTCTTCGTGGAGATGGTGGTTTATGAGGAAAAATTGGGTAGATGCTGATAAGGAGTAAGTGGGATGCCACCATAAGGAACGAGGTAGCACAGTTGCAGCTTTGGTGGGTGGCTGGATCACAATCTGGGCAGAAGATAAGCAAGACCACCGCGATCTGGAAGACAGAGGGGAGTCCGGCGTGGCAGGTTGCGATCCGAACTAGGCTGAGATCGCGACTGGTCTTTTGCGGCGGCAAGGATCATGGCCAGCTGGGGTGAGATCGGTGGTGGAAGGGCTTGAGGTCTTGGCAGTTGAAAGGAGGAGGACGAGGTTGTAAAATGGCAGAGCATCGCTGCGGGTTCTACTTTTTTTTTTTTATTTTTTTGCTCTTAGATTTGTTTGATTTTGACATGCTATTTGGTTCTTGGCTTTGTCTTGTTTCTGGCTTGGTTTTTGACTATGTTACAGGTGGTTATGGCGATGGCGGTGATAGGGTGGTAGTCTGGCGATTAGTGGATGAAGAAATCAAGCATGTGGGGCTGAGACTCAAGCGGCAGTCTGGCGAGGAAAAATAACAAGGGTACATAAGTACTTTCATTTGTGTTTTTTTATCATTTTCAAACCAACAAACAGGTGCTGGTAGGTTGCCAATAACGGAGATAAACTCTCTTAATGGTTAGGGGAGGTAGTGTTATTTCGTAATTTAAAATAGGGGTGGTGAGTATAATTTTGAAATCTAGAGGGGGATAAATGTAGTTTTAATAAACCTTAAGGGAGGTAGCTGTAATTATCCCTTGTATATTTGTTTCCTTAACCTTAGTTTGTTAAGTGTGATATAGTTTTATTAATAAAAACATATAAGTCTAATAAAGAATCCGCTATTAAAAAAGTTGTATTGAAATTTCCTAATTTTCTCTTAATTTAAATTAATAATCTTAACATATTATCATACTTAATTATATGCTCCAAAAAATACTAACAATAAAACATATATATCGTGGATGTGTGTTTTAGTCATACTAATTAGTAAATCAGTCATATCGTATATTTTTTACATGAAATCAGTGACATCATATATATAATTTATAATTTATTTGTAAATTAAGGAATGCATATTTCATGATGATGTAATTTATATTACAGATTTTATTTTTTGAATTCGGGTAGCATTTGTGATCAAAATTTGAGCAATAATAAGTTGATTAAAACAAAATTAGTTGAGAGCAAATAGTTCTGCCTGTAATATAATTATACTATAAGGATATGTACAAGGAGGAAACTTATATTTTTCTTCTGTTTAGGGGGTTTGAGTTTCTAAAAGAAACGGCATGACTACATATTTTTCTGAATTAAGTTTACAATCTTTACATAAGATTAAGAAGGGTGATGGTCAATTCTTTTCGACAAAATTTGCATGCAAAACTGCCTAAAGTTGACATTATACTTATGAGTCTATACATTTTTAATTATAAATTTTCATTTGATCTAATGTGAATTTTCAATCACTTATCTCACTCAAAATTAGAAAAGGGGAAAATGTGTGAGATGGTGCTGCATTTAAGAATGTTATGCACAAATTGATTATACTTATATGAATTCACAAATTGCTTTGCATTGATTTTATTTTATACAATTAGAAGAAAGGAATGAAATAGGGGAAATGGGAGAGTTAATGGTTTTTCCTTTTTTTTTTTAAATTTTTATCTCTAAATTCTCATTTATTATCTATTATTTATCATTCGACATTGACAATGATCACAAAATGTTTAAAATAATAAACTTATTATTTTAATAGTTAAAGACATTGTATATCAAGTGAAATGAAGACATGTGATATTTCTCTTTTGTGCTCTTTATATTGTTGAGTTAAACACATTTTATTACACCTTTAAAAAGATGAACCGTACCGTGCGTAGCATGCGTTCCCGATTGGTGCAAACTTACAATTTCAGTAGGAAGATGAGGATGCTCCCCACTTTAATTTGGCGAATATCCATTTTGTATGTTCTTAATCACTTCTTGAAGCTCAGTAAGAAATTCTTTGACTTGTTTTCCCCAATACAACTATCAATTACCATTAAAAAAAATATTTAAACAGTGTAAAGTTTAACAATGATAATATTTTTTTGGATTTAATTTTTATGCATTGACATTGTAAATTCACATAGTCATTCAATCAAAATGTTTCTTTTACATGATTTTTTAAGTGGTGAGTGAAAAAGGAAACAGCCATGGCTAATGTGTCAATACATAATTGGATGACAGTGTAGAATACTTTTACACTTAGTTCGAGAAGACTATTACCATAATTTTAAGAACATAACTAGACTAGCTGGTTTGAATTGGAAATTGGTGAATTGGTCGCTTGATCGGTTCATTAGTTGGGCCGACCAAGCACTTGAATGATCAAATTGGTCAACAATTGGCATAGAGGTTCAAACTCAGGTCATTAAAATGAAGCACCACATGTTTTACCACCAAGCCAACAAGAAGTTTGTGTTATTTAGCTTCAGTTTTTATATGTATTACCTATATAATTGCATTAACTTTTATTTTTAATCAGTTTAATTATTGACTCACCGATTGAACTAGTGACTCGGTGACCTAGTGCCTTGGCCAACTCAATCATTGCCTCGGTTTTGAAAACTATGACTATTACTCATGAGTACCTGACTTCTAACCTTTGAACTCTTAGAATAAAAAGGGAATATTTTGTAAGGGCCTTGGAGCAACTCCAATGGATGAAAAATTGCATGCCGGTTATAGAGCATGGCCCATCAATTGGGCATGGCTTGGGACTAGAGATGTCAAAATGGGCTGAGTCCGTCAGGTTGGTCTGCCAAACCCGCCATTTTTAGGAGGCTGGATTGAAGTTTTGAGCCTGGCTAACCTGCCCTGCTTAACCCATGGGTTTTGGCTGGTTGGAGCGGGCTCGGGCCAAGGTTTTTTTTTTTGAGAAAAAATTCATAATTTATTAGGAAAAAAAGAAAAAGTAAGAAATGCATATACTTACCAAAACAGTAACACTATACAGTTAATACTATTCACTTAAAGTTAAAATTTAAAAATAAAACAAAGTCATAACTCACAAGCAATATTATTAAAAAGAATAATATTTTAGGATACTCGATGTATACGTGGCAGCAGACAAGTTTTGTACTACCCCAGGGTCGGTCCCTTAGGACCCACCCATGCTGTTGGGAAAACCTCGGATGGGCGGAGAGTCATGGGACATAGGTTGGGTGCTGTTGTTGCAGAATTTTGTAGAATAGGCTCGCTGCAGCGAGCAGGCTCGATGACAACACAGTACAAAATGATGCAGTTCATTTAGTGACCTTTCCAACCCTTTTTAAACACCCAAGGTCAGGATTTTGCTCTCCTAAATCGAAACCCTTGCTCCTAAAACACATTCCCTCTCATCCTCTCCTAATCTAACCTTAATCCTTCTTCCTCAAAGAGATCAAAAGTAAGATTTTATGGGTTTTTGTTGTTTCCTTCCTCCCTACCTTGTAACCCAAAGTTTGGGCTTGTTGTTTGTCTCTATTGTTGTTAAGTGGCGGTGCTCCCCCAATGTTGTTAGAGTTATGTTTGAGTAATCTTGAGGTTGTTGGGTCTAATCTAGAGTTTTGTGGTTTCAATAGCAGACGTTGGTGCCATTCCTTCTCCCCGGAGCTCCGTTGGTGTTGACGCCAGCACTCCCTACCCTCTAGGTGAGTGGGTTTGGAACCTATGGCCCTTATGTTGGTCATTAGAGTTAATTTCCCTAAGTTATAACATGATGGCATGAATTTAGAGAATATTTCAAAGTGATTAGAGTTTCCGATTGGTTGTTATATTTATCGTGAAATTTATGTTTGATGCAATTGTTGTTAAAATGATTTTACTAAAGAGCTAACGCATAATTATGACTTGATTAGATATTTTGTAAATTGCCTTGATAATTTCAAGAGTTTTCGATTTGAAAATTTTTGTATATATTGAAGATTTTATGATTTCAAGAATAGAGCAATTATATGATATAGTTTTAAACCTAAAGAAGAGCTTAGAATAGAATTTTAGAGAAATGATCAATTTGTAATTTAGAGACTAGATAGTAGCTATAGAGAAACAAACAGTAAGTTAATGGCTAGAAAAAATGATCGTTAACCTTGGTACCAAATTGCTAATCTTATAGAGCAGAGAATGGAATCTATTTACGTGTCCACATTGGATCCCTGATGGATCGTAGAGCAGAACACTTTCGGTTCTTAAAGAACCATAGAGTAGAGGTCCTTATTTCTCTAGTAGAGTACTGTTACTTATGTTTCCAGAGATTTTCCTTTTAGAGGTATTTTGTATATTTATAAAAGTATGAACATGTTTTCAAAGTTATTGCATTAACTAGTTTGATGTTTATATATATTATTGTTATCTCCTTTGTTATCCCATGAGAGAGTTATGGGTGAGAGTTTGCTCCCTGAATTTTAGATAAAATTCACCCTCTCCCTTTTCTATTACAGATATGTTAGCTACTGCGGGTCCTTCTCATCCACCTCCTCTCCAGCAGTAGAGAGTTCCAGTTGGTGAGCTTCACTTTGGAGTGAAATACTCTTTTTGCATTTTGTTTAGAGATAGAGTACTCAAACAGTAAATGACTTTAGGGCCCTAATTAGAGATGGATTGCATAGATTATTATGATTATTTTGTATTTAGATGATTATAGTTTTCATTTATATTTTGTGTAGAAAGCAACTCATATATTTTAAATCACAGAGATATGTTAGAGTTTGGAAATGAAATTGAAATGATTTAATTTTCTAACTTTAGAGAATTATGCTAGAGTTTGATGATGATTCTGTTTTCTAGAGCTAATGATTTGTTAGAGATAAAATGATGTTTTATAAAAGGATTTATTATTAAAATATGCATATAGAGAGACTCAGAGGTCATGAGGCTTATGTGAGAATAAGGATTCCTTATGTGCCGGTCACATGCCCAAGTCGGATCGTGACAACTTTTTTGGTCAAAGTTGGTATGTAGTCGTTATGGATCTTAAAAAATTAGGTATACATAAATACAAAATATTATTTAAAAACTTTTTTTTAAAAAGAATTCATCAAAACACTAATAAATATTTTGTTGGAATTTCTTTTATTTTATAGTGAGTTAGTAGGCCAGCAGCCCGCTCTAAAATGGATTGAGTTGGCTGTTTCACCCCATTTTATTTTGATGGGTTAAGCTAATCCATTTTGACACCTCTACTTGGAACTCTCTCCATTGTAGGGCCTATCCTGATTTTACTATAGTTCCTTTTTAAAAAATAAAAATCATCTAAATTTTGTTATAGTTGTTAAATTGTGAATTTTTTAGTTAAAAAAAATATGTGGGGGTTAAACTTAAGATCATAGTTGAAATCTTTCATTGAAGAAAAAATCTCACTTCAAATCCAAATTTACTTTATATTTTGCTAATAAGTACCCTAAGTATCCTAAGCTGATATCCACAATCTTGAAAACTGTTTTTTTTTTCGTATTCTTAACATATTATGGGACCAAAAATGGAATCTAAATTGGGAATTGTCATTGGAGTTGCTCTTAGACGGGTCGTTATCAATTGTTATGGGGGCGCTCAAGGGCTGATGCCGAAATTATGTTAGTTCAACCAACTATTTATCTGGAAATCGTTCAACCGTTTCAATTAACCTTTGATTAGATAAGCCTCTCTCCAATCTAGTCGCACTTTGCCTTTGTTGTCAAATAGTATTAGTATTTTGTTTGATTTGTCGTGTCTGAAATCTATGCGCTCACCCAACCCAACGTTAAGAAGAACTAAAATGAACGAAGATTAAAAAGCTCTCAGAATCTTATCTCACGAGCTACAGGACAGGAACACAGAGAGAGAGAGAGAGAGAGAACCAGTTGGTCTGAGACTGAGAAGCAGCGGTGCATATATACAATACACATAATCAACACTAGAACAAAAAGGGCACATGCTAAGGTTGTTGGGTTTGGGTGCAAGTAATTAGAATACCGAATGTCGTGGGCAAGATCGTCCCTATCCTACTACTACTACTACCACCACCACTACGTTTTCAAAAGTTACCGAATCATGTGTGAAAGAGATTTCCTTTTCCTCTTATTTTATAATAATAATAATTTATAGTAATACACTTTTATTATCGTTATCATTTTCATCCCCCACTTTATTCTATTTCTTTCGGATTTGATCTCATCATATCATATTTACTACTATATTGTTTTGTCAAAAGGGTAATGTAATCAAAATCGTACATATACGGTTTAAATCGCTGCCACAACAACAACAACGTGGGAAGGGTTTTTAATGCTGTGTTGTATTTGTTATTGGTTACTTTGACTGACCCAATCGGTTGTGCTTTGAAGAGTAAGAATGTGTTTGGGACTGTGCCAAGACACAAAAAGGTCTCCGTGATTTTTATTTTTTTATTTCTTTGTTGGTTTTCGTTTAAGGCGCATATTATTGTTTTTCTTTTCTCCTTTTTTCTTTTTAATTTATAAATGGCTGTTTGGTTCGGTGATGATATAGCGTTTGAGGAGGTTTCTTAATGTTGGTCATAGAATAGGGTTCCCCAATTTTACATTCGTTTTAGAACTCTTTTGGGGGGGCGTTTCTTCGATTTGGGGCGTCGATTTTCCTGCTCAATTCTTCTCCAAGCGGTGGATTTTACCTCGTTTTGACCATTTGGGTCGCTGATGCTTGCCTCACTTTGATCTGGGTCGCTGCCTTTTCTTCAATCTCAGGGTTCCTTGTGTTGTTCCCAATTCCGGGGGGGTTTTGCCTCAGGGATAAATAAAAGGCCATAACTTTCATACCTGCCTCCTTTCTGGGTTGATTTGTCATCTTGAGGAGTTATTTCGGTGTTCTGTGAATTTTGGTTTTGATGGCAGTACTGTAATTAGAGGCATTGGGGGGAGATAGGGTAGTGGGGGAAGGAGTTAGTACTGTAGTAGTTTTGCTGTGAGGAGTGGTGTTACTCTTCTGTTTTTCCTTTTGTTTCTGATATTTAAGTGGAGAAGTGTGGCTCTGTCAATGCATAAATGATGTTCCATTCTCAGGGTCCTTCAAGACATTGTAGCCTCCTTGCTGTCCTGAGTGGTAAATCACGTGACAATAAGCAAAAGCAGAAGCAGGATGCTGCTTCTGAGGATCAATCTGCATACCCCTTTCCCAAGCTTTCTTCTTCTGGGCGTCTTGAGGTTACCACTGAATTTCTATTGGTGTAAATTTTGGTTGTTTTTTGTTTGTTCTTTTGAATTTTGCTTGGGTTGCATTTAGGAAAATTTCGTCTGAAGTATCATATTGAACTTGTATGTGAATTCAGGTTAAAGTGTTGACTAAACCTACTGCTGATGAACTCAGCCTTGTACTTGAACAACTGCAGCCGGATTTTGTTTACCTTCAAGGCAAACAGCTAGAAGATAGTGGAGAAATTGGGCCTCTTGTATGGGAAGATTTTGACTTGTCTACCCCAGAAGCTTTATGTAGATTATTTTCTTCAAAATTACCTAATACTGTGAGTGTTATAAGAATGTTCTTCCATGATTGCTTGGTATGGATAGCCTAATGTTTCATGTCCAACCTACTTTATGGTGTTTTTGCAGGTTTATTTGGAAACTCCTAAGGGAGAAAAGTTGGCAGAGGCACTCCGTTCTAAGGTCACATTGATAGCAGGCAATCTATAGTTTAAAAAAACAAAACACTTTTGAGTCTTTGATATGAAATATTAGATGTTATGGTTTGAAATAATTAAAGAGATGGTCGTTAAACTTGGGTGCCTAATCAGGAGTTAAAGATATGGCACTTCAACATATGGGATTTTGTGTTCTTTACTTCCTTTTCTAATGAAAAGTAAATATGGATTTTATGTTCCTTAGCTCCCGTTTCCAGTGACAAGTAATTTAATTTAGGTTTTGTGTTTGGCAGGGAATTTCTTACACTATATATTGGAAAAATGATTTTTCAAAGTATGCAGCTTCACATTTTCATCAAGCTTTTTTCTCAGTGGCACAGAGGTATGGTCATCTACCAGCTAGGCTGTCATGCTTTTCATATATTGTTGTGACCTCATGTGCTTCTGTTCTTTCCTGGATGGCATTGTGTTGTATGATTGTCATCACATGTTTAACTGATTAAATTTGGCTGTTAATAATGAAGCAACGACATATGATATTTTGTGCCTTTGTATCGCATTTGGCAAGTTGCAGCAATTGGATGCAGTTTGATAGGTTTCTTCTATATGGATAAAGGATTGGATAGAAGTTATTTGTTTAATTGCTATAACATGCCTGTATCTGAAATAATATTTTGTTTCTAATTGATATTATGCATCATGCCTGTGCGGCTGTATCTCAACTAATGTTTTGTTTCTGATGATTGATATTATTATGCATCATAGTACATCCAGCCATACATGGGATGCTTTCCAGCTTGCTCTTGCATCTTTCAGACTGTACTGTGTACGAAACAATGTCTTACCTTCTAACAATCAGAAGGGTGGTAGTAAGCTTGGCCCACAAATTCTTGGTGACCCTCCCAACATTGATGTTAGTCCAGGACCAGGTGAAGCAGATATGAAGCAGGATGAGGAAAGTGAACCTGGGAGTATTTCTGCTGTAAAGATATATGATAATGATGTGAACATGAGATTTCTTGTTTGTGGAGTTAGTTGCACATTGGTAGGCCTGCATAACTCAGTTAATTGTTTGTTATTGCTAGTAGTTCTCCCCATTTGACCTACTTGTTGCAAACTGATTTTATTTGTTCTTCTCTCCTACCAAAAAGGATGCTTTTTTATTGGGGTCATTAGAGGATGGACTCAATGCTCTCCTATGTACAGAAGTAAGTTTGTTGGATATGTTGTTTGCAGTTCTTGGTTTATCCATTGCTCCTTTTCTCTATGTTGAGATAATGTAGTCAACATAAACATAGTACTTGAGAGGAATATGCATGCATCACCATTCTTGCTCTTAAAGGGTGTCAGATTTCACCAATAACAAACCCAAAGTAACTATCATCCAATACCTAGATCACATTGAATATAAGTGCTGAAGATGCGGTGATGTTTCCTTAAATTACTGGAAAATGACAAGCTGGTCTCCTTAAATTACTGCAAACAACAACAACCAAGCCTTTTTTCATTAGGAGGGGTCAGCACATATATCAAATTGCCGCATTATCTTAAACCATTCTATAGATAAACTGTTTAAATCTAAATCCTTTATTAAATAGTTTCACCAAGAGGTTTTCTTTGTCTCCTTCTACCTATAACTATTGACCTGCCATCTATGTGATCACCTTACTATACTAGGGCCGACTATTCAAGTGTCTTATTGAAAATTTCTTTTAATTGCTGACTTGTATTTCTCTGTTTTCACTCTGGCTTTTCTGTAGATACGTGGATGTAAACTTCACAACCGGACGAGGTATTTGATGTTTATGGGAGTTGATATTGTACATGAGTATTCCTGTCATGTTTTATTATTTAGTAGATGATAGGACTTTTTGTTAACTGGGATATTATAAGTGATTGTCAAACAAATCCACACATACATGTTTATGTAGGAGCATTAATTATGACTTACACAGATGCAAAAAATAAAATAAAAAAACAACAATCAAGCTTTATCTCACTAGGTTAAGTCAGCCATATGGATCAAATGACATTATACTGTCCTATGGCAAACAACATTGAAATATTTGGAAAAGGCCAAGGAGCCTTGTATACCACTTATAAATGTTTTTTTCCCTCTCTTATGTAGCGTCTTATTCTCTCTATTTATTTCTTTTACTGCTGCATATTTTACAGTGCTCCACCGCCTCCTCTCCAGGCAGGAACATTCTCACGTGGTGTGGTGACCATGCGATGTGATATATCCACATGTAGTTCTGCTCATATGTCACTTTTGGTGTCTGGTAGTGCAGACACTTGTTTTAATGATCAGGCAAGGGTGAATTATGTTGTCAGTGTTTGACATTTCACATATGTGCTCTTTTAACTTCTTATTTACTCATGACTACTTTTTCTCCATTGTCTTTTGGGTATTTTCTCAGCTCCTGGAGAATCATATTAAAAAAGAGCTCATTGAGAAGAGTCAGCTTGTTCAGGCAGTTCCTAATCATGAACAAAGCAAATTATCTTACTCTGAGCCTCGAAGATCAGCCTCTGTAGCCTGTGGATCAAGTGTCTTTGAAGTTTGCATGCGAGTTCCTACATGGAGTTCACAGGTTAATTCTTGTCTGTCAAAGTTCCTTCTTTTGATTATAGCTTTTTAATATAGACCTAAATGGCCCTTCAAAGTCGTTTTTGACCAATGAAATGGTTTATATGGAAGTTCTTGCTTTTGTTTGTTGGTATAATGACTAATGATTTGGTTGCTTGAATGAACTAGTTATACTAATTAGAGAGAGATTCACAGGATTTGTTTAGTACATTGGATATGGGGATAAATACACTTTGTTTATGATTGATGATCCTTCAATTCCAGGATAAAGTTGCTCAGAATGTTCTCTTTAACTACGCGTCTTAAAGTCCTTACACTGGTCTGGAGATTCTTCATTGCAGGCGTGATTTTGTCTGGAGAGCTGAAATTATTTGAATGGCATCTTTTACTTAATTTCTGGTTGTTTTGAACAAAATAAGAAATGAAAAGAATCAAATTTTAGAGTTAACATCTATTTTGATTCCTAATAGATGTGACTTCATCTTAGTCCATGAAAACTTTGACACAAAAAATTGGTCCCTAAAAGCTGAATGTGACATTATTTAATTTATTTTTGTTATTTGATATTACTAGAAACTAGGGAATATGAAAACTAAACTCGCCTATTCCATTACTTTACCGAAATAATGGAAGGGTTAAAGTAACGTCATATTGTAACTGTCAGAGACTTGTTTGATGCCAAGGAATGTAGTGACTAATGTGATGTCATATTTTAACTTTTAGGGATCTATTTGATGTCAAAAAACTTTCAAGGATTAGGTTGATATCACATGCATTTTTCATGGACCAAAATGGATGTTTTCTCCAAATTTTATTTATAATGATCGAGTCCTAGAGGGCATGCTTCTTGTTATATATTCTAACTCACTGCTAATAATCTAGTCTGATTATTGGGTCTATAATATTAGATTGTTACCTTCTGAGTTTTTGTGTTTTTTGGGTAATTAAATATTTGTGTGGGAACACATGAAAATTACCTTTACATTGAATTGGCTTGATCTTTCAAGCAATTGTAATTGCCATGGCATCAGCTTTGTGGATTTAGTTTTTTTTTTATTTTAATACGAGACCTTATCTTTTGAACTAGGGCTTTCTTGGTATTTTCTCACAGGTTCTGAGACAGCTTGCGCCGAATGTATCATACCGTAGCCTAGTTTTGTTGGGAGTTGCTAGTATTCAAGGATTGCCAGTTGCGTCTTTTAATAAAGACGATGCCGAACGCCTCATTTTCTTTTGTACTAGGCAGGGGAAAGAAAACTGTCCTGCGGATCATGTTTTCTCTGGGCATCCTACTTGGCTGACGCCTCCAGCACCTAGTCGAAAAAGATCTGAACCATGCTCTAGAACAAAGTCTATCAATGCGAGTGGTGTGGACGTTAAGGGTGTTCGTAGTGATAGACATAAATTAAATTTTGCTGCAATGAGACCAATCCCTCACTCTAATCGCCATAAGATTCTCCCTTTTTCGGGATTGTCTGAGGGTGAAAGACATGATGGAGAACATGGAAAATCAAATCAGCTACTTGCTCCTATTAAGCATAATGTTGTAGGTGCAAATTCTGTTACACATAGGAAATCTGTGTCAAACTCATTTCAAGCTCATCAAATTATTTCTCTGAATCCGCTACCTATGAAAAAGCATGGTTGTGAGAGAGCTCCTATACGAGTTTGCTCAGAGGTGGTTCCATGTGTTCTGTTGTTACATATTCTGTTGCTTGCCTTTGCACATTTGATATCATGCCATATTTGACCCTAACCTAGTGTCAGTTATGACATTAATACAATTCATGTCAATCTACATCTATGAATCTCTGTTTATCTTTTCACCTGGGTAAATTTTCTGGCAGGAGGAATTCCTGAGGGATGTAATGCAGTTTCTGATCCTTCGAGGGCATACTCGTCTCATCCCACAGGGTGGGCTTGCTGAGTTTCCTGATGCCATTCTGAATGCAAAACGTCTTGATCTTTTCAACTTGTACAGAGAGGTATACATTTGAGTACACAAATCTATGTAGTTGTCTAGAAAATTTAACTTATAAATGTGATCATTTCAGGTGGTTTCAAGAGGAGGCTTTCATGTTGGGAATGGTATCAACTGGAAGGGACAAGTTTTCTCAAAGATGCGCAATCACACTTTGACAAATAGAATGACTGTACGGATCCAGATCTTATTTTCTGTCTTTCTCTTAATGAGACATTTCCTTGCATCATGTGTCATTCCCCACCAGCTACATAATAATACATATGGAATTCTATAGGAATGAACCTTTAGGATTTAGCAGTCCATTCTTTATCAGACATCTTATGCTTTTTCTTGAGATGAATGTGGGGTCATTTCCCCAGTTTTCCGACTAAAGCATCTTTTAGTTCATATGAATCATTTGTTCTTTATATTAGTTTACTTACACAATGGCATGAGCTACTTTTTTTTTCAATTTAATTTAATTTGTTTTTTACTTATTTGGGCGGCTACTGCATGATATGTACTGCCTTTTCCCATGTTATTTTAAAGTATTAGGAGTATGTGTTCTTATTCTCACATTTGCCTCCCTCCTCATTCTGCTTGCATTGAAGTTATAATTTATTTGGGACTTGGGAGTTAAGTAACTTATCTGTGCTGGGAGCTGCTTTCTTTGGTGCTAATTTTACTAAATTGCGTTAGCAAGATGACAAGCTGATTTACAGGTCACGTTTTATCTTCAGAATGAGCTGTTTCCTAAAATGCAACTATTTATTTATGTGCTCTAGTAGCACAATTATTAATATGCTTGAGTAAATCACTCAGATGCCTTTATTGCTCGACCCTTGACTTTGTTTTCAAAGTATACACTACCCTTCTCTCAAAAATAAATATATACTTCACTTTAATCCATTTTTATGTTTTCCATTAAATTTTCTTATTTTTATGATTGAAATACTCTTTTATTAATATTTATGCACATTGAAAAGTCTTTACAAAGTAAAAAAAAAATGTATGATAAAAAGAAGTAAAAAGTATGTGGCTGATCATAATATAAAATATTGATGTATATATATGGGGCTTCCCTAGTACCCCTATAAAATTTAAGGATACCGATATCCTTTAGTTATTTATGGCTAAGAATTTGCCATGTATCCCCCTAACTTAGTTAATTAATATGTCAAATTTATGATTAAATCACAACATTTGAATACAAAAGGGTCTATTAAAAGAAAAAAAAAGGGGCAGCCTAGTGCACAAGACTGCCACTGGAGATGTTAGATGTATGCAACCTTATCCTTACTTTCAAAGAGGTTTTTTTAGGATTCGAACCCGTGACTTCCAGGTTACAAGGCAGCAACTTTTTTTATTAACAATAAAAATAGTTTATGATTATTATTTTATGAAATATGTACTTTTTCAACTTTTTGCAATATTTTCAGACTATAATTTGTGATAATTATATATAAATTTTAATAAAATATTTTAATATTAATTCATTGAAACAAAAATAAAATTTCAGTTATGTATTTTTTTTTTAAAAATTATTAGATAACGGTTAAACAATCTTAATAAATGTGGTGTCTTTAACTCAAGAATTTATAGAGATGAAAAAATGTTTTAAAAAAAATTCATAAAGATCTGATATAGAAAAATAGTACATGTATAATTAGTAATAATAAAATCATAAAATACTTTGTAATCCTTAAATAAATATCATATATAAAAGCATATATCAGAGGAAGGGAGTGTTTTTACTTTTCATATTAAATTTTATTTGGAAATGCTGACTTAGACATGGTGTATCTAAGTAACCAAATACTCATTGTGCTATAATAATCTAAAAATCAAAGTTACGTGGTCCATTATGCCAAATGCCTTGTAATTCATCAGAATAGTGTTGGGTTCTTTTCAATTGCATATGTTCTTTGAAATGGAAAATTTTTTTTTACTTTGTCCACAGTCTTCTGTTTAGTTCTTTGAGGTTCATGAGTAAATTGAGGGGAAACAACATTTTGCTTTTAGTTCTATTTCTGCTAAATGATTGCTTTTGTGCTTATTACTACTACCTCATTCTTGGAACTTGAGAATATTACTTAGTGTTCCTTCATTTGGAGATGTTAACAATTTCTTGTTGCTATCAGGGTGTTGGCAATACACTGAAAAGACATTATGAAACTTATCTTTTAGAATACGAATTAGCTCACGATGATGTTGATGGAGAGTGCTGCTTGTTGTGTCACAGGTCTCTCTCTCTCTAATATATATATATATATATATATATAATGTGGAGCTTGCCAAATTGTTTTATTTACTATTTTTTTATCTTTCATGTGGGCTCAACAGTAGTGCAGCAGGTGACTGGGTGAACTGTGGTATATGTGGTGAGTGGGCTCACTTTGGTTGTGATAGGCGGCAGGGTCTTGGGGCATTTAAGGTATTATGAAATTTTGACTCTCAAGTAATTGCTTGCTTAATCCAACATAGTAATATATTAACAATTGCATGGTTAGTAAAAGTTCTTCAAAGAGAGATTTGCCTTTTAATTTTCTTCAATCCTTGGCACTTTAATACATTCATATTGATGTAGGTTTCTATGATGTGATTGTGTTGCTATTTTGGGTGGGTGAAAAAATTTCATGGGGCTTAAAGCGATTCAGATTTGACATGCTTCCTACGGATGACACCACCTTAATTATTTTGGGTTGGATTGTTTCAATGTAGTTTTGTTCTATTGACAATATCAGGTCAAGTTGCAACAAATGATTGCTGTTTGAATCTTGCTTGTGACTTGTTTGGTGCATTGAAGTTGGCAACTGCCCTTGTTCATTTTAGATGAACCTGATAAGAATAATCACAACTGAGAAATGGAAAAAGTGAATAAATTGAAAAAATACTAGTTTTAATGCACTGTCTCTAGCTAATCAAATCACATTTTATGTGTGACTTTCTGGGCAGTCATTGTAAAAGTCAAACACATATGATGATGTGGCAGCATATAATTGTATAACTGCTATTTTGAACATAGCTATATTTTGTAAGGGAGACGAACCTATAATCTTGTTTTTGACTTGTGTATGGTGAATGGCAGGACTATGCTAAAACTGATGGGCTGGAGTACGTTTGTCCTCACTGTAGCATATCAAATTTCAGTAAAAAATCCCAGAAAACTGCAAATGGATACTAACAGGTTAACCTCTCTTACCCCGAGGAAAATGTACATGGCAAGTGTTGACAAATTTACTTACAGATCCGTCTGTGCTTGGACCCCTTCCCTCAATTGATAATGGTAGGTTCTGAGGATTGGGGTTCTTTCAGTCATGTTAATGCTTTGGAGCTTTGACATATGCTCATCAAAAGGGCCATCAAAGTTTTTCCCCATCACTAATATTTGAGCAATTCTGGAAGAGATTTGTAGAATGGATGGTTTTCTCTCAAACTCAATTAGTTTGCTTAACGATGGAAAGGGTGCAATATATTCCGTATTGCTAGTAATGTAATTGATCAATTGTGAGCATCTATATTTTTAACACGATGTGTGTAATTTTTGACTGTCGTCCGGTAGTGTGTTCATTGCATGCATTTATATGTCGGTAACTTTGCTGGCTTAGTCCCACTCTAGCCATATTTTCTTTCTTGGATTATAGAGCTAAAGAAAGGAGAAGAAAAAAAGATGAAAAAGATGTAATTAACCCACCTGCAGGGCCAGAAAACCTGACAGCCTAATGTCTGCTTGACTTTACATGAGCGGAGAACCTAACCTATTTACCAATATAACTCCCTTCTACCTTCGCATCTAAAAATTTTGGAGGTGGGGGAAGTCAAGGAACAAGATGAGGTTTTGATGGTAGAATGGAAGGTGAGAATGTGCTACCAAACAAGCATCGTAATTGGAGTATATTCTTCTCCAGTGAATGTCACGACTCCAATGATAATTCCTGAACACCCAAAGCTTTCATTGGACACCAAACACCCAAATAGTAGCCGGGAATAAGGCTGATGAGTTGCACAATGCACCATTGTGAATCCTATAGTGCAGATCCGAACAGCAACATGCAGACAGCACATGAAGCCCGTCAAATCCCAAATGTTGTTAGCATATACATAATCACGAGAGAAGTCTTTGGTTGATAACAAAAGCCAACAATAAATTTATACTGTACACCTTATCATGATGGCAGTGGAATGGTGTCTGTGGATAAGTTTAACAGAGAGCACAAATAACATAACAAGCAATCCTTGGGCAACCTTCTGCATGTTCGTTCGTAAGCTATCATGTAATGTTGGTAAGCTACCATGTAATGTTTGTAGGCACATTAAGATTCCATAATCAAGACCAAGTTCTAAAGTGAGTGGTTATAGCCAAGACTGTCACATAATCGTTGTTTTTGACTTTTTTTTGGCAATGCAGTATGTCGCATTATCATCCAAAAAAAAAAAAGAAAAAGGAAAGTGTAAAAAAAATGAAATGTAGAAGTGCTCAATGAGATGGGATACTGTGTGTTAGAAGATTTGCAAGAGTGCTTAAACATACTTGTGTCAAATTCAATTTCACTCTGAGGGGGAAAAAAGAGCGGAATTCCAGCACCACTGTATTCAAGCCCTTTTTAAGAAATTAAAGGATAATTAACTTATTGATAACAAAGACATATGGACATTATGCTCAAATAAACTATATTTTAAAAAAGAGTAGTTTTGCATGGCATAAAATTCCTTTACCCGAGAATTGACCACCAACAATGGACCAATTAGAATCGAGACACAAGCTAAAGCTCAAACTCGGACTACATTATTATATGCACCGCTGAGTAGCTCGTGTAAGAAATTGATCTTGACATTTGTGCATCTCTCGTACCAAACGACATTTTTGTTTAATGAAGAAAAGATCTAAACAAGTATAACTTCTACATAATAATGCATAAGAAAAAGCCCAGAGTCTTGTGGTTTGCAGTTAGCCACACGTCAAGAGTTTTGGGGGGTTTGTTAGCCATATGTTTTAAGACTTCAAGTACTGACATCGCACGGGAACGTGTAAACATCGAGGTCATATGCATTGTCATCCTTGGAAAATTGATATTTTATTAATTAATCATAGCACTTTCATAGCTAACGCTAAACACATAATATCAAATTACTCCTTCCTTAACTCTCATCCGTTAAGAAACAGATAATATGTGGACATTAAGTGTCATGTTGTAACTAACGTAGAACTAATTGAAACGCTGGATTTCAATACTACATACATGAACACATTAAGTATTCCCCTGTAGTCTCCACACCTATTTTTCTTCTGTCATTTCTCCGGCAATTTCTCCAAGAAGGAGATAATTAACGTTTTTCTTATACGTGTATTACTGACATGCATTGTTTGAATTATTTACAAGTCAGCTGCAACATGACATTCAAGGCCATGTCATCCTCTCCATAAAGAGTTACCAAATTTTTTCTTGGGGAACAACCTGTTAATTCCTTCCAGGACCAAAGTATAAATTAACATTTAGCGTCTACAGTGGTAGCAGTAGTGGGTCTGATCATTAGGAGGAGATCCACAGTTGTAACAAAAGGCATTTCCACACCTGCAAGCCAACAAAAGAAGATTCTTAATGACAATGCAACTACAACACTGACTTGAATCCACAAACTACCCACTACTTGCATAGCAATTAAGACACAGATATATGTAGTAATGTCGTGCTTTAAGAACATTTATAGTATTCATATGAATAATGATACTCACGAAAACTACACATGCATCGCCTAAAGTATTTAATTACAGTATGTTTTGCCTCGTTTTCCTGCACACTCATGTTTTGCTTGGACGAAGAGAGGAAATAGAAGAGCGGAAAAAGTTTGAAGAGAAGAGGGAAAAAAAATAGAGGTACAAGAAATTATAGAAGGTGAAGCAACAGTCACATAGGTGAATGCGATATAAGGAACTAAAGATAATCGTCAAAAAACAGAGGTACAAGAAATTATAGAAGGGGAGAGGGGAACAGAACCAATGTGAGGGAAAAACCAAAACGAGGAACCAGAGGGAGAGAGAGGGCTCAGTTTACTCAAGATTCTCCATATCTATTCTCATGCAATCCTTTGGCTTTGACCAATATTCCTTCAATAGCGGATCACCCTCCACGTGGCCACATCCCTCAATTAACTTCTTTTCACTCTCCAAGCCACCCTTATGTTCACTTGGTTGGTGCATTGCAGTGAGACCGACAAGTTTTTTTTTTTCCCCTTGCCTTCAACTTTTCTCTTGCCGAGCAAACAAGAGACAACTTAAAAATTTACTTATTTTCTATCCTTTTGATTGCTTTCCACTCGTTTTCTCTTAAATTGAAACAAACAAGGGTCAAGCTCATTTTACCACGTAAACATAATGTGAGGTACTGTTTCTTAAGCACATGTACCTAGTATAATCAATACAATCAAAGATGATTTGGTTGGTTCAAGTATTTCAATTCCAATACAATCCTATTCTAGGAAGCATGGACACACCAGAACACACCAATTTGGGGTGTGTTCGCATGTTCGACACACATGGGACACTAACATGAGGTGGATCTCCGTATGACACGTGTCCGAAAAGCATCTTTACGGGTCTAATATATATATATATACACACATACACACGCACTTTTTTTATCCTTGGACATACGTTGGATAAGGCTTGAATGCATGGGGGACATAGCCAAACACATTTATTTTATTTTATTTTCTTGTTTAGAACCTTTTTTTTTTTTTCCTTCATTTCCTTATGGAACGACCTAAGAAACATCAAACTCATTCAAACCTAAGTTTAGTTTGACAAAAAGAGAAAGTTCAAAAATAAATAAATAAATAAATAAAAGAAAAAAGAAAAACCATATATACCAGGACTTAAAAATAGAAAGTTCTGTGTTTTTTGAGTGGGATTCAGAGAGTAACCGACATCTTGACATCATATATAAATAGATAATATTATGAATTATATATATTTATGCCATTTCCGTGTCTTCTAATATCATGGGTCCGGTGTGCATTCTTCATTAATCCGATTCATACTTTGCTAGTTCATTCTTCTTCTTCTTATTATTATTTTTTAAGTAACTACTGAAACTAGAGGATTTTGTATCAGAAATTGAAAACCTGACCTGCATCTCATGTACATGCAGCCCTGAGATTTCTCAACATAGAACCTGCACTTGGGGCACCTCCTCCACTTCTTGCTTTCCGCCAGCTTGATCAGCATGAGATCCTCCTTTTCCCTCTCATCCTTGTTCAGCTTCTGAAACTCCTCGCACTCAATCCCATCATGCCAAGGCACCTTGCACTGCGCACAGAACAGCCTCCTGCAATTGGGGCACTCCGATTCCCTAACCACCTCTCCCCCGTCGTCGATCATCAGCGCAGAGCAGTCCTTGAAGGGGCAATAGAATCTCTCTTCAGCAACAATCACGGCCTCACAAAGCGCCTTCCCCCACCGATCAAAGACCTCCGCCGGGAGAATCTCGCGGCAGCTCTCTGGCTCCAGCAACCCCACGCAACCGGGAACCGGGCACTGAATGTTCATCACGTTTTCCTGGAGCTTCGAGGCCACGTACATCACCACGCAATCAATGCAGTAAGAGTGGGAGCAACCGGTTATGCCGAAAGAGTCCTTTTTGGTCTTCGTTTCTGTGCAAATTTCGCAATCGAATGGCTGGGCGCTGTTCGAGGACTCTCCTCTCTCTCTGTTCTTTCTTTTCCGCAGCCCGAAAGGGGTGTGTTGGGGCTGGGAAGTGAGGATCGTGACGTCTTCGTTTTCTTCGTCGGAGAGGCAGATGAGGTTGCTGTTTGTGCTGGTGGGAAGGGCGAGGGAGGCGGCGATGGCGCGGTGGATGTCCCTGTCGAGGGCGTACTGCTCGACGGAGATGGGGGTGGAGTTGCTGGTGCCTTTGTGGGAGATTGGCGTCAAGACGAAAGCTTCCACGTCGATGACCTCGTTCGATGGGGGCGTGGGTGCGATCGTTTTGTGCTTCTTGTTTGGTACCATTTGGGGATTCAGGAAGGGGTTTCGAGATTTACTATGGACGATGATTATGGTGGTGGTAGCGGTGGTGGTGGTGGTGGTGGGTTTTGGGTTTTTATGTTGTTGTGATCGAGCCCGGACGGTTTGTGTTGAGCTGGGGGAGAATTGGGGTCCATTTCTCAGATAGTCCCGATTTTTTATCTCTCTCAAATTTAAAAAGAGAAATTTTGAAAAGAATAGGATTCTAAGTATAGTTTAATTTTGATGAATTGATAGTATAAATTTTTTTTATTATTATTTAATTATATTTTTTTTTATAATTTTTTAAATAATAGATATTAAAAGTAATTATATTTATTATTGTGTCATTATATGATTGGATGAATATATAAAATTTCTTTAGATTATTGATGTATTTTAATTAAATCCTTCTAAATATTTAATAATTAAATTTGTATTTGAGAATATATATGGTCTCTTCCGAGATGAGGATCACTATTTAATTCTTTGAAAATTATAGTTCTATATATAATAGAGATTTAATAATTAAAATTATATTTGAGTATGCACTTGAATATATGGTTTGTCGTTGAGCAAAAAGTTCATGCCCTTAAATTAAAAACTCCCAAATTTTATATATAAATTCCTATCCAACCGATGATACAATAAGAAAATTAGAAGGAAAATGACTAAAAGTTGGAGAACGAATATTTTTTAGTCCTCAATTTATAACTAACTAAAATTTTTTCCACAAAGTTGATAGTTATTCCACAAATACTGTTATTCTGTTAAAAAAAAAGAGAGGAAATTGTGACAAGTCAATTGTCCAACACTTTAGTAAGGATAAAAAACATGTATACTGGACTAGAAATATGAGTTAGGGACCTTGACCTACAATTTAGAGAGCTTGGGGAGGGGGCCTTAAAAGTTAACCATGTAATATGGAATCCTCCTAGGAAATAATACTAATTTAGCCTAGATCCTCTACTGGCTGGACATGATTCTAACAAGCTTCTCTACAATATTACTATAATACAAATTGAGATATACCTGTAAATGATATGGAGTGTATCTCTCAACTCCTAAATCTCCTACAAATCTCCTTATTTAAGGAAACACAAGAAATATCTTTAAACTATATATACTTTGATTATGTATTAATGTATATATTTAATAAACTATATATACTTTGACTCGAATATGTGTCTATATTTCCCGCAATTAACTTTCTAGACTTGACCATAAACTAGAGAATGAAACCCTTGCCTTATCAGGCATATGCTCTTCATTCTCCATGGGCTATACCAACTATATCATATTGTTTAGCATCTACAACATAACAGGAATCCTTTTATTGTAGAAACACAGGCAAAAAATTGATGAATAAAACACCAAATTCTTAATATGTATACTACCATGAATAGAAAATGCAGCGTGCTTTTAAGTGTACCAACAATCCAATTATGAAGTTTGATAAATTCTAGTATTCTACAGCATCCAAGAAAAAAAATGATAATCTAACCTACAACTCGTAAAAGGCAATAACTTGTATTGATCATTTTGGTGTTACGTATAGATTGAATTTATTGTTTTGCATGTTCTAGAAGAAGCACTTTAGGAATATCAATACTTGCCAATGCAAAACCCTCTTCAAGAAGATCAATCAGCATAATAAACTTCCATCTTAGTTTGCTCTTTGGGCCGATGTTCAAGAGGATCCTACGGGGAGAAACTTTAATTTAAACGAAGCCTTGCATCTTTTCTCAGATAAATCGATAAAAATATTTGCATATGAAATAAGTTATGACACTATGTCAGTACAAACTCTACCATGTTAATTCCATCACTTCATTTATGGTAATCACTTTCATCAATACTTTCATGACTGTTATTCTTGCTCTTCCATTATTATCATTACTATCGCTGTTTTAATTTTTGTCCTTATACGAGAATCGTAGACCAGGAGACAAGATTGAAAAGAAGAAAGTTTAAAAAATATAGGTTAGAGGAAGAAAGGAATTAAAAAGCAAAAGTTGAGGGAAAAAAGGAAATCCATACAAAAAAATAATAATAAAATTAAAGAGATGTAAAAGACTAAGCATGCAAAAGCCATACCACTTGATCGATATTCCCACAATTTTCAATCCTAATTCTCCATTATATGTTATGTTCACTACTTAACGTGACGATCAACGGGAATATCAATTTAGAAAATAATAGATGTATTTGACTGCACCAGCTTAGAGGAGTTTTGAAATCACAAAAAATAATTCATTTTTCTAGTGAAAGACAAACACTTCATCATCAAAGATATATCTATATATGTATGTATGATTAAATCATCTTAATAAAATAGACTTGTAACCCAGAATTTAAATTAGAACGCAGCTTATCATTAAGTGTATGAAGTTCGAGAAATTCCACAAATATAACCCTTCATGGCATCTAATCCAAACTACTCTCGAGATGCATGCACATCACCTAACAAAGTGTAGGTTGAAAAGCGGATGAAAGGAGGAGGTTGAATCATGCTTTATCTTTTCTTTTCTTTTCATTTTTGAAAAACTTAAACAAATATTATCATGGGTGATTTGAAATGTAGCAAAAATAACATCAGTATATGTCAGAAAGTGACTTTCTAAACTAAAACAGAAATATGAAAAATAAGTTAAAAAAAAAGCTTTTTCAAAATGACAAATATAATAGGTGCAAAACAGAATATAAAAGAGATTCAAGGAAGGAAAAGATACTGCACAAGAGTTTTTATATTAGTTTGGCCAATTTGTTTACATCCAGTTCTTAACAACTATTGAGTTTCACTAATCAACCTTTTCTCAACCCTGAGAAAGTTAGGTAGTCTTTTTATAGCCTTCTCAACCTATCTTCATGTGACCAGTAACTCACTCTACTGTCACTTCCAGCTAGTCTTTGACTAGCCTCTTCAAGCTAATTTAACATGACTAGTAGCTTACTCTACTATCACCTTGAAGTAGTTATCTTACAACGATCACTACTAGATCAGGTTACAAAGGATGTGTTTGGGTTGGATCACTCAAACTATTAAGCACTCAAGTTTTCTCAACATGAAATAGTATCAGAGCTGAAAATTTGAATGACTTCTTTCTAATTATTCTTCCTAGGAAGATGTTATCTAATAAGAACTTAGAAAGAAGATTTTTATAAATGAAATAAACTGATTACAAGCTGTAATAGTTTACAGAAGATGGAGGAAACTTTTTCCAGCGTTTTAGTACACAATGATGATCAAAAGTCTTGAGTTGGAAGCGCATCATCTCCTTTATACTTGATCTTCATTTATGACTATTGCCCTTGATCTATTTTCCTAGTGACATGTGTTGATCTTCTTTTTGTGTCTTGGAAATGAAGTCCAGAAGAGTAGCTCTGCATGCCAGAGTTACTTTTTGCAGTTACAGAAGCTATTTTCTAATAGAGGTTTCTGAATCCACTTTCAAAAACTACATTTTTCTTTCTGAATGAGATTTCTGAATTTTTTTTCTTGAAGTTAGGGTAGTTGACCAAGTTGAAAAGGGATGTCACTATTAGCCCCTGATTGAGTTTGACTTTAAAATTTGAATTTCAAATTTTTCCTCCTTTTTCTGCAAAGTGCACCGTTTATTGTAAATGTGCTTTTTGAAGTGCTGTTTCAATTTCTCGACAATCCTTAGATCTTCCGTTCTTCAATCAGAGCTTGTAAAAGAAATAATCACGATCATGATGATTGAAGATGGTAACCATACTTTTCTTCAGAGTTGGATTGAGATCTTCACTTGATTCTTGCTTTCTAAAGTCGTAGCATGCTTTCTAAAGATCTAAACCTTGGTTTCTTGTTCTTGAGAATTTCCTTTCATGCGTTGAGCATAGAGACATTCATTTCAAGATTTATTTTTCACTTTTTTTGAGTTCTAATAAATCTCTTTAAATAAGATTAATCACGTTTGCACATGTCATTGTAAAAATAATATCGTTTTAGGAACATGTATGCTAATGTAAATAGTCCTGTTTAGTTCTCAGGAAACTCAAGAAAAAGATTAGTCCTTCTTAAAAATATTTTTACGAAATTAGTTTTGTTATCACTCAAAACATTAAGCACTAATACTTTTTGAAGGGTTTTGGAGCTAATACAAAGTACCTACATTTGCAAACTAATCTTACAACAACTAAGAATTGACCCCTATACGAAGATGACTACATGGATCAATGAGTGTTTTGTCGTCATGTTTAGATTTAGCCCATTAATATCTAGGTCTCTTTAAATTGCATCACCTCTAGGTCTCTTTAAATTGCATCACCTATTATTTTTCTTAGTGTTCCTTTATCTTTAGCTATGGGACTTTTCTCTATCTGATTGGCCATAGATGCACTTATAGACAAACTTGTCTTTCCTTTTACAATAATTGACTTAGGCTTCCATACTTTTGAAGCACTTCCAACATACTTGTTCATGTTCTTCTTCATACAGCTGTTAGAAGATACTAAAACCATTTTCACGATGGCCATGGGTAAAAGGTTAATGTCTACTGACATGCTAGCTATTTTCTTCTTGGCTAATTTTGAATATCCTTCCTTAAAAGCTTTCGAGATCATACTAGCTCCTAAACACCAAACAATTAATAGTAGAGGCTGTGGCAGAAGCTGAAGGAAGAAGAGGAAAAATAAAAATCATTCTCCTTGAAGATAGCTCTGATGAAAATGATAAACCTGAAATTATCATGAGATATGGGGGGTCCTCCCTATCAATTATGTATGGCCGCATCAAAGTCTTCTAACTCAAAATCTGCTACCGAAGATAAGCAGTCTCAAAAATATGAGAACACAGATGCAAGATATGCTAATGCTTCCCTTCCAGTGTCAACAGAGACTGTCCTGAACAAGCAACCACTCCTAATAATGACATATTGCCGAGATAACAGCCAAGCAACACAGATATTTAGTCAGTACTGAATGAGCAACGGCTCACCAACACCAGGCTCAATCAGATAAAAACACCGCTATTGGAGATTCTTCAAGCGCTCAGACACTGAGGTTAAAGATGATGTCTCTGATTGCTTGCACATCTCTTTTTGATGATGCCGAAAGGGGAAGAAAGAAAAGAGTTGAAGAAAATCTGTGCTAAGGAACTTAAGGAGAGCCAAGCTATGGGATTCAGCGGAAGAGCTTACATTGAGGGGGAGCCCAGAGAATTTTTGTCTAAAATTTCTAACATGCATATATTTTGTTGTTTTCCTACTTTCTTTTTCTTGAAAAACAACCTATCATGCTTTACACAATCAATTCTTTATTTACATATCAGTTTGTGCCTATGCTTGTGTGTTGACACATCTGTTGCAGCACTGAGTTATATTTGTTTTAAGCTCTAGTACATATCAATGCCTATACCATTATGCTTAACTAATCATATATCTCATTTGAAAATGTGTGCTTCTAATGCGTAAACTCTGTCTTGGCTTTTCATTAACACGCTAGTATATTCAGTTTACACGCATATCTATGATTAGTTCTAGCTAGTATTCACCTGTTGTGCCTTGACATGTATGATATGCTTAATGCAGTGTTAACACATCTTCGTCTATCACACATGAGATGCCTTTAAATGTGTTATATATAACTTGATCGAAAAATAGTTGTGTATATTTTGTTTCTGATTGTCTTTAGAAACCTATCCTTACCATGCTTTAACATGACTAAGATCAATTAAGGAGAATCATATCTTACTCAAGTGTGCTACGCTTATATTGCATATGATGTGTTATAATTAGTCTCATATTTGTATCAATGAGTGAGCTTGCATGAAAAGCATGAATTATATGTCTTAAGGTTTTATCAAAATCATCTTTCATGCTCTGATACTTATGTGAAAGCTTCACAGCTCGTGCTCAATTATGATTTTATATATTTGGGTTTGATCCCTGATGAACTTCAAAAACCATGCATAGCAATATGCTGGTATATCTATGTTAAAGTTTCTTTGAGCATCAGAAACTACATAAGTATCAGTATGTTTTTATCATCATCATGCATGCTCCTTTGAAAATCATCATATTAAGCATTTGTTTCCAAAAACGGGCTTTGATCAAACCGTACTGAATAAGGAAAATAATCAAGATAATATATCACAAGTATTACTTGTTTATTATTATTCAAGCACATTAAATTTCAAAAAGTTTCTTTTGAATGAAAATTAGGTTGTTGGTTTTAATGAGCCTGAACGATCATATATCTCTACGTAAGTATCATTACGATACTTATCAAGAGGATTCTAATGTAGTTTAGAAAATTTCATCATAACCCAATCAACTCTACTTTGAGTTACTTAAGGCCATAAAATGTTTTTGAACTCATCCATATCATGCCTTAAGAAAAGAACTCGTTGAAATTTACAGAATGTGATGTTTGAAAGAATTCTTTATCATGCTTTATTCCATTCTATTTCTTTCAACCTGATAACATTCATATTTGAAGATCAAGTATAAAGGGCCATCAATTTGAAGGTAGGAATGTTGTTGACACTCATAAATGAGCAATCTTTAGAAATCACATATTTCTAAAGCACCAGAAGTAATTTTGATACTATTTCATTGAAAAATCTCCATATTAAACCTTAGTTTAGTTAATGTCCTCCTTGTGAATTGTTTCTAGGAAGTCATTCAATTGACTTTCATTTTAAATTCCATATCCTAAGAGTGAGTGTTCTTTAGTGATTTGAAACCCCAAACTTCATATCATATTATTGTATCATTGACCCAGTAATGGTCATTGAGTGTTGTTAGTTTGAAGAGGTTAGGACAAGACTACTTGTTGATAAGCTTGAGAAGATTAGGACATAACTATCTATTTTTAAGCTTGAAGAGGGTTGTACAAGACTACTTATAGTGGAAAATCTCAATAAAGGTGTTAATGATTGGACATAGGCAAGTTGTTGGTCGAAATAGGATAAGTCTCTCTACTTCTAGCAAATTTTTTTTGTGCTTATTTAATTTGTTTAATTATGCTATTTTTTATTCAAAAAGTTCATCTTTGGAAGTTTAACACTTGCTTTCACTCACTGTAAGTTCTTGTAATTTAAGAGAATTTGTTTAAAGTTTCAGAAAACAAAAAGTTTTTAACTTGGCATGATTCAACCCCCTTTTTATTAAAAATTTGCAGGTAAGCAAGTTTCATGCGCATTTTGCTAGGAAAACAAATCCGCAGGTAATATGGTCGTGAATAATTAGTTGCTACGGATTGTTTCATAAGAAATATGAAAAATCTACAACTAACTTTCGTAGCAAGACATGTGGTTGGAAGGAACTTTGCTGTGGATTTTTTTGCAAGAAATATTCGTGCGAAAATTTACATGAAGTTTGCACAAGAAAACCCCCAAATTAAATTGTCACAACAAAATGCACAAGTATCTTTTGCAACAAAATTTATAGGTAACTAAATCCACAATAAAATTTGTAGGTAATCCCAATTCAATTTCCCAAGGAATTGCGCAGGTAATCTTCCTATCAAAATCCATATCTAATTGACCCAACAAAATTGACACGTAATTTAATTCACACTAGAATCCACAAGTTGTCATGGTCTTCCAAAATCAAAATTCACAGGTAATTTTCATAACAGTCAATTTTGCAAGTAATTTTGCATGTATGTTTCATAGCAAAATTGGTAAATAATAAATTCTACAAAATTTTTTGACAAAATATGGACCAAAATTTCATTAACTTCACAGCAAATTTCACAACTAAGCATTTCTATTATAACTTTCGTAGGAAAATTTGCAACCAAATTGAACAAATTTAATCATTGTTCATTAAATTTATTTCTCGCCCATACCTGCCAATATATATAATCTATTTCTAATAACTCACTTTCGAATAAACAAAATGTCTAATTCAATAATGAAGCATAAATTTTCTCATAATATAATAATTTCAATGTAATGCATTATCCAAATTAAATAAAAATTCGTAAGTGTCATTTGTCATCATATATGATTAAGTACTAAGATTGATAAACATAAAACAAAGTAATAATTCTAATAAATGACAGCTATCCATTAGAGTCTTTAGATGATATATTATCCTTATCCTTTTCATCACTTGAATTATTTTGATTATGAGATATAGGCTTTGAATGAGAAGAACTTGCTTCATAACTTGATTTCTTCATCAATATATTCATTGTATTTCTTGTTTCATACAACTCCTTCTTTATATCTTCTTTTTCTTTCCTCTCTTGCTCCAATTGAGCTTGTAAGGAAGCATTGAATGAATGAATTTCACTTCTTATCTTTTCCTCAATCTCTCTTGATATGGTCGTTGTTAGTGAAGTTCCTAGAGTAATAGTTTTCATTGACCTGTCCAAATAACCAAGCCTAGATCCTCTTTTTTCTTTCCTCCCATAGAGCCTACCTAAACTTGCAAATAAGATGGCACAGACTGTGACTATGCAATAGCTTTTCCATAATTAGTCTTAGTCTATGATGATAATTCAATTTTTTTTTTCTTTTCAAAGTTCTTCTACTATAACAAAAATCATTTAAGCTTAGGGTCAAATACAAACAACAAATAGCAACAGCTTACTCTAGTATAGCAAATGTATAAACCAAAAGAAAAAGCCTATCATTTTCTTAATTTGAGAACATTATACACCCACTGTTGAAGATATTAGTAGCTAGAAAGTCAAGAATTCAAACTAGTAAAATTACAAAAAAAGGTCAAATATAAACAGAGCAACAGAGAACTTTTTGATGAGAGACGAGAACTTTTTCAAATTTTTGCTGTGAATGTGTAAAAATATATGGAATTAAGTCACAAAGATAGCCCAATGACCGGCAAAGAACATATAAATATCACGACATTTTGGAAACTATCAACTAACAATGTGCATCATGTAAAAATATGACTATCAAGTTAAGAATATTGAAAATAGAACAACCCAAAAAAGGACATCAAATACTGGATCAAATTGTGTTTTCAGCATTCTATTGAAAACTAGTTTCAAAAGCTGTAAGTAATGTCGAATGACATATTTTCACCGCTAAGTCGGAGAAAAGTACTTTCAATTGAGCCCCACCACTTTTATATCATCGCTTATAACCTTTTTATGTTGTGAACAAAAAAAAGTTCAAGTGCATGATATTTCATTTTAATAAATGAAGTAAACCGAAAAAGGCCATACAGATTTCCAGCAGAGCCATACACAAATTTTCCATATGACCAAGATAGTGTATTACAAAAAATTAAAGAATCTAGCTAATTTAAAAATTATGAATAACAACTAATGCTAACATTTTTCTTTCTTGATTTTGTTCTAATAATGATAAATGTGTAAAAAGCCCAAATGCAAGGGGGTAAAATAACCCCCAAAGGATACAGGATGCAAAACTAACCAACACTGCTTACTTCACATAGTAGTTCATAGATCCTAACAAATGAAGAACACAAAAGCAGCAAGAAAACTGCTATAGCATAGATACAACTTCACAATCCTTCTTATCTCTAACTATATAATAGCAAAAATAGAATCAACGTTAACTCACATAAGCATCTTAAGCTTTTGGGTGGACCCATTCTTTATTCTTTTTTGTCTTGTGTATCCAGAAACAAAATTCAGAGAATGATGGGGTTTTTCCTCCATTTGCAGCCTTCTATAACTCAAAAAGAAATGCTCACATGTCATCAATAATAAAGGTGGAATAATACAATTAAAACAAAGGAAAATAAACTCTATTAATCTCAGTCTCCTATAAAGAACTCAATGGGGTATACACGCTCTAGTATGTATAGATTCACCTATATTGGAGTTATGGTTCTTCTTATTTTGTTCAGATTTTTCTTTGAAATCTTCAAACTTCCAATATTAAACCAATTCTACCCATGCAGTCTCTCCAATCCATGAAGGTTGTATACCATCTTTCTGGGTTTTTTGTAGAAGCTGTGACAGCTTACTCGACTCTTTTTTCTCAAAATTATTTTTAATTTCCTCATTAAATTTAGGTTCCGACTTAAATTTTCCCTACAAAAATCAAAGTTATTTGTCTTATAATAACAACAAAATAATGTTGACTACTAAATTAAGTTATTGAAATAGTATCAACATCGTTACCTTAAATATTTCAAACTATATATTTCTAGTATCTTTGGAAAATGCTTTCCACCTTGGTTTGCCTTACTCAAACTTACTTTTGATTTATGACGCAATGCCCGCAATGACTTCCTTGTTAGGCCAAAAGCTACATATAATCGAATTATAAGTTAGTGCAGCACTATGTTCAGGCATGATAATTTTTTTAATTATGCTTATAAAAAACATTACTTACCCATCCCTATCAGGCTCTATCAAAATCAAATTCTCACCATTATCAATGCCAACTCCACTACATGAAGTATTGAGTGTTTAGTTGTCACCTGATTATGAGGATAACAAATGAGAACTTGGCTCAAATTGTGGCAAAGGAAGCTGAGTATTTGATTCATTTTATGAGATTGGTGATTTGGTAGGGATTGTTGGGGATGTGATTGAGTATTTGATTGAACTCGAGAAAAAAAGGGTAGCACTTGGAATTATTGAAGGAAGACCACTTTGTGGTGCCTGAAGGCTAGGTGGTGGTGTTAGAAGTTTTGGAATTTTCCTTTTCTTCTTTGATTTTTTTGTTTTCGATATTCTATTATTACCTCGATCAGACATCTATAACAAAAAAAAGATCATATATAACAAACATACAAGAATATCATATAACAGCAATATAAGTAATCAATCAGTAAGTAATGTATAAATTGGACAATGAAAATATTACCAAAGTAACAACACATTCTCTTAATATACCAAGTTCTAAAAGTAACCAGTCATAAAATCAACAATAATAAAAAAGAAAATCAATTTGAAATATAATAATATAATTATTCTTCATTATTAGCATCATCAGCATCATGATGTTCATCTTTTTCTTGGATGAAATTAACTTGTTGCGTTCCACGTAAATCAACTTCTTCACTATTATGTTTGTCATCTTGTAATTGATTAACCAGGCCTTCATTATCTACCGCTGGATTGAAACTTGACTGCTCCGATTGGTAAGCAACTTCTAATACTTATTTGTTATCAATAATTGCCCTTGGTTTGGTTTTAATTGCCACCCACCAATCTTTTTTGCCAATAACTTTTTCAAGATAAAGGCAATAATATACTTGTGTTGCTATTTCAGCAAATATAAAAAGATCATATTTTGAGTATCTTCTAGTCTTGCATACCTCAACAATCTCATTCTTATATAATCTCATACCACGTTGAGAATTTTCGAATCACTCACAATTGAATAAGATTGAATTCTTAAGTCGTTATCTTGGCCACTCCAATTCAAAAATCTCTTTAAGAATACCATAATAATCAATTCAAGTTGAATCTTTGCTTGTACTATTGACACACACTCCACTATTGTATGTTTTCTTACCTTCACCCTACATAGTCATGTGGAATTTGAAGCTGTTGATGAACATTACAGGCCAAGATTTTGTATTTCTCAATGGTCCTAAGGCTAAGCCATGCAAATGGGGATTATGTGACATGAGTTATGGGTTTTTGATCACCTATAACAACAATAATCTATCTTGTCAGTATAATACATCATGACAATTGATTATCAAAGTTCAAACATCTAATATAGATACTTACATAATCATGAAACTGTAATGCCTAATGACGAAGTCAGGGAGTGATTGTCGTGTAAGAAGGCACGAACAAGAAGTCGCTCGTGACAGACTTCTAAGCAAAGGGATACATGAATGAACTGATTACACACTCGAATGAGAGGGATCCTGAGACTGTATAGGTATAGGACTATATAGTTAAGGAGAGCTTATATGAATTGATTTGTACTACATATACCAATAAGATACATCTTCTTTTCGGCAACCCATCACTAAAGAACTCCACAGTTAAGCATGCTTGACTTGGAGCAATTTTGGGATAGGTGACCTCCTGGAAAGTTTTCCTAGGAAGCATATAAATGAGGACAAAGCACACTGAAAGGACCTATGTTGATTTGTAGGGACAATTATTAATCCATAAAGCAGCAGCAGATGTTACAGAAACCACTGTGGAAAATCAGCTTCAATTTGCTTATAGACTTCTCACCTAGCCATCAGGTTGTCCACTTACAAATAGTATGCCTAGGAGAATTAAAGACTGATAGAGTTAGTTGTTTCCTATCACTGTCAATACCATCATCATTACGTGGCATGGGCTTCAAAGTAATAGAATCTAAAATAAGCTATTTCTTGTGCCAAATAAGCTTGACATATAAATCCCTCCACAGAAGCTTTGTTTTTAACCATTTTTTTAATCTTGTTCAAGAACCTAAAATAAAAAGAGCTCATAATTGACAACAAAAATTATATGAATAAATTTGACAAGTTAGAGTGAACCATTCTATACCTTTCAAATGGGTGCATCCATTAGTACTAAATAGGCCACCTATTCTTGCCTTATAAGATAAATGAATTGGCAGGTGCTCCATAGAGCCAAAGAATCAAGATGTTGCATAAAGACATGATAGTCATGACTTTTCATCCCAAGCAATTTTGCCTCTTTTACATCCACACATCTAGCCAAGTTGGAAGCATAGCTGTCTGGCATTTTTAAATTTTTTACCCATTCACATATATCATCCTTTTAAGCTCGAGTAAAACAAAGTTTGATTTTAGGTTTTTTCCATTTCCCATTAGCAAGCAATTGCAAATGCAATTCTAACCGACAACAATATTCCACCAAGTCCAATCTCACTTTTGAATTATCCTTAGTTTTATCTTTGCTGTCCATAATAGTGTAGAATACATTGTCAAAGACATTTTTTTCAATGTGCATGACATCAAGGTTGTTTCAAATTAGGTTAGATTTCCAGTAGGACAAATCCCAAAATATGCTCCTCTTTGTCCAATTATGGGTTTCTCCATATGCATCAAAGTGGACTTGCTGACCAATGTCAATTATCTTAGGAAGGGTACAAACTTTTTCCCATAGTTGGTTCCCTGTCATCTTAGGAAAAGAGTTTGAATGCTCTTGCTTTCCTTTCTTGTAAGCATGTACATTCCTTCTAAACATATGATCATGACCTAAAAATTGATGATGATAGTCAAAGAAAGAATTTTTCCTTCCATTTTTCGATATGAATTCCTTTGATCGCTGCATGCAAATCGAGCATGCTAATTTTCCAACAATATTCCATCTTGATAACATACCATATGTAAGGAAATCGCTAATCGTCCACATTAACGATGCTCTGATCACAAAATTCTGCTTTCTATCGGCATCATATGTTAATACACCATTACTCCACAATTGTTGTAACTCATCTATGAGTGTTTGAAGATACACATCAATCTTACTTTTTGAATTATACGGCCCCATGATGATCATTGTCAAAAACATGAAAGGGATAGTCATACACATGTTCGGAGGAAGATTATAAGCTGTGACAATAACAAGACAGCAAGAGTAAGGTATTGAAGATTAACTAAGAAGAGTAAACCCATCAGAGCACAAACCAAGTTGGATATTTCGAGGTTTAGCAACAAAATTAGGATATGTGTGATCAAAATGTTTCCATGCTTCTTAATCTGATGGATGACACAACACACTATCTTCCATATGATTTTCATGATGCCACTTCATTTGCCTCACAGTGGTCTCCAAAGCATACAAGTGTTGGAGTTGTGGGACAAGGGGCAAATAATGCATCTTCGTATGTGCAACCTTTTTCCAATTCTCCTTGCGTCCTCGACATTCTTTATAACGAGGTTCATGGAAAAACTTACATTCTCTCAACTCACTGTTACGCTTATAATACAACAGTCAATTTTTTGACTAGTAAAACCTAAACCTGCCACTAATTTCTTATCCCTATAAAAATCAATAGGAATCTTGTTTGAGGAAGGGCATGATTCTTTCATAAGTTGTGCCGTGGCATCAAAACATCCATTGGACATATTGTAATCAGATTTTAGACTCATCATCCTAACTTCCATAGACAACACAAAATGTGTCTCACATCCGAGCCACAATGGTTCCTGAGCTAACTTCAGGATATCATAGAACTTAGCAGCATACAAATTTGTTGGCTTATCTATATTTACTTCACCCACTTGTTGCCTATTTTCTAAGCCTGCAGCATCAAGAACCATGCCTTGATATCTATTCACATGTTTATTGACCTTAGTTGTCTGATCATCATGTGCTTCCTCTCCATGGGTTGATCCATACCTAAGTCTACATTAGTTCAAGGTGCTTCCTCTCCATGTGATGTCCAATACCAATATCTAGGTGTAAACATTCTCTACATTAGGCTTAATATGTTGTTGCTCATTTTTTCGGCCACAACCCTTAGTCAAATTTTTTCTGTTTTGCAACAACAAAAAATTCCTCAAATAATTATTACAGACAGATTTTAAAATTCGCAATTATCCATGAGTGCATTTACCTGTAGATTTTTTCTGGTAGCAAAATTCACAACAAAATCCTCAAAAAGTGCACAAGTTCTTCTACTCCATATGGAAATACACCATGGAAAATTTTATTCACTAATAGAATTAATATGATCAAGACTGTAAATTAGCACAAGTTTACACCTCAAATTCAAAACAAACTGAAAAATGTAAAGGTCAGTACATTTCATGCCAATGGATCTAAACTGAACCAATTAATTGAGGCTAGTCATGCCTTTAACTATTAGATGGAACTGACATCTACATGAAATCAGGATCATTCCCCAAGGCCTTCAAAATCTCATAGGGCAAGCACACTTCAATGTCAATACTGCCTTCTTCCAACCCACTAAACACAGCAGTCACTCCCTTAATAGTATAACCACCAGTTCTAACTACCACGAGCTTTCCTGAACCAAAATCATTGCCATAAACATCAAACCTTGGCAAACCACTAGTCATCAACACATTGCCACCAAATACACTCAGGTGCAAGAGAGGCCTTGGGGTACTCAACCACGACTCGCAATCGCTCCTCACCTTCTCATTAGTGTACGAAGCTATCATCTTGTTCATCTCCAAAGCACACTTTCCAACCCCACCTTCTAGCAGTTCCATAGCTCTCATAGTGGCAAATCTACCTGTCACTGTGTTTCCAAAGTGATCACCTAGCAATGGTGAAACCATCCTGGGCCTAACGTCTATTAGCACGAGGTAGCAAACTACTTCTTCTGGGTCAACATGCTTTGAATGGTTCATAGAACATCAAAGGTGTGCAAAAAGTGCTTGTAGTGAAGATATCTTGACTATGGTGGCTTCTTCATTGGCTTTTGATTTGAGTTATGCAATTTTCTCCTTTCTGAAGTGGAAGACTCGATAAGGTAGTAGTTTTGGATAAGAGTTTTCAAGGCGTTGCTCCTCTTCCTTTGTGAAAAGAAAGTGTGCCGGAGGTTCAATGCCATTAGGAAACCAACATCCAAGTACTGGGGATTTTGATACATTGCGGCAACCCCGTGAGAGTCCACAACTACATGGTTGATTGTGCAAGCAACGAAAATGCCGTCTGCTAGCTCCGTTACCTGCAAAGCTAGCAGTGGCTGGCCTTTGTGGTTGTCAACTTCGTTGAGTGAGAGGAAGGAACTGACAATGGGAGGAACATACAAGGGTCGAAGGATATTGGTAACGTGTATGTTCTCAGCTACCACATGGACAAAGAGTGCCTTGCATTGTTGCACACGATGTAAGAAGAGGCAGTGTTGTCTTCTTCATGCTCGAGGATAATAAGACGGCCTGTGAAGGGTAGATAGAAAGTAAGAATGGAACAAGGGGAGTCTTTGAGGTGTTGGATTTGGAGTAATGAGTCTTTATGTCGTTGGATTTATGGAAATGAAGCCCTCTCTTGATCGATCCAAATGGAAGGGACCCGAGATCCCATGTGTTTAAATGGATTTTGTCACCGATAATGTGATTTCTACTTGGATTATCCTGGTTGAGATAATGTGAATGGCTTCCATGCTGCCATAGTGCCAGTCTTGATGGGGAGAAAATCTTGTGCCCTGAAAGGAAGAGAGTGATACATGAAATATATACACCTATGCACCTCTTAAGTCTAGAGCCACAAAGCGAGTAAATTATAGTACAAAAATGTTATTCTAGTACCCAAAAATGGATGTCTAGTTGGGATACCCACTCTGTTACCGTTGGATATGATGGCAGCCCCATGGATGATTGAGTGAGTATTCTAATTGGACATTTTCTTTTGAGTGTTAGAATAACAGTACTCTTAAATAATTTCCATGATAGTTTGTTCGAATCATTTTCCATGAAAGTCATAATGAAACCATTGACTTAAATTTGATTCGATATTCCATGAGTCAAAATCAGAGATGTCACATGAAATTAAATAATATACACCCATACTTTAAATCTGGAGCAACAAAGCGAATAAAATAATATGCATGCTTACCATGCTATTAGAAATAATACGAGTAGGGGTGAGAACAGGCCAGGCCAGGCCACGCTCTAAACAGGCCAAGCCTATAACAAGAACACTAGGCCTGAACCTGGCCTGTTAGCTATTATAGGCTTAATTTTCGGCTTGGCCTGGCCTGCTTGAGAGGCCTAGCCTGGCCTGAAGCCTGTTTATAAAGTCTATTTCTAAAATTTATTCAAACTAATAAAAAAATCTGTTGCAATTTACATGATAGGCCTTAAGACCTAGGCCTTCATGTAGGCCTAAATAGGCTCAGTTAAATATTACATAACTAAATAAAACATAATTTTCAAATAAACCTAACAAACCAATAAAAAATCAAATCTTCAAAATGATCTAATTCTCTTCTTCAAACTCAAGTAACTTGAAAAATAGGAAATTATTTATGGTTAGATTGTGCCATAAATTAATTACTACTATAAAAGATAATATTGTAACATATAATATTCATACAATTTGCTTCTTCTTTAAATTATACTTATTGTGTAGCCAATCCCTACCACAAATAAGGGTTGTAATAGATGCTTCATTCAATCTTGAACGATACTCATTAATTACAATTCCTCCAGCACTAAATGTTGATTCAGATGCAATTGTTGAGATTGGGATGGCTAGTATGTCAGTAGCCATCGATGACAAAATCTTATATTTCAAGCTGTTACTTTTCCATCATTCCAAAGCATTGAAAAAGTTAGTGCTTTTGTTAGGAATATGAACATTCTCCTCAAGATAAACCTCTAGCTCAGATTTCATTGGGGAAATTGCCTGCTTGTCACAAACAAAACTCATAAATTCATCTGCTCTAGTGATTTCTTGTTGAGAATTAATCTCATTGGAAGGATTGATATTATCAATGCCACCATCATCAACTTCACCACTACCACTAGCAGTTCCTTCTTCCTCCCACAATTTAATGTACTTATCATATAACATATTTAATGAAGTCATAACCATATCCACATTCTCTCTAGCCACATAATTATGCTGATATATCAAGGGAAAACAATATTCAATAACATGAAATTTGAACCTGGGGTCCAAAACAAGAGCAATGGACATTAGCAGATTGCGCTCCCCCAAAATTTGTCAAACTTAGCTTTCATTAAGGCTACCATATCTCTCATGAATTGGTCTTCATCCATTATCGCTTTATTAATCACTTCTTTCACCCTCCAAACTTCAGGCAGATATCAAATTGCAGTTGGATAATCACTACCTGAGATGATATTAGTAGCAAAATTGAATACCCTCAAGACTTGGCAAACTTTCTCAACCTTCCTCCAGTGCTCTTGTGATGGCTCATAGGAATAATGTGGCTCTCTTTCCTTATAAGCTTCAAATACCATCTTAAAATTAAAGGCAATAGATAGCATCTTGTAGGTAGAATTCCACCTTGTTGGACAATCAATAATGAGCTTTCTTTCAAGTGTTTCTGCTCCACTACATTACAAAATGCTTTCAACCTTGAATCATTATAAGTAATATACTTAACACTCTCCAATATTATGAATAGTATCTTCAATTCTTCCAAGGCCATCTTGCACCAACAAATTCAAAATGCCCCTGAGGTCATTTTCACTCGGAAATCGAGGACAACCGATCCAAGCTATCCTCAAGGGATTAGTTTAATGATTGAAGGGGATTAGATGTGTTATGGATGATGTTAGAGGTGAAAACTTCAATTTCTGGTTTTTCTTGTATGTAAAATTACCAAAATACCTCACGGTAATTTAACGCGGGATTAATTGCCGACTGAACCCGAACATTATCCAGAAGTTTGAAATGTTATTTTTAAGGGATGTATGACGTCTATATAAGCCCAAGTGGTCCCGGGAATTTTTGTATAAAATTACCATTTTGCCCCTAATTAAGTGCATAATGAGCTTAATTGTGTGATTAAGGAAACATAGGCAATATTAGGCTCTAATTAAAGATTAATAAATTTTAATTATTAATCTTTAGTCAAAATAATTAATCAAGGTTGGTTATGGCCTAAGATTGCTTAAGGAAATTCAAGATCCCCTCCTTAATCTAAGATTTTATGTCATGTCAAGTGCAATAGTATTTTCTCTCTCCAATTTCCTAAATCATGGAAACCATGATGAGATTGGATTTCTAGCTAATAAAGTTTGATTTCCACTAAATGAGTAAGATCACCCTCTAACCATGTCTTGAATGGCCTTAGTTACTTGATTTCTTGCCCAGACACTTAATCACCAAGTCCTAACCTATTGCCTAATCAAACCCACTTTTAAACCATGTCCTAAACACAAAAGAGATGAAGATATTTTCCCCCCAAAGAGCCAAGGAAGGCATCAGCCTTCCCTCCCCTATCACACCCTCATATTTTGGTTTTTTAACACTTACACACTCAAAGGAAACCCACACTTCACTATTTGCTTTTTTGGATGTGTAACTTGCCCAAAAATCTAGTCTAGGATTTTCTCTTCTCTTTCATCACAAGGCTTTTCTTCTTCCTCTTCCTCTACCATAAGAACCTCCATCTTCCACCACCTCTCCACCTCAAACCACCACATCACCACCATAGATTATTCCCAAAATACACAACCTTTCTATTTCTAAACACAAGAACTCAAGAAAAACCTTCCTTCCTTTTCTCTTTCCATTGGCCAAATTTGTGTTACTCCAAGAGAAGATTTTTCTTCTAATTTTCTTGCACAAGATCAAGGCTTTCTCTTGCACAAAAGAAAAATAACCTTGGTAGGGATTTTTGCTTTGAGTTTTCTCTCTTTTTCCCTTCACATTTTCAGTTCTTGATGATGGTGGATGAGCTTTGCTCTTTTTTTCCTTTCCATTTTTGGTTTGAGCTTTCCTTTTTCCTCTCTTTATTCTTTTGGTTTTGTTATTATTAAATGGTTAAAAATCATGGCTTGATGATGAGGATCTTTGATGTTGGTTGTGATACCATCATTTGTTTGACCTCTAGAGCTCAAGGTTTGATTTTTGGTTTCAAGAGAAAAATGAGAAAAGATTGTTTTATTGTTGTTCTTGAGATGTTTCTGTGCTTGAGCTTGATGATGTGTCCAAGGGAATGAGGTTCTTGGAACCATGGTGTTGAAGGATTCTAAAGCTCATTTCCATTTTGTGAGGTAGATTGAGGTTAAGGAGTCGTTCCTCTAAAAGTCTTGAGTTTGGAGCTTAAAGAGATAAAATGAGATGCATTCATGTTTATATTCCAAACTTTTGCATTTTCATATTTAAATTCCAAGCCTTGCATATTATGTTTATTTTCAAGTTATCACTTTAAATCTTGAAGATAAGAAAATGAAATTGCATTTCATGTTTAAATTTCAAGTATAGCATATTTTTATTTCAAGCCATCACTTAAGACTCAAAGATTAAAAATGGACTTTCATTCTCATATTTATATTTCAAGCTCTTGCGTTTTCATGTTTAAATTCCAAGCCTTACATATCATGTTTATTTTCAAGTCATCACTTTAAATCTTGAAGATAAGGAAAGAAGATGGGCATTTCCATGTTTAAATTTCAAGTCTTGCATATCATATTTATATTTCAAGTTATCATCTAAAATCTAAAGCTCAAGACTTTTCTCTTTCATCTAAAATGGACATTTTGATCTGAAACATCTCATAAAGTTGGAAATCTTGAAGTTGGCCTTGTTGATGATGAATCTTGGCTTTTATGATGTGTAAAGAGATTTGAAAGATTAAAGAACTCAAGAGGAGTAAAATGTGAGTTTGATTTTAAGGGAAAGGTTGGAATGATGTTTAAAAAGGTTTTAGAATGAATGGATAACTTAGAGGATGTCAAAACTTGAGTTTTTCAACTTTTGGGGTTTCTGGTAATCAATTACCAGCATGCTATAATTGATTACCAGTATGTCTTTGATGTACGAAAATGAGATTTTGGCCTTGGTAATCGATTACCATCTTCTTGTAATCGATTACCAATATGTTCTTGACAACCCAGAATGTATTTTCAACACTTGTAACTGATTACATAGCCCATGTAATCGATTACTAGAAGCTTAAACATGTCTATTTCGAAAATTTGAACTGTGTAATCGATTACCAAAACCTCAAATGTGTAAATAAATGTGTTTCTGCTTGAAATAACATGGATGGATGACCTTGCATGCTTAACCTTGAGTTATTATGAATGATGATCTTTAGTATAACTGTATACATATATTCTGTTAAGCATAGCATGTGCATTAGCTGAGCCTAGTTCTTGATTTCAGGCATACTGGATAGGAGCATGTCTACTGCTATACTATATTATACCATGATTAAGGATATATGCAATGAATGTTATGCATGCTCACGTGATCAATTACATGATGAGTTGTGGCATGATATGATTATACTTAATTAATTGATATGAATGATTTATAGAGATTACGACCATGATATGTCGAATGATAAGTTATAATTGCATTGCATCTCTAAAAGAACATGCCAAGGTTAGGAGACACTAAACTTAGGGAAATGATCCTCTAGACTCCCCAAATTAAAGGTTATGAGAGATGATCTAACAAGGTGATCCTTTAGACTCCTCAAAATAAATGTTATGATAGGCGAGCCAAGGAGAGGCGAGTCAATATTGACCCTCCAGACTCTCCAAATTAACAGTTATGAGAGATGGTCCTATAAGGTAATCCTGTGTTAAGAGCATAAAATGTTAAATAATAAGTTATGATTATATTTCATGTTGCATCTCTAGATATCATGCTAAGATTAAAGGTGAAGTAAGATATATGGAAATGATCCCCTAGACTCCCTGAATTAAAGGTTATGAGAGGTGATCCAATAAGGTGACATAAAATACACGAAAATGATCCTTTAGACTTCCTGAATTAAAGGTTATAGAAGGTGATCCTATGCCCTCGTTCTGTACTCTAGGAGTCGAGAGTTAGCTTATCAAGAGCTTAAGTGTAGACTAGTGACGACTAGTGAGGTATGAGCTCAAAACCTAGAACTCTTAAAGGATAGAATAATAGGGCGACCTCCAAGGAAAAGAGAATAAGAAGCTTAAGTCACCTAAAAGATTAATGAGGAAAAGATCATGCTGGAAGAGTTTGCATTCTTTACTACATGACATTTGATTGAAGCATTGGTTATGTGCTCATGGTTTATCATGTTGCATCCTTGCATTAAGACACATGCTAAAATAGGCGGGCCTCGGATTAATAATATTTAGAACTTAATAACTGAATCTTTTATACATGCCCACTATTTCATAATGAAACCCGAGGTTCCTGAGGACGTAGATGATGACACATGTGTGGAGACGGAATACCCTACTGAGATTCTTTCATAAGTTTCTCACTCCCTCTCTTTCTTTCCATGTTTGTTTTCAGACAAGGTTGATGGTGATGTCTGTGGACTTCCTTGAGATGCCCGCATAGGAGTTGCACCGTGGTTTAGGTCAAAGTGGCACAACAGAAGCGGAGATATAGGCCTTCCTACTTTCCATACTTAGAAGTTGTCTCGTCTTCGTGTATGCTTGTAACCTAGCTCATAGACGTGTACCCACGAGGGGTTTAGTTACATTTTAGTCATGATTAGCTTTTGTACTATTGTACGCTTAGTCTCTATAGGTGGCTCAATATATTTGATGTGGTATCATACTTATGAGATATTCCCACATTATTATTATTGTTATTTGATATGATATTTAAAGTCAATATTATGATGTGATGATGTTCCTAATTTATGTTACACTCTGTTGTGATTTGCATGTATGCTATATGATGAATAATTATATGCTATAACTTATGCGCGAACAACTCCTAGTTTGGTCTTTCAAAAAAAATAATGGGTCATATTTTCCATAGACTTATTTTCATAGTTTAAAATCAAGTAACATTCTAAGACGAAAGAGTAACAGCTAATGATTAACTATTATGCGTCCTATGCATATTGGGTTGAAAGTTAAGGTGTTACAGACCAAGGGGTGGTAGCCGGTTGGGTGTGGATAAGGGTTTCTAAATTTGGAAAGGAGAAGGGTTTTTAAATTTGGAAATGCAACTATGAAGGAAAATCTAAAAGTTAGCGTGTTTTGCTTTCTGATTCTGAATAGTGATTTCAAAACTAATATAAATGTATTAGGTAGGCTATATATTATCAAACAAACAAGTTAGTGCAATGGTTTGTACTCTCTGTAAAATGTTGAGGGTCTGGTTCAAACCCTCCATGCATATAATTTTATAACAAGCCGGCCTACCAGGCCTAACAGGCTTCCTAATCAGCCTAGGCTTGGCCTCTTTAAGTAAACAGGCTTTTTGTAAAGCTTGAACTTGGCTTAAATAATAAAAAGGCCAGGCCACAGGCTGCCTAGCCTATTCCCTTCCCTAAAATGAGAAAGGAAATAATAAGTAAGTTTTTAAAGTTGTCAACTATAGATCAACCGAAGCTACCCTTCGATACTCATAATCAAAAGAAGCCTAAATTAATCATGATTCGCTCTTGCACAGGGGGTGGTAAAATGGGTTGGGTTCGTCGGGTTCGCCCCCCAACCCACAATTTTTTGACGATATGAATTGATATTTCCAATCCAAATAATTAAAACAGATCAACCCACTCTATCCCATTTTATGGCCAACCCGTAGCAGGTTAGGACAGATTGGCAACATAGCTAAATAAACAACTAAAAATGAGTTGACCCTCTAATCCGTCATTTTTTGACAAGGCAGGTTGACACTTTCAATCCAAATAATAAAAATTGATCAATTCATCCTACCCTCTGTTATGGCCAACTCACAACGGACCTGCCCTACCCTATTTCCCATTCTTACTCTTATGGATCCCATTTGATCATATTACCATTTCGATGCATGCTTTTTCTAGATCACTTCATCTAACATCACTTATTATATATAGTCATATCATAAATACAATATAAAATAGTATATAAAATTTGTTGGTAAAATATATTCTGAAAGTCAAATTATAAATTACAAATCACAAAAATATGGATTGGATATTTGAAAGTTTCAATTAGATATTTCTAATTTGTTATTTGTGTCTCTACTATAAACAGATTATGAATTTACTTACCAATAAATAGATAACATAAAATATTTCTTTCAAGAATATTATAGTATAATTTTTTTATAGCAAATTTAACATATTTAGAATGAATTAATAAAAATGAATGCGAATGAATGCATCTAAATAAGAATATAAGTGTGATTGATCTTCTATTTTTATTTTTTTCAATATATGCATATAAACTTAAATATTTTTTATATTTTAATTATATCTATATTTTAAAAAAAATTATGAGAGGAGACCTTGCCTGCCCTACTCTCCATCCCTGATTAGCGCATAAAACTGTCACTTATCTCTAAGAGAAAAGCCATGAAAAAACAAAAAAAAAAAAAAAACTAGTAAAATACACTTGATTTCCTTAAGTAATCAAGAAATTACACTTCAACAATTAATTTACAAAATCTGCACTTCATTCCATTTTATTAAAAGCATATTTTGAAATAGATCAAATCAATTTTTTAAATAAAAGTTATTTTAAAATAAGCTATTATGTTCGGACAAAAGTAGTTGTTTAAATATGAGCAACTATTGTATGTTTACACTCGTGAGATGCACAAGGCAAGATATAAATGTTTATTAAAATCTTATTATAAACAACAAATTAAGTTATTAAAAATGTATTAACAAAATCAAAGTATTTGACATTTAATCGACACAAAACTTTAATACAATTAAAACATGAAAATACAAATTATGCTAAAGATAAATGAATATTATATATATATATATATAGTACGACATCACATCGAAATCCTGTAAAGAAATACCGTAATAAATTAAAACTAAAAATTAAATTGCTAAAACTAATATGATTATCTCAATTTTAAATTGTTGCCAATCAAGTAGAAAAACAAACTTGCTAGAATTAAGCGTATCAAATCAAACATAATATATTTAGGATTTGAAATTAGGACATTAAATAATACATACATATCTATTTAATTACTTAGTTAAGTTAAAAAATAATATTAAATCAAGATTCCTTCAATTCTAGAAATGATATATTTGTGATCTAACCTTTGCTAATGGTTGATCCTCCTATTTTAGTCCCTGCCATTTTTCATATATTACTTGACTTTTCTATTATGAAGGCAACTTGACATAATCCCATCAAATACTTTCAGTCACTAGGGGTCCCTTAGCAAGGTCTTGGGTTAAAATTCTAGAGTTGTAAATTGAGCAAACTAGATTGGGAGGGTCACCTCCGTAATGAGGCATTTGCAATACCCAAATCTAGATTAGTCTACCAATGGGCCGGATACCCGATGGTTTAAAAAAAAGAAATCGATGCTTAATTCTTATTCAACAATTTCTAGAGATATTGGTTTAAAATTGAAATCAAGAACATTATTTTCCTTGTGTTAATACCATCATAATATTGAGTGATAGTGTTATATTAGTAGTCGCTGTTTAAATATATCAAAATAGCATAAACTACTTTCATATAAAATATACTTTTTGAAGATTGAAACCATGAGGTGTGGCGTGATGGCAACTTACCTTATCCCTTAACCATGTGATCAGGAATTCGATTCTCATTCATGTGAATGAAGCGCATTTCGTGGCCAACTGTTGCCTCTTTGGGAGAGCTTCTGCAACGAGAAGATTAGTCATTGCTACCGATGGTAGATACTCTAATTTCAATAAAAAAAAATGGAGATGGAATTCAATATTTTTTTATTAATGAGTATCCAGGATAAGATCACTCCATTTGAGATTTTCTACGGTTCAAGAATTATGTTGAAGGTTTATCCATTGATCATCTGATGCCGAATAAGATTATCAATTCCTTGAGGCCCTAAAAGCTGTCATACCTACCTTATATAGTATAATTGCTTAATCTATTTCTTCGAAAAAGAATTCTCAATGGAATAAGAAGTCTACCATTGAAATGAACATAAATTCAACCCAACAAAATGTGTGAAAATAAATATAAGGAATATAAGGAACTCAAGGGATAACAAAAGCTGCTAAAATAATTAAAAAAAATACATGTTAGTAGAGATCGACATTTTATAGCAATTAAAACACAATCTCACTGTATCAAAAGAAACAATGAGCAACTGAAATGAATTGAAATGAAGTTGAGGATGAAACTACATCATGGGGAAAAAACAAGCAAATGAATAAAACATAAGAAAATAAAAGAACAATAAAACTATAAATTATATCAAATAAGAATTATGTAATATCAAATTGATATTATATTTCTTGCTTATTTTATTAGATTATATTTTAAATTTGTTCAATGTATCTTTTACATTCGTTGTTTAATTTTTATCAAGGAAGAGAAAACCAAACCAGGTATTGAACCGGTCAAGATGCTAGTTCAAAGGTTTAAAGGTCCAACCGGTTTAACCAGGATTCAACTAGAATATAATAAAAATATATATAAATATATACATATGATTAATTAGAATATAAATAAATATATTAAATCATTAACATTAACATAATCAATAAAAAAATATTCATAGGTCTATAAAAATAAATATAATCTATATAAAATTTCTCTAGTCTCAACCTCACAACATGATCACAAAGCACTTGAAAACAATATTTGTTAGTAACTAGTAAAGTTTATGGTGAGCAGTCTATGAATAACAAAGAGAGGAGAATAACAACTCAATAATTTTTGTTAGTGTCCTTCTTTGGCTCTATTTTTTTATTTTGTTCTATGATTGCCATAAGATATCAATATTTAAGTTTTAAAACCAAAAAAAATTAAGTTTTGCAACAAAAAAAAAGCCCGGTCAGACCAGTCCGATTTTCCTAATTTTTTCCCGGTTTTGACTTCCCCCGGTTTTTTGAGCTTAACCAAACCGGCTAAATGACCAGTTCTCGGTCAGTCCGATCCGATTTTCTCTTCATTGATTTTTATTTTACAGCTTGTCGTCCTATTTCTTTTTTTTTTTGGTCGCAGGGGGGTGGGCACCAACCAGCTCTACCAGTGGTATCGAGCCCGGGTGATGCACTTCCTAGAGGCATTTGCCTTCTCACCAGTTGTGCTAGCCTCCAAGTGCATCCGTTTTTCATATGTGGACTTCATCCTTTGTACTACCAATGAAAGGCTTATTTGGCACGCTTGATAGGATAAGGTCTGATAGTATAAGATTTGATAATACAAAAGCCGATGAATTTTTAATGTTATACAGTGTTTGATGCAATGGTGTATAAGATATTATATTTTATTACATTATATAATATTATTGTGTATTTACAAATAATTCTAATTATACACAAAAATTAAATACAAATAAACAATATAATAAATTTGCGAAACACATGAAATTATAGATGAATTTTTCAAATACAAATGGATTTATAGACGGAACATGTCATCTATTATTCCCTCATTTATAAATGTTATAGACGGATTTATCTATCTATAGATTTACAAGTAGATTTTTCTATCTGCAATTGGCTCAAAAAAAAATATTGTAAAATTAGAACAAAATAATTAAAAAAATATGGAACTCCAATTCCATTGCCGACGCCTCCATCCATCGTTTATTAATCTTTCCAAATCAATCTCTCCAAACAAAAAAAGCGAAAACCAAAAGCAAAAAACCACCAATTTCTCCACTTCCTTCGCAATCCCTTCTGTCAATGTCGACTACCACCACCACTATGTCCTCTATTGTGCCACACCAGCTGCCATATGGTCATGCCTAAACCAAACAAAGCACCAATATTCCAAATTCACTCTCTTCAATCCTACACATTAAAAAGTAATAACTCAATGGAATCCACAAAAAAATGCAATAAGTTAAAAAAAAACTAAATAGATTTAAAGCTAGAGAACACTACCATGATCACAGTGGCACAAATCGTTTACAAAATGGAGGCTTCGATTACCTGCGGCAACCCAAATTAAAGAATGGTGGCGACAGAGGTGGTTTCATAACAAACAGAGAGAAGAGAATGAAGTGAAAATGGGAAATGGGGAAGAAGAAGAGGTCGTCACATATCTTTTCCCTAATTCGAACACTATAACAGCTTCAATGGAATGATGCATTTTAATTTCTTTTGTTACATATGGATTTTTCTATCTGTCATGCATGCATTAAATATGTGCCTTGAATTTAAAATTACAAACAGATTTTTCTGTTTGTAATATATTGGATTTATTTTAGATCAATAAATCAAATAAAAATCCATCTATATGTTTTGGAAAAGAAAAAAAAATTAGAATATGTATGTAATTTTCATCTGTAACAATTACGTGGCATGTAGTGCGAAGTTGCGCTAACATTTATAGATGGATTTACAGACGGATTATGTAACTTTGACTAAAGGAAAAAAAATCTTAGTTTTTACTTTCCTGCTTGTAAATCTGTCTATAACAGAATCAGAACAAAACTCGTCTAGATTTTCAGTTTGTGTCCTACACGTTTCTAGTAGTAAAGATAATATTTTTATTAATTATTTAAATATATTTTAACGATATATAATATATTATTGGTTTACAAATAACTCTAACAATAAAAAAATATTGCATGAAAATAAAATAATAATTTTTATTAATCATTTAATAATAATTTCTAAAAGTCTATATTATCATTTAAAATTTTAATTTATCTCCAATGTTATTATATTATTTATTTTTATATTAAATATTATTTTTTATTCATTTAAATATTTATTGATTATTGAATATTTAATTATTTTACTTAATATTATTGATCTTACTTAATAACTATTTTATTTATTGTATTATTTATTTATTATTATTTACTTGAATAAGGAAAACAAACCTTATACATTAAAAGTTAACCAAGCCTTACCCTATCTCTCTAACCTTGATAAAGTTATCCATCATTTTAATATAAAAGATGGATTTGAAGGATAAACTTATATAATGCAACATTCACACCATACAATTGATAAAGCCATTATATATTATATTAGTTTATCATATCATACCTTAAACAAAGTATCAAATGGGCCCAAAGAAAAGGTATAATTGTTAATTTTAAGTGCAACTATTCAACAAGAAATAATACATGTATATATTATTGATTATTAATTAATATGAATATTAGTATCAATTAAAGGTAATATTATATATGAATTAGAAATTGAAAAGGGATACATACATGAATTTGGAAATTAAATATGTAAACATGTGGTGGTACACTAAGGCAATAAGTAGGATAGTTGACATGGCATCATTTAAATTATTGGCACAATATTAAAATCATTTGAAAAAATATATATTTCTTAAAATCGAGTGTATCAACTCAAACACATATCTATTTAATGATTTTGTTAAATTAAATAGGATGCTAAATTGAATAAAGGACACATGCTATCCTTCAAGTCAATTGGATTAAATTCTAACATTTTATTTATATGGGTATACATATTTATGGAGATTAATTTGATACACGGTCAACATAAAGAGTTTTGTATATACATTATGAAGTGTTTGATACATTTGTTATATGCATCAAATCCAATGTAAAAAAAAAAAAAAAAAAAACCCTTTTTGAATGTATGCAGACAAGAACTATTTACTTATATGCGCATGGCATACCACTTTCCATCTTGCATATTAATATTATCATGCACTCGGAAATCCAACTCCAGAGAAACCCCTCTGCAGGGATAAAAGAATTCTAGAAACTGATGCAGCAACTTGTTTTTTGTCCATTGGCTATGTACAATTGAGTCCAATAACATATAAATTGGCCTATTTGTCACGTGAATCATTGCAATTAGAAAATGAAATAAGATTCAAGCATTGGTCCATACCCCTTATGACTTATAAATTTGCAAGGAACAGTTTTTTGGAACTCCATGTATGTGCAACAGTGCAAGAATTGTATACACTATACAGGCAGTGCTGTAAGCTCCACATGCAGCTGATAGAATGAAGGTGCAATTGGCAACTGGAACTAGACCTAATAGTTTAAACTGGAATATAGATCTTGAAGAGCAGCGTACAACGGCTCAGCAGCCTTTGGCCTGTCCACCAGCCCTAATAGAATGTCAGATGTAGTGAGATAAGGATCACCAAAAAACCGTGAATTGGCATCCATCCTGGTTGCCACTACATTCCCTTCCAATGACACTCCAACAAATGCACCTACAGTTGGGAAACATACAGTGACAGCTATTGGTCAACCATCAATCACGGGAATATTTTAAAAAAAAAAAAGGAAGAAAAAAATATCTAAGTTAGAGTAACTGTCTATGTTTCTCTGCAAGCAAAAAATATATAATCATGCAATAAGTGAATCTTGCACCACAAATATTCTTGATATTTTCATTCAAAAGAAGTTCCAGAGATATCTAACAAAGCATTACAACCTACCTTTACTGCAACTGTAAGTATAACACATGCAAGAACCTCTGTCACCAGCACGAAGATCTGCCTCAACCACTCTTCCAAGAGGCCCAGCTGCAGCACTGCAACCAGCACCAAGAGAAAAATGCATGCGACTGCAGAAGGTCTTCACAGCTTTCATATCACGAAGTACAATTATAAAATCCATAAGCTCACCACCAATCTGGGAATATAGGATGAGCATAAATTCATCAGTCAAACAAGAAATCATAAGCAAGACACCAAATGGTCATGCATGCCTCAAGAGTTTTGATATGCTCCACTGACTTCTTATTGTAATGGAATTGCTTAGTTAGACCATGGTTACCAACAATGCAAAAGTGGCATGCATAATAAATGAAATTATAGACAAGTACTATTCTTTCTCCTTCAGTTTCAATTCAACCAAAATCATAAGCATAATATGCATATCATCATTACCTGAGCACCCCATCCTAAACCCAGGGAGAATATAGCTGATGGTGCTGACCAGGATCCATCTGATCTTCGAGCAACAACCAAACCAGTACCTAGTTTGTAGGAAAGCAGTGCACCAGCTTTGGCAACTGTTAAAATTGCTAGACCTTTGGCTCCTGTAAGAATGGCTAAAGGAATGGACCTCTCAGGATTAGATCTGGCCACCTGTCCACTCAAAAAGTTATTACACATAAAAGCATTACACATACTTATATCTAGCAGCTTCATGCAGACATTAGTAAAGCAGAAAATGCAGAGATAACCATTCTACTTTGTTCAGATACGTCAATAAATGCAATTACTTGTTGGCACCTAATAGCACTAGCAACCACGCAGTCAAATACATCATAGAAGCAGTAATATATAAGACAAAAAGTCACTTAGACAATGCAAAGTAAAATTCTTGGAAAAGAAAAAGGAACAGACCTGGCAATAGCTTCTCAAAGTACTAGATGACTTATATATCTCATGCTCCATAGACAAACCAATAGGAAGATTAAGCCACCCTCTAGCACAAGTCCAATCCATTACATCATGCTTTGCTACCTGCACAGCATTGCTTATGGTGTTGATAAGAACACCCTGCAAAGGATCAAGCCTATCATAGCAGGCATCACACACCCTCTGTGGATTCCGTTCCCTGAACCTAACAGGCAACAAACACCGACCCTTCGTACACACCCGACAGAAAATCCCTCCACAAAACCGGCAATGATGCCTTCCACGGGTAAGTGCAGTAAACGGAGCAGTACACTGCATACAAACAGTAGTAGAACTATCAGGGAGCCACTCAGGGGGCTCAGCCTCCAGCACCTCTCTATAGGCACTATAATCTATGCCAGTCAGCTCAAAGAGCGGTGGAGCACTCGGCGTGTACACCGAAGAGTGAAGGACGATATCTCCATTCTTTCCGGAGCCAAGAAACGACACATTTGAACCTGAACACTGCTGATTAGCAGCAATTCTCGGACTTTTGGTTCGTCCAGTCAAAATAGCAAAGACCCCAGCAAGCACATTCTTCAAGTTCACCTCTGGAGGCATGTTAGTAACAGAGGGTATGATACCACGTGAATCATCACTTGATTCATAACCTCCACCGAGTAAGTCTTCAGCATCATCAGAAGGGAATTGATACAAAGACTCTTTTTCATGTTTTGAAGGCTTTGGCTCAGCCCATGTACACTCAAAAGAATGATCACCACCATCATAGTGGAATTGGGTATTCTTCTTTTCTATCTTTGAAGGCGAAGAGTACGTATATGTAACTCTATCATCAGAGGACACCATGTTTTGACAGAAGTTTGCATGTACTGAAAATAGCAAATTAGCAATTCCAAACCCCAATTTACAAGTTTTGGTGGAGAAAAAGGACCAAGAGGTAGCAAAATCAAGAAAGCAAATATCTACAATAAGAATAAAATAAAATAAAATTGAACCAGGTCATCCAAAAAGTTTAGTGGAAACCTAATTGAGCATGAAAAACGTACAGAAAATTGATTGGTGGCAACTAAACCGGAGAAAGATAACGAGAAAACACGATAAGCATGTAATCGAAGCCAGTTAGGGCTGCGAAATTCAAGATTTTCGGAAGGTAAACTACAAAGGGGACTGAGCAAGCGTGCGCATGATTGAGGAGAATTGCATGAACCAAATGATTAAAATAATAAATAAATGAAAGAAGAGGAAAAAAGAACAATTACTTGGAAGGGTCAAGTTGCGAAGCTTTATTCGGATGAAGAGGATTGGGAATGGTAATGAAGCTGCAAGGAGGAACCAAGGTGGGAAATTATCTCGGAATCGGATGGATTTTTCGATGAGCTAACGGTAAAGACCGCTTGACTCGCTGCAGGTGATAAAATAAAATAAAGTGAAATGTTCGTCTATCCTCTTACGGCATAGTATACGACGTCGTTAAGGTCGATGGCGGCAAATTTCTCTGCCACCTGTGTTTTTATCAACTAAAAGCGCATGCAACACGCCCTTGATAAAATAAGAGTTAATAGTATAATATTTGATGTAATGTTGTTGGGTGTATTATTATAAAAAATATTATATTTTATAGTATTATAATTTATTTATAAATAATTCTAAAAATATAAATAAGTATTAAATATAATAATAAAAATAAAAATTTATTAATTATTTAAAAATAATTTTCAACTTGTATATGTATATAAAAATTTATGAAAATTTAATTTACATTAAATTTTATTATTTATTTCAGTATTTCATCACCATCTAGTATTTCAATAAATCATATGAATATTAAATATACTCATTTATATATTTTAATATTTTCTATTTTTAACCGCAATTATTTGAATTTTAAACATCTCTTATGCATTGAAAATATGGATAACTTAATCAATCCAACAAAGAAGAGATACTTCATGATTAGCTTTAAAATTTTAAGATTTATTTTCTATATTTGATCAAATATAATAAATAAATAATAGAAAATAACATAAAATAATAAATATTTTGAATAAATAATAATTAAATCAAAAAATAAAATAAATAAAAGAATAACATATTTAATAATAAATAAAAATTTAAATAAATAATAAAAAATATTTAATATAATAATGAATTATAAATTATATACTAGTAAAATATATATACCATGTTATAAAAGGAATTAAGGTTTGGTAGCTGTTTTTGGTATCTCCTTACTATATTGAACCTTTTTTTCAAGTCCATGAACATATGGCTTATATCATTTATAAGAAAATAAAAATAAAAAATAAATAAATAATAGCTATGAAATTCTATTAAGTAATCATCATAAACCTATAACCTATATTCTTTACACCTTTTCTATTATTCCACGAAAAGAAAGTTGCATTTTTTGTTAAACTGTAAATGCATCTTGAGAGATATGAAGTGCCTATTAAGGGACTAATATAAATAAATAATAAATAACATGTGATATATAAAAATATATAAAGGTATGGACTAATAATATTAATTTAATATTTATTACAAAATAAAAATAAAAATAATTATGATAAAAATGCTAGAAAAATATTAATCGACCCTGGTAAAAAATAGTAAACCAAGCTTTAGATTGCTATGTGTTGGATGCATAGTAGCTAAAATCACTATTGCCCAAACGTGTCATGCTTTGAATCAAGCATCCTTACAGTACATCCTTGTAGCCCACAATTGGTGGCACAAAATATTAAATTATTAGAACACCTCATGCTGTTATACGTTAATAAGTAGACTAGCTGCATGAAGAGTACTTCAAATGTAGGTTTTTATATTTTATTGCTTTCTGATGCCTATAAAAGGCAGTGTATGTATCATGTTTACTATAACATCTCATCAAGTTATCAATTTAAGAATTTTTTCTTCCATTTATTATATGTGTTGTGTTATATTTATGAGAGGAAAAATATTTAGTGTGTTATTTTTAGTGAGTTATCAAATTTGTATCAGAGCTGGTTAAATCCAGCACCAATTTATTTAAAGAGTGTGTGAGGAGCAAGAGTTTTCTCAAATAGTTAGTGTTATTATGACAAACAATTATAATATTATTTGGTCAGGTCCCAAATTATATGGGAAATTAGATTACAGTTACTGAAAAATTTTGATGGCAACTCACTTAAAGGCTAACAATATTTGGAGCCTTGTAAATTCAGGTTTGCAAGAAAGAGCCAATGAAGCTGCCCAAAAGAGAAATCAATTGGCACTGTCACATTCATCAAGGAGTAGTTTATTTGGTGTGTTGACAAAATTGCTAATGCCAAAACCGCCAAAGAAGCTTAGGACATTTTAAAGTTGTCTTATAAAGTTGTAGAGAGGGCACAAAAATCAAAATTGCAATCCTTATGCAGAGAATATGAGAGGTATGAAATGACTTGCTCAGAAATTGTTAAGCAATATTTTTCTCATGTTACTGACCTTGTTAATAAGATGAGAGTTTATGGAGATAAGATTTCAAATAGTACAGTGATAGAGAAAATTCTATACACCATGCCGATGAAATTTGATCATATGGTGCTACAATATTGGAGTCACATGATACAGATAAAATGACAATTGTAGAATTGTAAGGCAGCATAGAAAGCCATGTCAGCAGAATTTTGGAGAAGACAGAAAAAACAACCGAAGAAGCCCAAAAGAGCTAGGTGAGTCTAAATAATGATGCTAAATCAAGCTATGATGGAGAAGAAGGAGGTCAAGGTTGTAGGTTAAGGTGTGCACGAGAAAGGAGGTTGAATCGTACATTGAATCCTTTTTGCGTTTTCTGAATCATTTGAAAATAGTTACTATCAAGTATAAAACTTGAAGTGCAATGGAAATGGTTAGTAGCTTTAGAAAATAGATTTCTGAACTTTATTAAATAAAACATTCATGGATAACATAAAACAAGAAGAATATACAAGACTGAGAGTAAGAGAATAATGCAACAAAGATAGATAAAAGAGATTAGAGAGAAAAAGAAAGGACACAAAAGATTTTATACTGTTTCGACCAATCTGCCTACATCCAGTACTTAACAACCGTTGAGATTTCACTATAACAACAACTTTCTCAACCTAAGAAAGTAATGATGAATAGTTTTTACATTAGCCTTCCTAAGCTATCATCCATAGGTCTCAGAAATCACCTATAGCCAAGGATTTTGAGTAGTTCTGTACTAACCTCTCTAAGTTAACATGAGTAGTATTGTACTAGCTTTTCTAAGCTAACACAAGTAGTCTTGTACTAGCCTCTCTAAGCTAACTCGTGATCAGTAGCCACCCCTACTGTCACGTTAAAAGTAGTCTTGACACTGACCTCTCCAAGCCAAACCATGAGCAATAGCAACCTCTACTGACATGCTGAAAGTAGTCTTTCCCCAGCCTCTCGAAGCTGCAAGTAGTCTTGACTCTAGTTTCTCCAAGCCAAATCGTGAATAGTAGCAACCTCTACTAATACGTTGAATGTAGTCTTTCTCCAGCCTCTCTGGCTGTAAGTAGTCTTGGCACTGGCCTCTCTAAGCCGAACCATGATCAGCAAGAACACTTTACTGTCATGTTGCAAGTAGTTTTACCTTAGCCTCTCTAAGCTATGTTTCACATTAATCACTAACGGATCAAGGATACAAAGGTTTGTGTTTAGGCTGCAACTCAAACTAACCTACACTCAAGTTTCCTTAACGTGTACATGAAAAGTTCCTGGAAAAACTTGAATGACTTCCTTCATCTACTTCTTCCATAGAAAGAGCATAAATCTAACTAAAATAATAGAAGGAAGATTTTTCATTAAGCTTCAAGGATAAAACTGATTACATATTAATGAGTGAATATTCCAGGAAATGAGAAGAGATTTTTGCAGAGTTTTCTCTCTTAAATCTTCAAATCTCTCGTCTGTCTTCAAACTTAGTATCTCTTTTTATAATGGTCTTTCTTTGTGACCGTTGCCATGGATCAGTTCCTCAAGTGACACGTGTTCAGCATCAGTTGTGTCTTGAAAAGAACAGTTAGAAGGGAGGTTGATAGAACTGTCATATTAGTTCCAGAAGTCGTTGTATGAGCTTTCTGATCCTCCATCAAAAACTACTTTCTATTTTCTGAGTAAGCTTTCTGAACTCCTTCTTCATGAAGCCAGAGTAGTTAATCAATGAGGTAGAAGAGATGACATACCAGTTTGAAACTAGGTTTGACTTGATTATTTGAAATTCAAATTTCAAATTTCTCTCATTTTCCTGCAGCATTCTTTGCTCCACTCTCAGGTGAGCTTTCTGAAGTATGCAATCAGTTCTTTGAAGAGTTTTTTCACTTATTGATCTTTAATCAAATCTGCTTTGTTGAATACATCTTTGCGATTGTGATGATTGAAGATTAAGTAACACGTTGCATATGGACATATTGTGATTTCTTCACCTTGAGAGTACTTTCTGATGTCCTGTGCTACTTTCTAAAGTCTCTTCCGTGGTTTCTTATGTCATTGCAATCCACCTATGATCATTAGCTATCAAAAGCTTGGATAAGGATATAAATTCACTTCTATTACATAACAAATCTCGTAACATGTTTACACATGCATAGTAAAATATATATACTCATTAGCCTTGTTCTTGCTAAATGATAGATATCTGTTATAATCTTATAAGAAACTCAAGTGAAACATCAGTCATTCTTCAAAGTATTTTCTTTGAATTGGTTTTGTTGTCATTCAAAACACATGAACGCATAGGGTTCTGGAGCTAACAGAGGCTACAATAATAGAGGCAGAGGCAGAGGCAGAGGAGGTTTCAGAGGAAGAGGTCATGGCAGTAACCATCGTCAAGGAAGAGGCAACAGTTTCAGATCACCTGAATAAGGAAGAGGTGGAAATAATTTTGGGTCTGCGAGTCGAGAAAGAGGAAGAAATAACTACTACCAGGAAAGAACAAATTTCAATTGCTTCCACTGCAGGAAATTTAGTCACAAAGCTGCAGATTGTAGATTCAAGCAGATGAGTCAAAATAATTTTAACAATCAAGCTAATGTTGCTGAAAGCCAAAGCCAAGAAATTGGTGAGATTTCTAATCCACAAAGTCTTTTTCAAAAGATAAAATATAGTATTTGGATACTGGCTGTAGCAATCATATATGTAGCAAAAAGGAATTATTCTCTTCACTTGGTGAGTCAGTTAAGTCATCTATTACATTTGGAAACAATTCAAATATTCCTATTTTGGGAAAATGTCAGATAGAAATCAAATTGAAAGATGGCTTTCACAATTTCATTTCAATGTGTTTTATGCTCCTCGATTTTACCACAATTGATTGAGTATTAGACAGTTGTTAGAGAATGGCTATAACATTCAGATTTATCATGGTTACTGCACGATATTTGATAAGGATAGAAGGTTTATTGCAAAGGTAAAAATGACTTTAAATAGACTTTTTCCATTGAAAATATAGCATGAAATTTTTCTACTTGAGTTTTATTATACTTGATGATAATTGGCTATGGCATATGCGATTTGGGCGCTTTCACTTTTCTGGATTGAATTATCTGCCAAGAAAAGAACTTGTTTCTAGTTTGCCAATTGTTGAAATTCCTAATTGTGTCTGTGAGACTTGTCAACTGGGAAAAGAACACAGAGATTCATTTTTTATTGGAAAACCCTGAAGAGTAAAGAAGTTATTGGATATTATGCACTCAGATCTGTGTATTGTTGATGTACCAACTTATGGTGGTAGTAAGTATTTTATCACCTTTATTGATAATTTAATAGGAAAACATGGGTATATTTTCTAAAATAGAAATTAGAAACTTGTGATGCCTTTAAGTCATTTAAGGCATTTGTAAAGAAACAAAGTGGCTGTAAAATCAAAATTTTCAGAACAAATAGAGGACAAGAGTATCTTGCATGTGCAAATTTCTTTGAGCAACATGGAATTCAACATTAGTCCCCAACTAGATACACTCCCCAGCAGAATAGAGTATCTTGCATGTGCAAATTTCTTATCGCATGTCTTTATATTGATGATTTGATTTTCACTGGCAATAATTTGAAGATAATTACAGAATTCAAGGAGGTAATGAAGAAACATTTTGAAATGACTAATCTAGGCTTGATGTCCTATTTTCTTGGCATTGAAGTCGCTCAAAAAGAGGATAAGATTTTTATTTCTCAAAAGAAATATGCTAATGACATTTTGAGAAAATTCCAGATAGAAAATTCAAAGCCAATTGCTACTCCAGTTGAAGAAAAATTGAAGCTGATGAAAGAAGATAAAGGAAAAACTATCAATCCTATATATTTCAAGAGCTTGATTGGAAGCCTGAGATACTTGACAGCAACTAGGCCAAACATAGTCTTTGGAGTTGGTTTACTCGGCCGATTTATGAAGAAGCCTCATGCCTGTCATCTGCAAACAACAAAATGAATTTTTCGATATATCAAAGGTACCCTGAATGATGGAATATTTTATAAAAATACTGATGATGTGAAACTTGTTAGATATATACATAGTGATTGGACAGGTGACATAGAGACAAGGAAAAGCACTTCAGGTACATTTTTCATCTTGGGTCAGGTGCAGTGTCATGATCATCAAAGAAACAACCTGTTATTGGACTGTCTATAATAGAAACAGAATACATAGCAGCCGCAAGTTGTGCTACATAGGCAATATGGCTAAGAAAAATTCTTGAAGTTTTAAGCTAGAAGCAAAGCTCTCCCACAATGATATTATGTGACAACAAATCAGCAATTGCACTTTGCAAAAATCCGGTGTTCCATGGAAGATTCAAGCACATTGATATTTGATTCCACAAGATTCAAAAATTCATTATTGATAAAGAAATACTAATTGATTGTTGTCTTGCTGGAGATCAAGTTGCGGATATTTTTACAAAGCCATTGAAGTTTGAGTTGTTTTATAAGTTGAAGAAGATGCTTGGAGTAATTAATTCTACAAGCTCGGTTTAAGGGAAGCAATGTTAAAAAATATTAAACCAAGCTTTAGATTGCTATGTGTTGAATGCATAGTAGCTAAAATCACTGTTGCCCAAATGTGTCATGCTTTGATTAAGCATCCTTATGGCACATCCTTGTAGCCCACAATTGGTGACACAAAATATTAAATTATTAGAACACCTCTTGTTGTTATACGATAATGAGTAGACTAGCTACATGAAGAGTACTTCAAGTGTGGGCTTTTATATTTTATTGCTTTTTGAAGCCTATAAAAGGCAATGTATGTATTATGTTCAATATAATATCTCATCAAATTATCAGTTTAAGAATTTTCTCTTCCATTTATTATATGTGTTGTGTTATGTATGTGAGAAAAAAATATTAAATGTATTATTTTTAGTGAGTTTCTGGTGTCAGACCCAATTGAAACACAGTTCCGTCACCATTTGTTCGGAGGAAGAACCGAAAATTGGAGAAAATCAAAAGTAAAGGTTAAAGAACTAAAGGGATAAGTGACAAAAGCTGGGTTCCCACCATTGATAATTTTTAAAGTGGCTTAAGTTTCATATCCCTTGACGTGATGTTCATGAAATTCCTCTCAAGAGGCTCAATAAGAGGATTCAAGATTCACTTTAGACTTCACAAAACCTATTGATATAATTTCACCTTTTAGCATGTGTTATATCATCTCATATGTCGAGCATATATATATATTTGCAATTGCTTTAGCCAAAATTACAATATATTCAAACACACAATCATAATATTTTCAACTACTCAATTAATTTAGATATCATGCTGGCCAAGCCAAGCACAATGAACTCTATTTTTATAGTGGATCTAGCCACACAAGTCTACTTGGATAATTCTAAGCCATAAAATCACCGCCTAGTAATATCTTATTTCCAAACAACCATGGGGATTATTTTGTCATAGTGTTGAAGTCCACCAAGGTACAGCAAGCCCTTCTAGCATGGCCAGGAAAACAAGAAGTTAAAGGTTTTATCACGTATAACCCAAAAGAAAAGATAGAAGAGGTATAATCTAGCCAAAGAAGAATTAGGAGAAGGAGAAGAGAAAAAAAATTGAGGTACAAAACGAAGTTCTCTAATGTGTATTATGAAATCATTTTTAAATAGACAAAAATAAAACATCAATATTTAATATAAAAAAGATTAAATGAGGTAATAAAGCATTTAGTTTTGGTTGTTTTTAATTAAGTACAAAAAACACCTGAGAAAAATATCCTTCATGAACCTTATGAAATATAATTTAGACTTTACAGTAACTAGTTGGGTCCAATCGAGTCTCAAATACTGACAGTTTAATTTAAACTAAATAAATCTATCAAATTGTTATATATTGGAAGTGGTTTAGTATATACTAATTTTGAACTTATTTGTTCATGTCGCACCTGAGAAAAATATCCTTCATGAACCTTAATATAATTTAGACTTTACAGTAACTAGTTGGGTCCAATTGAGTCTCAAATACTGACAGTTTAATTTAAACTAAATAAATCTATCAAATTGTTATATATTGAAAGTGGTTTAGTATATACTAATTTTGAACTTATTTGTTTATGTCGCAAACAATTTTATAAGTAGAACATAATCCAACCTTTTGCATATTTATTTAAAATAAAATTTTGAAAAATCATTACATTAATTGGGATGACGAGAATTCATGGTTGGGTATAGCTGAACTTCCTAGGAAATATCAGAGTTTGGTATACCCTAAGTATAATAAACACTTTATAGATGTAAGTGGAAATATGTCAAAATTTATGGAGAGCAACAGATAAATAAAATATATGAATAGTATTTTATGATGGGATCCACTTGTCATTATATATTCACATCAATAAAAATAGATCAATAGAACTGCATATAAAATTTTAGTGTGGAAAACTCTCCTGTAATTTTGAGGAAAAAATCACAGGTCAAAATTCAAAAAATATTTCATTATATTTAAAAAGTAATTATAATATAGTATATCCCCCAATGAGACTCTCTTTTACTATAATTTGAAGTATTATAAAAACCTAGAGAATATATCTAAAACCCTTAGTGTATACTCATACTATATTTTTAAAATTTTCTTACATACACTCTCTATTTTCTCTCATAATCTGAAGCTAGCACTATTTCTTCTATTATAGCTGAATAAATTGTTTTTCAGCTCTGGATGGGATCTCCATTGTCTGGCCTTCCTCTATTTGCAGAAGGCCAGCACCGTGTGAATTAAATGCACTTCCATCGTCCCAACCATAAAATTTGCTTTCAGTGGATTATATTTGCTGCAATTTGCAAGCTTCCTTTGCTGACTTATGGCAAAATATATGCCACCATTACCGATAGTATTTAGTTAGGGGTCCAATTTTTAACAATGTATATAAAAAAGATCTCATAGCTAGAGACAAAACTCATATCTATGAGTTTTACGTTTTGAGAAAATTAGTCACCGCTTATGTTTATACCCTAGATTCATCTAAAAATACAAATACACGTATCGCAATTTTCGCCTCTCTTTACCTTGGTTGGAAACTACAAAGTGATTTGTCGACTTTTAAATTTTGATGGATGCTTGTCTTACATAGGAAATTATTGAAGGATTGTCGCATTCAAAGCATGTTGCATTGTCTCCGCACTGAAGGGACATATATCTATAATATCTACGGAAGTTGCGCTGACGATGAGAATGTTATTTAATGCACAATTAGAAGTAGTTCAATATACCCTTTGTTCGTTTTACTTTATCTATCAATTTTTTTATTTTTTATTTTTTGAAATATCTGTCCAATTGTAATAACAATAGAGCATTCATTAGTTGCTTTAAAAAGCTCTCTTTAAAGCATTCGTTAGCAAAATCCAAGTTAAAATACGTTTTTATTCTCTTTGGAAATTATTGAATTAAAATATAGATACTGAATTAAAAATGAATGTAATATATGAAAACTAGACATATATAATTTTATCTTTTTTTTACCTGCTACGCATTTTTAATTTAATCTTTTTTTTATGAACCAAAAGTATGAATGACTAATTTTTTTGAAAGCATTTCACGAAGTGGAGTGCCACAGTAAACATTTTCAATTTAATTCTTATTGCTTTTGGTCATGAAACATTTTCCATTTAATTCTTACACATAAGGCATCACACTTATTTTAATTTGATTCTTATATTTACAGCAGTATTATGCTAAGTTTTTTATACGAGTTAATAACTTAATATACATCTTGGTCTTTGAAAAAAAAAAATCGTGGATTCACAATTTAGCCTCACAAAAATTTCAATAGCATTTTGATCTCTAACATTTATTATGTAATAACAAGTTAACTACTCTATTCAAACCTGTTATCTAGCAAATTCTGATAACATGATCGTTTATTATTCATATGATGATTTCATCTTTTTCTTAATTCGAGATTTGAAAGACCAAATTTTGGACATTTATCAATCTCAGAAGATGAAAACCATCAGTTCCATTAAGCTAATGAATCCTTACCTAGAGAGACAAAATTTATAGTGACAGACTTTAGAGAACAAAATGCTAAGAAATTTCTTTGAAGGGACTAAAATTATTATTCCGCGATACTTTCAACTACTTTCAACTAATAACATGTATATTAATTCTTCCCTTATTACAACGCAACACCGACAGTGACTAAATTAAAAATATATACTGAATCAATTTTTCATTTTCGTAAGAACCAATAAGCATCGCGAATAATATTAGGGACCAAGGCAGGAGTACCATATTATATAAGTAATATATACACAGCTAAAACGCTTGATACTTTTGCTGGATGCATTGATTTCATCGCCCGTGAATCATGGCAAAACTGCTTTATAAAAACGCCATAAGAAGATAGTAGATTAATGAGTAAGCCCTCAAGATGGCAAAGCTAAGTTCTCCTTTGGTTTGCATAATCTTAATTCAGTTCATTGCTTCATTTAGTTTCAGCGCATCCCAGAGTCTCATAAACGAGACTAGTACCAGTAGCACTACTAACACCGAAGCCTTTTTCATCTTTGGCGATTCAACAGTAGATTCTGGCAACAACAACTACATAGATACCGTTCCTGAGAACAAAGCAGATTACAAGCCATACGGCCAAAATGGGTTTTTTGGAGAGTCCACAGGACGATTCTCAGATGGCCGTGTTATTGTGGATTTTATAGGTATGCGTGTCCATTCTGTTTTTTCTTTTCGAAAATTGAACATCTAATTCAATTAGCATTGGTTCAAAAGAGACAGTGAAACAGGTTTGCAGCATTCACAATCTAATATAACATATAATGTTGGTTACTTCATAAGTTCTGTTTTTGTTGCTTTAATTTTTTTACGTTCCTGAAGCCAATATGCTTTGTCCTCGGTTTCTGCTACTGCTAAGCTTTTGTTGCTTGCTGATGCAGCTGAATATGCAAAGCTGCCACTGCTTCCTCCATTTTTACAGCCACGTGCTGATTATAGCAACGGTGTGAACTTCGCTTCTGGTGGTGCTGGCGTTCTTTCTGAAACCAATCAGGGAATGGTAAATTTGTGAATACATAGGATAAGCATGTTATATTTGGTTTAATTGCTATCTTGTATGTTCATTCATTGTCAATTATTACATTGACTTTTCCCACTTGTATATTTATGTGACTCGAGGGGCAGACTTCTGAAAAACCTGATGACAAATTTCTGTTTATATAGGTGATTGATCTGCCAACACAAATAAGCCATTTTGAAGAAGTGAGAAAATCACTGGCAGAAAAGCTTGGAGAGAAGAAGGCGAAGGAGTTGATTTCGGAAGCAATTTATTTCATTAGCATAGGAAGCAACGATTACATGGGTGGTTATCTGGGTAACCCAAAAATGCAACAAAGCTACAATCCTGAACAATATGTGGGGATGGTTATTGGGAACTTTACACAAGCAATCCAAGTAAGCCTAATTAGCCGCAAGATTGAAGTTGACTAAATAAATCCAAAGTGATGAGATTTCTTAGTAAGAAAAAAAATAGAATATTAACAATATTAAGTTAAAAATTTCGTTTTTTCAGGCTCTGTATGAGAAAGGGGCTAGGAAGTTTGGGTTTTTGAGTTTGGCTCCTCTGGGTTGCTTGCCAGCCCTCAGAGCTCTAAACCCTGAAGCCAGCAAAGGGGGTTGTTTTGAAGCAGCTTCTGCTCTTTCTCTCGCACATAATCATGCTCTAAGTAATGTTCTCACGAGCCTCCACCAGATCCTTAAAGGGTTCAAATATTCTAACTCTAATTTCTATGATTGGCTTCAGGATAGAATAAACAACCCCACTAATTATGGTATGTCTATTGCAATTTGCAATCAACTAATTTCCCTATCATTCACTGTATAGTGTAAAATAAAATTACACAACAAATACACATCACAAACCTTATCACCATAGATGTGATATGTAATTCCTACTCATCTCACTCACTTATCACATTCAATAATAATAAAATGTATGGTGTATATTTGTTATGTAATTTTATTGAACAACAAACATTATCTATCACTATATTATATGTATAACAAATCAAATTTTGGTTTCAATTGAAGGTTTTAAGGATGGAATCAATGCTTGCTGTGGAAGTGGGCCATACGGGGGCGTCTTCACTTGTGGAACCAAGAAAGAAAGAGATTACGACTTATGTGACAACTCTGGCGAGTATGTCTGGTGGGATTCTTTCCACCCAACAGAGAAGATCCACGAGCAATTTGCTAAGGCTTTATGGAATGGACCACCTTCCTCGGTAGGACCGTATAATTTAGAGAGCCTCTTCTCCAACAATGAGATCAGCCTCACTATTGCTAATGTAGTTGACGATCCAGAAAATGAGCAAGGACAATTTCACTATTGAAACTTACTCACAAAACGTAACAATAAAGTATCACAACAACACTGAGTATAGAAGTTCAAATTATGAGATAAATCTAAGGCACCGTTGGGCTAAAATTGAATGTAAGGACTAAATAAGGACAATTGCATGTTGTTATGCCCGTCTTGACTCTCACAAACTCCTTTTATACGGTGAAAGGCAAATTTTAAGGAAAATATCACTTACACCTCAAATTTGATTAAAGTGATAAATGGCATGAATTCTACTAAATAAATATTCTGATGTATATATGATTGCCCATACCATTTACGTAAGATCATAATTAAATATTTGTTTCATATTATTAATGTTTTTTTAATATTTAACACATTGGAGAGTTCTGTATTCATTTTGAGAATAAAAGAAAATCAATATGTTTGTTTTAAAAAACAAGACAACGCTATATCAAAATAAATTTTCTAATTGAAATAAAGAGAAATAGGATCAAATAAAAAAAAGGGTTTAATTCATCTGATGATCTCATAATTTCAACAAAATTTCAATTAGATTTCTACAATTTTAAAATTTGTAATCAAGTTCTTATAGTGAATAAAATTTTGTAATCAAGCTCTTGAACCTAACATCCATTGCAAAAACATGGAATTAACTAAAATATTCTTTGATTTCATCTATTGCGTATGTCTTTATGGATTGGCTTAAACCCTTGAAAGATTAAAAACTTAATAATGTTGTTTAACTATCTTCAAAACTCAGTATGATAATTTTTTATTATTTTATTATTGGAAAAGAAATGAATTCAATTAAATCTAGAAAAAATATCAGTATGAAATTGTTACCACCTTGTTTAATCTTATATTTTTATAATGGTGATTAGATCTAGGATTTGATTATAACTTTTTAAACTACAATAACCTAATTAAAAATTTACTGAAATTATTGGGATTTATAGATGAATTAAACTAAAAGATTAAAAAGTTTAATTTTGATAAGGTAATAATGTAAAAATTATCATCCAATCAAATTATTTTATTAGCATGATTTTACAAGCAGTGTGTGAGACTTAACTACCTTTGCTAATATAATAATATATGATTGGATGACAACGTAAATTTTTTTCATATTATTAGTATATATAAATTCAACTTAAAATAAAAAGCGTCAATAGAAAAATGTTTATAACAAAATATCATGAACTTTTTTTGCAGAAAATTTAGGACAGTCCAATAGAAAAACTTACATTTAACTAACCATCCAAAGAAATGAGTAGGGATTTGAACTCAACCTATCATATACTAGACTTTGTCATACTGCATTTGATCAGCCCATTGGTATCATGAAACTTGTTTTTGAATACATTTTGACAAATTATATTATGACACTAAAAGTTTAAGGGTTTTCTAACTTATACCCTTAGACACTGGTTAATGATTCCAACAAAAATAAATTTATAAATTTTGTGATGCATCATCATCATCTGGAAAGATTAAAAACCACACATTTTCAATAAAAAGTTTCTATTATAAAATCTTTAATTAGTGCTCTTAATTAAGGTAATAGTTAGAAGAAAAACCGAAGTTTAATTCTGCGATTGCCTCAATGCATTGCATGTAACACATAAAAGTCAACGTTGTACGAACTATATTTCGTTTGTTTTCTGTTTTTCAGAAGCTATAGACGGTGGACTGATTGTCCGCCTTACTGTCCTATCATATAAAGAATCTCCAATTAAAATTCAAATAGAAATATTATTTTGATTTATATTTTGTGGGATATTATATCAATATACTCATATTTATTATTAAATGGGATATAAGACTCAAAATAAGTGACATTCAAATTCAATTTAATAGTAAATATAAGCGTATCGATATAATATCCCATAAAATATGATTTAAAATAATATTCCTCGAACCCAAACCGAAAACAAAAGAATACCGTAGGAGATGGTCCTGCAAACTATTCCACCTCTTCAGCTTGGCACTATTACAATGAGACCAGCGGAGTGGTTCTTGCATCCTGCTGTGTTCAGATGCTTGTGACAGATTTGCTTGGATTTTGCATCACTGTCTAGCTGGCCTTCGGATTTAACTTTGGATGACGATGTTATGGATTATCAAGCTGGAAAACAGTGGCAAAATAATAAATTTACTTAAATCCCTGTGATAAGAAGGAGTCTTGGATGTCTTGGTTTCGTTATTAATTTCATTGACTAGACGAAACAATCATTGAATTTTATGAATACATGATAAACAATTAAATAAACAAGTTTATTAGACTCTGAGATATTCTTAGCTACATGTAAGTCTCACATATTATTTTGTGTATACTAAAAATCAAATGGGTTCCCTCAAATTTATACATTCATCTATCGACCTCATTATCTTTTATGTGAATGTGTCAAAGAATATTTTTTTTAAAATTGTGATGATACAGGCATTTCGCTTTTGGAGGGTTTCTCTTATAATAAATTGTCATGTCAATTACGTAAAAGTATTCCGCAAATTTAACAAAAAGGTAATACTGAAATTTTTCCAATTTTCAGAGAGGTTAGCGTGTCAATTCAATACAATAAAGAGTCCGAAAAACAACTCAAAGCAAACAATATTATAATAATGTGCTGGCATGGCACACCAAAAAGTAATAAACCTTTTGTTTTGGGTGCACAAAAGTAAAGACGTGTTGAAGCCTGAAAAAAGGAAGCAAAACAATGCCATTAAGTATTTTCACTTCAAACCTTGGATTATCAGAAAACGAAAAAGAATTTAGAGCACCAAATTAAGTATCATATCTCATCTCAATAGAGAGAAGAAGACATGTTTTCAAAATTAAACTGAACAAGAGCGAATTAACTAATGGAAGAATTTCTTTTGTTGTTCATTCAACAAAATAAGGTATACTTAATTGCTTGTTGTTTAAAAATAAAAGGGACAATCATTCTCGAAATGTTTTCAATATAAAGAGGGCAATATGCCCGCAATTGATTAGAACACCATTACTGCCGTCCTAGGATACTTAAGTTGTCAATTTAAGATTTTTTTTCTCACAAATCAATTTAAATAATCTCATTATTACTGGAATATGGATATGGACTAGAGGATCTCTCTTTTTTATTCCTTTCCACTGGCAAACAAGGTTTAAAATGACACGTCTGTTCATATTACGTCCGTCGTTTAATAAAAAAAAAAAAGATTCATATCGTCAGAAAGAAAAATCAAATATAATAATACCAATTATTAGCGAACGATCTCCTAATCAAATCTACTCATCCACCCATAATTTTGTAATCTTATTTTATCTTATTATTATAAAATAAAAATAACTTCACCTCGTTATTTCAGATATTTTCCTCTGTTCGAAGTTTTTAATGTGTGGACGGAGCAGCAACCGAAATTGTGGCTTTGATTGTTCTTTGGATCTGAACACTTAGCTGTCAGAAAATCACAATTCTCAAAATTAAAAAATTACCAAAAATAAAATTACATATTACATATTTTAAAAAAAATAAATTGAATCAATAATTAGCTGTTGTTGTTCTTCTTCTTCCCGTTCCCGTGGCTAGCAACTTTTCCTTCTGGAACCTCCCAAACCAAACCTCCTCCTCCTCCTCCTCTTCTTCTTCTTCTTCTTCTTCTTCTTCTTCTTGTTCATTCCATTTCTCTGCTCGATCTCGTACTCGCTACCATATCGAAACGCTGCATTTAAAGTTCCCATTTCGAAAACACTCACTTTCTGATTCTCTCTGCATATTCTTCTTCATTACTATAAAAAGCCTGCAATTTTTTCGATCCAGTCTTCGCGGTGAGCTTGAGTGGGGATCAGAGGGTGGAGAATAGCTCCGGCAGCCTTAGACGGGGACGGAGGCTTAGGCAGTGACGGCGGGCGGCGGTTCTGGTTGGTACAGCTGGAATGGTCAAGAGACTTCGATAAATCGGTTATTTTGCAAAGAAGAATGCTGTATTTGAAGCAGCCTAGGGTTTTTGCGAGCCTGGGGCTATGTGATTGCGTCGAGAGTGGTTTCTTGCGTCGTTTTGGTTGTTTTCGCTGGTGTTAGTGTGGTGCTCGATTTTTTGGTGATTGATTTTTGTTTGGCGCGCTTTTTGCATGCGATTTTGATGGTTACCCTGAGCCAGAGGCTCGGGGGATCTGAATGATTGCGTCGAAGGAGAAAGCCATGGCGTCTTCGTCGGAGAATGAGGCTTCGTATCACTCATCTTCTTCTGCCTCTGAGGAACCACGTTCTCTTCCTCCTCCTCCTGCTCCTGAACATGCTTGTATCCAGAAGTTTATGCTCTATGAGACTCTATCGGTATGCAATTTTCATCTTCTTGTGGATGTTGTTTCCACTGTTTGCTGATTGCTATTCTAGTTTGTTTTCTTATTCTCTACTCTGTTCCTAGTGAGATCTCTCTGGTTTTGTCGTTATTTATCGTTTCATGCGAGCTTTTTTTTATTATATTTTTTGGAGCTAAATTTTAACATTTAACTCAACACGTTTGTTTTTGGTTTCCTTAGTGTATATTGCTTGTTCTGTACAGTAGAAACAGGTACGTCAGTAATTTTTTTTTCCTTCATCTGTTGCGTTTAATTGAGGTGAGGCCTAGTGGGCTAGTCGCTCTATTTAATTTTGGAAATGTAATTCTAAATGCTTATGGAAGAAATAGGGAGCTAGCTAGCCGTTCAATGCTTTGGCTTTCTCGTGTGATAGGCTACATGTTTTTAAACTTCCCTACCCTCACTAGTATATAGTAATTGTGTGTTTGGTTAGAAGCTAAAAATGGGTGAAAATATTCATGAAAGTGTTCCATATGTAAAATCCATATGTAATTTTACATATGAAACTTATCTATGGAAAATTTACCTAATTTTATCCCTCAACCAAATATACCCGATAGAAATAGTTTGGCAAAGTAGACAGAAGTAGTTAGCTCTGTGATTTTGTCAAATGAATTGATGAAGTTCTAATTCGTTTTCTACTTGAGTCTTTTATGTCTTTTTACCTTACCTATATGCATCTGAACTTAATTTTTAAGCCTTTGCATGCGAACTTCTATGCAGATGCTTATCTTAAAGTGGGATTTGCCCTAAACTTTGAAGGTGGATCTCATCTAGCCTCTGTTAGGCTTTACATGCTTGTTGAAAATTTGACAGTAGAATTATCCTGCCTCTGTCCCGTTTGAGAATTGTTGAGTTACATGAATGGACACTTTGTTGAACTCAGTGTTTATCATGCATTTATTTTGTTTAATTAGTTTTTGCCCTGTATATTTATTTTTAGATTTAAATGGTTTAACTGTAGATATGATTTACGATAGGACACAGTGGCATCATCTTATTCATGTAGCTGACCCCACTTTGTGGGATTAGGCTTTGTTGTTGTTGCTGTATTTATTTCTGTTTGAACTTTGGATATCCTATTGGAGGAATGTTAAATTTCCTGATTAGGCAATTTGTTGAAGTCAGTGTTTATCATGCGTTTATTCTATTTAATAAATTTTTACCTTGTGCTTTGTTTTTATGTCTATGCCACAGAACTTTTACATGATAGGAAGGGACAAGAGCAGGACATATTGGAGAGTGCTAAAGATTGGCCGTTTAGATCTTTCTGAACTAAATGTGTGTGAAGATTCCACCACATATACAGAAAGTGAGTGTTCTGATCTGTTGAGGCGCATTCACGAGGGGAACAAGTCCACTGGTGGACTTAAATTTGTCACAACCTGTTATGGGATTGTTGGTATGTAGATCCATGATGTCTTGTCATGCTGATTGTTGATAAATTATCAGTCCTTATCTTTATGAGTTATTCTGCATTTAGGTTTCATAAAATTTTTGGGGCCTTACTACATGCTGCTTATCACGAAAAGAAGGCAAATTGGTGCAATCTGTGGTCATACAGTATATGCTGTCTCAAAGAGTGAGATGATTCCACTACATAATTCTTCAGTTCAGTCTAACATAATTTATACTAAAAATGAAAACAGGTATTTACATACTTTCTTGTTACATACAATTTACATTTGTAGTTCTGAAGAAAAACTATCTGTTGTACTCTTAGCCCGGGGGATGCTCATCATATACTTGTTTGATTAAATCTTTGTTAAAATTGCATCCTTTCTGTTTTTTTGATATGCTTTCACTGCTCCCTTTTGGTTTGAACAAAATTTTTCTAAGCATAGATTTTTATTATTTTATTTCTTACAACATGGAGTTTGCAGATTGTTTAGATGTGAGAACCAATTTTGATCAGATTTTGTTCATAATGGAAGCATGCATGATTTAGAGTTGCTAGATGATTCTTATTTTTTATGGTTTCCACAATCTCTTAGTTTAGACACAATATCGTGGCCTTGTGTAAAATCTTACTGCTATAAATGTTGTCAGGTTTTGTATTAATTACACGTATTCTTTTCATTAACTTTTTAGATACAAGAAGCTCCTGTGCATGGTCGACCTTACAAAGGACTTCTTTTTCAGCTACTCATACGACATTATGTGTAGTCTTCAAAGGAACTTGTGTGAAAATGAGACAGGCTGTGTCCTTCATGAGACAATGTTTGTTTGGAATGAGTTTTTGACTCGAGATATTAGGAATGTCCTCCAGAATACTCTTTGGACAGTTGCTCTTGTGTATGGCTTTTTTAAGCAGGTGATTATATATGGCTCTCGAAACTATTTTAAGTGAATAATCCAATAAACTTCTCGCATTAACACCCCACAACTCACAGAAACAGTTAAAAACAAATTCAGCATTGTTTGTGTGTGTTTTTTAATGTATTTGTAATAATGGATGTTATTCTGATTTGTGTTATTGAATTATCAATAAAAGTATGCTCCATTTATTTGTTATTAGGCTTTGCATTTTTTCAATGCATTTAATGGATGGTATTCTGGTATATCTTATTTGAGTGACAATTAACATATGTTCCATTCATTTGTTATTAATGAATCACTTCTGTATGATATTGCTTCTGACATCATTTTTGGGCTAGATACTGTATTCATCAATTGAGTAGTCTTGTTAAGTATCTGCCTTATGTTCTATTCATCAATTAGGACACACTTACAATATCTGGTCGGGAGTTCATACTCACACTCATTGCAAGACGGTCTCGTCATTTTGCTGGCACTAGGTATGTAAGTTTCTTTGTATTTTCTTCTCAAACACAATACGTGCATTTTCGGAAGCATTCTAATGTATGTCATTTGACAATGTGATTTTGTGTTTAGTTGGTTATACTTATTACTTATAGATAGGTCAATTTAAAATTTGTCCTTGTTTCTCTATGAACTTGGCTAATAAGTAGCTCATCTGATGACTATATCTTTCTGCTAAGTGTGTGGTCCATATGCTCCGGTCATTTTTCTATTTTAATAATTGTTTTGAATTGTCACTATACCTTTAAAGTTTGAGCAATAATATATTTAAATGGTCCATGTGGTCCATGTGATTTGACTGATACTTTCACAACCATGGCTAACTTGAAAAATGGAATGATGGATGTGGAAGTAAGTCTTTAAAGCCAGATTAGCTATGAAGTGTATCAGGGGAAAAAATGTTGACTTATTGTTTGAATGGAAGGGAGAGGATAAATATAGGGTTTTTTATTGTACATCACTTTGACATTTCAAAATGATGTAAGGTATAAGAGATCTGGGGATAAACTTGTGGCACTCTAAGGAAAGTAGGGAGGAAAGTGTATTATGGAGATCTGCAGCATGGGTAAAGGGGTCTGTCCTCTGGTTAGAAACTAAAGAAAGTAGAACGAAGAGCTTCTATTATTGATAAAATCTGAACTAAGTGTATGAAGGCCAATAAAATCCATTATATAAGATAAATGATCTAAACAAAACCTATCTAAGGTATCTTGAATATAAAGAAACTGAAAGACATAAATTATAAAAAATTAAGGCAACTAGAGTTTGTGCAACAGTATCTGGTACAGTAATTCCTTCTTCATTTACTCATATCAGAGACATTACTTACCTATTCTTATAGTGTGTTCACGAATCTTGTTAAACCCTAATTACAAATTTGCTCACTACACCTGTGCCTGTGAGAGTATGTTCTGGGTAGCATAGATGATCCTTGGGTATCATGACAAACTTCCAAGAATTCTATTGCTTGCTCTTGATCTTTCCCTCATTATTCCTTTCTCCTTACTTTATAGAGGATCGGCATATGTTTCCGAAAGGGCTCATTCTTATTTGTTTTCTTATTTTGGTTCTCTTTGGCTCTCCCTTCTAATCTGTCTCTTTGGTTCTCTCTTCTCTGTTTTTCCATGTCTTTCCAAGGTCACTTCACCTAGTTGTTTAAAAGAAATATTTATTTTTGATATTTAATTTTAATTAAACTAAACTAGTTATACAGCATGCACTTGTAGTTGAATGCTGTCTCTACCTTTTGCTCTATTGTATATAATGGGGCCTAGGATTGGCTACTTCTGGAGAATTATTGTATGTCTGGGACTCTGGGTCCTATTGACTAAAGGCTATGTCATACTGTTTATTGTTTCACTTCCTTTCTCCAGTACAGCCTATTCTATTTTTTTTGAAAAAAAAGTGTTTATGGTTTTCTATGTCTAAATTCTGATATTTTTAATCTCTTTTGGCTAGTCTGATATAATAAAAACAGAAGCCTGGATAAGGAAAAAATAATAATAATGGCCAAAGACAAGTGAGGTAAATGTGAAAGTTGGTGCTGGGCATTGGAAATTGGAACTGAATTTGGAGCTAAGACCCAGTGCTTTCTTGATCATTTGATACACTTGTCATTGTTGCTGTGATCCAATAGAGTGAAGGATCAAATTCTGTTCAGTATGGCATTGTTAACTGCATTCACTCTGTCATTCTGGGATATTTTCTAGACTCTTTATTTGCTGTTTAGTTTTGTCAAAGAAGATACATAAAACAGGTTTGTCTATGATCCAACAATAATAACTGTCAAATATATGATCTAACAATAACAACTATCAAATATGGGAGGAAAGAGAACATTAGATTTACATTTGAAACTGATGAGGTTGTTCCATGAAGGATGGTGTCTGCATCATGTCCTTTTCTTTTTTTTTTGTGTTGCCCTATTCTGTTACTTAGCTGTACCAGCAGGGATAGACATCTAAGGATGCTGATGCTTTTGCAATCATCTTTTGTTCCTTTCAAATGCTCATACATGAGTTCTTTTCTTCCATTAAGGAAGTAAATACTTCAATGTCCTTCTTAGAAATTTACAGTCTGATTATTCAATAACATGAGTCTTCATAGTTCATGAACACTATTGGATTCATTACTTAAAATAGTTAGAGCCTGTCTAATGACCTTAGTGCTGAATTGAAAAGATATGGCACTGAATCATTTTGAGTGCATATCATTTCCTTAATGGTACCCCAGGTCATTATATTAAATTGTAACACTTTTAGCACTAAATATCTTCTCAAACAATTAATTTCACTTCTGAATTTTCATGAGACATCTTACTAAAAATTTTAGTGCTAAGCTTTCCATTTTTATCATTTTTGCCTGCTTTATTTTTCATTTTGGGTTTTTCATTCCATCAAATGTTACTCATATTTGCGATTGTAGGTATTTGAGACGAGGTGTTAATGAGAAGGGCAGAGTAGCTAATGATGTTGAGACTGAACAAATCGTGTTTGAGGGTCTTCCTGAAGGATTCCCAGTTCAAATAAGCTCTGTAGTCCAGAACAGGGGTTCAATCCCTCTTTTCTGGTCGCAGGAAACTTCACGTTTAAATCTCAAACCAGATATTATATGTATGCCTTCCCATGTCCTGGATATTGTAAAACTTGCAATGTTTCTGTCATCTTCTCTACTTTAATGAATGAGTAATCATATGTTTGCTTATGTGATTGTTCTTTGCCAGTGTCAAAGAAGGATCAGAATTACCAAGCCACTAGACTTCACTTCGAAAATCTTGTCAAAAGATATGGGAACCCGATAATAATTTTGAATTTAATCAAGGTAATTTATTCTTCTTTTGAAGCAAATGAACATATTTTCCCATATTTATTATATGTATTTAACTTCCTTAATATACAAATTATTGTAACTTTCTCAACATGTTATCTACAGAAGGATATTGATTTTTTTCATTTTTTTAATAAGAATCTTTAAGTGATTGATTTTGCATTTTATTTTACTAACAGACGCTTGAGAGGAAGCCTCGTGAGTCTATACTTCGTTCAGAGTTTGCTAATGCCATTGATATCATTAACAAAGATTTATCCGAGGAGAACAAGCTTAGGTTCCTTCATTGGGATCTGCACAGACATTTTCAGAGGTTAGTGTCTTTTATTATATAACTTTGTCCTCCTTAATTATATTACAAATTTGCTCTGAATAAGCTGATTCGAAGCTATGCTTTCTCATTTTCTACTTCCAGCAACGCTACAAATGTCTTGCGACTTCTGGGCAAAGTGGCTGCATATGCCTTGACACTAACAGGATTTTTCTATTGCCAAGTGACACCAAAGTTTAGACCAGAAGACAGTATAAAATGGCCATCTACTGAGTAAGTTTTTCCTTTTCTTTAATTCACTGTCACCATTTATTTGGTGCGATATGTATACTTGCGATATGCCTTGAGATAGAAAAAAAAGTGCTAATGTGTGATGGGGAAGTGGAATTCCTGAATTCATCCACTTAATATTTTGTTTACTGATGTCATGTTTTGCATACAGCAATCTTGATAAGGGAAGCTTTCAACCTACAAGGCATGTTGATGTCGACAATGAGGACACTAATAATCTCAAGAGGAAACCTAGCAGGGGAAACAATATCGCTAATGGAAACCATTCTGTCAAGCCACCCATGTTCCAGAGGGGGGTGCTCAGGACCAATTGCATAGACTGCTTAGATCGCACAAATGTTGCACAATATGCATATGGGTTGGCTGCTCTTGGTCACCAGCTTCATGCACTGGGAGTTGTTGACCACCCAAAAATTGACCTAGATGATCCTTTAGGTGATGATTTAATGGGATTTTATGAGCGGATGGGTGACACACTCGCACACCAGTATGGTGGTTCTGCTGCGCACAACAAGGTGATTTGTTTTGTTTCAGTTTGCAGTTATGTATTTTGGATTCCAAACCGGCATCTGCCATCCATAAGTTTTGTCGTAACTTTAAACTGTCTACTTATGTTAGTGGTGTTGGAATCTCTACAATTATCTTGTTGCTTTCTTATTTGTACTGTGACTGTGAGAACTGACTCATCTCCTGTATTATCTACATTTATCGCATTTTGATGACATTGACACACTTTGAGTTGTGACTCAGATAGTGATTACTATGAAAACCCCATCACCATTATTAGAGTTCATTTTGCTTTCGTGAAAATGGGATCAATCCACTTATAGGCATGTGGTAGTCAATCTTTGAACTATTTATATTTTACTGAGCTCATTTGGTTGTGCTTTTTGGGAGAAAAAGGTACTTTTTTTTGTTTTATAAATAATACTTTTGAAGATTGTTTTGCTTGTTTGGTTTTGCTTCTTAAAAAGATAAAATGAAGACTTATACGCTCAATATATGGTTTTATGATGCCTTTATTAAAACAATTTTCTTTTATTAACTTTAAGTCAATTATTATTCACAATATATTTAATTTTAATTGTAATTAAAATAATTAATATAAATAATTATGTTTTTCCTTATAAAAGACTTACGATGTACAGATTCTACCTTTTTATACAAACATGTTTCTTGAGAAATGAATTTTCATATCCTGAATTGTAATTTTATAAGGAAAAAATTTCATTCATGAGTGTCACGTTCGAACAGCTTAATAATTTTTTATTATGAAAAAAAGTACTTATAATTATACCCAAACAAAACAACTTTCTGCTTCAGCATCTACTTTTTCTGCTCATTATGCTTTTGAGAAAGTACTCCCCCCCTCCCCCGCAACACAAAAAAAAAAAAAAATTCCAGATCGGTCCATTGTCTGTAATTTTCCACTTCCATGTTAAACAGGCAATGTAATTGTGTCATGGTCATGGCATTTTCATGTTGAAAACTGTTAATTGATTTGCACATTGGCACAGCATCAGTTTTTAACTTTATATCTGTTGCTACTTGCATTAGATATTCTCTGAGAGGAGGGGTCAATGGAGAGCTGCAACACAGTCTCAGGAGTTTTTTAGGACTCTTCAACGGTATTACAACAATGCCTACATGGATGCTGAGAAACAGAATGCAATTAACATGTATGTGCTGCAGTCATTCACTAATTTAGTTTTGCGTTGCCTCCAAGTTATATTTTTTCCAGTGATCAGATCCATAGCATTTTCTGTCATCTAGTTTGTTTGTTTGTTTTTCTGTTCTTTCTCAGAAAAGTTCCCTTTTTGGTGGATAATAATTGAAATTTTGAGAGAGAAAGAAGGATGCGTAGTTAGATTCCAATCCGCCCCCGAGATTGGAATACAAAACTAAATTTGCAACATTTTTGCAAGTGGCTTTCCGATGCCACAAGACTCTGTTAAAGCTGTTTAATAAAATACCAAAGCGAAACAATGAAAGCAGGCTCAACCTGTAACACTGGAGCATTGCACTTCGATTAAGCTCCAAGGATAGCATAGTGAAGCATTAGTTGCATACTGCCATTTAGTTTCCACTGTTAACTCCTGCCAAAATCTCTAAAATCAAACTAATTACATTACCTCCTTCCAAAAGTTCCAAGGAATGTTGAACATTGAGAACATCAACTTATAATGGGAAAATGATGTAGGGAAGAAAGATGATAGATGTGAGGAAAAGTCTCTATATGGGTTGTGCATAAATGTTTGCTTGATAAATGAATTTTGGTTGACTAAATTGAGTTGCCAATGTTGTCAGATTGACATCCCATTTACTTTGGTGTAAACTATACTTATACTTCTTATGATCTGGTTCCTTAAGAAGGCTTTGCTGTGAATTGTTTTTTGGATTATAAGCTGGTCTTGTGGCATCGGTTTTAAAATTGGTTTCTAAAGAACATTCATTTTAAAAGGAAGGAGGGAAAGTACATCTATAAGGAAAGTATGATATCCACCTGGACAGAAAAGGTCAAGGCATTGGCACAAAAAACATAAATGTGGCCCAATATCTTTGTATAGCTAAAATTGCGATTCCCTTGAAACATGCATTAGTTTGAACACCAAAGAAAGGTGATACATAACCCTATTACGAAGCAAGTTGAGGAGTAAAGAGACACCCTTAGACATGTGAGATTCCATTGTTCCAAAATTTGTATTATCATGAATCATCTCTCGTAAAAACTTGCGCGGTTAGGTAGAAGCACATGAATGGTTCTATATGTTACACGCCCCTTCACGTGAATGCCTCTTTTTGGGCTTGAAGCGTGGGCGATACATAGACCCACCTTATCTTTGCTGAAATTTTAATTGTTTTTTTTCAGAAAAATTAGGGGCAACAAGATCGAATTCTATACCTTTTGGTCATAAAGGCTTTGATACTATGTTATACTCATCATACAAAATCATTTGAGCAAGGATGGTTGAGTAGTAGAGTGTACTACCGTGGCCGATGATGTATGCAGCAGTGGTTTTGCTAGGAACACCATCTTGTGTAGCGACTGCAGGTTTGATTCCACAGTGGTGAGATAGTGCAAGTTTTGACTTAATTCTTGCAGTGAGATGCTCCAAATCAATCTCAATTACCGTTGGTCGGTTGTAATAAGTCGTAGGTTCTTCTTGGACACAACCTTAGCAATGAATCGGATTATCTAGTTTGTTGGGATTGGCCATGATGAGTTAATTAACGGGTAGCTTAATTAGCTAGTGGTCTAGATCTCTGAGGTTGTGAGATGAAGAATGTCTAACCTAGGTGAAGGGATATAGTTGACCATTGTATTAACTATGATTAACAGGTTGAACAACCCCAATAGACTAAATGATCAGATGCTCCGACTCATCCTTGAGGATCGTATCTGACAAGAACCTACCAGTTGTTGACCAACCAATGTTAATTGAGATTGATTTGGAGCATCTTGCTGGAAGAATGAAGTCAAGATTGGCACTCATCATACCTGAGATCAATGATCATGCAAGTTATGCACAAGCAATTGCGCTCGTCACTGCTAATGCAATCACCTCTGCTATCAACATGATGGGCTAGACTACAATGTCTGTTACTTATAATAGGCTGTGTGCTGTCTTGGAGTGTTATTCTCCTAAGGTCCATACTACAAGGCTGAACACAACAAGTGTGACTTTCTTGCTTTCATTACTCGAACTTTGAGTAGTATTGGTCCTTTGCTCTTGACAAACCGCTTGCATCTATGCTACCACTGTAAATTGCACGCAAACCTGTGGAACCGCCAACACATTCAACTTCAACTATGGTCAATTCAACAGCCTCATTGAGAATATGAGCAGTTGGTGTTTGAACGCCGATCGACATCAATGTTGTCAAAGATGGATTGACGTTCACAACAACCGTGCCACCCTCAACCATGGACGTTGGACCATGATCGGGATTGTACACCGATCTAAAAATGAATACATTGTCAGTGCTTATCTGCTTACATGATTCTGCATGGAGACGTCAACTTTTGCCCGCCATTTTAGATTTTGCTGAATGGGGATTGATCGTTGCACAAGTATCATAATTGTTGCCATCAAGCTTGTCGGTGGAAAGAGGCACACTGAAGTAACTAGTGAATACTGGAGGCTCAATGTTCGAAACACCCTTATTATCAGAGGAAGAGTTACTGGCAACCATGGGTTGCGAAAGTACAAGGGAAGAAGCACTATTTTCAAAATACAGGGTCTACAAAGTGCATGGTTGTTGAAAAGGTGGATAGATCCTGAAAGGGGAGGGCATCGTGAGTACTGTGGTGGTGGAGGTGGCCGGAATGGTCGCCGGATGTGCCTTCACACGTGGCGGAAGCCAATGTGGTGAACAGTGCCACGAAAAGTAGTGGCGGCACGTGGGATGTCAGATCGGGACCGAACCACCGAGGTTTGGCCACGTAACTCGCCAGCAATGAAGAAAGGCTGCAGAAGGGGTAGAGGATGCTGGAAGTGTTGATGCAGCAATGAAAAAGGAGCTGCCAACTGAAAGGACACGGTGGCTGACAAAAAATTTCATCGGAGGACAATGGGTCCCCCTAACAGCACGAATTAGGGTTTCTTTTCTCACTTAGATTCTAGATATCATGTTGAGAAACAGAGAAAAAATTGGAGGATGAATCCGTGTGTCTTAACTACACAACGAAGAAAGAATATATAAACACTTTGTAATAAATACACAATAATTACAAAGATATATTTTCCCTAATTACAGATATGATATTCCTAATTACAGATATTTATAGATTCTAACAATTTCCAAATTAAATTTTTGTTTTTTTTGCATTTTACAACTTACAATTTTAATATTGTATTTCTACTATTCATCTTCTCTTTGCAAAAGTTGTCTTTGTACTGTTAACTGTTAATTTTCTGTTCCATATGATAATATTCTGATTTTCCTGGCACAGATTTCTGGGGCATTTTCAGCCACAACAGGATAAGCCTGCTTTGTGGGAGTTGGGTTCAGATCAACACTATGATGTAGGGAGACGTGGTGATGATGATGCAAGGTATTGAATTCAATTTACGGGAAATAAAATACCCAATTTTTACTCCTTTTTAGTGGACCTTGATTGAAGGTCCAGGAGTTTGGTTGGGTTTTGTCCATCTGGAACTTCCTCTTCCTCTATTTTCTATATCATCTATGAAGAATAGACATTGACAAGGAAACTTAAGACATGACAGAAGATCTAAAATACAATGTGATGAAGGATAAATAGGCAACGGGTCAATATGTTGCACCTTAGATACTGGGGGAGAAAAGATGGGGGACAAGTTATCAGGTACACAGCCAATTAAGGGCTGGTATATTGGTTATTGTCCAGGTAAATAGAATGTTGTTCAGGAAATCTGAGCTATCTCCTTGTTGCAACTGTCAAAACCAATTTATATAAAATGGGAACTCTAATTTTCTGCTAAGGACACCCTTAGAGAAGTTATAGTCCTATCCATCTAAAGTAACATGAAACATAAGAAATTGAAAGACCAATAATATATAAATAAATCTGCTACCATAGTGTCAACAGTACCTGTCTATGCTAGCCAAATAGTAACCCAGCATTTAATTGTAATTAGGTCCCCTTTGTGCTGCATCATAATGATATGACATGCATATGCGTGTAGTTTGGAAATTATATAACTACCAAAGTATTAATTTACATTCATACAACTGATAAGCCAAAAACATCAAGAACTATGCGATAATGTAGCTATGATATGCTAATTTGTATTAAGACATGATTTAGAGAGTAATGCTTCAGACACCTGAAACTCTTTTTGTCATCCATATCAGCATCCCTGACTTTCTGTGCTGTTCTTACTTTTCTTTTGAAAAATTACAATGCCCTACTTAATGTACAATGCTTACACCATCATTCCCCTTGTAATAGCAAATAAAGGAACTGGGTTTAATTTCCTGAACAAGACGGACATTGGGTACAGTTAGTGCTAACCTCAGGAGTTGGTAGTGTGATTATTGATATAATATTTCTTCCTAACAGAATAGTACTATATAGAAGTATGGAATCAGCATTCGACATGAGCGTCAAGTTTCAAGTGTCAACTGAATGAAGATACTTGTTGGACATGGCTTCTTTCTCAGTGTCCATGCTTCATAGAATGAGTAAAATCCCAAATTTTGTGGGATATCAATTTGAACCTAGAAAGCTTTGACCTTTGAGACATCAACTTGATCCAAGGGTTAGGTTAAGAAACTGTCAACTTGTGTATGATATGTCATGTTATATGATAATGTGTATTGTTAAATATTGAAATGGCTGCTTTCTTTCCATTTTGTTAGACATGGTGGCATCTCTGTCAATTATTAGGAGATTTCATTCCCGCATTTTGAGCCATACACCACTAAACCTACAACCGAAATTTGATTGAACACTGAAGCACCGTACCCCCAAAGAAAAGAAAGAAGCCATTTTGGTTCTTAATTTTATACAATCATATAATATGACACACAAAACACATCAAAGTAGGAATAGATAGAAGCTATTTGTCCTGCACACATCCCTGGTCATTGCCATTGGGTTTTTCTTTTTTCCCCCCGTGTCCTTGTTCTTCAAGCCCTTGTAAGTCCACGCAAGGTCTGCTATTTTTTTTTTCAAGAAAAAAAAAGAAAAACAATCTAGATGTGGGCTGCAAATGGGAACTACAGGTTTTCCAGTTCCTTCATCAAGTGCCAACTCAAAATTGCTTTCTCCACCTATTCAACTAATAAAGCTACAACTCTAGTGTGTGGCTTGCTTGCTGAAGCTGGATGAGTTGAGGGAGGGAATGAGACTTATGAGATGAGAGGGATGGTTGCGGTTGTGGGATTTTTTTTGGGGGGAAAAGGAGAGGGATGGTGGTGGTTGTGGGAGTTTTTGGGGAAAAAGGAGGGGGCGGGGGATTGGGGTGGCTTAGAGGGTTGAAGATTGATTGAGGGAGGGATGAGATTGTGATAACGAGGACGGTGGTGGCTGTGAAGGATTATGAGGGGGTAGGGAGATCCTTAGAATTTAGGGTTGAAACTTGAAAGATGGATAGGAGTTTGGAAACATATACAGTTGGATTAAGATGTTTTACTTTTGTTTTAAATTAGTATGATAGTATAATATAAAATGACCAAAAGGGACACAGTATTTGGGGTATTTTAGTAATTTCATATGTACTAGGATCTGCCTAGGGAGAATTTTTGTCCCATTTTCTGTGGGGGAAAAATCTCTATACTCAAAATCTCAAAGGGGGCAGTCCATCCTCAAATTCACGGTGAAATGCTATCCCTAGGTGAGTCTGACATACTATCATACTTGCTGAACGGACTAAGAGCAAATAAGTTGAGAGTATTAAAACCTGTTTTAATTTGATAAAAGAAACAGACGCTGTAATTATTATTGGCACCTTTGTACATGACTAATCTGTGCATAGTTATGTAACTTTGCCCTAATACTGAAAGTAAGAGTCTATGTTATTGCTTATATAAAAGATCTTGCATTAGGTCTTTGCACTCATTGTATACAAGCCTGTACAAATTGTTAAGTTGAATTTCTGCAGGAATATTGATTTTAAAGGTTTCTCACAAATGCTGACTTACAATCTGTTTTTAAATGCGTGCAAACTTCTGTGCTATTGAAGTCTGATTTTTAGCTTTGGTATAACAGTTATCAAGGAGTTGTTAGAATTTATTATGAGGATTCCAAACCAAGCTGTGGTCATTTGCGGGGAAGGCTTTTAAATTTTTCCACGTGTCTTGATGGGTTGAGTCTTTTGATTTGAAGAGTTCATGTATCCAAACACTGGAAAGGATGTTCCCAAATATTAGCAATATGGCTTGCTCTTGTTTTGTGTTAAATGAGAGAGCATACTGCAATGCTATTTTAATTATAATTTGAAGCATATACATTGGAAGTTCCTGTTGATGCAGCTTATGTGCTAACCATGAAATTTGGTTTAGGTCAATTGTCAAAAGATGTTTCTCGGATGGAAACATTCTTCATGGAAGTTCTACACCTACGTCAGCCCCACATCTCAAGCAGGAACGGTTGTCTAATCTAGGTTTTCTGGACCAATCAGAAGATGAAAGCAGAGGCTTTTGCGAGTCATCACCTGAAATATCAACATCTGGGAGTGACATGTCATTTTCAAGGTATGTACTCTCTATGACTTAAAATGTATTTGTGTAATATGCTTATATCAGAAGAGATAACACAGCACACAGAGGTCAAGTGATCCAAAGGGTGCTTGTAGAAGGTTCAGCTCTGGGTCCTTGTCTCCAGTTCCCCTGCTGATCTCAGCTAGGTATTCTACCCCCCGGCACAACAACAAACCACAAACAAAAAAAGGGAGAATTGGTCGATTGTTAAATGTCCATTTATGCATTGTCTCTTGATTATAGTTATTAGTCACCTTATTCTTGTAATGCTGTCTCCTCATAGCAGGCCTTTCTGCAAGAGAACTCAAAAATAGTTATATTTTATGTATTGTGATAAAAAATTATTCTATTTAAAACGAAGTCTTCTCTTTCCCTTATCCTCTGCTGTGTGTGTTGAAAGCTTGAACTGACCAATTAGGGGTGTAATTTGTAGTCTAAGCTGTGTCAACAATCTCATCCCGTGATGTTTCAAGTTGGAAACTCATGTTTCCTGCTTCCATGATGACGAATTCTGCTATTTTCTGCTTCGTCATGTCTATCCAGTTCACATGTGATGTTTTGCAATTCTCTCTGTGTAGGTACACTCCCTCGCTGGCTCGGAGACACCTTTTTGGAGACATGCAAAGAGAGTGGTTCCCTGACAATGATCGTATTTTCTATTCTGAACATGCAGACTCATTCAGCAGCTCCAACTTTGTTGATCTGGATTGGCTATCTTCAGAAAATTCATGTGAAGATGGGCATGAGAGGTAACACTGCAGTGTCTGCCTGTGAAGCTATTAGGACCCCTCAGAATTTACCCCCCAGTGTAATATGGCATGTGTGACCCCTTATGCCAATGTGTATGCTAGGAAAAATTGGAAGAAACGTGAGGGGAATAGGGAGCATGTGACCAGAAGGGTGAGGGGAGGGTTTTCTAGCTAACTATGCCACATATGCAAGGTTAGTAGAGTGAGGGTGTGAATATTCTGTTATGGGATGGATGGGGGATTGCAATATAGGGAGAGGGGAAAGCTAATGAGGGGGTAACTCAGAATTGGATTGGAACTTGTCTTGGACAGAGCTGAGTCTCTCGAATACACAACACCTTTCTTGCTGTTATTTGTTTTCTATGAATAATACATACATACACATGGAGGTTGATACCCCACTGGTGTCTTCATTTGCATATCATACAGAAATTCTATCCTCTCTACTCTTTTTCTTGGTACCAGTTCTTGAAGTGGTTTTAAAGCTCTAGATGTTGGGAGCTCCATGAATGGTATCCATGTGCGCTACATTGGGGGCAAGACTAGAGGTTCTTGAGTGAAGGTTGGAAGGGGATGCCAGAGGAGCACAACCAGTCGATGGCAAATCTGTCCCGTCAAATGGAAGAGCGGATGAGGGACCAAAGTTTGAGCCAATCTAGAGGAAGGACCTTCAATTGGAGATTTCACTACATGGCCATCCTCGAAGAAGAGGAAACCACGGGTCACGAGTTGGAGACTCGAATTCATGATTCGATGGACAGTCTCTGGAGGGAAGCAATGGTGGATCTTACTCTAGTGGCTAGGGAAGAAGTCGGCCAAATTGATTAAGATGGTCACAAAGGATGGTACCACTCTGATATTAAGATGGTTGGCTTTTGAGATTGATTTACGGCCACTCAATTCTTAAAATAGTATCATAGCCTATTCTGTGGTTCTTATTGGGCCACACACGGATGTTCAGTCCTAGGTGTGAGGGGTGTGTGTAAGGGATGTGTGTAGGAGTCTATATTGGTGAAAAATATGGCCAAGATAGTATTATGAAACCATGTCTTCCAAAAGTTTAAGCTGATAGATAGAGGTATATATGAATAATGTTATATCTAACACTTTACAAGTTCCAAGCCAAAATAGTGGCCAAAGTGGCTGTCTTGGGCTGAATGTTGGTACAATACCAATTACCACGGGGCAATTAAAATGGCTTCCTTTAAGGCTCTATATGCAAGGGAACCTCCTTGTTTGCTGTGAGGAGGGAGAGAATCCTCTGTGGAAGAGGTGCAGGTCCTCTTGGAGGAGAGAAACCATATGCTGGATGGGTTGAAATTCCAGTTGGAAAGAGCCCAAAATTGCATGGAGATGTATGCAGATTGAAAGAGGAGAGAATCAGAGTTTGAGGTTGGTGATGGGTCTGTTTGAAGTTGCACCCCTACAGGCTTAAGAGCCTAGCCAAGAGGGTTAATCCGAAGCTAAGTCATCGTTTCTATGGTCCATATGAGGCTGTTGAGAAGATTGGACCTGTGGCCCATAAACTACTGCTGCCAGAACACTCCCAGATCTACCCAGTTTTCCATGTATCCTTGTTGAAGAAATGTGCAGCGCCAAGGGCTCCTGCCCAGCCCTTACAGCATTGAATACTGAAAACACTTTGGTAGCTGCTGAAGACATCAGTTGTTCCCCTCCTTCCACCTTGAGGACAAGGTGGATTTTGATAGAACAAGGAGAGAAAAGAGGGAGGGGGGGTGGGGTTGGGTTGTTAGGACCCCTCAAAATATACCCCATGTAATATGACCCGTGTGACCCATTATGCCACTTTATAAGCTAGGAAAAATAGGAAGACAGGTGAGGCAAATAGGGAGCATGTGTCCAGTGGGGTGATGGAAGGGTTTTCTAACTCACTCTGCCACATACGCAAAGTTAGTGGAGTGACGGTGTCAATACTGTGTTATGGGAAGGATGGGCGATTGCAATGTAAGGGGAGAGCCACTGAGTGTAGTAACTCAGAATTAGATTGGAACTTGTCTTGGGAGAGAGTTGAGTCACTCGAATACTCAGCACCTATCTTACTGTTATTTTTTCCTGTAAATAATACATACACAAGGAGGTTGATACCTCACTGATGCCTTCCTCTACTTATTATACAGAAATTCTACCTTCTCTATTCTTTTGCTTCGTACCAGTTCTTACAGAAGCATTTGTGCAAGGGCCCAGGAAGATTCTTTTGTTGCCAAAGTACTAAATAGGGAGATTCATAGGCTTTTTGACAGGATAGGGATGAGAAAATTAGGAATATCACTGGGAATCACAGATTGAGGTTGTGAATACCGTGTCTGGATGTGTTATGTGCTTATCACGGCACATGTATGATCGCCGTGAAAGTGGCTCTGCTTCTTTTCTTTCATGCTAGTAATATGTTTTTGTATGAAAAATATATGTTTCTTAAAGACTCATTAATACTGGATGCAGGTCATCAATTATCAACTCCCCAACTGTTGGGCTTTCTTCAGAAAATGTTAATGGAGTTATGGGAGGAGATACAACTCCTACCACCAGTGAGTTGGGTTCCAGTCTTAAGGTACCACCCATTCTGACAAAGTATAAATACCTAAAGATTTATTATACACCCTCTGTCCACTTTTAACTGTCTTCTAGCAAATCAACAAAAGTTTGGTACATTACAAACTCAATGTATCTGGACACAATTACCTCTAATGTAATAGTTTTGCTGTCTGATCTGATGCACATTGTGATTGCATCATGTGCAACTTCTTGTTCTCATTCATTGAAGATCTGCTTGAGTTTGATGTCACTACAAATCACACTCTCAAGAGTTTGACTTTCTTAGTGCCTTGGTCTTTATGTCATATTTCACACATTAACTCTATAATTCTCAGGGAAGGGAGCGAACTGGATCAGATTCATACTACAATGATACGAGGTCCAAAGTTCTAGAGGAATTTCCCGATTCGTTTGTACACTGGGTGACTGATGGACAGACACTTCGCCATTGAATTTTCACGTAATGATCGTCAATGATAAGATATAATGTACATTTGTTAATTGACTTGGCTTGCTCTAAAGATGCTGATTTAGAGGAGACGAGAGAGAGCTTATGATACTGAAGCTGGCAAAGAAAGAAACCGGCTTTCAAGTAGGCTTCTCTGCAAGATGCTGATCAAAGTAAAATTCCTACAGGCTTTCTTGGTGTTGACTTCCAGCATTAATTCTGTTGTGAAAATCTGTCAGTAAGGTATAGTAGGAAAGAGTAAATAGCAGACGGTTGTAAAATTCATTTTCCTTCTCTCTCCGTCCTTTTTTTAACCCCCCGCTTTGGAGCTCAGTTCATGACTATCTTAGGTGCATTTCTTGTAAATAGTGACCCTGCTTGTCTGAGCCCCACTTCTGGAATTGCAAATGGTTCTTTCAAATAATTTTGCTTCTTGTAATATGTAATTCTGGCCCGCGCATCATACTGACACTGCTATCTGGGTTTACCTAAGGCGGTGATTTGAGTGTTCAATGTCTTGGAGTTCCAGAGAACTGGAGCAATAAATTACCTGGTATTTCAAGTTTCCTTCCCCATATTTTCAGTTCATTTTTTGCTTCATTCTACGTGTTTTCATCCTCACGAGTTGTCAGTTACTGAATTTTATGCTTAGTTTTAGTCTTTAAATTTTCCCCCAATTTTAGTTTATAAAATTTCGTAGCTATCCAAGCAGAAGTTGAAGTAAATTAATGCTCCATGTATGCGTGAGTAATTCTAGGAATGTCAGCATGTACAATTTCTTTGACAATAAAATTGCGTCAGTATGTACAATTTTGGGAATGTCAGCACTTTTTTAAAACAAAAAAAAAAAAGAATAATTGTGGTTACAAGTTTAATTTCTTTGATGTCTACCAGTGTGTCTAACACCTAGTTTTCATTATTGTAGAAGTGGAGTTGTAGAAAGTACAATTAATAGTGTGATGTGAAGCATTAAGGTTGCTGCGAAGTTGAGGATGCTTTTGTTTAGCAAAATGATAAACATCACAGGTTGGGATTTTGTTGCTTGCAATAAAAGGAAATTATTTATAAAACAAAAGCATCTTCTCGCGAGACAATTCCCGGCCTATAATGTGGCAAGTATTTGCATTTACAGATGAACAACATAGGAGTAGATGGTTTAAAAATCCCGTAAAACCAGAGATGGTAAAGAAATATAGAGGGTCAAGAAATGCCAGTTGACATCTCAAAAGAGGAGTTTTATTATGGAAATCACGTTATATGTAAAACTTAGAAAGTAAAGCATATTGAACACTAGAAGAGAGGAAGACCGGTGTATAGTTCTAGAATTATGAGAAACTTGTTTATGGTGTTTGGGTAAACTAATAAAAACAGGTTTTATACAAGTGTGTGGTAAAGAGTGAGTGTAGTGCGTATGTGACACGTGGCGCTCGTTGCCAAGATCCATTTATGAGGGGAAAAGAGTCCCATTTTGAGATGCGAGAGTGGAATTCTGATTCAAAATGGACATGTCGGTTGATGAATGAGGTTGTGTAAGAATAGTGCAATCAGAACTAGAAGAGTGTAGTACACTTTGAAGAACAATAATGTTATTTCAATATTCAAAATCTTAAATACTCTAGACACTCCTTTTATGAAAAAAATATAAAACTTGTATCTTTTTTTTTATTTTAAACTTATTCTTTCTCAATATCTCTCTATCGATTTCTATTGAGATATTGAGTGTCCACCTCTTTTGAGATATTAAAATATCTTCAAAAAAATATATAGATGTGTCTCTTTTGAATGTCAATCAATATAAGGGAATATATGTATTAATAATAGATATTTTACATAAAGTAATGGGAAATCATGTGACTATAATAATAACTGAAAAAATTAATCATTATGATTTCCAAGTCATATATGTGAATCACCCCCTCATTTACACACAAATTCCTATCGAATAACATCATTATTACTTACCATTATAGTCTCGATCATTCTCCACTAATCAGCGTATAATCCACACATTAACATTTGCATTTTCTTATATCGATGGACGCCCAAAACAAGCTATGTACACATATCACAACTCATCCAAAACATGGTTTTGGTTGATTTGTGCTGATGCCCCCCTCATTTTTGTCTACATTTTCTCCCTAAAGCAAGTAAACTGTAAACCCCTCTCTGCTTATCTGAAGTTACGACGCTATATTTGTACCGTGATGAAAACCCATGTTTCTTGCAGCAAACCAAACTATGGCAAACTTCCTAGTGTCGATCTTGGTCTTGGCTTCTTTTGCTGTGATACTCAAAACTCTGATTTGGCTTCGCTTTCTTGAATCTGAGACATTTAGCAATGCTCGGGAGTCATCATGAGGAGTTTCACAATCGAATTGCCTTTCCTGCTGTGCCACCAATGCACTAACCTTGTTCAATCCGCAACAGCATGATTTGGCTTCTGCCTCTTGAGAATGGCATCAAGGCCTTTCAAGAACCTAATGACATTTTCCATATTTTTCCTTGATCGTTAACTGCAGCTTTTTAAGTGCAATTACAATAGGAAGTGTAGGTAGGTACAAAACCCTGATAGAAATTTTACAAATTTAATTTATGCTATGTATAGATGGCTTTACCACCTTTGACTTATGTGTAATTTTTAAATCTCCTCACCCAGGTTTGACTCGTATATAATAAAGATATGAACATATTTAAAGTTCCTAATTTTTTTATTTTATTTCTCCAAAAATACTCATAAATGAAATCTAAACAAATAGAATAGATGAGGTGAAAACCAATATGTACCGAACAATGAACTTCACCCGCCCGTGAAAATTTAATCAGTAACGTGTAGCAAAACTATACATACATCATAGATCAGAGAACCCTCCGAATCTGATCGGTGTAGGGAGCCTCCCAAAAAATCCAGATCTTCCCATCCCACCCTTCTCAAAAGTCAAAACACTTAAAACTCTATCTCCCATCACCAAAAAAAAAACAACGCTTCCCACATATCCCACATTAGTCATCTCTCAAACTAACCACCTCCCAAAAGACCAACCAAGAAGACCAAGAAGAAGAAGAAAAGCAAGATGCTGAAAGCGGTGGCGCCACTGTTGAGCCGGCACAAGCACTCTCGGCCCTTCAAGGACTACTACAGCGAGTGGTTCACCACCTTAAAGAACAACCTCCTCCCACTCCTCCGCCGCTCCATCGCCGGCGACTCCCCAACCGTCCTCTCCACCCACGTTGAGATGCTCCACCAGCACTTCCACTCCTTCTACCACGCCCTCGACGCCGCCGCCACCTCCGACCCCTCCCTCCTCCTCTCCCAGGACTGGCGCAACTCCCTCGAGAAGCCCCTCCTCTGGCTGGGCGACCTCCACCCCTTCCTCTTCACCAACCTCGCCCGCGCCTTCCTCGACGAACAACAGCTACCACCCCACTCATCCTCCGATGACGACGACAACGTCAGCATCATCCCTGACATGAGGGAAGCCGCCTTCGACGACCTCTACGACCGCCCCTGGCAGGTTGCCATGGCCTGGAGGAACCCCTCGGAGGCCCTAACAACTCGCATGGATCAGATAGAGTGCGGGCTGAGGGCCATAGTGCCGACTCTAACGGAGAGAATGAGGAGCGCTGAGGCTGCGTTCGTGGATCGTGTGGTCGGGGACTGGTTCGCGTGCAGGGACAGCAGCAAGGGTGCTGCTGCTAAGGTTGCTGTTGGTGCTGACGTGAAGGCGCACATGGAAGAGGTCGCGAGCGTGTTTCTTTATGCTAATAGGCTGAGGAGGAGCGTTCTCGTGGATATCATCAGTGCTACCACTGTTTACCAGGCCGCGCTCTTTCTTGAAGCGCTTGCCCAATTCCTTATTGGGTTCAGGGATCATCAGCTCCTCCACGCACTCGAACAGTGCAAGAATCTGTCCCTTGGCCGCCGTAACAAAGATTGTCGACTCGGATGTCACTGACACCGTACGTGGTGACTGGTGAGTCGTTATGATGAAGTTATTATTGTAATTATTACTTTTTTTTCCCCCTCTTTGTTCCTCTTCTCCTTGTAGAATGGTGCGTGTATTTGCCTGTTTGGATTCTTGTTGAGAACAGGAATTGATTTGGAGAGATTGAGGAACTTCCACTTTGATCTGAGTGTTGTTGAGATGGCCCAGCATGCACGATGAATAGGGCGGGCTCGTGGGTGGAGTAATTTGTAGTTGATAGGGATTGTGTGTTTTGGGCAGTGGAGGAAATGTTCTTTTGCATTTCTTGGCTTGTTGAAGTTGCTATTTTGTGGTTGTATTTGATTTTCAGGTTATAGTTTTTCGAGTGAAACTTTGTTATATACTTGTTATTCATAAGTTTTGATGTGAATGGATTCTTCGTTTTCTTTTCGAGGGAAAGAACAGTGAATAGTTTCTTTTTTAGAAGAAAAATTTTTTGTTATTCGAATCTCTCTCAATGAATTCATAGCGGTCTCTGTCCATGAACTTAATAGATTCAGTTAATATAATCATTATTGCATGCACTTTTCTGGCAATCTTGTCTTCCTCCCGCCACTTTACTCCCGGCAAAATTCATTGCCTTGGTGCGCGCTCCCGGCAACCGATCAGCGGGAATTTTAAATTATTGGGCTTCACTGAGTAATGGGCCCCATGTGACCAATTTTTGTGGGTTTATCGGTCGAATCCACTTCTCCACCAAATCAGCACTATACTGGGCCAAGTCCACATCTTTCGGTGTGGTTGTTTTTTTAAATTAAGACTCTCAGACCAAAGAAAAAAATAAAATTAAGACTCTTAATGATTTGACCAAATTTGAATGACTCTACCAATTTAAGTTAAATTAGGTTTAATTTTAATATACTAACGGTATAAAAAATATATATAATTATTTAATTATGTAATATCATATTAACATTTATGGTTAACTCTTGTATTCATAGTTAGAAAGTCATTTAAGAAAAGTTTTTAATTGGGTAATATCATAAAAAAATTATATTGTCAGAGCATCAAATAAACTCTAAGGGTATGTTCACAAGTTATGCAGTAAAAAAAAGGAAAGGCATCAAATGAGAAGGAAGGAGTTAGAGGGTTTAGCTTATCCTCGTTCATGAGCATAAAAGTGACGAGCTGAAGAAAATAGAGGATTTGTAATGCAATTTTAAAATTTTACCCTCTATTAAAATAGTTAAATATGATTAATATTGTAACGAACCAAAGACATCAATCCAACAAGACGTTAAGTCCAATCTTTGACATCATTGCGACTAGGCTCAGGCCAACCCAAGATCCAACTTTCAAGCAAATAGGATCCGAGAAACCCATTTTCCTTGGGTCGCTTGAAGGCACTTTCCCAATGTCCATCATGCTCCTTGTAATCTCGAGACGTGGATACCTACGTGCAGGATTACAAGGTGATAACCGCAATGGTAACCCGATATTAACTCCCTATCTATGCATATATCTGACTATTATACGCATCCCATACCCTTGCTGGCTTAAGAGCTGGAATCCCTACCGGTATTTACAACCCATTCACTAGAGCAGAACAATCAACCATGACATTGATCAATCTAGGTAACCTCTATACCTTCTAGTTATAATTTCGTTACAAATATGTTTAATAATAATAATAAGTATAAATCTTTAGTTATGTCCCTACATTTTACTTACTAAGATTTCGATTTAGTCCCAAAAGTTTTTTTATTTTATGTAAGTCCATGTTTTCAAAATGTTTTAATCTTTGCTTTTCAATAGATCCTTATGGGTAATTGGAGCTTGAGAAAGTAAGCTCCTGCATTGATACCAAAGGCTCACCTTGCAAAAATATATGTTTACAGTAAAGGGGCTCTCGATAATAGGGAGGAGACGTATCAAATGAAAATAGTTTTCTTATACGGGAAGTGAGAATACACCCTCAACCTTTAGATTATCACCCATGTTCATCCCAAAATGATTCCCGCTTTTTTACCCACTAAATTACTAATACAATAGCTCAAAAATGAATCACAAGTTTTATCCGCCATTCAAAAATGACATCGTCCTTCATGAGGAGGTCTTGACATCATCTGTTTACATATGTTACAATAGATGATAATTCAATTCCCACGTGATTGCAGCGAGAGGATTTAGATTTTAGTTGTGTAGATTGCATTTGTGCCCCATGTGGTGTATACATATACACACACGCACACCTCCTTCATGATTTTTGTCCACCCAATTGGTTGTCTGGGAAAAGAGGCAACATATATATATATATGGGAAGAACAAAAGGGAGGTGGGGAAGTTATTAATCCAACGTGATTAACTGATTTACTTTATTATGTTATAACTCTTTTTCATCTTAAAGGATTCACATCGTAGTTTTTAAATGTTTTTTCTATGGAAGCTGTGGACATTTGATATTTAGGATACTGAAAAGTTCAATCTCAAAAGAGAATCTATTTGGGGATAATAGTGATTAGATCGAATAAAGACTGATGTAGAATGAAGACTGATCCAAATACACACTAAAAGTTATAAATTAAAATTAGTATCCGAATAATTCACCTATATGTGGAACATATTCAGAAAAAAAAAAAAAAAAGATAAGACAGATAATGAGATATAAATTGATAACTGCCATCTTTGCCTTTCTAGTTGGGGGGAATCCGAGTCCCTAAACATTCAAGCCCATCATGGCTCGATTCCGCTAAGAACACAACTTTCTCTGTTTCACTTTTAACTTTTCAAATTGGAAATAATTTTGGAAGCAAAAAGAAATAAAATTTCGCCTAAGTCAAATGTTCCTCTAATGCAAAATGTCAGCAATTCACGTCTTGTGGGCCTACATAGTTCTAAGCCAACCAATTTGGTGGAATTTAATTTCAATTCTCTAAACATTTATTGGTTTTGGAGGCCATCAGTAATGGAACAGATTGACGATACCCAAGGGTCAAAGTCTCTACAGAAATTATGGCCTCTCCTCCCCGCATCTTTTACTTTTATGTACAGATAGACACAACGTACGAAACCAAACCAAACAGCTTGAGTCTTTATTTAGTTGAGAATTATCCAAACAATAATAAAAAGAAAATGTTTGGTTTTAGAAAAGAATTTTCAATTTTTATTTTCAGTTTTAAGATAAATTCCTATTTTTTAGGATTTTTGTGATGAAAATTAACAGTGAAAACTATAAAATTAAATTTTTATTTTCAATTTTTAATTTTTTTATAAAATCCTAAAAATAGGAAAAGTGAAAATAAAATGGAAGAACTTTTCAAGTGCAACATCAACAGTGAACTTGTGAAATGGAAATCGTGATGGAAATTACCCAGATGACAACAACCTCCTAAAATGCTGCACGGATCATGACCATATCTTATTCCATTTTGCAGCACCTGCACATCTGGTTGCTGTTTTGGGCCTATGCTAAGTTGACTGAACTATCTTATTGGAGCCCTTTTATTAAGGTTTTCTCCCAAAGTCGCAAATATCAAATACTGGCTCCTTATTTAGGTGGTCTTTTCTTTTTGCAACTTCATGTTTTCTATGCAAGATTATAGATGAGCTTTTAGTTTATAGTTTTTGGTTATTCTGGTAACTATAAAATCTGTTAATTTATATTTAAGGTTTCTCTGATATCCCTATAAAATTCAAGAATACAGGTACTGGTACCTCTTGATTATTTGTGGTTAAGAGCAAGTCATGTGTCCAACTCATCCAGGATTTTTGAAATCTATCACATTACAAAAATTGATTATACAAAGAGAATCCGTATCTCATCGGTACCAAAGCAAAAGCCTTTACATTTATATGTTTACGGAGTATGATAATGTTAAGGTTAGGCCCTAACATAGTGGTAACGTGTGGAGCCTTACCATAGAGTGGTAAAAATTTTAAACAACTCTGGCATTACACTTCTGAAATTAAAAACTGAAATATCCAAGGAAAATTGTTTTTTTCTTCTAAATATATATTTTGATCCCTAAAAAGAATTGGGGTAACACTTTAGTAACTCAAAAAATAATTTTCTAACATTTTAAACCTTCTAAAGTACTTTGCAAACATGTTAGTCTACAAAAAATTCGGTAGCATTTCAGTTTCTATCATTTATCAGATTGTAACATTTTAGTCATTCTATTAAAAATAGATTCATTAATTAGTGACAAAGTTAATGACATGATCGCTAATTGTCATGTAATATCTCACTTGGAACTAACTGAAACAAAGCATCATCTCGGTTCTCACATCACAAAAATATCAAACTCTCTAAGTATAGCGTATCAGCGAAAGAATCTCAATTTTGTGTTGATAAAATTATAACTATCTCACTAATACGTTACGTTTGCTGAGAGTTTTGAAATACACCGTTACAGTAAGATTCAAACCCTATACAACATGGTAATTAACGTCCATGTCATTAGTTCCCTTATTAGTTAACGTTCCTCATTCAAGTGATAGACTTTTTTGGGTACAATTCAAGTGATAGACTAAGGTTTAATTTGATATTGCCACGACTCTAAAAAGCTACGGAGTTATTTGATTCTCAAATATCAACTCTGAAAAAGTTATAATAACATTATTTGGTAAATAATACAAAAGTTTTTTCAACAAACAAGAGCCACTAAAGTAATATTTGGCAAATACAAGGCTTTTTTACAGGAATAAAACAAAAAAAAGAGATTATATACGAAACTCCCACATTTTAAACTTTATGTGTATATATATATACTCTTTTTTATATTATTGAAATCGATTAATTATCAGATTATTTTAAAAAATCAAAACAAAAAGGAAGCAGTTAGTAGCCAACCGATTTTTCTGGTTATTTTGTGCACAGAAATCGGTCAATAATTAGTTGATTTCAGTGCTGGTGAGGATATGGAGAAATAGGTTGAGAGTCAACCGATTTCTTGTAATTAATGACCGTGCACCATGCTTGTGTGTAAAAGCTCAGAAAACGCAATGAAATGGCATGTCGTGTCTTATTTGTTTTGTGCAGCTCCTAAGATATTCCTGCCTTGGATTTTAATTTATTTACAGGATAAGGAAATTTTCCCAAGGCTAATGAGTCTTGACTATTCCAGGTGAGAAGAGAGGAGTTGATTTAATGCACTTTAGTTAAATTATCCCCAATCATTTAATTTGTTGTTTCATTTTGAAAAAAAAAAGACTTTGAGTAGTCCAAAAACAATCGTATATGCAAGTTTTGTGGATTAAAAAAATTGAGCAATGAGAGTTAAAGGAGGGGCATTGTTTTATGAAAATGTAACTCCTATAGTCATTTAAGAAAAAATTAGAGAGCTAAAGATTGTTGTTAGAATCGAATTGTGAGACCAGTGTGATATTCTATTAATTTCTGCCTGAATAAATGGATGAGATCTCTTCACTTAATTTTAGTTAACTATTCTTACAATTTCTATTAAAAATTCTAACAAAAGTTTTGGACTACTCAAAGTCTTTTTTTTTTTCAAAATGAAATAACAAATGATTGGGGGATAACTTAACTAAAGTGCATTAGATCAACTCCTCTCTTCTCACCTGGAATAGTCGAGACTCATCAACCTTAGGAAAATTTCCTTATCCTGTAAGTAAATTAAAATCCAAGGCAAGAATATCTTAGGCAGCAGCACAAAACAAATAAGACACAAAATTCCATTTCATTGCATTTTCTGAGCTTTTACACACAAGCATGGTGCACTGTCATTAATTACAAGAAATCGATTAACTCTCAACCTATTTCTCCACTATGCACAAAATAACAATAGAAATCAGTTGGCTACTAATTGCTTTCTTTTTGTTTTGATTTTTTGAAATCACCTGATAATTAAACAATTTCACTAATATAAAAAAAGAATGTATATACGTACATAAAGTTAAAATGTGGGAGTTTCTTATATAATCTTTTTTTTGTTTTATTCCTGTAAAAAAGCCAAAATATAAAATGACTATAAAGTACATAAATGTTTGTGAAAATAATAAAAATTTAAAAGTCTTAATTAATAGAAGGATAAAGTTGGATTTTTATTAAAACTCAAGGATTATATTAGTTATTTGAATTTTTTTAATTTCAGAGAGTAGAAACTACCTCTAAAAAGCACTCATAACTTTTAAAAGCCAAAAGCAAAAGCACATCAATTTTTTGGTTTATCAATAAGAAAAATTGATTTATACTTCTGATAAGTTAGAGCACCCAGCCAAAGAGCATAGTAGCAATTTTTTTAGAGACTGAAACGTATGCAAACTTCTTTTAAAGATTAAAATGTCAACGAATACTTTTAGAAGGGCAATTCTTTCTTAGAGCAAAATATGAAGGAATTTTATATATAACAAGTGATATAAGAAACAAATAAAATCCTTACATTCTAAAGATTAATTTGATCCTGAATATGGCATGTGCAATAATAATTAAATATTGGATTAGAATTTACTTGGAATGATTGAGGACGAGAACAATCAACTCATAGCCATCTTCTAATCTGAAAGATAAAACACAAACACCAAAAATTAGATAGAACTCCAATAAAGGATCTAAGGAGATTTACTCCTATTCAATAGTAAGTATTTGTGTCATGGTATTGGAGTCAATAGGGCAATCAAACACTCAATATATATTACTAGGAGAAGAATCTCTTCTTGTATCCGTAAAATAATGGACTAAGTCACCTGTCATAGCAAAGCCCATACCAAGAACTCATAAACATACCCTGCTTAATAATAATTAGCCCAATAACAGTAATAATTACAAATCATTGTGATTAAACAATTAACTCCAAATATTTTACATCTATATTATATATATTAACAATATTATTCCAACTCTCTTATATATATATATATAGTCTTTAAATGATACTATTAAGAGTGTGTCTAGGTGAGGGATAAAATTGAAGGTAAATGTTTCATGAATGTTTTTTATATATAAAATTATATATGAAACTCACCCATAAAAATTCTCTCCATTTTTACTTCTAAATAGATGCATCCTATGAATTTTTTTTATATAAATGAAAAATTTATAGTATAATTTAATTCCCTAGCTGAGTATTATATGCACCAATAGTCCAATAGTCTATTTTTCGCATTTTTAAGTTTTAAACCTAACAATTTTTTTTTTTTTGTTTTGAAAAAGCAAGTTAACTCATCATCGGTCACTAACAAGAGCACGGCCTCTCGTTAGATATTTTCGAACTTCGATGTTCGAAGTTGAATGGCTGTGCCCCACAAAATAACTAGATCCAGAAGCCGGATGAAGTAATTAACCTGGTTGACAGTTAGGTGTAAACTCATTAATTATTAACTTGATTGAAAATAAGATAAGATAAAAGCAGCTTTTGGGTTGGGATCTATCTATACACTTTACTTTTGGACCCACATGATTTTATGTTAGAAAACCATGCATACATCACGCGCCTAAAATTGTTTAATTCACAAGTAAATTGGGGTAGTAGGTTGAGTTGAGCCATCCAGCTCCTAATAAACAGGAAGCTGTGAGCATTGCGACCCGGATCACCATAATAATATGCGACGCTTTGAGTGCAAGAAAAGTCATTTTGTACCATCAGCAAATGAAATGCCATTATTTGAGATCTGTCCCCACAAAACCATCTACGTTAGCCCACTGGTCTTTCTTAGGAAAAAAAAAAATATATTATTTTAATATTTTAAAAGAAAATATTTATTAAAATACTCATTTTATCAATATTAAATATAATAAATAAAAAAATAAATAAAGACTTCATCATATTTAATAATAATAAAATAAATATCATAATAAATATTTTTTTAATTAAAATAATATTTCACTTTGAAAAATACCGTGTACTTGGTGGTCAACGATCCCACGCGTATAGAATCCAACTATGACAAAAATTTAATTTGCGTGAGAAATTAAACTTGAGAACGTATTTCAAATAATATTCCTCAATCGACCTTGCTTAAAATGCACGCTGACACATGTAGCCTTCTTTCATGTACTTCTCTCTGCTGTATTGGGGAGTTAATTAAAGAGGGTCATTCCGGGGTCAGGGTGATAGTCAATCTCTATGATGCAGGTATCCAATGAAGAATTTATATGTGATAAGTGGGACCTAGTATTTACAAATGGATGATTTTTGGAGTAAGAGTTTAATTGAGATAGTTAATGTGTTTAATGTAACAGTTATTACGGGTGATTTTTTGTGATGAAAAATTACAAATAGAAAAAATTAAATCTTTTTTAAATTGCCAAACTTTATTTTCGCATTACCGTGTGATATTATTCCTATATGGCTCCGTTGTTTATACTTTAATTTAAAATCTTAATTGGTATAATTTATACATTTAAAATCATAATTGGTATAATTTATACATAGTTTGGCACATGTTGGCGAATGGAACAGCAAAAATTCGTTTTAACACAGGTTATTTTAATTAAGTTCATAAAAAAATCATTACATAGTTGCAATGGAACAGTAGCAAAATAACCCTTAAGATTAGCTTTCAAATCCACATATACGTGTGTGAAGTAATCTTCGAATGGTGATTAACAAAGTAAAGCCAATGAAACAAAATATCACCAACTTCCTAAAACAATGATACGACGTATTTACTTTTGTTGTCACACGTTTCTCTTGGAGATGCACCAAACACCTCATGAGGTCTGGGGAATCATTTTTAGGGGCCAAGTGTTGCGATTTGACCACCAAGTTAAAAATTTCGTTATTAATAACCCGATTCACAACAAGAGATGTTTGACAATTTAAAAAAGGTTTAATTTTTCCAATTTATAATTTTTCACCAAAAAAAATTACTCATATTAATATTACACACTTTAAACATCCCATTAAACTCTTACTCCAAACACCATCCTTCTATAAACATTGGGCCCCTACTTACTATATGTAAACTCTTCATTAGACATCTCTCTATGGGCACTATAGCCATTGACTTCTATTCTCCCCGAAGCAATCAGCAATTATAGATATTTTAATAGTTTATAGACCCAATTATAAAGTTTAAAAGTATAGGGATCTATTTGAATCTTTAAAAAAAGTTGAAGGACTTTCAGAATAACTTAACCTATACATTATTACTTTATTGTTTGGACAAGAAAATAAATAAGAAAAAATGAAAAATATTTTTCTTTTTATATTTTTGTTTGATTGAGTAAAATAAAGTAAAAATATTAAATAAAATATAATTATATGTAAATAAATTTTTTCATGATAAAAGAAAAGGAGAATAATCCTCTAAAATGGAGATCTCATTTTAAAAAGTAAAGTAAAATAATATCACCTTTGAATTAATAAAATTAGAAGTGTGACCATTTTATTTTATTAATTTAATGATGAAATTCCTTACTTTACCTTCTAAAGTAAGATCCTCTAAAGCAAGAATTCAAATAAAAAAAAATTGTAAGGGCATGAGCATAATTTTGCCATATTAATTCCTTTTCTTCCCATTTTCATCTCTTTTTAATTTTTTTTCACATAAGACCCACGTCATTTTTTTTATTTTCTCTCGCTATCTAATCAATAAAAAATAATATTTTGTTGAAATCCCTAGCCACAAAATGATAAATTTTTTAACAAAATAAAATGTTAAAATTTCTAAATCCAAGTCTATAATTGACTAAGAGACCTCAATATATATATATTGTGCAAACAAACTTTTTTTTTTCACCCAACCGGGTGCTCTGAAACTTTAAATTCATAGTGTAAGTTGTATATGATCAAATAATAATAACGTTATTTTGAGAAATTAATTTGGCGACCAAATGTCGCTTTCCATAGTATAAACTAAAGATAATCCCCTGCATTGCAAGGGTTTATTAATAGTTTTTAGAAAAATTGTCTCAATAATAATGCTTTCGAAAGAAAAATATAAAATTGATTATCATCTATCGAAAAAATAAAATTGATTAAAAATCATGTTCTATACAATACTTTTATGCAGTATATATATTTATAATCTTTTTCGACTACAAAATTTTTAAACTCTTTAGGAGAGGTCTTGGTAGACAATTCAGCATATAATTGATATTAAATAACATTGTTATGTAAATAGTGGAAAGAGATAATTTCTATTATAGAGTATAATATGAAGTTACGTCAATATTATCTTTTGATGTACAAACAGTGGACTTCTAAGTGATTCTCCTCTCTTCAAGATTCTTGGAGGATCAGGGGTGGATTCCTGCAAAGGGCTTTAACACCCAAGTCAATGTATGAGTGTGAATGAGGAGAGACATATTAGAGTGAATATTATGCTCAATCTCTACCACTTGAGCATTGATAGGTCTGACAACATAATTTCAATCTTGTATCAGTTGCTCAAGTGCAGGCTTTTGACTATTTGACCTCTAGCGGCGTCTATTCAGATTATTTTCTTTCTCTTTTAAGCAAAAATAACAAAAAACAATAGGGCATTCTAGGTTAGGAATAAAGGAGAAATCCTCTCCAACTCAAAAGAGGAGCCAAGGGATAACTAAAGGAGAAGAGATTAATGAATTATCGCTCCAAATCTTGGATTTTAGTGCATCATTCTCCTAACTTTTTCTTATTTTATTTTATAGCATAAATTTCTGGATTTCTTCTGTTAACGTGATGATATACTTGAGATATATGATGTGACTTTTGATATTCTTGCTTGATACAAGTTTTTATTCTGCAAATTGAGTGTCTACCACAGTTGTTATTGCTATTTGTGATGCGGCTAGTCATAAATTGATCTAGGATTCATGTATAAAATTAGGAAATTCATGTATATTCTTGCCCATGTGATAAACACTATAATCTACTTCAATCTAGGAGTAAATGTAGTTTGTTTAAAATTTCATTGAAACCTTTGTAAAAGTCCTTTCTAATTGAGATTGGTCTAAGAAAGTAGACGATTTCATTTAGTTAAATAATTACTAATATACTAAGGAATTGATTGTTAGTTAATTTGAAAAATTTAACCATCAATTGTGGAACTAAAGCTTGATTAGTTAGGAATTCATAGGTTTATCTAAAAATTAAGTGAAGTTCGATCGCTAACCTTTAAAAACAATTAAAAAAACCGAAATATTTGTTTTGTTTTCTTTTATTATAATTTCTTGAATATAAAATGGATATAATAATCTAACCAGGATTTGAATTGATGAATTGTTGCTTAGTCAACCTTATAATCATTAACCCCTTATGCATACGTCATAGTTAGTCAATTATTAGATCATCACATTTTGATTCCATGCATGAAGCTTATTTTTTACAATACTTGTAACAAAAATAGAGCATTTTTTTTAAGTTCAAAAACAAAAGGAGCCATGTGTAAACCGCGAATGTCAAAGAACATGGAAAATGAATAATGGAATCCCCAGTCACTTAGGTAGCATTTGGTTACTATCCTAGGATAGAAATATGGGGACAGAGACAGAAATACAGGGACAATGGAGATGGGGACATAAAAAATATTGTCCCGTATTGTGTTTGGTTGACAGGGACAGTAGAGATAGTTGACCGACGTTGACCAACAAGGCGGCGCCCATTGACTGCATTGACTAGCAGCCGGCTAGCATTGATTGGTGGTCGGACCACCACCGGATGTTGCTACCTAAGGGATTAAATTTCTGTTCATGTGTCTTGACCCCATTTTTTGGAGGGACAGAAATACAAAAAAATTCTATCTCTGGGACAGAAAATTTTTCCGTCCATGTACCCTGTCTCTACCAACAAACACGATACAGGAACAATCTGTCCCTATATTTGTGTCCTGGGACATAAACCAAACGCAACCTTAGAAACAAATAATTCAAAATTCCTAGGCATAGCAATTTAAATTATCACATCAGATAGCGTTCACATAACAAACAAAGTCCAACACCAAGTCATGCATAATTATAGAGTATCATAACAGCAAGATATGTCATAAGGGCCTGTTTGGCACGCTAGATAGGATAAGGGCTGGTGGTGTAATACCTGATAGAATAAGACTTGATAATATATGGCATAACAAATTTTTAATACTATACAATGTTTGGTGCAACATTATATAAGATATTATATTTTATATTTTAGAATCTTATCATTTATTTACAAATAATTCTAATATTTTAATTAAATATTAAATAAAATAAATTTTTTTTTATTAATGATTTAAATATAATTTTTAAATATCATATTTATGTAAATATTTATTAATTAAAATTTAATTTATTTTAAATATTATTATTTATTTCAATATTTTATAATTATTTATTATTTCAATAAATTATAGAAATATTAAATAACTCTTTTATATATTTTTAATATTTCCTTTTATAATTATAATTATTTAAATTTAAATTTTAAAATAAGTATTGACTCAAAATATTTTTATTATTAATCTTTCCTTTTATATATTACATATTATTTATTTTATTTCATATTTAATATTTATTTTATTTTACATTTATTAATTATAATTATTTTTCATTTTTATTGTATATGGCTAGATTAATATCATATGTTAGTTGTTAACAATATTTATTTATTATGAAATAATTTTATTTATAAATTTTGACTTATTATTATTTATTTAAGAATCATTTTATTTTAATAAAATATTAAAAATAAAAGTAACCTTATACAGTAAAAGCTAATCAGGTGTAATATGGCTTCCTTATGTTATATTAAGTTATACAGCATTTTAATGTATAAGAGGGTTATGATGTATAAACATATACAATATATTGTCTATACCAAATAACATATAAGAGTATAACGTATGATATAAGCTTATAATATCATATCTAATACAGCATACCAAACACACCCTGAGTGACACCAGCCCTTGGAAGGTTCTCGCGTCTATTACATCACCACCTAATTGATAAAGTGAACACTAGCCATCAAAGGTCCGACTAGAGCTGGGTATGCAGACTGGTCCCGTTCTTTTAATTCAATCATAGCGGACTGAAGATAAACGAACCAGGACTGCACCGGTCCGCTTCATAAATAGACTACATTTTGTCTGGTCTACGTCCGCCCCACCTAAGTTCGCAAGTCCTTGGACCAGTCCGTGTTTTTAGCCCAGCAAAAAGCCCACGCACCAAATCACGAATCGGTCCGCTGACCGGTCCACGGACCAAATTTTTTTTTCTTTTCATTTTATTACTTTTTTTTAGTAACCTACATTATAAATTTATATTTATACAATACATTTTACCTCATAAAATATATATATATATACACACACATTTTTCTTTCCAGTATCCAATTTAAATTTTAAACAAATAATAATATTAATTACTAAACAATGCAAATAAAATCCAAATAAATTGACTCACCAAAATAAATTGACTTACAAATACAATCCAAAAATCATCAACACTCCATTTTAACAAAAATTCCAAATTAGAATCAAATAATCTCAGTTTTCTCAAAAAAAAAAAAAGAGGAAAAGGAAGCAGAAACTGAAGGGGAAGCCGTGGCCCCCCCTTTGCTTCCATTACAACCGCCGGCGGTGTTTCGCACCACCACCATGTGTTCCTCCCATTGCCGATCGATCTACCTCCTTTGTCTTCCTCTTGCTCAATCAAGGCCCCAAGTGTCACAACTAGTTTCCTTCCCCATTGTGGTAGCAACGGCTCACGGTGGCCTCACCACCAACATCCCACAGCCGCGAGCTAAACACCGTGAGCCCCCCCTTCCGCCATCGAGCCTTGCCATTGCGCCACTTCTTGGTTGCACCGAGATGGCGGTGCTTCGGCCTCTCATCTCGGTTCCCCAGCCTTCGGATCTATACAACATGATCTCACCACGACCTCTTACTGCTTGGGGACGAGGCCGCGAGAGGACAAGGGTGAGAGGACAAGCTGAGGATCGACCGAGGGAGGGGACGAGCTCTTAAGGCCTGAGGGGCAGAGTCGTAGAGATTTGAGACTTGAGAGCTAAACGACACCTTATAAAGAGTGAGGAATGACTGAGTGAAGAAAGTAAAGCAAACCTTAGTGCTGTGTAGCTTTTGTTTTCAGAATGGGCCACTAATTGGGTTGGGCTTAGACGCTCCGACCAAGCATTGGACTGGAACAAAATAGACTACAGTATTCTTATGCGGGTTAGGCGGGCTAGTCCGTAAATTTGCGGGCCAGGCCTATTTAGCCCGTACGCTATGCGGAGCGGGCTAAAAAAGCCCACGGGTTAGCAAGCTAAAAATTTTCTGGTCTATTTTCATGCAAGTTACGAGTTAAACAGGTTGATCCGTGATTCATATACCTAGCTCTAGGTCCGACTCCAAAATACAATAATCCTCAACGCATAAATATCCCAATAGGTAACATAAACCAATAGAAAACTAAAATAAAATAGTTTGCATACTACAAACTCGTAAAACATAAAAAATTAAGGCTCTAAAAAGGCTCCATAGCATGAGCTAAAAACCATAATCCGGCTCAATGAACAACTGCATCCTACTATCACTACTAGAAACTCATGGAATACAAACAAATTTTTTTTCCATCTTTGATACAGAAGGATTTATAGGTGGGTGAATGAAAACATGGAAAAAATTTTTTTTGGCAAAGTCTATAAATCCGTCTATAATCGTTGGTCCAAAACTATTACAGACGGATAGTGAAATAATTTTTTTTTGTTTTTTCATGAAATATACAGACGGATTTACCGATAGATTTTTATTTAAATTATTGATTTAAATAAATCCAATATATTACAGACGATAAAATCCATCTGCTTTAAAATTTAAGGCATGTATTTAACCCGTGCATTATAGACGGATTATCCTATTTGCAAACCTGTCCATAACATCAAAAATTGGAAAAGTGCATAGTTGTTGCATGCATTACAAATGAAAAAATCCTTTTGTAATTTAAAATTTAAAATGTGTATTTAACGTGCATATTACAGACGAATTTTTCTATCTATATATAAATCCGTCTGTAATTTGAAATTCAAGATTACAGACGAAAATCAGAGATTAAAAAGGTAAATATCTAATATGTACTTTACAGATAGAAAAATTTGTTTGTAATTCTTTTAATGAAATGATGCGTTTCATTAAAGGAATTACAGACAGATTTTCTCATCTGTAATGGATTGATTTTACAAGCTTTTTTTCAGCCAATTACAGACAGAAAAATCTATCTATAAATGTACAAACGAATTAAAAAATCCATCTTTAATATTTATAGATGCGAAATAACGGACAATATGTTTCCATCTGTAAATTCATCTGTAATTAAAAAATCCGTTGGTAGAGCTTATAAAATCTGTCTATAATTCCATCTATGTTTCACCAAAATCTTGTAGTGTGTGCAGTTTATTTAAAGACGAAATGGGAAATAAGAAGAGTGAGAATCTAAAGGAAACTTAGTAGAATTGTGATGCTTGAAGTCCACGTGTAGTAGAATCCCAAAAATGTAGAACCTACATTCCTATGACCACGATAGTAGTGGTTGGTGCAACTATAGCATTTTTTGTCCAAGGGTGACTGTTATAGCGATCATTGACTGCTATAGTAGTTAGGTAGTTTAGTGCATGTCGTTTGTTGCTCTGTCAACCGCTATAGCAGTCATAAACCACTATAGCGGTGCTCACAGTACCAAAACATGTCTAAAATAATATAGTTTCATTAAGTGACCCTCCAACACTATTTGAACCTCTCCCCCACGTGTTTTGACCCAAATTTTGAACCTTAACCCTTTCAAACCTCTTTCCACCTCTTTTCACTCCTCCTCCTCCATCTAAGCCTTACCTCCTCCATGCTTGTTGATGGTTTATGCTAGGTTCCTCCCTTTTTCTTCCTTTTTTATGTGATTATGTATTGTTCTTCTTATTTATTGTTATCAAGTTTGATTATTATCCTAATGTCTATAGAGTTATTCTAGTGAGTTTATAGCTTACTCGTGATTTTATGTTGCTTCCATGGCAAACATTGGTATGATGCTCACTCTCTAGAGCTTCATTAGTGTTGACACTTCTCGTTCTACCCCTCCAGGTGAGTGGATTCAATCATGTAGGCCTTATTTTGGTCACTAAAGCTGATTTCTTATATAGTACTTTACTCATACTAAATAACAAATTAAGTCATTATATATTATACTAGCTTATTCTATTATGCCTTATACGATATGCCAAACGGCCCAAACTTCACCTGGACTTGCATGCTTATGCTACTACAACAATGTTGAGGAAATTTTTGTCATCTCCTAGAAACTTGGGAATGTAAATGTGGGAATGTTCAATGCTTCAATTAAGGATCCTTATGAATAATATTTGGAATGATTTTTGGGACATTTTCAAAAGTTAAAAATCATATCTTTAGCTTTTTAACCTATTTGATACAACTTTTTTAATTACTTCTTAAAATGTTATTTTTAGTTTTTTTGAGAAATTAAAATATCTAATTTCTTAAGAAGTCCTTTTAAAATACTAAAACAAATATTAGAATAATTTTGTAGACTAACATAAATTAATGTTAAATTTGATTTTGGACTCAAATTAATTGAGAGTCAAAATATTTAAGCTTATTGTTTTAACCTAAAAATTTGTAATCATTGTTGAGATTAGGCTCATTATTGTTGAGCACTATTTATTGTGAGTATTATTATAGCTAGTTGTGTTTGGAGTAGCTATAGCGGGAAGGTTCATCCCATCATTTATCGACAAAAGAGATGACACCATGCTCCCAGCCATATAATAGATGTCTGTTTCCCCATTGATACAGTTACAAATTTCTTATTATTTGTGGAATAAGAATAGTCACTCTCTCTATCGAGTTTCTCTCTTTTAATTTTGTGCCTCATCTTTGAGGTGGAAGGAAATATTATAGATCTTTCTTCTTCTCCAACATTTCTAGGTATCTCTAACCCAATTTCTTTATGGTTAATATGATTATTACATATCACACATGACATATTTAGGATTAAATTGATTATTAGGACGTACATATTTAATCTGTATTTTATATCTTTTAATATATAAATTGATATATTTTTATTATTAAGTATTAAAATATAAAATAACTTATTTCTAGGTTATATTTTAGAAATTATTTTCATATAATCATTTAAATAAGTTATTTACCCAAATCAAGGTTTTTCTATTTTTAAGTTTTTGTCGTATAGTGTGTATGTTTTTAGTTCACTTCAAAATTCAAATTGTCTTAAAAGATGTCTTGAATTATATGTTATTTAAAAATGCTAAAGAAGTAGTGATTAATCTTTTAACTTTGTCTTTATATTTTTTTTTAACATCAATGGTTGTAAGATTAAAATTATAATTTTATATAAACTATCCAAATTCCCTCACCATGGCTTTAACAGTAAATCCAATACTCCTCCCTGAATAATTATTCATTTTAAAAATTTAAATAGAATCAATTATTTCTTTTCAATAATATTCCTATTAAATACTATCGACTCATTAGTAAAAGAGAAAAGAGAATTAAAAAAAAGGACAATTTAGTAAATTAATTCTAAGTTTCACTCACATTGATATTTTACCAATCAATTCCTTAATTTAAGTGAGCATTTAAAATTTGATAATTATTTAAGAACGGACGAAGTAGCTAAAATTAATAAGGATTTAATCAAAGTAACTTTTATATTGTATAATACTATTTAAGCATAGTTAATAGCATCTTTAAATTTCATAAAAGTTTTAAAAATAATTATAAGTGGACGGAGGTGAAATATTAAATTTCATTTAAAAAGAGTAAAAGACATTTTTTACATTAATTTAGTTACGAGTACCAAAGTCGTATTCAAAATCTTCCTTTTCCCTTTCGTTCATTTGGCTTTGGAGTCAAATGCTGTCTATGAAAAACCAACCGCTGAATTATTATCATCTACGGGATGCTGGTCAATTCAGAGTTGTGATTGGACTTTTCTTTAAAGAGTTCGAAATCTAACTGGACTTGGAAACTTGCAATTTGGATACAACTATAGAGCGCTATGTTCATGTTTTATCTTAATCGAACATGTTATGCTAGTATTCTTCTTTTTAATTTTTAGCTTGTTTGGCCGTTATATATTAAAAGTTACTGGGCTCGTTAATCACCTGTTTATCATACTAAACTCTAATTTCTTCCTATTCAGCGGTATGTGTTTGGGCAAAAATTTAACGAGCTAATTTTGTGTCTCTAGAAGCATGGCAAGTCATGGGCTACTGTTTTTCATTTTTCGTTTTTCCTTTCATAAATCAAAGCATAGTGCAGGAAAATTGGATAAAGGGTGGCTCGCACACAAGATCCTCCCTTGCTGGAATCTACGAAGGTAAATATAAGTAGTTTTATTCCCACTTTATAAAGAGATTGTTTCTAATATTTGAATATATGGTCTTCAGGTCACAAGAAAATAATAATATTACTATTGAACCGATAATCAAAAAAAAAATTGAATAGTTCCAAAATTCCTTAGACATTCTAGAACAGCTAAATTCCTCTTAGACATTCTAGAAAAGCTAATTTGTTGAAGAACGAAGATTATAATAAAGAGTTTTCAATTGCACTTCAAGTCATGTAACTCTTCTATTGGTGTTTAAGTGGACCAGGCAAAACAGCCTGGGAAACAAAAAAATTGCTGCAGAGAACAAGAGACACAATTATCCGTTGGGACACGCTGGACTGGACCCAGGTCCTAAACTTCAATGTCGTAAACGATGGATTTTCAAAATATCAGCGTCTTATCCACACCACCAACTGTTACTCCTTCTACACGTTTTCCTTATTGCACTGCGCTTACCCTTCTTGGTCAAGCAAAACTGTCCCAACTTTTCTTTATTTGCTTGTCTAAGCTAAACCAAATCAAATATAGCAATTAGTTTTTCATTACTTGAAAACAGTAAAGTATGTTGTTTTTGCCATTTTCCACGTAATTACCGTGTCACTAATGAGTTATTACAATTAGCAATTACCCTAGCAAATAAAACGCTTGTTGTTGTTCGCTAACACGTGATTGCCGGAAATTCGGATCAAACCCGCGGCTTCCTCTTCATTTGTGCGAGAACATGCAGAATTGGAAAACGGCCTACGTTCTAGAATAGGTTTTATTGTCATTTCCTTTTTTTCCCTAAAACCTATTTCAAATTTTAATTTATTTTAATTTGTACGAAATTAGTGTTCCCTGGTTAAAAATTCTGAAATTTTATAGAGGGCTTGTTTCTCAATATTTTATACTTGAGTACTGTACAAAAAAATACCAAATTTAATATAATTTTTTTTTATAATGTTATCTAAATACATATTGTCACATCATTAACAGTAGTTAAGTTTCACATTCACTATTTAGAAAGTCATGTAAATGAGATGGTTTGATTGGATAACAATGTAAAAATATTTTACAATATAAAAAGTTTTATAATATTAGTGTATCAAAACTAAACTCTTAAAATTATAATAAAACCTTTGAAATCTGTATATCAGTACTTTCATGTAAAAATTTCATTTTATGTAAGTAAATAATTTAATTTTAATGCATAACATATAATTATATAGCTGAGTTTTATCAAAATGTAATTATTTAATTTATTTTTCTAACAATAAATTGCATTCAATAATTAGCTTTCATTATATTTATTGTGAAATCTGGTTTCCAAGCAATGCAGGTATTGAAAATTTTAAATTGTTATACAATTTTTTTAAAAAAATATAAAATGTCCTTTTTATAAAAATTAAAATTATTGATTATAATCTTTGAAGAATATATTATGTAATATAACATCCCAATCTTTTCTCCCAAGATAAACTTTCATTAAAAATGAATAGTTAGAAGTACACTAAATACTCAATTCAATCCCTCAAATTTGAAAAATTTTATATTAGTCCTCGGGTTTTACAAATGAGAACAAGTTAATCCCTCCATTAAATTGTTGTTTGAACTATTAATAGAAATTTTGTTAATTTAATTACATGTACTATTAATTTTTACGACAAATCCTAATTTATCTCACTTCTCTATTCTATGCAGAAAAATGACAACTTAGAGTCAATTTTTCTTCTCGGCAAAGAGTTATGGCGAGAAAGAAAATGAAAAACAGGGTCTAAATAACTTCGATTAGAGGAGTGATAAGTTAGGACTACTATAAAAATTAACAGTATACATAAATAAGTTAACAATACACGTAAGTAAGCTAACACGACATAGTTAAAATAATAATTTTATAGATGGACTAACTTGTCCCCATTTCTAAAATTTAAGGGACTAGAATGAATATTTTCAAATTTGAAATACTAATTTATCCCCACTATAAATATGAGTAAGTAAGTTGGGGCTTTATTAGTTGTAGAAATATATACAAAATAGCCTCTCTTTTTTTAGAAGAAAAGGCAAAATAGTAAATTTTCCATAGAAGGGCAAAACAAGAAAAATGAAAAGAAAATTTACTATTGAAAATAAAATAAAATAAATCCTCATGATAAATATTCGATAACATCAAGTTAAGAAGTTGAGGATTGTATGAATGTATGTGGTTTCTTTTTGCTTTTCACCAAGTAGGTAATTTTTCCCAAAAAGGGCAAAGGACTTTTTTGTCTTTTCACACTAACAGGTCTAGCCAACTCCTCATCTATTTAAAAATAACAATCCAAAACCCTGGAATCCACTAAGCTGCCATCTATGCATTGGAAAAGAGGGAACAAAGGTTTTGTTTTTTCAAGTTTAGGAATCAGTGAAGGGGTGCATTTTATTGAGGTGTTTTAATTAATGAGCCATTTAGATGCATTGAAAAGAAGAAAAAATCCCTTTCTCTGTTCGTGTCATCAACCTAACATCTCTTGCTTGTTCTTCGTTTTGAATCTTTAATTAGGGTATAGAATTATATTTGTTTTTGTTGGTTAGAGTTAAATTTTTTATCATGAATTTGTTCTAGCATTTCCATGGGCTACGAATGATTATTTGGTTTTGAAAACATGTTAAGAGCATTCTAGCCCTTCCATAGCTATGGATACCTTACATAGTAAATCCAATAAATGAATAAACTCTTCCCTCTCTAAGGATGCAATTGAGTAAGAATCTGAAAGAGACCTTTGGAATCTCTTTAAATCAGTGTATGCCATTTTCAAGTGATTGAGCAGGGTATTTGTCTGGAGAAGACACCCAAAGGTGCTCTAAATGACCCTTTTATGAAAACTTGATTTCAAGTAAATTCTATTTGATAAAATATGTTGTGCATCATCTCTATAAATGGTTATTCATTTGTGTTCCTAATGTTTCTAAAGGAGAAAAACGTGCAAAAGATTTAACCCGAACAAAATCATAAAACTTATATATAAATCTCTAATTTTTGGAGTGATTAGTTAATCTGGGTAGACCTCAATAGAAAATTCATTTCTTAGTCTCTTGACCTCTTTCCAATTTTGTGTGAAAAGTTAAGACATAGAGCCCCGTCCCACTTTTAGCTTGGTAACTTTAGAATTCCTAGAAAATTCATGAAAAATCTGAAAAGAGGCATTTGCCGCTGTTGTTCTGATTCTGGGCAATGTTCTGTGAAAATTGTAAAATTCGAGTTATACAACTTGGATTTGAACAAAACAAATTTTAAATAAAAGTTGACATATTAGACTAGCGGTCTGAAAACTTTTTATAGCCAAATCCTTTCTATTTGTTTAGTAATTTTTTAAAGTTGCTGCAGTGTCTATTGGGCATGTAACTAAACAACATTTTTTTTAAGATTTTTATAAAATTGTGTATTTGTCGAATTTGACTTAAATTTAGTTTGTTGGAAAGCTTGATGAATTGGGATTATCCCCATAAAATATTAGACTAAAATTCCAAATATAGTAATCACAGTAAAATTTTCTATAATAAATGCCAAAATCTGTTAAAAGCTGAAAAGTTAGAAAATTTTAATACCGTAAAAAATGGGTCTAAAATATTTTAATAAAATCCCCAAGTTTTATGGACTAAAATAAGGGCCAAAATATAATAATATAGTAATTAATTTTAAGAATATTATAAGCATGGAGAAAAGAATAAAAAAGGGTCTCATGAAATTCATAAAATACCTGCACATGTATGAAAATCCTAAGTTATTAAGATGTGTCTTAATGGTATGAATTGCTATTTTATGACGATGTGCATTGTATTGGTTATCATTGATATATTATAGCATGTGTGTGTATGCTTTTGAAATGTATTCAAAATGATATGTTATAATTAAAATGTTGTGATGCATCTTTATGCTTGAGAAAAAAATCCTTAATAATTATTCACCTGAAGAAAGAAAAGAGAAACCAAAGGTATGATCTTTCCCCAACATGGAAAGTGCCCATAAGATCCTTCCCAGATGTGGAAGGTGACACAATACCCGTCACTTTAAGGCGACGACAATTGTCGATTTGAGCTCAGTATCATTCACCAAAACTCTAAGGTTGATACCAATGATTTTAGGAGGAAGACCCACTGTGGGTTTTAAGTTAACGTTAAGTTAATATTATATGTTGATGTCAAAGATCATAATAATTCAAAGTTAATTTAAGTTTAAATTAGAGGTTGATGATGCCAAAAATCAAAGTCAAGATAAGTTCATGCTTTGTGTTTACCAATTAAATAATTTATGATGTATAGAATTCTATCTACATACATGAATCGTGACTTATTTGTGAAAAAGCATGTAAAAAATGGATCTACCTTAGCTAATGAATGGCGTTCGAAATTAAAAAAGAATAATATCTTTATCCACATTTTCAATAAATAAATTTGAGATGGCTAAAGATAAAGACAATGTCACTTATGCATATATCATACTGAGAAAAGATTATCTCATATATTTCACGCATATTGAGTTACTTGTTCCTCATTGTTCAAATATATATGATGAAACAAGGCTCTTACTGTTCAAAAGTTTTTCAATATATATATACACTTATGCACATATAACTTTAGTAAATTAATTTATGAAATTAGTTTATTTTTTGTCCGCAAAGATAAAAGATAATAAACTAATAGAATCACAATACAATAGCTTAGGCATTGGCCAAGTTAGAGTTACTAGGGTGTTACATTTAACCTCATAGATATTAATACATAGCAATATAAATAAAAAATATTTTAAATATATTAATTATCAAATAACAAGTGGAAATAATTTGTGAACATTAAATTAACACAAATTATCAATATAATTTTCTTTTTACAAAAAATGAACCAAATTGTTGAAGTTTAAGTGGATTTAAATCCTAGCTAAACGAGTATAGAATTTAGGTTATAGATTATTTTTTTTTTGGAACCAGTCGAATTATTTATCTATGTGACATTGTTTACCAGAAACTATAAAATTTTTGAAGTATCATCACTTTTACTTCAACTAACAATACCCATGTAATTTTACGTATGTATTAGTTTTATGCATGGCATTTTTATCATTTAATTATAAATAATTATAATTAAAAATTTTATACTTTAATACTTTAATTCTGTACATCACTTTACCTTCATATAAGGTAATTTACTTAGTATTGATGATCACAGTGCATTATGATACAATGTTCAGATTTTATTTCCATCGTTGGAGTTCTGTAATACTCTGATTAGAAGTACAATTGATTTACCATAGCACCCACCTATTATTAGTTATGTTACATATAAATTTACACTCAATACAATATATGTGTTTGCATAATTTTATTATTATTTGATTATAATAAATTTCACTCTTATTTTATTTTATAATAATAATAAGATGAGATGTGAGGGTAGCAGTTTAGTTTATTCTAGTTCTTTACCACGAGGGGAACTGTCATAAAAATAAGATTAGAGATCAATGTCGGTAGTTTAATTTAATTTCTCCACGTCAGACTGACGTAGATCACTCAGCCACTGTGTCTGTGTCACTTAGGAGGGAAAGTGGATTTGTCAGGTGTGGGACCCTTATGTTACTCTGTGTGGATGGCTGTGGTCCACCAAAGAGGTACGCCTCACGTGGGAGCATGCAAAACTCTCCAATTAAAATGCAACTTATAACATACATGTGGTCTACATAAAAGCGAAAAAAAAAGTTTTTTAATTATTAAAAAAAATAGAGTTAATTTCTATGGATTGAAGGTTCAAAATAAACCATAACCCTTGTTTTTGCTTCCTTTTTTTTTTCCTGATTGTGGAGTGTTATTAAGCGGAGCTGTCATATTTCTTTTAAGGGACATCGCTATCATTTTTCTTTTTTTAAAATATTTTTTAATAGTTTTTTGTTTATTTTTAGTCTTTTTTGTGGATATCTGCTTTTTTCCTTTTATAGGTATTTTTCTATCACCATTGTCGTGCTTTTGTCCCCCTTTAATTTATAAATGTTTTGATTTTCTTTTTTGATGATCGTACATATATACAAATATTTTAGATTTACTCTGGAATGAGGTTTTATATATTCATTGAGTTGCAGCATTTTCGTATTGATCTATATCATGAAAGATACTTTAGCAATGATTGTCTTTGGATAAGGAGCAAAGTCACTGATAACTAGCTAATTCAGAATATATAATATATTTATTTTTTATTCAATTTGACTTTAGAATATCTTTTTCATTTTATAAGTGTCATTAGACTTTTCTATGAATAAAATGTTGTTTTACATAAAAAAAAATTATTAGGTTGAAAGAAATAGTTGTCCTAATTTTAAATTAGGATATATTTTCAAACTCATCAAATATTTGGTTACCTGTTTAAGTATTTATAGGTCATTTATTAATAAGAGTATCCAATAATTAAACTTGAGTCATAATACTATATGCATGGAAGGTTGATAAAGTAAGTTAATTTTTATTTAATCAAAATTAAAAAAATTAATTTTAATATATTATTACTATTAATATTAGTATAATTTTATTTGATTGTATATTATTACGTTAATAAAGTTACTTTTTTTACCTAAACAATAATTGAATTAATTAGTAAATTTATCTTTTTGTGGAAAATATGAATCCAAATTTTTTAAAAATTATTATTATGAAAACTTAAATATTTTTCATACATTAGTGGTTAAAATGAAAATTAATTTTATCAATATTTTATACTAAATTAATGCAAATATTTCATGGTGTTACTGAAATTGAATATATAGTAATTAATTTAGAACTATATTTATAAAAAGAATTTAATTATTGAATTACATAGTGAGTGACTGTGATAAAAAAATATTTATGTTTTTATGATTTATCACTTTGTTAAAATTCAATTAGTTAGTAGTATAAAATTATTTTATATTGTAAGTATATAAAAATTAAATTCTTTAAAAATATATATAATTAACTGATGATAAATAATTGACGTTAATGAATAATAGTAGAGTTGAAATTCTCTGGGCAAGACATGCTTAATAATGGAGTGTAAAATATAATTTGACATATTCTTGAATTTTTATTGATTAATGGTGTAAATTGATTTTATAATCAATAGATAAAATATAAACTTATAATAATATATTAAAATTGAACCCGATTATTAAGCATATCCTATCAAGAGGGATTGCCTCATCAAATCAACCATTCTTTATGCGTCTTCATGAGTTGATAAACGCTCAATAAATTGATTAGGGTGATTTTTTTCGTCAATTTAGATTTTTGTATGGGAGAACCACTATTTTTGTCCTGAAAAATTATGTTATTGACAAAAAAAATGGAGGTAAATTTAATTTTAATAAATTTCAAATATGGTGAATTATTTGGAAACTATAGATAAATATAATTTTTTAAGACTATTTACTCAGTAATATAATCTTTTAAAAATGAAAATGATTCTTCTCTTTTTCTATTAAATAAAAGAATGTTAACCACGTTCTGTTACATCGATGTTGGGTTGTCTCCCCAATGCTTGGCGACGCTTCATCTTAGTGAAGGATCTTAATCATAATTTGTTTGTTAAATATGGCCTTTCTGGCATAATGAATCCACCTACGCATTGAACACCACCCACCATCGTATTCTACTGTATCTTGCACTCATTGACTTTCAGCTGATCTCCTCTCTTCACCAACCAATCCACTATACATATAATTAACTTTGTGGTAATAAACAATAATTAATGCATAACTTAATTTAGTGCACTATTAACATAAAATTTTGCACACTTTTTTATACATAATATATTTTACACTTTTAGTAGTACTTACATGATTATGTAAAACTACATTGAGGGTATATAAAAAGAGTATAATTACCATGGACTGACTGACAGTATAATTCTCTTTACATTATCATGCAATAAAAAATTGACATGTGTACCTATTATGTGATCATGGAAAGCTTAAATTTTAAAAAATTACTCAAAGTGATGAGTTGTCAATATTTTATTTACTGACAGTGTAAAATATCTTTACATTATCAGTGTATTTCAATTAATCCCATATAAAAATTAAATTAATAAATATATCATTATAACAAATTTCACATACCCAACACAATAATTTTAAAATATCACCACTAAGCATGTCAATGTAAAAATTTATAACAAATAAATTTACAAAGTGTTCAAACTGTACTATAAGAGGTTGAGGGTTCAATCCTTGATTATCTTGAGAAAAATTCAATTTTAAAATTCATGATCACCACTTATATAATATGTATAAATGGGTCTACTAACCCAACTTGTCATGTAGTCAAATTGAAATTAGTAAATAAAAAATACTATAAAAGGGGTTAGGAATCGTAATTGGTAGTCAATATGTGCATGAAAATTGTGAATTGCATCTCGGTATTTTCTCATTCTCTCTATTCTCCCTATCTATATTCTTTACTATTCTAGTCTATCCCTTAAATGTACCTATAATACACGAATAGATTAGTTACTATGTTTGATGATGGATATATTGAAAAATCAAAAATAAAAAATCTGTCCTATGAGAAGAATCTTAAATTTGGATAAGAAGAATCTAATTTAGGGAGCATTTGGTTCAAACTTTAAAAAAAGTAATTAAAAACTTAAATTTTATATATAATTTAAAAATTTGAAAACTGATTTTTGAAAAAAACTATTTTTTTAGCTTCTGTTAAAAAGGTAATTAAAAACCTAGTTTTTAGATTATTTTTTAAAAATTATCTAAATATAAGAAAAATAATTTTTTCAGAAAAAAAGGGATATTAGATCGCCATCCCATCCAAATCGCACCCTTATGCCGTCTGAGATGCAATCTTGTGTATTTTGAAGTTTTACGAACATGCAATGTAATTTTAAACTTTTTATCGTATATATTTTCTTCCTTTATTATCCTTTTTGTAAATTAACACCACATGTAAACACCATGTAAGTTGCATTACAATATTTTTTTCCCCTAAAACAACACTTACTTTTAGAAATGCATAAAAAATAGAGTAATAATAATATAGTCTCGGATTCATAGTAAACTTTATAATAGCAACAGATTAATCATTCAAAATAAAAATTAAAGTAAAAATATATAAATATTATAAAAATACTCGTTAAGATCGTGTCACGTATACAATTCACTATAAATTAAAGTCAATATTAATAATTTTTATAAAAAATATATTATTTTTAATATTTAAAATATTACATTTTCTATTTAAAAGTGTTACCTTAAATAATTAACTACAGTTGATACAACAACTCTATAAAAGTGATATCTTTGCCTCAAAAAGTGTAGTTGATTTTAGTGCACTTGATTTTTTATGTTGCTTTTTCTATTTAAAAGAATTGTCTTAAATAATTAATCATCTTCACATAACAATTCTATAAAAAGTGATCCCTTAATTTTAAAAAGTGTAGCAATTGTTAGAACAAAGGTCACATAGTCAAAAATCAAAGTTGCTTCAGGCTAAAAGTATTGTAGTGTCGTTAAAACCTTTAACAATTTTTAATCAACATTAAAAAATCAAATAAAATGACAAGTAACAACAAAATTCTGTGATATAATAATAATAATAATAATAAATCTTTGGAAGCATAGTACGCGTGACTAGGTTGGATATTACTGTTGTGTTACTCCATTATAATATAAATTGTGCACAGCCGTTACTTGAGGTGTATATATATACAGTTTAAATGTTAAAAACTTAAAATAAACAAACCCATCAACTGCTCAATGGTTTAATAAGCAGCAGCCTTGAGTCAAAGACTACGGGCACCACAGAAAACCCAAGACTGCGTAAACAACTACATTGTATATAATTCAGCACTAAATTAATAGTCAACCAAGAAAAGAGATATTATAACAATAAAATAATTAACCGAAGACCGGAGTTGGAAACAAAACTGGAAAAATGAGAGAGAGAGAGAGAGAATGGAGGAGCCATTATGGTGAGAAGTGGTTTTGTGAAAAGAACAAAGAAACCACAGGAAGGTTGGCCGTAATAATAGCTGGCTCTTTCTAGGAAATAGAGATAATAATCGTTTTCCTCTAGTTCAAACGTACCAAGGACGATGAATGAAGCTAATGTTGGAATAATATATTTTTTTTACTGGCATAAATATGATAAATTTAATTTTACACCTGAATTAATTAGAAGTCAAAATAGTTATAATGTATTATTTAAGTTCAAAATTTATGATCACCATTATTATTAGATTTATTATTGCTAAACACTGCTCAATGTTCATTGCATGATTGCTGCGCCGGGTCATTGTGTGAGCTTTGCTATATATAAAGGAAAGGCTCAGCTCATTTTTAACTAACAAAAGGAGAGGCCCTTCCTACTAACCATATAAGGTGTTTAGTTGTTTCATTATCAACTCAATAGATGACTATGGATTTCATTTTGTACCTCAACCTTTCTAGATAACCCAAATATTCAATCCCAATACTATTCTTGTTACAGATATCATATTCAGGACTAAACTGTGTGTAAAGTACGAATTTTATTGTTGATTCTTTAAGAAATTTGTACAGGTAATGTGAACCGTACCCTTCTTTTCATTTAACCCTCTTCTTACTATTATGTGTTTAGTATATTATATTAGATATGATAAGATAAGTTAATATTATACACTGTTTAGTACAGTTAATGATAACGTATTATATAAATTTATCTATCATAATCCCTTATATATCAAAATATTATATAACTTAATCCAACATAGGAAGACTATATTAGGCCTAATTTATTTTTAGCATATAAGATTATTTTTATTTTTATATTTTATTAAAATAAAATAATTATTACATAAATAATAATAAGTAAAAATTATATAAACAAAAATAATTCTTAAAAAAATTATTTTATAATGAATAAATATTTTAAAAATAATATACGATATGAATTTAGTTATATATAATAAAAATAACAATAATTATAATTGATAAATTATAAATAAAATAAATAATAAATATTTAATAACAAATAAATATTTAAAATAAATAAAAATAATATGTAATATATAAATAATGACTAATAATAAGAGTATTTTGGTTTAATATTTATTTTTAAATTATAATTTATTTATTGAGAAAATAAATAGTTATAAAATATTGAAATAAACAATAATATTTAATAAAAATTAAATTTTTAATTAATAAATGTTTAAACAAATGAAATATTTGAAAATTATATTTAAACAATTAATAAAATTTCTTATTTTATTATTATTTTATTTTATCTAATATTTACTTATAATATTAAATTATTTATAAATAAATGATAATATTATAAAATATAAAATATAATATGTTATATCATATTATACTAAATATTATATAATATTAAAAGTTTATTAGACCTTATACTGCAATCTTTATCCTATCAATTATGTCAAATGGGTTGCTAGCAAATAAGCCCCTTCATTTCACTATACGGGTTCCCCAAATCCTCTCTTCACCATTCAACACCCCATTTTCATTTGTTTGAGGTACTTTTGTTCTTTCGCATTTTGTTAATTTGTTTTGCCTCCACTTTGCTTTGTTACGTTTCCCCTAGCTTGACCCTTTCATTTGCTTTGTTCCCTTCCTCCGGGTTTTGGTTGCATTTCAAATGTATGTAGCTATTTATGAGCAAGAATGCAGCGACAAATTTACAGTGTCAGATCTCGATATTTTTCATATTTACAGTTTTCCTCATCACCCCACTATATCTATATATCGATATTTCTTTTTGGAGTGTTATTAGCTGCACATATATATAGTACTCTATATCACTACATAACCATATAAGTAATCCAAGTGGCCAAGGGATTGGCCCAAAACTTTTATTAACTAGGCATGGGTCAAATAGGTTGCAATAATGTATGAAACACCAAATGTTATTTCTTGTTATAAAACACCTCAATGCACCCACCATCGTTGCAATGTCACCTAAGAAAAACAAATTAAAACGAGGGAAAAAAAAAAGAAAACTCAAAATTGCTATCAAGAAAAAGGTCAACATATTTACAACTTGTGTGCTGGCACATGCTTGTGCACTTCAATAATATTTGTGGTAAAATTCTCTTTCATTACAGTATAATAATTAAGGTTTAACAATATCTAAAATGTAAATAATATGTAGCTTAGCTTATAGGCCTATACTTAATTATACAAATTTTAGCAATAAGTTTTTAAAAACACTTTTTATATTTTCAACAATATTTTTCAAATGTTACTGAAAAATCTTAACATCTCATTTTATTAATAAATGTTAATAAACATTACTATAAAGTAAATGTGGTATAATGAATTTCCTTTTATTAAATGTACTTTGTGTATATAAAGTTGAATCAGTAAGTCCGACATCCAAAATCAACTTAGTATTATAATCAATACATATATTTTTTTTTTCAATTTTTATGTTGATATTAGTTTTCTTTAATTCATTGTTTCTCAAGTAGTACCATGCATTTTTCATATAATCTCCGCGAGAATGGTACCAATAAAATTCAGCAAGACTTTGTGTATATGTTTGGTGATAAGTATTTGATAATAATAAAAAGAAAAAATTAATTTATGAAGTTATAGAATAATTATCCCTTGACATAAAAAATATTACACCCACGCATGGCTTGAAAAATTAATAGAATATGAATCAGTAGCCAATGAGGGACGGCATAGATGATAAAGAGTGGATTCATATCCCACAAGAATGTGAATGTGATTCTTCTTTTGATAGGTGATTTTGTAAATTCTTTGTAAGTATTCTCTGAATTTTAAGATTTTATCTTAACTTTAAGATGATAATTGATATTGAATTCACCTAAACTTTCATGTGAAAAAAAAAGAATCATTAGGATGTTTATGTATTAATTATCAAAAGACTTATCTCATTTATTATTAATAAAAGTAACAGATAATATCATAATAGTATAGAAAAAATAAGAAACAAAATGAAAAAAATGTGACCAAAAATAGTTATCATGATTTATTCCTTTTATATAATAGTATAGAACTATAGTCATAATAAAAAAAATTTAAAATAATTAATTTAAAGAATATGAAATATTTTAATTATTGTATTTATCTGTTAATCATTAATTAGATGACTAATAGAAAGTTACCTTTACATCATGTTTTCTTAAATATTTTAAATGATTAATAAGATACCTTTGTAATTTTTTTATCTTTTTTATTTTATTTAAAATTTTAAATAAGTAATTCATAATGATAAAGTGAAAAACAAAAAGATGAAACACTAATTAAGATCCTTTTATAATAGTAGTAAAAAAAAAATCCTTCAGAATAAATTCTTACCTAATAAAAACAGGCGATAAATACAAAAGATCCAATTTTCTATTAGGCGTACGGTGTACTCAAAAGAATATAGATATATGGTAGACCTCAAGGCAAATGAACCAGACCCAAAAAAAGAAAAAAAAAAGTAATTTTATACCGCGAGCTGCTTGTAGAATACAAATTTGACGCCGTGCCTTTACAGGAAAAAATTACTATTTTAATATTTAAAAATAAATATTTAAGTAAAATAGTTATTTTATTATCATTAGAGATAATTAATAGATAAAAATAATAAAAATTACTATTTCATTTAATAATAATCTAATAATAATAGAATCAATATACTTAAAATACTATTTCATTCCATAATAATATAATGATAAAATAAATATATTTATTTTAAAATATTAAAATAATATTTATGATTACATAATCACCCTTGTGTCAGCTAATCCTCCAGTACGCAAGAGAGAGAAAGTCTTTGGCGTTTTGGTGAATTTGTTGAAAGTGGTTTGGTTCCTTTTTACAATCCTTTTGTTTTTTTTTTATTTGTTTTTTCTTCTATCGGTTTCTGTTTCCTTTTCGCGCTCTTGCCTATAAATTAACGCATCCACCTCCTCCATTTCCATTCATTCCTTTCGTCCTTCTCATTCACCCATCCTTTTTTGCGTTCAGTCTGTTTTTATTTTTCATAGGTATTCTTTTTACCTTCCCTATTTTTCTCTGTTTTCATTTTGCTCTTTCTTCTCTCTTTTCCTGCTGTTATTCTGCTCTTTTTCTGGCACATGCTTACTTTCCCTTATTTGGGAAGTCTAGCTTTCTCTGCACTGCCATTGTGCTGTAACCACTGGATCAGAGTCTCTGACATGATCCTAGGCCTCTAGACGGTTCTCATTTTCATATCTCCACCATGTCAGAGAACTTGGGGAGGTTCAACTCTGTTTTTGTTAAGCTTTTGAATCACTGAATTTAGAAACTGATATTCTACAGTCGAAAGCAGTTTCGGCTTAGTTTCTGGGAATTTGGTTCTGTGGTTCTGTCGTGTTGCTCATTTTTATACTCGACCCAACTCCCAAGTTTCAACCTTTTGCTGGTTAAAGCAGTTTCATACTCAAAAGGATCTAAAATAAATATCAAATAAAAAATAAACTCCATCTTTGTCCTGCAGCCTGCCCTTGACTTGAACAAAGATGTTCTTTGATGGTTTTTCGTTATTTTATTTTATGTTATCTTTTGGATGCGTGCTGTGGTTTATTGATTTATGAGGCGTCAGCTTGCATTAATTAATTAATTAAATTGTATTTTAAAATTCAAGTTCAGGCTTCGACACTTTATGTCTAGCAACGCATTTGTTTTCTCTGTGTTCTAATTAATGAAATTATGTATTATTTAAAATAAAAGCTGGTTATATATATGCTGCAAAAAGAAACTGCATCTTGCATTTATTCCCTTGCACTGTGTAAGGCTGAGATCTTAGTTCAGCAAACCTGCACTTGTTTATTTATTTGCGACTGGTAGTTGGTAAGGTTAGGCAGGTTTTGAAATCCAATCCTGTCTTCTGGAATTTTCAATTTTCCACGTTGTGTTTTTTTGGTCTTGAGTTTTGACTTTTGGTAACTGTCCTTATCCTTGTAAAAAATTCTGATCTGTTCCTTCCTATGCTGCATTTTTTTTTCCCTCCTTGTTGCAGTTGTTGAATTTTTTCACCTGAGGATCTTCTGAGGCAATGGCCAGTGATCGCTTGACCCGCTCTCACTCTCTCAGGGAGAGGCTTGATGAGACTCTCACTGGTCACAGGAATGAAATTTTGGCCTTTCTAGCAAGGTAGCTTTTGCAAAAAAAAAAAAAAAAAAACTTAATTTTTTTCATGTATTTTCTTTTGATGAGTTTGGTGCAAGGATGTGAAAATAACAATTAAAATAATGTCTTGGTGTTAAAAGGATCGAAGCCAAGGGCAAGGGGATCCTGCAGCACCATCAAGTCATTGCTGAGTTTGAGGGAATCCCTGAAGAGAATAGGCAGAAGCTAGTTGATGGGGCCTTTGGAGAAGTTTTGAGATCCACACAGGTAAATTATTTCCAAAGCTTGTATTTATTATTTTATTTTTTTGTGTTATATTCTAGCTGTAATTCGTGGGGTTTGTTGAATTTTTGTCGTTTCATTTGTTTGTTTCTATTTTTTTTTATTTTGTTTTTGTTGTCGTGTAGGAAGCCATAGTGTTGCCACCATTTGTTGCTCTGGCAGTTCGTCCAAGGCCTGGCGTTTGGGAGTATCTGCGAGTGGATGTGCACGGGCTTATTGTTGATGAGCTGCGTCCTGCTGAGTATCTCAAGTTCAAGGAGGAGCTTGTTGATGGAAGGTAAGGTTATGAGTTTGTTGTTAATAGTTTGTGTGAAGTTGTTGGTCGTTTTGTTTTGTGGTGTTAAGTTACTATAAGTTAAAGCAATTTTTTTTTTTTTTTTTTCCTTGATGCAGTTCCAATGGTAACTTCGTGCTTGAATTGGACTTTGAACCATTTAACGCATCCTTTCCCCGTCCAACATTGAACAAGTCAATTGGGAATGGCGTGGAGTTCCTCAACCGCCACCTTTCTGCAAAGCTCTTCCATGGCAAGGAGAGCATGCAGCCACTGCTGGAGTTCCTCAGGCTTCACAGTTACAAGGGAAAGGTAAGCTTTCTCGCCGTAAATTAGCAATTTTTTTATTTTCCAAGCAGCCACAATTTTCCTACTCGATTAAATACAATTTGTCCTTGGTAGACCTGAATTAAACTCTCATTTAGTACGAACCCAAATTAGGTGACACTTAGCAGCAACTGCCATATGGGGCATATTCTTTGATTGTTTAATGACTTGAATTTACATTTCTAATGGTGGTTCTTCCTCATGCATGTTTGAGACACGTCTAATAACCGAATCTGGAGTGCCAATCTAATAGCTATATATGTAGCATTACTGGTTTTGTGTGTTTGTTTTGGTTTTGCTGAATAAAGGTTTGTTTCTGGCAGACTATGATGTTGAATGACAGAATTCAAAACCTGAATTCTCTTCAACATGTTCTGAGAAAGGCAGAGGACTATCTGGTCGCCATTTCACCTGAAACACCCTACTCAGAATTCGAGCACAAATTCCAGGAGATCGGTCTGGAGAGAGGATGGGGTGACAACGCTGAGCGTGTCCTTGAGATGATTCAGCTTCTCTTGGATCTTCTTGAGGCACCTGATCCTTGCACCCTTGAGAAATTCCTAGGAAGGATCCCTATGGTCTTTAATGTTGTCATCCTTTCTCCACATGGTTACTTTGCACAAGACAATGTCTTAGGATACCCTGATACTGGTGGCCAGGTTCGTTGAGATGAAATGATACATTTTATACTGCTTTTCCATACCATTTTACTTATCGATGTTGAGTGACGATGTGAAATGCTTTTCTTGATTCTCTAACCAGGTCGTTTACATCCTGGATCAAGTTCGTGCCTTGGAGAATGAGATGCTCAATCGCATCAAGAAACAAGGCTTGGACATCACCCCTCGTATTCTCATTGTACGTCCTAGTGTAGTTGTGAAGAGTTACGTAACTTATGTATAGTGTATTGATATTTCTCTAACTGGAGCCTGTGATTGCTTTTACATGCAGATCACCCGTCTTCTCCCCGATGCCGTAGGAACTACTTGTGGCGAACGTCTTGAGAAGGTATTTGGCACTGAACATTGCCACATTCTTCGAGTTCCCTTTAGAACAGAGAAGGGGATTGTTCGCAAATGGATCTCAAGATTCGAAGTCTGGCCCTATCTTGAAACTTACACCGAGGTAAATCTTTTACTCATAATTGGTACACAGAATTTTGATGTGTTAACTTGAATTTAACATTCAAATTCAATACAACTGTTTCTTGTCATTAGGATGTTGCTCATGAACTTGCCAAAGAGTTGCAAGCCAAGCCAGATCTGATCGTTGGGAACTACAGTGATGGAAACATTGTTGCCTCTCTGTTAGCACATAAATTGGGTGTTACTCAGGTTTGTCTGCAACCCTGTATTGAAACTGAGCACCTGGTTTTTCCTTTCCGCTTGGCTTTTGTTGATTATGCTTTGGAACCCAAAGGCCTAAGTCTTTCTACCTTGATTTTTATCCCTACTGCAGTGCACCATTGCTCATGCACTTGAGAAGACCAAATATCCTGAATCTGACATTTACTGGAAAAAATTCGAAGACAAATATCACTTCTCTTGCCAATTTACAGCTGATCTTTTTGCAATGAACCACACAGACTTCATCATCACCAGTACCTTCCAAGAAATTGCCGGAAGGTGAGCTTCCCCTTTATTCACTATATTTGTTCTCATTGCATAAATTTACTCAATTGATTTGCAAACTGAAATTCTTGCGTTTCTCTACTCTTCTACAGCAAGGATACTGTTGGTCAATATGAGAGTCACACTGCCTTCACCCTTCCTGGACTCTACCGTGTCGTACACGGTATTGATGTCTTTGATCCAAAGTTTAACATTGTCTCCCCTGGAGCTGACATGGACATTTACTTCCCATACACTGAAACTGAGCGTAGGTTGACATCCTTCCACCCTGAGATTGAAAAGCTTCTTTACAGCTCAGTAGAGAATGAGGAGCACATGTTAGTTTCTCTCCATGATCTCATTTCGCCCAAGTTTTTCTCCCCCTTATGTTTCCATAGAACTTCTGTGTAATGTAATGCCATTGTAACAGATGTGTATTGAAGGACCGCAAGAAGCCAATCATCTTCACCATGGCGAGGTTGGACCGCGTGAAGAACATCACAGGACTTGTTGAGTGGTATGGCAAGAACGCACGCCTTAGAGAGTTGGTGAACCTTGTTGTTGTTGCTGGAGATAGGAGGAAGGAGTCCAAGGACTTGGAAGAGAAGGCTGAGATGAAGAAGATGTATGGCCTCATTGAGACCTACAAGTTGAACGGCCAATTCAGGTGGATTTCCTCCCAAATGAACCGAGTAAGGAACGGAGAGCTCTACCGTGTCATCTGCGACACCAGAGGCGCTTTCGTGCAGCCCGCTATCTATGAAGCCTTTGGTTTGACTGTTGTTGAGGCCATGACTTGTGGTTTGCCAACATTTGCAACCTGCAATGGTGGTCCTGCTGAGATCATTGTGCATGGGAAATCTGGATTCAACATTGATCCCTACCACGGCGACCACGCCGCTGAGCTCCTTGTTGATTTCTTTGAGAAGAGCAAGGCAGATCTATCTTACTGGGACAAAATCTCCCAGGGAGGTTTGAAGCGTATTCATGAGAAGTAAGCAAACTGGACTAAACTATCATCACACCATGCTACTACTTCAAATTTCACTAGACCATCTTATTTGAGTGAGTTTTGATGGTGTGACTGAAGAATTTTCTTCTTTGCATTGGCTTCACAGGTATACATGGCAGATTTACTCTGATAGGCTTCTGACACTCACTGGTGTCTATGGCTTCTGGAAGCATGTGACCAACCTTGATCGCCGTGAGAGCAAGCGTTACCTCGAGATGTTCTATGCCCTCAAGTACCGCAAATTGGTATATATCCTCTCTTATGACCCTGTCTAATGATCTTCATTTATGAATTTATTTTGATATTTTGAGCTTCATTCTTGTGACCTCAGGCTGAGTCTGTGCCCCTTGCTGTTGAGTAAATTCAAGGCTCTGAAATGTAAAAGAACAACAAAAAATAAAAAAAAAATTTCAAGGCTGTGAAGAGTAGACAAGGCTTTGGAGGAACCGGCTTTTGCTCATTTGGATTATTGTGGAGTTTATGTAATAATGCCATTGATTTTGATATTGTGATTAGGTTTTGGATTATAAAAATTGTAACACAAAAAAAAGTTTCTTTTTTTGTTTCCGTCTTTTTCTTTTTTATTTTGCATTGTTGAATCTGTTTGGAAAACTTTGTATTTGGATGTTAACCCCATCAATTCAATTTTAAGGCTTGTCTTCTTCATGATGTTCCTTTTATCTATCGTTAAAACGTAAATAGCTGAAAAAAGAGTTGATTTAAGGTAACAGTACCCTTCCAAAAAAAGAAATCTATTAAATGCCTGTTGTTTTATCAAATTGGGTCTATCAAAAGGAAAAGTCAAACACGAATATATTTTTAGCAAAATTAGTTCATGAAGTTATCTTAAAAAACGACAAATATGATACTTCCTTTTAAGGGCGGTGGCTCTTCTGAATAAGTTGGCTATTCGAAGTCCTTGGGTGTGATATTGTCCACCGATTAATACAGTAGCAGTGGGCCTATATGTGAGTATCGGTTCCTTCCTTCTATTTTCGTGTTTTTCTTTCCTTCTTTGTCATCTAAATTCAGGGTAATAACCATCCAGGGTGTTTCAAAAGCTTTTAAAAAATAGGATTAAATTGAATTTTTATGTTTGGAATGAGCTAATAAATGAAAGAATTAAATTCAATTCTTTGATTTAGAATGTATCTAAAAATAAATTTATTTATTTATTTTTATCATTTTATCCTTACTAACAGCACCAGCGTCCCACTTCCCCCTCCTTCATTCATCTTACTTTCTATCTTTCTCTCCCTAAGCACCTTTCATATTCTCTTTCTAATCTCTCTCTTTCTCGTGGAATGCACCCTGCAAGGCGTCTTAGTTGCCGTCGCCAACTTTGTTCTCATCACCGTCTTCTTCGCCGCCATCATCCTCGCTTGTTGAGTCGCCACCGTCGCAAATCCCCACAGCTACCGCAGCAACCCAACCTAAACCCGACTCGCACCAAACTACCCTTAACCACCATACCACTCATCGTTCTCCATCGACACAAGTTGGTCCTCTGACCCAAACCTCAAGATCTCCATGGAGGAGCTTGCACGCGCCACCGACAACTTCTCCCCTCCCCTCATCGTTGGCGACGGCAGTTTTGGCCTCGTCTACAAGGCAGTGGGTATGGAAACGGGCCGTTTGGAAGGGTTGGGGAGTCCATGAGTTTGAGGAAGTGGGTGTGGCAATAAGGGCAGAGGATTGAGATCGAAGAGGAAAAGGATAAACAGTCAATGATATTATGGACATTTCATTATTTGAGCTCAAATCCAATAACAAATCAGATCCATTCGGGTCTGATTTACTTTGAGGCTTTTTCATGGAATTCAATTCTCATATGAATTGAATTCTTTGGGTTTTTTTTTTTTTTTGTTTCCAAAGCAGGGAATTGAATTCTCATGCCTTTACAAACAGGTTGATCCATTTTCTGAGGTAGGAAAAGGCAAACCATTCTATTCTTTTGAATTTCAAGTAGCACTTTTGAAGATTGTGCATGCTGCGACGAAAAGAGCAAAGAATAACGTGAGAAAATGTCATTGAGGAAAATCATTAAACACCTTCACCCCTGATGTGTAATAATATATCCAATTGTGGGCTAGATAAATTTGATGTTACATCATATGCCATTTTTTTTGTGCATAAATTCTATATTCAATTGAAATATCTATGTTAATTATGAAATTATTTTTTTATACAATCAAATCATGAAAAGATATCAAAATCTGATATAATCTGAATATAATTTCAATTGAAATATCCATATTAATTATGAAATTATTTTTTTTGTGCAATAAAATAGTGAAAAATATATTAAATCTTATATGGTTTGAATATCATTTGAATTGGAATATCTATGTTATTTACGAAACTGTTTTTTTTAATGGATTGAAATCATGAAAAGATATTAAAATATGATATGATTTTAATATTATTTCAATTAGAATATTTATTTTAATTATGAGATTATTTTTTGGTGCAATCGAATCATGAAAAAATAAATAAATCTGGTCTTATTTGAATATCATTTCAATTGGAATTAATTATGAAATTATTTTTTTGATGCAATCAAATCATGGAAAGATATTAAATTTGATCTGATTTGAATATCATATGATAAGTGTCAAATTACTATCTCAAAGCATTAAAAAAATATTAATATTAAATCTTATACTAATTCTAATATATCTATCTAACATCCAAGACCTACCTAATCTAATATATTATATTATAATAGTTAGTTCTAGGGTGATATTGTGATATATAATTGTATGATTGTGAAGATCTATTATATTATAATGTGCATTCTAGGATGAGCCGTACGGTCAACGCCTCATGCATGAGGTGCTTTGTTGGACAAATTATGAGCAATCGCACGGCCTTAAGTGGGTTTTAGTTTGTGTTTTAGATTTAGTAACTAATCTCGCCACAATGTACCTGTGTACCATTAATTAAATCAATGTTTTATTTGAAATTAGGAGTAGATGAAACAATGAAAAAATGAAAAGAAAAATTGTAGAACAAGCTTGCCTTTTTCTCCTCTTAGATTCGTTAAATCATCATCGTCAGCCTAGGTTGCTTCTTTGAGATTCGTTCAGCCACTATCAATGATGCCTGTAATCCGCGATTGAGCCAATGGGAGCCACCAATTGTTGTCCTTACCTCTGCCCTCAATGTTCTTCTTTGAACCAACCCACTGAGAGCCACCTATCCCTTTGATTTTTCTTCTTTAAACTTTAAGGACATTTTTGTCATCTAGTGTGTAAGAGCACATTACTTTGGTGAGGTGAAGGTTGCTTACATTGGGTATTTGTGGTGAATGTTGCTTGCATTACTTTGCCTTGTTCAATTTTCCTCAATACTAGGAGAGCACATTTTGGAGAAATTTGATGTGAGTTTTGAATAAGTAGCAGAAATTACTTTAAGTTTCTCCCCCCCTCCCCCCCCAAATTGCTATGGATAGTTTGGATGTGATGTAAAGTGCTATTTATCTTTAATTTGGTACCAATAAATTATCTGTGTAAGAACAAGTTCTAAAATTAGGAAGTTACCTTAAGAACCATTTATACAATATTGGCATGTTACAATATGTAATTTTTGTTGTTCAAGTAGAACCTAGGCAGTCAATGAACCCTTAATTGCTTCAATCATGTAAGTATGTTGCAGATATGTCATTCTAAAATTTTTGTCCAAATGTGAGTAGGTTGTGACTTTGATAATAAGTTGTTAGTTGTCTGATTGTACAATCAAGGAAGAAGATGGAAAGTGATGGTAGGGAAGATTGTGTTGACTACAACAATTGCAATATGAACAATACTAATGATGAGTTGTAGGAGCAGGATACTGAACAATGGAGTTTAGTTGGATTGAATACAGCTGATATTCTAAGATGGAGTTTAACAATGATAAAAATGTCTACGAGTTTTATTCTAAATATGATAGATGCATTAGGTTTAGTGCTCGTAAAGCATATATGGCTTGTAATTCCAAAGGCGTATTGAGATGATGAAAATTTGTTTGTAAGAAGGTGGGATTGAGAGAGAAAAAATATGTTGAGAAAGTTGATAGGAAGAGGAGCCTAGGCCAGTTATAGGGACCAATTGCAATGCACGGTTGATGCTTTGCTTGGACAAAGTGAATTTGACTTGGAAAGTTACCAAGTTTGATGTAGAGCACAACTATGAATTGGCACCTTTGAAATTTGTTCACCTCATTTCAAACTATCACTGACTAACTAATGCAGTTAAAGTACAGATAGATTGCATGCATCAAAGTGGGATCCAAACATGTAAAATCATGGATTTTATGGCTAGCCAGACAGGAGGTTATGTTGACCTTGAATTCTCAAAGAAGGACATGTATAATTACATTGACAAAGAGAGACATGCTAAGATCACTAATCGGGATGCACTTCGTGCTAGTAGTTATCTACAGGGAAAGACATATTCTTATCCTTTTTTGAATGCTAGGTTTAGCATTAATGATGGGGGCCGCTTGAAGAACTTGGTATGGGTTGATGGATTGAACTGAATTGACCATCTGTGCTTTGGGGATGTTCTGTCATTTGATGCAACATACAAAAAGGACAAGTATAAGTTGACCTCAATTATTTTCTCTAACACTAACCACCATAGGCAAACATGTATTTTCGCTATTACTTTGCTAGCTGATGAATGGGCAACAACATATAAATGATTATTAGAGAATTTCTTAATTGTGATGAATAACAAACATCCTAAGTTTAGTGGTCACTAATGGTGACGAGGCCATGAGGGAGGCAATTAATGTATTCTTCCTGAATGCTATCCATAAACTGTGTGTAAGATTGTCAACAAGGCGGGGTGAGGGCAGGGCCGGGGGTGTGGGGATAAATATCCACCCCCATCCCTGCTCCATATTCGCGTGGGTATCCGTTCTTATGTTCCCTTGCGGATAAATGGGTATCCATGGATATTTGTAGGTACCTATTATATTATTAAAAATTACAAAAAGCTTGAAAAAATAAAATAAATAAAGAATTTATTCTATTAAATACGGGACTTCAAGCCCAAAAAACCAAACCAATTCTTTGCAAATATTATCATGATTTTTACTTTGTACTAATAAATTAAAAATCTCCAAACATAATCCAAATTTTTTTTAAACCCAACAACTTCAACACTGGAAATAAAAGTTAAATGGAATTGTACTTAGTTCAACTAATCCAAATAACAACAATTCAAATAGTAGCATTCAATCAATCTTTGATTCATGATGAAACTCATGTTTCAACTTTAACTTGCACAACTTGATTCCTATAAAATAAACACAAATAAAAACACAAACGAACAACATCAATATGAAATTTAAAAATGGAATATCAATATCTTCTAATATTCCGTTACTTTCAATGCCCCCTTTTGAATTGGAAGAACCTATACAAAAAAATAATCAAAATTATAGATTTTTATTTATAAATTAATATAGCTACTTACTTAAATTAAATGAAATTGTTTACAAGTTACCTATCATATTAGTCTGTAGCCAATCTTGGAGACACATGAATGCCTTCAATGTATCTAGGCGCAATCTACTACTATGTGGAGTAAGGAATCGACCACTAGTAATGCGGACTCAGAAGCGGCCGTAGAGATACGAATTGCTAGAAAAATTTCTTGCAATCACTTTCAAGATGTCAAACTAAGATGTCAAACTCTTTAATTATTTGAACTAGGCAAAACAAACTTTTCTAAATAAAGGTCTAACTCCGACTAAGAATTTTTCTCAACAGATTGCTCATTAACATGCAATGCATAGTTTGATCTCAAATTTTCCATTTTTCCAATAGAGCTTGTACCAAAATCTACCAGACTTGACCTTAATGAAGAACTAGTTTCCTTTCCCTTGATCTTATTGTTGACAAATAGCCTTGACCTTTTCTATTTCAATAGCTTATGCACCTCCATGAATTTGAGGGAAAAAGTAATTTAATAGCAACATTTTATACCTTAGATCGACAGCTATCACACCATTTATTGATCCCTAATACTTGTTGAATTTGGTAATCATAGTTGAGATCATTTATGAATGATATATTTTGAGCAGTCAAACCATTGATTCAAAGCCAATCTAACTTCACATATTTTTGGAAAATAAACTTCGAAAGTTGGACACAAAGTGCCAGAAAATAATTCAGTAATACCATAAAATAACCCCAACTTTTGACAAATTATGTTAGCCATATCCCACTTATCTTTACTTGGAAAAGGTGTATATTGGTGCTCACATTGTGACAATCGATCAAAAAAAATCTTTGTCTTATATGAAACATCTTTGTATTATAATTTCAATTTTTTATCCTCGATGTTCTCTCTCAAAATATTGGTTAGCCGAAAAATGAAAAAAAAAGAGCTTTGTGGTTTAATTTTCCAATTTTAATTATTTGTCCACAATAGATTTAATTATTTTCGCATAAAATATTACACCTACAAAACTCTATCATTACATGTTAACCACCAGATTTATCAGCCACTCCGAACGACATCATCCAACAACATTGGGTCCCACTTCACTAAACGTCATCACACCATTGCAGAACTTAACGCCACCACCGTAGCCATGGACTGACACCATTACCTGAGCAATACCCTAACACGAATTCCAATCACCAATGCAAATTTCCCCTTCACTGCGACTGTCTGCGAGGAAAAAGGGCAAGAGAAAATGTCACTGAGTAAAATCATCAAACACCTTCAGTCCCGCCGCCACCGTCCACTCAACACACTGTCCTCCTTCCACTCCTCCCCCACGCAGACACCTCAAATCCCAAACAACCACCACCGCCACCGCCAGCTCCGACCAAAACAAGACGACGAAGACCCTCACTCTCTTCTCAGAGAGGACCCAATCAGCATATGCACCAACCTCTGGCTCAAATCCTTCTCTTCCCCGAACCACTACGCGATCCCCAACCTCACCGGCTTCCTCTCCAAATTCGACCTGTGGGTCCTCGCCTACCAGCGCTGCTGCGCCCACTCCACAGGCACCTTCCCTCCCCGCAACGCCATCCACTCCCAAGTCCTCCAAAACCTCCTCTCCCTCCGAAACGCCGTCGTCCGCGGCCGTTTCTCATGGAACGACAAGGCCCGCCAACTAATCCTCGCGCCCAACGACACGTCGTTCTCCAAACCCCTCCTCTCGAAGCGCAAGCTCGAAGCCCTCCTCATCTCCAGCGAGCCCTGTTTCCAGGACCGTGTCGTTCAGGAGGTTCTGCTCATGATCCTCGAGCCTGTTTTCGAGTCCAGGTTTTCGCAGAAATCGCACGCGTTTCGACCTGGGAGAAGCGCGCACACCGTGATTCGAACCATAAGGAGTAACTTTGCTGGGTATTTGTGGTTCCTGAAGGGTGACCTGAGCGAGATTCTTGATAGTGTTGATCGGAATGTGGTGATGGGGTGTCTTGAAAAGGGTACGAGGGATAGGAAAATTTTGGGGTTGGTTAAATCTGCGCTGGAAGAGCAGCCTCTGAAGTGTGTGAAGATGAATGAGGAGAAAAAGGAAGAGTTAAGGAAGGTTAAGAAGAGGAGGGCTACTAAGAAGAGGATTCTGAATGAGAATGAGCCGAAACCGGATCCCTATTGGTTGAGGACATTCTACGGGTTCGCGCCGGAGGAGGCTGCTAAGGTACCCTCTTATGGTTTTTGTGGGATTTTGAGTCCATTGCTTGCTAATGTTTGCCTTAATGAATTGGATCACATGATGGAAGGGATGATTGTTGAGTTTTTCAGGCCTTGTAAGTTTGATTCGATATGGAGGTATTCGATTGATGATGGCTGTCATAACCCTGCGTGGCCTGAGTTTGTTCCGGCTAGTGGGAAGGAGAAGACTAGGAAGATGGATTATATAAGATATGGGGGTCATTTCTTGATTGGGATCAGGGGGCCTAGGGAGGATGCAGTGGAAGTAAGGAAGAAGATTATTAAGTTTTGTGATAGTACTTTTGGAATAAGGTTGGATAATTCGAAGGTGGAGATTGAGCATGTTACAAGGGGTATCCAATTCTTGGATCACATAATATGCAGGAGGGTGATATACCCTACCTTGCGTTACACAGGTTCTGGAGGTAATATCGTGAGTGAGAAGGGCGTTGGAACTTTGCTTTCAGTTACTGCTAGCTTGCCACAATGCATTCGCCAGTTTAGGCAGCTTGAGCTTGTGAAGGGTGATAAGGACCCTAAGCCACTTCCTTGTACTCCTATGTTGTATTCAGGTCAAGCTCATACAAACTCCCAAATGAATAAGTTCCTTGAGACCATGGCTGATTGGTATAGGTATGCTGACAATCGCAAGAAAGTTGTTGGCTTTTGTGCTTATGTAGTTCGTAGCTCTTTGGCTAAATTGTATGCTGCTAGGTACAGGCTAAAGTCCCGTGCCAAAGTGTATGGAATAGCTTCGAGAAATCTCAGTCGTCCTCTGAGGGAAAGCAGTAACAATTCTGCACCCGAATATTCAGATCTTTTGAGGATGGGGCTGGTTGATGTAATTGAAGGTGTTCAATTTTCGCACATGTCTTTAATTCCATCGTGTGATTACACTCCATTCCCAAGGAACTGGATCCCAGATCATGAGCGGGTGTTGCATGAGTATATAAAACTTGAAAACCCCAAGTTTTTCTGTGACTTGCTCAGATCTGTGAAGCAGAAAGGTTTAAGTCTTCCTCAAGAAGAAATATCTGCAATGGTATGGGACTACAAAACTCTTGGGATTCGATATTTTAGATCTGATGCAGATAAAGAAATAAAAACTGATCCAAAGGAGATAGCTGAGTAAGTTTGGCAATCAGGTTAGGCAGGTCTTGAAATCCAACCCAGTCTTCTGGAATTTTCAATTTTCCACATTGTTCTTTTGGTCTGGGTTTTGACTTTTGGTGACTGTCCTTATCCCTATATTGGGAAATTCTGATCTGTTTCTTATGCTGCATTTTTTTTCCTTGTTGCAGTTGTTGAAGTTTTTTCCCTTGAGGATCTTCTGAGACAATGGCCAGTGGTTGGTTGACCCACTTTCACTCTCTCAGGGAGAGGCTCGATGAGACAATCACTGGTTACAGGATTGAAATTTTGGCACTTCTTGCAAGGTAACTTAACGAAAAAAAATTCTCTTTTTTCCTTTGCATGTGTTTATTTATTTACTTTTGATAAGTTTGGTGCAAGGATGTGAAAATAGAGGGGAAACCAGTAAAAAATCCATGAGTTATAGCTGCAAATTCATGTTACATGGTACATAAATGAATTTTTGGATACATTTCCATTTTGCTTTTGTTAAATTGGTGGAAAAATGTAAAGGAAGAAGAAATGTGCAATAATGTAGCTGAATATCTTAGATTCAATAGGTATTTGTTTGAGTGCTTAGGTATAGATGCCCAACACTATATACAGTCATTATGGAGTAAATACGTGCATGGTTTCAAGGATAGATAACTAGTGCTAGCTATTTCTTATGACTATATTTCCAATGCCACATTAAGCTAAAGTCCATTATTGTTAACACCCCCCTCCCCACTCCCTTCTCTCTCTAAAAAGCAAAAGTTTACAAAACTTCATGCTTGTTACAAAAGAACCCTTAAAATAAGGCTTGTTGGAATGTTGCCGGCAAATAAAGTCATCAAAAATGTTGTTGGCAGTAGTAGAAGTAGTAGTTTGAGGGAGAAAAAACTGCTGGAAAGTGACACACCAGTGATCAGAGTAATTCACAACTAAGAACAAAAATGGAGAAAGAAACTAAGTGAATCGGAGGAAAATACATGGTGTTTTTGGCACGAAATTCTCAAAGCATACCTAACAATGGAGTTCCAATATTTACATCGGAAGTCGGTAGTGGAATAGTGATGGGACAGGTTACGGAGGATGGTATTGCTCTTGATACCATGTTAAATTAGTATTGAAAAAAAGGAGGAGGAAGACTGTAGGCTAAATTGCTAACATACAATGGTTTCAATCATCAATGCTAGGTTGATTGAGTTTTTGGTATATTTACCGAGCACTATGTATAGTCATTATGGAGTAAACACATGTGCAAAGTTTCAAGAATAGATAACTAATGCTAGTTCCTATGCCTATATTCCAATGCCACATTAAGCACATACTAAAACACCAAAATGGTATATTATTCTTAACAGTTTTGAATGTGTACTTCTGATCTGGTGAAGGTTGTCAAACTGTTCAATACCTTTATCATGTATTTTTACATAAAAGAGGGTTTTATCCCTAATAAAATTCTTTTATGTTTCGTGATGACTAATTGACGGTTCAAAAATCAACACCTTTGTGTTCTGCAGCTGATATCCGTGTTCACAGAATTCTTTAAGACACCACATTTCAAGTCAGGGATCCACCCTATACCAGGTGTTCAGAAGGCCCTTCAGAAGTTATCAGGACTTTGTAACCTATCTGTTGTATTGTATGGTTTTTGGTTTCACTTTTTTGTCAACCTTAACAGAATGTGGCCAGCATCAACTAACTGCTGTTTGTGTATGTTAGATCATGATTAGATCTTGGCAGAATATAACCAAGGACCACACAATCGAGTGGATAGAGAAGCATTATCCAGGATTGTTTCAGGAGATTCACTTGGGAAACCACTTTGCTCTTAATGGGGTTTCAAGACCGAATAGAGATTTGTAGGTATGCACATGCCTCTCAATACTTTTCACTTTTATTTCTCTGTTTATTAACTGAAAACTTATGCTTTCTTATCAACATTTTGGACTATGCTAACGCTAGGGAAAATCCAAATCCTTTTTTCTCCCTTTCAAAGCTGCAAGGTTACCGGTTCCAAAGATTTGTTGTTGATAGGTTACTTGTATGCTGTGTTTGTCAGGTCTTTAGATGCTAAGGTTCTTGTTGATGTTAACCATAGATACGCGATTTAGTGTGCTGAAGTTGGAACTAAAGTCCGACTTTTTTATCATGAAAACTCGTATCCCGTGGAGTTTATATAATGATGCCATTGATTGATATTGTGATTAGGTTTTGGATTGTAAAAAAAGTTTTTTAAAAAAAAATGTCTTTTTTTCTTCTGTTTCTTTTTTATTTTGCATTATTGAGACTGTTTGGAAATCTTTGTATTTGGATGTTTACCCCACCAATCCAATTTTAAGCCTTGCCCTCTTTTTCTTTTCCTTCTTTTTCCTTTTTATTTTGCGTTATCTTTGTCGTTAGCGTAAATAGGTAAAATAAAGTTAATTTAACTAAGGTATATTACCTTCTAAAATTAAAATCTTTATAAAGTAGCCTTCTTCGTCTCGATTTCGTAACAAGATAAAAGAAAAGGAAAGTTAACAAAATGTTTGGTTTGAGTTTTCAATTTTTATTTTTAATTTTTTAGTTTTTGTGAATGAAATATTAAAAATTGAAAATGAAATATGAAAACTGGAGTTATCTATAGTATAGAAAAAGGTATACATTACCATTTGAGCTATGCTGATTAAGACCTATTCGATAAGTGGCAATTCACGGTACGATAAAAAAATAATAATAAAGTCCTTTTCAGCTGGATTTATGCGTTTTTTCTTTTGGCCAGAAGCTGGATTTGTGTGTTTGGTCATGCATGTTTCACGCCATGTGATTATCAGAGTTGTTTGGACTATTCGGATTTGGGACCACGCCCTTTGTCATATGAGCATCATCCAACATTTTAAGGTACAGCCAGTTCTGGGTGGAAACGAAAGCCAGCTAACTCCTCTTCGTAGTTCTCACTTTGGATAAGGAATCGTTCCATAAAGTACTGTACTATTCCTTTTTGCAGGCTTCCTTCTTTTCAGATTACATACATTGGGAGAAGCATCTTGTAGTGAACTGCTTGTTTTTATCGAATTGGGTCTATCTAAAGGAAAAGTCAAGCGAATATATTTTTAACAAAAGTAGTTTATGAAGTTATTTGTAAAACAATAAATATGAGTATGACATTTCTTGGGGGCGGTGGCTCTGCTGAATAAATAAATAGCCCATGCTGCTATGTTTTCCTTTTGTGGGTCATGACCCATGCTGCTTAAGCCTTCCAACACTTGGCTTATTCGAGGCCCTTGGGTGTGATGTCCACCTATTAGCACAGTGGCACTGGGCCTAGTTGAGTATTAGTTCGTTCTTTTTTTCTTTCCTTTGTCATCTAAATTCAGGATGGGAAATAAATAACTATCCATTTTGATGTAATGTTAGTTAAGAATTTTTTCACAATTAACACAATATATATTGCTAAATAAAAAATTATTGTTTTATTAAAAAAAAATAAACTAACTATTGTGGGTTTGTCTTTAATACTCATTACAAGGTTAAAAGTGACCAAGTAAAAAATTGCTGTTACGTTTAACACCCAACAGGAGAAGTTCAAGCCATATATATATCACTTCTGTCCCAACCCAAGGCTAGGAGTGTAAACCCATTTACGTTGACCCATACAAAAACCATCCAATTTTTTTTTTTGCATCGTTCAAGAAGTAACCAGTGTTTGCATTGTCTAACGCTAAAACAAGAGGTTGGCTCACAATCAAGACACTCACAAATGATATTGTAGTTCGATATAAGAGCATCTTTGATGGCTCCATTTCTTGCTTTCATTTTAAAAAGAAAGATATGAAATGAGAGGAAAAAAAAATGCCTGGTTGTTTGCATTCTCATTTTCTATTTTCAAGAAATGAAGTTCACATTTTTAGAAAGTTTGAAAACAAAACTACAAAAAATAGAGTTTACAACGTTTAGGTAGGTGCAATAACATTTTTACACTTATAAGCACAAATATCCATTTCTTTTTTATTTAAATTGTCGACTTTCTCCACCTAGTATCCCAAATCTTCTTTGACGGCAAATTTGGTAAGTGAACATTCCCGCCAAGGGATTTGCTGACACTCTCATTGGAAGATTCTTTTATATTTTTTTGGTCAGAATGTTATTGGAAGATTATACTTTTGGTCGAAATTGGAAGAACTTTGTTTTGTCAGAATGTTATTGGAAGATTTTTCCCGCCAGGCTGTTTCTTAGCTTGGTTTCTATTTGGGCCAGTAGCCTAGTGCCCTCCTTGAATACGAAAACACTTTCAACATGGCTTCCATATACCTGGAGGAGGCAACGTTTCCATATACCTTTTTCACAACAAAAAAAAGAACTCGGATTTTGGTTACATGAGCAAAAAGAGGAGAACCTACGACTGAAATAAATAAAGCCCACACACACTTGTTTAGGAAGGCCTATATACGCAAAGAGGCTTTTTATACCGAAAGAAAGCAAAAGTCCTACCAAACTATTTTAGTTGGAGAAATCCTATGAAACTTCTTGTCTAAAATATAAGGGTAAAATGCATTTTATCCATGAATTTTAGATATATGCATTTTACACGTTGATTTTTCAAAACGTGCTTTGTGATATCCTGAACTTTCCAAACAATTAAAACACTTCTCAATATAATTTTGGCAACTGGTAAACGTATGATTTATGTGCACTTAATCCCTTAGTGTTTCTAATTTATGTAACCCGACCCCTTATTTGTGAATTCTCATTTGTATTTAACCCTGCTGATTTTTTTGTTGTGCAACTTGACACCTTGTTTATGACCTAAAGTTACACAATTTGGAAAGTCCATAATGCTTTACATTATTTGGAAAGTTAAGAGTGTTGTGATGCATATTTTGGAAAAATAGGGTATAAGTTGCACATGATCTCAAGTTAGGGGGTAAAATGCATTTTATGTAGGTTTGTCCTTCTCACTCCTGCATAATGGCCCTACCTTAGTTTCTCAATATTCAAGGTCTGTCATTCTCACTCCTGCATAATTCTCACTGGTGTTCCCTTCCTTCTTTCTTTTGATTGTGATCTGATTTCATTTTCCAAAATCAATTCTTCTCCTCGATGTAAATTATTTCTTTCACATGCTTCTTATGATATTCAGGGTTCAACTTGCTGGAGGATGATCGGCGCTGCTATAGCACTTCACAGATTATATATCATTATCTCCTTCACTCCTCAACCATCCATATTACTTCCCACTGGTTTGAATAAATCCATCAATGTAATTTTGTTAGTGACTTTATTGTTCGGCACAATTAGTTTGGCCATATTGTTGTTGATGGATGAATGTTTTAACAAGAAGCTTCCTTTTGTTCTTGCACCGGTATATACTTGTGATGTATGCCATTATGCAGGAAAAAACATTTACCTTTTCTAGTAAGTACCACAAAAAATAATAAAATCTTTTACTTGGTTCATGTTGACATATGGGGGTCGGCTTCCATTGCTTCCTAACATGGACATTGTTATTTTCTCACGATGGTTTATGATTTTTCTTACCACACTTGGATTTACTCAAGGTTGTCAATGGTGAATAGTAGTTTATGGCGATAAGGCAAAAAACCACCACAAAAATATGAGGAATTGCATTGCAGGTTATGGCGAAAGCCATGGTGGACTAATATATATATACATATATAATGCAAAGACATAATACATAATCAAAGTCTCAAAGACATAATCAAAGCCACAAATACACAATCAAAGTCACAAACAAAGACTTAAAAACATAGCAATTCATGATCAAAGTCACAAAGACATAGTCATAATATCAACACAAATTAAGAATTCAAAACAAACATAAGAGTTCATGACAAACAAGCATAAATTAAGATCAACTATTCTAATGACTAGTCCTCATCATCTTCCTCAAAGTAATCATCATCATCATTGTCCTTGTTCTCAACTAGGGCATATCCCTTTGCTTGTTCTCCTTCTGATTGAGAATCATCAAACATGATTTCCTTTTCCTCTTCTTCAGTTTCCACATGTCCTCAAATTCAAGCTCTTCTTCAGCCACCACTTCTTGTTTTCCCATCTTGGAAAGTCTACTTGATTGTCATTCACCACTTGCTGCCTTTGTTTTTTTTTACTTTGATGCCTAGTATTTGTTGGGGACTCTCTAATCCTAGATACCCTAAACACAGTATCCTAATTCAAAGTTTCATCATCTTCAAAAACCAACTCATCTCCAGCATTCTCTTCATCAATCAACTCTTGAACCATCCACTCGTTACACTCATCAATATCATTGAGTGAAATGGGATCAATTTCATCTCCAATATTCTATCTTTGTTGAGTGTTTGGTTATACTTCACAAAAACCAAGTCCCCTATACTTTTGTGCTCAAGTCTATTTCTCTTCTTAGTATGTATCTGTAGCACCAATATAATTATCTAATTGTTAATTGGTACTATGTTATACTTATCATAGTAACCATTAAGATAGAAACTTGCTTCTTACTTGCTCAAAAACACTCCAATTGCATTCACAGCCCAAAGCACTACATGTCAAGCTCAAAACTTTGATAACCAACTTTTGCAAATTTGGAGTAGAATGCCCATATATTCGCCACCATTGAGCTGCAAATCCAAAGAAGGCAATGTAAGAAAGAAAATCACTAATTTTAAGTTTAAACTTTAAAATTAAAGATATTTGATAATTAATAATATTCCTTTCACCAAGAGCAAGGATTTTTTGATTTGATTGGGCAAAATTTAATCCAAAAAGATCATCACCATTCTTATAAAGTGATAGCTCAATTAATATTTTTTGCTACATATCCCAACTTGGCACTAATCCACTAATACATTCATACAATCCATTTGTAACTTCCAAATCAAACTCCAAATTTGAGTTGCCACAGTAGAATTCTGGATTTAGAAAATGGCCCGGTGCATGCAATGGATGATGAAACTGACAGTTCCATCTCTTATCAATGATTGCAAACACATCTTTGTATTTGCTTTCATCGTTGTTGAATGATTTCATAATGGCCTCTTTGGACTTGTCCATTGCCTTATAAATGTAGCCCATGGCCGGCTTTCTTTCACTATCAATAAGCCTAAGCACATGAACAAGAGGCCTCATAACTTTGAGGGCGTATCTCACATGGTTCCAAAAAGAAGACTTGATTGCAATTTTGGTTGCTTCCTTTCCCTTAGCCTCCTTAGACAGCTTGTTTCACACCCATTCATCAAAAGTAAACATTTTTGTAAGATTTTATTTCTCTTCATGAAGCCTCACCAATGATAGAAAGGAAGTAGCAAATCGTGTCCTTACCAATTCCTTCTTGTTTGTGAACTGTCTCAATAATTTTAAGGTGCTATTGTGGCTATAAATGAAACCAACAAGAAAAATGGCCCTCTTAATCGTCTTCTTGATTAGTGTAATCTTTCAAATATCTTCCAACATGAAATCTAAATAATGAGCACCACAAGGAGTTCAATAGAGATGTGGTATTTTTTCTTCTAACTTCTTGCCACCCAAATTATAGTTCCTCCCATTATTAGTTATAATCTGAACAATGTTCTCCTCTCTAATCTCCTCCATAAGAGAGTCAAGAACCTCAAATAACTTTTCACCAGTCTTTACAAAGTCAGATCTGTCAATAGACTTTACAAACATCATTCCAGCAAGAGAGTTCACTAAGAAATTAATAATGCACCTCCTATCAGTCCAAGCATTTGACATGATGGAGCAACCATGTTTTTCCGATTGCTCCTTATGATTCTTCATCATATTTTTTGTGTGCTCCAATTCCTTATTGAGAAGTAGAACCCTTATAGCATGATAAAATGGAACGGGAAAATTGGGACCAAAGCTTCCAATGGTTGACAACATATCATGAAAACTCTTCAATTTGATACAGTTGAATGGAATTCTAGCTTGATACCACCACCGAGCTATGTATTGATGGACTCTTTCAACTGCTTCTTTATCACATGCTTTTCTAATATTTTTCAACTTTTCCTTGTTCCTTTTCCCAATTGCAGTTTTAGGATTTCTAACAAATAAATCCATTGGGCCTTTCAAAGCACCTGCACATTTTCTCACTCTAGGCCTTAGGTTAAGGATATCATCAATCTCTTTAGCATCTTCTTTAGATAACCCAAACCCCAAGTTCTCAAGATCAAGCCCTCTTGCATTTGGAACTTCAACTTCCTTACTTCATCGTCTCTTTTTCTATTTCATATACTTTATCAATTCCTCTTTAACTTCTTTTGGAACCTTGATGCACTTAGAAACATTGCCACTCTTCCCTATCAGGTGTTCTTTGGCATTTGTTATTCTACCTTTCATAAGTTTTTAGTAGAAATTACAAATAGTGTCATTTATATTGTTTTCTTCTACAGGGTGGACATACTTCCACCTAGGATCTACTCTATTTTTGCTGCTCGTAGAAGAGGCTAAAACTGAGCTTTGTTCAGGTTCACTTGTCATTTCAACCTAAAACAAAATAGAAGAGGCTGTTGGACAAAAAATAAGAATAAGGAAGAAGAAGAAAAAGACAGAACAGACAAGAAGGAAAAGAAGAAAACAACACAAAGATTCAGAGAAGAAGAAGAAGAAGAAGGACCTCGATAGAGTGCTCCAAGCTGGTCATCATTGTTGGTGTGATCCGTCACCGTTGGTGTGGTGGTCTACTAAAGCCGGTAAAGAATAGAGAGAGACTTTGAGAGACCGAGAGGGAAAAGGAAGCAAAGAAGCACCATGCTGGCCATCGCTACTGCTATTGTTAACTATGGTGAGCTCTCGCCATCAGCGTAGTGCATCTCCACCACAAGTGTAGTGCTCCCGAGACATTGAGAAGCACACGAGAAATTAAAAGGAAGCAGAGAAGCACACGAAGTAGTGAGAAATGGAAAAATGGTTATGTTTTATTAGGCTTTCATGAGGGAAACCCGAAAACCCGAAAAATAAAAAATGCCCTCTAAAAAAAAGGGTTTTTGGCTAACTTCTACTAGGGCTGCCATCAGTCTACCATGGCACCACCGCCATTTTAGCCACCACAGCCGCCATGCCATCCTCTTTTCCATGGTGGCAACCTTGATTTCCTCCATGCCATGGCTGATATTTAATAACACTGGATTCACCTGATGAAAACTAAATTTGAGGTTCTTCTTTCACTTGTTTGAACTCAATTTAACACATTCATTAACATTTTGCATAGTGATATATAATGGACCTGTGTTTTCCATGAAAGCCTTTTATATAATTAAAGGCATCATCCACCAAACACCATGTGTCCAAACGCCTCAACAAAACACAGTTTTTGAGCACAAACACCAACACCTTTTAAACATGACTTATACATTACTTTTTCAAGCCAACCTACCAAAATTTTTCTGGTCTCATGTTGCATTTCTCATAAATCATATTCTATCCAAAATTTTGCAAAATATGAGTCCTTATGAACTATTGCATAACCATTCCCCAGACCTTTCAATGCTAAGGGTTCTTGGTTCTTTATGCTTTGCATCCACTATAACATACAATCACACAAAGCTAGATAGAAGAGTAAGAAAATGCATCCATTTAGGACATCTCTCTGGAACCAAAGGCTATGTTTTATTTGATATCTTAACATCCATGAAACATCCATCTTAAGGCATGTTATTTTTTATTAAAACATTTTCCCCTTCACCACATGACACACAATCTCGATTCCCCCACATCTGCACCCCCATCTCTATTCCCCCACATTCTCACCAAATCCTTGCAGCTATCACCCCTTGCTTTGCTTCTCTCCAAGCCAGGCATACACGACTTGCACTCTTTAGCTTGCATGGGGGGTAATAGCCAGGCCCATTTAGATACTGGCCCAACACCTTAGTGCACATAATATTTATTGCATCGAGTGTATATTAATGTTCTCAATTACTTTGTTGTAACTGAATTTGAATATAATTGTTATTTAACACCTTAGCCCCTTTTATATATACTAATAGCGTTGGGCTTAATTAATGAAGTAAGATTCATTTTTACTTAGGAGATACATAGATAATAAAGAGTTTTTTACCCCTTCTTCTTTTTGTTGTCATAAAGACAGAAATAGAGTAAGGGAGTTTCAATTAAGCTAGGAGTTTAAATTTATGACTGATTATTGGTGAGATAATATAATGTTGGAGGAATCCAAAAATGAAGATATCAACCATTTGAAATAGGTCTATACAACATAATAGCTTCTAAAATATATATTCATCATTCGCTCCCTCTTTCCATACCGAATGTATGGAATCAAAACAATCATCCAAATTATCAGAATACATTGCACCCAAAACCCAGATTAATTATCGGGTTCTAATTATGTATATTATATATATAATCACTGAAGCATGTTGTTGCAATGCTGATTAGTCACAAGTTGATGGATAACATCAAACACAAGGGAATGAAAATGCTAATATATCCAACAACGATATGATATCCATACCGATTCAGATTTTTGTCTTAAACATGCACATGTTTCCCATCATTTTGAGTTTTGGACAAATGAGAAACCATCTTGCCTTGTTTTCATTTTCTTTAGTCCAGATTGCTTGTCTGTCTCTTTATACAAATACAATATTTTTCATTTACTTTGGCATCATGGAAGGATAACATTCTCTCCCCCCAAAAAAATGAAGTACTGCAGAAGCTAGAGCTCTTGAAGGAACTTAAAAGTAGGAGTGGATCACTAGCTGACACGTGCTGATATCTTCAAATTCAAAGTTAGAGATATGTTGTGTCTTCAAGTGCAAAACCCAACTGCATTATACGATTCAAAATGCACATTTTGTTTTGACCAAAATAAAATTGTCCTTCCCTTTTTATGTAACGATTTATAGCATATCAGGTCGAGAGGAAGACTTATCTATGTGAACTACATGTTATGTTTGCACCCTCATTTTTTAGGTTGAGCATTTTTTATCGATAAAAAGAAAACTTACCCGGTTTCGGATCAAGACGAGCCACTAAGATTGGTCTAATGGTGAGAGATTTGGACAAAAAGTACGCAGTTCTGTATTCAAATATCATTATGACAATATATGAGTGAAAATTTTAATTAGATAGGTAATTTCACTAGCTAAAATTGACATAGGTTGATTCAATTCTCACTTTCTTCACCCTATCTAATTAAGTGTAAAAAAAGAAAAAGAAAAAGAAAAAAATAATATCATCCCAACAAATTCTTCTTACATCCTTCTAATTTATTACCTAAATTACTTGGTGTAGTTACAAATTCTATAGTAATTCTGATATTGATAGTTTCTAATAAATGAAGAGTAAGGGTATATTCGCAAGTTTGGAGGGAAAAGAAAGGAAAGGTATAAAAAGTGAACAAAGGAAAAGGAAAGGAAGAGTTTTAAAAGGTTTCAATTGTTTTGTTCGCAAGTCTAAAATTGACAAGGAAAAGAGAATGGAGGGCTTCTAAAATATCTTTATAATTCTACCCTTTAGTTTAATAAATTCAATACAGTTAATATATTTTAAAATCAACATGCTTATGTTAGTATTAAGTTTTAAAAATTAGAAAATATTTTATATTTTTATAAATTTTAAAAATATTTCCCTTAAAATTGTGCACCTCATAAAATAATTTTTCTCTAAGTTTATAAAAGTGCTGTTATTATTATTATTTTTAATAGAACTACTTGGTCACATGCAAATTTTTATTTTTTTGTTTTTTTTTTACGAAAACATATGCTTACAACTAATTTCCTAATAAATTTGAATTTTTTTATTTTAATAGGAAGGAGACACAAAATTTTAAAATTTTAGTTTTGTATTCAAAATTTCAATTTGATTTGAATTTAAAATTGAAAAAAATGGTTTTTTAATTTTTTAATAGGAATAATAAAGTAAATCAAATTGTTCACTAACCCCCCGTCAATTTGGAGGAACCTAAAATAGGGATTTTGGAGGATTTAGATGGGTTAACAAAAACCCTCAAATACCTCCCTGTTCTAAAATATAAAACTCATAAATATCATTAAACTCCAAAAACCTCTCCCATCCTTCCTTTTCCCTCTGAAATCAAACTAGTGAATATAGCCTAAAGATTTAGTGTGATTATTAAAATTGTATGCATGCTTAACTTTAGTCCCTAAAATTATAAGAAGTGATTCAAATTTGTTATTTTAGGGATTAAAGTTAGTTCCCATGAATATTAGTATAGGGCTAGAATCATTTTTTACAATTTTAGTCAATAAATTGATACTTTTTAATGTCAACAACTAAAGGGAAGCACACATACAACTTCAAAAACTAAAATGAATATTTATCCTTAATTCAAGGATCTTTAAAGTTAGTTTGTGATAGGTTAAATGGAGGGGGCCGATTTCTTAATGAGAATGGGGTAGGAAAATATCTCATCTTATTGTGGATTAGAAGTGTGTTTAGAGGTAGATTTGATTAGGCCATTGATTAGGAGTTTGCAATCAAGTGTTTAGGTAAGAAAGTGAGTGATTAAGGCCACTCAAGACATGATTAAAGAGTGCTTTTGCTCACTTAGTGGAGTCAAATATTTTTCAACAAGGATTTCAATCACATCTTTGATTCCTTAATTTAAGGAATCAGAGAGAGAAAATACTATTCAATGAAATATGATATAAAGTCTTGAATTAAGAAAGGGATTGAGTTTCTTTAAGCAATCTTAGGCCCTAATTAACCTTAGTTAATTATTTTACCTCTAGATTAATTATTAAAATTATTTAATCTTTAATTAGAGTCTAATATTGGTTAGGTTTAGTTGATCATGTGATTAAGCTCATTATGCCCTTAATTAGGGGTAAAATGGTAATTTTTCACAAAAACTCCCTAGGACCACTTGAGCTTAGACAGACATTAGACATCCCTTAAAAATGACATTTCAAATCCCTGGATAGGGTCCGGGTCCACTAGGTAGTTAATCTCACGTTAAACTCCTGCAGGGGTATTTTGTAGGCAGGAACCCAAAAATGAGATTCTTCTGCTCTATTAACACACATAACACATATAGTCCCCGTTCAATATTAAAACAACCCTTTGAGGATGGCCGAGGCCAGCTATCCTCATTTTTCGGGTAAAACGACCTCAGGGGTATTTTAGTCATTTGTACATAGGAAAGAAAACCGGGACGTTACACTCTTGGGCCTAATAGGTTGACCTACTATTATTATTATTATTATTATTTAAACATCTAATAATAATAGAGATATTTTAATATATTTAAAAATATATTTTTTAACTTACTTAAATTTTTTAGACTATTTAAAAATAGTTTTTTGACATTTTTAGTAGTATCTCTGCTTAGTTAAAAGTAGGCATTTTGGTTTTTTCGAAATATTTTATAACTAAATAGGCTTTCAGGTCAGACGAGACTTTTAGTAAAGTCAGGTTAAAGCCATAAAAAGGACTTATGTCAAGTAATAGGTTTAGGCTTAGACTCTTTTTTATGAATACATGCCTAGCTTATTTAAGCTAAAGCTTAACCTAGCTCGGCCTATTTCAACCCCTACATGTAACATATAGGCAAATCTTTGTATTTCGTAACATGTCATAATATGCTTCGGTATTGTTGAGATTGATTTTTGTGTGTAATATTCGATCCCAAATAACTATTTAATTTTAATTAGGCACATGAATATAATTGAAAATATCTTAATTTTAGATAAATTTTATTGATCAAACTAAATTACCCTTATTAATATTTTTTTCTCATACTCTTTCTTTCCACATATTTCTCTTCCCTATTTAATAGGGGTATTATAATAAAAAAAGGGGATTACTCCGGTACCCTATAAAATTCATGGGTACTGGTACCTTTTAGATAACTTGTGGCTGAAAGTTTGCCACGTGTCCCACTAACTAAATCAATTACTATTTTAAATGCTTATAATTAAATCACAACCTTTAGATTTAAAAGGGTACCAATACCCATGGGGTACCAAAGCAAAAACCTAAAAATAATTTAATATTGTCTAAATTTTCTAAATGGATACTTATTTTAGCCAAAGTAAAATTAAAAAACTAGGCATTTATTTGGGACCAGAAGTGGTATATTAAGAAAATAATAAATAGATCGTGATAAAAGGATAAAGTTGTGTAAGTGAATAAAATTGTCCAATAAAAAATAAAATTAAATTTTTGGTATTTCAGAAATTATATTAATTATAATAAGTTTTAAACGTAGAACTTTATGCATGGTACCTAAATCCTTTACTAATAGACCAATTCTAGTGGCTTAAAAGTAAAAGTAATTAATACAATTAACTAAAACAATTAATACTATTTCGGAACGACAAACACAAAGATATTTGAAAAAAAAACAGCCCAAAAAATTAATAGAGACAGTGAAATGTTAGGAAGTAATTTAAGGTGCAATCAATTATTTAACTCTTTGAATGGGTGACAAGCGATTTGTATGTTTCTAATTATAATTAATGACAGCATAAATATTTTAAATTGCAAAGTTATCCGAAACACGTATATTTTTTTCTTTGAATTTATTAATAGATTATAGACGTAGCTTGCAAGTCCATTCCACAGTCTGTTTGCATACTTCTATTCAGGAAGTATATATGGTCACAATTTCTGCTTCGCCTTTAAAGAACGCCAATTGTAATTGGTGCAAAATTGACGTACCTGGCAAGACCTTGGCCATGAATCTTTGTGTCATGGTTTCTTTTATTTTATTTTCTCCTTCTTTGAACAATTATTTATTTTAAAAATTTTCGTTATTTAGATATAATTATTTTTTAAAAATTTTAAGTAGCACTTATTAAATATTTCTTTTTAATATATTGAATCTTTAGTAGATGAGGAAAGAAAAATTAGTAAAAAGATAATTTAATAAATTATTTTTATTATTTATAACATTAATAATTTTTAGTTATTTTCTTAATTTTAATAAATATTTAAAATCAGATAATGATTCAAGAACGGAAGTGACAATTTGTATATTTATATCTAAGAGAGAAAATATTTTGTAAAAGTGAGTTTATCTTTAAGTAATAAAGTAAATAAATATTTACTCTGATCATTTGGTGAATTACAATTGTAATATACTGTTTATTCAAGTGTTGATACCTCCACAATTTCTCTCTTTAAAATGATAATAGTATTATTTCAATATCCAATTTTAATATTTCATTTAAATATCCACTTCATTCTTGTTAAATGAGATTATGATTTTCACTCATATATCTCATCCAATAATAAATTAAGTATTCAAATAAAAAAAAGTGAGTATTAAAATAATATTATCCATTTACGAGAAAATGAGTATTAAAATAATATTATCCATTTACGAGAGTTTTCAACCTTTCCTCTAGAACAAACTAAGTCCTTGTGTTGCTCAAATGGCTTTGCTCCTAGAATGCTGTGTCTCTATCCAATTCTACTACGAGCCAACATTCACAAAGATTTTGCTGCACACATGCAATTTTTGCCCTTACCACGGTCAAATTCTAAGGCTTTGTTTGTGAATTGAGGTTTGGAGGGGAAAGGAAGGAAGGGGAAGGCATTGAGGGATTTTATTGTGTCTGGGAGTTTTTATATTGATGGGAGGAGGTGTTTGAGGGTATTTTAAAACCTTCTAAAATCCTCCATACTCCCTCTTTTTCAATTCCTCCATTTTGGAGCTTTTAAGAAGATATAAATTAAAAATAGTTTTACCCCTATTTTTCTTACAATTTTCAAATTCCTGCCCCATGATGGCAACCCTCATGAACACGAATTGCATTAAGATTCCAAGCACCACTGCCACTGGAAGTGTCAACCGGATCTGTGGCGGTGTCTTAGACAATTCTTTTTTGGCGCAGCCGCTAATATCATGACTCTTTTTTTGCCTTGCAGTTATGTAGAATTTCATAATGTTATCGAATGTTTCATGAATTACGATTTCAGCTCTTCCTCTTTGTTCGTTTAGATTGAAGCACCACGAGATCTGAAGCTTCATTGCCTTATTCACATGCTTGCTGAATGACTCACCAAAGCTTTTCTTCATTGGTTCAGCGTGATAGAGAGTGTTCATGTGCATGTGTGAGTGAGAGATTGTCATTATGACTTGTTAGAAAGAAAGTTGCATGGTGCATTTGTAGTAAAAGAAATCGTTCATAGGTCCCAGCTTTTTTTATTTCCATTTGTTTGTCACAGTGAAATCAAATATTCTAAAAAAGAAAGAGAGGTTTGAAATTTTTTTTTTGTTTCTAATGTAAATTTATCAAGAAAATAAAAAGATAATTAAGTATTATATAAAGGGAACAAACGCAAAAATACATCACAAATCTCTATTTTGGGAGAAAAATACTCTAAACTTCTCCATTCCGTTTTCCTTCCTTTCCCTCCAATGTCTTTCTTTTACTTCCCCTTTAAACTCCCAAACAAAACCTAAGGAAACCAATAAGGTCATACTATCTCACAAAAGAATGTGATCTTTTAAGATTTTTTTAAAAGATTCCATTGATTAATGAATAAATGTTTAAGCCTTGTATAAAATACTGCTAGCTTCAAAACCCTTCCAAGAAGTTTTAACAAGTTTTGAATGACAACAAAGTCAATTTAAAGAAAATACTTTGAAGAACGACTAATGGTTGTCTTGAGTTTCTTGTAAGATTAAATAGGTTATATCGTTTAGTATGACAAGGCTTAATCAAATGAGGACATATTTTACTTTACATGTGCAAATATATTTTATCTCAAGTTAAGAGATATGAATTTAAAAGGAAGTAAAATTATACCTTTATTCAAGCTTAAAATAGCTAACGATTGAAAGAAGAAATCAACACTGCAAGAAACCAAGATTAGAGACTTTAGAAAGTAACATTGGACATCAGAAAGTATGCTTATAATGAAGATATCAAGCAAACTATGATAACCATGTGTTACACTATCTTCAATAAGCTTAATTGCAATTCTTTCATCACCATAAAGCTTGGATTGAAGACCTGAAGATCAAAGAATCATCAAGGATCTGTTACCGCACATCAGAAAGCTCCCTTCACTATGGAGCGCTGAACATTGTTGGAAAAAGGAGGAAAATTTGAATCTTAAAATTCAAATTTGGACTCAAACCTAATGTCAGAACTGGCATCTTGTCTCATTTGCCAATTGGATCAACGTTCCCTGGCGTAACTTTTAGAAGAAAGAGTTCAAAAACTATATTCAGAAAGCAAGAGTAGTTTTTGAAGAGAGATCAAAAACCTCCATGCCATAACAGCTTCTGCAACAAATCTGACAAATTACCAGCCTATTTTTCTAGATTGGTTTTCCAAAACACAAATTGATGATCAACATGTGTCACTTGGAGATCTGATCAAGGGCAACGGTCATAAGGAAAACCTTCTATAAATAAGAGATGTTGTGCACAAACATAAAGAAAGAAACGCTAGGCAATAAGGAAAAACTCTGTAAAAATCTCTCTTCACATCTAATAAAATTTATATCATTATGTAATCAAATTCTTTACTTGTAAAAATATTCTTTTTACGTTCTTGAATAGATATATGTTCTTCTTAGGAAGAAATGATAGAAAGAAGTCATGTATGTGTTAAGAAAACTTGAGTATAGATTAGTTTGAATGGTAACCCAAATACAAAAACTTTGTATCCTTGATCCAGTAGTGATCGATGTGAGATAGCTTGGAGAGGCTAATATAAAACTATTTACAACGCGACAGTGAGGTGTTCTTACTGGTCATGGGTTTAGCCTGGAGAGACTAGTGAAAAACTACTTTCAATGAGACAATAACAGTGGTTTACTTGTCACAGGTTCAGGTTGAAGAGGCCGGTGAATAACTACTTGGCTTAGTTTGCAGAGGCTAGTGAATGACTACTCAGGTTTTTGACAGTAGAGGTTGTCTATTGGTCATAGGTGTTAGGTTGGAGAGGCTAGAACAAACTACTCAGTTTAGCTTGGAGAGTGAATAACTACTTAGTTCAATTTGGAAAGGCTGGTGAATAACTACTCAATTTGTGATAGTAAGGGTTGTTTGCTGGTCACAAATGAGAGCTTGGAAATGCTAATGTAAAGATGATCCTGTTTTCTTTCTCGGCTTGAGAAAGATGTTTTAGTGGAACCTCAACATTTGTTGAGTACTAGATGTAGGCAGTTTTAGCCAAACCAATATAAAATCTTTTGTGTCTCATCTTTTTCCACCTGATCTCTTTTATCTTTTTCTCTATTGATCTTTACAATTCAATACCTACTAATTTAAAGTCTATAATCATTTTGTTATGTTTGAGAGTTGAACTATGCTGATATAATGTTTTACACATTTACATTATTTATCGTTTACTTCAGAAATGTACTTTCTAAAACTACTAACTGTGTTTCCACTGCACTACAAGTTTCATACTTGATAGTATCTTTGTTAAAAGTTTCAGATATGTAAAAAGAAGTAAAGCATGATTCAACCCTCATTCTCACGCATATTTATAGCTACAAGTGGTACCAGAGCAAGGCCTTTGAGGGATTGAGCAATCCAATGATTACCAAGGATAAAGTTCTGGGGGACAAAATGGCATGAATCTTCTCAATAGAAAAGCTTATCATAAACTAACCATCTTGTTTAATGACTCTCAAGGACCTGACAAAGTATTCTCAACATCAAAAAAAGAATCCCAAGTAGCAGGTGGACTAGAATAGAAAAGCCAGAGTTCATTTGAACTTCTAAGCCAAGCTCCTGCTCATATGTGCAATAAGCAGAAATGAATATGACATATTTGTTGCCTATGACATATGAAAGAAAATATGGGATAGTCTGTGCATGCTGATTAAAGTTTCTCTCAATCATTTCAAAAGTCTTTGACCTTAAAGTTATCTCATTAGAAGCATTGCAAAGAAAAAGCAATAAAAGTTGCTGAAGAAAGGATCTGATGTAGTATCTGAGATTGATATTGGAGATGAGATCTCTATGTTTGTTGAAAATATCAAAATGAAAAAGGCTAAACAAAGAAAGGAAGACACATCAATCTCAGGAAAGACAAAAAGGGCAAAGAAAATCTTGAGAGAGTAACCTGCTAACCGCAGTAAGATGGAACATCTTGAATCTAAAGTTCCAAGCTAAGAGCATCACAAAAATATCCTAACTTCTTGAAGAGGAGCTTGCTGGCTACTAGGAGCAACTTTGAAAAAGAAAAAGGATAACTTAGAAAGTCATGATGAGTTAGAAGATGCTGCTATTCTATGTTTCATGACTTAGTGCACCTTAATAGAGATATACAAGGCAAATGTATCTGTATCTAATATCTCATATCATGTATTTATTGTATTATATGATGAGTTTCCAGAAGCTTCTCAAGCTTATTTCTTTACATATTTCAAACTAGTCAAGGAACTCATACGGTTTCTTTGAAACTTAAGAAGATCAAGCTTGAAGCTGAAAAACTTAAGCTTCAGTGAAATACATTATAAGGAGTTTTTCTCTTCTTAAGTTCTATAAACCTGAAGCCTCCAAAAGATATGTAAAGAATGCCAGAAAGTTATTTGTGAATCTTTAAGAGGACTTTATGGGCTCTAAGATCTGACTTGAAACATTCAAAATATTTCAAAAACCTTGTTTTTGTGATAATGGTCAAAATCTATAATTTCCAAAAACTAGTTTGGGATATACAGAGGAAAGAGGAGATAAAAAGACTATGCAACCTTATCTGTTTTCTCTAAAATTTGTTTCTTACTCTCTCTGCCATAAGAAGAGATACCTACTAGACAAATGGTTCTTGAGGAAAAAATCTGTTAGAAAGGTTGGAAAATCTCTTTCTTTGAAACTAACCAAAAGGACCCAAGTAAGTTTGGGAACCAAAATCAAAACTGTTCTCTTTGCAGGTATTCATGAAAAGGTTCATAGGATGAAGTATCAAGGAACAAATAGATGATGATCATTTCGAATACCATGTTTTGAACTTGAAAATCAATCAAGAACATGAAGGGTAACTACTTAGAATTTCTTAAGTACGATGATAAGCAAGCTTAAAGAAGATCTTGCTGATAATCTCGATGATCTTGTGAATTGTCTTAAGAAAATGAATCTCAAGGAAGTGTCAAAAAGCAAGTAAATGAAAGCCAAAACATCACAAAGCTGTAGAACATCAACTCTTCAAAAAGTATGCTCAGAACTCCCAACCTACTAGAAAGTAACCTTTCTGGACTCAAAGATGAGAAATCTAAAGATAAAGGAGAAGCTGAAGAACCTCAAAGTCACAAAAACTACAAGAGATTTTTTGATTGAAAGACAGATTCTCAAAACAGAGTTCTTGGAGACATTTCCAAGGGTGTGAGAACTAGATCATCCCTTAGAAATATGTCAAATTGTGCTTTCATCTTCACTATTGAACCTGAATGTATGGGAGAAGCTTTGTGTGACCAAAGTTGGGTGGATGCTATGCAATATGAGCTAACCAAGTTCGAGAGAAAGGCAAAGTCTAAATAACATGTTGAAAAAATCATCATCAGTTCAAAGTCAATGTTCAAAAATAATTTGGATGAAGCTGACATCATCACTCAAAACAAAGCAAGCATGGCTACACAAGGTTATTATTTTCAAAAGGGAACTAATTATGATGAAACCTTTGCACCATTATGCTACTTACGGCTGCTGACTTCTCCAGAGAAAGGGTTGAAAGAAGCACAAGTGATGGGTGTTGCAACTCTGAAAAAGTTTTTATCATGCAAGAAGCAGAAAATCATTGCTCTCTCTATAGCAAAATCAGAACATGTAATAGCTATAAATCTTCTGCACCTAAATGTTGTGGATAAGGAAACAACTGGAAGACTATCTCTTAAGGTATTTCATAATTCCTATCCTTTGAGATAATACTAGTGCTATTTATCTTATCAAGAATCCTTTTAGCACTCTAAATCTAAGTTCTTGTTGTAAAATTGTTTTATTCCATATCTTGTTCAAAAAAGGAGATGCTGAGTAAATAGATGTGAATACTGAAGACCAAGTGTCAGATATATTCACAACATCTATTACTAAAGATCTCTTGTGTGTTTTTCTCTTTTGAAAAAGGCTTTTTTTTTTTTAAGTTTTATATCTGCATATGTATTCATACATAAATCATCTTTGGGCATTCTTCCTTGATAACTCCCAATTGAAGATCTAGCAAAGCTATTAGAAGACATCAATTTGCTAAAAAGAGTATCCTCTTGAAGATATAAAAATGCTAGTTTCCAAGAATAGTAGAAGTTTCTATAGGATCAGTTTTTTGGTCAAAACTTCAGAAAGTCAGGATGAAATATCAGAAGTGCAATTTGCAAGCTCAGAAAGTAGATAGGTTGATCAGAAAGAAGATATTTTGTTAGAAAGAAGTAATAATGACCAGAAAATGAGGAATATATGGGCTCATAGAATTCAGTATATGAAGATGAGCATATGATGAGTCTTCATTGGATGAAAAAGTGAATCATAACGATCAGAAAGTAACTCCTTCAGAAAGTAATCGCAAGAGTCAGAAATCTCTCTTTCTGAAAGATGGAGGAAAATGCGGGATAATTCCCACTCTTTTATGTTTCTCTTTCCCATGTTGCCTCACCTTCAATCAGTCACGTCACAAGGCTTAAAAACCCCCACTCCTCACATATTACCTTTATCTTTGTCTTTCCAAACGCGCAACCACAACTGTTTCCTCTTCTCTGATATTGTAAATCCTCGTTCATCAAACCTTCACCTCTACAATATAAATCACTTTCCTTTTCACAAAACCTTGACTCTTTCCTACCTTTTGTCATCTTCAAGACTAGTTTTTTTTTTTTTTTTTACTTTTACACCATTCTCACAAATATACATCACCATTGGTTGAAGGAGGAGAAATTGATGGGTCTTCATCAAAGTGAGGATCATTCATTATATTCAATGAACCTAATATGCAGGAGATTTATAAGAAAGAATTCTCTTGCAGAATAGCACCTAGAAAAAGGCTAAACAACTCCTTATTAAATCAAGTCCAGATACTTAGGGAGGTGTTTACCTTTCAAGTATGGGAATTTCTGGACATTTCAAATAGGGTTTTTCTAGGGATGGTGACTGCTTTCTATTACTTTCTTGAAGCAAATAATCGAACCACCCTCTCAACCACCATTAGAGATACCTTTTATGGAAATAGAGCAGTCATACTTATTTGCTATGGTTGAGGCTCTTGCCATTGGAGTTAACTATTTAGCGGAGGAAGAATGGTTCAGATCTCTTAGGGTCAAAGAAGAAAACCCAATCAATACTAGTAAAAACTAGCTCTAGAAAACTAAGCATTCTGATTGATGAAGCTAGATCAAATATCAAATATCAAAACAAAGTAGAAGATTATTAAGAAGAAGAAAACCAATAGGGAGTTTACCTTTTCAGAAAGCTGCTTAGAAAGTCCAGAAGAAGCTGAGCAAACTTTTAAAGACACAGAGTCTGAACAGGTTCTATCAAAAATACTTTAAAAAGGCAAGAAGAAGTCAATCAAAAAGTAGAACCTCACAAGAACTCAAAAGCCTTCTGAAAGTAAGATGGAGATATCAAAAGGTGATCTTCCTCAAGGCACACTTGACAAACTTCCATCCGAAAGAAAACTCATGAGCAAAAGGATCAGTCTTTGCCAAAGGGGGTTCCAAGAGTTGCACTCATTTTAAAATATATGAGTAAAGTAGAGTAGATTACTGCTGCATCCAGAGAATTTGAGTCATTAGAAGATAAAGAAGAGGCGGACCTAATTCTCAAGGAGTAACACATTTTAAAGGAGAAAAGGAGATTAGAGGAAGTAAGAAAAATGGAAGAGGCTAAGGGAATTAGGGGTTCAAGTAGCAACAGAAGACATGTTGATCCCGAACCCTTCATTGTTATTAAATATCAACCTTCAAGACCCATGACTCAACAACTTAGGTTTATCTCTTCTCCTGTTCCTAATGCTCCTGATGAAGCGGCTTATGATGACATTGAGGATTTTATGACCATAAGTCATGTGCTAGATATCATGTCAAAAACACTAGACCCAAAGCCACAGTCTAAAAAAGAATGTGTAGATGGATTAAATTTCTTTATCAATGAGGTCTTCTCTAACCTTGAGCCTATTATCGAGGAGCTTAATGAAGAGACACATAAACCAGAATCTGTCATTATTCTGATGGTGCCTCATCCTCTTCCTTCCATTCGCATCACTTGGAAGAAGAAAGGGATAGGACATCTAAAGCTGAAGCACCTCTAGTTCAAGAAGCTGATGCTTTTGCGTTGGTTCAAGATGCTTTTACCTCCTCTACTCTAGCACAAAAGGTTGGTCTATCGGCTTAGATACTTGATCTGGTTGCTGCTATCCCTGAGCCTACTCCTACTCTTGTTGCTGCCACCTCTACTAATGGTCATGCAACATCTTCTCCACCTCCAGTAGTTGCACAAGTTGAAACTCAAGCTGAATTACCTAATTTAGGGGAGACTGTACCCCTAGAAATTCTTGAGCCATCGCCTAGAATTGCTCTTGCACCCATCAACTTGCCACCTCCATCTTCAATCGAGCCTCCAGCAAGCTCTTAGCTCCATCAGACTATCCTGTGGAATTTGAGAGAAATTTCCTCTAGACAAGATAAGCTTAAGGCAACTATCATAGAGCATGTGCCTAGCTCAGGCGAATTGAAAATTTTCAACTTCAGATTCTGCAGCATTAAGGGTGAAGATGGTGTTTTTAATTCCAGGCATGCCTCCTTTATGATAATGTCAAAAGGGGGAGAAGAGAAGACTTGAAGAAAATCAAGTGCTATGGAATTCAGGGGGAGCTTATGTTGAGGAGGAGTTTAGAAATTTTTTTAGTATGCATATTCTTTTTTTTTTTGTTTTTAACAGACAATTTATCCTATTTTATAAAATTGGTTCATAATTCAGGGGGAGTTTATCCTGTTTATCTTACTTATGCTATATGTTTGTTTCTGATGCTTTTCTGTCTTAAGCTTTGTTTCTATTAAGCTTTGATACATACATACATATATATATATATATATATATATATATATATATATGTTTATTAAGCTCTAATACATATCGATGCTCATTTATGCTCAGCTAATCATATATCATGCTGATAAATGTCTGCTTCTTATCTCTTATGCGTATACTCGGTCTTGTATAATCATCAGCACGCTAGGATATTTAGCTTACATATGTATTTATGATTAGCACTAGCAAGTATCTTTAAAAGCACAAGTTTTTAGTTGTACTGAGCCTCGATGTGTATGATGTGCTTAAAATTTTATTTTTAAAGCTTTTACAAAATGCATTATCTTTGACACACATATGAGATGTCTTTCAAAAGGCTATTTATAAGTTGATTAGTTAACGAGCTTTAGAACTCTCTCGAAATATGCCATGCTTATATGTCACAAAGTGTGTTATGTTTTGTTTCATATATATATATATATATCAGTAGGCAAACTTATTTGAAGGGCATATGTTTTAAGCTTTGCTTTGCATACTTCTAGTCATAATCTTATACTCAAGAAAAGTTTCACAGCTCATAACAAAAAGCTCATCTATGCATTGCTAATTCTGGGATTGATCCCTGATGAGCTTCAGAAACCTCACATAGTAATATGTTGATATAATCATATTAGGGTTTCTTTGAGCATCAGAAACTATATAAGCATTAGTATGTTTTTCTCCAAAATCATTAATGCTCTGATATGTTTATCATATATCTTTGAGCATTCTTTTCAAAAAGTCTGTTTGGATAAAGATGTGCTGAATACGGATTTAATTAAGATAAAACACTGCAAATATCTCTTGTTAGTTATTCAAGCACATGGATCTTCAGAAAGTTTCTTTTTATGACTCAAAATCAAGCTACTTGTATAATCAAGGCTTAAACATTTTTCTCTTTAACATACTGCTTCAATACCCTTCAGAAAGTACGTTAAGCCTATCCAAAGCTTCAAGAAAAATAACAATAGGTATGATTCAAGTCACTTAAGGCTATTAAATGTTTTTATATCATACTTTAAGAAAAGAACTTCCTAAAAATCATTCTTTGTGATATGTTGAAAGAATATGAATTATCACACTGTATTTTCAATATTATTTCTTTTGATATCTCTTCAAAAGATTTTCTTTAAACTAGTTTGTCAACATCAAAAAGGGGGAGATTGCTAGCTCCAGAACCCTTCCAAGAAGTGTTAACAAGTTTTGAATGACAACAAAGCCAATTTAAAAAAAATGCTTTGGAAGAACAACTAATGGTTGTCTTGAATTTTTTATAAGATTAAACAAGTTCTATCATTTAACATAACAAGACTTAATTAAATGAGAATATATTTTACTTTGCATTTGTAAACATATTTTATCTCATGTTAAAAGATATGAACTGAAAAGGAAGTAAAATTATATCTTTATTCAAGCTTAAAGTAGCTAACAATTGGAAGAAGAAATCAACGTTGCAAGAAACCAAGATTAGAGACTTAAAAAAGTAGCATTGGATCAGAAAGTATTCTTACAATGAAGATATCAAGCAAACTATGAGAACCACGTGTTGCACTGTCTTTAATCAGTTTAATTACAATTCTTTCATCATCATAAAGCTTGGATTAAAGACCTGAAAATCAAAGAATCATCTACCGTACATCAAAAAGCTCCCTTCACCGTGAAGTGCTGAATGTTCTAGAAAAAAAGAGGGAAATTTGAATTTTGAAATTCAAATTTGAATTTTGAAATTCAAATTTTGAGTCAAACCTAGTGTTAGAATTGGCGTGTCATCTCATTTGCCAATTGGATTAACTTTCCCCAGCTTCTAGAAGAAAGAGTTTAGAAACCACGTTTAGAAAGTAAGAGTAATTTCTGAAGGGACATCAGAAACCTCAACGCCACAATGGCTTCTACAACAAATCTGACAAACTGTCAGCCTACCCTTCTAGACTGATTTTACAAGACACAAATGGATGATCAACACGTGTCACTTGGGGATCTGATCAAGGGCAACAGTCACAAGGAAGACTTTCTATAAATAAGAGATGTTGTGCTCAAACATAAAGAGGGAGACTCTAGGCAAGAAGGAAAAACTCTGTAAAAATCTCTCCTCACATCCGGCAAGGTTCATATCATAATGTAATCAGATTCCTTACTTGTAAAAATCTTCTTTCTACATTCTTGAATGGATATATGTTCTTCTTAGGAAGAAATGATAGAAATGAGTTATTCAACCTTTCCCAGGTTTTTCATGTATATGTTAAGGATACTTGAGTGTTGATTAGTTTGAGTGGCAACTCAAACATAAAACCTTTGTATCCTCGATTCAGTAGTGATTAGTGCGAGATAGCTTGGAGAAGCTAATACAAAACTACTTGCAACGCAACAATGAGGTGTTTTTACTGGTCACAAGTTTATCTTGGAAAAGCTAGTGAAAAACTACTTTCAATGAGACAGTAACAGTGGTTTACTTGTCACGGGTTTAGGCTGAAGAGGCTAAGAATAACTAATTGATTCAACTTGGAGAGGCTAATGAATAACTACTCAGGTTTGTGAGAGTAGAAGTTGTCTACTGGTCACAGGTGCTAGTTTGGAGAGGTCGGTGAATAACTACTTGGTTCAGCTTGGAGAGGCTAGTGAATAACTACTCAATTTGTCTGCTAGTCACAAATAAAAGCTTGAGAAGGCTAATGTAAAGACTATCCTGTTTTCTTTCTTAGGTTGAGAAAGTTTTTTTAGTGGAACCTCAACATTTGTTGAGTACTAGATGTAGGCAGTTTTGGCCAAACCAATATAAAATCTTTTATGTCTCATCTTCTTCTCCCTGATCTCTTTTATCTTTTTCTCTATTGCTCTTTACAGTTCAATACCTACTGATTTAAAGTCGATAATCATTCTGTTAGGTTTTACAGTTGAACTTATGTTGATATAACATTTTACACATTTACATTATTTATCATTTACTTCAATAATCTACTTTTTGAAACTACTAATTATGTTTCTACTGCACTACAAGTTTCATACTTGATAGTATCTTTGTTAAAAGTTTCAAATATGCAAAAAGAAGTAAAGCACGATTCAATCCCCCTTCTTGTGCACATTTATATCTACAAAATACCTGGTAAAATATCTGAATACAATGCAACAAAATCTATTATCCCCAATGCCTTAAGCTTAGAAATTAATCAATGACTACTACATAGCTTTAATAGGCTACTCAAAACATGAGCGCTATCGCAACACACTAGATATATTTATAAACATTAATGTGAGCGCGTCAAATCTCAAAACTATCTGAATCATCATAAATCATTATACTATGGTTGTGGTCAAACCAACATATGAGTTTATGCAAACTTTCTTTCTTTTATCATTGAAATTAAAGAGAAATTTTTCACAGGTAGATTGCTCAGCTGGAACTCTCTATGTTCATTCTATAATTAGACTTTTTTCCCCTCTCTTCTCTAGATTAAAACAATGCTCTGGGCTTGTTGTTCCATAGAAACATCAAACTCCAAAAGTGTGATTAGGACACAGATGAATGTGATGAACACAGATAAAAACAAAGAAAGAAAACAAAATTCTCAATATTCACCACTAACATAACTTGCTAATTTTACCTTTCATGATGTAATATTTTTGAAATTGCCAAAAGTCTAAGCAAATGCAAGAAACCAAGATATGAGCTTTAAATTACTACTCCCGATTGAAACATTACTTCTATCAAGAGAAACTCATTAGAAAGAAAATCAAAACAAAACTAATATAATGAATACATAAGCCAAAGAAAACAACAAAAGAAAAAAAAAGTGCTAGACAACTAGAAATTTTTTCCTAGAACTTTATATCTAGAATAACGTGTCATAATTGTTAGCCTTTAGATTAATTAGTGAGTCCTACGACTTTACTTCATCTAACAATTACCATGATTTTTGTCAAAGATTTTGTATATATTTTTCTGGATGTGTAATAATAGTAAAAAGAGAAAGGAATGGGGTTACCAGACCACGACATCCATATGGTGTTTATCTTGTAAATGGTAAACTGATTGACTTGTTCTCTCCATCCTGATTTACCATGGGTTAGCTCAAAATGCAAGCTAATATTCCTTGATAATATGGATTGAGCAATATCATTCTACCCCACTTTTTTTGAAAATTGGTGGGTTGGTGAGTTAATATGTCAAAAAATAAATAATAAAAATTGTTCAATATTTTTAATGAGTTGATTCATCTAAAAGATTTAAATAATTGATTAAATAGAAATTTCACCTAAATAAAAAAAGATAATATCTATATAAAAATAAAAACATTAAGCATCTATTTGTTTCCATAAAAAATATGGAAGGAAAGAAGTACCCAAAAAAAAAAACTGACCCATGCCACCATTTTCTCTTTGTTTTGGGAGAAAATAGAGGATAAAAAGAAAAATTCATGTAGGGTGTAACACCCTAGTAGCTCCAAAGTACGTTTAAGTTCGTATTTGGATTCTAATAGTTCGTTACCTTTCAGCTTTGTGGAAAAAAGAAAAAACTCTTTAAATCTACTTTCCCAAAATTAATTGTTTATGTATTTTTTTTAAAAAATAAATTGCAACCCTGATTTCGTGAGATTTAATCGAGAAGAAAGTTGGTATGATATTTGTGATATCCTTAGCATAGTCATAAAACGTACAATACATCCCACGTGTCAAACAAATTCAATTGTCAATAAATATGTAGGTAGATGTAGTTAGTCATAGCAAAACATGAGATGGGAGATTATTCCCTAAAAAAAAAAAAAATCCTCTTTCATGCATTTGTCACTTATTGAATAAGACCATAATCATGAGTTCCTCTTAACATAAACTAGAAGATCAATAATCCTAGTTCAATTACTCCCACAGGCAGCGTCAATACATTCAAGCTTCTGGCTGGTGGCAGTTCAACGGAGAGTAGGATCCCTCTCCAAGGATGGGGTAGCTGAAACCTCCTTGAATTCCTCGGATAGGTCTTCTTCATTCGACTCTATTGGCGCCATGGGTTCATTATGCTTGTCTGCTGAAACGCTAGGCTCAGTGATGTAGGTAGAGGGATTCGGCCCTGTAGGCATCACGTTTCGGATGTCGATCTTCTTGTCTATACTAGTATATGGACTCATGTAGTAGTATGTACTCGTACTTGTTGTGACTGTGACACATATAGCATGGATGAGGAGACAACATCGTCACTCAACAAAGGGAGTTTTCTAGCACCACGTGGATTCTCTTCTCCATCTAAAGGCGATACAGAAAAGAAGAAGGAATGAGAAATATAATATTTCTCAGTAAGGAATAAGCATGAGTGTCATCGTTTTCGCCTCTAGCCACCTCAAGTTTATTTGCTAAAAGAAATGTATGCATGTATATAGTCATCTTTTAATTTTTCGAAATCTTTAATTCATTAGTCGAGGTAGGTCCCTTTTACATGCTTCTTCTATGGACTTGCCATGATTCATGTATGCATTCATCATGAGCTATTTAATCGGTAATCACGCAACATAACATGCCTTGACTTGATCTTTGGCATCAACCTTCGATCTTAATTCTTGATTACTTAGTGTCATTTGTGATCTTTGGCATCAACCTCTGATCTTAACTTAGAAACCTGCGGTGGGCCTCCCTCCTTAAACTTATGGTATTGAGCTCAAACCGACGGCCGTCGCCACCCTGGGGTGAGGGGTAAAATATGACACTATTTATGAGTGTCTTTTCTTTACTTTCCTAATGCAAGTAATGTTAAGAATGGTCATCATATGAATCTGCATTTCAAGATAGCAATATGATACACATGGCATGACATATCAATAATGACTTAAGCAATGCACAATATCACAAAATATCAATTCTATTAATAATAACATATCCCAATAACTTGGGATTTCCATCCAAGCACAAGTATTTTATGAATTTCCACTGTGATCTCTTCACTTATAAATTTAAGCTAATATTTTATCAGGATGATTTTAATTCATCAAGCTTTTGAACAAATAAAAAATGACTCAAATCCAATGACTACATAGTTTTATAAAAATTCCTAAACAGAGGCTATTTGGTTGCGCGCCTAACTGAGGGTGCAGCAAATTTAAAAAATTACTGACACAAAATTGGAAAACTTCTGATTATGAAAAATTCCAGAATCCTAGTTCTATGTGTCAACTTTCATTTAAAATTGGTTTCACTCAAATCTGAGTTGTATAACTCAAGTTTTAGAATTTTCATTACATGCTGCCCAAATTCTGAACAACAGAGGAGGAGGCCTCTTATAATATTTCTCACGAATTTTTTCTAGAAAACCAAACACTACCAAATAAAAACAAGGACGTGGCTCTATGTCTTAGCTTTCATAAAAAATTGGAATGGGCTAAATCGGACGTCCAGAGATTGAGAAATGAAATTTTTATCGAAAACTGTCCAGATTAACTAGTTATTCTGAAATTTAGAGATTTGTGTATAAGTTTTAGGAGTTATTTCAAATTAGACCTCTTGTATGTTTTTCCCTTTTAGAAAACTCAAGGACACAAAAGAAACACCATTTATAGAAATGATATGCAATATTTATATAATTTTCATAAATTAAAGAAATACTTTGAAATCAAGTTTTCATAAAAACACAATTTAGAACACCTTTGGTTGTCTCCTCCAAACAAACACCCCCTCAACCTCTTAAAAGTGATATGCAACCATTTTAAGAGACATCATAAATGTCTTTGGTATTTTCATTCAATCATATCCTTAGAGAGAGGAGGGTTTATTCATTCATCAGATTTGCTAGGAAAGACATTCATAGCCATGGAAGAGCTATGCTTAACCCAATTTTGGGACTAATGAGCCGTTCATAGTTACGAAAAGACTAGAATAATTCATGATCAACCACAAATAGAAGTAACAAACATAAATTCCCTATCTCAATTGAAGACTAAAGAGGGTGAATAAGTTGTGACTGTTGGATCGAACAAAGAACCTTCTTGCAACTCCTCTTAGACCACCACTCTTGAGCTTTTCGTGAGAGTATATTTTGGGTGAAAAAGAAAATAAGTGAGAGTGTGGGGAGGGGGAGAGAGCTACAGCCAAAAGTGGGGAAAAGAGGGAGAGGATAGCTTGCTTAAATAGAGGGAAAGTCAAGGCTTGGTAATTGCCACACCTTGGAAGCACACAACTCATTTTTCCAAGCTTTGAAAAAGCCATCTTATCCTCCCTTTTTCCCATGCTTTGGCTAGCCATGCAACAGCCTTATCTGGTCTGTGACTGATTTTTGACCAGATGGGGCTGACCTGCTCTGTGAGTGTGAAAAGACAAAAATGCCTTTTTAAGCCTGTTTTTGCGAAAATCACCCGTTTGATATAAAATCGACTATATAAACTCTATAAAACTATCAAATTGATATTGTCAAAAAAATTTCACAAGAAATATCTTATTTTAATTTATCTTGATGTATTTTATTATAATTTCCCATTTTACCTTTTAGTGGTAAAATTACCATTTTGCCATTTTTTTCAGAAAAAGATTGTTTCTACGCAAAAACCTTTAACTACTTATTTGAAATGAATACTTAGCACGAGGGGAAATAATTGGCATATTAATTTGCACGTCGGTGAAAAAATTACCATTTTACCCTTTAGTGGCAGAATTACCATTTTGCCCCTTTTTTTTAGAAAAGGGGTCGTTTTCATGTAAAAACTTCTAACCACTCATTAAAATGAGTGCTTAGTATGAGGGGGAAAATTGGCATGTTACATGGAGCCACAGTCTCACTTTTGTTTCCTTCTGAGAGGTGGGAAAGTGTATATTTGGCTTTTATACCCTTGATAAAATAATAAAATTACTTCAATATTAACATAAATTTGGCAAAATTATTCTCTATTTTTTATATAATAAGAGTATATATATATGTCATTTTGATACGGCTCTCATTTTCTCTTAATCCAAACATACAAATAAAAAAATACTTTTCTCTTTATTTTCTTTCCATCCATTTTCTTTCCTCTGATTTTCTTTTCTAACACAAACAAAGCATCAATTACATAATTTGGATTCAAATTTAACCACAACATATGAATAAAATAAATGAATCACAACAAATAAATAAATCATTAACAAATTTAATTTAGATTGCTCAAATTAAAGCTATAATGGACTAATAAGAAATCTTCACAAATTAATACTTAGTCCTCATAACCCATGACTCATATCATATCTATAAGTGTAATTTATTTTAATTTTTCTAAAATTAACCATTGGGTTTTACCTATTCCACCACCGTGTATCTGCACGTTAAAAAGAAGGTAGGATGAAAATAACAACTCGACTCGTCAATGTTTGATAGGTTAGGTCAATCAACCTAACATGTTAGAGTCATTTTCCCTTGATCTAACATGAAAGAAGAGACTAGGAGAGAGAAAGGAAAATAAACTAAAACCATCTAGATGCTCATTTTTTATATTGGTTTTGAGAATTACTCATTTTATTATATTACATGAGAATGTATACATATTTATAAAAAAATATCAAGTTTCAATTGATTCGCCGTCACTTGCGGCAGATTCGGCAAGAAAGTAAAAATAAATAAATAAACAAGCTAGAATTTGTCATGGATGTTGGCTAATTGGGAAAAAAAAATGGACTTTGCCGATTGTGGCAAGTTGTTAAAAAAATAACCAAAAAAAAAAAGGAAAAATAGGCTTTTCAGTCCATCACTTATACTCGATTATTCAATTTAATTTGATCTCTTATCTTTTATTTTTCCTCAATTTGATCTCTTATATTTCAAATCATTTGCAACTTGGTTTTATGTCATTATTTTATCATATAAGTGATAAAAAATCTTGATGTGACACAATCAATACTAACATGAGATACGTGTCAATATGGTTGTAAAATGTATGTGTAACATATGCATTTAAAAAATAATAATTATATTTTTAGATTTGCGGGGCTGGGGGAGGAGCACAGTGATGGTAATTAAATTGTTATATGTTTATAAAATTGAGCAACATAATTTGATTTTACTTTAAATATCTTACGTGTACAATATATATAATTAGAAGAGTAATGTTACATGACCAGAAAAATATACACATAATTTTTAATATAAATCATAGTAATTTTTAAATAAAATAAAATGATATGATCCATTTATTTATTCAAAAGTCAACAATTATACCATGTATATGTCATTTTGATAATAAAATTCTGATAAAGTTTATGACTATTTAATATTTTTCTATTTAGAATATAAGTTCCACCATATATTTTAAAATAGAAAAAAGAACTTCCCCCTCTAGTATACTTGCTTGATTTAAAACAAGAGTAGTAAGAAGCACCATTTGCAATTGGTTGAAGCCAATTCTTGAAAAAGCAAGAGAAGTTTTCATGACCCAAAGATTAATTACAAAACAACATAAACAATATAGGCTGGCATATTGAAACTATTCCTCCAGAGAAAAATTCAATGAATTAACAACGGGAATTGTCGATTAGAAAATATAAGATTAGACTAAAAGGTTGGAGACCTTGATAGCATATTGCACATGTCTGTCCCTTTCAGTGACAAATGACCAAGAACCAATACAAAGTATAGCGAATAAAATCAGCTAATTTTCTATCCACCAGAGATAGATTAAGTGGCAAGCAGGATATAACTTAGCAACTGAAAAGGGCTAACTTCAATTGATTATATCCTAATAAAGAAAATTATTCGCGAGAGCAGAGATCACAGTGGTCTTAGAACCATAGACTGTTTAGAAGGTGACAACTAGCTATTTTCTAGTTTAGCAAAAGAGAAGCTAACCGCTGATATTAATGAACAACATGGTCCAAAAAGAGATCATGATAAAATGGTTTAAAAATTTAAAACATTTAATAAGTAACAATGACAAAAGAGATCTTTTTTTTATATATATACATAGAGTAAATAATCATATTTATATCTCCAATATATTGTAAAAATATTGTTTGCTTTAATTGTCATAGTCAGAGTTTAGCAAGGTTAATTGCGGAGTCGGCTGGAGTTTATGCTTTCAATTCTTTACTTTATCTTCTATACATGTATATAAGCCACATCAATTGTTTTGTAGACTCATTCTTCCATTAAATCTATTCAATTTTTTTCCTCATATTTTCTCTCAACTAACTATTGTGTTCGATCTTTACCCCTTTTCCCTTGCTGAAGATTGAGTTCTTTACCTTATTTCTCAACAAATATGTAACCTCATCTCGATGCAAAGTCAAGATCAGGTAGACAGTTTAATGCGAACAATATCCTTCATAACATATTTCTGCATCTCAGGATGGTCATTAGCTTTGGTAGAAGATCACACTTGTCTGTATCTGAGCCTCCAAATTAAAAATGAATAGTTTATTTTTTTAATTAGTCAGCACTTTGGACTTACTTTAGTTTTGGACTCCTTTTTTGACTTATGTTTCGTGGTGCACATGGAGCTATCAGCATTTTGAAGCACTCAACATCCCAAAAAAGAGTTTTGCAAAATTGAATTTAATTTTCCATCTAATTGACTAATGTGGAAAAGTTTCATTGTACAACAAATCAAAGCTAAAGTATTTTTCATTAATGGAAACTTTTAACCTTAGGGGATTCGCAAAAGTACTGCCAAAAACCATCTCTGTTCTTTCGACGAATTTATATTGCCTTTATTTAATTACATTTGACTATAAGATGTACAGTAAAAGACAAATTATCCTTGTGTGATGTATCTGAACATTTTGTCAGTAAGGAGAGAAACTAAATATATCATATAAAATATTGAACTTTGGAGGGTGCATTATATATTTATATTTAATGAAAACTAGTAATTTAGAATTTTATCAAGTTCAAGTAACTAGATAACACCATGGAATTTGTCAGACTTCACTTATTTTTTATCACTTTCTACGAACCATTTAAATATTAGATTGCCACAACTATAAAGTTGTTGTCTTATGATTTCAAATTCGGAAACAGTCTCTACGCAAAGTAAAGATAATACTAGGTACATCTACCTTTTCCAAAACCCACTTAATATGAGAGCTTGATGTATTAGGTCATTTGATGTTGTCAACCAATTGCAACAAATTAGAAGGGCCATCTAATTGCTAAAGGTTTACCTTTTTTTTTTTTGGTGAATTATGCAATGGGATCATTTTCGAGAGTTGGATTATTTAAAATTTTAATGGTTGACTTAAAATTTGTAGTATGTAAGTCACTAGAATTGATATAGTGATGAGGAATTTGTGTAATATACATGAGATCCTAAATTTAAACCTTATTACGATTAATGTAATTTTTGAAGTATAAAAAAAAATTCTATACATGTTGAAAAATAATAATAATAACAAAAGAGCCCATTTAAAGTTTTTAAGTTTGAACAAATTAAGTCTTATTAGAAATCAAACAAACGTTTTATTTTATTTTATTAGTAAGTATACATTTTGTACATAATCATGATGCCGTCACCTGTTTCTGTTACTCTGAGGTCGTCGAGAGAGCTCGTTTGTTGTGATCTGAGACCAGGATAGGGTACTGCAAGAACACGACACTCAAGTTTGATTGAGATCAAAGTGATGGGTTGAGTTTACTCTTATATGAACATACCGGTGGATATTGTTTGCCATTATGGATGGGTTTTATTGGGACTTCTTTCCTTCTTGCGGCCTTTAATAAGTTGCCACATGCTTAGGTCGGGGGAGGCATGGATTCCAGGCGATGCTCCATACGTATATGTTTCGGGCCATGTTCCCAGAAGTCAGGCTTGATGAGTTCAAAGATCCTATCTTTTTTCAATTAATTAGCTTAGAGGTTTAGACTCTTTGATGGTTTAAGATGGGATTTTTCTTGTTCGAACGATCACTAGTGTTTGAAGTGAGTTAAGTTAACATGGGAGAATAATTTAACCTGCTAAGGGTAAGAGCTCAAGAGTGTAAATTTGAATTACAACCCAAGCACCATTATATTAATTATTATTATTATTATTGAAGTAGTATAATTATAATTAAAAGTTTTATTAAATCTAAAAGTTGATTTGTACATAACCTACGTACACTAGTTGATCAAGCTTGAGCGGCTTATGAATAATTAAGCTTACTTGTTATAAATTTGAGCTCAAAACGAGCATAATATTAGTGAGCCTCAGCTTAAAGTATTTCCATATTATTAATTGAGACCTTCTCAACAGTATTATATTTAAGCTGTCCACACCCCTAAATTTAGGGTTGGACACATTGTATATATATTGACATAATATGTTGGCATTATACAAATGAAAGAAAGGAGCTTCCAACACGACCCAAAGGACATTCGAAATGATATAAGTAGAAAAAGTGTTGGACAAAACTTAAAAGTCTCTTACTAGAATTTTTGTCAAAATAATATAATATTATTTGAAAATTTTCGTGGATAAATAGTTTTATCCTTTTGGTTTACCTAATCGCCCCTTATTAAATTTTAATAAATTCTGACAATAATTCATTTCAACAAATAATTAAGCGCACGTAGCATTGTTTAAAAAAAAAAAAAGGGTATGGAGAAGTAGACAAAAGAAGTGAGGAGGACTCGAGCAAAACGACGATTCACACTTGACACCAACCAAAGTCCGAACGCCAAAATACCCACACCTCGTTTTGGCCACTTTCTCAGTCAAATCTAATTTGACCATTTCACCCTTCGCCCTCTTCCCCCTTATAAATACCAACCGAACCTTCCCTCCCCATTCTCACTTCTCCACCACCTTCCCCATAATCCCCACACCAACATTCACACCCTCTCTCTCTCTCTCTCTAACATGGCCAGAGGTGGAGGAAAACTAACGAAGCTGAAGTCAGTGCTGAAAAAATGGAACTCATTCGGCAGCGGCAGCAGCAGCACCAACGGCAAGGAGGGTCGCGGCGGGGCCGCAGCCAGCGCCGTCGCCAGCGGCAACTCTTCGGCGTCGGGACGGGAGGTCCGGCCTGTGTACGTCGGGAAGACGAGGCGGCGGTACATGGTGAGGCCGGACGTGGTGGAGCACCCGCTGTTCCGTGAGGTGGTGGACAGGTCACGCGAGTCGCACGAGGAGAACGACGTCGCGGAGGAGGACGCCGTCAACGTGGCGTGCGAGGTTGTCCTGTTCGAGCACTTGCTCTGGATGCTGGAGAACGCTGATCCTCAACCAGAGTCGCTGGACGAGCTCGTCGAGTTCTATGCTTGCTAAGCTAAGGGGTCTGTGTAGTTCAGTTCCATGGTTGTAAATTGTGCGCGTCTTTGCAATTGCAAATGCTTCCAGTTTATTTAGACTATGAATAATTGATCCTGAGAAGAAAGTTATTAATTTTAAGGATTTAATTGAGATGTATTTACAATGTAAAATTTTTTTACACAATCATCTAATCATGTATTGTCACATAAGTTATGATAGTTGACTTTTATACCCATTACTTGAAAAGTCATCCAAACGAAATGTTTTGATCGGATGATATAGTAAAATTATTTTACACTACTAGTGTATTAAAATTAGACTCTAATTTTAATTTGTCGGAATTTATTTCTGAAATTTAATTTAATCGTATTACTTTAATTATTCATATCATTCAAGTGTATCACCACTTAATCCCATTCATTTCTTATTTATCACTAATGACATGATCACTTAATCTTTAGATTGGCATATCAATTAGTATCGTATTTGATTATATTTAATGAGTGTTGTTTTTTATCATTGCAAAAATTTAACTTTTTTCTAGAAACATGTAGTTGCTCCTAGCTTAACACTTAATAATTCAGTTTCATTAGATTTTCATGTAGTAACAGTCCAGGTGTGTAAATCGAGAACACATTTTAATGCCTGGAAATTTCTCCCTTTTCGTATTACATTATTATTTTTGTGAAAAATACATAACTGATGTAGCGGCAACGTGATTGCAATTTCGAATCATAATTTAAAAATTAAAATCATTACCGAGGAGTGTATGCATGAATGCAAAATAAAAATCAATCATGTGCTTAATAATAATAAAAAAAATACTTATATGTATGCATAATTTGATAGTCATAGTTAAGTTCATCATAACTACTTTTCCATTTAAAAATAAATTTCTTTTAACATTATTGCACTGAAATTAGAAAAATTATTAAATAGTTTTGATACTTTTAAAAAGTTATAATGTAAAGGAAGAAAAATGATTGATTGGTTAAAAGAGATTAAGATGAAAACAGAGAAAAATGTCAACAATACTATTTGTACTACTAAAAGTGGATGTCTAATTGGAATATCAGCACTATCATCATTAGACATCTACTTTTAATATTACAAATAATATTTTGAAAAATATAATATTACCTACTTTAATATAGATAAAAGAATAAAATTGATATAAATTAATTAATACTTCATCAAAAGTGATATGTATTTTGAAACAGAATTGAAACTGTGAGAAAATATTTAGTTTCAAGTGGAGGTAGTAATCAATAAGATTAATCATAGATCATTTTTCTGCACTCAATGCAGTGGATTTTTTATATATAAAAGAATCTCGGTAACTTAATTGTCAAAAACTTAGGTTTTATAGTTTATATGTTATAATCTGGGAGGGAGGGATGTTGACTTTTTCAGTAGTTGAGTTGATCATTGGAGTGGATGAATCGGAAATTGTTAGCAATTTAATTAAATAGTTGTTCTCGTTCATTTCTTCCTCTAATGATATTGTTTATTTTTTTTTTTCAGTAAATATACTGACAAAAAAGGTCAAAATTTTGACAGAGAATAAGAGTAATTATTTGAAAGAAATAAAATGATACAATCCATTATCCATTCAAAGACATGTTATATTATTTTGATCAATAAAAATTCAGATAAATATTTGGAGAATACCTAGTAGCTTGAAAATCAAGTCGTGCTTCGCGTACAAATAATGTTTCTTATCGGCTGAAACTTGGCTTGTTGCATCTTTAAATTTAACATTCAATCATGCGGTGCTTTCCACTTTTATTGGTGTTTATAATTTACTTTTACGGTTTGTGAGCTTTGGTCTGGCGCTATCTAGCACCTCTCTAATAAATATTTTGACTTTTAAACATTTTACTTGTTTTTTTAGTGGCGAGATGTAATGTTTATTTTACCCCTCCATAAAAATGGTCTTTGTCAATCGTAAGCTTGCCTTTCAGATAAATGCTAATACAAGATTTTTGTGGTAATGAGTATTGTGTTTAATTGAGTAAATGTGACTGAGACAAGACCAAAACTCAGAGTCCAAGAAGCAAGTGTTGCAGCTAAAAATTCAACTTTGGTGGATGCTATTTAGTTTATAAGATTCCTGATGGGGTGTTTGATTAGGTGCAACAATAAGAGCATTATTGAATCGACCACAAGGTAGCCCCGGAGGGCCTCATTTTACTAACAGAAGAAAATGGAGGTTGACATGATCGAGTGCTACATGCTACCCTTCCTTGGAAGAGCAAATAGGATGCCATGAGGCTCTAGAAATTTGATTGATTGGCCCCGAATAGGGCTGAGTTACATGACACAAGACGTTGCCTCATCATATTCACTAGTTACATCACCTACAGTAGTTATTAGAGATAAGGTAACATGCTCTGTGGAAAAGTACAAACAGAGCCAACACATACTGTGTACTGTGGTGCCGGTATATAGATGCAGTGGAGAGTCTCTGCTTACTCTCAAAGCCTGGATTGTCCCACTACAAGAAGGAATAGTACGACTGTTTGTTCACAAGAATCTTTTATACTGCAAACAAGTCAATTGTATAAATTTGTCAAGTAGACTTACTCCTTTTATTCTTCCTTTAATTTTAAGGTAAGTGTGTGTCCACTAAGAGTTCGTTTAGGTATTATAATTTTTTATTTTTTTTAACTTTTTGAAATTTAAAAGTATTATTTATACTTTTAATTTTATTTGGCTAAATAACTTATTACTTTTTTAAAAATTATTCTTATTATTTTTTGAGAAGTTAAAATATCTAGATTCTTAAAAAAAATTTCTAAAATACTAAAAATAAACACTTTTATTATTATATATTTAAATATAGGATAATTTATTCATAAATTACTTTTTAAAAATTACTTCTATATAAGAGTTTAAATAAGTTATTTATCTAAATGGGTCTGAAAAATAATAAAGGTAAACTATTCTTTACACAAAAAATAAACGGTGTTTGTTTAGGTGCTTATGCAAGTCAATGCCTACCATGCCTATGACAATGCAAAGCTATGTGTAGACAACACGCATAGACAGATGATAGTAGTAGGATATTAACGCATGAAACATAGTGTTAAGTTTAATTTCAACAATTGGGTACTTAAAATATTATAAAATAAAAGCTCCTAAAAATAAAAACACCATTAATTTAGATTTTAAAAGGCTGCATTGAACTCGTTTGATAAGCTTCTAGAAAGAAAAAAGTACTTTTTTTAAAAAAAATTTTAAGAAAATTAATTCCATAATTTTTTATCTCAAAAAAGGCAGAAGCAGAAAATTTCAGCTTTTCCCTTTTTTTTTTCAGAAGCAACAGAAAAGAGAGCATTGGTCAAGCCAGTGAGTGAGGCAAGGAGAGGTCAGCCATCTTTTTTAACTCGGGGTCAATATTTGAAATTATTTAGATTTTAAATTTATCCTGACAAATTTTATGAAAAAAACAAAAAGTAACATTCCATTATTAAACCTCTGTTTCATGCGTTAACACATTATTATTCTCTATTTACGTGTGTCGATTGCACAACACTCCACATCGTCAGAGGCATAATAGGTATTGATTTGCATAGGCATCTGAGCAATCACTAAAATAAAAATGTAACAATTCGTATGCTAGTTATTTTATTTCATTAAAAAGAAATGTTACATAAAACTAAACTAATATTCAGGTCTATATGTCACATTATATTCAGTGTCATAAGATACTAAATTTACCCCCTACATCAAAACGAGCTTGCCGAGGGTAGCCCCAGCCAAGGGTGGTCCTTCAAAAATGTCACCCAAGAAACCATATTAATGGGGCTGTGCAGTCGTGTCCTCATTTCTATTTGATATCTATGAATCTGGAATATTCAACTTTCTTGCCCTGGTCAAAAATCCATTCTGAAATAGTAGCATTAATTACAACCTACCTTACAAAAGAATCAGGGATTGTCCAAACAAATAATTTATTTATTTACCTTAAGAAGAGACCATTCTGATGCCACATAAATTACCAAATAAAAATTCATATATGTTGAGCAGAACTTTAGAGCAAACAAACCTGTTGCCAAAGGTTGGTGGAAAAAAAAAATGAAAGGAAAAAGTCCATATTCTTAGACAGCGGTGAATTCAACAGCTTTTAAGGAGGCAGGCACCAGAAAGCAGAGCTTCTGCATATAAAAGTTAATGAGATTATTATAATGCAAGGTTTAAAATATTGTCAAATGCCTAAAGAGCAGAGATAGGGACACTGTGCCAGAGATACGCATAGTTTATTTATACTAATGATTGGGTAGTTAGAGATGCCTTTGTTTTTTGCCCCCAATATACTCACACGCTCTCCCCAGTTTGCTGGTAAGTATGGGAAAGAACGAATAAAAAACAAAGCTTTTTTTGTTAGGCTGTTTAAGGACTTTAGATTATTGGGAATTAAGTGGATGACACAAAATTCTTATAGTACACGCACAAGTACCTGCAAGCTGTAATGCTAGTTTGCAACGCGTTGCCAAGCTGCCACTGCCACACCATAATGGCGCGGTGCTGAATTACTTCCACACCACAGATTGTTGTGGTGTTATCACAATTTGGATAAGAGAGGGTGTGTTTAGAGATTATGGAGATGAGTTTGCAAATAATTAATTGGAAATTACCAGAGTTAATTTGCTATATTCTAAACTTTTATTACCGGGACTATAGAATATATGCACATTATATTGCAATGTTACAATAGTATTATGGTCCAGTCTTTGTTTCTCTACAACGTGTGAGTTTGAAATCCAAAACGTAGAAGAGCTTAACAGCCTGTGATATACTATATTTCATTTTCAAAAGTTAGAGGAAACCATCCCGCGCTCCACCGCTACAATACTAAACGGAAAGAAAGAAAACAGAAAGAAAGAATAGATAAAAAGAAAGAGCAAGAAGAACATTATAAGAACATAAACATAATGTGATTTGTACTGATTTTGTAGATTCATCGTAGGCTCACATACAGAAAGAAAGATACAAAGTGGTGGATGATAAAAATGAAAAAAGACTGATACATCTATCACCACCGAATCCTTTTTTCCTATGTACGTATAGGATGGGTTCACAAAATAACTGCAAATAACACTTACACTACTCGATAAACAAAGCGTCAGGAGAAGAAAAAAGGACATGAAATTAATAAGATGTTGCCTTTTATGCTATATAGGTCATTACCAAAACATAATTGAAATTTTTTTAATATTTGAAAAATATGACTAAATTACAAAAAAAAAAAAAATCAAAACTACAATAATATAGCTTAAATATATGGGAAAATTATAACAACCAATATTGTTAGGTAGTACACCATTTTATTTTGAATATAGAATAAAATTAAATGTGTGTATTGAAGCAAAAGATGCACTCAACCACATGAGGAATGCCATTACAAATTCCGTCTGAATGAATTGGTGCATGGGCTCAAGACCGCCACATCCACATTCAACAATAGGATGATAATAGTTGAATTCTTCCCACGATGCTATGATCTTTGTAAAATATTGAGTGACTGAGAGATCACCCTAATTGGTGTTCATCAACTCCTTCTTGAGTTGAAAAACGCGGGGGCCATTCCCTTGTTGATATCTAACTTGCAAGGTCTTCCAAATGTCAGCAACAACGGAGTGGTATATGATGCTAGCCGAAATCTTTGGAAATGGTGTTCAACAACCAAGAGACAACTATATTGTTGTTCCTTTCCCAAGAAGCAAGGAGAAGAGGATTAGAAGGATCCGGCTTTGGAAGCAATCCATCCACAAAAGCAAATTTGTTGTGAGTCGAGAGTGCAACTTTCATTGAGCGGCTCCATGAGTTATAGTTATCACCAGTCAATTGGTGGGTGACGAGGATCAGTCTTGGAGTGTCTGAAGATTGCAGGATGTAAGGGTTGACGAAATCTTCCATGTCAAATTGATGAGGCATGGATGAACAAGAAGAACGGGAAGGACTTTCTTGAGAAGAAGGATCAGAAAAAGATGCAGAAGCAGAAGCACTATGTCACTTTTGATATCATATTAGGATAGAGAATGGTGCAAAATTGATCACTGAAATACTGAAAGAATGGAAGAAAAGGAGTTTATACTAAGGAGTTGTGTAACGTCCCTAACTTTTCCTTACACTAGTTAGCTCATTTTTATGAGTATTTAGTGAGTTTAATTATATGTTCTATGAATTATAGGGTAGTTTCCAATTGGGCTTTTAACCCCGTTTATTATAAAAAAAATAGGATAGTTTCTAAGTTTACGACGTTAAAACTCAAGAAAAGTTAGAAAAAAAAACAAGGGTAAGATCATAATTTACCGAGAATTTATAGTTTCATTAAACTAACATTTATAAATTAAAATGCGATCCTAGGGATCTATTAGGGATCCACTCAGCTAGGACCAAGTAGTGTATAGTATTCGTTTCTTTTTACTAACAATTTACATATTTGACGTTTAAATTTACAATGAACTTAGACTAATTTGCATCTAGAAACAACTCAATCCAAATGAAAAAATTCAAAATCAAATTCAAACTGCCCTAGCACCTTCTTTTCAAAAATTATCGGTCAAACATACCGAATTCTAATGTCCCTAACAAAAGAATATTAGAGGAGTATGTAAATTGGATAACTCATATCTGAAAGATTTCTTTTTCCGCAAACAATTTTAAAAAAACTAATTGGCTGAAAACTAATTTGGGCGACACCACCATCGTCATTTAGTGGATTGGCAATTTGTTGGTGTGGAATTAATGACCAAATCGTGACTTAGTTTTGGTTTGATCGGCATTCTGTTGGCTGAAAACTATTTGGGATTAATGCACCATAATTGAATAATATTGAGACTACAAATAAAAAGGGAGGACACATAGCAAATAATTCCATGATAATCAACCAAGAAATGTGAATTCCTTTTTCATTGAAGAAAATAGCGCAACTGACCAAAAAGATTTGTAACATAATAACAATAATGCATCCGATTCCAAAATAAAACTACCTTATACAATACACGCTGCATTTTTTTCAAAAACAAAAGAGCACACATAAAAGCCATACCTAGCACTCGAAACAGTCTCATAACCAAGGATTTTTGGACAAGCATTGTTGTCATTTGAAGAACTCATCCACTTGGCCTTCTCATTCCTTTTGAGCAGACAAGGTAGGGGATTGATGTACTTTTGTTGAATTGGGGTTGAGCATAAACTCATTCTAGTCTCTTTGTGGCTACGAGCAATATGTCGGACTTGAAACCATGTCTACGGTGTTCGAGCCCTTCCACGGCCATGAATGCTTCGCACGGCTACTCTGATGAACATATGGATCCTCCTCTCTTTAAGGGTGTGACTAAATAAGACCTCCAAGGATATCTTTCGAGTCTTTGAGAATTGGTCTATGCCACTTTTAAGCGAGGGAGTTCATGTTTTTTCAGAGAGGAGGCACCCAAAGATGTTTTTGGATGACCTTCCATGAAATGTTAACTCAAATTTCTTTAAAATGATGTGATATGATGTTAGTACTGTCGAGAATTGTTGATATTTTGTGCTTTGTATATGTTTAAAGGTGTACAAAAAATACGTAAAACACTTTATCCAAACAAAACCTCAAAACCCACATAAACTACTAAATTCGGACTGGGTTAGAGAATCTGGTCAGTTCTCAATAAAATTCCATTTCTCAGTCTTTCTAGAGACCTCCATTTGAGCCCATTCAAATTTTGTAAGAAAGCTGAGACATAGACCTATAAGGTTGTCTTGGTTTTATTACTTTAGGCCTTGTAGAAAATTCAGGAAAAATTCTTAATATCACCCTAGGCATTGCTATTAGGATTCTGGTAAGTGCACAAAGAAAAATTCAAAACTCAAGGTATACAATTTGGAATCAAGCGAAACCAGTTTTAAGTGAAAGCTAACTCTTAGCCTGGAAATTTTCAAAGGGCTATATTAGCTTGGAAACTTTTAGAGACAAAGCCTTCTTAGGTTTTTCCAATTTTTTGGAAGTTGCTGTAGCCTTTGTTGGGCACACAGTTGAACAGTCTCAATTCAGAATTTTTATAAAATTGCATAGTTGTTGGATTAGGCTCAAACTTCATTTGTTAGAAATCAAGTAGGATCACCCCATACAATATTAGACCATAATTCCAAGGTAGGAGTCATGGTAGAATTGTTTATGCTAGTTGCCAAAACTTGGCATAATATAAAAGCTGGAAAATGCACAATAGTGTAAATAAAAAGTGTTTAAAATATTTCCCAAGCTTTAAGAAATGAAACAAGGGTTAAGATATAACACCAATACAGTAACTAATTTTAGTAACTTTAGAAACATAAAGAAAAGAATAAATATAAAGGGTCTTTGGACCCAATGTTCCGGATTTTTAAGATACCTCATGCATGATTGAAAATTCCAAGTTATGAGGACTTGTTCTTAATGATGCCACTTGCTATTTATGAGGACGTATATTGAATATGTTATATTTGTATGTTATACGCTATGTGTATATGTCATGAGAAGTATTACAATGAGATATTGTATTTGAATGTTTATGAGGCATCTTTATGCATGATAAAAAAAACTCATACTATTTACTACATTTAAAAAGAAAAGAAAAAAAAGAAAGAACCAAGGGTGAGACCTTTCCTTGATGTGGAGAGTGAACTCCATACTCAAGATAAGAAATAAGACCATTTTCTGACGTGGAAGGTAACATGAATACCCCTCACCCCTAGGGTGGCAATGGCTATCGGTTTGAGCTCAATATTAGTGACTAAAACTCTGAGTTGATGCCAACAATTTTAAGAGGGAGGCCTACTGCGGGTTTTAATTAAGTTAATGATTAAGTAAGGTCAGAGGTTGATGTCGAAGAACAAGCCACAAATGTTTACAAGTTAATTCTAAGAAGCTTGCTTGCTTGCTAAAATGCTTGTAATATGTATCTATTCATGCATAGTATTATTTCTTTATTGCACAAATCATTGTTGATGTATGGAAGAAGCATGTAAAATTGGATCTGCCTTGGCTAAAAATTATCTTTTGAAGTTAAAAAGAAGTGATATATTTGTCCAACCTTTTCTTAAATAAACTCGAGGTGGCTGGAGATGAGTACAATGACACTATGCGACCTACTAGGAAATTTTTATTTCTTATTCCCTTCTTCCTGTACTACCTTAAGATGATATCACCAAATAGAAAGGAGATGGGGCCCCAACTCTATGGGGTTGGGGATGAGTTAGTAGCACTAGCGGCGTTGCTCTTGATCGATGCCACTACTCTAGGCCTTCACAATTCAATTGGAAGTTAGAGGAGAATCTAGATGAAGACCTAGGCTATCGCTCCGACTCATCCATGAAGTCCACTACCATCAGCCACTGTACTTGGCCCTTCAACACCCCAAGGATTGTGTACAAGTATGGTAAAAGGAGATGCTAGCCCCTCGTCGCATCATCCAAAACTCCTTGAACCTAAGCTTTCAGCATACTATATTCTGAGGAAAAAGTTGAGGTCGGGGTCGCGGTGGGTGCTATATCGGATATGAAGAAGGAATGTCTAGCTTTCCTTTAGCTATTAACCATGATTTTCTTTTTAGTTCTATACTTATGTACCTGGATCACGTGGTAGGTTCCTATGTTGACTTTATGACTTTACAATTATGTTATCTTTATATCAGTTGGCTTGAAAGTATGGAAGGATGAATTTGGGAGTGTTTTTCCCCATCCTTAATTTGATGTTATGGAATATTATATTATCATGATGGTTCCTTCTTATACTTGGAAAGTTTTATCTTTACATATAGGGTGTGATGAGTATCATCTATATATCTTATGCTACAAAATTCTATTATCTACATCACACGCATCAAATTTATCCTATCTATTGACTAAAATCTCATGGTTTAAGGCTTTCACTTTTCAAAAAAAAAAAATTATTGTGATGATTTCTTAAACTAATTTGAAAATTAATTCATGGTTTTTTGCAAAGCTAAAAGTAACAAAGAGGTTCCAATTATGACCTATGCATAGTTGGAGCTACTAAGGTGTTATATTTTGGTATCAGAGCAGTCCATCCTGATAGAGCATGAAGATGGGACTAATCATGATTCTAAGCATAATTTCTTGTAAATAGTTACGTCAAGATGGAGTTAGCATTGCATGGTTACCTAGTGGCCTTTGGGATTGATTTATTCCACACTTATGCATATATGCTGAGTTTGATCAACTCGATTGTGTTTGCTTGGTGTATGAATGGCAAGATGACCTGGGAATAGGGCCAATGAAAATGTAGACATGATGGAAGTGGCACGGGCAATCAGGGAATAGGCAGCTGCCACAACAATAGCCTTTCAACAGATAGGCCATGGGGGTAGACAACCCTGATTGAGGGTAACCAACAATTCACCAAGTTTGCAAACTTCTGCAAGACCAATCCCTCAAGTTTCAATGGTACCATTGATGCTATGTTGTTAACACCTGGATCAAGGAGGTAGAGAAATCTTTCATCCATTGTGGCATGTACAAAAGAATAAAAAGTTAACTTTGGCTCCTATATGCTCATTGGTAACGCTGAATTATGGTGGAATAAACCTTATTAATTGGGGGAATTTAAAAAACACATTCTACGAGAAGTATTTCCTGGTTTTAGTCAAGTAAGCAAAAGCACTAGAGTTTTTACAACTGAAGCAAGTGACCAAAAGCATTACAAGTAAGCCTCCATTTACCAAGGGAACCAAATAGAAAATTGAAAATGCATGAAGTATCGAGGGGGGTTTAAGATTTTAAGTACACATTACCATCGCTCCATTGGAAATCTGAAACAATTCAACCTTAGTTAACAGGTGTTGCATAGTAGAGGAGTGCTAATTGAGCCATGCAGTAGAAAAGGCTGAAACATTCAACAAAAGGCAAGTGGTGTAAGCGCCTCAAGCTTAGCAACACCATAGAAGATGATTTTCCAATGGGAAGCATAAAAGGGGAAACAACCATAGAGGCAAGCTTTGAACCCACCAAGGCTAGTTTCCAATCCCTTTGAAGAAACACCACAATGCACTAAGTATGGAAAGTCCTGTAAGGGGGCCTGTCAAGCAGGACAAGGCGTCCGTTTTAGATGCCATAATTTAGGACACTACCCTAGCACCAGGGATGAGTTTTCCCCCTTAGAGCCAAGTAGCTAGCAAGTTGGAAGATCTAATCCAAGCTAAATGAGAAGTGAGTAGTATAACTTCAACTGTGTTATATGATTTTTGTGTTAAACACTCGTTTATTTATAATGCATATGCTATTAGGTTAGAACTCCCCATCTCATAATTACCCTATGATCTTATGGTGTCTATACTAACCAATAAGTCAGTTAGAATCAATCACATATATAAGAGTTGTTCCCTATGAATCTTAGGTAGGTCTTTTGTAGCAAACCTAATATGTTTTTCCCTAGTGGTCCTCAATGTTATTCTTGGTATGGATTGGCTTAAGGACAACTGCGTCTTGTTAGATTGTGAAAACCAGACTGTCATCTTTCTCCCTCTGTCTCCTGAAACCACATAAACAATAAACTTTTACCTTAACTCCTTTTGAGAAAAAAGGTGGTGATTGGAGTGAGAACTTATAATATGTCCTTATGATGGCATATGAGGCAAATTGTGAGGCAACTCTGAGTGAGGTCCTAGAGATAAAGGGTTACCCTAATGTTTTTTCCTAAGGACATACTTGAATTCCCCCAGAAAGGGAAACAAAGTTCTTAATATACTTAGTACTAGGAACGAGACTAATATTTATAGCTCTCTACCGAATGTCGCCAATGAAGTTGGCAAAGTTAAAAAGTTAGCTAGAGGAATTGCTGGAAAAGAGGTTTGTTAGACCAAGCGTCTCCCAATAGGAATCGCCAGCACTCTTCGTAAAGAAGAAGGACAAAAGTATGTGATTTTGTGTATATTACCGTCAACTAAACAAGGTTATGATTAAGAACAAATACCCATTCCCTAGGATAGATAATCGTATGAATCAGTTATGAGGTGCAGTCATATTTTCTAAGGTAGACTTGATGCCCGGATGCCACCAGATTAGAGTAAAGGAGGAGGATATACTTGAAATAGCTTTTAGGACTAGTTATGGGCACTATGAATTCATTGTAATGTCCTTTGGGTTGACAAATGCCCCAACTGTTTTATAGCTTACATGAATTTGGTGTTTAGACCTTACTTGGATAAGTTTGTAGTGGTGTTCCTTGACAACATCCTTATATACTTAAGGTAGGAATAGAAACACAAGGAGCGCTTGAAGTTAGTCTTGAAAGTCCTTAGGGAAAAGAAACTATATGCTAAGCTTTTTAAGTGTGAATTTTGGATGGAGAAGGTGGAGTTTTTAAGGCATGTCATATCTCGGGGAGGTATTGTGATAGATCCTAGCAAGGTAGAGGCAATGATCAATTAAGAAATATCTAAGATGGTTACAGAGATTCGAAGTTTCTTGGGTTTAGCTGGACATTTTAGGCAGTTCATACAAGGATTTTCCTAAATAGCCTTGCCCCTAACTAAGTTGACCAAGAAGGATGTATAATATACATAACTGCCTGCATGTAGAAGTGAGTATGCAGACTAGCTCGGTCTGCAATGGACAACAATTAATCGGGTTCATTAATGAACTTGGTTTTGGCCTATTCTATGTTCGCCCCGCATAAGCTTGTGAATCCACAAACCAGTTCGCGTAATCCATTTTTTCTGTTAATATTTTCAATCCGCATCGGTTTACGAGCCGCCTTTTTTCATATTTTTTTAGATTTTTTTATCCCCTATACTATATTATATTTATATAGTAAATTTTACCTTACAAAATATATATACACATTTTTCATTACAATATCTAAAATATTACCAATCAAATATGCATAATTCCTCCAATCATAAAAAATAATGAAACTACAAAAAATATAAATTAACAACTACCAACTATCAAATACCAAACATAAGAAAATCAAATACCAAATACAAATACCAAAAAAGGTACAGTAAACTAACTTACCAAAGTCCATCCATCAAACTCACCAAAGTCCATCCATCAAAAACATAAATATATACCACAAAATGGAAGCATTTCCTCACTTATGTGGACTAGTGGGTTAGTCCGCAAACCAGCGAGTTAGGCCCATTTAGCCCGTAGGTTAAGCGGTGTGGACAAAAAAAGTTCACGGGTTACAAGTTAAACGGGTTGGTCCGTGAATCGCAGCTCGTATATCCACCCGCATGTGAGGAAAGCTTTTGAACTGTATAGGAGAAGTTGACTACTACCCTTATACCAATCTTGCCTGACCCGAAGGGTGCATTTGAGGTTACTATGATATCTCAGGGAGAGGCCTAGGTTGTCTTGATGCAAGATCAAAAAATAGTATCCTATGCATCTAGTCAATTGAAAACCCATGAGATGAACTACCTAACTCACGACCTTAAACTAGGAACTGTAGTGTTTGCTTTGAAGATATGGAGACATCACCTCTACGAAATAAGGTTTGAAGTGTTTTTGAACCACAAGAGCCTGAAATACTTGTTCGATCAAAAAGAGTTCAACATGAGGCAATAGTGGTGGATGAAATTCTTGAAAAACTATGACTTTAGGTTGAACTACCACAATAGGAAGGCCAACGTAGTAGCTGACACATTGAGTAAGAAGTCTTTACACATGTCATGGACGATGGCAATGGAAGTTGAGTTGGTGGAAAGTTTTAGAGATTTAAATCTTGGTTTTTCCTTAACCCCCGGCCATATTAGGCAGAATCAAGTAGTAGCTTTGAGATGATAAAACTAGTAGTAGCAACTTCAAGGTCTTAGTAGCCCAAGCCCAAAAAGAAGACCCCGAGTATCTTTGAGATGACAAAACTAGTAAAGGAGGGAAAATTAAAAGAATTTGTCCAAGGGAATGACGAAATGTAGAGGAATCAAAGAAAGATTTGCGTGCCAGGTAAGGACGACCTCAGGGCCTAGATATTGAAATAGGCATATAAGAGCGACTTAACAGTTTGCCCAGATGTAACAAAGATGTATCAAGACTTGAAAAGGATATTTTGGTGTCCTGGTATGAAAAGAGATATGGTCAGGGTTGTGACTAAATATCTAGGTGTCAAAAGGTAAAAATCGAGCATCAGAAACCCTATGGAGTGTTACAACCTCTAGAGATCCCAGAATGGAAATCAGATGGAGTATCCATAGATTTTATGGTAGGATTGCCACAAACTCAAGAGGGTTATGATGCAATATGGGTAATAGTGGATAGATTGACAAAGTCAACTCACCTTTTACCTATAAGGGCAAAATACTCTTTGGAGTATAAGGGCAAAATACTTTTTAGAGAAGCTGGCATCATTGGACATCAGCGATATAGTGAAGTTGCATAGAGTACCCTCAATGATTGTATTAAATAGAGACCTTAGGTTTATGTTGAGATTTTTGCATAAGGTGTTCAAGACTCAAATATGTTTAAGTACGATACACCACCCCAGTCTGATGGGTAGACTGAGTGTACCCTTCAAACTTTGGAGGATATGCTAAGAGCTTGCATTTTGGATTAGTAAATTAAGATAAATACTTATCATTGGTCGAGTTCACCTACAATAATGGCTACCATGCTAGAATTGGGATGGCACCATATGAGGCGTTGTACAGTTGAAAATGCCGATCTCCCTTGTGTTGGCACGAACCCGAAGGGTAGAACCTCTTAGGACCTGAGCTCATGCGATAGACCATGAAAGATATTCAGAGGATAAGAAAAGGATACTTACAGCTCAGAGTAGGTAGAAAAGTTAGGCCAATCTACAGAGGAGACCTTTAGAATTTCAAGAAAGGGATCACTTATTCCTAAAAATCACTCCCATCACTAGTATAAAAAGATCCATGAGAATCAAAAACCAAGTCCTAGGTACTTTGGCCCCTTCCAGATCCTAAAAAGAATTGGACCCTCTGTCTACCAAATAGCCTTACTTCCCAACCTGCCAAACCTCCACAATGTCATCGATGTGTCTTAACTTGGGAAGTATGAGTCTGACCCTAGCCATATGTTGGAACTGGAACATACATGGTTAAAGGGAGACTTGACCTTCAACCTTCTTGTCGGGAGGATTGTGGACTGCAACACAAAGCAACTAAGGAGTAAGACGGTATCATTGGTTAAGGTGGCTTGGAGCAAAGAAGGGACAGAAGAATTTACATGGGAGTTAGAAGAAAACATGAAACGAGATTACTGAGCTCTTTAGATGTAACAAATTTTGAGGGAAAAATTTTTATAAAAGGAGAGTAATGTAACATCCCTAACTCTTCTTTACACTAGTTAACTCATTTTTATTAGTATTTAGTGAGTTTAATTGTCTGTTTTGTGAATTATAAGGTAGTTTCCAAGTTGACAAGGTTAAAACTTAAAAAAAAAATCAAGGCTAACATCATAATTTCCCAAGAATTTATAGTTTTATTAAACTAAAATTTATAAATTAAAATGAGATCCTAGAGATCCATTAGGGACCCACTTAGCTAGGGCCAAATTGTATATAATATTAGTTTCTATATATTAACAATTATTGCTCAATTAAGCTATAAAATATTTGACATTTAAGTTTACAATAAACCTAGACTAATTTGAATCTAAAAACAAGTCAATCCAAATGAAAAATTTCAAATTCAATATGCCCTCACACCTTCTTTAAAAATTCTCTGTCAAAGATATTGAATTCTAATTACCCTGACAAATGAATATTAGAGTATGTAAATTGGATAACTCACATATGAAAGATTTCTTTTTTCACAAACAATTTCAAAATAAATAAATAAAACTAATTTGGGTGACACCACTATCATGATTTAGTGGATTGGCAACTTATTGGTGAAGAATAATTAATGACCAAATCGTGAATTAGTTTTGGTTTGACTAGCATTTTGTTGGCTAAAAACTATTTGAGATTAATGCACAATAAATATATATATAGTATTGAGACTGAAAAGAAAAAGGGAGGACATGATTTTCTGAGCCAATAATTCCACGCTGATCAAGCAAGAAACATGAATTCCTTTTTCATTGAGGTAAGTAGCACAGCTAGCCAAAAAGATTTGTAATGCAGTAGCAATAATGCATCCGATTCCAAAATAAAGCCTAATTCTCAATCAAGAATTAATCTTAATTTCCCATATCAACCAAGCAATCATTAATCAATCAACCAATATTTATACTCAATTAACTTCCCTAATTACACATTCAATCCATAATTATGAATAAGCATACACAATTAAGGTTCATTTCAACCATATGCCCTCCCATAAAACCCATCCTAGAATCATGTTCAAGGAGATATAATCAAACTCATCACTGAATTAAGGAACCTAGCTCATAATCATACAACCAAGCTCCAAAATTGAGATTAGGACATTCATGCACCCACAAATCATAATTCATCAATCAATCAATGTAAATACACAAGTGATGCAAGAAATGTAAAAAGAATAGGGAAAAAAGAAACCAAACTATACATTAATTGAGTTGGACAATGTCTCAAAGACAAACCTTTGAACCATAGAAATTTTTTGTGCTAGTTACAAGATTACTCCTCCATTCCAACTAAAACAGAAAAAATAAACTAAACATAAGAGAAAGAGTTGTGTTATTTGTACTCACTGTGTGTGGGATACTATGCCGACTTACACCCTATGAACCCTATTTAAGTAGGGTCTATATTCCATCCAATGGTGAATAAAGTGTAAGTCGGCATGGTGTCTCACATATAATGAGTGCACATAATATTTTTCTAAGAGAAAAAGAAGAGATGATAAGAGAAGAGAATGGGTGAAAAAGAGGAGAGTGGAGGAGAAGAGGTGAGGGAGAAGGAGGACAGCAAGAGAGGAAAAATCCTAAAACTAAGTCTAGTCTAACCTAATTTGAGCAAAAGGGTCATGTCTTTTTATTCTAAGGGTTTGGGGATCATTTAAAGACCCAAAAACTTCGAAAAAATTTACAAAAGTGTCGTAGATCTTTGGGGACTCACTACAGCGAGCCCGTTTGAACCAAAAGATACAAACATCAGCATTAGGGGTCACTGCAGTGACCTTGGCTGACTGCAGCGAGTTTTCTCAATTTTTGTCCCTTGAAATGACCGAATTAGCACTTAGTGTCTCATGAAAATTGTTGATCTTTTTCTTCTCTTCAAAATGGACACCTGATTTGCTTCATTTGGACTTCGTATAAGGAGATATGCCCTGATTATTGAAGCATATCCAATCTAGAAATTCAGCATCTCAATTCTAATTTTCGAGCTTATTTTGACTAGCTAGACTTCTGATCCAGCTTTTGAGCTCTGTATGAAAGTTGTAGATAATCCTCTTAGCTTCTATAAAAGCCAAAGAATAAAAGTTTTAGTGGTCTACAACTCTAGTTAAGCTCAAAATATGGAATAATGCTAGAAGTGCAATTATGTAGAAAATTCTCATTAATGCTCAACTCAATGTCCAAACCCAAACATGACGCAAATGCATACAATTAAGCATAAAAGAGAGCTAGGACACTAAAAATAGGATACAAAATATGTATAGAAATGCATACTTATCATACTGCTAAGTAAAATTGCATGATTGTTGTGTGATAACATAATTAATGAAAGTAACCATTGTCACGAATTAATCACTTGAACTAATGATTGAACAATTCTTAATATGAAGAACTCCTTGTGCAAGTAATTCTTCTTATATAATTTTACCAATTAATTTTCATTATTGCAACAATTTTAAAACCCCAAATTTCTCGAATTAACCAAAATACTTCCAAGTGAGACGACCAAAGTTGCATTTTAAACTACATTTTTTGTGCAGTTTAGCATTTACTTTATTTTTAATTTGTGTTGAGTTGTGACAATCGGGATCAATTCCTCTTTAAATCTTAACAAATTATTCCAATCTTGATAGATTGTTCAAATCTTCACAGGTTCTTAAATCCTTCATAGATTCTTAATTTCAAATCAAATCTTAACCAATTTTCTAAATTTAAAAGGATTTCCCATATCCTAAAAGATTTCTCATATCTTACCAGATTTATCATATTTTTAATTTAAATATTCATAAATCTAATGATACACATCTTACGATACAAATCTAAAGAATATACATAAGCAAAATTCATCGTTATCCCATCAAAATATAAACATGAACCAATTTTCCCAATGTCGATAACAATTCCAAACGGTACATTTACTAGGGATGTCTTTCGCTAGTAAATTTGTTGATAATTCATATTATTGTTGATAGAGTTTTTCTTCATTTTCGTCGATAACTCAAGTTTTTAGTTGTCATAACATTAGAGAAATAGAAAAATAAAACATGTGAACATTAAGTCGCACTTAGTGTACATAACATTAAAAATATAAGAAACAATTATACTCAACTCCCTTTAGATTTCCTAGACAAGAAAAATGATGGAGAAGGAGGATGAGCTCTTTGGACTTTAAATATCAGAACATGTTAATTTAAATTTAAATATATTTTTAGGAATCTATTTTTTAAAATTTTATAGATGGACCACTGTGATAAGAATATATAAAAAAAAAATCACCATAAAACCCAGCTATATACTATGTAAGACCAAATCAGAAAAAAAAAGCCGATCGAGATTTTTGTTAAGATCGATTAAGTTTTTTTTTTGTTTAGAGGGTTTTTACATCAACCTCTCTTGAGTTTTATTGGCGTTATATTAACAATCTTCTAGGTTTTATAACAATCACCTTTACATCATGTGCGGTTGCGCACATATTGGATGCATTATTTTTAGTCATCATCTAAGGTGCTCTTTGTTAGTCATATGATGCACCTTAAATCAAACGGTAAAGATTGTGAGATGCATCAGATTGCAACGTACACCAATTACATGTGATGCATTATAACAATATCCCGAATTTTGAAAACGTGATTAGATGCATTTTATTATTGACAAAAATTTATTTGTGTTATCTTGGAAATGTGGAGAATATCTAAAGAAAAAAATCTATTTATTTGCAGGATAATTCTGTTTAATTTTAAAATCACAAAGATAAATCAGACAAATATTTTACAGTACTCTGGACCTTTTAAGAATAATTTCAAAAGTTTTTTTTTTTAATTTTAGGGTTACACAAACATTTTGATTAATTTTAAAAAGGTAAAGATCTATTTAGGTCTTTACATTTGATCAAAATTTCGATTTAGTTCCAAAAGTTCTTTTTATTCTATTTTTATCCTAACATTTTCAAAACATTTTAATTTTGTCCTTTTAATAAAAATATCCAAGTTATAAAAGAAAAAATGGATGTAAAATGCCAAATTACAATTTGAAGAAGTGAAAATAAAACATAAAATATTATATTACAATATTAAGGATCACAACAAAACATAAAACATTAATTTGAACACAAACTTAATATTTTATGTTTTGTTGTGATCCCTAATATTGTAATATGACATTCTTTATTTTATTATGACTTCTTCACATTGTAATTTGACATTTATATCTATTTTTTCCTTTATAATTTGGATATTTTCTATCAAAAAGACAAAATTGAAATGTTTTTAAAATGTTAGGGATGAAAATAGAACAAAAAAACCTTTAGGACTAAATCAAAACTTTAATAAAACGTGATGGCTTGGATAGATCTGTACCCATTTTACTTTAAAATACATCTAACAATATTTTCAAAGTCCGACTAAAATATATAAATTGTTACATTAAATCACAGGATGCACCTCACAATCTTTACGCTCTGATTTTGAGGTGCACCATTTGCGAAGTGCATGATAATTTCTGCCCAAGTTTTAAGACATTAAGTGCCTATATTTTATTATAGTTTTAATTTCCTCCTTTCATTGTCTGTATCTTCTTTTTTTATTTTCAATATTTTATGAAGAAAGTAGTGAAACTAAAAATGAAAACATGAAATTCAATTTTATTATTTTTACTGTCACAAAACCGAAAAAAATTAAAAAAGAAAAACTAAAACCAACTAGAACCAAAAATTGGAATGAGCCGTTGTCTACTAAGAAATAAAGTGTCTGATATGCATAAAAGGGCAGCTCGATTTGGGATTTTAATCTTTGCTTGAAGACAAAGAGCAAATTTAAGGAGAAAAGAGGAAAAATTTCCCGTATGAAAATGCACATATGGAAGTCTTTGGGACCGCGGGAGTTCATCACCGAGTTTGAATCACCCGAGGTCTCTCAACGAACCACATATTTAAGAAGCTAACCGTGAAAGTAATGATGATGATGAGATGCTTGCTAAATTTGTCTTGAAATGCGACTTCTAAAGAATAAGTAATATGAATCATGATCCATAGCGGGTTTCTATGCATGAGGTGTCTAACGAGTCGGATTATGCCGGAGACAATGAGGAAGCTAGAAACGCGTGGAATTTGGGTAAAAAAAAAAACTTGGTTTAATTGCAGACAATGACAAGGACTTGATTGATGCTTTGACGGCACTCCATATGGGAAAGGTAGAAGGATCAAAATGCGCTCATGCTAGAGACAAGAAAGGAAGAGATGGTAAATTTTGTCGTTTTCTTCCTTTCAGTCTTTTGTTGAGCCTGTAGTTGCGATGCTCCTTTGGGTTTCTATGAGTATTTTGAGCTTATGTGATCCGTGCCCTACCTTCGAATGTTTTCAGCCTCTTTCCCATTATATAAAAAAAAAATATAAAGCAAAACCGAGCCTTACTATTAGGCAAAATGATATGCTTGATGACCACACAGTTGAGGATCAGAGTCATAGAGCCCCCCATGCACAAGCACAAACAATCATTTTCACACCCCATAAGTGTAGAATCTACATCTAATTCAATGGTCAATAGGTGTTAGTTGACATAATGTCTCACACTATGTACAAATAACAATTTTCTGGTCGAGAATGAGTCTCATTGTAAATTCAAAGTTGTTCAATGTGAATTGGCTCGGAGAGCTTAGTTAGAAAGTATAACAATCAGGGAGCATCACATGCAGGTCATACCAGAAGAGGGAAAAAAGAAGTTTAAATTTAATGAACGCTGTACCATCCAACTGCTGCCAAGGCTCCTGAAATATTTCTAACTAGGATATGCCACCACTCTTCAAATAAGAAGTTAGAAAGAAAAAAAGGAACCAAGGAGAAACCCCTTTAGCCCTGAAACAGGCCTAATGATCTGGACCTCTACAATGGTTCGAGTAATTAACTTGCTCTTCCAAAGTTTGAGTTTTCAGCTGCAGTTTCACCAAGAGCTAGAGGGTTACCTAAAAGAAAAAGAAAAAACAACAGATATAAGTCCTTTCCTTCCTTTAGTTTGTGACTTGTACAGTCGGCGAGGTTTACGAAAACGGAATAAGTAAGAAAAAGAAGATTTGGTCCATTCAATTGCTAAATAAGCATATAATGTAACAGGAAATTAAAACAACAAGTGAAAATATAAAATAAACAGGGCCTAGTTTGTGCCATATTTTTAACGAGAGGAGATACCAAGAAAAAGACAGTAAATTTTAATTTAAACTTTACTTCTCTACCATAACTTTATTTGATAGAGCTGCTTTGGAAAGAAAAGGTCAAGACTAACTCTTCTGCTATCTTTCTCCCTACTCAGAGTATAGACATTCTCCTCTTCATTCCTTTCTTTCTCGGGATACCAAACAAAGCCTATAAAAGATGCAATTAACTTACAGGAGCTGTCATCATGGTGCTCTTTCTGGTTCTCCATGCACTTGAGGAGGTATTTAAAGGTCTCAATCTCACATGGGAGTGTTAGGCCACCACTCCGGTTAAACCCGAATTCTTCTGCAGCCTCTTCCAGCAGCATTTTGAATTGGGAGTGGCTAAGGTAGCTGGTGGGAATGATGAACCTCCGTTGCTCCGGGCCGACATAGACTGCCAAGTACCCTTTTGGAACATCATGTGGTGTTTCAGGGCTTTGGCAGCATTCCTCCTCATCTGAGTTACAACTCAGAACACCTCTCCCCCTTTTGTTCAACATTGGTGATGTGCTCCCATCAGATGCCTCAGCACTGGGATTTGAAGGTTTTGAGCCCATGGTTACGCCATGCCACTTTTTAAGCATTCCCTTCAGCCTCACAATCTGCCTAATTCCAGTCATTTTGGAGCCTCCACCCTCTTCCATTGCTAAACTTGTACCACAGCAGTCAAAAGTGTCCCAAATCAATAATTCAGTGGATCCGATTCTAGACTAGAGTCTCATCAGATCTTACACCATGCACCTGTAAATATACACACGAGTTGTGATGTGAATGAATGAATGAAACAAACGCAAATAGTAACACCTGTTTTGAGTTCTTAAATACAGAATTAAATACAAAACTGAAAGGGGCACTGGATAATCAAGATTAATCAAATGATCCATAACCAAAATGACAGAGAACTATTATACGTCATGTAGGATTACGGGTTGTCATGTAGGATTAAATAATATGACCTTTCATTAGCCAGCTCAATATTTAATATAGACATCCTAATATAGACAGACCAACAAAGAGACCAAAATCAAACAGATTTTGAAATGTTTGGACAGGAAGAGAAAAAACAAATCAGAGGTCAAAACCAAAATTAGCTTGTTTTTCAAAGACCACAAAAATTTCAAAGAGGAAATATGGATATAATTTACGATCACTACTGTTAACTGTTAAGAGTCTCATCATATACTCATTGATTTTATGATGATTTATCTGCTTTCCACGAACTGTAGAAGGCATCAATATTTGAAGTTACTAATCAATAGTGTTTGACAATCTAATCAATAGTCTCATCAATACTGTTAACTGTCAAGAGTCTCATCATATATATTGACAGCTGATAATTGATCCTATGACTGCCATAATCCAAAATCTATCACTACATATTCTGAGGCCTTTTGTATTTGAAGTTACTAATCAATAGTGTTTATATTTGCGCCAATCCTCATTTATTTATTTATTCTGTAACAGACAATGTGGAAATTTTGTTCCATGTCTTCGAACCCCCACCTTGTCTGAATTTTGAAATTTACTTGTACCAAGCTTACGATCTGGTGCCATGTTCCATTTTCATGAATCCTGAATGGGAACCATCAGTACTACTTTTTAAGATATGATCATAATTAAGTCATAATAATACCATCTCAACATCCTTGGCAATAACTTGTTCACTGTCTCAAATTAACAAATTCCAAGCCAAGATTCCCGCACAGATCCTTAAGCCAAAGAAATCCATCTATACGCCAACAAATGAGAATTTAATTTATAGTCGCATAGATTATAATCCAATCCACCAAACACGATAACTTTAACATTAATAATGATCAATCTGTCCGAAAAAGTTTAAGTTGTTGGGTAGAACACGTAAATGATTTTTGTACCTGGCATTGACAATGACAAATCATGACAATGGTGATTATTGATTTCCCATTCCAAACACAATAATAATAAGAATAAAAATGGAACATCAATGACCCAAAAACAAGTTTTCTTGAGACCCCAAATGAGCAAAATTTGGAAGGGCCAAATGCATTGATAAATTGGTACCTGACATGGAAAATAGCATTAGCTCCGAACCGGAGAAAAAACAGCCATGCACAAAGCTTCGTTAGTGTTGTGCAGATGTAGAGAGCTCTCAAGGAAAGAGAGCGAGAGAGAGAGAGAGAGAGAAATGATCATTTACAAAGAGATGTTCTTTTCTCTGACTGTATCCAAAACCAAATCCACATAATAAGATCATTCCACAAATAACGTTCGTGTTTGGAGTTTATACGCTGATGAATTATTGGCGGATAAAAGAACGAACTTCATGTTGTTTTGCTTTTCGGTTTTGTTTGGGACAGCACTCCCTTAAGCGTCGCTCTCGGAGAGTCTGTTTTCCCCTCTTTTCGTTCAACAAACAGAACCAACGGTTCATAAAACAGTTGGTCATTTGGGCCTTTTTGTTTCAGTCGAGTTTAATTATGCATTGACAAGGTTATCTTCTCATATCATCCTATTTGCATCATATTTAAGGCTGTAAGTGTAAGATTTAATCATCTTTAATGATGTGACAATACATAATTAAATCACAATGTATAATTTTTTAATATTATCAGTGTATAAAAATTAAACTCATTTTTTATTAGAAAAATACAATTAATTTCATGCATACTTTTGAAAAACACATTAAACTCCAAAGTTATGAAAGAAATATACTCCATTCCATTTAAGAAAACCTAAACATGTTTTGATACTTGAAAAATATGTGAATTTTGATTTTGCAAAAAAAATTTCATTTAGGTTTGGTTTAAATTTCTAAAATTGATTGATTTTAGTCTTTGTCATGTGTAATTACTAGCAGTCATGTATGAATGAATAAGTTGACCCTTCATTTAATTAGTGCAATATTTAATATAGTCTAATGATAGGAATTAAAATCAAACAGCTTCAAAAATATTTCAATTCAAACCAAATAATAACTTTTTCAAAGATGAAAAATCAAAGTTTACTTATTTTTCAATGACCAAAACATATTTAAACATAAATAGTTTATCAATAGCTCCGTTGAGACTTTTGGAAAAGGTAGTAAATATTCGAACTTATTAAACGAATAAAATTGGCCTGAAACTTTATGCACTTGACCATAATTTACCACCCTAGCAAAGGAAAATTTGCAAAAAATTGAAGAGAATTTCATCGCAAATTCTTTAGTTTAAATTCCTTCAAAAATCATCCACAAAAGGTGTGTTAGTAAATCTGGTGGTAATACTCAGCATCAACAAGTGCTAAATGGCTCACAAATATTATCGATGAAATTACTGACAAAATATCCTATAATCTATTAGCAACTTAGGCCATATCTGGTGCATCATATAAGATAAAGCCAAATAGTATTAAAATGATAGTATAAGGTCGATAGTATAATATAAGAAATCCATTTGTATCAAAGTTTTTATTCTATCCATTGTTTGATTCATCATATGACTAGCAGCAAACGAGGAGCGATCAACGGATGGCGGGCAATGATCAATGGCAACCTGCCAGTAGCGAGGCGACGATCAGCAAGATGGCGACCGACGGGTGGCGAGCAGGGACTGATGAAAAGTAGGTGGTGGGCAGCGACTGGTGCGCAATGGCAGAGATTGGATGGTGGCATGCAGTAGGCGGTGGGTGGTGACTGATAAAGGAATTTTTAGGCATCTATTATTGTTTCATATTTGGCCTAATTTGCTTCTATATGTGTTTAATTCTGACAATTTAATTGAGTTTTGCATTATTGGGCCTCATTGGATTTAATTGTTGAAATTTGACTAATTCCGGATTTTACACTCACTATGACCTTTCTGTATTGGACAGATCATTTTGGGCTCTAGAAATATCGGATTTGGGTGATCTTGGTGGCTCCTGAAAGCTGAGACCGAGATGCATAATTTTGGGTTTCACAGGCTTCATCAAATTCGGTCCGTTTCAAGGCTTAATTGGGCTTCCAAGTTCCGGAGCAAATGCTTAGGCGGGTCCAAGACCTTTCCTCACATAATTGGGCATATCTCACTCATTTCTGGTCCAATTGAGGCATATAATATGTCTCTGGAAAGCTTATCCAGAGAGGATTATCTTATCTAGATCAGATTTCAAAAATCTGGATAAGATAAGGTTAGTGATAAGAGGAAATTCGGGTAGGGCCATTGGATTGCCTTATAAATTTCAGTTTCCTTTGTAATTCTGATATGAATAAACAACAAAGAACCAGAAACTTGTATTTTCGTTTTTCCTTTCAAACTCAAAGTGTTCATACAGAGAGCTTGCCAATGGAGATGTCCATGGAAGGCTAAACTCCTTTCAATCCCTGACATCATAGATAATCGGTTTGAATTGGAGTTCTGTTGTGTAAATCTTATCTTTGTATGTATGCTTTCCTTTTATGAATTTCGATTATGGATTTGGTTATTGAACATGATCATGTTTGAATTATATCTGATTAGATATAGAACTGAATTAGATTATTGAAATTGAAGTAAAGGTTGAATTACGCAGGTCGGTTGTTGAGATTAATTGAAGCTGCGTAATTTGACATTCATTTGAATTGCGATTGTGATTTAAGGATTGTTGGGTGAAAACTATATGATTATATAGTTGATTCGATTATACACGATAGCATACAAATTTAACTCTTATGAACTGTGATGAATTCTGCCAAATGATCATGATGTCTGGGATTGATTCTTTGATCAAGTGAGTTTCTGTTTCTATTTCTGTTTCTGTAATCCTTTCATTTCACTCTATTTTGTTCTAAAATTCACAAACCCGCCTTTTAGTGTTATTAGTATTTCTGCATCGATAACATAACTGATGTGTCCCAAGGAAGAATGACCAGTCCGCTTATACTACAAATAAGGGGATTTAGACTATTTTGATAGTGGACGCGATTCATATCAAAATTTGGCGCTGTTTTGGGAATGCATATTATGTTATATGATCTTGTTATATAGGTGTGTTTTAAATAATTCTGTACATATATTTCGCTCGTAGATTACACTAATGCTGCAGGTCGTTGTTTTTTTAGTTATCATAGAAAATACAGGTATTTTTCGACTTACTCATTTTACCTCGAAAAAAATCCAAAAAAATCAGAAAATGAAAAAAATTGGTCAGATTGCTTCCTTAGTATTTTAGAGTACTTCTGTGGTGTTGTTTATTTTTTTAAAAAATTAATTGATAGGACTTTTCAATTTCTATTCCATTTCGCAGTATATAGGCTATTCTGAGATGTGTTCCTGAATTCTAGTCAGGCTGTTTGTGTGTGCATGACAAGGTCTGATCTACAGTGAATTGTATGAACATGATCCTGAAATAGATAGAACTTTTCATAGATTAAATAGAGTGAATAGGAATTTGGTTTTTCATAGTGCTGCTGGTAGTAATCAAGGAGTTGATTTAAGTGATTCTGCAAGTGATTAAGCATCGATATTAGTGTTCTTGTGTCTGAAATTAGTATTGATAACATGGCTAATAGAACTTTGAAAGAATTGGCTGCACCTGATGTTGCATATCAACCTTTGTGTATTCAATATCCTGAGTTAGAGGTGCCATTTGAACTTAAGTCTGGTCTAATCCATTTGCTGCCCAAGTTTCATGGTCTTGCAGGAGAGGATCCTAATAAGCATCTTAAGGAATTTCATGTTGTATGCTCCACCATGCGACCTCAAGGAGTGCTCAAGAGCATATCAAGTTGAAGCATTTCCTTTCTCTAGATGTCTTGAAGCAAAGGATTGGTTGTATTACCTTCATCCAGAGTTATATTACATGGCAAGAAATGAAGAGATTGTTCTTAGAGAAGTTCTTCCCTGCATCCAGAACAGCATCTATCCGAAAAGACATTTGTGGCATCGAGTGCGGTTCTGGGAGACATTATATGAGTCTTGGGAGAGATTCAAAAGTTGTGTGCAACATGTCCTCACCACCAGTTAATGAAACGACTTCTCATCCAATATTTCTATGAAGGGTCGATTCAAAATGATAGAAATATGATTGATGCGACAAGTGGTGGAGCATTGATGGACAAGACACTGCCGAGGCTTGAACTTTAATTGCTAACATGGCAGCCAACTCACGGCCAGTTTGGCTCGAGATCTTTTGCACCAGCTAAGGGAGTCAATGAGGTGACTGCAGCTGCTGATAATTAGAGGTTGGAAAACAAGATAATCGAGCTTACATCTCTTGTAAGGCGCTTGACATTGGACAACACCAAAAACAATCTGACATAAATCGATAAGATCCTTCACAAGTATGCGGCATATGTTCCACCATAGTGTCATTATACCGATGCTTGTCCTACATTACAAGAAGCCGATCAAGGAGTACAAGACTCCATGCAAAGTGGTCGGAGTGTTCACTGGATGGCACAGCTGGCAACAACAACCATCGAACCTCAACAACAGCAAAAATATGATCCATTTTCTGAAAGGTACAATCCAAGATGGAGAGATCATCCTAACTTGAGATATGGTCCTGTGCAGCAAAATGTACCACAGCAACAAAAATTTCAAACAACAGGACCGGGTCAAAGCAATAAGTACCAGCCACCTCCATTTAGACAAAGCAGAATATGCGTGAATGTGATGCAACCCATGCAGTACCAATTAGGAACCTACATTAGAGGATTTGGTGAAAGCAGATGGCGACCGATAACCTCAAGTTCGACAAAATGAATTCTACAATTCAAGACCTACATACAGATTGGGCGGGTTGGCAACTTGATCCAACAAAAATGCATCGAAGGTTGCGGGCAAAATCCCTTCTCAATCAGTCATCAATCCAAAAGGAAATGTGAGTGCCATTACATTGAGAAGTGGTAAGGAGTTAGAGGTGGTGAAACAGAAAATTGAATCTTCTACCAGTGATGAAGCAGAAAAAAATGATGCAGTAGAAAAAGTGGAAATTAAAAGTCAAGTGCTGCGGATTCTAATTTCATACCTACATTACCTTTTCCCAACAGAATAGCTCAAACAAGAAAAGCAGTTGAAGTAGATAAAGAGGAATTTGACACTTTTAAGAAGGTAGAGGTCAACATCCCTCTCTTGGATGCCATAAAGCAGATTCCCAAATATGCAAAGTTCCTTAAGGAGTTGTGCACTCATAAAAGGAAGTTGAAAGGTCATGAAAAGGTGAGCATGGGTACAAATGTTTCTGCATTGATTCAATCCAGTATACCCAAGAAGTGCAAGGATCCAGGTACGTTCACCATCCCTTGCACCATAGGCAACTCTAAATTTGGAAATGCAATGCTAGATTTAGGTGCCTCCATAAATGTCATGCCTACATCAGTTTATAGATCATTGAAGCTTGGAGATTTGAAACCAACTGGTGTAGTAATCCAACTGCCAGCAGAGGAGCACACACATCCAGCAGTGTGCTTGAAGATGTGCTTGTTCAATAAATGAGTTGATTTTTCCAGCTGATTTTTATATTCTGGAAATGGAAGATGAAACGTCCAGCCATGGACCCACACTGATTTTGGGAAGACCCTTTCTAAAAACTGCAAAAACTAAGATAGATGTGGATGCACGGGAACTCTTTCTATGGAGTTTGGTGATGATGTTGTGCAATTCAATATTTTTGATGCAATGAAACATCCTTCGAAGAGCATTCTCTTTTCTATCTTGATGTCATTGATTTTCCGATTGATGATTTAAGCTCTGAATATGATGATTTTCTTGATTTTGATGAATTCTTCGATTGTAAAGAGTTCAAAATATTGAGATTGATTCGCAGACATCGTTTCGTAGAAAATATTTGTGCATTTGAATGTTAAAGATGTAAATTGAACGAACCACCACTCCCATCCATTATGCAACCACCAACTTTAGAGTTGAAGACTTTCCCTTCACACCTGAAATATGCTTTCCTAGAGCCTAATGATAAGTTGCCAGTTATTATAGCAAATGATCTCCAACTGATCAAGAAGATAAGTTATCCAAAATGTTGAGAGATCACAAGAAAGCCATTGGCTGGTCTTTAGCTGATATTCGTGGATTAGTCCTTCCACTTGTATGCACCTAGGATATTGTTAGAGGAAGGTGCCAGATGGAAGAGACCACAAAGGCGGTGAATCCTACCATTGCAGGTAGTAAAGAAAGAAGTCGATGAAGTTGCTAGCAAAGCGGAATCATTTATCCTATATCGAGATAGTGAGTGGGTTAGTCCTTTACAAGTGGTTCCTAAAGGCGGCATAATCGCTGACAAAATCGTAACAATGAATTGATTCGACTAGAATCGAGAATAGTTGGAGGGTGTGTGTGGACTACGGAAGTTGAACCAAGTCACTAGAAAAGACCATTTTCCTCTTCCATTCATTGATCAAGTGTTAGAGAGACTTGGCAATTCTCATTATTGCTTCTGGATGGATTCTCCTACCTTCAGATCCATATTGCTCGGGAGGACCAACATAAAACTACTTTCACTTGTCCATTCTAAGACTTTGCCTACAGGAGAATGCCATTTGGTCTATGCAGCTCGGGAACTTTTCAGAGGTGTATGGTAAGTATTTTCACAGATCTTTTAGAGAGTTGCATGGAGGTGTTTATGGATGATTTCACCGCTTATGGGTCCTCATTTGATGCATGTTTAGATAGTCCTGCATCTAGAGTCTTGGATAGGTGCATTAAGACTAATCTTGTGTCAATTTTGAGAAATGTCATTTATGGTGGCAGAAAGGATAGTCCTAGGGCACTTAGTATCTAAGAGGCATTGAGACTGATAGAGCCAAGATAGATGTTATTGCCTCTTTACCTTACCCCGTGTCCGTATGCGGGAAGTGCGTTCTTTTTCTTGGCCATGCAGTGTTTCAGAGATTTATACAAGATTTCAACAAGATAGCTTTACCTTTATCCAGGCTACTGCAGAAGGAAGTGGAGTTTGTTTTTGATTCGCCTTGTCAGCAAGCATTTGATGAGTTGAAAAGGCAACTCACTACAGCTCCAATCATCCAACTACCTAATTGGGAGTTTCCCTTTGAGCTGATGTGTAATGCCTCTAACTTTGCACTTGGAGCTATCTTAGCTCAAAGAACTAGCAAGATTTCTCATGTTATAGCCTATGCTCTACAGACATTAGACACAGCTCAAGCTAACTATACTACCACTAAGAAAAAGCTTTTGGCTATTGTTTTTGCATTAGACAAGTTTCGCTCTTATTTACTTAGTTCCAAAGTGATTGTCTTTTCAGATCATGCAATATTGAAGTTCTTATTGAAAAAGCCAGATGCAAAACCAAGGCTGATTCATTGGATGTTGCTACTGGAGGAGTTTGATATAGAGATCAAAGATAGGAGCGGTGCACAGGCTTGGTAGCGATCACTTGAGCAGGATTGACGATTCGACCCTTTGCCTATCGGAGATGATTTTCTGATGAGCTTATGCGACTACATGATACCACCACTTACCCCTGGTTTCTTGATTTAGTTAATTTCTTGGTTGCATCTGCTTTTGCCCCAACATGCATCTAGGTCATGATTGCTAAATTAAAAAGTGATTCCAAATACTATGTGTGGGATGATCCATATTTGTGGAAATTTTGTAGTGACTGTGTAATTCAGTAGATGCATACTGCAGGATCATGAGATCCCATTTGTTCTTCATTTCACATGCTTCCTGCTGGAGGGCACTTTGGACCACAATGACCTAGGAAAATCGCGGACTTCGCTTCTATTGGCCTACCATTTTCAAGGATGCACATCGGGTTTTTACCACTTGTGATGCGGCTTAAACCGGATCTGCCATCACTGTAGACATGAGATGCCACAAAGAACCTATTCTCTTTGTGAAGTTTTTGATGTTTGGGGTATTGATTTTATGGGACCCTTTCCCTCTTTTGGATTTACATATGTCTTGCTTGCTGTTGATTATGTATCCAAATGGGTGGAGGCCAAAGCCACCAAGACTAATGACTTGCGTGTTGTTGCGATTTTATAAAGTCTAACATATTTTGTAGGTTTGGTGTGCCTCGCTATCATTAGCGACCAAGGAGTCATTTTTGCAATAGGACCATAGAAGCTTTTAGCTTCAAAGTATGGAGTTGTCCACGCAGTTTCCACTCGCCTATCATCCCAAACAAATGGGCAAATGAGGTTTTTAATAGGAGATCAAGAAAATTTTGCAAAAGGTAGTGCAACCAAATAGGAAAGATTGAGCCGTGAGGCTTCGAGGATGCTCTTTGGGCTCAGATCGCTTACAAGACACCTATAGGATGTCTCCTTTCGAGTTGTTTTTGGTAAAGCATGCCACCTTCCGGTGGAGATTGAGCATCGTGCATATTAGGCGGTGAAGTGTTGTAATATGGATTTTGATAAAGCAAAGGTGTTGAAAGGAAGTTTCATTGCAGAACTTGAGGAGCTTCGCTTTGGAAGCTTATAGAGAATTCAAAATTTTATAAGGAGAAAACTAAAAATTTCATGACAAGATGATTTCTAGAAAGAATTCTCTGTTGGACAAAAAGTCCTTTTGTTCAATTCGTCTTAAGCTCATGATATAGTTTCGTTCAAGATGGGATGGCCCTTTTGTTGTTACTAACATTTTTCCTTATGGTACAGTAGAAATCAAAAGTCAATCTAGTGACAAGAGTTTCAAAGTTAATGGTCACCGTCAAAGCATTTTCATGAAAACCTCAAGGCATTGGTAGGGAGGAACTTGAGAGCTCTCCTTGGATAAGCCCACTTATCCACCATAATAAGGGAGTTTTTCCTCCTTCGCTCTTTAATTACACAAGTTTCTTTATCTTTGTTTTGTAATCACATCGAGGACAATGTGTAATTTAAGTGTGAGTGTTTTAGAATTAGATTTTGTCTTCCTTCTAAAATTAAAAAAAAAAAGGACAAGGAAATTTTGATTTTGTGCTCAAGTTTTCATGGCATGGATAAATTTTTGGCATTTTTAGTAAGCATTGATGATTAATTGATGGACCAATTGTGATAGATTTATCCCTTGAGAGTTTTGAGCCTTGTACATATGAATGACTATTTTTTTCTTTGCTTGTGTGTTTTCACTCATGTTTGTTAGTCACTCTAGAACTTGACTTAACTCTTGTTGAAGCTTTGGTTCACATGCATGTATTGAAATGATTTAGGCCATTTTTTGTTTCTATGCTACTATCCAAATTAGCCTACCTTCCATTAAATCCATTGTTTGCCTATTTGGAGCCTATTTAAACCATCCTTTGTTTTGTAACTCACTACAAGCTCATAAAGTGAAAAAACAATGATTCACCTTAACCTTAGAGAGTAAAAGAGCTTTGGAATGGGTTCTTAAATAAATGTAGGAGTTATCCAACAATTTGAGATTTTCTTGTTTTTTATTTGCTTCATCTATGTATTAGTTATGAAAAAATATATATATATATATATATATATGAATAAAAAGAACAAAAATATTGAAAAAAAAAATTGTGTTGTAAATACAATAGAAGTGCATATTTGGCAAGGTTGAAAAAAAAAAAAGAAAAAGAAAAAGTATATATGTATGAGCCAAAATGGAAATGGAATATATTGTGCATGTTTATTTGAAATCATTCCTCATTGCTCTTTTAGTCTCTTAGGTTGATAGCTAGTATCCTTTCTTATATCCTTCCATACCTTAACCTGCAAGTACAACTTTGGAAAGTCCTTTTGATCTTTATGTGCATGTGTTTCAAATGTTGATGATAGAGGCTTGTCAAGCTTATGGTAGTGTTAACATTCATGATGTGCTTTGAGTGTAAATACAAGCCTAAACACTTGAGAGTTTACTGATGAGATTCTATTACTCTTGGTTCATCTTTTGATTGGATGTGTCTTCTTGAGATGTTGAGAATATGTTCATACATATGTTTTGAATTCTTGTGAATAAAGTGTTTGTCTCTTATTTCTAATGGTGAATTTCTAGTCCCTATGATTCAACTTTAGATTTTGCCCGTGGAGTGCAAAAGACTAAGTGTGGGGAATTTGATAAAAGGAATTTTTAGGCATCTATTATTGTTTCATATTTGGCCTAATTTGCTTCTATATGTGTTTAATTCGACAATTTAATTGAGTTTTGCATTATTGGGTCTCATTGGATTTAATTGTTGAAATTTGGCTAATTCCGGATTTTACACTCACTATGACCTTTCTGTATTGGACAGATCATTTTGGGCTCTAGAAATATCGGATTTGGGTGATCTTGGTGGCTCCTGAAAGCTGAGACCGAGATGCATAATTTTGGGTTTCACAGGCTTCATCAAATTCGGTCCGTTTCAAGGCTTAATTGGGCTTCCAAGTTCCGGAGCAAATGCTTAGGCGGGTCCAAGACCTTTCCTCACATAATTGGGCATATCTCACTCATTTCTGGTCCAATTGAGGCATATAATATGTCTCTGGAAAGCTTATCCAGAGAGGATTATCTTATCTAGATCAGATTTCAAAAATCTGGATAAGATAAGGTTAGTGATAAGAGGAAATTCGGGTAGGGCCATTGGATTGCCTATAAATTTCAGTTTCCTTTGTAATTCTGATATGAATAAACAACAAAGAACCAGAAACTTGTATTTTCGTTTTTCCTTTCAAACTCAGTGTTCATACAGAGAGCTTGCCAATGGAGATGTCCATGGAAGGCTAAACTCCTTTCAATCCCTGACATCATAGATAATCGGTTTGAATTCGGAGTTCCTGTTGTGTAAATCTTATCTTTGTATGTATGCTTTCCTTTCATGAATTTCGATTATGGATTTGGTTATTGAACATGATCATGTTTGAATTATATCTGATTAGATATAGAACTGAATTCGTTATTGAAATTGAAGTAAAGGTTGAATTACCGATCGGTTGTTCAGATTAATTCGAACTGCACGTAATTTGACATTCATTTGAATTGCGATTGTGATTTAAGGATTGTTTTTTAGTGTTATTAGTATTTACAGATCGATAACATAACTGATGTGTCCCAAGGAAGAATGACCCGAGTCTGCTTATACTACAAATAAGGGGATTTAGACTATTTTGATAGTGGACGCGACAGTTCATATCAGTGACTGACAGCCAATGGGGGGTGAGTAACGTATGGAAGAGTAAGTTAAACTTAAGTTTGGATTGAGTAGTAAAAATAATATTATCAGGTATTATCAGGTCTCTTGAGACTAATAACTTAATCATGTAGTAAATAGGATAAAAATGGTTTGGCTATATAATATTATACATTATATGTGACACCAAACATGTAACCAAACATGTAATAAAAATTGGCTTTATAGTTTTAGTTAATATAATCAAGTCTTATCCTATGTATCTGAGTTTAGGTTAAAGATATTGATGGATCAAATTTCCATTCCATGGAAAATCATATGGCTATTTGAATTAATGAAATTATTTGTTTAATTAGTTCTATCATAAAAGAAAAATTTCATTGGCAATGTTCACAGCGAGCATAAGACCCAATATACCCTCTTCTTCCCCATTTCTTCTTTTCTATTTCCCTCCTTTTACTCCATTCTTCTTCTCCGACCTTATTGTTGACCTACTCTCCACATTTGCTGGAGTCACCTTTACATTGAAAATTGAAGTGTTTCACCCTACGCCTTGCGCATATGGGCCGCACTATAGTGTGTGTATGGCACTAGTGTTTATGTGCATTGATATAGTCGTGCCATAGCACAATGGAACTGCACAGCAAGGCACAGTGCATATTCTCATGCTATGTCCTGTATGTCCTCTTCAAAATTTATCATAGGGCTCTCCAAACCTCTTCTAGGCCTTAACCACCTTTTCCTAACTTAGAGTTCACCTTCTAAAGGGCATCTAGTACTAAGAATCTGGGATATTATAAACACCATCAGTACAAGGGATAAAAAGCCATGTGACTAGATCTAGAAAAATTCCAACATGAAAATATTAAAAGGAAATTAAAGTGACATCCATTGAGATTTGATGATATTACATTTGTCACATCCATATTTTTAAAACCACACTTAACAGCCTGATTGTTTAAGGATCAGTGCAATAACATCATTCATGAATAACATACCATTAAAGATAACATAAAATTTAATTTAAAAATTAAGAATATAGTAAATAACTTTTATGTCCATAACTATATATTTAATTTATATTGAATGCCACTCTATTCCAAATGAATCAAAACATATTGAAAAACACCATTTACAAAGAAAGACCTTTCTTATTCTCACCAATTTGTAATAAACACCAGGAAAAACTAATGAAACCAGATTAATCTATTTACTTTAACCCAAAAACCCAATTTGTCACGAGTTTGAAGACCAATTTGAAAAACCAAATCTCTCTCCCCCCTCCCCTCCTCCATCTCTCTTTAAAAAACACAAAATAATTGGACCAAAACCAAAAAACTACACATGATTTTCTATCTTTAGGATTCGACAGTCACTACCAGAAAACGCCTATTGCCAACGGATTTTACTAGTGGATTTTTTGTTTTATCGGAAGAATTACCTACAAATTTTGACGCATGGTAAAAAGGTTATCAAAAACTATTACCAAAGGAAAAATTCATCAATAACTATTACCATGGGACTTACCAGCGGAGTTTACAAAAAGAAATCTATCAAAAATTGGCTATAAATTTTGTCAACAAATTTGTCAGAGAAACCTGTTACCAACAAATTTTTCCCTCAATAATGTACCTGAAAAAAAATCCTTAAAAAAATTATTGACAGAAAAATCCATCAGTAATTTTTACTTAAAAAATTAATTTTTTATTAGCGATGGATTTTTTTTTCGCTGGTAAGTCAGCAATTTTTTTTGTTTCCAATGGGTTTTTTTGCTAGTAAGGATAGCAAATTCTTTTATAATGTTACCGGCATAAAAATCCATTGATAATATATTTTTAACTTTTTAGTTGAATTTCTATGTAATCTAATTATTAAAATCTAATTTTTTTATTTACTGTTAATTAGAAATATATAACTAAGTTTAACAAAAAAAATTATAAAAAATATACTTAATGAATCATAAATGTTGAATTTCAATTCAAAATGCAAATTAAATGCAAATGTGAGAAAGTCTACAAACTTAAAGTCAACAAACACCAACATGCAATAAAAAATCAACATATAACAAAAGAAAAAAAATAGTAACATCAATTAGGAGAAGTCGGTAGCATCGTCACCATCATCATCACCATCACTATCACCACCATCTTCATCATCATTGGAGTCTAGCGGTGCGAAGTGGCCTGCCCTCATCTTTGTCCATAAAGCCATCATCTCCTCCTTCATATGCTTTCTCGTTCTTATTTCCATTACATTTTCCTTGTCTTCCATCTTCTTTTCCATCTCCTGCAACTGATGCTGAGTCTTTGCATCCTTCTCCTACATATGACGGAGTTCCATGTTGAGCAAGTGAACTTGCTCACGGATCTCATCATCATAGTTGGTGGACCCAGTGCTTGTAGATGCCCTAATGATAGAGGTAGTGGACAAACTATTTGTATAAAATGTCCCCATGTTGTAGATGCGATTCTTGTGAGGACCACCAACTACTTCTTGCCACAATTGGTCCTCATCAATTGGTGGGCAATCCTCACCAACTATTATCCTCTGTTCTCGCTGGGTCATGGCCTCCTGATAGAATTGAACAAAATAAAATTAATTACACCTCTATGAAATATATACAGATAACATATACAAACAATAACTGCTCAAAACATATATACCCAAGCATTCTCAGAGCAAGGATCAACCTGTGTCTTATTTGTCTTATGCCTATTAGTCTTTTTGAATAACTTACTCTGTGTGGGTGCCCTCTTCAGCTTATTGGGGCATGCGATTTGAGCAAAACACGTAAAACATTAATAAGTACAATCATAAATTTTACAAAAGTAATAAAAAAAAATGTTTGGAATAATGACTAAACCATCCAGAGAGGTGTAGACTCGATTGTAGCTGAACCACCACAATGGAGGAAGTCGCCCTTATACGAGGCTCTGCTTGCCTTAGACTGCTCCAGTACTGCCGCAAAGTGTCCAGGCTGGCCTCAATCATCCACTTGGGATTCTCGTCCTAGCACTCCTAGATGTCAATGTACATGTCTTGCAATCTGTTGGCCACCCAGGATTAGAAGAGTTTAAACATATACTCTTCATCCTTGGGGTGGATGATGAAGTAGCACTACACATGGAAATTAAAGAAATAGGGTAATTGAAAATATGTTGTAAAGTAAATCACACATTTTTGTAATAAATTATTTTATTTTACCTTCCATTCAAGAAACCATCACTGCTTTTTCTCCTTTGCCAGCTTGCTAATGTACTCAACCGGCTTGTGTTGATGGATGCCAATTGCATAGTAAAAAGTACAAAACAATGTTATTATATATCAAAAAATTATTCCAATTACTTGTGTCCTGATTGTGATACCGAGGAGCCACCAACTGCCCTGCTGTCGATATCCCCTTGTGAGTTGTGTGCGGGGGTCGCAATAGCATCTACCGGTAGAGGTGGAGGCATAACTCGGGTTACATGCCCAAGAGTAGGTATCATGATAAACTCTTGATGGGCATGGGATAGTGACATGGAAGGGCTAGAAGTGGATGTATGAATGACAGTGGTGGATGCTTGACTAGAAAGAATGGTTGTCTGCTTAATTGGAACATCCTTTCCCTTGCCCTTATTTTTCACTTTAGGTGCCAGATATGGAAAAGGAAAAAAAGACAATGAAAAATCAATTCAAATCAAGATAATCTAAAATAAAAACAATGCAATAAGTATAAGACCACACACGTCACATTTAATCTTAAAGTTGAGGGCTATCTTTATCACGCTCAGCCTCAACATCAACCTCAAATTCTTCTTCTTCATCATTCTCATCACTACCATCATTTTCATTGTTCTTCCTCAGTAATTAATCACTAGAAGAGTGAAGTATCCCGACTTGGTTTGAATTAAAACGTAAACTTGGTAGTGTCCCTGTATTAACAATTAACTGAGTAAGGATTAGATCATTCACTTGATAAGCACCGCCAGGTAGTTCCTTGACCACAACTTGACCCCTAGATTTAGTTTTCATGACCATCTTCTGATCTTTTTTGCACTTTCTAGGGTATGGTGCATAATATACCTGTCTTGGATTTTGGGAAATAATGAAAAGATTATATGCATTATATCTTTTAGTATGATTAACTTAGTTATTTTATATTGGTTGTGTATGCGTATTCTATCAGGACGTCTTGGGTTGTACCAGTCATAACTGAACAGACACTACCATTTTTAGAGGTTCATCACCCAGATATTTAATCTCCAGTATTTGTTTGATTACTCCATACTAATCACCTTCCTCACTACCGACATCCTCTCTGACACAAACCTTACTATCGTATGTTGCTCTCCCTTAGCCCTATTCAAACATATGAAACTTACATCCGTTCACATAATATACTGGCCAACTATTTGCTTTGTTAGTAAGACTTAAAGCCAAACTTTGTATATAAGGACATGATATATCTATATGAATAATTGAAATTTAAACATCAACATAGAAGATGGCAACTAGAACATATGTGTGATTTTGGCTCAAATGGTTACTAGTTAGTTAGGTCATATACAAAGGATTTGAACTATGTTGGAAATTGTTCAAGGGTGTGTTGCCTATCAACTAGATCAAAATACTTGTAAATTAAATATTGCAGGCAAAATAAGATTTGATTTATGATAGTATATCAGTAATTGAAAGTAATACACTGATGCCACTTACATTTTGAATGGTTACACTCCATCACAGTTGATTAAGATATGCAATTATGCAGCATGTTTTCTCTTCTATTAGCTAATGGGGTTTGGATTTCCCAAAAGCACATCCGTGCTGATTGAATACAGACAACATATATTGATTGAACTTTCACTCCCATCATCATTCCTTGTTCTTTTAGACTAAACATGAGATTCAAAGTAATAGGAACAAAAGAGATATGTCTTGGTGACATATGCCTCACATATGGAACCTTCTACTTGAGCCTTATTTTTCACAGTTCACTTGAAACTTCTAATATTTCTTTCGAATAGATACATCCGTCTATAATGAACCAGCCTACACACCCATCTTTGTATACCAAGTGTACAGGCAACTATTCCGTGGAATCGAAAACCCTGAGAGGAAATATAATATCTAATTTGCACAAAATTATAGAGATGTTTCTCTCCATAATTAAGAGATTTTCAACCCTTAGAGTGGATGAGCGTAAGTCTCTAAAACATTGAGTTAACTCAGTAAATGCCTTCTAAACAGGGAAAGGAAATTCTCTAAATGTAGTAGGAAGTAAACACTCCATAAATACATGACAATCATGACTTTTCATAATAAAAAATTGTCATTATGCAACATTAACACATCTACCCAAGTTTGAGACATAACCATGAAGCATCCTCAACTCTTGTATCCATCTATACACAACTTATTTCTGCATGGAAGTTAGTGTATAACGGGCTTTCGACTTACATACACATCCATCTAGCAACTTTTGTAAACTCAACTCAGATTGCTTACAATACTTTACCAAATCTTTCCTTACTTTCTCATTGTCCTTAGTCTTATCGGTGTCTATTATAGTGTTCATGATGTTATCATATATATTTTTTCCAACATGCATTACATTAATATAATGATGAATCAGATTATCCCCCTAATTAGTTAGCTCCCAAAATATACTCTGTTTGGTCCTATTATGATCTACCCCATATCTTGATAATCATATGAATTTACCCAATTTAGTTATCTTTGAAAAGTCTTTAACTCTTTGCCAAACCTTGTTATCACTTAGCCACAAAAGAAGCTCATCACGTTTAACTGTTTTCTTTTCGAACGTGTCCTTCTTACCTCTAAATTCATGATCAAGGTCCAACAACCTACGATGACAGTCAAACCATGAATTTTTCCCACCATGTTTCAATATGAACGCTTTTATATCCTCCATACAAATTGGACATGCCAATTTTCCCTACATCATCAAACTTGACAACATTCCATAGGCCAGAAAATCATTGGTAGTCCACATCAACGATACCCTCAGTAAGAAATTTTGTTTCATTGAAATATCATAAGTCTGTACACCGGAATACCACCACTCTTTAAGTTCATCAATCAATGGTTGGAGGTAAATATGAATCTTGGCTTTAGGATTATCGGGTCTGGGAATTATACACATTAGAAACATGTAAAGATCTTTCATGCACATATTAGGAGGGAAATTATAAGGTGTAACAACCATAGGACCAATAGAAATAGGGTTTACTAAACTGATTATTTAGAGTAAAATCATTTACATGAAGTCCCAACCTAGCATTCCTAGGATTCGCAGCAAAATCAAGATAAGTTTGATCAAAATGTTTCTAGGATTCACCACAGGAAAGGTGGGTCATGATGCCATCGTTTCTTCTATTCTCAAAGTGTCATCTCATAGGAGGTGCTGAACTCATTGAAGCATATGACCTCTTTAGTCTTGAAATTAGGGGCAATAGTGCATTTATGGGCAACATCCTTATATCTTCCATTTCCAAATTTTCTGGGTTTGGACCTAAAGCTTTCTCAAAATTTACATTGGGTTAGGTCTGGCTCATCTTTGTAGTACAACATACATATATTCAAACAAAAATTTATTTATTTTTTGATTTTAGCCCAAGTTTTGAAACTAATTTCTTGGCTTGATAGTAATCCTTTGGAGTACAACTAGGTTGTGTACTAATCTCACTCATCAACATTGCCTATTGGTCGAACAAATTTTGACTTTAGTTAGCTTCTGACTTTATAGCTAACATTTTAACCACTAGAGATAACTCCAAGTGTACACACCCTTCCCATAAAGGTGTCTTTACAACCTCTAATACAGAGAAAACTTTCTTAGTCTCGACATTACGAGCCTTAATAGAAGGTTCATAATCTGCATGAAACATGAGGACTAATCGTGTCATAAATTATTTCCTCATATCATCTAGAGTTATCCTTTCAATTAATATTTCCTGTGACATGCTCATCAATACTAAATCTACTTGAACTACCTCTAATATAGGTATTTTCAACACCATGTTCAAAATTTTGTGTGGTAACTTTTCAATGCATAGTCTGAACCCAATAATCTGCCATAAAACTATCCTTATATAGGTGATACTTAATGGTGTCCATAGCAAAATTTTTTCTATATTTGCACTTAGCATAGGGACAACAAACTTTTTACTTATTCATAAATTATACTATCTAAGAAGCCACCCTTACGAACTGTTCAACTATTGCATAAAATTTAGGTTTGATTCCCCCTCGACTAAGGCGTACCTTGTCATATATCCATAATCTATTTGCGGGAAACATAGTTCTTGAATAGGTAATTTAACCTAATAAATTCATTTGAAGTTTTAGAAATTAAAATTTTATTTAATTATAAATATCTTTCAATGAACCTTCTTCTTAAAGTAAAATGTTTTTTAAGTAAATAGATTTTCCTCTTTGACTTAACAAAATTTCAGCAAAACCTCTTTAAATTAATATTAAACTCTTTTAAATTTTTTTTTAAAAAAATTAGTAGAATCTCCTAAACTAAAACATCCGAAAAAATTGATTTCAATACATACATACACACACACACACACACACACACACACACACATATATATATATATCAATCTAGTCAAATAAACATCACAATTTAGTCAGACAAACAATTTAAGATCCTAATATTGTTCTAGAGTACACCTCTATATATATATCAATCCAGACAAATAAACTTCACAATTCAGTTAGACAAATAGTTTAAAATCCTAAAATTGTTCTAGAGCACACCGCTTATAGCATCACAACATGCATATCCTGCAATCTCCGTATATATAATCAATTTTCATAGCAAACAATGCAAACAAACCAAGGAAGGACATATACTTCCTTCCCTCTAGTCATGCAATTCTAATTTCTTACAACTCTATTCTCGAAATCATAAGTTTTTATCCTAACAAAAAATTTAATTAAACAAGGAGAAAAATTACTGGCCTCAAAGGAGACTAAAGGATTAGATGCTCTAGCAAAAAAATGTTCCAAGCATATTCAATGCACTCGAACAAGATCAATTAATTAAATAACCCACAAATGTGGCCAACAAATTCTCATATATTAAAATAAATAATTAAATAATTATTATCAAATAATAATTAATAATTAATTAAATTTAACAAATTTTTTAATGCACTTACCAGCAATGGCAGCAGCCGAGATGATGGCAAAAAGTGATAACAACAGTGATGGCAGCAACGACGATCAGGGCAACAGCAACATAGATATGGAAAACAAAGAGGAATAAAATGAAATGAAAAAAACCTACCAAATGAGAAAAAAAATGAACTGGCTAAAGTGTAGGAAACTATGAGCGAATGAAAATGGTGGTCTCCTCACCTTGAATGCTGGTGCAGAGATAGAGATATAGCTAGAAAACCAATTGATGATAATGAGAGAAAGAGAGAGAGAGGGATAAAAGAGAAAACTGCAACGGAGAAAATGAGGAAGGGGAGAAATATGGAGTGCTTAAGTTCGTAGCTTGCCGACGTATTTTCAAAATCACCAGCAAAAAAATCTGCTAGTAACCATGTAAAACATGGCATTTAACTAAATATCATTACCAACGTATTTATCTACATTTCTAGCGGATTTTCTGCCGATAATGCATGCGACGGTCACATTTATAGTTCACAACTTACCAGCGGATTCATTCCCCTGTAATGCTAAAATTTTTAAAAAAATTCATTTCAATTATTGGCGAATTTTCCCACTAGTAATGTAATATTATTAAAAAAATTAAATTCATATAGATTATCAGCAGATTTTTCTGTGAGTAATAATAATATAAAAAAAAATTCCTATATAAATTACCCGTGAATTTTTCACCGGTAATGATAATATAAAAAAAAATCCATATAAATTACCGGTGGAAAAATCCACCAATAACAGGCACAAGTACAGTGGAACCAAATGGTGTGAAGTTTTTCGGCGAATTACCGAGGGAAGATCCTATGATAATGGTAGTGCAAAATAAAAAATTTCTTTCGTTTTCAAGTATTTTCCACTGATAAATCCGCCGGCAATACTAGCGAAAAGAATCTGCCTGTAAAATCTGCTGACACGTATTTCTAGTAGCAAATAGCGGCCATACCCTCCCCTCACAAAGAGAATATGTCCATGGCGAAACTCGCCGAGCAGGCGGAGCACTACGAGCAGATGGTGGAGTTCACAGAGAAGGCTTCCGCCGCCACTGATCACGAGGAGCTCACATTGGAGAGTACGAACTTGCTCTTCATGGCGTACAAGAACGTCATCGATGCAAGGCGTACATTTTGGTACATCATCTCATCCAGGGGGGATTCTCTTGTGCTTGAAAAGAAGGAGAGGGGGGGCATGGCCACCCATGGATGCATCAATTTTTTTCATAAAAGTATATAATATTTTACAGTTGGGGCCCCTCAAGATTTTGTTGGGTACTTATTCTGTTGTTATAGTCCATTGCAATTTTAGTTTAAACCAAAACTTTTGCAGCCCACGCCAGCCTCATCACCTAGGCCTTTCACTTTTTCCCATTCAAATTCCTCTTGGGCCTTTTATTTCCATCTTGTTGCAGACTTGCTGATCCAAAACCATAGGAAATGAGTTAACTGACCCAAATAAAAGGGAAGAAGGCAGAAATTCAAGCGCGCCGTCCTTCCTCACTTTTCCACTCACGTCTCTGTAACTCTGTTTCATCAAGAGACAAGACGTGGTCAGTACCCAATCGTGGTAGCGGTTGCACCTTTTAGCGATTTTGCCTTGTCACTCGTCGACGTCGTCATGTCATCGTGTGCGGTGTGCTTGTGCTTGTGCACCACGTTATTGTGCGTTTGTGCGCTGCTATGCTAAGCTGATGAATCTTTTATTTTTTCTTTTTTTTCCTCCTTTCCATAAACATTTACGAGTAATGTGACTGTTTTGTATACTTGTTGTATGTAACTGTTGTCTGTTGTAAATCTTATTAGTAAGCTTCTCTGCTTTAAGAATGAGAGATGATACATGCACAACATAATAGCACAATAAACTTTAACCATAAGTGTAGATGGGAAAGAAAACAAAACAAGAAAAATGGGTCCAATGATATTAATATATTGAAATGAAGAAGAAAAATAATAGTGATATAATTTTATTGTACAACAAATATTTTTTTTTAAGAGAGAATTCTATGTTCCAATTTTATAGCAATTTTTTTTTTGGTAGGATAATTATTTGAGTTCAGTTTTTTTATTTCACTTGATACAAAAATTAATAAGGAATCATGAGATTAATTAAAAAAGTGAAATTTTCTTATGAGTAGATTAGATATGTGATTTAGGGTATGTTTGTTTATGATTATTTTGCCAAATAATCAACTTTTTCGCTAAAAAAAAATCACTTTTCGTATCTTTAGGTAATTTTAAAAAAATAATCAAAATTTTAAAAAAAATCAATTTTCAGTTTTTTTAATTATATATAAAATTTAGTTTTCATAATCACTTTTATCAAAATCTAAAATAAAAACACTCTTCTCCGGATAATAGTTAGATTTAGATATTTATAAGATTAAAGACATACTAAAATATTGTAATTTTCAAATTATGGTAGTTAGATTTTTGTTTTATAATATCTGAGGTACACGTGTCCATAGACAGGTTCGGTACGGCGGCGCGATCCTAGGATCCCTAGACCCATCTGTGTTGCCAGGAAGGCCCCAAAAGCATGAAAGACCTTTGTATGCAGAAATTGGTGTTACTGTCACTTGGACCGTTATAGTGATCACAGGTATGTGAAGGGGGGGTTCTTGCACTTTGTCAATAGCTGTAGCGATCACGTGTGGTTCTGTTGGTGGCATGGGTAGTGGCTTGACACTGTTCTACTTAAACGGCCCCAACCTCATTATAAGAGCCCAAATTGGGCTCGCCCAACTAGATATGAGACCAGCACCCCTAAACCCCATTTCCTCTCTTTTTTCTCAGCCCCACACCAATCTAGCTCCTCTAAAGCTTTAAGGTATGCATATGTTGTTAGATCATATTTTCATTTTTTCTATTCTTCCATGTTCTTGGGTTGATTTTTGTTATTTTCTCTTATTGTTGTTAAGTAAGGGTGCTCTCACAATGTTGTTAGAATAGATCTAAAGCAATCTAGGAGTACCCACAGATTTCTTATGAGTTTTATGGTTACAATGGTAGAAATTGGTTCCATCCCTCTTCCCCGGAGCTCTCGTGGTATTGGTTCTTCCTATTCCACCTCTCTGGGTGAATGGATTTGATCTCATGGCCTTATTTTGGTTATCCTATAATTAATCGCTAGCATCATAAAATGTTTAGAGAACACACACTTGAGTTTTAACATGAACCAAGATATTTATGTGTATTTTTGCAAAGATTGGAAAATATGGTTTGAAGCTTAGCATGAAAATCTGAATTTATCAAAATGCATGGGACCATGTTTGAAATATAACTGCTATTATACGATTTATTCATGATTTGAAACTTTTTTATTATAATGAGAATTTGTTATAATTGATGAAATGAGGAGTAAAGCCTTAAAAGTTTAATTATGAGATTATGAGATAGGTTGAACTTAGAACTATAGAACTCCCTTTTTATGATTTCAGTATGATTTCAGAACAGGAATTACTTAAAAAAATAGAGCTGTGAGTTAATGGTAGTTATTTTGTTAATCTTGGTATACCAAGGCCCGCCAGGGGCAAGTTATCATTATTTTAGACCAGTCTGCTAGGGACGCGGTTCACCAAGGGCTGTTCAGATCTCAGCTATGGGCTAATGTTCGCCAGGGATTGAGTATCACTTTATAATTCATGGATTAGTTTGTCCTCTTTAGTAAATGAAATGAGTTTTAAGTGTTGCAATTATTATTTATACATTTCCTTCATGTCCCATCTATGATTATGGGTGAAGATTCACTCACTGAGTTTTATGATAAAACTCACCTCTCTTTTCTTTGCTTTTTCTCATAGATACAACAATAGCTTTGGATCCTCCACCCCCTCCTCCTTAACAAAAATAGATTTTATTCTGGGTGAGCTTTACATCGCCATGAAATGATTTATTTTAATAGAGTACTGAAGTGGTATTGCAGGCAGGGTCTCGGACTACATGCATGCATGATTTTGCTTTTTGATAAATCATGATTTTGATTAGTATTTAAAAGTTTTTAGTCTCATGATTCTTTTACAAAAAAGCAACTCAGCATATTTTGCATTTCAGTTACTGTTTCATTGATGATATATGGAAAGAGATATTCAAAAATTATTAGTATGGATTATTTAAAATAGATTTTTCTAATAAAATACGTATATAGTATAGTGCAGGGATCACGAGACTTATGTAGGGATGAGATTCCTCGCGTGCCGGTCACAATTCAAGTTGAGTCGTGACATCTATATTGTGACTTGTCACTTGTGAGTAAGGAAAAAGTACACGTGAATTATTATAAATTCTTTATTATAGGAACTTCTTTACATTATGGGCAAGTTGAAAGCTATTGACTCGTTCTTTAAAAGAAATGGTCAAAATAATGAAGATGTTGCACCCAGAACTTCATCAACCCTACCTTATTCAACAGTTCGGCCATCAAATATCAATGCTTCAAGTTCTCAACAAGGTAGCTCAAAGCGTCCACGACTTATTCTTGAGCAAATGGATGCTTGTCATTTGGAAAGAGGCCTAGGGATTCGACCAATGATTTGGATGTTTTCTGCAAATCAAAAAGACGAAATTTGTCAGAATTATCTTAAAGTTAGGCCAAATCAACCAATACTTGATCATTATCCATTTTCTGGTGATCAAAATAATCATTGTCGCTTTCAAGCTTCTTGGTTTGTATTGTACCCTTCTGGGTTGGAGTATCTATAGAAGATGATGTTGTATATTGTTTGCCATGCTATCTTTTTGGTAAGGAATCCTAAACAACATGGGTTCAAATACTTTTATTGAAAATGGTTTTAGGAATTGGAAGAAGGTGAATAGTGGAAAAGATTGTCCTCTCTTGAATCACATTGGCAAAGGTCCTAATTCATTCCATCACAATGCAATGAAATCATGTGATGATTTGATGAAGCAAATCTCAACATTTTGATAGGCTTATAAGAAGATAGACATGAGAAGAGATTGAGAATAATCAACTTAGACTTGCAGTATCTATAGATTGTATTAGATGGTTGATATTTCAAGCTTGTGCTATAAAGGACATGATGAAATACCAAGTTCAAGCAACCAAGGAAACTTTATTGAAATGTTGAAGTTTTTGAGATCATATAATGATAGAGTTCGAAAGCTTGTTTTGGAAAATGCTCCAAGGATTGACAAGTATACTTCAAAGGATATCTAAAAAGGAGATGCCATATTAGATGCCATATTTTTGCTACTAAGGTGAGGAATTCAATTAGAAAAGAGAAAGGAGATGCCAAAATTTTGCATCACTATAGATGAAGTTTGAAATGAATCTAAAAAGGAGCAAATGGCGTTATTTTGAGATTTGTTACCTTGGATGGTTTTGTTCAAGAAAGATTCTTCGATCTTGTGCATGTTGGCGACATTAGTGTAATAATCTTAATTAAAGAATTGATGTCTGCCCTTTCTTGTTACAATCTTGAAATTGAAAATATTAGAGGTCAAGCGTATGATGGTGCTAGCAATATGCGAGGCGAATGGAATGGTTTGCAAGGTTTGATTCTTAGTGATTGTCCACAAGCAAATTATGTGCATTGTTTTGCTCATAGATTGCAAATAGCATTAGTGCCAGCTTCAAGAGAAGTAATTCAAGTTCATGAATTGTTTACCCAATTGAATGTTCTTGTCAACATTGTTGGCGCTTCTTGCAAGCAACATGATCAATTACAAGGGAGCTCAAGCAAATGAGATTGCAAACATGCTTGCCTGTGATGAACTAGAAACTGGTAAGGGAGCAAATCAAGTGGGCATTTTGCAAAGAGCTAGAGATATACTTGATGAGGCTTGCACTTTATTTCTATTTGTAGCTTGATAAAAATGTTTATTGCTACCTGCACTATTCTTAATAACATCATTGATGAAGGAGCAACTTATGCACAAAGAGGTGAAGCTTATGGTATTAGCAAAGTATTGTTGTCATTTGAATTTATTTTTACCTTACACTTAATGAAAGAAATTATGGGAATTACTAAAGTTCTTTGCCAAGCCCTTGCAACAACAATCTCAAGGTATTTTGAATGCAATGCATCTTGTTTCTACATTAATATTACTTCTTCAGCAATTAAGAGATGATGGATGGAGAAATTTGCTTGAGAATATTAAGAAATTTTGTGAAAAACATGAAATTGAGGTCCCCAATATGAGTGCACAATACATTTTCAAAAGAGGTCAATCTCATCAACCAAATATAACAGTTGAGCATCATTATCGAGTAGATGTATTCTTGGTAGCAATTGATTCTCAGATACAAGAGTTAAATAGTAGATGTAATGAGCAAACAATGGAGCTTTTGACTTTGAGCTCTGCTTTGGATCCAAGGGATAATTTCAAATTATTTGATGGCGAAGAGATATACAAGTTGGCACAGAAATTTTATCTTAATGATTTCTCTTAACGTAAAGAATTCTTTTAAAGTCTCAGATGCAACATTATGAACTTCATATACCTCATCATTTCAAAGATATTGGGACATTTTCTGAGTTATATCAAAGATTGGAAGAAATAGGGAAATACAAAACTTATCACTTGATTGATAGATTGATACGCATTGTCCTAACTCTTTCAGTGTCCACAGCAACAACAGAGAGAACTTTTTAGCTATGAAAATTGTCAAAACAAGACTTTGAAGTAAAATGGATCATGAGTTTCTTGCTGATAATTTAGTCATTTACATTGAAAAATAGATAGCTACTACTTTTAGTACAAGTTCAATAATAGATGACTTTGAATCCAGGAAAAAGCGTCAAGTACAACTTGGTAGAAAATTGTATGTAATTTGCATTTTTAATATATAATTTATGGTAATAGGTGTGTTCTTGTTTTATTCTTTTAACTTCCATGATGGTAACTTATATAATTTGCTAATTACTTATAAAGAAACACCATCTTTTAATCTTGGAGGAAAACTTGACTAATACTTGAATGTTGAAAATGGCCAAACGCAATTCGATTATTTAAGGTTAGTTTATATAAACCTTTTATTTTATTAGATGTTTAAGTACCATGAGAACGACAACCACGTGGCAAAGATTTGCTACTAATGATCCAAGATCAAGTTGGAGCAGTTGAACATGTATGATGGGATTCTGAAGCTCTTGGACTTAGGCTTGTTCCCGTCAGCCTCAACCGACAACTCAAACGTGTTCTACTTGGAAGACGAAGGTTGACTAACACAGCTACCACTGCAATGACACTATCCTCAAATCCAAGCTTCTATGGGATTTCAAAAATAAAATCCCCCAACTGAGACCCACCCCAGCCACCATAGTGCGAAGACATATTGTTGCCATAGTAAATAGGAGAAAATGGGTCAGCTTCTAAGGTGGAAGACAAAGTGGAAAATTCGAATTTGGATATTTTTTCATATGGGAATTTTTTTTTTATTATTGAGGCCAAATTTGAGAATCTAGAAATTAAACTAACACATGTTAACAATATCAATTTTAAGGGATTTGAGTATAATTTAAAAAATAATGAGAGGGTAAACATAATATCAATGAACCTCAAGAGGGATTGGTGTAATTTGTCCAAAAATTAAATAGTAGAGTCAAAGCATTCCACCGTATGGATCTCAAAAGTAACATGGTGATCATCAAAGCAACAATAGGGAAAAATCATCAAAGCAACATCCAAAGACCCAAAAACACTAAAGGTTGTCCCATGAAAAAAAGAGAATAAACAAAGTTTTAAGGGATAACAGATAAATGCTTACAATCATCATCTAAAATTTCACTAAAAGCAAAGCATAAATAAAAACAAATAACATAAACAAAAAGTTCTCTCCATAACCAACAATGGCAATAGCCAGCACTCTAAGAAGAGATATAGTTGCAAGCCTTTTTCTTCCTATTTATATGAGTTCTTAAGAAGTGGATGCGAGACTTAACTATCACATATTATTAGATAAATACATACAAATTAAACTCTTTTTGAAAACTACAAGCATCATTCTTTTGAAGAAAAAAAATTGTATTGGGCCACTTGGGCAAGTCCATTCAGCATTTTATTCTTATATGTTGGTCATGATATTCACTCCTGGACCATTTCGAAAATTTAAAATGATGACCAGACAAAAATATAAAATGGTTGCAACGTCTAATATGTCCTCAAAATCTCAAAACAAAACTAAACAAGGTTGGTTCCATATTCAAAGAATTATCCTGATAGGGCACATACATGTTTTGGAATACTAAAACATGTTTATACACTAACATGCATGCAAATATATTCCGTGCAATACGGAAAAAATTTATTAGTGAAAAAGCTTAACAACACGTATAAATTAAAACAAATACATTAAATTTAAATTGGATAAGAAACAAATGCATGCATTCTACATTTCGAGTTAACTAGTGATTTGTGACTCTGCTTCTTGTCCAAAAAATATTAATGTCTAAGTATCTTTCACATCAAAAACCACCATATAACAAGTACTGCAACTTGAAAAATATATCAAATGTCCTCTTTTCAACAAAGATATGAATGTCTCTATATTTATAATACCATAAAAAGAAAAATATCTACAGGAGAAAATTAAGACACTCATAAAAGGGAAAACAAAACACCCAGAAAGGGAACAACAAAAACACCACAAAGGGAATAATAAAACAACACACAAAACACTAAGTTAAACAACCAATAAAAGAAAAGAAAATGGTGGGTCTATCACACGAGAGAATACGACAGGGAGAAGAGAGAAAAATTTTAAATGATTCATACTAACAACAAAATAATTTATTAAAAAAAAATGAAATTTCACAAGAATTAATCAACATCAAATATGCATTTAAAACAACATACTCATGGATTCTAAATCTTATATCTACGCTCTAATACCATATATTGCAGAAAATATCATATATATATATATATATATTCTAACATAAGATCAAGCTACATGATTTTAGGATATCGGATATAAAGTAGTAATTCATATCGTAAACATTTGATATGATGAATAATCCATTTCAAGAATTGCGAAAAATATACGCATACACGTGAATGCCCAGAGCAAGATCTTTCTTTATTATCTCTCTTAGAATTTGATGGGACAATATGAGGTCATAATTAGACATTCTTAAAGAAGAAGTCTCACTAAGACACAATGCACACACAGCAGGCCTCTGCACAGAGACACACAAATGGTGCAGTGAATAGACTTGCCCTTTCATGAGAGATCACTGATTCACCTATGGATGACCAAACAACTAAAATATCCAACATATTTGGATCCAAAACCAAACTTGTGATTTTCAATGATTCATTCAATCACACTGTATAGTCATGGATTTCAGAAACGTTATCACTCACCTAGTTTTTACAAATAAATCACTTTTAAACGAACAAATTTTCAGTATTTTCTACAATCGTGTCTCTCTTCCTAATAGAAATTGTTACTTATATGAACAGTTAGGTTTTCTCTCTACTTACACCTATGTTCGAGATTTACATATTGCGGTAAACCAAAGAATATGCGATAGAAGATGTTTTGGTGTTCACTTATTTATTTCTAAACTTTGATGTTACGTATTTCTTATAACGTGAAGTACTATCTTACAATCAAGACCTCTCCTCCTATCCTTGTTAAGTTGCAACCTCATTTGGAGTCAAAATTCAACTAAGAAACAAAATTCAACCAACAAGCCACGATAACTTGGTTTACGCTTCGAGAATTTGATGTCCACGATGCTACTAGAAGCCTAGAACACGGGTTGGTGTTGAATAACAATGAGTTTTTCAAAAAACAAAAAATTCAGTTAAATTTTAGTTCAATTTGACATGATTCCTAACATTCATACCGAATCTAAAATGAAGCATGAAGTAATTTAAAAATACGGCAATCCTTGCAATATAAATGTATGAAATAAATTTCTTCGTTGTATTATAGGAAATTTTACTGGCTAATTACTATAACGCTGCCAGGCCTTTTACTTGTATTTGTATTTACTCTCATAGGAGAACTGTTAGAATTTAAGCTACAATTATGCATCTTTAGATACTACTGGTATAAGAGTCCGCATGATGCGCGGTCATAAATTATTTTAAAAATTAATATCAAAATTTTAACTAACATTAATTTAAAATTAAATAAAATACAGAGTAACATATATAATAAAAAAATGTCATATACATATTAATACTATAGATTATGTGATAAGCCAATGCCCATAATGATAAATGAGATAAATGTGAATCATGAGATGTGGCGTGGTGATAATTCACCTTGTCCCTTAACCATGTGGTTGAGGGTTTGATCTTCACCCATAGGAATAGAGCGCATTTCATGGCCAGCAGTTTGCCTCTTCAGGAAAGCTCCAATGGCAAGGGGATTAGTCATTGCTACCAGTAATAGATACCCTACTTTCAATTAAAAAAATGAGATAAATGTGTTTGTAAATGAAAACATATATAATTGAGAGCTTTTAAGAGCTAGAAATTATTAATATCTTTAGTATTGTTCGGTAAATTCTCTTTAGTATTTAATATTGATAAAATAATACTAAATTCCTTTTACTCCTTTTTGGCAGTTGAGGTGCAAAAATATGATATAAAAATTATTTGAAAAACATAAATCCTTATATAAAAAAGTTAAAAAGGACTAAATCAGTAACTTGAATACAGAGATTTTGTGAAACAACTTATTAATTTATTTTTATTTATTAAATTAGAATATTATTTTTTATAATGATTTAATCATTAATTTAGTTGTCTCTTGACTAGTTTGATTGTTTTGAGCCATACACTGTGTGAGATTAGTGTTCTTTTTCACAATGATAGTCTTGGTGGCAATGTGGAAGGAGGTAGAGTAATTTTTTTTTTTTATCTCGTTGTTGGCTGGTGTTGTGGAAGTGTGGGACCTAAGTTTGAGATATGAGGTTTATCCTTGCGTTCCCTCTGAGGTAGTTGGCGATGCTGGGCCCTTGCTGGCTTTTTCCGAAGTTCAATTGGTGCTACAATTTTCCTCCAGCATCAGGATACTTTTTGGTGCTACAAAGGTGCTCTAGCATAATGACCAGCTGGTGTTGTTGAATACTCCTTATGCTTAATACAATAAGTGGCCTTTACATGACGCAGTGAAACCTGTCCCTTTGATGTTACTCTACGGTAATTCGCGAAGTATATTTGTTTCGGTCTGCATTCGGGAGGTTGGGTGGTTTACTGCATTCGTGTTCTTGCGATCCCTTATATCAGTTAGGAATATTGCTGCCTGTGTTGAAGTGTTGTTTTTTGTTTAGCCTCTCTTAGATCTTGATGTGCTTTAGTTACCTTTGCTGCTTCCTTAGTGGGTTAAGCCTTATTTTCCAAAAAAATCTCTTTTAAAAAATGGCTTATATTAATGTTATGTTCTTTTGTTAAAGAATTTTAAACATATATTCTATCAAACTTGTTATGCATACTATTTATAATTTTAAAACTTTTATATTGTTGTATATGTTTTATGTTAAAAACAGATAAGTATTAATTAACGCAATATATATATATATATATATATATATATATATATATATATATATATATATATATATATATATATATATAACAGAAAGAGCATATATATATTTATATAAATAGCATAAGAATATGGAAGAATATGGAAACTATATATATATATATATATATATATATATATATATATCTATATATTATGTTAGTAATATTTTAATTATACACTTAAGTAAATAATTTTTATTAAAATTTATGATTATATATATATAGATCACGCATTAAATAAATAAAAAAACAGATTAACAAACTATGTGATGACAGACTTTATGCTTAATTATATTCCACCTTAATAGATGTGCACTACTAATGAGTCAAGTAATTATTATTACATGATTAAAATCAGACTGCATTTATTACCGCATGAGCTGAATTTTTGGATGGGAAAACTTTTCCTAATTGCTGCCAAGAGGCTTAATACCAATATTTTACTATGCTACGCTTATATATTAATAAATAGATTGTCACTGCTGCGCCGAAATCAAGTAAGGGATTTTGAATGTTCGAAAAAATGTTTATCTAGAACACAGATAGTTTGTTGCATGGCCAATGATACAACAAGCACACCCTCCCCCGAGAGACAGAGAGAGAGAGACTTGAAAACATGAATCATATAATCTGGAAAATAAGGATATTAATTCATGTAAAAGCAACAAAATAGAACCACTTAAGTTATATCATCGGATGACAAGAAACCTAAATTTTTTCCCACAAAATTTAAGTGGCTTAGGATTCATGCTTTTCCGTGAGTCCGTTGCTTCATCCATAGGCAATTTAAAGAAACACATGCATTGGCTTGTTATTATTTGCTTGAGTACGAAGTTAAGATGTTGAAGATAATCAGAATGTGATGTATGCTAGCTAGCTTAGACTTACGGGGGGATTCTATACTTTGTTCGATTTTGTGTAGCTGTCACAGAGAATCGTGTTTCCCATGATGACTCCACGCAATGAGTATAACCCATGAAAATTTCCCACGTTCAGCAAACCATTTGTCATTTACTTTTTGATTTGTAGGTTCCACCTAATAGCCTAAGTGCTACTCAAGAAAGAAGTTAGTCATCCTTCACTTCTATGTCTCGGTACATTTTCAGTACAATGTTGGGAGTACATGGGTCAAATTTGAAAGTACTAGCTCTTGCTAACATGATTCCAATGCAGTAATTTATTTCTCTTATTCAAATGGGCTAACCATGAAAGGTTAAAAACATTGAGACGATTAAGATGTCATATATTTTTAGGACAGAATGTCTCATTTATTGTTATGTGTAAGATAAGTATTATATTGTTATCACACAAAAATTGTGGATTTTTGAGGATGGAAGATTACAGGTGTAATTAGATTGGCCTGATCTGACAAACCCAATCATCCCAATCCAATCTGATGAGTTTGATTTGGTTTGGTTTGGGTCATCATGTCCATTTAGGTAGAAACTGATGAAACCGATGAGTTATTGGTTCGGGAATGAGTTTTGGATTCGTCGGACCCGATGGCCTAATGAACAGACCCAACCTTATTCTTTTTTTTTCCCTAAAATTATCCTATCAGACTAAGAGTCCAAGATAATGAGGCACTAACTGTCGCAACTGGGATCGCGACGGGACGGCAAAAAAAAAGAATTTCATTTGAAAATTATGGAGTCGCCACCAAGTTTATTAAAATTTAGGAAAACATGGAAAAACCCATTCATTTTAAAAAAAAGATCTTTGAAACCAATTTTGAGCTCGGGAGTCGGTTATGCATAGGGAAGAGTAGAAATTTAATTCTATGCACCCCTAATACACCCGTCCTTGGACGGTACCTCTAATTAACTGTGCAAATTAAATAATAACCTTTTTAAATATTTATTTTTTATTACAAGAAAATTAAAAGGAATTTTTTTTTCTTAAAAGAAAAGAATTTTTAGAGCACCAAATTGTCACAACTCAGGTGTCCTAAATGATGAGTTAACAAGCCGTCACGGCTAAATTAACATCTTTATCTAAAATAAAATATTTCTAAATAAATGAAAATTAAATAAAATATTTTTTTTAAAAAAAGAAAACTATTTAAAAAAAGACAAATTATGAAAAATATTTTTGGCTTGACAGGGATCGGAATCGCCTGCTTCTACGTATCCCCCAGTGCAATGGGAAACTCAAAGTCACGTAGTTCTGTAAAAAAAAATTTATGGATTGAATGATTTTTATTTAAAAGAAAGAATCCTCAAGAACATCAAATTGTCGCAGCTGAAATATTCTAAAGGACATATAATTAATAAGCCGTCCTGACTCAATTAATCCCATTTTTAAATTGCAATCTAATGATTAAAATTTATTTTTTTATATTATTACTACTTTTTAACAAGAAAGAAACACATTCATTTTATTTATTCTCAATATTAATTTCAACATAAATTAACAAAGCTAAATTGTAAACCAATAACAAACTTGCAATTAACCTGTGCAAAATACTGAGACAAGTAAAAATAATATAACTAAAAAAAGAGTCCTAATTATGATTTTCTTTTCTTTTCAATCTTTTCATTTTTTTTTTAGCTTTAGCATAAACCAAAAAAGGAATTTTAATCACCAAATTTACTAGGCACTCAAAAGATCAAAACAAAATGATAAAGAATATATTATAAACTCTTTTTTCTCCCTTTTTTTAAACAAAAATAAAAAGAAAATTCAATTAAAGACATATGTAAATTCAAAAATAATAATAATAATAATAATAATAATAATAATAACAATAAAACAGCCCAATCACCTTCATTGTCCAATTTTTTAGTCTGAAGTGGCCCAAAAAAAAAAATAGCCCAAGTTCACAAAACCCAAATTAACACAAAAAAAGGAAAACAAAATTTAAATAAAAAGGAATACACATTCATAGACATGCAAAACACAAAACTCTCTCTCTCACTTACACGCGCACACACACACGGAGCAAGAGATAGAGAATGAAATTGAGAAAGAGGGAGAGTGGATGAGAGATAGAGAGAGCAAAGGAATGAAAAGGAGAAGGGAGGAAGGCCGCGGCCTTAGGGAGTGAAGCGGAGCCGACGGCGTAGGTGGAGGTGGAGAGGGAAGGGCGTGTGGCGCTTGGTGGAGGATCGATCCGCTGTCAACGCCGGCTTTGGGGACAGATCCGACACGAGAAGGCAGAGGCAACACCAGCCTTGGGGACAGCGATGCGGGCGGAGCAGATCAGGAGGTTACGGTGGTGGAGGACGTGGATCCAGGCGGAGGCGTGATGCTTCTCTTCAATCGAACAGGCGCCATTCTAGGCAGCCGCAGATGCAGGAGGCGGCGATGTGGATCGACAGTGTTCACGCGGCTCAGAGGAAGACCGATCGGTGGCGGAGAGAGTGCATGGTGGTGAGTGTGGGGTGAGAGGAGAAAGCGTGCACGGCGCGATGGCGGAGGGCCGAGAAGGATGCGCAGCTGCTAATGGGTTCTTAGTTATGGGATGATGGTGTTTCAGGTTATGAGGCTAGGGGAAGAAGATGATGAAGGGAAAAGGGGGGCCGCGGCGGTGGAGAAGGGAGGTCGCGATGGCATGTACAGGGGGAGAGGGAACCAGCGGTGGTGGCTGAAAAGGTAAGGGTAGCGGCTCCAAAAGAAGAAGTTAGGAAAACAGGGATGCCGGCAGCCATGGCGGTGGCAGTGGCGCCACCGGCGTCCCTCACAACCTCTGATTTCCTTCTTTTTTTGTTCTTAATTCTGATTTGTGAATTAAGATTGGACTGCTAATGAATTGATGGATTGTATGGATTGAATTTGTGTTGATGAAAATTTGGAAACTGGATTTTTCTGTGTTTGCTGGCTGCTTGATATATCCAATGTGCTCTTTGATTTTTTGTTGATTGAAAAATTCTTGCTGATGAGTGATTGGAAAATTTCTTGTTGCTTCCCAAATTTCTGGTGATCTTTTTTTTTTTTTTGCTATTGCCGCTGATGGTCTATATGAATTCCTCCTCTCTCAATATGTATACCGTGGATTTTTCAGATTCTCCCAATTCTGCCAAATTGCCTGGGACACTATCATTGTGTTGGTTTTGTTTTTCATACTTTCTCTCATCCCCATGCTTGTTTCGAGGAAAAAAGAGAAAAGGAACCCGTGAATTTAGCAAGGAAAAGAGAGGAGAGGAGCTCGAACAGAGGAGCCCGTGACTCCTTTTTTTTTGTTTATTTGTTTTTGTTTTTTTTAATTAAAACGGGTTTAAACAAATTGGGGTTTTTTTCAAAGGTTGAATAACAAATCGAAAATAAAGGGATAGGCTGAAAATAACATAAATGGGCTAAAAATAGTTTTTGGGTATTAGGCTAATAAAATTGGGCTAAAAATGTAAATGAACTAAAAAGGATTTTTTTGTTTTGTTTTGTTTTAATTTTGGGAAATAAAACAACGAGAAACTCTTTTTATCAGATTTTCCATAAGAAATGAATGAAGCAACTGTAAATCATAAATTATGCAAAATTTGAATTTTTTTTGTTTATGAGCCGGACAAAATCGGGTGTTCACACTCACACACTAAGTAACTCAATTCGCTCCCCACTTTAGTGCATAAACTAAACACCAAACACAGCACAAGACATATCTTCTCCTACCACAAACCCTAGCTCTGCCATCGGCACTAGCCTGATCTCTGCCACAGGCCACTATCCCATCGATGAAGCCACCAGCCTGCTCGCCACAAGCTCATAGATATACTTCATCACACAGCAAAAGCCCTAGCGACATCATGTTCCGCCGCCCCTACTCTGTAGAGCGTCGCTGGGCCTCTCGTCAACATAGGCACCGGCCAATCGCAAATCTACTCCTTTGCCCATGAGGAACGCAGACAATCACAACTTAACGGCACATCTGCTCTGTCGTACCCCTAGGAACGCACCTCTATCACGCTGTCATTTGCTTCGGTTGCAGCCATCGCGCCGTTAGCCTATTACAGCCATAGGTCCATCTCTGTCAACCCGTCACAGCCATAGGTCTGGAGCTCTTATTTTTTTGGTTTAATTTCTTATTTTGTATCATTGAAAAAAATTTGATCTCAAGATAGGATGTCATGGAGCTATTCACTGTTTCTAGTTTTTCTATTTATTTATATCAATGGAAAAAAATAGATTTATGAATCTGTGATGTCTATGGTAAAACTTTGTTCAATAAATTGTAATTTGTGGTTTTGTGGTTTTTCTCCTTTTTTTCATTTTCTTTTATGTTTTTTGAATTTTTCTACATTAGATGCATTTTCTATTGAAAATTCTCAATCGGGTACCCATAGACCCAAACCGAACCAAACTGATTTTAATCGGTTTAATTGGTTTTGGTTATACCATGAAAATGTGAAGAACCTGAAGTGAACCAATTGGTTTGGGTTCATTTTTTCCTCAAAACAGAACCAAACCGACCGATTATACCCCTATGGAAGATGCATGGTAGAGGAGAAACCAGCCTACTAAGAAAAAAGTAAGGTCACAATTAGCCTATGGCTGAGTATTTAGCTAGTAAATGGATGGTGATTGACAACATTCACATAAGTGTTGTTAATGAAAAGAATTGGCTTGAAACATCCACATAAGACTAAAATCCTTGGCATAACTTAAATTGGTTAGTGTCGCTGACTTTTGGGCATCAGACAATGACTATTAATGCATATCAATAAAAAGCTCAAGGCAAGAGCTTCAACGTGACAACCTTGGTTTACCCTATGCAGGTCATTTTTATATTTTTTACTATGGTAAACTTAGCCAAGTACTAGTTAAGATCTTTTTTTACGGCTTTTAGGATACTTAGCCACCCACATAAAGTGTTCTCCAAACATGATAGATGGCAATGACTGACGTTGGCTAAATATCTTAAGCCTAAGAGAATGGGTCCCATGCTAGGTCTTGACCCTCATGACAGCTGACCACCCATGAACTATTATGGACATTGGTTGAAAGAGAAACATGCATAACAAGTGAATAAAAGAGCTTTGACCAAGTCTGCAACCATTTCCTAGAAAATAAGGGGTTCAGGAAAGCAGTTTTGAATCCAAATAAGTAGATAAATGGTTGAATAATAGTTGTAAAGGTTACATAAAAGAGTGGGAAGTGCTTGCTATAAAGTAGGCCATGTGGTGAAACATTGGCTAGTAGCTACTGTTGCAAAGTAGAGTAGCTGAGGCTATCAACAAAATTAGTCAAGGTAGTTCTATTTAATGGCAGATGTTAGGTCCACTACCAAGGACATATATATCTATAGATAAATATAAGGGGCTTATACCCATACTAAAATTTCAATACTTTATCAACAGTATATAGATATTTAGATACTTATTAATTATATATTATATTTTCTCCCATTAATTGAATCTCTTAGATTTGTCATTATCCACATTTATGAATAATATTAGTATAGTTAGTGTTAAATAATTGTTTTATTATGTCTATAAATAGCTTTGTATTTTATTCAAAATAGACACATAATGAATCAATGACAATTTCTCTTTAAATTTATCTTTATTGTTCTACATTTTTATCATTTTTTGCCATTATTTTTTCAGTCTTAATTTCATTAGGAAATCTCTTTGATCACATCCAAACACTCTTTGAAGTAGTTCACTACAAAAATTCACAATAAACCAATGGGTTTCTAGAACAGAACGATGATATTGATGATTTGCTAGTCAGTAGATTATAACCAATGGCTACACAAACATGTCTGTAATTACTAATAGGTTTGCCAATGACTAAAATAATAGAAACATATGATAAAAATATAAAAATTATCGTCACTTTAGTTGTCAAAAAACCAATTTTATTGACATGTTTCATAATTTTACTGACATGTTGATGACTTAAAAAATGATTTTTTTTCATTATTATCGATGGGTATACTGACAAATACACCTATTTAAATACTATTTTGTTTGATTAAATAATTAAATATTACTAAAATACCTATCAGTATTTACATTTTTTTGTATTGTAGCCAAATTTAACATGTGTTAAATATTCTTTTTAAGTTATCTAATTATTTGACATTTATTCAAATATTTTTACTTATATGATTATTTAATTATAAATTAAAATGATTTAAAATAAGAAAGGAATGAAATAATAAATAAACAAAACAATATAACATACAATAGTAATAGTAATCAAAACATCAAAATAAAATAACTAAAACCCAAAAGTATGATAAATATAAAAAGGTCCAATAACAATAGGTCTAAAAATATCTAAATGAAGTCCCTTTCGTCCTTATCATCAACGAGGTGATCTCTATAATGGACAAGAGTGGCTGTTTGGTGTCGGAGGATCATGGGCCCTTCTGCCCGAAGAATATCATCACATCAACTGTTATCTTTTTCTTCATCTCCTTGAATTTATCTTTGTATTTCTTGGCCTTTTTCAACTATTGTTACTCCATAAAGATCTCCAGCTGTCAAATCTTCCTTAGTTCTTCCTCGAGAGTTGCTCAACGTACTACCTACTTTTGGAGTTTCTGGATGAGTTGTGCCTATTGCTAGATCAATTGTGCCTACAGGTAGCTACAGCTCCTCATTCGAGGCATGCACATAATCCAGCTAGGTATCAGAAACTACATAAGTTTCAATTTGCTTTTCAAATTACATCTGCTCTGCTTTTTTTTCTTGTTTACCTCTGAGCATTCTATTCAAAGTTTTCTTTTTCTTGGTATAAGACTTGCTGAAAACTGATCTGGCAAAGATAATATATCACAAGTATTACTTGTTAAGTTTTTCAAGCATAAGGATCTTCAAAAAGTTTGTTTATTTTGACAAATGATCAAGCTGTTTGTTTATCCATAGCTTAACCATTTTCCTCCTTAAAACCTGTTCTCACCATGATCGGAAAGTACACTTTAGACTGTCGTATGCTTAAAGCAAAACAACAGCAGCATTGATTAAGTGTCACTTAAGGCTAAAAATGTTTTTATGAGTGACATCATGCCTTAAGAAAAAGAGCTTCCTGAATATTTCTTATTCTATTTGATTGAAAGAATATGCTTATCTTGTTTACATTTCTGCAATATTTATTTCAATTATCTCTTCAAAACTTTTTCTTCAAATTGGTTTGTCATCATTAAAAAAGGGAAGATTTTTAGCTCCAGAACCCTTGTACTCATGAGTTTTGAATGACAAAAAAATCAATTCAAAGAAAATACTTTGAAGAACGACCGATGTCTCCTTTGAGTTTCTTGACAAAGTATAACAGGTCAAATCCAGTTAGTATGTTACAAACTTATAGCAAGAATAATGTTTCACTTTGTATATGCAAACATGATTTATCTTATGGGGAAGAGGTTGAGCCAAATAGAAAGTGAATATTATTTCAACCAAAGCATGTATACATACTTAAGGAACAAAGCATAGAAACAGACTTGAATCAAGAATAATGTTACTACACATGTACAAGCATGTTTTACCTCATGTGAAGAGATTAAGTCTAAAACAAAGTGATCATTATCTCATGCAAAGAACGTGTAGATGCTTAAGGACTGGAGAAAATCAAGTCAAAAGCCAAGAAACCAAGGAAAGAGACTTCAGAAAGTAGTACGGGACATCAGAAAGTACTCTCAAGATGAAGATATTAGAATATGTCCATATGCAACGTGTTACTTAGTCTTCAATCATTACAATCGCAAAGAAATCATTATCAAGAAGATTTGATTGAAGATCTGAAAGCAAAAAAACTCTTCAAGGGCTGATTACGTATATCAAAAAGCTCATCTATCAGTGGAGCAAAGAATGCTATAGGAAAGGGAGGGAAATTTGAAATTTGAAATTCAAATTATTAAGTCAAACTCAATTTTAAACTGATACGCCATCTCTTCTGTCTTTTTGATGAATGACTTTAACTTCATGAATGAGGAGTTCAGAAAGCTTGTTCATAAAGCAGGAAAGTGCTTTTTAATGAGAGATCAGAAAGTTCACATTTACAATGGCTTTTGTAACTGATGTGACAGTTCTATCAACCTCTCTTCTAGCTGCTTCTTTCAAGATATAACTAATGATCAACACGTGTCACTTGAAGAACTGATCTATGGCAACGGTCACAATAAAAGACCATTACATAAAGGGATGTTGAGCTTGAAAAAAAAGAGACAGATTTTGAAGATTCAAAGAGAGGAAACTCTGCAAAAATCTTCTTTTATTTCCTGGAATATTCAATTTTTATCATGTAATCAATTTTATTCTTGAAGTGTAAAGAAAATCTTTCTTCTATATTCTTAGTCAGATTTATGTTCTTCTTTTGGAAGAAGTAGAAGAAGGAAGTTATTCAAGTTCTCCAAGGATCTTTTAAAATGCATCATCTTTAAGGAAACTTGAGTGATTAGTTTGAGTGGCAACCTAAACTCTTAACCCTTATATCCTTGATCTGTTAGTGATCAAAGTGAGACATTACTTAGAGAGGTTAAGGTAAAACTACTTGCAATTTGATAGTAAGATGATTCTTGCTTATCACGGTTTAGTTTGGAGAGGCTAGTCAAAGACTACTTGCGGCTTGGAGAGGTCGGGAACAGACTACTTGCAATGTGCTGAAGGAGTTCCCAGTCAGTCACGGTTGGGCTTGGAGAGGCCAGTGTCAAGACTACTTGTTTAGGCTTGGAGAGGCTAGAGGCTGGAGAAAGACTACTAACAACGTGCTGAAGGAGTTGCCTGTCAGTTACGAGTTGACTAGGAAAGGCCAGAGTGCAGCTTAGAGAGGCTGGAGAAAGACTACTCACAACATGTTGAGGGTGCTACTCTCATCAGTCACAGGTTATCTTGGAGAAGCTAGAGTCAAAACTACTAATGAAAGCTTCGGAAGACTAATGTAAAGACTATCCTTTCTTTCTCAGGTTGAGAAAGTTGTTATTATAGTGGAACCTTAACAATTGTTGAATACTGGATGTAGGCATGCTGGCCAAACCAGTATAAAATCCTTTGTATCTTTTCTCTCTTACCCTAATCTCCTTTATTTTCTTTATTGGTTCATTATCTTATCAATAGGTTTTAATACTTAGCGTTTTATTTAACAAGGATCAGAAAGTAACTTTCTGAAGCCACTAACTTTGTTTCCGCTGCACTTCAAGTTTTATACTTAATAATAATTCTTTTCAGAGGCTTCAAAAAACTAAAAAGGATCAATGCACAATTTATTCCCCCTTCTCGTGCACACTTCCACTTACAAGTGGTGTCAGAGCCAAGCCTCTAAGGAGTGGAGCATGTCAGAAATAATGGCTTTATCTTGCCACAAAAGTCATCAAAGGAAGCTTGTTAACAAGTCAACAATTCTAACTTGTTTTTCCATAGTTCAACAATGTAGGGTTGAACTAAATGTGTACAAAATCTTCCGCTGAAAGCATCATAGCTAGATTGTGACTGTACACAATTTTAGTTCTCTATAAATAGAGCTAGAAACTAAATGAGAAATCCCTTCTCGAGCTAAAACATATCTTCAGTTGTATTAGGAAGAAGCGGTATAAGCTTCATGTAGTGAGAGAAAAATAGAGAGTGTGTATAAGAAAATTCCAAAAGTATAGTGTGAGTATACATTGGGGATTTTGGGTAATAAATTGTAGTAGAAGAGAGTTTCACTAGGGATACACTATATTGTAATTACTCTTTAAATATAGTGGAGTATTTTTCAGAGTTTGGCCCGTGGTTTTCCCTTAAAATTACAGGAGGATTTTCTATGTTAAAATATTAGTGTGTAGTCCTCTTGATCTACTTTGTTAGTGTGAATAGTAATGATACTATTCACAAATATTGACACAATCCCACTGTATAGTACTATTCATGTGAATAGTGATGTGTGGAGTCCACTATGCAATACTATTCACTGTACCTCATTTTTTCGTCTCTTCACAAATTTGGGCGCGCTTCCGCTCACATTCATAAAGTGTTTATCATACTTGGGGTGTACTTAACACTTGATATTAGTAACAAGTGGTATCAGAGCTTTTGGTCCGGTGGAATTTATTCTTAGTATGCTTTATGGTTGCAACTTAGTCTGATCTTCCACATCAGAAAAGAATTTCTCCCTGGTTCTTAAGGATTATCCTTTGGTTCTTTATTCTTTGGATAATGATGTAATCTTGTGAGAGTGCAATTTGGAAAGGTTCTGGCTAAGGAAATATTTGGTATTTAAGCTTGTCCATTGTGACCTATCTGTTTTTCCTGGGAACCCTCTTGGTGCACGGTTTACAGTTGATTTGCACTATTCCAATATATGGTTACCAGTATAAGGTTCTGACTAAGATCCAAGATGTTAGTGCCAAAATTTGAAGTGGAGAAGTTTGACGGTTCCAACGATTTTAGATTATGGAAGCTGAAACTATAGGCATTGCTAAATCAGCAAGGTATTGGAAAGGCGTTGGAAGGCAAAGAAAAATTGCCAGAGTCATTAGCTGATGACAAGAAAAAGGAGATGATGCTTAAAGCACTGAGTACTATACAGCTGAGTCTTGCAAACAATGTTTCGCGAGAAGTCATGGAAGAAGAAACCGTTGATTCACTATGGAAGGCTTTGGAAGAGAAATATTATGTAAAGATCTTGTCTAATAAGCTTTATCAAAGGAAGAAACTGTACACGTTCAAATATTCAGAAGGAAAATCAATGCAAGAGCATATAGATGACTTTAACAAAATGATCTCTGATGTTGGAGTAGCTGGAATTAAAGTTGAAGATGTTGATCAAGCCATGATCTTGTTGATTTCTCTACCTCCGTCTTATGATAATTTATGTGATACCATACTTTATGGTAGAACCGATATCTAAGTAAAAAATGTCAAAGAATCACTGATGATAAAGGAGCATCAGAAGTTAGCATCCAGACCTAATGCCGAAGGTCCTGCAGATAGGTTGTTGATGACGAGAGGACGTAGTCAAGAAAAAGGATCAGGAAACGAGAGCAAGAAAAGATCAAAGTCCAAAAAGCACCAATCTGTAAAGTGCTTTCATTATCACCAGACAGGACATATCAGAAGAAATTGCCCGAAGAGAAAGGAGAAATCAGGAGATTCTGCGAACATAACAATTGAAAGTTCTGATGACAATGATGTTGATGCTGGTTCAGCCTTGATAGTATTCACAAATGACACTGGAAACGAGTGGATTTTGAATTTTGGCACATCCTTTCACATGACGCCTAATTAAAGCTTTTTCTCATTCTATAAAAAGTGGGATGGAAAAGTTAAATTGGGAGATAATAGAATAATTCTGATTGCAGGTGAAGGAGATGTGCAAGTCAATTTGAATGATGGAACTAAAAGGACGTTTCAAGCATGGCATGTTCCAAAACTGGGTAGGAACCTGATCTCGTTGAGTGCTCTAGATAATTAGGGGTACAAGTTCATTGGAGAGAGCGGTTTCTTGAAGGTATTCAAAGGTTCGACGGTGGTGTTGAAAGGATAGCTGCAAGGAGGGATCTATCTATTGTTGGAAAACACAGTTGATGGAGCTCCTGCTATTCTATCCTCTGAAAGAAGTGATGATGCAACATGATTGTGGCACATGCAGCTTGGTCATATGAGTGAGAAATGAATGACCATACTTGCTGGCATAAGCTTACTCAAAGGCCTGAAGAATTGCAAACTTGGTTTCTGTGAAAACTATGTATTTGGAAAGTAGAAACGGGTGAAGTTCAATTCTAGCAAACACAACAGTAAGGGGATACTGGAGTATGTCTTCTCAGATGTTTGGGGTCTAGCCTTTGTTAACTCTTTAAGTGGAGGTCGCTATTTTCTTACTCTGATAGATGATTATTCCAGGAAAGTTTGGATTTATTTCCTGAAGAAAAAAGAAGAGGTGTTTGGCAAATTCAAGCAATAGAAGACCATGGTCGAGAAGCAAACTGGGCGGTCAGTCAAGAGACTGAGAACTGATAATGGCCGAGAATTTTGTAGTAAAGAATTTGGCAAGTTCTGCAAAATTGCTGGTATAGTGAGGCATCATACTGTACCAGGAATACCATAGCAAAATGGAGTTGCAGAACGGATGAACAAAACACTTTTAGAGCGTGCAAGATGCATGCGAATCAATTCAACACTTCCCAAATCATTTTGGACTGAGGCAGTCAATACAGCCGTATACCTGGTAAACAGATCTTCATCAAATGCTATTGATCTGAAGATTCCACAAAAGGTATAGTCCAATCGACCTATAAGCTATTCTGATTTGAAGATATTTAGTTGTCCTGCGTGTGCATATGTGAGTGATGGTAAACTTGAGGCGACGAAAAGAAGGTGTATAGAAAAGTGAAGTTCACCCAAAATACTACAGATTGTGGTGTACAAAAAAGTGAGGGGGTAAAATACTACAAACTGTGGTATACAGAAAAGCGAAGTTCACCCAAAATCATTGTCAGCAAAGATGTCATTTTTGACTAGGAAGCAATGCTAAATTAGAAGAAGGAGTCTAGCTTAGGTGAGGCAGAGACAGATCATGGTGCTAAGAAATAGGTGGAGCTCGAGATTGACTATGGGAAGGTAAAGCAAGAAAATCAACCAAGTACTCTAAGGATTGCTCAGCCTGAAGTAGAATAATAAGATGAACCTGACTATGAGGATGCTGGCAGACAAACTAGAGAAGCAAAGCCATCAGTATTGCTACTGGCAGAGAAAGGCGAGAAATCCATAAACCAAAACAATATCTGGATTCTGCTACCTATGCACTTGACTCATTAGATGTGGATCCTATAGCCTTTGCCTTGGCTATGGCGGATAGTGCAGTTGGAGATGAACCATGTACCTATCGTGATGCAATAGAAAGCAAGGAGTCGCAACAATGGCTGATGGCAATGAATAAGGAGATTGAGTCTCTTCAGAAAACTCAGTTGGGAAAAGAGTTTGAAATAAAGGACTTGGGTGCAGCAAGGAAGATTCTTGGAATAGAGATTCATAGAGAGCAACGTTGTGGCAAATTGTGTTTGACACAACGAAGTTATATTATGAAAGTGTTACAATGCTTCAATATGGATCAGTCCAAACCAGTTGGCACTTCGTTGGCTGCACATTTTAAGTTATCTTCGAAGGAATGTCCAAGAATTAAGGAAGAGGTGGAGCAACTATCTCGTATACCTTATTCTAGTGCGGTTAGCAGTCCCATGTATGCCATGGTATGCAAAAGACCTAATCTTTCACATGTAGTGAGTGTGGTAAGAAGATTTATGAGCAAACCTGGAAAGACACACTGAGAAGTTGTGAAATGGATTATGCGGTACCTGAGAGGTTCTATAGATATTTGTTTGCTGTTTGAAGGTCAGAAGTACCATGGAGTTGTGTGTTATGTAGATTTTGATTATACAGGTGACTTGGATAAAAGTAGGTCATTGACAGGCTATATCTTTACATTCTTTGGATGTACTATTCGCTGGAAGGAGACATTGCAATCTATAGTGGTGTTGTCAACTAATGAAGCTGAGTATATGGCATTGACTGGGGCTGTTAAAGAAAGCATTTGGGTGCATGGTCTTTTGGATAGCTTTGGGTTGGATCAACATGTACTGGTTGTACTTTGTGATAGTCAAAGCATCATTCATCTGGCTAAAAATCCAATCTACCATGAAAAGACTAAGCACATTGATGTTAGACTTCATTTTATCAGAGAAAGTATCAATGAAGGTACTGTTGCAGTTCAAAAGATAGCCACAGCTAAGAACCCAGCTGACATGATGACAAAACCATTGCCAATTGATAAGTTTAAGTATTGCTTGGACTTGGTCAATATTTTTAGAGGTTGAACAGTGTTGCAAAATGTAGCCAAGGTGGAAAATTGTCAAAAATAGTGGCTTTATTTTTGCCACAAAAGTCATCAAAGGAAGTTTGTGAACAAGTCAAAAATTCTAACTTGTTTTTTCTGTAGTTCAATAATGGAGGGTGGAACTAAATTTGTACAAAATATTCTACCGAAAGCATCATAGCTAGATTGCGGATGTACACGGTTTCAGCTCTCTATAAATAAAGCTAAAAACTAAACAAGAAATCCCATCCCTAGCTGAAATATTTCTTCAGCTGTATTAGGAAAAAGTGGTATAAGCTTCTTGTAGTGAGAGAAAAATAGAGTGTGTGCAAGAAAATTCCAAGAGTGTAGTGTGAATATACACTAGGGGTTTTGGATATATTTTCTAGATCTCTATAATACTACAAATTGTAGTAGAAGAGAGTCTCACTGAGGATACACTATATTGTAATTACTCTTTAAATATAGTAGAGTATTTTTTGGAGTTTGGCTCATGGTTTTTCCTTCAAAATTACAAAAGGGTTTTCCACTTTAAAATATTGGTGTATAGTTCTCTTAATCTACTTTGTTGGTGTGAATAGTAATGATACTATTCATAAATAGTGACATGTTCCCATTGCATAGTACTATTCTTAATAGTGATGCGAATCCCACTGTATAGTACTATTCATGTGAATGGTGACGTATGGGCCCCACTATGCAATATTATTCACCGTATCTTATTTTTCCGTCTCTTCACAAATTTGGACGTGTTTCCGCCCATATTCATAAAGTGTTTATCATACTTAGGGTGTATCCACCACTTGATGTTACTAATAGAGCAATCTAATGATTGCAGAGGACAAAGATCCAAAGGACAAAATGGCAAATTCTTTACTGATAAGACCCAAAGACATGACATAGTTCATTCATAGATAAAAGGGATTCAGAGGAGACCTGCTGACAAGTATCTTTGAAAAGAGAAAAACTCAATCTCATAATCAAGTCAAGTCTCTCTTCATATAAGCCATGAACTATAGTTGAATATGCTATTTATGTACTATGTGTTACATAAGAAAAGCTATATGAGACATAAGTTCATGATGTTAAAGAAACTCAATTTGCATCAAGACATCTTTGATCCCATCTGTAACAAGTCACATATCTTACCTTGTTGAGGCAATAATATTTGCCGAAAAGCTTCTCAGAGAAATAGATCTGATACTGCTTCTTGAGATTGGATTCTCTATCTGTCAAATATGTCTAAAGTATGAAATGACTATATCAAAAGGACATCAATCTCTTGAAAGACAAATCAGGACAAAGATCATCTTAAGAAAGATCAGTTGCTCATAGCAACTATATTACACATCATGTATCTGTTCAATTCTTTACAATTATATCCTTGTTGAAAAAGGAAGAATGTGCCAATGATCTAGAAATTATTTGTCAGAAAGTCTTGCCATGTTAAAACCTGCTGCCATTCTGTGCTTCTTTTTTTCAAAAAGCTTCATCAGAGACATATAAGGTAAATGTTTCTGCATCTTGTCTCTTTGAATTTGTTTTGCTAGAAGGTCATTAAGCTAATTCATCCATATATCTCAATCTATCTTATAACTTGAAAAAGTTTCCATAAACACTTGAGAAAGTCTAATCCAAAGCTGGAAAGCTGAAAGAAAGAAATACTCCAAGAGAGTTTACTTTTCTCAAGTTATATGAAGCCTCCAAGGAGCTATATAATCATGTTAGAAGTCTTTTCTCAAAATTCTTGAAAAGGACTTTATGGAATCTCAAGATATGACCTGTTTTATCAAACAGTTTCAAAAACAATGTTTTTGTGAGAAACGGTTGGTATCTTTTGCTTCAAAGAAACTGGATTGAGATACACTGATAAAATAGCAGAAGAAAATTCTATACAACTTCATCCTTTTGATATCTTCTAGTTCTGTTCTTTAGAATGATTAAAGAGATACCTTTATAACTAATGAATCCTGAAAAGGATTTCTTTTAAAATAGTTGAAAAAATCTCTTTATCTGAAACTAACTGATAAGGACATATAAAAGTCTGGGTACCAAAAGTCTTTTTCATTCTTGTAGGTATTTCTGATTTACCTCTCTGCCTAAAATATCAAAAGAAGTACTCTGATGTTGATTCATCCAGATATCAAACTCTGGTTCTAAGTGTTGTCACAATTCCTAAGAGTTAATCCATTTAAGAACCTCTCATGACAATGATGAAGAAAAAGCTTAAGGGAGACTTTGCTGATAATCTTGATTATATTGAAGAAAATCCTAAGATTTTCTATCTCAAGGTACCTTCAAAAAGTCAGCAGATGAAAGTGAAAAGCCTCAAAAAATGAGCTCCAGAACCTCAATCTTTCAGAAGAACATGCTAGGGCCATTCAATATAGTCAAAAAGATATTTTTCTGATAAACAACATGAGCAGTTTAAGAATGACACAGAAGCTGAATAATTCGAATGTACTGTAACTTCATGATAGTTTAATCTTTTTAGAAATTATTTTCTATTGTCAAAACTCTAAAAGTTTGGTAGAAGATATGCTTAATATGTGTTTCATGCTCAAGAGAAAGGCAAAGTCTATACTCCGTGCTCAAGGCATCATCATCCTTGCTGAAGAGAAGCTCTAAGATCATCTGGATGAATATGATATCATCAGAGCAAGAAAATATACTCAAGGAGAAAAGATCAAAAGGAAAGGCCAAAGGCAGGCCAAGTTCTTTGAACCCAGATGCTGTGGATAAGGAATCAAATGCAAGATTATCTTTTGAGGTAAGTTGCCTTCCCATCTTATTATTTTTTTTTTTTTGTATGTGGTATCTTTCTTTAAAAGAATTTGATCAGCACATCTTATCTAAGTATGTATTGAAAAATATCTTTTTGCTTATAAAATGGAGATGTTTGGTAAATAGATGTGTCTACTGAATATCTTGTGTCTAGATGTATTCACAATATCTATAATTGAGGATCTCTTGATTGTTTCCGTCTTTGAAAAGTCTTTAAGTTTTTCTTATGCATAAACATTCCTACACAAAAACTCTGTGTGGTCTATCCTCATTATTCCTTTATGAAGATCAAGCAAAGTATATGCAATCATCAGTGTACGTATCCTCCTGAAGACTATGCTTATCAGTTTGCAAGAATGCCAGAAGATCAGTGTGAAAGATTAGGTCTACCATCAAGAGTCTCAGAAGTGAGTTTGCAAGGTCACAGTTCTCTATGAAGTATGATGTATTAGTATGAAGATAAGAAAGGAATGAATTGCATGTTTTGAAGATAGGTTGATCAGAAAGAAGACTATGAGTTCATAAGAAGATCAAAGCATGATGTTTTTATGAAGACATTGAACTTAGATCAAGAAGAAGAACCTGGAATAAGATATGGAAGTTCATTCAGGGTCAGAAGGTAAACCACACAGTTTCAGAAAGTCTTTCCTTTGGAAAGTGAGATCAAGAGTCAGAAAACTCTCTATCTGAAAGAAGTATGAAAAGCAGGATGTTTTTACCTTCTATGTCAGTATTTCTCTCACCACGTCACCTCGTCTTCAGCCATGTCACATCCTTTTTAACCTCCATGTTTCTTTTTCACCTTAACCCTCATCTTCTCATATACGCTTCCTCAAACCATTTCTTCTTCTCTAACACTCAAAGATCCCTTTTTGATTCCATCCTCCTTCACATTCCTCTGAAATCTTCATCTTCCATCCTTAACCTCTTCATTGAACGTTTCATCCTTTACCCAAGATCCCTTCAAGCTCTGACCTTTCATGTTAACATGGCTGAAGAAAAGAACCTCGAAGAAAACTTTGGTGTTTTGAAAATAACCCAAATGTTTGAAGAATCTTATCATCAACAACTTCATGCTAATAACTATGTTCATCAGCAAATTGCTCCAAGAAAACATTTGAGCCATGAATTGATGGCTCTTGTTGCCATTCTACTAGAAGTCATTTCTTTCCAGGTTTGGGAAGAGTTCATTAGCATGTCAGATAAAATCTCCATTAAAGAGGTAACCGCTTTTTACTCGCAACTAGTTCAAGTAACTGATTCTATAGTAACTTCGTATATCAAAGGCATTGATATAGAAGTTGGCAGTACCAATCTCTCCAATATCATCTATGCTCCTGATGAGGGTCTTATTTGCTCATCTGAAAAATGTTAGTTTATTCCTCTTAAGATCTCGCCTGAAGAAGTTTCCATTACTCTCACTAGATACTCAAGCTTTTTACCATGGAAAATATCTGTTGACATGCTTCATATGGATGCAAGAAAGGTTTTCACTCTTATTCAATGTACTCTTCTTCCAAGGTTTAACCCCGGGGCTCTTTTGGAAGGTATGGATTGCATGCTACTGTTCTGTCTCCTATCTAAGAGGAAAGTCAATCTACTTCATCTAATTTTGAATCATATGATTGATTATGCCTCCAAAGATTCTTCATTCTTTGTGCCTTATGGAATTCTAATAACTAGGGTACTTGAGTAGGTGAAATATCCTTTGGAAAATGAACGGTTTGAGTATATGGCTGGAACTTAATATGCCATGTCTCACTTCAAAACCCTAAAGAAACCAACCAAAGAGCACACTATCGAAGAAAGGGGTGCAAAAAAGCGTGTGATCACTCTAGACAGCAGCTTAGAAGACTCTGCGAAGCATTTTTCAGACATAATACCCAATGGTGACATTATCCCTTTTTCTAAACCCTCAAGATTTGAAATTGATCAAGGAAGTAGGATCAAGATACATGAAGATATATCTTCCCTAACTTTCACAGGAAGTATAGTACCTGAAACTATCCTTACTCCTACTAGTAACTCTTCTCCTTCTCATGCTGAACGACCCTTCACTATGTTTCCACCTCAATATCAACTAGCTTAAGAATAAGATAGTGATCAACCTCCCTCTGATCATCATCAAATAGCATCTCCTCAAAACTACAACTATCCTGGAATAAGGAAACTACTGGACAACTAACAGAATATTTCTACAAGATTGAACACTCTGGAAGAAATATCTTGACATCTGGAAGAAAGGTCTCGAAATCATGATGATCTTCTGCGTCAGATTGTTTAAAATACTTCTGACACTTCTGACATTCTTCAAGAGCTAAGACGAAGAAACTGAAAATAGTGTCCCTAGTTTCCTGGCACACCCCCTTTTTTATGATGCCAAAGGGGTGTGAAGTGAAAATTGAAGAAAAACTATGCCTCAAGGATTTAGGGGGAGCTATACTGATATGAAGGATATGCTGCCGCCAATGACTCAGGGGGAGTATATACTGAGGGGGAGCCTAGAGAATTTTGTTTTAGCATATTTCATTTGTATTTCTTCGATATTTCATTGAACTATTTTTTTTGTTTATAAAAGTTTTTTTTTTATCTTGATCTGTTTCAGTTATAATGTGTCTTACTTATATCTTTCTCATCTCATATACTCTGAAGCATTTTTTTTTCATGCTTCATGTTTTGTTTTTATCTTAATCTCTTATTCATATCATACTCTACCTAAGCTCAGCTAATCACATAAATCTCTGTCATATGTCTGCCTCTTATCTTGAATGTGTATGCCTTGTCATGTTTGATCATATATAAGCTAGATATTGGTTTATGTTTTCTAGAGTGATTAGTCTTGGCCATGTATCTTAAGGAGCACAAAGTGGTTGTTACTCTGATACTATTTTATAAGCTGAGTACCGATACATATGAACAGCTTATTTATTCCTTGTTTTTCACAAAACCAGCTTCAAAAAGGATCATACATCTTCTCTTTTCAAAAAATAATGTTCTTCATAATCTATTTCTTATGAGAAAAGTTTCATAACTTAGAAGCTCTTTCTTGATAATTCAGGAACTAATTCCTATACGAGTTTTAGAAACCTGGATAGTAATGTATTGATCTTATCTCTCTTATGATTTCTCTGAGCATCAGAAATTACATAAGTGTCAGTTTTCTTTTCAAATTATGAATGCTCTGCTTCTTTTTCTTATTTACCTCTGAGCATTCTTTTCAAAGTTTTCTTTTTCTTATTATAAGACTTGCTGAAAATGGGTCTTGCAAAGATAATATATCACAAGTATCACTTGTTAAGTTTTTCAAGCATAAGGATCTTCAAAAAGTTTATTTATTTTGACAAATGATCAAGCTGTTTGTTTATCCATAGCTTAACCGTCTTTCTCCTTAAAACCTATTCTCACCATGATCAGAAAATATGCTTAAGACTGTCATATGCTTAAAGGAAAACAACAGCAGTATTGATTAAGTGTCACTTAAGGCTAAAAATATTTTTATGACTCACATCATGCCTTAAGAAAAAGAACTTCCTGAATATTTCTCATTTTGTTTGATTGAAAGAATACGTTTATCTTGTTTACATTTCTACAATATTTCTTTCAATTATCTCTTCAAAAAAATTTCTTTAAATTAGTTTGTTATCATCAGAAAGGGGGAGATTGTTAGCTCTAGAACCCGTGCACTCATGAGTTTTGAATCATAACAAAATTAATTCAAAGAAATACTTTAAAGAATTACTGATGTCTCCTTTGAGTTTCTTAACAAAATATAACAGGCCAAATCCGATTAGTATGTTACAAACTTATAGCAAGAATAATTTTTCACTTTGCATATGCAAACATGATTTATCTTATGGGAAAAGATTGAACCAAATAGAAAGTGAATTTTATTTCAAGCAAAGCATGTATACATACTTATGGAACAAAGCATAGAAACAGACTTGAATCGAGACTAATTTCACTATACATGTACAAGCATGTTTTGTCTCGTGTGAAGAGATTAAGCTTAAAACGAAGTGATTATTATCTCGTGCAAAGAACGTGTAAATGCTTAAGGGCTAGAGAAAATCAATCAAAAGCCAAGAAACAAAGGAAAAAGACTTCAGAAAGTAGCATGGGACATCAGAAAGTACTCTCAAAATAAAGATATTAGAATATGTCCATATGCAACGTGTTACTTAGTCTTCAATCATCACAATCGCAAAGAAATCATCATCAAGAAGATTTGATTGAAAATCTGAAAGCGAAATAACTCTTCAAGGGCTGATTACGTATATCAGAAAATTCGCCTGTGAGTGAAGCAAAGAATGCTACAAGAAAGGGAAAGAAATTTGAAATTTGAATTTTAAATTATCAAGTCAAACCCTGTTTTAAACTGGTATGTCATCTCTTCTGCCTTTTTGATCAACAACTTTAGCTTCATGAAGGAGGAGTTCAGAAAGCTCACTCAGAAAGTAGAAAAGTGATTTCTGATGAGAGATCAGAAAGTTCACATTTACAACGGCTTCTGCAATCGATATGACAGTTCTATCAACCTCTTTTCTAGCTGTTTCTTTCAAGACACAACTGATGATCAACACGTGTCACTTGAAAAACTGATCAATGGAAATGGTCACAAAGAAAAACCATTATATAAAGAGATGCTGAGCTTGAAAAAAAGGAGACAGATTTTGAAGATTCAAAGAGAGGAAATTCTGCAAAAATCTTCTCTCACTTCCTAGAATATTCAATCTTTATCATGTAATCAGTTTTACCCTTGAAGTGTAAAGGAAATCTTTCTTCTATAGAAAATCTTTCTTCTATATTTTTTGTCAGATTTATGTTCTTCTTGTGGAAGAAATAGAAGAAGGAAGTCATTCAAGTTCTCCTAGGATCTTTTAAAATATATCATATTTAAGGAAACTTGAGTGTAGATTAGTTTGAGTGGCAACCCAAACTCTTAACCTTTGTATCCTTGATCTGTTAGTGATTAGAGTAAGACATAGCCTGAAGAGGCTAAGGTAAAACTACTTGCAACGCGATATTAAGATATTTCTTGCTTATCATGGTTTAGCTTGGAAAGGCTAGTCAAATACTACTTACGGCTTGGAGAGGCCAGGAACAGACTACTTGCAACGTGCTGAAGGAGTTCCCTATTAGTCATGGTTGGGTTCGGAGAGGCCAGTGTCAGGACTACTTGCAGCTTAGAAATGTTGGAGAAAGACTACTAACAACATGCTGAATGAGTTGTCTGTCAGTTATGGGTTGGCTTAGAGAGGCCAGAGTCAAGACTACTCATTGTAGCTTTGTAATATCTCAAAAATTGGTATTTTTAGGAATATCAAGTCTAAGCTATTGAAGTGAAATTCAATTATTATTCAAATTTGATGTTTATTCTTTTATGAAATCTAATATATTTATAAGTACCGTTGATATTTATATTTATATCAGCATTATATATTATATATTTTGTTGGAAAATATTTTCGATTCGTTGATGAATTATAATGATATTTATTTAAAAATATTAAATATTATTTATATTTAACATGTATTACCAATATGATTTGTTCCATATTATAGAGACCTATCATATATTATATAAGAAGCTATTAATGATTAAATTAAGTATGAAATTTATTAATTTATGAATTATTATTATTATTATTATTATTATTATTATTATTATTATTATTATTATTATTATTATTATTATTATTATTATTATTATAACATATAAGTAACGTTGCTATTAATATTATTATTATTTTTGTTTCAAAACTTAAAGTGTAAATGACATGAATGCACCATTACGTGTTGTCGTTGGTTTGTTAAGATTATATGTAAGAAAATCTTGCAACAAAAAGTTATGTATTTTAAATTGTTTTTTTAATCAAAGCTCTTGAACTATTGAAATAAAAACACTTTGAAGCACATACTGTTTCAGTGTCTGTGTCGGTTCGCTGGACTCGAATCGCATCACTTTTGGGCGTATATTTTATATGCTCTAGTATATATTTGGTACATCATAATACTCCCAAATATTCTTCGAAGAACCCTAGCCGTTCAAGGAATCTTCCCTAGAGAGGAAAATGCAACTCCTCTTAATTATCTTTGATTAAGCTCTTTCGGTAAGTGATCTTCATGGAATTTAGCCAATTTCTTCTCTTTTATCTAATCTCTATGAGTTTGGGTATTATTAGGCATGGTTTTCTCTCACCATTCTTCCTCCCTACCATCCCAAACTCAGTTTGGGTAGTAAAATCAACTTGTTTATGTTTTCATTATATCATTTGGAAGTTACCGGTGTCATTCCAATTCTCCAGTATCATATAGGCAGTGTTCAGACACTCCTGGTAACTAACGGTAAGTGGGTTTAAGCTCATGGCCATACTTTTGGTCATTATTAGTATTTTTCCAATATTATATAAATTGTTTATAAAATTCTAGAATGACTTATGCCAAATACACGCTTTCATGGATTATAGTAATTTCAAAAAAATTATTTTTGTTCACAGTTATCATGAAAAGATTATTTTGAAAACCTCATGGGACTATATTTGATACATTGCATGTTATAGAATATCTTCTTCCAGTTCATGAAATAATGAGACCCCGGTTTAATGTTTACAATAAAAGTATTGATTAATATGTTTTCAGACTATGGATTTCCTATTAAGATTTCAGAACATCAAATATGATTTATTGAAAGTATTGAACAAAGTATGATTCATAACAATTCTCATATACATACTCTATTGGCTTTTGAAATCACTATGTCTACAAGCAGGTGATCCCTTTGGCATGATTTTAGAACCTTAGTTATGCTAAATTCACATTGTTAGAATATAACAATTGTCAGATATATACTCTGTTGACTTCTGAAATCACGATGTCTACAAGCTAGTGATCCCTTGGGCATGATTTTAGAACCTTAATTATGCTACAGTCATATTGTTAGAATTATATGAATTTAGAGCTTCCAAATTTATTCAATTTTATTGCAAGTTATTATTATTTTAATAATTAGTGAGAAACAAAATGGTGAGTTAATAGCTGCAGGAATGATCGTTATCCTTAGTACCAAGTGGTCTGCTAGAGGACTAGCTCACCCACAGTAAGGAGTGAGGTGTCCATTTATAGGACCTGGTTAGATGCCCGTCAGATTAGCCATTGGCTCAGATTTAGCTATTCAGCTTAGATATTATGTAAAGAATAATTTATGTTTCTCTACTAGTTATTGCCATGATTTCATTCGGATAAATTTTTTATTTCAATATAGTTATATGTGTCTAAATATATAAAATATTTTTATCAATTGCATGTATATATTATGTATGTTATTATTGTCCCATATGGGTTGTGAGCGGAGACTTGCTCACTGAGTTTTGATGAACTTAACCCTCCTTTTTCCTCCCCCTTACAGTTACAGTTGCAGATCTTATTATTATTCAGTTTCAGCATCAGAAGTCATGTAGTTATTCTTTTGGTGAGCTTCACTTCATAGTGAAGTTTAAATTAGGATCATGTTAGACTAGGGTGCTCCAGTAGTGTGCAGACAGGGTCCTCGAACATCATTTAGCATGCATGGTTATTTCAAAGTTATGTTATTTTATCATTATGATATTTTATGTAATTTCTTCTCGAAACATAATTTAAGATTGTCTATTTTAGTTACGAGTTTCAAAACGATTTAGAATAATTAAATATTTAATGTATTTTATTAATAAAGTTTACAAGAAGTTTTGAAAAATTTATTTATTTATTTATTTTTATGATTTATTACGAATATTAATTTAGCAATCTACCATGTATGATTACATGAAATTATTTTCAAAAGGCTTCCATAAGGTACAATATCCCTTATGTTCCGGTCACAATTTTTAGGTTGTGACAAAGTGATATTAGAGCATTAGGTTTCCCTGCACTATATTAGAGCAAGTGTCCACAAGTAATATGACAACTATGTCAATGGAATGTGCCCATTCGCATGCAACGTGATGTTATTTGAGGCCTTTAAGAGTGTCAATCATGTCTAGGTTCAATAGATAGTCAGCGTCTTCTTTAGTAATCTTGTCCTTATTCCAGTTTCTTTTTCTCATGATTAACTATGTCATCAATTATGTACCATGAACTGTGATTCCTAAGATATTTGATGTTAAATTTGGGGACCATATTTTTTTAAGGGGGTAGAATGTAATATTCTGAAAATTGGTGTCTTCAGGAATATCAAATCTAAGCTATTAAAGTGAAATTTAATTATTATTCGAATTTGATATTTATTATTTTATGAAATCTAATATTCAGTTTGTAATATGATATTTGATTTTAAATTTTGAAAATATTATCTTATCAAAATAAATTCAATATTATTTATAATAATTAGTACTGTTTGATTTTCAAACTATGAAAATATTATTTTATCAAATCTATTAAATTTAATATATTTATAAGTGCCGTTGATATTTATATTTGTATCAGCATTATATATTATATATCTTGTTGGAAAATATTTTCGATTCGTCGATGAATTATAATGATATTTATTTAAAACTTAGATATTATTTATATTTAACATGTGTTACCAATATGATTTGTTATACATTATAGAGACCGATCATATATTATATAAGAAGCTATCAATAATTAAATTAAGTATGAAATTTATTGATTTGTGAATTATTATTATTATTATTATTATTATTATTATTATTATTATTATTATTATTATTATTATTATAACATATAAGTAGCGTTACTATTAATATTATTATTATTTTGGTTTCAAAACTTAAAGTGTAAATGACATGAATGCACAATTATGTGTTATCGTTGGTTTGCTAACATTATATATAACAAAATCTTGCAACAAAAAGTTATGTGTTTTAAATTGTTTTTTAAATTAAAGCTCATGAACTATGGAAATAAAAACACTTTGAAGCACATACTGTTTTAGTGTTTGTGTTGGTACGCTGGATGCGAATCGTGTCACTTTTGGGTTTATATTTTATATGCCCTAGTATATATTTGACATATCATAATACTTTCAAATATTTTTCTAAGAACCCTAGTTGTCCAAGGAATTTTTCCTAGAGAGGAAAACACAATTCCTCTTAATTATCTTTGATTAAGCTCTTCCGGTAAGTGATCTTCATGGAATTTAGCCAATTCCTTCTCCTTTTATCTAATCTCTATGAGTTTGGGTATTATTAGGCATGATTTTCTCTCACCATTCTTCCTGCCATCCCAAACTCAGTTTGAGTAATAAAATCAACTTGTTTGTGTTTTCATTATATCATTTGGAAGTTACCGGTGTCATTCCAATTCTCCAGTATCATATAGGCAGTGATAGTGGTCAGACACTCCTGGCAATGAACAGTAAGCGGGTTTAAGCTCATGGTCATACTTTTGGTCATTATTAATATTTTTCCAATCTTATATAAATTGTTTATGAAATTTTAGAATGACTTATGCCAAATACATGCTTTCATGGATTATAGCAATTTCAAAAAAATTATTATTTTTCACAGTTATCATGAAAAGATTATTTTGGAAAGCTCATGAGACTATATTTGATATATTGCATGTTATAGAATATCTTCTTCCAGTTCATGAAATTATGAGATCTTGGTTTAATGTTTATGGTAAAAATATTGATTACTATGTTTTCAGACTATGGATTTCCTATTAAGATTTTAGAACATCAGATATAACTTATTGAAAGTATTGAACAAAGTATGATTCATAACAATTGTCAGATACATACTCTATTGGCTCTTGAAATCACTATGTCTACAAGCAGGTGATCATTTGGATATGATTTTAGAATCTCAGTTATGCTAAAATCAAATTGTTAGAATATAACAATTGTCAGATACGTACTCTATTGGCTTCTGAAATCACTATGTCTACAAGCTGGTGATCCTTTAGAACCTCAGTTATGCTAAAGTCAGATTATTAGAATATAACAATTGTCAGATACATACTCTATTGGCTTCTGAAATCACTATGTCTACAAGCTGGTGATCCCTTGGGCATGATTTTAGAACCTCAATTATGCTACAGTCATATTGTTAGAATTATATGAATTCAGAGCTTCCAGATTTATTTAGTTTTGTTGCAAGTTATTATTATTTTAATAATTAGTGAGAAACAGAACAGTAAGTTAATGGCTACAGGAATGATCGTTAACCTTAGTACCAAGTGGTTCGCTAGAGGACTAGCTCACCCACAGTAAGGAACCTAGTGAGGTGTCCATTTATGGGACCTAGTTAGGTTCCTGTCAGATTAGCCATTGGCTCAGATTCAGCTATTCAGCTCAGATATTATGTACAGAATAATTCATTTTTCTCTCTTAGTTATTGCCATGATTTCATTTGGATAAATTTTTATTTTAGTATAGTTATATGTATCTAAATATATAAAAAAAAATTTATTGGTTGCATGTATATATTATGTATGTTATTGTTGTCCCATGTGGGTTGTGAGCGGAGACTTGCTCACTGAGTTTTGATGAACTCACCCCTCCTTTTTCCTTGCCCTTACAGTTACAGCTACAGATCTTATTATTGTTCAATTTCAGCCTCAGAAGCCATGTAGATGTTCTATTGGTGAGCTTCACTTCGTAATGAAGTTTAAATTAGGATCTTGTTAGAATAGAGTGCTCTAGTAGTGTGCAGGCAGGGTTCTTAGACATCATTTAACATGCATGGTTATTTTAAAGTTATGTTATTTTACCATTATGATATTTTATGTAATTTCTTCTCGGAACATAATTTAAGATTGTCTATTTCAGTTATGGGTTTTGGAACGATTTAGAATAATTAAATATTTAATGTATTTTATTGATAAAGATTACAAGAAGTTTTGAGGAATTTATTTATTTATTTATTTATTTATTTTTATGATATATTATGAGCATTAATTTAGTAATTTACTATGTATGATTACATGAAATTATTTTCAGAAGGTTTGCATAAAGGACAATATCTCTTATGTGCCGATCACGATTTTTGGGTCGTGACATGCTTGGAAAGGCCGGAGTAAGATTACTCACAACGTGCTGAGGGTGCTGCTCTCATCAGTCACATGGGTTGGCTTGGAGAGGCCAGAATCAAAACTACCCATGAAAGCTTGGAAAGGTTAATGTAAAGACTATCCTTTCTTTCTCAGGTTAAGAAAGTTGTTATTATAGTGAAACCTGAACAATTGTTGAGTATTGGATGTAGGCATGCTGGCCAAATCAGTATAAATCCTTTGTATCTTTTCTCTCTTACCCTAATCTCCTTTATTTTTTTTATTGGTTCAGTATCTTATCAATAGGTTTTATTTCTGTCATGCATCTTTTACATTATACCTTTTAATACTGAGCATTTTATTTAATAAGGATCAAAAAGTAACTTTCTTAAGCCACTAACTTTGTTTCCGCTACACTTCAAGTTTTGTACTTGATAGTAATTCTTTTTAGAGGCTAAAGAAAATGAAAAAGGATCAATGCACGATGCAACCCTCCTTCTCATGCACATCTTCATCTATAGTCATATCATCTACAACAAGCTCTGATTATAAACTAGAAGATCAAAGAAAAGTCAAGAAACTGTTGTGGTGCCTCGGAAAGCACAATTCACTGTAAACGGTATGCTTTATAAGAAAATAAGGGAAATTTGAAATTCAAATTTAAAGTCAAACCGAGTCAAGGACTGATGTGATATCTCTTCTACTAACTTCTTCTAAAAGAAAAGGTTTAGAAATCTCGTTTAGAAAGCAAAAAGTAGTTTATGAAGGTGGACTCAGAAACCTCTATCTCACAATGACTTCTGCAACTTCTCTGACAACGTCAAGCTACTCCTCTAGATTGCACTTCCAATAAACAAAAGAATATCAGCATGTGTCACTTGGAAAACAGATCAAGGGAAATGGTCATAAATACAGATCAAATATAAAAGGAGATATTATGCTTACAATAAATAGACTTTTGCTGCTCAAATTGCTAAAACTCTATAGAAATTTCTCCTATCCTCTGTGAAGTCATTACTACTTGTAATCAATTTTTTTTTCTTGTGAAAATCTTTTTTCTACATTCTCAGTAGAACATAAGTTCTTCCTAGAAGAATAAATAGAAAGAAGTCATTCAAATTTTCCATCTCTGTTATTGTTTATCATATGAAAACTTGCGTGTTGGTTAATTTCAGTGATTCAACCTAAATGCAAACCTTTGAAACCCCGATCTAGTAGTGACCGCTGTGAGTCAGCTTGAAGAGGCTAAGCAAAGATTACTTGCAATTGTAAGGTGACAGTAAAGTAAGCTATGAGTCATGAAGTTAGCTTGGAGAAGTTGGTCAAAGACTACTCAAGTGTGACAGTAGAACGAGCTACTGGTCACTGGTAAGAGCTTGAGAAAACTATTGTAAAGACTATATAACTTTCAAGGGTTGAAAAAGGTTTGAGAATTGGATATAACTAGGTTACCCAAACTGGTATATAGTCCCTATGCAATATCTTCTTTTCTGACTTTCTTTTATTTATTGTGTTGTGTCTTTCATATTGTGTTTTCTAGAAAATCTTTTTCTTATTAACGTGTTTAATAGTTCAAAAAGTTACTTTCTGAAGTGTACTGACATTTGTTTTCGCTGCACTTCAAGTTTATACTTGATAGTATTTGTCTTAGTTTTTCAGAAACTAAAAAGGAAAAGAAAAGTTAAGGCATAATTCAACCCCTTGTTCTCGTGCACTTTTCAACCTACACCTAATTCTACAACTAGTCCCGCCATAATCCTCCTTTAGCACTACCAATCTATTTTGCCAAAGGTCTATGTTCATCCAAGTTGTGACAAGAGCAAATAACCCCGCTTCATAATGAATCACTCTCAATTGAGAATTCCACCACCATTTAAAGAGCTCCAAAAACATGAACACATAAAATCACCAAAAAAATTGGCCTGCAACCCTTATCAAAATCGAGAAACACAAAAATTGTACCTAGCCTCATTGAAGCCACAAAAGCCGAAATCAAACACTCAATTGAAACCAAAATCTCCTTCCATGAGACAATCTTTGATTCCCAAAACCAAGAATACAAAACCCTAAGAAATTCAAAAGGCAAAACAAAAATGTAGATTGCAATCGAGAAGACAAAATGAGAACCATACAAATCTTGTCAGTTGCATAACATGCACAAAAAGAATGAACCACAAGTACATCACTTGCAAAATCCTGCATCCCCCATCAAAACCAAAAAGCAAAAAAAAAAAGAATGCAGACCTTCATTCAGCTAGAAATTATCCACCAAAACCAAAATTGAACACAACAATGAAAAATAAGCCACTAATAAACACTAGGAAAAGATGAATATCGCATTCTTCAATGATTCTAAAAATGAATCATGCAGGGGAACAACTGATAGAGGAAGACGAAAGAGGGGTGAGGGTAGCAAGGGCTGATTTCAACTAGGGTTTGAGAAGGAGGAGGCAAGGTTAGGAGGAGGGATTTTGAATGACGTGAAGAGAAGGTTAAGGAAAAATGGAAAGGTATAAGCCAGAGGTTAGAACAGGGGAGGTGAAAAGGACCAGAAGGACTACTCTGCCTTAAGACCAAACCAACACTGGCTCCACACCAAAACCAGAGCACCAAACCAGCCACCCATCCACCATCTTCGACATAACCCGCTAGCAGCACCATATCGAATGTGTGACGAGCACAACGACATTGGACGGAGAACCGACTCAAAGGACGATGACATAGAACCGGCAGTGCAAAGAGGCGGAGCAATTGGCATGGCAGTGGAGATGGCTAGGGAAGGTTAGAATATAAAAATCATATAATAATGTTATAATTATTATCACTTTTGGAAATATTAAGCTAAAGAGAAAAAAAATGCAGTGACTTGTCTTTTGATCGAATACGCCTCAGAAACACAAAGGAAAAACTTATATATGAGTTGAAGAAAAGTTTGCTTTCCCGAACTGGAGGGGAGAAAGATTTGATATGTTTGTGTCAAAGGTGAAAAAATTGAAAGGAAATTGATAGTGGTTGAAACGTAATCTGGACTATTATCTTGTATGTATTTCATTGGTAATGGATCGTTTTGAGTAAATAGTTACCTATTCCTGTCTATGAAAATTAATCGTGGATGAAGCAAACATTACCACTAAACGTAGTTGAAAACAACGGTTTATATATGCAAAGTCAAATTGAATTGGGTGAGTTGTAAGACGCCAACGATCTTCTTATCTTGGAGGGAACTCTTTCATGTCCTTATTAATAGTTTTGCCATTTAAAAACAAAATGAAGCCCACAAGACAGGGACCCGTTAACAAATTTCCGTCTAGATGTTTAGAAAATATATGTTAACAAAGACAAGTTCAATGTATAATCTGTAGCTGGCGACATGGAAATCTTGAAAAACCTGGTTGGCTCAGGGAGATATCATGGGTTCGTCTAGCCAAATTGAGGGGCAAAGCGAAAATTTCCAATTTTACGTACAAGGATTATTTGATTGCTAAATCAAAAACGGCTTGATAATGATCAAGGATGAAAATATTTTGTCCCTGTATGGTGTTGTATTTAGTGTCTCCTTAAAATATATAAGAATCAATAAATTTAAAAATTTATACTCCTTCTCTTATAAAATATCTGTTAAATTTGAATAAACACAGAATTAAGAAAAGTAATAAATAATATAGTAATAGAGTATTTCTATGTAAAATTATGGTGTATGGACTAATATACCCAAATGATCATTAATTATGAAATGCATTAAATGGTTGAAAATAAAATATTACACTAATGGTCATTAATTACTCAAAGAGCATGATTGAAACAAGAAAATTTTACTTTATTCAAATGTAGAATTGACAAATATTTTAAAAAGTGATTTTGTCTGAAAATGAAAAGACATTCTAAAAGAAAGGGAGTAAATTACTAAATATCTAATATGTATCTTCCATTCGAGGATAGAAGAATTTCATCCCACATCAATTGGGTGTCAACAAAATGTTCCAAATTTTCACATATCAAAATGATATATATTTAAATAAATTAAAAGTATATTTAAGTCTAAAAATAATGACACTTTTGTAATTACCAATAAAAATTGAAAAAGGGTGATGGGAATCACTTGGCCCCAAATTATATCATCTTCTATGTCTCATCAATTATTTATGAGTTCTGTTATTTATACTCATAATATATAGGATACTGTACCAACTCACATCTCATCCTTCGCTGGATGAAGTGTGGACCTCATTCAAATAGGGTCCACATTTTATCTAATGGTGGATGAGATGTGAATTGACATGGTGTGTCATGCCTTGTGAGTACAAATAACATCTTTCATTATTTATTGTTACATGCAAGATAAGTGATATATTTTTGGTAACTTATTTAAGTTTTAATTTTTTTTTCTTAATGATTGTAGTTCATGTAGCTATAAATGTTAGATTAGAAAGTAGACATGATTTAATGATAGATAATTTTTAAGAAAAATATAGACTAAAACACTAATTTATTCCCTTGGATTTATTGGATTTATAGTAAGGGATAAATTAGTTCCTAAAATCTCATGGTCCCTTAAATTTCATAAATAGGGACAAGTTAGTCATTCCATCAAATTATCATTTGAGTTGTATCATGTTAACTTAGTTATATGTACTGTTAATTTTTCTAGTAGATCTTAACTTACCACACTCCTCTAAATGAGGTCATTTAGACCTTTTTCTTCATCTTCTCTCTCTCCATAGCTCTATTTAGGAGAAAGCTTTTGACTTTAAGTTGTTATTTGTTTTGTGTAGAATAAATGAGTGAAACAAGTTACGACTCACTGTGAAAATTAGTAATCAAAAGAGGAAGTGAAGTTACAAGATGGAGGATGGGTATAACAAAATGATTAATTTGCCCCATTTGTGAAATTTAAGAGGCCGTGATAAGAATTTCTAAATTTAATAAACTAATTTATCCCAACTATAAATTTCAGGGACTAAATTAGTGTTTTAGTAAAATATATATATATATATATATATATATATATATATATATAAAATAAGAAAGAGACCAAAATATTACCTTAATTGCTAGCTGAAATAAAAACAGATAACCAACTATTAATTCTGTAGTGAATTCTATATATCTCCCCTTTAAATTTTAGTTCAGAATTAATGAAATTAGCTAGTTAATTCATTCCAACATTGATACTTTTCTTTTTCTATGTTACTCCGCCTTTATTTAACTTTTATATTAAATACCAGCCTATGTTTCTCTGTTTTTGTTTTTCCTGGAACATTCAAAAGCCGCCATGGGTGGAGCCGGCTTACAAGTTGTCTTCATTCTTCAATTTCGTTTGTATTATTTAGTAGTTTAATTCTTTAATTAGAAAGTTAATGGGATTGATCTAGTAATAGTAAGAAATTTGAATAGTATGCATTGGATTTTAGATTCAATATGATTGTGAGAAATATAATTTTATAAGTACAAAGAATAGTTTAAATTAAGATAAAGATTTTTGTAGCTCAAAAATACCTTTCTTGAGGGCCGGTTTTTAAAGTGTAAGAGTATTATTTGGTTGGGAGATGAGATTTATCCATAAAACTTTTACTTTTTTAATTTTTCAACCAAACATACACCATAAAAAAATAAATGAAAAGGTAAGATACGAAGAAACTACTGCCACCGTGGAAGGAAGGTGGAATGGTATTTTTCGAAACAACTAAAAGAGAAAGAACTCGTGATTTGAGTTTAATTACAGCTGTCTGAGGTTCATTCAACAATAACCAAAATGGTCATTATCCCAATAAATGAAGGAGTTGAATGCATTTAATTTGAGCTTGTGACATGCAAAGTGAAAACTTGCAGTGGGATTCTCTTGCAACTCGTGAGAAGCCAAAATTTACAAGAAATAATGCAAGAGGTTCGATATTGAAGAAACACTTTAGTGCGTGTTATGAGAAACTTTTTCGGGTTTTATCTTGTTATCATTGTCAGCCTCATGAGATTTATTTGTTATCACATATTAATTAAGCTATGAATTTTGTTCTTTTAGCCCTCTAAAAGTTTGGTACAAAGCATTATACAAAAGACAGAATATTATGAATTTCGTTTTTTCAAAAAAGGAGTAAATTGAAGTACTACAAGAGAAAAAGGCAAATTGAAGTCGCCGTGGCAGGCATGCTAGCGAGCTACACATCGACAACCCTACAATATATGAGAAATTGCAGTTTCTTACCTAAACATAAAACTCCGTTGGTGTTGTTGTACTGCTGCTATCTTTCTATTGTGTTTCTTTTCTTAAAATTTGACCGAAGTACCGCTTGTATTAGTTGATGCAGTACATATATATATTTGGTGTCTCACAATCGCAAGTTAAAAGGATAGAGCAAAACACCCTAAAAGTTGTGCATTTCAAGCAACAATAGCCATAATCTTAATGCAGTGGAAAAATGATAACAAAGTACCTTTTGACCAGTGGTAAGAATTTTTGAGGTGAGGCAGATGATCAATCTGTTTAAATTAATAGATAAAATGGAATCGGGAAGTGGGAGGCACGAACAATAGAGCTAAATTCGATAATATTATTTAAATAATTAATTATTATATATTGACGATATCTATCATATCTTATTCTTGCCAGCTAGTTACTTGTTTCTCTTCAACTCTTCTTTTCTTTATCCCCCTTCACACAAAGACCACTATTTCCTGTGGATCAAATTGTATGACCATTATTAAGTGACTAAGAAATTACTAAACATACTTAATATACTTTGAATAATTATTTATTTAAAAATTTAATTAGTATTAATTATTTTTTTAATAATAACCTATTAAATACTATTGGAAGAAGAGAGAAACATAATAGAGGAGAAGAAAAAAATTAAAATATTAAAAAAAATAAAAATAATTTAATAAATTATTTTTAATATTTTTTAATTTTAATATTTTAATTATTTTTTAATTTTATTAAATATTTAAAATTAAATAATTACTCAATGCAAGAAGTAATTAATCTTGATTGGTGTCGCGAGTTGGGAGTGTCATTTATAATTATTAAAAGAAATCTTGATTGGTGTGCATTCAGATACCAACAGCCTGCTAATTAACTTGTCTAGCTACGACATAAATGCATCATACATACATTGAAGAAAACGGCCGAACATCATGGAAGTCTTCAAAAGATTATACTCCTTTTGTCCATGATTAACTGTCCTTTTAGAAAAAAGAATTTGTCCATAATTATCTCTCATTTGATATTTTAAGAATGTATTAATTTTTTTTCCATGTTTGTCCTTACATAGGTTTTATTACCCTATAATAATTATTACTTCTGTCCACTTTTAACTATTTTATAGAAAATAAATAAAAGTTTGGTATATTAAAAACTCAATATATTTGAACACATGTGAGAAGGCATTTGTTTCAAGGTTAAAAAAAAGGTAAAAAAACAGTTTAATATCTTCTTTTATAAAATTGATATTTAATCAATTCAACTATTAATTAAGGTAATATTATCTATAAATATTATCTATATGTACCTGCGTGCTAAAATATATAAAAATTAGATATTCTTAGATGTGTAATTTAATAACTAACATCTATAATAATACTAATATTTCAGACTCCTATGAGAAATTTTTTTTCAAGTATTGTAACGAGAATGATTTAAGACCCATAATTTTTAAGAAGTTAATTATTAATTTTTCTTGAAAAAATAAAACTGTAATTATTACATATCATTAACAATTATCAATATTTAATCGTAGGATTGTAATAAAAAAATTAAATATATTTAAAACTTATCGGTATTTAATTAAACATTTAAATATTTATACTATGATTTAAATTTAAATAATAAACAATAATTTATCTATTTTGAGTCTCATCAAACTCTTCTATTTTTTATTTTTTAAATCTTTTATCTATTATTTATCTATATACCAATTATATTTTAGAGGACTAAACAATGATGAGTTAACAAATGAATATTAAAAGATAAAAAAATAAATTTCTTAATTATTATGAGATACCAAGATCAAGAGAAATTCTTCAGTGTTTTTAGAATAAAACAAAATATTTGCTCCACTCCATTTATTGATTGATAAATTAACTATTGCATTAAAAATACAGGGGAAGTAGGAGACAATACTGGCCTACAAAATTGATGTGTCAATTAATAAATAGATCAAAATAAGTATTTTCTCTTGCTCTTGATCCATCTAAGTATTTCTCCCAAGATCAATTATATTCATTAGACTTAATTCACAAATATCAATTATAGCAATCGTAATTAATTATTAAATATCAATTGTATCAATAATCGATTGTGAACATCTATTTATTTCTGAACAAATTTTCTTCATTGGCATTATCTATACACCATTTTTTCCTAAAGTTTTCTCCATTCTTATCATTCTATTCGAACTTATCATTTTCCAAACTTGGAGTTAGATGCTCTCTTTTCTCCAAAACCTAAAATTTTATCTATCCTTCTTTTTTTTCTATTGTTCTCTTAGATCAAATTGAAGCTGAAGAACAAAAGGTAAACAACAGCAATGGCAAGATTCATCATTTAGATCAAAGGCCAAATTCTACCTTTGAAGAGAAGACCGGCCATAATGGTGGCAACATTTTTCTTTCTTTTCAAACTTATTTATCACTCTATGATTTTTGTTGCTATGAATCTTCTTTTTCTTCATTTGATATGAAATATTTTACATATTGGGATTTCAAGCTTGGGCCAGCTCACTTTGTAATTCTTTTGGATGCTTTCATTGTGCTGGTGTCATTGAGGTCACTAATTCTTTGTCAATTGAAGAGAAGATTTGATTGTAAATAAATTGAAGGGACCAAATTGAAGGCTCTTTGTGTTGACATATTCTGTCATTATTTAAAAAAAATTGCTATTAAAGTCTTCATATTTACCTTATGCTGAAGAGTTCTAATTAATTTGGTTGTTCCATATTGATTTATATTTTGTTGGCATTTTCTATTATCATTCTTGAGAACTATTTATTGATTGATAATTTATAATTTGTATCTATAATATGCTTTTGATTTGTACGAGTTTATTCATCATGAAATTTATGTTCCATATATGTTATTTTTGATGCAAAAGGCATTAGGGAATAGAGAATGTAATAGATTTCTATTGTTTTTACAAGATGGCAAGCACAATATGTCAAAATGCCAAAAAAAGGATTTGTTACTTCAAATCACATTTGGTCTTAAAATACAATGGCTAATTTATGGTACACAAGAAAAAAAAAACTAACATACGGATTAGAACAAGAAATTTTATTTTGTATGCATAAGTTAAATGGAGATTAAAATTATAATTTTAATGATGCAATTTTCAAATTATCTTAATATAATAATGTTTCTTTTGTTACATTTGACTTTTAACTAAACGTGTAGTTCTCTATATTTATATTCTAATATTTATCTATAATAATTTAGAGAACTAAACAATGAATAGTTGACAAGATTCATAATATGCAAAGTTAGGCCACATTTTATCTTCAGAAAAATTTATACCTCAACTTTAATTTTTCAACCTTTTTATTTAATATAATATAATGAACAAGACTAATAATTATTCAATAAATTTTCTTAAATGTTATATTATTCAATTTATATTTAATATAAAGAATCTCACTTTCTCTCTAAATATGCAGTACTTCCTACCATTTCATTAATATATAATCTATATAAGACTCATAACATGAAAAGTTATGCCGCATATCATCTTTAGATCAATTTATATCTGATAATCTAAATTTCTCAACCTTTTTTATTTAATTTAATATGATAAAAAAGACTAATAATTATCCAATAAATCTTCTTAAATGATAACTATTTAATTTATATTTAATATATAGATAGTGGCTTTCTTTCTAAATATGCAATTTTGACAATTACAATAATTAAAAATCATTTTATTATAACATATTAGAATAAATTAAATATATATATCTATACTACTAATAAACAAGACTCATTACGAGTAAACTATTCCACGTGATGCTCATAGAGAGCAATTTATGACCCACAATCATAAACTTAATTATTAAATATTTTAAAAAATTTGCATTCAAATCTCCATTCCATTAAATTATTAATTATTTGATTGAAACTAATTTCAAGATTGATACACTGCTCAATTTTCATTATATATTTTTTTTTATTGAAACTAAATTCAAAACTGATTTTCACATGCTGATTTAAAACTATACTATACGTTAAAACATAATAAAATATTGGTGTAATTAGGAATCAACTATTTTAAATTGTGTGAAATTTATGAAAATTTTTAACCAAAGATTATGCAATTTAACTTATATAAAAATTTGTTGAATGATGTTAGTACGCTATGACCTCCCCTTGGGTTAAGTAAATTCACAACCGTTTATGCATATATAATTCAGTAGTTGGCTGATTTTACTTTTTAAAAGTAGTAAAATAAAATTTTGAGGTATGTCTCCTAGTTATATAAGCACATCATGGTCATAAAAGTAACAGATGTTAATTTAAGAAGGCTAAGAAGAAAAAGTATCGCGGTGGTTAAATGTAGATATAGATGGCTTATGTTGTTTTATGCCGAAAGAATGATCTCTTTCATGTCAATTCAATCCTAACTTCACCAAATCAAGAAACATAATTTCTTGTTGAGACTTCTAAGGACCCCCTGCGTTTATCTTCGTGCATTTTTAGTTTTTAGTTTTTACTGATAAGAGGCTTAAATAGTTTACATGAAATTATAACCTTAATATCACCAAGATACCAAAAATCACATCCATATTATAACTTGAATCTTCGACTTTTAATCGAACTTGAACAACGGCAAAAATGTGTGCAATAGACAAATCAAAATTAGTCACTATATAATAATTTAATGAGTCAAAACTTTGCTGCCATATTTGATGAACAAACTACAAAAAAACAACATAATTTATCAATAACTCAACCGGTTAATAGTTTGACCATCGGGTGTCAGCCTTTTCTCTTCTAGACTAATCTTATATTAATTATATATTTTGTTCCACACCCATGGAAAAAAATATGGGCATTTTCCAACTTGATACAGGCATATACGCAGTTAGTACATTCTAGTCATATAAAATCCAAGGGGCAAGAGAAAAAAAAAATAGAGCTTAATTTGAGATTTAAAAAACAAGCAAGCGACCAAATTAATTTGAAAATCAAAGGAATTGGTCCAAAGTGGGGCTGCTGGGCGCTGTCGATATTGTTTGCAAAATGGGAGAGATTTTAATGCATATATAGTACATGCATGTTCTGTGCATATACAAGAATTGCTTACGTTAATTTTAGCTTGGGTTAATCCAATTCTAGGTCGCATTCACTTACCTTACACATTGACCTGTTCCCTATCAATCATTCGTGCAGCAATGAATCGTGTAGTCACCTCGATTATGGCAAACAAATTTTAACAACCCCAGCCAATATTTTCTATTGTTTCATTATGCAATTACTTTTCCTTTACATGTACCTCTCTCTAATTGGCACTCCCCCCCTCCTCCTCCTCCACCTGCAATTTTTGTAGTACATGTCAATCCAATTCGGGAGTACATTAATTCTTACCAAAGGCTAAAGAAAAGAAACTATTGTGACAAAGACGCAAACAGCATTTTATGGTTATGATTAAGATTTTAAGCTAAGATATATATCGAGATCATATTTGTATACAAAATGCCACTAAGATACTCCTATTATGTTAGACCTACAGCTGGATTAAGCAATATATATATATATATATATATATATATATATATATACACACACACAAATAAGATAAGTAGAGTTTGTTCTTTTGTTTTTCCCCTTTTTTTCAATTTTGGAGTAAAAAATAATGCAGAAAATGAAGATCCCAACTACTACTTATCGTAGGTGTAGCAAGGCCACATTGGCGTTGAAATCGTGTGCGCAAATTCGTTGAGGGGTGTTTGTCTTGTTTTCCAACCCTTCGCGTTTGCGTTTCTTTTTAGACAGACCTTCGCGCCCAAACGTGTGAACCAAAAACTCTTTCTCTCTCTCCCTGTGCCTAGATACTCTCACGCTCTACCTGCTGTTGCTTCTAAGTCTTCGACCATTTCTCTTTCTCTCTTTCTCTTCACTTGCTTTGCGAATCTCAGTTACACGCATAAAAAAAAAAAAAGAAGAAGAAGAAGAACAAAAACATATTCAGAAGCAGAAGAGTTGGAAAAATTAGAAACCAGAAACCGCATTAGATGAAAACGTCGTCGTTCGGGAGGTGCAGCAGCGACGGCGAAGAAATTCAGTTTCCGGAAAATCTCGGAACCTCGTCGCCGACAACCGGTGGCCATGCCTACGGCGCCATGTTGCCGGTATTCCTCAACAACCTCCGCAGTAACCACCACCAGGAGCTCGTCGAGATCACGTTGGAGATCGACGACGAAGCCGTCGTGCTCTGCAACGTCGCGCCCGCCGCCAGCGCCTCTCCGACGTCGGTCTCCGCAGCCGGCTCCGTTCCTGTCGCCTCTCCGTCGTCGGTTTCCGTTGCCGGAGATGAAGCAGGCGGCGCCGGCGTCGAGAGGAGCCTGTCGATCGCGTCGCGGATCCGGAGGAAGTTCCCGTGGCTGCGGTCGCAGTCGTCGGCGTCGCGCACGTCTGCGGGGTCGTCTGAGTGTGGCGCCGGTCCGGTGGAGGATCCGGTGGCGGTGGCGCGGAACGCGCGGAGAATGCGGTTGCAGATTGAACGGACGAGATCGAGAGCGCAGAGCGCACTGAAGGGTTTGAGGTTCATCAGCAAGACCGGTGGTCAAGAAAACGAGGTGCTGTGGAGGAAGGTGGAAGAGAGGTTCAGGTTGCTGGCCAAGGATGGCTGGCTCGACAGAGAGGACTTCGGTGAATGCATTGGTACGTAACGTTTCTTGTTTGGATGCCGAGAAAATTTTGTGATCGTGAGTGTAGAAAGCGTTTTGGTAAACATGAAAAATTTGCTTGCCTCACAGTTTGGTCATGTAGTTCAAATGACTCAACGATTTAAATCTACTCATCATAACATAGCATGAAGTGAGTTTCTGTCACTCGAAAAGGAATATATTTCTTTTCTCCGATAATTTGAAAGTTGACCTGGAAACTAAATTACTAGGACTTTGATTTATAGTTCAATTAATTCAACTGTAATTTAGTCATGGTTAAGCTAGAAACATTATTTCACAGCTCAATCAAACAGTTTGGTTTAATTTTTAAATTGATTGATGAAAGGGATGGAGGATTCTAAGGAATTCGCCGTGGGTATATTTGATGCGTTGGCTAGAAGAAGGAAGGAAAAGGAAGTCAGCAAAATAACGAAAGAAGAGTTGCATCAATTCTGGTTGCAAATTTCGGACCAGAGCTTTGATGCTCGTCTTCAGATTTTCTTTGACATGTAAGCTCTCCATCGTCCCTTTCTATCATTGCCTTTCAATTTCTTTTAGAGTTATTGGTTGTTTTTTACTTTTTTTTTTTATATAACCTGTCAACAAAATTCATTGCTCATTAAATGTGTAAGTGCAAAATATGATCTAGGTTTTTGTATATAAAGTTTAAGATAGACTATGTGTTCAGTATTTAATTGATGATGACATTTCAACTTTCCAAAGTGATATCCATTTGGCAGTTATCAAATTCAAGACAAATTCTTAGGTGTTCTTAAATTAAGATAAAATATTTATTCTATTTTATTTAATAATTAATAAATTAAATATTATATTAAAAATATAGAGGAGATGAGAGATAATAATAACTCATAAAACTTATATGTCAATAAATAAATTAATCAAAGTAACTGTTATCTCTTACTCTCGATACACTTAAATATTTTTTCAAATTCAATTATGGAGAAGATAGATGAGTGAGGATGACTGGGTGCCACAATCTCATTTAATAGTAATAAAGTAAATATTTAAATAAGATATTGACTTTTAAATATCTAAATAATATTAAGATATAACTATGATAAGTGTTCTAAGAATAGTAATTAATGTAATAAAAGAAGAAATATTTGCCTTGAGAAGATGTATTTTTTTTTTCAGTACGTTGAGGCTCACCACAAAATTTATAAACTTACTATTTTAAGTATTCTTGGAGTATCCACCATATTATTAATTGGTTTTTAATTTGTAAGTAGGACACATTATATTTGTACGTGCGAATTTCTTTCTCTTTTCCAGGGATTTCACTTGTGCACATTCTGAATAATTATCTCCCGTTTTTTGTCTGTTACTTCATAATCAAAAGGAAAAAGACAAAAAGTCAACAAGCATTCAGATGAGTTTTTGTTATTTTTCTTTCTAGTTAATTTGCTTACACACAATATACATATGATTTTATGTGAATTAATATAAACAAGTTTAAGAAAGCGATTTGGAAACAACTTTTCCTATCATTGAGTAAAAGGAGATGATGCAAATATATAACAAAGCATTTAAATTCTAGCAAGTCAGCTTGTGGTAGTTCAAGGCACCATTATAAATTCATTTTTGCACGATTTAATTCAATAATCCACTCTCATTCTTTTTTTTAATATATTTATGGTTCAACCTGCCAACCCTTTACACTTCCAATCTAAACCTATCATTTTTAGCAAATATAATTCAGGTAACGGTTGTATAGAATTTTATTAAGTTGTCATTGTTAATTCATCAGTTTACAGTTATATCTTTTACTTATTCCCACGGTTTATGATGATTTTGATTTTTAACGAAAAGAAAATCACGTAGAGTCAGTTGATCTTTCCTTAAAATTTAAATTTTAAAATTTAAGGAGAAGTGGTTTATTTTTCATTCAAAACTTGTTTCTGTTTTCTTTCTTCACTGAAAACAGACCATTAAATTAAGATACGTCACGCATAATTTTGTTTTTGTCTTTAATTGTGACTGCAACGTCAACAAGTGGAATACTCTTTAACCTATATATATTTGGCAACACCGGGTTGCAGATAGAGCAAACACATGGAATTTTGACATCATTCTATAAATGTTACATTTATAGTCTATATATTTCAGGGCGGACAGTAATGAAGATGGAAGAATTACCAGGGAGGAAGTACAAGAGGTAAGATTTCATATGCTACAGAAAATAAATAAATAAATAAATGGAATATATTTTACTCAAGAAAAGATCGGATATGCACTGGTCTACTATCAAGCATATACAACAACCAAAAAGAAGAAAGCATTTGTTGTGGTACAGAAAAACATTTTGCAACGTGTAATTATAAAAAAGGATAATAATACAATAATAACAATGAAAAAAAAACTTGCATTCAAACAAACAAAGAAAGTTTGCCACGAAATGTTACTTAAATATATAGCAAGTCATACCCACGTTTGGCATTAACTGAATGGATACTTGTTATTTTGCATCAATGAATGAAAAGAACGTACAGTTGGTGGTTTAATTCTTAATTTATATATATACTAAATTGCACGTAGAAATTTATTTATACATATCCAAATATATTAATAAAAGGGGGCGTATGATTTTACATGAATTGTTGTGAATAAACTAAAGTCAATGAGGTCTTGTTAATATATAAAACGTATTATACATTCTCAATAAACTCTATCATTGGAATTTTTTTTTTTGGTAAATAAAACTATCGTTGTATTGAAGTTTCACCTTACTCACTTATTAAAACTATTAGAAAACATCTAATAATAATAATAATAATAATCGAAGAAGTAAGAAAGCTTACATGAGTCAAGGACGATTGAAAATTAAAATGACACTGAAGTTTTGATGGAGAGATTACAACGGGAAAGAATAAGAAGTTTATGTTTTTAGACATCGGACTGATATTAAAATCACATTATTATACTAATAAATTAAACGAAAAAACGGGAACTAAAGAAAAATAAAATTGTTGAACAGTAAGACAATAGATGAATTTACGTTATTACGTTTATGATTGCTGACAGCCTGACATATAATCCTCAAGTCAAATAATACCATGCTTTGATCAGTATTCTCTGTTTTCACTTATTCGACAGCTCATAATGCTCAGTGCTTCTGCAAATAAGCTATCGAAGCTAAAAGAACAAGCCGAAAGATACGCTGCTTTAATAATGGAAGAATTGGACCCAGAAAACCTGGGTTATATCGAGGTAAGAGAGGGAAAAGAGGGAAGAAAGATGTTTAATAACAATTTTTAGGTGATTATACATTTATTTGTGTTACAATTTTCATTATGCTTTCTTGACCCTTTAAGGGTTTGCCCTTTGTTCAGTTGTGGCAGTTAGAAATGCTGTTACTGCAAAAGGATAGGTACATGAATTACAGCAGACAACTAAGCACCTCAAGTGTAAGCTGGAGTGAGAATCTGACTAGCGTGAGGCCTAGAAATGTGATCCAAAGATTCTGGACCCTCCATTGTCTTGCATTAGAATATTGGAGGAGGGGCTGGGTTTTGTTATTGTGGTTGGTTACCCTTGCTTGCCTCTTTGCCTGGAAATTTTATCAGTACAGAAACGAATCAACTTTCAAAGTCATGGGCTACTGCATACCAGTGGCCAAAGGTGCTGCAGAGACACTCAAGTTCAATATGGCTCTCGTCCTTCTGCCAGTTTGTCGTAATACGTTGACATGGCTTCGTTCCACAAGAGCTAGGAAGTTCGTCCCTTTCGATGACAACATTAATTTCCATAAGGTAAGAGGGATGTCAACCCTGATTAGAACGTTTTAAACAAAATATTAATGCTAGATCAACGTAGAGGAGGAATGGGTGGATTCTCCCATTACCATTCTGACTTGGTTTACAAATGGACGCTAATGCTGAGTGGAATTGAATTGCATTGAGTGGAATAAAATACGTAGAATTATGAAAAATCTGTCCTGTTGGTTATATATCAAAAGTTGGAATAGAGAATAGTTGATATTCCCTTGTTTGAAACAAAAATATTATTTAAGTGAGACACTCACCCCATCATCATTGAATGTAATGATGGCCAATGATAGTGGAGTGAATGTCTTACTTAGACACCTAATATTACGTGCCGTAATAATATAACTTCCACTCAATTTTATTGATTTCACCGTCTACTCTTATCCAAACGTGCTCAAATTCCTTGCTGTATTATTAGTGCTGGCACATTAGTTCCTTCACTATTTGATTTTGACCCTGTCCTTACAGATAATTGCATTAGCCATAGCTGTTGGAGTCGCTGTTCATGCAGGCACTCATCTGGCATGTGATTTCCCCCTCCTCGTAAATTCATCTCCGGAAAAATTCTCACTTATAGCTTCAGATTTCCAAAACAAAAAACCCACATACGGAACACTTTTGAGCGGTGTTGAAGGGGTAACCGGAATCTCAATGGTTAGTTTGATGGCCATGTCTTTTACACTGGCAACTCACCACTTCCGGAGGAGTGGAGTCAGGCTTCCTCCACCCTTCAACAGATTGACGGGCTTTAATGCATTCTGGTACTCGCACCACCTTCTTGTTCTTGTCTACATTCTGCTGATTGTCCATGGATCCCGCTTGTATTTAACCCATCGGTGGTATATGAAAACGGTAAGAACTTGAACTATATAATCTACATAAGCATGACAAAGTTACCTACACTGCCACACAATAACATGAGAAAGTTCATAACTCCAACCTTCTTAATTTCAGACATGGATGTACATCTCTGCTCCACTATTACTGTACGCAGCGGAGCGCACTCTACGAACTCGTAGATCAGCACATTACTCAGTAAAAATTCAGAAGGTAGTAAATGCAAATCCACATGTTAGTCTCGACTTTCAGTATAGTGACATGATGAAATAAGTTTCTGAAAAAAAAAAAGAGAACTATGTATGAATATAGTGTAACTTAGAGTAGCCTTTTCTTTCCTTTTGGGTGAAAAATTATGTCTGACCTTTTGTTCTACGATTTCGCCCCCAACTACATTGATTGATTTGAGCATATTTGATGGTATGTATTAATAGGACAATGTGAGGATGAAGGGGGAAGTCGCACCAACCTTAAGAATATACATTTTTTATTTGAATGATTGCTAACGCAATTTCAAACTTGATGGCTTTACAGAGGAGTGTGACTTATTCAAATTAAATCCCAAAAACAATACTTTCTCTCCTTTTTCTTGCTTAAACATTTTTCAAATAATGGAAAGAAAGTTTCCCTCCTTTTCTTTTCTTTGAGCTAGCATGATGATATAACATGAGAATTACATTTTTCCATATAAATTTCCTTTGACCTAGCAGGTTTCGGTGCTACCAGGAAATGTCTTCAGCTTAATCATGTCCAAGCCAAGCGGATTCAAATACAAAAGCGGACAGTACGTGTTTCTACAGTGCCCAAAAATCTCTCCGTTTGAGTGGTGAGTATGGTTTTAGCTCTCAGGTTTATTATCAATTTATCATCCATGTATCAGATACAAGACAGTCCAAATAAACGTCTTCATCTTTTAGGCACCCATTCTCGATCACCTCAGCACCAGGAGATGACTACCTGAGCGTTCACATTCGCACGGTTGGAGATTGGACGAAAGCCCTTAAGCAAGTTTTCACGGAAGATGACACATTGCCTTCGGTTACTGGTCGAGTAACACTTGGTGAACTAGTGCAACAGGAAGCAAGAGGGTAAGAAGGTTAGATATGTTTAAGCACGAAAAGAACACAATGATAAATTATTCAAACTAAACTTTTGGCGCAGACATCCGAAACTGCTCCTAGATGGCCCTTACGGAGCTCCAGCACAAGACTACCAGAGCTATGATGTATTGCTCCTGATAGGATTAGGAATCGGTGCAACTCCTTTCATTAGCATTCTCAGAAATCTTCTCAATGACACGAGAACAATTGATGAAATGGTACTACGCATACTCTCGCTGCATTTTTCGTATGCTTTTTCCTACATTTACCTTCAGATGTCAATTTTATAACATCATGTGCAGGAATCAAACACAGAAACAACCAGATCGGGAGACAGCCAAAATAGTTTTGCATCTTCAAATTTGACGCCAGGTGGAAACAAGAGATCACATAGGACCACAAATGCTTATTTCTACTGGGTTACCCGGGAACCTGGATCTTTTGAATGGTTTGAAGGAGTAATGGACCAAGTTGCAGAGATGGACCACAAAGTAATATATGGTGTTTATTTTATGAATAAGCTTCCACCTTATGCGCAAAGAATTGTTCTAATGCACTATCACTGAAAAGGAAAGTCGACTATCATGAAGCAGCTTAATGACGGTCCTTTTTCTCTCTCTCTCTCTCTTTTTTTTTTTCACGGGTCAGGGCCAAATTGAACTTCACAACCATCTGACAAGTGTATATGAAGAGGGGGATGCGAGATCAACCTTAATCACCATGATTCAGGCACTAAACCATGCCAAACATGGCGTTGACATCCTATCAGGCACTCGCGTAAGATGTTCAGTCCCTGAAGTTATATAGAACTATCACTGTTTCAGATTCCAGTAATTACACACCCGAACACGACCTTCCTTTATTGTTACTCTGTTGCAGGTAAGGACTCACTTTGCTAGGCCTAACTGGAGAGAAGTTTTCACCAAGATAGCCTCTAAACACCCGCAATCTACAGTAGGTAAATCACTTGCTACAAAGTGCAGAAATGGTTTTCGAAAAGGAGATTCAAAACTTTCCTTTCCCTCATGTAATATTTGACCAATAAATAATTGCAAATTAACTTGATCCTATGGTTCACATTAGTAGGACAAACATACTTAAAATGGAAAAGATCAATTATTTTCAAGAAAAGCAAAAATGAAGACAAGGGGTGAGAGCTGTAGGAACCACTAGAAACTGTGAGTAATGTAGAAGTAAAGTAGGTGCTGATGCAAACAACCTACCTTACAAGGAATCCTTGAGTTTTAAAGATGATCATGTTGAAAGAAATCAATACCATGTCAGTCAAGCAATTTTGTAGTGCTTTATGTGCAAAAAAAAACTTCAAAATGCAAAAAAGTTGTGTTATTTGTATTTATAGAGTGTGGGACACCGTGTCGACTCACACCCCATCCACCATTAAATGAAGCATGGATATCATTTAAATAGGGTCCACACCCCATTCAATAGTGGATAGGGTGTAAGTCAATACGATATTCCATACCCTATGAGTACAAATAACACAACTCAATACAAAAATAGGTTAGATGTTGTAAATCTTACTAGTGACAATCAAAGTAAAAAGTAAGATGAAATGCATTAAAAAAAATCATGGTAACAATATTTCAATTTAATGGGTCATTGAGTCAACAAATAGCAACTCGGTGCCCAAATGTTATGAAGAATTCCTTCTTCACAATTTTCAGTAAAAAATAATAAGAGTTGAGATTTATGAACAGTAAGTGCTTGTCAATGACAAACAAACCAGCCTGACTGCATAGAAAGCACATGCATAGATGGGAGGATGTGGAAGACAAGTAGTTTGATCTGCTCCCCTAAACCTCCGTCCATTTTTGTTACTTCATAATATCAGAAACGTTTTAACAAGCAAATCATTCATAATACTTGCAGGGGTGTTCTATTGCGGGATGCCAGTGTTGGCAAAGGAGCTAAAGACGCTATCACTTGAGCTGAGCCAAAAGACAACAACACGCTTTGACTTTCACAAGGAGTATTTCTGAAATACGGAATGATATTTAAACAACTTTTGTTTATGTTTCTGTAATTACCAATTAAACAGTTCAAAACGGAAATTAAGAAATGTTTAGGTCATGGAAGTAGTAGGGCAAAAACTGTAATTATAGTATTTTATACAGAAATACAGTACAATACACAATCAAATAAAGAGAGAAAAGTATACAAAGATTACAGTGTCCGGCAAACACCATTTAAACATGTTCCACATGATTCAAGACTACCTTTAGCAACTAGGCATGCATAGTGAAAACAAATGATTCTGATCAAAAGTTTAATCAGGTAAAAATGAAAGCATTATTCAGTAAACTTTATAAAGCCCTTAGGGTGAGACCTGGAACTGAATTGCATGACCTGAGTTTGAGATTTACATTGGTGAACAAGAAACCATTAGCCAACAAAAGCAAAGCAGAAATGCAAGAGGATTACTTCCATCAAACCATTAGCTAACAAAATCAAAGGAGAAATGCAAGAGGACTACAGCCATCCTGTTAGCAGTGACATCTAAAGACAATATTAGAGATTACTCCCTTAGAGAGTGAGAAGAGAATAAGAAGTGGAAACAATGAAAATGGGTACTACAGAAGCATGTATCTGACTGACCAAAATAAACTGCAGCTCAGCTTCACTAAGTTTTCTGTAGAGGAAAGGAGAACTTTTTGAAGCAAGAAAACTTTGATTACTTAAAATATGAACTAATCTCTTCAATCCCCTGGACACAACAAGATAAAAGCAAGGTACTATACCTGCAACTCAGCAGCTGTCTATTTTAATTGGTTAAATTTAAAATTAAACCTTGACTGGAAATGCATGAGAACACCATGTTAACAGACAAAAGAAAGTAGCAGCAAAGTGAGTAAAATAAGCAGGTTCAAACATTATTGAGGAGTCTAGTGATTGGTAAATAATAACTATGGGAATCAATATCGAGGTCTGCTGATGAACATTTGGCATTTCAAGCTATACAAAAATGTAAAATATAGGGAAATTGTAGCTAAAGGTTGATTGCAAAACATCGCAAGCCAGTTACAAAAGCATTTATAATGATCAAGTGCTATATTCCACCTTAAAAGAAAATCTAATTGTCTATACAGTTAAGAAATGACAACAAGCAGTGAATATAAGTAATGCTCCCGGATTTTAACAAGCAGTTATATAAATAACTTTCAATTTCACCTTCATTGCAAAATGCAAATTACAATCAGTGAGTATAAGGAATACAATCTAATGGAGTAAAAGCTTTCTTCCCCTATCACTTTTGTGAAACCAAAATCTTACCAAAGTCCAAAACACTGCCTGCTTTTAGAAGTCATTCATGTCTCAATGATAACGATGAATACGGACAACATCCAGTGGAGAAGAGTCACATCAATTATCTCTCAACCTCTTGAGAACTTTGGAAGCCCACCTTTTAACATGTCCCCTCAGTGTGTAACCAATAGCTACTCCAGCAACAAAGAAAATCGCACAAAGCTTAGAGCATGCCCAATACGATACACCCTGTCTGCCAAATAACCTTCAAAATCTCAAATTTTGAACCCAACACTAACTTGAAAGTCAATTGATGATTGAAGAAACTAGATTTTACGGTTTTCATTGCATCTTTACCAACTCAAAGGGAAAATAGAAAACAATCAGCATTGAAGAGACAAAATAAGACTCCCAAAATGATCAGAGAAGCATTATTTTACAAATCAGAGGATTTGTGAAAACAGGGGAACAGAAAATTTATGCCTTGATTGATAGGTAGCATCTTCTTATTTAGACTCCTCCAGATTCAACAGTAAAAATAATTATAAATCCAAGGCTTCGCTGCAAGATGGAAGATGATTTTCTGACAGACTAGATTATTCTTTTCAATGAAAAGGGCATCACATGAAACATTTATTGCGCATTCAGTGGATGACGTTTAATCTCTGAAGCAGCAACAAGCACAAGAGCACAATATCAAAACTGAAATTACAAACTTGATAATATTGTTCTATGCAGATTCTCTGATGATAAAATTCAGTACCGTTTTATGTGTTGAGGCGATATATATCATATAAGTGATAAGATACGCATACATCATAAATAAAATTACTTTAAGATTCTTCAAGTTTAAAACCCATTAGTCAAGCTATATTCTCCACCACGAACGCTAAAAAATATTCGTCTAAACTTGACATTTTTTGGGAATAATCTTCTATGTGTTACCAACCGCAGTAAAAATAAATAAATAAATGAAGCATATTCAGAGTGCTGCTCAATCAAGAGTGAACCACAGAAGCTAAAACAAAATCAAAAAATAATGTGGCACCAAGTAATTCATTTGAATGAGTTAAAGAACAGATGAAAAATATGAGAATGGAATAAGGAAAAGAAAAGTGAGAAGAAGAGAGGGAGCAAGGGGGCGTGCCTGGGAGGTCTAGTGGTCAAAACGAGAGACGAATGAGTAGGCGCCGAAGCAGTAGAAAGCTTAGCAGCTTGCCCTGCCCCGCCATTCAGATCCAAAGGTGAAGACGCTGAAGATTTGCTCTCCCCGGAAACCTTACCAAGACCTTTGCGAACGGCGTCCATGCACTTCAAAATTTCAGGGTCTCTGTTCTTTTTTCTTCTTCTAGAGTGGGTAATCACCGGTCAAAAAGAAACGACCTTTTTCACCTTTCTGGTTGGTGCTGTTTTATCCTTTTTTTATGGATTTAATCTTCATGTTCTTACGTTTTTTCCCAAAAAAAAATAATAATAAAAAATAGGTTTAATTATGTTTTCAATTTTTTTTCATCTGATCCTCCTTTTTAAAATAAATTTCTTTTTAATCATTCAAAATTCATTTTTATTCTAATAATCCAATCCCTTGGATTAATGTTATCGAAACGAGAGATTCTTAAATATTTTTGTGGATTGATATAAATTACAAATGTATTTTAATTTTGATTCTAGATTAATTGGAAGTCAAGATATTAAAACATATTGTTTAGCTCATTTTTATGATTAGTATTAAATAATGTGAATGTTGCTAATAAGTGGATCGGTTATGGTTTGGATCTTGTTGTCAATGAGTTTGTCATAATGGGTAGATTTATCCTATTGTTTCACTTACTCAAAGAGACCTCTCCTTCTAGTCATAATAAGGTGTCTACTGCCACATTAATAAGTATAGAAGGAGTTCTCTTTGCTTTTTCTGATTTCTCTAGTAGGTCAAAGAAAAAAAAAGGGTGACTATGGATTCATCAACTATTCTAACACCTGATCTTATTCATATTGTCAATTGTATGCATTTCATAATAAAGCTAAGTTGATTGCATAAGAAAAGGAATTTGAATCACTGTATGTGTTATTTGAAAACTGAAATTTCTACGTAGAGTTAGTACACACTCGTTTCTGAGTGTTATCAACTTTGTTGAAAGAGTGGTTGAATATAAGGTGCTAGACTTGCACGAACAAAAAAATCTATAATAGTGAAAAGGTTTTGAGGAGCTAGAAGATGTAACAATAGTGGTGTGAGTGGGATAGCAGGTTATTTATTATTATTATTATTATTTTTTTGTTTGGTGAATCAAAATTTTAAATGCAAGGATATTTAAATATACGATCTCATATATACTATCCAAATTCTTTATCATTAGCCTAAGTCTATCAACTTAAAACATTTTTTTTAATAAAATGTTCATTTTGAGTTCACTTTATTTATTTGCATATAAAAAATATACTTTGAGTTTATTCGTTAAGAATTTAAATTTTATACATTGACAACATTTGTTTTATGCTATCAAAATAAAAAAAAAATCACCAAAGTGAAAAATCATAAGTCACTACCCACCATCACTACCACCTATCATAATTTATTATTTTAGTGAATTTCTTTTAGTGACAGTGTAAAGTTTTACACTATAAAGTCTTAAAAAATTATCCTCTTCTATTTGTAATTTTATTTTTCTTGTGTTTGTCCTCTAAGTAGATGCTAAAACATCAAGCAGTCGATCTCGCTCTTACCTTATCCAAAGGTTAAATGCAAAGAGGCGATCCATTTTAAGCAATGTACTGGCCATCAATAATGATCAACTGCTAAATTCCACCTCGAAAACTTAGAACATGTTTGGTTTTATTTTCTTCATAAATTTTTATTTTACGAAGAAAATACTGAAAATTCAGTTTTCATTATTAATTTTTAATATTTTCTTCATAAAATCTTAAAAATTAAAAATAAAAATTTGAAATCTCAAATCAAATATACGACCTGTATAGTTAAGAAATGACACATATTCAAAGTAGCCGATGTTGAGCCAAAAAACCAGGATCAATCCCTGATATTTTAACAAGCAGTTGTTTAAGGAACGTTCAACTTCACTTCCATCTCAAAATCCGTACCACAATCAGAGAGCACAGTGTACAATTGATTATGAAGCAAAAGTTATTCTTCACCCAACATCTTTGAGAAACTAAAATCATACCAAAAACACCGGCAACAATTATTAGAAGTCATTCATGTGTCAGTCATAGGGAAAACATGCAGAGAAAAATGTTAAATCAATTATCTGCCAACCACTTGAAGGCCTTGGAAACCCAACGCCTAACACGTCGTCCCCTCACTCCGTAGCCAATAACAAGCCCAGCAACAACGCAAATTGCACAAATCTTAGATATTCCCCAGTAAGATATTCGCAGCTCCCTGCGCCACAAAACGTTGAATATTTCAGAAAGGTCAATATCGCCAAACATGAGTTTGAAGTCAATTAATGATTCAAGAAACTATATTTAAGGGTTTTCATTACATCAATTACAAATTCAATGAGTAAAAATTGAATAAAAATAATAAAAGAAACATTATCTTAAGATTCAAATTTCAAAGTGTAACTTGAAGGTTTAGATGGTTGTGATAACCCAATGATCATATGCAATGAAAAGAACGCTAATTAATGAGTACTTACTACTTAGTGATGACAACACAAGATCCCGTTAACTCAGTCACAAGGTTTCTAGAAAAGCATCATAGGCTTGAGGCACAGATAAATAAATAATCACCCAATTTGATCCTTTATAAAAATAACATAAGATAAATTTGTCTTTTGAGAAAAGAAATACCCTTAATTTCTTATGATTAAAAATATAGAACGAATTAGTTTGTTATCAATATTTCGATTGACTTATATGTGTCCCATTTATATTTTTTATCAAAAATCAATTTGATCAATTTTTATAAATCATTTGGATTAACTTATTCTATTTTAATCATGAGGGACCAAGAAGTTTTTCTTTAAGGACTAATTTATTTGATATTATTCATGAAAGACTAAATTAAAGGTTTACTTAAAAAATAATATATAAAACCAAAGAGTTTAAATTGTATTGTTGGCTCATGTTTAGGATTTGTGAACCAATGCAATCAATAGTGTATTTGACACATCGGACATATGGGATGATAGAATAATTTAATACAATATGTAATTATTTTATCCATTATTTAGTGCGAGCAACGTATTATATAAGTTTATTCATCAAACCTCTTTTATATATTAAAATAATGGATAACTTAATCATGTCTGGGGAAGTAACCTGGGATGATATAGGATAAGGATAAGCTAATAGTGTATGTAGTAATTTTATGAGTAAACCCCAAATTTGGTCCTCCATAAAAATAATATCGGACAAATTAGTTCCTTAGGAAAAGAAATATCTTTTTTAATCATGATTAAAAGTATAGGATAAATTATTCCCTCATGAATATTTTGATAGACTTGTCTATCATATTTAAATTATTTTCAGGGATTAATTTGATATATTTTTATAAATTATTAAGAATCAATTTGTCCTATTTTAATCATAAGGGGCCAAGAAGGGTATTATTTTTTTTCTTGAGGAACTAATTTTTCGGACTTTATTTTCATGGAACACTAAATTGGATCTTAACCCTAATTTTATCCATTATTTGATGTGAGCAATATGTTGTATAAGTTTATGCATTAAACCTCTCTTATATATAAAAATGATGAATAACGTAATGAAGTCTAGCGAGATAAGAGAAGGCCCTTATTAGAATTAAATGTATAAGATCTATTTTTATTCTTTATTTGAATAGTAGTAAATATAATAATAAATAATAAAAATATTAAATAAAATTAATTAATTATTAAATAAATAAGTTAATAAAAATATTAAATATTATAAATGAATAGTATATAATATTTAATAAAAGTAAGGATTAATAATAAAAATATTTTAATTATCATTTATTTTTAAATAATAATATAACTAATTATGATAAAAAAGTGTTAAAAAATAAAACATGCAAAAGAGAGAAAGTATTTGATATTTTTATAATTTATATTACGGTAAAAATATATTTTACCCCCTGAATTTTATGTCATGTGTAGTTTATATCTCGACTTTCAATACATGCATAGTGATACCTAGACTTCCATGTTTTTCTATTAAGTTGGCATCCAATCCATCATTAAGTAGTGATATGCATATCACATATTTAATTAAACAAATAAAAATATACTTTTTTTAATTAAAATTTTCAAAATCTAAAATCCTCCCTCAGCTAAAAATGGACAAAAATACCATTTTATTATAATCAAACTCTAGTATCTAAAAGATATTTTTTGGAGAGGGTTTAGGATTGGAAATTTTGATTAAAATAAAGGGTATTTTTATCTATTTAATTATGCATGTGACATGCACATGATTATTTAATGGTAGAAATAAATATTAACTTTATCAAAGGTGATGTTTTGCACTGTTTGAAAAGTCTAAGGAGTTACAATATACGTTTTGAAAAGTCTGAATATAAATTATACATGACCTAAAATTTAGGGGATGAAATGCATTTTACTCTTTATATTATAAATCATTATAAAATATAAAAATAAATAACAAATAAAATGTGATGTAGTTAAATTTAAATAATGAAAATCAATTAATAATTTAGTGCAATTTTATACGTTGAAATGATATACATAATATTAACCACGAATCAGTATTATGAATGATACTTTGATATTTGTTCATGCTAAGAAAAACCCATTTCTCACATTATATCTTCCACCATGAGATGCAAACCACTTCTTACGTTACGATGCAAACCTTTTCTTTAGGTGAATAATCTGTTATGACATTTATATAATTAAAAATAACAACGAAAGATATTCAAAATGGCGATTAATCAGGAATTAACAATATATACAAGCTGAGCTAATGGAATAATAAAGAAGCATCAATTATTACTGCAGTGAGACCAACAAAAAGATATATAAAAGGTGAGAAGAAGAGAACGAGCGAGGAACGTGCCTGGGAGCTGGGGTGGTAGCCAAAACGAGAGGCGGCTGAGGAGGCGAGAGCTGAAGCACTTGAATCATCGATGACGACGATGACATCGACGATGAAAATGATGTGGGCGACGGAGAAGTCGATGACGACGACGCCAATGGAGGGGAAGACGATAAAGACACCGTCGCAGTTGCCGAAGGCGACGCTGTCGCAGTTGCCGTCGGCGACCCTGACGCAGTTGCCGTCGACCCTGTCGCAGTGGCCGTCGACCCTGTCGCTGTAGCCGACTGCGACCCTGTTGTGTTGTTCTCGTCCCCTGCGACCTTACCAAGAGCTTTGCGAAAAGCGTCCATGCCTGCAACTTCAGAGGGTGAGACACAAGCTCCTAAATTTCTGAGATTTTTCTTTTTCTTTTTAATTTCTTCGTAGCAATCAATAATAAACTAATAAGCTAATGTGTATATATATATATATATAGTCAAAACTATGAGTTGTTGTTGCGACCTTTTTATTTTACATTTTTCAAAAATGAACCTAGTTTATGATAAATAATAATAATAATAAGAGAGAAATTATTGTTCAAAAAGAATATAATTGATAACAAATTATCATGACGGTGATTTAAGGAAAATAATAATAAGGCAATGATTTGTTCAATGGGAGATTTTTTTTTTTTTTGTTACTCATATTAGTGTAAACTATTCCATGATATTAATTAATTATATTCATTTTATGACTTTTAAATAATTATTATAAAAGCAAATATTCACCATAATATAATTCATCATAATTGGATAGTTTTACAAAAAAATTATACTAAATTTGTATCAAATTGAATTCTTATCATTTACTTCCGTCCTAAATAAATTTCATTTTAAATATGCTAAACTTTATAAATCATTGATGTAGTATTAATTTTTTTACTTTTTTCACTTAATTATCAATATTAAAAATACTGATAATTATCTGTATTTAATAATTTTTTCTTCCTAAAACATCTCAACTAATAAAATTTTACTCCATTCATTGTTGAATAATTATCCAGATTTAAATATTCACTAGAATTAAAGAAATTATTGGGAAAAATATCAATGTTAGAAAAAGTTAAAAATAATTTAATAAATTGTTCTTGTTTCTTTGTAATACTCCAACCTTTTCTCTTTTCTCCACTAATTTCTCCCTTTTCCTTTACTAATGAATTAATAATATTTAATAGGAGTATTATTAAAAAGAAACAGCTAATACTACTTAAATTTTTAAATAGACATGACAATTATATTTATTTTTTTTAAATGGATAATTATTCAAATACGGAGGGAGTATTTTTTTTTTCAACATGTAAAGGTTTGTCTGGTATGCTGTATTGGGTATAATAATATAAGCTTATATTATACATTTTGCTCTTATACGTTGATTGGTACTAACTATGTATTATACAAGCTTATATATCATAATCCTCTTATACGTTAAAATGCTATATAACTTAATACAGTATGATAAGACCATACCAAATCTGATTGGCTTTTAACGTATAAGATTACTTTTATTTTTTAATATTTTATTAAAATAAAATAATTCTTAAATAAATAAAAATAGGTAAAAATTTATAAATAAAATTATTTCATAATAAATAAATATTGTTAACAAATAATATATGATATTAATCTAGCTATATATAATAAAAATAAAAAGTAATTATAATGAATAAATATTAATAAAATAAGATAATAATATTAAATAGAAATAAATAATGAAAATAAATAATAAATCATATGTAATATATAAAAGTAAGGATTAATAATAAAAATATTTTGAATTAATATTTATTTTAAAATTTAAATTTAAATAATTATAACTAAAAATAGCAAACATTAAGAATATATAAAGAGTTATTTAATATTTATATAATTGATTGAAATAATAAATAATTATAAATATTGAAATAAATAATAATATTTAAAATAAATTAAATTTTAATTAATAAATATTTACATAAATATGACATTTAAAAATTATATTTAAATCATTAATAAAAAAATTTATTTTATTTAATATTTAATTAAAATATTATAATTATTAAAAAAATATGATAATACTATAAAATATAAATACAATATCTTATATGATATCACACCAATCATTATATAGTATTAAAAGTTTGCTAGACTTTATACTATTATGTCTTATTCTATCATATTTTATTCTATCAGTTACCATTATCCTATTTAGCGTGTCAAATAAGCCCTAAAATTCATTTCTTTTTGGATCCATAAAATATTATTTCTCTCTCATACTAAAAACTATTAAAATATTAACTTTTATGCATAGAAATTGATAAAGAAGTTACGTGATATTATCGGCTTAAAACGGCCGCGGTAATTGTAATTAATTAACTCATTTTTAACAATTATTAAAAGTAGTTTTAATAATAATAATAATAATAACTAATTATTTCTGTTAATTGTTAATAGAACAATGAAGGTGAAGTGTAATTTTTTAGTAAGAATGGGGTAGAATACAATTTAGCCAAACCACAAGAATAATATATGCTATTTAATTTTATGTTTATACACTAGTTTTTCGCCCATCCAATGCACAAAAATTTTACATTTAGAACTTCTGAAAAATTGAAGAAGTAAATATATATTAAAAATTTTATTGCATTATAATATATTAATTTTATATGATTTATTATAAATAATTTAGCAAAACAAATGTCTAATATAATTATCTGTTCAATATTTATAAAATTTCATATTTTAAAAACATATTAAATGCCCAAATAGATTAATGCAATATTATGAGATGGATTATTATATGTTACACATATAGATTATAATTGTAATATCTTGATATTAAAAATATATATTAAATAACCAATAAATAAATTTTTTCATTTCTTTAATTAGAATTTTGAATTGTTTTCATATTATAATCAATTAAATTCAATACTTTCTAAACTAATTAAGTTCATCTAATTAAGCGCATCATATTAGCTTTTGAATTTGTGATGTAGATTAAATTGATATCGGTTGACGATTATATCCAAAAAAAATATTAAATAAGAATAATAAAATTAAATTAATACCCATAATATATATATATATATATATATATATATATATATACATCAATTATATTTTTGTTTTATTTTATTTCATCGGAAGTTAGATTTACTTTAGGCCTATATATTGTTAGCTCTAGAACCCTATGCCCTCATGTATTTTGAATAACAACAAAACTAATTCAAAGAAAATATTTTGAAGAACGATTGATGTTTCTTTGAGTTTCTTATAAGTTTATAACAAGTATCTATCATTTAGCAAGAGTAAGGCTTACTCAAATGAGTATATATATTTCAATATGCATGTGTAAACATGTTATGAGATTTGTTATGAAATAGAAGTGAAATTACATCCTTATTCAAGCATTTGATAACTAACGATGTGAAGAAGTTTTCAACGCTACAAGGAACCAAGTTCATGGACTACAGAAAGTAGCACGGGACATCAGAAAGCACGCTCAAGATGAAGAAATCACAATATGTCCATATGCAACGTGTTAATTAATCATCAATCATCACAATTGCAAAGAATTAATCAGCAAAGAAGATTTGATTGAAGATCAGACATGAGTGGAGCAAAGAATACTACAGGAAAATGAGAGAAATTTGAAATTTTAATTTCAAATTATCAAGTTAAACCCAGTTTCAAACTGGTACGTCATCTCTTCTACCTCATTGATCAACTACCCTGGCTTCATAAAGGAGGAATTCAGAAAGTAAGCTCAGAAGGTAGAAATGTGGTTTCTAAAGGAAGATCAGAAATATCATATTTACAACGACTTCTGGAACCGATGTGACAGTTCTGTCAACTTCTCTTCTAGCTGTTCTTTTCAAGACACAACTAATGTTCAACACGTGTCACTTGAGGAACTGATTTATGGCAACGGTCATAAAGAAAGACAATTATAAAAGGAGATACTAAGCGTGAAGACTGATGAGAAATTTTGAAGATTCAAGAGAGGAAACTCTGTAAAAATCTCTTCACACTTCCTGGAATATTCAATCTTTATCATGTAATCAGTTTTATCCTGAAGTGTAAAGAAAACTTCCTTCTACATTGTTAAGTAGATTTATGCTCCTCCCATGGAAGAGATAGAAGAAGGAAGTCATTTAAGTTTTTCCCAGGAACTTCCATGTATATATTAAGGAAACTTGAGTGCAGGTTAGTTTGAGTGGTAGCTTACAAACCTTTGTATCTTGGATCTGTTAGTGACCAGTCACTACAAAAAAATAGGTAAGTTACGTTGGTTATTTTTGTTAATTACGATGGTTATAACTGCCCTTTTTCATAATAATGGCGGTTTAAGGAACCTCCATAATTACCAGCGCTATTAGGTCAATCACGGTGGTTGTCAACGAACCGCCACAATCAACCATAATAACCACCACTATTATATAGGTAAGTTAGGGCAGTTTAATTAAGGCGGTCCTAAACCGCCACAATTTTCATAATAGTTGAAAAAAATATTATTACAGCGGTTCAAAACCGCCGTAATATTTGCTGAAGCAAGAAAAACAATAGCATCACAGGTACAGTATAATTAAAAATGAATTCATAATTTTACATTCCTCTATAACATAATATTAATCTTGAGATAAATACAATTAGGAAGAAAATGCTATTAATGGGCAAGTCTTAATATCTACTAATGATATAAAAATTCAAGGTAAACTAAGGAAAAGTCAATTGTCTATAATAATAAAGTTGAGCATGTGATAGTTCCTTGTCTTTAGGTTCACAATTAGCTAACGAAGTGCGTCTTGCTTGTGCTAGAGATTTGAAGTTTAGAATCTGAAACAAAAAATCAAAGCCGAAACTTTTAGAATGGAAAACAATAAGAACTAGATAGAAAAATAAATCATTCTCCAATGACATCATTATGTTTTTCTAGAATTCTAGAACTCATCCTAGTATATAATATTTTTTATTCCATAATGACATAAGTAAAGTAAAATACATCCTTGCCATGATAAAATAGTAGCCACTTTGAATAAAATCATTTTTTTCCTTTCTTAGAAACATCAGCAACCAGTGACTTTGAACAACTTACCACAACAACACTAGCATTACAAACTTGTACAGTGAAGCACAAAAACTCAAAAATCTTAATAGAAGGAGCAACAAGTTGAGCACTTGTAGGTTCAGAAATCTAGTTAGTTAGAGCTTTCATTGTATTTCACATGCTCTAGTAAGTCTTTTCAAAGTAATGCACTCACATCATGCAATAAAAGATATACTAAGGACTAAGAAATTTTTCACTCTTTCATGACCTCTCAAATGGCATAATATACTTACAAATGATATTTTGATATCATTACAATGAATTCAGAGTCAAAGCAAATATGGAAGCTAACTCAAACTAACTTTTAGATCAAAACAATCAATCTTCCATAAGATCAAAAAACTTAACAAAATAATTAAAATGTACCTAAGTTAAGGAGGGATTCATGGAAGATTGAATGGCAACAAATTTGGCACACTTGAAGATGCTTTTTGTACTAATTTGAGAGATCTTTAAATGACTACAGTGGAAAAGAATAAATGAATTAGTCTCAATTACAAAACAAAAAAATTGGTGTATGCTAATAAAAAAGAACAAAATATTTTAAAGGCAATAGAACAAGGACATGTAAAAAGAGAACTAATAGAGAAATAGAGAATGAGGACAACAAATATCACATATCCAACCTAGCCTTTTAGCAAGTAGTTATCTAGCAGACAGCAACCAGCAAATTATAATAGTTGCTAACCATAACCAACTTGATCACCCTTTTTAAGATCAATTCAAATAAAATATTATTAATTATCAGATCCCACTGTATCCCAGCCTTAACAATGAGTAAATTGTTATGAGAATTGGAATGACTTTTCGAGCAAACAATAAGCTTGGTGAGGGAAAATTAATCCTTAACAAATAGTTAATTCCCACCCAAAACAAAGTATACCGTATCTGTGTGGATTGCATTGTTCAAGAATGACTTGCAAATTTCCTAAACATATGAAATGCACCATTAAAAGATTATTTCAGAATGAGTCGCATATTTTTCAGCTTAAAGTTTTGTACTAGTTTATGTGTGCATCTTACAGAGCAAACCATGGAAGCCAACATTGTATTAAGTCCTATTTTCCATGCACTTGGATGTGTCTTTATAAATATACCAAGAATTGCGGTCATGATGCTTACACATAAATTGTAAAAGAAGGCCACAATTAGTTCATCAGGGTAAACTTCTCGAGGTTAATCCAAGAATTATAGAATGAGAAAAGCTAACAAAGTGATGATACTGATAAAAGGACAAGCATTAGTATTGTTGAAAAGATATAATTTCCAAGGACTTAACAAAGATACCATATAGATTTTCATGATGATTTTAATATATGTATACCTTTTGGAAGAAAGGATTGTGATGAAATCTTGTCCTCAATACTAGCAAAAATGGGAAATTATAAAACAACAAAAGAGAGTCAAATAAACATATATAGTTTATAAAATGTCACAACATATATTTTTTATATGCTTAGGGTATGGAAAAAATTGAAAGCATCAAACAATATAACAAACAGCATGATCCCCTGTATGTACACAACTTACTAGCTCCAATCAGAATATAATTTGTAAGTCCCCTATCCTATTCTATGAAAAGCCTTGTTTACAGCATTGATCTTTCATGACAAGAAAAAATTAAACCTTCAAAATCAATCAAATAGAAGTCCTAGAACACGAAATTCAAGCACACAAGAAAAGACATGAACCGGAGAAGCATGGTTATACAGATTTTAAACCATAATATGAAAGAATATTTAGATTAATATGCATGCTAGGGACTATCTATATATATATATATATATATATATATTCCTTGTATTAACTATATATATATGATAATAGGTACCTTGTTCTTTGGAATGAACATGCTAAAGCTAGTTTTGACTTCACTAAGCTTGCTCTCTCTGGTGACATCATCAGCTACATAAGATCTCTTGAGCTCTAATATTGTCTCCTGTAAGGATTTAAATTTGAAAGTAATTTGTGTTCTAATGATACATAAGATAAAATTTCAAAAATAGAAAAGGTAAAACATTTCATAGTTTTAATAGATATGAACTCAACATGTGCTTTACTATTTACCAATGCTGAAAAAATAAATTTGAACAAGGTAGCACTGCCCCTGATTCAATAGATTTCCAAGTGGGGTTGATCTTCAGCACCCTTATCCAACTAACCTTAGTTCCTTACTTAAGGACAACTCAACCTAAACAAAATGGCTAGTCAGTTTGAATTTCTCAACCAGACCAACATAGTAAATCTATTTTTTTTTTCAATACTAAGATGATGTTCACTTTTGAGTTTATTCCCAAGAGCGACTTGTTTTCAGCCTAATCCCAGTTAACTAGACCCAAGTCAACAAAATCATTTGCTAAGTTATGTTTATTTGGGTTGATATATATATATATATATATATCAATTAACATTGTGAAAAAATAGGAAAGACACACACGGAACCATCCCAAAGGGACAAGTGATTTTTTATTTAGAATTTTGAAAACTTTCTCCTCATTTGTAGCTTGACATTATGATTCAGTGCAGCAAGTTAGTAATAGGCAGTAATAACATTATACCCTCATGAAAAATGAGTTAAGATATTGCAAAATCAAACCTAATAGAATGTAAGACTACAATCCATAATACTAATAGAATTGGAAGCTAATTCCCTACTTACTAGAGTAGTCATATAGAGGATTCCCTTCTCTAGGAAAATTGAAGCAAATAATCACATATCAATTTCATTGTAAAACATTTTATCAGATCAGGTTCTTCAGCTCTTTTCTAGAGAAGATTACCCTACAGATTTAAATCTCTAAAACTCAAATAAATATACTTAAAGCAACGATAAAAGATTAAAAGATAAAGAAAGTAAAAATGGAAAAAAATTCTACCAGCATAAAATATTTGAATAACACTACAAATGACTTATCATAGACAACAACAACAACCAACAAATGAGATAATACTAGGATCATAGACAACAACAACCACCAACAAATGACATAGTTACCATGTTGCTATCATAAGGGTCACCACCAAAACATTGAGAAAAAACATAACCTTATTCATTTTCTCTACTATTTACGTATATTTTTAAAATCCAAACTTAGGGAAGCAACTATATATTGGACTCATAATCAGTACAACAAAATCAAAAAACCTAGCAGCTATAATTAACAGGGATTGCTCTGCCAAACAAAACTATTTTTAATCCTCACAACAAACAACTAACAACCCAAATAAAGAAAGTATGCAAAGGAGTTCTTAAGAATTGAGAAAGAGCTATTACCTCAGCAAGAACTTCATTTTGGCACTAGACTGCAACTGAACATACTTGATAGTCTCCCCTCCTTTACCAATGATAACACCAACCCTGCTATTCAGTATATGAATCTTCTTGGCCGTGCCCTGATGCCCATATGAGACCAGAGTAGCCGAAGGAGCCATGTATTGAGACTTTGAATCTACATCTTAAGCTACATCACACAATTCAGAAGCAACCAAAATACTAGAGGTAGCAGGTGAAGCAAAAAAAAAGTGTTAGTTTACTGGGGAATCGAAGGCAGAAGGAGGGGCACCGTTGCTGTTATTGGTGCCATTCAGGTCCTGAATCTGTCTCCCAGACTCGATGAGATTCGAATCGAGGAGCCAAATTTGAGCACATCCTTCCAAGATCTTGGCCTTAAGGTCCTGCAGCTGCCCCTGCACCTCAAAGAACGATCCCGACCTCAGTGAGATCTTCCTCACAAGGTGCAGCTCCACTACGTCAAGGTAGTGCGATGGCTTCTCCAGCAGTGCCAGATTCTCCGCTGCACCGGAGAATGAGCACGAATATTGCTCCTTCCTTTCGCTGGAAATCCCCCTTGAAGTAAAACATCGGCACCTTGCGAAGGCACGCCATGAGTGCTTCCCTTGCTCATCCATGACTAACTGCACCCCTCCACCAGTTGAGGAGGAATCATGCCGATCTCCTTGAAGGCGTGGTTGCGGATGTCTTCAAGTGGTGGTAGGATTTGGAGATTGGAGAGGGGTAGCTGTTTGGACGGTTTAGTGTGTCCGCTTTTAAATAGGAAAAATGCATTGTAGTATTGCTTCTCAAGTGCCGTGTTTTTCATTACAATTGTGGCGGTCCACTAAAATGCCATAGTTTGCTATATATTGCGGTGATTTCAATGAACCGCCCTAATTTAACCGCCACAATTTACATAATTTTTTGTAGTGAGTGTGAAATATAGCTTGGAGAAGCTAAGGTAAAACTACTTTCAACGTGACAATAGAGGTTGCTACTGCTCATGATTTGGCTTGGAGAAGTCAGTGTCAAAACTACTTTCAATGTGACAATAAAGGTTGCTACTGCTCACGGTTTGGCTTGGAGAGGCCAGTGTCAAGACTATTTGCAATGTGACTGTAGGAGTGGCTACTGATCACAGATTAGCTTGGAGAGGCTAGTACAACATTATTCGTGTTAGCTTGGAAATGCTAGTATAATACTACTCTTGTTAGCTTGGAGAGGCTAGTACAATACTACTCATGTTAGCTTAGAGAAGCTAGTATAGAACTACTCAATTTGTGACATTAGGTGATTTCTGAAGGTCACAGATAAAAGATTGGGAAGACTAATATAAAAACTATCCATGTGCACTTTCTCAGGTTGAGAAAGTTGTTGTTCGTGGAACCTCAACAATTGTTGAATACTGGACGTAGACAGTTTGGCTGAACCAGTATAAAATCTTTGTGTATCATATTTCTCTATCCGATCTCTTTTGTATTCTGCTGTTTCGCTTTAGTGTTCTATCATACGTTGTTCCTTTACTTGCATTGCTTTGTCATCTTTATTAGTTGTTTCACAGTAAGCTTTAGAAATCTACTTTCTGAAATCAATAACCTTGTTTCTGCTGCATTACAAGTGTTACACTTGATAGTATTTGTTTTAAGTGATTCAGAAAATGCGAGAAGAAGATATGCACGATTCAACCCCCTTTCTCATGTATATTTCCACCTACATATATGTCATAATTGATTATTGGCATTAAGAAATACAATAATTGAAATAAAAAATAATATGTAATATAAGTCATCGTTGGAATGAATTCTCCAACAAATGCCGTTTTTATTTTTCTAATATAAAAATTATAACAAAAAGGGTTTAAACATACAAAATACAAACAATTAAAAAAAATAAAACTCAACACATGAATCAACGGATTCTTTTCACAAACCAAATATTCAATTTTCCCCATGACTAAAGTGCTGAGTGATTAAAAATAAATAAAACTTTAATGAAAAGAATAAAACATATATAGAAAATGTAGAATAAGATCATAAAAAAGATAATGAAATAAAATATTAAGGGGATTGCTCACCTACAGTTATTGGTCTATGCAGTTTATGCAGTTGACTACAACATCCAATAAAAAGTTGATAGCCGGTTGGTGGGTTCAGTTATTTTTAAAATGAAAGAAATACAAATGACTAGTTTACCTTTTCTTCAATTTCCCATCCCAGTCAACCCCTCATTCCTCCCTCCTTTCAATCTTGTCTTTCTCCCTCGATGGTTCTGTCTTCTTTATCAACCTTTGCACCAAAGGACTATTTATGCTTGTAGTACCACCAGCTGCACAAATTTTTTTTTTAAAGAAAACACATGCATAACACAACAAAAGAAGACACAGAGAAATACAACCATCATTCCATTGAGTTTAATTCCTAGAAAGGAACAATCTTGATAAGGTTCATGAAACTGGATATGTGAGAAGGATGAAATTTTCTAATTTTGTTGTTATCTTTTAAGATCTTGTTGGTGCCTTCAATGGTATATGAGCCCAAGTCCTTTTTGCTTGGCCTAGTTTTTGCCATGTATGAAGGTCCTTCAAGTTTTGTTTAAAGGGATGATGAAAATAGGGGTTGTGGATTGTTCAAGGCTTGAAGCTTCAACAATGGAGATAATGGTTGAATTTTTTTTTCAATCGGAGTCCTCATTTTTCATTTGTGTGTGTGTGTATATGTTTTTTTTTGTCAAATAGAAACAGAGGACCCCTAAGGGTTTATTTTCACTTTCATGAAGAAGAAGATGAGGAGGCATGACAGTGGAGAGTGTAGCCACTGTCCTATGAGAGAGAAACAGTACAGAAGGGAGGAAGCCATTGTCCTGTGAGTGAGAGAGAAATAGTGTTGGACAAGCATTGATACGGGTAAACACATAATTTACATTTTTTTCATTTTAAAAATAATACGATCCATATGTCAACTTTCTATTAGATGTTGTGGCCAAATGCACAAATTGCATGGACCAACAACTGTAGGTGAGCAATCCCCAAATATTAATGGCTTTGTTTCAGTATTCATGGGTATTGGTACTATTTGACTAATTAATGATTGTGATTTGATAGATTTCAAAAAACTAAGGTTAGTGATACATATAACTCATTTTTAGTTATAAATAATTAAGATGTACCAATATCTTTGAATTTTACAGGATACTAAAAAAAATCATACAAATTTATATATGCAAACAAATTTATACAAAATCGAAATCATACTTGAGCTCCAACTCCCAAAATTGTTTACCAAATATTTTCAAGGAAAGAAAAATTGAACATGAGAAATAACTTCACGTTAAAAATGATGACTTGTTTATTACTGTTAGTCAAAAAGATGGGGAAGAAATTTACACTTCCTTTATCTTGCTCCACTGAAAAATGCAGTTGGGGCAATGAAATTGCATTTAATGCAAAGCGTGGGATGGCTCTATAAATAGAGACCAGAATCACAATTACCATCATCCTAAAGTGAAAGCATTCCAGGCTTTGGCAGTAGTAGAAGAGGCAATGTAAGCTTTTTATGGTGAGAGAAAAATGGTGTATGTAAAAATATTCAATAGTATAATGTGAATATACACTAGAAGTTTTTGGTATATTCTATGGATTTCTGTAATACTATAAATTATAGTAGAAGAGAGTCTCATTCAAAATACATTATATTGTAATTAATCTTTAAATATAGTGAAATATTTTTCTGAGTTTGGCCCATGGTTTTTCCCTCAAAATTACAAGAGGGTTTTTCCACATTAAAATTTAGTGTGCAATTCTCTTGATTTATTTTGATGGTGTAAATAGTGATAAATGGGTCCCATTGTAAAGTACTATTTCATGCGCTTTATTTATCCATTACTTTTTATAAATTTGGGTACGCTTCCGCTCACATCCATAAAGTGTTCATTATACTTGGAGTGTACCCAACTCTGATATATTCCCTAACAAGTGATATTAGAGCTACTTGGTTTTAGATCCAAGAAGTCAGTGCCAATATTTGAAGTAGGGAAATTTGACAGGTTTAACGACTTCAGGCTATGGAAACTGAAACTGCAGGCATTGCTTAATCAACAAGGTCTTGCAATGGTGTTGGAGGGCAAAGAAAAGTTGCTAGGGTTATTTCTTGATGACAAGAAGGAGGAGACAATGGCCAAAGTATAGAGTAAAATACAATTGAGTTTTGTAGGCAATGTTCTATGAGAGGTTATGGAAGAAAAGACTGTTGATTCATTATGGAAGGCCTTGAAAGAGAAATATTTCGTAAAGACCTTGTCCAACAAGCTTTATTAGAGGAAGTGACTGTACACGTCTAAATATTCAAAAGGAAAATCAATGCAAGAGCATATAGACGACTTCAACAGGATGATCTTCGATGTTGGAGCAGCTGGAGTTAAAGTTGAAGATGTTGATCAAGCCATGATCTTGTTGACTTCACTACTTCCGTCTTATGATAACTTTTGTGATACCATACTTAATGGTAGATTTGATATCTCAGTTAAAAATGTCAAAGAATCATTGATGATAAAGGAATATTCGAAGTTAGTATGCGGAGTCAATACCCAAGGTCCTGTAGATGGGTCGTTCATGATGAGAAAACGTAGTCAAAAGCAAGAGAAGATCAAAGTTCAAAAAGCACATGCATGTAAAGTGCTTTTATTGCCACCAGACGAGACAGACCAGAAGAAATTTCCTAGAGAGAAAGAAGAAATCAAGAAATTATACCAATGTAACAATTGAAAGTTCTGAGGATAGTGATACTGATGCTAGTTTGACCTTGAAAGTATTCACAGGTGATATATATGGGAAATGAGTGGATCTAGATTCTGGCACATTCTTTCACATAACACCTAATCAAAGCTTTTTCTCATTGTATGAAAAGCGGGAAAGAAAAGTCAACTTGGGAGATAATAGAATAATTTCAATTATAATTAAAGGAGAAGTGTAAGTAAATTTGGGTAAGTAAATTTGGGTTATAGTACTAAAAGGATGTTTCAAGCATGTGGCATATTCCAGAACTGGGTAGAAACATGATTTCATTAAGTGCCCTTGACCATCGGGGGTAGAAGTTCACAGGAGAAGATGGATTCTTGAAAGTGATAAAAGTTCAATGATGGTATTGAAAGGAAAGCTGCAGGGTGAGAGCTATCTATTTGGGAAGCACAGTCGATGGAACTGTTGTTGTTCTATGCTTCAAAAGAAATGATGATGCTAACGATTATGGCACATGTGACTTGGTCATATAAGTGAGAAAGGAATGACCATACTTTCTGGTAGAGGCTTGCTGAAAGGCCTAAAGAATTGCAAACTTGACTTTTGTGAAAGCTATGTATTTGGAAAGCAGAAATAGTTGAAGTTCAACTCTGGCAAATACAACAATAAAGGGATATTAGAATATGTCCACTTAGATGTTTGGGGTCCAGCCCCTATTAACTCCTTAGAATGGAGCTCGCTATTTTATTACTCTGATAGATGATTATTCCATGAAGGTCTAGATTTATTTCTTGAACAAAAAAGAAAAGGTGTTCGACAAATTCAAGCAATGGAAAGCTATGAGAAGCAAACCGGGTGATCAGTCAAGACTGAGAACTGATAATGACAGAGAATTTTACAGTAAAGAATTTGTGGAGTTCTACAGAAATGCTGGTATAGTGAAGCACCATACTATACCAAGAACATCACAACAAAATGGAGTTGCAGAACGGATGAATAGAACATTTCTGGAGCGTACAAGATACATGCGAATCAATGCTACACTTCGTAAATTATTTTGGGCTGAAGCGATCAATACAGTTGTATACCTGATAAATAGATCTCTATCAACTGCTATTGATTTGAAGATTCCATAAGAGGTATGGTCCCGTCGACTTGTAAATTATTTTGATTTGAAGATATTTGGTTGTCCTGTTTATGCCCATGTGAGTGAAGTAAACATGAGATGAGGGTAAGAAGGTGTATATTTCTAAGGTATGCATGAGGGGTGAAAGGTTACAAATTGTGGTGTACAGAAAAGGAAAGTTCATCCAAAATAATTGTCAATAGAAATGTCACTTTTGATGAGGCGGCAATGCTAAATCAGAAGAATGAGTCAAACTTAGATGAGGTAGAGACAGATCATAGTGCTAAAAAGCAGGTGGAGCTATAAATTAACTATGGGAAGATGAAGCAAGAAGATCAGCCAAGTACTTCAGGGATTGCTCAAGCTGAAGTAGAACAACAAGATGAACCTAACTATGAGAATGAAGGTAACGAAACCAGAGAAGTAGGGCCATATAATATTGCTACTGGCAGAGAAAGGCAAGAAATTCAGAAACCAAAAAGATATCAGGATTCTGTTACCCGTGCACTTGACTAATTAGAAACAGATCCTATAGCCTTTGCCTTGGCTATGGTGGATGGTGTTCTTGGAGATGAATCATGTACCTACCGTGATGCAATAGAAAGTAAGGATTCGAAGCAGTGGCTACTAGTAATGAATGAGGAGATTGAATCTCTTCAAAAAAATCAGACGTAGGAGCTGGTACAACTTTAAAAGGGAAAAGAGTAGTTGGCTGCAAATGGGTCTACAGAAGAAAATAAGGAATAAGGGAATTGAGACCCTAAGGTTCAAGGCGAGACCTTTGCAAAGGGTTATACTCAGAAGGAGAGTGTTGACTTCCATGACGTATTCTCTCCTATGGTGAAGCATAACTCTATTCGGATCCTATTAGCTATTTTGTGTACGTTTGACTTAGAGCTAAATAGCTTAATATGAAGACAACATTCTTACATGGTGAACTAGATGAGTAAATCTACATGAGTCGATTAGAGGGGTTCATAACTTCTAGTAAGGAGGATCATGTTTGTCTATTAAAGAAGTCATTGTACGGCATAAAGCAATCCCCAAAACAGTGGTATAAAAGGTTTGATATATTTATGATTGATAACTGGATATACTAGAAACCAATATGATAATTGCATTTGCTCTAAGGAGCTTCTAGATAGTTTGTGAATTTATCTGTTATTGTATATAAATGATATGCTAATTGCAGCTTGCAATAAGGCTAAAATTAGGTATAGCAAGAAAAATTCTTGGAATAGAGATTCTTAGGGAGAAACATGGTGTTGTGCTTTACGCAACAAAATTATATTATGAAAGTGCTACAATGCTTCAATATGGATTGGTCTAAACCAGTTGACTCTCCACTAGTTGCACATTTTAAGTTATCTTTGAAGGAATGTTCGAGAATTGAAGAGAAGGTAGAGCACATGTCTTGTATACCTTATTCTAGTGCAGTTGGCAATCTCATGTATGCTATGGGGTGCACTAGACTGGATTTTTCATATGCAATAAGTATGGTCAGCAGATTTATGAACAAACCTGGAAAGACATATTGGGAAGCTGTGAAATGGATTATACAGTACCTAAGATGTTCTACTAATGTTTGCTTGGTGTTTGAAGGTTAGAAGAATCATGGAGTTGTGGGTTATGTAGATTCTAATTATACGGGTGACTTGAATAAAAGGAGGTCATTGACAGGCCATATCTTTATAGTCTTTGGATGACCTATTAGCTGGAAGGTGACATTGCAATCTACAATGGCATTGTCAATTACTGAAGCTAAGCATATGGCCTTAACTGAGGTTATTAAAGAGAGCATTTAAGTGCATGATCTTTTGGATAGTTTTGGATTAAATCAACATGTACCAATTGTACACTATAATAGTCAAAGCGTTATTCATTTGGCCAAAAAACCAGTTTATCATGAAAAGACAAAACACATTAGTGTCAGACTTCATTTTGTTAGAAAAAATATCAACAATGGTACAGTTGCACTTTAGAAGATAGCTATAGCAGAAAACCCAGCAAACATGATGAAAAAATTGATGCCAATTGACAAGTTCAAGCATTTTCTGGATTTGATCAATATTTGTAAAACTGCAAAAGTTAAAGACTACTGCATAATGTAAACTAAGGTGGAGAATTCTCATAAACGATGACTTGTTTTTTGCTCTTAGTCAAAAAGGCGAGGAAGAAATTTACACCCTCTTTGTTTAGCTCTATTGAAAATGCAAGAGGATTTTTCTGAGTTTGGCCCGTGATTTTTCCTTCAAAATTACAAGAGGGTTTTTCACATTAAAATTTGGTGTGCGGTTCTCTTGATTTATTTTATTGGTGTGAATAATGATAAACGAATCCCATTGTAAAGTACTATTTCACGTGCTTTGTTTATCTGTTATTCTCCATAAATTTGGGTATGCTTCCGCTTACATTCATAAAGTGTTCATTACACTTGGGATGTACCTAACTCTGATACATTCCCTACCACTTCAAACCTTAGAACTTGAACTTGCATGAAATATATTTAGATAAATTACACTCACCTCCCCTAAAGTTTGTGAAAATATAACTCACACCCCTTCTAGTTGTCCAACCTACACTCATACCCCATCTGTTTGTCAAATTTTAAGTCTTTATACATGTTACGCTCACACCCCTTATTAACAAAGCACTGCTAGTAAACTTAACAGAATGACATTTTTGTGATATTAATTGTTCTTAATTAATAAAATTATAAAAGTGCCCTTACTCATTCTCTTGTTGTTGTCGAGCAAGTGCGAAAGATAAGATTTAGGTTTTTTTCATAATTAATGGAGAGAATGAATAATGGTATTTTTATAATTTTATTAATTAAGAACATTTAATATCAAAAAATTTCATTCTATTAAGTTTATTAATGGTGCTATGTTAGTGAGGAATATGGTTGTAATATAAATACTGAAGATTTGACAAGTAGAGGGGGTGTGAGTATAGGTTGAACAACTAGAATAGGTGTGAGTTGCATTTCCACAAATCTCAGGAAAGGTGAGTGTAATTTACCCAATACATTTTGCAAGATATAATAAAATTAAAACTTTCATTTCAATAAACAATTAAAATTTATTATGACGTAAAATTATGTAAAATATATATAAAAGGGATTAGTCAAAATTATAATTGTAATTACATTATACTAGAGTGGTTTCTATTGCAATTAATCAATATCATAAATTTAATCTTTAATAATTTTAAATTTGATGAAAATCAATAATTAATAAGCAATTTCTTAAATTAAATCAAATATTAGTTTTGAATATTCACATTGAAATCAAGACCTAAGATTTTTGAGAGAATCATTTAAAATATCATTATTAATAGTTCCAATTGCCAAGGCGGGAAAAAGGTTCCTACCACTAACTGCAAGAGACAAGTTACAGAATAAAAAATATTTAGTGTATAATAAAATTGCACAACAAATGCACACTACACATCTTATCACTATTAGATGTGATGTGTGATCCCCATTCATTCCACTCACTCATTATATCCAATGATAATAAAGTGTGTGATGTGTATTTATTGTGCAATTTTATTATATACTAATCATTACCCTTAAGGAATACATCCAAAACTACAAGCCTTTTGTTATCCTTCTTTTAGATACCCATACAAGTTTTGTTTCTATTACAAACTTTTGGACTCGTTTGGGTTGCTTTGTGATTGGCATAGAAGAAACAAGTGGATAGTCTCATGGTATTTGTGTTCTAACCAATGCCCCAACTATTAGTTGCACTATCCTTGATTCTATGTGCCGAGTGCTTACTTTTAGGGTTAGTTATAGTGAGTTGAAGTGGACTTGCTTTGCAGTCTATGCTAGCACCATCTTGACTAAAAGGGTGTTGTTGCAGGATCATTTTCGTGAGGTGCGTAGTAGTGTGGAGACCCCTTGGTTGATTACTAGAGACTTTGATGACATCTTGAGTATTGGGGAAGTGGAAGGAGATCCTTCCTGCCCAAATCAGACTCAGCCCTTCTCAGACAACTTGGGAAACTGCTTTCTTATTGATCTTGGTATGGTGGTTGGGAGTTTCACTTAGCATTGTAGTAAACAGGGCCAATGTAGCTTATCTACACTTTTAGATAATGCAGTGGTTGACTTTGAATGGCGCATTCTCTTTCTTGAGGTTGTAGTTAAGTTATTCCTATTGCTTTATTCGGACTAGCTATCATCTGCTTATGATTTGATTAGGAGGTTTAATGAAAGATGAGAGGAGTAAATCCTTTCGTTTTGAAGTTGCCTAGACCTATCACCCAGATTATCATGTTGTCACGGGCAGTGCTTGGTAGAATAATGATGATAGTATGGAAGGAAAACTCCATTAGGTTAGAGATGACTCCTTACTTTTGCAATAAGAAAATCTTTGGCAATATCATTCGCAGAAAGCATCTTATTGAAGCCCAGATTGCTGGGGCCCAGAAAAAACTCCATTAGTTGTACATTTTAAGTTATCTTCGAAGGAATGTCTGAGAACTAGAGAGGAAGTGGAGCACATGTCTCGTATACATTATTCTAGTGCGGTTGGCAGTCTCAAGTATGCCATGGTGTGCACCCAGACCGGATCTTTCACATGTGGTAAGTGTGGTAAGCAAATTTATGAACAAACCTAGAAAGACACATTGGGAAGCTATGAAATGGATCATGCAGTACTTGAGAGGTTCTACTGATGTTTGTTTTGTGTTTGAAGGTCAGAAAAATCATGGAGTTGTGGGTTATGTAGATTCTGATTATGTAGGTGACTTGGATAAAAGGAGGTAATTGACAGGCTATATCTTTACAGTCTTTAGATGTATTATTAATTAGAAGGAAACATTGCAATCTACAGTGACATTGTCAACTAGTGAAGTTGAGTATATGGAGTTAACTGAGATTGTTAAAGAGAGCATTTAGGTGCATGGTCTTTTGAATAGTTTTGGGTTTGAATCAACACGTACCAATCGTATACTATGATAGTCAAAGTGCTATTTCATTTGGCAAAAAACCCCGCTTATCATGAAAGGACAAAGTACATTAATGTTAGATTTCATTTTGTTAGAGAAAATATCAACAATGGCACGGTTGCAGTTTAGAAGATAGCTATAGCTAAAACCCACCAGACATGATGACAAAATTGTTGCCAATTGACAAGTTTAAGCATTGTTTGGATCTGGTCAATATTTGCATAAGTTAAAGGTTGTTGCAAAATGGAAGCCAAGGTGGAGAATTGTTAGAAATGATGACTTGTTTTTGCTCTTAGTCAAAAAGACGAGGAAGAAATTTACACCCCTTTTGTTTAGCTCTATCTAAAATGCAATTAGGGCAATGAAATTGCATTTAATTCAAAGGGTGGGATGCCTCTATAAATAGAGACTAGAACCATGGTTACTATCATCCTAAGCTGAAAGCATTTCAGGCTTTGACAGTAGTAGAAGAAGTGTAAGCTTTTTATAGTGAGGGAAAAAATAGAGTGTGAATGGAAGAAAATTCCAAGAGTATAGTGTGAGTATACACTGGTAGTTTTGGGTATATTCTCTAGATCTTTACAATACTATAAATTAGTAGAAGAGAGTCTGACTAGGGATACACTATATTGTAATTACTCTTTAAATATGGTGAAATATTTTTTGGAGTTTGGCCTGTGATTTTTTCCTCAAAATTACAGAAGGATTTTTCCATGTTAAAATTTTGTGTGTGGTTCTCTTGATTTATTTTGATAGTGTGAATAGTGATAAGCTGATCCCATTGTAAAGAACTATTTCACGTGTTATATTTGTCTGTTACTCTCTATAAATTTAGGTATGCTTTCACTCACATCCATAAAGTGTTCATTATACTTAGGGTGTACTTAACTTTGATATATTCCCTAACACTTCAAACCTTAGAACTTGAACTTGCATGAAATACTTGGTTAAATTACACTCATCTCCCCTAGGATTTGTGGAAATGCAACTTACACCCTCTCTAGTTGTCCAACCTACATTCACACCCCTTTTACTTATTAAATTTTAATTATTTATATTATACTCACACCCCTCATTAACAGAACATTGTTAGTAAACTTAACAAAATGATATTTTTGTGATATTAACTTATCTTACCTAATAAAATTATAAAGTACCCTTACCCACTTATTTTGTGAATTTCAACAACCAAAATTAGTTATTTTAGTGTCTAAAATTGTACAAAATGAATTACTTTATAACTTATAATAGAGATTACTCATTTTGTGAATTTAACCACTAAAATTAGTTATTTTAAACTCTATTTCACTCCAAATGATATATACATCATTTAACATCATGTTAATAGGTCAATGTGTAATTCTATTAGTGTTTAAAGAATTGCATACATATAGAGGGACCAATGTGTCCTATTATTAAAATCTTGAGGGAATGCGGGTTTAATTTTAATTTTTGATGGATTAAATAGTCTTACAAAATTTTCTTGAAGACTACATGAGTTATTTACTATTTAAAATATTATTATTAATAGTTCCAACTGCCAACATGGGAAAAAAATTCCTATCGTAAGTATAAGAGACAAGTTAGGGAATGTTGTGAAATGGCGGACCCAAAAGGTATTAACAATAGTGCAAGATAAATATGTGAAAGTATAAAATAAAGATGACACAAGAATTAATGTGGTTCGGTTTAAAGCCTACATCCACGAGCAAATGTTGTGAAATGGTAAGCCTAAAGGTATTAACAATAGTGCAAGATAAATATGTGGAAGCGTAAAATAAAAATGACACAAAAATTAATGTGGTTCGGCTTAAAACCTACATCCACGGACAAATGCGACAAACAAATATTTTACTATAAAAATATAATGCAAATACAAAAGGTGGACACACTTCACCCAACCCAAATTCCAAATACACCCAAAATACCTACCAATATTTTTTCTACTGTGTATACTCTCAACTTGTAATGCCCCGTTTTTCTCTAAACTTTTAAATGACCAAAATCTTTTGAGGTCATTTTACAAACTATGAGGACGACCGGCCTCGGCCATCCTCACAAGGCTTTTATGATATATGAGGGGGATTATATGTTTATGAATGTTAACAAGTTAGAAAAATCTCATTTCTGAGGTTTCTGTGCACAAATGACCAAAATACCCCTAACTTGATTTAAGACAGTTTTAAGTTTTGACTCCGACCCGGACTCGTCCCGGAGATCAAAAATGATGTTTTAAGGCATGAACTATGTTGGTTTAAGTCCCGGAGGTCCCGGGCAACTTTTGGTAAAAATTACGATTTTACCCCCGCTTAGTGCATTTTAAGTCTAACGAGTTACTTAACTCAAACCTAAGCAATATTAGGCTCTAATGAAAGGTTAATTAATTTCCTTAATTAATCTAGAGCTAAAATAATTATTTAAGGTTGATTATAACCTAAAATTGCTTAAGGAAATTTACAACTCAATTCTAATTCTTTTCTTTCTTTAAAGAAAAAACAACTATGAATAGTATTTTCATTATTCATATTTCCTTTCCCAAGAATGCTTTCTCTTCCAAGAAAATTTGTCATACATCAATCAATGGTCATAAGAGTTTGACTCCATCAATCCTACCATAGTCTCTTAGTCCAAGGTATTAAGGTCCTAATTACCTAATTAGTTCACCTAAACACTTGGTTACACAACCTTAATTAGTGACCTAACCTTGTTTATTCCTAAACACTCCATTAGTACATGATTAAATTGAATGAAATCTTCCCTCCCTTGGCCCTATAATGATCAGCCACTTTCCCCCCAAAATTTCAAAAGAATGATATTTTATGTAGTCAATCACATTGTCCATCAAAGCCACCCTAAGACCTAAAACCTATGACACCATGAATGACAACACAAGAGATATTTTTCCTCATTCTTCCTCAAGAAGTTTCGGCCACTTCTTCCTTCTCTCCACTTCTTCATGATTCATTTGTCTATAAATACACAACACCACACAACTTCACTCCTTTGCTTACTTCTTGCAAAATCACTAAAAGTGTCAAGCTTTCTTACTTCCTTTCTCTCAAGCTTCCAAGAGTTCTTCAAGCTCAAGTTCTTCCTCTCCTTTTCAAAAACCACAAGGTAGGGAACCTTTCTAAATATGTCTTTGATTTCTATGTTGAATCTTGTTGGGAAATGGTGAAAGGTGGAACCTCCATGTTGTTTTTCATTTTCGATTTCTTCCTTTTCTTTTCTTTGATTTTCGGCCTCAAGGCCTTGAGCATGATAGCTTGATTATGAGTGCTCTCTAGAGGTGACTATGAGTTTATCTCACATGAGACCTCTAAAGCTTGAGTTTTTTTCTTGAGAAAAGTTTCATCTTTTACAAGTTTAGTTGAACTTGAGGTTATGTTTCTCTTGAACATTTGGAACTTTCCCTTTTCTTTTCTAATGTTACGGCCATGAGGGCCTAAACCCATGAGAAAAATGAAAGCTTGATGATGAGGTTGTCATGATGGTGCTTGTCACTCAACAACCTCTAAAGCTTGAATTTTTATGGAAAGTTACATCCTTTTTTCAAGTTTGAGAAAGAAAGGAGTTTATGTCTCTTGAACTCTTTTGGACTTCACTTTTTCCTTCCATGTTTTCGGCCATGTAGGCTTCTAAGACTTGGAAAAATGAAAGCTTGATGATGAGTGTTTCATGTTGATGCTAGTCACATGAACAAACTCTAAAGCTTGAAACTTTGATCTTAAACCAAGCATGGTTTCGGTTTTGCTTTCTTCTCTAGCATAAACTTTATTTTAAATGTTGGTTTTAAGGAAGCTATGTACGCAATGATGAGGACTTAGGATGTTGATGTCTTATAACATCAAGATCTTGGTCCCTAGAGTTTAAAAATGGTTCATTCTCCATGATGGGGATTCGGCCACTTCCAAGTTCTTTAAGGTTATGATTTATTTTGAGTATTCTAGCACTAGTAGTTTCCTTTTCTTGTAAGGATGAGGTTTGGGTTGGAACTATGTTCCTTTTTAAAGTCTTGCAAGAGCTCTAGACAAGATCTAAAAGTAACTTGCATCCACGTTTATTTTATGCTTTGCATAGCACGTTCATTTTCTATGCTATCACTAAACCCCAAGATAAGGAATGAACTTGCATAATGCATGTTTAAATTCCAAGCTTTGCATTTCATGTTATATTTCAAGTCATCACTAAACTCAAAGATTAATAATGAAGGTGCATCTCATATTTATTTTGAACTATCACTTTACTTTCTAATGGACTATAAAAATGGAATGCATAGCACGTTTACTTTTATGTTATCACCTAAATGACTAGAGCTCAAAGACTTGCCCATTTCATCTTGAGAAAAGTTAAATCAAGAAGGTATCTTCTTGAAATGCATTCGGCCATGTGATGATGAAAGCTCTAGGATGAGTTTTTCATTAGTTACAAGAGCCTATAGTTTATGTTTTAAGTTTTTCCTAAACATAAGTGACATTTCAAAAGTATTTTTGAGTATGTTCTTATATTTAGGATTTCAACCATGAGTAAAATTAAGGAGTTGCTGCCCCATGTATTTTATGAAAGTTCTTGACAAGTTAAATTGATTTCCAAGGTATTTTTGAAGTCTTAAAATTGTTCCAAGAGAAACTAGTTACCTATGTACATGAAAAAGGAAGTTTACACATGATTTGATGACTTTGAGGTTTTGGTTCTGCCTTACTCATTTCCAGCACCTTAAATCATGTTTTGGGTGGTCTAAATATGTTTAAATACCTTGCCAAGTATATGCTAATTGTGCTAGACATTTTAGAGGATGTTTAGTTACTTAAATTGCTTGAAATGTGAATTCTAGAACCCCATAGGCACAGAAAATATGAATTCTGTCCAGCATTATTAACATCCATGGAATCACATTATATGATGTCTAGATCAATGAGAGTGACTCATAATTCGCTTAGGTATTAATTGTTGCATCATAGAAAAAATCGGATGTGAGAAAGGGTTTAAAACGCATCTTTTAGAACACCGTAATTCATCCTAGTTTAGCTTGCTGCCAATGCTGTCCAGCCATGATTAATTAGGTTTTAGGACTTAATAAATTATGGTAATGAGGTTAATCAATCCCTTAGAGGTATAAGAAAATAATTTGGAAGTTTGAGGTTACCCGATTAGGGGTTTTCACTCTTAAGGGAAAGGTTTAAGCATTACTCTATGAGTGATGAATTGGTGTTTATCTCATGACTTATATGATGCCATGTGAACTATTATTCCTAAATGATAGTTTTATTGTATGTGATTGTTCTTCAAGAACTTAGAGATGCCTATGTTGTAATCGTTGATACTTGACATGTATGAACTAAGTGGCTTCTCAATAAACATGCTAAGACTTAAGGTGACTTAAAGTATGAGAAAATGATCCTTGAACCACCAAGTTAAGGGTGGGGATAAGGTGATTCTAGCCCCCTAGACTCGTACTTTAAGTCGGGACCTTTAACTTATCAAAAGGGATAAGTCCATGTGCTAGTGACGACTAGCAAGGTATGAGCTCATAACCTAGAATTTTCTCCACAGGGAGATCAGTTAGGGTGGCCCTAGGAAAATAATGATGATGTTTTAATGTCACCTCAAGTAACCAAGATATGTACCATATACCATGTTCCATGAACTATGATTCTATGCACCATGATTATATGAGTTTATGTGCTATGCCCCATGATATAAGAAACCATGAATTTATGAGTTTATGTACTATGCCCCATGATATAGGAAGCATGAAGTTATGAGTTTATGTGCTATGACCCATGATATAGGAAACCATGATTTATGATTAATGTACCATGACTTATGATCCATGTTTCATGACTTATAGACTATGTAACCAAGAGATTTTCATAATTAAAAGGAACGGGCCTCAGAGGTTAACGTTTGCGAACTTCATAAATGAACTATTATATGCCCACGTTTTTACTAAGAAACTGAGGTCCCTGGAGACGTATATGATGACACTTAGATATGACGAAAAACCCTACTGAGTTTCTTTAGTAAGAAATCTCACTCCCTTTATCTCTTTCCTTCCATTACGTCTCTATATTCAGATGGCGACGTTCGTACTTTACGTTGAGACACTGATAAAGGAATTTTTAGGCATCTATTATTGTTTCATATTTGGCCTAATTTGCTTCTATATGTGTTTAATTCTGACAATTTAATTGAGTTTTGCATTATTGGGCCTCATTGGATTTAATTGTTGAAATTTGGCTAATTCCGAATTTTACACTCACTATGACCTTTCTGTATTGGACAGATCATTTTGGGCTCTAGAAATACCGGATTTGGGTGATCTTGGTGGTCCTGAAAGCTGAGACCGAGATGCATAATTTTGGGTTTCACAGGCTTCATCAAATTCGGTCCGTTTCAAGGCTTAATTGGGCTTCCAAGTTCTGGAGCAAATGCTTAGGCGGGTCCAAGACCTTTCCTCACATAATTGGGCATATCTCACTCATTTCTAGTCCAATTGAGGCATATAATATGTCTCTGGAAAGATTATCCAGAGAGGATTATCTTATCTAGATCAGATTTCGAAAATCTAGATAAGATAAGGTTAGTGATAAGAGGAAATTCGGGTATAGCCATTGGATTGCCTATAAATTTCAGTTTCCTTTGTAATTCTGATATCAATAAACAAAAAAGAACCAGAAACTTGTATTTTCGTTTCTCCTTTCAAACTCAAAGTGTTCATATAGAGAGCTTGCCAATGGAGATGTCCATGGAAGGCTAAACTCCTTTCAATCCCTGACATCATAGATAATCGGTTTGAATTCGGAGTTCCTGTTGTGTAAATCTTATCTTTGTATGTATGCTTTCCTTTTATGAATTTCGATTATGGATTTGGTTATTGAACATGATCATGTTTGAATTATATCTGATTAGATATAGAACTGAATTCGTTATTGAAATTGAAGTAAAGGTTGAATTACCGATCGGTTGATCAGATTAATTCGAGCGCACGTAATTTGACATTCATTTGAATTGCGATTGTGATTTAAGGATTGTTGGGTGAAAACTATATGATTATATAGTTGATTCGGATTAACACAGTAGCATCCAAATTTAACTCTTATGAACTGTGATGAATTCTGCCAAATGATCATGATGTGCAGGATTGATTCTTTGATCAAGTGAGTTTCTGTTTCTATTTACATTCGTAATCCTTTCATTTCACTCTATTTTGTTCTAAAATTCACAAACCCCGCCTTTTAGTGTTATTAGTATTCTGGATCGATAACATAACTGATGTGTCCTAAGGAAGAATGACCTGAGTCTGCTTATACTACAAATAAGGGGATTTAGACTATTTTGATAGTGGACGCGATAGTTCATATCAAAATTTGGCGCCGTTGCCGGGGATTGCATATTATGTTATATGATCTTGTTATATAGGTGTGTTTTAAATAATTCTGTACATATTTACATACGTATTACACTATTGATCTTTGTTGCTTTTTTTTTTTTAGTTACTGCAGAAAATACAAGTATTTTTCGACTTACTCATTTTACCTCAAAAAAAATCCAAAAAATCAAAAAAAAAAAAAGTAATACACTCAAGATAACTATTAGAGTAATTGTCTTGCTATGCTTATTTTTTCGAAATTCCTTCGTTTAGACCACTTTTTTATTTTTTTATTATTTTCACTATTTTTAAAAATGAAAAAAATTGGTCAGATTGCTTCCCTAGTATTTTAGAGTACTTCTGTGGTGTTATTTATTTTTTTTAAAATTAATTGATAGGACTTTTCAATTTCTATTCCATTTGTGATATATAGGCTATTACGAGATGTGTTCTGAATTCTATTGTGCTTTCTGTGTTTGTGTGTGCATGACAAGGTCTGATCCTGGTGAATTGTATGAACATGATCCTGAAATAGATAGAACTTTTCATAGATTAAATAGAGTGAATAGGAATTTGGTTTTTCATAGTGCTGCTGGTAGTAATCAAGGAGTTGATTTAAGTGATTACGCAAGTGATTACGCATCGATATTAGTGTTCTTGTGTGCGAAATTAGTATTGATAACATGGCTAATAGAACTTTGAAAGAATTGGCTGCACGATGTTGCATATCAACCTTTGTGTATTCAATATCACGAGTTAGAGGTGCCATTTGAACTTAAGTGCGGTCTAATCCATTTCTTTGCCCAAGTTTCATGGTCTTGCAGAGAGGATCTAATAAGCATCTTAAGCAATTTCATGTTGTATGCTCCACCATGCGACCTCAAGGAGGGCCTGAAGAGCATACAAAGTTGAAAGCATTTCCTTTCTCTCTAGATCTTTGAAGCAAAGGATTGGTTGTATTACCTTCATCCAGGTTCTGTTACTACATGGCAAGAAATGAAGAGATTGTTCTTAGAGAAGTTCTTCCTGCATCGAACAACATCTATCCGAAAAAGACATTTGTGGCATCAGGCGAGTTCTGCAGGGAGACATTATATGAGTCTTGGGAGAGATTCAAAAAGTTGTGTGCAACATGTCCTCACCACCAGATTAATGAGCGACTTCTCATCAATATTTCTATGAAGGGCTGATTCAAAATGATAGAAATATGATTGATGCAGCAAGTGGTGGAGCATTGATGGACAAGACACCTGCAGAAGCCAGAACTTTAATTGCTAACATGGCAGCCAACTCACAGCGAGTTTGGCTCGAGATCTTTGCACCGGCTAAGGGAGTCAATGAGGTGGCTGCGATTCTTTGATAATCAGAGGTTGGAAAACAAGATAACCGAGCTTACATCTCTTGTAAGACAGTTAGCTGTTGGACAACACCAAAGAAACAATCTGACAAATCGAAGTATCCTTCACAAGTATGCGGCATATGTTCCACCACAGGTCATTATACCGATGCTTGTCCTACATTACAAGAAGCTGATCAAGGAGTACAAGACTCAGCTGCAGTGGCTGGAGTGTTCACTGGATGGCAGCAGCAACAACAACAACCATACAGACCTCAACAACAGCAAAAATATGATCCATTTTCTGAAAGGTACAATCCAGGATGGAGAGATCATCCTAACCTGAGATATGGTCCTGTGCAGCAAAATGTACCACAGCAACAAAAATTTCAAACAACAGGACCAGGTCAAAGCAATAAGTACCAGCCACCTCCATTTAGACAGCAGCAGAATATGCAGCAGAATGTGATGCAACCCATGCAGAGTACCAATTCGGAACCTACATTAGAGGATTTGGTGAAACAGATGGCGACCAGTAACCTACAGTTCCAGCAAAATGTGAATTCTACAATTCAAGACCTGCAGACACAGATTGGACAGTTGGCAACTTCAGTCAACAAAATGCAGTCAGAAGGTTCTGGGCAAATCCCTTCTCAATCAGTCATCAATCCAAAAGGAAATGTGAGTGCCATTACATTGAGAAGTGGTAAGGAGTTAGAGGTGGTGAAACAGAAAATTGAATCTTCTACCAGTGATGAAGCAGAAAAAAATGATGCAGCAGAAAAAGTGGAAATTCAGAAAAAATCAAGTGCTGCGGATTCTAATTTCATACCTACATTACCTTTTCCCAACAGAATAGCTCAAACAAGAAAAGCAGTTGAAGTAGATAAAGAGCTGTTTGACACTTTTAAGAAGGTAGAGGTCAACATCCCTCTCTTGGATGCCATAAAGCAGATTCCCAAATATGCAAAGTTTCTTAAGGAGTTGTGCACTCATAAAAGGAAGTTGAAAGGTCATGAAAAGGTGAGCATGGGTAGAAATGTTTCTGCATTGATTCAATCCAGTATACCCAAGAAGTGCAAGGATCCAGGTACGTTCACCATCCCTTGCACCATAGGCAACTCTAAATTTGGAAATGCAATGCTAGATTTAGGTGCCTCCATAAATGTCATGCCTACATCAGTTTATAGATCATTGAAGCTTGGAGATTTGAAACCAACTGGTGTAGTAATCCAACTGGCCAACAGGAGCACCACACATCCAGCAGGTGTGCTTGAAGATGTGCTTGTTCAGGTAAATGAGTTGATTTTCCCAGCTGATTTTTATATTCTGGAAATGGAAGATGAAACGTCCAGCCATGGACCCACACTGATTTTGGGAAGACCCTTTCTAAAAACTGCAAAAACTAAGATAGATGTGGATGCAGGAACTCTTTCTATGGAGTTTGGTGATGATGTTGTGCAATTCAATATTTTTGATGCAATGAAACATCCTTCGGAAGAGCATTCTCTTTTCTATCTTGATGTCATTGATTTTCTGATTGATGATTTAAGCTCTGAATATGATGATTTTGCTGATTTTGATGAATTTGCTGATTGTGAAGAGTTCAAAAATATTGAGATTGATTCTGAGATCATTCTTTGTAGAAAATATTTGTGCAGATTTGAATGTTGCAGTGACAGAATTGAAGGAACCACCACTACTATCCATTATGCAACCACCAACTTTAGAGTTGAAGACTTTGCCTTCACACCTGAAATATGCTTTCCTAGAGGCTAATGATAAGTTGCCAGTTATTATAGCAAATGATCTCCAACCTGATCAAGAAGATAAGTTACTGCAAATGTTGAGAGATCACAAGAAAGCCATTGGCTGGTCTTTAGCTGATATTCCAGGGATTAGTCCTTCCACTTGTATGCACCGGATATTGTTAGAGGAAGGTGCCCGTACTGTAAGACAGCCACAAAGGCGGCTGAATCCTACCATTCTGGAGGTAGTGAAGAAAGAAGTCAGCAAGTTGCTAGCAGCCGAGATCATATATCCTATATCAGATAGTGAGTGGGTTAGTCCTTTGCAAGTGGTTCCTAAGAAGACTGCATAATCATTTGTGAAAAATCAGAACAATGAAATGATTCCAACTAGAATCCAGAATAGTTGGAGGGTGTGTGTGGACTACAGGAAGTTGAACCAAGCCACTAGAAAAGACCATTTTCCTCTTCCATTCATTGATCAAGTGTTAGAGAGACTTGCAGGCAATTCTCATTATTGCTTCCTGGATGGATTCTCAGGTTATCTTCAGATCCATATTGCACCAGAGGACCAGCATAAGACTACTTTCACTTGTCCATTCGGCACTTTTGCCTATAGGAGGATGCCATTCGGTCTGTGCAACCCTCCAGGTACTTTTCAGAGGTGTATGGTAAGTATTTTCTCAGATCTTTTAGAGAGTTGCATGAAAGTGTTTATGGATGATTTCACTGTTTATGGGTCCTCATTTGATGCATGTTTAGATAGTCTGTCTAGAGTCTTGGATAGGTGCATTAAGACTAATCTTGTGCTGAATTTTGAGAAATGTCATTTTATGGTGACGAAGGGGATAGTCCTAGGGCACTTAGTATCTAAGAGAGGCATTGAGACTGATAGAGCCAAGATAGATGTTATTGCCTCTTTACCTTACCCCGTGTCTGTGCGGGAAGTGCGTTCTTTTCTTGGCCATGCAGGTTTTTACAGGAGATTTATACAAGATTTCAGCAAGATAGCTTTACCTTTATCCAGGTTGTTGCAGAAGGAAGTAGAGTTTGTTTTTGATGCACCTTGTCAACAAGCATTTGATGAGCTGAAGAAGCAACTCACTATAGCTCCCATCATCCAACCACCTAATTGGGAGTCTCCTTTTGAGTTGATGTGTGATGCCTCTAATTTTGCACTTGGAGCTGTCTGTCTTAGCTCAAAGAATTGGCAAGATTTCTCATGTTATAGCCTATGCTTCACGGACATTAGACACAGCTCAAGCTAATTATACTACCACTGAGAAAGAACTTTTGGCTATTGTTTTTGCATTAGACAAGTTTCGCTCTTATTTACTTGGTTCTAGAGTGATTGTCTTTTTAGATCATGCAGCATTGAAGTTCTTATTGAAAAAGCCAGATGCAAAGCCAAGGCTGATTCGTTGGATGTTGCTACTCTAGGAGTTTGATATAGAGATCAAAGATAGGAGCGGTGCACAGAACTTGGTAGCTGATCACTTGAGCAGGATCGAGCAGGATTCCGACCCTTTGCCTATCAGAGGTGATTTTCTGCGATGAGCAGCTTATGCAGCTACATGATACCACCACTTACCCCTGGTTTGCTGATTTAGTTAATTTCTTGGTTGCATCTGTTTTGCCCACACATGCATCTAGGTCACAGATTGCTAAATTAAAAAGTGATTCCAAATACTATGTGTGGGATGATCCATATTTGTGGAAATTTTGTAGTGACCAGGTAATTCGTAGATGCATTCGGATCATGAGATCCCATCATTCTTTATTTCTGTCATGCTTCCCCTGTTGGAGGGCACTTTGGACCACAGCGGACAGCTAGGAAAATATTGGACTCTGGCTTCTATTGGCCTACCATTTTCAAGGATGCACATCGGGTTTTTACCACTTGTGAGCAGTGCCAGAAAACCGGATCTGCCATCACTCGTAGACATGAGATGCCACAGCAACCTATTCTCTTTTGTGAAGTTTTTGATGTTTGGGGTATTGATTTTATGGGACCCTTTCCTGCCTCTTTTGGATTTACATATGTCTTGCTTGCTGTTGATTATGTATCCAAATGGGTGGAGGCCAAAGCCACCAAGACTAATGACTCACGTGTTGTTGCAGATTTTGTAAAGTCTAACATATTTTGTAGGTTTGGTGTGCCTCGCGCTATCATTAGCGACCAAGGGAGTCATTTTTGCAATAGGACCATAGAAGCTTTGCTTCGAAAGTATGGAGTTGTCCACGAGTTTCCACGCCTATCATCGCCAAACAAATGGGCAGGCTGAGGTTTTTAATAGGGAGATCAAGAAAATTTTGCAAAAGGTAGTGCAACCAAATAGGAAAGATTGGAGCCGTAGGCTTGAGGATGCTCTTTGGGCTCACAGGACTGCTTACAAGACACCTATAAGGATGTCTCCTTTTCGAGTTGTTTTTGGTAAAGCATGCCACCTTCCAGTGGAGATTGAGCATCGTGCATATTGGGCGATGAAGTGTTGTAATATGGATTTTGATAAAGCGGTGTTGAAAGGAAGTTTCGATTCTAAGGAACTTGAGGAGCTTCGTTTGGAAGCTTATGAGAATTCAAAATTTTATAAGGAGAAAACTAAAAAATTTCATGACAAGATGATTTCTAGAAAAGAATTCTCTGTTGGACAAAAAGTCCTTTTGTTCAATTCTCGTCTTAAGCTCATGCCCGGTAAGCTTCGTTCAAGATGGGATGGCCCTTTTGTTGTTACTAACATTTTTCCTTATGGTACAGTAGAAATCAAAAGTCAATCTAGTGACAAGAGTTTCAAAGTTAATGGTCACCGTCTGAAGCATTTTCATGAAAACCCGGCATTGGTAGGGGAGGAACTTGAGAAGCTCTCCTTGGATAAGCCCACTTATCCACCATAATAAGGGAGTTTTTCCTCCTTCGCTCTTTAATTACACAAGTTTCTTTATCTTTTGTTTTGTAATCACATCGAGGACAATGTGTAATTTAAGTGTGGGGGAGTGTTTTAGAATTAGGATTTTGTCTTCCTTTAAATAAAAAAAAAAAGAAAAAAAATTTTGATTTTGTGCTCAAGTTTTCATGGCATGGATAAATTTTTGGCATTTTTAGTAAGCATTGATGATTAATTGATGGACCAATTGTGATAGATTTATCCCTTGAGAGTTTTTGAGCCTTGTACATATGAATGACTATTTTTTTTTTTCTTTGCTTGTGTGTTTTCACTCATGTTTGTTAGTCACTCTAGAACTTGACTTAACTCTTGTTGAAGCTTTGGTTCACATGCATGTATTGAAATGATTTAGGCCATTTTTTGTTTCTATGCTACTATCCAAATTAGCCTACCTTCCATTAATTCCATTGTTTGCCTATTTGAGCCTATTTAAACCATCCTTTGTTTTGTAACTCACTACAAGCTCATAAAGTGAAAAAACAATGATTCACCTTAACCTTAGAGAGTAAAAGAGCTTTGGAATGGGTTCTTAAATAAATGTAGGAGTTATCCAACAATTTGAGATTTTCTTGTTTTATTTGCTTCATCTATGTATTCGTTATGAAATATATATATATATATATATATATATATATATATATGAATAAAAAAAAAAAGAACAAAAATATTGATTCAAAAAAATTGTGTTGTAAATACAATAGAAGTGCATATTTGGCAAGTTTGAAAAGAAAAAAAAAAGTATATATATATGAGAGGCAAAATGGAAATGGAATATAGCTGTGCATGTTTATTTGAAATCATTCCTCATTGCTCTTTTAGTCTCTTAGGTTGATAGCTAGTATCCTTTCTTATATCCTTCCATACCTTAACCCTGCTACAACCTGGAAAGTCCTTTTGATCTTTATGTGCATGTGTTTCAAATGTTGATGATAGAGGCTTGTCAAGCTTATGGTAGTGTTAACATTCATGATGTGCTTTGAGTGTAAATACAAGCCTAAACACTTGAGAGTTTACCTAATGAGATTCTATTACTCTTGGTTCATCTTTTGATTGGATGTGTCTTCTTGAGATGTTGAGAATATGTTCATACATATGTTTTGAATTCTTGTGAATAAAGTGTTTGTCTCTTATTTCTAATGGTGAATTTCTAAGTCCCTATGATTCAACTTTAGATTTTGCCCAGGAGTGCAAAAGACTAAGTGTGGGGGAATTTGATAAAGGAATTTTTAGGCATCTATTATTGTTTCATATTTGGCCTAATTTGCTTCTATATGTGTTTAATTCTGACAATTTAATTGAGTTTTGCATTATTGGGCCTCATTGGATTTAATTGTTGAAATTTGGCTAATTTCGGATTTTACACTCACTATGACCTTTCTGTATTGGACAGATCATTTTGGGCTCTAGAAATACCGGATTTGGGTGATCTTGGTGGGTCCTGAAAGCTGAGACCGAGATGCATAATTTTGGGTTTCACAGGCTTCATCAAATTCGGTCTGTTTCAAGGCTTAATTGGGCTTCCAAGTTCTGGAGCAAATGCTTAGGCGGGTCCAAGACCTTTCCTCACATAATTGGGCATATCTCACTCATTTCTGGTCCAATTGAGGCATATAATATGTCTCTGGAAAGCTTATCCAGAGAGGATTATCTTATCTAGATCAGATTTCGAAAATCTAGATAAGATAAGGTTAGTGATAAGAGGAAATTCGGGTAGGGCCATTGGATTGCCTATAAATTTCAGTTTCCTTTGTAATTCTGATATCAATAAACAAAAAAGAACCAGAAACTTGTATTTTCGTTTCTCCTTTCAAACTCAAAGTGTTCATACAGAGAGCTTGCCAATGGAGATGTCCATGGAAGGCTAAACTCCTTTCAATCCCTGACATCATAGATAATCGGTTTGAATTCGAAGTTCCTGTTGTGTAAATCTTATCTTTGTATGTATGCTTTCCTTTTATGAATTTCGATTATGGATTTGGTTATTGAACATGATCATGTTTGAATTATATCTGATTAGATATAGAACTGAATTCGTTATTGAAATTGAAGTAAAGGTTGAATTACCGATCGGTTGTTCAGATTAATTCGAACTGCACGTAATTTGACATTCATTTGAATTGCGATTGTGATTTAAGGATTGTTGGGTGAAAACTATATGATTATATAGTTGATTCGGATTAACACAGTAGCATCCAAATTTAACTCTTATGAACTGTGATGAATTCTGCCAAATGATCATGATGTCTGGGATTGATTCTTTGATCAAGTGAGTTTCTGTTTCTATTTCTGTTTCTGTAATCCTTTCATTTCACTCTATTTTGTTCTAAAATTCACAAACCCCGCCGGGCCTTTTAGTGTTATTAGTATTTACAGATCGATAACATAACTGATGTGTCCTAAGGAAGAATGACCTGAGTCTGCTTATACTACAAATAAGGGGATTTAGACTATTTTGATAGTGGACGCGACAGTTCATATCAGACACCCACATGGGAGTATTACTACGATCCGGAGCACGGATCGTACCATTTTGAAGGCCGCTACACTGTTCATGTCTTTATGTTTCCCGGACGGCCTTTCGCCCATCCTGTAGATAGCTACCTCTTCTCCCCGATGTCACCCTATGGAGATGACATGATTTTTGAGCGTGCTCGCACACACACAACGAGAGAATCCTACGGACTTACACCACAGGCTCGGGCGCTGTACCCGAATATGTACCCCGCTCGCAGCATTTGGAGGAGCCACCTGCCCCTATGTATGAGAAGGACTCTGCCCCCACTCCCCCATGTGTGCTAGCAAGCAGTGAGGAGACAGTTACCCAGCCACGGAGGGGTCGGATGCTCGAGATGTGGCCTCACCACGGTGGACGTGTCCAAGTGCCCACTCCTAACGCGCTTTGCCCGTGGATCGGCTATGTCCCACCTTACCCGTGACTGTAGCCGTATGGTTTAGAGGGTAGTCCTTAGTGCACACACGTCATGTAGATACGATAAACCTTCTTTTGTGTTGAGGCTATCCATTTCAAATGCACTTGGGTGGGGTATTCTCTTGCTTGTAGCGTTTATGTTCCCATGTATTTCCTACGTTTCAGTTGTATTGCACTTTATGTATGGAACAATCCCGCCATTACTGGTGGGCATTCTACATTTTAATATATGAGGTATTTCAGTATATGTGTTCATGATGCTGTGTATGGAGCCTTTATGTGTTTATATTTCCGCACTTTACGTTACCGTTCGAATTACATTATACGCGGCTCAAACTTTATCAAGGTTTTGTTACAAAAAAAATGGCTCGTATTTTCAGTAAGTAATTTCAAAGGTAATAGAACTAAAGCAAGAAGTAATGACTAATATTTGGCCTCAGTACATACTAGTAGTATTGGGTTGAATATTAGGGTGTTACACAACTCACAAAAGAAAAGAATTTATTAGGAACAAATAATTCTACTCTATCACTAAAATGTTTTGAAGAAGCTGCAAAGCGAAGCTCTCTTATAGAGCTATATGTACAAAATTTTCAACTTCATTTTTCGATGCCACTTCAATCAATTTGCACCGAAAACTAATTGGACCTTTTGTCCATTGGCTGAAAAATTCAAGCCACTAAATTTGTCAGGGAACACACCCCAAATTACAAGCCTTCTATTATCCTTCTTTTAGAGACCCATAAGAGTTTTGCTTCTATTACGAACTTTTGGACTCGTTTGGGTTTCTTTGCGATTGGCATAGAAGAAGCACGTGGATAGTCTCATGTTATTTGTGTTCTGACTAATGCCCCAACTATTAGTTGCACTATCCTTGATTCTATGTGCCGAGTGCTTACTTTTAGTGTTAGTTATAGGGAGCTGAAGTGGACTTGTTTTGCAGTCTATGCCAATGCCATCTTGGCTAGAAGGGCATTATTGTAGGATCATTTTCGTGAGTCGCGTAGCAGTGTGGAGACTCCTTAGTTGATTACTGGAGACTTTAATGACATCTTGAGTAATGGAGAAGTGGAAGGAGGTTTTTTCTGCCTAAATCAGACCCAGCCCTTCTCAGACTGCTTGGCAGACTGCTTCCTTATTGATTTTGGTATGATGGGTGGGAGTTTTACTTGGCATTGTGGTAAACAGGGCCAATGTAGCTCATCTAAACTTTTAGATAAGGCAGTGGCTGACTTTGAGTGGCACATTCTCTTTCTTGAGGTTGTAGTTGAGTTATTACTGCTGCTTTATTCGGACTAGCTATCATCTACTCATGATTTGATTAGGAGGTTTAAGGAAAGATGAGAGGAGTAAACCCTTTCGTTTTGAAGATGAGAGGAGTAAACCCTTTTCATTTTGAAGCCGCCTGGATCTATCACCAAGATTATCATGTTGTTGTGGGTAGTGCTTGGGAGAACAATGATGATGGTATGGAAGGGAAACTGTTAGGTAAGAGATGATTCCTTACTTTTGCAACAAGAAAATCTTTGGCAATATCGTTCGTATGAAGCGTCTCGTTGAAGCCCAGATTGCTGGGGCCCAGAAAAAACCTGAGCAGACTAATTCTAATTGCCTAAGGTGTAGTGAAAGGAAACTTCAGTGTGATTATAGCCAGGTTCTACGTCAGGAAGAGATTCCTTGGTTTCGAAAGTCTCGAGAGTACTGGGTGAAGTTAGGTGTCGCAACCGGGATAGCGACGGGACGGCGAAAAAAGAATTTCTGTTTTGAAAATTATGGAGTCGCCACCAAGTTTATTAGAATTTGGGAAAACATGGAAAACCCATTTATTTTGAAAAATGATCTTTGAAACCAGATTTGAGTTCGGGAGTCGGTTATGCATAGGGAATGGTAGGAATTTAATCCTGCGCACCCCTAATGCACCCGTCCTTAGACGATACCTCTAATTAACTGTGCAAATTAAATAATAACCCCTTTTAAATATCTATTCCTTATTACAAGAAAATTAAAAGAAATTTTTTTCAAAAGAAAAGAATTTTTAGAGCACCAAACTGTCACAATTCAGATGTCCTAAATGATGAGTTAACAAGCCATCACGACTAAGTTAACCTTTTTTATTTGAAACGAAGCATTTGACAATAGGCATATAATTTAAATTGATTTTACACTAAAATAAAAGAATTCTTCTAAATAATAAATATTTGCAAATAGAATCTAAAAAGTGAAGATTTATTTTTGGTATTTTTGTAAGAGAAAATATAAAAAAAAACTTTACGAGAGATATTTGGAACATCAAGTTGTCACAACTTAGATGTCCAAATATCAAATTAACAAGCCGTTACAGCTAAATTAATATTTTATTCAAAGTAAGATATTATACAATTAAGTGATCAACTTAAAATTTTAAAAAAAGAGAGTATTAGAGCAATATTTAAAGAAAAAAAAAGACAAATTAAGAAATAATTTTGACTTGACAAAGATGTCTGCTCCTACATATCTCCTAGTGCAATAGGAAACTCAAAGTCACGTAGTTCTGTAAGAATAATTATTGATTGATTAATTTTATTTAAAAAGAAGAATTTTAGAATATCAAACTGTCACAGCTAAAATATTCTATAACGTATGATTAACAAGCCTTCCCGGCTCAGTTAATCCCTTTTAAAAAACAATTAATTAACTAAGCAAATCTTTAATAAAGTAAAATACTCAAATATTTATTTCGAACAATAAATAAAACCTCTTTTTTATTTTAGACTTAAATTAATTCAGATCTAAATAAGCAAAGCCCAAATATCAAAAATAAAAAAAACAACCTTAACTCAATAAGATAATATAAATCCAAATAAACGAAATCAAAATCTATTCTAACAATTCTACCCAAACCAGCTTCCTAAACTAGTTCTATCTTTTTTATTATATTTTTTTTAAAAGGAAAAAAAAAGAAATCAAATATTTACTTGAAACTCAAAGGAAATGAAATTTTTTATTCTTATTTCACTCAAAGCTAAACAAGTAATCTCCTAAACTACAATGAAATAGATACTAATCAAGTAAACAAAATCAAAATACTTAAATCACCAAAATATAATAACCTTAATCTAAGAACATAGATGAATAAATAAAAAAAACTAATATACACAAATTTAAACTAAAATTCATTATTATATATATAAAGAAAACTTTTTAAAACACACACATAGACAATTTCGATTTAATTTTTCATTTCTTTCTGATACATACAAATACAAAACTCAAATCCATATAGCTAACACATACACACACTTAAATGAAAAATTTCTCTCTCACGGTCGCGGTCAAATACACATATACTAAAATATGAAAAATTTCTCTCTCACGGTCGCGGTCAAATACACATATACTAAAATAAAATGAAAAAAGAAAAATCTCTCACTCACTCACGGACACACACATACACGATAACAATACTTCCTCACACATTCACTCTCTTGCTCCTCTCACTTTCTCTTACGTACACACCACAGCACACGGTTTCTTTATTTTCTTTTTACTCAAAACGCAGCTTTTATCACTCACACACATAGCCTAAGCACTCTCTCTTTCTCTGATATACACATATACATGCACAGATACTTCATCTCCCTTTCATACACGGACACGGAGGGGTAAAGAGAGGTTCAGGGAAGTGGCAAAAAGTAAAGAGAGAGAGAGAGCATGGAGGGAGGGTTTGAGAAGAAAAAAGTGGTTCTTGGTTCGGGGTATGGCGGTCACGGTGGAAGGGAACGCTTCGTGAAGATGGGGAGGCCGATCTCTTGCTAAGGGTGCTAGCGGCAGCCAGATCCGGAGGCTTTGTGGCTGAAAAAGAAGGTGCTTTTGGCAGCTTGGAGCTTCGTGGTTGGAGCTCAGGCCGTGGCTGGGTCGACGAAGGGGGTCTACTGCTAAGCATGAAAAGGGAAGGAGATTCGCGAACTGGGTGGCCGGCTTAGGGGTAGGCCGTGGGTTGAGGGACGACAGATCGTGGTAGAGGAGGATGATGGTGCAAAAGGATGCGAGATGGGGACTGAGGATCAGAGCAGAGGAAGCCCACTGCAACCGCGACTCCGATCCAGGCTTCCTGCAACAGCAGCGAGGACTGCCGTGGTTGGGCCTGGGGGAGGGTGACTCGCGACTGTTTTGGTGGTTGGTGCTGGCATTCATGGTGGTTTCAGAGATTTCTCACAGTGGCCGGTTGTGGAGGAAAGGGAAGAAGATGATGAAGCTGAAAGAGGGGCGCGATGGTGGAGCTTCCCTCTTTCTTCATTAGTTCCGGTGGTCTAGAAATGGAATGGAGATTAGGATCCCTTGGTTTCACAGCGTGGTCATGGCTATTAATGGGGCGATGACAACGTGAAGGGTGGTGATGACTTGTAGTGAGGGTGGCTGTGATGATATGGAGGTTCACGGAGGTTGGAATCATGGGGAAGGTGGAAAAATGAGGAAGAGAGCAAAGTGAGAGGAAGAAGAAGATAATGGAAGAGGCATTTGGGGAGGGGCTGCGGCGGTGGTGGAGGGAGGCCGCGGCCCCTATGCTTTCCTTTTTTCTATTTTTGATGATAATGATGTGTACCTGCTTCTGTTTTATTTTTCTGCTGGATTGTATTGCTGGATTCTCCTTGCAGGTTTCTCTTGGATTTGATCTTTGTTTAGGGGCTACGTATGTTTTGATTTTTTTTATTTTTCCTGCTGAATTCTTTGAAAATTTCGTAATAATCTGAATATTTCTCTAGAGTTGGTGTCTTAGTGTTTTGAAAATTCTCTGCCAATATTGCTCCCCTCCTCTCATCATATCCCCTCCCTCAATATGTATATTATGTTCTTCGGATTCCTCCCCTTCCGCTAAAAGAAAGATCAACCTTTTTCTAGGGACAACATCATTGTCCGTTTTTATTTTTCATGCTTTCACTTATCCCCATTTTACTATTAGCTCACATGCATATCTTGAGGAGTGGGGGAAAGGAGAAGACAAGAGTCTGTGAACTCTTCTTCCAACTTTTTATTTTTATTTTGTATTTTATTTTTTATTAAAGAAGTGAAAATAGGCTGAAACGGGTCGGGTGCTTGTTTGTATGGGCTGAACAATAACGAGGTAATGAGCTGAGAAGAATATACAAAATACAAATGGACCTAAAACCAAATTGGGTGTCAAGTTGATAAAAATGGACCGAAATAAATGAAATGGGCTTTTTATTTTGGAAATACAAAAACAACCAGCAAATCTTTTTTTATTTTTTTTAAAAGAAATAATTAATAAAACTGTAATAAAATAAAATAAAAAAGGTAAATTAGGTGCAAATTTTTGGGTTTTATTGTTAAAAGATCGGACAAAATCAGGTGTTCACAGTTGCTCCTCTTTACTTATTTCTTATAAGAGAATATGAAAAATGTAAGTTTTGCATATTATCTTCGTAAGGAATGAGTAAAGACATGAGCATTGATTTTGTTCGACAATGCATAAAATGCAAATGCAAGAAAAAAATCAAATTCTAAAATTAAAAGAAACCAAACATTCAAGAAAGTCACCTGCAATTCAAAAGCTAACTGTATGAATTTTGCAAAGGAAAGAAACTAAGTTGACACAAATCCACAAATGACCAGAAATGTAAAAACCAATGGGACCGATTGGAAATCCACAAGCTGGTGAGACTGATAGGAAATTAAAAATCTTGTGACCAACTGGATACGGGTCAACAAGTGACAGGAAATTAAAAACTGATGGGGGATAACAGAAACTTACAAGCTGACAAGATTGACAAGAATTTACAAGCCTGACAAACCTTGCGACCCACTAGATAGGTCAATAAGTGACAAGCAAATAAATGAGTAAAGACATGAACATTGATTTTGTTCGACAAATACATGAAATATAAACAATCTAAATCTAAATATCAAGGTGATATGCACATATGAGAAATCAAATGTAAATACACAAGCTGACAAAAACTAAAGTGGACGGTGCTGACTAGAAGTCAACAAGTAGTTAACTGGAAATGTAAAAAAATGAAAATCTGAGGTCAACTAGAAACTAAAATTAACAATCGAGGCCGACTAAAAAGTAAACGCAATCTGAGGCCGATTAAAAATCAACCTGGTAAAGATACCAACTGAAGAGTAAATTGAAAAGGTAAATCGGCAAGGATACCGACTGAAAATTACACCGGCAAGGATACCGACTGACTGAAGATTAAACCGGCAAGGATATCGACTGGAAATTACACCGACAAGGATACCGACTGGCTGAAGATTAAACCGGCAAGGATACCGACTGGAAATATAAACCAGCAAAGAGGCCGACTGAAAATTAAATCGGCAAAGATACCGACTGACTGAAAATTAAACCGGCAAGGATACCGACTGACTGAAAACTAAATCGGCACAGATACCGACTGGAAATAAATCGGCAAGGATACCGTCTGAAATGTAAATCGGCAAGGATACCGTCTGAACAAGTAAATCGGCAAGGATACCATATGAAAAGGTAAATCGGCAAAGATACCGTCTGAAAAAAGAAATCGGCAAGGATACCGTCTGAAAAAGAAATCGGTAAGGATACCGTCATAACCAAATCGAGCAATCCTCCAGGAAACTTTAACCGATCAAACTCATAATTCTTGCATTGGATCTTCTGACACAACCAAGACTTGCTCACTTCTTTTGTTCTTCTTTTCCTTTTTCCATTTTTAGAATGATGGATACTCCTCTGCCAAACTTAATTGCAGTTTTTGGATCATGATACCAGTCATTGATGTATTACTGTAAACATTGTTAGATCGCATAATTGAAGCTTAAATTTATCCTATTTGAGACATCATAAATGAACATGCATTCAAAGAGAAGGTGAAAGGATCAACTGACTGAACATCTTTATTGGTTGGTATATTTGATGACAAAATATTTGAAAAAAAGGTGACAACACAAGAACAAAATACAAGAATTGTGAAAGACACGAAATTTTGCCCCAGTTTAGGTCCTTTGTGTTTCAATCAAATGACTTCTTGCAGCAAGTTGAACAACATAGCCATTATATCCGATGACACATCTTCAAATCCTTTCTTCAAAATTGCCCCGATTTCAGACTTTGAGTTACTAAATTTACTAGATAAATTCAAAAATTACCCCAGTTTCAGTCTTTGATTTGCTTGATTTATTGGACAAATTCAACACCAAAACTTGCCCCAGTGTAGCTACTGGAAATGATGCATATTTTTTCTCTGCTCTAATTTTTGTCTAGGCCGCTCTTTCGAGTTTTCAACCTAGTGAGCCCTCTTCTTCTTTTTTTTATCTTTTTTCTTTCTCTTTTTTGTTTTGTCCTAACTTTTGCTTAGGTCGCTCTTCCGAGTTTTCAACCTAACGGGCTTTTGAGCATCTTTTCATGCATAAAATCTTTTTACCGCATCACTGTTGGTAGTTTTAGGCAATTCTTGGCCATCCATGTCTTGCAAAATCAATGCTCCACCTGAGAATGCTTGCTTGACAATGTAACGCCCTTCATAACTCGGAGCCCACTTACCCCGTGCATCCTCTTGATTAGGGAGAATTTTCTTTAGAACCAAATCTCTTGGATGAAAATCTCTAGGGCAGACTTTCTTGTTAAAAGCCCTAGCCATTCTGCTTTGGTACAACTGGCCATGGCAAATAGCTATAAGTCTCTTTTCTTCGATCATGTTCAATTGCTCATGTCGAGCTTTTACCCATTCAGATTCTTCCAACTCAGCCTCCATTAAAACTCTGAGTGATGGGATTTCCACTTCTATGGGAGATACGGCTTCCATTCCATATACCAATGAGAAAGGAGTTGCCCCTGTGCTTGATCGTATGTTGGTACGATATGCGTGCAAAGCATATGGCAGCATTTCATGCCAATCTTTGTAATTCACCACCATTTTGGCCACGATTTTCTTGATATTCTTATTTGCAGCTTCAACCGCACCATTCATTTGAGGTCTATAAGGAGCTGAATTGTGATGTTTGATCTTGAATGTCTCAAAGAATTTCTGGACCTCGGCACCATTAAGATTAGGAGCATTGTCTGTGATAATCCTCTCTGGAATTCCATATCTGCAGATGATGTTTCTTTTGATGAATCTGAGAAAAACCTTCTGTGTGATGTTAGCATATGAAGCAGCTTCCACCTATTTAGTGAAAGAATCTATTGCCACCAAGATGAAACGATGACCATTGGATGCTTTAGGATTAATTTGACCAATAACATCCATACCCCACATCGAGAAAGGCCAAGGAGATACCATGCTATGCAACTGAACTGGAGGAGCGTTGATTCGGTCTGCATATATTTGGCATTTGTGGCACTTCCGAACATAATTGATACAGTCATTCCCCATGGTGGACCAGTAATAACCACTCCTTAGGATCTTGTGTGCCATCATATGCCCATTAGTATGAGTTCCACAGATCCCTTCATGGACTTCGGTCATGATTATTCGAGCTTCGTGAGCATCTACACATCTAAGGAGAGTGGTATCATAATTCCTCTTGTAAAGGACTTCACCATTCAGGAAGAAAGCCATGGCCAGTCTTCGAATTGTCTTTTTATCCACCTCATTTGCACCTGCTGGGTATTCTCCTTTTTGAATATACTGCTTGATATCATGATACCATGGTTGTCCGTCTGGTTCAATCTCCACATTGTCACAATATACCGGTTCATCTTGCACTTCTACATGGATGGGTTAGACATTAGCATGTACCTCCAAATTAGTCATCACGGCCAAAGTCGCCAAAGCGTCCGCGAACTGGTTCTTGTCTCGAGTTAAATGAGAGAACGATATATCATCAAAGCACTCAATTAATTGAGACAAATGCTTCTGATAAGGTACCAACTTTGGGTCTTTTGTGCACCATTCTCCATTAACTTGATAGATTATGAGCGCGGAGTCTCCAAAAACCTTTAGTCCTTTGGTTCCCAAGTCAATCGCAACTTGCAAACCATTTGCACATGCTTCATATTATGCCATGTTGTTGGTACATTCAAAGTCTAGTTTGATAGAAACTGGGTACTGTTTCCCAGTTGGTGAGACTATTATAGCTCCTATTCCACATCCGTTCATATTGGCAGCCCCATCAAAATACATCTTCCACACATTCTCTTCTTCCATTTCTTCTTTCTCTACTGTCAATACCTCACTATCAAGGAATTCAGGCATGGTAGGTTGTCCACTCTCCAGAGGGTTTTCAGCTAGATGATCAGCAATTGCACCTCCCTTAACGGACTTTTGGGTCACATACTTGATATCAAATTCTGAAAGTATCACTTGCCACTTTGACATTCTCAATGAAACATGAGGACTATCAAATATGTATTTTAATGGATCCATTCGAGAAATCAACCAAGTGGTGTAGTATAACATGTACTGCCTCAACCTCTTGGAAGTCCATACTAATGCACAGCAGGTCTTTTCAATCGCCAGATAGCGAGATTCACATTCATTAAACTTCTTGCTCAAATAATAAATGGCCTGTTCCTTTTTTCCAGATTCATCATATTGCCCTAACATTGCCCCAAGTGAAGTGGGTAATACTGTAAGGTGCAGTATTAAAGGACGGCCTGGTGTAGGGGGAATCAAAACTGGAGGTTTCATTAGATAAGTCTTTATTTTGTCAAAGGCTTCTCGGCATTCTTCATTCCATTCTCCAGGTTGATGTTTTCGCAGCAACTTGAATATAGGCTCACAAGTACTAGCCAAATTGGCGATGAATCTAGCAATGTAGTTAAGCCTCCCAAGAAAACTTCTCACTTCCTTTTCAGTTCAGGGAGCTGGCATTTCTTGTCTCGCTTTTACCTTGTCCGGATCTACCTTTATCCCTTCTCTATTGACAATGAACCCGAGCAATTTCCCTGTAGAAGCTCCGAAAATGCATTTATTCGGGTTTAGCCACAACTTGTATTTTCTGAGTCTTTCAAACAGTTTCCGCAGGACTACCACGTGGCTTTTTCTTTCTTTAGACTTAGCGACTATGTCATCTACATATACTTCAATTTCCTTGTGCATCATGTCATGGAACAATGCAACCATTGCACATTGGTAAGTGGCACCGGCATTCTTCAACCCGAATGGCATGACTGTGTAACAAAACGTTCCTCACGGAGTTATGAATGTAGTTTTTCCTTTGTCATGAACATCCATGAGAATCTGATTAAACCCAAAGTATCCATCCATGAATGAAAATCGGTGATTTTTGGCTGTATTATCAACAAGGACATCAATGTGGGGAAGTGGAAAATCATCCTTCAGGCTAGCTTTATTCAGGTCCTGATAATCTACATACATCCTGACCTTCCCATCATTTTTAGGCATAGGCACAATGTTGGCCACCCAATCAGTGTGTCTTGATACTTCCAAAAATCCAGCCTCTAGCTGCTTAGCCGCTTCTTCTTTATCTTTAGTGACATGTCAGGCCGCATTCTTCTCAACTTTTGCTTCTTCGGCTCAGCTTCTGGATACAAAGGGATCTTGTGTGAAGCGATCTCTGGATCCAATCCCGGCATATCATGATAAGACCATGCGAAAACATCCAGGTATTCTTCAAACAACGCAATCATTTCTGTTCGTTCAGAGTTTTCCACTATTTTCAGCTCATTCTTCTCTTCTTCAGTGCCCATGTTAATCACTTCAACCACCTCGTTGTCTAAGTCAAACCCCTTTTCTGCATGTTTCAACAGATTTGAAAATTGCCCAATAGCTTCTTTATCCTCCTCGGATTCATAGTTATAGCAATCAGGTGCAGCAAGAGAACCAATTGATAAGCACCCAAAGTCCTTTTCACGTGGCAAAATTTCTATATTTAAATCCCTGGAAAGTAATTACGATGGGTTGGAATGCCAAGATGCATAATGGGTAAAACATGAATAATACAGAAAAGGCACAAATTAATGGGCTGAGGAAACAATGCTAAAGATAAAAAGAAAGTAAAAGAATAGCGGATGAAAATAAAATGAATGGAAGGGATGAAGAAGTACAAGGTGTAATAATAAAGGAAAATTACTGGATAAATATGCAAGTTCATTCAAATGATGTCTCAAAGTAGCATACAAGAAAGCAACGGCAATTAATACAATCCCAAATGATTACTTTGGAGTAATAACATCAATTATTGGTTCAGCTGTCCAATTCATCAGCATCTCATTGTGATTGGTAGCATCAGCATTGTTGTATTCTTCAGGCTTCTCAACATCCAGAGTGTTGATGGTGGAAAAATAACTGGAGGTACAACCTTTTTCAGCCATAATCACTTTAGCTGGGTGAGGAAATGTCTCTTTCAGATGAGGGATCTGCTCCATTTTCTCTTTTGATTTCTTTTGTTCAAGAGTCATTGTCTTGACCTGATTCTCCAATGATGCCTCATATCCTAAACCGAATCGATTTCGCTTCTCTAATATAGGCAGAGGCATCCTGATACCCTGTAACTGTGAACCTAACCCTATGCCATGCAGATAACCATTTAGTCATGATATGAGCCACTACCTGATTGACATCTTGCCTTAGGGACTCATTTTGTTCTTGTTTTAGCCCTACAACTTCCAAACTGTGCCATAAACTGTTTTCCACTAACTCCATATTATCAACATATGGAAATGTAACTGGTCTGGATACTATGATCTCCTTCTCTTCATGGATGGTAATGACTGAGTCATTCTCGATATATTTAACTTTTTGATGCAAGGTTGAAGGAACAGCACCAACATTGTTAATCCATGGTCTTCCCAGCAGCATATTGTAATCAGACTCAATCTCCATTACTTGGAATAACACCTCAAATCGGCTTGGATCGATTTCCAATGGCAGCACCATTTCCCCAAGGATGCTTTTCTTTGCTCTATCAAAAGCTTTCACAATCATTGCTTGTGGTGAAATATCATCCTTGTTTATTGACAAGTAGCTCAAGGTTGACACTGGTAAGATGTTTAGTCCCGGCCCTCCATAAATGAGAACTTTGGGCACTATATAACCTTTACATTTGAGAGTTATATATAGCGGTCGTGGGTTGGCCTGTGATACAATTTCTTTATCTGAGAAAGTGATCATGTTAACACGTTTTACCAGATCCACCATATTCACTATACTCACTAATGAGACATCCGGTTTCACATAAGCATCTTTCAAGACTTTTAGCAATGCTTTTTGGTGAGATTTGGGTAACAAGATTAATGACAACAAGGAGATTCTGGCGGGAGTTTTCTTCAATTGCTCCAGTATGTCATACTCACTTTGCTTCATGATCTTTAGGAACTCCTCTTCTTCATTTTCTTCTTTTCCTTTTCTTTCCATACCAGAACCTTTTTCGATATTCTTTTCCTCAACAAGCTTTCCTTTTTCCAGCTCTCCGGGTCCATAAACCCTTCCGCTTCTTGTTATTCCCTTTACCTCTGCTTCTACTTCACTTGTTTGGACTTCCGAGGCTTCCCCTATGTCTCCATTTGTCTCTACATTGGTTTCATAGTTCCAAGGTACAGCATGTGTATCCTCATAACCAAAGGGTATCGGCTTTTTCACAGTGATCACCATTTTTCCGGTTTTGGAGTTGGATTAAGTGATGGTATCCGAAGCACAAGGCAATCAATCACATTCACTTCTTCTTGGAAACTTAGCCTCTTTTTTGCTTGAACCACCCCCAAATTGAGCAATCCCTGTACACGAGCCTTGAAATCCCAACAATTTTCTATATCATGGCCAAGACCTCCACAATGATATAAACAGCTTGATTCCATATCATATTTCTCATCTTCTTTCATCATGGATGCAGCTGTTGTGATGTTGTACCCAGCTTTTTTCAAGCCATTGAACACTTCTTCCATCGGTGTTCGAAGATTCAAAACTTTCTTAATCAAAGGTTCTTCTACCTCCAAGGCATTCACCCGACTTCCTCCTTCATGTTTTGGGATCGGGTTATTAACAATGTTTGGCTTCGAATCTTCTTGAAGGTCCAGCCTCCCACAAGCAATTAATCTTCTTACCGCCATTTTGAATCCTTCACAATCCTCTATGGAATGTCCTGTAATATCCATGTGATATTTGCAAGTAAGGTTTGGGTTGTACCATGCTGGAAATGATAATTCTAATGGGTGCACGGGATATGCAGAGATCAGATGAGCATCAACTAGTTTTTGAAAGAGGTCAGCATTCGAAATGGATATCTTTGGAAAAGGTGGAAGGTTAGGAAATCAATTACGGTTCTGGTTTTGGAAATTTGGTCGAGGTGCTGGGGTGTATGTTGGGCGAGTTGGTTGGTATGGCTTTATATGGATACTGTTAACTTGTGGTTGGGGATATGAGACAGTGTTTATGGTTGGTGTGGTTTGGTAAGATGGATAATGAGCGATAGGTGTGTGGTATGACGACAGTTGGGGTCGTGGACGTGTTGGTGTATGCCTTGGGACGGAGGATTGGTGACCTTGCACATAATTCATCTCTGTTTCTTTTTTCCTGGGCGGGAAACTTTTTCTTGTGTCTTCATTGCTCATGGGAAGTTTACCGGCCTTTACCAAGCTCTCAATCCTTTCTCCAGCGGTTATTAATTCAGAGAAATCCTTATATGCTGCTCCTGCCATTGCCCCGATGTAAGGGGATCCCAAGGTTCCCAAAAAGTAGGAGCACATTTCAGTTGGGATAAGTGGCGATTGAACTTGGGCAGCCAAGGCTCTCCATCTTTGAGCATATTGCTTGAATGATTCATATTTCTTCTTCTGCATAGAACTTAATTGCTCCTGGGTAGGTGCCACATCAAGATTGAACTTGTATTGGCTCATGAACAGATCAGCCAATTCTCTCTAGCTAGAAATCTTTAAGTGGTCTAGTTGAATGTACTACTCCAAAGCAGGTCCAGTCAGGCTTTCATGGAAGAAGCTAATGAGAAATTTTTCATCCTTTGACTATATCGCCATTTTGGTACAATAACTCTTCAAGTGAAAAAGAGGATTATCCGTCCTATCATACTTTGAGAAATCAGGAACTTTAAAATCCTTAGGGATTACTACGTCAGAAGAAGGGCAGAGCTGTTCAACTTCCACATAACCATAAGGACTAGATCCCTGAATAGCCCTAATCTGCTCTTGAATCTTCTCCATCCATTCTTCTTTGAACTTCCCTTTTTCTGCCTCTGCACGACTATTCTATGAGGAGGACAGCTGCTTCTGGACAACTACACGAGGTTGCTCCCAAATAGGGGTAATATGCCCATGCTCATTAGTATGCACATTTTCTAAGGAACGATAGCCTTCTCCGATAGGGATCATCAATGGTATCGTAGGCGGTGGTTGTCCATGGAGGTTATTCGGGATTTTACCCATATCATTCATCCCTAAAGTGACATTTAGAGCTCCACTTGATACTACAGGCATACCCTGTGTCATGGTATTTGGTTGCACACTTGCTGAATAAGCTCCCAATAGGTTAAGTGATTCTTGTATGGCCCGCATCATATCCTCCAGTCTTCCTTGGTTGTTTGATAGTTCATTCAGTTTTCCTCTCACCGCATCAACTTCATTGCTCAGATTTCTTCTTACTTCAGAAGTAGTTGTGATTGGGATACCCCTTTCTGTGTCACCATTTCCTCCAGCCATTTTGGTTCGGGCTCTGGTATTGTGAATTCGAGTTTGATCGGTATCGGTTTTCCTTGGGCGCCCTATTGTGATGGAGTTTTACCTATAAAAACAAATTTTAGTGAAAAGAAGAAGAGAAAAGCATAGCTATTTGTTAGAAATCATCAGTTGAACTGAATCTTGATGTGAGTATCTTTGATGATAACTGTTCCCCAGAACGTCTCGTTCAAAAGTACTAAGTCATGGATATTGCTATGAGACCAACACAATACAGAGAAACAAAGATTCTTTTATTCATAAAGGCATATTACAACTGTCATATTTCTTACATTCGTTCTCACAACGACAAAAGAAAATACACCATAAAGCCACAAATGCCTTTCTCAACATCTCTCAACAATCATTTGCTTCATTCTCCCAATCAAGTCTTTACAATAGTCAATAAAATTGCTAATCTCAATTGGGGGGTCTTGAAAGGGATTATTCCTTGCTCAGCCAATCCTAAATAGCTTGGAACATCTTCTATAGCTGCGTTAGCCAACCTTGCCAAGTTTGAGAAGCGAGTCTTCAACTCATGAATAATATGATTTTGATGTTGTACTTCAAAATCCAAACTTGCAGTTCTTTTCTTTTCTTCTCCCAGAGCAACTTGATATTTCACGATTTCATCATTCATGTGTTGGCTTAGTTCTTCAATCTTCCTCTGGTATTCCTCATTTAATTCTTCTATTTGTTGTTGCATTTGCTCTATGCCTTTTAACGCAGCTTCTTCAACAACTTTGGCCTTTCGGAGTAATTCCTTCAATTGTTGATTTTCAGCTAGTGCCTTGTCACGTTCTTGTCTTCGAAGCCCTAGCTCTTTGTTGGCAGCCTTGAGACATTCTTTGGTTTTCATCATGTGCTCGTGCCCCATCTTCAACTTTTTACTTGTTCCTTCTAGAACTCGATCCTTTTCAGTGCTTTCTTGTTTTAAGGTTGCGTAGTTATGATGGGCATTTTTCAATTCGGCTTCTATTTGCATCTTTTCTTGTTCAGCCTTGCCTAATTTTTCTTTCACTTCTTTGATTTCTTCTTTTTCATTGAAGTGCCAGGTTGACGCCTTGTCCAGAGGAGTAATTGTTAAGGCCCTGAATGGTAGCTTGATCTCATGAGCCCTATTTTTCACCCATTGATGGTAACTTTCTTTCACAGCACAACTCCTAGCTCCCAGTTCTTTTCCTTTCTTAACAACCTTGTTCTAGGCAGATCAGATCTTCTGTAGTAAACCAAGATCTTTGGAATCTTGGTAATATGAGACAAATGGAGTGATTGCAGCTTCAGAAGGAGATCCCATCATGGGATAGCCAAGTTGGCGCAATACCAATACTGGATTATAATTTATGCATCCTTGGGTACCCATGAGGGGTACATTTGGGAAGCTTACACTGATAAATCAAAGTTTGCCCATCCTCCCACCAAGGGTACCATCGTATCATCTTTTCATTTAACTTGGTCAGGTCTTGGGCCCACTCTTCTTCTTGATATTATGCATTCATAGATCTTCAATGGGACAGGACGCCTTGTAACTCCTTTGGAATATGTGCGTGGTAGCCCACACATACAACATTGGTAAACAGCATAGAATTCTTTTGCCATTCCTTTCATAGAAAAAGTTTAAAGTGCAATAAACATCTGCCAAGAGAGCTGGAATAGGATTATGACCATGAAACTTGCGAGCAAGGAATACATCAATAGCTGCAAAGTCTACCAAGCCTTCAATATTCGAAAATAAGACAGTGTCATAGATAGTGAGGGCCAGTACATCTATAAAGGTATGTCAGTCCTCATTTTGAGCCAAACGGTGCATATGCCCTTCCAGGTAATCCTTTGGGAATCCATAGGTCCCATTTCTACATTTCTGTGCTTTACGCAAATCCTTCACTCCTATCCTTAGGACAGTTGATATGGTATGTAAAGAAGGATAATGACCTTGATAGTGATAAGGTTTTTCTCCTTCTAGTGGCAGTCCCAGGATTTTTTCAAATTCCTCAATGGTTGGTGCTAACTGAAAGTCCTGAAAGGTAAAACATCGAAGCAGAGGATCATAGTATTGTGCCAATGCCGTGATTGCCTCTTCCTGTTCTTCCACTTCTAAAAGGTCCAAAATCTTCCCATATTTTCTAGTAAGAGAAAGGCGTTGTGGTACCCTCAATAATTGACCCAAAGATCTCAGGCTTTTTGTGTCAGGTGTCTTGATTTTAAGACGTAGAGTTCTTTTCAATTTTTCTTCTCCTTGACTGTCTGGTCTCATATTTGCTTCCATTTTACCAAGATACTCACAATAAAATTCAATTCAACTTTCTAACAAACCTGCCACAACAAAAAAAACTTGATTTAAACAAAAGAAGGGATAATAAACAATTTATGGAATGAAAAGAAATTATATACAAAGAACAGTGATAGGAATTTATAAGAAAAGAATTAAAGAAGATGCATGCTCTCTTTGTGTTCTACTTGCGGTAAATTCTGGAGGTCAATTCTAAGGTCTTATGGTCATTCTACTTTGTGAAAACTTTCACCGGGTGGGTCTATATTCTCAGAGTTCTATGGCCTCTAGAGTTAAGACTCATTTCAGAATGTCATCCACAACAGCAGGTGAACCGCAAGGTGCAGGACATTCATGAAAGAATCACACTCTAGACGAGATTTTCGCGATAACCAAACAGGATGAACATCCAAAATGGCTACCACTACACAATCTCTTATCTATCTCAAATTGCACTCAGACTCGGGTATAGGGCCCCACTCGTGTGTGATTAATGTGTTAGTGTTATGTATGAAGAGAGCATACAAACCTGAAATCCTAAAACTACCCATGACTAATACCTGCAAAGTCAACACAAACAAATATGTACAGAACTCAGAAGTAGTCATCTATCCTAAGGTTTTAACAAATAAAGCCATCATTATAAATAAACACATGAAAACTCTAAAAAGGAATAAAGCATAAAGAAAAATACTAGACAAAGTAAACTAAGAAAATAAACATCAAATGGCTACATTTAATTTGCACAACTAATTAAAACAGGCCTGACTCTCTTGGAAGTCCCCAGTGGAGTCGCCATCTGTCGCAACCGGGATCGCGACGGGACGGCGAAAAAAGAATTTCTGTTTTGAAAATTATGGAGTCGCCACCAAGTTTATTAGAATTTGGGAAAACATGGAAAAAAAAACCCATTTATTTTGAAAAATGATCTTTGAAACCAGATTTGAGTTTGGGAGTCGGTTATGCATAGGGAAGGGTAGGAATTTAATCCTACGCACCCCTAATACACCCGTCCTTAGACGGTACCTCTAATTAACTGTGCAAATTAAATAATAACCCCTTTTAAATATCTATTCCTTATTACAAGAAAATTAAAAGAAATTTTTTTCAAAAGAAAATAATTTTTAGAGCACCAAACTGTCACAATTCAGGTGTCCTAAATGATGAGTTAACAAGCCGTCACGACTAAGTTAACCTTTTTTATTTGAAACGAAGCATTTGACAATAGGCATATAATTTAAATTGATTTTACACTAAAATAAAAGAATTCTTCTAAATAATAAATATTTGCAAATAGAATCTAAAAAGTGAAGATTTATTTTTGGTATTTTTGTAAGAGAAAATATAAAAAAAAAACTTTACGAGAGATATTTGGAACATCAAGTTGTCACAACTCAGATGTCCAAATATCAAATTAACAAGCTGTTACGGCTAAATTAATATTTTATTCAAATTAAGATATTATACAATTAAGTGATCAACTTAAAATTTAAAAAAAAGAGTATTAGAGCAATATTTAAAGAAAAAAAAGACAAATTAAGAAATAATTTTGACTTGACAGAGATGCCTGCTCCTACATATCCCCTGGTATAATGGGAAATTCAAAGTCACTTAGTTCTGTAAAAATAATTATTGATTGATTAATTTTATTTAAAAAGAAGAATTTTAAAATATCAAACTGTCACAACTAAAATATTCTATAACGTATGATTAACAAGCCGTCCCGACTCAGTTAATCCCTTTTAAAAAACAATTAATTAACTAAGCAACTCTTTAATAAAGTAAAATACTCAAATATTTATTTCGAACAATAAATAAAACCTCTTTTTATTTTATACTTAAATTAATTCAGATCTAAATAAGCAAAGCCCAAATATCAAAAATAAAAAAAAACAACCTTAACTCAATAAGATAATATAAATCCAAATAAATGAAATCAAAATCTATTCTAACAATTCTACCTAAACCAGCTTCCTAAACTAGTTCTATCTTTTTTATTATATTTTTTTTAAAAGGAAAAAAAAGAAATCAAATATTTACTTGAAATTCAAAGTAAATGAAATTTTTTATTCTTATTTAACTCAAAGCTAAACAAGTAATCTCCTAAACTACAATGAAATAGATACTAATCAAGTAAACAAAATCAAAATACTTAAATCACCAAAATATAATAACCTTAATCTAAGAACATAGATGAATAAATGAAAAAAACTAATATACACAAATTTAAACTAAAATTCATTATTATATATATATTTTTAAAGAAAACTTTTTAAAATACACACATACACAATTTTGATTTAATTTTTCATCTCCTTCTGATACATACAAATACAAAACTCAAATCCATATAGCTAACACATACACACACTTAAATAAAAAATTTCTCTCTCACGGTCACGGTCAAATACACATATACTAAAATAAAATGAAAAAAGAACAATCTCTCTCTCACTCATGGACACACATATACACGATAACAATACTTCCTCACACATTCACTCTCTTGCTCCTCTCACTTTCTCTCACGTACACACCACAGCACACGGTTTCTTTATTTTTTTTTTACTCAAAACGCAGCTTTTATCGCTCACACACATAGCCCAAGCACTTTCTCTTTCTCTGATATACACATATACATGCATAGACACTTCCTCTCCCTTTCACACACGGACATAGAGGGGTAGAGAGAGGTTCAGGGAAGTGGCAAAAAGTGAAGAGAGAGAAAGAGAGCATGGAGGGAGGGTTTGAGAGGAAAAAGGTGGTTCCTGGTTCGGGGCATGGCGGTCACGGTGGAAGGGACCGCTTCGCGAAGATGGGGAGGCCGATATCTTGCTGAGGGTGCTAGCGGCAGCCAGATCGGGAGGCTTTGTGGCTGAAAAAGGAGGTGCTTCCGGCGGCTTGGAGCTTCGTGGTTGGAGCTCAGGCCGTGGCTAGGTCGACGGAGGGGGTCTACTGCTAAGCATGAAAGGGGAAGGTGATTCGCGAACTAGGTGGCCAGCTTAGGGGCAGGCCGCAGGTTGAGGGACGACAGATCGTGGTGGAGGAGGATGATGGTGCAAGAGGATGCGAGATGGGGACCGAAGATCAGAGTAGAGGAAGCCCACTGCAACCGCGACTCCGATCCAGGCTTCCTGCAACAGCAGCGAGGACTGCCGTGGTTAGGCTTGTGGAGGGTGATTCGCAGTTGTTTCGGTGGTTGGTGCTAGCATTCATGGTGGTTTCAGAGATTTCTCACAGTGGCCGGTTGTGGAGGAAAGGGAAGAAGATGATGAAGCTGAAAGAGGGGGCGCGGCGGTGGAGCTTCCCTCTTTCTTCATTAGTTCCGGTGGTCTAGAAATGGAGTAGAGATTAGGATCCCTTGGTTTCACAGCGTGGTCATGGCTATTAATGGGGCGATGACAACGTGAAGGGTGGTGATGACTTGTAGTGAAGGTGGCTGTGACGATATGGAGGCTCACGGAGGTTGGAATCATGGGGAAGGTGGAAAAATGAGGAAGAGAGCAAAGTGAGAGGAAGAAGAAGATGATGCAAGAGGCATTTGGGGAGGGGCCGCGGCGGTGGTGGAGGGAGGCCGCGGCCCCTATGCTTTCCTTTTTTCTATTTTTGATGATAATGATGTGTACCTGCTTCTGTTTTATTTTTCTGCTGGATTGTATAGCTGGATTCTCCTTGCAGGTTTCTCTTGGATTTGATCTCTGTTTATGGGCTACGTATGTTTTGATTTTTTTTATTTTTCTTGCTGAATTCTTCGAAAATTTCCTGATAATCTAAATATTTCTCTAGAGTTGGTGTCTCAGTGTTTTGAAAATTCTCTGCCAGTATTTCTCCGCTCCCCTCATCATATCCCCTCCCTCAATATGTACATTATGTTCTTCGGATTCCTCCCCTTCCACCAAAAAAGATCAACATTTTTTCTAGGGACAACATCATTGTCCGTTTCTTATTTTTCATGTTTTCACTTATCCCCATTTTACTATTAGCTCACATGCATATCTTGAGGAGCGGGGGAAAGGAGAAGACAAGAGTCCGTGAACTCTTCTTTCAACTTTTTATTTTTTATTTTGTATTTTTTGTATTTTTTTATGTTTTTTAAAAAGTGAAAATGGTCTAAAACGGGTCGGGTGCTTTTTTGTATGGGCTGAACAATAACGAGGTAATGAGCTGAGAAGAATATACAAAATACAAATGGACCTAAAACCAAATTGGGTGTCAAGTTCATAAAAACTGGACAAAATAAATGAAATGGGCTTTTTATTTTAGAAATACAAAAACAACCAGTAAATCTTTTTTTTATTTTTTTTAAAAAGAAATAATTAATGAAACTGTAATAAAATAAAATAAAAAAGGTAAATTAAGTGTAAATTTTTAGATTTTATTGTTAAAAGATCGGACAAAATCAGGTGTTCACATTAGGTGACTGAAATACTTCTTTCTTCCATGCTCAAACTGTCATAAGATAAATGCATAACATGGTTGAGGGAATATTGTTAGAGGGTGATGTTTGGTGCACAGACAAAGATCTTAAGCAGAAAGCTCATCTTTTCTTTCAGAACTTGTTTGTGATCAATCAGGGTCAACAGCTGCACCTAGTTACTAGATTTCGTCCTATATGTCTTATGATGATAGTGTCTCTTTGATGCGTCCTGTGGCTAAAAAGGAAGTGTGGGAAGCCTTGAGGTTTATGAAGGCTTTCAAAGCTCCGGGTCCTGATGATTTTCAGCCTTTCTTCTTTGAGAGGTACTGGCATATTTTGGATGATGATATTTGAGCATTGGTTAGATGTGCCTTCCTATCTAGTGCTATGGATCCTAGCTTATTAGAGACCTTAATTGTCTTAGAGGATAACCTAATTCGTTTCTCCCAGTTCTAGCCATTAGCTTGCATAATATGGTATACAAGATCATCTCAAAAGTCATGGTGAACAGGATTAGGCCCATTCTCCTAGGGTTGGTGGGGCTTTTTCAAAATGCTTTCTTGTCAAGCAAAGAAACTTCTGATAATGTTGCGATTGTGAAGGAAATCCTCTATTACATGCATAAGTCTAAAAAGAAGAAGAGTCTCATGGCTCTAAAAAATGACATTCATAAGGCATATGACAATATTGATTGGGGTTTCCTGGAAAAGACCTCATGTGAGTTCAGTTTCCCTCATAGCATGACTAGACTTATCAAGCACTACATTTCCTTATGTTCTTTATCTCTCTTAAGGAAAGTTTCCAAGCTGGAGAGCTTTTCTCCCAACAAGGGTCTCAGGCAAAGAGACCCGTTATCTTCTTATTTGTTTGTCCTTTGCATGAAAAAATTGTCCCATCTCATTTTAGAGAAATTTGAGGATAGTCTTTAGCAACCTGTTTCAGTGAAAATGGGTGGCATAGGGTTTTTCCATTTCTTTTTTATAGATGATATTCTTTTGTTTGCTCAAGCCAATGCAAAATATTTGAGGGTCATTATGTACGTACTTCAAGTGTTTGGAGAAATGTCGAGTTTATGTGTGAATGTCCCTTAGTTGGGGGCCACTACTGCTAAAGCTCTTCCAAAGACTAAAAAAGAACAGTTAAAATCTATCTGTTGCGTTCCTATCACTCAGAATTTAGGTAGATATTTGGGGTTTAATTTGGATGGTGGTCATAGCAGGCCTGTTGATTTTCAGTTCATTATTGATGAAGTTAGGGGAAAATTATCTTCCTGGAAGTGCAATATGCTAAACAACGCAGGTAAAGTAACTTTGGCTAAGGTTGTGTGATCACTGCAACTCCAAATTATTATATGGTCTATATGCTTGGATCCCTCAAAGATTTGTGATAGAGTGGACAGAATCATTCACAACTTTATTTGGGGGAGGAATGGAGATAGAAGTAGTCTCAACCTGGTAGGGTGGAATAAAGTTACACAAGCTAGAAATTCTGGTAGTCTAGGCATCCACATAACCCTATTAGCTAACATCTCGATGCTGGGCAAACTTCTTTGGGATTACTTACCCACTGATGGTAAACTCTGGCCAACCATGCTGAAGGAGATCTATAAAGCATCAAATAATGTGATTCATTCAGATTTGTGCACAAATCCTTCTCCAATTTGGCGCGCTATCCTCAAGGTTGGGCAGGAAATATCAGAGGGCTTCAATCTCCATATAGGCAAGGGTGATTTATCCTTTTGGTTTGATCGTTGGCACCCCTTTAGGAAGCTTTGTGAGATGGTTCCTTATGTTCACATTTCTGATATGAACATGTGTATCAGAGATGTTTGGCAGGATGAGAGCTGGCATCTTCAGAAGCTTTTTACTCCAATTCCCGATGTTTTAAGAGGAAGTCTTACTAGTATTCAACTATGTCTCCACGGTTCTTCCTCAGATGGGAAGGCCGACGGGTTTTACTCGATCAGATCAGCTTACTGGTGGTCATACAACAAGACTCATCATCCGATGCTAGCTTTTGTTGCGGGGACAAGTTGAGCTTGGATTTGGTGGCTTCCCACCACAGCTAAATGCTAGTTTTGTATTTGGTTGGGAATTCACAATTCGCTGCCGGTTAACGTGGTTTGTGCATAATGGAACTTGACTTTTAACAATTACCTGTGGACATTGCCAGGCTTCTGATGAGTCAGTGTTACATTGTCTCCGTGGCTGCAGCTATGCCAAACAAGTTTGGGATAACTTCCATATGCTGATTGGGTTCCTCCTTATAAGTAATCTCACAACCTGGCTTTTGAAGTTGCAAACCTTTATGGAATCTACCCTTTCTTGTGGTGTTCTTTGGTGGAGTCGCAATGACCATGTGCTCAACTCCAACACATGGTCCTTAACTTTCGTTCGCCACTGCATCTTAGTCGAGGTTGAGATTTTGCGTTTGGAGGGAACTTCCCAGGTCCCTTGTTCTACTCGTCTTGTTCACTAGACCTGGCCGAATATTGGCTATGTTAAGATCAATGTTGATGGTAGTTCACAGGGTAACCCGGGAGCGGCGGGTTTAGGTGGTGTGCTTAGAGGCAAAGATGGCAAATGATTTGTGGCATTGCTGGTTCAATTGGCATGACTAGTAATCTGGAAGCTGAACTTGATGCTATTAAGCATGGTTTGTATTTGGCTTGGGATAAGGACTATGGTAGGGTAGTTTGTGAAAGTGATTCGCTTGAGGCTGTCAGGCTCATTGCTTCGGGTAGTGTTGACTCTACGTTTCATCTCTTCCAGGCTACTATTCTAGGAATCAAGGATGTGCTTGGAAGAGATTGGGTGGTGTCCTCCCGTCATGTTCTCCGTGAAGCTAACTCTTGCATGGATTTTTCGGCCAAGCTGGGTGCACCCAACAACATTGAGCTGAGCATGTCTGAAAATCCTCCTTCTGCATTGTGCGATCTCCTCCGAGATGATTATATGGGGTCCCTGTGTTTAAGGTTGTAGCCTTTTTCCTCCTCTTCTAATGCACCAAAAAAAATTATATATTAATTAATGACTATCATGTTATTATATATTAAATAATAGATATAGCAGAATAAATTCTTTTTCTCAGCTTAGAATGTAATTGGTTTAGGAAATGAAAATGGGATAGTTTTTTTTGGACAAGCTAAGTTTTACGTTTAATTTCATATATATAATTTATATGTACTAACTTTGTAAAAGCTTTTATATATCCATCAAATAATATATTGCCATATCAGCTGTACTAATTAATTCTCTTTTCATCTACCCAAAATGTCATGCAAGTAAAGTGTTTCAATTAAATATCATTACATCAAACTCTAATTTTATATATCAAAATCTATGAAAAATTTACTCTCAGTTTTACGATGAACAAAAAAATATCCTTGCTCTATAAGTGAGCCCATAATTTAGTGACATTCTCTTACATATCTCAACGAGTTAAAGGAGGTATTGAGTTTGACTATCATCCCCCACCCCCTATCTCATAATATTTTAGTTAAAAAAATTTATATCTAGCCTTTCTCTGCCAACCATAAGCTATGAATATATATATATATATGTATGTATTTTTTTGAGTGAATATTCTATTTGGTTCCTCAATATTTTTGTGTTAGAATATTTTATTTTTCAAGAAAATAAATTAATCTCATGGTCCCTCAATATTGAAAATGATGGATATATTAGTCCCTATGTTAGTTTTTCATTAGTGGATTTATATATCATTTAGTACAATGATGAGTGTCATTAAAATATTATAGGCAAGGTAAATAAAATTATTTTAGAACATATTATAATTATTTTGATGTCTAAATAGGTCACTTTATGACTTATAATAAAGATTTAAATGACTTATTTTATAAATTTCAATCACTAAAATGAATTATTTTAAACTCTATTATATTTCAAATAACATATATATCATTTAACATCATATTAGCAGGTTAATATATAATTCTATTAGTATTTAAAGAATCAAATATATATAAAAAAAAATTAAAATATCCTATTATCAAAATATTTAAAAACTATAAATTGAATTTTAATTTTTAATGACCAAAAATCTTGCAAATTGTTTTTGAGCAACTCCATGAGTTCTTTACTGATTTTGTTTTTAGCACTGACCAGTAACTAGCAAGTTCGAGATGTTGGGGAGAAGGGGTCAGTAATAGTTCACGCAAGAATCCAAACCAAACCCCAATCTTCCCTTCTCTCTCCAGTCTCCAACAAGATATGTACTGAAATCCGGAGAATCTCAACCTTCCTTCCCATTTTGTCCTTCATTGTCAAGTGTCAACTCATCGAATGGCTTCCCTCACTGTCCCAAACTACTCTGTTCCCACCTCGCTTCAAACCGAAACTCCCAATTCCAGATACCCATCATCCAAAAATCTCTCAATTCTGTCTAGATCATCAAATTCTCAATTTTGTGGCCTAAAGTTATCCCATTCTCCCTCTCTGTCAATCCGATCTGCTACTTCATCATCTTCATTAAAACCTTTCATTTTTGCCAAGGTACGTAGTACATTTTGTTCAAAATCATGTCTGTGTACCTCATTTTAGTGTTATTGCTAAATTATATAATACCATATTACAACACACCAGTGTCCCTGTTTGGTTATGTGTATTAATTTCTTCCCTGAAAGGTAAGTGAGGGTTCAAAGCCACCACCATTCACGCTGAAGGATCAAGATGGAAATGATGTAAGCCTCGAGCAATTCAAAGGAAAGCCCGTGGTTGTCTATTTCTACCCTGCTGATGAGTCCCCTAGCTGTACCAAACAGGTGAACACATACAAAATTGTCTAGCATGGGTTATTGCTTCAATCAATATAGCTTGTCTCTTTGGTTTTGTTTTTTGGTACTAGAAATGTCAATCTTGAACAGAAAGGAAAAGTGATCTGTTCTTTTTTTATTATTTCTTTTTTAGTTTTCAATGTATATATGATGTCAATCAAGCAGTGCACAAGTACCATGATTTTGTCAATCCAAGTGCGCAAAAGGAAATGATATCATAGGAATAAAGAAGAACTATGATCTAGAACCAAAAACAAAAGAGAAAAAAAAGGCATTATGATCTAACTGCTAAGGGAGAAAGAAGGTGCAGTGCTATCAAATTAGACCATAATGTATAATCTGTATGCATGTGCTTAGAACTATCAATTGATATATGGCTCAAGGGGTCATTAAAGGCCTTGTTGTTTTTCAAAGAGTAGCCAGGATCCAATGTTTGGTTGGATCAAATGATTCGACACTAGTTGGAATTTTGTGAATGGTAAAAACTGTTAAAGTATAAAACCATTCATGTGCCTCTGCCCATTAGCTTATGCTTATGGGAAAGATGGTTTCATGATATGGTGTCATAGTCTCCATAGCCAAATGTTCGGTTCAATCCTTGTTATCCCCCATAATGATAAATTGTTTACACTTCAAGTGCAAAAGCTACATTCATGTGAAGAAGCGTGTTGGAGTATAACTATTCATGTGCCTCTACCTATCAATTCAAGCTTTTGGGAGATATGGTTTCATGACAAAAACTACTCTCAAGTAAGAATTGTACCCCATAGTCGAGTAACTCGGCTTGAACTAGATTAGTTATGATCTAATAGACTTTAGATGCTAGTAATTTAGACATAAAAAAAAGTAGCCAGGGGAAGGAGGGGTGTGGAGTTATTATTGGGAACATGGAGAATTTTGATATAACTATGAAATGTTACCAATAGAATAGAAGGGCAGCCTAATGCACAAGGTTCCCACCTGGTGAGGTTTGGGGAAGGTAGATGTACGCAACCTTACCTCCGCTTTGCAAAGAGGCTGTTTCTACGAATGGAACCCGTGATCTCCAATTCACAAGGTGAAAGCCTTACCGTGGCGCCAATACTCACCCTCAAATGCTACCTATAAAGTTCTGGTGTAAAATTAGATTACACTAGTCCTGCTTGTGAAATAACAATATAGTCATCATCACCATTGTATTGTTGATATAATTATAGTTACGGCATCTAGTTATGTTTTATTTCTTGCAGGCTTGTGCTTTTAGGGATTCATATGAGAAGTTTAAGAAATCAGGGGCAGAGGTTGTTGGGATCAGTGTTAATGATCCTTCATCTCACAAGGTAGGGATCAAAACTTCCACTGCAATTAGTTTTGCAAATAGACTTTATTATCTTTATTTTATACTGAATGCATTGTGTGGACTGGAATGTAGGCATTTGCCAAGAAGTACAGGCTTCCATTTACTTTGTTGAGTGATGAAGGTAACAAGGTGAGGAAAGAGTGGGGAGTGCCAGATGATTTCTTTGGAGCATTGCCTGGAAGACAGACTTATGTTCTTGACAAAAATGGGGTGGTTCAGCTCATTTATAACAATCAGTTCCAACCAGAAAAGCATATTGATGAGACTTTGAAGTTGCTTCAAAGCCTTTGAGGTTTCTGATCCTTCTTTTCTCATCCCCTTGGCATATCTAAGAGTTAGACAAGTATGTAATAACTAGTAACTGCTGTTTAGTGTATAATTATGATGGCTGTGGCTGATTTTGAAGCCATAATTCACAAGGCGGTGATAATGTCTGTTCTAGTATAGAGACCAAATGGTTATAACATCTCCAGATGGAAACCACGCCTTTCACTGTTATGGCGATGGATATCTGTATCTTCATCATTATTGTAGTTTAGCTTAAATTGACAGTGTCCATTTTAATTTATATCATACTGGATTTGTTATTGGAATGACAAGATTCGATAACCTTTATGACTAGTTTGACATAACCTTGAGGGTATTTTAACAACTTTTCTGGAGGATTGCCCAGAGTGGTTGAACAGCCTTTTGTCTTACTTTTTAAAACCTGTAGTCAGTCTGTTGACCCCTTCAAAATGTGAGTGAAAATTTGAGGGATGAGTCTTATTTGAAATATTGTATGAAACATTATTCATTCTATATCTCAATGCCAGTTTTAAGGTGATACCAAACAGACTCCCAAGTTATTTCTATGCCAGTAGACATGCAGTTGTTGTTTTTTTTATCATCATACTATCATACTAATCTTAATGCAGTGACAAATAGCAAGACTATGATGTTTTCAATCTTCCTTCGCGTAGTCTTCACTGCTGTAAGGGCTGAATGCCTCTGATATCCAATTCTTCTTCCTCCAGGAACTCCACCCCATATCTTTGCATAATTCATCACCATGGTTGATGCTATAAGTTGAAATGCAGTGCCTTTTATAGAACCTGGTCGACCTTTTCATTACTTCAATCTCCTTCAGTGTTTGTGAAAGCATCTTCTCAACACTCGGGAGCTTAAACTTGCCATCTAGGAGTGCAGAAAGCCACATGGAGCGAATCTCGGAGGAGTGAAGATTTGCAAGACTCTCAACATAACCCACAAAGGCCATGTTTGGAACCACTGGATGAATAGTTCCCCTGCCATGAATAGAATGACTCGGCTATTGGTTCTCAACTATTTTGAGTGTTAAAACTAGAGCCAAAAAAATGCGACAATGTTGTTGCAACACTATTCTGTTTACACTTTCCACACTACTTATTTCTTAGACAACAATGCTTCATAGCCAAAATGATATCACCAAATTTTTTTATAGAATATATGGTGTGGGTTGGATTAAATTTAGTGATAGAATCCACCTATTCATTAAATATAGTTAATTATGTTACAACACCTTGGCATTTATTTTATCTTTTTTGAAAATATGGCTTTGAAGCATTGTTGCTTCTGAGATAATAAAACAAGAATGTACCAAAGAAATGATAATAAAACAGGATAAAAACCTTTTCCAAAGCACAATATCTCTTGTTTTTCTAAAGGGGAAGGTGTATATACAAGGTGCAAAATAATGATGCAAAAAAAAAAAAAAATTGTCCATAAATAGAACTTCCTTTACCTGTACAAGGGAATAAGTCCAGAAGCGTGCACCAACAAGCTACGGAAAGGCTCTGGAAAGATGGTTTTGAGCTTTTTATTCCCATCAAAACCAGTTGCCAGAGCCACAACATCAGCCTCAACTCTAGTGTTGTCTTCAAATTCAATTCCTCCATTCCAGAACCACCACTTTGATGCTTTTTTGAAGACAATTTTCCCCTTATCAGCCTCAGAGAAGAAATTTTCTGGCAGAATAGCCATTTGACAAGATGCATAATCTTCCTCAAAGGGGTGTTCTGGTCTTAGCCCATAGTTCTCCAAAGGAAGTTTCCATAGCAGGTAGGACTCAATAAACTTTGAAATTCCACGCCTCTGGTGAAGTTCATTGTAACAAGAAAACCATTAGTTGCACGTAGCTTTGGCAGTGGCAACAACAAGTGAATATATTCAGGGCTGTAATATACTAAGAGAATGCTAAAATACCATTGGAGATAACAGGAGGCACAGAAGGGCTCTTATGAAACACTGGTTAGGCCTTTCGTGCAGGAACTGGGAAGCTCTTGTTGAGTAGAACAGGAAAAATGGCAATCCCCAAATCCAGTAATGGGGAACTATCCAATGCAAAGTCCTTACTACCATGGTGCATGGTTGCCCTTCAGGTCCTTCAGAACAAAAAACCGTACAATTGTTGTACTTTGACACCGTATAATTTATGTTTTGCCACTCTCTTGATTGGATAGAAAATAAAATTAAAAAAACTAAGGAGATCGCTCCTAAATTTGTCCCTCTTAATTTTTAGTTCAATAAATTAGTCTCTTCTGTAGGGATTACTTTGATATTTTTTTATTATTCTTGAGGAAGTAATTTATCATATTTTCTCCGGTCGAACCAATTTGCTGGACATTTTAAATTAATAGAGACTTTTTCTTTGAGTGTTTGATCATTTTGGGGTTTTGTAAAATGCTTCTTGCATATCATCGGTGACTGACGTATTGAGATTTCAATAAATTAAAGTTTCATATATCAAATTGCTTCAATTACCTATAATTGATCCAATTTCGGCATTACCATGGAGATAGGTCAAACAAATAATGAGAAGAGAAAAGATTTGCAGTTAACAATCCAAAATAATTTTTTATAGTAAAATTCGGTTTTCAATCCTGACATATGCATACCATGATTAATTTGATAGTTTCGGATTCATCTTTATCATTTTTTTTGTTATTTTGATAATGTCATCCTTTCATCTTTTTACTGTAGCTTTAATTTGTTAACAAAAATTCTTATAATAATGATAAAACCATGTCGTTTCACTAAAAATGTCCAGCATTTTCGTTAAAAATATTATAACAAAATAGATAGTGAGGTTTACTGGATTAGTGTTGGAGATTTAAAGCTAGAGAGAGGAAATTAGCAAAACTAATCCCTGAAAGAAAAAATTGATAACGTATATATCTCTATCGGGGACAACAAGTAATATTTTTTAACTTTTTCCCACATTGATACCTAAAAATTTATGCAATTACTATTGAAAACATAAAATTATTACTTAAAGTCAATAATAACAAAAGGTGAGTTTAAGATCTGTGTCATTTACATACACTGTAAAATTGATAGAATTGAACTGGGTCCTTGTTGATTAGAATTTTTCATATTTTATTATTTTTTAAAGAGAAAATATAAGAATGTTTAAAACAAATTATAATTATATTGTAATATTTAAAAGGAACTTGAAAATAATTTAATTTAGAAAATAAGAAAATATTATATAACTTTATTTACCTTTAAGTTATTAATTAATTGATAAGAAGTTCTTATTTTATTACATATTTATCTTAAATTTTTAAGAATTCACCTTTTATATACTGTTTGTGTAAAAAAAATTTAGACATGATTTAATTATATATTGTCACATTAACAAAAAATTTTAACTCAACTACCCAACATCTTGAAAATTTTACAAATAGAAATATATGAATAGAGGATATGTACGTGAACTCTTTTACATTGTGTATCAAAATTAATTTTTATTTTTAAATCATTAATAAGATGTATTCATTATTTTATTTTTCAATATCTTGTAATAATAAATTATTATTTTATTAAAATATTTTAATATAATGATACAATAAATTATTAATTCATTGTAATCAAAATTAGAAAATCTTTGAAAAAATCCCTTTTATCAGTAGTATTAAAGATGCAAAGCACAAGTGAATTAAACTGAGATAGAGTGATGTTATGACAAAGAGTAAGGATTTTACCTTACTTTTTTATGCAGCTTTTCACTCAGTTCAATATGAAAATGTTCTTCACCAATACACATATATATAACCATTTTAAATGAAAATAAAGTATAATCCCAAATAACCAATGCAGTTAGTGCTCCTGGGATATGCATAAATAAGAGCTGAAGAAACCAAGTTGACTAGAAATTAACATTTTTAAAAAGGGGAAATAATTACTTTGAATAACACAACGGTGATACGTTTAATTATTATTTATTTGTATTTTTATTTGAGTAAATTATTAATTTTTCTTAGTTTTGTTCATATTCCATTGAGTACAATTTTAAATTGTGTTAAAAATGTTAGTTGCTACCCGTCAAACAGGGCTTTTCCCAATTAAAAAGACTGGTAGAAAAATGAATTTGGTGTCCCGCAATCAAGGTGGGTGGCCCCATAAGAAGCATTGTGTTGATTGTAGTGACTGTACAAGACAATCGTCACGGGACCACTAGAACAGCAGTGAGGCTTCCACAGTTTTTATGTTTTGACTTTCGTCAAAAATGTGCTTTTGAAACAGAAAAAATGAAAACCAAGACAAAATGGGAATTAATAGATTCCAGAGGCCGCCACGAATTGAACATAGCAGACCCAGGGTGCGTATTGTTAGAATTTGACTGTTTTGCATTACATCCTCATGTTACACAACCTTATTAGATGGCAGGGGATGGTCAATGTTTGTCTTCTTTTTCTAAGATCATAATACATGTGGGAATCATGTACGAGTTGAATAAATAAGGCAGTCTTTGAGAATATCTATTTAAAATTTTGATTGAGTGAGTTTTAACTTTTACTCATAAAATTCATCTATAAAATTTTTATCTCAATTTTTATCTTCAACTAAATACACCTTCAAAATAAGCTGTAAAAAGTGAAATAAAGGGAATTAATACTTATTACAATGAGTATTTGATAATGGCTTAGTAATCGATCTTTGTATACTCATAAACTATCATTTTACTATTCTAACAAATTAATGGATAGATGATAAGTAACTTAGTTTCTCGTAAAAATCAACAAATTCAATTCTCAAAAAGTAAACTTATTGAGAGGATTTATCATAAATGCTTCATCCCTATAGCTGCGAAAGTAACTTCCGCACAATTTTAAATTCATCCGGAAAAAAATCACCATTTACTCTTTATTAATATTGATTTTATGAGTTTAACTACTAGTATAATCATATTATTTAAAGACAATAAATACCTTGGGAGATTAAACTTTGATGAAGTGGTACACGATTTGACGATAACATGCAAAACCAATATTTATTCTCCAACCCATGTTTTCCAATAAAATCTTGTTAAATAATATAAAAAAGCTATACAATTCTCTTGAATTATGCCTTCTTTCTCTTGCACGCGACAATAATTTAATTAATTTTTAAGTAAGTTATTAGATGTTTTTCTTTTTGAATCAATTATTTCGACACCATTCTAGACACTTGAGAATTAATACGTATATAATGAAAAATTTCTGCTCTATTTCCGATAAACTAACGTGGTTGGTGCGGCAAGATAACTAATAATCAGTGTGCAGTATTTTTGTAGTAAATTTATTCATAAGATCAATAATATTCAATTACTAATGATTTTCCTTGTTTCTTCACCCGCAAATTTTTATCAATAGTGTAACTCAAGTCTCCAAGTTATTCGTAACTGGTTTTCCATACGTCTCAATAATGTCCAAATAACTTTATCTAGCTATTAAAACTATATTGGGAAATAATAAAACAAGGAAAGCAATTAAGATTCAAATCCTCGTAATATAGTTCTCAAATGAAACCAAACTTGTTACAAAGAAAGAATAATGAAACCATACTGAAAAGAATATTTTTTAATCAGTTTTTTTTTCTTTATATAGTAAAAATAAATAAATTTTTTGTGGAAATAAATTTTTCATGAGGAGATCTATTTCATTTCGAGGTGATGAAAAGAATTTTAAATTGTACCAATTGAATCAATTCTTGAACTTAATAATAAATAATCTTCAGCATTAAGCAGGTGAGCCAGTAATAAAATGTATGGGGATGTTGTAGAATGTCATATGTATTCCTTTATCTCTGCAGGCATCATTTTTATATTATAAATAATAATAATTAATTAAGAGAGATTTTAGCGATTTATAAATATATAACAGTTTACTCATTTTTAGTTCTTCCCTATGATATATAACAGTTAAAAAAAGTTAAAATAAAATAGAGTGGATAATTTACCTTGGTTTGCCTGTGCGCACTCCATGGCTAAATCAATGCCTGACTTTTTGAAACCGACCACTGCAACCTTCTTTCCCTTGAGAAGTTCAGTAGCATCTTCCTGGTTAAGTTTACAGTAATCAAGGCTATGCACGACCTTACCTTTGAAAACATCTGGCCCTTTGTTGCGTTCAAATACTGGAATCTTGGGAATGTCCCCGTATTTTCCTATGCAAACCACTACAAACTCGAAGGCGTACCACTGAAATGAAGTGTTTATCAATACATGCAATATGATTGTAAGTATAGATCTAGAGATTGGGACAACCAGCATAAGTTGAACTCATAGCTATTCTGGATGTCAAATATGAAATAAAATAAAAAGGCACATCATGTCAACTTACATACCATCTACTATTAAATAAGGTGTAAATTCTACTTAAATAAGATGCAAGATTACATTATAATAAAAGTTCCACAACAAAGCACATCAAATTAGTCCTTTTGGTCTCCCAAAAAATGGAGGTCCAAGGCTTGATGATGTCGGTAAAATACAGATAAGTGGCCTGGGTGATATTCAATTGATCATAACCAACCAACTTCAAAGTGAATTATGCTTGGTTTGGTATTATTGTAACTTTTTTAGAATTGTTAAGCTATTTGAACTATCCAATAATTGCTCTTAAAAAACTATAGTAATATTATTTGATAAAATAATATAAAAATGCTTTCAATAGGGATAAATCACTATAGTGGTCTTTGGTAATATTTCATAAAATTGTTTTTAGAATCTAAAATAACCATAAGAAATATAGATATTAAAAAGAATAATTTTTATTTTTATTATCATTAAATAAAGTAATATTATATTAGTTTTTTAAGATTTGGAGAGTATAAACCAATTTTAAAAAATATATCACGAGGTCCTTTCAAAAGTACCATTGGTTCTTGAAAGTTATAAGGAAAAAATACCTCAATTTTTTTGTTTATCAAATAAAAAATATTGGCTTTTATACTAGTTTTTTAAGATTTAGAGAATACAAGTTAGCTTTGAAAAAGTCTTATGAGTTCTCTCAAAAAACACCATCTTCAAAGGTAGGAGCAAAATCACCTCAATTTTTTTGTTTATCAAACAAAAAATATTGACTTTTATTTTTCATAACCACGAGGACTTCCTCAAAGAGGAATACCAAAAAAGGCTCGGTGCAGTGCATATAATTAAGACTTTTGACAGAGAAGGGCTCGTTCAAATTGAAGAGAGAAGGGCAAAGTGCATAAGCATATATAAGAAACTTAGCATGATTTTAAATTTCTAACAAATCACAACACAAGATTCATGAAGGGATTATAATTGTTAAGGAATATTATATATACTTTTATTTTCGGCAATAAATCATATCATCATATTTAATTTTTTATGTCATGTTCTCCTTTAATATCTGAAACCCTAACTAGTCAGTAGTAGTTACGCAAAGAAAAAAGTTAAGCCAGTTGAGTTGGAAAAAGTGAATAATTAAAGACCTGAATGGTGTTTGATAGATTGGTTTGCACAGCAACTTCCCAAACAGGGTGACCAGGAAGTGGGGTTCCATGGTCACCATTTAGGCCTCCAAAATCAAAGGCCTCCTTGTCCCCAACAAACCGGATTTCCACCACCTTGGAACTGAACCTTATGTTCTTAAGCACATCAAAGTGCTCAGCATAGGATTGCAGGTAATCCAAGATCTCCATGTGGGTAGGGAAATCCGAATTGTCCCTATTAGGCCAAGGGAAATCGGTGAACTCATAGTCACAGCGTTGTGACTGAAGCTTGGTGGAATTGTAGGAGCAATGCCTCCAAACCCCACCAATGGAGTCAGAGGCCTCAAACACAAGAGGGTTGTGGTGGGATAGCTGTTTGGCTGCAGCTATGCCACTCACTCCAGCCCCTATGATGGCCACTTTTGAAATTGAAATTGGGTGGTTCTCTAGGGTAGCCATGGTTGCTGAAAAGGCTAATAAGCTTATCAATCTGGTATAATTAAATGGTGTTTGCCAAATTGTTGTGTATGTGTTTTTGTGTGTGGAATGAAAGGGTGAGGCTATCACTATATATAGGTGTGAATGTGTGATGAATCTGCATGCAGAGGTCAGAGTGAGAGCACGTGGTGTAGACTTTTTTGGAGGTATAACAAGGCAAAATTTATATAATTAGGCTTTGAATGACCATTTCACTTTTATTTATTAGGTAAACAAAACAATTTTCAGGACGAAATTCATTTGTTTGATTTCGTTGTTGAATTTTCATGCTGCTTTATTTCACGAAGTTCCCGAGTTCTTTATGTCTAACTGATTTAGTTGTTGGAACTTGGAAAGGAATGCAGACGAGCAAACCGCGCAAGGGACTAGCCAATGCTTTCAAGGAGCATTTCTCACCCCCTGAAGCACTGTCCTTGTATTATTAATTAATTTATTATGTTCTTGGACCTACCTCTCATTTTCATCTCGTTCGCTTTTTTATTGGATTATTAAGGCAAATCAAATCTGTTTTTTTTTATTATAATTGATCCAAGGGAGATTAACTCATCATTTTCTAATTTTACAAACACTATCAGAAATTTAAGGAATATTGAAGATATTATTGACAAAACAAAATTTTTACAGGCAGAAATGATTTTTACAGACGAAATTATAGTCATAAAGTGGTAGTCGAATATTTCAGTGGTATTGATTGCAAACAAGTATTAAATCTACCTGCAAATCCCAAACGAAATTACGTACAACGTATCAATTAAATATCGTCTCGCTAAAAGGGTAAAAAAAATTGTTAATTTTTATTTTCTAGAAAATTATTACAAACAAATTTTCCATTTGAAATAATTAAAAAATAAATTATTTTATTTTACATATCCATTGAAAATCTTCCTATAATGGGGAAGTTATTTTTTTTAATTAAAATCCATCACAAATCATTTTTATTTTATTGCATTTGATTATTTTTATATTATTATTTATTATTATTTTTGTATCAGTTGTTATTATTAAAATTATTATAATTATTGAAAATTATTTAGAAAATATAAAAATATAATAAATATCACAAATATTAAAAAATAAATAAAACTTAAAATAACATAATTTTAAAAAAAAGTACAAACCCAATAATAATGTAAATAAAATAAAATAAAAAATTTAAATAAAAATACATGATCACGAGTACTCCTTGTGGTCTATGTCTGAAATACCCTTGTCGTCCAAGTCATCCGTCAATGACGAGGAAGAAATGTCCTTCATCCACACTGGTGGTGGTATTGGAAATGGAAGCAAAATGGTAGGAAGTTGAGAAGAGCCTCTTACTTTAAACATCTCGAGGAACGTGTGCATATGATGCATCTGTTGCTGCTACTTCATCTACTTTACAACATCATCTTCTCAATCCTGGGGGCCATTTTCTTCTCCAGCTTCTTCGGTAGCTCCTTTATTTTTCTCTTCCATATGTTCTCCTTTTGCCTCCATTTCCAGTCCTGCTCCTCCAACCTTTTCTACAGGTCCTCATTAAAGGCATCGGCTTGAGTACATTCCATGCATGTCCTCCACCTCAAGCCCTAAAGTTGTGACATCCCCAATCACAGAGGCATGGGAGTTTGAATCCGCATAACGAGTCTCATTTCATAGATATTACCACTGTAAGGGTTCCCGACCATCTAGGATCACAATGCCTCCTAATCAATGGAGATAGTCCTTGAGAGCAGTCATCCTAGGATGCCTAAATCTTTTATTGAGTCCTGGCCTCCTCAAGCCTCTACATGTACTCAACTTGCAATTATTTGAATCAAATATTAAAGTAATGCAAAATAATTGAAGTACTAAATTAGAAATTAAATACAATAAAAATTATTTTCATAAGTGGTGGTCTCCAAGTGGGCGTTAACAACCACTACTAGAAAAGAGAGATCCCACGACACTAACCTCACGGTGGTTTATGGAAAAGGTCGTCAGTGTCCCAAGAACATAACATTTCACTGTAGTGTAAGCAACCGCCGTCGCTTCTATTGCTCAATCCTTCAGTATTTTGGCACCCACAGTCTCAATCTCTCCTGCTTATAGAAACCCCTTCTCTCACGGACTTCATTTTTGCTATCTTTAATCTATTTCTCTTTGTTGAAACCCTCCCTCTCTCTCTTTGTTATCATTTTCGAAACCCTTTGCTGGCGCTCTGTGCTCCGCTCGTGTTCCAAGCTCCGTGCTCCAGTAGCTCTGATCAGCCCACAACGCTGCCTCTCCACTTGAGCCACAACCCCTCTGCTCGCGATGCACTGATCTGCCCTCCAACGCCCCTCCTCCGACGCTATCGATCTGCCCTCCGATGCAAGCCCTGGCAACAACCTCTGACCACACCCCTGGTTCACCTGTTCTTCCTTTTTTTTGCTCTTTTCTTTTTGTTTTTCATTTTTGTCTGGTGTCATTTTTTATTTTTTGTGTTAAGCCTTTTGATAAAAAAAAGTAGCCTTGCTGGTGCTAAATTAATAGACTTTACATGGTCATGGTGTTTGTTGAGTTTTCTGACTTTGGTTGAAATTGATTTTTATTTCTTTTTTTCTTATTTGTGGCTGAAGGAAGAGTTGCAGAGGATGAATCTAGAGTTGCAATCATTCAAGGTGAAGATAACAGAGAATCAGGAGAAGATTGAGCTCAATAAGCAGTTGCCCTACCTTGTTGGAAACATTGTGGAGGTCATTAACTGTTACTGCTCGTAATTGTTTTCTATCGAGTAATGGCTACCATAGCTCATAGACATGATTAGTTGTAGCTGTTTAAAGTGATTTTGATTTCCTATTTATAGAATGAGAAGCTTGGAGATCCTTATTGTGGTCTTTATTGTCTCTTAATTTTGTTGTTCTGTTCTCATGAGTGATTTCTTACTTTGCTAAGAATAAGAAAATTTATAATAAAAATGGTCAATTTAAGATTCTATAAGGAAGTCCAAAGCCATTTGACACAGCATTTTTTTATTGAAATGTATCCATCCTGTTTTGCGCCTTGGGTGGATTCTGGGCATTTGCTCTCACATTCAATAATATGGCAATACTACACACACATTATTGGATGATGGTGTGCACAAGTTTAAAGTTTTCATTGACAATATTATAGTAGATCTGAATTGAGCATTTTCGATAATCTATGTCAGTGCTTGGTGGTCTTACAAAGAACCATTTTCTTGCCTCATTTCACCCTGAGCCTTGCTCTCATATCTTTTATTATTCTTGCTCTTTCTCCACAGTTTATACAAGGTAGTGGTCTTTACCAAATAGCTAGATGAGGGGGCTAATAAGGTGGGCTATTTGCCTTTCTGCTGTTGCATGTATTTATTTTCTGCATGCACTCATGATTTGAAAGTTCTTTGTTGCAAGTACTCTTAGTTTGTAGCACGACTAAAAGTAATGGTACTGTTACTTGAGTGGCGGGCTTCCAATTTAGCCTTGCAAGTTATTTATTTTGAATTCTAAAGGTACTGTTCCTTTGCTTTCATCTCTATGGTAGGGGTAGCATGGGTTGATTCACTCATGAACAGCTCATAACTTGTTTTTTAGGCTCAGTAAGCTGTGCTACTAAGTAATCGAGTTGAGCAATGGGCATGATAAGATTCATGTCAATTCATGTTCTCATTACCTTTGTGTGTGCTATGTTTGAATAAAATAATGGAGCTAGCAAAGTATGATTTGAATAAAATAATGGAGCCAAGCTTTTTGTTTGATTGTTATTTAAAAAAATAAAATTTAACAAGGATGAGTTAGATAGCACCAGCTAGTAGCAACTATAGCAAGTGGTGGAACAAGGGTGCGTTTTGCAACTTTGGATGTGGCTTTGAGATAAAAGGGCTTTTTGGGATCGGAGAGAAAATGTGTCATTGGTGTTCTATGTTGTGTTGTTTTGAGTTCCATGTGTCTGTTAGGTGCTGCTTGGAGGTTGCTTCATACATGTAGTGTTATTGTCTTGTTTTTGTGATGGTTCTTGTGCATGTTTGTCAGTAATCATGGTGTCACACATCAAAGAGACTAAAATTGGAAAGCATATAATAATAAATAAAAAAATAAAGGGGCTAATCTTTTCGGGCTTTGTATCTTGCTTTCTATGCATCTTCACTATGGCTTTCATTGTGCATTGTTTCTCTGATTGTGTATTGCTAGTTTTGGACATAAATATTTTTTCTTAGTCTTTTATATTTTCTTTCACGTATTGAAATCAACTGGTTTAGGGAACCACCTCATTTTGAATCCGTAATTAAATTCTTGTTATGGTTAGGCTTGTGACCTCAGGCATGTTCATGCTTATAATATGCTTCGACAATTGATTGCTCCCTATATTATCCTAAGAAATCTTTTTAGGCATTGTTTTTGTGATTCATTAACATTGAACATTGTGCCTATGATTTATTAAATAGCCTTACCTATCAGAGCTAAGAGACATCTATACTTTTTGACATATACCTAGTTTTGTAAGACCAACAATTTTCAGAGTGATTCTGTTAGGTCACTTGAAATGATTATGTATGGGTTTTCAAATGACAATTGGAATTTGACTTGTTCAAATGAAAATACTCCTTACCCGTGAAGATTAATTCTATTTTGTTTTTAGGTGCATGCTAACTCAAGAAGAAAAGGAAGTAGCATGTGACTATCTTGCAAGATTTGGAATCGCAGAATCTCAGGAAAAGTCGGTGCTTTGACTGAAGTGTCGAGAAACCATCCAATAGATCATATCATTCATGTTTGTAATGTTATACTAAGAATGCAAACTTGGAATCAGCTTGTAAGAAGATTAAATGTTTAAGACATGTAAGATATTATATTATATTTTTTATTTTGAGACTTTTTTTTAGTTATTATAATAAGTTCTTGTTATTTTAACATTCTCTTTATGTTTGAACTTTTTGGTTGATTAGAGGAAATTGTTATTGGAAGAAGTAACTATAATCACAATAATGACAAAGATTAAAAAAAAATGAGTTTTTTTATTTTATTTTATGCTATTTTATTATTAGCGGCGGTTCAGAATCGCTGCAAGATTTTTGAGATTTGTATAAGTGAATTCTTTCCGGCGGTTTCTAACCGCCTCAACGATTATTGGGAATATAAATTTTTTATTTTGCGTTGGTTTGTAATCGCCGCGATGTTGTATGTCAGTTGTCCACCAAGTTTTTTGTGGCGGTTTAAAAACCGTCGCTATTAGCGCATGGAGTTTTGCAGCGGTTGTTGCAGCAGTTGGTTAAAACCGCCATTGTTTGCCTTGGTGACGCTAGAAATAGCGGTGGTTCCAGAACCGCTGCGAGTTGCAAATTGCGACGGTTGTAACCACCGCTAAAGGTAAAAACAACTGCCACAAAATCCTTTTTTTCTAGTAGTGAACTATGACTTGTCATGCTTATGGGTTTGGGTCTCCTTGAACTTGCGTACATGTCCTATTCAGAAACATTATCTGCAAATCCACATAATTAGTAATGTAAACAATTGAAAAAAAGTTAAAGTAGTTTATAAGCAAATATAACATAAAATACATAAAAAGAACATAACACTAACCAAACTTGCCTTAGTGCTAGCCAATGTCATGGACTTACCTGTATGCAATGGGCCAACTCTTAGAAATGCCTTGTTAGCCTTGGCCTTCATCAACTTGTCTAAAATACTAGTGAGTGATAGTAGTCTTACAAGACACATAGGTGAGAAGGAGCTATCTAGTCAATTAGTGTGTCCTTTTTCTCTCCAATCTCCCTATACATCTCCTACGCCAACTTACATATATGGTGCTTTCGAGCCATGTGCATGTGGGTCTCATCCTACAGGTGAATGATATAATTTCTCTACAAAACAGGAAGTAATTAATATATGTTGTGTGTCTAACATTGGACATAATAACATATTGAAATAAGTTAGTTAAATTTTATTATTACCTTCCACTCTTTGTACCATATCCTTTTCATCTTATTAGACATCTCACTAAATGTTATGTATGGCACATCATACAATTTCTTATTCTTATATCAGTGATCTAATGTAGACCCTAACTGGGAGGAATCCAACTACACATAGGAAATAAAACAGCCAATGTCAAATAGACATTTGTTAATTTAATAGTAGAATCATAACTTAATTAACATGTATAAAATAAATTCAAACTAATATGTAAAACTAAACTTACCAACTAGATCCATTGAATCTGAAATAGATGTGTCGTCTAGTTAGTAGGGATTTTGAATTTTACTAGAAGATGCAGCCATTCCACTATTAGCTAAGGACAACATTGAAGTCAAAGGGGCAGGGGAGAAAGCACATACTCAAGAATGAGTATCATGTTGATATACTCTTGTTCTTAGGGAGAAAAGTCTGCATCTTTTTCAATATGGAGGTGGAAGCTAGAGTAGTTGTGGATAGGATGTTGGAGTTGAATGGATTGTTATTGCTACTAGCATGATTAGAAGTCTGGCCAATAGTTTCTTGGCTTGCCTCTGCTCTGCTAGATATGTGTCTTCTTGCCATAACTAAATGAAATAAAACTTAATACAAATATCAATAACATACATAGTCAAAATCAAGATAAGATGTACAAAACTCAACACATACAAAGTGCACAAAAAATAACAGATATATTCACACATAAAATCAATTCACCTCATTTAGCACATTCACTACTTGAAATCCATGGTACACAGTTAGAGGTTACTGATGAGTTTTAAACCTATTGGTATTATCGACAGGTGTACCGATGGGATAACACATTTTTTATGCATGAAATTGTTTTTTAAAGAAATCCACAACCCACAAGTATACCCGTTGATAAGGCTTGGTGGCATTATGTGCTATATGGCACGCACCATATTCTGATGGGTATACCAATGGGTTTCCCAACTGCGTGCATATTTATTAGAAGCCCGTCAATCAATTCATCGATACATGTTTTACGCCATGTAGTGCTAAAGGGACACCAATAAGTTTGTTTTTTATTTTTTATTTTTCAAATTTTTAAAAAATTTATAATTCTGGCTAGTATACTGATCGATTGTTAATGGGTTATTTATAACTTATATTTTTATTATTAATTTGCAGACGGGTATATCGAGGGGTATTCTCGATCATAATTTGAATTTTTGGGATGTTGGCATACATCTCTTAGGATTTCCAATGCCCATCAAAAACCTGTCAGTAACTATTGAATCTAAAACACTATTTCATTAACTAATTATCCATAGGAAAACTTGTTGGTAACTTGTGTATATGGCATGATTGGAACCTTCCTTTTCCTTATTCTGAAATGCTTTTTCTCTCTTCCCTTTCTCTCTCTCTTTGACACTACCATTGCCTCGCCATCATTGGTTGCTGCTAAAGCCTCCATTTGCGAAACTAGGCCCACCATTGCGATCTAGGTACATTGTTTAGAATTTTAATCAGTTTAGTTTTTTTTTTCATTTGGCTTAGTTTCTTTTATTGCCTAAAGTGTTGAATTTTAATACATTAGAGAGTGATTGTTGTTACTATTTTATTTTTTTTGTTTTTTTGATGAAAGAAGGGGTCAAAGGACCCAAAGGAACATTTAACTAACTACACCCTGGTGTACCAATCACTAGACAAATCCAAGAACAAAGAAATACTAAAACAAGTAAGCATGGAGTCAAACACAGGCTTTCCCAAGGGGAGATTATGGCCAAGACTCTCCAAGGTATCATCACAAGTATTAGCTTCCCTAAAGACATGCTTCCAAGTATACTTAGCAAAATGACTAGCTTCAAGTCTGATGTTTTGAATAAGGGAGTAGGCCCTATGTAACCTATTACATCCCATAGAGATTAGCTGAATCGCAGCACTGGAATCTAGCTCCATTTCCACATATTGAAATCCCATTTCGCTAGCCATCTGGAACCTATGGAGCACACCCCAAAGTTCAGCATGAAGAATAGAGCAGCGATTGAGGTTACACGAGAAAGACCCCACATGTCCACCCATGTCATTTCTGAGGATTCCACCACATGCCGCTTGTGATTCCCAGTTTTTAACCAAGCCATCTGAGTTCAGCTTCAACCAACCATTAGGTGGAGGATGCCATTGTAACCAAAAACCTCCCCTAATATCCATAGCCACCTTAGAACCCATTCTTGAGACTCTACAAATATCCTTAGTACGATGAAGAATGATGTTGCGAATCTGGGGATGGGCAAGATGGTTTCTCTCGAAAACGCATAAATTCCTACAGTGCCACAAAGTGTCAAGCGCAACCGGGAACACCACCACCTAGTCATGGCAAGGTTCCACCCACCATCGATCCATAGCATACAGGTGGAAGAGACAAACTTTGTCCAGCTCTAACTTGCTTTGACCCCAATTTCATTGCATTGCAAAGTATTTTGGCTCCAAAGGATGTACTTAGAGCCATGGTAACTTCTAGAGAATGGATAAGCTCAAGTTATTCCAAAGATTCCAAGGCAAATATATTTGTGGATTAAGCCTCATATTCTAATTTTTGGAAAAAAAAAGTGTATTGATATTGTTAAACTAATTAAACCATTTGTTTGTGTATTCCATATTATTGATAGCGAAGACAAACCTGTCACGGATTTTCTTTATCAAGCTTTCTTTAAAGCTAAAGAAGAGATGGCATGAGGTGATTTCAAAGAAGATAGAAGATAATGGAGTCTTACTTGGCAATCTTAGATAGTCGGTGGGATTCATAACTCCATAATTGGTTAAATCCAGCTTGTCAATTCAATTATGAAGAATTTGAAAAACGCAAGACTACAACATCTAGCCTTCTTGATGTCATTGAGAGTATACATATGGAGATCCTGATTTCCAATTTAAGTTAATAAGTGAAATAAGGATCATTAAAATGTTGAGAATGATTTTGGAGGACAATTCGCCATACGTAAATGAACCACAATGATGCCAGGTAAATTTAACAATTGCTATTTATTTTTCTTTATTTTGTAATACTTATTGTAGCTAAATAGTATGCACACTAATTTATTACATTATATGTTTTATTCTAGATCAATGGTGGGAATGTTATGGATGTGGTATACCAAATTTACAAAAATTGTTATTCTTGTTTTAAGCCAAACTTGTAGTGCTTTGGGTTGCGACCGAAATTGGAGTATGTTTGAATACATTCACTTATAGGTTAGAGCATCAAAAGCTTAAAGACCTTGTTTATGTTGATTGCAACTTGAGGCTACAACAAAGGTGTTTTTTTCATATAACTATTTGTTTATAGGAATATTTAGTTCTCCGAAGTATTTTGTTTATCTTGATACAAATAAATTGATTAACATAGGTATCATATGAGGAATCAAAGTTATGATCCTAATATTAGTTATGAGAGAGACCTCAGTGTAACAGTCCGTTACAGATATGAAATCTCAAAATTTAATGAAACTATTATTAATTTATGCTTAAAAATGAAACTAGCTGAGATTTCATATCAAATCCTAATATCCTAAATTCCTATGTTTAGAACATACATATCAATTGATCAATCAAAATGAACCTAAACACAATCTCAATTTGAAATTCAAAATTCGTAATCACAAATTCCATATCAGAAATCAATAAGAGAAGTGATGAAAAACTTGTACATTCTTTTCTCTTTTTTTTTTTTGGTTTCTCGAGATACCCATCACTGATAATAGTGACTAATCCCTTTGACACAAGAACCCCCCTAAGGAGGTAAATCTGTGGCCATAAATTCCTTTCCAAGAATGTGTACATTCCTCCACAACTTGAATTAATGTAAAAGAAGATCTCAAAAGTACAAACTAAGTTTCCTTTTAGGCAAATTATAAGGTGAACCTCATATGTTTAGATCCACTATAAACCCCTCATTATTAGTCATTAGATGAATATTATTTTTATTGAGTGGTTTTATTCAATGATCAATGAATAAGGGGTCCATAATAAACCCAAACATATGAAGTCCATCATAAAACTGCCGTTGCTTTTGAATCTTGAACTAGTTATAAGATCTCACATCTCCACAAATTCCAACTTTTTACTCTTTCAGAATTCTCTCTCAGTCTTGATTTCTCTTTTCGTTTTTACTCTTTTGTCCTTATACCTTTTACTCCAACCAAATAATTATTAAGAAAATCCCCGAAAATTGCATTCATTTTACACCAATTAACAATGGGTAAATTTTATGTTAACAACATACATTATATTTTCATAAAGCTAAACTCATGATTACCATATATTGTTCGATATTGTTTGCTTAAAGAAATCAAGTTAATAACTTTTATTGCGACCAGACAATTCTTTAGGAAAAGTTATCAGAATACAATTTTCATTTTCAACATATTAACCAATTCAAATTCTTAAATAACTCATTAAATCAGAATTTTTTATCACTGCATGATATAAATTTCTTTCCAAGAAACAATAAGATTTAGATAACCTCTAGGCTTAAATATATTTTTATTAGGAAAAATAGGTAACTTTTGATTTTGGTCCCAAAATCTTATTTGTTTGGTTTCAATCCAAATATTTTTAAAAACTATTTGCTTTTAGTCCATGTCATTAAAATGTTTGTATCAAATGTTGAACTAACTAATGGAAGGTTAGCTCATTTAGTTCCATATGACAATCTGCAATCATATATAATAGTGACTAAAACTAAGCAATTTTTAAAATATTTGAATTAAAATCAAACAAATTTTTTTTTCAAGAACAAAAATAAAAATTCACTTATTTTTCGGGGCAAAATTTTTATCTAAGTCTTACTTTTAAAGCAAAAAGTATCGCTGGAATACCAAATTGATACAATATATTTTAGGACTAAATTAGTTCTCTAAAAGCCTTTCAGAAACCAACATAAAATTTCATTCAGGTTTTTAATGCCTCAATAATAAGAAGAAAAAATGCTCAATTATATGTGTCATATAAGATTTTGTCAAACACTATAAGGCTTTTACACTTTAGGACCTTTGAAAGTTACTTTTATACCAAACTAATTACTTTTAAGACTTTGGAGAGTTTGGCACTTCTTAAGTGGTTATTTTTCGAAACCCGCCTCTACACAAAGTGGTCGTCCTTCTTTCATATCTTTTTCTTAATTTATAACCCTTGGATTCATATTATAAAACCCATAGGTTTTTAATTAAGAAAAAGGACAACAAAAACCTTTTACTTTTTTTAAACTCTTTATTTTTTTCTGACTTCTATGCCATTTTGATTGTCAGTTTAATCTTCGTGGAAACAGTAGTGGAGGTTTGGTATCCTGCCACCAAGAGGCCACTAACCAAAGTGAGCACCAAAAATTAAACCTACTTTAGTTAGAATAGATTGTGTTTCATGGAACATATACATAGAATTAATAAAAGTGGCTTAAACACAAGCATTATTTTAGCGGCTACAGTATTAATAGAGCTAAGGGAGCGTATATTTGAAGGTTTTAAATTACGTTTTATGAATCAGGTTTCTCAAAATATTATACCTAGAAATGTTATTCCCAAATATTTTAAAAACGATGTTTGTTTAGTATTAAATATTCTTAAGATTATTTATTGAGACTTATGAGAAATTTTTTTCAAATTTGCTTATATAATACTCCTCTTTTTTACTCTATTTGTCCATTTTTTTCTAGTTTTTTATTGCAAAACATTTTTCCTTTTATTATATAAAAAAACATTAAATTTTTTGTTTCCAATATTGTCTCTATTTTACTTAATTATGTTTGTTTTTCAATAATATTGCAATCACATAAATTTATATTTCAACAGGGTGAATATGGTCCGCTCATCCCTCTCTTTATTATTATCAAATTATATTTATTATTTTTGTAATCTATGTGCTTTTTGTTTTTGGGCAGATAAAGTAAAAAATGATAGAGTAATACATAATCAAGTGAATATATCTCATAATTTTCAAAAAATTCTTAACATATTTAATAGTATCATAATTGTGAAGAGAAGCGAAATAAATGAGTGATATTTTAATATTTTTATTTGGTAATTATTATTCTTAAGTCATAAGAATATTTTATTTTTATCTCTATTATAGGAATGAAATATGCATAAAATATAGAAATATATCCCTAAAAATAATTGATACCCAAAAATAATTTTATAAAACTTGCAACAAATTTATAACTAAATCATTCTTAACTGATTATTCCTGAGAATTTGAAACAAACACTTGATTTTAAAGCGACAGGAAAGTAATTGGAAGAGTTAAAGAAGAGCAGCTTCAGCTCTTGTTTTTGTTTCACATTTTAGGGCTGTTTTTTAATTAAATATATGTACATAAAAGTTTAAAATGAATTAAATATTTTCCAAAATTTAAACTAAATAAATTATTTTGATTTTTTATAAAATAAAAATACCTGTTAAAAAAAACTGATGATTTTTTTTGAAAAAATTATATTACCACAAAACACTTGTTTTCCAAAACGGAAACAAGCTCTCGGAAAACTTTCAAAATACCAAGAAGAAAAAGGAATACGTACGTTGAAGAAAAAAAGTGATGTCCCATTCTATGCGACATAAAATATCACTCATCGGACTGCGAAGGCTACATTAATTAGTATAACAAAGAAAGCAGTTTGGGAATCTCGCTTTATGCTATTCATACCATTATACCAATAAACAAACAAATTGTATTGACTAATAAAAGCAAATGCAGAACAAATTAAATTGTACTCTTCAATCATTACTCTCCTTTTTCCTTCTCCAGTTATAATTTCTCACTTGTCCATAAGTTGATGAAGCTGCCCTTTATGTCGAAGATCTTCCAATTTATCTAAAGTTTATACACTTTATTGTACCATTAAATATGTGCAGTCAAGTAAGAACGACCCGACATTGCAACACCGGGCATTAGATGGTTTTGAGTTATCAGAATCGGACCTCTTATCAACTCTCCTTGAGCATCGAGTCATTAGGTCATTAATTTAATCAACAGGTCATTGATTAAATCAAATTTAGTTAAGTAAATATATAAAAATATAATATAATTTAAATAAATTATAAGTATATAACATATATTATTATTGAAACATTGTATCACTAATTTGTATAGTAAAGTGATAGTAGTGTGTCCGCGATCCCTTTTAAATCCCATCAACCATGTGTTTAAAATCTAAAATTTCTAACCCAAAACCAATTTGCAGCCTTGGTTCAGCAGCCCAATTTATCCATCTCGTGTCGGGTTGGACCAGGTCAAATATGCATTTGGTCCAAATGAAAAACTAAATTGGAAAAGTGATCGACTTTTGGTCAAAAGTTCTGATAACTGTGACCTTGAAGCTATTGATTTTATTATAAAGTTTTGCTAATAAATGTCCTAAGAACACTCTTTAAAGAATCAAGAGTAAAATATTTTATAATTTTTAATACATCAGAAAATTATAAATTTTATTTTTTTATTAAAAAAAATCTATTTTAAGATTCTTAATGAGTGTCTTGGGGTAATCGTAAGCAAAAAAATAAATAAATAAAACTCTTTTATCATATACATATATAAACAATCTATGTTTAACACGTTGGAGCGACTTTGACTACAAACACTTGTTAGGTTTTCGCCTTACTTTAAGTCGAAGTGTTAGCTGCTGCTTTGCTATTAGAGAACACTTTATGATTGCATTTCTTTCCCAGTCACAGAATATAAGGGGCGGTCATGTTGATTATATATATACTGTCATAATCTCGATTTGAAGCAGTTTAAAAGCTTCTATGGAAAAGAAACAAGAACAGTAGCTAATATATATAGTAAATTTTTTAGGACCATGCCTGCATACCTTGTGGTCAAAGTTCTACTGTCAACAATGAAATTTTTGAAAATTTGGATAATTATTTTTTCAAAGGCTAAAAGCAGTTCTAATCCAGTTTTGGCTCGCATCAAAATTGGTCAATCAGACCCGTGTTTAATCAAGTTTGACCGGGTTAATTGCAACACTAATCTAAAGAGAGAACATTACTGAAAAGTAATAGGCTAGTGATTACTAGCTGAGACGGGAGTCTAATAACACTAGCCCTAAAAGTTTAAATCTCACACTTACACCACTTTCGAGAGAATATTCCTCAACTAATACCCTTAACTCAAAATTATGTGAACATTTGATAAGATAAAAATATATTTAACTTTTATTTATTTTTATCTTAACAAACAAACCAAAAAAAAGAACAAAAATGAAATTGAATAGCATTTCTGAATTAATTATATTTGTTCACCTAAAAGTGAAGGCAAGGCTGCATGTGTCTTCTTTGGCATTCGTGCAAGTAAAGGGTGAAGTACCTATAAAGATATTCTAATGCTCAAGTCAATGGATGAGTGAGGTGTAGAGGTTTCGAGAATATAGAAAGTAATAGAATTGTGATACATGGGGGTGCTAAGCCCCTTTTATAGAGTGAGATAACCCCATGATAAATCAAGAGATAATATTTTCTGAATTGAGGAGATATTCATAGGATTCAGTAGATATAGGTATATTTCGTATTCACTAGGAGATATGATCTAATATAAAATATATGATAGTATAATAGGAGATTTCATATGCTAATAAGAGATTGATATCGTATAGTCTGATATCCTAGACCAAATCGATAGAGAATCTCTAATAATGCCACTATGCTAAGCAAGCGACTCATGGGACCCTTTGGCCAAATTCTTTGAAATTAGGCTGAGGTCTCAAGCCTATATTTTTAGTTTAGTACAATATTATTATCAATGAATTAGCGATTCAATTACTAATTAACTACTTATACGATAAAATGATGTGTATATATATATGTTTTTCATAAGCATGGATAATAAAATAACCGCAACCACAGAGCTAATGGAAATGTAACACGAGCTAAGAGTACGTATCTTCACTAAAAACGGAGATTTATAGAGAAATTATCTCCCCTACAAAATGTTATCATGCAAAACTCTTGGTTTTATAGTTAGTATTCATTATTCAACACATGTTTATATATAACTCGTGAGGTGACGATGTAAGTGAACTCACGTTCTAATGGTAGACTCCAACATGTCCCATAATGGGAGGTCATTAATTCGACTCCCATCCTCAACCAATTTATCCTAATATTTTATTTTGAAAAAAATGCTCTTGAGGTGATGATTATGAGAATTAATTATTTTTATTAATATAATAATATATAATTAAATATTAATATAATTTTTTGTATTGACAGTGGACTAAAATTCAATTATACAAATATATAGTTTCGAATAATTAAAATAAAAATAATAACAAGGGAGCAAACAAACTATGCGAGCCCCAAGGCAATAGAAATCAAAGCCTCCAATTATTCTTTTGGTTAGCCCACAATGACTTGTGAGGACCCAAGATGAAACCCTAACAACGATAATGATGCAGATACATTTGGATACAAATGAAGTTCAAGCCTTTAACAATAAAAACTTCAAATTAAATGTTGCAACAGCCAAGACAATATTTTCCTAATAGCTCGATGATTGCAATGAACAAGGATCCCTAGAATGCGTTTCATTCTTTCTATAAGAGTATGAGGCCCAATAAGAAATAAAACGAAAACAAATGCCGTGTGTCCTACCACGGCGTCGCCTTCCAGCAGCAGTAGAAAAAACAATTAATAAAAAATGAGTGCGAATAAGTTTTTGACCGGAAAAAAAAGTGTTAATAAGCAATTGCTATACTTCAACAGGAAAAGCATTGAAGTTCAATGTTAAATTTCGGAGAAGTTAATTATTGTTAAGGCTATATATCACAACCGAATTTGAAGGATGCATATTACCACAATATATCTAGACTATGTTGCGTGGATATCGATATGGTACCCATACCCAGTATGGATGCGGGTATGAGGTATGAAAATTTTATAAGAGATTAAAAATTGAAATTTTAACATAAAACATGTCAAAATCATTTAATATTATATTCTAATTTTTTTAAAAAAAAAATTTAGGTAGGGGAAAGATTAGAACTCAATAGAGCTAGAGAAAAAGGAAAGCAAAGAAAAAAAGGAAAAATAACTAAAAAATATAAAACTACCGTACCCAAGCTTGGATATGCATACCCTGGACGTATCAAGCCATACCCTACCATATCCAACTTTGTTTGAAAAAAAATAATGTCATCTGGTATGCAACTGATGCGTACCCATACCCAGAAAGTATCAAGTACGGGTACCTTTGTAAAAATGGAGTACCCATGCTCAGCCATTCAATGAGAGAAGAGCAATAGCGGAAAAAAAATCAACACATGTCAAACCTATTTACAACAGCTCAGCTATTCAAAGAGAGAGGAGCAATAGAAAAAATAATGAGCACATGTCAAACCAGTTCACAACACAGAATACAACATAGCTAGTGGAGAAGAAAAATGAAAGACAAACTATCACGAACTCTAATATTCAGCTTAGATCGATCACCTTATGACAACTGTTTAAGAGCCATCATTTCAGCTTCATTTTAATCCCATGTCCATCCAGCATCCTGCTCTCCAAGCCACATATCAAATATAAAAGTAAATCATATTGAACATGTATCAAATATACCACCATATACTACCCAATCATTGCAAGAAAAACACAAAAAAATTACCAGCAAACAATATACAATTTCAACACAACTTAAAGGTTTAATCACATTTGAGATGCTGCTATAACCTTTCCAACCAATAAGCACATATATAATATATAAAAATGAAGGCAACAAATATTCATCTGGCATTACAATTTCTCATAGCTACCTAGTAACAATGTTATTGAAACATTAAAGGGTGAGACACATGCTTGCAATAATTATAAAACGGGTGTTTAAATAGACACCCATTTTTTAGATGCCAAAATATCATTACTTATATTCATTAACAACTCAAAATTAATAGATCACTCAAAACAACATTGATTCTTTGTATTCTGTGTTAATGCAATTGTATGCTAATTTTTACATTTAAGTTCACAATAGTGCAATCGCACGATTATTATAACATTTAAGTTCACACTAATTGAATAAGTTTAACAAAATGAAAGATTTAAAGTCTATTCCCTTAATGTGTAATAATTGCTACTACAATGAACTTTATATATATATATATATATATATATATATATATATATATATATATATATATATAGTATTAAATGAATGAGAATGAATTTATTATGTGAGAAGAAGTGAGAACAAGTATTCTAGCAATTAAATTTATTGATGTGGCTGATATGATATTATCAATTAAAAAGCACAAAAAAGACAAAAAAAAGAATTTTGCAAGATTTTTCTTCTTTATAGAAATGATACCTAACTATCAAAATACCTGCACCATCTACTTACACTGCGTTACTAGACAAATTTGGCGTACGGAGATAGCATGGATATGGAGGGGCAATTTTGGGAAACAAAGAAAAAAAACCCAAAACAAATAAAGAAAAAGTAATGTTCATCCATCAAAGTTTGTTTCTTTCTTATTTCTCTTTCTCTCACCAACCAAAGCTTTATTTTCTCTCTTTTTTCACATTTTTCTCTCTAGCTCACAGAAGGAAGAAGAAAGATGAGAACCAAGTTCTGTGGCAACACACAAAACTTATCATCACGCATGAAATCTTTCTTGTTTCTCTTTCTCTTACCCATCAAAGCTTCATTTTCTCTATTTTTTTCACATTTCTCTCTCTAGTTCTTCATCATTCACAAAAGAAAGAAGAAGAAGGAGAATCAAGATCTGTAGGCAACGAAGACTTAGCTTATTCTATTTGATTTTTCATGTGATTATGGTTTATGTCCTAAGATACGGGTTTTTTTACGTAAATAAAATAAAAAAGGAGAGATATTACATTTCTCCTCGATTTTCTGTTTGGTTACATAAATGTCCTGTTTTGATTTTAATGTTTTGTCGACTTCCCTTGGACATAAAATCTTCTCATGGTACTGCAATGAAGTCGGTTCAAATCGACTTCTATGCTGCAAATTACCAGACAAATGTCAAATCATGTCGGGCCAGCAAAATAACACCAAAGTCAACTAAAATCGACCTCATAACCGCCAAAATACTTGGGCCAGAATGTGTCAAGTACAACGCGGAGCCGGGTTGAATCGACTTCTGTATAACACAGAAGTTGATTTAAATCGACTTCTGTGTTATACAGAAGTGATTCAACCCGGCTCCGCGTTGTACCTGACACATTCTACCACCTTGTGTTAACCCGACTTGAGTTTTATAGGAAGTCAATTTAAATTGACTTCTTTGTTGAACAGAAGTCGATTTAAATCGGCTCCAAGCTGTATCTGACACACTTTGCCAGCGTCGCAGAACCCATTGGAAGTAAACTTAACACGTTTTCCTGCTACACTCCCTTTATAAATATGAGCTTGCATCTCAATTTGCAAACTCGAGAAATTTGCTGAGCGACGATACAAATTTTGCAAGGATATGGCCGAGAGTTATGTTAATATTCTTGTCTATTATGATGGTGAGATTGTAAACACAGTTGAGGGTGAGACATTATGTGGTGATAATCAAGCTTGGTTGGTTGTCCGTCCACCTATTAGTTTGTTGGAGCTGCAAAGCAGAATAGTAGAAGAGTATGAAGCAACAACAAGCAAATAGGAAAAATATTTTATCGGATGCCGGTTGGAAGGATGAGCACATCAATCACATGTTTGCTTATTTTTATGCATTTGCAAAAGTTCGTACTATAGATCTATTTGTCGAACTACAAGATGGGTCTTTAAGTTCTGGAGGTTTTGCTCAGGGTCCAGCATTTATTACCAGGCCTAATGCATCTGTGTCTGTTGAAGTTCCATTTGATCATGTCCAAAGATCTTATGCAGTAGATGATGACATGGCTTCTCTAAGCTTTGTACAGCTTGCGAGGCAGGTAGAAGAGTTATCACCGCTAAATCCACAGCCAGTGGCAGAGGCTAGCCCACTTGGGGATTTTGATTTTATTGTAGAGCACCAGGATGATGAAGATGATGAAAAGGAGGAGGTTGGTCACGCGGCAGATGACGAAGAGGAAAACCAGCAGCAGTTGTTTCAAATAGAAAACTTGGGTGAACAGTTCATGTCACAGTCTCAATCTCGAGTGCATCCGAGTCACTATTCAACAGTGGATTTAGATGCAATACGCTATGATGTAAGTGGATCTACTTCAGGTTCGAACATGGCAGAGGAAAAAGAGTTAGCAGTCGGGCAAGTGTTTTAAAGTAAGGAGGAAGTTTTGTTTGCAATTAAACATTACAGTATTCGAAGAGGCGTGCAATACAAAGTGTATGAGTCTGACCACATAAAATTTTATTGCAAATGTGTCAAGTCTGGTGTTGACTGTAATTGAAGTATACGCGTCACGTTTCACAAGAGACTGCAGATATGGGAAGTGCGGAAGCTAAATGGACCGCATAGGTATGTCTTTCCCGAGTCAACAGATCAGCATGCACAGATGGATTATCATATCATCTATGCACACATATACCCTATAGTCCAAGCGAATCCAATGATAGCCATCAAATTGCTACAAGCATTGGTAAAGGCAGAGTTGAGGTTCAAGACAACATATAGGAATGTATGGCTGGTCAAGCAGAAAGCAATTGCTATGATCTATGGCGTCTGGGAAAAATCCTATAACAAGCTTCCTATATGGTTGGGCAGTCTGTAAGCTTATATGCCAGGTACTATTGTCCAGTTACAGACTGGACCATACTACGTTGCTAATGTTATAGATAATAGTTGCTTTATGTTCCACCAACTTTTCTGGACGTATCCGCCGTGCATAGAGGCATTCAAATATTTCAAACGCCTTATTTCAATTGATGGTACTCACTTGTATGGCAAGTATGCTAGAACATTGCTGATGACAATTGCCCAAGATGGCAATTCTAATATTTTTCCCGTTGCATTTGCCATGGTGGAAGGAGAAACAAAAGAGGCATGGCTTTTTTTCCTGGTAAACCTTCGACAGTATGTAACACCACAAGATGGAATTCTTGTAATATTTGATAGGTATCATGCTATCAAAGATGCTTTAGAAGTAGAAGGGAGTGGCTGGCATCCTCCTTCGGCTTATCATGCATATTGTGCTTGCCACATTGCATCAAATTTCGCTGTAAAGTTCAAGAACAAAGATGCCAAGCGGTTGCTAATGAATGTAGCATATGCAAAGAATGAGCATAATTTTCTATACTGGTTTAGGGCGCTGGGACATGTGGATCTGGCAATGTATGCATGGGCTAGCAACATATCGCATGAGAAGTGAGCTCACTATGCTGATGAGGGTCGTCAATTTGGGCATATGACAACCAATTTGTCAAAGTGTACAAATGCTGTCATGAAAGGCACTCGCAATCTTCCGATTACAACCATAGTAAAGTCAACATATTATCGGCTTATTGAACTATTTGTCAAAGAGGGGACAGAGGCAAAGACCCAACTTGCAAGTGGACGGAAATTTTCAGAGACACCGTTGAATACAATTGAGGAGAACAGGCGACACTTTGGCAGTACGAATGTCACTCAAGTAACCCGAGAGACTTTGGAATACTTAGTATTTGAGCGAGATAACATCGGCAATTCTGGTCATCGGGAATTTAGGGTATATTTAACAAAGCGATTGTGGCGAATTCCAAAAATTGCACTATCCATGTCATCATGCACTTGCCGCCATAACTAATGCCCGACGAGAGTGGCCATCCTTTGTTCATGAAGTGTACACCATGGAGTCGGTGTTCAATGTGTACAAAATGGAGTTCTTTGCTGTCACAAATGAAGACATGTAGCCACCATATACTGGCAAACCTATATAACCAAATCCTGTTGTAAAGCGAACCATTGAGGGCCATCCGATTTCCACTAGGATGTACAATGAAATGGATGAAGTTGATCTAGGGTAGCAAAAGCGATGCGAATTATACAGGGAAGTAGGTCACACCGGACGATCATGCCCCCATGCCCTCTCTAGCCAGCATCACTGATTCATTCTGGCCTTATTCCTCTATTCGCATTATTGTTTCTTGCGTGCAGTCAGCTTAGTATTGTTTCTCTTTATGCATTCACTACTCGGTGCTGTATTTTTATTTATATTTTGTAGTGGTGTACTTGTTAGTGTAACTCTATTGTGGTTCCTCACTTAATGTAAGTCTTCATGTGGTTTCTACTTTGTTAATGTGAATCTGTTATTTACTCTATCTTAATTTACATGTAATATGTAAAATAATTAATAGAAACCCAAAAGTCTAAATTACATAATTCTAAAATGCATAAACACTATATAAAAAGTCCAAATTACAAAGAGTCCGAATTATAAAAAGTCCAAAATACATAAACACCATATAAAAATTCCGAATTGCAACGAGTCCAAATTTACATTATATACATGATCATAAACTCCTTATCACTACCCACCCTGCCACGTACGTCTAGGGCTGACGAAGTGACTCCCCGTATAACAACGACGATATATAATCTGTCGTGTAGGCCTGACTCGTACCTCCTCCTCTGTCATGACCCGACTTGGGAACGTAACCGACACGTGAGGAATCCCATCCCCACGTAAGCCTCTTGGGTGACGTGTCTCTCTATATGCATGGTTTATTGTAAATAATACTTCAAATAAGATTTTCTTCTAAATAATATCAACTTCTTTAATTAAAACATAATATTAGAATTCATAACACTAGAAGTATTTGATATTCAAGGTCTGAAAATCCCTTTTTAATCCATCATGCTAATCACGAAATCATAATTATCTCATCACATAATATAAATCTTAATCTGAAAATCTATTTAACCTTTGAAAATTGAATCGCAAACTACTTAGCTGGTCTTTTACATAATCCAAATCAAATCATAGATCATGTCCATACTTCAATACTCGTAACATATGCAGAAATACATAAACTTTGAAAATATCTATAATGTCTCAAAATACATGCGTGGCTCGAATCCTGCCTGCAAGCCTACTGGAGCACTCTAACTACACAAGCCTAATCTAAGCCTTACAACAATGTAAAGCTCACCAAGAGATAGCTGCGGTTATTATGCCGGAGATTGGACAATACCTGCACCTGCAACTGTAAGGAATAAGGGAGAGGGGTGAGTCAACGGACTCAGTGAGTGAGCTCTCACCCATCACCCACATAGGACAACCAAGGAATATACATATAATATCATGCATGCAACAATCATAAATCATTTGATATTCATATACATAATCTCATTGAAAATATATCTCTGTATTCATAAATTTATAAAAAAACATCTCTAAGTTCTTACTCCAACAAGAAAATCATTTCTCATATATATAATATCTCTTAAATCAAATATTCTTAAAAGAACATCAATAATTCCTGAAAGTAAAATTAACAGTATTCCAATAGAGAAACATGGATATCTATCCAGTTATGCATGTCAACCATGACATAACCAATCTTCTATGGGTGCCAGACATGGGCTCCACCCTTAGTCTCTATTGGGTGCCAGACACAGGCTCCACCCTCAAGACTTTGTTCCTTTCCCCCAGACACGGGCACAGGAAAGAACATGTGTTTTCTGTTCTGTGAGATTGTTACTAAGGACAACTTGGTACCAAGGTTAACGATCATTTCTTTCAGTCGTTAACTCATTGTTTCTTTCTCTATAGCTACCGTCTAAACTAGTTTGATAAAATCATAACTGAAAAATGGGTACCCAGTCCCTGGCGAACAAAGCCCGTAATTGCTTAGTACACTGGGAGTTTTGGATTCATATAACTCTAACAATCTGACTTCAGCATAACTGTGGCTGTGAGAATCGTGCCCAAGGGATCACCCATTTGTAGCCAACCCGATCTCAAACCCACCGAAAATGTATCTGGCAATTACTGAGAATCATACTGACTTCTATACCTCTTGGTACCATAAAACTGAAGTTCTAAATTCAAATCTCAAATCAACATATCTTTTTCGTGTACTGGATAAATCTAAAATCATAAATTAAAGCATTGGGGTTCTAAATCATGGAAACTGTAAAACCGTAATAGCATATTTCTTCGTAAAACTAATCATGCTTTGTTTAGCCAAGCTCAACTTAATATTCTAAAAGTTTTCTGAAATCCAAAGTCCAAAGTATATACATAATGATATCATAACTTTTGAAACATATTTATCGAAATAGCACTAGATAAAATCATATATCCCTCTAACAATCGTTTCATTAGCATATAAGATATTTCTCATGCATACAACACAACAATTATGGTCCCATGGTTTTGTAAAACTTTTTCTTTTATGCTATCTTCATAAATCATAATTTTTCTAGCTTGACATAATCATATACAATCATATTTCACAAACATCATGCATCAAACATAGTCATAATGGCTAAAATAAGGCCATGAGTATGAACCCACTCACCGTTTGGAGCCAAGAGTATATGGGCACCACCAACTTGACCTTCGAGGCACAAAATGGCACCAACAACTGTCATAGAGCAACATTGACTCAAGATTAGTCTCCGCTAATCTCTAAACAACTCTAATCTAGCTCTAACAACATTGGGGGAGCACCCCCACTTGACAACAATAGAGAAAACAATGACCCATAACAAGAGGAAGAAAGAACACAAAGGAAACTAACATAAACCAACAACAATCACTTACCTTGGATCTTGAAGGAAGAGGATTTGATGTTGGATTGAGAGAGAAGGGGTTGGAGAACATTTGGGAAGGTTGGGGTTTGGATTTTAGGAGTGAAACCCAAGTTTGGGGTATAAAAAGGAGTGGAGGGGCTCATTTAATCAAAATTATGTCGTTTTCTACTGTTTCTGTCAAACTGACACCGCTATAGCGGTCTATGACCGCTATAGTAGTCTCATGATACCCGTGACCGTAGCTGACTCACTTATGACCGGTATAGCAGTCCTGGACCGCTATAACGGTCTATAAGCCATCAAAACACGAACTTGTCTTTCTATGACCGCTATAGCGGTCCTGGACCCCTATAGCGATCCCCAAAATGCTAAAACCGTTTCTGACATCCACTGTGACCACTATAGCGGTCCTGGACTGCTATAGCGGTGACAGTTCACCACAAAACCCAGTTCAAGGGTCATTCATGCATCTAGGGCCTTCCCGGCCACATGAGTGGGTCCCAGGGGACCCTGGGCCAGTACGGAACTTATCCGCTGCCATGTATACCTCGGGTATCACATCTTCCTGGTTTTGATCCTCCTCGGACTCGCCATCCCCATCCTCTTCCTCACCATCCCCATTGTCGCCCTCCTCATGCTCTTCCCTATCTTCCCCCTCCTCCACTTCCTCATGCTCCTCCCCCTCCTCCTCCTGCTGCTCGTCATAGTTGTCCTTCTCTTGAACCTGCTCCTGCTCCTAAACTGGGTCATGCTGATGAGATGCCTGTTGTGAGGGAACTGGTATATGCTCCAATGACCGTCGATAAGCATGCTCTGATGGCTGAAGAACTGACTGAGATCGAGGCGTGCCTAGTAGATTTATCCAAGCTAGCACCTGAGAAGCTGAGGGCCATGATGGGCTAAATGATGTGTCGAGCTATGTCACTCTGGGCCAATCCTGTCATGAATTATTAAGCCTGACTGAGGTGAAGAAAAGGGTCTGAAATGAACTGGTGTGAAGGGCCAGCCATGAATTGCTAGCTCGGGGTCATGAACTGCTAGCTAAGGTCACTAATAAACTACTGCCAAGTGAGGTCAGGCATGAACTGTTGTTGAGTGGGGTCTGGCATGAATTGGTGCTGATAGGGGCTAGACACGAATTGGTACTGTGTGGGGTCATGTATGAACTGATGCTGAGAGGGACCAGGCATAAACTGGTGGCTAGGCCCACCCATGAACAGGTGCTGAGAGGGGTCAGGCATGAACTGCTGGCTAGCGCCACCCATGAACTACTGGCTAGGGTACACAGGCGTAGGGTGGTACATGCAGAAAGGCTACTCCTGATGCTTAGGCTCCAACTCGGGCTGTCGACTGGGCTCTGACTGCTCCTAATATCTCCACTCCGATTGAGCCTATCTACTAGGCTAGCTATGATGCTGTCAACTGGACTCAGCATGAGCCTGTGTACTGGGCTGACTATGTGGCTGTCGACTATGCTTTGGCTGCTCCTGATGTCTGTGCTCAGACTGAGCCTGTCTACTGGCCTAAGTCCGAGACTGTCTACTAGGCTGGGTCTGAAACTGTCTACTGGACTTTGCATGAGATTCTCTACTAGCCTTTGGCTGAGGATACACATTATCATCGTGATGATAATCATAATCATCCAGTCCACCTCCATCATCACTACCTGCATCCTCCTTATACTGGCATCTACTAGTTCATGTCCCGGCACGCACATGATGCCTGAAAGTCCATCGATCTGGCACATCAAGAAGGTGTGAAATACTCAGTGCTGGTGGGGCCTATACTTGTACACTATCAGGCAAATCCCTAAGCTCAGGATCCTCAGGGGCTCCATCTATCGATAAAAATCTATTTGCTACTGACAAGTACCACTGAAAGTACTCCACAGATGGTCAGTCGTCATCAGATAGCGAATACTGTACCCGCCACTCCTTACATGCTTCCTATGCAGCATGCATGGCATATGATAATCAAGCCACCATATATCTAAATCCCCTATACCATCCTTGCCGTGCAATCGATCAATATTTATCGGGATAGATGGTATGTGTTGTCCTCCACCAAACTGTCGAGCAACACGATCAGCAGGGTGCCACTCAATCAAAGCAAATTGTATAAGTGCCGTCACTGATGCCCATACTTCAGCCTCTTCATAAGCAAATGGAGGTGTCATGTCCTTAACTTCACAGGTGTAGGGAGTCCACCTAAATTGCAATAGTAAACACAAAATATTAGACTCAATGCAAATAAAAACTCAATAGAGACATTAATAGCATAACTGATATATGCTACTTACCCCAGTAATGCCAATCCTATCAAGGCACTCCCTATAATGGAACAATCAAACTGAGTCTGAGCTTGTCTAGCACCTAAATCAACTCCATCTGGAAAAAGGTATATGTAATTAGTTTTTATCATCACAATTTAAACCTGCAATTAAATAAGAAAATAAAAATATTGACATCCATATATACCTCAATGCAAGTGGAAATGTGAGTGCATGGTGTTGTCTTGGCCTAAATTGGGACATTCTGTACCATGCCCAAGACTGTAGAAGAGCTAAACAACCTGCAATGTCAGTGACATTGTATTTCACCGCATGAAAAAGCTCATGATAAAGGGATCCTAGAACTGCAGACCCCCAGCTATACTCTGTTCTCTCATCAAAATCAATAAGAAAAGGGAGCCACTTCATGTGAACTCTAAATCCAGATTTATCTGGGAATAGGATCCCGCCAAATAGAACCATAATAAAAGCTCTGGTATAACGAATAATTCATTGCGAATCAGCAATTCGAGGCAATGACCCAAATGTCTCTGTAAACTAATGTAGATTAACCAGAAATCCTTTTTTGTCCTTGTCCTTTGGAACAGCACCAAGTAGATCTGCACACATTGACCAAATATCTCGGTCATAAAATTTCTCCCATGTACCGATGCATCCACTCACAGGTGGTCATCCACACGTAGACCCAGCTAGAACACCACATCCTCTAGTGTGATAGTACACTCTCCATACGGGAGATGAGAAGTCTATGATTTGGGCCTCCAGTGCTCCACAAGTGCACTTATGAGTGCCCTACCGTAATCAAACATTAGAACCATCTACACAACGTGCCATAAACCAGCTTGCTTAAGAAACGGTTCCATCCATGGGTCTGGTGGTACCATCAAATTATATCGCCTTGTCTTTAGAATTTGTGTATCCTGTATCACATATATACCATGAAATGATCTTAAATTTAGCAAATTAAAGTAAAATTGTACAAAATGTCAAAACTACACCTAAAGCACATTAATTAACATTATCTTTTTATATAAATTGGCCCTAAAATAAATAATTTACAACAAAAACTATAATTTAACATTATCTTAAGATACAAAATACACCTAAATTAAATATGACACAAAAAATAAAGATTACAAAAACAACATTATTTTTATTTAAGTTTACCAATTAATCTAAATGTTCACTTTATTATAATAAAATAAATTTAAACAAAAATTTAATGTTACCACTTAACATTATAATTATGTTTTACGCACAGTTAATAAAATAAACAAAAACTAAAATCAAATTATCTTATCAAATTACCTACTTAAAATTAAGTTAAATGTCTACTGCTTTTCTAAAACTTGAATACTTTCCAATAATTCATTACAACAAATAAAATAATACATTAAAGAAAAAAATTAAACTACAAGTTACCATTCTATTAAATTAAATTATAATAACATTTAATAATAAAATAAAATAAATTTTTCACCAGTATTATGTAATATTATTATATGTTCTTTTAAAGTTATGCTTAAATAAATACAAGCAAACTAAATAATAACAAACTTAAAGTACTATGATTTCACAACCAAATTAAAATAAAAAAATATTCCTAATTTCTACTTAAATTAACTACTTTTTTTCCTTGAGAATAGAATTAATAACTAAAATCAAATTATCTTAATCACAATTAGCCAATTAAAATTAAATTAAATGCCCACTAGTTTTCTAAAACTTGAATACTTTCTAATAATTCATTATAACAAATAAAATAACACATTACTTGAAAATAAATTAAACTAAACATTACCATTTATTTAAATCAGAATGCATATTCTACTCAGAATAATAAAATAATACTATACAATACTTTCTTCTACCTAAATTACACTAAAATAGCCTAAGCTAGAAAATGTTGCCTATGTCAAAAATAAATTTTAACATATGCAGTGTTTACCAGAACAATAAATACAATTAACATCATATTTCTACAACCTATAATGCCTACAAAATATGAAATTTAACTATGGTAAATTAAAATATGAAATGAAAATAAAATATTAATAAATAAACAAAATAAATTTGATTACTTGCACTTCCAATCTGCCTGCAATATGATCCACAGCATTAAGACAATAAAGACTGTTATCGATTGTCACCGGTGTAGTACTCTCTCTCTTCTCTACTCACCGTTGCTGCCCCTCTTTCCACCACTGCTTCCTCTTGTCCCACAATGCCACCACCCCCTTAGAGCCTTCACAACCTTCTCAAAAAATCGAGCTGAGTCGTCCGCCTTTTATAGACGAAAGGCACAGAGAAGTCGACTCCAACTGGTTTGTCACAGCTGACACAGGCACTGGGAAGTCGATTGAAGCCGGTTTCTGTTTTGAACACAAGTCAATTCAAATTGATTCACTGCAAAAGGCTGACACGTCTGAATTTTGCAGGGACTATAGTACATGGTCGATTGAAATCGACTTCGGTTCAGCTTGGATGACCGCTACAGTGCAATACATGCATGTTGTTGTGACGTGATGTGATCGCTACAGTGAAGGTGCAGGTTCACTGATAAGCCGTGTCTAATCGACTTTGGACTATTTCTTTCAAATGTTTGAGACAACGGGGAAGACGTTTTGAATTGACTTCTATTACATCCAAAACAGGACATTTATGTAATAGCATGAAAAACGAGGGAACTACATAATATTTATTTATTTTTATTTTATTACCGTAAAAAAACCCTAAGATATGGATGATTTTTTTTTCTCTAGTTTTTTTAAGCAACAAAACGAATTGAGAATGGCTCTGCTAGAAGCTGAGATTTGCTGTTATTGTTGAAAACTGGAGTTAAAAAATTATAAATGTGTGCTATGAAAAGTTGTAAACCAGTAGCAAAAAATTGTAAACCATTGCACAAGAAGTTATAAATCAGTAGCTAAATGTTGTAAACCAATTGAAGACACATACTAAATATGTTGCTGAAAACTAGAGTTAAAAAATTGAAAATGCCTATTACGAAATGTTGTAAACCAGTATGCAAAATATTGTAAACCATTGCATAAAATGTTGTACACCAGTAGCAAAACATCGTAAACCAATTGAGGACATATAGTAAACAGGTTGCTGAAAACTAGAGTTGAAAAATTATAAATGCCTGTTACGAAATATTGTAAACCAGTATATAAAAAGTTGTAAACCATTGCACAAAATATTGTAAACCAGTAGTAAAATGTTATAATCCAATTGAGGACACATAATAAACATGTTACCAAAAACTGGAGTTGAAAAATTGTAAATGCCTGTTACAAAATATTGTAAATCAATATACAAAAAGTTGTAAACTATTGCACAAAATGTTATAAACCAGTAGTAAAATGTTGTAAACCAATTGAGGACTATATTTTTTCATAATTTTATAAATATAAAATAGACCTAAATATAATAATAAAATTAAATTTTAGTCATTAGCAATATATTTATTAGTCTTATTTGGTGCTTAAACGCAACAATCTCATTACTAAATTAATAGATATAATTATTATTATTAGACTAATTAATATAAGACTCTTGATTAAAACTAACTTTTACAAATAAATAAAAATTAAATTTTATTAGTATATTATTTAGTTCTATTTAGCTGGTGTATATATTGTTAATGACTAAAATTTAATTTTATTATTATATTTATGTCTATTTTATATTTATAAAATTATGAAAACATAGAGTTCTTAATTGGTTTACAATATTTTATGCAATGGTTTACAACTTTTTGCATACTAGTTTACAACATTTCGTAACAGGCATTTATAATTTTTTGACTCCAATTTTGAGCAACCTATTTAGTATGTGTTCTCAATTGGTTTATAACATTTTGCATCTAGTTTACAATATTTTGTGCAATGATTTACAACTTTTTACATACTGGTTTATAACATTTCGTAATAGGTATTTACAATTTTTCAACTTTAGTTTTTAGTAACCTGTTTAATATGCGTTCTCAATTAATTTACAACATTTTATGCAATGATTTACAACTTTTTGCGTACTGGTTTACAACATTTTGTAACAGGCATTTACAATTTTTCAACTCCAGTTTTCAACAACCTATTTAGTATGTGTCCTCAATTAGTTTACAACATTTTGCTGCTAGTTTATAATATTTTGTGCAATGGTTTACAACTTTTTGCATACTGGTTTACTGTCACGACCTAAAAATTGTGACCGGCACATAAGGGATATTGTCCCTTATGGAAGCCTTTTGGAACTAATCTTATACAATTATGCATAGTAAATTATTAAATTAATGCTCATAATAAATCATAAAATAAATAAATAAATTCCTCAAAATTTCTAGCAAACTTTATTAATAAAACACATAAAATATTTAATTCATCTAAATCGTTCCAAAATCCATAACTTAAATAAACAATCTTAAATCATATTTCTGGAAGAAATTACATAAAATGATACAACCATAAAATAACCATGCATGCTAAATGATGTCTGAGGACCCTGCGTGCACACTACTGGAGCACTGTATTCTAACATGATCCTAATTTAAACTTCACTACAAAGTCTGTGTTTGAATAATAACTAAATCTACAATTATAACTATAAGAAGGAAGAAAAAGAAAGAGATGAATTCATCAAAACTCAATGAGCGAGCTTCCACTCACAACCCACATGGGACAACAATAACATACATAATATATACATGCATATCATAAAAACATTTTTAATACTTAAATACATATAACTGTACTGGAAATAATAATCTAACTAAATCTATGGCAATAACTAGTAGAGAAACAAGAATTATTCTGTACATAAATATCTGAGTTGAATAGCTGAATATGAGCCAATGGCTAATTTGATGGGCACTTAACTAGGTCCCATAAATGGACACCTCACTAGGTTCCTTACTGTAGGTGAGCTAGTCCTCTAGTGGACCACTTGGTATCAAGATTAACGATCATTCCTGCAGCCGTTAACTCACTGTTCTGTTTCTCACTAATTATTAAAATAATAATAACTTGCAATAAAATTGAATAAATCTGAAAGCTCTGAATTCATATAATTCTAACAATATGACTGTAGCATAACTGAGGTTCTAAAATCATGCCTAAGAGATCACCAGTTTGTAGACATAGTGATTTCAGAAGCTAACAGAGTATATATCTGATAATTGTTATAGTCTAACAATCTGACTTTAGCATAACTGAGGTTCTAAAATCATGCCCAAGGGATCACCAGCTTGTAGACATAGTGATTTCAGAAACTAACAAAGTATGTATCTGACAATTGTTATGAATCATACTTTGTCCAATACTTTCAATAAATCATATTTGATGTTCTAAAATCTTAATAGAAAATCCATAACCTAAAAGCACAGTAATCAATATTGTTGTTATAAACATTAAATTGAGGTCTCATAATTTCATAAACTATGGAAAAAGATATTTCATAACATGCAAGATATCAAGCATGGTCCCATGAACTTTCTAAGATAAGGTTTTCATGATAACTGTGAAAAACAATAATTTTCTGAAATTACTATAATCCATGAAAGCAAATCATTCTAAAATTCCATAAATAATTTATATAATATTGGAAAAATAACAATAATGACCAAAAGTATGGCCATGAGCTTAAACCCACTCACCGTTCATTGCTGGGAGTACTTGACCACTGCCTATATGATACTAGGGAATTGGAATGACACTATCAACTGTCATAGAATTATAGACAAGAATTATGAATGACTTGGAATTGAACAGAAAGAGAAAACATACCACAATTATCTAAAGATTTGCTAAACTCATAACCATATAAGGATAAGAATGAGAGGACCTACCGAAAGAAATTATTCGAAAATGACTGAGAGAAATTGCGTCTTTCTGTATATGGAAAAAATCCTTGGGCAGCTAGGATTTTTAAAAGAATGTTTAGAAAGACTATAATGTGCTAAATTTATATTAGGAGGTGAAAGATATCACTAACAAATTTTATTTTTTTATTATATTTCTATTTTTCATTTTTCTCTTTTTTTTGTTATGACTTTTTGTAAGCATTTAATCTTCCCTACAGTTAGAATTTGGCCTCCAATGATAGAAATAGAACTTGTAGATAATTGAGATAGCTTTCTAATGCCACAAAAATCGTGTCAATTGGATATCTACAACTCAAGATATTTGTAAAATACTAAACAGGGGTCATACTTGACAGCACAAGAACAAAACTATATTAAAAATCTTTTATAGGTATATCCTAATTAAGTAGGTGATATAAAAAACAATCAAATAAGGATAATAGGAAGAATAAATCTAATCATATCTTTTATAACTATTTGGATAATTCGAATTCAAACTACTCTAACATATCTCTCAATTATCTTTTATATCACAGATATATCTACATATATATTGAAATGAAACGCTAATGAGGTTTCTAAACCAAATAACATCTATCTTGGTATATTCACATTATGTATTTGTTTCTCTTTTGAAATAATAACAATGATAACAATAACAACAACAACAACAATAATAATAATAACGATGATGATGATGATGATGATTTACATGATGAATAAATTTTGTACTCAATTCTAGTAATTAATAACTTCTTGAAAATATCTAATAATTCTCTATAAAATAGTATCTAACAAATTATTTTCATAATACATATCAAATATAAATAATATCTAATATCTTCAAGTAAGTATCATTGTAATTCAGTAATGCTTGAAAAATCATTTTCAAATCACAATGGTCATGATTTTGGTTAACTATCAATTATTTTAAAATCTTCAACTACAGATTTATCTATATCCAAATTTTCATGAAACTGATATGCATACATAGAAACATATTTTTCTAACATATTCATTTAATTATATAAATTTGTATTTTTGAAGGTATCTAACTATTTTATAACTACTTTAAAAATTATATCTATTATCAATGTAAAATACTTTATGCTAACATTGTTATTACTAAAGTAGTATATGTGAATACTATATATATACACTAATATCTAAATCTTTATAGAATAATTATAATCTTTAATGATTGGTGGACACCAATCTCAAATTGACACTTCACTTACATACACACACACACACACACACACACTCATATATATATATATATATTCAAATATAAATTGATATTTACATCATAAATATGAATGATATATATCTAAATAAATCCTATCACAACCTTAGAAATGATATAAAAACTAATTTATAAAGAGCATATGTGAAAAAAGGAAAATTTAGTACGCTGTACCTTTTCTAATTCTAGCAATATCTACAATGCTGATATAAATATTAATAGCAACGATAATTATAAATAATATTGAATCTAATAGAGTTGATTAGATAATATTTTCAAAGTTTAAAAATTAAACAGCATCAATTATTATAAATAATATTGAATCTATTTCGATAAGATAATCGCTTCAAAATTTAAAATCAAATATCATATCACAAACTGAATATTAGCTTTATAAAAAGAATAATTATCAAATTCAAATAATAACTAAATATTAGCATATAAAAACTTTTATGTACAAAATTCATTATAAATTTATACTTTATTTTTCTCCTTTTGGAAACTATATATATATGGCATTTGAATCTCTCTTATGCTTTATCTAACGCTCTCATAGCTTAGACTTGACTTTCTTAATGACACTTATTTTTGAGATATTACATTTACAATATTTCGTAATAGGTATTTACAATTTTTCAATTTCAGTTTTCAACAACCTATTTAGTATGTGTCCTCAATTGGTTTACAATATTTTACTATTGGTTTACAACATTTTGTGCAATAGTTTACAACTTTTTACATATTAGTTTACAACATTTCGTAATAGGCATTTACAATTTTCCAATTTCAGTTTTCAATAACCTATTTAGTATGTGTCCTCAATTAGTTTACAGTATTTTGCTACTGGTTTACAACTTTTTGTGCAAAGATTTACAATTTTTTGCTACTGTTTACAATTTTTCATAACACACATTTATAATTTTTCAACTTCAGTTTTCAACAATAACAGCAAATCTCAGCTTCTAGTAGAGCTATTCTCAATTCGTTTTGTTGCTTAAAAAAAACTGGAGAAAAAAAATAATCATCTATACCTTAGGACATAAATCACAAACACATGAAAAATCAAATAGAATAAACTAAGTCTTTGCTACCTACAGATCTTAATTCTCCTCATTCTTGTTCCTTTTGTGAGTGATGAAGAATTAGAAAGAGAAACGTGAAAAAAGAGAGAAAATGAAGTTTTGATGGGTGAGAGAAAGAGAAACAAAAAGAATTTCACGCGTGATGATAAGTTTTGTGCGTTGCCACAGAACTTGATTCTCATCCTTCTTCTTCTTTATGTGAGCTAAAGAGAAAAACGTGAAAAAGAAAGAGAAAATGAAGTTTTGGTAGGTGAGAGAAAGAGAAACAAGAAAGAAACAAGTTTTGGTAGGTGAACGTCACTTTTTCTTTCTTTGTTTTGGATTTCTTTTTCTTTATTTGCCAAAATTACCTTTCCGTATCCATACTATCTTCATATGCCAAATTTATCCAATAACACAGTGTAAGTAGATAGTGTAGGTATTTTGATGGTCAAGTATCATTTCCCTTCTTCCTTATTCTTCTCTTCCCCTCCCTCTATCCTCCTCTGCTCTTTATGCAATCTCAGTGACTGTGTGACGGTATTGAAAAGCAAAGCAAAACAATAAAATAAAATAAATTTACAATATGAGCTCTAGCAACCAGCACAAACGAAAATTTGCAAGACTGTTTTGAGTTTGCAGGACTCTTTAATCTAACAACGTAGTCTCTGGGACTGTTTTCTGGATGCCTGCGAAATATTCCTTCAGCCTGAAATTAAAAATCCATTCAAAAGAAAAGACCAAAAGTTAATCCGAAACTGATGACTGTTTGCAAGGCCTTAGTGTAAATGGTCCCTGTGAGTATAAGCAGTCCTGCCTTAGCAAGAGAATCGTGGGCACTTTTTCATTTTGAATCATAAGAACATTGTATTGATTATGCTAAGACTACAAACACACTTACAAATTTCCAAGTTAATTCATTATTTTTTTAATTTATTTTAGTTGAATAATTCATTTCATTATATGTTGCCATTTCATCACACTCATGGCATCCATTGTGAGATTTGAAAATTTGTACCATGTCATATGTCACTTAGATAGTGCAAACTGCAAAGAGAGAAGGAGGAAGAGAATACAGGAACGAGAATATAAGAATAAGGAAGAAAGACTTAAAAATTAGTAAGCTATGTCTTCTAAGTTTTTTTTTTTTTTTGGGTTCCGAATTGGTAGTATAATTTTAATCACATAAATAACTTTAATGGCTAAAATATTTGTTCTCACTTCTCATATAATAAATTCTTCTAAGAGTTACTGTGAAATTTATTTAACACAGCTCATAAACATCGACCCAAAAAAAAATAAAAACACAATTTACAAATAATTAATAAATAAGCATAAAATTACAAGTAGATAACACATTATCATGATTATAGGTGAATTCAGACTTAATGCTGTCAATATAAAATTTCATATTATTATTCTCAAAAGAAAAAAAAAATCAATAATGTATGAGTCAAGGGCTGAAGCAAATTTTCTAAGTAAATAAAAGAATTGAATTTGGCCCAATCATGCAATGAGGTATACCAAACAAGCACTCTGCTACCTAACCCCTGAGCCATGGAAATATTATCCATGTATATATACATATATATGCACTAATATATTAATGTATATAGATCTATATATTAATAATCACTTGAATTTATTAATTATTCCAAGGATTATATGGCGCAGCGCTGCAGTTCAGTCCTCCCTGAGCTGAGTGGACAAATATGTGGACGACCATGGGTGCTGAAGCATATCCACCAACCCCAGAACTTATCTCCCTACGATTCTACTCAAGGATTTAGAGCCATAAACTCATAATAACCATGTCAGATAGATTCGTACACAACCCGTTACATATGGCCACGTGTGATTACTTGCCCCACACGCACCAATTCAGACTTCCCTCTGTCTCTTCCTTTCCATTTAATTTTTTTTTTTATTTATTACTTTCTAAACCTCACTCTAAGCATCCCAAAATAATGAGAAAAGTTTATGAATTTAATTTCTATAAATTTTTATTATTAATTAATATAAGTTTATTAAAATATAAAATTATAAATAGAAATATATATTATCATAATAATTCATCATAATTTATTTTTTATGAAATTTTATTGATTGAAAGTTAATCAGTATATAAAATTATTAATTTGTAAAAACGTAAAAATAAATTACATAATTCAACTGAATTCAATAATAAGCACCATTTATTTATTCAAAACGTATCAGAATTTCAAATCACTTCCTCGAAAAGTTATAACATATAATGCTTAATATTTAAATAATTTAATTTTAATGCATTATTAAGATACTAAATTTTTTATATTATTTAATTATATATTAATATAAATTTTAACTCATATAATTTTTATTTTAAAAATACATGTGCAATAATGTATAGTTGTTTGATAATATAATTCTTATATTCTGACTGTATATTCAAATAAATTATATATTAAATAATATTAATATTATAAATTTAATTTTATGAAACTATTAATTTAAAATAGTTATATATCATTACATAATAGTATAAAATAATTTATTATATTAAAATAATTTTAAATATTATTATATTTTAAATTTCATACAATGAAAAAAATAAAAATTTCATTGTTATTTAATTAAATTATTCTATTTATATGACCTTTTAAATAATATATATAAAAGTTAACTATTATTATTTATACATGTATGATAATAAATAATTGAATGGCAAAATAAGAATAGCTATTTCAAAATTAAAATTATGTTATTAATAAGGAATTGGGAAGGTGCTCGAATATCTAAAATACAAGGTTCCTAGTTCAATCATAAGATTCATTAATTTGTATGAAGAGATCCTTTTAATTTTGACTATACTCCAAAATATTAGCCTCATATGTCAAATGAAAACATATCTGCGAATATATATAAAAATTAACTATTATTATTTATACATATATAATAATAAATAATTGAATGGTAAATTAAGAATAGCTATTTCAAAATTAAAATTATGTTATTAATAAGGAATTGGGAAGGTTCTCAAATATCTAAAATACAAGGTCCCAAGTTCAATCATAAGATTCATTAATTTGTATGAAGAGATCCTTTTAGTTTTGACTATACTCCAAAATATTAGCCTCATATGTCAAATGAAAACATAATCCGCGCAACCAAAAAATTAAAATCAAGGTATTATCATAAACAGAATAATATAAGAGTAATATTATTTATATTTATATTTTATAGGATATCTTAAGAATATTTTTTTTTTATTGGATGAGATGTGAATCCTAATAATCAAATTGAATCTATAACCTATTTAATAATAAATAAGAGTTCATCAAGTATTATAAATAATGAATACAACTAATATTCCTATTAATATAAACACAATGATAACAACAAAATTCAAAAATGGTAGCAGGGCAAGACGAGATAAAAAGGAGGGAGAGGCATACAGCAGGCGGCGAAAAAGGCGAAAGTGAATGCCGATTCATGACCATACACTTGTCACTTCGATCACGGTATAATTGGTATTATCATATAATTTTCTAGTATATAATAACAATTTCATTAGGTTTTCTTGCGGGTATCAGTATTCTTATTTTTAATAATTATTATTGAATCTTTATTTTTTTATATATTTTAATAAATTTGATAAGTAGCATATATGAAATAATTTTGATAATAAATAATTATAAAAATTTCATATATTTAAATTTTATAAGAGTGTTTTTTTTGGTATGTATTTAAAATTTAGAATATAGGGTATAGGATATAGGGCATGCTATGACCTATGGTGATGCAGCTAAATAAACGAAAGGCATCTTGGGTCTCGATTCTTGGCATCTTAGGAGAGATCCCACCCTCACTTGTCTCATCCTCCACCCCTTAAATCTTCACTCTTACTCACTCCCCCCTTTATTCAATTCACCCATCTCCCAAATCCCAATCCTAGAAAGAGAAAGAGAAGAAAAGGAAAAAAAAAATAAAAATCACACTCACTCACAAATGAACGTGTTGGATTCCCCTGTAGAGGCTCTAGCCTTCAACTACCTCAGCTTCGGCTTCCTCACCATCCTCAACAACCTATGGACCTGGCTTGCACTCTTAACCGCCGCCCTCAGCTTCTGGAAGATTCGCTCCGCTGCTGGTTGCCCCAAACCCGACCCCACCCACGACCCGAAAACGGAGCCGTTTGATGAGGTGACGCCGTTAGCGGAGCCAGCAGTCCGGGATGCGGTTCCGTTTGCGGTTACTGACGGCGGCGCAGAGGAGGACTTTGACGGGGTGAGGAAGGGGAAGTTTACGGTGTACTACGAGGAGGAGGAGGATGATGATGATGATGAGGACGCGCAATGCAGGTGCGGTGAGAGCGAGAATTCGTTGATGGTGTGGGAACAGAGAGAGTTTCGGTGCGGAGCAGAGTGGTGGGAAACGTGGGAGAGGTTGTTGCGGTTGAGGAATGGCGTGAGCGAGAACGGGTGGTACACGTGGCAGGACTTGACGGAGCTTAGCGGCAACGTTGTTAGGTTATGGGACGGTGGGTTCAGGTGTAGTAGGGAAACATGGTACGGCTCCAGCTGTGTTGATGTTTGGTAGTAACAGTGTATATGATAATAATGGTGGCATAAAAATAATAATGATGATTATGGTAGCTTTGTTAGATATTAGGTGAAGTCGTTGTGTATTTTTTGTAATTCGGGGTAGGCTCTCCCTTAAGACACGGAGAGATTCCTGATATTAGAGAATTGAGAATGTATATATATGATAATTTGGCAGTGATTTTGGAATTTTGGGGAAGAAGTTGCAATTTAAAAATCATCGATCATCATCGTCATCTTCATCTTGTTCACGCATTTTGAATCTGTTTTGAAAACGCAAATGTCGGAAAGCAAGCTTTGCGTATGTTTTTGGGTTTCTCTTTGGACAATATTTGTTTCAGGTTTGTTATGGTTGTGTCTAATGCATATAAGAAACTTGTTGAAAGTTATTTTTCCTTTTTTCTTGTCACTCTCTTTTGCATCTCTTTGCTACGATGATTGGTATCTATAATTTCTTTTTTCTTTTTATAATTGGTAAAGGCTCAAAACATTCGAATAAGAGAGGAGAATAAATTATAGCAAACTAAAAGAAAACATAATGCATAGCTCAACCACGCTTTGTCCCCATCTCCTTCTTCAAATGACATTCAGCGGATCAAAATGTTAAACACAACCTTCTCATAATTATGAACTAGAAAATGATAGAGCATAGACCCTTACCAAATACAAACTTGAACATAATAAGAGGGCATTAGGCCACCACCAAACACGAATTAGAAAACAAAATTGAAAGAAAATGAATAATCAGTGCATCACGTAATTTCAAATATTTAGGGTATTTAGATTTCGATATTTCCGCTGCATACTCGTAAAGGAGAGAGTGGAGTTTGGAAAGGGGCCAAAAGATAATGCAAGCGTGAGATGGGTTGTTGGACGGTGTTGGGAAAATGTTCAGCGTGAATGGACAAGAAACGTGAGAGAACAGACAAAAAGGCGATAAGTACATGATGAGTGCTTGGCTAATTAGCTCTTTTGGGGAAGTGCTCCTTTTGAGTCGTTGTCATCCACGTTCATGGCCACATGTTTGAACTTACGAAATTACTGCAACGAATAGGAATTGCGTGATTGTGGTTTTCCATAGAGAAATTCTTAGTCCCTCCCAGAGCAAAGTATACTTTTTTCCTCTGATTCATTCATTATATAACACATATGTTGAGTGGGTCCCGCATGTCTTTCAAATAACAGCATTTTTAAAATATTAAAAAATCTAACCATGGTTAACTTTTTCCATAGTCAAATAAAATAAGATTTTTACTTTGGTACCCATGGGTACCGGTACTTTTTTAAATTTAAAGGTTGTGATTTAATCATGAACATTTAAAATAGTAATTGATTTAGTTAGTGGGACGTATGAATTTTGATCATGAAGTAAATCCCAAAGGTATCGATACCATAAATTTTATAGAGTACCAGAGTAATCCCTATAAAATAAAAATACAAAATTTCCCAAAATCAATTCAAAATCGTCTTTTTTTTTTTGTGTTGTGCATAATTTCCATTTAATATCTCCTTCATTAACCATGTCTACCAACAGAATCTCTGTATTTCTCACACTATGTAAATTTATATTTCAGCAACCTTTCCAATCAAGTTCCATTGACTTCTATAATCAAGCTGCTGTAACCTCCTCTATGCAAGGATGACTCTGGAATCTTGTTTGGAGGGTCGAAAGCCACTGTGTCGTGGTTGCTCATCCCCTTTGAGTCACTGAACCTTGCCCGCTTATTTTGCCATTTTATTTCAACTGATGTTTGGGGAAAAAAATAAAGAGCAATGCTTGTTCTCGATAATTCTATTCTGGTTATGTTTGAAGGGACAAGGTGAAGTTTGTGTTTTGGAGTCACCGAGGATCTATTCCCATGAAAACAAGAGAGTGACATTCCAAACTTTGTTCTTGGTAACAGTGGGTCGAGAGGGCCTACAATGCCAAGTGATTTTTGTTCGAATTTTAGTGCTCAATACTTCCAAATAACTTGCTTCTGCTATAAGACTTTCTAGTAATTTCAATACCAAAAAAAAAAATGAAAAAAAAGCATCGGATGATATTAAAAGTGAGAAGGAGAAGAATATTGTATGACTTAATCTCGATGGAAGGCTGGAGGAAGTTATAGAAAAGTTACTTCAATAGTGAATTATGGCGTTGGAAGAAAGTCCTCAGAAGGAGAGAGAGAGAGAGAGAGAGAGAATAAAAGGATCTGAAACGAGTAAAGTGTTGCGATAATTCGTGAAATTGTAAATTTGTTGTATTTTAGTTGATAAAATTTTAAAATTAACTCTTTAGTCTATGAAATTATATTTCGTATGTTACATTAGATCCTGGTCAAATAATCATCGGTCAACTATTATATTTTACTGATGTAGCATGTTAAGTGACACGTGACATACCACGTGTCGATGAACAAAAGATTGTCACAAATAGAAAGAGAGAGATGCTACGTGTGATGACGTGGCATGTCATGTGTCACGTTAGTCCATGAAATTTTATGGAGTAAAGTCCTACATGGCATGGTGACGTATATGATGACAATACATCAAATCTAAATAGGTCATATTAGTTTCTAAAATTTTAAATATATCAAAATAGTTCATGAAATTTTCTAACATGTGTCAAAAAGTTTCAAATCCTAAATTTCTTCTCTTTTGGTTCATAAAATCAAAATCCTTGATAATTCTTAAACCCACTTATTTCTCTCTCATTTTCACACCTTATTTAAATAATCTAAATTTTTTAATATCCTAAATATAATTAAGAGTTTGATTAGTCCAAATTTGGGACCCTTTTAACTAATTTAATTAATTTATTAGCTATTACATTATATTTCTTAGAATAATATTTTAATGCCCATTTTATTCCCAAAAATATAATGTAATAGCTAATAAATTAATTATATTAGTTAAACATAAAGGGTCTCAAATTTGGACTAATCAAGGTTTTAATTATATTTGAGATATTTAAATATACAATGTGATGTTATTAAAACATGAGTTGGATGTTTGAATAACATTTTTGTGTACAATTAGTAGATGAATTATGGATACGAATTCCTAAGGTATCAATAATTACTGATAGCATCGAATGCGTTGAAAGAGGAAGTTTTCATGCCCGTTAACTAAGTGGCAATCATGAGTTAATCTAATGCCGTCACTAGTTAAGTTCTAATATTAAGACTCTTGTTGTGGCCCTCATAATAAAAACATATTATAAATGGCCCAAACATCCTTTTTTTTTTAATAACTCACTCTCATAAACTGTAATTCACACAGTTCAAACTTATTAAAAAATTCTAAAGAGGAGGAATTTAAAAGGGAATTGATGAAAGAATTCTTTTTTATAATTTTGTAATGCTCCGCTAGATCTTAATAAAAAATTTAAGCTTGAAAACTACGTTAAAAAAAATGTCAAATAGTATAATTTGAGATGATTAGGGTTGCTAGAGCATGGAGAAATTGGAGTCTTTTACTATTATTTCAAGAAATATAGTGTAATAGCTAATAAATTAATTATATTAGTTAAACATAAAGGGTTTCAAATTTGAACTAATCATACTCTTAATTATATTTAGGATATTTAAAAATTTGGATTATTTAAATAAGGTATGAAAATGAGAGAGAAATAAATGAGTTTAAGAATTATCAAGAATTTAGATTTTATGAACTAAGAGAGGAGAAATTTAGGATTTGGGACTTTTTTGACACATTTTAGAAAACTTCAGAGACTATTTTGACACATTTAAAATTTCAAGAACTAATCTGATCTATTTAGATCTGATGCCACTTTATCATACACATCATCATGCCATGTGGCATGCCATGTCTGCATGTCACGTAGGATCAGCATGCCACATCATCACATGTGAAATGTCACGTGTCACTTAATGTGCCACATTAATAAAATGTAACGGTTGACTAACGGTTATTTAACCAAGGACTAACGTGACCTACGAAATACAATTTTAGGAACTAAAGAGTTAATTTCAAAATTTCAAGTACTAAAATAAAACAAGCTTACAATTTTAGGGATGAAAATGACACTTTACTCGATCTGAAAGTGATCTATAAAATTTTGTATTAACAAGAGAGAGTGTGTTAACCATGGTTAGGTTTTTTAATATATAAAAATCATTTTATTTCAGCTAAGGGACATGAGGGGCCCTTTGAGCTTATGTGTCGCATAATGAATGGATTAGAGCAAAATGTATGTTTTGCTCTTAGTGCAGCTAAGAATTTCTCGTTTCCCATATCCCTATACACAATGCTATGCAAATAGAGTTACAGTATTTGTTATTCATTCTGAATATTAAGTACAATGTTACTCTCTCTTTTTTTTTGCCATAGATAATTGAATTTCATTAATAATCAAAAGATTATAAAGTGGTCCAAATTGGAATGCACAAAATAAAGAGGGATATCCCAATTCTTCCATCAAAAAACAAATAGAGAAGAAACATAAAATTAGACAAAACACTCGTTTTAGTCCATCTAAAATTTCAAGTCAGAAAAATTAGTCCCTGTGAAAAAAAATCTCAAATTGGTCTTTATAAAATTAAATCATCGGGTGAATTAGTCCTTGAAAAATAAAACTCTTAAATTGGTTCCTGTAAAATTTCAAATCGAACAAATTAGTCCTTGTAACATTGAATAATCAGCCAAAGTAGTCCCTTTCATAAGTTGGGCTAGAAGGACTAACTTGTTTGATAATTCACTTTTATAGAAACTAATTTGAGGAATTTTTTTTATAGGGACTAAGTTTTCTGACTCTTCAATTTTACAAAGATCAATTTGAGAGTTTTTCTTTTACAAGGACCAATTTGTCCGACTTGAAATTTTAAAAGGACTAAATTGAGGATTTTGTAAAAAAAAAAACTATTAAGAGATGAGAGAAACATTCATTTTATGTCTTAGAAATCCTTCAAAGAAATTCTTAGCTGTGTTGACCATTTCCTCTTGAGCCACAACCTTGTTTTCAAATACTTTGCCATTGCGAGCTAGCTAGATTTTCCACAGTAAGAAGCATAGTAATGAAGCTTGACCAAAACTATTCAGTTGAGTTTGAATCCCTCTGATCAAATCAGTCCACCATTCCCAAACCTACTAAGGTTGTTGAAGCCACTTGTTTAAAGAAACTTGCATTTTTCCACAATTGATTTATAAGAGGACAAGTGATGAAGCAATGATAGGTTGACTCCTCCTGTCCTTCATATCTCGGACACACCTCATCCAACCCTAAAATCCTGCTTTTCAGTCTTTATCTAACTAGGACTCCATCAGGCAAGAGTTTCCAAATTTGCACTTTTATTTGGAGGACACTTGCTTGACCAAACCTAGTTCCATAATTCCTTCATTGCAAACTTTGGATGCAACTAGTCTAGAGGTTGGTGGTAGAACTGAGTATTGTTCGTTTCTTTCCAATGTCCATACAACTCTGTCTTCAACTCCTTTTTCCATGGGCGTTTGTAAGATTGCCTCAGCAACTTCTTCTGAAAAGCTATCTCTAACAAGCAGAGCATTCTATGTCTTATATTCCTTCAGCAACTACCTTACCAAGATCAAGTCCTGGTTTAAACATTCTGATTACTGGATTTTGAAGGGGTAAATCTTACCCCTCCAAGGATCTTGGCATATGCGAATTGAGTCACCCTAAACCACTTTCCATTTAACTCTTTTTTTCAGCATTTTCCTACTTTCAAGTAGACTCCTCCAGGCCCAAGAGGGGCTACTGCCTGTTCTTGCATCTAGGAAAGATGTGTACCTAAAGTACTTACTCTTGAATACCTTGTAGAATAAAGAGTGCTTCTTTGGTAGCAATCTCTAACCTTGTTCCCCAAGCATAGCAAGGTTAAAAGCTTTCATATCTTTAAATCCTAAGCCTCAATGAATCTTCTTTCTATAAACCATATCCCAACCAACTCAGTGCAACTTCCTTTCATTCTGTCTTTGTCCCCACCAAAATTACATCACCGTCTTCTGAAGTTCATCTAGCAATGTATCACGGAGTTTAAAACAGCCAAGGGTATAAATATGGACTGCTAAACCAATGACCTTGATTAGAACCTCTCGATGACTAGTTGAGAGTAAGGATCTTTTCTCTTCTAGTGTTGTAACTTCCTAGCCATCTTATCTTTAACATAGTTAAAAGTTTCTCATTTGGATCTGTTAATGAATACAGGTAAACTAAGGTAATGGTCTTATGAACCAACATTGGAGACTTAAAGGGATCTGGCCAATAGATTCCTTATTCCTTCAAAGGTGTTCCTCCTAAAAAAAAAAATTGATGATTTACTCATTAATCTCCTGACCACTTAGTTTTCTATAAGTGGTAAGAATTCCTTTTTGTAGGTTGGAAAACACATGAGAAGGCGGTTGAATTGCGCTCTGCCGTTATTTTCTTTTTGGTTTCTAAAATGATTGAACAAAAACTATCAAGTGTTTAACTTGTAGTGTAGAAAAAATAGCGTTGGTCACTTCAAAAACTTACTTTCTAAACTACAACAGATATGATAAATGAGCATATAAGTTGGTTATTCAGAAGACACAATATGATAGGCACAAAGTAGATAATATAAAGGAGTTAAAGAGGAAGAATATACTACACATATGTTTTTATAGTGGTTCGGCCAATTTGCATACATCTAGTTCTCAACAACCATTGAGTTCCACTAAAAAGCTTTCTCAACTTGAGAAAGTTGGATGGTGTTTACAGTAGCCTTCCTAATCTCTTACTTGTGACCAATAGCTAACTCTGCTATCACAAACTAAGTAGTCTTTAACTAACCTTTCTAAGTTAAACTAGTGACCAGCATGTACTCTTTACTGCACAACCTAAGTAGTCTTTTACAAGCATCTCCAAGCTAATCCTGTGACCTGTAGATCACACGTACTGTCACGTTACAACTTGTCTTACTTAGCCTCTTCAATCTAAGTAGTGATCGAGGTTACAAAGGTTTGTGTTTGGGTTTGTCGTTCAAACAACCCAATACTCAAGTTTTCATAAGACATAAAGTAACAGTCTTAGAAAACTTGAATGACTTCTTTCCATGATTCTTCCTAAGAAGAACGTGTGATCTACTAAGAATGTAAAAAGGAGATTTTTACAAACAAGAAACTAATTACAAGATGTAATGGAACTTTGCAGAAAAGATAGGAGAAAAACTTCTAGCATTTCAGCACTTATGCAACTAAAGGCACTTTTCTTGTAAGCACAACATCTCTATTTATAGATGGCCTACATTTATGCCCTTGATCAGTTGTCCAAGTGACAAGTGCGATCATCTGTTTGTGTCTTGAAAATGTATTCTAGAAGAGTAGCTCGGCATTTGTCAGAGCTGTTGTAGAAGCCATTGTGAAATAGAGGTTTCTAAGGCCACATTTAGAAACTACTTTTTACTTTCTGAATGAGGTTTCTGAACTTTTCCTTCTAGAAGCTGAATCAGTTGACCACGTTGGTAGAAAAGATGTCACGATAGTCTATAACTGGGTTTGACTTTAAATTTGAAATTTAAATTTTTTTCCTTTTTCTTGCAAAGTGCGTCATTTCACTGTGAAATGAACTTTTTGAAATGCGATATCAGTTCCTTGATATATTTTGGATTTTCTAGACTTCAATCAGAGCTTGTAGAGGATGAAAAGATCGCGATTATGATAATTGAAGGTTGTAGAACACACTTGCTTTAGAGTTGTTTTGAAATCTTCATTTGAAGCATACTTTCTGAAGTTGCATGCTATTTTCTGAAGATCTGAGCCTTGGTTTCTTCTACATGATGCTTTTCTTCAACTCATTAAGCATGTACACGTTCATTTCAACATATATTTTTCACTTCCATTGATTTACCATATCTTTAAATGAGATTAAACATGCTTGCCCATGTAGAGTGAAAATATTTACGCTTCAAGGCCCGTGTTATGCTAACATAAGGACCTATTTAATACTTCAAGAAACTCCAGGAAAACATTAGTCCTTATTCAAAATATTTTCTCTAAATTGGTTATATTATCACTCAAAACATTTTTGCAATAATGCTTTCTGAAGAGTTCTAGAGCTAACACTTTCAAGTGTTGGTAATGTCTCATGTTAGCTTGACAAAATAATAAGGAATCATCAGTAAAAAATAAATGACTGATAGAGGGGCTTCTATTGTTGATCCTTAACCAATAGATCATATTATTCTGTTCTCTTCTGTAGAGAAGATGGGATAAACCCTCTATACAAAATAAGAAAAGATAGGGAGATAGAGGATCACCTTGCCGTAATCCTCTATTTGGCTTGAAAAAGCCAAATAGTTAGCCATCCACAATAACAAAATAAGACACTTTAGTCACACACTTCTTCATCTGGTCAATCCATTTCTTGCTAAACCCTAAGTTCTCCATGACAAATCATACAAAACTCTATTCCACTCTATCGTACGCCTTGCTCATGTCTAACTTTAAGGCTAGATCAGTAAACTTGAATCTATTGTTCTTTAGGAAGTGCATACGTTCATGAGCTATTGATAGGCTGCATTCATGCATCCTTTTTCCTATATAAATCTAGGCATATTACATTATTTATGTGCTTAATTTATTGACATTTGGTTGATTTGGGTTTAGTCCTTACTATGCATCATTGAAAAAAGTCATGGTTAATTGCATCATTTTAATAAATAAATATATTTTGGAACTACCAGTACTTTTAATATTTTTTTGTGAGTGTAATTTTCTTGCAAGGACTTCCCATGTTGGTATATGAAGATCATAGAAGTGCATGGAGCTTATAACAATGTTCAATTTAGGAGGATTTTAGGAGCTAAATATAAGTTGTCTGGAGCTTCTTTACAGCAAGTATTGTAATAAAAAATTTATACCTCTCTCTAAAGAGACTAGATTGAAACAAATAAAAATATTTTGGAAAGCCCAAGAAGTCCTTTATAACTTTCATGTTCAGCTCAAAACCCAATTCTAACTTCATCTTAGTGAAAATCAAGTTGCAAGATTAAAGGTTGTTGATGTTCTGACACTGTCCAATTTCACCTCTAGTTAGTATTTTGTCAATATATGGAGCTATAGATGTCTAATTGAGATGATTCTTGTGGGGTTAGAAAGTTTATTTAAAGTGCTACAATTTCTATTTTTAGGCCCAAGAGTTAATTCTAATGTTTTGGACCTCCTAATAGGCTTGAAAGTGTATGAATCAGTGCTGCACGAGTATGTGACCACTAGAGCGGTCCAAGACTGCTAGAATGGTCACCAAAAAGCAGGAATCAGCCAAAATTATCCCCAAACTGCTATAGCTGTCCCTTATGATAGCATCGGTTCATAAAACATCAATTTTTTATTATTTTGGGGCTCGTTTTTAACACTGTAATGATATAGTACATATACTAACTTAATCTAGGTTAACAGAGATCTTTTATGCTTGCTCTAAGGTTCCTCTACTCTCTCTTTGCGCTCTCAACTTTTTCTTTCTTCATCTTGCTAGTCTCTCTCTAGGTTTTGGGAGCTTCCAATCTTTATTTTGACTCCCGTTTAGGATTATAATTGTACTCTCCATTACATTGATTGTTATCCTCCATCTATGGAGGAGTAATTTTCTTTACCGTATACAAGGATAACTGAAGATTATGATTGTTTTTGAGGTTCCTAATTTTGATTGCAATTTATAGTTGGTTTTTCTTTCTCTCTTGTCATCTCTCTTTAATATCGGTTGTGTGAATTATTGCAATTGTATTTTTGAGGGTTTCCTAATTGTTTGTTTATTTGCATGTATAATTAGGATTCCATTGGAGTATTTGGTCAACTAATTAAATGACACCCAATTGGTAAGGGATTGAAATTAACTCCATTAGGAGATTAAGTTGCTATAATTGGTAATTAAGTTGGCATAGGCTCATAAAACCATAATTATAGATTATTAGTGTATGTGTTAGTTAAACTCTTAGTGGGAGTGCGTTTGTGTGACCATTAAGTAGAATTGCATCATTGTTGTATGAAAGCATAATTAATGAAAGTAATCACCGCTATGAATTTATCTTTTGAACCAATTATTGAAAAACTTTTAATCTCAATGACTCCTTGTGTGGGTAATTCTTCTCATATAAATTTCTCTATTAATTTTTATTTTCAGAATAATTTCAAAACTCCTAAATTTCTAATTTGCTAGTAATAATTTCTTGTGAGATGACCTGAGTTATGCCTTTTACAGCATTTTTTGTGCAATTTGGCATTTTACAAATTTTAATTTGTTTTTAAGTCGTAACAGCTCGCATTCGCTACTATAACATAATCATTGATAAGCCTCCCTTTTATAAAAGCACTTTAATTAGAAGTAATGAGTCTATTCAAAAACTTGTGAAGTCTATGCACAAGTATTTTTTATATAATCTTATAAAACACTGTGCTAAGACTTATTGGTCTAACTTCTGTCATAGTAGTAGCATTTTGGAGCTTCGGAATAGGACAAATTTGGGTATGATTGAAGCCTTTGAGTAGTCTTCCTCCATCCAAGAAACCTAACAAAGCATTGCATACTTCCTTTTTGATAATGTCCTAATAACATTGGAAAAATTTGCTATAAGTCCATCTTCACCTAGAACAAAGGCTAGATTGATTGAAAACATTGCCCGCTTTATCTCAGCCTTAGAAATAGGTCTCACAGCTATCTGTTCATTCCATTTGACACATTTCTATTCAAATCTATCAATTGTTTAGCAAGATCGGGGGGGTTGGAAGTTGAAAATAGATTCACAAAATATTCTTGTGCTCTTTCTCCAATGCTTGTTGTAGTAGTACACCATCCTCCATTACCATCCTCTAACAACCATATCTTATTATTCCTTTTTCTAATTTGGAATTTAGAATAGAAGTATTTGGTATTTTGATCACCCTAGTTCAACTAATTAACTCTAGCTTTTTCTTTCTAGAATCTTTCCTTTTGGACATATGCTTCAACTAGTTCCTCTTCTAATTGCATTATTTCTACTCTGGAAGTAGTTGTAGGATCATCACTGCTATCTAATTCTGCTAATTGCTACTCTTGAGTTACCTGAGGTAGATTGTTGCCATTGAACTAATACATGCCTACACTATTTAATTCTTGAAATAGTATAAACATAGAAGGTCCCACTATATGTGGCTTTCAAGACTCTTCAACGATCTGCTTTACTGCTCGATTAGAGCACCATCTCTCTTGGAACTTGAATCCTCTTTTATTCTTACCATGACCTAGATCAGAGTCTAATAATAATAAGTAGTGATCTGAGCCATGATCTTCTAAATGACTAACTATTGTCATTGGGTAGAGCTCTCTCAATTTCAAAGAGGTTAGGCTCTTATCAAGTCTTTCCCTCATTAATCTATCATCAAAGCTTTGATTATTCTACGTGAATTTCCCTCTACATAGGCCATATCCATTAATTGGCTTGCATTACTGAACTGGTCAAAATCTTCCATTGATGCTGCAGATTTCTCTCTTCCTATTGTAATTTCTTTTCATAGTGAGCCAATATAGCATTAAAATCTGAAATTAGCACATAATGATCCCCAGCCTACTCAAGTAGCTCTAGAGTCCATCCAAATTGGTTTATTCTTTGCCTTTCATCACTATGGAAATGAATTGCAAAAATTGACCAATTAATTTGTTGTATTTGATCAAACCAATCAAACTATATGAGATAGTCCTCTTGGTTCACTACATTCAACTGAACCTCATCTTTCCAACACAGAGACAAGCCTCATGCCGCTCTTTTAGGACTAATTGAAAGTATTTGCTTATAACCACATTTCTGAGCTTGATTATAAACAAACTGATTTTGGTGTTTGGTTTCACAAAGGAACACCACCTCAGGGGAATGAGATTTGCAAATCCCTTGTAAGTTGCAAACTGTCAAGAGTTTCCCTAAACCTTGACAATTCAATATCAACATCTTCATGAGCTATTGGGTGCCCCTTGAATGGTGGCATCCTCTCCCATAGTCTCTACATGTTCCTCATCACAACATATTTTCTTCTAACTAACCTCCATATCCATCTCCATGGTTATCATTTTTGCTCTACTGATAATGATTACTACTTAATGATTTTAGCTTTAGCTTTTCTGAGGATCTTCTTAGACCATCATACTACTGCATGCATGGTTTGTATTTTGGAGTAGTCCCAATTCTCCAACTTTCTTTTTAATCATTTTACCATTGCAAGCAATAGATATAATATCATCATCATCTATCTCTTTTAGCTGCCCTTTATTACACCTTATGCGTCCTAGTTGGATTAAGTCCGCCTTTAGGGTTTTCTCACTTAGGTTGGAAGTTTTTTGTATGTCTCTTAATTTAACAGCTCAAATATCTTCCCCTTCTTGGTCAGTCATTGTTAAATTAGCTAGAATTCACAGTAAGCTAACAGGTTTAGGTTTTCTAGGTAGTTATTGTGATGGGTTTTCTAGGCAGTTGTTGTGATGTTGTAGTCCCAATCATGTTGTTTGGGTGCACATTCTCCTTACATCCTTCCAGTTTACATCCAAATTGATCAGCTTTCAGCCACTCTCCCCACCTTTCCTCCTTAACCATATCCCTAACCTTATCCTCCATATGGATGTTACAAGCTTTCTTTTCATGACCTAGATGGCTACAATAGTTACAAAAACTTTCCTACCCCTTCAAACTTAAGGGTCAGCTCTACGACTTGCTTATTTAGGCCTACTATACATAAGGATTGACATAGAGCCTCTATTACATCTAGATTTATCTTCACCTTTATGATTTAGGACTCCTTTCTTCAGATTAAAGAAAATTCATATCCATTACTTTCCCCAACCGACAACCTATCTTCTCTCCTAACTCTTTTGTTTTGCAATACCCCAACATACGCCATAATTGCACCCATATTGGAACGTGGGAGAAGTCCTCCTTCTCTATTCTCATCTCTTGATTCCATCGTCGCATGTTGATAATATAGCTCTTAAATAGCCAAGGGGCTCTATGTTCCACTTGCACCACGTGTATCTCCTTTGTGAAGAAAAATTGGAAAACATTATCCCTACGGTCGAGAATCCTAAATACTTTTGGTTGTTCCCATATTGCACCCAATGCAGACTCCATGGTTCCAACATTAAAAGCCCAATCAACCAACACTCTTCCTATCAGACTTTTCGAGCATTCCTCCAAACCTTTGCGCATATCTTCATTCTCAAAGAATATCACCTCACTATCTAATTCTTCACTAGGATCTCTATCATCTTCATGATCTTGACTTGACATGTTTGACAGTCGAGCACAAATGTTGTGATGTATCACATACAAAACTCTAGTGACAGCAAGAAGGTAAACTTATCAAAGAAACTGGAGCAGAGCACATAAAATCCCAATGGACACCTGTCGATTAGTGCAAACTTTTCTTTTTTTAAATACAATGTCACTCTTTCATAAACATCACAAAGATAATATTTATCTCGATTTAATACACTAGTATCTCAAAAACATGTGTTTGAGTCTAGTGTCTATCTCTTAAATAAACCTAAAGTAAGGATTAGTTACTATTTCCAACTAATGATACCCAAAATCTCAATAACCATATACTTTTACACTAATACATAATCTCTCACTACAAGAAATTTAGCCTAAAACAACACTTATTTTTAGCAACATATAAAAAGTGTTACTTTTTATATATATAGACAACATTTTTTTTAAATGTGTTGCCTTTGATATCTAAAAAATATTATCATTTCTAGTCAAAAGTTTTACCTTAAATAATTAACCACACTTACTATAGCAACACTATGAAAAGTGATGCATTAGTTTAAAAATGTACCATTTTGTTAAAAAATATTGCCTTTGACAATTGGTCCCATGTGATATGACAATTCTTCAAATAGTGATGCCTTAACTTTAAAAAGTGCAGTCTTTGCTATATTGAAAGCAACACATTTAGCAAAAGTGTTACTTATGTATGCATAAGTAATAATTTTTATATGTACCTAAAATTAAGTATTCTTTTAGGCATAAATTTCTTGTAGTGTATATGATAATTATACTTCAAAAGATTCAAATATCTCGTTCTGCACATAAATTAATACGAAGTATTACCGATTTTTTAGCTGAAGGTTACAGCTGCTGATGGGATTCCCATCCCACAGTAGCGTTACGTTTTTTTTTAGGCAATTAAAGGAACAAAATTTCAGTAATATTCTGCGTCTTATGGGAATATGCCGTTTGTGCAGTAACTACTCTTCGCTGTTGAAGAATTTCTAATCCTATTTTACAGGAAATCACAACCATAATTTAAAAAAAACGTAGTTGTCAAATAGACTTTTGGTATCTTCATACGTGAACCTACATCTTGCTGTCATGAGTTTGGTGACAGTACGTGGTCAGCTTCAAACTGCTCATAGATTCATTCTCAAAAATAAGGATATCACAATCAAAAAGTAAAATAAATAGATTTTATCTTTAGATTACGACAGTTAAAAGCGGAGTCTTATTTACTTTATTGATTTAAGAGTGAAATTGCTCATTTATCATTTTAAAGGATCCAAATTCCATCGGCATTTGGTACATTGTGTGGGTTGAAAATTATACTCCATATACCTAATAAATTTATGTGACGTAAAGTGGATTATTTTCAGGTGTGGATAATCCGTTTAACATGAGATGAAATTATTGAAGAGAAACATGGACAATCTTTCTTTGTTAATTTTCCTTTAAACACTACCAACATTAATCCTTCTTACAGCAACTTGCCCCGAGTAAATTGACATGAACCATATTTTCTGAAAAAAATAACTTAAGCAATTGAGTAGAGGTGTATATATATAAATGATTTTATACTTATAATGATTTAAGTAAAAAATTCCAGTATGAATATATAATTCAGAAAAATATGGATAATAAGGATAAAACTCCAGCCAATTTGATAGTAAAGACTCTAATATTATATCAATAATCATTTTTTTTAAAATCTTAGAATGTTAAGTAGATACATTTAAACCATAACCTTTTTTGGCTTGATAATTATGACCAACCCTACACTATTTGCTCATAGCTAAAGACTTCGATACTATGATATAAATAATTTTCATAAAAAATTTAAGCTTATAAATAGAAATAAAAATATATGGATAATTTTATATTTAATATTACCGCTCATGCATAATAAGCCATGTTGCGTGTATCAATGTTGGAATCGTATGCGACAGATAATGAATGACAGAGCAGACTCTTAAGTTTCTTTTTTAAAAAGTATTTTACGACATATTTATTTATAAAAAAATGATTTTTTTAATATAGAAGAGAAATGAGCTTTTTATCCTCGTTCGTGAAATTTATCGATATCAGATTTATTATTATTTATCCAAAATAATATTTTGATTAATTAATATGATTGACATTGACGGTTTTAAAAATTATATTTAAAATCTTAATTCAAACAGGGATTGAGTTAAGTGAAAGAGACCATCATGTTCCACATATAAATCACATAAACTACAATTTGAATCCCAATTGAGAGAAATGCTTATATTATTTGAGTATTAAGGAAACTTTTGTAAAAATCTGTTCCGATTATATTTATTATATTATTGAAATTTTTAATTTATACCTTTTTAAATTCTGATATTACAAAACACATTTAGGCATTAATCGATTCTTCATTTTTTTTATTAATCAATTCTTCTTATTATCTGCACCTATTTTTCAACTTAAATTCCTTATTTCCGTGGAAAGTGGTGGTTACGGATTTTTCGAAATCTCGATTGTGGTCTGGATATTAACTCCAAGATAATTGTAGCAAATAAAATGACATTCACTAATCATTAAATAATCCAAATAAATAAACAATAGGCATAAGAAGAGAATCTTCGACAGCTCAGAAGAAGCAACAGACAAATCCCACCACATATATCAACCAATAAAATTAAGCCAATCGGTAAGAAGGGTTCAGAGTGCTAATTGTCTTCTACATTTGATTCGGGATAGCCACGCCTTACTTTAATACATATACACATTGAGAGGTACTTTAGTGTAAGAGTGAGAGAAATAAATCTGAATTGTTGAATCTAATATGAATAGTTAAGATTAAAATATAAAATTACATAATATTTTTAAATAATTATATAATTATTAATTATTATTAATAACTTTTAATCATAATTATTTATATACGATTCATCTCACTTTCATACTAAGTTATTCATCTCACTAAAATCATTATATATATATATATATATATATATATATATATATATATATATATATATATAAAATAAGAGACTAAATTAGCAATTTCATTCCTTAAAAATTCACATTATATCGGTTATTTTTTGAAATATTTTTTACATCAATTTAATTCATGAAGGATATACATGATATCTTAGTTTAGTCCCTGTATTTTGATATCAAGTTTAATCCCTGTATTTTGATATCAGTTTTTAATCCCTGTATTTTTATATCAATTTATAGTCCCTAAAGGATATATGTGTCATCATTTTAGATCCAAAAAAAAAAATGCATATGACATCTATATGATCTCCCTTTCTATAAATTCATATACTTATTTTGATCTCATATACATATTTTAAAAATGAAAGTGCTGGCACATGTATTGTTCGTGGACTAAGTTGATATCAGGATCTTTCAAGAAATAAACAGAGTCAAGTGTGTTTTTGAAAAACAACTAAATTGATGATATGAATTTTTTGAGAATTAAAGTGATATAACCTATATCTTTAATGTTTCGAATAACTAGTTTATTCTATTTATAATATTAGGACTAGTGTAAAGCTGATTAACTATGGTTAGGCTGTGAATCCACTAGCTTAAAGCAACACAAGGCACTCTTGTTAAAAAGGCCAAAAAAAAAAAAATTAAAAAGAAAAAAAGGAAAAAAATCTGAGAGGTCATGTTATTTGTCTCTTGTGCAAGTACTTTGTCATGCTTTTAAAGAAAATTTTTCCTCAAATCAGATCATAGATGTTATTATTGGAGTTCTGTTATTCCACATATATTTATTTTTCGTTTCTTGGTACATGACATATATTTGTATTTTAAAGACTAAGTAATACCCGTTTTAATTAATTAGTGCTTCGGAAATAGAAATGGAACAAATTAGACTCTTGTGAGTCCATATTGATCCATCGAAAATAAAAAAGAATAAATTGATTCCTTCTTATAGAATTGTATAATTAAAAAATAAAAAATCATTGTACTTATTAATATGGAATAATTTGTCCCTTTCACCACTAGACTTTATTCGAGGAATCGGGGTATATTATTTGAATATTCCTTCTTCCTGATATGCTGAACGAGAATGGTGGCTAACTACTGATTAGGAGGGGGATGCATCTATAACTGAGGTTGTAAATATTAAGTTGAACTCTAGTTCTTTCGCTATCGTGTTAGCTTTTATCTGACAATAACCGTTGCATCAATTGAAACGACCAAAATTATTTGTAGTCCTTATTATATACATAATTTAATAATTTTATTTTAATATTTATAAATATGAATTTAATTTCTATATGCCTATGGTATAAATTAATTTTAAAAAAGTGTCAAATTATTTTAGATAATTATTCACTATGATAATTATCCACCATGATTTGGTATATTCTTAAATTCTTATTGGTTGAATGTGTAAATAATTTCATACTGTTAGTGTATGAAAATTAAATTTTATAAATATTACTACTTAATAATTATGTCAATGCATCATGGACCAAAGCTAAATATTTTTCAAATGGATTAAAATAAAAAATTGCAAGAAGTAGAAGCAAAATTACTATATTTATAAATAAGCATTAAAAATATATTTTAACATGAACACAAATATTTAAATGGGCTCAACAAATTTTAAAAGGATTTTATTGATTTAACTATATTGTTTACATTCATCTCTCTCTTAATATAATATAGTTATGTTAAAAAAATATAAAATAATTCAAATTGTTTTAAACTTGTTTTTTTCAAGTAAATTAAAATACTAGGTTTGTATCCGCGCGACGCACGGGATTTTATATTTAGAAATTTAAAAAATTTGATGAATTAATTTATATTAAAATTTTAATTGAATTAAAATATATTAATTTTATATACTTTATTATGAAATTAATTTGGCATAACAATTTTCTAATTTAGTAACTTATACAATATTTGTAAAATACCATATATTAAAAACATATTAAAACCCCAAAAATATGATTACAACATTATGAGATTGACCATTATATATTACATATCAGATATATTATATGTGCAATATCATGATACTAAAAACATATTCAATAATCAATGAATGATTTTTTTTATTTTTTTAATTAAAATTTGAATTGTTGTTGTATTAGAATATATGTTCAATTATTTTGCAATCCTTATAATTTAAAAATTTATAATTGAATTCTTATATTATATAAAAAATTTTAATTAGATCCATAGAATTAATAGCCATTAAAGAAATATGAAATATTTATCTCCATCTCTTTCTCCACCTTTCCTTTCATCTCCCACCACACAAACTGCCCAATGTGTAAAGAGAGGTGGTCTTTTTGCTGTGTGGAAATGGAATTGCATGGAGAAGTTTCTTTCTAACTCTATTGGCATTAAAAGAATGGAAAAAATAGAATAATAAATGGCTTGTTTGCTGATATTTGTGGTCAATGCTCTGTTGGTAAGCGAAATTCAGAATGGTTACCTCCAATCACTGGCGCTGGTTCTACATTGAATGCATATTTTACTTCTAAGAGTGAGTTTAGTTGGAGGGTGAAGATATGATAGAATTTGTCATTACATATGGATATAATTCGTGAAATTTTCAAACCCCCCACTTTTTCTCCCAAACAAACACACTTAATGCGAGTTATCACGATTTACAAATAAATTAAAATTTATTTTATACTAAGTTGCACAAAAAATATATTAAATGACACAACTTAGATCGCTTCACAAGAAAGTGTTATCAGTTTATCAAGAAATTGAGGGTTTGATTTAGTAATTGCAAAAACTAAATTAATTAAAGAAATTCAATAAATGAAAACTACTTGTACAAGAAATCCAACAGATCTAGGATTATGTTATCATTGGTTAAAAGGATAATTCACAGAGGCGGTTGTTTTCATTAATCATGTAATCACACTATAATGATTCAACTTTACTTGGCAGTCACATAAACGCATAACTAACAAAGGATTTGGCTAATACAAACACTAGAAAATCACAATCACTAACCATTTATGTCTGTGCTAACTTGAACGCCGATCACAATAACCTAATTCTTTTCAGAATTAATTCCAGTTCTCTTTCCCAATTAAACGTGCTTTAAACTATTGGTTAAATTATGTCCAATTGGAACTCTATCTATGCATGACATTTACAATTGCAAGCACACATAATCAAAGTTAGCTCTCAAAAATATAATCGTATTAAACAACACAAAAATATAAGAGATAGAAAAAAAGAAGGAGAACTGAAAAAGCCAAACTGTAAACTAAATTAAAATAAAACAACCTCAAACATAATCCTTTGATGGAGGATTACAAACAAAGTAATGAAATCTCAAACGGAGGCTGGAATAGCTCAAAATCCTAGAGAAATAGTAAACACAATGTAGAGAGAGATTAGAGAGAAAGTACAAGTAGCCTTAGAACAAGTGTGGAGGATGTCCTTTCTTAACCTAGGCTAAATAGATATATATAATAGATCATTATAGTGTCAAAAATGGGATCCAAAATAATAAAAGACCATGTTTTACGAACTTTTGTTGTCATCGGTGGACCACTGCAATGTTCATCGAAGTTGCAAGCCTTTGAATAAGCTTTTCAACACCACAAAGAATCATTTTAATTGAATATCTGTAGCTCCAAATATTGGCAAAATATGAATAGAAGGTCAAGGCTAGACAACAATAGAACATTAGTAACCTTTAATTTATTGTCTCAATCTAATGTCTGTAGACATACAAATTTTCACTTATAATACTTATTGTAAATGTGCTTAAGAACTCTTCTATTTATCTCCCCAAATTCTTCTAAATTGAACACTACTCTAAACTTCATGCACTTGCAAATGTGGTTCCTATAAGTCATAAACACAAACAAAAGTGTCTAAACTATTAAGAATCAACCAAAACACATTTTAACATAAAAAGGAACATTTTATCAAGGAATTAACATGAAGCACAAATTGGGACTCCAGCAAGGATCTATGCAATATAATAGGAATCTAGACACAAATGAGGACAAAAATATTAAGTGTTAGGGGCAAAATATAGGGCATGTTTGATAAATACTTTGCAAAACAGTTTTTGAGTTTAAAAAAGAAAAAACTAACAAGTTGTTTGGCAACTTGTTTTCTTAATGTTAGTTTAAAAGTTAGAAAACACTAATTGAGTTTTAAAACTAAAAATCAAAATAGATTACACATGTTTTCCGGATTTTAGTTGTAAAAACAAGGCAAGAGGCAATGGCAACTTAGTAAATATTGTGTTTTGTTGATTTGCACTTTTTTTTTAATTTTTTCTCTTCAATCACACCACACAAACTTGATACCCAAATATGAAGCCCATCCATTTCCCTTCCTTCATTCACACCTTCCACATAGTAGTCGTCCACCCTCTCTGTTTTGTACACAGAAGCTCCTCCCCTGTTCACTACACAAACCTGTAGCAACACCAAAGCCACCAAGTCACAACTCTCTCTATCAAGCTTTGTAGTGACTCCCTTTCTCTCTTCCCCTAGATCCCTCAAGAAGTGGGTAGCCTTGCAGATTTGGGATTTACGGGGCTTGAATAAACTAAATATCATGATATAATTTTGCTATATTGAACAATTTGACATTTTATAGTAATGCAAGTTGCCAAACAGATTTTTGTTTTATCAATTTTAAAATTTATTTTTTAAAAAAATTATTGCAATATATTTTCTTTTTTTCACCATTATGAAGCTATTTTTGGAATTAAATTGTTAAACAAATTTTTATGTAATGAACAATTTACACTTATCAAACTCTTTCTCACTTAACCTTTTTGTATATCTTCATGTAAGGAACTTAGATGCAATAGCAAAGAGACTAGACTCCTAATTCTACTAACTCTAAAAATACATGATGCTTGAAAGATAACATTACCCCAATCCAATGGACCTAGAGGTAAAAATTGTAAGCTTTCACCCAACATACAAGGAGGACCTCAACAAGTAAGGCATGAATAAGAATATAGCACATAAGGCAGAATCCACATACATGATGTATGGATCAAGTACAAAATTCTCCCAAGGATAGTGCTTGCTGCTCATTCACTTAAGTATTTTGGGCTAAGATGCATACTCAATTACATCAAATGAAAATGCATTACCATAGGCTTGTCATGGGTCTCATTCTCCATTCGTCACACATACATGCATAGTGAATCAAGAGGACTTGCTTTGGGTTGTAATGAGGCTCAAGTAAAGGTGGGTAGATATGTAGGCCAGTAGACCTAAACCTCTAGTCAAAGGAGAACAAATGCATACCCCAAGAGCACAAGTACCCACATACTTTGTCTAACTCAACACATTCACAGGCCTTTGCATTGCAATATGGCAGACCTTTAACCAAAAAATTTTCAATTTTTCTTTTCTTTTTCTTCGTTTCTTGCTGTGCTACATGATGATTTTTTTTATTAGGCAAACTTACAAATTTTCTTAGGCCACTGACAGATACACATTGTCCCTTCTTCACACTTAAATTAGGGCATGTCCTTATGTTCTTTCGCACACTTATATGCTCAAGCATATACAAAAATGAACAAATGATCTCCTAAGCCTAAAGGATGGAATTTTCATAGTTTTTCACTTTTGACTAAGGACATGCTAAAATAAAAATTGGGATAATAAGTCTCAAAAGGGCTAGACAATGGTAATATGCAAAGGTTGGCTATATGTTCAAGTGGCTAAAAATAAGAAAAATACCTCGGTCACCTTCAAGCATGAACATGGGAACATATTTTCAAAAATATTTTCAAAGAAGACCTAAGCAAGTTCTAGAATGTAAATCCAAAGTGAGAAATGCATATGAACAAACAAGTATGATACATGATAGTCCAAACAAATCAAGAGGCTCAATAACTCATAGGTAAAATGCATGTACTCAATCCAAACAATTCTGTGAATAACCAAGCATACAATACAAAATATAGTCAATGCCAAACAGGTCAATGCCATATAAGTCAATGTAGCGCATGTAGTATTAGCCTATGTATGTAACCTCTAATGTATCAAAAGAATGATGTAAGACACAAATAAAATAAACCAAATGCAACCCTAAAAAATAAAAGTAAAACAAAATAAATAAATATAAAAGAGAAAATAGAAAGACTAATTCTCTCATGGTGGGTTGTCTCCTACCTAGCACTTTGCTTTATTGTCCTTAAATTAGATGGTCAGGACCTTTATGGAGCGCCTGTAACTTCAACCCATAGAACCCCATCATAGCCCCTAAATCCTTGGTAGCTTCATGGAAATGCTTCAACCAGTACCCATTGACTTTACAGCGGGCCTTGGTCTTTGGGTCTTCTAACTCAACTACACCATAGGGGTGCACATAGATGACCAAGAATGATACCTTCCACATGGGTCTTGACTTCCCAGTCATCAATTTCAACTAGGGCTCATGTAGCATGATCTTCTACCCCTAACAGGTCTCTTTCCTCAATATGGGCTAGTCATGGCACACCTCTAAAACTGATATCTACTACCAGGGTGGAGTACTTGTATATGCAAACTAGAACAACTCTAAAGCAACAAAATCATTATATCCTATAAAAGAAGAAAAAATAGGGAAGGGAGATGTGCATATTTATCAAGTAAACTAGCGTATGCATCCTTCATTAAAGAGTCAATGATATCAATGCCAAACATGATGTTCCTCAATTTCATAGCATTAGTTAGACAAAATTGAACTTTCATGTCCTCATACTCCATGGATAATGTGCCAGTATAAACATCAATCTTAGTTCTAGCAGTTTGCAAAAAAGATCTACCCATGATTAATGTATGCTGGTTGGCATCAATGTCATTCTCCATCTCAAGCACACAAAAATCAGTAGGGAATATCAAATCATTTACCTTTATAAAGACGTCTTCCAGTACCCCCTCTAGCTTTGTGATGTTGTGATTGGCAAGCTAGATTGTCAACCCCGTGGGCATGAGCTCTCTAAAACGTAAAGACCTGTAAAAGTGACTTAGGTATAATATGTCAGCTCCAAGGCCAGCCTTAACTTGCTTGATATGTTGATTCCCAATAGTGCAATGAACATTGAATGTGCCTAGATCCTTACATTTAGGTGGCATAATGTCTGGCTTGATGATGGAGGAGATATTCATCCCCATAGTCATTTTCCCTTTCTCGGTGCCATGTAGCTTTATCCTATTAGTGCACAGATCTTTCAAAAATTTAGCATATTAACGAATTTGTTTAATGGCATCCAATAGAGGTATGTTCACCTCTACCTTTCTAAAAGTATCCAGGAGGTCTTTTTTTCACCTCCACCTTTCTAAAAGTATCCAAGAGCTCTTTTTCTAATTCTACTTTGGCTGGGCTCTTGGGCCAGGGGAATCTATAAAGGAAAAGCAGTGAAATAGACTTTTCTACTGGTTCAACTGACATTTTCTACTGACGTGAAAGTTCAAATTGCTGCACCCTAGGCTCATGTATCTTACCTTGCTCATCATTACTTGGCTCATGTGATCCAAAAACTTTAAAAAAAATTGCACTAGACCTCAAAATAATGGCATTGATATTCCTTCTGGGATTAGGAATGATTTGGGAAGGTATCTGAGAAGAACTAGGCTGCTGGCCTGTGAATTTTGAGCATCCTTCAACTGATTAATTTGTGCTTGCATCTTTAACATCATCTTTTGTTGATCCATCATCAATTTCATGATATCTTGAAGTGAAACCTTAGAGTTGGTAGGGGAGTAGACGGTGCTTTAAGCTATTGAATGATAGGTAACTAAGGAGCAGGTGGCTACTAGTAGACAAATGAATTACTCTCCTATCTCTGCTAGGGTGAAACTTACTTTTGTTGTTACTGTGATGAGTTGCTGCACTTCAGATTAGGATGATCTTTCTAGCCGACGTTGTATGTGTTGCTGTATGGATCATATAATTATTGGTTGTTCTGATTTAGGGGCATTCCGAGGAATACATTGCTAGCAGCAACTAAAGTGGGTCTTCCTGTAACTATGGACATACATTAGTGGTATAGGTATCATAAGAACAAATACCACAAGTTTTCTAGGGAGAAGGACCCTGTCTAGACTGATTCAAGGCAATATGTTTCAAAATCTCAGTTATCTCATCAAGTTTTTTTTCGACTTTGCTAGTCTTGGCTATGGATACCTTATGCACCAGTCTAACATTTACATTAGTCTTGTACCCAAATTGCTATGAATTTTTAACCATATTTTTAATCAATGCTCTGTTTATAACTAGAGTCTTCTCTACCAATGCACCCCTACTAGCATCATCAAGCATAGTCCGATCAAAGGTTAGCAACCTCTTATAAAAGTATTGAATGAGAAGTTGTTCAGGAATATGATATTGTGGGCAACTCTCACTCTTGAATCTCTCCCAATACTCATACAGGGACTCCCCTTACGCTTGCCAAATGCCATAAGCATATTTTTAGATAGATGGCAGCTACTCTAGAAGTTAAGAAGAACTTTTCAAGAAATAATCTCTTCATACCAACCAAAATATCAACTGGCCCATGAGGAATGTAAAAGAACAAATCCGTGGCAACATCTTCAAGGAAGGATGGCATTGCTCACAATTTTATCTAGTCCTTTGTAACTTCCTAAGGCTTCATGGTGGCATGGACAATATGGAATTGTTTCAGGTGTCTGTGTGGGTATTCTCCAAGTAACCCTTGAAATTTGGCCATACGATGCATGAGCCTAGACTTCAACTCAAAATTGATTTCAAGATTGGGGTAGACGATCCCTAATGGATGGTAGGTGAGATAAGCAGTAGCTAACTTCTTCAGGGTCCTATTCAAATTGCCAAATTACTTGAAACACAAAGAAAGAAATTAGAAAGCTTAAACCATTCATCTTATTGTCCTTTTTCTTTCCTAAGATGCCTCAAGGTCCTTTTAATCTCGGGATCCAAAAAAATTAAGGTAGTGTCTAGTAAGGATCGAGTCATACAAGCGAACCAACGAAACAAAATAAATAATAGAAATTATATAAAATAAAACTAATTTGTTTTTCAAACAAAAATAAAATAAAATAATAATTGCAAAATTAACTAGCACCACCTCCTTGCAACGATGCTAAAATTTGATGTGAGTTGTCGCAATTCACAAATAAATTAAAATTTATTTTATGCCAAATTGCACAAAAAATGTAGTAAAAGGCACAACTCAAATCGTATTACAAGGAAGTATTATTGGTTAATCAAAAAGTTAGAGCTTTAATTTAGCAACTGCAAAAATTAAATTAAACAAAGCAATTAAATAAAAAAAAACTATCTATACAATGAGTCCGTTGGATTTAGGATTATGTTATCACTAGTTTAAAAGGATAATTCACTGAGGTGGTTATTTTCATTAATTATACAATCACGTAACAATGATACAATTCTACTTGGCAATCACATAATCGCATAACTAACTAAGGATTTGACTAGCAAAAATACTAGAAAATCGCAATCGTAATCCATATGTGCCTATGCCAACATGAACGCCAATCACAAAAACCTAATTCTTGTCAGAATCAATTCCAATTTCCCTAACCAATTAAATATACTTTAAACTATTAGTTAATTATGTCAAAATGAAAATTTAACCATGGATGACATTCACAATCACAAAAAAAGCATATAAAAATCTGGCTCTTAAAAAAATAATAATATTAAACAGCATAAAAATATAAAAAAAAAGAGAGGAAGAAGAAGAAGAACTGACAAGTCAAACTATAAATTGAATTAAAATAAAACAAACTCAAATATAATCTTTCAATCCTTGGCAATCCTTGCACTAGGTACATAAACTACTTCTCCATGGATGGAAGACTATGGTCAAAGTAATGAAAATACCAAACAGGAACTCAAACGAAGATTGGAATAGCTCAAAATCATAGAGAAAGAGTAGAGAAAAGATACTGAGAGAGCGTAAAGGCAACCCTAGAACAAATACTTAGGCTAAGTAGGAATATATAGTACACCATCATAGTGTCAAAAGTGGTCCCCAAAACAACATTACCTAAGCTGCCGTCGGGGGACTGCTGTAGTAGTGTTGTACCAATTTTTGCTCTCTGGTGATCGCTACATTCTAGGACTATATAGTAGTCTGGTATTCACTCAGATGCCACTCCACTACTTCTAAGCCTATTTTGAGCCTCAAAATGTTTGAATTAGCTCTTTGACCTAAATTAAATTGTAGCCCTTTGAATAAGCTTTCCAATACCGCAAGAACCACCTTAATGGAAGAATTATAGCTTAAGATATTGGTAAAATACAAACTAGAAGTTAGGCTAGATAGCATCAAAATATCAACAATCTTTAATCTTGCAACTAAATTTTCACCAAGAGGCTCTTAGAACTTGTTTTGAGTTAAACCTGAAAGTTATAGAGGACTTCTTGAGCTTTCTAAAATATTTTTATTTGTCTCCATCATATATCTATAAAGAGAGATGTGAATTTTTCATTATAATACTTCCTATAAATATGTTCTTATGAGCTCTAGAACTCTTTCATTTAGCTCCCAAGTTCTCCCAAATACTATTCTAAGCTTCATGCACCTACAAATGTGATTCCTACAAGTATAAATGAAAAATAAGTGTCCAAACTATTAAGAATAAACTGTAACACATTTTAACATAAAAGGAACATTTTGTCAAGGAATTAACATGAAGCACAAATTGGGACTCTAACAAGGACCTATGCAATATGAGTGGAATTTATACACAAATAAAGACTAAAATATTAGGTGTTAGTGGCAAAATATACTAAACAATTACACTCATCAACACCTAATTATAATTTTTGGAATAAAGGGTGAAACTAAAACTAAACATTAAATTTGTTGTGTGTAGCTGTGAAGAGAATGGGTAAGGTTTTCAAGAAAGGTGAAAGAGCTTACATTAATAAGGAAGGAAGAAAGATGGTTTTGCCTTTTTTTTATATAGTTGAGTTTGAACAAACTAATCCTTCAAAAAAAAAAACAGAGAATAACACATAAGGGAAAGCATCTAAACAAATACATCAAACAACAATACATTGGAATATCAAACTACAAAATAAGAGATCTATCTGTATATGCTCAATACTTTTTATCCCAATTTGATACTTCAAAGAAATTATCTACTCCCAAGTGCTCAATGATCAACTCCGTCACTGCTTATTAGGGCAACTTTGGCCCCCCTTTTCCTTTATTATTAACAAAATATCAACAATAGCATAGTAGGTTGAAATAACTATCGACCACCAAATGAAACTTAAAGAACTAGCTATAGGTATGCACTTCATACACTTTTTTTAGATAATTATGATCATAGCTAATCTACAAAACTTATAGGAGCAAACAAAGTGTTGATCAGCATGTCGAGTAAACAAGCAAAGATACCAAGACACTAAAATACACTCATTTTCAATACCAAAGATAAGCTAAAACAAAAACCATAATACCACCCAACACATTCTATGTATTCTCAGTAATATTAGAACAAAAAATTTCCCTCGGAAGCATAGATCTTGAGTAGCCCTTGAGATTATTTGAGAAAAACTAGTACTCGAGCTAATAAATCAACAAAATGCACCATTACTAAGTTGTCCACACAATTCTAAAATGAAATCCTTGGATTGGCATCTTAATCATCACAAAAGATAAGAAAATGATCCTGTAATAGACACCGTGCCCTGAATCAACTATTCATTGTGCAACAATTGCAAAAGAGTGTGGTTTTGCTACGTTGAATAGCCAGAATATTCAAATAGTGGTTCAGGTGGTGGGGGATGAAAAAGAGAAGTGGAGATGAAGATGAAGATAGAATATTCATGTAATATTATGTGTTTTTGTAATGATTGTTAATTCTAGGGATCTAATTGAAAACTTTTATACAACGTAAGGACTTGAATACAAATTTTTAAACAACAATGACCTAATTACAAGTTGAATGGAATTATAAGGCCAACAAAGTAATGAAATCGAGAATATATTATATTCAAAATATATACTTGCTAAACTAATTAAGTTCATCATCATATTAAGTTGATATCAATTAAGGGTAGTGCCAACTAAGTGTTGTTCTGTATTAGAAATATGGGGCATACACCTCAGCCGATCCCTAGGGAGCTCAGATAAAAGGTCCCACAAGTCAAACACATGACACAAATTTCTTTCAAGTATCCTCCAGCAATCTAGCCTAAATCACCCGCTAATTCAGCAAAATTTTAGCAAGATTCTTTATAATCTTATAATGACATTAATCCATAATGTATCTCTCATAGATATGGAGCATATCTACTACCTCTCAAATCTCACATGAATCTCCTTATTCAAGAAAACACAAGGAAGATTCTCTCCAAATTTATCGATAGGGTAGCCTCACTATATAAGGGAATCAAAGCCCCTAGATACGACCTAACTCATAATTCCTTGCCTTCACATTGTCTTGTCTAAAGTCATTACTCATTTAGGCATCAAAGTGTCTTTACAGGTAGTACCTCCCATTTGCTCACATGGATATTTAGATGAACCTGCCCTCTTGCTAATCTATAGGTAAGAACAAGCGCATTAGATTAACTGCTTAGTTTGGCATACAAATCAAAATTGTTTTTAGATTAAATTGATCTCAGTGAAGGATAATATCATAAATTGATATCAAATTGCTACCCATTGTAATATATGTCTGTATTATCAATTAAATTTTTATTTTGTTTTATTTTATTGGAAGTTAGATTTATTTTAGGCCTATATATATTATCACTAATTATTGATATCACCCTTATTATGTATACATTTTCATATCAATATTTGTAAACAAAAAAAAAAGTTAAAGTTGTAGTGTATAGTTTCACTACCACTTTAGTTATAAAGAACGACATTTATTTGTAAACTTTACAACTTCTTTGCACCATGCATTGATAAGCATATTCAAAGCAAAATAACAATATTGGCCATTGATATCACCCATGTTTTGATTTCAATGTAAATAACTCATAAGCTAGTCAATAAGATTATTATTTTGAATCAATTATAAATTTAAGCACAAAACAACATCAAGCTTAATAGGTTCCGCCCTAACATTATTAAGATTTGTTGATATTCCATCAACAAAATTCCCTTACAAAGTCAGTTATTGGTAATTTATTCCTCCTAAATAGATAAATGTCAAATTTGTTACATCATTTTTAAGAAATCCCATTAAATAGATTTAATACATGATTGATTTCATTACTTAATATTTTCAAGTGGCAGTTTAATATATTTACTTGGCATAACATTTGTTAAAATATTGATAGCTTGATAGCTTATGTTTTAAGTGACAACAAGGCAAATTTTGTTAAAATATTTTGAAGATAGGACTAATGTTTCATTTGAGGTTTTGTAGTGTTAAACAGGATACTTCTCGATGCATGTAAGCTCAATAATAACATATGTTTCACAATATCATGTTGGAATGTGATTATAATCTCATTCAAAGAGATTGAAAAATTAAATGATGTGAAAAATAGTTCAAAAAGAGATATACAATATATTAGAGACACAAGAAAGCAATATCCATAATCAAAAACCAAATCTAGATCTTTAGAAAGCAACTCATGTGTTTAGCAAGTGTTATATCATTGAAGAAATCAATTTCTCATGATCATATCCTAATCACAATCTTCAATCACAATGGTTATTGACTTTAAAGACTAACTACAAGCTTAGTAGAGCATGTTCAAGCTCAGAGTTAAACTAAGAACACCAACGTGAAGCTTAGAAAGTTTGAAGCTCCATCAGAAAGCATACCTTGTTCAGAATCCTTGCTGAGTCAACTGAACAAAATTTGAATTCAAATTTAGTCAACTTTTAGAAAAATATTAATAGTAACATCACTTTTGTACTTGGAAAAATCCTCATCTTCTAGAAGAAAAATGTCAAAAAACACATTCAGAAAGTAAAAGTTGTTTCGAAAGCTCCATTTAGAAAAATGTCAAAAATACATTCAGCTATTCTTCTAGAGGACAGTTCCTAAAATGCAAAAAGAATATCAACATGTGTCAAGAAGAAAGAAAATCAAATGGAAACGGTCATATTAAAAAATCTAAGTATAAGAGGAAGAGACCTTCATATGAAAACAAATTTGTTTTTTCACAACTAGTGCTGATATTTTCATAATCATTCTAAAAGTTCATCTATTATTTCCTATAATTAGTTTCTGTTGCACAAAATCTTCTTTCTTTTTCTCATTGGATAAAACTTTCTTCTTATGAAAAAATTGAGAAAGAAGTCTCTCAAGTTTTCGGTATATAAATTGTTTTATTCTTAGAAAGATTTGAGTGTTCCTTTGTTGGAGAAAACCAACCCAAAACTATATTCTTGTATCCTGATCCAATAGTGATCAAGCGAGATTAGTTTGAAGAGACTAGTAGAAAAACTACTTGTTGTGAGAGTAAATTGGAACTACTGCTTATTGGAAATAGTTTGAGAAGGCTACAAATACTATCTCACTTTCTCAAGGTGAGAAAGGGCTTTTAATGAAAATCAACAAGTTGTTGAAAATTGAATATAGGCAATGTTTGGTCAAACCATTATAAAAACACTGAGTAATCTCTCATTCTTTCTTTATCTCTTTATCATTTACCTTTTGTATCTATCTTTGTTGTGTGTTTCTTTGGAAAAGTTTTATAAAATAGTCTATGAAGTTCTTGCATTTTCTTTTGATTCAAAAAGTTACTTTCTAAAACCAGCTAACTGTAATTTTTGTTGCCTTCAAGTTAATAGCTTGATAAATTTTGTTTAAAGTTTCAGAAACTAAAAAGAAGTAATAAGCATGATCTAACCCCCTTTCTCGTGCTATTTTTAACCTACAATATTGGCATCTTGTGTTTTCAGATCATCTTTTCCAATGACCTCTCCCATAACATCTATAATGAAATGAATGCAAATTTCATATATTAGTGTTTAGCTTGTATTTCTGTCAATAAATGAACGAATTCAACAAACTTTGCTTTGCAATCTCAATTTGAGGAAGGAAGTGATTCCTCTTTATGAGTTCTCAAGTTTTTTAACAATAGTGTTAAAGAATATTTTCTATCAACTTAACATCTACAATGGCAACACAAATTAAATCACTTAAGTTGCTAGATTATTTTTCAATGTGAATAGAATGATCACAAGCAACCTAGAATAAGTATCCTTGATTTTGATGTCAATGTCAAACTTACAAGAGTAAAATGTTTGAGTACAATGAACAAGTAATAAAGAACATGCAAATGAACTTGAAACAAAGAAAAAGAGAACTTAATTCAAGAAATTGAAATGAAATAAGTGAATTAGTTAGAGAATCAATACTCTTTTTCTCATTATTCTTAGCATCAGAGTGACGTGAACACGTGACAGTGTTGAGTGTGTGATTTCAAAACCAACTACTGAAAAAATAAAGCCTTTTATTTATAGACAACTATAAGTACAATAGGATGCTGACACCTATTCTAATGGTTACTAAATGTCTCGGATTGGTTGTGTGAAAATCTCCATGTTTCTCAAACTACCTACATCGTTCACATTTGCACACCCTTTGACTTAGCTTCAATGGTAACCCTTCTTAAACATGTGCAATAACTACCCATTCTCCACTACCTTGGGCAAAGATTTAGCTTCCAAAAATTTAGCAATGTTTTCACAACCTATGTTAATGCATACTCAACATCTATCCCAAAATGGCTCTGTGCATATGGAAATCATGAACAAATTTTTTCTAAGTCCTTATCACCTTATGTCTTCCATAAGGACCCTACTCACCACAGGTGTCGATGTCGACTAATTCTCGACACTTTGCAATTTGACATAACAACTTCATAATCATAAAAATAGTCATGTTTTTCCTAAGTTCTCATGGCAGTTTTTTTTTTTAGATATCTTATGTCTAAGTAAGTTTGTGACACCAAAAACACTTGAAAATCATTTTATGCCAACATGATACCCGTCGAATTTGGCCTGTTGGAAGGATGTTGGTCGAGTAGGACTGCCAAATTTCTAAAACTCTGCATCTTCAAGAACTTCATTTCTTTCAAACTTCCTCTAGTGGCAATCAACACTACAACTATTACTCAACCCATTGCCATCTTTGACAAACCCATTGTTGAGAACAAAGGGAGATGGCACCTGACCCTGAAGAGAACAAAATTGATTCTTTGTCAAGATAACAATCCCCTTGATTATTAATGGCAGAACCAACTATGAAGGTCATTCCAAAGATCAATGCAAAATTCAAGATAGATTACAATAGTGGTGATATTTTTGGAAATGGAGCTCAAAATCCAAGAAATCATGACATCATTGTGGCATTGCCATGCATGGAGAAGTTTTGAATTAGAATTGGGAGCTGGCTTTACAATCATGCCATGGACGAACACTAACTTCTACATTGCATTCAATGCCACATGTATAGATAGACTTCATGAATTTTAATTGGTCTAAATGAGAAGGGAAACTAGTAAGAGACCAACATCATACGAGGAGTGTAAGACATATAGATCATGAGATTGAGCCATTGCAAAAAGGAGAGCAAGGATAAAAATATTTCTAAGAAAGAAGATGGATTTTTTAAAACATAAAAAGGAGGTAGAAGATAGAAAGTACTAGTGAAGAAACTAAATAGTTTCTAATAGCATATTAAGATGAAAGAATGGAGAAATGAATAAGACATCTAATTTATTGGTAGAGATCAACTTATGTACAATAGGTGTCACGGACTGATTGGCAGACTTTCAATTGCTTTGTTACTCAAAAATTAAAAATAACTATTAAAGTTAAACTAAACTAATTGATAATTAAGTTGTCTACATGATGTAAAAGTAATTTAGGCAGTTGATCTACATTACTAAAAACATGTGAGATACCGATGATTGTTCCCATGGGTTTCTCACCCACCGATATTACTAACAAGCCTTATCAATTTGAACATCGTGATGAAGGTTTAGGGGTTTCTTATTCCATCATACAGTTAGAGTGACACAGGGAGCTTAAGATTGGTTAACAGGTCAACCACCATGAGCTCATCTGAGAATGGTTCACAATGTATCGACATTGGTCAGCCATTGTTCAATATGGCCCTAGAGTGGGAGGCTTCATTATTGCAACGCCTGCCATGTTTTGTATTATCATCCTCGTCCTCTATGGCTGCATTGTTGCCCTTGAGGTTAAGGATGTAATCAAACAATTTCTTATTTATGCCGCGATACGCTAGTTTTTTACTAGGATCTAGTTATTCTACTTTTTCAGTTGGCGAACGATAACAAGAAGTTAGGCCATGTAGGGGGTGGACATATCCACATTACAGTTGTCCTTCATATAAGGTTGGTGGTTGTTTGTGGCATCAACCATAGTGCTTTTTCTTGTGGGGAAGGCTTGTTTACTGGCCCTACGGTAGACGTCAATGTTGTTACCTAGAGGTCTGGTAAGAGTGCAGGTCTTCTCCAAGCATCCGAGTAGGGGATGATGGGGGTACCTATAAAGACACTTTGATGCATTAGTTAGTGAAAGACTAGACAGGGAGGAGTTATGATAAAATTGTGTGTGTTCAATCATACTTGGGGACTTTTAGCCCTTTGTATAGTGAGGTTAGGAGGTGAGATTAGTAGGGGATCTTCCTTATGTTTCCTTGAAGAAGGAGATTCATAGGAGATTTTAGGAGGTCAGAGATTGCTTCATATCAATAGGCATCAATGTGAGATTTGTCATGGATTTGTGCCATTGTAAGACCATGGGAGATCTTCTTGGAATTATGCCTAATCAATGAGAGATTTATTCCAAATTGATAAAGGATCCTTGAGAGAACTTCGTACCATGCAATCGACTTGTGAGGCCCTCTATCTGAGCTCCATGGGGGTGGGTCGAGGCCTCTAACCCCTATTTCTAGTCCAATATACTTCTTATCTTACTTGAATTAAATGGTGAAAGAAATTTTGTTTTCTTGTTATCCAAAATGTTAAACCCATTCAAAGAATAATAGGTTGATTTTATTTTGGAACGATAAATTTAAAATAGTTTTTACCTTTAATATTAATTGCTATAATTATCAAATATATATTATTTGAAATATAGATAACTAGCAAAAGACAAGAGTTTAAAATGAGTGATAATAGAAAAATTAAAAAATAAAGAAGGCAGTGGCTATTCTAACTATGCTTTAGGTGGAGAGTCTTTCCATGTTACATGTGGTGATGCGTTAAGCTTCACTCCAATTATGCTGAGTGTTGATCCTTCTCTTCTGTTGGTTAGTTATCGAGAGAGAATAAATAAAAAATAAATTGGTCGCTTATTTGTTGTTACTTCATGTAATTAGGCATGAAAGGAACTGCTCCGTCAATAACGAGTGGCCATGGGCCTAATTGCGATTGGTCTAGTAATTGTGTGTATCTGGCTTCAGTCATGTATTTATGGTATGCGGGTCCTTTCTTCTCCTTCTTTTTTAATTAAGATATGACGGGCCTTACTCAACTCAGATAATAAGAATGGAATTAAAAAGACCTCAAATAATAAGAAATGGATAGATCTTGAAAGGAAAAACTACTATTTTAACCCTTGAAAGATTACATTACTAACAAAAAAAGTCCTAAAAAAATTATATTTGTTTTTAGCCCTCCAAAGATTTATTTTGTTTAACAAATTCATTCAAACATCAATTGATCTTTTTTTTTTAATAGAAGTGATCACATTTCATGTTTTATGCATGCTTGTAGCAAACCACCACTTTAGTCCTAAAAGATTATATTTTTGACAAATAGCCTTTTATGCCAAGTTGAAATTGTAGAATGACTCTTTTAGCCCCCTAGAAATCTTATCTTTGAAAACATAGTCCCTAAAATAATCACTTTTATTAATGAAAATGAAGTTCAATTGAAGGTTGGGTCAATTTGTTAAGTGAATTGGATCCTTTGAGAGCTACAAGCGAAATAGTTTTTTTAGGGACTATTTTATCAGTGTTATGATCTTTCAGATACTAAAATGGTGATTCATTTGAATTTGAGAAAACTAAACATAGTTAACTTGAAAAAAAAAATTCCTTCAGCTGTAAAGATAACTTTTCTTTTCTTGTAATTGTAAAAAAAAAATTACATTTACATAGTAAATAAGAGAAAGTTCTTTTTCCTTTTTTTTTCTTGGTCAGGAAGCGGGGAGGGGGACGAGTTCGCACACACAACGCGATTGGGGGGATGGGTTTGCACCTACGAAGCACAGACACTGACACGATTATGAGACACAACATGGACATAGAGATACACCAAACTCAAAAAATTATAGGATACAAACACGATATATATATATATATAATTTTTTATTTTCTTGTATGATTTTTTGTCTGAATTTTTTTGGTCGCATTTGTATAATTTTTTTATGATCAACTAAAAAATTTTCAAAATAAAATGATCCAATATTACAGGTCCAACAAAATAACAAGAGTTGATTTTGGATTCATATTGATATTAAAAATTTGAAAAAAAAACCCAACTCAAACATGTCCACGGCATGTCCAAGCCGTATCCATTATGAATTAGAGCAGTATCCAGCCATGTTCGAGCTCAAAAAATTTATTTGTTTAGTTGGACACATATGGACACATGTCCAACATATATTGTATAGGTGTCGATATTCGATATGTATCTTATATATGGACACCCTACTAAGTCAATGTATTCGTTCTTGTTAGGTTCGCACAGATAGCTCTCCGAGATAAGATATAATTGGCATATGAGCCACGCCTCCAAGTGCAAGTTCTTTTCCATTTTAGAGCCACACAATACTCATTGCACGAGAAAATCCAAGCTTTCGTCTTTTATTTTGTCTTTTCGGTCCGAGAGCTTGCGTCTTTGACCTGTTAACAGAAAAGTAGGCCTTTTTTTTGAGTCTGAGAAAACTAGGCCTTCATATGCCACAGTTTGATCCATTGTTTTCGTTTTAGGTTTTTGTTCGAAGACTTGGTCCATTATTATTGATCATCCAGCATTGCTTAGGCATGAGAGTGGTCCTTTTGATCTGCTCATTTTGGTAAGTTTGCATATCCTGATATTGCTTTGCTATGTATGCAGTCTAGGCTTGGGCTACTTGTTCCTATAAGCCCACATTTAATAACAATGGGTTTAGGCAGACAGCAAGCTTGGCAAAGTTGGTTTCATTAACTTCGTTATGAAGACCAAATATCTGACCCAAAAAAAATTAATTAATAGAAAATTTAAGACAACGAAATTAGAACAATCGTTTAGGCGTAGCTACTATGGTTGCTTTTGGTAAAATGTGAATGTACCCACACAAATAAATATGGAGACAACGAGAATATATGTGTTTGGAGACGGGAGTAAAGGCAAAAATCTTAAAATTATCATCATTTCAACACAATATTTGAGCCAATCTCTGTCCTTCCAAAAATGAGAATAAGGGACACTAAAAATATAGTTTTGGGATATAAATTTAAAATATTTTTCTAAAAATATCCCTTTAAGCATTTTATATTTTATCTTTGTCATTCTCACTTTTTAATTTTTTATGAAATTATAACTTAATCTTCTTCATTTTTTTATCAATCACTATATTCTGTATACCACTACCAAACAAAGTTTCATTTCCATCTTGAGCACCGTCTATGTCCCTACCATCTCATTATTCTGTCATTTCTATCATAGGACATATACCAAACAAATAGCCCAATAGCGAAAGCAAATACAAATCACCACCTTTATATATACTCCCATAAGGTGGCTTCACCAGCAGGATCTGATTATTTTACTATGGATAATATTTGGTGTAAAATAAAATTACACAACAAATATACACCACATACCTTATCACCATTGGATGTAATGTGTGGTTCCGCTCATTCCACTTACTTATCACATCTATGGTGATAAAGTGTATGGTGTGCATTTGTTATGCAATTTTATTGTACACCAAACTTTACCTTTTACTATCCACTCAAATCTAATATGATAAAGAGGATAGTTGCATTCTCGGCTTCATGTGAGGTACCGGTGTTGAACCTATTGATTTGTTTTCTGATTAATTCTGTTTGAGGAATGATACATGCCCATCAGAATACATACACACCATATTTATACCATACTACAAGACAAAAAATGAGTACAGATGATAAAGTGGAAAGAGAAAAGATAAATCAAAAAGTAACGTATAAACTTCTTTTCTCTCTCATCCACATCTCCAAAAGCTTTTTTCTCTCTCTTCTTTTATATTTCTATTTCTCTCTCTCTCTCTCTCTCTCTCTCTCTCTCTCGTTCTCCATGGATTACCAGAAGAAGAAAAAAAAGGAGAATCAAGATTTGTTGGCAGTAGACAAAATTAATCCCCATACATGAATACTTAATTCATTCCATTTTGATTTTTTATATGTTTGTGGTTTATGTCTCAAGATATGGATGATTTTTTTTTCTTCAATTTTTTTAATAACAAAATGAATTGAAAATAGTTTTGCTAAAAGTTGAGATTTGCTGTTATTGTTAGAAACGGATGTTAGAAAATTGTAAATACATGCTATGAAATGTTGTAAACCAATAACTAAAAAGTTGTAAGCCAGTACGCAAAAGTTGTAAATTAATTGAGAACACATACTAAACAGGTTCAGTGTTAAATGTGAAACTATATGCAGAAAAATTGTAAATCAATATGCAAAAAGTTGTAAACCGATTTACAATTAAACAAGATGCACAATAATAATATAAAATTGAATGTTTCAAATTTTATATGTATTGTAAGAATATTTTATGAATTAGATTTATTTACCAATACTTTTAAAATTACATCAATTTGAGTTCTTTGTTCAATGCTATTAAGACATAAGTTGACAAAAATTGTGAAATTTGATTTTTCATATGTTTATAATTTATGTCTAAAGACATGGATGATTATTTTTTTTCTAATTTTTTACCAACAAAATGAAATGAAAATGACTCTACTAAAAGTTAAGATTTACTGTTATTGTTGAAAATTAGAGTTAAAAAATTATAAGTGCGTGTTATGAAAAAATTGTAAACCAATACCCAAAAGGTTGTAAATCAGTACGCAAAAGTTGTAAACCAATTGAGGATATATACTAAACAGGTTTAGAATTAAATATGAAATCATATGTAAAAAAATTGTAAACTTGTATACAAAAGTTGTAAATCTATTTGCAGAAAGTTGTAAATTAATTTACAATTATTACTAAATCTATGAACAAACTTTGCGACAACGATAATCCTAACATAAGGGAATCCTTCTTTTCACAAATTTAATTTTACCATTTTTGTCAACTTATATCTTAATAGCGTTGATTGAAGAACTCAAATTGAAGTAATTTTAAAAGCAGTAGTAAATAAATTTAATTCATAAAGCATTCTTACAATACATATAAAATTCAAAACATTCAATTTTATATTATTATCATGCATCTTGTTTAAAATATGTTTGGCTAGGGGTTAAAAATAGGGGGTAAATTTTTATAGATGAGCTTTACGTATAAAATTACACATGAACCTTATTCATGGAAAATTTACTCTCATTTTTACTCCCTAACCAAACCTATCCTTAATTGTAAATTGGTTTACAACTTTTCTACATATGGTTTCATATTTAATCCTGAACCTGTTTAGTATATGCCCTCAATTGGTTTACAACTTTTGCGTACTTATTTACAATTTTTTACATACTGATTTACAACTTTTTGGGTATTGGTTTACAACATTTCGTAATATGCATTTACAATTTTTTAACTCCAGTTTCTAATAGTAACAGTAAATCTCAACTTCTAGCAGAGTCATTTTCAGTTCATTTTGTTACTAAAAAAATTGAAAAAAAATAATCATTCATGTCTAGGGACATAAACTACAAATACATAAAATATCAAAATGGAATGAGTTAAGCCTTTATGCGTAAGAATTAATTTTGTGTACAACCAACAAATCTTAATTCTCCTTCTTTTTCTTCCTATAAACTATGGAGAACGAGAGAGAGAGAGAGAGAGAGGGAGAGAGAGAGAGAGAGAGGAACGTGAAAAAAGAGAAAGAATAAAAGTTTTGGGGATGGTAGGTGAGAAAGAAGAAGTTTGTACTTGCTTTATACTTTATCTTTTCTCTTCCCATTTATTCTTTGTACTTTATACTCTTTTTTTGTCAGCATAGTGTAAGTATAGAGAGTATGTATTTTCATGGCCGAGTATCATTCCTCATTTCATTTTCTAGTCTTGGTCTAATGGTCTGTGATTAATTCCGTTAATTTCTATTTTTTTATCAATTGGAAAAGTTGTTTGATTTTTGTGTTGTAATAAGGATACTTTTTGGGCTTTCTCCAATAATTGTCTCTCTTGCTCTGTTCGATTAGACTTTTCTACCAAAGACCCAGTATTAAATTTATGAGTGTATAAGAGCATCTCCAATGTCTAGTTTCAATTCATGATAAAAAAATGTATGGTCCCAATTTCAATCTCGCTTTTAACCCCACCACTTCTCACATTAGCAATGCATCACAAAAGCTAAAGTGGAACCAAGAATTGGGATTTGTTGTTTCAATAGAAAGTCCAACTTTAATTCCACTTTTAGTCCCACATATATAATAATTGTAATAAAATTATTACCACTCATCTTTCAAATACAATAAAAAATATGAGAAGAAAGTCACATGTCATATGCATAAGTGCTAGCCAGCAAATTGGTCCATCCTCATAGAGAGGGACTAATCCCAATTTCTGATGTTGCTCCAATGCACCCTATCAAGATGCGACTGCCCCCATCCCACATTTCTATGCAAGTTAGGATGCAAATGAGATTGCATTGGAGCTACTCTAAATTCAATTACCAATTTGGACAATGTCAGATCGAAAAAAATTGAACAATGTACATTATGATCAGAAGAGAGGTGGTGGCCTAGTGACCCCAGCCCTAGTTTTTGTGCGATTTTCCATTTCTTTATTGTCTCTAATCATTTTCGTTAGGTTTATTTTGATTTTCATTATGATTAATTTCTCTTGATAGCAGTGGTTCTTGAATTAGGAGTAGTACAACAAAGCTTGTATTTGGATTTTTCACTGTTGCTCGCACATTAAGGGGCTTCTAAGAATTGCATCATGGCAGGTTATAAATCAACAACATATGTTAGTAATGGCTTCATGTGACATTCGCTTTTCTTCGTTTACCTGTGTGTATCATGCTTGTTTAGTTTAGTTTATTTAGAAATTTACTTTAGGATAAAGAACACTAAACACCCTTTAGATTTGGAGTTATTGCACTTCACTCCATTCTTTTATAAATATGACACTCCACCCCATGGATACTTTTAAGACACTAATATTTCTATTATTAAAGCTATCTTTCTCTAACCATAGTTTGTCTCATTGATATTTTATTTTAAAATGTTATAATTTTCAATTTATTTTAATGTAATTCATATTTTATATATAATAAAAATTATGAAGTAAATCTGAAAATTTATTATTTAGTGAAATAAAAAAAACTTTAAATTTAAAAACATAATAATTTCAAAGTTTGAAAAATAAAATCACGTTTTTAGTTGTTTATTTCAAAGTATATAAGACTACTTTATCAGTCTCTGAGGGACATAAAAGACTTGGAACTATATCGAAAGACTCAATTACATCGAGCCTTCCTCACTACCATCTCGAGAGGATAATGAGTATGATTTATAATTAAATGAATTTTCATATAATAAGTTCATATTTTAGTGTCAATAGTTTAGCTTATATCTATTTTGTTATTATGGTTATCAATATTTTAATACTATGCATATTGTAATAAAATAACAAATTTTCTCTTTTAACAGTGACTCTCATAATTTCTTACTTTTGGCACAAATAAAAAAGTGTTTTTTTTGTGAAAAAACTATTAATTCTTTAAGTCATTCTCATCTTATTTCGGCTTAAGAAATTGCTAGTGCAATGTTATGTTATGAACCTTTCAACATTGTAGATAAAATTTTTCAAAAATAACATTCCATTTTTATCGCAATCAACTATTTTTAAATTGAGTTTCATGTATTTGTAGATATTAACTCTTAACTTAAAATATAAAAGGTATCTTCAAAGAAATAACATAAATAATGGCAAAATATATTAATATATTCGTAGAGGTATGCCTTTAGAGTATTCATGGGGTAGAGTGTCATATTTCTAGAAAAATAGAGCAGAGTGCAATAACTCCAAACCTTAAGGGCATTTAATATTATTCACCCTTTGGTCTAATTTAGTTTAGTTAGAAGTTTTTGTGCAACTTAGAGAGGACAACTTTTACAAGAAGAACTTAGAGAGTTCCTATAGAATAGTTTATCTATATAAATTTTTCTCCTTAAACTGAATGTTTTAAAGAAAGCTTGCTATGATCTTATAGAGAATTCAATGAGGTTGCTCACCACGTGGATAAGATGACTTAGGATGTAGTTTTGAAAGAGATTGCTTTGTTAAAAGACTACCTCTTCTAGATTCTTTTTTTTAAGGATGTATGTATAAGTTAAGTGTCTTAAATATCTAGTTGTTCTATCTGATCCAACTTACAAGTTGTAAGCGCAAATGGTTGTTTATGTTCTTCCTGTTATAAAGTTGGGCTTGGTCTATTTTCTTAGCAATGAAATTAATATTGTCGAAAAAAAGGAAAAATATTCAGACAAGTGCATAATATTGGACGTCAATTTTGGCCTTCCTTCCTTCCTCCAAAATCTCCTCCTCATTGACCAAAGAAAATAAAAAAAGAAGTATCTCCAATATCATTTTAGCATATTTGAGTATAGTTTGGTCATGAGTAGATAGAGGCATAGTTTTAAAACTCGGACTGGCCTGACCAGTCCAACTAATGAACCAGTGAACAAGGCAGGTGATTGGTTTGAGTTGCATAATAGATTGGACTTGCAAAACAATTGGTAAGAACTAGTTGACCCGAAATTTTTTTGAGAAAAATTGGTGACTGATGGGCTAACGGTTCACACTGTTCAACAATTTAAAGAAAAGACAAAGAAGAAGAAAAAGTAAAAATTGTGCGCCATAAATCATTGCCTTGTGAGGAAAAGGAGTTACGCATTGCAGTTGCCCCTCTATCCTACATTGCTGCTTAGATCTGGGGAAGAGAGAGAGAGGAGCTAAGATGAAGGAAGAAGAAAGAACTGAATAAGAAGAAGAAAAGAGAGGAGACCGAGTGGTTTATGTTCACCACTGCAATGTGTTTCAGTAGGGTGTGAGAGAGAGAAGCAAACAAAAATTAGGGTTTTAGATACATCTAGGTGGGTTTTTTTTGTCAATTTTTTCTTAAATGGGCTCGTCAAACTGTAGCCTAATCTCTGAAGTCTTCAACCAAGTTCTTAACTCTCATTAGGTTCATGACCCAACAACTATTCAAACTCATAATGGGTTAATGATGTGTTGGATCTTAATTTTCTACTGAGTAGGATTTAGAAAATATTTAAACAAATTTTTATTTTAAATGTGTGTATGTGTGTATGTATATGTGTGTGTGTGTGTGTGTATATATATATATGCATATAATTTTCAAAATATGTTAAGTGTTTATGTTATTTTATTGTATCTATTTAAATTTTAATATATTTTTTATAACAATTCAACCAGTGATCCATTGATTGAACCAGTAACCTAGTAACTTGGTGCCTTGGCCGAGTCAATTACCAATCTGATTATGAAAACTATGGATGAAAGAGTTTTTAGACAAAACTAAGAAAAAATGGAGAGTTTAGACAACAAGAAAAGGAAGAGAAATTTTCATTAATAATAGTAAGTTAATTATTTTAGTTCGAGAAATTTTTTTAATAAGATGTATAAGTGCAATGTGATATTATAATGAAACAGTGCATTTTATTATTATATGGTATTTTAGAGATAAAACTACACAATATGATGTTTCAGACACTTTTTTTTTCAAAATATTGTGTTTTGTTAACAAGAAATCGCATGGCGATTTGTCAATGGCAGATATAAAAAATGACCAATGGCGATTTTGAATAAATTAAAAAAATAATTTTTTTTGTGAAAATCTATATAAAAATAATTGTTAACATCTATATTAAACTTCTTTACTCGGTTCATTTGTCAACCACATATATTATTAATAGAGAGTGGAGATGCAGTTTGGAGAAAGAATGTAAAAAAATCGTGTCAAAAAAGAATGTGTAAAACAAAAAAAGAGTAGAAAAAAAAAGAGATAATAAATAGTGTTTCAATATAATAGTTTAATTATTTTAATGGTCATGTTTTTGCAAATACAACCGAGGGTTTCATATTCATATGTAAAAGGCCACCATGTTTTTCTAGTTTATATTTCCTATACATTGTTGTATGTGGAGTTAGATAATGGACTCTGTAAGTCTATAAATACCAACACTCCAAAGACAGTGTGATATGATTTTAGGAAAGCAAAATGGATATTTCAGAACTAAAAGAAAAGATCTTATTATCGGTAAATTTGCATTAAGGATATATTCCAACCAAGTTGGGCCAAGTCTAATTTATTTAGTTTATTATTTTATATTTTAAATTGTTTTAAGACTTTATTTATTTTTTTATATTTATTAACCTCCATTATTAGTGTAGCAATTTTGAGCATATTCTAGTAGGGTTAGGAAATAAGATTAACCTAAATAAATGGCATAAATACCTCCAAATTTAACAGCTACTTTTTTCATTTTTTGTTTTGGAATGAAATTTCTTTGATTTCTTTTAAGAAACTTTGTGTGCGCAAGTGAGGTTAAGTGATTCTCTTAACTTGTTGTATCACGAAGTTGAATAGGCAAACCAGCTAAATCAATCCAGTTTCAATGGTCAACCATTTTTTTTCAAAGAGGGAAGATGAAGAATAGAGATAGGAGAATGGTTAATGGAGATAGGAGTTCTTCACACAAAATTGCATCAACTATCAACCCAAATCAAGGCCCAAACAAAGAACTAAGAAAAAAACATAGAACAAAAAGAGAAAAGTTTCAACCATCAATCCACCACCATCCTCTACTTGTTCCATCACCCAACTATATACTTCCTACACCAACAAATCTGTTGCAAAATTGTCGCCACAAACTTTGCCATGAGCTCTAGTTGTTGGCCACTTATCATTGTGGTTTTGCTACCATGAATATTGTCCATGTCATCATCATGAGCTCAACCTCTGTGTTGGAAAAATCTCAAATCCACACAAATCAAACAAATAAATAGAGAAAAAAGAGGACAAGAATTTAACGTGATTAGGCCAACAATGCCTATGCCCATAACTCCACAAATCAATCCGCTAATTTTCTATTAAAAAATACAATCACCAATCTAACAATCTCTCACAAGTCCAAAACTCCAATACATCCAATCTCACAAAATAATTTCTCCACCTAATAAAAATTCACTTAAACAAAACACACTCTCTCACCAAAAATTAGCACACACTCAATTTTTATTTTCTTTGTTATGGCACACGCTCTAACTATGATGAACAACTAGGGCAAACCTATTGTTCCGTGGAATCACAAGACAAAAAAGTTTAATTTTTGTTTTTTTTTTTGGTTTTTAAATGGACTCTGATAAAACAAATCCAATCCAAGGCAAACAAGGCCCAATAGATCTCCACCTTACCTTGTGATTAGAACAAACTTCATATGTTGATCAATAAGAGGCAGAAGGCTTTATTAAAGTACTAGAAAATGTCACCTTTTTCTTTGGCATATGCACATGCTCTATCTTTCTGACATTTCTGTATACTTTGTCATTGCTTTTATTCACAACAATCACCCCCATCAACTTATATAAGTTACCACTAGTATTCTTACCCTTTATTATTTTCAAAGAACCTAGACTAACTTGGATTGCTCTATCTTGTATAGAATATCTATAGCCCAATGCATCAAGTCTGCTCAAAGAAATCAAATTTCTTCTAAGTATAGGCACATACCTCACATCACAAGTGTCGGCACACAACCATTATGCATTTTAATTTTAGCAGTGCCCTTATAAACAATATCAAAGCAATCATCATTAACCAATCTAACAACCCCATCACTACAAGCATCATAAGTGTCAAACCATTCCTTTTTGCAACATGCATGATTAGAACAACCGGAATCTAAAATCCAGTAATTACTATTAACATTTTTCTCTTCTTCGACCATCAACACTTCAGTTTCATAATTTCAGTATTCTTCCATAGTTGCAGTAGCATCTTCAAACTTCTTTTTTCCTTTTCCTTTTCTCCTTTCAAATTCTTCTATATCTATTTTCAATTTCCTACAATAAAGTTTAGTATGACCCATCTCATGACAATAATAACATTTTTTGTCTTTATAGTTTGGTCTTGATACCGGAGACCTTGAGTTATCCCTGCTAAAATTTTCACCACGAGACATGTTTCTACAACGTCTACTTTTAGCAACAAAGACACTTTCTTCTAATTGACCGTTTCACCTTTTCAATTTTTCATTCTCCAATAACACAACAATCACATCATCAAATTTCAAAGTATCTTTTTTGACTAGCAATGTAGTGATTAAACTATCACAATTATTTGGAAGAGATGATAATAACAACATTGTCTTATCTTTATCATCAATTTTCACACTAATACTTGATAATTGTGTAATCAATTTTGTAAAATGATTCACATGATCTCTAATGTTAGCACCAACATCCATCTTCAACTGATATAATTCTTTCTTTACAAATAAATGATTTGTGAGAGACTTATACATATTTTCTAACTTCTTCCACAAATCAATAGCAGAAGTTTCATTCAAAACATTGTAGTTTACCTCAGGTGCTAGACACAAGCGGATTATACTAATAACTTTCATCTCCACCTCTTTCCATTCATCATCTGACATCTTTCTAGGCTTTTTCTCCTTCCCATTCAGAGCTTTAGCCAGCCCCTTCTGCACTAGAATATCTTTAGTATTACGTCGCCACAAACTAAAATTATTTTTTCCATCAAAATGATCCACCTCAAATTTGCTCATTGAATCTTGCATCCTTGTCATATAATAATCAGAAACGAGATTAGAAGCTATTTTAATACCAGCTGTTGGGAAAATACTCCACACAAATAAATAGAGCAAAAAGAGCATAAGAATTTAACACGGTTAGGCCAACAATACCAATGCCCACAACTCCACAAATAAATCCACTAATTTTTTGTTAAAAAATACAATCACCAATCTAATAATCTTTCATAAATCAAAAACTCCAATACATCCAATCTCAGAAAATAATTTCTCCACCTAATAAAAGCTCACTCAAACAAAACACACTTTCTCACCAAAAATTGGCACACACTCAATTTTATTTTCTTTGTTACGGTGCATGCCCTCACTACAACAAATAACCAACCATATATATACATTCTTTAAAGGCAAATTTGCTGCCCCATGGAATCACAAGACAAAAGGGTCCAATTTTTGTTTTTTTTTTAATGGACTTTAATAAAACAAACCCAATCCAACACAAACAAGGCCCAACACTCTAGTCTTTGTAGGGATGAAGACAAATGCTCCCCCAAAAGGGAACTATGATGCAGGAATACACATGCAAAACATTTGGGGAAAAGGGAAATTAAGGCTATTGTATCAATATGTTTTTAGTTTTTAATTCTTAATTTCTTTTTATTCTTGTTTTGGGTTTTTGGGTTGGAGAAAAAATTATTCTTTTATTAGAAATGTTAACTTTTTAGGAAGCTATTATATTTTTAGTAAGTTGTATTGTTCATGTTAACAAGCGTAATTTTTTCTTTTATCAAGTCTAGCAATTTAGACCCAAAAAAAAAAAATCAAGCTCATGTTATTTTGCAAAAAGAAAAAAATTACTTCTATAGATCATATAATTTTGATTAGACAAGGTTTAGCTCATTATTATTTGATCACATATATTTTATTATATACTAGTTATATGTAGGTTGAAACCCCATTGAACCATATTGAACCTCTAAATTGGTATCTTATCCAATTCAATGTCTGATCTGATTTTCAAAACCTTGATATTAGTAACAAACTTAGGGATGGAAAAAAACACTTAATCGGGGATGTATAGTACATGTGATGATTGCCTGCAATGAGGATAAGGATGGGGACAAGTTTAGTCCCTATGGGGACTAAGGAGATTTCCATTTATCAAAGGGGGCAAGGTGGGAAATGATGAAGTTCTTGCTCTAGAAAGACCCAACAATTCTCCATTTATATGAACAATTTAAATATTCACTTATATATATAAATATATGAGAAAATTACACTAACTTCCATTGAAGTTTAATGTAATTATACTTAGCATCCCTCTATTTTGCAAAACTATTACTAACCTTTCTTGAGGTTTACTAAAATTACACTGACCTCCTTTATAGATATTGGTTCATTAATTAAAGTGGAAAAAAAAACATGAAGACAATACATAATTATTAATGACAAAATTATAATATTTTGACAATATTTAATACATTGATTGAATAAACAACATTTTTATCACATGAAAATGAAACTTAGAATTATAACTTATGATAAAAAAAATTTATTTAGTTAATATACATATCAAATATTGCGAAAATATTATAATTTTTTTTATTAATAATCAAGCATATGCTACATATTATTTTTTTATCAATTAAATTAATGAATTAATATTTATAAGGGAGGTAATCTCAGGGTAGATTAGTGATAATTTTATGAAAGAGAGGAGTGCCGAGCATAATTAACCAAGAAAACTTTAGCAGACCTTCATTTTTAAACTATATTTATCGGATTTGCATTATATATATTTTTATTTTTAATTTAATTTAAATCATGTTGTATTAATAGTATTTGCTATTATGAAAATTTGTGTTTCAAATTTCAAAGTATTGTTTGAATTTTTCTCTTTTTTAGATTTTTTTATTTTCTTAATAAACCCATAGATACCTACGACGATTCAAATCCCTAAAGGAAATGCATAGAAGTGGAGACCTATGACAAGGATAAGGATGTAGATGGGGATGGAGAACAAAATTCTAAATGGAGATAGAGGCGGAGGGTGTCTTTCCACCTATGGATACCCATTGTCGTCCCTAAACAAACCACTTAATTTAGATTTAAGATCAAATAAACATATTGCTTTCTTTTTAACTCACATCTCCTAATAAAAAAATCAGTAATGCAATATAGTATAAAATAAAAATGAATCATAAATAGGAAATGAAAAGACCCACTAACCATAAAATAAATTAATTTACTTTATTAATATAAAATTCAATAAACAAGACAACACCAAATTGAGATACATTACACTATGATAAATAACTTCCCACGCAATATGACTCTAATGATTCATTATTGCATGTGATCATCGAACCATTATTTTTTTGGCTTAACTCCTTAAATCTCTCGCTTTCCCCTTTCCTTTCTTTCTTGCAATTCACCCTATTTATGCACAATCACAGCCAAAAATACATTCAAATTTCAATTTTGTTCATCCATAACACGCAGGGCTAATGAAGGATGTAGAGGTGCGGGAGGAATTAGATTCCTTTAGAAATCGCTAATGGTGATTTTGTCATTTTGTCATTTCTGCTTCTTCTAATATCACCAATGGCAATTTTTTACTAGGGCTTGAGGTGCATCCAGTGCCCTGAGGTATGCAAAAATCGCCAACGATGATTTTATGAAAACACTGTAATCCCATAAATTCCCCTATAGTACCATGCATATTCTAGTAAATTTGCGAGCAAAGAACCATATGTAAAATAATTTCCTGCAAATAACAGCACTCTTCAGCAATTGTGTAATAATATATGTCCAAATAAAACTAGGGTTAAATACAATGCATGCATGATTGGCGTCTCTAGATCTTAAGTGTTTATTTGGTTTCAGAATATAATTTTTAGTTTTCATTCTCTGTTTTAAGTTAATTTCCTATTTTGGGGAAGTTTATGAGGGAAACAATAAAAATTATGGATGTGTCTAGTTTCAGTTTTCTAGTTTTCAATATTTTGTGAAGAAAATATTGTAAATTGTTAAAACTATAAAATCAAGTTTTCAGTTTTCATTTCTAGTTTCCAATATATCCTCTACAAAATCCAGAAAACCAAATAATTGAAAATGAAAATTAAAAACTAAAACCGAACATGCCAATTCCAATTTTCAATTTCCACTATTTTCCAAGGTTTAGAAAACTGGACAAGACATTCAACTAGACGAAGAACTAGTTCAAAGGTTCATACATTCAACTAGTTTAATTGGGTTCAATCAATATAATAAAATATATATTTATATAAAAATGCTTATGTTTATAGTTAATCGCATACTGCAAAATAAATAAAAAGTGATTAAATAATATAAATAATTTGTAAAATAAAAATTAATATGATACTTTAATGCTCAAACTCAACCGTATTGACCATAACCTTTATTTTCATAACAACGTCAACATTTTTTTTGTCATGTAGTGATTAGATCTTATTACTTTAGTTTAAAATAAGGTGACTAATATCCTATAGTTGTTGGTCAATGTCTATCTTGCAGTTGGCATTTAACCACATTTCATAAATATGGCTAAATAAAATTAAATGTGTTAGCAAACATCATCTCCTCCTTCTGGAAAATATTGGGCAACTGTAGTGAGGAAGACTGTTCCTTTCCTCACCCAAATTACCCAGCCCTCAAACACCCCACAACCTCCAATCCAACACCAGCCAAACACCACACCGTATGCTCCAGTCCATCACCCATTCTTATAACCGTGCAACCCAACCTCCACAACATTACGCACTACCACTTTTAGCCTCCGATCAACCATTGCGGAGGGCATCGCCACCCCCAAACAAAGCAACCACTGCAAGTCACTCCGTCACTAATAGCGAACCCAATAATTGCCACTGCACGACCTTATCAGTGCTACTCATATAAACATTTTATAAATTAAAAATTCAAGTGATTTAAAAAAAAGGAAAAGAAAAAAAAGTCTTGTGCATTACATACAATTCGGTGTAGCCGAATTGTGTTAAAAAAAAAGGAAAAAAAGTTGTTGAAAAAACATATCATGGAAAAAAAACATTGTTCACTTCTTTAAAAAAATAAAAATGTAAAATGGTAAACATTTTATAAATTAAAAATTCAAATTATTTTAAAAAAAGAAAAGAAAAGTTGTTGAAAAAAAGAAAAAAATTTGTTCAAATGATTTTACAATTTGGTATAGCCGAATTGTGTTAAAAAAAAGAAAAAAAAGTTGTGGAAAAAAATATTGTGGAAAAAAAGCACTGTTCACTTCTTTAAAAAGAATTAAAATAATATAAAATGGTAAATATTTTATAAATTAAAAATTTGAATGATTTATAAAAAATAAAAAAAGGAAAAAAAGGTTCTACTGTGTACACAACACAATTTATACAGATTGAATCGAGTAAAAAAGAAAAAAAATAGCATTGTTCACTAAAAAAATAAAAACTAAAATTTAAAATATTAAATATTAAAAATAACTGCAGCCAAAGGCATTGATCTTCGACTAGAGGTGAGAATCCCCCTTAAAATAATAGTGAGTTGGATGAGAATAATTGTCAAAATAATTATCTATCTTGAATAATTGTCTTTCTTATTCTATTTCATTAATACTTGGGTGGAAAATATTTGAAGAAGTATTGCAATGATATATGACCGCACACAACACTACCGGTAAAACAACACTCTTGGCCTCTTCTAAAGTTCCACATCGGACACGAGAGAAAAAGGGAGGTCACATGCATCTTCTATAAAGGGAGTAGTTGATGTTATGAAAAGGCCCATGCTGCTATGCATTGGCATTTGGCTCATTCATAAGGTGGCTTATAAAGTCATCAAATGGGCCAGTGGAAGCCTGGTTAATATATGCTTCTCTATTTGGACAAATAGTTGGAAAATCTTCGAGATTCGAACCGGATAAACCGATCTTTCTTTTACCATCCACTGATTTTTTTCCTTCATCGATTACCAGACTTTTTACCAGTTTTTAAAAATTGGTTTTAATCATATGATCGGATCGACTTGACATTTGGTTCCATGTTTAATTGGCTTTTGAACGATTTACAGAATTTTTTTACCGCTTTTTCAAAAGTGGGTTTCATCATATGACTGAAGACTTGGCATTTGCTTTCCGATTGAACTGATTCAACCGGTCGATTCAGTCCAATTTTTTTTAACTATTATTGTTTAAATGAAAACATCAATACTAATTCCTCATGTGGCTGTTCAAATTAACCGGAGGAGAAAAGAAATTGATATGCATCAGGCATGTTATCATTGGAATACGACAACACTGAGCTAGCTGGTGTGAAACAAGAGTTTCTCAATTATTTATGGGTGAAAAAGCATATGGCCATACTGGTTGCAACAAAGGCATCATCTATCATGAAGTTCGGTCATTTCCCCAATTATTGTTGGAACGATCCCAGTAAATTGAATATGAGTCGTTAGTCCCTCTGAACCCACAATCGATTCCTAGATCCCACGTATAGCTGCCATCCATTCGAATCAAAACTTCCGTACGTGATTCTGACTCCCTTGTAAGAATTATTTCTCTATGAGTTTACCATGTTATTTTTGTACATATTCACAATAAAATTTGGGCCTTATGTAAAATTAGTGGGATTCATTATTTCGTTGTTTAAAAGAAAATATGTACATATTTGATTATGGCCATATTTGATTATGGCCTTATGTATTTAGAACTTCTAAATATTTATATTTTACATAACAAATCATTGAAACAAAGAAAGGGCCAAGGTTTGGGTATAGGAAATTTTCATCCTATCTATTCATGCATGCATCATGGCCCCCTAAAGCTTCACGTGCACATTGGGCCCCTCCCACTATAATCATGCCAAATTTGAACGGTTGCTTCTTCTTGATTCCTTTGCTAGAGACGTTTTCACTACGAATTAATCAGAGTAATGTTCTTGAACTCATAATATAGACATACCATGCGGGAGCTTTAAAACTCGTAATCATCGTCCATCATGTTAAATAGATTTATAACATATAAAGTGATTGGTTATTGTACCTGATAGTGGATATTCTAGAAAATAAAAAATTATAGACATACCATGGACATGCATAGAGAAACACACAAAAATATCAAATTTTAGAAGAGAAGTGATGCTATCTATATTATGAATATAAATAATATTTCTTAATGAATTATATCATATTTTTTTGAGGTAAATTATATTGACTTCTCATAAAAATTATATAGTGAAATTCACTCCGACTCTTTTTTATATTTATAAAATTTATTTCAGAGGTCCTTAAGTTTGTAAAATAATTATATTGACTTCTTCTGTATCTGTAAAATTATTACACTGCATTCTCCTCATATTGTATATGGAACAAATATTAAGAGGAGGTCAGTGTCACTTAAACAAATCAACTGAAAACAGCATAAATTTCATCAAATTTCAAGCAATTGAGATAAGTGTGATTTGTCCTGTTTTCATTCATATGGCTTGATACATATCAACATTAATAGATACAAAAGCATATGGGCGATCCTGATATAAAGTTAAATTTTGAGTGATCATATCTATTTTTTCTTCATTATTGGATATGATCGCATAAATAAAATATATGATACCATCGATGATCCAGTTTTCAATTATACATGTTTGTCAATTGGATAACACGAAGCATCGTATAAGCCCCAACGAAGCCAATGGACAGATGTTGGTGTTACAATGGTGGCTATGCCTATGCTATGACGGTATGACCCCTTCGGGCATCCCTGTCATAATCTCCCCTTTGAGGTAGCATGATCAGCTTGGACGCATTAACATTTATGCATATGATTAAGGGCAACGATTTTGAGCTTCTGTTTTTGTCCTTGTGGTATACACATTGGTTGCTTTCATTGATTTGGCCTAAAAGGGAATATTGAAGGGACTCTTAATTAACGCTCAACAATGATATGGGCACCATACACAATTAATGATTATATATACACTTGTAGAAAGCCTCATCTTAAAGTATTGTGTTCGGCTAGCGTGGATCATGAGGCTTTAATTGTGTATACCTTATTTTCTACAAGTGTATACTATGATACAAACGTATATAAGAGACACATTAAAAAATATATTCATTATTCATAATATTATTTATATATTCATTTATACCTTATTTTCTTTCTTAACATTAAAATTATTCAAAAACTGAAAATAAACTTAAAATTTTTATATTTCATTTCAAATTTTAAATAATTTAATTATATATATTGTAAATTTATATGTTGAATGAAAAAAAATGTAAGTTTTAAATGAATATGTACAAATATATATTATTAATATGCCATGAAAGATTTGACGTAGTCATTTATCTGACACGGAAACACTCGCTCAAATAATATCGCCGTGGTCCATTGGTAGTGTTTCAAATTTTTTTATTTATTGACTAATCTTTTATAAAAGAAATTACAATATATATGTAAAACTACATTTTGTATGCCACATTTGCAAAGATAAGATTACGGACGTGGCAATTTTTAGATACCTTAAGACAAAGATTTTTTTTATTGTTCATTAATCAATATATCAATTTTATAAGTTGTTAGTATTTTTTATATATTTTTATTGTAACAATTAATATGTTGATTAACAAATAATATATATAATAAAGCTTTTAATTTTAGAAATACTTTGATATTGATAATATTATACTATCGAGCTAAATGTCACGTTTTAACTCAAAATCTCAAGTCAAGTTATATTTTCTCCCATATTATATATTTTCTTATTTAGTCTATGTCCACGTTCTCATACTTAACTCCAACATCTAGACTTATTCACGTGACAATTGCAGCATGCATATGTAGCATCCGAAGCACTATACGTCTGAGGTAGTGTGGTGTGGGACACTTGGCTGACTATATATTGCAGAGCAGTAATGCACAGATTGCACATGCCTTGCTCCCAAGCGCATTATATGGATTATTTTATTTTATGGATGCATAGGGATAACATATACGTTCTCTTCTTCTCTCTCCTTGCTAGCTATGAGGGTTTGGGTTCAACAAAATGCACTGAGCAGGCAAAGGGACACAGCCAAAGCAATCAAGACTCCTGTCAGTCTTCGATCATGAATGCATACATGGTATTCCTTGGAAAAAGAGAAAATCATCTTAACCTTCTGAGTAGTATGATTACACTTAATATCCTTCTATTTATAAAATTATTACAAACCTCTAATGAAATTTATTAAAACTACACCGACCCTATTTATAGATGCTCAGTTAGCTCGTTAATTCAAGTAGTGAAAGATAATACAAGATATATATATATATATATATATAATAAAATTGTTATATTTTCATAATATATAACACATTAATTAAATAAAATACTTTTTATTACATGAAAATTATAACTTATGATAAAAAATAATTATTTTAGTTAACATTTATATCAAATATTATTAAAATATTATAATTTTTTTATTAATAATTTTGTATATATCTTATGTTATCTGTCTTTATCAATTAAATTAACAAACTAGTATTAAAAGAGAGGTCAGTGTAGCTGTAGTGAGCCTTTGAGGAGGTTAGTAACAGTTTTGCAAAATAGAGCGGCATTTACTGTAATCACACTAAACCTTAGGCAAGGTAAATATAAATTACTTGTAGAAAAATATTATGTACTCATTTGATATATATAAGATATCGTATCGACTTATTTCTTATCTATCATTAAATAGAATATGTGAATTTTCCATAAATAGAATCCACATTTCATCCAATAATGGATGAAAAGTAAATTAACATGGTGTCCCATATTAAGCAAATTGACCTTGGGCATTCCTTGAGTCATCATCCACTTTTTCTTCAGGTTAAGGGACCCTGGGAGTGATGATGAGATTGAGTTATCCTGAGGAAGGGAAAGAGAGTAAAAGGGAACTAAACTAAATATTGACGCTCGGTTAATTTAAATGATTCAATATTTATTTTTTTTAAATAAAATTTTCGGTTTGAATATTGTAAATATGTTGAAGATGAAAAATACTATATAAGAGTTTTGCTCTAATTGTGAATTAACTTGACGTAAATCGAATTAATTAGAATCTGAAATATCTATTCCTATAATTTTCTCATTTTCTAGTTGATTGCTTGATTTCTGGTGAGAGAGAATAGGAGATAAAAAAAGGGAGAATATTTGATGTGATGCTAGCAAGTTCATTAGATCATGGAAATAATAAAATGCTAAGTACAGTATTTTTCCCACGAAGATAGGATCAAATATAAAAAATGACTAATGCGTACGTTGTTTAATTTGAACCAGTGGAACAAAAGGAATAAAAATTGGAAGTCAAATAAGTAAAAGAAAAAATAACACGAATTATGATAAGTAATAATGCAGTGGATGGATGCTAGGGCTATTGACTTTCCGTAACCATGGACTCAATTACAATGAATCTCAATTACCTAGTTTTCATCTTAATTAATTTATGGTCGGACATCCTAAGTTAATTCCAATTCTTTCTTGAGGTCAAGTAATTATCTTTAGCCTAATTAATTGATTGATTAATCTATTACAGACTAATTTAGTAGAAGAGTGACACTATGAATTCTTAACATGATCACATGAATCATGTTTGTCTATCTCAAGTTTTTGTACCTTTTATGGTGTTTATAATTAGAAGTTTTATCTAAAGCCCTATGTTTAATTATTGCAAACCAACAAATCAATTTAATAGAAGTCAAGCACTTAAAAGCATGGACAAGAATTATAAACAGTTAATCATTAATACAAAAAACATAAATAAAATCAATCTATAAGTAATGTCATCACATATTAGGACCCATACCACCTTAGCCAAGAGGTTTTAGTTCATATATAATAGACAAAGAGAACAGAAAAAAGTAGAGAGGAAAGAAAACACAAAAGGAAAAGCTATAGGAAATCAATCGAGAAAACTAGGATTAAAGTAGCTTGAAGCTGAGTGTTGGCTTCCCCTTCCTATTGTGCCTTGAAATCCTTGCGTTTTTAGTATGTGTCTCTCCTAGGGCAACCTGTAGTGTCAAAAGGTTGTGAAAAGTGTATAAGAGATGCAAAGTAATATGCCCGATAATGAGCTTTTATAGGTCAAATAAAATATATGATTTAGCTAGTTTGCCAATTTGTCAAACATGTTTTAATCTGGACGTCACTATGCTTTTAGGATTTGAGATTTCAGACTATGCTTTAAAGTGTCAAGTTAAGTTATTTTGGAAGAATATTGAAGAGAGATTTTATTATGATTTCAGAGTTTTCATGATTTTGAACCTTGTTGGTTTTGAAATATGATACTAGAGTTGTCTAGTTTATGAAAAATATGTTACCTTGAGAGATGATTTAGAAATTTAGTCAAAAAATTTAGAGCATGAATCTCCCTATGATTCATAGCAGTTGGCGGCTACATACTCTGTAGACCTTGAAATCACAATGTCTACAACTAGGTGATCCCCTGAACATGATTTCATAACTACAATTATGCTAAGGTCAAAATATTAGAGTTACGCAAATCCAGAGCTCTTAGAATATTAAAAGATTTTAAGAGTTTCCATATTTGATTTACTTTCCATACAAACTAATTTAGATGGTAGAGATAAATAAATAGACAGTGATTTAACAGCTGTGAGAGACTGTTAACCTTGATACTAAGTTGTCCATCAGAGAACAATCTCACCCCAGAGAAATCAGAGACATAACCTAGTTAATTAGGTGTCCAATTCGGATCCTTTGAGGAACTCATAGAGTTCAGAGCAGATTCAGAGAAATATATTGTTACATCATATGCATAACCAGATAAATTTATTGTTATGCCACCTATTTTGTGCATAACCAAAAAGAATCTTTGGGACCGTGTAAGGTGCCCATAGAGATCATAGAAATTCAGAGACAGCTATTATTATTATTATTATTATGTACTTATTTATCTTATTCAACACACTATTTCCCGAGACTCTATCACACTATCAGTTAAAATGATTTCTTAGTAGATTATATGAATTTAGAAATGCTTTTCTATGAATATGTGAATTCAGAGATATTTTCCTATGTAACCATGTCTGTAAATATCAAGTGATTTATACTTACTGCATGTATATTGTATTATTGTATATCCCATGGACGTCTATGTGGGTTGTGGGTGAGAATTCACCCACTGAGTCAAATGACTCACCCCTCTACCTTCCTCCCTAGAATTGTAGGTGTAGTTGTTGCACAGTCACCGATCTAGTAGCCTGTAGGTGTCCTTAGGTGAGCTTTACATTGTTGTAAAGCCTGGATTAGGTTTATGTTAGAGTTAGAGTACTCTAGTAGATGTGCAGACAGAATCTAAGCCATGTATCTATTTTCAGATTATGTATTTAATTTCAGAGTTAGAAACATCGATGTATATGTTTATAGATTTCAAGTATGGATTTGAGATTGTGGACTATGACTAGAATTTATATAACAAGCTAGAAAATGATTTATGATTCGGTTTTCAATTGTTAAACAAATTTCAAAGTATGGTTAAGATGTTTTTAGAGTTTTGTATATTAAAGTATTTTAGTCTTGTGAATTCAGATATCAAATTTTGAATAAAGATTAGATGAAATTATGTTTTAGAATGAAAATTGTTACTTCATACATTTAGAGAGACACATTACTAAAAGGTTTATGTGGGGATGAGATTCTTTAAGTGCCAATCATGTTCCCTAATTGGTCATGACAAATAAGTATATCAATATCATTCAACATCAACAGCAATTAGGACAAAGAAAAGAGAAATTGAAAAACACATCAAGAACATTAACAATTAAAAAAAGAGTTTCATGCTCATAACTAAGTATTCTTAGAGACTCCTTGAGCTAGTTAAAGAATTACTCCAAACTAGCTTCTGCACTAGTTTAAGCAATCTTATGTGAAAGGCCTAAGATAAGAGTCACTTGGGGCACTCTAGTATGCAAATGACGTTTATGCAAATGCAAGTTTTTCAAAAAAAAAAAAAATTGAAGTTCAAAAGGTTTTTTAGATAGCAAAAACAATCTTTAGCTAATGATTTAGTGAATATGTTACAAACTTGGTCTTCTATATTCACAAATTTTAGCTCAACATCACCTTTCTGAATATCTCTAATAAAATGATTTTTTATATCAATATACTTGGATCTAGAATGCTGAATAAGATTCTAAGCGAGATTTATAACACTAATATCATCACATAGAATAGGGATTTTAGTATACCTCAAGTGATAATCCTCAAGTTGGTTTTTGATCCATGCTTCACCATGTGATGAATGAGTCTTCACACTGTCAACCGCCCCTCTGATATTCACAATGCCATCTCATATGAGAAACCGAGCTCATTGATGCATAGAGTCTCTTGAGCATATGGATTAAGAGTAGATAATGCATTTTTTTTAGAGACATCCATATACCTCCCACTTTCACATCTATTGGGTTTAAACCTAGGCTCTTGGCAGAACTTACACTCGGTCAATGCAATATCACCTTTGTAATAAAACATGCAACTTTTCAAATAATAGTCAATCTTTATTTCCTTCAACCCAAGTTTAGAAGCCAATTTTTTAGCTTGATTAAAATCTTTTAGAATTATGTCGGGATTTAGACTTAGTTCACTAATCAATGCAGCCCACTAATCACAAGAACTTTGACTTTGGTTCCCTTCAAGCTTAATACTTAATATTCGAGCTGCTAATGACAACTTAGAGTACGCATAATCCTCCCTTAAAGGTTGATTTCCAGCCTCTAGCAGGCTATAAAACCTAGCAACATCTTGGTTTAGATCCTCAATTGAAAGCTGAGAAAAATGAGCCAAAAATTCAAGACAAGTAGCATCAAAATCATCTCTTAATGTCTACACAGATTATCCTTTCACGACATATCACCCACATCATGCTGAGGTATGTAGACCCTATAAGAACTACCTCTAGTCTGAAACATGCACACTTGATTCTCTGCATTAACTACTTCCTTATGCTCAGTCCTAATCCAATAGTCATGCATGAACCCTTACTTGTGCAAATGAACCTTAATAGTATCATGATCTAAATACTTCCTAGATTTGTATTTATTACATTGATACTTAACTTTTGGCTCATCATTGAACTGTTGTGTTTGACATGTTATGCTCAAAAATTCTTTAACACCATTACAGTATTCCAATTTAATCCCATTCTATTAGAATTCAATCTATCATATATCCATGACCGGTTTGAAAGAAACATTGCACGTGTGAGTAAACCTAAACCCTATAATTTTTTAAAGACATCACATTATTACTTTCAAACACATTCAGTTTGTCTTCAAATTTTTTTAATTCAATTACTTTTAATTTTATTTCCCTAATAAAAATTTCACAAAATTTCAACTGCATCTCCACCTAAATTAAGAGCTTCAATCATCAAATAATTTAGTGCATTTAACAATGATAGACATTATTAAAGATCAACAACATAATAGACATATTTAAATAGTTACATCTTAACAGTTACATACAATTCACATAATCCTAAAAACCATATTAAAGCGCATCCCCTTATAACTCCACAACATGCATATCTTGTAATCTTCACAGACACAAAGAATCTCAAAGTAACCAATGCAAATAAGTCGGGAAAGGTCCTCTATACCCTTTTCCCTAGTCATGTAATCTCTATTTTCTACAATTCTATCCAAGAAATCATAAGTCTATATCCTACATACATATTAAAGCATATAAATAATAAAAATTTCGTTACTAACTTCTAGTGCAGTGCAAGATACAAAGAATGAAAAGCTCCTTGCATGCAACCAAATCCAATATGAACAAATATTTAATTTTCAACACTCATAAGCATTGATACATAGAAAACACACACTAAAAATAGGGGAACAAAAGGCAAGCCAAAGCTTTCAATGTCAACACTGTCAGCGCCACCCTCTAATACAACTCCTGTATTAACAAAATGAAAACAATAATTACTCTCCAATGCATTAAAAAATAATACTTTGGGCAATGAAAACGAATGGACAAACTAAACTAAATCAAAATACTAAACCAATTAAAATGTTCACCAATATACCTAGGTTATTACAATGGTGGTCTTGGTTTCGTGAACAGAGTTTAGCAGCAGCGAGCATCAGCAAAGACAGGTGGCAGTGGTGATGGGGAAAAAGAGCGAGATGAGAGAGAAAAGTTGTGGAAATAGGAAAGGAAAAAGGCTCTGTTCGATAATATTCATGGGTTACCGATTAAAGGAAATAGTGATTTTCGCATTTCAGTAGTTTCCAACAAGTATGGGGAATACCAAGGGATGTGCACCAATGTTCCAAAAATTCAAAAACCCATCGGTAATTAAAATAAAAAATAAAAAATTTATTAAAAAATAAAAATTATTTTAACCTAATCGCATTAGTATACAAATCGGTAATTATAATAAAAAAAATAAAAAATTTGAAATTATTTTATGTGTACCCATCAATAAAACATAAGAAATTTTAAAAAATTAATTTAATTTTTTTTCATCGGTGTACCCATCAAAAACCTTAGGTAAAGAAAACAAAAAAATTTAATTTAAAAATAAATTTTACTGTACCCACTAGTAATGTACAAAAAATAAAAAAAATAATTTTATTTTCATTCTAACCAATCAGAAAAGACTTCATGCTATGTAGCACAATTGCATAAACCAAAGGGCTTTAAATTATTAATCAACCAATCAGTAAACTTGTCGATCTAATCATAAAAAATTGTGTACTTCATATGGTGCACGATGGCATCATCCACTTCTGAAGGGTGTACCGACTGGTTATCATTTTTTATTATTTTGAAAACCCACATAATGAAAAAACATGTTAATCCTTTGGAACCCTCATCAAAAACTATCGACCAGTATGCACCTGTCAATAACACCCGTCGTTATCCTATGAATTTTTAATAGTGAACCAAGTTGTCCTATAACCAAATTGTCAAGAACTAACGTAGGAGTTTACTCTTTTTAAAAAAATACTATTTATGCCAATGGGTATCGTAAGAATACTATTGAATAATCTTAAAGCGAAAAATTTTTGTTAGAAAAGTTAAAATTATTAAATTCTCAGTGCATTCAAATATCAAACTTTTTCCACTTTTAGTTCCTTAAATAGTAACCTTAAGACACTTAAAATTAAAAGTGAAAGTCTTTTGAAATCATAACCAAGACAGATGATCCTAAATGCTCAATACATGTGCACTCGAGATTTGTGTTCTTAGGATGCATGAGTGTTTTGGGATGTGCTGATATTATGACCGCATGATTTCATAAAAAGGGGGGAGTATTCTCTTCTAATGAAAAATTCATTGGCTTCATCTTGCACGAATATAAATTACTATAAAAGAATTTTAAAATGTTAGATCTTCTTAAATAATATATTTTAAATTCTCTTAGTTTTAATGTTATGTTTATTAAATAATCTATAATTATTATACAAATTACAAATTCATATTATTATTATAAAATACAAATTAAAAACTTTTAATTGTTAACGACACTCATCAAAATTTAATAACACTCGCCAAAAATGAAAACAGGGAAATGGCCCCTGGTTGAGTAGCTGGCATTGATCTGCGGTGCATTTATTTCATTAAGACCCAAAACTGGAGAAAATTTATTTCTCGTATAACCATCAATAAATCACAACCGACATATGCAAAATTGTTTCTGCAAGCACAAGTTCAGACCAGACACTGCATATTTCAAAATAAAGATTACCTTAATTCTTAAAAAATTATCCATTTTAAAAATTTATTTTATTTAAAAATAATTATCTATTCTAAAAGTTTAGATATTATTAATTATTTTTTAATAATAATACTCCTATTAGATATTATTGACTCATTAGTGAAAGATGAGAGAAGAAATTCAAGTATTAAAAAGAAATAAAGACAATTTAGTAAGCTATTTCTAATTTTTACTAATATTGATATTTTACTAATTTTTTTCTTAATTTCAGAGTATTTATAACTGAACAATTAATAAAAAACGGAGGGAGTATCATTTAATATTATTATCTTTGTGTTTTAATAACCGTTCATTTTTATTATTTTATCTCTTCATTTTTTATAATTGTCTTTTTAGGAAAAAAAATTTCTTGAATAATATTTCCTTTCTTTCAATCTCTCGGTCAAAAATAGAAAATATATAAATTAAGAAAATACTAAATTAATTTTTATAATAGTAAAAGGTTATGTATGTAGATCAAATTCCCAGGGTTGAAAAATAAAAGTAATGACACAATTAATTACACTAAAGGAGTGTTAGAAAATTAAAACAAATTTAATGCCTCTTGAAATAACAAATAGACAAATATTTTGAAATAAAAAAAAAACCTTGACAAATAAAGTGAACACGAGGGAGTACTGTCATTTAAGAATTTAAATGAATCATTAATTATTTTTTTCCATTTTCTTGCACATATTCTTTCCCTTACCCACAAAACTTCTCATAGTAATAAGAGAAAATGCAACTTACCTCGTAAATTATAGGTCATGTGTGCAGTGTAAACCCTTAACTTAAAAAATATAATTTGACCCTCAAAATTTTTTGAATATTTAAATTGATCCTTCTATTAATTTTTTATCAATTATTAACAAAAATAATCATAAATTTCAGGGTATGGAATTGCACATTTAGAAAAGTTTAAGGAGTCAAATTGCATATTTAACTAAATATATGGTAAAAAATAACAATTATCATCCATTAAATTTATTTATATCATTATTTTTATTAATAAAAATGAGAATAAGTTTGGATAAAATTATTTATGATAAAAATCACTTTTTTGAATATATATTTTTTAAAATAAGCAAGATCTCAAAAAAAAATTAATTTTCTCAGTTATATAATGTATAAATTTTATAATAACTTTTTAAAACTTGAAACAAACACACCCTAATTTTAATAATAAAAAGTGTTTTAATAGTATTATCCAATTTATATCATATCTTTTGTCACGTATTAAAGACATTATTTGTACTTACAATATATGAAATACTGTATCAATATATTCTCGTTTATCCTTAAATGGAATATGAACTTCACTTAATTTGAGTCTTATATCTTATCCAATAATAAATAAGAATAGATTGATATAATATCTATATATTATGAGTTTAAATAACACTATATTTTATCATCACTTCACTTTTATTCTTTCTTTTTGTTAATGAAGGTAACGTAAAATTAAAATTAACCGTGTACCATGGGCTTCCAACTGGCATTCCGCATTATCTTTAAGATTTATCATATTCAATAATTATAAAATAAATATCTAAATAAATATCTATTTTCTGAGTACCAAAATATCATTAGTCTTCCCTTATTTATACTTTGTACTCCCCCATCCATATTCCGCCACCAAACTAGTCTGATAAAAAGAACTCCCTCATTTATTGCAAAAAATAAATTCCCACCAGTGCCACGCCACTCACGTGCTCACAACACAACACAACTCACTTGTCTTCACCTCCTCCTCCCTCTTACTCTCACACTGTCAACACGCACACTCCCCAGCTGCTGCTGCTTCTTTCAGATCTACACTGCACAACACACCACAAAAACCAAAAGCCAACAATGCAAACACATCTCCCACCCACTCTCTCCACTTTCCTCCTCCTCCTCCTTCTGCTGTTCACATCCCCAACATTTTTCTCCTGCACCACCGCATCAAAAGACAACCACAACCGCAACCGCAACCGCAACAATGCGCAAGATCTCGTCCGTTCATCATGCATCCACTCAAGGTACCCAGCCCTCTGCCTCCGAACCCTCTCCAGCTACGCTGGCCCAGCGAACACGCCTTTAGACGTGGCCCGGGCCGCCCTCACGGTGAGCCTGGCCCATGCCCGCCGTACATCCCGATTTCTCAAATCACTCCAATCACCATCAGGCCCAGGCCCGTTGGGTCAAAACAACAACAATATTAACAGCCCAAGCGCCAAGAGGCAGCGAGTTGCGCTGAGTGACTGTGTCGACCAGATGGCCGACTCAGTGGACGAGCTGAAGAGGAGCCTGGAGGAGCTCCAGCACCTCCGAACGGCGACGTTTCGGTGGCAGGTGAGTAACGCGCAGACGTGGGTGAGCGCCGCCCTCACCGACGGCGATACCTGCCTCGACGGGTTTGGAGACGGCGGCGACAACGGTGGTGGCGGTTACGGGAAGGTGAGGGGGGACGTGAAGCGAAGGGTCACGGATGTGGCGAGGGTTACCAGCAATGCCCTGTATATGATTAACCGTGTTGGTGATGGTGGCGCCGGGAAGCCTAAGCATCGTTCTGCCAGATCAGGCTCCAAGAAGAACTGAGTGAGCATTAGATCGAGAAATTTGTAGATGCATATATGAATACCACGTGAATATATTTTTGTATTTAATAATAAAATATCACTTTAGTAAGACCGGATAAGAAGTCTTAACTGAAGTGTTATTTTTATTATTATTGGATATGAAAATTCCAGTACCCTGTACTGTGTCTTCTGTGTATGCGGCAACAGCGTGGTGAAGGTGGTTAATTACTACTACGTGAATATGTCTTTGTTAATTAACCAGCCAGCATCTATTACTGGTTAATTAGTAGTACTTATTAATTAACCGGTGTCTATTACCGGCAACAGTACTGTTGTTTAGCACTATTGAGATGTAAATCGAACGTTGGTGTCATGTGGTCGGTCTGTGTGTTTATCTCCTTGCCTTGTTACACGTTATGAATGGAGTATGTACAAAAATGTGGAAACTGAGGAAGAAGATTCGTTTGCTACGGTCTATTATTATCTGGGAAAATGATGGGTTGTCAACCTGTTAGTACTTATTAGTATACTGTTAGCGAGTTTATCTAGCTTGTTTTTCTGTGTCTTTTGCTGCAAAGATATGCTAGCATATTATGGGAATACCTAAAAGTGAATGTGATATTTATTTAATTATTATTGTATGTAATGAATATGTGTAAATAATAGGAACCACAATTATATTCAATAATAATAAAATGAGTGTCTCATTTAAATACCCATTTTTAGATATCAAAATAACATTAGTCTATGTAAAGTACACATATTTATAAGAAAGTCATTGGATGTTGCCTTAAATAAATTATCTACAAAATGAAAAAATAAATTTGAATTATAGTATCTTTTCAATTTTAAATCTTAAGTATTATGAAAATTTCTTAGGTGCTTTTCCAGTATGAAAGTACTTGCTGTATTTCATTTATTAATTGACATATTAATTATATCATTAAAAATATAAGGGAAGTAGGCCACAAAAATGATATATCAATTAATAAGTAGATCAAAGTATATATTTTCATAAAATACTAGATGACTAGAAACGTTTTTGAAATTGTATCTAGAATTATGTAATATAATTATTATCTTTCAAATGAATTGATAGGTCATATCATTTTATTTCATCCAATAATAACCATAGTTTTTGTCAAAAACTTTGGCACATATTTTTATAATAATATAATTGGAATACACAATTAGCGTAAAAAAATTTTACACATTCATTCAATCATACAACGACACGTCAACAAATTTAGTTACTTTCTACCCTTACTACCTCAAAACCCATGCAAAATGATAGACTTGATTGTCTACCCCTACTACTTGAACTTGAAAAGCCATGCAAAATGAGAGATTTGATTAGATGATGGTGTAAATCACTTTTACACTGTACATGCATTAAAATTAAACTATTTTTTCAAATGTGTAGCATTACACAATATTTTCCCTTATTGCTTTTAGAGCACCTAAATAATTCTCACATATTATTTATTGGAAGAGTTAAACCATTCGAAAAATGCTATAAGACGCACCAGCATTTATATAGTATTTGTTCTTGCCGCTTGTTTTAGATTATTTTTTTGGCGGGTCACGCGTTTAGATTATTATAGTTGGTAGTTGATTAGATAATATTTTGGGTTACTTTTTGGTCAGTATTGCGTCTCTTATTTTTTTGGGTTTTAAAATATTTTTTCTCTCGTTCATCAGTGCATTAAACTGATTTTTAATTGCGTGTCAGTTATATTGTTTTTTCTAATAAATAATCGACATTTAGTATGTTTGTGCATTTCATAGTCCAACTCTAATCATATTGTTTTCCATTTAGAAAGATTAGACTTAATAACTCTTTTTTATTAACAATTACTCTAACTTAAAGCTAATTTCATAAAAGCGCAAAAACAATGATACTTGGACAAAAAAAGAAACTTAAGTCAAATGTCATTATCCTATGATAGCTCTCTTTATCTACTTGTGCATACGCGTTATTAACGGAGTAAAGTATGTCGGAACAAAGTTCACTCCATGATGGAGAAATTGAGTAAATGGAATGTGAATTATGATCTTGAAGAAATTGCGAGTCTGATGTTAGAAGGCGAAATTTTTAACTGGGATTAACATCTTTTAGGGTGTGTTTAGTGTTAGAAGACATAATGGAAAATTGGAACAATAGAAAAGAGCTGAAGAATTTATGTATTATTATTATTATTATTTTTTTTGGTTACAGAATTTATGTATTATTGAGATGTTGTGTATGTTAATTACAAATAAAGAACAATACCTATTTATAGGCCTAAAATAAGATAAAAACATATATATCAAACTAATATTAACCTAAATCAATATAAATCAAACTAATATCAACCTAAATCATGTTAGAAAATATTAAACCAAACTTTAGATTGCTATGTGTTGGATGCATAGAAACCAAAATTGCTGCTGCCCAAATGTGTCTTGCTTTAGTTTCCTTAAAACTTTACAGCACCTCCTTGTAGCCCACAATAGCTCAGCAATTAGTGGCACAAAAGATTAAAAATTGCAACACCTCATGCAGCTACAGTTGGATGAGTAGGCTAGCTGAATAAAAAGTAACTCAAGTGTGGATTTCGTTTCCAAAGCCTATAAAAGGGTAATGTCATGTACAGTAGGATAATCATCTCATTAAGTAATAAAATCTCAAATATTTCCTCTTCCATTATGTGTGTTGTGTTATGTTTGTAAGAGAAAAATATTGAGTGTATTATTTTTAGTGAGTTTCTGATATCAAATTGGTATCAGAGCTGGTTAAATCCAGTACCAATTTGTTTATAGATGTGTGAGAACATTTAGTGTCATTATGGGAAAAAATTACAATATTATTTGGTCAGGTCCCAAGTTAGATAGGAAATTGGATTACAATTATTAGGAGACCTTGATAGCAACTCACTTAAGGCCTCATAATATTTGGAGCCTTGTTGATCCAGGCTTATAGGAAGGAGTTGATGCAATTGCCTAAAGAAAAGACCAATTGGCTCTATCACAAATTCATCAAGGAGTAGATTATTCAGTGTTTGGTCAAATTGCTAATGCCAAAATCGTCAAAGAAACTTGGGATATTTTGAAGTTGTCTTACGAAGGTGTAGAAAAAGCATAAAAATCAAAATTGCAATCCCTACACAGAGAATACGAAGGGTATGGGATGTCTACCTCAGAAACTATTGAGCAATATTTTTCTCATATCACTAATCTTATTAATAAGATGAGAGTTTATGGAAATGAGATTTCAGATAGTATAGTGGTAGAGAAAAATCTATGCACCATGCTGATGAAGTTTGATCATGTGGTGACTACAATATTGGAGTCTTATGATATAGGTAAAATGACAATTGCAAAATTACATAGCAGTATAAAAAAACCATGTCAACAAAATTTTGGAGAAGACAGAAAAAATAACATAAGAAGCCTTGAAGAGTCGAGTGAATCTAAACAATGATACTGAACCAAACTATGATGCAAAATCAATAGGTCGAGGCTACAATTATAGAGGCAGATGTAGAGGAGGTTTCAGAGGAAGAGGTCATGGCAGTAACTATAGCTAAGGAAGAGACAATAGTTTCAGACCACCTAGCCAAGGAAGAGATGAAAAAAATCTTCAACCTGCTAGCTAAGAGAAAAAGGTAACTACTACCAAGAGGGAAAAATTTCAATTGCTTCCAGTGTGGAAAATTTAATCACAAAGCTGCAGATTGTAGGTTCAAGCTAACAAGTGAGAATAACTTCAACAATCAAGCCAATGTTACTGAAAGCCAATGTTAAGAAATTGGTGAGATTTCTGATCCATAATGTCTTTTTTTGACAAGCAATTCCTTTTCAGAAGATGAAAATATATGGTATTTAGATATTAGCTATAGCAATCATATATGTAGCAAAAAGGAATTATTCTCTTCATTTGATGAGCCAGTTAAATCATCTATCGCATTTGGAAACAATAAAAATGTTCCTATTATGGGAAAAGGTTCAATAGAAATCAAATTGAAATATGGCTCTCACAATTTCATCTCTAATATGTTTTATGCTCTTGGACTTTATCACAATCTGTTAAGTATTGGAAAGTTATCAGAGTAAGGCTATAACATACAGATTTATTAAGGTTACTGCATGATATTTGATAAGGATGAGAGGTTTATTGCAAAGGTAAAAATGACTTCAAATAGGCTTTTTCCACTGAAAATGCAACATGAAAAATTTTCCTGCTTGAATTCCATTATACCTGATGATAATTGTCTATGGCATATGCATTTTGGACAGTGTCACTTTTTGGATTGAATTATCTATTGATAAAAGAGCTTGTTTCTTGGTTAACGAATGTTAAAATTCCTAACTGTGTTTGTGAGACTTATCAATTGGGAAAAAAAACACAAAGATTCATTTCTTGTTGGAAAATCCTAGAGAGCAAAGAAGTTATTAAAGATTGTGCACTTTGATTTGTGCATTGTTGAGGTACCAATTCATGGTGGCAGCAGGTATTTTATCACCTTTATTAATTATTTTAGTAGAAAAACATGGGTGTATTTTTTGAAACAAAAATCAAAAGATTGTGATGCCTTTAAGGCATTTAAGACATTTGTGGATAAATAAAGTGGGTGTACAATCAAGATTATTAGAAAACAGAGGACAGAAGTATCTTGCCTGTGCAGATTTCTTTGAGTAACATAAAATTCAACATCAATTGACAATTAAATACACTCCCCAATAGAATGGAGTAGCAGAAAGGAAGAATAGGACAATCATGGATAGGATCAAATGCATGCTGAGATCTAAATAAATGCCTAAAGAATTTTGGATAGAAATAGTTGCTACTGCAATTTATCCTCGAAATAGGTGCCTTACAAGGAATGTTTGTGATAAGACATCAGAAGAAGCTTGGAGTGGAAGGATGCCATGCCATCTTAGAGTTTTTGGGTGTATTGCTTATGCTTATGTACCAGATCAATTGAGGAATAAGCTAGACAACAAAGGTGAGAAATACATTTTCATTGGCTATAGTATGAATTCAAAGACATATAAGTTGTATAATCGGGAGACAAAGAAGGTGGTAATCAGCAGAGATGCGACATTTGAAAAGAAAAGAACATAGGACTGGTTAGCCAAATCTCAAAAGGAGTCTATGTCAATTCCTAATAGTTCTATAAAAGAAGATGAACTAATAGCCAGAAACATCAACTCTACTAGAATTATCCAGCCAACCTCAGAAGGATCGTTAGCCATCAGTCAGATTGAAGGATTATGTTGTGGGTAACGATACTTGTCTGATAAAGAGATTGTCAATTTTACTCCCTTTGCATATTGTAGGCCTGGGAGTTATGAAGAAGCTTTTAATAATGAGAATTTGAGAAAAGCCATAGATGAGGATATTCATACGATTGAAAAGAATGATACATGGGAGCTAACTGATTTACCTGCAGAGAAAAGGACAATTGGAGTCAAGTGGGTGTACAAGACTAAGTACATGCCCAATGGTGAAATTGATCGTTTTAATGCCAGATTAGCTACAAAGGGATACAAACAAATGTCAGGTATTGATTATTTTGAAGTATTTACTCCTATTACTAGATTAGACATAATTCGCATGATTATTTCATTCGCTATTCAAAATAAGTGGAGGATATATTATATGGATGTTAAGTCTGTATTTTTGAATGGCACTTTAGAAGAAGTATATATTGAGCAGCCTATAGGTTATGAGATCCCCGGAAGAGAAGATAAAGTTTACAGATTGAAGAAAACTCTGTATGGTTTGAAACAAGCACTGAGGACATGGTATAAGAAAATTGACTCCTATTTCATTCAAAATGGTTTTCAAAGATGTCTGTTTGTACATGCTTTGTATATTAAATCAGTTGAGCTTGGTGATATTCTTATTGTATATCTTTATTTTGATGATCTGATTTTCACTGGCAATAATTTGAAGATGATAACAAAATTCAGAGAAGTTATGGAAAACCATTTTGGCATGATTGATTTAGGCTTGATGTCCTATTTTCTTGGCAACGAAGTTGCTCAAAAAGAGGATGGGAATTTTATATCTCAAAAGAAATATACTAATAGGATTTTGTGGAAATTTCAGATGAAAAATTCAAAGCTAATTGCTACTCTAGTTGAAGAAAAGTTGATGCTGATGAAAGAAGATAAAGGAAAAACTGCCAATCCTACTTATTACAAGAGCTTGATTGGAAGTTTGAGATACTTGATAGCAACAAGCCAGATATAGTCTTTAGAGTTGGATTACTCAGCTAATTTATGGAGCAGCCACATGCTTATCATTTGCATGTAGCAAAATTGATTCTTCGATATATCAAAGGTACTCTGAATGATGGAATATTTTATGAAAATACTGATGATATGAAACTTTTTCAATATACAGATAGTCACATAGAGAAAAAAAAAAAGGCACTTCAGGCTATGTCTTCCATCTTGGGTCAAGTGCTTTGTCATGGTTATCAAAGAAACAACATATTGTTGTACTTTCTACAACAGACGTAAAATACATAGCTGCCACAAGTTATGCCACATAAGCAGTACGGGTAAGAAAAATTCTAAAAGTTTTAAGCTATAAGCAAAGCTCTCCCATAATGATATTTTGTGACAACAAGTTAGCAATTACACTTTTCAAAAATCTGGTGTTCAATGAGAGGTCTAAGCACATTGATATTTGATTCCACAAGATTCAGAAATTAGTGACTGATGAGGAAGTATTAATTTATTACTATCCTATTAGAGATCAGGTGGCAGATATTTTTACAACGCCATTGAAACTTGAGCTATTTTACAAGTTAATTGAAAAAGATGCTTAGAGTGATTAATTCTGCAAGTTTGGTTTAAAGGAGGCAATGTTAGAAAATATTAAACCAAGCTTTAGATTGCCATGTGTTGGATGCATATGAACCAAAATTGCTACTGCCCAAACATGTCTTGCTTTAGTTTCTTTAAAACTTATAGCATCTCCTTGTAGCCCACAATAGCTCAACAATTGGTGGCACAAAAGATTAAAAATTGCAACATCTTAAGCTACTACATTTGGATGAGTAGGCTAGCTGCATGAAAAGTGCTTCAAGTGTGGGTTTGATTTGCAAAGCCCATAAAAGGGCAATGTCATGTATTGTAGGATAATCATCCCATTAAGTAATAAAATCTCAAATATTTCCTCTTCCATTATGTGTGTTGTGTTATGTTTGTAAGAGAAAATATTAAGTGTGTTGTTTTTAGTGAGTTCCTGATATCAAATCATTCTTAATGTGTCTAAAATATAATCTTGCCATAATTAAATATAGATTCATAGGGGAGGCGAGAGCTGTAATAGGTGTGGACCAATGTTCTGAGAACCAGACTGGACTAGCCGGTCGGACCGGTTGAACTAGGAACCGGCCTGCTATCCAGTCCGGGTTGGACCTGAAATCATCTTACAAAAAATCGTCCAAGAATTGCTGAGAACTACTTAGGAACCGGTAAACCAGCCTGGCCAAAAAACCAGTCCAACCATTTTTTTTTGGCAAAAAATGTAAAATTGCAACATTTTGGTTTTTTTTTTAAAAAAAAGTCCTAAAATCTGATATTTCCTAATCTTTTTTTCCTTTTCTAATATGGGAAGTAGTAACTTGAGAGAATTGATCCATATGGATAATATTTATTTTGATTAAAAGATGAATTATGTTATATTCTATGGGTTTTGTTGATGCCTAATTTACTTTTTTGTTATTTTATGACATATATTTTATTTTATATTTTTATATATTTATATAAATACATGTTTTATTATATATCGGTTATATTCCGGTTAAACCCCCAATTGAACCGGTTGAACCTCTGAACCCTTACTCTGACTAGTTCGATGTCTGATCCGGTTTTCAGAACCTTGGTGTGGACGCAATTAGAGAGTGGGGGCAGGCTCCTATAGGCATAATTAGAGAACAAAGATAGGTTATGGTGAAATCGAAAAACGCAGATGGGCCTGGGCAGAATCAGGAAACACATATGGGCCTTAATAAAGCTAGGAAATGAAGTAGAGTCTAAATGAAACTAGAAAACAAAGGGGAGTCTAAATGAAACCAAGAAATGGAATATGTAAAGGAAAATTGAAGGTTGACCGTAGAGGCAAGGTCAAAAAAATCATAGAGAAAGAAGAAACACTACAAGAAAATCGCTCATTAGTGACAGATTTTCTTGGTCACTAATTTCATAAAATCGGCCACTAAACTCAATAGTGACCGATTTTGTGACTGAATGTTGTCGTGCCAAAATCCAAGGTTGCTAAATTTTTAGTGACCGAATTTTCAATCACTATTTTTTGTGACCAATTTAGTGACTGAATTTACTCCAACGTGACCAACTATTGGAGTTGGCTTGGGCTAATATTAGTGACCGATTTGTGGTCACTAATATAGTGATTGAATTTTCAGTCACAAATAGGCCCAATTAGTGACCGATTTTGCGGTCACTAATACTGTGACTGAATTTTCAGTCACAAATAGGCCCAATTAGTGACCGATTTTGCAGTGATTATTATAGTGATTAAAAATTCAATCACTAAATCGGTCACTAATGATGGCTAAAAAAAAAATTTAAGCTCCCATTTTTATAGTGACCGAAATGTCTTTGCTACAAGACACATCATTTTGCTTAGACTTCTAATATAGAATACTCAATCAAAGTTAAACACGAATTCTTCATCTTTGGAATCCAAGTGAGAAAAATTAATTCAAATTCATAAGTAAAGATCTATGAAGTCAAATAAAATATTTCAAATAAAAATACTAGGTAGGAAATTAGAAGCCACCAATGAAAGACATCATATAATAATACAAAAGCATTAACAAAGCACAAATTCTATATAAAGAGAGATCAACTAAAAATTATAGAAAACCTGTAAGTAACACAGGTAGTATAGGTAGCAGAATTTGGATATGAAGCACAAGAACCACAACCACCCTTAACACATTGTCCAGGAAAAACTATTCCTAATGGAAGCTCATTAGTAGAATTAGCCTTATTACTAGACCAACCAGGACCCCAACACATTACAAAGTTTTCAACAATAAGAAGGATAAAAAATGATTATCAAATTTGAAAAATACAACTTTCTTCAATCACATTAAACACCTGTCAAGGATATACCTATAAGCTTTTTTAGCCACACAACCCAATGAAAGAAAATATGCTATACAGCCACAAAGGAAAACATTCTGACACTTAGGAGTCCATCAATAGAGTTTCAGGCATTTTGACATTTTATCATTGTTTATGGGCTGTAAGACTTGAGAATTTACCTCAACTTTATTCTCCTGGTATTCATTATTGCTTCCAGATAACTTTCTACAGGCCTTACCTTCTATTAATCACTATTTCAATGCTAAAAATAGGTACTACAGCCTTCGTTTACGTATGATTATAGAACAAATAAGTTAAGCAACTTTCTAGAAATTGATAAGCAAGTGGGTGGAAGAATTATGACAGCTATAATGCCACCTTCATGTGGATTTCTTCTCCATACATTGTTCAAACCGGAGATGATCATTATTAGCAATAACATGAAGTCCTTACAGAAGAAAATAAAACTCATGGCATGTATCAAATAACAATAACAAATAAAGAAACTTCACTAAAATAAAACTTTAAAAGAAACTCAAATAAGATAGGACCATGAGCACTAGTTAATTAAACTCATGGCATTTATCATATCTTTGCAGTCTCATGGCAGTGACATTAGCGAGATAAGTTTAGAAGCAAGAACACAGAAGTACAGCTACAAAAAAGACATAATTTCCACAAACAGTTTTCCATCCAATAATTTCTATGCATTCTATGGCATGAACTTTTTTTGTCTATGCCTTTTCACTCTCAAGTGCTTTCCATAGGTTTCTTGTCTCCTGTTCATGTTCCATGACTCTCTACTCCATGAATTAGTAGTGAATTAGTTTTTGCATGCAGCTGAAAATAAACAAAGATATGAACAAGCAACATGAAACTCTATAAAATTATCTTGTTACATTTATCCCATTTGCAGAGTGTAACGCCTCGATTTTTATTGCTATGCAAAATGACCAAAATACCTCTAGGTCATTTCTACACAAGATTTGAGGCCAAAATGGTCCAGGCCATCTTCAATAGGATATTTTGATATTAGAATAACATTATATGGTGATTAAATAGCAATATGTGCAAAAATCGAGATTTTCAATTTTTCAATGTACAAATGACCAAAATGCCCCTAGGGTCATTTTTGCTTGAAAATCAGGGCGGCAGTCAGTGCTATCCTCAAGGGGTTAGTTTTATGCTTGAAGGGGATTATGTGTGTTGTAGATGTGAAAATATTAACTTCAATTTTTCACATAGAGTGAAATTACCAAAATACCTCTGTGGTAATTTAACACGAGATTAAGTAATTTCTGAACCTAGTCATCGCCCGGGAGTTCAAAATGTTTATTACATGTGTAATTTGATATTTGAAAATGTTCAGGTGGTTTCGAGGAGTTTTTGTGTGAAATTACCATTTTGCCCCTAATTAACAGTAAATGAGCTTATTTACGTAATCAAATAAATATAGGCAATATTAGGCTCTAATTAAAGATAAATTAATTTTATTTATTTATCTTGAGTCAAAATAATTATTTGAGGTAATTTTAAAGCATAAGATTAGTTTAGAAAAGATTGTTTTTCTTTCTTAATTAAAGGGGTTCTTAAGACACATAATAGGAAATTAGTGTATTAAATTTCTTTTTCTTAAAAATAAAATATATTTTATATTTATTTATTTTTTATTACTTCATATTATTTGCACTAAAAATTCCACTACATATGTTGGCCATTTAATTTTGTAGTGGAGCACCTTAAATATTTGATTATTAAGCACTTACTTTAGTTTATCAATTTCTTTTCCACTAACAATTTCTTTTCCTCAAAAATAAAATATATTTTAGATTTATTTTTATTTTATTACTTCAGATTATTAGCACTAAAATTTCCACTATAAGTGTTGGCCATTTAATCTTGTCTTGAGGAATTTTAAACTCTTGATGGTTAAGCCACTTACACTAATTTATCATTTCTAAACCATTACAAATTAAATACCCATCAAATATATGTCCTACCACTCACAAAAATTGAAAAAAATACTCCCCATTATAGCCATTAATGCAGCTGCCTCACCCCCCAAAATCCCTATAAATATGTGTTTTCCAAGCCTAATTCACACACAAACATTCATTCTTACCATTTGTATTTTTGGTTGTAGTCTTGCTCACAAAAATTAGCCAAAAATCCTCTCTTCTCTCTCTAAATACAAAGCTCTCTTCTTCTTCCTTCTCCACCTTCAAGAGACTCTATTCTTGATATCCATCCAAGTTCCCAATCTCAAACAAACACATACATACCGTAAACCAACCCCTAAGCACCTAAACTTTCCATACCCAAACACAAGAACACAACAAAAATCCTCCCACCATTTCATCTTCACTTGGCCAAATATATACCATCACTAAAATCAGATTTTTGTCGTTGATATCTCATACAAGATCAAGCTCTTGCTCTAATTAACAAAGAAACAACTTGGTAGGGATTTTATTTCATGTTCTTTCTTTTGTTCTTCCTTTATATTTTCGATTTTTATGATTTGATAATGACCATGGCTTGATGATGAGGAATCATGGTGGTGGTTGTGAATCCATCATTTAAATGTCCTCTAAAGCCTAAGATTTAATTCTTGATGACAAAAGATTTCTAAAGGTGTTACTAAGTCTTGAGTTTTAAGCTTAATAAGACATAAAAATGAACTTGCATCCATATTTATGTTATAAGTTCTTGCATATCATATTTATATTTCAAGCTTTTCATAATCATATTTATATTCCAAGTTATCACTTTAATTCTTGAAGATAATAATATGAACTAGCATATTCATATTTACTTTCAAGTTGTCACCTAAATCATAAATACCTAAGAATGAATTTGTATCTTTATATTTATATTTCAAGCCTTGCATTTCATATTTATCTTTCCAAGTTATCACCTTATAATGATAATAATAAGGTTACAAGACAAGTTTATGATTCTAGTTATCATTTAAATCCTAAAGTTCAAGATTTACTTGTTTTATTTTAAATGACAACTTTGATCATGGACACTTCTCATCTATTTATTTTTGGCACTTATATAATTCTGATTTAAATCTTGATATACTTTATTTTTAGGTATGATCTTGTCTTTAAATTTGTACAAAGAAATTTTGAAAGACCTAGAAATTATAAAGGATTAAGAATACGGTTTTTCTCATGATTTTAAATGCTAAAATTGTAGTATTCTGATCTAATCCTTTAGAACTGAAAAGGTTACTGATTTAGGATGTTTAGATGAGTTTAAATCGCTAATAGTTATTGTAAAAATTATTTTTGGTACCATAGATGCATAAAGGGTAGTTACAAGTGTTAGTTTGGGCCGTTTTGCAAAATGCAGAAAGTTGTGTTTTGAACTATCAACTATGTTATTTCAGCCAAATGATTTTATTTAAAGCTACTAATGATGTTGAATGTGTCCATGAGTCCAAAATACCATTTATGAAGTTTATATAAAGATTTAGAAATTAAATTATCGTTAAATATTAAAAACAAGCGATTTTGCACTTTGACCCCTAAAATGTATTGAAATTTGGTTTATGGCCTTAAAAGGTTTTTACGATGAGTTTATAACGGTTTCTAATAGTTATATGTCTATTAAAAGTATTGGTTAATGTTAAAGATCTCTAGTTTGTGAGAAGGTGTTACAAAGAGGTATTTGCATTTTGACCCGTAACCTTTGAGAAATTGTTATTTGACCCTTTGGGGCTTAAGCGTAAATGTTGATAAATTTGATGGCATGAATGCAGTTGATATCTTGTAAAGGCTATATTCATGTGTTGAAATTTATATGGCTTATGGATATATGCAATGAAGTATGATGCATGTTTATGTAGTTTAAGTTATGGTATGTTATAATTATGCTTGATAAATTGAGATGCATGATTCCATGAAGTTTATGAGCATGAAATGTTGAAATGATGAGTTATTCATATTTACATCTCTATATAACATGCCAAGGTTAAAGGTGACATAAGACACATGGAAATGATCCTCTAGACTCCCCGAATTAAAGGTTATGAGAGGTGATTCAAATAGGAAATGATCCTTTAGACTCCCCGAATTAAAGGTTATGAAAGGTGATCCTAATGCCCCCTATCCCATACCTTAAGAGTCGGGAATTTATCTTAACTAACGGGATAAGAATACGCTAGTGACGACTAGTGAGGTATGAGCTCATAACCTAGAACTCTCGAGAAAAGAGAGAATTATAGGGCGGCCCCCAAGGAAAAGAGAAAAAAGAAGTTTAAGTCACCTGTAAGAATGATGATCATGATGTTCTTTATATCATATGCATTGTTTTATGAATTTTATGATATTATGTATATGATATTGACATGCATCCATGATTAATATGTTGCATTCATGACATTAAGATTCACGCTAAAAGATACGGGTCTCGGCTAATGATATTTAGAACTTAATAAATGAACCTTATATATATGTTCACCATTTTCATAATTAAACCGAGATTCACAGGGATGATGGCGATGACACTTGTGTTATAGTCGGGAAGCCCTCTTGAGATTCTTGTATAAGTTTCTCATCCCTTTTCTTTTCCGTGTCATCTCGGACATGAATGAAGGTGTAGTTCGTGATTTGTCTTGAGAGTGGACGAGGAGCTACCGAGATAACTTCCTTTTGGATATTTTTCCCTTAGAGTAATTGTATCTCAGTTATCAGTTTGTATATTATTGATAGATATATATTGATGTCCTTAAGATTACAAGACATCACTATTATGATACAGTTATTGATATGTCATCATTATTTGAGTTATGTTATGTTATGGTTGTACTCTGTATTTACCTGATATTCGTTTCTAACATCTCTCTTACGCAGGTAAGGTAATGACGTTAGGTATTTAGTATCTTGTGACTCACGATTTGGTATTTAAGTTCAAAAAAAAATTTTACTCATATTTTTACTAAAGTATTTTAAAGAAGTTTGAGTTAAAAACTGGAACAAAAGAGTAATGACTAATAATTAACTTAAATGCGTCTTAAGCGTGTTGAGTTAAATATTAGGGTGTTACACAGAGGCCAGCAGCTCTTCATGTACTTGAGTTTCCAAATGGCGAACTTTATTATTGGAGATGACTAACTTTTGCCTAGTATCCTCCTGCAACAGAGAAGGAATAACATTTTGATAGAAACCATTAATAGAAAAACAAATGACTAAGGAAAGTGAGTATTATTCACACTCCCTTAGGCTGAAATCAAAGAGAAATTAGCTAAGGCAAAAGAAGAAAACACAAGTAATCCAGAAACAGAAGGCTACCTTTTTTTTTATCAAAAGGCTTGACCGAAAAAAAAGACATCAGAAAAAAAAAAGAAGAAACAAGAAGAACAGAACAAAAAAAGGGAAAAGAAGGTGAAACATGGGTGGCTTCGCAGTGGATTCAGCCACGAAGAGGGTGCTGCATCGCGGTGCCTTTGTAGCGGAAAGATCAACACATAGGGTGCTGATTCGGGGTGGCTTCACAGGGGAAAGATCACAGCAAAGGTGGCTGCATCACAACTGAGACTCGCTGGAGAAGAAAGAAACCCATCAGCCACCATCTAACCACCCATTGTCAAATGCTTCAGTTGGGTCACCCAATAACCATGGGGTAGGAGAAGCGGTCATCCTTTGTGATGGGGCAGCGAAGCAGAGGCTTGTTGGAGTGGCGGCATGGTGGACTAATGAATGGCGATGTGGTGGACTAGTGAGGTGGTGACGTGACGGCAGTGGTTCGCAATGGCAGTATTGGGATGAGAATGGCGATGGCAATGGCAATGGCGGTGTGGAGAAGAGGCAGAGGGGAGATTTGAAGGAAAATAAGAAGTTTAGGGCTTTTTTTTCCTCTTTATAAGTTTCAGCCAGTAGCAACCGAAATATCAGTCATTAATTGAAATATTGTGACCAATTTAGTAACCAATTTTGATGAAAATAAGGTTTTTCCCTATAAATAAAAATTGGTCACTAAATCGGTCACAACATTAGTGACCGATTTAGTGACCAATTTTGATCAAAGTAATGTTCTCCCTATAAATAAATATCCGAATTACATGAAAGCATGGTTTTCTTGTATGAACAAATATCAGTCACTAAATTGATCACTAATTGAAATATTGGTGACCGATTTTCATGAAAGAAAGGTCTTCTTTTATAAATAAATATCGTTCATTAAATTGGTCACTAATTGAAAAATTAGTTACCGATTTAGCAACCGATTTTGATAGACAGCAAAGTTTTCTCTTATAAATAAATATCGGTCATTAAATCGGTCACTAATTTTTCAATTAATGACCGATTTTCATAAAAGAAATGTTTTCTCTTATAAATAAATATCGGTCGCTAATTTGATTTAGTGACCGATTTTTTCCACCTTTTTCATTTCCTTTAATAGCTTAATTCGGTCGCTAATTCATCAATTTAGTGACCGATTTATTTTAGACACAAAATTGATCACTATTTGACATATTTCTAATAGTGAGATGTGTTTTGGGCAAATGTGAGAAAATTAAAAGGAAAAATTAGAGGAAAGAAAGAAAGTTGCTACTCTTCAAGCAGAGCTCAATGCAGCAGGATTGAACCTTCAAGATAGATATCATGACTCTAATACCATGTTAAAAGATAAAATCAAAAATAGAAATAATAGGAAAGATTTGGATGATTTTATGTCAATTACAAAGAAGCAGTGTCTATTTATAGGACTAGAATAAGATCAAAATATACTAATTATATCAATTCAATATCAATCTAAATCAAATTTTATGAATGATGTTAATGTATAATTTTAAAGTAAAACTATCAAAAGTGAGGTAAACAAATAACCAATCTTATATCAATAAAGTGTATTATGTAATATTTTGTTTAATAATTTAAAGGTGATTACTTCTTCAATTTTCAATTTGGAGATAATTTCACTTTTAGGACTAAACGATATTTTCACACACACACATATATATATTCTTTTTTGAAAAATATTTGATGTTCAATAAAACTTAACAACAAATTTACATCATTATTATTTTTCTTCCCTATTCCAATATTTTAATATTATTGGGCCCACTCTCTTGTCTTGTCCTTTTCTACATTTATGATTATATTGTAAATTTGTTATCATAATTATGTTATACAAGTAACTTCTCTCTTCTTTTCTTCCTGTAAAAGGACCAATTGTGATTGGTGATAGGTGATTGGTATAACTAAGTTAGTTGGAATGTGTTAGCAGTGAGATCAGTTAGTTATCTGAAGTTAGTTACTGAATTGGTTTTGGTTTGTTATTGTAATTAGATCACATGCTGAAGACACTTGTACATATATGGATCGACTCTGTAATTCTTCATTCATTCATTCAATACACATCACAACAGCCAAAGGCTCATTCACTCACATACTCTCTTAACTTCTTTTTCTCTCTTCTTTGTCATCATACTCTGATATCTTCAAATTGTACTTAGGTTCGTCGCATCATACATGTACATATAATTCCACTTTAATAATTATGGATAATAATATTTTGACATTTAAAAAGTTGGTATCTATTCAGAGACCCACTTTATAACCATTGAATGTGATAAAGTGGATCTTTGAATAAACACCCATTTTTTGGATGTCAAAATATTATTACTCATTAATTATTATTATTTTTTTATTCAACATTGATTATTATTATTTTTTTATTCAACATTGATTATTATTATTATTATTATTATTAGTTTTGAGTAAAGACACTCCCGTACTGGTCCAGGTATTGGCAAGGTCCATAAGATGGGCGAATTCCTTAATCATGTACTACTATGCCAGCACATTCACTGCCTCCCACAAACCCAGTATGATACATCAATCTTGAAGTTTGCTATCTAGAAATATAATTATTTGTGTCATAAATGAGGAATTCTCATGTGCGTTTTGAAATAATAAATGAAATGCTTTTATGCTTCTTTAGATAATGAGAAATAAAAGTCCCAAATTTATGGAGAGATATCTAATTTTCCTTTCTTTCAATTAATCATCATTAATTTTTTTAACATGACAATTATTAATATTAACTGTTACAATTTTTTTTTTGGGTACTTACTGCTGAAATCTTATGCACAAATATAGATAATGCCACTGTAACATGTAAATTAAAGGTATAGTGACTAATTAAAAGTTATTTTTCTAGCGAGTTCCTTTATATGGTAAGTTTGTTTTATTGAAAAGTGAGAATTTTATGTTTCTAATGCATCAAGTGCGTTTAAAAATTTGGAAACTTACTACTTTTGATTCTTTGATGAGTAGCTTTAGGACAATCGTTACAAAAACCCATAAAAATTCCTCCGTTTCTTTGTGCAATGCTTATAAATTACCTATTTGAGAATTCCTCTTGGAACAAATCCCAAAAAATCTTCAACATGGACAAAAAATGGGATACAAGATTTACATTGTGGAAGACTAGGTAGGGTGTTATCAAGTGATGGAAGGCGGGTTCTTATTGAGGCAATCCTCAATAATTTGCTTATATATTACCCCCAGTTTTTTTAAGATTCCAAAAACAATGACATGAAAGGTCATACAATCACATGAGTTTTTGCTTGACTAAAGATGGGAGTAAAGTAGGTATTCCTCTGGTGTCTTGGGAGATAACACAAAGCCTAAACACTTGGGGGTTTGGGAGTAGGAGATATTATCATTAAAATTATATAAGCCTCCTGTTCAAGTGGTGGTGAAGATTCTCAAATAAAATCCAACCACTGTGGAAGAGAAAAATCTTCACCATTCATAGTATACAAGCTAATTGTACTATCTGGGATAATGACTTCAAGAACTGGGATGACTTCAAGAATAGTGATGGCTTCAAGGGTATGATTTCTGATCTATCACATCTTAAGCTTGGTGTGTTAGGGAGACTGCATAAAGGGATGTGGAAAAAAGTGGATGATGGTGCATATACTCTCTTTTGGCATCGCTTATGGGCTGAAACACTATTAAAATCCATATTTCATAGATTCTTCTCAATTTTCGTACAAAAACATAGCTTTGTAGCATATATGGGATTTTGGGATGTTCAAGTGGGTGTAGACTTTTGATTCAAAGAAAATGTGGCAATGGGAACATGAAGTATTTTGAGCAATTGCAAATCATTCTTGGACAGCACAAAGTGAAGGAGGCGATGCACTTATAGTGTGTTTGTTGTCAAATTGATTCTATTAGAATTGATTATACTACAATTGATTTTAAAGTAAAGTGATTTATATTTAGCAGTTTCTTTAATTGATTTTGACTGAAACTAATAATTTTCCACTTCTCCTATAATCAATTCTAGAGGCGAGAATCTATTATGAGAAATGGAAATCAAACAAGATAAAAGAAAAAAAAGACCTGCAGAATCAATTTTAGGAGGTCAAAATCAATGCAAACAGGAATGCAAACATGCTATTAATTAGTTGGAGCTTTGATCATACATGTGTTTTCCCTGTTAAATCTTATACTAAGTATATCCATAGTTTGAGTTCCACGTGTCTGATCAGCCTGGAATGTAAGCTCCAAAATCCTTTAAAGCATTCCAAAAGCTTGGTTTTCATTGCTAACAAATCAATATTTGCAAAATTCTTTTGAAAATGGGAACTAATGCTTGTTCAAGTGTATATCTTTAGCACTGGCTTATAAAATTGCAACATTATGTTTTCTGTTTATCAGAAACTTAATGAGATTGATCATACAACTCAATATCCATGTTTTTAATAGAGAATATCTCTCATATTCAAGAGATTTGGATAAGCGCAACGTATGTCAGTCTTCAGAAAGTTACAGTATACATCAGAGAGGTACCAAAATGAAGTTTCATGTTCACGAAGATGTTTCTCATATCTAAAATCTATGATGCACAAGGATAAAATAAGATATACTAATACGATCCGATACCAATATCGGGATACAATAAATTAGATGCAATGATACATGTATATATATACTACTTATATATTATATTTATTAAATTTAAGATTTTATTATCAACATGTTATTAAATTTATTTGACTCTTATCTTAAGAAAGCATAAATAATATATGTCAATGATATTTTGTGGACAAACCAATTTGTAAAACCACCTAAAAATTAATTTTAACATATTTTGAAATATCAAGTATTGGTTTCAATATTGGACATGATACGTCCTACTGTACACAGTGAGATGATGAAGTATCTGTGCAGCATAGCCCGAAATTGATCAAAGGAGTGGAGAGAAGCCTCAAGAAGGTTTTTGAGTTATCAAGAAACAAGATTCCCCCTTAGTTTCTTTCAGAATTTTGAGAATGAAGCAACATAGTGCCATATCAATTGACAAAAAGAACAATAGTACAATCACTAGCCATTATTGATATTGTGTCAGCTGCAAAAGGATGTTGCTGATCAAACAACTTCTAGAAGAATCAACCATTGCACACCATCTAATTGAAATAAATGTGCATGATGATCCCACAATCTTGAACAATGTTCAAATTTCAAGATGAACTATAAAAGGATCATCATTTCGAAGCTCAAATGTTGTTGACAGTAAAAAACGAGACTACTATCGAAAACCACATCCTTCTTAAGCGCCAAAAACATATCTTTTGTTACAAATTCATTCTAAAATCTTCTTGCCGATCTTAGCTTGCTAACATCCTTCTTGTGAGTTTAAGTTTGTAAGACTTCATTCAAGTAACTCCCAAATTTTTTCCATATTCTAAGAGCTTGAGTGTTTTGTTAGTGATTTGAAACAACAACCTTGATCTCTTATATCATTATATCATTGACCCAATAGTTATTGAGTGCTAGTTTGGAGATGCTAGGATAAGAATACTTTTTGCTTAGCTTGAGAAGGTTAAAACAAGACTGTCTTTTGTAAGTTTAAAGAGGCTTGGACAAGACTATTTATAGTGGAATGAAACTATCAATAGTGGTATTAGGGACTAGATGTAGCCAAATATTTGGCCTAACCAGTATAAATCTCTTATGTTTATCTCTCTATCCCTTCTCTTTTACTTTTAGCAATTTATTTTTGTGTTATCTATTTAATTATGTTTTTTATTTTAACTGTTTAAAAAGTTTATCCTTCTGAAGCCTAACATTTGCTTCAACTCTAAGTTCTTCAAACTTAAAAGATTTGTTTAGAGTTTCAGAAAGTGAATTTTTATTCTAAAGTTGGCATGATTCAACCCCTCCTTCTTATGCATTGCTTTCACTTACATGGAAAGGCTTAAAGTCCACCTACAGTTGAGATTTTAGTCTGGTTTATATGAGTTGGAGAAAAAAGCCTCAACGGAAGAGAGAGAGTTTGAAGATTAAAACTTTTACCTCTAGTTGTTGCTATATGTCCCTTTTGTAAAATCTCATTGGAGTGTATTGATCACCTCTATTTGAGTTGCTCAATTACGTGGCAACTTTGGGTTAAATGCTTTACATTGGTGTATTCTAGGTAAACATGTCCCTTTCTTTGAAGCATAGTATAGTGCCGGTTTTTTTGGTTAGACGAAGAAGATTTGGCTAACTCTATTTTACATAGTTGTATGGCCAGTTTGGAGTGTGAGAAACATGTGACGGGGAATATCATATATACATTAGCTCGTAAAAAAAATATTAAAATCTAGTTTCTTAAGGGACTACTAATTAGTATGTTTTTTAATTGATGACATTGTAAAATATTACTGAATAACCGCTATGTATTAATAAGGACTTCAACAAGTGTATGGCATTTGTATATGTGTGTCTCAAACTAAAACGTACCTGTCAAAGGCAACGATCTATCCAAAGAAAGAAAAAGTAAAATATTAAGGTGAATTCTATGATACAGTCGATAGTCAATGCCTACGTCGTAGGTGCTTTGTTAGAAGTGTACGGGCACACCATGTGTCATGAGTTCGGCTGTTTTTAGCCATGTTTTCTAAATGTGGTTAAATGAATTTAAACATAACAGTCTCCTCCCTCCTCTCTCCTCTACTTCCACCCCCACTCCCCCAACCTCCGCCACACCTGTCCCTCTGACGACGTCTCCCCATCCCAAACATCTTTATTAAAGGTGGTTCCATGCAACTAGATTCTCAATGACGGCCCGCGATCTCGCCGACGGCACGGCATAGCCAAGATAGTAGAGCTCCCACATCTGGAAGACTTGCGTTGGCTTGTAGTAGAGGGCAACGAAGCACAATGGCTACACGATGGATGACGATTCTTGTATATGAGACATAGTGGCAGAAAGTCACAATAACCAAGACCTCGCAAGTGATTCACAATGGCGAACGGTGGGGGTGATGACTACTAATGTCCGCAGTGGTGACCGCGGGAGTATTTATTACTTGTTCTTTTTTTAAAGAATCGAGCCACACTTACCTATGAAGAAAACCAACCAAACTAAAAAAGAAAAAATTCACGAGAATCACGCTGAAATTTACTAACCTTATCCAAACGGGAAATATGTAATGCCTAGGGCCAAATGGCCAATAAGGTATGCATATTTCAGTCGCAGTTTTAGTATGAAAGAGCTTAAAGATTGCCGCTGTGCCCCCATCAGATAGGCATCATGTTGTTAAATGTCGAACTGCAGGAAGTTGGATACCAAGTTAAATTCAAACGGACGGTTCTCATATACTTGTTATAAGGGAAAATGAGAGAGAGAAGCAGGCTTTATCGTTCATATTGCAGTTTCGGTTACCATCTGCAAAGTATTGCACAATAGTATTCAGTATCATGGTTTTTTTATATTTTTTATTTTTTGGCATTCACTAAAGTTAGGTCTCTTCATAAAAACTGAATTTTAAAATTAAAATGTTGTGATACTTTTTTAGTACAGCAAAATATTTAGGTTAAAAGAAAAGTTCGTCTCAGTTTAAAATCAAAATATGTATTTGAATTCAGTTGACACTAACAAAGGTATTTATATACAGGGATGTATGCATGTTATAGGATGAGCGGGCATAAGCCCCCACAAATATTTTGAATGTTTTTAAATAATTGTATAGATATATGTATTTTTACCGCAATTATTTTACTAAATTTGACCTCACTAATTTTAACCGAGACAATAACAAAATACAACCTAGTTCATCGCTTACTCGGGCTCCTATTACCAAAATTTTTCCGAGTCTGCCACTATTTATGGGTCAACCACAAAAAAGTGAAAAAACTCAAATCATAAGCACAAGACTCATCAAGCGAGCCAAACCCGTTGGAAAAATAATATTGTGACATAGTGATCCACTTTGTCATTGTATGAAATATGGATATAGATACTAGCCATCAAGTGTCCAATAGTAGACACACTAATTTGCTCACATGAGATTCTCGCCTAACTCTTATTAGAAATATATTAAAGATGGAACAATCATATCTCTATTTCAGTACTTTTCAATCAAGAGGAACACGTGAACAGGTCAGAACTGCAATCAAGATGCCAGAGAATACCATGAAAATTACTTTATTAGGGTTCTAATGTTGGCCACACACCAGACAGATAAAATATAGACTTAAACAGCTATTGCTATGACATGTTATAGCCAGCTATCTGTGGCCAGTTCAACGTTGCGTGACACAAAATCCTCATTAAATTGAAATCAACCTCGAGGGCAATAAGTGAAAATTGTAACCTAGTCTTTATCCCGCTCAAAGAAACAACTACAGCCAATTTTATGTCCAATCTTCTTCTTCTCGTAGATGGGATCAAAACAATGTCCATGTACCCATCAAGTAGTTGTGCAATGGTTACATCAAAGTGGGTCAACTCCTACTCTAGCCATTCATGGTCAGATAGGGTTCCTCAGCAGCTGATAGACTCAATTCTATCTCACCAAGAGCACCAGACAATCTCTGAACAGGGTCATCTCATCAATCTTTCTGAATATATGGTGGTCCTCACGGCACATACATTTTAACTCAGCCAAAGGAGCAGTGTTAGTATGCAACACATTGCCTGGTTACTCTACAACTGCAAGATAAAAACACAAGATGCAAGATTAGACCATGAGACTTGAAATGGAATGAGTAAAATATATTTCCTCTGAAGCAGCATACCTTTATAATGAAAGGAAGGAAATACACTGAAACTTGTTTTCACTTGTAAGGGGCAAATATGATGGAGGAATTGTGGCCACCAAAACCAAATGAATTAGACAAGGCTGCCTTGATATCCAGTCTCTCTTTCTTTGAACCCACAAGCAAATTAGCATCCTGGGTTTTGTTTTCAGTTAACCAAATTAGATGATTTTGAATCCTACAAATTACAGGACACAACACACTTTCAACAAAAGGAGAGAATGGAGCATCAAAATACCATACCACTCCTTTGTCTGGGTTTTCTAGATTGATATTGGGATGAACCCAACCTGTCCTTATCGCCTGCGAAAAGAAAAAAACACAAAGGTTCTAAACATTTTTACCATGAAACTTCAGCTACTAGAATAAATTTCACAGACAATTCATAATTTCCACCTGCACTGTTGCTACTGCTTCCACACCACCAGCTGCGCCTAGTAGATGACCAATCATAGACTTGGTAGAATTCACTCTAAGCTGGACAAACAAAAAATATCGGTAAGCATGACAATAAGGTTAGCTGCGGCTTGAATTAAGGGCAGCCCAATGCACAAGGCTCCCACCTAGTGGGATCTGGAGAGAGTAGATCTACACAACCTTACCCCCACTTTGTGGAGAGACTAATTCCAGGATTTGAACCTATGACATTCAGGTCACATGGCAGCAACCTTAGCATTGCGCCGAGACTCACCTTCTAGCAGAGGCTTGAATTAAGGGCAAGATATAAGAATTACCTTAAAATTGATTAGCAAGAAAATAATTGTAATAATAGCATACAATGTAAATTTACCTCAGTATTTTGACCAAAACAATGCATCAGAGCCTGGTATTCCTTGAGATCTCCAGCTGGTGTGGATGTAGCATGTGCATTTATGTAGTTCACATCCTCTCTCAATACTCCAGACTGAGCTAGTGCCTTTTCAATGCAAAGAATAACACCAGCCCCTGTTTGAGATGGAACATGGAGAAATTAGTGCAAGCTTAACCCAAGTATTCAAGGATACAAAGGAACAATTGTTAACAAATTCATGATTCGGGTGCTCCCCAAGTATTATTGATAAAGCACATTACAACAGGAAAAGCTATTATAATGATGGAATTTTTATTACTTTGAAATCATACAGAAGATGCAGCAGATATGTAAATCTCTAACTACTATAGAATTGCTGTGCTCAAAAGGCAACAGCAATTCTGTAATTATAGTTATGATGATATGGAGTGTGGTAAGTCTCACAACCACACTGAGAATATGTAAGAACAGAAAGGAACACACAGATGCCGACAGTTACGAATTTGTACATGGAAGCTTTACCATCCATTTAAAAAAGTTTCCAGAAAAGAATACCATTCTTTTCTTCCAAAACAGGCCCTGTTTTGTCAACATTATTATAAATATCAGACTATTAAATTCGTGTCATAAACCAATGTTTTGTCTAGTGCCATTGTCACTTTCTCCGAAACAGTTTTCCTGAATAATAAACTAGAACAGTAAGAACAATACAACAACAAAGCTTTGTCCCATTATGTGGATTAGGCTATGTAGATCAGATGAAGCCAATGTCCAATCGTAAACCATGCCTACCATCAAATCATTAAAAAATACAAAATTCATTTTGATGATTTCACCTATAGTTTTTCTTGGTCCCCCTCTAATGGATTATCATCTATCTAACCGACCTCTCCTTACTATGGCATCTATAGGCCTTTCCCACACGTGCCCAAATCATCTAAAGAAAAATTCCACCATTCCACAATGGGTGCTATATCAACTTTCTCTGTATTCATTCCTAACTATATCTAGTCTAATGTGTCCACTCTTCCAACATTGATCTCATTTTCTTATAGTTGTGCAGTAAAATTTTGCCTTAAGCTTAAGCAGTAAGGACAATAAAACAAAAAAATTAAAAAAGAGAAATATATTTATCTAGAAAATAGATATTGAAAAAAAAATAAAAAAATAACATAAAAGAGTTTGTATATTATAACAGTTTGGATATTAAAGATAAGTTTTCGTCAATTGTTCCCCACGTTTTCCATGAACACCAAGAACAGAATAAAACACTTAACAACTTAACATACATAAATGTTGTGTCCTCTGATCTCTGACCACAAGAAAAGAGAATACCATTTTATGCATTAACATGATGAAATAATCTTCCCAGAAGATTTTCTTGTTTATACTTTGACAAAGAAAATAAACAGTTCCAAGCATGCCCTAAAGAAATGATAAAATGTGTTTTCTTTCAACAAGTAGAGGTCCACACAGTATGGACATTATAATTCATCCACACAAGTCCCCATATTCAAATAGGTGAAATATGCAATTCAAATAATTGAAATATGCAATTCAAACAAAGAAAAATCGTAATGCTGTGTTCAATTGAGGGATATACTGGATAAAAGAGCATTGTGAATTTTTCTATTTTCACATAAATAAAACATAAAAAAGCCGTTGTAAATGAAGAATCTTGAGCATGTGATATCAGCATTCATTCAGCATGCATATCAGGATTCTTACAAGAAATTAAAGAATACTCCAAAAGAGTCTGTCTTGGAGAAGAATCTGGAGTTTTTGATGTCTTTGTGAAATTGAACAAAAGAAACAAAATTACACCTAGGGAGCATTTTCATTTAACCACATGGTTCCTGGATCACTAAACCAGACGAAACACAAGATTTTCATAAACATAAAGAGTTTAGGAGGTTTAACTTTACGGAACAATGAAAAATGACAGCCATTTCCAGTCATTGTCAATATACTTTCATTATGCGATACAGAGACTAATTTATCGAAAATCCATTACAAACCATAAAAGCCACAAGGAAAAGAAAATTGCAACCATGGAAAGCGAAGATGTCAAAAAGAATTCTAAATATATGAATAAATTCTTGATGAATATTTACAAATGTCCTGCAGCCTAGGACAGGCTTCATCCTTCCCTCCTAGTGCTAAACAAGGGGAACGGAACGTTTAGACTCAGGTCACTGACATCAACATATTATTCAAAAGTTGCATGTAAATCTACCAATTATTTAATGTTATTGTAACAATGAAATGGGCCTTAATGAAGATTTAACATTTTACCATCAGGATGTGGTTCAGTCACATGATATGCATCACAAGTGAGGCTTCCACCAAGGAACTCTGCATATATGTTTGCACCTCTTTGCTGCAATATAAAGAATTAAATGACTACATCAATCACTTAAGTTACACTTCCAGAATGAACATGTAATGAGAAATATAGGCAGCATGAACAGCAACATGAAGTGTGAAGCTTTGAAGCATGATGCTAACACAAGATAGGATAATGGTTACATCAATGTGTTTTTATACTCTTTGGAAATTAGAAGGAACTGAAGGATGAGATAGATGAAAAATAAAAAGTACATTAGTATTGCAGAAATACTCCATAACAAGGTGTAAAGTTCTATATAGGTGGTTTTATCATCAAATAATTATATTAGGATAGAAATACCTTAGCATGCTCTAATTCTTCTAAAAGCAAAACTCCAGCCCCTTCCCCCATGACAAATCCATCACGATTCTGTAATAACACAGACACAAACTAGTTGTTAGCAACAGAAGTGCAAGGCATGATGAAGAAAAGGATTTGAAACAGAACTGCAAATAGTTTAGTAACCATGTAAATTGCAATTCACTTTGTCAAAAATTATTCAACTTTCGTGAATGTCAAAGCTGATGAATTAGCTCACTTTAAGAACTGAGCAAATTTCTCATTGTCCTTTTTAGCCCCTTAAAATTTAGACATCAAGGGCTTCTGTACTTTTCAGTGTCTTCCACATTGTATTTCTTTACAATTGATATGAACTTTTGGCATTTCTGATTTTTCATTATTGCTCATAAAAGAGTGTCAGAAATTTCTGTCAAATATAACATTGTCTTGATGATGAACCTACAAAATATTGAATAGTTCAAGAAAAGCAAGCTCTCTTGATTTCTTGAGAAGACATCATATACTAATCCAACTTCAACAGTATCATATAGTAGCAAGAGAAATAAGGGACGAAAATCAGGAATAAAAAATAGGAAAAAGAATCAAACAAGCAACAGGGTTTCTATAGTATTACAACATCCCAAGGGCGTGAAGCTTTAGTAGGATCACTATTTCTCTGAGAAAGTGCCCTGCATGCCACAAAGCCTCCCAAGCCTACACAAACAAGTGTCAGATTACTATCAGATTTATGACTGATAACTTTTTAGTTTATATAAGCAGGGAGACTGAGTAAAAATGGGATACCAATTGGTATAATAGCAGCATCTGAGCCACCACAAAGCATCAGGTCCTGCAGATAAACTCAAAAATTTTAATTCCTTTTAATGAAGTACTGTACTATTATACCACACTTATTTCCAGAAAGAAGATGTTGGGAAAATTATGAGAAATCCACAATCATAAAAGCGAATATAGAAGCAAAATACTTACGGCTTCACCTCTAATGATATGGTTTGCTGCATTCAGTATACAAAAATTGCTCGTAGCACAAGCTGTAGAGATTGAATAATTAGGGCCCATCCAACCCTACAATGTTCATAAAAGTAACAATTTGCCAGAAGCTTTAGTCAACACACAAGACACCCATTTATAGCATCCAGAATATGCACAAAACTTTATTTTAACAGACCAGATCCATGGCAAGAATAGCAGAACCCATATTTGTTGTTGCAAATGGTACACAAAAAGGATTCATCTTCTTATATGAGATTTGTAAAGCTTCAATCGCATCACTGAAAACCTGTTCAAGACAAAAAAAAAATTAAATACTCAATAAATCAAAGCAATAGCTTGCAGAATAAAAGCCTTCTTCCTCCATTGTGGATTGCATTTGACAGTATTTCCAATCCACTACAAGTTTAGAACTTCCTCCAGAAGTTATGATGCTTTGAACTATAAAAAACAACTGCTGAATGTGCAACAGTCTCTACTTGCTCAAGTTCTGTATCCAAAAATACAAGAGAGTGATTACCTGCATGCCCCCCATTGCTGAGCCAATCAAAACCCCACATTTTTGTTTATTTAACTCATTCACCATGTCTTCAGTAATTCCGCCATCAACCAATGCTTTTTTCCCAGCTATCAGCATATACAGCATAAATTTATCCATCCTCTTTGAAAGTTTTGGTGCCACCCAGCCATCAGCTGAGATGGACTTGATCTCGCCAGCAATCCTCTGCAAACAGAGTACTGAGAACAAAAGCTACAACAGGCAACAACTGAGAAATACAACATGAATGAAATATCACTTACCGTTGGATATTCAGTACAATCAAAAGCACCAATCTCACTTATGCCACTAACACCATCAAGTAAATTGTTGTAGAAGACATCCGCGTCATGACCAAGCGACGTAACCACACCCAACCCCGTCACAACTACTCGCCTTTGCTTTACAGGACGTTTTCTCTTTGTTGTAACTTCTTGAGCAGGTTGCACAGCTACAGCCATTGCTTTACCATGAAATTTTTACAAATATTTGGTCAGTGATTATATGAATAATTTGACCATAAATAAAACATGGTCATGAAGAGGCTTGCAAGATAGTGAGTGCCTTAAAGTGGCACATTAATTTTGAGCAGTGACTATAACCACTGGCACACAATAGATATGCTTAGGCTTAACTACACTTGGTTACTCACTATCAAGCTACAACAACAAAACATGCTACCAAACCAACCCTTTTATTACATGGCAGCAGGCCTAATAACAAAATTAAGCAAATATTCTTCTCATGTATGAATACGAGTTTAAATTTGATGCAACACTGTCATCCAATCAAATATCACCTTTTGCACGACTTTTTAGGTAGCGGAGCTGAAAGTTAACCATATTTGTTTATATGAAATTACATGATTGGATCATTGTGTAAAACCTTTTTATGAATATATGATGAACAACTTACATGAGATTAGAAAGAAAACAAAGAGGCCATAACAGAATTAAAAGAAAGTGGTGATAACTGGTAAAAACTAACGAGTCCTTATTTCCCCACTTGAGGATGATTTTGATGCCTAATTATACTATAAACTAAAAGGAAAGCAAATCTTTCCAACGTGCCCAGTTAAGTTAAAGTCTTCCCCTGAGTCGGTACTATTTTTAATAATTAAAACCTCGTTTATATCTACGCTACCTGGTGAAGCAAACCAATGAATAAACAAAACAAATGTTTGCATGCCAATATAAAAAAAAAATAATAAAACAAATGGAAAAATAAAGCAGAGACACATGCTTTATAGCTCAGAAAATGCATCATCTTATAAGAACCAAAAAAAAAAAAACTGGTCAACACCGGATTTCACAATTAACCGAAGGAAAATAAAAAGATTAAAATAATTAAAAAAAGAAGGTAAAAAACCTTGAGTTGAGATTAAACTAGAAACATTACCAGAACGGGGGACTTGATTATTATTGCGCGTGCGATTCAAGGGAGGAGTGTTGGATCCAGGGAGCCAGGAGAGGGCATCGTTGCCACCGAAAGAAGAGATGGAGCACTTGGGCACGTGCCTCCTGCGACGGGGGCACGTGAGAGCAGCGGGGGAGCGGTCGGAGTGGCACGTGAGGGACATGCAGGCGGCGACGAGCCACGTGCAGAGGGGAGAGGACACCGAAGAAGTGAAAGCCATGGAGGAGGAGGGAGGAGAAGAAGAAGGAGCAGAAGAGTTGAATCAGAAGAAGAAAAGAGAAAACCCAGATGGATGGATGGGGAAGCTGAAGAGTCACAAGAAGAGAGGGAAGTGGCGATGGAGAAGGGTGTTGTGGGATTGCATTCGATGGGATAGAAGAGAGAAGTGAGGGAGAAAGGGTTGAACTGAATAGAGGCTTTGGCTTTGGTTTTGTGGAGCACAGTGTGGCGTGGTGTGGTGTGGTGTGGCGAGACGTTCTCAGAAGACGACGACGCCAAGTGTACTCTCTCTCTCTCTCTCTCTCTCTAGGACAGAAATGTCATTTTATATTATCATCTAATTAAAATAATTAATTTAAATAATTTTTTAAATAATAAATATAAAAATTAATTATCATAATTTATATAATAATATATAATTAAATAATCATATAAAAAAATTTATACTAAAAATGTATTATAAATTAATTTTATGTGTAAAATAAATGTGACCAAGTTTAAATTTATTTGTCATGACTCAATACCTTTAAAAGCTGTAGTTGTTATTTATTTATTTATTTATTGTTTTGGTAGAGGCTCTTGCTGGAATAATGGAATATCATAACAAAAAGATCTAAATAATAAAAAAAAAAAATAGAGCTTCTTTAGGTCTATATAACCGGTCCAAGTTAAAAATCAGATTAGTTGAAATTCAATCAACTTTAAATGTTGGTAATAAATAAATAAATAACATCTAGCTTCATCCCGAAAAACAACAATCAGAATATATTAATACTATTTTAATATTTAAAAATATATATTCAAGTAAGATATCTATTTTATTATCATTAGATAAGATGGTGGTCCCTACTATTTTCACTCATTCATCACATTCAATAATAATAAAGTGAATATCTCACTTACACATCTATTTTTAAGTATTGAAATAGCAATATTTATCAGAATAATAATTTTAGCATTCTCAAATCTTAAGTTGAACTGTCAGAAAGTCAGTCAAAGTAAAAGAAATAAAACATAAAACATAGCTATTGATTGGAAAATATTTAATATTTGAGTTTAATTTTGATAAGGAAAATATAAATCTTTTTTTAGTTTGGTTATAGGGTAAACTAATTTTAAATTGTTACTCAATAGACATTTATCAACATTAGTAAATTATAGTAAGTGGTTATGATATTCGATAGTTACATTTTATTAATTATCAGTTTGGTGAATTGACATCGGTGCATGTAAATTAAATGAATTTTTCTTTCATATAATCATATCTAATTAAATATGCTATATCGATAAAAACACGTTTAGTTTTCACCAGACTATTTCAAAACTTAAATATATGCAAAAGTTTAATTAAATATCATTAAAAATTATATTCTATGGAAATTAAATCTTTAATATTTCTATTAAATACTTTTAATTATTCATTTTAATCTAATATTCAAAGTAACAGTATAAAAAATTCGAAAATCACTAAATAGCCTTAATTACAACTTTACAAGTGAAACAACAATTTCATTGAATTAAATCGTCATTTTCAATTCTATAACTTCTTATTAACTCATGTTATTTATTAATTCTCTTATTTATTGCACATAAATGATTCCCTGATTTATTAAATAATAATCTATATTATTCATAAATAGGATTGTGACAAGAGATTTATTCTCTTAAGAGAGCTCTCATCTTAAAAAGGATTAATCATTGTTATTCACAGTGAATATTCTGAAAAACTAAAAAAAAAAAATTATTGTGAGTAATCATTTTTTGATGTCTCCTAAGTTTATTGAAGATTTTTTTTTTTGGTGTAACTATCTATTATCTCATTTATCCTACTTCCCCCTTTTTTTTTCATGTAACCAGCATCTTTTTAGTGAATAAAAGAAATATAAAAATTAAAAATAAGTATTAATTTTTATTAAATAATAATTTTATAGTATTAATAAAAAAAATTATGGTGAGTAATCATCTTTTGATAGTCCCCTTACTCTATTAAAGAATTTTTTTCAAATCCATATATATAAATATTAAATTGTGTAACCATCTGTTATCTCATTCATGAATTCAACCCCCTTCCCATATTTTTTCGCCATGTAACCGGCATCTCTTGCTATATAAAACAAATATAAAAATTACAAAAATTATTAATTTCTATTAAATAATAATATCAAATAATTTCATACTTATAATACAAAAATTGATCTACAAAAAGTCACTAGTATATTTAATATTATTATGTTTTAACACGTTAACTATATTTACTACCTCATTTAATAATTCATTTATTATGCAATAAAAGAATTGGTTACGAAAATATAGCAAAGCTTAATTTTTTCAATATTGTTCAAGTTTTCAAAAAATTTCTTATACATTTTTTTTTTTGGCGCGCGCACGATCCTTTTTCTTACTTAAGAAAATATAATCCTCACAAACGTGTGGTCCACTGAGATTTACAAACGTGTGTTCTTGCCCATGCCTAAACTATGTAAAGGGTTTTCCTTAAATGCGTCGAGGTTTTTTCCTAGGCTGGTAGTGGTGTACTCACTCTGTTAAGCCCTATTTGTCACATGTTGTCAGGTGGAATAAGTTTTAGGGTAAATATACCGCAACCTCCCTTAAGGTTCATCAGCTGATATTATATTTATTTTTTATTTTTTTAAAAATTACATGGCTCCCCTAATTATTTAAAAGTTATTCAATGACCTCTCTTGCTAATAAAACACCCTTAATAATAAAGTGAAAATTAGTTTTTAAAAATTAATAATACATGAAATACCTTTTGTACCCTTAAGTCCTTCTTCAATTTCTAACAAATGCCACTCTCACACCACAAACAAAGTTTTACTTCCTTTCACCAACCAATAACAAAAATCGACCAATTAAATCAAAACCCCATAGAACAAGAACAAAAAGTACAAATTGATCTACACAAACAAATTAATCTCAAAAACAGTAATATTCAACCTAGCCCAACATGGCAAGCTTTGAACCAGATTTATTCTAGTCAGAAGCTTCAAGCCAAAATTGAACCCCAAAAAAAAAAGCTCAAACAGCACCTCTAGCATTTCACTTCCCCATCATCATCATCAACAATAACATTATCATCATCATCCAGCCAAGCTTCTGAGCAGTCAAGAATTTCGCTCAGAAAAAGAGAGCAATTGGAATTGTTACGGGGAAAGAGAGCAATTTCAATCTTCTAATTTCTATTTTGATGTTAAATAATATATTGATACACTTTTTTTTATGTTAAACCTAATAAATATTTAAAAAAAAAATTATTAACTCTTTTGTCAAAAAAAAATAATAAAATAAATCATAATTTATTAATAATTTATATAAAAAATTATATAATAACTCTTTTTATATTTTTTATATAATAATTTATTTTATTTTATATTAACTAATTTGATCCCGCCTTCAAAATTTTTGGCTCCGGCGATAATTTCACAGACACGAAGCACAGAGGCAAGGGGAAGCGCTTACAAAAGTTTGACAAAGGTGTATATTGCAGCGATACAGAATTGTTACAAGTACAATCTATATATAACATTTACACCGAATCAAATAATTTGACAATGTGATCAATGTAAATCTATACAAGTTGACTAATTACAAAAGGCAAGGAGGAAATAGTGGATGTCACGGTGCATGATCTTTGGCATGATTGAGAATGCCAACAGCTCTCACAGAGGAAAGAGAGGAGGGGATGAGGCCGGCGAGCTCATGACAACGGAGCTCCAGTTGACACGGTGGTCCAAGGATGAAAGGAACTGAGGTGCCGTGGCAATGATGATGCCGCTCTCGCACAGGGTGGAAAGGTGGTGGCGGAGGTGCGGCTTGCAAGGGATTCTGATGAGACAACGATGGCCAGGTGATGCCGTGGCTGGTGGCGGCCGTGAGATGCAGGTTGAGAGGGAGTAGATTCAAAAGTATTTTAACACATATTAATCTTATATATTGAAGAGTGTTACGTGTAATTTTAAAATCTAGAAGCAAGCAACTATATTATTAATTGATCTTAATAGAGGTTGATATAATTTGTCCTTAAGTTTTATGGAAGTATCTTATTTGAAAATATTAGAGCAACAGACTAGGAAGGTCTTTGAATCCCAACCATTCAAAATTAGATGAATGGTTTAAATGAGATTTTGATTGAAATTTCATTACATATAACAATAAATAATATATTAATAAATTTATAACCAATTTAAATATAATTTCTAATTTAGGATAAATTACACTAATCCCTAAGTTTAATGCATTTACACTAACATTAAACCCTCTTCTATTTGTGAATTTGTCACTTAAGGTCTCTAATATTGGTGATCTCCCTTATATATACTAGTTTGTTAATTTAAATAATTAAAAATATAACATATGATATCTACATAATTATTAATAATAAAATTATAATATTTTAGCAATATTTGACATATAGATTGACAAAAATACTTATTTATCATAAGTTAAAATTATTAGTTCCATCCTCACATGATTAAAAAGGTATTTCAATTAATATATACACCAAATATTGCTACAATATTATAATTTTGTTATTAATAATGTACATGTCATGTCACAATCTAATTTGGATAGTGACTGTGTAATACCTCAAGTACACATGTCCCTAAACAAATCTAGTATGGCTTTAGGGTTCCCCAGGATCCACCCTTGTTGCCAAGAAGGCTCTAGATGCATGGAAGACCCTCAGGTGCAAGAACTAGCTAGTGTTACTATCATCGCTATATCGGTCATGGGTATAAGACTAGCAGATTTGGGGGTTTTGCTAGCTGCTATAGTGGTTCAGGACCACTATAGCGGTCACGTGTTTCCACCAAAGAGGCACTTTGGCCTCTAGACTACTATAGCAGTTGCCCCTCGAGGTGTGAACAGTACAAAATGATGCTATTTTGTTAAGTGAGTCCCCCACCCCTTTTTAGACCCCCATTATTGGTTCACCATTATTTTTCTTAAATGTTTCATGATGATTCACATTCTCATTAGAGATATTATTTGTTTCCAAAAACTTTTCATTAATCTAACTTATTTTACTATTCCTTATATCTTCTTCCGACTGTTAATCTCCTGAGCTAGCTGAAATATTTCCATTCTGGTGATACTTAACTCGGGTACATTTGAATTTTTGAAGTACATGACATTATCTCTACCAACCTCTTTTATGTAGATATCATATCCTTATCCCCAACACTTAAGTAAATTCATCCATGGATGAACTGCTGAATGCATGTGTCAATTAGTATTCCAGCATAACTAAGGATATGCCTTGTGTTGGGTACCAGGGTAATAGAAACAGAACAATGCAACTAAAACAAAGTTGAGAGAATTGGAATTGACAAAGAATATTTACTTGAAAAATCTTCTAATGATGAGGAAAAAAACTACAGGTAAGACCGAGAAAGATTTTCACTATGGAGAAGATAAAAATTTACACATCTCTCTAAATATAAGGAGAGAACAATAACACCCCCTCTTGTAACAGGAGAATATACCTCTCTCTCTATAAAAATAAAAGAAACTCTCGGAAGATACTATGTATTTTTTTCTCTTTGGAGTGGGATGCTCTCCGTTATTATGTGTTGCTTCTAGTCTGTTGAAGCACCTCTATTTATAGAGGTTTCCTTTGATGTGAATGTGATCTGCACATCACGGCACCTAAAATTTACTGTGCATGTTTGAAAATTTTACCTCTCTTCACGCGTGCACAATAGACTTTAAATAATTTTTTCAAAGTCACTTTTTAGTGCTGCAACTGCTGACTATTACCACCGAAAGTGAACTTTACTTGTTCACGCCTTGTTTAAGTATCAAAATGTGGTGCAAATTTTTATGGATAAGCTTAATATATAATTTAACATATAGAACTCAACCATTAAAATTTACACCTTATTTTTACCCCCAACCAAACATGTCATAGGTGTTTTCTCCTCCATTAACTTATCAATAACTTATCAAGATAAGCTATCATTGCAAAACTTCACCAATCTTCTTTACGTTTCTACATTCCATGAATGAATTGAGATTCCATAACATTTCAACCATATCCTCCCGATTTGAGACCATTCTTCTTTTGACCTCTTTCTCACTTCCTCAAAATGGCTAAGAAGTAGCTCCTTCCCATTGCTTACGCTTCCAAACTTTCTCTCAAATCAAAAGTTACCAATGCTTTTTCTTTTTTTTGGTCCGAAAACTCACAAATGGTTTATAAGCCCTCAGCTACCTCACATTGAAGATACACCTCCATTTAATGAGCAGTTGACCCACTAGTAAATTGAAGTTTAAAGGCCTAATAGTTTCACTAATGAGACTTGCCCATAACCATTCATAAGTTTCTTGATCAATTTCACCTTTCACGATTCATTGGCTCCTCTTGTCGCTCTTTGTTTTCTCTAGTCGCCTTCCTATTTTACTCCACAATTTTTCTTAAAGGAGCTTGTTTTACTTAGTCAACCCTCTGGTTTTCATTTGTGTATTGCTTTCTACCTACCATGACGTTGTATAATCTGCCATCAACAAAATTAATTTTGTGGATTGGCCACACTTGAGTGATTCTTCCTTTTAAAAAACTACCTTTTAAACTTTGCTTCAAAGGCTAATAATTTGCAACGCCTAATCTTTCAAGCATTTTGGTCTTCTATTGCCATCGTCATTCCACCCTTGTTTGGAAATCTAACAAATACAAATGGATTGGAACTTGTACTTCTTTGCTTTCTAAAAATTAAAATGTTTGTTGTTCTCCCTTCAAATTTGAATGGATGCTTCAACCTCCTGTTATCCATCGTATTACGGAGTTTGTCCACAAAAAACAAAATATGAGCCTCCTTCAATCCTTCAAATGTTGTTCCGTGTTGAATGCGTTTTCTGTAGATACAACTTTTGATCTCCATCGTTTCGCTAGGATTTTTATTGAGTGAAAATATCATTTTTAGTCACAACAATTTGAAGTTGATTCAATTTGGTTTTGAATTTTTTTTAACATCAATTTGGTTCCAATACCTTGAAATTTGAATCAATTCCATTATTTAATTAAATAATTAGTAACTTCAATTATAATTAATCATAATTGGTTGAGGTATGTTGCTTATATATACTCCTTGAGTAATGAGGGGAACAATTAATATCCACATTATTGAGTTGAAAATAAACAAATAATCTTCATATAAGCTACTCATAATTTGATGGAATGATGATGATGTCAATTTTCAATATGTTAGCATTAAATTAATGTAAAAAAATCAAAACCAAAAATAAGAGAGTGATTATTGCCACTCATTTTTGTCTATCACATCTCTCACTTACATTTATTTTTATTGAGCTTTATTGAAATATCTTTGTGCTATTTTAACTTAAAGAATAACTAATATAAATTATTTAAATGATCTATTAGGTATCATAATATTGTTAAAATTAATTATTGTTAATTTAATTAAAAATTAATTTAGCTAGTTAAACTATTTAATATTTATCTCATTTCTTTTATTTTTTTCATATACTAATTAGATGTTTCAAGTAGCAATAATTAATTTTTTAATATAACTATTCAAATTCAAATAGCAAATTATTTTAAAATTTTTAAACAAAAGTTTTCTAAATACTGTAGTGTTGATTTTTTTTAAAATATAATAAATAAAAATAAATAATGATAAAGATGAGATATACCTTACTTTATAACATCTAGCATTCATGTATTTAAAAAAACTGGCAAATAAACATATGATAGAATAAGGTAATTTGATAGATTAAATTAAGTACTTATATATCCGTACCAAAAAGAGTTTAAAATGGTTTTTTTTTACATAGTATAAAGGTTATGTTATTTACTTTTAGTTAGATAAATAATTATAATGTAACACTTATAAATAAATTTAAAAGGTAAAAACCGGTGATGGGAAAGTATTGATGAATATTTCAATACACTGTTAATAGGAATACATACCAATTAAGTATATAAAAGTAAAACTAACACAATGCCTCAAATTATCCTAATTTTTAACAATAAAGATGTCCCAAAAAAATTACAGTCAACGTGATTGCCAAAAATTAAAATCCTAATATCATAAGTTTATTTAACACTTTTAAAATGATGTGAACATTGAATGGTAAAATACCATTATGTATATTGTATGCTTCAATTTAGAAATTTGCCTTTATATTTATCGATTCGTACTTAATTATTTTTGTTTTTCTAAAACATTTGCTATTATATTGTTGGGTAACTATTGTCTTAATAAAACTTTAAATAAAATAATTCAATAAATAAATTATCATATTAAAGATGTTAATATTAAATATTAATAAGATTTAGTGTCTAGATCAATATTAGATATATTTAAATAATTAAATTAACAATAATAAATTTTGATATCATCGTGCTATCTAATACATAGTTAATGTTAACGTACTCTTCTTTTAGTTAAAGAAGAATATTTCGGTAAAATTCAATAAAAATGAATGTTAGATGGGGGTAATAGCCACTATGTTAACGTATTCTTCTTTTAGTTAAAACATAAGAAGAATATTTTGGTAAAATTCAATAAAAATGAATGTTAGACGGGAGTAACAGCCACTCCCCAAAAATTGATGTCAACATTAAATTATAAGGGCTAAAACAGATATTTACTCATTTTTTTTCACTAAGCATCTAATGTGATTTGTGTTTGATTTTTATATCTAGAAGGTTTTATAAATGATAAACTGGTCAAACCTATATATGCCTCTGGTATGTGCGGCAAATCTTAAAATATTAGGAAGAAAAAAGTATAGGTTGAGGAGAAAACTTACCTCAATGTAGAGATAAAGTATGCTCCTTACTAATCAATTGCTTAATTTTGGATTTTTCTGGATATTTACCGTCTAATATAATAACTAATTCATTCGTATATGATAGGGTTACTTAAGAAAATAAATACTTACTCATTAATTACTTATAAAAGGACTTATATATCGCCCTCTAAACCCTAAACCCTAAATCCAATCATGATGATGATGAATGAATGAAAGATCCACATGGTAAGATAATTACATTCAAGTTAATTCTTGTTGAGATATAATTTAATATTTATTATTTACGAAATCAATTCAGATGCAATTTAGAAAATCTGAAGTAAATGTAAATGAAAACCAGATTAAAGCACCGTCCTGCTTTTGGTGTTTGAGATGTGAAAGGTAAATACGCTATCTTATGGTCATATTTCTTTTGGAAACTAACCCTACCCTTCGAATATGCGCATATTATTTTGGAACATGCAGGCGAAGGGACAGTGAAAACTCAATAATTGTATATTATATGGTCTGTTCTTCTTTGAAAATTGTTCCTCACGGGATTCGTTGGCCTCTGCCGTACTTGGTCATTGTTGTTATTACACATATCAGTCGAACTCATTCAGGCTATGAAAAGAATCTGGCTTGAGCCTTTTGCTGTAATTGACTTTTCAGATAAAATATACTACGATTATTATTATTATTATTATTATTATTTTGTTTGGTCTGAGAATATGCAGTCATTATCTAGCTGGAGAAGGGAACAATAGACAATCTAATTTTTGGTGTCCGTAAGCTCTTTGCTTTGAATAGGTCATTCGGCTCGTTTGGTTCAGCTTCCTTACCCAAACATTTATGCTATTTTGGCGAGATTTTTAAAAGTGTAAACTTTAGTAAACGTTCAGATATCATATTTAGAAATATATATTTTGTTTTTAAATATTTTTATGTTTTGCCCAAGATTTTTCGTTTTAAAATTTAAAATGTAGTTTCTTAAAAATTATAGTTTGTGTCTTTTTTTTTACTGTTTTGTCTTCTTAAAGCAATTCATCCAAAGCACTTTTTCAGAAGATAAGGAGAAGAAAAATAACATCTAAACAAACTCTTTTTTTACTCTTAGGATATGTTTGGTTAAGGAGTAAAATGAGATGTAAATTTTCATAGAATAACTCTATATATAAAATTATACATAAACGTCACCCGATAAAAATTAACCCTAAATTTTACTTTCCAATCAAACATATCCTTAGAGAAAATTTTGTAAGTCTTAATTTTTTTTTTCAGCATTATTCCTAGGGTTCTTTTTAAAACAAGTTACTCCACAATAGGCAGCGAACTCATATCTCAAAATTTTGGAACCAATTATTCATGCAAAATGATCAGTTGAGATAATAAATAAATAATTCCGACCTCTCAACATGTGAATATTAATTTTAATTTCATGAAATTAACTGTTATAAAAAGATTGTATAACTTGTTATTTGTATTAAGTATAATTGAATACATTATCATCACCATAAACAACAAAATGAGCTTCAAAGTTTTCTTCGAGTCAAATGAGTCCGAGAGAAGTTGGCCCAGTTATTCCGTCTTTGGACTACTCATGAGCTAAACCTTTTTTCTACACCCAGTGCATGCCAACCCACTTTAACTACTTGGGCAACCAACCAACATTTCCTTGGGCCAGTAAAATGAAAAAACTGACCCTTTTACGCCCTTCTTCATCAATTCGTTTTTGCGTAGTTGGAAGACAGCATTTTGAGATGACAACATTCAATTGAGCCTACAACGTTGCCTGCCTTGTCCTAGCGTATTGGGCTGTTGTGTTCTGAACTGTAACAAGAGTACCAACGGGATCCGACTTGTGCTCTTCGGGTTTGGGGAGAATAAAATGAAAAATTTTACTTTCAGATAAATAAATTAAAAAAGAGTCTCATTTCTAATTTTAATAATCTAATAATTAAATTCTTTTATTTTACTCTTTAAAATATATTTGATTGGTTGAAGAAAAAAATAGAAATAAAATTTTTATAAATAAATTTTATATATAAAAGAACTTTTTATCCCACTTTTATTATCTAACGAAACGAAATCCTTGTTGTGTTTCTTCGGAGTGGACAGTGAGACCCCTTAATTGCATCGCACCTACCCAACAACTATCCACAGAAGAAAAAAAAAGAAAAAAGAAAATGAACAGCAAGAAGAAAAAGAACAAGAAGAATTGAAACGTGGATTCGCCCTCTTTTATTTAATTCACTGACGCCAACATTGTGGAAGAACGAAAGTCTTCACCTTCTTCTTCTTTTTTCTTGTTCAGGATGCACCCACTGCAACTCCCCTCACAGCAAGTGATGGTTTTGTTTTGTTAATTAACGGTTGCAAAAAATTTTGAGGTTTTGTTGTGATGGAAGTGAAGCCTATAGCTCTGAGATTTGTTCTCCTTGTTGTAGTTTTGCTTGCTCTTCATGGACTCCCCTACAACGAGGTGAGTTCATGTTACTACTACTTTTTTTTTTTGCTTTTATTTATCTGTTTTTGAAAAGCTGAGGGCTTAAATTTGATACGCTGTGAAATCCATTTAACGAAGCTTTGTTTTTGGTTGCAGGCACTTAACGAGACTTGTGGTTCTCTCAGGAGAGAAGACACTGATGGTATGATCTCTTGTCACTTATAGGTGAAATCTGCACATTAGGGCTTTTTTTTTTTAATTATTTTACTTCATCAGCTCAAGGAAGAGAAAAAAAAAAAAAAAAGAACCCTAGGTCATACTAGGAAATTTGTTTTGATTTCATTGATGTTTTGTACAAGAAAAAAAAAATCATATTTTGTAAGAATGGTTAGCAAAAAGAATCAAATGATTCTGTTGTCACATTCTGGTAATTAAACGTTTTGCAATTAGTAAACTAGATTTGTTATCATAATCCACATCTTCCACCAAAATGGATTTATATATATTTAAGTCGTGACCATAGACTAACTGAGGTTTGGTCTAGCAATAAGGGGCTACTCCACTACAACATGGCGAACCGTGGTTGGATTCTCACCAAGGAAAACCACCCTCATTTAAATGTCCCATAGTATTGCCTCCAGTGGAATGATATCTTTGGAAAACCAAAAACAAAATCATGGCCATAGGCAAGCCCATAAATATACTCCCCTCAAATAAGTGGGTATAGGAAGTTTGCCTCTCCTAGGGTTCCAATTTGAATTTGAGGTTACACTTCTTCTGATGGAAGGATATCTCTGGAAAACCAGAAACTAAATCATGACCATAGGCAAGTCCATAAATATACTCTCAACTAATAAGTGGGTATAGGAAGTTTGGCTCTCCTATGATTAGGAGTTTTTTATATGATGGAAGGGAGTGGCTAATAATGGTATGAAAGAGAAAGGTAAGGAGTAGAGTGGAAGAGACTATATCATTCTCTTGTTTGGAAGTTGCTTACATTCCCTCCTTGACCCCTCAATTTGGAGGGTAAAAAAAGCTTGGTTTTGAGTGGTAAGGGAGAGACACATTGTCCCTTCCTAGCCATGTCACTCCCTCCCCTAAAATTACTTCCAAACAATGGTCACTTAAGTCTTCACGAATCTTTGCTGTTTGAATATGGAACAATACAGCTGATAACATGCATTCTTTCTAAATTCCAATGCACTTCATCTGATGGTGCTTGAAATTACATTTTTATGATCGTGCTATGTCAAGAATAGACTCAAGACTACTCATGCTCTGGTATTCAAATATTTTGTTTTCCCCTTCTTGTGCAGCACCATGCCCAACTGGTTGGGTTACCGACCCTAATAAGACAAAGTGCTATCTTCATGTTGCGAGGCCTCAATCTTGGAACGAATCAGAGACCTGTTGTAATAAGTATGGTGGGCATTTAGCATCATTGGTATCACTTCAGGAACTACACTTTGGTCAGAGTCTTTGTAATGAGTCTATAAATAGTTGCTGGATTGGTGGAAGAAGGCTCAACTCTACTTCTGGTTATCAGTGGATTTGGTCTGACAATTCTCAATGGAACAATTCCATATTTCCTTTCCCCAATGGCCCATCCAATTGTCCTCGACAATCCTGTCATATGAACAGTACAGACAATTTATGTGCTGTATTGGCCAATAATTCAAAATCTCTCATGAGTGAGAGATGTGACAATCCTCATGCTTCTGTATGTGTACTTGATATAGGTATGTGCTTCTTGTGTGCATTGCTGTCAATTCTCATTCTACTTTATAAAATCAGTATTTTGTTTTCAAATTTTTTATTCTTTCTCAAAAATGTTGGGCTTTTGTTCTTCATTCTTGAGATGTGTGTTGCATTGTTTGTTGCTCATGCTACTTTCTTTTTTTTCTTCTACCTCAATCAAATTTGTATTCATAGTTTTAATCATCATTGCTGGCTAAAGTGTCTACTGTTTTTTAATCTCAGATAGGAAATGTAACCATATGCACTGCCACAGGGAATACCTCATCATCCTTGCTGTGGTGAGTGCGTTGATACTGTCCACAACACTAGGAGTGGTGGTTTGGCTTCTTGCACATAAGCGGGGCAAGAAAAGAAGAAGGTCTAGAAAACTATCTGATCCAGCAGCTTCTCTTCCATCATGGAAAGTCTTTACCAAAGACGAATTAAGGTCTATTACAAAGAATTTCAGTGAAGGTAACCGTCTAGTCGGGGATGCTAAGACTGGTGGTACATACAGTGGGGTCCTACCAGATGGCTCAAAGGTTGCAGTTAAGAGATTAAAGAGGTCAAGCTTTCAGAGGAAAAAAGAGTTCTATTCAGAAATTCGCAGGGTTGCAAAGCTTCGCCATTCAAATCTTGTGGCTGTGATGGGGTGCTGCTATGATCATGGTGACCGCTACATTGTTTATGAGTTTGTAGCTAATGGGCCCTTAGATAAATGGCTACATCACATACCAAGGGGAGGTCGCAGCTTAGATTGGGCTATGAGGATGAAAATTGCCACAACGCTTGCTCAAGGAATTGCGTATGTTCAAAATATACTCTTAGTTATTTTCCGCATGTTATTCTAGAATTTTTCTTTGTTCTTACCAAGATGCACATGTTCACTTTGATTAATGAAAATCTTATAATGATGCAAATTGTGCTTTTTTGGCTGCTACTAACTGTCGGCATTAAGGTCATATTCCCTTGGTTGTTGTATGTAACATTCTCTATAATTTGTGCTGCATTGTCACTTTGAATAATTTTTACAATTGCAAATTAAATAGTTAAGTGCTTGTAATTATTGGTGGGGTTTCAGGTTCATTTTTTATGTTATGTGCTGCTATCTGCAGTAGCAGGTTTGAGGTTCCTTGTTCAACATCCTGACAGTAATTAAACTGGGATTCTTTTTTTAATATAAAACTTATTTAATTTAAATTTATCTTCTCATATTATGTTCATTTATTTATTAATAGATAAAATTTTGCTTGTACTGAGCCTTGTATGAACATTCAAAACATGAAAGATGTCAGTCACTTAGCATCAACCTTCAGGGTGTTTGTAATGTATGGTTAGTTAAAGTTGTTTTACATAGTTGTTTGCTGAGGCCTATTTGTCCTGTGCCCCAGGTATCCAGATAATTTGTGCTCCTATGAGAGAGCCCAAGTTTTCTATCAAGCTATCAACTCTGTCTTGTTTGTTTACCTATTTGGATGTGATGCTACCTTCATTTTGTAAACTCTAGGACAGGAAGAACTCTGATAGCTTTTCAGTATGATCCATGCACTATTAGTTAGCCAAGTAAAAATATAGAGAGCAATTTAGGAGCAAGCGTTCATCTGCCTTTGAAGAAGAAAAAGCTGAGGGAAGGGGTGGAGAATAAAGAATGGGAAATCGATTAAAACCTATGTTCTAGGGAACTAGATGCATGTTTATTAAGTTTCTCGTAATGATAACTTTAGCTTTAATTCCCTCAGACAGAAGTATTCCCTGTGACATGTCTGATTTTATTACAGGCTTGACTTACCAATGCATAACATTCTAAACATAATGGATGAAGTTTCTCTGGTATCCCTATAAAATTTAAGGATACCGATACTTCTTAGTTTTTTGTGGCTAAGAATGAACCATGTGTCTCACTAACTCAAGTTTTTTTAGATTTATCAAATCACAATCATTGATTGTGCAAAGGGTACCGGTATCCCATGGGTATCCAAACAAAAACCGTAATGGATTTATTAATTAACAGCTACTTGCTTTTTCTTTCTCTTTTTTTTTTTTTATTGTGTGAACAGGTTTCTGCATGACAAGGTTAAGCCTCAAGTTGTGCATCGAGATATACGTGCCAGTAATGTTCTGCTAGATGAGGGGTTTGGAGCACACCTCATGGGTGTTGGTCTGTCTAAGTTTGTGCCATATGAAGCAATGCACGAGAGGACTGTGATGGCAGGTGGAACCTATGGATATCTTGCGCCGGAGTTTGTGTATAGAAACGAGCTAACAACGAAGAGTGATGTTTATAGTTTTGGAGTCCTACTACTTGAAATAGTGAGCGGACGCAGACCTGCACAGGCAGTTGATTCTGTGGGTTGGCAGAGTATATTCGAATGGGCAACGCCTCTTGTGCAAGCTCATCGCTATCCTGAACTCTTGGATCCTCATATATCTTCCTCGTCTACAAGTATCATCCCAGAGGCTAGTACCATCCAGAAGGTGGTTGATCTTGTCTATTCGTGCACACAGCATGTCCCATCTATGCGCCCTAGAATGTCTCATGTTGTTCATCAGCTACAACAATTTTCTCAACCACCTGCAAAGTAAAGCTAATCTAGTATTCTTGAGCTCAAGTATCTGTATGTATAACTTAAAAATGGGGATTTTATTTTCCATATAGTAGGTATATATATGTATTTGTAGCATGCCCTTCTTTAGGGTCGAAATTAGCTTTGCTAAATGATCAAGCGGGAGATAGGGTAGATTAGGTAAGTTTAGTTGTACTGCTATTGATTGAAGCCATACATGTAGTCTAATTGCACTGCTGTTGATGGAATTAAGCCATCTCTTTGTCATTCTTACCAAAATTACAAAAGGCAACATTTGTGTTTTGTTCTTTATACGCCATGGAAGCAGATTATTGGCAGAAATGAGAATAGGAAAAGCACCCACGGGGGCACTCGCTGGTAGCTGCCATACTAGTGAACATGGTGGTGAAGTGGAACAAATGAACTATAGTAGACATGATATTTATAGTTATTTGAAATGGAAGAGGTGGAGTTAAAGATTGTAAGCACATGGTTTTAGAAAAATATGCTAATTTCTAAACCTTCGAGGCTTATAAATGCCACTGTGAAAAGTACTTTGAGATCCACATGGTGATGGTTATCTGATAGGTCAGAGGGAGTTGGAGGATGGAAGGACATGTATTGTAGTCGGAATGCAATTGCCCTCTTCTAAACCAGAAGGTGCCAGTTTTATTTTTACTTTTTATTTTGTGTATAAACCAGAAGATCCTCGAGCTTGTGGCTTGGCCAATAAATGAATGATTTTATATTATCCTGGACAAACTTCAATGACCACCATGGTATTGCATGACGATTCAAGGGACTTCACTCAGGCCAGCAACGATACAGTTGCCAAGAAAACTACACTGTTTATGACTAAAGAATAAAATCTACCCAAAACAAAAAGGTTACAAATCATAAACGAATTGCACCATCATGAATCAATGTGACTTGTATATTCAAAAAACTGAAAATTCATAGCAAGTTAGATACATTCAAGTAGCATAACAATCAAGATTTACGACATTTACTGTAAAGAAAAAAATTAATACAAGGCACACTTGAACACTATAATATACAAATTTTAACAATGATGGCTAACTATATAGCTTAGGGTGTCAATTTGTACTTCCATGGGCTGCTCATAACGTAACACTAACATTCGTTGGATCAGAACTGCCTTGGAAGAGATACTGATTTTTGATTACCTCATTCCACTTCCTGCATCATATATCCAAACCCAGATCAGCATTCATATGTAATGTAAGTCACCAAAAAATGCGGGCAACTCATAAAAAGGATGTTTCCCCAATGTTTACGCTGGTGGTCTAGAAAGAAATGCCATCTATTGCTTGAGGTTTATAAATCTAGGCTTCAAGTTTTCTCTAGCTAGATGAGTCACTTTACTATTGTCTTATTTACATGAAAGTAAACAAGCCCTTGAATTTAAAATGACTCCAGATGTTCACATCCACTTGCCGAATCAAATGCCCAAGAACATCAAGTTAAAGAGTGGACTCATGAAATGATGGCATTAACAAACCAATCCATTTCCAAGTAAATATATTATGTATTATTTATGAGTAGCTCAATAATAGATGGCAAGAACAACATGTAAAAGCCTCGAATAGTTGAAAAATTGGAGATCCAAAGCAGTTGGGATAGCATTGTGAGCATTTGAGAAGTCACAAACAGCCGTGGACATAAAACGCGTAAAATTGGAAATAAGAAAATGTGATGTTAACGGAGTGCACAGATTGCAAAACCAAGGACAGATCTGAAAAGTGGACAGTGGCGCAATCACGGCGGTGGGCGAGGTGGCCAAAGACACTGCCATCTATGAGTAGCTATTCAGCAGATAGTGTTTCATGCATGCGAAGGCACATGGCACCTCGGATGAGGACGTGACCATCAGGGATGGGCCGCGCAAGATGAGGCAGTCCCAATGGTGAAGTTGCCAAGTGGAGTCTATGCCGGAAAAGCTTGCCAATGGCAAAGAAATGCAGTGGATAGTGGTTTTGGGCTACTAGAATGGATGACCCAGCAGAGTGAAGGTCGAGACACTGCCAGTGGGGTTGACACGGCAGGAAGTCACTGGAAAGGTGGCTGGCAACAGAAACAGTGGTGGCTTGTTGATTGAAATTTTTTTTTGGAAAGCAAGAACACTATCAAACCTAAAATAGAATTGAAGGGCTTGGTAGGCAGAGCAATAGTGGGATAGAAAGAGAAAAAAAGATAGTAGGGGACACAGGTCATGGCAGATAGTACCACTTTAATACTATGTTAAAATTGAGGGTTTTAGATGGTAGAAGAAGAAAAGAGAGACAATAGAGACTCAATAACATGAAAGTATATTTGATATATTGTGTGATGTTGTAATAAACTGAGATAATCCTATTTTTAAGTTAAAGATAAAATCTAATCTTAATGACATAATCAACCTAAATAAATATAAATCAATCTAAGATATGATATGAACTATTCTAAGATATAATTGAGATATTAATATTTATTTCCTTATTTCTAACACATACCAATATCTATAATACCTGAAAGTGTTTATCATTACAAGAAAGTTAATAGGTTTTTTTGGGATAAAAGAAGATTATTAAGAAAAGAAGAAAGATCCAAGGAGATGGAGGACAAGAAATCCTCTTTACAAGAGCAAACAAAAAAAAAAAGAGAAAGCTATCAGTGAAGCATAGCTTTCCAATAACTCAACATGTCTGGGAGGAAAATTCCACTAAAAAGTTCCAAATAGAGGCCAAACGCCTAACCCTATCCCACAAAACTTGCTTAGGATATAGGAATTTTATTTAACATCAAATTCACTAACCTCAATCTGTAGATTCTGTTGCTTGGGATTGTTGCTCCTCAAATAAAGTCTGTACTCTCTGCAATAAACATCAAACCCAGGTGCTTAGCCAAAATAATATAACCAAGTCCGGAAATATGCAAGTAAATCTTTTTCCTTTGTTGTCACTTTCTTAACTTTCCTTTCCCATCTTAGGACACCGGATGCATTTAGTTTTAAAAAACAATTTTCAGTTTTCATTTTCTATTTTCAATCTGTTTTCTGTTTACAGGATTGTGTGAAAGAAATAATGAAAACTAGAAACGAAAACTAAAAACTGAATTTTGTAATTTTCATTGTTTTCTTCACAGAATCATGAAAAACAGGAAACTAATTGAAAACAGGAAATAAAAACTGAAAAATCTCTGAAACCAAACACACACAGCTTTCTATTTCACTCCTACTGAAGTTAATACAATTAGCTATTGGCAAATAACAATATATTGGGTTCACTTTCTACCTTGATGGAGCTTCCAATTTCCTCTAGTTTCTGCAGTAGCAACAGCTCCCCAGAAGTAGAACTATGTCTCAATGGCTTTGATGGAGACATCTACAAGTGAAGAAAACAATGACACAGAAAAATGAAAAGAGGTTGGAGTTAATAAGTGACCATGTTAACAATGAGAGCTATATAATCATTACACTTGAGTTTTATCTGGTTAATGAATTAAATTATTGGTCATCCAAAAGAAAAACGGACAACAAAAATAGTGGGAAAGTCAAATAATTTAGTCACAGCGCATAGGGTGTAGTAGTGCACATAGGGTAAATGACCTACCATCATATGTGGAACATCTTCTAATGTCGAAACCTGTCCAGAAAGTATCTCATTTCTCAAGTTTGATATGTGCATCATAACAGCCTGAAAATAGTTGAAAGGAGGCTAAAAGCAGTTCCACATAACACATGTTATCAACTAAAAGTGAGACAAGAAAATAAGGAATACAGAAATTCCTTTTCAGGGGGAGGTGGTCAGACACTACTAAATACCTTCCTGAAAGCATTTGGGTTTGCAACTCCCTGGATTTTAACATCATCACTGGGTGGTCTTCTTACACCAATATTTTCAATTCTAAGAGAATAAACACCAAAATGTGACTGCAAATATCCTGCAAATAGATGTAATAGGCAATATAAGCCACAGAAATTAAAACCATAAGACCATAGAAACAATTGCCAAAGGTGAGAATGCTTAAAACAATAAATAGAACCTATCAAAACAGATAGTTTGAAACTAGAACCCGAAAAAGAAAAGGCCAAAATCTTTAGGGAAGCACAGAAGAGAACTGCAAATACCACACCTTGTTCAACCACGACATCTGCCACAGAATGCAATAAAACATGCTTCTCTTTCTGCAGTACACCGAAACATGGAAATGGTACTGGCCTCGTAACCTGAACTAGATGAACACATATTAGTATACAACACGTCACAGGATCAATACATGCAAAGGTTTGCAACACTCTATAAAAAAGTTTTATAATTTCATTGCATCTATTTGTGGTGTTTTTAGTGACCTTTGTCAAAATGTGATAAGTGCAACACTTTTGATTCCAAATCTCTAATTCGGGAAAGGGAACCACTTCCTGTTAAGGAACTAAGACCAGGTTTGTGTGAGTTGTTTAAAGCTTTTTAACAAAGAAGTTAAAAAGAAAAGTTAAAGTTTGAAAAGAGAGCAATTGTAAACGAGTAAAAGTAAGAAACTCAAAGTAAATTTTGACAATGAAGAACAAAGTAAATTAACCTAAAAGAAAAGAAACAACCATCACTCGTAAATTAAGGTTTACTGCTCCATGTGTTTTAAATGACTTTAGAGACTGAAAACTTAGTGTGCAAGAGCGTCGAATTGAATGCCTTACAACTGAGCCTAAGGCTCTTATTTATAGACAAATCCTATGCTAAAATCTCGCTAACAAGTTACAAACTTCTTCATTCTAATTGGCCCGACATGCTTGCTTAACTTCCTTGCTTACTTGCTTCTCACGAACCCATGATCTTCTTAACCGTGCTCCTATCTTCAAGGGATATTTCATTCTTCTTATCTCCCTATAGGGCCTCTAACTATGTTCGCTTTACTTTGTGATACTGCCTTTATGCACATTAAGCAATATTTCGACGCCACTATCTATCCCTGGTGTAAACCTTCATTCTTTCTTCATCACAAACAATCCTTCGACACCAACTTTTCTTCTTTTAAATAACAACCATTCATCACGGGACACGTGTCATTGAATTTTCCAGACACCCAACAGCATCGAAATTAAACTCATTTATATTACCGAGTTAATGTACCCAGCTTCGAAAACCAAATGACTCCATGCAAATTCACACCCACGTTACACAAATACACACATGCCATGAAGCGAATTGCCATATCCATTCCAAAACCCCCCCAAAAAAATAAAAAATAAAATTTCAACAAAATTGTTTTTTTTTTTTGGTGAATTTACCTTGTAAACAATGGCGTTTGGAGTGAGATAAAGCTTTCTGGAGCGGATATCGTTCCTGAGTAAAAACCTCCTGACCGGAAGATAGAGCAACATGAGCAGGCCAATCCCCCACGCCAATATCAGCAACAGCGAGTAAAGCACCCATCGCACTGTTTGGTACTTGACGAAGTTCTGCTCCGCCTCTTGAAACGACGCCGCATAGAGCACTCTTTCTTCCTCACTCTCACCTTCCTCCTCCAATAGGCTCTTCTCCAAGGTGTCGATTTCCACTACCTTGTCTTTTGTTCCCATGTGAACGAATATGAATGAATGAATCTTCGGCACCTTTTGTTTGATTAATCAACAACATTACACGGTACCACTCAGTAACTAAACAAGACGAACCAATTTCACCAAGAGAGAGAGAGAGAGAGAGAGAGAGAAGATAGGGATTGGGGAAATGGGGAAAAGACTCTGAAATATTTGCAATTTAAAATGAACATGGAAAGGCTTACGGGTTTTGAAGTGTTCTCTTCTCCTTTTGCAGAGCTACCTGTCTGCCCAATGCAAAGCAGCAACAAACAGACCCAGTTATTCTATATATATATATAAATACCCTCCAAACACTTCAAGAATAAAAACCATTTATTTATAATAACTCTTGACTTCTCATTTTTCAAATTAGTTTTTTAAATTTATTATTTCCTTCTTAAGTATTTTAGAAAAATGAAAATGCAAATTGAGTGGCACCTATGTGTGTGTCAATTTGCGTGTACACATGTATAAAAGGGATTCTTCACAATAATCACCCTTCGTGCACAATTTTTTTAATTCCAAAACTACCATTCAAACATTTCAAGAATAACTATCATTTATAATAACTCCTCTAACTTCTATTTTTTAAATTTATTATTTCTTTTTTAAACATTTTAAAAAAATAAAAAATACAAATTGACCAGCACGCAAGTGTCTATCAATTTACTAGTATATGTAAAGGGAATAATTTCTTTTAACTATCTTTTGGTGTTCCTTTTTTTATTTTCTAAAATATTCTTGATGCATAAAAAAGTTATAATCAATAAAAAAAGTTAAAAAAATTAAAATAAATTAAAACATAAAAAATATGGATTGATAAACATACAAGTACCTAACAATTCACTATTTTAAAAACAACGAAAATAAAATAAAGAGTCAACATGCAATTTTGGACTCATTTGAATTTTCCTCTCAAAAAAGATATTTTTAAATGATCTCTTTTAAAATGATATTTTTATAAAAGTAGAAGATGTTTTCCATTTGAATGTAATATTAATTTATGTTTATTATTATAAAAAAAACATCTTCTTTCATGACATAGAAATTTTATAGATGTAGAAGATATTTTTATAGAAGCAGAAGATCTTTATTTACTATCAAACATATTTTTTATGTTATAAAAAACATCTTTTTTCAGTATATAGAAATTTTAGCTTCTCAAAAATTTTTATTTTTTACTTTTTCTAATGATTCTTCTTTTAGTTAAAAAAATTTACCCAAATATACTAAAAAACACAAAAGATCTTTTTTTATCAAAAATATGTCTTCTACTTCTATAAATTATCAATAAAGCATCATCCCAAAGTTTTTTTTTCTACAATTAGTCCCTCAAACAGAAAAGAAAAAAAAGTCACTTGGTCTCTCAAGCTTGCAAATGAGTCCCTGGTTACTTCTCCATCAATGCAGTCAGAACACATAAACAACAATAACCTACTCTAATATTGTTGGTTACAATCTGTTGGCACCAAATTTTACTAAGTGTCAAATCGTCGAATTAGCAATCGTTTGAAGGTTAGTCAAAGGTTTGGCATGGGAAGAACTAACAAAATAGTGGTAAATTGACAAAGCATCTAATTTGTCAGACAACATGTCGAAAAACAAAACAGACCAACTGTGACAAAGCTTGGGTATCTAACTTGGCAGTTCGACATTGACAAAATTCTGTTATTTGACATTTGACAAGTCGAAGTCGAAGTTTGTCATTTGGGACTCAAGATATTTTGAAACCAATTGGAGGCTAAGAGTGATCAATCTTCCTGTTCGAGGTTCGACAAGTCGAAGTAGGTGTTCATCCTTGAAAGACTTGGAAAATTTTTGAAGATGTTAAAGACACTGTCATGATGACTCTAATGCAAGTGTTCATCAATTGGCAGTTACCAGCAGTTACTATCAAAAGCTTAACAAAGACGTGACAAATTGGTGATCAAAGAGCAAATGACAAAGTGAATAACTGGCAAAGCCAAGTGGACAATATCCAGAGACAGCCGTGGACAAATGTCAAAATCTTAGAGATTTAGGTTGTCTATAAATACCAATTCTGTACTTATTGTGAAGGGTTGAAATTTTTACTCAAATACTTACTCTTACACATCTCTAATGACAGAACAGAGTCCTGAGTTCACTGAGTAATTGTTCTTAACCCATTTCCATGCTTTCCTAAGATTAATCTGTCTTTACCTTATATTCTTATTTTCTGTACAATTTCTGCACTTCGTTTACAATTTGTCAATCAATTTACTTTTTGCATTTCTTCTTCTTATTCTTATTTTAAACTGTCAATTTAACATTGCAACCATAATAACACATGAATCACAACACAAATCACATTACATTGCACTCTACATTGCACCCTACAAATCATTCATAAAAATAGTTTGACACTCGATTTCTTTGGTGGAGAACCCAAGAAGAGTAGCTTTTCGCTCCTCGAATCGAGATCTTGAAAAGCAAAGGTTGTCATCAAAACTCTTGAAGTTTGTCGATTTACGCCTGATTTAGAGCAGTTTTGCCTCCTACACAAGGAGTTCGTCAATTATTTGTTGTTGACAAGTAAGTGCTAAAATTTGCCATAAACAAATTGGCACACCCAGTGGGACACACTAGTTGAAAAGAAACATAAACGTGTCAAATAAGAAAAGACAAAGTGCATGCACTTGCATAGTGGCACCATTGTATCAAACATGTCAAGAGCATCATCTTTATTAGAGGATGGATGAAATGATGGAGAAAATAACCCCTCTTATACATTGGAGCTTGTCTTAACTCTAGTTAGTCAGACAAATGAAAGCATACTACAAACAAATGTGAGCACTTTTGTCTCGACAACATGGCCTCCATATAGTCTTCCTCCAGGTTATGTACCCCCGGGGTACATACCTCTACTATCAAGCATGGGAAATCCACCAAATTTGGGGAACTCATCAAATGTTGGTAATAATGGTGTGTATAATAATGTTTATTCACATAATTGATGAAAGTAATGACAAAAACTCCTACAAACACAGTTGATTCAATAGCTGTGTTTTGACAACAAATTGATGAAGTCAGCATGATCTCGTCAATATACTAACTCAACAAATGACAACAGTATTAACACCTTTGATTGAGACAAATAACACAAGATTCAAGCAACTTACTCAACAAATGGGACGTGTGGCTCAGGCTATCAATTTGGATGAAAATCAAAACGATCCCTATGACGAAATCAATAACCCACCTCAAAATGAAAATGACAATGTCGACCTAACTGTCAACCTAGTTCGTTAAGGACAAGATGCTGACAATGAAGTTCAAAGGGTTAGGCAACAAAATGTGGGGAGGGGGGCATCATCATCTTCAGCATCATAATGGGCGCCAAATTCAAAATATTCAACAAAATCAAAACATCACATATGCTGTCGAAACTTTTTGAACAGATTCAGCTTTAATGTTGACTTCGCCAACTAACCCCTATTTGTGTCTGCATTCCCAGACTACATTCAATAGGCCGAAGTGCCTAGAGGTTGAAAGATTTCCAAATCATTGACAAAGTTCTCTGGTGAGAATGAGGAGTCAACTGTCGAGCATATTGCTCGATACACTATAGAAATAGGGGAAATGACGTCAAATGAACACTTGAAAATGCATTTTTTCCCTTCTTCTTTGACAAAAAATGCTTTCACATAGTTTTTGAATTTGAGGCCTAATTCTATTATAGCGTAGGCTTAGTTAGAAAGCAGTTTTCATAATCAGTTTTTTCAAGGTGAAATAAAAGTTAGCCTGACTGATTTATTCACTATTCGACATTTCCTAGGAGAAACTGTCGATGACTACTTAGCTAGATTCAGGAATGCTCGAAACCGTTGCTTTACTCCTATACTAGAATCTAAGGTTGTTAAAATGGCAATAAATGGTCTAGATTATGATATAAGAAAGAAACTTATCAATTTACAGTTCATAAACTTGGGCCAATTGGCAGAAAAAGTGCATCAAATAGAGCAATTAAAAAGAGAAAAGGAAATGATGAAAAAGAAAACACTTCGTCATGAAAAAGTTGCATATGTCGAAGTCAATCAATCCGATGATGAGGTTGAAGATAGTGGTGACGAAGTTAACATGGCCGAATTGAAATCGGGACCAACTTATGTTTGTTAATCCCTAAGACCTACTAAAAATAAAGAAAAATGCCTGCGTAAAAAATTTATTCTTTTGACATTACCAAGGTAGATCAAATATTAGATGTACTTTTAAAAGATAAACAAAGAGTCCTCCCTAAAGGAAGAGAATTCCTTCAATATCAGAATTGAAGAGACAAAAATTTTGTAAGTTTCATCAATCGACTGGACATGCTACTAATAACTGTATTTGTTTCAAGGGTTTGATCCAGAAAACAATTGACGAAGGACGTTTGATGTTCGAAGGAAGAGAGAAAACCATCAAAGTGGACACTTATCCCTTTCAAGTTAATTCAAGTTTTGTCGAGCCGGTTTTTGTCAACATTAATATCAGTAGATTAGAAATGTCAAACCATGAAGCTGAAAAGAAGTTTTCAACGTGAATATAAACCTGATTTCTTCGAAGCTGTCGAGCAAATAATCTACCCAAAAGCCAGGGAAGATCTTTTAACGTTTCTAATCAAGCAAAAGAATAGTAGTCAAGACATTTCTCTCTGTCAGGGGTGCAGCACTGTCTTTGATCCAACTGCAGCTGCAACATATAAGAAGCAGAGGATCGGAAAAATGATTTCTGAAAAGGAAAAGGAAAACCTGGAACTGAAAAGAAAGGTAGCAGGTAAGTTAAAATTTGATTTTGGTCCTTTTGATCCTAAGTTTCTTAAACTTGGAACATGACATGTTAATCAGAAGATGAAAACTATCGTGATGATGGATGGCAAACCCAACAATGTGTTGAGTCAAATTCAAGTTCCTCCAGCCAGAGTTGTTCAAAACCAATAGGTTGAGAACGTCCATATGTTGATGAAGCTTCATCTTTCAAGAAGAAAAGAAGGCCCAGGAGAAAGTATAACCAAGGGCGAATAATGGATTCGAATCCTTATGTTTGAGAAAGAGTCGACAAAAAGAAAAATAAAAATCGAGCAAATTCTCAAGTGAATAAGCCCAGGTCTCCTAATGACAAAGGTTTCATTCTCCTAAGGGATGTTGTACAAGTTCAAAAGCTCAAGCCAACAAATCTTGAGAATCAAGGGCCTAAGGTAACTAAAAAGTATTATATACAGGAGGTGCCAACTGTACACTCAGAGACTGGTCAAAATGATAAGATAGTCCCAAAGAACCACTCATTGTCAAAAGTCGATCAGGGTGACAAAGTGGTGCCAGAATGCCACCCATTGACTAGGGAAGACTTATTGATGAATAACTTTGAAATTGGTTTTGATGATGATTTGCATACCATTTTTAATGCAAATTTGGTTGAGAAGTTTCTATTTTGCCTGCAGAATATGCTGTCGAAGGAGCCTATGTCAGAATGGAAGATGATTGTGAAGATGTTATCATCGGAGATGAATGTGTTTTTGTCTATGAAGATTTCTACAGCGATGGGACCTTTGAAAAACCTAACGAAGTGGTTAAGGTACACCTGAGACCATTGCACATAAAAGCAACAATCGAAGGAAGAATGGTCAATAGGGTGTTAATTGACGGTGGAGCAGTCATCGGTCTAATACTAGAAAGTATGCTGACAACGTTTAGCAAGAATGTCAAAGACTTTGTGAAAACCAATGTTACTGTGACTGACTATAATGGCAAATCCTCTGCTGTCAAAAGTATGTTGGTCTTGAATGTTAAGATTGGCAGCGTCAGTCAAAAGACCATGTTCATCATGGTCCCGTCTAAAGCAAGTTATAACATTCTGCTTGGACACGACTGGATCCATAGAGTCGGAGCAGTACCTTCGACACTGCATCAAAAGCTCATACTTTGGAACCAAGAAGGGGATTGAAAAGGTGGCAGCTGATAACAGTTTTTGCTATGTTGAGCAACTCCATATAGACTTCAAAATTTACAACAAAAAGATCAAGCTGCTGGAAGTCGAAGGTGAATTCAATCCAGAAAAATTGACAAGTGTGTCATTGACAATGAAGGCTTAAAGTTGATACCCACAATCAGGGTCAAAACAGTCCTGGATTTGGATTAATTATGGATTTATCAAGCCAGATGGCTCATTAGTCGGCCTATATGGTCTAACAATTTACATGCACTACTGATGGTGTATTATTGGACTGTATTTATGATTCTGAACCTTTAGGATTTGAAAATACTTCTGTTTTATCTAAATGGTATTCATGGCTCTCTGATATGTCACTCTAGCATTCTTAAGTCCAAAGGGCATGATTACCTATTCATAAGTACCTAAAGCACCAGGACACCTAAATGCTGTCTTTGACACATCTTTTTTAGCGATAAAGAATTGGTTATAGCCAAAATAACCATCCATAAAGCTAAGCATTTCATTGCTTACTGTAGCATCAATTAGCATGTCTGCCACGGGCATGTGATACTCATCTTTTGAGGTTGCGTTATTTAGATCTCTAAAATCTATATATACCTTTAACTTGCCATTCTTTTTCATAACAAGGACAATATTAGAAACCTAATCAACATACCTAGCTGTTCGAATGAATTTTGCCTTAAGCAGCCTCTCGATTTGTTATATTAATTTTGCATAACAATTTTCCTATTATAATTTTAAGATGTTATAAATATAGTTATATCAACATTATTATAAATAGAACTATTTATCTACCTCATTTTCTCTTTTGAAAATACATACATTTTGAAATCTTTGGTGGTCTAACATTATTAAAGAGCAAAGTGGATAAACAATATGAATAGTTAATGCACATAGTAGCTAATATGAATATATGTCTTTACTATCTCAAACATGCACTATATGATTTTATTGTATTTCCGTCCAGCTAATGCACATACATGGCTTCCAATGGTGAATTATGTGAATAGGACAAACATTGGATCAGTATGCAAAGTCTTGTTTTAAAGATGACTAGTTTAAGGAAATTGGGCATCGAGGACAAAGGCATTAAATGAATCTCCTTTCCAAAAACTTGTAAATCTCGTACCTCCATTTACATGGAGCCGTCCAACCTAGCGTGAAGCCTGCAACATGCAGTTAGCTTTAATTCATTAGCAATAGATTATAGACACTAAGGTTATCTGGGTATGTAATTAGCCAAATCTGTACTGCTGTTTAACCAAAGGCTAGTGGATCAACTTGCGTATTTTGGCTTAAGAGAGGGATCCTTGCAAGTGATGCCATTAATTATAGACTAATTAGTGGATTACCTTTGACCTTTATGGGCCTATTTAAGAACTTAAGGTACTACAAAGTTTAAATTACTCCATAACCCGTTAACACCACCATAACCTACTAACCCTATGGAAGGTGACATTGGGACCAACCAACAATTGAATGCACTTATGATTGGGTAGGTATCCACCCTCTTAATTATGGTAGCATTCATGGATGCATGTAACTAACCACTTCATTATTTATTTTGTACCTCCTCAGTACCAATGGTGATGAAGGAGTGCCCATGTGCGAGATGGTTCCACCAAAGGCTAGAAATGAACCTTTACTTGTAAGTTATCATACCAGCCTATCGTATGCTTTCGTTGTATAATGAGTTTCCATTAATAACTCCTCATTTAGTGCATGACAGTACCTTCACACTATGATTGAGTACAGTGGGCATTGACATGATTCGACATATTACAGGGAGTACCAACGATTCTCCAATTGTGGTTCCCTATGAACCTTGAGGCACACCCAGTAATAGAAGGCTTAATCCACCTGGTTCAAGTCAGTTGAAACTAGTATACACACTTTGTTAACAACATTTTCACATTGGCACCTTGTTTGATTGGGCCATTTGACTTCCGTGGTTGGACTTTATTTTAAAGACTATAGAGAACCTTGCTAAATAAAACTACTCAACAGGAACAACAAAAGGAGCTGGGGGCACTTAGGATTAAGATGTTGGAATTGGAGAATGCTACAAAGACAAATGGTCACAAGGACATCACCCTAGCACCATGTACTACTGGCTATGAGGTGCTTGCCATTGTGGATAAGGACAATGTGGGTGCTTTGTCCACTCTGAAGCTCACTCTTACATGTGGCATGTAAGCAGACCCTTTATATTCCTCAGATACTGGGCACAAGACTATTTCTTTGGGGAAAGGTCCTATCACTAACTAAGATACTTGGAGAACCCAAATTTCATCTTCTTCAACTCTTCTACCACCACAATAGTGAGCAATGAGTCAAAATTCGAGTGAGGCAATAGAAGCATAGATTATTTGCTTTGAGAAAAGAGTGGCAAGGGCCATGTTACCCAGTTCTCAGGGAAAATCCTAGACTAAGAGAACCCTCATCCCTGAACGATGCATGTGCACTGAGGCTAACGCACATGGATAGGTTTGGCCTCTCTAGTTAGGCCATAGTTTTCTCATTTATTCTTTGTATAAGGGTTTTGAGGACAACCACTCTAGGGTTGAATGCCTTTTATATTCCATAAAGAGTTTTTAAAATAAGAAATAACAAATTAAACAAGTTAACATATGCAATGCCATACTCGTTCTTTATTTTTGTTAACACAAATTCGATTATACGATCAATATTTTAGGAACTACAAATCTATATTTCCTTTAAATACCATAGTCAAACAATGCCTATATGAAAAGAATAATAATGTTTCAATACCTACAAATAGCTATAAATACCTTAACTTAAATCAGACATTGCATAAGAAAAAAATGTTTCAATACCTATAAATACCATTGGTGACCTGGATCTCCCGAATATTGATGTTGGCTGAGCTAGGGAAATTGTTCAGCAAGGCCACAAAACTGTTGCCATAAGCCTTGCAGTCCAACTACAAACTGGGGTTGACGAAATATCTACCCACAAAATAAATTGTTAAATATCTATCAATCAGTGTAGAAGTAACTACACACTACACTAACTTTACGTATCCTTACCTCGCTCCCATCATTTCTTGTCACTTGATTAATTTCAACAGCTTGCAATTTAGCCACCTCTAGGATTGACAGACCATGGTGTGAATCAACCTATTTAGAGAAGAATTACTACTCAAAAATGAAGAACCAGAAAGATAAACATTGGAACTAACTGTCACTTTTTCAATTTTCCTAATTAACATACAAAAAAATGGGTTGTACCTCATTGGTTGTCGCATCAAGTGGATTTGCTGATTTTTTAAGTGATGAGCCCACATCTTCATAATAACTGTAGCTCTTTCCTTTGGCCTTGCTTGTTGGGCAGTTCCTTTTTGTGTGCCTGATGTTGTCACAATTTAAGCACTGATGCTTCTTCTTAACATTCTTTTCAGAAGGAGCATCCTTTATCTTAACAACCACAGGGTCATCAATTATTTTCTCAAGTAAAGGTTTAAAGGATGTGTCTAACAAACAAGGCTTGTGCTCCAGGTCCTTTGCTGCTTTGGAAATCATATCTCTTGTAGCACAGAACAAGTCAAAATTTCTAGCACCAACATATGACATCTAATTACTGGCAGCACACCCATAACAAAGTAAGAACATTTTTCGATTATCGCCTGCATCATCCACTACACTATCATCATATGACTTTGTATCTTTTGTCCATTGTTTCAAGATCATTCTAGGTGGCAATTCTGGAATGTCTTCATGCTGCATAACATAAACTATATGACCACATGGAATGCCACAAGTGTTCCATAATTGGCATTGGCAATCAAGGGTCTCTAAATTCCTTTCGTATAAAACCTTCTACTTACGTATACCAGAACAAAACTTAATCAGTCTTTATATTGTTGTGGTTCCCATGCTTTCACTTCCAAGAATACGTATAGCAGCAGCCCCCTCTATCTCCTTCTTTACATCCTGAAATATTTTCCTAGTGTACACCTCTGTAGCAGCAAGCTTAATTGATTCTAATGCAATCGTGATCACTGACTTGCTGTATATAGAGTTAAACTCTACAACCACCTCATTATTCCAATACTCCTTAACGGCGCGTTCAAGGTTTTATACAATTTCAAAAATGTTATGTTGACACCTCATGTAACTCTTTATGAAAGAGTTTATCCCCTCACAAAGTGAAGTAGTTCGCATACCAATATAGAATTTTTCATGGAGGTAAGCAGTTGCCCACATGTCCTTTCATAAATTTTCTTCACCCAATTATTATTATTTAGACCAAACTTATCAACCATGGATGTACAACGATCCTCAAATTCTACAGGCTCCTAATCGACAAAAATGCACACACGAAATTCTTCACAAAACCCTTATCCTTTATGTTTGTTGTTGCATTCTTCTGGAGATGCCACACACAAAGCCGATGGGTAGCATCTGTGAAGGGAGCCTTTATTGCATCCTTCATAGCCTCATCGCCATCTGTCATTACCACACCAAGTTGTTGTCCCATTACATCTACAAATTATTCCAACAACCACTTCTATGTATCGGCAATTTCATCTAATAGTAAATCAAAACCAAAAATACAAGTTTGCTTGTAGTGGTTGAAACCTAAAAAAATCACCAGTGGTTTGTTGTACTTGTTCTTTTTGTATGTGGAATCAAATGCAATGACATCCCCAAAATACTCGTAGTCGACTCGACTCATACCATCAGCCCAGAACAAGTTCGTAAGTCTTTCATCATCTGTGGTGGTGAACCTAACAACGATCATTGGATCAACATCAACCTTGCCCTGCAAGTAACTAATTGCGGAATAGGCGTCACTGTCAACTATCTTGGCACGCCTTTGACTATCAACATAATTGTAAAGGTCCTTTTTTGAGAATCCAACACCGGCATAACCCCCAGCTTGACTGGCCATAAAACCCATAATTTGATAGGTTTGTATGCCATATCCATGCATGCTATCTATCTGGGCTTTGTCTGCGTCCGTCAAACGCCGATGATTAGGCATTAAGTGCACATATCTAGGCGGTGTCAAATCATGGTTGTGGGGTACTTCAAAGTTCCTCATTTTCTGACTATGACTCTTCTAGTCAAGATATAGCAGAAGCCTTGCATTGTAGTTTGTCCTAGTCTCCGGTCTATGATCCCTCTTTCTATTAACTCTCATATAGTGTTTTTTCTCTCTCAATCCAGCCCTATTGCACACAAACTTCCTCTCTATCACAATGCCATTGTCATCGTAGCCCAAATCTCTTTTGCGGACACCAAAACCATAACATCTGGCATATCTTACATAGAAGTCATATGCTTTTTCATCACTTTCAAACTCCATTTTCAAAACATCATATGCAGTCAACTCAACTAAAGTCTTAATCTCAGCAGAATCATCATTCGCCCCTACATCAATATCCTTCAACTCAGCCTCTTCAAAATCATCGTCACAACTATCACTATAGGAATCATCACTATAACAAACCTCTACGAATCCGTCAACCTGATCACTGTCCATTCTCTAACCCTTCTTAACTTTGAAGCTGCGTGATAATGAAAAACCCGAAAATAAAAAAAAAATAGACAAAGACAGACAAAATCTATTCCAATCACAATTGATTTCCACTAAAGCTAACATAAAACAGCAAAAAAAAAAAATCAACAAAATATTATTCCCATTCCCTCCACAAAAAGATTGAAAAACATAAATCGGTGAGGGACCTTATTACCACGCTTTGGAGAAAACCACAAAAGGGATCTAATGCACTATTGTGTGGGAATTAGATAAAATGAAATGTTTACTCAAGAACCCTTAACAGAAAATCATACAAAACAGAACAATAATAAAATAAAAATATGAGCTAAACAGCACGGATTGTCAAACAAATTGAATAAAAAAAATACTTAGAGATGGTAACCACAAGGGAAGGGTGCCAATGAAGATATGCAATTTCCAACTATTGAAGTGGCAATTGAGGAAGGGAAAAGGGAGATGTCGAAGCCTAGGTGGGGTAGATGGCATTGGGTGGAAGGGAAGAGGGAGGCTTTGGGCCGAGAGGATTAGGGTTAGGGGAGAGTAAGAACCAGTGGGAGAAAGACTTTTGACGGGAGAGTTAATTAGAGATAGAGGAAGGTTTCGTACTCTGATGCTAATGACCTTCACATTGCATATGGTATTAGAGGTTGACTTGCCAAATAATGAACAACAGTCCCGTGAAAGGGAATCTGACAACAGCTTAACCGCCGATGATGTAGATCTCAAAGACTAGAGGTACGTGATGGCTAAGGTGGTGTTGTTTGGATTGGGTAGAAGGGAAAATGGAGGCTTTGAGCCGAGAGGGTTGGGGTTAGAGGACAACCAGACCTAGAGGGAGAGATGGCTTTGACGAGAGAGTCAGGGATAGAGAAGGCTATGACAAGGGAAGTGGGTATGCTGTGTTGAAAGGTTCAAATTCGAAAAGACGATTTTGGACAAGGAGAGGTTAAGTCTAAAACACAGTTTCCTTTGCTAATCATAACACGGGAAGCATTTAGAGGCATCATCTAAGAGGACACATGTTCTTATCAGAGATAGTCATGTAAGTGCTTTACCATTCCTTATTTTATACAGTGGCCACCCTAGAATGCACCTACTTGTAATTAGTGTTTTACCCTTTATATTCCATGTTTTTGCTTTAAAAAGATTCTTGATCTTCTACTTACTCACTTGTCAATGATTCTTTTATTGAAAGGGAAGATATACAGGATTACACTGCCATTGGTCAACTCTCTTAGAGTTTAAGCTATTAGTTGAACATTCATGAATGATTTTGTATGCACCTATTTTATATGAAAACACTTTTTTATATAACAATAACACTTCTTGAATAGGTATAAGGGTGCATTTATTTCATATTTTGAAAAAAGTGATTTTGAAATTTAAACTTTATATTCAATTGAAATATGCAAAAAAGTGATTTTTTTTGTAGTGATTTTGGAGTTTTAGAATCCCAAATAGACGCATTCTAAATTGTTCAAATAAGATTCTTAAAAAAACATAATAGAAAATACTCAGTTTTATAATCTTTTTTCTAAAGCTAATAGGAGTTGCTTTTGATTAAAGAACTTTTTCAAAAAACCAACTTTGAGTATTGTCTTAAAAAGTGTTTTTAATTATTGGTCAAAAAACTTTAATCCAAATGCAAGAGACCTTTGAGCTTAAGTAAGCAATATTGGCCAGTTTTTGGCTTGTACTGAATGAATTTCAACATTTTACTAGAGGAACAAAAGCAACAAGGATTGTACTCCTGACCATGTAGCCAAAGCAACTTTGATATCATGTCTAATACTAACTATCTGATAAACTTAGGCTATCCGATTAAGACTTATGAATGGTTTTATTTCAACAAAATAAATCACACAATATTCTTTCTAAATTCTAACCCTATTCCTTTGACATTATATTTTCTATCTCCCTATCCCTATCAGTCTATGCTACTATGTACCAATCCTAGTCTCGCAAACCCACTTTCATTTCCTCTGGCCTTTAGACTTCAAAAGCAATGATAACACTAGGAAGAGTGACATCATTAGCCAAATGCAGTAGTTTTGTCTGTCGAAATCACCAGCAACCTTTCATAAGGTCAAAGTTGAGGTCTGTTGACCACCAGTTCACCGCAAGTTGCAATAGCCCCAATACTGTCCATTCATTATCAACCACAGCAAATCGCTACTAGGAAAATACTAGTAGTCGTGTCATCATGCAGGCAAGTCTTGTTCCTTTGTAGTATTGTCTCTGAATCTTTATTTAAGAAGCCTATTAGTCTATTTAGACAAGGCTATGAACTCTTAAGGGAGCCTACTAAAATTGCACGGTTCCTCGAAAGTGACTACTGATAAGGAATGGAGGGTATCAAATAAGCTTTTAAATAGGCTCATAGGCTAGGCGAAGCTTTTAAAAAGACTAGGCAGAACTTACAAAAAAGCATATATTAGCTATTAAGACAGGTTCAAGCTGCAAGTTTACAATGTAGGCCTGCTTGTTTAAGCCAAAGGCTAGCCTAGCCTAGGCTAGCCTAGCCTGGCCTAGCCTACTTTCATCCCTAATTCCAGGCATATCTACTAAAACCCAGGAAAATAGTAAGCATATTGTTTGAAAAGTTCAACAAGTCACACCTTCAGATCTTCAAGCAAGTTAGACCCTATCATCAAGTATCCATTGCCTCTATAAGAGACTTTGAACTTTTCCAATTTCCCTTCCAATTATTGCCTTGGTTCTTGAAAATCTTCTCTAGGGTTAAGCTTGGTCCAGTTTACATCTAAGCATCCCAGGATATCTTTCCTCTTCTTCCAAGGGAAAACTAGAAATGGCTGCTGCTTCTGGATTTTAAGACAATCCACATAATATTATCTTGCTTCCCTTTGATTGACACAAACCACATTGACTCTCGTAAGGGGAACTTCATGGTCAAGTGGGGAGTTGAAACAATGGCCCCTAACCTATTAATGGAAGGGCGACATATTATGTTGTATGTGTTTATTGATGATGAGATACTTTACTGGTATGGTGTTGATCTGTCAAAGATCATAAATAGCTCTACATATCCTTTAGGCATAACTTGTTCCCTGGTAAATCCCACAAGGCAACCATGAGGAGAAGAGACACTCTCTTAGGGTAGGCCTAGCTTTGTAAAAGCCTCTATGAAAATTATATCAGTAAAGCTTCCTTGGTCTATCAAGACGCATTTTACCTTAAAATTGGCCACAATTATTGGATCATCATGATTGGGTTTTGCCACCTAAAAACATTTTGTAGTCAAAGTAATAGGGATATTGGGATCTTTCGCCTGGGAATAGTCTACCTAATACTCATCACAGTCTGAAAAAATCAAAAGTGGTAGCCCTTAGCTGACTCTAGGGCTCAACGGCTAGCAAACCTTCCAACGATGGTGTCGATTACCCCCCGATAATCAGCTCAAGAATTTGGTCGGGTGTCTTTACCCTAGAAATGCCTAGTTAGTCACGTTTTGGCATAGAGCGAGGCCCCTTTCCCCTCAAGTAATGTGGAAGATATCTAGCCAATCTACCACTCCTGGCTAGGGTCTCAAAGGGGTCTTTAAGAGTTTGACTTTCCTCTATGGTATGTCCAAAGGCTTAGTGATAGTCACATATCTTGCGCCAATCAATGTAATGTAGCTAGTACCTTGGTGCTAGCTTAGGGAAGAGAAACAATTCCGATGCTACATATATCTCAAAGTATAACGTCTTTAGGAGCATTAAAATGAGCATAATTGGTGTAAGTAGGCTATGGAACTTGATTCTCAAAATATCTTTCCCTATTCGACTGTCAAAGAACTGGGTCTCTAGGGTGCCTTTCTCAGGGCTGATACCGTACTTGCTCCCTAATCACCAGCGGTGCTTGAAGGCTACTTCTAAGGTCATCTTTATTCCGCTTTTGGTTTTCTGCCCTTTCTTTTGCTCAAATGTATCTTGACGCTCTAAAGCTGATCCAAACTATAGACCAAATCAATGTTTGGAGATTCAGCCTACAAAGGCATACATGGAAATTTTTTTATCTAAATCCTTAATCTAGGTAGTTTCCTTATTAAATCGACATATAAAGTCTTACAAAGGTTCAGTACCACCCTAGGCTAAGCCATATAAGCTTTCAACTATCTTTTGATGAGCTCTACATGCAGTAAAATGGTTTAGAAAATGATTGAAAAGCTCCCCAAAAGTTGTGATGGATCTTGGTAGGAGAGATGTAAACCATAGTTGAACTGCATCTATTAGTGTCGAAGAAAATGCCTTGCAATAAAGAGCATCAGAATATATATTTACCAATATAGCATTTTTGAAAGTATCAATGTGGGTCTGGAGTTCGGATGATCCATTGTAGGGGCAGAGATGGGTCAAAGGTCGATAAGATGATGGAACATGCTCAGTCATTATAAACCCGATGAATGGATGACCAAAATGGCATGTCAATGTTTCGGTGTTTGAGGTGTAGTAGTTATTCGATCAGGTTGTTCCCTAGGACAGATGGTTTGAATAAGACAACTAAGATTGGGTATAAGAAAGATCATCCTAGGATTCATCATGATGATCATTGGGGCATCGGTTATTCATGTTGTTTATTTGTTACTGCATGTCAGAGAAGGATTTTAGAATTTGTTCAACAAAGGGTAGGGGAGTGTCATTATCATTTGGTTAGGCGGTGTTGTAGGGTTAGGTTGATCTAATGTTGGTCTAATGAGTATTTTCATTGTTGGTATATATTTCCTTTACTGCACGCGTTGACCATCAATAAAAGCGAAAAGCATACAGCTCTAGGAGTTTCAAATAGATGGTGCCAAAATGTTGTTATCCTGCTCAAGGTAGTCAATAGGTCAGTGTTTGGGCTTAGAATGATCTACCTTCTTCTTAATGATCAGGTATTACTAGTCAGAGCCTTGATAGAGAAACTGTTATAGGTCATGAATGCACATAATATTTTAGTATTGAAAGATTGGTTGGATTAGGGGCAAAATATTAGGGCTCTGTAGTTGTGTTGGTGGCCAGGTTAGTCCGATGCTCCTTGGGTCGAGCAATATGGGTTGAGGACATCCAAGTGAAATTCCGGATTTAAAGGTGGGCTGGGTTTGTACTGACTAGTCCACAAAGTTTATTTGATTTATATATGCATTTTTTTCATATGATTTTATAAGCATATTTTTGTTATTTTTAATGCACTATTAGTCTTAATTTTTTTTTGTTTGTGCCGAAGACTAGTAGTATTATTTGTTCACATTCCTAGTTTATTCTTTTAAAATGGTCATAAAAATTCAGTGTCCAAATTGAATCTATGAACATAGAATTGTTGTAGTATAAGAGCCCATTTTTTTCTCCTAAAAGTTAAAATTTGAATTGAATATAATATTATGTGCCATGAATTGTCTTTCAATACTGAAGATTTTGGCAACATTTCCTACAATACATGATTTGGTAAGACTTTACTGTTCTTGATATTCTCGAGATGATATCATGGAACCTTGAAATTTTCCTTCCAGATAAATACAAACAACATAGTCACCATCTTTTAAGCAACGAGATTTCTAGTCACCTCTTCAGTAGTTTAGATTCTAAGAAATCCCTGCAAATTCCTATAGTTTTGGTTATACTCGGTACTTGGCTCCTTCATTCCCTGCTACAATTAATCAAGTTCTTTATGCTAAAATGTCTTTTGAGGCTAGTAAGAAATTTTTCCAACTTTTTACCTTTCATAGTTTATTATGGTTTTGTTCTTCCCTAACTTGGGAAGTGTTTTATCATTGGAATTTAGTCTAGATTAAGACAAAATGTGCAAATTTTTTTTTTTGGTAGTGTATAAACACGATGTTTGTCACCTACTCAAATAGTTTAATTTGGTATGTGCTCTTCAAGAATTAGCCTTTCCAAAGATACATGGATGCAATAAAATAATGCTCTATTTCATTTTTGGCTTATTGGTATACAATTTTTGCTCTATTGTTGAAGTCATTAATCCTTTGGGGTTTTGTTTTGGTCATGCATTTATTTAATGTTGAAAAGGTTAATTTTTTTTCAATCATAAAATTGTGTTATGTGAATTATTGATGTCGTTGCCATGAAACTTTTACTTGATTTTTTTAATAGTTAAGTGTGCACATGTGGCCTTATTTATTTGTTTGTTGTATGTATAGGACACTGAATATTGAATTTATGGAGAAACCAATTAAACTGGTAATAATTGATGATGCCGATTTGGAAAAGTCTTGTAGCCCTCCATCTTTTGGATTTTATTTTGTTTGACACATGCACTACCTAAATTGAGACAAAAATTGATATGTTCAAATTTCATTGAATTTGAAAAACACATTAGCTTGATAAGATTAGAACATTATTGTTTAAATTTTTAAGATATACTAAATCCTTTTTATCTTTATCATGCATCCCTTCTCGTCTTAGAAGAGAATTTTTTTATTTGTCAATCCCATGTGGGTTATATTTGATAAGGACATAGAGAAAAAATTTGGGAGTTGAAATGGTCCCCAAGAAAAGGCATACAATGTCACATTGACGAGGGTTTATATGACTATTGTGTAAAAAACAACCTATGTGAAGGTGATGAAATTAGTTTTATGTTTAATCAATTTGATATTCATTCAACATATCCATTACAAGGAGAAAAAGATTAGCTGTAAGCTTTTTTCCTTCTCTCAACATATTAATTTTTATTAGGTTGATGGTTTTAAATAAATTTCTTTGATTGTGATTAATAATAATAATAATAATAATAATATTATTATTATTATTATTATTATTATTTTGCATCTCATTTTATTATGAAGCAATGAATGCTAAGACAATGATGGAATCAAACAATGAGGCATGTATAGCCAATTGATTTCTTCCCTTCGATTGTTTTCTATGAGCTGATCTTGTCTAAATATTGAATTTGTTGGTAGGATCATGTTGTCAAGAGCAAATGCTTGATTTGAATTTTTTGTGTCTACTATTTTGCACATATTATGCTACCCGTTTAAGTTCCAGATTGTTTCTCTTAAGTGAATTTTGTTGTAAGTCATTTTAATTTATGAATTAAATTAGAGTATGACCTATATACATAGTTAAAAGACTCGCCTCGGAGATTGACCCGGTCAGGGCACTAAGTCATTGGATCACTGGTTCATCCAATAGTTCACTGGTTTAATCGGTTGAACCAGCTATAATTTAATCAATTTATAAAAATATATAATATATATATTCTTTGTACATAATAGAACAAAGTTGAAGTTTGGTTCAATGGTTGGGGGGTTACCACACAAGCGGGTATGAGTTTGAATCTCCTTAAAGATACTTTTGAAAAAAAATTCCTTAAAGCAACAAAGCATGTAATATATATATATATATATATATTTCATGACACACTATATAATGATAGTGCAATTGGCTTAGTGGTTGGAGCACGGTCCCTTCTCCATGGAGAGTTGGGTTCGACTCTCCAAAGTGTAATTTTGGATTTTCATTCCAAAATTCACCAAGCACATGCACAACACGCGCAGGTCACTCACGGTTTGTTGGCCAATTCGATGCTCGCTCGTTGGTCTGCTCGTCGGTCAACTCCAAGTTTGACCGGTTCGATGCTTGTCCGGTCTAATAAAAGAACCGAACCAAATCAGTGTCCGGTTCTTATAACTATGTCTGTATATATTAGAACTATGTTGCTCTTCAAAAACTAAGAATCGACAAACTTGAATTTTATAGTATTCTGATATGCTTTTTCTAATATATTGAATTGCTTGGACTATGTACTCACCAATTAATATTAAGGAACAAGTCAATGGTTGTTGGTACTTTTTTGAGTTTTATGTTTTTGTGGGCATTATATTTGGCTTTTTCAGTATTTATCTTTATTTTGATTGAATGTAGTATAAAATTGTTGTTTCTTGTGGGGCTATTTTTTATGGGAGGAAATTTCAAAGCTAATTGATAAAACTATATCAACGACTATGAAAGATGACAGACATTAGTAAACAGATGGACAAAATGTAAGGTGTAGTAAGAAATTTTAAGTGGGAAATTATTTTGTTGAATTATAATTACAAGCTGCCATGTGACAGTTATAGATAGTCCTAATAGATTTTTTATCACTCTAATTGTTGTTCTTGTTTGGTCTGGATTGTGGTTATGTATTCGTTTTTGGTCAAAGACAACGGTTGTGTTTGGAATTGGAAAAGAGGACTTGGGGTGTTTATTAGTGCTCTGGTTGCATGGAAGCCCAAATAGGTGTGAGCGAAATATGTGAAAAATGTTATTGTAGACTTCGACCAAAACACTGTGATTGGAGACCCAAAAAGAGTGTTTTTTTTTTTAATAAAGGAACTGTACGGTTTCAACCAGTAGGTTATACGGGCCAGGTCGATAGGAATTTTTTTTTTAGCTATGCTTTTTCACAACCGAACCTATCATTGTAGGTCCAGTCAGGTGGGTTGCTACTTATTTTGACGGTTCTACTTATTGTACTACATTATCGTGCCAATTGTCTCTCAACTCAGACTTGATTTGGTATTAATGTCAATTTTTTTTTGGTTCACAACCAAGGGTATTTATCTTCGATTACAATGACTAATCCTGTGTTGGCTTGTAAGCACCTCAAAGGGGGGACAACTGACCCAGAGATTTAAGGTTTCTTCATACCCAAAATCAAGAATCGAACCTCTGACATTTGATTAAGGGTGAACAAGTCCCAATCACTCGACCACACCCCTGAGTTATTAATGTCGATTTTTGACCACCGCTAAACTCTCTGGACTTTAGACTTTAGAAAAAAATAAAACTCTCTGGGCTCTTAAAAAACTACTCTTAAAAAATTATAATCATATTTATTAAAGAAGATAATTTCTATATTTATTATTATTAATTAAAACAATATCATGTTAATTTTTTGAATTTCATATAACAGGAGCCAGCTATCCATCGTGTGCTTTTGGATAGGATATTTTAAGCAAAAGTCATTTATTTATTTTTCTTAAGATACATTGTTATAAGTTTTGCCAATCAAAAAAAAAAAGAAGTGATAAGTTTTGTTGAAAAATAAAAAGGAAACGAGTTTTAAAGAGTAATGAGCAATTTCTTCTGATAAAGTGCATAACTTTTCTATAAACTTATTTTGGTTCATTAGTGTTTTTTGTTTCTCAAATATCCAAGCTGAATAATCTCAAAAAAAAAAAAAGGGCTTATGGTTGCTCCGTAGAGCGCTGCCAAACTCGCCATCAGGGGTAGAGGTTGCTCTCACCTTTCAGCCACTGTGCCTGTGCGTGACTCAGCCGCAGACCACAATCTCCTTCTCTTTCCCTTGCCCTCTATCCCGCACAAAGGTTGGTGCTCACACATGGAATGATTATTGATTTTCTCTTCATATCTTGTTTCCCAGAGAGAAGAGAGAGAGAGAGAGAGGCAGAAAAAGTGTTGCTATTTCTCAAGGCTTTTGTTTGATATGGTTAATTTCTGGGGCTACTCTATTCTTGTGCTCCCGTGTAGCTGTGTGCTGCTATAACCTGTATTCTGTTAATGAAACTGATCACAGAGGCATGAAGTCTTTCAAGCTATAAGCTGTAGTGTTCTGGGTATAAATTAGATTTGATAAGGTTATAGTTTAGAGAAAAGTGGTAATATTTTGGAGGTGATGATGATGTGACTGATGAATCCAGAGTATGGCTTATAATACTTGTTTATTCTCTCTAGTCAAGCATGCATTACTCTTCGCAAATTAAAGCATCTATGCAGGGAATGTGTTACTTCTGCACAGTGCTCATTAGCTGTTTGTTAAAATGCTTCAATTGATTTAGTGGGCTGTAGTACTTTTTGTTTGTTCAAGTTTACTTCTTTTTTTTTTATTAATTTTGCTGATGAGTTCTAAGCCAGGATAAATTTAATAATCCTGAACTTTTTAGTAATATAAGAAAGTACTACTGCAATAAGAAATTCAGGGAGAGGACGGGGCAGTGAATGTGGCAATATGTGAGTAAATGGGGTGGGGAGGGGTAATGAAAAATCTGCCCCATTACCATCTCCAATTTGCTAAACCCTTGGTGTTGTGACAGTGAAAAGTGTTGAGAATCAGAAAGAATGGGAACGAAGAAGAGTGAGAGAGCTGGCAAACAAGTGATGGAAAACAAGAAGAATGAGAAGAAGGATGTTGGCAATGCAACCAACCATGAAACCAAAGGAAAAGACAACGTTTTTGCTTCTTGCTCCTTCTCCAGCCTTGGCCTCCACCCTACCTTATGCAATGAATTGCATGGTATTTCAACTTTCTTGCTCTCTTTTTTTTTTTTTTTCCCTAAATTTTTAGGTTCCAAATGCTCCATAAGCAAGCCTGCACAGCATTCAGCTCATGGGCAAGCCACAATTTTCCAAATTTTTAATCCTTTTTTATTGTTTTTATTTGTTTATGGTCCTTTGAAAGTGGAATAGTTTTATCCTTTTTTTCCTTCTGTTGATAGAAAGATTGGGATTCGAAGTTCCAACACTGGTGCAAGCTCAAGCCATTCCTGTTATTCTCTCTGGTCACCATGCGTATCCTTTTTTTGGTTTTTTCAAATCACTGAGGATGTTCCCTTCGAATCTTTTCTACCCTTCATGCTATATCCTTTTTTTCTGGTTTCTTTAATGAGAAAATTTTAGACTCGTTAATGCTGCCACGGGCACGGGGAAGACAATTGCATACTTAGCTCCAATTATTCACCACTTGCAGAATTATGATACTCGAATCCAACGCTCTGATGGAACATTTGGTGAGTGTGTTTTTCATATTAAAATCTTATTAAGTCCATCCATTGTGTAACTACATTTTTCACAATTGCACCTATTCATTCAGCTTCTCACTTCTGCTATTTGACACAGATTACACTTTTATATGCTTGTTGCCATCTATCTTGTTGTATTACTTTGGATTTGAACGTAGTGTTATAACATGATGGAAGTAATGCTTTCAATGGGAAAAGATGAACATAAAAATTCGTGCTTAATTTTTTTAAATTTCATTCAATGTCAATTCATTTCACGTTTCCTTACAAAGATATTGAGTTCATCTTGTTTTGAGGAAAAGAGATGTGAAGTTTAATGTTAATGCATCATCAGAAAGATATGTTAAATTGTTTTCATGAAAATGTTGTACTAACTCCTCTTTTTTCTTGCTTTGTAACATCAAGAAATATGACATTTCTTTCTTGTCATGATAAGTTTATTCCAAATTGATCACAAATTTAATTGATTTATTGGAAATAGCGTTGGTTCTTGTACCAACGCGTGAGCTATGTTTGCAGGTTTATGAAATTCTTCAGAAGCTATTGCATCGGTTTCATTGGATTGTTCCAGGGTACATTATGGGTGGTGAAAATAGATCAAAGGAGAAAGCCAGGCTACGGAAAGGTAGAAATTGTGTATATTCATCAATAACATTCCTCTTATCTCTTCATCCTGGAAGTTTTCTCTTGTTTAGTTCAACAATCCAATCATCAAACCGATGGGAACATCGTTATGCAAGGAAAGAAAAGCTGTATCATGATGGAAAACATTGTTTGCTATGTGCTTGATCTTCTCTGAAGATTGAAGTAGGACATTCATTATACCTGTTCAAATTTGTAACATTTGCGGTTCCTATTTTAGGCATATCAATTCTCATAGCAACTCCTGGGCGCCTTTTAGATCACTTGAAGAATACGTCGTCTTTCTTGTACTCAAATTTGCGCTGGGTAATATTTGATGAAGCTGATCGGTATGGTTTCCTTCTATTGCTGCAATAGAGATTACCATATGTTAGCATAGTTGATGTGGTACTGATTCTGAAGATGTAATATTTTCTTTGCTATATTTTCTCATGGATGACTTACCCAGATGTATGATTTTTGGCAGGATTTTGGAATTAGGATTTGGGAAAGATATACAAGAAATACTTGATCTTTTAGGTTCAAAGAAAACAGGATATAACCAGGAGAATGCAGTTCCAAGAAACTCTAAAATTCAAAGACAGAATTTGCTTTTGTCTGCCACCTTAAACGAGAAAGTGAACCACCTTGCTAAAATGAGTCTCGACAATCCTGTGATGATTGGTCTTGAAGGTAAAACAATAGAACCAGTTTCAACAATTGAAAGCTTTGATCCTCCAGAATCTGATGGAGACGATGTAGACAAGTATTCTAATAAAATACCGATAGTTGGAGATTATAAAGTCCCTACACAGTTGATTCAGAGATATGTGAAAGGTATGTTATAATTACAAATTAGAGGTTTTTTGTTTCTTGTTTTTTATTCAATAAGCTTTCTAAGTTAATATTCTTATGACCTGATTACCCAATTTGATCAACATGCAGTGCCTTGTGCTTCACGGCTTCCTGTACTTCTTTCAATTCTAAAGCATCTGTTTGAAAGGGAAACTTCACAAAAGGTCAGGATTCACTTTATCTTCAGCCCCTTTCCTTGCCTCTATTCATTGAATTTATTTTATGGGTCTTTTGAAATAGAAGATTTCTCACTCTACACAGTCCTGTCTTTTGTTTTCAGTAGTAGTCTTTCTTATTGTTGGAATATTGGAACTAGCAGTCATTTAAATAGAGTAGTGGCATAGAAAATAGCTCAAGTCAATTAATTTAGTCTTATAGGAGTCGTAGTTATGATATCTCATATATATATATCCCTTTATGTTGAATGAAATGATTAAGCAATTCAGCCAACTTCTGGTCTCTTTACTTTCAAGTCTTATCAATTGGTGAATAATGAAATAACCTTGAATGGTTTGATATTTTTGGGGTAATTTTGTTGTAGTGTGGATATGCCATGAAAAGTTTTACTTACCACATGAAAATCATATTAGTTTGGTTATGGGACTGGAACTTACACAGTGTGCATGAGGCAACTATATTTTCCCCTTCCATAACAAAGCTATTGCTATTCAAATATTTTACCTCACAATTCACATCATTCACCTATTGATTCCACAGGTTGTGGTATTCTTTTCAACATGTGATGCGGTAGACTTTCACTATTCGCTTTTAAGAGAATTCCACTTCTCAGCCTATCTTCAAACAGAAGAAGGGGCCAGACAGATGTTTCTTGGATGCAAAACTTTACGGTTGCATGGTAATATGGAACAGGAGGACCGGAGAACCACTTTTCAGGCCTTTAAAACTGAAAATTCTGCTTTGCTTTTATCCACTGATGTTTCTGCTAGAGGCCTGGATTTTCCAAAGGTTCGATGCATCATACAATATGATTCTCCTGGGGAAGCTAGTGAATATGTGCATAGGTATATACCTATTTGTTTGTTTTGGCTTCTTTTTTTGTGTTTTCTTTCCATTTTATTGGGATGGGTGGGTTGGAGGTATTTGTTTTCATTAATTCTCTACTTGTTCTCTTGTTTCTACTTAAATAGACATGCATGGAGCAGTTTATATGGACCTTATGACTGATATTTTTCAAATAATAATAATAATAATAATTTTCATCTATTGGATTTAGTAAAGTATTATCGATGTTGATAAAAGAGAATGTTGTTACGCGTAAATATTAAATTATCGTTTAAGATAATATATGCATGTCTAAACATTTATACATAGCATTTAATTCAGAAGTAAGCATCAATATCAATATTCTACCGAAGTTGGAATTTAATAAATCATGATGTCCGTAATGGTCAGGAGATCAAAATATAAAATGTGATGCAAATACAAATCTAAATTAGATCATGGTTTAATGCCAAAAATTGAATCAGATAATTTCCATGGATATCATCGCTGATTTACTTGGTGCATTCTATTTTTTATACTTCATGGTTTTTATTCAGGTGTGTGATTTAGTGCCTGTGCCTCTTAAGCATCATTAGGAACTTTGGCTTCTTTTCCCCTATTCCATCAGGATTATAACATCAATTAATATTGTGAATAGCTAAATGATCGCCGTATCATTGTATCATAGTTGGCTATTAGAAATAGCCTAGAAAGGGCTCACTTTAAAAAATGACAATTTAAAGTCTTGCTTGTATTACTTCTAAGCAACCTCTCACATGCTTTATCTCAAAACAGTTGTGATGAAAGGGAAAACATTGTCCTATTTCTAGAAGTGTAGATGTATTGGATTTTAAGATTGCAAGGGTGATTTTAACAACCAGAGTAAGTGAAGCTTGTTTCGTAGATAGCTCATCTTATAGATTCAGAAGCATTTTCCCAGGTCTTCATTATGAGAAGTTATAGTCTTAAAATATGCTTTTATTTCTGATCCATCATGAATTCACGATGCAGAGTTGGTAGGACTGCTCGTCTGGGTGAAAGAGGAGAGTCATTGTTATTTCTGCAACCAATTGAAATAGACTATTTACAGGACTTGGAGAAACATGGTGTCTCACTAGCAGAGTATCCTCTCCCCAAAGTGTTGGATAATTTCCCACTATATGGACAGAAGAACCACATGAAGAAGTTCACTTTCATAGACTCGCATCCCTGGGTACTTTGTCTCCAGAAGGCACTTGAATCCTTCATTATGTCCAAGGTGATCCTCATTGATGAACTTCCTGAATTCTGTATTTGTGCTGATACTCTCTGTCTTATCTAATTGAATAATCTTTGAGAAAGATGTATTTTGACATTTTAATCCTATTTTGATTTGGAATACATGTCATCAAAATTTTAACTCTGGAATCATTATCATTGGATTTGCCTTAGAGTTCAAAATATTTTATAACAACAAATAACGAACCACTGACAATAAAAATTAAAATGCCAGATAGATTTGCCCCTGGTGCTATGTTTGGAAATGTTTTAGTGGAGGGGAAGAGAGGTTGTGGAAGGAAAGGGGACAATGTTGCCAAAATCACATCAGCTCGTATGATATCACATAGTTCTAGTATTTCTTGCTAGGCTGTTTGATCCAACCACAGCCACTGACTTTATTTGGTGGGATCAACAAGCAAACTTGTAGAAATGGTGGATTGGACGATCCCCCCATGCTAGATGAGTCACCATTTCTGGTGGCTAATTATGGGGAAAAATCCAGCCCCACCCTTACAATTTAGACAATACTAATTGCAAACTTCTCTTCAGCTATTTCCCCATCTTTATGTTTGCCCACAATCTCTGCATGGGTGTTGTTTTTCCCCCTTCTATCTGCATTTGTGCTGCATTTGAGTTGTTATTGTTGCTGCTCTGGGTGGTTGGGTGCTGGTGTTAGTTGCTTTGGATGGTTAGGTGCTCCCTATGTTGCTCGTGTGAGATGTGTGCAACCTTGGGTAAATTTTCAACTTGTGCGTGGCTAGTGTTGAGGTGGGTGTAGTTTGTCTCTGGCAAAGCACCTATCTATTTTGGGTTCTTTCTTTTTAAGTATTTTAGTTGTGTCTTTCTGTTTTATGGTTCTTTATAATCTCTTTTGTCTTTTATATTATAAATTTTAACTTTAACCGGAGATATAAACTTCTTGTATACAATGAACTGAAGTATAATTAAATGTTAGTCCTAATCTTAAGATTATTTAATTTGTTTATGCTATTAGATAGGATAGGTTTAGGAACGAATGCAATAGAGAGAGTAATGGTATCACCAATTGTGGAAAAGATGGTAAAATCTCGCCTTGGGTGGTTTGTGTATGTGTGGAGAAGGCTTGTAGAGGCCCCAAAAAGGAGAATAGATCAGATGAGGAGTAGTCTCATAACTAGAAAAAGAGGAGGATCAAGGAAAACAATAGGTGAAATTATTAGAAAAAGAGATCCAGATTTTAATGGGTTAAATGTGAACATGATTTATGAAAAAATGCTATAGTCTTTTGATTTATGTAGCTACTGATGCGGCAGGGCTTAGTTGGTGTTATTTATGCTATTTTATATGTTTATGCATATGATTGAATATATTTTTATATTTTAAGATTTTATTGTCTGTGTTGCGATTTACCATCTTACATGTTTATCTTCCCCATTAATCTACTAATTAAAGTCACTAGAAGAAAGACCTAATACAACTGAAGGACCAAACATAAAGGAAAAAACTGCTTTAGTCTAAATGATTTTACTAAACATTTGGTTTTTGATAAAGATCAATCACTTTGTTGATTTAGGGAGCCAACCCCACTTGTGGTCTTCGGTTATTATTGTACATATTAGTCTTACGTAAATTTGTATATATTGATTATTTGAGTTTGGTAACATGCTACTTGTACCAGTCATTGTTTCTCCTGGTTTTACATCTGTTAAGCTATCTTTTGAGATGAAGTTAGATCCACTCAATTCAAATGTTGTATCAAAGCTTATCCTATGCTTGATGTTCGGCCATTCACAGATGTCGAGTTCTGGAAACTTCATGCTCTAGATGTTTGGTTTTGTTAAGGGGTGTGCTAAGCCCCTCGTTGTCTAGACATATGGCAAAAGTTCCTTTATATTGTATCAATGCATAGTTATATTAGCCAACCAACTTGTAGCGCAATTTGCAGCAAACCTAGTTTTTAAGACTTGGGTGTGAGATGATGAGGTTAGATGTGTGATCCTTCACTATGCCACTTTCCTAGCTCCTCTATCAAGGTGTTTACACATCCAGCATATCAAAGGAAAGATTAAATTAAGGCTAACAACAGGTTTATCTTAGGAACTTTGACCATAAAAAAGTTATACTCTAGACTGATATCAAGCAGTCGAAGACCAATTCTGTCAAAATAATTCTATATCTAATAGTGGAGAGGAATGGTGATTTTCCAATGTATCGTAATCCTTATCCTTGCAACAATGCTTATTCTTAATTTTCTCAGTCCAGCGTGCACTCTATCACAGAATGTTTGGGCATTCTGCATGACAATACTCTTACCCTTTGTTTTCAATTTTGGTGGCTGGTTTATTCCTTATGATTTCCCTAACAATTTTGTTTTTCAAATGTGATTCTGTAAGGGATCTTAGGTTCTTTTGTGTATCATAAACTAATTGTTGCCTTGTCCTTTGCAGCCCAAGATTGATGAACTTGCCAGGAAGGGATTTTGCTCTTGGGTTCGTGCATACGCCGCCCATCGTGGCGAGCTGAAAAGAATATTTATGATCAAGAAACTTCACTTAGGCCACGTAGCAAAAAGCTTTGCATTGAAACAACAACCCTCCTTGGTTGGGCAGTCCTTCCAAAAGCAAGCTAAGAAGAGAAAGAGATATGAGAAGAAAAGCGGGCTGTCGAAAAAGAGAAAAGTTTCCAGTGTGACGTAATGCAGACCACGAAAATCGCAGATGATGCGAGTTTGGGGAAGCAAATGATAATGATAAGTGATGACAATGGATGGATCATGTGAGACCAGAATCAGATCATTGTGCCCTGGAACCCTAGCATGCAATCGCCAAAGCTGTTACTGAGTGATCTAAGATGAAGTATTGCCATCGGTAAAGGCCCCTTCCATTATGGCACTGTCCTGTTGTCCGCATCGCTGAACATCATTATATTCCTGTTGCTTGCATGTGTAATATAACTAGTACTTTATGGTATATGATATTTATATAATTCAACTCCTACCAATGTTGCATGAGAGGTCATGTCAACAAAAATTTTGCATGAAAGGTTATGAGATGTACTCTCCTTTTTCTATTTTTTCTCCTCTTTTTGGATGAACTTTTGAGATGAATTCTGAGACTTCACCGAGCATGACACTGGCAACATTTGGACCACATAACTGATTCGTGGAAATCTAAGATATTATGTTCTCATTTAGTTATGCTCTTATTCAATACCATTTGGGATTTTGTTTCATGTTCCTTGGATTATTGTTTCCCTTTCATTAAATCATTTGCATTTTCAAATCCGCAATCAAATTGTGATAATGGGATATAATGAATATAATGAGTTAAAAAAAGCAGAAAACAATAAAAATTAGGATTTAGAAGTCCTTAGTTTTTATTTTTAGTTCTTACTGTTTGTTTCACGAGAATCTGAAAAATAAAATAAAAAATAGAAAGCAAAACTATTTTCTGAGAACCGACCAAACCTCTCGGTACCTGGAAGAAAGATTAGGACTTGGGTTGGGAGATCTCTGCATCGTTCCGATTTTATGGATGTTTATGAAGGATCGTATTATGCTGGTCTCGAAAGAGCAAGGACCAGAAATGGTCTTTTTTTCATTTTGACAATTGAATCAGAAATGTCCTGAACTTTAGGCTATTTTATTTTTCAATCCAACGATAAAAATTAAAAGGATTTCAAATTGAATCAAAGCTATAACAATATATAAGTGAAAAATGAATCTTTTGAACATAGTTCTAATGAAAAATGAAAGAGGAAAAAAAATAGGAAAATTAAGGTTGTTTGCTTTGCTGAGAACTGAAAACTATTTTCAGCAAAGTAAACAGTCCCTTAAGAATTGTTTGGTTTATTTTCTAATTTCATTTGCAAATGATATGCTTTTTATATTAATTATAAAGTTATCATTTTAATTTTATTTTAATTTTATTTTATCTTCTATTTTTATGATTTTTTAGAAGAAATTATGAAATGATTTTTGTTTTGCCTCTTTCTTTTCCAATCTCTCTTTTTTGTTTTCATAATTAGAATATGTTTGACCGAAGAGTAAAAACAAGATATAAGTTTTTATAGATGAACTTCATACATATAATTACATATCAAACTCATTCATGAAAATTTTTTTTCAATTTTTTATCCCCTAACCAAACATAATAAATGTGAAAGTGAAAGTGAAACATAGAAAACTAAATGTAGGAGTAACATTATTGTTTGTCCAATGAGTCTCCACTCTTTCATTGCCGTGCCTCTTGTTTCTTGGACAGCCGTGCAAGTAAACGAGATTGATGCAGGCCTACAGTTCCTTCAACTCTACGAAAGGAGCACTGGAACTAGAAGCACAGGGTTCTGAATCTAAGCAACCATAGAATTGAAGCTGTCCTTGGAAATTCGATTCTATGAAATCCTTTCGGCTCTAGATTTCTGACATTGTTGTAAATCCTTAGATCGACCAAATAAATTGTTTGTCCGTGGCACATGGTTTTGTGATTTTGTGGGGGGCAATAATTGAACAAGCTCATGTGACAATTATACAACATCTGTATTCTTCAAAATGATCCTATTGCCTTTTTCTAGTTTGGAGACAAGATTCAAGTAGGTATTACGTTTGACAAAAATATGTTAGGCAAATTGGTGTAGCAATTGAACAGGAACGGTTCCTTTCTTCTTCCCCTTTTTTTTCGAAAAAAGGGTTTATAAGAAAAATTATTGCCCTATAAAAGTGTAGATGAAATAGCTGGTGGGAAATTTTATAAAAATAACAATGGTTTAAATATAATCTATACAATATATAACAGGGAGTCAGGGACTGTCCACTGTAACAATACTTTGTCGTCTAATTTTTGTTATTTCAAAATTGTCACTCTTTTAAACTCTCACAGTAACTTCTTTAATATTTACAACTTAAAAAAAAAACTACTCATTCACAATTATTTCTTGGGGATGGTATCTTATAAAATTTATGGGTATAAGTACCTTTTGAATAACTTGTATCTAAAAGTTTATCATATATTTCACTAACTAAATTAATTAATATTTTAAATACTCATGATTAAATCACAACCCTTTAATTCAAAAAGGTATCGGTACCCTCAGGGTGCCGAAACAAAAATCTTATTTATTTATTTGATTCTTTTTTCAAATAATTTTTTCTTTCTCAAAATAACATATTTTTATTTCAAAATAATACATTTTATTATATCCTTTATTTAAAATAATAAAAAGGAGAATTAATGGGCACTTACTAATATGTATAAATAAATAAAATAAAAAATAACTTACAAATTTATAAGAAGATGGTTTTTATTTATGATAAACAAATATTTATTTAAGCTTGATTCTTTCGACCTATAACTTTAGAGTTGATCAGAGTAAAGATGAACAAAAAAATTGGGGGGCAAACATAAAGTGATTATATATATCTTTTTAACTATAAATGCTCCTAATTTTACACACATAATAATGTGACTTGTAATTTACATAATATTTAATGACTATTTAATATACGTAAGAGAGATTTAAAATTAATAGGATTTTGTGCACACTAATTAAAAAGATTTATTATTTCTTGATAAATATATTAACTAAATAAATTTTAAAATATTAATATGTAAATAAAATGTCTTGATGACAATATAGAAAATATATTAAAATATTTAGTTGACTTTTTTCTTACAAATTAGAGAGCAAAGACAAACAAGTCTTGAATTTATTTAGTGGGGTTTTTTCTCTGTCACTTCAACATGACATTAATTTTTAAATAGTCACAATAATCTTGTACAATAGTTTGATTCAATTGCGATTCATTTTTAACGCTATTTTTTAAAATATTCACTGCTGTATTATTTAAATAATTTTTTATTAAGCAGCGAAAAAAATAATTTTTTATTAAGAAAATTTTGAAGAAAATAATTTAATATGCAAATCAAAATAATTGCGTTGGATAAGTTAATTACATGCAAAAATAACAGTGATAAATTTTTAAAATTTTAAATGTTTTGCAATTAATTTATAAATAATAAATTTTATTAAGCTTATGATTAATAATAAACAATTAATAATAGACTATTACTTCAATTAACAAATAAAAAATAGTATTTTGGATAAACTTAATAAATTTAACCAAATGAGTGAAGACATAGATATGTAAGAGTGACAATGATTACTAATTTTTCTTGTACAAATAAATATTTATTTAATCTTTTTTTTTCTTTGTGGCCATGGGGAAGGGGGTCACTGAGCTCGAAGTCGAACCTAACTCCTTGAGATCCAAGCTTCTTTGAGGCAACACTTACATCATCTGAGCTGGTCTCAATCTATCAATAAGCACTAGTTCTAAGCAAACTAAAGGTGGATAAGAAAAATAATGATAAGAAATACATATATTTGGAGTTATTTAAAATTTATATTAGGTGGTTTCTTTCATACCTTTTGTCATGGGAGTTACCTGGGATAGGATGGTCTAAGCTATTTTCTGGTGAGGAAATGGTGAATCGGTGAGTCTTTACATATGTGTCTTCACCTTGCACAGTGTTTGGTGGACCTGTAGGGATACTTGCAAGGGATTTTGATGCCCAAGTTAGTATAATGACCAAGAGGCAATAGGATAACATACCTTAAATGAGGGTCTTTCAGGTCCTATTTATACTCCTAGGACTTTGCCCTAAAGAAAAATCCTATGGCTGAGCTGACATGTCTTTTTTACACGTTGTACCATTTCCATAATCTATGGAAACCGTTATGCCAATTCATCATCCTTTTTGAAGATGCCTAGTGATGACAGATTTCTGCACTCATGAGGTGATGGGTCCGACCTCTACCCTAGGTTGCTTTTTTTGAAGAGGACTCCCCTAATAGAGGTGGAATGTCCCCCTTTTGGGCTTATTGAAAACTGACCTTATCTAGAGATCTCTTAGGAGATGCTACAACGTCGCTCTGCCTCTCACACCGAGGACAAGGATTTATGTCATAGCACTTTGGGAAATTTACAGCAACCTCCCCTGAGGTTCATCGAAATTACACTCGCCTCCCTTCCTTTATTTAAGGACATAACAGATACCTAACTTGGCCACTAACAGATGTTAGTACTGTTAATGGAACATGACAAACACATGCTTTTGTATCTGAAACAGCTAACAAACGCAAGGGAAATTACTTATTTAGCCTTTATAATTATTTTTCCTAACCAACCCGCGAGCCGACTCAGCCATTGCATTGAAGAACAAGCCTTTGCCCATCTTGTTGCAAATCGAGTGGTACATGGCCATGCCTAGCGTGAACCCGCTGCAGCTAAACATCGTGATTGCTCCATCCCCTCCTCGGGTCCCGGGTTGGGCACAACTGCTCTGCAAAGCCGAAATGCTGGTCGTCAAGGTAGTTAACTGAATCGAGTGTGATGTTGGCAATGGCCCGAATGAGGGGGACACCTTGACTGGTGAAGCACCAATTCTCGAGGCGGCAGTCTTGACAACAACGAAAGGTGTGGATGAGCGAGGAGTAGTGGAAGAAAGCTTCGAAGAAGGTAGAAGAGATGATGTGGAGTGGGTCAATGGAAAGAGAGATGGCGGTGGCAATGGTGGCGAAGGAAACATATGCGCAAAGTTAGCGAAATGTGAGGTGGGAGAGAGGGAGAGCATGTTTATGGACGAAGGGAGCACGAGAGTGTGTTTGGAGATTTTGATGGTCGTTTGCATTTCCATGGTTGTTTTTGTTACTTTGTTAAGGATTTCTTGTCTTTGGGTACCGGGTTACAATACTTAGCATAGAGCGGTGTTTGGGTATTGGCTTTGTTTTCTGTTACATATCATATGGGTAGTGCCTAGAACCATTAGAAGCCCTTAGAAGAATAAGTATTTTGGTGGTTTGTAGACCACTATAGCAATCCAGGACTGCTATAGCGGTCATGTGTGTGTTTCAGGGGCACGAGTGCAGCTTGACTACTATAACGGTGTTATTGGGATAGAAACAGTTTCAAACGACGTTGTTTCACTTAATGAACCCTTCCACCCTTTTTACACTCCCCAACTCAGGCTCTTCTCCCCCAAACCCAAAACCTAGAGCTTTAACACCTTTCCTCTTCTTTTTCAATCAATCCCACTCCAAGCCTGTAACATCCCCTGTTGCTTTATGGATTGACGACTGTCCCCACAAACCAACACGGGTCTTTTCAGCATGCTTTGTCCTCACTCGCACACTTCCTGGGAAAACTTCCCAGGAGGTCACCCATCCCAAAATTGCTCCAAGTCAAGCACGCTTAACTGTGGAGTTCTTTCAGTTTGGGCTACTGAAAAGAAGTTTGGTATAGGTAATACAAATCAATTCATATAAGCCCTCCTTAACTGTATAGTCCCATACCTATACAGTCTCAGGATCCCTCTCATTCGGGTGTGTAATCGGTTCATTCATGTACCCCTCCGCTTTCGAAGTCTGCCAGGAGTCGCTCCTTGTCCGTGCCTCCTTACATCGACGATCACTCCCCGACTTCACAATCCCCGGGCGTTACAAAGCCAACTCCTTCCAAGATCAAGTTGAGAGATTTTATGGGTTTTTGTCCATCCCTTCTCCTCCATTTCGTGTTCTATGTTCATGGTTGTTATTTGTCTCCATTGTTGTCAAGTGAAGGTACTCCCCCAATATTGTTAAAGTTGATATAGAGAAAACTAGAGAGTATTAGAGATTAATCTAGAGTCTTATTACTTCAATGGCAGATGTTGGTATCATCCCTCCTCCCCGGAGCTCCATTGGTGTTGACACCACTTATTCTTCCCCTCCAAATGAGTGGGCTCAGATCATATGATCCTTATATTAATCATTAGAATTTTTTTCCTTAATTATGGCATCATTTTATATACTATTTCAAGATATTAGAGATTATGGTTGATTTTACCAAGTTTATGAAAATGATGATTTCCAATAGAGCATGAAATACTTGTTTTAATATAAATTCATGGGACCATTATTGCTAAATAATTTTATTAAAGATCTAGAGTATGAATATAATTTTATTTAGAGATTTTATGAACAATCATGATGATTTCAAGAGTAGAGTAATTACATATGATAGAGTTTTAATCCCAAAACAGAGCTTAATATAGAGTTTTAGAGGAAATGATAATTTTTATAATTTAGAGACTAGACAGTAACTATAGAGAAACAGACAGTGAGTTAACAACTGAGCCCCAATTGTTAACCTTGGTACCAAGTTGTCCTAAGAGGACAATTTCATAAAGCAGAGAATAGAATCTAGTTAGGTGTCCAATTTGGATCATTAAGGGATTCCATAGATTAGAGACTTTGTTATGTCATGGTTGACATGCATAACCAAAGATACGTGTTTCACTAATAGAGTACTGTTGTTTACGTTTTCCAGAAAAACTCAATTTTAGAGCCATTATCTGTATTTATATGAATATGATTTCAGAGTTATTACATTAATTAATTTGATGATTATATATGTATGTATATCTTGCTGTTGTCCTATGAAAGGGTTATAGGTGAAAGTCTACTCACTAAGTTTTAGATGAAATTCATCCATCTCCCTTTTTTCCATTACAGATACGTTAGTTGTTGTGGATTCTTTACAGTCACCTCCTCCCCAGTAGTAGAGCTATTTCCAATTGGCAAGCTTCACTCTGGGGTGAAGTATTCTTTTTTGCGTTATATAGAGATAATAGAGTGCTCCAGTGTACATTGCAAATAGGTCTTGGACTACAGAGATAGATTGCATTTTGTATTTAAATGATTATAGTTTCATGGTTTAATTGTAAAGAGAATAACTCATATATTTTGTATTACAGAGACATACCTATAATTTGAATATGAAATTGTTCATGATGATTTGATTTTCTAAGAGCCAGAGATTTATTTAAGAGATAAGATTATGTTTAAATAAATGGATTTTACGATTTAGTTATGCATATAGATGGATTAAGAGGTTACAAGGCTTACATTGGGATGAGATTCCTCATGTGCCGGTTACATTCCCAAGTCAGGTCGTGACACGTTAATTGTGATTAACACTGTTTCTAGGAAAAGGAGGCTGGTGTAATTTTAAAATCTAGGAAGGGATAAGTGTAATTTCAATGAATCTCATGGGAGGTTACGGTAAATTCCCTTTAACACTTTTAATTAGAAGGAATTTGGAAGCGTTGGCCCAATTTTATTTGACCAAGTTGTCCATGTGAACAAATAATATGCATGTTATTGTTTTGGAAAATATTATGCATTCTAATCAATGTAGCAAAAGCCTTCCCGTAACCTTCTTTTTTTTTTTTTGTGGTCCGGAGAATCTGAACGCTTCCAACACTTTGACAAAAAGCTTCAGAATTACGAGCTAAAAGTACAAGGCCCATTATGTCGGCCCACTTTGCGTCCTCTATGTCGGAGGATATCCTTTTAGGAGAATTGCCAAAAGTTGACCAGAAAAAAAAAGGAGAAATACCAAAAAGATGACTAACAACACAAAATTAAAAGCGAAAGCAATAATCATCGCACTAACAGTACCCATTTAGAATGGTCAATTAATAGCAAATCATGGTCGGTTGAAATCATTACTCTTTCCCCTAGTAGAGTCTCAAGTTCAAGCATTGGTTATTGAATAGGTGTTAGGAGAGCTATATCCTCAACTGTATGCATACAGTGGAGGGGTTTCATGTCCCCACTAAAACTAAACTTTTATTAGGAATGTTTAGATATATATACTTTTTATCCCCATTATTTTATAAAGTTGACTCAATATTAAAATAAAAATTATGTAAAACATTTTTATTATATTTATGCATTATTTTTATCTCCATTACCTAAATTTCTAAATTTATCACTGTATATCCCTACAAATCTCAAATGCTCAAACATAATTGCGTTCGATGGAAAGATACTTATGGGAGAAAAGAATAGACAATTAATCATTTGAATTGGTTCATCATGTTGATTTCTAATTGTTAATATTTTTTATTAACTATTTCATCCATTTTCCCTGGATTTCTAATCAAGCAAGCCTTAAAATTATGACAATTTTGTTAATTTTGATTTTTTTTTATCATTAAGGTATTTTTATCATCATATAATGTCCCGAGTAAGGGAATACAATTGCATTCCCTTGGGTTCAAAGGTCCTGTTTTCGGGAATACAACTCGCTATTTAACCCACCTTTTGTCAATTGTTAATCTTGATTATGCTAGAATAGTAAGTTAACCAGCCCTCTGAAGATTTCCAAGATGCATGGAATGCACGAGTAATCATTGATTGTTCACTTTCACTAAATAAATGATTAATTAAACCGTTATTATAATTTTTAAGCACAACCATTATTTAGCTTTCAACATTTGGTTTACAGAGGTCCAGTGAGCATAGCACATCCTTTGCTATGTTTTGCTGCTTCTTTTTCCCTTTATGAAATTTTCAAGATAACTAATGATTCATGATGTTTCTTATAATTGCTAATGAGTAAGAATGTTTTCCATTGAAAGATGCAAGGTTTCAAGTAAACATCATTAAGATTTAGAACATAGATGTTAATCAAATGTTAAGCAGCTTTTAATGAGCATTATAATGTCACTTTTCCAAACCACTAATATCTGTGGTCTACTTGGTTATAACTAATCTAATTCAAGTTGGGTTGGCCAACTATAGATAAAAGCGTTGCGATTTTGTTTTGTTTGATTTTGATACAAAATTCAATCTATTCAAATAATAAATTTTATTTTGGTATGTTTGCTTTGGTTAGATTGTGTATGAAAAACTAAATCAAATTAATTTAAATCGGGTTGACTTGGTTCAATTTTTGGTTTTTTATTATAAAATAAAAACCTACTTTTAAGTTCTTCAAATTAGATTAATCATTAATATTTTTATAAATTATACAACTAAAAAAATTTAAAATAGTATCAAAAGTTATACCAATTTCTGATATCAATAAGTCAAAGAAATAATAAAAGATTTAAACAAAATTCATATCCAAACTCAAAATTATTGGATAAATTAAAAGAATTAATAGACTATTGTAAATACAAACTATTGAACTAAAATGCAATAAGAATATATTTGAATAAGTGTAGTATTAAAATATTATAGAATATTTGTATATTTATATGAATATAGATATAAATAAGTAAATGTTATATGTAATATATCTCATAAATATACATAATAATTTTCTATATGTATACTATATATAATTGATTTGATTCAATTTGATTTTAAATATTAAACTGAATATCAATCTGATCAATTGGTTTTCATAAAATAAGTATCAATTTAAATCAATTTATTTTCGTTATGATTAGTTAAGATTTTAGTTTTATTTTTTTATTAATTTTCGGTTTTAATTCATTTTAGCTTGATTTTGAATATCCTTAAGTACAGGAGTTTCCTTTTAATTATTTTCATTTGCAAAACTCAAACTCGAGATTTTAAGAGTTTAATTTATATACATCGGTTATACTATCATCAAATTATGTATTATTACATCAATAAAAAGAGTTAAGTCTCACATTCACAACTTAAAAAGTCATTCAAATAAAATGATTTAATTGGATGATAATGTAAAAAAAATTTATACTAATAGTACATAGAAATTAAGCTTATATTTTATTTAGTGCAACAAAAACCGAATCATTTTGACTAACCAGACGTTAGCTATAACAGTAGCACTTTCATAACTCGAAAACAGGTACCAAAGCCAAACAATTATCTCTCGAAATGAATGAATGGCATAAAGTTCGTTATTTGAGCCTTTAGTAGACCTAGAGCTTGAGGTGTAATCGTTGTCAATGGGAACGCTAATATTCAAGAGGTTGTATCAATGAACAAACATATTTCATTATCACTTGGTTATTGGCCACTTGTTTTCTTCAATTACTGAAGTCTTTTTGCAACATTTGAACGTGAAGTGATTAATGGGGAAGAATATGGCCTTAAAAACAACGAAGAAGATCACATGATCATAGCATTATTGAAGTTTGATGCCACCCTTCACCTAAAGCCGACATGGAACTTGTAAAACCAAAATGAGTCATTGTCATGATATATTACATAATATATCATGTAAATATTCGCAATATAGTCTCAAAGAACTAGTAAAATATGTATTATCATTTTGTTGTTTATATTAATCTCAATTATTAGAGAAAATTAATGATTTAATTTATGATATTTATTAAATCAGATAGAAAACATAAAAAAAAAAAAATCAATGCGAATAGTTTAAGGGTTGTTTTATTATTATTTTGGATATATAGTTAACTGAAAATTCTTTTACTCAAAAGGCATGATATTAATTGGAACACAAGCCTATCAGTAGCGCAAAAACTATCCATATCATTCTTCCCATAGGATGTTCGTGCCTCGAAGAATGTTTGAACTTCTCAAGATATTGAGGATAAGATTAATGGAAGATTTCTATATTTGGTTTGTGGATAGAAAAAATTTCATTAGAAAGGTGTATCTCTAGCAACCAAAATGGGTCCATTTTTATTTCTACCCTCAATGTTGGATTTTCACGAGTATAAATGTTTCTGAAAATAAAAAGACTAAATTGCCTCAGTCCTTAAACCTTGAACAACCATCACAACTATTGGACAACTATTATCCGATGTCAGACCACCACTAGTTGACATTAGACCATCGCCGATCATGGTCGAACCACCACTGGCGAGGCATACTCCAATCCTTCTATCGCCAATTGAGAGGCCAAACCACAACCTCTAGTGGACACCATACTCCAGACATTGATGCCATATTCTCATGGGTATTTTTTGGGGAAAAAAAAAATCATATTTCCAAGAATGTAGTTTGGTATCAGTTTATATATCAAATGCTTCTATATTTGCGAAATATCATACTCTTGGGAAAGCACAAACTATTCCTCTCATCCCTAGAAATGAAAAATAATTTTGCAAATCACGCGTCCCCCTTGATATCCTTGACCTTCATTCAAAGATTCGAATCTATGACCTTCATTTGATACCATATGTTTAATCAAATGTTTACTATTAAAACAAAAACTATATCTATTAGTTTCTTGTACTAGCAATCCATTATGGCCCGATGGAACAAGATGTTAAGTATATCGAATCTAAAGGTAATGCTAGTCAAATAATGATAAGAATATTCACTAAAAAATATTGTACACAAATTTCCATTTTGCTGTATGTTCAACTTTTTTAATTTTCTTTGAAAGATCTTTCCCCGAATTCAAGTCTTACTACCAATGTTATGTTAGAAAATTGAAATTATACTTCAGGACATAGAGTTCTTATCAAGGAACCAATAATAAGTCTATTATTATTGTTTTGAGTTAATAAGATTGGATGCCACCAGTAAGTTTTACTGCATTTCAGCTCCAAATCCAATACAGATGGTTTGTTTTTTTTTGGGGGGGGACCAATAAACTAGACGGATATGAATGGACAGCATGCATATAGTATAGTAGCTTATGGACATAATTATATGTTGGTAAAAGTGGGGAAATTTTCTGCTGAAGACGGATACATGATTATGACTTTTCCTTGGGATTTAAATTCCAGTGGCTTGTGACAGTAACTAAAATCGTGTTGTGGTAGTTTTGGCAGCTACTGCGTTGGCACTCATTTGCTATTTCAGTACTGATAGCACTTGATGTTTTCGGTGGCTTATGAATCTAACGGTAATCATAATAATGCAGTTTTTGAGGCCTGGCAATTATTGCAACTGCATTATATTGTTATTTATACATAAGAAAAAAAAAATTGTTTACTGCAATTTCTTAGCAATCACAAACTGATCATTACTCATATCTCAATCGTCATTAAAAACTCTAATTCTTCATATAAACTGGGTGTGAGTCCATTTGGCCCTATAAGAAGATGAAGATATTTCGACCATATTATCAGTTATTGACCATGATAAAGCTAAAGCTCTTTTACAATCTCTCTCTCTCTCTCTCTTAAGGATGTAGGATAATACGGAGATCAGAGTCTCCAAATCAGTCGACTTGTATTTTCCCTTCTTGACTCCAATAGGAGTGCTTGTAAAGTTGGAAAAGAATGAACATTTAATATAATATATGAAAGGTGATAATATAGACTCGAGTTAATTCATGTCTTCTTACACCTGACCATATATTAATCATTAATTTTGTGTAATGTCTATGTATTACGATTGTAAATAGAAAATTTATTATAAATTTGAATTTATATTGATGTATGGCCAATTAACTAGCTAGCTAATGTTAGAAATGGTGATCTAATGATGTTGTGCAGCAACAGGTCAGCGTATATAATTCAAACTCCAGAGTATTACATAGAGGTGGAGACGATGACATTAAAAACTCGCCAATCATCACAGCCCCATGTGCAGTCAATAATACCATGGCATTAGTTTTCCGCAAAGTGTAGCTGCATTATTCTTCTTCTGTAGTCTACTGTCGGTGTTAACAAGTAATCAATTTGCAAGACTAACTTCTGTCCTTATTTTAAAAGAGAATAAAAAATTTCGGGGTTCTTTGGTTTCGATTTTCATTCTCTGTTTTCATTTTCAGGATTTTATTAAATAATTAATAAAAATAATAAAATCTCATTTCCCGTATTCTATTTTTATTTTTACTATTTTTTTATAAAAATATAAAAATCGAAAATAAAAACAGAAACTAAAAGTATAAACCGTAATGTTTTAGATGAAACACCAGGTTTTGTTGTGTACGTGGCTGTTGAGAATTTGAAAGGAGGGGTGCGTGAGGGTGTGTCTTATGCAGGGGACATGAACAGAATTAAGGTCATGTTACGGCCTTCTAAGGGCTTATTATTTATTAACAACTAGGGACACTTGGTAGGGAAGGTTCCCTCCAGCAGTTATTTGTGCCGTGAATCTTGCTTCTTTGCTTGCTTCTCAGGGCTCCATGAATGAATTTGCACTCAAGTTCACTGTACAATTTTGGGGACTTAGATATACGATGTGTTGTGACAGTTTTTTTTTTTCCCCTATGTTGGTTTGTCAAAATTGGCATTGTTGCAAGCTCCATGTTATGCTGGGTATAAGTTATTATTTTCTTAATTATTATTGTAGCAGAGGTCAAGGTTTGCTCATAGGAATTATTCCTTATTGATCAACCTTCTACTCATATGTTATTATGATTTAAGTTTGATTCTTATGTTTTTTTTCCTATTTGTTGATGATTTATAAATATTTCTATAAATATTCGATCAATTCAGAGATATTTCTATTCTGAAAGGAGTGAGTTTTCACCTTAATTTAAACTTATATGTAAAAAAAAAAAAAAAAGACAGCGGTCTCTTTACTCTCTTCAATGTAATAGCCAACAATTATGTATCGATTGAACAGTTGCTAATTTGTTGGCGTTTACATGAAAAAGTGATCACGATTAAAGAGATGGATTAATATAATAGTGTTGCTGTTTCCCAATTGGTACATCTATGTAACTGTATAACGCTTGTGATCCATGCTATGTAAATATATCTTTGAATATTGGAACTTAGATGTAGTTCAAGCTGACATTAGCAAAGCTCATTTCTTAGTCACAAAAGAAAATTAAAATTTAATTAAAAGTTAGTCTAGATGCAGTTCACTTTATCTACAGAGATTTTAAAAATTGACTTATCCACAACAATCTGCAGTCGTAGTGAAACTACGTGAGATTCTAATTAAATAATTTTTTATATGATTAATTTATTTTCAAAATCACAGGTAAATAATAATATGATTATTATTTTTGGATAATCAAAGGTATTCATTATTGAAAATAATGACTAATTCTATCGAGGTGTAAAATTTATAAAGATTAGCATAGCAAATGAGACCCTCTCCATATACACCGCTAGAAATCAAATTTCTGATTAAATGCTTAAGAAACTCAACTAGCTACCAATTATATTAGGTATCATGGTTAATAATGATTTGATTATTAACTACCGACTTTGCAATTTATTTTAAAACTGCAGGGGATTTATAACCGATACTTGTCTATGTTTCCTCTTTTTAAATTTTTTGTTTAAAAAAAAACAAGAAGAAGAAGAGCGCACCACAAGTGAGTAAAATGATCAAAAGACAGAGTAGAGATCAATTCCAAATATTCACTTTATTTTTAGCACACATTCAAGTATTCAATGGAATGTAGGTAAATTATTAACAGAAATATAAAGGAATAGAGTAAAAGTGTGGAAATAGCTATGACAAAATAAGATTTGGCTTAAACCACAAGTAATGGGTAATTTATGTTCAATTAAAAAGAGCTTATCAATGTGCATACAGTTTCCATACAATAATTTTCCAATTTGTAGCTTTCTTAAAAATGTTGCTTGTGTATTTTAATCGTTTTGGATATTCTTGTACACAACCGCGTGTATATATTCAATAAAAGCAATTAGACTACTGTGAATGTTGCTTAGAGAAAAGACATCCATTTAGCTTCTTATATATGATCGACAGGTAGGGTGTCACATTGCAAAAACGTGACCTCACACACACACACATGCCCATCCACATGAATTACCTAAGATTTATCACATCCAAATCTAGTCTTTATCTTCAAGTAGCCGATGGAGGCAATGGAAGTTGATTGATTAAACCCCACCATTCTAATAGTGCCTAATGAAAATTGGACCCACACGAGAAGGGAAAAATGTTGTGGCTACCCTTTCCTAAGTGGATAATACCAAAGCACTTGCGGTCTTCCCTTGAAGATATTGTTGAATCACCTGGATGGTGACCTTAATTTGTGACTCCATCTCCAAACTCCAAACACAAATTCTCTTTCACGACTTTGCACACGTATTAAAATAGCATCTTATACCTTTCCCACGTTCCACCTTTAATTACTACTACTAGGACTCATAGAATTTTGACACCCAATGCATCAGAAAATTCCTTGTACCAATTGACTAGTTGATTTCCATTATTCTCCCAGACAAGTAATGAGTTTATGACTAATATTGAAGACTGTTACCTGGGGCAACCAGCAAGGATCACTGTGTTGTCACCCTAAGCATCTAAGGAGGAATATTACAGGAATAATGATGCGGACCACTATCCCAAAAATTATTAGGTGTATATATAGCCGTAAGTAAAATTATGCTCCAAGTATTTGCAGAATGAAATTTCAATTTCAATTATAGCTAATTAGTGGCGGATACTCTCGATATTTCAAGTTAAAATTTTATTTTACAAGCAGTTAAAATACAATCTTATTTAATGCTCTCTTAGTATCTACTTTTGCCGTCCAGTTATAAGTGTCATTTAAGATTAACGATTTTACTGACTATTATCCTTAGGACAGTAATTACGAATGCATGAAATAGAAAATTTAAAAGGTTTTGACACATACAATGTCTTGAAAACTTGCAAAATTGTATTTTTTAATACAAACTATCATTTTTTAAAATCTTAACCAATAACCTAAGTCCTAAATTTATCGAAAAAAAAACCTAAGTCCTAAGATTAATTTTGACATATAAAATAAGAAATCATTAAAAATGAGCAAACAATTAAAAAAAAGTTTATATTGATAAAATTGTTGTCCTAGAAAATTGTACAATAATTATTACTAGAAATTTATGTATGGGAGAGAAAATATGTTCAAATAAAAATGAAAAAATGACTAATACTTTTTTAAAATTATCGAATAACATATAATACAGGACAATTTTTTGCTACTAATTAAAAAGACATCTATGAGAAAGGAAAGTAATAATTTTGTTTTGAGAATTAATACACAATCATCACTATATTTACATTACACATTTTATATTAAGTTAAAAGTTATAAATTAGTGTATAAAAAATTATAAATCAGCATGTAAAAAGTTATAAACTAATATATAAAAAAATTTATATACTTTTTTATAAATTTTTGTATGCTGATTTATAATTTTTTACATGATAATTTATTAATTTTAATTTAATATAAATATATAATATAGGTGTGATGTTGATTATTTATTTATTTATTTTCTTTTATCTCCACTAATCAATTGACTCCATCTCTCTTTCTTGGTTAATGCTAAAATATTCAGCAGTGTAGGGACACCAAAGGACTCGTGTTCAACGGTGCCTTTGTGAGTGGATCCATCATAGAGATATGCCTGTCATGTCATTGTCCAAAGAAATACTAACATCTCATGCATTGAATTTTCATCGATGTCTGCAAAGGACCTTGAAGACCAAACTTGTTTCGTGATAGAATGATCCCCATGATTAGCTTAATCAAAGACACGCACCCTCATTAATTAAGATTAAGATACATAACAGAATAAAGAGCAATTAATTAACTTCTCCCTCCTTCCACTAATAATTGTCTTCTAGGAAAATATAGAAAATTTGATATATTAAAAAGTCAATATACCTAAATACAATTTGTATATATTAGAAATGTCCAAATATATTAATTTTCTAATGTACCAAAATTTCTTCATTTTCTTAGAAGACACTTATTAGTAGACGGAGATAGTTAATCAAGCGCTTTAATTATCACCAATAATGACCTTTTTGGGCATTATGGTTACACCCATGTGCACTTTGCCTAACATGCATGGAATCATTCCGTTGCCAACGGAATTGAAAGAGAGGTTGGAATCATTCTGTTTGCCTCCGTTTCCTAAATTATGAAGGGATTCAACATTTAACATTAATGGCTGGCTAGGCCTTACGGTTCTAGATTCAAGTGTCGTGCAATATGTATATCTCTTTCTAATCTGTCCCAAGTATTGATGGCACCATATCTTGAGGGTGATTTAATTTTAGTAATGGCAGACAATTTTTCCTTTTTGATATTCAGCTGGCTGAATAAGCAAGAGTTTGCTCCTAAGAAATGGAAGAATAGCTCATGAGACGCAACGTTTGCTCAATTTGGTTGCGAGATCATATGGTCATGCGTTTAGTTGTGTCATGTCTTGTAAACCTGTTCGCTTGGTTTTCAACGATGGCATCCTTTTACTATTTCGCTAATTGCTTCCATGTGTCAATATATGATTTTGAGTCATGTGAATAACCTATTTCTTTTGTTATTATATATATTGAGCAACCTTTATTAATTAGCATTTGAGTTTATACCTTTTTATTTATCTTCATAGTAACAAAAGCGTTGTAATAAGAATAAATAAAAAGCATATAGAATCAAAACTATGACATTAATACTTTGTTTTGATGTAAAAAGAAAATGAAGTGAAAGAAAATAGAAAGAAAGAAATGAAGAGAGAAAGTATTTTTTTTCCTATTGTTTGGACGAAAAGAAAATAGGAAAAAAATCAAGAAAAACGAAAATAAATAATATATAAAATTATATATTATTGGCATCAAATTTCACCATGTGTCAAAATATCAAACTGATATTCAACCTTAGCAAGCTTAAAAGCCAGTAAGGGGTTTGGTTGTTAAAACATGCAAGTTCTATGTATGATGACAAATGTTTGACATGACAAAATTAACTAAAACTGTGAGATTTGACTTGTAGAACAAAGCTGACAAAGCCTTTTATTTGTCATTCGACATGTCGAAGCGTATGGAAGTCATTTATGACGAAGTTTGATTACCCAAGATGACAAACTAACACTGACAGGTCAAAGTTGGAGTTTGTCATTTAAGACTTAGAAAATTTTGAAGATCTTAAGAAGATCATCACATTGATTAGTAGGAGACAGATATTAGCTGGTCAATGGTTAACAACAATTATCAGCAATTGCTGACAAAAGCTTGGCGAATATGACGAAGTGGTAACTGCTTAATGATGAAGGCGTGTAACAAACAAAGAAACTGTCAAAGACATGTGGATGACATCCAAGGACGTAGTCAAAGATAAGTGTCACAATCTTAGAGTCATAAGATGTTTATAAATACTGGTTTTGTATATTTGTAAAGGATTGGAATTTTTATTCACACACTTATTCTACAACGTCACCTAGATGACAAAACAGAGTCCAGAGTCCCCTAAGTATTGTTCTCAACCTCACTTTTTGCTTTCTTAGGACTAGATTTCCTTTAATTCCTTTACATTTCCTATATTTTACTTGCATTTATTAATTAAGCACTTTACATTATACTCTACAGTTCTTCTATCCTTTAGTTATCTGTCTAACATTTCATTCACAATTACACATTTCATCATCATTTCATTCAAACTTGTTTCACACTCGATTCTTTAGGTATGGAACACAAGAGGAGTAGTTTTTCGCTTCCTGAATTGAGATTTGAAAAAGCAAAGGTTGACATCCAACTCTCGAGTTTGTTGACAAACACCTAATTTAAAGCAATTTGGGGGAATCGTTGAATTATTTGTTGTCGACGTTAAAGTGCCAAAACTTGCAATAAACGCATACATATATCCTTATCATATGCTAAAGTCTAAATATATTATTTTACTTAATTGCTAAATAAATTTTATAAATTATATACATAAACAAATACTACATCCATTTTCAACAAATTGTCCATTTTTAAAATTTTATTTTTTCACAAATAATTGTTCATTAAGAAACTTAGACAATATTAATTATTTTTTTCAACTATATCCTATTAAATAGTAGAGGAGAAAGAAAAAGTGACAAAGATATTGAGAGATAACTGAAGGAGAAAGGTACATGGCAAGAATAATTTTGTAAAAGATTCCTAAATTTGCCTGACATCAATACTTTCTCAATCATTTTCGTAATTCATATGCACATTTAAAAGTAGATAGTTATTTGAGAATAAAGATAGTAATTTTATAATAATATCAATTAAATATTAATTTATTAATATTTAAATTATAAAATTTAATTTTAAATAATTTTATTTAGTCGAGAGGGATCCACAAGCCATGAAAATGAGTAGAAGGATCAAAAAGTTGGAAGAATAAAAAAATTTTGGCCCTTTAGATTTTAACCACTTGCGATAACATTGCCCAAAGCTCTATTGATTCTCCAATCCATTGGCAAATACATACCTGACGTACTCATACTAAGATGTTCAACAAATTTGAATTGTTGTCTAAGTTGAAGAATTTATCAATGCCAAAATCAGAAACTCTCACTCTTCAAATTTGCAAGTTAAGGATTGAGTCATTCTTCATCACTAGTTCTCCCTTGATATGAATCCATATTAAGCAAAGGGACATTATTTTTCCTAATTTGAATTGAAGGTGATATAAAATTAGTCTATTTTTGGTATCATATCCACAATTAATGCATTTAGCATAGTTAGAACCTCTAATTCCATATCAAGATCCTTACATTGTATTCTTTTCTTCTTGTCAAACTAGAATCATACAGAATTCTATGAAATATGACTAATACAGTAGCGATAAAATTGATTTCTTTCTAGTTTCTACCGTATTATCTATTATTGTAGCATAAAAAATTTCACTTCATACAATAAATAGATCAATTTACAATGTTTATCTTTAACTTTTGCTATAACCTTTTTATATTAGAATTATATTGCTCCATATTTTAATTCTAAAAATATCAAATATTGTTTTTAATATTTTTTATCTCACATACACACCAAACTCTAGACAAAAAATTTAAAAGGAACACAACTCTTTTATTTCATTATGTTGTGAAAGAGCGGGCCCAAAAGGTAGAATCAAAGTAGCACAAAATAAATATGCCGAAGCATAAAATAAAGATAACACAAAAGGTTAACGTGGTTCGGGTTAAAACCTACATCCACGGGCAAAGGCGACAATCAAATATTTCACTATAGAAATATGATGGAGATACAAAAATTAATAGACACTCCACTCAACCCAAATCCCAAATCCCAAATAACAGGGATACAAAAGTTGTAACATCCCACTCAAAACCAAGTTTCAAATACACCTAACATACCTAACAGTATTTATCTCATCGGTGTATACACTCAATATATAAAAAGAAGTAACTATAGAATCGAACCAAACTTCTCTACTATAATATGAGTGACCTTAACTTGGAATGACCACATATGATGATGGTGGTATACAAAGAGAAGATAAACAAAGAAAGCCAAAATTTTCTTTGACTACCCAAATGCCATAAGCATGAAGGCATATGGGAGTCCCCTTTAACTTGGAGTGCTTCCCTTTTCTGTGTGTTCTCCTGTGGTGGTGGTGCAGATTGATTATTTCAAGCTCTTTTATAGAGCCATTAAAAGACAAACCTTTTAATGCTCTATGTGTATCAATAAATGCTATATGTGCATCAATAAATGCTACCAGCCCATATTCAATGCTTCAATCACTTTAGCTGCAAGTCAAGCCACCTAACCCTAACTAGTCTACAAATCTCCACCTTAACTTGATTTTGCATCAAGATTCAAATTATCAAATTCGTCATCTCCAGTATGCCAACAGGCATACTCAAATACCAAAACTACCCGATAATAAAATAGGCATCGAGTTCCACAAATCAGAATTAATACCCTTAGTCCAGTGAATGGTAGTACTAAACCTCACACTAGTTTGCCTCCCGCAAACTTGAAACAAAGGTCAAGTATCATAAAATTAACTATGCAAATCATGCTTACACAGCAAAGGCATCATTGCCTTTCAAAACTCCACCTTCAACACAACACTTTGCCACCTCACCAAACGTGTCCAGCATCTTCACATTCCAAAATTTTCCTGAAAATCTACATGCGCTCTGATACCAATTTGTTGTGAAATGGTGGGCCCAAAAGGCAGAATTAGAGTAACACAAAATAAATATGCAAAAGCGTAAAGCAAAGATGACATAAAAGGTTACGTGGTTCGGCTTAAAGCCTACATCCACGGGTAAAGATGACAATCAAATATTTCACTATGGAAATATGATGGAGATATAAAAGTTGATGGACACTCCACTCAATCCAGATCCCAAATAATAGGGATACAAAAGTGGTAACATCCTACTAAAAATCAAGTCTCAAATACACCCAAAATATATGATAGTATTTATCTAATCGGTGTATGCACTTAACACACAAAAAGAAATAATTATAGAATCAAACCAAACTTCTCTACTACAATATGACTGATCACCTTAACTTGAAATGACCACCCATGGGGATGGTGGTATACAAAGAGAAGATAAACAAAGGAAGCCAAAATCTTTTCTGACTACCCAAAGGTCATGAGCCCGAAGGCATATGGGAGTCCCTTTTAACTTAGAGTGCTTCCCATATCTGTATGTTCTCCTGTGGCGGTGGTGGTGCGGACTGATTATTTCAAGCTCTTTTATAGAGCCACTAAAAGACAAAACTTTTAATGCTCCATGTGTATCAATAAATGCTATATGTGCATCAATAAATTAATGCTACCAGCCCATTTTCAATGCTCTAATCACTTCAGCTGTATGATGTTGTTTTGGTATGTTAGAATGTGTAAAAATAATATATGTTGGGGTAGGAGCCTTTCTATGCATGTTAGGAAAGAAACTAGTCTTACAAAAAAATCGTAAAGTTGAGTTTTAACATAGTTTTGACCCATTTATTTTTAGCTACTGCCAAAACTATTTTAATGTAATAACATTCAGTTTAGGATTGATCAATTATGAAAAACTTGGTAACATTTGAGGTAAGATTGATTTTTAGCACCTATAGAAAAACTAGTAACTCGAAAACCATAAAAGTGCAATTCTAGAACACTTAAATTAATTAATTTTCTGTTTCTGTCCAGCAACCTTGTAACGCAATAAACATGGGTTATAATTAGTTCATAGGCATAGGAATACCCCATAATTGGTTTAGATTTGATTTATAGCGCCTTAGGCGAAGACGGGACGTTGAAAGGGTCTGAAACGTAGTTTCTAGAACCCCGTAATTGCAAGATTTAGAAAATGACAATCTGTATGGAGTTGTTTAGTTTTGCTCCTAAGCATAAAAATTAATGAGGATAATTAGTTGTGAACCCATAGGTGCATACAAGATTAGTAGCGAATGTTAGAATACTTATATCTCGAGTTTAAGCCCCGTAAAGGTCAAGGCATAAAACACCATAAGTTTAAGAGCATAACGAGCTTTGATATTTCATGTGAATGCATGTTTTATTATGAGAATATCTTAAGCATGTGATCTCCTATTAGAATATATAATGTTGATGTGTTGATGCTCATACTATGGTGCCTTATGAAAGAAATTACGATGTTATGATGCTTATGGTGCATATGATGATTATGACACATATGCTTATGAATGATTACATATATATATATATGAATATGGCATAAAGCAAATTTGGAAGAAATTCGGTGTGCTGCCTTTATGCTGCCGAATTTCTAATAAATTTGAGGACTTAGAAAGTTTTCAAAAAAAGATATGAGTTTTTGAATGTGACATAGTACTGTAAGAACGCATTCTGGGGGACGGCGATATGTAACTCCCCAGAAAAAAATCCTTGAGGGGGACGGTGATACGTAACGCCCCAAAGAGGACAATATTCACTGTGTACTTGATACCGGTGCGACGCGTTCTGTTATGATTATTATTATTGTGATTACGCTCATCAGAGGATAAGTAAGAACTAGTGATAACTAGTTAAGGTATGAGCTCATAACCTAGAGAAGATTTTAGGGTGATCCCTATATTGCAGTACGATGCTTTGAATGTCACACAGTTACAGAAAGAGAAATGCTTTTACTTGAGAAAAATATGCCACTTTATGCCACCTGCATGATGTTGACATCTCTATGAATGTTTAATTGATTTCTGCCTGTTGCATCTTCATACATTCATGCTTTATTATGCTGCATCCATAAAATTAAGATTCATCCTAAAAAAAACGGACCTTGGATAATTAAGTTTAAAACCTAATAAATGAAGTTCATGCATGCTCACCTTTTTCAAAGAAACCCAAAGTTCATGAGGACGTAGATGATGTCACCTAAATAGGAGGTTGCCCTACTGAGATTCTTTAGTAAGATTCTCACTCCCTCTATCTCTTCTTTTCGTACGTCTTCGATGGCGACATTCGTGGTCTTCGTGGATACCCCGATGTGAGAGGTGCATTATGATCCAGAGTATGGATCATATCATTTTGAGGGTCGATGTGCTGTTTCTGTTTTCATGTTTGTCGGACAACCTTTCGCTCATCCTGTACATACCTACCATTTCTCCCCAACATCACCATTTGGCGACGACCTCGTGTTTGAGAGTGCCCGCCCTCGTGTTCGAGCGCGCCCACCCTTGTGAGGAGTGGATTCGCTGCATCCCACCGGCCGCATCTACTATTCGGGATTTCCTGCAGTAGATGCCTCGCTCCTTATCATCATTCTCGGAGACAGACCCGTCCGAGGACTCCGCCACCTAGGTGCCTTCGGAGGAATCCTCTCCCATCGTGTCGACGGACTTTGGAGAGGGCAGTGAGGCCACCGTCACACAACCGATGCTCGGGGGACGAGTGAGGATGATTCCCTGCCGAAGAGCCCATGCTCGGCTGATGCAACGTATAGCCATCCCCGTGAAGATAGCTTAGTGGATTGGATACGTCCCACCCTTTCCGGAACCCCGACAGTAGAGGCTCGTGGGAAGAGATAGTGCACACACCACATAGATGAGGATAAACCTTCTTTTACTTAGAGGTTATCCATTTTAGATATACTTGGGTAGGGGGAGTTTCCTTTTATGCTTTTGTTGTCTTTTCCTTTCTGTTGTATTTTCATTTCGGATGTATTTATTTCTATGTTGTACCAACTAAGTCCCGTTTTTCATGAGTGGGCATATTATATATATATGCAGTTAGTTTTATCATGATGTGCAATTACATGTTTTATGTCCTGATAGATGTTTATTTGATCTTGTGCTTTATTTCTTTATATGGCTCATCATCTGTTATATTGCGCGGCTCTCACTTTGCGTTTACATTTCAAAAAAAAAAATTTACCCGTATTTTCCGCTAAGTATTTTGAAAAAATGTCTACAGAATGAGACTAAAAGAGTAATAGATTAATGATTAACCTAAATACGTTCTAGGAGTATTGGGTTAAAAATTAGGATGTTACACCAAGTCTCAAATACACCCAAAATACATGATAGTATTTATCTAATCGGTGTATGCACTTAACATACAAAAAGAAGTAATTATAGAATTAAACCAAACTTCTCTACTATAATATGAGTGACAACCTTAACTTGGAATGACCACCCATGATGATGGTGGTATGCAAAGAGAAGATAAACAAAGGAAGCTAAAATCTTCTCTGACTACCCAAATGCCATAAGCCTGCAGGCATATGAGAGTCCCCTTTAACTTGGAGTGCTTTCCTTATCTGTATGTTTTCTTGTGGTGGTGGTGGTGGTGCAGACTAATTATTTCAAGCTCTTTTATAGAGCCATTAAAAGACAAACCTTTTAATGCTCCATGTGTATCAATAAATGCTATATGTGCATCAATAAATTAATGCTACCAACCCATATTCAATGCTCTAATCACTTTAGCTGCATTGAGAAAAGACTTTGGTGGCATAAAAGTCAAGCCACCTAACCCCACTTAGTCTACACATTATCAGAATACAAATGTCACTCACATTTCCTTCTCTCATCAGTGCTTTTCTCCGCAAGTTTGAGGAGAAAATTTAGCTCTAGATCACACTTTTTTTTTTGTTTCTTTCCCTTTTCTTTTGGTGATCCAAGGAGGAGAAAGCATGAAAGTTTTTCCATTTTCTTTCCTTGATTTTTCTCTTCCTCCATTTTCTATTGATCCAAATAAAAAGGGTAAGAGTGTGTCAATTGTTTAGAATGATATTCAAGCCTTTCAAATGATTGAACCCATAAATATAGCATTTTGTTTGGATGATTTGAACAAGTGTAGCTTCAAACTTCAAGTCCTTTCAATGCAAAACAATATGTATTACTTTTACATTGAGTAATACTTGGTCAAAATATGTTTTGCTAAATATATCTTTAGTTTAATGTTATTTTTCCAATAACTATAGAAGACACAACTCTTCAAAAGAGAAGCAAAGAGAGTATATCATACTCTAAAGAGAGCTCGAACCAAAAACACCATAAACCACATTAACGACTCAAAACATGAATCATGAATTGAACACACAAGATTTGATACGCCATATTCTAAACCTAAAACATGAAAATACTAAAGTCTAACCCCAAAACACGAAAAAACTTGCACAATAATGACATCACAAATCATCTCAAGCCCCACAAGAGATCGGAATCTTGGGGAAACAAACATCACTGATGTATCCTCAATGGATTGAAGAAACAACATGGACATCAGCAACAAGAGCACAAAAGACAAGAAGTCCGCTATACAGGCACCACCTCGAAAAGACACTTTGAGCCCAATGAGAACACAAAAGAGTGCTACACTATTCTCTGAACAGAAGAATTGATTGAAATTTAAGGAAAAATAAATAAAAATGAAATATTAAATAACCACTGAGACACCCCATGTAAAGTTCTTGCGCCACGTGGCACGCCTGCAATTACCGGTGGGTTACCGATTGACTTAAAATTACTATTATACCAACGGCAAACCCATCAGTACAATTATCGAAAATTGTGTACATCATATGGCTCACTGTGGCGTCATTATTTACCGACGGATTTACCAACAGACTATCATGTAAATTGATTATCACAAGCTTAATAATGCAAAATGGTGACAATCAGTCAAAAATACCGCTGGTATTTTTCATCGATATCTCATAGATTTCTAAAAGTGCGTCAACACTTTTATTACAAACTATAGACGTGGTATAAATTGAATAATTTTTGTAGACCATCCCTATATATCCAGAATCTATGGAATTCTAACTGATTTTAACTCTATCTGTTCGAGCAAGGGCATCACGATTGTTTTCATGTTCAGAGTTTGTGTTTAGTGGGGGCTTCGTGTTATCTATTGTGCGGGGCTAGTCCATGACAATAAGGAGGTTGTGATTTTTGTGTTACCTTAATTAATTTTATATGAAAAATGAGGTTGGGATAAAGCATACTCGAACTAGCCGCAAAAAACGGGAAGGCAACAGAAGCAATGCCTTTTATGTGATATTGTTTGTTTGTTTCAGTCAAGTTCTATTTGTTATTTTTCTGCCCTTTTGTCTTTCTTGTTATGTATTTTTATGAGGTTTCTTTATCAAGAATTATTGATGGCTCGAATTTAATGTACAAAAATCGACCAAATTAAAACCATTTGAAATGAGTTGCTTTTAAAATTGTCTCTATTTGACTTCATCGATGGTTGGTTATCAAACAAATCCAACAGCCATTTATCATTTGTCACTATTCAAACAATAACATTCGATCCATATAGCAATTCTCTTGCTTTATCTTTCTTTCTAGGTTGTTTTCCTATAACCTATATTCCAACCTTATTCTGGTATTTTGAACCATTATCCAATTATCAAAAAGAAAAATTGAATATAATATGCATATTTGTGAGTTTTAAAAAAGAATTTAGCTAAAGAAACGGGTAGGCTTTGGTCATAGTGGAAAATTGAAGATATTGAATCTCATCTAACCCTCGCCTATTCCTGATCCTCCCCTTTTTATTTCCTTTCCTATATATTTTTGTGGTTATTACTAATTAATAATATTCTAATGTCTTCTGTGTGAGCACTAAATAAGGAGACTATATTCTTACGGTTTGTCCTTCGACCAGCCATGTCTAAATTCCATCTGAATTATTCGGTCCCTAAGAAGATAGATATGGTGAAAGCTGTTAATTTGAAGTGGAATCTGATTCGTTGCTTGTCGTTTATGACTAAATTATACATTCATGATCGTTGTAATATTGTAAACAAGTTTGGCCCCCTTAGCGACTTTTGCCGGATGAATAATTATGTTTACTTAATTTAAATAAGTTTAAATCCGTTTTTGGTCTTGGAAAAATAAGAAAAGTTTGGTTTGGTACTTGAAAAAAAAATTATTTAGTTTCGGTATAAACATTTTTAAAACTGTTTAGTTTTAATGTATGATTGGTAGCTAGCTTTTTTTGTTTGATGAAAAAGAAAAGAGGCTCAACCTCGGAACAGGAGGGAGCAATATCAGACTCTGTAAAAATACAAGCGAAATAGTTCTCAAGGTTTACAAACTAAACAAAAGTAAAAGTAAGCTGATTGATACAAGATATTAAAGTAAGATGAATTCTGTTGTTATTCGAACTGGCTAAACATGATTCAATTTGGACTCCAGGACAGTTGTATGCAGCAACCTTTGGTTATCCACTTCAATCCTTTAACATTGACTCACATCTATCATAGAGAACAGTACCAAAAACTTATGTATACATTCACTCCAACCCCTTTAGCATTGCCATAAAGGTTATCCTAGTGAACAAAACTCTTCCAATCACACCTAACATTTCCATATCAATGGACAAAGATTCATTAGAAAGAGTATGTTATCTAAAATTTAAATTACCAGTAATTAATAAATATACACTCATAAAAAATATTTAGAGGTCAAAACTCCACACATGCACACCAATTGTCAACACAATTTCAACAACCCTCACCAGTGTATCACTCGATAAAAGAATCACTGCTCACTAGATCAAAACGCCCTCCATATCACAAAATTCTCCCCCTCACACACAATCTTACCATGTATCACTCAAAAAGCACTCTCCCACCTCCACTCCATATGCATAAGTAAAATGCTCCATGAAGAAAGACACAATAAGCACATATCACCTGCATCCAAAAAAATTATCAAATATAGAGATCATCAAGTATATATCACCTTACAAGTGTATATCTCCTCTTAGATAATATTTTCACCCTCTAAATCTCACAATAAACTCCCCCTCATCTCAAAATAACTTCACTGTGTTTCATTCTGCGAACCATCCACTTCCATGATCATCTTATACAGTTCTGAAAAACACACAGTGGATGATTTGATGTTAGTCAATTTAATATTTAACAAAAACAATCTAATTGCATGGATTAAAACCAGAGAACTTTAGAAATATTTGAACCAAAATCAAATATCTTTTTTTTTCATAAATCAAAATCAAAATCCATTTATTTTTCAGAAACTATACATATTTAAATACTTTGCTGGCTTCCAAGGATAGCAATCTGGTGCGCGGACTTCTTGGCTAAGCTGGGAGCAAATGGTGATTTGGGTTTCCATGTGTGAGAGTCTCAACGTGACCTTGTGTAATTTCCCTTGTTTTTTCTCTGTTTGACTCATTTACCAAAAAAGAAAAAATAGTTCGACAATTTTATTTTTTTAAATAAGTAAAAGTCTCAAACTTAAGCTATACATAGAAAAAATTTTAGAGAACTTTACTCCATAGCCAATCTCACATCATATGTGCATGAGAGCATACGTTTTTATTATTATAAAAACATTCGGAGATGGATAGTAAATAAATAGTTATTAAATTTTCTCCATGGCTGGCTTGATTTCGAATAAATTAATAATTCACATAAAAAACTTATTGAATTTATTCCTGAAATAAACTGAAACTAAAATTCTTAAGTTAATAGATATTTACCAATCGTCGCTAAAAAAAGTCTGATATTAATTTGGATTAAATTATTTTTTTAAAAAAATAAATCGAATTTTTTTTATATATAGTGATTTAAAAATTTACTTTAAGCAAAATATTGCTAGTTGTAAGCTGCAATAAATTATTAAGCGTGCAATCTGGGACTGTTGAGGCGTTTCTAGGCTCTTAATGGATTGCCATATATCATTTAGAAAAATGGATTGTCGATCATATATATATATATATAGAGAGAGAGAGAGAGAGAGAACAATAATATAACTTTCAACCGGACCAGCATGGACATATTGACTGACACGTGCAATAGAGACGACCATCCTTTTACAAGCTAAAATAAATTTTATTTAACTACAAAATCGATAAAAAAAAATTAATAAATATATTAAAAGGCATTTTAATTTTGATGTTATCTTTATTTATCTTTAAATGATCATTATTTATAATTGGAAAAAGAAACTTTGATTGTAAACGTCAATATATTATAAAGCACAAAAGGTGTAGTATAAACAGTAAATAGTCTGATAAATAAATGTACAAATAGAAAGAATATTTTATATAAAAAATCTCCAAAAGATCTAAATGTAGCAGAAAACGGAGTAGAAATATGAAGCATGGACACTTATTCATATTAAATCTTACATGATATATAAATAATACATATTTGTATATATTTAATTTAAAATTTATTTTTTTCTACTCTAGCATAGGAAAAATATATATAAATAAAGTTATGAAAGAGAAATAACTCGTAACCTTTTGATTTTATAAAAAAATAAAATATAAGTAAAATTTATGTAAATGATATTTTGAATAATATATTTTTATCTTTAAATTTATAATTATACATATATCATATTCGTATCCTATAACTTATTAACTTTAGTGTACTCCTCCACATGTTCATGTTGTATTGTGTTTCATATTCGTGTTAGTACCAGTGCTTTGCATAGTAGAGGCCAACTATGATGTGTCTTCGTATTACATAGTAATGATATTTACCAGAACTTTTCAATCATATTAAAATTGTATCGATATATATTTAATCACAACAAATTATCAAAGTGGATTTAACATATGACGTAACACTGTTACGAGTTATATATTAATTGTTATGGGTCATAATAATGAAATTTACACGAAGCAAGTAAATAAAATAAGGGAGCAAGAAAGATACAATAGCCAGAAGTCATAAGGAAAATTCAAAGGCATCGACCGTACAAATGGTAAGAGAAAAGAGTACAATGGTGTGGTGGCCATGCCCGATGACCACTCATCACTCATATATGGGACTGGAAATGGAAATGGAAATGAAAATGGAAATAGGAAAGAGCACACTAGGAAAGGAAAAGCACAACCCCACACACCGGTCGGAGATGAAGGTTGTTGACCCGACAAAAGCTGCGCTACCCTTCACATCACGCATCACATGCTTCCCCTCGAAGAATATAGTAGCTGCAGCGATTGAAATCCCCAAGTAAAACGGGAGAGAGCATGCAGCATTTGGATTGTGGTCTTGTGTTTTTTTAAATTTTTTTAATTAATTTGCTCATATTAATAATCATGAAATTGTAATATAGATATGTTGTTTATACTCATTTTATATAAAATATTTTATTAATTTATATTTTATTTATTATTGGATGGGTTATCTCATATAATGATGAATAGAATATGAGTCAACATGATTTTCTACACAAAATAAATATAAATAATATTTTTCAATTGTTATATCATGTTTTGTATTATAAAAGTAAAAGTAAAAATCTAGGGAAATTTTGTTTATAATGATGCTTGGGTATATGTATTGGTATGAAATGGGGTTATTAGGAGATTTGGACTTTTATGGTATTTTTAACATGCAAATCGCTATTAGCATTTTGTGATACAAAGAAAATAACTAGTCGGTCACCTTTATGGAAAGCAAATGATTACACCTAAAAAAAATTATTCTTTAATAGATCATCACTACAAATTGTTATATAGTGATTTAGGATATTATTTTTTAATAAAATCACTATGTAACGATTTGTGTATATATAACTAAAAGACGAAAAAAATCTAAATAAAATATTATTATATGTAACGATTTGTATTTGAAAATTCCATACTACCTATAAGTGTTGTAAATTCCAATATTACCCTTATTACACCATCCTAAACACATATTCAAAATAGTGCCCCTAAAATCTACATTGTATAGATTTAATCTTGATATACTTATAGTGTGACTGTCATCCAATTATATTTGTTGATATGCATGATTTTTAAAATAAAAGTGTGATAATATATTATCAAATAGTGGTATAAAAATATTTTAGATTGACAAAACTTGGTGAAAAGCTTTAGGGGGCAAAAATTTTCATAAAAAATTAGATGACCATAATCAAATTAAAGTTAACCGTATGTTATATATATTAAAATAAATAACTAACACGATAATTTTAATTTTGTTTGAATTAATTGAAAAATTAAATTATTTCAACAATCAAATACACATATAATTTATCGTTTCAAAATCTATTTTCTGTTTGAATATATTAACTTAAAAATAATTTAAAGTCATGTGTTTTGTTTACATTGTATAATAAAAATATTTTTGAAAAATAAATCACTAAAAATTATACGAAATAATTTTATATAGTTTATAATATTTGATATCTATGGTTATTATCACAAAAATATTAAAATTGTTAAATAATATGGTTTTACTTATAGATAAATTTTATTTTTATTTTTATTAACCATTCATTTTTTCACCTGAACATATAAAATCATTTTAATAACTTTTATTGAAAATGAATTTAATTTTCAAACATAGAATTATGAATGTCATAAATTTTATAAGCATTCTTAGAAATCAAAACAGAAATTAGAGTTAACAAGTTCATTTGTTTAATTATTGGACTTATTATTCAACTCTTATAATTGTTTATATATTGCAGCAATACATATTTTTACTATGAAATGATACTCAATTATGATATAATCTTTGTAATTTTTAATTTTTATTAAAAAATAATTAAGCTAATGAAATTTAAATTGAAGCAACTCATTTAAATAGAGCAATATCATTTATATAAAATAACACATCCAAATTTAACTTATTTATTAAATAATATATATATATATATATATATAAATTTGTGAAAAGATTGGATAGTTCCTATTTTTTTGTTGGGGGAGAGGGGGCTTCCCTTTAAAAGTTTCGCCACTGATCAATGCATACATCAAAATTAGACTTTTATTTTATGATTTTAATAAACTTTTTAATCACAATAAAAAATTTAACACTTTTATTAATGTCAATGGAAAAACATATTTTGAAAAATACAAATAGGCAGCAAGCTAAAAATTCTATTATTTGCATGTATAATATATGTAAAAATAATTTTAAAACTTATTTATTTGATATTTTTAAATAAGTCAATGTAATAAATACATGACTGAATACATTAAAAAAATATGTAATAATATTGTACTTGCTACAACTACATCATTATACAATAGGGATGTGAGTCATAATCACAACAAATTAATGTAATCACAAAAATTTATCGTACCATAATCACTATGAGTATATTATAATCCCAATAGATCACAATGGATCGTATCACATATTCACGATTATTTTTGATAACTATAAATCCTCAAGCTCTCTTAGCGGAAATTTCTCCAGTACCCTTATAAAATTCAAGGGTATTAATACTTTTTAGTTATTTGTCATTAAGAATTAGTCATATGTATCCTACCAACTTAAATTATTAATACTTATAAAATTCATGATTAAATCATAACTATTAAATTTAAAAGGGTATTGTTACCCCAAGGGTACTGAAGGAAACCCCCTAGGTCTAACCCTAGCCCTTAGTTTGGATCCATAGAAAATGAAGTGATCAAATTATGTGAGTGAAGAATGAATTAAAAACATGTGGAACCCATGTTTGTAGCTTCTCTCTTCGTTTTGTGATCCCCTAGCACTTTTTGTGTTTCTTTTGGTTTTTGTGGTGTTTTGTTGTTTTGGTTTTGTTTCTGTATGTATTACGAGTAAGAGCAGACCTTGTTTGCTCTCTGGATGTAGTTGTTGTTTTTTGTGATCCCTGTTATTTGCTCACTTCTCATTGGGTTGTTTGAGTTATTCATTTATCGAAAAAAACAGCAAAGAAAAGGGGATGCTAAGGAATAAAAATACTGAAATGAATAAGGCGTGTGTCCTTTGAAAGGATGAAAAATTCAAACACATTATAAAAAAAAGACAAAAAAAATATTTACATGTAGCTGCATTTTCTTTCATCTTACTTTTCTACCTAACCAAACAACAAGAAGAGAAATACATTTTTCTCTTTATATTCAGTTCTCTTCATTTTATTTCTTCCTATTTTCTTCACTTTCATTTTCTTTCATCATCCAAACAAAGCATGATAGTCTAAGACATATCTCTTACCTTTGTGCCACACATTGTTCCTAACCTTAATTGACATTACCTTTCTCATAGACCTTCACATAAACACCATCACAAGACCAGGGCAAGCATAACCCCTCTCTTTTGCTGACATGCGACCACCACCGTCTGACCCTTCCTCCATTTCATTAATTTTCACTCTCAATTGAGGTTAGCAACAGAGCACGATCCTCATCCATTAATTTGATTCATTCTTTCCCTAACCAGCAACAGATCCGCAATTTTAATAGCTTCTTCAAATTAAAGTTTAGCAAATATTCGATCGATGAATCCAAATGACAATCATGGTGTTGCATCTTTTCCAAAATAGGTGAATAGGATCATTTGCAACAGACTCTGTTATTGAACCATCAACAAACCCTAATTTGCTTTTGGTGACTACACTCATCTTCATACTTTATTGCCACCCATGGAAGTTGGTTTCTATTAATGAAGCATAAACAAGAACAAGAGAGAATGGCTTTAATTTGGATACAAATTCAGATCTAGCATATCAGCAAGATTGCAAGACTATATTGAGTAGCCATGGAAACATACGAGAAAGAGATAATCAAGGTCGAAAAAGGTAGAGAGTAAAGGGATGTGAGAAATATTACCTTCATTCCTTATTAATAGTCCCACTCAAGAAACCGTACAATTTTAATATATTGAAAAGTTAATGTATCTTACTATAATTTTACTAAGACTGGGAAACTATAAAGCAACCATATAAACGTATGAGAAAGAGATAATCAAGGTCAAAGAAAGCAGAGAGTAAAGGAATGTGAGAAATACTATCTCTATTTCTTATTAATAGTCGCTCTCAGAAAATCATACAATTTTGATACATTAAAAAATTAATATATTTTACTATAATTTTCAATCTATTAAAATTATATAATTTTTTAAGAGCGACTATTAATAATAAATGAAGGGAGTAATTCGGTAACACCATCACAAATATGTCATGGGATGCAAAACTGAATCAACATCTTATTACTGAATGAAAAGAGTATTTATACACAATCCTATAGGTTAACCGGTTAGAAAAAAAACATTGATTGCATTATGATACGAAGCTACCTAACGGACCACTAGGCTACCTAGCTAGGATGTTGTTGGAGACAATTCTTTAGAATCTTATATAGGTGTTACATAGTCCACATCCCGTCTTTAAATTATGGAAAATATTATTTCTACTAATAAGGAATAAGATATCATATGGACTTATATTATATACATCATTAGATAAGATGTAGATCTTATTTGAATGAAGTTCATATTGTTTCAAATAAAATATTATTTGTACTCATAAGACATGAGATATTGTGCCAACTCATATCTCATCTACTATTAGATGAAATGTAAACCCTACTTGAACGAGGTTCACACCCCATTCAATAGTAGATGAGATGTGAGTCGACACAATGTCTCATATATTAAACATAAAAATAATATAACTCTTCAATTACTAGCAGGGAGACTTTTGTACTCAGTGTCACCTTTGTGAAAGTTTTTTTTTTTTTCTCTTTTTGTCTGAAGATATATGGATCCAAACATGGGGATCCCAAAAATATCGTCGTGAACAATCCTTATTACCATCCCTGCATACTAAATGAGAGTATTCTTGTAAAATAAATTCAGGTTTATGTAATTATGTTGGTGGAATTGATTTTCATGAATAAAAGTATAGTTTTTTTTAACAACGGTAAATTCACGTGCAGTAGATTCTCCATAGGTTATCATTATGTTTGACCTGAGACCTTAAAATCACAAAATGAAATTTTATTTTATAAAATTTTTTGAATTTAAGTTTTTCTTTTAAACAAAATTGTTACTCTAAAATTATTAATTCTTATAGCAAATCTTTTTAAGTTAATCAAAACATTTTGTCAGAATTACTATTATACTGAAAATATAAGACATAAATGATTTATTTGAACATTTTAAATTAAAGCCGATTTTAATAAAATAAAAAATTTATTTAAAGTCAAATTTGCAAATATAAAACTAATGGCAAGGTACTTTAGAAACGCGTTTTTTATTTAACGCGCAGGAAGATTTCAAAAAGAACATGGGTACTGTACTGTGACAAATTTTTTTTTTTCAACAAAAATACTATAGCTAAAAATTCTTCCCATGAGTTGAAAGAGTGGGATAGTGGAATTTAAATATAAGACCTTTTATTTAAATAGTATAAAAAATAATTATAATTACTAGATTATAGGTTCAATCATTATTCTGGCAATTTTATTTATTATATTAAAAAATTGAATAAAATAAACTCAACTTTTTATTAAAAAAATATCATAATCATATTATTAATCATTCATATCCTTTATTTTTGGATGATTATTATTATTATTATTGTTATTGTAATCTAACCAGCTATCGCTAAGGCTAACATAGGTGGTTCAAGACTCTAGGATCTAAGTTGTAGTTCACAACAGATTTTGTCAGCTGAGATTCCTCTCCCACTCAACCTCCCGGGCCCCTGCATACCTTAGTCATGGCTAGCTGACTGCTTCAGCATTGCTGTTGTTAGGTCCTGTACTTTATTTTGTAGGTGTAGGGGGACTACCTAGGTGCTACAGGTTGTTCGGTTTTTTATTTACAAAATTTTAATATATATAAAGCAACGCATGGAATAACATTCTAAGTTTTAAGGTGACTTTTAAGATGGGGCTCTCTGACAGAGGTTCACCATGAACTCTTAAGTTATAACCGTTGGATTGCCTGCATATTTTAGGTTGTGTCAGAAATGGTAACTGAAACTTTCTTCTGCCTGTGAAAGTGAAATTTTGCTGAAATTATAAATCGACCCCATCCGTGTTATTCTATAATTACACATTTACACGTGATTTTGTCAAAAATTTCACCCATTTGCCAACACTGTTGTACATCGAGAAAAATGCCATTTTTGCAGTCAAATTTGAATTGATGCTAAGATTAATAAAAAATTGTTTAATGCTTATTATGGTCAATATGTCGTGGCGGAGAAATGGTTGATTTTTTTCCTTTTAATGAATTATAATAATTGGTCTTCATTGTTTTTAATGTGTTTGGAGAATAAAAAAATAAAATAAAATTTCATACACCGTTAATATAAAAAAATATAGACATTTAATTATACTTTACATATTAAAAAAATTATTTGATTTAATCATTCGTCTTGTTATGAATGTTATGAATAAAAAAAAATAATGTATTGGTGTGTCAAAGTAACACTTTTACACATAGTGTTAAAAACCGGTTCAGACCGAACGGTTCGATCGGAAAACCGGTGAACCGGTCATGAAACCAATCTAAGTTAGTATTTGGATCGATCCCGCATTAAAATCGGTGCGATCCGATTTGACTCGGCTAGTTGGACTGGTTGAGTTTTTTTTTTTCTTTTTGCTTTGTTGTTCTAAATGATGACTTTTTCAAAAAATTTAAAAAAAATCTAATTTGACTTATAGAAAAATGTAATAACTTTATTTGTATTGTCATAACTTATGAGTTCGTGATGTAAAACTTTGTAAGTTTGCTTGTATAATTATGTTTTGAATTTGTCAATTGTGATTCGTAAATGTGAAGTATGAATAATATTTTAGAATTTATGTTATTTATTTATTCTTTTATATTTACACCCTTTAAAGAGTATTAAATTATTAATTAGTTGTCATTTTTATTGTATTTTTTTTATATTTTTATATTTTTTTATAAATTGATTCAACCTGCTCGACTAAATGACTCCACTGGTTGAACCAAATGACTTCTGCCTCGATCGAATCGATCACCGGTCCGAGTCTGGAAACTATGTTTTTACATAATAGTATATGAAAATTAATCTTAATGAAAAATCCTTCACATGGCAGCCTAGTAGGAAGCATATAAGGGGCAAAATCCATTTAACCCTAATGAAGCTATAAATGAGAAACTCAGTTTAATCAAATTTTATTGATAACCTTATCATCAAATTAAAAAAAGGAGATAATATTATAAGAAATTATATAACAAAACAAAAGTGAAATGGATGAATAATTCTTACTGAGAATTGGGTCTAGCAAAATATGAAACAATTAATATTGATTTAATCCAATTGATGATATAGATGATAGCATATGAAATTACAAAATATAGAACAATTATTATAGAAGACAAGAATACAATTAATAGGAAAACATCATCGAAAAATCTTAAATATAAGGACAACTGAAAAGAAAATCACCACCATAATTGTAACAATAAATTAAAAAAAGGAGTGATACCACTTGGATGCATTGCTTGAATATATGTAACACCTGAAAAATTATTTAAAAATTAATTTGAGCTTTATTAGTTATAATTTCAAAAATCTGACAGTTTTAGTAACGATGATGATAGCCCAACGGATGTGTTAAAAAAAAAAATTTCTGGGCCAGGGTGAATAGTGACCTTACAGGCCCCATAGCCTCGTCTAGATGACCGAAACCCCAGATCCGGGACTAAGAAATGGCTGAGACCTAGAAAAGAGAGGATTAAGGTTATAAATAGTTAGAAATAAAGATTTTATATCTATAATTAGTTTATGGGAAATATTTAATTACCCAGGTATGGTATTTTACCTATTCGGTAAAATTTTGGTGTGCAATTTCTAACACCGAAAACTATTTTAATGTTTACAAAATGAAGGAGATTATCTACTTATATCAAATGAATGGCTAAGATTTAATCTTGAATTACAAGATTTAATCCTAGCCATCCATTTTACTATCTTGGATTAAAGACTACTCAAATATACAATATAATATTCATTCATAAGCTCCAAGCTTTTTCAAGAAGCCAAATTTCTTCTTCTTCAAGCCTTATTTTTAGCCAAACAGCCAGGAGGAAAGCAGCAGCCTCCCTTTCCATCTCAAGAGCTTAAGCTTTCATTCAAATGCCAAAAACACTAATTTCTGATAAAAGTTTATAAGCATTTTTAACAATCACTTTATGTCAAAATTACTTTTCTTGATAATATTTTTATTGACATTTTAATTGTCAAGAATTATTAAAAATGCTTATAGACATTCATTTTACCTGAAATAGGAACATATAATAACACTTGTTAGACAAGAGAACACACAAAGAAGAGAAAAACTCCTCGTATGCCTACAATAATTATCATGTGTTCTATCTCAATGGGACAACAAACACACGATCTATGATTAGGAGCAAGGGTCTTTCTTTTATATTAGTAAAATATGGATTGTATCTTCCCATTATAGCAAGTCCATATACAAATATCCATAATAACACCCACAAAGAGTAATGAGCTTAACAATAATAAGCTCAATAATAATAGTGATTACAAATTTTGGAATTAATAATACATTATAATTATTTTGACATTTAATTAATTTGGGTGCATATTTAAAATTTCATAGGTTTATGTCAGCCACAAAAAGTATGCCATCATATATATATATATATATATATTCAAAAATATATTTTGATAATTTACCTAAGTACAATTATTTATTTAGATAATTTGATTTATTAATTGTGATAATATTATGTTATAATAAAAGGATTTGATAAAATATTATAATAAATTGATATAATATTCAGATATTTTTTAAAAAAATAATAGTTACATATTAGATTTTCATTGGAAGAGAATTTGCTACATGTCAAACTTTTCCAAAAATGGATTCCTAATTGTATTATTATAGGAAGGGATATACACAGTTATTTTAATTTTATTATTATTATCTAATTTATATAATAAAAAATTTCACCCCCTTCAAAATTTTTCTTCAAAGTTTGCCATACCGGAGGGATTACTGTTTTTTTTTTTTTGTGCTTGGAGTTGAACATAATAAAAAAACAAACAAAAAAAAACTACAAGATTAGATCAAGCGAAAACGTTAATTTGAAAAAAGAATCTATTGACTATTGGACGTGAAAGACATGTAGATATCTTTTGAAATGTTTCTGGTTCTCGAATGCAAAAATTGGAGGGGTTGAAATTTGAAATTTGATAATTAATGGATCACAACAAAAGCAACAATAAACCAGTTATAGAAGGTAAAAAGCAAAAGGTTCATGATGGATCAAAACTTGAGAGCCCCATGCTATAATGCGCCAAGTTTTAATAAATTTAGGATAAAGTAGACATATGTATATATATATATATATATATATATATATATATATATATATATTTCACTTGAAATTTAATATAATTATATTTATTATTTTTTTAAGAATTTTTTAGTTGAGTTAATGAAAAATAGGAAAAGGGATGGATTGATAAATGGGAATAAAGATCCAATACTAGCAAAATCTTAATCATTTGAATCAAGCAGTGTCATGAGAATTACAATTTATTGGCTATTCCTCACTCTTTTATTTGGTGAAATTACATTGATCTCTTTTAGATATGTTTATTTATTAGTGATATATTGATTATTTGTGATAAAATTATGATATTTTGATAATATTTAATATATAGATATTGATTAAAATAATTTTTTATTCAATTGATACGTTAAATATTGTTAAAATAGTATAATTTTATTATTAAGAATTATGTATATGTTATCTTTTTTCTTGTCACTTAAATTAACAAATTATTATCTGCTGAGAATTTTAGTGAATTTTATGGGCTTTCAATGATAATTTTATAAAATAAAAAAGTGTTAAATGCTCGGATGTAATTATATTAAATTTTATGGAGGCCAGCATAATTTCCTCTTATATTTATGCAGTTTAAAATTTGTAAAATATTTAAATGAAGTATTTTCTTTTATGTTCTAAATCAAAACTACGTATTTCCAATTGCATTTATTCCGATAGTATTTTTGGAGGAAAAAAATATTGCGGATTGTCATTTCTAAACACACATCATTGCTTAACAAGAAGCATGTTTTCTTCATATACTATACTGTTATGATCATGATTTGTTTGTCTTACATTATTAATTAGTTATATATATTGTTATATATGTGTGTGCTTTTTGAAATAACTATTATAAGAGTTAAGTTTAAACAAAAAAAAAGTATTATAAGAGTTAAATATTTTAAAACCGTGGTAAAACTTAATTGAATGATAATAGATTTTTAAAATAAGTTTTTTTCTCTATTTACAGTAAATTATATTTAAAATTTAAGAAAATTTATATATAATCTAACACTTGCATGAAAAGAAAATCTCTTATATATTTTTAGTAAGATTATGACATATCTTTTTCAATTTGGCTGATTGAATTATTTATGATACTAGTATTTGTTTGAGCGTAAGGACGTGAAGATTATATGTTTTTTGTTTTACAAAAATTGATTTTCTATTCTAAACTCACGTTCTGATCTCATATGGTATAATTAAGTTGGTTACTATTTTTTGAGTAAAATTCCCTTACCACATTGATGAATCTCTTGTTATTCATTTACATGAACCTGCATCACTCCTAAAAAAATCATAATTCTTTGGAACATGAATTTGTTCTCGCGCATGTGTTTAACGGGGATGGGTAAAGCAATCTGATAGTTGTTGGGTAGTGTTAATTGGAATTTATTTATTTGTTTTCCTCAAGTTAATGTTTTTCTTTGCAATTGTTCACACAATTTTATGTCTTGCCCCTTGATTAACTTTCATATGATTTTCATTTTTTTTATTAGTGATTTTTTTTATATTAGGTACAGTGGAGTAAGGGACACAAAGAAACAAAAATATTAACCCGACGAGCTCAATCTGATTTATCATTACTACTGAAAATTGACCGTGCCATTCCTAATTTTACAGCTTGTGTGCTGGAGCACGCTTACAGTCCCCTGACAACCCCCTAGAAGAATGCACGCACTAACTTCTTAAGGTTTTTCATCTTATGTGTGCTGTTTTCTTGCCGATGGCTGCCCGAAGAGCCCTTTGTTGCCAAACTGATATTCATGTAGATTTTATTGCTCTTTTTTGTATGGGATATAAGACACTTGTTCTATTATTCCGAGGCATCTATTATCTTGGAAGTGAACAACCCAAGACTAAAGAAAGAGGATTTTGGAAGATGGGAGCTAAAGCTTGAGGAAGAGAGAGAGCGACCTTTGTTCTTTCAACAACTTCATCTTCGTTTTAATGACGTCTTCTCCCTTTTGCTGCCTTTCATTGATTTTCTATTTTTCGTTTGTCGGTATGAACTAAAACCTTTTTATTAAGGCAATAATGTAGCCAATTCTTGATAATGTTATTGACGTTTTGATGTTAAATTCTCCTTTTTTATTTTGATTAAGTGTGTGTGACATTTCTTAATACTTTGTGCGTTTAATCACTACTCATATAATTTTATTAATTTTATGAACTTGAGAAAGAGATTAAATTAAAATTATTCATCTATCACACTCACCATAGGTTGAAGAAACTTAGAGATGAGCAAACATGATTTGTTTGGGGAATGGATCCTATTATGTTGATTTTTCATATGATCTTGTCATGTGCAATCTTCAACCATTAATTCTTTTAAGATGCATGTAATGTTTGGACTCTACTAAAATTAATATTAAAATATCATACATGACAAGATCGTGTGAAAAATTAATATGAGAGGATCATAAAATGGAATGCATTGCACCAAAACCTCTTTTTCTTGTAGTTTGTACTAAGAGATTAGATGATCACAATGAATGAGAGAGAATTTTATGTTTCTAGAGGACCTTATAATTAATTAAGGGAATATAATTCCAACCATTAATCAGATAACTTGGAAGTTGAATAACAAAAAGCATAAGTTATTGAGTCAGGAGTAGGTGAAATCGAAAGTCCTAGTATCCCAAAAATAGTGTTTTAATTCTTGTTAATTGCATCTAGCCATTTTATTTTATTTTAATTCAATTTATCAACTATACTACTTGTTTTGTTTAAAATTTTCAGTTTCATTTGATTGTTTCTCGATTCAAACTAATCAATTAATCTCCATAATTGATCAATCCTCATTGAACACAACATTCTTTTTACTACTATATTATCTTTGTGACCCAATATACTGCTTGTCAGATTAGCATGGTGCTTGTTAGAGTTTTGAAAATTTGAATATATAATGGAATTACCCGCTTCCACAATAAGTTTTGCTCATCGTACGGGTTATTGATCAAAACTTAAATCTCTACATCAAAATATCGCGACCTTCATTTTATAATCAATTAAGAATACAAAAGGCAATCTATATGTTTGATATATCCACACAAACATATTTTACATTGGGGTTTTCTCTTTGTTATTATAGTAACTATCTAGCAATGATTTCCCGATCATTGTAATACATTTGCTCAAACAATTGTAAATATTTAAATTATTCCGAAGAGATAACATATAATTTAATCAATCAAACTCATCATGTTTCAAAAATAGACATGTCCAAATTGCTTACATTCCACCGACCAAGTGCTGATGCCAGTAAAAGAGGTTCAAATATTTAAATATATAATCTTGAATTTGATCTTAAAATTTATATGTGTAGAAAAAATATTATTCAAAGAGATCTTTGCTTGAATATATGACTGTAAATGCTTTTTTGTAGTACATTGGAAGTGAGATTTGAACCTATACCTTGCTATAAATTATCAAAGCCCCTCACCACTAGCCAAATCACAATGGCTTATATGACCAAAAATATTATAGAGGAAAACAATTGCTTCTTTTTAAGGGTAGAAATAGGTGGAGCTAAGTTAGGTTTCAGATTAAATAAGTCGGACTATATTTTTAAAATGGAGCCTGATTCTATTGCTTGACATAAGTATTTTTTTTATTGCTTTAATCTAACCATTTTAAAAGTTTGACTTGGCCCGAAAACCTAATTAGAGACATATTTGGTTATAAAATATTTTGAAAAAATCAAAATGCCTAATTTTAAATAAGCCAAAATACTACTAAACATGTCCAAAATATATATTTTTAAATAGGCTTAAAGACTTAAGTAAATTAAAAAATATATTTTAAAAAGATTAAAATATTTTTATTAACATTGGATATTTAAATAATAATAATAATAATATAAGTAAGCCAACCTATTAGATCCAATACACTATTTTTAATACTTCAACCATGATCTGATTAAATAAAAAGATTTTTTGAAAAGTCTTATTCTAACTTATTTATTAATCATTTAGCCTAACTAAGTTCTAATATATGTTAGTTGAAAACTCTCGATGTTTGGCCTGACCTATTTCCATCCTTCCTTATATTCCAACCGCAGAACCAAAAGTATTTGGAAGTGTTCTATACAATTTGTTTCTTCCGAAAGGTAAAAATAATTCTATTCTCCTAAAAAATATTATGTACGCACCTTAATCAACCAATGCAACGATAACAATCATAGGAATAAAAGTGCTAATCGGAGCCAAAATTCGTGATGTTTTAAGTATAAAAACCGTTTTAGTTTCTTCTTTCCAAGATAAGTACACGGTAAAAACCTTGAGTGAAGAAATTATTAAAGACGACATATGAGTTACAATCAAGTTTCGATAAATATAACAACACAGCAAAACAGAAAGTTGAACTTAAATGAGTTTAAAGAAGGTTTGAAATGAAGCAATTCCCTCAGTGTTACATCCTGCCGTTGAGAAAACTTCTACAAATAGTACTATGTAATTTTTTCGGTAAAACCACTAATTGTTAAGGTCTGAGCTTAATTGAGGTATAATGATCTATCAAGGAGGAACCAACCCTTTGACATGTGAAGATCTCCTGCTTTTGCGGCTAGTGGCTGTCCTAGCGTGTATATAAAAAATCTCCTTTCTTCTTCTTTTCCATACTTTTTTATAGGCCAAGAATCAAATACTCATTTTTAATAACGTGAAGAAAGGTGGAAACTTCGGTTTTTTTCGGCTTGTTTCTTTTAATATGTGAAGAAAGCTGGAGCTTTGTTTCTGGGGGAATGAATATGTGATATGAGTATTAAATGAGCAATGGGAAATTAAAATATATATATATATATAAAAGAGCAACTCCTAATTATTTTTTGAAAAGTATAATTTTAGGGTGAGATGATCAAATCCTAGCCGAAAATCTTCAGGTTTAGAGAATATTTATAGATGAACTTACATTTACCTCGAGTCAAGATTCAATCATGTGACCGGTCAAATGCGACACCCTGCTATGCTTCACTCGATTAACTACTTGAGATATCTCCTAATTAATGATAGAAGATTAATTGATATTATTTCTCACAATAAAAAAATGAATAAAGCGTAAATTATTATTACAGGTATTTACTTAATATATAATGTTTTTTTGTTCCTTAATGCATGATTATGAAACTCATAGTTTAGACGCGTCCCGGCCTACAGAATCATTGATATCATGTTTCACGAAAAGCTTTTCTGGTCTTGTGGGTCCAAGCATCCATGAAGAATCCCCCGAAAAAAGGGCAATACATCATATGGAAAAAATCCATAAAGATAGTAATGAACAATTTTTTGACCCAAATAATCTTCACATTCATATAAAAGTTTAATTTTAAACATAAAGTTGATGGCCACGCCACTAAGCATAATAATAATTAACAATAAAAATAACAATAACTTTACCCAAACTAGTTGATAAGTTGATGTAGCAGATCTACAAGAATTTTGCCGTAAAAATGCGCATTCTTGTATCCAATCCAAGGGCCTAATGTGAATAATCACTAAAGAAAGCACGCCTCCTCAAATGCACCCTTTTCTGTTTCATCCCACCACTGGGAAAGAAGAAAAATGGTACTTGCAAATGGAACAATTGCAACTGTATCGTACAATTTCAATTTCAATTAGAATTTTAAATTTTATGTTTTATTATTTTGTGGGTAACATTAAACATTTTTTGGTAATGAAATTTTATGTTTTGTTTTATTAAAGAATTATAATATATTTGCTAGAAAATAAATGAATATAACAAGAGAGAAAGTTTTATATGTTTTGGAATTGACAATTTCTAATATATGGGTTAGGAATTAAAAAGAGTTAATTTTAGTTATTTTTCAATTCCTTGAAATTAGATTGAAGAATTGTAATTTTAATCCTATATGTTATTCCAGATATAAAAATTAAAAGTGAGCCGTCTAATTCCAATGCTAAGCTCTAATTCCATGCTCAGTTTCGTAAGCTAAACGGGACATTATAGTGATTTTAGTTTAGGAATGGAAGGAACCATTCTCGTCTATAGAATTTTACTTTATTTTTTACATGCTTTTTAGATTATTGACCCTATTTTTTAAACTTCATGCATGTAGAGAAAATTCTCATAAATTATTAATCTTGAATTTCAAATATTTTAGTAAATTCTAAAACAACAAGATGAAATACATACGTTTACACTCATACCTTTTTATATTTTTTTAATAGTTAATTACAATTCAATCGTTTTTGTTTTCAATGATTCTGTCACATGAACGGATATGAAATATACTTGTTCTCACATCTCTCAAAAGAAATATGTACATAACGTTTCAAATCTAAAATGCATAAGGCATTTTCCTAAAAACAAAAAACAGATTGCTTATGAATTCTTTGTTTAATGTTTTTATTTTCTGAATTTTTTATTTTTAGAAATTTAATAAAAAAATATTGAAATTATTACAAACAATAAAATTCTATTTTCAATTTATATTTATATTTTTATTATTTTTCTCTAAAATCAAAGAATACAAAAATAAAATTAAAATTAAAAATTGAAACCAAAGGCACAGTTAAATTCTGCTCCAAATTTTGAAGTCAATAAATTTAGAATACTTAACAAAAGTTCAGTACTAAGACCAACATATTATCATACTTTGTACGAAAATATCTGTAGGATTAGGTGAAGATGTATCTTGCACTGATATTGGTAAGAGTGTCTCTTGCAGTACAAGTATGATATAAAGATGTGGTATAAATCAACTTGAAATATATGAAGTATAATTAAGTGTATCTCAAAGTATTAGTAAAGTATCTATTTGATATAATAGGTATCTGATAGATTTGATAAACTATTTTCAAATATCAGTGAATCACTTGTGAAGAAAAAATTAGTTCAAACATTACATGGTAATTATTACAAGAAAAATCACCAGCAAATGCAAAAAATTCAGTGGTGTGTGAGGTGTATTTGGGGCCCCAAGTTTTATAATCACGGGAAGGAATATTGTCTAAAACACCATCATGTCACGTAATTAATTAACGTTAATCTTGTTTAGTGTGTTTATGTAAGTGTTCTTCCTTTTTTTTTTCTTACTATAATACCCTGCTTCTTTTAATGAGTTGTTTTAACCATGCCTGTCTGTGATTGATTGCTTCAGCCTATATTTCATGTCGGCTTCTCACACAAACAAATAAATAAAAAAAAAACACTAAAGCTGTCTTCCTTTTGCTCAGTCCCCTCTGATTTCCCGGCGACAAGTCAGTTTTCTCAACTTTGGTCCCTCCCTGCCAGCCACCTTAATCCTCTCAAACTGTGTTGTTTGTTGCTCATTTTTCTGCCCTTTTCCCATTTTGGTGTTAGTCCTCTGTGTGTGTGTGTGTGTCTGTTTCTGGGGATGTCACTGATGAATATGATACCTTGAAAGGTGATTTGATTCTCTCTATCATTTTTTTTAATCTGGGGAATGAGTTCTTAACTGGGTTGTGTTTTGTTTTTTTTTAAAAATTTTTTGGACTTTGGAGTCACTGATGAAATGGTTGTGTGATAACACAGATTTTTGGCTTCTACTTGGACTTGGACACCATCAGCTTCACTTGTTTTCTCCATGATTTGTTGATGGGGTTGCTGGGATGTTTCAGCTGAGAAGTTCTTGTTCTGTGGGGGGTCTTTGATTCAGCACTGATATGTGAGCTGTGAGCTTGAGTCCTTGGATGGTTTAAGCTCTAAAGCTAGCAGATTGCAGAAAGTTGAGGCTTTCTTTTGAGTTTCTGCTAGTTGTTTGAATTTGGAACTTTAAGTTTGTGTGGGGTTGGAAGCAGTAATTACTTGCATTTCTAGGAGAAGGGGTGATTTTTTTCTTCTTTTTTAGGTGGCTGACACAAACGGGGGATTCTTCATCTTCTTGTTGGAGAATGGGTTGGAGTTAGAATTGTGTCACTTGTGGAAAAAATCTTGGTGAACAAAGGCTGAATCTTGTTGCTGGGAGAAAAGGCCAAGTGTTGAACTTTTGGTTTGGGGGAGCACCATTTTTTATATTATAGGTCGTGATGAAGGCTCCTTCCAATGGTTACTTGCCTAATTCAGGCGAGGGTGGGTTTTCTCAAGGTTTACTTGAAGCCACATTATTATGTTTCTCTTCTTGCTCTATGCTCTAGTGTTTTTCCTGTTTCATCAAACACTAACTCTCTTGCTCCTTGACTCACAAGGATGATGATTGCTTTCAAGGAAACATGGTGCTTTTGTCTCGTAGAATTAATTTAATTCCATTGTAGATCGAATGAATATGAGTACATCATATCATAATAAAGGGACGTGGGTTTTCATCTGATTTTGCTGTTGCAAATTTGTTCTGTTAATTTTCCTGAGTTGTTTTGCCTGCCCTCTTCTCCATGAACAGAATATATGTCTTCCTTTGGCTTATAACTTCTTTAAATTTGTTGTTTTTTTCCAACCCTTATTTATTTTTTCGCCTTTTTATTGTTTTCCGAATTAGAGAAAAACTGTTTTAGTTGTAAAAGTCAAGTCCAAATATGCTTGGTATAAATCCTGTGAAAATTATGAGAAATCTTTCTTCTTCTTTTTTTTTCCATAAAAAGGTCAGTTACTTTGTTGCTTCTTAAATTTCAGTGATCTTTCTTCTTCTATTTTCGTTTTCTTTTTTTTTTTTGTGTTGGAAGGTTGGTGGAGGGCATAAAAATGTCTTCTATGTACTTGATAAATCAGATAGAAGAAGTAAAATAATGAATCTGTCTGCATGATAGTCTCGTGCAAGAGATTCTTATCTGTATGGCTTAAAATTATTCTATAAAAGGGGTTTTTTAAGCTCAATTAAATTTCCTTCTCAACATTGTCTCTTGAATGGTTGGACTAGATTTTTCCCATTTACAACCAGTTAAAGTGCTGAATCTACTGTTAGAAAGATCATATTAATGAGGAAAACAATATGCACCAACTATGCTTTTTGGCAAGTTGTGCCTATAGGCTATAAACATAAAGCTTGAAGAAACTTTCCCCCTTCTTGACCTTAATAAACAATCTATGCTGAACATGAAACAGTAACCCCTCCAATTTTATTTGCCTTTCTGTCATCTTCTGATGGAATGGAACATCTAAGCTCAGGCCTGTTTATGCCTGATACAAAGTTTTGGGTTTCTCTTAGCTCTTAAAAGATACTGTACTTGTTGTCTTTTAACATGAACTAGTCTTTTCCTCAGAAACAAGCATAAAAAGAATTAGAGTTCTTATTTGCTGTTTAATATCTGTATATTTCTGTTAAACAGTGTATTGTTATGTTTGTGCTGATAACAGGAGAAAGGAAGACAATCAATTCTGAGTTATGGCATGCTTGTGCGGGGCCTTTGGTTTCTTTGCCTCCTGTTGGAAGTTTGGTGGTTTACTTCCCTCAAGGACACAGTGAACAAGTATGTTTCTTATGCCATGATTCTGAGAGCATGATATTTTATTATTATTATTATTATTTTCATTTTTAATTTTTTTGGTTTCTGATGTGGTTTCTTTTGACGTTTACAATTTTCAGGTTGCAGCATCTATGCAAAAGGAGGCAGACTTCATACCCAGCTATCCTAACCTTCCATCCAAATTGATTTGCATGCTTCACAATGTTGCCCTGCATGTAGGTGCACTTTCCTCTTTTGCCATGCCTGTTCTGCGATGATGAAAACTTGTTAAGATTTTTTTTTTTTATAATTTTTATAATACGACAAAATATAAAGGTGCATTTGGAGCTTTTTTTGGGTCAAAATCACTTTCTCCACTAAGAAAAGTCACTTTTTTTTATATTTGAATAATTTTTTAAATATAATAAAAATCTCAAAAATCAGTTTTCAACTTTTTTTTCAGTTATATATAAAATTTAAGTTTCATAATAATTTTCTTTTAAATCTGAAACAAATGTATCCGTATTCCATCTATACCGAGATTCACAGTCCTTGAAGGAGCACATCCTAATTTCTCAACTCTATATGACAGTTTTTGGATCTTGGCTAGTAATCAGGATAACCTAGTTTATCGGAAACATGTAGGTGCACAAAGAGGAAAAAAAATGGTTGACATGTCTACCTGCCATATATCTTTGTTACTAATTATGTTGATTGTCTTCAGCCAAATCTTGGATTACCAAATACCTTGCTAGGTGTGTTTTTTGTTTCTCATTTGCTTTTCTAGGTGCTTATATATACCAGCCAGTTGTATAGTTGGAAGCATTATAAGAGTATTACTCTGTCAGGCATTTGATATGATGTTGATCCTTATCACTTCCTAGCATGGAAAGTATATTAATATTTATTGAATATATTGATGTTCTTTTCCGTTTTGGATCAGGCTGACCTTGAAACGGACGAGGTCTATGCTCAAATGACTCTTCAACCTGTAAATAAAGTAGGTCAGCTGTTCAATCATAGAATTTTTTAGTTAATATGTATCTGGGATTTATTTCCCACCTTTTCTTTAACATCCACCCAAGCAAATGATGAGGAACTATATCAAAGATTGTTTGATGTACTCGTTCTTCAGTATGACAAGGAAGCACTACTGGCATCAGACATGGGTCTCAAGCAAAGCCAACAACCTACTGAATTCTTTTGCAAAACTCTTACAGCTAGCGACACAAGCACACATGGTGGATTTTCTGTGCCTCGTAGAGCAGCCGAGAAAATATTCCCACCTCTGGTGTGTATAGAACATTTCCATTTTTCATTACTCTTGCAAAGGTTAGAAGTCCATTGGGTTTTCTCTGTCAATGCTGACAAGAAGTGTGTTTTTATAGGATTTTTCGTTGCAACCTCCTGCTCAGGAGATTGTTGCCAAGGATTTGCATGATAATACATGGACATTTAGACACATTTACCGCGGTATTGCCGCTTTCTAACCCTCACTGTCTTTCCTTTAATATTTTCAGTGGTTTGGTATATGCTGTATATTGATGCACCAATAAGAATCATTGAAATGGAAGCCACATAGACGAATATTATCATGTTGTCGATGCAACCTCATTTTGATTGAACTAATATCTCCAAACAATTCGAAACCAATCAATTCCAAATATAATCCTTGATCCGTGGAACTATATTATAAGTGGTTTGACTAAATATATGAATATAGAAGTTGTGTGTTTGATGCTGATGTTTTTAGATAGTTGAATGCTAAAATTGCTAGAATATTGGCTACAGGACAACCAAAGAGGCATCTATTGACTACTGGTTGGAGTGTCTTTGTTAGCACAAAAAGACTGTTTGCTGGAGATTCTGTTCTTTTTATCAGGTAAGTTTTTTTTTTAATGAAGGATTATATTTCTTTTGTTTTTAAAGGAAACTTCAGGAATGACTTTCACCCCATTGCTGAGCCATTTTTTTTTGTGTGTGTTTTTAGAGATGAAAAACAGCAACTTCTTCTAGGTATAAAGCATGCTAATAGACAGCAGCCAGCACTATCTTCATCAGTAATTTCCAGTGACAGCATGCATATTGGCATTCTTGCTGCTGCAGCTCATGCTGCTTCAAATAACAGCCCATTTACCATATTTTATAATCCAAGGTACTATTTGACATTTGTTTGCTATGATAAATTGGAATGGAATACGTTGAATATTTGTGACAGCCTCTTATAAACACGTGTAATTTCAACAGGGCCAGCCCCTCTGAATTTGTGATTCCATTGGCCAAGCATAATAAGGCCATGTACACTCAAGTTTCCCTTGGAATGAGATTTAGAATGATGTTTGAGACTGAGGAGTCAGGAGTACGCAGATATATGGGTACAATCACTGGGATCAGTGACTTGGATCCTGTCCGATGGAAAAATTCACAGTGGCGCAATCTTCAGGTATTATCAAATCATCCATGAAGAATGATATGCATATAAAAGAGAAAAATTTGGCTTCCCTCTATTTCTTATTTTGTGGAATTGGAACTTCTTTCCTAGCATACTGAGGCTGTCAAGTTTTGAACTGTTGATAGGTTGGTTGGGATGAATCAACGGCTGGTGAGCGCCCAGGCAGAGTTTCGATTTGGGATATTGAACCAGTAGTGACTCCTTTCTACATTTGTCCACCTCCATTTTTCAGGCCCAAGTTCCCAAAGCAATCAGGAATGCCAGGTAGCAAGAGTTCCCCCCTCTCCTAGCTAGTTCAAATTTCATTCAGAAATTTCATTTTGGCTTCAACTGATTGTCTCAGATTTGGTGTTGAACAAACGTTTTCTTTTATTACTTTCTACCTGTTAAGATTTCATCTTACAAAATATCTGTTTGCATTTCATTAGAAGTATCAGGTTTGTGAAAAAATTCATCACTGGACGTGGGCATACTGCTATGTAATTTTGGTTAAGCTCCATTAAAGTTATGTTTTTAAAATTCAGTTTCTTAAGAAACTGTTTTGCAGAGAAAATTATGGTTTTGGTATGAATTTTAAATCATAGTTTCCCACATCATTGAGTTATAGAAGGTTATGGTCATTGTGTCCTGCTTCTTACATTGAACCTAAGTAAATCAATTTTATTCATTCAGGTTGTCATCTCAAAAAAGTTGATAATAATTTCATGATACCGGTTTCGATTCCAAGTAATTATACAGTTATTAGAACCAACTGTTTTCACCAGCCATTTTCTATTACAAAAATGATATCTAGTTGTTTCTATGTTGAAAGTATAATCTTATATCCAATATAATTTTCGAAGAGTAACATTCAGAAAACCTGTATGTTATTCCCTCTCCTTTTCTCATCCCTAGGATGTTGTGTATAGATAGGTGGTAACAGATGATATTTGTCATTGATTTTGCAGAAGATGAGTCTGATGTAGAAAATGCTTTCAAGAGAGCTATGCCCTGGATTGGAGATGACCTTGGCATGAAGGATGCCTCAAGCTCAATATTTCCTGGTTTGAGTTTAGTGCAATGGATGAGCATGCAGCAGAACAATCAGTTCTCTGCTGCTCAATCTGGTTTTATCCCCCCATCCATGCTTTCATCTAACACCCTGCATGGAAACCTTAATGATCATTCATCCAAGATATTGAACTTCCAAGCCCCAGTCATCTCTGCACCAAGTCTTCAGTTTACCAAACCTAATTTACCAAACCAAGTCAACCAATTGCAACAGTCTCCAACATCATGGCATCAGCAGCATCAGCAGCAGCAGCAGCAGCAGCAACAACAACAGCAGAAGCTTCAGTCATTGTTGCAATCACCAATAAACCAGCTCCAGCAGCAGCAGCAGAGGCAACAGCAGCTGCTGGAACCACAAAACCTGCCACATCCACAGCAACAACAGCCCCAACTGACTCAACAGAGAGCACAACAGCTGCAACAACAGCAACAGCAACAACAGTCATGTCAACAGGCCGTTGTGAATAATGGGGTAGTTACTTCTAATCAGGTTTCAAACCAGTGTGTACAGCAACCGGTAACCTACTCTCAGTTTCAGCAACAGCAATTAATCTCAGGTAGTATGGCACCCCAGCAAAGTATCCAACCAGGCGGTAAGAATACATTGCTAATGGCATCCTTACCACAAGACTCACAATTTCCACAACAGATAGACCAGCAAGCTAGTCTCTTACAGAGGCAGCAGCAACAGACACAGTTGCAGCAATCTCCATTGCAGTTCTTGCAACAAAGCGTATCACAAAGGGTGCCCCAGCAACCACAAGAGACGCAAATGACACAGCAAAACCCCTCAGAGCAACAAATACAGTTACAATTGTTGCAGAAACTGCAGCAGCAGCAGCAGCAACAGCAACAGCAGCAACTTCTTTCCACGTCTAGCCCACTTTTGCAGTCTCAGCTTCTACAGCAACAAAATACTCATCAACAAAACCAGCAATTAACGCAGCTGCCTCAATCACAGCATCAACCTCAACAGCTTGTCAATAATGCATTCTCAATGGATAAGCTTCTCAGCAGCAACAACTTCTCTTCTTCAGCTCTCATGCAATCGCAACAGCTTCCTGTGAACCAACAACAGAGTACACAGAAATCACTTACAACTACCAGAGCCCCCTCTAGTCTTGCGGATGTAGATGCACCATCATGCTCAACTTCACCATCTACTAATACCTGCCAGATCTCCCCCTCAAACCTCCTGAAAAGAAATCAACAAGTGCCAGCTACATTAGGGGGCATCTCGGTAGTTGAGCCGACTAATAATCTGGTACGTGAGCTTCAGAGTAAGTCTGACATGCAGATCAAACATGAGTTACCAAGTGTAAAAGGACCTGACCAGCTAAAGTATAAAGGGACAATCAGTGATCAGCTGGAAGCTTCTTCCGGAACATCTTACTGTATTGATCCTGGTAACATCCACCAGAACTTCCAACTTCCTAACTTCTGCATGGATGGGGATGTTCAATCACACCCGAGACCCAGTCTACCATTTGCCTCCAATCTTGAAGGATTAACACCAGATACAATGCTCTCAAGGGGCTATGACTCACCAAAAGATCTCCAAAACTTGCTGTCCAATTATGGTGGTGCTCCAAGGGACATTGAAACTGAGCTGTCCGCTGCCGCCGTCAGTTCGCAGTCATTTGGGGTGCCAAACATGCCTTTTAAGCCTGGTTGCTCAAGTGATATTGCCATGAATGATACTGGGGTTTTGAATAATGGTTTATGGGCTAACCAAACTCAACGGATGCGAACATACACTAAGGTTTGTAATCTTTGACAAATTTAAAGTAATTTAAATTTAGTATATTTACTGCATACGTTTGGTGCCTCAATGCTTAATACAATGTAGAGAACTAGGAACGTCATGCAATTTTAAGCTGGTGAAATCAAACATTGTAGTGGTGTATTTTGTCATTTTAAGTTTGGGTGGATCATCTGTTTAATGAACACTTTTAGATTCATTTCTGTATATTCCCATAGAGTTGGATCGTCTGTGATTCTTAGTTCAACTGTCTTAGTAACCCCTTCAGTGATATTGGTCGTGTTTCTCCTTTTACTTTATTTTCCTCTCTCTAACCTGTGCTGCCGAACAAGAGAAATATGACTATGGTTGATATAGATGAATGCTTTTGGTTGCATCTCCTGTAAGCTCATTAAAACTAAGGCAGCTATACAAAACATTAGGCCCAAAAATATAAAATTTGAATATGCTTGCTTGAAACTACTGAGTCATATGGGCACACTTCACTGGATATAAATTTTACCTTAGAGCAGCACTTCGTATTACTTCTTGACCTATATTATTCTTTTAGACTATTTGCTAATAAAGTGAGTATCTTCAGCTCATACTTTTGCTGGAAACCAACATCTAATGCTTTGACATTATGTGCCTGTGCTTTAATGTATTGTTTGGATAGTATACTCAACTGCTCAATACTTATAAAATTTGTAGGTTCAAAAATGTGGCTCTGTTGGAAGATGTATCGATGTCACACGTTACAAAGGATATGATGACCTCCGCTATGATTTGGCTCGAATGTTTGGGATTGAAGGGCAGTTAGAAGATCCTCAAAGGACTGAGTGGAAACTAGTATATGTGGATCATGAAAATGACATTCTCCTTGTTGGTGATGACCCTTGGGAGTAAGTAGTTAAATTCCTTGTCGTTGATAGCGCCTTCTGTCTCTGCCGTTGTGGTATTATTTTCTGAGAAATGATTTTTGGGTGTCTGTTCAGACACGCACTTTATAACCATTGGATGTGATGGTGGTCCCCACATATCCTTAACATTCATCACATCCAATGGTTATAAAGTGCGTGTCTATTTCAGACACCCACTTTTTGGTGTCAAATTAGCATTGCTCTTATTTTCTTAACCTTCAACATAAAATTCCTTTGCAGAGAATTTGTAAGCTGTGTTCAGAGCATAAAGATATTGTCATCTGCTGAGGTGCAGCAAATGAGCTTGGATGGGGATCTAGGCCAAGTTCCGATCGACAATCAAGCTTGTAGTGGGACAGAAGGTGGCAATGCATGGAGGGGACAGTATGATGATAACTCTGCCGCCTCGTTCAACCGATGAGGACATCGAATATTGACCATTTATTTTTTGGAGCTGTCAACTTTGTATATTTTGAGAGATGGAGGACTAACTTAACCCATAAAAAGTTTCTTCCTGGTGCTGCTATGTATATCATCGCAAATGGAAAGGAGATATATTCATTACTAAAGATGCTATTGATAGGGTATTGTAGAAGAGGTGGATACAAGATCACATGGCTTTGAAAGGTGAGAGACAAGTTTAGATCCTTAGATATTACAGATCCTACCTTGGAATCTGCTTTTCTTGTGGGTACTAGTACACTAGTGCTTGGTTAGGATTTTTTTGCTCTCCTTTTTTGGTAAGGTGTAGCCATATAGGTTTGCTGGTGTACAATATGAATCGCTCTTATATAAAGATGATTTTTTTACTTGCACCTCTATAAATCTTGTGGTTGTAAAATGTAGGTGAGGAAGTGAGATAATCATTTGATGACTGGGATAAAAACATTGTTTCATGCTAATTCCAGCTTTTGTACACAATGGTAAGCTATTTCCATACTGCCAAATGGCAATTATGGATAAGTTTGTTATGAATGAAGAAAAACTGTTCTATTTGACTTTTGCATTTATGAAAATAGAGTGCTTGGTTTTGCAATTTCCGCATATCCAAATGATACTTGGCAGCTGAGCTGACACAGTTCAGCAACTGTTAAGAGCCAGGAAAAGAAAAGTGGACCCCGCATCAAACCGGATAAGGCACTAAGGGGTTTATTGGTTTAACTGAGATTTAATCATGATGTGAATTATATATATATATATAATCTGTTATATTAAATTTATAGTTGAACTGTAGTTTTTTTCAAAATGTCATTTTAATAAGCTAAAGTAATTTATGTATACCAAATATTCATTATCATAAAAATATAACAATTCAATTTTGCTCTTTACGTTGCTGTAATCCAATAGCCCAATACACCATAGGCCCAAATTGATTTCATTTTTCAACCACCCACTATAGCGCCCATAAAACGAAAAATCACCTCATTTACACAAACACAACTGGCCTAATTTCTTAGCCGCCACTGAAACTTATCCTCTACCTTGGCATCATAGAGGGGAGGGCAGCACGGAGTAGAGGCAGCGTCATGGAGAGAGGGAAGCTGGGAGCAAAGGCGTCGCATTGCGGAGGCGGATGGTGGTATGGTGGCATAGAGCTTCTTTCTTTATATCGATAGCTGGCAGTCCTTCTTTGTGATAAAAAAACAGAATCTTAGATGAGAAGTGAGAGAACCCTAATCTGCAATTCAATTTCAGATTCAGACTTACTTTCACTTTCTATTTTTTAATTTTTATTTTTAAAAGGTTAGATGAACCCAACCGACCAACCTGAAAAGCCGAACCAGTTCACCGGTTTTGACAATTTTGATCGATTTTGAGCTTCACTGATTGAAGCTACTTGATCAAACCTGCGAAGTGGCCAATTTCCGGTTAACTTGGTCGGATTGGCAGGTCTGATCCAATTTTCTCTTTCGTGGTTGAGTGTTGCTTGTCGTTTTTTTTTTTTTTTTTTTGTTCCCCTTCTCGATAATTGATAAAAGGCTTAAAACACCCTAAGGATAGGACTGAGCTTAAGTACATAAAGTTCATTACACATCTTAGCAACTCCAGAGACACTAAACAAGAAAAAAAAGGAAACAAAGAACATGACAGAGCAAAGCTCACAGCCACTAAGAAACGCACCAACGAAAATAAAGTGGCAAGATTCATCTTGCATCTTCATTGTTTCCTCTTTTTGTCTGTTGTACGAGTCCGCTTCGTTTCATCATCCTTTTCCATGTGTAACTCAGCCAAGGCATAGACCACAGCATCATCATCCACAAAAAGACCAAAACTTTACCCGAGATTCTAAGTGCATCTAGCATCGACTAAGAGTGTTGCTTGTTGATCTGGAGCAGTCTTGCTGTCTGCCCTTTTTACGTCAGTTATTCTGATAGACCCGTGTAGCTATGTAGCGGTCTATAATTGCCCCATGTACAAGATCCATTACATCCACTTCACAAATATATCTTTTCATGTATTTGGAGATGAGGTTCGATTGCGGTGAATGCTGTCCATAAGATTTTATTGTTACAGTTCTTAAAATATATGGTATAAACGACCCGGATTTTAGCCTTTTGAGTATCTAAAATGTAATTTTTCTAGGAAAATATTGGTTTAATAAGTCTGCACAGCTCGTCCGTGCAAAACTTGAACAAGAATATACATGATTTGGTTTATGGTAGCTTATTTAAAGGAGCCATTTCTGTACTTCTCTTCCTATCTTAAGGGAATAGTGCTTCTTTTTGTAGGACACGGTCACACGGCAATACAAGTCCAAACCTATACGGTGTTACTTGTTATATCTGCCAACCAAGATATGTTGCATGTATTATACGAATATTAACATTATTTTCTTATTTTCTGGACACAAAGCAAGTATTATCTAACAAATTTCCTTAACTAGACTTCGAAAACTTTATTTTCAGTAATTTTCTGCTGGAATTTATTCGAATTTAAGAGATTCTATTTGTCAGACATTTAGCTCATATGCTAAGATCAAAATGGCAGCTTATAAAATATAACAGTTACGACTCTGAACCCCTCAAAAAACCATATCACATAACTGAAACAGCCAAACAGGAAGTGGAACCCCTTAATACAATTGATCAAACGAACAAAAACAGGGCTCACATTAGAAAAATGGGAAGCTTTTGAAGGTGAAAATTTGTGGCGAAAATTCAAAACAAATGGTATACCAAAAGTAATACCAATTTTCTAAGGAACAGAAATTGCAATCGCCTATATTTCAATCGTCATTGCAGCAAAAATAAAATCCATTTTCCTCAAGATGAACACGAAAATTTTGACGTTACAAAACACAAGTTGTTCCTTAGGACAGGACAGCCATGATATCCGAGGCCCTCAAGGCAATGTAGTCAGAACCATCTTTGCCCTTGAAGTCATTCCCAGCGTACTTGGAGTACAAAACCGTGTTTCCAGGAGCAATGGACAAAGGTTTTCTGTTACCCTCCTCATCAAGAGGCCCTGGACCAACTGCTTTCACCTATAATATCCAAAATATCACAAAAATTTTATTCAGTCATGCGCCTGAGCCTAATATTCCGGTTATCAAGAAATTTTCCTCAATAGAGTTGTCGGCTAAACTATACTATCTTTGAGAACATTAGACTATAAAAAGGAAAGCTTACTGTTCCAATAGAAGGTTTCTCCTTGGTTGCTTCTGTAAGCAACAAGCCACCAGCAGTTTTTTCCTCAGCTTGTTCAACCTTCAGCCAATATTGAGGCAATAGATAGTTAGATACCTTAGTAATTATCAGACATCTATAAGAAACATGAATCATAGTGTCTCATAATGCTACTCAAGAGAAAATTAAGAATCTGTTTGGTTTAAGAAAACAATTTTCAGTTTTCATTTCATATTTCAGTTTGTTTTCTAATATTCACTGATTCCTTTGCAAAATCCTTAAAACAGGAATCAAACTGACAATAAAAATTAAAATTAAAAGTAGTTTTCTAAAACTAAACACACAACTAATGTTGCACAAATATTGACATTGGGCAGAACCTAAATTTACAAATATGATTGACAAATGATCCAACGCCACTCTCAACCTAAGACAGCCACATACCTGTATTAAGACTCTATCATTCAGGGGTTTAAGATCTTTGATCTCATCGGTTTCAAGGATACCAACAATGTCATCATCCTTCAGTAGAAGATGCTTTGTACCATTGAACTCTACCTCAGTACCTGCATACTTTGAATAGACGACTTGTGCACCGGGCTGTACAAAGAAAAGCATAACACAAGTTAAAACCGGGGAGAAAACCCACTTACTTCACACCAAAATATTAGGGATAGATTATACAAAGTTTAATGATTTCTTGACACATCAGCATCACCTTCACACTAATTTCCACCTTGCTGTTCCCAACTGTCTTCCCTTCTCCAACAGCAACCACCTCACCCCCCTGTGGCTTTGTTTGAGCAGTTGAGGGAAGCAAAATCCCTCCGTCGGTCTTCTCTTCGGCTTCCTTAATCTTCAAAAGTACCCTGTCGCCCAAAGGCTTAATGGCAGTGTACTGCACAGTGAAGATACCGCTCAGGGACATGTAGAGTTGGATTATAAAACACAACATTTCAAAAACCTAAACTGTGGAAACAAGCTCAGAACTTCCTCATTAACAGTTATGTGATCTACATGCAGCAATGTCAATAATTCAATCGGGTCGCCGGGGGGGGGGTGGTGTTGGGGGCAGTGTGGGGACAAAAAGAGAAGAGAAACTACAAATTTGTCCCAAACTAAAAAGCAAGAATCAAGATATTTGCACTCATCAACAGCATTCCCCTGTCACATCTATTATAACCAGCTAAATTGCTGCTCGCACTGCATATTCCAATCTCACCAACTAAAAAGCAAGAATCAAGATATTAGCACTCATCAAAAGTGTTCCCCTGTCACATATAACCAAATAAATTGCTGCTCGCAGTGCATATTCCAATCTCACCAACTTCTCAAATTCAGGGTTTTTATTTTCGATGAAAGAAGAAATTTCACTAATAATAAGAATAATGCATAGAGCATGGAGAACAAGCGATAATCAATACATAAAGAATTAACACAAGACGACATCAAAAGATGAAAACTTTCCAATCTCCTAGCACATCAGCAATGGAAACCCCTCTAATAAGGCCATGTGCCACTACTCGTCTAATCCTATCCCACAAAATTTGCTTGTCTGAATGCATGCCGTTAAAAAAAAAATGCTAGAGTTACGCTCTAGCCAAATTCACCATACCAAGCCCAAATAACAAGTGTTAATTACCACTTCTAGAATGCCAGTGCCCAGTGCCAATAGTATACTCTAATATCATCATACACACTAATAAAAAAAAAAATACGATTATGTCCTTTTGTGAACTGAAGAATATCAGAATGTATAACACAACTGATTCATTGCCATAAATGAGACAAAACCATAGTTATGCGAACAATGCAGCACATAAGAAACAACACTTCAATTTCCCTATTTTATTTTTCAAAAAGAAAAAAGAGCGAACCTTAGGGGCAACAACAGTGGCTGCTTTGACAACGAGACCCCGAAAGGACCTCCGTGATTGTGAGAGGCAGCCAATTCTGACGCAAGGGAACTGAACAGCGGAAGGTCGAAGCCCTTCGAACGACGACACGCTCCTCGCGGAAATTGAGGATGCTGTGAGCTGAGCGCTGCTGGTGGCCATTGACCAGGCGTAGAACTCTACAATGAAGATGAAATGGAATCAATCAACTGATGATGTTATTATCCAAATCAGAACAAAAAACAAAAACTTCACTCTCCCAAGAAACAAGGAGCGGGTCAAAAAAAAAGGCAAAAAAAATACCTTAATGGAAGAAGGGAGTGAGTGAGTGGGTGAGGGAGTGAAAGTGAGAAGAAGAAGAAGAAGGGTTGAAAGATAAGAGGAGTGAAGATGATAATATAACCCTAGTAAGTTAAGCAATGAAGAGTTAGTAGTAGCAGGGGTTTTATTATGCGATAGAAGAGTCTTCTAGAAGTGGCTAGCAATAGTACATGCCCTCATCTTGTGTCTGTCATGTTGTAGCGGACAGTGTGGTGTAGGTAAGCGAGACACCGCTAACTTGCTTGCCCGCCCGCTTACCTACCCGGCCCCGGAAAGTTTGCGCCCGGGCTTCAGAAAACCCCTTTATTATTATATTAAAAAAATATTATTTATCCTTATAAGATATAAGATATCATATTGATTCACATTTCATCCTTATTAGATAAGATATAGACTTTACTTAAATGAGATTTATAATCTATTTAACAGTGAATGAAATATGAGTTGATATGATATCTCATATATTATGAATACAAATAATATAACTCTAATATAAAATAGGATTAAGTCTGTTCAAATAATTATACCATGTATCATAGTAGCATTCGCCTATGCTGGCCATTTTGTTTAGTTAATGGTATGTCCAGCTTCTTTTTTTCTGATTTAGTAACAAAATAAAATAAATATATTAATATATAAAAATATTGAAGTAAAGTATTGGGAATTTGAGATTAAGTCACTTGACAATATTTGGGAACAGTTTTTTTTCCCTCCAAAATTGAGTTTTGCAATTAGTCAATGAGTATTTAATGAGATAAGAATATGAATTAATAAATGCATTCTAATTGTGTATAATAATATAGGTGGAATTTAATTGGATGTAAAATATATCATATAATAACTTATAGCCTTGTTTTTCATTTTAATATAAAATATATATAATCATAAATTTTAATTAAACACGTTTACGTAAGATACATACATACGTAAGCTACACACACATATATTAGAATGATAATAAATTATTAAAATATTTAAAATATGATTTTTGGTTCGACACCTATGGGCACAGATACCCTTTGTATAATCAATAATTTTGATTTAATATATTTTAAAAAACTTAGGTTAGTGGGATAAATAATTCATTCTTAATTATAAATAACTAAGAAATATCAATACATTTGAATTTTATACGGGTGCCGAATAAACCACCTTAAAATAATATATATATATATATGTATATTATTTTAATGTGGTTTATATATATTAAAAAAGAGATTAATTTCTATACATTAAAAATATAAAATATTTTTATACTATTATTCAATCATATATTATCACATCAACATATGTGGTTAAGTTTCATTTACTACTAGAAAAGTTATGCAAATAGTACGATTTAACTGAATAAGATTGTAAAAAAATTTCACACTATCAATTCATTAAAATTAAACTCATATTATAATATAAAAGTTTTAAAATTATAAATAAATAATAAGTTTAAATTGTATGCATTAATAGTGTAAAACTTTGTTATACTATTATCTAATTATATATTATCATATTAGCAAAAGAGGTTAAGTCTAACACTTATTATTTGAAAATTCATACAAATGAGATTATTTGATTGGAAGACAATGTAAAATAATTTTACATTGTCATAAAAATTAAACTCATAAATAATAAGCATAATTAATGTGATAGAATATATTTAAAAGGGTTTAGTGAAAGAAAATAATATTAATATATCATTTTCAAAGAGAAAATCGACTGAAAATTAAATCATTAAACAATTATAGTCTAATTTAATAAATAAAAATAATTTAATAATTTATTTTGACAAAACATTGTATTTAGGCCACTCATTCAATCCTTTTAGACCATTATGTATAAGAGTTTATGTTTTTCAAATAATTTTCATTTAGTATTTGATCTTTTTTATTATTTTTATTTAATTTTGAATATATTAGTTAAAAATTTCACATTGATTTTCAAGATAATTTATAGCAGCATGTTGCATGGGCTCTAATACTAGTTTCAACTAAGCAAGTGTTTACCACTAAAGTAACTTGTGCTTTTGAACCTTTAAAACTTTATAAGATATCTATGCTTATGTTTTCAGAGCTTTATCTTTATATTTTTCTTCTTAATCTAAAATATTTTTTTATTATTGTAGAAATTTTTGTTTTATTTTTGTGTCTTCCATTTTGTTGATTATTCCAATTAAGGTATTTGCTTGGCTTTTGGTTATTACATTTGTTATTGTTTTTTGACATTTTGAACAATCACATATTTTTGGTCCATTACAATTTTCTGACTCTGGAATAAATTCAATATCAAATAAATTTTCTTCTATAATTTCTAGATCAGATTCTTCTTCAAAAGCGAGGGATTTATATTAATCATTTATTAATATATTTATCAAGTCCTATATTAATTCATTAGAGATGTCTAAATTGTTGATCTTTCCTTTAACTTTGCAGTTTCTTGCATAATGATTGACTCTTTCACATTTATAACATTTTCCCTTAAACCTTTGTTTTGTGCTTTTGTTCATATTTGTGTTTAGTTTTTGAATAGGAGGCTTTTGAGTATTTCTAATAGATTTATTTCTCCTATAAGGTTTCTTATAGGTTATTATTGGTGATTTTTTAGTTTTCTTTTTTCTTTTCCTAGGAGCTTTTATCCCTTTTATCCCAAATTGATCACAAAATGATTCTAATTCTTTTCTACTTATTTGTGCTTTGTGTCTTAATTTATTTTGTAATTTGAAGTCCTTACATACTTGAATTCATGTTTCAATTATATAACTATGTAATTTGCCCAAATGTTAATTGATCATAAGGAAGAGTTCTGTTCCATTGTTATGTTAACTTTTACTTTTCACCCAATAATTTTGGTAATCCTGCAATAAATTTTTCTTTCCAGTAAGAAGCGGCTCCATTGGCTCTTAAACAAAGTTTTGGAAAAAATGTATCTTTATACTATTGATAATCAAACATAGTTGGATACTGTAAATTTATTAATTGATCTGCAGCCCATTCTTGTAATTTTATGGGGTCTTCTATAAAGTGTTTTATTACTGTATATAACAAATTTATGGTTGCATCTTGTTTTACTTGCCCTGTCATTGGTTTTATTTTCACAGCTTCAAATATTTTATTTTTCTCATTTTCGAATAAGATTTTATCCCATCATCTTTTTAATTGCCAAGTGAATCCTATTGCTAACATGGTGGCAATATTTTTATTTGAATTTCCTTTTATTTTAAAAGTAGATATTATCATGGTCATTTGTTGAACTGTATCTATAATTAATTGTTTTTTTAATCCATCAATATTCCATTCTACAATAGATTCTCTTGAAAAAGAGCTATCTGCTAGCTATTGTCTTTCTTCATATTAGACATCAATTAGAGAATATCTCGAACAAAAAGTTCTTCTTTTATGATAATTTTTTGAAATTTTATTTTATTTCATTTCATTATAATATTTTTTGAAAATCTTCGTCAAGTTCTCCTATATGTTCTAAAGTATTTATAGTTAATGAACTTTTATCCTTTGGTATTATCATCACATTACTAATTGTTTTCTCAAATTTTCCATAGCTAGTTCAGTTACTAATCCAAGTTTTACGGTCCTTAATTCTTCTTCAAGAACATTTATGAACTTATATATTGGTCTTGGTGTATCAAATTTATTGTTGATTTTGAAGAAAAAGGTACGTCTTTTGGTATGTTTTGATTTTCTACTACATCTTACTGATGAGATATGGTATGCAACATTTGATTAGCATAAATAAGTTGTTCATAAATCTTTTGAAATTATTTATTTTCTTGATTTATTTTAAAAGGTGTTGCATCTACTTCTAATGCACTATTTATTAATATTTTTATAATGGAGTGTGTGTTGAAGTTATATTAGTTCCTTCATAAGTTTTTCAATTTTTTGTAATTTTAGAATTAGTTGGTACTTGATGTGAAGATATAAAGGGATTATTGACTTTATTATTAGCAAAATAAAAAAATTCTTCAAAACACTTAAAGAAATACATATTAATTCTATATTGTTGCAAGAAAGCATAAAATTCTTGTAAACATTTTGAAGTTTCTTCTTTATAGAAAGTATTAAAATACCATTTTCATTTTTCTTCATTATGAGCTGCTTCAAATTTTTTTCTTATCCAAGATTTATCTATCTCAAAGGAGGGTAAATCTTTTGGTATAGTATTAATTACTTGTGATTTTGTAGGAGAATATTTAAAGGATTTAGATCTTTGAAATTATTGATAAATGAGTTATGGAATATTAGACTCAAAATCTTATTGATAAAGGTAGATCTACTGTCTGTAGAGTGTTTAGTCATTTTTTCATATATTTTAAATAATTTTTTTTTTTGTAGATGACTCTATCATAGACCTTGACCTTTTCATTTTAAGAGAAATATTTCCTTCTTCATATTGAATTATTTGTTCTATTTTAATGATTTATACCCTTTTTTGAGGCATTATGGCTTTTAAATTCCAATCTTCATGCATTTTTGCTAAAGCTACTACATATCTTAATCTCTTTGGAGTTATTAAATTTACTTTCTTTAAATTTGTTTCTAAGACTACTGTTTCATTTTTTGGACAGGATCTGCAGTAGTTCCTAGGTTTGTAATATTTAACTCTATTGCTATTTTTGTAGGATTGTTCCATTAATCGATTGAATAATTTAGATAACAATTAAAGAAGAAAGAACCATCATAAACATTTGATTCAAGAACAACCAATATTTGATCATCAAAATTGTCATAATCTAATGTCCCTAAATATTGCAACTATTGGGGTACTTATTCCTAATCTTATTAGAGTTTTTATTGCAACTTCTATTAATCCTAAGTGGATATAATGATATCCATCATGAACATGTTTATCTATTAGATTTTCATTTAAAAGCTTTATTGTAATGTAAGTATCTTTTATTGATTGCGTAGGCTCTATGCAATAAATATTATGATTAATGTCAAAGTTGAAAATACTTATCTATAAATTTCTCTATTTTTTTTTTATCTTAAGTAGTATTGACTAATTTAGTAACTTATTTTCCATATTTTCTATTACTAACAATTTGTTTTGATATTTATCTTGATCTTAACTAGGTCCAGCTGAGGTTGAAGAAGAGGGATCTTATAGAGGAGTTATTATTATTTCTTTACCCCTAACAAGATCACTAAGTATTATGAACTTTAACTTTATCTTGCCATTACTATGTTCTTAAAGTCTTATGAACTTTAACTTTCTTTTAAACCTTCTAACGGGGGAATACTTATCAAGGGAAGACCCTCGAACTATAGGAACACCAACTAGGAATGCCTAAGCTTACCAACGGTCTTAAGGGCTTACCAACATAGCTAAACGATGGCTAACGAACATTAAATATCTAGAAAATTGTTTTAGTCAGTAAAACTATTGGAACAAGGTAATGAAACAAACAAGTAAAAACTCTTCGATACTAAAACCTTTACAGGCTCTAATATCAGAGGGGACAAACTTGGAGAAGTCTTGTATAATATAAAACATATCAAAAATAAAAAGACATGAAATTGAGCAACGTACTTCTTTTATTTGAAAAATAGAACTTAGTATATTGAGAAAGTTGCTCCCAAATATTAACGAAGTACACCAAATTATGGAAAGATTACATACTACAAAAGTATTTACAAGATTTTTAAGGAAACAAAGATTTCAAGAATTGAAAACTTTTGATACCTTCCATCTTCGGCATTGATCCCTTTATAGACATTATTGAAACAGTAGAAGCCTAGTGATTCTTTCCATTATTGAATGCAACATTATTGCTTGGTCAATTTTCAATAGTATTTCTTCTCTTGCCATTAATGCCTCTACATAGGTTCTAGGAAAGCATGTTGAACAACTTTGGCTGTATCTCAAACCCTAAACCTAGATCTTTTTAAGCATACCATATATATAGGATTAGGATCAAGTTATATCGATGTAACTTTAAATATAGTTACACAATTTATAATTTTCTAAAAATAATTTTTTTGTCAATCCATCCATTGAATTTACAATTACTTATCATATATATTATTTGTGCCAGATTTCATAAAAATCGAATGTCAATAGCAATAGCAATGCAATCATGTAGCTCTTTTTCTCGTTCATTTTAAGCAAATATATTACGTTGACTTTGTTGTATATTAAAAATATGCCAAACGATTTTAGATTAATTTGAATTTTTATAAACATGATCTATATGATGTAAGCTTCCAATCTAATGGTGGCTTTGTAAAATTATTATACCAATAAAAAGTTATTTAATAATGTAACTTGATTCTAACCCCTCCCTCCCCCCCCCCACACACACATATGGAATGACTCAAGTAAGATGGATAGTTTATTATGAGAGTGAGAGGAATAAATATGGATTGTTGGATCTTACATGAATGATTAAGATTAAAACAAAAAACCACGTGACATTTTTAAATCATTACGTGGACATAAATTACCATTAACTTTCAGTCTAAACCATTTATGTATAGTTATATAGCTCAAATTTGTTCCTCTCACTCTTATAATAAATCACTCATCTCACTAGAGTTATTTCCTATATGTGTGTGTGTGTGTGTGTGTGTGTGTGTGTATGGGATTGCTAACCCTACACACATTCATGTGTAGATTAGCAAGCTCCACATTTTGTGTTTGACATAAGACTCCTTATTCTCTTTCTTGAATCAATTTAAAATTTTAGGTAGTATTGTAATTTTAGTCATTAACATTTATTACTACTTCTCTACCTTTTCTCTCTCTTTATTAATATTTACTCATTATTATTTATCTCTATATTAATGTTATTATTTTAATTTTTTATGTGAATATTGTATAATTGATTAAAATTTTACATGATATTATTATATGCTAAATAATTGCATTTAAATATTATTTTAATAATTTTTTTGTAAAGTTCATATGAATAATTAACATTATATTATAAATTCAAATAAAAAAATTTAGCATTTAAAATTTTAAAAAAATGGCACAATTGACACATTATTAATAAATTGTAAATGATTCAATAATTCAAATTGTATTATTACTCACACTATAGATGATTGCGTTCAGACTCACAAATGTTTTACCACTTGTATAGTATTCATGTAGAGAGAGATAATGTTATTAATCAAGAACATAGAGATATACAAATGAGTAAATATTAATTAAGATAGTAAAGTTAGAGAAGTAGTAATAAATGTTAGTGATTAAAATTACAATATCACACAATTTTAAATTGATTAAAAAAAAGGGTGAGTTTTACGTTTACCATAAAAATATGAAGGTTGTTCACCTCTTAATAAATGTATGGAAGCTAGCAATCCTTGTGAATTCTCTTTGTAGGTATCAGAGACCAGGTTGAGAAAGAGAATGTAAGAGAGAATCTTAGAAGAGAGTTTGAGAATGAATGATGATTTTGATTCAACTTGTGTAACGGAAATCGATACAAGGGTATTTATATAGGGCATGGACTGTTAGCTGACACTAACAACTTAACTAGTTTTGTTACTGAAAGCTAACTAATGCTAGTTTATCCTACTCCACCTATATCCCCCCCTCCCTCCCAAACTCAAGGAATGTGGATCCACAAAGTTTGTCCTTGAAATAGGAAAATAAGGTGGAGGAGATTGGCTTAGTGAAGATATCAGCCACTTGATGCTTAGCTGGAATATGACTAATGTTCACTCTGCCTTTGATTACATGATCTCTTACAAAGTGTAAGTCCAACTCGAAATGCTTGGACTTGGAGTAAAGAATCGGGTTAGCTATCATAAGTATTGCACTCAAATTATCACAGTAAACTTTAGGTGTGACAGTTAGTGGAGCTTGTAATTCTTGAAGAAGGTTACGAATCCAAAGTAATTCAGCAACCAATGATGCTAGTCCTCGATATTCCGCCTCAGTGCTACTTCTGGAAACTGCATGTTGCTTCCTAGAGGACCATGAAATCATGTTTGGCCCATGAAACACATAATAACCATCGGTGGATTTCCTGTCATTAGGATCTAATCCCCAATTGAACTCAATATAACCAATAATTGGGAGAGTAGCAGCTTTCTGAATATGCAAACCATAGTCAACAGTGCCACTAAGATACCTTAAAATCCTTTTAACAACTTTCCAATGCTCCTCAAGAGGAGTTTGAATAAATTGAAAAACTCTATTGATACAATAGGCAAGTTCAGTTCTAGTGACTGTTGGGTATTGTAGGTAACCTACAACAATTCTGTATAGTACTGGATCAGGGAAAACAAGACTGTCGGGAGCTGAGAGTTTTAAAGAGGAGGGTACGGGCGTTGCATAAGGCTTGTAGCCTTCCATCTTTACCTTTGACAATAGATACTTCACATATTTTGCTTGTGACCATATTAGTCCTCCACTTTTAGTGTGAGTCACCTCAACTCCAAGGAAATAGTGCAAAGAACCCATATCCTTTAGAGAAAATGAGGAGTTTAGATGCTGAATTAGTTCTAAAATATAAGCAGAGGAACTACCTGTGACTATAGTATCATTTATATAGATGAGTACATATGTGGTTACTTCACTTGTGGTCTTTATGAATAATGAGGAATCTGACTTAGTAGAGGAGAGACCAAGCAGTTGCAGGGCATTGGAGAGCTTATGAAACCAAGCTCTTGTTGCTTGCTTAAGACCATAGAGAGCTTTTGTGAATTTACACACTAAGTTACCATCACCAACTTCATATCCTTGAGGCTGTCTCATACATACATCTTTAACCAAATCACCATTCAAAAAGGCATTATTCACATCTAATTGTCTAATGCTCCAACTATTTGATACTAACATAGACAAAATGGGCCTAATCGAGGTTGGTTTAATGATAGGACTAAAGGTTTCTGTATAATCAAAGGCAGGCCTTTAGCTAAAACCATGGGCTACTAATCTAGCCTTATACTTTTGTAGGGGACCATCTGAATTGTACTTTACTCGAAACACCTATTTGTTGCCTATGGGCTATCTATCTAGAGGTAATTCAACTAATTTCCATGTATTTCTTATTAGAGCAAAATATTCATCATCCATAGCTTGTTTCCAATGGAGGATAGCAAGGGCTTGCTTGGCAGAGGTAAGTTCTAGAGAAGCAATAAAAGCTTTAGGTTTGTGGATACCATTTTTGGCTTTAGTGGTCACAGGGTGAGTATTAGAAATAGAAATTGGTGCTGTTGAAGTTTCTAGTTCTGCAGCAGGTAAGTCAGCTGGCATAGGGTCAGTGTTTGGCTCGACAGATGGACTGGTAAATTGGCTAATAGGTTGGTTCAGAGGCTTTTTTTTAGAAGTAGGGGATGATGGACTAAAGGAATGACTAGCATAGTGGATAGGTTACCAGGTGAGGAATTGGTTGCATCAGAATTTCCAAAGTAAAACCATCCTTAAAAGGGAACTTGTATTCACCAAAGATCACATGTCTACTAATAATGACTTTACTATAGGCTAATAAGCACTTGTACCCCATATGTTGTGTGCCATTTCCAAGGAAAATAGTTGGAGTTGACCTATAATCAAGCTTGTACCTGTTATATAGTATAGTTGAAGGAAAGCACAAATAGCCAAATCTTCTAAAGGAGTGATATGGGGGGTTTTGTGCGAAACAATGTCTCAGTAGGTGAGAAATTATTTAGCACTAGTGTAGGCAAAGTATTAATCAACTGTACTACAATAATGAATTCACCTCCCTAGAAATTTAGAGGTAGTGAAGCTTTAGCCAACAAAGTGAGGCCTATTTCAACTACATGTCTATGTTTTCTTTCTGTAGAACCATTCTGCTGATGTGTGCAAGGACAGAAAAATCTATGAACAATTCCTTGCTCCTGCAAATATTTAGACAAGCTAATATATTCCAAGGCATTATCACTTTGCACACATTTGATTTTGGTACCAAGTTGTAATTCTACCATATGTTGGAAACTTATAAAGACAGATTTGAGTTCAGACCTAGATTGCACTAAATATAACCAAGTAAATTTAGAAAATGCATTAACAAAATGTATGTAATATCTAATTCCTTTTATTGATGGTATAGGGGTAGGGCCCAAATATTTGTATATACAAGTTGTAGAGGTTGTGTATAGATTGTGCTAGAAATTGGAAGAGGTAATTGATGAAATTTGCCTAAACAACAAGAAGTATAAAGAAATTTGTGAGAAGTACAGGGAATGTTACTAGTAAGTATCAAATGTTTATAGTACCAGTAAATTATTTCTTATATTTTTTTAATAATTTATCATATAAAAACAATTTTTCATATAATTAAAATAAAACACACATTACTCTAAAATTTTTTGGTTAATGCATCTAAACACAAATTAATTTTCATATAATTAATCATATATATAAAAAGTGATCATATTTATAATTGATTATTTAAATAGTTCTAATTTTGAAATTTTCCCAAATACACAATTTTATGGGTCACAATGTAAAAAACTATATAATATGTAAAAATTTATTTTTCATCTTATTCTGCAATTCAATAATATTTGCACCTAAATTACATGTGGTTGCTATGGAATAAACATTCAATAATTTTCAATACTTTAGATATTCTAAACATTGACAACAAATATCAGTCAACAAATTAAAATGAGAAGAACAAATTAAGTCATACACAAGGTGTGAATGAAAATATCATAGTTTTGAAACTCAGACCGGCCTGGCTAGTCCGATCGGTGAACTGTTAAACCAGACAAGTGACCGGTTCGAGTGGCATAGTGGATCCAAACTCAAAAAGATCGGTATAACTCGATTGACCCGGCAGTTTTTAACCAGAATCGGTGACTCGGTGAACCACCAGTTTCAATCTCTAGAAAGAAAAAAAGGAAGAAAATGGTGTGCGATCAACATTGCAGGTCGATGAAGGGGGTTGTGCGTCGCCGGTTTCCCCTCAAAGTCACTGTTGCCTAGATCGCTCACTGTTGAGGAAGTGCGAGGGAGACATGCACATGTTTGAGTAAGTGAGAGGGACAAGGGGGAAAAAAAGAAGCTAGTTGAGGGAAGGATGAAAAAAGCACTGAAGAAGATGACAGGAGACAGTGGCATAGGGCTGCCAACATGTGAGCAAGAGAGAGAGAGAGAGAGGGGGGGGGGGGAGAATGGTTGTAAAAACACTTTTTAAGTGGTCATTTTTTTGGTGTCAGATTTCCTCTTAATGGGCTTGTGGGCTTATAGCCCAATGTCATTTTAAGTTCTCAACCAAGTCTTTTGTTGGGTAAATTCATAGTGGGTTCATGACTCAAAAAATAAATATAGTGGATTAATTATTTGTATTAGATCTTAATTTCTTATTGACTAAGATTTGAAAAAATAAAAAAATTATAATTTAAATGTACTAATTATTCATTAGTTATATGTTTTTATGTATATTTCCTAAGCATATAATTTTTAAAATATATTAAAAAGTTAATTATTTATATTATGTTATTGTATTTATTTGGATTTTAATATATTTTTAATATTTATTTAATTAAATCCAGTCGAACCAGTGACCCAGTGATTTGGCTGAGTCGATCACTGGTCCGGTTCTGGAAACTATGAAAAATACTCTTAGTATTTGCAATTTTCAAACTTGGATTTATGATTTTATGCATGCTTTAATGTGCCACTCACAATTTCTCAAAAACCTAGAGCAGTACGAGGCCTTTTTTGCTTGAGAAATGATAATTGTACTTATGAAGTGTGAGACATCGCATTGATTCGTATATCATTCACCATTGAATGAGGTGTGGACTCTATTTGAATGGAGTCCATATCTTATCTAATAATAAATGAAGTATGAGTTAGTATGATGTCTAACACCTCATAAGTACAAATAATACTACTTTTCCCATTTGCGGTTCGCAAGTAATCCAAAACTAACAATAGTGTTGCTTACTTTATAAAAGTTAAGGAGAATATTAAAATAAAATATGGTTTGGACTTATTTGAAAAAACTAAAATACTGTTGAAGTTTATTGAAATATAATAAATCTTGTATCATCTTGGATTGCAAGTGGAGAGGAAGACTAAAATTTTAAATATGGACCCAATTTCTTTGTCTCAACTCACAATAATAAAGCATTTTAAATTTGTCTATGACTCTTTTAGCTCTTTGGTATGTGCTCTTGTCTATTGCCAAAGAACATTTTGAAGTGTAAATCAGATATTTATTCAAGAAAGTGAGGGTGTATAGTTTTGAAGTTTTTCTATGTTAAGTATAGTGTTTTGATTGTGTTCTCGCCATACGTCTCTCTTTAGCAACGGTGGAAATAACATTTTTTTTCCAATAAATAATCTTAGAAGGAAATTTGTTTTCTATTTTTATTTCTTTCTTTTTTATTTATTTCATATTAATTTATAGCCTAGGTTTCGACATTTTCTTGGAAGAAAAGAAGCGTACTTTCTATAATAAATAAAAATACGATGTAATATATATTTTCTTTTCATTAAAAAGAGCCACTAAGTTATTAATATACTAAACATACATATATAATTAAATTAAATAGAAAATGACCACGGCTCGGATACGTCTTCCGTTTCTTTTCGGTGTTTAATATTATACATATTATATGTTTTTTCAGTATTAATTAACCAGCTTACTACTTAAGTAGGGGACTTTTAAACGTGTTTCAAACATATGGATATGGATGAAGTACAATATACATATAAATATATATAAAGTAGTTGCTAATCTCTTGCTCGAGCTTTTTTATAATGCTTTTGAGTATGGGAGGCAACAAAACGTTTGGTTCGGTTCTGCTAGTAGGGTCGTGCACTTTACACAACCACCTCACGTCACTGAAGAGTGTAGGTTGCCCGTAATAGGTACTCCGATATGAATATCCAGATAAGAAAAAATGAAAATTAAAAAAAAAAACATTATCGAAACTAAACTATGGGACCTCACGCATGGACGACGAAAGGGCTTCCCACGTGGACCCCTATATCAACTGGAAAATTTCTTGTATCCACAGAGAGGAAGAGCAATTCTTCCTCCACATGAATCTTGCACCACGCAAATAACTTTGAAAGCACCACCAAAAGCGATGGGTCCTCGCCCGATCATTGGAGCGCAAGAACTGATGAGGACGAAGAAAATATTTCGTCCTGGTAGAGTGAGTATTACTTCATCTGCCGATCGAGGGAGGAGAGAAAAAAACGGAGCTGCAGACCTGCTTACTTTTCTTCACTATCAATCCACTAAGCCCATTGGACATGGATTTTAAAATTATTTCGTTACTAGCTTACTCACTCAGTTTAATAATAAATAATGAGTAAATGTTTAAATTAGTCTCTAAAACTATATACGTTTGTCATTTTGGTGTATTTGATTTAGAAATTAACTTTTTAATCGATGCGAGTCACATTAGTTATTGATTTTGTTTTCATTATTGTATTGTCATATTTTGATTGATGTATCACATTAATTCACATGTCTGTTGTAGACTCACGTTCTACTAGAAATCTACCTCTTAAACTGCATACTGATAAGCATAATTGAAGCCTCTAATAAGATCTTTTTTTTCCTGTATTAATATTGTTAAAATATTTTGTATATGTTAAGAGTTTTAACTTATTATTCAATCATATTACGTATAAGACTAAGTAGAATGTCAATCTATTATAAGTATGTCACTTAACATGATACATTAGCTAAAATATAAAGACAAAGTAATAAAAATGGAGACATGAATTAACTTGATTGACATTTTGTACTTTTAGGGACTAAAACAATTATTTCTAAATCTCATAAACCAAAGTGCCTCTTGTATGCAATTTTAATAACCATAATGAGCATTTACTTAATAAATCAAAAATTCAATTTTTTTATTGCACTAAATACACGTGAAAAAACTTCTAATACCTTCTAATACTATTATTCTTATGTATTTAATAAGGGGTTCAATTTCTAGCAGTCTGTATGGTGAGAGTCTCGTATATAGAGATAAAACTACGTATACATGAAATATCATCAAGAAGAATTAATCATGAAAACTATGGATATTTTGGGTTCAAAAAAAATAGTGGTTAACATAATTTAATATTTAGGGTTCATGATTTTTTTTTAAAAAGATTATAATTGCATAGTAAAAGTGTTGTAAGATAATAAACTATTTCATAAAATGCGAAGTTAATATATTTAATAATATAAGATTTTATTATATAATTTTTATGATGAATTATGAATTTAGATGTCAAGAATTATTGTTTAGCATCTTATCAAGAAGTCTGTATAAGCAGCACTTTATTACTGGAATAAATAAAGAAATAAATTGACAAATAAAAAACAAAAACCAAGAACCAAGTCTCAATTTGGTTATCTATCTGTGTCTCATGCCCTGGCCTTCACCATGGACGAAAAGGTTCCGCAGCTAGCACTTAATTAACCATTGAAAGTCCTAATTTGGTTACAATGGCCCTCGTTCGGGCCCAAAAGGCACCTGGCAGACGTTTCTTCACAACGACAGCTACTTAACGACGCGTTGGCTTTGAATAGCATGTGCCAAGTTGTGTGTTTGACTCGTAAAGCTGATGCAGCCATGCTGGTGCTCACGTAAGCGTGCTTGCGCTAATTTGAATTCTAACAAAATCGGTTCGGATTTCGATACTAATTCAAAGCTTTAGAAATCTAATTGATTCTTAATTTGATCGAAATATTATAAAATATAAATAAATATATAATATGATAAAATTTTCCTATTTTCAGATTGCTATACTTATTATTATTATTATTATTATTATTATTATTATTATTATTATTATTCATAATATAAAGTGAGCTAAATCATTACAAAGGAAAAGGTAGGTGAACCCCACGAGAGGACAACACATTTTTTTTTTTTTTTTTTACTGGAGGACAACACATTTTCATTCTTTATCCAAAGAGTCCAAATGTTGAAGTGATTTGTTGTCACTCATGACATCAGATCGTAAAAAGCTCTGAAAAATAAAAGTATTATATAAAAAATGTAAATTTGTTCAATTTTAATACATTAAATATTTAAAAACTTAATTTTATTTGATATTTTGCCGTTTCCATCTTTAACAAGTGAAATATTTATCCAAAATCATATAAACTAATAGATTTAAATTCAACACATTAATAATGTAACATTTTATATACTATCATTTAATTATATATAAACATTAATATTTAAAAAAGGGTATATACTGATGTGGCAATAAAATTATTTAGATCCCATACATACATTAAAAGTGAACACACAATAATATATGATTGATTGGCGTGTAACAAAATTTATAATTATTGATTATCAGAATTAATCTTTAAAAACTGAAAAATTCTTTTAAAATGAATTTATATCTAAAGTTAAAAGGTTTTTACTTTGATGCAGTAGATCTTGATGCACTTTAAATCTAAAGATTGTGATTTAATTATGAGTATTTAAAATAGTAATTGATTTAGTTAGTGGGACATGTGATAAATTTTCAGCCACAAATTATCTAAAAAGTACCGATACCCATGAATTTGATAGGGTACCGGAGTAATCCCCAAAGTAAAAAAGTAATAAAATATGTTATAATAATAACTTACTACATAACTTAAAATTAAATAAATTTTTACTTTCTTATCTTATTAATTTTAATACACAATAAGTATAAAAAAATTGGCATTCTCATGTAAAGTTAACTTGTGAAACGTTTAAGATTGATAAGGTTTAATTATTTTGTAGACCCTATAATTTTACTTAATTTTCAATTTAGTGTCTACAGTTTAAATTTTTTTAAAAAAGTGCTTATAATATATGATAATATTCAATTAAGTCCCCATCATTATGAAATATTCTATTTCAATGAGAAAGTAAAGATAAAGATGTAAATAAAATATTTATAAAATATTTCATTTTTAATAACGATATAGATCTGATTAAAATCTTGTATATCATAGGGGCTTATTTAAAAAATTTTAAACTATAAAAATCTAATTGAAAATTGAGTAAAATCATAGAGATTTATGGAATAATTAAATCTAAATATAAAAAACAAACTTATAACAATATATAATTAGATATTTAAATAAGAACTTAATTTTTACACACTAATAATATAAAATAACTTACACTATTAATTAATAAGATTTTATCAAAGTGACAAATCATAAAAATAACTATCTCTATTATAATTTTTCATTTTAATAAAAATAACACTATCAGTATATAAAATTTAAATTTTTTGAATAAAATATTCTTACATCATAGCATCGTATCAAATTAAATTATTAATTTTTTGGTACATAGAATCTAGAATTCTAGAATCTGTATACATATATCTTAGACTCACGTGGATTAAAAGGTACACGTGGTCCACCACAATGTCTTATCCTCCATGAACAATTCGGAACGCGTAACTCTGATCAAGGAGTTCTTTCCTGCTCAAGGCAAAAGGAAAACTCTTCCTCCAACACAGCAATCACGCCATTCAATTATAGTGGAGCCCACTTATAACGCAACTCTAACAGCTCTTTGAACGGTTCAAAATTCATGTGGAGGAAGAATCATGTTTCCTCCGGGAGGATACAAGAAAAATCCCTTCACACCTTCATCACTGCTCTCGTCATCATCAGCTACGTGTACAGTCAATATGCACTTTCTCCCCATTTTCCCTCCAGCTACCCGTGGACACGCCTTTGTAACTGTTGACCCTTAACATTTGAGTCAAACATCTTCACTCGCTTCAGCCCACAGAGTCACGCACTATGCTATGTGTATATAGAGACCCAGAGCCGCAAACCTTTTCCAACATCAAAACGGAGCCGAAAACAAAAAGATTACGAAAAAAAAAAAGGCTGTTATCCCAAACTACACAAAAAAGAAAAGAAACAGTACGAAAAGTACAGAACAGAACACACGCCATAAAACATTTTCAGTGAGGCCGTTATTGTCGGAAACATAAAAAAAAAAAAAAAAAGAAACGAAAAGAAAGAATATGGTGAAGATGGTGAAGCCGAACGTGGAAAAACCTGCGGCGGAGCGAAGTGACTTGAAGTACAAGGGTGTGAGGAAGAGGAATTGGGGAAAATTTGTGTCGGAAATCAGGCTACCCAACAGCCGCCAGAGGATTTGGTTGGGTTCCTACGACACCGCCGAGAAGGCGGCGCGTGCCTTCGATGCCGCCACGTTCTGCTTACGTGGGGCCGCGGCCAAGTTCAATTTCCCCGGCGATCCTCCGATGATCGCCGGTGGCCGGTCCATGACCCCCTCCCAAATCCAGATCGCCGCCGCCCAGTACGCCGATTTGGAGCCCCGGGTGGAATGTTCAGGTCAACCCGTTTTCAAGCCTGAGGATTCCTCTTTGATGTCGGAGGAAGAGACGGTGGCGACAGCGTCAATGGAAACACCGTCATCGTCGCCTTCGCTCTCCGTCTTCGACGTAACGGTCCAAACGGACAGTGAAGTCACAACAACGGAATCGATTTCGGACCTTCTTGAGACAATCGGGTCTGGTAATTTTGAACCTGATTACTTTTTTTCGGGTTTGGATGTTCTTGGTGGCGAGTTCTACCTGCCAGAGATGCCAAGTTTTGATTATGGAGTAGAGAACTTGGAAGGGTTGATAATTGAGGACTCTTTCTTGTGGAATTTCTAAGGAATGGCGTATATACAAGCCAGAAACCGCCATCAAATATAGGGTCAGGGTTGCGGATTGTTTTATTATATCCGAAACCATGGCAAGAATATCCGGGTTTGGGTTGGTCAGTTTTTCCAGGACCAAGCCCTCTACAGATATAGTGCTAATCACAATTTGTTTATTTTTTTTTTGTCACCAAGGATTCAAATTTGCGGATAAGAATTTCTTTCATTTGTCAAGTATGATGTAAAGTTGTATGCAGATATTGCAATTCTTTCCGACATTCATTCAATTATAAGAGACGATTAGCTGTTTATGCATTAATGGTGGTGACCAGGCTTCGGCATATTTATTTTTGAGCTTTGTTATCAGTGCATAGCATGTCCAACACACGCATTTTTTTTTTTATCAAATCCAACGCACTCATTGACGTCTAGAAAGAAAATGTGAGGTCCATCAAAACTTATTAGTTTCTATTTCTACTCTCTCTTTATTTCTTGTCACCTTATTTATTTCCCCAAATAGATACGTTCTTATAAATGCTGAAAGAGTTTACGTATAAATATCTTTTCTTTTTCTTTTCATTCTTCTTAACGGAATCAACAACTCATTTTTCTTTGATTGAGTCATGTGAATGATAAATTTCGTACAATTAAGAGTAAGTATTCATTTCAATTCTAATACTTTAAAATTGGTATTATTTTAATCTTAATTTCTTTCATCAATTTAATCTTAATATTTTAAAATTAATATCTTTTTTTTCAAAATCATTAATTAGTAACTTTTGTTACAGACACGAAACTAGCCCCATTAAAAAATTAGATTAGATTGGGAGTCTAATTATGCATTCGAGACTATAATAATGTGGTAACGCATCACATTGATTCAATTAATCGATCGTCGAAGTTGTTAATAACCTTTTTCAAAGTATCTATTTTACCCAATAAAAACATTTCACAAAGGAAAAAAACAAAAAAAAAATACTGAAAAATTTTGTTCAAGATTTTTAGCATCGGAATGTTTCACACGCAAAAAATGATTTTACTCTTGTTAAAAAAATTTAAAATCTTTAAAGTATCAAGTTATGACGATTTTTTTATCCTGTAAGCTATCACCATTCAAATATCGTAAAATAAAGAAGAATCAATAAGCTTATTGCTGCTTGATTACTTCTTACATTTGTTTTTCTGAAAAAATTATTTATGCTAGCAGAAGATTAATGCTTTCTAGTTTCTTGACTTTTTGTAGGGAACACAAATAATATAATAAAAGAAAATAAAAAATAAGACACAAGCCCAAATCCACTAATCTTTACAAAAATAAAGTACTTCCCTATCCAGAAACAACGTCAATGTATGTGGTTACAATTATAGCCATATACAATGACTTTTTACTGTATTAGTTTAGTCAAATTAACAGTTATTCTATAGAATATTATCAAATTATAACACCATATATATATATATATAGATATATATTTATACAAAGAAAAAAAAGGAAGAAAACAAAACTAAGGACGAATGAAATAATGCCAAATATTTTTAGTTGTGAACATTACCAAAGTTGGTTCCAACGCAAAAATGAACGAGTCCCAGCAGAACTAGAAAGCATTCATCGAGGAAAAAGTACAAGAAAGGAAAAGGAGTTGAACCAAAACAAGTGAAAAAAAAAATGAGAACACAATCCAAGCTCAAACCCATATTCAGCAGCCCAATATACTGAGCAAAACGCTAACCACCTGCAATTCGCAGTTGCACCCTTTCCTTCATCCATGGCTGATACTCCCTCGAGGCCCAATCTCCGATCCAAATCCAATCCAAAACCTTCCCCAGCCGTTACCCGTCACACGTCACACCCCGCAGCCCCTCCCACCTCGACGCAGATCCACGGGCCAACGGTCCCTCTCCTTCAACTCCGTCAATCCCACGAAGCACCGTCGATCAATCGATGATTCCACTGAATACAAAGTGGTAACACGTAGAACCGTAAATAGACGAAATGCTTCTGTTGCTGAAGGTGGGTCTGGGAAAAGGGAAATACTCTTTGTACACGCAACAAACACCACTCCATGATTCTTCCTTTCTCTCTCTTGCTTTCTTGTATTTTTATTTTATTTTATTTTTCCCTCACCTTCTCTCTCAGTGAGTCGAGGATGCGTCACTTTGTGCGTCAAAATATCAGACCTCGTTTTGTGAGTTATTATTGTGTACCACTCCCTATACATTTTTAATGTAATATTTGGTTTGTTAATTAATAACTGGAGCACAGTAAATATTGTTTTGTTTTGGAGAGCACCGGAGAATTTCTTGACTTCTAATGCCTTCTTTTGTGCATGCACAATGCATTTGATACGGTGCCGCTGTTGAAGGGGAAAGCAGGGGGGAAATGCTCTCTTGCTTATTAGTTAATACTTGAATAGCTTTATAAAGAAAGACAAGACTGAACTGCAGTAAAAGCTAAGTGTTGTGATCCATGCTAATTCCATATCAATTTGAATCTGGGAGGCTTCAGCTGTGAGATAGGCGAATGCAGGGTTATTTTATGTGAAGCGGGTGCCAAGCACAAGCTGTAAAAGTTGCAGCTCAGTTTCCCGAGTTTAGTTCTCAAATCCCTTACCGGTTTCAGCTGATTCTATCGAAAATGTCCGTGTCCTTCAAAAATTGATGTCTATGAGTAGTTATGCTTTTGATGAGTCACCAATAGTACTTCAGTAGTTTAGCGATACTGGAGATAGTTAGGTAGCTACACTAAAGTGAGGCGAAACTGAAAAAGGAGTTTATTTGTGTAGTACAAATCAAGAGATATCTGGTATCATGGCTGAAATTTGAAAACACTAATGTAGCTGACACTACCGAACTAATTTATACCTTAAGCGTCATAACTGATTTCCCCATTTACTGCATTTACCTAACATCATTTGATTGATTCCATTAGGTTGACTGGTTTCATTTCACTTTGTGGCAGCGATGATGTAGCCTTTGCGCTAAGAGACTGCAAAGATCTTCCTTGGCTGTCGAAGTATTTAACATAGGACTGAGGATCACATTATATTCTTGAATTAAGAACAATTTTCGCCCTAGTGCCTGGAAAAAAAAAGGAAAGAACAATTTTGCCCATACCTTGTCATTTAATTATTTTATGACTTGCTTAATTCTCATTTCTGATATGTCAAAATAATGTAATCATCAAATAGTTCGTCTTTTGTTCAATGAAAAGATGGGATTTTTCTTCAGGATGTCGTCATGGCGCAGTTCCTCTCGTTCTCATCTGCGAAATTAACGAACCCTTGGTTGTGACCTTGTCGCCAATGATTTTTTTATGGCAACTACCTATTATTGATAATTAATCATTTGGATTTCGTTAATTGGTTGATTAATTAATAGTGTCATGTGAACGAGAGAAGAATGAAATGGAATGGAAGGGTAACCTCGCTGGTGTGAGGGAAGCAGAGAGTGAGGTAGGCTTCGTGCGCCAAGTCACTGATCCAGAGGGTTCGGACTTGTTGAATGGAGGACGATTGGTGATGGCTCCGCGACGGTGTCATTTGCCATCCTCCCTCGACGATGCATTCAACAATATTAATATTATTTTAATACCTAAAAATAAGTGTTTAAGTAAGACATTCACTCCATTATCATTGGATGGGATAGTAATTTCTACTATCTTTATCCATTCATCATATTTAATGATGATGGAGTAGATACCTCACTTAAACACCCATTTTTAAGTGTTAAAATAGTAATGCTGAGCTTCTCCCGTATCCAATATTCGAGCTACCAAACACTAGTGGGATTGGAGGTGACGGGAGAAAATATTTGAGGATGATGGAAACAATATATTTCCAAGCCCATGTTTGGATTAATGAAACAGGCCGGAATAGAACGGAAGGGAATGAAATTACTGTAAGTTTAATTATTTTGAGATAAGATGCAAGTTATTTTCAATGATGGAATAAAATAGCTTTGTCAATTCATCCCATTTTACTACTTTGGTTTATTTTATTTTATTTCACATCATTCTAGTATTTATCATCAATAAAACACAGCCAAGAGTTTTTACTTGTTTCTAATATATATCATGTATCTTAGACTTAGACTCTGAACATTGACGTGCAAAACTGAGCCATTGTTTCACGATGTGGATCATACATTTGAGGGTATATATATAACTTGTTGATTTATAACAGTTGTAACTAGATTAGGTGTCCGTGACGTGAATATAACTAGATTAGGTTTACTTTCCTAGTTAGCTAGTTACGTAAATAGAGAACAGACCAATTTTCTCTGACACGTATCTATGTACTAGCTAATAAATAGATTCTATCCGCAGATTTATCTAACAAACAATATTGGTGGATCCGCCACTTGAATCTGCAATCATGACGGAAGAAGTGTTTGGCCCCTTGCTTCCAATTATCACCGTAAGAATTAAGATATATACATGCATAAGATTTTGGAATTAGTTGTCGAATAAAATTAAATGGCTAGTGGATGGTTAGATTCTTTAGATACCACATCGATCATGCTCCTTTCTCTATTATGTTATGCCAAGTGCAGTTTCATTCATTTGTACATTTTAATTAATTAATTTGCTGACTTTTAATTTGCAGCTGGAGAAGATCGAAGACTGCATTGGATTCATAAAGTCAAGGCCTAAACCGCTAGCCATATATGCCTTTACACAAAACCGAACTCTGCAAAGGAGGATGGTATCTGAAACATCATATGGAAGTCTCGTATTCAACGATGCAATTCTACAAGTATGCATTCATTTCTTTTCCATTTTTTCACATAGAGAGGGTAAGCATCTACAATTAGTTAATACTAGGGCATATTTAAGTTGTTGGCATTTGAAAGATTATTAACTTGCTTGTATTATTTTGTGTAGTATGTAGCGGACACCCTCCCATTTGGAGGAGTTGGTGAGAGTGGATTTGGCATGTGCCATGGAAAGTTTTCCTTTGACGCATTTAGCCACCACAAGGCTGTGGTCAAAAGAAGTTACTACACAGATTTTTGGTTCAGGTTTCTTCCGTGGACTTTTCAAAAGCTCCAACTACTTGAGTTGGCTTACAATTTGGACTATCTTGGAGTACTCCTTATCATTCTCGGCTTAAAGAGATGAAAACGCTCGTTATTATTTTAGACTTGCACGTACCTTATTGTTAGTTTCCTGCACGGGCAACCAGTAAATGACGTGTGTGGTTACATATAGGCTTATGATAATACTGAAGTGATAAGTGTGCTTCTCGTTGATTCTGCCATATTTCCTATTTATCTATAGTTTGCTCAGCTTGGATAAGACAAGGTTTGGATCTTTAATTTGGATCATGAACTGTACTTTTCTCGTTATTTTTAGGAGATATTAAACTTTAATTCAAGAAAAAATCTTGTACGGACACAATTCCAATAATTCATTCTTAAACCCACTAAAAAAATCTAGTAGTTATATAAATAAGTGATTATATATTAAATATAATTGATGAAACTCACCTTTATTATAAGTGTGCCTAAATATTATAATGTATTAAACTTGTGCCATGTAACATCCTCTCTTAATAATTGAATTATAAAATTTCAAGATGTGGTGCACTTATTATGCCTACGAGGCCCACAAATGGGCAAATTAGATTACGGCACCCACTTGCACCATGCCAATGTTTATTACTCCTACTATTCATTAGAATTGCTTCTCTCTCTTTTCATGCAATATTTTAGTAAGAGTGTATGCCTATAAACAATGCAATATATGGAATAAAAAAGAAGTAATGAATTGATGTGATATATTGGATCAATGAATGTGTTGGGCGAATGAAATAAGAGAGAACCTCCATTATATTTAATATTGATAAATTGATATCTTAATTGGACACCTACTTTTAATTACTACATTGATAATGACTATATAAGAGTATAAATAAATAATAAAAAGTGCTTCAAAAAAATTGAAGAATTGAATTGGGCTAGAAAAAGAGCCCAGATAGTGGCCCTAGCAATTACTACAGAAGCCAAAAAAAAAACAATGTTCAAAGGTGAGGGAAAGGAGAAGGAATATTTGGCGCCATTTCTCATAGTTGTTAAGCTCAGAACGCCATACTCTCTCTCCTCCTTTCCTTTCTTCTTCACTCACTCGACCTAGGATTAGTTGGTTCCCTATGTTGGGAACCAATGTTCATCCCTGTTTGTAAATGGATTTCAACAGTTGGATGTGGAAAATTTCTTATCTAACAGCTAAATTCTAAGCACATGGGTATTTGAAGTGAACTTGTTAATGAGTCTATATTATATATGTATTGTGCACATGAGCCCTTTACTCTGTGTAGGACTACTAGCCTACTAGGGCCACAAGTAGGGCGTCTTCAATGTGGCCCTCTCCGTCGACTCCTTCTCGTCGTCTCTGCATTCAACAACAACACCATCCGCTTGTTGGTAGTCCCTATCGGCTCACTCATGACGACCTATCGTACACTTCATTGGTTAGGGCGTGTTTCTCTTTGTCTCTTTTTCTCTCTCTAAAACCTAAAATCTTAACCTTGACAGTAACAATAATAGGATAGTAGATCCATGAAATGAGTCTTGATTTATTTAGTTCATTATTATCATGCTTCCCTATCCAAATCATCAGTTTTTAAATTGTCTTTACCTTTTAATAATTGATTATTTCCGCAGCTCAAGACCATTGTGCTAAATGTGAATTTCGTGAGTAGGGAAAAACTGGGATCTTTCTCTGAATTGCTGGAGGTTAGCCTTCCTATTTCTTTGGATTATTTTTTGATTAAAATCAAAACTTGAATCCTCATTCATGTATATTATACCTTTCTATTTTCCAGCTTGGAATCAGTTCCCAAGTAGCTTTAATTGAAGAAACAATTTTGTTTTTCGTATAATAGTTCAAAGAAGAATTATTTATGTTATAATTATTTATTTTGAAGTACTTCATTATTAAGAGAAATGAGGTTCTTAGTCAGATGCCTAATTTTTCTTTTTTATTTGTTGTAACATGTGTACTTTGTCTTCAATTTCATTAGTTTTGGTCTTCTATGAATTGTATTTATACAAGATATTGCTGTAAAGATATTGTGTCATGTTGTTCCTTCTCTAGTGAAGTTGCATAAAGAAGGTCTGGATGGACATGAAAAGATTAAGAGTTATATGTGTGTGTCTATTTATCCATCCTGAGCAATGCGGTCATTTCTTGTTACATATTGTTTTTCCATTTGTGTTTGTGGTATTCGTCATTTAAAGAATTTCAACTAAGGAAATGCTCAACACATTTCAGATGGTGGTTGTCACTTGGCTTTGCAGTTGTCGAAGCTTTCATCACTCAGTTCCATATTCAATTTATGCTGCCAGTTATAGCTAATCTGCATATAACAATATTTTCCAAGCCATATTTCAAATATCGTACAGTGAACTAAGTCGTCAATGTTTGCTTTTGAAGATGATATAATAAGTACCACCAAATTTGTCTTAATATTCTTATTCATTGGGTCAAATAGCAGTGCCATTGGTCTTTATTCATAATTAGACTGCTATCCAAATTTTTAGTTTCTATGTTCCATGATTTGTAATATGGTTGTCAGTGATCTCTTTGCTTGTTTGTCCTTTAATCATTTTACAAATTCAAAACTATGGCGTAACTAAGGTTTCTGAACCCAAACTCTACATGATTAGATATATTTCTTTCTTTAAAATATGTGTTGCCTCTGTAGGGTCAACATGTACTGGTGACAACTTTCATCCTGATTCAAAACTTCTAGTTTATCATTCTTGAATCGAGTTGGGTAATTTCATTTCTGAAGGTGTCTGTTTATTTTTTGAACTTTGTAGATAAAAGGGACAAAATTTTGAAGAATCATAGCTGCAAAAAGAGAAAGGTGGTTTTCATGTCTAAATCATCTAACTCTGATAATACATTTTTTGAGAGAAGAATTGAAAGTTTTTATGCTAAATTTGATGTTTTTGTTTCTAATTTGAATAGTAATGTAAGTAGCCTTTTAAATTTCACGTGACCACTAACAAGCGGCTGACTTTCCTTTTAATTTCCAATGATCTTGATAATGTAATAATTGCATCATATGCATTACCTGTTGGCACTTCAGGCATGTTCAAAGATAGTGATCCGGAATGGCATTGAAGAGAATGAAGAAAAGGGTTTAGAGGCAGATGTTATGAGTGAGGGTTCAGATGGCATGGCAAATAGAGTCATAGATGAAGATGGGTTCAAATAAACATAGTGGAAAAACTTGTAAACTAAGGGTAAAAAATTATAAACCAATGGCAAGAAACTTGTAAACCAATTTTTAGCATTATTTTATGAGTTTTAGTGTCATTTTACAAGTTTATCAACCCATTTGTTCTCATTTCAACAATCACATTTTAGCTCAAAGTATACACCCACCAAAAGAGAAGTGCCAATGAGGAACCAACAAAAGAAATATCACAGATCCATCAAAAGAGAAGCAACAAGTGCAAATGAGGTATCCACATACCTTATAAAGAAGACTGTTGCAGAAAAGTGAAAAAGATGTATGTTTGTTGTTGTTACTATTCTTTTGTGGATGAGGGAGCTACACTCCTCCTCAAGAGTTCTTGCTCTTGTTGTGAGATGATCATATAGCAGCAATTAATGATGGCGGACATGGTGGTTACAGTGACGAGATTGTTGTTATCTTGCGTATGAGAGAAGAGAGTTGTGTAGGAGGTAAGAGAGAGAGAAAGAAAGAAATAAAAAATGGGTTTTATTTCAAAGATATTTTGTATAAGTGTGCACATGTGTATACTTCAATTTTGTCCTTTTCTTCCACTAACCGTAGGTATTTTTGGGTTTGTGGTATGCATATAAAATTATTATGGGTTTAATTTTCTATGTTTTTGGTTTTTGTTTGGACTTGGATTTGGTCTAATTATTCATGGCTGAATCTTGGGTTCTGTGGCTATACTTGCTTGATGGATGTTTGCTTCTGTTGGATAATGAAACAATGGCGTTGAGATGGATGGATGGTAAATGAAGTGATTATGGTCTTTGTTCGGAGTTGGTGCTATATTCGTAACATTTGTTTTTATATAATATTGAAAATGCTAGGAGAGGAAGCATATGCCATGTGATCCAGAGCAGTAAACTATATGGCCTCTCTCCAAGAGAGCTTATCATGTTTCAAACCTCAAATTTTATTAGTAAAGGTTGCCTAAGACTAAAACCCACTTTCATTAAGCTAACCCCCATTGGGTCTATATCTGGATTGATTAGAAATTAGAAACCTAAAGACACTAAGGATAGAGGCAACTCTCCTTTATTTTCAACCTAAGAATCTCATTCCACCAAAGCTCTTACATGACTTTAAAGGTGACAACTAGAATAGGTTTCACATAGCTTTCTAATTTATCAGTCCTCAATTCTCCATTTCTTTAATACCCCAATCCAGATCACAAATTATCTCTACATCTAATTGGTTAGGCCTCTTCTTCCATGTTCCTCTCCCTAAATCCCAAGTCTTATTGCCTTAAGCTTCCTACACCATCTTGTTAGCTTTTATAATTATTTTTGTCACATGACATGGAAACTTTTGAGCACTTAATTATCATTTTTTTTCAATGCCTCATTCAGCTTGGGAATGAGGTTTGTGCTTATCAAGTCAGCATTAAATAGCCTTCCTTTGTACTACCTGGGGTTGTTCAAGATGCCTAGAAGGGTAGCGAAGAGAATTATATCTCTATAGAGTTGTTTTTTAGGAGCAAATCGAATGGAAAGAAAAGAATGACTTTAATGAATTGGAGTCAAATTCAAAATCCTAAGCATCCGATCATTAAGAACTTTGCCCTTCTTTTTAAGTGGTGGTGGAGATATTCCAAAGAAGAGTGCCTTATATGGAAAAAGTTTATTAACTCGTGTAGTGGACTAGTTTAAAAGAAACCATTAGATTTGCAAAGGACTAAAACTAAAGTTATGTGAGCAAGAGCAAAGTTATGTAAGTGAGTGTGGGTTCTAGAATGGGTTAGGATGGATATGAAACTTCCAATGGAGGAGGCAGTTGTACTAAAAGGAATTGGCTGCATAATGTCCTTAACACAATTAGAATAAAGAGGCACTCCCATGATCAGTTGGTATGAAATTTTAATAAGAAAGGAATTTGTTTCCACTAAATTGGTGGCTAATGTTTTATTTGATTTCCATAGAGAGGTGGATGGGGTGGATAGTTATAGTTTTAGTCAAGCAATGTGGAAAGGTGTCATGCCACCTAGGATTGAAATTTTTGCTTGGTTTGTTATTATTGATCAAATTAACACTAAAGCTAGGCTCCATGGGTTAGGAATCTTTCAAGCTAGCCAAATATCATGTGTCTTTTATAGGAGAGAGTTAGAGGATGATTTTCATTTGTTCTTCAGTTGTGAATATGCACATCATATATGGGTTTATTGGATGGATAAAAGGAACCTGAAATGGGTAATGGCTCTTAACCAAATATCCTATTTCGAAGCTTGGATGGAAGTCCCTTGAAAAATAAAGACAAAAAAAACTAGTAGAGAGCTTTCTTTGAAACAGTTTGGGATTTGTTGAGGTGTAAAAATAGTATAGTCTTTGAGGTTAGGAGAGCCAATAAGGATGAAATTTCGGATTTTCCCAGTTTTTGGCAAAATCAATGGAGTAAAGACTGAGGTTGAAAAGTAGAGATAAAAGACTAGCATGAAAAATCACCCTATGCTTCAATGGCAATAATCTATTTTTGGCTAGGCTTATATGATGTTTGAGTTTGAGTAGGTATTGGTTTTGACAATTTTAGATCTTTTTATACTAATTGACTGTTGTGTTTCAATTGACCTTTTTCTTAATACTGGAAAGAATTTGTATGTTTGTACAAGTAGTGAAGTAGTTAACTAAAATGTCCAGCTGTGGGTTTGGCACCCTCAGAATTAAGTGATGGTGTTAAGATTTTGGAGTGTTAGAGAAGTGACACACGCTTATGTAAGTTATATACTATAGGGCATGTGAGAATTGAAACACGGTAGTGAGAATAGCTAGACTTTGAGTCAACCCATGCATCTATCACCAAAGAAAAGCAGGCCATTTGATAATAGGTGTAAGTGTTTTCATTGATGTTTTGAGATTTTATGTAGGTATCCTTTGAATAGTTGGTTAAGGTGTGTTTTCTCATTGAAAAGATTTGCCAACAAACACTACAAAAAAAAGTGTGAATTATGGCGATTCTTGAAAATCGCCATAATCAACAGTAAATTACAGCGGTTTTATTAACCGCCATAATTTCAGTGAAAGAAATGGCGGTTATATTACGGCGGCTCTATAAAACTGTCACAATGTTTAGTAAATTACGGCGGTTTAATTAACCGCCATAATTTTAAGGGAAGAAATGGCCACTTTGGGTAAATTATGGCGGTTTAGAACCACCGTTATTTTCCATTCCTATTTTTATTCCTTTTTTTACTATAATTTAATAAATTAGGGGGAAAAAAAGAGTATTATCACTTTTTAAACTTTTAGCTAGTTATAAATAGATACTTTAACTTCTAAATCTTCTAATTATATGCTTAAACTACACTAATCCTCAAAGTTAGTCATTTTATTCAATTTTGAATTTAGCTATTAGATAGGTGTGACGTAGTAAAATATCTATTGATATATATGACAATTTCTTTTATTTTTTATTTATATTATTTAATATTTGTGAAAAATATATATGAATAAAAAATTAAAAAATATTAACTAAAATTTTTCTATTCAATGCTCACTAAATGAGGATGGAAAACTCAAATTAAACGTAAACTACTTTAAGAGGATGGGTTATATATCTCTTGATTTTTTAATATTATAATAAAAAGAATGAACTAAGGTAAATAGAGCATATTTTGTACTTTTTTTCTTATTTGAATTGAATTTGAGACTTATTTTGTTACTACAATTGTAGTTATATTTCTTTGAAAATGGAAACAAAAGTGGAATATTGGATAAAACTCGAGCAAATTTTTCATCAAGCATATATATATATATATTCATTTTGGTATTTTAAGATTCTAACTCAAATTTTATTATGCTTAGCTATATAGGAACTTTTAAAATTTAAAAAATAACTAGTTTTAAAGGCTATGTTAGTCAAATGATTTAATTAAAAATTAAAATAAAATAGGAAAAGGAAGGGAAAAAAAGAAAATAGTTTTTTTTAAAAAAAAAATTGTCAGCCCAAGAAATGAGAATTCTTTTAGAATCAAATTTGAGATAAAAATGAAATTCCAAAAATTCACGTCTAAGTTTAAGATAAAGAACAAGGAAAAAATAAAAACCTAATAAGCCTTATTTAATTGGAGTAAAACACAAAAAAGAATTGATTAACAGTGAAAATCACTCACTGGCGCCACACCATACACCCCTTGCGCTACTCTCCTTCTTTCATTCCTCTCATTCATTTTCACGAGAGAAAACACAAAAAGAAAACCTCGTTTCATCTCTCACAACTCCCTCCCTCATCGAACTGCCTTCCCACTCACAGCTCACAGCTCCGACCTCCGTCCCGCTCGCAGCTCCGATGACAGCCTCCAGTCTCCAGCATCTCCAACGACCGCCTCACCACCATCTCCGAACTCGAGCACGCCATCGATCGTCAAGCACCCTCACTCCTCTATCGCCCTTGAGCACGCCACCCTCTCCGGCGACAACGACGCCACCCTCTTTTTGGCAACAACAACGGACACCATGTGAGGGTTATTGCATGCCAGCTGCGACTTCGCCACCTCTACGGTGCCTGGCTCGCCACCATCCTCCCAAGCCTCGATGAAGATGACACCACTATCGTTCTTGGCTCCCTCATCTCTCTCCACATCCTTGCTTGGCTCTTCACTGGTTGGTCTCTATACCAAGGTACATCGTCATCTTACTTGTGTTTCGCTCATTATACCAAGGTTTTCTTATTGTGCATGTAGATTTTGCTTCTCTCCCTAGTTCTGGAACCAAACGAAAAGAAAAATACCATGGTTGCTTAATAGGTTTCCTTTTCTACCCAGCCGTGTGCCAGGTTCCAAATCCGACAAATAGCGACAATCGAGACTCAAGTGAGCGCTTAGTATAGGAAACTCGAGAAAGTACGATCCCAATTTCCATCGATTGAAAAGCTCTCACTTTCTCTTCTATTTCCTTTGGCTTCTTGTTGTCTTGAAACTGAACTGTTTTCCTCTTGTTGCACACACTAGGTATTGCTCCTGTATCTACTGATTCCGTGTTTTGATTTATCTGATTTTACTTTTGTCGATCTGCGTTTGGATTTGTATTTTGGTGTGTGGATGTATTGAATTTGATTAAGCTCAGTTTTTATGCGTGATTAATTGCAACTAGTCAATTTGCATGATTTTTTAGCTGTTATGTTTAGGAATTACAAGACAAGGACAATGGATTCGAGTATCAGTTTAATTACTTTGGTCTTACTATTACAAATTAGGATTCTTCGTTTCATTTTGGAACCAAATCGAGGCAAAAGTAAAAATACTTGGCTTATTATAGAAGGAGACAAGATGAAATTCCAATGCTTTCATTTTGTAAATTCCTTTTTTAAAATAAAAATGAAAAACAAAGTGTGTGAGATTTTGCTTGTTGATTATCTGAATCTTATTGAATTGGGGTAAATGGGTTCCCTTTGATTCCCCTTCCGAAACTTGGTTCTATCAGAGGGGTGTGTATTCAGGCTAGATGTGATGGTGTTGCTTGTTTGCACTTTTATTTTGGGTAGTTTCAGTTATTATTCCTTTCATCATCCAATTCTCTTCGAGGTTATAGAAAGGGTGCTGTTACAACTAATCATTTGGAATCATTAATTTTTGGGATAACAGTCCTTTTAGATCTGGTTGGGTAACTATAATTGTTCTTCCTCATGTCAATTATTGAAATTGTTAAAAGGAAGGATGGAATAAACCCAAGAAAGCTGATAATATTATTGTATTTGATAGTTAGTCACTTCTATGCATGGTTGTATCAATTTTATTTTTAACATGTATTTGTTAAGTCTTTTGCAGCACACTTAGTTCTCATGTAAATATAAAATTTTCTCAATCACAGTGTAAGTGTTCTAATGATACATGCATGATACATGAAATTTTAGTGCATAAGAAAAACAAACTTAGTAAATTCATGTTTTGAAATCTAATGCTTGCAATGACAGCTATGTTCTTCATTTAATTCTACCAAGCAAAGTTGCTCCACTGGTCAATCTGATTAAAGTTGAGATGACATGATTGGTGGTTTAGACTAGCAAATCAAAGAAATAAAATAGGTAGATATTTGTATCCTGAACTCTTTGAAAGTCTTGGAATAGCTTAGTCAAAGGTAGTGTCTCATTTTGGGATTGTCACTCTACTTTCCATCCTTTTGTTAGCATACTTAGCTATGTTTTTCTCTTTCATGGTTGCCTGCACTCTTTCTATTTTCCTATTTGCTGACTCTGTTTAACATATCGCAGGGCGTTATGCTCTATGGGTTACCTGATACTGGGAAAACATTGTTAGCTAAAGCAGTGGCACATCACACTGATTATACATTTATCAGGGTATCTAGTTCTGAATTAGTTCAAAAATACATTGGAGAGGTTCAAGAATGGTCAGGGAACTTTTTGTTATGGCCAGGCACATCCTCTTGAGCTCTTCCATATTTGGTCAATCAATAAGAATAATAATATGTGGCCTTGAGCTCTTCCATATTTAATCAATCAATAAGAATAAATATGGTGATGGCTTGTATTGAATTTATTTATGGATCTTCTAAGAATTGAGGCTTTACAATTTGGTTTGAGTTTCATTGTCATGTTAATATATGTATGTGTAAGAAATGGTTGCACTCTTTGAGATGTATTTCTGAGGCTGATCTATTTTGGAATGAGGAAGTTAATGCTTTTTGATTACCTTCTCCAGTGATTAAATGTTCAAGCTCCTTCTTATTGGAGACTTAGGTGTTGGAAAATCATGCCTTCTTCTTGAGATTTGTTGTAAGCTTTCTTTAATGTGAAGCATTTTTGTTTTTGACATACTCATAACTTTGATTCTCCATTTAGGAAAAAGTGCATGCTATAGTTGCATTTAAGTTTTGTAAACTCCTTATTAAACATTGCATCTAATCTAAGGTCACATTTTTCCGTAAGAGGTTTCTTATAGGTTCATATGGACTGACTTGGGCCCTGAAGAACTCAAGCAAGATATCAAAGGTAGCAATAATGAACAGTCCATTAAGGTGAATATACACCTCAAGGCTTCCAATTTCATTGAAGTGATCATATAAATCCTTAATGAAGTTAGTTGAGAGTGGAACATATGCATTTATCCTTTGTTGTGTTCAATCTTATGTAGACCTATCACTTTTGACCTTGATTCTTATATCATATTCACTCCCTTGACTCCTTTTTTTTTTCCTTATCTAGAATTCCTCTATATGGTGAATATACTTGCCAAAATGTTGTTATGGCTAAGCAGTATATTGAAGTAGGCAGCCTGTATGTCCAAAAATGTATTTGGCTATTGGTTGGTAATTTTATGAATTAAGAGTATTAACCTGCACCTTGTGATGTCATTTTCACTATGCTGAAGAATTCTTCTATATCTTTCCAATTCAGATTACAATTAAATTAGCTTTGTGGTTAGTCAAAAATCAAATAAAGAGCAATTTACACAACAAAAAGATCATGTTAATTGTGGCGATTAAATTAGGACGATTCTAATTGTTCAGCTTGATAGAAAGTTGTTCCTACAATATCAATCCCCAACAGGTTCTTTACCTATGTTCCATGGTGGATGGGTGGTGGGGAGGTGCGAGGTTGTTGGGGCCTTCGGTCATATAGCTTTAAGAACTACTTCCAGGTAGCTATTGTGTTCTGTTTTTTATTTTCTTCCTTTGCTTTCTAACTTGAATACAATATATTTCAAATGGGTCAAAATTTCATATAGGATGCTTAATCGATTTATTGTGTTTTTCTCATTATTAGTTTATTTAAGTTTACTTAATGATGTGTTGAGCTCATAAAAGATTAACTATAGACTCCATTGATTAATCTGAAAGATTAAATCAGAGACAATCTTGTTATCATTATATGGAAAATATTTATCGAAGATTTGGGTGAGTTTATCTCAAGAAAAACAACGTAGTCTTCTAAATAAACTCTGTATAATCTTGGTATTGTGTATTATGGATGGCTTCAGAATTGGTTAACAACAAGAAGACCATGGTTATTATTTTTGAGCCTGTAAACTTTTGTCAAAAAGTCACTACAGTCTAAGGAACTTTTGGCTAATCTTGCTTTGCTCCATGGCAATATGATTTACTAGGAATTATTATTACCTAGGTTATTTCAAACTCATTTTGAAAGTCAACATCACTTTTATCACTTCTCTTGATAGATTTATCTTTATCTATTAGATCAATCTTTAATATGCCATCGATTAGACATCATGGAAAAGATTAATGGTGATTATTTTTCTTCGTATTCTATGTTAGCTATGTTACTAGTTGTATTTATCATATTTGTCATTGTGGCCCATGTAGATTCCCTTGAGTTATAAAGTACTCTCTGTATTGGTGTTCACATAGTCTTCTCGTCACTCTTTTTGTCTCTATATTTTTATCTCTATTCTCTTACCAAATGCTACTAAGCGATGTGTTCACTTTGAACCGTAAATAATCAAAAGTTAAAGTCCCATTTTTCCTTTTTCAGGTAAATAAAGTCCTAGTCTTTCATAGGATAAAGATGTTATTCACAAGATTTCATTTGTTTTCCAAAAAAAAAAAAAATGTTACCCTGCATAAAAGGCAAGATATCCTTACTGGGAATGTGAAAGTGCAATGGCTGTTAATGAATGGAGAAATAATAATTGTGCGATAGAAGCTAAAATGACACGCCCAGCCTTAGCTAATTGCACTGAATATTTTTCTTGAAATAGGAAAAAGAAAAAAAAAGAGAAATTACTTATTCGAGAGACATAATTGCAATCTAGTAGTGTAGCGACAAATAGTTGTGGAGTGGGCTCCACCAACGTCGCTTTCATAGAAAAACGAGGGCCATAGCCTTTACCATACTACTATCTCCATTTCAGTGGGCTCTCCTATCTTTTGCGTTTGTGGTTCTGAAAATCAATCATTGCCCTCTCCACATTACTTAGACGCAGGACACGTACTTCTTCATCCAACGGTTTCAAATTCTTGGAATCTCTCTGTGATAGATAAGGACCCCTCCAATGATGGATCCCCAGAATGTGCTTTTCTAATTTTTATTTATTATTGCCAAAATTATAACAGGGGCTAGCTTCGTTAGAGATTATAAATTTGTAACGTTTTCCGCTATATATTAATTTTTTATTTTATTTGATATTATCCCCTATGTCTCGAGAAGAATTCTTCGTTTTAATATCATATAAAAGAATCAGCCGATATGTTTAACATGATTTACCTTTAGTTTTTTTTTCTGTTGAGTTCAAAACTTTTAATAAATAAAATACAGTAGTCTAAGACATTTTCTGAATGAAAATAATTCATCTAGAGTTAATCTATTAAACGTGACAATAAAAAATGAATCTAACAGAATTTACGAAAAGTAATAAAAATATTTTTGTACCCTATTTTTTGAACATTATTCAGACACATGAAAAACAATGTTTTAATAATTAAGAATTTTAATTATTTTCATATTAAATGTTGTAAATATGTTAAATTAGTGATAATAGATATTGAACATTTTCATTAATTTCACTGATAATATGGTTGATATTTAAAGTTATTAACACATGATTGTTTTTTCATGATTTTCGATATGAAGATTTATCAGTAATGTAATTAAAAATTTCAATTTTAAATGCATAACAATCTGCGTGTCATGTTTGAAAAATGTAGATACACATAACAATATTGTTAACATAAGAGACGAATTTTTATTTATTTCTTTATTATAAAATAAAATATTTAATTAACTAACCACAAAAACTAAGAATTTATGTATTTTTATAGTTCAAATTAGTGAGAGTGACTGACAATTATAAACTAAAATAATTTAAATAGGTCAAATTTGTAACACACCTCATATTCTCACTCAAAAAAATTGAAGAGAATTCGAAGAAAACTTACTCCATTATACATCTCTTGCCACTGCGTCAATGAAATGCTTTGCATATCACATATATATGTATTGCCGGTTAAGGAGTTGATGAAACTGTCAGTCAAGCATTAATCTTCTTTCCACTATTAACAATGGAAAAAACTCTTCCTCAATTATTTATATATTTTTCATAAACCTCAATTATTTATATATCCAACAACCCAATTACACACCTAGTCATGGTAGGCTGATGTTTATAAATATAATTTTTTATTCGGTGTCATAATCATTGAAAATGACATTTTCGAGAAACAGGCCCACTGACAAGTGGCCCTTACATAACATTAATATTAAAATAATCACATTATCAAAAACATATATTAAAATAATAACATCATAGTCATCAGTTTAAAGCTGTGATCAATTTTTTTTCAATCAAAACCCATATCTTTAATTTCTTACTTAAACAATTAAAAATTAATTTGTTGGGCCTTTCTCTAGCAATCATCACCCACATAATTCCAAACAAAACCACGGGCTCAGTCCAACCACTCCATCAATTAATATTAGGACCGCTAAGATGACTTTTCCACATGTTTTTATAAAAGACACCCCCAATCTCCCCCAACACAAACACCAATACAAATCACAAAACACAAAACACATTTCTTCCTCCGTACATATCCAAATAACAAAATTCTGGTTATGTTGGGGAAGAGGACACGGCCAATGATCAGAAAATTGTCGGAATTGTTAGTCTCCGGTGGTGTCGCCACCGCAATTATGGACACCATAGGGAGCCCAAGAAGCCCGTTGGACATGAACTTGAAGATGCAGTCACCAAAGGGATTAAAGAGCTACGACCTTGGTGGTGTTGGTGTTGGTCTTGGAATTGTGGTGGCCCTTGATAAATCCAGTGAAGTGGGTAACGAGGTTTTGCCAAAACATGCTGTTTGCACATCCAACATGAACCGATCTAGGCCAATCCCGGTTCAACATGCCATGAAAAACCAACATGGGTTGTTCCAAAGGGGTGTGAATGAACTTGATGTTGGAAGCTCTGAGGATTACACATATGTAACGTACCATGTACCTAACAAGACCATCACTAAGGTTTACTATGATGGCGGTGAAGGTGGAATTATGAAACATGGGTACAAAATTAACAACAACAAAAACAACATCAACGTTGATGTTGTTAGAAGAACCCCACCAACACAAAATTTAACCGAGGATGAACCATCATTTCCCACCTCCGATTTCCTCAGCACATGTCACCTTTGCAGAAAGAAACTCCATGGCAAAGACATATACATGTACAGGTACTGGCCAACCCAAAATCCTTATTGCTCAATAAATATTTATTTATTTGACTATGAATTGATAAAAAAATTTTGGGACTTGGACTAATGATTCAATTTTATTTTTTTTTCATTTTTGTGTTCAGAGGAGAGAAGGGATTTTGCAGCCCTGAGTGTCGTTCAAGGCAGATAATGATGGATGAACGCAAGGAATTGTGTAGGTCAGAAGCATCAAGGTCTGTGGAATTGTCAAGTTCACCATACACAAGAGACCAAATGTTTTCAACTGGGATTGTTGCCCTTTAGAATTATCAGATTTTGGATTTTGGGAGGCCATGGAAGACCAAACTAGAGATTGATACTTTTCAAGTGTATCAATAATATACCTGAGTACATAGTATAAGGCTATATACTACACACATGAGAATTAAGAAACCTTGGTTGTAAGTTGTAACCAAAGAAAATTTTGATCCGAATAATGATAGAAATTCAGATGTAGTGAGTACTACAATGATTTTTTTTTTTCATCTCTTTAATCTTTTTTCCTTTTTTTCTGGAACTTTACTGATACAGAAAATTATGACCTCGAGATCTCAATTGCATAGATTTTAGTTTGTTCTGTTCCTGGGTTCTGTCCAATGTTGTTTCTGAATGTTGTTTCTGAATGCCACTTTTCTGGTTTTCCTTGAGTACCCCGTTATGCTTTGTTGTTGTGTTTCCTTCCATTGCAGCAGCCAAAGATATTTCATCCAGTAGTATATGCCATACAGCTGAGCGGATATTCCTTTTTTACATTTTTTTCCACTTTTTAATCAATATTAATGTACTACTACAAACTTCAATATCATTTAGTGACAATTATTAATTTTATTAAAAATTATAATTAAGCGCTCAAGCATTAAAAATGAAAACTCGAAAGGGTAAATTAACTATCTTTTCTAAAATTTAGGGAAATAACACTCGATAATCTACATACTTCTATTTATAAAATTGTTGCTAAAGGCTCTTGTAATTGGTTAATTACTATGACCTTTTCTACGACTATCGACTCCTTACTTTAAATTACATAAAAGATAATACGTGACGTGTATGTTATTATTAATAATAATATTTTAATTTATATATATATATCAGATATTATTTAAATATTATAATTTTATTATTAATAATTATATGTATGTTCGATTTGTTATTTTTCATACTTTAAATAACGAATCAATAATTATATGGGGGTCACGTGCTTTTAACGAATCTCTTGAACTTCTAATAATAATCTTACAAAATGAGGGGGTATCATATGTAATTGTACTAAACTTTGATAGAGATTGTGTAATTTTATTTTCTGAAATTTAATATTTTAAAATAAAAAGAATTATATTTAATACGAAGAGAATTCGCACCTGACATCTTGTCTTTTACACATTCAGTTTTTGTGGGAGACTACTTTGCTGGAAACACCACAAACACAAAGCCCCAAAGTATATGATCCTCGCAACGGAATTTTGAACTTTAATTTACGTGTGTGGGAGACAAACTCGTTATAGGGATTTTTTTTTATGAAAAACATTTTTTTTTAATTTTGAAAATTAAATTACTAGAAATAATGTTTAAATCTATAATCTCATACTTTGTACTCAAATCCTTTACTATTAGACTGAATTAGTAAAAACATATTCTTTCCTAAAAACTTGTCTTTTTTTCCTTATCTATAACTTTTCTTTTTCTTTTTTATCTATTTTGTAATTGTTACGTGCTTTTCGCAGCTGTAAATTTTCATCGTACTAATTTGCAGTACCCTTTTGTTTTTTTGGGTAAATATTTGAGGTACTGATTTAAAAAAAAATGACTTGTATAATTAACTACAAAAAAGTACGATCAAACAATTTAGAAGTTAAAAAATTATACAGTAGAATACATTTTTTCTCCTTTTCTCTTTTGTTAATGATTTTATTTTATTTCACAAGAATTTTAAAAGAATTTAATTTTTATACACTAATTTAATAAAGTATTTTTATACCATCATCCAATCATGTATTGCAATATTAACAAAAGTGATTAAATCTTTAAAATAACTGTTATATTATTTTATTTATATAATTTTTCAAAAAATAGTATAGATGATATAATAGTCTTATAACAGTATAAAAAGATTTTACATCATTAATATATAGAAATTAAACTTATTTTAAAATCAAAGCATACTGATAAAAGTAAATAAGTGTTATATATGTAAGTAACACGTTATATACAAAATAAATTATGGCTTCATGTTTTTGCATTTTGTCCAACGGAGGACTCATCATTAGGGACGGCTTTGGGAAAGCTCAAAAGAGTAGACTGAAGGAGGAACGGACAAAATACAGTGTATTGCGAAAGTTTGAACTCATTTGTTTTTCATTTTCATGTCGTATAATGCTATCAAATGAACTCTCTCAATTGATTTATGGCTAAATGTTCATTTGTTAATAGTTTTTCATTTTCATGTTGTATAGTGCTATCAAATGAACTCTCTCAATTGACTTATGGCTAAATGTTCATTTGTTAATAGTAGTTGGGTTAACTAAGTTCATCATAAAAAAAAATTAATTTGAGTTGGTTAAGGTAGTAAATGTCTTAATTTTTTAAAATAAGTCTTGAATTTTAGTTCTAAAATTAAAATAAAAAAATTTAGAGAAATTCTTAGATATTTTTAGAATAAAACAAAACATCCGCTCTGCTCCATTTATTGACTGACAAATAAACTATTGCATTAAAAATATAAGGAAATAGGAAGACAATAATGATCCGTAAAACCTATGTGGTGATTAATAAATGAATCAGAACAAACGTTTTTTCTTGCTCTCAGTGCATCTAAGCATTTATCAAAATTTTACTAAGAGACCCCTAACCCACCTTCAGGGATTTCAATCAAGCCAATTTAGAATTAGTTGGGTTTCTGTTAAAAATAAAATCCCAATGTCGATGATTTTGTCTAGATAAAAAAATCATAAAAATATTAAATACACAAAATGTGTACACTTTATATTGCCTAAAACAATATGATTCATCTCATTAAAAAAAACCAACATGATTAATTGTTTTTAGAGTAAAATCTCATAGTTGTAAGACATTAATTTAGTCATCAAAAGAGTTATAATATTAGTTTCTCCCTGAAATTACTAAATAGTACAAAACTATAATGTCTTAGGTCCACATGTCTGGGGCTAAGCCTGCCACAGCCTTCTTGGTGTCTAGGAACCATCGGTACCTTCTTGGTGCAGCAAGGACCCCCGATATCAGCGCAGTAAAAAACGACATAGTTTTAATAAGTGAGCCATAACCCTTTTATAAAACCCCCAAATCCAGCTTCCTATTTCAAAAACCAGAAACCTTTCTCCCCAAACACACTTCCACCATTTCTCTCTCAATCCAACATCAATTTTCATCCTCCATACTAAAAAATGTCACGACCCAATCTAGGAATGTGACCGGCACGTGAGAAATCCTCATTCTCATACAAGCTCTATTAACCGTTTTTATATACATGCGTTGTTCACAAAAATCATTTAAAATAGAAAATTCTTTTTTCTACGTACATTACCTATTTCTTTTTAAACAGAAACCATGAACAATCATAGCTAGTGTTTCATAAATTAACTCAAAGTCCGTATGTCTTCTTACAATATGTACATTATAAGTTTACTCGGTTTTCCAATAACTATGAAACTAATACCACTAAGTTATAAAACAAAATGCAAAGTATGCTAGGTGGTCGGGACCCTGCCTACACCTACACTGGAGCACTCTAAATCAAAATGACAGCAAGGCTCACCAACTAAAATCTAGTGCTGCTGGGAGATAGGAGGTTGAGAAGAATCCGCAACAGCTATTTTATCTGTAAAAATAAGGAAAAAAGAGAGGGGTGAGTTTTGTTACCAAAACTCAGTGAGTGAGTTCTCGCCCGAATCCTCTTCCATGGGACATCAAGAATAATACATAAAATCATAATAACATCAATAATACATAGAATTTTACATAGTCAAGTATGCATATATATATATATATATATATATATATATATATATATATATATATTCAAGACATCATTTTCAAACAAAAAAACAAATTTCTTCAATTTACTTCCATCTCTAAAATCATATAAGCTCATAATATAGTAGCTCCTAGAGAAATATAAATCTACCTCTGTGGTACCAGTTCCTCGTGAACAGTCCTCGTAATGATCCATTATATATATATATATATATATATATATATATATATATATATATATATATATATATATATATATATATATATATATATATAAATTGCCCTCATGCCTTGCTACCAAGGTTAACGTTTGGTTCCAGCCGTTAACTCGCTGGTTGTTTCTCTATAGCTACCATCTGAAATAACTAAATAAATCCATATAAATTTGAGAATCTTTAAAACCTTTTAGTTAATTACCTAAATCATTTCACAACTTATCAAGCTTGTCATAGGCTAGGAAAACTCTATATCATATGCAATGACCTGTTCCATAAATTCAGTCAAACAATCATATAGGTTTCTAACAATCACACACTTCATCAATTTTATATCAAATCAACATAACAAACATGGTCCTATGGATTTTGTCAAAAACTAGTTTCACGCTCTAAAACTAGTTTCACGCTCTAAAACCAGGAGTTCTAAAACATATAAACCAATAGTAAACTCAAACTTCTTTTGCAGAAATCTCCAAAATCAATCAATAATTAATATTTTTATGAAAATAATTCTAATGCACAACATAGAGATCACAAGTGTGAACCCACTCACCTGGAGGGGTTGAAATAACAGGATTGACACCAACAGAACACTTGGAAGCAGGAACAACAATAATATCTGACATAAAGGTAATAAAACTTTAAATTAACCCTTAAATAGCTCAACTCTCTTTCTAACATAGAGAAATAACTCTTCTCCTTTGATGGACATATGGATCATCCCAAGAATTTTAGAGAACCAAGGAGAAAAGAGCAAAACCAAGAGAAGAACATACCTTAAAGCCTTAGAGGATAATGATTCCAAGTTAAACTTGAAAGAATTAAAGAAAATGGAGTTTAAATGGAGATTTGATGAAGAAATGGGGTTGAGAGGTGAAGAAACCATGGTTTCTGAGAGAAAATGGGGGTAAGGAGTGTGTGGAATGCTCTTAAACTCAAAATGAGAGTTTTTATATTTTTGTTGACCATCTGGGTAGTGAATGACCGCCTCGGCGGTCCCATCTCTAGTTGTTGCACTGCCTTACTCTCTGATGACCGCCTGGGCGATTCCCCAGGAGGTCAGGTACTAGTGTGTATTAGATTGGGCTGACTGGGCTATCTTCATACTCACTTATTTATATTGTTCTCATTTATTTTACTCTTCATTAAATTTTTCCTCATCCTCATTTATTTTACTCTTTATTAAATTTGTCCTCATTTATTTTACTCTTCATTAACTTTAAAAGATAAATATAAATAAGAAAATACCTCTATTTGGATTCAAATAAAATATTAGAAAAATAAAAAATCCTAACAATTCAAAATCCAATTTTTGGATTTTAGTTCAAATTCGGGAATTCTTATAATTTTATAAACTCGTAAGCTAAAAAACGAATTGTTTAAAGGTTTCATAAAATTCATTAAAAATCACGTTTTAACTTATTTTTCTCTAAGAAATAATTACCGGAACTTTTGATTCCATGAATGTAATTTTATTATAGAGCCCTCCAAGGACGTGTAGGGTCCAGACTTAGCAAAATTCAGGACTTGAAAGACAGATAAGGATGACTAGCACCCTTTTTGGTTTGAAAAAAATTTTCTAACCCTTTTGATTAAAACCTAGGGTATTACAAAAGATAAGGGATTTTGTGGATTTATGTCATCTTCTTCTCTATTCCTTCCATGTTCTTGGGTTGAGTATTGTTATGTTTTTAGATGTTGTCAAGTAGGGCTGCTCCTCCAATATTCATAAAGTTGGTTTAGAGTTGTCTAGAGGTTAATAGAGATTAATCATGGGTTTATGTTGCTCTATGGTAGTTATTAGTATCATTCCAAGCTCTCAAGGTCAATTTGGTGGTGTCCACATACTCCCGACCCCAAACAGTGAGTGAGTTCAAACTTTTGATCTTATTTCCTTGCCATTATGAGTATGTTTGTGCATTATGATTTCTAAACATGAAATTAGATATGAGAATATGTATAGAATATGATTTTGTAAGCTATAACAAAGATAATGATTTTTGACAATAGCATGGAAAATGTGTTTTAGAAAACTATGAGACAATGATTGTTATGTTGTATGGCATTAGAATTATCTAGCTTATAAAAGTATTTTGTTGAGATATGATTTAGAATTTCAATCATATGAAATTTAGAGCACAGATCTTCATATGATTCATAGCAGTTGGCGGCTATATACTCTATGGAATTTAAACGATTGATTCCTTATACATGATTTTATAGCCACAGTTATGCTAAGTTCAAAATGTTAGATTTACTTGAATTCAGAACTCTCAGAGTATTGTGAGTTTTAAGAGTTTTCATGAAACTAAGAAGTATGGAATTCAGTATGATTTATAACAATTATTAGATACATATTTTGTGGGCTGTTAAAATCACAGTGCCTACAAGCTGGTGATCCCTTGGGTATGATTTCATTATCATAGTTATGCTAAAGTTAAATTGTTAGAGTTATATGAATTCAAAGCTTATAGAGAGCATAAAAATTTAGGACCTAATGAGGTGCCTCAAATAAAATAGAGAATTATATTATTATTCATATTTATTATACATAACCAGAGAACATATCAGGACTTAGTGAGGTGCCCTAGAGAAAACAAAGAATTATATTCTTATATCATATTTATTATGCATAACAAGAGAATATATTGTTATGTCATATTTATAATATGCATAGCCATAGAAATTTGGAGGTTTTTATTATTACACTATATATATATATATATATATATATATATATATATATATATATATATATATATATATATATATATAGCTATCCAAGGTTTACTATTTTTTGAGGATTTATCGCACCATCAGTTAAAATGATTTCATGATAGATTTTAAATTTAGAAACATTTTCTTTTTATGATGGCTTGGAATGAAGAGTGTTTTCCTATATAGTTATGTATGTAAATATCAAATAGTTTGTGCTTGCTGCATATTATTGCATTATGTATATTTCTTGGTTATCCTATATGGGTAGTAGGTGAGAATCCACTCATTGAGTCCGATAACTCATCCCTCTTCTTTCCTACTTACAGTTGCAGGTCTAGTTATTGCATAGTCATAGATCCAGTAGTTTGCAACTATCTTTTGGTGAGCTTTACATTGTTGTAAGGCTTAGATTAGGCTTATATTAGAGATATAGTGCTCCAGTAAATGTGCAAATAGGATTCGAGTCATGCATTTATTTTTAAATTATGTATTTAATTTCAAAGTTAGAAATATCTATGTATATGTTTACAGATTTCAACCATGGATTTAAGACTGTAGATTGTGACTATAATTTATGTAACAATTTAGAGATGAATTTATGATTTGATTTTCAAGTGTTCAACAAATTTTCAGAGTATGATTAAGATATTTTTAGAGTTTTGTGTACTAAATATTTCAATTTTTATGAATTCTAATATTATGTTTGATTAGAAAAAATGACAGTAATATAGAATAAAATCACATTTTTTTAAGTATGAAATTATAATAAATTATATATTTAGAGAGACAAGTTACCCAGAAAGCTTACGTAAAGATGAAATTCCTTACGTGCCAGTCACGTTCCCAAATCAAGCCGTGACCAAACACCCCTTTAGTTTCTATTTTGTGCAACCTGACATCTTGTGTATCTTAAAGAAAATGGATATCAACTTTACACTGTTTGGTAATTTCACAGTGTCATAATGAATGTTTTGAAAATTCAATATGTAAATTATACATAACCTATTATTTTAGGGATAAAATGCATTTAACCCATCAATTTATTCCTTGTAAAATTTGTGGCATCAGTTTAGTTCTCAAAATATTTAAATTTATTTTAAATTAGTCCAAATTTAGACTAACATAAAATAAATTTTAACCTTTCAAAGACTAAATTGTTATAATAAATTTTTTGAGAATCAAATTAATATCTCACCGTTATTCTTTTAAGGATCAAATTAATCACAAATATTTTAACAACTAAATTGATGTCCTGTAACTATTTCCGGTCAAACTAATTTGAACTAATAATAAAAAAAGTTTTGTCGTGCTTCTAATTTGAAAAGCGGAAAAGGAAAGTTGTAATGATTACCATTACACAAATTATGTTAATTGCCTTTTACGAGGAAAAGAAAAGCCTCCATTGGGTGAGTTGAAGGGAGTTGAAAGTCGGGCAAAATGCACCTCTATATATTTTAGAGTAATTTTATATTTCAGTTTTTGCGGGGGAAAAAATTCATTTTAAGACTATAAATTTTAAAAAATTAAATCCACATAAATCTTTTTTTTTTCATGATATTCACCATAAACACAACAACTAACCTTTTTATATATTATAGGTTCATGTAAAGAAATAGACATTAACCACAAGTTTTAAAATTGTTTCATTCTAAAAATTTTAGTTTTATAACAAATTACTTTTTAAACAGGAAAATTATATATTCCTAAAAGATTAATATATTAAAAGTCATTTTTATGGATTAAAGAATAATATGTTAAAAGTTGATTATTTTAAGGACTAATATGATATAAATCGTTGTTTTAAGAACTAATGTGTATATATCATTTTTCGGATTAATGTGTTTGATGTGAATTTTTTTTCGGATTAAAGTATATGCTTTTAATATTTTAAAAATCAAAGTGTTAAAATAAAAAAAATTAGGGACTAATAAATAGTGTACTCACTCTATTTTTATGAAAAAAATTATAAAACTTAGTTAAGAGAAAAACAAAATCCTGAACTCATTGTGCAAGTGCTTCTAAATATAGTATTTACTCTAGCACTTATCAAAGGGGGTGGATATTGCCACTCCCTTTGGTTATTATTACGCCCATTTTCATTAATTTCTATTCAGATTTACTAAAATACCCTTTTCGTCTATTAATTTGATTCTTTTGGTCTATTAATTTGATTACTTGACTATACTTGATATTTATCTCGTTTTTAGTTTTGAAATAGTTATTAGTTTCAGCTAAAATAATGGACAAGCTAGGCCTTCTTGTTTTGGTTTTGTTGTTAAGCATTGAGCCTCTTATTGCATAAATAAATAGTTACCAGTTATTATAAGTATTGAATCAATTTATTAAATAAAATTATTTAAATTTAAATATTAAATTATTTTCACATAAAAATATATAATTATTTTATTTTTTCTAATGAAATTTATCTGAAGAATATAATTTTGAGTCTTTTTATAAAATCATAAATAAAATGAATAACAATAAATGTGAAATAATAAATTGTGGTATATAATTACATATCTTATTTTATAACACATAACATCTATATAATTTTAAGACTAGTAAATAAATAAATGATACCATGGTTTACTACTATTGACCATTTATTTTTATTGTAATTTTTCTTTTTTTATTTTGTTAAAAATTAAGGTAATTTAATACATTAAATTAACATAATTTAATATATTAATAACAAAGATATCAAACAATGAAAAATGAGTGATTGTAAAAAGAAATCCTAATATCAACTATATTCTTCTCCACTCCTTCCGTTATTTGATTATTGGGAAAGAGTTGAGACCCTATTTTTATGGATATTTTTTAATTTGTAAGTATTATACTTAAAAATGCTTTCTTTCTTTAGTATAGGGCTCACTGTTTTTCAAATTTGGAATTTTTCTCAATTGATGGAGGTGGTAATATTACAGGATTTAATTGGAGAGCTCATCCCTGTGTTTAATTTAATTACCCATGCTTTTATTGTGATTTTTTGAGTTGGTATTTATTATGGGTTTTCTTTCAACTTGTAGTTGGTACGATTGGTTGGTTGGATGGAGTGAAAATGCACAAGTGAAAAAATATTGATGTATTCTAAGACTTTATTAGTTGGATGGATAGAAGAAGTATAATTTAGTAAAATTAACTAAAAATTAATGAAAATAGTCACTCTCCCATCAATAAAAGAACTCATACATTGAATCAAAACCATAATAATACATTATACATGAATGGACCACAAGGGCACCTCTATGGCCAAAGGGCTACTTATATTGGAACTTATCTTTTGAACACAACATCAAGCTGTCTCATAAATGTGGTATTTCGTCGTTTAAGTGGACGCTACTCGGTGGGGACTGGAGGATGGACCACTCTGAAATTGAGAGCACCAGGTGGAATGAATATGACAAGGGAATCTAAGTCTCTGTGTGGCCATATCCCATCCCCACTACTACAGAGAAAGAAGAAGAAAAAGGAAAATCATCAATAAGATAGGCCCTTCAAAAGAATCATATTATGGTTCCTAGCAACTTTATGCTTGGGAACCACTTTTATCATTCATAGGCATATGCCCCACTAGCACATTTGCATGTCTGATGCCATCTCTTTTTCTTTTTTCCAAAATTGAACATCATTGTGCTCCCTGCCGGGACGGGAAAGTTATTTTGACAGATGTAGACAGAGCTATATATGTTACTTCAACAATCTTTTCTTGTAATCTATCTATGGCTGGATTTGAATTTAAGTGATCTTTTCAGCCACACATAAATTTCATGTGCGGAGCTTATTAAAACCGATTCGTGTAAATAAAACGATGGGTAAATTACACTGATTTTTTTAAAAATTTAGTATGATTATATTTGATATTTTTCTAATTGATTATACTAACATCTCTCTATTTACGAAATTGCCTTTAGAAATCCATGACACTTATTAATCACCTACAACCGATCACATAAATCCTATGTATTAGACATTTCCACAGATCTTGAGCTATCACCTATCAAGAGGTGTGTAAATTGGACTGATTAAGGCCTATTTGGTTTCAATTTTCAATTTTCATTTTTAGTTTTTTAATTTTTATTTTTAATTTTTCAATTTTCAGAATTTTGTGAAGAAAATACTAAAAATTGAAACTTGTAGATTTCAGAATCTTTAGTATTTCGTTCACAAAATCTATAAAATTAAAAACTAGAAACTCAAAATTGTTGAAGTTCTTAGAAGAGGAATGGTAGAACGGGGGGAATTTTGAGTTTTTGAAAAAAAATGCATTTGTTAAGGACTCATTTAAAGAGATGGAACAAAGAGGTATTTGGTAACTTCCAGTTCACGATAAATGTGCTTGAAGATGAAATAGAGGTAGCATCTAGGAAGCTGGAGGAAGGGTTTGATGGGAAAGTGAGTGTAGCTAGATTCAAGGCATTAAATGCTTAAGTTAAAAAGTGGTATGACAGAAAGATTCTTACTAGGAGCAACAGTCGAGAGATAGAATGTTAAAGGAAAAAGATAGAAACACAAAGTACTTTCATTCTATTGCCTCCATTAGACATAGAAAGAAATTGATGATTGAAATTAGGAGGAGTCAGAGAAGGTTTAGGTCACCAAGGTAGCGTTTGGTTTGTATCCCGGGACACAAATACAGGGACAGAGACAGAAATATAGAGACAGTGGAGACGGAGACATAAAAAATATTGTCCCTATATCGTGTTTGGTTGACGAGGACAGTACAGACATTTGAACGGCGTTGACCACCATTGACCGGGCATTGACCATCGTTGACCGGTGGCCGGACCACCATCGGAGAGTGTTACCTAAGGGGTTAAATTTCTGCCTCTATGTCCTGTCTTCATCGCCTCTACTTTTTGAGGACAGAATACGTAAAATTTACTCTCTGAATGAAAATTTTTCCGTCCTCGTACCCCATCTCTGCTACCAAATATGATACAAGGACAGTTTGTCCCTGTATTTGTGTCTCTGGACACAAATCAAACGCCCCCCAAGAGCTATTAAAGCCGAAGTGAGGGGTTACTTGAAAAACCTTTACCACCAAAAGGAGAGACCGATCATTGAGTTTGAGCAAAGTTTGGTTAAACAAATTTCAGCTCAAGAAGTAAGGAACCTTGAATCTATTCTTAATGCAGATGAAATTAAAAAGGCCGTCTGGGAATGTGGTTCCTTTAGGGCCCTAGGTCCTACTGGCTTTAACTTTAATTTCATTAAAAGGAGTTGAGAGTTTGTAAGTAAAGATTTCATGAAGTGTGTGGAGGAGTTTTTTATCACTAGGGTGATGCCTAGAAAGGCTAACATGACATGGGTGACTCTCATCCCAAAGGAAGATGAGGCTTGTGAAGTGAAGGATTATAGGCTTATTAGCATGATTGGGTGTGTTCATAAGGTAATATCAAAAATTCTGGTCAATAGGATGAGAGGTGTGATGGATAGGTTAGTAGGAGAGTTTCAGTCAGCTTTTGTTCAGGGTGGGCAGATCCTTGATGGGGTCTTAATTGCAAACGAGGTTGTCCATTGGATTCGAAAGCGTAAGAAGAGAGCTTTGTTGCTTAAATTGGATTTTCGGAAGGCATATGATTCAGTGAGATGGGTTTTTGTGGACCGGGTTTTGGATAAAATGGGATTTGGTTGTCTTTGGCGTAGTTGGATCAGGAGTTGTATTTCCTTAGCTAAAATATCCACAATTGTTAATGGATGCCCTACTAAACTTTTTAAGATGTAAAAGGGTTTGAGACAAGGGGATCCCTTATCCTCGTTTTTATTTGTCCTTGCTACTGACGTCCTAAATCGATTGATGGAAAGAGTAGCTGAGGTTGGTTTGATTCAAGGAGTTAGGGTGGGTACCCAAAATACCTGTGTGTCTCATCTACATTTAGCGGATGACACGTTCCTATTTACTCCTGCTGAGAAGGAAGTGCTCCTTAACATAAGAGGAATTTTGGATTGTTTTGGGGTTATGTAGGGGCTATCCATTAACTATAGTAAATCTGCTCTTGTCCCCTTAAATTGTGAAGAGACTTTGGTTAATGAGGTAAGCTCTTTGTTAAAATGCCAAGTTTTTTCTCTTCCAATTAAGTACTTGGGCATCCCTCTTGGAGCGAATCCTACATTAGAATGTACTTAGGCCCCAGTAATTGAAAGGGTAAAGAAAAAGTTGAGTGGGTAGAGGAGTAGTATGCTCTCTAGAGTTGGTAGACTGGTGTTGATCAAAGCAGTTTTAAATAGTCTTCTAATGTACTACTTAGGGATCTTTAGAATGCCTAAAGGTGTTGCTGGAAAGATTATTTCCCTACAGAGTATATTCTTTTGGGGTGAGAAAAGGAACAGGATTGTTGTCCCATTAGTTAAATGGAAGGTGATTCAAAAACTTAAAAAATCGGGTGGTCTTGGGATTGGGAACTTGCTAATTACAAATGCGGCTATGTTTTTTAAGTGATGATGGCGATTCTCAGTGGAAGGAAATGTCTTTTGAAAACGAGTTGTGTGTTCCTGTCACAATTTGGATAGTATTAGATTCGTGTTTGAGCAAAATAAGTCAACAAAGAATGGTTTATAGGGAGCGATAAGTGGGATGGATGAGGCTGATGATCATATTAGTTCTGTGGTTACTGTTGGATTTAGAAAACTTATTGGGAATGGATGTCACACCTAGTTCTAGGAGGATGTGTGGGTCAGGAATGCTAATTTGATAGAGATGTTCCCGAGACTATATCCAGTTTCATTGCAAAAAGAGACAGTGATAGGGGAGTGTGGTGTGTAGATAACAGATGAGTGGATATGGAAGTTGAATTGGAGAAGGAATCTTTGCTAATGGGAATTACTTTTGTTGGATGATCTAAATAAACTCATAAGCCAGGTTTAGTTATAGCCAAATATGCTTGATAGTTTAGTTTGGTGTGCTTACTCTTCAAACCAGTTTTTGGTTTGTTCTTTTTTGTTGATAAATATTTCCAAGTGTGTTGTGAAAATAGCTATGTTCATTCGAGTTTGCATAGAATGTGGCATGGGTGCATTCCACCAAGGGCAAAGTTATTTGTGTCGTTTGTTCTAATTGGAAGAATTAATACAAAAAATCGTTTGTGCCATTGGAATGTTATAAATGGTTTTGAGACTAGATGTATGTTTTGTAAGATTAAGGAAGAATCTATATCGCATTTATTCTTTACATGTGATTTTTCATGCAAAATATGGGCATTCTGTTATAATTGGTGGGGAGTTGAATAGGTTTTAGCAAAGGACCCTAAATCAAATTTTGAAATATGGATGGATTGTGTGTTCACGGGTAAAAGGCAGAAAGGTTGGAATATCTGCTTGTATGCCATTTTACTATCTGTTTGGGAACAAAGGAACAGGGTTGTTTTCCAAAAAGAGGATATTAACTGGACAAAATTTCATTTTAACCTAATGTATAGGTGCCATTTTTGGTTAACTCATGACTCCTAATTTCTGCTTGTAGTTTCTTTTGTTTGCAGGTGAAATTTTATTGGAGTAATAAATACTTCCCATTATTATTATGGGGGTAATGGTGGAAAATGTTTTGAGTGATACACAAAGAGGCATTTTGTTTGTGGGGGAGCTTTATATGTGACTTAAGAGAAGGTCCGTGGCCTTGTGGAGAGGCACACCAGTGGGTTTTTGCTAATGGTTAGTTTTCTTATCTTTCTGTTTTTGTGAACAGGTCTTGCTTTTTGAAGTAATCTACATGGTGGTGATGTTGGGGGTGGTAGAATACTTGCTAAGGGATACACTGAAAGGATGTGTGAGTGAGGGGGAGTTATTGTGAGTGTGAAGGCATTTTAATTAGTGAGTTGAGATTTTGAGCAAGGGATACACTGTCGTGAGTGGTTATTGATATTTGTATAAGTTTGTTTCTGTTTGACCTAAACAAGTTTAGGTGTGTGTTTGTTATCTTGTTAGTTTGCTTAATTGGATAAGCATATTATCAAGGTGGAATTCATCCATTCTTTGGAAAGTTTGTTGGTGATGCTTAGGAATTTTCACAAGTGACCTTAATGGCAATGTCGAAGGGGTGGGAGTGAATATTTCTACAAGTCTTTAAGCAATGATCAACAGAAGTACCTTGTGCACTATTCGTGGGTAGAAAGGATTAGTAATAAAGTGTCTTCTTCTATCTTTGGAATTGGCTGCTAGTAACAAAGGATTGGGTTTTGGTTGTTTGGACTTTGGTAATTGCTGGGCTTCATATTCTGTTTGGTTTTTAAGTTGCTGCTGTGCTATGCTGATTTATTGCAGTGGTTCGTCCTCACAAATCTTGCTTGGCATGGCGTAATCTGATTGTGTCTAGCACCTTATTTTGGATTGCTTATTAGTGGTTTCTTTTGGTTGTTAGTGTGGTGTACTTTTTTAATCTATTAGGTTTGGTTTTATCTTTTGCTTTTCCTGTTGTTGGATATTTTTGCTTACCTTTTGAGGTTAAGCCTTCTTGTTGAATTATCGAAAAAAAAAACTAGAAACTCAAATCTTTAGTTTTTATGCCGGGCCACAGGGGCAAGGACAAAGGCCTTGAACAAAGTAACACTTGGGTTATTGTTGACTTGCTATCCACTAATGTCACTCCAATTGGTAACAAATGGGTTTACAAAATTAAACACTTTGCAGATACGTGTAATGGGCGCTACAAGGCTCGATTAATGCCGAAAGGGTACACTCAAATCGGAAGGAATGACTATTTTGAAGCATTCTATCCATTTGCCAATCTTTTGGGTGGTTGCCATCATTAAAACTGGCACCTTCACCAAGAGGATGTAAATAACTCCTTCTTGCATGGGGATTTGCAAGAAATTGTCTATATGAAGATTCCTCTCAAAGTATCCATATTCAAGTCCAACCAAATGTGTAAATTGTTCAAATTTTTTTATGGACTGAAACAAGCTAGCAAACATTGGTTTGGCAAACTATATAATTTTCTTTCTTATTATGGTTACCGTCAAGCACCCAATGGGAGGGAAATCTTCTGTTCCAAATGGTATTCTTTTTTCCGTCCCTTAATCATTTATTGACATATGGCAAATAAGTATTGTATATTTGATAATATATAAATTTTCAAATCTATTTTAATTCTTATCTTTTTATATGTTAATAAATTATTTGAGAGATATGGAAGTGACACTATTTAGGAATAGGAGATTTCTATCTCACTCAATGACCATTCTTCAACTATTAAGAGTTTAAGACAGAAGATTCTTTTATCATAGTTAGTGGTGGAAATAGGCCAAGCTAGATTAGGTTTTAACTTAAATAGGTCAGGCTTGTATTCCTAAAAAAGAGTCTTAGCCTTATCTTCCTTAAAGCCTGCCCTGACCCAAAACCTTATTTAGAAGTTTATTTGGTTATAAAATATTTTTAAAAAATACAAATGGCTAATCTTAAATAAGTCAAAATACTACTAAATATGTCAAAAATATATATTTGTAAGTAGACTTAAAAACTTAAGTAAGTTAAAAATGTATATTTTTAAATAAATTAAAATATTTTTATTATCATTAGATAATGATAATAATAATAATAATAATAATAATAATAATAAATAAGCCAACCTGACAGGCCCAATAGGCTATTTTTAATATCTGAAGTTTACACTATTACTAAAAAGGCTTTTTGAAAAACCTTACTTAGCTTATTTATTAAATAAGTTAGGCCTAACTAGGCCAAATGTAAGCTAGGTTGAAAGCTTCTAACTAGCAACCTAGCTTACTTTTATCCCTAATCATAATTCTGTTAGTTTATGTTGATGACATTTTAGAGGGTAACCATTTATAGGAATTCCAATTTATTAAAGAGAAATAATACAGAGCCATTATCATATTTACACCAAATACTTACACCATGCTACATGACAAAATAAGTGTATGGGGACTGTATGATTACAGAGGGACAAAGTGGGAAGAGAAAAAAGAAAGAAAAAACGATGTCCTTATCTGGTTACTCTCTCTTTCTTATTTCTTTTCCTCTCACCCATAAAACTTTCATTTTCTTTCTCTTTATCACGTTTCTCTCTCTAGTTTTTTATCATTCATAGGAGGAAGAAGAAGAAAGAGAATTAAGATCCGTTGGCAACGCACAAAACTTATCCTCAAGCATGAAGGCTTAACTTATTCCATTTGATTTTTTATGTATTTGTGGTTTATGTCCTAAGACATAGATGAATATTATTATTATTATTTTAGTTTTTTTTAGCAACAAAATGAATTGATAATGACTATACTAGAAGCTGAGATTTGCTATTATTGTTGAAAACTGGAATTGAAAAATTATAAATATGTGTTACGAAAAGTTGTAAACCAATGCACAAAAAGCTATAAACTAGTAGCAAAATATTGTAAACCAATTGAGAATACATACTAAACAGTTAAATTTAAAATTATATTATGAAAATGTGTAAACTAGTATGCAAAATGTTATAAACTAGTATAAAAAAAGTTGTAAATCAGTGCACTAAACGTTATAAACTAGTAGAAAAATATTGTAAACTAATTGAAGACACATACTAAACAGGTTCAGGATTATATGTAAAATCATATTACAAAAATTATGTAAACTAGTATGCAAAAGGTTATAAACAAGTATATAAAAAGTAATAAATTAGTGTGCAAAAATTCTAAACCAGTATGCAAAAAGTTTAAACTGATTTATAATTAATCGTGAACCTATTTAGTATTAATTCTCAATTGGTTTTCAATTAATTGTAAACTGGTTTACAATTTTTTGCATACTAGTTTATAACTTTTTGCATACTAGTTTGCACCTTTTTGTAATATGATTATATATTTAATTCTGAACCTATTTAGTATGTATCCTAAATTAATTTACAATATTTTGCTAGTGGTTTATAACTTTTTGTGCATTGGTTTATAACTTTTTATATACTGATTTACACATTTTCATAATATAATTTTACATTTAATAATCCTGAACCTGTTTAGTATACGTCCTTAATTAGTGTATAACATTTTGTCACTGGTTGATAACTTTTTGTGCAGTAGTTTAAAATTTTTTACATACTAGTTTACAATTTTTAACTCTAGTTTTTAACAATAACAGCAAATCTCATATTCCAACAGAACCATTGCAATTCGTTTTGTTATTGAAAAAATTGGAAAAAAACATCATCCATGTCTTAGGATATAAACTACAAATATATGAAAAATCAAATGGAATGAGCTAAGTCTTCATACATGAGGATAAGTTTTGTGCATTGTCAATGGATTTTGATTCTCTTTTTTTTTTCTCTCTCTTGTGAATGATAAAGAACGAGAGAGAGAAACTTGATAAAGAGAGAGAAAATAAAAGTTTTGGTGGGTGAAAGAAAAAGAAACAAGAAAGTAGATAGGGAGAGACATTGCTTTGTCTTTTTTTTTCTCTTCCCGCTTTGCCCTCCATAGTCATATAGTCCCCATACACTTATTTTGTCATGTAGCATGGTGTAAGCATTTAGTGTAAGTGTGATGATGGCTGTGTATTATACTTCTTTATTAAATCCCAACTGGACATACATTTCAAAATAAGTGAATTAAGGTTGTTAAAGTCTTTTTTTTTTTTACCGCAGTGACCCACTTCCGGTTGGGACTTCATTTGCCAATGGTACTACTATTTAAAGCTCCTCACTGAAGTCGAGCTTTTGGGAACCCACTTGACCTTATTGTTCGTCTTAACCAAGATAGCTCAGTCGCACACCCATATGCAGCTTCGTACCATAAACTCGTCGGCCAGCTTCTCTACCTCACTACCACCTGCCCAAACATCATCTTCGCAACAAAGCAGCTTATCCAGTTCATGGTCTTGCCTACTTCCACAGGCTATGCTCTTTGCCTTCTTGTTGCTTGAATAGTGAATATCCAAATTGATCCCTCAAAAAGTGTAAGACAAATTGGTCCCTCAGAAAAAAGAAACACATTTTGTTGTCCTTTGAAATTAAAAGTGTAGAACAATTAGTTCTTCTTTAGTATTTCAATGAACACGTTTGTCATATTTGTGATTTTATTAGGCATCAATTAAAACTATTTTACAAATCGCTAAGGATCAATTTATAACAAAATTCTTCGAGTATATTGAGAAATGACTAATTTATCCTATATTTTTAATTGTGAGGAATCACAAAATACATTTATTCTTGAGCGACCAATTTGCCAAAAAAAAATTTTCCATGACTAAGTCGGGAGTTTACTCATTATAATTTTGTCATTGATAATTATGTGCATGGCTCATGTCTTTTTTGTCATTCAAATTAACAAAATAAACTTGTGTAGTTGTGCATAGTCACAAATTTTAATGAAAAAAATAAAAAACAAACTTCATACCTAAACTATGAAGTTGGTGTGGATCTCCTCTTCCAAGCACAGAATAACTCTACTGGGGATCTACAAAATCACTTTGAAGTTCAAGTCAAATGCAGTACCAAGCATTCTTCATGCTTGGATTATGCCACATACATGAAGTCTTAAGATTGAGGATATTTAAAGTAGGAATGAGTATTTTCGTATTTGTTAAAATTCATAGTGATTTAAGAAAAAGAGAATAATGATTGAGAGAATTTAAATGTAAATTTTACTAAATGATAGAAAGATTGAAGTAATACAAGAAGACAAAGTCTTATATAGACCATAGGTGAAATCAACTAATAATTACTCTAACTAGCCAATCTAACTAACATAGCAATATTCCTAATAGCCCCCCACAAGCTAGAGCATGTGTATTTTAGCACCTCCAGCTTGGGATGAATGTACAATACAACTAGAAATGAGAAAAGATACAATGAAATCAAACAAAGAATATAACATGAATACAACGGTGGTGGTGCCTAGTTCTAGCTCAACATCCTCACTCATCACTGAAGAAATTATCAAAGTCATCAAGCAATGGCGGTGGTGCCTAGTCCCAATTCGACGTCTCCACCGCACTCATTACAGAAAAAATACCATATCATTATAAGCTTAATTAACCACTAGGCAGAAGCTACCATCAATACTTAACCACTTGACAGAAGCAATCACAATCCTAACACGGGAAAAATATCCATCCTTAACCACCATAGACTAAAACTAGTCATCACACTTAACCATCCATGGTAGAAGCAAACCAATGCTTAACCACCCAAAAGGTAGAAGCTTACACAAACGACTTAACCATCAAGGGCAAAAGCTAACATTGATGCTTAACCACCCAAGACAGAAGCCAATCAAAGGCTGAACCAAATCTCAAGAATTTGAACCAAAACAAATATCTCCAAATGACTAGCTCAATAATGCCGAACTAGTACCAAATCAGTTGGACGAGAAACAACAAACTTCAAGAACAAAAGAAAGTCTCAACAGAATCCAAGAATTCATTTCAACTCAAAGAACAAAAATGAAAGCAGCATAGGGAATCAATTTTTTCAGAACTAGAATCAAAATCATTACAGAGAGTATTAGATTGAAGCAAAATCAAAGAAAATGTAAACCTTAGCTTCCAAACCAATGGTAAAAAATTACCACATCTTGAACCAAAAAATCATATCTAAATCCAAACTAGAACCATAGCTTTCAATTCAAAATCCTAGCTTCCAAGATTTCAACCAATTTGATGGCGAAGAACCAGATTGGAGCAGCAACTAGAACCGAAACTTCAAACCTGAATGAAGCCTCGCTGGAAAAGCTAGTGAGCGACAATGAGAGATTTGGATTTGAATCATGAGAAGAGGAAGATGAACAAATCAAAGAAGAACGAAGATAAAACAAATGGAAGTAGATCTGAAATGAGGGTGCCATTGCCGAAACTGAATGTACAACAAGATGGCCTGTAGCGGTGCCGCTATCTTGCAAAGCTCGACAAAAAGCTCATTGGAAAACAAATAGAGAAAAGAATGTGAATGAAGCCAGCAAACCTTGTCAGCAAACACGATGTCTGTCACGACTCAACTTGGGAACGTGATTGGCATGTGAGGAATTTCATCTCTACGTAAACCTCGTGACCTCTGATTCTCTCTATATGCATATAATAATAACAATAAAATCCATCTTTAAAACATAAGCTCGTCTCTAACATAGATCTCTTTCTATTTGGAAAATCAATTCATCATAAATAACAATTTCATAATTAACTCTAAATTTGTCAATGTAATAGAAAATGTATTGGGTTGCTTTCTATACAAATATACCATGAAAATTCATATGAGTACAAAAAAATCTGAATCATGGTGCAAAATGCAAAAGAATATCTTTATGGTTCGGGACACTGTCCGCAATGATACTGGAGTACTCTCTAAGAATAAATAAGGAACACTTTACTCCGAAGTGAAGCTCACCAACTGAAAAACTCTACTATTGGGGAGGAGGTGGCTGAGAGGGACCTATAGCAGCTAATGTATCTATAATGAAAAAACACATATACATACATAATAGCTCTAAAATCCATAATCTCTAAAAATATAATAACAATACTCTAATAGAAAAATAGGGACCTCTAGTTATGCATGATGCATGACATAACAAATTCTCTTATCTCTATGGTTTTTTAAGAACCTAAATTGAACACCTAACTTGGTTCCATCTCTGGTTTGTTTTGGCACCAAGGTTAACGATCGATCAGCCATTAACTCACTGTCTGTTTTTCTATAGCTACTGTCTAGTTTTTAAATCATGAAAACTATTCTTTTTTCTTAAATTCTATTTTTTCTTAAACTCTATTTTGGGCTTTACTTTGGGTTCCCAAAAGTTTTATTATATAAAATATAGTTCTCTGGAAATCATTATGGAAGTCGTAAATTCTCTAAATAATTATAATCATACTCTAGCTCTTCATAAAATTATTTTAGAAATAATGGTCTCATGAAAATCATAATTTTTATAAATTTGATAAAATCAATAATAATCTCTAGTTTCTCTGAAATAGTCTCTAAATCATGCATTCATGCCAAACTCTAAAGAAAATAACTCTAATGATCAATATAAAGATTACATGATTCGAACTCACTCACTTGGAGGGAAGGAAAGGATGGTGTCAATACCAATTAAACTCTGTGGAGTAGGGATGACACTAATATCTCTCATTGAAGCAACAACTCTAGATCAACTCTAACAATATTGGAGGAGTACCCACACTTGACAACAATAAGAAATAAATACACCCACAATATGGGGGACGAAGAAAATGGAAGAATCTATCATAAGCCAACAACAATTCCTTACCTTTGATCTTGGGGAAGAAGAATTTGGAGTGAGATTGAGAGAAAAGGGAGAAAATGTGTTTGGTGATGTTAAGGATTCAAAAATGGGAGAGAAATCCTGAGTTTGAGGTATATAAAAGGGGTAGGGTCTCATTAAACGGAATAGTGTCGTTTCAAAACTATTCATGTACCAGGGGTACCGCTATAGTAGTTGATAGAACACCAAAAATTGCCAACCCACACACTATGACTGTTATAGCAGTGACAGTACACCATTTCTGCATATTAGACCCTTTATGCATCTGGGGCCTTCTTGGCAACACGGGTGGGTCTTGGGGGATCCTAAGGCCGTACCGAACTTGTCTACAGACACGTGTACTTAAGGTATTACAATGTCACACTAGAAAATTTGAGGCAGTGACGGTGAACAGATTTGGAACACTAAATCTAAAATAGCAAGCAACACGAACTTGAATATTGAAATGTGAACTTAAACCGAAGTCAACGAATAGAATGCGCTGACCATGCTCGCCAGAAACGTGAACCACCGCACCAGAAACCTTGAGTCCGAGATGTGTTAAACGAACCAAAACCAAGAGAAATGGGGATTTCAATTGATTTTGTGCAGAAATGGAAAAGAAAAGAACTGTAGAACTGATTTAATTTTGGGATTTAGGGATTTGATAGTGTTTGGAAAGAAGGAAAATGTGGGAAAATGGAAAAGAAAAAGAAATCGAGTTCATGAACTCAGAGTAGTGGCAGCGGAAAACCTTTCATGGAGGATGGAATGACTTTGATACCATGTTGAAATCTATGATGATCAGAGAAAAGAGAATAATGATTGAGAGAATTGAAATGTAAATTTTGCTAAATGATAGAAAGGTTGAAATAATATAAGAAGATAAAACCAATTAATTAATAACTGCTCTAACTAGCCAATCTAGCAATATTAAGTGTCCTCGAGTATCACAAAACTTTTTTTTTTTTTTTTGATCAATCACACGCATACCCTCATGGGGGAGGGGCAAGGGTTCATACACAGTAACTAGGCTCTGCCTAGTTCATACCCGTGTGCAATTCTTAAGAGACGCATAGGTCTACCACTGAAGCTACGGCCCAACTGCATCTCAAAACTTCTTGGGAACAGGAGGAGCTTAAATTCCTTTTTTGTGGGTCGAAGGAGGAGCTTACATTCAAGCGACTCTTACAAGCAGTTTGGATTTAAGGCCCAACAGAACAACTCCCGAATAAGCTCGATTCATGTCCTACCCTCGGAGAGAAAGGTCCCACTGCAAGAGTCAATTACTTAAATGGGCTTAACTATGTTATTGTTGAGTCGAGCAACAAGCCTATAAAATTCTGAACCAGAAACCAAAAGAGAACAAGGCGATAAAATTTGCTAGTCCAAAAGGTCCGTTCACGTAGTTCGTAATTCGTAATAAGATAAAACGATAAGGTTTGTTCATGCATTTTGACTTTTACAACGGAAAATCAAGAGATTAACTTTAATAATTCTTAAAGTATTTTATAATATTTAATATTATTTTTATCTATATTTTTTACATAATTATAATAAGAATGAAAAATATATTTAATGCCGTGTGACTGAATATTAATCGGATGAGTTGTAAACAAGCTCTATATTGTGTCAAAATTAAATCTGAAATATCAGTTCAAACTTTTTAATAAGCTTTTAGAGAACACTAATTATATGCTGCCGGAGCACTATTAATACATGTTTCAAGAAAAAGATAATTTATTAACTTCATATACATTGTCTAAGTTAAAACCCATAATACTTATTTTATTACTTTTCTTGAAACATTTATTTAGTGTTCTACATTTTCAAACTTGCGAATTCACCTAAACTTGAGAAGCCGACGTAAACTTGAATTGTGAGTCTAACTCGTAAATTCATAAAAGTTTACTTATTGTAAAATAATATTAAAAATATTTATAGCATCTAATATAATAAAATAAATTCATGATAAAATAAAAATATATAAAAAATTCAATTGCATCATCATAATAAAGCAAATGATCACAAAATATGAAGAAGTATGGTAGATCAAAACTTAAGGATGTGAAAAATCAAAATAATTTAAGTCAATACATTTTTGGAAGATTTGATTATGAGTGCTTATTGTGAAATTCCATATTTGGTTTCTTAAGAGGTTAAATTATAACTAAAAGAGTAGACACATGAGTTTACTCGAATTTATATGAGGTTACGCAAGTTCACCTTGTGGTTTACTTTGAGACACGAGAAAGGAGTTGAATTGTGTCTAACAACCCTTTCACAACATGAAAACTTCAAGCAAATATTCTCAAGTTTAGTTTCTCTTTGAGAACTTAGTTTTACATTTTGAAAACACAATTAACTTTCTATTGATTAGGAGAATAAGAAAGCAGTAACTCCATTTCCTTTTCCTTCACCATCATCATCTTTACGTTGAATGCCCTATCTTTTTCCTTGTTTGATAACCCCATGTCTTTGACTTTCTTAATATCCTCCTACATAGCTAGCCTGTTAGCTGTAACAGATTTTAGTGTGTCAATGTGAAGCTCATTCTAGTGTTTGTAAAAAGTGCATTTCTTTTCATACCTTGTAAAATAGAGTTCATGAACTAACTCCATAATACCATCACTATTTGAACCACTTCCAATTTTTCGAGATGCTTGATCATGGCAACCATTGAATTGTTGAGTCCGTATGTTGATCCTATGCTAACACTTCTTCATCGCACCAACCCCTCTTTTGATCAAGCCATGATTGTTTTCCTTTCACTACCATGTATTCGGTTCCAAAATGTATCTTCCATTTAGTCAGTACCGACCAAAGGATCCACTGACACATTTAGCCATGCACTTATCAATTGCTCATCTGCAAGGTTGATAGCATCTAGCCCATCATAATTAGAAAATTGTGAATACTGTGAACTTGGAGTCAAATTTTTAGGCGTTTGAGGAGATCGATCAGATAACCCACCAACACTGGCTGACCTAATTCTTATCCTCCAATTGAGGTTGAAATGGTAATGAAAATGAAAATTCAAATATTGATGAATTTTGACTAGCTATTTGGAAAAAAAAAAAAGAGCTTGAAAATTAGGATTTTGAAGGTTTGAGAGACTATGATTTGAGAAGAAGTTTGGCATTTGAAAATTAAAATTTGGATTTGGATTTGAGAGTTTGAAACTTATGAATTTTGGATATTTGAATTTTGAGGGAGGTTGAAATTCTATAAATAACTGAGAAAATGGTTTAAATTAAATTGAGTTGGATCCATTATTTATGAGAAAATAAAAGAGTAGAATTGGAAAAAAAACAAATTTAGAAAGTGCTAGAAATGATTAGGAAGAGATCTGAAAAGAGAAGTTGAAATAGGTTAGTATTTATAAAATTGAATGAGAAATAAAATTTTTTTTTACAATTACCATTTGAAAGTTTAAAGTGAAATTTTTTTGGACTCACCCAAATGGTCATAAATTTTTTTGGGTAAATCATCGGCAAAAAAAAAAAAAAAAGAATAAAATAATTATTTATATGCATCTGCAGTACACTTGGGACCGTTCCACAAAAGCCTCCCTTAACACTCTCCCATCGTCCCACAAATCTAGTCCAACGAGAAGAGAGGGATGTCCCTGACACAGCACAATAACTAGGATGAGAATTTTCAACCGCTGGAGTTGCTCTTAGATCTCAAATGCACATTTTGCAAGGTCCTAACATTTAACTATTGTACCGGAGATCCCTAACCCATTGACTTTATAGCTTTTTTGGAATATTCATGCTTGTTTAGCCCATGAGGATCTTTTGGGGTTATCAGACCGTTGAAACTCAAGCCCTCTTTCGTTTTGGGGCTTCCCCGTCTCCTCTAATATGTGCTCCTCATGCTAATCTCGTCAACCAAAATTTAGCTATCTAGCTACAAATACCAATACAAAATTTTGTACAAAAAAACAAATGATTCATCCCCCAAGTTATTTTCTAATTTTAAATTTATCCTATAAGTAATAAACGTTTCAAATTTGTCTTATAAGAAATAAATGTTTCGAGTTTGTTCTCTTAACTTTTAAAAACCAAACATATTTATCTTCACAAATGTCATTTGTCACATTGAAGGATAGACTTGAAAATAGAACTTGTCACAAAAGATGCCATATATATTATTTTTGGCCGAATCATATGTTAGATAGGAGTTTTTTGTTTGTTTATTTATATAACTAACACTATTTTCAATTTTCAAAAGTTGGATGATGGATTTATAACATCTATTATTTAGAGGACAAATTTAAAAACAAAAGGTAATTGTGAATTGACCCGGGCCACCTTACACAAGTTAGAACACCACCACATCCCCTCAAATAATTACAAAATAATTGTGAATACTGCTGCCCTCTTCTAGGCAAAACTTTTTTTTGGGTCTAGGGAGGGGAGATTGTTTCTCCCAAGGATTCAAGGAATCAAACTCCAGTCCACCTACTTCGGGCCTGCATGATTTTCACTAGTGCCTCGGCCTCAGCCATATATCTTCGTTTTGTTAGAGATGCTAGCTTTTTTTCTTTTTGGTTTTTGGCCGCAAGAGAGAAGCTAGCTTAATGGGTCTTGTTCTCTTACTAAATATCTTCAATTGTATTAGTTGGGCTTGGTGCTCTTTCTTCTAATGAAATTCGCTTTTACGACCCATAATGCCACTTTCTAGTCCAAAAATGTCAAAAAAAAGCGCAATCACTTCAATCACGAAGCAAGCCAAGTTGCAATGTCAGATATATTTTAATTTTATCACAGTATTGTTAGTTCCATTGCTCTATTTTCTTGAAGTAATTAATATTAAAAAAAACAAAACACTTTCATTATATAATCTGTAACTATCCTCGCTAATTTTACCTAAGTTTTGTTGTATTGTAAAATTTGATTCCTAGTCAAACACATCACTCTATACATATATATGTCTACTATGTCATTGTTTTCGCTATCTAATTAAGTTGCAGTATTCAACTAGTATTTGTAGCCATAGAAATACAATTCAAAAGGAATAAATAACAGATTAATGATAACAATCAATATATTGAATCCAAATGTTGAGGTAATAATCATAAGAAATCTTGAATCACGATAATTAGAGCAACAGCTAACAAACCTAAGGGTATAGTTAGATCTATTATAAGGTCCAGCAGAGCCGAAGTTAATTGAACAAACACAGGGCTAAACCCATAATAAAAAGATCTTTAATAATTGGGACACAAAAAGAAAAAGCTCAAAATTACATAAAACTGTAGCAGCGCTCAATTTTGAGGTGATTTAGCACCCAACCCTAGCCATGCCATGGATTCAGCAGGTTTATCAGCGGCCCCCACGGAATTTGGTGCTTGATATGGAGCTTTAGAAGCAATTCTGCAAGATCCACCACAAGGAAAAGTAACATTAGTCAATTGGGCAAAAACAACGCAATCAAAGAGTTAAAACATTAAACAAGAAAAATCATTTTGTTCGGATCTATAGCTCAATTTTCCATGACTCAAAAATGAGAACCAGATCTACAAATACACAATCCAAATTGTTTCAATCAAAGGGTAAAAGGAGATTTTGTTTTGGAAAAGGTCGAAACAAAATGGAAACAAGAAATAGAAAGACCAAACATCTGTGAATCTCAACAACTCCTATAGTAGTTTATTTGATTTTAGGCTCTCAAAGCAAAATTTCATCTTAACAAATTTTCTTTATTTGGTTGAGTGCCTACCTATCCTTTCTCTTCTCCAGGAACCGATGAAGCGAGGCTTTCCTGGCAATTGGCAGATCTGTATAGAAAGGAAATTAATGGTCAGAAAAAACATGTTTCACAACACAAAGATAATCTTTTCAGTCACATCAAATATTAGAGATCGTAAGAATTTACCACAAACAACAGGTCTGGTTGGTGCCTTAGGGTGCTCGTGGATCGAACTGACACCGGTGCTAGGGACGATATTCACGTTGGAAAAAACCGGAGTGCTCGGATCAGCAGATGTTCTGGCCAAATTAGGAGGAAAAGAAGGCTGGCTCTGAGTGTGAGTGTAGGCAGAGCTGTTCTGGTTCTGCGAGATTCCCTTGCTAGCGAAAGCCATAAGCTCATTCACTTTGTCAGCTGGAAAATCATCAAATACAATAACTTGTCCATTGTAGAAGATTGTCAATTGTGCAGCCTTAGGCCCCTTGCTCACAGAATTAATTGCACTGCAGGTCATGAATCAAAGATCATACATCAGTCTAATGACAATTATTTTTTATTTTTGGCAATCAATTAGGGATACAAGAAGTTGGGAATTTTTAGATATGTGAAACTCAATTAAGTATTAAATCAATAGCAATTATGAATTGGTAATGGTTTGTACTTACAACTCAATAATTTTCTTCAACAGCAAAAGTTGGTACTTGGCATGAAAGGGTGTTAATTGACTTTATAACAAATTAAAGAAGCAAAATCAACTGACCTTGAATCGATCAAGGTTGGAGCTTGTGGAGAGAGCAAATCCATAGCTGTCAGGTTCTTTGGTGTCACGTTGTTTTCCTTGGTAGGAAACAGGTTCATGGTTGTTGCAGATTGACAAGATGTCTCAGGCGACCCTGCACATACAATTTTCAGGTTCAGTAAACGGAAAAGAAAAAAAAATCTTCAAATAAAAAGCACGCAAAAAAAGAAAAAAAAAATCTGATAAGCTCATTCCGATTTTGATACCAAAACGACCAAATTTCTCAGCGTTATAACGAGCAACAAAAATTGGACAGTTAAATTTTGTACATATCTAACAAATATATAAAACTAGATTTTTTTAATTATATTTCTCTAATTTCCATTCCCTCTCTCAACTTTTTCTTCTCTTATTTCTAAATTGGAGAGGAAAAATTGAAGCCATGTGTTGGATCTATGAATTTAATAAATACCCACTGACTGATTCTATTCACAAGAATTATTTCAGCACAAACCAAGAGGAAAGAAATTAGTAACAAAAACATCCAATTCTTTACTATTAAAAAAAGACGAAAATATAATTCCAGAATTAAAAAAAAAAAACCCTTCCTATGGTTGCTGGTCTTGTAACGAATGAAACAGAAAATTTAGCAGCACACACAAATTTCGAAGGAAAAAAGAGAAAAATTCAGAGAATTTAGTAATAATCCGTACCACTTGTTTCGGTGTTGCATGTGATTCCGAGGGTAAGATCTCCGAAGCTACCCTTTTCCTTGATGTACTGACTCAACAGACTACAAGTCTGAGAGAACGTCGATTTTTCCGGCGACCTGGCCGGTTTCTGGCCGGGAAATTCAGAATACTCCGATGAACTCGACATATTGAAAGAAACAAAAAATAAACTAAAATACACAAATATTTGGTGGCACAAAAGTGAAACAACCCACGAATCCTAGCTCAGAGAATTGATTGTCCAAATCCAAAGTTCTTACAGATTGAAGACTGAATAGAGAGAGAGAGAGAGAGAGAGAGAGGAGAAGAAGAAGAAGAAGAAGAAGAAACACACAGAGCACGCTTTAATGATGAGGAGTTCTAACAAGGAAGGAACTGCTAGTATGTGAAGCAATGATGACCCTTGTCGCCAAGGACTTATCTTGTATAAATATAAGAGAAAAATAATATGATTAATTCTTATTGGTCGAATAGAAAATATCGTATTTTTATTATTATTATTTTTTTCTAAGAAATGGTTTGGGTGGTCGAGGTGGGAAATTGAAGCACGAGGAATATATGGGTGTTTTTTTTTTTTTTTTTCCAGAGTAGGGGGTTGTTTTTCCCGCCGCTGTCTGCGACTTGTGTCATGCTTGTAGCATTTGGTTTGTCTAACTTCACTCTGACATTACTTTATTCATTATCATTAGTATTATTCTATTAAATTTGTTTGATTATTATTTTCGCGTCGCCTTGTTTAGTTGAGTATTTTTAATTTCCACCACGTGTTGTTTGCGCGTCGTTTAAAATAAACGGAAACGGCGGAAGGTTGTCCTTCGTTCCTGACCATTTGCTTTTGTTCGCTCAAATTACGCAAATGCCATAAAGTTCCTAGGTGTTCCTAGGTGTGTAATACCATATGCCCTGTTTTATCTAGTAATTAATATATTAATTATTATATTAAAAATATAAAAAAAAATAAAAAATAATAATAGTTCATAAAATTAATATCTCAATAAATAAATATATCAAAATATTTATTTTATTTTTAGTATATCTAAGTATTTCTCTAAGATCTTGTTACTTGTTATGATTATGTTTGATTGACTATGAGGTAACAATTTATGATTTTTTCACGTCAATTTATTTTGAGTAAAATGATACAATATTTTCTTTAATTTATTTATTTTTATTTCTATGCATACAATAGCTTAGCCATGTATTATATAATGTGGTTAAGTTTATATTCATTACTTAAAAAGTCATATACATAGAATAATTTAAGTAGATGTCACTATAAAATTTATTTATACTGTTAGTGTATTAAAATTAAACTCTTCAATTTATATATATGGTTAGAGTATAGAAAAAATTACATAAATATGCAATTATATATTGCTACATTAGTATAAGTGTTTGACTTGTGTTGTGTTTGATTATGCTCTCTCCATAGGGATGCTCTAGCTTACGAAGAGCATAAGCTAATTTTTTTCCTATTAGACCAAAAACTTTTTGCTCTTGACTTTTAAGAGTACCTCATTAGTGCTCTTTGGAGTTGACTTATTCTCTCTGAAATTCAAAAAACTAATATGATTTTACTGTAATTAATGGCAATAAATATAAAATTATAATATTTAACATCTAGATAAATTATTGTCATCTTGAATTTTTGGAGTATATTTACCGCACATTATTGTCATAGATTTTAGCTTATTGAAAGCAATTTTTACATTATTTTACCAAATAAAACTATTATAACTTTTTAGAGTAGGTTTTTAAAAGTCTAAAGACTTTAGCAGCTCTCAAAATATCATGACAATACCAAACCAAGTCTTAGGCTAGGTTTGATAATGCTCTTCGTAATGATGCTATAACTTATGAAAAACATAAATAAATTTTTTCTATATGATGAACCAAAAAGTTAGAGTGCTTTTGAGGGTAACTAATGAGATTCTTTTTGGAGTTATGTTTTTCTCTCTAAAATTCAAAAGATAAACATGACATTACTCTAATTAATTACAGTAATGTAGAAATTACACTCTTTAATATTTATATCCATTATTGTTATTTTAGATTTTTTGGTATTTTCTATGTATTGAGAGAAACTTTTGCATTATTTTACCATATAATACTATTGTAACTTTTTAAGACTAGCTTTTTGAGAGCCCAAACCTTTAACAACTCTCAAAAAACCACATCGATACCAGATGAAGCTTCAATCATCCACTACTTTAAATTTCTTACAAACATAACTATATGATTGAATGATTGAATGAAATGAAACTTATATTGTTAATGCATTAAAATTAAACTTTTTCTTTTATGAAAAAAGACAATATCATAAGAAATTAATTTGGATGTAAGTTTTTTTTTTTTAATATCATCTAATCAAATTCTTTCATTTGCATTATATTTTAAATAGTGGGTATGATACTCAACAACATTTTTTCATGTGGCACTACGGGAGTGATGATCATGTGAAACACTTTTACATTGCCATCATATCTAATCATAATTTTCCATTTGTATAACTTTTAAGTAGTGGATGGAAGAGTCAACTATCATGACTAATGTAATAATATATGATTGGATAACTATAAAAAAAATTTACACTGTCAATACATAGAAATTCAATCATATTATTATACTATACTCTCTTTTATTTTTTAAGAAATATAATTTTTTTCTAAAAAAATATAATTCATATTTTAATTCATTTTCAATTTTTATATTTTATATTTTATTTTTAATTAAAATACTCTTTATCATTGCTTATACATATTAAATTTTTTATAAGATTTCATCTTCATATATCAATCGTATAAAAAGTTTTATACTATGATCTAATCATATATTGCTACATCAATAAATATGATTGGGTTTCATATCAACTACTTGAAATTAAAAGTTATATAAATAAAATATTTGATCGGACCATGCAAAAAAATTTACACATACATCACTTTTTATTTGACAAAAGGTACAAATTATTCAATGGAAATGTCCATAGATACAAGTTCTAAAATACAATCGCACACCTCTCCTATTCATTCATTTGACGGTTGAACTTTTGAAAAATTAGCTATCTTATCACATAATTCAATCTTTTGTCCCTTTTCTCTGTTCCACTTCCTGCCCCCTCAACAAAATTTTGATATATGTATAGTGATGACATCACCTATGATTTTTTATCCAACTAATTTTTTTAACTACCCATGATTTGAGTACATGACAAAACTTGATTAGAAGGACAGGGAGTATGGTAGAAGAATTGAATCCCCTTATCAGCAACCATATTACATGATCTAGGAATAAATTGGATTTTAAAATGATCAAAAGCTAGGCTCAAATGACATATTTCATGAACCATAATTTCAATATACGAAAAGTCTATTCCAGTTCTCTCGAATTGGTTAAAGACCATTTTAGTATTCTTTACCCCCAAATCAAAGGCTAACCTAACTTCTTCCCCATTTTCATCCCCATGTTAAGTAATGGTTCACTTTAGTCCCTAAAATTATATGTGTAATTCATTTTATTCCTTAAAATTAAGAAAATATCAATTTAATCTCTGAAATTGCAAACAACTGATTCAACTTAATCTTTTTAGTAATTCAAGTTAGTTCTCGTGAACAGTAGTATAAGAACTAATTTGAATCACTGTTTTCAATTTCAGGGACTAAAGTGATACTCTCTTAATTTCAAAAACTAAAGTGAATCAAGTACAATTTCAAGGATAAAAGCAAACCTCTACTCTCCCCATGTTGTTAGTATTAGCTCCAAAACCTATCAAAAATTGAGTCAAGCAAGGTTTTGGTAACACAAACAATTTGAGTTGATAAAAGTTTCTATCTCACGTGGAAAAGTCTTTATCTCATGTTTTGAAATAATCAGAAACTTTCTGATAACACAACTCTTGCTAAATATTCATTTTCCTAACCAGAAAGATAATTTCTAATTAAGAAACTTGGTTCTTAAAGAATTTGCATATTTTAAGTACTGAGTTTTTGTTGTAAGAAAGAAGGTTTTCAACAAAATCTTTTTCAAAATAAAATTCCTTCAGAAATCAATGCTACATTGTGTTTTGCCTCAACATGAGAAACATCATCTAGGCACAAGAAACCTGTTAGAAACCAAGTCTTATCTTTAGAAAAGTGATTATTGTGCAAGAAACAACTTTAAGGGTCATAGTTTCAAAGGATCAAAGCTCGAGAAAGTTGAAGAACTCTAAAGATTGCTTTAAAAAGATGAAATCAACTCTAGAAAATGTATCCAACAAGACCACAACAAGTTCAGAAACATACTTCTTAGTTCAAAATGTTCATCCATCTCTTAGAATGTTTTAAATGCCACGAGAAAGATGTTTCTCCAACATTCTTAAACAAAAAAGCAGATATCAATGCACGCTAATATAAAAGCCGTTGTCACTATCGCCTATCAGTAGTAAAAGCCATTGAAGAAACAAGATTACGATGCAATGTCACTTTTATAGTCAACTATATGTCTAGATGGATAAATCCTTTCAAATCCATGGTCAAGTCTATAAAAAGGATGCATTTCAAATGAAGACTGTTGTTGATCTCACAAAAAACCTCTTTGAAGTAAAATCTCTCTCTCTACACTCAACTTTCAAAGGATCAAAGCTTGAAAAAGTTGAAGAACTCTAAAGATTACCTCAGAAAGATGAAATCAACACTAGAAACTACATCCAACAAGAACATAACAAGTTTAGAAACATACTTCTTAGTTCATACTGTTCATCTATCTCTTGAGAAAGTTTTGATCATCACAAGAAAGATGTTTCTCCAATATTTTGAGACAAAATAGTAAATATCAATGTACACTGACACAAAAGCTATTGTCATTACCACCTGTCAATACCAGAAGCTGTTAAAGAAATAAGGTTACTATAAAATGTCACTTTCATAGTCAACTATATGTCTAAATAGATAAATCCTTTCAAATTTTGTGGCCAAGTTTATAAAAAGGATGCATTTGAAGCAGAGAATATTGTTAATCTCACAAGAAAACTCTTTGAAGCAAAATCTTGCCATTTTCAAATGTCTGAAGCTCCTAGAAACTTAAGTTTCTCTAGAAAATCTTGTTACAATCTTAAGATCTTAGAAGGCTATTCTCTCTTTGAGAGTTTGAATTTGTAAGAAGTCACTCACAACTTACACTATTATGTTATCAACCTTTGAGTGTTTACTAATCCAAACACAAACCAAAATCATACTCTTTTGTTTCCTTGAACCATCAGTGTTCATTTAGCTTTGAGAGGCTAGGTAAAGACTACTTATTTGTGAGAATTTGAGTGTGATTGCTCACTGTAATAGCTTGAGAAGGCTAAGCAAAGACTATATTGCAAGAGCATTCAGAGGCTAGGTCAAGAATACTAGTGGATAGTGTACCTAAGGGTTTGAAATTGGACGTAGGCATTTGTAAGCCTAACTAGTATAATTTCTTATGTGTATCTCTCTCTTAATATCTTTCTGATACTTGTTTCAAGTCATAGTTAAAATCTAATTCGTTTAAAATATGTTTAACTTGTTTTAACCTCAGAAAGATTAACCTTTTGAATAAACTAACATTGCTTCCGCTTTATATATTCAAGTCCAAAGACTTGAGAAAATTTGTCTGAAGTTTCAAGAAGAAAAGAAAGTTCATTGAGAAAGAAAAAGCATAATTCAACCTTCCTTCTTGTATATATTTCTCAGCTACAATTAGCTCCCCATCTTTTGGTCTCCCATTTTCATAGTGCCACCACAATGCCACCTCAATTATTTTGTATCATAATTCCAAAACCAACAGCTGCATCATCGTTGAAGATCACTGCATTAAGTTGGAGTTCACATGATACATAAAGGGAGAAGGGTGGCACCAACATTAACATGTAGGCCTTAGGGTGTTTTTTAATAAAGGATAAAAATGGAGGTAAATTTTTTATGGATAGATTTCATGTGAAACTTTACATGTAAAACTCATCTATAAAAAATTTTCCCCGAGTTTTAGCTTCCAAACAAAACACACCTTTCAAGGGTGTGTCATTCACAAAATATTTTAAGATTCCCAAGAATCTAAGGATGAGAAAAAATATTCTCATGATTGGTTCACGAATAGAAATAATATAACAGAAATAATATTCCTATGAAAGTTGTATTCCTGAGAATGAAAATGATTATATTTTTGTTTCTACCCTCCCGCATGATTCCCATGAGAAGGGAATGTTTTAGAAAATGAAAAGACTAAATTGCCCCTATACTTTAAACCTTGCACAACTATCACAATTGTCAGACCACCACCAGTTGAGGCCGAACCACGGAGGGCCAGCTCTAGACCACCACTGATTGAGGTCGGACCGCCTTTGATTAGCACCGGAACACAACCAATTGGCGATCGCAGATCAGAGCCGAACTACCATCAGCCAACATTAGACTATTACTAGTTAACACCATTTTTGTCTTGGGTATTTTTGGAAAAATAAATTATTTTCCCAGGAATATCACTTGATATTTAATTTGAATATCAAACACCTCTATTACTTTCCTAGAATATTCCTAAGAACAAAAAGCCATTCCACGAACCATAGGCCACCTTAGAGGCATGTGGATTTCATCTTTCATTTTTGCTCCCTTGAAACTTCGTAGATGATCCTTTGCATAGGTCTACACAATGGGCGAATGGGTCTGCTCGTTTACCCTTTTATTTTTAAAAAACAAATCAAAATTTCTATTTGGTCAAGACTTTGCTTTTTGTTATTTTTTATTTGTATTTAAAAAGCTACAATTTCATCTAGCGTTTTAATTTTTATTTGTACATACTTCTGATTTAATTGTGAATTATATTGTTTAGGAGTTGTCAAGTGGTAAAGAACATGTCTCAAGGTGCATAATAATTTTAAAAATTGTTATCTTATATCTCATAATTTTAGATAATTATGCGCTTAAATATAAACCATTCACATGACACTTGATGATTAAAAGTAAGTGGACTATAATAATCTATAAGATGGGGTGCACTACCTCATAGCTCATTGTTAACTGTGATTGAGTTTAGATAGATATCTTCTAAAACTAATTTATGATGCAAAATTATAAGGTGGAATGCAATGTTAAAAAGAAAAATGGAGACTAGTGTTATTTTCACAAACCTCAAAACTAATTTTTATCATTTAACCTTTTAATTTTAGACTAAATATCCATTTTAATCGCTCAAATGTATTCAGGGATAAGTTAATCTTTCAGGATTTAATAGTTTAATATTGGCTTCTCACAATTCAAAAATAAATAAAAAAAATTAGTCCCTCTATACATATCCATGTATAATTTGTCCTCTTTTTTCAATTATAAAAAATCAATAAAGTATTTTTAAATTTTAAGGGACTAGCTTTTTTCTAATATATTTTTGAGAAATCAAAATTGGGTTTCCTATGAAATTTAAAAGATTACATTTATCATGTGCGAAGGACCGCTCAATTAACCTATTCCTATTTTCAATCAAATGAATCATCTACGTTCAAGCTATGCATTGGTCACAATGGAAGTTAGAATATAAAATAAAATTAATAGAAAATTATATTGTCATGCGCAATTGACTATTCCTCGGCACTTTAATGAGTTGCGAGTTGTGACTTTAAGCATATGTGTATATCTTACAATTTGAATCACATCCATCAACGTGACTATGGATCACTTGTGCAACTTGTCTATATTCTCACTCCTTTCTTCTGTTGTTGAAATGGTAGACAAAGTTCGACCCAAAAAAAGAAAAAAGGAAAAATGTTAGACAAAGATTGGAATTGCTAAGAAATTTCATATTAGCTCTCTTCCCGTTGTCGCCGTATTACAAAATTGAAAAATACAGATTCAAACAGCACATACCTTGAGAATGCTTCGTCTTTTTTATGAATGACTCCAACCCCAAAGATCAACGACATTTAAAATTTGTCTATTCAAAGTTTTTAGACGTCTGTGATAAGTTTAAAATAATTAAATTTCTAGATTACAAGGTGATAAAAAAGTCAAATTTATTCTTTTGAGTATAAAGCAAAATATATAAAACTAAAACTTTGTAAATGTGGTCCATTTAGTCGGATAAGAAAAATTATTTGGTTCACAAATAGGTTGACTTTTCAATCATCAAAATGCATGTTTAAAACAAGTCTTGTGATGGCAACCAGCCAATCCATCTAGTTGTCAGACATAAAATTTTGAATAAATATTAATTTTCATTATAATTTAATGTGGTAGAATATAAATTGCATCGAGAAGGCCAGGTATCATTTTTCGTAATAATGAAGTTTAAAATAATCTAATTTGTTGGTTGAATTTCAAACAACTTCATACTTTAACAAATAATTTTCAGGTCATTTATAAGAAATCGTCGACTTGTGAAAAAAATATATATGTAATTATTATATTAAAGAGTTACCCTCGGCTTTGAGCCCCATTGCTTATCAAGAAATATTAGAGAAAACTCTACTTACTACCTCAAAAATTTCAAGTCAGATATATTAGTCTCTGTAAAAAAAAATTTTAAATTGATCCTTATAAAATTAAATTGTCAGATAAATTGGTCCCTGCGAAAAAACTCCTAAATTAGTCATTGTAAAATTAAGTAATAGGATAAATTGGTCCCTGTAAAATTAAATTATCAGACAATTTAGTGTCTCTGTTAAATTAGGCTTGGTGGACTAAATTGTTCGACAATTTATTTTTATAGAGACCAATTTGAGAATTTTTTTTTACATGAATTAATTTATCCAATTTTTTTATTTTATAGAGACCAATTTGAGAGTTTATTTTTTATAAGGATCAATTTATCCGATTTAAAATTTTAGAGGGACTAAAATTAAGGCTTTGTCAAAATATTAAAGAGTTAACCAGCCGAAACTAAAAATCATGACTAAACATTCTTCAGAACTTGAAGTTTGTTTTTCAGTAGGTGTTTGTGTTCGCTCGCCTTTGAAGTTACTTTAGCTTTTAATGAAGTTTTGGCGGCATCACCTAGTGTTAAAAACCGAACTAATTAAAACAAACCGATAAAATTGATTTCAAAAATTGAAAATCGACCAAAAAAAGTTTGATTACATTGTTTTTTCCGTTTTTATGTTCAATAAACAATTGGTTCAATTAAATATATTGTAAATTTAAAATCGAATTAAACCAAATTGAATTGAGTGTGTGTGTATATATATATATTATCTAGTGAGAGGAGCAAATTTGAGCCATCAGATCTTACATTAATAGTTCGGATTAAAATATAAAGTCATGTGATTTTTTTAAGTGATTATGCAATATTTTAATAACTTTTATATAACTTGCACCTCCTCTATTTTCAAAATTTAAATATCAAGTATTTGAGTTTTGGAAAATCTTACACTAACCTCCCTAAGACTTTTATAAACATGGTTTCATTAGATCATTATATCGTGAAAGAGATTGTTCAAGCGAGGAGGACACAATCCCAGAGTAGAGATCAACAAGAACAACATGGAGTACACCTAGAGTGATGACTCACTTTGGGATTGGGAGGAAGAAAGTGTAGCAAAAAATTCTAATTTGTTTTGCCTTATGTGATAGAATTAATTGAATGCAACAAGAAATTTTAAATATTGTGCAAATCCCCTTTGTTAGCCCCTTTGAAATGCCCAGCACATCCTCTGTGTTCAACTAGGAAGAAAGTGTGCATTTATCAATTAATAAAAGGATAATGTGGTCATTTAACAATTATAATTGTTTTAAGGAAGGTCGGTGTAGGATTTTCTAAAACTCATAGATCTGACATGTAAATTTTAAAAATAGAAGGGGGTGTAGATTACATTTTATCAAATCTCAGGAAATATAAATGTAATTTTACCAAATAATAACAATTGTAGAGAAGGTCAGTGTAAGATTTTCCAAACCTCAAGTGCCTGACTTGTAGATTTTGAAAATAGGAGGTGCGGGTTGCATTTTTCCAAACCTCAAGAGAGATAAGTATAATTTTCCCATATATATATATATATTTATATTATACCCATATTTTTTTTCATTCTAGAGGTAAAAAATGTCTCAAATATTAACATTAACACACTAGCTAAATCTATATATCCTCTTCTATTGTGCACCACACTCACTTTTTACCCTTTTTCCCTTGTCTTTCTTCACTTTTGCTCTATTACTTGTGTAGCATATTCAGCCTTAAGTAGTTTCGTCATGTGAGGAAAAGAGCTCTAATAAGGAGATAAACTATATGGAGAATACTCCAACAAGTAAAAGTCTCATGATAAACACTCAATGAAAATGGGGAACCCACCCTCAAAAGCTAGTTGTTAAGAGGGAGGAACCTTTCTCCTTAAAGGCAACACCAACTAGCCCATACTGCCCAAATCAATACATAATCCCTGGAGAATTGACATCCTAGTAGCTGCACTCTACAATACTCCAATCGGCCTTCTGTCAAGTGAAACTCTTCACAAGTAGCCCTCTATGTGCCGTTGACCTCTAATTTTGATACCATTGATAAATACTCAAGGAAGATAGGCAACCCACCCTCAAAAGTTAGTTGTTTAGGGGGAAGGGAAAGGACAATCTACTTAAGGACAATACTAAGTACCCTATACTACCCGAATCAATACACAGCCCATAGAGAACTGACCTCCCTGCACCTGCACTCTACTGTACTTTACTCAGCCTTCCATTGGTTAGAACCCTCTACTAGTCAAAACCCTATAAATTAAGAAAAAACTATATACAAACCGTTAAAAAGGATTTAAAATTTAATTCTTGTATAGAATGTAGGAGGTACAAGTTTCCTTAAAAGGCATCACCAAATAAAGAAGGGTTTTGGGAACATGAATGATGACTGATTTCATTGAATTACCATAATAAGGGTGTACCTGCAAAGGCTATAATGATTAATTTTAAAAAAGTTTAGAGGTAATGTGCTAAGTTGGTAAAAGTAATATGGATTTGCAGCTCCATGTGTATATTGAGTGTTAATGTTTAGAGATTCCACCATCTAGAATGTGTTCCTCATTATCCCAAGATTTGGGACTCTACTTAGCATTAGGGGAAAATGGTTTAGAATCCCTCTTTCTTAATGATTCTACGGTTAGGATTTGAATTTGAATTAGGTTAGATATTTAGTCAAGTCAAGTCATAGATTGTCAAGCTTTTTTCTGACCCAAATTGCGATTGCTATTCATACTAACAATAACTTCTGTACAAACATGATTTATAATTGGATATAATGGCATTGCTTGATTTATGTAATGAGCTCCATCTAACAAAAGAATGATTGAGTGATGTTGGTGTATAGTTTTTACATTCATGAGAAGGTGACCACCACGGAAATGTACAATTCTCATGTTTGGTAGAGGGTTTGGAAAAATATTCACAAGTATGTTATATTCCTAGAAATGAAAATTGACTCATATTCATTCACACCTCTCATGATGAGAATATAAGATTCCCCTGGGAAGGGAATATTTTTGCAAAAGTAAAAGGACGTTAACCTTAAACCACCGCTGTCAACTCTAAACCACTGCTTCCAAAGTTGAACCACCATCGTTGGACCACCACCTACACTGAACTATTAGTCGCCAAACCATTGACGTCAGCTGCCAACCCACTTTCGCCGGTCGTTGGACTGTCGTTGTCATCAATGGACCACCGCTAAGATTGGTGGATAACTAACGTACCACCACTGGTCGCTAGATCACCGTCATCATTCGACGAACCCTATCGTCAAATGACGAGCCATTAGTCATCGGACCATCGTCACCGTCACTCCCATTTTTTGGCTTTATTTTTGGAAAAATACTCAACATTTCCAAAAATGTCATTATCAACCAAACACATAAATTATTCATTCTCATGTACAATTTACAAGATTCTTGATATTCCAACCTACATATGAAACACACCTGAACATCATATTTGAGGATGTGATTCTTAGAAATACCATTCTTCGAAATGTTATTCTCAGTAATAAAAAATAAAACCATGAAATTAACGACCCCATAGATATGTTTTAATAATGCTTTAGGAATATACTTTTGTTTAATAATATATTGACTTTAGTGATATAACAGTGATTTGAATTTGGCGTTTCACGTTGGTGGCAAAATCTAACCACGTAATGGGTACTTTGGTAAATCCAATAAGTTGCTCCTTTTAAGGCGCGAAGTACCGTATAACGGCGTTAGGTTGGGATCACAAATCCCTGTTGCCAAGAAAAAGCAGGAAGCAAGCACACGTTTCTAGGCCAATAGAAAAACGACGTGTGGCAGACGCAAGTGGACCGCGATTCTTCACCATTCACCCCACAGGAGCAATGCAAGCATGCAACATCTCGTGTTTATCTGTCACCAGTTTTCCCTTTTCCCAAATAAAACTTTATTCCTTGACATGTGTGTATTTTCAGCACGTTCTCATTTTATGTGATTGTTGTCGGCAATGATACTGTGTGCCAATTGCCAAACAAACGTTGGGCGCCTATGAATTTAATTTCCTTCCTTACACGTACGTGATACAACCTATGCTACAACTCACAATAAATATACTCATGTGTGACACGAGACTGAAAATGGAACGAGTAAATATATGAAAGAGACAAGGAGCATTACTATTGGTCCGTTGAATGCTCTAATGACTAATGTACATACGAGGTTAACAACAGTTTTTATTTTGGGTTAACATTTATTTTAATCCACAAACTTTATATATATATATATATTTTTATTTTGGGTTAACATTTATTTTAATCCACAAACTTTATATATATATATATATATATATATATATATATATATATATATATATATATTTATGAAACATTTTAGCCTTTCACTTTTTCATTAAATTAAATTAACCATTGATATTATAAAATATAAATTATTTTTATCCCTTAATCTAATTTTATTTCATCAATTAATATTTTATCAATTAAATGATGATATATATGTAACGTTAAATGATATCTTGACATATTCTTTATCCTCTAAAATAAAACTAAGTTTAAAATGACTTATTTTAATATATAAAATTACATAAAATAAGTTATTTAAATACATTTTATAAGTCATAAAATGACTTATTTTATATAATTTTATATACTAAAATAAATTATTTTAAATTTTATTATAATTCAAATGATATTTGGCGTGGTAAGGTATCACTTAACATTACACATCAATATTTAATAGAAAACATGTCAAATAAAAGTGGAATGAAAAACTAACACTTGATTCATATTTTATAATGTCAGGAATTAATTTGACTCATTTTAAAAATTAGTAACTAAAATATACATTTAACTCTTTTATTTTCTTTACTTTTTTTTTTCTACATGTGAAGCCCAGATTTCTGTTCCTATATCATTTTAATTTAATTTTTTTAATGCAACAGCCAGGTGCCCACTCCATACGCTGCAGATGATCTAAAACATAATTCATTTGAATAAAAAATTATCATGTAATCCCATAAAACTAGACATTTTATTTAGATTAAATACATTGTTACATAAAGGTTTAAAGTTTTTTAAAATTTACTTTCTTAGTCATTTTTATTATTTTTTATTTATTGACATTAGTACTAGTAATAATGTAAAATAAGTAGGAACAACTTTAACCATGTATGTTAGTAGGTAATAACCAGTTTTGGATTTAAAAATCAGGTTTAATTTTTATGTACTTATAGTGTAAATATTTTTTTACACTGTCATCCAGTTATATATTGTTATATTACCAAAAATAGTTTAATCTTATATCCACTACTTGAAAACTCATGCTAACGAATTGAATTTGATTGTATAACAGTATTAAAAAATTTTAGGGGCTATTTGAAATCATTTTTGTTTTTGTGTTTTTGAAAATTGTTTTAAAAATAATATTTTGAAAATTGTTTTGGAAACTATTTTGGATAAAAATTAATAAAACTAACTAATTAAAAATATGTCATCGCATTCTTTCTTGTTTTAAAAAAACAGAATTCCAAAAATATTTTTCAGTTGTTTTATAATTTTTACTTTTAAAATAAAAAATCTGTTTTTTTGTTTTTAAAACCAATCTGAAAGGAATAACTAACTAAACAAATTTTTTCCATTTTTTGTTTTTAAAAACTAAAAATTGTTCTGTAAAATACTTTTTAGACAGCCCCTTCCATTCTTATATCATTATACATTATCAAACACTTACCCCATATACACATACAATCACAAACTGAAATATAAGCTTTTTATTGTAATAATTGTATTACTTTTACTTATTTTGAAATAACAATTTCTTAATTATAAAACAATGATAAATGGAAATAGATATATACATTTGATTCATTAATAATATATTTCATACAGTTTAATTTTGATATGCTAACAATGTAAAAAATATTGCAATTCAATTTCTCTATTTGCATAACTCTTCAAATAGTATGGGTGAGAGTTAACCATATTAGCTAATGTGGCATAACATGATTGGATGACTAAATAAATTTTTTTTACAATATCAATACATCCAAATTAAATCTTGTTTCATATATCAAAATAAAATTTATATTTAAATTAAGTTTAATTAGGCTCTTTGATTTAGGTCAATTAGCTCACCAAAATCTCCTTTTCTCCATGTATTACTATCCCTTGAGTTAAATTTTTAGGTTTATTTATTAATAAATAATTTATAAATATTTTTGTACACTCTATGAATTAAGGGATATTTACAATAATAAAATGAAATAAAAACAAAAATTTAAATCTTCCCCATTTTTAAAATGGCTACATTTATGTCCTAAAACACATTTTAATAAAACTAATTTTGGGCCCAATTGAATTTAAATGCATAAAAATCGATTCAAGCTAAATCGAATTCCACTTCAATAAATTTCCAATAGTCCAATTTATGCAATATAAAAATTCATTGACCTTGCATAGATTTCTATTTAGGCCGAAATCTATCAAGATTGCATCGATTTTCAGTGCATTGTGAGATTGTTGAGTAAGAAAATGGCAGAGAGATATCATATACTTGTTCACCATGATGGTAAAATAACATTCTCTAGTAAGAATCCAATTTTTGTAACTGTCTGTCCATCTATTAATCTATAATAGTTGACAAGCAAAATATTGGAAAAGTTGGAGTAAAATAACAAACACATACGAATATGTTGTACAGTATGCCGATCATCACCGCTCAAAATATGATTCAATATAAATTTTCAGATTCGCAAGGATGACGATGTTAGTCTCATGGTCAATTGTCATGCCTCGTTTCTTGAGGTTTGTGTCAGAGTTATTTATTGACCATATAAAAGTGGAGCCGATGATATCACATATATATGCTATATATATATATATATATATATATATATATATATATATATATATATATATAAAGATTTATGTGTCACGATTCGATTTGGGCACATGACCAGTATGTGAGAAATCCTCATTCTCATATAAGCCTCATGATCTCTGAGTCTCTCTATATGCATAATTTAATACAAAACCCATTTTCAAAACATATTTTCATCTCTGATATAAATCTCTAACTTTTTGAGAAAACAATTCATCATAAATGTTTTCGTAATCAATCTCTAGTATATGTCTCTGATATCAAATACATGAGTCGCTCTTAATATAAAATAGACCATGAAAGCCATAATCATGAAAATACAAATATTTATAATAAAATATGTCAATCTATTTCTATTAGCGACCCGCCTCACATGCACACCTTTGAAAGACTCTCTATCTTTAAACAGAATACTGAAGGAATACTCCACTTCTTAGTGAAGCTCGCCCATTGAGATATCTCTACTACGGGGGAGGAGGTGGAAGAGAAGAACCTGCAGTGTCTACAACACCTGTAGTGGAGGAAGGGAGAAGAGTGAGTTTCAACTAAAACTTAGTGAGTAGGTCCTTACCCATAAACCTCTCATGGGACAGCCAAGGGAATAAATAATAATATATATAAATCATCAAAATCAGTTAATGCAATAACTCTAAAGTCCATATTTGTAGGAATAACAAATAGCTCTAAAACCAATATTCTTAGAAATCATAAAATCACAATACGCAGATAAAGAAACAGGAATCTCTGGTTATGCCCAAATCATGTGACATAACAAATCTCTGGGACACCTAACTAGGTCCCGTTTATTATTTTTCTGGCCCTAAGGTGACTTGGTATACCAAGGTTAATGGAATAACTTGTGATACCCGAGGTACACGGGTCAGCAGTAAGGTTCTGTATAGCCTCAAGGATTCCCTGGGAACCATCGTCGATTCCTGAATTTTACTAAGTCTAGATCCTACATCTCCTTGGAGGGCTATATAATAGAACCATATTCTTGAGATCAAAAGTCCCGGTAATTGTTCCTTGAGGGAAAACAAGTTGAAGTGTGATTTTTAATGAATTTTATGAAGCCTGCAAATGTTTCATTGTTAGCCCACAAGTTTAGAAAATCTCAGAAATTCCTGGATTTGAACTAAAACTCAAAATTTGGATTCTGATTTGATGGAGTTTTGATTTTTGTGATATTTTATTTGAATCCAAATGGGGGGTATTTCCTTATTTACATTTATGTTTTAAAGTTAATGGTCATTAACTTAAAATTAATAAATGTAAATAAGTGAGTGTTGGAACAACCTAGATGCTGGAATGACTGAAAAACACAGAAGTTGGGAGTTTCTGTCACCGCTATAGCGGTCCAAGACCGCTATAGCGGTCACCAAAGACTTTGTTCAAGGGTAAGATCGAGGTACCGCTATAGCGGTCCAAGACCGCTATAGCGGTCATAAGTGACCGTCAGACACTGTTAGACCGCTATAGCGGTCATATACCGCTATAGCGGTGTCAGTGAGAGCTTAAAATCCCTAAATCGGGCAGAAGAGAAGTAGAGACGCGATTCTCTCCCTTCTCCTCCATTTTTCTCTCTTTCTTTCAAATTCACTCCAATCCATCATTCCAAGCTTCAAGGTAAGTTCATGTTATTAGATTATGTCTTTATTTCTCCATGATCTTGGATTTGGATCGATTATTTTTCTCATTTTTGTCAAGTGGGGGTGTTTCCCCAATTTTAGTAGAGTTAGAATAGAACTCTCTAGAGATTTTTAAATATTAATCTAGAGTTATGGTTGCTCCATGGCAGTTGTTGGTGCCATTCCAAGCTCTTCAGGTCAAGTTGGTGGGGCCCACATACTCCCGGCTTTAAACGGTGAATGGGTTCAAATCCTATGATCCTTATGTTGATCATTAGAGTTAATTTCAGTAAATTATAGCATGAGATATATGTGTTTTACTGAAAACTCATGGGACCATTATTGTTAAAGTGATTTTTATCAAAGAGCTAGAGTATATATTTAAAGATTTATGGAACACTATGATGATTTCCATAGTAGAGAATATGAATATGATATAGTTTTAGAGAAAATAAGTGTTTTTATGATTCTCAGAAGTATGGAATTCAATATGATTTGTAACAACTGCCAAATACATATTCTGTAGGCTTGAAATCAGAATGCCTACAAATGGGTGATCCCTTGGGCATGATTTCACGGTTACAGTTATGCTAAAGTCAGATTGTTAGAGTTATATGAGACCATAACTTTTCGAGTTTCAAGAGTTTTCATATTTAAATAATTTTATGAATTTCAGAACTGTTGATTTATATGCTAGAGCTTGTGAACTCTAGGGTAGAGGACTTATGAGATATAGAGAAAAGATTTAGATTTCTGATTGAACTGGACAGTAGCTATAGAGAAACAGACTGTGAGTTAACGACAGTCATTTCGTTAACCTTAGTATACCAAGTCACCTTCGGGCAAGAGAAATAACAAACAGGACCTATTTAGGTGCCCCAGAGATTAGAGACTTTGTTATGCTATGCATAACCAGAGATTTGTTATGTTACATGAATTGGGTATAACCAGAGATTCCTGTTTCTTTATTAGCATACTATGGTTTATGATTTCTACAGAGTAAGGATTTTAGAACTATTTGTTATTCCTATGAATATAAACTTCAGAGTTATTGCATTAACTGGTTTGATGAATATATATATATATATATATATATATATATATATATATTATTTATTTCCCTTGACTGTCCCATGAGAGGGTTATAGGTGAGGACTTACTCACTCAATTTTAGATGAAACTCACCCCTCTCCCTTCCTCCATTACGGGTGCAATAGACTCGCAGTAGAGATTTCCCAGTTGGTGAGCTTCACTTTGTGAGTGAAGTACTTTTGGTATTCTGTTTAGAGATAGAGTGCTCCAGTGTGCATGATGGGTAGGGTCCCGGACCATAGAGATAGACTGACATGTTTTTATCATGGTTTATTTTGTATTAAAAGCAACTCGTGTGTTTTGTTTCAGAGATATTTACCCGAGCTTGATTATGAAAGTATTTATATTTTGAAAAAGGATTTTATATGAAATTATGCATATAGAGGGACTCAGAGATCACGAGGCTTACATGGGAATGAGGATTCCTCACGTGCCGATCATGTACCCAAGTCGGGTCGTGACAAAGTTAGTATCAGAGTGCTAGGTTTCCCTTCATGTCACTGGAGCAAGTGTCCACAAGTAGCGTGACGTTTATGTGAATGGAACCGCGGCCATTTGCACTAACGTGATGTTATTTGAGGCTTATAAAAGGAGTCAGTCATGTCAAGGTCCAGTTAGAGTCTTTGTCATTTCCTTGGAATTCTTGATTCAGCTTTCTATCCTTATCTTTCCTTTTCGGGTGCGCTATGCCACTTGATGATTGTCGTCACCGCAGTAGCACCACGTTAGTTGTACCGGTTAAGTATGGCACCTCGAGTGGGCCATCTTGAACATGTTAGAGATACTTAGAAAGCACATCCAAGCTGGAGTGCATTAAAAGAAAGCCAAAGCAGAAAAAGTTAGCTCAGTCAGAGGTCAATCGTGGGTACTGTTGGCCAGGGCCACCCCTCTCAGTGCCCTCCTCGACGTATCCCATCATCACAGAGAGGTCAAGACAACTACCAGCCGGAATGACAGAGTTCAGTGCGAACCGATTGGTCACCCCTAGTTGCGAGGCAAGCGAAAAACAAAAACCTGAGTAGTCCCACATCGGCTGGGGAGGGGAACGAAACATGCCTTATAAGGGTGTGGATACCTCCCCCTTGTAGACGCGTTTGGGGTGGCGCCAGGTCCCCAGAGCGAATAGTATCAGCATGTTGGAGGAGGCGCCAGGTCTCCCTCCCATGAAGATGCGTTTTGGGTGGCACGAGGCCACGCCAAGAACAAAACGGTGAGGGGGCTCGAGGTCCCCAAAGCGGACAATATCTGCATGCCGGGGGTGCTGGGCTGTTACATAACTGCCGTTAACTCACAGGCTATTTTTCTACTTGCCATTTTTCTAAAACTCTGATTTAGCATCTCTCTAGGCATATTGTTCTATAAATCATAATTATACTCTAGCTCTTTGATAAATATCGTTTAGCAACAATGGTCTCATGAGTTTGCATTAAGGGCCATAGGTTCCGAATCCACTCACCTGGAGGGGAGGAAGTGATGGCATCAATATCAACGAATTTCGGGATAAAAGGAATGGTGGCAATGTTTGCCATTGAAATCACAAAACTCTAGGTTAGTCTTCGATAACCTCTAGACTACTCAACATAACTCTAACATGATAGGGGGAATGAAACTGTGATCAGCCTTCTCGCTGCAGCAAGAATGACTCACTGCAGCAAGTCTACCTCTACAGAACTCGCCCACTCAGCAACAATGGAAACAAATCACGATACCCATACCCAAAAATCTGAAAGAATGGAGAGAACAATAATACACAACTCTAGGTTATCATATGGGAATGAATGGAACAACAAAAACCCATGAATCTCTTACCTTTGATCTTGGAATGAGGTGGAATGAAGTTGGATTGAGTGGAAAAGAGTTTGGAGAGTGTTGGGAGAGAAGGATTTCAGATTTTTGGATGTAAAATCCTTACTTAAGGTGTTATATGAGGGTTGGGGGCTCACTTAATGAAATTGTGTCATTTTACACTGTGTTGTGATTGAGCCCGTTTGCTGCAACGAGCCTTTCTACCCACTTGCTCACTGCAGCGAGTCTGTTTTGCAGAATTCTGCAGCAATAGCACGCAACCTGCATTCCAAGGCTCCCCGACCATCCGTGGCTTTCCCAACGGCACGGGTGGGTCCTAGAGGACCCTAGGGCAATACGGGACTCATCCGCTGCCACGTATACACCGGGTATCACATTATGGCAATTGAGGAGAATCATACAACGAGCCTTCTAAGATGACTAAACGGTTTGTATAGGCTTAAATACCAAATATTATTGTCCAATTCTTGACCAAGTCATTCTATGTGGGTGATATTGTAAATTGTAGTTGTGTGATGCACCATGCATAGATTTCACACAACATAGAAATTGATTGACACTCCATAAATTTTAGTTCGAAATCTATGCACGGTCAATCAATTTATGTTGCATTGTTAGATGGTTGGAAATTCATTGAAGGGAAATTTCATTCGGCCTTACCAATCTTTATGCATTTCAAATTTGATTGGACCTAAATCAATTTCTTTTAAAATGCATCTTATGGTGTAAATGTAACCATTTTGAAAAGGGAATGATTTGAAATTTTGTTTATTTTATTTTATTTTATTATTGTAAAAAATCCTGAATTAAGAGATATCATAACCCTCAATTGAAATAAAATTTCTACTCAACTTAAATTTTTGGAATAATAGAAGAAAGAGTTTTGTTAAAGATTGTTCTAACCACTTATCACAAAATCAAAAGGAGATTTTTTTAAAAGTTTTCAATATGTTTAATGTATTAAAAATTTAAAAGTTTAGTTTTATCCAATTAAACTTCGATAATTTCTTGACAATAATAGTGTATAATAACTTTATATTATTATCTAATAAAATTTTATCAAAATAATAAACTATAGAATATATTTATCTACTATTATAATTACTCATCATGATTTATTATTTTAATAAAATTATATTAATGAATAATACATAAAACTTAAATTCTAATTTTTTTTGCATTCCTTAATAAATTTTCATAGAACACTTGTTGACAAAAAAAAACTTTGAAAAAAATAAAAGAAAACGTTCTATCGATTTCATGAGCGAAGTTGAACTCAAAAGTCCAAACCCCGTGTGGAAAATGGGGAGACAAGGAAACTTCCGGGTTGCACGGCACATGCACCAAACGCGCAAATAAAAACACGTGGTAGCACCAGATGGCTTTTCAGAAGGCGCACAATTTTTGTTTTGTTTACCGAATTAATGTTGTTTATGCAATGGTCATGTAACACCAGTCAATTATTCGTAATTTAAAACTTGTAATACTTTTATTATACCTAAATCATCTATAAAAACAGTATTATCAATAGAATGTGCTTTTCAAAACCTAATTTTTTCAATAATTATTGAAATGCTCAATACCTTTAAAGAAAAAAATAAAGTACAAAAAAAAGAAAGTACAAAAACATCATTCAATCACACTTAAAAAAAATAGTTATGATGGAAAGACATAACCTCCTAAAAAATAATTTACTAAAAACACTCAAAAACTAACATAAAAAAAAACACAAACAATAAATCCAAAATCATCTTTTTCTTTTGCTAGAATAAAGAACTTTGATAACAAAATCCTATTGCTAAAAGGGGAGCAATAAAACTAGCTCATACTTGCCACAATTATTTCTTGCCAATTCTATCTAAAGCACCAAAGCATCAATATTATTGCACAGCTGAATTATTGATTGATTAATCTACCTTTTAAACATACCCATTTATCCCCTTTTAAAATCTGTTCATCTTAGAAGATTATCCTATCCTAAATACATAAAAAAAACCCTCCTGTATTTTCAAAACCTGTATATATCTAATAGAAGAGATCAATTGAGCAAAATAATTTTATAATATTGGCTAATAAAACTTTAGAAAATGATCGATATATAATGTTAAGTAGTTATTTTAGTGAATGTGTTTTTGGATGAACTGTTATTTTATAATTTAATAGTATACAAATATTGTTTTTTATTATCAGTGTATAAAAATTATGCCCCTATCAGTATTTTCTTTATTCATAACTAATGATGGAGTTGTTTGTTGAAGCATGTGCTATGCAAGAGAGGCGTTGAATTTTGTTGGCAAAAGATTACATTATTTATTTATGGAGGTCACGGGGGAGAGAGGACTGACTCAGTGTTGGGGAAGACGGTCACATCACTCTAACCTCTTCCTTTTTTATGCAATATATATATAACACGCCCATTTATTTTCTTTTAGGCTATGAAATCGTTTCTTCTTAAAAAGATCTGGGAGGAATAAATTTTAACAGTTTTTTTAATAAAGGATTGTTTTTTGTTTTTTAATGAATAGTATTATGGAGAATATGATAATTATTTTTAAGATATTTTTAGTATGTAATAAAGATTAAAAATATTCTTTTCAATCTTTGATCATTCACTCTTTTTTTTGGTTATATTATTATCTCATTTTTAATTTCATATGATAATTAGATATTCCAAGTATTGATAATTAATTTATTTAGTGTAATTCAAATAGTATGTGTTTTAAATTTTTATACAAAAGTTATCTAGATACTATAGTGTTGATTATTTTTAAAATATAATAAAATAAAAATAAATAATAATACAAATGTTTTTAAATTGTGGTATACAATTGAATGCCTTCAATAACATCTAGCGTTCATGTATTTTAAAAAACTAGCAAATAAATATTTGATACCATGGATTATTAATAATTTACCATTGATCATCAATTTTTATTGTATTATTTTCTTTATTGGTGTTACTAAATAAAATTAAGGTAATTTGATACATTAAATTAATTATTTATCTATATAGAAAAAGAGTTTAAATTTTTTTTGACATAGTATATAGGTTAAATTATTTACCTTCTATTAGACAAATAATTGTAATTAACACTTATAAATAAGTTAGAAAAAAGTAAAAACCAGAGATGAGTAAGTATATATGTATATTTCAATACATAATTAATGAAAATAGATACCAATTAAGTATATAAAACTAATACAATGCATCAAATTATCTTAATTCTAACAATAGAAATGTCAAACAAAAAAAAAAAAGAAATACATAGTAAAAGATAAGTGATTGCATAAAAATTCCTAACATCATAAGTCTATTTAGTATTTTTAAAATGATATTGAATCATAAAATATCGGTATATATGTTGTTTGCTTTGATTTAGAAACCCAGTTTTATACTTTTTTTTCGATAATTATTGAAACACTCAACACCCTTAAAGAAAAGAGTGGAGTAGGAAAAAAGAAAATACAAAAACATCATTCAGCCACACCTAAATTTACATACCTAAAAAAATACTTATGATGTAAAGATAAATCCTCCTTAAAGACAACTGACTAAGAACACCTAAATTATAGTTATCAATTCAAGCTTTCTTTTTCTAAAATATTTGCGTATAGTTATATTGTTTAAATAACTATTGTCTTATTAAAACTCTAAAGAAAATAATTCCATGTATAAATATAAATTATTATATTAAAAATTATAATATTAATATTATAATATTTAGTGCTCATATCAATATTATAATATTCTTTTCGTTCAAATAAAAGAAAGATGTTTTGATAAAATTCGATGTAAATTAATATTAACATGAGTTGTGATAGATAAAAAAACATGGTAATAGTCACTTTCTAAAATTGATTATAATTTTTATTTTGTTTTGTTTATAATAAAAATGAAATTTTTAAAAAGTACCTTTTTAACATTTTAATAGTCAACAAATTAAAAGCTTATGCTTTTTAATTTTTAATATTTTTATCAAATGAATTTTAATATACAATATTCCATAATACAAATAAGGTTTTGTTTAACTAGTACCCTAAAGACAATGATTAAAGTTTTCATAATAGATAAGTTTAAAAATTTTCTAATGAACTCCACACCTTGAAAACATAACAATTACACTTTTCAATGGTTAACTTATTTCTTTTAAAACCTTAACTATCGTCCTAAGAGCATTAATAAGCAAAACCTTATAAATAAATCATTCCATATTATTTTTAAGAGCTTATTATGCATGCATAAGTAATTTTCTATATTGTTCAAATAAAATATACTATTGTATATAAGAAAAATAAATATACTAATTTTATAATTATTTTTTAATTGATATATTTAGATATATATTTTATCATAATTAATTTTTTTTCCCTGGATAATTGGGAGAAACCGGCTTAGCCCCACCGAAGTGGAGGCAAGAAGAAACAAACATAACATCCACAACAATTACATTTATATACTATTAAAGTAATTTTAATTTTGCAACTAATTCACAGACACCGCTATGGATTAGAAGTAGTGTTTGTTTGTTTTCTCTTTTACTCATCCATGTGATACTCATGACTTTCGGGTTGTTTTGTTGGTTTTTTTTGGCGTTATGCGTGAATCGTGATACTCATGATCCCTCTAGATGCATCTATACGAAACAGCTATTACCAATTTCCTCAACAATTACAGCTCTATTTCGCCGACTTTTTATCCTCCATTTTATTATTGTTTAATCGAGTTACCGTCAAGGTACAAAATAAATATATTTTATGTTGCTTTATAATTTATATTATACTAAAATTGTAGATATTGAGACTTTTATTTTCTTATGGATGAAGGAGTCAAAAGAATAAAAAACTAAATAAATATTAGCTGTCAAGTGTAGTTGTTCATTATCATTGAGTATATTAATTTGAAACCAAAATGATTTTTTTTTCTAACTTAAATTTCAATAAAAAGAAAAACACTTGCTAGAGGAAAATCTTGAAGTCATTACACCACAGGAGCCTGACGAGGAATCTCGCGGTTTTTTTTTTTTTTACCAAAATAAATTTCCAAAAATGAAGAAAACACAAGAATAAATCATTGGAATATTAATTACAGGAAATGAACTGTCTGGACTTAGGGCTTTACATTAATTGTGTTTTTCTCTTTATCATGCCTGTATCAAACTTAAGTACTACTTAATGTCTTTTTATGTTCTAGTTATATCCCAAACTGATATCATTAAATATATGCTTTCTAAACCCATGATTCAAGGTCGAACTGGGAATTGATGTTAGCTTTAATTGAGTTCTCTCTATAATATGTCCCCACAAAAGCAGTTAATGGGCAGGGGCTAGCTACTTTCATTACTGAACATCCCAACATGGAATTATACTAGATTATACTAGAATCGATTTTAAATAAAAGTGAACTGATGTTAAATGCTTCACACAAATTCAGTCTTAATTTTTTTGAGAGGAAGTGATTCTGTTTCCCGACTTGAAATTTGGAATCAAAAGTGTTATATATGTCACATTGTGATAGAGGTTATAAAAAAACCCAACAACCACAATAATTGATAGGAGAAGAAGTTAAATCTTGTGAATAAATCTGCACTGAAGAGAAGTCTTTCCCAGAAAAATGTCTTCAGCAGAATTCGAACGTAATGCTGTCTGTCGAAATTCAGCAGCTTACCATCAAACACTAGGTTGGATTGATTAGTTACTTTTGGTCGATTAAGCAATTAATTTAACATTTGATTCTTTCATTTCAAAAAAGGTCTTGAATTTAAATACTGTAAATAAAAAACTAATAAGAGTTTTATCTCACAATAAAAACTAATAAGGTCTTGGATTTATACCTTTCGTGCAAGAAGTACGGAAATAAGTTCGTACAAAAGAGTTTTTGCATTAGGGTTTGACTTGTATTGTTTAATTTGTATAATTAAAATTGAAAATTTATAATAATTTAATTTCATATTTAGTTTAAAATATTCAGATATTAGCGGTCTATATGAAAAGAATCTTATGGCCAGAAACTTACTCCTTTAAATGAGTTTGTGACCCTGAAAGATTAATCATTACTATTAATTGTGGATAATAAAATATAATTTGAACTTTGATTAATATTCGAATGAATAACCCGAAACAAGTTTTTAAAATTAAACATCAGTGTCAGGCACAATAGAATATAATTTATACTTTGATTAATCCAAAAATGAAAAACTTAACTTTTGTCTTATCATTTATCTTGCACCTGCCAGATGAAAATTGGGTTTCTCTCTAGTCATAAACTTGTTCTATGTAAAATCAAAACTTGTAAACTGGATTTTCAAATCCATTGCAGCGTTTTATTTACTGAAAATAGAATTATTTATCTGCCAGCATTTTAACACTATTCTGCCACATACTGAGGACGGAGATCACCTGTCCTTGAATTATGTCATTTTTTCTATTCCATCAATAATCTTTTGTTATGTAAAAGATAAATAATATGTATAGTAATTATTTCAAAATTTGGAATGATATTTAAATATGCATCTTCCATATGCAATAAGTGATGGGGAATAGAAAAGACAACACAGGCTGATTGGATTTTATGATTATATCTAGAGGGGAAATTGATACTCATGGACCCTCCAAAGCTTTTTCGGGTGAAGTGGAGAAAACTTTGGTTGAGTCCAAAGTATTAGGATTAGGATTAGGATTGAGTTGGGTCAAATAGAAACTGACCCAACTGGTTGCCTTCAAGCTTGGTTGGCATCGCTACAGCGGCAACCAAGTCTAGCAAGTGTAGCAACTTGCACATCAGATTTAAATTACGCATCACATGCTTATTATCACTTGTTGACTTTTGGCACAGGCTACGTCATACCTTGTGCACATCTATCTATTAATTATTCAGTGTCTCCGAAAAGAAGGAAAATCGTGAGGCACACTGGACTAATTCCTTCAATCCAAAGGCACCAGCATGAACCACAAACATTTAAGATGGGTCTACTTACTTTTTTCAAATTATTGTTTCCTAGGACTTTTGACACGTTTTTATAAATTAAATTTTAGCGACGAGTTTGATGTAGAGATTATAAAAATGGACTCAATCTGCCAACTTGACGAGCCTAATCCACAGAAAAATCAGAATAGCAAATTCCAGAAATGTCGATACCATAGCTTTTATATATTATTTATAAATAGATAAATAGATACCTCGAGGGCAAAACTTTCACGATGTAAATTTATCATCAATTCATTTACTTTGTGGTTTTGAGATTTGTAACTGGTGACATGATCAATGAGTTTAATGGGCTTTTTTTCATCCAACAACCTCATCATAAATCTCTTGTTGCTCCATGATCTGGGGTCTATTTGGATTAGAATTTTTAGCTGGGGATTTGAACCAACTTGATTATACTAGAATTGATATTAAATAAAAGTGAACTGATGTTAACGTGATTTATGATTGGCTACTTTATCTAAAAAGTTATTATAATAGAGTAAATATTGTTTTGATGATTACAATCAAAATCACTTTCAAATGTGTGGACATTAATTTTATATTCTACTTTTAATATTAACTCTTTATTTTATTTTATTTTCAAGATATTATATAAATATTATAAATAAAATATCAGTTTTATCAAAAAATTAATATTTTTGTAAATAATTTTTTTTAAGATAACAATTAAATTAAAATAAAAATATTAAGATTGTAAAATATATGTCAAGAAGGAAAATAATTTTATCCAGTATGAAAATAATTAACTTTAATATATCAAGGCAAAATGAGTTTTTAAAACTAGAGTGCACAGTAACTCAAAACAATTTTTCCTCCATCTCTATCGGAATTTTTTTTTTTCCTCCAGCTAATGATGGTTCTCATTGCCTGAACATGGAGAAATATTGGATAGTGAAGGGTAATTAAGACATTGACACGTATGAGTGCTTAATTTAAAAATTTTGAACGCAAAAGTAACTATAGGTTGCATCTCCTCAACTAGAGTTGGAATTCATAATCCAGGTGAAAGTTGGTGAATGAAGAAAAATTCAAACATCTTAATTCCAACGTTCAAAACACTTGGACGAGTATTTGGCTTCACAGGCACATAAATATACACACCCGTAAACTTCGACATTATTAGGGCATTAATTTTCTCCCCATTTCAAATGTGTCTTTCTAAATCTTTGAATTTTTGTTTTATTACAAATATTATGATTAGAATTCATTCCTTACCATATTTGCCCCTCATTACACCAATGCAAGAGGCATTAATTCCTCCTAATTGAGTTTGCTTGCCCAACCTCCACTAATAACTCAAGGCTTGTTTGGTACACTATATAAAACATAATAAAATAAGTTAATACAATATGCAATGAAATTATCCACTATTTGATGGGAGGAATATATTGTATAAGTTTATTCATTAAACCTTCCTTATACATTAAAATAACAAATCACTTAATCAAGTATAAGGATGTAGGATAAGGCCTAATTAGCTTTTCATGCATAAGATTTATTTTTATTTAATTAAATAATAATAAATACTATAATAAATAAAATAATAAATATTTTAAATTAATTATAATTAAATTAAATAAATGATAATAAATAAATGAATAATATATTTAATAATAAATAAATATTAAATAAATAAAACTAATATTTAATATAAAAATAAATTATAAATCTCGTAAAACATATAAATAAATAAAAGGTGATATATGAAAGTAAGGATTAATAATAAAATATTATAATTCAGAATTTATTATTAAATTATATTTAAATAATTAATAAAAAATATTATCTTATTTTTATTTAATATTTATATATATAGATAGAATTATATGCAAACAAATGATATCATTATACAATATAGAATATCTTATACAATGACATACCAAATATTATATGATATTGAAAATTTATCAGACCTTATTGTTAGCTTCAAATCCCTTCAAAAACCTCTAAAGATTGTGTTTTGAATGACAACAAAATAAATTTTATTAAAATATTTTGAAGAATGAACTAATAGTTTACATGAGTTTTTATAGTTCTTAATAGGAACATTTTCGTAAACATACTAGTTCAAGCAAAAAGTTATTTTTCACAATATCATGTTTCAACATGATTTTAATATCATTCAAATAGATTTAGAACCTTAAAGATATGAAAAATAGTTCTATAGAATGAACCTGTGTATGTTGGATACATGAGAAAGGAATTTCAAGATCAGAAACTAAATCCAGATCTTCAGGAAATATTACACAAATTTAGAAAGTGCCATTCAATAAAGAAATCTATCTTTTCTTGAAGAAAGTCGTGATTACAATCTTCAATCTCGATGAGAAGTTTCCTATCAAGCTCAGGTCGAAGAAATGAAGACCAACAAGAAGATCAGAAACTGAGAGAACACATCAAAAATCACTCATTGTCAGAAACCATGCATTTTGCAAAAAATAAGGGAAATTTCAAATTAAGTCAACATCCAAAAAGGGCTGATAGTGACATGTTACTTTTTCACTTGGTCAATCATACCATCTTTTAGAAGATAGAATTCAGAAACTATGGTTAGAAAGTAAAAAGTAGTTTTTGAAGTTTCACTCAGAAATCATATTTGACAATAGTCTCTGCGCCTGCAAAAGTAGCTCTGACACACCTAAGCTAGTTTTCTAGTGGCTTTCCCAGGACTCAAAAACCAGATCTACATGTGTCAAGAAGAAGTAAGATCAAGAGGCAACAATCTGATTTGAAGATCAAGTATAAAAAGATGTCATGTGTATACAACTCAAGACCAGATGATGAAAGACTTTTGAAAAGATTGTCAAAATGCGAATCCCTCTTCCTTTGTAAAGTATGTTACTTCTTGTAACCAATTTCTTCTTCTGTAAAAATCTTCTTTCTAAGTTCTCATTAGATAACATCTTCTTCTTAAGAAGAATTGTTAGAAAGAAATCACTCAAGTTTTTCAGGCCATACACTATTCTATTCTTAAAAAAACTTGAGTGTTCAGTTGTTGGAGAGAACCAACTTTAAACAAAATCATTGTACCCTAATTTGTTAGTGATCATTATGACGTTAACTTGGAAATGCTAGTGAAAGACTATTTCAAAGTGACAGTAAATTGGAACTACTGATCATGGGAATAGCTTGAGAAGGCTATACAAAGGCTATCATTCTTTCTCTGGGTTGTTGAAAGGGATTTAGTGAAACTCAATAGGTTGCTGAGAACTGGATATAGGCAGGGTTGGCTGAACCAATATAAAAATTATTGTGTAGTATCTCTCTATCTCTCTGTATCTCCTTTATATTCTGCATTAGAGATTTTACTTTTATATACACTTCTGAAAATTGTTTTTAAACTGCTTCTAAGTTTTCACTTAGTTTAGAAAGTTACTTTCTGAACTACACTAACAAAGTTTTTTCCGTTACCTACAAGTGTAAACTGGGTAGATCTTGTTTAAGTTTTTTAGAAACTAAAAGAAGGTAAAATACGATTCAACCCTCCCTTCTCATGCTATCTTCAACTTACATAGAGATGGCAAAAGAAATAAGGTACTTACAAATTTTGAAAATGGTTTTCAATATATTGAAAGGGTATTACAAAGAAACAAATGTTGAAATAGTGTCTTTAAAATTATAAAGATGTGAGCACACTTAAGCTTCCGCTGAAACTCTCGATGCCCCACAACTTCCTTCTTGTAACTATTTAAAGAAGACAGTGTCTTGATCCATTCATTATTGAGGGGTGAGTTGTCTATTACATTATTGAGCATCTTCAACAGTGTTTTACTTTAATAATTTCTTTGTAGAAACTTCAATAAAGTAGAGCATTATTTGGTCTCCTTTATTAAAGTTATTGGTTATATTTTATCAAAGTAGTGGTAATAGAGTGTTGACAGAGTCTTCTTTTCCTGTCAGTACAAACCTTATATTGACACGTCGCATAAACCTATGCTGATCTCTATTGTCATATTGTATCACTTGGTGGAGCATAGCATCTATCTGAAAGTGAACCGAATAGATTTGGTGGAATCTTGAACAAGACAAGCAATTTTCTTTTGGAAGAAAAGTTACTCATTTTTTGGGAAGTCAATGCCAGAGAATTCATTCTCATTCAATGGAGTAAAACTTCCTGAGGGCCCTACTTTGTCTTCTTCTTGCTTAATAGTTTGTCCACTTTTGTTCATGGCTTCATTAAGCCTCTTGAGGAATTCTTGATGAAAGCTAGTAGCGACTTATTCAGCCATTATTTGGAACTTTTCTGTAAAAAACTGAGAATCTTTTTCTTCCATTTGAACAATCTTCATATGTCTTGGGTTTTGTTGAAACCAGTCATAAAGCTTTTCTTTGGTATCATATTTCATGTCATATTTTTTCCACCATTTTGATTGTATTGAGTGGGATAACCACTTGAGTTTAAACTTAGCACCTTCTTTGAGGGCATAAGTGTAATACAGAGATTACTCAAACAACTGCAAAAATGGCTAAAATGGATAAATTTCTTGATCCTACTGGAAAGGTAGTAAGATCCTTAAATTCTTGAACTATGGGTATCAAGGCTTCTGGAAATATATCCAGATGTTGTCCAAAAAATTGAAACCAATTGACGGACCATTTTGGAAACTTAAGTGGTATCTTTCTATTGAACCATACCAACCAGGAGTGTGAAAATGTCTTAGATACAATATATATATATATATAAACTTGGAGAATTGTTGCATAATATAAAACATATGATAAATAAAGAGACGTGAAATTGAATAAAGTAATTCTGTTGTTTGAGAAGTAGTTTGCTCTACAATATTAAAACAGTACAAACTATGAAAGTGTTTTCCATCTTCAATATTGCTCCCTTTTATAGACATTCTCTAAACCATAGAAGCCTAGTGATTTTTTCCATTGTTGAATGCAACATATAGAATGTAAGTAGGCCTTAGGAGGAATCTTGAGTCAATAATGAATTGTATCTGGTAGAATCTTGTAATAGCATTCTTCTTATACGAGTCTTTCCATGTTTGCCCTTCAAAACAGTTAAGGGTTATCTTGACTATATAGGTAAACTCCATTCTCTTGAAATTTTGTCAACTTCCTCTTGTTTTTTTTTTCAAATTATTGAGTATGAAATTGATTCGATGGTGAAAAGGTTCTTTATAGTCTTAAGTAAGCTGTGCAATCCTTTTTTGAATAGAAAGCCATTATTCATTTTTTTGAAAAGTCAATTCCAAAATAGAGGTCTGAAACCCCCATCCTATTTCGTCATCTTCTTGCTTTATTGTTAGGCCACTTTTGTTCATGGTTTCATGGAGTTGTTTAAGAAACTCTTGTTAAGAACAAGTGGCTGCTAACTCTACCATGATCTGGGATTTGTCACTTAAGAACTCTTATCCTTTTCTTTTCTTTGAACATTTTTTTTAAAAATTTTGGATCATGTCTGGAACCAATCTTGAAGTCTCCTATCAGAACATATTGATCTTGATAACTTGTGTTCAATTTTATCATCTTCTAGAACAACATAAGTATAATCCAAATAATTATCCAACTTACTCCAAAGATGGCAAAGAACAATAAATATTTTTATCTGATGGGAAAAGTGGTGCTAACAAACCATTTTGGAAATTTGAAAGAAATTATTCTTTTGAACCATATAAACCATGAATGAGAAAAAGGTTTTGGTTGATGTATTGATTCGGCCTATTTTGAGGGGAAAAGGATGTTAAGAATCTTAATTTGGGAAAATGGAACTTTGTGATCATCATCACTTTCATGGGTGAGTTCTATTGAATTAATATCTATTAAGATAAATTCATAAAGGATTCTGGTTTTGAAGGGATATGCTGGAAGAAGTTCAAAATCTTAAGAGACAATATTTTGCAAAGTTTATCTTGGGGATTCTTGGAGCCATTCATCTTCTAAACATACAGTAATAGCATCAGGATTTTTCTACATATGGAAACTTTTGTGTATTTATAGGTGTTTGGTCTGGTAGCTATAGTAGTGGGTGCATTAGGCATTATTGAAACTGGTCTGGCATTTTAGTTGGAAGGGGATAAAGTTGTAGCTTATTGATGGGCTAAAAGTTTGAACTTGTTTTGAGTAGAAAGTAGGGTGGATAGTCATATTGAACTCAAAGGAGAATATTGAACTATAGGAAAATGCTTTGAAGAATTGTATTGAACAAGTTGCTTTTTTTGAACTATTTGATGATCCATCTATTGAAGGAATCCTATATTGATCTTTAGTCATTTTATTTTCTTTACACATGATGACCTTCTATGTAAAAATTCTCTAGTGCAAAAATCTGGAAGAGATTTATGCTTTCCATCTATATGTTGAATTTCAAAATCACAAGAAGAAAGTAAAGACTGCTATCTGGCCAAATATGTTTGCAAACCAAACTTTTAACGTCATTTTCTTAATAGGTTTTGTAGCTTTGAAATCAGTTCTAAGTAAAAAACTTTTTGTAAATAAATTGTCTTGAAATTTCGTAATATATAAAACTATTGAAAGGACTTCCTTTTAATAGTATTATATTTCTCTTGAGGACTAGTCCAACTTCTTGAATGATACCTAACTGTTTGTTCTTTGTTGAATCTTAAGTTAACTTGCTTTAAAACTCCTATATATCCTCAATCTGAGGCATTAGTCTTTACTATCATAAAGGCATCTAGATCAAATATTCCTAAACATGGGAGTTTTTTAACCATTTCTTTTAAACTTTTGACCTAACTAGTCATTTCTTTATTCCATGATGGATAGTTTTTTCTTAATCTCCTATATAAAGGCTTACATATTAATCTAAGATTTGGAGTGAAGTTTTTAATATATCCTAAAAGTCTTTGTAATTGATTTGCCAATAGAATCTATTGTTCGACTAATAGGAGTTATTGTCCCTTGATGTATTTCAAATCCTAGAAAGCAAACTTTAGGTTGAAATAACTTCATTTTTCTAGTTGAAACTACTAACCCATTTTCTTTGATAATATTAAAAAATCTTTTTGCATGTTCAAAGTGTTGATTTATTGTTTTTGAAAATACTACGACATCATCCAAGTATACTAATGTAAAGTCTGTAAAAGGATTAAAAATATCATTCAAAATATTTTGAATTAACTTGAGGCATTTTTATTAGTAACATTCAATTTATATGCCCTAAAGGTACAACAATTGCAGTTTCGTATTAATCTTTTTCTTCTAATTGTATTTGGTAATATCCTGATTTCTTATCAAATTTTGAAAAGATTATGGTCTTATTTATTCTTCCAATTAAATCTCTTTTGTTAGGAATTCAATATTTTATCCATTTTAAAACTTTATTCAATGACTTATATTGTTACTAATAATGGAGCTCCTCTTTTGAGTTTTGAGGCATTCATAACATAAAAGCCTACACAACTCTAAGGAGATTTACTAGGTCTTATTAATCCTTTATCAAGATATTCTTGAATCTCTTGCTTATAGTAATTTAAATGTTTTTGATTCATTTGAACGAGTCTTGCTTTTGTTGGTATGTCTTTTTCATTAAATTCTTCATACGGTAAGCTTATAAATGTGTTGTTTTTCTGTTCCAAAAAGTATTGAGATGTTTTGCACATATCTTTTTTAAATTTCTGTTGAAGAGCTTTTATCCTATTCTGAATATTTTTATTATTGATTTGTTCTTCAATATTTTTATATTTTATTTGTTCAATCCTTAACAGTCAATCTTAGCCTATCTTGAATCATATTTAATTCTTTTATTTGGGGGTTTTATTAAACTCAAGCATAACCTCATTCCACCATTTTTTTTTCGTCAAAAACCCATCCATTGTTACTGTAAAAGGATATAATGGAACAACTAATGGGGTTCCCAAAATAACCATCTCTTGCATATTTTTTTTTATTAATAAGAAAGACATTGTATAACATTTTATTTTTACAAATACTTGCTTTTGATAATTTATATTTAACTTGTAGTTTTCAAGCTTCTATCCCAGCTAATGATTCTAATGTTTTTTAATAATATTTTATAGGTATTAATCCTTCTTAAATGTAACTGAAATCTATTCCAGAATCTGTTAAAGCTATCAACTCATACCTTTCATTTTGTATTATCAATTCTATTTTGCAATGCCATTGATGTATTAATACTTGAGACATCAAATTTATGCAAGAGTCTATAGGTTCTTCTTCTCTTTTGTATGTTGAAAACGATTGTACTATATTTTCTGATCTGTTATGAGTTTTTCATATCATTTCTCCTTTTAATTCTAAATATTTTATTTCTAAATCAAAGTCATTTTGTTTTAACTAGGATATTTCTTGTTTTAGTGTTTTAATCTCATTTTGTAAATCTACTAGAGTGACTTGTGCTTGTGAATCATTGTACCTTTATAAGATATCTTTCAATTATGTTTTAGGAGCATTATCTTTATATTTTCTTTCTTCATCTAAAAGATTTTTTAATTATTGTAAAAATTCTTATTTTATTTTTGTGTCTTCCATTTTGTCAATTATTCCAATTAAAGTATTTGCTTGGCTTTTGGTTACTACATTTATTGTTTTTTAACATTTTGAGCAATCACATAATCCTGACCCATTACATTCTTATGATTTTGAAATAGATTAAGTATTGGATGAATTTTCTTCTAAAATTTCTAAATTAGATTCATTTTCAGAATCAGAGGCGTCATATTAATCGTTTATTGATATATTTATCAATCCCTATTTTAAATTGATCACAGGTATTTACATTATTGACCTTTTCTTTAACTTTTCAATTTCTTGCATAATGACAATATCTTCCGAACTTATAACATTTTCGCCTAAACCATTGTTTTGTGTTTTTGTTTATATCTATATTTTGTTTTTGAATAAGGAGCTTCTGAGTATTTTTAATAGATTTATTTCTCCTATAAGGTCTCTTATAGGCTGTTATTGGTGATTTTTCAGTTTTCTTTATTCTTTGCTAAGAGCTTTGATCCCTTCTATCCCAAATTGATCACAAAATGAACATAATTCTTTTATATTTATTTGTGCTTCATGTCTTAATTTATTTTGTAATTTGTAGTCCTTACATACATGAATTCATGTTTCAATTATATAACTATGTATTTGTCCAAAGGTTAATTGATCGTAGGGAAGTATTCCATTGCATTGTTGAGTTATGTTAACTTTTACCTTTTCTCCTAATAATTTTGGTGATCCTACAATTTTTTTTCCAGTAACAAGTTGCTCCATCTACTTGTAAAAAGAGTTCTGATATAAATATACTTTATACCATCTATAATCAAACATAGTTGGACAATGTGAATTTATCAATTGATCTGCAGAATGTTGTCGCAGTCTGCAGTTTTCTGGGATTTCCTATAATGTGTTTTATTATTATAATAAAATTTTTTTTGCATCTTGTTCTACTTGTCCTAGTGTTGATTATATTTTTATAGTTTCAAACATTGTATTTTTCTCATTTTTGGATAAGATGTTATCTCACCATCCTTTTAATTGTCTTGTGTATCTTGTTGATAACATGGAGGCAATCTTTTTTATATAAATTTCCTTTTATTTTAAAAGAAAATATTGCCATAATCTTTCATTGAACTTTTCTAGAATTAATTGTTCACTTAATCCATCAATATTCTATTGTACAATAGATTCAGATTCTCCTGAATAAGAGCCATTTGCCTGCTATTGTCTTTCTTCGTATTGAACATTAGCTAGATAAGGTCTGAGACGATAAGTTCTTGTTTTAGGATAATTTTTAAAATAATTTATTTTATTTGGTCCTAATATTTCTTGAAAATCTTCTTCAAGTTCTTCTATATGTTCTAAAGTATTTGTAATTAATGAACTTTTATCTTTTGGTATTATCATTAAATTTTCTAATCATTTTCTCAAATCTTCTATAGCTAGTTCAGTTATTGATTCAAGTTTTGCAGTCATTTATTTTTTCTTTAGGAACATTTATGAACTTATGTTTTGGTCCTTATGGATCAATTTGAAATTCTTTATGAGAATTTATTGTTGATTTTGAAGTAGAAGGTATATATGTCTTTGGTATGTTTTGGTTTTCCACTCTATCTGACTATTGAGATATGGTATGTAGTGTTTGATTAGTATAATCAAGTTGCTCATGAACCTTTTGAAATTCTTTATTTTCTTAATTTATTTTAAAAGATGTTGCATCTACTTCTAATACACTATTTATTATTATTATTTTTTGAGTTGACGGAAAGTGTGTTGAGGTCATATTAGTTCCTTCAAAAGTTTTCCAATTTTTTATAATTTTAGAATTAGTTTGTACTTTGTGTGAAGATATAAAAATGTTATCAACTTTATTATTGACAAAAAAGAATTCTTCAAATCAGTTGAAGAAATACATATTAATTCTATATTGTTGCAAGAAAGCATAAACTTCTTATAAATATTTTGAAGTTCCTTCTTTGTTGAAAGTATTAAAATACCTTTTTCGTTTTTCTTCATTATGAGGTGATTCAAATTCTTTTCTTATCCAAGATTTATCTATCTTAAAAGAGGGTAAATCCTCTTATATAGTATTGATTACTTGTGATCTTGTAGGAGAATATCTAAGGGATTCAAATATTTGAGATTCTTGATGAATGAATTTTGGAATATTAGGATTAAAATATGCCCCATGTTGATCCAAGCTAAAGATAGATCTATTATCTGCAGAGTGTCCAATCATTCGTTCATATATTTTTAATTTTTCTTTTGTTCTAGATGATTCTGACATAGACCTTGACCTTTTCATCTTAAGAGAAATATTTTCATCTTCATCTTGAATTATTGTTCTATTTTAGTGGTTTGTACTCTTTTTTAAGATATTACGGCTTTTGAATTCCAATCTTCTGACATTCTTGCTAAAGCTTGTGCATGTCTTAATCTATTAGGAATTGTTAAACTTGCTTTCTTTGGATTTGTTTCTAAAACCACTATTTCATTTTTTGGAGAGGACCTTAATGCCTTAAAATTGTAATCTATTTTTGACATTTTGTAATGTACTCTGTATATTACATCCAAATGCGTTACTCGAGGGTTGTAGTATTTCATGGGTTCTAATATTTAATTCTATTGTAGTTTTTTTAAGGATTGTTCCATAAATCCATTAAATAATTTGAATAACAATTAAAGATGGAAGGACCATGATAAATATTTGATTCAAGAACAACTAATATTTGATCATCAAACTGTTTTAATCTTATGTCTCTTAATATTGCAACTATTGGGGTACTTTTTCCTAACCTTATTAGAGGTTTATTGTAACATATATTAATCCTAGGTGAATATAATGATATCCATCATGGATGTGTTTATCTATTAGATTTTCATTTAAAAGCCTTATCATAGTGTAAGTATCTTCTATTGATTGTGTAGATTCTATGCAACAAATATCTTATTTAGTGTTAAAGTTCAGAGTATTTATTATTTTGTAAATTTATGTATATTTTACTTTGGGTATTGACCAATTTTGTAACTTATTTTCTTTATTTTTGATAGTTATCTTGATCTTGACTAGGTCCAACTGAGGTTGAAGAAGAAGGATTTTGCGGATGAGTTTTTATTATTTCCTTACCTCTAACAAAGTTACCGGGTGTTTTTACTAATTAGGTCATTACTATGTTCTCAAAGTTAATTTTACTAACTTTTAACTTTATTCTAGACATTCTAACATGAACATCTATCAAGGGAAGACCCTATAACTACATGAACACCTTAGATACTAGTAAAAAATGAAAAGAAACAAGCAAATACTCTTAGATAGTAGAACACTTATAGGCTCTCATACTAGAGGGGATAAACTTAGAGAGTTGTTGTATAATATAAAACGTATAACAAATAAAGAGACATGAAATTGAATAAAGTACTGTAATGTGAGAAATATATAGAACTTATAAGTATTAAGAAAGTTGCTCCTAAATATTAAAAAAGTACACCAACATATTGAAAGAGTGTAGACTACGAAAGTGCTTACAAGATTTTAAAGAAACAAAGATTTTCAGCACCGAAAACTTCTGATACATCCCATCTTAAGTATTGCTTCCTTTTATAGACATTATTGAAATTGTAAAAGCCCAGTGATTCTTTGCATTATTGAATGCACCACAACCCTTGCTAACTCCCCCATAACTTCATTCATGAACAATAGTCTAAAACTATTTTACACTGTAAATACATCACAACTAAACTCTTTACTTATAACCACCCTCGTACATTTTCCAAAATGGAAATTAAAAGAACCTTGCTAGGAATATTATTACATTATATATGGATCATCAGCGTTGGAGAACCATCGTTACTAGTCAGCCAAAGTCCATCGCCTATTTGGAAGTCATGGACCACAAAATGAATACATTTTTGGCCACGTGAATAAGAATATCTCAAATCAATAAACTCGGTGACAAGAAAAAGATATCAACAAAGTTGTAAGGAGGAGATATGCTCCAAAGTTCATTCCAATCAACAAAAAAATATGACACGTGGTTCATGCCATTCCAGCGAATATATGAAGCATAATAGACTAACAAACCTTAACTCAACAGGTGTCAACTTTAGAAGCAACATACAGCAAAACTCAAACGCGTACTATATCTGGCATTACATAAGAGCCTTATATGGATCTCCTAGCTTCTTGCTGCTAAAGGCTCCAAGGTATGGCAGTTTATAGTTTTCAAAATCAAGATTTATTATACTTTTCAGTCAATCAATCATAATTTTATTAGCTTATGAACGAAGCTGTATCATTAGAATGCACAACTGTGTGTATTTATAAATAGTTACGGACATAACAAAGTTTTTAGTACTTACATAGAATTATAAATCTAGAACGGGCTTAATCCACAAATTGTCTAGCAGTCACTAAATCTCGATCTTTAAGCTATTTGCTGAATTTTATCCGGCAATTATTTAAACTTTAAAGATAAATGAACTGGTCTCTATGTTCAGATTACAAAACAGAACGGCCCCTTTGGACTGATATCACAGTATTCTCTTCCTCATCTAGGAAGGAAGGACAAAATCAGGCAATTAAACTTGTAACAATAGCATTTTTTGTATCATGTTCTTCCATTTTTTTTTCCCTCTCAATGACCTTTTAAATATTATAAGCTGTTTAGAATGAGCAAGTGGCTAGTCCATATGTGTAACCTTGGAAAATTTATACAAGCATATGAAAATTTTCCCCTATATACAATTTATCACCTAAGAAAGCTATAAATGGAGTCAGGAGAAGAAATTACCACAAAAAATAAAAATAAAAAAAGAGTATGAATTGAGATCCCAACTCCCACAAAAAATGGCTAACACATACACTAACTGAAGCCTGATTAATGATAGGAGTTTGCAAAACCTGACATGCACCTCAAACTCGATAATCTATGGTTGTTACATTCCACGGTGCAGCATGCTTAACTAGCTGCCCTTGCTCATTGTACTGATCAAGGTTCTCACAAGGGACAGGAAATATGGTCCCTATTACCTGACCATGAACAAAGGCACATTGAAAGACATGCTTCTTCTTGGATGTTATCCCGATTGACATATCCTTGAAGGTTACATTTCTAACTAGAATCTCTTTGCTGCCTTCGATACGCACCGGGACTCGCACTGCATTGCCACGGACAGTGGTGAAGCTTATGTCTCTGAGAAGTGGAAGTGCTTTTGGGTCATATCCAGCATCAGGGTGTTGGTTGTAATCTGTCTTGATGACAATTCCAACCCGGCAATTCTCAAATGTTAGATTTTGATATGTTATTTGGGTGACATACCCACCTCTTCCTGGGGCTGTCTTGATCCTGATGGCACGCCTCGACTCCCATACAAGGATGTTCTCCACCGTGACATTGGATACCCCACCAGACATTTCACTGCCTATTGAGATGCCAGCACTGTTGCATTTCAGACAAAGAAAAGTCAAGCATTGTTTCATTTTTTGGCAAAGAAAAGTTAACCAGAATATTTTCCAATGGGTGAATGACACCGACTTTTCTCGAGGTCTAGTTAAATTCACCTCGACCCCTCCCCTCCATTACACGTCGAACAGTATGTTCTGAGGAGGTTAGTGTCGTTCAGAAAAAATACAAAGAGCCGAGGTGAATTTCATCTAATCTCGGAAGAGGTAAGTGTAATTCGCACTATTCCAATTGATGGAGAAGCCATCATAAGTGAAACAAAACGCTGGAGTTCCTTGAAGCATATTGACCTCAGCAAAGCATGTAATATATGTTGGCTACTTGGCTTCCATGAGTGAACTTGTGGTTGTCTCATTAACAAAAAGATGGGAAGGAAAAGACAGGCTTCAGGTCGTAATTATGCCAGTGATGTTGTTTAGAAATTGCAGAACAACTCTTATAGTCAACTATGGGATGGGATGCATGGTTGTGCTCGTCAGCGTCTATTGCCCCATATATACGAAAAGCATCACTCAGAGAAATGTGAGATACTATGGGGATGGACAAAAAAAAAAAAGAAAAATTTGCCTTCAAAACAGTATGCCAATTCAGGAAAAGTCAAATATGTATGATATGTTTCATAATGAGTAATCAAATTCTCTGAAGAACACAGAAAGAGCAATTCATTGATGTAGCCATAAATCAGAGAACAATAAGATGCTGAAAGGCATGAAAGTGCTGGAAGTACAAGTGGCTTGAGGTAGAGAGATTCACCTGACATTAGAACGAACGACAAGGTTTCGGATTACTATATTCCTTGAAGGCTTTCCATAAGCAATTCCATACTGATCCCAGCCACTTTTTATTGCAATGGCATCATCCCCCACGCTTATGTAACAGTCCTCTATCAACATATCCTCACAAGAATCTGTTCACATCACACAGACTGGAATAGTTAAAATAAAAATCTTCACACAACAAACTAATACAGATGACTATAACAACAATCTAAGACCTGTCCTACTTAGTGGAGTCATGGATCAAATAATGCCATAGTATATCATCGTCAAGACGTCAACCATATCAACAGTGAAACTAATTTAGAGGAATATTTCAGCAAAAGTAATCTAACAGGCCATCTCTCGGATTGGATCCAGAGAGCATTCCTGATAAAACTTTCTTATGATAAACGGATAGTGATCCAGATTATGAGAGGTCTATCTAGTTTATGAACAAAACAGATTAATTGCAGTATTGAGCTTCCAATATGCACTGTAACATAGGCAATATGATATTACTATGCCTACTTTCGGACTTCCTTTACATGTAGCTTCTTTATGTTAGTTTATTTCACAACCATCAAGATGAAGCTATCCTACCCCCATCACGAACATCTAGCAACTTATAGCTAGATATTGAACCAAATCAGAACATTACATATTGATATTAGGATATGAAATAAATTATAGTACGTTGACGAAGATACTTGCCAGGATCTATGCCATCTGTATTTGGAGCATGGTACAGTGGAGCCAATATTGTAAGGTTTTTTATTGTTACATTCTTGCAGTCAAATGGATGAAGTGTCCAAAAAGGAGAGTCACGCAAGGTAATATTAGTGATCACAATGTCACTAGACCACAAGATCTGAACCAGTGGCCCCCTTGTGTGGTTCAGAAGCTTCTGGAGATATTTTGTCCACCAAGATTGTCCCTGTCCATTTATGGTTCCGTTATGGCCTGTAAAATATGAAATATATAGAATCAGAGAAACTTAGATAGCATAGATATTAAGCATTGCACAAAGAAAAGTAGAACAGATCAGCACTGTGCTAGCCTATTTTGTTTATCCTGTTCATGGCTGATCCAAAGTAATTTGATACTACGTAAAGACCATTGTTATGAAGTGAAATCCTCGCCTGTTATTACGATATCACTAAGATTTTGACCATGTATCAAACTAGTATATCGAGGCCCAGGATGTTCCCTTCCATATCCATATGAAGGCAATGCAGGCATCAGTGGCCAATACTTCTCATCCTGTCAGTTATCACATAAGGTAACGAATATAATGGTAAGTACAAGTTTTAATTATGAGAGAGTTAAAAGAAAGCATAGAGATATGTCACAACTAACATAAAATGCAAGCAAGACAGACATAAGTGACTAGAACCAAAGGGATCAATGATAGAATGTAGCAAAATGCATAATCAAATAGATAACTAGAGTCCTCATGACAGTAAATTTATTTTGATCCAGACAATGCTCATGCAATTTTCAGATAGGGTGGTATTTACATGATACTCTCCTATTTATAATGTACATATACTTCAAAATAGTTGACATACTCATATTATATATATATTGAATACTATATTGATACTTTTAGATGCTCATAATTATATTTTATATTCTTTTAATTTGATTTATACTGTATTTACTTACAATAATCATGTCATACTGGATAGTTATATCAGTATCCGTGTGACATACCTCAGTGGCTCATGTCAGTTAACTTACAAAATGTAAAAGTAAAAATTCACGTTTCAAACAAGAAGCACAAAAAAGAAACTACCTCAATTCCAAGTATGACAGCGTCTTGAGCCAGAAAAAGAGTCATATGACTGGTGAGATTAAAGGGTGCTGTAAGCCAACGACCAGGTGGCACATTGAGCTGGGCACCACCCTTGTGTCCTAATTTGGAGATAGCAGAAACAGCCTTCTCAAAGGCCTTGGTGTTGAGGGTAACCCCATCACCAACCCCACCAAAATCCACCAAACTGAAAGCCACAGGCCTCAGCTTAGGCAGTGACGAACTCACAGGCTCACCGCCCAACACCAAGAAGCCACCAAGTGCACTCCTCTGCCACAAGAAAGCAGAAGCAAACGCAGCAACCCAAAGGAACGCAAAGAGGGTCTTGTGAGAGGCCAAGATTGGTGGAAACCAATGCTTCAAGTCCAAGTTATAGTGTTGGAACCACCCTTGTGTTGTTGAGTTCTCCTCCACCATCATTCAAAACCCAAAGCACAGAACACAACAAACAACAAACAACAGCAACCCTTTGACAAAAGAGTGGTTAAGAGTGAACTTGATTTGGCAGCTGGTTATGTGGGGTGCTTCAAAATCCTGTGTTCACTTCTGAACAAGAACATGTGTTTTTGGATTTCGGAGGGAACTGAGTATCAATGTTGTGGGAATTGGAAGTTGTGATGGTGAGAAAGGTTGTAGTCAAAGTTGGGTATGATGATGGAGTGTATTCTAAGGGAAGAACTGTGAGGTGAGGTGAGGTTGATGGGGAACTGAAAATGAAAGGAGTTTTCCTAGAGACAATGATGGAGCAACAGTGGGGGAAGGGGGAGGTCTAGTTGCAACCAAAACTGTGGATCTGAAGCAACTTGGTTTGCAATTTGGAATTTGATGACAATGGCTTACTTCACATGATCTTGTTCATGTTCCAAATTATACAGTGGCTTATGTTGGTTGGTGAGCTATATTTATAATGTAATATGATCAGCAAAATGAAAAGATTATTTGAGTTACAACCGAAGTAAACGCTGTGTGATATGCAAATTTTACAACTATTCTTACTCATGTTTGGTGAGATATATATCTAATCTAATGATAAGTAAAAAGAAAGATGATTGAGTTATAATTGCTTTGGTCGTCTGATCTCCTAAGTTTTACAATAACTCACTTTGTTTGGTAGGCTATATTTCTATGTCTAACATGATAAACTGAAAAAAAAGAAAAGGTTGCTCGATAAACCCATCATTTTCCAATTATTATTGAAGTACTCGGTTTTTTTGTGATCTTTTTCTTGTGTGTATCCTTTATTTCAAATGAATTATCTATTTCATATCGAAAATAACTGATTAATGACTCGAAGTAGTATCTTGTTTACAGTTTTGTTTCCTAGAATAATTACCCCTCTTTTTTTCGTGGGGTGATTGGTGTAATTTCATCCAAAATGAATCTTTATTGTTCTCTTGTTTACTATTTTGTTTTTCACACAATTATCAACTCCACTTCATTGCGGAGATTGGAGAAATATTCCTCCAAACAACTAATGAAAGCTTCTCCTGGGGGTTAGTTCATCAAATTTATTTGTGTCTTCTTCATATGAAATATCACTTATTTTATTTTGAAAGTCAAAGGCTCGACGTGAGGTAATCATTGGAACCACTCCTTGTTTTAATATGTTTATACACCATTAAGGAATAAATTTTATTTTGGGATAAAGTTAAGGAACAACTATATTGTTGTTACATGAAAGATCATAAAAAAAAATTTGTTTTATTATAAAAATTAGGGCAAATTACACCCATCTCTCCTGACATTTATCAAAATTTAATTCACATCTCTTCTAGTTATCCAACCTATACTTATCTCTCCTAATAACATCAATAATTAAACATTTTTATATATGTTGCCAAAAATGTCCTCATGCCCATCCCACCACCATCATCATCCCAAACCTCCTTGCACCTCCCATCCCCCTCCTCCAATTCCATCGCCATTATGCGTCAATTAAACAATTTGGGCCAGCTCTATTTGTCTCAAACACATTAATTTCTAGTGAAAGCTGAAATGTGTACAAATAGCGATGGTATATATATGCACAATAACAACATAATAAAACTGTGTAACCGAAGAAGAGACAGGACAAGGCGGAGACCTGAGGGTTTGGAGTGAAGAATTGAAAAGCCACAAAAGAATTTAAGTTAAAAAAATCAACCCAGCACCTAACGTCAACCCACATGCCACAACACCACAACTTAGGTTACACAACTTACTAATATCTTGCTGTTATGGGAGGTAGTGATGGAATTGGAAGGGTGATGGGAGGGGGAGGGGGAGGGGGGGTTTGGGATGATGATGATGATGGTAGGAGTGGGGTAGTTTCGGTAACTCATATAAAATTGTTTAATTGTTGATGGCATCAAGGAAGGAGTGTCGGTTGAAGAACTATAAGGAAGACAAATTGAATTTTGAAAAACCTCATGAGAGGAAGGTGTAATTACCTTAAAAATTATCCCTAAAAACTATTGTTGCATGAAAGAATTATCACTAAAATGTCAAATAAGAGATCTGCTAACAACCCCTTATTTGGGGGTATACTGTTAATAACTTCAGAAACTTAGGAATGTTGATAAACATGTTCCAAAACATCGAAAAATAAAAAAGAGTATATTGTGAAAATTGCTCTAAAATATTGAATGAAAGGGAATACCAAAATTTTAAATGATAGAGTATAAAATAGAGTGAATAACTCATATAGTCTCTCAAGAAAATTTTACAAGACTATTTAGTCCTTTTAAAAATAAAATTAAACCCGCAATTCCTCAAGATTTTGATAATAAGACATTAGTCCCTCTGTATATGTATATAGTTGATTCATTAAACACTAATAGAATTGTACGTTGACCTGCTATAACATGATGTTAAGTGATGTATATATGATTTAAAGTGATATAGAGTTTAAAATAACTCATTTTGGTGGTTGCAATTCACAAAATGAGTCATTTAAATCTTTATGATAAGTCATAAAATGATTTATTTTGTGTAATTTTAGACACTAAAATAAGTATACTATATTTCAAAATAGCTTCATTTAACTTGTTTCTAATATTTTAATGGCACGTCTCATTGTATTATGCTACATGTGTAAGACTACTAATGAAAAATTAACAAGGGGACTAATGTGTTTATCATTTTAAATTTTGAGAGATCACGAGATTAATTTTTTATTAAAGGACTAAATAATTTGATGAAAAAATTTTAAGGGATCAAATAGGATATTCACTCGTATAAAATATGAAAGTATTAGAAGTGTTTTTCAAAGTAAACAAACAAACGGCAAAACTCTCGATGTCTTCCTCTTGCAATCTCAAACCCATTTATAAAAATGTGATGCATTATTGGTGGCAAGGCATTGCAGAGAATTATGGGGAATCTTGAACAAGAGTGCACTTTTCATGATTTTCAACTTTGAATATTAAGGTTTTCATTGTATGTCTTCATTATTCTACACAGAAATCTTGATCTTGTGGTATTGTGGCATTATTTAAGTTCAATTTTTAGGTTTCTCATATTGTGGGGGGTGCTATGTAAATACAATTTCTGTATAACCAACCACTCACGCAGTAAGGATGGCAGCTTTTTACATGAATTGGAATATGAACTGCAAATCAAACGTCCCTATTGTGGTTAGAGATGGCAATGGGGCGGGGCATGTGCAGGAACTACTCTATCGATCCTTGCCCTGAGGATTCAACTTGTTCCCCGATCTCTGCAGCGAGGAGAAATTTCCCCCATGTCCGACCCCAACCCTCCCATCGGAGATCCACGGGGACCCCGAATGCTGTGCATACTCTTTGAGTGATTCAAAAACTAAAACAAGGTGACATTTTAACAACAGCCATAAAAGCTCTATTCAGCAAAAATGGAGGAGTAACCATAATCAAATAGCAAGCCAACAACAACCATAACAAATTAAGGTCTGTTTTTTAGCAGAAATTAGAGGGAGCAACAACTAAGGCTGGGCTGAAGATCTAACATCGAGAAAAGAGGGACGCGGTGGCTGAGGGAGATGGTCTCCTGGTGGTACGACGCAATGCATGACCGGTTTTGTTGCTTCCGGTGCTTTCCTACGACGGCAGTCATCAAAGGAGAAAAGGGTGGCAGTTGCGTGGTCATTGATAAGTGGCTATGATATGCGTGGAGCGGTCTAGTTAGGACAGAGAGAGTAAAATCAAAGGGTGGGCTGGGGCCATTGTAATTTAGGATAACTCAAGAGAGAAGGGATAGGAGTTAGATGGGTTAAAGGTAGTATGTGTGGTGTGTGTTGTTGTACAGTACAAATAGTGTTCGGTAAGGTTATGGGAAAGCTATCTTTCATTTCTATTAAAAAAATGCAGTAATAAAATTAAATAGATTAGAAAATACTGAAATAGCCTCCTTGACATATATTATTATATACTATCATCTAAGGGACTAATATGTCATTTGGCTCGAGGTAACCGCAAGACAAGAGTATAGTCCCCGTCCCTGTCCCCATTTTCCTTGCGAGGGGACTTTTATCTCTATTCCTATCCTCGTCAGGAAAAATTCCTTGAAAACTGGGATTTGAACGTGGGGTCCCCGCCGATATTGGTAAATGTGGTTTCTTATTGCCATCCTTAATTGTGGTACCATAAAGCATAATCTCCTAGGACTATGGATGCAAAAATACTATTACAACATCTATCAATTCTATCATCATTAGATATGATGGTGACCCTAACTTTCTCTATTTATCTGTCACATTCAATGATGATGGAATGAGTGTCCTAATTGGACACTCACTTTTTGGTGTTAGAATAACAATGGCCTTATGGATGTGGCGAGTTCCTAGCTTTAGTACAGTAAATCCCTCTCAAACTCTAGTATTGGCTGTATTGCCTTATTCTCAAATCTCAATTAACGCACCTATATTGATCCCCTAATCCTAAATTCATCACGAACAGGATTTACATATATCAGCAACACATATATGTCATGACACAAAATTAGTTCACCAACATTACTAACCTGCAAAGCGCACGTAATAATCTCTGAAACAATTTCGTACATATGTGTGTGTGTGTATTTGGTCAACAGTTACAATATATTTGACTTCAGCAAATGAATTGGTTCATCAAATATCCGTAACTTAATTTTCTTTTTGAGAAATGATAGAACATCCTCAACCAAATATGGCGAATTTTTCTTTTGGGACAGAACATAGTCAATTTCATATTGGGCTTTCTTCTTCTTCTTTTTTTTTTTTTTTCTGTATTGATCTTTTTGCTGAGAAATTAGAGTTTGAGAAGTAATGAATTTCCCGGGGCTTAATTCATATACCCGGGCCAAATCTGAACACCTATTTTATTTATAGTAATGTTATTTTAATACTAAAAAATAAGTGTCTAAATAAGACATTCATTTTATTATTATTATTATTATTAAATGTGATAGATACATAAAAATAATGAAAACAACCATTATATTCAATGGGACGAAGTGGGTGTCCCACACTGACCTATACTTTTAGGTATTAAAACAACAATTTTGTTATTACTCTTGATTTTAGCTTTTAGAAACCGTGAGGTCCCATATCCAAGGCACGTGTCAATTTCAAATGTGATTGGCCATTCGTTGCACATTTTCGTTCCAAGCAAATACCACATGTTATGTTATCCATCAACGATCATCATCCAGATAGAGCAGAGCAGATAAAGTGAGATTATTGAGTCAGAAAATTGAGACGGCACCTTTGCTCCATTCCAACTAAGACATTTCTGCCACTCCATCTTTAACCTTTCTCTGATTAATTCATGGCTTTAGCCATTTCCTCCACTGCATTGTCAAGTCTTCCAAACAGGTCCTTATCCTTTCTAATTAGCTCAATCACTAATAGCATAAGTTTATTCATTCTCATTCTTCAGTGCTTCTTAAACTGATACTTTCTGTATGGATGCAGAGAAATACGTCAAAACATTTTTCATGAAAGAGCAACCACATGTTTGCCAAGAAGAACCCTTACAAATGCAACAAAAGGAGTGTCAAGCGTGTGTGAGCCACTTCCTCCAGATAGGCCACTGTGGTTCCCTGGCAGTTCACCTCCTGAGTGGCTTGATGGCAGGTAACTAGTTTTATGCTTCCTAGACAAAATTTGTCAGAACAAAATGTTCAAGGCCAACAGGCCTTAACTCACTTAATTGACTTTATGCTGATATATCAACATGATTTGGGTTTAATTATTAGGTTTCTGTTATTGGTAATGAATTTTAACTTGTAACTTTTTGAGGATTGAATGAGCTCAAAGACACATCTTGATTGGACTAGAGACCTAGCTTTACTGCAAAAATAAATAAAAAGAAAGGAAATGTTCAAGCTCAACTATTTTTGTGTGAATTTTGTTATGGAAAAACAGACTTTAATTTAAGTTTCATAAAGAAAAAATGGTGTAAGGATACAAAAGTGAGAGTACCAATGGCTCTTGCTTACAACAAAATGCGAGATCCAATTTATGAAACAATATGGCATAATTGCTTAATTTTCTGCCTATTAATTGCAGTCTTCCTGGGGATTTTGGCTTTGACCCTCTTGGATTAGGTATGTCAGACTTATGTTTCTTTTATCATATAAAGAGGAGCTATTGTCACTCTTATTTATCTATTGTCACTCTCTTTTTAATAATTTTAATTTGGTATTTCACAATTATCCTTAAATAAAGATTATGTTATATCATTGTTTATCATATCTCCTACATTTCAAATAATAGTAATCAATATTAGGTATAAAACTAACTATTCTTAATTTAAAAAATAAAATAAATAATATATTAGGCTTTTTTTTCTACAAATTAAAATGAAGTATTTAACGGTATATAGAATCCTGTCAGACACTTTTGTTTTAGTATAGTATCTTTTTCTGACACACTTTTTCTATAGTCATTTACTTCTCTATCCTAGTCTTAGAAACTCATTTTCATTTTTGAGTGTTAACACATTTCTTTCTTTTACCATCAAGTAATTAAGGCTATTTCTCCTTGTTGTGCTTGTTATACAAAATGCCTTAAATACGTTACAAACAGCCAAAAAAAAAAAAAGTATAATAAGCAAACCATTATTTTCTTAGCAACAAAAAAAAACTTAATCTTAGCAAAGCTCGAATTGAACAAGGCTGACTTCCATAATAGCTAAATGACAATTAATCTGGTGTTGAATTTTTATGCATACGTATTATTACTTTTTATTTTAAAATGTTAAAACATAAGCAATGTATTAATATAAAAAGAAAGAAAAGTAAAATATGATTCTTCAAAGCAATTTTTACGTTTCTTTTACTCAAATAAGTGACAAGCACATTTTTTTATTCAACTTTTGATCTTGTTAAATTTGAGAAAATCAAACAAGTAATAAATTGCTCATACAGCTTTGGACGACTTTCAAAAAAAAAAAACCATCAATGAACCAAATAAAAGAACTTGAAAAGAAGTTTTTCTTGTTTAGTAATTTGCACCAAACAGAGAAATAAACATTTTAAGCTTGAATATCACACTCATCTGATCTTATGTACATAAGAAATGCAATCTCAAAATTTAAAACAAAAATTCTTTGAAAATCAAACACACCTCTTGTTTTGCTTATTCCATTTTAAAACTGGTAAATTGAAAATAGTTAATTTTTATATTTAATATTAATTAGCATAATTTTATAACATAATTTGAAACGTGAGAATAATAACGGACAAAAATATAACACTAGTCTTAATTAAGGGTAATTTTGAAATACTAGAATAAAGCCACTAGAAAAGAAGTCATAATAGACAAATAGAAGTGACAATAGTCCTTCCCTACAATTGTGTACCGTACTTCAAAATGATTCAGTTAATGCCTTAATGGGGTTGTAGTTTTGCTAATAACCAGTTAACCTGTGTCATTTTCCTCAGGGTCTGATCCAGAGTTGCTTAAATGGTTTGCTCAAGCGGAGCTAATGCATGCCAGATGGGCGATGCTTGGGGTGTCAGGAATTCTCATTCCAGAATTGCTTGAGAAGATTGGTTATGTTGAGAACTTCTCTTGGTATGATGCTGGTTCCAGAGAGTACTTTGCAGACCCCACAACCTTGTTCATTGTGCAGTTGGCACTGATGGGTTGGGTGGAGGGTAGAAGATGGGCTGATATGATCAACCCAGGGAGTGTTGACATTGAGCCCAAATTACCACATAAGACTAACCCAAAGGCAGATGTTGGTTACCCTGGTGGGTTGTGGTTTGACCCCATGATGTGGGGGAGAGGGTCACCTGAGCCAGTGATGGTGTTAAGGACCAAGGAGATCAAGAATGGTAGGCTTGCAATGCTGGCCTTTGTTGGATTCTGGTTCCAAGCCATTTATACAGGGGAAGGCCCCATTGAAAACTTGATGGCGCACATTGCAGATCCCGGTCATTGCAACATTTTCTCGGTAATGTTACTGTTTTTCAGTTCAATGTACTATCATGCAGATTATCACACAGGTTATATGGATGATGATGGTGAAATGGTGCTGACAAAATATTCGCATATGCAGGCATTCACGTCGCATTAGTGCTATTGTTTGAAAAAATATGCATCCGGAATGAGCATGCGTAGTGCTGCAACAACAATATCCAAGATTTACTGCTACAGACTTGTACTGTGTTTCCTTATCTGAGCTTTACAATTGACACAAGGCTTTTTATTCTGTTTTTTTTTTTCACAAAATGAGAGCCTGAAATTAAACCATTGATTCTTTTGTTTTCCTGTAAAGTTTAAACTGGGAATTGATGTTTCATGTATGCTATGGATCATTTCCCTTTTGATCAGTCAAACGTAATGAAGTCAAAGGGTACATCAAGTCGCGCGCCAAAGCTCACCGATTCTCCCATATAGCTTGAAAATTGAAAGGATAAATTCTGAGAATCACCTACACATAACCCATATGTGTATATATAAAATAAGTCATGCCGAGATTTGAATAAGTAAAGATCTTGAACTTAAAACTTTTGTAACCCAAAATGATGTCAATACTTGGAGTTTGGCCTTGAACATATATCTGCTCTGTCTCGTGCAACAATATTAAATAGATCAGACCGTCAAAGAAGAGACAGCTAGGTGGTTAATTTAAAAAAGGAAAAAAAGAAGAAGCTTGAAATAGCATGGCATATTGCACCAACTCTCCCCTCCCCACCCTCACTTCACCACCAGCCTATCTATATCATCTCCGAAATCCTCGGACCCTATAGAAGGATAGCCACCTTTCACTATTCTTAGCATATCTCATGGTAATTCTGGCAACTACACCATCATCACCAATCCCTGCACAACTCCCACACACTTACGCTCTCTCTCTCTCTACCCCCGCCTGTCCCCCCTTGCCACATTCACAAACACAAACCCAAACCCCATCCATTCCCCCCCAAAACACCCCCCCAACATGGCACACCACCTCCCCAAAACCAACAAAACAAAAAAGCAAAACAAAATAAGGGGCCAAAAAACCAGACCCCAAAAAATCCTCACAGAAAAGAAGCAGCAGCAGCAGCAGCATCGGCAGAACAAGAACAAGAACAAACCTTAATCCCTCCGAGCAGCGGTCCATTCCAACACCGAGCGTGTAACTTAAAAAATAAAAAAAATAAAAAAAAAGAAAAGAAAAACACACGCACACACACACATATTCCAACAAGCTCGGTAACACGAAAATGGCCGCTGTTCGCTCTAACCACCTCCTCTTCCTCCTCATCACCACACTCTCTCTCTCCCTCCTCCCACCACAAGCTTTCTCCATCATACCCCCATCTGAAACACAGGCCCTATTGAAGCTGAAACAGTCCTTTGCCAACGCGGAAAACTCATTGGCCTCATGGGTCCTGAACGTGTCCCCGTGCGGCAAGTGGGCTGGCGTCGTCTGCTTCAGAGACATCATAACGGGCCTCCACCTCTCCGATATGCGCCTAACGGGAACCATCGACGTGGACGCCCTCGCGCAGATTCGCGGCCTGAGAACCCTAAGCTTCGTCAACAACTCATTCGCCGGCCCAATACCCGAGTTCAGCAAGCTTGGAACCATAAAATCCCTTTTGCTAACCCAGAATCAGTTCTCTGGGCCCATCCCTCCCAATTTCTTCTCCCAGTTAGGCTCCCTCAAGAAAGTGTGGCTCTCCAGCAACAACTTCTCCGGCAACATACCCGAATCCCTATCCGGCATCGACCTTCTCAAGGAGCTCCACCTCGAGAAGAACCAGTTTTCGGGCCCCATGCCGAATCTGAAGCAGGACCTGACGTCATTCGACGTGTCGGACAACGACCTCGAAGGGCCCATACCGGAAACCATGTCTTCAAAGTTCGCTGCGAAGTCTTTTGGCGGGAACCCGAGGCTCTGCGGGAAGCCGTTGGAGAAATCTTGTGGCGGGTATACGTTCCCGTCATTCGGGGAGGGCGGTGACGGTTCAAGTTGGGGAGTTAAGGTGATCCTCATTCTGTTGCTCGCCGTTGTCGTCGGCGTTATCTTTGTGTTTGTGAGGTCGAGGAGGAGAGGCGACGGGGATACGGGCATGATGGGGAGAATGCACAGCGTGGAATCGGTGGTGCAAGTGCACGTGCCGAGTTCTAACCACAGGGTGGCTCCTGAACCAGAGAAACAACCTGAAGGTGCCGTTACAAGCAAGAAGGGTGGTGGTGGTGGTGGTGGGGAATCAAAGAGGGCGTCTGCGAAGGGTGGTACTGGGATGAGTGACCTGGTGATGGTGAACGACGAGAAGGGGGTGTTTGGGATGCAGGATTTGATGAAGGCTGCGGCGGAGGTTTTGGGGAATGGAGGGTTGGGTTCGGCTTACAAGGCTGCGATGGCGAGCGGGTTGTCGGTGGTGGTGAAGAGGATGAGGGAGATGAATAAGATTGGGAAGGATGTGTTTGATGCTGAGATGAGGCAGTTTGGGAGGCTCAGGCACAGTAACATTCTGGGGCCGTTGGCTTACCATTACCGCAGGGAGGAGAAGCTCTTTGTCGCCGAGTACATGCCCAAAGGAAGCTTGTTGTATGTCTTGCACGGTATGCCATGCATCCATGCATTGTATATGCCATGCAATATTGTTATATAGTAGATGATAGCAAGGAGTGTGTCATTATTCTTATTATTATATTCAGGTGATAGAGGAGCATCCCATTCTGACCTTAATTGGCCTACCCGGTTGAAGATTGTGAAGGGGATTGCAAGAGGGTTGGGCTTCCTTTACACTGAATTCTCTAGCTACGACCTGCCCCATGGAAACCTCAAGTCAAGCAATGTCCTGCTAAATGATGATTATGAGCCTCTCCTAAGTGACTTTGCTTTTCATCCACTGATCAATCCCACAGTTGCAGTGCAGGCAATGTTTGCCTACAAGTCCCCAGACTACACACAGTACCAGAAACTCTCACAGAAGACTGATGTCTATTGCCTTGGAATCATCATCCTTGAAATCATCACAGGCAAGTTCCCTTCCCAGTACCACAGCAATGGAAAGGGTGGCACTGATGTTGTGCAGTGGGTCCTCACGGCAATCTCTGAGAGAAGAGAAGCTGAACTCATTGATCCACAGTTGCAAGCTGAGACAGGCAATTCATTAAACCAGATGCTGCAGCTTCTCCAAGTTGGGGCTGCTTGCACAGAGAGCAACCCTGAACAAAGACTTAGCATGAAGGAAGCCATTAGAAGGATAGAGGAGTTACAGGTTTAAAGGGTTATGTATGTCAATAAGCTAGCTTAGTTCAAGTTGCATTTTTAGGTGAGAGAATTTCAGGCCTTGGGAAAGATTACACTGTAGCACCACAATCCAAAATTTGGGCCATTTTTCATGCAAAATATTGTGTGAGTATAGCGGTAAGCAAAGGTCTTTGTACAAGTGTGTTTGTGTTCATGATAACAGGATCTCAGTCCAAAAATTTATGAAATAGAAACCATTTATGAAGTGATGCGGAAGCTTGCGTATTTTTACCTAAATAAAATAATTTTCCCAGTTTTTAATTTAGATATGCAAATGTCTTTTTTTTTTTTTTAATGGAAGTCGACTTAAATTGATTTCAGACAAGAAATTTTTTCATAAAAATACATCAAGTTTCTCAAATTGATTTCTGCACTACAAAATTACCAGGGAAAGGTCAAATAATATCAAATTATGTCGGGCGGACCAAAAACACACTGAAATTGACTCAAATTGATTTCACATAAGACAGGTTAGCTGGTGTCAGAGCGTGTCAGGAACAATGTAAAGTCGGGTACAATCGACTTTTGTAAAGAAGTAAACACAGAAGTCAATTAGAAGTCGATTTAAATTAACTTTTGTGTTTATAGAAGTCGATCAGACTGACTTTCAGATCGTTTCGACGACACGACCCTGACACCATTTGAGAACATGATCTTATAAGTCGGCTTTGTTTTTTTTTTTTGATCGTAAATAAAATATTTACTTTGATAAATGCTTTGTTTGATCGATGTGTATTTTCATAATAAATAAATCTGTAATGATCTCTTGACATTTGACTTTAACTTCATAAAATTCTATATTGAAGGACTTGAGAAAAAGCTACTACAACTTGGTACATTTCGAGAACTACATGGTTTTAGCAAGTTGTACAGAAGTCGATTTGGAAAACTTGCTAAAACCCTGTAGTTCTTCAAATGCACCAGGTTATAGCAGCTCTTTTTCAGGTCTTTCAATATAGAATTTTATAAAGCTAAAGTCAGATGCCAAGAGAACATTATAGATTTATTTATCATGAAAATACACATTAAATAAAGCATTTATCAAAGTAAATATTTTAGTTATGATCAATAAAAAAGACAAAGTTAACGACTTATAAGATCGTATTATCAAATGGTGTCAGTGCATGTCAGGAACAATGCAAAGTCAGGTACAATCAACTTCTGTACAACACAAAAGTTGATTTAAATCGACTTCTAACAGACTTCTGTGTTGTACAAAAGTCGATTGTACCCGACTTTGCATTGTTCCTAATACGCTCTGACATCAGTTGACTTGTCATATGTGAAGTCAATTTGAGTCGACTTCAGTATGTTTTTGGTCCGCCCGACTTGATTTGACATGATTTAACCTTTCCTTGGTAATTTTGCAGTGCGAATGTCGATTTAAGCCGACTTCAGTGTATTTTTCATGAAAAAATTTTACTGCGCGAGGAAGTTAATTTAAGTCGACTTCCATTAAAAAAAAAAAAGGACATTTACGTAACTAGATTGAAAACATGGAAAAAATGTAACATCTCTCCTCTTTTATTTTATTTAGATAAAAAACCCTGAAGCTTGCTGCCTTTCTCATTTTTTTGTGTTTTCTTTTTTTCGGTCAGATATTTTTGTGCTTTTGAAAGGGCAAGATTTCAGACGTCCAAGCTTTGCCTCTTTCTGCTGATATCGGCCCATGTAAAGAATGTGTACAATTATAGAAACAAAAGTATCTTTGGACAGCACATCTCAAATTTGTAACGACTTCAATTTTAAAAGTTTCTACTCCTAGAATGTAATGTGTTTACTATGGGATACAATTGAGCCAAAAAGTTCATAAATAATTTTACAAATAAAACTCTTCTTTGTAAAACTCATTATAAAATTTTTCACCTTATCTTTTTTTCAGTTGGCCAGGGACCCATTGTCGACAACAATGACTCATCTTTTTGAATGCAAAGCTTTTCTAAAGAGATAAATCTTTTGTCATAAAACCTTTTCCATGCATCCTATTTTTCACCCTATTTTATCTCATTCCAAACACACCCCCAAGAAATTTTCCAGCTTTCATCTTAATATCAATATGAGACAATACCATTTCCTCGATGAAATGCCCCGTTTCCAAGACTTCTATTTTTTTTTCTCATTTATTTTGGCATTATCGGATATTAGCAAATCTTGAATCAATTCGCAAACTCATTCCATCCATCATTTCATCAATAACTCAATTTTGAGCAAACTGCTTTTGTAATATACTGATATTTGATGGTTTCTAACTCTGTAGGTGCACCGTATCTTACTATATTTTAGTATCCACTTATTACAAAACGAAAACTGGTATTTCAATTCGAAAAAAGTTAAAGGAAGCAGCGGCGGCACCTAATACTTACTTTGATATTTACTATGTCATACTCCTTACATACGTACAAAAGATAATATTGTCACTCTCTTGCAGAAAGCACAAACTTAAAACAAAAACAACATTCTGAAAAAGGCACTGTAATTTGTAAATGAGCACAACCACCGGAAACATCATCTTCACTATATCTGATTTTCTAAAACCAAACTAGAATTTAAGAATTCAATAACATGCCTCCATTGCATTAGCACAAAATCCACATGCAACTGAAGGGCGTGACTACTGTCAGCTGCTCTTTGGAGAAGCCAGAAAGTCCAATTTACTTTCATGACCTCAGCCACAAAAAGACTCATCTGCCAAGAATTCTATCTCCTACCATTCTAGTTTCCACAAAGACAAGTGTGCATCTACCATACTCATTCTTCCATCCACTTTCGAAAATGAGTCTCAGCTGCATTAAAATTTGCTGACGGGACCAGCTTCATTGCTAAGATGGCAGAATGTTTCAATCGAAGTCAAGGAACTCCATCCTTTTCCTCATGGTGCTCTTGAGATCAGTAGCATCCCTTTCTGCCTATTGAGCAAGATAGAAAAATAATGAACAAACGTGGCGTCATACATATACCAAATGGGAACATAGCATCCTTTTTAGCTTTGATTGGAAATGGAGGTGCAGTTTTCATTCCCCATGGGAGGGGGGCAAACAATTAAAGAATGGTCAATAAGAGACAACTGCAGAAATTACAGTACCGGGATTTAAAATTGGAAGTTTGATATTTAGGGTTACATGCCACACAATTCACAAATTTCCAATCAGCCAATGAAAAGAAAAAACATAAATCTGATTCATGTTTCCAGTAGAAACTGACATCACTTGAGTGGGAATTTTTAATCGTGTATGACAGCTTATACTTCTACTGCATATGAGATATCATTTGCAGAACATTAGATTTTGAAGAAAAGAACAATTCTTTGAGAAAGGAAAGAGTAGAAAACAAGAGGATCAGGAAGCCTAGGGCTACAAGGTAATGAAAAAATACATCAGTTTAAAAGAACAATCTTAATCCCTCTGCCCGTTATATCCTCCATGAGCAAAAATCCAAAAGGAGCTAAGAAAACATACTCCCCACTAAGGGTGGAATCAGCCCAGGCCAAACTTTTCCCTTAATAAGCCAGGCCTGAATTGTAACTCTTTAGCCTACGTTTGGCTTATTCAGAAGTCTAATCTAGCTTGAAACCTGTAATTTATAACATTTGAAAAACAAAAAAAAAAAGCCAAAAATGAGTGATCAAATGATCAATAATCCAATAGGACATCCAATTTGAATTAAATAAAATAATAAATGTTTAAAAGAAAAAATTATGCACATGCACAACATAAAAGTTGTGGTGAATTAGTAGTGGTTAACACAATTGAAGGCTGGGCGAAGGTATAAGGTTTGAATCTCAGTTTTGATTAAATATGTTGTTGATAAAAAGATATTCAATGGATTAAGTATAGCAGACTTATTCTTAGAGTAAACAAATCTCTCATATATATATATATATATATATATATAGTACAGAGAAAAGTACTATTACAAGATTCTACCAAAAGTATTAGTAACACCTAAGCCTTGTTCCACTAGATTGGTTCAACTACGCGGATCAAACAACATCATAGTATTCTATCATAGTTCAATTTTACATTTAAACCATCAACATTTAAATCTCCTTTAATTGTTTCACTTTCCCCTATAGATTTTTATAGGTCTCTCTTTACCTCTAGTTAGAGGACTACCTTCTATATGATCAACTCTCCTTACTGAGGTTTCTATAGATCTCCTCTATAAATGCCCAAACGAACTAAAGCAAGATTCCACCATTTTCTCTACAATGGGCGCTACCCCAACTTTCTCTCTAATACAATCATTCCCAATCTTATCATGTCTAGTGTGTCTACTCATCCATCACAATATACTCATCTCCACAACATTTTTAGCTTATTTTCTTGTTGAATTTTTACTACCAAACATTTTGTCCCTGCTACCCACAATACGGTACATAAAATTAGTGAAATTTGGTTCCTAGTACCCAAAATATGATATTATTTTATGTATCTTAACAAGGAACACTATATCTATAAGACTTCAAAATACATCTTATTTTGATTTTTTTTTTTCACACTCCTTTGTTATAGCTCATGCCTATTGATGAAATCATATGAAAACTGGAGTCAATTTTTTCTATTTATTGAACCATGTATACTAGGACCACCTAAATAGACTACTTGCATATATCTAGTTTAACGTAGCTAATCATATGAACCTCTGCCAGGTTTGCAATACTCTTCGTATGCTTCTTCACTTCTAGAATTATGATCTCAAGACCTTCTTTACGCTGTAACATACCTCGAACCCCTACATGCAAATTAGTCAGTAGTAGGGTTGGTAAGCTAGTAACTCCAGATATGGGTGGGGTGACGTTAGGACTTAGGCTAGAGGTCATAGGTTCAATACATTGTAAACCGAAAAAGTAGCAGTGAAAATAACAATAAAACCTTATGGGCCATTAGAAAGATAATGTAGTGTTTGGATGAGGGGGGGGGGGAGGAGGAAGAAAGCGAAAGAGAGGGATGACAAAATATGTCTCTTTGTTTGGATGATTTTTAATAAGAGGTAAGAGGGAGACAAAGGGGGAAGTGTTCCACCTCAAACTAACTTTAATTCCCATCAAATTGAGGGGTAAAGAGGGTGATGGATTTTATTTTATGTTAAATACTTATGAAATTACTAAGTTATCCATACATAGGTTATAATATTATTGCTAATCTTATTCAACTGAAGTTGTTAATCCCATGTAGCACCACAAAATGGTAAATGCTGTAGTGGGATACAGATAGCAGGATGGCTACTACGTGGAATTATATGAACAGAAAAAAAAAAATTACAATTTATACCACACACACATAGCTCAAAAAATAAATAACCATCCACAATTAAACCATGGCTACATAAGACTCGGCTCAACGTGGCTAAGTCAATTGGAGTCAACTAGAGAACCAGTGAATTGGCCATGTAATTGGTTTGGAAATTTTGGGAAAACTAACAACTAGGCCAATTTGAAGAATCAGACTGAGTCATGCATACTTTTCTTTAAACAATTAATTTGAATTTTTTTTTTTATAAAAACGGATGACTTTATAGCATTTAACATTTTAAAAAGTAATAGATGACTTTCTCAAGTCACCATTCAACCACTAGGGCATTAAAATGAAAGTTATATCAAGGCTGAAATCCTTTCATTCTATAATTAAACATTTGGCTTCCAATTCATCCACTATTTGATGTGGGGCTAAAATTGTGGTAAGCAACCTACTAAACATTTGGCTTCCAATTCATCCATTATTTGAAGTGAGACTAAAATAGTGGGGAAGCAAACTACACATAGGTTGTACAACTATGTATTTTTATGTAATTATTTAATTATATCCTGTCCGACTAGTGAGCCACTGGTTAAACTATAGACCCAATAATCCAGCATTTTAATTGATCACTAGGTTGAGTTTTATAACAATGAATTAAACACATTTATAATTAATAGTCAAAAGTAATAGTTAAGACTAGACTCTAAACACACAATCACAGTCAATCAAATGCATAATCATGGGCTGTTGGTAGCATGACAAAGGAATGAGAATGAGAATAGAGAGGTGAGAGTAGAGTTTGAAGAGTATTACAATGTCACAGCAACTAGAGAAAAGGAAAAGATGAGAGCAGACTAGTTAAGGTACAGAAAACTTAAAAATAAAAAAAAGAAGCAGATGAGCTTGATTCAAATTATACAATTAAAATAGAGTTGAAAAACAGATCAGTTGAACAAATATTATAATTATAATTAAGTTATTAGTATATTGAAGTGTTTTTACTAAACACATGCTAATGCAAGTGGCTTCATCCATAAGGACTATTGCAAATTTAATTTTATAACTTATCCCTTCTGTCTTTTAATTTCAACATCCAAAACAGGGAAGGGAAATCCTCCACAATTTTTTCACGTAAACATCCAAATAAAGTGAATTCGTGTGAGAACGCTTATTGAAACCTATGTAAGAAGGGCAAATTACATAGAGGATAGGTTAATAGATAAAGGTAGAGGGAGAGCAAGAAAAACTATAGACGAAACCATTAAGAAGAACTTAGATTCAAATAGCTTGTCTATAGACATGATTTATAATAGAATGCAATGACTTTATTTGATCCATGTAGTTGAACCCACCTAGTAGAAAAAGGATTTGTTATTATTCTTATAATATCCAACTAAGAGGACTATCCTCCTCCCCTGTGTCCCTTCCCTTTCTTCCCTTTTCTTCCCTTCCCTAACTTTCCAACTCCCAAACGTAGCAAGAGAGTAATAATTCATATAGTTTTGGATTGGGAATGGGAATGGATGCTGTGGAGTATACAATGCATTCAGAATAAAAATGGTTACACAGTAAATAAAAGCCATCTTTGGAAAGATTTTTGTGAAGCCACTGATGAAGATTGGTGATTTCATTTCTTTTGCTCAGCCCAATTATAGGAAGCACAAAGTTTCTGACATTTCCCAGTTCATTACCACCAAAATGTGGAAATGGTTCATCTAAAATGTTTGTTTTGCGCTAAAAGTATATGCTCATTTATTATTCAAGTGAAAAATTTGGAAAAGATTTAGGAGATGAGTTTATAATAACTTCCAAGCGTGAAGGCTGAAGCCCACATTTCGAAATTTGAATTGTAAGAAACTTAATTTCCTACTGAGAATCAGGGGAAAACAACGGAGCTTAGTTTGAAGAAGGTAAATCTGGCAGTCTTATCTAATCGTGTTAATGAACTTCCTCCGAAAAAAAACGAACCTGCAAAGCAGCAGCTGGTGGGTTTGAAATATCTGGTAGATTCACTTTACCAAAGAATAGATAACAGTGGGGACAAAAATACTTGTCTTGTGCTACTTGCAACAGTTCAATTGGTAATTTCCCACTTAAAAAAGATGGAAAAGAAAGTTCTAGAGTGGCTAGAAGTAGTTGCCATAACGAGAAAAAACTCATCATCAACAATTTGAGAAAAGTATGCCACTCATCATCAGCAAGCAACACTAGAAGACACATCAAGATGTCCTTATAAATTAAGCAGCCATTTGGATACAAGAATTAATTGATTCATGGCCCCTCCCTCATGATTATTATGCTAAAACATGAGAATAAAATATCCAATTGTCTGATTATCAGCTAGTTGATAGACTAACCATTCTTATTTTAGCCTCTGACACACAAGTCATATGCTATGGAAGCTCCTCCCTACCCAAATCCTATACCATTAATAAAAAGATTCCAGAATTATTCAGACTCATTTAAGTAACTAGTAGTCGTCAAATAACATGAAATGATCAAGAACAAATCATACCAGCTCTCCAATTAAGACAATATTTTCCCCACGAATTACATATAAGCCTAAAGGGACATCACAGTAAAGATCACCAACAATTACCCGTTCATAAGCACTTTCAAGAACTACGTTAGCCGCACATAGTCCTCATCACATTGTTAGTTAGTTCCTGTTAGTTTTTTCTTTTAAATTGACTTCTTATAAACATACCTAGATAGATCCCTCCCTGTCACCACAGTTATAATATTGTTAATTTAACTCTAGATATGGCAAATAGTTTGCCAGAATGTTGGTTCAAGTCAAATTCTCAATGAGCTTTCCATTTGAGATATTAATCGATGTCATTTTCATCTTCCAAATCTACCCATCTAAAACCTAATAAACATCTGACCAAACAAAATTGTAAGAACTGAATTGTTCTCCCTCTCACTTTGTCCACCCATCTTCGTCCCCCCACCTTGTTTCTCCTTCGTTTTGTGTTCTCAACCATGAATAGTGAAGCATCATGGCTAGCTCAAGCTGATGTTAATGGTATTGTAAGTTGTAACAAGGAGAAATCTATGCAGAAACATTTACAAATATAGACTCAATAAAAAGTTGGGGGGGGGGGGGGGGGGAGAAGCATAGGGACATATTAAAAAATCAATGTAAATTGTCGGGACCAAAATGTTAATTTAACCTAATAATAATAACAGTGACTTCATCAAAGTAGGATGCAAGTAGGATAGATATATTACCAAATTGATCAAAAGAGCGTAATAACCCTAAAAGTTTTCGACCATCACGCAACAAGACAAGAAGTTTTCCTACAATAAATACATGATACATTAAGAAGACAAACTTTGCCAAGTGTTCCCACATCTCATCATTCAGTTCAGTTATTTTTATCAACACTTTTATCCTAAGATGAAAAAGTTAAAATATAATAAAATAATATCACCAGACTCAGAAAAATGCTAGAAGCATGCCAACTGCAGGACAGATACAGAGGGCAGTGATTGTTTTCCAACATTTTTGAGTGACTGGCAGAGTGAGGAAACCTATTATTAATACCCTATGTGCAGCAATTCATAACACTCTTTTAGAGTTCAGTGTACTTCAATGAAAACTGGACTTGATTAATAATACCCTCAATGAACACACACCCTTCCCCAAAGATGAAAACACAAAATACTCCTAGGCAAACATCCCTAAAATAATAATGATGATGATGATGACAATAATAACAAATAATAGTAGCAAGAACTTGTTGGTCTCTATAAATAGGCTCACTTATGTAATTCTTTAAATTGATACTTGTTCACTGACCAGGGGGTTAGAAGAATTTACCAACCAAGCGCACAAATTTAGATGCTGGAGGATTATATCCTTTCTATTTTCGGTACATCATCGAGCCATTACTATGGCTTAAAGCTACACACCCTTCAGCCCTGAACCCAAATCCCTACAATTCCCAATGACCCGTGCTGCCCCTAGCCCGAAGCTCATCATCCCTTCTTGATACATACGTACACTACTTCTCATGCATTACAAATTATATAATAAATATATTCCCCTTTGATGAAAAATTTCCTTTATTCAATGCTCCTTTTCATCCAACAAATTCATAGCTTCAATTGCCTCACTACAAGAAAATACCATAACACAACAAAAATACAAGAAATTTGACATAGAGAATCAGCACCACAAAAAAAAAAAAAAAACCACAGAAAAGATTAAAGGGTAGATTACTCTCATCATCAGAAAAGATTCGCATATAACAATTAGAACACCAAAATCATGATTTCAAAAAGGAAATTCATAAAGTTGGGGCAAAGAGAGAGAGAGGGATTATACTGTCAAGGTATGTGGCAAGTGAGATGGAGAGCAAGACATCATCTAGGGTAGCCCAAGACATTGAGCTAATTCTTGTGTAGCATCTGAAATTGCCAAAAAGTAACCAGCTTTAATCCAAAGCCTCCTTCTAATTCGATTACACTCTTAATAACCCCACAAATCTCAAACAACAATACATTGCGTATTTGTGCAATCTACATGCACTATCGGTTTCACATCATAAACCCCATAATTTAACCAACCAATAAAAGAAAGCAAAAAAAAAATAAGGAAACCTGTAACTGTAAGAAGAAAAAGGATAACACTGTTTTTTTTATTTCAATTTGCCTAATGTGTGGGGGATAATTTTGTTATGAAATAATAATAATAATAATAATAATAATTCAGAAACATTTCGCATTTTCAAGGAGTCAGATTAGACCTTCTAGATCAGCAACTTTCGTGAGAGAAGGGATTGCTTCTTTGTTGCTCTCTCTCTCTCTCTCTCTCTCTCTCTCTCTAAGCTTGGACTCTCAGTCTCGGTTTGACCTTTGAGCCTTTAGCGGACATATGTAGGATTAGATAATTACCCCAAGTTCTCTGAAAATACTTTGAGCCTGGGCGATATTGATCCGCTAAATTTGCTATTTTTAGTAGGTTGGGTTGAAATTTTGAGTTCGTAAAAAAATTTTGCCCCGTCTAACTCACATATTAGGGCGGGCTTGATCCACAGGACAAATATTTTTTCTTGAAGAAAAAATTTATAATTTATTGATAAAAAAATAAAAAATATGTATCTCAAAAAAGAAAAAAATAAAAAATATGTATAATTATGAATATATTAATATTATACAGTTGATACTATTTACTTAAAGTTAAAACTTAAAATAAAACAATGTCATAACTCACAAATAACATTATTAACAATAACATTTTTTAATCCAAATTAATATATAGTTGTTATGGATATTAAAAAATTGGATATACATAAATAAAAAATATTATTTAAAGTTTTTTTAAAAAAATTTCATCAAAATATTAAAAAATAATTTTTAATTTTTTTTTTCTTTTTTGGCTGGTCAGTAGTAAAACGAGTCAGGCTGACTATTTCAATCCATTTTATTTTTACAGGCTTTTGATAAGGCGGGCCTAAACGTGATGGGTCAGCCCGTTTTGACACCTCTGGCCAACATTCACAAGAAAGAAAGAAATTGAGGGACACAAAGCAAAATGCCTCCACCTTGGTGTCCACCGCCAGGGCCTCTCGGTGGTTTTTGCAATTGTATATGTAGCCTTCTATCTTCCTGGGGATTTCTATCTATCTATGTCAATCTCATCTCTTTGATTCTAATTTTACTCCTACTCGTAACCGAGATTATCCTCTCGAGAGAAAATTGTACATGACAAGGGCATGTGTACATCTCTGCTATATAAGTTATCTTGAATGAGTAAAGGTTAACATGATAAAAAAATAAAAAATAAAAAAATCAACGGTGGAAATGTACATATTACAAGGTTACATGTAATTTCGCCTCGGAGGATCATTTTCCACCATTAACATGCTTTTTTAATTCTTCTACTCATCACACTAATCATCACTTATGTTGATCCTTGATTGCGGGTACCTCATTGAATGTTATTATTTTGACTAACATTTTGTGGGACACCGTATCGACACACTCACATCCACTATTGAATTGAATGTAGACTCCACTTAACTTAGGTCCTATACCTCATCCAACGGTGAATGTGAGTGTATCGACAAGAAAGCATGAGTCAAAATAACATTTCTGTACTTCATTTTATTTGTTGGCAGTTTGTATTGTCTCTGCTGCTGCTGTCTTCTAGAGTTACTGTGGGCCACTGTTTGGTAGACCTCCTCCTGTGCCCCCCGGCCCTGGCTTCTGATCGTCCATGTGCAAATGGGTTCCAAGGGTGAAATAAAAAGCAACAGCCACTGTTGATGGGTTGTTTACTGGCAAGCTCGGTGGTTTTCTGCTCCGTTTGTTTGTTTGTTGAGTCTATTAGGGAATGCCAATCACAAAGCCGCTTCCAGCTACTACTAATGTCTAGGTTCGGTTTAGCAAAGGCATTCCCCTAGTGTAATTTATGCAATTATGCAAAGCATTACCCCAAGTGTATGTCAATGCTGTTCGCGCAAGTAAACTAAGGTTGAATGTACGAAGTAAAACAGCTTGACCAGCTGATGAGTGTAGAACTAATTGTAGAATAGCACAAGCTACAAAATCAGTAGATGCAAGTCGTGTAACATCTATAACACCGTCAATACCGTATAATTGCTTGCAATGTATGCGCAAGAGGAATTGAAACGTGGCATATGCGTACAACAACACGTAGACATCAAATTCCGTCCGAGCTGAGGAAAGCACATAGTATTGACCAGGTTGACATTTGCCCTGTTGCCCGTGTATTTCAACAGCCAAAGTCCAACAGATCAGGGTCTCGAGCATTTTTTTTTTTTTAAGTTGTTTTATAACAAAGTCTCAAAAGTTCTAACTTGGGAAATTCATATAACAACTTGACCAAAACGAAAAGAAAAAATTTATGGCAGCCATGTGGATAAAATTGACATAAGTACACGTTACAAACTCGAGATATATGTGGGGCTATGTTCCTCTAAAGCCTTCAAATTTTATCGATTAAAATACTCCAGAACAAATACACGGAAACATGTCACAATCACTCCCCATTTGAATTACAGGGAGGATGACTGCGCAAAACCCCTTTTAAGCTCCCCATATCACAAAGCCTTACAAAAGTGATACGGATTATCTAGCCTCACAAAATTCTCTCCATTCCTCTTTAGTCATCATCTTCTTCAGGGGCCTCTTTTAGCCACTATGGACAAGAAACGGCAAAAAGACAGATATAAGAAAGTAATGCGTCACATTAGTTCGTTATGAAAATGCAGGTATCATGATTTTGTTAGTTTGTAAAAATAGACATGATACTCACTTGAATTAACTTTTGAGCCTGCTTAACAAAAACTTTATCTGCCTCATCTGCATCTCTCTTCTCATCTTCCCAACTTAAAATAGCATCTTCTTCTACAATATCTTCATTATACATGTAGTGCAAAATCTGAAAACAACTAAGAAAGTCATAACAAAGGAGAGGAAAAGCAAACAAATGTAGATTGAGAATGTGAATCCAATTCATAACGTTAACTCGGGCTTTAGACAGAGTTGCGGACATAATTTGCGATTCATCTTAATGGTCATTTTGCTTTGAACAAAGTATAATTCTATTTAAAGTTGAGTCCACCGATGTAGTTTCGTTTCTGATGTGCATACAAACACCACACATTAATGCACCTAATTTGGGAAAGATATAATTATATGTTTAATGACTATGGAAGATGTGCAGCTATGGTTATCATACAGTGCATATTTATGATGATCAAACTAACAGAACGAAGACAAGTTAACTCATGGAAGGTAAGCATACCCTTGTGAACAATGGAGCAAACTCCTTGGCAGATTCCAAACACATTTCTTCAAATTTTAGTATGATTTCAATCTGGAGTAAATTAATTGAAAACAAATGAGTAGAGATCAGAACATTAAGAAATGGGAATTAAATTGGGAAGCATGGAGTAAATGGCCGCACTGTATTTGAAATTGCCAGAGAAGTCCTCCCTTCAGCAGAGAGAACTAACAGTTATTATATTACAAAACAAGTTACACTACTAAATCTAGGAAAGAAAATATAGTGCATTCCAATGTAGCCACTTAATTAGTATGAGAACAAGGCAACAATACTTGACTACTCCACCAAACATGCAGCAAGAAATGTCATTGCATGTTTAATTTCGTGAAGGATGGTATTTTCCTAAAGCCTAACAAATGTACACATATGATGATGATGAAATCACAAGCAAAGAAAGCACATTCTCCAAAAGACTTCAGATAAAAGGAAAAGTAACGCAAGATAATCAATAAACGTTCAAATTAAAAAACATTACACAACTGAACAAGCATAACTCAACAAGTGAAAGATTTGATCGATGCACCTGCTCATCTATGTCAGTCAGATAGGACATAAGAACCTTTTTCCATTTTGTAAGTACAACCTGAACATTCTGAATCAAGCTATCTGGAAAAATTCATCCCAATCAAAAATAAAATCAGAAAGCAACCACTGAGAATACAACCACAAAAAAAAAAAGAAAGAAAACCATCTAGGACTGATTAGTGCAAAGTCCATCCAGTACAAAGTTGTAAAAAGTAAGATCAGACAAGTCAGACAACTACCACCACCTAACATTACCCCATGAGGAGGACAGCTCCATGGATCAATCAAGACCATTGAGGTTTATGGAGAAAAAGGGCAAAAAGCGAAATTTCAGTCAAACCATATAACATATTCACTTGTAACTTTCCTAATATTTTCTTGGTTCTTCCCGTAGCCCTCATAATTGCAATATCTTCCAATTGATTGACTTTTCTCACTGAAGCCTCCAGTTCATTCATTTGTCCTTATCATTCTGCAGATTTTGCAACTTGGTATCTCTGACAAGGGCAAAACGCCAAGTTTTCCAAGCATGTTCATAGCTCTAAACTAAACTCTAGAAGTCATTTTGATCTAACAAGAAAGCAGTGGCTTGCAAAGAAATAAGTGGGAAAGATTAAAAGTGGGTATATATAGAAAGAAGGGAGGAAAGCTCACCAGTTGAACTATGGGGAGTGTCTAAAGCATACTTTATCATAGCATAAAATACAGCTCCCGCACAATCAGCAGTTAGCTTATTGTATGACAACCTACCACAAAGAAAACCAATGTCCCAATAAATTAATGGCCAGTAAATGCATATTAAAAGTGTCATAATATCTAATATCAAAACAATCTCTCTCAAACAAAAATAAGAAAAAAAAGAAACATATATTGCGAACACTGGTGCCAAAAAATAGCATAAAGATAAATGGAGTTGCAGACGGCAGAAGATCTAAACATATTTCATAAAGATATCATGTCTTCTAGACAAAAAGGAGTGCCAATTCTTTGACATAGTTTAAATAATAGCATGTGGCAGTTGTATGGTCACGTACAAAGCACATTTCCCAGTAATTATTCCTATCATTTGATTCCTCCCAATTTTTTAAACTTAACTCAAGCACCAAAATTATTCCTATCATTTGATTCCTCCCAATTTTTTAAACTTAACTCAAGCACTTGTTGCTACACCAAAGCAGTGTCCACCACCTCCATTTCTAACTTCTCAGTAGCACAAAGACAACTTATACCCAAAAAGAAGGGGAAAAATGGAAAAAAGACTGAACAAATGTTTAAATTTAGGAGACCCACATGTAAAATTACAAGAGGCTGAGAAAGAGGAAAGCAGGAGGCTAATAGAATGGAAGGTTCTCATGTAGAACAAGATAGGCAAAAGGAAACACAAGTCTTCTGGAACTAGTATACAAAGCAAGCAGCACAAATATGCAAAAACAACTTCAAAACATAGGTATCCTACAATCTACATTCAAGTTTGACAAATACACATAAGTATATTACATACTTCAAAGAGTTAACTTCTAAGATCAAATGGTCCTCTTTTATGTTTTCATGCACAGCCCGGAGAAAAGTTGCTTCAACCTGCAAATAATGATGGGCTAGTTTAAAATATGATATCACAAAATGAAACCGAAAAAAGTTTATATGCCAAAATCCCCACGACCCCACCTCTTTCTCAAAGTAATAAAATTCATCTCTAGCATCTTCATTATCATCCTCATCGGAATCAGGTTTCAACTCTCCAGAAGGTGGGAGAATACTGCCATCCTGAGTTAACTCCAGATCATCTTCCATAGTTTTCAATGCCTCAAAAAGTTTATCTAGAGGAATAGGCGCCACTGAATGCCTCCACTCTTCTTCTTGGCCTCCTTCACATTTAGGCCAAATGTAACCAACCCCACCTGTACCTAGCTGATCAATGAAAGAAAAGGTAATGACAAACAATAAATTCCCTACAAAATGAAACTTTTATCAACCAATCGCAGTGTAACAAAACAAAAACCAACTCTTATTGGATGAAACCTGATATTTTGGATTTTCAAAGTATACAGAACAAAATGTTGTAGCTTGATGTAGTGAACGAGTTGCTTTGGCACTTTCAACAGTTGAGCTTATGTGGCTTAAGCAATTAATCTAAGAACTCTGATTGGGTGAACAGGGCAAGATAAATTATTTACAACAATCAAGAAGATTTTCATATTGCCTTGCATATTGATTGTGATTTGACATTTTGACATGGACAACTGATCAACTTACAGATATTATCACCAAATCTCCCATGAGCATGAGGTCCTCTGGTACAGTTTATATGTACTCAGCTTGAAATGTGATTTATATTCTCGAGCTTAGGGGAGAGTGTAGAATTGCTAAATATATTTTCTTTTTTTTTTCTACATAGAATTTGTAAATATCTTTAGATTGCCTTTTATCAGCAGTTTCAATTTCCTGTTTTAGAGTGTATCATATCATATAGATTTGATATTGTACATAATTAGGGTATTCGCCTTTGATTTGATATGTATTTTATCTTTATAATTAACTCTGCCACATTCTGAGTTATCATTTCAAGTGCTATTGTATTGGGGGCAATAGTAAAAAGTAAAAAATCATATATTGAAAAGCCTTATTCTGAAACCAACCTCCGAAGCAGAGCTAAATTGTGTCTCCAATACTTGGGATGCAATCTCTTCATCTGACTTATCCACTTTGCTTGTGATGGCTGCATACAAAAAGAATGGTAACTGGAAGGTTTATGATGTGCATTTGACCTATCAAAACAATGCATAAAGCAAAAGAATTTTGTTTATAATTTAATCAAATTAATATCTGAAAATACAGGCTTTTTAAACCAAGCAAAAACAATATGCACTTACCAATCAATCAACAACAGTTCAATCAAAACACTATCATACAAACAATTGTTTTCAGAATTGTTACTACTGTGATGATCCAATGCTTTACAGCAAAGAATTCATCAGACAGACATCAAAGAAATACATTCCAATCCAAAAATATTTATATTAAAGATCCAGTGAACTATATAGTGCTATCAAAATCAAATAAATCAAGACTTATTTTAGTTAAAACAGATAATCGAGCTCAAAATACACATTTGAAGCATCAGAAGCAAGCAACAAAATTGAATTCTGTTAAAGAAATCATTTGTGGCTGTAGTGTTGCTTTTAGGACCAAAATAATTTTTTTCACTGGTTTTGCTAGCTCCAGGTAATATGCAAGAAATATCACATGTTCAGTAGTTAATTGTTTGTTACTGAAAAGTTAAGGTGAGAGGAACTCAAAGGGCAGGGCAAACTACTAACATAAACAAGGATTTATGATGGGATTTTTGATCACCTACCAATGAGAAATCCTAGAATTGGACCCAAGTCATGCAATTATTTAACGGCTAATGCTACTTATATAATTAAATTAATAATAGAAGAATAAGAAGAATAAAGAAGGAATATATATATACACAGACACCCCTAAAATACAACCTAAATTCTAAGGAGACGCGCAAGTTTTAATCACCTTGTACATCACCACCTCCCAAACATAACTTTTTCACATTAATGATGTCAAATAGTATGTTTTCAGAAAAATAAATAAATAGACAAAATGCAAGATATGCAAGTGAGCAAACAGTAGTAATAGGACCAAACAAGTTAAGTAACGAAAACTGAAGTTTTATGAAAAATTCAGCAATACCACTAGTACTATCAGCATATTCAAGCTCTTCATCACTATCTTCCTCAACTGGCTGCTGTAATAGAGATACGCATGAATAAGAAGGAACAACAAACTCCTGCCCAACTACAACCTGGAAGCATAAAATTGCCAAATGTATCAAAGTTTTATACAAAATAAATAATTGACAAAAGACAAACTCTGTACATTTCCATCTCATAATGAATAACTGAGATAAATGACCACATAACTATTGTGTTGATGCATAAAACATGTTGAAAGTTGAAACAAGTCCAAATGTATGAGAAACATGAAGGATGTAATTATGGCTACTGAAATGGTACAAATAGTACAAAGACGTAAACCTTGAAAGACAAAATAACACCAGGTTCCAAAACAGCTCCTGACTTCATAGTCACCCCATCACACACAATTGCATGTCTGAGTTTACAGCCATCTTCTATGCTGACGTTGTCCCATATGTAGCATCCCTCTATGTGAACATCTGATCCAATTTTACATCCTTCTCCAATAACGGAATTTGAAATTTTAGTGTTATTGCCAATTTTGGTGCCAAATCCTATAACAGTGAATGGGCCAATAACAGCGGTTTGTGATTGCGATATTTCTGAAAGAGGAGAAAAGAATTCATCAAAAAAAATAATAATAATAATTACACGAAATAAGATAGGTAAAAAAAATGTTTTGACCCAACAATCTACAATTAACAGCCATTATATGGTAATTACTTGACAAGTAAACCACTCAAACAAGCAAACAGGAAAACATAATCATTGATTGAAACCTATAGCAATGAGTGTACCATATTATCAGGTGAAGTAAGAAATAATTCATCAGCACTCCCAATCAACACTAAAACTTTCATCCATACCTGAAGCACGATACATTCCTTGTCGTTCAAGTTTAGGAGCTGTATTGCCATAATTCATAACATCTGGCACCAATGGATATGTCCATCTATGAATTATATCCCTGCTAACAGTGTCATAGCTTCGGAAATTATCAATCCTTGCAGCGTAGTTTGAGTGGATTTCATGAACAAAAATCTTGTACCCCATTATCTGAAAGTAATACATGGTTAATTTTGAAGTGATGATTGTATACAGAATGCTAAAATCAAGAGAATATATTGGCAACAAAAATGATGAGGTTATTTATACCAAAAGACTGGTGCAAGAAAAGCATGGGACTTCTTACGCACTAAAGTAGTGTTGGTAAGTGTCTATTACCGAGATAGATTTTTATTCTAAGTTCCAACACATGCAGAAACATGACCAATACAAAAGGCATTCAGCATTTAATATGTGCCCATCAAACTTGGCACTTCTGAAGCAACATAGAAGGTCCATAAGTGATACTGTGATAGCAACTTAGTTGTTCTCTTCCAGTCAGAAAGGAATTTATAAGGATAAGATTTTTCCTTCCAATAAGGAGTAAAGGAAGACCTTCATAAAGAGCATAAAACCAAAGCAATAACATGACTCAATTTAGCATGTAGAAGAGAAATTACATCATCAACAAGCAATCCCTTGACAAAATGACGCCGTAGATGTTGGTAGTCAAAATTGTCTGTAAATAGGCTAAGGACTTCAGGAGAGCAGATGTCAATGTAACAATCCTGCAGAAAATATATTATTGACCAGAAAAAATTTAATAAGGTTGCCTTGTGCCACAAAGATATAACCAAACAAAGTAATAGTAAATGAAGCAATAATAACAACAGTAAATAATTTATTAACAAATTAATTGAGAAACTCATTAACTGCAGCTAACCAGTCCTTTTTAGTGAGAACCGAGAAGTTAATCTGAAAGTAAATCAGAAATATCTGAAGGTAAGGGATCAACCTGCTCGTCATGGTGCAGAGAGAGGGAAGGGTTGTCAGCAAGCAATGACTTGTCAAAATGTAAGATTCCTTTTGAATGGTCTGCCCTCTCCTCATAATACAAAAGTTGATTGCTTTTAGGATCAATGGCCATGAAAAGTTCATCAGTACCGAGTCGAGACTGATGGATAGCCAGATTAGGTTTTGACCGTTTAATGACCATGGTCATCACAGCATTACTATCTTTCTTCCTCCTTTCTTTATGCTCTTGAAGTGCCTGAGTAAGCGACATGTTGCTTACGGTATCCCCGCTGATAAGGACAAAGTCTCCATGTATCTTCAAAACACAACAAATGATCCAAAAGTGTTAGTACAGAAAATTTGGTCCCAGTGCATCACTCAGAGCTTGAAAACAAACTCTGTCCACAATCACTACTCAGACAGTGAAAAAAAAAACCAGCATGATTTGTTGACACCAATACATATTTTTCTCAATAATGCTCTAAATCATAAAGATAATTACTGTATAAAACAGGGCATGGGGAAATTCTCATAATAGAGCTATGTATGCTAATAACAAATTGATAAGCTGAAGAGAAAGCATACCACATTGCGCTCGTATATCAGGCGCAGGGCATCTCCTGCACTAACAGAATTATGAGACTCGATGGTTGTTACGGTGAAATTAGGTTGAGAGAGCCAGCCAGATTTATCCAAATAGCTAATGACCTGTTTGGAATGAGCACAGCAGAAAACAAAAACCTCTTCGACGCCAGCAGATTCGAGCCACGTCAACGTGTAATTTATCATCGGAGAATTAACCAGTGGCAACAGCACCTTCAATTAGAGAGAGAGAGAGAGAGAGAAATAAAGCGATTATGAGATTATATGGTAATAAAGAATTATGAGATTGAGGGGATTAAAGAGAGAGAGTACTTTGGGGCGTTCAAGGGTGATAGGCCTGAACTTGGTGTTGAAGCTATCGGCTAAGAGGATGGCCTGCAATGGGACCCGAACCAATTCATCCGAATCCTCTGAAACCCTACCCCCACTCTTCTTCGGTGGCCCCATTCTTTATTTTGTTTGATTCACTCAGGCAGAGGCACTGAGTAACACTAATAAAACTCAATATTGGGAAAAGCTCGGCTCAACACATTCAATAGTCACAAGAGAGGGAAAAAGTTATATATTATATTAGAGAGTTGAGGACTCGGGTGGTGAGTGCAGTGCAGTGGTATGTAGTATAGGAGGCGTATGAATGAATGAGTATGGACTATGGACTACTGAATCAATTCAATTTGATCTGAAGTTTGCTTGCTTCTCACTCAGTCATCACCTATGTTGCCTGGATACGGATACGGTACCCGGGGTACGAAAATTTTGTGCAATAGTGAGGTACGGGTACGCCAACATATTAAAAAAAAAAACATAAATTTCATATGATAAAACCAGCAGTTTCAACATAAAACAACTCTAAATTGTTCAACAATCAACATTACATTCCAAAATGAAATATCACAATTCTCAAAACAATGTTAAACATAAGCACATATGGCATAACAATCAACCTTAAACCCACTGAGAGAGACAAAGACATCCCTACCTCACTGGATCGCCGAAGCTATATAGTAAAAAGGAGTGGTTTCTCAGAGGATATAAAGCGAACTGTACATAGAAAGAACAAGAGATAAAAATGTCGGTATCTGGCTAGAATATGCGGAAAAATTAAGGAGGTTCCCTAAACAAGAATCTTGAAGCCATGACCATAAAACCTTAAGATGGAAAGTGAAAGAAGCTCACTGGTACGGGGACGAGAGAGCCGCTGGAGAGAGCTGCCGGAGCTGCTGGAGAGAGCCGCCTTAGCTACCTCACTGCAAAGCTGCGTCGCGTCGTCTCCTCGGGTCGCTGCTCCGCCGTTCGGCAAGTGCTCCGCTTCTTCTACGCCGTTGGGTCGCGTAGGGCCTCCGCCGTGGTGGGTGTCGCCGGCGATGAAGAAGTGGAGAAGGGAGAGGTGTGATTGCTGAGGAAAACTCTAGTCTAGGGCCGGTTGTCCTTGAAGGCTAAAGGGGTTGGTTAGGTTTCTCAATCGGTGAACGTTTAAGTGAAGGAACAAAAACAAAAATCCAAACGGCGCACGGTTAGAACCTATAAATATCCGTAATTAGAAATATTACATCTTTATAATTATTGTATATTTATTGTACATTATCTATATATTTTCTCTCCATTGTGTAATTGAGACACATGGATTCATCCTATAATTTTCTCTCTTTCTCTACTTCTCAACATAGTATCCAGAGCCAAAGTGAGAAAAGAAACTCGAATCCATGCAATTCGGGGGACCCACTGGCCTTCGGTGAAAATTTTTCCGACCACCATGTCCTTCTTTCAGTTGTTGGCTCCTTTTTTTTCCCTCCGACTTTTTTTTTCCCGGTTGCCACCTCTGTCCATCGCCCTCTTCATCGTCGGCGACCTGTTCCAGTGATGGTTCTGCCCTCTGACCCCACCACCAGCGTCGCCCCTCCTTGCGCGACCCAACCGCAGCGGTCTGGTCCCAATTTGACCATCGACGCGCCGCCACGCGCCCTTCTCCATTGCCCGTGTGGGCACGTTCAGCTAGCTTTCTGGCCGCGTCTACCACCAACGAACTCGTGCCATCCTCCCCTTTCTAGATCTGCTTGCCTTTTTGCCATTGGTGTACTTTGTCGAAGTCATATTCTGAAAATACCGCTTCTGCCCTTGTGTTCGTGTGCCTATGGCTGCTACCGGCTTTACCTCTGAAAATAAGAGTGTTTTGAAGTCGTCTCTATCGACTGTGTTGATTTTCTAAAGTAGTTTGAGCAACGTCAGAACTCTGGTTCCACTGCCTCTATTGCACACACTGGTAATTCTTTTGCTTGTCTATCTCTATCAGCCTCATTGAGTCCTCGGGTTCTTGATTTCGCCGCCACTGACCATATCTCCGGTAATAAAGCTTTATTTTCCACACTTTCTACTTCTGGATTTTTACCTACTGTCACTTTAGCTAATGGTTCTCACACACAGTCTCACGGGGTAGGCACTGCTCATCCCCTACCTTCTATGTCTGTTGGTTCTGTCCTTTATGTTCTTGGTTCTCCATTCAACCTACTCTCTATTTCTTGGTTGATTTAAAGCCCTTAAGTGTGTCATTTCCTTCACTGAAGATTCTGTTTACTTGCAAGACTGGAGCATGGGACGGATAATTGGCACCGGATGTGAGTCTTGTGGCTTTACTAGCTCCGCCCCCATCAAGTGTTTGCTCCCTCACCACTGATCCTCTCACGCTCCACGCCCAGTTGGGTTATCCTATCCTTGCCAACTTGCAGCGCATGGTGCTTAGCCTGTCCAAAGTATCCAGTTTGCCTTGTGAATCGGGTCAACTTGGGAAACACACGTGGAGTCATTTTCCAGGTAGTGTTAGTAGTTGAGCTGCCTTTCCCTTTACTTTAGCTCATCCAGATATTTGGGGTCCTAGTCGCATGATGTTTAGTTTGGGATTTCATTATTTTGTTACGTTTATTGATGACTATTCTCGTTGCCCTTGGTTATTTTTATTGAAACACAGATCTGAGTTGTTTTCTGTTTTTACTAAATTTTATCAAGAAATAAAAATCAATTTCGGTGTTCCTATTTGCATTTTACGTAGTGATAATGCAAAGGAATATTTGTCTCATGATTTTCAACAATTTTTAGTTTCTCATGGCATTATTCACCAAACGTCCTGTGCTCATACACCTCAACAGAATAGTGTTGCTGAGCATAAGAATCATTATCTCGTTGAAACCACACATACTCTTCTTCTTCATAATCATGTACCTTTTCATTTTTGGGGGGATACCGTTTTAACTACATGTTATTTAATTAATCGCATGCCCTCTTCTGTTTTGGGCTACCAAGTTCCCCATTCCATCTTATTTCCCCATGACCCCTTGCATTCCCTTCCCCCGCACGTTTTTGGGTCCACTTGTTTTATTCACAACTTAACTCCTGGTCTTGATAAACTTTCTACAAGTTCACTTAAATGTGTTTTTCTTGGTTATACTTGGTCTCAAAAAGGTTTTCAGTGTTTTTCTCCTACTCTGCGTCATTATCTTGTCTCTGCAGATGTTACCTTTTTGGATACTATTCCCTTCTTTGAGCCATCTGACCATTCCACCCCTCCTGCTTTTGAGGAACTCCTACTTCCCATGATCCTTATGCCTTTGCCCCCCTTATGCCTACACCTACACCCCGCTCCCTTCAGGTCTACCATCATCGAGCCCGTCTACTAGCCAAGCCTGTTCCACCTCAAACACCCATTGCACCTAACCGGCAGTCGCTGCTTGCTTTTGCTCATTCCTCCGAGCCTGTCATGGTTGATGTGGACTCACCCCCGGTGCCTGATCCTCCACCGTCATCGGTCCTACCTGTTATGCCTGATCTTCCTATTGTCCTTTGTAAGGATATTCGTTCCACTCGTAACCCATCTCCTCACTATACTGCCTTGAGTTATCACTGTCTATCTTCTATATATTATGCTTGTCTATCTTCTTTGTCTTTTGTGTCTATTCCTAAGACTGCAGGTGAGGCCATCTCCTATCCTGGGTGGAGACAAGCTATGATTACTGAGATATGTGCACTTCAGGACAGTGGCACTTGGGAACTGGTGTCTCTCCCTCTAGATAAATCTGTGGTTGGTTGTCGCTGGATTTTCACGGTTAAGGTGGTGCTTGATAGCCAAATTGATCATCTTAAGACCCGTCTTGTTGCTAAAGGGTACACTCAGATCTTTGGTTTGGATTATGTTGATACATTCTCCCATGTTGCCAAGATGGCTTCTGTTCGCTTGTTTCTCTCTATGGCTGCCATGCGTCATTGGCCTCTTCATCAGTTGGATATTAAGAATGCCTTCCTCCATGGTGATTTCGAGAAAGAGGTTTACATGGAGCAACCTCCTAGGTTTGTTGCTCAGGGGGAGTCTTCTGGCGTTGTTTGTCGTCTTCGAAAATCACTGTATGGTCTTAAGCAGTCTCCTCAGGCTTGGTTTGGAAAGTTCTCCATTGTGGTCCAGTAATTTGGTATGACTCAAAGTGAAGCTGACCACTCCGTGTTTTATCGTCATACTCAAAGAGGTTGCACCTACCTAGTTGTGTATGTTGATGACATTGTCATTACAGGGAGCGACACTCAGGGCATAACACAGATCAAACAGCACCTATGCAAGCATTTCCAGACCAAAGACCTTGGCAAACTCAGATACTTCTTAGGTATTGAAGTAGCATAGTCCAAAGATGGCGTAATTCTCTCTCAGAGAAAATATGCTCTTAACATTCTAGAGGAAACAGGTTTACTTGCTGTAAAACCTATTGATACTCTTATGGATCCTAATGTCAAGCTCCTACCAAATCAGGGGGAGCCACTATCTGACCTTGGGAGATATAGAAGATTGGTTGGGAAATTGAACTATCTCACAGTTACTCATCCAGACATTTCTTTCGCAATGAGTGTAGTTAGTCAATTCCTAAACTCACCATGTAAAGCTCACTAGGATGCTGTTATACGTATTTTGAAGTATGTCAAAGGAGCACCAGGGAAGGGCCTTGTTTATGAAGATAAGGGGAATACTGATATAGTTGGGTATTTTGATGCAGATTGGGCAAGATCCCCTTCTGATAGGCATTCCACTTTCCGGGTATTGTATACTCATTGGAGGCAATCTCATATCCTAGAAGAGTAAGAAGCAAACTGTAATGGCACAGTCTAGTGCTGAGGCAGAGTATTGTGCCATGGCCTCAACCACATGTGAGCTTATTTGGCTCAAGCAACTCCTCAAAGAACTTCAATTTGGGGAAACCAAGCACATGACACTTGTTTGTGACAATTAAGCCGCTTTACACATTATCTCAAATCCAGTTTTCCATGAGAGGACCAAACACATTGAAGTTGATTGTCACTTTATCAGAGAAAAGATTCTATCTAGAGACATCACCACAGCTTCATCAATTCAAATGACTAATTGGCAAATGTTCTTACCAAATCATTGAGAGGTCCTAGAATAAGTTACCTATGTAACAAACTAAGTGCATATGATCTATATGCTCCAGCTTGAGAGGAGTGCTAGAATCTGTGAATATTTGTAATTAGGAATATTATATCTTTGTAATTATTGTGTATTTATTGCACATTGTCTATACATATTTTCTCCGTTGTGTAGTTGAGACACACGGATTCATCCTATGATTTTCTCTCTTTCTCTGCTTCTCAATAGTACTCTTCAGTCTTTCAGATTTTCAGCCCTCCACGACTTCATGATCATGGGCTCGTGCGAAGGTAGATCTAGATGAGGGGTCACGACAGAGGGAAGATCTAGACAACCACGGCGAAAGGAAGATCTGGACGACCACGACAGAGGGCAGATCTGGACAACTATGTGAGAGTGGCTGTGCGAAGGCGTGGCTGGGTTGTGGGGTTGTAGGTGGAAATGTTCATGAGAAAAAGGGAATTGAATCGTGTATTGCTTCTTTTTGCATTTCTAAATCGTTTAACAATGATACTATCAAATGTAAAACTTGTAGTGCAGTGGAAACATAGTTAGTAGTTTTAGAAAGAAGGTTTCTGAAGCTTTGATAATAAACATTCATTATAAAATAAATAACAGAATAATAAGATCATTAGTTCAGCATATAAAAGAATAATAAGGCACAATGGATAAAAATAAAGAAGATTAAGGAGAGAAAGATGACATACAAGAATATTTATACTGGTTCAGCCAAACTGCCTACATCCAGTACTCAACAAATGTTGATGATCCATTAATAGCATCTTTCTCAACCTAGGAAAGAACAAATGAATAGTCTTCACATCAGCCTTCCAAAGCTCTCATCTGTGGTATTCAGAAATCACCTGCTGCCACAGATTGAGTAGCTCTGCACCAACCTTTCCAAGCTGAAACCCATGACCAGTAGCAACCCCTATCGTCATATTGAAAGTAGTCTTGCTCCAGCCTCTCCAAACTACAAGTAGTCTTGCTCCAGCCTCTCTAAGCTGCAAGTAGTCTTTGACTAGCCTCTCCAAGCTAAACTGTGATCAACAAGAACACCTTACTATCACATTGCAAGTAATTTTGCAGTAACCTCTCTAAGCTATCTCACAACAATCATTACTGGATCAAGGATACGAAGGTTAAGTGTTTGGGTTGCCACTCAAACTGACCTACACTCAATTTTCCTTAACATATACATGAAATGTTTCTGGAAAAACATGAATGACTTCCTTTTATCACTTCTTCCCTAGGAAGAGCATAAGTCTAATTAAGAAAGTTGAAGGAATATTTTTACACTTCAAGGATAAAAAACTGATTACATGATATATTGAATCTTCCAGGAAGTGGGAAGAAATTTTTGTAGAGTTTTCTCTCTTGAATGTTTAAAATCTCTCATAAGCTTTTAAGCACAGCATCTCCATTTATAGCTGTTTTCCCTTATGACAGTTGCCCTTGATCGGTTCTCCAAGTGACACGTGTAGATCATCTATTTGTGTCTTGAAAAGTTAGTCTAGAAGAGTAGGTTGACAGTCTGTCACATCGGTTGCAGAAGTCATTGTAAGGTTAAGGTTTTTGATGCTCCCTCAGAAATCACTTTTTCATTTTTTGATCATGGTTTCCGAACTCCTTCTTCTAGAAGCTCGGGCAATTGATCAAATAAGCAGAAGAGATGACGTACTAGTTTGAAACTGGGTTTGACTTGAAAATTTGAAATTCAAATTTCAAATTTCAAATTTCCTTCCTTTTCCAGTAACATTCAGTGCTCCACTGTGAAGTGAGCTTTCTTATGTATGCAATCAGTTCCTTAATGCTGTCTTTGCTTTCTGATCTTCAATCCAAGCATTTTGTTGATGACTGATTTTGCATTTGTGCTGATTGAAGATAGTGTAACATCTGGTCTTCAGAGAATGCTTGATATCTTCTTATAAGTGTACTTTCTGATGTCTAATGCTACTTTATAAAATCTTAAGACTTGATTTCTTGTAAAGTTGAAAACTACTTCTCATCGTTAGCTATAAATTGCTTGGATAAGGATGTAATTTCACTTATATTTCATTTCAAAGCTCGTAACATGAGATAAATATGTTAACACATGCATAATGAAATATATTCTCATTTGAGTAAGCCTTGCTCTTGCTTAATGACAGAAACCTGTTATATACTTACAAGAAACTGAAGAGAAATATCAGTCATTCTTAAAGCATTTTCTTTAAATTGGCTTTATTGTTATTCAAAACAAATAAGCGCATATTGATAGGGTTCTAGAGTTAACAATCTCCCCGTTTTTTATGATGATAAACCAATTTGAAGAAATTTTTTTGAAGAGATAGTGAAAGAAATGTTACGGATATATAAGCATGATAGACCATATTCTTTCAACTTTATCACCAAGGAGATTTTCAGGAAGTTCTTTTCTTAAGGCATGATATGATGAAAAAAAATTTGGCCTCAAATGACTTTGATCATAGCTGTTGTTATTTCTTTTAAAGCACAAAACAGGCTTAACACACTTTTTAAAAAGGTATCAGAGCAGAAAGTCAAAAGACAAATGTTTATGCTATGGATATATAACCAGCTTGATTCCTGGTCATGAGAAGAAACTTTGTGAAGATCTTCGTGCTTGAAAAACTTAACAAGAAATACTTGTGATATTTTATCTTTGATTAGATCCGTTCTCAGCACATCTTTATCCAAAAGAAATTTTGAAAGGAATGCTTAAGGATATCTGATAAGGGTAAAAGAGCATTCATGATTTTGGAGAAAAACATACTGATACTTATGTAGTTTCTGATGCTCGAAGAAACCTTTTAAAAAGATAATATCAACATATTTCTATATGAGGTTTCTGAAACTCATTAGGGATCAATCCCTGAATTAGCAAGGGTGAGGTTTTGCATAGAGCTGTGAAACTTTTCTCATAAGAATCAGATCATGAAAAGATGTTTACCAAACAAAAGTATTGTAGGTGGAAATGTGCACGAGAAGGGGGGTTGAACCATGCATTGCTTCTTTTTTGCATTCTTTGAAAAGCTTCAAAACAAATACTATCAAGTATAAAACTTGTAGTGTAGCAGAAACCTGATTAGTAACTTCAGAAATTAAATTTCTGAAACTTGTTAAAACAAACGTTCATTATCAAAAGAAATAACAGAAGCGAGAAATATATATAACAATATATGAATAATAAAAACCTGGCAGATAAAGTATGAATGAGATCAGAGAGAAAGACAGAAGATACAGAGATTTTATACTGGTTCGACAAAACTGCCTACATCTAGTACTCAACAACTGTTGAGGTTCCATTTCAACAACTTTTCTCAATCTAAGAAAGTAAACTAGATAGTCCTTGCATTAGCCTTCCCAAGCTCTCACTTGTGCCAGTAGACAAACTCAAAGACCATCACAAGTCGAGTATTCTTTTACCAGCCTCTCCAGACTAAATCTGTAACATCCTAATTTTTAATCCAATATTCTAGAACATATTTAGGTTAATCATTAGTCTGTTACGTCATAGTTTCCTTTTTGCTTTAAAATACTTAGCGGAAAATATAGGTAAAATTTTTTTTTGAAATGTAAAAGCAAAGTGAGAGCTGCGTGACATGACGAACGATGAAGCATGAAAGGAATAAAACACAAATCCAAATAAACACATCATGAACATCCGATCATAAAACATGTAATTGCACAGTATGATAAAACAAACTGCATAAGAGGATATATATTATGCCCACCTAAAAAAGGCGAGACTTAGTTTAGTATAACATAGGCCAAATACAACTGAAATAGAAATACATGGAAACATAAAAAGAGAACACTCACACCCTAGTGCACCTAAAATGGATAACCTTTCTGAACAAAAGAAAGCTATCCTAATCTATGTGTGGTGTGTACACTATCACTCCTCGAGCGCCTCTACTGCTGGTAGTTCGGATAGGGCGGGACATAACCGATCCATGGGCAAAGCGCATCGGAGTAGGCACTCACTGCAGCTGGACATGAGCTCCTCGACGGGGATGCATGGATTGCCTGCAAGCTAGTCTCGGTTGTGTGACCGTCTCCTCACTACCCTCTATGCTCAACAGGGGAGTAGGGGTAAAGCTCTCGGAGTATGGATGGGTGGGTGGATCCTTCGATGGGTCAGTCTTTGAATCACGGGCAGCAGACTCAGTTAAGTACGTGCGGAGTACCTCTCGTTATGCGTCCGCGCTCGCTCAAAAACCATGTCGTTGCCATATGGGGAAGTTGGAGAAAATCGATGGCTATGTACAGGGTGAGAAAAGGGGCATCCCAAAAACATAAACACTCGGAGTGTGCAGCTCCCCTCAAAATGATACGACTGGTGCTTCGGGTCGTAGTGCACCTACCAGGTGGGGGTATCAACGAATAATATGAATGTCGCCATCTGAAGACGTGACGGAAAGAAAAGATGGGGGAGTGAGAATCTTACTAAAGAATCTCAGTAGGGCAACCTCCTATCTAGGTGTCATCATCTACGTCCTCAGGAACCTTGGGTTTAGTGTATAAAATAAGTGAGCATGCATCAAGTTTATTTTTAAACTTAAAAACATAGTTAGCCCAGGTCCGTTCATTTTAGAATGATTCTTAGTGTCATGGATGCAACATAGTAAAGAATGTATGCATGGTGCTACTTAATGCAAGAATATTGATCATAACATCAAGAAACATCATAATAGTGGCATAAAGTGGCAATTGAAATCTCATGTGGGAAGACTTTGTGACATAATCATCATATTTTACTTTCTCATGGGGCCACCCTAAAAAGACATTCATTCTGGGGGTGCTCGGCCAAACTGATGTCACCCAGAACGTGTCACATCTCTAGGTTATGAGCTCATACCTAACTAGTCGTCACTAGTTCTTACTTATCCCTTACCGATAAGCGTATCATAAATAAATCCTGACTCTCTAATATGGGCTAGGGGGTATTTTCTTGGGGGTGCTTGGCCGAATCGGTGTCACCCAAGAATACGTCTTGGTACTGATGTCACATGAGTTGTTGGAGGTGGTTGACCGAACCGGTGTCATCCAAGAACACATCTTAGTACCCCATCTCTTTTGAAGAAAATTCTCATAGGTTTTTTAAAAACTTTCTCAATCCCCAAATTTGTCAGAAATTCGGCAGCATAATAGCAGCACGTCGAATTTCTTCCAAATTTACTTTATGCCACATAAACAAATAGAACATGTATCCTCAATCATAATTTCACATGTATACATAATCATTTTCAAATAAAACATACATTCTCATGTAACATTATAGCTCATTATGCTCTTGAACCTACAGTGTCTTATGCTTTGATCCTTACGGGCCTTAAACTTGATATATAATTATTCTATCACTCTCTATCAACCTCTTATGCACCTAAGGGTTCACAACTAATAATTTTTATTAGCATTTTGTTCATTAGTAAATCTGGGCAGCATTACATTTTTATGATTACAGGGTTCTAGAGCTTACGTTTTAGACCCTTTCTTGGTTCCGTCTTTACCTAAGGCGCTATAAATTAAATCTAAATAATTTATGAGGTATTCCTATGCCTATGAACTGATTATAGATTGTGTTTACAGTATTATATGGTTGTTAGACAGAATCAGAAAATTAAATGTTCTAAGATTCTAGAATTGCATTTTTTCGGTTTTCTAGTTACTAGTTTCTCTATGGGTGCTAAAATTCAATCCTACATCAAATGTTACCAAGTTTTTCATAATTAAACAATCATATTCTGATTATTGTCATACTAAAATAGTTTGGGCAGAAACTAAAAATAAATGGGTCAAAACGACGCTAAAACTTGACTTTACGGCTTTTTTGTAAGACTAGTTTCTCTCCTAACAAGCATAGAAAGGTTCCTACCTCAACACATATAATTTTTACACATTCTTAGCACATCAAAATAACATCATACAGCACCAAACACACCATGGCAGAACCAAACTCATATACATACATACCATGCATAAAATTTCATTTTCAACAAGCATAAGTTACTAGTTTCTCTTTGAATCGTTCTTGGCTTTCTGAAACTCTTTTGCAAAACATTTATCTTGTAAAAGGGACTAAGAACAATCATAGGGCAGTAACTAATGTGAAACACTCTTGGAAGAGGTTTAATTTACAAATCTTGTTGGTAATGACCTTATAAAATTCTTAAAACATAGGAAAACTTTTGAACATAGATTGTTGGCCCTTGCAACTAGATGAAACTCATATTAGGTTCATCATCATCACATGGCCGAAATATGCATCCATTGGGATGTCTCCATAACAAAACTTTAACTTGAGACAATAAGGGCAAGTCTTTGAGCTCTTAGAGTTTTTAAACGACGACAAAAAGTAAACATGCTATGCATTCCATTTTATTCTTCATTATAAAATAAAGTGAGGATTTCAAAGTAAATATGCAAGACTTGAAAGTAAATTTGCAAGACTTGAAAATAAATATGTAAAACTTGAAAATAAATGCGCAAGTTCAATTCTTTATTTTAGTGTTCTAAGCCCAGCAACAATTGACTTTAAGACCAAAATAGAAAGGTTTCGAGATTAATTCAGTGATATGCAAGCTCTCGTTTTAAATCTTTAAGTTCTTAAGTGATGACTTGAAACGTAAACGTGCTAGACAAGAACATAAATATGAGATGCTCTTCGTTCCTTATCTTTAACTTTAAGTGATAACTTGGAAGGTAAACGTGAATGCAAAGCTCAAAAGCAAATATGCAAATGTAAAAGCTTGAATATAAACATGAGTGCAAATTCATTTTATTTCTTAATAGAGCTTATCCAAGATTTTAGAGGAACTTAAACCTCAACCTAAACTTATCACAACATGCTAAAGTGAACCTCAAGGTTCTTAGAGCACAAAGTATCTTTTCTTGAAGCAAAGTCATAAATAACATTTTTATTAAAGCTCAAGCTCTAGAGGTTTCATTGTGATGAATACATAGTCATCATCTAGAAACTCTCACCATCAACCTATCATGTGTGTTAATAACAAATATGGCCTAAAATTTGAAGAAAAGAAAAGAAAAGGGGCTGAAACTATAAGCAAGAAAAAGAACCATTTTGAAACTCTAGAGACCATGATCTTGATGATGTATTAGCACCAACATCATGTGTCCTCATCATTGAGTTCATACACTCATTTTAGAACAACATCAAAGTTAAGTTTTTCAAGATAAAAAGGAAGAAACTAAAAACACCTTTTCCTCAAGAACTAAGATCAAGCTTTAGGGGTTGCTCAAGTGATGAACATCATCATGGAATCTCCATCATCAAGCTCTCATTCCCAAGCTCACCAAAGGCCCTTGGCCGAAAATAAAATAGGAGGAGGAGAAGAAGTTCTAAAAGATTCAAGAGAAACCATCAAGTCAATGACTAAATAAGAACTTTTAATGAAAGAAACATTTAAAATAAAATTCCTACCAAATGGTGAAGAGGAAAGCTTGTTTCTTGAGGTGAAAGTGAGAAGAAAACTTGCTCCCAAGGTGTACTTGAGATTCAGCCAAAGAGGAAGAAAAAGGAAGGAATAGTATTTTCTTTGAGCTTTGTGGTTAAAGGGTGGTGTATGGTTGAGAGGTGGTGAGATAAGGTTGGAATATGGTGGCTTGAGGTTGTGAAAGGTGGTTCTTGGGTGGAGATGAAGAAGATGAAGAAGAAGAGAACTCTTGAAGAAATGAGAGAACTTGAGACAACTCTTGAAAACTTAAAGCTAGCAAATGATCCAAAGGTTCTCACAAGCTCATTTGCATATGTATTTATAGAAAAACAAAACCAAGGGTGGAAGAATGGAGGGGTGGCCAAATTTTGAGGAAGGAAAAGAAGGAAAATATCTTCTTCAAATGGTCATTCAAAGGCATGGTTCAAGGTATGGTAAGGTATGACTTAAAGCATGGTGAGGTATGGTCTTGGGTATGGGTGAGTATGGCTTCAAGTATGGCTCCTTGAGTGAGAAATAAACCAACATGTGATCGAATTGGAGGGTGAGGTGGCGCCATTTGGAGCATCCAAGGAGGAGGAAAATGTCTTATTAATTGTAGTTTAGTGATGTGTTTAGATGTGTCTTAAATTATGCTTAAGATTAGGATTTTGTAGGAAGGTGTTTAGGTAAGGAAATGGCTAATTAAGGTTGTCTAGACATAATTAAGGAGTGGTCTTGCTTCATTAGGGAGATGGAAATTCATTTTAGGGTATAAACAGTTCCAGACATAATTCCTTAATTTAAGGAATTGGAGAGAGAAAACACTATTCAAGATTTCAAGACTAGGAATCTTGAGTTTTAAAAAGGGATTTAGGTTTAATCTAAGCAATCTTAGGTTCTAATTAATTTTAATAACTTATTTTGACTCTATATTAATTATGAAAATTAATGAATCTTCGATTAGAGCCTAATATTGCTTAGGTTTGCTTAATTACGTCATTAAGCTCAAAGGCACTATCCCGGGGGCAAAATCATAATTTTACACAAAAACTCCTCGGGACCACTGGGATTTAAAAAGACACTTTTAAATACTTGAAAACATCATTTTAAACCTTCGGGGAAAGTTTCGAGCTCGAACGGCACTTTTACCTGCGTAAAAACGCTGCAGGGGTATTTTGGTCATTTTGACCCGAAACGGCAGAAAATAAGTTTTTCGTTTCCGAAAACACTCAAGGATCATCCAATCCCCTTCGAACATTGAGCTGACCCTTTGAGGACTGCCATGCCGGCTATCCTCGAATCCCGGTCAGGAAATGACCTCAAGGGCATTTTGGTCATTTCCCTCAGACAAAAAATCGGGGCGTTACAAAATAGAGTAGTATTGTACTAGCCTCTCTAGGCTAACAAGAGTAGTATTGTACTAGCCTCTCCAAGCTAACATGAGTAGTATTGTACTAGTCTCTCCAAGCTAACCCGTGATCAATAACAACCTCTACAGTCACGTTGAAAGTAGTCTTGACACTGGCCTCTCTAAACCCAAACCGTGATCAATAGCAACCCCCACCATCATGTTGAAAGTAGTCTTGACACTGGCCTCTCCAAGCCCAAACTGTGATCAGTAGCAACCTCTACTGTCACGTTGAAAGTAGTCTTTGACTGGCTTCTCCAAGCTAAACTGTGAGTAGTAGCAACTTCTACTGTCACGTTATTAAGTAGTTTTACAATAGCCTCTCTAAGCTATCTTACAGCGATCACTATCGGATCAAGGATATAAAAGTTAAGTGTTTGGGTTGCTACTCAAACTAACCTATACTCAAGTTTCCTTAACATATACATGAAAAGTTCCTGGAAAAACTTGAATGACTTCCTTCTATTACTTCTTCTCTACGAAGAGCATAATTCTAACTAAGAATGTAGAATGAAGATTTTCTTACACTTCAAGGATAAAAACTGATTACATGATAAATATTGAATATTCCAGGAAATAGGAAGAGATTTTTGCAGAGTTTCCTCTCTTGAATCTTCAAATCTCTCATTGGCCTTTAAGTAGCATCTCCATATATAGTGGTCTTCCTTTATGACCGTTGCCCTTGATCAGTTCTTCAAGTGACACGTGTTGATCATTAGTTGTGTCATGAAATAAATAGCTAGAAGAGAGGTTGAAAGATCTGTCACATTAGTTACAGAAACCATTGTAATGTTGAGTTTTCTGATCTTCCTTCAGAAACTACTTTTCTACTTTCTGAACATGCTTTCTGAACTTCTCCTTCGTGAAGCTAGGGTAGTTGACTAATCAGGCAGAAGAGATGATGCACTAGTTTGAAACTGGGTTTGACCTGAACATTTGAAATTCAAAATTCAAATTTCTCTCTTTTTTCTGTAGCATTCTGCGCTTCACTCATAAGTGAGCTTTTTGATGAACGCAATCAGTTCCTTGAAGAATTCTTCACTTTTTGATCTTCAATCCAATCTTCTTTGTTGATGATATCTTTGCGATTGTAATGATTGAAGATTAAGTAACACATTGCTCTTGGACATAAGTTGATTTTTTCATCTCAAGTGTACTTTCTGATGCCCCATGCTACTTTTTGAAGTCTTAAATCTTGGTTTCTTGTAGCATTGAAATTCTCTTCTTATCATTAGCTATCAATTGGTTGGATAATTTTATTTTTGTTTTAATTCAAATATCTTAACATGATATAAATATGTTTACACATGTATGGTGAAATATATTCTCATTTGAGTAAGCCTTGCTCTTACTAAATGATAGAAACCTGCTATAATTTTATAAGAAACTCAATAAAAACATCAGTCATTCTTCGAAGCATTTTCTTTAAATTGACTTTGTTGTCATTTAAAACAAATAAGCGTAAAAGGTTCTAGAGCTAACAATCTCCTTTTTTTTATGATGACAAACCAATTTGAAGAAAATCTTTTGAAGAGATAATTGAAAGAAATATTACACGAATGTAAATATGATATACATATTCTTTCAATATATCATCTGAAAAGATTTTCAGGAAGTTCTTTTTCTTAAGGCATGATGTGAAACATATAAAACATTTGTGACCTTAAGTGACTTTTAATTATAGCTGTTTGTTTTTTCGCTTGAAACATAGAAAGAGCTTAACACACTTTCTGAGAGGGTATCAGAGTAGTTGCTAAAGAGAAACCAATTAAACCATGAAAAACAATCAGCTTGATTTTTGGTCAAAAGAAGGAACTTTCTGAAGATCTTTGTGCTTAAAAAAAAAATATAACAAGAGACACTTGTGATATATTATCTTGACTAGATCCATTTTCAGCATGACTTAATCTAAAAGAGATTTTGAAAGGAATGCTCAAGGATATGATAAACGAAACAGAACATTCATAATTTTGGAAAACAAAACTAATGCTTATGTAGTTTATGATGCTCAGAGAAACCATAAGAAGGATAAGATCAACATATTGCTGTACAAGGTTTCTGAAGCTTATTAGGGATTAATCCCTGGATTAGCAAGAAAGAGCTTTTGTACTGAGCTATGAAACTTTTCCATAAGAATCAGATCATGAAAACACATTTTCAAAACAAGGATATATAATTTTAATATAACATATTACTCTTCGAAAGATTTTTGAAGCTTGTTAACTGATCTTAGTTTTTCAACACGTGTAAGCGCAAGTTTTTGAAGACAAGTCAGAAACTATTTACAACCATACTTTGATCAAGTTATACACAATACTTTAAAAAAAAATCTCATTTGAGGGTAAAGGATGATTAAGCTCATTATGCATATCAAGACTCAGCATATAAAACTAGTACCAGAGCAACAACCACTTTATGCTCTTAAAGATACTTGGCCATGGCTAATCACAAAACACATGTAAGCTAATATTTAGCGTATATGAATAAATATGTCAAACCATATGCATTCAAGATAAGAAGCAAACATCCAACATAAATATATGTGATTAGCTAAGCTTAGAGAGAGCATTGATATGATACAAAGCTTAATAAGAATACAATGCATGAAACATGAAAAAAAAAACATGTATGTATCAAACACATGAAACATGATATATATATATATATATGGATAAAGACAAAGGAAACAAACGACTTATATAAACAGAAATAAATGTTGAGAGATATACAAAAAAAGACATAAAAAGAAAATATAATAAAACATGCTAGACAAAAAAGAATTTCTGGGCTCATTCTCAGCATTTGTTCCCCCTGAGTTTCTCAGCATAGCCCTCATATCAGCATAGCTCCCTCTGAATCTATTGGCACAAATTTTCTTTACTCTACACTTCTCCCCCTTTTGGCATTATAAAAAAAGAAGTGTGCCTAGAAACGCTCGTTGCAGGAATGGAACATTTGAAGTTGTAAATCTTTCATCTGTCTGAGCTGGGCACTATGCGCTAACAAGGTTGCTTCAAATCTATCATGTCTGGAGGAAATCTCTCTAAGATTCCACAAGATGACTTGATAACTTGCTGAGGAGGCGGTTGAGGATGGAGGTGGTATATTCATGGGTGCAGGAGCAGCTCTGGGAGATGGTGTAGGAATGTCAAGTAGCACAGTCTCCCCTAATTGAGGTGATTCAGCCCAAGTGACACCCTGTTCATTAGTTGGATGAGGAAAGAAAGCTGCAGAAGTGGTAGGAATAGAGGAATGCTCAGTAATAGCAGCACCAGAGTCAGATAATTGATTTAAGGAAGGAACAGTAACCTCTTGAGCAGAAGCAAAGGGAAGAGGAACATCTTGAATTGACACAGAGGCAACAGTATTTTTCACCATAGGAGCTTCAGATATCTTAACCATTTATTCCTCGACTGGGGTAATGCGGATGGAAGGAGGAGGTTGAGGTACCATAAGAACGGTTGCCATCAGTAGTGCAGGTGCATTTTCCTCAGGTTCTTCTACAATTGGTTCCATATTGGAAAAGATCTCATTTACAAAAAAGTGCAGACCATCCATATCCTTTTCTTTTGAGTGTGGCTTTGGTTCCAAAGACTTTGACATGATCTCTAGGACTTGGTTGACAGTCATAAAGTCCTCAGAATCATCAAAAGCTGGTTCATCTAAAATCATAAGAGTAGGACCAGAGGTATACCCAAATTGTTGAGCCATGGGTTGAGAAGGTAGTTCTTCAATAACCACAAAGGGTGTAGGAATAATATTAGCTATTTTGCTGCTCAAGCCCTGAATTCCCTTTGCTTCTTGCCTTTTCCTTGCTTCCCCAAGTCTTTTTTTCTCCTGCATAATCCTCTGCTCTTTAAGTATGAGGTTTGCTTCTTCTTCATCATCAGATGGCTCAAGCTCCCTGTTCTAGCAGTGGCATGCTCTGCTTCACTCATATCCTTCAAAATGAGTGCAGCACTTTAAACCCTTTTAGGCATAGGCCGTGCTTTCTTTTCCTGAACTTTCTTTTGAATGGGAAGCTTATCGGGTCTACCTTGAGGAAGTTTGCTTTCTGATGTTTCCACCTCCTTAACATGTGGCCTTTGAGAGCTTCTGTCTCTTGGTTGACTTGCCCTTGCCTTTCTAAAGCAATTTTAATAGAGCCTCTTCAGACTCTTTTTCAGAAGATGTCTGTTCTTCATCATCATAACCTTCTAAACTACTTTCAGAGAGGACAAAAGTTTTCTTAGCCTTCTTTTTCTTCTGATCTTTTGCTCCCTTCTTCCCTTTACAGTCTTCTTTTCTAGCTAAGTCTCTTCATTCAAAAAGCTTGTCTTTTTTATGCTCGTTTTCACAGGAAATGACTGAGTTTTCTTCTTTGATCTGAAAGAGTTGATGGTGTAGTAAGTTCCTGGAGCATATTTAAACCACTCTTCTGCAAGAGGATATCAAAAGTACTAGAAAACTTTTGTCAGTAGCATTCCATAAGATACTACTACAGTTTTTCTCTTATCCTTGGTAATAAAGCTAAGCATGTAGTCCATTATCAGCTTTTGTAGGTTTACTTTTCATTTGGTCATCAAACAGAAAAGTAGCATAAAGTCCATTCCCAGTAAAACATATGTACTTCCTAACCTAGGAAGAACAGTGAATTGTACCACAGAAAATACTTTCCTTGCCCTAGAACTAAGTAAGGCTGTAGTAATGTTACCGGGTAAGTGTATTTGTGGAATCGGTGAGGCATTTTGACACTTCCTCAACATTCACCCTAAGGAAATTGGTCTAATCTTCATCAACAAGACAGTTGACTCTAGCAGCAGGAGCCCTAACCATAGCTACCAAGTCTGACAGCTTTATCTCCATGAAGACATCCCTGATTGCGATAGAGAGAGTGGTCTAATTCTTTGCTTCCAGAAAGCAGTGATCATTTCTAAAAAGATTCTATCAGAGATATCTAGAAAATATTCTTATCCTTGAAAGGTAAACACCTCCCTAAGTATCAAAACTTGATTCAGTAAAGCATTGTTCAACCTTTTTCCGGGGCCTATAATCCTTCGTGAGAAATCTTCTTCATATGTCTCCTGCATATGAGGTTTATTGTACATAAGGAAAGCTCTTCGTTTAGATAAATCTCTTTCTAGTTCTCGACCTTTAGCCATAAAAAACTTTGAAGAGAAAAGAAAAACAAGATAGAGTTTGGTGAAACAGAAGAAAGAATAGGGATTGTAGAGGAAGGATTTGCAGATTCTGAAAGAAGGGTTTGTGAAGAAATAGAAGGAGTTTCAGGGAAAAGACAGCAAGTGTGATGGTAAAAGAGGTAACTTGTTCAAGAAGATAAAGGTATAGGTAAAGGGGAAGACGTGGGGTTTTTAAGTGATGTAACGTGACTAAAGGCAAAACGACGTGGGAGAGAGAAGCTCAGTCAGAGTGGGAAAAATCCTGCCTTTTCATCCTTCTTTTAGAAAGAGAGTTTTCTGACTCTTGGTTTCACTTTTTGAAGGAGTTACTTTCTAAAACTTCAATGTTTGCTTTCTAGCCCACTGAAGAAACTTCGTAACACATCTTAGACTTATCTTCCTGTTCTTGATTCAAAGCTCCCATATATTCATCATTCTCTGATCCTCAAATTCTTCTTTCTAACCAACCTCTCTTATTTCTGAACAACCAGTCTTCATTATGAGCAAACTTATTTCTTTCTTATCTTGTAAACTGATAAGCCATTCCTCATAGAGATCTGTGGTCTTGAAAACTGACATCTGACATACTTGCTGATACTCTTGATATTGCAAATTGAGCTTCTGATATGGAACACTGACTTTCTGATGTCTTGATCAACCTTCTCATAATGCTGACAGAGCTTTTGCTATTCTTAAGAGTTGACATATAGGATCTGCAAGATGAAATACATTCTGATGGCTTTGCCATGACTTCAGATGGGAGTTATGAAGAGAGAATCCCCAGAGATGTTTTATATATGAATGCCTATGTAGATGTGAAAAATATATTTTAAAAAAACTTTCCAAAACTAGAAAAAAAACATTCAAAAGATCTTTTAGAAATAAATGTTACGAATACTTCTTGAAACAAGGTATTCATAAAAACACTTCTATTTACTCAACATCTCTGTTTTAAACACGATACCACAAAGAAAGAATTTTGCAAAGCAAGCTAGGATTTAGAGTGCTGAAAGGATTCTTGATAAGATAAATAGCACATTATTATCTCATAAGATAGGAAAAATAATTACCTCAAGAGATGGTCTTTCAGCTGATTCCTAATCCATAGCATCTGGGTGCAAAGATTATAGCATCACCTGTGCTTTTCCTTTTAGCCCTTGTGCAGCCATGCTTGTCCTGATGATAACAGCTATGTCTAGATTGTCCTTAAATTTCCCCTTAGTATAGATGATGATGCTTTAAACATGATGTGTATACTTTGCCTTTCTCTTGAGCTTGGTCAGCATATTCAACAAAACTTCCACTCAACTTTGATTACTTAAACCTTCTTCAATATATTTAGATACAACGATGGTGATGAAAGCATGATTGATGAATAACCAAGGGATGACTTGGTCCTTATACCCTTAGAAGACACTCCAAGAACTTAGACAATAGAAGATTACCTTTAAAGCAAAAACTTTCGTGAAGTTAATGTACATTCAGATCCTTTAGCTTCTATGTCATCTTCATACTACTCATGTTGTATTTTAGAAAGATTACTTTTTGATCATCTTGGATGGTGCGAGCATACTTTTTGAAGAGTTGAGGTTATAGAGCTTACTTTCTGAAGCCTTGACTTTCATCTGCTAGCTTTCTGGTGTTTCCTTGAGATACATATTCTCAAGGCTTTCTTCAAGATTATCAAGATTGTCAACAAAGTCTTCCTTAAGCGTTTCATCATAATCATACTTTGAGAGATTCTTGAGAAGATTGTCTTTTGGGATCTATTATAACTCTCATTTTCTAGTCATAATATTTGGAATGATCATCATCAGTGTGCTTCTTTGAGGTTTCAGTCAGAGAGACTTTTCAGATATACCTGCAGGAAAGAATTTTGATTTTGGTACCCAGACTTTTATGGGTCCTTTTTAGTTAGCTTCAGAGAAAGAGATTTTTTAGCCTTTCTAATGAAATTCCTTTTTAGGAATCATGAGTTTGGAATGTATCTCTTTATTCAGCAAGAAGAACATAAACAAGAGATAGATATAATAGATGAAGTTGCATAGTTCTTTCTCCTTCTGTTTCTTCTGTATATCTCAGTCTAGTTTTCTGAAATTATAGATGCTAACCCTTTTCACAAAAACATGGTTTTTGAAATATGTCCAATAAAACAGGTCAGATCTTTGGATGCCATGAAGTCATCTCAACGATTCAGAAAAGAATTTCTGATATTTTCATATATCATTTTGAGGGCTTTAGAAATATGTAACTTGAGAAGAGTAAACCCTCTTTGGAGTATGTCTTTCTTTCAGCTTTTTAGCTTCAGGCTTGACCTTCTCAAGTTTTCATGGCAAGTTTATGAGCTCTTTGACTGGTTTGAGATATATATACGAATAGGCATGAAAACCCTCTAGCAACTCATCAGATGAGACAAAAAAATGAGAAGGATGAGATGCAGCGACAAATATACCTTACTTATCTCTGTTGATGTTCTTTGGTCATAAAGCACAGAATGGCAACAAGTTTTAGCACATCAAGACCTCCTGACAAAACTTTCTAAATGTCTGGCACATTCTTTTTCTTTGTATACGGATAAGCTGATTAGACACAGGACAAATACATGACATGTGTTTTTACTGCTATAAGTAGATTTTCTTTCTCAAGATGATCTTTGTCCTGATTTGCCATTCATGAGATTGATGTCTTTCTGTATTAGTCATTAGACTTTTGACACATTTTTCAGACAGAGATCTCATCTCCATATTCAATCTTAGATATTAATATCAGATCTTTTTACTTTAAAAGAAGTTTTAGCAATTTTTATTGTTGTTAACAATGCAATGCATCTAATATATCAACCTCAGGATCAAAGAAATCCTGAGACCGGTTAAGATCATAAGCATCATGTGCAGTCTGTTTCACATAGCCTTTCATATATAACAAGCAATACATATGTAGCACATACAGCTTTTAGCTTAAGGCATATATGAACATAGGCTTAACATGGTGGAGCAATTGAATATTCTCCTTTGTAATATTCTTGTCCACGGCTCTCATTAGAATCCTTTTCATCATCTAAAAGAACTCTACCAAATCCTAAAGTCTTATCAACAAAGTATGATCAGTTGATAGCTAGATTGGTCTTGTGAAGATGATGAAAGCCGTTCTGTCCCTCAAATCTTTATCCTCTGCAATTGTTGGATTGCTTAATCCCTCAGAGGCCTAGCTCTGATACTACTTGTAAGTGGAAATGTGCATGAGAAGGGGGTTAAATCATGCATTGCTTCTTTTTTGTGTTTTCTGAAATACTTGAAAACAAATACTATCAAGTGTAAAACTTGTAGTGTAGCAGAAACATGATTAGTAACTTTAGAAAGTAAATTTCATAAAATTGTCAATACAAATGTTCATTATCAAATGAAATAACAAAAGTGAGAAATATATATAACAACATATGAATAATAAAAACCTGGCAGATAAAGTGTGAATGAGATTAGAGAGAGAAAAGATACAAAGGTTTTATACTGGTTCAGCCAAACTGCCTACATCTAGTACTCAACATTGTTGAGGTTCCATTTCAATAACTTTCTCAACCTGAGAAAGTAAATCAGATAGTCTTTGCATTAGCCTTCCTAAGCTCCCGCTTATTCTAGCAGACAAATTGAGAGGCTGTCACAAGTTGAGTATTCTTTTACTAGCCTCTCCAGGCTAAATCGAGTAGTATTGTACTAGCATCTCCAAGCTAACAAGAGTAGTATTGCACTAGCATCTCCAAGCTAATATCAGTAGTATTATACTAGCCTCTCCAAGCTAACCCATGATTAGTCGCAACTTCTACAGTCACATTGAAAGTAGTCTTGACACTGGCCTCTCCAAGCCCAAACCATGATAATTAGCAACCTCTACTGTCGTGTTGAAAGTAGTTTTTGACTAGCATCTCCATGTTAAACCGTAAGTAGTAGCAACCGCTACTTGCACATTGCAAGTAGTTTACAGTAGCCTCTCCAAGCTATCTTACAACGATCACTATTGGATCAAGGATACAAAGGTTAAGTGTTTGGTTGCTACTCAAACTAACCTACACTCAAGTTTCCTTAAGATATACATGAAAAATTCCTAGGAAAACTTGAATGACTTCCTTCTATTACTTCTTCCCTAGGAAGAGCATGAATCTAACTAAGAATGTAAAAGGAAGATTTTCTTACACTTCAAGGGCAAAAACTGATTAATGATAAATACTGAATATTCCAAAAAGTGGGAAAAGATTTTTGCAGAGGTTCCTCTCTTGAATTTTCAAATCTTTCATCGGCCTTTAAGCATAGCATCTCCATATATAATGGTTTTCCTTTGTGACCGTTGCCCTTGATCAGTTCTTCAAGTGACACGTGTTGATAATCAGTTGTGACTTGAAAGAAACAGCTAGAAGAGAGGTTGATAGATCTGTCACATTGGTTGTAAAAGCCGTTGTAATGTTGAGTTTTCTGATCTCCCTTCAGAAATTACTTTTCTACTTTCTGAATATGCTTTTTGATCTCCTCCTTCATGAAGCCAAGGTAATTGATCAATTAGGCAGAAAAGATGACGCTACAGGAAAAACTTGTCTTTCTAACAGATTTATTGACGAAAAATGAGAAATTCGTACAAATTTTTTTGTTTTGGGTCTCACTCATTATCGATGGATTTTTCCATCGGTAAATTTCACGCTAACTAGAAATGAATATGGTGGGCGAGTTACCGATGGATTTTTCTGTCTATAATTATTATGAATTATTTTTAATGTATAAATTAAATTTATTGATGGATTTTTTCGTTAATAATTATTGTTTAGAAAAAATTTAATTTATGAAATTAATTTTACCAACGGAGTTTTCTATCGATAATTATTATGAATTTTTTATTATAAAATCAATTTTACCAATGAATTTTTTTTATCGATAAATTTAATTTCAATTTTTTTTAAAATTATCAACGAATTTTTTATAAGTAAAATTAATTTCAGAAATTAAATTTTATTATAGAAAATAATTACCAGTGAAAAAATCCGTATCCGTCAGTAATACTTAAAGAAAATTTTTCGGGAAAATGAAAAACAGGCACCATATTAGCTGATTGCCGACGGATTTATTTCGTTGGAAATTTGAAAATCCACCACTAATAATTTAATCTTACAAAAAATGATCCAGACACGCTTTCTCATACTCTCTCTCTCTCATCTTGACTCTTTCTCTCTGTCTTTGTTTCTGTTACCACCCACCGCCTCATGCCGGCCATCCTCCCTCGGCCATTCTCGCGCCGACCATCACCGCACGCCTCGCCTCGCTCCGGCCCTAACTATTCATTCATTTATTCTTTTTTTTTCTTTCTCTCTCTCTCGTTCAGCACCTCGCCGTGAAGTTGTCGCCGCAAGTCCAGTTGCCGAAGAAGATAGCCGTGTAGCTAGCCAGTTAGCTGCTGCCACCAGTTCTGGGACCCTCTACGCGCGAACAGCGACCTGTGCCGGCACCAGAACAGAGACCGTCAGGCGCAAAATTGGACCCCCTATGCGACCTGCACGTGCGCGAACAGCCAACCAATGCTAGAGAAGACCGTCACGCAGCCTAGCCAAAGGTCATCACTTACCGTCGTGCCGTTGCACTGCCTGATACTGTGAACCATGAACTGATCTGATTCAGAACTTGATCTGAGTAGGAACGGAAGGGAGTGACCCATGAACCAATTCATTTTCTGAAATTAAACTCTTTCTTACGTGTTCTTGTTTCATTTTTTGCTTGGTTACTCTCAAAATTTGCTGAAAAAGTATCGACCTCTCCATTTTTGTTTATGTTTTTAAGTGTTTAGGTGGAAGTGGAAATGGAGTGAATCATGAACGGTGCATCACAAATTAAGGGTACAAAAAAACCATTGCTTGGTTTGGTGGGATTTGAGTTAAGGTGCACTGTTGAATGAGTTCTTTATTTTTTCCCCTGAAAGAATATAGTTACAGAATCTAACATCAGAATTTGAGTTTAAGAATAGATTAGTTATTTTATTTTTTTGTTATTGGTTTGGCTGCTTTGGTATTTGATAAATTGCCACTTGCCAGTAGGGGCATATGTTAATATGATATTACCAATCCAGATATACTATTGCATTGAACAACACTATTAGTGCTTGTGGATCTATCTGACAGAAGTTCTTTATCAGAGTAGTTTTTTTTTTATATATTGATTCACTTATATATTTTGAGTAGTGTTTGGTATTTTAAAATCTTTTTCTTATGTAACAAAAAAAATTCTTTTCTTAAACAAATGGATAATAATATATTTATTAATTGGGGTGATATGTTGTTATCTATGGCAAAGGTTCATAGTCAGGATGCTTGTTATGGACGTGGTCCCGTTAGCAGGGAAGGATGAGATGTAACTTGGACATGGATCCAGGTAAATAATACAAAACCAGTGGACAAATGAAACTCTAAATACACTTTTTCCCTGTTTTAGATTCTTACAAATGCTTTAGTTCATAAATTTGTCCAATGTTTGGAGATATATTAATTTGGCCTAGATTGAACCGAATGTGTGAAGTTATTACTAGTTGAAAGGCAATTAGCTTTACTGCTTACTTTCTTAAATCCTTTGCTAAAATAGCATGTCATATATCTCAATGCTTTTACTTGTTATTTGCCTTTATCTCCACCTAAGTCTGGACTGGAAAACATGCAAATTTTCACTTTATGCATTTTCAAATGCATATACCACTACGTAACTCTTGGTATATTGATGCATCATTTAAGGCCTTGATTTAGAAGAAAACACTATGAGTGAGATCATGTTATTCTCATTCATCCTTCATTATCTTACAATTATATGGATATTGCACAGGAAAATTAGGGACAACTCTCCAAAATATATGGTTTTGGAGGCTTGTTGTCTCATTTTATCAGGGAAGTTGCTTCGTCAGTTTGTCTCCTGTCCCTGTATACATATATATGCCTTGTTCTTATAGTTCATTTTAAACACACTTGAGATTCTCACTTTGAAATGTTCTATCTATAGATGTGAAATAATTTAATTTTTCACTATTATTGTTTTCTATGTTTTGTCTTGTCCTTCATATAGTTTGCTTTATTGGAGAAAGCTAAGGAAGTGGAGGAATTCTTTGCTATTCGTACAACGCCTTCAATTGCTAGAATGATAAAACCAATCCTTGAGCGAATTCACATCAATGCAAAGTTGGTTTTGAGTGATCAAAATGAGAATAGTGACAATAGTCTTAAGGACAGTAATGACAATAGTGTTCACATCAATGCCTTCATTGTTTTTTCTTTATTTGTTTAAATGTTGAATTTTTTATATTTGTGTCTGTAGACTTTCTGACATTTTTATCTAATTTACATTTTGAACTTGAATTCATTGTGTTTATTATTTATTAAGAATTTTTTATATATTTTCATTATTAAATGTATTTATATATTTATAATTAGCATTAAAAAAAGCTTTTAAATAATCAAGTAACACATAAATTATAGTATATTTATGCGCAAAAAAAATTACTGACGGATTTTCCCATCAGTAATATAAATACAAAATGTAAATAAAACTTAAAATTTAAAATTACTGACGGAAAAATCCATCGGTAAACCAAAAACAAAAATTCAAAAATGGTAAAATACATTCTTTACCGACGGATTTTTCGGTCGATAATTTAAAAAATAAAAAATTGTAATATTCAATTATTACCTACTGATTTTTCCTTCGATAAAACTCTTATATTTAAAAATAAAAAATTAAATTAAAAATTACTATTGAAAAAATCCGTTGATAATGAAAAAAATCCACTGGTAATTATTAATCCCTGACAAATTTGCTGGCAAATTATGCCAGCTCATTATTGACCGATTTTTTCTGCCAATAAAAATTTCCGATTACATTATGACTGATTGGCAAAATTCGTCAAAAAATCTATCGAAAATGAAATTTTTCGTCGATAATCCAAAAAATACGTTGATAACATCGTTTTTTTCTTTTAGTACCGGTTTGAAACTAGGTTTGACTTCAATATTTGAAATTCAAAATTCAAATTTTCCTCTTTTTTTTGTAGCATTTTGCGCTCCAATCACAGGTGAGCTTTCTGATAAACGCAATCAGTTCCTTAAAGAATTCTTCACTTTCTGATCTTTAATCCAATCTTCTTTGCTGATGGTATTTTTATAATTGTGATGATTGAAGATTAAGTAACACATTACTCTTGGACATAGGGTGATTTCTTCACCTTGAGTGTACTTTTTGATGTCTCGTGCTACTTTCTGAAGTCTCAAGTCTTGGTTTCTTCTAGCATTAAAATTCTCGTCTTATCGTTAGCTATTAATTGCTTAGATAATTTCACTTCTATTTTAATTCAAATATTTTAACATGAGATAAACATGTTTACACATGTATAGTGAACTATATTCTTATTTGGTAAGCCTTGCTTTTGCTAAACGATAGAAACTTGTTATAATCTTACAAGAAATTCAATAGAGACGTCAGTCATTCTTCAAAGCATTTTCTTTAAATTAACTTTGTTGTCATTCAAAACAAAGATGCCTAAAAGGTTCTGGAGCTAACAGGTATATGAGCTTATAAAAAGAATTTTATGAAAGAACATAATGCATATTGGCATATCAACACAACACACTTCGAGAGAGTTCTGAAGTTTGTTAACTGATCTTAGTTGTTTCAAAACATATAGGCACAAGTTTTTGAGGACTTGTCAGAAACTATTTACAACTATACTCTGATCAAGTTATACATAACTCTTAGAACATCTCATGTGTGTGTTAAGGATAATGTGTTCTGTTAAGGCTTTAAATAAAACGATTAAACTCATCATACATATCAATGCTTAGCATATTAAAACGAGTATCAGAGCAACAAATAACTTGTGCTCCCAAAGATACTTTGCCTAAGCTAATCATAAAACACATGTAAGCTAATATCTAGCATATATATGAATAATCAAGTCAAAGCATACGCATAAGAGATAAGAAGCAACATTTATCAGAGATATATATGATTAGCTGAGCTTAGAAAGAGTATTGATATGAAATAGAAATTAAAATAGGAAACTCATGTATGTAAACGAGTTTAAGAGAGACAAAGCATGAAACATGATAGACATATATTCATATGGAAGAAGGAACTATTTATATAACACCATAAAGCTCTAAATGTTAGAGATTTACAAAAAAAAAAAATATATAGAAATAAAAGCTAACAAAATAAATACATGCTAGACAAAAACTCTGAGCTCCCCCTCAGCATAGGCTCTTCCTGAATCCATAACATTTCCCTTGAGTTCCATTTGCACATGATTTTTTTCAATATTACTCTTCTCCCCCTTTTGGTGTAACATCTCCTGCTGCTTTATGGATTGACGATTGTCCCCACAAACCAACACGGGTCTTTTCAGCGTGCTTTCTCCTCACTCACACGCTTCCTAGGAAAACTTCCCAGGAGGTCACCCATATCAAAATTGCTCCAAGTCAAGCACGCTTAACTATGGAGTTCTTTATTGATGGGCTACCGAAAAGAAGATGCATCTTGTTGGTATAGGTAGTACAAATCAATTCATATAAGCCCTCCTCAATTGTATAGTCTCATACCTATACAATCTTAGGATCCCTCTCATTTGAGTGTGTAATCGGTTCATTCATGTACCCCTCCGCTTTTGAAGTTTGCCAGGAGCAGCTCCTTGTCTGTGCCTCCTTGCACTGGCGATCACTCCCCGACTTTGTAATCCCCGGGCATTACATTTGGCATCAGTAAAAAGGAAGTTTGCTAGGAAATAGATGCTACAGAAACTGAAAGGTTTGTAGCTATAAATCTTCCAGTTGTCTGAGTTGAGCACCATGCTCTACAAGAGTCACCTCAAAATGATCCTATATGGAGGAAATTTTCCTTAGATTCCTCAGAATGATCTGATAGCTTGCTGATGATGTGGTTGAGGATGAAGGCGATAGATTGATGGGTGTAGGAGCAGTTCTGGGAGATAGTTCAGGGATGTTTAGAGGCATAATCTTTCCTGATTTAGGTGATTCATCCCTTGTATCACCTTGGGTAATAGCTAGATGTGGAGAAGACGTTGCAGATGTGGCTGGAGTAGATACAAAGCTAACATGAGCAAAGGTAAGCTCAGAGACAACAGCACCAATATCAGGCATTTTAGTCAATGAAGGAGTAGCAACCTCTTGAGCATGAGTGACAGAGGGAGGAGCATCTTGAATTAACACAAAAGCAACAACCTCTTGCACCGTAGGTGTTTCAGCTTCAGATGTTCTAACCATTTCCTCCTCTACTGGGGTAATGCGGATGGAAGAAGAAGGCTGAGGCACCATTAGAATGATTGCTGTCTGTGGTATTGATGCTTCTTCCTTAGGTTCTTCTACAATTAGTTTCATATTGGAGAAAACCTCATTAACAAAGAAGTGTAGGCTATTCATATCCTTTTCCTCTGAGTGTAGCTTTGGATCCTTAGACTTTGACATGATCTCCAGCACTTGGCTTACACTCATAAAGTCCTTAGAGTCATCAAGAACCGGTTCATCAGAAATAGAAGGTGTAGGACAGGAGGTAACCTAAATTGTTGAGACATGGGTTGTGAAGGCAGCTCTTCAATAGCTATAAAGGGTTCAGGAACAACAATGACGTTTCTACCGCTCAACCCCTGAATTCCCTTTGCTGTTTGTAGTTTCTTTGCTTCTTCAAGTCTCCTTTTCTTTTGTAGGATCCTTTGCTTTTTAAGGATGAGGTTAGCTTCATCATCATCATCAGATAGCTCAGGGTCTCTTGTTGCAACTGTAGTATGCTTTGCTTTACTCATATCTTTTAGAATGAGTGCTGCTCCTTGAACCCCTTTCGGCAGAGACCGATCTTTCTTCTCTTGAACTTTCTTTCGAATGGGGAGCTTGTCAGGTTTGCCTTGAGGTAGGTCTCCTTTTGATGTCTCCATTTCTCTTTCAGAGGGCTTTGGAATTTTTGTGAGCTTTTGACTCTTAGTTGACTTTCTTTTGCCCTTTTGAAGAAAATTGGATAGAGCCTTTTCAGACTCTTTTTCAATAGATGTCTACTCTATTTCTTCATAACTCTCTAGGCTGCTTTTAGAGAGGATAAATTTGTTTTAGATTTCTTTTTCTTCTGTTCTCCTATTTCCTTCTTGCCCCTTACAGTCTTCTTCTCAGCCTGGGTCTCTTCAACTAGAAAGCTGGTCTTTCATGAACTAGTTTTCACAGGAATGGATTGAGCTTTCTTCTTTGTCCTGAAGGAGTTGATGGTGTACTCAATTCCTGAAACATATTCAAACTATTCTTCCAAAAGAGGATATCAGAAGTACTGAAAAATTTTTGTTAGCAACATCCCATGGGAAACTCCACCAGTTCTTCTTGTCTCCTTTGTAATGGTACTAAGTATGTAGTCCATTATCAACTTGGGCAGGATTACTTTTCGTTGGTCATTAAACGGAAAAGTAGCATATAATCTATCCCTAGTAAAACATCTATACTTCCTTGCCTAGGAAGAATAGTGAATTGAACCACAGTGAATACTTTCGTTACCCTAGAACTAAGTAAAGCAGTAGTAATGTTACTAGGTTTGTTTTTTGTTGAATCTGTGAGGCATTTTGAAACTTCCTCAACATTCACACCAGGGGAATTAAACCACTCGTCATCAACTGGATAGTTAACTCCAGCAGTAGGAGCTTTACCCACAGTAGCCAAGTCAGACAGCTCTATTTCCATGAAGACATCTCTAATGGTGGTTGAGAGAGTGGTTTGATTCTTTATTTCTCGAAAGTAATAAAGCCCATTTACTATTCCAGGAAAAATTCGATCAGAAATGTCTAGAAAGTGTCCCTATCCTTGAGCGTAAACACCTCCCTAAGAATTAGAACTTGATTTAATAAGGCATTGTTTAGCCTCTTTCCAGGAGCTATAGTTCTTCAAGAGAAATCTTCTTCATAAATCTCCTACAAATGCAGTTCATTATACATTAAGAAGGTCCTCGTCTAGATGAATCTCCATCTATTTCTCGTCCTTCCTTCAGCCATAGAGAAACCTTGTAGAAGATAAATGGTAGGAAGGTGTTAGGGTTTACTGAAAAAGGAGAGCAGATAGAAATTAGGAGTGAGGATATTGTTGAGCAAGGGTTTGAGGATTCAGAGAAAAGGGTTTATGAAGAGACGATTGTAGTTTCAGGGAAGAGATAGAAAGTGAAACAGTTAAGTGTTTGAGGTTAAAGGTGAAGGTAAAAAGGTTACTTGTTCTGGAATATGAAGGTAAAGGTGATATGTGAAACTTGGCGATTTTAAGAGATGTGACAAGGCAGAAGGTAAAGTGACGTGGGAGTGAGAGAAACTCAATCGAGTGGGAATTATCCTGCCTTTTTCATCTGTGTTTTAGAAAGAGAGTTTTCTGACTCTTGATATCACTTTCTGATCGAGTTACTTTCTGAACTTCACAGTTTATATTATGATCTTCTTAATAATTTTTAAAACCCATCACGGGTTCATCTTCCCGCACTGGATTCTATGCTCCCATAAAACCATTATCCTGACCAATCCATCTTCTTTATGAACACATCGACTTCTATATGATCAACCCATCTTCATTCTGATCTTGCCAGCTGATAAACTGTTTCTCACAAAGTTTTGTGGTCTTGCAAACTAACATCTAATATACCGACTGATTCTCTAATCTTGCAAATTGTGCTTTTGATATTATATTCTGACTTTTTGATGGCTTTGCTAGGTCTTCGGAAGAGAGTAATGAAAAAAGAGTCCTAGAGATGTTTTATGCATGAGTGCTTTATGTAGATGTGAAAACCCTTTTAGAAGGAAAAAAAGCTTTTAGAAAAATAGAAAGCATTTAGGAGATCTTTAGCAATGGATATTGTGAATACATTTTGACACAAAGTCTCTAGTATGCACATCTACTACTTAATATCCCCGTTTTAAGCAAGATATAACATAAAGGATTTTGCAAACAAAGACATAGATTTAGAGTGCTGAAGGGACTCTTGACAAGACAAATACCATTAGTATTATCTCAGAAGATAGGCAAAAGAAATACCTCAAAATATACGCTTTCAGCTTAATCTTTATCTGTAGCATCTGGGTGCAAATATTGTAGCATCACTTGTGCTCCTTCTTGTGCAGCCATGCTTGCCCTAATGATGTCAGCTTTAACTAGATAGACTCTGAACACCTTCTTTGTACTGATGATGATGATGATTCAACATGTTGTGTGGACTTTGTTTTTCTCTCAAAATTTGTCAGCATATTTAGCATAGCTGCCACCCAACTTTGACTAATCAAAGCTTTTTCAAATATTCAGGTTCAAGGTGGTGATGAAAGCACGATTTTGATATAAATCCAGGGGATGACTTGGTTCTTATACCCTTGAAATTCACTCCATGAACTTAGATGATAGAAGTTGTCTTTAAATCAAAGACTCTCATGTAGTTTCTGTACATTACGATCCTTCAGCTTCTATGTCATCTTCATACAGCTCATTTTGTAGTCTAGAAGAATTACTTTCTGTTCATCTTGGAAGATTTGAGCATACTTTCTGAAGAGTTGATGTTCTAGAGCTTACTTTTTGAAGCTTTTCCTTTCATCTACTAGCTTTCTGAAGTTTCCTTCAGATTTATTTTCTTAGGACATTCCTTAAGATCATTGAGATAATCAGCAAGATCTTCTTTAAGCCTTTTTCAACATCGTACTTGAGAGATTTTTGAGAAGATTATCCTTCAGGATATATAATGACTCTCAGGTTCAGAACATGATATCTGGAATGATCATCATCTGTTTGCTTCTTGAAACTTTAGACAGGGAAATATTTCAAATATACCTACGAGAAGATGATTTGATTTTGGTACCCAAACTTCCTTGGTCCTTTTTGGTTAGTTTTAGAGAAAAAATTCTCCAACCAGTCTAATGGAATTTTTTTTCAAGAATCATTTGTCAAAAAGGTATCTCTTTACTCAATAGGAAGAATAGAAACAAAAGATAGATGTAATAGATGAAGTTGCATAGTCTTTTCATCTTCTGTTTCCTCTATATATCTCAAACCAGTTTTTAGAAACTATAAATGCTGACCATTTTCACAAAAATAAAGTTTTTGAAATATATCACATGTTACAGGTCAAATCTTTTAGAAGCCATAAAGTCCTTTCAAGAATTTGATAAATAACTTTCTGACATATTTTTATAACCTTTTGGAGGCTTTAGTTTTATAGAACTTGAGAATAGGAAAAACTCCTTGGAGAATATCTAACTTTCAGCTTTCCAGCTTTAGGCTTGGTCTTCTCAAGTTTTCATGGCAACCTTATGAGTTCTTTTACTGGTTTGAGATATATAGAGGAGTAAGCTTGAGAAATTACTCGCAACTCATCCCATGAAGCATATAACACATTATATGCAAGATAAGATACATATACATTTAGCTTGCTTATCTCTGTTAATGTTCTTTAATCATAAAGCATAGAATGGCAGTGGATTCTAGCACATCATAACCTCTTGACTCATTTTTCTCTATCTAGCACAGTCTTCTTCTTTGCGTAGGAATATATCTCTCAAGCTCTAGACTTGGAGCTTCTGATACATGATGTTTATTTTTACTACTATAAGCAGGTTGCTTTGTCAAGATAATCTTTGACCTTCTCTATCATTCAAGAGATTGATGTCTCGTTGTTTTAGTCGTTACATACTTTCAACAGACAAAGGGATCTCATCTTCATATTCAATCTCAGAGAACAATATCAGATCTTCCTACTTTATAAGAAGTTTTAGCAATTTTCATTACTTTGGCATAACATTACCTCTAATATGACAACCTCAGGATCAAAGATTTCTTAAAATAGTTTAAGATCTACACAGATCATGCATATTCTGATTCATATAGCCTTTCATATGTAACAAGTAATACATACGTAGCATTTTCAGCTTCAGCTTAGGGTATATGAATAAAGGCTTGACTTAGTGGAGCAATCGAACTCTTGTCCACTGGTCTTTTTGAAATCCCTTTAAGCTTTGAGTGTGCTAAGACAGATCCTGACACCTCATCAGTGAAAGATAGTCAAGTGATAGTTTGATCTTGTGAAGAGAATATATGCTATTATGTCCTTCAGATCTTTGTCCTCTGCAATCGTTGGATTAGTTAACCCCTCAGAGGCCTTGCTTTGATACCACTTGTTGGTGGAAATGTGCACGAGAAGGAGGGGTTGAATCGTGCATTGCTTTTTTTGCATTTCTAAATCGTTTAACAAAGATACTATCAAGTGTAAATCTTGTAGTGCAGTGGAAGCATAGTTAGTAATTTCAGAAAGAAGGGTTCTAAAGCTTTAATAATAACATTCATTATAAAATAAATAACAGAATGATACGATCGTTAGTTCAGCGTATAAAAGAATAATAAGGTGCAACAGATAAAAAAAAAGATTAAGGAGAGAAAGATGGGACACAAGAATATGTATACTGGTTCAGCCAAATTACCTACATCCAGTACTCAACAAATGTTGAGGTTCTACTAATAACATCTTTCTCAATCTAAGAAAGAACAAATGTATCGTCTTTATATTAGCCTTCCCAAGCTCTCATCTGTGGCATTCAGAAATCACCTACTGCCATAGATTAAGTAGTTCTGCACCGGCCTTTCCAAGCTGCAACCTGTGACCAATAGCAACCTTTACTATCACGTTGAAAGTAGTCTTGCCCTACCCTCTTTAAGCTATAAGTAGTCTTGCTCCAGCTTCTCCAAGCTGCAAGTAGTCTTGCTCCGGCCTCTCCAAGTTACAAGTAGTCTTTAACTAGCATCTCTAAGCTAAACTGTGATAAGTAAGAACATCTTTCATCGTATTGCAAGTAGTTTTACAGTAGTCTCTCCAAGCTATCTCACAGCGATCACTACTGGATCGAGGATACAAAGGTTAAGTGTTTGGATTGCCACTTAAACTAACCTACACTCAAGTTTCCTTAACATATACATGAAACATTCTTGGGAAAACTTGAATGACTTCCTTCTATCACTTTTTCCCTGGGAAGAGCATAAGTCTAATTAAGAAAGTAGACGGAAGATTTTTACACTTCAAGGAAAAAAAAACTGATTACATGATATATTGAATCTTCCAGAAAGTGGGAAGATATTTTTGCAGAGTTTCCTTTCTTGAATATTCAAAATCTCTCATAAGCTTTTAAGCACAGCAGCGGTCTTCCCTTATGGCTATTGTCCTTGATCGGTTTTCCAAGTGACACGTGTGGATCATTCGTTTGTGTCTTGGAGAGTCAGTCTAGAGGAGTAGGTTGATAGTTTGTCACATCGGTTGTAGAAGCTGTTGTAAGGTTAAGGTTTCTGATGCTTTCTCAGAAATCACTTTTTCACTTTCTGATCATGGTTTCTGAACTTCTCCTTCTAGAAGCTCGGGTGGTTGATCAAATAGGCAGAAGAGATGATGTACCAGTTTGAAACTGGGTTTGACTTGAAAATTTGAAATTTGAAATTCAAATTTCCCTCCTTTTCCTGTAGCATTCAGTGCTCCACTGTGAAGTGAGCTTTCTTACATACACAATCGATTCCTTGATGCTGTCTTCACTTTTTGATCTTTAATCTAAGCATTTTGTTGATGACTGATTTTGCATTTGTATTGATTGAAGATAGTGTAACATCTGGTCTTCAGAGAATGCTTGATATCTTCTTGTAAGTGTGCTTTTTGATGTTGAGTACTACTTTTTGAAGTCTCAGGTCTTGATTTCTTATAACGTTGAGAACTCATTCTGATTGTTAGCTATCAATTGCTTGGATAAGGATATAATTTCACTTCTATTTTGTTTCAAATCTCATAACATGAGATAAACATGTTTACACATGCATAGTGAAATATATTCTCATTTGACTAAGCCTTGTTCTTGCTTAACAACATAAACCTATTATATACTTACAAGAAAGTCAAGAGAAGCATTGGTCATTCTGCAAAGTATTTTATTTAAATTGCCTTTGTTGTTATTCAAAACAAATAAGTGCATATTGATAGGGTTCTGGGCTAACAGGGGTGTTGCAGCGGGGGTGTGGCTGCGCGATCTGGACAAGGGGGCAACGGTGGGGGCTATGCCATGGACGATGGTGGCTGGCAACCACGGGTTAGGTGCATGATGGATGGAGAAGGCCGAAGGATGAGTATGCGTAAGTCTCTAGCTGTAAAGATATGTGATGGAAGCGCAGCTATGGAAGGAGAAGGCCGAAAGGTATCTACATTTGCAATTGTGATTTGTGTGAATCAAATCTAAATTATATTTTGATTTCTGATTTTAAAATTATTTAATTATTTTAGTTTTGAAAACTATTATAAATATATTAGGTAGGTTGTATGTCACCAAACAAACATGTTAGTGTAGTGGTTTATACTCATTGAAAAATGTTGAGGACCTGGGTTCAAATCCTCCACAGTCTTATATATAATTTTACATATATATATATACAAATAGGTCAGCCTACCAAGCCTGGCCTCTTTAACTAAGCCCTTGGCAAACCGTCTAGCCTATTTTCATCGGTACTCCCGCTTTGATATTTCCAGGGACTTAGAAGTTGAAGACATTCCCAAAGGTTCTGTTTAAAGAGTAACCGAAGTAGAATCCATAGCCTTACAAAATAGGACTTGGCAATCTAGGCCCGGAGGCCCTCCCGGTTCACCTAGCCCACTAGGCGTAGGATTCTTTGGTGGGTTTTGCAATGTCAGTAGTTCTTGGTAAGTAAACTTGGACTTTATCATTGAATTATAGAGTATCTACATTATTAACTAGAAGATAATAGTATGATATGGTCTAGGATTATTTTCAAGCTAGTGATTTTTAGTCCCCAGAAAAAAAAGCTAGTGCATTTTTTTTCCAAGAAGTAATTAATTTTTATTTCAGGAAATATAAGTGCATTTTTTCTATTTAATGATTTATCCTTTCTAATAGTAATTTTGTTTTAATTTTGCATTTCTTGTGGATCTTTTTTTTTGGTCCAATTTTTTATGGATGTTGGACAATGGACTTGGACAGCCTGAGCTTTTTATGCTGTTGTTGGTTGCTTCAGGATTGCTTCGGGGCCCTATTTGGTCCACCTGGGCCTCCATGATTAGACTGAGTTTGCTTTGTGTTGTGGGTCTCAAAAGCGGAAGAGAAGATTTGCTTCTAGCGTGCTATGTAATGTAATAACTTACTATAGTTCTCCCCTATGAAGGCAGGCATTTTCATTTGATATTGTATCATGTTCTTGAGACAGTTGCATAAATCTGATGATATATTGGTTCCATAAGGTACAAATGAACATTCAAATTGCAACTATACCACCATCCATGGAATTGCAACATTTGATACTCCTAGGAAAAAAGAAAGAAATAAAAAGAAATCCAATATATTGGGTTCACACGTTAATAATATGGTCTTCTTGTTTAACTTTTGGACTCCAAGATTTAATTTGTGGTTAAATCCTGAGCATTTAACCTCAGATGATTGTAAGCTGAAGTCCATATGGGAGGAGTTAGAGAGTTGTCGCCCAATACCTAGCTATTCATGTTTTGGCACATGTGTGCATGGCTTAAGAGTAATAAGGGAGTATAGGAAGAATGATTGTGTTGTAAGATTCCTACGAGGGTTAAATGAGCAGTATACTCATGTGAGATCCCAAATATTTATTATGAGACCTCTGCTAGACATTGATACAACACTTTCTTTGTTGCACCAACAAGTGCAACAAATGAACACTCTAATTGTAATTGTTGATTCAATTGCTTTCTTGAGTAGTTCAGATAATAGTAGTGGCAGAAGAATGGGTACTAGTCGGCAACACTCACTTATTGGTGGAAGAAATCCCATGGGCAGAGGGCATTCAGGATCAAAGATATGCTCCTTTTGTGGAAAACAAGGACAGGTTGATTCTTGATATAAGAAACATGGACTCCCCTTACCTCAAGTCTAAATCAGGATCTGGATAGAATATTGATATTGATGGTGAAAGTGAAGATATCAGTCATGAAGCTTCCAACTAGAAGGAGGGTAATGATAATTCATCTTCTATCTCTACTCTAGCGCAACATAAAGCACTTCTAGCTCTCCTTCAACAAGAGCCACTTATCTCTTATTCTGCAAACCAAATCGCAATTGACCCCTCTCCTACCTCTCCTACTAAGCCAGCAGATATTATCTATAAATTTTCTTTTTACATAAATACAATTCTTGCTTGCAAAATAGCTTATTCAAAATCTAGGTAATAGATACTGGCGCAACAAACCATGTATGCCATTCCATAGATAATTTTCACCAATATACTAGGATTAAACCAATAATAATCAAACTCCTTGATGGTTCTCACACAATAGCCAATATTACTGGAACTATTATATTATCCTTACCAAAGATTTTTATAGAAAAATGGATAGAGTCTTCTCTATTTTTCAGGCATTTCCCAAATTATGAAACCTGTAACAACACCTTTATAACCTAGACAGGATAATAGATAGGCATGCATGTACATGTAGAAGTACATACATATAAGTCCAAGGCTAATGAGTTCAAACATATATCCTTTATACAAAAGACATAATCATAAACATAACCATAACCAATGGATCCCTGCCTGTGATCTAATGGAGTGCCTAATCTCATAATTCACATCATTAGTATCTCAACAGGGAAATACAAAAGACATGTGAATATTGGGCTCACCAAAATAGCAGTGACTCAAAACCTACTACACGGGAGGACCTAGACTTAGGTCTACACCTGAATTTGTAATAGAGGAACAACCACAGGGTGAGTTATGAAACTTAGTGAGGAATAACATGTTTACAGTTAATTGGAATAAGTCCTAAAAAAATCATGGATAGACAAAAAAAAAAAAAAAAGATACAAACTAAACTAAGTATGTAGAATCAATATCCAAATCTCTGATAGTGATAGTGATAGTATAGTATAATGGAATTTATACATTAAAAAGAAGTTTGAGAAGATCTCTATGTCAGAACAAAGTACAAAAATCAAAATCACAACTGGGCGGCCCTTACACCTATCCCTAGAGTGGTTACAAAGCGTTTGAGCGGCCCTAACACCCATCCCCAGTGCCTACAAATACTGATATACCAGCCTAGTATATCGGACTAGCAACCCCCTACTAACTGAGGTTTATGTCAAGGTGTACCAAGACTAACGGCATCACCGTTAGCTACAGTTTCTATCAATGATACCTCAAAAAAAAAAAAAAATTCAACTTTTCACATCAAATAACTCAAGTTTCATTCATCTACTTTCCTTTCAAGAAATCAATCACGCTGGTAAAACATAAAGAGTACAATTGGTTTCAATCTCTTTTAGGTGAAAAAGAATAAAGTAAAACTGTGTTTGGTTCTCAATTAAACTTGTTCCATAATCTAGTTCCAATATAAGAATACATAACCTTGTATCAAATCATGTAGAGTGCTTATCCCAATATCAATAGTGATTATTAAATATCATTGCATATTCTTAAAACATAACAATTTTAAGGGTACTTGAACTAATAAATGGAATTTCAAGACATAATCACAATAAGAAAGTCATTTTTCCTACTAGTGCAAAATAGAAAACAAATATGCAATATAGATATTTAAATACATGAACTTAATACTAGTTAACTAAAAACATATCATTCACTCACAACACAATCCCAATGAAGTGATGCTTCGAGCCTCTGTTGTGGTGGAGCCAACGGGGTGCCTCTCTAGAGTATTTAACGCCACACATAACATCCAAAAACAATTAATTAACTGTCAAAGCCAAAATTTCTGCATATATATACTTCACACACCAAAAATCCCCAATTTCAAAACCTAGGTTAAAAGTATTAGAATCCCAAACCCATGATATAATCTAGTTAATCCCTCAAATTAGGAGTAAGATTAGGCTCTAGTGTACCTTAGATAGCTAATGTAAGGAAGAGAAAAGAGTGGATGCTGCTATCCCTTTAAGAGATTAAAGGTACCACCTTGAACCACCAAAGAGAGAGGACGCTACTGTTCGCGTCACAGCAAGGAGAGGTCATGCATGCGGTAGCTGATGGTTGCTGGCAGTAAACAACAAGAGGTGGTGGCGGTGGTAGCTGGGAGAGAAAAGGCCAATAAGGTGAAGAAAGAATGGGAAGTTGAGTCCTGTTTCACAAAAATAAGAAGGAAAGAAAAAAGAAATTGTGTGGATGTGGGTGTGTATTTGAGTTATATTAGAGGATGTTGTGTATTGTATCCCTTATTCACATTTCTTTACAAAGAAGTTAATGTTTGTTTTATTCTCTATTAACTTCTTTCTATTAACTTTAAAACATAATTGTAAATAAGGAAGTACCCCCCATTTGGATTCAGATAAAATATCATAAAAATTAAAATCTCAACTAATCAAAATCCAAATTTTTGGGTTTTAGTTTAAATTCAAGAATTTCTAAGATTTTATAAACTTGTAGGCTTTAAAAAAAAAGGCTTAATAGTTTTCTAAAATTCGTTAAAAATTGTCCTTTAACTTATTTTCATCTTGGGAATAATTATCGGAACTTTTGAATTCAAGAAAATGATTATATCATATAGCCCTCCAAGGACGTGTAGGGTTTAGATTTAGTGAAATTTAGGACCTGAAATGACAGATAAAGGTAACTTGTAACGCCCCGTTTTTCTCTAAACTTTTAAATGACCAAAATGCCCCTGAGGTCATTTTTACCTGAAACAGGAGGACGACCGGCTTCGGCCATCCTCACAAGGCTTTTATGATATATGAAGGGGATTATATGTTTATGAATGTTAACAAGTCAGAAAAATCTCATTTCTGAGATTTCTGTGCTCAAATGACCAAAATAGCCCTAACTTGATTTAAGGCAATTTTAAGTTTTGACTCCGACCCGAACTCGTCTCGGAGATCAAAAATGATGTTTTAAGGCATGAACTATGTTAGTCTAAGTCCCGGAGGTCCCGGGCAACTTTTAGTAAAAATTACAATTTTACCCCTGCTTAGTGCATTTTAAGCCTAACGAGTTATTTAACTCAAACCTAAGCAATATTAGGCTCTAATGAAAGGTTAATTAATTTTCTTAATTAATCTAAAGCTAAAATAATTATTTAAGGTTGATTAGAACCTAAAATTGCTTAGGAAAATTTGCAACTCAATTCTAATTCTTTTCTTTCTTTAAAGAAAAAGCAACTATGAATAGTGTTTTTACTATTCACATTTCCTTTCCCAAAAATGCTTTCTCTTTCAAGAAAAGTTGTCATACATCAATCAATGGTCATGAGAGTTTGACTCCATCAATCCTACAATAGTACTCTTAGTCTAAGGTATTAGGGTCCTAATTACTTAATTAGTTCACCTAAACACTTGGTTACACAACCTTAATTAGTGACCTAACCTTATTTATCCCTAAACACACTCCTAAACCACATTAAAAGGAGATGATTTCTCCTTATTCTTGGATGAACAAGGCAGCACCCATACCTCTCTAAATTCATCACATGTTGATTTATTCTCACTCAAAGAGCCATACCTTGAACCATGCTTAAGCCCATACTTGAACTCATACTTGGCCATACCTTTGAATGACCACAACCATACCTTGAATGAGATATTTTCTTTCCCTCCAAAGCCATGAAACTCACGGCCTCCACCTCTTCCATTCACTCCTTCATGTTTCATTTTCCTATAAATACACAACACCACACAACTTCACTCCTTTGCTTACTCCTTGCAAAGATCACTAAAAGTCTCAAGCTTTCTTACTTCCTTTCTCTCAAGCTTCCAAGAGTTCTTCAAGCTCAAGTTCTTCCTCTCCTTTTCAAAAACTACAAGGTAGGGAACTTTTCTAAATGTGTCTTTCATTTCTATGTTGAATCTTGTTGGGAAATGATGAAAGGTGGAACCTCCATGTTGCTTCTTCATTTTCGGTTTCTTCCTTTTCTTTTCCTTTGATTTTCGGCCTCAAGGCCTTGAACATGATGGCCTGATGATGAGTGCTCTCTAGAGGTGACCATGAGTTCATCTCACATGAGGCCTCTAAAACTTGAGTTTTTCTCAAAGAAAAGTTTCATCTTTTACAAGTTTAGTTGAACATGAGGTTATGTTTCTCTTGAATGTTTGAACTTCTCTTTTCTCCTTTAATGTTTCAGCCATGAGGGCCTAAACCCACGAGAAAAATTAAAGCTTGATGATGAGGTTGTCATGATGGTGCTTGTCACTCAACAACCTCTAAAGCTTGAATTTATTTTAAGGAAAGATACATCCTTTTTCCAAGTTTGAGAAAGAAAGGAGTTTATGTCTCTTGAACTCTTTTGGACTTCACTTTTTCCTCCCATGTTTTCGGCCATGTAGGCTTCTAAGACTTGGAAAAATAAAAGCTTGATGATGAGTGTTTCATGTTGATGCTAGTCACATGAACAAACTCTAAAGCTTGAAACTTTAACCTTAAACCAAACATGGTTTCGGTTTTGTTTTCTTCTCTAGCATAAGCTTTGTTTTAAATGTTGGTTTTAAGGAAGCTATGTACTCAATAATGAGGACTTTGGATGTTGATGTCATAGATCATCAAAATCTTGGTCCCTAGAGTTTAAAAATGGTTTATTCTTCTTGATGAAGATTCGGCCATCTTCAAGTTTTTAAGGTCATGATTCATTTTAAGTATTCTAGTACTAGTAGTTTTCTTTTCTTGTGAGGATGAGGTTTGGGTTGGAACTATGTTCTCTTCAAAAGTCTTGCAAGAGCTCTAGACAAGATAAAAGTAACTTGCATTCACGTTTACTTTATGCTTTGCATAGCACGTTTATTTCTATGCTATCACTAAACCCCAAGATAAGGAATGAACTTGCATAATGAATGTTTAAATTCCAAGCCTCGCATTCCATGTTTACATTCTAAGTCATCACTTAAGAACTTAAAGATGTAAAACGAGAGCTTGCATATCACCTAAAATAATCTCGAAACCTTTCTATTTCGGCCTTAAAGTCGATTGTTGCTGGGCCTAGAGCACTAAAATAAAGAATGGAACTTGCATATTTACTTTCAAGTTTTGCATGTTTACTTTGAGCCTTGCATATTTAATTTCAAGTTCTTGCATTTTATATTTACTTTAAAGCTCTTACTTTACTCTCTAATGAAGAATAAAATGGAATGCATAGCACGTTTACTCTTATGCCATCACCTAAGAGACTAGAGCTCAAAGACTTGCCCATTTCATCTTGAGAAAAGTTAAATCAAGAAGGTATCTTCTTGAAATGCATTCGGCCATGTGATGATGAAAGCTCTAGGATGAGTTTTTCATTAGATACAAGAGCCTACAGTTTATGTTTTAAGTTTTTCCTAAACATAAGTGACATTTGAAAGTATTTTTGAGTATGTTCTTATATTTAGAGTTTCAACCATGAGTAACATTCAAGAGTTGCTGCCCTATGTATTTTATGAAAGTTCTTGACAAGTTAAATTGATTTCCAAGGTATTTTTGAAGTCCTAAAATTGTTCCAAGAGAAACTAGTTACCTATGTACATGAAAAAGAAAGTTTACACATGATTTGATGACTTACCAATTTTGGTTCTGCCATGATCATTTCCAGCACCTTAAATTATGTTTTGGGTGGTCTAAATATGTTTGAATACCTTGCCAAGTATATGCTAATTGTTCTAGACATTTTAGAGCATGTTTGGTTGCTTTAATTGCTTGAAATGTGAATTCTAGAACCCCAAAGGTACAGAAAACATGAATTCTGTCCAGATTGATTAACACCCATAGAATCACATTATATGATGTCTAGATCAGTGAGAATGACTCATAATTGGCTTAGGTATTAATTTTTGCATCATAGAAAAAGTCGGATGTGAGAAAGGGTTTAAAACGCATCTTCTAGAACACCGTAATTCATCTAATACAAGCTTACTGCCAATGCTGTCCAGCCATGATTAATTAGGTTTTTGGACTTAATAAATTATGGTAATGAGGTTAATCAATCCCTTAGAGGTATAAGAAAATAATTTGGAAGTTTGAGGTTACCCGATTTAGGGATTTCTACCTTAAGGGATGATTATGTGCTTCTCATTTAATGATGAATTGATGTGATAGCTAATGACGTATATGGTGCCATGTGAACTATTACCCTTATGTGATGGTTTGTAATCTCATGTTATTGCTTCTTTAAAAGGACCTTAGAGATGCCGAAGTGGTAATTATGTGTTATGCATTAATTATGTGGCATCTTGAAGTAACATGTTAAACTTAGGGTGACTTAAAATATGAGAATGTAATCCTTTGAAACCACCAAACTAAGGGTGGGGACAATGTGATTCTAGCCCCCTAAACCCGTACTTAAAGTCGGGAAGTTGACTTATCCCAAGGGATAAAAGTCTAGATACTAGTGACGACTAGTGTGGTATGAGCTCATAGCCTAGAAATTTCTCAAAAGGGAGAAATATTAGGGCGGCCCCAGTTTAAGTAAAAGTTTTAATGTCACCTAAGTAACTAAGACAAAGTCACCATGTGCCAAGTACCAAGTTATATGATTTATGTTCTATGATCCAAGTTACATGGTTTATGTTCTATGATCCAAGTTATATGATTTATGTTCTATGATCCAAGCTATATGATTTATGTTCTATGACCCAAGTTATATGATTTTCGTTCAAATTATATGATTGAAGTCCTATGATTTATTTCCCATGACTTATGTAAATACAAGTGATATGTTAAAAGGAACGGATCTCGGAAATTGAGACTTTAGAAAACTCATAATTGAACCAATATATGTCCATGGTTTTATAAATAACCCGAGATACCTGGAAACGTAGATGATGACACCTAGGATAGGAGGAGAACCCTACTGAGTTTCTTTAGTAAGAATCTCACTCCCTCTACCTCTTTCTTTCCATTACGTCTTCAGAGCGAGATGGCGACGTTCGTGCTGTTCGTTGATACACCCCGGTGGGAGGTCCACCATGACCCGGAGCATGGGTCATTCCATTTTGAGGGCCGATGTACTGTGCGCATCTTCATGTTTTTGGGACGGCCGTTTGCACACCCTGTATATAGTTATCGCTTCTCCCCGACATCCCCCTATGGTGACCCCACGATTTTTGAGCGTGCACGGGCACGACATGAGAGGAACCTACGGACCCACTCTGCCGGTTCAGCTGACATACCGGAGTACGTGCCACCATCGCAGCACTCGGAGGAGGACCCTTTAGAGGATTCCCCCATGGACCATGAGGACTCTGCCCCCACTCCGCCTCGGCGACCGATGGGCAGCGAGGAGACAGTCACTCAGCGTCGGAGGGCTTCGGTGCCCGGACCACGACCCCGGCGTGGACGACACGTTCAGTCACAGGGCATGCCTGCACCCGCCGAGCTCCGCCCGTGGATTGGCTATGTTCCTCCGTACCCGTGATTCTACTGTATAGATTGGAGGGTAGTCCTTAGTGCATGCACGACACGTAGTATGGATGAAACCTCTTTTGTGTTGAGGTTATCCACCTTAGGTTGCACGTGGGTAGGGATGTTTCTTTCTAGTTCATTTCCATGTATTCTGTATTTCCGCTGTATTCAAGTTTATTATGTACTTGAAGAGTCCTGCCCCGTAGGGTAGGCATATTATATATGAAGTATTTCAGTTGTGATGATGCTATGATTTAGAGCCACTTCTATGTTTATATTTCTGCACTTTATGATACCGACCCGGTAAGATACGCGCGGCTTCTATTTTAAGTAATGTTTCAAAATAAAATTGGCTCGTATTTTCATTAAGTTATTTTTTCCAAGTAAAAAGAACCATGATAGTAAGTAATGACTAATATTTGGCCTAAGTACGTACTAGTAGTGTTGGGTCGAATATTAGGGTGTTACATAACTCATTTCCTAATTCAAAAAAAAATTCTAACCTTTTTATTTAAAATTAGGGTATCACACACAAATTCCAACTTTCACTTTCAATTTTCTTTCTATGTCAAATTCAATTTCTAAATTGAATTCAAAGTTTTCTTTCACTAATAGTGGTTGTGAGATGCAAGATTATTACTTGACTTTGAGGAAGATTGGTGTAGCTAACTTGAAAGGAAGCTTATATAGATTGGAACCTTTTGCAAGCTTTCCTACTACGACTACAGCAATTCTATGCTACCACTAATTCAAACCACACTAACATACATAAAGGTTCTACATTGTGGCATTTAAGAGTAAGACACATACCTAGATCTAGATTATGCAACATGATTTTCCTTTTATTTCTTATATAAACAATGTTTTACCTTATGACACTTGTCATTACGCCAAACAAAAGAGGCTTTTGTTTCCTATAAGTAACACACAATCAATAAAAGCTTTTGATCTTATCCACAAGGATATATGGGGATTGGTATCTATCATTTTTGTTAATAGTTTCAATATTTCTTAGCTGCAGTAGATGATAAAACTCGATTTACTTGGATTTATTTCAGGTGGTTGAATTTTGAAATTTCACTCCTTGTCTAATATTTTGCTACATTTGTTGAAACACAATTTCATTCCAAAATTAAGTGCATTTGCATAGACAATGGACCTGAGTTCAAATTGGTTTCCTTTGATGCGTCCAAAGGCATTTTACATCAAACCACATGCGTTGAGAATCCCTAACAAAATGGAGTCTTAGAGAGGAAACATCAACTCATCCTTAAAGTTACTAGGGCATTGCTTTTCCAATCATATTTACCTAAGTCATTGGTGTAACAGCCCGATTTTTCTGTCTGAGAGAAAATGACCAAAAATGCCCCTGAGATCATTCTCCATCTGGAATTCAAGGATAGCCAACTCGGCGGTCCTCAAAGATTCAACTCAATGTTCGAAGGGGATTGTATGTGAATGAATGTTAATAGAGCAGAAAAATCTCTTTTTCTGAGTTTTCGGGCCAAAATGACCAAAATACCCCTATAGCGTTTTTACGCGGGTATAAGTGCTGTTTGAGCCTGGGAATTTCCTGAAAGGTTTAACATAATGTTTTTATGAGTCTAGGCATGTCTGTTTAAGTCTTGGCGGTCCCGCACAGTTTTTGTATAAAATTATGATTTTGCCCCTGCATGGTGCATTTTGGGCCTAATGATATGATTAGCAAAACCTAAGTAATATTAGGCTTTAATTAAAGATTAGTAAATTCTAATTACTAATTTATAGTCAAAATAATTAATTGAGGTTAATTAGAACTTAAGATTGCTTAGAGAAATTCAAAACTCTTTTCTAGTTTTAATTCTTTGAGAAAGGAATCCAGAAATAGTATTTTTTCTCTCAAATTCCCTAAATCAAGGAACCATGTTGGCATTGGATTCCAAGTTAATGGAGTTTGACTTCATTAATTTAGCAAGACCACCTTCTAAACTAGTCTTTTATGGCTCTAATCACCTACTTACTTACCTAAACACGTACTTACCTAAACACTTACTTACAAACTACTAATCTTAAGCCTAATCCAAGATACACCTAAACACATCATTAAGCTACAATTAATGAAAGATTTTCCTCTCCCTTGGATGCTCCAAGAATGGTGCCACCTCACCTCCCATATCCATCACATGTTTGAATTCTTACACTCAAAGAGCCATACCTCACCATGCTTGAACCCATACTTGGCCATACTTTTCAATGACCATAACCATACTTTGAAGGAGATATTTTCTTCCCTTTCCTCCTTAATATGGCGCCACCTAGCCTCCTCCTCTCACTCTTCTTATGATGAAAACTCTATAAATAAGAGAAGCCTCCTCAAAGGACCCCTTTGTTCATTTCTCTCACACCTCTAAAAGCTTTCTTTCTTTCAACTTCAAGAGCTTTTCTCCTTCCTTTCCATTCTTCCAAGAGCAAGCTTCTTCTCTCAATCAAGAAAACACATCCAAGGTAGGGATTTTATGTTAAGTTTTCTTATTCTCCTTGTCCTGTCTCTTTGTTCGGTTTTAGGCTTCTTCTACTTGTTCTTGTTTTGTTAAATGTTTGAAAACCATGGCTTGATGATGAGGAGCTTTGATGTTGGTTGTAAAGCCATCATTTGCTTGACCTTTAGAGCTCAAGGTTTCACTTCTAAGAGTTTTTAACAAATAAAGTTGTTATGTGGTTTTTAAGAGTTAAGATGGGATCTTGAGCCTAGGCCTTAAAGGATTAATAAATGGATTGCATTCATATTTACCTTTCAAGTTCCTGCATTACATATTTATTTTTGAGTTTTGCATATCATGTTTATTTTCAAGTTATCACTTAAAGTTTGAAGATAAGAAATGAAAGTGCATATCATATTTATGTTTCTGGTCTAGCACATTTATTTTTCATGCCATCACCTAAGAACTTAAAGATTAAAACAAGAGTTGCACATCACCTAATGATTAATCTCGAAGCTCGCTTATTTTGGCCTTAAAGTCGATTGTTGTGGAGCCTAGAGCACTAAAATAAAGAATTGGACTTGCATTACACGTTTATATTCCAGCTTTGCGTCTCATATTTACTTTTCCTTTTCCATCACTTCATAATAACAAGATTAAAATAAGGTTTGCATTTGCACGTTTAAACTTACACCATCACCTAAATAATCCTAGAGCTCAAGGCTTACTCCTCTTAACTCACAAATGAATTCCGGTTCCATGTGCTTTTACCTCTATAAATGGGTGTTTCCATTTAAGGAGTTGGAGATTTTGAAAAAGGTCTTATTGATGATGAATCTTGTGTTTGTGATGTATAAAAAGTTTGGAAAGATTGTGTAGGCCCCAAAGGGATTAAATGTGTGGTTGATTTTAAGAAAGATGATGGATTGATGTTAAAAGGTTTTAGAATGAATGGGTAGTTTTAAGAATATCAAAATTTGAGTTTTTCGCCATTCTGGATTGCTGGTTATCGATTACAGGGCTTATGTAATCCATTACCAGAGTGTCTTGCACACTCGGATATAAGTTCTTGGCCTGTGTAATCAATTACAAGATGATGTAATCGATTACATAATGTTCTGGGAAAGCCAAAACATGTTTCTGGACCCTAGTAATCGATTGCCACTGCATGTAATTGATTACTCAGGTGTTCTTGAAACCCAGAATGTATTTTTAACTAAGGTAATCGATTACAAGGTTCATGTAATTGATTACCAGGATCTCAAACTTCCCTGTTTTAGAAAATTGGGCCATGTAATCGATTACAAGGCCCATGTAATCAATTACCAGTATCTAAAATGTGTAGATAAGTGTTCCTTCCTTATGTGAATATGAATTGATGATCTTGCATGCCTATTCTCGGATTATGAACATGATGATTTATAGTTTGGTGAATGTATATACATATGAAGTGAATGTGAAAGCATGCTTGCATGATAAATTGCATGAATGATTATCATTGATAAGAGATGCATATATGAAGAGTTATGACATTTATGAGTTATGTATTGCATCTTGTTATAATATGCTAAGGCTTAAAGTGACTTAAAATATGAGAAAATGATCCTTTCGACTCATCAAATGATAGGTGATGAAAAGGTGATTCTTGCCCCCTTAACCCATACTTATCAAGTCGGGACTTCAACTTATCAAAATGGAATAAGTTTATGCTAGTGTCGATTAGTGATGTATGGGCTCATAACCTAGAAGTACTCTCAAAAGGGAAGAGTAATAGGGTGGCTCCACGGATGAAAAGAAATTAACTTAAAGTCACCTAAAGAAACAAGGAATGTCATTCATGAACCATGTTCTATGTACATCATGTTTGCTATGAAGTTAGATGTATGCTTTAGAGTAATGTTGCATAAAGTATTATGCATGGCAAGGGATTGCTGACGAGACCAATTTTGAAAAGAAATTTTCATTTTTTTGAAAATTAATGTAGTAAGCCACCAAGTTTATTAAAATTGGGAAAGCGTTGGAAAAATCCATTTATTTGAAAGATGATCTTTGAAACAGATTATGAGTTAGGAGTCGGTTATGCATAGGGAAGGGTATGAGATTTAATAAATCGCACCCCTAGTACACCCGTCCTTAGACGGTACCTTAGTGAATTGTGCAAATTAATTAATAGCCTTCAAAATCCCTATTTAAATAAAGAAAAACTATACAAAATATTTACAAATCAAATGAACAATTTATGAAAATTTAATTTTGGCTTGACAGGCATCACCTGCTCCTACGTATCCCTTGGTGCAGTGGGGAACTCAAAGTCACGTAGTTCTGTAAAAAAGATTGTGGGTTGACAAAATTTTATTTATGAAAAAAAGAATTTATAACAAGAGAATATTGCACAGAATCCAAGTTAGCACTAGGCCACTCAATGAATTCCCATGATTTAACAATGAAGGTAGCATCTATTACTCAATCATCATTATTGATCATTGCTCGGATTTTAAAAAAGGGTCAGATTAATGAAGATTCATTTGTGCATAGAATTCAAGTTGGCACTAAGCCACTCAATAAACCCTTATGATTCAAAAATAGTGAAGATAACATTTGCTATTCAATCACCATTATTGAACCTCGCACAAATATAAAAGATTTTTTTATTTCATTTTTAGACAAAACCGTAATTTAAACAGAAATCGACAAAGTTAATTCATAAATATAAATACACAAACAATTTGGACCAAAGTACATAAATGTGCAAAAGAATAAAAAAAAATAAAAAAATTAATTCATAAATATAGTTGCGCACAAAACGCATAACCATATAAAATAATCAAACTAAAAAAAGAAAAGAAAAGAAAACTATAAACATAAATACACACTTAATTCAAGCGAAACACAACAAAAATAAAAAAAAACATAAATACAAGCACACGATTAACCAACACATAAACATATAAAATATAAAACTAAAAAATACATAAATAAATAAATAACTAAATAAATAAGCATAAATACACAAAACATGCAGAAACAATCATTAATTTAATCAAAACATATAAACACAAAGTATTTAAACCACAAGAAAAGTAAAATAATCATAACTAATCAATTAATTTAACCAAAACATATAAATTAAAAATAAGATAAAAAATACATACATAAACACAATCTTACAACTTAACAAAACATACGAAAAAAAAAATTAATTCAATTATGAACTGACAAAATTTAATTCATAGACAAAATCATTAATCTAAAATAAAAACACCAACAAAATATAATAATCTAATCCTAGAAAAATAAATCAAGGACCCTAACTAAAAGATTTACCAAATATTAGTCAACTAATTAAATCATTCCCTAAAATAATTAAAAAGTTTTAAAATCAAATGACTTGAAACGAATCCTACATAAAATTCTCCTATTTTAAAACAAAATCATCCTAATGAAAACTAAGTTTAAATGAAGTATAATCCTTTGGACACTATAAAAAAAAGTAAGAACCTTGACAAAAAGAAAACATCACTCTGAACACACATACACTCATGTGCCCCATCCATAACCCCATCATCACATGCACACAGCATATGGGGAGACATAGTCTTTCCTTTTCTCTCACATTCCATGCCCACATCATACACATACCAGACACATGCCCATACCCACTATAACACATCTGACACTTCTTTTCTCTTGCAACACACACATACCACGTTTCTTTTTATCACGTGCACAACCAATTACGAGAGAGATAAAAGAGAGACCAAGAAATAGAGAGAGTGAGGGGGTGAGGGCTTTGCATGATTATGAAAAGGAAATAGGAGGCGTCGCGGAGGAAGAGATGAGGAGTGGTGGCGAGGAGGAGAGTCTGTCGCGTTAGACCTTTCGGCGGTCTTGGGTCGGGGATTCTCCGGTAGCGAAGGAGGTTCGCGGACTTGTGATGGCTGCCGGCAAGGACAAAGGCAGAGGTTCAGTTTCGGGTTCACAGCGGAGGGCTTTTGGAGCACCATCGCGGAGGAAGGCGCGATAAGCGGGCGTGGATGGTTGCGATGGGAGCGCGGCGTGCCAGATCTCAGCGAGAGGAAAGGGTTGTCCGCGGCTTCTTTGTTTGTTTTTGGTTTATTTTCTGAGCTTGATTTTTGATGATCTTGGGTTTATTTTGGTTTTGAAGTGTTGTTTGGTTTATGGGTTAGTGATCTGGTGAAGGGTTATGATTTGATTCCTTTGGTATGGGGATGATGATGGAGAACGAGAATGGTAGTGGTGGCTAGAGGTGGAGTGGTTTGTGGGTCTCTGATGAAGGTGGTGGAGCTTGGTGGTTGATGGTGGATGAAGGGAGAAAGGAAGAGTGGAAAATGAGGAAGAGGTGGTGGTGGTAGTATGGGTTATTGATGATGATGATGAAGTGGAGGCCGCAGCGGTGGCATGGGGGGCCGCGGTCTCTTGTTCCCTTTCTCCTCTTTTTTTTTTTGATTTTTTTGTGTGTACTAAATAAAAAAAAACAATGCTTATGGTACTACTGGTATTCTTACTCCACGATATTCTTTGGGATTGCTACTTGTTTCTCCTTCTCTGTACTTGCAGGATGTATGCTTTGATTTTTCGTGTGTTAGAGAAAAAATTTCTTGCTGAATTGATTTGAGTTCCTCCACTTTCATTGTTGCAACTGATTCCCTTTTATACTGAGCTCGCATTGATTAATCAATTAAAACTCCATGCTGTTTCTGAATTTGCAGGCATTCCAAATGAACCTGTTCCCACGCCTTCAGCTTCACCCATGATTCCTATTTTAGTGGCTTGGCATAATGCCCATCATTTTGTGTTTTGCTCGTGAGTGTGCAGGATGCAGCACCGCACTGAAGGCTGAAGTAGGAGGCACGTGGGTGCTGAAGTGGGAGGCCAGAGCATGTACTTCCTCGTTCCTGCTTCATTTATTTTTTATATTTTTTGTATTTTATTTTATTTTATTTTATTTATTTATTTTTTGACAAAAACCTCTTATAACTAAAAGCGTAAATGGGCTTAAAAAATGAAATTGGGCTGAGCTGAAACATAAGTGAACTACAAAAAGGAATTTGGGTATCAAATTAAAGGAAATGGGCCATAAAAGGAAATGGACTCTTTTTGTATTTTTTTTTTTTTTGGGAATACAAATGACCAAAAACTTTTTTTTTTCATATTTTTCTCACAAGAAAATGATGGAGTAACTATAATGAAGAAATTTGAAAATTAGATGCAAATTTTTTGAATTTTGTTTAATGGGTCGAACAAAATCGAGTGCTCACAAGTATTAACATGCATATCATAAAGAAGTATGATGCATTCATTACAAGACTCATGATAAAATGAACGGGCGTCAGTAATAGATGTTTAGAACTTAACAAATGAATCTTTGCATGCTCACTATTTCATAATTAAACCCAAGGTTCCTGAGGATGATGATGATGACACACGTGTGAAAAGGGGATCCCTACTGAGATTCTCGTATAAGTTTCTCACCATCTTTCTTTCTTTTCCATCTTCGTCTTCAGACAAGGATGACAGGGACATCCGTGGATTGCCCTGAGGTGCCGACATGGAAATAGCTTGATCGTCAAGAATAGAGTGACGTAGTGGAAGCAGAGACATAGTCTTAGTTTATTTACACCATAAGTTATGTGTGGTTTTTGAGTTGTTGAATGCTCAACCTTTACAGGTGGGCTCAATATGTTTAATGTGATATTATTGTGGGATATTCCTATATCATTAATACTATTAATGTTGTTTGAATTAATATTTGGAGTTAATGTTATATGATGATGTGCTGATGTTTCTAATTATGTTATTCTTCTTATGTTTACGCCTTATGTTAACAACCTTTTTCATTATGCGAGGCTCACGTTTTGTTTATGTTTTCAAAAAAAAAATCCTACCTGTATTTTTTGCTAAGTACTTTAAAGAAAGGTCTTAAAGAATGAAACTAAAAGAGTATAGACTAATGGTTAATCTAAATACATTCTAGGAGTATTGGGTTAAAAATTAGGATGTTACAATTGGAACTTTGTTGTAGCTCATGCATTGCACTTGATAAATAGAATCCCTAGTGTTACACTCCAAAATCACTCTCTTTACCACCTTTTGTCTTCAGTTTTACTTGACATTGAGCACTTAAAATTTTTTGGTTAGTTAACATTTGCTTCTAGCTACTTTAGCATCCAATAGAAAGAAATTACATCCCAAAGCCAGCCAAAAAATGCATTTTTCTAAGCTTTAGAAGTGGTACTAAAGGCTATCTTTTGTTATATGTGCATACAAATGCAATTTTTTTGTTAAGAAATGTTGTATTTTATGAGAACATTTTTCCATTTGAATTGCACTCAACTACATATTATGTAAAACCTGTACACTCACCTACAATTCTCCAATCTTATCCTTTCACATATGAACTAATCCATGATATCATCCTTGCCCATTGTTCACCCCTTATAGCATGAAACACACCACACTAGAAATTTCAAACCAGCACACATATTAGCATCTTGAAACACAAGCCATAGATAGGAAGACTACAATTTCTCAGCCTGAAAACCCTCTCTTACTTCTTACAAATCAACAATCTGAACCTGTATTCTTCAATCCACTATAACCTTTAAGGAGATCCACTAGACTAAAGAAACTTCCCTCTCATTTTTAGGATGTCCAGTGCATATTACCTACAAAAAAGTTAGACCTCAAATCCTTCCCTAGTAGATATCCTCTCTTTATGTTCTTGTCATATGATGCCTTACTTACCAAATATAAACATTTTTCCTTTGTCATTTCTGTAAACCCTAAACTTCAAAGCTATGAGGATATTGTGAGTCAAGATTATTGGAGAAATGTTATAAGTGCTGAATTCAATGCTTTTGAGCCAAACAAAACATGGAAAATCATTACTTTTCCCCTTAACAAGAAAGCAATTAACTGCAAGTGGGTCTTCAAGGTAAAATTCAAACCCAATGGGTCTATTGAAGGACACAAGGGATGTTTAGTGGCTAGGGACTTTATTCAAGCTGCATGCATAGACTACTTGGAGACTTTCAGCCCTGTTATTAAAATGGCTACTTAGAGAGTCTTCTTATCCCTTGTAGCTGAAAGAGGGTAGCACTTACAACAATTGGATGTGAATACAATCTTCTTACATAGTGACTTGGAAGAGGAGGTTTTGAGGTTCCCACTAGGCCTTGATGTTGCTAATAAAGGCCTTGTTTTCAAATTGGAGACGTCCTTAATTATATGGCCTCACAGAAGCTAGTAGGCAATGAATTAAAGACTTACATTTGACTTACTTAATTTAGGCTATGTTCAACCCCAATCAAATTATCCTCTATTTGTTAAGCCACCATTACTATTTTATGTTGATGATTTAGTTCTATCAGGAAATGATTTCTCTGAAATACAACATATGAATATACTCCTAGATGACAAGTTCAAGATCAAGGACTTGGGAAATTCAAAATTCTTCCTTGGCATGGAGATAATTTGATCAAATAAGGGTATCACACTCTATCAATGCAATATATTCTTGACCTTTTATCTGATTATGGCATGCTTAGTGCTAAACCTATCTCAACTCCCATGGACTATCACCTGAAACTGTCCAAAACTTCTAGTTCTCCACCATTAGACATCTCATGTTACAGGAGATTAGTGGGCAGGCTAATGTATCTGTCACACACTTGACTTAACACTTGCTATGCAATTAGAAGATTGAGTCAATTTTTGGATCGCCCTATTGATGTCTATCAAAAGACTGCATTTAGAGTTCTTAGATACTTGACGGGCTTTCCAACCTTTGGTTTTCTTTTTTATGCTAGTTTTAATTTTGGCATAATTGGTTTTTCTAATTCAAACTAGGTGCTTGCTATGACACCTGCAAGTCTATATTTACCCATTGTTTCATTTTGGGATCATCATTGGTCTCTTGGAAGAGTAAGAAGCAGCAAACCATGGCTAGGTTATCAACTGAAGCTAAATACCGATCCTTGGCATTAGCCACTTGCGAAGCTTAATGGTTAATTGCTCTCCTCATAGATTTTGGCATTAATTAGGCAAAGCCAGCAGCTTTGTTTTGTGATACTGCTTGTTGCTTTTGCTCATCAAGTAGCAAATATCATCACAAACCACTCTCTCATATTAATTCTAAGCTAGGAATATATGACCTCCATACCCTAGTGCACGCATACATGGGGGTGGGAGGTGTTCTTACCCAATGGAGTTGAGTAGTTTGTTAGATGGTTGGTTAATTCTATTAGCTTATAGTTAGAGTCGAGTTGTACATTTCAGTTTTTAGTTAAGGTTAATTATTTTTGTATATAGGCAATAGCTTATGTAATCATCTAGTTAATTCAATTCATTATCTCACTTTCTTGAGTTCAATAAAAATTCAAGTTTCTCTCATTTCTACTTTTCTTAGCATTGTTCTTTCTTCTATCATTCAACCTAGATACCATTTTCATATATCTCACTTACAATGTTCAATAAGATATCCAAAATGCTGTAGAAAAAGAAATTTCTCTGAAAAATTGAACACTTCATAGTTCCTCCAAACTTTTACCTTCATGTTATATGAACCCTTGAATTGTTTTACACGATTTTAAAAATAGTGGAAGATATGTGATAACCATCCTTTTTTGATTGGTAAATTATGTCAAGCATTTAAACATTTGACATGTGTTTCCTATCCTTAGCGAGAGAGGTAGTTAAATTACATGTGTGTCAATTAGTTTATTTTATATTTTAAACAGTTTATAATTAACTGTCAAACTTGGTAGCTTCATTTTCAAAGCCTTTGACAAGAAAGTCTCAAGTTTGTTTGGTGGAGCACATGTAGTCATAATTGAAGAATGCAAATTTCAAACAATGAAATTACTTGGTTTGAATAATGGAACGTAGCATTGAATGGAGAGTTGAAAAATTGTGCATCTGAAGTCTATAAATAGAGTTTGTGATCCATGTTCTCAACACAAAACAACATCAAAAAATCATCTCCTCTTTTTTTAGTGATAGAATAGAATTATTTATTTTGTGAGTTCTTTTTCTTTGTGAGTTGAGAATATACACCAATAAGAAAAATATTATGAGATATTTTGGGTGTATTTTGGGATTTGGGTTAAGTGGAGTGAATCCACCTTTTGTATCTCCATTATATTTCCATAGTGAAATATTTGGCTGTCGCCTTTGCCGTGGACATAGGCTTTAAGCCGAACCACGTAAATTCCTAGTGTTATTTATTTTACGCTTCCTCCTATTTATTTTGCACCACTCTGTTTGTGCCTTTTGGGCCCGCCATTTCATAACAAATTGGTATCAGAGCTCTTATAGAGTTCTGGGCTAATTTATTTAAAAATGTCTACTGCAAAATTTGATATTCAGCAGTTCGATGGGCGCATTAATTTCGGAATGTAGAACGTCCGTATGATGGCTGTTCTTGTACAGCAAGGTGTAAAAGTAGCATTTTTTGACAAGGAAAAGAGGCCCAAGACAATAAAGGAACCTGAATAGGAAGATGCTGATCAAAAAGCTCTTTCTATTATTTAGTTATGCATTATAGACGATGTACTATAGGAGGTCCTTTCAGAGAAAACAGGAAAATCGTTGTGGACCAAGTTGGAGTCATTATATATGACTAAGACGGTAGCCAACCATCTTGGTGTGTTGCAATGTCTGTACTTGCTTTGTATGACAGAAGGGACATCAATTCGATCTCACATAGCTGAGTTCACGTCACTCATCACAGATTTAAAAACTATGGACAAGACATTTTTAAGTGAGCAACAGGCAATGATGTTGCTTTTGTTCCTTACCTCCTTTTTACAAGCAGTTTCTTGAAATGCTCATATTTGGTCGTGAAAGCCTCAAAATTGATGAGGTGAAATCCGCACTTTTAAGTCGCAACAAAATAGAGCATGATACTGGCAGTCATGATAATACTGCATCTGACTTGGTTGCTGGAGTAAAGGCAGGTGTAGATATTGCAAGAAGGAAGGATATTGGAGATTAGAATGTTCGAGGCTCAAAGACAAAAGTGACAAAGATTCAAGTGATGCAGCCAATATAGCTGAAAGTATTGATAATGTTCTCACAGTATCAACCAGTTCAATTGGTGATACTTGAATACTTGATTCAGGTTGTTCCTACCACGTGTTAGAACTGCGATTGGTTTACAACTTATCAGTCAATTTATGGTGGTGTTGTCCTTATGGGATATGATATGTCTTGTAAGGTCATTGGCATTGGAACAGTCCAAATCAAGATATATGATGGAGTTGTGAGAACGCTGACTGATATTCGGTACATACTAGACTTAAAGAAAAATCTTATATCCTTGGGCGTTGGAACGGGTGTCGCCACCCGCAATAAATTAAAAAATAATTTCATAACCAAATTACATAGAAAATGTAGTTATAGTGTAATCCAGGTCGTCTCACATGGAAGCAATGTAATTGACTCTAACAAATTTGGGGTTTTCAAAATTGTTGACAACAAATTAAATTTGGGAAAATTATAATGCAAAAGTTACCTACACAAAGACTCCTTCCGATCAATAATTGTTTTATCATCGGTTCAAACAAATAAATTCATGGTGGTGACTACCTACGTAAATTATGCTTTCGCACAAAAGACGATACAATTCTACTTAACAGTCATACGAACTTAATTCTACTAAGGGTTCAACTAACACAAGAACTAGTGATCATAATCATGACCCTATAAACCTATGTCAGTTTAATTGTCAATTGCGGTAGCCTAATTCCTAACGAAATTAATCTCGACCCCTTACCAATTGGAAATAATCAAATCAATTGACCTAATTCCCCCAACAGTATTCCGATCATGCAACAAATGAAAACACAATCTACCACTCTTAAAACATAATCACAATAATCATCGCAATCAATATTTAAAAGAGGAAGCATTAAGGATGAAAAACCAACTAAGAACTGAATTTAAAACCAGGAATCTCAAGCACAATTTTGATTGTCGTTGTCTCTGTGCGCGATAAGAAAACAACTCCGCCATAGGGGAAGTATTACAATCTTTGTTGATGAAAAGCTGTAAAAATTACAAGAAGATAAACTAAAAATAGACGGAGACTAAGACTCCTAGGACCCTAGAGAGAGAGAGAGTTCGTGAGTCAGAGAGGGAGAAAGAAAGAGAGAAAAACTCCCAGCTAAACTAAAAACACCTTATTTTCCAATCATCCCCTCGCCTGTGCATTATGAAAAATCCCAGATATGTAGTGTCTGTGTCTTTTCCCTTGCTTAGCCTTCCTTGGGCCAGCCACTGAGCCCAAAGCAATGCAATTAGTCAACATAAGACCACCTAGGCAGTCAGAGATTGCCCAGGCGGTCTTGCGAGGTGCTCTTCAAATTATGCTCTCTCGGATTACTGCCTAGGCGGTCTTCAGTGTGCATGAGCTCCTGCTTCTTTGCTCCAATGCATTACCTGGAAGTCCTGCTACCAAGAAAACTCCGAAAAGAAATTAAAAGTACAGAGAACTTTCAAAGCCTAAGAATTCACTAAAAATAATGCTGATAGCTATAAAATTTCTCAAAAATACATGTTGAGGACAAAGTGCAAATTCACTAATTTAATATCAATTAAAAACAATTCAAATGCAAAAATATTTAGAGTTAGGATATAAAATGGGTGCATAAATGTAACCCATCAAATCTCCCCACACTTAAACAATTGCATGTCCTCATGCATGGAATCCATATGTGAAACAAAGATGAAAATGCATAATGCTACTAGGCCTAATGATGCAGTATGCATGGTACATGAAATGCCAAAAACTGACTAAGCCCGGGAGGCAGCTAGAGGTGGTTAAACAACAGCCAATACACACAAAGAACCTAGAGCCCAATGGCACTCACTGGATCAATAGATAGCACATGGCAAGAATGAGCAAAACAAGAATGACTAAGTTAACCTCACGGGGAAGATGTGTATTACTCTCCATTAAAGCTTATAAATCTTAAAACACACTCTAGCGCTAATAGGGAATTTCTTTTATAAGCTTGCCTTTCTTCTAAATCGCCACTGGTCAACCACATGTCCGGGCATATTTCAAGAGATCTTTTCAAGGATGATTGGGCTTAGGGACAGGGGGGATAGATGGGAGAGATGGGCTAAACTTAGTTCCTGCAATAGCAAGGTGCAATACAAGAACTTACATGAGAGAAACCAAAGCCTCCAATTGCTCTTCCTACTCCCTTTTTGATTTAAAACCTTTTCTTGATTCGAAGCACCCGATTGCTTGCAAAGGTGGATTGGTGAAACTATGCTTTTCATTTTTCTCTCTTTTTTATTATTATTATAAGAATTTCCATCAATTCAAAACTTTTCCTTTCAAGGGCCAATAGTTCTCTTTCTATTCACCTCTGGCAATGATTTCCCCACACTTAGATTGTTACACAGACTGGTTTGCTTTTACAGGTCCTAAGTTGGGTGATGCTCATGGTTTTCCACTTAGACTTGAATCGTGCTAAACAACAAAAATGGAGGAATAAGCTCAATAGGGGTAGCCAATGGATAAACGCGTGCAGGGTAGGCTCTATGGCTAAGTGGGTGAAAGGAAAGAATGCCTCAATCATCAACATATTAGACAGTGTGAAGACAATGCTTTAACTAAGAATTGGGTAAATTCAAGAATCTATTCCAAGAGAGTGCACACACATCAACAAATTTAGTGATTAAGCAGTAAAAATCACATTTTGGTCCAAAGCTCACAGGTGAAAATAATTAACAAGCCAAACGAGTTAAATTTCATTACGTTGCTCATGCGACTATCAGATTAACCAGTGCATCGTGGGAATCAAAAGGGAAAATAGTTATCAAGTACAAGCAGTGATCAACCATAAACTAACCAACTCCCTCTTCTTTTTTTTTGGACAAGTAAATATGCAATGCATGACATAAGGGATAACAAAATGAAGAATACAAAGAAACATGATGGGAGGTACAGGGAAAAATAGAAGTCAACAGAATACAAAATACTCCTTCCCTACACTTACAAAATGGGCACTGCTCTCAGTGCCAACCAGGATGATGTTAGTAGTCCTCATTGGAGTCCTCACCCTCGCTGAACTCGACGTCAAGGTCATCCTCCTGAGAATCGGAGTCAGGGTCGTCACGCGACGTGGAGTGCCTAGCAGCAGGTGCAGAACAAGCTGGGGGTGGTCGTCGGGTGAGAGGTGGCGGAGGTGGCTGGGCAGGCTTAGCAGGAGGGTCAATACCCTATATTCTCATCTCAAGATGGGTGATATGCCTCATAATCAGCTCCTCTGATACTGCCATATCAGCTCTAAGCTCTAGTTGCAATGTGTCAAGGCGATCTAGAGCAGCCTGTATCAGGTTAGAGGGACCCGATCTGGCTCCAGCTCTTCTATCTCGGCTTCTGCATGCTCCAGGTCAAATAACCTTTTCACTGCAATCACAGGGCTAGGGGGACTAAGCTCATTGCCTTGCAAGGTGGGAACTTGGGATACAAAGGCCATTTTTATGACCATAGCTGGATAAGGAAGCCCCTGAGAAGATTTACCCTCATGCATGTGGGACATATGCCGATGGATGATATCGAGAATATAGATATGCCTTCTCTCCATCAAACAATAAACTAGGAGTGCCTATTCCACGGTGATGAGATGAGTATGCCCGCATGGTAGGATATGTGAAAGAGCTAACTTTATCCAAAGCCGAGACTCAAAGGTAAGCTAAGAACTCTTCACGCCAATGACTTTCGAGTTTGAGTTGAATTCCCAAGAGGCATCTGGACGTCCAATGCAGCGGAAGACATCGCCCATACTAACCTCCTGCTGCAAAAGCTGGAGGTATTCATCAGGAGCATCATCGCCAGGAGGGGCTGGAATTTGTAGCGCCTCCCCTATAGGCTGCGGGGTTACGGAGAATCGCCGACCCCGAACATATATCTCATTTAGCCTCGGATGATCCCAGTTGGCATAAAATTCTCATACAATAGTGAGGTTGGTGGGCCCCGGTGTCTCCAAAAGGAACCCCCAGTGCTGTGCTTCAATGCTTTTAATGATGGCAACACTTTGGGTCTCACGCCCAGAAAAATCAAAGGTCCACTCAGGAAGGAGGAAGCATATTTGGATGGCTGACTTAAATTTGTCCTGTGCCCCCTAACTAGCAAAGTGAAAGGTGTCATTGGTGGACCGAGCAATAGTTGATGAAGTGCCTGCCACCCAAGGTCTCTTTCCTCTGTTTGCATCAGCCCCGGAAGCCATAGAACCTGAAAACAAAAGGCGTGCATGAATCGTGCTCAAATAGAAGCTCAAGGAAACTCAATAGTCACAGTCAAAAGTAAACAAATATAGAAGTAATTGTGCATCCCAAACAAAAGCAATTATGCCAAAGTCATCAAGCGGTAGGGGTGCACAACGGGTACTTGCAAAAAATCAAAATCATGCCCTTAGAGAGTTCCAATACATAAATGTGGATTTAGTGGGTAAAAGTAAGCAGCCAAAATCTCAACAAAGGGGATAAGAATGACTCAGGAAAACAATGTAACGAAACAAATCCACTATTGAGCAAAGGAAAACAAGAAATTCAATGGGGTATTTCATCAAACACTTTGCATGCATAAACCTATTCGCCAACAAAATCACACCAATTAATATGGAACCCCTTCAAGAAAAATAGAAACCAGTAGAAACCAATAAGGAAAGATCAAAGAGATCACAAACCTGGAAAAGATTGAAGGAAAAATGCTAGATGAGGGGGGGAATGGAAGAGGAACCGCCTTGGGGGAAGGTGAGTGTGCTGTGTGTGAGTTGAGAGAAATGAGAAGGCTACGCGGGTATTTTAAGCGCACACATCCTTGGGGGACCACCTGGGCGGTCATGTGCTGGGACCCTCCCCCTTTTTAGTAAAATGGTGTGTTTCACCCTAGGGCTTTTTTTTTCTTTTCAAGGATGAAAAGGCACCTCCTGGGCAGTTATATACCGCCTGGGTAGTTTCCAGGGACGTAATTTTTTTGTCGTTCCACATGTGACCGCTTAGGCAGCCGTGGACTGCCTGGGCGATTTCCAGTGTAACATCCTAATTTTTAACCCAACACCCCTAGAACGTATTTAGGTTAACCATTAGTCTATTAGTCTCTTAGTCTCATTCTTTAAAACCTTTTATTAAAATACTTAGCGGAAAGTACGAATAAATTTTTCTTTTTGAAACTTGAAAGCAAAACGCAAGCCACGCGCTAACCTATCATTCGGCATAACCATAACGTGCAAGAAAAGTAATCACATCATTCATAATCATGAAACATAGTATTATACATAACAATCATAATATCATCACATCTTCATAGATACATAGATTACTAGCAACATTGTACCATCATTTACATCAAAACATGCCCATATATATATGATGTGATCCTTATCCACCTATGAGGTTGGATAAGTGTCAACCCAAAAGCTAAGCTATATATGTTCTCGCAGTGACCCTTTGCTCCGTTTGCTAGTGTGACCCTTAAGCACGAGCCTTAGAAGAAGTCACAAACCTCGTTGTTATCCTCGTCTAGAGACAACACGGAAGAAAAGAGAGGGATGAGAAACTCATTCAAGATTCTCAGTAGGGATTCCCGACTCTAACACAAGTGTCATCGTCATCATCCCTAGCCACTTCGGTCTTAATTAGGAAGAAAGTGTGCATGCATAAGGTTTGGTTTTAGACTTTTCAAATCTATTTATCCGAAGTGAGTGTCTTTTAGTATGAGTCTTAATGACATGAATGAAACAGATATTCGATGAATGCATGGCAATACCATATGCACTTTAACATGAAAATCATAATACTTGGGCACATCATAAGAAAACATAAATCGTATACGTGGCATAAAAAGGCATGGTACTTTCCATGTAACGTCTTTCTCATAAGTCAAACTCTTAAGTTCTTTTTCTCAAAGATCACCATCTTAACATATTCACCAAAAATCCAACCGACTCATTGGCCCTGGTGATAATCTGGTCACCAAACTACATCTCACCTATCGCCTAGGAATGAGCTCAATCCTAACTAGTCGTCACTAGATTTAATATGGGGCAATAGAGGGGGTATACATAACAGAACGCGTCGCACCAGTATCAAGTACACAGTGAATATTATCCTCTTCAGTATGCTACGTATTCTTTGTCCCTTCAAGGATTTCTTTCAAGCGCATGTATCGCGCCCCCGAATCGTGTTCTCACAAGACTATGTCACATACATTCGGGTGCTTGGCCAAACCGGTGTCACCTAGGAGTTTTCCCAAACTTTTCTAGGTTCTCAAATTTGACGAAAATTCGGCAGCATAATGACTGTAAACTGAATTTCCTCAAATTTGCTTTATGCCACGAAATATATAGAGCACGCATAGTCATTCATCATCAACATAGGATATCAAGTCATATAGTCAAACTCATCATAGTATATACGTCATCACATCATTTCTTTTAACATTCTTAAGAGACAGCATGCTCTTAACCAGTTTGCCAGAATCAAGGATCGGGCTCAGCTAATACATATGTTATGCTCAAGTCATTAAACATACATCTTCTTGAAGTCATAAAGCCTGTTATGTCTTGGGATCTATGGTGTCTTATGCTTTGACCCTTACAGGTCTTAATCTTGAAAACCAATTATGCTAACATCCACTTTTATTTTTTTATACACCTATAGGTTTATCACTAATAATCCTTACTCATTTTTATGATCAAAAACAAATCTGGACAGTATCATAAGGATGTGGGCTGAATTAATATCATATACTTACGGGGTTCTAGAATCTACGTCTTAGACCTTTTCTAAGTTCCGTCTTCGCCTAAGGCACTATAAATTAAACCTAAACCAATTATGAGGGATTCCTACACATTTGCACTAATTATAGATCACTTTTTCTATGATTAATCATGCTATAACAGAATCAGAAAATTGTATTTCTAAGTGTTCTAGAATTGCACTTTTACGTTTTTCTAGTTATTAGTTTCCTATAGGTGCTAAAAATCAATACTACCTAAAATGTTACCAAGTTTTTCATAATTAAACAATCCTAAACTGAATTTTATCCCATTAAAACAGTTTTGGCAGTGGCTAAAAATAAGTGGGTCAAAACTATGCTAAAACTCAACTTTACGATTTTTCTATAAGACTAGTTTCTTTCCTAACATGCATAGAAAGGCTCCTACCTCAACATATATAATTTTTACACATTCTAACATATTAAAATCATCATCAAATAGCACCCAAATCATCAAGGCAGAACCGAATTCATTCATCTTCATACCAAGCATGAAATTTCATTTTCAATACACATAAGTCACTAGTTTCTCATGGATTCACTTTAGGACTTCTAAAACTCTTTGGAAACCAACTTATTTCACTAAAATCATCATAAACTAAACAAGGGCAGCAACCATTTGAGTTGGCCCAAGATTGAAATTTAAAATGTAAAATCATACTTGAAATATTCTTTGAGTTCTCCTATGCTTAAGAAAATCCTAAAACATAGATTATGTGCACTTGTGACTAGATGAAGCTTACATCAAGCTCATCATCATCACATGGCCGAATTATGCATTCAAGGGAATGCTTTCATAACCAAACTTTAGCTTGAGATAAAAGGGCAAGTCTTTGAGCTCTAGGATCTTTAAGTGATGACAAAAAATAAACATGCTATGCATTCCATTTTATTCTCTATTATAAAGTAAAGTGAGAGCTTCAAAGTAAATATGAGATGCAAGAAGTTGAAATATAAACATGAGGTGCTAGGAATATAAATATGCAAGACTTGAAATTAAATATGCAAAACTTGAAAGTAAATATGCAAGACTTGAAAGTAAATATGCAAGTTCATTTTATCTTCTAGGATTTTAGTGATGACTTGAAAGATAAATATGAATGCAAGTCCGGTTCTTTATTTTAGTGCTCTAGACTCCATAATAATCGACTTTTAAGGCCGAAATAGATGAGCTTCGAGATTAATTATTAGGTGATATGAGAATTCAACTCTTGTTTTAATCTTTACGTTGTAGGTGATTAGCTCAAAAATAAATATGCTAGGCAAGGAAAGTAAATATGAATGCAAGTTCATTTTATTTTCTTCACTAGAGCTCCTGCAAGACTTTAAAGGAACTTAAACCTTAACCCAAACTTATCATAACAAGATAAAGCAAGCTTTAGAGTTCTTGTACCAAGGTTTACATAAAAACCATATGGTGTGAACTTCATCATCAAGCTTGAAAGAAATGGACTTAAAAGAATCAAATCATCCAACAACTATATTTAAATAAAACCTTTAAACATCAAAGAAGAAGAAAACAAGGCCGAAGCCAAGAAGACAGAAAAGGAAAGGAAAATAGAAACCAATGTTGAAGAAGAGGAAAGGAAACACCAAAATGTGTTAAGATCAAAACTAAGTTTCAAGCTTTAGAGGTTTCTCAAATGTTAACCATAAGACCATTATCTTGAAACCTTATCATCAAGCCAACTTTTTCATTTTAAAGGAAAGGCTCCAAGGCTGAAAAACAAAGAGAGGAAAAGAAGTTCTAAAAGCCAAAAGAAACTAACAAAACTCATTTTTAACAAAGCTTTAAAAGACAAAACTTTAAATAGCAAAAATCCCTAGCAAGTGATGAAGAGGAAAGCTTGGTTCTTGAAGTGAAATGAGAAGGAAAACTTCCTTCCAAGTGAGCTAGAAGATTCGGCCAAAGGAGGAAGAAAAGGAAGGTGAGGTGTTTGCTTTGAGCTTTTATGTTTAAAGGATGGTGAATGGTTGAGAGGTGGTGGTATGAGGTTGAGGTGTGGTGGCTCTTATGTGGGCATGAAGAAGATGAGGAAGAAAAAGAGTTCTTGAGCTTGAGAGAATAAGAAAAGCTTTAAGGTGTTTTTGAAAACTCAAACTTGGCAAATAAATTAAAAGTGATTCAAGTTCATCAAAGCATGCTATTTATAGAGAAATGAAACATGAGAGGTTAGAATGGGAGGGGAAAATGGCGCCATTTTAGGGGAGGAAGGAGGGAGAAAATATCTCTTGGTTATGTCATTTCAAGGTAAAGTGTAAGGCATGGGTTTAGACATGGTGTAGCATGCTTCTTTGAGTGTGTGAGTAAACAAACATGTGATGGACAATGGAGGGTGAGGTGGTGCCATTTCCACCTTATAATGGGGAAGGAAGATCTTTCATTTAATTGTGGTTTAGAGGTGTGTTTAGGTGTAGCTTTGATTAGGCTTAGGATTAGAAACTTGTAAGTAAGTGTGTAAGTGAAAGGATAGGTAATCAAAGCTATTTTAAGGCATGATTTGTGAGCATTCTAGTCCATTAGTGGGGTCAAAATCCTACTCTACCTAGGCTTCTTAGAGTATGGAGAGTAAATAGTGAAAACACTATTCAAGATTCTATGTCTTGGAAACTTGAGTTTTTAAAAGAAAAAGAGGTTTTAATTAATTTTTGTAACTTATTTTGATTCTAGATTAATTATGGAAATTAATTAATCTTCGATTAGAACCTAATATTGCTTAGGTTTGCTTAATCACATCATTAAGCTCAAATGGCACTATGCTGGGGCAAAATCGTAATTTTACACAAAAATTGCCCGGGACTTAAACAAATACTTTTAAACACATGAAAACATCATTTTAAACCTTCGAGGAAAGTTTCGGGCTCAAACGGCACCTTTATCTGCGTAAAAACGCTATAGGGGTATTTTGGTCATTTGGATCCGAAACTGCAAAAAACACAATTTTTGTCTCCGAAATCACTCAAGGACCATCTAATCCCCTTCAAACATTGAGTTGACCCTTCGAGGACTGCCGAGTCGGCTATCCTCGAATTTCGGGCAGAAAATGGCCATAGGGCATTTTGGTCATTTTCTCTCAGATAGAAAAATCGGGGCGTTACATCCAGCAACATGATTTTCCTCTCACCCTAACCTGTGACCACCTGGGCAGTTATGTACTGCTTGGGTGGTATCTAGTAAGTGCCAATTCCTCTGCAGAGTGGTTTTTGGCTAGCACTAGATCCCTGTGTACTATGTAAACAGAAACAATATCAAACTAAATAAAAAATAAAAATCAAATGAGAGCAAGTAAATAAGAAGAACGCAAAATAAAATGGTGGGTTGTCTCCCACCCAGCACTTCGCTTTAACATCCCTAAGTTGGGCGTTGCAGACCCTTAACTCAAGTAAATGGCTTGCACCAGCTTGGCTTCCACTTCACCCCTAAGATTCACAGTAGCTTCATGGTACACCTTCATCCGGTGTCCATTGACTTTAAAAATTGCTGGGGACATAGGGTCTTCAATCTCTACAGCACCAAAGGGATGTACTTTTGTGACCTTGAAAGGACCATCCCACTGAGATCTCAACTTCCTGGGCATTAGTTTCAACTGGGTGCTGTAGAGGAACACCAATTGCCCCTCATGGAACTCTTTTCTTAGGGTGTTCTGATCATGAAACACTTTGGTTCTCTCCTTATACGAGTTAGATTTCTTATAAGCCTCAAACTTCAACTCTTCCAACTCTTGCAACTGCAACTTTTGAGCCTTTCTGGCCTCACCCAAATCCATGTTGCACTGCTTAATAGCCCAATAAGCCTGATGCATCATCTCTACGGCAAGCGACACGCCTTTCCAAACACCATCCTGAAGGGACTCATCCCAATGGGCATTTTGTAAGCTGTGCGGTAAGCCCACAGAGCATCATTCAACCTTATACTCCAGTCCTTCTGGTTAGGCTTCATAGTTTTCTCCAGGATTCTCTTGATTTCCAAGTTAGACACTTCAGCTTGCCTATTTGTTTGGGGGTGGTAAGGAGTGGATACCTAATGAATAACCCCATATTTACGAAGCAAAGCTTCCATGCTCTAATTGTAAAAATGGGTTCCTTGGTCACTGATAATGGCTCTAGGCATGCCAAACCTATAGAAAAAATGAGAAAAGACAAAAGAGACAACTACAGAGGAAACATTAGTGAGGCTGGCAATTGCCTCCACCCACTTGGACACATAATTCATAGCCAAAAGAATATAAACATAGCCGAAGGAACTGGGGAAGGGACCCATGAAATCAATGCCCTAAACATAAAAAACTTCACAAAATTGTATGGGTTGCTGGAGCATCTCATTCCTCTAAGAGATATTCCTTATTCTCTGGCACTGCTCACAAGATTTGTAAAAATTGTAGGCATCTCTAAACAAAGTTGGCCAGTAAAAACCTGAGTCTGATACTTTTCTAGTAGTGCGTTGGGGTCCAAAATGACCTCCACTCGCATAAGTATGACAAAAAAGGAGTATGGACTCGAATTCCTCCTGAGGCACACATCGTCTAACTACTTGGTCACTACAAATTTTCCAAAGGTAAGGGTCATCCCACACATAGTATTTAGTATCGCTTTTCAGCTTTGCAAATTGAGTTAGTGAAAAATGTGAAGGCCCCACTCTAATAACCAAGTAGTTCACAATATTAGCATACAATGGGACAACAGACACACTCATCAACTGTTCATCAGGAAAATTATCATTGAGAGGTCTGTTGTCCGGGTTAAGGTGCTCAAGCCTGCTTAGATAGTCTGCTACTAAGTCTTCAGCTCCACTTTTATCTCTAATTTCCAAACCAAATTCCTGGAGTAGTAGCATCCATCTAATAAGCCTAGGCTTGGCTTCTGGTTTTTTCAGCAAATATCTCAGGGCTGCATGGTCTGAATATACCACCACCTTAGAGCCTAGCAAGTAAGAGTGAAATTTATCCAAAGCAAAAACAATGGCTAGGAGCTCTTTTTCAGTAATGGTGTAGTTGGATTGTACAACATCCAAAGTGCGGGAAGCATAATATATAGCATAAGGGAGCTTACCCACGTGCTGTTTAAGAATAGCGCCTATTGCATGGTCAGAGGAATCGCACATAAGCTCAAATGCCTGACTCTAGTCAGGTGGCTGGATGACTAAAGTAGTGGTCAAGGCCTCCTTCAGCCTCTCAAAAGCCTCCCTACACTTATCATCAAAAATAAACTCAACATCTTTTTGCAGCAGGAGGTGAGAGGTTAGACAATCTTGTTGAAGTCTTTGATGAACCTCCTGTAGAAACCTGCATGTCCAAGAAAAGAGTGAATCTCCCATACGCATGCAGGGTGAGGCAGGGAGGTAATAACTTCTATTTTTGTAGGATCAACAGCAATGCCCTCACTAGAGACTACATGACCCAAGACTATACCTTGTTTTACCATAAAATGACATTTTTCAAAATTTAGAACGAGGTTGGTCTCAACACATCTTTGTAGAACTCTAGCTAAGCTACTCAAGTAAGAATCAAAAGAAGAACCAAAAATAGTAAAATCATCCATAAATACCTCCATACACTCCTCCAACAAGTCAGAAAAGATGCTCATCATGCACCGCTGAAAGGTGGCTAGTGCATTGCAGAGCCCAAAGGGCATCCGTCTGTAAGCATAGGTGCCAAAGAGGCACGTGAAAGTGGTCTTCTCCTAATCCTCTAAGGCAATATGAATCTGAAAATACCCGTGTAGCCATCCAAAATAGTAATGAGACTTCTCTGCCAACCTTTCCAACATCTGATCAATGAAAGGCAGGGAGTAGTGGTCCTTCCGGATGGCCTGGTTAAGTCTCCAATAATCAATACAAACCCTCCAATTGTTATGTACTCGGGTCAAAACCAACTCACCTTTCTCATTCTTCACCACGGTGATCCCCAACTTCTTGGGAACCACCTACACTGAGCTCACCCATTCACTGTCAGATATTGGGTAGATGATTCCAGCCTGTAAGAGCCTTATCACCTCCTTCTTCACCACATCAAGGATTAGTGGGTTGAGTCGATGTTGTGGTTGTCTAATTGGCTTAGCCCCCTCATCCAGAAATATCCTGTGCATACAGATAGAAGGGCTAATCCCTATGATATCATCCAAGGTCTAGCCAATGGCCTTCTTGTGCCTCCTCAAAACTATAATAAAAAATTATCTTCTTGGGCTTTAGAGAGGCCATTAGCAATGATGACTAGCGGTGTTTCACCTTCCCCCAAGAATGCATACTTAAGGTGGTCAGGGAGGGGCTTCAGTTTTGGCCCTACCAGCTGAGTAGTTGTTCCTGTAACCTTAGACAATTCTAAAATAGCTGAATCATCATATCCAGTGGCAGAAACAGATAATATAAGCTCAGAAAATAAAATAGTCTCAGAAATAGGGGTGCTACTAATGAGTGCATCAATGACAAGACTTGTGGCATTAGCTGCCAAAAGATTTGTAGTGTTCTCAAAATATTGCCCAGTCAATGATGCTTCAATAGTGGCACACTCCTTGCATAAACTAGTGGTACCATCACAGTTAACACATTCAAACTCTGGTACTAACCCCAATAGCCCATCAAAATTTCCAGTTAAGCCAACAAAAACCTCATCAATCAAGGAATCGATAACATCAACACTAAAAATAGAATGCTTCTCGGGTGGGTGTTTCATGGCATCAGACAAACAGAACTGAGCCTTCATATCCCCACACTCAAAGGATAAGGTACCCACATACACATCAATCTTGGTTCTTACAGTTTTTAGAAAAAGTCTCCCCAAGATCAATGTGTGCTCAGGAGCACTGGTGTCATCCTCCATAGCCAAACCATAAAAGTCTGCTGGGAAAATTAAATTGTTTACCTGGACTAGGACGTCCTCAAGTATCCCATCTGGACTCTGAATACCCCAGTTGGCCAACTGAACTCTCAATCTGGTGGGTGCTAGCTCTCCCCCACCCAAGGCTTCATATACTGAACGGGGCATGATACTGATGCCAGCCCCAAGATTTGCCAAAGCTTGCCCAATGTGCAGGTTCTTAATAGTGCAGTGAACATTGAATGCCCCTGGATCCTTATGCTTCATGGGGAGTTGGCCTGGCTGAATAAGGGAGGAGGCTTTCACCCCTATAGTCACTCTCTCCACCTCATTGCCCCTCAACTTCCTCTTGTTGGTGCATAGGTCTTTCAAGAACTTGGTATACTTTGGGATTTGCCTAATTGCATCCAACAGAAGGATATTTACCTACACCTTCCTAAAAGTCTTCAGGAGGTCCTTTTCTAACTCCAACTCATTGGAACTCTTGGGTCTTGTAACTCGTTATGGGAAGGGCAATGAAATGGGTCTTGTCACCTGTTCTTCTGCCTCCTTTTTTGGGGTGCAGGCTTATCTTGTTGCGCCTCTTATTGGACAACTTCTTCTTCTTGGTTCTCAACCACTACTTGTTCTAGAAGGCTAGCAACCTCAGTAAAACTGTACCAGACCTCAAAGTGATAGCAGAAATATTTCCCTTGGGGTTAGGAATTATCTGTCAAAGAATGGTAGATGTACTTCCCTATTAAGGTTGGGAATTCTCAAGCCTCTGAATTGTGTTCCTCATTTCTTACATGGCTTATTCTTGTTTCTTTTGAGTCTCAATCATCATCTTCATCATCTCCTACCATGGTGCTTCTAAAGGGGCGAGAGGTGTAGGTAGTGCTAGAGGGTGTTGGGGGCTGGGAAGCTGTGGAATAGGTGGTGGATGGAATGCAGGCTAGTTATCCTGCTACTTTTGCTATGGTGGCACATACTTCTGTTGTTGCTGTTGAGGGGCATTGTTCCAATTGAAGTTAGGGTGGTCTCTCCAGTCGGGGTTATAAGTGTTGCTGTATGGATTGTACCCCTACTGTCCACCCTGGTTTTGCGGCCTACCAGGTAATATGTTACCAGCTACCACTGAGGTGGGATCTTCTTGCAACTGCAGGCACATATCTGAAGTGTGTGACTCATAGGAGCAAATGCCACATACTTTTACTGCCTTAACTGGAGGAGCTTGGTTTAGTTCAATTTGCTTCAGAAATTCTGTAAGCTCATCCAGTTTCTTCTCCACCGTGTTGCTCTCACATGGAGTAACTTGACTCACCTGACGGGTACTGCTGCCAGCTCTGGACCCAAACTGCTGGGACTTTTTTGCCATGATTTCGATTAACAATCTAGCTGCAGCAGGGGTCATGTCAACTAATGCACCCCCACTTGCAGCATCAATCATACTCCTCTCCATGACCAACAGCCCCTCATAGAAATACTGAATCAACAGCTGCTCTAAAATCTGATGCTGGGGCCAATTTGCACACAACCTCTTGAACCTTTCCCAGTATTCATAAAGAGATTCATCCTGCAGCTGCTGAATGCTACAAATATCTTTTCTAATGCCACAAATGTCTTTGCTGCTCTAGAACTTCTCCAGGAAGATGTGCTTCATACCGGCCTAGCTGTCAACTGTCCCATGGGGGATGTAGAAGAACCAATCTTTGGCAGCTCGTTCAAAGGAAAATGGGAAAGCCCTTAGCCTGATTTGCTCCTTTGTTACCTCCTAAGGGTTCATAGTCACACAAATAACATGAAACTGCTTTAGGCGTTTGTATGGGTCCTCTCCAGACAACCCATGGAACTTAGGCAGATGGTGTAGAAGTCCTGATTTCAGCTCAAACTCACCTCCCTGCTCGGGGTAGACAATCCCTAATGGTTGGTAGTTTAGGTCTTAAGCAGCAAGCTCCTTTAGCGTCCAGTTAACTTCTCCCATGTCACCTGAAACACTAGCAGTAGGATCAGAAAGTTCAAGAAAATAGAAAGAAGAATTATTAGGTTCCCTAGTTGTATCAGAAGAAGAAGAGGGGTTGCCAGATAAATTAGTTCTTTCCCTTGCAGCCTTTCTAAGCCTTTTGGCGATTTTCTCAATCTCCGAATTAATTGGGAGTATGGGAAAATTAGGAAGAGAATGGGTCATAAAACTAACTTATCAGCAACAATCAAATACAATCGGGAATAAAGAAAAGATAAATAAATAAAATTAAAATAAAATAGAACTGAATTTTTTTATAACGATAAAACACAAATCAATAAATAAAAGAATAAAAATAAAATAAACTAAAATAAATAAAAATGAAAATAAATAAAAATAAAAGAAGAAGAATCAATAACACCACTTTCTCGGCAACAGCGCCAAAATTTGGAACGGGTGTCATCGCCAGCAACAAATTAGAAAATAATTTCGTAACCAAATTACATAGAAAATGTAGTTATAGTGTAATCCGGGTCGTCTCACGTGGAAGCAATGTAATTGACTCTAACAAATTTGGGGTTTTCAGAATCGTTAACAACAAATTAAATTTGGGAAAATTATAATGCAAAATTTACCTGCACAAAGACTTCTTCCGATCAATAATTATTCTATCATTGGTTCGAACAAATAAATTCATGATGGTGACTACCTATGTAAATTATGCTTTCGCACAAAAGACGATACAATTCTACTTAACAGTCATACGAACGTAATTCCACTAAGGGTTCGACTAACACAAGAACTAGTGATCATAATCATGACCCTATAAATCTATGTCAGTTTAATTGTCAATTGCGGTAGCCTAATTCCTAACGGAATTAATCTCAACCCCTTACCAATTGGAAATAATCAAATCAATTTACCATAATTCCCCCAACAGTATTCAGATCATGCAACAAACGAAAACACAATCTACCACTCTTAAAACATAATCACAATAATCATCGCAATCAATATTTAAAAGAGGAAGCATTGGGGATGAAAAACCAACTAAGAACTGAATTTAAAACCAGGAACCTCAAGCACAATTCTGATCGTCAGTTGTCTCTGTGTGCGGTAAAAAAACTAATCCTCCATAGGGGAAGTATTACAATCTTTGTTGATGAAAAGCTGTAAAAATTACAAGAAGATAAACTAAAAATAGACAGAGACTAAGACTCCTAAGACCCTAGAGAGTGAGAGAGAGTTCATGAGTCAGAGAGGGGGGAGAGAGAGAGAAAAAAACTCCTAGTTAAACTAAAAACGCCTTCTTTTCCAATTGTCCCCTCGCCTGTGCGTTACGAAAAACCCTAGATATGCAGCATCTGTGTCTTTTCCTTTGCTTAGCTTTCTTTGGGCCAGCCACTGAGCCCAAAGTAACGCGATTAGTCAACATATGATCGCCAGGGCGGTCTTACGATGCGCTCTTCAAATTATGCTCTTTCGAATTACTGCCTAGGCAGTCCTGGACTGCCTGGGCGATCTTCAATGTGCATGAGCTCCTGTTTCTTTGCTCCAATGCATCACTTGGAAGTCCTACTACGAAGAAAAATCCAAAAAGAGATTAAAAGTACAGAGAACTTTCAAAGCCTAAGAATTCACTGAAAATTATGCTGATAACTATAAAATTATTCAAAAATACTTGTTAAGGACAAAGTGCAAATTCACTAATTTAATATCAATTAAAAACAATTCAAATGCAAAAATATTTAGAGTTAGGATATAAAATGGGTGCATAAATGCAACCCATCAGGAATCTTCAATTCTCAAGATTATAAGTATTCTGCTGAAGTTAGAGTTTTAAAAATCTCCAAGGGTGCTCTTATTGTAATTAAAGGCAAATTGGTCAATGGTCTTTATTTACTTCAAGGAAGTACAGTTGTTGGCACTACCTCAGTGTCATTTTCATTTGATTTTGATTTCGAAACTACTCTTTTATGGCATATGCTTCTAGGGCATATGAGTGAAACATGAATGCCAGTTTTGAGCAAGTGTGGCTTATTAGGTGATCAAAAAATTGGGAAGCTTGAGTTTTGTGAACACTATTTCTACGGGAAGCAGACTAGGGGCAAGTTCAGCACTGCTATCCATAGGACCAAGGGCACAGTGGATTACATCCACTTTGACTTATGGGGCCCAGTACCTATTCCATCAAAAGGTGGCACTAGATACCTATTGACATTCATTGATGATTGCTCGAAGAAGGTACGGGTTTATTTTTTGAAACACAAGAATGATGTGTTCCAAACTTTCAAGAAATAGAAAGTGCTTGTTGAAAATCATATCGGCAAGAAAATCAAGCGCCTTTGAATAGATAATGGTTTGGAGTTTTGTGGAGGGCAGTTCAGTGAGTTATGTGATAATGAAGGCATAGTAAGACATCGTACTATGCGAAAGACTCTGCAGCAAAATGGAGTGGCAGAACGTATGAATAGAACTTTTTTGGAGAGGGCTAGCTGTATGCTTTCTAATACTGGTTTGCTTAAAGAATTTTAGGCTGAAGCTGTCAATATGGCCTGCTACTTGGTGAATCTGTTTCCGTCAACTGCGATCGATTTGAAGACTCCTACTAAGGTATGGTCTAGTGCTCTTGCTGATTATTCAAATTTGAGAATATTTGATTGTCCTGCATATGCTTATATTGATGATGGAAAGCTTGAAAGGGTACTAAAATGCATATTTCTTGGTTAAGAAACTGGGGTGAAAGGCTATATATTATGGTGTACAGAACCTACGTCATCCAAATTTATAATCAGTAAAGATGTCAAGTGTAATACCTTGGTTTTTCCTTCCCGATACAAATGAGCAAAATGTCCCTGAGGTCATTTTACTAGGGAAATGAGGATCACCGGCTCCGGCCATCCTCAAATGGATATTTTGATGTTGAAGGGGGACTATGTGTGTCATTTGTGTTAATAGAGTAGAAGAATCTCATTTTTGAGTTTCTGCACGCAAATTACCAAAATACCCCTGTAGCTTATTAACACAATTAATTTTCAACTGGACCCGGACTTTACCCGGGAGTTTGAAATGTCATTTTTGAGGGATGTCTAATTTCTATCTAAGCTCAGGTGGTCTCGGGGAGTTTTAGTAAAAAATTACCGTTTTGCCCCTAATTAAAGGCATAACGAGCTTAATCGCATGATTAACAAAATCTAAGCAGTATTAGGCTCTAATTAAAGATTAATTAGTTTTGATAATTAATCTAAAGTCAAAATAATTAATTGAGGGTAATTAGGGCTTAAGATTGCTTAAAGAAACTCAAAATTCCTTTCTTAATTCAAGACTTTATGTTATATTTCATTGAATAGTATTTTCTCTCTCTAATTCCCTAATTTAAGGAAACTATAAATGTGATTGAGAATCTTGATTTGAAGAGATTTGACTCCACTAAATAAACAAGAACACTCATTAACCATGCCTTGAGTGTACTTAATTACTCACTTCCTTACCTAAACACTTATTTACAAACTCCTAATCAAAGGCCTAATTAAAGATACTCCTAAACACACTCCTAAACCCACATTAAAGTGAGATATTTTCCTCCCCATGCCCTTAATGCAATTGGCCACCCCCTCCATTCATCTTATTTCATTTTATTTTATTACACAAATCAAAGAAAGCCATGCCTAAACCATACCCAAAGCCATATCTCACCATTCCTACACCATGCCATGACATGATACACTTGAATGAGATATTTTTTCCTCCTTTTCCCTTGCCTTTGGTCGCGGCCACTCCTCCTCCTTTCATCTCTCATGTTTCATTTTCTCTATAAATAGGCACCAAAGAAAGCTTGCAAGAACCTTTGCTCACTCTTGCAACTTTAAGCTTTCTTTCTTTGATCTCAAGAGTTCTTCTTCTTTTTCTTCTTCACTCTTCAAAAAACAACCACACAACCACCATCAACCTTCCCTAAAACACTTTACCTTACCACTTCCTAGACCAAAAACTCAAGACAAATTTTTCTTCCTTTTCTTTTCTTCTTGTCCGAAATCATCTTGGCCCCAAGGAAGAATTTTTCTTTTCATCCATTTTCAAGATCAAACTCTCTTTCTTTCATCAAGAAAAACATTTTTGGTAGGGAGTTGTTTTAAAGTTTTCATTCTTTTCTTTGTATCATCCTTGGATTGGAATGTTGAAATGTTGTTTCTCACCCTCTCCCCTTCATTTTCGATTTTATGATTTCCTTTTTCCTTCCTTTCTTTTTCGGCCATGATGGCCTTATGGATCAAGAGTCATGGCTTGATGATAAGGATCTTTGATGTTAGTTGCAAAGCCATCATTTGCTTGACCTTTAAAGCTTAAAGATGTCATTTAGTTCTTAATAAATGAAAATGTTGTTTTGGTTTTCTTTGATGATTTTTTGCTTTGAGTAAAATGGAATAATATGTTACCATTTAATTATATTAAGTTCAAGACTTATCCCTTTCCACCTTAAAGTTGATCAGTGTTTTATAGTGGTTACTCTAAATAGGAGTTTTGAGCAATAAACTTAAAAAGGGAATAAATGCACATACATTCATACTTACTTTCCAAGTTATTACTTAAGTCTTAGAGGCTAAAAATAAGCTTGCATTATCATGTGTATGTTACGTTATCACTTAATTATTTAAAGTTCAAGACTTAGCCCTTACAACCTTAAAGTTGATTGGTGTTTTAGAGCTGTTATTCTAAATAGGAGTCTTGAGCCTAGAATTTAAAGAAATAACAAATGGAAATGCATTCATATTTATATTTCAAGTCTTTGCATTTTATATTTATATTTGAGTCTTGCATCTCATATTTATTTCTAAGTTATCATCTAAAGCTTGAAAGATAAGAAAATGAACTTGCATTTCATATTTATATTTCTTGTCTAGTATATTTATATTTCAAGCCATCACCTAAACTTTAAAGATTAAAAATGAGCTTGCACTCTCATATTTATATTCAAGCTTTGCATATCATATTTATATTTCCATTGCCACCACCTTATAATCTCAAGATTAAAATGAGGCTTGCATTTGCACGTTTAAGTTTATGCCATCACCTAAATAATCTAAAGCTCAAGACTTACCCCTTTCAACTTACATGGGAATTTCGGTTCCATGGGCATTTGTACTTATGAAAAGGTTTTGTTTTTCAAAGGAACAAGGTTTTTAAGGTTTGGAGTATTGCTATCTTAAGGATTCAAAGTTTGTGTCTTGTAATTTTCCTTCAGAAATATGTTAGTTCCCAAACTGTTAAACATGATTTACATAACCAAAATCCTTTTATTAAGCTCTCTAATTTTGCTACTGACCCCAGAGTATTTGTTTATATTTCCAAGAGATAAATTGCCTTTGAGAATGTTCCATGACTTAGAATAAATTTTTGAGAAAGACTAGTTATTAGAAATGTTTATTCTTGCAATTTTACATGCTTTTGGAATGTTAAATTTTGGATTCTATTCTAACTATTCCAAACCTGTTATATGCTATATAAGATTGCTTAAATGTGTAGGAATCACTCATAATTGACTTAGGAATTAATTCTAGCATCATAGGAAAAGTCGGTAATGAAAAAGGGTAAAAAACATAACTCCTAGAATAACGAAATTTACTCATTTCTATTTCTGTTCAAACCTGTCCAGATTTGTTTAGTAATATTCTTGAGGTTATTAATTAGTGGAAGTCATTGTAATTAATCCCTTAGATGCATAAAGAATAAATATGAAAGTTGGATTTTCCCAATTTAGAGGTTTAATTAGTTAAGGGATAATGAAAGTGCTTATTCTATGAGATGAAGTGATTTAATATACTTAAGGATTATGTGATGATTATGTTTGCATACTTGGTTACTAGTTATAAGAATTGTTGTGGCATGTTATGATTACACATGGAATGTTTAAGATGCATGAGTTGAAGTAATATGAAAACATATGACATTATATGATATGTTTGTGTTCTTGCATCTAAATATAACATGCTAATGTTAAGGTGACATAAAACATAAGGAAATGATCCTCTAGACTCCTCGAATTAAAGGTTATGAGAAGTGATCCAAATAAGGAAGTGATCCTTTGGACTCCCCGAATTAAAGTTTATGAAAGATGATCCTAGCTCCCTATCCCGTACTTAAGAGTCGGGTGTTAACTTATAATAGGATAAGAAAATGCTAGTGACGACTAGTGAGGTATGAGCTCAAAACCTAGAACTCTCAAGAGGAGAGAGTAATAGGGTGGCCCCAATGAGAGAAAGAATAGTTTAAGTCACCTAAAAGATAAAATGAAGTAATTTATGCTAGGTTTACCATGTTCTATATTCATCACTTATGATTCTATATAGTAATATTGCACCTTGCATGGACATGCATAGCATGATGAGGTATGATCCATTCATAAAATCCAAAGATGCATATTAAAATGAACGGGCCTCGATAATCGGTATTTTAGAATTTAATAATTGAACCTTATGCATGCTCACTATTTTATAATGAAACCCGAGGTTCTTGAGGACGTAGATGATTACACTAGGATAAAAGGATGCCCTACTGAAATTCTTTATCAAGTTTCTCACTCCCTTTATCTTTTCTTTCCATCACGTCTTCAGAGGACGATGGCGGCATTCGTATCTACGTTGACGCGCCGACTTGGGAGCTTCATTTTGATGCCACACACCAGTCATACCACTTTATGGGCCGCTGTTCCGTCCGTATGTTTGTGTTTTCGGATCGCCCGTTCGCTCATCCAGTCACCAGTTTCTATTTCACCCCCACTTCGTCCTTCATCTACGAGCTTCTCTTTGAGTGTGTGTGCACCCACGGAGAGCAAACTCGATGCACCCATGCTGCTACCTCAGCCGTACGAATTACCCGGAGTATGTTCCCCGCTCTCCCTCGACTCATTCAAAGACTAACCCCTCAAAGGACTCAGCCATCGAGGTCCCGTCCATCGGTTCTTCCCCCACCGTGCTGATGGAGATCAGGGGAGGTAATGAGGCTACAGTGACGCAGCCAATTAGAGGAGGTAGAGTGAGGATGATACCCCGCCGTAGAGCACACACCTGACCCTCTCACCATTTGTCCACTTCGGCTGAACTAGCCCAGTGGGTTGGTTATGTTCCTCCCCCTTGGGATAGGCAGTAGTAGTGGATGGGCAGTAGGCGTAGTAGTGCATGTGCGCATATTTTGCATAGGATAGCCTTCTTTTGTTTTTAAAAGTTATCTACTTTAGGTGCACTTGAGTAAGCGAGGTTTCTAGTTTATGTATTTTATGTTTTTCTATGTGTTTACACGAATGACTATACTAATGCTACTATTTGATCTTGGTGTATGGCAAAACTTCTATTATATATATATGTATGATGGCTGGTTGTGTTGGAGATTTTGTACTCCTTTGTTTATACGTATGTCTACTTTTTGTTATATGCGAGGTGAATGATGTAGTTTTGTTATACGCATGGCTTACGTTTTCATCTTTAATTTCAAAAAAAAAAATTACCTATATTTTCATTATGTACTTTCTAAAAAAAATTGAATTAAGAACTGGAACAAAAGAGTAATAACTAATAATTAACTTAAATACATCCTAGGTGTGTTAGGTTAAATATTAGGGTGTTACATCAAGTTTAATGAATCATCCATGCTTCATCCGAAAAAGGAGGTTGGCAATGTAGAAAAAGACTAAGATGCTAGCAAGCAGGTGGAGTTTTAAGTTGAACCACCAAAGCAGAAGCAAGAAGATGCCTCTAATCAGTCCATTTAAGAAGAGGAATAAGATATTGTTGATGCTATTGATGTTCCATCCTGTTATTGATTTTTCAGTGCCTAGAACACCTAATTTTGCATAATTTTAACCTTTGATGGAAGTCTTTTGTGGATTTTTAATGTGTAAATATTTCTTGCAAATGGTTTAGCAAATTTTAGAGTTTATCTTGATTTTAGGATAATTTTTCATTTTAATTTTAGGTTCAAATGACAAAAAGGGAGTGATCCTTCATATCCTAGCGTCTCAACGCCAGAATTTGGTGTCACAGTGCCAACAGATTCAGATTTGTTTTGATATCATAACGCCCATCTGTGGCGTCACAATGCCCATAGGAACCATAACTTGATGCTGCCAGCGTCAGAACCTAGCATCCCAATGCCAGAATCCGACGTCGCAATACTTGCAGCCAGTGTTTCCTTGTGTTTGTGCCTGTTAGGTTATTAAGGGGTTATAGATAAGGTTTTTAAGAGAGTAAAGAAGGAGAACAGAGAAGAGGACTGGGGAAAAATGCAAAGAAAAAGGAGGAAACTTGAAGAAGAGGAGAAGATTAGAGGAATCTATCATCATCAACCTTAGATTTCATGATTTTTCTCTTCTATCTTGCAATTTTCTGTTACTTTATGATGTGTGGTTAAACACATAGTTAGGGGAAAGGTGAATTTGGCTTGTTATGTGTTTCTCTTGAACCAATTTACTTGAGTTACCTTTGCTATTATTGCAAGTTTGTGAGTTGGCTTCTCATAAAATTTGATTAAGTTTCATATCCAAATTGGGAAATTTGGTTGTGTTCTTGCTCTGAGGTTAAATGACATAATTTTCAGGAATTAGGAATAGTTCTTGTGGTTGTGTGGAAATTGGATTAGAGTTTATGCTTAAAACCCGCTATGTGTTAAACATAGTTAAGGAATTAACATGCTTGATAAGTGGAGGAGAATTGGTTTGCTAATGAATTAGGGGCTAATAACCTATAATCTTTCTATTAATACTTATATTTCCAACTCGAGTTAATCTGGATAACAAGTTTGAGACACAAGAGCCAAAGGATCCTTCATCCCTGACGCTTTTGATTATAATTGTTGCTTGTTGGAATTTATCATTTATCATAACGTATATTTATAAATTGTCAAAATTTTAGCATTAGAGCTACCTTCAATCCAAACCATTTTGTTTACTTTTATCTAATTAGAAGCAAACTTGTGAATTATTGTTCAATTGCACTAGTCCTCGTGGGAATGATACCCATTTCCGTGGTACTACTGAAAATGATTTGGTATACTTGCCAATCTGTTATCAACTGTAAATGCAAGACAACAATTGCAGCATTATAACCTCACTAGGGACAAAGAAAAGAGGCAAATAAAACCACCACAGAGATATGGTCTTGCATACATAGTCTCTTTTGCATTATTAATGGCAAATGATATGCAATTAGAAGATCCCACCACATACCATGAGGCTATCTCAAGTGAAGAGTCTGCACAATGGATTGCTGTGATGAGTGAAGAGATGGAGTCTCTTCATAAAAATTGGACTTAGGAGTTGGTGAAACCACCTAAAAGACATAAAGTCATTGGCTACAAATGGATCTTCAAGAAAAAGGAAGGATCCCCTGGAGTTGAACCGGCTCGGTACAAATCTTATTTAGTTGCAAAAAGTTTTAGCCAAAGGGAAGGAATTGACTTCAATGAAGTATTCTCTCCTGTTGTAAGACAACTCCATTCATGTGTTACTCGCTATGGTTGCACTAATTAACTTAGAGCTTGAATAGCTCAATGTCAAGACAACTTTTCTTCATGGTGACCTTGAAGAACAGATTTATATGCAGCAACCAAAAAGTTTCATCGTTCAAGACAAGGAAGATCATGTATGTCTCTTAAAGAAGTTGCTATATGGCTTAAAATAATCTCCTCGCCAATGGTATAAGAGATTGGACACTTTCATGTTAAGCCATGGTTACTCAAGGAGTGACTATGTGTTTACCATAGAAAGCTCTCAGATGGTTCGTTTGTCTATTTATTGCTCTATGTTGATGACATGTTTATTGCTGCTAAGAGTATGTCCAAGAGAGCAACTGAGTGGTAAATTTGAAATGAAAGAGTTGGGTGCATCTAAGAAGATTTTGGGCATGGAAATTCACAGGGATCTGTGTGCTGGCAAATTATATTTGTCCCAAAAAAAGTGTATCAAAAAAGTACTTGAGTGCTTTGGAATGCAAGATGCAAAGCTTGTGAATACTCCGTTGGTAGCTCATTTCAGATTATCAGCCACACATTCACCATAGTCCATTGAAGCAGAGGAATAGATGTCATACGTTCCTTACGCTAGTGCAGTTGGAAACATAATATATGCAATGGTATGCATTGGACCAGATATTTCACATGTTGTTAGTATTGTTAGCAGATATATGGGGCATCCTGGCAAGATGCATTGACAAGCAATGAAATGGATACTTCAATATCTTCATGGTACGACAGATATTGACTCTGATTATGTTGGAGATATTGACAGAAGGAGATCTTTGACATGATATGTTTTTACACTCTCAGGTAGTGCAATAAATTAGAAAGTGACTTTATAGTCTACTATTGCATTATCTACCACAGAAGCTAAATACATGGCAGCAGTAGAAGCAGTGAAGGAAGTCATTTTGGCTTAGGAGTTTGGTAGGCAATTTGGTCTTGGAACAAGATGTTATAACTATTTATTGTGATAGCCAAAGTGCCATACGTTTGACCAAAAATCAAATGTATAATGAGATAACCAAACATATTGAAGTCAAATATCATTTTATTTGGGAGATTATTTCTCAAGATGCCATTGCAATGTAGAAGATTGGTACCTCAAATAATCTAGCTGATATGTTGACAAAGTCTATCACTATTGCTAAGTACAAGCATTGCTTGGACTTAGTTGGCATTCACAGTATGTAAGTTTGCCCTTATGGGCATTTTGGAAAAGGTGACCTTAATAACTTGATGAAAATCAAGCCAAGGTGGAAATTTGTCAAACTTGGTGGCTTCATTTTCAAAGCCTTTGACAAGAAAGTCTCAAGTTTGTTTGGTGGAGAACACATAGCCGTAATTGAAGAATGCAAATTTCAAACAATGAAATTATTTGGTTTGAAGAATGGAACGTAACATTGAATGGAGAGTTGAAAAATTGTACATATAAAGCCTATAAATAGAGCTTGTGATCTGAGCTCTCAACACACAACAACATCAACAACTCATCTCCTCCTTTTTTAGTAATAGAATAGAATTATTTATTTCTTGTGAGTTCTTTTCCTTGTGAGTTGATAATATACACCAGTAAGAAAAATATTGTGAGATATTTTGTGTGTATTTTGGGATTTGGATTGAGTGGAGTGAGTTCACCTTTTATATCTCTATTATATTTTCATAATAAAATATTTGGCTGCCGTCTTTGCCCGTGGTTATAGACTTTAAGGCAAACTACGTAAATTCCTAGTGTCATTTATTTTACACTTCCGCCTATTTATTCACACCACTCTGTTTGTGCCTTTTGGGTCTGCCATTTCATAACATTAACAATTAACTAAATAAGCTATTATTTCTTAGTTAAATTAGAATTAAAATTTTATCGAAAACTCAGATATGTGGACCGATTTTCTACTTAGCGCTGTGGAGGGTAGAGACAACTGAGATTCTGGCTTGAATACTGGCCTGTGCATTACACATACATATAATATATACACCCTTTTTCTTCCTCTCAAGCCAAATCGTTAAGTTACATAAATAAGGCTTTGACATGTAAAGCTTCCTTGAAAGCTTGAAAATCAAGAAGCTTTTTATTGTTGAAGTTATCACTTCATTAGGATACAGAAGTTAAAGTCCCCTGCAAGAACGGGATTATGCTTTTTGATGTTCATGTGATATAAATGTTAACTTTTTAACTTTTCTTTTCCCCGATTCATTCTCCAATTAGCCACTCTTACTTGGTGTGGTTCATCCCTCAAAATGAGTCGGTACATTTCCATGCTGTTCAAGCTATTAGCTTCCTTGAGCAGGGTTGACCAAATAATCAAAGTAATAGATATGAAGAAACCATTTATATTTCAAGAACAATATCTGCAACCAAAAGATAGACATGTCAGAATGTCGTAATTAACTTTGTTCCTATACATCTTGGCACCCTCCATAAGGTATAGCTTAGTAGATAGAAAATGGGAAAAACATTATTGTAAACAAAAACAACTCAGAGATGATTACCTGACCATTTTGGTGCTGTGTCGCCTACATTTAAAAGTAAATGTCGATTTTTGGTTTTTTAAAAATTTTAAATTAATTGCCGTTTTCGTATTTCAATGTATTATTAATTAATTTATACATATTTTGCACATATATTTATTGGAGTGAGAATTAGTGAGTGTGAATTACAATAATATTAGCAAGTATTTTAGTCTTTTAATTTCTTCTTTTTAAAGGATATGGTCATTCGATACTTTGATTTTTGTGTAACAATGAAAAAAAATGACATTTATTTTGAGCAGAAAGAAATATATAACAAGTGACCATAAAACTAAATAAATAAAAAAATCAATGTATAGTACTTACACTCATCATCTGTCTTGACCCATTTAAATCCTTTGCCTGCATCAGTAGTAAATTCATCTTCATCACCGTCATCATCATCATCATGGGACTGGGGCATTGGTCTGGTTCCCAGGTACTTCTTTATTAACATTGTTGAAGATGAGCCTTGGGAAGGATATATCTTTTTCTGCAGTATTTCCCTCAAAATCTGCAATCACAAGCAAAACAAGAAGTGGATAGTCGTTTTGGAATGGTTTTCCTCACAAGGCAAAGCTAGAGTAATTAACACAATCGTAAAATGAGTAAAGTTTATGGAGGAGGGGTGAGAACTGATAAGAAAATCACAATGGCTTTGGAATGGTTTTTCTCATTTTTACCTTCTCCATTCTTGACTCTGTGGAGAGTGGATCTTTGGGAAAAGGAGGAATAGGCTCAAATCCACTCCTGCAAGCAAACATCTTCTTAAGAAGAAAAGAAAGTGATTTCTTGCCAACACCACTCTTGCTGTTATCCAAATAATGATCTTTTCCCCTGATGTACGTTACACTGCTGTTTGGGTAGAAATCAACACTTTTTATGCTTGAGCCTTCAGAGGAAAGTGTCTCATTCTCTTTTTCTGTTCCTTCATGTTCCTCCAAGCTTGAATGTTCACTGTTCAACTTTTCATTGATCAGATCATCATTGGAGTAATTATTATCTTCCTGTTCTGCAGCCGAGAAGTTTGATTCCTCCAGTCCCCGGAAATATATGTTCAATTCATTTTGAAGATTTAGGGTGAATTGTTGCACACAATCCTGAAAAGAAGGTGAATCCTCTGCAGTTGTCTTGGTCTTATCCGAATCTTCTTTCAGGTTGTTGGCACCAAATGTTCCAATTGCAAGGAGTCCCTGAGGCCAGTCGCTGAACTCTTGTTTGCAAGGTTCATGTATCATATAATCTGTTGGGGGGAAAAAAAAAGAAAAAAGAAAATAGAAGTCACTTATCAAATTGAATTGGCTTTGAGAATGATATGATGTAATATGAACTCAGTTCTTTGCAAACTAGGATGAATAACTGGAGTAAGGTGACTTATCAACTGAAAATGAATTTTATATATATATTGGCTGTTACTTTTTTCTTATACATTAGCTGTTACTTTTTTCTTGTCCTCCTATTTGGAGATTTGGACATTTACAATCACTCCAGCCTAATAACCTCTACACATTTCTTTTCCTGTAGAAATGAGGGAAGATTGCCCAACATGCAGTGGACTCCACGAAACCTTAGCCCTGTGGGTACTATTGTGACCTTAACTCTGTAGAGAATAGTGTTTTTTTTTTTTTAATCATTATCTACATCTAGAAACAAAAATTCATAGTAAAAAGTCATAGTCAGCCCCTGTGTACTAAGCCATGTAAACTGTGGCAAGTATGATCAAGAGACAAGGACTATTGTTATTGGTGATCTAGCATGAGGATTTTCCCGTCATGGGATAATACTAATGATGCAAACATAGACAAGGTTGAACTTGAAAGATGATTACGACTAGCTGAAATTGAGCTTGGTTTCTTTTTCCCATTGTTCCCATTTAGCCTTTTTTGCATCCATTGAAGAATCTGAAAAAAAGACAGATAATAATACTAAGAATCCATAAATGTAACCATATATGGCAATGAACAACAATGTCAACACATAAGAATATGCTATTCTTCCTTACCTTCATTTTGATGAATCTAATTTTGGGGGTCCTCTGGAAAACAAAAAAAAAAATTGTGGAGATTTTGTAAGGTATTAGTGAAGTGCACAGTGCACAGATCTCACAAGCCAAGTCCAGCAGGTGCTGAGCTGCAAAAGAATTTATATAGACATGCTACCTGGTTCAAGTTCCCAAACAATGACTTTTGAAACCTCTTGATTTCTCTATGTTGTCTTTTTATCATCCCTCATTCCAACCACATTTTATTTTTGCCTCCTCTGCCAGTGGATTTTTTTATGGAGGAAAGGTAGATTTAAATGAACTAAAACGACCTTAGAGTATATATATATATATATATATATATATATATATATATATATATATATATATATATATATATACACACGTGTGTGTGTGCACGTGCGCATACGCATCGGTAAATCTTAGTATACTTACTCCATTAAAAAGTGACATCAAATTTGGTGCATGCCATGAGTTTTAGTGATACATATAAATAGCCTATTGGGAAGAGACCATCAACATGAATGAATTAGGTATCAATATACAAATTAAAGAATGAGTATGAGAGGGGTAATTTATTATGAGGATAAAAGGAGCTAATCTTGACTTTTGAATCTTACATAAATGATCAAAATTAAAACATAAAATTATGTGATTTTTTAAGTGATCGTGTGAACATTAATTAACTTTTAATTATGACAACCTATGTACAGTTATACGGCTAAAATTTATTCATTTTACTTTCATAATCAATTATATTTCTCTCACTTTACAGGCGTATTATGGTATAAAACATAAATGAACTAGATTATTTGATGTGATACAAAATGTGTAAGAAGCAAGCTACTAAATCGTTTGGTTTCCAATTCTTTCATTGTTGGATGTGGGATTAAAATAATGAGAAACAAGTTGTTTATAAATTGTATAGCTATGTATTTTTATATATTTATTTATGTATTAGGATCAAGTTAAATAAATGTAACTTTATATAACTGTTACATCATTAAAGAACTTTTTACTAGATTGATTTTCAACAAAATATACCATTGAATTAGAAGATCACGTCATATAAATCATGTATACAAAATTTCAATTAATCTATAATTGTTTGACATATTTTTTAGATACATCAAAATCAACTTAATACATGTGTTTAAAATAAATAAGAATAAGAGTTACATAATTACATTTTATTGATGATCAATTTTTATAAAATTTGCGAGAAATTATTTTTATGATACGTAATTGTAATTTGATGATTAGATCAATAAGAAAAAGTATTTTATAGAATGTTATTAAGTGGTGTAACTATGTTTAAATTAGTTATATCGATATAACTTGATTGTAACCTCTTATTTAATTATATATATTTAGTCTAACTGGTTTAACCACCTACGATTGAACAAATTACCTAATGATATGATGCTTTAGTCAAGTCAATTGTTGGGTCGAAATTTATATGAGCAAATAATTTTTTTGTTCCTAATATTTTTAATTCAATATCAATTTGACTATAATAAAATTTTCAACATTAATTTAATTCTAATAATGTTTTTGATATCAATTTAGTCATAATATTTTTTAATTTTGACATTAATTTAGTCCTAATATTTTTTAATTTTGATATTAATTTAGTTATTACATCAAAATGGAGATCTAATCAAATGATTAAATTGATGTCAAAATTAAAAAATATTAGAACTAAATTGATGAAAAATTATTTTAGGATCAAATTGATGTCGAATTAAAAATATTAGGATTAAAAAGAATTATTTACTCAATTTTATATCTATGGTTTAACCTTTCATTTGGAGGAAATAGGTGCTTACTAAGCCTAAAAAGCATTTTATTCCGGCTGTGATTTCGTTTTATTATATGTTTCATCATAATTTCGATTTTTACGTGGGTTGCTATTTGTGTAAGGTTGATCCGTTAAACACTTGGATTATCTTGTTTTTGGTTTTAAATTTCCAACTTTAATTACAAAAAGTATCATCCTATTTTCTTTTTTGTGTATGAATTTTGTAAAAATAATATAATCTTATTTCTTGATTCATTTTCCTTTTTAATGATTTTTCACAAAATTCTAAAACAAGAAAAAAATTAAAGATAGAGCGATATTTTTATAATCAAAACTAAAAATAAGAAAAAAAATGAAACATATTAATTCTAAAAATATATCAATTCTAAAAACAAGTTACAGGAGAAATTCATCAGATGTTATAAATATGTCATTTCTGAAATTGGTATTTCGTTTTTTTATACTACACATATACAGTAAAAAAAATGCTTAACTTATCTGTTTGAACTTATGGATAATGGCCAAAAGAAGGGTTACGAAAGATGCAAACCGATCATGAATTAATAAAGCAATCAATGTTTACATAAAAAAAAAAAATGCAAACAATGTTTAATGCTCTGTGGCGTTGTGGCATCAAGCCTGCACAACGTCAAGGGGCGGCTCCACCTATAGGTTAAGGGGCAGTGGCCTCCTTTTATTCTTTTTAATTTTAATTTTTATTTAATTTGATATTTAAATATTATAATAAATAATATATTATACATATCCTTCTCAAGTTTTATTTATAAAATATTTATTTTCCCATATGTTATGACTTTTATTGAAATTTTTAAGTGAAATAATTTATAAAATATATTCTCTTTTCATAAAATCGACGGTTAAATACTCTTCCCAACAAAAGTGTCCAACACCATCTCTACCGTCGATGATGTGGTGCCATTACAAAAAATATAGTGCACATATTAGTGTCGCACCATCACAATATATATATATATATATATATATATATATATATATATATATATATATATATATATATATATATATATATGTGTGTGTGTGTGTGTGTGTGTGTCATTTTACATATTTTGTTTAAAGATATTAATTTAATATATTATCAATATAATTTTTATACAGAAATTTAAGTATATATTATTATTTCATTAAAATTTAATTTTTATATTAATTAATTAATTATCTTAAAAACATACATATACTATATGATTTACTAACAATATAAATTACTTTATATTAATAATATATTAAAATTAAACTCTTACTTACAACTATTAATTAGTGTGGCCATGTTTGAGATCCATTTAGTAAATTTGAGTACGTTTGAATTGACTTTTAAAAAAGTAATTTTTTTACTTAACTTTTTTTAGTGGATGAGCCTTTTTTTAGAAAAAGCTTTTTTAGGTTTGGATAGACAACATAATAGTGATTTTAATTATTAAAGATACTTACAAATATGTTTGGATAAACAAAAATAAAAATAAAAACCTTTTTTATACCAAATTATATGAAATGATAAGCACAAAAGTTCAAAAATGAAAAAACACTAATAACGCATTTTATGTGATAACTGATCCCTCATATTATTCCTCAGTTCTTTCACTACTTTTACATCTTCTTGAGTTGGTTCCTCCCAACATGAGTGTATGTCATGCTCATTGTCATTCTTGTCTCTTTCAACATTTTGTAAATAAAAAATATTCTTAAATTGTCGAAGGATGCTCACATTATTTGAGTCTATTCTTATATAATTGTGTATAGCAAAACAAGTCAATATAATTTGACATCGAGTTTTGAGCTTAAAGTTAGTCATCTTTTGTAAAATTCTCTACCTTGCTTTGCAAACTCCAAAAGTTCTCTCTATAACACTCCTTAGACTTGACTGAAAAAAAATCAAAAACTTCATCATGTGATCTAAACAAGAGAATATTATGTGTTCTAAATGATGTCCTATGTTGAGAAAGATGGTATCTTATATTTTAGTAGGGTCCTGAAAGCCTTTTTAATGTAGGTATCCAAAATCAACCAAATACATCACTGCTTATACATCCTTTCCTTTAGGTGAAAGGTATCTGTTTATAAACAAGTAGATGGATAGTTATATGAGGTCTATTTATGAGCCCAATGCAATCCTTAAGGACCAATATCATTGATCCTCCTTAATATAGTTAGGGACATCTATAAATAAAATCTTTGACAAGTATACGTAAATGAAAATGAAAGCATCCTGAAAAAACAATGAAGCCCGAAACAGAGTTGGAGTGCAGGCTTATGAGAAGGGGCTGTGTACGTATGTGACTATGAGGAGATTAGATGTGTGTGCATGACTGTGAGGAGTGAGAGGGAAAGAGTCTTCTTAAGGGTTTGGTAAGGGATAGGGCTGTAATTGTAAACAATAGTGATGGATAGTTTTGGAATGTAATTTTATTAAAAACCTCTTTTGCTTCTGCTATTTTTTAGAAGCTAGGTATTACTAGCTTTTTAAAAAAAAGTGATAAAATCACCTTTTTAATTTGAAGTTTTTTTTTAAAAAGAAAGCCAATCCAAACACCATAAAAAATACAAAGAAACACTTTTCAAAAAAGGAAAGTGCTTGTTTTTAGGGAAAATAAAAGTACAAAAATAATAACAAGGCAAGAGATATAACTAAAATCTTATGCTTGACTGATTTTGGTAGAAGGAGCAAAGATAGGGTCTTTTATTTATAGTTTGCAAAACCATAGTTTGATTTAATATTTTTTTAACTTGTGTTTAATCTGTAATTTAAAATAAAAATTATAGTAAAATGCAATTTAGTATGATTTTGTTAATTATATTTAGGGGTGTTCATTGGATTGAATCAATCCACAAAGCATAAGTTTGAATCCTTGGTTGGGTTAACAGATTGGGTTGAATTGTGAGATTGACAATTCTCAACTCGCACAACTTGTCAACCTCTCTTTTTTTTCACTCAGCTCAAACTTTTGCGAAATTTGTACAATGCCATGCATTTTATTGTTGACTTTGAAGAATTATTTTTATTGAGTTCAAAGACATTTTTAGAATAAAAAAAGGACTATTGTATGCTTAATTTCTTGAAAACAATTAGGGCTTATATATGTTTTCTTGAAATTTTTATGACTTACGCATGTTTTCTTGGATGCTTCTTGATCTTATAAATATTTTTTAAATTTACATTCTAAGACTTATAGTTATTGTGCTTGTTAAAAGATTGATATTTATATTAAAACTTATATTATACATGTTTAGATTTATTATATTTGATTATATATTTTGACCTATTTTGATATCCAAATGTTTTATTTACATGTATATTGGACACATGGGTTTGACCTAACTCAATACATTAAGAGTTGTTAGGTCTAGTTAAAAGAAAAATTTTCACCCAACCTAGTCCATTGTGAGTTAGATTGAAAATTCACAATAAGCCCACTCAATTAACCATGCTCACTCATAATCATATTTTTTTTTCTAATTAAAGCCATCTCAAACTGCCTAGACTGGGAAGTGAGCAATGTTCATACAAAAAGAAAAGTTTACTGAAAATACAAATAGACCAAAAATAGATTATAAACTAGCAACAACATAAAGCACCATGAAGACAAAAAATACAATAGAGTAGCTCCATTAATCCCTTCGGCATTATTGTTTGCACTTTATATGAGAAAAGGGTTATTTTCACTTAAATACTTCTAGCCACTCATTTTTAAATGAGTGTTTAGCTTGAGAGTAAAGATTGGGATGTTGTAGATGACTAACAATTAGTGATAGGTGACAATGATTAAGGGTTAACAACAAATGACAGTTGGCTATCGGGGTGGATGAAAGATAGTAGTAGACTTGACACAAGAAGAAACTAAGAAACAAAAGACATACAAAAGAGGGAATTTTAGGTAAATTTTGAAATTCACTCTTTTAAAACTTTGAAAATATCTCATGAAGATACTTAAAGTTGTAAAATCAACTTATATTAGTATCCAAAGAATTTCATACTAAATTAATTATAATCCTCATAAACTTCTAAAAATGTTCCATCCAAATACACTCTTAGATATGTATGTGACTTTCATTTTTGGGGAGAAAATTTTCAAAATTTTATTTTACAAATTCCTTTCCTTCCCTCACTTTTTCTCCAAAATCAAACACATAATCACACTTTTAAATTTTATAGCTTGTTTGGTTGGAAGGAAATTGGAGGAAGGAGATCATTTTTCCTTATTCGGTTAGAAGGAAAATATGTGAGGAACGACTAAATAGTGAATAGTAAGATGTGAGACCACCAAATTTTTTTCCCTCCACATTTGGGTGGAAAATAAAAGGAAAAGTGTGTAATTTTTCAACATTCCAATAATACCCTTACAATGTCACATCTTTTTATCTTCTCCTTCCCCCAAGCAAGTGGTGACCCTTACTTTACTAATGTATGCTTTTTCAATTTGGTAATAATTAATATAAAGTTTTTTGTCAACTAATCCACATTGGTTAAGGATACTAAAGAAGGCAAGTATTCAAACTTAATGGTGGGTCCCAAATGTTGAAAATATAAAAGTTCATCTTCCAAGATAAAAGTTTCATGTTTTTCTTTCTTAACCAATGCCCTTAGAGAAACCTTTAATATAATTATTAAATATAAATTAAAAATATAAACACAAATGCTTTTATATAAATATAGAAGATTAATTTTTGTTATATTTATTTACATTATGTTAGTAGATAAATTTGTGATAAAATTGCATTAACTTTTATGTTTTCACTAATTTATTGCTTGATTCCATATTTATTGCTGGAATAACCATTTAAAATTATATAAGAGTAAAATTGTCATTTGGTAATATTATCTTTATTTTTCCTCTCACTCTTCCCTACAAAAAAATAAGAGGAAGTAATTCTTCTTCTATTCTATTTCCTTTCATTTTTCATTCAACCAAACATACTTATAGAAAATGAAAATTCCACTCTATTTATTTCCTTTCGATTTCTTTCCTTTCCTTTTCTTTCTTTGATGAACACACCCTTAGAGAAAATAAGCATACTAGCTCCAAGTAATCAAGATATCCCCTTTTATCATTGGAGGCCTACCGAAATATGATTGATTCTCAAGTTATAGCTATGGTACCTTTGCATATAGCAACTGAATATGCCTATGATATGCTTCGTAATAATGGTTGTGCTTTTCAAGGGAAAAATATTTTTACACATAATTAGTAATTTTAAATTTTATTTTATATTTACTTATTTAGTTGTGATTTCATAAAGGTAAATTAAGAAGAATAATCAATTTTTAATTTTTTCCAAAGAAAGAAGGTTTCTAATTTTAAATAGCAACAATAGAAAATAGAGAAACATATGAATTAAAAATGAAGTCAATTTCATTGTCAAAAATATCCTTATCCATTTTTTAGAATGACAAATTATGCCCTAACTTAATTATTCAACCACTTAAGGGCGTGTTTGCAATTTGGTTTAGTTTGATTATTAGAAGGGAAAACCAATTGAAATAATAAATTTTATTTTGATTTGGTTTATTTTTCAATTTTATATTAAATAATATAAAAAATTACTATTTAAGTTTATTGAATTAGATTCATCATCAATATTTCATAAAATATTCAATTATAGAATCTAAATTAATTATTAAAAGTTATATTAATGTCTAACAGTAACAAGTAAATAATAAATATTTTGAACAAAATTCATAGGTAAACTCAAAACTAAGAATGAAAAGATTATTGAGAATGTAATTGAGGTAAGATGTAATATAAATACTAATTGAGTTAAGATACAGCAAAAATATTAGGATAATTTCGGTATTAAAATTAGGGGTTTAAATGGGTTGGTTTGGATGGATTTGGATGAAAAACAAATATAAACCAATCAAGATTTGATTGGTTAGGATTTTCTTAGATCTGTTTTTTTTTTTACATAGTCCAAACCAAATTGATTCGATCAAATTCGAGTTGCTTTAGATAAGGTCATTGGATTTAGCTATTTTTCTTTTCCTTACAATTTCTACCAAAAATTTTAATAAAAATTATCATAAAGGAGACATAAGTCTGAAGATAATCCTACTTTTAATTCCACAACACAACGTCACAAGCCAAACAATTCCAATATCAAAACAATTCTAATATCAACTCATGAGATATCAACAACTCATAACAACGGGAAATGGGAACACAAACAAAGAGATTTATGATTTGTGTTAGTACTAAGTTTAAGTTAGCAAATAGCATAACATGAATACAAAATAAAATTATAGGGGATCAGGTAGTTCGGTTTGGGTTTGATTTTGGAAATGGAAATATGAGATACAAACCAATATATGATTGGTTATAACTATGTCCAAATCAATTGACTCGATACCTGAATCGAACTAGTCTGATTGCATTGGTTTGGTTCAGATCCTTCAGGTTCATTGGATCAGTCTGATCTACTTACACCTCCCAATTTAAATATTATAGAATGCACTTGTGTGTATCTTTATATGAATATAAATTTAGATAAGTAGTATGTGATACATAACATATCTACATGATTATATGTAATCATGTATGTGTAATATATAGGTGGAGATCCACTTACTACAAAAGTTAGTCTTAATATGCTTACTTCATTAAATTATGTTGAACTCCATCAATCCAGTTGTTAAATTTCAAGTTTCCACAACATTGGCCAAGCATATTCAATTTCATAAAATTTAAAAGTAATTTGATACTTCATCATTCTACTTTTTTTTTTTCCAAGACATCTACTATCGGTAGCAGTGACTAATCCCTTCAAGTTAGGAGCTCCCCTGAAAGGGTAAGCCTTTGGCCACAATACTTTTTCCATAAACACCATCAAAAATTGAACCTATAACTAGATGCTTAAGGAACTAGATGCTTAAGGATATATTAAATAGTAGATCACATTATTGTTGATATTCAAGTTTTCATACATTATACATATTTGATCATTACAATAATATCAAATGTCTTGGCCGAATTATTGAAATTCGATGCTAAAAATATCATTGACTGAATTATTGAAATTCGATGCTAAAAAATATCAAATTGAGTAAATTTACATGACTTACTCTTAAATTAAATAAATCTCTTCTAGTGTGTAATTTATAACTAATGCAGTTTCGTTTAAATTAGTTTTAATAACTAAAACTGAAATTTGAACTAAATTGATCTATTTTCATAAAATAAAACCAATCCAAATTAATTTATTTTGATTTTGATCTAGTTTTGACTTTTTTTTATTAGTTTTCAATTTAAATTTGATTTTGATTTTGATTAATTTTGAATGCCCTTAATATTTCCTTTGTACGGTAACACTTCTTACCAACATTTGAGATTAAAATTTTCTTAAAATCATTGAAGGAGAAGAAACTCTTTGCCAAGTTATCAAAATATGAGCTCTGGATGTCGGAAGTGAAGTTCTTAGGGTATGGTGTGTCTAGATGAGGGATATTAGTAGACCCTAGTAAGATAAAGGCTATGATGAGCTAGGAGATACCCACTATAATGACTAAGATCAAGAGCTTTTTAGGTTTTGCTGGTTATTATTGTGGATTCATAAAGGATTTTTCTCAAATTGTATTACCCTTGATGAAGCTTACTAAGAAGGATACCCCATTTAGGTGAACAAAAACGTGCAGGAGTAGCTTCATGGAGTTGAAGAAAAAGTTCTCCACAACTCCCATGCTTGTGTTACCTGTCCCCAGTCAGCCTTTAAAGGTTTACTGTGGTGCCTCTAGTAGAGGTTTAAGTTGTGTGTTGATGCAACACCGCCAAGTGGTAACTTATGCCTCCTAGTAGTTAAGCCCTAAAGCCAACTATCCTACCTAAGACCTTGAGCTTGCAATAGTAGTGTTTGTACCAAAGATATGGAGACACCACCTTTTTGGTGTGAAGTTTAAAGTTTTCTTCGATCATGAGAGCTTGAAATTCCTCCTTGATCAAAAGGATTTGAACATGAGACAAATGGGATGGATGGAATTTCTGAAGGACTATGACATGGATTGAATTATCATTCTGGTAAGGCCATTGTTGTGGTTGATGCCTTGAGTAGAAAGTTACTGCATATCTCTCATATGATGGCAAAAGAAGTTAAGCTCACAGAGAAGTTGAGGGACCTCAACCTTGGAGTGACCCTTACCCCAAGCAATATAAGAGTATGTAAATTGATGGTGTCCAATAGTTTCAAAGGACAAATTGCTCAAGCTCAAAAAAAGTATGAAAAGTTCAAAAGGTTAAGGCAATTAAGGAGGAAAAGCTAAAGTATTTACCCTGATAGCAAAGGTGTGTCGAGATTTGAAGGCCGAGTTTGTGTGTCATCGAGTGGCGATCTCTAGAAAGGAATTCTAGAAGAGGCATATAAAAGTCAATTCACTATTCATCCATGTGTAAAAAAGATGTATTAGGATTTAAAGAAAATCTTTTGATGGTATAGGATGAAGAAAGATATGGCAAATTAGGCAAGTGTTTGGTGTACCAGAAAGTGAAGATTATATTGAGCATCAATGGCTCTCAAGCTTGCTGCAACCTTTAGAAATCCTTGAGTGGAAGTAGGGGAGCATCTCCATGGATTTTATAGTGGGTTTGTCTAGAACCCTGGCTAGCCATGATACTATATAGTTTATCGTTTAACTAACTCGGCATACTTTTTACCCATTAAAATGACTTACTCCTTGAATAAGCTAGCCTAACTCTATATCTAGGATATTGTAAAGCTACATTTGGTGTCATTGACGATAATATTGGATTTTGATCCGTGGTTTATGAATGGAAGTTGTTGCCTATCTCCTCAAATTAAAAATTATTTTAATGTAAATTTGAACAAAAAATATAGTAAAGGGCACAACCTAGGTTGTCTCTCAAGGAAGCTTCAATATTTAGTTGGGAAAATTGGGGGTTTGGAAGAATGAAATTATAGCAATTGAAAGTAAAAGATAATAGCAACAAGATAATATCAACAGTGAAGAAAGCACCAGTGCAAGATATTCCTAGGGTTGGAAATCAATTATCACTGGCCAAATATTAAACCCATTGATGGCTATTTGTAATAAATCATTGACAATTCTACTAATGATCGATCGACCTTTAGAATTTGACTAATACAAATAACTAATAAACAAGATCTCAATTTATTTAGAAATTACATTGATTTAATGAACCAATTGCTATAGCCTAACCGCCAATCGGAAAGTTAATCCTAATGTTCTCTTTCAAACATAAACCAATAGATCTATCAATTTATGCCCAAAAGGTTTCCCTAAATAACGATCGTCAATTTAGTTATTCTAATAAAGATTATAGCAATCACCACCATAATTAAAGGAATAGAACTCGTAGAACATTAAGAAAACCAATACATTCAATATAAAAAAGGGTCTCAAATGTAACATCCCCTACTGCTTTATGGATTGACGACTGTTCCCACAAACTAACACAAGTCTTTTTAGCGTGTTTTGTCCTCACTCACACGCTTCCTAGGAAAACTTTTTAGGAGGCCACTCATTCCAAAATTGCTTCAAATCAAGCACACTTAAATGTGGAGTTCTTTAGTGATGGGCTACCAAAACGAAGATGCATCTTGTTGGTACAGGTAGTACAAATCAATTCATATAAACCATCCTTAACTGTATAGTCCCATACCTACACAGTCTCAGGATCTCTCTCATTCTGCTATGTAATCGGTTCATTCATATACCCCTCCGCTTAGAAGCCTTGCCAGAAGCCATTCCTTATCTGTGCCTTCTCGCATCAACGATCACTCCTACCTTTTTCACCGGGCGTTACATGTCTACCAGCTTCCACTTGGTTCGTCCCCAAACCACACCATACTGGGAGCGATGCAGACTCTGATGTCATTTGTAACATCCCTTGTTGCTTTATGGATTGAAAATTATCCCCACAAACCAACATGGGTCTTTTCAGCCTGCTTTGTCCTCACTCACACGCTTTCTAAGAAAACTTCCCAGGAGGTCACCCATCCTAAAATTACTCCAAGTCAAGTATGCTTAACTGTGGAGTTCTTTAGTAATGGGCGATTGAAAAGAAGATGCATCTTGTTGGTATAGGTAGTGCAAGTCAATTCATATAAGCCCTCCTGAACTGTATAGTCCTATACCAACACAGTCTCTGGATCCCTCTCATTCTAGTGTGTAATTCATTCATGTACCCTTTCGCTTAGAGGCCTTGCTAGAAGCCGCTCATTATCCGTGCCTTTTAGCACCAGCGATTGCTCTTGCTCTCATCACTGGGCGTTACATGATCTATTCTATAGGGTTGTACTTCTGTATCCTTCAGTTCTAAGGAGACAGGAACCTAAGTTTGGTGGATGAATCATGGCCGTGTGACCAGAGTGTGATTAATGGCTTTGATGATGTTAAGGTGTCATTAGAGCAGTAGAGGATCATTCTCGCCACACTCTTGTGGTTAGGATGGTCACACGGTTGTCTGACAAACTCACTTATTTCATGTAACGCCCTATGACGAGGGCAGGAGTGATCGCTGATGTGAGAAGGCATGAACAAGGAGCGGCTCTCGGCAAGACCTCTAAGCGAAGGGGTATATGAATGAACCGATTACACAGTAGAATGAGAGGAATCCTAAGATAGTGTAGGTATGAGACTATACAGTTAAGGAGGGCTTACATGAATTGATTTGTACTACCTATACCAACAAGATACATCTTCTTTTTGATAGCTCACCACTAAAGAACTTCACAGTTAAACGTGCTTGACTTGGATCAATTTTGGGATAGGTGACCTCCTGGAAAGTTTTCTTAGGAAGCATGTAAGTAAGGACAAAGTACGCTAGAAAGACCCGTGTTGGTTGGCGGGGACAATCCTCAATCCATAAAGCAGCAGGGATGTTACATCAAATGTCATCCCAATCCATCCGAAAATTCCCACACTATTAAAGAAATCTACTCCTCCATCTCTGGAAGATTACAACAATGAAGATAAAAGAACCTAAAAATGATAGCAATAATCCTTGCCCTAATCTCCAAGATAAAACACCTTCACTAATGGAATCCCTAAGAGAGAGAAGGAAAAGAGAGAGATGTAGAGAGAATAATAGTAACTAAAGTGACAACCTAAAAGTGAGTCAAAAGCTAGGGTAAAAGTCTATAACAGTCCCTTAAATACTGCTCCCTAAAAATTGGCCAAAGTGGGCCTAAAAACCAAATAAGTGAGCTACAATCCCATCATCACACAAGTGCTGCAGTATTCATTGAGCGTTGCCGCGCTCAACAGTGAGCTATGATGATAAATTTCATTTTTTAGGTACTGTTCAGCGCTGCAGCACTGGAAAGGATTGAATCTGGCTTGGCACTAGAAATAAAAATTGTAGCCCTTTGAATAAGCTTTCCAATGCCACCAAAAAATACTACCTGGAGGTCAAGTTGGATGGCATCAGAACATTAACAACCTTTAATCTTGCAACTCAATTTTTCCAAAGATGTTCTTAGAACTAGGTTTTGAGCTAAACATGAAAGTTTTAGAGGACTTCTTGAGCTTTTTAGAACATCTTTATTTGTCTCAATTTGATCCCTGTAGAGAAAGATACAGATTTTCCATTATAATACTTTTTGCAAATGTTCTCAAATGAGCTCAAGAACTCTTCTATTCAGGTCCTAAATTCTCCCAAATTAATCATTGCTACAAGCTCCATGTAGAGAGTCCCCAGCCTTGTTTTTGACATTTTGCACTCAATTCAAAGCTCTTATGTACAAAAACTATACTCAAAGAAACGGGTTAAACGCAATAGGCTCTAATCCAATAATTATTCCAAAATCAATACAAAAACCATTAATTCTATCAAAATCACACAATGAGGAATAAATCAAAATCCTAATTCATCCTTTTAATAACTCAATCAAACTCATACAAAAAACTAAGGTTTGGTAGCAAGATAACTGACATAAATGCCCCTTATCAAACTCCCCCACACTTAAGCTTTCACATGTCCTTATGTGAAACTAAGATCAAACCAAGGCATGAGTGAGATGCAGTAAACAAAAACTACACTGGACTCCTAACCTAAAATGCATAATGCATGAAATTAAATGACAATACACTAATCTAATGAACTTAGAGGCATAACCGTAAGCTTTTACACCAACAATCAAGAGAATCATAACAAGCAAGGAATGAATAAGTACATAGCACACATAGTAGAATTCACATATGATGCATGGATCAAGTACAAAAATCTTCCCAAGGTCAGTGTTTACCCCTATTCACTCAAGTATTTTAGGTTAAGATACACACTCAAATTCCTCACATAAAAATGTATTACCATGGGCTTGCTATGAGTCTCATTCTCTATTTTTTCACACACATATGCATACTGAATCAAGAGGACTCAACTTTAGTTGTAATGAGGCTTGGGTGAAGGTGGATAAAAATATAGGCCAATGGTGCTAAGCCTTAAGTCAAAGAAGAGCAAATACATACACTAAGAGTACAAGTACCTAAGGATACACTTTGTCCAATTTAACAAAATTACAGGCCTTTCTTTTTGCAATGTGGCACACCTTCAACTCTAACTTTCCCTGAATTTTTTTTTTCCAATCAACTTTTTTTCTTCTTCTTGGTATGCCACTTGCTGAATTTATCTTTGTATACATTGTTCCTCCCCTACACTTAAATTGGGGTATGTTCTCATGCTCTCCTCCACATTTATGCTCAAGCACATATAAAAATTGCATAATTGCTCTCCTAAGCCTAAAAGGTTGGGATTTTTTTTCATGGTTTTTCACTTTTGGCTATGAATGTGCTAAAACAAAAGAATGAGCAATAATGCACAAACGGGCTAAACAATGGTAAGATGCAAAGATTGGCTATATGGGCAAGTGGCTAAAAATAAGAAAAATGCCTCAATCACATTCAAGCATGCACACGGAAACATATCTTCAAGCAAGACCCTAAACAAGTTCTAGAATACAAATCCAAAGAAGGAAACACACATGAACAAACAAGGATGGCACATGATGGTCCAATCAAAGAGGCTCAAAATCTCACAAGTAAAAGTTCATGTACTTAATCCAAACAATACAATGAATCTACCAAGCATGCAACGCAAGATAAAGTCAATGCCAACCAAGTCAATAAGGTGAATGTGGTGTGAGCCTATGCATGTAACCTCTAAGGTGCCAAAGGGATAGTGTAAAATGCAAATGAAAATAAATATGATACAAGAATTATAACTAAAAATGACAAAAAATAAAATACAAAAAAATTAAAAGAGAAAGGTAAAGAAAAACCTCACAGTGGGTTATCTCCCACCCAACACTTTGCTTTAACGTCCCTAAGTTGGACGGTGAGGACCCTCACGGAGGGTGAGTAGTTTCAACCCACAAATAGGCTGTCTGAGCCCTTAGATCTATGGGGGTCTCATGGAGGTGCATCAGCCGGTGCCCTTCAATATCACACCGAGTCATCCTAGAATTTTCCAGCTCAATTGCACTATCAGGGTGCACATGGGTGACCAAGAATGGTCCCTTCCATCTAGAATTTGGCCTTCCAGCCATCAGTTTTGCCTGAGGCTCATGCAGCAAGATCTACTGCCCCTTATAGGGCTTCTTTCCCAATATGAGTGGTTCATGAAGCACCTGGCAAACTGATGACTGCTCACCAGGTAGAGTATCTGTATCTGAAAACTTGGGACATTCTAAAACAACAGGTGCATCATATCCCATGGATGAAGAACAAGTAAGGAAAGGGGGATCTAGGTCCTTACAAAGCAAATTACCACAAGCATCACCAACTAAAGAGTTAATGACATCAATGCCAAACACAGAGTGTTCCTCATGGGGATGTTTCATATAGCATTAGAGAAATTAAATTGGACTTTCATGTCTCCACACTCCATGGATAATGTGCCAGCATGAACATCAATTAAAGTTCTAGTAGTTTTCAAAAAAGGTCTTCCCAAGATCAATGTATGCTGGCTAGGATTGGTGTCATTTTTCATTTCAAGCACAAAAAAATCAGCAAGGAATATTAAATCATTTACCTGGACAAGAACATCTTCCAACACTCCTTTTGGTCTTGTGATGCTACGGTTAGCCAACTGAATTTGCAACTCAGTTGGCATGAGCTCTCCAAAGTGCAAGGACTGGTAAAGTAATTTGGGCATAACATTAATGCCCATCCCAAGGTTAGCTAAGACTCTTGTGATATGCAAGTTCCCAATGGTACAAGGAATGTAGAATGTGCCTGGGTCCTTGCACTTGGTTGGGAGGTTATTTAGCTTGATAATGGAAGAAGCATTGACCCCCATAGTCACCTTGTCGTCCCCACTGCCCTTGATCTTCCTCCTATTGATGCACAGATCTTTTAAGAATTTTACATATTTAGGAATTTGCTTAATTGCATCCGATAGGGGTATGTTCACTTGCACCTTTTTAAATGTTTTCTAAGTTTCAGTATCCAATTCTGATACAGTAGATTTTCTGGGTTGGATCCTTTGTAGGAATGGTAATGGGGAAGTGAGTTCTGGAACATTTTTGGGTTCTATAGAGCGCTACAACACTGGTTGAGCACTGCGATGCTCACCCGAGGGATGCTCTCGTGGCAATCTTCCATCTGATGATTTTGTGGAGCGCTACAACACTATTTGACTGTTGCAGCACTTTCCAGATTGCTCTTCAAGCTCATTTTCAGCTTGCTCTTTTTCATGTACAGGCTTAGTCACTTCTGAAATTTTCATCCCAGACTTTAGAGTGATAACACAGACATTTCCCCTTGGATTGGGCACAGTCTGAGAAGGTAACTAGGCAGTTAAGGCCTACTGGCTTTGACTGTTTTTTATCTAAGTCACTCTTGCAAGCTGTCGTGACTCACAACAAATTAGAAAATAGTTTCAGTACTAAATTGTACCAAAAAAATGTAGCAAGGGGTACAACCTAGTTCGTTTCTCAAAGGAGACCTTATCACTTAGCTGAGAATTGGGGGTTTTAAGGAATGAGATTACGGTAATTGAAAATTAGAGGTTAATAGTAACAGAGTAATAGCAATAGAAAGGAAAGCACTAGTGCAGGGTAACTCTAAGATTGGAATTAATTATCATTGACCACATATTGAATCCATTAATGGCCTTTAGTTATCATTAACTTGCAATTCTACTAGTGATTAATCAATTCCTAGAATTTGACCAATGAAATTAACAATTAAATGAAATCTCAAATTAATTAGAAATTACAATGATCCAAGATACTAGTTGGTATAGCCTAATCGCCAATCAAAAGGTTAATTCTATTGTTCTCCTTTAAACGTAATTTGATAAATCTATCTATTATGGCCAAAGGGTTTCCCCAAACAACAATAATCAATTTGGGTATTCCAATAAAAATTATAGCAATCACCACAACAATTATAGGAATGGAAACTGAAGAACAATAGGAAAATTAATGCATTCAACATGAATAAAGGGTCTCAAAGTTATCCCAATCCATCCGGAGCTCCCTACACTAGCTATGAAATATACTCTTCCACTCTTGGAGGATTACAATCAATGAATCTGAAAGAAAACCTGGAAACAATAGTAGTAATCCTTGCTATCACCTACAAGAACCAAGCAATCCACTAATGGAATCCCTAAGAGAGAGAAGATGAAGAGAAGAGAGAGAACGGTAGAGAGAGAAGAATAATGACTAAAACTTTGCAATCTAAAAACTAGGATTAATTTCTGATTTGTTCCTATAAATACTATTCTCAAAAGATGAGGTCAAAGTGGGACCCATTACACTTAAAAGAGTGTTTTCTGACCCATCGCACCACCACTGCAATGGTTGTTGACCGCTACAGCGGTTACCCAAGTGGTGATCTTCAAGTTTCTTCTCCTTTCCCAGCCTTTGACTTCTTCAAGAGGGTTTCCAGCCTTTCTCTTTGAGAATTGCATATGATCTAATGCTTCTACACATAAAAACCACACTAGGAAACAGGTTAAATGTAACAAGCTTCAATTTCTAAGAGTCAATGCAATAATCAATGATTTCCTAAATGGACAATGAGAAATAAGTTAGCAATCACTAATAATTTCATCAATTAATCAATGAAACTTATTCAAAAGACTAGAGTTTAGAAGTAAAACAAGTGGCATAAATGCCCCTTATCAAACCCCTCATACCTTAAGCCTTAACATGTCCTTATGTGAAAGACAAAACTAAACCAGATCAAAGGCATGGTTATAGCAATATTATGGAATGTACAGAATGTAACTAATCATAAAAACAAAATTGATGAGTGAATGACAATACGAACAATGACTCAAGAATCCGAAGATAAACTTCATGGCACGCTTTTCATCAATTAATCAAATTTCAAGGATTACGACTTAGAAAATGAATGACTCGATTGACTCACTGGGGTGTGTTTTCACTCATCACTCATGTGTATGGGTTTAGTTAACTCTCAAACAATTCACTACTGGTTGCCTCCATCAGCTTCCTTTTCTCCTAAATTTCCACAGGTTTGACAAATACATAACATGCATTAAGAGGTCTTCTATGGGTTGTAATGAGGCAATGGAATCGGTTTTTGGTTTTTCTGGGGAAACATTATGGTCAGACTCAGTCTTAGGAAAGAAGATGTATGCACCTTAGAATTTAAGCTTGGGGGACCTGTCATGTACTTCTTTCCAAATAGCATCATTTCCTTCATTCTCATCCCCATTATTTATTTATAGAAGTGAATTGGTGCCAAAACTTTGTCATTTTTTTCATTTTCTTTTTGCTTGCCACAAGACCAATTCACTTCCACACAATCTGCCCTTGTCCTATTTCACTTTTCATTAGTATGTTCCCCCACACTTATATCTCAAGCACATTTGGTTTAACTTCTCTTTCCATGGCCCTAGTTAGGGAATTTTGCTTTGTTTTTTTAAGGGCTGGCTTGTAGTGTGCTTATGACAAATGAAGGGTTAAATTCAAGCTCAAAGGGGGTTACAAAGGGTTAATTACATGTAAAGGTTGGCTAAATGGCTAAGTGGTTAGAATTGGAAATGAAATGCCTCTATCCTATGCAAGTTAAGTAGTGTACAGACCCAAAGTTTAAATAAAGGATCAAAGCAAGATCTAGATTAGACCATAGTGATTGCAAACACACCAAAAGAAATTGCAGTGAATGATGTACTAAAATCACAAATTAAGCTCAAGTTTCACAAGGTAAATTCAGTCAATCAATCATGCTTTAAAGTTCATAGCTCCAGCCATTTTGTCAATCATTCATCACAGTTAAGTGCTAAAGAAGTTTCAAAATAACATGGCTCTCTTGAGAAGTGTTCAATTATCACTCGTCTTTAATTCATGCAAAAATAAAATAAAACTATCTAAAAAGAAAATGAAATCCTAAAAAACAAAGAGAAAGAACACCCCCTATACTTACAAAATGGGCACTGTCCTCAGTGCCAAACCAAAAGAACCGGTGAAGGCGGGAGTGATCAAGAGTTCAGTTATCCTCCTCAGAATTGGCCTTCTCTTCAGAGAACTCAATATCCGCATCCTTATCTAGAGAATCATCTTCTGAGTCAGCCTCTGGGTCTTCTATCTCTGTCTCTGAGTTGGGGGCAATGCCCTGCACTCGTAACTCAAATTGCCGTAGACACCGCATAACACGAGTCTCAGAGGCTCAAGTCTGGGCTCACACCTATCGCTCAGAGCGCCTGATATGTTTCGTGAAGGTCTGCTGCAAGTCTGCAATGGCTGTGGTGAAGTCTGGATGAGAGCTAGAGCTGGCAACTGGTCGAGAACTAGGGTGAGGTGCAAGACCTCCTCTGGCTCTGTTCCTGGTAGCTATATCAACACGCTGCAAGGTGGGTCCCAAGATAGTAGTCTTCCACCAGTTGGGCTGAGGATGCTCATCAGTTGGCTGAACAGGGACACCTACAGCAAGGGCAAATCTAGTGATCAAGGAGAGAAAAGGAAGGTCGTTACCTTTCTTGTCGTGTTGCACGGACTCCATAATATGACAGATGAGGTAGGGAAGATACACCCTTTGCTCAGTAGCAAGGGAATAAAGCAGGAAAACTTGGTGCATGGTGAGGGTGTGGACATGGGAGCAGGGGACAATATAGGAAAATAGAAGCCTCATCAAAATCCACACTGGGAAGGTGAGCTGCTAGCTATCCAAGGTATGAAGGTGTCCCCGCCTGTTCAAAGTCCAAATGGATTTAGGAGTGGTAAGGGCATCATTGTGTACATCAATATCAATGGTTTGGAGCTACTCAAGAAGCTACTAGTGATCATCTGGAAGGGTTATTTCTAAGGGCTCAAGAATGCCAATTACTACCCGGATAGCATCCATAGTAACAGGAACATACCGGCCCCGCACATAGACCTTAGGATACCCAACCCTTGTAAATTTCGTGTAAAACTTACACACAATAGATAGGTTGGGTTCTGCTAGCTCATCCAAAAGAAAACCCCATCCGTTTTGGTGGATGATCTCCACAATAGGTTGAACACTATCCTGGGACAGATCAACGGAGTGCACATAGAGTATAGGCTGTCCCTGTATCTTTGTGAGAAACTATCATTTAGCTTGTAGATCAATAAAGCAGTTGGGATCATTGGCCTGAGGGACACAGGGCCCAGGTGGTGGAGAAGAGCCAATGGTGCCGGGGAGGGAATGGCAGCTTCGGCAAGTGGAGAGGAAGAACGAGGACGCTTACTGGAGCTGGCAGCGAAGCTAGAAGCCATTCCTGCAAAATGAACAAGTGCATGAAGTATGTCCTCTAGAATAGGGAAAGCAAGAAACAACCAAAGCATAAACATATGAGGAGAAAGAAATGTAGTCACAATGGGTGGGAGTCAAAACAATGCCAAACTACCTTTAAATTAATGCAAAAATCATTTCAAATGTCATTGAGGCAATATAACAAACACTTGGTAGGCACCTTCCCACGCCCATCATGAAAAACATCATAGCCAACTCAAAAACCCCAAAATTTGAAAAAGAAAAATAGAGCCAGTATCAAAATCCAGATGGGGAGAGGAAAATCGCATACCTGATCTAATTTGAGGAGAGGAGAGATTGTGATAGTTGAAAGATTAGGGATTAGTATGGGCGTGTGTGTGCAAGGAAGACGTGAGGCAATAAGGTGGGTAAGTAGAGGGAAGGGAAAAACCAAGAGAGGGGGTATGTAGTGGTGTGGTGGTGGTGAGGCAGTGGTGATGAGGTGGTGATAGGGGAAGCATGGAAGTTAGAGAGGGAAGGAGGGGTGTAGAGGCACGAAGGAAGTATGTATGCCCGTGTGCGTGTGTATTGTCTTTTTTTAAAAGAAATGTGGCACGCAGTCCACCGCTACAGTAGTTAAAGCAAAACGCACCATTTCACTTAGGGTGCCATTTTTTTAAAAAATTAAGAGAGTGTACCTGGTATGGGCTCGGTTGAGCACTGTAGCAGTGACATAGCACTACAGCGCTTAACCGAGGGCCAAAATTTGTCCAAGAATTCTTAATAGGCTCGGTCCACCACTACAGTGGTTATGGAGCACTGCAGCGGTTGACAGAATGACATTATACTTGGATTCATATAGCTTGACCAGTACCTGTCCACTCAAAATAAAGTTAATACATATATAACACAAAATTGAAAGATCAAGACAGTAAATTGCAAGAATTGAAAAGAGTGGGTTATCCCCCACCCAGCACTTTGGTTTACTATCCCTAAGTTGGACATGTAGCTCTTCAAGGATCATACACAGCAGAGAGCAAAGACACCTCGGAGTTCTCAATTGAATTAGGCCATTCATGAAAGAGTTTTACTCTATAGCCATTCACTTTGAACTATGTTTTTGTTCGAGGGTCTTGTAACTCAACAGCAGCATATTGGTAAACCTTTGTCACCAGGAAAGGGCCATCCCACCTTGACCATAACTTCCTTGCCATGAGCTTTAGGCAGGAGTTATACAGAAGGACTTGGTGGCCTTCCTAGACTTCTTTCTTGAAGATTTGCTTGTCATGGAATGCCTTTATCTTTTCTTTGTAGATCTTGGAACTCTCATAAGCTTCTAGACAAAGTTTCTCCAACTCTTGTAAATGCAATTTCCTCTCTTCACCGGCCTTTTGCAAATCTAAATTGCATTGTTGTACAGCCCAATAGGCTTGTGTTCAAGTTCAACTGGCAAATGACAAGACTTCCCAAATACTATTCTAAAGGGACTCATCTCAATAGGAGTTTTATAGGTTGTCCTGTATACCTAGAGAGTATCATCCAATCTCTCATTCCAATCTTTTCTGTTAGGTCTCACCATTTTCTCAAGGATCTTCTTGATCTCTCTATTGGAGATTTCGGCTTGTCCGTTGGTTTGGGGGTGTATGAACACCTTGTGAAGCACCCCATACCTACGAAGTAAAGCTTCTATGCTCCTATTGCAAAAGTGAGACCCTAGTCACTTATGAGAGCTCTTGGAGTTCCAAACCTGTAGAAAATGTTCTGTCTAACAAAAGCACACACTATGGCAAGATCATTAGTATGGGTGGCTATAGCTTCCACCTATTTTGAAACATAATCCACTGCAAGGGATGTAGACATAACTGTGAGAGACAGGAAAGGGTCCCATGAAATTAATACCCCAAATATAAAAAATTTCACAAAATAGCAAAGGTTGTTAAGGCATCTCATTTTTCCAGGAAATTGTTCCCGCTCTCTGGCATTGCTCACATGTCTTGCAGAACTCAAAGGCATCCCTAAATAATGTGGGCTAATAGAATCCACAGTTCAAAATCTTCCTAGAAGTGCGTTGGAGCCCAAAATGGCCTCCACCCATTTCAAAGTGACAAAAGCGTAATATGGACTGTGATTCAGGTTGATGCACACATCGACGGATCACTTGGTCATTGCAAAATTTTCATAAATAAGGATCATCCCATACATAATATTTTGAATCACTTTTCAATTTGGCAACTTGTGCCTTAGAAAAATGTGTGGAAATAACCTTTGCAGCCAAGTAATTCACAATGTCTGCATACCATGGCGCCACATCAACTCTCAAAAGGTGATCATTAGGGAAAGAGTCATTCAAGGGGTGTTGCTCATGCAAAATGTGCTCTAATCTATTCAGATGGTCAGCTACTAGATTTTGAGCACCACTGCTATCTTTTATTTCCAAATCAAATTCTTGCAAAAGCAACACCCACTTGATCAACAGGGGTTTAGCCTCAAAATTTTTTAGCAAATATCTCAAAGCTGCATGGTCAAAATATACCACCACCTTGGAACCAAGTAAATATGATATGAATTTATCTAGGGCAAAAACAATTGCCAAGAGCTCTTTTTCCATGGTGGTGTAATTTGACTATGCAGCATCTAAGGTCCTAGAAGCATAATAAATAGCATTAGATTGCTTACCAACTAATTGCCCTAAAACTACCTCCACGGCATGGTTGGAAGCATCACATATCAGCTCAAATAGTATGGACCAGTCAGGGGCTAGATGATAGGAGCAAAGGCTAGGTTCTCCTTTAGAATGTCAAAAGCTTCCTTGCAGCTCTCATCAAAGAGGAATTCCACCTCTTTTTGCAAGAACCTGGTCATGGGTTGTGCTAATTTACTAAAATCCTTAATGAAATGCCTGTAAAAACCTGCATGACCAAGAAAAGATCGCACTTCCTGCACGCATGCGAGGTAAGGCAAAGAAGTAATCATATCTATCTTAGCCTTATCTATAGCTATGCCTTCCCTAAAGATGACATGCCTCAACACCACACCTTGTTTTACCATGAAATGGCATTTTCAAAATTCAGAACCAAGTTAGTGGAGATACATCTACTCGAAACTTTTCCAAACTATGGATGCATGCATCAAAAGAGAGACCAAAAGCTGTAAAATCATCCATAAAAACTTCCATGCATTTATCAATAAAATCACAGAAAATACTCACCATACACCTCTGGAAGGTGCCCAGAGCATTGCATAGCCCAAATGGCATGCGTCTGTATGCATATGTACCAAAAGGGCAAGTGAATGTGGTCTTCTCTTAGTCTTTTGGAGCAATAGGGATTTGGAAGTACCCAGAGTATCCAGCTAAGAAGCAGTAGTGTGACTATTCCACAAGCCTCTCCAATATTTTATCAATGAATGGCAATGGGAAGTGATCCTTCCTAACGGCTTGGTTCAGCCTATGGTAGTCAATACATTCTCTCTAAGTGTTTTGGACTCTTCTGGGTACCAACTCATTTTGTTCATTCTTAACCACAGTAATCCCAAATTTCTTGGGGATAACCTGGACAGGACTAACCCGTTGACTATCAAAAATAGGGTAGATTATCCCTGCAGCTAAAAGCTTCACCACCTCTTTCTTAACCACATCTAAGATTAAGGAGTTTAGATGTCTTTGGGATTGTCTCACTGGTCTTGCACCCTCGTCCAAGAAAATGCAATGTGTACAAACGGAGGGGCTTATACCAGTAATGTCTGCCAGTGTCTACCCAAGTGCCTTCTTGTGACCTCTCAGGACATGCAAAAGCTTGCTTTCTTCTTTTGCAGAGAGCTCACTGGTAATGATAACAGGTAGCTCAGTACCCTCCCCTAAGAAAGCATACTTAAGATGAGAAGGGAAGGACTTCAATTCGTCCTTTGCCACCTCGGGTGAGAGCTACAACGGTTGTTAACTGCTGCAGCAGTCAGCAGTGTTCTCTAATCCTGTAATTTCAGCATTTCCTACAAGAACAAGTGCACCATATCCAGGGGCAGATGAAAATAAAAAGGGGATAGTAGGTGTAGGTGATGTGTAGATGGGTGCATCTCCAAAAATTTCATCATTAATTAGTAAAGCATCCATCTCAACATATTCCTTGCACAAACTAACCATTCCCTCACAATTCGAGAATTTATACTCATGATCCAAAGAGTTATTCAGTACATCAAATGCTGAGTCAAAATATTCATCACAAACATCATCCAAAATGTTAATGGCAAAGATAGAGTGATCTTCAGGGGGGTATTTAATGGCATCACTAATGTTAAATCCACCTTCATATCCCCACATTCCAATGTGAGTGTACCCGCATACACATCAATCTTGGATTTAGTTATTTTCAGGAAAGGTCTACCAAGAATGAGCGTATGTTGGTTCACGTGTGTGTCATTTGCCATTTCAAGAACATAGAAATCTGCTGGGAAAATTAAATCATTTACTTTAACCAACACACCTTCCAGTAGTCCTTCTGGCCTTTGAATGGTTCTGTTGGCCAGCTGCACAATTATTCGTGTAGGCTTAAGCTCGCCAATGTGAACTAGATTGATTTGGGCATCACATTGATGGTTGCCTCCAGATCAGCTAAAGCATCCTTGAACTCGGAACTCCCAACAACATAAGCAATACTGAATAATCTAGGGACCTTGAATTTCTTTGGTAAACCAGGAGTGAGTAGTGAGGATACATTCACACCTAAATCCACTCCCTCATTTCCTTTCAACTTGTGTTTGTTTGTGCAGAGATCCTTCAGAAACTTAGCATATCTTGGAATTTGCTTGATTGCATCTAATAGTGATATGTTAACCTCTAATTTTTTGAATGTTTCAACCAATTCAGGATCATGAGACTTTATTCTCTGCGAAAAAGGCAATAGAGGAGAGGGATTTTTGCTCTTTTCAGCTTTTGGAAACCATTGCAGTAGTTGTTGAGCACTGTAGCGGTTAGCAGAAAGTTCATCTTCAGTGGTTGGTGGTGGACTACTCTCGGTTAACCGCTGCAGCAGTGATGGAGCGCTGCAGCGGTCATTAGAATCCTCTTCGAGCCTTTTTTTTCTGCTTGACTTCATATCCTACAGGCCTAGTTACCTCAGGAATTTTTGTGCCGGATCTGAGGGTAATTGCACTCATATTTCCCCTTGGATTTAGTACAGTTTGTGAAAGGTGCTGGGAAACTGGGCTTTGTTGACTTTGATTTTTTTTTTTCAATTGAGCCATCTCTTCTTTCAACTAGGCATTTTCCTTTCTTATCTTCTGCATTTGCTCCATCATTAATTTCATTATGTCAGTGATAGTGTGATCTGAGTCAGTTGATGGAGGAGGGACTTGTTGCCTTTGGTGAGGGGCTTGATATTTTTGTTGTGAAAATTGGCCCTTATGTTGAGAGTTGTTTCCCCACTTGAGATTAGGGTGATTTTTCTAGCCTGGGTTATATGCATTTCCAAATGGAAATTAGCCTGTTGGATTTTGCTTGAATTGAGGTCAACTCGGGAAGGGATTAGTTACTGTAACTTCTGCTAAGGACTTATCATGCAGTGTATGGCACATATCAGTGTAGTGCTTAGCAGAGGTACAAATGCCACAAACCATGGGAGCTACTGGTGTTGATACTTGATTAACCACCAATTACTTCATGAGGCTTGAGAGTTCCTGCAAAGTTTGGGTCAATATTGGATTTTCTGTTTGGCTCACCTCATGAAGAACTTTAGTGATGACTACACCTCTAGAACCAAATTGCTGAAAGTTTGCTGCCATGTTTTCAATGAGAGCTCTAGCTTCCTCTAATGTTTTGTCCAAAAGTGCTTTTCTACTTACAGCATCAATCATGTACTTATCAACAGGTACAAGTCCTTCATAAAAATAAGGAGCAGTTGTTCTGGAATCTGATGGTTTGGCCAACTTGCACATAGGAGCTTGAATTACTCCCAATATTCATAGAGTCTCATTGGACTGCCGAATTCTAGATATATCTTTTCTGATAGATGCCACTTCGAAAGCAGGAAAATACCTCTCAAGGAACAATTTCTTCATTCCAGTCCAATTGGTTTTAGCCCCATCAGGTAAATTAAAGAACCAATTTTCAGCAGCACCCTCTAGGGAGAAAGGAAATGCCCTTAGCTTCACATCATCCACTTCCACCCCATTGGGCCTCATACCAGAACATACCATGTGCAGTTTCTTTAGATGCTGATGAGGGTCTTGTCTAGAAAGCCCATGGAACTTAGGTAAAGCATGGACCATGTACCCTTTTAGCTTAAAGTCATTGTCAAGCCTAGGATATGTAATAGCCAAGGGCTGCTGGGTAAAGTCAAGAGCTGTGAGCTCCCTGAGTGTCCTATTTCAGTCTCCCATACTTTTTGTAGTACCTGAAACAATAAACAAAGGGTTAGATCGCCAGGAGCGTTCGTCTCGTTGACGTCTTGCCTGTTTAATCCGCCCAAAGTTCTTTCAATTTCAGGATCAAGAGGAGTTAAATTTTCAGCAGATAGGGAACGCCTCATACAAGGGAACAAGAAAGATAAAAACAAGATAAAATAAAATAAAAAAAGAAAAAAGAAAATAAATGAAAATAATAAAAAAATTGAAAATAAAAGAAAACAGTAAAAACAAAATTGAAAATAAAAATAGAAAAATAAACAACTAAGTTCTATTGCCTCCTCGGCAATGGCGCCAAAATTTGTTGCTAGCTATTGTGACTTACAACAAATTAAAAAATAGTTTTAGTACTAGTTTGTACCAAAAAAAATATAGCAAGGGGTACAACTTAGGTCGTCTCTCAAAGGAGGCCTTATTACTTAGTTGAGAATTGGGGGTTTTAAGGAATGAGATTACAGTAATTGACAATTAGAGATTAATAGTAATAGAGTAATGGCAATAGAAAAGAAGGCACTAGTGCAAGGTAACTTTAGGATTGAAATTAATTATCATTGACTACACATTCAATCCATTAGTGGCTTTAGTTATCATTAACTTGCAACTCTACTAATGATTAATCAATCCCTAGAATTTGACCAATGAAATTAACAATTAAATGAAATCTCAAATGAATTGAAAATTACAATCATCTAAGATACCAGTTAGTATAGCCTAACAGCTAATCGGAAGGTTAATTCCATTGTTCTCCTTTAAACATAATTTGATAAATGTATCTATTATGGCCAAAGGGTTTCCCTAAATAACAATCATCAATTTGGGTATTCCAATAAAAATTATAGCAATCACCATAACAATTATGAGAATGGAAACTGAAGAACAGTAGGAAAATTAACGCATTCAACATGAACAAAAAGTCTCAAAGTTATCCCAATCCATCCGGAGTTCCCTACACTAGCTGTGAAATCTACTCCTCTATTCTTGGATGATTATAATAAATGAATCTGAAAGAATACCTGGAAATAATAGCAATAATCCTTGCTATCATCCACAAGAACCAAGCAATCTACCAATAGAATCCCTAAAAGAGAGAAGATGAAGAAAAGAGAGAGAGCAGTAGAGAGAGAATAATAATGACTAAAACTCTACAGTCCAAAAACTAGGGTTAATTTTTGATCTGTTCCTATAAATACTGCTCTCAAAAGATGGGGTCAAAGTGGGACCCATTACACTCAAAAGATTATTTTCTGACCTATCGCACCACCGTGCAATGGCTATGGATCTTCTTGATTGTTGACCGCTGGTGGTCTCGAATAGGATTCTTGTAGGTCTTCACGCATGGTTTTCTGCTGACTGCTGTGGCGGTTACTCGAGTGGTGATCTTCAGGTTTCTTCTCCTTTCCCAGCCTTTGACTTCTTCAAGAGGGTTTCTGGCCTTTCTCTTTGAGAATTTCACATGATCCAGTGCTTTTATACATAAAAACCACACTAGGAGACAGGCTAAATGTAACAAGCTTCAATTTCTAAAAGTCAATGAAATAATCAATGATTTCCCAGTCAAATGAACAATGAGGAACAAGTTAGTAATCACTAATAATTTCGTCAATTAATCAATGAAACTTATTCAAAATACTAGAGTTTAGAAGTAAAACAAGAGACATAAATGCCCTTTATCAGTCACCTCCTCTCTCAACTAGGCATTTTCTCTTCTGATTTCCTGCATTTGCTCCATCATCATCTTTATCATCTCAGTCATTATAGGGTCTAAAGACGGAGGTGCAGGAAGAGCCAATTGCCTCTGACGAGGTGCTAAATATTTATGCTGTAAAGGTTGGCCCTATGGTTGAGAGTTAGTTCCCTATTTCAAATTGGGATGATTCTTCCAGTTAGAGTTATAAGTATTCCTAAATAGGAACTGGCCTGCCTGATTATGAGGTTGACTCTGGAAAGTGTTAGCTGTTACTATCTTAGTGGTTGCTTCATCTTATAGGGCTAGCCACATATCAGTGTGATGGTAATTTGAAGCACATATGCCACAGATCTTGGAAACCACTGGAGTTGCTACCTGGCTAGCCATTAGTTGCTACGTAAGGCCAAAAAGTTGCTATAAAGTATGGGTCAAAATTGGTTCTCTGGCTGGCTTACTCCATGAAGGCCTCTAGTAGTTGTGGCTACCCTAAAACTAAATTGCTGAAAATTAGCAGCTATATTCTCAATTAGAGCATAGGCCTCTACTAGAGTCTTATCTAGAAGTGCCCTTCCACTAGCAGCATGTATCATGCATCTGCCAGCAAGTACTAACCACTCATAAAAGTACTGAAGGAGGAGTTGCTCTGATGGTTAGGGCAGCTTGTATAGAAAAGCTTGAAATGCTCTCAATACTCATGAAGAGTCTCATCTAACTGGCGAATTCCAGATATCTCCTTTCTAATAGAAGCTACTCTAGAGGCAGGAAAATACCTCTCCAAGAAAAGCCTTTTCATCCCCATCCAACTATATACAATCCTGTCTGGCAAATTAAAGAATCAGTTTTCTGCAGCACCCTCTCGGGAGAAGAAGAATACTCTTTGTTTAACATCATCCACCTCCCCTCATTGGGTCTCATGCCAGAATATACCATGTACAGCTTCTTCAAGTGCTGGTGGGGGTCTTCTCTAGACAGCCCATGGAAATTAGGCAAAGCACCATATACTCTTTAAGGTCAATATCATTGTCTAGCCTAGGGTAAGTAATGGCCAAGGGCTAGTAAGTGAAATCAGGAGCAGTGAGCTCCCTCAGTGTCATGTTCCTATCTCCCATATCACCAGTATTTTCTTAAACACTGAACAAAGAATTAGAATGTTTAGATGGTTCCACTTGTTGACGCTTTACTTGTCTAATTTTTCTTTAAGTCCTCTCAATATCAGAATCAAGAAGTATCAAATTTCCAACAAACAGGGAACACCTCATACAAGGGAATAAGTTTTTAATTTTTTTTTTGCAGAATAAAATAAATAGCAGAAAATAAAAATACAATAAAAACTGGAATAAAATTAAAAAAATAACTAAGTTTTAATGCCTCTCCGGCAACGGCTCCAAAATTTGAATGGAAGTTGTTGCCTACCTCCTCAAATTAGAAATTATTTTAATGGTAAGTTGCACAAGAATATGTAGTAAAGGGCACAACTTACATTGTCTCTCAAGGAGGCTTCAATACTTAGTTGGGAAAATTGGAGGTTTGGAAGAATGAATTGTAGCAATTGAAAGTAAAAGATAATAGCAACAATGAAGAACACACTAGAGCAAGATATTCCTAGGGTTGAAAATCAATTATCATTGACCAAATATTAAACCCATTGATGGCTATTAGTAATAAATTATTGGCAATTCTGCTAGTGATTGATCAACCTCTAGAATTTGACCAATGCAATAACTAATAAACAAGATCTCAATTTCTTTAGAAATCACATTGATTTAATGAACCAATTTCTATAGCCTAACTGCCAATTGGAAAGGTAGTTCTAATTTTCTTCTTCAAACATAAACCAATAGATTTATCAATTCATGCCCAAAAGGTTTCCCTAAATGACAATCGCCAATTTAGTTATTCCAATAAAGATTATAGCAATCATTACAATAATTAAAGGAATAGAAACTGCAGAATATTAAGAAAACCAATGCATTCAATATAAAAAAAAGATCTCAAATGTCATTCCAATCTATCTAGAAATCCCTACACTAGTAAAGAAATCTACTCCTCTATCTCTGGAGGATTACAGTAATGAAGATAAAGGAACCTGAAAATAATAGCAACAATCCTTGCTACAATCTCCAAGATAAAGCACCTTTACAAATGGAATCCCTAAGAGAGAGAAGAATAGAGAAGGAGAAGAGAGAGATGTAGAGAGAGAATAATAGCAACTAAAGTGGCAACCTTAAAGTGAATCAAAAGCTAGGGTAAAAGTCTATAACAATGCCCTTAAATACTGCTCCCTAAAAATAGGCCAAAGTGAGCCCAAAAACAAATAAGTGAGCTGCAATACCGTTATTGCATGAGTGCTACTGTGCTCAGCAGTGAGCTATGATGATAAACGTCATTTTTCAGGTGTTGTTAAGCACTGCAGCACTTGAAATAATTGAAGCCCTTTGAATAAGCTTTCGAACGCCACCAAAATCACCTTAATTGGACATCTGTAACTCCAGATATTGCAAAAATACTAATTGCAGGTCAAGTTAGACAGTACCAGAATATCAACAACATTTAATCTTGCAACTCAATTTTCACTGAGATTCACTTAGAATTGAGTTTTGAGCTGGACATAAAAGTTTTAGACGACTTCTTGAGCTTTTCGAAACATCTTTATATGTCTCAATCTGATCCCTGTAGAGAAAGATACAGATTTTTCGTTACAGTAATTTTTTGTAAATGTTCTCAAATGAGCTCAAGAGTTCTTCTATTTAGCTCTCAAATTCTCCTAAATTGATCATTGCTACAAGCTGTATTCAAAGAGTTCCCAGCCTTGTTCTTGACATTTTGCACTCAATTCAAAGCTCCTGTGTACAAAAACTATACTCAAAGAGATGGTTTAAATGCAATAGGCTCTAATCCAATAATTATCCCAAAATCAATGCAAAAGCCATCAATTATATCAAAATCACACAATGAGGAATAAATCAAAATCCTAATTAATCATTTCAATAATTCAATAAAACTCATGCAAAAAGCTAAGGTTTGGAAGCAAGATAAATGGCATAAATGCCCCTTATCAGTTTTCATTATGTTTTTAGGGTGCCTTGCAAAAGGCCTTTAGGATGAGATTGTGCTTGAGCATAATTTATCAACTTCTGGCAGATGGCCAATTTGAGAAAACTATGTAGACTTTGAAGGATATGTTGAGAGCTTGTGCTCCTGATGAAAAAGGAAGTTAGGATAAGTATCTCCCTCTAGTTGAGTTCTCCTACAACAACAGTTTTTATGCTAGCATTGGAAGGGTCTCATCTGAGGCTCTTTGTGGAAGATAGTGTCAGTCTCCCCTATATTGGTATGAATCAAGTGAGAATAATGTGCTATGACCTCACCTTATGAGGCAAACTGCAGAAAAAATTAAGACGATTAGGAAGATGATCTAAACCACTTAGAGTTGCCAGAAAAGTTATGCCAACAAGAGAAAGAAACCTTTAAAGTTTCAAGAAGGTGAGCATTTGTTCCTCAATATCACTCCCACAACAAGGATAGGATGTGCTTATCTGATGGATTTACCTCCTAACCTCTTAAACCTTCATGATGTCTTCCATGTCTCCTGCTCACATAAATACTATTCTAATCAAAGTCATGTTCTCAAGTTCAAAGAAGTATAACTAAGCAATAACCTAACCTTTAACCTTCCTCAATCATGGATTGTCTATAAGGGTGTCAAGCAATTACACAATAAGGCAGCTCCCTTAATGAAAGTGGCATGCGGGAGAGGTAGTGTAGAGGAACTCACGTGGGAGTTAGAGACAGAGATGAGATGTCTTCACTTGAAGTTATTTATAGGTAATGAATTTCGAGGACAAAATACTTTTTAAGAATAGGAGAAGTGTGTAGGTTGAAAAGTGCATGAGAATAGGGGGTTGAATCATGCTTTCAATTTTCTAAAAACTTATAATACTATCAAGTATAAAATTGAAGTTCAGTGGAAATATAGTTAGTGAATACCAAAAAGTAACTTTCTAAACTAAAAATAAATAAGAAATTAATTAAGAACTATTTTCTCAGTAAAACCCTAATGATAAACACAAAGCAGAATATAAAAGAGGATTAGGGACAGGAAAGATACTGCACAATGAGTCTTATATTGGTTTGGCCAACCTACCTACATCCAGTTCTTAATAATCAGTTGAGTTCCACTAATCAATTCTCAACCCTGAGAAAGTCAAATAGTCTTCCTGTAGCCTTCTCAAGCTATCTCACATAACCAGTAGCATACTCTACTATCACTCTTAAGTAGTCTTTGACTGGCTCCTACAAACTAACTCACAATGATCACTACAAGATTAGGGTACAAGGATATTTATGGTTTGGTTCACTCCCACTAGCAAACACTTAAGTTTTCTTTGAATAATACAGTGTATGAACTGAAAACATGAATGTCTTCTTTCTAACAATTATTCCTAAGAAGAAAATGTTATCTAATAAGAACTTAGAAAGAAGATTTTTACATAATAAGAAACTAATTACAAGTAGTAGTAGCTTTACAGAAAATGAAGTAAAGTTCTTATGTTCTTTAGCGATTCAGCATAAAGTCTTGATAACAAGTCCTCTATTGTAAATATATGATCTCCTTTTATACTTGATCTCTCATTTATGACCATTGCCCTTGATCTGTTTTCCCAATGACACGTGTGATCTTCTTTTTGTGTCTTGGAAATGCAGTCTAGGAGAGTAGCTTGGCTTTGTCATAGTTGCTTTTGCAGTTGCAGAGACTCAAATAGATGTTTTTGAGTCCATCTTTAGAAACTACTTGTTGCTTTATGAATGAGGTTTCTGAACTTTTTCTTGTAGAAACTGGGACAATTAACAAAGTTAAAAAGTGAGATGTCTCTATTATTCCCTTTTTGGTTTGACTTAAATTTGAAATTTGAATTTCCCTCATATTCTATATAGTGTGCATCATTTAAGAGTAAACATGTTTTCTGAAGCATTGTATTAGTTTTTGAACATTACTTTAATCTTCAAAGCTTTAATCAGAGCTTCTTGCACATTATATCATCACAGTTGAAGATTGTAACCATAACTTTTTCAGAGGATAATGGATTTCTTCATTCTATATCAATTTCTGAAGGCAAAGGCTACTTTCTAAAGATTTAAAAGACTTATGCCTTTTTCTTGAAGGCTTTTCTTCGTGCATCAAACATATTGTCATCCATTTCAAGGATTATTTATCACTTCATTTAAGTTCTGAATCTCTTTGAATGAGATTAAACATATTTACATATGATGTCATGAAAATAAAAATTTGTTTAAGAGACTTGTATATTAATGAGAATAGTCCTGTTGATTGCTCAAGTAGCTTAAGAAAAAGATTAGTCCTTATACAAAATATTTTAACAAAACTGGTTTGTTGTTACTCAAAATCTAAGCAATAATGCTTTCTGAAGGGTTCTAGAGATAACAAAATGTAATGCCCCAATTTTCTGTTTTAATCTTGATTATCTGTTAATTAAGGATTAATCACCTTAATTAATTAAATAATGAGTAATTAATCATTCGTAGTTAAATTTAGCTTCTTGGTAATTCAAATGCATGAATATGTTACTTGTTGTGTTTAATTGTTTAAAAGTTAGGAATTATAGTATTTTGAAAATTTAGAACTCGCTACAATCCTAAATTTCAAATTTTCTTTTGAAATCCAAATTTTAAGGCACATCACCAAAATAAAACTTATTTGAATGAGTTATGTATGGAAATATTATTTAAATGTAGTCTTGGGTTTATTTAATTATTGTTTTTAGTGTTGCGTGTGAAATTAACTAACTACCCTCACGTACCCCTATAATATTACACTTACACCTCCTCTCTACTAACCCTAAAAGAAAAGAAACCCTAAACCTCACCTTTCGCCCTTTGTTCACTGACACACCATTTCCTCCTTATTCCCCTTCCCACTTCTAGGCTAAAAAAACACTAGCCAGCATCATCCATTCCTGTCTAACATCTAAACCCTAACTACACCACCCTTACACACATCCATTTGGGAAGCAAAGCTTATAATTCCCTTTATTGGAGCCAAAATTACATCTATGTTGGAGCAAGGAAAAGGAGATTGTGTCTTCTCTCAACTTCTTAAAAGCTCCAATAACTCCTATTTTCTTTAGTCTTCAAGTTATGGTCAGAGTTTTTGTTTCTGTTGTATGTTTTGTGAATTTTGGGTTGAATTTTCAAGCTTGGGTGTAAGGATTTGGGGTCTTCCTTGGTTGTTGTTTTTCTTTGCACAAAAAGTGTTCAAAGATGTGAGATTTGAAGAATTTGATATGTGAAGAGCATTTTAAAATGGTTGTTTCAAGTTTTAATTGGTTAGTTTTGTTTGAGATGTTTTCAAGAGGTACTAAGATTGAAGTGGGCTGGGTTTGAATGACCGTGGAAGGTTGAATCTATAGAAAAATTGACTTTTGAGCTGTATTAATTGATTAAAATGGATCTTTAATCGATTAATAGTTCCAGAAATAGCATCAAGTGCATTCTAAACATATGTTAACCAATTAATAGTAGTTGTTAACACAAGCAAAAATGGATCCTAATGGTATTTTAGCTTCTTTAATTTATTAAGGAAAGGTTGTATGTTATGGTTTTTTATGCTTATATGATGCATTTTGACTTGAGTTGATGCACTATTGAATCTAATTAATGAATTTGCTAAATGAGATCGGTCTTTTTCCCCAGCAATTGCTTTAGGCTCATTTATTTGCAAATTGGAATGTCAAATTTTTAGTAAGTGTGTGATTAGATGTTATGTGCATGGGGAGCGTTCCATAGATTATGTGACATTGTGTAACTAATTCTAATGCGAAGTGTAACATCTTTCTAAGCACAACATCATCCTTAAGTCATGACATCAGACTTGGGAGTTGCTACTTATAAATTAAGGGATCTCACCTAAGCAACTATAGCAAGTTTGATAGATTCATATCATAATTAATTAGCAAATCGATTAAGATATATAACAAAAATACAAAACATCTATTAATTACAAAGCCAAGTACAAAAGGAAGCTCTCCTATGAGCTTTAGAATATATCTGTTCTTTATTACATTTATAGACATATACATACAACTAAGTATGACATAACAAAAGTATCAACTACTAAACTGCTTCAATCAGATTCCTTTTGTGTAGCAGCCCCATAGTTCTCTAGATCAACCTAGGGACGACAGGGAAACACAAACACATAAGGGTGAGAATTATACAATTCTCAGTAGGATATTCCCCAAATACACCATCGCAATATCATCATCATCATTCCGGCCACTTCGGTTTATTAAAAAAAATGTGAGCATGTAATATATATATCAAAGGTTCATTTTAAAGTTAAAAAACCACACTTTCAAGGTGGATTGCTTTTAAAAATCAATCACTTAGTACACATATATCATAAAGCTCATAATCATAGTAAATAATATTAAACAAAATAATTCGATACGATAAAAAAAGAAATATGTATATATCAAATGTAGTGAAATGATCTTTAATTGCCCTTGATAAATCCAAGAGGATCTCATCTCTCTTTATTTATTCTCGACAAATCGAAAAGGATCTCATCCCTCTGTATTTGCCCTTAACAAGTGAAAAAGATCTCATCATTCTCTATTCACCCTCGACAAGTAGAAAAGGATCTCATATTTCTTTATTTGCCCTCGACAAGTCAAAGGGGATCTCATTTTCACTTATGGCTATGTAACTTAATTCAATGTATCATTCACTTTTCTTTTTCCAAATACATGCATAAAACACATATTAGGCATCTATTCACAATGTGATTTCAATCATGTCTCATGGACCAATCTTTAAAGTTAATAGCATATATTCATATACAATATACTTGACCCAAATATCATTATGTCACTAATATAATGCATTAGCACAAATACAGCACATGGACAGATTTCACACCTTTATAGTACAATTTAATTTGCATACCAAACAACCAATTCAAAGGCTACAAAAATTCTCAATGACACCTCAATGTGTCCATAAGGTTCTGTAAAAATTTCAGAACAAAAAGATCTCTCTAGCTATGCTAATAAAATCCTACAAATTTGGTGGTCAGAGGCCACCTAATCCCAGCTCAAAGTTAGAATCCTCAAATTTTATACCCTAGTAAATGAACACAAAAAATTCAAATAAAAATTACTGGTGAAACGTCAAGATGTCTCTAACTTCCTGTACAAATTCCAAAGGAAAATTCAATCGTTTGCTATAGTGACAAACTTAGCAAAATTTGTAGCATCAATTCTAGTAATTCAGTAGCAATAGCATCAGCCATGGTTCTTGATTTTTTTAAAAGCTATAAAAATCTTTAAAATGACCCAAGAAAAATCATGGAGTTGCCTTGATGTTAGCTTCAACATATAATTTTTCTAGCTCATAATCTACAAATACATCAGAAAATTCGTAACTTTTCCCTGCCTGTGACAAAATCGAGAATCCAGCAACCCAATTCAAAATCTCTTTAGGTAAAAATTATTTTTCCACAACACCACACCACTCCACCAAAGCAAATATATGTGTGTGTGTGTGTGTGTGTGTGTGTGTGTGTGTATGTAATCACATAATAGAACTAGAAAATATCAAATAAATCAGTAACCAAACTTTAGATAGCATATTTGAAAACAAAAAGGTTCAAGAGCCCTACCATGGTGGCTTTAGGGATTTTGGCTCTAAAGGATGATCCAAGAATACTTTTGCTCACTCCAAGGCTTCCAAACCAATACCAAACCCTCCATTAGGCAGCAAGAGATAAAGTATCAATGTGAAAAATGGTAAGGATTTGAAATTTCAACCAGTTAGTTTGGTAGATATTGATAAGTAGAATAAATTTAGTAAAGGAAGTTTATGGTTTTAGCAACTCTGGGATAGGGTTTTGATGGTTTGAAACAAGTTTCAAGCTCTTTGAAGGAAAAAAATGGAGGTCGACTAGCTTATTTCCTTGCTGGCTGAGAAATGTTTTGTGGAGTGATAAGGAAGATTGGTTTTATAATTATCTTGTATTAAAGTTTGGATATTATATAATATAAATGCATAATTCTTAAAGAAAGAAAGTAAATTGGATGGCTAGGATTTAATCTTATAATTCAAGATCAAATCTTAGCCTTCTACTTGTCTTGAATGAATATTCATTATCCATTTATAGTGATTAAACTATCTTTCGTGTTAGAAATCGCACACCAAAATTTTACAGAATAGATAAAATACCATACCCGGGTAATCAGTCATTGCCCCAAAACTAATTCCATGCATAAAATCTTTATTCCTAACTATTTCTAACCTTAACCCTATGTTTTCTCAGTTCCAGGCATTTCCTTGTCCCAAATCTAGAGTTTCAGCTGTCCTAATAGGCCTATGGGACTCACAAGGTTACTATTCACTTTTTTTTTTACATGTCTAGTAGGTCATCTTCATCGTTGCTAAAACTATTAAATTTTTGAAATTATGACTAATAAAGATCAAATTAATTTTTAAATAATTTTTAGGGTGTTACACGAAGTGCGGATCAAAGCGTTATTACGAGTTAGGATTATGTCTTATAGGCCTTAAAATGCAAATGAAAGTATCTTGAATGGAAATTTTAAGCTTTGTCATTGAAATACATAAAAGTTACGATTATGTCTCCTAATAATTTATGAGATTTGACATTATTTTGCATGGTTAGGATGTGGGAAAGTTAAGTAAAAGTTTAAGTTTTTTCCTCTCCAACCCTATTTAGATCTAGTGATAGCTAGTTAAGTTAAGCTAATCCTAAGCAATAGGTGATGTAGAGTATAAGTGACAGTTAAATCATTGAGGCGGTAATGTGGTTAGTCAAGACGGGTGGCAAGTTTAAAGAACAAGAGTTTAAGTAAATACAAGTGCTCAAGAATGTATCATGTCTTACTTCCTTATGTTTTCATGTATGTCTCATGCTGTATGTTTCAACATGTTACTAATGCTATATTTTCCATTTTATTATTTTTAATCAAGAGATTTTTCCAAGACTTAAAATACATGTCACTTCGGAATTCTAATTTGTGAACTAATTAAATGAACTAAAGTTTATTCACTTATTTCATAATTAAATCGAAGTGATTGGAAATGACAACAATGACATTTAAACTGATTTTATTTAACTGCTGACTTTCCTTTGGGTACTCATCCTGTTTTCTTTGTTTTATTTATATATTTATTTTTGTCATCTTCAAACCAACCTTTGGTCACTAATGCGGGAGCACTGTGACCTATCTTTGGTGATAGCGCATGCTAGGGGAATTAGTCATTTTACTATTACTCATCTTGTATCTTAACTACCTTGTCATGCAGACTATTTTATTTACATATCCTTTGGCTTGTGTTTGCTTTGAGATACTATTATTTTGAGGATTACTGTATTTGAGACTGGGCCTTAATATCGGCTCTTAATTAGGATTTATTTATGTTGCACTGTTTATTAGGATGTATGCTATACCTTATGTGGTTTGTATTAGGTGTGTTTGTCCTCCATGCATCTATGCCTGCTATGACATATTTGTACCTTAATCTATTATAATGTGATGACTTGTCATGATGAATGTTTATTATGTTCAAGACGTGTCCTTCTATGTGTTTACTATTATGGAAATGTAATTTCGCTCACAGGTTGTGCTGGTTTTAGTTATATGCTAACGTATGAGGCTCTTGCCCTTTTAAGTTTTTTCTTAAAAATTATGCTCTATTTTTCATTAAAAGTATTTTCAAGCAAACTAAACAAATGAAATCAAAATGTGGGAAATCTGATAATTGGCCAATTATAATGTTTGCATAAGAGGTTAATATTTGGGGTGTTACAAATTGGGTGGAAATTAGGGTTAGACTTACTCCCACATAATGTGTGTTAATTTGCATGTTATGATTCTCTCATTCCTCTCTAGTTAGTATGTGATGCAAGTTTATGATTATGATTTGTGTTGCATGCTATTTAGGTGTTTGTGTTTATATTTGTAGATATATGAGCATGGATGTGAATTTGGGAATTTGAGAGACTAGGAGTCCAATTAGGTCCTAGGTTTCATTTCTTTGAGTGGTAAAGGTCTGGGCTTAGGATGGTTTAACATCATAGCTATGCAATTTTATAATTTAATGCCAAAGATTGAATTGACATGTGTGCACTAGGAAACTTGAGCTAGGAATTTTTTATTTGGAAGCCTTTTTTATTTTACTTGTGTTTCATCAAATTCTTTGAAATTAAATTTCACAAACCCCCCATTTTACATAGCCTATTAGTTTACCAATATCATTGGGAGACGACCAAGTTGCATCACTATTTTATGTTTTTGTTGCAATTTGGTTTAAAATAAATTGTTAATTTGGTAAGTGTGAATTGTGACATTCGCATTCATCGACAGTTCAATTAAAAAAAAAAGGAATTGCATCTCTTGCAAGCTTTTATATGATTGGTTGAATGTGGCTAAAGTATGATATTCTTTTTAATGTAATGGTGTTATTTGTATATTCTTTATTTGAAAAAAGGAGACAAAATATTTCATAGACTAAGCATAAGCTCCCATCAAAGCAGTTTTTATTAATTTTTGCATTCAATGAATTAGTTCTTACGAATAAAAATTTGACATCATAGTCTTGCTTTTTTGGAAAGGTTGGATAATTTAGGGTCTATTTGATTTTAGTTTTCAATTTTTAGTTTTCAGTTTTCATTTTCAGTTTTTCAGTTTTCAGAATTTTGTGAAGAAAATACTGAAACTAGAATTTATAGCTTTTAGAATTTTCAGTATTTCCTTTACAAAATCTGAAAAACTAAAAAACTGAAAATGAAATTGAAAACTGAGAAACTCAAACCAAACAAGCCCTTATTATTTCATCATGTCTTTCCTTTAAATACTATGACATGGCTTATTAAGTAGTTAATGTCACATTATTATCCATATCTTATCATTCTAATCATTCTCATTAATAAAATGACGTTATTTATGTTTTATTCTAATGTAAAATAACACATTGTAGATTTAATTCTAACCCCATTAATTTCATTCACAAAATGCTAATTAGTCATTCAAACAAGAGATGGCAAAGCAAGTAATCAATCAGCCTTGCCCTAGCCTGCTTCACTAATGACCTGCCAACAATGGTAGATCTTGAAGAAATATTTTAGGGGGGCCAAGTACTTTAATACTTAAATTGATTGATGACAATCAAGAAATTAATTTTGATGCACTAAAGTTTGAAAGTATAGAAGAGTTTTAGGCTGTCATCTAATTATATCCTTCAATTTATAAAATTTTCAAGGTAGTGATTGTTGAGTCAAAGATTTTTATTGATATAGTAATATATAATTATATGTATGTAAAAAAAGTTTTACATTGACCATACATATAAACTAAATTTGACAATCAAATTAAAAGTAATTGTATATCACATATACAAATTTTAAAGCAAATGACTTATATAACAAATGCTAGTCTGTGTTTGCGTTAGTTGTGAGACAAAAATTATTTTAGTAATATCATGTTTGGATGTATTAACTCAAAAAAGTAATTGTAAAGTAGTGTATTTTGTTTAAATGTATGAAAATAATTGGTTTTGTATGTTAAAATCTAAAAGAATTAGTACTTATAATAATTTAAATCTTAAAAAATATGTTCCCCTATAAGTGAACGTTAGCTTTAAAATTAGGATTTTTTTTTAATAATTCATTCAAACTTTTTACCCAAACATATGAAATTATTTCAGACAAATTTATAAAAAAAAAACTATTTTCTGGCATTCTCGCACATCCACTTGACAAAATCAAAAAAATTAAAAGCATTAGTCATAATCATATCAAAGCTTAGAGTTAACAAATTCATTACTTGATCATTGAATATGCTATTCAACTTTTGTAATTATTTATCTTATATTGTAATAAAAATACAACCTAGTATGATGCTAATTGTAATTAACGTGACTTTTGATTTTTATTTTTTAAAGAAAAATAAGTTAATGAATTTTTAAGTTGGAAATATACATTCATATGTATAGGGTGGAGGGATGGCCTATTATCCGTTTTAAAATTCACCTGCTCGCCTAAACTGGGGCGAGGCATAACAACCTGCAAAAATTATTAAAGATTTACAAAATAAAAAATATTTATTTACACATGTTTAATGAATTTTTAAAAAATAAAAAAATTGATAAATTTTTCACTTAAATTTAACAATGAGATAATACTCATATAAACTTTAAAAAATTAAAGTTACATAATTTACAGTTTTACACATATATTAAACTACATTCCACAGATTATATCTTTAATATATTATAAGAAATGAGAAATTCTTGCAAAAATTAATCATAAATCCATAATAAGCTAATAAAAGCCCACAAATTAGCATTACAGTGTCCACAACTATAAAAGCACAATCAACCAAAAAAAAAAAAAAAGAGGACTCCAACATGTGGGCCAATCTGTCCCACTCCACCTCAATTCCCAGGTTAGACAAAGTGGTTAGATGAGTTGAAATTTTTTGATAGATTTAAGATTTTAACTTAATCCATAAAAATTATCAAATTAGACGGGTGAATCTAATGAATAAAGTTCATTGCCATCTCCAGCTTTAACACACCACTCACTCAATATGCTAATCATATTCATTGTGACCCCAATTTCACTCACAAATCTAAATCTTGTTTCTTCTAAAACTCTACGTAGCATTTGCTAAATATCCCATGCTAGAAAAATAAAAACATTGAGGACAAAAACGTATTCGAAGAAGGAAATAAAAACAAAAAAAAAATCAAAATTATCTGCATTTCAATACAATTTTTAAGATAATTTTCATCCCCTTAAGAATAAGGGATATTAAAGATATGTCTTTGGGGTACAAATTTAAAATATATTTTTTAAAAATATTCCTTTAAATATTTTGTACTCCATCTTTATTACCATTCTCAATTTTTAATTTTTCATCAAATTATAACACAATCTTCTTCTTCATCTTTTTATCAATTATTACTATATCTTGTACACACCACTATAAAATTAAGTTCGGTATCCAATATCATCTCCATCTTACTATCTCCTATCTTCATCCTTTTTGTCCTAGGATAGGGACATGTACCAAACTTAGGGATATGTCATACATAAATATTCACTCTATCCCACTTGGTCTCTAATTTGTTTGTCCAAGCACTTAGAGTATTGGTGGGAATGAGATTTACAATACGTTATTTTCTAACATGTTAAACGACATAATTTAGGAGTGACTAGGATAATATAGTAGAGAATATCGGCGTCACAAACTATTTAACAATTCAAATCATTGAATTTAACAAAGAAATTCAACAGAAGAATAATTGTGGGACATTTCAAAATGTCAAGGACTTACAATGTTGATTTTTCGAGATTAGTTTACCTTATACGAACATCGATCAAAATCAATTTTAGGATTTGCTCAATTTGATGATGGCAAAACTGTGTGTGGTGTGGGAGGTGGACGAGCCTGCAAGCTACCCACGAAGATGATACAGTCCATGGCATGTCTAGGTTGAGAGGCTCACGACGTGCAACGTGTCAAGACATTATGTGATCAACGCTGACTGGACTGGGTCTATATCTGTTAAGTCTTGATGGTCTGCTATGTCAATTCATGTATACGATCTTTCGTGTGAAAAAATAATTTATACAAAGTTTATTAACTTTTTGCCATAAACGGTATGGGGCTACGTCCCCGCTCTTACTTTAGAAGGAGTATTCTGTATTCTATTCTACATTGACTGAAAAGGAGTATTCTATTATCTACTTAAAAAAATTATATTTTGAAATAAAAAATTAGAAAGTTACAAATTTTTATTATTTTAGTGGTATTTAATTCATTTTATACTATTAATTTAGTTAGGACTATGGATACTCTTTTTTCTATCTATATATTTCCTCATATTTGGGTATAACTTTAATGTTTCAAATCATCCTCACCTAAATGAATTCATTTTTTTTTCTTTGGTAGAGACCTAAATGGATTCATTTTGTTCTATTAAAAGTAGATTTTAACTATGTATAGTACTATTTATCTATTCACACTCTTATCTAATATTAATTACTTTTACCTTTATTTTCTTAAAACTCGTCCTGCTAACTCCAACCATCATTGTATTTCAAAGTATAAGCAAAATCATGTATGCATGAGACATGCTTTTTTTTTTTCGGTCACAGCACGAGACATGCTTTAATTTAGTTAAGCATAAAAAAAATTAACTTTTTAATTATTTATTATGTTAACTAAATTTTTCTAATGACATATAAACTCTTATGATGAAATTATAATTGAATTAACTTGAATGTTTTAAAGTTCAATCTTCGATTGGTTTTTTATTTTTATTTTTTCTTACATATGACTTTTGTAGTGTATATATACTAATATATGTTATGTTTTGAAAAATTTACCACCATTTGAGTTTCTTAGAAATCGCCAAGGGCGAGTTTATTTTTGCAGCAATGATTTTACCTCAAAAATAACATAATAATAATAATAATAATAAAAGGCCAATAGTGATTTTTTTAAAAAAAGTATAATAATAAATTTAAATTAAAATTGCCAATAACGAATTTATCTATACACTATACCTATACAAATTCCCTCATAATCCCTTATTCTAATATAAAACTTATCCAAATATTATATATAAAATAATTTACTCCAATTGTCATCCCCGTTTATTTTGTACCTTATCAAATATAATAAATATTCAATTTTTTCAGACATTCATATGTCCTATATTATATAAATGCCTTTCTGGAATTAAATATGGATAATAATATTTCACTTACAAATTTGTCTACTTTACTAATTTTTATATCAATTTTGATGTATTATTAATATAAAAAAGTATATTATTATTTAATCATATATTTCTATTTATAAATTTTTAAAAATAATAGATACTTAAGTTGAATACTTTGTGATATAATCATATATAATTGAATTCTTTCCTTGAAAATAGAGTAGCTTTAAAATTTATAACTAACACTTCTCTTATTAAATGAGTCAATAATATGTGAAGAGATTAAAAAAATACATAATTATATATTTATGAACAATTTTTTTTTAATTTCGATAGTGCATCATTTTTTTCTTTAATCATTCGAATTGCAAAGAAATTACTACTTTGCATCCAAACCACAATCTTTGTCTCTCGCGTAAGGTACGGGGCAAAGTTGGCGGCGGATGTAACATTAGCTTTTGAGGCGTAGTCTGGTCACCACCACAAGGATTGATAGAGAGATAGGTAATTTCATGACAGTGAGAGAGAAAAAGACATCTTGACAAAATTATGAAGAACACATATTTTTGGTCTTGCTTTCATTTTGAAATCGTGAAGAACACATCGATTTTGTTGCTAACTTTTTAATGAAAAAATTAATTCATAAAGAATTCTAACAATGCCTACAAACCGAAAAAAAAATATCAGATTTAAATTAAATAAAAAATATATATATTTTACATTCTGAAAAAATCTATGATTTGTGGTTCTGAATTTTATCTAAAGATTATTGATGTTTAAACATATTTCACATACAATAATAACACAAAAAGAGTTGTAATTAATTTAAAAAAATATATTAAGTCAATTTTTAAAATAAATTTGAGCATCTTTATCATCTATAAAATCATTATCATAATAATACTCACAAGAAAAATTCAAAATAATTTAGAAGATTATCTTTATCCAAAAAAAAGAAAAAACATAAGATGACTATAAAAACACATCTACAATGAAAATAACTAAAATAAAACAAAGTAAACATAAAATCCCAAACAACAATAAAAAAGAAAATATTTATATTATTATTATTATTATTATTATTATTATTATTATTATTATTATTATTATTATTATGTAATGAAAATTCAGATGTGGGTAAGTGTCGTTATTCCACTAGAAGTCGGGCAAGACCACCAACTTCTTTGAAGATTTGTGGAAGAGATTATACATCGTTTTATTAACTGGATAATATTTGCATGAGGAAAAAATTCTAAAATAAGAGCGAAAAAATTAGGGGCCACTTAATTTTTATCAAAGAATAAAAATAAAACATATATATTAAATATGCGTTACGACTGAAAGTTCAAAAAAATATTTAAGTCAAAAGATTAAACTTAATTATTGGAAAGGAAGGCTTCGCAACTGCGGAACTATGTTAAGTGTTCACATTTTTTTAATATAAATATGGTATTCACTTGAAAAAAATTATATATATATATATATATATGGTATTACATAATTTTTCAAAGGGAAAAGAATTTGAATTTCAAGTTATACACTCTTAATTTGATACTTTTAATTTTTAGAGTTAAAAGATTTAAAAAAATTAATGTGAAAATGATAAAAAAGTGAGACTCATTCCTTTTAATTATGTAAGTGTTAATTGGTGTCTTTAAAACAGTGTATAAATTTCAAAAAAAAAACAAGTGTAAATACTTGAAAAAAAAAGATTTTAAATAACAAAACCCCTTTTTAAGTGCTAACATTATCAAAGGTCCAGTCAAGATGGCTTTCTCACGTATTCTCCTGGAATTTGCTAATCCAGTCCCTCTTCGTTTCCTTCTACGTTGTCCTTTCTACCTGAGCCGGCCACATTGAAAACACCAATATTATGGCAGTTGTAAGGCAGCGGATTTATACACAATTCTATGAATTTTCACAGTTAATGTCCCAATCATACGAAAAAGGACAAATTACACATACTTTTGATGAGATTAATTTTGTAAAATTCAATCCGACTCCCTTACCTATAATAACCTCCTAAGTGCTAACAACTAAACAAACGAATTTAAATTTACATTTTCCAAATTACTCTTTCTCTTATTCACACTCTCCTCTTCTCTCCCTCCCCTTCCTAAATCAGAGCTCGCTCATTCCCTTGGTCCAACAACTTTCTAAATCGCGCAACTTTAACAGCTTTTTCTTCAAGGGCTAGTCGGCACAATAAAGCTTGTTCGGTATCTCATCCTCTAACGAAACTTTCGATGGAGTTTGGAAACAATTTTAATGCCCAAACCTTTCCACATTCTACTAGTAAGAGAATAGGATACACAAAAAGTTTATAAAACAACCGTAAATAATTAGAAGCAAGCTAGATGCTTTCCAAAACCTTCCATTCCCAGACAACCAACTGTACAATAGATCACTCCTACTCTTAGAAATTGAGCAATCCAAACAATCAAAGGCTCTATTTATAAACCAACACTCTTGCAAAACTTACAATTCTCAATATGGGACTTTGGGTTAGATTCCAACAATATGGAGTTGGGAGAATAATCATATTGGCACAAGGAAGATTATATATCACTAACAAAATAGTCCAAAAATAATTATATTCGTCCCTAACAATCGAAAGATCCATTTTGTTTGTGACAAATTAACCTAAATATAAATTGATCTCGCTTTCTATTAATATAAGTGATTTTTTCAAAGGTTATTTTATTAATGATTTGATCTCTTGGCAGCTAAAGTGGCTATTCTACTATGCCACTATGCCAACTCGGTATAAAATATGATAAGTAATCACTTTCGGAAACAAAAATCGAGGCCAGTTGACATTTCGAAAGATTTGTCAAATGGATAAATCCGTGAGGGGTCATACATGAATATAATTTCTTTTAAGGACTATTTTGCCAGTGACATGATCTTCCGAATGGTAAATTGGTGGTTCTCCCTATAGAGTTTCTTATTTACGTGATCTTTTAAGTAGTAGATGTGAAAGTTAGCTATATTTAATATGATAGTACATTATTAAATATTGCGTATTTGTACATCAAATATATCTATGCGTATTAAGTGATAGACACAAATCTAGGTTGTATAACTATATATAGATGATCAAGATTAAAAATTAATGAATGACCACATAACCAATTAAAAAAGTCACATGATTTTATATTTTAATCTTAACCATTCATATTCGATCCAATGGTCAAGATCTACTTCTCACACTCTCACACAATTAACCATTTTTCTTTCACCTGATCATCTCATTATTCAAGATATATTTTCAAGCAATTTCTATGCATGAAAGCTATTCAATTAAAGCAGATCGACATTAGACAATCTACTTGGAGAAAAGAAAAAGTAAAATTATTGATCAAGGAAGAACGTAACTTCATCTTGATTAAGCAAGCCAAAACGAAGTAATTATCTAACCCATACCACCTTATTTAATTTTATGGTTTAATTACTTTGGAGGTCCTTATAGTTCTAGTCAATTTTTAATCAAGTCCATATTGTTTAAAAATGTATAATCAAGTTCTTATACTTTACCAAAATTTTCAATAAAATCTCTATAGTTTAACAATTTGTGATCAAGTCCCCATACTATACAAAATTTTTCAATTAAGTCCTTATAACTTAAAAATATTGTGATCAAGTCCCTATGTTTTGTGTAGTATAGGGACTTGATTGAAATTTTTGTGCAATATATTTGATTGAAAATTTTTGTACAATATAGAGACTTAATTATAAATTTTTTAAACTATAGGAATCATATTGTAAAAGTTTATACAATATAAGGACTTAATTACAAACTTTTATATTACAAGGGCTGATTAAAAATTGAGTAAAACTATATGAACCTCTAAAGTAATTAAACTTAAGTTTATTTGCATAAGTGCATATATTACTATTCCAGATCCATTTTTTTTAATCAATTTGAAGATTGTGATTAAGGCAAATTAATTACAATATGGTGGCAAAAGAGGAAAAAGATCCTAGCATAAGGCTTCCAAGGATATGGGTGCATGGGATGATGCCCCATGATGTGATAAACTTGGCTGGCTAATGTTAAGGCCTTGCAAACTACTTCCTTATGTGGCCTAGTAGGCTTTTAGGCCTTATAATTCCCAGCAGGGGGCTTATAGCCCTACTTGAGGCAGCCTTAAGATGTGGTGGGGAAGCTTACCTTTCTCCAGATAAAGGATACCCTGACAAAGAGAAGAGAGAGAGATGACCCTTTAAAGAAGAACCTATTCCCAGTAACAAACCCAACCCTAGTCCACATGGTAGTCATAGGACATCCTAAATATAGCAACATCTCCAATTAAAGCCCCTTCGGAGCTCTCCATGGTCCATATCTCAAAATCCCACTTTTGTCATCATATGAGAGCTAGTACACCTTTATGTCCCATAAATAGTATATTAAGCCTAGCACTACCCACTATATAGGAAAGCCATCCCATTGACAACTAGCATGGAAGAGGGAGTCTCATGCTTGATCCTAAAGAAATAGGAACGGGTACCATAGATATAAGGGCCCCCCTTTCCCACACAACAATAGGATGAAACACATGATCATCACCCCTCAAGGTCAACCCTTACATGAACACAAAACCAGACCCTCTTACAAAGTGACACCCATACACAGAGAAGGCATGCAAAAGGTATGCCCCATTCTAAAAATCAAGAGAGAATACGAGGGAGCAAACCATAGAGAAAAGAACAAAGCCAACGTCCATACATCTCTTCAAGTTGGCAAGGTCTATTCTCTATCAAGGCCACTTAATAGAGTTGTTCTCACTTTCTGCCATTTTTCAGTATTTCTCATAAGCTTACGAATCTAGGGATTAAAGCCTATTTAATATCTTTAATCCCTTCTCCAAAATCTGATCTGAAACAATTACAATATGACGTATTTAATTAAAAGGCAAGTAATTAAGATGATAATTGATTTCAAGATATATTTTCAAGTAATTTCTTTGCACGAAAGTTATTCAACTGAAGCGCATCAACGTTGAGGGGTGCCCATTGGGCTAGGTCAATCCCCGAACCCATATGTTTGTAAAAAATAGCCTAGCCCACAAAATACAGGTTTGGTTGGGTTGAAAAATCTCTAACCTTGGGTTGTGATGAAAAATCTCTGACCTTGGGTTGGGTTTTCGGTTTGAAAATTTTCAATTCACATAACTCAAGTCAGCCAATACTTATTTTGAGTGGTCTTAAACTTCTATGCAACAAGTGTAATATAACAGATTTTTCTTGTTGTTGGGTTTAAATAATTATTTTCATTAAAGAGTCATTTGTACTACTTTCATACAATAATTTAAGCAATTCCATGTGTTAGTAAAGATAGACCATTTATTTGCAACATCTATTTAATGCTGACATGGAAAACCATGACAACACTAAAATCATGTGCTGGAAGAACATAATATTATTTTTGTTAAATATTATTAAATGATAAATTAACTTTGTAATACAATGTATTAATAAAAATATAACAATCTCCTATATATTTCAAATTAATATTATGTTAAAATAGATCCTATGAGCGTAAGAATTCAGCGCATAAGTACTAGTGTATTTTAGACTATGAACTAGTACATAGAGCAAATGAAATATGAACCATAAGAATGTCGATGATGTTAGAACCTCTATGAACCTTCATCCTACACATGACTCAGTAATCTCATTACTCCCATTTCATCTTATCCAGAGTTGTTCAATATGATGCGGTGCATTTTGGGCTTGCACTGTCACTTGGATTTCATGAGTGGCTCTAGAAAGTTTGCCTAGGCTCCCATAGAAGCTGTATCACCTTAACCACTCATATAGGCAAATTTATCAAGCGTACATTACGTACAGTCAAGTACACAATTCTTTCACGACCTTTGGATTTGTTAAGAGTATGAACTCAACCTCTATTGTAATAGTCGCATACTATCCTCCATATATTTGTACACCATAGGGATGAACTACATTGCATAGTGTCTCTTGATTGACAATTGATTTGTTTTACACATATGAACCTAACCTTTGAGGAATTCAAATTTAGGTTAGGTTATTATCACTCTTAATCTCTGAATTGGGCTTAGGCTCCAATCATCTTTGGCCTTACATAATTTATGGAAATGATTCCATCCTTTAGCAGCTGCTTCACATGATTATGAGTTATATGTATATGCATGTCTCTATTTTCCATCATAAACTTTGTTATTTACTCTTGCTATTGCCATTTGGCAATCACAATGAATAGATATGGAAGACTATAGTTTCTTCAATAAAGGAATATCTGCCAAGAGACTTATTCATGACCCATCTTTAAACATCGACATGTCAAGATAAACTCAACCTCCACAATGGATCTAGCTATATAGATCTACCTGGATGATTTCCATGAAACAACACTGTCACCATGGGTAAAATATATCCACAGCTTGTAAATTTGGTCTTATCAAGTCAACGATCAAGTTAGCACCAGGGTGCTCTTCAAGTACATTTAGATATCCCTCATAACATAGACTGAGCTATATGATATCGCAAAGGTATCTTATAACTCTACAAATTGTCATCCAATGATCCTTATTAGAATTATGTATTTATTTATGCACTCAATCTATTCACAATATAAGCAATATCAAGCCTTGAGAAATTCATCAAGTATATAAGATTTCCATTCATTTAAGCATATTGAATTTGAGATGCAACACTTCCATTATTCTTTTTCAAATGCAAACTATCATCATAGGGAGTACTCAAAAGTTTTGGTAAACAAAAACAAAATCGAAGTAAACTACACTGCCAGGTCCTTCTCCAAGAAAGCTTGAGTTTGCCTGTAAGAGTAAGCCACTGTAGAAACTCAGTGCCGCCATTAGCACCATATCTTGCCAAAAAACAGCACACATATTTGTTGTCCTCTGGACTAAGTTGAATTGCACTACCTAATTTCGTAACACCAAAGCTCAGATTTGTATCAAAAGATCCAAACTAAGATGTTGAAAGTGAATACTACTCAAGCTAATGGCATTAAAGGCTTCCAAGCAACCTATTTCACAAACCACATGCTGAAAAGGACCATTCTAGGCCATACACTGGCCTTAAAGAATCGTCACCAATTAAGCATGAAGCACATTCATAAATTTAACATTCCCAGATCGGGAACCTAACAAGGCAGTAGGACTATCACAAAGAATACATCCAAATCCTGCTAAGCCTTTTCCCTAAAGAACACTCACATCAGCATTTACCTTAACAAAATGATGCAACGGCGGCTGCCATCCCTTGGAAACAGTGAGTAAGCCAGTGGACTAGTTGCACCTCCTACCAAAATGCTCAAGCTCTAAATCCATTACCTAAGCCTTATAAGTATATATTTCTTTACATATTTTGTACCTTGTTCTTAGTGTCCTAGCTCTGTTTTATGCTTAATTGTATGCATTTGCACTTTAATAAGAATTTTCAACATAATTATACTTCTGACACTATTTTTGTATTTTATGCTTAACTGGAGTTAAAGATCTCTAAAACTTGTGCTCTTTGGCTTGTAAGAAATCTAAGAGGATTATCTACAACTTTCATGAGGAACTCAAAAGTCAAATTAGAATTCTAGCTAGTCAAAATAAGCACATAAATTGAAACTGAGGTGCTAAATTTTCAAATTAGGCATGCTTCAATAAACAAAGCATATATCTCTATCCGAAGTCCAAATAAGACAAATAAAGTGTCCACTTTGAAGAGAAGAAACTTTCAAGAAGACACTAAGAGTTAATGCGGTCATATCAAGGGGTCAAAACTTGAGAAAATTTGCTACAGCAAGCCAAGGTCACTATAGCAACCCCTAGTGCTGTTGTATCATAGTCACCACCATCCCCTCCACTATACACATATCCATCTCATGACTCATACACATAACCATAACCACCACCACCACTTACTCTACTAGCCTTTTTCTTGACCTTAGCATAGATGAAAACAATTCTAATGTGATTAGAGAGGTTGCTGAGGTATTAATTGATGAAAACGTTGATATGGAGATTAGACAGGTGGAGTCATCATCAAACATATGGTTTGGAGCAGCTTGTTGAGGTTTGACAGGAGAAGTTAGCTAGGGCACTAGTAGGAGAGTCGAATAAAGAATCCAATACAGAGGTTATCTTCGAGTAGCCACCACTTGGTTCAACTAAGAGGATGGAGGTTAATCACTCTAGTGCAATTGAGGAGGCATATGAGGAGTTCCCTATGCAATTTGATTATGCCTTAGAGCCCTTGGTTGAGACAACTAAGGAAACTCCATTCCCTGTAGTTTCTATGGACATGGAGAAGACTGTAAAACATAGGCTGTGGGCCCCTTGAGTGATCTATGCCCCCTATTTCCTGGCATAGATCTAGATGATGAGGAGATATTTGTATGCCATACCAATTATGGTGGTTATACATGCTCGGTTACTAGGAGATTGAAGCTAGCATTCATGGGAAGCCTATCACTATCAACATTGATGATGAGTTTAGTATGCTAGAAGGAACACCTCTAGTGCTAGACACCAGTGAGACCGCTTTTGTTGATATGAGTTTAGATTTCTCTCCACCTACAATTGAGCCAAAGATAGATGGTTAGGACCTATCACATGTTCCCATACTCAAACTGTGAGTATCTCAGCCTCTTGGACTTATGTAAGGTGCCTGTATAAGGCCAAATTCACATTCCTTGGGGACTATATAGGAAAATAGCAAGAGATTGGAAGCCTTCTTTTGGAAGCACACATCCCTTTCTAATAAGAGTGACTTGTTAATAGGATGTTCAGATTGGGAGGAGCTTCAAAGCTCCAAGGACTACGTTGCAAAATTCACCATTGTGGTTTAGAAAGCTAAATGGGTTCAAGGCCCATGAAGTAGTGTACATAATATGGGATCTTAGTATGTCAAATATGCAAACCTTGGTGGAAATTTTTGGACCAGTTCAAGCATAAGCTGCCATGATGGAGCTCCTGCCTCCTTTTCCTTTTTGTTTCTACATTCACTTTTTAATAAAACATGCTTAGTATAGTTTTCACAAGCTATTAGTCTTAGGTTGTTAGTTGCTATTTAATAGTGTTGGTTGCATTTCCTTTTATGCTATTGAGGATTACATGCTTGGGTTTTATCATCTTTGACATTTTTCTTGACTTGCCTTGACTATAAAATATGCTTTGTGCAATGCATGCATGGTAATTTGTTGTTCATTGCTTGGATTGCATATGGACATAACCCTTGGTTGAGCTTTTAAGCCCTTTCATTGATGGATATATTGCATGCCATTATTGCTTTTTCTGTGTAATCCCTCCTTGGTTATACATTCTAGAACTTGCCTTTTGTCTTGGTTGAAGCTTTGTCATTGTCATGTTACATGTATTAAGATGATAAAGGCATTTTTCTTTTTTTTTAGCTACTTGATCACATGGCCAAACTTCCATATTGCCCTTGCTTGCACCCAATTTGAGCCTTAATGAGCACTCTTTTGTTTTAGCACACTATAAGCCTAAGCAAAAAAGATAAAATTACCTAACCTCTAGTCTTAGGAGAGCATTTGTTCATCTTTCATATATGCTTAAGCATAAGTATGGGGATATACAAAAGGACATGCATTTTTTTAAGGGTGGGGATAAATCGTATTGTAAAAGGAAGCCCTAAAAGGAAAGTATGGCAATATAGGTGCATAAATATGCATGAAAATCTTTTGAAAAAAAAAGAAATCAAAAGAATAAAAAATTGAAAAAAAACCAGAAAATTTTGAGAAAAGAAAGCTTTTGTGACTAAAAAGTTGTCGGGAATTGGTTAAGTTGTTGGAAATGAGGCTTGTTTGTGCATGTTTTGTTTAGAAATTGCACTTCTTGTATTTCTACTCTTCTATATATACATTTGCTTTCTTAGCTTTAGATTTAACTTTGTTTGGCCTTTTTGATATTTCCTACCCCCCATCCAAGCCCTATCAAAACATTGGATAAGCCTTCTTGATTTGCAGATGCATGTGCATAACTAGTATAGAGTGAGATGACTTGCAAGCCTATGTAATGCATTTCCATTTGAGAGGTTTTGAGTGTCAAGATCTAAGCCAAAACACTTGGAGAGACTTGAGTAGTAAACACTAGCCTTGTGAGGTCCTATGTGCTTGATACTCGCATGTTTGAGTGAATTTTGTCTTGCATGTCATCTTTTTACTTTAGTCTTGCATGTTGGGAATTTGGTGCTTGATGGTGTGTTTTTAGCCTTTATGCTTCTTTCCTCATAATTCATTGGAATTGAAATTTTAGTTGTTTTCTTTGTTTTGTATCAAGTTTAGGATTTGTAGGATATTAGTAATTAGCTTGGGGATAGGCTGATTGTTTGACCCCTTGACTTTTACTTAATTGTTAGTCTTGCATGAGGACATGTAAGAAGCGAAGTATGGGAGAGTAATAAGTATGTATTTATATACACATTTTGTACCCTATTCTTAGTGTCTCGGCTCTCTTTAATACTTAATTGTATGCATTTGTATTATGTGTGAGTTTGGATATTTATTTGAGCATTAATGAGAATTTTCTACATAATTGTGTGTTTAGCATTGTTCTGTATTTTGCACTTAACTGGAGTTGTAGACCTCTAACACTTATGTTCTTTGGCTTATAGGAAAGCTAAGAGTATTATCTACAATTTCATGTGGAGCTCAAATATTGGATTAGAAATCTATTTGGTCAAAATAAGCCTGAAGTCAAAATCGAGATGCTGAATTTTCAAATTGGATATGCTTCAATAATTAGGGCATATCTATCTCATATTAAGTTCACATTAAGCAAAAAAAGGTATCTATTTTGAAGAAAATAAAAATATCTGCAAATTTCACAAAGATATCAAGAGCTAATTCAATCATTTCAGGGGTTAAAACTTGAGAAAACTTGCTGTAGTGTGCTAGGATCACTGCAGCGACCCCTGGTGCTGTCATTCCCAATTTTTGGTTCAGTCACTATAGTGAGCTCCCAAAGATCTATGACATTTCTATACGTATTTTAATTAGTTTTTGGGTCTTCAAATGGTCCCCAAGCCCTTAGAATAAAAGGACATGACCCCTTAGCTCAAATTAGGATAAGTTAGGCTTAGTTTTATGATTTTTCCTCTCTTCTTCTCCTTCTTCTTCCCCACCTCTTCTCCTCCACTTCACCCATTCTCTTCTCTTATCATCTCTTCTTCTCTCTTAGTTTGGTTTACTTGTCTATTTAACTAGTTGTAACCTCCATTAATGGAGGAATAGTCTTGTAGTTAGCATTAAAGATTTTCTATGGCTTAACAGTTTGTCTTAAGACATTACCCAACTCAATCAATATATAGTTTAGTTTCTTTATTTACTATTTTCTTTACATTTCTTCCATCAATTGTATATTTTCATTTATTGATTAATGAATTATGATTTGTGGGTGCATGAGTGTGCTAATCTTAGTTTTGGAACTTGATTATATGATTATGAACTAGGTTCCTTAATTGAGTGAGCTTGATGATATCTCCTTGAACATGATTGTGGGATGGATTTTATGGTTGGGCATATGACTGGAATAAACCTTGATTGTGTATGCTAATTCATGATTGTGGATTGAATGCATAATTAGAAAGTTAATTGAGCATAAATTGTTCAATCGATTGATGAATGCTTGGTTGAAACAGGAAATTAAGATTAATTCTTGATTGAGAATTAAGCTTGCCAGTGATGTTTGAGTTGGCATGCATGATTTTGATTTTTGAGATCCTCATAATTCAAGTGTGTATGTTACCTAATACTTAGTTAATTGCATGATTATATGACTGGAGAAGTTAATTTGTTAAGTTGGTTATTTGATTAAACAATTAACATGATACTACGTGTTTGATAAATTATGTGTTCCTAGGATAATTAAATCCTAGCCTATGAAATCCTTATACTAGTGCCTTTATTATATTTAGATTCTTGCTCATTTAATTTTTATTGAATGCTATTTCAAACTGCCCAATTTTGAATAGTCTATTAGTTATTAATATCGTTAGGAGAGGACCTGAGTTGGCTCCACTTTACTATGCACTTCTATTGCCACTTGATTTTTATAAATTTCTATTTTGTTAGAGCTAGAGTCATGACATTCTAATCCCTACCAAAGCCCATCTAGCCATCACTAGGGGATTCTACACGTTATCTACAAAAACTTCATTATTGCAGGTTTGCCAAATCCGCCATAAACCTACTAGAAAGGAAAGGCAATGTTCACTCCATATGCCATGTAAAATCCAACTGTGGGTGTTTGCCACTATAAAGCCAAGACTCCATGTGAGACTTAAATAGGACCATACATTCCGAGCTTTTAGGCATTCTTGAAGACAATGGTTAATGGTCTCCTCCTCCCTATACCGACTATAAGAAGTAGTTAAACTTGCACCCTTGCAAAATCTCAATTGATTTGTGAGAAAAGAGTCATGCCAAATAAGCCATAAGAAAATCTTCACTTTCTCAGGAATTTGAAGCTTCTACAACCAGGCCTATCAAGAATTAGTGTCCTACTAGTACTTTTGATGCAATAACAAAAAACAACTATTCATTATTGTGTAAACACCGCTATTGGAATCCCAGATCCATCCGACTTGCGTTCTTGTATTATTATCAAGGTTATACAATAATATTTCCTCTTCTAAATGGACTAGGATAATGGTACAAAGTCTATTAAAATTCCAAGCAGCCTCTTTTCAAAGATCTTCTAACTTGAGGTAGGAATCAGAAACATGGACAAAGTCTATAAGATCACATGGCCACCTTGAATGAAGCCAGCAATCATACCAAAGAGATTGCTCTTTTGGCTCAATACCATGGTTAAAATCTCCACGTAGAATCTCATCAACGTGCATGATATTGTGCTAAATGAGAAACATTCTATGCATATTAACTCCATTTCTAGAAAAAAGTATTCAAGCCTATTAAATACTTGTTCCTTAGCAGTTGAACCCACAAACAATCACCATGATGAATAATTTTCCACTCTAGCTTGCCAAAAAGAAAATCATTTGTGCACTTAAAATCATGAATCTCCAAGCCCCCAAAATTCTTGGGAGTGACCAATGTTTTCAGTTTACTAGGTGGAGACTACGAATATCAAACCTGCTATCCCAAACAAATTGTTGAACATTACGATCAATCTTCTGACAAACATAGGAAGGAAAATACATAAATTGCATCCGACAAACCAAGATGGAGTTAAACACCAATTTGGCCAAGCAAATCCCCTCCATCCTATTAAGCATCCTACCTTTCCAGGAAGATAGCTTGTTATCAACCTTCTCCAAAATTGTCTAAAACATTGTTCTCGTCACCTGACCTTGCACCAGTGGAATGCCCAAGTAACGCGCCAAGTCAATGGTGAAACTAATAGATAACAAGCCTGTAAAGAGAAAGATCCCTATTTGAGAAACATTTCGAGAAAACAATGCTATGAATTTCAAAAAAATTCACCTTAATACGCAACGGCTTACAGAAAGCATCAAGAACTTCCAAAACAAGTCGAATCTGAGATTTCTCAAAATGCACTTGATGAGAATACAACTAGTTTTCAGTTGCATTAACTTAATTCCCAATATTAAGTTAGCTTATCCTAAATCTTTCATGTCAGACTTTGATAATAAAAATTGTTTAATTTCATTGATTAGATCAATGTTGGTTCCGAATAAGTATATCATTTAGATATACACAAATAATAACACCATTTAAATTGTTATCAAATTTGCCATAAATACACCATCACTTTATCAAATTTTCCATGTCATTTCTTAAGCTCTTATTTAAGACCATATAAAGATTTAATTAATTTACATACTCTATTTTCAATACCAAGAACCACAAAACCTCTAGGTTCATACATATATATTTCTTCTTCTAAGTATCCACTAAGGAAGTGTCATAACCCAAAAATTTTGATGAGCACATAAGGTATATTGTCCCTTATGGAAGCTTTCTAGAATTAATTTCATGTAATCATGTGTAGGAAATTACTAACTGAATTATCATAATAAATCATAAAAATAAATAAATAACCAAATAAACAAATTTCACAAACTAAAAATCGTTGAAATAACCATGCATGTTAAATGATGTACGAGGACTCTGTCTACACACTACTAGATCACTCTATTCTATCATGATCTTAATCTAAACTTCACAACAAAGTGAAGCTAATCATAGAAATAGCTACAAGGTTAATAAGGCTGAGTCTGAACAATAACTAGATCTATAATTGTAACTGTAAAGGGGAGGGAAAAGGGGGTAAGATTATCGAAACTTAGTAAGTGAGTCTCCACTCACAATCCACATAGGACAATAATGGAGTACATATAATATATATGCAAGTGACATAAAATAATTTTATATTTACATACATAAGTATAATGGAAAAAACATTAAAAGTTCATAGCCAGCCATTAATATAATCCTCAAAAGCAATATAAACTTCTCAAAGGGAATTAGGGAAGAAATAGAATTCTAAGCAGGTTATAAAAAAGTAATACTCAGTCCCTTATAAATATGAACATCTAATTGATAGCAAATGGTCTCTTGCAAATCGCGTCCGTTGTGGACAAGCTATGGGCACCTAACTAGGTCCCATTATATATAATCTAATTAAATAGGTTGATTGTCTCTCGTGGGCAGCATGATATATTAAGGTTAGCTAGATCACTAATATTAACTCATAGCTCTTCTACCAAAAAATTAACTTGCAATTAAATTGAATAAATCTAAAATTTTAAAATTCATATAACTCTAACAATCAGATTATAAAGCATAACTAGAGTTTCAAAATCATGCTCAAGGGATCACTAACTTGTATACATGGTGATTCCAAAATTCCATGACATATATATCTAGTCATTGGTGTAAATCATACTCAGTTCAACACTTCCAATAACATATAACTAGGATTCTAAAATTATGATAAGAAAATCCATAATCTGAAAACATTATAATTTCATCAAATTCATAAAACATGTCTAACAATTATAGTAAATCAAACTTAGCTCAATATTTTCAAATAAATCTTTTCTTTAAAAGATAAAACATTTGTTTCATGGCATACAAATGTATCAATAATGCTTTCATGGTTTTCTAAAATATAATTTTTATGATAATTATGGAAATAATAATTTTATAAAATTGGCATAAATTATAAAAAGTATGTTCATGGCATAAATCACTTTCGAATTTCATGAAAAGTTTGCACTATGCTAGGAATATATGAATAATGACAAAAAAAAAATTAAATATGATCATAAAGTTAAATTCACTCACTTTTTGTTATCAGGAGTGAGTGGCCACTACCTACAAGATCTTAGGAAGTCGGAATGTCGTTCTCAATTGCCGTGGAATTGTAGAATAAGGATTAGGAATGATTTGATTTGAAATGGTATGAGAAGAGAAGACCATGTAATGGTAGCCCAAAGATTCACTAAACTCATAATCCATATATTGAGAGAAATCGCATTTTTGTTTTTTGCCTCTCTACGGAAAAATCCTTGAATGGTTAGGTTTGTTGGGAGAATATTTAAGAGTATTATATTCTGTCAAATATATAGTAAAGGACAAAAATATGCCACCCAAAATAGATTGCATTTTGTGCCCCAAGCACACAGCACTAATGCATTATACCAGGTGTAAGTCACGATATAATTACACCCTTCAATAACTTTTAATGGATATAAAATTTTATTAATTCAAATGTTGAATTCAAAGTTCTTACTTAGTGGATCAAATATATCAAGTTTCATATAGTTTGAAAACAATTTGATATTTCATCATATCACTTAATTTTGACAGATAATATATTTTTGAAAATACCGGTAAATATTAATTATTATAATACATGCCTATTATTTTCTGACTTTTTTGAAATTTGACATGTTTGATCATCAATATAATATCACATAATTCAATAGTTGGATCAATTAAATTCAATTTCTATGAAGAGTTATTGAAGGATATAAGTGTATAAGACTTACACTTCGTGTAAACGAATCCCCATATATATATATATATATATATATATATATATATATATATATATAGCCCTCGGGATAAATACATTCAAGATTTTAAATTTCCCGTTTTTGTTGAACAAACCGACAACACCAGCAGCGATGGAGCTTTAACTCTATTAACAACCTTGGATTTGAAGTCATAATGAAATCACATAAATAAAACAGGGGTTTTTGGAAGAAGAAGAATTGTTATTCTTATCATCATCATCATCATCAGTAAATTTCACACTTAATTTTAATAATTTTCAATCATAATGTTCATGGTACAACTTATGAAGCAAATAAGCCAAGCAAGCAATTACGAGAAGCTCCTAACTAGATGGTTGGTTTTGCTACGAGAATTTAGAGACAAGGTTAGTTAATTATTTGGTTGTTATTAGACTTTATATATTTGAGTTATTAGATATTATCTCGTAGTTTTATTGGAGTAGTAGTAAATCTTTCATGTTAATACAGAAAGTAGTTATGTAATTTTACGTAGGATTTATATAGATAACTCTATTGAATTCTTAATGCATCAGTATTTGTATTATTGGAATTGTGTTTTCAGGTTTCGAGTTTTTAGGCTTTTCTCAAATAAATTCTATCAGTCCAAAATTTTGAAAACTCCTTATTAATATGAAACACCATTATTTATTTGAGCACCGCTGTGCGGCACGAAAAAAAATCTTCGACGTAAACGTGCGAAACAAATCAAGCGGTGGTCATTTTAATTTCAAGAAATCAAAAATAAAAAGAGTGCAAAACCAAATTACGGTCAACGGTAAGCATGCTTCGTATGGCATTTCGCACAGGGATTATTTGTCGCGCCATAGCATTTTGCTATTTATTAATCAACAAATATCAATATATTTATTTCCAAATCTTCATGAGATGGATATGTACATATAGAATCCATGTAAATTAAATAAAAATATCCATCCACATCCCATTGGTTTTACTCCATTAGGATAACAATCATCGATCTTTCAGTGGTTTATTTTTTTTCTTTCGGCTACTACATTAAATTCGGGTGAATAGGGTGGTATTATCTCATGAATTATTCTCGAATGTTTACAAAATTATTAGGAGAAATTGACTCATATTCTCCTCCTCTATCAAATCTTAGTTTTTTTATTTTCTCAGTTAATTTGTTTTCAACTGCAGGTCTATAAATTTTAAACATTTTCTTTTGCTTCATCTTTGATTCTTAATAATTGAACATATGTGTATCTTGAAAAATTATCTATAAAAGTTATATAATATCTTTTACCTCCTTTAGTCATTGCAGATTTTAAATCACCTATATATTTGAATGTATTAGACCTAATAAATCTGTGTTTCACGAAATTTTGTTAGTTGAAACTCCTTCCTACTACTTTTAGCTTCTACACCTATTAGACATTTTTTATTGTTACTTACTGACATATCATTTATAATTCCTAGCTCTTTTTCACTTTCTTTAAATAAGAAAAAAAATAACATTTCCTAGTCTACCATGCCATAAATCAATTATCAACAGAATCAAATAAATAAGAATTAGAACTTGCATGGTAATTTGTAACATGAGAAACACGTGGAAAATATAAACCATTACTATAATATCATTTTCCCACAAAATTTCCAAATTTAGAGAGCACAACTTTGTCATTTTCAAAAATAACTTTAACATTAGCATTAGCTAACATAGATACATAAATTAAATTATGGCGCATTTCAGGTACATAGAAAATATTATTTAATAAGAGGGTTTTCACATAAGTAACTTTTAAATTTACAGTTCCGTTACCAAGAATTGCGACTCTTGTAGAGTTGCTAGCATATAAATCTTTTTCTCCTTTCCCTAAGTCATTGTAGGAGATAAAAGCAATATGTTTGCCCAGATATGCTTAGTACCCCCATAGTCTTTCAACCAAGATTTTTTCTCTATCTCAAAATTTATATTAACAACTGCTACAGTAGTTACTTGATATTTTGTTTTGGGGTTGACGGAAGCCAATATTTTGACGTGCCTCAAGCTATGTCACGTTACATCTGTATGTCTCCATGTTGAAGCCTTCAGTTTGATGAAGGAGGAAAATCTGAAAGATGATCTTCAAAGCTTGACCTAATTTGGCTATATATGTTGCTATTTGTTTAACAATTTTAAGTTTTGAGAAAATAATTTGCATAAAAATTAAACTCGTAATTAATTATTAGAATGATTTTAATCTCACAGATATTCCTTTTAGTACTTCTGAAATTACATTAATTGATTACTATGAAGTTTGAACTTAGACCTTATGTATACTACCCAACACACAGTAATATTTGTTGCAGTGATTATTTTCTTTAAAATTAATTTTTATATGTGATATTCAGTTATTTTTAATTTGGTTGCCATCGTTTAATTCACATGCTAAATTTTTGGCCCTTCAACAAATTTTGTTCAAGGCCTGCCACTGGTTGTAAGATTGAAAAAGGAGAATGAGATGTATGACGAAAAAACACACATGACTTGTTAAATATTTGATTTGACTCTTCATTAATTAAGATCCAAAATGACATATTACTAATTTTTTCCATCAAAAGGACGCGTTTTGATCTTTTTTTTTATTAATTACGTTTATATATCCTCAAACCCCAACCTCATTCATTCTCTAATTCCTTCTTTCTTTTCACACATTTCATGCCAAAGCATATCATAGAATTTAATGGAGCCATGTCGACAGTTTAACAACTGTGTGTGGCTTTTTTGGCATGAATTAGAATGATGAGTTGACATAAGAGCTAACGTGTCCCATTTTATTGAAAAATAAAGAGCTAGAAGAGACTTTCAAATCTTAAAGGATCAATTAATCCCTTATAATATTAATCATAACCAACTTGAACATTTAGTCTCTTAGCTTTTCATATATCAAGTTAATAATGATATCATCTCATAAATAGACAGTTTCATCCCTCTAGAGCCTAACATCTTTTTAACTGCAAGGGTAAAACAAGATCCTGTTTATTGAAACTGTGTCTTTTCTAAATATAACAACTCCTCAAGTGGGTGCTCACTACAACTAAACAAATATAAATATAAATTCTATACATAGTACGATTTCTATTTAACTCGGACCAAAAGAAGTAATATGAACCAGAAACTTGCAACCTATTGGCATGGCGAATGCATTATGGTCGTGCGTGTGCCCCCTCTGAAAATGGAAGTCTCTATTCCCTAACTCTGATTTGCCCTTAGTGGAAACTGGAAAGTACGTAGTTCATGTTACGAGGAATATATAACAAGAAGTAATGATAGTTACATCTTTCAACGTTCTTATTGGCCATTCTCAAATAAAAAGTTTAGTATCGTTAATTGGTGCGCTACATGGATTAGATTATCATAATTACTTTAGTAGAATTGAGAATGATAAATTCCTCCTATAATGAAACTAATTTTGTCGTACTTTATCAATTATAATTTTATATAATTATTTAATTATGTATTATCAGATAAATAAAAAATTTAATTTCTACAATTATAGTAATAATATATTAAAATTAATTAATCTCGTATGTGTGTATATACATATATATGAGTAAATTGTGATTTCAACCATTAAAGTGAACCGGAAAGAGGTGGTGCTAATGCTTACTATCACCTCAAATTATATAGTAAATAACCTTTTTATTTTAATACTTCCAATTTGAAATCAATTTCATTCTAATAATTTTTTAAATATTAATCTAGTCCTAATATTTTTAATTTCTATATCAATTTAATCATTTTATTGGATCTTTACTTTGATGTAATAATTAAATTGACTTTGAAATAAAAAAAATTAAGACTAAATTGATATCGAAACTAGAAAGTTAAGAATAAATTGATGTAAAAAATTTTATCAGGACAAAATTGATATTGAAGATTTAATTAGGATTAAATTAATGTCAAATTGAAAATATTATAATCAAAAAATTATTTACCCCAAATTATATGAGCAAAAAATTACGACGCTAAGTATAATGGCTTACCGGAATTAATTGTAATACTTGAATATTTAAGTATATGAACGGATGGAGCTTGACATACTCGAGAAATATTTAGGTGCTTTATATAGGCAAGAAGAAAAAATTGTTTTATACTATTTATTATTTATCACATTAACTATTATATTAAAAATATAAGAAAAATAGGAGATAATGATAATTCATTATATATTATGTGTCAAATAAAAAATAATGAAAAGCAAAAATAAAACATTTACTCTTAGAACATTTAAAATTTCCGTCAGATCCTCTCCAAACAAGTTGTCAAAAGTGTCGACCAGCCATATTGAAATTCTAACTCATCAAAACGATTCCAATTCAAAGAAGGCGCAGATCCAAGAAAAAGTAAAATGTATAGTAGTTCAATTGGTCACTGGTTTTCGGGAAAACTTGACCATGCAGATAAAGAGGTTTTATCTTGAACACTCTTGGTGTTGGAATTTATATGTATATAGTAACATTAATATTAAGTTGAACTTAATGATTGTTAGATAGCTTATTGATTTGTTCTTATATTTTAACATATTCATTGGTGAATCCTCTTAAACTATTCTCCTGACATATTCCTAATAATTCATTAATTAAAACAGAAAACGTGATTCAATACTTACATAAAGAGTTAAATATAGTTTGAAACCTTTAGCATCAATTATTCTTATTTACCTCTTTTAAATTTATTAATGGAGTATACAATATCATGCCATCAAATGTCAGCTAAATAATTAATTGTGTTAGTGTATGTGACTTATGTCTAATATATTCCTTCATTAATGATGAAGGATTGTTCATCCTCTTCTTAGAGTAGATTTATACTACTCGCCTGAATTCCTGCACTGTCATTAATCTCCAGGTGATTAGTTTGTTATTATCTTAATACGACCTTCACTTGAATCACAATAACCACTTTGTTACTAAACTCAAAAAAACACGTCCACATCTAGAGTAATGAAATGATCATGATATGGATGAAATATGAAGATGGGTTTTAGAGCATCTCTAATAGGTAGGTCCCACTTTATACCCCACCACATGCCATATCAGCATTTGTGGATCCATGCATCATAAAAGGTAGAGTATCTCAAAAATAAGACTCTTCTCTTCGGTAGAATAGACTAACTTTGATCTCAACTTTGATCCCACTCAATTTTTTTTTATTTTTTTAATCAACAAAAACAGCCACATATCAATCAAATTGTGCCCCAAAACAAATTGGGAGCAGTCACTGATAGTTTGGACCAGTCCTACTTCTAGTACTGGGAACACACAAAATGAGACATCCCATTTTAAGCTCCAACGGAGCTACAGTAGTTTTCCAACCATTTTGGGGGATTGGGACGCCAATTTCATTGTCACTGCAGATAGTTCTTAGAGCATCTCCAACGCGTCCGACTTAAGTCCCAGCTTAGCTTTGAGAAGTGGGATGGGACCAATCGATTTTCTTTTTCTTTGTCCTTTTTATTTTTGTCCAAAGGGACTGTCCCGGTTTTTTAATTTTAATATGGATCTAAAGGGTGTTTACTATCAAAAAATGTTATTTGTGGCGTAATTAGAGAGGAGTGGGGAGGGGAACACAATTTGCTTTGCTGCTAGCAAATTGTGGGTAAAAGAACCCAAAAAAAACACTGGAGAACATAATTCGCTGCCTGCGAAAAATGGATTTGGGTGGTACTCAATTCAATGCCAGCGAATTGTGCACCCTTCCGGTCAACCTGCAAAGCCTGCTCCCCATCACCCAGCTGTCACGCGAGCATGCCTGGCGCGCTCAGGAATCACGTGGCCTACACCAACGATCCAACACGCGTTGTTCATGCTTCACTCCATCAGACCTGCAACATTGCTACACTAGAAGAAAATAATGGTGAGTAAATAAGATGGAGCAATCCGTGAATGAATAGAGCAATCCGTGATATTATTGCTCTTTGTCGCAACCGGTCATGACCTACGTGAAGAGATAGATTTATTTAGTTGAAAATTATTTAGCCGCCAGTTTTATTTAGCACTTTAAAAACGCGTGAAAAACCATTCATTTAAAACGCTGAAAACCAGATTTCAGCCGGTCTATCATGCATAGGGAAGGGTAGGAGTTTAATCCTACGCACCCTAGTACACCCGTCCTTGCACGGTACCTTTAATTAACTGTGCAAATTAAATAAATAACCCTTTTTTAAACATTTATTTTCTATTTTTATTTACAAGAAAATTGCGAAGAAGATAAACTTCCTTTTAAAAAGAAATTTCAAAGCATCAAACCGTCACGATTCAGATGTCCAAAATATTAAGTTAACAAGCCGTCATAGCTAAATTAACGTTTTTATTTGAATAAGAAATTTATTAAATAAATGAGCGAACTTAAATTGAAGATAAATATATAAATTATAAATATTTACAAATAAGATAAAGAAGAAAATTATTTTTTTATGTATTTTATAAATCAATAGAAACAAATATAAAAGAGAACAAACATTTTTAAGAAAATTTTCGAATCATTAAGCTGTCACAACTCAAATGTTCAAAATATCGAGTTAACAAGCCGTCACGGCTAAATTAACTCTTTATCTATAATATCAAAAGTTAAATAAAATATTTTGAAATAAAATTATTAGGAAAAAGAAACTTAACAAAATACGTAAATAGCATAAAAAAATAGGAAAATTATTTACAAATAAATTAAGTGGTGAAAAGTTAATTAAAGATAATTTTAGAATATTAAGCTGTTACAGCTAAAATATTCTAAAACATAAAGTTAACAAACCGTCGCAGTTAAATTAACTTTATTCTTAAAAAGAGATATTTACACTGTAATAATTAAATCAAATTAATAAAACAAACAAAGTAATAATAACATATTTACAAACAAAAAGATATTATGAAAATCTAATTTTGAAAGGGAATTTTAGAATATCAAGCTATCATAGCTAAAATATTCTAAAATACAAAATTAACAAACTGTCGCAGTCAAATTAACTTTATTTTTCCTAAAAAAGGAATTTGGAATATCAGTTCGTCATGACTAAAATATTCCAGGACTTAGAATTAATAAGCCGTCACGGCTCAATTAATCCTATTTATCCATTTCTTAATTGCTGAATTAAATAAACTTTTAATAAAAAGAAAAAGAAAGACTAATTTTAATTGAGTTGACATCACTAATTTAGAGACAAAATTATTTATTATTTTTAAAAAAAAGTGAACAAATATAACAATTAAAGATTAAAAGCAAATCAAGGATTCTATTTACCATTTTTATTTTTCGTATTTTAAGATTTTCAACACAAAGGTTACCAAAATATCATGTAATGGCCCAATCAAATTCTAATCTAATTAATTGATTTTACTCTAAAGAAACAAACCCCCTTTTTTTAAAAAAAAAAAAAAAATTCAAACTAAACTGATTCTAAACCAAACAAATCTGAAAAGTAAAAAAAAATTTTAAAATACTAAATCAAACAAATAAATTAAAATCTAAACAAAAAAAAAACTAACTAAAACTAAAATAAATCCAAAATCCTCTTATTTAAAAATTTTTTAATTAATCTTTAATTAATCTAGCGCTTCCCTCTAAATTAATTTTACCCACTCACACGCTCAATACACACTCACACGCTCAGCACATACTCTCAACGCACACACTCAACACACACGCTCACCCGCTCACGGACTTATCACTAATATGCACAAAAAGGAAAAGAAAAGAGAGGGAGGGAGACTGAGAAGAGGAACGAGATTAAGAGGTAGTGAGGGAAGAGAGAGAAAGTGAGAATAAGGGGGAGAGGAGCTGCCTCAAGGACAAGATCGCACATCACGCCGATGGCAAGGAAGAATAGAGATGAAGGTCAGCGCGAGGGAGGCAGAAGGCTCGAGCACGGCAATGGAAAGAGGAAGAGGTGCGCGCCATATGGTGTTGCGAGAAGAGTGCGATGAGGGGCCACGGCTCGCGATCGATCCGATGGTGGTGGTCCGTGTGTGGTGGCTTGCGGTGGTGCTAAAGGATGGAGATGGTGGTGGAGGGATCGCCCGAGCTGGCTTCACGAGGTGTTGCTCGCTGACCGGGTGGTTTGGCGTCTTGGGTTTCGCGGCGGCTCGCCGGGGAAGAGGAGCCGCCGGTTGAGAGCCGAGAATGGAGGGGATGATGATGAAAGGTTGAAGAGGATGGTGATGGTGAGCGGCGATGGAGCAGGGCGATGATGATGATGGTGCGTTGAACGAGGAGGTGCTGAAAAGGCCGCCGGTGGGTTGTTGATGTTCGAAGATGAAGATGCTAAGGGGGCCGCGATGCGTGGAGCAGGTCGCGGCCCCCATGTCTTCCTTTCTCTTTTTTTTTTTTTTTTTTTATAAAAACTGATGATATGATGATGACCTTGTTTCTGCTGTTTACCTTGATCTTTCCTTTTTCTTTTACTGGATTGTATTTGCTGGACTGGTTGATTTCTTTGCAGGTTTGTGATGAGTTTTTGAAATTTTTTTTGATCTCTGATGATGAGTGTTTTTTAATTTTTTGGTCTCTGATCTCCCCCATCATTTCTGGTACCCCCTCTATATGTAAAAAACTTCGGATGCCTCCATTCCACTAAAAGAAGATCAACATTTTCCAGGGACAACATCATTCCCCTTTTTATTCTTTTGTGCCTTTCCCTCCCCATGTTATCAAGTATTTCACGGGTGTGCCTCGGGGGGTGAGGGAAAAGGAAGGAGAGGAGCCCGTGACACTCCCCGGGCTCCCTTTCAACTTTGTAATTTTTTTTATTATTTTTTATTTTAAAGAAGTAATTAAAGAAACTGTAAATAAAATAAAGAGGTAAACTAGATGCAAAATTTTTGAATTTTATTGTTAAAAGATTGAACAAAATCAGGTGTTCACACTCTTCAATTCTCATACTATAAAAATGGGAGTTTCGTGAGAGCTCGATGCATTTGGTTGAGTTGTGAGACTGATTTGGTTTGAGTTCAGTGCTATCAATATTAGTTGAGAGAGGGGTGCTAGTTTCGGGTTTCAGTAAGAAATAGCAGAGAGTTTTTTTTCTGAAAAATTGGGAGAAATATTAAAAAAAAATGCTCAAATGACAACATAATGGAACAATGGCTCCTAATAAGCATTTTGCAATTCATATTTTCAAAGGATATGTAAGTTTAATTTTTCTACTTTTATTATTAATTTAGTTTATTAAGTTAATATTCTATTCTTTGTGTGTAGTATTTTATTGTTTTCATTTTATATACTTATTTATTAATATAAATTTTTAATTCTATTCTAAGTATAATTTTAGATTTTTAAATTCATTTTATGTATAAATTTTTATAATTAATTTTTTTGTGATTAATAATTATTTGCTTTTTACTTGAAACAGGAAGAAAGAAAGTTTGAAACCCCATCATATTTTTTCTAATCATCCACTGAAAGATGTAATTATTGAGCACCTACAGCGTGTTGGTTTTTACCATGTTGCACAAATAGGTCGAGTGGAACTGAATGGAGTCCTAATAAAAGCTTTGGTAGAACGGTGGAGACCAAAGACACACACCTTCCATTTTCCATAGGGAGAAATGACGGTGACATTAGAAGATGTCACCATCCAATTTGGACTCCCCATAAATGGTTCACCAGTTAGTGGATTAGCATCTAGTAGTATGGAGCAACTACAGCTTAAATGTTTTAGTTTGCTTAATATTGTGCCTCATCCACATATATTTAATAGAAGTGCAATCAATTTAAATTGGTTGTAACAACATATAAGAGAGCTTGACACCAAAAATGATGAATTATCAATAGAAATAAGTGCACGGGGTATATGTGGGCCCTTATAGGCACTTCTTTAATGCCTGATAAAACCACTAATAAGGTCCATGGAAAATATTTACAGTTGTTAGAGGATCTTACTCGTGTCGAGACTTTTAGCTGGGGTTCTGCATGCCTCGCTTGTCTCTATTGCAATTTAGATCGAGTGACACGCATAACCACAAAGCAAATTAGCTGTCCTCTAGTTTTGTTACAAGCATAGGCATGGAGCCGTTTACCTTATTTGGCTCCTGTGCCAACACCACTCAATTTTGTCAACTTTCCCTTAGCTTCCAAGTAAAATATTTTCTTGATTTATTTTGTGTTTATATTGTCATAATTATAATAAATTTGTATGTTTTATGACAGATGGTTGCACCCATTCTATCCTATTGGCACGAGCCTTACAAATCATCTACATTTAATGCGGATGTTAGATGAGATGCAATTTGATCAGGTAGCAATTAAAACATTTTTTAATTTGATGTAAAGTTAATAATTTTTTTCCATATATCTAATATAATTTATTTTTGTATTATAGATTATATGGCAGCCATATAGGACTCCTGAAGTTGAGGCTGTGATTCCAGATTTTATTGGACAGTGGAGCATATATTGTTCCGCTGATTTGCTTTGAGATCATAGAGTGACACCCATCTGATCGCGTGAGGCGACAATTTGGGCTTGTCTAACCTGTTCCTAATCCACACCCAAATCTAGGGAGGGCTCATAATAAAGATTTGAGAGGGAAAGAGGACAACTTTGATTGATTATTAGTGCATTATCAATAGGTGGAGATGTGGATGCAGTGGGGAGACCATCCCTTGGGTGGAGAGCCCTTGCAGGGATACCCCATTGATTACCACCTCACAAATGCATACTTGTCATGGTATAGTCCACAGATGCAATTTCCATTTCAGTTTCCCCCAATCCAGTAATAGGGGATAGATCTTGCCACAATGTCAACAATTTATGGAGCTTAGACTAAGGGGTTTACAGGTTATGCAGGCTAATCTGGGGGGTTTGTAGGTTATACTAGTCAGTCTAGGGGGTTTGCAGGTTATGCAAGTCAGTCAACTAGTAGAAGTCAGGCTGAGGGGCCCGATAGAGTAGGAGATGTAAGTAAGGAAGACCAAGCTATGGGAGCTAACGATGTGGGGGAACAAGGTGGGCGAGGGGCAAGTAGATAACTTACGTGAAGATCCCCTACCAACTAGCAGGTATACCCCCCCAAAAATCAAAAAACCAAGAGGGAAGGGGAAAGCATATAAAGGCGGGTAGTAGTACTTCATTTGCTATAATTGTATGGTTATATGATTATGTTACCCATTATATGATATAATGTTATTCTATTAACTTTCATTTGTCTATTTCAATAGGAAAATGTTTTCTAGTAAATTGCAATATATTTCTATGTGTTAAAGTGTGCCCAAAATTTGAAATTTACTATTGGTAATCGATTACAACAACACCATCAGTTCATTAAATAACAACAACACCATTAGTTCATTAAACAAAGGATGAACCACTACGAACTTGAGCTAGGAGCATTTGGACAACAACTGTGACTACGTCCCTCACCACAACAAAGACCACAACACTGTGGTCCATGCCTTTCACGCATGTCCATTTCATTCAGGTAGTGAGTAGATTTAGGTCGGCCCCTCATTCTTCCCTTTAAGGCAGGGTTTGCCCAAATCCTTGGGCCTGTATATAGAAGCCATGTACTTTGGTGGCCCACAACCCCAAACCCATTCTTGTACACCTTGCATATGGTAATCATTTTATATACATCATCAATATAAGCTTTCCAATCAAGACGAGAGTTGTTACAACAAGCAATCCCATGAAAACAAGGATATCGATCTATTTGAAAATCCCCACAATTGTAATATCTTTGCCTCAGATCAACTCTGTATTCTTCTGTACCGAACAACTTTTTAACATGGTAGGTCTAAAGCTGTCTATCAAAATGTGTGGTCCTGACATCTTTAGATGCCTTCTTGTTTGCTTCCAACCGTCTTACCACAGCTTCTAAGAAAGGCTGACTTGCATTTCTTCGAGCGTGTGCCGCATTGTCTTTTTGAACAAACAACTCAGCACTTCGAAAGTATGTTGCTCGAACTAGTGATATGATCAGAAGATTACAAGCCTCTTTTAACACAAAATTAATACACTCGACTAGGTTTGTTGTCATATGCCCTATCGATATCTACTATCAAATGCTAGAACCCACTTTTCTCAAGGAATTTCATCAAGCCAATCTATATATATCTGACCATGTTCGTGCATCCGCTGCTAGTGATGATTAAATTATTGCTCGGTCCCTGCGTACCCTGCAAAAGACAATACGAGTAATTAAAATAATTGAAAATTACTTCTAAAACAAGAATAAACAAAAATATAAATTACCTTTGCTCACAAAAAGTCAGTACAAGTTGGGTGCCTTGAATCTCCGTAAGAAATTGACAGAGATATGCTTGGCGCAATACATATGGAATGCCTTTGGAGGTTCCCATTGACCATTACTTTGGGCTACAACAGCTTTAACAGACTTATGATGATCAGAAATCAGACTAACTCCATCTCGAGTCACTACATATCTGCGCACATTGTTAAGGAAAAAAGACCATGCGTCCACAGTTTCACCCTCGACAACAGCAAAAGTAATTGGCAATATGTTCTAATTGCCATCTTGTGCAACTGCAACTAGTAGAGCTCCTCTATATTTCCCATAGAGATGTGTCCTATCTACCTGAACAAGTGGTTTGCAGTATCTAAATGCTTTAACGCAAGGACCAAAAGCCCAAAACAACATGCAAAATATTCGAGTATTCAGCACCAGCTCACCCTCACGGCTTGCCTCTACAGAATCCAATTGAACAATTGCTCCTTGATCAACAGCACACATTGCCATGGACCATTGTAGGAAATCTTCAAATGAGCTTTCCCAACCACTGAAAACTTTTTCAATTGCCTTGTGCTTTACTACCCATGCTTTTCAATATATTGTCATGTACCCTAACAGAGAATGAACCTCTGTAATGATAGACTTTATTTTAATAGATGGATCGGAATTTACCAGTGGCTCTATTAATTGTGCAACCATGTCAAAATCCAACTTTGAGTGGTCTTGTGACTGCCTCGACCTCGTGCAATTGTGTCATCCATTGTACTTCCTGATTTCTCAATAATCCTTATTTTTCCTAAAACTGGCCCTTAGAAGCCACAGACAGTCCTACCCATATTGTACACATTTATAGTAAAATGTTTTTGGTTCTGACTCTTCAACATTGTAATTCGCTCCTTTATCTATGTTATATTTCTTAATTGCCTTAATTACAGCCTCCCTATTGTTAAACTCCATTCCCATAAATAATTCAGCATTGATAACAGGAGCCCCTACTAAGCACCAATATTAAACAATAACAACAATAAGAATAATAAAAAAAATGGAAAAAAAACTTAATCTATAACATTTTTCACACCGAAAGGTAACAAATTTTAAATTCACTATAGAATTAGCAGTACATACCCATGTTTTGAAACTGTGGAAACTCAAGAGCATTCATAGCGTCAAGATCTAATGCATGCATGAAAGATGGCTCATTGTTTAAATATTGCCTGGCCACCATATTTGGCCCGTCCTTTTCACCCACAACATCATTCACATTATCATCATCATCCTTTCGCTTTTATATTTGTCTTCATCGCTTTTTTCCAATACTACTTCTCTCTTCAAATGTGCTCGACCCATAAGCTACATTCTAAGCAATAACTCCTTCGAATTCAACATACAATTCAATGGCATGATTGTTTGGCCAGTGCTGTTGATGTATGCGAAACATCTATTGAATACTGTCGTCATTACTAATTGGAATTGCTTGATAGTTTATACAACCGCCAAAAATCAAGGATGGACATCTGTATTTTATAGATGTCACTTTATTTTGAGTGTTTAGATTTATAGATTGACAAAGAGCATTCTCTAGCTCCATAAATGAGAAAGTGTATGGAATAAAAATATTTACTGGACTCTCACATGGAAAAAATACACCATCATTTGGATTTATAAATACATGACCATTATAATATACCACTATTATAACAATAGTCATTTTTTCTCACTCAATTTTTTTCTTTCTGTTACAAGGTGGGGACGGGAAGGGAAAATGAGAGACTAGAAGCATAAAGAAAATTGAAGGAAGTTCCTGATGACAAAGGAGAAACGAGTGGATGGTAAAATGTGTGCTTGTGATGAGTTTATATACACACATAAAAGAGTTTAAAATTCTCCACAAGTTACTCGTGAAAATCATCCATTCATCACTGTGAAATGACAGTCCGAGCTCCCTCTACTATAAAATTGAGTTCATGTTCTAGTAGTGCCGTGTGTTCTTAGGATGACAAGTTCCAAGGGAGGCATTTGTCATGCCTTAATCGGCTAGTAGTGAATTATTACCTTGTAAAACTTTTTTTTTGCTTTTATGTTTAGTATCTGGTACTTGCGGATTCTTTTCCCGCCCACCCCCATTTTGTAATTTGGCTATAAATGCAATATGAGTATCTTTTGATAAGTCAAACTCTATATCAAAATCATTGACCTGGACGGTCCCATTTTGAAGCGCTACATTGGGTAAAGTGGGAAATTGGGGCCAATCCCTCTTAACTGGGATGACCCAATTTTGTTGGTTTAACATGGAATAATTGACATGTAACTTTATTTTATTTTTTATTGTATTTTATAAGATAATAAACAAAAAATTTATTCTATTATTTTATTCATATTGTATTCTATAAATACAAATCTTTTTCTTCACAATTATGTATATTTTAGCTATATAATATTTTAACTATGTATAGTTCAGCTATGTAATTTAATTAATTGTAAAACACTTTTAGAAAATATTTTAATTTTTTAGTGTATTAACTTTCAAAAAAAAGCAACCTTTGAAAAAAAAATAGCGTGCAAAATTTTTATTTGCAACTTAATTTTACAAACTAATAATTAAAAAAATTGTTTATTGAAAACATTTAAACTTTACACTTTATCCAATCTAAATATATAATTATACATTTATAATAAAATATTGGATAAATAACTTCTCATCCTTGATATTTCTGAAAATGACACTCAACCTTAAACTTATAGAAAATTGACACCTCACCCCATTGTTTTTTTGTCTTGTCTACTATCTACTCATTTAGCTATGGTTAAAATATTCATTTTTCCATATTCTATCATATCGAATAATCATATTAATAATCTTATCTTATATTCTATAATAATAATAATAATAATAATACAATTAAAAACTTATCATTAAAAAAGTTTTGTCAGATGGAAAATATACTTCAATAAGAATTCAATACATGATTATTTTTTCTAAAAAAGTTATGAACATCCTATCAATTTATTATAATATTTTATCAAATATTTGTTATTATGACATAATATTACTACAGACAATAAATACTATCAATTAACACATAACTACTATCAATCAATCATTTCTTAATTACATAATTAGAAACCTATTCTACAGAATTTTGACACATTTCAAATTTTCTTTCAATGAGAATTTAATAAATGGTTATTTAAAATAAAAATCCGAACATCCTATTAATTTATTATAGCATTTTACCAAACTCAAAAATTATTGTTTATCAAATCAATATTTAAAAATGCAATTCTTTTTCAATAAAAGTTATATATATACACATGAAAATTTAGAGAAATGTCGTTTACCTTGGATATCTTTGAAGGGCATCACATATACGGATAAATATATTTTAGCTTCCTGAATTTTAGACCGTGTGCAATTTACATCTCAATTTTCGAAAATGTGCATCGCTACACTTTGAATTTTCTAATCTGTGTAAAAAATTCCTCAATATAATTTTGGTAATTTATAAAGATAAGATTTATGTGCACTTAACTCTTCGGGGGTTTCTAATTTGTACAAACTGATACCTTATCTGTAAATACTATGCGAATTAACTTTTTAATTTTTTTATTGTGTGCAACCTGACACCTTGATATGACTTAAAATTTTAGGAGTTTTTCGCATAGTTTGAAAATTTCAGGATATCATAATGTATTGTTTGAAAAGTAGGATTTTTTTAACATTTTGGAAAGTTTAGATTGTCATAATGCATATTTTGAAAAATCAAGACTTAAATTACATATGACCTAAAATTTAGTGGGTTAAATACATTTAACCCTTAAATATATTTAAGGTGTAGTTTTTAGTACACTTTTAAAATTTTCCTTAAGAAATAATTCAAGTAATATTACTAAAAATATAATAAAAAAGGAAGTGGCTTTCGTACTATTTTTTTAACTAAGATGTAATACAATTTTAAAATTATAATTAAAAGTGTTCACCAAATTAAATTGATTTAATAAACTTAAAAATATAACAGAAATAAATAAAATTGATTAGAATTAGTTTGGTTATTTAGTTCTCATATTCGTAATACTTCAACTTAGAACCCAAACATGTCACTCAACCACTTGATCATTTATACCTCTTTAATTTTGACAAATAGTAAATTTTGAATTTGATAAAATGTTATAATAAATTAATCGGATGTTTAGAATTTTATTTTTTAAATAATCATATAATAAATTCTCATTGAAGGAGAATTACAATATGTGAAAATATATTTTCTCTAGAATAGTTTTATAATTATCTAATTAATAAATGATTGATTGATAGTATTATGTGTTAATTGATATATTAATTGACAATACTTTTTGGCTATGATAATATTATGCCATAATAAAATGATTTGATAAAATATTATAATAAATTAATAGCATATTCATTTTTTATAGAAATAATCGTATATTGAATTCTTATTGAAGAAAATTCAACGTGCATATGGCAACAGTTTCTTTATGATAAATTTCTAACTGTACTGTTATTGTAGGATAGGATAGGATTAGTAGCACTATAGTATAAAAGTATATATTTTAATCTTAGTTAAATGAGTAGTTAGTGATGAGATGAGACAATAGGGTGGAGTGTCAATTTTTTATAAGTATGGGATTGAGTGTTATTTTCATAAACCTTAAGAATGGAGAGTGTTATTTACCCTAAAATATTTGATGAATATATTGATATCTTTTTGGGTAATTAGCAAGAAATATCTTTGAGGTTTGAAGAAAAAGCACTTCATTCTATTCTTATTCCAATATGACACTCCACCTCAAATATGTAATAAATATGACACTATAAATCTATTAACAAATTTTGTATTAGTACAAAAAAAGTAAAATATAACTAATGTTTATTAGTTTTTAAAATAAAATATCCTTTATTAATATTTATATATTATTTTTATAAAATAAAATATATGTGGCTTATAATAATATAAAACATTATATTTTATACATTAAATTTCATTTTTAAAATCTTACTAGATTAAGAGAATAAATTATTAATAATATTAATAAATTGTAATAATTATTGTATAAAAATGAAAATTAAGTATTTTCTAGTTTTAATTTAGATTATTAGTGTGCATAAAAAAAATTATGTGTTAATATCATATATAAAGATAAATCACATATAATATAACAATAAGAATCTTGTGCTTTTACTACAATATATATATATATATATATATATATATATATATATATATATATATATATATATATATATATATATGTGTGTGTGTCAATATTATAAAATTGATAGTTGAAAATACATATTTTTATTTTTACAGAAAAATAATTATTATAAATTATTATAACTATTAATAATGATTTTGAATTAAATGCATTTATAATGTAATTTTTTATATTTTTATCCAATCAAATTCTCTTATCTGTATAACTTTTGAAATAGGTAGGAGTAAATTTATTATGCAGATGTGACAATATATAATTGAATAATTTATAAAAATAATTATACTATTAGTGTAATAAAATTAAAATCATTAATTAAATCTATTGTTATTAATAATAATTTATAGTAATTATTTTTGTAAAAACAAAAATATATATTTTCTCAACTACTAGTTTTAGAATTTTTTATAGTAATTCTTCTTGCTATGTTATTTGTAATTTATGTTTATACACAATATTAACAAATAATTTTTATTTCTAAAAATAATTATTATAATTTATTACTACTATTAATAATTTATTCTCTTGATATGGTAAAATTTTAAAAACCAAATTGAATATATAAATATATTAATATTTTACATTATTATAACCAACATATATTTTACTTTGTAAAAATTATATATATATATATAAGTATTAATAAAATGGTATCTTGTTAAAAAATAATAAACATTAAAAATATTAGTTAGATTTTACTCTTCTTTTAATAATAAAAAATTAGTTAATAGGGTTATAATTGGCATCCATCACATATTTGAGGTGGAGTGTTGGAATAAAAATGAGGTGGGGTGCTTTTTTTCTTTAAACCTCAAGGGTACTTCTTGTCATTTACCCTATCTTTTTTATTTAGAAAAAAATGTAGGACCAAAAGTAAGATTAAAGTTAGGAATTTTCATTGAAGCAATAAATCCAATTCGAATCTCATATTAGCTTCAATAACACGTCACTAATATGCAAGTAATTGGACCAAAAATAGGATTCAAATTAGGACCATGCATTAGATATGCTCCCATGAACACTAATAAAGTTTAAGAGACTAATTACATTTTCTATAACCTCAAGAGTAAAGTACAAATATATTAAAATTGAAGGGGTAAACATTATTTTGGCCTTAAATAAAAGGAATGAGCATTTATTTTTCTTCATTTCAAGATCTCAGTCATCTTAGTGTAAAATAAAAACTCCATGCCTTAAAAATCTCATATTAAGACCGAAAGAATTAAATTAGGAATATAAATTGTTATAGGAAAAAAGGACTTGGTGGGAATGGATCCTCTCATGTTAAAATTCAACATGACATGCCATATCGGATCTTTGATCATTAATTTCAAAGATGTGACCCCCAAAAGACATGTAACATAAAATATTTTAAAAAAAAAAATCACATATGACACTGCTACGTTAAAGTTTAACATAAAAGGATCCATTCACAAGGACTAGGTGGTTGTTAACAAGGAGGGGTTAAAAAGGCATACTTTGCTCTTGCGGTCATACCACTTTGAGACAATGAATAAATAAATAATTGCCTATACTCTCCTTTTAGTAAGCAAAAACAGAGATGTATAAAACATTATCTCTCCAAATGCCTAAAACCTTTTAATTTTTTTTTTTTCACGCAATACTTGGTAACCTAAACGATAAATAAATAAAACAGAGAGCCCATACTCTCCTTTAATTTAACGAGTTTGGATTTTCATAAATTTTGATACCCTATAAATAATAATAATTTCTTTTTTGGTGGTGAATGGGGCTTAAAAGCCCAAACAACAACTAAACAAGTATAGGAAAAGCAACCCTATAGATGTGTGTGGTTTACAGAATAATTTTATATTCCTATAAATTCTATTCCCAGGAATAGCTTTCTTGCAATATAGAGGGATTTTGTATATCAATTGGTATTCCCGAGAATACAGTGGATTTTTTCAAAAATAACCACAATATGTGGCAGTTTGGTAAGCTTCGATGGTAGTTCAATGGTGGTTCGGCAGTGGTCAGCGGTGGTTCGGTTGGAGCAATTTAGTCTTTCCATTTCCTAAAATATTCCCTTTTCACGAGAATTCAACATTCCTATGGTGTAGGATGAAAATGAAAACGAGGGTATTTTTATTTTTGGGAATACTTTTTTTTGTCTGTGAACTAAACATGAGAACTTTATATTCCCCTCAGATTCCCAAAAATATAAAAATAGTCTATGAACCACACACCCCTAGAGTACATGTGGCATCGGGTTTGATCCTACATTCACATGCATGATATTTTGAGAGCATTTGGTGGGATAATTAAGCTTCTACAAATCTTATCAAATATGCATGGGAATTAACATTGTTGTGTTTCATTGTCATTTATATTATTAGGAACATTTCATAATTTTCCAAAATATCCTCACAATTTTAATGTCAAAAATAACAATTTCAACTTAGAAATTAACTATTTTAATTAGAAATTTACAATGTTAACTCCAAAGTTAACTATTTTAACTAAAATTGAAAATTATTTAATTTATAATTAACAATTTTAACTCAAAAAATAGCAATTTTAACTCAAAAAACTGGCAATTTTAACTCAATAAATAACTATTTAAACTAAAATTTAGCTATTTAATTTTAACTAAAAATTTAACCTTAAATTAAACGTAGGACTTAACTCAAAATTTAGACACAAATATAATCCATCATAACCATAACTATATAAAATTTGCTTAAATTAAATTCAAACATATAATTTTTTTTTTTTAACAACACTAGATCTATGAGTACCAATTCAAACACATAATAACGTCAAATCTACATGGTTAAACCCACTATAAAGGCAACCAATTCATGCAAAAAACTTTAATTGAAGTCACATGATTGTTCTAAAAAATGAAATTAAAATTGGTGAAGGACATCCAAAACTAATTCCAACTTATCTTCTGGTGCAAGTGTGAAAATGTAGTCAATTAAATATTCGTCCTTTGTAATGATCCGGCTAGCTCTAATCTTTTTTGATTTGACAAGCTATCAATATGTTTCAAGAGTATAATTATGTTGATTCTCTGTTCAACTCTCTCCTTATTATGTTTGAAACAAGAAACAGATTCAAGTATATTATCTGTTGATTTCTAATAAACATTTTATATCTTGTTAATTGCTTTTGACAATGCCTGCATAGTATCAGACTCTTTGCTTTTTTCCTTTTATTATTTTCTTGTGTAGATGAAGAACCCATAGCACCCAAAGTTGTCGGTTCACTTTCAGGCTATGGAGTATGGACACACCATTTGGGTACCGTGTGGAATCTTGCATGACACACAAAAAATACATGTTTGTATACATTTAATTTAACATTTGCTTTTTTCTTACTCTAACATAGAAAAACATAGTATAAATAATGTTATAAAAAGGAAATAGTACATGACTTTTTGAGTTTATAAGAAAATAAAGTATAAGTGAAATTTATATATAAATGATATTTTGAATAATGTATCATTTTCTTTAAATTTTTTGCTATATATATGTCGTATTCTTATCTTGTAATTTTTTAACTTTGGTGTGCCATTCGTGTTCGTGCCATGTCATGTCCTATGTCCATATTAGTTTTTGTGCTTCATAGCTTTCATGCATCTAAAAACGGTATGTGGTTGTGGTAATGGATAATTATTTTCTATAGTTTGTTATTTTAATAAAATGTTGATAGAGTAAAGTATTCTCTTTAAGTATACAGAAATTAAATTCATAGTTTTTATATTATTAATTAATAAGAATTAAAAAATATTAAATCATAAGTAATTACCTACTGTAATAATTACTAATCATGATATAAAATTTTTGAGTAAACAATCTTTTAATTCTAATATTTTTAATTTGGTATTTGTTACGACCCATAATTATCGATTTGTCACTTAGCTCGGCCCATTCTGATAAGGCCCAACAGTGGGCCCAAAATCGAAATCTTGACGCTAGGTCCATATAATTGGATGCTGCCCAACAAACGTAGACACCAAGTCACGGATGAATCAACCCATGACCCGCTTACAAGGTGCGGATCCCCATAACATGGGCAAACCCACTGGGCCCACTAAACAACCTTCAGAAACTAAGAAGTGGTAAACTCACTCCTAAGTAACTTCTAATATATTACTTTGTTACAATATTAATTTGAGTCTAATAAAATTTTCAATATCAATTTGATTCTAATAACATTTTTTACATCAAGTTAGTTTTAATATATTTTATTTCAATATTAATTTAATTATTACATCAGAGTTAAGATCTAATAAAATGAATTACTTGATATCAAATTTAAAAAAAATGTTATGACTAAATTGATGTGAAAAATTTTATTAGAATAAAATTTATATGAAATTAAAAACATTAGCATAATTTTTTTTTTACTCTAATATTGATCTGCAGCATCACAATCAAACTCAAACAGTTTATTGGCGAGAATTTTCTGCATTTCATGTTGGATTTAATTTGCAGAATTTTTGAATTGGTTTAGAAAGTGGAGAAATTATGTGTTCTAGCAGGTAAAAAATTTGAGTTTAGTTTCTATGTATTCACAGCATAAAATTTTTTCACACTATTATTCAATCATATTTTATCATATTAATAAAATTGATTAAATTTAAATATACTACTTTAAAAATCATACAAATAAAATAATAATAAAATAATAGTATAAAGGATTTTATACTATTATTTCATAGAAATTACACTCAAAATGTATTCAGAAGGTCAATGAAATAAATCTTAGGGTGCAAAAATGTAACTGAACCCCCAATTTCGTGGTGACCTCGCCATTAGATTAAAATTTCATAATGAAGCTACACGTGTCATTTTGTGGAGTGGCATAGTAGAGTTATAATAAAACGTGTCAATCTGTTACGAAGACATGGCATGCATATGCATGGTCGTTGCACTTGCAACATTTTGTGAAACATTTCGGAGTTTGGATTGGATTGTAGAAGACACGGGTTTTGTAGGTAACATCATCATCAGGTCAGTTCTTGCTTCTTCGTTTTTTTTTTCTTTTTACTCGTTTTTGGTTCATGGATTCCCATCTGCATGTGGTTTTTTATTCTTTGATTGTGTTTTGCACAGCACAAATTTAATTCCAACTGTTAGTTTGAAAGCATGAATGTCAGATTTGTTAGTTTTCTTGTCATAGTAGAGTGTAGAAATGTAAGAATATCCCTTTTGAAGAATGTTATCCCGGTGACAAGATGCTATAAAGGATAAAATGTTGTCACACAGGGCATGTGAAACGTTAACATCAATAGAGTACTGGCTGAGATTGAAGCGCACAATATTAGTTGATTAATGAGGCTCATAAGATGTGTCGTCAACAGATGGAGTCACATTTTAGAGGCATCACATAATAATTCCAATAAACATGAAAATGGGAGCTATTGATGAATGAGAAATGCAGATAATTAGTATGATTCATAATATGGTATAAGAGTTTCTATCACCAAGAGGTTTAGATTTTGATTTTGGTTATTTTCCATTCTTCTAAATTGTTCACGTTTCAAACCTAAAATAGGTTCTCGCGCGAGAGGCAGTGTTAGAATATGAAGCCATTATGTACCTCTAAAGGCTTAAGCTTCCGGGAAAGACAGTTCATGAGATTAAACACATCATTTATTTGATGTTGCATGCTTTTGTGATCATAAATAACAGCAATAGGAAAAGTTTCCATGCATCTCCATTGACCTGAAAAAAATTCTGAAGTGTTGCAGTGGAAGATGCTTGAAGAATGGCATCAAATAACCTCGCAAACTACGAAGGAATATATAAGAATGTTCGCCCACCCGCACTCATAATTGCGGGGTGTTGTGTGCTTGCTGCTCTAGTGCTGTCCATTCTTCTCATTCTGCAGCATCTCCGATCATATACCAATCCTGCGGTGAGTTATTTTTCTCACAGTTATTAAATTTAACAGATACATTTTTTTTTTTTCTGTGGACTGTAAGGCAAGTTTTGATGGTGCTTGGTCCTTGGAATTGTCTTCAATGAAGTTTGTGTTTCCCGATGTTGTATTTACTTGCAGTCATGAGTTTTTTTAAGATTACAATATGTAGTTCCTTCAATTATCGCATTTGTATATAAAACCATTTATGTGCCTCTATCCATCAGCTTAAGCTGGTGGGTGTGATGGTTTTATGACATGATATTGGAGTCAATATAATTGAGCAATATGGATTCGATCCTTATTATCTCCCAAGAATATGCTCAAGCTCATTACTTTTAGTTTTTGGGAGAGATGGTTTCACGATTAAGCAAAGAAAGGGAAAACAACACACGCTGTAGGTGTATGCTTTCACATACTTCTTGTTGCATCCTTTTTGCTTTAGGAACAAACTCGGCTAACCAAATAGCTTGGTTTGTATTCAGGAACAGAAGTGGATTGTCGCTGTTATTGCTATGGTACCAATCTATGCTGCCGACTCTGTAAGGTTCTGTTACTCTGGAAATACATTCCCAAAATTCTTTTTGGCATTATTGTGTCCAATCGCACGCACACACACATAAGATAGATAGTAGGCTGGTCCAAACTGTCTTATTTATTTTTGTACAGTGTACTTAGGGACCTAATTGTAAGTAGTAGGAAAGATGTAAGATACCACCCTTGGCATTAAGATTATTGCTAGAGTTATGATAAAATAACAGGAGATAGAATTCCGTACAAAAAAAAAATCTAATTTCTGTCTTTTGCATGAATTAAATCAAGACTACATCCTCAAATTGATCCTTGACAAATATTTCAAAGAACAAGTTGGTCCATCAGGATTTGAAAGCATCCTCATGGTCCCCTCCCTTTCACAAAAAGGACATGTTAATCTATTTGTTAATTCATTATTCCAATACCTAACAAAAGCAACACACGTGGCTTGTTAAATTGTTAATGTGGTTCTATTAAACTCAATGAAAGCACTAACTGACGTTGTTTTGGCTTGAGATGTGTAAAAATGAAGAAGAAACTATCAATTGAATGAGGTTAGAGTTTGAAGATACATAAGCGTGTAGTTAGTGAAAGAAAAAAGAAGACCAAAATATAGACTTTTCAATTTAACAAGCCAAGTGCGTTTTTTTTAAGTAATGACAAAAATTAGTAATATATCAATTTGGATCTTAATGGAGAGTCAAATAAGCTATTTAACTTACCAAGTGCGTTTTTTTTAAGTATTGAAATGATAAATTAATAGAGCGATTAATGTGTCCCATTTTATGAAAAGTGAAGGATAATGTGTACATTTTTTTTTTTCAGTATTGGAATGATGAGTTAACAGAAAGATTGAAGTATCTCCTTTTGTAAAAGTGAGGAACCACAGAAAGACTTTCAAATCCTACAGGATCAATTTGTCCTTTGAAATATTGCTTAGGGACCAACGTGGAAATTTAGTCTTAATTCAAATTTAACATTATGATTATTCTTCATGAATTACTAAACATTTTTCACTCTATTCCACTCCATAGAGGGAGTAGTAGTAATTCTAGAAAGCCAAATATGTTAAAGAGTTAAAGGGTCATGTTTGACACATCTGCCTCTGAAGTTATGAAATTGCATGGTACATCACACTGGTGGATGTTCTCGTGAGCTCCTATTTCTGGTCCAGATATCCCTTGAATCCAAGTTACACGTCCTTTGTTAAACTAAGTTGAAAGCTGGCTAGTTGCGATGATGTCTTGATCAAATCTGCATTTCTGATGAGTTAGAGTAGTGACATGAATAATAACTTAGCTTTTGTTTTCTCTCTTTCTCTGCTCTTTCAGATTCTATCCTTGTGGAATCCAAGAATATCTCTTGCCTGTGACATTTTAAGAAACTACTATGAAGCCTTTGCCCTGTACTCTTTTGGCAGATATCTGATTGCTTGCCTTGGTATTTTACTTAGCTTCTTTGTCCAGCTAAGCATGCTTTGGATATTTCGCATATCTAGTCTTCCTTTCAGTTAAACATGGCTAAATCTTGGACCATTCAAGAAATGCACATGGAGTAAAGATAAAAATACTTGTGTTATCTATGCAATTGAATTCAGTTGATCTTCAAGGTTATGGAAACTGATTATAAAAAATAGTTATGCTGACTTCCATGCAATCCCTTCACCCCAAGCTTCTCCAAAAGTATAAATACGCTAAATCCCAATCCTCCCGCGGCTTTTCTCTTTTTTCGGCTCATATTTTCCCTTTGGTATTATTCTTCGGGAAGACCATTTCATGATGCTAAACGTCAGAACTAATAAGTTTCTCACTCAATTCTATTTTTCAAATGAAAACTGTTAGGTGGTGAAGGAAGGGTTGTACAGCTGCTTGAAGATGAATCTGAAAAAAGTCTTAGAAAATCCTTGTTGGATGATTCAGATGACACTCATGGCATACAACAGCGATCATTTTGCAACTTCCTTTGGCATCCTGGCACGCTCGGAAAAGATCTTCTCACAATAGAAAAATTTGGCCTTGTTCAATATGTAAGTCTTTGGAGTTTCCATTAACATGGATGTGTTGTGCTTGCAAAGCAACTCTAATGTCACCAATACATAGTGCAGATGATCCTGAAGACTGTTTGTGCATTCTTAGCATTTGTGTTGGAACTGTTTGGTGTCTATGGTGATGGGGAATTCAAGTGGTACTACGGGTATGCTAAGCTTCTCATACAAAAGTAGAATCCAATTCTGGTTTGTTTTTATCATAACAGTGCCTCACATTATCTCATTGACATATAGCTCCAATATGTTTCAACCATGAACCTTGCACTATTCTTTTCTGTTGATTATACTAGGTGACTTATTAGGGAAATGCATCTTCAACTTTGTTCAATAGTAATCATGATTTCACACATTTTACAGGTATCCATATATAGCAGTGGTATTGAACTTCAGCCAGATGTGGGCATTATTCTGCCTTGTGCAGTTTTATAATGTTACTCATGAGAGACTTCAACCAATAAAGCCACTTGCAAAGTTCATAAGCTTCAAGGCTATTGTGTTCGCTACTTGGTGGCAAGGTGTAGGTATCGCACTATTGTTTACATTCGGAGTACTACCCAACGAGGGAAAATTACAAACGGGGTTGCAGGACTTTTTAATTTGCATAGAGGTAGTTCCCTCTTCATCTACAATTTGTGTCTTTATTCCTTAGCCACCATTTTTGTCTTTATCAATTTCCGGAGTTTACAATACTTCAATTAGTTTACTTTGAGCTGAGTCAATTCACTACTCTGGGTAAAGCTCGTCCGATGTTAGATTTTTTTCCTTTTGTAGGACTCAAAACTGAGCTCTAATTTAAGGAAAATACCTGCCAAATCACTTGAACCAACCAAATATCTATTAGCTAGTTTTACTCTATATAATGCAAACACTTTAAGAAGCTATAAACATTTTAAGAAGCTAATTTTGATGGATAATTTCTCATGCTCATCTAGTAGAAGGGAAGGTTTCTCTGCTAGTGTCATCTCTATTGGCTGCATACAATCCTAGCAAAATGGGTTTGAGTGAATGAAACACCAGGGTGACTATTTTCATTGTTTGTTTTGGGGTGAATAAAGTGCATTACTTTCCTGTCAAATTCTTAGGTGGGGAATGTTGAGTTTGTGACCATATGGTCATGGACAGTATTATAATAAAAATAAATATTGAAATTACTTTTAAGCCTTTATCCTCTACCTCTCTTTCTCTCTCATACTTCCCTGAAACTTCACACCATTTGGCACGTACTCACCTCAATACTACTATAGTACTGCTTGCCCTGCTCCCACCCTTCCCTCTTGACAGGCAACACCTCAACCCACCAACAAGGGAAGACTAAAGAATAACAATCACAAATGGTAACGATGCTTCAACCAAAACAAAGGCCAATATGCTTGATTGGCCAACAAATAAAAGACCCAAAACCTAAAATCAAGGGTATTAAAAATACTAACACACACCGCCATTAGATAATTTTTTTTTTCAGTTATGCCATTAGATACACATCAACGCTAGATATTTTCCTTCAATTTTTCAAAGCTAAAGCTGCTTAATAATTGCAAATGCAAATGGTTCTTAGAGGATAAAGATGAACCATCACTCAAATTTGTATTCTTAGATAAAAAAGATCTATGTTCATTCAATATTGGTTAAACAACTTGGTGAGCCATGAAGCGTGGTCCATGAGCAAGCAGCAATGAAGTATGCCTAGAAACACCTACAAAGCAGTGGGCCAAGATCTGCACATGTAGTAAGCCTCCACGATGAAGTGAAGGAAAGAGCTTGTGGGGTGGGAAAGTGGCAGTGGAGGAGGTTAGGGCTTTGGGATAGAAGACAGAGTGGGGGAGTGGGGACTAGAAAAAAGGGGTAAAATAAGTAAATTACTTATACAATTATTTATATAAATATTAAATGTAGGTTTTAATTTCACATTCAATTAATTTTATCCCTTGGATTTAATTTTTAATGGTTGATATTAAGTGACCATACGGTCACAAACTCATCTTTCCCATTTAAGAACTTGCCTATTTTCCTACTGTGAGCAAAGATTCAACTTTTAGTAATTTCGGTTATGATGTACAAAATTATTAAAATATATAGCATAATAAGAACTTTGCATGTGTTTGAGAGTTTTACATTGGAGAAGAGGGAGCATGGAAATGGTTTGAAGAGTAAGGGTATGTTTGGTTTCAGTTTTCAATTTTCAGGATTTTATGAAAGAAATACTAAAACTAGAAATGAAAAAATTGAAAACTAAAATTTATAGTTTTCAAAATTTTCAGTATTTCCTTCACAAAATTTGGAAAACATAAAAAACTAAAAATGAAAATTAAAAATTGGAAACTCAAACCAAATACACCCTAAATATTTGGGGAAAAGAAAAACTCGGTTACAATTTTTGAAAATTTTAAACTCCTCAAATCCCTTCTTTTCTCTCCTTTTTTTTCCCCCCCAAACTCAAACTTTCTATGCTTAGTATTACTTGAATGTCCATTAAAAAGGGGGAAACGGAAAATGACAATTTCAAAGGCCTCAAAAAACATAGGGGGCAGTTCCTTTCATGCAAAGGAGTGATAATAGGATTACTGATTTTTGTTAACCATCACAAGCAGATCTCTTCTTTTCCAGAAAGCAAACGGAACTCGACCTAAAATATTTTAATTTCCTTGTCATCCAAGACTGCTTATCTCACATCCATGGCAATGCAGATGGCCACTGCAGCTGTTGCTCATGTGTTTGTATTTTCAGCAAAACCATATCATTTTCTTTCCGCTACTGAATATGCGGAAGTCACAAAGGAAACAACAGAAGCAACTCTGAAGATAGACGAAGGGGATAAGGAGAAACCAGCTTTGCTTAAAGAGTCAACCACTAAAGTCGAGGCTCCAAGTACAAGCGTGACGGAGAGTGTGCAGGATATTGTTGTTGAAGGTGGTCAGAGGGTAAGTTCATTGCACAACAACAGCTCAAGTTGTGTTAGTTATTACTGTTAACCCCATTAGTTCTTTCGATCATGTTGTAATTTTTATATATTAAAAGCAGGTAGTCAAGGATATTGTATTGACCATAAATCAAGCCATAGGGCCTGTGGAAAAGGGAGTGACGAGAATTCAGCAGACCTTCCACCACAAGACACTGGTTTCATCAGATGAGGAGGAGGAAGAATCAGATATAGAAGTTATCAAAGAAAACCTTACAGGGGAAGGGAACGAAGTGCAATGAGACAATTATGAGTATGTACATTGTTTAGACTTCAAGAACATGCCTTCGATTTACAGGCTATAGGCATCATGTTCTACATACTAGTGCTAGAAATTAGAATAGCCAACACGTTTAGCCTCCCCCCCTCGCTGACCAACAAGCACCATCGGTGATGGCCACTGATGACACTGCAAAAGACAATTTCTTCAAAATCACTTCAAAGAATGCCGTTGCTCATTACGAACTTACCAGCATCTCCACCTGGGTCCAAGCCGTGCTCACCCAAGTCAACATCACCACCCAAAACGATACCATAGTCTTCAAACCGCTGCCGTTTTGGGAAATGGTGGACAATCCCTGCCTGTCGCCCATTTTCAGTGACCATTCAGCGCACAACCTCAGAGTATGGCGAGTTCGCTTCCTATGATGTTTGGAACCAGATGGTGCTTTCTATTATCATAATAAAAAGAGAAGTACTATTCACCAAAAAAGAGAGAGTAGTAAATTATTATTTTGCTCTTTTCAACCTCCCACCCCCATAATTCTTCCCTTGGTCTGACTCTCCTGCTACCACACCTCTGCGGCAGTCCTCCGCTATCTTCTTTATTTATATCACCATTCTACGGTGCGTCACACAAACCAGAGCACTGTAGATTTTATATCACCATTTCAAGTACCTTTGCACAATTTATATCACTATTCTACAATACCGCTCACCATGAATATTATTGACTAAGATCCCAAAGTGCACGATCTCAAACAACTGCCCCTAACTGTGGACTCTTAAACTCTCCTATGTTCCCTCCCACCCACTTTTCTCATTGTGTGTCCACCCCTTGCACAAACCACCAGACCATCCTTCCCCTTGACGTACCACTCATAGCACCTTAATGGATCTATCTAATGAGGTCTGAAATAAAAGATATATACAGTAGGCCACTTAACCAAGATCCTTTCCTGAGTATCTATTAAAGCTCGGAGAAAGGATGGTCACACTTAACCAAAAAAATATACGATATGGACTATCAATGACACAGCTAGGTCGTCAAAACGGTGGTCGGAGGATGTGGCTCAAATGTGGTGGCACGGATGAGGATGACTGGTGATTGATGGTGACGATAGAGGGCGAGGGGCGCTTGGTGAGTGGTGAGAAAAGATGTGGTGTTGGAAAAACAGAACCAAATGAATATGAGAACAAAAAATTTGTACAAGGGGTACTTGAAATGGAGGGTAGATTAGGTAATTTAACTGGATGTGAACATTAAAATATATTATTTATTATAGACTTATTTTCATATAAAAAAAACCAGTTCCTATCTTGGTCATAAGTTTTTATGTGGCTGAGATCTCGAAACCATGTGCGAAATATAGTTTGACATCATATAACAAACTCGCCCTCAGAGTGTAAAGACTTAAAGGAGATCTTCTGCATTGGGTTTTTGTGTTCGAGCTGGCCGCAGTGGCGAGGTCGCTGCGGGCAGTGGTTAGGTCAGCGGTGGCAGCATTGGCCAAGTAATTGAAAGGATGAAAGGAGGATAAAGTAGTCAAATTTTTAAGAGTTTCATATTTTTCTAATATTAAAATAAAAACTTAAATTGAAACTAAATTTTAACCCTAAGTAATATTTGGTGATTGAGATTCAGTCACTATGATCGTGACAAATTCATTGGGTACCACTTATGCATGCGTCTTCTTTTGTGCAAGATAACACATTGAAAATTCAATTTCTATTGCACATTTAAACCTTTGTGCAAGATAACACATTGAAAATTCAATTTCTATTGCACATTTAAACCTGTATAACACAACTCGGGCAAGAAAAAGGAAATGCATGGCTCACACATATAAAGGCGGCTCACTACACAAGGCTCACATCTGATGGAGTCTAGAATAGCTACATGCAGTCTTGCTCTTGTAAGCAAAAATACTGTTATCAGGATTTGAACTCGTGACTTTCAGGTCACAAGATAACAATCTCGCTATCGTGTTAAGACCGTGACTCTGATAACTCACGTATATACATCTCCAAAATAAACCCCGCAAATAACAAATTTTTATGTAATAAAAAAAACAACAATCAATGCAACAAATTTTGAGATTTTCAACTTTCACTCCGAGAAATGCAAATTTCCGAACAGCAGCTGAGGCAACTGAAGCATCCTAGGCCAACGCAGAGCTGAGTCAATGCAGTTGCGCATTGGTGGTTTATCCTGGTGCAGCACTGGATGCAGCACATGCAACAGCAGTGGTTGCACAAGGCGCCACAACAACTTGAGGCAGCCTTAACAAAGATTTCAGCACCATCAGGCAATCTTGGTTCTTCAGATCCTGGTGGGGTGTTTTCAGCAGTTGCTGTCAAGTCGCCAAAGCCTATACCCAAGTTTGGGAGCAAAATCATCCTCTGGCCTTGGACGCTTGTCCTTTTCCTAGAATAGATCTTTTTTGGCGCCTGTTTTCATCATTTCAAAAGAACTGTTAGAAAGGTTATCATTTATATGTGTTGTTTATCTGGAGTCTATATTATCATTATTATTATCTACTTTAGAAGCCAATGTATGTAAATAAAACCATAATAGAAAATTGGTCCAAGTACAGACCAACCAGCTAAAAAGAATATATTTCCATATCCCTAAATACAGAAAGGAATATATTTCCAGTATTCAATGATAGAAAATAGGTTTACAAAAAGAAATTGCTTCTTGTTACAAAAATCTTTGGTGCGAATTAAATGAAATTTTTGAAACATATGATGTGGTGGGTTAGTTAGTTGATGAGCCAAATGTGGTTTTTACGATTTGCCTAACAATTATTCCGCAGCATTCATACAAGTTCCCCTTTTTTTCTCCCTTAACATACAGCATTGCTCATACAAAAAACATTGTCTAGCTTATTAGGAAAAAGAACCTCAGAACTTCTGATACATACTGCTTTTGTTCCATCTGAATCATTGACTTTCTTCATAAGATCTTTCTCAAGAATTGTCATACTGGTGTACTCGGACAAAAAACCAGTCTGTAGGCTCAATTTTGCAACCTGACAATTTAAACGATATGATAAAAGGAATTCTGTTAAAAGTAATAAAGGAAACAGCTGAATATCCAAGATAGTTAAAACACAAAGTTGAGAATTTCGAGTTTCAACTCAAGTATATTAGTACGAGGAGTGAGCACAGAAAATAATAGCAAACCTTCTGCTCTAATTGTTTATTTTCCAACAGCCATGCTTGAGCAGTAAGATAATCGATTTGATCTCTTGCAGATAGCTGTAAAAGAAAAAATTGTGCAACAGAGTAACAATTAACAAGAGAAATGAAACAGAATGATAAAAACTTGTGCACAATTGATACTGGGACTTTGGCTGCAAGAATCAAATGAAGCAAAACGGTATTTATGGATCATATACACAACTAAGAAGAACAATTGAAAAAAGAAAAGGCTGATAAACTCTGGTTTATTATGTAACCACCGCAAAAAAATGAAGATGTATGAAGAAAAGCAAGACACAACTGCTAATCTATGCTTTATGAAATAACAGATCCTTCAAAGTTCAAAGACGATCAGAGAGTACCGAATAGTTGCCTACCACCCATAAACAAAATTTGGAACCTCCTCTCCAGAAATTGTAATATAATGAAACAAAGAAACTTGAAATGTAAATATGCTAAGTAGTGCAGAGAACATTACCCTTTGTACAGGTATGTCCTTATTCCTTTGTATCTTCACATCCAATGCAAAATTACTGAAATCAGCCAAGACTCCCTTAACTTGGAGATTTTCTGGAAATCTTCCCTTGTATCTTCCGGATAAAATCAAGAGAGTCTCAGATGAAAGATCTGGAACTTGGGAAGGGTACACCTATCACAAGACATTGCAGATAATGCCCACAAGTTTAGGAAAAGTTGGACAAAATGAAACTTACAATAGGGCACATGAAACAGAGAATTAATTGCCACAATTGATAGGACACACGGATTCCTTCATGACCTCATATATGAATCATCAGTTTATAATATTTCTCTGAAGAAGAGATAACAAAAGATAGATTGACAAAAAATGTAAGTACAACACAAACATCGCATTAACTCCCCTAAAGCAATAGGGAATTGAAATATGGAGTAAAATAGAAATGAAAAGTCTCTGGCAGATTTGATTTTATCAGAATGATAAAATCAGGATCTGTCATAAATTGCTCCAACAATGGCAGATATTGCATATACTGAGCTAGGGCTAAAGTACAAGAACTGAAGCCAAAGGGTCCATGAAAAACAACATTTTGAACCAACACATTGATTACAGTTGGAAGTAAGCACGAAAAATAGCCAAATACAGCAAACACAATTTTTACTCTATCTAGCCAGGTACTAGTAAAATGTTTACCTCGACTTCATCCAGATCATCGAATATGTCCACTGTAATATTAGCAAGAACAAGAGATGCAGCTTTGTCAAACAATTTCAGCATTCGAGGCTCAATCAAATCTGGCAATAAATAATTCAAATAGGTCATAGTGTCATTGAAAAGGCATCTTGAGTTAAACAACAAAGTATTTCTAAATAGTGTAACAAAATGCTAATACACATCACAACCCTGCCTACTAATAAGCAGCCAACCAGTATTGTGGAACTTATATTTAAAGTCAGTGCTATACCTCTTATTTGAACAAAGCACATAGTTCATGGTAGAGTCAACAATCAGGTGCTCCAAAAAGAATGCATATGTTCACGGTACACTATGCAACCAACCTCAAAAAATCTAATTGGCACATGTTCAATGATATGGTTTGATGAGAAAATTTTCTCTAGAATCCAACAATGTCACTTAGCTTATAACAAAATGAAAGATAAACAATGATAATGATATTTACTTTTTGAAGGTAGAATTCAGAACTTGCCTACATCCAATGCTGCATCATGTTGGCCGCTTCCAATCATAGCAAGCATCCGCAAGAAATAATGATTGCAGAATGAACCTGGGATTTAATGAGGTTCATCAATTGACATAACAAATGAATGGAACAAAGAATTCTTACAATTGATGGCAAGTTGGCAACTCAGAAAAGTATAACAATCAAAAGCAATATTTTAAAATTTCAATTGGAAATGAATGCAATAATGTTCAGTTTCCAATCCAATCTTGAATACTATAAACCGTACCTATGCCAAAAGTGTAAATTCGTGGTGAGATTGACTCTCTGTTGATCATGTGATTCTTAACCATATCACAAATTTGTCTCTCATCTTCAACAGCTCCATCTGTAACTAGGAAAACTATTGGAACTGAACTTTGTGCACCAGATAGCATCTCTATTGCCTGAAAGAAAAGGCGAAGAAAGTATACAATACAACTCTACCCTATGACAGTCAATAGAAAAGAACAATTATGATCATCAATAATGTCATAGCTAGTCTGAGGGTACATATGATGAAACAAACTTTAAGGAATGGGTTCTCCATGCACAAGTTGAGCATATATTGATTTGTTTGTTCAGTAGACACTTTGGTTTGGTAAGTAACTACTTATCAATAATCTTTATGTTGAATACTTGAATGAGAAGATTAGAAGTTTAGAACCAAAACATTTGTTTATTTGAAGACACTAAGTATTGGTGTTAAACATAACACCTCCACACCAAAAAGTATGAATATTTAGTTACCTTGTTTAAGGGACGTGAAATATTTGTATCACCCCCTGCAACAAAGTTGATGTTAATCCAGTCAATGGCACTTTGAACAGTATCCTTTGAAGCCGATTCTAATGATTCTGAAAATAGATAGCTCTCTCCATTAAATGCTAAAATACTAAATGAATCATCAGAATCAAGCTTAGAGAGAACAACCGATAGTGCATTCTTTGTGTCATCGATTAGCTTTCCCTGCATGCTTTCACTTATGTCAATAACAAATATGATCTCCTTTCTGAATACCTAGACATTGAGTAGGACCAGCAATGAGAAGAAAAAGACAATATATATATATATAATGGAAGAGAACAAAGTTATATATAAAGTGCATGCCTGCCAAGTTTACAGATACCATACCAACCTTCCTACTCTGAAGATTTCCAGGAGAAAGGTACATGCAGAACAACTCTCTCTGATCAAAATCCTCCAAAGATGGAGATTCCAAAAGAACACTGCCAATATGACTTGAGGGGACCTAAATGAATATAACGATCTGATAAGCGCAAGTTTGAACAGCTGAAGCTATGACTAAGAATGACATTAATGATGGCCATGAGTCTTACAGTATATGAAAAGCTAAAATCTAATTTTGAAAATGAGAGAACATCAGAATCATATAGGAAACCCATACTCCCAGCACTCCGCCTCACTTCCTGCATAGTCAGGAATAGAAACACGTGACATGGTTAATTGGCTATACATAAAATGTCAGCCATAGACCCATAAAAACAGAACCAGACATGCACCTTTAAGGGGTGACTTATTGTCTTGCATAGAAACTCATTTCTAGTAACAGCATTCACATTTATTTGTATCTTTTCTTTTCTTGCCATTCTCTTCCCAGCAGGGTTGATAAAATCAGGGAAGTTAAATGGCACTTTTAAGGAGAACAGATCATTGCAGCATAGTATCTTCTGAGACCAACTAATTTTAACCGATATATTGGAACCCCCATCGATCTGTTACAAGCGTGACATCAATCATCAGAACAAGATAACCAAAAACCAGATGGACTGCGAAATCAATAACCTTCAAGAATACACATAGGGTACATTCACCTGCGGTATAGTCAAGGTAAACACATCGGCTGTGAGAAATCCTCCTTCTTGAGCTCGGATCCAATTCTCTTTACCATTATCGCCCTCCAGATCAACCAACTGAGTAGAATAGGATTTCCTATTATTAACACTGACCTCCACACCTAGAATTGAACCCTGTTATCCAAATGGTATCAGAACACAATATCTGAAACACATTTAAAACATTATTCAAATGCAACAAGTTTGAGAGTTAGCTGCTATGGTTGGTAACCATATAAGTAAGTTGTAAAAGTGCTCGTTAGCAGCTAATTCCACAATAACGCATCAAATTTTGATTAAAAATATACATGGCCAACAGTTAGCTGATTTGGATCACCTTCAATTCAACTGGCAAGTGTTAAAAATATGAATTTGACTCCTCTAAGGTGAGGGATTCCCTTGAAAGGAAAGAGTATCCATTTTCTCCGGGTAGAGGAAAGGAAAGAGTATTGATATATCCTTCTAACAATTAACTTAAAAATTAAATTCTCCTATTTGCTGAAAAAGAAAAAAAAATCCTAATTTAAAATTCTGCTTAAATGCAACATTAAAAAACTATAATACATGTGAATGAGAATTTGCATTAGAAGGATTTTTAAGCACATCAAATAAGAGGATTTAGGACTCCCGAAGGAAAAAACAAGGGGCTATAAACGTTTGGTTTGATCGCAGTTAACAGCATGATAAAATACAAATACAAATACATACATGTATATAACAAATTAGGAAAAGGGTGTTAAAAAATTTGCCGCTTTCATTGTTTTCATAAAAAAAATTATAACTCCTCACTTTTTCTCTTAAAATCTCTCATGTTAAAGCATTCAGAAGCATGCCGGCTCCACATTCTCATCAAAAGATATGGGACCCGCCATTCTCCCATTCCTTTTATTTCTTTCTAATTCAACTGCAGAAAATCCAAGCCCGCCTCTTTCCAACAAAAACTCAAAAAGCCAAAAACATTTCACAATTCACCTCCGCCACCCTCAATTCCACAAGAAAAACGTTAGATGTAACCGGCCGTGCTGACTCACCCATTATCCACCTTTGAAACGATAAATCTTCTGTTTAAATATTTTATTATCATTTCTAACTGAAGAACCAACTCGATCTTTCGGATAAAATGAGTTCAAATAACACAACTCTCGTCCTTCGTTTGACAGCAGGTAAAACGCACCTGCGCACCCATGGGGACTGCGATCCGGCAGTCGCAGCTGCGGCTGCCGGAGACGCAATGCAGCCTCCAAGTTCCCGAGACGGCGACAAGCGCCGTGCCGAGATAACAATCGACACTGAGATCAATTGCGCTCATGTGGATGGGGATGAGTGCCGGGGGGTCGCACCTGCCGTGCACGTGCGGCTGGTAGCTGGGGATGTCGGGGTTGTCGACAATGGCGGGGTCATGGATGACGGCGTAGAGCATGGGGGCCGTCGGGAGGAACGCGACGTTGGACTTGAGCATGGAGGGCGGCGGCTTCGGCGGCGACACGGCGCGGTCGTTGCCGAAGTAGATGCGCTTGGCGAGGCGGAGGCCGTCCTCGACGGCTCGCGAGAAATCCTCGGCCATTACGAAATGAGAGAGCAATGTGGATGAAACGAGGAAGGAGGAAAATGTTGAGGTTGAGGCTGAGGTGGTGGAGAGTCAGCGCGGGGAGGGAGACACGACGGTCCCTCTCTCTTTCTCTCTATTTTCTTTTTTCCTCCTTTTTATTGTCTTTTGTTTTGTTGGTTGTGTGTCTTTATCTGGCCACCGCCGCAGCGACGGCTTAGGATACGAGGTGGAGTTTAAATTTGAGTAATGATTTATATTTTAACAACTAAAAAATAAGTGTATATTTAGATATTTATTTTATATCTATTAAATGTGATGGTGATCCTCATTTATCTCTAATATTTATTACATGTAATAGTTATAAAATAAGTATCTATTTAGACACCCATTTTTTGGATATTAAAATATCATTACTCTTTAAATTTTGGGAAGTGTGGCCTTATTTTGAAAAATCATCATTTTAGTCCAAAAAAAGTATATCTTTAATAAAATAGTCTTTATCATTTGGTAACTGTATATAGATAGTAGAGATATAGATAGTAAAGACAGAGATATAAAAAATATTATCTTTGTATCGTGTTTGGTTGGTTGATTATGGAGTAGAAAATATGATAACTGTATCTCTATATTTTATATGGCAACACGGGAATAACACAATAAATATATAGTAAAAGATATATGTACTCCCACCTTTGCCCGCCGTTGGCTACCACCTTTGACCAGCATTGACCGCCACTGTTGATCAGTGTTGACCATCGCTTGACCGTCGCCGGAGGTTGCCAGCCGATTGTTGGAGGTCACTAAGGGATATTATTGAAAAAAAATATTAAATTTCTACCTCTATATGTTGTCCCTACTTTTTGGAGGGATAGAAATACAGAGGATTTTTATTTCGAAGGTAGAAAATTTTTTTTCCCGTATCTTGTCTCCACCACCAAATAGATTTGTATCTTCAGTGTCTATCTCTATCCCACATACAGGAAACAAACGCTACCTAAAAGAAATTATTTTCATTTGTGATCCTCTATCTATGTCGTTTGGTAAATTTACTCAAATGTTAAATGATTGCTATTTTCCTTCTCAAAAGTATATCTTTTAGGGGTTATATTGTTAAAGATATAATTTTTGAGGATTAAAATAGTTGGTCTACAATGTTAATTCGGCATGAAATATACTATTTCTTCAAAAATATGATATTTTGGGACCATAATGGTGGTTCAATGGTATGAACCTAAGATAAAATAAAAAATATAATTATTTCTATTAATAAAAATAGAGATTAGTTAATATTTAGATAAATTTATCAAATAAGATAAATCTATGAATCCTTTGAAAACTATGAGAAGATATAATTTCTTTTAAGAATCATTTTATCAATGACGTAAATTTTTAGTGGGTAAAATGTTATTTCTCACTCTTATTTTCTCTCGAGTGGCGATTACGTTTTAGATGGGGTGCTGGGTTTTTTCATTCTCTGGTGGGGCACGGTCCTCGTATCGTATGGGATAAAATTAGGTTCGAAAATAATGGATTACGCCACGAATTACTGTGGACGTTGATATGGAACCTGGTTACATTGATTTCAGCACAAGTGACAATTACGATACGTGGCGTAGGTGAAGCATAGACAGTGAACCTGGTTTCATGGATACGGATATTAGTGATGTAATAAAATTGAAAAGTTATATGACATGGTATGTAATGATGTATAAAATTTTTTTATACAGTTATTTAATTATATATTATTACATAAATTATAATAATTAATTTTTATATTTATTATTTAAAAAATTATTTAAACTAAATATTTTGATTAGATGACAATATAAATTATTTATCAGTATATTAAAATTAAACTCAATATTATTTATATAAATTAAACTCAAAATTAAACTTAAAATGTTATGAATTATTTCTTTTTATAACATTTTTTATATTGGGTTTTTCTATGTTAGAGTTAGAAAAAAGAATGAATTTTAAATTAAATATATATAAATATATGTTATTGATGTGTCATATAAGATCTAACATGGATATATATCTACCATGTAAACAAGACACCCAAATGGTTTATCCATATTTCATAGTTTCAAACTAGTAAGAGATTATTACTCCCTCCATCTTAGTCATTTTTGAGTTTATTTTTCCAAAATATAAATAATTTTTACATTTGAGTGACTTACTAGTTATTTTAAAATTGTTTTATTCCTTTATTTAATTGGAACGTGAATTAGTGAAAGTAAGTTTATTTAAGCATTTAGTTGAAAAGAATGAGTGAAGATTAAGTGATAAAATGATATTTATATCTTTTATTTTTATTTTTTAGAAGATCAATAAAATACAATTATTACCTTAATTATCATACATAACTAAAAAAACCACTTTTATTAAGTACCAAAAGGAGTACTTCACTAAGGGCATTATTTAAGGATGTTAAAAGTGGCAAGTTTTAAAACATTTTCATAGTCCCATGCTTTAAAAAATAAAAATCTCATCTTTCCAATCTTAAAATTTTTTTTTAATTATTTCTTAACAAGTGCTTAGCAAAATCCTTAATTTCAATAGTGTCTACATGGAAAAATTTACAACCTAAAACATCTATTTAGGTCTTGTGTTTGATCAAGGTTTCGATTTAGTGCCAAAAGTTTTTTTCTTGTTCTATTTTTGTCCTTAATGTTTTCAAAATATTTCAATTTTATCCTTTTGATAGAAAATATCCAAAGTATAAATGAAAAAATAATATAAATGCCAATTTACAACCTGAGACAACAAGATATAAATAGTTTAATTTCTACAAACTGACATCCAATCATGTGTTGTCACATCAGTAACAGCGGTTAAGTTTTGCACCCACTACTTAAAAAGTCATGTAAATTGGATAGTTTGATTGAATCATAGTGTGAAACATTTTTATATTGTTAGTGTATAAAAATTAAACTCAAATATAAAATGTTATATTACAATATTAATGATCACCACAATATATATATATATATATAACATCAAGTTTATATTCAAATTAAAATGTTGATGACACTCAAATTGTAAACATAAACTTGGTATTTTATGTTTTGTTATAGTTCCTAATATTGTAATATGACATTTTATATTTTGTTGCAACTTCCTGACATTATACTTTGGCATTTACATCCATTTTTTAATTTATAATTTGGATATTTTTCATCAAAAGGATAAAACTAAAACATTTTGAAAATGTAAAGGACATAAATAGGGAAAAAAAAACTTTTAGGACTAAATTGAAACTTTGATCAAACTTGAGAGACCTAAATAAATGTTTATCCAAATTTATATTACTCCATTCCTTTTCAATTTACTTGTATATATATAAAAACACAAATATTAAAAAAATGATTTTTCTAATAAGTTTCGTAGGGAAGTTCATATATACATAGTATAAGATTTTGTTTTTTGAGATGGATTCATATTTTGCTGTCAATATTAAGCTGCTTAGCTTAATTAGTCAGTTAGTTGAGTCACCTAACAAATTACATATGTTGTATTGAACTTGAGATGTAGATGATATATTATCTATACACAACAATAATAAAGGGAATACTTGGAGGATAACTAATTTTTGGTGTCCAACTTTTCATTTCAATTTTACCCTTTCAATGAAACTATTTAACAACTTAAGATTTGGATAAAAAAGTAAATTTACGTAAGTTTTGTTAACCTATCCCATTTCATTTTTTCATCTCATTTCCATTTTCTATATCTGCTTCTCACTCAATCTCATTCATTTTTTGTTACTCCTCATCCTTCAAATCCAAAATTTCTCAACTCTCAATCCTCCAGACTCCAACTCTAAAGCATCTAAGCGTCTCTTACCAACTCTGAAGCATCTAAGTGGTCCAACAGTGCACCAACTATACTCATCATCTTCAACTATACTTTCTTTTCAATTTATTTATTACCATTATACCACATCAGTGAGATTAATGAGTTTTGTGTTATTTGTCCCCTAACCAATGCATTTTTACTTGACGATCATATCATCCATTGACAATGCAGAACCATAGCAAAATTCTAATCATATCAAAATGGCTTATATTTAGTTTTTTTAAAATTTATTTCAGTGATCCAATGTTATGAAGGTGTACCCCTTAAATGCTAAATGCTGGATGGTACTATTCAACAGGAAGACCATCATGAAATCGAACACTCAAAGGCCAATGTCAAGACAAAGACCTATTCATATTGTCGTTAAAAGGCAACAACTGTTTCACCCCAACTATTCATACATGTTTCTACACATGTTCTTTCAAATTTCATGTCTGTAAGGTAGTATTTGTTTAATATTCCTGGGACAAAAATACAGAGATACTGGAAACACAAACCTATTTGGTGGTGGAGATAGGAATGAGGGATAGAAAAATTTTCTATCCTTGGGATTAAAAAAAATAAAATTTTTGTATCTTCAAAATGTAAGAACAGTGGGGACAGGATATTGAGATAGAAATTTAATATTTTTATCTCCCAATAATACCCCTATACATATTTATTATTAATGTCTTCTCCACTGTCTATGTATTTTTGTCCCAGGACAGTAAACAAATGCTACTTTATATCTAAGGTAACATTTATTTACTGTCTCTAGGATAGAAATACAGAGATACTGCAGACACAAACCTGTTTGATGGTAGAGACGAGAATAGAATTTTCTGTCCTCAAGACAGATAAACACAAAATTTTTATACCTCCAAAATATAGGGACAGGATACAAAGACAGAAATTTAATAGTTTTATTATCCAACAATACCCCTATACATATTTATTATTTATGTCTCTATCTCCACTATCTCTATTGTTCCTGTATTTCGGTCTGTTTCTCTATATTTTCTGTCCCGAGACAATAAACAACCACTATCTACAGCTTGGGTAAATGGTGTGAGTGGGTAAGTGGTTGTCATATTTCATTACCTTTCAACAACCCTCAAAATACAACATCCAGCACGAATCTCCTATTCTATGCCCAATTAGCAAGCACATGTTGAGTACAGTGTCTTTTATTATAAACTTGGTTCAACTCTTTCACAATGATAAATATAAGAGCAATTTAATACATGTTTTGATCCGTAGGTATTTTTGTCTTTTGGATCTAGGTTTTTATTTTCTTTTCATTTTATTTTTCCCTTTTACTTAATATATAGTTTTCTTTTTTCTATTTTATGCCAATTGGCTTGATCTCATGTTCAAAGTGTATAAATGCATGAACATGATAGAGATATTTGGCACTACATTCATGAAGTTCTCTTTTTTTTTGTAATTTGTCATAATATAATATGGAAGTTACTATGTATAAAAATATATGGAAGTTCCATAATGTTATTATTTCTTTTGATTTAGTCGTAGATCATGCAGAAGTGGTTGAAATTGGAATTAGCGGTGACTAATCATGACACAATCCCTTTATCAACCCTGACATGACACAAAGAAAGGGTGAAAATTGTTCCATCTGGAAAGCAACATGCCACGTCTCCTTCCTGAAAGTAGTCACAATACCATCCCTTTAGCATCTCTCATTCTTCCTAGATTTACAATGTCATTCTATTGAATTTATTTTTCAATTTGGGTTTGATATTTGGACTAAAAATTGTGCAACAAGTTATACTTTTTTTTAAAGGTTATCAATTCTCATTTATGTTCATTATTATGACAATATTTCCAATATAATATAAGATGTATTATATCTATTTATATTTTTATTGTAGATATTGATATAAAATTATCAATCATATTAAATTATGACAAATTATAATAATACATATAGTAATATCATGACTTGACAAACACATATTAAATTTTATATGACCTGACTATATATAAATTTCACGGGATGAATGATTTATTCTCGATATAAATCAAGATAAGATAATAAATATTAAAAAAATATGAAATTTTTATTTTCACTAATTTGATGATATTGAGATAACATAAGTAAAAGTCATACATAATTTATGATTTTTCTCGGAAGAATAAAAAAAGCAAGTTGCTAGTATATATAATGTCATGAAACTTTTCATGAAACACTAGATCCAAATGCGCATTTTCTTTCAATAATTATTCAAAATTTCTTTTTCTCAACCCCCCAGATTCCCCAGAAGAGAGCATTGGTATTTTTCTGTCCTAATGTCTTGAACTACTGCTACAATAGTCAAGAAGAACTCTTCCAGTCACTTATCTTCAAATGTTGTCCTATCCATGAACCAGCAAATTCCATATTAACAACTTACTTATCAGACCAGCTCATAAGTTCTTATTAAGGACATCTGTATCCCACATGACAGCATCCTAGAAAAAAATTAAGATATTGAAGCTGTTACTTAGCCAATAAATGGCTCTACCCCAAGACCTTTTCAAAGGCCAATTAAAGAGTAAACTGTGAAATTGCATGCATGTTTTACTTTGCTCCCTAATTTAGTCCTTTAAATTACAAAAAAGTAATTCAAATTAGTCTGTTTGATCATTTAAGGTAATCTTCACAAATATTAATATAGAGACTAATTTAAATCACTTTTTTTTTTATAGTTTTAAGAACTAAATTGATAATTTTTTTTAAAATTTTAAGAATGAAAATAAAGCACAGATATAATTTCAAGAATGACAGTGCACCTTCACTCGCCACATAAGTATCCTTTCTCGACATCACATACAAACTAGATTAGTGTGAAGAGTATTTCATTCCATCTATCAAGTACACCAGGAAAGTACTAGTGCAAGCAATCCTGCACACCAGGGTTAGTAGTAATCCCGAAACACGATATATGACCCTCATCCCTAAGCTAAGAAAGACCCATTATGTCCAAGAGCTTCACCCTGGTTCCTTTCACCATACCCACAGCGGTTCTATCAATAGACTCCTCTATCGACACTTCCTTCCCCACAAACATTGGTTTAGTGTTGTTGCAACTACCTCCCGTGTCCCAGTCCCCACCAACAAAATGCTGTGGAGAGATTGTCCGATAGAACACCTTCAAACCCGGATACTTTGGAAGTAGTGAGTCCACTCAGCTAACAACACTATGGACAGTGAGATTCTTGGCGCGCCAGATCACCGCTAACTTCTTATCAGTGCTTGGCACAGCTCCAATGTGCATCACCCACCTATTGGCCTTGAGCTTCCCTCGGTTCTAGTGGTGGCCTTTGTTGAGAACCAGCACATCAAACTTGTGAAGATATTTGTGCAAGAACGTCGTCGGCTGGTCAAGGTGCATTGCATAGCCTGTCTCTGGATTATTGTCATCAATAAGTTCTGTGTTGTAGAGAGTTGATGACCAATAGTAAAGAATTGTGGTGTTGGTGCTCGAGAAACGGAATGCTCAACCATGAGGGCGGGAAGCACCCTCCAGTGTAACTAATCCATACTCATTCCCCACGTCTTCTACACCATGTGTCTTCTCACCACTAATGATCATGCACATCAGAGATTGGAACTGTTGTCGGCCCAATGAGTCTCCCACAAATGCTAGAGCTTTGTTTTGCAGCCTGAAATCACCAAGGTTGTGACCAGTTTGTCATGCATTTATAGACTTGTTATATGTTGAGCACAAGAGTTTAGGCAAATAAAACTTTAAAAAAAGAGTGAAAATGAGTGCCAATCCATGATGCCAAATTTGGGGCAATTTTGGTCTTCTTAAATAAGAGGCAATTGACAGAGGCATATAGGCATGTTACGAGGCAGGAGTCATATATATTGGCTAGGAAAAATAATAACATTACTACCATGCTAATACTTGCCTCTAGCAAAACTGACCTCTTCCAAGAATATTAAGGAGAATCCTGTGCCTCAATATGTTGGATGGCACACACTTAGTATCAAATACACTTAGTATCAAATCATTGAAATGAAGCCTAATATGTTGAATGGCACACACTTAGTATCAAATTATTGAAATGAAGCCTAATACAATTACACTTGAGTCCAACCTTCATTGTGTCAGGCCTCTTTTTCTTGTCAGAAAGTGCTACTTTTACTCCTTACTGTCCAAGAAAAGCCATTATACGGACCTTCCATATTTCAAAATTAATACGTCTATCAAACTATTGAATATCAAATTTTGCCATAGACATTTTTGAACAAATTAGCCCGGAACTCTATAAGAACTCTGATACCAGTTTGTTGTGAAATAGCGGGCCCAAAAAGCACAAATAGAGTAGCGCAAAATAAATTTGTAGAAGTGTAAAATAAACGACATCAGGAATTTACGTGGTTCAGCTTAAAGCTTACGTTTACGGGCAAAGGCGATAACTAAATTTTTCACTATGAAATATGATAGAGATAAAAAAGTGGACTCTCTCTACTCAACCCAAATTCCAAATACATCCAGAATACCTCATAGTATTTATCTCACTGGTGTATATTCTTAACTCACTAAAGAGAAAAATTTATATGAAACCAATAATTCTACTCTATTATACAATTGAGGAGAGGATGGTTGTTTTCGGTTGATCTTCGTCTCTTGCCTCCTCTTGTGCTGCTTCAAGTGCTCCTTTTATAGAGTTTCCTTGCATATCCTTCACATCAAAGCATTTAATGTTTTTCTCACTTCTGCGTGCTTTTTGTTCTTCTTATGCATTTAATGATTTGCTTCCAATGTCAAAGACAAGCACAATTCATCATTCATGCTTTTGATTTTCAATGGTTTTTGCAATAAATGTAATTTGGATGCATGCACAAGGTAGGTGCATAGCTTGTCTTTCGTGGCAATAAAAAACAAGCCACTTCATTATCACATCACATCAACCGTGACATGACACAAAGAAAGAGTGAAAATTGTTCCATCCAGAATTTGTGGCAATAGGAAGCAATATGCCATGTCTTCCTAACAATATCATCCCTTTAGCATCTCTCATTCTTCCTAGATATACAATTTCGTTATATTGAATTTAATTTTCAATTTGGGTTTGATATTTGGATTAAAAATTGTGCAGCCAGTTGTACTTTTTTTTAAAGGCTATCTATTCTCATATATTCGTTATTATGACAATATTTCCAATATAATATAAGATATATTATATACATTCACATTTTTATTATAGATATTGATATAAAATCATTGATCATAAACTATGGCAAATTATAATAATACATATAGTAAAATCGTGACTTGACAAATACATATTAAATTTTATATGGCTTGGTTATATATAAATTTCACAAGATGAATGATTCATTCTCAGTTTAAATCAGGATGAGATAGAAAATGTTTTTAAAAAAAAGAAATTTTTATTTGCACTAATTTGATGATATTGAGATAATATCAGTAAAAGTCATACATAATTTATGATTTTTCTGATAAGAATAAAAAAAGCAAGTCGTTAGTATATATAATGTCTGGAACTTTTCATGAAATGCTAGATCCAAATGCGCATTTTCTTTCAATAATTATTCAAAATTTCTTTTTCTCAGCTCCCCAGATTCCCCCAAAGAGAGCACTGTTATTTTTCTATCCTAATGTCTTGAATTACTGCTACAATAGCCGAGAAGAACTCTTCCGGTCACTTATCTTCAAATGCTCCTCCTATACACGAACAAGCAAAAAAATTAAGATATTGGAGCTATTACTTAGCCAATAAACGGCTCTATCTCAGGACCATTTTGAAGGCCAATTAAAGAGTAAACTTTGAAATTGCATACATGTTTTACTTTGGTCCCTAATTTAGTCCTTTAAATAGCAAAAACGTAACTCAAATTAGTCTGTTTGATCATTTAAGGTAATCCCCAAAAATATTAGCATAGAGACTAATTTGAATCACTTTTTTATAATTTCAGAGCTAATTTGATATTTTTTTAGAATTTTAAGAACTAAAATAAAACACGCATACAATTTCAAGAATCGACCTTCACTCGACAACTAAATATCCCCTCTCACATCATATGCAAACTAGATTTGTGCAAAGAGGATTTCATTCCATGCATCAGGTACACCAGGCAAGCACCAGTGCAAGCAATCCTGCACACCAGGGTTGGTAGTAATCCTAAAACGTGATATATGACCCTCATCCCTGAGCTGAGAAAGACCTGTTATGTCCAAGAGCTTCACCCTGGTTCCCTTCACCGCACCCGCAGCGGTTCTATCAATAGGCTCCTCTATTAGCACTTCCTTCCCCACAGACATTGGTTTTGTGTTGTCGCAACTGCCTCCTGTGTCCCAGTCCCCACCAACAAAATGCCTTGGGGAGATTGTCCGATAGAACACCTTCAAACCCGGATACTTTGGAAGCTGTGAGTCCACCCAGCTAACAACACTATGGACAGTGAGATTCTTGGCGCGCCAAATCACTGCTAACTTCTTATCAGTGCTTGGCACACCTCCAATGTGCATCACCCACCTATTAGCCTTGAGCTTCCCTCGGTTCCAGTGGTGGCCTGTGTTGAGAACCAGCACATCAAACCTGTGAAGATATTCACGTAGGAATGCCGTCGGCCGGTCAAGGTGCATTGCATAGCCTATCTCTGGATTATTGGCATCAATAGGTTCTGTGCTGCAGAGGGTTGATGACCAATAGTACAAAATGGTGGCGTTGGTGCTCGAGAAACGAAATGCCCAACCATGAGGGCGGGAAGCACCCTCTGGTGTAACTAATCCGTACTCGTTCCCCACGTCTTCCACATCATGTGTCTCCTCACCACCGGTGATCATGCACATCAAAGATTGGAACTGTTGTCGGCCCAATGAGTCTCCCACAAATGCTAGAGTTTTGTTTTGCAGCCTGAAATAACCAAGGTTGTGACCAGTTTGTCATGCATTTATAGACTTGTTATATGTTGAGCACAAGATTTTAGGCAAATAAAACTTTAAAAAGAGAGTGCAAATGAGTGCCAATCCATGATGCCAAATTTGGGGCAATTTTTGTCTTCTTAAATGAGGGGAAATTTGACAAAGGCATAGGCATGTTACGAGGCAAGAGTCATATATATTGGCTAGGGAAAATAATAACACTACTACCAAGCTAACGCGTACCTCTAGCAAAACTGACCTCTTTCAAGTATATTGAGGGAGAAATTCTTAGGTGCTTTTAGAGTAAAATAAAATATTTACTCTGATTCATTTAATGATTGACAAATCAGTTATTGCAATAAAAATGTAGGGAATGTGGGAGACAATAATAACCCACAAAATTTATATGTCAATTAATAAATAGATTAAAATAAATATTATCTCTTACTCTTATAGCATCTAAGTATTTCTCATGTTAAGGAGCATCGTGTGCCTCAATACGTTGAATGGCACACACTTCGTATCAGATCATTGAAATGAAGCCTAATTCAGTTACACTTGGGTCCAACCTATATACTGTATGGTGAAAAGTGAAATACCTTCTCAAAATTTTAGATCCTTCAAATTCCTCCATTTGACAATCTTTTGGTTGCCATCGAAGGTTTTCATATTCAAAATCAGTGCGCTGCGTCAAGCGGCAAGCCCACATGCCTGACAGCCATCGCTTGCAGCCAAATCCTGAATACAAAGGCCGGTGGTTGTCTGGAACCCATTTTCCTTTTGCGTAGTTACAAACTGGGGGAAGGTTCAACAAGAGAAACAAATGTATAGTTCATTAGTCCAACAGATGTGCATGAAAACTCGCTTGCTGCAGGGAAACAAAAATTTGATCCTTTGATTTATTATGACTCGAGTACCATCAGACTAACTAATGCAAAAGATTGAATACAAACTTAAAAATTTAATCCATCTTGTCTAATGTGAGAAATTCATTATCCCAGAATTATGGTACCTTCGTTTTCCGTAGCATCATTCCAATTGTTGGCATCTTTTCCTCTGATTGTAGATCCATTTCCATCAGCTGTCTCAATGTTTGTTAGACTGGAAAGAGTGGAGGAGCCGTGGATTTCCCCATCTTCGAGGAGATCTTTCGCTTCTTCATCTGACAAACTTGAGAGAATTTCTACACCAACATAATGAAAGAGAGAGTTTAAGCCCAAAGATAACACGAGATGAATATAGAGAGGAGGAGAAAGAAAGGAAGTGAAAGGAAGTGAAAGGAAATAAGATGATCATGCATTAAGAGGTGTATGTACTGCTGAAGGGATGGTATCATCCAGCTAGACCCCATGTTGTGAGATAATATGACATAAGATATTTTCGAAGAGCAATCAGCATAACAATATATTTTAACTAAATCTAATAAACTTGGTTTGGTTAACACAATGGTAAGCCCAACAATCTGAAAACTATAGCGAAGAACAGGATAAGCAAGTAAATAAATGACAAAAACAACCACATATCATTACATGCTCACCACAAAATCCAGTACCTTCATTTTCTGTAGCATTATTCCCATTGTTGGCATCTTCTAGACTAATTAAAGATCTATCTTGTGGAGAGTCCACGACAAATTCTGTTCTTTGTTCTTTTTTTAAGGTTTTCTCACCATCAGGTTCATTCCCTTTAGCCTCAGTTTTTGCTTGACCAGAAAGAGTGGGCACGCTATGGCTTTCCCCGTCTTCAAGGAGATCTTTTGGTCCTTCATCTGACAAGCTTGAGAGAATTTCTACACCATCATAATGAAAGACAAAGTTTAAGCCCAAAGATAGCATGAGATTAATAAACAAAGGAGCAGAGGGAGAAGGAAGTGAAAGGGAACAACTAACATGCCTATACTGATAAAGGAATGGTATCATCTAGACCCCATCTTGTGAGATAATATGACATACAATATTTTGGAAGAGCATTCATCAAAACAACACACTCAATCCAATAAAAATGGTTTGATTAACACAATGGTAAGCACAATCTAACATCATATCAAAGAGCAAGAATAAATGAGAAAACCCACTATATATATCAACACATGCTCACTTCACAAAATCTGGTACCTTCATTTTTTGTAGCATTATTTCCATTTTTGGCATCTCCTCCACTGATTAAAGATCCATTTGCTGGAGAGTCCATAACAAAATCTGTTCCTTGTTTTTCTACTTTTGAGGTTTTCTCCCCATTTTCTTTATTTGTTTTAGCCTTAGTTTTTGTTTGACCGGAAAGAGCAGGTATGCCATGCACTTCCCCATCTTCCAAGAGATCTTTTGCTTCTTCATCTGACAAACTTGAAATAAGTTCTGTGCCGTCATCATGACAGACAAAGTTTAAGCCCCAAAATAAGATGAGAGTAACAGAGGGGGGAGAGGGAAGGAAAGAAAAGGGAAAATGAAGACCATGTGCTAAGGGTTGTAATGCAGAAAGCGATGATATCTTCCAGCCCCCATTTTATTTTTGTAAGATAATATAACGCTTAATGTTGTCAACATAAGTATATTGCGTTGGCTGAGTGGACATAAACAAAATAAAACTCGGAATAAATGCATTGCAGTGAGTAAATAAATGACAAAAGCAACCATATATCAACACATGCTCACTTCCGCAGTTCTAATACCTTCAATTTCTGTTGCATTGTTCCCAATGTTAGCATCTCCATTGATTAAAGGTCGATTTTCTGGAGAGTCTATGACAAAATCTGTTCTATATTCTACTTCTAAAGTTTTCTCCTCTTCTACTTCATTCTTTTTCGTCTGAGTTTTTGTTAGACTTGAAAGAATGGGAACGCCACTGATTTCCTCATCTTCCAGGAGATCTTCTGCATCTTCATCTGACCAACTTGGGAGAATATCTACATCATCATAATGAAAGACAAAATTTAAGCCCCAAGATAACGTGAGATCAATTAAGAGGGACAGAAAGAAGTAAAAGGGAACAGGAAGACCAAGTGCTAAGGGCTGTAATGCTAGAGGACGGTATCATCTAGCCCCCATAAATATGGGATAATATAACATATAATATTTTGAAAGAACATTCATCATACCAATATATTTAAACTAAGCAAATGAACTTGGTATGGTTAACACAATGATATGCACAACAGCCATTTTAGCAAAGAACAGGATAAACAAGTAAATATATGACAAAAGCAACCACATGTCAACACATGGTTACTTCATGAAGAATAAGGTACCAGAAGAATATGAGGAATGGTAAATCCCTTATACCAGAGATCATCTTTACCACTGGTTGAGACAAAATGTGCTAAGAGATTCTATGACATGCAGATTGCAGAGTGCAAATACAGTCATTTGAGAGAAAAATCACTGTCAACTGACACTGATTTTTAAGAAACCTTTGCAACATTTGTGCTTATGCCTTCATATGAGATAAACAAAATAATATTTCCATTTGTTAAAGGAATATCATATCAGCTCTTTTCAACGAAAATATCATATAAATAAAAGCAAACCTGAAGGTAGCAGCATCTCTGGATAAGGGGGAATGAGTCCAGTAAGACTAGGTGTTTTCTCCCATAACAAAATTAAAGTAGTTGTGGACATTATAACAATGGAAATAAGGGAAAGCTTTGTGCTTCTGAATCCATGGAGGCGGAAGCCCCCCTTCATCCTACATAAACATAAATTTACGAAAATAAGAAAGAGAAGAAGAGGAGGACAACCTCTTGCCTTCTCAAAATTGGTGAATATTAGACTCCAATTGACTAAGAATCTATGAAATAAGAATAAAAAATGTTCCCCCAAGAAAGAGGAGGAAAAAGTATCACTTTCAGCCAATATATCCAGTATCAACACACAGAGACCTGACAACAGTACCTTCCCATTACAAAGGACAACAAACTCTCAGTTCCTCAGAAATGTTAATCAATCAAAGCCAGAAATTAAGAAGGCAATAATCTGTTTCTGTTTTTCCTAACCAATTTAAACTTTAAGCCACACCAACACAGAAAGAACGAAACGGATTAAGCTGTAGTCCAAGATTTTTATTCAGTTTGATTAGCAACAACAACTAAGCCTTGTCGGGATCAACTACACGTACCCAACGATACTACATAATGCCTGTGCGTATATTCAGTTTGATGACCCCGGATAAGTAGTTCTACTTCCTTTCTCCTAGGGACAGATCCACATAGTATAAAGTGGAGGCTCATGCCATTGCAATAATTTCAATTCTTTTTCTTTTGAATGGTTATGTCAACATATATATTTTTGCCCCCATTATTTCATTAATTTGGATCCTACACTAATTGTAAACAAGACAAAATAATAAGATATAACATATCTCACATCTTATCATGATTGTGGACTATTTTTGCCCCTATTGTGAAAATTTTCTGGATTCGCTTTCTCATGTATAGTTAAACTTGCTTCAGCTCCAACACATTGTACACGAAAGTTCAATTAAAATGAATGAACAACTTTAGCTAAAAGATGGCTTTATTTACTAAAGCATAACCATAATTTCTAGGAAGCAGAGCATTATGCATCACTCCCATTTCAATTGTGATCACTCCATGTTTTGTGAGTACAAATAGTTTTACTAAACCACAAGCAAAAAAAGGAAATAAAAAAGAAAAATTAAAAGCTGTGTTTTACTTTAGGGGATCACAATCTGGTAAGTACAGTTAGGAAGCCACTGTACTGCATGCAGAAGAAACCAAAAATACTCCACCCGCCTCACGGATAAATTGACTCAGTGAGTTTCTCAAATGAAAATTAACCAATAATTTGCAAGAACTCACCTGATATAGGAACAGGGAACTCGAAACACCAATGAAACAAATAAGAAATATATGTAGCGAAAATGAATGGTTTCAGTGTGGGGATGATTGAACAGTTACCAAAAGCTGAAAATTTGGTATTGTATTGTGTTTGAGAGAAAGGAACATGCAAAAAGTGATGAATCTACTAAATAGAAGGAACCAACCAGGAGAAAATTTGGAGGAAGTGTGTTTTGAATGAGATTTGGCAAAACCTTAGAACAAACTAAAGCAGGAATGGGGAACAGAAACAACAAAATCACGGGACAACGTAAAGTAACGTGTGTGAATTTATGGGTGAAACAAGGCGGGAATATATACGTCACACGTCATGTCAGCAACAAGGACAAGATGACCGGTAATAACTGAAGAATAAATAAGAAAATTAATTTTGATGTCATGTGGCTTTTATAACACTTTGGCTTTAGCTTTCACTGTAACTTTTAATTTTTAATGATGATACAGAAATGATTGGTATAACCAGGTAAAAAAAAAAAAAGAAATGAGTTGTATGATAAAACTTTTCACGATTAATTAATCGATTATGTTGTTTTTTCATGTAATACTGAAGTGTTTTAAATTATAATATATATATTCATCATTCTGATGTGGTGAAACTTGAACCTTCCTGTTCAACAATTAAGCTCAGTACTTCTATTTGTTTAAATTTATGTTTTCAGTCATTATATCTTGCAAATAATTAGTTTATAATTTTTGTTTATTAGAATATTAATTCTCGAGGAAAAACTCCACTGCATGAAAAATATAAGAACAAATAACTTGAAATATCAAATTATGTGAACTAACACACAGTGGATATAAATTGTAAGAATCTTATTCAAGTTGTACAAAAAAAAATTATAAGAATCTAGATCTCATTTTTGCCGACCAAGTCAGGTAAGAGGAGTCGTTTATTGTGATAGTGTGAGGAAGAAGAAAAAATGTGAAATGTATAAGTGTGTGCGAGGGATTTAATTCTTCTATCCCCAATTTCTTGTCCCATTTTCTGTCTCCTTATTCATGTGTTGACAAGTGTTCCACTATTAAGAATAACTTTTCAGTTTTTTCAAAACCAACATTTAATAATTACTCATAACTCATACATATTGCTTTTTTATTAATGGACAGGAAATGAGACACCAAATTAAGACAAAGGATTTCTTTCAGTTATGGTTTTTGACAAACTAGTTCAGCCGATAGAGATAAGGAAACAGATAGTTAGTTAACGGCTGTATGAGATCGTTAACCTTGATATCAAGTTATCCATCAGAGGACAATTCGCCCCTCAACATATATAGAAACAGGACCTAGTTAGGTGCTCACAGCTTGTCCTGATAGAGTTTGTAAATTACAGCTTTATTCTTATATAAGTATTTAGTCAACTAAGTAGATATTGTTTCCTGATGCTCTGCTGCACCTTTAGTTAAAATGATTTCATGATGCTTGTGAATTTACCATTATTTGTTCATGAATTCAAGGAATGAGAAATGGTTTCTTATATAGCTATATATTTAAATATCAAATGAATATGATTGTTACATGCATGATCTTATATATATATTCCTTGACTGTCCCATGTGGGTGATGGGTGAGAGCTCACTTATTGAGTCCGTTGACTCAACCCTCTCCCTTTCTCTCATAGTTGCAGGTACAAGTTTTGTATTAGCCCCAGCTCAGCAGATGTAACTAATCCCAATGGTGAGCCTTATTTTAAATTAAGGCTTAGTTTAGAATTACATTAGTAATAGAAGTGCTCCATGGGATCTGCAAGCAGGATCCGAGTCATGCATTTATTTTGAGATACTGTATTTATTTTCAGAAATTTTGTATTTCCCTATATGTTTTCAAGGTTCAAGTATGTATTTTGAAATGAAGACTGTGCCTAAGGATTTACGTAGTAAACTGAAAATGTATTACTGTTTCAGGTTTCAAGAACTTAAATCGATTTTCAATTTACTACCACGATTAGAAGGCAGAATAATTTATCTTTTTATGAATAACAGGTTTGATCAAGATGTTTTTAGAATTATATATTCTAAATACCTCAGTTTTTACGAATTTAAATATTATGCTTTAATTAGAGAAAATAATAATGATTTAGAAGAAAGATCATATTTTAAGTATAATATTATATATATTATATGCATTTAGAGAGACATGTCACCCAATAGGCTTATGTGAGGATGAGATTCCTCACGTGCCGATCATATTCCTAGGTTGGGTTGTGACAATAAGAAAATATTTTTTATTCCATAAATTCATAAACAAGCATTTGTAAATTCACAATCAAACATTAAATCATTTTAACTGAGAGTGCGGTAGAGTATCGAGAAACAATATTTACTAAACATAATAAATATATATATATATATATATATATAAAATAACAAAAGCTGTAAAATCATGAATTGTAAAATGGTACTCAGTCTTTGATGAACAAGAGCACCTCCTGAAATCAAAACAGTCCTTGTTAGACAAACTGTTGATACCTAACTAGGTCCCGTTTTCTGTATATACTGGGGACAAAATTGTCCTCTGATGGATAACTTGGTACCAAGGTTAACGATCTCTTCACAACCATTAACTAATTGTTTGTTTGCTTATCTCTACCGGCTAAACTAATTGGACAAAAACTGTGACTGAATGATAGGTGCTCAATCTCTTGCGAACAAGAGCCCCAAAATTTTTAGTACTCGTAGAATTCTGAATTCATATAACTCTAACAATCTGACTTTAGCACAACTTTGACTGTGAAAATCGTGCCCAAGGAATCATCCACTTGTAGGCATTTCGATTTCAAGCTCACAAAATATATATCTGGTAGTTGCTATGTATGAATCATACTAAATTCTGTACCTCTTAGTACCACAAAACTGAAGTTTTAGGTTCATATCTTAAGCTGACATATTTTTTCATATACTTGAAATCTCTGGTCCAAAACACTTGGGTTCATAATTATAAAACTTGAAAATAATAGATTATACTCTAGTTTCACATTTCTCCAACATATATAAATATTAACTGAATATTCTAAAGAATAATATGAAATTCCAAATTTTGAAAACATGTTAGTATCATAAATCTATAGGGCATATCTGAAAACTTTCATAAACATTTCTAAATTAAATAATTTCTAATAAATCTCTTCTTGGGCACATAAAACATTTTCATCACATACAACATATCAATCATGGTCCAATAGTTTTCTAAAACCACATTTTTCATGCTAAAAATCAAAGTTTTTGCTTTTTCAACATAATGTGTAAAATCGTATTCTCATATCTTCTTTCATATTTAACAATCATAATATATAAACATATTTATAATAACTGAGAATAAGGTTATGAGTTTGAACCTACTCATTGGTTGGAGTCGGAGATATGTGAACACCACCAACTTGACTTTGGAAGTTTGGAATAACACCAACAACTACCATAGAGCGACAAGGACACATGAATACTCTCTAAGAACTCTAGAATAACTCAAACAATTCTAACAACCTTGGGGGAGCACCCCCACCTGACAACAATGGAGAATAATAACAACTCAAACCCTAGAACATGGAATGGGGAAGAAGGATATGACAAAAACCTATAAAATCTCTTACCTTGATCTTGGAAGAAGAATGAATGATGATGGATTGAGAGAGGAATGGAGGAAATTTGTTTGTGAGAGTGAGGGTTTCAATTTTATGACTGGGGGTATTTAAAAGGGGTTAGGACTCACTTATCCAAAATTACATTGTTTTCTATTGTGCTGTCATCGAGGGTCCTCGCTGAAGCAACCACTCGCTACAATGAACATAGGTTGCTGCAGCAAGCCTTATGGCTCGTCTATTCATTGCAGCGAGTGAAGCTCATTGTAGAGAGCCTGTTTCGTAAAATTTTCCTAAACCTACATTGCAACATGGTTCTCTACATCTAGGGCCTTCTTGGCTACACAGGTAGGTCCCGGAAAACCCTAGGGCAGTACGGAACTTGTCTACTAACACGTGTATACCGGATATTATATTTTTGTTATCTATAATCTTGCATTATACGAGATTTAGAAAACCATAGTGTAATTTTCTCCCAAATCTCATAGTATTGCTATTCAAATATCTAATCTCCATAATAAAATAATTTACCCTCAATGATACTATATTTTTATTTAAGCTATAAATTAAAATACTATGTACCAAAATAAAATATTTGAAGCAAATAAAACATATATTTTATGTAGGTATATGGTAAAATTTACTTTGCACTGAATATTTTAAAATTCAAATCATTTTATATTAAAAATAAATAATTGAATTAGTGACCTCCACCAATTTTTTACAGCTTTGAAATCAGATCTCTTAATACCAATTGTTATGGTTAGAACTTAAAATAATATAAGCCATTGAGATTGTTCTAGTGGTGAGATATTTATATACTATGCATAAGGTCTTAAATTCAAATCACATATATAATTTCAGAATTAGAATAATATGTGAATTTGAAATTAAATTCCACAAACCCTGTCCATGGAATTTTAAAACATAACCTATGCATAATAATTATTTATTACAAAACATAAAAGTCAAATTCTCTCTCTCTCTCTTCCTTATCCATTTCTAAGTCATTATTTCTCTCATTTAATTGCTAGCTGTCATGGTTATTAAAATTTAAAATTTTTATAAAAATGCTATAATATTTAAATTTTCTTATATTAATTTATATAAATAATTTTTAGAAAAACTTTTGTCATTAAAAGTATTGATTAAGTTTGTATTACTTTGAATTGTTATTAAAACTTTTATTAATTTTAAACTTTAAACCACGTCTATAGGCCATCAAAGTTAGATCACTTAAATTGAAAATTACAATTCAACTTCTAATTCTACAACAAACATAAACATAAAATTTAATATTCTAAGTTAATTCTAATTATATAAGAATTGGAGTTGAAATAAAGGTCCGGTCTTGCAATTCCAATTCCAACATCCAATTGGAGTCTCATTGAATAAGACAAAACAAAAGTAGTATTATATCCATATGCAACAACATCCGTACCTATAGAAATGGAATTGACTTATAATCTTAAATTTTATATTTAAGTTCACTAAAGAATTGAAACTTGATTGTTTGCAAATAAATGAGCTAGACAAAGAACTATATAGACTTCAATAAGAAGAGAGAAATTTAATAAGTTTTAGATTTAACAAGTTATATGGTAGTGCTTAGAAATTAAGAAGAGTCCATTTTATTTGTTTTTTGAATTCCTTGAAATTGGATTGTGGTATTATAATTCTATATATTACTCCAAACATGAAAATTAGAATTGGGTCACCAATTCCAAATCCAAGATTTAATTCCATGTTCAATTTAAGAAACCAAACGTGCCATAAGTTTTTAGTAGCAACAGGAATTTGGTTCACGTTAATTACAGAAACGGTAACATTTTTGTTGACTTTTATGAATATATTCATTTAGTGAAATAAGGAAAGAAATTTTGTTAGTTTAGTATGCATTGCCTTTCCTATTGTTCACTTTACATTTTTACTTGTTTGAAGCAAGTATTTCTACAAATATTTCAAGAAAAATATTTGCATAAAATTAAGAGAAAATTACACTAATCTCTTTTGAGATTTAGTATAATTATACTCAGTACCCCTCTATTTTATAAAACTATCATTGACCTCTCTTGAAATTTACTAAAATTACACTGACCTACCATGTATATACTAATTCGTTAATTTAAGTGATAAAAAAAATAATATGTGATATATACATAATTATTAGTAATGAAATTATAATATTTTAGCAATATTAGACACATATATTAACTACAATATATTTTTTTAATCATAAGTTACAATTATAATATTTTTTTATGTGATGAAAAGGTATTTTGTTCGGCTAATGTATTGAATATTATCAAAAGATTATATTTTTTTTAATAATTATGTATATATTCTACATTATCTTTCTTTATTATTTAAATTAACGAACTAGTATCTGCAGGAGAAATCAGCAATAATTTTGTAAAATAGAAAGGTGCTGAATGTAATTATACTAAACTTTAAGGGAGTTGAGTGTAAATTACTCTAAAATTAATATATGCAAATTAAGCGTATTATATTAAAAGACGAGCATTGTTTACCCGTTTGATGCATGAGTTTCCAAAAATTAAGACTAATATGTAAATAAAATTTTAAAAAGTATAAGATAAGAGTAATTTATATTGTATTTTAAATGTGTAAAATTTTTAATATTTACATAAGACAGACTCGATCATAGTTATATTACTACAGGATACATCTATACAAAAACACTCAACTTAATGTGAAATAATATTTAAATATATAATTATAAAACTATTATTGAAATAATAAATGACATATAAGAAAATTTGTCTAAATCAATTTTATTTGTCACTTCATTATTGAAAATGTAATTCTCCTTATAATAAATATTTTAAAAATTTTAAAGTGATGATAAATCAAACAAATATAAAGACAGAGTGAATTCATTCCTCTTATTCCTCTAATTTATTATAAAAAAATCCATGCCAGGTATCCTTCCTATCTATTTCTATAATACCTGGATTTTTATGTTATTTTAGTTGTGTGTTAATCATGGCTAATTAAGATCAGTCAAGTATAATCAAGAGTTAATTCTCTTAATTAATTAATTACTTAATCTATAAGTAATCTTTCCTAATTAATTTTAGCTCTTAATAATTTAAATTCATGGTTGTATTAATTGTTGTGTTTAATTATTTTAAAAGCTTAGATTAGTACTTTTTGAAAATTAGATCTCTCTCCAATCTAAAATTTCAAATTCTCTTCAAAAAGTTTAGGATATGTTTGGTTTGAATTTCCAGTTTTAACTCAAAGTTTCAAGACACCTAATATTATGTAAATTATTTGAACTCATGGTATTAAAAATACTATTTATTTATTGTCTTACATTTATTTTTATCATTTCATGAGAATGTGAATAAATTACACTAATATTCCCATAACCTTCTCCTTTCTTCTTGCAATTGTTATACCACAAAACAAAAGCCATCTCATAGCCATTATTCAAACAAATCAATCCTAACACGAGATATTGAACTGAGGAAACAATCAAATAAAAAAAATAGAGTCCAAATGTCCACAACAACCAACCAAAAAAAATCTAGTACAAAATTCAACCCAATATCAACTAAAGGACACATCTTACAAATTTGGGCTATATGAAAGTGTTTTTATGTTTTTATTTTCTAAAATTGTTTTAAGAAATAAGTTTAAATTCAATTGTTAAAAATAAATTTTTTTGGTAACTCTATTCTCAAAGTAGTTTTTAAATGATAAAAACCAAAAAAATGTTTGGATTATTGTTCTTAAAACCAAATTTTAAAAGCAATAAAACAAAATACTTGTTTGACAAACTCTTCACATTTTTAACCCAAACCCACCCAAAATGATAATAAGGAAAAAAAACGAGCAACAGTCCGGTCCACCCATGTTAAAAAGGAGGAAAAAAAAAAAAGCCGCACTTGGCAATTGGAGTTTTACCCCCCACACCTACCTCACCTTCTTCTACACACTTCTCTCTTCTCGCTCTACCTCTTTCTCGTTCGTTATCAAAAATGACTTCCAGAATGCAGCAAGAAAACAACTCTATTGTCTTTTGCTTTGTTTATTACTTTGTTTTTATGCTGTGTTTGTTGTGGTATATTTTCTTTGCTTTGAATCTTGAACTGGTCACTGGGTCGCGTGCAGAGGAGGAGGCGGAGGCCGAGCTGATTCGTGTGTATCAGCGACTGGAACAGGTCGCAGTTCGTACGCGTTAGCGAAGGTGATTTGGGCTTCATAGGTTGCGGGGCCGGTGAATGGGGGCGAACTCCTAGCTTCACAGGTTGAGGGGCTAGCCTTCACAGCAAGCGGCGTTGGCAGATCTCGGGGCTTCATAGGTCGCGGGGATGGGCTTCACAGGTCGTCGGAGAACTCTCGCGGGCTTCACAGGTCACCGGAGAACTCTTTATGCTCTGGTTGAAGGCTAGGTCTCAGGAACTCTTTGGTTGAAGGCGTGAAAGGGATGAGTTGTGTGAGAACTGAGAAAACTCCAACCAAAAATAACACAGAAGCCTCTGGTTAGAGTCGAGGAACGGTAAAGAACAATAATTCGACTTATTTACAAATATGCCACCGTCTTTCCACTCTTTTTAAAACAACAAAGCTGGACAACAACTCAAAAGTCAAAATTGTTTCGTATTTTCTATTTTTAAAACATGAGTCGAGAATTCTTTCAATCAAACAAGTTTTTTTTGTCTTTTTATTTTTTAAAAATCAAAAACAACTTTTAAAAAAATTTCCCAAACAGGCTAAGCTCCTGAAAAAATGGAAAGATATCAAGACAGAACCACCCAAACAAACCCCACCATTGCGGCCACAACCATCTCGAATTCCCATCGCCACTGCTCACCGTAGTCACGTCACTACCGTCGTGAACCATCATCACGAACTGCCGTGGAAGTCGCCGCAGCATTGCCGTAAACTGGGACCCGCCATCAATCGTCTTCTCCGTTTCAAATCTGTAGTGCCTCACCCGTGGCTAGCTCCTCCGCCCCGTGCTCAAAGCCACTGTTGTTTCAGATCGCACCCTCCACCACGAGCCTGGGAGTCCTCCTCTGTCAGCCGCGCAATCCACTTTCAGTCTATCGCGCTTCAATTGCCTCCGCCACGCCTTAACTTGTCAAGCCACCACGCCCTCCACCGCAAACTGCTGCTCAGCTGCAGCTAGCACCGCCGAAAATGGTGTGTGCGATGGGACAAGAAGAAGGTTCGGGGCGAATCAAAACCCATTTTTATTTTTTCTTCTGAATCTATTTTTTTATGGGCCGACTCACACGGACTGTTTGGAAAGTTTTTAAGTGATTGAATTGAATTGAATTCCATCGAGAATTGAATGCCTACAGAATTGAATTCAATTCTTATGTTTGGAATGAATTAGTAAATCAAGGAATTGAATTGAATTCCTGGATTTGGAATGTATCTAAAAATCAATTGATTTATTTATTTTTACCATTTTGTCCAACACTCTAACCTATTCTCCTGTGCCTTTATGCCACCTTCCTCATCTCTCTTCGCTTCTATTTCCCTTTTTTATCAAACCAACCTTCATTTCCCACATTCCAACCTTTGCGTCTCCCACCCTCCCAAACCCACTTCCTGGTGCATCTACAACAATCCCCAAACCCACTTCCTCTTCTCCTTCGCCCAATGGGGGCGCTTTAATAGCTTCAGCCCCAGGAACCCAAAGACCCATTCTCGGTTCTCCTCACTAGAGAACGACGGGTTCGGCACTGCTAATTTTGGTGGAGCTTGTCAGACCACCACTGGTCGGATTCGTAGCTTCCATGTTGCCCGACGACAGTTGGTGGAGCTTGTCGGACCACCGGGTAACCGATATAGAAGAGGCGAAGCTGACGACGGCAGTGGTCGCACTCCATGGTGGTGGGACGGCGCAGCCAGCTTCAAGTTGCAGCAAAGAGAGCAGAGATGATGGCTACTATGGCAATTTGATTTTTTCAGATCAATTCCTTCACCAATTTAGACCTCTTTAGGTCTGATTTATTTTTGGGGATGTTTGTGGAATTGAATTCTGATTCCCATGTAATTTTTAGATCAAAATTTGTTCCAAAGTAAAGAATTGAATTCTAATTCTTGAAGGAATTCAATTCCATCCCTTTCCAAACACCCTGTCAATTTTTGTTTTAATCTGAAGTTGTTTTTCAAAAGTGGGATTGTTCATGCCTTCAATTTGTGCTCGATAGGACAAGAATAAGGTTTTGGGGAACTACAAATATTTTACAATTTTTGGGGGGTGGGAACTACAAATATTTTGGTGCGGGTAACTCACCAGTGCCACGTGGATCAAGTAATCATCTTCCACGTCAGCACGCCTTCCCGAAGCCTATGCTCTTTCAAGTTGCAATTGAGAGTTAAAACCAAGGAAGAGAAAATCGGACCGGACCGGTAGGTCCAACCGGTTCGATCGGGAACCGCTCACCTGGCCGGTCCGGTTAAGTCCAAAAAATGAGGGGGAGTTAAAATCGATCAAAACCGGTCGAGAATCGGTCAAAATCGGGAAAAATCGGACTAGTCTGATCGGGTTCTTTTTTTTTTTTTTTACAAAACTTAAATTTTTTTTATTTTAAAACTTAAATATTGATATCTTATGGCAGTCATAAAGTAAAAAAAAAAGAAACCAAAGAAGGACATTTATAAAAATTATTGAGTTGTTATTCTCCTCTCTCCATTATTCATAGACTACTCACCATAAATCTTAATGGTTACTAACAACTATTATTTTCAAATGCTTTGTGATCATGTTGTGAGGTTGAAACTAGAGAAATTTTATATAAATTATTTTTATTTTTATAGACTTATAAATATTTTTTTATTGATTATGTTAATGTTAATAATTTGTTATATTTATTTATATTCTAATTAATTATATGAATATATTTATAGATATTTTTATTATATTCCAATTGAACCAGTTACACTTTTAAACCTTTAAACTAGTGTTTAGTTCCATATCGGATTCGATTTTCTCTTCGCGTGTGTTTTGTGCACGCCTGTTCAATTTCCTCCTTTGGGAAGCGAAGTCTGAACAGTAACGGTTCTGAACCTATGGCGTCTGCTTCCAACGGAGTCGAAGAAGCCTCCAACACGCTTCAGTCCATCTGTTACAAGCGCGGTTCCCTTCACCTTCTCGATCAGGTCTATTCTCTCTATTCTATTTATATTCCCTTTAATTTCATGCTCCTAATTTTTATTAGTGAAAACATGGGAATCGAGACATGTTTGGGAATCATAGTGAAACAGCTTTTTCGAAAAATGAAAAGGCTGTTTTTCCTCAAAAAGTTTGGATGTTTTGGTAGCCTTCTGAAAATTTATTATGAGCAAAGCAAAAGGTAATAGGTTAAGGTTTAAAAACTAGCTTATAATCAGAAGGAATCTTTTGAAACTTTTGATTACAATAAGCCGACTATTCAATCATGATACTTTTAAGAAATTCACCTTAAGTATCAAGGATTGTATAATATACACAATAATTTCATGCCCCTTTTAGTGATTTATCATGCAGAAGCAATCTTTTTCGTACAATCCAAACAAAACCAATTATCTTCAAACTACAAAACTATCCAAACACAAATTGATGCACGCATATGGTGAGAAAGTTACAGTTACGGACAACCATGCATCAAGGTTTCTGTTTTAAATTATGTCTATGTTTGTTGTTCGCAATCAGAGGTCTGTTGTTGTACCATTACAAGGGACATGCTTGAATGAAATAGTTTTTTTTTTTTTTTTTTAAGAGCAATTTGTTATGTTTAATGCATTTAATTATGATACATCGCAATTGCAAAAAGTTTTATAATAGGTTCCAGTGATGTTTTGGGTACATTATTTGAGATGTCAACACAAGATAAGAGAGATGTATATTTTGTTTCATGAAAAGTTTATATTCATATTAGTATCCACCTTACATTTTTTGGCAGCTAAATTGTACTGATAGCCGAAGCTTTCTCAGTCAATGTTTCTTTTGATCTTAACTTACTGCCACTAGTTCTTGTTGTGCAGAGGAAGCTTCCTCTCGAAACAATTTACTTGGACATTCGGGACTCGTCGGATGGCTGGTAAGATACTGTAGTTGATTTTAAAGGGAGAAATTTTGTTTGTCCCCTATCGTATGCAGATTTTGAATTCTTACACTCTGATATGCGTAAGGTACTACGAGGAGTTAAAAGTGATTGTAGAAGATATAGTTGTTGGCTAGAGTTTAGTTGAGCTGACTTGATTTTCTGATTGATAAATAATTGTATCAAGTATTTAGCAGTGTAGCCTTGTATTTCACTTGATAATTTTCTTGATTGGTCAATTTTCATGTTACCATAGCAACATTTTAAGCTGTCACGAAATATTTTATAGATTGCTAGAGATGAAAATAAAGGCCTCTGGAATGTGGATTATGATTTTCATAATGTTTTCAGCCAGTGCATTCAACTATCTAAATCTTTAAAAGCTTCTCAGGAATGCCATACGGGATATGGTGGTCCGGGGAGCACCTGCTATTGCCATTGCAGCAGCACTCTCATTGGCTGTGGAGGTGTCCAATTTAGATGCTTTTAATGGGTCGCCTGATGATGCTGCTTCCTTCCTGCAAAAGAAATTAGAATATCTTGTCTCAAGGTATTGTCAATTCTTTGCATTACTGAGACAGCAATCTACTTACTGCAGTTAATCCAAGTATGCCTGCTAAATAGCACTTGGCATATTGATGTTGACACACTTCTTAAGCAGTTGAGGTAGTTCATATGAAGTCCATTTCAAGCATGGGTTTTAAATGATTATTTTCTTCATATGCGACTTTTAACTTACTCTGTTCTTCATGCTTAAGTCGGCCAACTGCAGTGAACCTATCAGATGCTGCAACAAAACTAAAAGAAGTCATATCTAAGGCTGCTGCTTCCACTTCAGAAGCCAGGAGTGTTTTCCAGGTTTTACTAAGATTTATAATGAATGAATTCTCACAAATAAAGGAAGTTAGATTTTGTTCATTTCTATGCTCATGTTTTGGGTTGTTTATTTGAACCTGAATCTGTTGGATTACTGTTTAGGTGTATGTAGAAGCTGCTGAAATTATGCTTGAGGATGATGTTGCCTCAAACAGAGCAATTGGTTCTCATGGAGCTAAGGTTATTCAACAACAAACAGAGAAACAGAAACTTTCTGTTTTGACCCATTGCAACACTGGAAGGTGCCTGTTATAGTAACTTTTCTTATTATTATGTATAGTCACAGAGATTTGTTGTTTTCATTTGTTTGAGAAATAAAATGAGGAGGTGTTTGAACTCACTTTCTACTTTATTGTATTTGTACTCAGTCTAGCCACGGCTGGATATGGTACTGCTCTGGGCGTAGTCCGCGCACTTCACAGTGGAGGAGTTTTAGAAAGGGCTTATTGCACAGAAACACGCCCATTTAATCAAGTGAGTTCATTATTTTCAAGTGTTTAGAATCTAGTCATACATAGAGCTCTTTTGAGCGAAGATGCATTAAGTTCTGTGACTTGGACCAATAGCATGACTTGAAAACCGAACTAAACCGTAAATCGTAATGATTTGTGTACCTTTGATTTAGAGTAAACAACCATTTCAATTCCTCTTAGATGCGTGTCATCAAGCTAGTCTCCATTATGGAAAATGCCATCAAAATTGTCTCTCTGTGCACAGACAGTTGGAATAGTGTTAGCAAAGCCTTTGATTAAGCAACTAAATCGATGTTGCTTCTTATGGTTAGTTGATATTAGCTTTCTTTGAGGACTAAGTTGGTATAATTTTTTATAATTGTGGAACCAAATTGATGTCAATTTTCTTTGAAGGATCAATTTAATGTCACATGTACATTTACAGACTAAAATAAAATAGGTATTTACTCTCTGGTTTATGGTCCATAGACAAAGTTTCCGTACTTTACATGGATGTCCAAACAATGGTACTGATGGTAATTTCTTAAATTTCTCCAAAGGGAATGGATAGGAAAAATTCTGGGAACCTCTTAAATTTTTATCAACATAATTGGAGTCTCAGATAATATCTGCTGGCGGTTATGATGCTAATTATAGCTCAGAAACTTGAAATGATTTTGGGGTTGGTGCTTAGTAATCCTATTGCTTACTTGCAGGGATCTAGACTTACTGCCTATGAGTTGGTGCATGACAAAATACCAGGAACTCTAATAGCAGATTCCGCTGCAGCTGCATTAATGAAAGCAGGTCAAGTGGATGCTGTTGTTGTTGGGGCAGATCGTGTTGCATCAAATGGTACTGGGTTACAATGAAAATACTTCATAATTTGCTTGTTTTCTAAATCATGAAATCTATCATCAGATTATCTTCTTCTAAATGTCATTGTAGGGGACACAGCCAACAAAATTGGAACCTATAGTGTTGCCTTGAGTGCCAAGTTTCATAATGTACCTTTTTATGTGGCTGCACCCCTGACTTCCATTGATCTATCACTTTCTTCCGGGGAAGAAATTGTCATTGAAGAAAGATCTCCAAAGGAACTGTTGAACTCACGTGGAGGACTCGGAGAGCAAGTGGCGGCTTCAGGAATATCTGTGTGGAACCCGGCTTTCGATGTTACACCTGCTAATCTAATATGTGGAATCATAACTGAGAAGGTTTCTCTTACCTCTCCCCTCTTTTGCATCATTTTGTATCTTGGGTTCAGTTGCATTTTGCTATCTAACCATTCATGTTCAATGAGCAGGGTGTCATTACAAAGACGTCCGGTGGTGATGCTTTTGACATAAAAGCATTCATACAGAAGACAGGTTAAGGGGTGAAGCAGTGAGGGTTTTTCTCACACATGTAACATCTGTAGGTGATTTGAAAAGTATTTATGTTAGTGGGAGTTGTGACTGGAGGATCAGCCAGTTCAATAATGTAAGCGTCCCAGAAAACAAATACTCAAATAGGGGCCTTGTCAATAAACATGTCAATGAAAAAAATTTGGGGCTATCATGCCTCGTATGTTGAAAATGGAATGGTATTATTTCTTTGAAATCTGTGGGTAGTGCTCATTCTACAAATTTCACAAGAGACCTCAAAATATTTTATGTAAATTTTTAATGTGTTCGGATTGGTTTGGGTTAATGATTTTTGTTTTGTTGCATAAGTCAAAATTGATTCGATCAAATTTGGATTGGTTTGGATGGTGCAATTGGATTTATTTATTTATTTTTTCAATTTTTGTCCAAAACTTCAATAAAAAAATGTTGTAAAACGGGATTGGTTCACAGAATTGTTTTTTCGGGAATATAACATAGAGGTATTTGATATCTATATATAATAGTAATATTACAAAGAATATGAAGAGACTGTCTTTTTATTTTTTGTATGTGAAAAGTTTCAAATTATATTACTTCTATAAGCACTCATAAAACTGTCTTAATTATTGTGAATTGTATTGCATTTAATGGTACCAACTATCTCTGTTTTCACCTCTATTTTAATCTGTCTTTCAATTTTTCCAATGAATTACAATATGTTATTAAATTAAAAATTAGGGAAAACACTAGAAAAGAATGAGAGAGAGCGTGAGAGGGTGTGAGAGGGATGGTGTGAGGGGAGTGTCATACATGAAAAACTCATGGAATCATAGGGTTAGTACTGTTATGAGTCTATAATATCAATCTAGGACACCTTTCCAGTATGATAACAATAGGACAGAGTTTGGAAATAGGGCTACACAAGGATATAGGAGACCTTTAAACCTGGCCATACGTTAATGTGGGGAGTCTGCCTTTACGGTGTTTGTGGATAATCTACCTCTAACCATAACAAACTCATGGTTATGGCAGGTATTTGGTCGAGAAAGTTATGTAATTGATGTTTATCTATCATGGAAGAAAAGGAGAACGACGTCAACCTCGTTTGCCTTTGTTCGGTTTGCTTTTAAGCAAGAGGTGCAGAAGGTAATAAGGCAGGTGAATATAACATAATGGTGCAGGAAGCGAAATATGGGAGAATCCATAAGGAAAGAAGAAAAGTGGAGAGCGAAAAAATCACTTCCAGCCATACCCGTACCCAATTGGTGGAAAGAAATGGTATAGGTACTAGTCTTGGAAGGATGGTAGACGGGAGATCTTTTTGTCAAGTACTAGCACCAGAAGTTCCTGTGACAGAACAAAGGTGACAACAAAGTCCTGGTGCTGGAATGGTCAATCAATATGAAGAGGCCAATAATCTAGAACAGGCAATTGTGGTTAATATAGAAGGAGATAAGCATATATTGGAGATGATGGATAGGAGCATAGTAGGATCGACTCAGTATCCGATCAATCGAGAGATTTTGGCGGACAAGCTTTTTCAAGAATGGGGTTTGATCAATAAGGTATCACCTATGGGGACTTTTAAAACTCTGATCACGTTCGATTTTAAAGTTGATATGGAGGCAGCCTTACAACTAGGTCCTAATGGTTTGAGCAACCATTTCTCAGATATAAAACCTTGGTCACCGGAAGAATGGTGCAAAACTAGAAAAGTATGGCCAGAATGCTTGGGATCCCACCACATGCATGGAACTTGGATTCGTTCAGTAAAATAGGGGAGATATGGGGGTCGTTTGTATGCATGGATAAAAAGACAAACGATGCAGCGGACTTTGGAACAGCTAGATTATTTATTGATAACAATTTTTTACAAGTTATACAAAGATGGATTGTATTACGTATTGATGGAAAGTGTTACAATGTATATGTCAAAGAGCTTGGCATGGAATGTGTGAGTTATGGAGTGGGGATGATAATCACCAAAAGAGAGCTCTTATTCACAATCCTATTCAGGAGGAGAAGGGTGATTGTTCTTTGTCTGACAATACCGAATGGGAAATGAAAAGCCGTGGCTCAGAAGATGAACAAATAGAGCAGAACGAAAAAGTGGAGAAGGAAGATCAAGAGGTGGGAATAGCATTGAATTCAGGGGCAAGAATACCAAATAGTAGCATAGATGTTGAGAAACAAGTCAACCTTGAGAATGACGAGAATAACAGGCATAGTGGGACCATTCCAATTGAGGATGATAGAAAGATGGAAGATTTAGTTGCATCAATGAAGGCATCTTAACATGTGAAAGACAGCTTGGGCCATGAATTGGCTGGCCCATATGTAGGAGAAGTTAACTTACAATATAGGGACGAAGGCCCATTACTCCCCCTAGTTTTGGGTTATTAGTTAGTGAACTATCTTATCTGTCTCGAGATAAGGATGAGCACAACGAGTACCTATCACACTTGCCTCCTAAACTAAATGACAAGAACACAAGGAAAGCAGAAGGTACTAGCGAAGCACAAGGAAGAAAGGGTGATGATGAACTTATCCCGACTAGCAAAGGAGATAAGATTAGAATGGGGACAGATATGTGGAGTAAGGGAAGAGAGCTTGGCCTTTCAATAAGAAATAACCAGGAAGCAATCCAAGCTCTTGCTCAAGAATTCTTGGAGAAACAAGACGCAAGCAAATCATGGAAGAGATCGAAAGGAAGGTCACGACAGCAAAAGAAGCAACCAACAACACTAGGTGAGTCAGATGGTTGTCCATGAATTTTATGTCCTAGAATATAAGGGGGATTGGAGGGAAAGAAAAAATAAGAGTGGTTAGGGATTTCATTAATAGGCACAGACTATCTTTGGTTAGGCTTATTGAAACTAAAGCAAAAAATATTCCAGAATTTCTTGTTCGGAGAATGTGGGGTAACTCATCATGTAAGTTAGTTTCAATAGATGCGGTAAATATAGGAGGGGGTTGCTATGCATGTGGGACCCAGAAATTTTTAAAGGTGAACTTGGTGTTAAAAGGGGATAGATGGATTTGTATAAAAGGGTGTTTGGTTGAAAAAAACTTCAGATGTGCAATCATGTTAGTATATGGTGCACTAGATAGAAAAGAAAAGAAAATGTTATGAAATAATATGTGTGAAATAAGAGCTATTGTTGATGCTCCCTTCCTGGTTATGGGAGACTTCAATGAGATCCTAAGCCTAGAGGAAAGAAAAGGAGGATCAGGAGTAATAGCGTGCATTGAACACTTCAAAGGTTGGGTTAATGATATGCACCTAATTGATCTTCCCTTGGCAAATAGAAAATTCACTTGGAAGAGCGGTAAATCCTGTAGCAGATTGGACAGAGTACTAGTAGAGGCAAATTGGTGCCAAGTTTTCCTAGATTGTAAAGTGACCTGTTTAAATAGCTCAAGATCAGACCATGTTCCCCTTCTTATCATGGTACAAAATGCAAATTAGGGACCGAAACCTTTCAGATCTATGGATATGTGGTTTTCACACCCCAAGTTTAAAGATTTGATCCAGAATGAGTGGAAAAAAAAATGCAAGGTTGTGATTTTGGGACAAAGCTGAAGGAGCTCAAAGCACCCATAAAAGTCTAGAACAAAGAAGTGTTTGGAAATATTGATTTCAGAATAAACAAACTGGAAGAAAAGTTGAGGAAGACTAAGAAGACTATTGAAGAAGGAGATATATCAAAGGTGATTCTAGCTAGAGAAAAAGCTCTCAAAAATTAACTCGACATAAAAGGTTCATTTTGGAAACAGCTATCAAGAGAGAAGTTCATCAAAGAGGTAGACAAGAACTCTAAGTATTTCCATGCAGTGGCTAATATGAGAAAGAGGAAAAAGATGATTCAAGAGTTGTTTATAAGTGGGCGCTTGGTAAAAAACCACAGGAAGATAAAAAGGGAGTTGTAGATGTTTTTCAAAGGTTTGTATAAACAAAAACAGCTTCCTCATATATCTTTCATAGAAGATTTGGTGAATAAGATTTCAGAATCAGAAGCCAGAAACCTTGAAGTAGTACCGACAATGGAGGAAATTAAAAAAACAGTGTGGGATTGTGATCCTTATAAAGCACTTGGGTTTGATGGGTACAACCTGAACTTTGTACATAAAATGTGGGATGCCATTAGAGATGACTTTGGAAAGATGGTAAGGGACTTCTTCTCTTTAAACTCCTTACCCAGATATCTCAATATGACATGGGTGATTCTAGTTCAAAAGGTTCAGGGTAAGGAAATTAAGGACTTGAGGCCAATCAGTATGGTGGGTTGTGTATACAAAATTATTGCAAAAGTTATGTCAAGAAGATTAAAGGGAGTGATGCAGAAGCTAGTTGGAGAAGAACAATTAGCATTTGTTGAAGGAAGACATTTCCTAGATGGTGCTTTAATTGTGAATAAGATAGTCCATTGGTTGAAGGAAAAAAAGAAGAAAGGAGTTCTAGTGAAGCTAGATTTTAAAAAGGCCTGTGACTCAGTTATATGGAGTTTCGTGGAGCATACGCTTGAAAGGATGGGGTTTGGAGAGAGGTGGAGAAAATGGATCCAACAATGCATAGCCACTACATCAATATCTATTCTTATTAATGGAACTCCATCTAAACCCTTTAATATGGAAAGGCGACTAAGACAAGGTGACCCGCTCTCTCTTTTTCTCTTTGTTCTTGTTGTGGAGGTCCTAAATAAGTTACTGGGCAAGGCCAAACTACAAGGACTGACTGAAAATATCAGAGTTGGAAAGGATGAGGTAGAGTTGTCTCATCTACAATTGCAGATGATACCATGCTTTTTTGCCCAACAGACAAGAAGGTAATAAAAAATTACAAGATGATTCTAAATTCCTTTGGGCTAATGTCGAGACTGCACATTAATTATGCAAAATCAGCTTTGATATTGATAGGATGTGAGATGGAAGATGTTAAAGAAATACAGGGTATTTTGGGGTGTGCAGTGTTATCCTTTCCTATTAGATACTTGGGGATCCTTCTAGGTGCAAACTCGAAGAGAATTGCTATGTGGCAGCCTGATATAGATAAGATTGAGAATAAGTTAAGTGGTTGGAGGGCAAATCTTTTGTCGAGGGTTGGGAGAATGGTGTTAATTAAATCTGTTCTAAATAATCTTCTGATGAACTTTTTGGGCTTGTTTCAAATGCCGCAAAAAGGTGCTAAGAAAATTATCTCTTTACAGTCCAAGTTCTTTTAGGTGAATGGTGCAGGAAAAAAACCAATCTCAACAGTCAAATGGAGCGTTATTCAGAGACCAAAAATAGAAGGAGGGCTTGGGATAGGAGATATCCAACAGAAGAATGCAGCCATGTTATTCAAGTGGTGGTGGAGATTTGTCGAGGAAGAGAATCCTCTCTGGAAAAAAGTGACAAGGTCATGTAATGAATTTGCACTAGACAAGCCTATGTTGGATCAATAGTGTAGAATGAAAGGGGGATTGTGGCAATCAATATGTGACATTGGGAAGATGAACATAGAAGTGGAAAAGATTGTGTCTAACAGTTTGTGGATGCTTGTAGGTGATGGAAAAATACTAGGTTTTAGGAAGATCCTTGGGTGGGGAATGCTTGTCTTATAGATGTCTTTCCTAGACTCTACACAGTATCAACCCAAAATCATTGTACGATTTCTGAGTATGGATTTTGGAGTAGGTGTGAGTGGGTATGGAACCTCCTTCGGAGGAGGCAATTTTTTGAGAGGGAGAAACATGATTTAGATCATCTAAACTCTATTGTTTTGCAATTTTTTCTTTCTCCAGTAAGAAGAATAGATGGGTTTGGAAATACCATCACAGTGGTGTCTTTACAGTGAGATCTTTCATCCAGCAACTTGATGTAGGACAGGGGTGTCAACTTGAAGCTCAAAGCATTTTCAAGAACTTGTGGAGGGGTATAGTTCTGCTGAGAGTGGAGCTAATGACATGGTTTGCTTTGATAGGGAGGTTAAAGACAAAGGAATATCTAGCAAAAATTGGGATAATACAGGAGAATGAAATAAGGTTTGCCTTTTGTAATTTGTGCATAGAGTCAATTAGCCATCTCTTTTTGCATTGCAACTTTTTATGGAATATCTAGAACTTTTTCATCCAAAATTCTAGTTTGCTATGCAGTATACCAGGCTTTATTAAATCCATGTTTGAAGTTTGGGGAGAGTTGATTTTTGAAAGAAGACGAAGAGAGGAATGGACCATACTATTTTTTCCTATTATATGGTCTTTATGGAATTATAGAAATAAAGTAGTTTTTCAAAAAGGAGTCTCTTAATGAAAATCTCTTGAAGGAAAAAAATTAAGTTTCATTGGGCTGAATGGCAAAAGTGTTCAGCTCAAAGTAAAGGACAACAGAAGGACACAATAAGGGAAAGCTTGCCAAGAGATTGTGTTCCTTCTTCTTTAGAATCAACATGTAAACTTTCCTAGTGGGTATGTGAAAGGTACTGTCCTCTCAGTGATAACTTTGTCATAGGAGAAGTATTGGTATCCAACGAAAATGTAGCCATCTACTGTCTAACAGATCCTATAAAGGCTAAAGTGCAAGAAAAGGCTGAAGTTAGATCATTAGCCAGGGCAATAGACTTCATTATAAATGTGCTAAAAAGAGACATTGTTTCTGTGGAATTTAAAATCAGTTCGGCAACAGTAATCAAGTGGTTTAGAGGTGAGGTCCGATCTTTCTGGGAACAAGGTTTTGTTAAGAACTTGTTTCTTAGCATGAGGACTATTTTGGAAAATTCCTCACTGATGTTTATTGGTAATTTGGATAAGAAAATTTACCAAATTTGGGAAGCATAGGGGCAGCAGTTAGAAATGTACCAAGTGAAGTGGTTCTGATAGGAGTATGTTACTGATAGGTGTTTTTATTGTAGATTCTTTTTCTTGGCAATCTTCTTTGGGGTGGAAAGATCATAAAGAGATAATGCACGCCTTGTTTAGAGGAGGGTTAGCGGGGAGCCTTCACATCCTTGATGGCTCTGTCGAAGGGGATGTGGAGGGAAAGAGTATTTCATAGGTATTTATAGTTTTGTTTGCTGTTTTATATCTGAACTTCTATTAGTCCACCTCTCTTCATAAGGGTATTGAGTGTTTTAAATAATTATAAAAAGGGAAAACACTAGAAAACTCCCTTCTACTTTGGCTCATGCACTTTAGTCTTGTTATTAAAAATGATCTTTAAACTTTTATATACTTGTATATTACTACAATATGCTAATAGTTGTTTATTTTTTGTGATGAATTTTTTTTTCAAAAAAATCCTTTGATTTTTATCTATATTCACTTTTGTCCCATTATTTTTTAATATATGAGATTTTTTAGTGAGATTGTATAGTCTACACATGCAATTTTTCATCAAAAAATGAACCTTCATCACCAAATTGTAGTAATGTATACATATCAAAAGGTTTAAGAATCATTTTGCACGTTTTTTATAAAGTAATAAGACTAAAAATAATAATTAAAATAGTATGTGCAGATCCAAATTATGAAATATAAATATAGATTTGGTTTATATCTCCGATATATCTATCTACACATTATTTATATCTTAACATTTCATTTTTCTTTTTCATTCAATTTTCTTTACATTATTAATTTCTTAATTACCAAAGTATATCCATTGATATATTTATTGCTCCTATAATATATAAATAGATAAATATATATAATTTATTTTATTTTATTTTCTCCTGTATATCTGCCCTCATGCATTTTTTATTTCCTTTCCTTCTTTTTAGAACCAATATTTTACTTCATGATCTCTTTATATTGAATATTGGTTTGCCCATTATTGTCAATATTGTAAAGCTCTTTTTTTTTTTATATATACTTACATAGAACTAAGAAAATTTCATTCACTTCAGATGCAACTTTCATAGAGGGTCTTTCTTCCCAGTTCTTCAACGCTTTGAATTATGCATGCTTATGTGCCTCTTCATTCTGATGCACTTCTTAATGTAATTAGTGAAATTTTTTGAAATTGTATTGGAAAACCATTTCAAATTATAATTGTATTTGAAAGTATTATTAGACTTAATTTTATGGTGATTATGTTTCAAATGTATTTTTGCCTCATCCATATGTGATTATATAGGCATGTTATGATTTGTGGACAAAGGTGTTGTAACAAATATTGGAAGTAAATTTACAAGTATTTAATTGTAGAACTTTCATTGTTCAACTATTTTACATATAGTAAGTTATTTTATAAGCCTCTTTAATTTCGCCATTTATCTAAAATGCATTTATCGGTAACATAGATATTGAAGCACATAAATTGAGCTTCATGGATTGGATATTCATGATTAGTCTATGTATTTCTAGTTCATTCATGTTAGTGTGCACCCCACCGGTGATAAGGTACGCTTTTGTGATCCTGATTTATTTAGGTTACATTAATCAACTTTAAAAATTATCATGTGCTATTGTCTTTCAAGTTGGTCTTGCAAATATGGTATTACTTATGGAATGGAATTTTAGTAGCCATGTTTCAAATTGTATCTTCTTTCTTTCTTTGATGCTCCTTGCTCACTACTTTTCCTATGGGTTTCAATGCATTGCATTTTGATTTTATCCTTTTAATCTCTTCTTTTGAATTTATTATATTTTGCAATTTAATACCACTCCTACCAGATTTTCATTTTGTTAACTCTAAGCTTTCTTTTGATTCTTAAAGATGCTTACAAAATTTTTGACATTGTTAGATGTAAGTCTGAGAGTGCAATTTTTTTCAATAAAGGTTATTTTGAAACAATATTACGTGTTTGCATAGAAAGTTTGAATGGATGATAAGCAAAAATAAAATAATTTTAAGTGTAAAATCCACTTATAAATGAAAGCATATCTTAGAAACTTTCGATGATAAGTAAAAATAAATTATTTCAAAAAGTTGATTTTTTTTCAAAATAATCCGAAGTATTGAATACATATATATATATATATATATATATAATTATTTCATATTTTTTAATAATTTATTATACAAGAGCAACTTTTTTATGCAATTTAAATAAAAAACACCACTTTAAAATTATATTTAGGTTGTCGTTAGATTTCTTAATAAAAAAGTTTAGCCTTTAGTTTAACACAACCGAACATAAAATTAATTTTCAAATAATCAATTATTAAAAAAATTCATATTTGTAATTCATTATTGAAATGATTTATTCTCGCAAATAATCTAAATATACATTAACATATATTGTGTTTGTTGTTTACCTTAAAATTTATACATGCAATATACTGCTAATTTTAATTTAACTATCATCCATTACATTTCTAAACTTTTTGTTCAGGTTCTGCGACTACTTATAAGCAAAAATTATTAAACAAATTTAAATATTTTTAAATCTATAATAATTTTAAAGATTTATTTCCTATGCAGTGCATAGCTACTGTCTCGTACAAATTGAATACCAAGTGACATTCTCAAGAATATAGTTTATTTTTCCAAAAATACCCATGACAAAATGGTGTTGACTGGTGGTGGTTACGCACCAGCCAAGAGTGATTTGACCTCAATCAGCTGTGGTCAAGTGCCAAACTATGGTGGTCTGACCTCGATTGGCGGTGTCCCACACCAGCCAACAATGGTGCATTGATTGACGGTGATCCGACCTTAAACGATGGTGGTTTGACCTCGATCGACGATGGTCCAATGGTTATGGTAGTTGTTCATGGTTTAGGGTTCTAAAATATTCCCTTCCAACGAGAATCCAACATTCCCATGGGAATCCAATATTTCAATGGGTGAGGTTGGGAAAAAATAGGATCATTTTCATTCTCAGTAATACAACTTCCTTGGAATATTTTTTCTATTCGTGAACCAAACATGAGAATTTTCCATTCTTATCCTTAGATTCCCGGGAATGTGGAAACATTCCGCGAACCACACTTCCTATAATTAACAACAAGGGCATTAGCCTTGGTGCACCATGGAACTCTAGTTAACAAATGGGGGCTAACCTTTAGTTAGCGGGTGAGGTGCTAACCCACTTTTGTTAACCACATGTCGGTATTGTTTGGCTATAACCCTATGAAAAACTCTAGTTGCAGAGGTAATGCCAACCCGCACGTGATTCATGGTGCCCGATATTGTTAATTGTTCTACTTGGTGAACTCCCCATTAATCTCTCACGAAAGTTCATCATTTTGTTTCCAAAGAGTTTATAAAATATTTGATTATATATTTTTGTGTTCTATATCAAAGCATATGTTATATTTTGATTGTGTGGGCTATGAATGTTCTGTCTTTCATTGAGTTGCAAAACTTATTTTGTTTATCTTTTCTCTTTTTAGATTCAAGTGCTACTCCAGGATCTGACACTCTAGCTCCCCTGTAGATTCTCATACTCAAGTTGGTGAGCCCTTTCTTGTCCAAGGGCCAAGTATTTTGTTGTTGAGCTTTCTTAAACCATTCTTAGACTATTGAGCTCCATAGTCTTATAAGTAGGATTGTTGTTGTTAGCTTCAAAAACCCTTGAAAAAGCTATTGTAGCTTATGTTTTGAATGAAAATAAAGCAAATTTTGTTAAAATATTTTATAGAAAAGATTAATAGTTTGCTTGAGTTTCTATAGCTCTTAACAGGTTAATTTTCATATACATATAATTCAATTCTTGATATATTTTTCACATCATCATGATTTAACATGATTAAAATCTCATTAAAAAAATATTAAGGTTCTTCAAAGTGTGAAAAATTGTTCAGAAAATAAATTAACATATATAAGAAGCTTAAAAAAGCAAACTAAAACATTAGAAAGTGATACTGGGCCTTTAGAAAGTGGTTCATGACTTCAGAAAGTGACATGAATATCTAAAAAGGTGGCTTCTCATGATCAAATCAAGCATATCATCATCAATCTCAATTGTAATCATCTTTGAAGAATATCAACTTTATCTGAAGATCGTCATCCATCTTAGAGAGAAGTTAAGATAGAATATAAAAGGCTCAAAAAGTGTAGAAGTATTTCAGAAAGCACCATATCATTAGAAACTACACTTGGACAACATAAACTGAAAGTTATTTGAATTTAAAATGAAGTCAAAACATCAGAAAGTAATGATAGTGACATCATCTCTTTCCTTGGATATTTACTACCTTTTAGATAGCCTTCACACAAAGAGAAGTTCTGAAACCACATTCAGATGGAAGATTTAGTTTCTGATTCTATACTATGAAGTCAATACTACCACAGCTTAACCTATGCTCCAAGAAGACATCCTACGATGAAAAAGATTGATTAACACGTGTCAAAAAGAGAAAAGATCAAGGTGACAATGGTCTAATTCAAATCCAAGTATAAAAGGAGGAAGCTGTCAAACTTGAAGAAACTTTTGCACCATCAACGTTTAAGTTATACTTATATTTTCTAAAGATCATTTTCATTTTGAATTTAGTTTCTGAACAAGGAAATCTTCCTTCTTGTAATTCTTAGCAAATTAAACATCCCATACTAAAGGATTAGAAAGAAGTCTCTCAAGTTATTTCCTTATACACTGTTTTTATCTTATTCTTAGAGTGTAAACACTAAAACCTTATGCTCTTTGTACCTTGATCCATTATGATCAGAGTGAGCTTAGCTTGGAAAGACTAGGATAAAACTACTTGTGAGTGAGGGTTGATTGTACAAACTGCTCATTGAAGATAATTTAAGAAAGCTATTAAAAAGAATATTTTCCTTTCTTGAGTTGAGAAAGTGGTTGATAATGGCACTCAACAGATTTGTTAAGAACTGGATATAGGCAGTGTTTGGCTGAACCAGCTTAAAATTCTTGAGTGATATTTCTCTTTCCCTATCTCTTTAAATTATTGTGTGTTGTTCATCTCTATTGTATGAACTTTTATTCTTGCTCAAACAAATTTCTAAAATATTTATTTAGTTTCTAGACACTTCAAAAAGTAAATTTTTGAAGCTCATCAACTTGTATCTTCTGCTACCTTCAAGTTTAAAACAATTGATAGACTTTGTTTAAGTTTTCAGAAAGCAAAAGAATTTGGAATCACAATTCAAACCCCCTTCTTGTACTACATCATCACTTATAGTCTTGAGATGTTAGGTTACATACTTATGTTTATGATTAGTCATGTTATGCTTTTCCTTTGTAAGTTAAAGTATTGATGCCCTTTAATATTTGAGACATTTATGGATTTTATATGTGTTTGAGATCATTACTTGGATTTGAAAGCTTATATTGATATACGAAAAGGAGGATTATGCTTGTTTTATATCTTTTTTGTTGTTGCATGCTAAGGGGGGCACCCTTAGAGAATGATTAGATCCTAGATGATTGAGTGTGATTGCTTGTATATGCAAGTCTGTTTCTCCTTACCTTTGGATTTGTTTGAATTTCAAGGAAGATTCTATTTGTTTTCTCATGTGTTTTACATCCAAAACTTACATAGAGGATGTGTCCTCTATGTCCTATGGCCTTGGTTGAGTTGTGACATGCTAGTTGATATTTTTTAGTTTAGTCACATTATTCTGCATGGACACTAGGCCCACTAATTTAAAGCTTAATGAAAAATTTAGAGCATATTGATTTTCACTGAAAATATCTCGAGATGTCTACCTTTTGAAATATCTTAGAGCATAAATATTACAAAAAATAAAAGATTAATTAAAATTAAAATAAATGAATAATTGAGATGTTGAACATTCATATGTATTTTTGTAATAATAACCATGTTTTTAAGAAATAAAGTGCTTATTTTTCAAGCTCTCAAGATCAATTTGAAAATATTGTATTTTGGCAAATAAAGTATATTATATGGTAAAATAAGAAAGAGTAAACTATCATTTTGACATTTAAAAGATTAATGTGCTAAAAATATATTGGGATCTGTATGGTCAACATACAAATAAATTAGCAATAAAATAGATTAACAGAGCTTATTAGCAATAACAAATTGATCCTAAAGGTAGTACAAACTAGACTTGTTAAAGTCAGTTTGGCCACAAGTCAATCTGGCTCAACCCATCAAAATAATGGGTTAAGTTGACAAAAATTGAGGTCACTTAAATTCGGGTCAATTTGACCCGGCCTGAATAACCCACAAGTTAAATGGGTTTGGGCTAGGTTGCCAGTTTCTTACCTTAAAAAATTCACTCTCCTGACTATCATACATAGGGCCTAGCCAACCCATTTCTTTCATTTCAGACATTTTCAGAACCTTAGCCAATCACCCCTTCTTTATTCCTCCACTTACACTCACTCATGTATCCTCACAACACTAAGTATGTAAATGGGTTGGATTAAAGGATTTATGAAAAAAGATGAATCCAAACCGATCAATTTTTAAATGGGTTTAGATTCATGATTTTTTGTATTTTATTTTCTGCAAATTTCATGCCAGACTGATCTGATCAAATTCAAGTTGTTTCGAGTCAAATCATTGGATTTACTATTTTTTAAAAATTTTTCCCAAAAATTTGATAAAAAAATACTATAAAACATCAATATTTCATATAAGCAAATTTCCAATGCTAATGCACTATACTAATATACAAAGGCTAGAAACTTAGAACACAGTAGTACCCAAATAACATAATTCTAATATCACAACATTCAAACTTGAAAGCCTTGGAAAGCACAACATAGTATCCAAAAAGCATAATTCTAATATCACAAATATTCTAAATTCAAAACATTAAACAACCCAATTGATATTACATGTCCATAAAGTCTAAATTTGGATTGGTTCAAATTGGATCTCGAGTTAGGGGATGCAAATCCAATAACTGAATCAATGTGTGATCGATTCTAATTGGATCCGAACTGATTGACCAGATAAACTGATCCAAACTAAAGCAATTTAATCAGATCGGTTAGGATTCATTAGGTCCATCAGATACATTTACACGTCCAACAGCACAACAAGCCATCCTTGACCTTTCTTGCCCGTACTTCGTTCGTGTCCTCTCTGCATATTCTCTATCGCTTACCCTCTACTCTATGTCACTGCCGGTGCATGACCTATGTTACTATCATTGTGTGGCTTGCATCAACATCGCTGTGTGGCCTTCATCTGCCATGCAGTTGAAAGTTTGAAGGAGTATGGTGAATCAATGTTACTTGTTAGGTTAGTGTTTTTTTGGCTCATTACGAAAGTGAGCCAACCTATTTCCTCTTTTGGCTTGTGACTCAGGGGCTAACCTAAGTGAGTTGAGTTATTTCACTTTCACAACTCTAATACAAACTAATAAAACATCTTACACAAACTAATTTATCAGATATATTTTAAGACTTAAAATGGTAGTCTACTCAATAAGAAAATATTTTTATATTTTAAATCTAAATATAAACAGTTGAGGAGTTAATTCAAGGATAATTTGAATTATGGACGAGAAAAATTTGATCTACCCGTTCTTTAGTTGTTAATTGAAATAAATGCGTATTCATTAAAAAATAATGAATAATTAAGACTTTAGTCGACTAGAGATTTTTAAATAATAATGTACATTTTCTTGCATGGTTGATTAATGGAAATAATGTTTTATTTACATATGAAACATGAATTTTATTATTTGAATTTACAAATAATAGAAAATCTTTCTATGGTGATTCAACAAGGATCTCATAATGTTACATCTTACCAAAGTGATTCAATTGAATGTGCACTCTAGATTTCCACCTTTTTACTGCAATCCTTGAGGCTTAGTTTTATTTTTTAATTAATTAATTATATTTTTTGAACAATGTATACGGAAAAAATTCTTAATCCATAAGAAATTCTAATTTTTCATGACAGCAAATATAATGATACTAAACAATGAAAATGACAAATGAAGTACTTGTATAGTTATTACTATTTCTTACAAGATTGGAAAATCAATTTTGATATAGGGCTAGATGATGCTTAATATCAAAATATGGAAATCGAGGGGAAATTACGAGGTAAATGGGAAAAGGAACATAATGCATTGGAAACGGATTATGATGAGGAAAAAAAAATCCAGTACATAATTTGTAAAAAGCGAATTCCATTCCTCCATGGGTGCATGACTTGCATTGCACTAGACCTGCACTCGCTTTCACACTTCCGCTACTTCTCTCATCACTCAAGCAGACCTGCATCAATGTAAGAAATATAAATGCAATCAAGTCTGTGAATAACTATGCAACTCAAGAATAGTTACTCCTTTCCTCCTCCTTCTTTGCTAGCATTATAAAAGGGAAAGTTTGGTTTAAAAGTTTGCACATAATTCATATCCCAGAGAGGAAGAGTTTGGTTTGAAGGTCTATGCAGTATTAATATTTGAGAAAGTGGGAGTTTTGTTTAAGGACAGAGAGTTAAAAAAGATACACACACACATACACACTTAAAAAGCAATAATGCCTCGATAACAATGTGATTCAAAAATGGATGATGATGAGCATATTGTAGTTGCTATTCTTAAGGGACATGTAAGTTTGTTTTATCCAATTTTATCATTATTTTATTTTATTAGATTTACTAATTTATTTATGCGGTCAACTTTTTTCTATTCTAACAATATGTTTGTAGTTATTGTTCTTAATAGGGTCAATTTTTTCCGTTCCAACAAAATGTTCTAACAATTTTTTGATTTATTTATTTATTAATCTATGTTTTTAGATTTAAATTTGATTTATTTATTAATTTATGTATAATGTGATATTTCTTTTATCATCATGTGATATTCTGTTCTAACAATTTATCTAGACTTTTTTTTTTGGCATTTGAAACAGAGAGAAGCAAGGGTTAAGTCCCATAATCTTTTTCTCAATCATCCACTGAGAAATGAAATTACTAGGTACTTACAGTATGCTATTTTTTTATTACGTTTCACAAATAGATAAAGCAAAACTAAATGGAGTTCTCATAAATACTTTTGTAGAATGGTGGCGACGGGAGACGAACACTTTCCATTTTCCTAAGGGAGAAATGACAGTGACATTAGAATGTGTCGCCATGCAATTTGGACTTCCCATCAATAGTGCACTAGTTAGTGGATATACTTCTAGCAGTATTGAACAACTGCAGCTGAAATGTTTTATTTTGCTTAATGGTGTACCTTATTCACGTGCACTTAATATAGGTGCAATTAATTTAAATTGGCTACAACAGCATATAAGAAATCATTACAATAGAAATGACACACAATCAGTAGAATTTAGTGCACATGGCTCTATGTTGGCCCTCATAGGCACTTATTTAATGCCTAACAAAACCAATAATGAGGCCCATGTAAAATAACTACAATTGTTCAAGAATCTCACTCTTGTTAGGACTTTTAGTTGGGGTTCTGAGAGTCTTGCTTATCTCTATCGCAAATTAGATCAAGCGACATGCATAATTACAAAGCAAGTTGGCAGTCCCTTGGTTCTGCTAGAAGCATGGGCATGGAGTTAACTGCACTATTTGGCTCTTGTGCCTATACCACCCAATTTCGTTGGCTTCCCTCTGGCTTCTAGGAAAGAATTGGTCCTGATTTATTTTGTGTTAATACTGTCATAATTGTAACAAATTTGTATGTTTTGTGACAGATGGCTACACCCATTATATCCTCATGGTGAAGGTCTTACAAACCATCTACATTTAAGATGTATGTTAGATGAGATTCAATCTCATCAAGTAATAATTAAAACATTATATAATTTTTTGCAAACTTAAATTAAACAATAAATTTTATTCCATATATCTAATATAATTCATTTTTGTATTGCAGATTATATGGCAACTATATAGGTCTGCTGAAGTTGAGGTCATCATTCCAGATTCTATTCGGGTTGAGAAAGGACAATGGAGCAATATTGTTCCACTAATTTGCTTTGTGATCATAGAGTGACACCTATTTGATTGCTTGAGGCATCAATTTAGGCTTGTCCAACCTATTCCTAATCCTCATCCAAATCTAAGAAGGGCTCACAATAAAGCTTTAAGGAGAAAGGAGGTAAACCTTGATTGCTTGCTAGTGCATCATTAGTGGGTGGAGATGTGGATGCAGTGGAGAGACCATCCCTTAGTAGAAGAGCCTTTTTAGGGACAGCCCATTGATTATCGCCCTACAAATACCTACTTATCATGATATAGGGATAATACTTATGTGCCTTTACGGCTAACACCACTAGATTAGAACAATGTAGCCCTACTACTGTTAGCTCCAAAACCCTTCACAAAGCATTAATGCAATATGTTTTGAATGGCAACAGAACCAATTTGAAGAAAATATTTTGAAGAATGACTAATCTCTATCTTGAGTTTCTTGTAATAGCAAACAGGTTCTTTCGTTGGCATAACATGGCTCCATTGATGTGAATAATTTCACTTTACATGTGCAAATATGATTTATCTCATATAAAGATATGTGAACTAAATGGAAGTGATAATTATATTGTAATTTGAGCATATACATGCCTCACAGATTGAAGAAATATAACCGGTACAAGAAAATAAGTCTCAAGACGTCAGAAAGTAGCAATGGACTTTAGAAAGTAAGCTTAGATTAAAGATATCAATCAAACTTTGAAGCCAACGTATTCTATAATCTTTAATCATCATGATCACAATCAGTTTATCATAAATAAGCTCGGATTGAAGACCAGAAGATCAAAGACATACGAAGGAACTGATACCCCACTTTAGAAAGTGCACTTCACAGTAAGACATTGCTCTTTATTGAAAATAGAGGGAAAAATTTGAAATTCAAATATGAAGTCAAACCTAGTTCCAGACTGACGTGTTATCTCTTCTGTCAACTCGGTCAACCACTCTAGCTTCTAGAAGGAAGTGTTCAGAAACTACATTCAAAAAGTAAAAAGTAGTTTCTAAAGGTAGTATTAGAAACCTCTATCTTACAACGGCTTCAACAACAGATCTGACAAAAGCTGAGCTACTATTCTAAACTGCTGCCCAAGAGACAAATTGATGATCAACACGTGTCACTTAGAGAAAAAAATCAAGGGCAATGGTCATGAAGAAAGACCATTTATAAATAGAGATGTTATGCTAAAAAAGAAGCAGACTTGAACTTTGAAAAGAGCCAATACGCTAAAGAAATCTTTCCTCATCTTCTTGTAAAGATCATTACATCTTATAATCCATTCTTGATCTGTAAAAATCTTCTTTTTACATTATAAATAGATCATACGTTGAAGAATATTAGAAAGAAGTCATTTAAGTTTTTTCCCAGGCTTGTTATTGTACATCTTAAGGAAACTTAAGTGTAAGTTAGTTTGTGTTGCAAACCTAAACACAAAACTTTTATATCCTTGATCCAGTAGTGATTGGTGTGAGTTTAGCTTGGAGAGACTAGTCAAAGACTACTTGCAATGCAACAATAAAGGTGTTTTACTGGTCACGGTTTAACCTAGAGAGACTCGTTAAAGACTACTCAAGGTTAGCTTAGATAGGATGGTCAAATACTACTCGATTTGTGACAGTAGGGGCTGCCTACTGGTCACAATTCAGCTTGGAGAGGCTGGTGAATAACTACTTGGTTTGTGACAATAAGGTTGTTTACTAGTCACAGGTAAGAGCTTAGGAAGGTTATTGCAAAGACTATCCTATTTTTCTTTCTCGAGTTGAGAAAGGTGTTATGAAACTCGTTGAGAACTGGATATAGGCAGGCTGGCCGAACCAATATAAAAATATCTGTGCATTATCTTCTTTTCCTTTATCTCTTTAGTTACTTAAAGTCTATCTTTTTAGCTGTTCTGTTACTGACACTGTTATTTAGAAAGTAACTTTCTGAAATCTCTAACATTGTTTCTATTGCACTATAAGCTTAAAGCTTGATAGTATCGTGTTAAAGTTTTCAAAAGCTAAAAAGAAAAGGTGAAGTGAAGTACGATTCAACCCCTCTTCTCATAAGCTTTTCTACCTACAACTACAACTACCACTACTAACACCACTATCACAGTCACCGCTATAAGACAAGTTCACACTTGTGCAGGCTTGTATCAATCACCTCTCGTGCAAAAGGAAAATGTAGATTATCCATAGATGCAATTTCTATTTTAGTGTGCCCTAATTTAGTAATAGGGGGTAGATCGTACCATAATGTATGTAGTTTGGAAGCTAGTTTGGCTGGTTTGCAGGTTATTGAGGTCAAACTAGAGGGTTTATAGGTCAATCTAAAGGGTTTACGGGCAATAAAATTTAACCTAAGGGGTCCATGAGAGTAGGAGGTGTAAGTAGGGAAGATCATGCGAGGGGTGCTAAAAGTGTAAGGGGATAGGGTGGGTGAGATGCAAGTAGGTATAACTGCATGAAGATCCTTTATCGACTAGCAAGTTTGCCCTACTAACAATTAGAAAACCAAAAAGGAAGGAAAAAGCTTATACAGGAGGGTAGTACTTCTTTTGTTATAAATACATGACTATGTGATTATGTTACCCATCATGATTGTGTATTATTATTCTATTTACTTTCATTTGTCTATTTACTTACAAATAATATGTTTTAAATAGTAAACTAAAAAATAAATTGACACTTTTAATAAGATAAGATAACATCATTAATAAGATAATGAAATAACAAAAGTGCTCCCACTTGTAGAATTACAACCACATCATTAAAAAGATAAGACAACAACAAAATAACAAGAAAATGAAATAACATGGGGCCATAACAAAATAACAAGATAGTGAAAAAACATAAGCTAACAACAAAATAACAAGACATTGAAATAATATGATGCATCACTATGAACTTGAGCTAGGAGCATTGGACAGCAACTGCAATCATGTCCCTTACCTCGACAAAGACCACAACATCATGGTCTACGCATCTTATGCATATCCATTTCATTCAGGTACCGAGTAGATTTGGGTTGGCCCTTCATTGTGCGCTTTAAGGTGGGGTTAGCGCAAATCCTTAGGTCAGTATAACAAGGCCATGTACTTTGGTTATCCACAACCCCAAACTCATTCTTTTACACTTTGCAAATGTTAATCATCCTATATACATCATCAACATAAGCTTTCCAGTTAAGGCAAAAGTAGTGACAACAAGAAATCACATGACAAAAAAGATATCGATCTATCTGAAAATCCTTATAATCACAATACCTCTGCCTCATATCAACTATGCATTCTCCTATATCAAATAGCTCTTTTACATGGTAGGTCTGACACTATCTATCAAAATGAATGGTCCTAAAGTCTTTAAACACCTTCTTGTTTGCTTCCAACCATCTTGCCATGGCTTTTGAGAAGGGTTGACCTACATTTCTTCATGCATATACTGCACTACCTTTTTGAACAAACTCAGCACACTCAGTGCATTGCTTGAATTGGTGATGTGATAGGAAGATTACAAGCCACTTTTAACATAGAATTGACATACTTAACTTGGTTTGTCGTTATATGCCCCCATTGGTATCCACCATCAACTGCTAGAACCCATTTTTCCCGTGGAATTTCATCAAGCCAATCTATATATACTTGAGCATATTAGCACATCCACTCATAGTGATGAATAAATTCACGCTTGGTCCTCGAGTTCCCTACAAAAGACAAATATGAATAGTTAAAAACTGAAAATTACTTCCATAACTTTATCCTATTCACAAAAATAAATAAAGTGTAAATTACCTATGCTCATAACAAGTCAATGCAAGTTAGGCACCTTGAATCTTCGTAAGAAATTATAGAGATGTGCCTGAAGCAATACACATGGAATGCCTTTGGATGTTCCATTTAACTATTGCTCTAGGCTACTACAACTTTAATGGACTTGTAACAATTAAAAATAAGTCCAACTCCATCTTGAGTCATTATATGTCTGCGCACATTGTTAAGGACCATGCATTTGCCGTCTCACTCTTGATGAAAACAAAAATAATTAGCAATATATTCTGATTTCCATCTTGTGCAACTACAACTAGTAGAGCTGCTTTGTATTTCCTACATAAATGTGTCCCATATACCTAAACAAATGGTTTGTAGTATTTGAATGCTTTAATGTAAGGACCAAAAGTCCAAAACACCCTGCGAAATATATGAGTGTTTGGCACTAGCACACCCCCATGACTCGCCTCAGTAGCATCCATCTGAGCAATTACTCCTTGATCAGCAGTACACATTGCCATACACCATTGTGGTAGCCCTTTAAATGAGCTCTCCCAACCATCAAAAACTTTTTCAATCGTCTTGTGCTTTGTCGCCCATTCTTTTTGGTATGTTGTCGTGTACCCTATCCAAGATTGAACTTTTATAGTGATAGATTTTATTTTAATTGATGAGTATTGTCGCCCATTCTTTTTGGTATGTTGTCGCGTACTCTATCCAAGATTGAACTTTTATAGTGATAGATTTTATTTTAATAGATGAGTAAAAATTTACCAGCGACTTTATGAGTTGTGCAATCATGTCTGAATTCAACTTTGAGTGGTTCTGTGATTGTCTCGACTTCGTGCATGTGTGGTCCATTGTACTTCTTGGTTTCACAGTAATCCTTATGCTTTATGAAACTTGCCCTTAGAAGCCAAAGACAGTCTTTCTCATATTGTACACATACACAGTAAGATATCTTTGATTATGACTTATTAGCTTTGTAATCCACTCCTTTATCCATGTTGTGTCTCTTAACTGCCTTAATAACAACCTCCTTAATGCTAAATTCCATTCCAAACAAAGAATTCACCATTGACAAAGAATTCACCCTTCGAAGCACCAATATTAAACAATAATATGTTTTGAAATTATGGAAACTTAGGTGCATTCATAGCTTCAAGATGTAATGCATCCATGAAAAGTGGCTCATTGTTTAGATATTTCCTTTCCACCTTGTTTGGTACGTCCTTTTCATCTACACTATCATCATCGCTTTCACATTCTTCTTTATCACTTTCTTCCCAGACTACTTTTCTTTCTTTATTCGCACCTCATCACCATCGTTCAAAGTGACAACTTTGAATTCAACATACAACTCAATGGGACGATTGTTTGGTTGGTGTTATTGATGTATGCGAAACATCTGTTGAATATTCCCATTATTAGTGATTGGAATTGCTTGATAGTTTATGAAGCCACTAAGTCAAGATTGGGCACCTGTACTTTATTGATGCCACTTTCTTTTAACTGTTTGGATTTATGGATTAGCAAAGAGCATTCTCTAGCTTTACAAATGAGAAAGTATAGGGAATAAAAATACGTGTTGGACTTTTACATGTAAAAATTACACTATTATTTGGATTTGTAAATACATGACATCAAAATATACTATTATCATAACAATGCTACTCATCTTTTTCTTTTTGACTCCATTTTGTTTTTTGAAAGAATTTGGGAAAGGGGATCACAAAGATGTAACTTGGGACAGAGAATGATGGAAAATAGTTTGGGTGTAATTTTTTTTCTAATACTCCTATTGCATAAAGAGGATGCTCTAAACTATGAAGACTATCAATATACATGGAGAAGGCTCTAGTTGTAAAAAACATTGCAGTACAGGAAAGAACATGTTTGGATTCATGATTTAAAAGTCTAATAGATTGACAAAGTGTGTAGACAAGAGTGAAAATATGTCTATGTAGTATGAGTTTACATAGAGGGAATATAACAGTAGAATATTTCTCCATGAGGTGCTCGTGGCAACCCATTACTCACCAAACATTTTGTTCATAATCTATTAGAAGTGAACTTACACCAGACAAATATTATAATAATATTTTTTATTAGTTTTTTTGTGTCATAATTCGTTAGAAGTAGATTGCATGTAGAAATTTAGTTCATAATCCATTTCTAATGGATTCTGTTCCCCAAGTATTTTTTCCTTTTTTTTAAGTTTTGTTTGTAATTTGTTGGAAGCAAATTCTATTACTGTGCCCACCCCCATATAATTTACAATAAAGGATAACATGCTTGTTATTTTGTCAGTCAATATCCATATGCAAAAAATTGACCCTTATAATCAGGGTATGTAATAAAAGATATATTATTCAAAATTTAATATTATATTGGAAGAATATTCTCAAAATTCATGTAAATATTAATCCAAATATTAAATTTGCCTACCTTAGCCAAATTTTTTCCTTTTTATTACATCAAATAAAAGTTATTTATATTTTAGCCAAATACTGTGAAAATTGAATAAAGAAAATGTTGATTATAAAACTATTATGGTTGATATATCATTGTTATACTACATCTGCAAAATAACTAGATCCATATTGTAATACTATAAACCAATTGATTAAACTTTTAAACATGACCTATCCTTCATTGAATGTGCTGTTAAAATTGAATTCAACAAAGAAAGAGATTTTTGTTTTAGTGAATAAAGAAAGGGATAGAAAGAGCAAATTAATACTTATATCAAATTTATTTTTATTCATAAAAGCTTGTCATAGCCCATTATTTAAATGAATATTCAAAGGGATAACATTGCAAATCAAGACTACAAATTTAGCATGGATAAGCACAATCACAATATCCAAAAGAGCTACAATGGCCATATGCATCATAGTTATCATGTTTGGTTTTGCAATCATTGTCACACTTCGCATCGCTTTTGCAACCTTGTTGGTAGAGGTTTTCTAGACACCATTTTGCCTCTGTAAGTTTCAATAGCCCTCCATTTCCTATGCCATACACATAAAAACACATACAATAGTAAATACACAATTATACAATTCAAAGTCATACAAACTTGTTCAAAAGCATCTACATTACAAGAAAGATGTAACTGGGTATTTGTAAATTGATACTCAAAGCATACCAATACCAATGGAAAGAACAATGAAAATGATTAGAATTGAACAGACAGCCTTCATCTCGAGTAATGGATACCTATCTTCAATTCAGACTATTGGGTTATATGAAGCAATATGTACATATGAATTTATATATAAGAATTAAATGGTCTCCAAATACAATTAATAATATTACTAACATTTAATGCAAAGTCAATGATACCATATTTTTATTTAAACTATAAAACAAAATATTATATTGCATACCAAAATAAAAAGAAAAATTGAAGAAACAAATATTCTATGTAGGTGTATGTTAAAACTCATTGTTTTATGAATATTTTAGCATTCATATCATTTTATATTAAAAATAAATAAAATAAAATTATTGAATAAATGACCTCCACAATTTTTTTTCATAGTTATGGAATTAGATCTCATAATACCAATTGTTATATTTAGAACTTAGAGTAATATGTATGCACAAAATTAAATTCCAAAAACCATATCCATAGAATTTTAAAAACATAACATATTCCATAATAATTATTCATTATAAAAAATAAAAGTCAAATTGTCTCTCTCTTCTTATTAAATTTTTTAATTTCTAAGTCATTCTCTCTCTCTCTCTCTCTCTCACACACACACACACATACACACACACATTTAATTGCTAGTAGTCATGGTTATTAAAATTTAATATCTTCATAAAAAATGTTATAATATTTAAATTTTATTTTATTAATTAATGTGTATAAATAAATTTTAGGAAAAACTTTGAAAGTACAAAATTAATATAGTATTGATCAAGTTTGTATTACTTTGAATTGTTATTAAAAATTTTATTAATTTTGAACTTTAAACTACATCTATAGACAATCAAAATTTGGTCAGTGGAATATAGAACTAAAACTCATCTTGTAATTCTATTACAAACCTAGACATAGAATTTAATATTATGAGGCTATGCCTATGAGTGACAATGGGAACAATGGTAGCCTTAGCGCATTGGCGTATGAGTGACAATGGGAACTAAAACTCATCTTGCAATCACTAGCTAGCTTTAGTGCATTGGGCTATAAAATGGCTGACACATTCCATTGTAAACTTACCATCCTCCTCCCAAAAAGGTAGTAAAATTAGGAGTCCTAAAACCCCTAGGAAACGAAACACGGTCCATATAGCTTGGATATGTTTTCCTATGTATAGGTCATTCCAATGGCCTAAATTAAATGCCAAAATGACGCCTCATTGTCTCAGCTAGCAAATTTGGGTCAATAGCTGGTTGCAAGGGGTCACAGAGCCCATGCAGTGGGTTCCCCCTTCCTGTATAGGATAAGCTCTATTCTGCCGGGTGCAAGCTGGGGATTTGCTATAGGATTCCCATAAGGTTGGTATGCTGAGGGTTTGGTGTAGGCTGCGGATTCGCTATTGGATTCCCATAAAGCTTGATACACTGATAAGGATTACCCATAAATCAGTTGAGGATGAGGGAAGGCTGGAATGGGCTGTATGGGAATGTAACATCTGTCATATCTGAGCGTGCTATGTATCGCCATCCCCAATATGAGTGTAACCCCCGGTATGCAAATATTGTTTGCTTTGGGGCCCAACTAGGCGCCCCTTATAGATTTGTTCTTCCCCTTCTCAAAAGGAAAATGCGTCTGTATAAGGAGGTATCCACACCTTTATAAGGCATGCTTCGTTGAACTAGTTCCACATCAGTTAAGGAGGGGAACGAAGCATGCCTTATAAGGTTGTGGATACCTCCCCCATGCAGATGCATTTTTCCCTTGAGAGGGCTAAAAGCAAATCCGTGAAAGGTGCCCAGTTAGGTACCAAAGCAAACAATATTTGCATGCCATGCATTATCATCACACTAGGGACGGTGACACGTAGCGCGTCTATATGTGACAGATGTTATAGATAGCATCAGAGCCGGTCCTGGAATCAATGTACTAACGAGGACGCTAGGCCTCCACAAGGAAGGGTGGAACTAGTCCTACATCGGTTGAGGAAAGGAATGAACTATGCCTTATAAGTGTATGGATACTTTCCTCATGTAGACGCGTTTTCCCCTTGAGAGGTGGAAGAGAAAATTTGTGAGGGGCACCTAATTAGGTCCTAAAGCGAACAATATTTGCATGTTGGGTGTTACACTTACACTGAGAATGATGATACGTAACGTGCCCAGATGTGACAGATGTTATTTGGAATCCACCTAGTGACTCAAATTGCAAAGGCTTGTCTATGTGATAACCCTGGCTAACAATAGCTCATGAAAAAGGCAGGCTTGTTGGTTGCCTCCTAACCATGTGGACATTTTCATAGCTTAATGGAGGTGGCCCTGCATGTCCCTTAGCATATGGCATTTTCCTCTTCATTGGACTTTCACTATAGTACTGATCCGGCTAAGGAAGCCATGCCAAACTCCCTTTACTAGGAGCAAAAGCCATTTAAATGGCATTGTGAACCATTAGTTTTACAATTTCCCAAATTTGTGCATATAGCTGATGCATAAAATCTTGTAAACCTTCATTAATGTGTCTCTTGATGAAAGAAGTGGTAGTGACAATTGGCCACCTCTCCTATTCCTGCTCCATAGGTGGGATTTGTGCAGAAGTAGAAGCTGCTTAAGGCCTTGTGGAGGTGACAACCATGCTAGTTGGTGTTACGAGGCATAGTTACTCCACTAGACTATGTGGCTGTCAATGGAGGTGGATTCATCACTGAGTTAGGCTAAGCCACAATTGCTATAGATGGTGATTAGCCTATAGTCACCTTAAGGGGTGAAGTCAGTGCCGCTGTATACATTGCAGGTTGACTCATGCCTGATGAACTGTTATTCTTAGCCTGGGTTTATATAAAGATGCCATGTCAGCTCTCTTTCTTGATCTTAAGTTCATATACCAATTATGATTTGAATTAGGCGATCAGAACTTCTTAAGATTGATTTTGGAAGTCCCACTAGCATGCTAAAATATGTTTGATCCAAAGTAAATTGGCTAAGATTACTCTATTCCGATTAATCAATCAATCATACAAGAAATCTCTTAGAACTAACAATTTGCACTAAAGAGAGAGATTAGCCCTTTAGCCTACGAATTCTCCAAGTCATTATAGAAAGGCTTTGAGCAAGATAAATTATTCAAAAACAAGAATGAAAGGAAATGAACTTGCATGAATGAAAGCTTAATTATAATAGAAATAACATAGAAATGCACTAAAAGCTAGAACAATGAACTAGAAAAAAAAAACATAAAAGTTTTCAGACTTGGATCATGTTCATTCTACATGAATCTTGAGCTCTTATAGCCCTTAACAACACTCGATACAATGACCATGGTTGTTCCTATTTTTTATCCAACCACTACCCATAATTTTGATCTTCGTTTGCAGCCATTATTCTATATTTATTTAAGCCAATCAAGGCCTTCTTTTCTAATTAGGCCATTATAGCCTTCTCTTCCTCAAAAGTCCAATTCACTCATTTGCTCAACCAGAACTTAATGCAATTGGGCCTATATTCCTACACATGTCTAGACCAATTTTCATAGCCTCCAAGTATAAAATAGTTTTATGTAGTCAGTTGATAGAATTTCACCAAAATAATAGATCATGGTAGGTGCTTGGGATAATGAATAGTTATTTTCCATGATTTTTTTATTTTGATATAATTCTATTGACCTAAGCATAGAATTATCTCATTTCACTATTAAAATATGAAAATTATTTTTTAAAAAAATTTGTAGGTAATAATATGATAATTTTTAATACTTTATATGCATTAAAATTAATTTAAGCAAAAATGGATAGAAAGCATGACAAAAGTTGTTGGTCAGAATAGTTTTTTCCTGAGATCTGACAATAGTTTTTATTGTTCCTGAGACATGACAAGACAATTGCATTTTTCGTTGTTGGTGGAAACTAGCAAGTCCAGTGGTATAGGCTACAACACAATATTGGGCCTTTCCCTTTTTTCAAAAGCCCAGCCCAATTATTACCAAAAGAAGCCGAATCCAAGTCCTTCTGAGAGGGCAAATTTGGAACGAAACTGGAAAAAGGCAAAGAAAACCCCGCGAGAAGAACACATGCCTTTCTTTGCGCTCTGCAACACGCGAAACCCCTCCTTGCTTAAAAGGTGCACATTTCTTTTTCCCTTCATCTATCGATACACAAGCAAAATTCTGCCTTCAAGGTTAGAGTAATCTGATTGATCCTTTGTATTTTTTTTTCATCCCCAAAAGAGGTTGGAATCGAAATGCAAAGGAAATCGCAGTTGCCGTTGAGCGAAGCAAAAAGCGGCAATGCGAATAAGCAGAAGGTTCTGTGCGGCGAGGAAGCGTTGGTGAAACTTCTGAGATGGCATTTCGGGTACCCTGATTTCAGGGGCAAGCAATTGGACGCTATTCAGGCAGTGCTCTCAGGTGCGTTTTAGCCAAAAGTTCCGATTCTTGGCACTGTATTTTGGAAACTGACAAAAAAATTTGAAAAATTGAATTATGATATTTTTAGCTTCGTGGATCTTACTTATTATTTTGTAGTAAACTGGTACATTGGACTTGGAAATGTGTGGTTGAGCGTGAATTAACTATTTGAACTCGTGTTCTTTGCAGTAGGAAAATTGAAGCGACTATTTGGTTGAGCAATAGTGATTTAGGGTGCTTTTGTTTCAGCTTTAACTTTTAGAAAGAGGTATTATGAAACTTGAATTTTATACATACTTGAAAAAGCTGAAAACTTGTATTTTTCAAAAGCTACACTTCAACCTTAAAAAGGAAAAAAAAAAAAAAACTGAAAACTGACGGTGGAAATTTTTGAGATTCTGATTTTTTTTGAAAAATTATTCAAATATATGATGATAAGTGATTGTTTGGGTGAAAATAGTAGTTTTTATTGAATATTGATGAAATGCCACTCTTTAACATTGAAATTTGCACTGACATTGATTATTGAATATTGATGAAATGCCACTTTTTCTTTTGGTTTTTCGTTGTTTTTGTGTGTGTGTGTGTGTTGTGTATTGATTCAGGAAGAGATTGTTTTTGTCTTATGCCAACTGGAGGAGGCAAGTCAATGTGTTATCAGATCCCTGCATTGGCCAAAACAGGAATCGTGCTTGTTGTTTCTCCTTTAATAGGTGAATCATGTTAATTTTTTCTACATTTTTTGCATCTTTGGCCGAACTAAATGCTGCATGATAAATCACTTTTTTTTTTTTTTTTGCATGGTAGGACACAATTGTGATTTCTGATTTTTGTTCTGCTGGCAGCCTTAATGGTAGGCATATTTTCAACTTTCTCCATTTTATTTTATTTACTTCAATTTTTTTCTGACATATGAGTTCCTGGGTTGAGTTTTTGGGCTCATTTGTGTTTCCTTAAGTCAGGAAAACCAAGTAGTGGCACTAAAGGAGAAAGGCATTGCTGCAGAATTTCTCTCCTCAACAAAAACAGCTGATGCAAAAAATAAGGTGAATTATTAGAATGCTGATATTTTATTGCCAATAACATATCTATGTATATCAATTTGAAATAGATGCTTACATAATAGTTGCAACAATCTTGTTATTATTTTCTCGGATACTGAGATTTATATTAGAGTGGGTTTGGTTTTGTATTGATTTAGAAAGACATTGGGTTTGGTAAATTCTAGCTTCTTTGTGGAACAGCCTAAATCCCTGGATTTCTTATACCGGATGTCATTGGCTTTCAATGCCAATTTGATTTATATGACTGTGTAACCAAATTCTCACTTATTCATGAGTCTTATTATAAATTTAGAAAAGTGAACAACTCTTCTGTTTTACATTCTAAGATTCATGAAGATCTTGATTCTGGAAAGCCCTCCACAAGGCTGCTATATGTGACTCCAGAGTTGATAGCAACAGCTGGGTTTATGTCTAAGCTGACAAAGATTTATGCTAGGGGGTTGCTATGTCTCATTGCCATAGATGAGGTGTGAAATTTAATGAACATTACAAACTATGTTTCAGCTGGAATTTTCTGGTTTACTTGATAATTTCACTCCTGCAAAATTTTCAGGCACATTGCATCTCAACTTGGGGCCATGATTTCAGGTTTGTCATACATTCTGCAGATAGGCAATTGAAGTTTGTCTGTCATGCTAGAATTTCGTCATGATTATGTTGTAGGATTTATATGTTTTTTCTGTTAAGGCTACAGAAAAACTATACAGCATAGTGGCATGCCTGACTAGATCCAGTCCTCTTCTTTTCTCTGTTCACAATTTCAAACACACACACACACACACACACATATATATATCTCCAAATGCTAAAATTAAGACATAAATTCTGGTAATACTTAATTGTGCTTCAGTGTTCCTACCTAATAAATTCTGTCATTTTGAGCTTTCTTTATCCAGTGTCTGAAAGGCTTAATTGGGTCTGCAGGTACATGTATACTTGTTAGCTTCTCACTTTCCCTATTATTACCATGATAGACAATTCTATTTTCCTTCTTTATTTGGGGACAGACCTAGCTACCGGAAGCTTTCATCACTGAGAAGCCACCTACCAGATGTACCGATATTAGCTTTGACTGCCACTGCTGTTCCTAAGTGAGTCCTCTTTATTTTCTTCTTTAATAAAGTTAGCTCTCTTTTTTTCTTTTTTCTATTTTTTTTTTTAATTTTGTGCATGAATACATTTGATATTCAAGCACATATTTCTACAACCTTTTCTAACTTTTGAAAAAATAATTTGCTAATAGCCATGACATCCTGCAATTGTTATTCTCCTATAGATCTCATGGATGATGATATGTCTATTACAACTTATGGTATTTTTGGTACATGAGATGGTTGTATTTTTATTGTGGAACCATCAAATTATTTTATGCTAGTATATGGGCATAAATATATCCATTTACAAAGAATATGCTCTGCTTATTATATTATTGCATATTCTGTGTAATATTACTGGAGCAGGCATCTCTTTATTTCTAATCCCAATTTTTTCTTTGTATTGAGGGCTGGGAAATGTGATTAACATTGTGGCACTGAGTTTTTTGGAGATTTTTTTTTTTTTGCAGGGTTCAGAAGGATGTGGTAGAGTCCTTACATATGCAAAATCCATTAATGCTTAAATCTTCTTTTAATCGTCCCAATATATATTATGAAGGTAATTCCTGCTTGCCATGTGATTAACTGCTCGAAATCAATTCAGCTTTTGCTTTCACCCTTCTTAAATGCCAGAAGTAGCATGTTGGTAAATGTCAAACACTATTGTCCTCTATTTGATGTAACGTGACTGGCATATAAATAATAAATCAATCCACAGACAACATAAGTGTTTGTCCATGCTTATGTTTGGCAATGAAGATAAAATGACAAAAAAGATAGAAAACAATTGAATTGCAAACTGATTTGTATTTTTTTTGGAAAATGAAAATACATGGGTTGCTAATTTCAACCATAATTGAGGAAATCCTTTCAATTCCAAATCAGTAAATTTAGGGCTATTTTAAGCATTCCTTACTGTATGTGTTTTAATGTTGAACTACTCTATATGCGGATTTTGCATGGGATGGATCTCCTTTATTAGTTGAAATAAATAAATCTGACTAGAATTCTTAATGATGCAGTTCGGTACAAAGATCTTTTGGATGATGCTTATTCTGATTTATCCAATACACTCAAATCTAAGGGAGATGTTTGTGCAATAGTTTACTGCCTTGAACGTTCAATGTGTGATGAGTTGTCTGCTCATCTATCCCAAAATGGCATTTCCTGTGCTGGTAATACTGTTCATATTGTTTTTGCTGTCCTTCAAAATCGATGGACTGGAACTATCAATTAATATGATATTTGTATTCTTTGTGGTGTTTTCAGCTTATCATGCAGGTTTAAATAAGAACATCAGAACCTCTGTGTTAGATGATTGGATTTCTTCTAAGATACAAGTTGTTGTTGCCACGGTTGCTTTTGGGTATGTTTTCCCTTTTTTATGTGTGTATTAAGTAGCATGTATTATCGTTCTCAATTTTTTTTCATTGACAATCTTGATGGGGGATCTTTAGCCATATTTTGCATTTGACAATACTTTGGCATTGACGTATATGATGATCCATATCCCCTACTGGGCCTATTTAATATAATATTACATGTTACAGGCTTGCAGTGATTTAACTCCAGTACTAAAACCACTAATGCATATGAAATACTAAATTAACATTGAAGATATAACTATGACAACTCATAATCATCCAAAATTTAACTGAGATTGACCCCAAAACTTAGGAATTAAATCTTAAATATGTCAGTGGTTGATTGTTGTGAGAATTAAAGTTCATTTTGTAAGTGAGGAACCTAAATCAGGGAAGAGTAGATGCAGAAATAGAAAAGAGAAAAGAGAAAAAAAAAAAAAAGGAATGAAGAAACATAGAAGGCTGAAAAATATACTGTGCAAATGAGCATGTAGGATCTGAAGTGTTAGCTGTTGCACCACTGCTTTGTGAAGTGGAACTTATGTCTGTGTATCTGATAAGAGAATGTTTAAAGATAGGAATAAGAAACACAAGGCTTGTTGAAATGCTGAGAAGAGAAAGTTGTTACCTGAGGGCCAGTCCAGAGCTGTCAAAAAAACACAATGGCTTCCAGTTAATTCATATTCTTCTGTGAGCATCCGGTAGATGCTGATGTCTTCATATGGTAAGCATGGATGCCCAGAGGGACTGATTTAAGGTATGCAAACATGGGGAACTTTAGTAGTTGCTGCAATAGCACAAATATAAATTGTGCAGATAGCATGCATCCTTGCCACGCAATTTCAAAATCACTGTGCTAGAGGTATAGTATGGTGCAACTGCCAGTAGTGGACTAGTGGTAGCTGTACCACTATAATGATTGCTGCTGTCTGCTATTCATGGAGTCTGGTGATTTTCTGTCAATATTTAATGGAATACTATGAAGACTCCAATCTATTGATACAAATTATTTGGCACAATGGGGCAAAGTGTGATGAATAAAAGGAGGGTCGCAGCCTAACACTGAACTTATTAAATGGATTTAAGTATATTCACAACATTATCTAATTTTTGTGATGCTAAGAAGAACTTGTAATTTGTTTGAGATTTTCATGTATTCCTTTCTTTTCTTCCTATCTACTGCATGGAGCTGTTTTTGTTTCTTACAAAATAACTGGGCCTTTGATGTTCATTCCGAATGGTTTCTATCATGATGTTAAGAACTTGTAATTTATTTGAGATTTGTGATGCATTGATTTCTTTTCTTCTGCATGGAGCTGTTGTATTACACACAGTTACTGAGCCTTTGGTGTTCATTCAGAATGGTAAGTGGCCATTTACTATTTATTTGATTTAAACTTCTAGATAAAGTTCTAATATTGTAATGTTTATTAGACTTGTGATTTGCTGGTAATACTTAAGATCAAATTCACCAGGGCATTGATAGAAAGGATGTCAGAATTGTATGCCACTTCAATATTCCCAAGTCAATGGAAGCATTTTATCAAGAGTCAGGCAGAGCAGGTCGTGATCAATTGCCCTGTACAAGTCTGCTGTACTATGGAGTAGATGATCGCAAGCGAATGGTTGGCTTGCTTAACTTGACACTTCTCTCTCTCTCTCTTCTTTTAATGTTCAAATCAACTCCATCTAGTGGGGAAAGGTTTTTTGTTGATTTGTTTTCTCTAATTATGACCTGTGTCAGGAATTTATATTAAGCAACTCTGGAAGCAAGAAGGTTCAGTCATCAAGTTCACAAGATGAATCAACCAGAAGGTCACTGGCTGACTTCAATCAGGTGACATCTGAATCCTTGCATACTCTTTTCAACACAGTATCCATGCAGCATGCCATTATGTATTTGAGTAATGGAATCTATGTGGAAATATGTAGATGGTTAAATATTGTGAAGGATCTGGGTGTCGTAGGAAAAGGATTCTTGAGAGCTTTGAGGAGCAGGTAATGAAATGTATGGCCCTTGATCATATTCTGTGCACTTCATACTCAAATGGGTCTTTTACTGTCTTTGATCAAAGCAGGTTACTGCATCGCTTTGTGGAAAAACATGTGATGCCTGCAAACATCCAAACTTAGTTGCCAGATATTTGGAGGACCTGACAACTGCCATTGCTTTACGGCAGAAAAGTGGTTCTTCTAGAGTTTTCATCACCAGGTGCTTAATCATGTGTAAAGAAAACCCTCTTATGCATTAGGAATTGAACTTAAAAGTTTATAAACAAATAACATATTGGGTATTGGCAGTCTGCAGTTTTTTGTGCTATAATAAATAACAAAATTAATTGGTATCACAGGCAGGCCATGATGATTGGTTTTCTTTGGTCTATTTGTCATTGGGGAGTATAAACATGGAAGTTTAGGACCAGAGTCTTTGGCTCAATGGTCATGCCATTACACTTGGGGTTTTGCAGGACCTACCATGTGACTTTCGCCTCTCATGGACAGACTCAAATAGTGAGAAAGATAATAAAGAAAAGAATAAGCATAAATGGGAAATGAAGAGTTTCCTCCATCCTGAGGATTGTATGGGCTGACTTGAAACAAATAACATATTGGGTATTGATAGTCTGCAGTTTTTTGTGCTATAATAAATAATAAAATTAATTGGTATCACAGGCAGGCCATGATGATTGGTTTTCTTTGGTCTATTTGTCATTGGGGAGTATAAACATGGAAGTTTAGGACCAGAGCCTTTGGCTCAATGGTCATGCCATTACACTTGGGGTTTTGCAGGACCTACCATGTGACTTTTGCCTCTCATGGACAGACCCAGATAGTGAGAAAGATAATAAAGAAAAGAATAAGCATAAATGGGAAATGAATAGTTTCCTCCATCCTGAGGATTGTATGGGCTGACTTGTTGTTAGCAATTTCCTGTTTATCTTTGGTTGGTTTGGTGATGATTGTCTTGTAGTTGTACTATATTCATTGATTCAGTTAAAAGATGCGGATTGTATGGGCTGACTTGTTGTTAGCAATTTCCTGTTTATCTTTGGTTGGTTTGGTGATGATTGTCTTGTAGTTGTACTATATTCATTGATTCAGTTAAAAGATGCCTAGTTTTCTGATCTTTCCACTACTTGCTTTTGTCAGTTCTACTGACACTATTGACAGAGAATCTGAATTCTGGAATCGTGGTGACGAAGAAAGTGGATCAGAGGAAGATATATCTGACTCAGATGGTTGGTACCAAGTTCATTTCAGTTGCCTGTCTTTCACTTTTGGCTAAGGTGGCCTGAAGGAGTGGTAATTAGACTATTCAATCACATTGATGAGTTTTCATCCGCAGATGGTAATGAGGGTATCAACAACATTACCAGGTCAAAGCTTCAGTCTGGACTGGGAGTCAACGAAAAGCTTGCTTTGTTACAACGTGTAGAAGAAAACTTCTATCAAAATGAGAACACTGTTAAACAGGTTTATCTTCAATGACATATACCCCCATCCTACATGTTAGTAAGATGTATATTCTCCTTTCCCTTATGCCTCATGCTTATTTTCCATGGCTAGAACCCTAGGGTTGTATGCATCATAACAGGACTTGTTATATCTAAACTGGGAAAGACAGGACGGTTCTTTTCTATTCTCTGCTTATCTATATTTTTAGCTCATTACTGTTAAGATCAATTCAGCAGAACTTGTTACTCCATTCCCCCCTCCCCCTTCTCTTTCCTGTCTGCACAATCGCTCATCTAATTTATTTTGCAGAGCAAAGTTGACAAGAATGCTATTTCTGATACAATGCGAGGAACAAGCAGGCAAAGATTACAAAATGCTCTAAAACAGGCTCAGCAACGACTTGATGACTTGAAGTATGCTTAGCAATTTTCTTGCGTGTTTCTTTTTCATATCACTCTTCACTCTCTTTGGAACAAGAAAAATAAAAATCACCCAGTCAAATCTCTCATCTGCTTGCTATAACAAGCTTGCAATTTTCTTGACACGCAAAACCACCTTACTTAAAGATAACATCATAATTGTGCCAGTTAAACTATTTATTTATACCACAACTAGCTCATAACACAGCTAAAACATAAGTTCTCATTTCTCAAGTTCCACGTCCTTGTTTATCAGTATGTTTGCTTGTGTTCGATGCACCTTCCCCACCCTAGGGAATAAACCGAAGCAGCAATGATTGTTGAGTTGTGAGCTGTTTCCTTATTCTATGTTTAAAACATTTGTTCAGGATTGACATGGAAACATCCGCATCTTTCCTTGAAGATGAATGCTACAAGAAATATGGCAAGGCTGGCAAATCCTTCTATTATTCCCAAGTGGCAAGCACAGTGAGGTGGCTGACAACTGCAAGTTCTGTTGATCTGATGAGCCGACTTGGTGGAATGGAGGCATCCCCATCAATGAAGGTTGTGTCTGAAGCTGAACATCCCCTCACCCCGCAGCATGCTTTAGATACCTGTGCAAAAGAAGATACAAGCGATGATGTCTCAGGCAATGCTAGACCAGAAAACTCCCCATGTGGTGGCAGCGGTGTGCCAATCGAAAGTTCTTCCTTTAATACAAAGTTGCCACAAATACCATCCTTCTCTGAATTCGTTAATAGCAGGAAAGCAAAAGGTGACCAATTAAACGACACTAAAAAACATTCATCAAGAGGAGAAAAGAAGATGAGGGTAGAGTAGATTGACTCTTGTAGTTACTGCTAATGTGCTTGAATTATAGTTGCAATGTATGTATTAAGTGCCAACTTTGGTTTTGGAAAGCTAAATAGAACTCAGGTTTTATTCATCTTCATGTTTTTCTTCTAAGAATTATGTTAAAACTCCATTTGAGTATAAATCACCATTGATGTAATGCTTATCGGAGTAGCGCCTTGTCCAAGTGTTAGAAACTTGGTGAAACAGGGATATATGCAATAGCTGTCAATTGAAACCTAACGTGCTTGTCCAGAGAAACAAGCATGTTTTAGTCTTCAACTTTCAATTTTACAAAATCAACCTGATTTTCCTTTTCTTTTCTTTGTGGTTTCTCAATTTGTTGTCACCTCTTATGAGAATAATTCGTTCTAAGCATACTTTTGAAAGCTAAATTACTGTTAGGGATGCTTTTTGGCTTCGGATAATAGTGTGAATACTATGCGTGTCGGCCAACCTTATGGCAATGTTTTTAATCGATTCTAAGTATCAAACAATTATTTCAAAGAGACAATTAGACTATTTGAATATGGGTTTCCAAAGTATTTATTGGTAAGTCCTTGGCTAAGATTAAACTAAGTACAGAAAGATAAACTTGGACTAAAATTAAAAGTAATTGGACAAGCCAGTTGATACACTTAAGAAAGGCTTACAAAGGGACTTGTCAATCTACAACAAGTACAGCTAAGAAGAGTTGTTGAGAAACAGACTCGAGTTAAGGGTTACAAACTACAGACAGAATGATAAATGCTGCACTAAAAGGTAAGTTTGTGATTTTAGTTGAGGACTTTACAAATGATGAGCCTAGGGCTATTTGTAGACTTGCACATGCATCCTTTTGGAGTAACCGTTTTAATTTGAAAACTAGCTCCCTCATTTAAAGGATTTTCCCACGTTTTGGAGTCAAGTCTTCTACTTCTTAGCTCGGTTGACATATCGTTCCTATGCTAGATTTCTCTTAATCAGTTAGATATAATTCTATCTCCAAGGAAACTTATCATGGGTTGACTTCTTATTCCATTATTTTTGAGTGAATATCCTATTTAGTCTTTCAAGATTTTTGCATTAGACTATTTCATTCTTCAAAAGAAGACATTAATCTCTTGTCTCTCAAGATTGAAAATGGTGGATACATTAGTCTATCTATTAGTTTTTTATTAGTGGACTTACACATGTGGCATAGTACAATGATGTGTCATTAAAACGTTAGAGGCAAGTTAAATGAAATTATTTTAGAACATATTACTCTTATTTTGGTATCTAAAATTGTAGAAAATGAATCACTTTATAACTTATAATAGATATTTAAATGACTTATTTTATGAATTTCAGCCACCAAAATGAGTCATTTTAAACTCTATTCCACTTCAAATGCATATACATCAGTTAACATTATATTAGCAGGTTAATACACAATTCTATTAGTGTTTAAAGAATCGCATACATATAAAAGAACTAATGTGTCATATTATCAAAATCTTATTGGACTACAGGTTTAATTTCAGTTTTTGAAGGACTGAATAGTCATACAAAATTTTCTTGAGGGATTATATATGTAATTTACTCATTATTCTTTCACCTTATAATATTTATGATACCAATATATTGCCCCTTGCATCACATTAGCCGCTAAGTATTAAAACAAAGGCTAACGTGATGTAACTAAATCGACACTCATTAATTATAAACTAACAGGTCTTTAATTGATTATTATTAAACAAATATGAATCTTTGGCCTTGTTTGGTGCATTGTATAGGATGCGGCATGACAATATTAGACATAATAGTGTAAGGTCTGATAGTATAGCATAAGAAATCCATTGTATAAGTTTTTATACTATCTATTGTTTGGTACGCCACATGATCGACGATGGATGAGTAGACGGGTGGCGAATGCCAACTTACGTACAACAACCAGCGAGCCTCGTACGACGATTGGTGGGTGACATACGCCAACTGGCAATGGGCAAGCAGTGACCAGTGGGTGGCTGGTTGCTGGCGGTGGGTGGGTCTGAGACATTGACGTAAAAGAGTAAATCAAAGGTAATTTGGGACTGAATGGTAAAAATAATACTATTAGGTGTTATCAGACCTCTTAGGACCTGATAACTTAATCTTATAGTTGTAGGAATTGTTTGATCGTATAATATTATATTATCATATGTGACACCAAACATGTGATAAAAATTAGTTTATATTACTAGCTAATACTATCAGACTTTATACTATATATCAAACAGTGCCTTTCTTTGCTAGCCATTTTACCACTTTCCTAGGCATTTTAATGGCTATTTCACCGTATGGCAAACCAAGAATAGCCCTTCTTTTCCTTCATGAAAAAATCTCCCTCAATTGTTTTCTTGCATTCATTTCCTTGCTAATCTACCTCTTTGATCATTCTTTCAAGAATCATTCTTGCAGTCACCATGGCTTATTCTTCTTCTCATGATTCTCAAAACCCTAGCTACTTCCCTCAAGCTCATTCTTCCTCAACTGCTTCTTTATCATTGTCTTTGACCTCTTCTCATGAAGAATTCCCATTGAGGTTGCTGAAACCAATAGCTCCCAATCCTTCCACCTTAAGAATTTATAATGAAGAAAATTGCAGATTCATCCTAAATCCAATATTGAGATATGAGGAGCAAAGGCAACTATTGATGGAATCATTTGTAGCTCTTGAAGACGTGACTCTGCTGCTAGTGGCAGACTAGTACTCGATCATCGACTGCCCCTTTGAAATACGTTCTTAGGCTAAGCTTTCTTTTGCGTATATGTCATCAATACAGCAAATTCTTAGGGGAAAAGAGGTTGAGTGGATAAACTAGGGCATTCTTGATGCCTTCTTAAATAAGGCTGTATTCATTCATTAATTAAGGCTTTTAATTCCTAATTCTTCCTTAAAAAATTCTCCCTAAAAAATTATTCTCTTTAATATTCATGTCTATTGCAGTCATCTTAGATTTTGAGAGTAGTTTTTATCAAATGCTATTTCTATTGCTTCTGCTTATTGAGAGTCACTTTTGCATTATTTTACTAAATGTTGTCACTGTGACTTTTTTAGAGTAGCTTTTTGAAAGTAGCTTTATGAAAGCAACTTTTTGAGAGTTACAACAATACCAAACTTAACCTTTGTCATGCAAAACCATGGGACATACGTAAACCATGTTGTATCATGCTCACAAGATTGCCATGATAGATGTCCAAACACATGAAGAGCACCTATGCATATGGTTAATTGACCACCAATACAAATGTCATAGGGAGTCAAGGGTTCCATGCCCTTACTTGATACAAATTGTTGAGTAGGAAATAAGGCTCAAAAAGAAAGTCATCACACTAAGCTTTGGTCCAATAATCCAATCTGACCAAAATATTTGAGTTTATGCTTCCTAGTTAGGTGCTATGCCTTTAAAAATCATCTTGTCTTGTATTCACCAAATAGTCTAACACATAATGTATAGAAGAGATAACCATAGCTTTTTATCAAATTCACCAAAGTAACACCACACCAGGCCTCATGAGCTTTTTACTTGTTTGGTTTTAGTTAAATTTCTTTTAAAATTGGCTGGTTTTAACCCTAGTTGTTAGTCTGTCTTTGTTAAATGTTGAGATAACTTATAGAAGTTTGGTCATTCAATCTTACATGACATCTAGCAAACATATGTAATAAGGACTAAAATCAAATAGATTTTAAAATGTTTTGATCAAAACAAAAAAGAAATTCACACACTAATTAAAATAAAAATTTGTTTCTTTTTCTAAGGATCAAAAAATTATTTTAGAAAAAAAAGGATAGAAATACTTACTGAATGTTATTTCATTGTATTGTGTTAGCTTATCTTATAATGTGTAATACGTCATGCTACCTAGCTATTTAGCATGCATGATAGGAAAAGAAATCACATAAAACATGATAAGATAGGGTCATGTAGTAGCTTTTTTTTTTTTCTAATTCCCAGAAAATTATCTATAGGAATATGATATTCCTCTAATGTAACAAACTTTTGCTGATTCTCTAGAAGACAGTGTAAATTGGATGAAGGTAGCAACAAATATACCCTCTCACATATCTTACACCTAACCCTTACCTCTCATAATCCATCATGAACTTCTCTCTCACAACTTTAACCAAACTTCGAATCCTCCTTCCATCTTCGACCTCTCTGTTTTGTTGTTGCCAACATTGGGAAGAGGTTGCAGCCGCCGCCACCACTGCAAAGATGGACCCAAGGTATGCTTGTCTTTGCTCCTCATTCCTCTCTGGCTTGAGCTATCCTCTTTTTTCTCCATTTTTTTTTTATGATTTTGCTTTTTGTTTTGTATGTATTCATCTTGATTTCCCTTATCTGAATTGTAGTTCATGGTTTCATTTTCTTCTTGCTTGATCTTTGCCTCGTGTGTTCACATCATGATTCTGATCTTACTTAACATCAAGTTGCACAACGATAAATCATTACTTCTTTTTATTTCTTTTATTTTTCATTTTTGGAAATAGATTTTTGATGTTTTGATTTTACATTTGTGTAGCTTCTGGTTGCGATTGAGATATGTGCATATGATTTTTATGAAATCTTTATTAGTTGACTTTGAAGAATCTATTGCAAATGTAATAGCATGATTTCACATATTTAATTGGTTTAGTAGTTGATTGGTTTACTGATTTTGACAATAATCAATATGAAAATTTAATCAAGTTTTCTCATATGATTCATGGATCTGATTTGGAATTTTTGATATTATACACATATATTTTTTCTATTGTTTAATCAATTGTAGATTTTTTGGACTTAGCTTATTTTTCATAATTTTCCAACATATGCTAATAAGTTCAAATTCAACTTGTTATCCAGTAGAATTTAATGTCATGTGTTATATCTATTTTTACTATTCATAGCATGGATCAAAATGATGAGCATGAAAGAAAGATGAAAATTATTACAATCTTGATCATGCATTTGAAGTTGATGAATAATATTGTAGTTATTTTACTATTGGTTTGTTCAGCATTGCTTTTGGATCAATTGAAGAAAAAAAATAAGAGAAGAAAGTTGTAGGATTATTATAGTATGCAATTAGTAAGCAAGGTAAATGATGAGAGAATTATTTTCTCTAATGATTTAGCATGCATTGAGAATAAAAGAATGGATAGGCATTCATTACATGTGTTGTATGCCATGCTTATGCAAGTTAGGAAGTTAGAACCAAGTAAGTACACAGGAAATGGTTGCAATACTTTTTCACATCATAGCATGTGATGATAAAGTTAAAATAGTGAAAAGACAATTTATGAGATCGGAAGTAGGCGATTCAATAAAGTTTGCTACCCATTTTGAGATGTCATAATCATTTGTTGAAGGGACCTCAACCAATTGGTGAGATCAACATAAATGAACAGTGGAAATGGTTTAAGGTAATTAGTTGAATTAGTTATTAGTGTTTTTCGTTTGATGTGCATGATGTGGTTAAGGAATTAGTCAATTAATCTATCTTTTCTTTGGGTTTTAGAATTGCTTAGGAGCCTTAGATGGTACATATCAAAGTGAACATTATCAAGGATGACAAGCCTAGATATTGAAATAGAAAAAATGACAACCACTAATGTGCTTGGAGTGGTTGCTCCTGACATGAAATTCTTCTACGTAATAGTGGGAAAGGAGGGTCCCCGCAACTAATTCTTGGATATTATGAGATATATTAGCTCATAATAAGGGCTTTCAAGGTATTTAATAGAGTTTTAGTGTGTTATTAGAGAAACATGATATGGGTATATATATGGTTGTAGTTTCTTCTTTCATTGAATTTGGTATTATTGGTCTTGATCATTTGTTTTCCTATTAATTAATTATTCTTTATGGATTTATGCTCCTGCTTGTTGGTTTTGTTCATCCTGGAACGTATATTTTTCATTGAAAGTATGATATTTGGAATTCAACTTCGTAGCAAATCATGTATTAAAGTGGGTGGGATATAAGTCTATGCACTCTCTTATCTATTTATCTGGCTATGCTATGGTTCATGTTCACTTGTTGCTTCTGCTAATCTTCTCTTGAATACGTCCTTGGTTCCCCTACACTTCCTTCATTGTTTGTGCTTTACTTTACTGTGTAAGTAATATTGAGTGTAAAATAACCATCAAACTATCAACAACACCCTTCTTTTCCATCACTTTCTCATAATTTTCTAAATTTTTTTTTATTAAATTGATGAATTGGTGAGAAGTGAGTGACAATGCAAATTGACATAGCTAGGCAAGTGACAACATATTGATTCACAAGCTTAATTCATGTTGAGGTCTTGTCATTATTGCAATCGTAAACATTTGCTCATAGAAATTAGAGTAGGTCGTATGGCTTCTACTAAATAAGAGATAAGGAATATAATGAAAAGTTCAAAATAAGTAATTGTGGTTTATTGTACTTGTCATTTACTAGTGTAATCTCATTAAATCAAGGGAAAATTATATTGATATCTCCTAAGGTTTAGGAAAATTCAACTCACACCGTCTCTATTTTCAAACCTTGCTTCTTAGGTTTTGAGTTTTGGAAAATCCTACATCAACCTCCCCTATCAACGTTAGTCCATAAATGACTTTGACAAAACATTACATATATGCAAAACACATGCTTTTTAGTGTCATTGTTGTAAATATTAAAGATGAATATAACTATTAAATGATCATATTATCCTTTTATCAAATGATAAAAATCCACCCTCTTCCCATGCTAGGGAAAAAGGCAAATGAGAAAATGGTGTGCTTTTATCTCTTGATAAAAGGATAATATGGTCACTCAATACACTACTACATATTAGGAGCTTCACATCACTCCTCTTGAGGCGGTTTAAAGAAATGGTCGTTGCTTACCATCAGTTTTAATATTTCCCTATGGTTGTGAGCCACCACTTGCCTCCCTCAATTTTGGTGTTTCTTCTTTCAGCCTGTCCCATGAGTGCCAACCCCTTCTTTCCCTAGTGATTTTTCTTTGCCTAGTCTTCAAACCCTTACTCTCTCTCCAATGCCAAAATCCCTAAATCTTGGCGCGAGCCTCAAACCCTAGTCAAAATCTTTAATTGCTGCTCTCTCTCACTCCCCTATCTTAATAAAAAGATAATATGGTCACTCAATATATATAGTAGAGCTGACAAATAAAGTGAGACGAGTTAACCCATTTTGGTTAATTGGATTGAAAGTACCAACCCGCCCCATAAAAAAAAGGGTGGGTTGGCTGGCCAACTCATTTTGATTATATTTCTAACTATATTGTCAACCTGCCCAGTTTCGCCGTGAGTTGGCCATAAAATGGGGCAAGGCGGCTTGATTCGTTTTAATTATTTGGGTTAGAAATACCAACACGTCCCATAAAAAAATGACAAGTTGACAAGCCAACCCAACAGGTCCAACCTATTTTGCCACCCATACTCAATAGTTATACCAGTCTTTAATATTTACAACAATGTTATTAAAAAGCATGTGTTATGTACATGGGTATTATTTCGTCAAAGTCACTTATGGACTAACGTTAGTAGGGGAGGTCTATGTAGAATTTTCCAAAACTCAGGGACTTGGCGTACAAAGCTTAAAAATAGAGGGTTGCCAAACCTTAGAGGAGTTGAGTGTAATTTTCCTTTAAATCAATGGACAAGAGAACAATTTCATCTATGGTTTCTTTTTCTCATTATTGGTTATATTAGGCCAAAGTGCGGTCTCCACCATCCATTATATATATGAACACAACATTTATGTTTCCAATTGAAATGGGGATCCAACAGACAAAACCATCATTTGCTTAGGTTAATGCAACCTCTAGAACAATGAAAACGAGATTAGAAATAACTGCCGCATCTTGTTTTTATTTTTTTGAATTGCCACTGCATTTTTGCATTTAGTTATGTTGTATCAATTGCAATCGACTTTTTTTCTCTTCTAACATACTTTTATTACTTTTAGGTGCCTAAAAGTGAACCTACAACTCCAGGTGCTATGGGTTCTTCATCTACCCAAAAAAAGAATAAAAAAAAAGAGAGCAAACAAAGGCTTTGATACTATGGATGCATTGAATGAAACAATTAACAAATAGCAAATGTTTATGAGAAATCATTAGATAATATGCTTGAACTTGTTTCTTGTTTCAAAAATAATAAGAAGGTAGCTAAAAGAAGGATGCACGTTGCTACACTAATGAAAGAGATTGATGACATGTCAAATCAACTAAGAATTAAAACTGGAGAATCATTGCAAAGAACAAATATTTGACTAGTGACATTCTTGCACTAGAAGATATGATGGACTTGGTCTTGTATGTCCTTGATGAATCTTAATTTCTCATTTTAGAACAATTATGGGACTTGAATTAAAGCTTTCAGTATGAATTGGTAGCCCTTATAGTGGGTTTGACTATATAGTAGATTTGACATATGTATGGATTATGTGTTTGAATTGTTACTTATATATCTAGGGTTTTTAAAACATGTGTTTAAATTCAATTTAAGCAAATTGTATATAATAATGGTTGTGATAGAATATATTTGTGTGTTAATTTTTTAGTTAAAATAGTTAATTTTTAGTTAGAATAGTTAATTTTTGAGTTAAAATTGTTAATATTTAGGTAGAATAGTTAATTTTTAGTTACAGTAGATAATTTTTGACTTAAAATTGTTAATTTAGTTAGAATAGCTAATTTTACAGTTAAGATTGTTAAATTTTTGTTAGAATAGTTAATTTTTGGGTTAAAATTATTAATTTCTAATTAAAATAGTTGATTTTGAAGTAAAAATTGTCAATTTCTAGTTGAAATAGTTCATTTTTGAGTTTAAATGATTAATTTTGGTATTAAAGTTGTGAGGGGTATTTTTTGGGAAAATTATATAATATTCCTAGGAATATAAGTAGTAACCAAACATTGAAATGTTAATTGTCATGCATGTTTTATAACATTCATGAAAACTAATCTATCTACTAAGTGCTCTTAAAATATCATGCCTAGGAGAGCTACTCATGGGAATAGCGTTTGTAATACCCTAATAGTCCCAACTGTCAATTAACTCATATTTGGATTCTAGTTGTTTTTACCTTTTGCTAAGCAGAAAACTTTTAACTGATTTTAATTTTCTTTAATGAAATTAGAGGTAAATTTTCTCCTAAACCCTAAACCCTATTGCATGAATGGAATTTGGCAATTATAAAATAACAACGCGTAATACAATAAGAATAATATTGTCATAACTTACAAATAAATTCGAAGATTATATATGTATCATAAGAGAAATATTAACCAATAGATATGACAACTTGATGTTGTATCTGATCTAAATTACTAATACCACCTCTAACTTGATGTTGCGTCATCAACCTTCTCTTTCTATTTTTCTACTATTCTTGCTGCTTCTTTGTGTTTTTTATGGATCCTTCTCGAAGGAGACAAAGTGTGGTTTCTATGGACTGCACACTGGTGTCTTTTGTTTTTGTTTTTTTTTTTGGCATGATGTATTGTCCTTTAGTTGGTGGTAATTCATATTTTTTATTATTTCTTTTTGGTGGATGTATTTGTTAGGGGTGTATCCGGCCTGTTATAATACTGATAGGTATATTGGGCTAGAGGTAGTTTGAGTGTTCTGATGTTGTTTATTGACTTTGTATTGAAGATTTGCACCACTCTTTTCCAGTGTCAAGCTTTGTTTATGAATTATCGAAAAAAAAAATCCAAATTACTAATGCCCAAGATAATTAGGCTTGTCCATAACAGAAACAAAAAGCAACAAGTAAGCTAATGTCTGATAGGTTCCATAATTACAGAAGAAAATGAAATTAAAAACCATACTATACATCAAAAGATCCAACATAACATTATTCTCTAAAAATAAACCACCCTAGAATGCCTCTTCCCAATCCAGCTTGTTCCTCAACTAAGACTACGCGTCGCTCCAGTCCGAGATTGACACTTTGACTGGATAACGGTCAGGTCCTCTTGGGAACCGCAGCTCCTCTCAACGTAATAGGAGTCCTGTACCCACAGTGCTCTAGAAGAAAAGGATCAAGATACAAGCTCTTTTCCATTGGAGCATCCATGATCGGCTCGTGATCGTCCAATGGTTCGTCCTCCTCCATTGGATCTTCCTCCTAAGGCAGTTGGTCACAAGTAGGCACCTCATAGTCCGCTGTAGCAGCACTGGATCATCATCCATAGTCAAGTCAATGAAAGTTTAAGGATATTCTCATAGTTTTATTAATTAGAAACAGTTAATATCATAAAAATGTCATTCTGTTAAGTTTATTAACAGTGTTCTGTGAATAAGAACGGGCAGAGGAGATGTAAGTGTAAGTTGGATAATTAAAGGAGGTATGAGTTGCGTTTCCACAAACTTCAAAGGAGATGAGTATAATTTACCTTTTATTTTAAGGGAGTGGCTGTTACGTGTCTATTACCACTCTTACCTCCATTCATTGTCATTCAGTTTTACCAATATACCCTCCTTCTATGTTATTTATAAACTTAGGCATAATGAATGTCTTTCAAAATATTACTGGCCTAATCCTCGAATAACAAAACCTATGGCTACTTGCAGTAACATGGAAAAAAGGGTTGTGATTATTGGGGCTGAGTGAGTGGCTTTGTTGTCTACAAATACATTCTAGAGAAGGGTTGTCGCCGAATTGTCTTTGAAGCTGACTGTGGAGACGTACTATATCATCTATCAAGCTCCAAAGCAACGGACAATCCTACCAACTCTCGGATTTTCCATGGCATTCTTCAATAAAGAAGATAAAAAAAGAAATAGAATCCAAGTGACCAGCAACTTCTAAGTTATCTCAACTCATATGCTAAACATTTTTCCATCATTCCTTGTATCATATTTAACTCTGAAGTAGTCGATATAGTGCCTCTTGGAGATTGGAGTGAGCAACTGGAGTCATGGGAATTATAATGCGGTAATGGCAAGCCATTTTTCTTCCAAGGGAACATGGCATATTATTCATATTAATAAAAAATTATAATCAAAACTAATGGCCAATGTATGGTAATAAACCACGGTATTTTTTCTTTTCCTTTACTAGTTTTCCATCTATATAAATGCTAGATGTTATAAAGTAAACATGTAATTGTTTACCACAATTTACTATCATGTCCTTGTTATTATTTATTTTTATTTATTATCTTCTTTAAAATATTCAACATTGTATTATTTAGATAACTAAATAAATTAATATTAATACTTACAATATCTAGTAACAATGTGAAAAATAAAAATAAGATAAATAATAATTTTTTTATGTAGCAATACTAATGTCTAGTTAAATTTATAATAATAATATTTGATAATATTATAAATGATCATTGTTAAGTATGTATATTCTTTTTGTTTAATTAATCCATCAGTCCCTATAGTTCCACTGATTTTTCAATTGAGTCTCGACATTTTAAAAGTTTTCAATTGAGTCCCTGTATTAAAAATAAATATTTAATTGAGTTTCTGACCCTATTATAAAAATGTAAAAATTAACAAAATATTCTAAGAATATTTTTTTTATTATAGTTTTACATTATGAAAAAAAAAGAATGTGGCATTCTCATGCAAACAGAACATGCATGTGTGTGAGAAAATATAATGAAAGAAATACAAATGGAAAAAAAGAGAGAAGTTGGAAGAAACATAGGAATGAAAGGGTAGAGAAAGAAGGAAGTATAAAGAACTTCAAACACAGAAACAAAAACGAAGAAACAACTTTAGAACAAGTACCGACAGTACCGTGCCCGTGTAGAATCTTTGCATTTTTTTTCCTTGAATAATATCTTTAGCTGCAAACCCACTAATCGACTCACAAGCCACTTGACATTATCAGTCAATGACAAAGAGTGTGCAAGTCTTTGATGTTTTACACAAACAACAGCCAAGAAATTTCCAACAATAAAGAAGAGACTTTTACAACCAATGTGGGTGCGAAATCCTTAACCCCAAAATTGAAGAGTTATGATCACCTAAAAAGAGAAAAAATGCATCCCCATCCTTTACGGCACTCTCCCAATGGCAACCCACAACTCTCCTCCTACCAACGAATTTGCTATAAGATCTTTCCTTCTTTTCTATTAGTTTTCATATCACATTGAGCTGGATCAATTCTCTGCTTTATCAACTACAAAAGACACAACATATTTGTGATGATTTTCTTTTCATGAACTCGATAAAAGCTTTATCTTGAATTTTATTCTTGCTGTATCAGATAACAAATTGTGTTGTCTGTGGAATAATTTTGAGAAATCTCTCCAAAGCAAGCCATGAATGCTTCTAAGCACCTATGAGCATTGTCGTTCATGCTTCTAAAGCCATCTACAACCAAGAAATTTTTAGCAACAGCGAAGAGAATTCTATAACTATCTCCAGTCGCACCTTCATCCAGCCACCCTCACCACAGAACCAAGCGTGAACCTACTGGAGCTCCATTGCTAAGCTCAACCTCGCGAAGCGCAACAACAGCCATCGCAAGGCCAGTCGCTCAGTGAACCGCCACATGCTCATGGTAGATTTCGATTTCTACCTCCCTTTTTTGTGTTATGGTTTTTGCCTCGTAGAGAAAGGGAAAGAAGGGGGTGGATTTTTCTTTTTTTTAATATAAAATTATAATGAAAGTATATCCCTAGAATATCCTGTTAATTTTCACATTTTTGTAATGGTTGATGGGGGTCAAGAACCCAATTAAACATTTATTTTCAGTATAGGGACCCAATTGAAAACTTTTAAAATGTAGGAATCTAATTGAAAATTCAATGAAACTATAGGGACTGGCGGATTAATTAAACCTATTCTTTTGATTAAAATAGAGGAAGGATATTTTAGTACAATTAAGTGAAAATCAATATAGGTGGAGTGAGAGTGGCAATAGTTGCTCCTTTTTTACAAATAAGTATCCACATCTAGAATGGTTCAATTTCAAGGTTTTCAAAAATATATTTTTCCAAAGTGAATTATTTTTATTCATGAGTCATCAATAATTCTCGAGGGCTTCAACACAACAGGCTTAGGGTAACCATAGCAGTGAGTTTAGAATTTTAATTTATTTTAGCATTATGCCCTTTAATATGCTTATCAGGGAATATCTGTAACACCCTCCTAACTATCATGTATTACTCGAATATTAACTTTGTAATTAGAAGAGTATCACTTCCTTTCTATAATACATACTAGTCGCGTGAAATGAAAAAAAAAAGGTAAATCAAACTCATAAGTTGCAAAGAAAACTCCTACATACATATTTTTGTACTTCATACACAACTTGTCTCAATATATACCATACTAGAAGTTAAGCCATTTCACTTATAATAATACTACCCAGGGACTTCTATCAAAAGACATATCAAGTACCCCAAAACCTAGCCAGCTTAAACATCAAGGTCTATCAAAACTCGCATATACACAAGAATGGACCTAAAAACATCTAACATCAATAAGTCTGCAGGCTGGTAAAGTCCTAACACTAGACTGCAACTATATACAGGTCAAAAGTCCTTGAAAATCTCATGTCCTACTCAACAAAACTATTAGCCATCGGTCTGATGGCCTCACCTCCACCAGGTGCATCAGGACCCTTTAGTGGGTCTGGTTCTGAGGACGAGGATGACGAAGGAGCATCTGCCGGAGGGGGTACTGGTGGTGCGAGCGGAAAAGCGAGGTCAAAGTCAGCCGTAAATACATAAGTACTGAAAGAACGGCTGAAAAACACATAAATACAGACTTGTGAGTAAGCAACTGCATAAAGAGAGTCAAGAATAGGGTCGTAATGTCATACCCACTGTGGCAAGTCAAGGAAGAACACTAAGGATGACATCAGCTGAATCTGTTTAACACAAAATAAATACAACTGTAGGGATGAAAATATTATAAAATTCTCAGTAGGGTATTCCCTCAAGTATAATGCAAAATATAGATGATAAGCTCATTCATGTAGGAATATTCATGCAAAATTATATGTATCAATACTAAAGTGTATACATCATGTAAAGTCAAATACAAATAAGGTAATATTCGTGCATTGTTCTTTTTTAACCATAGGATTCAATTCTGTGCATTTTTCTTTTTCCATTAACATAGGAAAGACTTAAATCTATACCAAGTGGTATTTACAGTGGACAACTCCACAATGGGCAATAGACTGCTTATCAGGACATGAGCTCATTTCTATACGTGATCTTCGGACTTCACTTTTTTTTTTCTTTTTTCGAATCTCACACAGTTCTATTTCTAGCCGATACGTCTACCAACTCATAATATCTCTAAGGAAGTCCTTATTTTTGCCTTCCCTTTTTAATCAACAAAGTTCTTATCTCTATTTTTCTCCTGTGTTAGAATATGCACAATTGAGTTTCTTACTTGCTCTTTTGTTATATACACTCAACCATCATCATTCAATTTTCTCAATGCATGCCCAAGTCATGTGTAAATCTTCATTCACAATGAATTCCTCATAATTGGATCTTTAAATAATGCAGCATGCATGTATACTAATCATACTTGTGTCATATGTAACACCCAGGGATTGCAAAGTTGGGGAGTGATCGTCATTGCAAGGAGGCACGGACAAAAAGCTGCTCCTGGCAGACTTCGAAAGCGAAAGGATACATGAATGAACCGATTACACAACTGAATGAGAGGGATCCTGAGACTGTATAGGTATAGGACTATAGGACTATACAGTTAAAGAGGGCTTATATGAATTGATTTGTACTACCTATACCAACAAGATGCATCTTCTTTTCGGTAGCCCATCACTAAAGAACTCTACAGTTAAGCGTGCTTGACTTGGAGCAATTTTGGGATGGGTGACCTCCTAGGAAGTTTTCCTAGGAAGCATGTGAGTGACGACAAAGCACGCTAAAAAGACCCGTGTTGGTTTGTAGGGACAGCCATCAATCCATAAAGCAGCAGGAGATGTTACAAATGGTATCAGAGCCTACACCTCTCCCAGTATAGAGTGGTTCGGGGACGAACCAAGCGAAAGCTGGTGGGCATGTAACGCCCGGGGATTGCGAAGTCAGGGAGTGATAGCTGGTGCAAGGAGGCACGGACAAGGGGCGGCTCCTGACAGACTTCGAAAGTGGAGGGGTACATGAATGAACCGATTACACACCCGAATGAGAGGGATCCTGAGACTGTATAGGTATGGGACTACACAGTTAAGGATGTCTTATATGAATTGATTTGTACTACCTATACCAACAAGATGCATCTTCTTTTCGATAGCCCATCACTAAAGAACTCTACAGTTAAACATGTTTAACTTGGAACAATTTTGGGATGAGTGACCTACTGGGAAGTTTCCTAGGAAGCATGTAAGTGAGGACAAAGCACGCTAAAAAGACCCGTATTGGTTTGTGGAAACAGTCATCGATCCATAAAGTAGCAAGAGATGTTACATCATAAACCATTATACTTTCAAATCAAGAATTGAGTTGCTTCCAGCACTTTAATAGAATTTTCATTCAACTAGCACGATTTATTTGGTATATCAAATGATCAATTCTAGGTCCCCAAAAATTCTCCAGGACACCTCAATGTGTTCCCAAAGTACTATAAATTTTTCATAGCAAGAATTATTCCTTAACTATATTAATGAAATTACACAAATTTAGTGGTTAGAGACCTTTTACACTCGCTCAGAACTGGACTCTCATAATTTTTAACTATAGCAAATGATTAAATCAATTCAAGAGAAAAATCATGGTTATACTTCAAGATGTTTCCACACTCTGTGAAAATTTCAAAAGAAAAATCAATCATTTGCTATGGCAACGATATTGGACAAATTCACAGCTTCAGTTCCAAGAGTTCAGGGAGCATTGGTACTAGTTCTGTCCTAGATTTTTGTAACACAATATGGATCAAATCAGAGCTCAAGAAAATTTATGGAACTAACCTAAGATGTTATCTTCAACATATAATTTTTCTAGCTAATAAAAGTACCTGCAACATACTCAGAAAAACCATGATCATACACTGCTTGTAAGAAATCTGAAAATCTAGCAAGTATCACTCAACATCTTTTTGACAAAATTGATTTTTCCACAACACCAAACTAACTTACCTATGCAAATACATCAATATCTAGGTTTAACATCACATAAGAACCAAATTTTATCACATTGAAACAAGCCAAAATCAGAAAATCACCAAAACAAGACACAAAAACCCTACTTTAAAAGCTTTAGAGGTCTATGCTCCAAGGGATGCTCTACTTGATTTCTCTTCACTTTGAGGACTCCCAATCAAACACCAAACCTCCTCTAAGTAATGAGGAAGTGAGAGATCAATGCGAGAATTGGAGGAGAATTGAAATTTCAATCGGTTATAATTGTAGGTGTTAAGGTATAGAACAATTTTAATGAAGGAAGATTTTGATTTTGATAACTCTAAGCTAGTGTATAAAGGATTTGAAATCAAGATAAAGCTATTGGAAATGGATATGAGGTTTCTGCTATTTTCCTTGGTGATGGCCGAATGCTTCATGGCTTGTTAAAGAAAAAATGAGCTCATATTTATCTTGTAATTAATGACTTAATATTATATAATATAACTAGATAAATCCTAATCTACAAAGTAAAATGGATGGCAATTATTCAATCATATAATTCAAGATTGAATCTTAGCCATTCATTTAATTTAAAGAGATGCGGTCATTCATTTTGTAGAGATTAAATTAGCTTTCGGTGTTAGAAATTACACGCTGAAATTTCACCGAACAGGTGAAATACCATACCCAAGTAATCCGATATTACTCGAAAATTAATTCTAAATATAAAATTTTCATTTCTAACTATTTCTAACCTTATTCCCATGTTTTTCCAATTTCAGGCACCTTTGGGTCTCGAATCTAGAGTTTCGGTTGTTTCGAAGGATCTGTGAGGCCCGCAAGATACTATTCATTTTTTTTTTTTGGCGTTCGTTGAGTCGTCTTCATCATCACTATGTCTATTAGATATTTGAAATTACGATTAATAAAGCCTAAAATAATTTTTAGGGTGTTACATTAGCACCCACCTTAAAAAAAATTTTGTCCTCAAAATTTCACACCTGGAAACAACTTTGGATGATTCTAGAGTTGATTCTAATTCCCATGTATACTCTTCACTCCCTGGTCCACCCTAAGCCACTTTTACTAGTTGCACAGATTTATTTCTAAGTTACCTAAACTTCTCTATTAACGATCTGAACGGGAGGGACTTGACATGTCAAGTCATCCCTTAACTACATGGGTTCAGGTTCAATAGTATGATTTGGATTTGGATGATACTTTCTGAGTTGAGATACATGGAAGACATTATGAAGGTTGGATAAAGGTGGGGAAAGGCTACTTGATAGGCAGCTGACCCAATTCGTCGAAGAATTTGAGATTAATATAAGTTTCTACGACTAATTATGATAAGCTCTAGAAATTTTTAAGACAATTACGTACTTAGTCTGAAGATTTAATTTACATAGTTTTAAAACTTTTAAAACTATTATTTTTTGTCTATTGTAATTAGCTATGAACTGACCATCATCTATATTACCCCCTTTATAATCTAAATTATTCTAGATGGATTCCTAAGTCCTGAACCGCAACTTGGAGTCTTAAATCGAAAATCTTATGGTCTCCCTATGAGTTTTATATCGTCGCAAAGCTCTCATTTTTAGCTTTCTGACGAATCTAATTTCGTAATCTTGCGAGTTATGCAGCCTAAGATTTGGAAGTTTTACTTCAGTGTGGTCAAATCAAACTCCAGAATCTATACCTAATATTTAAAAATTAGAAACTTCTATGTGACTGGATGGTTTGGCCTGAAACTTTTAATTGGCCTAAAACTTCTAATGGATATTCTTTAATGTATTATCTCTCAAATAAAACCATTTTCACCAGCAAATGGCACTCCTAACTCACAATATATATTCTTCTCTGTACATAGTCCAGAATTAGACTCCGAAGTAGTTCCAGAACTGATTACGTGGATTAAAGGATCAACTGTATGTCCATGGAAAGGGTTTTCCTACAAACTTTATATGCTTGGATTCCTCTCTTAAGTCAGATTTACAAAGATACCAATTTCGTGCTAAAAGGATTTTTCACTTGTATTCAATTTTTACTGCTTAGAGGTCAGGTTCAGTGTCAGAAAAATTAGGCTAACTTTGAAAAATACAATTCTCTAATGAGCTAGCTTTCAAATAAAGTTAGTTCCAAAGAAAAAGGATGTGTAGCTGGGGATATGAATTTCGAATTTGGTACTGCCTAGAAATTTAACTCGTTCCAGCAAGCCTTTTCTTAATCCAAAATTAAGATTTATGACATAACAAGCATCTTAATTTGAATTTTGAGAAGGATTTCGGTTTAAGACAAATCTAACAAGAATATCAACCAAAGCTGAACATATAAGTAGGTAGAGAACATGATTTAATGCACATGAATAAATGAGGAAAAAGTTGAGTTTCAAAAAACTAGTTGAACAAAAGCATGCATCTTAATCATGGCTTAGATTAAGAGTGTACTTTTGTGAAATTTTTCATTAAAGACAGATTTGTCTACCTTTTGAAGAATGAAGGGTGTGAATTGACAGTGAACAAGGGTTCCTTAAGCCTCCTCTACTTGCTATCCCCTTGAAGAATAGATATGAAACTCGCTCCCTTACTCCCATACATTGATACTAGACTTACTCCCATACATTGATACTAGACTAGTGTGTGTCCTAACTAAAAAAAAAAAATTAGGGTAAATTACATTCATCTCTCCTAATGTTATGAAAATACAACTCACACTTTCTTTAGTTACCCAATTACACTCACACCTCATCTTCTTGTTAAATTTCAAGTATTTATATTACAGTCACACTCCTCATTCACAGAGCACCATTAGTAAACTTAATTAATAGAATGACATTTTTGTGATATTATGTTCGTAATTAATAAAATTATAAAAATATCCTTAAACTTAACTGAGTGAGTAAAGATATTTTTATTATTTTATTAACTAAAAATAGCTAATATCACAAAAATATCATTCTATTAAGTTTACTAAAAGTGTTCTATGAATGTGAAGTATAATTATAATATAAATATTTAAAATTTGATACGTGAAGGGAGTATAAGTGTAAGCTAGACAACTAGAAGAGGGTATAAGTTATATTTTCATAAATTTAAAAAAATATGAGTGTAATTTCCCTTAAAAATTATGAATGAGCGAGCGAGCGAGCGAGGTAAGGGAGGTCTGCGCATAAGCAGATGGGAGAAGTGTTTCAGTGGAATTTTGGTTAGTCTATGTACTGATTAAGCTTCGAGAGTCTCTAGGTTATTGACTATAGCCTTATCCCTCATTAGTAGTTTATTAGATTCTCTTCTAGAATGAAGATTTACAGCACGCGTTTAATAATTTTGATAATAAAATCCACTTTATGAATACTTCAATACACGTATTATAATTTGAAATCTCAAACTTGGATTTGATTTGCCAAATTTTTATCTTATAGATGCATTTTCGATTAAACTTATTTTTATCGTATTTTGACGTTTTTGTCTTTTTGCAAACTACCTTGTCACCCAATAAATTTTTATTTAAATATCTTGATTACTACTGTTATTTATTAATTCAATCTCTCAATTTCTTATTCTTTATTAATTAATATATTTTTTACCTATTTTCACTAATATCTTATCATTGTTACCTTATAAAATTTTCTATTAAAGTCTCACAGGGGTAACTTTTACCCAATTCATATAAGTTGATTATCCCTCTATGGGGCATATTCAAACAACATTCTTGAGAACACTTTTCGCAGGAATATTTTAAAAAAATAAAGAGCTGCTAGCCTGTCACACGTCTCTACAAGATATATAACATAAGACTAATGGCATAGAATATGATAATATAAGATTTAATAAAATTGTCATAAGTATTACTATAGTGTTTAGTGCAATATTATACAATATATGTTATTTAAGAGAAAAATAATATCCCTTTGTTAACACATAATTATACGCGCAAAATTATAAAAAAATGATGATAAAATAGCAATATTTATCAATTGCTTAGTTTTAAATCTTAAATAAATACTATTAACTTAATATTTATCATATTATTATATTTATTTACATGTGTCATCTTTTACAACGCACAATAAAAACTATAATAAAAAATTCATATATACTGTTATTTATATTTGATAATAAATTTTAATGTAAATATTATTATTATTTAAACATTTATATGTTTATGGAGCTATAACATATTATTATTATCATTGTTTTTATTTGAATTAATTTTTTAGAGATACGACACTAATTCTCATTTATTTCAATAACTCATCACACTTTATAATAAAAATATAAATGTCTACTCGTTTTTGCTTTCTTACACTCTGTATATGGCAGAAATTTTTGCGATGTGGAGTCCAGATGTAGCTCAATAATAGCAAAGAGTATATTGGGCAACGATGGACACCTATCAAGAGACGTCTGCCAGACGAGATGGAAACCCATTTCATCAGCCTCCCTCTCTATATATGATTTTCCAGACATGTAACAGTCCATACCAGAACTGAAATCATATCATGATAGAACCTGACTATGTCTGGGTTTTATCCCAATGCTGATTGGGAAAACTCTACTCCACATTAAAAAAAGAACCCCCAAATCAAATCAAATAATAAGATTGAAAAAGAAAACCTAAAAGGGCAACCCTTTTTTCCGATAAGAGGTAAAAAAAGAAACACACCAAAACAAAAGGGCAAAAAACGAAAAAAGGAAGAAACTTCGAAGAAAAATATTATATGTACTCATCATACATGAAATATTGTATTGACTCACATTTTATCTATCATTCGATTGATTATGAATCCCGCTTGAATAGAATCCAGAATGTGAACCGACGCAATATCCTATATATGAAAGTACATATAATATAACTCATCTTTCGTAGATCGAACTGCAACATGATACTAGTATCCCACAAGGTTAGACAAGGGACTTAAATCTGCGGAAAAAAAAATACCATCAGATCCAGAATGTTTAATGGGAAAAAAGCATAACAAATGAAAAGGAAAAAAGAAAACTTACCTGAACAAGCGGAGAAAAGGTTCGACGGCAGAGCACAAGTAGGTCGTGATAGAGCAGAAGGGTGGCGGATCTGTGCGGCGCGATGGTCCGCAGCTTGAGGTAGAAAAGGGGAGGGGCGGGGCGGGGCGGTGCGGCGGACAACGGAGACGCAACGCGGCTACAGGAGGAGCACACGGTGGCACGATGGAAGTTCAAGGAGAAGTGTGGTTACAAGGGCTGAACAAGTTGCGGTTGGCAGAGCAAAGGATATATAGAAATGGTTGGCCACGAAGGAAACAGACGCACAAAGGTTAAAAGAGAGCGGCTGAGAACTTAAGGAGAGTAAGTGGAGGATCTAGGGTTTGGGATATGGGATCCCTACCTCTGCCAGAGAGGATTAAGAATATTTTAAAAATACGAGATTAATCGACATGTACTAATCATAAAAATTTATTTTATCTTATCAACTGATTAAAATTTTAATGTATTAAAATTTATTTTAATGGATATCAATTGATCTCAATATCTAAAAAGTGAAATGTCAAATAGATAAACTCTTATAAAAGTTCAAATTCTGATGTATTGATAATGTGAAATTATTTTATACTTTCATCTAATTAAAATATTTCATTTACTTGACTTTTCAATTAGTAGGAGGGAGTCAATTATCATGGTTAATGAAACAATTATAGTTTCCAGACTTGACTCGATGGAGGTACCGGGTTACTGGTTCAACTGGTGAATCACTGGTAAGACCGGATGAACCGGATTTATACAAAAAAAACAAAAATTCAAATAAAATATAATAAAATAATAACTAATTAACAATTTAACACTCTTTAGGGTCTGTTTGCGAGATGGATTTACGAGGGGAAGAAAAGGAAGGGAAAGACTTTGAAGAATTAAATTATGTTTGTGAGTTTTGTTAATTGAGAAATGAGGTGTTTGAATGATTTTTAAAACCCTCCGTAATCCTCCATTCATCCCCATTTTGAAGGGTTTTTAGTTAGATATGAACTAAAAATACTATTTTACCCTTATTAGTTTTAATCAATTTCAAAAATATCCACACTGTACGCCTCTCTCTCACACAGACTCACACAGGAAAACATCTCTTTGTAACCTTTATTTGTGAAGGATCTCGAACCCTAACCCCAATTTCCTCGAATCCTAATCCCAATCTTGATGTGTCATATCCCAAATCTTGAGGCATTCACGTCGCAATCCAAGAGGAGTTTCTAAACCTTTCTCTGTTTCTGAAACCCTTCATGTCGCAAGGTTTTAGACGCGGTCACAAGATTCTAGTCAGCGCCGGTGCCTTCGACTTCGTGTTCTCCGGCGAGGGCTCTTTGGAACAATCGCCGCGGCCGTCGGAGTTTGCCTCTGAAATTGCTAGAACTCAAACCCGAAGGGTTCGTGGCGTTCCATTTGGTAAGCCCTAAAGACAATTATAGCTTCAATCTGTTCCTTGATTTGTCTGATTCTTACTTCGTGGTGGTGAAATTACATGATATTGAAGGTTTTGATTCTTCGATGCCTTGTATACATGAAATTATTTTGAAAAAAGAGTGTGATGATGATGATGATGTTCTTAAACTAGTGAAATTAGACAATTTTGATGGCGTTGATGATTCAAATGTGAGGTGCTCTATTCCAGAGTACAAGGATGAGTTGGTTAAGAATGCCGAGCCTTTAATTTTAGAGACGTCATGGAAACTGTGGATTACTTTGAAAAGGAATTTGAAGAACATAAAGTTCCTTTCTTCAATGGTTGATATAAGCTTTAAAATTTTATTATTCATTTTAGATTTTCAATTCAATCACGTGATCATGGTTGAATCATTCATCAGTGACGGTTAATTTTTATCTTGATTATGTAAAAGAGGATCATCATATAAATAAATAGATACAGACATAAGTTTAGTTATAATAAAATTTACTATTGCTCATGCAGGGGGTCAAATATTTTGCACAGTTATATCATTCTATCAATTGTTGTCATCCCTTCTCCCCATTCAGGTGAATATGCTGTAAATTGATTTTGCTTTGATTTAATCTGTTGATTTAATGTGTGATCACGTGGTTATATGGTGGAACAGTTGTAATTTGTAAACCATCTTCTGTTGAGTGCAATATTACTGAATTTTCGTGAACTCATAAAGCTGATAAAAAAATGCTAGATAGCTTTAGATTTGCCCGAATTTAGTTGACACTGATATGAGATGCTGTGAGTTTTCCACATGATTGTGTGAGCTAAGTCCCTTCCCTATTCTGATTGCTTTTTTTTTGTGAGCAAAGTTTGTTATATGTGGCACTAATGATGTTTGTGAATATGCACACGCTGATATAGAAATTCTTTTGCGGCATTAATTTAGGCCATATACATAGAAGTTAACTAGGTTGGTGTATCTCTGTCTTTTACTGCACACATTGAAATTTGAGGGTATAAACCTCTATGCATGAGAATCTAATGGCTCTTTGATGGTAGCACACAATTAAATTTGTTAATCTAAGCTAAATTTATCTTAAAAACATTTGGTTACTTGTTGGTAGGAAGAAGAGACAAGACCCTGGAAAAGATTAATTAACATTGTAGTCTCAGGTGCTGCTGGAATGATTTCCAACCATCTGCTTTTCAAGGTGAATATATCTTGGATTCAAGTTAAGACTATGTCAGTAAAGCACATTAGTAGTTCAACCTATCTTCTTCGTAACTTAATTTATTTATTTTCAATCATTTCCTTATTATGTCAGTAGTCTCAGATTTGGGTTTTAAATTCATTCAAAAGGATAGAATGGTAGCCTAGTACGAAAATTTTTCCCAGATATCGTTGTTGTTGCTGAATATGTTGTTGTTTAGCCTTTTTGGACCCAGAACTTTTGCTTCTTTGTATTGACCTAAGAATTTGTTCACTGCAGTAATTTCTGTGATACCCAGTATATACGTGGCAGTGGATAAGTTATGTTTGGCCCTGGGGTCCTAGGGGACCCACCCGTGTTGTCGGAAAAGCCCCGGGATGCTCGGAGGACCCTTAACACAGCTGATGTGTGAACTGTCACCGCTATAGCGGTCACAGAGGGGTGATGGTGCGTTTTTGGCTCCGGGGGACCGCTATAGCTGTCATAAGTGATGGCAGGACCGCTATAGCGGTGTGAACGGTGCACGAACAGTGCAAAACGCATCGTTTTGCGTTAGTGACACCCCCAACCCCTATTTAAACACCCTAACTCGAAAATTTTCCCCCATTTCCAAGCCTTACCTCTCCAAACTCCCTCTCCCACTCCTTTCTCACAAATCCACTTCATTTCTTTCCCTCCCAAGAGATCAAAGGTAAGATTTATGGGCATTTCTTGTTCCTTTCCTTCCCATTTCATATCTTGGTGATTTGGTTGTGGTTTGTCTCCATTTTTGTTATGTGGGGGTACTCCCCCAATATTGTTAGAGTTGTGCTTGAGTAATCTAGAGGTTAACGGAGACTAATTTAGAGTTTTATGGCTTCAATGGCAGACGTTGGTGTCATTCCTCCTCTTTGGAGTCTTCACGGAGTTGGCGGTTCTGATCTACCCCTCGGTGAGTGGGTTTGAGCTCATGGCCTTAGTTTGGTCATTATATTATTATTTCCTAGAATTAAGGAGTATTTAGAGGATTTAAAATGGATTTTAGTACGATATAACTTCATGAAAAATATATATATTTTGCTAGAAAAGCTCCGTTTGAACTTATACATAAAAATATGATTTTAGAACCGTATGAGACCATATTTATTTTATAAAAAAGCTTATATGATTAAATTCGTAAAATTGATTTGATTATAAATAGATGAGAATTGCTATGATTTACGAGTTGAGATTTAAGAATTTACAAATGCTAGAAATGATAAGTGTTGAACTAAAAACGTAGAACTCCCCTTTTGATATTCAAAGCTTTTAGCATAGAAAGAGTTACTGAGAGGAACAGAACTGTGAGTTAACGGCAATTATCCATTAACCTTGGTATACCAAAGCCTGCCAAGGGCAATTCATCTTGAGTTTGATCGGCTTGAGGGGACACGGTTTGCCAGGGACTGAAGAGATCACATTAGCTAGGGGCTTTGTTCGCCAGGAACTTAGCACCCTCCCTATAGTTGATGAGCACTCTGTTCTCTTGCGTAATTCTTGAAATTTTAATGATTATAATTAATATGTAAAGTAAATAGAACTATTTATAAATGTTGTATTTTACCATTATTTATATATTACGTTTTCCTGTCTCATGTATGATTATGAGTAAGGATCCACTCATTGAGTTTTGATTATCAAAACTCACCTCTCTCTTCTCCTTTTCCCCATAAATTGAGGTGTAGCACAGGATCCTCCTCTTCCACCCCCTTAGCAGTAGTTTTCTTCAGTTTGGGTGAGTTTCGCTTTGGCGTGAAGCATTAGTACTTTTGTTCATGGTAAATGTGCTCCAGTGATGTGACGGGCAGGATCCCAGATTACATATAGTTTATTTTGCATTTTGATTTTATACCATAATTCTTGTATTTCACAACATATCACCCATGGATATTTTGTATATGATTACTCAGTTGAGATGTATATTATAGCAACAATTATGCTATTTATTTATGAGGAAGGGGTCTATTTTACCCTAACTCGAAAATTTTCCCCCATTTCCAAGCCTTACCTCTCCAAACTCCCTCTCCCACTCCTTTCTCACAAATCCACTTCATTTCTTTCCCTCCCAAGAGATCAAAGGTAAGATTTATGGGCATTTCTTGTTCCTTTCCTTCCCATTTCATATCTTGGTGATTTGGTTGTGGTTTGTCTCCATTTTTGTTATGTGGGGGTACTCCCCCAATATTGTTAGAGTTGTGTTTGAGTAATCTAGAGGTTAACGGAGACTAATTTAGAGTTTTATGGCTTCAATGGCAGACGTTGGTGTCATTCCTCCTCTTTGGAGTCTTCACGGAGTTGGCGGTTCACAGTCTACCCCTCCAGGTGAGTGGGTTTGAGCTCATGGCCTTAGTTTGGTCATTATATTATTATTTCCTAGAATTAAGGAGTATTTAGAGGATTTAAAATGGATTTTAGTACGATATAACTTCATGAAAAATATATATATTTTGCTAGAAAAGCTCCGTTTGAACTTATACATAAAAATATGATTTTAGAACCGTATGAGACCATATTTATTTTATAAAAAAGCTTATATGATTAAATTCGTAAAATTGATTTGATTATAAATAGATGAGAATTGCTATGATTTACAAGTTGAGATTTAAGAATTTACAAATGCTAGAAATGATAAGTGTTGAACTAAAAACGTAGAACTCCCCTTTTGATATTCAAAGCTTTTAGCATAGAAAGAGTTACTGAGAGGAACAGAACTGTGAGTTAACGGCAATTATCCATTAACCTTGGTATACCAAAGCCTGCCAAGGGCAATTCATCTTGAGTTTGATCTGACCGCCAGGGACACGGTTTGCCAGGGACCGAAGAGATCACATTAGCTAGGGGCTTTGTTCGCCAGGAACTTAGCACCCTCCCTATAGTTGATGAGCACTCTGTTCTCTTGCGTAATTCTTGAAATTTTAATGATTATAATTAATATGTAAAGTAAATAGAACTATTTATAAATGTTGTATTTTACCATTATTTATATATTACGTTTTCCTGTCTCATGTATGATTATGAGTAAGGATCCACTCATTGAGTTTTGATTATCAAAACTCACCTCTCTCTTCTCCTTTTCCCCATAAATTGAGGTGTAGCACAGGATCCTCCTCTTCCACCCCCTTAGCAGTAGTTTTCTTCAGTTTGGGTGAGTTTCGCTTTGGCGTGAAGCATTAGTACTTTTGTTCATGGTAAATGTGCTCCAGTGATGTGACGGGCAGGATCCCAGATTACATATAGTTTATTTTGCATTTTGATTTTATACCATAATTCTTGTATTTCACAGCATATCACCCATGGATATTTTGTATATGATTACTCAGTTGAGATGTATATTATAGCAACAATTATGCTATTTATTTATGAGGAAGGGGTCTATTTTACCAATAATAAGGATTTATAATTAATCTGAAATATTATCAAATCATGTTTTATGAATTAAAGTAAGCATCTGATGCAGATAAAATCACGAGAACTTACGTGGGGATCGATTTCCCTCACGTGCCAGTCACGATCCAAATCGGGTCGTGACAATTTCTTATGTGCATCACCTTGGGCTTGAATATACATCTTTTAGCCTTCATATAATCATCTTTTTCCTTGAGCAATTGAAATATGTAACCCACTACTATGTATAAGTCTGAGTTAATAGCTTGAAGATTTATTAGAAGCACCATATTCTTCATTCCTTTCTGTGACAATCAATAGAAATTGATTTGAGCATGAAAGCTAACTTGTTGATTTAGTGAGACCTTTCATTGCTAGAAAATTTCTACATTATGTTTACACTTTGCTATTCAAGTAGAGAATTCTTATTTCGCATGTACTTTGGGATTTCACTTTATTGGAGAACTATTGCCTTTAATGGTCATGCAATTTTGTGTCACCCTAAAATCTGAGTTGATTTATTATGTCAGCTTGCATCTGGAAGATGATCAAAGATTTGCAAATTGAGGACCACTTGATCAACCATGTATACTTGTATTTTCTTGGTCATCTTGGGTGCATTATAGGAGTATTGGTTGTCCTTAGTCCTGATGGTCCTTCTTGATGTAGCTTTTAAATCGAGTTGATTTAATACTTGACATTGTTGGACTATTTGAGTTTCAAGTAATGAAATTTTTTTTCCCTTGTATATTATTATGAAAAAATTACCAAGTGCTGGATCGACAGTATTTAATTTGTTATTTCTTTTCTTTTTGCAAGTTACGATTGTATATCCAATTGAAACTTACATTTTTTTCCTCCCCCTTTTTGTAATTTTTTTTTTGTAAATACAAATGTTTTTGCATGGTATTATTATTTTTTTTATAAATATAAATTTTATAAAATTTTATAAAAAAATTTCTTGATAGACTTTTTAAAAATATTGATGAGAAAATCATTTTTAGAGATAAAAACTAAAGAGATAATTTTTTTAAATGATCTATTGTGTAGAGTAAAAAATATGAGGGAGAAGCAATTTTTAAATTTTTTTTCTAAAATAATTAATTTTTTTGAAAAAATAATAAGATATATTGTTAAGGGGTAAAAGTGTGAAAAAAATCATAAATTTTCTATTTCTTTTTTATCGGTAGAAATATATAATTTTAATTAAAATAATTAATTCTATAAAAATAAAATAATTAAATATTGTAAGAAAGGGTAAAATTGTAAAAATAAATCACAAATTCCCCAAATCTCTTCTCTTTATATATCTTGCACTTCCAAATAAATAGATGATCAATCCTCTAAACTCTTTCCTTCCCTCATCTTTTCTTCCCCCCCAATGTCTTCCCTTCCCTTTCCCTCCAAACTCCCAAATTAAGGGTCCAAATACAAAAAAAAAACAAAAAACATAAATTCTCAAATATTAATCATATTTCACGATCATGAATCACAATTCATAAATTCAAAATATAATTATAAGAGCAAACTCACAAGATTTTACATTGCAAGCTCATAAATCATAACAATACAAAGTTATTATATTTTTTTATATTTTGTATCTATATTTTGATAAATCATTTCTCTTACAAAAACTCATCTATATATTCCTTTTTTTTCTTTTTTTTTCTTTCAAAATTTGCCTTTTCCTTTACGTAATCCCAAGTTACAACCATGCTTACACTTCAAATCAAAGTGCGAAACTCCAATAACAATCAAAGAAGATCAATCAAACGATGGCAACAGAACTTACCTTTCAAGCAACAGTAAAACGATGGCAATGGTGGTAACAGGCGCAGCGCGGTGGTCCTCGGCTTCTGCTTCTTGCCTTCTCAGCTTCTCCTCCCAAAGGCCAAAACAAAACAAAAGGGATTTGTGATGTGCTGTTAGTTTGTTACTTGTTTGTCATTTGTGAATTGGAAAAACAATAGTGTTTTATGCAGGTCAGATTAAAATTTTTTTTAAGGTATTAAAAAACGATATTGTTTAGCAAAAAAAAAAGGCACAACCTGGTCTAGTTCTTGAAAACCAACCGAATCATCAATTTTGATAAAACCGATCAGCTGAGTCGAACTAGGTCTCACCAATTTTGATGTGTGACAAATTCAAATAGTGACTCAAACTAGTTTCATAACCAGTTCACTGATTGTCCAGTGGAACCAGCCTGTCCAAGCCAAGTTTCAATACTACAGTAATAATGCATGATTATGTAAAAAGCTTTTACATTACACTGTTAATGTATACAAATTAAATTCATAATATATACATTATATATAGGTGACTTCTACTAAGGGACTGTTGGATAGTGTAACTTACGACTTTTTTTAATTTTCTGAAAGCTAAGAGTCATATTCTTACTTTTTGTCTTGTTTGGTTAAATAACTTATTACTTCTCTAAAAATTATTCTTAGTGCTTCTTGAGAAATTAAAATATTTAATTTCTTAATAAATACTTTCTAAAATATTAAAAATAAATATTTTTATCATTATATATTTAAATATAAAACAACTTATTTATAAATTATTTTTAAAAATTATTTTTCTATAAATACTTAAATAAATTATTTATCTAAACAGGACCTAAATCCTCTCTTTTGGAGGGGTTTATAACCCTTTCTAAGTGCTCTAATAAAAGCTTGCCATAAACAAGTCAACATCTATGTGTCAAGTTTACATGGCTTTTCAATTCATCATGTAATATCTATATCTGAAGTGTAGTTGTCCAATTCATTATTATTTGTTTTATCCTATTAGTTGTCCTTTTAATTTTAAAACTAACTAAGGCATTTTTCTAAAAAAGAAAAAATTAGGAACAATCCGAGTCAAGGTTTCACCGTAGCCCCATCTTCTTCTTGGTAAGAATCCTCGCCTCCATCTTCAACACCTACCACCACCGATTGGCTAAAGTCGCCAGCCACAGCTTGACCCGTTTTGCTTCAAAGAACTTCTCTCTGCCAATCCCAGTCTCAGACCAGTTGCCAATAGCTGTGACACACTCACCCACCGCAGAGCAGCCATGGAGAAGGCCAAACAATTCGTAAACCAAGTTTATTTTTTTTTTCCCAGCCAATATGTATAAACCTTGTTATTGTTCTTTTCAATTGGACCGTATCTCTTATTTTCTAATCAAAATGTCAAAGTCTCATAATATGCCTTTTGTTTTGAAGCTATGAGAAAATCGCTTGCTATTTCTTGTAGACTAATCCCATCTTTAAATAACATTGCTATTATTTCAAAGAAGCTGGATTAATTCCTTGCCATGGAATATGGATTTGTTTACATTAATAGCATATTCGGTTGGCAGGAGCAGCAACGTCATCTTTCGTGGTAGGTGGCGCCGTCTTCTATGGTGGGCGGCAACTTTGACCTGTGGGCACAACCTGCGGATGTTAGAGATGGATGCTAGGGTTCATTCTTGGCAAGAAGAAGAGGGGGCAAAACTGAAACCTTAATTCAGGTTTCATAATGTTGTTTCTATTATTTTCATAAAATCCCTAAATTAATTCTTAAAATTAAAAGGACTAATATTTTAAAACACTTAATAATGAGTTGTACAAATGGGCTTGACACATACATATTGCATGATGAGTTGGATAGTCATATAGACTTGACACATAGATGCTGCCTTGTTTAGGTGATGAATATGTGGCAAGTTTTATTCAACCACCTAGAAAGGGTTGTAAACCTCTCCAAAAAGAGAGGATTCAATAGAAATAACCATATATATATAGACTAATGAGGGCATCTTAGTACTTTAACATGTTTGAGTAGGGGCGGTAAACGGGTTGGCATAAAATAGGGTAAGATAGGTTGACCCGTTATAGTTATTTGAGTTGAAAGTGTCAACTCGCTTGATCATAAAATGACAAGTTATCGGATCAACCCGATAGGTCAACTATTTTTTATTATATTTTTAACTATTTTACCAACTCACTCTGCCCTGCTATGGGTTGGCTATAAAATGGGGCGAGATGGGTTGATCCGCCAGAATTATTTGAGTTAGAAATGCCAACCCCTTTCATCAAAAAATGACAAATTGGTAGGCCAACCCAGGTGGTCCAATTGGTTTTGCCACCTTATATTTGAGTCCTTGAGGTGCTCCCATCCCTAATGTTTAATAATTTTTTAATTAATAATATTTAATAATCACAAATTACCATTCAGAAATCAAATGATGAAAAATTACCATTCACAATCAAATGATGAAAAAATAATGTTAAATATTAAAAAAATTAACTTTGATATACTGATAGTGTAAATGTGTTTTATACAATCATCTAACAAAATTTTTCATTTTGATGACTTATCAAGACATGATAATACATAATTGAATCATTGTGTCAAAAACTTTTACATTTTCATTGCATGGAAATTAAATTCAAAATTAAATCCTTAACTTGATTGATTTAAGCTAAATAAGGATTGTATTGTGTGCAATGTTCACAAACTTAGAATATTATTATCGAGATTAATGAAGTGACAGAAAAAAGGAGGTAAAGTAAAAAAAAATGGAGAAAAATAACACTATAGATAAACAGTAAAATAAACAATAAACAAAAACATTTTTTTAATAAACATTGTTTTCTTCTAAGTATACATACTGTAATTTGTATTTTAAGAAGACAAAATGTTTATTTATCGGTTAAAAACTACTTGAAAAGAGCAAGGGTAGTGCTATTTGAACATCTAAAAGCAAATGTCCCAATGGATGTCCTAATAAGAATAAGTGGGAAATACTACCACCATTCAAGGGTGATAAAGTGGATGTGTTAATAGGACATCCATATTTAAATGTTCAAATGTCATTTTCTTTTTTTTTTTTAGTCGTGAATAGAAATTTCATTGCTAAGAAAATAGGCCAAGCCCTACTTTACAACAAGGAGAACAAATGCAACGAAAAAACTTACAGCCTACAAATTGGATCATCTAGAGCAACTAGAGTACAATACACTTAACCTGTATATACATCCTTAGCCAAAGGAAATCTTGCTCTGTTATAAAGATACTTGACAACAGACATTAGCTAAATAGATATGTCCATAGAGGCCAAGTTTTCCTAACAAGTAGCTTTTTTTTTTTTTAAAGAATCCAATCAAAAGAGAAAATTACACAGACTGGTTGCTCTATAAGAACTCTCTAAGTTCATTTTCTGATTAGACTTCTTCTCTCCTCTTGGATTAGAACAAATACACTTCTAAACTTGTTGCTGTAAAACCAGAGACTGGCAAAGATTAGCGCAACAAGAGAAACTAGCCAAAAACCAAAGAAAACCCATCTGACCACCACTAACTAGATTTTGTTAATTCTTCATCTACCATAAGTGTAGGACTCTGATGCAGCTACAATCAAAAGATACACACTATAAGAGAGATTAAACAAATAATCTGCAGTGAGGAGGTGTAACAAAACATAACTAGAAAAAAAAACCAAAGTAAAAAGGACAAAAAAGGCAAAAAAAAAGGAGGCTAAGAAGTGAGGGGTAACTGGACCACCATGGGGCTACCTCCCCCTAAAGCTGGTTGTTAAGGGAGCAAACGATAGGAACTGATATGGTTGAGTGGCACTAGGGTTTTCTTTTGGACTTTTGGTTGAAAAATGCTATCATTTTCTTTTGGGATTACATGTTACAGCTTGCAACCAATGGGCCAACTACATGGATTATTATGCTTCTTTTTTTTTTTTTTTGGTTTTGTCTAGGATTAACTGAATTCCAAATTTGGGCTCCTTGTAGGCACTTTCTCACATACAGATGAAAAAAAATCTGCAAGATAAAGATGAAAATTGTCTAAAATCAATAAATCACACATAAGAGAGTTATTGTGTAGAGTATCATATAACCAATTCCATATGAAAAATCATAAGCCTTTTTACCTTTCCCCTAAAATGCCTCCATCTAGATTTGGAATCCTAAGATTGCACAAGCCACCAAGCAGGCCATGAATGTCATGATCAAGCACTTCCCCTTCTTTACTCCCTACTTCATTGCCACGGGCTATGTCGAATGCTAGTATTGGGGCTCGTGACAAGCGCAGGCTGTAACACCCCGATTTTTCTGTCCGAGGGAAATGACCAAAAAATCACTGAAGGTCGTTTCGGCAGAACTCGAGGTGCAACCGGTCGGTCATCCTCAGAAGAATTGACTCAATGTTGAAGGGATTGAATGGCCTTTGAATGCTTTGGAGCGAAAATTTACGTTTCAGCGAGTTTGAGTCAAAATATTAAAATACTATAAGCGTTTTTCACGGCGGGTAAAAGTGCCGTTTGAGCGGAACTTTCCCGAGAAGGTTTAAAAACATGTTTTCATGTGTCTAGAGTATCTGTTCAAATCGGTGGTCAGGCCAGTTTTAGTCTTGAAATTACGATTTTGCCCCTGGAATAGTGTTTTTAAGCAATAGCGTAATTAAGCAAACCTAAGCAATATTAGGCTCTAAGCGAAGATTAATTTATTTCCTTAATTAATCTAGAGTCAAAATAATTTATTAAAGTTAATTAGAACCTAAAATTGCTTAGATTAAACTTAAATCCTTTTAGAACTCAGATTCCTAGTCTTGGAATCTTGAATAGTATTTTCTCTCTCAATTCCTTAAATCAAGAAATGTATGCAGAAGTTGTTTAAACTCTAAATTGAGATTTAACTCTCTAATGGTGCAAGACCACTCCTTAATTATGTCTAGACTACCTTAATTACCCATTTACCTTACCTAAACACTTTCTTACAAATTCCTAATCTTAGCATGTCGAATACCTAAACACAACTCTAAACCACAATTAAAATGCAAACTAATCCTCCCCATGCATGATGAAGTTTTGACCAGACCTCATCCCCATTGATACATATTAAATTGTTTTCTCCTCAAGAGTAAATGCTAGCCACCTTGGCCATGCTCGCACGTACTTTGACAAATACGCCATACATCCTGCCGAGAACACGTTATCTCACCTCATGGAACACATGGAACCCTCCAATTCTTGCACCTCTTGGCGAAAATGCATCAGCCCACATACATCCTCCATTTGTTTCATTTCTCTATAAATAGATGGCATGAGGAGAACTTGCCCACTTTTAGATCGTTTCTTAAGTTTAGGAAACACTCAAAGCTTTCTTTTTCTCTCAAAGTTTTTGTGTTCTTCAAGTTCTTGGAGTTCTTCAAGTTCTTCATCACCTTCATCTTCTTCTTCCATCTTCAAGTTCATCACCCAGTAGGGATTTTCTTTCATGTGTTCTTTCTTTAAAGTTCTTGTTCTAAGCAAAGTTCATAGTTTCTCTTGATTCTTTTTAGAACTTCTTTTCTTTCCTTCACCTTTTCATTTTATTGGCCATGGGCCTTGGAGAACAAAGGAATGAGAGCTTGATGATGAGAGTTTCATGATGATGTTCATCACTTGAAACAAACTCTAGAGCTTGATTTTGTTCTTCAGCAAAACTGTGTCTAAGATTTTCCTTTCTTGAACTTTTGAGAACTTTAACTTTGATGTTATTTCGAAATGGTTCTAAGGACTCAATGATGAGGTCTCATGATGTTGGTGTTGTATGTCACCAAGAACATGCATTCTAGAGTTTCAAACATTTCTTTTCTTTCCTTGAAGTTTACGGCCATTACCTTTTCCTTTTCATGCTAGATGTTTGATTTTCCAAATATGTTATGTTGAGTTCTAAGAACTCTGGACTTTTACCTTGTCTTGGTTTGATGAGTTTGGGTTGAGGTTTAAGTTAGATTAAAGTCTTGTTAAGAGCACAGAAAGATAAAGCAGCTTGCATAATTTATTTTATGCTTGCATTCATATTTACATTCTTGCTATGCATCTTTATTTTCAAGCCATCACCTAAGAACATAAAGATTAAAATGGAACTTGTATCATCTTAACAGCTTAATTCTCAAAGCGCTTTACATTTGACCTTAAAGTCGATTGTTGTTGGAGCCTAGAGCACTAAAATAAAAATTGAACTTGCGTTATCACTAATTAATTTCTCGAATGCCTATCATTTAATAAAGTCGATTGTTGTTGGTAAGAGCACTAAAATAAAGAAATGAGATCTTGCATCTTTACTTTCAAGCTTGCGTTTGAGATTATGTATATTTACTTTCAAGTTTACGTTTAAATTATGCCTTGCATATTTAATTTCAAGTCATCACTTTACCTTGAAAGCAAGATTAAAAATGAAGAGCATGAAACACGTTTAGTTTATGTAAGTAACTTAAGAGCACTAGAGGCTCAAAGACTTGCCCATTTCATTCCAGTTAAAGTTCAATGCAAACCACACTCTGAATGTATGTTTTTCGGCCAAGTAGTGAAGATGGACTTGCAATGAGTTTTCATCTAGCTACTTAGGGCCAATAGCTATGTTTTGAGTTTTCCTTAAAGTTTGACAATTCTTTATAAGGTTATGTCGTTATAAGTTGTGATTCAATCTCTTTTAGGGGATGGAATATGTTTTGATGTGACCTAAAGGCTTCACTTAGCCTCTTGATGAATTAAAATGTTTTGCAAAGAGTTTTAGAAATTCTAAATTGATTCCAGAAGAAACTAGTTAACTTATGTACCTAGAAATGTCAATTTAATTCTCTTATTGAGGCAAGAGGTTTCGGTTCTGATGTGATGAATGTGATCTGTATGATGATGTTTTTAATGTGTTGGAATGTGTGAAAATATCATGTATGATGATGTAAAAGCAAACCTATGCATGATAGGTAAGAAACAGCTAACTAGAATGCCGTAAAGCTAGAATTTAACATAGTTTTGACCCATTTGTTTGAGAACCAATCCAAACTGTTTTAATGGGAACATAATCAGATTTGCATTGTTTGGACTTGTAAAACTTGGTATCATATGACTTACAATTGAATTCTAGCACTGCAGGAAACTAGTAATGCTAGAAAACCGTAAAAATGCAAATGTAGAACTCTTAGAACATTTAATTTTCTGGAATCTGTCCAGCACCCTTACAACATGATAAACATGATTAATAATTAGTCCTTAAGCACAGGAATGTCTCATAATTGATTTAGATTTAATGTATAGCCTCAGGCGAAGCGGGCAGAGAAAGGGTCTAAAAGCGTAAGTTCTAGAACCAGTAAAGCGAGTTAGAGATTACTGTCCTATGCTATTCAGATTTAAGTATGAACATGAGAATGAAGAATGATGTTTAATATGAGCCTTAGGGGCATAAAAATATGAGCGACGGATATTAGAGAGGCTATATCTCAAGATTAAGACCGTAAGGGTCAAAGCGTAAAAGCTACAGTGAGGGTAAGCGTTTGAATGATGTATGATGATGCATGAAGTATGCTAATGATGATGATGTTATTCATATGAGGAATTTATGAGGTTATATGTTTATGTGGCATAAAGCAAATTTGGAAGAGATTCGGTGTAATGACCGTTTTGGCGTAATTTCCGACAAATTTGGAAGAAACTTCGGTGTAATGTACCGTTTGGCGCCCAAATTTCTAGGCAAATTTAAGGGACTTAAAGATTTTGAAAATTAAGGTACTAAGATGGGTTCTAGGATGACAGTTCGGCCAGCCTCCATAGAACTCATGTGACATCGGTACCATTTTATACTCTTGGTGACAGGTTTGGCCGAAAGCACCCCTAAGAGATTTGCCCAACCGTACTTCGGATAGTCGGGATTGTAATCTGCTTATCGTTAAGTGGTAAGTAGAACTAGTGACGACTAGTTAAGGTATGAGCTTTCATGCTTACCTAGATGTATGACACGTTCTGGGTAGCCGGTTCAGTAGCACCCCAGTTCGATTGTCTTTTAGGGTGTAGGGAGGAAGAAGTTCATGATTATGATTATGTCACTAAGTTTTGTCGTATGATATGTTACTATTGCCACTTTATGCCACCAAGAATGATGATGCTTGATGTTATGTTTTATGTATGTGCATTAGGTAGTGCCATGCATACATTGTCTATTATATGTTGCATTCATGACATTAAGATCATCCTAAAATGAATGGACCTTAGCTAAATTATATTTTAAAGTTTAAATGAACCTAATACATACTCGATCAATTCGTATAAATAAACCCAAGGTTCGAGGGCGTAGATGATGACACACAGGTAGTAGGAGGCCCTACACGAGATTAACTAGCAAGATTCTCACTCCCTCTATCTCTTTCTTTCGTCACGTCTTGAGATGGCGGCGTTAAGTAGCATTCATGGACACAGAGCATGGGAGGTGCACTATGACGACTCACGGGTCATACCATTTGACGATGCGGTGCGGTTTTCATGTTTGTAGGGCGCCCTTCATCCAGTACACACCATCACTCTCCCGGCGCGCACTGCTATGGCGACGGCGGCAGTTTTGGCGTCTTGGCGTCACGGCATGTGAAGAAGTGCTCGTACACGCCGCCTTAGCCATGCGAGATTATCCCGACTATGTGCCGGACCTATTTCGCGGAGACCGAAGCCGTCAGAGACGCCTACCCATCCGTATAGCGAGGACTGCCTCCTCTCCACCACGGATAAGGGAGGCGGTGGGGATCTGCGTGACTCGACCACGGCGCAGCGACGGCAATGGAGAATGCGACCATCTGAGTGGGGTCACCCTCGATCCCCATTCCGCCTCCTCACGTCAGGGAGCTCGCCCGGTTCGGATATACGCCTCGTTAGCGAGATGGGCCTTGATGAGAGGTGGCGATGCGTCAGATGGAGTGCAGGTTAAACACACACCACTTAGATGGGGATAAACCTTCTTTTGTTTAGAGGTTATCTATTAGATCGCACTCCGGGTAGGGGAGTAGATTATGTTTATGTTTTAGGGTGTATTTCCCTTGTACTGAATTAAGTCCCACACTTATAAGTGGGCAAGTTATATATATATGAGATTATATTCAGTGATGTTCATGATGTGCGTTATGTTATGATGATCGTAAGACGATTGTTTTACTTTGCATGGTTTATCATCACCAGCGTGACTCTCACTTTATTTCAAAAAAAAAATTAAAATATTTTCATTAAGTAATTCAAAGTTAAATGAGAACTATGAAGTAACAGACTAATGATTAACCTAATTATGTTCTAGAGTATTGGGTTAAAAACTAGGATGTTACACAGGCGGTAGTGATGTGACATCACAATGGTGATCTTGCAACCAAGCTTGTGATAACGATGTGAACTCCGAATGAAAATTGTAACATCCTAATTTTTAACCCAATACTCTAGAACATACTTAGGTTAAACATTAGTCTGTTACTTCATAGTTCTTAATTTTACTTAGAATACTTAGCAGAAAATACGGGTAAAAATTTTTTTTTGAAATAAAAAGTGAGAGCCGCGTGATGCGATAAGCGGTAAACCATGTAAAGTAAAACAATTATCTCACAACATCATAACATGAGGCACAACATGAACATCACTGAATATCATCTCATATTTATATAACTTGCCCACTTATAAGTGTGGGTCTTAATTTAGTACAAGGGAAATGCATAAAAGAAAGTACAACATAAGCATAAACATAATCTACTTCCCTACCCGAGTGCATCTAATGGGATAACCTCTAAACAAAAGAAGGTTTATCCCCATCTAAGTGGTGTGTGCTCTAACCGGGTACTCCATCGGACGATCGTCACCTCCTACTGGCATCCATCTCGCGAACGAGGCAAATATCCGGGAAACTGGGCAAGCTCCTCGGACGTGAAGAGGCGGAACGGGGATCGAGTGTGACCCCCGCGGTACGGTCGCATCTCCGGTCGTCGCGCAAGCCGTGGCTGAGTCACGGTATTCTCAACGCCCTCCTCAGCGGTGGGGAGAGGGGCGAGCTCGTTATACGGATGGGTAGGCGGGTCTCGACGGTCGGTCTCCGAGAAGTAAGTCCGGGGCACGTAATCAGGATAGTCTCGCATGGCTAGGGCGGCGGTGTGCATGCGGAGCACTCTCTCGTCATGCGTACGCGCACGCTCAAAAACCCGCTCATCGTCGCCATAGGGTGCAGTCGGGGAGAAGCGATGGGGCTGCAAGGGATGAGCGAAGGGGCATCCTACGAACATGAAAACCCGCACCGTGCACTGTCCCTCAAAATGGTATGACCCGTGAGTCGGGTCATAGTGCACCTCCCACGTCGGCGTGTCCACGAACACTACGAACGTCACCATCTGAAGACGTGACGGAAAGAAAGAGATAGAGGGAGTGAGAATCTTGCTAAAGAATCTCGATGAGGCCTCCTACTGCAGGTGTCATCATCTACGCCCTCGTGAACCTTGGGTTTATTTATACAAAATGACTGAGCATGTATTAAGTTCATTTTAAACTTTAGAATATATTTTAGCCAAGGTCCATTCATTTTAGGATGATCTTAATGTCATGAATGCAACATAATAGAAAATGTATGCATGGCACTACCTAATGCACATACATAAAACATAACATCAAGCATCATCATACTTGGTGGCATAAAGTGGCGATAGTAACATTCATATAGGACAAAACTTAGTGACATAATCATAATCATGAAACTTCTCTTCCTCATGGGCCACCCTAAAAGACAATCGAATCCAGGGGTGCTTCACAACCGGTGTCACCCAGAACGTGTCATACATCTAGGTTATGAGCTCATATCTTAACTAGTCGTCACTAGTTCTTACTTACCACTTAACGATAAGCGTATCATAAATCATAAATCCCGACTATCTGAGTTCGGGTTAGGGGGCAAAACTCTTAGGGGTGCTCGGCCGAACCGGTGTCACCTAAGAGTATAAAATGGTGCCGATGTCACATGAGTTCTATGGAGGTGCTGGCGAACCTGTCATCCTAGAACCCATCTTAGTACCTTAATTTTCAAAATCTCTTTAAGTCCCCAAATTTGTCGGAAGTCAGTGACTGCGGTCATTACAATTTCCTTCCAAATTTGCTTTATGCCACATAAACTTATAACCTCATAAATTCCTCATATGAATAACATCATCATCATTAGCATACTTCATGTATCATCATAAAACATCCAAACGCTTACCCTTACGGTAGCTTATGCTTTGACCCTTACGGGTCTTAATCTTGAGATATAGTTCTCTACATCCGTCGCTCATATCTTTATGCACCTAAGGGCTCATAATTAAACATCACTCATAATCCTCATATCTACATTTAAATCTAAAAAGCATAGGGTAGAATTCTTAACTTGTGATCACGGGGTTCTAGAACTTACGTTTTAGACCCTTTCTTGGTTCCGTCTTCGCTTAAGGCGCTATGGATTCAATCTAAATCAATTATGAGGCATTCCTATGCTTAAGGACTAATTATTAATCATGTTTATCATGTTGTAAGGGTGCTGGACAGAATCCAGAAAAATAAACGTTCTAAGAGTTCTATATTGCATTTTTACGGTTTTCTAGTTACTAGTTTCCCTATAGGTGCTAGAATTCAATTCTAATTCAAATGATACCAAGTTTTTCATGTCTAAACAATCTAAATCTGATTATGTTCCCATTAAAACAGTTTGGATTAGTTCCATAAACAAATGGGTCAAAACTATATTAAATTCTAGTTTTACGGTATTTCTAGTTAGCTAGTTTCTTACCTATCATGCATAGGATCGCTTCTACATCATCACATGATATTTTCACACATTCCAACACATCAAAACATCATCATACAGCATCACACTCATCACATCAGAACCGAAAACATTTAACTTAAATGAGAGAGTTAAATTGATATTTCTAGGTACATAAGTTAACTAGTTTCTCTCGGAATCGATCTAGAACTTCTAAAACTCTTTGCAAAATACTTTAATTCATCAAAAGGCTAAGAGAAGCCTTAGGTCACTGACCAAAACATATTCCATCCCCTAAAGATAATAAAATCACAACTTGTGATGACATAACCTTATAAAGTTTTGTAAAGCTTTAAGGAAAACTTAAAACATAGACTATTGGTCGTAGTAGCTAGATGAAAACTCATTACAAGTCCATCATCACTACTTGGCCGTAATTATGCATTCAAGGAATACATTCACATTTAACTTTATCTTGGAATGAAATGGGCAAGTCTTTGAGCTCTAGGTTCTTAAGTTACGACATAAACTAAACGTGCTCATGCTTTTCATTTTTAATCTTACTTACAAAGTAAAGTGATGACTTAAATTTAAATATGCAAGGCATAAACTTAAACGTGCAAGCTTGAAAGTAAATATGCGAGGCATAAACTTAAACGTGCAAGCTTGAAGGTAAATATGCATGGTTCAATTCTATATTTTAGTGCTCTTGGCCCAACAACAATCGACTTTAAGGCCGAAATAGATAGGCATTCGAGAAATTAATTAGGTGGTATTGCAAGTTCAATTCTTTATTTTAGTGCTCTAGGCCCAACAACAATCGACTTTAAGACCGAAATAGAAAGGCTTCGAGAATTAAATTAAGTGATGACACAAGTTCCATTTTAATCTTTATGTTCTTAGGTAATAGTTAGAAAATAAAGATGCATAGCAAGAATGTAAATATGAATGCAAGCATAAAACGAATTATGCAAGTTCATTTTATCTTTCTAGAGCTCTTAACAAGACTTTAAAGGAATTTAAACCATAACCCAAACTCATCCAAACAAGGTAAAGTCAAGCTTAAAGTTCTTTAAAACTTAACATAATATTTTTAGGAAATCAAACCATGAATCTTAGAAAAATTTAAGGAAATGGCCGAAATCTTCAAGAAGAAAAAGGAACATTTTAAAACTCTAGAGTTCATGATCTTGATGATATATTAACACCAACATCATGAGTCCTCATCATTGAGTTCATAGAGCCATTTTAAAACATCATTAAAGCTAAAGTTCTCAAGAGTTCAAGAAAGGAAAAACTAAAAACATTTTTGCTCAAGAACAAAGATCAAGCTCTAGAGTTTGTTTCAAGTGATGAACATCACCATGAAACTCTCATCATCAAGCTCTCATTCCTTCATTCCCAAAGGCCCATGGCCGAAACATAAAGAGGAAGAAGGAGAAGAAAAAAAGTTCTAAAAGGAACCAAGAGAAACTATGAACATAAAGCTTAGAACAAGAGCTTTAAAGAAAGGAATACTTGCAAGAAAATCCCTACTTGGTGTGATGAACTTGAAGATGGAAGAAGAAGATGAAGATGATGAAGAACTTTGAAGAGCTTGAAGAACTTGAAGAACACTAGAACTTTGAGAGAAAAGAAAAGCTTTGAGTGTTTCCTAAACTTAGCAAATGATCTAAAAGTGGTGCAAGCTCCTCAAGGCATTCTATTTATAGAGAAATGAAACAAATGGAGGGAGCTCATGGGGGAGGATGGCTTCGGCCATGAGGTGCAGATTGGAGGCATTCCATGAGTTCCATGAGGTGAGATAATGTGTTCTTGAGGTATGGTGAGGTATGGTTGAGTATGGCGCCAGCGTAGTTCTTTGAGTGAGAAAACAATTTAATATGAGGTCAAAGGGGAGGATGTGGCGAAAATGCATCAGCCCATGGGGAGGATTAGTTTGCATTTTAATTGTGGTTTAGAGTTGTGTTTAGGTGTATCTTTGATTATGCTTAAGATTAGGAATTTGTAAGAAAGTGTTTAGGTAAGGGAAATGGGTAATTAAGGTGGTCTAGACATAATTAAGGAGTGGTCTTGCACCATTAGTGAGTTAAATCCTCAATTTAGAGTTTAAACAACTCTAGACACATTTCCTTGATTTAAGGAATTGGAGAGAGAAAACACTATTCAAGATTCCAAGACTAGGAGTCTTGAGTTCTAAAAAAAGGATTTAAGTTTAATCTAAGCAATTTTAGGTTCTAATTAACTTTAATAAATTATTTTGACTCTAGATTAATTAGGGAAATAAATTAATCTTTGTTTAGAGCCTAATATTGCTTAGGTTTGCTTAATCACGTCATTAAGCTCAAAAACACTATTCTAGGGGCAAAATCGTAATTTTGCACTAAAACTGCCCGGGACCACTGGGACTTGAACAGAGACCTCTAGACACATGAAAACATGTTTTTAAACCTCTGGGGAAAGTTCCGGGCTCAAACGGCACCTTTACCCGCGTAAAAACGCTATAGGGGTATTTTGGTCATTTTGACCAAAGCTGGAAAACGAAATTTTCGCTTCCGAAAGCATTCAAGGGCCATTCAATCCCCCTCAAGCATTGAGTTGACCCTTCGAGGATGACCGAGTTGGTTACCCTCGAACTTGGGTCAGGAAATGACCTCAGGGGCATTTTGGTCATTTCCCTCGGACAGAAAAATCGGGGTGTTACAAAAATGACAAGAACAAGATGAAGCTATGGTAAGAGGATGAAGATGGTGATGCAATGGCAATTCATGATTGAGGGAATGATGTGATAGTGCTTTGAGGTCACGGCACAGAGAGAGAGAGGAAGGCTTGTCATGGCTGAGGGTGAGATAGTGACAATGGCAAGCTTGTGGTGGCGATGATATGGCTAATGGTTGACTGAGATGATAAAATGACAATATTATGGTCAGGGTACTGGTATTGCTATGGAAACTTAGTTTGAAGAACGTTACGGACTTTTTTTGTAGTTTGGTTTGGTTTAACCTCTTATGAAAACGGGGATTAGGGATTAGGTTATGACTAATTGCTGATTCTTTTTTATTTTCTAGAGTTAGTTTTTGAAAATTTTGTTCTTGTGCTTTTGGATGAAGCAATAATGGAAGAAGAAAGAGTTAGGGCATCTAGGGAGAGAGGTGAAAATATTTACCGCGTTAGGCACTCATCATATGGTACACAATGTTTCGCTCCACCTGTCATTTACTGATTTGAGAAAATTTGCATCTTCATCATGCAGATATTTTTCTCTTCTATACATGAGAAAGCACCCTCTTTTCAAGATATTTTGTGTGTGCAACTAGGTTCAAAAGAAAAAGTGACAGTAAGCTTAAATTAATGATGAATAATTGTTTAAGATCGAGAGAAAAAAAGATAAAAGAAATAGATAAAACCCATTAAAAAACTTAAAAACAATTAGAAATCAGAAGCAGGATTTCTATCGCCACCATTTACCACCACTGGACTCCGCCATCAACATTCTCCACCTACGATGAGAACACCACCCAGCCACTTAGCGAACCCACGGCTCTCCTCCGTGCGACAATTCTTGTAAGCCATCATTGTTGGTGAAGTGAATAGGCAACACCACCAAAGAGGTTATAAGGAAGCATCTCAAGAAGGTGAAGAAGCCTTTATATGATCAGTTTTCATAGAAAACGGTCTCATCTTCGAAAATAGAGAGATCTTCAAATGAAATTTCTTTTGGGAAAAAAGAAGAAAGAAATAATAGAGACTAGTACTAGTACTTGTGCAATGGTTTCTTCTTCTTCTTCTTCTTCTTCTTCTTTCTCAGGGAACTTAAGGTACCTGTGACGAATAAGGAGGAGCAACTATGCTTCAAGCTGTCATTCATCGATGAGATCATTACCAACACACTCTAGTATGCTTTCACAAGGAAGCGCTTGTTACACTGACGACTCAACAATGTAGAAGTTATAGAACACAATAACTGAAAATGATTGCTTGTGACAAGCTCGCAAGGTTAATGACATCGTCATCTATGACAGCTGTGTGCACGAGCTCTATGCCTGCTGTTTCTTGGCAAGTTGTTGAACTACACATAAATTTTCTGCCATCGATATCCCTAGCAGAGAGGATGTGAGGGAGGCACGTGGTAGTTGATTCACGTGAGCCATGGTAACTGAGGGAAGAAAGAACAGGCTCATTTGGCTCTTTTTTTCAAAACAAGATTAATTTTAGAAGTAACCACGATTTTACTTTTAATTAACTTTAAACTATATTTTACAATAATTATTGGATGGATCCTATATTGTCCAATTGTCATCTTTCTATCTGTCAAAGTAAGACCTGCAGCTTGTAGATTTTTTTTTCATCTGTATGTGAAAATGCATCAAAAATATAAATTGAAAATTGAATTTTATAGTTTTCACCCTTTTCAGTATTTCTTTTATCAAATCTAGAAAACTGAAACCAAACATATCCTTAGTTTTCTTGTATCTCAAAAGGCACCGGCTTTTGATGCATGAGAACTTCCTGTATACTTCTGGAGGCTGCAAGTCCCTAGGCTTCAAATTTACTAAAACAGCAGTTATACCTCCATATCAAGAAACCATTCTCTGTCTTTGTCGCAATAGAATTAATGGAATTATTATGTCTTGCTGCGATTGAACGTGGATAATTTTCACTGATTGCAATGTAACCCTTTTTCATTTTCATGTATGAGATGATTGGATGATATTACAACTAGGGAGCCAACTGATTATGACTCTAAACTGAACGCATTTCACAATTCACAGTTACTTCCACAACTTGCTTAAGGTTTCTTTCTTCTAATATGTATGTGTGTGTGTGTGTGTTTGTTTTCTTTTCCACTAGGGGTGTATAAAGGACGGGTTGGGTCAGGTTGAATAAAATTTGAACTCAGCCCAATTTTTAGATCAAGTTAATTTTTGGAACCTAAACATGACCTAATAATGACCCGACTATGAACTGGGTCGAACCGGGTCAACTTGATCTTCAAATAATATATGAGGATTCAAATATTATACATAGTGAAGATATACAATTTTATAAAGGTGACTACTACCCTACATTCATCAGTCAGTGCCTTTCCTATAGTTGTTTATATGGAAGTCTATAGGCTTGCCACGTAGATGCCATTAACCCCATTTTGTAAATATGGGTACACAAATTGAAATCTGTTGCTAAATACTAGCACAATCTCTGTTATTCACTTCCACTTCCTTCCTCACTCACCCCTTCCAACACGCCTCCGCTACACCCTTCCTCTGATGACAACCTCTTCTCACCCCAACACCTTTACTGTGAGCCAAACCCCCAACCAGAGCCTTAGATCCAAGTCTTAAAAAATAAAAATAAAAAGTACAAACAATGGCTTTGAGTTTCACACCCTAATTGTTCCGCAAACACCATCTTCATCAACCCCACCAGCTACCACCCTCTTAGTTGATCCTCTTCGACAATTCCCAGTGATCGCGAAGCCCACTCGTCGTACAAGGGTTGGGGCCATGACGTCGCCTCAACAGTTACGTCGTCAACACAATGTGTGGTGAAGTTGGTTATGGTTACGCAAGAGATGTTGAGTGTGAAGCTACCCCCGACCATGGCCTCCATCCCCAGTTTCGGTTGTAAATGGTTCACCATGATTCCAATGATCCAAGAAAGTAGATCGGCGAATGCAGACTCATGGCGTACGACAGCTCAATGAACGCGTCGTCAACAGGGACAAACATCTTGATTTCAGCACTGCCTTGTTGGCCTTGAATTCTTCCACAAAGTCAAAGGCAACGAGCATGAGGTCGCCACGTTGAAGTTATGGCTGTCGATCAACGTGAGGGTTGGATCCAAATAGGCTTATGTGAAAACTTGGAACTTTTGAAGGTCGGGTTATGTGGGGTGTTTGGGTTTGAGTTTGAGTTTTGTTGTTGTGCAATAAATGATTAACTGAAAGGCTATTTCATCATGTTGGATTACTGGATTTTGCAGAGTTTTCTATGATATGTTGTGTTATGGTATGGATGAGCTTTGTTGCAAGTTTTGGAAAGTGAAAGATAGGAGCTGGAGGTGGAAGAAGGGGATTGATTGCGTAGTGGACTTTGAATCTGTGTTTAGGGTTCTAGCAATATGGGAATGAGATAGGTCAGAGGAGGGAGGAGGGGGAGGGTGTAGTGGAGCTGGGCTAATCGGCTGAATAAGGGTGGAAGTGGAAGAGAATGACAAAGACTGGACTAGTGTCTAGCAATAGATACCAATTCATGTACCCACATTTATAACATGTGGTTAATGGCAGCTTAACTTATAACACGTGGTATGCCCATGGATTTCCACATAAATGTAAGGAAGGCATTGACCTTCAACTGTATATGAGAATCTACCTTTTATAAGTAATAAACAAAATTTAAAAGATATTTTACAATATATATTTCAAAACAAATCATATTTGTAACAATCTAAGATGCTTTATGGATTAAGACTGTCCCTACAAACCAATACGGAATATTTTCAACATATTTTGTCCACATTCACATGCTTCATGGGAAAACTTTCTAGAAGGTCACCCATCCCAAAATTTCTCCAAGTCAAGCACGCTTAACCATGGAGTTCTTTAATAATGCGCTACCGAAAAGAAGATGCGTCTTATTAGTATAGGTAGTACCAATCAATTTATATAAGCCATTCTCAACTATATAGTTCTATACCTACACAGTCTTAGGATCCCTCTCATTCTGATGTGTAATTGGTTTATTCATATACCCATTCGCTTAAAAGCCTGCTAGGAGCTGCTCCTTATGTCTTCTTGTATCGACGATCACTCCCCACCCTCATCAGGCCCCAAGCATTACAATATCAATAAAAAAACAACATGAAGTTATGTAAAATATATTAACTGAATTATAAAATTTTATGTTTTTTCATAATTTATTATAAAAAAAATCTCTAAAAGAATTATTTGACTTTAGGCCGGGTAGAGTCAACGCGACGCATGACCTGAACTCTACCCGAAAAATATATCGAGTCAATTTTTAAGACTCGAACCCAACTCAATAAGTTTCGAGGCGGGCTATGAACACCCCTTACTTGCCAAATTAAAGGTGCAATTATTTGGTTGAAGTAGATTCAGTAAAGAATCAAATATCTAATATCCTCATCACAAACTAAGTCTTAAATACTTGGGCCAGTGACAAATAAGATTCTAATAGATTGTTGGCCATTTTTAACATATCTTCACATTTAAGAGCAGTAATTAAATATGAACAAAACACCAAAGCAATCTACTTATATATTATTAGGGACTCTGACCTTAGCTGAGATCCATTTACTTGTGAAACGAGAACACTGAAACCATCTTCTATAACCTTAACCAAACCCTGCACCTAATAATTATAAGGGTTAAATGCATTTTATCTTGTTGAATTTTAGGTCATGTACAATATAAACCCTGACTTTTCAAAACACGTATTACAACATCCTGAATTTTTCAAACCATGCAAAAAAACCCCTATTTTTCAAAAAATGCATTATGAATCCTGAATTTTTTAAACTATGCCAAACCCCTCCCCCCCCCCCCCCCCGCCAAAAAAAAAAGTCATAGCAGGGCATCAGGTTACACACAAAAAATCAGAGGGTTAATTGCATATAGTATTCATAAACAAGGTGTCGGATTGCACAAATTAGAAATATCAAGGGGGTTAAGTGCATACATAAATCTTACCTTCATTAGTTACCAAAATTATACCAAGAGGTGTTTTGCACAATTTGAAAAGTTTAAGATGTCGCGATACACGTTTTGAAAAGTCGGGGTGTAAATTACACATGTCTTAAAATTCAAGGGGGTAAAATGTATTTATCCCTAATTATATTTAGCAACGAGTTTCTTTAATCTTGGTGCATATTTTCTCCTGGGGATTTTTGATATTTTCGTAGGAAAGTTATTGCAAATGTAAAAAACCTTGAGAACTAGGACTGGATCTATGGGTGAGAAGTAGAAGATTTGAACCGCGAGAGCAACTGAGACCGCTAGAACCAGGCTTGACGTTATTGTTAAACAAGAAGCTATGCTCATAGAACTAGGTGCTCTGGGATGTAGACTGTAGTGAAGTTCTGAGAAAAGTATAGTGTCAAACATGAATCATTTTATTGTCTATAGGCAGTGAACAGGGTTCAGGTAAACTAAAGTAGGATAAATTTTTATAAAGGCACAATTCTATTACAATATTCTCACAAGAAAAGTGAATGATATCACATTCTTCAATATACACTTGCTTCTTTTGATATATACTGATTTATAGAACCTACCTACTTTTTTATAAGCATGCTTAAATATAATGTATTTGAATTATGTTTATACGAGAATTTTTTTGCTCACAAAGTGTTAAAAATTGTAAAATTTAGTAACTAAACATAATCAAAGAATTAACAAATTTATGACTAACACTGCGTTATTTTAATTTTATAACAATAAATAAAAATTTATTGTAAAAATATATCTCAATAGATTACTCAATTTTTATATCAAACTTTGTCGATATGTATAATATTTTATAATTTAACAAAACATAATTAAATAATATTAAATATATAAAACTAGCTTAATCTTATAAATATTTCATAACATTAAGTCATCCCGATCACATAACAAAAAGGATTAAAAATTTATATTTGGAGGGTAAAACCTCGTCAAGTCGTTGGGGGGGGGGGGGGGCGGGAATTATATTTGGGATAACTCGTTTTCGAATAATAGCATAAAAAAATATAAAAATTTAGGTGGTAACTTGAGAGTTAACAATCACCTCTTACATTACCAAATTCTATACTATAATATATATAAATTAAGCTATCAATTAAGGTTGGGAAATTATTATCCAATAATATTATTTCAACATCCAAAAGTCGATAATAATATTATTTCAACATCTAAAAATCAATATTATATTTGACCTCTACTCTATCACTGTTAGATGAGTAATGATCAACATCTGATCCAATGATAATAAAATAGGCATCCAATAAGACATCTACCCTTTAATATTGAAATAATATTATTGATGATTATATGTAGATAATAGATTTAGATCCTCTAAAGTGAAGATCTTATGCTAAAAAGTAAAGTGATGAGTTTTTCTTTTAAATCAATAAAGTGAAAATGCTCCAACTTTTAAATTTATTGATCCAGTAAAAAATTCCCTTACTTTACTCTCTAAATTAAGGGTTTAGGGTTTAGATGATCCAAATCCAGCAAAGTATAAAGTAAGTAGTACTTGTTTGTTATATATTGCTTTAAACTTGTAATGACAATTTGACAAATGAGGAGTAGCAAACTTAAGACGGACACCAATTTTAGAAGATTACTTATCCAAACTGTGTTCTCCACTCATTTATTTGAAGAATTATGTTATTTGAAATCCATATTTCATCAAATGGTAGATGATATTTGAATCGATATTTCATATAACACAAATACAAACAACATTTTTCCAAGTTAAAAGATTATAAACTGGACAGTGCCGAAGTTCAACATGCATTGAAAACACAACAAAATTTCAGAAAAAAAAGAAGAAAAAATATGTGGATATTTGATGTGAAGACCTTTACAATTGAACCCTCAGAAACCCTGTTCTCAGAATATAATAGGGATAAATAATGAAACAAGCAAACATATGACTCACCTCACTTATAACAAAGCTAGGATATTCTAAATCACTTAGAACAAATATGAAAAGGAAAATGATATCTTGACACCCACATGGGTGTAAACACCCATGTGGGTCCCATACAATGTGAGAGGAGTGATGAAGAGAAAATAAGTTGGAAAAGAAAGTAAGTGGTGGAACCCATGTATATTGTGAGTGGGGTGTTTAGGTGTTTGAGAAAATTGGGTGTTAAGATAGCAAAACCCATATGAAAAATTCTGCACTACACACTCCACGATGAGGATTTCAATTTTCACATTCTGAAAAAACATGATTAACAATGTATGTTCCTAGAAAATTGAATCTAGATTTAGTCCAGACTACGTACTTTTTCTTTTATTCTTGATTTCTGAATGGCAAAATACTATTCCCAAAATTCATTACGATGCGAATGGAACAAGAAGTTTGCACAACAGGGACAAATGAGAGCTGAACTTGCTAGTCACCATTTCTAACACTGTGCAGTGGGAATTTTCCAACGAAGTTGGAATTGAGGCTACCAAGGTAAAGATGACCCTCAAACTCTATAGCTGAAGTCACAAAATTAATCACCTCCCCCTTACTGTCATGGAACTTTCTGATCATCTTGCCGTCAGTTGCTACATTCACCACCATTGCCGCCTTCTTTAAACCACTGATCAGGTTAAATAGCCTTGGAAATGGAGCAATAAAGTGCTTAGACACCTTGGAGGTGTGCACAAACTCCAGTCCTTCAGTAGTTAGCTGTGGCATTAATATTGGAGACAACCAATTCAGCACCTCACTAGTTATGTTATAATCTTTCACTGTGTATGGGCAAGAATATAATCCAATGTTACCTGAAGCCCAGCAATCCAGAAAGACCCATCAGGAGCAAGATTAATATTGTCAGGTCCACCAGGAAGGTTTTCAATGAAAATATCTGTCTTGCCTTTGTTAGCTCCTTTTAGCCAATACCTCAGGCACCTATATCTGATTCAGAAAAGAAAATGTTAATATGTAACCAATGTGGATTATGGAGTAGCACACAAAATGGCAATGATTTGAAGCATGATGGTCAGGGGTGAAAATAGGGCAGACTAAACCAGACTTCATGTTGTAAACCTTCAACGTGATTCTGGCTTGTGGCCTATCGTAGGCACTTTTTTATGTCTTATCCTGGGCTATTTAATAGGACTTCATTTTAACCAGGCTAACAGGTTAAGGTGTTAAACATGCCAAACACAAGCTTAGACCCTCAAACAAGCTGTATGCCTTTATTAAAGATAACACTGCACTCAGTTGTCTAAGAAGGGAAAAATCCCATCAAGAATTGTACTCACTTCCAGGTTTCACAGACCACTAGATAATCTTCACCTTGGGAGAGTGCAACTCCATTGGCAAAGTGAAGGTTGTCTAGGACAACAGAAATTTCATTTGAAGTTGGATTGTACTTGAGAAGTTGTCCATGAGGTCTTGCCTCTAGCAAATCCAGATACCAATTGTGGAGGTTAAACTTGGTGCTAGCAACGCTGAAATATATACTTCCATCTGATGCTTCGATCACATCATCAGCAAATCTGGTTCAACCATTTTGTAGTCATAGCAATGACCTATCAGCTAGTGGCTGCAATATTGTAATATTGAAAAGAGCAATGCTGCATATCTAAAAAGATATAGATAAAATCTTTGATAGAATCAAAGTGATTATTAGATAAAAATAAAGTGATATGTCACACTTATTCATCTAGAGGCTAACAATAATCTTCCCACATTATTTTGGAAACAAAATTCTAGCAAAGTTTCTGGTTGTATAATATTTTCCTATTCAAAATGAATAACCTTACTTAGAATAGTCAACACTGGTTTGTATTAGAAAACGAAATGTTTGTTTGTCTGTTATCTGCTTGAAAATGCCCTTTGGAATTATGACTTAAGAGTGTTGCAACTTGCAACCATGGGGCCAACCCAGTGGACTATTAAACTTTGATTTTTTTTTTTTTTTTTTTTGCTTTTTGGTCTACGCACATCATTGAATTCCAAATTTGACTCTTCTGAAGATATCTTACTCGGTTCCAAAGAAAAAGCCTTGTGAAAATACTATTATTGGCTCATCTTATCTCAAAAGGCACCGGTCTTTGATGCATGGTTTGTAGTCACCCCTACTCAATGGTCGCAACAAGAAAAGATTCCCCTATAGCCGTAAACCTCCTAGCGGTTGCGAGTCCCTACTCCTTGTTGGAACAGAGTTTTCAATGAAGGGAAGGGAGATAGGATTTACAAAGAGGACGTTGGTTTGAAAGATCCCACGCACGCATTAAAAAACATTGGCAACACAATAATGGGAAGGAGAATTTTCATTACTAATTCTCTTCCTTAAATTTGATGCTTCAAAGCATGAAAACATGATTGTAATGGTTACAGGGAAATCTTTAACTTAAGGCATCGTATTACAGATTTACAGCTGTAATTTATGAAACATCTAGCAAGTTGAAATTGTTGAAAATGTGTTTACCACCTTCTCGGTTGTTGGCTATTTTTAGCATATGTTCAGGTATGTTTTGTTTGGGGATAAACATAAAGTGTAGATTTTCATGAACGCAATCCATACTTAATTTTACATAACTGATCTATGAAAATTTACAACTAATTTTTTTACCCCTAAAACCCAACGTGCCCTTCAGAGCAGTGATTATGAGCAAAAGATATGATCAAAACACCAAAGCATTCTGCTTATAAATTAGAGTTTAATTATCAACAGTGTAAAGCAGCCAATAAGCAAACGACAAGTGATCCATTATGGGTAGTTTTTTGAAATTTGAATTTGAATTGATTATAAAATAACTTATGTGGCAACTTTTTATTGGCTGACAGTATAAAGATATTTTACACTATAAGTGCATACTAATTAAACTCTATAAATTATCAGGGATTCTGACCTTAATTGAGAACCATTTACTTGTGAAGCGAGAACACTGAAACCACTTTCTGTAACCTTGAGCAAACCCTGCATATAATAATTATAATTACCAACTTGTTTCTTTAATCTTGGTGCATATTTTCTCCTAGAGATTTTTCGCAGTTTCTTAATAAAGTAATTGGTTGCATCTTAAAGATTACAAATGGTAGATATAAAACCATTCATATCCCTCTATACATCAACTTAAGCTCTTGCTAGAGATGATTCGTGACAACAAAGATAGCCATGCTCTTTTGCAATTCTAAATCCTTGACTAGTATATATCTCTCTCAGGAACTAAGATATGGGTTATAGCTTTTGCCTGTGTGAGAGTTTATGTTACCTTTACAGTATCACATACAATGATGCCACCATCTTTTGCTGTTGTGATTCCTAGCAAATTTTCACTATCTATATGCTTCCAATTCTCCCAATTTCCATTTCTAGGCAATCTTTTGATCCAACCATCTCGAGTAGCAGTATAGAGAGTGCCTTCTTTATCAACACAAACATCTTCTGGATCCTTCAGTAGTCCTTCTCCAAGTTTAGTGATTTTCTGCTAAGGAAACAATATACCACAAAGAACAAAAAAAAATCGTAAATGCTAATTCTTCAAGGCCGTAAGAGACCATATGGTATGTATGCACTCTTCACCTGTAATTGGTTTTCTCCAGCTGAAAGAGAAGCCAAAGATGCAGGTGATATCTCAAGTGAGACTGGATCTATGGCTGAGAAGTAGAAGATTTGTGCTGTGAGAGCAACTAAAACTGCTAGAACCACGCTTGAGCTTATTGTTACACAAGAAGCCATGCTCTTTGAACAATGCCATGCTTTTTGAACTAGATGCTATGCTACATAGACTGTAGTGAAGTTCTAGAAAATGTAGTGTCAAATGAACCCTTTATTATCTGAAACGTGCATTGTCATCCACACAACGAGTTCATTATCCGGAAGTTTATATAAACTCATGTACACTGGAAGAATAATATGGTAAAAGTTTATATAATTTGAAACTATTATTTTAAATTATTAGTCATTTAACACGTGTGAAATATGAAGAGATAATAAAAAATAGTTTATTAATCATTAGTAAAAGAAAATAATAATTTATTTAAATATAATATATAGAAAATTAAGTATATAAATTTATTTAAAAAATAAGTTAATAATTAAATAAATAGATAAAATATAAATCTTAGTATTTTAAATAAGTTAATAATAAGTTATTTTATATCTTATTTTAAATATCATATTTATGAGGTTCAAAAAATCTCAGTATATAACCTATAACTAATAATAAAGAGATTATTTTATGAAAATTTTATATATTTTAAAAGTTAAAATTATTGGATAATAAAAGAAATAAATGGCTAATTTTACTGTATTATGAACCATTTATAAGAATAATAATGAATATTTATGAAAAAGGAAATATGTCTCGCACCTCCCATTATCTTTCAGAATTTTGCCTCTTATCCCCATACTCATTTTCATTACGAGTCCCCATTCTCGACAGAGATTTGAATCCCTATGGGTATTTAGGTGTTTATTAAAAACATTTCAAAAAGAGAAAAAATTTAAAAATATTTTACAATTTGAAACATAAATATCTGTAATAATAAATATTATATAATACAACATGATCCAAATTAAAATTGAAAATATATACATAATATAAATTCAATAAAGATAATTAAAAAAGTAAAGATAGACAAAACATGTTCTCATTTCCATCCCCATTATGAATAATTTCAGTGTGTACCCATTTTCAACCTTTTTTTAATCATTCTTAATCATTTATATCTTTTTAGTAAATTAAAATATTTAATTTATAAGAATATAAAAATATTTTCTAATTAATAAAAAATAATGAATAAATTTAATTTATGTGATTTTAATTACACTCATTTTCTTATATATCATTTTAATAAATTAAAATATCAATTTTAAAATATGTTATAAATAATGTGTAATAATTAGCAAAAAAAAATCATATATAATCCTAGTTTACATCATCTCAATTATTGAAGTAGTATATCAATTACAATATTATTTTCAATAAAAAAATTAATACAGTTATTTAACTTTTAAAAAATTAATAAATAATTAGTATCATTATCAAAGAAGTATAAATTGTGGAATTGATTTTTTTAAAAATATTTCAATACTGAAAAATTGAAGGTTTTATTTCAAAAAAAAATTAATATAAAAAAATTATGGAATTGATAGGTTAGAATGTTCAAATTGTAAAATATTAAATAGAGTATAGTGACATAGATAGATAGATAGATTTATTTAGTGATTTTTCAAAAACTCTATATATGAAGTTAGAAACTTTTTCTCCAATCTTGTCCTCATTTAGAATTTTGTCTCCATCTCCATCCTCTCCCACGTCACAGGTTCCTATTCTTTATTCTATGCGGATATTTGAATTTCTGTAGATATTTACAAGTTTATTTAAAAAATTCCAAAAAGGAAAACATTTTAAAAATACTTTGAGATGCAAAATATAAATATCCATAATAATAAACACTACTAATGCAACATAGTCCAAATTAAAAATAAATATATATATATAATACAAATCTAATAAAGATAATTGAAAGATAAGATTTTCTTGTTATCATTAATTATTATAATTATAATAGTTTTGTTATAATTAATCCTGTCATCAATCCTTAATTATAATAAATATAATCAATATAAATGTCATTAATTGTAATAGCTTTTTCTGTAACACAATTATAATAGTTTTGTTATTATTAATGCTATAATATTTATTTGTTTACATTACTTTTGTTAATGGTAGAGAGATATGAAGGTATGATTAGAAATAATAACTAATAATTAGAAAATACATTAAATTCAAAAAATTACTTTAAATATTAATATTATAAAAATAGCAGACATAATTTTTTTCATGAATGATACATGAAAATTTTTCCATGTAATGAGTTTTAAATATTAGTACTATTATAGATAGATTAAAGATTTTATACACCAATTTTATATTAATTGATTAAGAATAAATTTGGTAGAAATTAAATTTTGAATTATTATCATATCAAAATCAATTAATTAGCAATTCGTTAATAATCTGACCTGCCTATTTTCTTTAGAGCTAAAAAATGAGCTGATCTTAAAGGTTATTTGTTTTGAATTTTTTTTTATAGTATCCTCATAATATGAGACTATTAAAAGGTGTAAATTTATAAAGGCTATTATAATATATATATATATATATATATATATATATACACACACACACACACACACACACTAACCTCCCTTGCGGTTTAGTATAATTACACTCAATACCCCTCTATTGTATGAAACTATCAGTGACTTCTCTTGAGGTTTACTAAAATTACACTAACCTTTCATGTATATACTAGTTTATTAATTTATGTGACAAAAAAATAATGTGATATATACAAAAGTATTAATGATGAAATTAAAATATTTTAGCAATATTTAACATATCAGCTGAATAAAATATTTTTATATCATATGAAAAAACTTATAATTATGGCTTATGATAAAAAAAAAAGGTATTATAGTTAATGTATATGCCAAATATTATCAAAATATTATAGGTTTTTATTAATAATTATGTATATACTCTATGTTATCTTTCTTTATCACTTAAATAAATAAACTAGTATCTGTAGGAAATGTTGGTATAATTTTAATGAACTTCAGAGAAGATCAATAATAGATTAAAGATTTTATACACCAATTTTATATTAATTGATTAAGAATAAATTTAGTAGAAATTGAATTTTGAATTATTATCATATCAAAATTAATTAATTAGCAATTCATTAATAATCTGACCTGCCTATTTTCTTTAGAGCCAAAAAATGAGCTAATCTTAAAGGTTACTTATTTTGAATTTTTTTTAATAGTACCCTCATAATATGAAACTATTAAAAGGTGTAAATTTATAAAGGCTATTATAATATATATATAGATAATTACACTAACCTGTCTTAAATTTTAGTATAATTATACTCAATATCCCTCTATTTTATAAAACTATCAGTGACTTCCCCTGAGGTTCACTAAAATTACATTGATCTTTCATGTATATACTAGTTTATTAATTTATGTGACAAAAAAATAATGTGATATATACATAAGTATTAATGATGAAATTATAATATTTTAGCAATATTTAACACATCAACTGAATAAAATACTTTTATATCACATGAAAAAACTTATAATTATGGCTTATGATAAAAAAAAGGGTATTATAGTTAATGTATATGTCAAATATTATCAAAATATAATAATTTTTCATTAATAATTATATATATATTCCATGTTATCTTTCTTTGTCACTTAAATGAATAAACTAGTATCTGCAGGGAATGTTAGTGTAATTTTAATGAATCTCAAAGGAGATCAGTGATAGTTTTGTAAAATAGAGAAGTGCTAAATATAATTACATTAAATCTTAGGAGAGGTAAGTGTAAATTATTCATATATTTATAATATATATTATTACTAATAAGAGTAATAATGATGATGTTTGCATATACTCACGTTAATTAAGAAGAGATATTTTGTATACTCATGTTTATCATTTTTAAATTTTTTATTATTATATTATTGTGATGAAAATACCTCTTTTTAAGTTTGTCTCTGATCTTTTGACATTTGACAATTCCTTCTTTTTTTCTTGTGTATCAATGTAAAATTTCATTTCATTAAGGAAATTAATATATACAAAAAATATATTATAAAAACTTTTTCTGTAATAATTTAATGATATAATGGCTCTCATATGAATATTGTTTAGTATTAGTAGTAGATTAGTGTATGGATTTTATTTTTCATTTTGTGACTCAATTTTTTCAAGTAAACAAATGCATTTCATGGAGAATCAGAATGTAATAAATTAATTTGTGAAAATTAGTATTAAAATTGGCATTAAAATCTGAAATATATTATAATAACTTTCTCTATAATTATTTAATGATATAATGGCTCTCATATGAGTATTGTTGACTATTAGTAGTAGATAAATGTATGCATTTCATTTTTCATTTTATGACTCAGTTTTTTAATAGAGAATCAGAATATAATAAATTAAGTTGTGAAAATTAGTATTAAAATTTGCCTTAAAATCTGAAATATTTATTCTCCCTTAATCCTTAAATAGAAAGTATAATAAATCAGCATGTGAAAATCAGTTTTGAATTTAGTTTCAATAAAAAGAATCCAATCAAAATTTGAGTAGTGTATCAATCTCGAGTTTAGTTTCAATCAAATAATTAATAATTTAATGAAATAGAGATTTATATGTAAATTTTTTAAAAATAATTAATAACTAAGTTTATGAAAATTGTGAGTTATAAATTGCTCTATGAGCATCATATGAAAAAATTTCCTCATAACGAGTCTTTTTTATTAGTGATATAGATATATATTTGATTTATTCTGATGTGTTATAATAAAATGACTTCAATTAACGTATTTGTAGGAAGTGCATATTTAGAAAGAAAGTCACTGTTTATATATTAAATATAAATTAAATGGTGTATCATCTAGGAAGATTTATTAGATAATTATTAGTCCTATTTATTATATTAAATTAAATAAAAAATGTTGAGAAATTAGATTTGTAGGGTATAAATTGTTCTAAAGATGACACGCCACATAACTTTTTGTGTTATGAGTCTTGTATATTAGTATTATTATATTATAGATAGATTATATATTAATGAAATTGTAGGAAGTGTATATTTATAGATAGAGTGGTAATTCATTATATTAAATATAAATTGAATATTGTATCATTTAAGAAAATTTATTCAATAATTATTAGTCTTGTTCATTATATTAAATTAAATAAAAAAGTTGAGAAATTAAAGTTGTGGGGGTATCAATTGTTCTGAAGATGAAATGTGATCTAACTTTGCATGTTATGAGTCTCGTCAACTATTCATTGTTTAGCCCTCTGAATTATTATAGATAGATATTAGAATATATACACAGACCACTATATGTTTAGTTAAAAGTCAATATTATTGTTTACAATAATATGTGTGGGTCATAAATTATTCTCATTACGATAGTTGGAAAAAAAAAATTTATAGGAGTCTGAAATATTAGTATCATAGATATCTTAAAAGGCAATGCTTAAATATATTTTTATTTTTTTTATAAATATAAGTTGTTTTAGTTTTATTTTTTTCTAATTGTTTTAGTCTTCGATTTCTCTTTCCTCTAAACTATAATTTTGGTCCTTATTGATATTTGATTCTATTAAATTGTGATATTTATAAAGAGAAACATAAGATTTTTAAAAAATATAAGGAATTAAGGATAAAAAATGAAACATCGATCTTATATCCATAAAGACAAAATACATGTCCTAAAACACGTATATGGATTTGAGTTTAGAACAAGAACCAAAAACACAATGGACGAAAAAGACCAAAAACACAATGGAAAAAAGGACCACAAGCCACAAAATTTTCCAAGTGATCAAACCAAACGATCAATATTTATTGTCACCAAAAATATATTTAAAATAATAATTAAATATGATTAGATAATAAATTCATTTTTAAACTTAAACAACTGATATAATTTAATTTAATTTATCTTCATAAAAATACCTTGTATAATATAAATTAACTTTATAACAAAACAAATAAAAACATATTACAAAAACAGTTGTAACCCGAGGTGATTGCTCGATCAAGGAACCCGACACAGGTGGCTACCGTTTAGTCGTGGCTTGCACACAGCCAACCCATGTTAAACAAAATTAATTAACTAACAATTCAAAAAAAAATTTCAATTTCTATTAATGTGGTCAGTCGTGTCGAGATAAATTTCGGGTCAACAAACGATTCACTCTTTTGCAGTATATATATATATATATATCAAAACATAATCAAATACAAATAACTATCTAAAATTAGCTTAACAAACTTTATAAATATTTCATAACATGTTAATTCAGCTCTAATATCTAATAAAAGGACTTTGGACGGAAAAATTAAGTATGAATTTAGACTCATAGACTCACTAATAAAGTTGAAAGTATCCTGATTTAGCTAAGCTTGCTTAAACTTCGTACAAGTGAAAAAAGAAAAAACTTGGAGTTAACTAAAAAATTCAATAGTTATGTCTAATTTTAGTTGTTAAACCCTCAAGTTAACTATTAAACTCTTATGAGTTTAGGTTGTAAATCGATTATTTAACTCGTTTGAAAATTTGAATATGCATAAACTCGAGATAAACTCCCAAATTTACTCTTTTAGTTAGAATTTGGTCTCTTAAGTAAACAAGATATAAGTTCAAAATTAGCATTTGTAAATTGTAATTATATCTTCCAAAATTGAAATTATGGTATATTAACTTAATTCATTTTGATTTTTCATATCTAAAGTCATGATTTGTTATGTTTATTATGATTTTAATTTGTATCTTATATTTTATTACTCGTATTTTCTTCATTGTGATGTTAGTAACTGAATTTTTTTAAGTATCTCTTTACTTTATCATAAATTTGTTTTACTATAATTATATGATATAAATATTTTTTAAATTTACTTTTAAAATAAGTAAGCTTTTACGAACTTTTGAGTCAAGCTTACTATTCAAATTTATCTTGACCCCACAAATTTAAATAAAGTCACGAGTTTGATAATCTTGTATCTAACACCATTGAATTCTTAACGACCTTATTGTCATAGAAAAGTAATTATTATTGTCTAGAAAAAAAATTAGGCTATTAAGTTGATTTCAATTAAAAAAAAAGTTGGCAAATGATTTCAGGCGGATACTCACCTACATTCATTGGTTAATGCCTTCACTATAGTCATCTGTGTGGAAATCCAAGGGCATGCCATGTGTTATAAGTTAAGCTGCCATTAACCATATTTTGTAAATGTGGTTACATGAATTAAAACCTGTTACTAAACACTAGCCTTGTCTCCGTCATTCTCTTCCATTTCCATCATCACTCAACCAATTAGCCCAATTCCTTCGCACCCTCCTTCCTCCTCTGACCTCTCCCGTTCCCAAATTGCTGGAACCCTAAACACAGATCCAAAGTCCACTACGCAATCAATCCCCTTTTCCACCCCGACTCCTATATTTCACTTTCCAAAACCTACAATAAAGCTTGCGCCACACCACAACACAACATATCACATCAAACTCTGTAAAATCCAGTAATCCAACATGATGAAACAAACCCTCTGTTAATCATTAATTGCATACCAACAAAAAACTCAAACTCAAACCCAACACCCCACATAACCCTACCTTTAAAAGTTTTAATTTTTCACGTACCCATTTGCATCTAAACCTTACATAAATTTTTTCCCTTCTAATTTTTTCCCTGATTATCGCCATCAACAACCTCCTTCTCCTTTTCGACCTCGATCTCATGGCCTCCAAGACTTCGCCAAACCTTGGCCTCAATATCACTAAGGCCTTAATTGATGCCCACAACTTCAACATTGCAGCCTCAATGCTTGCCACTTCTAGCATCGTGGAGGAATTCGAGGCCGATAAAGGCAGTGCCGGAATCATAGTGTTCGTCCTTGTTGATGATGTAACATCCCTTGCTGCTTTATGAATTGATTATTGTTCCTACAAACCAACACGGGTCTTTTCAGCATGCTTTGTTCTCATTCACACGCTTTCTAGGAAAACTTCCTAGGAGGTCACCCATCCAAAAATTTCTCCAAATCAAGCACGTTTAATTATGGAGTTCTTTAGTGATGGGCTACCGAAAAGAAGATGCATCTTGTTGGCATAGATAGTACCAATCAATTCATTTAAGTCATCCTTAACTGTATAGTCTCATACCTACACAGTCTCAGGATCCCTCTCATTTGGGTGTGTAATCGGTTCATTCATGTACCCTTCCGCTTAAAGGTCTTGTTAAGAGCCGCTCATTGTCCGTGTCTTCTCGCACTAGCGATCACTCCTGCCCTCGTCACCGGGCGTTACAGACAATGCGTTCATCAATCGACCACCTGCCGTAAGCCTGCAGTTGCTGCTAGTGGACAAGAAGGTCATGGTGCTGAAATTCCATGTGTTGTGTTCGTATTAACTTCTCGAATCGTTGGAATTATGGTGAACCCTCTACAACCAATGTTGGCAATGGAGACCGTGGGCATAGGTAGCTTCACATTCAACATCTCTCTTGTGACCATAGATCCACCTCGATAGTTGGATCTCCTTGTTGTTCATGACTTGCCTTCCTTAACCGACTTCCCTGACTGTTGACGCTGTACCCATCGAGGCGGAGCCATGGCCTCAAACCTAGTATGGCAAATGGTCTTGGCGATCAGTGGGAATAGTCAAGGGGGATCAACTTTGAGGATGGCAGTAGATAGTGGTGATGAAGGATGGTGTTTGTGGAACAATTGGGGTGTGAAACTCAAAGCCATGGTTTGTTCTTTTTTTAAACCTGGATCTAAGGCTTTGGTTGGGGGTTTGAAGTTTGATTATCCAAGTTAGGGTTTGAATTTTGATTATCTAAGTTGGGGTTTGGGTCATAGTAGAGGTGTTGGTGTGAGGAGAGGTTGTCATTGAAGGGAGGGTGCAGTGGAGGTGTGTTAGGAGGGGGAGTAAGGGTGGAAGTGGAAGATTATGCCAGAGACTGGGTTAGTGTTTAGTAATAGGTTTTCAATTCGTGTAACCTCATTTACAAAATGTGGTTAATGACAGCTTAACTTATAACATGTGGCGCACCCATGGACTTCCACATAGATGACTATATGGAAGTCATTGACCGAGGGATGTAGGTGAGTATCTGCTAGTAGTCATGTATGGGTAATGTGTGGATATAAATCCAATAGTACTTGCAATTGTTGCTTTCTCTTACTCGTTCTTTTTCATCATTTAGTGCCGTTCATAATTACAGAAAATGAAAGGACATGAATTAGTGAAGGTTACTTCAAAGCTTACGGACTTGGTGAACGCATTAGTTTTCCATAATGCTGGACGTGAATGGACAGAGCTCATGAACTATTTTTAATTTTGTTAGTTAATAGCTTAATAAGAGTTGAGGTTGGACTTCTCTATATGTTCGGCTCGTTAGCTTGTGACTTGATTCGATATATGTATGTAAATATATTATACTTTCAATATATATACGCATAACGTATTATATATTATAGTTCTGAGTAAATTACATCAATCTCTCTAAAGGTTTAGCATAATTACACTCAACATTTTTATTTTGTAAAAATATCACTAAAGGTCGCATAAGTTCACCAAATTAGAACTTTAAAGGAGAAAGAATGACTTATTGTGTAAGATTCTAAAATTTTAATTTACAAGCCTTTCATTTTCTCTCTTTCTCTTCAAAATCCAAACTCATAAATAGACCTTAAAATTACATTGACCTTCCATATTGATAGTAGTTCGTTAATTTAAAGGCTTGTTTGACACATTATATAAGACTTAATATGATAAGCTAATATAATATGTGTGACTTTATATTCATTGTTTGGTGTGAGTAACATAATATATAAATTTATTCATCAAACCTCCAATGTATGTTAAAACAATTGGTAACTTGATAAGCATAAAGAGGCATAAGATAAGACTATATTAGCTTTTAATCTATAATGTTTATTTTATTTACTTAATTAAATAAGAATAAATAAAATAATAAATAATTTAAATAAGAAATAAAATTAAATAAATAACAATAAATAATATTTAATATAAAAGAAATATATAAAATATATACAAGTGAAATATATAAATCAATAATAATGATATATAAAAGTAATGTTTAATAATAAAATATTTTAATTTTATATTTTTAATAAATTAAAATTTAAATAATTATAACAAAAAGTACTAGAAAAATATTAAATTATGTAAAATAAAGAGTGAATTTTCATAATTATAATTTTTGAAATAATAAATAGTTATAAGATATTGGAACAAATAATAAATAACATTTAATATAAATTAAAATTTTAAAAATCATATTTAAATGATTAATTATCATTTTATTTTCATTAAATATTTATTTATACTTAGGATTATTTGTAAACAAATGATAATATTAAAAATTTAAAATTATATTGAAATAATTTATAATAATAATTATTTTATTTGTATTTGATATTTATGTATAATTAGAATTATTTGTAAACAAATAATAATATAATATAATATAGTATCCTACACAATGTTATATCAAACACTGTATAGTATTAAAATCTTATTAGGTCTTGCACTACTAGAACATTGTGGGATATCGATGGAGGTTACCAATGGATATGGATTCGTCGATAACTACCGATAGGTGTACCAACGGATTGGCGTTTGTTTTATACATAATTTTTCTATCAAAAAAATAGATGACAACCCTTTGGCAGTGCTTGGCGTCATCTTGAGCCAAATGGCATGTACAAATTCTGAGGCATATATCGACGGGTGTACTGACAAAGTGGATATTTATTCCATCCCCATTGGTAATCTGTCAGTATAGGTTAGCGCTCCACATGGTGCGAACATCTACTGGTATATTTTTTGTGTTTTTTCTATTTTTTTAAAAACTAATTGTTCTGATAGGTTTACCAATGCACTAAGTGTAAAAGCTTTTTATACAGTTATCCAATCGTATATTGTCATATCAGCTATAATAGTTAACTTACTCATCCACTACTTAAAAAGTCATAAAAAAATATTTTTATCAGATGACAGTATAAAACTATTTATATCGTCAGTATATAGAAATAAATTCAATCATTTAGATATTTTTTATTTTATAATTTGTAATTATCTCTTCACACTTTTTAACTTTATACTATACAATTATAACTTATATTAAACACTATTTAATTTTATTTATCTTCACATTAAAAACATAAATACAAATAGATTGAATTAATAACAACAACAACAACAAGAACAATAGAATTATTAAGTTAAAGTTTTAGGACTATTTGAATTATTATATATATATATATATATTTGGATTCAATTTTTACAGGCCATTTATGTAAAATCTTTTTACAATGTTATTTAATTATATTTATATACTATTACATTATTAAAAATATTTAATTCATATATTAACTATCTTAACATTAATTAATATATTTAATCATATGCAATTAATTATATCAAAATTTAGCTCTCAAATTTTTGAGCACATGATGAGAACATAATGAAAACATAGAAAAACATAAATCTCTTTCTTACCTTGCACATTATTATTAGGATTTAATTGTTATGCACTGACGGTGTAAATTTTTTTTACATAGTTATCCAATTATATATTACCATATATGTCATGATAGTTGGCTTTTATACCCATTACCTGAAAATTCATTCAAATAAAATATTTTAATTGGATGATAATGTAAAATTATTTTAGACTATCAATGTATCAAAATTAAACTATTATTATTATTATTATTATTATTATTATTATTGCACTCAAAAGAATGAAATAAGTGCCGAGTGATCAGTCATACATTCGTTGTTGTGTCCTCCAATCAATGGCAATCACACCAGGATCCTCCGAGTCTCACACTCACACTCACACTCACACTCCCGCACCAAAAACCACTCCACAGCCAACGCCACCGCCACAGTCGGAGATCCAGTGCGTGAGATGCGACTCATGCGGCTTCACGGAGGAATGCACCCCTGCATACATCTCTCGCCTCCGCCACAGGTACCAGGGTCGATGGCTCTGTGGCCTCTGCATCGAGGCCGTCAAGGACGAGGTTCACAGGTCCCGCAGGCTCATCTCAACAGAAGAAGCACTTGATCGCCACATCACTTTCTGCACCGAGTTCAGAAGATCGTCTTCATCCCCTTCTCTGCACCAAACAGAGCACCCCATCTCTGCTCTCGGCCGCGTCCTTCGCCGGAGCCTTGACTCTCCCCGGCCGCCTCTGCGGACCAATTCAATCGGGTCTCTCCCTCCCGTTGATGGGCTTCGAGCCACCACCTCCACTCTGGTTCGATCAGGGAGTTGCTTCCCTTCTCTTTCTCACTAACTGATTCAGGGAAAAACAGAGGAGCTGAAAACAGAGGTGCTCTGTTTTTCTATCCCCTTTTTTTTTCCCATGTGACTCAGAGACGTTTAAAGGAAGAAGTGGGTTTTGAAACACTGGGAAACTTTTTTTCCAGTGTTGGAAATTTGATGAGGTTAGTCTCAAATTGATAAGATGACTTAACTGCAAGTTGTTATTTTTTTTTTCTGTTGTTCCTTTTCTGTACTACTGTATATAGAACATGTGCTGTAGACTGCTTTCTGAACAGTTAACTACTTCTTTAGTTTTAATTCTGATTTTCATTTTTCATTGTTATCTGCAAAAGACAATTGAAACAGAAGAACGTGCCTAAGCAAAGGAGTTCCTTGTTCCCGTAGTTTCCAGCCTTTTTTTTTTTTTGCCCTGCTTATCCATTGATCCATTTTGGTTCACAGTGCTGCCATGTGTTGTTAAGGAAAGTCTTTTTCGTTTTTGGTTTGGGGTTATCTAAGGAAGTTTTGCTTAAGGAAATTAAGTTACCGCTTACCACTCTTCTAACAATTGAATCGGAACAAAGATTTTGAGGATATTCGTTTTGCCATTTTTGATGGTTGGTGGCTCAAGCACCCCTCCTTAATGAAACAATTTTGAATTTATTTATTATAGCCGTTTGCATAATGAAAGGAGTATGTTTGTAAGGAATTCCCAGTTTCCGCGTGAGCTTAGCTGTTTTTTTTTTAAATCAATTTTCATCACGGCCATTTACCAATTACCATAGATTAATTGATTAGAGGAATTTTTTTTTTTTCTTACGATAGAAAAGGCTAAGGTGTACAGTAGAGGGGCAATTAATTGCTAGCAAGAAGATGACACAGGACGAAGGTGCAAAGGAAATTCCCCCAAAAGTGTGTGATATCAATTTAGAATGTCAAACAGTAAGCTATTTATTAGGAGAGCTACCTTACTGGAAGATTAAAAAAAAAAAGAGAGAGAGTAAATATATATTTTAGTTATTGGAAAAATAATATAATATCAATTTAGTTTCTCAAATTTTATCAAAATAAATTTAGTTCCTGAAAAACTTTTGACCCCAAATGGGTTCGTAAAAATTAAAATGTAATAATATTATTTTAATCTTTTTGGAAGTTATTTGATACCAAATTAGTTTAAAAAATTCATACTTTATCCTAAACGAGAGAGGAAATAAAAATAAACCATGACTTTTAATTCATGAAGTCGAAAACCACTTCAAATTCCTCCCTAAAATTTGCTACATATAGAATTACATATCATCATTTTGTTTTGTTTCCGTGGTACTAATAGACACTTGAGAGACATGGGGATTATCAATTCTATACTATTTGCTTCGAATAGTTCATTTGGTGGTCAACAATTCATTTATCATATTTGTCGTGTTAGTATTGTTGTGCCTTACTATAACTTCACAGCAACTTTTCTTTTTTGACCGATCTTGAGAAGTAGATCAGACAGCGTGGGGAGATTATCGCTTTATTTAGCCTTAAACCTAGGAAGTACTTTCCTTAAAGTTAATTGATTGAATGATACAAAAGCAAAAAGGTGAGAACTCATGGATCGACCGAGTAATTGAAGAGGAGTTTTTCATGTTTAGATTTCTTGGAACAGGTTGCAGAGTGGGAGTTCTTGAGGAGGAAGAAAATTCTTCCTCCACACACCATCCTCCCCATTAGATTGTATTGAGCTCCACTGTTTATACACATTTTACACTTGTTTGGATGGTATACAGTGCATGAGGAGGAAGAGTTTTCCTCCCTAAGGATACAAGAAAGATCCTGGAGGGTGGTGGTACTAAGAATACAGAGAAATATTTGCATGCTTTAGAAGCACTAGTTTAATTAGCTTCATATTTAATAATAAAATAACATTTCAGTTAGAACCTTTTAACTTTCACTTTTAGGTGAGTTTGGATTGTGAATATAATTCAACTTAAAGTATATTGAAGCCATGTATTAAGTGGTTAATTCAACGAAATATTGAGCAAAGATCATAATTCAAAAATGAGATATTGTGTTGTTATTGAAATAAAAACAAAAGACTTAAGATTTGTTTGATTTAGATTTTAGTAAAATTACTTTTGAAATGATTGATGTTAAAACAATTGATTTTGAGATAATTAATTTTAAAATAATTGATTTGTATTTGAAAATGATGTTAAAAAAGTGAGTTCCAAGCAAAATATGTAAGATGTATAAGCAAAAGTTAATATTTTTAGCTTTTACTAGAATCAATTCTTATAAAAGTGATACACTTTTTCTCAAAATAAAAAATTAAACCAAATAATTTCACTTCTTTCCATATCAATTTTTCCCAACTCAACTGGGAAAAATTGCCTAAACAAACAGGCTGTTAGTATATGTGCAAAACAGGAGTAATGGGCTAGTTAGTTCGACAAAGTTGAGGACTAAGTCTTGAGAATTCAATTGTCTAGAATTGTCGAACTAAACACGATTCTCATGCGATGTCGAATTAAGAAATAGAAGAATTCGAATGCAAAAATTTATTCTGACAACGGCAATATGAAGCGTCAAAAGAAAAGTTTGATAACAAGCACCAACCCACATTTTCATGGACATAGAAGTTGATGTCATGCACGTTTGTGGAAAGAAAGAGAACGTGGGTACGTTAGCCGATTGCTAAAAGAAACTTGGAAGTCCACATCGAACCAATAAGAAGATGACACCTTGTAGAAATGGTTATTGAACTAGCTTACAACAAGGAAGGCCACACAGGGAACTTGAGAGTCGCAGGCCGGCCCCCGGGCAAGTGACCAAAAAAAAAAACCACGTTTTTGGTCTTTAAGCCTCAGCATATAATGAGAAATGAGTAACAAGCTATGCTTTATGAGTGAGATTATTTACCTTTAGGATTAGAATTCATTTTCTTTGCTCATTTCAATTTTGTTTTATTATTTGAGTTCCTTTGTTGCTTTTATTTACTTTGTACTTGCATTTACTTTATCTCAATACAATTCTCTATTAACAAAAGCTCTTTGTTGACCAAGTGTCATTAGTCATCATACACTTCACACAAACCCTTCTTTTAAATGAAATAATTCCCTTCCCTGAACTTAAAATCTGGAATTAAAAATGCTGTCACTGACATAAACCTCGAATTGATCGGTAAAACCAAATAGCACTCAAAAAGTCACTATGAAATATAACAACTTGATAGTATTGCTCAGGGTTACATGGCCTAGGCCATTACCTATTCCAAAAATTTGCACCCGAATTGGAAGTAGCAGCCTTTAAGTAAACTAACCTGAAAAATAAGTTGCATCTTTCTCCATGTGTGGACATTGTTTTGGAATAACAAATTTGGCGTATTATGTTCTCACGCTGAGTGCCACGCTGATTAGCACCATTTCTCTCAAATCTTGAAACCAGTAAACTTTTTGACTTACGGAATCCATCATTTCAGGAGTCACCAAAACTCAATTATTCGCATTGTATAAAATGTACTTTACCTAACCCCTCTTAGTTGTGCTTATGAAACCAGGCTGCATCCTATTTGTAGTGCAAGTCTACCCTCAACGAAAATTGGCCAATTTAATCCAATTAGCGTGAACCTTTTCAGAGCATTGCCAATGTCTTCCCCCATTTTCTACTGGTATGCAACTGAACAGGAAATAAACGTGCGATCCATCATGGGGGTTTTTTTTTTACGTGATTTCTGTGGCCCCACGTTGACCACAAGGATCAAATAAAATACAGGGTCATCATCGAGTATCCCCGCAAAAGCAGAAACTTCACCACTGCTCTTGATTGCTTCGGCTCTTATCTTAATGATTGACGTCTAAGGATGTGACTTGCTACGGATGCAACATCAACGTGATTGCTCGAGCTTGTTTCTCCATCATCCCCACTTGAATTGTTCTCCCACTCCTTTACCACTCATCCACTAATCATAGCTACCTCCAGATGAGTTATGACTATTGTGAACACTGAACACTAAGTAGGGTTTGGTAACTGCTTCTGGACAACGGAGACAGAGACGGTAAAAATGGAGATATTATTAAATATTAAATTTTTATCTACGTATCATGTCCCTACTTTTTAAATTCTATCTCTATTGTCTCTGTATTTCCTGTTCCAGGATAGTAAACAAACTCACCCTAATTGCCATAATAATCAAACCTCCAAATGCTTCCAACAAGGTGCTTTGCATGGCATGACATAACCAAGGATAAAGGACTAGACCAAAGATGAACGGAACTAAAAATGAAATAATATTATTAGAGTTATGAACATGGATTTTAACAGCTAGTCAACTCGGCTTAATCTATCAAACAAGTGGGATAAGTTGCTTAAAATGCAACTCACTTAAATTCATGTTTCATTGATCCGACTCCCATAGTCCACGGGATAAATTGGTTGAACTGAATTGACTCATCTAAATTAAGAAAAAGTAATTGTTTGTTTTTAGGCCAGACCAATTGTCTCACATCCAAAAAAAAAAAAAAACCCAAAAAAATAAAGATCTTTTGAATCTCCCCTTTCCTCCCAAGTCACAGCCTGTAGTAGATCCACCCGGGTGAGTTGGATCAACCCGCATTGGCATACGGCTCTAAATAATCTATCCAACCCAAAAAAGACAATAATAATGTACCTGTACTAAATAGTTAATATGTAAAAGGGATTTTCCCGACCTACTCATTTCGTGTAATATAAATAAAACCAGATCTGGATTGTACTGAATTGCGTGCCCTGCTTAGGCTAAAACGTGAAGCAACTACGTATCCTAACATAATCACAGAGCCACATCTGACAAGCATATTCAAAAATCAAACCCTTTTATTGGAAATAAGGTTTTCTGCACCTGTTTTATTGGATATTTGTCTATATCTTATACACTAAAGCTATCAAGTCAAGGTGCCATCCTTATATCATATCTTGCTAAAACAACACTTCGGAGCCCAAGTTAGCCAAACTTCATTTTGGTAGGTGATTTCTTCCTTCTGCCTGAAAATTGCAGTTGAACATCCTGATGTGCAAGGATAGCTTTCTAGCCAAAGTTTATTCCCTGAGCTAATGGCAGTTCACTTCCATAATTAATGGTACTGCCAAGAACAGCAATTGTAATGTCAATACAAACATAGAAAAAGCAGATTCATTTATTATTAACAGAGTTTATAACCAAGGGCCAACGAAACATCTTAAATTGAGCCAAGACTAACCATGTAGAACGCCGCATATATTGCTTCCACGAGTCACTTCCTGCTTCACGACCACCGCCCGTTGCCTTTTCCCCACCAAAGGCACCACCGATCTCAGCTCCATTTGTTGGTATGTTTACATTCACTATACCACAATCGCTACCATGTGGCCTGCAAAGTATTCACACCCATGAACAGCTAAAATATATTAATTGTAAGACTATAAATCACCATAAAAAACTTTTGATGAGTTTTGGATAGTACTTGAGTCCCTAAGCCAAACTCAGTAGCAGAGATCTAGAGGATAGCCAAAAAAAGGTGTCTCTATAAGTACTTACCCGATCCATTTGAATATACCTTCGGGTCTTCGTGTAAAGATTGAACTACTTAATCCTTGAGGTACAGAATTGTTCAAGGCAATTGCTTCCTCTAGAGTCTAAGTAGGAAAATTGCGAGTTTCAATCAAACACCGAAGTCAAGTTGAAACAAGTCCAATAAGGAAAAACAGAGATAATATGATACCTGAAATTTCATAACATATAGAACCGGACCAAACAGTTCTTCTTTAACTATAGGAGCATCTGAAGAAATCTCGACAATTGTTGGTTGTACAAAATTTCCTTCTGACTCTATTATCGATCCCCCTGTTAAGATCTTCCCTCCCTGATAATCAGAGTATGTAGTAAACCATCTCCACACAGAATAAAAGCACCAATCATATTTGAGCAAATGGAAGGAAGATTGCCATATAGTACTGAGTGAAATTACAGATTAGTCAACACCTACAATATATGACTTAACTAGAAGAGCATGACATGGTACGTACCAGAGATTTTATGGCTGAAATACCTTTCTGAAAGTTGTCCACCGAAGAATGAGTATGCAAGGGCCCAACTAGAGTGCCTTTCGCGAGGGGGTCCCCAACTTTAACTTGTTTGTAGACTCCAATAAGTTGATCTAGCACATCTTTGTAAATAGTCTCGTGCAGAAACTGCAGCACAAGTGAAATGCAGCTAAGTTAAAGAATAAATATGCTCTAAAAAGATACATATAACTGCATCAGCAGTATGAAAGTTTAAATTTTAAAGTGGTTTAAATACCAGTCTACGACATGATGTGCAACGCTGACCAGCAGTACCTACAGCTGCAAACAAAATAGAGCGCACAGCCAGTTTGATGTCAGCGTCGTCCATGACTATAATTGCATTGTTACCACTTAACTCAAGCAAGCATTTGCCAAATCGTTCATGAACTGATGTCTGGACCATCAAGCCAACCTATAGTAGGGAATGGATCACTATCAATTCAACAGAATATATTGTAATATTTAAAATATGTGTTTTAAACAGGTGACAGGAGAAAAATATTTGATTACACAGGGCTTGACATATGGAGGTCACATTTTAGGGTATTATATATCAAATATCTTTATAAACATTTACCATAATAAGACACACAACCACTACTATAGGCAACTAAACAAAGCATCATCAAGGTGAAACCTAAATATTTTAACATAGGGCAGAGATTTATGCATATCGATCAATTAGTTTAACTATGTAAAACATTATATCCAACGACCAAGTACACAAAAGAAAGTACCTTTGTACTTCCAGTAAATGAAACCAAGGGAATGCGTGTGTCTTTTGCTATTGCCTGACCAATTTCAGCACCTCCACAGAAAGAGGTGAATATTGCACCAGGCAATTTGTTCCTCTCAAGAACTTCAGCAACTAGCTTTGTCACAGCAATAGTTATCAATGGAGTTGTTGGAGCGCCCTTCCTTGAATGCACGTGGTAATCAGAATAATTCGTATTGAAAAGATAATAACTTCCATTGAAAACTTCATATATTCCAGAGGAAGAAAATGACAAAGTATCACATATATATTTAAAACACATTTGCATACAGGTCATCTACGTCATCAGCACCATCAATAAAGATAATTTAATCATCTGAATATCCTTCTGACCGATATTCTTTCATGGCAGCGTAATATGATAAAAACTGCAAAAAGTCATTTTACTTGCTGATTATGCTAATTATTGTGTGCCAGTGGACAAGCATGGTTGTGTATGTTATGCAAAGGTAAATTGGAGGGGTGTGGGAATAGAGGTCAATGAAGCACCACAGAGGCAAGCATGCATATGCGATGATTATGTACATAAATCAGAATTCAAGGATGCCACAATAAACAAATTGGGTTAAAGATATATTCACTTAAATAAATTGCCCTGAATTAACAGGATTTGTAGCTGCAGTAAAGCTCAAAGGGTTGTTCTTATCCATCTCAGGGGAGATACCCATTTTCCTAAATAATCAAATAACTGAAGCTAATAAAATATTCAAAGTACAAACTAATGCATCAAGAATAAGTATTGGTCATACAGAATTAAGAATTTAATTGTCATCAAAGTCAAATGAAATGATTAGGCAATACAAGACTAAGAAAATTGATTTGAAGTCTACACATATACCATTAGTCCAACCAATTTGTAAATGAAAATAAAGTAAACAACTTGTACAGGTCATGAAATATTAACAAAAACTATCATGATATGCCTTACATATGATCAGCTGATTAATCTCGATAAGCATCTTAAGATAGATATGTGGACTTACCACACAACAGTGTTACCACAGACTAGTGCAATGCAAGCATTCCATCCTGAGGCACAAAGGAAATGAAAATTTTTTAACTACAACAAAAGCACCAGAAAATTTTCAGGGCATAGAGTACATCTTATGATGAAGAATGCAGTCAACCCAAAGATCGAAAAACTTCGAGACAACTGACTCTACATATATGTCAGCATGCATCCATTTATTCAAGGATAAATTACACTAACTTTCTTGAGATTAAGCGAAACTACACTGTACACCCCTTGATTTACAGAACTATACATATACACCCAACAACTTTTGTTTTTTAATGGTATGCAGCAACAAATATCCCTGAGCACCCCTGTAACATCGTTTAAGCTCAAGGGAGGTCAGTATAATTCTCCCTCTATTTAAAGTGGGGATTATAATGACACCAGTGGTATATTAAACTGACAGAGATTGAAAGTTCCAATCCCCATCGACCCCTCGTGTATTATTTTAAAATTATATTACACGAAATGAAGCAACAAGTAGCAGCAAGCTAAAATGTATGGAAGAAAGACCGATATTATAAACTGAACCAAATCTGGTCATGAGTAGGATAAAGTACAAGCTTAAAGAATTCAGGACAATGTGAAACTATAGCTGAAAGATAGTTCATATACAAGTTGATTACAAATCAAGATGACTCCTTGATAACTGTATCAGGCTTATAGGTGAGGTTTAGGATACAAGCCTAAAATTAGATGAGCAGATGATAGTGAATACATCAGCATTCTCAAACTAATTATATGTAATGTGCTACTGATACTAAGGTCCCAGGGAATTTATTACTATGTGAATTGACACAAGCAGAGGAAAAGCATACCTAAAACGGCGCATGGAAAGTTGAAAGCAGTTATGACACCAACAACTCCTAGTGGGTTCCACACCTGTGGTGTAACAACAGTTAATGATTTTACCTCCCATTATAAAATGATATAGAAGTCAGCAAACAATTGTGGTTTAAATATCGCACCTCAAACATCATATGATCTGGACCTGTAAAGAGAAAGTAGAAGAAAAGAATAACTTAAAAGTGGAACAAATTGGAGGAAAATTGGTATCAAAACACAAGCCTACCTCTAACTGCAAACTATGTATGAAGTACAATAAAAATATCTAACCCAAAGGATTATAACAGAAAACTCAGCAATTAATATAAACAAAGAAGCTTACGTTCCGATGGTATAATTGATCCATTCAATTGTCGGCTTAGCCCAACAGCGTAATCACACATGTCAATAATTTCCTGCAATAGATAGCATGAAAGAATACAAATTTTATCATATATAAATGCTAGGCTCAAATAATAAATATTTCACATAATGGGTTTCTCTTTTACATAGCATCTATGATTTATTAGTTCTGTGCGTAATTCATAAAAAACACTAGAGAGTGTAGTTAGCCTGTATACACACCAAACATTAATGGGATGGCCCTGAATAGAGGATGATGTAACCTTGAAACTTGAAAGTGTCCAATCGTAAGAGGACAGATATTGGACACAGGCCAAAATGATGCCATAACTATCGAGCAATTCCAAATTACAAGCAATTTACACAGAAATTGAAACAAAGTATCATATTTTGAACATAAAATTGTCTGCCAGAACAGAAGCCTTCAATTAAGTGATCAAGGCTGATACATATGTGGTTGATAAAAGAGAAAATGAAGTTAGACATTTGCAATTGCTCTGGAAATGCCCACACAGAAAAATATAAAAAATAATTGTTTGACAAACATCAAAGTATCAAACCATTTTACACTTCCAAGAATATTTGCAATGTTAATCACAAGATTTAGCTATAGGGCATGGGGTGCCCTTGAAGACAGTACAATTTCTAATTTAGAAACAGCTGGGTCTTCACTATCTTGATTAAGATGGCACTACAGACGTGTTATTATAGGCATTCCAACCTCATCCTAAGTTCGCACTACAATTTGGATGCCATTGAAGACACCGCAATTTCTAATTTAGAAACAGCTAAGTCTTCACTATCTTGATGAAGTTGGCACTATAGAAGGGTTATTATAGGTGTTCCAACCTCCTAAGTTCCCACTATGATTTAAGTGTCCTTGAAGACATTACAATTTCTAATTTAGAAACAGTTAATTCTCCACTATTTTGATTAAGTTGGCACTATAGAAGAGTTATTATAGGCGTTTCAACCACCTCCACCTCCATTGTCAAACCTGACAATATCTTACAACATACTGCAGAGTAAAGAGATTAATGATACCTGAACCTCCCCAATTCCTTCTGGAAGAATTTTTCCCATCTCGAGCGACACCAATCTACCCAAATGGTCCAGTTTGGCCCTTAATGCTTCACCAATCTGTCTCACAATCTCACCTCTCTTCGGTGCTGGAACCTGCAAGATTACAAGTGCATCCTCATTTAGTTTCCCGGAGTACGTAAATGCAGTACTCTTTACTCTAATTCTTCCATGTGACAAAAATATAACCATATAACTTAAATTAAACTTGCCAAGAAAAAATAAAGCACTCACGGCCATCCATATCTTAGCTGCTTCAGTGCAAGCGTGCAACCCCTCCTCATAATCTTGCATAGTTGCTTCAGTCACTTGAGCAATAGCCTAATTTCAAATACAATTACACAGTAAATTAAATACAAAATCGATGAAAGCCAAAAATCCTGAAAGACTTGATACCCATATTAATCCTCAAAAGTATATCGGGTTTGAAAGTCCCCAATTGGTCCCCGCAATTCCAAAAGTGGGACAAATTAGTCCCTCCAGATTTGAACTGCGAAAGACCAGTGGAGGACTTTCAAATCTTGAGGACTAATTTGTCCTCGATATACTTCTGAGGGACCAATATGGTGATTTACTCTCCCAGAAACTAACAATAATTTTGCAATCAAACTCGAACTCGTCCAACTTTCAGCTCTCAGATTCGGAAATAATTATAACAATAACAACCCTTTCCCTTCCCCTCTCATATCCAAATTACGAATAACTGCTTTCCCGTTGAGTATGTACATTAAAGTTGCCGTCAACCATTTATCATGCATGTAAAGAATTCCAAAACCAATTTTCCTTTTTTTTTAAAAAAAAAGAAATATATATTCTTATTTTTGGTGGTGAGAAGGCGGAACCTGATTGTTAGAAGGGTTGACAGAAGTGATTGATGAACCGTTGGCCTTCCATTGGCCATTAATGTAACATCCAATATTATTACCGGAACTCAAGCCGATCTCCTTCAGAAACCCCAATCCTTTGGCATCGGAACCCATTTGATTTCAAGGAACCTACTGTGCTGCAACTAAGTGGGTAGAGCACCAGAAGAAGATTTCACAATTAATGAATGTAATGGGGTGCTTGATGATGATTGACTTACATATATGGGCTTCACAAAGTCGGTAAGTGTGCAGTGTATAACCGCTCGTCACAGTCACGGGCAGATATATATATATGGAAAGTGATGGGATAAAGCGAAGGTTTTGGACCCAGACAAGGAAAGATAAGGTTAGGGATTTGAGCGATATGCTTACTAAGAGAGATAATATGTGTGGAGAAAAGGTTCCTGTCGTAGAGTTGTATAAGTTACGTTAATTCCTAAAATTAAAAAAATATGAAATTTTTAAAAATTATTCAATTTATTTTTTTTATAATTCAAGTTAATCTTAAAAATTAATAGTATAAGAATAAATTTGAGTTATTTTTTAAAATTTTAAAGATTAAAGTAATATATTTTTTAAATTTTAAAAACTAAAATTAATTATACATAAAATTTTAAAAATTAAAATGAATCTTTACTTAATATATCTATTTTATATCATTTAAAATCAATTTTTTTTTAATACTTCAAATTGGGTTATTGAGAAAATGAAAACAACTTTCGTATGAAAGGGTGGCCTATTCTGTTACACTTTACTCTCCATCTTTCTATTTGATTTTATCATTAGTCACTTTCTTTTATAATCTACAAAGAATTTAATTTATATACACTAATAATATAAAATTATTTTATACTATCATTCAATCAAATTAATTTATTTATTTAAAATTTCATATAATAAATAAAAGATTTAATTATTTTTATTAATATGACAATATATAATTAAATAATAATATAAAAAAAATTACACTTTCATCGTATACAAATTAAACTCATCTACAAAACACATCCAATAGCCTAAATTACCAGACAAAGCCACATTCGGTACGCAGTTGCGTTACGTGGGTTGTCACGGAACGATTACGTTATTGGGTTATCTTCTGTCGTGGCCACCTTGAGGGCTGATTCATCGAAAGATTGCACAATTTTAACAAGTTTTATAATTACACGTACTTACAATGAAATTAAATCAATCAATCAATATCAATATATCTTTAACAAAGATGATAAAACGCATTTTTGGCATAAATGTCTGCTTCAATCTCTAAAATTAAACAGCTTAGAATTTTAAAAATTAAGGGATTTTTCATATATCTCACAAAATTTAAAGATATTAATACTTTTTAATTATTTATAACTAAAAATAAGTCAAATACTCAACTAACCCGAGTTATTAATATCTATGTTATCAATAATTAAACTGCAACGGTTATACATGAAAAGGTATTAATATGCAAAGGAAAATCCAAATATAATCCTTTAGATTATAAAATATAAATCATAGCCACAAGGTGTAGGGTGATAGCAGCTCACATTGTCTCTTAACCATCTGGTCGAGTGTTCAATTCTCATTCATGAAAATAGAGCGCATTTCATAGCCAGTCATTCGACGAGGGGATTAGTCACTGTTACTAGTAGTGGATATCCTGATTTCAATTAATAAATAAATATATATATCACATTGGCTGCTCACCCCATTTTCGTTAATGTGTGTAGTTATGTTTTTCCTATTGTGTTACGTTGATTGGCAAAACAAAAGCTAGTATCATATTTCGTTTTTATTAATTAAAAGCATAAGTATAATATAAATTTTATATTGGGATAATATTATTAATATATATTAGGTATTTGTTAACAATTTAAATTTATTGTCCTGTCATGCTATATTTGAAACATAGAATGATAGTCTATCAATAATGTTGAGATAAAGAGAAAAAGAGAGGAAAAACATATGTGAATACATGTATTTCAACTACACAATGACAAATGGTTGATATAAACTCTGACTAATAAATATAAAATATCTATACACATATAAGAATACTCTACTTTCCTAAATACATAATTGATATCTTAATTATAATATTTACAAATTCTAACAAATAACATCTTACTTGAAGTGACACATTAGTGAAAAACGGCAAAAAAAATTAACAAAAATGAAATAAAAAACAATATGACTCATTTTTTATAATTACACATATTCAAATGGTAATTTCTAAATTTTAACAATAAAAATCAATTATGCATGTAAATATTTGCTCTGCACTTTTTATTATAAATCTATCTAAATATAAATTATTAAAATTGTATTATCAAATATTTTTTAATTTGCTATGATTAAGTTTATAGTTCAATGATTATGATGATCTCTTATACTTTTAAATGAATATTTAAATATTTGACTTCCACATCTCTGAACCCCTTTACAAAAAAATTCATAATCTTAATGCTTCAAAAAAGAAATCCGCTTAATTTTGGTTGGATTCATTCTTTTGGATGTCTTTTGCTTTTGGAGTAAATATCTTATTTAATCTCTCAAAATTTTTATTTTGGACTATTTTATTTTTTAAAATAAGAAATTAATTTTGTGGTTCCTCAAAATTAAAGATGATAGACATATTAGTCCCTCTATTAATTTTACATTAGTGAACTTATACATATGACACAAGACAATGATGACATGTCATTAAAATATTAGAGATAAGTTAAATAAAACTATTTTGAAACATATTACACTTATTTGGATGTCTAAAATTATACAAAATAAATTATTTTATGACTTATAATTGAGATTTAAATGACTCATTTTATAAATTTTAACCACCAAAATAAATCATTTTAAACTCTATTTCACTTCAAATGACATATATATCACTTAATATCATATTAACAGGTCAATGTATAATTTTATTAATATTTAAAGAATCATATATATATATATATATAAGGATTAATATATTCTATTATTAAAATTTTGAAGAATCATAGATTTAATTTTAATTTTTAAAAGATTAAACAGTGTTATAAATTTTTTTTAAAAGATTGTATAAATTATTTACTCTTGCTTTTTCAAACTTCAGTGGATGGATAAGGGCCACTTTTTCACATACACGTGTTTACACGTTCACGAGAGAAGATAGAGCAAGATTGACCAAAAATCTCGGGAAAAAAATATATCAAGTTACGAAGGACAATAGGGATAAGCTGGGCTGTTTTTATTTTATTTAACATTTATTTTTTAAACCATCACGATATCCCACACTGCGATTCATATCACATCATGTCATAGACACGAAAAAAAGAAACAAAGAAAACAAAAGATCGACCGAAAAAGTGTAAAATCGCATCCATATGGTTGAAATTGGGTCAATTTATTAAAAAATTAATTTTTATATTATTAATTAATTATATATTATCATACAGTTTTAGAGAAGGATATGATTTAAATAGACGATAATATAAAATTTTTACACTATAAAGAGTCCATTTTATTACTCAAAGAATTTCTAAAAGAGTGAAAAAAATGGGCTTGAATAATAGAGATGGCCCATCACTTACGACCCATTTCCTCAAAATAGTGAGGACCCAAATTTTAAACTATTAAGAAAACTCTAAATTTTCACTTTAGTTCTTGAATTTATAATAAGGAATAAATTAATTCTTTAAATTTAGAAAATCTTATATTAACCTCTCAAATTTTATAAATAGGGAGAAATAATAAGTCACTTCATCAAATTATTGTTTGAATTGTTAATAGAAATGCCAACATGATATGTTAATTTGCTTATATATTGTTAATTTTCACGGTGGTTTCTAATTCCTAAGTTGCCTCACTTCTCTATCTCGCATAGAACAAATGACAACTTAAAGTCAAAATATTTTTTCTGAGTAGAGAGCTATGGTGAAAGAAAAGATGAAGAAAAATGTTTAAATGACTTCATTTATAGGAGTGCGACAAATTATGACCTACTATGAAAATTAATAGTATATGTAAATAAGTTAACGGTATAACAAGTAAATTAATAGAACACAACTCAGATAATGATTTTACAGAAGGACTAAGTTGAGAGACTAGTATGATATTTTTCCAATTTGAGAAATTAATTTGTCTCTTACTGTAAATCTAAGGGACTAAGTTAAGTTTTTAGTGGAAAAAAACTATTAGTTATGCATAAAAAAAACTATCAAGCATAACAGCCACTCTCCATTTCTTTATCATGCTCGTTCTCCTCTTTTTTTGCCTATTCCCATTCTTTTTTTTCTTTCTTTTTTGGTCAAAGATAGGTAATTTTATTTCACAAAATAGAATAATAATTGGTCCTAAAAGGACAACAGCTTATATGAAGTGGGATAACCCAAAATTGATAGAAAAGACACAAGGAAATAACTCTTAAGAGATATAGGAAATAATATTATTGGTTTGTTTAAATTCATCATCTGGAGCTCTACTGATGTCAGAGATTAATTGGGGATCTGTCACTTCCCCTAAAAAATCCTTTCATTTCTAAGTAGTCACAATCTATAGATGTTAAAAGCAATAAGACTCTGAGAGAGAGAATTATTGGGGTTCTGGTTAAAACATTCCACCAACTCCATCCACCACTCCCAAAAAGGTTAAGAGGTCTTGAACCTTCCTCTTATTTGTTGCCTCAAAATTACCCCAAACTTGTTTAGAGAAGGAACATAACACAAAGCAATGCATCACTGTTTCATCCTCTTCTATGCACCATGGGCATTCATCTTCAATACTTGGAATACATTTCTTCAAATTACTTCTCACTGGAATGCCATTATGCACTAGCTTCAATAGTAAAACTCGAACCTTAGGTGGGGCTTTGATACATAATATGTATTTCCACAGTTCCTTCTACGAGTAATAGCTTAGAAGAGCTTTAACTGCTGGGTGGAAGAAGAAGGTGATTGTGTACCCTGATTTCATAGAGTAAGTCTCATTTCTTTCCTTTCTCTAGATCAATTTGTCTTCTTCATGTGTGGGCTTGATTTTCAATATGGTCAGCTACTGTGGCTTCAAAGCTTTCTCTGACCAATGCTTTGTTCCACTCCCTTTCTTGATTTATCAATTGATGCACTAATTGTATATGTCTTCATTCCTCCAGGATTAAGGTGGTAATTGAAATGGGCATGATTCGAAAACCCATGGATCTGCCTAAACATCGATTTTGTTTCTAGTACGTAGTTTTCACGCCACTCTTTTCTCAATCACCTTCCTTCCTTCAAGTAGATTCTCCATGCCCAAGAGGGATCCTAGCTAGTCTCAAAACAGTGAACCATATTTGAAATATTTATTTTTGAAGATCTTGTGAAACAAGAAGTTTTCCTTGGTAAGAAGCCTCCAATACTGTTTTCCTAGCATTGCCAAGTTGAAAGCTTTAAGATCTTTAAACCCTAACCCTCCTTTTGATCGTCTTTGCACATTTTATTCCAATTTATCCATGCCATTTTCCTTTCATCTTGCTTCTGACCCCACCATAATCTTATTAGAATATGATAGATATCATTAAGAAAGGTTTCGTGCAACTTAAAGCAGCTCAAGGACTAAATTGGATTGGCTGTACCCACAGCTTTGATAAGCACTTCTCTTCTACTAATTGAGAGTAAGGATCTCTTCCACTAGTACAATTTCTTTTGTACCTTCTCCTAGATCATACTAAATGTTTCTTTTTTGGACCTCTAAACAATGGCTGGGAGACCCAAATATTTATCCTGTGCACTGATGTGTAGAGCCTATAGTATTTATGCTAGTTGAGTTCTAAGTTGACTAGGAGTGTTATTAAAGAAAACTAAAGATTTACTCAAATTTACAACCTACCCACTTATTTCACTTTAAGTCTTCAGAACCTCCAAAATATTTTGACAATGTTGCATGGATGCTTTACTAAATAGGATTGAGTCATCTGCAAAAAATAGGTGGCTAATAGGTGTAGGTAAAAAAGCACACGAAAAGAGGGGTTGAATTATGCTTCACTTCTCTTTTGTCTTTTTAACAATCTAAAAACTCAAATAAAATATTATCAAGCTTTAAGCTTGAAGTGCAGTGGAAACAACATTAAAGGTTTCAGAAAGTAATTTTCTGATATACAGAGTCAGTAATGGAACAACTAAAAAGATAGACTTTAAGCAGAAATAAACAAATAACCACAGAACATCAAATATAAATGAGATAAGGGGGAAGAAGATACTACACGGATAATTTTATACTAGTTCAGCTAACTTACCTACATCCAGTTCTCAACCGCCATTGAGTTCACTAAAACCTTTCTCAACCCGAGAAAGAAACCAGATATTCTTTACAATAGCCTTCTCAAGCTCTAACCTGTGATTAGTAGACAACCTCTACTGTCACAAACCTAGTAGTTATTCGCCAGCTTCTCCAAGCTAAACAATGACCAGTAGACAACCCTTACTATCACTAATCAAGTAGTTATTCACCAGTCTTTCTAAGCTAAACCGAGTAGTCTTTCTAAACTGTGACCAGTAAAATACCATTACTGCCACATTGCAGGTAGCCTTTGACTAGCCTCTCTAAGCTAACTCAAATCGATCATTATTGGATCGAGGTCATAGATGTTTGTGTTTGGGTTTGCAACTCAAACTAACCTACACTAAAGTTTCCTTAAGATTTACAATAATGACTTGGGATAACTTGAATGACTTCTTTCTAGATATTTTTCCTTGGAAGAATGTATATAAACAATGAAGGAACATAGAAAGAAGATTTTTACAAACAAGAAAATTGATTACAAGATGTAATGAGCTTTACAAGAAGATGAAGAGAAATTTCCACAGAGTTTTTGAACTTGTGAAACGTCAATATACTTTTCTTTGAAAGCACAACATCTCTATTTATAGATGGTCTTCACTTATGGTTGTTGTCATTGATCAGTTCTCCAAGTGGCACATGTTGATCATCTATTTGTGTCTTAGAAATGCATTCTAGAAGAGTAGCCTATTTGTTTGTCAGAGCTGTTGTAAAAGCCATTGTAAAGAAGTTTCTGATATCCTTTCAGAAACTACTTTTACTTTCTAAATATGGTTTCTAAACTTCTTCCACCTAGAAGCTGGGCAGTTGACCAAGTTGGCAGAAGAGATAACATGCTAGTCTATCACTTGGTTTGACTTTTAAATTTGAATTTCAAATTTCCCTCGTTTTCTTGTAGAGCGTGTTGTTTTACTGTTAAGTAAGCTTTCTGATGTGCGGTATCAGTTCCTTAGTGAATCTTCGCTCTTTTAGTCTTCAATCAAAGCTTGTTGATGATAAAAACATTGCGAACATGATGATTAAAGGTTGTAGAATACATTGGCTTCAGAGTCTAATTGATATCTTCATTTGAAGCATACTTTTGAAGTCCTAAGTCTTGGTTTCTTGTACTTGTTATTTTTCTTCAATCCTTAGGCATGCATATGCTTAATTTACGATATAATCATCACTTCCATTTAGTTCTCATCTCTTAATATGAGATAAATCATGTTTGCACATATAAAGTGTAATTATTCTCGCTTAATCTTTTGTGCACTATTCATTGCTTGGTTTATGGTCCGATACTTATATGAGGTGTGGCGGTTTTTAGTGCGCCTTTACGACTAAAATGTATTGAGATTTACTGTGAGTACGATGGATTTTGGGTGCGCCTTCACGACTTAAATGTACTGAGATTTACTATGAGTACGGCGACTTTTGGGCTCGCCCTCACGACTCAAATGTATTGAGATTTATGTTGAGTATGGCGTCTTTTGGGTGTGCCTTCGCAACTCAAATGTACTGAGATTTATTGTGAGTATTGTACGACCAAGATTTTGTGTATGAACATCTGTGGAGGCATGATATGAGAAAACAAATATTATATTAAAATGAGCAGAGGGATTACACTTGTAACTTTCTTGCCACCGAAGTGTTCGGCTTATATTCGATCATGCCTCGTTAAAACCTTTGTTGGTAAAATCCTGTGGGATGAAACCCAGCAAAGGAAAAAGAGTGCACCCATCGAGTATGATTTGAGGCGTCTGTCTACTAGCTATAATATCTCCTTAGCGACAGGGCATTCCATGTCTGTGGGAAGTCATGTCCTGAGAGTTCGGCGATTTTGTAAGCTCCTCGGCCGATGTCTTGAGTGATTCGAAATGGTCCTTTCCAATTCGGAGCTAACTTCCCTTCTCCTGGGGGTTTTCTTTGCTGTTCGAGTTTGCATAGGACCAGATTTCCGTCTTGAAAAGCTCTTGGGTCGAGTTTCTTATTGTAGACTCGGGCTACCCTTTGTTTGGTTGCTTATTCTTTAATGTGGGCTAGCTCCTGGTCTTTTTCGAAAAGGTCTAATTCTGCTCTTTGTTTTTCTTCGTCTGTTGTATCTGCAAATGCCGGGTCGATGGGCATTAGGTTGGACGACCTCTACTGGGAGCATGGCTTCGCTGCTGAAGACGAGTCTATATGGTGTATCTTGTGTTGAGGATTGAGTAGTTGTATGATACCCCCAGAGGATCTCGGGGCAATCTTCAGCCTAGAGACCCTTAGCTTTGTTGACCTTTTTCTTCAAGGTTGTGAGGATATCTTCGTTAGCAGCTTCTGCTAGGCCGTTGGTCTAAGGATGTTCTACAGAGACAAAGATGTGTTTGATTTGAAAATTATCACAGAGTTCTTTCAGTGTTTGATCTGTGAATTGTGTGCTATTATCAGTGATTAGTACTTTAGGAAGTCCGAACCTGCATATGATTCTCTGCCAGATCAATTTCCTGACTTTCTCTACAATAATTGTTGACAGAGATTCTGCTTCGATCCACTTGGTGAAATAGTCTATGGCTACTACCAAATATTTGAGCTGTCTTGGTGCAAAGGGAAAAGAGCTAAGGAGGTCAATTCCCTACTTATGAAAGGGCCAAATGGCTTTAGAGAAGTGTAATGGTTCTGGGTACTTCTAGAAGACTTCGGAGAATCTTTGGCATTTGTCACATCTCCTCACGAAGTCTGTGCAGTTAGTTTTCATGGTGATCTAGGAATATTCTGCTTGGAGTATTTTTGCAGCTAGGGCTCGGCCTTCAATGTGATTTTCCCAGACCCCTTCATATACTTCGATCATGACGTTGTTGACTTCATGAGGGTCGAGGCACCTTAGGAAGGGGAGTGAGTATCCCTTTCTGAACAATAATCCTTTGGAAAGGGTATAGTAGCTTGCCTGTCTTCTGAATTTCTTCTCGCCTGGCGTTGAGCTCAAAATTTCTCCAGAAGTCAGGTAGTTAAGGAGTGGAGTTTGCCAGGCTAGGCCTCTTACTTATGTGTTGTAGCTTTTAGATTGAAGGTAGCTCGATTTCTAGAGCTTTATTTGGATAACAGATTTATTGTTCTGTGGCTTGCTGGTTCTAGCGAGTTTGGAGAGGATGTTAGCTCTAGTGTTGTGCTCTCTGGGTATATGCGTCACTTCGTATGAGTTGAAGTGTTGCTTCAAGTTCTTTACTAGTGTTAGAAATTTTTCCAGGAGAGGATCTCTGGCTGTGAAAGTGCTGGTGACTTGGCCGACAACTTGTTGTGAATCAGCTTTGATGATGAGTCTTTGAGCTTTGACTTCTTATGCGAGCTTGAGGCCAGCTATGACTGCATCATACTTTGCTTGGTTGTTGCTAACATGGAACTAAAATTGGAGAGATTGTTTGATTAAGATCCCTTCGTCATTTTCAAAAGTGATTCCTGCTTTGCTTCCCTTCTCGTTAAATGCTCCATCCACATGTAGTATCCAGAAGCCGAGTTCATGTTTGGGGATGAGGGCGAGCTCAGCAAGGAAATCGGCCAAGACTTGAGCCTTAATTGGCCCTTTAGGCTGTGCTTTGAGAGTTCAATTGACTATGAGATCATTCTTCCCTCCAGTTCTAGTTTGATCAGAATTTGTCTAATGGGTTGTTTGGTTTGGACGATGATGTGATGGCTTCGGAAGTATGGTCTTAGCTTCCTTGCAGATACCACCACAGCAGAGGGTAGTTTTTCAATCTTCTGATATCTCTGCTCAGCCCTTGGAGCATTTTGCTCACGAAATAAATAGGTTGTTGTTCTCTATCTCGCTCGGTTACCAGGACCAAGCTTACTGTATGTTCAGTTACCGATAGATACAAGAAGAGGGTCTTCTCTTGGCAGGGTTTGGTAAGGATGGGTGGTGTAGAGAGGAATACTTTGAGTTCGGTGAAGGCTTTTTCGCAATCTTCGGACCACTCGAATGACATCTACTTCTTTAGTCTGCCCTTTCTGCCGATCTTGACAAGAAATGAGATAGGGCTGCTAGTCGACCTGTGAGTTGTTGTACTTCCTTGACTGAGCTTGGGCTTCTCATTTCCAATATTGTTCGACATTTGTCAGGGTTGGCCTCTATTCCTTAGTATGTGAGCATGAATCTGAGGAATTTTCCTCCATGAACTCCGAATGCACATTTTTTTGGGTTCAATCTCATGTTATATCTTCTCAATTGTCTAAATATTTCTCCCAGGTCATGAATGTGATTTCTAGTTGTAGGGGTTTTTACCACCATGTCGTCGACGTACACCTCGACATTTTTGCCGATCTGTTTTTTGAAGACTTTGTTCATGAGTCTCTGGTATGTGGCTCCTGTATTTTTCAGACCGAAAGGCATGACTCAGTAGCAAAAGTTCGCATCTATGGTGAGGAATGTGGTTTTATCTTCATCATGTGGTTGCATTCTGATTTGATTGTAACCAGAGCATGCATCCATGAAGCTTAGGTACTGGTAGCCAGATGCGTTGTCCACGAGCTTGTCGACGCTGGGTAATGGGTAAGAATCTTTTGGGCAGGTCTTGTTGAGGTCGGTGAAGTCTATGCACATGCACTACTTTCCAGATGCTTTTTTGATCATCGCCACATTTACAAGCCACGTGGTATATCTAATCTCCTTGATGAAGTTGGCCTTGAGGAGTTTCTTAGTTTCTTCTAGAGCTGCTCTCTGACACTCAGCTCTAAGAGTTCTCTTCTTCTATGCTATTGGCCGAGCTTTCGGGTCGACCATGAGCTTGTGGCTGATTACATCTGGGCTTATTCCTAGCATATCAGCTGGAGTTTAGGTGAAGAGATTGGAATTTTCTAGGAGTAAGGCCGTGAGTTTAGCTGATAAACTCAGGGGGAGATTGGCACTAATGAATGTCACTTCACTGGGTTCATCCCCAATCTGGACTGGTTGCAAGTCATCTGCTGGTTGAGGACAATTCTAGATCTCTCCTCTAGGGTGGAGTTCAGAGATTAGGGGGTTTGGTTAGTGTGAAAAACACTGTGTACCTGTTCAGTTTTGGACTCTTCAGCAGACTTTTTCTTCAGGCATTCATTGTAGCATGTTCTTGCTTCTTTTTGGTCGGCATGGACTACTCCGACCTTGCATTTGGAAACTAGGAACTTCACGGATAGATGGGGTATTGAGACTTCGACTCATAGGGCATTGAGTGATGGCCGCCCCAGGATTATGTGGTAGGGATTGTTGGCATCTTTGAGAAAGCATTAGAGGTTGACAGTCTTGGTTAGTAGTTCTATACCGAACGTGGTCCTCAGCCACACATAGCCAAGTACTTTTACTCTGTTTCCCATGAATCCGACCAACTTACTATTGTATGGGAGAAGTGAGCTTTCAGAGAGTTGCATACGTTTGAAGGTGGAATAGAAAAGGATTTCAGCTGAACCCCCTTGATCCACCAGGACTTTCCTAACCAAAAAATTGCCGATAATGATGGAAATTACAATAGGATCATGCAAATTTTCATCGATTCCTTTATAATCAGAGTCTGAGAAAGATATTACCGGGCTTTTGGTCTTTGATCTTGATGATACGACGCTCCTTCAATTAACATGATCGCCAGAGGTGATCTTTTTCTTATCGAGCTCATCTCTCCTCTTCCTGTAAATCCTCCAGCAATGTGATCAATAACTCCTCAAATATTGGCTTCCTCAGGAGTATGAGGTTGTGTTCTTCTTTGGGGGGTTTTTGTGCCTTGGTGGGGATTTACTGTCTGATGAGGAAGGGCTGTGATGCTTGTTTTTTCTTTCTCAGCCTTAACCATTTTTCTTCTCTTCTTCCTTTTCCTTGGCGAATTGCTTCAAGTATCCTTGTTGGACGAGGTGTTTGATCTGCACTTTCAGATTTTTGCATTCGCCAGTTGTATGTCCTGTGGTGTTGTGATATTCACACACTTTGCTCTTATCCGTGCCTTTTGGACCTGGTCGAGGCTCGCCTTTTATTGGTTTCATTAGCTAAGCACTTAATATTTCTTTAGTATTGTGCTTGCTTGGGCATTGAGTGGCATGTAAATGGTGAATCTCAGTTCAGAAGATTTTGAGTTCCATTTGTGTTTGGATTTTCCTTCCTTGTGCCTTTGTACCAAGCTATCTTTTTCTTGCTTCTGGCTCTTTTTCGCAGCTCGAAGCTCCTTGGCGTTGATGTATCCGAGGGCTCTTTGGCGGTGTTCATGTATGGTTCTTAGTCTGTTGATTACTAGGCTTTCCTCGAACGGTCTAGAATACAGGCCAATTTGAATTTGGTGGAGCTTGACAGTGGGGTCAAGGTCTAGGGTTTATGACGCTTCTTCTTGGAATCACGTCAAGTAGGTTCTTAGGGACTCATCGGATCCCTATCTGACTTGTTCCAGGGAATTTGAGGTCTTGGTTTAGATTTTGGAAGACACAAACTTATTGGTAAAGGCTTTTGCTAGGTTATCAAACTTGTGGATAGAGTTCCGGGGTAGTGTTGAGAACTAGAGTAGTGCCGATTTCTCCAGGAAGGATGGGAAAATTTGGCAAAAGGTTCGGTCGGTGGCCCCATTGATGAGCATCATGGATCTGAACATTGGGATGAATGATTGTGGGCCTCTTATTCTGTCATACGGGCGGAGCGAAGTTGGAAGTCTGAAGTTACGGTGTAGGCTGGCAACCATGAGTTTTTCTGAGAATGGTCCACAGTCTATGACTTCAAGCTCGTCATTGGATTTAGTTTGATAGGTTGGGTAGTTTGAATATCGTGGCTTACCGCTACAGAAATTATGACTGGCATGCATAGTATTTCCCAGATTGGTGGTTCCCTGTTTGGGTTTTTTGAGCTTTCAAACCTTAGGGATTGGTTTTCTTCTTGCAGTTTACGAAATTGCTCAACCAGTCTTCGATTTTCTTCTTGCAACTGGTTAAGGTTAGGAGGGGGCTGGCTATTTGGAGGTGTGTGTTGGCTGGAAACGTCAGCCATGGGTGATAGGGTTTGAGGATGCAAGTAGCACCAATGTCCGTGGAAATGGGGGGTGGGGTACCTGCAAAGATACTCCGATGCTTAAATTGATAAAAGCATGAAAAATGGAGAGGTGTTTGTGTGATATATCTTGTGTCATACCTATGGGGCAATAGCCCCCTTATATAGTGTGAGGTCACCCTATGGTAAATCTGTTATGATCTTCCTTAAGTGTATGAGATATTTCTGTGATTTGGTTAGTATCAAAGATAGTGGTAAGATATAATGAGATATATAGAGATATTATATGAGATTTGCGAAATATCCTCAGCTAAATCTGGAGTAAATCCGCAGAGGATACCATGCCGAGTGGTTGAGCTACAAGACCCTAAGGGAGAGAGATTTGGGCTGGGCCAATCTTTGGGGCCTTGAGCTCTTATGAATTGGGCCGAGAGGTCGACCCATATTTTCTAGTCCAGTACAATATCTAATTATAATTAAAATCTCTATTTTCTCTCTTAACCATAATAATTGTGAGATAATGATTATGTATGTTTTGACATTTTGAATCAATAATGTATAGGGTGATTATATTACTTTTAAGGTTGGACATTATTTGTGTTAATAGTAGTGATTTGACCTCCGCTTTTAGTTGTTATCTTCAAGAATGGAGATGAAACATTATGTTTGTATGTTGTAGACTATCCTTCACCATGAACCTTTATAATTATTCTCTAATAAACTGTTATATTATCTTATGTAATTTTATCTTAGTGCTGTTTGTATAAGGAGATTGAATTATACGATGAAGAATGTCAAGAAGTTTATGCAAGAAAAAAATAATAAAAACGTGGATGTTATGGTGCATACATTGTGTACAATTTCTCATAACACGGTCTGCCTTACCACTCAGATTGAAGATCATGAATTCCACTGTGATAGATGAAACTTGAAGTTTCTTTTAATTTTACACTTGCCACACAGAAGTAGTTACAATAAAAGAGTAGTGGAAACTATGCCTCATTATGAAAGTCCTGTCAAATATCTAGAGTGGCAATGCCTTGTATTTATTATTAAACTTCTGATGCAATTATTGCCGAAGAGTCTAAACAAGAACAAAAAAAGTGGTGATTTGGATGAAACAAATGTGACACCAATCATAGGACTCAATGCCAACATAGGAAGCATAACTAGAAACTTTTTGACATGGCCCTATTACAAGGGTAGCCTCGAGAATTCAAAATAAAGTTAAATAGATGTGTAGAGTAAATATCTCATTAATTTATCTACCAACAATGAATGAAGTTACTTTCATAGAGGATGTTATTGTTGAACTTAGATATTGGGATATTCATAAGAACAAAAGTAAAAATATCAATGACAAATATTGCTCTAAGTATGTGTTGAAAGCCAAACGACATAATGAAATTGTTAAGGGTAATTAGCTTAAGGTAAGATATGAGGTTCACATTTGGCCATCAAGGAAAGCTGATGAAGATAGGCTAATCTGCATGACTCTTCTCATAGTTTCGAGGAAAACTTTGATGGAGATTAGATTAGTAGCAATCACTCATCCATCTTTACATGCTCCACAAGTAATACATGGTGGTTTGGTTTGAAAATTTTGAACTATTGATATTTTTCAAGGATATCTATGGTTGATATTGTAAGGTGCACAATACACCTTAAGTTACTAAATGCATAGCAAACATTGCCTTATAAAGAATAACGCCATAGTTATCTAAATTGAAGTGAGATATTTCCATGGGGTGAAATAAAAATGCAAGTTTAATATTTTTATAAAGAATAGTATGGAAATTTATAGGATTAAAAGTTGTGGTAGATGAACCTTAATTTTTAGAAATCCAAAGTAACTATTGATGAATCCAAATGATCTTTATATCCTTTTGATGAAGAAATTGTTCTCCACCAATTATAGTTTAGACTCTTAGGCCTTAGCCTACGAAATCCATAAGATTTGAGTTTTGATGAGATAAACAAGAATAGAGAAGTCAAAAACATGGTTTAAAAAGAAAAAAGAAAGTGTCTCTCTTTTTACTTAAATATTGTAAATGCATTACATATAAATTGTTTTATTATGGTCTTTGTACCGAAAAGACCAAGATTAATCCTTTTTGTTGCAACTATTCAATATGTAAAAAAATGATGATCTTTTCTTAATATTTACATTTAACTTAAAGTTGTAAAATGTAAACTTTGATATTACACAAATCAACACATAAATATGTTGGTGGACGAAGCTCAGCTTCAAGGTGGACATGGTGGTAGTGATTCTGATGCTACTTGGGTGATGGGGAATTAATGGTACAGAATAGAAATTATACAGATATACTAGAAAATAATATTCAAATAAGTCATGAGTATAAACCAACATTTAGAAGGTTAATGATGTATATGAGGTATTTTCAAGGGTCTGATGCAAAACTTTTTTCTACCCATTACATAATCCTTTAGGGAACAAAAAAACAAAAAACTACACTACATGTGTATAGATAGTTTTTGGGAAAAAGAAAGTTATAGAATAATTTAATTGAGTTAATTAATTGATATATATATTTCTTTTTGAAGTCGTTAATAACGTGACCTTGTCTATCTTAGAAGAAATCAAAATATAGAGTAAAACCTCAATTGGTTATAAAAGAAATTATTGGATATCATTTGGTCATCAATAAATTTATGACATCAATTTATTTTAAACATTAGTCTCCATATATAAGAACATTAATTGGTGCCAAATGTGTCATGTTATATGATGATATATCATGTCATTAAGATTAACCCTATATTGACATTCAAAAGAGTTGTAAGACATCAATTGGGTTCATGAGAAAATTTTATCCGGATGATCAAATTGTTTGTCCCGACCTGACTTAGATCGTGATAGGCACATAAAGGATCTTATCCCCATATAAGCCTCATGATGACTGAGTTGTAATATATGCTTATTTTGTTCATAAAATCTAGTTCAAATCATAAGTAAATCTCATATAAAACTTATAATAAATCTGAATAACTCTTTTGTCGTAATAAAATATAAAACTATGGTCATAATATAAATCTTGCTGAGTTGCTCATTTACAAAAAGAACCATGAATGTCATATAGTTTAAATACAAAAGAATCATGGTAATAACAAAATGCAAACAAAACTATATATCGTCCGAGACCCTGCTCGCACTTTCATTGGAACACTCTATATAGGAGAGCAAAACACTATGGTCCCATGTCAATGTGAAGCTCACCCACTATGGAGATATCTATTGCTGAAGGAAAGGGATAAGAGGATCCTGAGCTATACCTATATCTGTGAGAAAAAGAAGAGAAGAGGGTGAGTTTTATCACAAAACTTGTTGAATGGATCCTTACTCACAACCATGCATAGAACATGAAGGAAATACATAAATAATAATGCAGTATTCTCTAATCGTTTCTATTTATTTGCATAATAACAAAAGAATCATAATTTGATGGCAACATAAAAACCATATCATTTTCAAGGCATTACAAAGAGAATATACTATCTGTATTGAAGGGTGATATTCAGTCGTTAGCAAACATGAGCCCATAGTTTAGATCTTAACAGTCCATGGTGAATCGCATTCCTAGCGAACTAATCTAAAATAAGGATAACTTGCCCCTAGCTAGCCTTGGTATACTAAGGTTAAAGAAATAACTGTCGTTAACTCATAATTCTATTTTTCTTAGTAATTCCCTAATATAAAATCAACTAAAATCATAAAAGGGGAGTTCTAAAATTCTAAGTTTTAACAATGTCTCAATTTCCATAATAAACATAAAGCCTTAAGTTTCATTTCATCAATGACAACTAATTACAATGTTCATAATCAATTCAAATCATGAATTAAATCATACCAAAACCTTTATAGAACAAACATGGTCCCATGCATGTTTCTAAAACCAAAATTTTCATGTACTAGTTCAAATGGAGCATTTCTAACTAAAGGATATTTTTATATAAAACCATATCATATAAGAATTCATTTTTCAAAGCTCTAAATACTCTATAATGTTAGAAAATAATAATATAATGACCAAATTAAGATCATGAGATCAAACCCACTCACCTGAAGGGGTGGAATGTGAAGCACTGACACCATGGGGACTTTAGGGAGGAGGAATGGCACCAATGTCTGTCATTTCAACCATAAAACTCATAAGAAGTCGCTGGGTACTTCTAGATTGCTCTATATTTATTCGAACAACATTGGGAAAGCACCCTTACTTGACAACAATGAGAGAAATAACAAAAACTCAAACTTAGAACATAAAAGAATGGGAGGAAAGGAGACAAAATCTATTAGCAAACACATACCTTGATAATTTGGGGAGCTAGATTTGAGTGGAATAATTGAGAGAATAAGAGAGAAATGTGTTTGGGAAAGAGGGTTTGAGGTTTCTGTCGTGAAAATAGGGAAGAAGAGAGTGGGGGAAAGGTTTTACAACATTGAGGGCTTTCAGTAAGTGGAACGATGCTATTTGGCATTGTTCATAGCGGTTGGGGCATCATGAAACCCCTAAAGCCAACATAGGACCGCTATAGCGGTTGATAGACCACCCAACACACCCCAATGCACCCTTGTGACCGTTATAGTAGTTCTGGATCGTTATAGCATTGACAGCAACACCATCTACTATATTGTTCTATCAACTTGGCATCTGGGGCCATCCTGGCAATATGGGTGGGTCCTAGGAGACCCTATAGGGCTGTACGGAACTTATCCACTAACAGGTGTACCTTGGGTATTACATTATTCTACAACTTATTCAAAGATCAATTTGAGGTCACTCTGGGAGATAACAATTCACATCATTGCATAACATGATAAGTGAGACATAAGGATTTCTTCTTGAAGACTAATATTTGGTCTAAATTGAAATGAAAATTAGTCTTTGAAGACCGAAATGATATCACAAATTTTTTAATAACAAATCGATATCCATTAACTCTTTTGAGGACTCTAAAATAAATCACCAAGAAACACAAGTGTAAATAATGGTGCCCTAAATTCCCAAAGAAAATAGTTAAGTTTAATTTTTGAGATAAACATTATATGGAAATGAAATAAGATCGTGAAATAGGAGATACTTATCCATATGTCATAACTGTCTCAACATTCCTTCATAACTTAACTCATTACAAAAGAAAAAAAATAATAGGAGCCAATCCTCCTCTAAATTTAAATCTATTATCTTTTAATTTGAGAGTGAAAAGAGGACATATAAAATTACTCTTCATTGGGCATACCAAAGGTTCATTACACACACACACACACACACACACATATGTGTGTGTATGTATTAAAGAATGCTTTTAATTTATATGTGACATGAAGGTTACATATATGCTAAAATGATGAGTTTTACTATTAATTGAATATCAATGTAAGAATGTTGGGCAACAGTGCTTTTCTTCCCATTACTATAAAATGGTAGTAGCATATTGTAAATAGAGACGAAGAAAAAATGACTACTACTACATACTTTGATATGACATTATTTTATGAGTTTGGTTCCCATGAGCAATCCAAGAGTGTTGTTTTTGTATTCTCACTAGTTCAAGTGCAGAGTTAGTGTGAAGTGACTGTTATACCATTGGAAATATTAGCCATGGAAACTATCTGTACTCAGTAATTGACTGGTGGTAGTGAAATACTCTTAAACTCACTATTTAGTACACCTCACCCATAAACTGATAAGCACTTTAATTTTATTGTATTATTTTATTTTATTCCTTCATTTTTGTTATTATTGTGAGAAAATATCTTATTATTCAGATTTATTATTTATTTCATTTTCATTATTCAATTTATTTTTCCAACATTTGATTGGTTTGCTCTAGTTGTGGGTTGATTTAACAATTTTGGCTAGTTCAAATTGATTTTGACCTTTTTTTCTGAAAAATTGATTTTTGTGCTGTCACTAAGGCGGCTTAGGAACCTGGTCTCAATCCAATTTGATTTCCAAAACATAATGTTAGATATATAGGGATGCATTTTACACAGTTTTTAATCAATTTGTCATCGTATGGTGGTAAAATTTCAACCATTGATCAAAACATCTAACGATTGAAATAAATTATTATTAGAATTTATATTTAAATATTTATAAAAAAGAATTTACTATAGATTTCCCTTTTTATCCGATTCTTTACCATTCTTTATTTTTTCTTCATTTCTTTCTTGTCTTTGTCTCCACTACTAACCACCACCACCCACCGATGCCTCTGTTGGCTGCAGCCAACCGCAACCTTTCAACAATTGTTGGATTTGTGGTTGGCTTATACCCAAAATCCCTATATGCTAGACTTTTAGGGTCCGTTTGGCACGTTGGATAGGATAAGGGTTGATAATATATGACTTGATTGGATAAGACCCGATAGTATAAGACCTGATAAAGTTTTAATACTATACCGTGTTTGGTGTGATACTGTATAAGGTATTATATTTTATATTTTATATTTTATAATATTATCATTTATTCATAAATAATTCTAACATTTTAATTAAATATTAAATAAAATAAAAAATTTATTAATGATTTAAATATAAATTTTAAATTTCATATTTATGTAAATATTTATTAATTACAATTTAATTTATTTTAAATATTATTATTTATTTCAATATTTTACAATTATTTACTATTTCAATAACTTATATAAATATTAATTAACTATTTTATGTATTTTATATATTTTCTATTTTTGAGTATAATTATTTAAATTTTAATTTTAAAATAAATATTAACTCAAAATATTTTTATTATTGATCCTTACCTTTATATATTACATATTATTTATTTTAAATATTAATGTGCTATTTAATATTTAATATTTTATTTTATTTTATGGTTATTAATTATAATTACTTTTTTATTTCTATTGTATTTGGGTAGATTAATATCATATATTATTTATTAACAATATTGATTCATTATGAAATAATTTTATTTATAAATTTTTATTTATTATTATTTATTTAAGAATTATTTTATTTTAATAAAATATTAAAAATTAAAGTAACCGTATACGTTAAAAACTAATCAGGCCTAATACGGCATCCTCATGCGATATTAAGTTATACAGTATTTTAATGTACAAGAGAGTTTTGATGAATAAACTTATACAATACGTCATCTGCACCAAATAATATATACGAGCATAACATATAGTATAAACTTATACTATCATACCTAATACAGTATACCAAATACACCCTTAGAGTATTGACATTTTCGCCAAGTTGTAAACCATCGGTTGCACCGGCTTTGGTTTCTTACCACAATTCTTGGTGCTTTTTCTCTAGCATGTTGAGTTTGCCCGGACACTCTCTCACGAAATCATACCACTACCCTGCATATTAACTTGGAATAAGGAATACTTTATAAAATCACTAAATAAATATATATACATATTATTTTTGAATTAATGATAAATTAAATTATTAAGTTATTATGGCCAGAACTATTTTTTTATCATTCTATTAAATTTTTTCAAATATAACTTATTCCTTTTTTGGGTACAACATTTAAGCTATTCATTAAGTATAAATAAACATATATATATATAGTTTAATTTTGATGCACTGACAGTGTAAAAGAATTTTACATTGTCATCCAATCACATTTCTTCTTTTGTATGACTTTTTAAGTAGTGGGGGTTGAAAGTAACTATATTTATTTATGTGTCATTACACGATTGAATGAATGTGTAAAATTTCTTTACATTGTCAGTGTATTCTAATTAAGTATGTATATATATATATATATATATATATATATATATATTTGAAACAATAATAAATCAAACCATTAACATATTATTATCAAAATTTAACAAATATTTATCATTTTATTAAATGATTTCACATATAACATTTAAATAAACGTAAACTAAATATATACATATTATTTTTGAATTAATGATAAATTAAACTACTAATATATTACTATCGGAATTTAAAAAGAGTCTATCATTTATATTAAATGATTTCACATATAATTTTTTCATTAAGTATAAATAGACATACACTAAGTGTATACATATTATTTTTATTTGATGATTAATTAAATTATTTAAACTTTATTGGCATAATTAAAAAATATTTGTCATTTCATTAAATATTTTTCATCGAAGTATTGATTGGATAATGAGGGAGGTGAATATATAAATTTAAACGAGATTAAAGATTAAATCCTGTTGGTTATAATAAATGCAAAAATAATTGGTTAAGAAGCATTAGAGACATGCACATAATTGGTTGAATGATAAATGAAAGAATAGAGCAAAACCGGGTTCACCATATCATGCCACTTAATCAATTCTACTGCCTTTTTCTAACAATTTTTTGGTCGTGATTCTACTACTTTCATAACCCTCTTTGAATAACTCTTAGACCAAACGAGCACGTGGATGACATGCTGGATCAGGATAATACTCTACACGGACAAGGCAAAGTAGCTAACGGGCATGAATATCAAATGGGCCTTTTTGTTGGGTTGAAGTTTTGTTATGGGGACCATTTGGTGCAAGGCAAGCGGAAATGAGGACTCTGCCAAAAACAAAAATAAAAACATCTGAAGAAAAATGAAAATAATCAAATTAAGATAAATAATTAAATTAAGGTAAATAATTAAATATATCAGTTTGACTTAGGTCAAAGAGCAGCTGCCTACTAGAGCTGATGAAAGCACCCACAAGGACATATACCCGTGGAGATTATTCGCAATGGGGATGGGTACGAGGACTAGTTTGATCCCCACGGAAATGAAGATCGGGTCCTCATTTATTTAACCGGGCGGTGGCGGGAGTTAAGGTTTCCACACCCTATGGAGACCGGCCAAATTCCAGTAAGAATGAGTTTATGTAAATGTCTTTTCATGTATATATATATATATATATGTTCTTACCCAAAATATCACAACTCTCATTTCTTAATTATTTTTAAATAGATTTACATAATATATTTTATTTTTAATTTTAACAATGTTGAATAATGCTATAATGATCAATAAATTATGGATATATTGCCATGAGTGTTTTATTCATGTTAAAAAGTATTTTTAAGATATTTTTTTATATTTTTTGAGTTTTTTAGAATAAACTTGTGGATACAAATGAGATTCAAATCTTTACAAGAAATGAAAAATGGAGATCCATAATGGGATGGGGACGGATGTAAGAGGGAAAATTATTAACGGGGATGCGGGACAAGGGCATATATCCCCGCCCCTAGGTATCCATTGCTATCCCTACTGCCTACTGGATTGCCGAATTAAAAACAACTTAGAAATACTCGTATAAACTTGGTCGTTAATTTTTTGGTAAACATAAACTTGGTCATTAATGTATCAATAATTTATAATGAGGTAATATAAGCAAATTCATCAGTTCAATCTGGCTAAACAATCACTCATAGATATAGATATAACGTCTAATTTACCATTTATATATATACCAAAGTCATGCCATAGATAGGTACATCGGCTATCACCGAAATAATTCAACTGATCGGGACCGCAAGGTTTGGGAATAATTAAATACATTACTTTAGTACCGAATTTTCAAACTCATTCATTACCAATATTCCAAGTTCATAATAAGATTCCAAATCAGTCCATCAAAGCATAAGCACGGGGAATAATTAACTGTCACATCCATCATTATCAAACAAGTCACGCAAATCCCACATAAAAACAAGGCGCATCTAATACAACGACAAATTAGAATTATCTTAACGCACAGTTAACTTCCAAGAAATGGCATGCTATGCAGCAATTGGGGTTTAAGAAATTCTTAGATATATCTAAAACACTATGTAAATATAAAATAATAGAATGACAATAAAAGTGTTAAAGGTGGGTCCTGAAGTGACATTTTTTTCCTAATGGATATGGAATATATCATGCGATGCTCCAAATACATCTGACTATACTCTTCGAGGTTTAGCAGCGGGTGGATTCGCCATAAATGTAGTCAAGGACAGCAATGACTCCAGAAACAAAAGCTTGATCCATTCCAGGTTGCACCACCACATGGTACAGGTCCTTGCTTTCCATCAATTTCTCCACTTCCTTATTCACGCCGACCTGTGTAAATCCGCACATTTAATCAACAAGAAACTAATTAAGGTTCTGCTGCAATCTAAAGAGTAATTGATGACAAACTTATATCATTACGTACCTGTGCCACTATGTTGCCCCTAGTGTCAACAATGCTACAATTCTTATCAGGGAAATAGCCCCTGATCTCGAAGTCCCAGCTTTTGTTACTAACAGCCCTGGGTTCAGTGGAGATTCTGATTCCATTGTTCTTAACCAAACAGGAATTGGGTTCTTTTAAGCTGAAAACCAGGTTCGGCAATCTTTCATAGTGTAGGCTGTAACCTTTCCATTTATTGTAAATGCTGAGTGCCTCAACCATTCCACCCTGCACATTTCAAAATCTTAAATCAAGTGATTGCAAACTTCATCCCTGTATTTTCTCAGGTCCAAAATTTTAAAATCAAGCAATGGTAAACTTCATCTCTGTCTTTTCTCCGATCTTGTCCACAGGATATAATAACTCAAAGAAACAGCACCACATCAATATAATATAAGGTTTATTTTGTGTAGAAATAGAACTCCCCTTGATATAGCAAAAACAACTGCAAATGTACCACAATACATAGACCAAAGTCCCAATTTCAAATGAGTAATATACAAAATTTTCACAGATAAATTAGTATATATGTAGTTGTACCTTTCTACGCATGAGAAGCAAAGCATCTCCTTCCCCATCTCTTAGAACCAACTCTCCCTTTGTGCCATGAACCCCACAGCCATCAACCCTGAAAACAACCCTCTGGATACTGCAATCAGTGACCACGAAACCCCCTCCATTCACCACATGTGGCCTCCTCCTCACCACAAGCACCGTCTGAGAAGAAGAGCAGTACAATTTGCTAACGATAGGTACCATGTTCCGCTTTGTGTTTCAAGAGCTGCAAACTTATCTTGGCTCTCACCTATGTGCACCAGTTAGTTTTATACGCAAAACATTGGGCCTATCTATTGGAAGAAAGTGTATATTAAGAGAAAAAAAAATGGGTTTTCTCCCTTGTGTGACTTGACTTCTATGCTGTGTCCCGTAGGGTTTGGCGAGGTTTGACATAGGATTTGAAGAATCTTATGAGGCATTTGATTGGGGTTGCTTGTGGAAGAGATGGAAGTATGGGTTTGTGTTTGTTTATGTTTACATATGACATATTGCTTTGTGCCTCTCGCTCAAAAGTATGCGTGGGCGTGTTAGACTGGTTTTTCTTGGTTAATGTTTGTTCGAGATAGCGTTATGTGTTTTCAGCTGTGTTGAAAGGCCAAAATTCTAAGCGGTTTCAATGATCAGAGTGTGGGAGAAAGGAAACAAAAAGTAGTCAGCTAGTGGTTTTCAAAAAAGTGTTTGCTACCTTTTGAAATTCGGCAGAGCTAATCAAACCTACTTCAAAGAAGAATCGTTGAATAGTATATGTGTACGAGTAATGTGCTTGGATAGAAAAATAAGCACGTTGGGTATCTAGAGATGACTAGATTGATGCTCCAACAAAATTATTATTTCGTTTCCTACGTGAAGAAAAATGTTAGCCAACATCTTAAAGCAAAGATTCCTGCATAAAAGTGATGCAACAACTTCAACTCAAGTAATATATTAATGAACATTACAATTATTTTATTAAAATGAATGAAGCATCAAAACTTTTTTTTAGGAGCTGAATGAAGCATCAAAACTTTATTACTAATAACTCAATAAACTCAAATTAAATAATTATGTTTAGACCACTATCTCGTACCTTAGATAAGAGTCATATAAATAAATGATTGATTCATGGAATGACAAAGGGTATAACATGCAAGTAAGGTTAAATTGAGAAAATTGCTCAATGATTGCCTCGGCACCCTCTAAGATTAGAGGATTCTTGTACCTTTTTTATGCGGTCCATTAATGTTGTGACACATGCATAATTTACCTATTTTTTTTTTCGTTCCATCGCAAAAAAAGTCAGAAAACACACTACCCTCTAAAATGCACAGTTCCCGCTGAATCACTTAAAAGGAGCAAAGCGAGCTTAGGTGGGGGCGTCTGCATAAACATTTTCTTAGCAGAACAATACAATTTATAATTTACTTATAAATCCCAAAAAAATCATCTTCCACTTCCTGCCTGTCCAATCACACCCGTTCCTTCCTTTCTTCACCTCCGTCTCCATCACCATCACCATCAGCATCTACAGTCTCTTGTTTGCCGACAAAGGTTTTGCCCAGCATTGCCTCGGCAGTACCCAAACCACTACGGGATCCCTGCACCCCCAATATGTAAAGCAAAGACGCTAAAAAGAAACCTCCATCCACGGTAGCAAGTTACAACTTGTGACACTCTTAATCAATACCTTCTTGAATATTCCCAAAAAAAGAAACGAAACCAGAAACCCCAATTTTTACTTCTCATGCCCAAAACAAAAAAATCCCCATGTACTCCATTCAAGCTTTTAACACTGTTGAAGAGTGAGAACGCAATACAAATGCCTGGTGGTCAAATTTTGAACAAGAACAAAAAATGGTTGGTGGTCAATTTGAACAAAAACAAAATAAAAAACAAGTATCAATCTTTCAATTAAAAATAAAATAAAAAAAGACGAAAATGGAGGCATTGCCGATAATCCAATCTTCGCTGTCAACACAGAAGAAAGAGGCAATATGCTATTAAGTGGAGGCATTCATCATCGTCAAACAAGCTATTAAGTGATTAACAAGGTGGTGGTGGTTAAGACTTGCAACGAAAGTCAGCGATGGAGGGGGAGATGGGACATTGGAGAAGAGGAACAGGAACTATAATGGAAGATGAACTGATGGGCCATTTTATAAATTTAAATACTATTTAGAATGAACTAAAATTTTAAATATTATTGATACCCCACACTTAATTTAAGCTTTTTTTAATTACATTTCTTCTGTCAATTGGTCCAACTAAGAAGGGTTTGAGAACCCTTTTATTCTTTTGGGTTCAGGAGAAACCGCCATGGGTGACCATGTCAACCAATTCTCAACAAGTCATATTTCGACACAATGAGCCCAGAATCGTAATCTCCAATATTTTCTCTTCAAGTCCTCGTACAGGTTTTGTCGAGATCCCTCCTGTCGAACAAGGCTTTACACCTATAACACTTCGAGAATATTTTGTATCAACACATGAAAATTGAAAAAATCTTTCCAACTCAACACCAAAGACAATATCTCCAAGGCTCGTAGGTTGCATTCAAATGAAGAGGCGTCGAAACAAGACAAGACAAAAAATTGAAATTTTCAAGTCAAAAACTGATAATTTAAATCCCCCAATAATGACCTCAACAACTTGGTAATGATTCTAAATGCATATGTGTCACCACAAGTGAACAGATCGCTCAAGTAATAAAGTGATAAATATATGAGTACGGGCTCTATAGGAATTGTATAAAATTTTGTTGTTGACCAAATTTTCTCCTCAAGCCAATAAAGAGACTTTATGTGTGGTTTCATTGCATTATTTTCATTCTCTCCACTCTTCTTCCCTCTTCTAAACAAAAAAAAAAAAAATCACGACACTCTCATTTCTTTCTCTCTCTTCATGTCTTTTTCTTTTGATTGTTGTCAAACCGAACAAACGTTTTTCTTCTCTTCACAAGAGCATAGTTCACTTACTATTATTGTATTGTGTTCATTCTCTTCTAACTATAACATTTTCACATTTAATATTAAGCAATTATAGCTAATATATGTCATATGTTAAACATATTTTGAGTAAGGCATTCTTTCAATAAAATAAGAGTTAGATTAATTTTGATGTTTTGACAATATAATATATTGTCATTTAAGTAAATTTTTTTATTTATATGACCTTTTAAGTAATGGGTACGAGACTCATTATTTTTATTGATGAAAAAATATATGATTAAATACTAGTATAAAAAAGATTTACATTATTAGTATGTAAAATTTAAACTTATCACATAATGGTTTATATATATATATATATATATTGCTAATATTCAAACTTTCATATGGAAGTTCGCAAGGTATACATTTTATTTTGGATATAAAACCCCTCTCCTATCTATTTATTCCATTTGAAATTTTAGATATTATTTTAACATTGTTAACTCACATTTAATATTACTGCTCTGACTTCTCTCTCATCTAATTAACATAAACTCTTTATTATTTGTCTCTATATAAGAATTACTATTTTTAAAATTTTATTCTATTGCTTGAATATTATGTACATAATTGAAAATTGTATGATATTATTATAAGCTATGTAAATATATTTAATATTATTTTAATAATTTTGAAAATCCTTAACAATTAATGTTGCGGATGATAATTTGCTAAATGATTTTTTCTCCTTGTTCCAATATTTTGAAGATTAACGTCACTGGAAATGTCTTAATAAAATCTAAAATATTTGTATATATATATATATATATGAACAAATATATAACCGACTTGTACATTCACACGGTTACATTATGGAAAGCATTGCCTTGTTTCATAATTCTCTCGAGTGCTGCTAATTAGGTCCAGATAGAAGAGTTCATGAAGATTCAATGATGGTTATTAAATAAGTTAATATGTACCATTTCTTCATCAAAGAACTTATAATGATGATGTCAACTTAAACAAATTCTTACCTTTTTTTTTCGTTTGGTGAATAAATTCTTACTACAAATTCTTACTAATTTGTAGTAGTTTTGAGACAAATTCACTTGCGGCAACATTTTAGCTCGACTCCGTGTAGCATCAGCATTTTTTATTTGCATCATCAACATTCAACAGTAGTATAAAGAATAAAATGAGTGTTTTTTATTAATGAATTTTAAAATTATTAAAATATATTTATTCTGCATCTAATGATGTCATATAATTTTCCATTATATCATATAATTTTCCATTATATATGATAGTGTCAATACCCTTGAGAAAGAGGAGGATTGAATCAAGTGTAAATAAAACTTTTCTTCACACTAAGTAAAGAGTTAAAACGTTCACCAGATGTCTTTCCAAGTTTTAGGAGATTTTCAGTTAAAAACAGAAGTCTTGAAAGCAACTATAAATTAGATTATATTAGTCAATTAATTAGATAGGTGAATAGTAAAGAATAAGAGAAGATGCATCACAAAATTTATACTAGTTTGACCTTAATATGAGATCTACATCCAGTTCTCATCCTTGGATGAGGTGACCACTCATATCAAAGTTTCCAATATAGTAAGGTTGTCCAAACCAAGCTCACAGTGCACTCACTACTGTGAACTAATCAAATACCAAAGAGAACCGTCTCTCAGAACAAGATCAAATGGAGCCGAGCTCCTTACCCAAACAAATAGACAAAGAAAATTGGCCTTTTTTTTTCAAGATGAAAACTCACTAAGTAACTCAGCCTTTTAAAGATAATGATAATAAAACACACAACTCTCACTAATAACAATAATAGCACTAAATGCTATTCACACAAACACACACATATATAGCAAAAACACTTTTTGAGAGGACAAAAAGGAATGAAGCAGGCTTCAATTTTTCAATGGTATGCACTCGATTTTTTTGCTTGGCCTGCTACCCAAATGTTTCTTTAAAAAAGAAATAATTCTTACCATTGCAGAGGAGGAGAATGACAGCTGCAGTGTGTGTCCTTGATCCTTTTATGAGCTGTCCAATTTTAAAACAGTGTCATTTTCATTTGTCCATTTGTGTGACAATGTTTTCTCTTTCATGTGAGGTGTTCTATCCTTTGTACCAGCAACTTTGTGATGAAATATTCTAAATAAAGTTGAGATATATATTTGCTAAACAAATATGCCACAGCAACTTATGAATACAACATTTCATAGTTATATTACTAGTTCTAGATATCTCCTAATTGATTAGGAGACATCCTGTTGAGTTTCATGAGATATATCCTTTAAAGTTTAAATGCATATAATGAAACCATTGATAATCATGACGTTTGTCATCATTTAAGATATCTAAAACTAACAATCTTCCCCCTTGATGAAAAACATATTATCAAGGTATTTATAAACAGATGAAATTTTGCTCCCCCTTGATGTAAGCTCGTCCTAAATTTTAGCATGTGTTATCCATATAACATATTTGTATTCCCATGTATTTGATGACTAAATATCCGAGCAAGGAATTTTGATTGATTATAAAATTGCAAATCTTTCTATTTAGAAAGTTTGGTGAAATGAATTGAGATATTGCCCTGTGGTTGGTCTCATTTCTTCATGAGAAGAAACAATATATACTCCAAGGGTACACACACATGTAATCATGCAGATATAATAGGAGAGACATGCAGCATACAAATGAGATTTTCACAAGTCTATTCAATTCACTTAATCACATTTAGCATGAAATGACTTGTAATAAACTTCCATGCATGAGTAATTTAGAGGTTTTGAAATATACTTTCAAAATTTGAAATATATATTTTTAAAAGAAATGAATGGTTTGTCATTACCAGAAAAACTGTCGTTATCGATGGATTTTATGAGTTACCGGCGGATTTTGTCAACCGGTAATAATGTCGTTGGAAACTATTACCGACGGAAAAAATCCGTCGGTAATTACCTTGGCAAAATTGTCAGGAAATTCATCGACAGAAATAATTACCAACAAATTTTTTATTTATTACTAATGAAAAATCCGTCGGTAAAATTTTAATTTAAATAATGTTTTTAAAAATTTTTAAATTTACCAATGGAATATCCATTGGTAATTTGTCACTTATTTTATTTTATTTTCTAATATTTTACTGTCATACCCGAGGTACATGGGTCAGCAGTAAGGTTCTGTATAGCCTCAGGAATTTCCTGGGAGCCACCGTCGGATTCTGAATTTCACTAAGTCTGGATCTTACACCTCTTTGGAGGGCTATATGATAGAACCATATTCTTGGGATCAAAAGTTATGGTAATTGTTCCTTGATGGAAAACAAATTGAAGAGTGATTTTTAATGAATTTTACGAAACTTGTAAATGTTTCATTTGTAGCCTACAAGTTTAGAAAATCTAAAAAATTCTCGGATTTGAACTAAAACCCAAAATTTGGATTCTAAATTATTGAAATTTTAATTTTTTTTGATATTTTATTTGAATCCAAATAGAGGGTATTTCTTTATTTACATTTATGTTTTAAAGTTAATAGACATTAACTTAAATTCATAAATGTAAATAAGTGAGTGTTTGAGACAACCTAGATGCCAGAATAACAAAAAGATACAGATGTTGGGGGTTGCTGTCACCACTATAGCGGTCCAGGACTACTATAGCAGTCACTAGGGGCGGTTTCACGTGGTGCAGTGGTCTAAGGTACCGCTATAGTGGTCATAAGTATGTCTGTGGGGACCATGAGATATGGTTATACTGCTATAGCGATGTCAGTAAAACCCTGATCCCCTTTAAAATCCCAAAATTGGGCAAAACAAAGCAGAAATGCGATCCTTTCTTCTTCTCCATCAATTTTCTCTCTTTCTCTCTAGCCCTCTTTTGTCATCAAAGGGACCCTGCAACATAAGAGACCAAAAAAGAACACACAAATCAGAAAAACACAACATAGTAGAAGTACACATAGTCTAGATAATACAATAATAGATATCATTAAGTCCATTACAATCATCCATCCTAATGCTTCTAGAAAATAGTTTTAGCAGAGAAGATAGTTAAAATCCAATAACAGAAAAAGAATAAAAATTTGCAAGAAGCTTCTATTCCAAGAGAAACAAAGTGATGCAGAGTGGGCCTTCAGGAATCAGATGGAATGTTCCTTTCTTCAACAGTGTCTGCTAGATCATCAATTTCAGAGTCACAAGAAGGAATTTGATCAAATCCTATTTGAAGCATGATCCACCGTTCACGATGCTTGAAGAGATGCTTTTCTCACAATTACTTTCTCTAGAGCTGGAATTGAGAATGGACCTCTGTGTGTTAATGAATGATACAATTTCATTCATGAGTTCATGAAATATTTCTTTATCATTGATGTTCGCTTGTTGGGTTGAGTGTCACTGGTTAAGGATTTGGCCTTTTTGAAGAAGAATCTAGGAAACGATAGCTTTTTCTCTATTTATTCATTGTCATCCTTAGCAACTTCTTTTCCTTTCCTAATTGATCTTCCTCAAGCTTGCTTTGGTGTAGGCTTCCTACGTCCTTCCATAACATTTGGGACAACTTGACCTTCCTCAGTGTCTAAAGGAACTTCAAAAAGCTTAAAAAATTTTGTGAGTAACATACCATAAGGAAGATATTTTCCTTTTGGACTATTGGCAGCATCAAGCATATAATTTATCATTATATAGCCAAGAGATAAAGGTGTGCATGTAATGAGATCATACAAAATGAGGGTATCATTATAAGATACCTTTTCATAGTTCCCCATTTTTTACTAGAGGAATATGACCAATTAGGTGATGAAGTTGTGCTCTTTGTGCCCAAGAGTAGCATGTGTGGGCTTAATACCCATGAGATGGCTAATGTGAGAGCAGATAGTGAAAACAGCTTCTTTAAAGGTTAGGGAAATGGAGGATGTGGGCTATTTTGGTGATGCATAAATGCATTCACCATCAATGGGTATTTCAAAGACATCTTGGATTGACTGTAGACATATGACAATTTTATTGTTCATGACATAAGAAATAATCGCATCATTTTGAACATCAATGTTTCTATAAAAACTTTTTACTAAAAGAGAGTAGACGGGTTCATTGATGTGAAACAAAAGAGTCCAACCTTGAAGGTGGAAAAGCTTGAGAAAGTTTAAATCTTTTCACAAAAGAGTTAAAGATTGGCACGAAAACAAGGGGTAATAGGTCTTCTAGAAATGTCAGACTGATAGAGTTGAAAGTTTCGCATAGTGGATAAATGGCAAGGTGCAAGAAGATTAAGGTCAATATGAAGAGTATTGCCATCATTTCCAGTGGCTTTTCCAAAGTTAGACCGAGTTGTCCTCGAGGGCATGGTCTTACAAACTTTGTCTTTTTCATCGCGACTAGGAAGATCATGACGTGCAGGATTTTTTAGTGAGCGATGTCTTCAGAGGTGGAATGAGGATGAAAGAAAAGATTTTTGGCCATTTTGGATCTAGAGAATTTTGCTTTCAAACTGTAGCTCTTGATTCTTGACATTTTAGGGAGTAAATGTTGGAGTTATAAAGAAAGTAACAGTGGAAGAGAGACTGTTGTGTGTGTGTATGTGTATGTAGAGAGCTTGATCATTTTAAAGAGGAAGGGAATGAGAAATAAAAATGAGAAATTTAAATTTTGACAACTGTAAATGGATAAGAATAAATAGTTGTAAACAATAACATGATGGAATTTTTGAGAGATGCAGTCCATGTGATAAAATAGGCCCCAAAAAAAATTCAAAGTGAATGGAGATGGTCCAAACCGCATTCAGAGGGCCCAAAGTGAATTACTCTTTTCTTATCTTCTGGTCATGTCTGGTATGAGATCACAGAAGCTTTTGCCATCTGTTTCTCAATATCTCCTAACATTTTAGGAGATAATTCTGTCGAGTTCACTTATTTCTCTAGAATATTGATCAACAAAAGTTAGATGAAATAAGCACACAATTTCAATTCACATTTGAAGAGCAAATCATGCCAATACATTTTCTAAGATAGCAAAATCGATCTTCAAGTAGAGGTTTTGTTAACAAATTAGCAAATTGTTCATTAAATGCAACAAATTCAACAAAAATGTTTCCTTTTTGAACATGCTCTGGGATAAAATGATGTTTAATCTCTATATGCTTTGTCCTAGAATGCACAATGGGATTTTTTGTGAGATTGATAGCACTAACACTATCACAAAACAAAGGTATATGATCATATATTAGGTTATAATCTATCAGTTGACTTTTCATCCAAATCAATTGTGAGCACCAACTAGATGTAACCATGTATTCTGCTTTAGTAGTTGATAGGGCCACCATATTATATGTTTCTTGCTATTCCAAGAGACTAATGAGTTTCCAAGCAAAGTTAGTAGCCACTAGTGCTTCTCTTATCAACTTTATCACCTGCATAATTTGTATCACAAAAACCTTTTAAATCAAAGTAATCGATTTTTGGATACCATAATCCAAGTGAAGTAGTTTCAAGTAAATATATCAATATTCTTTCTACTGCAACATAGTGAGATTCTTTAGTACATGTTTGAAAGCGAGAACATAGTCCAATACTAAAGAAATATCTGGCCTAGATGAAGTTAGGTACATGAGAGACCTCATCATGCCTCTATATCTTGTCTCATCGAAGTCTTTATCCTCCTCATCTTTGTCTATTTTCGCTGAAGGGTGCATAGGTGTTGCCATGGGCTTTGCATGATCAAATATGAATTTCTTTAGTAGTTCTTTTATGTATTTCTCTTGGCTAAGAAAGATACCCTTTGAAGTTTGCTTGATTTGCAGCCCAAGAAAGAATGATAGTTCCCTCATCATACTCATGTCAAATTCATTGGCCATTAAGTTTAAAAACTCATCACATAGAGAATCATTAATGGAACCAAACATGATATCATCAACATAGACTTGTACTAAAAGAAAATCTTTATTAGAGTTCTCAATGAAGAGAGTAGTATCAATTTTTCCTCTTTCAAAATCATTCTTGAAAAGAAATGTGCTTAGTCTCTCATACCAAACTCTTGGAGCTTATTTTAAACCATATATAGCTTTAGAAAATTTAAGAACATGATTTGGAAGATTTTTATCTTTGAAACCAGGAGGTTATTTCACATATACTTCTTCATTTATAACTCCATTTAAAAAGACATTTTTAATGTCTATTTGGTACAATTTAAACCCTTGATGAGTTGCATATGCAAGTAGCATTGGAATGGCTTCCATTCTAGCTACAATGCATATGTTTCATCAAAGTCTATACCTTCTTATTGGTTGTATCCTTGTACTATAAACCTTGCTTTGTTCCTTATGATGCCTCCTTGCTCATTGAGTTTGTTTCTAAAAACTTATCTTGTACCAATGATTTAAGTGTTTGCAGGTCTAGGAACTATCTTCTAGACTTTATTTTTGTCGAATTGCTGTAATTCCTCCTTCATGGCTTTTACTCGAGCATCATCATTCAAGGCTTCATCCACAGTCTTTGGTTCTATTTGAGAAATGAGTGCTACATTGCATTTTTTAAATGAGGATCTTGTCCTTATTCCTTGAGAAGCTTCACCAATGATGAATTCTTGAAGATAATTATCTGATGATCTCCATTCCCTTAGAATATTCTTCTTTGAATATTGAGCCGCAGATATTTTAGCCACTATTTCTAAGTATTATGTCTGAATGTCTCTTGCAACTTCAAGAGATGTCTCTGCCATTTCTCTGTTATCACTTTCACTTGAAAGTTCAGGTTCTTCAGAAGTTTTTCCTATCTTAAATATCTCGAAATTTTTAGGTTCTAGATTGTCTTCAATATTTTCTGGGCTAGTTTCACAAAATTGAACACTCTATAGGACTTGGTTCTTGTAGAGTACCCAATGAATAACCCATCATCAGTTCTAGAGCCAAATTTACCAAGGTTATATTTATTGTTTAGAATGTAACATTTGCACCCCAAAATATAAAAATTCTGAAGTGTAGGTTTGGTTCCATTCCAAACTCATATGGAGTTCTTTTCAGGATAGGCCTTATGATGGATCTATTAAGAACATAACAGGCAGTGTTAACTGCTTTAACCTATAGATTTTTAGGTGTGTTGTTTTCACAAAGCATAGCTTTTGCCATCTCTTGTAAGGATCTATTTTTTCTTTTAACAACACTGTTTTGTTGAGGGATCCTTGGACAACAGAAGTTATGAGATATGTCATTTTTATTGCAAAAGGATTCAAACATTTGATTTTCAATCACTCTTAATAGAGATGATTGAGCTATTTTTTTCATTTTGAACTCTTTTGCAGAATTTTTTGAAAAAATGAAATGCTTCATCTTTATGAGCTAAAAACAAAACCTAACCATATCTAAAGTAGTCATCTACAATCACCATCCCATTTTTTTTTCTAGCTAAGCTTTGAGTTCAAGTAGGACCAAAAAGATCAAGATGTAGGAGTTCCAAAGGTCTAGTAGTTGAAACAACATTCTTAGCTTTGATTTTTGGAATGCATTTCACTAAATCTTTATTGAGCAATTTTGAGATTTGGTGCATGCTACCATGACCTAATCTTCTATGCCAAAGCCATTTGTCATTTTCGAAAGAAGCAAAACATTTTACATCTTGATTTTTCTAATCATCTAGAGTAACATCATAGATGTTTTCACATCTTTGCCCAACAAATAATGTTTGATGATTATCCTTTTTAAATACAATGCATTGGTCGCTATCAAACAACACAAGATAACGATTATCACATAGTTGACTTACACTAAGTAGATTATGTTTAAGACCATCAACATAAAATACATTATCAATAGCAGTAGAGGAGGATTTACCTATCTCACTAATTCCTATAATTTTCCCTTTGGCATTGTCACCAAATGTCACATCTCCTCCGTTTTCATTTTTGATCATCAGAAACATGGCTTCACATTCAGTCATATGTCGAGATCATCCATTATCAACATACCATAATTCCTTGCTTTTCTTTTTGGAAGTAGGTGGTTTCTAGAAGAGCAACATTCGTTCTCTTATATACCCATAGTTGCTTTGGAACGTTGTCATAAGGAGTTCTATATTCACCTACAGCATTTCTCTCAACAAGCATAAGAGCTATTTTATTTTTCTTTTTAACCCAATGAATGAAACATTTGTTTGACAAATGTCCCATTTTTTTTTTATAGTTGTAACATATTTCTGCGGATTTTGCTTTCCTTTATGATTTAGAAGCTTTAACAAAATGCTTTAAACAAGGTTTTTTTTTTCCTTTCAGAAGTATTGTTGGAAGGTGCAATGGATTTCTTTTCAAAAATATTTTTATAAAATCGATTTCGATCATTTGCATCATATCCCAAACCAGCTTTATTGATAGTGCACCTCTATTTTCCCAAGAGATTTTCTAAGTTCTTGGTTCCTTGAATGAATTTGGAAGATCAGAGGTGAAGTTCTCAATTTTCTGTTTCAATAGTTCATTTTTAGTTTTGAGATTATTTGTAGATGACTCATTAAAATATTTTTTTAAAACTTCAATTTCAAATTTTAGAAAGGTATTTTCTACATTTACTAACTCATTTTCCTTTTTCATGCAATTGTATTTTGAGAGCATATTCGTAGAATTGACAGGAAGATCATCAATAATATCTAATAATTCATCATGTGACAAGTTTAGAAAGTTTACCTCATCATTGTCTTTTGCCATGAGGCATATTTCAACAAAGAGTCCATCCTCATCTTTGTTGCTAGATGAGTCATTTTCTAGTGTTTCCCAATTTGACAGGAACCCCTTATTTTTTTGCTTTTTGTTATCTTCCTTTTTTAGTAGCAGGGGACATTCATTGTTGAAGTGTCTTGGCTATTTGCAGTAGTGACAAATTACATCCTTTTTGCTTGATTCCTCTTTGTTGTTGTCTCTTCTTGAAGTATTTCTTCTTCTGCTTTTTCTGTTATTCTTCCATAACTTCATCATTCTTTGAGCAAACAAGCTAAACTCATCATCATCATTTAGTTCGTGTTTTGAATCGTTGTTTTCCTCTTCTACTTCAACTTTTGATTTCAGTGCTATTCCTTTCTTTTTCTTGTCATTCTTCAAGTGGGTAGTTTCAAAGGCAATTAAGTTGCCTCTTAGTTCATCATAGGTCAATGTGCTTATATCTGTTCCTTCTTGTATAGTAGTGATCTTTGACAACCATGGTATGGTAAGACTCCTCAGCTTTTTTTTGGCAAGTTCTTCATCTCCAAAACATTTTCCCATTATATCCAAGTTGTTGATGATCATAGCAAAGCATTCAAACATTTCATCCATGTTTTCTTCTTTTCTCATGCTGAATAACTTATATTCCCTCATGAGCATATCAGTTTTGGTCTCCTTAATCTGTTTTATACCTTTGTGTGTTAGCTTCAACTTGTCCTAGATTTCTTTTGTAGTTTTGCACCTTCAAGCTTTTCTATATTCTTCAAAGCTAATGGCATAGTGCAAAAGGTTGATAGGTTTTACATGCATTTCCATCTTTTTCTTTTCTTCAAAGGTCCATTCTTCATCTATTTTTGCAATCTCTATCCTTGATCATTCATTTTCATTGGAGTTTCAACACCCTTGATAATAATCTTCCATGGGTCATAGTCATTCGATTGAATGAATATCCTCATTCTCTCTTTCTAATATGCATAGTTGACTCCATTGAAGGATGAAGGTCACGTAGTAGATTGTCCCTTTGTGAGCGTGTATAGGACCATGTTTGCCATGGATCTTTTTCCCAAGCAGTTAAGCTTGACCTCTAGGAATCTAGCTCTTGATGCCAATTGATAGTGTCAATACCCTTGAGAAAGGGGGGATTGAATCAAGTGTAAATAAAAATTTTTTACACACTAAGTAAAGAGTTAATTAAAACGTTCACCAGATGTCTCTCAAAGTTTTAGGAGATTTTTAGTTAAAAACAGAAGTCCTGAAAGCAACTATAAATCATATTATACTAGTCAATTAATTAGATAGGTAAATAGTAAAGAGTAAGAGAAGATGGATCATAAAATTTATACTGGTTCAACCTCAATGTGAGATCCACATCCAGTTCTCACCCTTTGGATAAGATGACCACTAATATCAAAGTTTCCAATACAATAAGGTTTTCCAAACAAAGCTCATAGTGCTCTCAATGTGAACTAAACAAATACCGACCTATCTCTGAGAACAAGATCAAATGGAGCAGAGCTCCTTACCCAAACAAATAGACAAAGAAAAAATGGCATTTTTTTTAAGACGAAAACTCACTAAGTAACTCAATATTTTGAAGATAATAATAATAAAACACACAAGTCTCACTAATAACAATGATAGCAGTGAACGACAGCAACGAATGCTATTCCCAGGTACAGCAAAAACGCATTTTGAGAGGAGAAAAAAGAATGCAGCAGGCTTCAATTTTTCAATGGTATGCACTTGAGGGCCTGTTACCCAAATGTTTCCTTAAAAAGAAAATAATTCTAACCGTTGCAGAGGAGGAGAATGACAAGTGCAGTGTGTGTCCTCGATCCTTTTGTGAGCTGTCCAATTATGCCACATCAGCTTATGAATACAACGTTTCAGAGTTACATTACTACTGCCAGATATCTCTTGATTGTTTAGGAGACATCCTATTGAGTTTCATTCCTTGAGATATATCCTTTAAAGTGTAAGTGCATATAATGAAAGTATTAATAATCATGATGTTTGTCATCATTTAGGATATCTAAAACTAACAATATATATAATATTCAAGTAAAAGAATTTACCATCAAATGACTTTACCATCAAATGCCGAGACGCCTCTCCTTTGAATGAAACTAATAAGACCATGATGATGTGAGCATTGCAATTTAATAAATTCCCATAGTAATCAAATTCAAAAATGATTTGTATCACATTTATATCTAGATGTGTTAATTTTTTAGTGTATCAAATTGTATTGATTTTTTAAGATGACTATTAATAATATAGAATGGTAGTATATTAAGTCGTTAATTAATTAATCAATGGGTGGAAACTGAGAAGTGTTGAACGTCACAAAAACCAGATGAACGTTGGCGTTGTAATTTTGTTACCCTCAAAATCAGGGCAAATTCGTCGTGGGACGCTGGCGCCCAATACTCGTTCCTATAAAATAACATTTTCTCTTTCTTGCGCAGTGGGCACGTGCGGTCTGAGACATTTCCATCGTGCTTCTCGCTTCCCCGCTCTGAAAACCACCACAAGGCCACAGACTAGCTAGTGCACAAAAACAAAACTCAATTCACATAGAAAGAGAAAACATAAAGACAGGGCGTGACAGGGACTTTCCTCAGTCATTACTCCATAAACAAACCTCAAATCTCAATCAAGAGTTTCCCATCAAAGTCCCTCAACTTTGCCAAATGGGTTCGTACACACACACTCTTGCACTTGCAGGCTTTCTCACAGCCGTCTTTACCATTTATAATTAATTACCCCCTTTATTATTATTATTATTATTTATTACCATACACAAAAGATGCGCCTTCTCCCACCCATAAGAAAATATTAGTAAAAGATTTAATTTAAATAAATAAAACATTTAAAGTTTTTAAATTTTATTATTCAATCAAATTCTATCATATATATATATATATATATATAGGGAGTAAATATTTATTATAGTTTCTAAAATTATAAGCATGTATTATTTTACTCTTTTTATTCTCATAATAAATTATCTCTCTCACTTGAATCATTTTCTATATATATCTTTTAAAATAGTTAAATAGTAATCAAACTTATTTCACTAATATCACAACATATAATTAAATAATGAGTTTAATTGTCATCCACTGATAGTGTAAAATATTTTTACACTGTCAGCTAATAAACAAACGACAAGTGATTAATCATGGGTAGTTTTTTGAAATTTAAATTTGAATTGGTTATAAAATAACTTATGTAGCAACTGTCAGTGCATGTTAATTAAATTCTTAAATAATTATGTAAAAAATTAACATTTTAAATACATCAAAATCAAACTCAAATTATCATTAATACATATATTTCTTTTTGACTTGGAAACATTAATACATATGTTCCTTTATATTTATATAATTGGCTTTGTTTTATTCCCCATCTAACTATATCCTTAATTGTATCATATATTATATATTATATTCATAATGTACTAATAGATGGGAATCATGAACAATGTGAATTAGGCATTTTGCCTCATATATAACGGATATAACACATTCTCATTCCCACTTCCTCAGCTTGCAGTAATGACTCTCTTTCCAGCTTCATTATTACTCTTTATTCTTCCTCCCCTTTGAAGTTGAACACTTTCTTATTAGAATCTTAAAAAACTAAACCACTGTGACGTTGAATTGCTGTTTCTCATCATCACAATAAATTCCCCCCCCCCCCCCCAACCTTTTCTTCTTCCTGTTTCTTTGTTCTCCAGTGTGATTTTCCATTTTCTTTTTGTATTTTTTTCCCCCTTTATTTTCACTTGCTGCTTCTGGGTCTTTCATAACTATCCCTTGTCAGAGAGGGCTATTTACTGCCCCAGGCCACAGTCTTTTCATGTGGGCATTCACACCTAACCTGATTTGCCTCCCATCCTTTGTCACTTACCATTACCATTATTTGACCCCATCACTCGTTACTTCTGTCTCAACAATGACCGCTGGCGTTACTGCCTGTTATTAGCACTGCCATTTCTTGCTAGCTCTGTGTCTATTTCTTCTTCTTCCTTTTCCTCTTCCTCTTTCCGTGGTTTTTGGGGGTCATTTGAAAAGTTCCGATTGTGGAGCATTGAGTGATGGCCATTTCCACCCCAAGGGGGGGATCCCCAAAGGCTCCTCTCACCCTTCCCCTGCCTTCCCCCAAGGCCCCACCGGGCTACCCGGATTTGTATGGGAGGCGCCGTGAAATGAACAGAGTTCAGATGCTGGAAAGAGAGATAAGTTTTCTTGAGGTGGTTTTCACATTCTACACTCATGTCTCTTTGTATGTGTGTGTGTGTGTGTGTGTTTTTTTTTATTATTTTCTTTTTTTGACATCTCATTTTGTGTGTGAGACTGAATGAATGTTGAAAGATAAAAGTTTAACTGAAAAAATAAGTTTAATGTTGCCGTAATGGGAAATGGAAGTTGAGGCCGGGGAAAAGAATTAGAATCTCGCTTTTAAGTGATTTAGGCCTGGGTAAGGGAAAAAGTTGATTTATAACGTGTTCTGATCCATGTAGCGGTCCCATTTACAAAGAGAAACTTTAGTTGTTGTCATCTTTCACATACCATCCTGTGCTGTAAATTCACAAGTTGAGTAACCGAGAGTGTCAATCATGAATGGTATAGAACTCAAGAACCTTGGAGACACAGGGAATGTCAGGTGTTAAACTCCAATGCCGTTTGGTGAATTTTCTCGGCTTTGATTGTCTAACAATCTGGGATGACAAATTGGAAAACTGTTTACCTCTTCTGAAATTGCATTTCATGATCAAGATTCAGGACTGAAATTTGAGTGTGAAAATGAGTAAACTGTTCATTTGTGAAAGGCTTTCGAGTTATAATTGCATTAATCTAAAGTGTCTTCAATTTTCTCAGATTATTTTTGGCACTGCGAAGTATGAACCAATTGCTTGCCTTTTCCAGCTATCTTCTGCCTTCTGAGAATTGTAACAGTTTCATCAATAATAAATTAATAATTTGCACATTTGCCGTTGTCAATGCAAGGAAGTACCCAACTACCAGCATTTAATAAGCCCAGAGAGTGAAGAAGTACGAACTTTTTTTTTTTTTTTTGCTGACAGTGGCGTTATGTGGGATGTTTTGGAGGGGAGGGGAGGCTCCAAAATTCAAACTTACAGATATACCTTGAAGATTTTTAATGGGAAAAACTTTTGATACTCCTAATAAGTTGAATGTGTTGATAATTTATAAATTTTGTTTTTTAAATAAAAAATTTCTATTTTGAAAAAAGCGCACTAGTTAACAAAATTTTTGTTTTCCTCTCCAACGGAATCTTGCAACTGTGCTCTGTGGATACTGATTCAGGGACTCACTGTCCTCATGGAAAATAATAATACTCTAGCCGCTAGGCCGTTGCTGGCTTTCTGCTTTTGTTTATTTATTTATTTTTGTGTTAAATTTGTTATTCTTATTCTTATATAATATACAGTAAAGGAATATCATATAAATTAAATTACTGATATTAGAAGATTCAGAATTTCACGAAGAGTGCATCACATTGCAGCTTGATAGTAAAACGTTGCAACCTAGTTGAAAAAAACACCACCACGTTTTGGAACCTTTTGGTGTTAAACCGAATTTGCTCATAATTTTACATTTTGCAGGAAGAATTGAAATCCTCCGAAGGACTTCAACCCGCTTCAAGATGCTGCAAAGAGTATGTCTATTTCAGGAATTGCCTTAATGCCACATGAAAGTATAGAAATTCCTTAAAACATTTTAATTATTGCATGGTAAATTCATATTGTTGATCGAATGCAACAATGTTACAGGATTGATGATTTTGTTATGGCAAAAGCAGATCCTCTGTTACCTACGTAAGAAACGTTATTGTCAATCTTCCTTCGTTAGATCAGAAAAGATCATAATTACTAATTTCTATATGCCTTATACCCTTCGAGCAGGAAGAAGAAGAACCGCCGGTCACGTCGCTTCTGGAAGTGGCCCTGGTATGACCTTATTTCATTTTATATTTTTGTTTCAAAACTGAATCTTGTTACTTGAAGTATATTTGCCGACTCTAGGTTCAGGTGAAGGTGTAAGGTGTTTAATTGTGAAGTGTCCTGGTCTATCAACAGAACTCCCAACGAATGTGCAGGAAATGCATAGGATATATAAGAAGGGGTAGTTTAATGGGAGTAGTCCCCATTGACAACAACATGCATTCAAGGGTGGAAAATAAAAATTTTTCCCTTAAAATGCAGACCACACACATTTCAAGGATGATAAATTATGTCTGGACACTAGTCGTCCCAGGCAAACAAAGTTCAGAAGTCATTTCTTATACTAAAGCTTAGTGGCAAGGCACATAGATACATTACTTGGTACTTTTAATTAAAGAGTAGACATACTAACCTATAGTTAGTTTTAAACCTAGTAGCATTTTCTTTTTCTGGTCCCTTTGACTCATTGCGTCATGCAATCATGTCACTGAATCTAACAGTGTTTTGTGTATAATATCTGAGACTATATGTACCAGATAAGCCCCAAAATCAGGGATGGATGCCGGTTATAAACTTATAATGTAGGGGCATATGTCCCACAATAACTTTGGATTTTTTTTTAGTGACTAGTAGTTCGATCCCATAATAATTTTAAAAGAAACAAGGTAATAAGATACAACTTAACATACTTTTGCTTATATTTATATATTATGTCTGTCTTCATTATAAAAATTTTTTGGACCCGTTACCGTCGATAACTATTCATAAGCTGGTATGATCTCATTTTTTGAAGAAGCAACAACTTCCTAATAAACCTTGTCCAACAACTATCTCAGATAACATGAGTAAACTTTTTATGCAGCAGCATGCCCTGCTTTAACTTGTCCTGGATCTGCTGTTGGTGCTGTGATGGGTGCTCCCAGTGTCTGAAGTTACCAAGCTGCTGCTGCAGCTTCAGACCATGCTGTTGCAGCTGCTTCAGACCATGCAGTTGCAGATGTCCCAAACCAAAGTGCCATTGTTGCCCAGGTGAAAAATCACGTTGCTGCAAAGGGAGCTGTGGCTGCAAAAACTGTTGCATTCCCCCAAGTTGCAATGTTTTGTGCCCTTGTCTCTCTTGCTGCAGTTGCAAATGCTCTTGCTCTTGCACTTGCCCGAGCTTCCCAAAGGTTCGCCCAAGTTGCTGTTGTACAAAGTCCTGTTGGAACCCTTGCTGCTGTTAATGTTGCTAGTATAGTCTTACAAGAAAAAAAGAAAAAGAAAACTCTATCTATAGTTGTTGGCATAAAAAAAAAAAAATTGCATTTATGATAGCTAGAGTATAAATTTTGGAAATATAAAGGTTGTAAAGTTAAATTGTGGGTCTAAGTTTGATCCTTTGCTGTTCAGAGTCTCCGGTATTTCATGTGAAATGGTGGACCAACAGTGGAAAATTGCCGTTCTGGACGTTTCCATGGTCTGATTATTAAAGCCACACACAAGTTGGCTCATGTACATATTTTGCACTTTTTTTTGAAAAATTTATTTATTCTTTATGTATAATTTTCATATTAATTTTAATACGTGTTCAGTGTAAAATGTTTTACACTTTTAATTAATCAATTCTTTTAAGTTTTTATTAATTATGCTGATTGAAAGTTTTAAAAGAGTAAACTATGAAATTGATATCGACTGAAGGCTTTACAAAATTTTCTAATGACTTAAATATGTTATTAGTCCTCATAAATATGAGTTATTTTGGTTGATTCCTTTAAGAATTTTGTTTTTGTTTGGGTTCCTATTTTTTTCAATTATGTTTTTGGTCATTCTTGTATGAATTTCATGTTAAATGATTATATTTATTTTTACCCCAAAAAATGATGATATTTATATAGAAAAAGATTTTAAAGTATTTAAAGAGCAAAACTAAAATTTTAAAATTTCTAAATAACTAAATGCATATTTAAAAATATTTATTGAGATCAAAATTTAGAACAATAGGGATAAAAAATAAACACAATAAAAAAAATTAAAATTATTGTAAAAATTTTAGATTGATCAAAATTAAAACTATATATATTTATAGGAATTAAAAGCGTATTTAATACTTTTATAAAATTGAGACAAAGATGGTTTATTTTTTAGAGAAAAAGAAAAAAATTTCGGTTCCTTCCTATTCTTTTTTCTGTATATTTAATCCTTGCAAGAAAGTTGGCGATCGATGAAAATACGAATCGAAAGGTGGCAAATTATGTTGTTGCAATGGAGTAGCATTTGTACATTAGTTGACTTATAGTATTATTTATACTCACATTTTATGAAATATCATATTAATATATTTCTATCTATTATTAGAGTAGAAGTAGATCTTAAATTAAGTGAGATTCACATCTTATTCAATAATAAATAGAAGAGTCATCTTATCCAATAATAAATAGAAGAGTATGGACACAACATAAATAACATTTCTTTTAGTTGGCACTGTGACACAGGACACATGAAATGTCTTCTCCCTTCAGCCCATAGATGATCTCAGGGACCCAAGATTGGACTTGGACATAGTCACTTCGATATAACTAGGCATTTGAAATTTCAAAGGAGTTGTTAAATCATAAAGGACACATGGTACTACGATGAAGAACTGGATGACACCATCACTCGCCTAATTAACTGCACTCATGTGCGTGGAAGAGAGGGGCCACAAGGGTAAGGTTTTTTCTGACCAGAAATAGAAAATAAGGATTTTTGAAAATTATTAAATTGAACCAACCTCAAACACATTTTTCATTTCAGCCAACTATTCTTTCCCCAATACGTCAAGATGAGCATTTTGTCGTTGACGCATAAACAAAGATTTAAGGGTCCTATATTTTCGTGTGCATCGATTTTGAGTTGCAGCTTGTTCGCCTCCGTCCGATCGTTCGAAGTACTCTTATGATACTATTGGGTGGCGGATTCTCAGATGACATTAACAGTCAATACTTATCCTGGAGTTGATAGCATAAACAGTGGCGGAGCTTAATAAAAATTATTGGGAGGTCAAGACATATAAATTAAAATCAAATACAAATTGATTATACAAAATTAAATGCATACCATATATATAAATTTTAAAATTAATCACTAATAATATGATAGATGAATTTTAAAGAGAATGATTGAACAATACCTTATAACATTGCTCTCCACTCTTTCAATGCCTTGAAATCATCAATAATAGACTCAGAACTGAAACTTTTCGCAATTTCTCGCTCAATGTAAATAACCATACTATCTGCAAGAAAGTCATCTTCCATCTTATTTTTCAACCTTGTCTTCATTATTTTCAGTGCAGAAAATGATCGTTCCGTAGTAGCTATAGAAACTGGAAGAGTTAAGATAATATGAATAATCTTATCAATCAAGTAGTAAACTTCTGATTTTTTTGTTTCAACCAAACACCTACACAATTCTTGAATGGTTGATAAATTCTTTATTTCTGCTTGTTGACGAGCATCAAGAATAAAATGCCGAAACTGAAAGGGCAAATTAATTTTCTCTTATTCAGTAAAGTCCATAGGATAATACTTGTCAATAAAAATGTAAATACTGTTAATCTCAAAATTTTTATAACCATCCTTTGCAATCAAAGGCGATATATATATATATACACACACACACTGAGCATCGTCGAAAAACAAACTAACAAAGTAAGGAACTCAAACATCATATACATATAGGCATACAACATTGTGGGAAAAAAAAAAAAAAAGAAACTCAAAACAAAACTCACCTTTGCTTGTAGCCTTCCACGTTGCTCTTCAAGTCAAGACTCAAGTGTCAAGTGGTTCACACTCCACTCCTCCAACAAATAGTCACAAGGTTTACACACACACTCACTTTTTCTTTTCAACATTTTAATTATTCAACAGGAGAGAACAGAGAAACTAAGAAAGGCTGAGAGGAAATTTGGAAAGTGGCATGGCGTGGAGAAGAAGTTTTAATGGAGACTTGGGTTGGGTGTTGGTAAGTTATGGACCATCCAATCTTTTATTTCATTTCCTTTATTTATTTTTATTTCATTTGGGCTTTGAATTGGGCCCAAATACAACAAGGCTAGCCACACAACCAGTAACATATAACATATGTATGTCTTAATCTCATTGTTATACACATATATAAATATATGTATAAAATTTTTGAAAATTGGGGGGGAGGGGCCATGACCCCCCATTGTCTAAGCTAAGCTGCGCCCCTGAGCACAAACGAATCAGGAAGTGACACATAGTGAGGTGGGTCATATTTCATTTTACTAAGCAGATGGGAGTAAAGCAGATTTACTAGAAAGAATAAGGGTAGGACCGAAATTTTTTTTGAATTTTTTATTTCAATTTTTTTGTTGTTGTTGAATTCGAGTTGTCCAAAATTCATCAAGCAAACAGTTTTTTCTTTATTTTTTCCCATCTTTTATTTTTTTTTATAAATTTCAATTTTTGTATATTTAATGTTTACAGTTTTTAATTGTAAATTTGTAAATAATTCCAGTGATCCCAATTCAAGCGTGAGTACAGTACCTATTTTTTTAATTTTTATTTTCCTATTATGTTCATTTTGTTAATTTTATGTACTTTTAATACTCATTTTTTATTTAACTTATAAGGAACTCGGGTTCTCCAAACTCTATATAGTATACAATGGTAATTTTAATTCTTACCTTTTTATTAATTTTAATTATTTTCAGTATATATATTTGGTATTTTTGAAGAGTTTGATTATTCCGAACCCTATGGAGTGTACAATGATTTTTTATTTTGTTATATTTTATTTTATACATACAGTGGTTTTTCAGTATTACTATTTATAAAACAGAGTTCGGAACATCCAAAGTCCATATATTGTGTAGTACTATTTTTTTGTTATCTTTTCGAAATTTCTATTTTTTATATCTTTTAATTCTTATTGTCTTTAATATGTTGAAAAAATTTGTATTTGCAGTGAACAGTTTTCATCCCTAGTAGTTTTTGTTATTTTTTTTATATGATTGATGAACCTAAGTTTTCTTTTGCCATTGAGAGCTCTACGAACAGCACGACTCCAGGAATGGTAATTATCCTCATTGAGAAGAGGAGACACCAGCACTAGGCTGGGTTGATCAGAAGACAGAAACAGACTTACATTCACCATTGATGAGGCGAAGAGGAAGAAGACACTGAAAGATTCAAGAAACAAGAATGGTGTGCGGAAGGAATATCAAGCTTTTTCTCCTGATACCATATCAAGATTAACAAAGAAAACAAACTGAATGTATTATTAGAATGTGAAAGTTGTAATACACGATACTGGAGGGGGTTTATATATACAATGATGTAACTAACTTTGTCTAACAGCTCATCATTAAGTTTAACTAACTACTAACAGACTTTTATTTGTTTCTTAACTGATATACATAATTGATCCTAACTACATGACTTATTATATTGAACTTGATACCAATGACCTCGCAACCCTACTCTTCCTACCACGGGTTTAGTGAGGTCGATCTCAACACAGACCCTCCCAAACTTACTGTGATCCACATGGACAGAAGTCATGTCCTCCCTAATAGATTTGCCCACCACTGAGGCCATACCAAAGTGAGCACTTTCATCGAAAAATCCCATATTCAAGCTCTGAAATCAGATCCATACCATAGTTTGCTCTATTTGTGCTGTCTCAGTAATAAAATCCGGATTCTAGGTACTGATTGCAAGGTAGTAATCAAACACCATCCAAGGACCTCCCTGCATCGCCTTGCTCTTGTCCTCCACAGTATCAAACTTTACTATGAAGAAAACATGTCTCATATCTCTCATATCAAAACAAGCCTGCAACTTCCAAAGCCTCGAGACTTTCAATTTCATAAGCTTGTAATCAATATACTTCTTGAGTAGCTTGATGACTAAAGCATCTTGCCAAGGTGCACATAGCTCCTCAAAGACATTTTCATCAACATGAACCATGGGAGCCAAGGGGTCTCCATTCTCATACTCAATTCAAAATAGTTTTTCAACAAACCAATCCCTCTTCACAGGAGCCTGGGAAAAAGAGTTACACAAAACTTGTCACGGAAAGAAACTTTTGGTTGCATTCCCTCACCATCCAGCAGTTTGGGAGGAGAGGAGGGTGGTAATGATGAAAAAACAAATGATTCCATGCTAGGGAGAAAACCCTAGCAATGCAAAAGTTGTCACTAATGTGAATTGTACATTATTTATAATTCTAGGAGATGAACTAGGAAAATATAAATGTTACAATTCACTATAAAGGATACGTGGCCACTGTCCAGTCTGTTTATATACTCATAACGTCATTGTTTTGTAACATCGGTTCTCCTGGGTACACAGTAAACACAACAGGACAAACCCCATCTCTCCTCCCTCCGCAATTTCAACATTGTTTTTGAAACTAAATAATAATAAAAAATGAACAAAAATTGCTATGGTATTAACATGATATTAACACATGTTCTAACTGTCCAACTAAAATTGCTATGTTGTGTTGTTGACAACAAAGCCTTCCAACGAAGCCTCAATCTTTTCACTCTGGACGAAGGCCTGTTGGGCTTGAAATAATACCCTATGCCCACAATCTCACAGTTTTGTCCAATCAAAAGCGACTGGGCTCCTAACTTGGTGCTGCGCGTTGCTCCACATAATGCTACCAAACTCATACTTACCCGAATCAACATCACCCTTCGAGCACACAAAGGTCACCGTGTACCTCTTCCTGTCCCCTACTTTTCCAAATACAAGCCTGGTGGGTTTCACAGTTATCCCCACCGTGGACGGCCCGCTCACGGCCACGTCATAGACCGAACCGGCATCGCCGACATTGGTCAGTGTGCGCGTGTACCGGACAACCCTCTTGCCTCCAAACAAGACTGAGAATGAGGGGTAATTCAGTTGGCCAGGGTCAGAGAATTTCCGGGTGCAATTGAAACCTTGGCGCTTGACAATGAGTTGTATGTTCTCAGGGCTGTAGTCCAAGGAGCACAAGAATGTAATGTAGTCAGCGGTGGAGGCATCGTAGACAAGGCCAGGTGAGAGTGCTTTCTGCGGGTTGACATGGCCAGCACCATGGGCCCATGGAGTGGAAAATGATGCTCCTCCTCCTGCAGAGTCACGGAGTGGGGACTTGGTGTTGTCATCGGTATAGGCTGTTGTCATGAGTGCGGATTTGATCGCACTGGGACTCCATCCTGGGTGAGCTGCTCTCAGCAACGCAGCCAACCCACTTATGTGTGGACATGACATGGACGTACCTATATAATTCCAAAACAAACCAGAAATCAACAATCAACAAGATTCCAGCCTAAATACACAAATTCATCAACCCTACCACAAATACATTGCCAGTAACACCAGTTAAAGAGGATTGCATTTACACTAATACCTAATTATTAATTTCAAGTGAGGTCTAGTCCGGAATAAATAGATTATTTAATCTTTTATACATAAGTAGCTTTTAAAAAATAACTTATGAATAAGTTATTTTATATTTAAATATATAATAATAAAGTGCACACTTTTAAAATGTTTTAGAAGGTAATTATTAAGAAGTTAGATTATTAAGAAGTTAGATATTTTAACTTCTCAAAAAATACTAAAAATAACTTTTAAAAAAGAAATAAGTTGTTTTACTAAACAGGATAAAAAAATAAAAATATGACTTTCGACTTCTAAAAAAATAAAAAATAAAATCAAAAATTATAGTATCCAAACTGATCCTTAGTCTAACGGCTTAAAATGGAGCAATTTAATAAAGAATAATGATTTATTAGATTGTTTTTTTTAATGATGAGAGATATAATAAAATCAAACAATTATTTAAAAAGAGAATTTAATATACTGGCTAAAAATTATAAAATAATAAAACATTATATAAACATCAGTGAAATGAATTTGGAAAGTTTCTATTCAAAATGTTACGTTTTTAATAAATACATATACCTTACGAATATAAATATTTCGACTATTATATTCTTGATACAAGTTATCAAAAATGTAACAAGAAAATTAAATAGAATGATAAAGAATGATAGCCTTTTTTTAATAATTTTTGAAAAACAAACTCAGTTAAAAATGTTATGTTTCTAATTATTATCAATTAAAAGAAGAAACATAGTTCCTTAACATTTTATGATTTTCAGCATATAATTACATCATTTTTATTAATATTTTAGTTTTCACTTAAATTTTAATTTTATATAAATTTATCATATATTTTTATTTAGGGAGATATTTATTAAAAATTAAATATATATACTTTTAAACTTTTAAAAATGCTTAAAAATATAAATAAAATGAAAATAGAAATTTATATAAAATAATGAAATTTTACTGAAATGAAAAATTGAAAATTGAAATTTTTTTAATAAAAACCCGAAAACAACTGCATCAAATTTTGGATAAATAAATATTAAAAAAGTAAATGACATTAAAAAATTAAAATGAAAAATAGCTCTTTCTATAACCAGTGTAAACATTCAACAAAAAGCAACAATATAATTAAAAACGTAAATGACATGGAATTTTAAGATAAAAAACTAATTTTTTATAATTAGTGAGTATTAAGTTTATATTTTTAATTGTTCATTAAGTATATTAATTATTTATTTATTTTCTTTGTTTTTTGCCGCGGAAAATTAATGTTGAAGATAGAAAGAGACGGAACAAAATGCCTGATATAATATTGAATTCGGTCCTGCGGGCATCCTGAGACAACCCAGAGGGCCCAATAGCTTGAAACCATCCAGCCAAGATGTTTACACCAGGCCCAAAAACATCCGGTTTCAGTACCTGCCTCGTCACCGTATTGGGCCCCCTGGAACTGAAAGCAGCCACAACAGGCGACGGCCTAACGTTCAAAACCGTCCCACCAAAACTCAAAACCGCCGTCGGGATCGGATCCGACGCGACATATGCCTTGATCTGGTCCGCTACTGTCCGCCCCACAGCCACCGCCGGCAGGAAGTGGCTGTCCGCCGCCAACTCCTCCCCGTTCTCCGCCGTGTTCGCCAGAATCATCCCAACACACCCGGCATCCCTCACAACCGTCCCCTTCTCCACACGCGCCGTCGCCCCCCCTCTATCACACACTACCACCTTCCCACGAACAACGGCCGGGTCAAGCGAACGAGGCATGCAAACGCTGGACTGGTTCGACCCTTTATTATAAACCAAACCGACCGGTTCGCTCCCCATTCCTTTCCCACTATAAAGCGAGACCCCAGAAAACCGCTTCCTGTTACCGAGAGTCACGTAAGCTGGGAAATCACGGTCTAGTGTCCCGGCCCCAACGGTCATGACCCACGGTGCCACGTTGGAAACCGAGCTTCTACTTGGCCCGCTGTTCCCGGCGGAGCAGGACACGAAGATCCCCTTCTCAACCGCCGCGAACGCCCCCACGGCGATGGTGTCTTGGAAATAAGGTTTGTTGAAGCCGCCTAAGGAGAGGGAGAGCACGTCGACGCCGTCCTCGATGGCCTGGTCCATCCCCGCGAGAATGTCGGACGCGAAGCACCCGTCGGATCCGCACACCTTGTAGGCCGCCACGCGGGCCTGCGAGGCCATCCCTCGGGCCGTGCCGCTCGCGTAGCCCAAGAAGCTGGCGTTGGCCACGGCGGAGCCCGCAGCGGTGCTCGCCGTGTGGGTGCCGTGGCCGTCCATGTCACGCGGGGACTCCTTCACTCCCGTCGCGTTACTTCTTCCGCTATTTGCGGACGCCATGCTGAACCCCTTGTAGAAGCTTCGGGCCCCGATGAGCTTCTTGTTGCAGAGTTTCGGGGAGAAGTCAGGCCCGGATTCGCATTCTCCGCGCCAGCGGGCCGGGATATCGGGCATGCCGGAGTCGTCGAAGCTTCTGGATTCAGGCCAGACGCCGGTGTCGAGGACGCCTATGATGACGTCGTGGTGGGCCTGCTCGAGGTCCTGGGTGCTGTGACCGGCCCAAAGGCTTTGCGGGGTTTCGAGGCCCAGGAATTCAGGGGTGCGGGTGGTGTGAAGATGATAGAGTGTGTCCTCGTAGAGGCCCAGGACGGAGCCCGATTGGAGGAGTTCTTGGGCCTGCTGTGGGTACAATGAGGCCGCGTAGCCGTTGAAGGCTGTTGAATAGGCATAGAGGAGTGTATTGGAGTCGGAGTCGGAGTCGGAGTTAGTAAAGAGGGATTGAAGGCTGGCGGAGTACCAGTCACGGTGGGTTGGGTAAATGGAAGGCTTGTGGAGGTGGTTCATGTAAACTATGTATGTTTTCTTTGGTGCATTGGGTGATGCAAATGATGACAGGCATTGTAACAGAATTAAGCAGAAGAATAAAATGGAAGCCATTTTTTTCATATGAAGGAGGAAGGGGGAATGAAGGGGTGGGGGAGGGGGTGTGATTTAATGGTTAAATAATGAAAGGGGAAATGTGAAGGAAGGAGATGATGAATGAGGGACTCTTGTCTGGTTTCTAATAAAGGTTGCTTAATGGGTCATTTTGTTTAATTCATTATTAGACCTCACGTTAGGCACGCTGGAGAATGGAAGTACTACTGTGATTAATGGTGGGTATTTGGGGTTTAGCTTATTTGTAGTTAAATGGACTGATGTTTATGTTCCACAGATTTGTCATTTTATGTAAAGGAAGAAAAAGCAATGACTCTCAGCATTTGTTTTGAGAAAAAGGTTGTGACTAAAATTTAAGAGCAATTTTTGAACCACTTCTTTTTTATTTTTTTAGACACCATTTATTTAGGGCTCTTTTTTTGGATATGGATTTTTTATGTTAAAAATATATAAATACGGTGTTTTAAAAAAATTACGGGAATGTGGAATTTTTCAGGGAAACCGCCAAATAGAATGGCTGGTACCATTTAAAAAGAAAGTAATTAAAGAGGAAACCACCAAATCATTTGGTTTCGCATAAAATATTATTTCTTTAAATTATAACGGTAAATTATTTGAGAATTGACTATAATTTCATTTTAGTTGTAAAATACCAAAACCACCAATGTATATGGCTGGTTCTTGTTTGTTTTATAATTAGCAATGTTCTAAAAATCGGACCGGACCGGTTGAATCGGAAACTAACCTACTATCCGATTTAAGTTGGACCTGAAAATTGCCTTGTAAAAAACTGTTAAAATACCACTAAAAACCTCCTAGAAACTGGTAAACCGGGCAAACTGGCCCGACCAAAAAATCGATCAAACCATTTTTTTTGTAAAAAAAATGTAAAATTGCATTATTTTAATTTTTTTTTTAATAAAAAAGGTCTAGAATCTCATATTTCCTAATTATTTCTTTTTTAATATGGGAAGTAGTAACTTGAGAGATTTGATCCATATGGATAACATTTTCTTTGATTAAGAAATTAATTATGTTATATTTTATGAGTTTTATTTATGCCTAATTTAATTTTTAGTTATTTTATTATATATATTTTATTTTTTATTTTAATATATTTATATAAATACATGTTTTATTATATACCGGTTACATTCCGATTGGACCCCCGACTGAACCTCTAAACCTTTGAACCCTTATCCTGACCGATTTGATATTTGGTCCGATTTTCAGAACCTTAATAATTAGAAAAAAAAAACATGAACACAATGATATCACAGCTGTATATATGTGAGGGCTCTGTGTTTCAGGGAGCACATTTTCCAGTCTTTATTTGAAACATCTTGTTTATTGTCTCTATTTCACACGACTATTTATTTCTCGTCTCCACTTCACAGACATACTTCTTCTTCTTCTTCTTCTTCTTCTTCCATAACAATCCATACTCGACCAAGTTTTCTCTTCTTCTTTTCCATTAAAAAAAATGAAAAGACTATTGGTGAAAAAAAGAAATGAGTTAATGAGTAAGAGTTAGTTGGTGAGTATAGTTAGAGTGAGTAATAGACAGTTGATTATATAGTTAGCATGAGTGAGAGTGAGTCAAAAGGCATAATTAGAAAAAATCCAGATAGTTTGTGAAAGAGGGTAAAATGAGTTAAGATATTATTGTTATTGTATTTTTTGATGGCTCCATATTAAAAGTGTAAAAGAAAGTGTTGAAATTTCCTTGTGTGGGCTACAATTAACTGTGAATTTTATTTTGTAAAAATTGGGTTAACGATATGATCTTGATTATAGACAAGCACGATAAGCCCAATAATTATAATTGATCCATATTATGAGCTATGCACGCCTATTACTAAAAGTTAGTATGGTTAGGCAGCATAGTGTAGGTCCAATGTCATAAGCCCATAAAGGTTTTCCTGACAGTGACTCTTGATGGGAGAGCTTGTGGAGGTTATAAATACAAGGTTAGGTCCCCTCCCTACCACTTATTATGACATGCAATTCTGACTTGCCCCATCAATAGCTACTGCCTAGTGAAAGATTGGATAAGGAGAAGGGTCTGGCAAGAGGAACACTCCTTGTCTCGATCACCAATCTCTCATGGCTAATTCAGGGATGTCTTCTTTATCCTAATTTGATAATAGTGTCTTGAATTTATATGATCCAAAATTATCTTATAGAAAGAAGGTGTGACACTTTCATGTAATGATCCAATATATCTTACAATTTCCTAAACTATTTCATTTCCAGAATTAAATGTTGGAATCTGTCACAATATAAACGTTGGCACTCAAAAGAGAGCGGAAAGTATAAGGTATATATGAACAATTCAACAACTCACTAACTCTAGATTTAAGACCAATCAACCCACAAACAACTACACATCAGAATCACCAATAAGAAGGAAATCAAGAATCAACAACTACAGATCCGAAATATGAATCAGAAAATGAAGAAAATATATATCTAAGCGATGGTGGAGAAGAGATCCACGGTGGCGGAGCGGACACAATGGCAACAGCAACTAGAGCTCGATCAGATCTGAGTAGCAGCTCAGCGAAATGACCAGAGCAAGCATCATCACTTGGTCTCAAATGGCTACAACGACCGCCGATGATGAAACAAGCATGACGAAAAGCGCAGAGGCTAGCATGATGCCATCACTAGTAGCGTCGACGGTGGCATCGCAAAAGGAAGTTATGGGAGATCTATGAACGACGGCACTGTCTTTGAAGGTGTTGAACGTCAAGGCAGTGGCAATACCACATGCTGACATGGCTAAGGAGGCAATAGCAAGGCCGAAGCCATCGAGCCTCGATCTATATTTAATCTTCAATGACGACACTAATTGGTGGAAGGGGATACATCGCCTAGTTAGTGTCCTGCTGTTGGGCCAAGCTTGGGCCCAACATCTTCAAGCTTAGCCCCTCGACGATGACGATTGTGCTTAGAAGTGGTTGCTATTGGTGCAATGGAAGGATGAAGAAAGCATGAAGTGGAAGCTGCAAGAGGAGACAAGTATGGGTGTTCTCTTGTTGGGTCAAGCCTAAACCAATACAAGGGTGGATTGGGCTCAAGTAGACCACTTCTATAATTTTATTAGTCTAGCCCATCTTAAATGGAAGGCCATAGCAAAAGTTTTTCTGCATCTTTAGGGCCCAGGCAATGTTTTTGTCAACCCAATTATCCAATGGGATTCTGGTGGACGTTTAATTTTTTTTTTTTGTAGCAGTGTAGGAATAATTGCTTTTAGCAAGGTTCTAACAACCAAACCAGACATCGAACCAGTTAGGGTAAGGGTTCAAAAGTTCTATCATTCCAACCAGGGGTTCAATCGGAATATAACCAGTATATAATAAAACCTGTGTTTGGATAAATATATACAAATACAAAACATAATTGTTCTAGATAAAGTTTCGAGAGTCCGATCAGCCAAATGTGAAGCTTGGTTAAGCGGTCCTTTGACTTGGCATAGAATAACAAGCCTTCTTGTTATTATAATATTTGAAACTGAGCTTTGAACATGCCTTTCTTTACTGATTGTCCTGCGTTTTATAAGGGTTAGAAGATAAGGTTATAGAAACAAAAAGTTAGACAAACTATAAAGTTCTCTAAATATGCCATTTGGACAATAAAGATAGGGTTTTAATGATAATGCCGACTGGACAAGTTAAAGAGTCATTTCCTATTCATCTAGCTGTTACAGGTGGAAGATTTTTCTAGACTTTTGTCCAATCGGCCTAAAGGATTATGTATGGTTCATAAGCCCCCTACTTATAAGTCAAAGGTAAAAGTAATCTTTCGTATAGCAGGATTCACAGTGCAAAATAACCATAATAAAAACGACCTAGTAAAATTAAAAGATAGACCCAGTACTTAACTACCAAATGCATTGTCTTCCGTGTGACCCTCATCCTCATAATCCTCTTCCGAGTCTAATGGCAACACAATTTCTCCATCCCTTACTTCTTTCATCATATCCAACATGGATAAATCTAGGTTGGGATATAATACTTGTACCTGTGCTTTACAATTGTTAAAGCCAAATTCCATCTAGTTGGCTAAGTCTCCTTTCAACTCTCCCTTCACTTTTTTCCATTCCTTTTGCTTGGTATTCCATGCAACCATGGAAGCCTTGTAAATCTGTTTCTCACTTTCAACTCTCTTCAAATGAACACTTTTCTCCATTTCTTTTGTTTGATATGACATTTCATTCATTTTCTTGACCAATTCTTTTTTCTCTTTCAACAATGTTTCTTTTTCCTTCTCAAAATTCACCATTCCTAACTCCGCTACTCGAGCAATACTTTCCATGCGTAGACCATAAAACCCCATCCATTTGTACAATGCTTGATTACCAAATGCCTCCAGCATATTTTTGTCTGTGCTCAAAAATTGATTGGTGAAAATCTCACTATGAAAGTCCATATCCCATAATAATGAGGATGCGGAATCTGTAGTAGATTTAAAATTCTTCAACATCTGAAAAATGAGTTGTAGATCGGACAGGGGAAAAGAAATTTCCTGACCTCCGACCGGTAGAATTTGCACATTTTGGTCGATTCTAACAGACTGTGTTCACACAGAATCATTATCATTCTGCTTGGCATGAATGAATTGTTCATCGGCAACCTCATTGCCTTTAACCTCTTCCATGATGGGAATAATTTTCTTATAACTCTTAGCATCAACATTCTTTTTCCTTTTTCTTGTTTTCTCTGTTTTGGTAGCACTTCCAGTTGCCTTTCCTTTCCTTTCCTTTCTTTCTTTCTTTGATAACCTTCCTCAATTCCCACGATGTCATCTTCGGAGCCATTTCTACCAACACAAAATTTCAATAATCAAATACACAACATAGTTTTACAAGTATTATATTTACAAGTAGTAAAAACAAGCATCCCTAAACACAAATAATTATTTTAACTAACCATAGTATGATTTTAGCATTTTCAATCTGCACTCATATGCTATAAGCTCCTCACATGAAAGCTTGGGATTGCTAATTAATTTTTATACATCCAATTGGTCAACTGGAGGTAGATCCTCAAGATAATTTTTTGGACACCTAGGGAGCTTACTCCAGTATAATGGGAATTTATATTTTCCCTCTGCATATAAGTGATAAGCATAGGTGTTTGGATGCACCATTACTTTGAAGAAATTCACTTTGAATTCTTTATATGAACCATCCAAGGAAAAGTACAACTTATTTTCTGGATAACTCTGTGTAGATACCCAACAAATTGCTCTAGTCGAAATACGGAAGGTGTAGAAAAGAAGAAAAAAACTTCGGAGTATTAGGAGTTATTTGCAAGAAGTTGCACACTATTTCAAAGGCCCGCATAAACCCCCAAGTATTAGGATGCAATTGAGAAGGGGCAACATTCAAAGTGTTGAAAATTTCACATTGAAAGTCATTTGATGGTAGTTTCGCTCCTAGATGCACGAACAAAGTTTCATAGAAACAACACCAATCTTTTTCTCCGACCATCTGTGGGTGCATGTATACTCGCTCATACTCCAAATAGGGGAGTAGGAGATAATTTTGCTTTTAAGAAACATCTTGAGCAATCTCACAATTCTCCCTTAGTTTTTTAATATGCTCAAGTGAAAGGTATGTAGTAGGTTCTAACTTCTTACTTGAGTCATTCCAATCAAAAGAGTCATAATTTGAATTCTCTTCATGAGACATTAACCTACACCAGGGGGAATAGAGAGATGTTAAGTTATAATTTTCTAATCGGAACCAAAAATTTAACAAAATTTCTTATCAAACTTACTATCACAACGAAGAGCGTGGAAATAGATTTAAAATGATAAGACTCTCCTTCTCCCCTCGGGGACTACATCTATAATATCTATAGTATTAAATAATGGGTAACTATAATTTTGCAAAGGTATGAGCACAACTTGCGACAAAGATAATCTTGTACAATTTCAGAAATAATAACAGTGAAAGTTGGTTTCATTTTATCAATGGTGACTCGACAGTAGTCCCTTTCTTTTTTCTTGACTTCACTCATCTACTAGTATATTCAGTACAATACTCACATTATACATCATATCTTAGTTTAGCCTATAAATTGAATAGTCCTTTTCATAGTTTGACTTTAACAAAAGCACAACTTATTTTGACTAAATCTATGAAAAGAGTTCAATTTCAAAGACCAGTCTATTTGGTGAGAACACTTCATGACTTAAATATCATATTGAGCTTGTTTATTTGCTTAGCACGTGAGCTTCCATGCTCTTAATTTGAATGTGTAGTACTACTGCAAAAATTGTGTCCTTTTGATGTTTGTTATCTACACCTTAAGGAGAAAGTGTGTGTAATAGGGATTAATGGAATGATACGAATAACATGCATCTAAAAAAAAGAAATATTATTAATTAGTTAGTTACTTAGATCAATAATTAGTGGAATTATTTGTATCATTATAAAGGTTGAGTTTATAAATAATCTGGATGAAGAATTACAAATCATGGAGGCTAAGGAAATGTTTATAACAGGCACACAAAATATAAAGACATGCTTTATTTTGCATGTTAATTATAACTTATATGTATAGTTGTGGACTCCAACCAAATATCAGTTTGGCATTTGGGTATTGTTTGAATGTGATAAATAAGTGAAATGCCACCAAGCCACACATTTAATGCTCATTATTAATCAATTATCAATTCAAGGATATTGATCTTCTAAACAATTATAAGATAAACTAAGTAGATCTTAAGGTAGGGAAGGGTTCATATTGAAAGTGCTGAGCTAAAGGATTACAAAGGATGAATCCTGAAAGTCATTCACTGCCAATCTTTTATAGAGAAATTAAATGAAGTTGAGTTATAGCATCCTATAGTTCAAGCAAATATGTGTCTAAAAAGTCCCACAACCACATCTTTGACAGCAAATTATTAAGGGTGAGGTATATTAATTGCTATACAAGAATGATTGTGCTAATACAATTTTCCATTCACATGGTATTTGATATTGACTACTCTCTATGAAATTTAAATTGAAAAAGGAAAGGATTTTAGCCTACAAAGGGTTTGGATACAACAACACAGTAACGCTAGCATCAAAGTTACAAATAACACAAGAGCTTAATACTATGATTTAAATTCAAAAAATTTTCTAGATACATATCTCCTTTTGTGCAGAAATGAACCAGTTGGCGTCTAGGAAGTTAAATAGTTGAAGAACACTAATAAAGAAAGCAGTTACAGATGCTTAAGTTTTATTCTAGTTAAAATAATAAATAAATAAATAAAGAAAATGAAGTACATGGAAATAGTAAGAAAAAATGAAGTAAAGATGAAATACAAACAAGCAATCAAATCAAATTCTCAAGCATTTGTTTTACTACTACATGCTAACCCACCTTAGAGAGAGTCACATGTCTCTTTGGAAAAGAGGGATCTTTTATTTTCAAATTTTCTCTGGCAGTTCAAAATAGTGACTAGCTTAGGAATTCCTATTTCACTTTTTGATAAGTCAAAATTTGAATTTAATAATTTTATGTTTGTGAAAATTTGAATTTAATTATGTTTGAATTTAATAATATATATATGGGTCACATCCAAGATTCTGATCAGATAGAAAAATGTTGTACATCTAGTCAAACTAAAACATTACTATACTAAGACAATTCTGATCGGATAAAATACATATACACACATTAGGCACAACCTACCGAGCCAAAATATTTTCGATCTGACAAAACTTAGACACAGTATTAGCTAACTAGTTAGACTATCAAATTCATGAGAGCATTTCAACTCATAACATCTAATATAATTATTTTGAATAAATTCTAATAATTTTTAACTCTCTGCTTATTAAGTCGAAACACCTTTGACTTATAAGCAGGGGATTTATAAACCATGCATAATCCTTTAGGCCGATCAGACAAAAGTCCAAAAAAATCTTTCACCCGTAACCGCTAGATGAATAGGGGATGACTCTCTAAATTGTCCGATTGGCATTATCATTAGAACCCTATTTTAATTGTCCAAACGACACATTTAGAGAACTTTATGGTTTGTTCGACTTTTCATTTCTATAACCTCTCTTCTAGCCCTTATAAAATGTGGGACAATCAGTAAAGAAATGCATGTTCAAAGCTTAGTTTCAAATATTATAATGATGAGAAGGCTTGTTATTCTATGCTAAGTCAAAGGACTGATTAGTCAAGCTTCACATTTGGCTAATTGGACTTCTAAAACTTTGTCTAGGACAATAACAATAACCATAACATAATTCTTCTGAAAATTTTCTTCAAAGCAAATGACATTTTTGTTTGATTGTAGTATATTTATATTCATATATTTATATTTCATGTACATATAAAAGAACACTTATTTTATTAACTATAAAAAAAATAAAGGAACGGGTTTTATTTTTTTGTTTATGGTTGATTTTAGCTTCAAGCTAGAAAATAAATGCTTTAGTCTAAATAGGCCCAAAATTAAACCTAGCCCAAATAACCTCAAAAAGTAAAAGAAAACCGCCAGTTCTATTATTAGATTGTCTTTTGTTTTTACTTGTTAGCGGCACTATTCCTTGAAGAAGTAGAAGCATAACGCCGAACGCAGAATGCAAAAGCAGAAGCAGAAGAAAGGGAGAACACAAAAGCAGAAACAAAGCGTAGATGCAGAAGCAGAAGAAGGGGCAGAAATCACAAGTAGATGCAGAGTGCAGCAGATGCAGATATGGAGCACAACAGCAACAGAATGTAGATGCAGATGTGGAGCACAGAAGCAGAATACAGGTGGCATTGTTCTCGGTCTTTGCTAGCGGCAGATGGTACAAGAGGTGGCACTGCTCTTGATCTCATCTCCTCTAGAAAATCGCTGAACTACACAAACCAAGCCGGTTTGCCGATTCGCCAGTTCAACAGTCAGAGGCGGTTTTCTTGACCGCCGATTTTGAGCACCAAGCCGAACTAGACATAAGATTGGTTCTCGGTTCAATAGGTCGGACCGGCCAGTCCAATCCGATTTTCAGAACATTGGCTTTTAGGATTAATTGTGTTTGACTAATTGTAACTAGGAGTTATTGTAAATAGGATTCAAAGTGTTCTTTCCTTTTCCACCATGAGGGCAAGGTTGTTTAAGGGAAAGATAATGTAACAAGTATGTGATAGGTTCAAGTAGCCCAATTAGGAGAATTACTTTAGTTAATAGAAAATAGTATAATTAGGGACTTTAGGTGACTTAATTGATAACCAATATGTGAATTGAAAGGTGATTTCCCCTCCTTGATGTTCTATCATTCTCTCTATTCTCCCTCTGAGTTCATAATTCTTCTCTATCTAGTTTCTTATTCGTTACATGCATGCGCGTAAGAGAGCGGCCAGAAAGGTAGGGATTTTTCTAACCAAAAAAGGAAAATAAGGATTTTTGAAAATTATTAAGTTTACGCTACCTCAAGTACATATCTTTTATTTCAACCAACTATTCTTTCCCCATTACATTAAGATGAACATTTTGTCATTGATGCATAAACAATAATTTAGGTCCTAAATTTTTGTTTGCTTCGATTTTGAGTTGTGGTTTGTTCACCTTGTTCCAATCGCCTAAAGCACGGTTATGATATTGGGTTGGTTTTCTACTGTGCAGTAGCGACTAGGGATATGGTCCTATTTATAGATTAGAATCTACTGTCTACTTATGGTTGGGCTTTTTTGGCTATTTTATTAGAAACAGGGATGCTAGAAAGACAAGAAATATGTCACATACTGTCGATATAAACATGACAAATTTTTAATGGTCGAATAAAAATCATGAATGGGTAAAAAATTTAAGTTTTTCAATAATATTTTATCACATAATTTGGATAACAATATCATGGCGGCTTTTACTTCAAAGTATTTTTCTATTTTAATTTTTTTTTATTAAAATGGTGGGAGATTAAACATGGAAGGGGAATAGATAAGGGTGTAAATTGAATGGATTAATCCAATGAGCATGAAAATTCAAACCAACCCAATCAAATTGGTTCAAATTGATTTGGATAGTTGATATTTTTCAAAGTGATTGGTTTAATTTCAAATTTATAAGTTTTAACTTGATCACCTAGATATCCAACCTGGTCAATTTTACTTGAATTTATTTCTAAATTTTAAAAGTATTGTACTTATGATTTTATGTCCTCTATTTAATAAATGAGTTTAATTTATATACACTGACAATGTAAAATTTTTTTACACTATTATCCAATCATGTATTGTCACATTAGTAAAAGTGGTTAAGTCTCTCACCCACTACTTGAAATGTCAAATAATGTGTTGATTTGATTGAATAACAGTGTAAATTTTTTTTACATTATCAGTGTATATAAATTAAACTCTAAATAAATTTATCTATTTACATTATTATTAAGTATATTATAGTCATTAATCACTTTAACTCAATAACCTGAACCAAATCAACCCAATCTTAATCAAGTGAATTTGGTTCAAATTTGTTGAAAAACTAAATGAAAATCCATATCAAACTAATACAATTAAATTTGATCTGTTTAAATTCGTTTTTTCCCCTCAAACTTGAATTAAATCAACCTGTTTACGCAGTGCCAATGATACTCCAAAGCTTAGCTTCTGTAGAAGGATTATCATCATCATCATTATCAACATCATCTAATGAGCAAATATTTAAGGACTACCAATAGTCCCAAAATTGAACAAATCACCTAAAAAGCCACCAAAAGAAAAGCAATAAGACATGTGGTAAAGCATAAAAGTATCTGGTGGAGTATTTCTATATTTTTCTAACTTGTTGGCATCCTCACCCAGTCTGTTAATAATGTTATTCCTAAGGAATCCTAACAACTCTAGCATTCTCCTTGTACCTAGTGTTCTGTTAAGATTCCTGAGCTTTACATTTGAATTTCAAATATTCTATAAACAATATATATTCTTGTACATTTAACAATTCAGTAGAGTAATGTACTACAATTCATTCTAATTCTTTACATGGTATCATCGAGCCCTCTAGCCTAATCGCTTTATCGATCCACTCATGGCTACTCCCACCACTACCACTCTCTCCTCATCACTCATTGAACTCAATATTGCCTATAACCTTCCTATCAAGCTCAATGCAAATAATTTCTCTACTTGGTACAAACAAACTGAACTTCTTCTCTGAGCCAATACACTCCTTGGTTATCTTACAAGTACTATGACATGTCATCCTGCCACGATTGGTTCTGGCGATGCTGCCATTGACAACCTCGCCTTTGACTATTGGATGAGCCAAGACAACTACATCTTTCTTGAGCTCTTTGGCTCCTGCAGTCCTGAAGCTCAGATTGTCGTGTTCTTTGCCACAACTTCTACTAATGTACTATCACGACTGTCAAAGGCATTTGCCAATCAGTCCTGATCTCGGATCATGACACTGAAAGAACAACTTGCTTCCATTCGCAAAGGAGACTCCTCAATTGCTGATTATCTGCGTTCCATTCGTCACATTGCAGATAATCTTGCTCTTATTGATCATCCAGTTGCTGATATTGATCTAGTGATTGCCACTCTTAATGGTCTAGGACCTATATTTCGTGAATTCAGTGCTTCAATTTGCACTCGGGACTCGCCTTTAGTCTTGATGAATTATATGATAAATTGGTTGACTATGAAGTTTTTCCTCAACGTGAAGAAAGTCATATCAATCTCTTCTGGTTACTGCCAACTTTGCATCTCGCCATTCATCCCATGGCCATGGCCGACGCCCAATGTCCATGTTAGGTGCTTCCTCTAATAGTCAACCCAGTTCTAACTGACGTGGTCTTTCCTTTTCTGTTCTCATTTGTCAAATATGTGATCGTTGAGGACACACAGCCAAAAATTGCTATCAGTACCATGGTTATCACCTAAATCATCCTTGACATCAAGCCAATGTTGCTCAAAAGGATCCTATTTTGGACTCCACTAGGTTACTTGACTCTGACGCCTTTTATCATGTCACACGTGATATGGATAATCTTTCTCTCACACCTGATTACACTGGTAATGATCAGTTAGTGGTTGCCAATGGTAAGGGACTTCCGATTACTTATAGTGGTTCCACCTTTATTCCCACTAAAGCTTCATCTCTTCATTTAAAGATGTTTTATATGCTCCTAGTGTTTCTCAGAACTTAATTTCTGTTGCCAAGCTGTGCCGAACTAATTTGGTTTCCATTGAATTTTTACCGTGGCATTTTCAGGTCAAGGATTTGACCACGGGGGCGATTCTATTATGTGGAAGGAATGAAGATGATGTCTACCCAATTCCATTTGGTTCTCCTCAACCACAAGTCCACCATGCTCACAATCTGACCTTACTTACCACCTGCCACAATCGTTTGGGTCACCCAGCATCCTGCATCCTTCATGATGCACTCAATAATAATAAAATTTCATTCAAGTCTTCTCCTGTTCAGTGTGTAGATTGCCTTTCCAATAAGAGTCACAAGTTGTCTTTCTCTAAGTCTACATTATCCAGCAATTCTCTTCTTCAATTAGTTTATTCTAATGTATGGGGCCCTGCCCAAGTTCCTTCAATTAATGGAAATATCTATTATGTTATCTTTATTGATTGTTTCCCCAAATATGTGTGGCTTTATCCCATTCAACACAAATCTGATGTTGTTCAAATATTTTCAATTTTTAAATCATTGGTTGAAAATCAATTAAACACAAAAATTAAAACTTATCTTACAATTCCTCAGTATACCCCTGAACACAATGGCCTTTCTAAACACAAACATCGTCATTTAATTGAAACTACCAGTTGTCTTCTTCACCAAGCCTCTCTTCCTCTCAAATTCTGGTCTTATGCATTTCAAATTGCTGCTTATCTCATTAACTACATGCCCATACTCGTCTTAACATGAAATCTCCTCTAGAAATTCTTTTTCATCAAAACCCAAATTATTCCAGGTTGAGAACATTTGGTTGTCTTTGTTTTCCCTAGCTAACTCTATATACTGCTAACAAAATTCTTCGCAAATCCCAGCCGTGCATTTTCTTAGGCTATAGTCCCACTCAAAGTGGTTATTATTGCCTTAACCTTGCCACAAACAAACTTTACACATCTCGCCATGTCCATTTCATTGAAACATCTTTCCTTGCTCCTCTCCCATGTCAAACCTTCCAATCCATAACAATATACCATCTGATCCCTTAAATACCTCTCCTAAATCAATTCCCTTAATTATCTCTCATACTCCACCCTTGCCTAATCCCATAACTGCATCTCACTCAAACACACACACTCAAATTTCAACTTCCTTATCCACCAAAACCAACTCACCCATCCTTACTCCATGGTCCAACACGTCAACCTCCCATATGTCACCAACCAAGTCAAACACACCCAATTCAAACATGTTCCCTTTAAACACGTCACCTTCATCTCATGACCCCCTTCACTTACATATGCCACAAACTAATTCACATGTATCCAAACCCAACACGTCACCTTCACCTCCATGTCACATTAATTCGTATGATATACCCATGTCTTATACACACACTGACAACATTGTCTCCCATACACCACATGCATCATCATCTAATGCACACATGGACACATTCTCTTCCTCTCAAGAAGCAGCGTTGCAACCGGTCTTTCTTGGCCCTCTCATGCTTACTCATCCAATGATTACCCCTTCCAAGAATGGTATTTTCAGCCCAAAATGATCAATTTGGCATCTAATTTTTGATTCCTAGATCTAGTTGAACCTACTTGTTTTACTTAAGCCATCAAATTTCTTGAATGGAGCCAAGCTATGTCTACAGAATTCAATGCCTTTCTTACTAATGGGACATGTTCTCTTGTGCCTAAACAACTTCGCTTCAACGTTATTGGTAATAAATGGGTGTTTCATATCAAACGCAACACCGATGGTTCTATTGCCTGATACAAGGCTAGATTGGTTTCCAAGGGGTTTCATCAACATCCAGGCATTGACTATAATGAAACTTACAGCCCTGTTATTAAACCTCAAACCATTAAATTGGTTCTATGCATTGCTGTTTCTCATGGCTGGCCCCTATGTCAAATGGATGTTAACACTGCCTTTCTTTATGGCACCGTTATGGAAGACATTTATATGTCTCAACCTTTGGGCTTTGTTCATTCACAATATCCTGATCATGTTTGCAAGCTCAATAAAGCATTGTATGAACTTAAGCAAGCACCACATGCATTGCATTAAAGTCTTTTCTCTTAGATTATGGCTTTATGAATGCACGGTCAGACACTTCCCTCTTTGTCTATCATAAGTGTGATACTTTGTTTTATTTTCTTATCTATGTCGATGACTTGTTGCTCACTGGGAATAATGACATTTTTATAAGAGCCTTCAAGACATCATTGGCATCACATTTTTCTCTAAAAGCTCTTGGAGTACCACATCATTTTTGTGACATGGAAATTGTTCCTACTCCTCGTGGCCTATTCTTGACACAACACCATTATCTGTGAGATCTTCTTCATTTTGCCAATATGCATGATGTGAAGCATGTGTCAACTCCACTATCTACTTCATGTGATCTTACACCCACATCTAATGCTCCTTTATGCAATGCAGCAAAGTTTCACCTTCTCATTGGTTCTCTGCAGTATCTTTCTCTCACCAGGCCTGATGTATCCTTCCCAGTAAACAAACTTTCACAATACTTGAAGGCCCCTACTGAAGTTCACATGCAAGTTTTGAAAAGATTTTTACGATATCTCAAGGAACTATTGCCCATGGCTTACACCTGTACTGATCTAGTGATCTCTCACTTTCAGCATATTATGACTCTGATTGGGCAAGTGATACTTCTGGCAGAAAGTCTACTAGGGCATATATCATTTACATGGGCCCTAATGTTATCCATGGTCATCGAAGAAATTGCCCACCATTGCTAAATCATCTACTGAAGCTGAGTATCGTACCATTGCAACCACAACCACTGGGCTCCTTTGGTTGCGAGAGCTTCGCAAGGAACTATGTTTGCCTTTACTTCAACCCCTTCATCTTTTTCTCAGATAATATTGGTGCCACTTATCTTTGTGCCAACCCAGTGTTCCACACCAAGATGAAGCATCTTGCTATTGACTATAATATATCTCATGTTCCTACCAGTCATCAACTAGCGAATATGCTCACCAAACCTCTTTCATCCTCGTGGCATTTTTGTCTTCTAGCCAAGATTGGTATTTGTTGTCCCTTTACCATCTTGCGGGAGCGTGTTAGCATCCTCACCCAGTCTGTTAATAATGCTATTCCTAAGGAATCCTAACAACTCTAGCATTCTCCTTGTACTTAGTGTTCTGTTAATATTCCTTAGCTTTACATTTGAATTTTAAATTTCTGTAAACAATATATATTCTTGTACATGTAACTATTCAGTAGAGTAGTATACTACAATTCATTCTAATCCTTTACATAACTGACCATTTATGCTTGAAGGTGAATTAGGAAAATATAAGTTACAATTATATTATAAATTCTAGTGAGGAAAAACATATTGCACGTCTGAAAGAGGGAAAAAACAGGGGGGACATTAAAGTTTTTGGCATACTAAAATCAATTCTTTTGCAGTAATTTATACTAGTTTTTATTTATTTATTTATTTTGTCTGATAAGTTTGTACCCCTTTTTTTTGCCGGAGTTTACGCCACTTTTATTATTTGGGTCAAGAGTTTATACCAGTTGAAGTGCAACCATTTCGCAAAGCCAACTGGGAAAAGAAATTGGATTCATGGAATTCTCTTTTGCTTTTGCACCTTGCGCAACCAATTACATCAGGGGGCGAGATCTTAGGTGGGGAAAGGTTGGTTTGGGACCATGTGGTCATTGGCATTATTGTAATAAAATAAACACCAAAATTATTTTCTAACCATTGCCCTCCATCTCTCTCTTTCATCCCAACACCACCGGCCTGTCTTGCCACCGCCTCAGCCCTTGAGCGCCACTGCCCCCAAAGTACTGCATCGCCACCCCACGCTGCCACCTCATCGACAACGCTAACATTGAACAGAGATCCCAATCTTTGAGTTTGAGTCTGCTTTAGGTCCCATTTTTTCTTGTCATGACTCTCGTTTCAACATCTCCTTCATTTTTCATCCCATGATTTTGAGCCTCTTCAACGACGTTGTGATTTGATGCATACAAAAGGTCATTTTGCATCCCATCTACTTATTGGTCATGTTCATGGATTATGGCATTGTGTTCCATGCTTTTTTTCACTGGGTTGGTGTGTGATTTACGTTCTTTTGTCTATGTATATCTGAAGCATTTAGATTTCCAAGAGGTGAAGGGATGTTGCAATAATAAAGTGAAAGTAGTATTGGCATAATATGATTTTTTTTATCAAAGGAAAAAAAATCACAAGATGAAGAAAGCATTAGTGGTTGGCTGTGACTAGCTAGGCATTTGCACGGTAGGAGAGATCCAAAAGAAAGGGGAGGTGAAAGGGTGGTGTCTTGTACTGAGAGTACAGAGAGTCATGGCCAGTGGAAATGGGTAATGAAAAGGTCAAAAAGATAAATCACTTAAAAATTATCTTTTATAAGTATAAATATATAAATTTTTTATTTTTATTTTAATTAATTTTAATCACTAGATTTGATTTTAAATGGTTGAGATTCGATTATTACATGGTTCCAAACTAACAATTTCCCACCTAAGATCTCGCCTTGCACCAGGGGTCTATTTTTACTCTGGGTTGCAGAGGTCGAGTTTGTCGATTCAATCAAATTCATTCTTAAGGATGTGTGGCCACTAGTCAGCCTGTTTACATACGGGTGATGCTATCTAAACACCCAAAAAGTTGGTGTCTATTTGGACACCCACTTAACAATCATTGGATGTGATGTGATAGATGAAGTGTATAGGATCTACCATCACATCCAATGATTGTTAAGTGGGTGTCCCAATAGACACTCACTTTTTGAGTATTTAAATAGCATTTTTGTTTACATACTATCAACCTCATTCGTTTTGTAACATCAGTTTTACCGGGTACACAGCAAGCACAACAGGGCAAATACACTCTCCTCCCTCCCTCTTAGACATTAGCAACCTCACCATCGTTTTTGAAACTGAATAATGAAGAAACTAAATAACGATGAAAAAAAAAAAGAAGTAAAGAACACAACCTTCTAATTGTCCAATCAATAATGCTATGCTGTGTAGGCAACAAGGCCTTCCTTTTTTTTTTTGGTCTTACAGAGAAGCCTGAAGCTTTTCACTCCGGACAAAGGCCTGTTTTGGGCTTGAAATAGTACTGTGTCCAATCCCACAAACTCACAGTTCTGTCCAAGCAAAAGCAACTGGGCTCCTAACTTGGTGCTGCGCATTGCTCCACAAGATGCTACCAAACCCAGACCTAGCCGAATCACCAGCACCCTTCTTGGACACAAAGGTCACCGTGTACGTCTTCCTTTCCCCTACTTTTCCAAACACAAGCCTGGTGGGTTTCACGGTTATCCCCACCGTGGACGGCCCGTTCACGGTCACGTTATAGACCGAACCGGCATCGCCGACATTGGTCAGTGTGCGTGTGTACCGCACAACCCTCTTGCCTCCAAACAAGACTGAGAATGAGGGGTAATTCAGTTGGCCAGGGTCAGAGAATTTCGTGGTGCAATTGAAACCTTGGCGCTTGACAATGAGTTGTATGTTCTCAGGGCTGTAGTCCAAGGAGCACAAGAATGCAACGTAGTCAGTGGTGGAGGCATCGTAGACGAGGCCAGGTGAGAGCGCCTTCTGCGGGTTGACGTGGCCAGCACCGTGGGCCCACGGAGTGGAAAATGATGCTCCTCCTCCTGCAGCGTCACGGACTGGGGACCTGGTGTTGTCATGGGTATAGGCTGTTGTCATTAGCGCGGATTTGATCGCACTGGGACTCCATTCTGGGTGAGCAGCTTTCAGCAACGCAGCCAACCCACTTATGTGTGGACATGACATGGATGTACCTATAATTCCAAAACACACCAAAAATCTACAATCAACAAAATTCCAGCCAAAATTCTCAAATTCATTACGGATCAATCTCCTACCACAAATAAATTACGAGTAAAATATATGCACAACAAATTATCGAAGTTGATTGATGATTAATAATTATAAACCATAATTATCAACGAGCCACTAGAATTAGAGCAATAATGAGGGGTTTAGGTAGTTAGGAGGAGGTTATAGATTCAAGAGCAAATAACCATTTTCTTCGTAACATTTTCTTTCATTTGGCATCAATTTAGTATCAACATATTTTAACATCAGTTTAGTTATTCTATTAAATCTCAACTCATTCAAATAAATTTCTAGTTAGTTGAGATCCAGTGGTAACTAAATTTATCGAAGTTGAAAATATTATGACTGAATTAATGTAAAGAAATTTGATAGGATCAAATCAAATGTTAAAATTAAAAATATTGGATTAAATTTATATGAATTTTTTCGTTAAAACGACTTTAATCTCAAATCGAAAATGTTAGTACCTTTTTCCTTTGCTTCTTTGCAGAAAAAAATAAAAAGAAATTGTTAGGATGAAAAGATGTTATTTCCTCTATTGATCGACATGTTCAAAATATTGACCTAATTGCACCGAGAATTTTTCACTATCAACGCTTCCAAACAATTATCTACTATCTACATTTGCCGCAAACGAGAATAATTGGACAATTAATCCTTTTTTTTTTGTTTTCCGTGGCATAAAACTGAAGTTAAAGATAGAAAGAGACAGAACAAAATACCTGACATAATGTTGAAGTTGGTCTTACGAGTGTCCTGAGACAACCCAGAGGGCCCAATAGCTTCTGACCATCCAGCCAAGATGTTAACTCCAGGCCCAATAACGTCAGGTTTCAGGATCTGCCTCGTCACCGTATTGGGCCCCCTGGAACTGAACGCAGCCACAACAGGAGACGGCCTAACATTCAAAACCGTCCCACCAAAACTCAAAACCGCCGTCGGGTTCGGATCCGACCCGACATATGCCCTGATCTGGTCCCCTATTATCCTCCCCACGGCCACCGCCGGCAGCAAGTGACTGTCTGCCACCAGCTCCTCCCCACTCGCCGCCGTGTTTGCCAAAATCATCCCAACACCTCCGGCATCCCTCACAACCGCCCCCTTCTCCACACGCGCATTCATCCCCCTATCACACACTACCACCTTCCCGCGAACAACGGCCGGGTCAAGCGAACCGGGCAGGCAAATGCTGCTAGCCTGGTTTGACCCTTTACTATAAACCAAACCGACCGGTTCGCTCCCCATTCCTTTCCCACTATAAAGCGAGACACCAGAAAACCGCTTCTTGTTACCGAGAGCCACGTAAGCAGGGAAATCACGGTCTAAAGTTCCAGCCCCAACGGTCATAACCCACGGTGCCACGTTGGCAAGCGAGTTTCTACTTGGGCCGCTATTCCCGGCGGAGCAGGACACGAAGATCCCCTTCTCAACCGCCGCGAACGCCCCCACGGCGATGGTGTCGCGGAAGTAAGGGGCGGAGCCGCCGCCGAGGGAGAGGGAGAGCACGTCGACGCCGTCCTCGATGGCCCGGTCCATCCCCGCGAGGATGTCGGACGCGAAGCACCCGTCTGCCCAGCACACCTTGTAGGCCGCCACGCGGGCCTGCGGGGCCATCCCACGGGCCGTGCCGCTCGCGTAGCCCAAGAAGCTGGCGTTGGCCACGGCGGAGCCCGCGGCGGTGCTCGCCGTGTGGGTCCCGTGGCCGTCCATGTCACGGGGGGACACAGGCTCCTTCTCTCTCCTCGAGTAACCGCTTCCGCTATTTCCGGACGCCATGTGGAACCCCTTGGAGAAGCTTCGGGCCCCGATGAGCTTCTTGTTGCAAAGTTTTGGGGAGAAGTCAGGCCCGGATTCACATTCTCCGCGCCAGCGGGCCGGGATCTCGGGCATGCCGGAGTCGTCGAAGCTTCTGGATTCAGGCCAGACGCCGGTGTCGAGGACACCTATGATGACGTCGTGGAGGGCCAGGTCGAGGTCCTGGGTGCCGTGGCCGGCCCACAGGCTTTGCTGGGTTTCGAGGCCCAGGAATTCAGGGGTGCGGGTGGTGTGAAGTTGGTAGAGTGTGTCCTCGTAGAGGCCCAGGACGGAGCCCGATTGGAGGAGTTCTTGGGCCTGCTGTGGGTCCAGAGAGGCCGCGAAGCCGTTGTAGGCGGTTGAGTAGGCATAGAGAAGTGGATCGGAGTCGGAGTTGGAGTCAGTAGAGAGAGATTGGAGGCTGGCGGAGTACCAGTCACGGTGGGTTGGGTAAATGGAAGGCTTGCGGTGGTGGTTCATGTGAACTATGTATGTTTTCTTTGGCGAATTGGGTGATGCAAACGATGACAGGCATTGTAATAGAATTAAGCAGAAGAATAAAATGGAAGCCATTTTCTCATACGGTGTTGGGGTCAAAGGAGGAGAAGGAGGAAAAGGGAATGAAAGGGTGGGGGGGTGTGATTTAATGGTTAAATAATGAAAGGGAGAGAATGTGAAGGAGAGTGGCAGTGGGGGAGTGTCAGACGGAAGAGATGAGAGGCTCTTGTCTGGTTTTTAATAAAATAAAGATATTTTTGACACTAAAAAAATATATATCTATTTAAATAATTATTTTATAATTATTAAATATAATATTAATTGTTATTTATTTTTAATATTTATTATATTTAATAATTATAAAATAGATATTTAAATACATATATTTTTTTAGATATTAAATATTATTATTCTTTTAATAAAGTAAGGTTGCTTAACGGGTCATTTTGTTTAATTCTTCTACCTTCTTGTCATCACTTTTTTGGTTTTTTTTTTCTTTTTCCTTCTTCTGTGTGGTCGTCGGTGCCGTGACCTGTTTTCTGCGCTTTTGTTGACTTCCAGTCAGACTGTAAAGCCATTTCTTCTGTGTCGTGTGCATTAGACCTCACGTTAGGCACGATGGAGAATGGAAGTACTTGTGTACAACTGTGATTAATGTTGGGTTATTTGGGGTTTAGTTTATTTGTTTTGTTAGTTAAATGGACTGATTTTTTGTTCAACAGATTTGTCAGTTTAGGTAAAGGAAGAAAAAGCAAGGACTTTGGGCATGTGTTTTGGGAAAAAATGGTTGTGACTAAGAATTAAAGAAGTTAAAATGTAATTTTACGGTATCGGAGTGTATTTGTTAAACTAGTTTATACTGTAAGTATGATAGTATTAAAAATCGGTTTGGACCAATCGATTCAATCGGAAAATCGGTGAGCCGATCATGAAATCGGTCCGAGTTAGTATTTGGATTTGTTCCGCATCAAAATTGGTGCGACCGGGTTTGACTTGGCCGGTTTTGTATCAAAACCGATGACTCGACCGGTTGAACCAGGTCGGACCGGTCGAGTTTTTTTTTTTTGTTTTTTTTGCTTTTTTTTACTTTGTTGTTCTAAATGGTGACTTTTTCAAAAACCTTAAAAAAATCTAATTTGACTTATAGAAAAATACAATAACTTTATTTGTATTGTCATAACTTATGAGTTTATGATGTAGAACTTTGTGAATTTGCTTGTATAATTATGTTTTGAACTTGTCAATTGTGATTCGTGAATGTGAAATGTGAATAATATTTTAAAATTTATGTTATTTATTTATACTTTTATATTTGGATCCTTTAAAGAGTATTAAATTGTTAATTAGTTATTATTTTATTATATTTTATTTAAATTTTTATTTTTTTTTGTATAAATCATGTTCAACTGGTTCGACCAAGAACTTGAGTTGAACCAATGACTCCAAATCTCAACCAAATCGATCACCAATTCAAGTCTAAAAACTATGGTTAATATATAGAAGTTAAATTTAAAATTAAATTGATCTAATTAAAATAAATTTAGAGAACTTTTATAGATTACAATAATTTGTAGGAAGGAATTATTCTTTTCAAAACCGTTCTACTAATATTTCCAATATAAATTAATTTATATAAAATTGTGTTGATTTATGAAAAAATATCAATCCAATATAAATAATACGAGTGCGCTTATGTCATATTGTAAATATTATGACTGCGCTTATATATACGAAGAGAAAGCCTCTACAAAGTTTATCAAAAAAAAATGTTTATCAAAAAAATAAAAGAAAGCCTCTACAAAATTATAATTATAATTCTACTACATAGGTCTTTGATTAGATTTTCTTTTCTGTTCTCTTCCCCTATGTCTTATTGTATACGATATATATAATATGAGTGCGCTTATTTCAAATTAAAAAGTATTATAAAACTAAATTTTTAATATAATTAAAAACTAATTATTTAAGAATTTTAACTTCTAAAAAAACTAAAAGTTGATTTTTTATATTCTAAAAAAATTATAAAAATTATACAAATATAAAAAAGTGATTTTTTTTATAGAAAAAATGATTTTGATTGCAAAAAGCTCATTCAAACCAAACACAACCGTATAGATTTTTTTTTCTTAACTTTTTTTATTTTTTATTTTGCTTAAATAGATGTTGTAACACACCCTTTTTTCACAAATTATTTTATAGAATATTTTATAATATTTATGTTTATTTATAGAGTTAATCATTGTGGAATAGCCTAATAAAAATTTATCAAAGAATTAAATTTTGATTGATAAATCACTAAAGTATAATATGTGTGTGTGTATTTATATTTATACATAGATTAATGTAGCATCAAACATAGATTAAAGTTAGGGGCATTGTGTCTGAGGTCAATTGTAAGGAAAGAATTAGGAAATTACTCACACGAAGAAGAGGAATAGCAACGAAATTATATGAATGTGGAAAACAAAATGAAACATCACCCTTTATGTGAGCAGCGTTGGAAAAAAAATGAGTTTTTGGGTTTCTATAAATAGGATGGTTAGTGTGTGAAATTTTCACTGCAGTAGAACTTAAGAAATTCTAGGGAAAGAGAGAAAGATAAAGGAAAAAAAAAAAGTGGCAGTAGAAAAAATAATAATAACAAATAAAAGTTGGGTGCATACATTATAGTGTTATCTCTACAATTTTAACGTAGGGAATGAATCTGTTTGTGTACAAAAAACCATTGTTACATCTAAAGGTGTATAAGGACTGGGTTGGAAAAAACTCAAACCCGATCCGATTTTTAGACCAGGTCAATTCTTAAAACTTGAACCGACTATGTATCCAAACAACTCAACATTTGAATAATATATGGGAATGTGAATATTGTATATAGTAAAGTTATAAAATTTCACAAGTAAGAAACAAAATTTTAAAGATATTTTACGATATAGATGTCAAAATAAACCAAATCAATATACAAAATAACATCAAGTTATGTAAAATATATCAATTAAACTTTAAAATCTTATAATTTTTCATAAATTAGTTAAAAATATATCTATATCTTAAGGAATTATTTGACTTCGAGTCGGTTAGGCCGGGCCAATTCGACATATGACTAAAACCATACCCAAAATGTATATCGGGTCAAATTTCAAAATCCGAACCCGTCCTAATAACCTTCAGGTCGCGCCGGATTGGCGAGTCAGAATGGGCTATGAACATTCCTAATTACTTCTAGCTATTATTATTAGCTACTTTTTATATTGTTCATTTATCTTCAAATTATTCAGCATTATATACTAAAGTCATTTTATTTTATGTTCTTAAAATTATGAGACTCATTAATTTTCATAAGACACTTTAGTTATTATTCCTTTATGTTTAGGTTGTTAAGTTCTTTATTATTGTCATATTATTATTCCTTTAATTTTACGTCACTCATTGTTTACTTTCAGTCATTTTATTTATTTTATTATCATTTACTTTACAATTCTTTTATTACTTCCAGTTAATTTATTTATTCCTTTATACCTAAAGTTATATCCAGTTATTTATATTTTACAATTTTATTTTATCATTTCTTTATTTTTATGCTGATTGTAATTTACTTCCTTTTCTTTTTAATTCCTTTAAATTAAGGTTACTTATCATTGTCATTTTAATTTACAATTCATTTATATTTTAAGTTATCTTTTATTGAAGTTGATAATAATTGATAAAGTTTAATAATAAAATATATTACTTAGAGTTGTTAGGCTTATATTATATAAATATTTGTGCACATTATTTATTTTTAAGTTTATGCATTAACCTATATTTTGTGCACTTTATTTCACTTATTCCACTACTAAATTTTAAATTTTATTTTATTTATTATGGTTTAATGAATTTACTTATGATATCGATTGGGCTCTTATTTATTTGAGTTTTATTTATTATTTAAGGTTATGCATTTCATATTTATTATGAATTCAAGCATCTCTATATTTATGGAACCGTGCATAATAACAAGAGAATAATGAAAAAGAAGACATTTAAAACTTTGTCACTAACCATTAAGAAGGCAGAGGGATAGAGATGTAAAGTCTTTTTTAGGATACCTACCTTAGTTGGTATGGCGTAAAAGTTTGACTTTGTCATCCCAAAGTTAAAAGAGTAACACCATAATGGAATTTTGTAAGAGAAGACCTTCGATAATGTATGAGACAAGCAGATAAAGAAAAGTGAAAGATTAAAATAAAAAATGATAATCTCAATAAGTTTTGCACGACATGTTTTATCTAGTATATTCTATTTATGTTGTGGCATCTGATTATGTTCATATAAAGAAATGTAATTATGTGTATTTTTTATATAGATGTAGCTAAAACTACCATATCTTAAAATAATTGAAAAATATTCATTCCCTAGTGAGAATTTTCTCATTCCTATTTCTAGTGATTTCATATTAGCTAGACTGTGCCCGGGACGAATGCAGTTTCTTTCAGCATTTAGGAGCGTGTGGAGTTATGTTTAAATAATGTGCTCAAGCTTAATATATGTTTTATGATAGTTTTTTTGTTTGTAAACAGCAATGTTACGTTAAATGTTTTTGTCAAAGCACTTACGTTTGCACTTTAGTATATTAATGTTAATGTCATATTTCACGTCTAAATTTCTAGCAATTCCTTTAGAAGAAATGAGTGTTATAGATGTTGTTGGCCGTTCTTCTTTTATAATTATAAATGATTGCTTAAATGGTACATGCTTTCATTTTTTTTATCCGATCATTCTTTTTATCCGAAATTCGATTTGCGAATTCAGTGTCATGGTTGATGAAAATTATCAACTCCATCATTAGATAATAGATCTCCATTTAATGGAAAGACTAACTTGTTATAATGTGATAAGCTTTGGGGATTAATATGCTTAAAAAAATTGCTTAAATATATTTTTAGTTTTTAATTTTGGTTTCGATTTTATAAATTTTATAGTTTGATCTAATATTTAGTTATAATGTTTGATTTTGATCTTTATTGTATTAGTTTATCTGTTTTAGTGGTTATATTTATGAAAATTAAAAATATTTATAAAGACCAAACCTGAAATTTTAATATTCATCAACATTGAATTTATAGAGACAAAGATTAAGATAACATAGACTAATATATAAAGACTAAAAGGAAATTTTGTGAGATTGAATAAAAAATTGTTATATTTTCTGCTACTAAAAGCATATTGAAGTAAAGTTTTTTAAGAATTAAATTGTTAATCCACAATTCATTTAAGAAACAAAATTATATTAATTATTGTTATATTATACTCCATGCAGTGGATTTTTTACCCATATAAAATAAAAGGGGCATTCTACACAAATGTCCCATCTTCACATTTGTTACAATATTGTCCTGTTTTAGTTATAGTAGACAAAATCACGAGGGCTTCACACGAAATTCAATGTGTTTCTCAAAACCATTGAATTCGTGAGGGAATTCATGAGAAGCCCTCAATAATTCAATATAATTTGTATTCGTGAGAAGCCTATACATGAAACCCTTCAGCTCCCTACACTTTATCACATATCTGCTTTGATTTTGTTCAACTATTTATTTGTGTTGAGTGAAAAAAATGATAGAGATGTTAGTTGTATACATATTCAACATAATTGTGAAATTACTAATACAAATGAGGGAGTAACATTTCTGCAGTCAGATTCCAATTTGTGTGGTTGTTTGTCTATCTATAAGTTTTTTAGAGTTACAAAGTAAAATATTGTAGCAGTACTAGGGTAATATGATAATAAACAAATTAGTTTCTTTATAGGGTGCCCATTTGGACATGGTGTGATCCGATATAGAAGTTTCCTAATTTGCAGCCAAAATGATCTCATGTTTGAATTTCAAGCCTGATATTCCAGAGATTTGTGTCATGGAGATGTTCATAATCATAGAAGACTGTAACTTCAGCTCTTGAGGATCTACTCCCCATGCATCATCTGGTGGAACCTTAGGAACCCTGCCAGCATCACATAAAAACCCTGTCTGTCACTTGGATCCGAGACCACCCTTGGCAATTCCTTACACATATATATATCCCATATATCTGGGCCTAAATAATGATCCCATAGACCCATATGGCACCTCACTCGCTAAACATCTACACAGAGACAAAATTGCATAGCCACATCTATCCTTGAAGGTGATGATACACTCTCCATATAGTAGATGAAAAGTGTGTCTATGGGCACCATCGCTCTACAAGCGCACTAATCAATACCAAGTCATAATTGAACTTTCCAAGTTGGGCAACCTTCTAAAAACCTGTATGCCGAAAATAATACTCCATATGCCCATGCAGTTTCAATGCACCTGCACGCCTCGAACAACACTCTATCAAGTTGCATAAATTAAAAAAGAGTCAATAAATCATTAACCCAAACTAAGTAATAACTAATAAAACTAAATTAAAATTAAGAAACTATAAATATGCTTGATTATACTATATTAAAATTAAACTAAATTAGATAGCCCTAATTAAACTAAAAATAAAACATAGTCAAAATTTAACTAAATTAAAATAAACTAAATAAGAAAATGATAACTAAAAGATAACAACTAAATCAAACTAAACAAAAAAACTAAATAACAACTAAAACTTATAATTGAAATTAAACCAAATTAAATCACAATTAAACTAATTTAAAATTAAGTCATCTATAATTATAAAAATTTATAATTAAACTAAACCAAATACACCATTAAAAAAATTCAAGTCTCAAAATAAATAAAATTTAATTACCTGACTTTGAGTCTAGCTGAAATATGGAATTCATGGATACAGTAAAGGTAGTTTTGTGCCATGCCATTTGGACTTTCACTCCAACTTTTTCTTATAGAACTCTATCTGAAATTCCAAATGAAGGAAAATCATGAAGGTATCTATTGGCACCAAATTTTACTAACTATTAAAATGTTGAACTAATGTTCGTCCTTAATGGGCTTAAAGGCCATAATGAGGGGTTTGATTGTCAAGACATGCAGGTTTTATGTATGACAAATGTTTGGCATGACACAATTGTCAAAAGCTTTAAGGTCTGACTTGTAAAACAAAGCTGGCAAAGCCTTTAATTTGGAGTAAAGTGTTACTTTGGTCTTTGAAATTGTAAACATGTTTTATTTTAGTCCCTAAAATTTCAAAATTAATTCTTTAATCCCTGAAATTGCATTCTGGAGGTCACTTTAATTCCTGGTCAAACAACCATTAGTCAACGGTTATATTTTGCTGACGTGCCACATTAACTGAGCTCAGTCACCTCTTGTCCTAGCTCCATTGCTATCTCTGGTTGACCTCATCACTTGCCAACCAAACTCATTCTTCTCTTGACCGAGTTTAATTATCATCTCTGGTTGACCTCATCACCTGTCAGCCGAGCTCTGCCTCCTCTGCCAAGTTCCACCTCCTCTTGGCTGAGTTTTATTTCCTTTTGGATAAGTTCCACCTTCTCTCAGCCGAGCTCTTTTTTGATCTCTGCCTCCTCCAGGACGAGTTCTATTTCCTTTTGACTTTTCCATCTCTACCTCTGCTACCTCTTGGTACGTATCATTTAACGTGTTATGTTAGCAAAATGTAATGGTTGACTGATAGTTATTTGACTAGAGACTAAAATGACCTACGAAATGCAATTTCAGAGACTAAAGAGTTAATTTCAAAATTTCAGGGACTAAAGAGTTAATTTCAAAATTTCAAGGACTAAAGTGAAACACGCTTACAATTTCAGAGATCAAAGTAACACTTTACTCCTTTAATTCGTCAATCAACATGTCAAAGCTTATGGAGGTCATTCATGACAAAGTTTGAATAGCCAATATGACTTAGAAATTTTTGAAGATCTTGAAGAGATTGTCACAATGATTAGTAGGAAACAGTTATTTGGCGGTCGACAGTTAATAGCAGTTGTCAACAGTTACTAACAAAAGCTTGGTAAACACATAACGAAGTGGTAACTTCTCAATAATAAAGGTGTGTGATGAATAAAGAAACTGTCAAAGACACGTGGACAACATCAAAGAACACAGTTAAAGACAAGTGTCAAGATTTTAGAGTCCTGGGATTTCTATAAATAGCAGTTTTGTACATTGTAGAAGGTTGGGATTTTCACTCTCAAACTCAATCTACAAATGTCACTTAGATGACAAAACAGAGTCTAGAATCCTATGACTAATTGTTCTCAATCTCTTAGGATTAGATTTCCTTTCTTTCTTTTACAATTTCTGTACTTTTACTTATATTTGTCAATTGATTACGTTACATTCTTCTGCAACTCTTCTATAATCTATCAAACATTTCATTCACAACACACAAAACACACTACTCATTCTATCATCATTCCATTCAAAATTTTATGATACTCGATTTTTTTGGTGTAGAACCCAAGAGGAGTAGCTTTTCGCTTCCTAAATCGAGATCTAGAAAAGTAAATATTGATGTCCAAACTCCTAAGTTCGTTGACTAACACCTGGTTTAAAACTGTTTAGCCACCTTCACAAAGGAAATTGTCACATTATTTATTGTTGACATGAAAGTATCAAATGAGGATTGTCCCTTCATAAATTCCTATTATAGGCCCAAATTACGTACAGAATTGGTGAGGCCATCTCACGAATTCATTCACAATTTCGCCTAATATATCCAAAAATGGAACAAATATGTAGCAAGTGGTGAAGACGGGACATATTTGTATGTATAATAATGATGCTTTTTATGTTAAAAGGGTAAAAAATCCCCATACATTGCTGGGAGCCAGTTCTTGAATTATGGGATCTAACTTAGTTCGGGAAGATAATATGGAAGATTTGTCCTCAAAAAAGAATTTAAAAAATATAAAACATGTGAAGACAAAAGCATCAAACAGCTGGATACGCGTCATTGCAGAGGGTCGACCAATCTCTGCCCCTTTATTTTTGTTGATGGAAGAGAATGTTATGGAGGAATGGAACCCACTGATAATTTCTTTATTCTTTTTCCCTTTTGTTATATTAATTTCAGCTAGCAGCTAGCCAAACCAAATCTTTATCTTACAGATGTTACTAGCACTAGCATGCGCACTGCACAGTAATGCTATAGAGTAGAGGCTGCCAGTGGAACGCCTTAGCCAACCTTGTTCGTCTCTGTGAAGCATCCAAAGTTCCACGAGTGACCCAAGTCTCTCAAGATATTTTCTCACCCTCAAGAAAAGCAACTATATAAGTATTAAAATATGTCAAATATACAGCACAATGGCTAAAGGAATAATGTTGTGTCATGAATGAATTATAAAAAACTGAAAATCAGATATTCATGCATGTTGGGAGTTGGCCGCATTCTCTTGCAAGTGGGCTTTCGTCTCTGCGAGAATTTTTAGATACTTTTAAAATAGTTTTATTTAATGATTGATAAATTAGTTATTATATTAAAAATATATGGGTGGTGGAAGACAATAATAGCTCATAAAATTTATGTATTAATTAATAAATAGATTAAAATAAGTGTTATCTCTTACTCTCCGTCCACGTAAAAATTTCTCTTTAGTTAAAAGGCTCAAGAATCATGATGAAAGATTTCATTATCTCTTGTTAGAATTCCGATAATGCAAAAGGATATGTTTTTTTAGATTCCCCGAAGATATGCAGTTTAGTGGAGGTTCTAAGTTACATTTATATGCTGAAAAATAAATTTGGATTATATTATTGTTTTGTTTTCCTTGATAGACGTAAGAAATGCATCGACAATTTCATTAAGGTGAATTCTACTACACCCACCCAAAAATAAAGGGTTTTAAACCCTTTTTAATTTGTCCAACATAAATTTGTCATATGTTTAGTTATAATTTAATTGTCACTATTTCAGATTTTGTATTTACACCCACATAGTTTTTGTTTGGCTACAAATTTATCCCAGTTTTCATACCAGTCATATTAGCTACCCTTGATTCCCAAACTTTTACAAATGAACATCCGTGACAAAAATAAGCGATAAACCCTAGCCATCGCCTAGTTACGATCACCGTTACTGAGCACCCAACTTACAACATTGATGACATAGTAGCATAGTTTTAAAACTCAGTCTGATAATGAATTCAACCGAGGTACTGGGTCATTGGGTCAATAATTCAACTAGTGGGTCATACTAATTGAATTGAATTTAATTAAATAAATATATAAAAATATGATAATTATACAATATATAACATCGGTTCATATGATCCGGTTCAATTGCAAACTCAGCCGGTTTATACCAATTTTCACCGGATTTGACTGTGGTTGACCGGGTTAGATGCATAACTGATTCACAGTGAATCGGACTGGTCAATAGGCCGGTTTGTTGGTTTTTCGATCGAATGGCCAAACCGGTCTTTAAAACAATGCATAGTACACAAATGTTATTTTTATAGTCCACACACAAGAGAAGAGCTCACTATTGAAGGCTTGTCTTCAAAATCGAAACAACACAAAGATCAAGCTCTCTCTTCTTCTCACAGGCACACGTTGCACGACCATTCAAAGCCACGACACGAGCTCAACCTCGATTACACGGTTGCTTCCATTGGTGTATCAGTGCCTATACTCTGCTTCCTCCTGTGCTTTGCGACCACCATCCCCCTTAGCTTTTGTGGCACTTCGTCTCCAGCAAACTCTCCACCATCCCCCTTCATTGGTATTTTTATCGTTGTTCATAATAATTTGTAAAATAATTTGTTCAAGTTTTTGAGAATTAAGGTTAGGAATCCGGAATAAAATTGGGGTAAAATTGTAACCAAATGGAAATTATGTGGGTGTAAATATGAAATTATGCTTTTGTAAACTAAAATTAAACATATGACAATAATTAGATTGGGCCAATTAAAAAAGGATTTGAAACCCTCTCTCTTTTAGATAAATATTATTTCAATATTTAAAAGTGAGTGTCTGATTAAGACATCCATTCTATTGTTATTGAATGTAATAAATTAATAAAAAAGATAAAAATTAATACCATACCTAATAATAATAAAATAGAATATTTAATTTAAATATTAAAATAATAATACTTATTTTTTGAGTGAACATAGAAACCTACTTTCATCAATAGCTCCATGGAAGAAGTATTCTATAGTACATATCCCCATCCAATCATTGTTGACAATTAAACAGACTAAAGTACATTTCGATTTAAAGATTGTGAACTGGTCTTTTGCTTAGTATTTTATTTTAAATCATGTATATAAACACTCATACGTATAGTGTGAGGATTTCTTCTTTTTATGTGAAGGCATGTTTGTTTTATTCATTTTATGAGAGTTAAATATAAATTTTTTTATACTATCAATTAATTATATATTTTCAATGAAGTATAAGCCTTTTTAATTAAAAAATAATTGAGTAAATACTTATACTAATATGATAATACATAATTAAATATTTATATAAAATTATTTTAATAATAACAATACATGCAAATTAAACTCATGTTACAATGAAAAAGAAAAGAAAATATATTTTTAAAACTTTTTGGATTTGGAGTATGGAACTGGCTATGGAATATGAGATCAGTATTGGAATTGGATTTCTTAATTTCAATTTTTTGTGTGACCCTTAATTTCATTTTATATGTGTGGATAATATATAGAATTAGAATTATGATTTCACACATCAAGTCCATTAAATTTATAAAAAAAAAAGTAAGGTAAACGTTGTTTTGGCCTATATCATTAGAATTATAAATTCCAAAACTTATATTAGATGTCTATATTCTCATTAAAATCTATATGATTCTCTATATTTTTTGTTTATTTGTTAGCTATCGTATTCAATGAAATATAATAATTTTACAAAAGAAAGTATATTATAATTTCTTAGTTTCTAATTCAGTATTCTATATATAAATAATTTTCACAAAAATATAATAAAAGATTACTATAGTAAAAATTTTTGTTAATATTTTTATTTCCTAGAATAGCCCCTCAATTGAGAGTTGAGAGACTAATCTCTCATGCGATCAAGTGTTTAAATAGGAACCTCTCTCAATAGTGTAATACACTAGTGCAACTTTAATCAATTGTTACACCATTTAATAGCTTTTTTATTAGATTAATTTCTAACAAAACACACCATTAGATTATGATATCACATAGATCATGTTTATAAAATTTCAAATTAATTTAAAATCATTTGGCATAGTTTTTATACACATCAAAATCAATGCAATATATATGCTTAAAATAAATGAGAATAAGAGCCAGTAATTGCATTACTATTGATATTCACCTTTTATGAAATTTGACATAAATGATTTTTGTGATTGATGATTGTAATTCAATAGTTGAATTGATAAAAAAATTATTTTATATAAAGTTATAAGTGGAGTAATTATACTTAAAAGTTACTGTAGCTTGATTCTAACCATATACATACATACACACACACACATATATATTAAAGTTCTTATCAAGTAGAACAAATATACCAAATTTTATACAGTTTAAAATGAGTTGATATTTCATTATACCATCTTATTTTGATAGATAATATGTTTTTGAAATACAAGTAAATATCAATCAATTAGAATATATGCCTAGTCGATTTTTTTTTAAAATTTGACATGTTTGATTGTCAATATAATATTACATAATTCAATGATTAGATCAATTAATTTCAATTTCTATAAAGAGTTATTGAATGATTTAAGTGTACAAGACTTACACTTGAGGGTGTGTGTGTGTGTATATCACACACACACACACATATATATATGAGAAATGATTTGTTTACACTGTGTAAGACTTAATGCATATCTTACACCTTTGATAGCTTTTAATTGAAGAAATATTTTACAAAACCCATTGTTAGATTGAAATTTTATATGCTATAGATCATCTATATAAAATTTTACATAAACCAAAATTGTTTTATAATTTTTTGTATACATATAAATTAATATAATAAATACATTGCAAATGAATGTAAATAAGAACTATTTGATCACAACCTTATAGGTGTCTATTTTTTTTTTAAAATTTGGTACGAACAATCCAAATGATATGTAGTTATAATTCAATGATTTGATTAACAAAAATTATATTCTATTAAAATTTATTATTTGAATACATAAAAAAATAAAAATTATATGAAACTTTTTGTTATTTTTAATATGAATTTAATTTTATTGTACTGTCTATGTAAAAAGGTTTTGCACGAACATCTAATTATATATTGTCATGCCAGCGAAAATGTTTGATTCAACCATTCACTATCTTAAAAATCTTACAAATAAAAATATGTGATTAGAAGATGGTATAAAACCTTTTTAGACTGACAACATATAAAAACTAATTTCATTTAATATTATAAGTCATTTTTGGATTATGTATATGAATTAAGGTCATGATCAAATCTTATTGAACTTCTGAAAAATAAAAGTAAAAGACATAAATGCTTTTCAATCACTCAATTTTCACTCATTATTTCTTCAATTAAATACTTCAATAAATTCATCCATACTTATTTTCTTTTCAATTAAATAAAGAGATAAAATATGTATAAAATAATTAATGAGTCATTAAAATTTAATTTAATTAAAAAGAAAAACTAAAAACACCACTATAAAGGGGGGAACGGATATAGTAGGAATGAAACTGCAAAATTAAGTCGTAATAAGAATAAGGATTTCGCTAACTAACACACTAAGAGTAAAAGAAATCCAAAAGAAGTAAGTTTTAGAAGTTTTAAATGAGTTGTATATATTAAAAATTTAAAAATTATTTATATAACTTTTCATTCTCGGTTCCTTAATCAGTGTCATGAAGGATGGTCGCCGGATAAACCCTAAAAACAAAAGTTTTCTTATGAAATTTGAAGCAAGGATTACTTTCACGCAATTTAAGGAAGCTAACGGATAGATTTGGTACACTATCATTTCTCACATACCATCTGGCAGTGATGTGATCTGTACATGACATATGTCCCTCTCAACATCAGTCAAACGCTGTGCAATCATCAAGCTCCCGCGCAACTAGACTGCAAAGAAAGCTTGATTTTTTGTAGTGGATAATTTAAAAACAACAGAAAAATATTATTTATATTATGGGATAAAATACTCTACCATTCGGATCTTATTTATTATTAAATATTTTAAGTAGAGTTTATATCTTATATAATAGTAATAAGATATGAGTCAGTATAACATATTTTATATTCTATAAATATAAATAGCACAACTTAAAAAATAACAATATACTTAAATTCTCTTATAATAATTTTTTATAATTGTTTTTTACGTATTTAATAAAGTAATTTTTAAGATTACAATATATAAATTATATATACTTTTTTCTTTAATATGTAAAAAGATATATATTTAATTGAAATGGATGGTAGTATAAAAATATTTTATATATTTATCTAATCATATGATACCATATCAATAAATATAGTTATTTTTTACTCTATTATTTAAAAGATATATAAAAATAGAGATTTAATTGGATAGTAGTATAAAACTCTTTTACTATTGTTGCATTAAAACTAATCTCAAAATATATATGTGACTTAATGGTAGCTATTAATTTCTACAAGGTATCAATCTTAAAAAAAATTGAAGTTACCGGACAAAGTTCCTTAAAAAGTATTCTAGAAGGGAATATCAAAGTCATTATTATAAGATCCATAATAATAGTTTTCACTCAGTATTTCAAGTACTATGCACGTATCAAAATAATAGTACAATTTTTTTTTAAAAAAGGACAGACAATGAGGAAGGGCTACTAAATTAATTTACCACTTGAATTACAATTTGTAATCCTAATTATGGAGCTAGAAGTATGAAACAGGATGTATTCGGAGAGCGACCCTTCGGAAAAAAGAAAGTAAGAATGGGGTGGGTCACCAAGGAATACCGCTGATGGTGGAACGCTTTATGAGATTTATTTTCAAGTGGCTCACCCCCTCTCTGCTTTACAATTCTATTGCTCCACTTTTCATGTTCCGCCAATGGCCCTACACATTTTGTCCACGTTCTCTCTTTATTAGGGGTCCCGATCCAATCTGAGAATCCATTCTGAACGAAGTTTTAATTTTATTTTTTTTCAAAAAAGTTCCATAGGAAAATTTGTCTTAGTAGATTCAAAGCATGCTTCAAGGCTCAATGAACGCTTACAAAGATATCTATAGATCACTCCCTAATAGATAAGCCATGATGATGCATTTGTAAAAGGTTTATCAAGAGAACTGGCCCTTGTTAGCATTCCGGACGAAATTTATAGGGTTAGATTTAGGTTTAAAAGTTTTAACCTATTACCATTTTTAATAAGATTTGAGTCATATTTTAAGTTAGTTTTATCTAACTAAAAATCACAATAATTATTTAAAGAATTCATCCAATTAGTATCCTAAGGATACTGGTCAAATAATCAAGAAGAGACGTTTATACATGGGGAAAACGAGTTTTGATATTTTTAATGCATGGGACCCACCAAAAATTTTGAAACTTACTTTTTCTTGGCTTTCTAAAGAAAAATCCTAATTTAAAAACCATTTTTTAAACAAAATTATTAATAGAATTTAATTTACATGCACTTATAATATAAAAAAATTACCTTCTCTAATTATGCATTGCCCATCTGCAATGGTGATCAAGTGTCATACACATTACCATAGTTACCAAACTGTCGAGTTAACTTTTAAATTTTTTGTAGTTTATGAGTCTAGGTCTTTAAATTGAGTTGTATCATTTTAAAACTCAAATTTGAGTAAGCTCTAGTAAATTTGTGACTTAGGTTACACTTTTAGTTAGAATTTAGTCTCTTAAGCAAAAAAAAAATAAAATGGAATTTCGCAACAATTAGCTCTCCTAAATAGACTTTTTAAAATTGAATTAATGATGTATTGATTTGATTTATTTTGATTTTTTCTTATCCTAATGTCTTGATTTGCTATATATTTCTCAAAATTTTAATTTATATTTTATATTTTTATGACCTGTATTTGCTTCATTATGATTTTGCAGTTGAATTTTTTATATATATATTTTTGTTTTAACATTAATTAATTTCATTATAATTAGATGTCATAAGTATTTTTTAATATTATTTTTAAAGTTCTTATGAGTTTATGCTTGAAGTTTATCCCAGCTCAACAAGTTTAAGTAAACCCACGAATTTGATAACTTTGCACATTATTTGAAAAATCATATAGATAAAATAATTTGATTGGATTTTATACGGTCACGTTACCGACGGGTATACTCGTCAATAGCAATTAACTAAATGCATCATTTCATTAATGACTAATTACTAACAAGTTTACCAATGGGTAGTTGGAATTGGAAGAGTCACATGCGCCAACGTTTGAAACATTCACAATGAAGTTAGCAAATAGATTGGTAAAGTTGTCAGCAAATTAATTAAAAAATAATAAATACAAATATATTTATTGTCGGTAAACCCATCAAAAAATTAATTAGAAAAAATCAAAGATACAAAAATATTTACAATTGGTAAATCTGTTGACAAATTTATTAGAAAAAAAATAAAAAATATAAATATATTTATTGTCGGTATATATTTGGCACCACATGGGGCGTTATTATCATCAACGGGTGTACTGACTATGGTGTAGTTGGCAAACCCGTTGGTACACATGTTGATAACAATTATGCACCATGTGATGCAAAATATTACTAACGGGTTAGGAAAAAAATTTATTTTCTAAAATTTTGAGTGAAAAAGTTGTCGAACCTTTGGTAAGGTTGTTGGTTACTAGCATTGGTTGTTAGCTCAAGAACCCTTTCAAGAAAGCATTAATAAGTTTTGAATGACAACAATGTCAATTTAAAGAAAATACTTTGAGGAACGATTAATGGTTATCTTGAGTTTCTTGTGAGATTATAACAGGATTCTATCATTTAACAAGAGCAAGGCTTACTCAAACGAGGATAAAATTTTACTCTACATGTACAAACATGTTTATCTTATATTAAGAAATATGAACTGAAAAGGAAGTGAAACTATACCTCTATTCAAGTGTAAGATAGCTAATGATTTGTAGAAGAATCAAGAATACAAGAAATCAAGCTTTTGAGACTTCAGAAAGTACAACTGAAAGGAAGATATCAATTAATCTTGAAGCCCAAGGTGTTCTACTATCTTCAATTTTCACAGTTGTAAAGTTTAGATCATCAACAAACAATGATTGAAGATAAAAAGACTTAAATTTTGTTAAGGAAAAGTTACTGTACTTCAGAAAGCTTAAACTCAGTGAAATAGTGGGGTTTACAAGGAAAAGAAGGGAAAATTTGAATTTGAATTTGAAAAAGCTAAATACCAATGTCAGAATCGGCTAATATTCTCTTTTGCCTTTGAATTCAACTATCCAAAAGTTCTAGAAGAAAAATTTCAGAAACCATGGTTTAGAAAGTAAGAGTAGTTTCTGAAGGATATCAGAAATCTCAACTCTACAACGGTTTCTGTAAACTGATCTGACAGATAGACAGGATATGCTTCTAGACTATCTTTCCAAGACACAAAAAATTAGCACGTGTCCCTAGAAGATTTGATCAAAGGCAATGGTCAGAAGGAAGACCTCTATAAATAGAGATGCTGTGCTTTTAAAGTGAGATGAATAAACGCTGATAAAAAGAACTAAAAGAAGAATAGCTAGAAAGAAGTCATTCAAGGATTTCCAAAAATTTTCATTGTATATTCTAAGAAAACTTGAGTGTAGATTAGTTTGAGTGAAAACCCAAACACATAACCTTTGTAACCTTGATCCAGAAGTAATCTGTGTGAGGTAGCTTGAAGAGGCTAATCAAAAACTACTTGCAACGTGACAGTGAGGGAGTTTTACTAGCCACGGCTTAGCTTGGAGAGGCTAGTAAAAGACTACTCGAGCTTGAAGAGGCTGGTGAGTAACTACTTGGTCCGTGACAGTAGAGGTTGTTTGCTAGTCATTGGAAATAGCTTGAGAAAGCTACTGTAAAGACTATCTTTATTCTTTCTCAGGTTGGAGAAAGATTTAGTGAAACTCAACAGTTGTTGAGAACTAGATGTAGGCAGGTTGGTCGAACCAGTATAAACCCATTGAGCTGTATCACGATTCTCCTTCATTTCTTTTATTTCCACAATTATTTTATTATCAGTGCTGTTTTGAAAAACCTACTTTCATTTATTTACTTTCGAAAAGTTCACTTTTTGAAGTTACTAACGTTGTTTTCTGCTGTACTTCAAGTTCCCAACTTGATAGTTTTTATAAAAGCTATAGTCCATTAAGGAAAGAAAATGAAGAACATAATTCAACCATTTTCTTGTGTATTTCTCTACCTACAAGTGGCATCAGAGTTTGAGCTCTAAAGGGTTGAACAATCTAATGACTATAGAGGACAAAGATATGAGGAACAAATGACACAAAATATTCACATAGCTGAAGGACACTATAAACAGCCTACCATTTTTTGATGGTGGAGATTATGCATATTAAAGGGACAGAATGGAGCTGTTTATAAAATACATAAGTCTTAACTTGTGGGAAATTATACAAAAAGGTGATTATGTTCCAAGGGAGGATGTTCCGGGAATAGATGATGCATCTTTAACATCTAGAGAAATTTTTCGGAGTAGGTGGATAGAGCAACAAAAGACCAAAGTTTAATTGAACTCAAAAGCCAAGTACCCACTCACGTATACACTAAGCAAAGTTGAATATGACAAAATCTTTGCTTGTGACATGGCAAAAGAAATATGGAATAGATTGCAGATGCTGCACGAGGGTACTGATCAAGTTAAGGAAACTAAGATCAATATGTTGGTCTACTAATATGAAATGTTTAAAATGATAGATCAAGAAAATATTGATAAAATGACTACAAGGTTTATGCATATCATAAACTAACCAAAGGGTATAGGCAAGAGATATTCTAACTCGAAAATAGTTAGAAAAATCTTAAGAAACCTCCCTGCCAAATGGCTGCCAAGGTCATAGCCATTATTGAGGCAAAGGACTTTAAACTCTTAGCCTAGATGCCACTCAATGGGTCACTTGAAACTCATGAAGTTCTGCTTTCTGAAATACATGGTGAATCCAGCAAAAAGAGCAAGTTTATGGCTTTGAAGTCGGCTTATCAAAAAACCAATAAAGCTAAGACAATAAAAGTTGTTAAAACCTCTGATGAGGAGGATGAAACTGATGATGACTCAAATTGAGAAGATGAAAATAAGCTTTCCATGCTTATAAGAAAAATGTCCAAAGTTTAGAGATAAAAAATGAAGAAAAGAAAAGACATTAACTTCACGAAGGACATAAAAGGCAAGTTGGAGCTTGAAGGTGTCATTTACTATCATTGTGGGGAAAAAGGACATTTCAAACCAGATTTTCCTACACTTAAAGGCCCATAGAAAATATTCGTACCTAAGAAGAAAGGTATGCTGGCTACCTGGAGCGAATCAGAGGAAGAAAAGAAAGAGTCAACAGATCAGGAGGAGATAGATGTTGCTAATCTATACTTCATGGCAGGATATTTATCAGAAAGTGAATCGAAGGTAAATAACACTGACTTGGATCTCTCATATGATGAACTTTTATTTCTTCATGAAGAATTGCTTGAAGACTCTCAAACTCTTTCTTCATATTATCTCAGTCTGAAAAAGGAACATAAGAAAACTATTTTAGAACTCAAAATGGCCAAGACAGAAGCTAAGAATCCAAGGCTTGAAAAGGAAGAATTGAAAAGTGAAAACAAAGTTCTAAATGTAAAAGTCAATGCCTTAGAATTTGAAGTTATAAATAAAAATGAACACACTCATAAAGTTATTTCTAAACTTGAAAGAACTTCAAAGCTTCTTAAGACTGACTTAGAAAAAATGGTAAACGAATTAAGGAATCTTCATCTAATGCTTGGAGGTCAGCGGTCATATTTTCAAAAGATTGGATTGGGATATGAGGAAGAGTTTGATCAAAAAGGAAAATCAACTTTCTTCAAGAAAGCTAAAAGGAAATTTTCTTGTACTATCTATTTTAAGAAGGGACATCCACCTGACAAATGCTTCGTGATAAAAAAGTTTGTCAAAAATGTTGGACAACCTTTTCTTCAGACTAACTAAAGAAAACCCAAGAAAATCTGGGTACCTAAAATAAAAATGTGTTTATTGCACGTCTGCTTAAGAACGTATGTGGAACCTGATAGCAAGTGGTATATAGACAGTGGTTGTTCAAGGCATATGTTCGAATCAAGAAGATGGTTCAGAAATCTGTGACCCAAAAAATCAGGATCAGCAAAATTCGCAAATAGAGGTAAAGCTAAGGTCACATGCATAAGAGATTTTGGTAAGGATGATTTTTATTAAATTTCTGATGTCTTGCTAGTTGATGGCTTGGCTCAACTCTTATTGAGTATCAGGCACTTTTATGACCAAGGTTTTAATGTTATTTTCAATGCTCATGCATGCAAGGTAGTAAGTCCTACTTCAGAAGAGGTTATTCTATTTGGTAATAGGCATGATAACATGTATGTGTTATCCCTGGATGATCTGAGAGATCAGAATGTAAAATGTCTCGCACCCTTTATGGATGATAAGTATTTGTGGCATAAGAAGTTTGGGTATATTCATATGAAGCTCATTTCTGAGCTCTCTAAGAAAAAGCTTATTAAAGGTGTTCCAAAGATCAGATTTGATAAGGATTTAACTTATGATTTCTGTGAGAAAGGCAAGCAAACTAAAGCTTCTTTCCATAACAAACATATGATTTCAACTACTAAACCACTTAAGCTTTTACATATGGATCTCTTCGGTCTAACCAAGACTGCAAGTCTTGTGGGAAAGAAATATTGCCTTGCTATAGTAGACGACAACTCCAGATTTACATGAGTTATTTTTCTAACTTCTAAGGATGAGGTGTTTGAAAAATTCAAAGTTTTTGCAAAATATGTTTGTATTGAAAAAGATTATCAAATCAGTACTATCAGATCTGATCATGGAGGAGAATTTGAGAATAATGTTTTTGAAAAGTTTGTTGAAAAACATGGCATCCTTTATGAGTTTTTTGCTCCTAGAACTCCTCAACAAAATGGAGTAACTGAAAGGAAAAATCAGAAGCTTGCAGGAAATGGCTGGAACTATGCTTTTAGAAAGTGGTTTATCAAAAGGTTTTAGGGTAGAGGCTATAAATACCTCTTGCTATATACAAAACAGAATCTTTTTAAGGCAAATTCTCAAGAAAACTTCTTATGAGCTATGGAAGGGTAGGAAATCCAACATATTATATTTTCATATCTTTGGTTTATCATGTTTTATCCTTAACACCAGGGACAAACTTGCAAAATTTAATCCTAAATCGGATGATGGTAGTTTTCCATAATGCTCTTCTATTTCTAGAGCTTACAGGGTATACAACAAAAGAACACTATGCATAGAAGATACCATACACACCAAGTTCAAAGAACTTAAGAAAGACTATGCTGATGATCTTGAAGATCTAGAAAAAAGTTTTGAGAAGTTGATTCTAAAAGGTACTTCTAATAGCACGATGATGAAAGCCAAAGCATTAGAAAGTAAGTTCTAAAACACAAGTACTTCAGACAGCTTGCTCAAAACTCCCAAGAAATATGAAAGTTATATTTTTGAACATAAAGAAGAGCAGTCTAAAGATGAAGAAGCTGAAGAACCTTAAGGCCACAAAAATTACAAAGGAATTTCTTATTTAAAGGCAGTTTCTCATAATAGAGGTTTCCAACCGAGTGAGAACCAGATCATCCTTTAGAAACATGTCAAACTGTGCTTTCATCTCCACTATTGAACCTGAATGCATTGAAGATGCTTTGAGTGATCAAAGTTGGGTAGACGCTATGCAAGAAGAATTGGATCGGTTCGAGAAAAGCAAAATCTGGACTCTTGTTGAAAAATCAAAGGGAAAACCACCATTGGCACAAAATGAGTGTTCAGGAATAAGTTCGATAGAGCAGGCAAAGTTGTCAGGAACAAAGCAAGATTGGTTATGCAAAGTTATAATCAACAAGAAGGAATATATTATGATGAGGATGGGGGGATTGAGGATCCCATCAAATGAGGATGCTCATCAGTTGGTGGATTTTAGGGAACATCTCTATGCCATACCCGTTGAAGGGGTAAGTGTCATTGAGTAATTTAATTATTTAACTTCCATAATCTATGGTTATGTAGAAAGTTTAACTTAAGTTGACAGTCATTGTAGTTTTACTGGTCAGCATATGAGGATGCGAGTGTCATTGCTCTCACGCCAACACAGTGTATGGAGGTGCTAATGTTTCCACTTCTATTACCGCCGTGATTTGCTTTGAGATTGTTGAGTGGCACCATCCTGATCGTTCATGCACTAGTTTCAATACCAGTAGTATATTCCACATGCCCTTTTAAACATTGATAGATTGCATGCAAAGGATGGTTGAGGTAATGATAAATTATGGTGTCCTGAGTATCATGCCAAGTACCATGGTTTTTGGGATGCGCATCATCAGCTTTGTGTAATGAGGACTCATACTAGGGATAGTCTTCCATTGGCAATGTATCTTAGGTGGTATTCAAGCATTGCACAGAGGTTTTTATCTCTTGACACTTATTTGCAGGGCCTTTGTCTGTCTTAGGTGCCATAGGAGCTACCACCCGATCCAAAGACAACACCTTTTATGGACCAGTCCATGGGTGCTCTAGATCGATGACAACCGTGGCATCATGCCTGAGTTGGTATCGTGCTTCATAATGATGATTTTCTGACGATGGTGATGATGGGGTTAGTGGAGATGAAGGAGGTAAAACTGGGGATGAAAGAGGGGGTAATGGCCATGGTGGGGGTAAGTACGCCCCTGCTTATTGTTACATGTCGACGATGGATGACTTGTTTGATGGTGGTATCAGCCTGTAAGAGTTTGAAGCTGTGTAGGACTTTCTTGATACTCCTACACCTCCTCACCTAAGTGCTGCAGTTGGAGCATCTTCTAGCCATCGATCGATGATGGATCTTAACATGCCTATTTATGACTTATTTAGAGATACTCCCCTGTCTGTGTTCACACCTATTGACCTCATCCATCAGCATCATCACCAGGGCATTACATCATCACCATTCACACCTAATGTCCCTAGCAATAGGAGGATTCAAATGACAACTAGGAGGAGCAACAGTAGCAGATTGTTCCTAGGCAACAGAGACCCATACGTCAGGTTTAGCCATAGCATTTGTGAACTTCTAGTGCCTAGGACAAATATGGACAGGGGAGATAAGACAGGTGAGGATGATTTGTTATTATTTTTGTATTAGCTTTATTGTTTAGACTTGTGTATGAACTTGTTGTAGTATTTTTATTTATTTATGTTTAAAGCATGTGTATTTATTAATATGCTATGTATTAAATGATCTACCATTTCAAACACATTTGATGTTCAATATAGACATAATTGTAAAGGAACATAAAATTCGCATTAATAAAGAAATAAAAACATAGTTGCAAGAGACACTCGACACATTAATAATCATAATCATAACACATGAAATTAAATATGAACATAAACATGACACATTGTAAATTCAGCCATGCTAGGATGAGGATAAAGTTAGTAAGGTTGGACATGTTCTTCTGATGTGACCCTCATTCCTACATAGCCCACAATGTTTTGGTTGGCTCATCTCGACTTCGTCCATTTCATTACAAATTCTTGTTAAGACTCAGCTTCATTAGCTCTTTTGAAGACTGGATCTGGGTGTATCGAGGGCCCATTGTATATAGGTCATAGATGCTTGTCTACAATGGATGTGAACTCCAATTTATAGACTTTGTCTACCCAATCCATATTATAAATAGGATGAGTGAAAATCCCCACTCAACTTGTGCAACATGACATACAATAATTGCATGGTGGCATAGGTAATGCAATACCTGGAAGTATCCACAATCACATCATCGCTCTCGCAAATGCAACCTATAATCTTGTATGATATGTTCTTCTCTTTCTGTAACTAAACATAAAATCATATCTCATGTGAAAGGGCTAGTAGATATTTTGTCCAAGTATTGTTTGTTCTTATTAATCGCCTGCAACAGAGTTTGGACATGTGCCTAACTCCTTTTTTCAACAAACAACTTAGCAAGATGAAAGTAAGTGGACTTTACTATAGTAGTAAATGAATGATTATGGGTGCTCTTCATGACAACATTACTATAGACAAGTTGGCTGTCACATGGCCAAATCGATGGCCCTCATAAAGATACTAGGCCTTTCTTCATGTGGAATTTCATCAGCCCACTAACACATTGTAGGACCTTCATCCTTCAGCAACCCATAATAATACATAGTCTACATGGATCTTTGAATATGCTACATTTATAATAATTCTTTTGGCATCCTTTCTTAAATCGTAGCGCAAAGTTAGAGGTAATATGATGAATGCAATATACATAATGGGTCATTAGAGGTGCCACCCACTACCCTTCGCTTATATTGTTGATATGATAGACCTATGCTTGTCAAAAACTATAAGAATACCTTCTTGAGGCATCACATGCTATCGAAGGTTGGTCAAGAGAAAAGCCCATGGTTCTTTTGTCTCTCTCTCAACCATAACAAGTGCGACAAGTAAAATATTAGAGCTATCATCTTGCATAATGGCCATCAACAATGTGCCTCCATATTTGCCATATAGATGAGTGCCATTAATTGAAATAAATGGTTTGCAATATTTGAATCTCAATGCACGATGGAGCATTGAAAATCTATTAACAACAATATCACCCACATAATGTGCCTTTGTCAATAAATATACTGATGTACCTGGCATTTCCAACAAATATAACAATAAATAACAACCTAAGTAATTAATAATTAATCTACTTAACAGTAAACTAAACTAATTTAATCATTAATATTAAAAATAAAATAAATTAACAAATAAACTAATTGACAATAATAGTAATTAAAGTAATATTAAACTTAACTAATTAATAGTTACACTAATTAACATTAAACTAACCTAATTTAAAATGAAATAATTAGTAATTACACTAATTAATATTAAACTAAACTAATAAAAAAGTAACCTAATTAGTAATTACCTGGCATATAATGATGGGCATCTTGCAACCACCTCGACAGATCATTGTATGATTCTTCCCAATTCCTATAAATCTTAGCAAGTGCTTTCTATTTTGCAATCCATACATTCATGTATGAAATATCGAACTTGAAAACTAACTCCACAAGTCCTTGCAATTGTCTAATCGACACTATTGAATTCACCTGAACCATGGGAAAGATATTATTGGGACAAATAATATTGCCATCCAACTGGCGGTGTTGTTGAAGAACAAAATCATACTCACACGTATTTCTTGCATTATACTTATGAACTTCTTCTACTTGCCTTTTTTGGCAAAATGTAACACGTATACTCCAACACCCATTGCCAAACTTCACACATTTGCACTATTATTTTGTTTGACTAGACTCATAAACCTTGAATTGGACTTTTCTTTCGATACCGTAATTTTTGATTACAAACAACACAGCTTCACTACACCAAAACAGGTGTTTAGTGGCCACTATTAACCATTGGCGGCGGTTTGGCAACATTTGCTATCTGGCGTTGCGGACATCTTGCAGGCGATTTTGAGTAATTCTTTGAACAGCGCCACAATTTTTTTGTGGTGATTTCAGCGACAGTTAAACCACGCAAATCAATTTATTAAAAAATTATGTTAAACTTTAATGGCTTACTGCCACTAGTTTTTGATCATATTTTGCAGTGGTTTCAACTACTAGCAATTTTATCTTTATGAACTTGGTATAATTATTGTGGTGGTTTATGTAACCACCACTATTACTTAACATTATGCAGAACCAATGTTGTGGCAATTTGAAACTGCCGCAACTTATTCTTTTATTTATTTTTTAGCTGTCACTATTAAATCAATCCATATCTGATTTTTTTCAGTTTTATTGTCAATAATATTTTCAAACTATCTCTACTTGTGTAATCTTTCTTTGAATCTATTTATTTATAACTAAAAATCAAATTCATTGATGTGCCTTAAAAATATTCAATCAAATTAGTCCATATATAATTCAAAAGATATTAAGTACAAACTAATGCATAAAATGCAAGTTTATCTTGTTAAGGTACTAAGTAAACACAAATCCTTAACATAAAAAAATCTTAACATCAGTAGACTTATGGTAATCTAAAGAAAAAAGACTAAGGATTAGATAATGATAATGATCCTTCATTTTGGGGCTCATGACTAGCCTCCAAAGAGCGCCTTACATCCAATGGTGAGCCTATGTCTGTTGCTTGAAATTAGAAAAAAGCTCAATATTAAACCCATGATCCACAAACTTCAACTTTACATATGCCGAAAATAATAACAAAATGCCCACAAATAAGACATGCAAATAGCATATGCATGTCATAGGCAAGTGAATTTGTTTTGTTAAACCAATTCTATTACCAACTTTAGAAATAGACATGTAACTAGTCATGAGGCATTCTTCACTTTTCCAGGAACAAACAAAGATAATATTAGAAATAGACATTTTGTTATTACCAACAGACATTCAATGCAAACAAAATCGTTAATACTCTTGCCACAAAAAATAACGAATACACATAATTTTTTTTGGATCCATCACATAGACTGAAATAGATAAACTATATCTAAACCCAATGTCTTTATCCAGATTTCATGATGAAGCTAGAGAAAAATGTACAAATAATAACTTATTTACAAGTTACCACTATGATAAAAACAAATGCAAAGAAGGATTATACTATTCATTTCTTTAGGTCTAGCGGCATATTTTACTCCACTAGTATGGATGATACAATTTGCAGTGCAGTTTCTTCTTTTTGAGAATCGAGAAAGCTCTAATAAACTAAACAGAATTACTCAACAAATGACAAGCTCTTCCTTGTCTTTCTTGCACTTATCAACAAATGACAACAGTCTAAGAAAAACTTTTGCAAGCTAAAAGTTCAACATAAGGATTACAAGGCTCAAAATCTCTTGAGACAAAAGCCCTGTTAAGGTAGGAAAAACAACATGAAAAAGATAATTTACCACAGAACCTAAAAACACAAAGTAAGGAGTTACATTGCCATGAATAATTTTGAGAAATAACATTAGGTTAGCATGGCCTACTCAAATTTCAGCACTCAGAACAACCACATTCAATTTCCTGAATTAACCCTCCTCTTTTTCTAACACAACTTGAAATTAATAGAAGTAATATAAATTGTGGATACCAGTAGAACCAGAATGAACGTCAAACTACAAATGGTTTAAACATCAATCAATAGCATTTATCATACTCCTGGAATAGTGTTAAACCGAGCACAAGAGTTGATAAAAGGAGAAATGCTAAAAAATAAAATGAGAAACAGGTGCTACATGATAAAGTCTCACGACATATCCATCAAATTTTTAAAACTATACTTGATTGGTAAGAAAACCAGTGGGAAATTGACCTCCTTGTTGACTCATAGAAAAAGCCATTTGGTTCTGTAACAATTTTAATTGTAGTTTCAAGCTCTCGTGTTCAGCTCTTGATGGACCATTAGATCAAACTGAGCCTCCCAAGCAAGATAATGGCCTAAGTTGGGATGGACAGACACCAAATCCCATGCCTCGAACATATCACGGGTGCTCTTTCCTAAAGACTTTTACATATGCTTCATTTTCAGAGGATCCTTGACCAATCTCTTTTTCTAAATCTTCCGACAGATATTAAATAAAAATTATGAATTCTAAGCATAAATTACATATTTCGAATCAATATAAACACTCAAAACATCCACAACATATTTAAGACTTACATTCTTTTTTTGGGCCTCCTCATTGACAGAAGATCCATCTTTTTTCGTGTAAGTAACAAGATACATTTCCCCTCTATTATATTTTCTTCTTGTTTGAGTTTCCTTACATTGTCCCACAACATTAATTAGATTTAAAACCCACCAAATCATTTTTTACAATTAAAAATATGAACCTTAAGAGAATAAAACATATGTATCAGTTCATGTTATTTTTTGGTGAGTGTCTTTGACCCAAGAGTGTAAGGAATTATTTGCTGCTTTTTATTGGCAGAATTTTTTTCACTCAATGCCTATGCATCAATATATACATATTTTAACAAACTAATGGACATAACTAAGAGTTATTAAATTGCTAATAAAAAAGTATGGAAATAATGTTGTTGTATTATTGTACTATTTTTCCTTCAGCACTTAATTTGTATTCCAAAAAGGCTACCCAATGCTCTTTAGGAATCCCATTTGGATGCAAGTTGACATTTTCTTCCCATCTAGGCTCTGGTTTGTTATGACTTTGAAACACTCTGCAAGCTGATGGTCTTGACTTGCAATATGTTACTCCAATCTTGCTTGCTTTTATTCACAGCTAGAAAAGGCAAAAGGAAACAAATAATAATAATAATAATATATGGATGCTTTAATTAGATATGAGTTTCAACTAGTTATTACAATTTTAAGAGTATGTAGAGGGTCTTATTTTATCATATTGTAGTTAGCAAAGTAAGCAGTTAAACTGAAACTTAGAAAATATAATTTCTCCTAACAATTGTCATCTTATGAAGAGTACTCTTCAGAAAGCCAAAGCATAAATTAACAGCACCAGACTACCAACTACAATCACAGTGGCGAAAAGGCATTATACTTAGTCTCGGTGACAAACATCAACCAACAAATATCAATTAAGAGGGTAAACAAACTAGCGATCAACATATCAAGATCCAACCATCCTAAAAAAGAAAAAAGAACTTAGCAGAACTTAGAACTTGATTAAATGGAAAAACCCGTTTACCAAAAGACAACCAAGGAAAAGAATTAAGAAAAAGAAAAAAGCCACTCCTGAATAATCTCTATAAAAACTAAACTTCCAACACCCATTTTCAATGCAAGGGAAAAAAATGGTAAGAACCACGCACCCCCACGAACACACATAGGCAAAGAACACAAGTCCCAGACCAATATAAGAAGATAGAAGTTAAAACAAAACCAGTTGAACACATTCACCAGTGGTTCTTACTCATAGCTGGTAAGGAAAGGGTTAAGACCTTTACAATGCAATTTGTTCATATTTCTTAATCATCTAATCTCAACTCAAATTAATGAGCTGATGTGAATAAAAAATCAGTGACCCTACCTTCTTTTCTTGCTTCAATCTTCAGATTCCCCAAATTCTTTTAACCTTTTTCTTGTTTCAATCTTCTAACCCAAATTCTTCAACATAATAAATGGTGTTTCGAGAGATACAAGGATCAAATGCTTCTAGGTGGCACTACATTGGATGCTATTGGAGTCCCATTGCCTGATGAGACCCTTTCCCATTGAGTATCAAGTCACAGAAACAAATCAAATCAAAACGAACAGTGGCTAGAACAAAAACAAAAATAAACAGAGAGAGGGGGGCATACCTGCAAATGATGGCGGCTGGTGACGGTGACGGCCATGAACACGCAGAAGCGAGGACGTGAGGCGAGGCAAAGGCGACGAACACACAGACGGGAGGATGTGAGGAGGTAAGGCGACGGCGAGGCACCCGAAAGCTCCAGAGGCTTTGTGGAATCTTGGCGGCCCAAAAGCTCCAGAGGCAATGGAGGGTGCCAGCGGAGAACGAGGGCTCAAAATCGGTGAACGGTGTTAGGGTGTGAGGGTAACTTCAAAGGACTGAGTGTAGAGAGAAAGAACGTGAGGCTCTCTATTTTCATTTTCGTGAGAGAGTTCGAAGGACGTAAGGTTCTCTATTTTGTTTTGGTGAGAGCAAAGTGTGAAGGTCTCTTGCGTTTACGAGAGATTTCACCTTCTTTGTGCTACTCCAACAATTCTTTAAATTTAACTATTATGTTAAAAAATAAAAAGAAATCCAATTTGTCAACAAAAAATTAATGGATAGAAAAATTAATTATTTAATTAGTTTATTAAATATTAATCGTTAATAATATATATTAGTAAATTTTTTTATATGTATGATAATTTAATTAATATTTTTAAGTAGAAAAAGATAAAATTAACCGCTTTATTTATTTTAAATATAAAAGTGAAATTAATTTAAATTATATTGATTATATTCTCATAATATTGCGTAGAGAATGGATCAAGAAAAAGGGAAGGGAGATATATAATATTGTGGCATTGCTAAAGGGACTATTCATGACTAGTTGAGAGGTTGAGGAGAAGGCTACTTACGCTGATGGTGAGTTCACAGAGAGGGCTGCTCATGTTGGTTGTGCCATCGTTGAGGGACTTACACCATGAATGCTTCTCCATCAATTACATAATGAAGAGTATGCAGCAAGCGAGTAGGACACTAGAGCTTCACTCAAATTAGTTAAAGAATATTTTTGTAATATTTTAAAAAAGGTAAAATAAAAAAGTTGTAATTTAAATTTAACTATTCGTATCAAAAATAAAAATCTTAATTTGTCTTATTTTGGATTAAAGAGAAGAAGAAGTTCATTTCCTTGTTTGAATTTTAAATTTTTTTTTTATAATCTGTGATTCATAACTTATCTTAGTCCATTGGTTTTAAAAATTTAAAAAAATGAAATTAAAATTGATGAAACTCATTTCTATCAATCAAATCACTTTCTAATTATTTTTTAAATAAAGTATTTCTTAATTATTTTTATATTTTTTAATCAAATCTTCTTTAGTTTTTTTTTTTATTTAGTATCAATCAAATCTTCTAAAACAAAATTATTTCTCATTGTAACATGCTTTAAGACATCATGACAACATATTTATAGCAAAATTTAATCACTTAAATAGCAAAAAATAAAAGTAAAAAATGTGACTCAATATATAGTGGTGTGGGGTTTAGGTGGTATGCATGGCTTCCTAGGTTTAAACATCATTGTCATCAATGTAATTTACATATAAAAAGAAGAGTTTAGTTTTGATGCGCTAACTGTGTGAAATAGTTTTATACTGTCATCCAATCAAAATATTTCGTTTGAATGACTTTTCAGGTAGTGGATATAAAAGTCAATTATCATGACTTATGTGGTAATACATGATTGGATGACTGTGTAAAAAAATTTTACATTGTTAGTGCATAGCAATTACATCCTAAAAACAAACTTTTCCATTTGTGGCGGTTACAAAACCGCCGCTATAAGGCAATTTTAAATTAAAACCACCAGTTCAACCGCTGCAATGAACAATTCCTTCGCGGTGGTTCTATAAAACCACTGTTAAACTACAATAATTCAACGGCGGTGTGCATGAAACTGTTGCTATATGCCAATATTTTGCGATGGTTGCAAAACCGCCACGAGAATCGCTATGAAGTACTTATTTTGCGGCAGTTTTCGTGAACCGCCGCAAATCAACCGCTGTGAAACTGCCTTTTTGGTGTAGTGCTTCTTTGTCATGAAATTGTTGCTCGACCTGAAACTCACCTCCAACCACTCTCACAGTAGACCCTGCAAAAGTATTTTTAGGTATTGCATCCAAGTTTGTTGAAACAGATTAAGATTGGGTCTGCGACCTCATAAGTTGAGACTGAGTATCATGTGTTTCTTCATCATTGTAATCATTACCTTCTTGCTGATATAGCTCCAGCTCTTCTTCTTCTTCTTTATCCCAATGATCTACATAGAGGTTGAAACCCATAATAAGGACATGTTCATTCAATGGCCTTGCAACTTGCACCACCAGATTTGCCAAGCTAGGACTGTGAACTAGTGGATCATGGGCCACTTCAAAATTTGTAGAACCATGTTGCTCTGGGATTTCATTAGCTGATGTACAAGGAGCAGAATCACCTGAGCTAAAATCACAATCTTCCAGAACAACAAAGATTTTCATTACTCGAATCTTTAGAAATCAAGCTTGGAATTTAAACACAAGACTCGTTTCATTATCTCTGTAAATGGGAAATCAGTTATACTTAACCACACCACTCCTAAATGCTATGGGTACTCTATAAAACATTTGGCTAATCTGTTTGTGAGGACCTATCTGCTCCAGTATTTTGCCTTGTAACTCCAAAAAACTTATAGATGGACTAACAATCATACCAAGTGGTTTCTAACTATAGAATCTCACTCTTTCATTTGTTGTAAGGTGAACTGCTGCTTAAATAGTAAGGTGAACTGAATACATAAGGATCCTAAGAGTATTAAAATCACATAGAATACGCTAAGTCCCTTTACATATTCAGTTTGCACATGAATACGTACTGACAATGAATACACCAAGGGTCTATACGTATTCATGTGGAAACTAAATATGTAAAGGGGTTTAGCGTTTTCCCCTATATATAATTCCCTCCAATTCATTATGAAATGTTTTTACAGTTTATTGCGGTATATAATATTTTTTTTTGTATTATTTTGGTAATAAAGCCTTGATATCCCACGCATTCCTATTAGTGTCTGTATATAAGGTGTCATTTACTTTGACGGGTTTGCCTTGATGTCTCCTTCCGGTTTGACAGCTTCCACGTGGAGGCCCAAAAAAAAAAGTGTCACGTTGGATAAAAAGGGAGCATTTTGGTAAATAATTTGAAAAAAAAAAATGAAACTTTGCCAGATAATTTTCCAAACATGGCAGAAGAATAAAAGGGGCAAGTAATCGTTTAAAAAGTTTTAATTTTCAAGTTCAATTCAATTTCCCTGCTTATTTCTCCTCCACTCTTGCGCTTGGCAACTGAAATAAAAAAAATGAAAAAGAAAAAATCCTAGAAAAAGATGGAGGGATATAAGAAAACCTGGCTAAAACCACGGGGCAAGCCGGATGATTAGTGATGCTTGCTTGCTTTGTTATTTACTCCACTCTCTTGTCCCCTTGATGGATCGCATACTCATAGTTTACTACAGTTGATTGACTTTTTGTTCCGCATCTTCTGGCTTTAAATATTCATTTCAGTCATAGTATATTTGCTAGAAGGCCGGGGCAACAAAGGAAGCGAAAAGTTTCGAGTTTGGTTATAAAGCAGAAGAAAATGATAACTCTTTTTTTTTTTTTGGTAATGAAATGATAACTCGTTTTATGATTAAAGAACTTCGTCCAATTTAACAAAGATTTGCCACAATGACAAAATTATGAACATGATATCCAAGGGGGGGAAAAAAACACATACAGAAAGGGTGTGATGATAATGATGCTTCATCAATTTTTGGGATCATTTTCATTTTAAAATATCTTATTCCCCAAGTTGAGCTTTTGAGGATTACATTGCCGCAGAGATAATTAATTTCGGTTCTTTAGGGACTCAAATTTTCTAAGAATTACTTGTGGGCCAACCACAAAGCCGAGCATAACTTGTAATTAGCTATATTCTTTAAGAATGTAGTTAGAGGTTCGATTCTTGACGAAGTGTATAGAAAAAGTTTTATGATGATAGTTTTATCCTGTTAATATGATTAATGATTGGCATTGTCGGTAGATATCCTGGACAACCAAAAATAAATTTCTTGTGGGCCATGAGTGTCTCCCCTTTTTTAATATTTTTAATATAATGACTAATATATCAATTAATAAATAGAATGGAGTAAATATTTTATTTTGCTTTATTTAAGAATTTCTTGTCACATATTGAAACTTCAAAAGCAATATCTTACCCAATGCAATAAGTCGTGTGAGGTTTTTTTTTCGATAATTTAACAAGAAGACTTAATTACAAAAGGTAAGCAAAAAAATCCAACAAGGAGAAGCAAAACATAAATCCAAACCTATCAAATGAAATTTGGTACACTACACTTACAACCAAAAAAATCATCTAATAATCAATCCAACACATAGCAAATAAAACACAAACCAGAGATTTGAAGCGCAAAATAATAATAATAATAATCATAATAATAAAATAACCGTAATTATGATTTATGACTTCGTTGTGTTACTCTTGATAGGTCCCTTCAGAACACTGCTTAGTTACTATTTCTCAAGCAGGACGATGTTTTGTGCCAACGAAATCATAGTGGTCCCTGCTAGCCATTTCCAATACGAACTGAATAGCAAAATCACGAAAGAGAATATAAGCATTATTTTAATCCTAATTATAAACAACCGATAATGATATGAGAGAGCTCATCAAAGCTGCAAAAACTAATTAACATTTTGGCACGCCCATGTGCTCAAGCCTTTCCCACTGCTTCTTGAATAGGATTTACTCGAGTGGCCTTTCTGTAGGAGTGATAGTGTCCTCAATTCTTCAGGATATCGCAGCTTTTATATCCATTTAATCACATTCTCTTGGACTAAATACTCTTATCTAAATCCATTTCTTGAACTCTTATTACCTGCTCCTATATCCATATATTGTTGTCGCGTCGTTACTAGAATTTTCAAAAGGCATAATTGAGGGCATAATATTTGAAAAATCATGAGATTTACTCAATTATATTATTTTAATTGACTAGAGGATTTCTGTTCAAGAGGAAGACCTGGTGGTCCAACCGTTGTTAAGCCTGACCAATCATCATCGATGATATGAGTGGGCTAAACCATTTTGGTGTAAGAATACTACAACTAAACTTATGTCCTCCTCCATCAGTACTCCTCAAGCATTTTACACTGCCTTAGGGTTCTAAATCAGACATTCAGATAATTCATAAAGTCTTCTAAATGTGTTACACTGAACAATTAATAAAGACTCCAGCCGATAATAAAAGTGCCAACCACCATTCAATGAAAAAACCGTTACGAACTAGAAAAAGAAACATGGACCTTTAGCCCAAACGGTTCCAAAATAGTGTGTATATGGTTCGGTTCTCACTGGCACATGAGTGGAAGGCAGGAAGGAACGGGCACCAATCGTAGAGTCGCATATCATCGCATGCATGTATGCATGCTCTTGTTTGTTTGTAAGACCATAAGAATGATCCATAACCTTTGGCCAAGCTCCGGAATAATGCCATGTGCGTCAACAAGAAAACTTGCGGATCGATTGCTACAAAAATAAAAATAAAGCTCCTTCAATGGGGTTAATATTGGAGCCATGGTGTGAGAATTGTGTAGGAGAGAAAATATCCTACGTACCTGCCAGATAAGCTGAAGATGTAGAACGAATCTTCAACAGCGTATCTTAATTTAGTGTGTATATATATATGCTTGGGTTCATTATAGAAAAATGAAAACCAAGCCTGAAGCAAAGAGCGAACATGCTTAAGGTCATTATACTCTTATATAAAATAGTAAACCAATGCTGGAGATAGAGTGAAGTTTAATATTCCCTAGCTTTAGGCTAGAAAGTGTGGCTGCATTGAAAGCGCTTGCGAAAATTTAAAACCTTTTTTCTCCACAGATTCCTGGGAGTTTCTATGATACCCACAAGAGCAGGGTAGTGAACTGTCAAAGGATGCTAAGGCATTTATAAGGACAGCATAGTGGGAGTGAGCTGTCGTTGCTGGTTTTATAATAATTATTTGCGAATTTGTTAAATACAATAAATATAAAACACTTCATTTGAAATATATTGATGCATTTAAAAAGAATATATTAAATTTTATTATTAAACATTTTGTTAATAGTACGAAGAAACAATGTTAGAAGAAAAAATATTGTTAGGGAACACCGAATGAATTATGTTTTATCTAATAATTAAGGGTAAAATGTACTTACCTCTATTGAGATATTATGAAATGATATTCTACCCTATTTATTTTGAAAAACCTATACTCCACTCCATTTCATTAAAGGTGTGTTTACTACATTCTATTTTATGATTTTTTTTTATAAATTATATATTAAATAATAAAATTAATTATAAAATAAGTAATAAATTTAATTTCTATACACTTATAGCATAAAATAAAATATTAACAGATAAATTTTTAATGAATTTGATATTTTCTTGAATTCTTATTGGTTCATGTCAAAATTATTTTATACTATTAGTTTATAGAAACTAAATTCATAACTAATATTAAGAATCATATTTAAAAATCAATAATAAGTATTTTTGTTGATCGATTATTTTTTTTATTTACATTTGATTGGTTCGTTTTACAATTATTATTTTAATAAATTTAATTTTGATGCACTAATAGTATAAATGAGTTATATAATGTATTCAAACATATATTGTTGCGTAGTTAAAGTAATTTACTTCTATATCTATTACTTGAAAAGTTATTTAAATGAAATAATTACTTAGATAACAATGTAAAAAAAATTTACATTATCAATGTATCAAAATTAAATTCATAAAAAAAATAATTGTAAAATAAATCAAGCAATAGTAATTTTAAAAAGTGCTAAATTATACTAGACAACTGCCTATTATGATAACTACTAATCATAATTTGATAATTTATTGAATTTTTATTAATGTACAATATAAAATTAGATTTTACACTTCAAATTAAACTAATAAAAATTCAAAATAATGTCAAATCATACTAGATAATTAACTATTAACTGTGATGATTAAATTATTTATTTATAATTTTTTTAATATTTTGAATCTCATTCATATAATTATATTTTATACTAATATTATTTACCATATATTATTTATTTTTTAAAAATAATTAATATTTATATGTATATTTTAATATTACAATAAATTTTTATTTAAATTTTATATCTTATTTATTTAAAATTATTATTATTAATTTTTTGATAAAAAATAATTATTATTAAATTTTGATATAATTCTTAATTTTATATATGAATTTAGTTTTTATAAACTGACAGTATAAAACAATGTTAACCATAAACAGATAAAAATTTAAAAAATATATCAAATTTGATAAAAAGCTATATGCAAATATTTTATTTTATATAATTAGTGTATGGAAATTAAATTCATTATTTATTTATAATTATTTTTATTATTTAGTATATAATTTATAAAAAATAAATTATAAAAGGAAAATACCAAACACACTCTTAGTGAAATAGGATGAGGTATAGTATTTTTAAACAAATAAGGTGGGGTATCATTTCGTGATACATTAAGAAAAGGTAAGTGTATTTTACTCAATAATTAAATGATAGTTTTTAAAATTACTAGGAGTGGGCTAGTGATAAGGGGATTGGGTAATTTATATGAAATGATCGGTTCAAACCCCGTTGTACCTAATATATAAAAATAAATGATATTTTAAATAAAGAGTGAGTCCTCCTAATTATTCTCTCAATTTCATATTAATTGTTATTTTTAGTTTTTTTTAAAATTAATTGTCATTTTTAATTTTTAATGAATCTTTAATTAGTCTATGTTTATTTTACCCTTATTGGAAGGAGAATAAATGAATGTGACTTAATGGTGAGAGAAAAAAGGATTTTCATCTTGTACTTTAATTTTTTAGAATATCAAAAAAATATAATCATTATCTTAATTCTTATATAAGTGCTAAAAGTGATACTACCTCCATCAACTTTTTTAGTTTTTGTTTTTTACTTTCGATAGTTAATCATGATCACCTCATGAAAGTCATAAGGGATCATATACAAGTAAATGTCCCGAACCATAGTTCCATGTCTTACAACCTGCCTAAGGATAATATACCATTGATGTGTACCCCCTAACTACCAAACCAAAACCTCAACAAAACAATACTACAAAAAGCCAAGAAAACCAGATATACAAACAGTACACCGAACACACGAAATCTCAGCTAGTGCAAAGAAATACTCCCAACATCAAAGAGTATCGCCAATTGCCCTTTAAGTAATCTTAGCAAAATGGACTGCTTGCTAAACACCCCCTTCTGAGAATATCCCCTGAGCTTCCATCGCACTTGGTGAATTCCATCGTTTTGGGCCAAGTAAACAGAACGTGCTCCAATAAGATAAACCAGCTAGCTTGCTTCGGACCAGCTTTATCTATAGAAGTAGTTAATATTAAATGTATGGAGTACTAATTAAAATTAAAATGTTACTTAATTATTATTGTGTATAATATAATTTACTTTGCCGGCATATGTGGCCATCGAAAAATTGAGGAGGGAACATTATCATGTTGTGTGTGCTCATTTCAAGGCATCAACGAGTGTGCCTTCTTCAACGGCAGTATTCCTGTAATTGATTGAGGATTGTTAGGGAACAAATCAGAAAGTTCCGTGCCTCTGTTCCGTTTTACTAACTGTTTGTGAGACGCACATGCGCATATGCATTATGCAGTACTCTCCAGCAAAACCATCGGTAATTGCACTCTTTGTTGCAATACCCCTTGGCATTATGCTGTATCATTAGTCTATTAATTATATTAAAGTAAAACTACGAGTAAAAAGAGACAGATGCGTATAAGGAACTTTCTTGTAATTTCAGCATGCGAATATGCGCGGATTAGGACGAGTGGCAATCCTACACGTGAGGCTGAAACGAAAAATATCTCTTGGCTTGCATATATAATTAAAGCTACGTTGCACTGGTACTTCCACAGGTTTGATTTGCATTTATATTTCTTAATGAGAAATGATTTTTTATATATGTATTAAATATGTCAATTTAACATACGAGGATATGTTGGGCTCAGAGACTGATTCACAGTGTAATTAAATGATACCTAATGTGTGGCAATGAGTACCAAAATAAATTCGATAGAATTAAATCTACCAATCGACGCAGTGCAGCGAAAAATAAATATAAGGATGAATAGTAATTCATGGTGGGACCGCTGATCACTATTCACGGTGGAGCCCACTTGTTACTATTTACGCTGACAACACTCAGCAATGGAACCGTATCACTATTTTCGTGAATAGTAAATTTGGAGTTACTATTCACTGTGGTGGGACCTACGCCACTATTCACGCCACCAAAACAGATCAAGAAATATGCACACCGAATTTTTAACGTGGAAACTCCCAAATACCGGAGGGAAAAATCACGGGACAAACTCCGAAAAATATTCCACTATATTTAGGATAATTACACAATATCCTTTCTACACTCTCCAACCCAAGAGGTAAATATAGTGTTTCCCGGTGAGAACCCTCCTATTCAAATACTACACTTTTGCAGTACGAAGGAGTAATAAAGATGATACCCAAAAATATTCCCGGTGTATAGAACCTTTCGACGAGATCGTGCTTTTTCAACTCTCTCCAAATGGAATCTATTCCAAACATATATACCATGGTTCCTTACTTCCACAGGGTACAAATATCTAAATTTAATATTTTTAGATACTTTTTCAGACCTATTGCCGATACTAAGTAGCAGTCATAAATTTGTATCTATTTTTCATGATATTATGCATGGATCAGGTATATCATGGCGAATTCTTCAGAAAAAATTGTTTCTTCCACGATGGAATCTGATAAGTGAGATTTCGAGTAAGTGTTCACATAATCTTCTTCTGTCCGAAGAAATTTTTGATCGAAATAATGAGTCACCATTGATAGCGACACATCTGAGATCGCTAAATGTTCGGGAGTTCCTCTATTCAATCCCACACCCTACACTTTCTGGGATTTACTCATACTCTATTTTCCTCTCACTTTCAGAAAAATAACACACTCTCTGTTATTTTTCTCCCCTTTGCAGCTTGTTCATCCGCTGCTTCTTTGATGATTCTGAAACTTCCTCGCCTCTATTTATAGAGGGAGCTTAACGCATGCACAGTAATTAATTTACTGTTTACGCGTTGAAAATTCTCCTTACTACTGAACTCTCTTCACGCGTGAACAGTGAAAATTCTTATGTCAGCACTGACATCATCATGCGTGAACAGGACATCATCACTGTTCACGCGTGGGAAAATTTCTTTCCCGACTGCTTCAATCTTGCTGGCTGGACCCCACAAGATACACATAAAAATAGTAAAAAATTCACTATTTAATCAATAGAAAACGATTGGGGGACAGCAGAATTATATTGGGGACAGGATTTATCATTTGTTACTGTAATTTATTTTATCTTTAACTAATTAATGTGATTTTCGTACTATTTGTAAGTGTAGTTGTTGTTTATATGGAATTGACATACTAGTGCTTGACAAGTACAGTAAAAACAATACTGTTCTTTCGTAATTTATCCAACAAAAAAAAACTTTCCAATCAAGTACAAAAATTGATCCATTACTATATTGTAATATGGCCATTCAATGCTTTGTTCTCGTGTGAAAATTACAAAACTCACGGTGCCATTTGTTCACGGGTCTACCCGAGCTGAATAAAACCAAGTGATGCGTGACTCATCTGTATAAATCAAATAGGTGATCGATAAGCATTAAGCAATATGAAATACGCGTCCGAGATTGTCTCTGCTCTTAGCATGTACAAACCATATAGCCACTGGTTGGAAACTGCTATATATTGCCTATAATATATATCTTCAGATATAACGCAAAATGGATTGGAGAGAAACCAGAGAAGGGCTGTTGGAAATTATTCGACTTCCATTGCTTTATTTATAAAACTGGTTGAATGGTAATCAGATAGTTCTTAAGATCCATTGTTATATATAATTATTATTTGTGTTCAGATGGGCTATTAGAAATCACATGTTTGGTTTTGGACCCAAATATGTTAGTGCGTTTGTATATGTGTTGGCCTGGTTGCTTGGTCTATGATGGAACATGACAATCTTTCATGAAAGGGTAGGTCCTCTCACTACCCATTCTCTATATATATGTGTGCCTCTTAGTGATTATGCAATGAGTTATTCTCAAATTGAAATGTCAAATTGATGGAAAATGTGTGATCCGATGTAATGTGTACGAGGAGTATCCCACGAACTATGTAACATAGCGCAACTCATTATAACGTGAAGTGTAGATCGGAGCGTTATCATTAGTTATGATTACGTCTTATAGGCCTTGGAATACAAATTGAATTCTCGAGTGTGTTTGGTTGAGGAATCTTCTATTTTCATTTTCATAGAAGTTAGAAAACAGCAAAGAAAACATGTTTGGTTAGATATTTTCATTTTCAATTCTAGGAAACAAATCCCATATTTTCGAAAGTTTAATTTTGAAAACAAGAGAAATTCATTTTTAGTGTTTTCATTTTAGTGCGGTGGCAATTTTATAGTTTTGGATCACATTATGCCAGACACCTTGCACCCAAGAATAATCTCTTGCTTCCTTGATATCCTCTCTCCATCCTCGACGATAACATAGTCTTAATCATGCCATTGACGATGCTTAACAGGTCGAGCCCCATCCTAAACTTGGCAAGAGCCGTGCTAGAGCCCTCCTCCATAAGAAATGGTAAGGCCACCTATAAGAAGATGACGACCCTCTCAAGCTGAAGGTAGGGCTTGGAGGCAGCAACTTCACCAATTATACCTCCTCCCAACAATGATACCTCAACAATGGGGATCGTAGGGCTTACTAACATTGGGATCTCAAATCTGGAGTGGAAGGCATGGTGAAAAAAATAGCTATTGTGAAGACAACTACCTTTCTATTGTCATTGCTTGAAGATTGGTGATGAAGAAAAAAAAAAGTTTGATATTTAAGGAAAGAGGAAACAGAAAATAAGAATGCAAACGTATTTTCAAAAATTGAAAAGATGAAAATGAAAACAATGATTGAGAAATGGAAATAGAAAATGAAAATAGAAAACGCTTGCTAAAACAAAACACCCTACTAAGCTTTATCATTGAAATGCATAAAAGTTGTGCTTATATCTCATAATAGTTTATAATATTTTCCATTATGTTGCATGCTTGTGATGCGAGAAAGCTAATTTAAAAAGTTTAAGTCAAGTTTTCTCCTTCTATCCCTATTTAAATTTAGCAACGGATAGTTAAATTGAGCTCATCTTAGGTGATAGGTGATGCAGAGTATAGCTAACAATTAACTCTCTGGGGCATTAATGTTGTCATGACCTAATTTGAGAATTGATTGGCATGTGAGTGATTGGATCCCCATGCAAGCCTTTAGTGTAACCTGACTTACTAAATGCATAGGTTAACGTGATCTTCATACTTAAAATAATTTAATCTAAATCATCATCAATTTTTCTGATGAAGTCATACTAATTGAATTCGTAAAACTAAAATATTTCACTATACATACCCATAAATCCAACTTAATTAAATTTAACATGTGTTTCTGCAATTCATGAGAACGTAAACTATTTCATTTATCCATATTCATAATTTAAAAATTGGTTCAATACTTGAAAACTGAATATATATGAATAAATTCATAAATCCTAAAATTAAATACATATTCTGAAAATAGGATGGATGGTTTGGATCCAATCTACACATCTACTGAAACACTTTAATCTAACATAAAGCTAGACTAAGCCTCACTGCAAAGTAAAGTTCACCACTGGAATAGTTACAGACTACTGAATCAGTGACCGAGTGATAATTAAATCTGCAACTGTAGTTATAAGGAGGAAGGAAAAGGGGACAGTCAACGGACTCAGTGAGTAAATTCTTATCTACCACTCATATGGGAAAACCAACAAGATATATACATACAACATAAATGCATTAAACATAAATCATTTTGATATTTATGTACATAGTTACATAGGAAAACATTTATAGGTTCATGGAGCTGTAATTACTACAGAAATAAAAATCTCTAAACATGATAAATATACATAACAATAAATACAATTACTTTGATCTATGAATTCTGAAAGGGCATCTAATAAGGTCCTATGAGGTGGATACCTAACTAGATTCTATTCTCTGAATGCTCTGAAGGGACGAGATTATCCTCTGGCAAACAATTTGGTATTAAGGCTAACACTCTTATAGCTATTAACTCACTGTCTGTTTCTCTATAGTTACCATTTAAAATTAATTTACAAATAAATTGAATAAATATAAAAACTCTGAAAGCTCTAAATTCATATAATTCTAACAAGCTAACTATCAAGCATAACTAGGGTTATAAAATCATGCCTAAGAGATCATCAGCTTATAGACATGGTGATTTTAAAAATCCACAAAATGTGTTTGCTTAATGTTATGAAACATATTGAGTTCAATACTTTCAATGACATAATATTGAAATTCTAATATTGTATTTTAAGATAATATCATTTCATAAACATGAAAATTCAAAAATCATAATAACATATCTGTCAATAGAGATAAACATGCTCAACTCAACATTTTTAATAAATCATAATTGGGTATCTAAAGGCATGACCATGGAAACCACAATCTTGACAAACATAGAAGTTCCATTAATCCATAATTTGTGTTTAACAATATTGGTGGACTTGCTAAATCACATATTTTTCAGTAAATCTTTCATGCACAGACAAAACATTTTCATGGATTACAACTATCCCAATGATTTTCTAAAATTATTTTCGTGATTTACTCAAAGATTCATAATTTTTCCAAAGTTGGCATATTTTTAAAATCATATTTCCACTTGTAAATTCATATTTAGCAATCACAAAAACTAAGAACATAATCATAGTGATTGAAAATAAGATCATGAATTCAAACCCACTCACCATTCATAGTCAAGAGTGCGTAGGTATTTTTCGCTTGACTTTGAAAGCTAGGAATGATACTAACAACTACCATAGAATCACAAACAAAATAAAAGACATATGAGAACATGATACGAAAGATTTAGGAGAAGGAATAATCATGCATGATCTAGCCCTAGCCCTAAATATGGAAGATAAAAACAACATAAAAATAACTTATCCAAGGATTTGAGGGAGTAGGAAGGCTTGGAGTTGAGTGATATGGGAGGAAGAGAACCTTGGAGCTACTAGGGTTCGAGTTTGGTGGTATAATTTAGTTGGTTAGAATGTGTTTATATAGGGTGGGCAATCATTAAAAAGAAACTGTGCCATTTTGGACGAGTGTCAGCATTGAGGGTCTCATTGCACCGAGCTTGCCTAAACCTCTTGTTTACTGCAACGAGCTTGCCTAACCTGTTACTCACTACAGCAAGTCTGTCTACGTAAAAAAAATTGCATACTTCAATAATTTGGTGATTTTTAGCAAATCGAAGGTTTTCGATGTACCTAAAGTTTGTGTTAGGTTTAACCAAGGACACATGGACCTGAGGCATCATATACTTCCCACTTAAAAAGATTTGGTCACCAAATCTAAACTTGTACATTATAAGGATAAAAAAGATAAGATACTTGAACTACATAGTGTTAACATGATAGGCATGCATGACTGGAACATGCTGACTCAATACACTAGTTGTATACTTGGTAAACTGGGAAGCAGTGCCATCCTAAAGGCCACCATTTTGTTACTTTAGCTAGGTAAGCCATTTGTCACATCTGGGAGGCTCTACCTTTAAGGGAAGCCATTTCCTATTGAGGCGACAAAGGCATCTATCATGATACTTACACTTGGGGCTCCACCTCTAAAGGTATCTTTTTTCGCAGTGCAAGTCCTAGGGGAAGAGACATGCTTTGCCTCATTGTGTACATATGAGCACTCGAGGGTCGAGGGTGTTAAGCGCTATCTTTCATCCTTGCTCTATTTTTTTCTCTTATATCTGACATAGATTGATGCAGTTGGAACTTAGAGGCTACAATTTTTTAATTTCCTTACTTTCTATGTGATGTTATGCATGGAAATCAAAGCAAACCCATTCATAGAGATTGAAAATGCAAACAAAAAAAAATGAAATTCATAAGCATCATTCTTAACTATTATGTGCTTCATCAATCAAGGCCATGTTAATCAACCATGTGCCTATGCTTTTAGCATGCATACATGTAACACATCACACATCACATCAATATTCACCACCTATATTAAACATGCTTTTTTGACAAAAAAACTATTTCAGACAAGCTCATTAAAATATGATCTAGGATAACAAATCCACTTCATGCATTTGAATTGCATGCTTCAAGACATCAGATTGTGTCCACAAATCATGCAAATACGTGTAATTAAGGTAAACAATATGTTTTCCAAGATAAGGCTAATATGCATGATGACATTAGCATAAAATTTAAACTCTTTAATTAAGAAAGTCATCAATCAAACATGCATTGTAGTCAAATAATTTAATATGCATCTTACTACCTTATTAACTATAAGTTAATTAAACTCTTTACTATTGCATTACCAAATTGCAACTTAAACACGATAGATTTCAATATGAGTCCATTTCATGCACAAGTTAAGGAAAGAACATACATTTATCATGTGTGGTTTCATAAACTTGATTAAATACAATATCGTCAGACCAATTCCAACTAACTACTTTAAGTTACTCCTATCATACATTTACAATGCTGGATTCAAGTAAGTCATCATATAAATGTAATATTGAGATATTGGTGCATGAGTTCAAGAAACATATTCCAAATACATTAACACCAAGGAAAACATTCTCAAATGAAAGTACAATCGCCACAACATCTAAATGTTAAATGTGTTATTCACCTTACACAAACTAAACTATTTGGGACATGAGAATCTAGATATTTCAAGTTACTCCATGAAAATCAAGTTTTCATCACATTTTCACTTTTAAGGAAAATTAATCATGGTAGCATAACAAAAATTATTACAACCTTATTTCAATATCCAAAGCATAAAAGAAGTAACTTAAAACAGTGCTTACCCAAAATCTAGCCTTAACATAAGTGAATCACACTATCATATTATCTTGCCTCATGTATTTTTTAAGAGACATTGTAAAATTCCTTGGAGAAATCTTTTCATCTAGATTTATGTAAAATATGTATCAAGAACCTCATTCATTTACAAAACTTTTCAAATGGTGAAAACATAGCCATCTGGTTACATGTTATGCACATAAAACACGGTAAGATAATAGTGTTAAGTGGACCTTCAAACCAGTAAACATGAGTTTTCAATATCATAAGTGTATTAAGGCAACCTATTCCACTTGTCATTCCAAAAGGCATGGCAAATAAGTATTTACATACATGAAATCATGTGCATACCAATTATGGACATGTTATCTATGCAATTCAAATCATTCAAAGCTTACAAGATTATGAAAACTTCTATAAGAACATCTAGGAATTGAACGCCAAGTCCTTGAACATCACATAACACATATATACTCTTTTAGTTCCATCCTTGGCCTATGAGATTTAATGCTAATAACTGACATGTTCATTTCAATTTCATAACAAGAGTCACGACACACACCAAGCATGCAGAACTAATTACATTACATATTAAACATTTTTCAAATACATTTCCTTAGTTTGTTTATACATGCACATATAGTTATTCAATTGTATTACTTCATATTTTAAAGCTGTAAAGCATCGCTATGAAATCATTCATTTATACTTTAATTAGAGGTTATAATAACTTATTCATGTTAATATCCACTAAAGCAAATAGAACATTTATACCATCGAACATATTAATATTATGCACATAATTAGAAGAGAAGAAGGCAAAGCTAAGACAATTAAAAGCAATCTCGATGTAATCCACATATGCATCAATTCTCAAATGATATTCAAAACTTGTCTAGTAATTTATATCCTATTGTTAACCTATTCTATATGCACGCTACACCATATTAAGCGAAGGCTTTATTTCAAACATAATTCATAAAGCAGTGCATCTTTAGAAACACGACATGCATGAGGTTCACAGTGCCCAAGATTACATAAAATAATTAACATACAAGAAACCAATTGTCAATGCTACAAGATGCCTACATGCGTAATTCATGGTTTTATCTTGATTCTACCTACCATATCTGAGTCACACACATGTGAACCCATATTAGTTGGTGTAGCTAGACTATTTTTCACTATGGGACGAAAAGGTTGTTCAGTGTGTCTAGTTAATCCGGCCTTTGACTTGGAATTCTTTGAAGCAGCAAACAATCCTTATTCTTGTGCACTTTTTTTTTTACCATGTTTGTAGCATGTGAATGTGCTCTACAAGCAATCCTCTCCATGTTGTTTTCTTTGCGTCTGACAAGCTGGATGTGACTGATCAGTCTACACTAAACTTTGCCATCCTGGCTACCTATTTCCTTCATTGTTAGGTTGTGCGATGGTAAAATGTATTGGAGAGGGCACTAAGTGGGTTGCCCTAACCAATTGTGCCAACTACTGACCTCTACCAAAGCTAGTCATACTTGGTCGCTCCCTATTGCTGATGCAATATAGCTCTACTGTGCTCACTAATTACCTTTGCTAGGTTCAGAATGCACTACCAGGAAAAAGGTTTTTAGTGGCAGTTCTTTTTACCCTTAGCGACGGTTCAAACCGCTGCTACATGCCACCCACGGTGGTTCCTAAACTGCCGCCATGTTAACCATTACCAACCCATTTTGTGGCGGTTTTGACCAATCACTGGAATAACCACCACAAAAGGACCCCGTGAATTGCCACAAAATGTCAAGTGTAAAAATGATATAGAAAATATTACGATGGTTTGTGGCCGCAGCAAAAAATACAAATTAAAATATGCTAAAAAAGTATCACTTGAATAAATAATCCTTAAATAACTTGAATAATTTAACGACAGTCTCAAATTGCCACAAAATATGGTGATTAATAATTATTTTTATAGTTGCAGCGGTTCAAACCGCCGCTAAAGACAAAGTATAAAATTCTTTTTGCCTCCATATTTTATACTCTTTCGGATAATCCTAATCACAATAACTTTCTTTCTATTACAAATATTTTCAAACATCCACAAAATTCAAACATAAAGCAAATATTGAAATTACAATTACTCATTACACATAATAGGTATCAAACATTTAAACTTGTTACAAAATCATAAAACAAAACAAGTATTTATAATCTTGCAACATCATAGAGAGTGAAGTTCCATAATTCTAAGATTGACAAACATAGCAATCGAGAATACGCTAACTGTTGGACGGTATCTCATTTGTTGGGTCATGGCTAGCAGAAAAGAAGGTCTTGCTAGCGCTGGTGATTCCAAGTCTTCAACCTGAAATTGAAAAAAAAATAACACAACAAAATCTTATAGAATGAGAAACTTGAAGAATTAGAAAGAAAATGACTAAAAGCCGGTGTCCTTTTCTTGATGCATAGATAAAGTGAGTAACAATCAAACTAAGCTTTACTACTTAGTGGTAGATATGACAAACAATTCAAGATACTAACCTTTTGATAGCAAGTATATCAGGTGTGCCATCATCATTGAGCAACCTTCCAACCACATTATTCTGAACATGCCTTAACACTTCAGATATAAGATGTCCCTTTAATTTGCGTGCTTTTCTCACATGTTCAATCCATAGCTTGATAAAAGTCTAATCAAAATATAATAAGGATCTGCTTAATTAGCAAGGTGGAAAATACATGGATGAAAAGATAACAACAACAATGTAAAATCCAAATGCAAATACCTATTACGATAGAATGCATAATAACAGTTAATAACAGTTAATAACTATCACAAAAGCCCTCATCAATGAAGCAAAAATCACAAAATTACTAACAAATTAAGTTTTCATAATAACTTGAAAACTGAATACAAACTTGTTTAGGCAATAAATTTTTTTTTTTAATTTTGCTACTCCTAAATCTCAAAAACTCTTGAATCAAATCAAAACATATGAAACTCCTGAATCTCAAAAACTCAAAAAGAAATCATATATAGCCAAAGAGAACCTAACCATGACTAACTACTAGTAGTATTGTTTTAATTGATTCAACTTCACAACAAAACAACTGCTAAGACATTTTCCAGGTGGCGGATGGGGTCCATACTCAACAAGTTCCTTCAGCCTATATTTCACGTTTTAAATATATGTCATTTAAAACTAAAGAAAATTCTTAAAAGGACAAGAAACCAGAAAAGCATATCCAAATGAAGTGACAACCTTTCAATGTTATATGGAGTCACTGTCTCAAAGTATGTAAGGTTCAAAGCAATACTCCATGGTACTCCCAATTCATCAATGTTAATGGTTAGAGCAGGTGCGATTACTGTTTGAGCAGAAAAATTAACTCGTTTTCCTATCAAGTTTCCTCTAATTCGGCCTTCTTTTTCCGTAAGCCTGCTACATATTGATTTGATAGGCTTTCGTGATCTTTGAGTAGCCTATGATAAAAAAAAATGTCTGCATTATGAAATTTCAAAAGCAATTAAGGATAAAGGAAATTTAGCATATCACTATAAAATGCTAGTGTTTGACAAATATCATACTCTTGGCAATCCAAGCAACTCATTATCAAAATATGTGGCTAAGTGAAACTACAACAACTGAGCAAACTCAGAATTGTATTACAAAAGGTCAAGTCATAGTCCACAGAGAATCAAGATTTGTAAATACAAGAAACAACTGATATTTTCAAGCGAACATATATTCTTTAATAAATAATAATGATAATAAACTAGCAATAATTTATTTTCATGAGATTGTTAATTGTATCAATTTTATATATTAGCAAAAATTCTATGTGAGAGATTAGCTATGAGATAAGTACATAAATAAATATATGTAGTTTATGGCCAAAAACTTATTGCACATGTAATTTGAAATCAAGGTACTCTAGGCTACAATGCAATGGATGGGAAGTTCTGCCCTTAATTGAAAGGGAAATAAGATTTACGTTATAGATCCTTGAAGCAGGTACCTATTATTGCATCTAATGAAAAAAGCTAAATGAGTCTGGGAAGTTAATATAATTAGATGTAACCATGAAATATCATAGGGCCAGATTAGTTTTATTTCTTTGACCAATAAAGCACAAAGTTAATCATGAAATTACATCGACGTGTAAGTAAAACTCAAAAGCAACAAACCAGATTATTTCTAATGCATATTATGACACCGCAACGGTCTAATTAGAAAGAACTTGAGATAGACTATGAAAACCGTGAGAAGCTTGCATAGCTAGCATTGATAGGTAATTTCAAGTGATGATACAATATCACTCCTGACCAAGATTTGCATTATAATTTGTAAGAATAAAAGGCATAATCTATTATTGAGGCCATGTGAAAGAAAATGAGATAATTAAACAGACAAGTTTCTATCAAGGAACCAATTAATTGAGCATTAATTTACTCAACAAAGAAATATTGAACAATCAGCTTATTATTTGTAAGCAAATATGACTTGGTTAATGAATTTCTTGGTACCAATGTGAGATAGCTTAATTGCTGAAACAAGAAATATTGTTCTAGTTATATAGCCTCTTTGGGAACTTCAATTCCATTAACCTGTTATTCAATACTCACTTTTATAACCCAATTTATTCTATACACAATTGTGTGTGTTACTTGGTAGCAGGTAAACCCGTTTACTTACCATATTCTAGGTTAATTTAAACTTTTTGGTGAAATAGCAACCAAATGACCCTAAATATTCTTAAAGCTTAATTTCCTTTAGATAAAGTTTGGTTTCAGATGCACACTATAATTTCATAGTAATTGGATATGAAATGAGTTTGTAGTTTAAGCTCCATGGCTTCTAATCTCCCATCAATATAGCAACATTGGAGTATGAACTGAACGCAAATTTGTTGCGAGACTAAAACAAAACAAAAATGAAAGAAATATAAAAAGATTAATTACCCATGAAATCAAACTCATCATCAATTATCCTAGAACGTAAATTTCACAACTTGTATCTTCACTTGTATATCTAATTGATTGACCATATTCACACGTCTAAACAAAACAAAACATAAAGCATTAAAAAAGAAACCTTGATTGATCAAAGAGCCCAATGAATAAGGCTTTCTGGTTTCTGCAGATAAAGGATGAAAATGATGATGATTAATCAAAGAGCCCAATGAATAAATCCCTAAATAAATGATCAATAACAATGATTGGAAATTCAGAAAATAAGAGGGGAAAATGAAAATGAAAAAAACAATACCAAAATAGAAAAAAGACAAACCTTGATGCCATTAGGACCAATCTCAAGGACAAGCAAAGGCTTTGAAGCCATTTCGAAAGTCCCACACTCAGCCTTTGATGCCATGTTAATCCTATATTCCAAAATAGAGGAAAGACAAACTTTTAGTTAGTTAATCTTATGAATGTCAGTTGTTAAGTCTTATCATTGTGTTTGTTCTCACATTTTACTTCTTAGTTACTGCTTTTTACCTACTTTATGACATTGTTATATATAGTAAAGGAAACTATATAATGCAAAGGAGTCTAACTCTTGCTAGAGCAGACCAGCAAAAGTTCCCCAATAATTATAACCTTACTCTCCTATCAGTAGAGGTTTTAATGTAAAATTGACATAAGATAATTGCAACTTATTTGATATATACCCAATCAATAGACCTTTAATAACTCTTTCCAATTTGCTAATAAACTAAAGAAGCTAATGCCTATAGCTTCAGACTTGAGATTAAATCTTGCCATAAAATGTAGTTTGGCCTTCAGCATAATTATAGATATAAATGGATACCAAGATGACCACTGGTCTAAAGACTAACCCCAAATATACCTAAGAGCATTAAAATTGAACTGATCCATATAGGGCACCTTCATTCCCAGTCTCCACACTCTAGAGAAGGGAATTTGGGGTCTACAGTCCTGCACTTATCATCTAAATTACTCCACTTCCACCATATATAGCTTCTAAGTTATGTTCTTCTTACACGAATCAAAATTTTAGCCCATACGCTGTATAATGAAATCAATATTAAAAAAGACAAAGAGAATTACATTTAAGAAGGAAACCTCGAATCTTTATAACTATACAACTTTTCTTTAAGAAGAAGAAGCAAAAACAAAAAACACTGAAGTGTTGAAAGTTTTTTATATATTTTAACAACATATTGTAAGAAATGAAAACTAAGACTTACCTTCTTCCTAAGGTAGCTTGGATTCTACAAATCTGAGCCATGTGAAACAAATCAAGGCAGTGATTAAGAAAACAAAAGAAGTAGTAGATTGCATGCTCAAAGACCAATTTCTAATAATTAAACTCAAGATTCACATCATTTTGTTTCGTATTTAAAAGCTTAATCTTCGGCACTTTACGCAGTCAAACTACACTATCATTAACACTAGAGCCAAATTAAGGGAAAATATGGTAAAATCTCAATTGTAAAAGATGATGTAGTTGTCTATGTCAGAATTAGACACTAAGAATGATGGTTCATAATGCAAATGAAACCAAATAAGCACATATACCACCATAACAACATTAACATTTTTGACTCCACTCAGACATAATCACAACAAGCAAAAAAAAAGAGAAAGAAATCAGAGCTTACGAGGGAACAGTGTTAGAAGATGGTGTCGGATTCAGTAGCAGGGATGATTTTCCAGTGGAGATAGGCGAATACCTCAATAGACTTCAAGGGAGTTTACAGGACTTCACCATTGAATGATTCCATGATGGTGGCATCCAGCATGAAACAGTGAAGAAGAGTTCTTTTAAGCTTTGAAGAAAAGGAAGAAAAAATGTGTTAAGGAGTTGAGATTCAACAAATAAAGAAGAATGCATTAGGTGTTTTAGGCAAGTCCAATTTGATTCAATAAATTAGATGCAATTTGAGAAAAAAAAAACAATGGAAAAAGAGACCTTGAGTGACCAATTCTGTTATTTCACCACCGACTAGGACCTCTCTGCCTTCGCTGCTTTGGACTCTCTCGTTTCACACGAGATTCCAAAGATAATGGGAGATTTGTGCTTGCACTGGTTGGTTTTTTCCACAACATTGACAAGGGAAAGCAGCGCGCTGGCGTCGAGTTCTCGAGCAGGTGGTCATGGCCTAGGGTTTCAAAATCGTAGATGTTCAAGAACCGCATAGCCTTTAAAAACTCGATGCTCAAGAACCAGCGACTGGGGTTTAACTCACTAAGGGGATTTGGGATTTAAGACAGGAAAGCAAGCTAGAAAGAGTAGTGATTGAGGGATTGGTGTTTTCTGGGTAGGGTTTGATAAATTAGTGATTGGGGTTTCATAACCGAACCAAAATAAGCACCAAAATCGCGCTAAGGGTTGAGGGAGAGCAATCACTAGGAAAGGAAGGGAGTGAAGCGGGAGAGAGTGAAAGCTTAGATGCCAAACTTCACTAGGATTGAGGGAGGCAAGCAGCGGCAGTTCAATGAACCGCTGGGAAATACCTCAAGTTTTGGTCAGTGACGACCCTTCCTTGGAACCGCCATAACAGGAATGCCATGGAGCTCCTTATTTGCAATAGTGATGGCTCGCTCAAAGGGCCAAATGAAACTAATATTTACGAATGTAGTGTTGTTGTAGCAATGATGGCAATGACGATTAACAGGTGGCATAGCTTACTTGAGAGGAGGGGAAGAAGCATAAGATCAGATCAAGTGTTCCAAGGAATGACAATGACTCACACTGAACCTAAACATGATAGACTCTTCCTAAAGGCCTTAAATAACATCACATCATTGCAAATGGTTGCGATTCCATTTACATAAATGTCATGCCATTTGTGGACACTTGTTGCAACACCATGTAAGGAAACTTATGGCTCTGATATTACTTTATCAAGACCCTACTTGGGAACATGACCAACATGTGAGGGACTGGATCCCCATGTAAGCCTCTAGGGTAATGTGACTTACTAAATACATGGGTTAACGTGAATTTCATACTTAAAATAATTTAATCTAAATCATCATTAACTTTTCTAATGAAATATTAATTGAATTCGTAAAACTAAAATGTTTCAACATACATATCTATGAATTTTGCTTAATTAAATTTGACATGTGCTTCCGCAATTTGTGAAAATGTAAGTTATTTCATTTTATAACCATATCTATAATTTAAAAATAAGTTTAATACTTGAAAAATGAATGCATACGAAAAAAGTCATAAATCCTAAAATTAAATACATAATATGAAATTACAATCTATGGTTTGGATCTTGCATGAACACCGACTGGAGCACTCTAATCTAACATAAACCTAGACTAAGCCCCACTGCAAAGTAAATCTCACCATTAGAACAATTGTGAACTACTGAATCAGTGAATGAACAATAATTAGATCTGCAACTGTAGCTGTAAGGATGAAGGGAAAGAGATGAGTCAGCGAACTCAGTGAATGGATTCTCACCCACCACCCACATGGGACAACTAAAGGGATATATACATATATCATAAATGCATCAACCAGATATCATTTAGATATTTATATGCATAGTTGCATAGGAAAACATTTATAGATTAATAGTGCAGTAATTACTATAGAAAAATGAATATTTAAACATGATAAACATACATAATAATAAATATAATTACGTTTATCTGTGAATTCCAAAAAGGAACCTAATGAGGTCCCATAAGGTGGACAATTAATTAGGTTCTATTCTCTGAATAAAAAGCTGAGATTGTCCTCTGGCATACAATTTGGATCCAAGGCTAACGATCGTACAACCATTAATTCACTATCTGTTTCTCTGTAGTTACCTTCTAAAACTGATTTACAAATAAAGTGAACAAATTTGAAAACTCTAAAAGTTCTGAATTTATATAATTCTAACAAGCTGATTGTCAAGGATATTTAAAATCATGCCCCAAGAGACCACCATATTGCAGACATGGTGATTTCAGAAATCCATAAAATATGTGTCTAGTTAATGTGATGAATCATATTGAGTTCAGTACTCTCAATAACACAAAATTAAAATTCTAGAATCATATTTCAAAATAACATGATTTCATAAACATGAAAATTTGGAAATCATAATAATGTATCTGTCAATGGAGATAAACATGCTCAACTCAACATTTTTATTAAATCATAAGCACGTCTCAAAAGGCGTAATCATGAAAACCAAAATCTTGAAAACATAGTAATTGCATCAATCCATAATTCATTTGTGACATGGGGAACTTGCTAAATCACATTTTTCAATAAATCTTTTCATGCACAAATAAAAGACTTTCATGGATTACAACTATTAATCATGGTCCCATTATTTTCTAAAAACATTTTCATGATTTACTCAAAGATTCATAATTCTTCCAAACTTGGCATGCTTTTTGAAATAATATTCATAATATATTTCCATTTGTAAATTCATATTTAGTAATCATAATACTAAGAACATAATCATAGTAACTGAAATTAAAGTCATGAGTTCAAATCTACTAAACATTTGTAGTCGGGAGTGCATAGGTATTATCCACTTGACCTTGAAAGCTAGGAATGACACCAACAACTGTCATAAAATCACAAATAACTCATAAGACACCCAAGAACATGATAGGGCGGATTTTGGAGACAAAAAGATTATGCCAAAGTCGTGCATGATGGATCCCTAGCCCTAAACATGGAAGAAATTGACCAAAACAACACAAAAATAACTTACCCAAGTATTAGGGAGGAGAAAGAAGGCTTGGAGTTGAGTGAGATGAGAAGGATAACACCTTGGAGCTGCTAGGGTTACGTTTGAGTTTGGGGGTATTTGGCTAGTTAGGATGTGTTTGTATAGGGTGGAAGATCATTAAAATGAATTTGCATCATTTTGGACTTGTCTCAGCATTGAGAGTCTCATTGCAACTAGCTTGCCTGATCATCTTGCTTATTGCACCAATTCTATCTGCAAAAAAAAAAAAAAAATACAAGCTTCAATAACCTTGTGAATTTTAGCAAATCGGGGGTTTTCGAGGGTATCTAAAGTCTGTGTTAGGCTTAGCTAAGGACACATAATGGACCTGAGACATTACAAATGCAGTTGGTCGAGGTGCCATGAGAGAGGGTGGCAGGTTAAAAGAACTAAAGTTTAGATAACTAGAAGTGCTAAAGAATGTGTCATGTCTTGTTTTCTTACTTTTTCATGCATATCTCATATTACAAATTTTAACATGTTAGTAATGCTATGTTTTCCACTTTTTTATTTGTTAATTAGGAGATTTTCGCAAAACTTAAAATATCTATTTGGAATTCTAATTTGCTAATTGATTATGTAACACCCTAATACTTAACCTAACATGCCTAGAACGTATTCAAGTTAATTATTAGTTATTACTCTTTTGTTCCAGTTTTTAATTCTAATTCTTAGAAAATACTTATTGAAAATATGGGTAAATTTTTTTTGTTTTTGAAACTGAAGATGAAAACTTGAGCCGTGCGTAAAGTAAAACTACATCGTTCACCTCGCATATAACAAAGAGTAGACATTCATATAAACAAGGAGTACAAGATCTCAAGCATAACCAACCATCATATATATATATATATATATAACATAGAAGTTTTTCCATACACCAAGATCAAATAGTTGTATTAGTACAGTCATCCATGCAAATACATAGAGCAACATAAATACATAAACCAGAAACCTCGCCTACTTAAGTGCATCTAAAGTAGATAACCTCTAAAGCAAAAGAAGGCTATCCTATGCAAGATATATGCACCGGCACTACCACACCTACTGCCCACCCACTACTATTGCCTGTCACATGAGGGAGGAATATAACCAACCCACTAGGCCAATTCAGCCGGAGTGGCCAAACGGTGAGAGGGTCAGGCGTGTGCTCTACAACGGGGTATCATCTTCACTTTGCCTCCTTGAATCGGCTGGGTCACTGTAGCCGCACTACCTCCACTGATCTTAATGGGTACGGTGGGGGAAGAACCAATGGATGAGATCTCTATGGCTGAGTTCTCAAAAGGGTCAATCTCTAAATGAGCTGGGGGAGAGTGGGGAACACACTCTGGGTAATCTCGTGTGATGAGGTAGTAGCAGGGGTGTGTCAAGTCTGCTCTCCACAGAGGCGCACACGCTCGAAGAGAAGCTCATCGACGAATGATGAAGTAGGGGTGAAACGGAAACTAGTGACCGGATGAGCAAATGGGCAGTCCAAAAACAGGAACTTGCGGACAGAACAGTAGCCCACGAAGTAATATGACTGGTGTGTGGCGTCAAAATAGAGCTCCCAAGTCAGCGCGTCAATGTAGATCACGAATGTCGGCAATATCCCCTGAAGACGCGATGGAAAATAAAGATAGAGGGAGTAGGAAACTTGATAAAGAATTTTAGTAAGGCGTCCTCCTATCCTAGTGTCATCATCTACGTCCTCAAGAACCTTGGGTTTCATTATGAAACAATGAGCATGTATAAGATTCAATTATTAAGTTCTAAATTAACAATTTTCGAGGCTCGTTCATTTTAAGATGCATCTTGGATGTTATGAATGCAACATACCTCATCATAAAATGCATGTCAATACAAGGTGCAACATTACTATATAGAAACATAAGTGATGCATATAGAACATAGTAAACATAGTATGAATTACTTTATTTTATTTTTTAGATGACTTAAACTATTCTTTCTCTTACTGGGGGAAACCCTATTACTCTTTCCTCTTGAGAGTTCTAGGTTCTGAGCTCATACCTCACTAGTCGTCACTAAGATATCCTTATCCTCATGATAAGTTAATACCCGACTCTTAAGTACAAGATAGGGGGCTAAGATCACCTTTCATAACCTTTAATTTGGGGAGTCCAAAGGATCACTTTCTCATTAGATCACCTCTCATAACCTTTAATTCGGAGAGTCTAGAGGATCATTTCCATACATTTTATATCACCTTAATATTAGCATGTTATATTGAGATACAAGAACAAACATACCATATAATGTCGTATGTTTTCATATTACTTTAACACGTGCATCTTAAACATTCCATGTGTAATCATATCATACTATAACAATTTTTGCAACTAGCAACCAAGTATGCAAACATAGTCTTCACATAAATTCTCAAGTGCATCAAACCATAACATCTCATAAAGCACGCATATTTAATTCCCTCTTAATCTATTAGACCTCTAAATCAAGTAAACTCAACTTTTGTATTTATTCTTTTATGCACCTAAGGGATCAATTCCAATGATTCTTATTAATTATTAACCTTAAGAACATCATTAAATGAATCTGGACAGATTTGAACAGAAAAGGAAAATAAACTATTTCGGTGTTCTAGAAGTTATGTTTTTTTACTCTTTTTCATTACCGACTTTTCCTATGATACTAGAATAAATTTCTAAACCAATTATGAGCGACTCCTATACCTTTACTAGGTGCTAAACATCATTTTAACCCAATTATTACATGCTGGACATAAACCATATTTTCCACCTTTAAGGGTTCTAAAATTCATATTTTTTATTCTTCCTAGTTACTAGTCTTTACTTAAGTGCTAAAAATAATTATAACACTAATTATTAACAAGTTTTACATATTTAAGCAACCTCAAATAGCAAATATTAGATCTGGAAATGTTAGAAGAGAAACTAAAATTTAATTTGCCAAGAGCATGCAAAGTTGCAATAATAAGCATTTCTAGCATACTAGTCTTTTTAGAATTAATTCTAGGTCAAGGAACACTCTTATAATTAATTTATCCCTTTAGAAACACAAGTAAATGTCCTTAGATCAGTAGCAAAAATCAGAGAGCTAAACAAAAGGATTTTGGTCATGTAAGTCATGTTACAACACTTTAGGAACTAACTCATTTCTCAAAGAAAATAATAACACACAAGCTTTAAAACCCCAAGACAATAATATACCAATTCTTAGAACCTTGTTACTTGACAAACCAATCATATTTGTGAAGATTTATGTCCATGGAATCAAAATTCCTATGTAAGTTGAAAGGGGTAAGTCTTGAGCTCTAGATTATTTAGGTAATGGCATAAACTTAAACGTGCAAATGCAAGTCTAATCTTGGTATTATAAGGTGATGGCAGTGGAAATATAAATATGATATGCAAACCTTGAATATAAATATGAGAATGCAAGCTTATTTTTAATCTTTTAAAGTTTAGGTGGTAGCTTAAAATATAAACATGCTAAACAAGAAATATAAACATAAAATGCAAGTCTATTTTCTTATCTTCAAGTTTTAGGTGATAACTTGGAAGTAAATATGATATGCAAGGCTGAAATATAATATAAAATGCAAATACTTGAAATATAAATATGAATGCATTTCCATTTGTTATTGCTTCAAGTCCTAGGCTCAAGGCTCCTATTTAGAGTAACAACTCTAAAACACCGATCAATTTTAAGGTTGTAAAGGGTAAGTCTTAAACTTTAAATAGTTAAGTGATAACATAACATACATATGAGAACACAAGCTTAATTTTAGCCTCTAAGACTTAAGTGATAACTTGGAAAATAATCGTGAATGCATGTGCATTTATTCCTTTTAAGTTTTATGCTCAAGACTCCTATTTAGAGTAACCATTTTAAAACATTGATCAACTTTAAAGTTGAAAGGGGTAAGTCTTGAACTTTAAATAGTTAAGTGATAACATAAACATATTATTCCATTTTTCTCAAAGCAAAACTCATCAAAGAAAACCAAATAACATTTTCATCTGCTAAAAACTCTTAGAAGTGAAATCTTAAGCTTTAGAAGTCAAGGAAATGATGGTTTTGCAACCAGCATCAAAGATCCTTATTATCAAGCCATGACTCTTGATCCATAAGGCCATCATGGATAAAAAAAAGAAAGGAAAGAAAAGGAAAACATGAAGCCAAAAATAAGGAGGAGAAGGAGAGAACCAACATTTCAACATTCCAATCCAAGAATTATACAAAAGAAAAGAATGAAAACTTTAAAACAACTCCCTACCAAAGATTTTTTCTTGATGAATGAAAAGAACTTGGTCCTGAAAAGAGATGAGAAGAAAAATTCTTCCTTGGAGTTCAAATGAGGGTTCAGCCAAGAAGAAAAAGAAAAGGAAGGAAGATGTGTCTTGAGTTTTGATCTTAGAAGTGGGAAGGTTAAGTGTTTTAGGGAAGGTTGATGGTGGTTGTATGGTGGTTTGTGGTTGAGATGTGGTGGTTGATGGTGGTTTCTTAAAGAATGAAGAAGAAGAAGAAGAACTCTTGAGAGCAAAGAAAGAAAACTTAAAGTTGCAAGAATGAGCAAAGGTTCTTGCAAGCTTTCTTGGGTGCCTATTTATAGAGAAAATACAATATGAGAAGGTGGGAGGAGGAGGAGTGGCCATAGTCCATGGAAAGAAAAGGGAGGAAAAAATATTTCCTTTATATGCATCATGTCATGGAGTGATGGAGGAATGGCTGGGTATGGGTTTGGGTATGGTTTTCTTTGAGTGTGTAAGAGATAAATTCAACATGTGATGGATTAAATGGAGGGGGTAGGCATCGGTTTCATTAAAGGAATGCGGAAGAGAAATATCTCACTTTAATGTGGGTTTAGGAGTGTGTTTAGAAGTATCTTTGTTAGGCTTTTGATTAGGAGTTTGTAAATAAGTGTTTAGGTAAGAAAATGAGTAATTAAATACACTCAAGGCATGGTTAATGAGTGTTCTTGCTTATTTAGTGGAGTCAAACCTCTTCAAATCAAGATTTTCAATCACATCTATGATTTTCTTAAATTAGGGAATTGGAAAGAAAAAATACTATTTAATGAAATATGACAAAGTTTTGAATGAAGAAAGGGATTTTTGAGTTTCTTTAAACAATCTTAGGCCCTAATTAATTTCAATTAATTATTTTTAACTCTAGATTATTTATTAAAATTAATTAATCTTTAATTAGAGCCTAATATTACTTAGGTTTTATTAATCATGCGATTAAGCTCGTTATGCCCTTAATCAGGGGAAAAATGGTAATTTTTCACAAAAACTTCCTTGGACTACACGGGCTTAGACAGACATTAGACATCCCTTAAAAATGACATTTCAAACTCCCGGGCAAAGTCCGGGTTCTATTGGAAATTAATTTTGTGTTAATTAGCTACAGGGGTATTTTGGCAATTTGTGCGCAGGAACTTAAAAAATGAGATTCTTCTGCTCTATTAACATATATAACACACATAGTCCCATTCAACATCAAAACATCCCTTTGTGGATGGCCGAAGTTGACTACCCTTATTTTCCTAGTAAAATGACCTTAGTGACATTTTGGTCATTTGTACATGGGAAAGAAAAACCAGGGCGTTACAAATTAAATGAATGAAACCTTGCTCACTTTTTTCATAATTAAGCCAAAGCAAATGAAGATGACAATGATGACACTTGAACTGTTTTTATTTAACTACTGAGTTTCCTTTTAGATTCTCATTCCTTTTTGTTTCCATGTTATCTTCAGGCGAGCTAGCAAATCAGGATTCTAGAGTCTCATGAGTTCACAGTCTTGGAGTTAGCCAATGCTTGGAGACTTAGTTGTTATCTTTTGCATATCTTTCATTTGTCTATTTGACCATATAGACCATTGATCCTTATTCACGTTTTCTTTTGTGTTAAAATTCCCTTATATCTTCGATGACTATATATGAAACTAGCCTTAATAACAGCTCTCAACTAGGATTTATTTATGTTGTGCTTTTTATTCAAACATATGCTATGCTTTATGTGGTTGTATTAGGTGTGGTTGTTCTCCATGGACTCACGCCCTCTTATAACATATTTGTACTTACTATATGATGATGTAGTGACTTGTGATACCAAATGTTTATTATGTTTAGGACTTGTTCTTGTATATGTTTATCATTATGTAAATGGAATTTCATTCACAGATTATGTTAGTTTTAATCAATGCTCTAAATTGCGATTATGGTTGCGGTTGTGGTTGCAGTTGTGACTGCTGTGATTGGGGGCAGTATAGCTACTACGATGTTGATTGCGGCAGTTGTGTCGTGATTTTTTTTTCTTTTTTTGCACAAAATGTAAAAATAAAATAAGTAGAATAATTATAGCACTAAAGTAAACAAGTCTCCAACATATTTGACACAAACTTGTGTCTCTAACATATTAATTCATGTTTTTAAAAATTTCTAAGAGGAACTCAACATCTTACAATTGTGATCAAGTCACTAATTAGCCTATGTAATAAACAAATCACACCAAAATTTTAGATATATCACTTCACTATAAAACAAAACATAATAATAAATCATAATTAGAATCTTGATAATTTAAAAGAATCGATATTTTTCTTCACATATAAATATAATTAAATGAAAATATTAGTGAAACTAAAAAACAAAATAAATAATTTAAATAAAAACATGGGAAATGATTTTATTTATTTTTTTCAAAAAAATGCATCTGCCATTGAGTTCCTAAACCTATTTGCATAGATAATATATATAACTACATTATATATCTTATATATTATTACATCCATGTGGTCCGTGTGCAGCACATTCACTTCTTCAAGTTCTTCTACTTTCTTCTATATATATTATATCATATATTATTACATTATATGAAAACATATTAAAAAAAAAAAACTCATTCTTCTTCCACGCTTTCCTTCACATAGCACAACCACTCACACTCGCACTAGAGTCTTCTTCTTCTCAATCTTTCCATTTTTTCATTTCTCAAAATGAAAGAACCACAACCTTTCTCCCCTCAAGTCACAAAGAATATAGATCTACACTTATTGAACAAAAAAATGAAAAATAAAAAATGACAAAAATAAAGAACACAACTTACTCCTTCTGGGTTGGCTTTCAATGATTTCAATTGCAAAGTGATCTCAACCTGAACGGTGATGGAGAATGAGATGTTGAAAGAGACCCATCTTCTCATAAGTCATGGCTGCTTCATCTTCCTCTTCCTTTCCCTTTGGCCATAACCACCCACTTTGCAAGGCTTTTGTTACTATTGACAACACTATCCATCTCTCAAGTCTTCTTTGAAAGTACAACCATGGAGAAGATGAAGAGAGAAAACAAAGAGGTAGAGTTTTTGAATGAGTGAATGTGTTAAATTAAATATTATATCTCGGTATACCATTTGTCCATTTGTCTTGATTTATTGATTATTGATAAGGTCATTTGTGAATACTGAACCGAAGCATCTTTTTCATGATAATTAAAAATAAACAAAAATTGATGTACTCGAAGGCGCATGGGACATTTTACTTAATGCGTCCCATTGTGGCCACAAAATCGTTACGTCGCAGCCACAATGCCATTAAATTGCAGTTTTTAATGTGATTTAAGTTCACACAGTGATTGCGGTGCGATGCCATTGTGGGCACTGTTGCAATCGCAATATTACGGCTGCATCATATGATGTGGTCCACAATTTAAAACACTAGTTTTAATTGAACATTAACGCACGAGATTCTTGCCCTTTTAAACTTTCGAAAACAAAAAACAAAAATTATGCTCTATTTTCTACTAAAAATATTTTCAACTAAACTAAAAGAATAAAATCAAAATATAAGAAATATAAGAAATCTAATAACTAGCCAACCATGACGTACGTACAAGAGGTTAACAATTATGGTGTTACACCTTAGCTAATTGATAATGGTTGTTGTGAGAACTCACAATTTATGCATTGAAATCTAGCTAGGTTTTGTCTGTATTTATTTTTAAAATACTTCAACAAATTATAAAATACCTTGGTTATGGTTTTTCCATAGTCATTATTGTGTAGGTTTGAAACAAGATCTAAAGCAAGTTTGATTCTTCTTCATTCATCTGTCCAAAATTTTAAAAAAATGATAATGGTTATTGTCATGGTACATGTTTAATAGTTTAGATAAAATTTTTAGATTAGAATAAATAACCAAATTTGTACTTCTTTATCCAAATAGAATTGTCAAAATGAGCTAACTCAACTCAGCGTAGCTCGAACTCGCAAAACCCATAGGCTTTATGTGTCACGACCTAGCTAATCCTGACTAATAATTGCTCATAAATACCTCTTGGAAGTAGCCAAATAATTGCTCATAAATTATTTATTTAACTCAAATTTTATTATTAACCTCGTGAAAATATAAACTAGGGAATAAACTTGAAAACAATTGAATTGATCATAAACTCATAATCTGTCTAAACTTGAATTAAAATATTCTTTCTGAAAATAAAATGCATAAAGCATATTTGATTACCCTACATACATAATTAAATCGGAGCACATCTATAAACTGGTCAAAATACTGTAAAAAACTAGCTTGCTTCACTGGGAATGAAGCTCACCACTGGCAATTGTTGGCTATCACCAAGGTGGAGTAGAGGTGGCACCAATGCCAACACTAACAATAATAAATATATAATAATGCGTCATTGTCACACAACTTACATATATACTAAGTCCTAAATAAAGTTTCACAATTTTTTGCTAAATTATTCTTAGTCCCTAGAAAACTGTCCTTGGCTGGCAATCTATGATAACCCCTTGAGACTTATAGTCTAGCTCTTAGCGAGTATAAAGGCACTTAGCTAGCCCCTGGTAGGTAAATAATGTAGGAAGATAGCCCTTAGTAGCAACATGGTATACCAATGTTAACGATATAGATTGCTATTAACCCATAGCTTTTTATGGACTAATGATTTCTAACATACAAAATGCATGAAAATCTCATAAAGATTCATCATGTTGTTTGCATATTAAATAATTGTAAAATAATGGATCTGCATCTCATAACCCTTGTACTAACATTTTCTAATATTCTTGGCATAGAAATTAGGTTATATATAAGAAAATTATATTCCATAAATTATGGTTTGGCATAAGCAATAATTATAACACAATATAACAGACATCAATAATGGTCCCTTGTGCTTTTTCAAAATAGTGATTTTCATGATAAAATCTATAATTTGACAAATTGGCTATAGCCAAATTGTATAATAAAAATTATATAATAAAATAATACATAACCAAACTATAGTCATGGACAACTACCTACTCACTATTCATAGCCAGGAGCGTGTTCCCATGGCCAACATGATCTTAGGGAACTAGAACGGTGTTCACAATTGACAATAATCAAGAAAACATGGATTAGACATGACAACAAGGGAAAAACATATTGTGATAACTGAAGGTTTGATTAAGTTGATAATAAATACAAGAACGGGGAATAGAACACTTATCAAAAAATATTAAATAGAGTGGAACGAGAGTTTTCTTGCATTCCCAGAGAGAAAAACCAAGGGGTGGCTAAGGTTGTTAAAGAAGTGTTTGGGGTGTTATAATGTGTAATATTTATACTTGGCAGCAAAGAATAGGCCCACACTATAACATGGCTACCAAATTCTAATTGTGCATTTTAGCGTACTCTAATGCACTGTAGCGTGACTAGTTAATTTAGAAATTTTCCTAAGGGCTCCAAGACTTCACCTAGACCATATATCTTATCTTAGAATTGACCTTACTAATGGTACCTAAGCTTGGGGTATCATAATGTCAATAGGGTCAATTAACCTGGGGTTTAAGTGATTTGTATTTTAAGCAATGCAAACCTACTATTTTAATGGGTTGACCCGAGTTGATTCACATATTGTAACCCATTTTGATAGCTCTACATTCAAGCAAATGTTGTTAGAGTTTTCTCTATATTTAGTTTGGCATAGAGGAAGGTTTGCAACATGGGGTTGGAAAAATAGACCATGGTTAGAGTTTGAATGGCAATGATCTTCACAAAGTGCAACTTGTTTGATTTGCTCCACAAGTGATCATGATTTTTCTACTTTGTCTATCACAATATGTCTGACTGCAAATTTAAGGGTATAGATTGTTATCATGATGTTTGCACTGGATGTTTGCTAATGTATACTTCTATCTTTGATGTTTGTGAGAATTGCTCATCAATTTGCTAGACTTTTTAATATTTTTCTATTGATTGGTACAATGTTAAAATAATGCATGAAAACATAATATTATTGTAATTTATTTGTCATTAATACATAAAAATCATGCTTTTATAGGTAAATAAACAAAATACTAGCTATAGTAAAACCATTTTCAAACAAAATTATTGTAGCTAATTTTTGTTGTATGCTTCTACTTCTCTTCGCTTCATCAAAGTTTCCATGTATTCATGTTGACTTGTACAATATTAAAATAATACATGAAAACATGATACTAATGCAACTCATTTGCAAATTACTCCCTTTATATCACAACGGCTGTCCAAAACCAAACACTGCACGTATTAACGAAAACAAAAAAAATCTTGATAAATATAGAAAATTATATGAGTTGACAAAACTATTCTTTTTATAGTCATTATTATTCATCTTGATAAATATATTGATTATTTAACTAATATATTTGTATTAAGGGTACAAATGAAAGAAAAAATTAATATTATCTAGATATTGTAAATAAATAGAGATTCTAAAAGGTGAAAAAGTTAAAAACCGACAATTATTATGAAATAAAGGGAATAAATAATTTTCATAAATGCTATGAATAGAACAAGTTTTTTAGCCAGATTATATTATCTCCCATTAAAGTTAGGAGGCCAAACTAAATTAGCTGCCAGCATGGTTGTCAAATTGAGATTCGAATCATGTATCAAAATGCTAATTTCTCAAATCATGAATTAAACCATAATGAGAATCATAAAATTCATAATCAATAATATAATACATAATAATATCTCCTCATGCATGCAGTGAAACATAAAAACGATTATACGTTGGCATTTTGATCTTTAATAGCTCATTGTATGACTTATAAGTATCCTCCTTTTCTTTTCTACACTTGCTGAATCTATAATGAAAATGATTATAACCAATCATAAATGAACTTATTCATATGAAATTAATCTTGGAAAGTTTTATTTCATCTGTGCAAGAATTGAACAAGAAACTAGTAGCTGAGTAGTGGACTCGGGACCGAGAATCCGGTGAAGCCCAAGATAAATCTAGTAGCTGGGAGTGAAGCTCAAGACTGAATTTCAAGAAATTAACCCTGTGAGCCACTGATCCAACAACAATATCAGAAAGTTGATGCACAAATATTGTTTTGTGTACTCTTCTCAAGGTCAACTGGCCAAGCAAAAGAAATTGCAAAAATACATCAGTTGCCAAATGAGGGAAAATGACAAATCAGAGGTACTGAGACATACACTAAGGGGAAAAAATTATTGCAAAATTAGAATATTATCATTATTACATTAAGTGACAGACAAAAAATAATATGAGACATATATATAATTATTAATAATAAAATTATAATATTTTAGTGATATTTAACACATTAAGTGAATAAAATATTTTTTATCACATAAAAGTGAAACTTATAATTATAACTTATGATAAAAAAAATTATATTTTAATTAATATATATGTCAAATATTGTTAAAATATTATAATTTTATCATTAATTATATATATACACACACTGTTTCTCTTAAATTAAACAAACTGATATCTACAGAGAAGGTCAATATAATTTTAATAAATTTCAGAGGTGAGTAGTGATAGATTTGCAAAATAAAAAAGTGTCAGATATAATTATATTAAACCTGTAGGGGAGGTGGGTGTTTTTGGTCAAATTCACAAAATTTTAGTTCAATGTCCGGTACCATGTAAATGGTTTTGGAGACCTTTCCATTTTCAACAGGCATTTCATGTTCATGTGTCCATCAGACACCCAAAAAAGAAAGGAAAGGCTAGTGTTGCTCATTTGTCAATTGGTAATTAATTTTGTGAGCCCGACATGCATATGTGATTTTTTTCCTATGCTATTGGCTTCGGAATAACGACTGGTGTTGGATTGAATTAGGCGATGGGGAGTTTGTTTTGGATCCAACCATTTTATTCAAATATTGGATTTCGATACTGTGTTGTTTCCATCAAAAAACGTGGGTCTGGCATACTTCCCGAAAATTTCACCCACTTAAATATCCCAAAATACTTCGAGCAAAAACGTCAAAAAAAATCCCAAAATACATAACTAAAATTATTTTAATAATTATTATAAGTATAATTGTTTTTATATATCAATTATGTTTAAATTAATTTATGTTTCAATGTATCGTTTAAAATTTATTTTAAAGTAGTGTGTTTTGTTCATATTATATGAACAAAATTATTTGTATATAAGAAATTATTATAAAAATATGAAATGATTTGTTTACATTATATAACAGGTGATATTTGAAATTAATTTACTAAAAACATTGAAATTTTACAATAATTATTTCTGCTTAAAATAAAAAACTTCAAAAAATTACTTATGATTATAATCTATTTTAATTTGGAATTATTAGCTTTTTATTATAATTTATTTTAATATTTTTACCAAATATGATTGATTAACTAAAAGCACCTTTTTCATTTTCACAAAAAAGGTCTTTTTTGGGGAGTTTCCAGTCATGCCCTAAATATATATAATATAGGTTGTGTGACATAAATATTAAGTCTATTAACAAAAACAATAAATTCAATATATACATACATTTTAGAAAATATATATAGGATCTCAAAGCATAACAAATTGTATGAGCTAGTTAAAATCAATATATCATCACATATAATATATGAATTGATATAATTATTGGCTTCACTTTAAAAAAACTTTTATCTAATTTTTTTTGTTTTTGTTTTCCCTTGTCATCTAGTTATGATTTAATTAAGGACTAAACGACTTTAATACAAAAAATTTAATGAACATTACTCAGTTCGTTTCGTGCGGGTAAGGAAGGTTTTTCCCTTTTTTTGTAAAAAATAAATACATAATTTACTCCCTTAAGGAAATATTTTTTTACATTTTCCTCCCCTCTATTTCTAAAATATATACTTTCGTCCTTTGAAAAATAGAGAAAGCCTACACTTTACATATTTTTAAATTTTTAATTAATTCATCATTTTCTCATAATTATTATTTTTTTAACAAAAATTCCCCTTATTTATAGTTATATATATTAAGTATTTTTAAGTATCTATGACTTATAAGAACAATACAAAATATTGATATATTTATATATACATGTATTTGATTTAGTTTTTAAATTTTTACTATATTAAGAAAATAAATTATTGATGGTAAACATACTTTATAATAATTATTTTTAAAAACTAATTATTAATTTTGTATAATCATTAATGTATACAAATACACAAATTATTTTAAAATTTTAATTATTACAAATTACATTATAAAAAATAATTATTACAAATTAATTTTGCTATCAATAAGAGAGTTTTGTGATATTGCATTAAAAATATACATTAATATTATAAAATTAATAGTCTAAAAGGTACATATAATTTTTATATTTAAAAATAATTATTACAAATAAATGTTACTAATAATTACTTTTACTTCTAAGAAATTTTTTCTTAATATAACAGTAATTTAAAATTATATATAGCTTAATATTTCATATGATTATAAGCAACATGTACTTTTTTATAAAAAATTAGTCTGTATGGTGAATAAAGAGTATTTTAGTATAAAAATAAAATAATAGGCATAAGAAAATGAAAAATTAACGAAAAATTTAAAAATGGGTTAAAGTATAGCATATCCTAACTTTATAGGAGAGAGAAGTGTAATAAACTAATAATGCTTTCTCTCCTTTTTTTAGTCATGTAATAATATTACTAGTATAGGGGTTGTATGTATTTATTTATTTATTTATTTCATCTAACATAGTCTTCCGATCCAACCAAACTACATTTTATGGATTGGATTAATTCACAATAAATAAGGGTTCGTGTGAACCCATCGCAGCGGACAAAAGTCTGACTATATATAGATAGTCTATGGGCTCCGTAATGCTCATAATAGTAGTTATTGGCGATAATATTGACAGCCCATTGGGTAGCATTCTCTTCTGCTGGGCTATTCTCACACAAATGAAGGATAGCCCATTAAAGGTTGTCTTGTTGCCAATCAATATCATACCCCAAGCAACCAAGCTAACACATATACAAGTACACTAAACATGTTTAGTGTATAAGAAAATTACATAATAAATACACATTATATATCTTATCACTATTAGATTTGATGTGTGGTTCTCACTCACTCATCATATCCAATGATAATAAATTATGTGTTATACATTTGTTGTACAATTTTTATTGTACACCAATCTTTACTCAATTATACAACAATGGATCTCAGAAACTATCATGTTACCATTCAATCAGTTTTATAAATAAATCTATGGAAGTCCAATAAATTTCCAACACATAATTTCTTTTTTTTTAATTTCATATCAAATACAACCCAAAAACAATGCCACTAACCCAAAAAAATAATAATAATCAAAATTTCTAACAGAAAATTAAAATAGTCAGTTAAATGAAATAAAATAATACAACGACTCTATTTAATGATCAACCTACATGCAATATTATTCGTTATTTTTTGGTGTGCATACATGCAATATTATTCTAACAATAAGTAAACTTAGCTTGAACAAAAAATTGACTCTAGTCCTTTACATCCACAAACACAGCAAAAATATCTGTACTTCTTTGTTGTTTTTTGCTTTCTGTTACCTTTTCTTCGTGGCCGCTCTATCTTTCATAAGCCTAAGATGAGACAAAAGAAGAAGAACAACACCAAGGCGAACACGATGACCACAAGAAGGAAGCGGCAGATACCAACCAGCGGAGTATGGTGGGTGTTTCCCCGGCCGTCGCCGCCATTGTTCCTTCGTCTTTGGCGGCCACGCCTTCGCGGCTTGATTACTTTATCTACACTTTTATCTCGATTCATTACTTCTCCTTCGGAAATTTAGAACGATAATAAACACAACCGTGAGTGGAAGTTCTATGTAGATCTCTAACTTTTGTGCAAGATTGAGAGAAAGGTGAGGGAAATTAGCATAACCGGAAAGGGTTAACACCCTGAACTTTTATATAGCTGAGTGTAATAAGATAAACTACTTTATATGTGGCAAGGCCCCTGCTTGTTATGTTGGAAACAACACAAGTAGTTCAGGGAAGTGATGAAGGCCCCCCAAAGATTCATTTCTACTTAAAAACATTTCAATTTCGTGAGCAACGGTAGTTTGGCTTTTGCTTGGGTTTTGGTTGGAAAATTCGAAAACATATGTACATTTGAATAATTCAGATACGCGGTGTTCAACTGACATGCACGAAGTGTTTGACATTTTCAACAGGCAAGAGAGGAATTTGACCGTAGTCGTTCTACTTTGTTTGGTGATTGGTTGACGACATTTGTTTATTTAGATTACTAGCCAGTTTATGAAGTTTAATGAAAATGTATCGAGTTAGGATGGTTTATTAATAGATAAAGTTATCCAATATTAATTTTTTCACACTGTAGGGCTTAATTAAAGTCGAATCTTATAAATTATTAAGAGGAGGGTATTTAATAGTTTGCTAGTACTCTCAAGTTCAGATGCCAATGCCACTAAACCGCTGGAGGGATATTAACTAGGTTGCATGAGATTCTAAGTTAATATTAATCTCACGATCATGAATATTTAAAAGAGCATTACTGAACATCGGAAAATTTTGTATTTGCGAATAGATACAAGTGGGTTAATGTAATTGGAAGTTAGAAAAAATGTTAATGAGAGAAAAGCGCATGAGAGAGAAATTGAAGAACTGAAAATGATAAGTCATTTCACATGTACACAATGATAAGTCATTTCACACGTACAAGTCTTGCAATAAGGAAGGAATGCTTAACTCTTAAAAAAGAGCAGTCAAAGAGAACACCAGTGTTCAATATTACAACTAAGTTTGGGACCATACGATGATGATGGGTAATTTTGTAATTGAGTAAAATGATGAAACGATTTTTTTGTAGTTGTCTTCTTTGAAGTCTTCGTCTTTTTATTAAAGAGTAATGCTATTTTGATACTCAAAGTGAATATATTTAAATACTTATTTTGTAATCACGAAATATGATAGATGTTAAGTATAAATGGAGGCCACCATCATATCCAATAATTATAAAGTGAATATCTAAATAAATATCTATTTTTTAGGCTCAAAATATCATTTTCCTTTTTTAAAACTGCAACCATCAAGAGCCAATCTCTTTTACTTTTCCTAGCTCCCTCCTTTCTCACCTCCACCAGTCATCGCACAACACTACAACAGTGGGCAACTTCCTCGCTACATCGGTCCCACTGGCGGTGGGCATCCGACAGTGGCCATGGGTTTATCTGAATAGGCTTAATTTATCATTAACCCCATGCATCTGAGCTTAATTAATTGCTGCCATTTACCCACCCTCATGAATGAATTGTGACCCCAAATTGTTGTAGTCGCATATTTCCTTCCAACTCAACATTCTCGAACATTCCACATCTAATCACACCAAGAGAAGCCTGTTGTGAAATTTGTTGACTATTCAGAGCTTGGTTAAATAATAAGAAAACCATTTTGAAAAATTAATCTTACCAACCTTGTGTTTCTTGAATCAAAGAAATGGCTTGCTTGAACTAGATCTGCCGACGTAAATCTAATACCTTGGTCCACATTGCCAAAACAAGCGAAAGGTGAAGCTCATGAGGACAAAGTGGTTCGTTTCCACACTAATACCCTCAAATTAAAACTAGAAGCCACCTCACTGTTCATTTTTGGATGAGTAGATTTGATGACCAAAGTGCTTTGAGTTGCATTTGGTGTTGGGGTAGGGGTGAGGAGTAGAGAATAGCGTGGTTGGAGTTGACAATGGGCAGCGAAGGCAGCAGTTGGCGGTGGAGACGATGGTAGGCGATGGTGGCAACAGTAAAGGAGTAGTGAGAAAGGCTAGAGAAAGAAAAGGGTCAACATGTAAATCAATTATAAAATTATTTTTTTATCAATATCAAAATATAAATATAAATTTTAATTTAATTAATATAACCGTTAGATTCATTGACCATATTCTTAATTAATTATAACCGTTTGATTTTTTTCCTTTATTTTCCAAAGGTACCCAATACCATATGGTTCTAAACTCACTACTCTCAACTTAAGAACTTGTCACGAAAAATAAAAACGAGACTCAACGGCAAAGCCTAATATTAACTTCCAAACACAATAGAGACGCGGACGGTAGAAGCCATCAACACAAAATCAACTTCAACAATGCAGCACTCAGTGGCGGAACATAGTGTAGTTTGAGGGGGGCAGCTGTCCCCCCACCCCCAGAAAAAAAAAATCTTTTAATATACATGTAGATGAATGCATATGTGTTAGAGAATTAATATGTCTTCTAGAATGAGAGAAAAAAATCCACTAATATATAACAATTTTAAGATTTTTTGTTCTTTAATTTTTGAGTTTAATTTTAATGTATTAATAGTGTAAAACAGTTTTACACTGTCATTCAATCAAAACATTTCATTTGGATGACTTTTCAGGTAGTAAATATAAAAGTCAACTATCATAGCTTATGTGACAATACATGATTGGATGATTGTGTAAAAAATATGCATAGCAATTAAATCCTATATATATATATATATATATATATGAAATTATAACTCATAACATTGTGAGAATCAATACCATACACGTTTGCCCCTATCTTAGTCATCTTCCGCCATTGATAGCACAACCAATGAACCGTCATTGGTTGCATCGGAGGGACCATGACTTACTCTCAGAGTTCCACGGACGGTAGAGACAAGGGACAAAGGGAAAGGATAGTGGAGGAAGAAGGGGTGGTTGAGGGGGTTAGGGGCACACCGCCTAGAAAAAGTGGCAACGACCCCCAAACAAGAAGCCAGCATTTGGGGGTGGTGATGGGCTTTGGAAAAGGGTCATCTTTAACCCTATTTTATAACTTTTATTAGTAAGTCAAAATCTTAAATATTGAACGCAAAAATCAATTGAACTAACTAAGTGTCAATGAGTTCATAATATCTATTTCTTGAAAGAAATATTACTCTTATTATTTAGGGGAAATTGCATTAATACCCCTTGAAATTTGTTAGTATTATATTTGGTTGTCCAATTTTTAAAGTTCTATTAACTTTCTTTCCTTTCAAATAATTTATTGAATTCTAAAGTTATCCATCTCTCCTTACCTCCATCCACACCCAAGGCTTCCTCCATTTCCCATACCTCGATCCATACCCATAGTTTCCCCTTCGTCCACCCACATCCAACCCTAAAAAAAAATTAAAAACACATACACAATCAAATAAGGCAGTGTGAATGCCATGACATGACCAGGGCAATGCTGGCACATGGAAGAGAAGCCTTCTATCGCCTCAAGCCCATGCTGCTACCATGTTCTGATAGGCTTTGTGTTGGTGCAACGCATGCGCCTTCCATCGCCTTAGATCCGCAACACAACCTAGAGTACATGCCAATACTTCACCACCACCATCACCCCTTATAGTGGTGATCCATCATATTTGATATGTTACTACAACCACACCACGCACCATCATTGGTGTAGTGGCCTAGGTATGCCACTACGTCAGATTTGCAGCAACTAAGACAACCATAAGCGCCAAAACCTATGCCAGCCACCATGTTGTCCTGCTACAATCATTGTCTTCATCTTCCACCATGAATTGTCATTTGCGATGGTCATCATTTTCATATCAACTTCTCATTGAGCTTGAGATCAATGTTGGGTTAGGGGCGGGAGAAGAAGGATGGATTCATAGAGGTTGAAGGAAGAATTGGGCAAATGACAAATAGTGGCGTAGGGCAAAATAGTCATTTTGTGTGTTTTTTCCCCTAATTTTTAAGAATTTCGAATTTATGATTAAGGGGAGTTCCCGTAATGTTCGTAAACAAATTAAGGAAGTCAAATGTCAATTAAAAAATTAGAAGGATTTCCAAGTGTAATATATATATATATATATATTTGACAAATGATTCAGCTGCAATATTGAAACACCCCAAGAAAGATAAATGTAACGTACCCCGTTGTTCAATATTCGTTCTTATGCTGAATAATTTTATTTTGTGTTGGTCAAATACCTTGAGTTCTATACTTCAAGGCAACAAAAGATAATTAATACATGCAAATAAAGCAAAGGATCTCTTAGATCGTTTTCGAGAAGTTAGTGTTTGGAATGGGGAAAAAATCATTTGATTGCTTTGTTTAATTCTCATGGATTTAATTGCTTAATTTTTTTAAATCCTATAAATTTTGATAGAATTTCATGGAAATTGATTTGATTTTATGCTACTCAAATCAAATCAATTCCTACTTTAAATAATTTCTGACACTAATTAGTGTATTCTAACTATAACTATCTATATAATTATTCTAAACATAAAATTTCACTTATAAATCAAATAATTTAAAATCTTTTCTCAATCTTAATCATTTCAAATGGTACCGAGCATCTACAATGTTAGACCTGAATCCCAATTTTGACCCCACTTTGTGCCTTATCATCATTATCTAATTAATGCATCACAAAAATTGGGGCTCTTCCAAGATTGAGAATCTCTTATCTTGAATGAAAGAAACCAACTTTGGTCATAACTTTAGTCTCAAATCTTTACGTTTTTATTGCTAACGTACAAATGGCACCATGTAATTGTACAAGAAAAAAAATAGTTTTGGTCCTGACTTAGTATGGCTGATCCTAATTGTATGGATCACTTTAATTATAAATACCAAATAATTGGGGTGTTCTGTTTAGTGGAATCTACCCAAAATTAGGACTCTGCAAGTTCCCATTGTAGATGCTCTAAATGTGTTTTCTTTCATTTCTTTATTAACTCATTTCTTTTCCTAATGTGATTAGCTCATGAGAAAGGTCAATTCGAACCTCCCATTTTTTATAGAAACATTCTAACTATTTACTTTCTTTTAATTTTTTATGAAAAGAATCATTCTAATTTTGGAGTATGCCTGAGCATTAGGTATCAACATCCTTCAGGATAAATTCTTCACATGTCGAGGCGGGTAGCTTGGAATACCAAGATTAACAATTATTCAGCTATTAACTCGTAACTTTGTTTCAGACTATTCCTAAACATACATAGTTCAAAGTGAATAAAATTTAAATTCTATAATATAGGGACTATTTTGACTATATTGTCTACAATTTATAAAATAATCATCAAATATAATAATAATCTAACCGAAAAATAATTACATTAAGATAACACTAAAAGCTGTTCTTACTATTCTAACTATTGTTCAATGGGATTATTTGTTTGCCCCATGAAAGATGGAGTCATTAAATAGGTGATGTCTCCAAATATTTGACTGATTCTATTATGCATAAGTCTAGAAAAATCACTACTAGTATGCTTAACTCAAAAGCTAGAATAGTATTTTCTGAGTCAATTTAGCATATTACCTAGGCTAGGTAGCATAGATGTGTTAATGGAAATGAATCGCATCTTTTGATCTGTATGTTAGCTAAGAAAAAGGTGAATTTGCCAAGATTAATTATATAGTGTATGCTTAGTGCCATAGCTAAAGAGAAAAGAAAATTATTGTTGCTGTATATGGATGGTGTTGACCATAATCTTTTAGTATATTAGGTATCTATTGGCTGATGAATGGTATGAGTATATAGTAGCGAAAGAGTTCACAATCAATTCATTCAAGCTAGTAAGGAGAACAAAGAAAGCAACTCAAAAAGCAAGTCCTAAGAAAGTTAGCTTACAGAAAGGAAAGACAGAAGAAAAGAAAAAGGAAACCAAGAAGAAGAAGCCAAAGAAAGAGAAACAAAGAAAGAGGAAGAAAAGGCTTGTTCTTCCCTTAGAGAGTGAAAGAGAAGACTCTAAGCAAACTTAATCAAAAGAGGTTCCTATTAGAAACTTTGAAAAAAGAACCAAAAATAGAGAAGAAAAAAGGCAGAAAGGAAAATAAGTCACCTCAAAAAGTGAAAAACCTCAAAGGAGACTTGACAAACTTCCCATAAAAAGAGAAGAGATAAAATGCAAATTCAGAATCCTTTCCAGATGTGTCCAGAGGATCACCTGTTTTGAAAGAATAATTGGCTACAAAACAAGTTGGTATGGTGGTAGAAGATGACTCAACATTTTTTGATGATGAAGAAATTGAAGATATCCTTAGAGAAAGCAAAACTCTGCAAGAAAATAGAAAAATAGAGGAGGCTTAGAAAGCTTAACAAGCCAAAGAAATTCAGAGCTCTAGCAAAAGTCAATATGTTGTAAATCTGATCTGAACCTTTGTAGAGATCAATGAGCAACCCTCAAGCCTAGTTTCTGAGCAGTTTGGCTACACCTTCTTTCCCATTTCTATTGCTACTCCTAGATCTAAATCATCCTCTGAGACAACTTCAAAAGTTAGCTCAGAAAATACTCCAGAACCACTACTTGATCTTTGTGTTGTGGTTGAGAAAGCAATCTAATAGTCCAAGGAGTCTGAGAACTCAGTTTCTAAAGTGATGGGGATCAAATATCCTCGAGTCAGATACTCAAATCTGTCTCAAAGGATATGGAGGAAGAAAACTCTCATGCCGAGGGAAGGACATAGAAGAACTCAACTTATACATGACAGAGCTTTTTTCCTCTTTGGAGCCCATTATTAAAGAACCAAAAAAGTTAGAGGGCTAGATAATCCAAATTCTGCTCTTGTCCTAAGAAGAATGCCACAACCACTATCCATCATAATCACCTTTCTAGAAGAACGAGAAGCAAAAATTGAACTAGAGCCTATTGCTGAGCTTGAGAAGGAAGCACCTCAAAAACCTCAAGGTTTTAGTGACATAGTTCCTATAAATCTATCTGATAAAGAAGCTGATGCAGAAGCTGTACCTACCAACAATTCTCCACCACCCTCACGAACTCAACTCCTCCTGCACAACCAAAGACAGAGTTGAAGTCACTAGTAGGGATATTGGAGCTCAGATGAGAAGATATGAGGATCTACTATTGCATATTCTTAATGAGATCTCAGAAAAGGTGGCTAGTGAGGGTCACTACAAAAAAAAAAATATTATTACTGACAGATTTTTCTAATGGATTTTTAACCATTACTGACAGAAAATAGAATTTCTAACGAATTTTGACCATCGGAAATAACGTAGTTGGAAATAATTATCGACAGATTTTTTTCTGTCAAAAAAAATTACCAACGGATTTTAGCAACAAAAATCCATCGGTAATCATTAAATTTCATAAATTTCATTTTTTTCTATTTATCGACGGATTTTTCTGTCAGTAATTATAAATTTTTTATTTATTTGTTTTATCGATGAAAAATCCGTCGATAATTGCAAAATTTTTTATTTATTTTTTTACTGACTGAAAAATCCATCGGTAATTATTATTTTTTAAAAAAATATCATTTTCTCATTTTTTTTTGCTTACCGACAGAATAATCCATTGGAAATCATTATTTTATTTTATTTTTGTTAATTTACCGACGAAAAAATCCATCGATAATAAAAGAAATTTTACTACAATTTTGATAATTTGTGTTACCTGATAATTTAAAGCTAATTATAAATATATTTAATAATAAAAAATTATAAGAAATTTTTAATAAATAATAAATTTTACTTCAAAATGCAAAATAAATAGAAATGTCAGAAAGTGTATGGACACAAATATAAAAGTTCAACATATAACATAGAAAAAAAAAATCAATAACTAAAATCACGAGAAGTCAACAGCATCATCATCAGCATCACTATCACCACGACCCTCATCATCATCATCATCATCAGCGTCTGGTCGTGCGGATGAGCTTACCTTTATCTTCTTCTACAAAGATACTATCTGCTTCTTCATCTTATTCATCTTCTTGTCTATGGCTTTTTCCTTGTCCTCCACCTTCTTTTATATCTCCTAAAACTAGCGCTCTCTCTTTGCGTCCTTTTCTTGCATATGATGAAGTTCCGCGTTGAGTAGGTGAAGTCACTCGCAGACCTCATCATCTTCGGCAATGGACCCAATGCCTATATATGCTTTAGTAATAGAAGGAGTGGACAAACTAGCATAAAATGATCTCATACCATAGATGCAGTTCTTGTAAGGACTACCGACTACCTCTTGCCACAATTGATCCTCATTAATCAGTGGACACTCCTTACCAGCTGCGATCCTCTCCTCTTGCTGGGTCATAGCCTCCTGACAGCGCTGCTCATAGGCATGCTATATAACAAAATAAAATAAATCAAACCGCTATCAAATATTTGAAATAATAAATTAAATATATATACAAACAATAAGTGTTCAGAACATATATATCCAAGCTTTCTCTGAGCGAGGATCAACCCATATCTTGTCTTTTTTATGCATATGAGTCTTTCTGAGCAACTCACTCTATGTGAGTGGCTTATCCAGCTCAGTATCTATGATTTGAGTGAAACACATAAAACATTAGTAAGTGAAAATATAAATTTAACAAAAGGAATTTAAAAAATGTTTAAAATAATGACTAAACCATCTGGTGACGCGTAGACTCTATAGTAGCAGAACCACCACAATGAACGGATCCACCTTTTTGCGATGCTCTACTCGCCTTAGCCTTCAAAGACTTGTCTTTAAATTTCTCACTTCTCCAATATTGCCACAAATAGTCTAGGCTGGCTTGAGTCTCCACCTGGGGGTCTCATCCCGCCGTTCCCAGATTTCAATGTACATGTCTTGCAACCTATGAGCTGCCTTGGATTTGAAGAGCTTAAACATAAAATCTTCATCTTTGGGATGAATGATGAAGTGGCTCTGCACATGGAAGCTAAAAAAAAAAGGTAATTGAAAGTAGTTTCTAACGTAAATCACATATTTCATTTTAATTATTTTATTTTACCTTCCAGTCAAGAAACCATTGTAGCTTCTCCTCCTTCGTCAGCTTGTCGAAGGACTCAATCGTTCGTTCATACAATTTCTAGATGGTGTGTGTCACCTCGTGCATGGTCCATGTGTTTGGATCCCAACTGCATAGCAAATAGTACAAAACAATATGATTATATATCAAGAAATTGTTCAAATTATTATAACAAGATTCATGAATTGAAAAATTAAATTACTAACCTTTTTCCTATCGAGACATACAAGTTTCAGCCGTGGAGCCACCAACTGCCCCGCTTTCATCACCCCCTTATAAGTCATGTGTGGGAAGGGGGGACAGGATATTCCGGTGATGGTGGAGGTGAACGCACTTCTCCTGTCACATGCCCAGGAGTAGGTATCATAGGTCTCTCCTGATAGGCACGGGGTAGTGGCATGCAAGGAATAGAAGTGGAGGTGTGAATGGCATTGGTAGATGCCTGAGTGGGAGGGCTAAAATTTGGGACACGCTTCCCCTTGCCTTTGTTTTTCAATTTATGTGCCATATCTAAAAAAGAAATGACAATGATAATTTAAAATAAGAAGATGTAATAAGTATGAGACTAGACATATCACATTTAATCTGAAAGTTGAGGACTATCTTCATCATTCTCAATCTCAACATCATCCTTAAACTCATCTTCCTTATCCTCCTCATTAGTACCATCGCTTTCATTATGTTCACTCACTAATTGATCACTGGAAGACTGAATTATCTCAACCTCACTCGAATCAGATTTCAAACTTGGCAATGTTCCTGTATCAACAATTACCTGAGAGGGAACTGGATAATTCACTTAAAAGGCATCGTCACGTAGTTCTTCGACCTCAAGTCGACCCCTAGGTTTTAGTTTTCATGACCATCTTTCAAACTTTTCTGCACTTACTAGGGTATGAAACATAATATACCTATCTTGCATTCTGAGCAATAATGAAAGAATTGTATGCACCGTATTTCTTAGTATGATTCACCTCGATAATTTTATATTGATTGTGTATGCGTGTTTCGTCAGGATGTCTTTGACCATACCAATCACAACTGAATAACACTATCAATTTTTTAGTTCCATCACCCACATATTCAATCTCTAGTATTTATTTGATTACTCCATACCAATCACCTTCCCCACTGCCTGCATTCCCTCTGACACAAACCCCACTATTGTCTGTTGCTTTCCCTCAGCCCCATTCAAGTGTATGAAATTTATATCCATTCACATAATACATTGGCCAAGTGTTTGCTTTGTTAGCAGGATCCCAAGCCAAACTTTGTAAATAAGGACATGAAACATTATTGTTTTTATCAAACACCTACATGAATAATTGAAATTCAAACATCAACACAAAAGATGACAACTAAAATATATGTATAGTTTTGGATCAAATGGTTACTAGATAGTTAGGTCGCATACAAATAATCTGAACCATGCTAGAAATTGTTCAAGGGTGTGTCGTTTATCAACTTATTCAAAATACCTGTAAAAATTAAACACTGCAGGTAAAATAAGATTTGATTCAAGTCAAGTCATCAACAATTGAAAGTGATACATTGATATCACGTATGTTTTAAATGGTTGCACTTTATCACAGTTGATTAAGATATGCAAATGCACAACATGTTTTTCTTTCTCTAATAGCCAATGGGGTTTGGATTTTCAAGCTGTACGTCCAAGTTGATTGAATATGGACAAAGTATGTTGAACTGAACTTTCACCCACATCATCATTTCGAGCAACCCTTGTTCGTCTAGATTGAACATGCGGCTCAAAGTAATAGAAACAAAAAGAAAGATGTTTCTTTGGAGATATATGCCTCACATATGGAACCTTTTACTTGAGCCCTATTTTTCACAGTTCTCTTAAAACTTCCAATATTTCTTTCAAAAGGATACATCCATTTATATTCAACCGATCCACACACCCATGCTTCATATGCCAAATGTACGGGCAAGTGTTCCATAGAATCAAAGAAACCAGGAGAAAATATTCTCTCTAATTTACATAGAATTATAGGGATGTTTCTCCCCATAATTAGGAGATCTTCAACCCTCAGAATGGACAAGTATAGGTCTCTAAAATATTGACTCAACTCAATCAATGGCTTCCAAACAGGGAGAGGTAATTCTCTAAATACAATAGAAAGTAAACACTCTATGAATACATGACAATCATGACTCTTCATACCAAAACATTGTCATTGTGCAACATTGGTACATCTACCCAAGTTTCAGGCATAATCGTCAGGCATCCTCAACTTTTACATCCACCTACACACAGATTGTTTTTGTACAGAGGTTAGTGTGTAACTCGCCTTCGGCTTACACACACGGCCATCTGGCAACTTCTGTAAACTCAACTCAAGTCTTTTACACTTATCTGCCAAATCTTTCGTTGCTTTCACATTGTCCTTAGTCTTATCGATGTCCATTACAGTGTTTATAATGCTATCACACATTTTTTTCTACATGCATTACATCAATACAGTGATGAACTAGATTATCTCCCCAATAAGGTAGCTCCCAAAATATACTTTTCTTGGTCCAATTATGATCTATCCTATATCCTGGAAATTGTGTGGATTTACCCAGTTCAGTTATCTTTGGAAAGTTTCTAACTCTGTGCCAAACCTGGTTTTCGCTTAGCCTGACAAGAGGCTCATCACGTTCAACCGTCTTCCTTTTAAACGTGTCTTTCTTACTCCTAAATTCATGATCAAGGTCCAAAAACCTCCGATGACAGTCAAACCAAGAGTTTTTTCAATCATGTTTCTATGTGAATACCTTTGTATCCTCCATACAAATTGGACATGCCAATTTTCCCTGCGTCATCCAACCTGACAACATTCTATAGGCCAGAAAGTCAATGATAGTCCACATTTATGATGCCCTCAGCAAGAAATTTTTTTTGTGGAAATATGATAATTTTGTATGCCTAAATACCACAATTCTTTAAGCTAATCAATGAATGGTTGGAGGTAAACATCAATGTTGGCTTTGAGATTATTAGGGCTAGGGATTATACACGTTAGAAACATGTAAGGATCTTTCATGAACATTTCAGGAGGAAGATTGTAAGGTGCAACAACCATAGGTCAACAAGAATAGGGTTTGCTAAACTGGTTATTCGGAGTAAATCCATCTGCATAAAACCCCAACCTAATATTCCTAGGATCCATAGCAAAATCAGGATAAGTTTGATCAAATTATTTCCAGGCTTCACCATGGGAAGGGTGGGTCATGACACCATCATTTCTTTTTTTCTTGAAGTGTTATCTCATGTGAGGTGCTGAACTCATTGAAGCATACAACCTCTTTAATCTTGGAATTAGGGGCAAATAGTGCATTTTTTTACAGGGAACATCCTTATATCTTCCATTTTCAGATCTTTTTGGTTTAAACCTAGGGCTTTCACAAAATTTGCATTAGGTTAGGTATGCATCATCTTTGTAATACAACATGCATCCCTTCAAACAATAATCTATTTTTTCTGATTTCAGCCTGAGTTTTGAAACTAATTTCTTGGCCTGGTAGAAATCCTTTGGAATAGAACTAGTTGTGGACAAATTTCACTTATCAATATTGCCCACTGATTAAAAGAATTTTGACTTTGGTTAGCTTCTGACTTAATAGCTAACATCCTAATCGCTAGAGACAACTCCGAGTGTATACACCCTTCCCATAAAGGGGCCTTTACAGCCTCCAATATAGAGAAAAATTTCACAACCTCGGCATTAGGAGCCTCAATAGAATGTTCATAATCTGCATGAATTTGAGGACCAGCTGCATCATAAATCATTTCCTCATATCATCTAGAGTTATCCTCCTAGTAAATATTTCCCTTGACATGCTTACCAATATTAACTCTACTTGAACTACCTCCAACATATGTATTTTCAACACTAGCTTGTTCCAAATTTTGTGTGGCAACTTCCCCCTGCATAGTCCAAACCCAATAATCTACCATAAAACCATCCTTATATAGGTGATATCTAATGGTGTCCATATCAAAATATTTCCTACATTTGCACTTAGCACAGAGACACCTAATTTTTTCCTCATTCATAAATTGTATTATCTGACAAGCCACTCTTACAAATTGTTCAACTCCTGCGTAAAATTCAGGTTTGATTCCCCCTCGACTGGGGTGCACCCTGTCATACATCCATAGTCTGTTTGCGGAACTCATGGTTCTTGAATGTGTAATTTAACCTAACAAATTCATTTAAAGTTTTCCAAATTAAAATTTTATTGTATTATAAATATCTCTCAACAAACCATCTTCTAAAAGTAAAACTCTGTCAAGTAAGTAGTTTGTGCTCTTTAACTTAACAAAATTTCGGCAGCACCTCCTCTTAAATCTTTGAATAGACCATCTTCTGAAAGTGAAAGTCTTTTAAGTAAATAGATTATACTCTAACTTAACAAAATTTTGACAAAACCTCTTCTTAAATTAAGATTCAACTTTTTAAATTTAAAAGAAAAATCAGCAGCACCTCCCCTTAACCAAAGACATCCCAAGAAATTGATTTCCTAATATACATATATTAATCCAGTCAAATTAAAATTCAAGATACAATCAAACAAACATTTGAAGATCCTAAAACCGTTCTAAAGCACATCCTCTTATAACATCACAACATGCATATCCTGTAATCTCTGCACACACAATCAATCTCCACAACAAATAATGCAAACAAGTCGGGGAAGGACCTCTACCCCCTTCCCCCCAGTCATGCAATCCTAATTTTCTACAACTCTATCTTAGAAATCATAAGTCTCTATCCTAACAAAAATATAATTAAATAAAGAGAAAAAATAATTACTTACCGTCAAAGAGACAAAAGAATAATATGCTCTGCCAAAGAAATACTCCAACTGGATTTGACGTTTTGTAACAAAATCAATTACTTAGATTAATAAATTCAAAAGAAATACTAATAACTTCAAAACAAATAAAATGAAGTCACTAATTACTTAGCCTAGTAACTTCAAAAGAGCATGTGTTTTCTATACAAAGAAAAAGTGTCACTATTTAATTTTAGAATCCTTTTAAATAGATGGAAGCTATTACATTCAAGAAATAACAATCACAAGCATAAACAACAAATGCCACCACCAAAAATCAAAATTTTACTCAACTATCTAACTCAAATTAAACAAACCCTTGTTCACAATTTCCCTCTAGGACAGAACATAAGTTAAAATAAGTCCCTACCAGCCAAACAAAGCATAGACGCATTTAGAATCAAAAGCAGAAAAGGGAAACAAAAAAATCAAAGCCAAAGATAAAGAAAAATATCTTGTGGAGTCTAAGATCAAGCATTCAAAAAGGGTACAAGAAAGCTAACCTTGTTCCTTTATTTCCTTCTTTTGCTTTGTGCTATGATCCCCTAAGAGTACAGAGATTAACTGATTAACTCAAAGTCTCAAACCCCACCACTCTCACTTTCAAGATACCAAACAAAAAGGAAAAATAGCAAAGATAAAAAATATGGGTGTGTGAACGAGCATTCTTTAATAAAAAAATAAAAAAAAAACAACATGAGAGAGACACAAAGAAAGACTGGTGTGCAGTCATAGGCGGAGACTGGCGTGCAGGGCGAAGACCGACAAGCATGCTAAGGGCGGAGACTGGCGAGCGTGCAAGGGGTGGCCACTGGGAGCGGCGTGCGAGGGTAGGCTGGGGACAGCGACAAGGCCGGAGAGTGTACCAGGGGCTCCGACGCGGCCTCACAAACAAAGACGACAGGCGCGAGGAACGACGTACGAGCGGCATGCGGTGGCGGGGACAGTGGCCTCGGGGATGGAGACTGGCCAGCATGCGACGATAAATGAAGGTGGAGACCGGCTGCGAGACGAACGACAGATGGCTGCTTGCAAATGCAGATCCAGTCGCGAGGAGAGAGAAAGAATATGTGTTGGGCGGTTGTCAGCGAAGCGGCGAGACCGTGTAAGTTATGCAGAGAGATGAGATGAGAGACACTAGAGAGAGAATGGATGAGAATGTGTAAGTTATTATCTTAAAGGTTACTGGCGGATTTTTGAATTACCAACAGACAAATCCATCAGTAATCACCAGCTAATGGCGCCCAAATTTTGTGTCACATTACCAACGGGTTTGTTATAGTTATCGACAGATTTTTCCATCAATAACTATTTTTTGCAATTTTTTTTTCAGAAATTAATTTTACCGATAGAAAAATATGTTGGTAAATTTAATTTTAAATTATAAAATTTAGTGACAATTACTGACGAAAAAATCCATCGGTAATTTTTTTAAATAGAATTCCCGAAATTAATTTTACTAACTGAAAAATTCGCTAGTAAATACTAATTTTTCAAAATTAAAATTATAAATATTTACCAATAGATTTTTCCGTCTGTAAAATTAATTTCTAAAAAAAATTTAAAATAATTACCAATAGATTTTTCTATTGGTAAAATTATTTTAGGAAATAAAAAAATATTTATAGTATTTATCGACGGAAAAATCCATCAGTAAATCGCGCGCCATATTTTTCTCAAATTCACTGGTATTTTACTGACGGAAAAATTCATTGGTAATTACTGAAACTCAAAAAAAAAATTCACATTTTTTGTCAGTAAATTTGTCGGAAACACCAACGAAAAAAATCCATCGGTAAAATCTGTTACTCATGTTTTTCTTGTAGTCGGTGTGACTTTGTGCACTCCTTTTACTGATGACAAAAGGGGAGAAATCTATGAAGAAAAATCTTTTGCACAATATCAAAGAAATTAGTCGTTGAGGGGGAGCTTCGAGAAGAGCTTCAATTTCTCATGCATTTCAAAATATTTTGCTTTTACATTTTTTTCTTTTTCAAGTTTATGTTTGTGAACACTTTTATTTCTTCTATTATAAATATTTCATTTCATTGTACATATCTCTATATTACTCTTGAAATGAAATTTGATATTTCTCTGATCAATTTGGAGACATTATTCTGAATATTATGCTCTATTACAAGATTGTATCACAAATTATTGTCATATCTAATATGTCTTACACATGTTAGTTTCTAACATAATTTTTGAGAAACTTCACAAGATTTTGATTCACAATAAGAAACTTCAAGAAAGCTCTCCTTCTGAAAAGTTTAAGTTGTAAGCAAAATTATACTAAGTCTAAGTTGTAAGCAAAATTTTACTAAGTTTCCGAAAGAAAGTTTCTCTAAGTATCTGAACCTTAAAGAAATATTCTTTCAATCATTCTCCAAAAGATTTTCTCAAAATTTGGTTTGTCATTATCAAAAAAATGGTGATCGTTAGCTCCAAAACCTTTGAGAAAGCTATCATAGCTTAAGTTTTAATTAACAACAAAGCAAATTTTGGTAAAATATTTTTGAAAAAAAGGACTAATAGTCTGCATAAGTTTCTTTAGTGCTTAGTAGGAATTTTCTCATATACAAGTAGTTTATTTCTTGATATATTTTTCACAGTATCATGATTTACATGATAGAAATCTCATTTAAAGAGATTAAAATTCTTAAGAATATGAAAAATAGCATAGAAAGTAAATTACAGTATATAAGAAAATTAAAAAAGCAAGTTAGAGCATCAAAAAGTGAAACTGGAACATCAAAGACTAGTCTGAGACGTCAGAAAGTTATGATATTGTGAAAGGAAATTTGAATTTGAATGAAGTGAAAGACTCAAAAAGTTATGATTATGATGTATCAACTTTATACTTGAAAGTTTACCATCCCCAATGAAGTCTTCAGAAGAAGAGAAGTTCAAAAACCAGGCTTTGTTTGAAGAATTATTTTCTAAAGCATTTTTCAACAATAAAGGACAATTGTTTTCTGTACTATATGGATGTCTCTGACACGAGTCAACACATGTTTCTAGAAAACTAACCCTATGACACATAGATTGATCAACATATATCAATAGAAGAAAAGATCAAGGTGGCAATGGTCCTATTCAAATTCAAGTATAAAAGGACAAAGCATTCAAACAGGAAAAAAAAACTTTTGCATACAAGACTTTCAAGCTTTTTTCATACTTTCTGAAGTTCTGTTATAAATTATTTTCAGTTTCTCAAGGAAAATCTTCTTTCTTTGAATAATTAGTTAGCATTCTTCTTTAGAAAATTAGAAAAAGATCTCTCAAGTAATTTTCTTTACACATTTCTCTATCTTGGATAACTTGATTATATTCTTGGAGTGGAAAATATCAAACTCATATCTCTTTTACCTTGATCCGGTAGTGATCAGTTTGAAATTTGCTTAAAGAGGCTATGATAAAAATTACTTATAAGTGAGGATTGACTGTACAAATTGTTCATTAGGAATAGGCTGAGAAGGCTAATAAAAAGACTATCATGATTTCTCTTGAAAGAAAAAGTGGTTTAGTGAAACTCTCAACAATTACTAGTTGAGGACTAGATGTAGGCAAAACTTGACCGAACCAGTATAAAATTCTCTGTGTGATTATACCTCTATCCCTCTTTCTTACAGTTTATTTCTCATGTGTTCATATTATCCCGTGTGTGCTATAAATTTATTTGATTTTGCTTTCTGAACTTATCTTTTTTATTGAACACTTCAAAAAATCACTTTCTGAAATATATTAACTTGTGATTTCCATTGCTTCAAGCCTTAAGACTTGATAGAACTTGTTTAAGTGTTTCAGCAAGCAAAGGTTTTTAAAGGCAGGATTCAACATTCCTTCTTATGCTCTTTATATACAACCTACAAGAAAGTCCAAAAACCTTATCATGACTATGTTCATCGAAGAAATCGTCAACATGCTTCTAATGCGATCGTCGAATTGAAGGCTTGTGGACTTGGCAGGTTTTGAAAATAGAAGTTATTCATTCTGGCCAAGATATGAAGGTAGCATGAAGTGTTAATGGAATGCTTGGCAGCAAGTGCCAATCCATGATGCTTGTCTCCGAGATTATCGTAGAAGCGATTACCATGCACGTCCATGAAGTGAGAACGTTGGTGCGTAGAGCAAAGAACAAGAAGAGCTCGATTCCCATCTATGAACCAATAATAGGGTGCCACCAAAGACGTACATATTGGTTACTAAAAACTCTTCGGATTTGTCTATTAGTAAGAGTTTTGATTCATTAGTTTAGCATGTGATTTCTTAATTACTTTCATACTGGCCTTTAGACTCTAACGTCCCAACGCACAATGGAGCAACATGCTACGTACGAGTAAGATCATCAACCATTAGAAGTAGTTTGTTTTCTTTTCATTTCATTTTAATGTTGTTTCAGTTAAATTTATTGCTTTCCATTTACATTTGCATGTACATTCTTCTTCTTTAATAACAATTCTATTATTTATAATTGCTCTTCTGCGACCTCTGAGTCGTGGTACACTTCACGGAAAACTCTGCCTCCATTCTTTAGAGGAAGTGATTCCCTTCCCTAAATTTAAAATCTGGAATTAAAAGTGATATCATTTAAGTCTTCCAAAAAAAAAAAACTCAAAGAATTCTTCACGGTCAAATATTTTCCGAAGCCAAGATTTTGACATTGTTGACGGCAGATTGTCCATAAAAATGTTGATATCTTCTTTTCTGTCTTCCTTAGAACCTCGAAATTTTTCCATCTGCATCCTCCTACCTTTGCACTTTCCCCTTGGACTATCAATATTTGATGTTTCCTTTTATAAGCCATTGTCCATGAATCTTTTCCTGGGTAGTTTGCTTTGTGTTCTCTCTTATTCACTGTCTTTTCTCTCCACTCTCGCCCTACCCCTCTCATCTCACTCTCTCTCTTACAAAGTGCAATATCTTTTATGATTCATTTTTCTTTTCAAGTATAACATTATTTTCTTATATATCATAAAATAAGAGAAATAAGTACAAGAGTTTTTAAGCATAGTGTCAAAGTATAGGAGTCAATATACTTATTTTTGTTTTCAGCAATGTAAATGTCGATTTAACATGTTATCTTCAGTAATGTACATTTGTTATTAATTAACATTATATTAAAAAATTTATACTTATTTATACAATGATCATTACTTGTCGAATTAAGTGTCCATGCTTACATAATGGAATTGAATAAAATAATCTTAACAACATAACACTAATAAAAGATATTCTTCACTACTTTTAACATATTTCTTCATAAATCATACAATCACCTTCAATTAGTTGCATAACTCGCAATAGCCACCACCGAAAGGTTATATATGCATGAACCTTGACATCAAATTAGCTTTAAAATATTTTTTATTCAAACTACTTTCGTTATTCAAACTACTTTCGTTAAATTAAGTAGTAATATATATAGACTGTATATTATGATCGAAAGTGAACCAGTTAAGCTAGACCTTTATTTAGGTGAGGTCAATGAAATTCAAATATTCACCATGCTTGGCAATTTAATTAAATGACGTCTCTACTGAAAAATATGTGTACCTAACACTATCCCTTAAGATGATCAGGGCAATTTGGCTTTTCTTATAGTTTCTAGAGCATCACAATTTATTAGTAAAATGAAAAGAAAAATATACAAACAATACTTGACGCTGTGACTTCGCCAGCACAGCCTCTTGTGGATAAAAGCTGGTAAACGTTGCATCAAATCAAAATTTATTTATAGATTTCACTTAAAATGAAAGGACCGAACCTAATTATAAATTACAGACGATGGAGTAAGCAAATGCAGCCTGGTCTTCTAGAACCAACCATGATTTCTAATTATCTAATATTTAACTTTATTTTTGTCATACTTAATTCATTCTGCGCATGACCGTAATATGATTTTATTTTATTGGACTGAAAATTAAATAGCTCGTGCAACGTGGCGTCATTTTGCTGTGATATATCCATGTGATGTCTTCAGCAAAGTTATTACTTTCGTTGAACGCGCAAACAAAAAGATAAATGAGTTAAACAAGCTCATTAAGATAAAGGTAAAATGCATTTTGGCTCCCGCGTTTATTATTTTGGATGTGTTTAATTGGAGAAAAATGTTAAATATAGAGTCAAAGTTTATAGTGAATATATGTATATTTTTAAGTTTAAATTATGCTTTAAATTATTGATATGTTACTACATATAGGATTCATTATGAATCCAAGACTATAGTATTATTACTCTTAATTGGAAGGAAAACGAGAAAATAAAATTTTTATGAATAAATTTTATATAAAAAATTATATATCTAGCTCATCCATAAAAACTTACACATCTAGGATGTGTTTGATATATTTGGGAGTAAAAATGAGAGTAGAATTTTAATGAATGAGTTGTTTATATAAAATTATATATGAAATGTATTCATATAAATTACTCTTACTTTTACTCCCTAATCAGACACCCTTAATATATTTGGATTGAGCATTTTTGGAGAGTAATGTATTTTTTTTTATGGAATTTTAAATTACCTAGTATGATTTTTTTTGTTTTTTGTGGATAGTAACATAAAGCAATTTCAAAATTCCAAGTATTTTTATGAATACTTTTAAAACTTGAAACATGTGGTTTTCAAATTATCTCTCTATATAGAGAATTATGAAATTATGTCTCACCATCGATTTAATAAACCTTTATCGTACTGTTAAAATTTACCTTTTTATTATTTACCTAATGATGTGGCATGATCTTTATTTTTGTTTTCTAAATACAAAAATCATATCAATATCTGATTTAATAATCAATATCATTTTTGTAAAAAGTTATAAGTTTAACCAAATCATATTAATATGACAAAATATAGGGAAAAAAAAGGGCTTCGTGGACCTATCTTTGGTATTACAACATTTTTTTCTTTTTTTATTTTTTTGCTTTTGGTTTGCATAATATTATCAGCCTAGCCACGATGTGAGAGAAAGAGAAAGGGAAAAGAGAAAGCAAGAATGCAAAGAGCTATTGAATTGAATGCTTGAGTATTCTATTGCTTGAATGAATTGTGTTGAGTGTTTGTATAATATATACAGGGGTCTTGTGAGATAAGATCAATATAACTACATCTGAGCTGGCATAACAAATTGTAACTGCTCCTAACTAAACTACGGCTGTAAGCTAGAGTTAGTTAAGAACTCTTAGAGGAACTCTCCCTAGCATCCCCCTTCAAGCTCAAAGAAGCTCAAAGGAGGACTCTGAGCTTGGACTTAAACTTTTGGAAAGGCACAGTAGAAATTGGTTTGCTTAGAACATCTGCAATTTAATCTTGAGATGGAATGTACTGAACTACAACTTTCCTCTAAATTACCAAGTCTCGAACAAAGAAGAGGTCTAGTTCAAAATGTTTGGAGCGATTATGAAGCACATGGTTGGTAGTGAGTTGAATTGCACTTTGATTATCACAGAACACTAGAGGAGTAGTAGAGTGAGCTAAGTGAAGTTCAGTCATGAGAGACTGTAGCCATATAAGTTTTACCATTACAGTAGCAAGACTTCAAAATTCCACTTTTATGCTAAATCATGACTCTACAACCTACTTCTTAGAGGACCAGGAAATGAGATTGTTGCCAAGGTAAACATAGTAGCTAGAGGTGGACTTGTGATCATCAATGTCAGCTTCCTAGTCTGCATCATAGAATGCAAAGAGGCAAAAATTTAGAGATTTGTGAAACACCAAACCATGATCAAGTGATCCACTAAGATAGTGCAGGATGTGCTTGACTACCTACCAATGAGTTTCCAGAGGGTTGTCCATGAATTGGCTCACCCTATTGACAACATAGGTGATTTCAAGTCGAATTATGGTTGCATATTGAAGCCCTCCTACAATTGACCAATACTGGCTGGGATTATTGTGAGCTGCACTTCTAGTTGAGCTAAGTTTAACTCCACTTATCAAAGGAGTTGGCATATGCTTAGCCTCATCCATTCCAACCTTTTGAAGCAAATCAGAAATGTATTTGGACTGATTTAGATGAATAGTACAATCTAAGCAGTGTGTAGCTTCTAAGCCAAGAAAATAATAAAGGGAACCCATGTCTTTTAAAGCAAATGTGCCATGTAACTCATGAATTAGTTAAGAGATGGCTGGTGGATCATTCCCTATTATAAGGATATCATCAATATAAGCCAAGATATATATGGACTGAGTTGAGGTTACTCTGTGAAACAGAAATGAGTCACAGCAGGTGTTTGTGAAGCCAAAGTGTTTTAGTTTTGTGCTCAGTTTTTCAAACCATGTTCTAGGTGCCTGCTTTAACCCATAGAGTGCTTTGTTCAGTTTGCAGACAAGCTTTTGATTAGTTTAAGTAAACCCATCAGGTTGTATCATGTAGACCTCCTCATCTAAGTCTCCATTAAGAAATGCATTATTGAAGTCACATTGTCTAATGGACCACCCCTTGGAAAGAGCACCGGAAGCATAAGTCTGATGGTGGATGGTTTGACTACAAGACTAAAGGTTCCTAAGAAATCAAATCCTTCTCTTTGATGGAAGCATTTAGCCACTAGTCGAGCCTTATACTTATTGACAATGCCATCTAGGTTTCTTTTCACTCTGAACACCCACATAGCACCAATTGGTTTCCTGCCACTTGGTAGTTCAACAAGAGACCAAGTATTGTTCCTCATTAGAGCATTGTATTCTTCCTTCATTACTTGCAACTGGTGTGGTGATTATACTTGACTGAGGCTAGCTCAATTTGGAGGAGATTAAGGGCTAGTTGCTATAGCACTGCTGCATAAGTTTTGGGCTTGAAATTCCCTAACTTGCTTTAGGTTTGCATATGATGATCATTGGCAGGAATAGCTTGCCCGATCTGAGACTTGCTAATGTTGGAACCTGTCTAACAGTTACTCCTAGAAGGCAAAGCAATCTCAATAACAGCATCAGTACCAGAATTGTTAGTAAGTTCAGTCACAAATTATCAGTAGTAGTGAATGAATCAGTAACAGCCATAAGGACAAATGTTGTCTTAGTGGTAGAAATAGTGTCAGTAGTGGACATGGACAAAGTAGGATTAAAATCAGATGATAATTCAGTATTCACTCTAGTTGATAAAGGTATGGTAGGAATTGAAGATGATATAGGATTAGATGAGGATGAATGAGAAGTAATGGAATTGCATGAGGAGTAAGGGAATTCAGATTCATCAAAGATGACATGCTTTGAAATGAAGATTTTACCATTTGATGTTAAGCACTTATAACTTTTTTGTTGTTGAGCATATCCTAGAAATGTACAGGGTTTTGATTTGAGTGCAAATTTGTGGGGGTTATAGGGCCTAAGGTAAGGGTATTAGTGGATCCAAAGACTTTTAGGGAGGAATAATCTGGTTCTTAGTGAAATAAGTCTGTGTTGGAGAGGAATTATTGAGATTAGGGGGTAGTAGGTTTATGAGATCTGCTACTATAAGAACAGCATCATCCCAATGCTTGAGTGGTAAGGATGCATTAGTTAACATGGTAAGGGCTAGTTCTGTGAGGTGTTTGTGTTTCCTTTCTGGAGTGCCATATTGTTCATGTGTATAGGGACAAGTAAGGTGATGGGTGATTCCATTGGTTTTAAGGTAAGTGCTGAAGGTGGTTGAAAAGTATTCTCTACTATTATCATATTGTAAACTCTTAATTCTTTTTCGAGTTTGCAATTCAGTCATAGTTTTGAATTGAATAAAAGCAAAATGCACTTTAGATTTGGCATGTAGTAGATAAATCCATGTGTACTTAGAGTATGCATCAATAAACACAACATAATATCTAAAGCCATAGAAAGATAACACAGGGGTAGGGCCCCACATATTAGTGTATATAAGTTGCAAAGGTTCAGTGTATTTATTTCTAGAAGAGGAAAAGGGAGCTTTATGTATCTTTCCCATACAACATGCTTTACAAATAGCATTATTTTTGCTAGGACTAAGAGAAATATTACACGATTGGAGAACTTTATTAACAACTAAAACAGCAGGTGCCCCAACCTATTATTCTAGAAAGTATAGTTGTCAGCAAAGGTGAGTTGAGTATGAAAAGCTTGTTTTGGTGAGGAAACTATGCCATTTCTAGAGGTAATCAGATGAATATGGTCAAAGGCATATAGGCCCTTCTTCAAAGAACCTTGGAGTAGAAGTTCCTGGATCCCTAAGATTTAACAAGACATGAATCAGAATGGAACTCAAAGAAAACATGATTATCTCTTGCAAATTTTGACACACTAATGAGATTTTTAGCTAAACCAGGAACATGCATGAAGTTATGCATATGGAAGGTTTTGTTTGAGAGATTAGAGTGAATTTGTGACTGACCAACTTAATTTATAAGCATACCTTGTCCATTTCCAATTTGAACTCTGTCCAGGCCATTGTATTCAACACTGTCTGAGAGGTTACTTAGATCTGGTGTTAGGTGGTTGGTAGCCCCTGAATTAGTGTACCAGTTTGAATTAATCACAGAAGCTGCTATAGAGGGAGTCTGTGAAGGAGCTGCCATGTATGCTTGAGGATTATGGAATTAAGAAGCTAGTGGAGGTGGCTGAGGAGTTGCTACTTGTTGAGGGTTTGGCCGAGTTTGATCAAACTTGTGATAACAATTCCACATGCCTAATCTTTCCACATACTTGACATTGGGGTCTGTTGCCACTGTTCCAAGATGATCTTCCACACTTGAAACTTCTTCCACCTCTAAATGTTCTTCTACCATGAAATCTTTTGCCACTCTTTGCTCAAAATTATTCAGTTTTCTCTACCCTTGTAGATTCATATTTGCAAGATGAGCTTGCACTCCTCCTACTTCCAACTTATCATATTGTTCAAACCTTTGTTCTTGAGCCATCAAAAGAGCTTGAACCTCTCCAACACTATAGGGATCAGTTCTTGATACAATTAAAATGATAAAAATATCACATTCTCTAGTAAGACCATCAAGAATTACCTTTATATATTCTTCCTTTGTTATTGGTGCTCCAACTGCTCTCAGTGTATCAATCAGCTTCTTTATCTCCAAGAGATAATTTGCAATTGTTTTGCATTGATTCTTGAAGGCTTTCACTTGAGTTTTCAGTGGCCTAACTCAAGCACGCATTTGTGATGCAAAATACTCCTCAATTCTGCCCCAAACTTGATAAGAGAATACACAACCTACTATTCTTATAGTTAAGAAACTTGTCAGAGATGCTAGGAGCCATGACATAAAAAGCTTATCTTGCTTTAGCCAATTCTTGCAATCTTGTGAAATTCTGCCACTTGTTGCATCTGCTTCTGAACTAAACTTTTCTGGGATTTTGCGTTCAACTAGATAATCTTCAAGATCAAACCTGATAATTGTGGCCTCTGCTTGCTGCTTCCAAGCCAAGTAATTGTCTTCATCTAGCTTAATGGAGATTGGATTCAAGAAATTTTGAGGCACAAATTTCTATGCTATGGTAGACATTGTTGTATCTAAAGAAATTGAATCAGCCATAGATCGTTCTTGCTCTAATACCATGTAATGGTATCAATCTAGCCACGATGTAAGAGAGTGAAAGGCAAAAAAGAAAGCAAGAATGCAGAAAGCTATCGAATTGAATGCTTAAGCATTGTATTGCATGCATGAATTGTGTTGAGTGTTTGTACAATATATACAAGAGTCTTGTGAGAAAAGATCAACATAACTACATCTGAGCTGGCGTAACAAACTGTAACTACTCCTAACTAGACTACAACTGTAAGCTAGAGTTAGTTAAGAATTCTTAGGGGAACTATCCTTAACAACTTGGACATTCCAGCTTCTATATAAGTTTCTATCCAGTGTTAACTAACAAAAAACATAAACAAAACTTCCATTGAAAAACAAAGAAATCATAAATTATAAATAATTTGTAAAGTTTTATGTTTTTTAAAAAGACAAAAGCTTTATTCACAATTTAGCATGCATAATCTCCCTCATTGAAGGTGTTTCTTTGAGTAAAGCTTTACAAGATTTCCCCATTACACCTTATTTTTATGCTCTTTCATTTTTCATTTAACTTAGATTTGATTTCTTTTTTTTCTTTTGCTTGCTTTTTATTTTCTTTTGCTTTTGAAAATCATAAACACAATTGTAGGCAAACATAACCAACACAAAAAGAGCACAATTGTTTAAAAAAAGAAAGAAACAATAGAACCCAAAACGAAAAACCTAGTATGTGCTAGTAAGGTTCTTTGTCCATTAATTGTTAATATTACTTCTTCTGTTTCGAATGTGAACCCTATTTATATATATCCCCATGACCAAAACATTTTACTCACTTTTACTTTGTGTATTGTCAGGTTGAGTGTTCTTAAATTTTTAAGTTCAAGTGAGAAAATTTCTTGTTATTTCTAGATAAATTTAAGAGGTTTCATTGTATATTGAAAAGGTATCATTATCAACCTATAGCAATTGTATGGGGGTAAATATCTCTCTAAAGAAAATAAATTGATTTGTGCCTTGAAATCACAAAATATTCAAGTTCTTGTTCATCTTCTACACAATTTTTCCTAACAATTAGAAATCAAACCTGATTAATCATAGTGAAATTTTGTCATGAGAGGAAGTTACAATGTTACTCATGGTTATTGGCTGGATAAGATGAAAATATAAATGTCAATAAGGTGAAGAAGAGAAAGATGAAAAGAAATCCTCGAATAATATAACGCACTATTTCAAAGTTGTTTTATACATGTATAAAATAAAATTTAGGGTTCGAGGTTAAATAAAAAAACAAAAGGTGCTTAGTGACCAACGACAATTTTGAATGTGTTCCTATCCTAGTTAGGGGAGGGTGAGCATGGTGGTTCACGAGCTATGCGAAGCATCATCTCACATGTCTCTTGCACAAATGCCTCTTTTGGACTTAAGCTATCTAAACTTAGTCCTCTCTCTCTCTCTCAACTTTCATTTGAACTCTTTATTTACTTTAATTGGGTTTGGAATAAGAATGTTATGCACAAAACTCTATCTATAGAGGTCTTTGAATCATTCCACCAACTTCATCCATTTAATTCACCACCAAGGTAATTTTAATGAACATTGTATTACTGTATGAAAAATATTATTTGTACTCACCATATATGGAATACCGTACCGACTTATATCTCACTCACTATTGGATTGGATGTAGATGCTACTTGAATGGGCCGGGGTACAACCTTTATCCAATGGTGGAAGGAATATGAGTCAGTACGGTATCCTATGTATGGTGAGTATAAATACAACATAACTCTTACTGTATCTCAACTTTTATTTGGCATTGGTTTGACCTTTATATCATCCTAGCTATAGCCCAATTAATGACCCATTTAGGGTGCATTTTAAGTGATAACTCTAATAACTCTGCTTCAAGGCCCAATTCGACTCTCTTAACATACAATTACTTCCTACTCTTTTCATCAAAGCTATAGACAATTATTTTATCTTTCTTACAAACTAGATAACATAATTTTTATCTGTTATTACTCAAAATCTTGCCAATATACATATACAATGTTTAGTTGGCAGTAATGGGAAAAAAATGCTGTTAAACTCAAATGACATCCATACATTAAAAATGTGTTTAACACCGGTCAATTATACAAGAAATAAGATTAAGACATTAAATATGAGGATTGATTGACATGTCAAATTTCAATTATGTTTTTTTTATTTTAAATTAATGTTGGCATTAGCATGTAAAATCATTTATATGTGTCTTTACTCGTTATAACTTTTGGGAGATTGAGATAATATCAAAATCTCCATGATCAAATGGCCTAGGGTTTAAATATTCAATTTGATAAAATTTCACATTTTAAGTCTAAAAGAGGCATTTGCATGAGGAGATGTGTTAGAATATAAAATCATTTATTTACCTCTATTTATCATTTTAAAATTTTGAAAAAGATGGTTTCATGACTGATAATTTTTTATGCTCACACTTGAAAGTTTAATACATTATAGATTAGTTAGGTGTAAAAAGAAAGGTTAATAATGGGAGCAATCATAAGGAAGATGAGAGCTCTATTTTACACTCTTACAAAAGAGTTATGTTATTTATACTCACAATGCATGGAAGATTATGTTGACTCCTGTATCATCCATTATTAGATGAGTGTAGACCTCATTTAAGTAGAGATAGGGCTTTGCACAGTGCAAATCTAGCAATAGCAGCGGTCAACTAGAAGAAAGTGGCAACCTTCCTCCTATGGCACAACAACAACACAGCAGCAGACCAGAAGCAGCAACCTATCCTTCTTCATGTGAATGAGATAAAAGCTTTCACCACAGCAACGGTAGTCGTGGATGGGGGGTTAGGGAACATGACTGCCTTTGAGAATGCAGAAGATTGAGGTGTTAGTTTTTTTTTCTTAAGGGGTAATTTTGGAATTTAAAAAATTATATAAATAAAAAATTGACAATATTAATTCAAGAGAAGATAGGTATAAGACTAAAACCCCAAATTAGTCCCTCAGATTTATAGTGGAGAATAAATTGGTCTCTTAGATTTAAAAAAAAATACATATTAGTTCATCAAATTTCACAAAAGGGGACAAATTAGTCTTTCTGTAAAATTATAGTCTAAGTTGTGTCCTGTTAACTTACTTATGTGTACTGTTAATTTGTTTATATGTATTGTTAACTTTTATGGTGAATCCTAACTTGTTTCATGCCTATAAATGAAGTCATTTAGATATTTTTCTTCATCTGCTATCTTACCATAGCTTTTTGCTTAGAAGAAAGATTTTTACTTTAAGTATTTATTTTGCGTAGAATAGCGAGTGAGACAAGTTATGACTAACTATAAAAATTAACAGTACATGTAAGTAAGTTAACAGAATACAGGAGCATTTCTGTTAACAGTTCAGACAATAATTTGACAAGGGATTAACTTGTCCCCTTTTATAATATTTGAGAAACTAATATGAGTTTTTTTAAATCTAAGAGATTAATTTGTCCCCCCCACTATATATAAATATTATGGACTAATTTAGGATTTTAGTTTAGATATATTTTCAAAATCCAAAATGTTGTAAGTGTATTATCAATTGGTCTTTAAAGAAGATTGTTGTAATTTGCTGTATCTAATATGATCACACCTGAAATGTATTTTTATGTGGTTGTCAGACAGAATATTGTACGTCTATTTGTTTTATGTACTATGCCTACTACTAAGGGTGCATGAGGCATCTCGCTTACCATGATTCACTCTACAATTTTGCGTTCGGTTTATGGCGTATATACAAATAGTTTGCGAGTATATACCTGAAGTTTGTGTCCCACTAAAAGTTTCTGTGAGTATAAGACAATTTTGAATTTTCTTATAGCAAGTTATTGTTTTCTAGCCAGAATTTTTATTTAAATAATGTGGTATATGCATCGTTTCTAACTTTATAGTTTATATATTGAAATATAGTTGAATCCTTTATTTTCTTTTGTGTTATAATATTATGTTAATGATCATCTTTCTTTGACAAAAGAGACAACAATGTCTTAATTATAAGTTACATGAGGGCAGCGTTCCCTGCTGTTTACACCCTGATAGTATAATTAAGCATTCTTTAAAATTGGCTAACGCAGTGGCATGTTAATCACCATTACGTGTTGTTCGGTCAATCGCTTAGCTGTAATCCTTGGTGTTGAAAGATCTTTAAATTTGTTCAACAAATCGTAGTTGGTGAATTGTCCATTTATTGAACCAGTCTTTTGATTAATCTAGAAGCAAATTTCATTACTGAATTTGTATATTATTAACTCACACCCTTAATTGAAAAATAATTAAAAAATTGGAAAAAAAATAACTCAAGCGTGTTTCTCATGCAAGAACCATTGTACTCTATATATCTACACTAAGCCTTGCTGTCCGCACACTACATATGTAAATCTAGGAAGCAAAATTCATTCCTGTATTTGTATACACTATTTAAAATGGTATTAACTTACACCCTTGATTGAAGAATAATTAAAAAATGGGAAAAAAAAAGACTCAAGCATCTTTTCCTGCATGGACCATTACACTTGCGTACTCTCTTTTGTCTTCTTCCTTCTTCTGTCAGATTTTTTTTTTTTCCCAGGCTTGATGGCAAATTACACTTACCCTAGCAGGTGGCATATATGTAAAACTAATTAAAGCATTTTCCGGAAAATATCTATGTACACCATAATTAAGATATATTATTTATGTCCAATGTCGTGCTAGCTAAGCTATGCCTCCTTGCATTTTCTGATGTGATGGTGGAGAGTTTGACTCACTTCTTCTACCATTTCGGTGTCTTTCTCTTTGATTAACATGTGAACGTGAATGTGATGACTGTGATTGTGATTGTGGCCCTGGCGACTTGGGAGATTTAAGCGGATGTGGACGCCTATGGCGATTGTTGTGTTGGTGGTTCCTACTATGATCATGACCACCACCACCACTTTCCCTCTTCCTCTCCTTAGGAGATTCATGCTCCTTTGCATCTTTCTGAACCCCATTATGATCATTTGGAACAGTGTACACAAAGGGTCCAATTGGAATATCATCAAAGTCCTGGAGTGGCTCAAGGACCTTAACCACAGTGCTCATCGTGGGCCTATTCCTTGGCCTGTGGCTTAGGCACTGATAAGCCAATGCTGCTGCTTTCTTTGTCCCCATCTCAGAGTACTGCCCTTCAAGTCTAGGGTCCATTATCCTCCCAAGCTTCCTAGAATCGTTCAGCATTGGCCTTGCCCATTCCACAAGGTTCTGCTCCCTTGTAGGCCTAGTCTTGTCCACTGACCTCCTCCCTGTGAGCAGCTCCAATAGCACCACCCCAAAGCTGTACACGTCACTCATTGATGTCAAGTGACCTATATAATAAGAAAACATATTATTAAAATTATTGAGTTAGCTGACAATAATTCTAGTGCAAGTTAACAATCGTGTGTTGTCATTATTTAATAAATACGTACCAAAGTGGATTACGATTAGAGATTATTTTTTTATGGAGTCAGATATAAAATAATACAATTGTATATTGTCAGTTAATAAAATTGCAAGAAGTTATTAAATTATTATGGATAACTCATTATGATTATAACTACAAGGCATGATTTGATAAATTCTTGTAGTTTTATTAATTGATAGTTTAAAATTATTTTATACCATTAGTTCATAAAAATTAATCTCTTATAATTAAAAATTTAGAATAATAAGTTTAATTTAATTTACCCGTCATGATATATTCTGGGGCGGCGTAGCCTTGTGTGCCCATAACTCGGGTTGAAACGTGGGTGTCATCTCCTTCAGGACCGTCTTTTGCCAACCCAAGATCTGAGAGTTTTGCATTGTAATCCTGGAATATTAATAAATGAGACAAGAGAGGGTTTAATTAATTATTTGATACTAAAAAGGGAATATAATGGAACAGTACTACATGGAGGTTGGAGGAGAGAGAAAGTGCTTACTGAGTCTAACAAGATGTTTGAAGCCTTGAAATCTCTATAGATGACTTGCTTTTCTGCTTCATGAAGAAAGGCTAGACCCTTTGCAGCTCCAACAGCAATTTTCATTCTTGTTGACCAGGGTAATGATGCTGAGTATCCTGGAATTGCCCCCCAAAACAAAATGGTTAATTTTTCAGGTCGTGTGTGAAGATTTTGAAATAAATCTGTGTATCACCATTAGCATATGATTGAAGTCTTACTTCTAAATAATTGATTCTCTAAACTTCCTCTTGGTAAATATTCATATACCAGAAGTCTGTGATCTTCTTCACAGCAGTATCCAATCAGCTTCACAAGGTGTGGATGCCTTAGTTGCCCCAGAAAAACTACTTCAGTCTGTTACAAAACCAAAAGGGGGTCAGAACTCAGAACTCCAAAGCACACTTATTTTAAGCACTCAATATTAAGCCATGGAGACAATGATAATACCAAACAAATTTGACATCTTAGTTTTAAATTGCCGTCTGCGGCCACGTTACCGTGGCAATTGCAGCTGTGTCCAAAGCGTTTTACCACAATTTTCCTCATTGCAGCGCAAATACAAAAAAGCAATTTAAAACCATGTTTGACGCTAAGAAGTGGACAAGCAATGTAAAGTAAAAAAGAGTACATACCAACCACTCTTTATGGCCCTGAGTGCCATCCAAGTCCAAGAGCTTAACAGCCACCGACTGAGCCTTGAGACCAGACCTGACTCTGTCATCAATGAACCCCTTGTGCACTGGTCCGAACCCACCTTCTCCAAGGAAATTGCTTGAAGAGAAGTGCTGCGTGATAACCTTGAGCTCAGCAAGTGTGAAAACATGCAAATTGGTTCCCGCTAGAGAAATGGATAGATCCTCCGAGAGTGTTGTGCTGGGATAACTCAAATCCGTCACAGAAATCCTGTGAGAAGAACTTGGCTTTGTTGCCACCACTTTCTTTGGCTTTGCTGAGGGATACTCACCCTTGTAACAACGGGGGAAGATGGATTTCCATATAACTTTCATGAAGGTCATTGTTGATGATCAAAGAATAGAGAGAATTATTCAAAACTTGAATATGTTTTCTGGGATGGTAATTCACAACCTCATAGCTGCTATGCTTATACCTGAAGGCTTGTGGAAAACTTGGTGAGAATATGTGAGTATTAGGTAGGAAGGAAGAAAGGGTGGTGGAAATGGAAATGGGTTCTGAGACTTTTAAAGGTAGGATGTAGAAAGCTGATATTCAAAAATCCTCCAACTGCTCGGAGAGAAAAAGAGGTTTTCAGCTCCTTTTTCTATCCGCTCTATGTTGAATATTTCCTCTAGGTTCTTTAATTTTTGATTTGGTTAGTTGTCTTGGTATGCACCTTGGAATTCTTCTACTTTGTCCATAAATATATATAGAGAGAAAGAGAAGGGTTGTGTATGTAGTTGTTTGGCTAGCAAGAAAAAGACCCAAAAAAATTTGAACAACTTGTTTAGTATTTGATAAAATGTGGGAACCGAGTGTCCAAAGTCTAAGGAGTTTGTTAAAGGCAAATGACATGGTTACCCCTCCTTGACTTTCATGCATTTATGGTGATAAATTTGGAAAAGGAACTTTTGGCTTGTCATCATCTATTGCAACCTTTCCAATTTCTAAAGCACCTTCAAGAATATTTCCTTTCATTTTCTTGAGGAATATTAGTCTTGCACAGCTGCAATTAGACCAAAATAATTTCACACTGTTCTATTCATTGAAACCCCCTCCCTCTACCCCTTCCTTTCTTGGGTTTTCGTTGACCTTTCTATAAGTTGTAGCTTGCATACGTGCTATGACACTCCCCTATTGAGCGAGAGATCTAGCATATATGCCAATGTAAGACAACTTTCCTATTTCAATATTTAATATTCCCAAATATCAAAAACATGAATCTTACTATTTACTTTTTCGCTAAATTTATTCTCTCTCCATCACTTCTCTCACACTCAATCGGTCCATATGGATATTTACACCCATATAGGTGTTGAAATAATATTACTCTATGTCTGAAATGTTCAAAATATAATGAAAAAAATGAAAACACCAGTCTCCACTTATTAATTAACATTAAAGATAGTACATTCCTTCCATAATTCCCTAGTGGCATAATGAGGGGGCAATCCTGTCAAACGATGTTATAGTTGTATTTTCGTTTATTTTTCCTCTGCGTGTGTGCTCTTAAGCGTGTTGATCAAAATAAAATAGTTGGTTGGTTTGCTTGCTGCTTAGTTTTGTTTCTAGAAGATGAAGCTCAAATATAAATTAATTCAAGTTGTCCTGTACGGCTATATATAATGACAAACGACAAATGAATTGGAAGGATTTGCATGCCACAAATTAAATTAATGACTAAACACAGGGACTAGCATTCATTTTTAAGGTAAAAGAATTGGACACAGGGACTAGCATTCATTTTTAAGGTAAAAGAATTGGCCTAACATGATTGGTTATTTTTTGATAATGCTACTCACGCAATAAGGGAAATCACAATGAAAAAAAGTTAGTAAGGGAAGCAAAAAAAATTGTATTTACTATTTTTGGGAGTCAGAGTTAGTATTTTGTAATAGTCTTATTATATATAAATACACAATTAGACAATTAGACATACGCATTGACAGTAGTGGATTGCAGTTCAAATAACTAAGTGTAAAAACAAATATGAATTTCACTTATGAAACAGTATAGTACATTCGTAATTAGCATTATGTTTGACACTTATATAATTAAAATCCATATACTTTATAAAATTGTGGTTCACATACATATTCTGATAAATATGTGTATACATTTCTTGTGATTGACTAATTATATTTTATAATATGAATAATTATGAGGCAGGATAAATAAAAGTTTAGAAATTGTCAAAAGTTTGAGGACATGCCCCTATATGCTTATGTGTGGAGTGTACTTTGCTTATACTTTAACCAAATCGGTCATTAGTGATTGAGTTCGGGAAAAAGAAAATACGGCAGAATGGCACATAACATTGCTCCTATAAAAATGAAACACAATCATGTATATATAATATTTGTTGCCAATTGTAAATATAAAAACACAAAGATACAATTGATTCTATTAAGTTCTTATCCATATGTCGCATATTCACATTAAAGTGGGACCACTGTGTGGTGGTTCAGGTCTCATTCCGTGGGCAGGAAGTGGTTTGGGGATGCACCCTAGGATCTCAGCAATGTTATAATTACACTTAAATTGAATCGAAGAAGTTCACCAAAACAAAACAAAAAATAGAAAAAGATAAATAACATTTACCTCCCCTGAGATTAGTTATCCAACCTATACTTGCATCCTCTATACTTTTCAAATTTTAAATATTTATATCATAGTCATACCTCTCATTAATAATATTTTTATGATATTAACTGTTTTTAATTAATAAAATTATAAAAATACTCTTATCCACTTTATTAAATTTAAGGATATTTTTATAATTTTATTTATTATGAACATGTAATATAACAAAAATATTATTCTGTAAAGTTTATTAATAGTATTCTATGAATAAGGGATGTGATTATAATATACATACTTAAAATTTGATAAATAAAAGAATTGTGAGTGTAGATTGGATAACTAGATATGATGTGAATTGTATTTCTATAAACCTCAAAAAATATGATTGTAATTTATAAAAAAAATTGAATTATTATTATTATTATTTTTTTTTTTTGGGGGGGGTGGATAAAGTATGGAACGAGGTCGGCATCTTCCAAATTACTAGGACTCAAAATATTGTGTGCGCTCAAAGGGAAAATTGGTGATTGTGAAAACCGCGGAGAATACCAAATACCGGTCGAAGTATCAACAAAGTATCACACGACGTGCCAAGTCAAGACAATATCACTAAGGGAGTTTGTTGTGTGTGGGGGCCAGTCCACGTGTCATCATTGTCTCTCGAAGTCAATGCGTATAATGGTCATTTCAGCTCCAAAGTCTTGACAATTCAGCTTCAGCCCTTCCCATGACGGAACCAAGTGGCGCAATCAAACACCAGAGGAATGGATAATGATCCTCTAATGTCACTTGTACAACAACCTAGAAATACTAAGTTTTAATTGAAAAAAAAATAAAGATTGTAATCTTTCAATGCATTGAATGTATAGGAACAACCAAAACTTTTCATTTTTATCATCTCCTTAATTAATATAATAATTTTCAAAAGTGGTATAATTTGATTTGTAAAACAATTAATTTAATTTTCTTCCTCATAATTTTAAAATATCAATATGAACTTCAAATGATCGTTTTGTGATATTATCTCTGAAGAAATAATAATAATATAAATTTTTTTTGGTACCTTATAAAATTCAAATATCTTAATTATTTATTATTAAAAATAAGTCATGTATTTTACTAGTTTAAGTCCTAAAAGTATATGAATGAAAATACCTAATGAAGAGTTGAGTAACTCATATAGCTGAAGTTCTTAATTAACCAACAATATTAAACTGTGTACACTGTGTGTCTGTATCCTCGGTTCCCACTGGCGGTATGGTTGAGCCACTTATATTTGTCAATAGAAATAAAGAATACAGAAGGTGTATATCTTGGCGCTGACTCGTAATGCAATTTGAGGTTATACCTCTTAGAATAAAAAAACTGAAATAAAGGCCCCTGTGTGTATATATATATTCAGGAGGAGATTGGTTTGTGCCCGCGGTCCCCGGCCCCATCCCCACCAACCATACAAGAGGAGGAGGGCCGTTATATTTGTCTTGAAATAGGAAAACACGACAAATAGAAAATAAATGTACGCGGCATATATATCATCTTATTATTCTGATAGTAAAAAATAAATTTTATATATATATATATACACACATACACATTATATCTTATCCCTATAATAATACAATTAGGAATTCATTCTCAAAAAAAATTTAACACATGTCAAATTCTCATTCATTCAATATGTAATCTTTTTCCTTTTTTTAAATTTAAATATCATATTAATTTATAATAATATTTTATAAAATTATTTGATTATGACATAATACTATCATAATTAGCAAATTAAATTATTTAAATAAAAATAAATAAATTATAATTAGAAAAATCTTTGAAAAATTTTCCTGTATTTATAATTAGTAAATCCTATGATTGATGAAATGATTTGACATATATATATATATATATATATATATATATATATATATTCCCCCTCCTCCCTCTCTCTCTCTCTCTCTCTCTCTCTCTCTATATATATCCCTCCCCTCCCTCTCTCTCTCTCTCTCTCTCTCTCTCTCTCTCTCTCTCTCTCTCTCTATATATATATATATATAATGCATTCAATTGGTATTGGTATTCATCTCTCCTTTTGATTTATTACTACCATTATAGACTTAAATTCATTCTGGTATGGCGGTTTTCTTTTTTGTGCTATTCTTATATGTAAGATTTTTTAATTATATTTTCCTGTTAATTATATTCTTGCATTCTATAATGATCATTCTATAATTTATAATTTAGTATGACTTCTTCATCTAAACCATCAACTGGATTAAAGCAATATTGATTATTACATATGTTACTAAACCCAAATATTGAAGATAATGATTCATCTCTTGCACTTTTATTTTCTTTTATTATATATGATCATATTCTCTTCTTTTTTTTCTCATTTGATAACAAGATTGCAAGCAATATCTAATTAACGAGTTTCTCAATCATATTTTTATTTTGTTATGATATATTCTCTTATCTTATTCACTTTGAACTTTATAATTATAGGTAAATATTACCTCACTTCCAATGTTGATAACGTGTAATTTAAAATGCAATACGAGGAATGATGAACTTCTGCTTAGGATTCTTTAAATAATGGTTATCAATAAATTCAATTTTGCTATTTTATAATGGTTTTTTTAATTAGAAAATTCTCTTGAAATAATGTATCTTTAACCTTTAGGTTTAGGCTTTTCTATTGTTTCCAACACATAATTTATATTAATATTATAATGGTCTTTCTATATGATGAGAGCAATGAAAGAATTGTAACTATTTTATCAATAATGTTTTGAATTCTATTTACATTATTATCTCGAAGTTTATCAATTGCTTATTCATCGTTCTTCCAAACATGGATTAGTAAAATTTAATTCAAAATCAAAATGATTTACAATAATCACTTAAACAAAATTTGAAGAAAAATATGAAACATAAATCCAGTTCTTCTTTAAGTAGCTTCAATAAAAACATATGATAGACATTAATATATTGGAGAATACATGTTATTTTAGAATATATATATATATATTAATAAAATTTTGGTTTAATTATTCTGCAGATCCATATAGTTTTATTCAATTTTTAATTAAGTCCATATATTTAAAAATTATAGATAGGTCCTTATAGTGCATAAGATTTTTTAATCAAGTCCCTGTCATTATAAAAAAATAAAATATTCATAGAATATTTCATTTCCATAAGAGGATAAAGAAGGGGATGATAATGGCATATTCACAAAATATTATATTTTTTATAGTATCAGTGACCTGATTGAAGAATTTTATACATTATAGGAAATTACTTACAAATTTTAAATTATAAGGATCTAATTAAAAATTGAATAAAATTATAAGGACCTGTAAAATAATTATACTTAAAATTTAAAGTATATGACTCAAAAAATTAATATATGATTTTTTTCCTTAATTATTATTAAATGCTTCTCTCCCTTGATTTCCAATAATTACTATAAATTTTAAAAAAATACAAAGGATAAATTGAGTTATTATTTATTAACTCTGAGCAAAACATAACATAGATATTAATATAATTTAAAATACACAGATACTAATATGAAATTTAGAATATATGATGCAAAAAAAAAATTAATATATAATTTTTTTACTTTAATTCTTAAATGTTTCTTTCTATTTATTTCCAATAATTACTGCATTAACTATTAAATGATATTTTAAATACTGTTTTCTCATACTTTCTGTGTTATCATCTAGAGTTTTTAATTTATAGGGGTTACCTAGATTTTATTCAAGTCAAAATTGTACACATTTATTCGTATGATAATTATATATACTTCCTCTATTCATAAATAACTGTTCAATTTTAAATGTGCACAGAAATTAAGAAAATAATTGATAATGTCTCAATGTTAACAAAAGTTATATATAATTGATAACACTACTTTTGATACTGGTTGTAATTTCTCTCCTCCCATATTCTGTCTCTTCAACTAATGTGTCTCTCTCCTATCGCTAGGAGTATAGTTAAAAGAAAATAATATATATATATATATATATATATATATATCCTATTTTATACTTGAAATCTAAAGTTTGATTTTAATATATATACTTTGATTCAAAAAATAATATATAGTTTTTTCACTTGAATTCTTAAATGCTTCTATCTCTTTATTTTAAATAATTATCATATTCACTGTTGAATGATATTTAAAATATTTCTCTTTCATACTTTGTTTTATGCTATCATCTAATTTTTTATGGATATTAACCAAATGTTATTCATGATTTGAAAAGTTAATATATGATTTTTTTTTCACTTTAACTCTTAAATGCTTATCTCTCTTGATTTCTTATAGTCTAGATTTTTTGTGGGGATAATTCATATTTTATTCAATCAAATTTGTATACACACACGTGTGTGTGTATATATATATATATACACATTGATATTGATTTTATTTCTTTTATTTGAAGAGTTTCTATATATAAATATAAAGTTTTATCTGAAAAATTAATATATGATTTTTTTTTACTTTAGTTTCTTAAGAGATTCTCTATCTCGATTTCTAATAATTTTCATATTAACTACTAATAATGACATTTTAAAATTTTATCACTCATAATTTCTATGCTATCATCCAGTTTTTTTTTTTTAGGGTGATCATCCAAATTTCATTCACATCAATATTATACATATTGATAAAATAATTTATTGATTTTATATCGTGTAGTAGAATAATATCTATCTATACCTATATACATTATTTGTATTGTGTTAATATGATATAATTAAATACATAAAATCGGTTTCTCAATTTAAAATGGATGACTTTTAAGTATAATACACCTGCATAAATCAAATTTATACAATTTATATTACTAATAAAATAGAAGAAACAACATGAAATTTTAGGAAAAATAATTTGTATATAGTGTTTTAGTAGGTGATTTCTATTTATATGAGATAACGGGTAAATTTATTTATATATGGTATTTATAGTGGCGGATTCTATGTTATTTTCATTTTAGAGATATATTCTGAATCTGTCTTTAATGGATTGTATATTAATTTTTATTTTATACTGAATATGACTTTGACAAATTACATTTGAATCCGTCTTTGACGGATTCTATATTGAAAAAAAATTATGTACATATTGATGTAAATATACCATCCAAATCCATATACATAAAAAGACCCTAAATTTTACAACATAGCAACCAAATGAAATTTGCACTAAATGTATTTATTTCAAAAGAAAATATAAATACCAAAGGTTTTAAAAGAGACAAAAAAAAAAATTAATGCATTGATTTATTTTTTTAACGAACCATAACAAAAAGAATAAAAAAACGTTTAAAATTCATTTCTCAATGTAAATCTTTGGGCAGTTTCTTCAATGTGTTACTTTTAAAAATTATTCATTTTGCTTAACTCAATTTTATCATTCAAAATTCTCTTGAAAAAATTGGCATTTGAAAAGTAATTATTTAAATTATTTAAAAAAAATTAATAGCTTCTACGATAGCCTTCAATGTATATTTTTTCACCGATCTAGCATAGCAAATAAAGAAATTTATTTCATGATTTTGTATTTCAATTCTGCCTTTTCCAAGAATAGATCTAAATCAAAACTAGAGCTTTTAGAAATATTTAAGAAAAAATTAATACTATTGTTTCTTAAATTTTTTTTACCAAACGTCTCTCAATCAAAAGAATCTTAAAGGAAAAAAACACTATATTTAAAAAGACTGATTTCAATTTTTTTAATTTCAAATAAAGATTTTGTTTAATAAATTAAAATGATGATTGTTATAGAAAATATCTAATTAGTGGAATAACCAATGCTAAATTTGAATTAACCAATTAGAGTAAATTACTTCATTCTTCTACTTTTTATGTATAATTAATACTACAATTTTGACCTAACCAATGAAAAAAAAATTCTCTCTTTGCTAATAAAACTTTAATATCTCTCTTTTCTCCATACCTGTATTTTATTCTTATCGGTGCCATTTTTCTCCCTCTCCAACTTTTCTTATTATTGAGATAAATCTTTGTGATAAATTTTTATTATTTTTTAATAATTTTTATTTACATTTTCTTTTCACATTTGACGAAGTCAGTTTTATGGTCGTAAGGGTATTTTCTTTTCTTGAATTCTTTTGATTTGTATGAAGTGGGGGGCCTCGCATGAGAAGGTTAAATAGTTTGTGTTGAGTATAGATAAGGGGAGGAAATAAGTAGTAGGAAGGTTATATAGTTTGTATGGAGGGGAAACTAGGACTAGAAATGCCAAATTTAATCAATTACTAGTAATACATTAAATTTATTAATTTACCAAATAATATTTATATATTGTTAAATTTAATTGCTATCATCAATTAAAATAATTTTTAAACATATAGTTATCAAAACCTAAACAATTTAAATTATTATGAATTATATTTTAATCATAGGTCACTCAAAAGACACACAACAAAATATTATTTATAGAAAATAATCACGTTTACTTATGATAAAAAGAAATACTAATTTAATAACTCTACCAATTAATTAATTGATCCGCACAGCACGCAGATACTACACTGGTGAGTGTGTAAGTATATATATATATATATCCCTATATTTAAAATTTATTTTATTCTTATATTTAATAATTTCATCATTTTCTAAATAAAATAAAATTAACCTACAAACAATGGGAGAAACATTTTAGCGCTGTGAATGAAACTAGAGAAAGAAGTAATTAAGATTTAATTCAAGATAAAAGTTATATTAGTAGAAATATCAACTATTTTTATATGAGAAAAAAGAATCAGGCTAAAAGAGATGGGAAAAAGGTTAAAGTTAACAAAACTATTTAGTATGTCTTCTTTCGGCAGACAACTGGTGATAACTGTAGGGAGACGCTCCACTGGGGACTTTTTAATAAGAGACTCAGAATGTTGATAGACAACAAGGAGTCATCACAAAAAATGAATGAATTAAACTGCAAACCTTTTAATTGAGCATAATTCATAAACTATTTTTGGATCCATATAGTATTTATCTTTCATCATCCAATTAATATATCCTGGATGATTTGCGACAATTTTGTTATGTCTTCAATTATTAACTTAGAATGGCTCTTTCTTTCGAGCTTTCATTTTACAAAATCTCAAGTGGCGCTTTAAAGAAATAAAATAAAATAAAAATGTTAAATAACCATAAATCTTACGTATATAGAATAATATGATATAATTATTTTTCTTTAAATAAATTAATAGATAATATAATTTTATTTCATCTAACAATTATTATTATTTCTATTAAAGATTCTGTAAGTATATTTTCTGCATGTACAGTATTACTTGTTGAAATCCATAGTAGAGGATGAAATTGAAACTGGAAAAAGAAAATGTAAAAGATGAATTTTAGTAATGAAATGAAAAACGAGAAAGGTGGTAAAGTTCCATAATATGACTTATATATACACAGTAGGAGGAATTTAACAAATTATTATAAGTTCCTAACTAAACCCAGAACCAACTTGTAACAAACTAACACCAATTAACTTGGAACAAATCAAGTATACTCTAACATTACCCAAAATAAAAAGATATGGAGACATGCATACGCCCAAAAAACGCTAGAAAACAAAGATATTGAAATAATGACCACTCTAATCCCAACGGCTTTACTGTTATCGTGTACCATCAAATTTTCGCATTGCATATATTTTATATACTTTTTATTAGGGTTGGACCAATCGCTACCTGGTGGGCCTCTCCAATCACTATTGGACTAGAAGAGGACTCCCAAGAGCTATAATAGCTGCAATAATTCTGCAGAAACAAATGAGAGATTTAATTTAACAACTTTCAATGCTAGACTATTCTTGAGGAATAATTACTCTTGTACTTCTGACAAATCTTGGGAGAGTTCCTTTTACAACAAGTGCTTTCGTGAGTGGTGACGATGATACATAGAGAGCTTGACGTAATAGTCGTTACGGTGTCTGAATGTGTGAATTCGCATGTGGCTATTATTGAGGAATTGGTTGATGAGTGATATCCTACGCGTTGCAAAATTAAACATACTATTATATTATATATCATTTTAGTTGAAAGAAAAATAAGAAAAAAAATAGATGTATTCATTTTATTTGAAGTATATATAGTATTGACTCATCTATTATATTCATCATTGAAATGATAAGTTTTTTATTTTAGGCATTTTATGATCATTTATAATGATGAATAAGGGATAAACTTGATATGATGTTTCAAATAAAATAAGTTCAAAATAATACAACTAAAAAAACTGTGCTAGTTGAATACCCAAAGACCACCTACATGCATACATGTTTGGTGCTTTTTTTATTTTTATTTTTTGCCTTTTTTTAACTCTAAGTGGTTTAGAGCTTTCAGAATAGAACCAAACATGCTATAGCATTACAAATCTCATCAAGCTTATGATCTCCATCTTAACCCCCCTTTAGCTCAGCACGAATGATTTAAATAAGAGTTGGGTTTAACTGAAAGACTTACATTTACCGTGGCATCTGTGGTTAGATTTTCTTTGTAAAACTGGGGCTTACAATTTTTCATACATAATTATTTTTTTATTATTTATAATTAAGAATTATCATTAGTTTCGGAAATGCATGCTGTCAATGTTTCTTTTCAATCATAATAATATGGCATTTTTGTTGGGAGTTGAAAGCGAAAATAACCCCCAAAAATGTAAATATGTACCCCTTCGTTTCAATATATGCTATTTTTTTTTAACTTTTTAGGGTTTTAAAATATCTATGCATTTATAATATTTAGATAGTATTATTTTTTTCTTTCATGTATACTCTTAATTTGCATGTGTTGATTAAGTAATCATCTTAAATATATTAATTGTAATTATGAACCCATCATACTTAAACAATGTGCATAACCGGATCAACAAAAAATGGGTAAAAGTGGAGAAAGTAGTATAGTAGATTGAGGGGAATATATAACGATACTTAATTTTAAGAAAGAGAACAAATATAATATTAATAAAAATTTATTGTTTATATATGGATAATTTTATCAATTCATATAATTTTACACAATCATCAAAAAAAATTTCCTTAACATATATATTGTTTGATTTTTGATAAATAAAATGAAACGGAGGGATCGAGAATCACATAGCTCACATTTATTAGTTCAAGCTTTGGTAGGCATGATTAACAAGTATTGGTCCTCCATTTAGGTTTGGGATGAGAGATTTTTCTATGTTATGAGAGTAAGAGGAAATAATTACTATATTTTATTTATTAATTGATACATCAATTATTTTATTAAAAATACAAAGAACGTGAGACACAATAATGGTCTATGCATGCACGAAGATTTAATACTCCTTTCGTTCATAAATAACTGTCTAGATTTAAATATGTATAAGAATTAAGAGAATGATTAATAATGTCTCAATGCTAACAAAAGTTATATGTACTTTATAATACTACACTTAATATTTTCCATAAACAATGTATTTAATAGGAAAGGAAAAATAAGTTAATAAGAGGTATAATTGAAAAAAATTAATAAATTCTGCCTAAAATTTCTAAATAGACAATTATTTATAGAAAAGTAAAATTTTTATATTGGACAGTTATTTATGAATGAAGTGAGTATATCAATTAACAAATAGAACGTAATAAGTTTTTTTTACTCTCAAAGTATTAAGTATTTATCGTTTGGAATACACTACTTTCGAGGAAAAGAAAAAGGAAAATTACAATGATCTCCCTCAAGGTTCAGTTAAATTCGTCCAGACTCCCCTTTATTTATTTAAATGACACTGACTTTCTCAGGATACATTGTTCATTATACAATAAAAGAGAGGCTGGTGTAATGATTTTATAAACTTATGGGAGGTTAGTGTAATAATTTCATAAATTCAGGAAACTCCTGATTAAATTTTATAAATAGAGGAGTGTCAGATTGAATTTTATCAAATATCAGGAAGGTCAGTATAATTCACCAAAAAAAAAATTACTTACTTTTCAAAAACTCTGGTGATGAATTATTAATTATAAAATGTTTTAAGTATAAAACAAATTAATTATGCACACTTGAACGTTTTAGAGATTTTCAAAAGTTAAGGTTTAGTATTCAGAGTATTGTTGGGGAGGACTGTAAATTCGACAATTGGATTCAACTCTACATTGGGACATGATTCGATGAGACGTGTACAAGGGAAGTGTATGCTTAATAAAGCCATGTGTCAGAATAATTATTTGATTCGAGGAGGTGTTTGATATAGGCCATGAGCTAGTGATATATGTTTCTTAAATGATGCCTTGCGATTCTGCTTTCTATGCTCGTTGAAAGTGATTTTGAAGTTGCTATTTAAACGGGTCTCATCAAAACAGTGAGTATTGAGAACTTAGTATATTCCCAAGAAATTAAATGAGGATGACTCAATGTTTTAACGAGGCAATGGTTAATTAATGAGTTCGACAATATGGTTGAAATGGTTAATACATAACAAAAGTTGGGGCTTGATGTTTTTCAAATGAGGGTTTTCTTGAAGGTCCAAAACTTGGCTTTGATTGCGTTCGTCGAAACGTTATTAGTGTAGCTCTAATGTGATTGTGGGATTGAATATTAGTGAACTCAGAAGAATTTGAAGATAGTTGCATTCTGACGAGAACGTAGTGGCAGCGTGAAGCGTCGAAGAGTGCATGAAAGCGAGCCCCCACGATACACGTTTATAATATAAAAGAATGAAATATATAAATATTTGTAGAATATATTTTTTAAATTTTTTTATTTATTTAGTGAAATTTTTTACTTATTAATTAGTTATTTACAATCAATATTCTATTTTGATGTTAAATAATATATTGATATACATATTTTTTTTTATGTTGAATCTAAGAAATATTTAAGAAGAAAATTATTGACTCTTTTATTAAGAGAAAAAAAAGAATATTTATGGACTCAGATCTAATTTTCATCGGCCTAATTAAATTATGGGACCCTAGTGGAATTTATATTTTTTGGGGCACCAGGAAAAAAAAAATTGTCTTTAGGATTAATTGCCATTTTAATAATTGTAGGTAGGAATGTAATTAGGATTTGAAATGTGTTAGTTTGTTTCTTTAGCAACCTTGAGAGCAAGGTTGATTTTAAAGCGAAGAGTATTTGTTATGATATAAAGTAGTATAAACAGGATAGGGTCATTTGTAATAGGAAGTTTTTAGTAAATTGAAGTCATTATTCCTTAGTTGGGATATTACTCATTTCTCCCTTCTAAAGCTTGATTCCAATTCCTTGTCATCAAGGGATCGATAGTTCAAGTTCCTTCTTAGTTTAGGATAATTCTCTCTATTCCCTTACAATTCTGACAAATCCAAAATCTCCTCCATTACATACAATTCTCTGCTTTATGCTTTATTATTGCTCTTATTCGACCATCATGTCGTGGTACACTTATATTGAAAATCTTGTTTCATTTTATAGCAAAGTGATTCTGTCTTCCGAATTTGAGATTTGGAATTAAAAGTGATATCAGTCATGACGTAATTGTAGAACTCACAGTATCAAAAACAATACAACATCGTAAGTTTAATTTGAATATTAGTGAAATTATGAAAAGTATTGAAAAAAAAAATTAAAGGAGAAACAATGTGTTTTTAAACACAGCTATTCGTAACATATAGGTGTCAAGGGAATAGGATGAACAAATCAATCAAACCACAGCCAAGACTCGTTTTCTCAATTTCTCCATGGAGTTTTACCGAACATTGAACGTCGGCCAATATTTAGAAAATTAATTACTTTTCGGCAGATTGACTTTATTACTCAGAAATTTATTGTGTCGCATCATTCTTCATTCTTCATTCTTCTTCAGCAAACAACTAAAACCAATTATTTTGGTATTATAGCAAGATTAGAAAAGTCTCCAAACACCATGCCCTTATTTGTTGACTGGCCCTCTTGACAAGTAAAGCCTAGCTGATTAGACGTACCTAGGGTCAAAATTTAGATCACAATATGGAATTGAGGGGTAACACATCTGGAATCTGGGGTTTAGTTCTTCTAGATTAGATTGGGTAGTGATCGTCGATTCGAAACCACTACTTATCAACGCGTGCCGCAATTATTCCCTTAGAAAAATAATATGTGTACACTATTTGAGTACAATTTATAATATAGACCAAAAATATTTACTAAAAAAAGTAATGACCCCATTTCAATTTCTTATTTTACTGTACCCATCATCTTGTTTATTTACTACCTATATTATAAAAATATTATATAAAACTATTGTACATATATCATTCCTCATTTTTTTTTTTCAAAAATCAACGAAAGGATATTGACAATATATTTCACGTGACTTTTAAACAATTGTATCTAGATATCACAGTTCAACTGCCAATGACTCCGCGGTCTCTGTGCCAGCAAGATACGACCCGCACTGTCAACTCGCATACACGTTGCACACGAATAAGAGTGATGAAGAGTTGCACTTGGGTATATGGCTAGTTAGAACAAATTGGAAAATGCTATGTGAACAACTCCCTAGACAACTAATGCACACGTTATGCCACAGTGGTGCATAAAGACAAAAAAGAGTCTGGGGTTTATCATGGACAAGCATAAAACGGGCACACAATAAACCTTTTTTTGAAAATACAAACCCCTGTCTTTGTCACTCTCAAAGTCACATGCCTCTGTAACTCTCAAAGCCTCACTCTCCAAAGAGAACCCTCAAACCCACATACCATTCTCCATGTACCGTGAGCCACCCACCACTGTGAGGCATGCCTTCGTGGCCACCACCGTGAGCCATACATACCATACTCAACAGAAAAAGGGAAATCCCTCCCAAATCCGTGAGCCATAACCGTCAGGCATCACTATCAAAGGTACAGTCACATGGTCGCACTCTCATGCCATTACGCCCTCGCGCCATCACCGTCTCTCCCTGTGGAGAGCTTCTTGTGGTAGACATGGCACTTGAAGTGCTTGGCCTTCTAATGCTGAACCAAGATCTTCTCGTCGTCGAATTCCCTATCGCAGTAATAGCACCACATCCTCGATGAAATGCTCTTCTTCTTCTTCCTTGATCTCTCCTCTGATTCTGCATATTATATTAGGGTTTCATGCTAGTACTGTACTATCTACCTGGTTCCAATAATTCCAATTCTGGGTTTTGAAAACACTGTCACTTTGTGCAAGAATTTACTTATGCCTGGATTGGATGTGCTCCTCTGTATCTAACACTTTTGTTGAGATTTTCCTTTTTACTTATTTGTTTATTAAATTAGGGTGCCCGATGCGAAACCTGATAGAGAGAGCACAGATATTGAGATATATGGAATGCAAGGGATTCCACCAGATGTCTTGGCTGCTCATTATGGAGAAGAAGGTGATGTTTTGTCTAGTAACTTCTTTCTTTAGCTCCGAAATATTGAATTTGGTTTATTGACTGCTAATACTTGATACAACTTATTAACTATAAACAACCTAAATCATCGTGTTTTGGTATTTTCCCACCCTATCGAATTCTTCTTTATCAAGAAAAATGTTTGATGGCTATTGGTTTTGGTTCCCTTTTATTATCTCGTTTTATGTAAGAATTGTTTTTGTGGGACTTTAGTAAAAAGGTTGGTACACAAGTTAGTAGTGGTGATGAAAATGTTGAATAAGATATCAAATGGTTTAATATTTTTTCTCACTTTTCCGTTTTTTAATTCAGATGATGAAGTTCTATCAAAGGCAGCCAAGGTGGATATACTATCGACCCAGCTTGTAGGTGGAATGATGCTACCTCTGTTGACCACAGGATATCCTCCTTGACCAATCTTACCACCAGTGTATGTTTGTTAACTTTTTTCCCCCCAACTTTAATTTTCCTGTTAGTGTTCATATTGTAACTGGCATATGGTGAAAGTGGTAAATTCTAACATATGTTATTAATTTAAAATTATAATCTGAGTGGCAAGAAATCTACTCATGTATACTTGCCTCCCTGAAATTTGTGATCGTGTGCATTATTTGTGTTCTTCATTGTTGTATGACTAAGGTTGAGTGATTTTAATTGATAATGTGGTTTAGTTATGAAGATAGCACAATAGCCTCTTAGCTAAGTAGTCTAGACTTTGTTCATTTAGCATTTGTCTTTTATTCACATCTAACCAATTTTTTGCTATTTGAATTTCAAAATTGAGTTGCCTTCAATGGATACTTTGTTTCGTATCAATATTAGCGATAATTATCTAATCAACTGTAAGATGATTATGAGATTCTGTAATATAAATAGAAAATGATATAATATGTTAATCATTTTCTTTTAATAGTAAATTAAGATTATATTTCAAATCCAATTTTTAGTTGTTGCAGGATGAACATAAATAATTATGTAAATGACTTACTTTGACAAGGAGCTTCCTTTACTGAAATCAGAGCTTTGGAAGGATATGGGATGACAAGACTTTCAACAGATTTTATTGTGTGATAAATTTCAAGGAGTGAGGATGGGGCATAAGCATGGAAGGGATTGGATAATGGGATATTTAGACATTGTTCATGTAATAATTAGAGATGACTGAGAATATCCTACAATACTCTTACCTTCATTTTGTTGATTGTCACAGACATAGACTATATTTTTGTCCCGATACTTTTAGACTATTTCTAGATTTTTTATCTTATGTAAATTATTTCTAGATATTTTGATAGTTTAGATCATCATTTTGGAAAGGCTTTATTAGGCCTCCATTTGTATGTATATAGATTTGCGAATATAAGTTACATGAGATTTACACTAATTGTACAGCGGATGACCTCCGATTCGGGAATGCATATTTAATTTTGTATAATGCTTTTATATTTACTCCATAATGATGTTATACAGGAAAATTTATCGTGTAAAGGCATATTATGAACAACTTACCTGCATCATAAGAAAATTACTAGCATATTATGAACAACTTATTAGCAAAGTTCCCTACTTAACAGCTATAGTAGTATCTGTATATATTTCATTCCAATTAGTCAAATACATTGGAAATAGTTCCCTAATGCATTACGAGGATAACGGCCCCTGAATTTTTAATTTTGTTGCTTCATGTATCACTAACAAATTGAAATCATTTTCTATGATCAATAGATTTTCTTTCCTTTTTTATTTATAAATCTAATAGATTTTATTACAAAGGAGTGATAATGTAGTTTGAAATGCTTCAACGTATTTTCACATGAGATTACTGTACATTTTGACATGTTTCAAATATGCTTGCACATGGATTTACTGCCCATTCACATGCTTTGAGAAGCTATTGGCTGAGATGCAAGCATGCAGCAAACTTACAAGGTATGAAGCATATTTATAAGCTTAAACGCATGGGGAGGTCATTTTACATGCTATACAATTATGTCAAAATGGCAGTTAAGAATTGCATTTTTACATATAAGTCTTTAAACTTATACATATAAGTTTTGCTTACAGTCTATAAGTTTTCAGCGGGTCAATAAAAAGCTTCCCAAAGAATGTGAGCCTATAGTAAATCCATATGCAAGCGTGTTTAACTAATTTAGAGTGTACTTCAATACCTTTTTAGACAAACTTATAGGCTGTGAGTAAAACTTATATGCATAAGTTTTAAAACTTTATGCAAAAAATGAAATTCTTAACTGCCATTTTAATACAATTATATAGCATGTAAAATGACCTCTTGAGCATGTAAATTTGTTTGAAAAAGTACTAAAGTGCACTCTGACATGGTTAAACATGCTTGCATATGGATTTACTATACACTCATATTCTTGGGGAAGCTCTTTTCTAACCCGCAACAAACTTATAGGCTGGGAGCAAAACTTATATGTAGAAGTCTAAAAATTTATATGAAAAAATGGAATTCTTAGTTGCCAATTTGTTACGGTTGTATAGCGTGTGAAATGACTTCCTTAAGGGTTTGTATCTTTCATAGTTTATGCCCACTATTATAGTAGTTTGAATTCTATGAACCATCTTAAATTGATTTATGTGAACAACAAAAGAAAAAACTTGCAAACCATGGAATCCAAAAGTCATTATAACTCCACGTGCAAGTGTGTTTAATCATGTCAGAGTGCATTTCAGTATCTTTTCAGATAAATTTAAATGTCTAGGAGGTCATTTCATAAAACGCTGGTAAGGTTTATAACTGTGCATCATTGGGATATAAAAGGACTATTTTGGCATATAAGTCTTTATTATTTTATCCTACAAGTTTACTTCATAGCTTATAAGTTTCATGCATCCCAGCCAAGTGCTTCTCAAAGCATGTGAATGAATAGTAAATCCATGTCAGAGTGCACCGATATATCTGTTTAGACAAAGTAACATATCAAAAGGATCATTTCACATATTAGATAGCTATGAAAAAATAGCAATTAAGAATGCCAGTTTTGCATATAAGTCTTTCGATTTTAGCTTATAAGTTTTGGTCAAAGCTTATAAGTTTGCTGCATCTTAGCTAAAAGCTTCTCAAAGCATATGAATGGACAGTAAATCCATGTCAGAGTGCACTAATATACCTATTTAGACAAAGTGACATGTCTAAAGGATCATTTCACATATTATATAGCTGTGAAAAAATGGCAGTTAAGAACGCTAGTTTTGCATATAAGTCTTTCAATTTTAGCTTATAAGTTTTGGTCAAAGCTTATAACTTTACTACATTTCAGCCAAAAGCTTCTCAAAGCATGTGAATGGACAGTAAATCCATGTCAGAGGGCACTGATATACCTATTTAGACAAAGTGACATGTCCAAAGGATCATTTTACATTTTATATAGTTGTGAAAAAATGGCAATTAAGAATGCCAGTTTTGCATTTAAGTTTTTCGATTTTAGCTTATAAGTTTTGGTCAAAGCTTATAAGTTTACTGCATCTCAGCCAAAAGCTTCTCAAAGCATGTGAATGGACAATAAATCCATGTCAGAGTGCACTGATATACCTATTTAGACAAAGTGACATGTCCAAAGGATCATTTTACATATTATATAGCTGTGAAAAAATGGCAGTTAAGAACACTAGTTTTGTATATAAGTCTTTCAATTTTAGCTTATAAGTTTTGGTCAAAGCTTATAAGTTTATTGCATCTTAGCCAAAAGTTTCTCAAAGCATGTGAATGGACAGTAAATCCATGTGCAAGCGTGTTGAAGCATGTCAAAGTGCGTAGTAATCTCATGTGAAAATGTGTTAAAGCTTTTTAATCTGCATTATCACTCCTTTGTAATAAAATCAAAGAAAATCTATTGGTCATAGAATATGATTTCAATTTGTTAGTGATAGGTAGGGCTTTTAAAATTCAGGGACTCTTATCCTTACAATGCATTAGGGAACTATTTCAAAGGTATCTGACAAATTGAAATGACATGTATACAGATTATGCTTTAGCTGTTAAATAAGGAACGCTTGCTTATAAGTTGTTCATAATATGCCTTTACACAACAAATTTTCTTGTATAACATCATCATGAAGTAAATACAAAAGCATTACATAATAAAAAAAAATATAGAAGCATTATACAAAATTACTATAAATCTCATATAACTTATATTTGCAAATCTATATATATACAAATGGAAAGTTAATAAAGCCTTTCCAAAATTATAGTCTAAACTATCAAAAATCTAGAAATAGTATACATAAAATAAAAATCTAGAAATAGTCTAAAACTACAAGGACAAAAATATAGTCTATATTTGTGATAATCAGCAAAATGAGGGTAAGAGTATTGGAGGATATTCTCAGTCATCTCTAACTATTATGTGAACGAGGTCTGAATCTCTCATTATCAAATCCCTTCCATGCTTATGCCCCACCCTTTCTCCTTGAAGGCCATTAGGTTAGGTCTTTCATAGTCCACCATGGCTAGTATGAGAAAAGGATCTTGTTTGTACCAAAGATTCCAAGTCTACAATCCTAAGTATAAAATAAAACAAAATTTTGAAGAATGAGAGGCTAGAAGAACATAGAAAGAACATGTAAAACTATCAAAAAAGTAACAGCAAGAATAAAAAACGAATAGGACCAAATACCTCAATAATCCAAGTTACTTACAATCTACAAAATGAGCATCAAGTAACTTATTAAACTCAATCTCAACATCAAAATGAGAGAATCTACCAAAAAAACTAGGAAGGAAAGCGAACTAACTACAAAAAAAAGCTATAAACAAGTAAAGAATATATATATATATATATATATATATATTCTCTGAATTTACTTAGTTCTAGTGATGTAGGATTCATAGGTTTATCTCATTCTTATGCTAACGAGGCTTTAATTTTGGGGTAGCCCAACCATGGATAGATGATCGAATAGCCTCTTATCAAAGGAACTAATTTTAAACTAGAAAGGATTGGAAATAGTGGCTTTTGTTAAACAGTTGGATTGACTTCTTTGATTGGGGTTCATAAGGAAAAATTCATCCAAAAAATTGAGAAGTGTTTCATTAGACTCAAATATTCCAAAACCAGTCCTAGAGAAGCTATCAAGGGTATTTTCCTTCTCTTCTTGTGATCTTCACAATCATTATTCACTGTACTACTATGAAGCCAAGTCAGTTTTTTGAATTGAATATACTATAAAGTGTTAATGGTCATGTGAGTTCTCTTCTCTAAGTCCAAGACAACAGCATAATATAACCTATCAATCACACGGCACAATCAATGGGAACCAATCACATAACTAGAAATTAGAAAACAAGCAAAAGTAATAACTCAAGAGTTTATATATATATATATATATATAAGTAAGATAGATAGAGAGAAATATTACATATCAACCATAGAAGCTATGTCCTATGGATTATCAACAACATGCTCGTTCAATGCATTTCTTAACCTGAAAATTTTGTAGACAAAGAAGATAACAAGAATAATAGAATGTCCTAATAGGAATAGCACAAATCAACTGAGGGCGAAAATATAGTTAAATTACATCAAAACAAACTGAACTGCCTATACCCATACACAAACAACAATTGAAAAATTAGGCCTAATCAACAAAATTAGTAGGCAACAATTGACACCTAGCTGCACTAAAACCCCAATTCCTCCAACCAATATAACTATAAAAACATATTAATTGACAGCTAACTACAAAAGCATATTTTTGTTAAACAAAAAAGCATCAAAGAATGATCGTTCTACCATAATAATCCAATCCAATGTAACCCCTCTTGGACTTGTATTCCAAACCCAGCATCCTACTACAACAGGACAAAAAATGCCTCAAGGAACCAAACATGTGGAAACTGACCAAGTTGTGGTTCAAGAACGCCCTCAAGATATCATCACGAACCGGAAAGGTCCTATAGATTTTCGAAGAACGAAAAGGGCTATGCAAGAAGAACCCAAGCTTGACGAAGGTAGGGAGTATCATGAGGTGGTAATCATGAACCGAAACATAATCCTTGTTTGGGTTTATAACCTCGGTGACCTTGTCAGCGAAGATCTTGTTGGTGAGAATGTAGGCCTGCCACTGGGAGCAGTCAAAATGAGCATCGTGGCCTAGGGATATGGGGAGCATGTAATGGAACAAAGGTCATGGTTCTCGAGCATGTGAGTTGCCATTGGAGTGAGAGGAGAAAGAAAAGGGATTAGGAATTTGACATGGGAGATGATTTCAGTTTTCCCTCTTATGTGAGCATATTTTCATCTCAAAGAGTTCATATTGTGAGCTCAGTTTTTTAATGTCCACCCTCCATGCCCATTCTCTCTTTTGTCTTCTTCTGCCACCTTGGCATAAGTGTGCACAAGTTAGGTATCTCAGTTGTGCACGTAACAGCTCTCTTAGAAATTTCTATATATTTTTGAACTGTTATTGTCGTAAGAGAGTTCTTTTAGTCTAATAATATATGTACTAGCAGTAACCACATTAGCAGTTGATTATAAAAAAAAAAAAAAACCATATTAACTTTATAAGTTTTACCTATAATTTTTTTTATAACTAAAAGTTTACATAGATTTGACACTGATCATAATAAGTTGTTCCTATTTTATTACTTACTTATTATCATAATTAGGAGGCAAATGTATAGAAGTAAAAAATAATAATAAATTAGGGTAATAAAATATTTGTACTCCAAAAACTTCGAAGAATTTATATTTGCTTGTTATTTTTTTTGTCACTCTTTTGAGATATTTTAAGTGTGAAATTAGTTATAGTTAACATATTATTATCTCTGTTCATTTATTATTGACCTTTTCTGAGAAAATAATCTCAAATTATATGTCATTTAAGAATTGATAATTTAGTTAAATTAATCTATATTTATTTTATATTTGAATCTATTTAATAATATTCTTATTTCTTATAAGAAAAAAACTTAAGACACTTATAATTGACGAGAAGACAAGGTTTTATCTCTCTTGAAAAGTAACTTGTTTCAAAGTTAAGATGGGTAGTTTTGATGAAAAATAATTTAATTTAAGAAAACATTTTTCTTGTTAAAAAAATTAAACAAACTGCACCTGTGATATCATTAATGTGCATTATTTGCAAACTACGCGTTTGTCCTTGGTCATGGTCAATGTTGCATAGGTTACCTGAGCAGGTAATTAACGAATAGGGACGGTAGGGTAGCTGAGTGCTTAGGCTCCTTCGTACTCCTTGGGCAGCTATGGTGTTGGTCTTAATGCTAAGGAAAGGAACTTGTAAGGACTCTGATACTTAAGTTATTAAAGGCTTATTAAGGTTCTATTTTTTGGTATTCGGTTAGGGTAGCATATATACCTTTTTAGGAAATCATTCTTTCCTATTTATACCTTTTAGGTTGTACAATATATGGGTATTTTTGGCCATGAATTGTCATTGTTCTAGAAGATCCTATCTTTTTTGTACTAGAGTTGATAACCATTAGGGTGCGTTAGCACTTTTCTTGAAGGTTCTATGGTAACCTTGGAATTATGTGCTCATTTTGAGTTGAAGGGTTATGCACGTCATAATCCTTGTCTTGAGTTGCTGCCGACTCGAGGTTGAGTCTTGGTTCCGGCTTTTGACTTAGGTGATGGGAGATTCTCTATGACAAGTGCCCCTAACTCGGTGTTCCACTGCGTCTGTGGGGTGCTGAGTTAAAAGTATTTATTGTCCTTCTTAATTGACTTATGGTTGTGTCTTCTATTTTTCTTGAAAAACCACCCTTATTCCTTGGTCTACTTTTTAAGATAGTTCTTCAAATGTGTCATCATATCGTCTGATGGAACACTACTTCGATCACTGGGACGATGCCTCGCATCACCTTCTCACCAGTCCCTAGGCGTTCGTGCATTTTCCCATGGTCATGAATGTTCACTTTTGCCCATGTGGGCATGCGAGAAGTTGTTTCTACCCCTAGTGACTTTTGGTTTCCCGCTTTTTCTCCTCTATAAAAGCTTCCTCACCCACTTTTTCATACCTTCCATACTCTTGTCTTCTCTTCTCCTAGGTCTCTCTCGATTCTTCTTCATTTGGAGAAGTTGAGGGTATTTCTAATAATCTTCTTCACTCTTGCTCTCATTTTTCATCATATAGGAATTGATCCTCTTCATTCCTAGTTTCGCTTCTACAATTTCATGAAGATTTTCCTACTATCCCCATGATTCTAAGGTCAGTTCTACTCCTTTTCTCTTGGCATTTTTTGCTTAATTTCTTCTTTTTATTCCCTTCGTCTTTGCTTCCTTTTTCCATGCCGATGGACATTTTCATCTTATAATGTTGCCGCGCTCTTGGCTTATATTAGAAGGGCTCTACTCCTCTAAATGATGGGAACACCTTAGGAAACGTTGTTTATCTCCTAGTGTTTGTAGGTATTTTTCTTGTTTCTGGGTTTTTCTTTTGAACTTTTGTCTTAGAAATTCTTGGTGGTGATTCCTTGTTGACCATGGATGCCCAAGACAAAGAACTCATGATCTCAAAGTTTGTAGATCCGGCATTAATGGAATATTGGTCTTTGGAGGTAGTGGGGACCCATTTCGAGATCACCGAGCATTTATCACCACTCTGTGAAGATCATCCCCCTTTCTCCACTCCCGAGTTTGTGAGGGAGTATGAGTTCGTGATTCCCACTGAGGACGGTTATGTCTGTGACCATCACACCCACGGGGACCCTCACTTCCTATCTATGTATGACACTTTCTTTTCTCGGATGAAGATCAAACTCCTTTTTACCAAATTTGAGGTGCGGATTCTATGCAACATAAACATGGCCCCTTCTCAACTCAACTCTAACAGTTGGGCCATTATCCAGAGTTTTAAGCTGGTTTGCCAGTTTGTGGGCATCCCTATTTCTATTTGTGATTTTTTTTTATATGTTTTTCCTTACTTTCCTCCAAGGAAAGGAGAAGAAACTGAGGTGGATATCCTTAAAGGTGATGAGGGTTGAAAAGTCTTTGAGTTCAATGAGGAGTCGTATCACGACTTTAAGCCCTACTTCTTTAGCATCGAGGCTACTCCATGCTCATGTCCTTCTTCTTCAATGATGAGAGGAATCCCAACTTCCCCTTATATTACCAAAAAGCATCCTCCTTTCTTCGTATCAAAGCTTGAAACTTGACCGATGACAAATCCAGATTAATTGAGTTCTTTATGGATACTTGGGGGAGGTATCCTATTTTTCTCAAAATCATGCAAGTGATTGACTTGCCTCGCTGAGATGTGATAGCTTTCATAGGTTGTATTTTGTCTTAATTTTCCTCGTTTATTTCTACTTATTCTGGCTCTGTTTGAGCATATTAACTCATTTCTTGTTGTCTTCCTGTCACAACGATGGCTTCCAAGAAGAACATGAAGCTACTCCATTTTTTATTAAGCCCGATACCATGGCACTTTCCCTTGAGATAGTTTTGGACTTAGAGAAGTCCTCCACTGAAGTCGGTGGTGCTTCTAAGAAGAAATATAAAGATGCTGAAGTTATTCCTCCCCCTACTTTGGAGCTTACCACGGGATTACCCTCTCCTTCCTCTGAAGTGGCCGATCTCCAAGGGTAGAGCTCCCAGGAGATAGACTTCCCAAAGATAATCTTCTTAGCTCCCAACTTCCCCTTCACTTAATTCGTAGATGGGGTAATTTTTAATACCCTTTTCCATCGTCATGTGATGGCAAAGATTGTCCCCTATATCTTCAATTAGATGGAGAATAGTCTAATAAAGATGGGGGCATGCTTTGCATTTTGGAAAATTGGGAGGCGATTCTAGAAGCATCATGTAAGGAGAAGGACACTTAAATCGAGGGCTAAAGAAGAGGTTAGTGGAGTTAGAGAAGGTGGGAGAAGAGCTTGCCCTTGCTAAAGGGTGTTTGATGGATTTGGAGAGAGCATTTTCTATCAGATCTTGAGCAGAGGGTCTCCGACCTTGGGGCTATGAAAGTCGTGATTGAGGAAGCAAAGGTAGATTCAAAGGAAGAAAAGGCCAAGATCATAACGGCCTGGAAGGAGGGTTCTTAGGAGCTCTATGGCAGTGTGATAGCTTGAGTTCAGGTCTTGGTTAGTGACAAGGTGGATCTTTCTCAAGATGGGAATATTCCACACCGTTGTCAATAGAAAGATCGTTGATCTTCCCAAGGATGACTACGGCCTCCCTGACCTCTATTTTGTTTATACCTTTTTGCCTTTTGTATAGTGCCCTTGAAGGCTCCTTCTTGTAATTTTAATATTATTAATTGAAATCTTTTCTTTTCGCTTTCCTGTTACCTTACTAGGTTTTACTTTCTTACTGAATTTTTGCAAGTGTAGGGAGCTCAATTTTTCTTGCCTTTGAGCTCCCCTTGATTTGAACTTGGATCAGACCTTGGGCTCAATATCCTTTGAGCTCTCTTGAAAATTTGCAAGTGTGGGGAGCCCAACATTGGTTGCCTTTGAGCACCCCTTAATTTGAACTCGGATGGGAGCTTGGGCTCAATAATGCCCTTTGAGCTCCTTTAAAAATTTGCAAGTGTAAGGAGCTCGGCATTGCTTACCTTTGAGATCCCCTTAATTTGAACTCTGATGGGAGCTTGGGCTCAATGGCCTTTAAACTGCCTTAAAAATTGAGTACAAGTTTAGTTTGGTCTTGAAATTGTATGCGTGATTAACTTTAGTTCCTAAAATTAAGAAAATATCACTTTAGTCCCTAAAATTCAAAAAGTGATTCAAATTAGTCCTTTTACTACTGTTCCTATCTTGAATCACTAAAAAGACTAAGTTGAATAACTTTTTGAAATTTCAGGGACTAAAGTAAACCTTTATACTCCTTAAAAATTTGTACGGAGCTTGGCGTCGTTTGCTTTTGAACCCCTTTTAGTCTGAAATCCGATAAGAGCTTAGGCTCAATGTATTTGAGCTCCCTTAGAAATTTGCAAATGTAGGAAGCTAGGCATCACTTGCCTTTGAGCTTCCTTTAATTTGAACTCGAATGGGAGCTCGGGCTCAATGCTATTTGAGCTCCCTTGAAAATTTATAAGTATAGGGAGCTCGACTTTGCTTGCTTTTGAGCTCCTCTTAATTTGAACTTGGATGGGAGCTTGGGCTTAATGCCCTTTGAGCTCCCTCGAAAATTTGTAAGCATGGGGAACTTAGCGTTGCTTATCTTTGAGTTCCCTTAGTTGGAACTCAGATTGGAGTTCAGGCTTAATGCCCTTTAAGCTCCCTTAGAAATTTGCAAGTGTAGGGAGCTCGGCATCGCTTGCCTTTGAACTTGGATGGGAGTTTAGGCTCAATGCCTCTTGAGTTCTCTTAAAAATTTGCAAGTGTAGGGAACTCGATCGGCATCGTCGGTCTTTGAGCTCCTCTTAATTTGAACTCAGATGAGAGCTCAGGGTCAATGCCTTTTGAGCTCCCTTAAAAATTTGCATATTGGACTTACATTAGTGAGAGGCTTTTTGATAAACTTGCTTTCATTCATTGAGACATAGATAAAAAAACTAGGGCTTTGTGCTCCTCTCGAACTACATAACCAGGCCTCGTTAAAACCTCATTGGTAAAAAACCCTTCGAGAAAAAAAAACCTAAGGTAGGAAAAACAGTACCTACTGACTGTGGTTTTGTAAGTTAAATTACACTTGAAATTTTCAAATTTTGTTTTATTCCATGTCCTCGGAATTTTGTTTCTATTCAGAGTGGTGAGCTTATAAGCTCTTTTGCCTAACACTTTTACAACCCTATAATTAAGGTCCCTTCGAATTTAGGGTAATTTCCCTTTTCTGGGAGCTGGTGGTCCGATGTTTGAAATTTTTAGCACAAGGTCCCTGGGTAAGAAAGATCGGGGGACAACCTTCTAGTTGTATTGATGGGCTATGTTTATTTTCAACTCAACATCCCAAACATATATAGGGTAGAAAGTTCTAAATTTGTGCTAGAAAGTTGTAAACTCATGCAAAAAAGTTATAATAATTTATTTTTTAAGAAAAACATTTCAAATTTAAATTAATTAATTAATTTTAATTTTAATTTGTTTTGAATTTAATTTTAAATTTTTATTTTTACAAAATAGTTTAAAATTGTAAATTTTTAAATTTTTTATTTTTTATTATTTTAATTTTTAAAATTACAAAATAAAAATATTTTTATAAATTTTAAAATTTTAATTTTATAAAATTTATATAAAATCAAATTGTTAAAATGATATAACTTAGAGCTAAAAGTTGTAAATAGTTGCCAAAAAAAAATTGTAAATTAAGAAAGTTGCAAACTAGTGCTAGAAAGTTGAGTCAATAATTATTTAAGTCTGAACCAATCCTTCAAATTCATTAAACCAACGTCCATAATTGAGGCTATTTGTGTCATCAACAACCAAAACACCATTCGAAAAAAATATTGCTGTGCCTCATTAAGAAAACATGCACAACAAAAACAAGAACATTTACAGCTGATTTAGCACCAGTTTAAAACATTTTTGGCATCAATTTAAAACTATTTTAGTATTAATTTCAAACTAACATCACTATCCCTTGTTATGAAAGCATTCCCGTCAGAATAAAAAAAACAAACAAACAACAAGTGAAGCAACAATGACAATGGAGGAGATCTGATAGGGAACTTTTCCTCCTCATGGTGTGTTCAGTTGAGGGTAAAAATAGAGAAAAAATTTTCATAAATGACTTCATATATAATTTTATACATAAAATTTATTTATAAAAATTTACATTATATTTTTATTCTCTAACTAAATATACTATTAGAAGGAAGGGGATCTCCTTCGACTAAAACTAAGATAAAAATTACACTAATTAAATCTAGCAATTTTTCTTCCCTGTATTCATCAATTATGATTACATTTATAATAATAAAAAATATTTTAAAATTTTCTCAAATTATAACACCTCACCTTAAATTCTAGAAAATTCTTACTTTTATTCTTCCTTATCCTAACACGATCATTCATCAACTTGTTCTTTTCTCCTGCGTAAATGATAGAAAAAGATACAAATATCATTATTCTAAAACTTTTTTTCATATTAATAGTGGCATCGAAATTAATCTAATAATATAAAATATAAACTTTTTGAAATATCTGATGAGCTTTTAAATACAACATCCCTTTCATGTAATAAAATCTGTCGCTTCGTTTTCGTTGCCCAAATCTGTGAAAGGTTTATGTTGGATCAATTCATTTGTCTATCTTCTGGACTGGTATCTGTGGACTGGCGGGACCCAATTATTGTACTCAATGAGGGACGTCAGTTGGCCAGTTGGAAAGTAGGGGTGAAAGTAGGCTGCGATATTCTAGATTTTCGATTAAAATTTAAATAGTCTGTTTTTATGATTGAATTGATGATTTACCGGGTCAAGAGATTAAATTATTGGATTATCAATTTAATCAGTGAATTATAAATTGAATTGAATATAATTAAATTAATATATAAAAATATAATTTAATATAATAAAATATATATTATGTATTAAAAAAGATAAAATATAACATAAAATATTGGCTAACCTAGTGATAAAAAATAGCACCCTTCTTCCCCTTCTGGAGAAGGGGTTGAAATCTCACATTTGATATTCTTGAAGACATTGAGTTGACTCTCGATTCACCTAGTTTTCAGGTCAAACGGGTAGGTTTGGTTTAATTTTTAATACTATAATCTACCCATATTTATGAAAAGTAATCAGAGGTTAGACCTATTACTTAATATATATTTTTTTAAATGACCTTAATAAGTTCTTTTTGAAAGCCTAGTTTTATTCGGAAGCTTATTTAAAGGCATGCTTGAATATAAATTTAAAAAAAAAATCAAAACATCTATTTTCAAAAAAATTAAAATACTTCTAAATATATCAAAAAATATATTTTTAAATAGGTTAAAAGGTTTGTTAAGTAAATTAAAATATTTTTATTATTATTAAGTTTTAATAATAATAATAATAATAATAATATATGTAAATTAGTCCGTTGAACCTAATAGGTTTTTCTAATTCCCTAGAATTCAACATATTTAACTAAAAAGACTTTTAAGAAATCTTAACCTAACCTATTTATGGTTGGCTAGATTAAAATAGGTTGAATAAAAGCAAGACTAGAGATGCTTATTGAATCAGCCGCCCTACTACCGCCCCTATTGACAAGTGAAACGAGAATGGCAAATCATTTCCTAATAAACCATACAAATCAATGAAGATAAGCTAAGCCTTTCAAGTTTCAATTATCCCTTTTTTTTCTTTCAACCAGCGAATTGACGTATATGCTATTTATTATCATTTTTATTTTTCAAAATAAAAAATTATATTTATATGGTGGAAAATTAATAGATGTTTAATGGTGATTATAATTAGAAAATGTGTAAAATACTGTATTTAATTTCAATTAAATAGTTATAAATTTTGTTATTTTTTATCATAGAATCACATTTAGCTATCGTATATTATTCAGATAATTAATAAAATTAATTTGGAATTTTCATTTCCTTAAATTTTTAATAGATAATTAATGATAGTAATTTAAAATGATTTCAAATTAGATGCTAAACTACATAATATCTTTTAAAATAAAAGATAAATCAGGAAAAAATCAATAATTTAATTTTCATTCTCAATTGAGAATTTTAAGAAATTAATGTTATTTATACATCCAAACTCATATACTTATTAAATAAAAAAAACTTTTACGCTTATTTTTCTGTAAAATAATCAAATTTCCCTGACTTCTTATCATTTCCCCTTTCTTACTTTTTCCTAAAAAAGTAGGTGGAAGAGAGTGTTCAAATTTGATATTTAAAAAGTAAAACTACTATTACCTTTATAAAAGAATTACTTTCATATCGAAATAAATACTTTTTATCCGCTAAAAGTTTAGATTGAATAAAAAACTTGCTCTAACTATGGGATAGAAAAAATTAATTAGCCATAACTATAAAATATTTATAGAGATATTTATGAATTATTTATTAAAGAAATTAAGTGTATTTTACTCAAAATTAAATAATTCTTACTCCAGCATAGTTATTTCAGAATTCACTTCACAAGATATTCAAATCAATCTGACATCATGAATTATTAGCAGTCAAAAGTATATTGATAGGATTTTATTTCTATATACTGGTATTCTTATATATTTAATTGTTGTGACTTAATTATTATTGATCTTATAAATATTCTAGATTCATCCAAAAAAAATTATTGATTTTATAGATTTTACAAATGTGATTTAGTGAGACACTTAATTCATTTTTAATCATAAATAATTAAAATGTATCAATGTCCTTAAAGTTTATAGAAATAGCGAAAAAATCCCTTGTTAGTAGCATGACTACTTTTCAAATTTGTTGCTTGCAAAACAAAAACACACAAAGAATCATAGCCAAATGCATATTACCAGTACAACACCAATTGGTTCAGACATCAGGTTACATCGGATAAAAATTAATTAAACCTTATTATAATCGGTACGGATATTGGGTTTCATAAATTTTAACCCAATGACTCGATGGACCCGATAATATATATTATAATATATAATATTTTCTTTTATATATAATATATTTAGTAAATAAATCATACTTTAGTTTATGTCTATTGATATTATTAAGCCATATATTATAAAAAATTAATAAAACTTAAGAAATTTATAGTTTGTGATTATTTTCTAAAAAAATTAAAGTTTTGTGATTTTTTTCATTTTTATTGAATTAAATATAAAATAATAATAATAATAATAATAATAATTAGGTAATTCGATTACCCAAATCAAACCAATCTGATTTTAACTAGTTCAGTTTGGTTCGAGTTTAATTAAAAAAAACTATGAGTCTGAACCAAATTTATGTTTCGGATTTATTTTTCCCCTAAACCCGAACCAACCCAACCCAACTCGATATTGTTATTGCGAGAGTGGGCTGTGATATCAAAGGAATTTAATATGAAATGCGAAGGGTTCAAGTTCTCTAATCGAGTTGCCATTTTAAAGGACTGTGTTATTTATCCATATCAAAGCAATGTCTAGAGGGGAAAAAAACCGTGTTATTAAAAAGTTTTGGTCTGATCTTGAAAAGGATATATATGGACTGGTTAAATCTTTTTTGAATTGGGTCAGTTCCTGAGGAGATCAATACAACATGGGTCACATTGATTCGTAATATTGAATATGCAATTGAGATCAGGGATTTCTGCCCGATGTTTATATAAAATCATTGCAAAAGTTCTTACAGATTGGCTGAGACTTGTCATGCCTGGATTAGTTGGTGAATCACAGTATGCTTTTATTGGTTATAGACATATTCTTGATGGTGCTTTAATAGCAAATGAGGTGGTATGATAGTTAATTAAGAAAGACAAAAAAGAAAGTAGTTTTATTGAAACTTGATTTTCAGAAGGCCTATGACACTGTCAGGTGGAGTTTTTTGGACAAATCATAAAAAAAAAGGGGCTTTGGTGAGAATTGGAGGCATTGGATTATGCAGTGTGTCACTAAGGCATTTATGTTTGTATTGATTCATGGCTCTCTGTCCATTCCTTTCCATCTTCAAAGAGGACTTAGACAAGGTGATCCAATATCTCTCTTTTTATTCCTTATTATGGTTGAATCTTTTAGTAGAATGGCTCAAAGGGAGATTGATCTTGATCTCATTGGAGGTATTTTTATTCCATATTACTTGGTGCTTGCCAAATGATTCGGTTTTATTCTTTGATTCATGGCTCGGTACCCCTTTCTGAGGCTTTGAAAAAAAGCTATGGGTCTCACTTCTATACATTGTTTGCTAGTCTATTTGGTGGATTCACGATCGTATGGTATTTGAAAACTTTAAGCTGAATTGGGAGCTAGAAATCAGGGACATGTTGTGTAGATTGGTTTTTTGGGCACAAGTTTGGTGTGATAAGTTACCTGTATGCCCATATTTTTTCACTTCCAACATCGAGCAGGTGCGCTGTTGGAAAGGGTGACATTGATATCCGTTTATTTTGTTCGCAAAGATGATTTTGTTTTCTTCCACCATCTTAACTGGATTGCAAAAACTAGGTATATGATTACTTACATGGCTATATTCTTAGCGTAGCACTATTCAAGGAGTTATTGCTTATCTGCTAGATGTTGATTAAATTCTCCATGAGATGGCTAGTGCATATCCCATTATGGCTGTGCTGTTCGTATATTATACACTTTGTGGTTCCTTAGGTTCTGTTTTATATTCTTTTCTTGTTTGTGTTAGCTTGTGATTCTGATATAGACTTCTAGCACAAGGTGTAACTGTTCTTTATGTATACTTCATCCATTGTTCCCCTCCTCCATGGGATGGTTGAGTTTTTGTCATTTACCAAAAAAACATATCAAAGCAATTTCTAAGGGGAAAAGAAAAAGAACCGTGCTTTTTGAAGCATTTGAATATTGGCTAATGATTGCAACATTTGACTATTTTGCCTCACGCCCTACTGGCTAAATATGGATGGAATGTAATACAAACAAAATGATCATATTTTCGAATAGATTTTATGATGGTTATTGCTGTGACTACCAGGCTGTGCGCGAAACATTAACTGACAATTTAGGCTGCCTAAATGAGTACTTATTTTCGTCCATGATTGCTCTTTGATTTCGGTGTTCCGGCCAAAGAGAAGCATGTATTACAAAGAGAGGGAGAGGGGATTGAGGGAAGAGTTTTGGTCTAGGGAGTAAGGAGGTTAATGTTATCCATCTTAATATTTCCCATTTTATCAAAAAGTTACTGCTATCTATCTTTATCATATGCAGATTTTGCTGAATGGACTTGGGAGGAGTTCAAAAGACACAGACTAGGCGCTGCCCAAAATTGCTCTGCCACCCTTAAGGGCAACCACAAGCTTACCGATGCTGTTTTTCCTCAGACGGTATGCCAGCAACAGCTACCATATATTACTGCTTATAATGATCATTCTATGTTTCTTAACTTCTACTTAACTTCATTAATTCACCCAGCGAATTAAACAGGCACTTAAACTTTAAATGTCCAAATATTCAACATCTGGTCCGCGCCTGTATTCTATTCACTATCAACTCTCTTTCATAATACACAAATGTTTGTTTTAGCTTAACACAACGAAGACGGTGTGGTAATTAGTTCAAACAAACACCAAGTAGTTCCCGGTGTATTCTATGGTGAGTTTGTAAAAACAAGGAAAAAAACAAAAATCACCATGAGTTTGTTAGTTAATTCTTATCCTAACGTTGGTAATTCACGTTGAGAATATTGCTAACTAACTTTGAGGTTGGAAACCACTCTAGATTGCAAGATTACCAACTAGTTACCAACCTCAAAGCCACACCAACGTTTTCAACGTGAGGCACCAATGTTATGACTTAGGATAAAAGTTGCCAACCAACTCACAGTGAGTAGGTTTTTGACAAACTCACTGTAGAATTCCCCTTAATTTCCAACATCATTTCAATTGCTCCACGCGGAATTTTGGAACTTTGGACACAGTAAATGAGGACTTCAACAGAGCCTTCAATGTGATCTCCCTATAGCTTTGATAAAACTTGCTGTATGTGGAAGCTTATATGTTTCTTTGGCCTTGTGTGCAGAAAGACTGGAGAAAAGAAGGTATTGTCGGCCCAGTTAAAGACCAAGGCTCCTGCGGTTCTTGCTGGGAATTCAGGTTCTTTTGACTCTTAAAAAGAGACAATTTTAGCTAGACACTGTCCACAATATAATTAGTATTTAACATGTGTAAAATGTATTTTTAATAAAATATTTTCTAACCAAAAAATTTTGTCATAGACCGGTTGCCTAACTTACATGACAAGATATGATGGGAACACGTCAAATTTTTTAACCACCCATGATTTCCATACAATCACTCAATTTGTCACATGTGTGCCAACTGTATCTACTCCCTCATTCCATATAATGCAGAGACGTTAACTTTTCAATGTGTCAAAATTGCATGATTTTCGAGAATAACTATTAGTATGGAATTGAGGGAGTATCACGTTTTCACACAAGTATTTCTTGGGCTGCCTATCAGTGCTCTTTTAAAGATAGGTGGAATTCTCTTGATTGGTTCCAAGGACTTTAAACATGTCAAACAGTGATTTGCATGCTTAAGAAAGACAATGCCGAATCAATATCACTGCCCTTAAAAACTGTTTGGAACAAATAAGGCTCTCTAACTCATCATGCTTCTAACCATGATATCTGCATCGGCAGCACAACTGGAGCTTTAGAAGCAGCCTACGCACAGGCATTTGGAAAGAATATCTCTCTTTCTGAGCAGCAGCTGGTGGATTGTGCTGGTCGTTTCAATAACTTCGGTTGTCATGGTGGGTTGCCATCCCAACCCTTTGAATATATTAAATACAATGGTGGACTTGACACTGAGGAAGCATATCCCTACACCGGAGAGGATGGCATCTGCAAATTCAAAGCTGAAAATGTTGCTGTTCAAGTTCTTGACTCTGTTAATATGACCTTGGTAATTAAACGCACTGACTTCTTTTGATTTCCCTTGTAGTTGTGGTTTTCTTCATTGTGTGTATGAAGGTTACATGGGGTTTTTCAAAAATTTTACAGGGTGCTGAGAATGAATTAAAACATGCAGTTGCATTTGTTCGGCCAGTTAGTGTGGTGTTTGAGGTGGTGACTGGTTTCCGATTCTATAAGGAAGGCGTTTACGCTAGTGACACTTGCGGTAGCACCCCCCAGGTGACTGAGCCCTTCTACAAGGAAAACAAATTACATTGTCTTTGCTATTCAAGTGTATAATTCATTTTTCTTTAAATGTTTAGATAGAAATTTGGGCTTTGATGACAATTTATAATGAATTATGGTTATGTTTCTTTTGTCAATGCATGCTTGCAACTCTTTGTATCACAATATTTTAATTGATTTGTTGTGTTAGAAATCCAACTTACATGTATTTCCATGTCCATTATAGTAATTCAAGACACTTGTCACATATTAACAAAATCTGAATTTGCCTGCAGGATGTGATCTATGCTGTTCTTGCTGTTGGCTATGGAGTTGAAGATGGTGTCCCGTATTGGCTCATTAAAAATTCATGGGGAGATTATTCTTGGGGTGACAATGGCTACTTCAAGATGGAACTTGGGAAGAATATGTGCGGAAAGTATCCATTGGAGCTCAGCTCTTAATTCAAGATCAAACCCTTGCATACCCTGCACCCTACATGCACCAAAGTTAACAACATGACCTCAATCAGTAGTTCTCCTCTGTGATTGTTGATTTGAAAAGGGTATTAAAAGCCCTTAGTAGATAGTAAAATACTAAAATGGATGAGCCATTTATTACTTTAACCCGTTTGGATTCTGTTTTCATCTTCTTTTTCCAATCTATTTTTCATATCTTTCAAGATTTTATGAATAAAATAGTGAAAACAAGAAATGAAAACTAAAATAGAATTTTTTAGATTTAGAATTTTTTAAATTTTACTGTGTCCTTGATAAAATCCTAAAAAAAAAAACAAAGAAAAAGCTGAAGATAATACTAAAAGTAGAAAACATTTTTTGAAATCAAATGTACCTAAAATTTGAATTCTTTGGTCCACTGGTGACACGTTTCAAAAGTTGAAATCCTGTGTTTATAAAGCAAAGATGAATCAAATTGAAGCACTGATTCTGCATTTTCTTTTTTATTTTTTTTTTATTTCAGGTATTGCCACTTGTGCTTCTTATCCCATTGTGGCCTAACTAGTACGAGATGTGTTAGGTTACCATAGTAACTTCCATCTCGTATGTCATGGATTCAGAGCATTGCTACCATTAAAGATGAAGTGTTATTGTATGATGATGATGATGGCTCCTACTTGATGTATGAAACATGTTTGATTTTTTATGCTCTTTATATGGTTGCTGTAAGTGTAAACCACATAAGAAATTATAGTGTAAATTGTATGGAAGACATGACAAACATATAAATTGTTAGTCAATTTAATTATTTGTGCTGCGCGGTTCCGTTAGCAATGAAGTGATAGCATGCCGGTACAGCGTCGCAATATCTAACATCCACAAGGACCTTAATCAAACTGACGTCACAAATGGGATATGAAAGGTACAAAATTTTATTTTCATAGAAAAGTAGAAAAAAGAAAAATAAGCGGAAAAAAAAGTTGAGAAAAAAGCCTTCAAATTGATCAATATAGTAAGACCATATTTAGTAGCGTATATACTTGAGTAGCAAGAAAACTTGATCGTCTAACATCTTTACTATATTCATCCTAAAACAACTATCCTGATATGCAACTTGATAATAATTTTTAAATATTTATTTTACTTTTATGAAAATAGAAAGTAAAAATAAGAAACATTAGAAATATTTATTTTACTTTCATGAAAATAGAATCGAACATGATTATGATAGGATCTAGTCAAGAAGATCATAAAAGCACCTTAAGAGTTTTGGGGAGTTAAGAGTAACTTTTTATTCATGTGCTTTCATGTAATTCTTGGCACCGTCATCTATGAAGTCAAATGCGAAGGTTGGCCATGGTCGTCCACGGAGGAAGACCTATAAGTGAGGAAGAAGTTGAGGTTTAGCTGTTATTGGCATTGGTTTTTCGGCTGTTTCATTTTTTGCCCAACTCTCTCTTGACAATCATTCATTTTATTGAATTCCCCTGTCTTCTTTGTTAGAGCATTTGAGGTCTACCGTTTTTGGAGTTATTTTTGCATTTGAATTAGAAGTTTCAAAATCAAATTTTGAAACACATCCCTTGGAAGACAATTCCAGTTCTCATTGTCCAGCAGCATTTGTTTGTGCTCCTGAACCATTTGTCTTTTCTTTTGTCTATGAAGTTTGAGATTGGTGGCCTGAATCTTATGTGGTACCCATTGGAGAGAGTAAACGTGGAATAGTTTAGTTTGGGATTTATGGAATTGGTATGATGAATGGAGTGTGCCTATGGTGCTGGTTTCCCAATACCTTGCTCAATGTGGAGACATTTGTTCAGTACTATGTGGCTTACCTTTCTGCAATTCATATTTTCACTACCAATAGTTTGAGGTATACAATGCCATCAATGCTATGAAATATCTATCTATCTGTAACTATGGAGGTTCCACAAAAAAGGGAACTTTTCGTGCTTCCAAAATGAAAGTTCTAGATGTCTAGCATGGTGAACAGATTTCGAGTATACTGGATCTGGGGCGACGACGTGGTTGAAAATCAACGTTTGAGGAGGGGTGCAAGGAAGAGCCCAAACAACCATGCCATTCTCTGGATGATCGTGGATCTAAGGAATAACAACAATTGGATCGATGACATTGCATTTGGGGTGGTGGTCACTGCACTTGGAAAAGAAGCTTTCTTCGTCTATTGAGAAGTTTAGACATACAGATTTTAAACACAAAGCAAATGTTTAATGAGGAGTCAATAATCTGATAGGTGATAATCATCAACCAAGCATTCAAATATCTTAGTCAACTAATATAGATGTCACATGCCAATTGATACACGTCAGTGCTGAACAATTCCATTGGCAAAGCCCGCGACACCAAAGAACACACCTCCAAACTAAACATAAATGTAATTGCAAATGGGTGTTCAATTGGGATACTCACTCCATTATCATTGAATATAACAGTGGCATTAACTTTCTGCATTTGTCTATTATATCTAATGGTAATGGAGTACATATCCTAATTGGATATCAATTTTTAGATGTTAGAATACCAATGCTCTAAACTAAATTGGTCAGTTGATTCTAAAAGCAAAAATAATCAAATTGGAGCCTTACTTTTTTAAAAAATTAGAGTGAATATTCTATTTCGTTCCTCAAAATTTTTGTATTAAATTATTTTATTCTTTAATAAAAGAAATTAATCCCGTGGTCCCTTAAGATTGAAAATGATGCACACATTAGTCCCTCTATTAATTTTTCATTAGTGGACTTACACATGTGGCCATAGTACATTGATGATGTGAAATTAAATGTTAGAGACAAGCTAAATGAAGCTATTTTGGAACATATTATACTCATTTTGATATTTAAAATTGCACAAAATAAATCATTTTATAACTTATAATGGAGATTTAAGTGACTTATTTTGTTAATTTTAACCATCAAAATGAGTCATTTTAAACTTTATTCCGTTTTAAATGACATATACCCCACTTAATATTATGTTAGTAGGTCAATGTACAATTTTATTAGTTTTTTTAAAAATCAAATACATACATATAGACTAATGTGTCCTATTATTAAAATTTTGGAGAGACTGTGGATTTAATTTCAATTTTTGAGAGATTAAATAGTCTTGTAAAATTTTCTTTAGGGACTATACAGAGTTTTTTACACATTTAAACTAAAAAAAATGGGATATTATATATTTGCCTGGATCTAAAAAGTATTACAGATATGTCCTATGTAAAAATTGATTTTTGTGTAAACTAATCAAGCCAGCTTTTCATTTGCAAACAAATCGGTTCAAACTAATTTTGTTGAAATCGACTTAAATCGATTTAAGCAACGTGTCAATGTGTGTCAGTGTGATACCAAAATCGATTTAAATTGATTTTAAGCTATTTGGTTTCAGCCACAATTCATCCAACCAACAACAAAAGAACGCACTGGAATTTTTACTGGCCACTACCTTAGCCTTGTCCAAGGGTTTTATTTATCTTTATTATTATTTAACCACAATAAGAACATAAAGAAAGCTCTTTTTTCTCGACGTGCAATAGGCTTATGTAATTTTGCCCTGTTTCTGTTTGTTCACAAAGGGATTCAAGCCACATGTCCGCGTCTTATTACACTTTTCATTTATATTATTCAAATTTAAATTTAACAAATAATTTATGTAATATGAATATGCCCCTAATTGAGAGTGGTTTCTACATTCGAAGGCTCAAAGAAGAGAAGGAAGTGCAACAAAATTAGAGATGAAAGCATACATAAATAATGTCAATAACTCAATTATCAACATTTTACATATAAATTTAATTAAATTTTTTTTATATATTCTCAGTATATAGAAATTAAATTTATGTAAAAAAAATTTAATTGTTAATTTCAATATAATATATAAAAAATTCAATTATCATCATTTTTTATATATTATTAATTAATTTCTATACATTGATAATATATGAAAAAAATTTAATTAAATTTATATGTAAAATGTTGATAATTGAGTTATTGTCATTATTTATGTATGCTTTCATCTCTAATTTTGTTGTACTTCTTTCTCTCCTGTGAACCTTCAAATATAAAAACCACTCTCAATCAGTAGCATATTCATATTACATAAATAATTTGTTAAAATTAAATTTGAATAACCTAAATGAAAAGCGTAATAAGACGCGGACATGTGGCTTGAATCCCTTTGTGAACAAATAGGAACAAGGCAAAATTACATAAGCCTGTTGCACGTGGAGAAAAAAGAGCTTTCTTTTTCTTTTTGGTGTGGTTAAATAATAATAAAAATAAAATAAAACCCCTAGACAAGAGTAAGGTAGTGGCCAGTAAAAATTCCAGTACGTTCTTTTGCTGTTGGTTGGATGAATTGTGGCCGAAACTAAACAGCTTAAAATCGATTTTGGTATCGCACTTATACACACTGACACACTCTGACATGTTGCTTAAATCGATTTAAGTCGATTTCAACAAAATCGGTTTGAACCGATTTGTTTGCAAATGAAAAGCTGGCTTGATTAGTTTACACAAAAATCAATTTTTACACAGGACATATTTGTAATACTTTTCAGATCCGGGCAAATATATAATATCCCATTTTTTTGGTTTAAATGTGTAAAAAACTCGACTATACGGGTTACTTACTAAAAAAGGATTAAAACTCATTAGTAAAGGTCAATTTTGTGATTTCAATGGAAAACATACATACATAGACACGCATACATAGGACTAACGTTAGTCCTGTACATATCGAGGTTTTTAATAATATAAAATGATTAAAATCATATATTATATATACCCCGGATATTAATAGTATTACACAATTGTCCTTTTTTGTTTTAATGCAAATCGGTTTAAACCGATTTTAGTGAAACACCAAACATAGCCATGGCAATTGGTTAAGAATTGGTTTAAACCGATTTTCCACATAATCTGACACTGACTGACAAGCTACAGTAATATGCTTAAACCAATTTTTGTAGTGTTTAGACGCATGTCAGAATGTGTAAAAAATCAGTTTGAACTGATTTTTTAATCGGTTTGAACACACTCTGACACACACTGGCAAGCCTACTGAATAATCATTTTAAACCGATTTGAGATTGTCAAAAATTATTATCGACTCAAACCGATTTGAAGACATCTACACCATTATATAATGATCACACCAGGCATTCATCCCGAGCATTCAGTAGAAAGAAGCAGAAAGAAAGAAGAAGAAAGAATGGTTACAGGAGAAGTTGAGTTGCAGTATGGCAGAGTATTGTGTAAATATTCTTATTTATTATAATGGAGAGATTGTAAACACAATAGAGGGTGAAACTTTCATAAGTGACAATCAAGCATGGTTGGTTGTCAGTCCATCTATTAATTTGTTAGAGTTGTATAGTAGAATACTAGAAGAGTTTAATAGAAACAACAAGCAAATTGCAAAAATATTTTATAGGATGCCGGTAGATATTGGGCCAAATGGGATCCGATATAGGAGGTTTCGAATTTGGAAAGATGAGCACATAAGTCACATGTTTTCTTATTTTTACTCATTTTCTGATGTTCATAGAATTGATTTATTTGTCGAACTCCAAGATGGTCCTTTCAGGTTTGGTGGCTCAGATGTAGGTACATCATCATTTGTGACAGCACATCATGCATCCCCTTCTTCTGAAGTGTTCCGTGATCATAATCAGAGTTCACATCCAGCAGATGAAGATTTGAATTCTATACGCTTTGCACATCTTGCAAGGTAAGTCGAAGAGCCATTACCATTAAATCCCTCACCATTAGCACTTTCTGACCCAGTTTAGGATTTTGATTTTGATGTTGATCATGGGGGTATCCATGATGAGGAAGAAGATGATCTTGATCGTGCCTTAAATGATGATGAAGAAGAGGAGGATGAGGAGTTATTTCATGTTCAAAACTGGGATGAATAGTTTGTCTCTACCCCGATATCAGTCTCAGTCTCGACAACGCCCCAGTCATTATTCTATGGTTGATTTTGATGCAATGCGGTCTGACTTAGTTGGGTTTGCTTCAGGATCGGGTTTTGGAGGAGAAAGTGATCTGGCAATCGAGCAGGTGTTCTAGAATAAAAAGGAAATGTTATTTGCTGTTAAACATTACAGCATTCGAAGAGGTGTCCAATACAAAGTTTGAGTCAGACCATATTAAGTTTCATTACAAATGCATAAAATTTGGGGATGGTTGTAATTAGAGCATTCGTGTGACACTTCATACAAAATCACGACTGTGGAAAGTTAGGAAACTCAACGGACCACACAAGTGTTCCTTTCCTGAGTCTTGAATCAGCATACCCAGATGGATTATCATATTATCTGTGCCCATATTTATCCATTGGTGCAAGCAGATCCGATGATCGCCATCAAGCCACTGCAAGCATTAGTAGAGTCAGAGTTGAGGTTCAAGACAACATACAGGAAGGTGTGACTGGCCAAACAAAAAGCGATTGCATAATTTATGGTGATTGGGAGCAGTCGTATAACGAGCTTCCTAGATGGTTCAGTGGGTTAAATTCTTATATGCCAGGAATTATTGTGCACCTACAGACTGGGCCATACTATGTGGGTGATGTTGAACACTAGGATTCCATTATGTTCCACCGTCTTTTCTGGAAGTATCCGCCTTGTATAGAGGCGTTCAAATATTGTAAGCAGCTTATTTCAATTGATGGCAATTGTCCAAGATGGTAACTCAAACATTTTGCCAGTTGCATTTGCCTTGGTGGAGGGGGAGACAAAGGAAGCCTGGTCTTTTTTCTTAAGAAATCTCAGGCAGCATGTGACACCACAAGCGAGCATTCTTGTAATATCTGATAGGCATCGAGCTATCAAAGTAGCTTTAGATGCAAAGAGGAGTGGTTGGCATCCTCCATCAGTGTATCACGTATACTATGCTTGCCACATTGTGTCAAACTTTGCTATGAAATTCAAGAACAAAGATGCCAAGAAGTTGCTAATGAATGTTGTATATGTAAAGACGGAGTAAAATTTTTTGTATTGATTTGGCACATTGGCGCATGTGGATCCTGCAATGTGCACGTGGGCTAGCGACATTTCGCTTAAGAAGTGTGCGCAGTATGCTGACGAGGGCCATCAATTTGGGCACATGACTACCAATTTGTCAGGAGTGTATGAATGCTGTCATGAAAGGCGTCTGCAATCTTCTTATTACAGCAATAGTACAGTCCACTTACTTTCGTCTTATTAAGGTTTTTGTTAAAAAGGGGACAAAGGCAAAGGCCCAACTTGAAAGTGGCTGAAAATTTTCATCCACTTTATTGAAGCGTACTGTCTCTGTGTAGTACACGTAGCTGACCGCACTCGTCGCACTTTACCGCATCGATCTAGGACATCTGGAGGCTATGGGATATCCGGTGCTGGTGAGGCCTGTACTGCTACACCCTCTGGCAGCTCCGTGGGTGCGGGGTCATCAGGGGGTCCGTGAGCTGACAAAAACCTAATCGCCATAGACAAGTACCACTCGAAGTACTCAACTGATGATCGATGATCATGGACCAGCGGGTAATGAACTTGTCAGTCTCGATGTCCATCCCATGCGGCATGCCATGGTGCGTGATACTGAGGCCACCATGCGTCTATATCCCCTCGCCCATCCTTCGTGTGCAACCCATCAATGTTTATCGAGGCACTGGGTATGTGTTGTCTTCCGCCAAACTGACGAACAACCCGATCAGCCTGGTGCCACTCAATCACAGGAAAACGTATGAGAGCCATGACTGATGACCAAACAGCAGCCTCCTCATAAATCAATGTAGGGGTCACAGCCCTAACATCATGACGGCTATATGGGGTCCACTGAAACTGTAATAATGGAGAATAATATATTACAATTTGAAATATAAAAACCACTGAACGAACACCTCAACAGCATGGTTGAATGGGACTTACCTCGTTAATACCAATCGCATCAATCTGATCCCTATATCTCAATAGTCGCTACGTATCTGTGTTAGTTGTGCAAGTAAAACCCCTCCACTTGCAAAGAAACAAATTTATCAATGGTGTACATGGAAAAAAAAAGGATGAAAAATTATGCAATCAAATAAATGTACCTCAAAGCTAGTGGAAAACAGATTGGACGCTCATGCCCGGTATATAACTCGGGCATCCTGTACCATGCCCAGGACTACAGTAGTGCCAAACACCCTTCAATCTCGGTGACATTGTATTTAGCACCACGACATAGAGAGTGGTAAAGTGCTGTAAGCACTGCTGACCCCCAACTATATTGTTAGGGTTCCTGACCCCTGGACCCTGACTTATCCGAGAACAGGAACCCACTAAGTAGAACCATAATATATGCCTGAATGTACTGGATAACTGTAGCCTCATCAGCATCATCTCTCAAATTGCGGAATGTCGTTGTGAATCAAGGTAGGTTCATGGTAGATACCAAATATTGCAGCCCCCATAAAATTTCTCCCATGCACCAATACAACCACTCACAGCCTGTCCATCAACACATAACCTTAGCTAGAATGCAACATCCTGAAGCGTGATGGCACACTCTCCATAGGGTAGGTGAAAAGTGTGTGATTTGGGCCTTTATTGCTCAATAAATGTACTAATGAGTGCTCTATCATAATAAAAAATGGGAACCATATGGGCAACATACCAAAACCCTGCTTGCCTCAGATATGGCTCCATCAAAGGATGTGGCTCCACTATCTTATTATAACGCCTACTTTTTATAATTCTTGTAGGCTGCAAAAAATAAAAAGATATTGCCAACGTGAATAATTAATAATATTCATATTATATAAAAGTAATTAAATTCAAATTATAAATCTCATAATATTTATTCTATACAAACAAATTCCATAAATTCCTATAATCCAAACTAACCAAACAATAATATCTTAAGTATATTCTTTAAAGCCCTTGTCATCAATACTTTGCTAGGATGAATAATCAATTCTTTAAGTATTTTATTTGCTGGCTCAAATTTAACAAATTAAGTACTACTCAGCCTAATACTATGTATCAATCTAGTTATGTTAAGGTATTTATATCATTTACTTCAATGCATTTATTTTATATCTATTTCTATTTTTTTTACAAACCAATTCTCAATCAAATTTGGTGTTTGACCACTTTTAAACCTTTTTGTTTAAAAATCATTATCCAAATAATATATTATTTTTTTTTACTATTTAATAACTTTTTAATCAACAAAACAGATTTCTTGTTTTTTTTAAAAAAAATTGAATATAAAACATACTTTTAAAAATTGTTTTGAAAAACTAAAACATTAAAACAATCCCAAACAAGCCATAAATTCCAGTAAATTTTATAATCTTAATTAGCTAAATACTAATACATTAAATTTTCCTATCCTACAAGACAAAGTGCAATCTATTCACTAACTACTTATCTATACAGAAAAATTACACTAAATATCTGATCATATGTTAAATTATGTTCAGATTTTACTCAAACATATTATAATATTTTAAACTTACAAAGCCTATTGAATAATTAATATATTAAAAAATTTAATCTAAATAAATTACATTCTTAACATGATAAACTATGTAAAATAATCTACTAACCTGATATGCTAATCTTCTTGCAATATGGTCAACTGTATTTAAGCGATAAGTATTTTTAACGCCTATCTTTTACTTCACTCTCACTAAATATCACGACACGAGCCAAGTTTTCCTAAACACCCGAAGAGAACTGAATGATTTCGGGTCCAGCCGATCTGAATTTATAGTGGAAATAACTACACAAATCGGTTTGAATGTGCACTGCCACTATGCAAATCGGTTGACACGTGGACAATGTGCTCTCTAGAATCGGTTTAACTGATTATTCTCCAGGTTTAACGCGCCTCATCCAAAATCGGTTTCAACCGATTTGATTGAACAGTAATCCAGCCGCTAACAAATCGGTTCAACTCGACTTGTGTTTCTCCAATTTTCAAACACTATCATGATCACACAAACCCGATTTCCATATAAATTAAAACAAAACATATACTAAATTCTTTTAGCTTAAGGGAAAATACATGATATCAAATTTGTTTGATTTTATATCTGTACAAAAGTCGTACATATCAGGGACCAACGCATCGTGAGCCATCAAACGCAGCGATTCACGGCGTTCCGATCCAAATCTCTCTTCTTGCTTGCTGGGAACACCGAGAAAACACAATCGGGTTCTAGAAGAGAAGAGAAGAGAGCATGGCAACAGAGAGATACGCGTCTCCGCCAGCCACCTCGGCAGAGGAGAACGCCATGTCAGTAACAACAGCAGCACCCCAAAACATTTTCTCGTCTACAATTTGCTCTGTTTGGTTCTGATTTACTCAACCATCTCATTGTATGTTTCATGGTTTTCTGGGTTCTGTAGGTTTCTTGATATACTTCACGAGGCTCCCCTTTTTGCTCACCGCAAGGCTGCAAGGGTTGTCGGGAGTGTCTTCTATTGCGTGCTACTGGCAAGTTGGGATCTTTTCATCGTTCCCATTATTGGGTCGTTGGCTGATTTGGCAAAACATTGATGATTCTGAATTGAATTGAATTGAAACTTTGAAAGTTTGTTTATGTTTCATGATGTGTTTGCTCATATTGTTGAGTGAATTCGCTTTGTTGTTGCTTCCATTTTAGGCAGGTTATGCTACATTGGCCATAGGAGCTGAGTGGATTTTTCGCCCCGTCGAAGGACTGATCCTTCCGGTGCTCTGTTCTTGTGATGTTCTTCTTTTGCTATTGACAGGTCTTCCATTGCAACTATCCTCAATTAGGTGTTCTTAATTCTTAATTTTGAACCTTTTCCCCCTACTTTGTAAGAGTTCACTATGGCATATTTATCATGGAATGCCTTCTTCTATGGGTCTTTAATTCTTAGAAATTATGTGATGTGCTAGTCTAGGTCACTCAGTTTAACTTACGATTACTTACAGGAAAACCTTTTCCATGCATTGCTGTTGTTTTATTCTTGAAGGAAGTTCCACTGTTGGAAAAAAAAATATTTTTACGAAATTTTGAAGAGCCCTTCAATTTTAGATCAATAAATTAAAATAGATATCTTAAAATGCGCCTTATTTGAGTTCAATGCGTGTGACTGACATTTTTCCAAACTCGGGAAGCTACTTTGTTGCATGCCATGCAATTACTAATAATGTTTTCCAATCTTCAGTTCTCATTTTAAAATGTAATAGAACAGTCCTGGCAGGGCGTTTTCTTCATTTGAGAACGATGATGGAGTAGCCTAGAGAATCAGAGTCATGATTCATTGACGTCCCACCAAAATTTTGAAATGTACCTTTCTTCCTAGTTTGGTGTACCTTGTATTTTATCTAGAGTTTGATAGAAATATATAATTCTTGTTGCTAGACTGCTAATAAATCATTATACTAATATCATTACTTTAGTACAATTTTCGTAGGTACAATTGTTATTACTATTAGCACATTCATTGAGATTCACATATTCGATTGTTCTTCTTTGTTAATGTAAAAGTTATTAATATGCAATTACTTGTTAAAATTAACTTTCAATATAGCCATATTGAGCTTTGTAAAACCTTGAAACAAATGTGATATTATGAATCCAAACTTGAGCAGACAATGCTTTGGACTGATACAATGTTACCATGTTCATAAGTGCTGATGTATAAAATTAATATCGTGTATAGCTTAATAAATATTATTTTTAATTTACTAAGTGATTAGGTATTTTATACTTCTGCTAATTGTATTCAATCTAAAATGCACAGAATTTTATTGGGTTTAAATGCCGTACTTTACTGTTTCAGGTATCTTTCAACAATATCTGGTGTATCAAGTGCAGAAGATACGCTTACAGGTAATTCTTTCAATGGCACATTCTTCATCGTCACAGTAGTTTCTTAATTTCTCTGTCTGTGTCAGATGTGCAAGCACGCACTGGGAATTTATTTGGGGTGTTTTTACTTGAATAAACATCAATGGATTGAGATCTGTAAAATAACAGGATTATCAAAATAAATTTTGTTTCTAAGATCTCTGAAGGTTTAAGTTTTGTTTTATGATATTTTACTGTTTAATTAAGTGATTTTATTTTTAACATGATTTTCAGGGCTATTATAGTTTCAGCCAGAAGTTGAAATTTATTATTCGAATACCCTTTGCCATTGCATCTTATGGTATGTATTTTGGTGTTTAGGCTTTTATAACTTTCAGATCATGCTTAATAGGTGTCAACTGAATGTCAAGAACCAACTCAAATAAAAAACTTAAAACATTAGGTTTTATATTTATAACATTGTAGATAGATCATTTTTAAGTTTATAAGTATAATGTGAATATTTTCAATAATTTTATTTAATTTCAGGAACGGCTGCAATGCTACTTGTTATAGTCTGGAAACCTTACACTGGTTTTTTGTCAATCCCTACACTATTGAGGTATATTCATCATTTTGTTATACTTGATATTTGAAAACTTTCACTAAATTCCCTTTAAGAGATTTTTTTGTTATAGTTTCTTTGAAAATTGTTATTGCTCTACTAATCTCATTGGTTTATTTGATTAGCACCTAATGCTACAATTAGTCATCATCAAGTCTTTTTTCCATGTGTAGCACATTTTATTCCCTCTGTGATATCTTTCTTTAAGGCATAACAGGAAATTAGTTTTTCACCTTTTTACTCCACATAGATGTTTGTCTTATTTTTTCTGCTTCAAAATTCTTCAGGATTATTATGGTGGTTGAAGCAATATGTGCTGGATGTTTTATGAGCCTTTACATTGGTAAGTTTTTAAATTCTTATTCATTTTTCTTCTTCTTCTTCTTTTTTTTTTTTTTTTTTTTTGGTTGGGGTGGGGGGAGGGGATGGGTAGGAGAGGGAAAGGTAGAGAAGGAGTTGAGCTGCAAAATTTTCATGTTTTGGGGTATATTACTAATTTGTTTCTTTTAAAGGGCATCAAACATGAAATTATAAAAAATTAACAATATAAAGAAAATTTAAAGGGATGTCTTGAGCCTTCAGCTGCCACAGCCCTCCGTTGGATGTAAAGCTGGAAAAATGTATTTGTTATTGTATTTTGGTAAATAAAACTATATAAAAAAATTTAAACAGCTTAAAAAAAAAATTGGGGATGTTTTATGTCTAGGTGGGTACGAAGCCCCCCACCAAACCATTTTGGATGAAAAGGCTGGAAAAGTTGTATTCGGCTCTTCCAATCTGTGCTATTAATTTAATCAGATATTAGTATGTCTTGCTTAAATTCAACTCACTTTGCAAGCAGTATCCATTTCAATTTGTGTTTGTGCTGCAAGCAATTAGTAGTAGGAGCAGCAGCAGTATAGTCACCTGATCCTGTCTCTGTGTTTTTGCTGCAAGCAGGTTACATACACCAGTACAATTCATTGAACTCCCATCCTGATGTTCTGAAGTCCTTATACTCACCACTACAACCGTCAAGTTCTTTGGAGGGTCTAAGGCAAACATTTTCTAATTTAGTTTCTTTTTTAGTTTATGTCATGACTCAGTATCCTTGTTTAGCTTTCAAACTACAAAACAAGAGTCAACAAATATTTTATTTCTGAATGCATAATGATCTACCCTCTATACATTCCGTTGATAAGATTTGTTATACCAATAATGCAGATGCAAATCACATCTGCAAAATGCAAACATTATAACTGGTATATCTTTGTTGCAATAGGTATCATGATGGTAGACTCTCTGATCAGCAAATGGCTTTGCTGCAATATCAGCGTGAGAATCTTCATTTTCTGAGTGAGGAGGTATATGAAAATTGAAGCATTCTTTTTCTGTATATTTTAAGCACTTCAGCTGATACTGATGCATTAAACATTTCATTAGTGGTAACTTGTATTCACCTACATTTGGTCTTGTAGATTCTTCGATTGCAAGAATGCTTAAGCAAATATGAGCGAACTGATGATCGGAGCACACCACAGGTAGTACCATGAATAGTTCTATTTCTCTTCTAGTCTTGGATACTACATCATGTTAAAATATTCGATATAGGATTTTTATTTTTTTGGAGTGGAAAATTATGCATTAGTGAATGTCTTTATTAAATTAGTAGAGTTGCAATACAATCTGAATTCATCTTGTAATGTACCAGGCTTTCGTGTTAAAAACCATATAATGCTACTGTTTATTCAATTTATATTCAAGATCCTCCCTACTAAAATACAGTTCTTTTTATCAACCCAAGAAAACATACAGTTCTTTTTATCAACCCAAGAAAACATATTATGATTCTTTTGACATTGTAAATAATTTTATTGTTGTGGCATGAAATGTATCTTTAAAATGTCTACCTTTAATTGTCATTGTCAGAGCAAAGTTGCTAGTACGATTGTGTAATAGAAGTAGGATACTGCAGTTAACATAGCATGGGCTAACTTCAAACCTTTCAATGACGGTCTCTGGTATTATAGGTTTAATGGTAGGTAGTACTCATTCGCTTTTTGGTACTTGGAGCAGCTATTTTCAAAGTTTTTTATATTTTATTTTATTTTATGCCACATCACCATGTGGGTCTCTAATTTAAACATTGACCTATGGAGGGTTGCTTTGGCAGATATTTGTGGCTGTTGACAATTCATTTTAATCCTTGTTCATGGAAGATGCTTCTATTGCACATTGACCTTGCTCACCTAGAAGTCATCGATGAAAGTTTTCCCATTATTTTTACCCCCAATACCAAACACACCCTAATTGTTCATTTTTGGAGGTTATTATGGTTGAGGGATGTAGTAGATATTGTTTCAAACTTTCAATTACCTCTCTGCCTAATGACAACTACTATTTTTTAGGGCTTATATAAATTATTAGTTTGTATTGGAGACAAAGTTGGCATAGAGCCTATTATGGAAAGGATAGTAGAATCTTGCTTTAGGTAGTTTGGTTGTGTGAAGAAGGCCTTTAGAAGCCCCACTAAAGAGAGTATATCGGATGGAAGGCAGGAGTCCAATAGCTAGAGGTAGAGGAAGATCTAGAAAAATCACATGTAACTATTTTATTGGCTTAAATGTAAGCATGATTTATGATAGAATATTATAACATCATCCGATTCATATAGTCAATCCCCTCTAGTGGACAAGGCTTAATTGTTATTGTATATGAAGGATTAGCATGCATAGGGGGCTAGGATGCAATGAGCTGGGCTAAGCTAAAACAGGACTGTTTTAGGCTTGCTCATTTTTTTTTTTTTTTTCATGACATGAATTCGGCTTACGAGCTGCCCAAGTTCAATGAGCCAGGTTTGAAGTATGTGCAGAAGCCTTTTAGGCTCAATGGAAATGAACTAGGTTCAAGCTCATTTGTTCAGCAAAAACGCCTGAGTAATTGAGTAATTAGAGAACTGAGCAATGAGAAATCTTGCAAACTGGCTTAAATTGTTGTCGACCATGGATTTGTATCTCGGTTAATTTAAATATTGGTGGCTCCTTTGTTCATACCCTTTTATTTTTTGTCTGAGGATTGAATTGCTATATTGCAGGTTGACCTAGCCCATCTATTAGCAGCTCGAGATCAAGAATTACGGACACTTTCTGCAGAGGTAATTACTGTCTGTTTTACACTTATTAGACTTATGTGGACAACAGAGTGCAGTAGCTTTCAATACAATTGCCTTGGTCTTTGAATATAAAATCTCAGTGATGCCATTGCCTCTATTGATGTTGTAGCATTTTATCCTTCTGTCAAATTTTGCTGGTTAGAAGATTTTCTTCCCTTGCAGTGCCTGGTTTTCTAGCACCATGTATCTTTATTATGTCATCCTGCTCCTCTTCCTTAGCCCTTCAATGGTTCTGTTTACATCTATTTTCATACTCATGGGGAGCAAATATCATTATTTATTAAATTTCTAGCATGAAAATTATGGTCACTGACTCTGGAATAGTCCGTTTGATAACAAAATTTTCTTCCAAAACTCATTCACTTTCAATGTTGATTTTCAAAACAATTGATGTTTTGCTAATATTGGCATTCATTTATGTGAGAGAAATGTATAAATTAATTACCTCTTACACAATGACGCGGTGAATTGAACAGCATATCTTATTTTATGGCCCCCAATCTCATTACTTGGGGTGTGTGGTTTACAGAATGATTTTACAGTGCTTGGATCCTATGGGAATAGAATGTTTTATGAAATGAAAAAACTAAATTGCCCCAACCTTAACACCTCCAGACCGTCGCTGGAGCTCGCCGGACTGCCACTTGTCATAGGTATTTTTGAAAAAATACACTGTATTCTTGGGGATGCCAATTAATATACCAAACACCTCTAATATTGCATTTCCAGGAAAGCTATTCCTAGTTTTCTAGCTTTCCTGGCAATAGAATTTCCAGGAATGTAAAATCATTCCACAAACCATACATCCCCAAACATTTATGTGGAGTTCGGTTTATGGATACCATATTACCTCCTCAAGCCAAAAGGAACCTCACTGGTTAGTTCCATGTTTACAGATGAACCAAGTGCAATCCGAGCTAAGGCTTGCACGGTCCTTGATTGCTGAGAGGGACTCGGAGATCCAACATGTTCGCACCACCAACAATCAGGTATCTTATAAAGGTTTTACCACTACTGAAGTGTATGGGCATGGCATTCGACAATAAGATGCTTAGTGATTCTTCCAATAACCATGACAGTATGTAGAAGAGAATGAAAGGCTCAGAGCTATTTTAGGAGAATGGAGCACACGAGCTGCCAAGGTATTATTCGTAGACATGCATTTTGCGCATTGTCTTCATTTTTTTTCACCCCCTTTAAGATGTTACATGCTGATCCCTTTTATCTATGATATGATATAATGAAAAGCTTGAGCGAGCACTGGAGGCTGAGCGGATGTCAAACATTGAATTGCAAAGGAAAGTTTCCACGCTAAGAAATCAATCACATACGCCAGCAGAATCAAGTGAACAAGGAGCTTAATGCGAAGCAAATACCAAGTTCATGGCAGGCGTTTTCACGACTAGAAATGTAAGTGTACTTGCGTCTATGGGAACCATCACCGTTCTGAGAAGATTCAATGTGTATATATACTTGTTCTAAATACAAAATAGGGCTTGGTTTTTATTAAGGGAAATTCATATTGTAGTTTAATTACGAAAGCCATTGTGCTCCATTTTTTCAACTCTTTAGGGCAAAATTTTGCGCTGCAGAGTAATTGTGAGGTAATTCAGTGACAACGGAATCGCCAATTGGAGCATATCTTTTTAAGTCTCCGGCATATTTCTTGAACCAAAACACAACCTAAGGGTGCACGAAATAAGCGATTTTCACTGTAACTCAACCACACGAGATAATTACCTCACACACACTAATCCTCTACGAAAAAAGGGCCTTACACCATAAGTTTTAGCCCGTGCGGTTATAATCAAAACTTTTTAATTCCTTATTATGACGAGATTACAATGGGCTAACCTGTGAAATTTCATTTAAAAAGAGACACTTGAACACAGCGTTGAAGAAATCACAACCTCTCGAAACACCTCCCTCCCCAACCACAATGTCCATATCGTATTTGCAAGCTCTAGTACAATCGGGACAGTAAGTCACCTGCATAAAAAGGAAATACCAGTTATACATGTAATCCCACAATTCACATGGGAAAGAAATAATTCAGTGTATGAAAAATAGGACATTAAAGCCTTGCATCCTAAGCTCAAAACGAGTATCTGAAGAGGACCATCATTTCAGTTACCAACCTCTAGTATCTTAGGTTGGAAAGATTTGTCCAACATAACATCCACACCATACATGGCCCTCGATGTTGGACTATGCATCTCTGGATGTACAACAGCAGCTGCCTCGAACACGGATCGGATCATGTTCCTTACTCTTGTATGTATATCCAACCATTTAACTGATAAAAGGAAAAATTACTGATCAGGAATATCGAGAAATCATTCTAAATGCAAGCAATGCCCCGGAAACTTATAAAAATCATCTTTAAATGTGGAGGCAGTCCCAAATACCTTGATGTTCTTCCTCAAATTCCTTCACAAAATCCTTTATATTCTTGTGGTTTATTCTTCCACGATAATTCTGAGATCCATGTAGTGACAATATTAAAACTTGTTGAGAAAAGGAAAGTATTGAACTAAGCATATACTTTCAATCAAGTTATCAACTGAAGACTTAGTTGATAAAGAGAATGGTGTTATGGCATACCATAACAGTGAAGTGAGTTTCATACTCAAAAAAACTACTTCTCTCCACAGAATATTGGTTGTTGGCAATCCTAACCTGAAAATAAAATGCAAAACCGATCACCACTAGAATCTTTCCAAAGAATAACAATAAAACAGAGGCAGCAAAAGTGTTCTTCATACATCATCCTAAGTTATTAACTCAAAACCCAAAAGAAGAATCACCATACCCAGAAACAATCTGACAGAAATAGCTCCAAAGGATGCATGCTCCGAACCAGTACCATGTATCGGAGATCAAACTTTTTCCCCTGGAACAAAGCAGGTTGTTCAATATACTTCTGGCAAATCTTTGGACCTGTTTCCATGAGACGGATAATCGCAGGTAAATTATCAGTTACTGTAGTATCAATAGTTCGGGCCATGTTCCAGGGTTTTAAGATCCAAAGATTGTCCAGTCCGTTTCTCTTGCGTACATGATAGTCACCAATAAGTTGAGATAGATGTGTTTCAAGGTTATAAGGAGGCTGCAACCATTGAGCAGATCCATGTGCCTGTGGCAACCCCCCACCACAAAAAAATAATAATAATAATAAGTAAATAAAGAACCTAAAGGAAAAACTACAGTAACATTTCAATTATATGGTGAGATTTACTAGGACAAGAGGGAAAAAAAATGTTGCATGCAAGGATGAAAAGCATAACACATGTCCTTGAGGAGGGCTGTGATACTACACCAAAAAAGGATAATCACAGATTGGTCATTTGGAAGAATCTCATTGGCATCAACACAAGATGTTCATTGACTATTATCACCTTCTGAATTGTCTCTGCCAAATGATGTTTCATGACAAGACATGCCTCAAAAGGAAATTGGTTAATGTATTGCTGATCTGTTATTCCAGTTGCTTTCTTTGTATCCTCATCTACCTGCTCACAAGTCCATATTATATCTGCATCTTTTGGTTCTTTTGCTGTAGGTAAAAACATGCAAAGGGAGAACAAGGTTAACTCTACAAAGCATAGTAATTTCAACATGAATATAAATACAACCATAAAATCAAACTGAAGGAAATTTTTTGACGTCCCCAATCCTCCCACAAGAAAATTTCAATTTAGACTTTGCATGAAATATATTCAAGTTACGTGAGTATTTGGTTATTAATTATGAATTTTTGCGAAGAGAAAAAAAATTAAGTGGAAGTTAATGCAAGTATGCATCAAACTTACTGATTGCAAACTTAGGATGTGTCAAGTATTCCTCCACGTGGGGTATATCTGTGTAAACACGTAAAGGACGCCCATCAGGATGACGGATACTTCTAGTCTCAGAAGACTGTATCTTGGGTGGTATTAAACTTATGGATTGCAATTTCTGATTGTGTTTCTCATACTCCTGAAAGTAGTAAACTAATTAGCTTCAAACTCATAATAGAATTTTTACGATAAATCAGAATCATAATCTATCTGAGAAATGGAAGAAGTACTTGGATAAAATAGTTCTCTGGTGTGTGGAACCATGCAGTTAGTTTGGCAGAACGTTGCTTATCCTCCCCAATACCAAGAAGAAAATCGCGAGTACATTCATCACCTTTCTGAACATTCTGTGTTGGCCATAGAATAGAAAAGCTGGGGAAAATGGCAAAGTTATTACCGTTTGAGGACAAATTTTGACATTTTACAAACTGAAATTATATCAAGATAAAGGCACACACAGGAGTAGTTTATTAAAAAGGATTTAAAAAAATCAGTTTCAAAGACAGAAATCTCTTGCATGATATATTGCAGTAATGAAATTAGAATGAATCAATGACCAACTAAGCAAAAACTGAGCAAAAGTTTTAACAGGAATTTTTTTTTTTAATACAAGAAAAAAGATGTTACACATTATGTATACATCAATAGAACAAGAAAATATGACTTCCACATCAAATCAAAAATCTTAAGAAGAAATATATCGAAGACAACCTCACGGCTGATGCCAGAGTACCCTCAGGCATGAAAAGGAAAGGTGCGACTCTGAAATTTGGCTCATCACTATGCCGCAAAGCTGAACCTAGTTCATCCATCACGTACCTAAAAAATCTCCAAAACAGGGTGAAGTTACTTTGGTGTATCATGGGGAAATAATTAACTGATAATTCATTATTCATGTGACACTTCTATTTTGCTTCTATTACATTTAATGTACCGAACCCAAGAATTTGATTGGCAAAACATTGACCATTTTCAAGTTTTTAAAATAATACAACACCTTTCAATGTGATGCAAAATATATAACAAATGCACATATCAACCAAAACATAGCTAGTGCTAATTCAGAACCAAGAAAGTAAAATAAGTAAAGTCGGTCATACCATACAGATGTCTCATCTAGCTTTTCTTCATTAGCGAGTCTATATGTCATTAGATATTGCCACATTGCATTTATAATACGGTCAGCAAGAGGCTCATCAGCAGTCCATTCTGGAAGACGAGGATGAAGCACTGAATCTATAACATGCTTTCCAGTTTCCAATATTTTTGATGCATTGATGCCATTTAACTGAGAAATGTTTGGAAGAGATTCCAGAATTCCAATGGCACTTCCCCCAAGTGGACCAGGAATATCCACCTGAAAATTGTTCAAATTCCAAAAGGCCAAAACACTGCTGATCACAATATGCAAATCAAGACAAATTAACTAAATAAACAACAGACAACTTGAGGATGAAAAAATTTGGGATAACATAAATTCAAAGTACCTCCAAAGAAGACAAGCAAGGGAATCTCCTCAGTAGATCTAACAAGTCACCAAGTGAGTTTTGCTTCAATGGATTTCCACGAATGTTCAAATATGAAAGAGATGGCAAACAAATGGGTGAAAATGCCTGAACAAAAGAGAGTACCATAAAAAAGATTTAGATCAACATGAAGTTCATGAGCAGACCTGGGGGAAAATGAATGGGTATGAAATGCCAAATGTTAACATTTTTCGCTGATTATATTTCATTTAACATCTAGCATCTCATGCAATCAAATTTATCCAGAAAAGTAATACGCTCAAGTCTTCTATCAATAATTTGAAAGATATGCAAGGGAAAAAGATACATAAAGCAGATAGAAAATAAGCATTAGAATGGTTTAACCTTGTTGATTAAATTGTGAATATTTCTATTTGAAAGATCAAGACTAGACACTCCCTGCAATGGACTATCAGCTTGATCAGCATTTCCTGGGTTATCCTTCCCATATACCCCTGCGCAAAATCCCAAGGCCCACTCCCCAAAATTGCTTGTGAAAGTCGAATTATAAATTTCCAGTTCTGGTAACTCCTTAAGAACTGCATCTGAAATCTTGCTATCACTACAAGTAAAGCAATTTAGTTTTCCTTAGCAGTTAAAAGTGACCGCATGAAAAGAACATACTGTTTAAAAAATGTTTTAAATATAAGACACCTTACCACTTTTCAAGAACAGGATTATTGTTCAGCCAGAGTCCTTTCAATTGTTTAAATTTGATAACTTCCTGAACAATCACTTCCGATCTAATGATCTTGTTTCTAAGCAGGCTAAGTGCCAGTAAATCCTGAAACATTGAAAGGTGGGTAGTGCAGAAATATTCAGATTCCAAAAGGAAACAAAATTGAAAAAATAAATCTGACAATAGCAAAAGTGATGAGCTGAGGAAACGAAATTAGTGAATAATAAAGGAACAACGGCGGTCAATAAATAATACTAATGCCTGCAGGTTCTAGGACACTTTAACTTTCTTCTTTAATGGCATTTTTTCCTATTTTATACTTTTTATTTATCTGATAATATGTTATCTACTATTGGTATAAACAAGATAGCACTTTCCTCATCCACTTTTTTTTTTCCAAGAAAGTCTTGTCCCACTAGGAGGTGTCCAATCCTCTTTATCAGTATAAATTTATCAGCAAACTAACAATAACTACTCATGTTCTGATCCTACCAATTTCCGAAAAGTGACAGAGAGTTGCTTATTTTAGATACATTCTTTCTAATGTTAGTAGGTAAACTACTTAGAATTGAAAAATAAAAAGTTCTTCTAAGTTCTTTTATAACCCATTAAAAAGCACTACAACCATATGCACAAGATCACGAATTAAAATTACAAAAAAATTTATACAAGTTGTAGTATTTATTGTTATCGCACTGCTACACAACAAGAATTGTTGTATGGGATTGAATGTTGGGAAATAAAAAGTCAAATTAAGATAATAAGCTATAGGTTGTAGAGATGAGAATGCTGCGATGGATGAGTAGACAGACCAGACGTGATAGAATTAGGAACAATTGCATTAGAGAGAGAAAAATAACATTAGACTAGACATGGTCCCGTAGTCTCCTTAAATAGCTACTCCCTACAAGAAAATTTGTTACAAGGAAAATCTATCCAAACGACGAGTCAGCTACCTCCTATAAATATATGCTTTAAGTCACCATGGCAAGCAAGCATCTTTATCCCTCACACATTTGCTCTCTATATCATTGGACTGACTTGACCAATGAAGAGCCTGTTTTAGATACAATACATTTGTTCACTCCATACTTCTCTATCCCGGAATCCAGAAACAAACAAATGAATATAAAGATTCCTTAGTCGAACAACCATGATTTTTCATGTGTTCAACGAAACATGTCATACTAACAAAAAATCACAAAACACAGAAATCATAAATTGAAAGAATTGAGTTACAAACCGGAAATCTAGTAGATAACCCAAGAGACAGAAGCGTATCATCATCAATGTCAAGCCCCTCAAGCTCCAACCACCTCACCGCGCCATCTCCTTTCTCTTTCGCCTCTCGAACCTCACTCTCCAGAACCTCCTCAACACCACAAGGCTTTTCGCTCGAAACTCCTTCATCTTCACCATCCGAGTCCACATCAATGTCCACACACATCAACGAACCCATCCTCTCCGCCAATCCCGGAACCTCGCGCAGCTACAACAACAAAAACAAAATAACAATAAGCACAAATTGTAAATCTTAGAGAGAGAGAGAGAGAGAAATGAAGTTGGAAGGGTACGTACCTGCTTGTAAGCATCGGGGAGTCGGAAGGTCCAGGCGTGGTCGACAAGGAAGACGTCGGAGTGCTTGGGCATGCAGTCGGAGGTGAGGATGAGGCGCCTCTGGCGGCCTTCCTCGCAGAGCTCGATCTGGAAGTGGCGGCCGCCGTCGAAGGTCTCGCCGGAGAGCTTCTCGAAGAGGCGGCGGTGAAGCGGCTCCGGCAGCCCCGACGCCGCTATAAGAAGGGCGTGGACTTTTGCGAACTCCTCGTAGGTCTCGATTCTCTTGGTAGTGGTGGCGGCCATGGTTACCATGGTGCTCTCTCTCTGTCTCTCTGCAGTGCACTACAATGCTTTGCTTTCAGGTTCTGCAGAAGTCCAGCACAGTGCAGTGAGTGAAAGGAAGGGAAGCTCCGGTGCTGAGTTTGGGCTGGGCCTGTTTTGATAAGTTTAAGTCCTGATATTGGGCCTCAGGAAGCCCAGTGTTTAGGCGAAAGTGGGACTATTTATCTTTCGGTTATCGAAGTGGGATGTTTTTTTTGTTTTTTGGTTTGTAAAGTGGGATTTTATTGTTGAGTAGTATTGGTATTAGAATGGGACGACGTTGGGGAAAGACTTTCGACCAAAATAAGGGACAGAGTAACGAGCAATGTATCTTTGACCCCAGGGGACTTCAGACCAAAAACACACCCAAGGGGAATTCGACCAAACAAAAGCCCAAGGGTATAGCCGAAAATACGAACCCAAGGGATTTTTACCCAAAAAATAAGATAATAATATTTTGACACCAAAAAAGTAGGTATTTATTCACACACGTACTTTATAATTATTGGATATAATGATAATCCTCATTTATACATAACATTCATCACCTCCGGTAAATGCGCCAAGGGTAAGGGAGGAAAACACAAGTTGTAACTTGTATGTTGTTCGGCGATGAGTGATACAGTAACAGCGTCGCCCCCACCCATTCCCCCTCTTTTTTAGCTTATGTCCTCCTCCTCCTCCTCTCAGAACAGCGCCTCTCTCTGTCTAGTGGGGAAGCCGGCCCCATGGAGGTTGGTCTCCCTCCATGGTCGATTGGTGGTGATCCGGTGACTCCCCACCCCCATTTTTTTTTTGTGCCTCAAATCCTTATTACATTATGTTTGTTGGATTTTGCTTCGGACAAGTTTCTCTTGCTAGCAGCAGTGTTTGAATCGGGAGCAGTGCAATAAAGGTAGAATAAAGGTCATATCTTGTTTTCTCGCGGTTGCTCACACTTCTAGCGACTTCGGATTACTGCATCACGACAGGTGATGAATCATAACCTATGTTAATGGTGATTTATTGAGACGTCTGTTTTCTTTCTTTGTTCTGCATGTTCATCACACCTGTGGTGTCTGCACAACAAGCGCAATAAGAACTCAGAGATTTTTTGTAGAGCAACTGTGTTAAAATTTTCCTTTTAGATCGGAGTCTGTTAAAAAAGCTTCTTGTTAGGAAGGCTCACCTGTGTTTAGGTTCTCATGTAGTATGCTTACCTAGTGTTGTCAAGCATCTCTGTACATAAGAGCGAGATTTCCTTCTGCTAAGGATGTTTTCACAGGTTAAGTGTTTTATATCTCTTGTCGATCTAGCTAATCCAACTTGGGGGCTAGAAGCTCTTTGTTGTGTTTGTTCTCTCTGCTATAAAGTTGGCCTTGGTCTATTCTCTTAGCAATGATTTTCAATCCATGACCAAAAATAAAAAGTTGTAAATGCTCTGAGCACCGAGACTTTTTCTATTTTAGATTGAAGTGTTTTCCTTTCACCCTAAAGTTTAGAATGAAAAAATATATATTTGGAGTTGACCTTGCTTAAGTGCGTGACACATTTTGAGTTTGAGAAACCAGTGTCGTCTATTTTCATGAGTAAGATGTCATAGACAAATTGATTGTTTTAGACAATAATTAAAGGATGTTTTTTATTCAAGTAGAGGATTGTTAGTCGAATTTTCATTTTTTGTAATTATGTTTAGTTTTGATTCTCAAATATGTTGAAAAGGAAGGAGCTTCCTATTTATTTTCAGTTACATTGATATGAGATGTTCAAATTATATTTATAGGAGAGTAAACCCTTAGGTTATTTCCTGACAATTGAAAAGTGTCAACTTGATCCTCAATAATGTCAAAAGGCAGACATTCATTAGTCCCTGGACGAAAAACATTAATGGTGTTAATAACAATTTCATTACTGGACAAGTTGATCTCTAATATCATTTGCACCAAAAAAAAAACCCACATCCCCATTACCTTTCTTCCTTCATCCTTTTCATCACCACCACCACCACCATCACCACTACCAAACACTAAATCATTGTTCATCATACACACAAGTGTCATCATTTTTTATCCTCAGCATAAGCAAAACACATTCTTTTGAAAACCCCATGGATCTTCATAGAGCCAAAATCCATTCACAAGTTTTTTTCAACCATCACTGCACCAGTTCCATGAAATTCCATTCTTCAACAACCATGAAAATTATTATCTTTTTCAAGCCATTGAAACTTCCATGAACACTAACCCCAAACACATAACACCTAGGTCTGAACCAAACCCCTATTCTTCAATCAAAGCAATAAGGGGCATGAGTTTTGTGGAAAGAATTGGAATATTCTTTTCCTAGCACATACCTGCAAGTTGAACAAGGTTCCATGGCAAAACTTTTTTTTCCCACCGCAAAAAATTAAATTTTAATTAAATATGATAAACTATCCACCGTTAAATTTTCTATTTCCTTTTTCATTATTTCTGGAAAACAAGAATAGTGGAGGTCTGTTATTAACCTCTAAGGTAGCGTTTGTTTAGTGTCTCTGGGACAGAAATACAGAGACACTGGAAATACAAACCTGTTTGGTGGTGAAGACAGGAACGGGGGACAGAACCAGGACAGAAAAACACAAAATTTCTGTACTTCCAAAATGTGGGGACAGTGAGGGCAGGATACAGAGACATAAATTTAATATTTTTGTCTTCCAATAATATCTATATATATTTATTATTTATGTCTCTGTCCTCCACTGTCCTTGTATTTCTATCTCTGTCTTTGTATTTCTATCTCAAGACAATTAACAAACGCTACCTAATAAAACCAGAAACAGAACACCCATCACTAAAACCACATCCTCCTCCTCTTCTGCCCCTGGTCCAGAAGAAGAAGAAGAAAAGATAGCAGAAACAGCAACAGCAACTTAGCTATGAGAAAAGCTTGATGCATGAAATCATGGAACAAGGTGGAGGTCAAGTGCGCAGCGCGGCTGCAGGCGGCAGTGTGAATGGTGGTTCCCGGTGCTAGACGACACAGCCGTGGTGAAAGAGGGAAAGATTGGTCATGGGGATGAAAAGAGTGGATGATGCAATGTTGGTAAAGATATGTTTGAGTGAAAAGAGGTTGAAAAGTTAAGAGATCTTGTACTCTAAATGGTTATTATAATTTTTGTTTTTTTTACGATGGTGGTGAGGATTGAGGAGATAGATGAAGTAAGGGGATGTGGAATGATTTTTTTTTATGTAAATGACAATAAATCATGATATACAAAGGGCCTACAAATAGAGAAAACATATAAGAATTAAATTCCCAAGTCAAGACGATAAATAAACGAAATATCAATCACGTGCGCTAACCTTTGTTGGTATTTCCTTTATACTATTTTTGAACCATTTTTTACTAGCTATGATATATGGCTAATTGATAACTCCAGTTTATGGAGTTATTTAGCCTCTAATTGGAATTGAAATTGAATGACTTGTCCTTCATTTTCCAAGTGAAACACTTAAAAATAGGAAGAATTGGCTCATATTTGTTTTAGAACTTTTGTTGAAAAATTCGATGTCATAAATCAAGACTATTGGGATGAATTGCATAATTCAAGTTAAAGTTTCATTGAATGATTTTTGACAGAGAAAATTGTAGAATTTTGGAGCTTGAGGAGAATTCAAGTTGGAGCCAAGAGGAGGGAAGCAAAGCAAGAAGAAAGAGTCTTTGAATTGAAGTTTCTGCTGCTGGGTCGCGACCTGAATTTTGCTCGGTTGCAACGTACTGGGCGCGTAAGCATTGGATCAGTTTTGTGAGTCAGGTCGCGACCCGACAATTTTTGCCAGTCAACTGACGGCTTGTGCCTATTTTTAGTAAATATTTACCCGAAGACATCGATGGGGAGTTCGTTTTGTTTGCCTTTTAGTGATTCGATAGAGGAACCCTAGGTTTTGAAGGAGCCAACACTAGAGAAGGATTCATCTTGAAGATTGAAGACCAAGGGCTAGGAGAGGGATTGAAGCCCCATTTTGTTCATCTCTTCCTCTCTCTTTATGTCTTTAATATTCATTATGCCTCTTAAACTAGTTTGTGTTTTGTTCATTGTTATGGATAGCTAAACTTGTAGCTAGGGGATCCTTTGAATCCTTCTATGGATCTTGGATGTTTGTAATGTTGCTTATTTGAATGTTGATGATATTGGTTTTGGTTACCCATTTCTCTTCTTAATGCTCTTATATGTTTGGCCACCATCTAAGTTGATTTGGGGGATTCTCTTAAACTAGACATAGGAATAGAGATATTGGACCTTGGTATGGGTAATGCTTGTTCTTTTACATTTAATTGGCTTAGGTGTGGGGATTAGTCAATGGGATGGAAACATACCCATTGACCTTACATAGTAGATGTTTGATGTTAGTTCTCAATGGGTTGATTTCACACTAACTCACAAGGACACTTAGTGTTTTAGGTGAAAAAGACACGGTTAATCGACCTAGACATAAGCTTTTAACTATAATTGGCATGCTAACAAAACCAATTCCTTAATGTTCATTTAAGTAATTTGCACATCCAAGTGAAGTAGAGGGTGAAAAAGGTCCCCTAGGCCTTTTTAACCTTGGTTGTTTCTCAACTTTAATTTGCATTAGTGTTTTCTAGTTACTTGTTCTTTAGAATTTCTTCTTAACTCCATTAAATTGTTTTGCTTAGGCATTGGTGGTAGTTTAGTAAATCGATAGCATATCTATTCCTAATCCCTGTGGAGACGATACTCTTAACTCACATTATATTACTTGAACGACCCGTGCACTTGCGGTATTTTACCCGCTCTTATAGGCGGCCATCATGATTGTATGGATTAGGGATTGACCTCATTTTTTAGGAACACACATGAGTTCTTTTGATTGTGTTTCGCTTTGTGCGTCAATTGTGAATGAATGTAGATCCTATTTGTATGTGTGTGAGATCTTGGAAATTGAGTAGATTGACATTTTTGGGGAAAGTACATGAGTGGCATATGTGTTGATTGATATTTTCGAAAGTGTTGTTGTAATCTTTCTTGAGGCGAAATCCTAGACAATGCATAATTGGAAAAATGATTAGGGCATTCTTTGGATCGTTTGAGCCTTTGAAGCTAACCTTGATGTGATTATCCCTAGGTCCCCTTTTGAAGCTTTGAATATGTTTGGCCTTTATTTTCTTCTCTTAACCATACCTTGATGTAAATTGTTAGTAATACTAAATATTACTGTAATAAAAGTTTATTTCTTTTATTAAATTAAAAATAATCATATTGTAATGATCATGATTAATTACTTTACATGAATATTTAAAAAGGGATAAAATAATAAATATACCTTATTAGCCATTTGAAGATTTAAATATAAAATATAATAGTAATTATTAGCATTAAATTAAAAATTTACATAATATAAGAAACCTCAAACGCTATTTAAATTTTCACCACATAATTTTAATTCCTTTCAAATGTTCTTATTTTATTTACCGTTAATAAAATAAAAAAATGTGAATGGGGGTAATTCTTTTTGGTAAAGATGTAAAGGGGGTAATACTATATTACTTTAGGATTTTTATTATTTTTATCCTTTTAGGAGATTTGTTTTATATTTTTTACAAGATATTTTCTCTTAAAAAACTATTATCGTATTGAGGTTTAGTAAGTATTCTTTAATTGCTTTAGTGCCTTATGCAAATTAATATATTCCCTTTTTCATCGGAGATTTTATCTTTGACATTTTAGCAGGATATTTTCTTTAAGAAACTGCTATCTTCTTAAGATTTTGTATTCGATTCGAACTTTGATTATGTTTGTGTTATAAATACCCTTTAGTCACTACGGTACCTTATGTTAATTGAGACTCGGGAAAATTGAAGAATTCTCGAATTGAAACCTTGAGGGCCCTAATTAATTTTTCTCTAGCACTCTCAATTGCAATCAAAATTTCACAAGTGGGCTTGGCCAAATTACCACGAACAACATCAACTCTTGTGAAAAGACCAAAATGTTCAGTGGTTTTGGTTTGATAGATTCTGGATTCTCTATCGCCATCTCTCAAGAGGAGTTCCTTCTTTTTCACAGCATAGACAGAGAACTCTACAAGATCCTCGTGTTCAATCTCTCGCGAGAACCAACGCAGTCCATGCAAATTCTCGCGCTCTGGCTTTGGCTAGAGCGTGTGGGGTTTCGTAGTGTGGTCGAGAGGATATCGTCCCTACCCTACACCATGATCAACGAAGTTGTTGATGAGGCCGTTACATGCTTGAATTGCATCAACACAAGCCAAACACGCTCCTTGTTCGAAGGTAATGATATACCCCTTACGCGTACCCTTGTGGATAATAAGAAAATCTCTCTCCCAATCCTCTGCGAAAATCGGATTTTGGCAGTTCAAGGGGTGAGAAAAATATTAGATGATGTGTGTGTAAGATTGTTCAGTGACATTGCGAAGCAAGTTATTAAGGTGAGGAATTCAATTCATGGCAGAGTGGAAAGCCAAATTGAGGTGATTTCAAATTCGAAAAATCATTTATACTTTGGCTCGATTGAGGCCCCATAATTTGGGACTAGATAGATGAGGTTGAAGGTGCTGGATCATTCACCACAAGAAAACAAAGTGAAGAACCAGATGATTATTAATATAAAGAGTTTAATTTTGATATTCTGGCAATCTAAAAGAGTTTTGCACTATTATTCAATCACATCTCTTCTCTTGTATGACTTTTCAAGTAGTATGGTTGAAAGTAATCATATTTGCTGATGTGTCATTACATAATTGGATGAATGTGTAAAATTTTGTTATACTATCAATGTATTCCAATTAAATCCTAAACTAAATTTCATTTTTTAAATTGTTATTATTAATTATTATGGTTAGTTTTGTATTTTCAGTAATGTAGTGAAATGTATTTATTTTATGTATTAAGAAATAATAATGGCATTGTTGTTAATTCCTAAGGTTGAACAACTTTTAATGATTGGTTTTGTTTAATTTAATTTAGTGAATTGATCTTGCTAGAAGCTCGGTTGAGATTAGATTATAATATAATAAGTACGAATTAAAATCAAAATCAGAATGCGAATTTACTTACTGTAATAACATTATTAGATAAAACTTTCATCTTTATTAAATAACTTATAAGTCACATTATTCATTAAATTTATTTTAAGTTCCAGAAAGAAGTTTAAAATCCCGCAGTGACCTTTCCAAAAAATCTATATCTGTAAATGTTATGCAATGTGTAATTTTCTGATCATATTCACTTTTTAAATATATTTTGTTTACAAAATTAAATTTAAAATCATTATTAACTCAATGCATATCATTTCAAATATATATATGATAATAAACACTAATTACTATTTACAAAAGGAAGTTTTTATATATAATTCAAATCAAATTTTTTGGTACATATATTCATATCAAATTAAATGAGATATATAAACTATTTAAATGCAATGATTACCTTAAGGGCACGTTTGGTTAGAGGGTAGAAATAATGATGAATTTTTTATAATTGAGTTTCATATAAAAAATTATTCATGGAGTTCGATCATAGAAAATTTACCTCATTTTCACTCCAATCAAACATACTCTGAGAATGTATTTGGTTGAGCAGTGGTAAAAAATAATGGTAAATTTTTCATGAAAAAAATTTATTTATGATTTTACATGTAGATCTCATAAAAATTTGAACTTCATTTTTACTCCTAAACAAACATGCCATGACGGTGATATTGATAAAAAATTTAATGCCTCATTGATTTGACAAATAATTGATAGATATTTTAAAATAAAAAAATCTCAAAAGGTTGGCCAATGGAGTGAATCAAACTTTCATATATAGCTTTCCAATGCATCATTTATTTCCTAAGACAGTGTTTATTATTTTAAGGTATACTAATCAAATAGAAATCTTCTATCTCTAAATGGTTACTTCTTCTCTGTCTCTCCAATAATCATTTATAGTCATGTGTAAATATAATAATCAAAACAAATTTAAAAAATAATAATTAAGTTACCAAATATAATATATCTCTTTCACGTGTCAATAAAAGAGACAGAAAAGAGACATCGTTTGAGAATAGAAGATTTCCATTCATACTAATATATTCTTAGAAATAATTACTTGGAAATGATTTGTTTATATGTTTGTTCTAAATTTTATAAAATTATTCTAGTGTATATATTATAATTATTCCTAGGAAAGAGATATTCTCATGTTTTAATAAGATTTGTAACACCCTAATTATTAATCTCTTATGCGTATGTCATAATTGACTAATTATTAGATTTCTTATATTTTAAATTTGAATGTTTAGTTTACTCATAATACTTTAGCAGAAAATAGACAATAATTTTTTTTGGAAACATAAAAAACAACCTCATTCTTCAATGCATAACTAGAACTAATGCAACCTGTGAGTGAAATAACAATTCTATAAAAATAAACAGATAACAAAACAACTCCTGGATATCATAAAATTTAATAACACATGTCATCACATCAATACACAAATAAGATACTAATATATCATAAAGGAGAGTGAATCCATGAAGGACAACCACACCTAATACAAGACACAAAAATCATAATATAAATAACTTCTAGTTAAGAGCCGATAATAAGGCCCAGTTTCAAATACATTCATCCATAAGGCGTAGACATCTCAGAATAAGGAAAAACATAAATAAAGATTAGTGGGCTACATGTTCAAGAGATTAATACAAAATATGCAGAAGATAATAATTGAGTCTCCAAGCATGGACTAGCCCCAAGATCATGAACTCAAGGGACTCCAGCATCTTGGTCCGCTAGCTCGTCTGAAGACAACACAGAAAAAGAAAAGGGGTGAAATCCAAAGGAATCTCAATAATTAAATAAAACAGTTCAAGTGTCATAGTTGTTGTCTCCAATTACTTCGGTTTAATTATAAAATAAGTGGGCATGCTTTAGTTTGTTTAATTAGTTTGTAAACTAGAATTCCAAAGTGCCGAATATTTTAAGACCTAGGAAAATCTCTTCATTAAGGAACAGTAACATAGAATGCATGACATCACTAATGTAATCAGGAACATATAAAATAAGGCACGTATAGAAATGCAATGAGACAAGTCATCTCATATCTTTAGTACTTTACTTTACTTGAACTTTAGTTCCTTAAACATACCACCCTCTCTTATATCACCTAGACCAACCACGTCACCGCCTAGTGATTTAACTGTCACCTACACTTCAAATCACCTACCGTCTAGGATGAGCCCAATCTAACTAGCAGTTGCTAGATTTAAATGGGGATAAAAGAACTTTCTCCGTTATCACCTAGACCAACCACATCACCACCCCAACAATTTAACTGTCTCCTATACTTCGATTCACCTATTGCTTAGAATGGGCTCAATCTAACAAGCCGTCATTAGATTTAAATGGGGAAAAGAAGGGGAACTTCACTTAAACTTTAAATTTAGCTCACATCTTACTTTGCAACATAATGGAATAGTCTCATAAATTATTAGGAGACATAAGCACAACATTTATGCATTTAAATAATAAGCTTAGAACCACCACTCAATATATATGATGAAACATCTCATAAGTCATTAGGAAACATAAGCGCAACCTTTATGCATTTAAATGACAAGCTTTGAATTACCACTCAACATACATAATGGAATATCTTATAAGTCATTAGGAGACATAAGTGCAATCTTTATGCATTTAAATGACAAGCTTAGAGTTTTTACTCAATATGCTGCAGTTTGCATCCCAAGGCCTATGGAACATAATCCTAACTCATGCTGACATTCTGATCCACACTTTGCGTTAGAATGAATTAGGCTATGTCAAGTAGTTCGTAAGATGCTCCCCATGTGCATAATATAATTATATAATTTTCAATGATTTAAAATTTCAATTTGAAAGTCACTCAATGGATAACATAAACGTGCCTAAACCAATTGCCGGAAAAGGACCAAACCCAACTAGTGTTCATCTAGTCAATGGATAACAATGACATTTCTAAAACTATCCACATATAAATATTCAAAGCTCACATCATCAAGATAATGACACATTTAGACCAACATGTTCAATTTCAAACCAGAATTTTATTTTTCAATTCAAATAAAGTGGTTCAAAGACTCTAAATTCTCAATCCAATTGCATGCTAATTGCACCCTAACACTTATACACAAAATAAAAGTTATGGATGCAAGAAATCAAGTTCACATTGCCACTTCATAGGAGGAAATAACATGCTAGAAATTTCAGCAATCTAACACTATTTCATTAAGCATTTCATAACCAAAAGAACTCATTCATGCACCCAACAACTAAAGTACTTAAAGCTAACCAAAGCTCCTCATCTAGAATCACAAAACATCACATAACCTTGAACCATAGTTGCTGGAAATTTTCCAATATTTGTTCTTGAAAGAAAACACAACTCTTGAGCACATAACCAAATAGCCACAACTCACAATTAAATTGCTACACTTGAGCACCTAATTTCCACCCTCACAAATCATTTTTTTCCTGCATAATCAGCAAAACATCATCCAACTTTAAGCTATATATGGTTTTCTGGAAATTTTTTAGCACTTTGTTATTCCAATGTCATGAAAAGAAAACACAACTCTTAAGCACATTCTCAAATAACCACAACACATATTTAAATTTCTACACTTGAGCACCTAATTCCCACCCTCATAGAACATTTTTTCTACATAAAATCAGCAAAACATCATATAACTTTAAGCTATAATTACTGAAAATTTTTCCAACAGCAGAAACATGAAAACATAGGCATGAAATGGCTCGTGTTTTAAATTTTACTAACCATAAATCAATGTTCACGAGTCACATATCTTATTTATGCATTATCACCTACATTAACAAGCCAAACAATTCCCAAATACCCATTGAAACAGTAAATCCGAAAATAAAATAAAAGGAACACAAGCTCAAGCCCCATTATCATAAACCCAAATCAAAGAACACTAACCCTATCATCAAACTATCATTTTCAGGCTCCATTTTACAACATCAACATCACACCAAACAAACAAATTTTAGAGCTCAAAAACACACAAAATGGAAGGTTTTAACACACGACCCCTTAGCAACTTGAAGGAGTACGAGGAAAAGGATGTTTGGGAGCTTGAGGAGGTGAAATGGTGGCCGAAAATCTCTTGCCTTGAGCTTGGGAAATCTATGCTAGCTATTGTAATGCGGGGAAGAAATGAGCTTTTCTTTCCCAATGAGGTTGAGGTTTAGTGTTTGGATATTAGGGAGACATTAGGGAAGAAGTGGGCTAAAAGTCCATAGTGATGGTAGTGGTGATTGGAAGTGAAAATAAGAGGAAGAAGATGAAGAAAATGTGAAATGGTGGGAAGAATGGAGGGAGGCTGTGGATAGTGTTTCAAAGGGGGTTAGCGTTGCATTTTGTCATGTTTCATTAAGAGTAGTGTATGTATTAAGTGGAGGTTAAGGAGTACTCGTGTAATTTGCTCCCAGTCTCATAAAATGGTAAAAATAAATGCAAGAAAATAAATAAATAGTATTTTTTTATATCATGAATTCAAATAATTTACGTGATATTGTGTATTTTAAAACTTTAAATTTTTAGGAGGGAGTATGAAATTTTATATAGGAGGGAGCTTTAAATTTTTAAAACACTCTAACCTTGAATTTTAAAATAATTCAACACAGCAGCTAATATAAACATATACTCAAATTGCTAAAGAGGAATATCTAATTATTCATCATTTAAAATTAACCCTGAATTAAACTTAGTTAATTCTAATGAGTATATAATTATAACTAAAAGCAAAAAATTGAGGTATTACACAAAATTATAAAAAAAAAAGGGTAAAGGGGGGAAAAACAGCTTAAAAGCAAAGCCAAACCAAACAACGACGCCGTCCCACGGAATACAGAGCTGCGGTCTCACTCATCAATCATCGTGATTAAAAAAGGGAAAAACAAAACGAAAAACAAAACAAATAATAAAAAAAGTTTTATTTAGATAGCAGGATATTATCAAGTATGTAAAATATTATTAAATTTAATTAATGAAACTCGTCAAATAATATAATATGAATAGTCATATACCCAGCAACTTTATAGAAAGCGATGAAATCACTATACAAAATCTGGTAGATATATCCATTTGTGATGACTCATCATAGTCATGCCGTTCCCCACCAATACCACCGAATCCCGAACTCAACTCAATGGCCAAGAAGCACGACGAAGAAGATATCACCATCAACACCAATTCTCAAACTTGTAGAGCAACAAGCATAAACAAAGTAGCGGGTATTTCTCTTCCTTCACAAAACCCATGAGGGCTACTTTCACCACATGCTAATTTCCCTTCCACAAATTCTTCACCTTTGTCGTCCTCTCACTTCAATTTCCTTCTGTTCTGCATCTTCCCTTCCATATAGGAACAACAAAACATAAAGTTACCGTATTTTACTTTTTTCTTCTCAAATTTATTTCCTTAGGTTCAATAAGCTGTGGAATCAAAGAGGGGGAAAAAAATGGCGCCCATGTCGACATTTCCAATACACAGACCTGAATTCCATTCCTTATTCTTCAATTGGTCTAATAGCCCTCACAAGTGCCTGAGAATCTCTACCTCATGGACCATGTGAGTTTCAATTTTTTCTCTTTTTAACTATTCACTGGAACCATTTCATTTGTATATTTTTCTGTTAATATTTCTATTTAACGTGAACAGGATGATGGATTCTAAATCTTCCCCAGCAACGAAAAACTATAATAATGATGGTAATACAAATATGAAGAAGAAAGAAGAACTTTCTGTGCAGCTTTCAAGGCCACCCGTTCCCCAGGTGGAAACTTTAAGGCCCAATGATCTCCAATTTGACAGGCTGCAGCCATCTGAGAAAGAACTGATTCGAGAGAATAGGTTTGAGTTTGGGCAATTTGTCGCACGTGAAGCCTTGCTTGATGAAGAATATTGGGTATGCCATAAATTGTGTAGCAACAAAACGAGAAATGAAAAGAAAACGAAATTATTGAGCTTTTCATTTCTTTTTCTTGTCTATTTAGCTTAGAGTGTGTTTGATTAGGGCTAAAACCGATGGAAATTTTCATTGATGAGTTTAATGTGTAATTTTACATATGGAGCTTATCCATAAAAATTTCCACCCCATTTTTATCCTAACCAAACATGCACTTACATTAAAATTTCGATTTGGTCCCTGATCAAAATATCGGGGAATAAACTAGTCTCTTGGGATTTAAAAATTTTGCTCGCAGGTGCTTCACCATTTAAAATGTGGAACAATTTAGTTACAATTTGGTCCCCTCAATCTTGAATGTTTAAGAAGCAAAATGTCCCAACAATAACAAAGCTTATTTTGATTAGCTGAAGTTAGCTACATGAATAAAACTACTTATTTGCTTTAAATTTTATGGTAGACAGCAGCATGGCTAAGGGCTGAAAGTCACTGGGAGAATCGAACGTATGAAAGGTATGACACAGAATACATCAGAAATGTCAAATGTCAAATGAGCTTGCATTAACTTCTTTTGGCAGCAATAAGGAATTAAGGATTCTGAGTAATGAATCTGACACAATAAGTCGGTTCTGTTGTGATTCAGTTTTTAACCTTTTAGAATATGGTATATTGTGTGGACATGGATAGACAGATTTTAGCATTTAAAACACTTAGAATTAAGAAAAGACATTGAACCAGATCTTAAGAAAAGACATTGAACCAGATCAAGAAGGGTAATGTCACATTGAATTAATTAAGAGAATTTTCCTTGGAGATATCTGAAGGCACCTGCCATTGCTGGGTCTAGTTCGTTTGCACTGATTCATAATAGATGAAAACTTGCGTGCAACTGATTCTCATTATTTTTTATCCAGATATATTGATAACTACAAAAGGAAATTTACCGAGCAGGTAGGAATTGATACTTTGATCAGTCTGTGTATTGGTATACAATGAAGTTTCTTAATGAAAATACTAACAAGAATTCCTATTGCTTAGGAATTTGTTGCAGTAAAAAGGCGGTGCAAGGCACAAAATGGGGAGAATTGTGCATGCATTATCACGGTAAATAGATGTCATCTTAGATTCTGATTTAGTTAAGAAATTCAGGTTGTAATACATACTGTAAAGCTCTGATTTGATGATGAGAAAAGATAAAAACACCCAGTTGAGTTCCTTACAATTTGATAGTTGATTGTTTGGAGTCAACTTTATCAGGTGAGAAAGGAGCAGAAGAATGTAAAACACTCAATCCTAAGGAGTCTTGTAGGAACCCTTGATTTGAATATCCGCTATTTGCTGCAAGGGGAGACCTTTCCTGGGGTATTACACTCATCACATTCCTTGTTGATGCAATGCATCTGTCGCACATGGTTCTGATGGTTTATCTATTTAATCATTTCTGCAGGAACGGGTGAAGGCTCCTCTTTTTTGCAGCATCAACAGAACACCACCAAGCAGATATGCCTATATCGCAAACTTATGCGTTGCTAAATCGGCTCGTCGTCAGGGAATTGCGAGAAACATGCTGTATTTTGCTGTTGAATCTGCAAAATCTGATGGTAATATGAAACATTGAAGCGAGGATCACCTTTATAATTTATGCCTCGTATAGCACATTTGAATATCAGACCAGAAGTTAACCATATATTCCTGCATTCATTTAGCAGGCGTGACACAGATATATGTGCATGTGGACAGAAATAATAGGGCTGCACAGATGTTGTACGAGAAGATGGGCTTCGAGGTAATATAATAGTTATTAGTTCCTTTATCTGCTGTATAACCCATTTTCTATGCTGGATTTATTGCTTCTTGTGAAATGCCAATGACCGTGGCTTGTTACAGATGATTGAGACAGCAAACTCCCGGTTCTTACTAGAGGAAACATACTTGCTACGTTTGCAGACTTAAAAGATACAAAGATCGTTGCTTATAATTTCAATTGGATGGCTTTGGAATAGTTGCGAAGTTCAAATTTCAAATGCCCCCAGTTACTATAATCATTAGAGTTATACCCTTTTATTTGACTTAAATGCATGTTGATATGTTCATGTTGTACCCAAGTAATTAGTTTCCTTTTTATTGCGTCCATCTTTTTATAGGGGCCATGTATTGTTTTCTTTCTACCAATATTTTGTTCAAGTGCTTCGACACTTGTTCGAGCTTTATCATGGTTCAATGGTGTGGGGTCCAGCTAGTGGGCTCCACTCGTATGAAGATTTGAAAACAGAGAGGAGACAGCTTTATGCGTGAACATTAATTTTTACTGTTCACGCGTGAAGAGATTTCGGTGCAGAGAGAATTTTTCAACATGTAAACAGTAAAAATTACTGTGCATGCATGAAACGTAGATCGTAGAGGCTTTTATAAATAGAGGCGAGGATCTGGTTGGAAAGGCATAACAGGTATTAGAGAACAAAAGATGCAGAGAGTAGAAAAATACAGTGTTATTTTTCTAAAAGTCAGAAGAAAAATAGAGTGTGAGTAAATCCTAGAAAGTGTAAGGTGTGAGTACATACATTGGAATATTTTGGGTATCATCTCTATTACTCATTGGTACTATAAAATTGTAGTGTTTGAAGAGGAAGGTTCTCATCAGAATATACTATATTTACCTCTTGGATTAGAGAATATGAAAAGGATATTTGTAATTATCATGAACATAGTGAAATATTTTTTGGAGTTTGTCCCGTGATTTTTCCTCTGGTATTTGGGGGTTTTCAAATTTCTTGATCTGGTATGAATAGTACTATTCATGTGAATAGTGTGATTATATTGTTTACATGAATAGTGATAAGCGGGTCTCACTGTAAATTACTATTCACCTTGATATTTATTTTTTGATGCACTGCGCCGTTGTTAGATTTAATTCTATCAGATTTATTTTGGTGCTCAATGCCACACATTGACATCATTTAATTACACGTGAATCAGTCCTTGAGCCCAATAAGTGGTATCAGAGCTCCAAGTTGAGCTCAGGATTGTGATGTGTAAATTAAATGGAGGAGAATATGGGTACCATGATCAAGTTGACAACAGCAAATTACTCTATTTGGAAGTGAAAAATGAAGGATATGCTTTTCTATAAAGATTTGTATAATCGTATAAAGAAAGGAGATGCAAAGTCGGTAAATATGGCAATAGAAGATTGGAAAAAGATGCACCAGAAGGCCATTGGGTTAGTTAGACAGGGGGTGGATATTAGTGTATTTCACCATGTGGCCACAGAAACGAATGCTCATACTCTGTGGAAGAATCTACAAAATCTCTATGAGAAAAAGACTGCACAAAATAAAGCTTTTGCAATTAGGAAGCTGATGAATCTCAAATACTGAGATGGAAGGTTTGTTGCTAAGTACTTGAGTGACTTCCAAGATATAGTGAATCAATTAAGCACCATGCAGATAGTGCTGGATGATGAGTAACAAACACTATTACTTTTGAGTCCTTTGCCGGATAGTTGAGAGACCTTGGTGGTGTCACTAAATAACTTTGCTTCAAGTGAAAAACTGTCTTTAATTCAAGTCAAAGACAGTATGTTTAATGAAAAAATAGAAGAAACAAATTGGTGGGAATAGGTGAATCTTAGGCCCTTGTCACAGAGAAGAGGGGGAGAAGCAAAAGCAGAGAGCGGTCCAGAAAAATAAAAGATTGATCACAATCCCAGTTTAGAAGAAGATTCAAATGTTACCATTATGGCAAAGAAGGGCACATCAAAAAGAATTGTAAGGCTTGGAAGAATAGAGACGATAAAAATCAGAGAAGCCAGGACGCAGTTGATAATAAAAATACTACAACCCCTATAACAAATGGAGAAGTGGTGTTACTCTCTTTTGTAGACGAAGAGTGTCATGTTGCGAATTCATGTGTCAAGTGGGTCGTTGATTCAGTAACTTCGTATCATGTCATTCCCAATAAGGAATTCTATACTGTGTACAAAGCAAGAAACTTTGGCAAAGTGAGGATAGGTAATACTAGTAATTCTGATATTGTGAGAGTTAGTGATGTGTGCATTTAAACAAATATAGGATGTACACTGACATTGAAGAAGATATGTGCCAGATTTATCTAAATCTGGTCTTCGTGCATGCTCTAGATCTAGTCGGATAACACGGAAACTTTGGTGATGGCAAGTGGAAGTTTTCCAAAGGTTCGATTGTGGTTGCCAAAGAAAAGTTGTACAACACTTTGTACAAGACTCAAGCAGATTGGAGGGTTGAATGCAGTCAATGATGATATTTTGCCAAATTTGTGGCCCAAAAGACAAGCTTATATAAGTGAAAAAGAATTGCAGATTTTGGTTAGGAAATCCTTCATTCCTTATGCTAAAGGTACAAAGTTAAATCCTTGTGATCATTGTTTATTTGGCAAGTATCATAGAGTGTCTTTTAGCAAAAGATTGAAGCTGAAGAATAATATCTTGGATATGGTTTACTTTGATGTGTGCGGTTCCATGGAAGTGGAGACTCTAGGTGGTAGCAGATATTTTATGACGTTCATTGATGATGTTTCACGAAAAGTGTGGGTTTATTTCCTAAAGAGAAAGGGTCCAGGTGTTTCAATATTTCAAGAGGTTTCATGCCATGGTAGAGAGATAAACTGGAAAACCTTTGAAGTGTCTTCGTAGTGACAATGGGGGAGAGCACACTTCCCATGAATTCAAAAACTATTGCTTTGAACATGACTTCAGGCATGAGAAGACGGTTTCTGGTATACCATAATATAATGGTGTGGCTGAAAGAATCAACAGAACTATTATGGAAAAAGTCATATGTATGTTGAGAATGGCAAAGCTGCCTAAGACATTCTGGGGTGAAGCTGTTCAAATGGTGTGCTACCTAATTAACAGATCTCCATCTGATCCTTTGGGCGGTGACATTCTTGAGGGAGTATGGTCTGGACATGATGTTAGCGACTCTCATTTGAAGGTTTTTGGATGCAAAGCCTTTGCTCATGTAAGTAAGTAGCAGAGACAGAAGTTTGATAATAAAGTCATTCATTGCATATTTATGGGCTACGGAGATGAGGAATTTGGCTACAGGCTATAGGATCCAGAAAAGAAGAGGATTATAAGAAGCAGAGACGTAATGTTTCATGAGTAAGAAACTATGTCAGATTCTGCTATTCCACAGAAAATCAATGAATCTGGTGATAAGATTGATTTGCATCAGTCTCTCTTCTTAAAGAAAATGTCATAGAATGGGAAGAGGTTCAAGACTATAGGGTTGATGATGAGCTAGCAATTGTTGATGCTGGAGATGGAGGAGGTGTTGAGCAACGGGAGCAAGCTCGTACACCATAACTCAGAAGATCTAATAGAGTGCGATATCTATCCAGCAAGTATCCCAGGTCGGAGTATGTCCTTCTAACTGATGAGGGGGAGCCAGAAAGTTGTGAAGAAGTTCAAACTCATAAGGATAAAGTTCAATAGATCAAAGCCATGCAAGAAGAAATGGATTCCTCGCAGAAGAACGATACTTATGAGTTGGTAAAACTCCGTGAAGGCAAGAAAGCCTTGAAGAAAAAATGGGTGTTTAAGTTGAAGAAAGATGGCAGCAAATTAGTAAAGTATAAAGCTCGCTTGATTATAAAAGGCTTTGATCAAAAGCAATGGATAGATTTTGATGAGATTTTCTCTCCAGTTGTCAAAATGAGTTCTATTTGAGTTATACTCGGATTAAAAGGTAGCTTGGATTTGGAATTTGAGCAGTTAGATGTGAAGACTGCATTTCTCTATAGTGATTTGGAGGAAGAGAACTACATGGATCAACCAGAAGGATTTGAAGAAGCTGGAAAGGAGCACATGATTTGCATATTAAAGAAGAGCTTGTACAGATTGAAGCATGCTCCTAAACAATGGTACACGAGATTTGACTCATTCATGGTAGGTCATGGATATAACAAAACAGATGCAGATCACTTTGTATATGTAAAAACATTTCCAGGTGATAAGTTTATCATTCTTCTGTTGTATATATATAATACACTGATAGTAGGACAGGATGCGAAGATGATTGGTGATTTGAAAAATGAACTATCAAAGTCCTTTGATATGAAAGATCTAGGCTCTGCTAAGCAAATTCTGGGTATGCAGATTTTGCACGACCGAATGGTTAGAAAGCTTTGGTTGTCACAAGAAAGATATGTGGAGTAGGTTCTAGACAGGTTCAATATAAAGAATGCTAAAGCAGTTAGCACACCATTGGCCAATCATTTCAAACTCAGTAAAAAGAGTTGTCCCACTACTGATGAAGAAAAGAAAGTTATGGCTGATATTCCTTACTCCTCTGCAATCGGGAGTTTGATGTATGCTATGGTTTGTACTCAGCTGGATATCGCTCATGCAGTTAGAGTCGTTAGTAGGTTTCTTTCCCATCCTGGTAAAGATCATTGGGAAGCTGTCAAGTGGATCTTGAGATATCTGAAGGGTAGTTCGAAAATGTGCTTGTGCTTTGGAGGACTAGAACCAATTTTGGAAGGCTATGCAGATGCTGATATGGCAGATGATCTGGACAGTAGAAAATTTACTTTTGAATTCATGTTTACTTTTGCAGGTGGAGCTGTATCTTGACAGTCAAAACTGCAGAAGTGTGTTACTTTGTCCACTACTGAGGCAGAATATGTTGCTATAATAGAAGCTAGAAAAGAAATGTTTTGGTTGAAAAGATTCCTTGAACAATTAGGAATGAAGCAGAATAGGACCGTTATCTATTGCGATAGTCAAAGTGCTTTGGATTTGAGCAAGAATGCGATACATCACTTGCATACAAAGCACGTTGATGTTAATCATCATTAGTTGTGACAAACAGTAGAAGAAAAGCAATTCAAGCTGGAGAAGATTGACACTGATAAAAACCCTATTGATACGATGACGAAAGTTGTAGCACGAGATAAGCTTCAACTTTGTACCAAGTTGATTGGCATGAATTCCTGATGATTTCTCCCAGATTATTTCCCCATCGGCTGGAAGGGGAGAATCTCTACAACTTTTGTTCTTCTCTGCTTGTTGTGCTTCTCCAACTGCATTCTCGCCTCTATTTATAGATGCCTCTGCAATCTACGTTTCGCGCATGTATAGTGATTTTTACTGTTCACGCGTCAAAAAATTCTCTGCACCGAGATCTCATCATGCGTGGACAGTAATTTTTACTGTTCATGCGTTGAAAAATTCTCTCTGTATCAAAATATTTTCATGCATGAACAGTTTTTTTACTGTTTACGCGTGAAGCTGTCCCCTTCCTCTTTTCAAATCTCCATGAGTGGGGCCTACCGGCTAGACCCACAAATGGTATTTAGATACTAGTCTTGGATCAAAATATTTTGTGTTGTTCGTAGGTTAAGGTTGACAAAAGAAACAAACTCAGATGTATTGAATTTTTTAAAGATTAAGGGATGAAACTTAGCATGGATATCGAATTCTTTTATATCTATTGCAGTATTAGATTTATTTTTGTGGTTAATGATCTTATTCCTCAATTCTGGGTGCTTATTCCATGCATTTGCTTTTCTGTTAATGTCACAACATACTTCTTGTTCTTGTTAAGTGTACTTTAGAGACCAACGAGTCATTCAAAATTTTCATTATGTTTGTTGGGGGTCTACTTGCACACGTGGTGGAGGAACACTGCGCCACCCTATGTAGGAATTATGTTCATACAAAAACTTCTCTATCTATTGAAAAATTCTTTGATGATTGCAATTTTAACACTCGATCTTTACATACACAATAAAGCTAGTAGGACATATAAATAAGTGAGTATATAATAAATAGAGTTGATGACCTCATTTTTATAGTGTGTATAAAGATGAGATGTTAAAATTTATCAATGTTGCTTGTCAAGTTATTTCGTTGTACGCACAGTAAGAGAGAAGAGGAAATAAAAAAAGCTTGCACCTGAAATGATATACAAATAGTCTCTTTCTACTCCAAAGCTTCTGCCAATGTCATATTCCAAAGAGCAAGAGTAGGACTTCTATTCAAAATGTGGATGCTTCAATTTGTAGTCTCCGACTAAAACTTCTTTGGAATTCTTCCTCTTGCCAGCAAACTACGAACCATGTTAAGCAATGTTTTGTTCTTCCTCTCTGACATACCATTTTTGTTGAGCTGTATATATAGCTGTGAGCTCTTTTCTTATTCCATGACTCTCAAGCTCTCAAATTCGTTTAAGCAATATTCTCCACCACGGTTTGTTTGGAGTGCTTTAATGATCTTTCCAAATTCATTTTCAAAATGAGCTTTAAAGTTCTTAAATACATTAAAGGCATCTAATTTCTCCTATAACAAAATGTTCAAGATTTTCTAGAGTAATTATTGATTAAGCTAATAAATATCTTTTATCTCCATTGAAAGCAGGAGTTATAGAACCACAAATGTTGGAGTGGATAAGCTCCAAGACCTTCTTGGCTCTCCATGACTTGCCTTTCGAGAACAAAGAACACTGTTATTTTCCATCAACATGAAAGGGAATAACAATTTCAAGAAGACCAATTACCATACTTTTCTTTTGCAATATTTTCAGCCCACTAAAACCCAAATGACCATACTGAAAATGCCATAACCATGAAGGATCTTTCATTCAACCATCAACCAAGGTTGAATACTCTCAATCTTTAATAGGAACAATCTTTTGGTATTCATTTGCACAATAGTAACAACTCCCCTAATAGGGTTTGAAATCTCACAAGTACCATTTTGAAGAGTGATAATGTATCCCTTTTCTAGCAATTGAGCAGCACTCAACAAATTGCTTTTCAAAACAAGAACATATAATATATTATATATTATTTCTACCAAACCGTTCTTGGTTTTAATTCTAATATCACCTTTTCACATCACATCCACGGTAGAAAACATAATATTTTTGTATTTGTTTCATTAATAATAATAGAGCCTAATAGAAATGCAAGCATCAAGCATTGTTATTAATGAAAAAATAATGGGTGTCTATTCGGGTCAAATATTCATCTCTATTCTTTATATTCTGGGATATATATATATATAGAAAAAAAAAACCATTAGGAAGGGTCCCATTTAATTGCTTGTTCGTGTCCTAGAAGATTAGCCTATCATATGTCGAGTGAGGAAATACTCTGAGAATATATATATGTATACACATCAACATACTCGTCTTGTCTCGAATATGTTTCATATCGAATACTTTATCAATGCTTTTAAATACTCTTAAAGATTTTCTTTCAATACCCACGACTATCAATACCCTTTTATATCTAGCAGTTGTGATTTGATCATTGATTATACAGGCCTCATTTTTAACAACAAAGAACGAAAATGCACTGTTGCCATTGGATGTTACAGGAGTTATAGAAAAATCTCATATTTGTGATTATATTTTACATGTTTTTAATTTGACTTATGTATTAGACTATAAATATGGGTCCAAGACCTTGGCCTAACCTCGAAGAACTCAGAAAGGGGGCTCCATAGATTGCGTACATGGCATAATGATCCCCTTAGAGATTCTCTCCTGATTTAGTCGAGGATATCTTCTAAATCGCCTACGAGATAACCTGAAGATCTCCCATTATCTCTTTATATCTCCTATTGTCTCATTATATCGTCTATATTGGATCATATCTTCCACTAAATACAGAATAATTCGATATCCACTAAATCCTAGGGATATCTCCCCTATCAAGGGAAAATTATCTTGTTATTTATCACAGGATCATCTCACTCTATAAAAGGGGGCTCAACACTCCCAAGTAATATAATATTAATAAAAACTACTATTTTGCCACTCTTTTGGTCATTCATTTACTGATTTAAGCATTAGAGTGTCTTTGCAAGTACCCTACCCCTACTGGCATAGACACTGAAGACACCTGCAACCTTACCTCCACTTTTAATTAAGAACATTGGCGCCCACCGTGAGGTCGATAAACAAGCCCACCCATCCAAGGTCGGCAAAACGAGCTAGACGCAAATAATCATCACTACAGAGAGCAAACCCCTATCAAAATATCTCTCTATTGTTAATTAATTCAAAATTTCAAGTGATATCCTATCATTATCCTCATACATTCATATGTACTAAGCAGCTCCAGCATATTGGTTTCTTGCGCGAGATACACCGTGTTTCATCAAAATGCGTAGAAGCCTTTTACACATCACCATTGAAAATTCTATTAAGGTGTCATGTGCTTTGTCTTTTGGCACTAGCTTCCTCGCACCGAACCCAAAACAATATCTTGATTGAACCACTCTTCTAAATAATAGGGTTTTAAACATAGTTATCAAACTCAAGTTGGTGATCGACTCGGTCAAGGTATCAGGTCACTAGATCAGTGGTTCAATCAATAAATTACTAGTTGAACTGGATTTTATTAAATTTTTATATAAAAATACAATTTAATACAACTAAATGTAATATATATATAATTGATTGCACATAAAAGCACAACAGCAATGTTAGCCAAGTGCCATTCCCATGATGTAATTATTACGAATTATTCAAGATTTCACATGGGCTTATGGTGTGAACATACTTCAAAAGGGGTGCATACTAGACACACGTGGCTTGAAGGATTCTTGACCGCTTTAGCTCACAGTGATTCAAAGGTGATTTGGCCAGTTCACCCCGAGTTTGATTGGGTTAATTGCATGATCGATCCAATCACAAACCGAATCAAACTAGGAACCGGTTCACCGATTCTCAATTCGAATCGGCCCTTTGGTTTGGTTTTCATTACTATGGCTTTAAACATTGAACTTCACACACTTCAGCTTTACAAAAAGTGCCATGATATTCATCATGATAAAAAATATTAACAATTATTCTAGTGCAATTTGCAATACAAACAGATCCAACTAGTAGTTGCACATGTACAATAACTTCATTATAGTCTTCTATGAAATCAGAAATATTAATTGCACTGCTTGGTTTTGTACATGACTCCTATGAAATCACGTAAATTTTAATTTCATAGAAACCTTCTACCAAAAACCCTAACCAAGACCAGACAATTCACTCCCTATAATTAATATTCCAATGGTTCATTCTTGTATTTTTTTTCTTTTTTATATTTTGGTAAAAACTCCTTTTACAAACTTTTTTTTTCTAATTTTTCAAAATGAAAAATACTGAACGAGATAAAGTTCCGTCCACTACTAAGCCGGCACTTTTCATGTTAGCTCCTTATCAAGTGTTTAATTTGCATACCAGAATGATCATGGAAACACAGGAAAAATGTACCAGCCATGATTGGTAGCTCATACAATTTAGATAGGCACGCACGCTTTGCATGTCAAAAATAAGTGGCGATTAAATAAACTAAAAATAATCTCTACCAAATAGCAACAATTTACCCAAAGTATGATTCTGTGATCAAATTACCCAAAGTAAATTTGGAATCGAACCATTAAATGAAAACACTCACCTTACGTGTCAACACTTGAATATATGAATATAACTGGCGCTTTATTACTAGTTTAGCCAATTCGTATAGTTTGATACCCAGCACATAGAAGTTACGAAAATACTCGGCTAGATACGGTTGGCTTGACAGAGTTTCAAGTACATGGCAAAAATATGTAAAAATAAAAACAAAAGCACATGACTTACAGAACACAAAACCTTTTCCGCTTGGATCATGTTAGCAAAAGTTTTCTTCTGGTGAGGTTCTAGGAGAAATATACGAGTTCATGCCTGATTCTAAATTATACCAAATCTACAGAGACTGACGAATAATTCAAAGCACCTTGATGAGGATCAGGCACTTTGACATGTTGCAATACAGGAGACATCTTCAAACCAATTATCTGGATCTGCAGGTTTGAGTGGCCGTTAAGGAAAACATCTGTTACCTGCAAGAATATGTAACATTAAATTCTTTACCAACGAACTTCCCCAGACCTATAATCTCACTCTGTATTTTTCAAGACCACAATAAATTGACAACAGAAATACATCACTGAACAGTTGAACTATATATTTTCAACAACCACAAGCTTTAATGATAGATATATACCTGAGTGCATCCAAAAAGTTTAAGTAACCTCAGCGTGGAGCAGCTATCCACAATCAAACCCAACGCATTGTCTGTCAAATTTCGGCACCAAGATACATCTAGAGTATGCAAATTTTTTGCATGACTTGCAAGCGATAAGGTTGTGTGGTAGCCAACCTGTATGAAATCAAATGGCACTCAGAAGGTGACACAATATAACTGAGATCCAGCAGGTTGCAAATTGCAACTAAACCAATAACTGAAACCCAATGGACAGAAGGATTTATTGTTCTCAAAAAGTTAAAACTCAATGTCAAAGGCTTCCTCCCACAGGTGGGTGGAACATTTTGCAGGGTAATCTCCAATAGAAAGGTGTTTCGAAACCATAAGCAAACTATATAGCATTTCCAGCATGTCAAAAATGTTCAAGAGCCCATGTGTACAAAGTGCAATTATATAGCATATACACGCATACCCCTGCAAGCCAATGGAAAGAGAATCCGGGTGGCATATCAACGATGTACCTTTTTAATGTTATTAAGCGACAGTTCTTTCAAGGACTCTCCTGTGGTCTCCACAAATGCAGCAATGGCTTCATCACTGCAAGAAGGAAAAGGTTAGCTAGACATATACTAAACCTTTCCCTTTCTTCCCTTTTCCTCCATAATCTAACTCAGAAACACACCATAAAATTCATCAGTGGGTAGATATCAAGAATAGATGCAGTAAATGCTGTGAAACACTATCCAATGTCACATCAAGTGTACCGTTCATACATACATGACAAGGTAGATAAAATAGAATATGTTCTCAAATCCTGAGTGCAAAGGATTGAATTTATAAGTAGGTAATCAGTCAATTGGATGCATATGAAAAATCTGGAGATTTTTAATTCTGGAAAATCAAACAGCACTCTAACACTGCACGGGAACAAAGATAATCATCCTAACTATTAAGTCGCCTCTTTAAAAGTGCAGACTGATCAGACTGGAACGCACAATAAAAGTGAGGTAACATGAGAAGTGTCATGCATTAACAAAATAAACAAAATAGAGTAAGAAGCATCCACCAAAAACTATATATAGGGAAAACGTAACAACATAGGAAAGGACAGGTAACAAGACAAACAAGCACCTGAATGGATTTCGGCAAAGCTTCAGTGTATGAAGTGCACGGCAGCCATTTGTAAGATACCCTAGGGATAAATCCGTTAATTTGCTCAAGTTCATAATATCAAGCACACATAACCTGGGACAGTGTTCAGCAATGACTTTCATTGATCTGTCAGTCAAGTTTCTGCACATTAAGAAATATAAATCAACAAGCATAAATGGCAAATAACCATTGAAGACCGAGGAAAATAACGGATTTACAATGAAAAAAATATGGATAATTTAGCCACATTCACAAATAATGGCTAAATACATGTTAAAAATGACTAACAGTTAAGCAAACTAAAATTGAATTAATCAAAAATCCCACTTCGGTTAAAATTTTCAGATAGGAAATTTGTTCACCACTTCACCAAACTTCTAAAAAAGGGATTGTGCAAGAAAATGCTTCTGTGAATGTATCACATCTTAAATAGATTCCAGATATGAAACAAACAGCTCTAGTAGTACTTAGTACTTACGTACAATCCTTCAAAACAAGCTCTTTCATGTTGTGACCACGTGCAATAATGTAATCCTTGACAAATTGATCACAAACAGTATGAATACCAGCCAGTGACAACACTTCTAAATGTTCAAGCTTCACCAATGATGGCACAATCAAAGTAGCATCAATGCCTTGGCATTCATCGAGATACAACTCTTTCAGAAGAGATCTTAACGACTCAGCCAAAATAGAAACACTATTGGATGTGAGAAGGGAGCACTGGCTAAGATTGATTGATCTAAGTGCCGAAGCAGAGGAAACAAGTGCTTGCAGCCCTACATCAGAAAGACGACATGCCCCTCTAATGGATAGACTAGTTAATCTAGGCAAGAACCCCTTTGATTGTGCCAAAGTAGCACATATTACATAATCTGGCAAACAACGCCCACACTGGTCAAGTTGCAGTACCTATTCCAAAAGTAGATAAACAATGAGCAAATCAAATCTTCAAAAGGAAAACACAGAATATAAAACTGGAAAAAAGCTAGCTTTTAGTAAAATAAACTATGTTATCTTACATAAACCACGGCTAATAGAAAACCAACATCGTCCCAATAGATAGATCAATCACTCAGATAATTTGAAGTAGTTCAAAATAGCTGCAAGCAAAGATACAACACACAAATTTCAAATGAAGCAAAATTGCAAGAAAAATGCATAGCACATACAACCAAATTGGCAGCGTCACACATTCGAAAAGCTTTCTCAAACTGTTCCTCAGACAGCCACGAGCAATCTCTGAGCCGAATCTCCGTGGGAGACCCGCAGACAAGGAGTTCAAAGAAGTGACCGTCCATCTTCCGCGAGTCGCAGAGCAGCTGGCTGAGCCTGTGCCTCAGAGCATCCGGCACGCTATCCAGCGAAGCGATCGCATCGACATTCTTGGCAAGAATCCTAAGGCAGTGTTCCTGCAGCGACGGGACCGAGAACCTTCCACTTAAGTGCCCCTGGTTCCTCCTTGGAACCCACTTAATTGATTCCACTAAGGTTGTTTCCGAATTGGCGCATCCTGTTGGGACATTCTTAATACCTCTGTCTCTGATGATTTTCATAGCTGTCGAGAATGGACCTGGCCAATCCTCAATCTCATGTTCAACTACAGGTTCAGGCACCGCTTGATCATCATAGTTTTCCTCTTCTTCTTCTTCTTCTTCTTCTTCTTCTTCTTCGGCCACGAAATGGGCGAACCGCGAGGCGTTCTCCCTGGCAATGTCCCTGAAACGTTCCATCCTTCTTGATCCATTCTCCCTTTGATGATTATCAGTGTTTATCGGTTGCTCCTGACCCCGCGAGGGCGCTGCATTGTCTCCTGAATCCTTGGCATCCGAATTCCCCAATTGAACTTCGGGAACAACAGCATCAACCAACACTGCTTTGCCTTTCTCTTCTCTGCTGAGCCTCGCGCTTCCAACTCCCACATTTCCAGCAACGATGTCGTTTTCGGCGCTACTGCTTCCCAGTTTCCTCTTCCCTCTCGCGTTAGAATCATTCCGAGTTTCGAACATTACCTCATCAAAAACAGCACTATTCGTGACTTCCCCTTCACCACCCTCTTCTTCTTCTTCTTGTTTTTGTGTTCTCGTTTTCCTACCACGCTTGGCGCTCCTGTTTCCCGAATCAACACCAGACTCGCCGTTATTGACGGCGCTATCGTGGCCTGCTTCCGTTCCTCTCTTGAGAACCTTCTTTCCCGATCGCAAGTTCAGAACACCCTTTCCCTCCCTATCATCCGACTCAACACTCGCCGTAACAGTAACCGCAACCAACTTACCCTTCCCATTTCCCCTTCCGTTTCCCTTGGTGGAGTCCAAAGCGGCGTCGTTTCGGTTCCCAGTGTCGGGGTGGTTGGAAACCCTAACGGGAGTTGCGGAGGAATCATTATATTTATTATAATTATTATTATCATCGCCGCATTGGGGGAGATCACCGGAGTTGGAAACGGAAGAAGCGAGGAGGCGGAGGCTGCGTCTCCGGAGAGGAAGGGAGGCGGAGGAGGCAGAGAGGGAGGAGGGGGGTTCGTGGGCTTGGGCCGGAGTGAAAGGTTGGATAGTGTCCACGGTTTTCGAGGGTGGTTTGGGTGTGGTTTTGGACTTGGTTGGTGCCATTTTCACGTGAAAGAGGATTTGCCGGTTTGGAAATGCTTGAGGATCGGTTTTAGAGTGTGTGGAGTGAGTGAGGGGTGGAGTGAATGGGGAAAACGGGGGGAGAGAGAGAGAGAGAGTTTGTTGCTGTGATGAAGAAGCGAATGGGAGTGATTGTTGTTGGCACCGCCTTAACCGCACATTTCAGTATGTGTGCACTGTGTAGAGTGAGAGACAGAGAGGCAAAAGAAAGAATGCGCGCGTTAGGTTTTTACGAGGAGGAATAGAGAAGTCCCGGCAGGAGAAGCTTCTCTCGTACGCTGGTTGACGTGTGATGTATCGGATTATTTTCCCGCCATAGCACATATCTTATGCGCTAATGCCCCCAATTCATAAATTGGAATATGTATATTAGTCGCTTAAATTTTATAAATAGGAATTAATTATTTTTTTGTAAAATTTTTATTTGAGTTGTATTAGTTTATTTATATATATTGTTAACTTGTTTTTTGTATTGTTAATTTTCATGGTAGTCCTAACTTATCTCACTTATATAAATGAAGTCGTTTAGCTTTTCTTTTTTATCTTCTCTTCCACCATAGCTCTCTACTTAAAAGTAAGATTATAATTTTAAGTTATTATTTGTTTTACATAGAACAATGGAATGAGGCAAGTTAGGTCTCATTATAAAAATTAACAGTACGCATAAGTAAGTTAACAGAACACATGAACATTTTTGTTAACAATTCATACAATAATTTGATGAAGGGACTAACTTATCCCTATTTGTTGATAGACTAGTATGAGATTTTTCAAATTTGAGAAATTAATTTATCCTTCATTATAAATCTGAGGGATTGAATTGGGGATTTAGTCTATCTTTTATATCTCTTAGTATCTTGTTTTTTATATTTCTTATCTTATAAGTACTATATACATTTTTTTTTATAAAATATGTACTATATACTAATAATTTAGTTTCTATGTATCGATAATGTAAAATAATTTTATACTGTCATCTAATCAAATCATATCACTTACATAACTTTTCAAGTAATAAATGTGAGACTTAATAACTTTTGCTTATATGACAATACATAATTAAATAACAGTATAAAAGTATTTTACAATATCAGTGTATAGAAATTAAACTTATAAACTAAATTTTATCTTATGCTTATATTATCTTATATCTTATACTTCTTATATACTATGTACTAAAAATGAGTCATCCAGGAGAATATACATAAAAATACGGCGTATCATTCTCACATAGCTTTGTTCTTCTCTCCAATCTGCTGAACTCTCTTATAGCCGGTCATATACAACACAAAGTTTGTGGTCATGTGATCTAATTAAGGAAAGGTGAATTCTGCAATGCTCCTTACCAAGTAGGGAGCTTCACACGCCGGGTCATCAAAAGGTGAATATGTGATGGAGTATTGACCCACCAACCACATCCTATCCACTATAAAATTTTCACACACCATTTCTCTTATAACCAAGGAAGAGAAAACCGGACCGGATCAACCGATTCAACTTGGAACCGGTCACCTGACCAGTCCAGTTAAGTCCAAAAAATCGGAGAGAGTTAAAACCGGAAAAAATCGGGAAAAATCAGACCGGTCTGACCGAGATTTTTTTTTGCAAAACTTAAATTTTTTTTATTCTAAAACTTAAATATTAATATCTTATGGCAGTCATAGAGTAAAAATAAAAAAAAATGGAACCAAAGAAGGACATTAACAAAAATTATTGGGTTGTTGTTCTCCTCTTTCCATTATTCGTAAACTACTCACCATAAACCTTAATGGTTACTAACAAGTACTATTTTTAAATGCTTTGTGATCATGTTGTGAGGTGGAGACTAGAGAAATTTTATATAGATTATATTTATTTTTATAGACCTATGAATATTTTTTTATTGATTATGTTAATGTTAATGATTTAATATATTTATTTATATTCTAATTAATCATATGTATATATTTATATATATTTTTCTTATATTTCGGTTAGACCCCAGTTGAACCGATTGGACTTCTAAACCTTTGAACTAGTACCTTGACCGGTTCGATACGCGGTCTGATTTCCTCTTCCTTGCTTATAACCCTCTCTCTTTTCCCTTTCCCCAAAACAACTCCATTTCTTTCCAATGAGCTGCCCCCCAACGTTTACTTCTCTACCTCTGTTTTTGTTTAACCACCGTTATGTGGCACACTTAAGATGATAGTTTTTCCACCATTAACTGGAGGAATTTTCATTACTCTATCAATTAACATGGCAAAGTTCCAATTTTAACTTTCCAAAGAGAACCCATATGTTGGATTCTGCAGAAAAGTTCATGATCTTCCCTATTCAAATGGATACAAAATAGTACGAAGAAAAAGTACTAATAAAAATCACTGTATTTTAGCTTTGTAAGCTACTAACAAAACCAATTAAAAGCAACAAGACCCAGATACAAGTTCTTTTTTTTCCTTTCTGTTATTGTCTAAGCGCAAAGTATGGGATTGAGTTTTGAGTAGGCATCTATTGCAGTGGAATAAGAGAAATGGGTACTCATGGGCTCTTAAATTCGCCGGACAGATAGCACTACTAAAGAGGCTAGGAGAAGTGTGTGAGTTAACAAAACAGAAGCGAAGGTGTGATGGCTTAGACAAAAATACAGGGCTATAATTGGAGTGGTTAGGTGGATGTCATCGCCTATAGGGGAGGAGGCACAATTTGAGGAGTACTACCATGATGATGACATTGGTGGTGTCATCGTCGGCAACTGAGTGCTAATATCAGAAGGACTAGCACTTTTTCCTCTTCATTTACATTTCTTTATTTTAAATTTTAATTGCAAGTAAAATTTAAAAATGTGAACCAAATTTACAAGTAACCATCATCAATCTTATAACCATTGAAAGTTACACTGGTGATGAACTTAAAGGAAAAACTTGTAAACCTAGACTAAAAAACTGGTAAATCATACTGTAAAAACTTATAAACCATGCTATAAAAAGTTATAAATCGTGATAAAAAACTTATAAACTTGTGACACATAATACCTCTGCACCAGGATATTTGTAGAGTTTATTTGATTATCATCGTGACTATCATCATTTCATTTGTAATTAATTATTCGAAAGATTGATCATTGTATAAATTTCAAATTCAACCGCTTCTATTATGTTGATTTCAATCATAGCCAATAAAGAAATAAGTAAAATAAAAGGGGAAATATTTGTATTTTTTTTTCCTTACTCTTCAAAGATGATTTCTCCATTGTTATTGTGCTTTCCTTTTTAGAGGGATTTTATTTTTTTATTTGGAAAAAAATGGAGAAATTTGTTATTTAGTGCTATTTATATCCTCACTGTGATGATTGAAAGTGATGGTGGTACTAAACTTGAAGAAAAAACTTGTAAACCTAGACAAAGAACTTGTGAAGTATACTATAAAAACTTGTAAACCTTGATAGAAAAACTTGTAAACCTTGATAGAAAAACTTGTAAACCTATGACACACAATACCTCTACACCAGTATACTTGTACAATTTGTTTGATTATCATCGTGACTATCATCATTTCATTTGTAATTAATTATTAGGAAGATTGATCATTGTATGAATTTCAAATTCAACCAATTCTATTATGTTGATTTCAATTATAGCCAAAAAAGAAATAAGAAAAATAAAAAGAGGAAATATTTGTAACTTTTTTTCTTACTTGTCGAATCTGATTTCTCGATTGTCATTGTGCTTTCCTTTTTAGAGGGATTTTCATTTTTTTAATTTGGAAAAAAAAGGAGAAATTTGTTATTTAATACTATTTGTATCCTCACTGTGATAGAGGAGTGCCTGTGATGATTGAAAGTAATAGTGGTGTTGAACTTGGAGAGAAAACTTGTAAACCTAAACAAAAAAACTTGTAAACCATCATGTAAAAACTTATAAACTATATTATAAAAACTTGTAAACGATGATAGAAAAACTTGTAAACCTATGACACATAATACCTCTATACTAGGATACTCATGAAAACCTTGCTTTAGTTTTTCCTAATCATTCTCAATTATATTTATATTTTCTTACAAAATTAAAAAATTATGTGATCGTTAATCAAATGAAAACATCTCACTATTTAAAATAAAATTATAAATTTATCATGTTTTTATGAGAATAAGAATAGGTAAAGATAAACTTTTTACCTCTACCTGTGACATATAATACCTCTACCCTAAGTTCATAAAACATGTAGGAAAGTTTCAAATAACTTGTAAAATAGGTCCCAAAAAGTTGTAAACCTAGAGAAAGTAAAAACTCGTAAGCCATAGTGTAAAATATTGAAACCATTCCGTAAAAACTTGTAAACTATGATAGAAAATTGGTAAACCTGTGACACAGTACCTCCACCAGAGTTTAAATAACTTGTAAAATAGCCACTAAAAACTTGTAAACCTTGAATGAAAAACTTGTAAACCGCATGTAAAACTTGTAAACCATACTGTTAAAGCTTGTAAATCGTGATAGAAAAATTGGTATAATATGCTTTAAAATATTCATTTATTTTTTCAAATTTGTAACAATATAATACTTATAAAAATAATATATAACAAGTTTACAACTATTTAATATATATTGGTTTACAACATTTTCTATGAAGTCTACTTGAAGAAATTCAATAATAATATTAAAATACACGAGAAATATAATTAAGAAACACCAAAAGAACAAGTTATATAATATAATGTTAAACAATTGCTATAAAACATTTTTCGATCATTTTGGATAATTAATTATATTGCACTGTCATGCAGAGGATAAGGGGAGAGTGTAAAGGAGATTTAATATAATGTGTTATAAGTTATTGGTATAATTATACACCATCAAATTTACATAATTGGATAACCTGGTATGTGGTGCTCCCTACTTATAGGGAGCACTGCAGCCTTCGCCTTAAGGGAAATATACAAAATTATTCCCTCAGCATAATAACTTTTCCTAACATCTATATTTCTTGTTTGAAATTTTGAATTTCAAAATTCAAACCGATCTATATTACTTCATTCTTTGCTCTATATGACAAGTCTTTTTGCAAGTTTTTTAGCACTTTATTCACAAGTTTTTTTGCACTTTATTTACAAGTTGTTAGGACCAGTTTATAAGGTTTTATCATCAGTTTATAAGTATTTTGCATCAAGTATCAACTTTTTTTACCATCAATTTCATAATATTTAAAATTAGATTCAAAGTATTTACAACTAGTTTAGAACTTTGTAGCACCTCTATGTGCAAAATACTTGATTTATAAGCTTAGTACACTTGGTTTGTAATTAGTCTTAAAGCATGGGTTTACAAGTTTTTTTATCATTAGTTTAAGTTTTTACTATTGGTTCACAAGTTTTTAGCAATGTTTAGTTTTATAATTTTTTTGCTATTAGATTTACAAGACTTGTAAACTTCATGTTTAAAACTTGTAAATAAAGTGCAAATAATTTATAAACCAAGGGTAAAAAAACTTGTAAATCAATAGAAAAAAACTTATAAATCGATTTTTAGTATTATCTTACAAGTTTTAGCTGTAGTCTACAATTTATTGAACCATTCATTCTTAGTTCAATAATCAAATTTAGGTCAAAGAGTCCACCCACCATTACAATCAAATAATCCAAGTGTTGGGAGAAATATCACAGACCTACCAAAAGAGAAATGCAAATGAGAAACCCACATGAATGCCTCGAAATGGCTCCCAATAGATAAGCCTAGCCTTTTTACCTAAAATGCCAATGAATGCCTCGAAATCAAAGCCTTTAATCTTTACATCATCCTAAAATTTTCTAAAATAGGGCCTAAAAGGGTAAAAAAGGCAATATAATTTCTGTCTTGGACCATAGAGCTCACTATAGCGAGTAAAGTTCCCTACAGTGACATTGTCTTAGTGTTTGAGGATGACTCGACTCTCAGGCTTGTTGTAGTGGCCATAGTTCGTTGTAGCGATGCTGTTTAGTGGTGAGCTCCTCTTCTTGACTCAAAAGCTTCCCCTTGACTCTTCTCTTCAAAGCATGCTTCCAAGCTTTAACTCCAAGTTACGCATTCACCAACGGTTCCCTGCAATCCACAAATTTCTTTGAAAAAGTAAAAGAATTCATAGGTGACAATATCAATACTAACACAAACAACTAATGAATTATAATAATATTCAAGCAATGTGCACAAGGATATTCAATTGCAACTCCCTAGTAATATAATGAGAGTTATGCACAAATTGTACATAAAGCTACCTAGCATGAAAGGAGAATTACTTACAAAATATGTGTTTATCATATAGTACAGATGATACAGATGAAATGGTTTTCTACAAGTGTCAAATAGCAATTATTGTATCTCTTTCATTTAGGAATTATGCAATTACGTAATATTAATACACTGGGAAGTTATATTCAGGAAATTTCTCAATCATCATTACAATCTAAGGAAGTAGTTAAAAATAATTTCTTAAACATGGGGTTCACCGATGAAGATGAAAATACAATCTTCATATGATAATATGGCTCACAACAAATAAGAAGTTGACATGTGAAGTACTATATCATGCCCCTGATCACACATGGTGTACCATAGATATTCACAATTAAAAAAATAATTTCTCTCCTATTCTGCCCCTATCTTGAACCATGTACCTCATGCCTGTGCCCTCCACTATTTCAACCATTGTGAACCTCATTTTCCTTCATGTCATCACCCAAACAACTCAACCATGAACCAAATTTGCAACAACCCTATCTTCAAACACCGCGCTCATTTATTAAGAACTCTCACCACCGCACTGCCCCACTGTAGAATCACCCACCATTACTTCAATTGTCATGGCTGACTCTGTTCTTCTCATTGTTGCATCATGTGTTCATGGTTATTGGTTTTGTCCTTGCTCAGTGTCTTCGCCACCATTGCCAACTGAAAATCCCTTCTCCACCTCGCCATCACCATGTTGAAGCACAGCAAGAAGAAGGGGCTTGTTAAAGTCTCTGATCTCGGCATCAAGGAGCAGCTCCATTTTTGTGAAGTGGTTCTTTTATGTCCAAGACCTAATGAGGAGAAGTGTGTGGAGCAGGAGTAGTATCATCAAGTCGTTCATCCATTCCTACACGAAGATGATCTATGATTCCTTTCGTGTCTTTGTCATTGTTAAGGAGAAGAGATGGAATGGCTCGTGGCGAATGAGAGAGTTACTCTCGCCCTATCTACCATCACACCCTTTCCTGCTCTCTCCAGTGATCAACAATTGAAAATCAACAACAATGCCAATGGCATCGTAGTGATGCTAGTAGTGGGTTTGACTGTGTGGTGGCCCAAGGGTAGCGGCTCTGATAAAGGAGACATATTCTTTTTATAGGATGGAATTGTCTATAATGTATCATATGTGAACCAGTTTCGTGATACAACACACAAAACCTACTCCACATGCCTTCTACTCATTGAGATAATTAACATCTTCATGCTACATTTCTTTTTTTTATTATTTTTATTTGCACCTAAGAATACATCCTTAAACACTGAAAATTGTTCACAAAAAGTTTTTATGTACGTGAAATATTTGGAGTCTTCTTGATACATGTGGAGAACTGTCTCCTCACCATTCTTATAAATAGTTAATCCGACATGAGCAACCATATTCCGATGGAATCTAGCCATATTCGTAAGCAAAGTGTTGTTAGCTATCATCCAAAGAAACGATTTAAGGCAAGGAGGAGCCTACAACTTGTAGATGATAGGATAAACTTGATCACGATTAGTACAAGCGGAGTCACAACATAAAGAATAAGCTAACTTGTTGGAGAAGCACCCAATTGAGTTCGGTAGCCCAGCCATGCTATCTTCACCCGCAGAGGCTTAGGAGGTGAAATCAGCACAAGGAGCTCAATGACATCCTATGAGAGAACTTGCAGTAATTTTGGCCAATCCCATTGGCCTTTTCCTATGGTATAGTCAGCAACATTTTGAGTTAGAACATCATCATCTAAGTCACATGTAGCAAAATCACTGAGATTATGGAACTTTAGAACCCAGTAGTCCCTGCAAAAATTTGCTGATCTACCATTTGTTAGTCAGTAGATCAAATTATGCAAGAAGACAAGCAATATAAGCATTAAACCTTGCTAAGCATTAGAAGACTTTTTTTTCCTATGGACGTCCGTATGAAGATTCGAGGTACAACCATATTTAGAACGAAACACCTAAACCCAAAGTGCATGATGTCCCGTAACCATTTTCCAAGGTAGCTTCATTAGGCTGACATTATTAATATCATAAGCCCTCTTATAATCAAGCCTCCCTTCGGATTTAGGCTTACAGATACTCTTCCAACTCATAAGACAGCTATTTTCTGACATTAGACCCATTCCAAATAAAATCCTTATAGATTTTACCAATTTTGTCATAAATGCTAACCAGGACCTTTGTTGTCTACATAACATTTGAAGGAATAATGGACACAACAAATTGGGCAAGTATGAATTGCCCTTTTAGAGATAGGGTATTTGATTTCTAGTTATTAAATTTAGGGATAAATGCATTTTATCCCTTTGAACTTTAGGTCATGTACATTTTACACCTTGATTTTTCAGAATGTGCATCGCGATACCCTGAACTTTTCAAACTATACAAAACACTCCTTAATATAATTTTGGCAACTAATGAAGGTAACTCCAAATGTTTCTAACTTGTGCAACCTGACACGTTGTCTGTAAATACTATGTGCAATTAACCCTCCTAATTTTTTTATTGTGTGCAATTCGACACCTTGCTATATGACTTAAAGTTTCGCACTATTTAAAAAGTAGGAGTTTTTTGCATAGTTTGTAAAAGTTCAAGGTGTCGTAATGCACATTTTGAAAAGTCATGGTGTAAATTGAACATTATCTAAAATTCAAGAGGCTAAAATGCATTTAACCCTTAAGTTTATTTCTCATCCTACTCAAGATATACTGAAAATAATGCTTGGAGCAACAATCATGCAAAGTGGGGACTCCCTACTATTTCCTCATATTTGAAGTAAGTCTAACACTAAGAAAGCCACTAATCTTCTGATGTCTCACCAAACCCACATTACAGGTAAAGGAAGATTTAGCAAACAATATTAGGACAACAATAAAATAGGGGTGAGAAAAAGTAAGCCCTCTTCTATCTATAGAAACAGGTTCCCAAAGGTCATTAGAAATCACCAAGGAGATTATCTCGGATAACTGCTCCATACAAAGTATAAAAAGCTAGGGAGACATAAGGTCTTCTTGATGGATTCCACTAGAAGGTTAAAAGCTTCCATGCAACCACCATTCCATATTTGTCTCATTTTAGCCATAGAAATAAAACTCGCCATGGCATCAATCAATTCATTGGCAGCTTCTTATGTGGTTCCCAAAATGTTTGGAACCAACGGTGACCGTAAATATACTCTTAAAATGAGGGTATTTGTACAAATACAGAAAAAATGTAAAAGTGGGGTATAATCATAAATTTTAAAGTTATGTAAAACACAAGCACAATACATTAATTTGTTTTATTAATATAGTCATTAGCAATTAAAAAACTAACATTTTTCTCTTAGATCTGGTTACATTTTTTTTTACTCAAATCTACATCAAAAGAATAACAACCCATCATTAAAACTCATAACTTTTCTTGAGTCATCTCCATGAACCTGGAGCACCTTCCTTAAGCCTCGACCTGAGATACCCATGGTAGTTGTTCCACCTCCTCGAACCAATCCACCAATAGCGGCACCACCCATGGTTGTGTCTGATTCCTTCATCAAGGACGCCATCCTCGCCACTGGCAACACCATCATCATTGCTCTTTGTGGCCACCTTACCACGCTCGCTGCCATTCAACGTCCTAGGCTCAACTAGATCCTTGTCTTCTACAACCACTCTATCGATGACATGGTGCTCAAGCTTTGCTGGGTCGCCAAGAAGAAAAAGAAGAAGAAGAAGAAGAAGAAGTTTGGGGGGAGAATGCTAATGAGGATATGCAGAAGGGATGTTGGAGAACAACTTTTTGCCAAGTTAATCAATAATATTAACAACTATAATTAATTAATACTTAATCATTAGCATTGTTTTGATATTCAATTAATCATCATTATCAACTTTATTAAATAGTGCTAAATAATTTCAGCAGAAAAGTTTAATAACTTCATTGCAAATGATTAAAATATGTTTATGACACCTAACCCAATAAATGGAAAAAAAGTGAGCTAAAGTAATATTAACAGATTTTAAATTGATAAGAATATTGGGGGAATATTTATAATATTAAAGACTATAAAATATTTTTCATGTCCATTATCGGATCAGCTTTTATGCGGCTGAGATTTCGTCACTATGTAGTGCCAAACTCAGTTTGCCCCGTGTAGGAACTCACCTCAATTCATTTAGAAGGCCAATGTCAGATAAAGTATCACGAATCTATCATAAGCTTTCTCCATATCTACTTAAATAGCCATGAAAACAACTTTCCCTGTCTTCGTTCTCATAGTATGCACCCCCTCATGTGTAATCAATATATTATCGGAGGAGCATTGCTATTTCAACACCCAAAAATGGGTGTGTAAATGAGACACCCACTTCATCACCATTGGATGTGATAGTGGTCACTAATCCATCACATCCAATGGTAATGGAGTAGGTATCTCACTTAGATACCCATTTTTAGGTGTTAAAATAATGTTAATGTTATCGGAGCTTTGTCTATAAGGCACAAAGCTATTGGATGTGATAGTGGTCACTAATCCATCACATCCAATAGTGATGGAGTATATATCTCACTTAGATACCCATTTTTAGGTGTTAAAATAATGTTAATGTTATCAGAGCTTTGTCTATAAGGCACAAAGCTACATTGATTAGGCCCAATTAATTTTTCCATGAGGCCCTTGAGACGAGAAGCTAGAATCGGAGCTATCGGCTTGTAAACAACGTTGCATAGCCCAATGGGCCTGAATTGGTTCATGCTTTCGGGTCTATCAGCTTTTGAATAAGAGAGAGAAATGTTCCATTAAAGATGTGCAGATTATCTCACGGGCAATTGAAGACGTGCTGCACCCAATCAACGACCTAGAACTTCTTATTAAATCTCTGATCCTGTTTTACACTGCATTGCTTATATTGGTGACAAAACAACCCTCAGTAAGGAGTAATATACAGTAATTGAAGACAAGGAATATTTACCAGATATAAAGTTATCGGATGAAAGCTCCAAGTCGCATCAACTGTAAGAATGTTCCCCCAGCGAAGCCATTGTTTATAGAGTAATTTATCCTTATCTTTTTGAGATTTAGTTTAATTATACTCAATACATTTTTATTTTACAATACTATCACTAACCTCTTATGAGATTTATTACAATTACATTGACCTCCTTATAAATATTAATTTATTAATTTATATGACAAAAAAGATAACGTATGACACACACATAAAAAAAATATATATATATATATATATGATACTTAATAATCAAATTATAATATTTTAATAATATTTAACATGAATATTACCTACAATTCCTCTTTATTATAAATTATAATTATAAATTTCATTTTCACGTGACATAAAAGTATTTTATTTAATTAATGTGTTAAATATTACTAAAATATTACAATTTCATCATTAATAATTATGTATCTGTTATGTTATCTTTTTTTATCATTTAAATTAATAAATCAATGTCTGCAAGAAAGATTAATATAATTTTAATAAACCTTAAAAGAGGTAATTGATAATTTTACAAAATAAAAGAATGTCGAGTAAAATTACACTAAATTTCAAGGGAAGTGAGACCAGTTTTCTCTTAGTATGTTTCACTAGCGTTATTTAGAGGATTTCTGAACAAAGTTTGACACATCTAGAAAATACAAAGCGTCAACTCATCTATTATTTTGCTTGCCGCACAAGATTTTGAATGATTCACAAGATTATTTATAATGTTGCATGACAACAGCTGGGAGACAAATACAAGGCTAATGATTTCTAATTTAGCAATTATTCTACAAGGGCAAGATAAGAGCACAAAAATGACCAATAAACCAATGTCTAACCTCCCCAAAATGGAGGGAAGGGAAGGGAAGGAAAGGAATCGACAACACTAAAACTGTATAATAGATTCAACAAGGTCCTGAACAGGCGCCAGCTCTGCTTTGTCAATCAAACGGAATTCCTGCAACACAAGATAGCAACTTATCCAATAAATTCAGAAGGAAATTAAAAAAGAGAAATCAGTCACGTTGAATCCAGAGGCATGCTTCCCGTTTATGCATAAGAACCAGCTCCATACAAAACCAAAAGTGGAAGAAACAAATGGATCAACAAAGTCTCTACTTTCTATAACCACTCACCCAAGTAAACAAAACAAAATGCTTGAAGCAAGTGTTCAGATGAGCTTCTTCCTTCAAACTCACTATCTTCTGGAAATGCGAGTGATAGATGTGAGCATATACACGGAACAATCGCTTGAAAATCGTCTTGACGACGTCTCGGAAATTGGGTGGAAAGGGAGCCCCTGCAGTGATGAAGCAATCAACTAAGACATTGCTAGGATGCATGTAATCAGAACATAACTGTACAGGAAATTCAGCTAGGTGGTCTGCTAGCTTTATCAATATCTCAAACATACCTAACTTTTGGGGGAAAATTGTTTCATCATCTAGCTGGGATTCAATCCAATCCATCAAGTACTCAACATACTTCGGAGCGGATACCTCTATTGGTTTCTTTATGGCAACACCATCAGCCCATCTGTACTCGTACCTGTAGAGTTTATTACATTAATGCTTGAAGTTGTTCATAGAAGTTTAACTTGTCCATTTAAGAAAATAAAGACCATGACAATTGACTAACTGGAACCTGAAAAACAATAGGAAAATTTGCATAGAAAATGTGGAATATGGTGATATAACCTTTAAGCGACTTGGTATGCTCTCTCATTCTGTGTTCTGTGTAGAATAAAATTTCCCAGTTTCAGTTAAAATTTGTTTCCTATGCATATGGTTCTAATCATCAATTAGGAAAATCTCTTTAGCTTCTAACCATTCACACTGCAGCACCTTAGAAGTGCAAATCCAAATTCCAGAACCTCCTAACTCTGCACCCACTCTCGCTCATGTTAATAAGAGTTGAATTTCTGACCCAAACCATAACCCAGTGGCTGTAAAAGTATTAATGACATGCCAAGACAAGAACAAGATATATAAAAGCAAATCCAATCAAGCTGTAATTATAAGAAGAGTTGGTTGATGGATAAAAGAATACTTTGGTCCTGCAGTCATTGTTGGACAGTTTGTTGGCGTGCAGAATTCTGTAAGTGTACCGAACAGGATATTTACTTGATTAAAGAAGTCCACAGCTGCACAAAAAGGAAAAAGGGCCGAACTCTTTATATGCAATATTGTAGTGCAACATCATTTTTGATTGAGAAAGGAATTGTACACCGCCTATGTGTAAATATGGAAATTCACAAGCAACACAAAACTATTACAAAGAAGATCTTAAGGAAATAATCCTCAAGATGAGAGAGAGAGAGAGAGAGAGAGAGAGCCAGGATTTTTACTGTTTACAGCTAGCCACTCATTTATATCTTCACCAGGAGGCAGTTTAACAGCTTCCCTCAAGTTCCCACTACCCAATGTAGCATCAATGTGTTTTTGAAGTTGAGCACCCTGCATTTCATATACAGAATGCAAAAATTAAGGCTCTATTTATCGAATATGGACCACAAAGAAGAAAAGAATCCAGCAACTATAACAAGTAAAAAAGCATACCTTACTTCCAGATGGAGCACTCTTTTTTGGACGAAATGTTTTTTGGTTTCTGCATGAATCAAAGTTTGGTTACACTTGAGTAGTCATCAAGAGAAACAAAACAAAAGCATACCATAGTATGAATCCAAAAACATGAGAATAATCAAATCAAACAATTCCTTTTTCCACAAGATAAAAGTTGCATAGCGAAATTTTCAGATTCGGGTGATTTGACACGTAATGTTTTAAGTAATGATAACTATATTGCTTGGAATTTCATCAACAGTTAGTTTTGAAACAGTTACTATTGAAGGCAGCTTCACATGCCTATTAATGTTAAATACTCTCTCCCTTTCAGAATATCTGTCCACTTTCAGACAACTTCACGTTTCAAAATATTTGTACACTTTTAGACAACTTCACATTCCAATGCAATATTTATTTCTTTTTCCAATAGTACTCCTAAGTAATTTCACTCACTAACTATTAGTTTTTCAAAACCATTTCATTTAATAAGGGTATATTAATTCATTCACTATATTTTACTCCATCCCAACACATTGATCTTTCTTAATACTTGTGCTTATCTAAAAGTGACAGACATTTTAAAAGGGAGGGAGTAGAGTTTATCAGTTTATGTCCCATTTTACACATTTTTCAATGGTCATAAGACTCAACCGAAAATTTACAACAACAATGCCTTTTTTCACATGTAGCCGGTTTCGCAGATCAAACACCATATGATGTCATATCATAAATATAACCAGACTCATCCAATTCACAAAAGAATATTTTGGTTGCTTTTGGTGGATCGACAGCTTCATACATACTACAGGGATTCGAGAAGAGTGCCGTTATTTAATGAAATTATTGAGAGCAATGGATGCACTACAAACGTTTGCATATTGAAATAGTCAATGGTACATTTAAGTTCTGATGACATTATAATAGTATAATAATACTCATCTTCCAACATTTTTTGATCAACCGATACTTTGGAAAAGCAGCTAAAACTCATCAAAAGCATCCTTGTACTGTCAAGAAAAATATGAGAAGCTGAGAACCACACAAGCATACTCAACAAATCATAAATCCTCCCACTCAACAGCATCTTTCAAAACCCCACACAACAGAACCAGATAGTAATACAACGGCCTGTTTGAAAACATAGACAACCAGAAATTCTACCTGAATTTGGTATCCAGAATGATGCGGTATAATTACTAACTTTTAGATGAATAAATGAGTCGCACCGCTATGTTTCATCTATAAACCACCGTGATTTGTATAAAAGATTTCGTAAATATGTTTTCCGTGTTGTAGCATTACTCTTAACATAACTCAGACGTCTGATTTCTCTTATCCCGAATCTCTTCATTGAATCCCATTAGCAGCTTCACAATGAGACAAATTCACATTGCTTCCACACAAAGCAATCATCAAATTCACGCATATTCCATGGCCATATTATCAACAACAGGCAATCATCATATCTGTTATTCTCTAGAATCAAATAAAACAGATAAAAAGTCGTAATGTTATTTTTTTGAAGAAATAATAATCAAGGGCCGCCGCAAAACAAAAACCCCAGTTCATCCTCAAAAGGGTACAACAGAAACACAAAAATAAGGCAAACATATAGATATCTACCATCCTTGAAATTATAAATTACAAAAAAATAAAAAATAAAAAAGGATAAGAAGGATTGAATAGGGGGGCACCTGCTTCCAAGGCCGAAGAGACTCATGGTGCCGAAATCCCAAGGGTCTCTCTTTCTTGAAGATCCGAATTCCGAAGGCTCCTCCTCCTTCTATCAAAATCACAAAAGCCAATAACAGAGGAATGTAACCAAATGAGTTGTTTATATATGAAAACAGAGAGAAGAGAAAGAGACAAAGACAGAGAATTGCTTGACCACCCTATTGCCAGTCTGTCATCGCCCCCGTCTCTCTCTCTCTCTCTTCCAGCGATAGAGAGAGAAAGGCAAAACACTGCATTTTGCCAACCTGCATGCTGCTTACCTGGCTCTGCCTCATATTCTTCTTCTTTTCCCTTTTTTTTTCTTTCTTTTTTTTTTTCACTTCCATTCTGCTTTCAATTTTTAAAATTATTTACTGTTGACTCAAAAAAATGTTATTATTCTCGATCTTTTTCCCTTTTTCTGTTATTTTCGCCTTGTGGGTGATGCCGTATCTATTAAATCATATTTTTTTATTAAATCTATATGCTTGGTTAAAATAAGATTTTTTATATAGATATTTAATCATATATTAATTTTTTTTAAAAATAATTACTTAAAAAGAAAATAAGAGTTGAAAGAGGAAAAAAATATAAAAAAATGGAAAAGGAGAGTTGTAAGGATAAAATGGGAAGAAAGAAAAAAAGGTAGGCGTTAAAAGATGGATATTATACCCAATCCCTTTATTACATTGTTTTAGGTTTAATTAATATGTTAATCTCTATAATTTTATTAAATTTTTAGTTAGATCCTTATATTTTAAAAATTTATAATTAAATTTCTATAATAAATTAAATTTTGCAATCAAATTTCAGCTAAAAAATGCAAAATTAGCTTAAATTCTTCTTAATTGATTTCATCTAGTGTTGTTCCACATGAATTGATTTCACCATAAAAATATATTGTGAGTTTAAATTTTAGACAAAATGGAAGGGGGGAAAACTTAGCTTGTATAGTCATTCTTGAGGGGCGAGATTTAAGTATGTCACCACCGTAGTGATAAAAATAAAATCTCAGCCATTCAACAATCATTCATGGATTGAGATTGCTTCATTTTTTAGCCTTTTTTCTATATAAATTCACTTTTTAAAATTATAAACGTTAAAAGGACAAAGTGAAGAACCAAAAATATAGAATTGCAGCGGGGCGTGTGTGTTTCGCATCGCTAAAGTGCATGGATTAAGTTCAACCGTGATCAGACGGAAGACGGAGATAAGTTTATCGCCATATCGAGGGTATATCTTGAGCATATCGCTATTAATGCACAGTTTGATTAATTTATTCAGTGGAAGCTACCAATAATATAGTCGAAGATTGACCATGTATAATGTTTTCTATGTTCAACTTCTGTCCTGTTTGTAACTTCGGTGGAACAATTTCTATCGTAGAAGATCCTTGATAGTGAAGCATCTAATAATGTATAGATTGCTAATACTAATTACATTGCTTGACTGACAATCCCTTGTGTGTTAGAAGATCAAATTTGTATATCCTGATTAATGTATACTGAACTTTGAATTTTATGGCCGTGTAAAGTTTCTGGACTAACATAATATGATGGAAATTTTCTTGAAGGGTTGGGGTAAGTAAGGGCATGTTTAGTTTCAGTTTCAGTTTTTCAGTTTTTAGAATTGTATGAAAGAAATACTGAAAATTAAAAATGAAAATTGATAACTGAAATTTATAATTTTTAAATTTTTTTATATTTTTTCCATAAAATTTAAAATAAAAACTGAAAATTGAAAACTTAAATAAAAAAAACTCAAGTGTTGCCCTTTTTCTTTTTATAATGCACAAGTGCTTTAAAATGGTTGATATAATCATACCAAATTTGTTCATATTCAATACTTTATTAATAATTTTATATACTCTTGATTATATTTTATTTATTTTTAATTTAAATTATCTCATATATTTATATCGTACTTTTTTCACACCAAAAACTATTACATTATCCGAGTAACGCAGTCGTTCTCTCGAGACTTGGGCATGCATGACCACAATGTCCTTTTCTCTGTGTCATGACATGGAAATTTTGGACATGTTGTCAGGACCATCTTTTTAATCGCTCATTCGCTCCCCACTCGCAGAACTCCATCCCTTGATGAAGACTAAGAATCAAACAACGAAGGGTTGCTGCCAATCCCATGCATCAATTGGATTAACTAAACTAATAATCTTATTGTATAATTCCATTGATGCACAAAAAAGGGTAGCTCAGGTAGTAATACAAACTGACACATACGATGACTCATTTCTTTCTCCATGTGTATATACGATGAAGCCAATCCGTTAATGAAGTGTTGGATCTTGACTTTTCCTGTGCATTTTTTTATTTTTTTGGTTTATAGAGTTCTCACAGGCTGTTGTGAACAGTGCACACCACCGTCGGCTTTGTCGTGATGGTATTTGTCGGCTTCTTCGTCAAGCTCAAATACATTGTGATTAACTATGTGATGGTATAGGACTTTAGTTCTTTTAATAAAATTATTATATATATTACTCTTTGATCCCCTTTTTGGCTTTGCAGGTCTCTCTTCTCTGCAAGGCAGTGCTCAACCAGTTCGTGCTTGCCAAGATGGAGAGGGTCCTAGCGTCCTAGGCGTGAAGCTACAACAATTTCATTTATACTTATGCATTTCTTTTGTTTGGTTTAAAGATACAATAATGTGATTAAACTTTGTTTTGTTGTCACTAGCTTGGTCATGTTGGCAATGTGTTGTTTGGGAAAGCTGACTTATATATACGTAGATAGCATAACCATTGATTTTATGTATATCCTTTAAGTGTGTATCTCGATATGCGTATTCTAAGATGACTACAAAAAACTAGCTCCGAGACAACATTTTAAAACCATTGCTTAAACACAAAGAAAACATTGCTTTTTTCTCCAAATCAACACTTTCTGAGAAAAGACATTGTTTTTTAGGGGTTGTTTATACTAGCATTACGTTTTCTCGAAGGCAATGATTTACAGAGAGAAAGGCAATGGTTCGTGAAAAAAGCATTGCCTAAATTGCATCAAAGGTAATGCTTTTGTTGCCAATCAAAAGCAACAGTTTTTGCACCCTTTATGCATTGCATCTTTTTTTTTTTTATTTTAGGCAACGCTTTATAAGTATTGTTTTTTCTCTGGTTAAAGGTAAATTGCATTTTCTAATATTTTAGGCAACTTATGGAAAGCGTTGCCCTTTCTAATATTTTAGGCATCCATTGAAAACCGTTGCTTCTTCTCAATTCTGATTGCCTCTTATTTTCAAAACAACGATTTTTTTTTTCACTCTCAAATTTGATATTCTTAAAATCAACCCTGTTTTAATATGAAATTAAACTATATATATTAACTTTTCCATATAAATTAGAAACCACATTAATTTTGAACAGAAATTTAATTAATCGATTGAAATTCATAAATAAATTAAACCAATACTAATTAATTAACTACGTAAACTAAGTTATCTTAAGCATATATGGTAGTCCAGGTTGATACACAGGTCTAAATAGAAACAAGTCTAAAACACATAGGTCTAAATAGAAACAAGTCTAAGTTCAAACCAAAATAGACAAAGTGATTACATGTAGTTCACAAAATTAAAGGACATTAGTAATAATAACTTACACAAAAGAAAATCTCCATAATATTATCCATCATAATCACATTCATTGCATGTTTTATGTCCTTTGTATTAGTCCTCCTCTCAGCCTACCTGAGTTGCACATGCATTAAGTTCAATCTGCAACATAAACCCAACAATTAAAAATTGAACTATTATTAAGCTTAATTTATTGAATAACTATATTTACATAAAACTATAGTATGTCAAATATCAATACACCTGCTCCTAAAGTTCCAATACCTTACAACAAAAATAATGGAAATTGACACACAACAACTTAGACAGAACAACACATCATAATAATCACCTAGATATTAACTTTTGAAAAGCAATATATACAGAATTATCAATTTGATTCTTAATCCAGTAAATGCTCAACCACTTGAAGGAAGAAGGGAACAAAACAAAGGATTACAAGCCATCAAAAAGTTTACCAAGAGTTCACAAAACAACTAGCAAATAAATACAACCATGAGTCCAAGTCTCAACACAAAACCATAGAAATGCAATAGGTACAAAAAAAAATAAAGCATACATTAAATAAGAAAGTAACCAAACAGGGATGTTCATTTGCAAACTTAACATGTCGTGCAACAATTGGAACCTACAAGCGTAATTAAATCCTTGACCATCTAATCCTCCACTTGCGACAGAGAACCAACAAACTTAAATTAAGTGGCCATAACCTAACACATCTTTGAATTTGTAAAAATGATATGTTAATCTTTAAAAATTTAGACCCAAAAACAGCTTTACAACTAATATTGAAGGTTGGGTGATAAAAGTGAACTCAACCATAATAATTCTTTCAATATCTAGGCTCCAAATAGAATACCAAGTAAGCAAACCCGGTATATGAAGATCAACATAGCAAAGAAACAACCAAGAAATTATAATACTCATTAAACACATTGACATGAACATCCCTTTGGCTCTTTGTGTAGTGTACAAGAATAAAACACTACTCATTTTCACTTTTTCCTCTAGATGTTTAGTGTTAAGATGAGATGGATATGTGTCCATGCCTAAAAAAATTGACACTCAAAGAACAGAGCAACCAAAATACGATAAAAAGGGAAAGCAAAGAAAGACAAGTATTTATTATGTTTCTTTATTGCACCTTTATTCACAATACCTAGTCATGATTTGGAATATGAAGAGGAAAAGGCCATTCTCATTAGGTGGAGAAGATTGCTTCTCTTGCAATGTTGCTAGTGCTTCTTCAATATTCAAATTTAGGTTGCTTTGTTGCAGCAAGACATGCATAAGATTCTATAATCCTTGTACCTTGTCATTTGTTTCTTTAAGTTTATTATCCCATGATTCCTTTTCCATGGCATGTTGTTCTTTAATTTTGTTGATTTCTTTATTCTTTTTCAAAGAACTTTTTGTAGTATTCTCCCAAAGCACCGAACTCGCACTGGTCTCTCTTTGTAACCTTTTGTAACTATTCATGCAAGGAATGAAACATAAAATTACATCAGTTTCGCATGACACACTTAACAAAATAGATTGAGACAGATTTCAAAAACCATTAAGCTAATTGCCTCATACATGAGTGAAAGATGGAAGTAAAAGAGGCGCATTGCTTCACCTATGCAAACATTTCAGCAAGTATAATCTAATAGTTAAAGATAATATAGAATCTTTCACAACAAGGATATAGTTCTTTATTGGCCACTTCAACTAAGTTATAAAACTTCTTTGCATCTTCATTCAAACCTTAGTGAATTCCTTCAGTTTATACCACATCTCTAAATCTATCATTTAGCAAGCCCTCCATGTCATCATGTAAGTTAGTTTCATCATCAGTATCACTATCAACATCTATGCCTATTACACTTTTCCCATGGTTAACCCATCTTTTGTAACCTTCAACAAATCCAAAGCATATCAAATGATCATAAACTTTGTTACTTCGATACTAATAAATGTTACAACACTTTGCACACGGACATTGGATTTCCTCTCCTTGAGGATTTCCAACAAAATAAGCACAGTTTAAGAAGCTTTTAATGCCATCAATAAACTCTTTGTTATTCCTTGGCAAACTCACCCAAATCTTGGATATATCTTGAGAAAACCTATTTATTCAAATAATGTTATTAACATTTCAACTACATACTTAAATAGTATTAGTAACTAATCCTCAAACAAATACTATCAATAACTACCTAAAAAAAAAATAGAATCGTTAATTTTCACTTTTTATGAAACTCTACGGTAATCCACACAGCCCTATTATTCTCAGCAAATAACACCCTCCTCAATTCTAAACTTCTAGTGGCATGTCTTCTCATCAGAAAAAAGTAGAAGGTAGAATAATGGTTTCAAACTGCAGAAGCAACTTGCATTATCTTCAAGATTTAATTTAGAAAGATATAATTTGATCCACTAGTATATGTATGCATAAAGATCAAGACTTTATTTTTTCAGTACATGTAAATATCAGCATTTAAATAAAATGACTTAACACTAAGAAAAAGTGAATTCTTCTTGATCCCTCATAAGCATATGACATAGAAAAAAAAGAAAGGAATTTTAAAAATTGTATAAGTTAGAGTCCTTTAGTCAATTCGTTTGAGTGAATTATAAATGGATGACATTAATTAATAATCCAAAGATAAAGGAAACATAGAAAGTACGCAAATATGAAGTAGAAATGCAAAAGGACATAGCACATATAATGGAAGCACATAAAAAGGAAAAATATAGAAACTTCTTATGAAGTCATGGTGCTCTTTGTGATCTGTAACTCCACTTAGTATTCACCAAGGATTCTCAAGTTCTTGATCAATCCCCTTTGAATAGAGAATAAGGACAATGTTAATGTAACTCTATACTAAACAACATAAGAGTAGTTGCTTTCTAATACATCAAAACTGCAAATTTAAACTTAGCAACACACATATTGATGGCAATATATATCTCATTCAAAGGTGTAAACCATTCTTAGCAAAGCACTAACAACCACTCTTGCGCAGGGATATGACCAAAATTGTAATGTGGGTAAAGAGGAAAAGCTTAATTAAATCTCATCTCAAAACTAAAAACTCAAAAGCAAAGAACACATGCTCACAAAAGATAGATGCTTTAGTATTTCTCTTTCCATAATGAAACCAAAAGTTACCCAATGCAATGCAGTCAATTGATACCCAATTAACAAGTAGTGCTAACTTAGTAACTCTATATTTTGGAATTTAAAAAAAATAAAAAAAAAAGAAAAGGAAAGAAGAATAAAGGGAAGAAAAATGAAATGAAATTAGAAAGCCCAACTATCCTCCCCAAAATAAAATAATTTACATTACAATATTTCACTCATAAGATAATATAGTGTCACTGTCAACAGTAAAAGGGTTCAACCAACATAGTAAGATTATACCATTGCCTATTTTGTCAAATGTAGCTTAGGAAGCTAGTTCTTTACAACAGAGAAAAATCATAATCCTTATTGAAAAGAAACCACCTAGGAGATGCAACATAAGCACTCAACCAAAAAAAAAAAAGCCACAAAAAGAAAAGGGACTAGCGGCTAAGTGCAGTTGTAATCCATGTATCATTACCTATCATATTATACTAGTTTGAAATTATTGCAATATTCCTAATTAAAAATTGCAATATCAAATAATAAAATACAAAATAAAGTAAATTTTGGGTCTATACAATTTTGCGTAGACAAATAAAAAATATGTGAGCAAATTCTAGGCACACCCCATCTTCCAAAGATGTAAAATATAGAAACAGATTTATCATTTATATGTTAGCTTAGTGTCCTCAATTGAGCATTCCATTGAATAAGCATGAATGATGGTGAACTTGTTTAAATGCTCAATTGATCTCTCATTATTTATATACACTACAGCCTAGCTATACAAATCTTAAACAACCAAGAAGATAATCTACCTTATGAATTCATCAAAACAATGTTGGGAAAGAGTGCTTTTCTTGTGGTTTCATCTTGAAGATTTTTCTATTCCATCGGAGCCAATGTTAGGGAAATTGATCTAAAGTTGAACAGTTCAATCTCTTAGAATTTTGCTTGTTAGGCTTTAGGGTATGTTTGGAGTAGATGAAAATAAAATGCAAATAATTATGGCTCCATCTTAAGAGCAAATAGGATCAATGTATTATGGAAGTTTATGACATAAATCAAATCAGGATAGATGAATTTTAAAAAATAATTTGGTTAAATCTATGAATCAAGGTAGAGGGAAAAAAAAGGATGTACTCACACAATAGATTCCAAACCAACCAATAACAACAATAACAACAAGAAAGAAACACAAATACAAACCATTCATAACCTCAAGTTGAAGCATAGTATGCATAAAATAGAGGAAGCCCTAACTAAATAATAGGGAGCAAAAGAAGGGATAATTTTAATCCTGATATGAGTTAGCATATCAGAATGAAGTCTAGGTGAGTAAAACAAAAAGCAATGAAATCCAGAATCACCTTAACCACAATACCAAACTTTGCTTCAGCAAGTGAATCTTGAAGATTCTAGGGTCCCTAGTAAATGCAGTGCAAAGTTAGCAACAGTATCAAAATTACAAACTATCATTTAAAAAGGAGAAAGGAAATCCAATAGTCTACTTAAATACTCTAACAGTAATAACTTCCTATAAAAAAGAAGAAGTGAACTTTGAGTCATATTTGGAGTACCTAACTCTGGTTCATATTTATACCAAATTGTGTTTTATAGAGGCAAAACAACAATGAACAATAATAACACTACTGAAATCATCATAAATAGTTTCTTCGTTATTTTTTCTAAAATTATATTGTTGAATCAGAGATCGTAATGAAATAGAAAAGAGTGTGTGTATTTGGTGATGATTACCAGTGACGTTAAAATTAGCAAGTGTTTCGAAAGACTCATCGATAGGGGAGCAAAAAGGGCGAAGGTTCTTGTGGCAAAAATGGGAGAAAGAGAATGCTATTACAGAGTTTGAGCGGACCAGAGGAAGCTGTGGCGGTGTGTTTAGAGGAACTAGAGCAAACCAGTGGAAGTCGCGGAGTGTTTGGAGGACCACGTGGGTGCCAAGGCGCGAAGTGCAGTGGCTGAGGTGAACGTTGAACGTTGTCCTCGAAGAATGATTTGCAAAGGCATCTTCTTCACGGTGGCTAAGGTGGTGTTCGAAGTGGTTGCTGAGATAGACGTCTGAAGGGATGAAAGGGTTTGTGTTGTCTTCATCAAAAAGATAAAAGGGATTGCACAGGATGAACTCAACAATAAAATCTAAGGAAGATGTTAAATTAGTTTTTCATTTACTTTTTGGTAGAGTTTTTAGTTTTAGAAAGAGACTGATAAATTTTTAGTGGGAAAAGAATTTTTAGTGGTCAAACACATTTTGAGTGGTGCCAATTAATTTAGGCAACAATTTAATTGCGATGCCTGCTAGAAACTAAATGGCAACAATTTCAAAACGTTAGCAATCCATTATAAAATCATTACTTGTTTGTACAAGACATAGGAACAGTTTGAGCATGTGCTCTTCTTCTTTTAAGACAACATTTTCTAAGTGTTGCCTTAACACCCATTGCCAAAGCTCTATATTTGGAAGAGCATTGCTTATACTGACCAAATGCAACGGTTTAGAAGTGTTGCCTTAGGCCTAAAATGCCGTAGTATGCATATCTTAAGATGTGTCAAATTAAGGATATGTGTATGATATGATAAATCTGGTGGGATATGTAAAATCTATTAGGGTATAGAAAATCATTATAGATTTGAAAAATCAACTAAGATTGGATTTTTAAAATCTTTTTGGATTTGGAATTAAGGAGTCTTAGAGATAAAAACCTTAATTATAAATAAGATCAATGATCTAGGTATATGATATCATGAGAGAACAAGTGGGAGATGTAGACTCTCTTATAAAAAAGGGAGTACAAAGGGCTTTGGGCTAGGTATGGAAACAAAATGAGAATCTTGTACTATTTCTATTCCTATAGTGAAGGACTTTATTCTCTAGTATGAATATAGGCACGTGATTTGCCGAATGTTAAATTCTTGTGTCTCTAAACTCAATGTCATCTTGTTTTTTATCCTTGTGTTTTTGTGCACTTATTTTGGATTCATACGAATATATTTGTGGGATCGATTCTGCTGCACCATTCCCAACAACTAGTATAAGAGTTCATTGGAGCTCAATACAATTCAACAAATATGTTTGGTACAAGGTCAAATCTTATGGGTTTGCCATGGAGGATTTGATGGAAAGAGAAGCTTTGGACATCCTAGTTCAAGGATGAGAAGTTGGAGAATATAAGAGAAATTGCGTGGCTACACATATTCATTGGCTGATTTTTTAAATCAACGTAAAGCCATATTTTATGGTGGATTTATGGTGTGTAGCCAGTACGCGTTAAGGACAATGGTTTACATTTTGCAATGCCTATGTGGCTTAGATCAAGGTTGAGCTGTTAATGGTTTCCATGATGATGATACATTTGCCAAGGTGCAAATTTGAAGGGAAAGTTGGCTCATGTATATCTTGATAGGACAGTGATTAATGTTATTTATATATATCTTTTAGATGTATATCTTGAGATGTGTTGTCATGACCCAATCTGGATCGTCACTAGTGCATAGGGAGCCTGTTCTCTAGCTAGCCTTAAGACACAAAAATTTCTCAGAAAAACGGACAGAGTTTCCTCTATTTTTCAGACATTTCCCAAATACAAAACCTGTAAAAAAAAAATACATTGTTACAATAACCAATACTACAGCACAACCAGAGTACAGTATATATATAAGTCTCAAAATAATATTTTCTCATCAATTATGTCATATTTAATTCAAGCAGAAGTTACATAAAACTTATCAATCCAAATGTTTATATTTAGGAAATAAAAAGATACGATGTTATCCTATCAAAGTACATATATAGGAAAATATAACATAACACATTGCAATCACATTTAAATATCTATCAAAATATATTTTAAAATATAACACATCCCTAATCCTGCCTGTGACAATAAAAAGCAACATTTATCATTAAAAATAAGGGACACTTCCCTCAATATGGCTCACGGATTAAGTGAGCTTACCAAAATAAGGGGTTCGAAAGCCACTAGGCTGGAGGGGGATTTGAACACAAACCAACACCTAAATCTGAAAAAGACAAAAGGTAATAAAGTGAGTTTTACAATTCAATGAGTAGATAAAGCATCCATAGCCCACATGAGACTATATCAAAATCAAACCAATAATGTTAGAAAGCTATATAAATAATATGGGAATAACATATTTATAAATCAAAATAAATAACAATAGGGAAGTGGCCTCGGACAGGAAATTTCATTAGGATCACACACTCGGGTGGCCATTCCCTCATGTGATCCCACCTTCTATTAGGAACCACAAACACGTGGGTCTACACTCATCCATCATGTACCATTTTCATATGGTCATGTAACACTCTTATCAATCAAGATGCACCCTGACTAATGCCACTTACCGTTAGCTATAGTTCCTATCTCAGGCATTCCTAAACACAATTTATAAAGTAATAAATCATTTTCATAGTTTGGTCGCTTTTTCCAAATATTCTCATACAAGATACTAAATATAAGCATTCACCTGAACTATTCAAGTTCTAGTCATTTTTCAATCTATCAATTTAATTGGGACTTAGCTCGTGAATTAATTTCTAGTTCTAAAATCTATGTTCATCACATCCAAACCAATTTTTTATAATATTGTATAAAACAAATTATTTGCTTCATGTGGTTGCTAAAACATGTTTACTTTTCAATCAACAATAACAATTAAATTTTTCAAGTACATAAATCATATAAATCAGTTAATAGGAGACAATAGGGATTCAATAAAATTCATAAATAATTTATAGTATAAGAAATCAACCACAGATACTAAATCTACTTACAACAATGGTTCTCAAGAAACCGGAGAGCACTCTTCAAGCTGCCAAAAAACCCCCAATTGGTGTCTGATTGCTCTACAATTCTAGGAACAAGACAATAACAATATATGTGAGCTAACAATGTCACCAATTTAAATAAATTAGTTCCAAATCACTAAACTCCCAATTTCTACACTATAGGGTTCCCTAAACCCCTAAATCTTCCATAACACATAGGAAACCAGATGGAATTAAAAGAAAGTTATTAGAGCTTATCCACTACTATAAGAGGAAGATTTGAGCTAGAGAACGGATCAAAACTCACAGCTCTACCCAGTTCCTCTACTTAGAGAAGGAAAATGCAAGCTAGAGAGAGTAGAAAGAGATATGCGATTTGAGTGAAGATGACGACAATTGGAGGTGGTGACGGTGATGTTGTGGAGAGTGAAAGGAAAAAGAAAAATGAAGGAAAATGAGAAAGAGTGCTATGGGGAAGGAGAAAAGATGAGAAGAAAGGAAAGAAAAGCAAGAGGGAAGTGAGAAGTGAAATCACAGTAAAGGAAGGAAGAAGAGAAGAAAAAGAAGTGGAGAAGGAACAATGGTGGTCATACCACTTAGAGTCTATGGGTGGTCCTCACTTTATTTTTATTTTTTTCAGATATCACATGTGTATCCTTAGATCTAAGAATATTTAAATTATAGATTTATTAAATTTGGTGGAATATGGTAAATCTAGTAGGATATATGAAGTATATTAGGATTTGGAAAATCTTTATAGATTTGAAAAATTAGCTAAGATTTGATTTTAAAATCTTTTAAGATTTAGGGATAAAGGGTCTTGGAATAAGACCCTTCATTATAAATAAAATCAATGACCTATATGTATGGTGGTGTAAAAGAACAAATAAGAGGTGTAGACTTTGTTACGAGACAGGTTGTATAAGGGGCTTTGGGCCCAACATGGGAACAAACTAGGAATATTGTATTATTTTTATTCTCATAGAGAGAAAGTTTATTCTCTAATGTGTATGTAGGCATGTGATATGCCAATGACGTTAAATTCTTGCATCTCTTCACTCATTGTCATCTTATTATTTTTTACCCTTTTGTGTTTTGTGTGTTTATTTAGTTTTTAAATTCATATGAGTGTGTTTGTGAGACTGATTCGAGTGCACCATCCCCAACAACAACTACCCCAAAGCCCCTTGTAATTTGATGGCGGCATATAGATTTTTTTTTTTTCAACTTGGGTCTATTTGTTTTTATAGAATAATGGAGGAATGAAAATAGATGGAGAGAAAAGTAGCTAAGGTGTGTTCCCTCCTTTGGATAGCAAAGAAAATAGGGAAGAAGGGAAAAGTTCATGTGGCCCCTGTCCTAAGGTGTTTTCCTCTCAGTTATGTGAATTGTGAAGAATATAGAAAGAACAAAATAAAATGACTTCTTTTCCAATTTTATCCTTTTATAAGGATTAGTTTTTAAGTTATTAAATAACAATTTTAATTGATAATTTATAAACTTTATTTGAGTATACTATTTATATAAAAATTTATATTTTTTACTTTAATGATTAAAAAATTAATTATCAGATTGTTTATTTACACAATCTCTAAAAATTGTTTTAAAACTAATAAATAAAAATAATATTTTATTAATTCATTATATATAAGGATGTATACTTCATTGCATATTATTTTTTTTAGGAAACCTATTTTCTTTTTATTTTTTCTTCTTTTCATTTTTTCCTCTAATTTTCTCTTTTGGTTCAAACAGATTAGTTTTTAAACCATGAGGACCGAGGTGAGATGGTAAGAGCTCTCTCTTTCTTTAACCAAGTATCGAAGGTTCAATTCTCACCTTAGGAATAGAGCAGTTTTAAAATCCATGGCCAACACCTACCCCCTTAAATGGGCTTACAGTATACAAAGGGATTAGTCACTGTGTCTAGCGGTGGATACCCTAGGAAACCAAAAAAAAATTAGTTTTAAGCTCATGTTCAACTTTTTATACTTAACAATTATCATGTAGGAGAAAAAAATAATTCTCTTTAACATTGAATAAAATTATTCTTTCATTAATTCTTCTTTTTCTCATTTCTTCATCCCATCCCTTTCAATTTCATCTCTAAATTTGTGTTGTGTAGGAACCCAGCTAAGGTCCAACAAAGTAGCCATAACCAACTAGGTTCTACTTGTTTTCTACTTTCATCTTCTACTTTTAATCCCTTCTTCTACTTTTATTCACTCATACCATAGATCATCAACACAACAGACTGCATAATAATATTTATCTATAGGCTCCACAACTCTAGTCTCCTTAAAAAAAAAAATACAATACTTCATATTAATTACTTCAATTATATTAACCTAACTTACACCCCCGCCCTAGCCGTACTCTGGTGCCCTAGCCCTACTCTGGTAATTACATGTTCTATAATGACATGAAGACTGCATTTGGTACCTATCTTGAGACCAAAAAAAGGATTGTAGAGACAAAGACAATGGAGATGTTGGTAGTGGTGTATAAGACATAATGCCAGTACCATGATTCAGGAGTTATCAATTTTCACCCGATCTCAACAACTTTGCCTCCAACTCTTCATACATAGGTTCTGCAAAAGTCCAAATTGCTTATGATTCAGGTAGCATCATTGCCAACAAAAGGGCATTCTTCATTCATGTTCTACTAATAAATCTTTTTTCTAATTAATCTTTTATATGTTCCTTCTATGATAAAAATTTAGTTAGTGTGTCTCCATTTGCACATGACAATGATGCCTTAATTGAATTTCATGGTAACAACTTTCTTGAGAAATTTCAAGTTACTAAGGAGATCCTTCTCCAAGGCACCCTTAGGAATGACCTCTATGCATTTCCATTGGCTTGTTTAGGTTCCACATGTTATGATTCTTTTTCTATTAACCATGTGTCAATAATACTATCATTTTCTCTTCCCAAATTTAATGATTGGCATGCTAGATTAGGACATTCCTATAATAGAATTATTCATAAAGTTCATCAATTTATTAATATTACTACTAATCTTAATAAAATTTCATCTGTTTGTGATTCTTGTTACATTGGAAAGGCTTATTAATTACCATTTTCTTCATATCTAATTGTCTATACTATTCATTTGCAACTGGTTTATTCCAACATTTGGGGTGCAGCCCCCAAATGTTCTAAATAGCATCGTACAAAGTGTGCGAATTTAAATCAATAGGGATAACATAGTAAAATTAACATAAAACATGGGCAAAACAAAAAATGAGTTAGTGAGCTGTATAAAATATTGACCAACAATCTCTCTTAGGGATAATGTTATGAAATTATTACCTTTCATAACAAGGATCATTTCTCTAGAATTATAATTTTGAGTAGTGATTGATAGCTTGAAAATAAATTTGTTGAAAATGAGGAAGGTGTTAAAATTATTCATTATGCTAGCGAACATCTAAGAAAGAGGGAGATAAATTCCTGCTTTTTCTACGAGGTGGTTTCTCAGTGTCTTCATTGGTCAATGGCTATAGTGCTTATGGCACTTTAGCATTTAACTAGTGATATAAGAATAGAAATATAGAGACAATGAAAACACAATCCTATTTGGTGGTAAAGACGCGTATAGGAAATAGAAAAATTTTTTGTTCTTGGGACAAGAAAATACAATTTTTGTACCTCCAAAATGTGAGAATAGGATATAAAGATAGAAATTTAATATTATTTTTCAATAATACCCCTATACATATTTATTATTTCCTAATATGTCCTCACAAAATGTGGTGGTGCAGGGTGGTCCGCGTGACCCACTAGCGGCGGTCAACTCTCATTCAACGGCCGATCAACGCCGCCGCCGGTGGTCAATGACCAATCAACGTCAACGACGGCGGTCAACAACCAATCAATGCCAGTCGATGGCTGTCAACAATGGTTTGGTGGCTGGCTGGCGATGCCATAGGCACAATAGCCATTGACCAATGAAGGCACCAAAGTAGCCACCTTTCTGCAAAAAACAACACTAATCTCTCACAATGTTACTTTTCATTTGCATTTTACGAAACTACTTTCGTAACATCTACGGCCTCCAACCCAAGATATAAGTTTTTTTTTATATTTTTTGTCTAATCCAAAATACAAATCGTTTTCATATTTTAAGAAAATATTAATTATTTTTTTGCTCATTTTACCCTAATATTTATGATAAATGAGAATGGGTGGATACGAATATGATTATTTAATAGAAAGATAATTTATGATGAATGATAAAAGGGTATCTTTATTTTTTATTTTTATTTTTTAAAAGATTAATGATATCCAATTATCAACTTAATCTTGAAGGACTTATATTATGAATTAGAGGGAGTACCGTTTAGCATTATTTTTATGAAAACTAGTCTTTTCTCATACACCCTAAATATATGTGGAACTTTATATTAGAGGGGACCAGAAAGAAATTAATCCCTTCAATTAAGCATAACTATCATTTTTTTTGTAACTTTTTCATACTTCAAATTAACTGTTTATTTATAATATTCAAATAGTATTTAATTTTTTTTATTTATACCCCTAATATGAATATGTTAATTAAATAATAAATATATTTATTAAAATAAGTAATAATGATTATATAAGAATAATTTTATCAACTCATGTAATTCTATATATTTAGTATTTACCAAGATTTAATTTTTTCATTACCTTATATTAGTGTCATTTGGTTTTTAACCATTATTTTGAAACGGAGGTATACTAATGGATAGGACTATGTATCAAATCAAAATGCAATACATTTATTCATGCTGTAGCACAAATTTCTGAAGTGACAAAGTCATCTGCCTTTGACACCAACTCGACTAAAAGAAACCATACAACAAAAACTACAATATCAATGATCCGATTAACGAAACGAAGCCATGCGGAAGAAGAAGAAGATCTTACCTAATTAGTAATTACATGCATGTAGCACGCTAAATCCGAAACGAAAAACACACACACTTCAGAAAACAAACCCAACAAAATTAAAGAGACACACACTACTCTTGATCAGTCCTCTCTCTCAATATGGATAACATATATCCTTCATTCATCTTAACCTGATCCTCCAAGAACACCCTTGAGCTTCTTCACCTGAGCAGCATCAAGGAAAGTGGTTTCCGTTATCAACTCAGTTGGGAAATCACTCTTGAACAATGCAAAGTCAAGGATTTGGAGACCAGGGTTGGCACTGCCGAAGCTCGCAAAGGCCAGTGCCTGAGTCTTACCACTGTTGATTTGGAAATGCAACAATCCCTGAGGGAACACCATAACATCTCCTTTTTTGAGAGTTTTAAGGTAAACAATGTTGGCAGATGAGACAAACCCAGCACGTATTGTTCCTTCCACTACAACAAGTATCTCCGAAGCACCAGGGTGCGTGTGAAGTGGAATGACTCCACCAGGTGCTAAGTCCAAACGTGCAATGGAGATTCCGAGGCCGTTGACGCCAGGGAACTGAGCATCAAAAGCTGGCGTCACAGCAGCTTTGATGATGTTCGACGTGTTCCCTGGAACGCCAAGGCCACTGTAGGCGAAATCCTCTGCAACGACCTCTGCTGGCTTCTTGCAGGAGTATCCTGCGGGGCCATTGGGAGCTGTGAAATCTGCAACGCAGAAGTCTACCACTGAAGCGTGGGAGAATGAAAGGAGGGAAAAGATGAAGAATATAGTGAGAATCATCTTCATTGCTTTTAGCTGTAGATTAGGCATATCTATTATCTAGTAATGGGTTGGTTCCTTATATATGTGTGTGTGTGTGTGTGTGTGTGTGTGTGTGTCTGTGAGTGGGAGGAGGGTAAACTTTTATTTACCATTTTCATTTGAGTTGCTTCAATGTGGTTAAACATGGATAGATTTTTCTTCTCACCTATTTGTGGAAACGACAGAGTTTGAGCGAGAATCGGTGCACGTGAATTTCAGCATTTTGTCGTGGACAACGACAAGAAGCGTCTTTTTGTTTGAATTGAGGGGAACTGGAATCTTCTGCGTATCTTCTTATACTCTATGATACTAATAAGTCTTCATGTGACAGCTGGCCCGGGGCTCTAATTTTCTAGCGGGATTGTGAAGGAAATGTATATATGCAGAAGTCAGCAATGGAGGAAGAAGCAGGATATATAGGTAACAGGAGAAATACATGGGGACTAAAATATTGCTTTTACAACATTTGTGAGCATGTTTGGTCACAGAGAAAATAATGTTGTAGTTCGCCCTTGCTCAACATGCTTATGCCATTCATATTTATCTTCAGTCCGTTTTCAATTTTCAATCAAATAACAAACTTAAGTTATGAGTAGTGTTTGATGTTTCCTCATCTCAACATTTTTGTCTATAGAAGGAGTGACCAAAAAGATGAAATAACTAATGAGTAATGAGTATGACTTAAGGTACTGATGTAAATAAATAATAATATGCTAAAATTTAAACATTTCAAGACTAAACCTGCCTATAGTTATATATGTGAACGGATGCATTTGTATAAGTGTAATTAAGTCCCCCACCCCCACTAAACCTGCCTATAGTTATATATATATATATATATATATATATGCCCCCCATTGTTTTATTAAGTCTCATCCCACATTAAGATACAAATTGTATAAAATTTGATGTTATGTTCATGTAGCATTTTACCTCATTATCTAAATTTTCTAGATCTATCATCCAGTTTTTGAACCGGCTACTACTAATTCAAGCTAGAAGTGTATATAGTAGGGACTAGGGAAGGGCGGAGAAAGATGATGAACCTTGAGTATGCACACTTAAGAGGTTAAATCAGTATCTGTTGATCAGCATATGATTGAATTCAGTTTAACGTGGTCCACAAGGCACGACAGCAAGAAATGATGGGCACAAGAATACATATTGACAGCTAAAAGGACCCTTCCGTACGATGGGCATGTATAAATCTGTGGTTATCTCAAATTCCCCATCTTGCAGGGAACCTTGTATTTACCGAGCTAAGTAAAACCGTAAAAAGGGTCTTTTTAACTTGTGTCTCTTGACATGCATGAGGATTGTCCAATATTCTGTCTCATTCAACATATATCTAAATTGCAGTGACTGGCTGTTCCTAACGGTCCCTCCCAATTGCTAAAGACAAATATTACGTTGGATGCTCCTCAAACTGTAGCTAAGGATAAGCAGTTTTCATTGGCCAATCAACAATAGCATTTTTCGCTCCATGCTACTGCCAAGAATGGTGTGTGTTGTGTGTGCATGATTGACGTCATTGTTGTTGCCTTGTATATGGAATTATTTTATTTGGATTCATTAACATAAGATTACATGCTCATATCTCATTTATTATTGAAAAATATTATTTGGAATCATGTTCCATGGGACACCATACATATGTTGGTTGTGGTTGAGGTTGTGTCAAAACGAATGAGAAATAAGGTTAATATAATATTTCATGTATAATTATAAATAAACTCTGTATACATGGATTGTGAATGTGGTTGAGGTTGTGTCTCCGCGATGTTATCAAGAGTCAAGGGACCCCTTTGCATGAAAGTCACATTGCCAGATTTTTTTGAACCCCGAAATCGACGTTTCAACCAAAAAAGTTGCTGTGATTGAGAATTGAGATGCATTCCGCATGTGTACAAGTTACATATGAGCTGCCACATGGGCTTCCTACTTTGTACGCTGTTCTAGATCCATGGCAATTTGAAAATTTTAAGCATCTATACCACTAATTATAGTTAGCAAATTTAAGAGAGCAAGAAAGAAAATCAACGCTCACCTACCTTAAAGATTGATTGAATAAGTGAATTGAAATTCAGGACTACGGTTGTATGTAAATTCCGCCCCTAAGGTACCATTTGCTTTCTGTCTCAAGACAATTGAGACATACATACATATATATATATATATAAAATAAAAATAGAGACATAAAATTAAAAATACTATTGTCTCTATATTATATTTGGTAGTGGAGTACAAAATGTGATGATTATCTCTGTATCTTGTCTGGAAACAGGAAAACAAGAAAAAAAATACATAATAAAGAAATTATATAGCCCTATCGAACTGACACCACCGAATCACCCATGATAGCATGGACAAAGAGGAAAATATTGAATATATATATAGAGATATTATTGGAATAGAAAATATTAAACTTCTATCTTTATGTCCTGTCTCCATTATCCTTCCATTTTGAACGTACAGAAATTTTTTATATTATGAGTGTATTTGTGAGACTGATTCTAGTGCACCATCCCCAACAACAACTACCCCAAAGACCCTTGTAATTTGATGGCGGCATATAGATTTTTTTTTTCAACTTGGGTCTATTTGTTTTTATAGAATAATGGAGGAAGGACAATAGATGGAGAGAAAAGTAGCTAAGGTGTGTTCCCTCCTTTGGATAGCAAAGAAAATAGGGAAGAAGGGAAAAGTTCATGTGGCCCCTAGCCTAAGGTGTTTTCCTCTCAGTTATGCGAATTGTGAAGAACATAGAGAGAACAAAATAAAATGACTTCTTTTCCAATTTTATCCTTTTATAAGTGTTATAATGGCTAGATTTTTTAAACAAATTTTCAAACATGGAGGCTTCAAGATTGGTGGCTTCACACATGATGGCTTCAAACATGGAGGCTTCAATTTTCAACCATGGTGTGCAATCCAAGCTCTATAAATAGAGCTTCATTCATCAAACTTCACACACCAACAACAATCCATTCTTCTCTTCCTCTATTCTAAGAATTTAGAGAGTATTTTGTTTCCCCTGTTTTCTCTCTATATTTAGAGTTGAGAGTATACACTGTTGAGAGAAATACTGTAAGGTATTCTGAGTGTATTTGGGATTAGGGTGTTAAGCGGAGTGTATTCACCTTTTGTATCTCTATCATATTTCCATACTGAAGTATTTGATTATCGTCTTTACCCGTGGACGTAGGCTTTAAGCCGAACCATGTAAATTCCTAGTGTCATTTATTTTACGCTTCCATATATTTTATTTTGCGCTACTCTGATCCCGTCATTACACAACAAACTGGTATCAGAGCTCTTATAGAGTTCTGGACTAATTTGTTCAAAATGTCTACTGCCAAATTTGATATTCAGCAGTTTGATGGGCGCATTAATTTTGGAATGTGGAAGGTCCGCATGATGGCTGTTCTTGTACAGCAAGGTGTAAAAGTAGCACTTTCTGACAAGGAAAAGAGGCCCGAGACAATAAAGGAATCTGAATGGGAAGATGCCGATCAAAAGACTCTTTCTATTATTTAGTTGTGCATTACAGACGATGTACTACAAGAGGTCCTTTCGGAGAAAATAGTAAATTGCTGTGGACCAAGTTAGAGTCATTATATATGACTAAGGCGGTGGCTAACCGTCTCGGTGTGTTGCAACGTCTGTACATGCTTCGTATGGCAGAAGGGACATCAATCCGGTCTCACATAGCTGAGTTCACATCACTCGTCACAAATTTGAAAAATATGGATGAGACTTTTTCGAGTGAGCAACAGGCAATGATGTTACTTTGTTCTTTACCTCCTTCATACAAGCACTTTCGTGAGATGCTCATATATGGTCGTGAAAGCCTCAAAATTGATGAGGTGAAATCTGCACTTTTTAAGTCGCGACAAAATAGAGCACGATACTAGCAGTCGTGATGATACTGCATCTGGCTTGGTTGCTAGAGGGAGGTCAAAAGAGATTGGATCGAGTAGCAAAGGAAGGTCTAGATCTAAGTCTAGATATCGTAAAGGCAAGTGTCGATATTGCAAGAAGGAATGGCACTGGAAAGCAGAATGTCCAAGACTCAAAGACAAAAGGGACAAAGATTCAAGTGATACAGCAAGTGTAGCTGAAAGTATTGATAATGTTCTCACAGTATCAACCAGTTCAATTGGTGATACTTGGATTCTTGATTCAGGTTGTTCCTACCACATGTGTCGGAACCGAGATTGGTTTACATCTTACCAGTCAATTGATGGCGGTGTTGTACTTATGGGAAATGATATGCCCTGTAAGGTCATTGGCATTGGTACAGTCCAAATCAAGATGCATGATGGAATTGTGAGAACGCTGACTAAAGTTCGGTACATACCAGACTTGAAGAAAAATCTTATATCCTTGGGCACCTTTGATTCTCAAGGTTATAAGTATTCTGCTGAAGGTGGAGTTTTGAAAATCTCTAAGGGTGCTCTTATTGTGATTAGAGACAAGTTGGTCAACGGTCTTTATTTACTTCAAGGAAGTATAGTTGTTGATGCTGCCTCAGTATCATCTTCCTCTGATTCTGATTCAGAAACTACTCGTTTGTGGCATATGCGTCTTGGGCATATGAGTGAAATAGGAATGCCAATTTAGAGCAAGCGCGGTTTGCTGGGTGATCACAAAATTGGAAAGCTTGACTTTTGTGAACACTGTGTCTACGAGAAGCAGACCAGAGTCAAGTTTAGTACTGTAATCCACATGACTAAGAGCACAGTGGATTACATCCACTCAGATTTGTGGGGCCGTGCACCTATTTCGTGAAAAGATGGTGCTAGATACCTATTGACATTCACTGATGATTTCTCGAGAAAGGTATGGGTTTATTTCTTGAAACACAAGAATGATGTGTTCCATACTTTCAAGAAATGGAAAGCGCTTATTAAGAACCAGACCGGCAAGAAAATCAAGCACCTCCGAACAGATAATGGTTTGGAGTTTTGTGGAGGTCAGTTCAATGAGTTCTGCGAAAATGAAGGCATAGTAATACATCGTACTGTGCGAAAGACTCCGCAACAAAATGGAGTAGCAGAACGTATGAACAGAACTCTTTTGGAGAGGGCCCACTGTATGCTCTCTAATGCTGGTTTGCCTAAAGAATTTTGGGCTGAATCTGTCAATATGGCTTGCTATTTGGTGAATCGGTCTCCGTCAACTGCGATCGATTTGAAGACTCCTATTGAGGTATGGTCCGGTACTCCTGCTGATTATTCAAATCTGAGAATTTTCGGTTGTCCTGCATATGCTCATATTGATGATGGAAAGCTTAAGCGAAGGGTCACTAAAATGCATATTTCTCGGATATGAAACTGGGGTGAAAGGTTATAGATTATGGTGCACAGAACCTAAGTCATCCAAATTCATAATCAGCAGATATGTAAGGTTCAATGAATCATCCATGCTTCATCCAAAATGGAGGTTGGCGATGGAACAAAAGACCAAGATGCTAGCAAGCAGGTGGAGTTTGAAGCTGAACCACCAAAGCAGATGGAAGAAGATGCGCCTGATCAACCCATTCAAGAATAAGAACAGGATATTGTTGATGCTGTAGATGCAAGACAACAGTTGCAGCATTATAGCCTCACTAGAGACAGAGAAAAGAGGCAAATAAAACCACCACAGAGGTATGGTCATGCAGACATAGTCTCTTTCGCATTATCAGTGGCAAAGGATATGGAATCAGAAGATCCCACCACATACCATGAGGCTATCTCGAGTAAAGAGTCTGCACAATGGATTGTTGCAATGAGTGAAGAGATGGAGTCTCTTTATAAGAACCAGACTTGGGAATTGGTGGAACCACCTAAAGAACATAAAGTTATTGGCTGCAAATGGATCTTCAAGAAAAAGGAAGGATCTCCTGGAGTTGAACCACTTCGGTACAAAGCTCGCTTAGTTGCAAAAGGTTTCAGCCAACGGGAAGGAATATATTTCAATGAAGTATTCTCTCCTGTTGTAAGACATAGCTCCATTCGTGTATTGCTCGCTATAGTTGCACTGTTTGACTTAGAGCTTGAACAGCTTGATGTCAAGACAGCTTTTCTTCATGGTGAGCTTGAAGAACAGATCTACATGCAGCAACCTGAAGGTTTCACTATTCAAGGCAAGGAGGATAATGTATGTCTATTAAAGAATTCATTATATGGCTTAAAGCAATCTCCTCGCCAGTGGTATAAAAGGTTTGACACTTTCATGTTAAGTCATGGTTACTCAAGGAGTGACTATGACTGTTGTGTTTACCACAGAAGGCTCTCAGATGGTTCATTTATTTATTTGTTGCTATATGTTGATGACATGCTCATTGCTGCTAAGAGTATGTCTGAGATCAAGAAGCTAAAGGAGCAACTAAGTGGTGAATTCGAAATGAAAGACTTGGGTGCAGCCAAGAAGATTTTGGGTATGGAAATTCACAGGGATCGGCGTGCTGGCAAATTATATTTATCTCAGAAGAAATATATTGAAAAAGTACTTGAACGCTTTGGGATACAATATGCAAAGCCTGTGAGTACTTCGTTAGCAGCTCATTTCAGATTATCAGCCGCACATTCACCACAGTGCATTGAAGAGGAGGAATAGATGTCACATGTTCCCTATGCTAGTGCAGTTGGAAGCATAATGTATGCTATGGTATGCACTCGTCCAGATATTTCACATGCCGTTAGTGTTGTTAGCAGATATATGGGGCATCCTAGCAAGATGCATTGGCAGGCAGTGAAATGGATACTTTGATATCTTCGAGGTACGACAGATGTTGGCTTAGTATATGACAAAAGTTCTAACACTGGTCCTAGTGTTATAGGCTATGTTGACTCAGATTATGCTGGAGATGTCGATAAAAGGAGATCTCTGACAGGATACGTCTTCATGCTTTCAGGTAGTGCAATCAGTTGTAAAGCGACTTTACAGTGTACTATTGCACTATCCACTACAGAAGCCGAATACATGGCAGTAGCAGAAGCAATGAAGGAAGCCATTTGGCTAAGAAGTTTGGTAGGTAATTTGGGCTTAGAACAAGATGTTACAACTATTTATTGTGACAGCCAAAGTGTCATACATTTGACTAAAAATCAAATGTATCATGAGAGAACCAAACACATTGACGTCAGATATCATTTTATTCGGGAAATTATTTCTCAAGGAGCCATTGCAATGAAAAAGGTTGGTACCTCAGATAATCCAGCAGACATGTTGACAAAGTCAATCACTGTTGCTATGTTCAAGCATTGCTTGGACTTAGTTAGTATTCACAATATGTGAGTCTGCCCCTATGGGCACATTGGAAAAAGCGACTTCAGAAATTTGACACTTGATGAAAATCAAGCCAAGGTGGAGATTTGTTATAATGGCTAGATTTTTTAAACAAATTTTCAAACATGGAGGCTTCAAGATTGGTGGCTTCAAACATAGAGGCTTCAAGATTAGTGGCTTCAAACATGGTGGTTTCAAACATGGAGGCTTCAATTTTCAACCATGGTGTGCAATCCAAGCTCTATAAATAGAGCTTCATTCATCAAACTTCACGCACCAACAACAATACATTCTTCTCTTCCTCTATTCTAAGAATTTAGAGAGTATTTTGTTTCCCTTGTTTTCTCTCTATATCGTGAGTTGAGAGATACACTGTTGAGAGAAATACTGTAAGGTATTCTGAGTGTATTTGGGATTAGGGTGTTAAGCGGAGTGTATTCACCTTTTGTATCTCCATCATATTTCCATACTGAAGTATTTGATTGTCGTCTTTGCCCGTGGACGTAGGCTTTAAGCCGAACCACGTAAATTCCTAGTGTCATTTATTTTACGCTTCCATTTTTTTTTTTTTGCGCTATTCTGATCCCATCATTACACAACAATAAGGATTAGTTTTTAAGTTATTAAATAATAGTTTTAATTGATAATTTATAAACTTTATTTGAGTATACTATTTATATAAAAAATTATATTTTTTACTTTAATGATTAAAAAATTAATTATCAGATTGTTTATTTACACAATCTCTAAATATTGTTTTAAAACTAATAAATAAAACTAATATTTTATTAATTCATTATATATAAGGATATATACTTCATTGCATATTATTTTTTTAGGAAACCTATTTTCTTTTTCTTCTTTTCATTTTTTTAATTTCCTCTAATTTCCTCTTTTGGTTCAAACAAATTAGCTTTTAAACCATGGGGATCGAGGTGAGATGGTAAGGGATTTCTCCTTTTTTAATCAAGTATTGAGGGTTTGATTCTCACCTTAGGAATGGAGTAGCTTTAAAATCCATGGCCAACGTCTATCCCCTTAAATGGGCTTACTGTGATATCCGAGGTACACGGGTCAATAGTAAGGTTCTGTATAGCCTCAAGGATTCCCTGGGAACTACCGTTGGGTCCTAAATTTTACTAAGTCTGGATCATACACCTCATTGGAGGACTATATGATAGAACCATATTTGTAACGCCCCGATTTTCTGTTTGAGTGGAAAATGACCAAAATGCCTCTGAGGTCATTTTCGGCCCGGAATTCGAGGATGGCCGGCCTGGCAATCCTCAAAGGGGCCAACTCAATGTTTGAAGGGGATTGAATGACCCTTGAGTGGTTTCGGAGGAGAAAGTCTCATTTTCTGCAGTTTCGGGTCAAAATGACCAAAATACCCCTATAGCGTTTTTACGCGGATAAAGGTGTCGTTTGAGCCCGAAACTTTCCCCGAAGGTTTAAAACAATGTTTTTACATGTTTAAAAGCATCTGTTTGAGTCCCGCTGGTCCCGGGCAGTTTTAGTGCAAAATTACGATTTTGCCCCTAGAATAGTATTTTTGAGCCTAATGACATAATTAAGCAAACCTAAGCAATATTAGGCTCTAATCGAAGATTAATTAATTTCCATAATTAATCTAGGGTCAAAATAAATCATTAAAATTAATTAGAACCTAAAATTACTTAGATTAAATTTAAATCTCCTTTCTAAAACTCAAGATTTCATTCTTGGAATCTTGAATAGTGTTTTCTCTCTTCAATTCCTTAAATCAAGGAATTGTGTCTAGAATTGTTTATGTACTAAAATGAGTTTATAACTCACTAATGATGCAAGACCACTCCTTAAATATGTCTTGACAACCTTAATTACCCATTTTCTCACCTAAACACTTTCTTACAAATTCCTAATCTTAATCCTAATCAAAGATACACCTAAACACAACTCTAAACCATAATTAAAATGCAAGAAAACCCTCCCCCATGGCTGATTCACCTTCGGCCATCTTTCTCTCATTTACATCATATATTGATTTGTTTCTCACTCAAAGAACCATGCTTGAGCCATACCTTGAACCATACCTCACCATACTTTGAACCATACCTCACCATGCCTCAAGATCACAACATCTCACCTCATGGAACTCATGGGGCTGCCTTGCTTGGCCAAAACTCCCTCCTCCCTCTTGCACCTTGCATGTGTTTCATTTCTCTATAAATAGCATGCTTGGGTGAACTTGCATCATTTTGGGTTCATTTGCTAAGTGTAAGTTTTCAAAGAGCACTTTAAAGTTTCCTTTTTCTCTCAAGTCCAAGTGTCCAAGTTCTTCACGTTCGTCATCCTCTTCTCTCATCCCAATCTTCAAATCACTTGGTAGGGATTTTCTTTCAAGTATTTTCTTTATTTAAGTTCTATTTCTAGTTATGTGTTTATGGTTTCTCTTGAGTCTTTTTAGAACTTCTTTCTCTCTCATATTTCTTCTTCATTTTCGGCCATGGGCCTTTGAGGACAAGGGAATGAGAGCTGGATGATGAGGTTCCATGATGATGATGTTCATCACTTGAACAATCTCTAAAGCTTGATCTTTGTTCTCAAGTTAAAGATGTTTTCTTTTGTTCTTTCTTCTTGAACCTTGAAACCTTTTCACTTTGATGATGTTTTAAAATGGTTACATGAACTCAATGATGAGGACTCATGATGTTAGTGTTAATGCATCATCAAGATCATGGTCTCTAGAGTTTCAAAGGTTTCCTTTTCTTCTTAAAAGTTTCGGTTCCTTTTCCTTTTCTTTCTCCACATTTTCGGCCATGTTGACCAATAAGGTTCACAATGGTTTGATGATGAGAACTTCTAGATGATAACTATGTGTTCATCACAATGAGGCCTCTAGAGCTTGAGTTTTAATGAAAATATTATTTATGACCTCATTTCAAGGAAAGAAACTTTGTGTTCTAAAGAACCCTTGAGGTTCACTCTTGTCTTTACTTTATCTTGTCATGATAAGTTTGGGTTGAGGTTTGAGTTCCTTTAAAGTCTTGTATGAGCTCTAATAAGAAATAAAATGGACTAGCATTCATATTTAAATTCAAGCTTATGCATTACATATTTACTTTGAGCTTTGCATTCATATTTATTTCCCAAGTCATCACTTAAAGTTAAAGGATAAAGAATGGATTGCATCTCATATTTACATTCTTGTCTAGCGTATTTACTTTTCATCACTAAAGAACGTAAAGATTTAAAATGAGAGCTTGCACTATCACCTAACTAAATCTCAAAACCTTTCTATTTCGGCCTTAAAGTCGATTGTTGCTAGACCTAAAGCACTAAAATAAAGAAATGAACTTGCATATTTATATTTCAAGTCTTGCATATTTATTTCAAGCCTTGCATATTTATATTTCAAGTCTTGCATATTTACTTTAAACTCCCACTTCACTTTGTAATGAAGAATAAAAATGAAGTACATAGCATATTTAAATTATGTCAACACCTAAGAACCTTAGAGCTCAAAGACTTGCCTATTTTATCTCAAGTTAAAGTTTTATATGGGAACATTCTTTGAATGCATACTATCGGTCATGTAGTGATGATGAGCTTGGAATGAGTTTCATCTAGCTACGAGGGCCAACAATCTAAGTTTTACGACTTTCTTTAAGCCTCATGAACTTTGTGAGATTAAGACCAACAAGACTTATGAATTAAATTCTCTTTTAAGGAGGGATCAAGTGGTCACTGATCTAACAATGTTTTGGCCTCTTTTACAAAATAAAATGGTTTGCAAAAGAGTTTTAGAAGTCCTAAAAATGATTCCAAGAGAAACTAGCAACTTATATGCTTTAGAAATATCAAGTTATGCATCTTTTGGGACTTATAAGTTTGCTGCTGTATGATGATGTTTTGATATGTTAGAATGTGTGAAAATTATGTATGATTGTGAACACCCGATTTTGTCCGGTCTTTTAACAGTAAAATCCAAAAATTTGCATCTAGTTTACTTGTTTTATTTATTTTATTATAGTTCCTTTAATTATTTCTTTTAAAATAAATAAATAAATAAATAAATAAATAAAAATAAAAATAAAATGAAAGAAAGAGACAGAGGACCTTCACGGATTCCTCTTTCTCATGGTTTTTATTCCTTGCCCCAAGGTGCAATCACGGGAAGACATGGAGATGAAAGAAAGCATAAGAAATAAAGCAGACCAAATGATGAGGTCTTGGAAAATTGTTTTTCTTTCGGTAGAATTGGCAAGATCTGAAGAACACAGATACATATTGAGGGAGGGGCATTCGGGAGAGGGGGGAGAGCAAAAATTCATCAAGAGAAAAATTTTAAAAAATACACCCAGATTGACCAGGAAATTAATTGGAGGACCTGCAAAGAAGCCAGGGAGATCCAGTCCAGTAACACAATCCAGCGAAAACAAAAACAGAAATAGGTATAGATCATCATCATCAAAAAAATAAAAAAAAAAGGGACATAGGGGCCGCGGTTCCCCTCCACCATGACCGCGGCCCCCTTTCATCTCTTTCCCTTTCATCATCTTCAACTCCTTCCTCCACCTCTCTTTCGGCCTCATCATCATCATCTCAACACACCTGTAAATACACAAGCCAATAGAAGCACGTCAGAAATATTCAAGAAAAGCAAGCACCAATTCTTAGCTAAACTATATCATCAAACTACACATCCCACATTCCTCAATCATCATCTTTTCTTTGCTTACTCCGCAACTTAGCAACATCATCTCATCCTCGTGTCACCACCGCCTTCCTCCATGTTTCACCATCATCTTCAACCTTTCATCATCATCACTATCCAAACACCATAACCACCGTGAGCTTCTCCTCCTCTCTCGCTCAACCTCCCCCAAGCCACCGTGAAGCCATCGCGCAACCTCCCCCCACAGCCCAGATCCGGGCCAAGCTCCGTATCCAGCACCCCAATCCAAGCGCGAAGCTGCGCTTCACCCCTGTCCCTTGACCGCGATGCCTCAGCCCCGTGACGCCAAGCCCAGCCACCGCGATGCACCGCGATCGCTTCTCTGTTGCGTTCATCATGTTTCTCTTGATCTTTCTTTCTTGCTCTCTGTAATGATATAAGTATGAGGGAAGAATAGAGTTTTGTGTTGGGAGGATGTATGTTTTCCTTTCTCCTTCCCTTTGTGCGTCCGTGAGTGAGAGAGAAGAATTGGTATATGAGTGATAGAGAGCTGTGTGTGTCCCCGTGAGTGTGTGAAAGAGGGTGCGTGAGTGTGTGTGAAAAAAAGAGGGAGGCTTGTGGGTACGCGTGAGAGAGAGAGAGAGAGAGTTTCTTTTCTTTTTTTTATTATTTATTTTATTATTTTATCTAAATGCATGTATTTGTGTCAGTGAGCATCAGAGAGAGAGAGTTTTTTTTTTCTTATCATTTTAGTATATTTAGATAGGATTTTGAATTAAATTTGTATATGTATGTGTTTTAAAAAGTTTTCTTAAAATATATATATATATAATGACGTTTTTTTAGTTTAAATTGGTGTATATTAGTTTTGTTTAATCATCTATACTCTTAGATTAAGGTCATTATATTTTGGTGGTTTAAATATTTTGATTTTACTTGATTAGTATCTATTTCATTATAGTTTAGGAGATTACTGGTTTAGTTTTGAGTTAAATAAGAGCAAAAATTTCATTTACTTTGAGTTTCGAGTAAATGTTTGATTTCCCTTCTTTTTAAAAAAAATAAAAAGATAGAACTAGTTTAGGAAGCTAGTTTGGGTAGAATTGTTAGAATAGATTTTGATTTCATTTATTTGGATTTATATTATCTTGTTGAGTTATGGTTGATTTTATGTTTGAAATTCGAGCTTTATTTATTTGATTTGAATTAATAAAGAAAGTTCTTTTGTTTGAAATAAGTATTTGAATATTTTGATTCTTTTAAAAAAGGAGCTTGTGATATGTTTTTTTTTATTGTTGTTTGAATAGAATTGAGTTAATTTATTTGTAAAATAAAATAAAAAGGAATGTTTTTTTTCTTTTTCTCTGATTTGAGTGAATTTAGTGTCAATGATCCTTTTAATTAAAAAGGGTAAAAAAAAAGAAAAAAGAAAAAAAGAAAATGGTGATTAGGACCCTCTTTTGTTTATTTAATTATCTTATATATTTTGTTTGATTGTATGATTATGTTTACGAATTAGTTTTTATTTTTGTTTAATATTAATTATTTATGTGTTTGTTCAAATTATTTGTGTATTTGTGTTTATGTTTTTTTTTTATATTATTTTATATGTTTAGGTGTTTTGTTTAAATTAATTGTGTAATGGTTTTTTTAATATAATTTTGCTAATTTCAATTAAAAAATATTAAAATGTTATTATGAATTTTAGGCTTAAAATAAATAATTGAATAAGTTTACTTTAAAAGAATTTTTGAGTTAATTAAACTTTTTCTTTAAAATAGGATTAATTTAACCATGACGGTTTGTTAATTCTACGTCCTAGAATATTTTAGCTGTGACAGCTTAATATTCTGAATATCTTTTTTAAAATAAGATTAAACAATATCACTTTTTTTATAGAACTACGTGACTTTGAATTCTCTATTGCACCAGGAGATACGTAGGAGCAGGCGATTCCGATCCCTGTCAAGTCAAAATTAACTTTTCATAATTCATTTTATTTGTAAATTTTTAATACTTCTTTACTTGTTTTTTTTTATGCAAATTTTGTATTTTTGTTATATTTATAAATAATTTCTTTTTTAGAATAGTTTATTTAATATTCATTTATGTGGGTAATTGGGGAATTTTAAATAAAGGTGTTAATTTAGCCATGACGGCTTATTAGCTCCAAATTTCGGGCATTTAAGTTGAGACAACTTAATGACCTGAAAATTTAAAAAAAATACTTGTTTTTTTTTCTTTTATATTTGTTTCTATTTTATAAAAACATAAAAAATAAATTTCTTTTTATCTTATTTGCAAATATTTATAATTTATAATTTCATTTTCGATTTAAATTTATTCATTTATCTATCAAAATTTTATTTCAAATAAAAAAGGTTAACTTAGTCTTGACAGCTTGTTAACCTATCGTTTAGAATACCTGAATTGTGACAGTTTGGTGCTCTAAAATTCTTTTCTTTTAAGAAAAAAAATAAATTCCTTTTAATTTTCTTGTAATAAAAAGAAATATTTAAAAGGGGGGTTATTATTTAATTTGCACAGTTAATTTAAGGTACCGTCTAAGGACGGGTGTATTAGGGGTGCGTAGGATCAAATTCTTACCCTTCCCTATGCATAACCGACTCCCGAACTCAAATTTGGTTTCAAAGACCATTTTCAAAATAAATGGGTTTTTCCACGTTTTCCCAATTCAAATAAACTTGGTGGCGACTCTATTATTTTCAAAATTAATTTCTTTTTTCGCCATCCCCGTTGCGATCCCGGTTGCGACAATGATGAAGTAGGAACATTTCTATGCATAATAGAAGGGAAACTAGCTTTCTAGAAAAACCGTAAAGTCAAGATTTAGCATAGTTTTAACCCATTTATTTTTGGATACTGCCCAAACTGTTTCAATGGGAATATAATCAGATTAGGATTGCTTAATCATGAAAAATTTGGTTACATTTGAAGTAGGATTGAATTTTAGCACCTATAGAGAAACTAGTAACTAGAAAATCGTAAAATCGCAATTCTAGAACTCTTCGAACATTTAATTTTTAGAATCTGTCCAGCAACCTCATAATATGGTAAACATGGTTTATAATTAGTTCTTAGACATAGGAGTGCCTCATAATTGGTTTAGATTTAATTTATAGCGCCTTAGGTGAAGACAGAACCAAGAAAAGGTTTAAAACGTAAGTTCTAGAACCCCGTAATTGTAAGTTTATAATTCTGCCCCCTAAGGAATGGAGTTGCCCAGATTTATTAAAGAGCATAAATAATAATAATATTTGTTAGAAGAAAATCCTTAGGTGCATAAGAGGTTGATAGAAAATGATAGAATAATTACATCACAAGTTGAAGGCCCGTAAGGGTCAAAACATAATGTACCGTAGGACCAAGAGCATAATGAAATTTCAATGTTGACTATGGACGTATGAGGATGATTATGTGAATGTATGGAATTATGATGAAGGATGCATATTTGATTGACTTATGTGGCATAAAGTAAAATTTGGAAGAAATTCGGCATGCTGCTATTATGCTGTCGAATTTCTGAAAAATTCATGCCGAATTTCCTCCAAATTTGGGGACTTAGAAAGTTTTTAAAAACCTATGAGATTTTTGTTTATGAGGTACTAAGATGAGTTCTTGGATGACACCGGTTCAGCCGAGCACCTCCAGAGAACTCATGTGACATCGGTACCAAGATGAATTCTTGTGTGATGACCGCAAAAAAAAAAAATAAAGTGAGGACCACCATGCACTTTAAGTGGTATAGACCACCATAGAGCTCTCCCTTTCTTTTTATTTCTTCTTCTCTTCTCCTTGGCAGAAACGCTGCCTTCTTTCTTCTTCTTCCCTCCATTCTCTTCTTTTCACTTTTTCCTTTTTTCCCTTCTCAATTCTTTTCATATTTTTTTTTCAATTTCTTTGCTTCCATTATCAACAATTATCACTACCACCTTCATTATCATCATCTCCTCCACATCCTCTCCATCATAACTGCACTCTCTCTCCTCACACCTCCACTTTCTCTCTCTAACTCCATTTGAGAGAGCTTGAAGCTTAGGAAGAATTGGAATAATTTTCTTCACCAATTCTACATTCCAAGTGGTAAATTAAATGCTAAACTACTCCATTTAAATTATTGAAATTTCTGATTATTTTAGGAATATTGTTAGGTTTATTGAATTCTAGAATTTGGGGCTTTTATTGATTTGAGGCTAATTTATGTAAATTTGTGATATTGTTAGCTCACAAAAATTAATATTATCTTGTTCCTAGAGCGATAGAGCAATCGGGCATCAACACTTGAATTGGTGGCATCAAAAGCATTGTTCTTCGGTTCTTTGAACCAATAGTTGTGAGTAGATAGTATATATGTAGGTTACTTTATGCATGATAAACAATATAAAATGGTATAAAGAGCTGAAAGTATGTTGATATAGAAGAAAATAATTTATTTATTGAAAATGTCGCTTTATGTTTGAAATGATAAACTTTTATTTGGAGGCCATAATATGATTATTATGCTTGTTAAAATATTTTGAGTTGAACTGTAATGAATATTGAATTTGAGAACATATTATGTTAATTTTATATTATGTAATGTGCATGATTTTGAGTTAAATTGGGGAAAATTCTATAGTTAGAACCTGTAGTTAAAGGCAGGGACATTAGCCTCGGTGTACCGTGAGAAACTCTAGTTAGCAAGTGAGGTGCTAGCCCGCACATAGCTGCAGCTATGTCTGGACTTGTATATGGCTACGGGCCAACTTTAGTTAGCAGGTGTGGTGCTAACCCGCACATGGCCTTGGGTCATGTCTGGACTTGTTATCGTTCTGCTTCGGATAATTCCCCAATGTATTTGAATTTATATGAGTATGTAAATCTCATGTTATGATTAAAATCCTATTTTATGAGCATATATATATTATTATGTTTATATTGTTTTATGCTTGCATTTAGTAAACTATGGATACTCTATCTCTCATTGAGTTGCTAAACTCACCCCGTTGTATTTCCACCCTTTTCAGATACAGGTGCTGGTGTTAGTTCTGGTGTTCCTCCGGAACAATCTTAATAAATTCTAAGTTGGTGAGCTTTTTGGTAAAGGCCCTTTTAGTTTTCATCCATATGTGGTTTAGCCTATAGATGTCAGTTGCTCCATATGTCACAGGCAGGTTCCTTGGACTTGTGTTGTATTTGTATTTGAAAACTTATGACTTAGCTATATATGTTATGTTTTGGAAAATATTTGTAAACTTAATTTGGTTTTATGTTGAACTGTATTGGTACTATGACTGGTATATGTTGAAATATTATTATGTACTGGAAGGGCGCATTCTGAGAATGCTTGATGCCCAAGTGCTGTGAATTTATTGGAAACATTGCAGGTTATGTAATTATTTGGTAAATGTCTGAAAAACAGAGGAAACTCTATCCGTTTTTCTAGAAAATTTAGTGATCCAAGGCTTGCGGGGAAAAAGTGTTCCCATGCGCCGGTCATGGCCTAAGTTGGGTCGTGACATCTTGGGTGACACTGGTTCGGCGGAGCACCCCCAAGAAATGTCCTCTAGCCCGTACTAGATAAGTCGGGATTATGTTTATGATTATGTTACGCTTATCGGGATTGATAAGTAAGAACTAGTGACAAATAATTAAGGTATAAGCTCATAACCTAGAGATGTGACACGTTCTGGGTGACACCGGTTCGGCTGAGCACCCCTAGAACGATTGTCTTTTAGGGTGGCCTATGAGGAAGTAAAGTATGATGTTTATGTCACAAAGTTTCCCATATGAGAACTTAATTGCCACTTTATGCCACTATTATGATGTTCTTAAAGTTATGATGATTATCCTTGCATTAAGTAGAGCCATGCATACATTCTTTAATACGTTGCATCCATGTCATTAAGAATCATGCTAAAATGAATGGGCCTTGGCTAATTATGTTTTAAAGCTTAAAAATGGACTTAATGCATGCCCACTTATTTTACACACTAAACCCAAGGTTCCTGAGAACGTAGAGGATGACACCTAGGTAGTAGGAGGCCCTATTGAGATTCTTTAGCAAGATTCTCATTCCCTCTATCTCTTTTCCTCCGTCACGTCTTCAGATGGCGACGTTCGTGATTTTCGTGGACACCCCAACGTGGGAGGTGCATCATGATCCGGACCATGGGTCATACCATTTTGTGGGTCGCTGTGTCGTTCGTATATTTATGTTCATTGGACGGCCCTTTAGTTACCCCGTAATAGCCATCGATTCTCTCCTGTCTCACCCTTCGGCGACGACCTCGTGTTCGAGTATGCACGCCCTCAAGAGGAGCGGATCTACCGCACCCCACCGACAGCTTCTGCCATCCGGGACTACCCACAGTATGTGCCCCGCTCGCCCTCATCATTCTCCGAGACGGACCCTTCGGAGGACTCTACCACTCAGGTATCTTTCGAGGGATCCTCCCCCACCGTGCCGATGGACGTTGGGGAGGGTAGTGAGGCTTCTGTCGCTTAGCCGGTACGTGGAGGACGGGTGAGGATGATTCCCTGCCGTGGAGCTCACGCCCGACAGATGCAGCGCATAGCCACTCCAGCCGAAATAGCCCAGTGGATCGGATACATCCCTCCTTTCCAGAGAGGCCCGCAATAGGAGACGACCGTCGCATTCTGGTGCCCGAGCTTTGACTAGGCCTGGATAGCCTCCTTTTGTCTTAAGGCTATCTATTTGTAGGCGCACTAGAGTTAGGAGAGTTTCTTTTTATGCCTTTATTGTACTTTCGTTTTCCATGTATTTCTATTCCAGATGTATCAAACTAAGTCCCACTCTACATAAGTGGGCATATCATATTATATATATAAATATGCAGTTCAGTTTTATTGTGATGTGTCTTTACTTGCCTTATGTTATGATGAGATGTTTGCTTTATTTCCATCCATGCTTTATTGCTCATCGTGTGGCGCGGCTCTCACTTTGCTTTTATAAATTCAAAAAAAAATTTACCAGTATTTCCGCTAAGTATTTTAAAGTAATAAGGAAACTATGACGTAACAGACTAGTGATTAACCTAAATATGTTCTAGAGTATTGGGTTAAAAATTAGGATGTTACAATATTCTTGGGATCAAAAGTCCCGGTAATTGTTCCTTGAGGGAAAACAAGTTGAAGAGTGATTTTTAATGAATTTTATGAAACCTGCAAATGTTTCGTTGTTAACCCACAAGTTTAGAAAATCTCAGAAATTCCTGGATTTGAACTAAAACTCAAAATTTGGATTCTGATTTGATGGAGTTTTGATTTTTTTGATATTTTATTTGAATCCAAATGGGGGGTATTTTCTTATTTACATTTATGTTTTAAAGTTAATGGAGAGTAAAATTAAATAAGTGAGTGTTGGAACAACCCAGATGCCAGAATGACTGAAAAACACAGAAGTTGGGGATCTCTGTCACCGCTATAGCGGTCCAGGACTGCTATAGTGGTCACCAGAACGTGTTCAAGTGATGCAGCGGACTGAGGTACCGCTATAGCGGTCCAGGACCGCTATAGCAGTCATAAGTGTCTTCGTGGGACCATGAGATGCGGTTAGACCGCTATAGCGGTTATATACCACTATAGCAGTGTCAATAAGTTTAAAAACCCCCAAATCGGGTAGAAGGAAGTAGAAACGCGACTCTCTCCCCTTCTCCCTCATTTTTTCTCTCTTTCTCTCAAATTCACTCCAATCCATCATTCCAAGCTTCAAGGTAAGTTCATGTTATTAGATTATGTCTTTATTTCTTCATAATCTTGGATTTGGACCAATTATTTTTCTCACTTTTGTCAAGTGGGGGTGTTTCCCCAATTTTAGTAGAGTTAGAATAGAGCTCTCTAGAGATTTTTAGATGTTAATCTAGAGTTATGGTTGCTCCATGGCAGTTGTTGGTGCCATTCCAAGCTCTCCAGGTCAAGTTGGTAGGGCCCATATACTCCCGGCTTTAAACGGTGAGTGGGTTCAGATCCTATGATCTTTATGTTGATCATTAGAGTTAATTTCAATAAATTATAGCATGAGATATATGTTTTTCTGAAAACTCATGAGACCATTTTTGTTAAAGCGATTTTTTATCAAAGAGCTAGAGTATATATTTAGAGATTTGTTAAACATTGTGATGATTTCCAGAATAGAGAATATGTATATGCTAGAGCTTATGAACTCTAGGGTAGAAGATTTATGAGATATAGAGAAAAGATTTAGATTTCTGATTGAACTGGACAGTAGCTATAGAGAAACAGACTGTTAGTTAACGGCAGTTATTCCGTTAACCTTGGTATACCAAGTCGCCTTAGGGCCAAAGAAATAATGAACGGGACCTAGTTAGGTGCCCCAGAGATTAGAGACTTTGTTATGCTATGTATAACCAGAGATTTGTTATGTCACATGAATTGGGCATAACCAGAGATTCCTGTTTCTTTGTTAGCATATTGTGGTTTATGATTTCTATAGAATATTGATTTCAGAACTATTTGTTATTCCTAAGAATATATGAACTTTAGAGTTATTGCATTAACTGGTTTGATGAATATATATATATATATTATTTATTTCCCTTGATTGTCCCATGAGAGGGTTATGGGTGAAGACTTACTCACTGAATTTTAGATGAAACTCACCCCTCTCTCTTTCTCCATTACAGGTGCAGTAGACGTTGCGGGTTCTTCTCTTCCATCTCCTCCCCCGCAGTAGAGATTTCCTAGTTGGTGAGCTTCACTTTTTGAGTGAAGTACTTTGGTATTCTGTTTAGAAATAGAGTGCTCCAGTGTGCATGACAGGCAGGGTCCCGGATCATAGAGATAGACTGACATATTTTTTATCATGAATATTTTGTATTTTCATAATTACGAGTTCTATGGTTTATTTTGTATTAAGAGCAACTCATGTGTTTTGTATCAGAGACATTTACTAGAGCTTGTTTATGAAAGTATTTATGATGATTTGTTTTTCAAAGAGTTAGATATACATGTCGGAGATGAATTTATGATTTGGAAAAGGATTTTAAATTAAATTATGCATATAGAGGGACTCAGAGATCATGGGGCTTACGTGGGAATGAGGATTCCTCACGTGCCGGTCATGTGCCCAAGTCGGTCGTGACACTTACAGTATGTGAAAGGATTAGTCACTGGGTCTAGCGGTGGATATCCTGGGAAACCAAAAAAAAGATTAGTTTTAAACTCAAGTTCAACTTTTTATACTTAACAATTATCATGTAGGATAAAAAATTAATTCTCTTTAACATTGAATAAAATTACTCTTTCATTAATTCTTCTTTTTCTCACTTCTTCATCCCATCCCTTTCAATTTCATCTCTAAATTTGTGTTGTGTAGGAACCCAGCTAAGGTCCAACAAAATAGCCATAACCAACCAGGTTCTACTCGTTCTCTACTTTCATCTTCTACTTTTAGTCCCTTCTTCTACTTTTATTCACTCATACCATAGATCATCAACACAACAGACTGCATAATAATATTTATCTATAGGCTCCATAACTCTAGTCTCCTTAAAAGAAAAAAAACAAAATACAATACTTCATATTAATTACTTCAATCATATTATCCTAACTTACACCCCTACCCTAGCCCGACTCTAGTAGTTACATGTTCTATAATAACGTGAAGACTGCATTTGGTACCTGTCTTGAGACAAAAAAAAATACTGTAGAGACAAAGACGATACTAGAGGTGATGATGAAATTGTGTTTGGTAGTAGTGTATAAGACATGATGCCAATACCATGATTCAGGAGTTATCAACTTTCACCCAATCTCAACAACTTTGCCTCCAACTCTTCATACATAGGTTCTGCAAAAGTCCAAATTGCTTATGATTCAAGTAGCATCATTGCCAACAAAAGGGCATTCTTCATTCATGTTCTACTAATAAATCTTTTTTTCTAATTAAGCTTTTATATGTTCCTTCTATGATAAAAATTTAGTTAGTGTGTCTCAATTTGCACATGACAATGATGCCTTTTGCGAATTTCATGCTAACAACTTTCTTGAGAAATTTCAAGTTACTAAGGAGATCCTTCTCCAAGGCACCCTTAGGAATGACCTCTATGCATTTCCATTGGCTTTTTTAGGTTCCACATGTTATGATTCTTTTTCTGTTAACCATGAATCAATAATACTATCATGTTCTCTTCCCAAATTTAATGATTGGCATGCTAGATTAGGACATTCCTCTAATAGAATTATTCATAAAGTTCATCAATCTTTTAATATTACTACTAATCTTAATAAAATTTCATCTGTTTGTGATTCTTGTTACATTGGAAAGGCTTATTAATTACCATTTTCTTCATATCTAATTGTCTATGCTATTCATTTGCAACTAGTTTATTCCAACATTTGGGGTGCAGCCCCAAATGTTCTAAATAGCACAGTACAAATTGTGAGAATTTAAATCAATAGGGATAATGTAGTAAAATTAACATAAAACATGGGCAAAACAAAAAATGAGTTAGTAAGCTATATAAAATATTGACCAACAATCTCTCTTAGGGATAATGTTACGAAATTATTACCTTTCATAACAAGGATCATTTCTCTAGAATTATAATTTTGAGCAGTGATTGATGGCTTGAAAATAAATTTGTTGAAAATGAGGAAGGTGTTAAAATTATTCATTGTGCTAGCGAACATCTAAGAAAGAGGGAGATAAATTCCTACTTTTTCTACGAGGTGGTTTCTCGGTGTCTCCATTGGTCAATGGCTATAGTGCTTATGACACTTTAATATAAGAATAGAAATATAGAGACACTGAAAACACAAACCTATTTAGTGGTAAAAACGTTAATAGGGAATAGAAAAATTTTTTGTTCCTGGGACAAGAAAATACAAAATTTTTGTATCTCCAAAATGTGAGAATAGGATATAGAGATAGAAATTTAATATTATTTTTTCAATAATACCTCTATACATATTTATTATTTCCTAATATGTCCTCACAAAAGGTGGTGGTACAGGATGGTCCAGCAACCGACCGGCGGCGGTCAACTATCATTCAACGGCCGATCAACGCTGCCGTTGGTGGTCAATGACCAATCAACGCCGGCGACGGCAGTCAACGACCAATCAAGGCTGGTCTATGGCAGTCAACAATGATTTGGTGGCTGGCTGGCAATGCTATAGGCACAATAGCCATTGATCCATGAAGGCACCAAAGTAGCCACCTTTCTGCAAAACACAACACTAATCTCTCACAATGTTACTTTTCATTAGCATTTTACGAAACTACTTTCGTAACATCTACTGCCTCCAATACAAGATATAATTTTTTTTTATATTTTTGGTCCGGTCCAAAATACAAATCGTTTTCATATTTTAAGAAAATATTAATTGTTTTTTTGCTCATTTTACCCTGATATTTATGATGAATGAGGATAATTTATGATGAATGATAAATGATATTTTTATTTTTTATTTTTATTTTTTAAAGGATTAATGATATCCAATCATCAACTTAATTCCTGTGCATAATCTTGAAGGACTTATATTATGAATTAGAGGGAGTATTGTCTAGCATTATTTTTATGAAAATTAGTCTTTTCTCATACACCCTAATATATGTGGAACTTTATATTGGAGGGGACCAGAAAGAAATTACTCCATTCAATTAAGCATAACTATCATTTTTTTTAACTTTTTCATATTTCAAATTATCTGTTTATTTACAATATTCAAATAGTATTTAGTTTTTTATTTATACCCTTAATATGAATATGTTAATTAAGTAATAAATACATTTAGCAAGATAAGTAATAATGATTATATAAGAATAATTTTATCAAGACATATAATTCTATATATTTAGTATTTACCAAGATTTAATTTTTTTCATTACCTTATATTTGTGCCATTTGGTTTTTAACCATTATTTTGAAACGGTGGTATACTAACGGATAGGACTATGTATCAAATCAAAATGCAATACATTTATTCATGCTGTAGCACAAATTTCTGAAGTGACAAGTTATCTGCCTTTGACATCAAGTCGACTAAAAGAAACCATGCAACAAAAACTACAATATCAATGATCCGATTAACGAAACGAAGCCATGCGGAAGAAGAAGAAGATCTTACCTAATTAGTAATTACATGCATGTAGCACGCTAAATCCGAAACGAAAAACACACACACTTCAGAAAATAAACTCAACAAAATTAAAGAGACACACACTACTCTTGATCAGTCCTCTCTCTCAATATGGATAACATATATCCTTCATTCATCTTAACCTGATCCTCCAAGAACACCCTTGAGCTTCTTCACCTGAGCAGCATCAAGGAAAGTGGTTTCCGTGATCAACTCAGTTGGGAAATCACTCTTGAACAATGCAAAGTCAAGGATCTGGAGACCAGGGTTGGCACTGCCGAAGCTCACAAAGGCCAGTGCCTGAGTCTTACCACTGTTGATTTGGAAATGCAACAATCCCTGAGGGAACACCATAACATCTCCTTTTTTGAGAGTTTTAAGGTAAACAATGTTGGCAGATGAGACAAACCCAGCACATATTGTTCCTTCCACTACAACAAGTATCTCCGAAGCACCAGGGTGTGTGTGAAGTGGAATGACTCCACCAGGTGCTAAGTCCAAACGTGCAATGGAGATTCCGAGGCCGTTGACGCCAGGGAACTGAGCATCAAAAGCTGGCGTCACAGCAGCTTTGATGATGTTCGACGTGTTCCCTGGAACGCCAAGGCCACTGTAGGCGAAATCCTCTGCAACGACCTCTGCTGGCTTCTTGCAGGAGTATCCTGCGGGGCCATTGGGAGCTGTGAAATCTGCAACGCAGAAGTCTACCACTGAAGCGTGGGAGAATGAGAGGAGGGAAAAGATGAAGAATATAGTGAGAATCATCTTCATTGCTTTTAGCTGTAGATTAGGCATATCTATTATCTAGTAATGGGTTGGTTCCTTATATATATATGTGTGTGTGTGTGTGTGTGTGTCTGTGAGTGGGAGGAGGGTAAACTTTTATTTACCATTTTCATTTGAGTTGCTTCAATGTGGTTAAACATGGATAGATTTTTCTTCTCACCTATTTGTGGAAACGACAGAGTTTGAGCGAGAATCGGTGCACGTGAATTTCAGCATTTTGTCGTGGACAACGACAAGAAGCGTCTTTTTGTTTGAATTGAGGGGAACTGGAATCTTCTGCGTATCTTCTTATACTCTGATATTAATAAGTCTTCATGTGACAGCAGGCCCGGGGCTCTTATTTTCTAGCGGGATTGTGAAGGCAATGTACATATGCAGAAGTTAGCAATGGAGGAAGAAGCAGGATATATAGGTAACAGGAGAAATACCTGCGGACTAAAATATTGCTTTTACAACATTTGTGAGCATATTTGGTCACAGAGAAAATGATGTTGTAGTTCGCCCTTGCTCCACATGCTTATGCCGTTCGTATTTATCTTCAGTCCGTTTTCAATTTTCAATCAAATAACAAACTTAAGTTATGAGTAGTGTTTGATGTTTCCTCATCTCAACATTTTTGTCTATAGAAGTAGTGACCAAAAAGATGAAATAACTAACGAGTAATGAGTATGACTTAAGGTACTGATGTAAATAAATAAGAATATGCTAAAATTTAAACATTTCAAGACTAGACCTGCCTATAGTTATATATGTGAACGGATGCATTTGTATAAGTGTAATTAAGTCCCCCACTAAACCTGCCTCTATATATATATATATATATATATGCCCCCATTGTTTTATTTAGTCTCACCCCACATTAAGATACAAATTGTATAAAATTTGATGTTATGTTTATGTAGCATTTTTACCTCTATCTAAATTTTCTAGATCTATAATCCAGTTTTTGAACCGGCTATTACTAATTCAAGCTAGAAGTGTATATAGTAGGGACTAGGGGAGGGTGGAGAAAGATGATGAACCTTGAATATGCACACCTAAGAGGTTAAATCAGAGCATCTGTTGATCAGCATATAATTGAATTCAGTTTAACGTGGTCCACAAGGCACGACAGCAAGAAATGATTGGCACAAGAAGACATTTTGATAGCTAAAAGGACCCTTCCGTAAGATGAGCATGTATAAATCTGTGGTTATCTCAAATTCCCCATCTTGCAGGGAACCTTGTATTTACCGAGCTAAGTAAAACCGTAAAAAGGGTCTTTTTAACTTGTGTCTCTTGACATGCATGAGGATTGTCCAATATTCTGTCTCATTCAACATATATCTAAATTGCAGTGACTGGCTGTTCCTAACGGTCCCTCCCAATTGCTAAAGACAAATATTACGTTGGATGCTCTTCAAACTGTAGCTAAGGATAAGCAGTTTTCATTGGCCAATCAACAATAGCATTTTTCGCTCCATGCTACTGCCAAAAATGGTGTGTGTTGTGTGTGCATGATTGACGTCATTGTTGTTGCCTTGTATATGGAATTATTTTATTTGGATTCATTAACATAAGATTACATACTCACGTCTCATTTATTATTGAAAAATATTATTTGGAATCATGTTCCATGGACACCATACATATGTTGGTTGTGGTTGAGGTTGTGTCAAAACGAATGAGAAATAAGGTTAATATAATATTTCATGTATAATTATAAATAAACTCTGTATACATGGATTGTGAATGTGGTTGAGGTTGTGTCTCCGCGATGTTATCAAGAGTCAAGGGACCCCTTTGCATGAAAGTCACATTGCCAGATTTTTTTGAACCCCGAAATCGACGTTTCAACCAAAAAAGTTGCTGTGATTGAGAATTGAGATGCATTCCGCATGTGTACAAGTTACATATGAGCTGCCACATGGGCTTCCTACTTTGTAGGCTGTTCTAGATCCATGGCAATTTGAAAATTTTAAGCATCTATACCACTAATTATAGTTAGCAAATTTAAGAGAGCAAGAAAGAAAAATCAACGCTCACCTAATTGAAATTCAGGACTACGGTTGTATTTAAATTCCGCCCCTAGGGTACCATTTGCTTTCTGTCTCAAGACAATTGAGACATATATATATATATATATATATATATATATATATATATATATATATATATATATATATATATATAAAAGAGATAATAAAGATGGAAACATAAAATTAAAAATATTATTGTCTCTATATCATATTTAGTAGTGGAGAATAAAATGTGACAATTATCTCTATATCTTGTTTATAAACAAGAAGATAAGATAAAAAATACATAATAAAGAAATTATATAGCCTTGTCAAACCACCAACACCGAACCACCCCTGATAGCGAGGAGAAAAAAGAAAATATTGAATATATATAGGGATATTATTGGAAGAAAAAAATTAAACTTTTATCTTCATGTCCTATCTCCATTATCCCTCCATTTTGAACGTACAGAAACTTTTTATATTTTATGTCCTGGGATAGAAAAATTTTCTGTATTTTATATCTATCTTCTCAACCAAATAATTTTATGTCTCTAGTGTCTAAATATTTTCTATCTTGGGACAGAAACCAAATACTATCTAATTATACTGGTTAATAAAATCCTTTCTTTATTAAGGCATGTGGAGGGAGCTTACAGTTTAGATGAGAACAATCAATGATCGTAGGATGGGTATTCCAATGCGATCACCCACTCTTAGATATACAAATAATACTTTTAATATAGGAAACGCGTGTGTAATGAGCAGAAATAAAATTGAGCATAATTTTTTTTTCAAACAAATTGGGGGTAACTATTTCTGGAAAATTACCTTATTGCTAGAAACCTGACTAATTTGGCCTTACTAGACAGAGATCCCATAAGGGAATTAGGGTGTTCCAATGAAGTTTTTATTTTTCATTTCCTAAACTCGAATTCAAGACTTCTGATTATATGCTTCCCACTTTAACTTTCAGAGCCGGGTGAATGCATTTGCATGCCTCAAGATAGAGCCTTTTTACCTAAAAGTTTCTCCTGGTCCTCGGAGTTTTTTATTTTTCGTTCAACCTAGTCCGTTTTTAGTCAGAGAGAGGGGTATGTTTAATTAGTGGGCTTGGGCCTCATTAGTGTGTTTGGTTCCTTTTTTACTTGTTTATTTATACAGCATTAGCTACTCACTGAAAAACAAGGACATTCACTATTTACCCAAAAAAAACAACCATGTGCGCTCAAACGCGGTGCTCGCACTTGGAGGCCGGCTCAAATGGCGTCCAAACTGCATTTGGGAGTCCCTTGGGTCGCATGGTCAATTCTTGGCGTCACTAATGCTTATGACCCAATTGACATGGTGCCCACAACCTAAAAAGTGTCCGTTTGATTATTATTTCCAATTTTTATTTTTATTTTTTATATTTTCAGTTTTTATTTTCACTATTTTTTTCATAAAATTATGCAAACATAAATCACGGAATATAAAAACAAAAAATTAAAATGAAAATCAAACAGACCATAACATAGTGTCTCCTTTCATTTTAAATCTCAACCCCATGCCATCCCTCCTTTTTCTCTTTCCTCTGAATCATCCCAAAAAAAAAAATAACAAATTAAATAAATAACTCGGTGCCTAAGTTGCTGAACTTTTTGGAGTTGCTGAGCTCTAAGTGCTTTCTTTTTTTTTCAAGCTTTTGCATAGTGGTAAAAAGTGCTCTCTTATAATACCACAAAGGACGTCTAGCATTTAATCTTTTATAATTTTTTGTCAGAGACTAGGGCTTAATCCTTAGAATGGGGTGACTGCACCCCTTCCTCCGAAATAAAACTTCCAAGCTTTTAAGTGTTGGGCTTGATGACGATAGGCCTTCTTCAAAGAAAAAAGAGATTATCTGTTCTACAATATGTGGTTTTCTAATATGACCAGAACTTAAACATATGATTTTGGTTCAAGCCCATCAGCATTACTCACTCTTTCCCATGCGCTCTCAAGGTCTATGTCTGACTGAATCTTTGCCTCTTTCATTCAGGAATTATGAAGTGTAGCAATTTTATTACTAAACATCCAGGCAACAGGCAAACTCTACTCCGGTGTTAAAGAAAAAGTCACAAGAACTAATTAACATTGAACTTTTCTAAAGTGCAATTAATTCATACCAAACAAAAGTTAATTATAAAGTGCAACAACTAATAAAGTTTGTAATGCGGTAGTTTCAACGGCTTGCGCAGTTACTTCTTTGATGCTCATTGAAGCAACTACTAGTGTGATAAGAGGCATCATTCGGCGTCCATGGAGCAAAGCTGCATCATTAGGCCCAAAGGGGCTTAACTTTTGCTAATGCGGGACCACAAATCCATCTGCATGCGTATGACCATGCTGACGCATTGTAATATCATTGTGATAACAATACTCTAATATTTTTTGGTAGATAACAATAATATGATTGTGATAAGTTAAAAGCAACAGTTTTTATTTTCGTTTTTTACTTGGATTCTGTCACGGTAGTATTATTTTAACTTACATTTTGTGAAATATCATACTGATATACTCTCGTAAATCTTTGGAGAGAATGTAGATCCTACTTAATTTAAGTTTTATATCCTATTCAATAATAAATATAAGTATTTGTATTATATCTCATAAAATATGAGTCAAAATAGCATTTCTCATTCTGTTATGAATCCTTTAAAACTAAGTAGACACATTCATAATCAATCAATCGGCATGTCACAGAAAGTGGTTATAATAGTTTCATGCCATTTTTCAACGCGGTGTGCCTAACGTAGCGTGCTCTTGATAAAAATAACATTAAAACGGCAACATATGATTGTCACCATTATCTCTCTCTCTTTTTTTTTTCTAGTTTAATTTCTATGCAATATACTGTTTATTCTATCAAATTATTCTATTTGTATAAAATAATTAGTGTAAACTTAATTATTAATGTGGGAATACATGATTGGATCATTATAAAAAAAGAGTACGGATCCTTTAAAGTGAGGATCTCACATTAAAAAATAAAGTAAGAAAATTTTTTTTTTTTGAATCAATAAAGTTAAAAGTTGGGTCATCTTCACTCTATTAATCTAAAGGTGAAATTACCCACTTTATCCTCTAAAATGAGATTTATCCAAATCCTAAAAAAAAAGTTGTATGTAGAAATTAAACTTTTTATTTTGTTGGAAAACACAAGCAAGTCAATTTGATTTTATACTAATTATCCATTTCGATCTCTTAAAAAATATCGAAGTACAAGTTAGTCATTCAAACTTAAAAAATTACTATAGGTCACTCATCAGTAAAAGAATAGAATAAATTGGTTCCTCTATATAAGTCTATATAATTTTTTTTGAGATTATAAGGATATGGATAGAGGGACCAAATCACACCCCTTTCTTTTGAATAGTGAGGCAGCACTAAAAAACTTTTAAATCCGGAAATTAAAACTGATTTGCCTCAATGGAAGTGACTCTTGTAACAAGCTAAAACGTAACAAAAGGGAAAGTAACGTCAAAATTTCTTGAAGTGCTTATTGATGATAATTCTGCCCTATCTCTGGTCTCTCATGAGTATGGAGGAATTAGGCTATGGTTTTGTACTTAGTGCCATATGGGCCCTGGGGCGGATCTATGCACAAGGGAGAGGGGGCTCATGCCCCACTAGGATCTACAATTTTCATTAAAATTGTTTAAATATATAATCATTTTATCCTCATTATTTTATAATCTTAACCTTAAATCAAGATAGAAAGTATGTGAAATATTTTTATCATATTTATATATTATTTTTGCCGCCATTACTTAATTTTTCTGGATCTGTCAATGTATGGGCCATCAGACATCGGCCATGATAACTGTCTAGCTCGCTGATATGGGTTTGCTGGTGGGGACGATATGGGTGCAGCCGTGCAGCCACGAGGCTGATGCTCTATTTCTCAAGTAAATTAATTAAGTGCAAAATAGGTTAAATAATGAAGTGAAGCCCAACTGAACTGAAATAAATAATGTGACATCAAGGAAATAAAAAAATCATAGTTCTTTTTTTTGTTGATTAGTCGTGCGTGTAATTCTACTTCTATATGTAATAATTAAAGAATATTTTGTGATTTTTTTTTCTACATATTTCTTAAGCACTTCGAGATTTAGAAATTCTCTTGCATTAACATTGAACATATGTGCATGTTCAGCAATGTAGTTTAAATTTGATTAAATAAAGGGGAGGGGCTATTACCACTCCAAAATGTCTATCACCACTCTCACTATCAATAATTTTTAATTGAATTTTCTAAAATGTCATTTCTTTCTATATTTTTATCAAAATATTAGTTAAGCAGTTAATTTCAATCCCATTTATGTATTATTGTATTAAAAGGTTCTTGAAAAAATAATTTAATACATAAATATAAATAATTAAATGAAATAAATTAATTATACCTACTTATAATATTTAGTGAATAACTAATATGAGAAAGGATGGGAACAGATTTATTTTGTAATTACCACTTATTATACGATCATATGAATAAATAATTGTTTTGCTCATGTTTTTGTGCAGTCGGTTTCAAGTTAATTTGAGACCGAGTTGAGTCAATTTTTGGGGCACTTTATAAGCAGCAAATTATTTAGAAAAATACATTAATTTGTGAAACTTCATTCAATCCACTGCTCAAGAGTCCAAGAACTGGTTGCTCACTCCTTATTGGTTGTCCATGACATCCACCATTAGTAGCAGTGACTAATCATTTCAAAATGGGAGCTTCCATTAAGGAGATAAATCTCAAGTCATAAAATATTTTTTATATACACGGCTAGGAATCGAACCATTAATTGGATATTTAAAAAGCTCAATTAACTACCAACTATATTAGGACTTGTGATTCTAAATGTTCCTTCCATAGTTCTCAAGCACTGATTAACAAGGTATTTGGTAGCTATAACTATGAACGAAAATCAGTGAACTACGTTAATATATGGTATGAAAGTTTAAATATTTACATTAACTACTCTGATATGTATTATAAAACTAAATAACATATAGCATACAAAACTATTATTTATTCATATGAAAGTTTTCGTATAATAAGAAGTAATTATGAGATACATCATTTCCCATCCTTTCTTATAGTATTTATTCACTAAATATTATAAGTAGTTATAATTAACTTATTTCATTCAATTATTTATATTTATGTATCCGATTATTTTTTAAAGAATCTTTTAAAAATATAGAAAGAAGGGTATTTAGAAAAGTCAATTAAAAATTTGTAATATTGGAAGTGACAATAGCATTTTGGAGTCTGAATGGAGTATTAGCACTATCATGAAATTAAATATTATACTAACATGGTATTGACTAAAAGAATAGCTTTTTTGGATGATGGTTATGAAAATTATTTGTTTTGGCGCTTATTTTTAAGTAATTAATAATACATAGTCGAATAATATGTAAAATAATATACTACAATTAATTAATGACAGTGAATTAAAATTAAATCATTCAAAATAAGTGTTTACTATCGGCCCAAAAGCTTTTATCCTAATATCTAATTGTGTATTAATATAAAGTATTGAAAGAGTTTGGTGATTTTTAAAAAAGTTTATAATATAAGCATTGGTAGTCCTTCTGTATGATGTGATTCATATGGAATATTATTATCCAAGATTCGAAAGACGATACAGTGCAGTCAGTAAGATTCTAAGAATAATAGTGAGTTAAAATTAAATTCTCATAGTACGTTAACTGTAACTTGTCATAAGACTTTTTCGTATTTAACATATTATTATTTACTCATGCGTTGATTTTATTTTATTTTTTAATATGCCTCAATACATGACTTTACAGTGAAAAAATTATGGATGAAAATTAAATCCTAAAATTACTTTCTTGCATCCGGAGTACTAAAGAATTGTTCCTGGTGTGTTAAACATTTAAGCCCCAGCAATCAAAGCCAGCCACCAAAATTTAGGATTAGAATATTCACGACTCTGTTCCACCTTTTTACGGGTCTGATTCCAAGATGTTAATCAAAGAAATATTATTTATACTTGTCATTTATAGAATACCATCATAATATATTTTTATCTGTTATTGAATAAAGTGTGAATATTATTTTTTTTAATTCATATCTCATCCAATAATAAATAGGAGTATATTAACATGATGTCTCATGATATATTAGTATAAATAACACTGTTTTATTAATTACAATGCCTCATTTGACCGTGGGAGAGATCAGGGAGGGATTTATGACTAAAAAAAAAAAACCAGCAGCAGAGATTTGAACCATCAGAAATCGAACCTGAAATCATCAAACTAGTCAATATATGAGGCAAGCGACTCGAGCTTGAGTTTTTTTTTCTTTTTTTCTTTTTTTTTCCTTCCAGTAAAGCAGAGTAATGCTAAGCTTATAATAGGAAATTTCCATTTTTTAAGTGAGTTTGGGTGAATATATTGGAATAATATGGGGTTACGGGGATATTTGCAATGAAATGAAGGTTTTACATGTAAATTGCTCATTAGGTTTTTGTGACATTATGCAGTTGATGGTGCAAATCTCTGGCACGCTTAAATCACTTGGGAGCGATTTTTGAGAGATGGAGACTGGGTGTGACATGATGGCTTAACACATTTGAGGGAAATCTCTATAGCTGCAAAATCGCTATGTAACAATTTGTGAGATGCGATAGAGAGTAATCTCTGCAGGTTGATAGATGAATCTTTGACCCATAGAAAATGTTATGTCGTGATTTGTGTCACAGCTTTGGTTGTCATTTGAATCTTTGCATGCTAGCCAGTTTCTAGTCATCATCGAGCATGCCTGTGAGTGAGTGAATGGTCTCCATCTTATTCATTCTTATGAAAGGTGGGGGAGGGGTGCATATAACTAGATGATGTAAGGGGAGGGGAAAACTGTGGCTAAGGGAAAAGGGAGGGGCAATGACTCTTTTTTTTTATTTTTTTGAAAAAGCTAGTAAAGAAAAATATATTATAAAATAAAAATTGTAGCAAAATAAAAAAATTGGTCAAAAAGATGAAACAATGAACCAACGGCTTCATATTGTGGAGGAGTTATGCTACAAGAAAGTTACTTATTTTTATTATGTTTATCATATTATTTTGTATTAGCAAAATAAATAAAATGTGAGTAGAATTTAAATTTTTAATTACAAAAGCATTTTTAATTTTTTTAGTGTATTCAAATTAAGTGTCCTGCATTGACAATCATTTATTAAATCACCTTTTTAACCAAAATCTATAATTAATTAATTGATGTTAAGATTTATTTTAATCTTTTCTAATTTTAGAATTATATTTTTTGTTGATAGAAAGTGTAAATTTACAAATGTTATATTAGTTTATAGTTAATTTATTATTTTATATTACAATTGCTTTATTAGTGTTACGATTGTACTTAAAATATATGTTTGTAACAAATAAATAGAGTATTGCACTTCTGCCATTTGTCTATTTTTGCAATGAAGTCGGTGATAGTTCACCATGTTCAGCTTGCCAGTCTATATCATATTTCACAACTAGTGGATATAAAATTAAATTAGCCTTTCTGGTGGAAAGGTGGCGACCAGAAAAGCATACACGTCAACTCTTATATGGAGAGTTGTCACGACCCGATTTGGATCGTGACCGACACGTGAGGAAACCGGTCCCCACATAAGCCTCGCGATTTCTATACCGTACTATATGCTTCCTTTATCTATAAAACATAGTTTGATAATATTTTAGATTAATTATAAATCCTTACTATTGGTGAAATAAACCATTTTCTCATAAATAAATTATGAAACTGTAGTTGCAAAATACATTTCAACTGAGTTGCCCAAATACAAAATAACTATGCATAATATACTATTAATTACAAAAGAATCATGATATGATCAAAATGCAAAATAAACTATATGCCGTCCGGGATCCTGCCCATCACATCACTGGAGCACATCTACCATCAACAAAATACTATGGCTTCATGCTGAAGTGAAGCTCACCCAAGTTGAAGGATGTTACTACTGAGGAGGTGGAAGAGGAGGATCCTTTGCTACACCTGAATTTGTGGGAAAAAAAGGAGAATAGAGGGTGAGTTTTGAAAATCAAAACTCAATGAGTGGATCCTCACTCATAATCGTAGATGGGACAGGAAAACATAATATATAAATAATGGTAAAATGCAACATTTATAAACAGTTCTATTTACTTGACGTATTAATTATAATCATTGAAATCTCAAGAATTACACAAGGGAACAAAGTGCTCATCAACTGTAGGGAGGGTGCTAAGTCCCTGGCGGACAAAGCCCCTGGCTAATGTGATCTCTTCAGTCCCTGGCGAACTGTGTCCCTAGCGAACTGATCTAACTCAATGATGAATTGCCCCTGGTGGGCCTTGGTATACTAAGGTTAACAAAATAACTACCGTTAACTCACAGTTTTGTTCCTCTCAATAACTCTCTCTATACTAAAACCTTTGAATATCAAAAGGGGAGTTCTATGTTTCTAGTTCAACACTTATCATTACTAGCAATTGTAAATTCTTAAATCTCAACTCGTAAATCATAGCAATTTTCATCTATTTATAATCAAATCAATTTACGAATTTAATCATACGAAGCTTTTTATGAAATAAATATGGTCCCATGCATTTCTAAAATCATATTCTCATGCATAAATTTAAATGGAGCATTTCTAAACAAAGCACGTTATTCATATAATTACATATCATGTGAAAAAAAATTGTTCCAAGTCTCTAAAAACTCCATAGTACTCAAAAATAATACTATAATGACCAAAATAAGGTCATGAGATCAAACCCACTCACCTGAACGGGTAGACTGTGAGGTACCAACACCACGGGGACTCCGAGGAAAAGGAATGACATCAATATCTGCCATTGAAGCCATAAAACTCATCAATGATTTGTGAGTACTTTTAGATTATCCTAAAACAATTCCAATAATATTGGGGGAGCACCCCCACTTGGCAATAATGAGAGAAATAACAAGACCCAACTCAAGATCATAAAGGAATGAAGAGATTGGAGACAAAAACTAGCAACATTTACATACCTTGATGAATTCGGGGAGCTAGATAAGAGAATGAGAGAAAAGGGGAAGAAAAATAGGGAGGAAGGGTTTCTGCTTCGTATAGGAAGGGGAAACCCCGAAATGGGTTTTAAAAAGAGGCAAAAACTGAAACAACATCATTGGGGGATCGCTATAGCGGTATATGACCGCTATAGTGGTCAGGGCGTTGAGCATTGTGCACTTATGGCCGCTATAGCGGTCCAGTGGTCACTCAGATTGTTACATCACATGAAACACTCCCTCGTGACCTCTATAGCGGTGACAGCAACCCCTAGCTTCTGCATTTTTCTGTCATTGGCACATGGGTTATCCTAAATCTCACTTATTTACATTTCTTATCTTAATTTTAAGTTAATGTACATTAACTTTAAAACATATATGTAAATAAGGAAATACCCCCCATTTGGATTCAAATAAAAAATTTAAAAAAAACAAAAACCCAACAATTCAAAATTCAAATTTTGGTTTTAGTTCAAATTTGGAAATTTTCAAGATTTTCTAAACTTGTGAGCTGAAAACGAAACGTTTAAAGGTCTCATAAAAATAATTAAAAATCACTCTTTAACTTATTTTCCTATTGGCAACAATTATCGAGACTTTTGATGCTAAGAATATGACTCTAAAATATAGCCCTCCAAGGAGGCGTAAGATCCAGACTTAGCGAAATTCAGGACCCGGCAACATGGGTGGGTCCTAGGGACTCTAAGGCTGCACGAAATCTATCCATTGACACGTGTACCTCGGGTATCACAAGAGTGCGCAATTACAATGGAAGATGTTGCACTTCAACTTGGACTCCCTGTCTATAGTGAAGTTGTAACTGGATTTAACACTGAAAACTTTGACACACTCTCTTAGTATTGTAATCATCTGCTTGGCAGTCTGTCAAGACCACGAGATATTGAAGGCGGGGCACTTAAATTAGGTTGGCTAAGGAACCATCTTGCATGTCTTCCTATTACAACTGAGATGAAGATACAATTCCATGTTCAAGGCTTCATACTTTTATTGTGGGCCAATTTTATTTTGCCTGACAAGAGTAATTCCAAGGTCCATACAAAGTACCTCCAATTACTTAAGAATTTAGAGCAAGTCAATTCCTACAGTTGGGGTTTGGCTTGCCTGACTGTGCTATATCATACATTGTGTTGTGCATTCCATAAAAAAACAACCGATATCAACGGTTGCATGATACTATTACAGGTATAGGCATGGAAACAACTCACATTTTTTGCTCCAATTCCCAATGCACTTGATTTTTCACTTTAAATGAGGTAAAATTTATTTAATTTTTAATCTATTATTATTGAAGTTGTACCTGATTAACATAATATGTCACAATTGGTACGAAGCATAGTATCCAAGGAACAGATCACTCAAAGATCTTGAAACTTTAAGATAACTTATTGATAACATGGAAAATGAGGTTTCATATATAAATATATATTTTTTTATTTTGTAATATATTAATTTTTTAATATAAAATAATTATATATATCATTTTTTTCGCTGGTGCAGATTGTGTGGCAACTATATTGAGATGATGAGGTTGATGTACTTATTCTAGATGACCTAAGAATCAAACGTTAATAATGGTCTACCGTGGTACCACTTTTGTTCTTTGAGATAATAGAGTGGCACCCAACTAATCATGTTATGCGACAATTTGCATATTAATAGACAATTCCTACCAAGCCCTCTAATTTGATAGGATATCATAATAAAGATTTCAGAGGAAAGACAAGCAATTGGCAAATAAAATATGCACGGTGGATGGAAATATGGGACGATCAGATGAACAAAATACAGGGATCTTTCATTGTTGATTATCACCCTTCCAATGAGTACAAATTATGGTATGCTTCCCATATAATAGGTCTTCTATGGTTGTCCGCACTAGTACCCCCATGGAAGAGAAGAGGTACCCTCATGAACACCATTCCCATGACACAGATCAGGTGCCTTCCTGTGGAAGAGCAAATCACGTACCCCCTATGAAGCCGATCAGGTCCCCTCTCTACAGAGCACATCATGTGGCCTCTTTCCGGCCTATTGGAACAACTCAATCCCTTGGTTTTCACAGGTTGAATGTATAACCATAGTGCAAGATCCACCCCAATTATCATATGATCCATTCACGTACCATGGTAGATCAGGGTCTAATGAGACAATATCCAGCAAGAGAAGGTCCATTCATTTTGAGACCAGTGGGCTAGAAATGTCATAGTATGGAGAGATGTGTGATTTTCCCTATGGTGCCCAACTACCTACAGATTGGGCCACCTTTGATCTTAATGAGCCACCACCTAAACAAATACATAATCTCAATATGTACATTCCACATATACCACCACCTCCATAGAGTCTGCATGCATAGATATTATCCCCAGGTTATGCTCCAATGATAGAGGCTAACATGGAGATATTGATCCAGTGTTTTCAGGATACCGATACATCTAGTCAATAGCTAGATCTTGAAGGTGAGGGAAAAGGATATGCCGGGTAAGGGAGATAGGGGTGAGGGTGAGGGCGAGAACGAAGACAATGACAATGGGGGTAGAAGAAGACGGGGCATCACAGGGCTATAGCTGATTTCGTAGATCATAAATCATGATAAAAAAAGATACCATTGTTGCCTGATAGATATAACCCATCACCATTTCAACTAGATAAGGGGAAGGGGAAATGATGTGTCTCACCTTTTTAGTCAACACAAGTATAGACTTCTTATTATGAGTGGAAGGGGAAATGATGTGTCTTCACCTTTTTAGTCAAACAAGTATGGGTCTTCACCTTTTTAGTCAAACAAGTATGGACTTCTTATTATGAGTTGTATTTGTACTTTGTAATCAAACAAATATTCCTTATTAATGGACTTCTTATTATTATATAATTTTTATTAGCATGTGTAATCCAAGAAAAACTCTAGTTATTAACATTATCAGCCCATTACAATTAAGGTAGTAGAATTACAAAGTTTCATTGTAGGAGTAAAATTGCATGTTGATTAACTAGTTTTTCATTGATTAGTTAATTTCAAATATAAAAATAACATCACGAATCACAACACGAGCCATCATTAATAAAATATAATAACAAAACACTAATAAAGCCAACACCTAATTGAAAAGCAATAAAACCAACATGAGACAAGCAATAAATCACAAAAACAATGTCAAACATAAAAACATTAGACAAGTAATAAAACATAATAACAACGTCAAACATAACAATGTAAGACGAGCAATGAAATCAACACGATTCATCACTGTTTGCTTGAGCCTGGAATATGTAGATAGTGGTTGTGACTATGACCTTCACCTTGACAAAGACCGCACTATTGTGGTCCTCACATCTCTTGTGCATCCATTTCATTCAGGTAAATAGTTGATTTGGGTCGCTTTTTCATTGTGCACTTTAAAGCGGGGTTCAGATGAATCACTGGACCTCTATAGATTGGCATGTACCCTCATCCCCTATGACCCTAAACTCCCTCTTGTACACTTTGCAAATTTTGCTCATCTTGTAAACATCATCAACATGCCCTCTCTAGTCAAAGTTTTGACTATTAAGAATAGCCATCACATGACGACAAGGATATCAATCTATTTGAAAATCACCATAGTCACAATGTTCGTACCTCAAATCAACCATGTATTCTTACCTATTAGATTCTTCTTTAATAAGGAAAGACTCAATTTTCCTATCAATGTCCATGATTGTCAAATTTCTGTCCATTTCCTAGATCTGTTGTAGTCGTGTTGTGATAGCTTTTGAGAATTTGTGGCCTACATTTCTCCGCACATATGCCATGATCGGAAGACTACGAGTCCCCTTTAACACAGAATTCATACACTCCATAATGTTTGTGGTCATGTGCTCCCATTGATGTCAACCATTAAATGCTTGAACCTATTTTTTCCCATGGAATTTCATCAATTTAATCTGTATACTGCTAAGCTATGTCCGTGCAACCACTGGTAGTAATAACTAAATTCACGCTCAATCCTTGAATACCTTGCACAAGTAAATGTGACTAATTAATTTATTTACTGTAAATAGCATTACAAGTAAATAATTTAAAAAATATAACTAAGGCAAAATGCTTTTTTACCGATGGCGACAGCAAGTCTACGCATGTTGGTCACCTTAAATCTCCGCAAGAAATTGGTAACAATGTGTCTGATGCAATACAGATGAAATGCTCTCGGAGGTTCCCACTGCCTATTACTCTAGGTTGTTACTGCTTTAATTGACTTATGACGATTAGAAATGATGCTAACCTTATCTTGAGTTACTACATATCTGTGTAGATGGTCAAGGGAAAAATGTCGTGTGTTTGCAATCTCACCCTCTATGATGGCAAAACCAATTGACATTATGTTTTGATTGCCATCTAGTACAACTGTAACAAGTAAAGCCCCTTTGTATTTCTCACACAAATGTGTCCTATCTCTCTAGATAAATGGGATGCAGTGCTTGAAAGCTTTAATGCAAGGATTAAAGCTCCAAAATATCTAGCAAAATAACCTAAAATTTGGGCATCAGATCATCGCCATGATAGGCCTCTATGATATCAAACTGAATGACTGAACCTCGAGCGGCTGCACACAATGCTCTTGACTAGTGCAACAACTTTTCTTACAAGTGTTTCCAATTATCTAAAACTTTTTCTATTGCCTTTTGCTTTGTTGCCCATGCTTTTTGGTATGTTGTCATGTACCCATACAGAGATAGAACCTTTGTAATCACTATTTTTACTTTAAGAAAGGTCAGACTTTATCAGGGGCTCTACAAGTTTTGCAGTTATGTTTGAATCCAATTTTGAGTGGTCTAGTAGGAATCCTATCCAAGCTACAACTTTGTGGTCCGTTATACTTTCTGATTTCCCAAAAACCCTTATTCTTCCTCAAATTGGCCCTAACAAGCCTTCTGTAACCACTTTCATGGTATATACACTTAAAATAAAATGTATTTGTCTCTAACTCCAACACTTTATAATCTATTTTTTAAAATCTATGTTGTATGCCTTAATTGCTTCTACAACAGCCTCCCTATTATTGAACATCATTCCAACAAAGAACTCACCATTCGCAATAGATGCACCTATGAAAAACATGATAAATTGACAAAAACAATAAAAAAAATGTTCAATATTTATGCAACACAAATTTATAATGATCAATATATGTTTCTCCAATTATCTAATGAAAAATAAATTAAAAATTTCTTAGTTAATGCTATTACCTGTGTTTGCATACTCCGGGAATTCAGGTGTATCCATAACTTCCAAGTCTAAAGCATGCATGAAAGGTAACTCCTTATTCAGATGATGTTATCTAGCCATTATGTTTGATATGTCATCCATATTCGCATCATCATCACCACTTCCATATTCATCTTCATACTCTTTTTCATCACTTTCTTCCCACTCAACGTTTTCTTCATTTCGACTAAGAGTAACTTCTTCAAAATTAACATACAACTCAATAGCAGGAATGTGTGGTTGATGCTGATGATGTATCCTAAACATTTGTTGGATGCCATCGTCAATCCTTATTGAAGTTGCTTAGTATTGTATGAAATTACCAAAAAATGAGATAAGACACTTGTATCTAATTGCCACAATTATTTTTGGAGTGTTGTCGCAACTGGGATCGCGACGGAGAAGGCGAAAAAAAGAATTTTTATTTTGAAAATTAATGGAGTCGCCACCAAGTTTATTAAAATTGGGAAAACATTGGAAAAACCCATTTATTTTAAAGAATAATCTTTGAAACCAATTTTGAGTTCGGGAGTCGGTTATACATAGAGAAGGGTAGGAGTTTAACCCTACGCACTCCTAATACACCTGTCCTTAGACGGTACCTTAGTAAATTGTGCAAATCAATTAATAACCTTAAAAAAATAATAAAAAAAGAAAAGAGACAAAAATATTTACAATTTAAATAAAACAATTTGAGAAAAAAATTAATTTTGGCTTGACAGGGATCACTTGCTCCTATGTATCTCCTGGTGCAATGGGGAACTCAAAGTCACGTAGTTTTGTAGAAAATAATTCTGTGTTGACAGATTTTGTTTATGAAGAACAAAAATTTGTAACAAGATACATAAAATCCGTTATTGCATAGAATCCAAGTTGGCACTAGGCCACTCAATGAACCCCTATGATTCAAATAATGATGAAGGTAACATCTGCTACTCAATCACCATTATTGATCATTGTACGGATCAAAAGAAAAATATAAATGAAAATATTTTGAAATTTTTATTTTTATTGTTGACAAAGAAATTAAATTACAAAAAGAATTGAAATTCACATTTCTTTTAAAAGCCCTTTTTTTAAAAAAATAAAATTCGCTTTTGCACAGGATTTAAGTTAGCATTTAGCTACTCAATAAACCCTTGTGATTCAATAATAATAAAGATAACATTTGTTACTCAATTTCGCGAATTAAAACCTTTTTTATTCTTTATTGGAAAGAAAACATTTTTTATTTATTTTTAATAAAACACTTATTTCAAACATAAACTGACAAAATTAATTTATAGGACAAATGACCAATTCAATAAAAGCACACAACTAAATAAAAAAAACTAAAGGCTAGCTACCCCTTTTTGGTTCCCTAACACCCACGGCCAAGGAACTAGTTTTCATAAAAAAAAAAATTATTGACCGAAAGCCAAACCACACAAGAAACAAAACATGCATGATAGAAACCACTTTCCAACAACACGTAAACTAAACTTTATTTTGAAAAGAGAAATATGCTACTCATGACCCCACACCTAATAGCTACTAATTTAAAAAAAGAACTTGAACAAATACACGAATGAGACAGAGGCTTGGATTAAAAAAAGGAGGTAGTGCCTTGACCCACACACACACGATACACAAAGCACTCACAAGCACTCACCCACACACACACACAATACACAAAGCATAAAAACAATTCTCTCACCCACAATAGATACACGCGGCTGACACATCCATTCCCTCCCACCTCACATATTCAATCTCACACTAAGAACACCACCAGAGAGAAAAAGATAGAGGAGAGATGGTGGAGTAAAGAGAGAGAAATGGGTGCTGTGAATGGGAGGACCGTGGCGGCTAAGCAAAGGAAAAGGGGGACTCATCGTGTGGGCCTTCGCGATGAAGAAGGGAGCAGCGCTGGCCGAGATAGGGAGGCCGTGACGGTGTTGCAGGCGGCGGAGGTAATGAAAGGCGGTGTTGAGGATGGATTGCAAGCTCATGTGGTGATGGACAGTGACGGTGGTAGAGCTTAGGAAGCGGAGACCGTGAGTTTCATGGCTAAGAAAGGAAGAGAAGAGTGATGGTGGGTGGGTGGCTGTTTCAATGGAGGATGAGCAGTTGAAGGGAAAGGGGATCAAGGTGGTTAATGGAGGAAGAGGTTGAGAAGGGGAAGCCGCAGTGGATCTGAAATGGTGGAGGCTTGCGCAGCGGCGACGGTGATGAGGGAGAGCGGTTCGATTTGCCAGAGGTGGAGGCCGCAGGTTCTTCGCAGGATGGCCATGGTGTTTGATGGTTCATGCGAGGAAGGGAGGAGTTATGCGGTGGTGGTGGTCAGGTGGTTCTTGGGCAGAGGTTAAAGGAAGAAGATGATGGAGGGGGAATGATGGGAGGAGGAAGACGGTGGAGGCCGCGGCAGTGGCAAGGAGGAAGCCGCGGCCTCTTCACTTTTGTGTTCCTTTTTTTTATTTGTGATTCATATTGATGGAAAAATACCTTCTTCCGCTTACGGTTGTATTCTTCTTTGAGCTATTGCTTTGATTCCCCTTTGTATGCGTTGGCTACCCTGGAATTTCAATCCATATACTGCTGATTTTTTTTTGTTTAAAAATTTTTTGAATTTTTTTTGTCTGAGAAAGCCTTTGATATCTAATGCCACTCCCCTTGCTGTTACTGATGGTTATATATAGAGATCGATGGTTGATCAAAATCATTTCACCGGTTGGCTAGTGCGATCCCCAGCTCATCAAAGAAAATCATCATTTTGCTGGGAAGGATAATCATCATTGTGTCCACCACTTCCCTCTAATTCTTCTGCTTTTCATCCTCCCCATATTGTAATAATAGGAACCCGTGACAGCCAGCTCTTCAGCTCCTTTTTCTTTTTCCTTTTCTCTTTCTTTTTTTTTTTTTTGTAGAATGGAAATAGGTTGAAAATTGTAAATGGGCCGGAAGGATTTTTTTTTTTGACAATTGGAAATGGGCTGAAAAACATCTTTTTATTTTGAAACGGACTAAAAAAAAAGAAAAAAAATTTTCTTTTTTTGACAATCAAAAATGGACGCAAACACTTGGACTTTTTTTTTTACATATGTCAAAATGTAAAACAATAATAATAATAATAATAATAATAATAATAATAATAATAATAATAATAAAAATGATAAAAATCTAAAACATGGTCTGAACTGAATTGACTATCATGAGTCTAAAAATAGGCTAAATTCTAAAAATATGTTGATTTGATGATTTTTTTTAAGGCCAGACAAAATCAGGTGTTCACAAGTGTCACTATTTACGAAGTGACAAAGTGCATCTTCTGGCTGTGCGTATAAAAACGTGTAGGGAATATAAAACATACTGGTCTCTCACGCATAAATGTAACACCCTTACTTGTATTTATGAACTAATTACCATAAAAATAAACTACTATATTTGCAATCCTATTCATTTTTTCTCTTTTTGTATACTCTTTCTTTTTGTACGTACTCTCTTTTTTGAGACACTACTTCTTTTTTTAACATATTCTCCTCTAACAATACAACTACCCATATGTAGCACTATCTCGTGTGAAATGAGATGAGTATAGGAGAGTTTATATGGGTAGACAAAATTACTTTTTTTAGTGGATCATGACTACAAACCGTTTTGTAGTGATTTAGGATATTATTTTTTTTGATAAAATTACTCATTAGCAATTTGTGTGTATTTGAAATATGAAAAAGCCAAAATAAAATATTACTTTATCACATAAATCGCTACATAGCGAATTATGTTTGAAAACATACAAATCTTTTAATTGACATTGCATACAAATCACTACCTACCGATTTGTATTCAAAAACACTATATTGCATAAATATTTTGTAAATTCCAATATTGAGAAATGATAGTTGTGTTCATGAAGTGTGGGATATTGTGCCGATTTACACACCATCCATCATTGAATAGGTATGAACTCTACTTGAATGCAGTCCACATCCTATCCAATGGTGGATAAGGTATGAGTGGGTATGGTATCCCATACCCCATAAGTACAAATAACACTACTCTTCCAATATTACACTTATATCTCTACCTGACACCCATATACAAAATAATCTCCAGTGGTATTACTTTGGTTTTTTTTTACTTTTTTATTTTATTATTAGTTCTGTTCTTTTCAATTTCTAGTTTATTTGATACCACATTATTAATATTAAAAGTGTGAAGAGAATAACTTCCAATGCGTCCCACATCATTTACATAACAAGTATGAGCAGAGCAGCTCCGATGTAAATAAGAGGCTTTGATTTGTATTATTCCATACTTGGAAAAAATAAGCCCAATATCTAGATACTTTTTCTCTCTTTAATGCAAAAGTATTATGTTGAGGATTTTGTAGAGAGTGTTGACTCTTGCTTCATTAAAATTTTTATGCTTACTTGTTGTAATGTTAGTTGGCATTAAAACATGTTCTACAGCTGGCAATGCAAGTAAAAGTGGTAATGATTCTCAATTCTCATATGGTGGTGATTAGAGGGAGGGGACTTCTCTAACGCAGGAGTTATTAAGGGTTATAGAGCAATAACTTAACCAATTCAAGGAAATATTGATTTGATCGATTAGAGGGATGCTTCAATGATATAATCACCCTGCTTGAATGCTCTTGGCTTTGGTGTGAATGGAAAATGGGATGATAATGGTATTAGAGTATAAAAATCATCCACGTGCCTCTACCCATTGGCATAAGCTTTGAGAGAGATGATTTTATGACGTGATATTAGAGTTTCTATGACCAAATCATCAAGGATTTGATCATTGTTATCCCCAATTATGAAAAAAAAAGTATACAATTCAAGTTCAAAAAAGACATTTGCATAAGGAGGTGTGTTAGAATATAAAAACCATTCATGTGTCTTTACCCATTAGCTTAAGCTTTTAGAAAATATGGTTTCATGACAAATGGGAGGCATACTAGAGATGAGATTGCTTGTAGACAACCTATGAGATGAGATTTGCGTATGGACGTAGGTGTAAAGTATATTTGGAAGAATCTACAGAGGCTGACATGGAGTGTGAAGAGGATATATTGAGGAATGGAAGGTCTGGGAGATGTGGTCGTGATAGGGATCATCATGTATGTGGACAAAAGATAGAAATCTCCTAATTTTAAAGGCAAGTTCAATTAGAGAAAATTCTAGTTTGATTTGCAGATGTTGGTAGGTTATCGGAATGCATGAATGTGCTTGAAAAGCAAAAAGTTGAAGTTGGTTACTTGTAGGCCAAAAGTTAGAGAACCCATTTGGTATGAAAGATCGCAATCCAAAGAATGTGTGAGGGAAGAGCACCAATATAATTAAAACTTGAAATAAAATGAGACAATTGTTAATTACTGATTTCCTACCTGTAGGCCATGAGCATATTTTGTTCCAATGATATCAAAAGGGTTAGCAAGGTTAGAAAAATAGGGTTATCTACTTTTAATCTATACTTGTGGTGATCCTCATCATAATCACAACTCCCAAGCTCTTGATTCCTTCATAACTCTGCTTCACACTACTCAATCTTATCTAACGTTTCCAAATAGACTCTATGCCAATCTTCATATGCATAACCAAGTATGTCAATGGGCCATTTGTGAGCAATATTATCTAGGACCCGCCTCCTATCATCATCTTGCTCTCTATATGCACCTAAGCCAAAAGAATCCAGCTGAGTGGTTAGATCCAAAAGCGCCCCTCCAATTGACCATATCGATTCTCAAACTAAGTAGTTGATCCATAGCCCTCGACAATATCCCTTCGTTCAAAGCAATCTGATCCTTCTAATTAATCATTGTCATGAGGATTGCCGCCACTTCTGTCTGCATAGCCAACCATCAAACTAGCTCTAACTATAAACTCACACATCAAGAACAAAATTTTAACTAACAAGAAATCTCACAGGGCAGACGCTTGACATAGTGCTAATTCTCACAAGGGGGAAGAAATCTGTAAATATAATGTTTGTTTCAGAGATGTTTGAATGCAACCAAAGCTTGTCATTTATATAGGAGTTATTCTCCTTACATTTGTTATGAAAGCAATATGAGACTAATTGGGAGCTATTCTCTTCACATCTTTAATACTAATGATGTGAGACTAATACAAATAAGAAAGAATGAAACTTATGAATTAAAATAGGAAAGTAAACCTAATAAAGTGAGAAAGAATCATACTAAAATAATAATGCCATTATATGTGTGTCTTCTTTAATGAATTACTTAATTAAGTGAGTATACCTGAGAAAATTTTAGATAATACAATAGAGAGATGGTGAAGGTTGCGGTACACAAGATATAATATATGCAACTTAGACCTTTAGTCACATTTATTGAATATGGCTAAATATCTAAGAGCGTGGTTGATTTTACAGAAAAGTGTGGCTAAAGTAATTCAGCACTCTTCTATAACTTTGTAATTTATCCAGTGCACCACAAAACAGATAAAACCTAGAGAGAGGTGCACCATCTCAGAAGGGGAAATAACACTTGCCCCTCTTGTGCTGAAGTCTCCATTTATTGTTAATCCTCTACCGTACATTGTTACGAAAAATCAAAGAAAGCTGAAAGATACAAAAGCTAAGCTACATAAGAAACTATGACTATAAAGATAAAAACTAGAGCTAATAAGTTTTCTTTCCTGAATTTTTTCATCCGAGGAATTACATATATATAGTGATTATCTTTTTTTAACGCTTATTTAATTAAACATTTTATTTATCATAACGTAACCTCTAACAAAACGAGACAAACTAGTATAATGATATTTTATCCAATTTCTAAAACATTGTTTTTGAAAAATAAGATCTTATTTACTATTTTTTGTTCTTTAGCTCAGACGACTTTCTAATGAAATAATTTAATTAATTAAAAACTCTGTAACTATATCTCCTAGTTAAGAGTATTTTAATATTTTTAATTGGTCACTGCCCTTGTTGCTTTAATTCTAAATAGCATCCAAAATAAAACAAACTTGTGAGTTTTAACTTTCAATAAACAATTATATAAGGCATATGTATACTAAAATAAAACAATAATGTGAGTTTTATCTTTCAGTGAATAAAAAAGAGATCATGACGCTAACTTATTATCTGTCATTGCTTGAACAACCTCATTGATACTGCCGCGTGCGGAGTATACTAAACTCATCAAATTCTGCCATTGAACAAAGGTTGAAGCGCGGTCATAGCTTTCAACCTTGGTCATGTTCTGCTGCAGCTGACAAGAAGAATCTTATATTTTTATGTCTGCAATAATTGAATAGAAGAGTATCCTAACTAGCTAGTAAAGTCAACTGCTTCGGTTTGTAGGAGCGTGTGTGTGGTGTCCACTGCCACAACTCATCATGAGAATTAGCTTAGGATTTATTCAAATTGTGCAGTGGCCGGCATCTTGTCTTGTTGAATTCAAACTGGAGCATCCATTCAAAGTGTAGTACTAGATATATACGAGATTTAGCGCATATGGTGGATGATTATAGCTAGAGTGAAGTCATAATGCCCACAATCAAACCATACCATAGTCATGATCGACGACCAACACACCTATGAAAAGTAATGCCCACAAGTTGGGAATTGAATAAATTCTTAGGCAAATTACGAGTGTAATTTGTTTTAGATTTTGAAAAAGTTATCATAAAACTTAAATTTTAAGCTTGTTTGATTTTTTTCAAATAAAAAAATATTTTTTTTTTTATGTTTTTCAATATGTTTGGGTAATTTATTTAAGTAAAAGCAGAATAACTATAAAAAGCCAAAAAAAAATCTTTTTTGATAAGATGGAATTTTTATTTTCTAGAAAAAGATCTTTTTTATAACATAAAAAAGCTGTTTCACAATAAATAAAAATCTTTCAATATTATATCCAAACATAAATTAATTTTTACTTTTTCAAAATATCTTAATTAAAAAATCAATTAAAAAAGATCTTTTATGAGAAATACATTCAAACGAGTCCTTTATATTTAGTTGAAAAAGCTAAAAATTAAATTTTTTTTATTCTAATTATTTTTAAAAATTACTCAAATATATGAAAAATGATATTTTTGTGAAAATAATTGATTTTGAGCGTGAAAAAAGCTCAAACAAACACATTCTACATTGATTTCTCACAAGACTTAGTGAAATTCACATCAACTTTTCCTTTATTTGTCTAAATGACACAGATCTCTTCTAGATGGATTGTGCAATGTGTAATGAAGAGAAATACGATATAATACTTTCACAAAGTTAATGGAAGTAGGTGTAATAATTTTAAAAATTGAAGGATTCCCTTAGCAAATTTTACAAGTAAATGAGATTCGAAAAGAATTTTATGAAGTTTTAAAAGAGGTCAGTGTGATTTATTCAAAATTTTTATGACTTAATCATATGTGACCTTTTAATATTAATTTAAAAGGTAGGACTCGGATAAAATATATAACATGTATAAAAGAATTAATGATAAAACACTCACATTATAAAAATTGTAATAAAAACCTTATAGAAATAATAATTTTGTTATTGAATCTCAGGACTAACTAACCTTAAATAGAAGGTTCTATCTTTTGATAAACAAATAGAAGGTTATATTTACTTTACTAAGACTAGAAATTCTTCGTAGATGATATAAAAGAGGGGGAGACAGAGTTGAACACAAGACATTATCCTTTAAAGGTTCAGGAGATAATCATAACTACTAGACTATAAGTTCAAACCTCGCTAAGGATATATTTACTTATGTTTGTGAATGGTTGATGTAATTATAAAATTACTTTCCGTAACTTTAATTATAAATATTTATTCATAGCAAAATATAATTATGGAAATGCTAGCATCCATATTTTTGTAGTAACTTCTTTTAAAATCTATTATTTTATAATAAATTATTTTTCAATCTGATTGAATCAGGCACCGGCATGTCTCGTTTGAGGGAGGATACACATTTTACTATTAATTCTTCTTCCCGTTTGTTAAAAATTTAAGGCTTTTTGTCCTATAAATATTTTTCTTTAATGCAATCGATGCAATTTAGGCTTTCAATCAATCGATTTTTCTTTTTTTTAATATAATAATATGTTTTCACCTTTTTTTTATCTCTATCTTTACTATGAACAATTAAGTAGTGATATTTATAAGGTCTAAAAGAAAAATTTTAAAATAATTATAAACACAATGGAGTACAGTGCACTTTTTTAGAAAGAATATAAGGTGAAAAGTGCAGTTTAACCAAACCTCAAAAATAGTTTATATACTATTTATCTTTTTTAAATTTAATATCTTATAACAAAAATGATTATAGCAGTGTCAGTACAAAAATATTCATTCCCTTAATAATTCAACAAATTATTCAAATGGTCTTTTATTTTAAAAAGAAAACAATTTACAATAAAGAAGTGTTGTCCAATACAGTAAGTAAATAAAGGTCAAATTGAGTCATAGGATTATACTATCTAAAGTGACCTTACAAAAGAATTGTGAATAATTATAATTTTCAAAATATGTATATAATAATAAAAATAGTCTAAAATCAATTAAAATATGTATTATATTGCTATATTTCATTTTAAATTATTACTACACATTTATCAAGAAAATTTTATTATAAAAAATCATAAAAATATATTAACAAATTAAACCATGCAATGCACAAGACGCTGTATCTAGTTTATTAGTAAAAAATACTCCACCCTTGCTGCCTTGGTAACTTCACGTTTCTAGATGCGATTTCCATATAATCATCTTTGTTATCTCGTACAAGACATCTCATTCCATTCTTATATTAAAATGCCAGGTTCCGAGACGTAAACAAAATGACTACGATACTTCCTTAGAACTTAAAGTGGCGATGCACTGCATCTCAAGCAAGGACCTATTACGTAGATCAAGCCACAAGCTCAGATCCATTTGAATCTCATCTCATGCTTAACATCTGGGAACGTAATATCTCATAGAGTGAATCAAAAGAAAGATTGAAACAGAAGAACAATATAATAAAAAAAAAATAGCAAAAGGAAAATGATGATGTGACACTACAGTGCAGTGTACTCGTACAGAGAATCTAGCGCAAAATTTGGCGCTCGTTTTGGTTCTGGCGTCAACCAGTGCGGTAGGTTTCTACAGAGTTTTTCCCATCATCAATTGAACAATTGAACATCCACTCTTTGCAATTTGAGTATTGTTATTTAGTCAGCTAGAAAATTTTATTGGAATATTCACTTTATTATTAATAGATATAATAGATAGATAGATAAGTGAAAATCATTATCATATCCAGTTGTGATAAAATAAGTGTCATAATGAACACCCAATCTTTAGATCTTCAAATAACATTTTTGCTGCAATATAACGTATGTTGGACTACTAATGATATGCTAGTCCAAGTGAAAAAGAAGTTTGGGTCTCTTGAATATGACATCTCTTGGGGTTGATCCCATAATTTATATGTATGAAAAAAAATTTATTCTGTCTAGATGCTTAATCATATAATGAAATATAATTTGGTCCCTCATTAGTTTTGGAGTATGTGATAATCTAATTATTTTTCTTCTGAAATTACTGAAAAAATCTTGTATTTAGTCCAACTATTTTCTAGTTACCACCCCAACATTCACCACCAAAGTCATTCATCCTACAAGACCACCACTCATCGCCCTCCACTATCTTTTTCCACCACCACCACTACTGACTCATCCATCATCGCTCCTAGTTCCAAGTGAGCTCTCAACCCAAACCAAATATCATCTCAGTCATATATGATGCCCGACTCTTTATCTCCTCCCTATCCTCAAGACTGTCACATGCAATTATATAAGAGAAAATCGGACTGGACCGCAAGATCCGACTGGTTTAACTCGAAACCAATCGCCTGGCCGGTCTGGTTAAGCACCTGAAACCGGATGGACTCAAAACCGATCAAAACTGATGGACCGGTTCGATTTTCTCATGTTCTCGTTCTAGTATTTAGCCTAAAAGAAAAAAAAAAAAACAGGTTACTTCCACTTCGCGCCACCCCCTTGCTGCCTCATCAGATCTTATCTGGCACTCATCTGATCATCTTCTCTCCCGTCGATGAAGCTGTTGCTGCTCCGTTGCTCCTGCTTTGTGTTTATGCTTCATGCTTCTACTCATGCTGCTTTGCCCTTCTGCTTTGGGCTTCTGTTGCGCTTTTGCTTCTGTTTATGAAAAACCTATTGCCTCGTGCTTCTTCTTGCTTCTTCTTCTGCCTTCACCCTGCTTCTGCTATAGAGAAGAAGATGGAAATGAGGTGTTGCTTTTGTTCCTTTCTTTTCTTTGTTTAATTTTTTTGTTTCGTTGGTAGGACTAGGCATGAAATGGGAAAGCAATGAAATTCATTTCAATGTTGGGCCTGTATATTAGCCATTGTTAATTCTATTTTTTTACATTTTCATTTTACTTTATTTTATGTTTGACCATTTTGAAATCTAAGATCTCTATTTTTTGGAATGAGGGCCAGAATTTACATTTAAAAAATAAATGTAATTATTTAATTAAGTACTTAAATATAAACACTTTATTATATTCTGGTTGAACTGATTGGATCTCTAAACCTTTGAACCAGTGCCCTAACCAATTCTATGTTCAGTCTAATTTTCTCTTTCTTGCATGCAACAATCTTATTCCCCAACCGCCTATCCATCGTTGTCAACATCCTCCTTTTTCCTGTTGCATGCAACAAGCACCTATGCCAAAGGCATCTTTTTTTTGGGGGGGTGGGGGTGGGGGGGTTTAGTTCTATGACTTTTATGTGCTTCTTTTGATTCATATCTTAAGTAGCATGTAATTAGCAACAATAGATGGAGATTATTTTTTTTTTTTGTCTTTGATGAGTTGTAGTCTGGGTTTTTCAGTTTGGTTCTAGCTTTGGTGATCTGGATTTTTCAATTTGATTCTAATTTTGATTTTGATTTTGATTTTTCACATTTGAATTTTTTACTTCAGTTGCTCCTTACCTTTACGGATGTGTATGAATTAGTTGTGGATGTGAATGAATTAGCTGTGGGGCTCCCAATTCTTACTCTAAGCTCACGCTTTTACACACTCTCACTCCAGCTTCAATCTTCACTCCCACCAACCACTGCAAATATACGTGGAAAGAAAAAACAATTATGAAATTGATATTTTGGGTTTTGGATGGCTGTGGTGAGAGAATCTTGAAGAGATTAAAGGTGATGGTGATGGGTTTTTGGGGGTTGGGAGGATGTGTTTTGGGGAGGTATGTACCATGGTGGTGGTGAACAATTAATGCGGGTATGAGATTATGGGGTGAAGAGTTGATTGATGTTGAACGGGATAATTTTGTCCTTTAAAAGTTATGATTTTTAACCTTAGAAATTATTGTTTATTTTCAATTTTATATAATTATTAAATCTTTAAATCTGAACGTCTTGTAATATTTAAAATCTTTATTTGAACGCCTTGTATTAAAACATCAAAATATAATAAGTCTCTTATAAACATACTATATGTTGTTATCTTATTTTGACATACAGATATCAGTGGCGGATAATTTGGTCCCTTACCTCTTCTGGATCATAAAATGGTCTATTAATCTTCACCATTGAATTTTCTTTGAACGGCTATGATTAAATGATATGATAATTTTAATTTAAAAATATAATAAGTAACTAGTTTGTGAAATTTAAAAGATTTTTTTGAAATTACAGTAGTATCCCTCTCCTCTACTGTTGAAATAGAAGTTACCTCCCTCAAACTACTATGGTAGCTAAGCCTTTACTAGGTCTAACCTTTTTGCCAACCCCATCATCCTCCTCTCGCGGTGGCTCAACACCAACAATATCAATGCCACAGAAAAATCCTTTGACAATGAGCCTAGACATCTCAACTCCTTTAATAACATGGAGGCAAAGCATAATGTTATTAATCTGGTAGCATTAGAACAAAACAACATGACGTCGTGATATATAGAACACCTTCCTTTGTTTAGCTCGTTCCTACTACCCTCTGAAACAATATACTTTTCATCCTACCTTTATTATTTTCTGCCATGTACATGGCTTGTCGCACCATCCTTCCTCTTACGTCCTATTTGACGTTTGAATTAAGCATGGAATTGGAGTTTGGACATTTCAATTTCAATTTTTATGTTTGAAGTAATATATAAATTTGGAAAATCTCAATATGGGAACACAATAGCATACTTAAAAACTTGAGCGACAAAAGCAAAAGATAATCAAAAAAAATTTATAATTAGAAATACTCGTATGAAGAGCTATTATGGAGCATTATTATTATTATTATTATTATTATCATCATCATCATTTTGACACAAAACAATGCTCAACCAAAAAACACAATAAGTACCCTATACAATATTCTGAATGCTTCAATAGAATATGTGCCATTTTTGAAAAGTTCTCAACTGAAACACATGTCATGTCCTAGCAACTACCTTGGTATCACCCTCTAAAGAAAGATGAAATTGCTGAAAGTATGATACCTACAACAGAGCACAATAGGATCTATGCTTGCACATATAAATCTTTTACCAACACAAAGGGATCCCTTTTAGAAACCATGTGGTTGTTTGGAAGTGTTTTTGTTCTTAAATTTTTTTAAACTATTTTAGAAAACAAGTTTAAGTTTATTTTTTAAAAATAAAAAAAAAAAGAAAAAACCTTTTTGGCAATTTAACTTTAAAAACAGTTTTATAATGGTGAAAAACAAAAAACCTATTTAGATAAAATTTTTTCTTGAAAAAACAACTTTTAAAATTAAAAAAATGAAAAATTGTTTGGCAAATTGCATTACTATAAAGTCTAAACCTAAGATCGCAACCACAAATTCACAACAAATATCTTCATTAACCACAATTTATTCATTCATCATCATCATCAATAACCCATCTCAATCCCAAAATCTTCAAACCATAACCCAAGATCAGAAACACAAAGCCAAACTGCCCAAACCCTTCATCATTAGTAACTCATTCCAAACAAACCAACAAAGAGAAGAAGAAGAAAAGGGAGCCCAACCACCCTTCAACACAGTGGAGTCGTTGCTGTCACTACTGTGTCCTCCGTCGTAGGCCTCCACAGCCACCACGAACATCCGCGAGCTCTACAATTTTCCCCCACACAGCCTAAGCACCGTGAGCTCCACCCTCACTCTACAATCTATGACTCCCTAGTACTTACTTCTATGTGCTTGAGTCACATAAAAATTAATACCAAGGAATTACTTCTTATGTCATGAGCTTTTCAATATTAGACATAAATATTGCTAAAAGTTCTAACGAAAATTTGGCATGGTAACAGCATAGATACATGCCTCCTATAAGACAGAAAATCATAAACAGAATAGCCAGTCATCCATAGCTCAACTTGTTGTTCAAAATACAATATTTCAGCATTTTACATAACATTATCATGAGGCATACAGTGCCACTCAAACCACAACATAAAATGTATTAATGTAATATCAGAAGATAAATGGTCTCATGTGTCAAGATAGCTAAGAATGTACTAAATTATGGTCTTAGGCCACAAGGTACAAAACATATAAGCAATAAAGGGTCTCATAACCTAAATACAAAAGAAAGATCCAAATATCAACTCCAAATTTAAAATGACATATAAATCATAAGCATAAAGCAAAATAACTCGAAGATTTCAAAATATCAAGTGAGATCAAATGATATAGCACAATCTCTAAGCAAAGCAAAAGCAATAGTACTCCATTTGCTAAGTTTCTGCATTAGGGTATACCTGCTCATCTAGAGATGATATGGAAAAAGGAAAGAGGGTGAGAAATCAATTGAAATCTCAGTAGGGACATATGCAATTAACATGATATTATAATTATCTCCAGTCTACCTTGGTTTCCTTTGAAATAATTAATACACAATCATGAGGTTCAATTTTAGAATTTCACAACCATTCTTTACCAAAGTAGATATGTCTTTTAGCATGGTCTTAGGATGAGATATACATGCATGCATGAAAGCACTTTACTAGTATAATTAAAGAGATATGTATTCATGGAAAAAATACTAGACTTACGAATTAAATTTCACAAGCATGCATAAATGGCTATCCTAGTGCAAGTCATCAACTACATTATAGTTAAAGTATTTTCTTTGGTTCTAGCTACCTTATAAATTTCATGTTTCAATCTGTTACTATAGATCTCACTATTTTTTCATCTTCTTTAATCTTGGTTTAGATACTTTAAAAGTTATGAGCTCATGCTTAACCGGTCGTCATTGATTCCTTAATACGAATTGACATCGAAACCCTCATGTGCACCAATAAAGAAAATCAATGCCTAGTCATCACTGGTCCTCAAAACGATTCAGTGTCGGCACCCTCTTTGTCAACATAATTTAACCCTTAATCTTTACGTCTTAATTCTAATTCCTTATTCCTTAGTTATTCCTTTTTCCTCAAAGTCATCCTTTTTCTCATAAGCAATGCAAGCATAAGTTTCAATAATGAATTCAAAAATCCTTTTCTTTAAAAACAAGAAAGATCACAACAATACTCCACGGGTAAGCATAAACATTAATAATCAATCATCCATTATGTCAAGACTAAAATACAACCATATGATAAATCAAAACTCATCCAAACTTCCCTTTCTCACTTCGAACAAGAAGAATATTTTTTTAACTAGAGCTTCACTACTTAAGAATTATACATTCATAAAAGAGAACACAACTAAACCAATTCTTAGTTTCATTTGGACATGTAATCAAACAAATAGCATGAATAATGAACAATTTTCGTGCATGAGGTTGCTTACTGTCCAAAACACCACCAAAAGTCATATTTCTAAGTTTTATGGATTAAAAATAAGGGATTACACACACACACACACACACATATATAGATCAAATACATGGCATGCATATTTACTCATTTTCGTGCATCATGCTTCACATATCTAAACACCCCACTTAAAGTTACATTTTTGATGCATGAGAGATTAAAAATGTAACTTTGAGTGGGGTGTTTGGATATGTGAAGCATGATGCACAAACATGAGTAAATATGCATGTCATGTGTTTGATCTATATATATATACACATCCAGTTTCAAATTTCTTCAAAATCCCACCAAAAACTCAACTAAAACATGATATAAAATGGTCCATAATCACCAACCCGAAAATGCTTCAACAAAACAAAAATAAATAGAGTGAAAAACATAGAAACCCCTATCACAACTTAAAGACTAGATAGAATAGGAGTCCTTGAAGCTCCCAAGAGGTGAAGGTGAGCACGATCTCTCCCCTTCCTTACATATGTAGCCATAGATTTGAAGGTCTCCAAGAATGGGGTTTTGGATTTTTGAAGCTTAGGAGTGGAAGTATGGTGCTAGATAGATGGGTATTAGTGTGTTTAGAGATTTGCGAGGGTTGGTGGTGGTGATGAAGGAAGATGGAGGGAAAGAAAGAAGAATATGAAGAAATGGAAGAAGGAAAGAAAGAAGGAAAAAAAATGAAATGTTGAAGTGTATGTGTGTACCATAAATAGGAGGGAAAAATGGGGTTTGGGTTTCCTTTTTTTTTTTTTTTTGGTGAGAGTGTAGGTGTATGTGAGAAGGGTAGTTTGGTAATTAGGTGTATGTAAATAAGGATGTCCTAGGGGTTTCACACACAAAATCACTAAAATAAATATGAAATATCCATTAAAATATTATTTTCCCACACATCTAATTCCAAACAAAAATTATTTAATTAATCTATTTTGGAGTTTAAATTTCAAAAGGAAACACATGGAGGGAATCCAATTTTTACTAATATGCTAAATTAATTATGAATGACTTATTATCTGTTAGCTGACCAAAGCAATTAATGCATAGAAATTGGGGCGTTACACAATCACTATGTCTCATCCCTGCATAGAAGCCTTGCGATAGTTGGGTTGCATGCGGAGGCGCCAACGAATCTGGTCGTGTGCGGAGGCAAAGGTGAAGCAGAGCTAGGTCGTGGGGTCAGCGAATGGGGGAGCAGGTTGTGGGGTTGGGTTTGTGTGCGCTGGCAGAGAGGAGCAGCTTGCGTCTCTCTATTGTGCTGCTCTAGGTCGCGGGGCTGGGTTGCTGGAGAATAAGGCTAGGTCGCAGGGGATGGATTGCGTGCTGGGTCACCAAAGAATGGGGGCTGAGTCGCCAGCAAATGGGCGAGCAACTCCCTCTATTGTGTGCAGTTAGCGTGGATGAAAGATGGGAACAAAATAAAACACAAACCGTTCAACAAGAATTGAAAGAATGGCCAGTAACTTCATTTATTTACAAATATACCACCATGTTTTCCATCAATTTTAAAACAAGAAAACTGAAAAACATGTTAAATCTGTTTTTGAGTTTCAGCTTTTAAAACCCAAATTTTGTTTTTCAATTTTTAAAACTAACATTTGTAAAACAAGTTACTAAACAACTTCTTTTAGGTTTTTGTTTTTTAAACTCAAAAACTATTTTACAAAACAGTTATCAAACAGCTCCCATATATTATGAAAAAAAAAATTGAAACATATTGAGCCTCCATGTAATGTCTCAAAAGCTTCCAAATATGATTGAGACGGCAAGATAGTAATTCTGATCCAACATTTAGTCCCTAATATTTAGTCTGGTGACAACCTCGCATGTCGGTCTCTTTGGCATTGACACCAAGGCCAATATTAAAAACATGTCACTTGTAAATCAAATACGTACATATCAACACTTACCACAATTTCGTCACCACCCGGCACTCCATTTAGCTACACTCCCACACACACCTACAAATAAAACACACACACCCACATTGAGATCGACCCAAAAACACATCAAAACCAATACAAACCACACACCTAGACAGATACACACACCCAAGTTGTCACACATGCCCACACTGTAAAATATCCCACTGGTGTGGGAGTAGTATGTGCAGCTATTCAACTTACAAATAAATTTACCTGACCTCTAATATCAGATTTTTGAATTAGTGAAAATTTATTAATTTACTTTACCTCGAATATCATACATAATATATTTGAATTCTGAGTACAAGTTTCAAAAGAATTTTATTTAGCCATCACGATTAATTTGAAACTGTGCAAACATTTGTTAAAAAAATTATTCTCATTAATCCACAAGTACGGGTTTTTTAAATACTACGGAACCTAATTAGTTAAGATGCTGAAGCACCCTTTAAATTAATAGAGCAAGCAAGGCAGGGGTACGAGGGAAAGCGAGGCTTCTCCTAACATGTATTTGTCTGTTGATCAGTGTATGCAATCATGTTGACCACCAACAACGGAAGAAGATAACTCCATGCGGACCCCATGTGTTCATCACCGCTAAAAACAAGCTTAGCCACTTCCATTTAGCAAAGAAAAAAATAATGCTTTGCCACTTTCATCATGCTTATGATGTTACGTCATCTTTTTGTCCATTACACTAATAAATTGGAAAATTCCTTTAGTTAGCCATCATTGAAGGTTTTATAGCTAAATGAGCAAAAACATTAATTTTTAATTATGAGTAAGTTCAGAGTTGTGTATCAATGCTTTTTCAGCATGTCATTAATTCGGTTTAAAGTATAGAATTAAATGCTTTTCCATATAGTGATTTTCTCAATTAGAGGTTGAATAGATACTGATACATAATAAAAGTCATTTTTAGATTTTTTTATCTGATTAAAAATATAAATCACTTCACATTTCAAAATATATAACATTAATTATTTTTTATCTATTTTATCCTTATATTTATGATGAATAATAATGAATAAATATGAGTATAATTATTTAATGAAAAAATACTTTATGATGAGTAATAAAAGATATTTTTATTTTTTATTTTTATTTTTTAAAAAAATCAATAAAATTTAATTATCACCTTAAACATAACTTTAAATGATTTATATTATGCCACAGAGCAATACAAACCAAGATTTTTCTTAATTTGAGAAATCCTTGACGTTTGAACATAAGATCAAGTCTGGTGTGATTATAAATGCAACACGACAAAGTCTCATCACCTTGACCCAACTTTGATTTTCACTTTAAATACTGATTAGGATTGGAATTGATTAATCAATGAATTTAATAAATATGGCTTTGGCTTTTCCAAATTTGACGCAAATAGCGTCTCCATATGGTCTGTGCTCTCACGCAAGAAATGGCCTCTCTCTGGCAGCCCCACGTATATAAGCTAATAACAATATTATAGTTTCCATAACTTTATTTATTATTTAATTAATTAACAACGGAGCACTGCGTCAAGTGATAATTATTAATTAGTAAGTAATCAAAATAATTGGCTCCTAAAATTTAGGTTCGATTTTTGTTGCGAGAATGCCAGACAACCATTTTTAGCATGCAATATGTAAATATCATTCTGAAGTCGTACGTAGCTAGGGAATTGGACTTGTTCGAACGGAATATTGGTATATGATGGCCAACTTTGATACTGAATCTTTGGCCATTATAAATAGGATCAGGTTGCTCAGAAAATTTGGTGGAAGATGACTATGGGACTTCTCAGCTGATCCCATGTGTTGTGGGAAGCCAATATTTCAGGATGACCCAGTGAAGTGAGTTCAAATTGATCATTTCCATTCCATAGCTTGCTCATTTTGCCTCTGAAAAGAAATATATATATATAGAGTATTGTCCCAACATTAGTTATATATGGATCGGATATACCGGAGAGGAGAGCGGAGGCTAGCTGTTTATAACGAATTGGCTAAGACGAACATAAACAGTTTATTTCAGTGATCTTACAGGTTTTTAGTTATATGCAATTTCAGACTTAAAGTAGATCAGTTAGTTCTGGCAGTGTGACGAACTCTTATAGTGTGTTTACTTTAATTTGGTTTGGCGTTTAACCCTTCCAAACTTACGTTGCATTTCTTGATCGTATCACCAACAATGTTTGGATGTTTTCACGGTGACACTTTTTCAACGGGTTTTTGTCCCAAAACCCAGTTTGAGCTATAGCAACTGAGAGTTGCTTCCCCCTTACAAAATTTCACGTTGGAGCGTTAATAATATTGTGTTGAAACAATCTTTTAATTTTATCCCCCACATTATTATTCTCAGTGGCTTTTATATATTTTTTAAATATTACGCCGAAAAACTAATAGAAGTGTTAGTTGACTTTGAAAAATTTAAACTATTAGAATATATTTAATTTGACTAAGGAGTAAAAATAGTGTGTAAATTTTTATTATGAGATCTATATATATAATTAAAATAAAAATAAAGAAAAAATAGCATTAAATTTATCATATAAAACCCATATGCTTCTCAATAATTTTACATATAAAAGTGATTTTGAATATTGTTATCGAAACAATATCTATTCTATTGTAATCACTTATGATTTCAAAGTTATTAAATATAAATCACGTTGACCCTAACTTAATTTTGGCCAAAATCAATTATATAAAATCAAGTTGGAGCGAACTCCCATGTGCAAACACCTATTCAAACACACGCTTAATAGTTAAAGAGTAGTACAATTCACCTGCATTAATATCATATGTTTAATTATGAATAATGTTATTCTACCATTGAATTGAATGCAAATCTTAACCTATTAAATGAGATCCACATCTCATTAATGCACGGTAAATTTGATATGAATTGACATGGTGATTCACACTCCATGAACACATATAGCATGTCTCTTTAATTGTCCATTGAGCACGTTTGGGTCCGCTAGATAGTTTGTTCATATTGTGCTATTTAGTTGCAGCCACTCCTATTTAATATCTTCCAACTTCCCCAAACTTTTAAATATATAAAAATTACTCATAAGCATTCAATCGTAAAAAGAATTGCCTACCAAAAAAATGGGCAAACTAAAAACTAATTAAAAAGAATTTACTTTGTCAATAAAAAAATCTCTGATTTTAATTGTAATTTGAGAAATATTCATGCTATTATTTTTTCATATATGTATTTTATGACAAAAGTTCACATTTGGAGAAAAGCTCGCCAAGTCTAAGATTTAGAGCATATATCTGAGTTTATTAAATGGGTATTTACACATCGCATATTGATAGAAGAAAAAGAATCTGCAAGTTGAACCAAAGTTATGGTGAAACGTGACTAGAAGTTTGAAGAGATGCTATAAGCCCAAATTTTATTATTGTAAAGGAGATTTTCCATACTTTAGTATATGATTTTTAATTTTCTAAAATTATTATTAACTATTCATTAGATTTTCAATATAAATTAAAAATAAAATATAATTCTATTTTATTGTTCATTTAAATATTCAAAATTAAATATAAATACAAAATTGTAAATACATTTGATCAAATATTAAATTATAAATACAGCAGAAACTACAAGTAATCCTCATCGTGCCATTTTCATTCTTTTTGTCCTAAGAAAAATAAAAATGTGAACTAATGATTACGTAATGCTAATCATCAATGTATTCACAATTATAATCATAATAGTAATGGATATCAATACATAACTAATTAATGTTTGATTGGTTTCGACACCCATTCCTCTTAACCAATCTCTCAAATTGTTTCTTTTGCTTGTTTACTCCCTTCTTTTGGAGGGTTGCAGGCCCATCCAATAATTATCGAAAAATAAATTAATCTCTAGAACTTGAATTTTGTAAACAAAAAAAAAATCATTCTAATGATATTTTTTGTCGAAAACAATTGTTATTAAAGAAATCATTCCTTTCTATTATATTTATATATGTTTTGATCTTTGAAAATATACAAAATTTTGGTTTGGATTCAAATAAAATTTTTTATTTGTTTTCAATCATTTTTTTAAGTAAACATAAATAATCATTAGGAAAAGACTTAAATCACAAGAGTTATTTAAGGACTAAATAAGCCTTTTTTAAAAAAATTAAATTAAAACTAGCAAAAATTTTATAAGGATAAAAATTCATTAATATAATTTTAGAGACAAAAATATATTTAAATTTAATAAGTATTAAAGTTCAAAATAAGGTCATACCAAGATTAAAGTTATATAAATCCAATTAAAAAATACGAGATATATTAAAATTAATTAATTTCAATAGAAGTAAAATATGACCTCACACAAACTTTATATTTATCAAAATTGTAAAGATAATAAATATTGAACCTGATCTTATACAGATTATCCCAACTCTTCCGCACAAAACAATGCTAGTGGCTTACACAATATTTAAGTTCGAATTTCTAAATACAAAATAATTAAATAAAAATAAATTAAGAGCAAACCTTTAATTTGGTATGCTATGAAAATAATATCAAATAAATTAGTCTTTAAAAAATATTTTTTTTGTCTCTAATAATTAAAATAGGATAAATTATTCCCTTGAAATTTATAAAAACAGGTCAAATTGATCATTGACAAAAAAGCATGAATAGGAAAAATAATTTCATCTAAATATTGAAAATGGACTAATTCATCATATGGGAGACTAAAAAAGTTTTTTTTTAAAGACTAATTTGTCCAATATTATTTTTATAGAAGAACAAATAGGGGTTACTCTTTTTCTTTTCTTTGGAAGAGAAGAGTCTCTTTGGATTTTTTTTCCCAAAAGTCTTATCTCCTTATTATTATAAAATAGGGTTAATATCATCTTTCTGCTTACAATATTTGGAAAAAAATTTCTCACTCGAACAATTTCATCATGTTAATAACATTTGCCTACCTTAATTTGATTGGGTTTAGCAAATTATTAATTATTAATGAGTACTAATTGGATTTAATGGTAAAACTATAAATCGCCACACCCAGCATTTGTTGTGACATTAGAGAATATGTTTTGTTTGCCACTCATATTGGCCAATGAAATTCATTCTATTTAAAACATTATTATTATTATTATTATGATTATTAACCATCCAATTTATAATAGTGCTGAAATAAGTAAAAGTCATGAGCATATTGATATTAAAATACTGCAAATACAATATTATTTGAGCCACCATTAGCAAACTTGGCATTAAAAAACTTTATTATAATAGCATTCGCACGGGCAATGCAGCTAAAGTGTGAAAGTGTTACGAAGCTGAGTAGGCAGCACAATCCAATGATCCAAAACACAAAAACAAGAGCATTGCAATTTGCAAACAAACTTGGCACCACTTGCACCAGCCTTCTTCTTTTTCTTTTTTTTTTTTTCCTTCCCGTTCCCACTATAATATCGTATCGTTTCGTTTCGACGCGCACAAGAGTTCTAACTTCCACGCTTCTCTTCACTACCACCAACATCTAATTACACCTAAATTTATTAATATTTCATTTTCCCCATATTTTTCAGTGGACCATTTCCAATTCCAATATTAAATAAATATTTTCCACCCGAAGAAGAGAAAAAATTAACTGCCTATGATGAAGTTGATGAAATTAATTAAATCTTAAATAGTACTTCTCTCTCTCTGTTCCCCTTTTCTTTTGTTAAAGCCTTCGTCTCTGTTTCATGGCCGCCTGAACCCCTTCCTCTCTCTCTCTCTAAAATTCTCTGTCTTTGCTATTATTATTATTTCCTTTCTTTCTTCTATTTCTAGGTGAGCATGCTCCTTTTTAATTCTCATTTCCCCCCCCCCCCCCCCCCTTTTTTTCCCTGTGATTTTTTACACGTTTCAATTTCAGCTGTGCATATATGTTCAATTAGTCTGTTCAATTTTTTCTGTGTCGTTGCCATTTTTTTTTCTTTTTCTAAATGAGAAACAAATATCAAAGTTTAATCTTTTATAACTTTCCCTGTATTATTTTCCTTTTATTTTATTTATTTATTTTTTGTTTCGGGGTGCTTCAATTCAATTAAATTATCGTTTTCTTGAAGTGTTTCATTCAATTTGTGCATCGGGTTTTCAGCTTCTATTATTTTTTTCAGCTTGTGTGAAGTGTAACAGACATAGTAGAAGAAGAAAATGACACAGAATATAGTTACTGGTGTAGCTTTGAAGAAACTTAGTTTGAGTTTGACATAGGGTAGTATATGCCCTTTAAGCCAAAAAAGAGAGTTTTCATTTTTTTATTTTTAATTTTTCTTTTTAAAATAATTTGAGCTTCTTTGTTGTTGGCAAGTTTTATCTTGAAACTTTTTAGATATTTGGAGCTTTGTGTGTAAGACATAAGGGGACAAAAGGGGAATTTAAAATGATAGGAGTGTGGCTCTACAGCATATGCCAGCTTCAATTTTTTTATTCGCTTTTTGTTATTAAGTTGGTGGCAGGTTGCCATTACTAATGAGGATAGTTTGTTAATGGCACTTTTGGAGAGGGATAGCAGCATCAGGTTTTGGTGAATTATTGGTGTGCTTTTGTTTAACTGTCTCACCTTGCTTTTACTTTGTTTAATTTATTTATACTGCCTTGCTTGCTATTTAGGATGGATCTGATATTTATTTTAGCTGTAATGGATTTGAGATTATTTTGAAGCTATGTTGCTTGTGAGAGAATTTAACTTGTTTTGAGTCAATGTTTATCTTGTTTAGGAAGGACCAAATGACTGGAATGGCTAAGGAGGAAGTGTCAGGTAGTCCTGGTTGGGGTGCTTCATTTTTTTTACAGACAACTGATGATGTGGCTCGAGCCGTAGCTGCTGCTATGAATTCTCAAAGGCCATCTGTGATATATTCATCAAACGATGATCATGGTGCTAGCCAGCTTCAAAGGTTCCAGTATCAAGTTTCAAAAATGATAAAGGGATTTTCACGCCCTACTGAAGTTAAATATACGAATTACAATCCAGAAATCCTGACAAGTCAGAAGCGTCAATGGGCTGCAAACTTTCAGTTGCACTACATGGTAAAATATTTTGATTGAATTTATGGGACCAGAATCATTTGGTCCTTCTACTTTTTTGAGTATATACTATATAGAGATTTAAAGCTGCTTGTTAATGTAGGATTATTGGCTGTGTTTTGAATGCTTTCTTTTCTTTGTGCTTTCTTCATTAGTTTCACTCCACTTCACTTGATTGAACTTTCAGCTGTTAGTCTGTTTGCCTTAAACTAACATGTCAGTGCTCATGTTTCTTCATGCAGCATGACATTAGCAGCATTTATGCCTTTATTTTTTCGACTCAGCACACACACTCATAACCTCAGTTGCTCCTGGATTGTTCTCATACACTGATGTATTTTTCTTTTACTTGCGTTCATAGGACCACAAGTCTTGGAAGGAACCGACAAGGCTGTTTGAAAGCATGGTGGTTGTTGGACTTCATCCTAATTGTGATATTCAGGCACTGCAAAGGCAATATGTTGATAGGAAGTCTGAAGGCTCTGCTAAATTGAGAAGTGCACTTGGTTATCAGAATCAATCTCGTGTAGAACCAAATCTTGAACCTCAGGTTTTGATCTTTTGTTACTGATATTGAATGAATATTATTATTATTATTATTATTATGATATTCTTTCTGCGTCTGGTAATATTACTAGTTTTATTTTTGTTGTTAATATACTGCAATGACCACTGTCTTTAATATTAGTTGTCCTGAAATATATCACTATCATGAAAACTGTATATTTAATTAATTTATTTTTTACCTTCATCCAGGTCTTATTTGTTTACCCTCCAGAAAAACAGCTGCCTCTCAAAGACAAAGATCTAATTTCTTTCTGCTTCCCTGGAGGCCCGGAGGTTAGGTTTATGTGTGATAAGCTTTTAGTTTTTTCCCTATCTTTTTCACATCGCTACTAATACTATTACTAGCATCAATATATCATCATCATCATTAATGTTGTTCAGATAGGGAAAGATTAAACGCAAATTATCTCTAGCATTGTGGAATTTTGTTTCCCCCAAAAATAAAATTAGTAAAAAGTCATAGCATTTTAGGTGATATTTGTTCAATTTGATCTCATGGAAAAGGAACTTTTATTTCATAAATGCTCTCAAACTTCATCTTCCTGTGTCTGTCTGTTGTATATATCTTCTACGGTATTTTCTTTTTGTTTCCAAGGAGTTGGAATTTATTGCTATTGTTTTATTTGAAACCAAAGAACAGAATTTGTGGCATCTTGTAAAGCTTAAGAGGCAAAGGGTGGGATGGATAGGATGGTGATGTGGGGTTTGGCTCCCATGAAAGCCAAAATGTTTAGAGAACATTACTTATGTGATGAATAAACAACACCTGTTTATTTAGATTAGGTACCCACATGTTTACGAACAAACTGCATCCTGATGAGTCAGAGTGATCAATATTACCTGTATTTTGATTATTGGCATCAATATCAATTGATGTTTGTAATCTGTACAGGGAGCTGTCTTTAGGGTCATGTACTTGTGTCTCTTGTCTTAGATTCATTTATTTTCGAGTGAATGACTCATGTAGAGATTTAACTTGGTTTGAATTTTCTTGGATGTGATTTTAGGTTCATGCTGTTGAGAGAACCCCCTCCATGAGTGAGTTGAATGAAATTCTTTTTGGGCAGGTATTTATGCAATGTTATGCTTCCATTAATGTGATAAAAATTATTTTCCTGGTTAATATTAGATTGACAGTTTCTTCCTTCTCCTTCCCTTTTTACATGTTCGACCAATTATTAACAAACCTCTGAAAGATGTATTTATTGCCTTCAATCTGATTATTTGTGCATAGTGCTTATTTCTTGAAAATGGTTAAATTAAGATGTCATATTGCAGTTTCTTGAAAATAAAAAGACACTATACAATCATAGCTTGACTTTAATGTTTGTGAGCCATTTATGCTTGCTTTCAGTAAATCTTGTCGTCTAAAGGCTTTGTTATTGTTTGTGTTAGGTTTGCTATCAAAATTTCATTTACTTTTTAAGTATTGACAGCCGATTTATTTGATAAATTTGGAGGGATATCTAAGTTTTTAATCACTGATACCCAGTGCTGTGTTTGTATATTGATTATTTGCAGGAACACCTTAAACAAAGGGATCTGTCATTTGTATTTAGGTTACAGGTAACTGAAGCTATATAATTTTTAATTTGTTTCCACTTTCATTTTCTTCCATTTGCCATTGTTTTTCCTAGTGCTTTTGATATGCAGACTTCTACTATTTTTCCTCCTAATATCAACACATTTTAAGGATGGAAATTGGATCACAGGCAACTCTTCCAAGCTGTGTTCTAAAACTGTATATGTGATAATGAGAATATACTGCACTTTCCACACTTCTTTAATTTTTTATCTCTCTAATGTATCTTTCTACGTGATATTCTTGTCAAATGTTATTTTGAAAATTATTGAAAAGAAGTTCTTGGTAAAATATTTCTTCCTACAAAGAATCAATGCTTTGAGGGCCGATTGACTACTTATTTGTTTATTTTGGTTGTTAAGTGTTAATATGAACGTCAAATAGCTTGGACCTTAAATTGGAACTCTCTTGGTCTCCCTTATTGAGTTTTTATTATTTTATGTTGTCCTCATTCATGTATTCATAATGTTAACCTTTTTATTTTATTTTTAACTTCACAGGGTGCTGACAATTCAACACTTTATGGGTGCTGTGTCCTGGTTGAAGAATTAGTTCAAAAGCCCTCTGGATTGTTCTCCCTGATTTCTGATAAGCAGTCATCTTACTCTTCTTTGAGACGCCATATATTAACCACACAGAGATGTTACTGTATTCTCTCAAGGCTCCCATTTTTCGAATTGCATTTTGGTGTATTGAATAGGTAGGTTTTCTAATAACCCCAAGTTCTTTTGCCTGATGTGGGGTGAGTAGAGGATATTTACAATATCATTGTCACTTTATTAATTTTTGGAAGTATGGTTCTGTTAGTGGACAATTGGTCTATTCTGCTAGAATGCCCCAAAACGTAAAATTGTCTAGCAAACTATCTGCTAGTATGCTGTGGTACTTTCTGAAACCATATGCTAATATATATATATATATATATATATATATAGATATATTTGGTGAAATTGAATTGTATCAGTGTGACCACTCAAGTACCTGATAAGAAAAGAATTTCAGTTTCAAATGGAGACAGATAAAATGAATATTTACATTTAGATAAATTAATGCATTATAAAACCAGGTGGGCGTTGAAAAGAGCATGTAATAAGCAATGTCTAAAAGACATGAAACCCATGCACTCGGCTGAAAACACACATCCCAACATGGGTTGCTGAAGGTTTAAACTGGATCGTTGATGGCAGTTTGTTGTCTGGGGATTTTGCTGAAAGTAGTTGAATTATGCATATTATATGATGCAAATATTGTTTTATTTATTTATAATTGTTTGCCTTCTAGCATGTCAGATTTGCTATAATTGTATGGTTTTTGTTCATCTTATTGTGCTATTTTCTCTGTAGCATCTTCACACAAGATAGGCTAGAGCGTTTGACAAAAAGTGTTGGAGATTTAAATTTAGAATTTGTCGAAGGTAGTTATGAGGAAGAAAACACAGGGGGAAATTCAGAATGTATGTTGGTGAATGATAGACCATTAGAAGATAGACTTAATGGAAATCCAGGAGCTTCTCAATCAAGCTCTACAAATTCCTCACTGGAAAACAATGAGGATGATAATAATCATCCTGATCAACAAATGGTTGATGGGGAGTTGCCTACATTAACGGAGAGCGTCAGTGATGAAAATGTTGTGCCAATTGATCCTGAAAGTGACAGAAAGGCTGCCAAAGAAGAATCTAGCCCTGTAACTTCCGAGGATAGTGATCTGTATGGAGATGCTTTTGGAGCAAGCAAACAATCTGAAGAAAAGCGTTTACCAAATGCTATTCTGCCACTCCTGCGGTATTACCAGTATGAAAGCTCTGAATCTTCCTGCAGGTACTTGAAATTGTTAGGGTAAATTACACTTACTTCCACTGAGGTTTGTGGAAATACAATTCACACCCCCTTTGTTTGTCAAATTTTAAGTATTTATATTACAGTCACACTTTTCATTCACAGAACACTGTTAGTAAACTTAATAGAATAACATTTTTGTGATATTAACTGTTTTTAATTAATAAAATTATAAAAATACCTTTATCCATTCGGTTAAGTTTAAGGGTATTTTTTTAATTTTATTAATTAGGAACAGTTTCACAAAATTGTTATTCCATTAAGTTTACTAGCGGTGTTTTGTGAATGAGGAGTGTGATTGTAATATAAATACTTAAAATTTGACAAGCAGAGGGGGAGTGTGAGTTGTATTTTCACAAATCTCATGGGAGGTGAGTATAATTTACCCAAATTGTTATTGCCTATGAATTTGGTCAGTATTCATATGAACAACATTGATATTCTCTTCATTTCCCATTTCGTCCTCCTAACCCTTTTATGTTGATCCTTTAATTCCCATCCCCTTCCGTGTAACTTACATCTTAGTAATAGGGGTGCACCAATCATTATGCTTTATCTTCTATCAAAGTATTGTCCTTTCATTCTAAGTTGTGCTTCTAAAACATGTGTTCCGCTTTATGCAGTTTCCATGGTTCAACTTGTGAAGATAAAAATTTTAGGAGTGATTTGTTTGTTGTCCATTTCTTCTAAGTGATGCATATTAAAAATATGGTCTGCTTTATGCAGCTTTCAAGGTTCACCTTGTGAAGACAGAAATTTTAGGAGTGATGCTGATGATACCGAGACAGAAGATGCATCTTTCTCTGGCCAAGAGGATTTAAATGATCTACATGATATTCTTGAATGGGCTAAGGTTTGTAAACTGGAATGCATCGAGAACTGTTATCGTCTGGTCTTCTGTAATTATAATTTATAGTTGATGTTATTGTGTCGATTCCCAGGCAAATAACTGTGGGCCACTACAGATTATAAGCGAATATTATGGTCTAAGTTGCCCTGCAAGGGGCTCAACACTTAGGTTTCATCCTTTGGAGCACCTGCATCCCTTGGAATATCACAGATCGCATGAGACAGTTCTACACCTCGCTGGTTCCATTGTTGATTTGAAATCTTGCAGTACAGGTCTGGAATTAGCTGAGGTATGTTCTGAAAATATTGGTTGGTTTAAATTGTTTTTGTTCCACTTTATTTTAGTATTTGATTATTCTGTGCAATACCAAGTTTGACAATCATATGCTTATGGTAAACACAGTACTTAGTTATTGTTTGTTCCTATCAGGCACATAACTCTCTTCTGGCTGAGGAGGAGGCAACTGCATTATCTATATGGGCTGTAGCATGCATATGTGGTACCTTGAGACTTGAAAATGTAGGTTGTGATTTGAGTAGGGATTTTTTCTCCTGAAGTTGAAATGTAGTGATTTGACTGTTAACAGTTTATAATGCTTGTCCAGGAGTTTTAAAACTATGGATAACGTATTGGTAAATGATTGTGTGTCCATTCTGCAGGTGCTAACATTCTTTGCAGGAGCTCTACTGGAGAAACAGATAGTTGTTGTCTGTTCTAATTTGGTATGTCTAATTACCTTGTGCCTTAAGTTAATAATGATCTTGTGAAGATGATTAATCTTCCCCATTTGATTGTTGATGCAAATGTCATTCTGAGTCATTGATTATATATGATTCTGTCCTTCAGATACATTTTTATTCCTTTAGTGATAGATCCATGAACTATTTGGAACAATAGTGAGCATATTTGAATTTTGGTTTTTCTTCTCATTTTAGCCCTGTTGATGTGATCTTGAATATTTCATGGTGCTGCTTATTTTATTGTGCAAGTCATGTTGGTTGTTTGCAGATCTTGCAAGTGTTCGACTTCTCTAGTTTTACAATTATTCACTAGTACAATTAAATATGGATGGCTACACTCTGCTTAAAACCCAAAAGCCCAATCTTTGATTTGGTGATTTGGAAAAGTTAATGGCCAGAAATTAGCATTCCTCTTGAATCATTGATATTTCTTCATAGACCTTGACAGAAACATTTTTTGTCTGTCATGACCAGGGAATCCTATCTGCTTCCGTTTTGTCAGTTATTCCACTAATCCGACCCTACCGATGGCAAAGCCTATTAATGCCGGTTTGATTTCTTTGCCTTTTCGAGTTAGAATGAACATTAAGGGTCTGTTTGCTTTACCAGTTTTCAGTTTTCAGTTTTTTCAGTTTTTCCTTCACAAAACTGAAAACTGGTAAAACAAATAGACCCTAATATTTTCATGTTTTTAATTTCTCTTTTCCAAATTATAGTGTTTGATAAGAACATTTTCTCCCAGGTTTTACCAAATGACATGCTTGAGTTTTTGGATGCACCTGTTCCTTATGTAGTGAGTATTTCTATTCTTGCTTTTAAGAATGAATACAAGTTGGGCTCTGATTTTTTTGCTTTGGTATTTTGGATTTATTTATTCTTTTAAATCCATGCTCAGTGTTTGCTTTTGCACATGCCCTATTATTACTTGGGATAATAATATTGAATATATTGTATGAGCTTGTAAAACCTAATTAATACTATCTTTCACAAATTTGAAGATAAACTTACAATTGTTACTGGAGTGTGAAGTTTTAATTTGGTTTCAATAGTTTTTATCTTGACCCCTTTTATCAACGATACCATTTTTGATATCTGACTGACTTCCTATAAAAAAATTATTTCTCCAGGTTGGTGTAAGGAATAAGACCAATGAAGTTCAGTCAAAGTTAACCAATGTTATTTTGGTTGATGCCAATAGAAATCAGGTGTGTAATTTTTCTCCACCATTTTGCAATGCTAATAAAAGCCAATTATTTGCCCCAACAACTTAGTATTATTGAGAATATGCTAGTATTTTTGAGAAGTAGCATGTATGTCCACTGCTTTTCTTTTTTTATTATCTTTCAAATTTCATGTTTTCATTTGGAGGATAACATTATTATACTTGTTGAATTTGCACTGTTGGATTATTATCTTTTGCTTATGCTATACATTCAAGTTTTATATTCTCTGAATCGGTTACTTAAAATAAATCTACTATCATTTTGTGATATCCTTCACTTCTTGTTAATAAAATTCTTCTTCTTCTTTTTTCTAAAAAAAAAAATATTTTCAAATTGATATATATGTTACATGCACACATTCTTTTTGATAAGAAAATGCTCAAATTGATCATTATTTTATTCAATAACTTCACACTAAGTTTTGTAGATATTAACGTAGATGAGGTTTTCTGGACATAACATTCCATTTTAGTAATTTGATTTAATCATTTATATTTGAAGTTTTGGTTGTCAAATAAATTCTTATATGATATTGAGTAAAATTTGAGAGCCAAAGAATTCAATTTTTTATGGCTAGGGTTAAGGTTTCAGATTGGTTAAGGTAAACTAATTTCCTGCAAAAATTTGGAAATTAGGCAAGTAAAGTTTTCCAACAACTTGCTAAACTCACGAATTCTGTGATCCTGTGCTGTTGAAGCCTCTTTAGTTGAAGTCATTTAAAACCAGTTCCAATATAAATACTAAAAGTTAGATCTTTATCTTTGAACCCTTTTTTTTTTTTGGCTCTTGCGCCCCACATTACAACAGTTAAATGAATTGTTTAATCTAAACTAGAAAGGAAAAAAGTAATAAAGTTATGGTTTATGGAGTATATATTGTTGGTTCATGTGAATGCAGGCGTCCTTAAATCTTGTTGATAAAATGAATGGACTTAGCTTCTAGAATTGTTTGTTTCATTGTATACTAACTTCTATTTTGGAAGTCTATATTTTCGAGTTACAGGTACATGGTTTCTTATCAAAATGCTAACATTTTTTTTTCCCAATAGGTGAAGTCACCAACAATACCTCAACTGCCAAGACAAAAGGAGCTAATGTCTTCTCTACGTCCTTATCATGCAACCCTTGTGGGAGAAAGTTACTTGGGCAGAAGAAGGCCAGTGTTTGAATGCACGGAAGTGCAGGTGTGTCCTTACTAATCATCTTATCATTTTACATTATTTTTTCCCATTTCTTCTTTGTTTCTCTTGCTCTTTACTTTTTGGTTGGTCATTTAGTATTTCAATGTTTTGTATGTAAGGCATACTTGCCTGTAATATGTCAAGTGATGAAAAAGCCGTTTTTTTGAAGGACAAGTTATTCAGTTGCCCGATATACTTCATTGCTATATTTTTTCATTCAATAAATTTTAGTTTGTGTCAGATTTATAGGATATTCCCATGTCAAGTATTAACAGCCTTACCACCATGTCTTGTTATATTCTCATGTTTCTTGTTTTTCCCACAGATTGAAGCTGCCAAGGGGTTCTTGTCAGTGTTAAGATCTTACTTGGATTCTCTTTGCTATAACATCCGTTCTCATACAATAACCAATGTACAATCTAATGATGATAAGGTCTGTATTTTTGTCTTTTGATCTGACCGCTCACAGCTACTTGTTTATTGTGAAGAAAATATTTATTGTGTGTTAATCCCTGTTATGGAGTGGTTTGTTCTATTAATTGGTCCTTTTTTCTTTTTTTCTTGGCAAGTGTCATTGTAAGTTGGTTCTAATTTATAATTCTCCCTTAAATCAAAGCAATGGCATAGACATAGTCCTTTGGAGGGAAGTTGTTTCCAACCTGCAACTGGAGGCTCCAGCACCTTCTTTGGATGATAATTTTATATTGAATGTATTTTCGAGTTGAGTTCAGTTATATGATAAAGTGTTCCTGGAATATCTCAAGATTTACTGATGTCCTCTGTCTCCATGCAAATTAACTTGGCTTTTCCTTTTCCTGAAGTGGCAAGTAATGAGAGTTAGGTTGTCGTCTCAAGCTCAACAAGCAAAAATAACAAAAGGAACAAAAAAAAAGAAAAAAAAAAGAAACTAAGATTATGCAAAATTTAAGAGTATAAACTGTAAGACATGCACTCAGATGCGTTGTCATCTGCGAACATGGACTTGCATTGCAAATAGCATATTTAGTACGTATTTTTTGGAACTAACATCATGGCTTGTATCTTCAGGTATCCTTGCTTTTGAAGGAGAGTTTCATTGACTCATTCCCTTATCGTGATCAGGCTTTCATGAAGGTTTGGCCCCTTAACTTTCTGTTAATTATGCAAACATATTTAACTTCACTTGCTTTTAGGTTTTAAATGATCTGAATTGACTTGCAAAGTATGTCCTATTTCCCAGTATTTGTGTCCAATTCCAAAATCAATATTAGTATGTGTTGAAATTCATGGTAATCAGAGAGGGAAGAGAGTAATAATCGATAGAAATTGAGGTGAAACTTTACTAATGATCAAAAAGGTATGGTAATACAAGTGTAAATACCTTTATATAGAGTAAGAAGCATAACAAACTACTAACTAATGTCTAACTAACTAAACTAACTTCAACTAATTTCTAATTATAATTATATCCTCCAACAACCCTCCGCAAGCTAGAAGATACGTACTTTTCGTATCTCTAGCTTGGGATGAAAGTGTAATTAACTACCTTGCAAACGAAGGTAGAAGCTATTAACTAGGTTACAAACGAAGGTAAAAGCTAAAACAAGGCTTAACCATCAAGAGCAGAAGCTATGTCTGATGCTTAACCATCCAAGACAGAAGCAAATCAAAGCCAATCAAAGGCTAAACAATCTGAACTGAAATAGATATCTCCAAATGACTAGATTAATAGTACCAAATCAGTTGGACGAAAAACAACAAACTTCAAGAACAAAGGAAAGTCTCAACAGAGTCTAATCCCAATAGTTGAGACAGACCATCAAACACCTTGTATGCATCTTTGACAAGAATACCAAAGTAGAGCATAAAACTATCGCCAAATAACCATTCAACATCATAGTGGCAAAGCTACCAGTTCCAGTGATTGAAAGTAATAGAACTCAAATCCAACATCAATCTATCATAGAACACCATTTCAACAACCATAGTCATGCAGCAAACACAGTGAACCAGATGAAAAGAAAGTAGGGGACTAAAACGTTCTGCAATGGAAATTGAAAACACCAATAGGAACCAACGGTGGCAAGGGCAAGACCACAAGAGTTGTATCACCTCAGATCAGAGCAACAGAGAGCACGAACGGAAACACAAACTGCACGCTGAGAGGATCCAAAGCAAAACGCAAGCGAAAACATGAACAAACGTGCAACAAGAATCAGAGATGAACACGATTGGGAAAGCCGGTGACACACCAGATAGAGTGCCAGATATAGAGAACCAAATCTGAAACCAAAGAACTTCCAAGAATCAGATTGGAGAATTGAAACTCTAAACCTGAACGAAGCCGGCAAACCTTGCTGGAAAACACGATGTCATGCTGGAAAATTTGAGGCAGCAACGCTGAACAGATCTGGAACACCAGATTCGAAGTGGCAAACAACATGAACTTGAATCTTGAAACGTGAACTTGAACCACAGTCGACAAAGAGAATGCGCCGGCGAAGCTCGCCAGAAACGCGAACCACCGTGCTGGAAACCTCAAGTCCGAGACACGTTGAATGAACCAAAACCGAGAGAAATGAGGATTTCAATTGATTTTGTGAGGAAATGGAAAAGGAAATAATTGAAGAATTGATTTTATTTTGGGATTTAGGGATTTGATAGTGTTTGGAAAGAAGGAAAATGTGGGAAAATGAAAAGAAAAACGAAACTCAGTTCATGAACTCAGAGCAGTGACAGCGAAACCTTTCATGGAGGATGGAATGACTCTGATACTGTGTTGAAATTCGTGATGATCAGAGATGAAAGAGAGTAACAATTGATAGAAACTGAAATGAAACTTTACTAATGATCAAAAAGGTATAACACAAGTGTAAGCACCCTTATATAGAGTAAGGAGCATAACAAACCACTGACTAATGTCTAACTAACTAAACTAATTTAAAGTAATTTTTAATTACAATTATATCCTCTAACAATATGTGAAAATAGTTCAAGCTCTGATTTTTATCTTCTTGGGTCACAACTAGGGCACTGTATAAGCAGCTTTTGCTGCAATCCTTCTAGCCTTTGCTTGGGGAACTGGTTTTCGCCAACCGCAACTGAGCATACCGTATTGTTTCATTCTCAATTGCATCCGCCTATATATTTGTGTGGATACGCAAGTGAAAATGTGTATAATGAGCAGCGATTTTTTCATAGATATGGATTAAATGTACTCAGTACAGAATCTTTTCCCATTTTCAGTGTGCTGAAATGGTTCAAGCTTGTTTCTTGTTTTGTGTTACTTGCATGACAAAAATTTCTTTTTTCTACAGAGCTTTTTCTATAACTCTGCATTATCTTCAGAATACTGATGTGGATTTTTTGTTTCTCCTTTGTTGGCCTTTGCGGAACAGCTTTTCGTGGATACACAGCTCTTCTCTGTGCATACAGATCTTGTTCTCTCCTTCTTCCAACGGGAATAGGGCTGAACTGCAGGACATAATGCAAATGCTACTTCCTTGCAAAGCTTGAACACAAGGTTCAATGTTGTATAATGTTCTCTACTTAACATGTAACCCAAATTTTCACCTGCCCTCCCACTTTTCTTCTCTAGGTTTTCTGCAGCACATGTATATAACTAGTTAAAATGATAGATCATAAGTACTATAGGTTTCCATTCTATATAGGTTTCCATTCTATGTAAATGGCATTCTTTTTACACGCCAAAAGCATAAGGTATGCTTTATCTCAGGCAACATGTTATTGAAACACTTCATATACGTGTTTGCTAGAAGTGAGCGTTTGGGATCATAAACTTGTTTGGATTCGAGTTTCGGGCTTGGAAGTTCCGTAGATAAATTAATGTTGTGCTGAGTCTCTGTGAGGTTCATTTGAAATTATCCTCTTGTTTGTGCAATGAAGCGGAACATTCATTATAAGGCCAAGGCTGGGTGCACTAGGAAATTTTAAATCAATTTTCTCCTGAACTTATGTATTATAACTAAGATTATTATTATTCATATCGTAATGGCTTCTTCTAGAGTTGAAAATTACCGTATTCTCCTATAGAGCACGTGTTTATTTAAGGGCTTGCACGCGACAGTTGAATTTAACTTATTGTAGATCAGGACGAGGCACTGTTTTTTTTTTTTCCTCGTTCGAAGATATCCATTGTTGGGCGCAATAATTAATCTCTTCACATACTATAGGTAACTTAAAGGAATAGATGTCGGTAACATCGTTTTAAAGTTTCTTTATTTTTAATGTGAGAATCGAACTTTAAACACTTAGTTAAGAAAGAAGAGGGCTGTTATTACCTTAACTCGGCCCATGGTTAAGGAGCCCATTGTAACGATTTGAATTGAATTGTTGTAAAATTTATTACTTTTCTGATAGTCATTTTAATATTTTTTTGGAAGTTGAATTATACATTGCTTTCTAGGAATAAGTGCCATAAACATATACACTTGTGCATTCAAATATAAAATAATTTTTTCATAATTTTTTTCCAAAGATTTATTTCACAAAAAGGCCTCAATTGAGCTATTTACCAAAATGTTCTATAACTTTATCCAGCTTCTCCTGGACTTGAATCAGAAGAGAAAGATTTGCAGGAGGAATACAATATTATTCCTCACCAAGAGGAGCTTGTTTGGTTTCAGAAGTCGCGAGATAATTGGGTGAGGTTTGGTGATAGAAATACGAAATTCTTCCTTCTCCAAACACACATCCGTCGTAAGAGGAATAATAGAATTGAAGGGCTGTTTTTAGAGGATGGTTCTTGGTCTGTTAAGCAGCATTTAATTCAAAATGAGGCTCTTTATAAGCGCCTCTTTTGTGGGTAGACCTCATTACATTGTGGCTCGTTGGGCTAGGCTTGGTGCTATGGAAATCTAATCTAACAGATCATCCATGCCTCCTGTTGTGGCTTCTTCTAGTAAAAGCTGGACCTATGATAAAGATCAAACAACTCCATAAAGCTTGACCCTTTGTACATACTTTGTTCCATATTTGAATGTGTTGCATTTTTCATGTTTAAATTACTTAATTATCATGAATAAGATTTATTTCAATTTATACCAATATAATTTATATTTTAATTTAATCAATTATAATGGTTAGAAAAAAGTGATTTATAAGTGATTTATTATTGTCTTTTTATGTTTATAAATGTCTTAATTATTATATTATTGTGTGCAACCATTACAATAAAAATTTAATCGCGCCTTCAAACAATAAAAATTAAATCATGCATGCCTTCAGATGTTTTACTATCTTCCCAAAACAAATATTAATATCTGTCTTACGTACGGGAATGTTACTAATTTTTATAACGACACAATCCATTGATCAGCAACTTCAATGAAATTTTTCCGTTAATACATATTTTACTAATATTATAGCCGTTATGGTTAATAGAGCTTGAAAGGTTAACATCTTATCATCCATACTATAATAGTCATTTGAAGAAAATACTTGTATGATTTTTATAATTTATAACGTCAAGTTATTTATGTTTCTTCTAATATTTAATTGTAATGACAATAAAAAGGGAACTACATACATGATTCTCAAATATTATTTTGAATATCCTTGATGTTTTAAAAGTGGAAACAATAAAATAAATTACACAATGGCGCAGCTACATCTGTAATATTATAGACAAAAAAACAAAATTAAGACAAACATATAAAATATTGTGAAAAAATTCTATTTATGAATTATTTTGGGAAATCTTTTTAGGTATATCAAAGTGTATATATATTAATTATAGTTAAGTTATTTATGAAACAAAACAATTTATTTGGAAAAAACAGAAATCACATACAGAAATGAGTGGAACTCGGTAAAGAACAAAGCAACACTATTGCTTGTTGCTTGTACTGGAAAGTGTCTCATCCATATTTTTTAACTCCATCATAAGTGATGTGAACTCAGCTATGTGAGTTGTCATTGACATCTCTTTTGTCATTTGAAGCATACATCGACATTGTAACACACCGAGACGATTGGCCACTATTTTAGTCACATATAATGACTCCAATTTGGTCCACAACATAGCTGCTATTTTCTCTAAAAGAACCTCCTCCAATACATCGTTTATAATGCATAACTGAATAGTGATAAGAGCTTTTTGATCAACATCATCGTACTTTGAATCCTTCATTGTGTCTAGTTTTTGATCTTTGCTAGAAAGTGCGGCTTTCAAGCCTTGTTATACAAGAACAGCCATCATCTACACCTTCCACATATCAACATTGACGTGACTATCAAATTGTTGGATATCAAATTTCATGAACGATATCTTTTGACAAATTTGCTCAAAACTCTACAAGAGCTCTGGTAGTAGTTTGTTGTGAAATGGCAGGCCTAAAAGGCACAAACACAGTGATGCAAATAAATATGCGAGAACATAAAATAAATAGCATTGAAAATTTATGTGGTTCGGCTTAAAAGCTTACATTCACAGGCAAAGACGACAATCAAACATTTTATTATAAAAATACGATGGATATACAAAATGTGGATATACTCCACTCAATCCAAATTCTAAATACACTTAGAGTAACTCACAGTATTTTTCTCACCAGTGTAACCTCTCAACTCACTAAAAATAAGAATTTATAAGTAATAAATAATTCTTCTCTTATTATCACACAGAAAGGAGGAAATTGTTTTGGGCTGTTTGTTTTTCATTGTTATAGCTAATTGAATCAAGCTCTTGTTTATAAAGCTTTATGGGACAAATTTTCAATATGTCATTTAATGCTTCGTGCTGCCACATGCTTCAATTAATTTAATGCTTCAACCACTTCAATTAATTTTGCATTTCATATTCTTCAGCTTCACCGAAAGCCAATTTGGCCTTTTGTCCGTTGGCTTGCAAAGCATAGGCTTAAAGTCAATTATATAACGCCCAGAAGAAGTGTTAGGAAATTTCGATCGACAGATCATCATAAGCATTGGTTATACTAGATGACTTATGGTGGAGTCATAGTACGACAGTACATATAATCTAGGTACAAACTTATGTGTTCCAGGCGATCATAACATTACCATATTTTTTTTTTCAGAATGGGCATAACATTCATTGATATTAATGGCCAGTGTCCTGAGAAACGGTGAGTATTATTCTGAATATTCAATTAAAATATATTCCATGGTTACACAATTTGTTAATTAATGATAACACACGTATGAAGGTTAGCGCTTTCAATGGCAAAAGAAAAAATTGGAATCATGGTTAGCGTTTTCAATACCGTTTTACATTTTTTGAGGAGGGTTGTGGTCCTAGATGATATTGATAATAATGCTTCCTGTATGTTTTGAATATTTACCACTATTTGAATCTTAATTCAAGATAGTCTATTTGATGTCGTACAGCAGGGAATAGGTGTGGAATTCCCTCCTCTGTCCGAGCGGATATTTATGTTTTGAAGTATCCACGTCTTAGGTGATCTACTAATTTTAATTATGTTCATATGCTTATTTGGGGATTTCTTGTTTTTGGCTATAATATACTAAAATCATGTCCTCATTTAAGGGTATATCACCTAAACTGCTGGCTGGGCAACGATAACCCTATTCAAGGGATGAGTTTCATTATAGAAAATGTTGATGCCGATCGACTTTTGTACATCATTTGCTAACAATAATATTAGTATCCGACCGGAAAACCAACAATGCTGGGTAGGAAAACTCTAATAATCATGTCTTTATTTATAATATTTTGTTCGAAATTCACATGTATTATGAAAGAGTTTTGTATAAAATTCATTCGTAAGAACAATATCAGACTTGACAGCTAGTTTAATAGCATTGGGTTAGAAATGTTATGGTCGGAATGTTTACAATCAAGGCTATTCCGATAGGACAATTCAACAACGGTCATGTCGAAGTCTCATAGTTCCTTGTGAGAGTGTCATGTTTTCTATCATTAAGTCATGGATGAATACAATTTTAGAGTCAAATTGATGCTTCAAGTATATTCAAGTGACAAGTGAAAATTGATGCTTCATTCAAGTACAACCAAGTGACAAGTAAATATTGCTTATTAGTTAACAGGACTATTCAGACACTATATTTGACCAATCTTGTATAAGCCCTGTTTAGATGCTCTTTCAAGGCAAGTGTAACATATTAACATGTGCGACCAGACACCTGTGTAAGTACTTATCCGACCAGAAGATTCTTCTTCTTTATAAGCGTTTCACATAATCGGTTGACACTTATTATTAAGCCAACTCTGTTGACTTACGAGCTGGGGGCTTGTGGACTATACATTGGTTCCTAGGCTCGTCCGATCGGAAGGCTCTATTTGTCAAGCATTTTACATAATCGATAAGAACTCATGACGCACTCACAATTAGTTGTTGTTCAATTACTTTGTTTTCTTATAATTATCAAGTCGGTTTTGACCATTAAAACATGTTTCTAGCTTAGTTTCAATATCTCTCTAACTATTATAGAAAGACTTACCTAGTCTTAGCAGAAAGTTCGATTAGCCAAGTCTCATATTTGACCGGTGGGATCGGAACTTTGTCCGGAACATATGCCATTTCAGAAACTAAAATGATGATTTACCGTGCGTAAATCTGAATGTGACAGCGTAGTTCTGTTCAGTAACAAAACAGAAGAGAAGACATGTACGTATGACGTATCGGCATGTATTGAAGTAGGGTGCTGTACAGAGGGGTAAATGTGTTTGGAGTTTTGACCAACGCGGGACCAGTCAGGGGGAATACGAACTGTGCTGAAGAGTGCACATTATTACTAGAATTGTACAGTACACTACACTACACTCCTGCAAAACTTACACTGCAAGAATAGCTCCAGAGAATTAAAAGCAACCAAAGAACATAAATATCATCAAGGCATTTGCCAACTATCACTCTCATTTTACTTATATGCCCTTTCGTTGGAGCAACTTGCTTGCATATGTGGAATGTGTTGTCTAGCAACACCAACACTATGGAGATGCTTTTCGCCACAAACTTTTCAATCTTTTGTTTAGATTGGGATTGTAATGCTCTGCAATTGTTAAAGAGAGTGACTAGGTAACACTAATAGCTAGCACGTGCTTCCTACAATTCATTCCATTAATTAATTTGTAATGGTGCTGGGATGTAAAACTGTGGTTTTTTACATAAATAAATTAAATTAAATAGTTTATTATATGAATCACTTATATTAAATCCATTTACATATATGTTATGTTTCTATATAATAGAAGTCGATTATAATCGACTTCTCACATCGCGGCCATTGAAGTTGATTATAGCTGACTTCTATATAGTGAAGAAGTCGATTATAATCGACTTTATGACAGGTATCAGAACGTGTCAGAAGTCTATTATAATTGACTTCAGTATTAACTTAGTGAGTTCATCGGTTATAAATAGAGAGCTCCTGAAAGTACATTTGCATATTATAGCGCCTAGCTGTTAAAATCCTCGTATCTTGTACGATATAAAACTACACTTAAATCCCGGGTGATTCATGTAATAACCTATATATAAATATTTTAATTCATTTGTGTAAAAAACCCTAATGTGTATGTATATTTAGTACTACTGTAGTTTTGAAAATAGGTAGGATATGTTAGTTGATTTGTGACAGTAATAAGTATGTTGGAGTTTTTTTTAATTTGCTTGTATTTTATTTTAGGATAATGTGATCTTAGTGCATATAATTAGTTCAGTTTAACAAAAGTTAGTAGGATAAAATTTGCTATTAGTATTATGGAAAAATAGTTTTTTTTTTTTATGTATTCTCCTATGAACTATATTGGTAAATAATTCTAGTTGTAGGTAAGCAAACATTTAGTATGTAACTTGATAATTTAAGTAAATTTAAATTTAGTTAGTGTTACATTTATTTTGAGGGATTTTTAGTCTAGTTTTTAACTGTAGTAATTTGTTTAATTTATTTATTCCAACGATTTCACTTTGTACATTAATCTAATTTAGTTACTGTATGCCTTTTGATATAATTTTACATTTACAGCTTTGCAAGTACTTTATTATAATTAAAAAATTGTAATGAATTTAACTTTGGTTTTTGTTAAATTTGTTATCTGGGGTAGTTCATTTAAGTGTAGTTTTATATCGTACAAGATACGGGGATTTTAAATGCTAAGTACTATAATATGCAAATGTACTTTTGGGAGCTCTCTATTTATAACCGAGGAGCAGACTAAGTTGATACTGAAGTCGATTATAATCAACTTTATGACAGGTGTCAGAATGTGTCAGAAGTTTATTATAATCGACTTTTGTGTTGTGCATAAGTCTATTATAATTGATTTCTGTTCAACATGTATTTTGAACAGAAGTCAATTATAGTACACTTCTATACAACACAAAAGTCGATTATAATAGACGTTTGACACGACCTGACACCTGTCATAAAGTCACTTATAATCGACTTTTGACACGTTTTGACACCTGTCATTAAGTCTATTATAATCGACTTCTGTGTTGTACAGAAGCTTATTATAGTTGACTTCTTCATTGCGTAGAAGTTAGCTATAATCGACTTCAGTGGCCGCGATGTGAGAGTTTGCATTCATAAGAAAGTCAATTATAATCGACTTCTATGTAGAGTGGAAGTTGATTATAATCGACTTCTATTATATAAAAATATGACATATATGTAAACGGGCTTAACAGAAGCGTTTCACGTAAGAAACTGTTTAATTTAATTTATTTATGTAAAAAAAATCTGTAAACTGTTAGCCATTCAACTATTTTCTCATTGTTTTACATATTGAATTCATATATAAAAATATACCCCTAATTAAACAAACTCTAAGAATGTATGTTTGGTTAAGAAATAAAAATAAAAATAAAAATTATATATAAAATTTATCTATAAAATTTTTATCTCATATTTTTATTCTCAACCAAACACATTTTTAAAGTATAAGATTTAAGTAATTAATTAGATTACTCGTAGGCTTACTTTATTGGCGGAATGTATGCAACTTGTCGTAAAGGAAGTCGCATGCCCGTGGCGTGACCCATACCTCTCCTTCCCCAAACAAAAAGGGTAAAAAGATTAGCACGAGGGAGTGAGGGGACAGAAGCAAAATAGCATGAGGGTATGAGGGGGCAAAAGCAAATTAGAAGAGAAAGAAAAAAAAAGTCTAAACCGCTGGGGACAATTCAATCCCTATCAATATCTGTGAAAAAACAAAAAAAGGTGAAAAGAACAGAAAATGAACCCCGAAACGAGCCTCAGACAGCATCTCGACCTCACAGTTTCCATATTTTCCAAAATGATAAAAAGGTCAAGTTGCAAGTGAAGGGGTTCTGCGGTCTGAGGCAAAGCGACAGAAAAAGTAAAAGAGTTAGTAAGCAGTAAAAGCTAGAGCCGTACAATCTTTTCAGACTGGCATGGGGTTCAGACACCAGCCACCACCCTCTTTTTATTTTTTGGTAATTTATTTATTTCGGACACCACCCTCTTATGTAGTTAGTCTCACATTTTTTGATAACAAAATAGTCTCATATATACAATAATAATACCAATTATATAAATATTTACTTTTTTCTGTTTTTAGGAGCTCATCTTTCTCTAACATCTTAGTTTACGTATTTTTTTTTTGTATAGATATTAGTCTGTATTAAATTTATAAAATTACATAATAATAAGTTTTTCTTTCTTGATGAGTTTCCGTAGAGATGTCAGAGACAAGAGCTGCCAGTGAGACAGCGTAGCAGTACGAGCAGAGAGGAGAGAGAGAGCATGTGTCTGAGGGAGTGCATCAGCATGCAGCACTGTAATCAGAACCATTAGTTTTTATTCATGTACAGAAGATTCTGTACTCCAATGGTCCCTGAAATAAATAGACCTACTCATGTACCCGAAAAAAAAAATTATATACCCATTCTACTCACGAAAGTTTACTAGTTTTCATGTTAAATATTTAGAATATTATATGGATTTAATTTATAAGTAATGATAGTATAAATTTTTTCTATAATAACTCATTATCATTCTCATTACTAGAGGGCTCATGTCAAAAAATATTGATTGGATAGAGTATTTTACATTGTGATATAAAGTTAAATTCATATTTATAATTTTTTATTCACTTTTAACTTTTTTTAACGTGTAATGTCCAGATCTTACATTATTTCAACTAATTTTATCTAGATATCATACTGAATTATATATTATACAAGATCACATAATATTTGAAATAAAAAAATTATTATTATTTAAATAATAAATAAACCAATACAGTATTTTAAAAAGAATGAGTATACTTAACATTTCTCACCTTTTGACTCACAAGTACAAAATTACATATTAATTTTAATTTAATGTGTTTTGAGTGTAAAAGAAATTACATATATATTTAATTATATATTATTACATCATAAATAATAGTAGATTCAACTATTTATTATCTACAAAATATTACAAAAAGAAACATATAATTATATGACAATTTAAAACTTTTTTATACCTAATACATCAAAATTATTTACTAAAATATAATATAAAAAATTCATTCCAATACCAATAATAACCCATAAAACACCCTTCAAACCCTACTCATTTTCCTGTGATGAGATAAATATAAAGTTCGGAGTAACAACTGAGACACCATCTCCTCATCATGAATTTTAACTACCAGGGAAAAAATAACCCACAAAAACGCCACTCCTGCTGCTGATGGTTTCACCCTGAGGATCTGTTTCCTCTTGCTTTCACTGGACTCAGAGGCTTGAAGAACTTCTGTTCCATTTGTTTGTATCACAAACACCATCTCTCTTCTTCCTCCTTGATCCCTACTCCTCTTTTTTCTTGTTTTTTTCCTTCTTTGTTATTTTCCTCTTCCCATTCTCGCCTTGCTTGATGATGAACGGAAAGAACAGGTTTCCTTTTACTCAAACTCAGTGGCAAGAGCTTGAACATCAAGCACTTATCTACAAGTACATGGCTTCAGGTATCTCCATCCCACCTGATCTTCTGTTCACTATCAAAAGGACCTATTTGGACACTCCTTTGTCTTCAAGGCTTTTGCCTCAGCAACCACAACACCGTAAGTCCTTTACTCTGTCTCCTTTTTTTTCAATTCTCCATGTCACTGTGTGAGAGTGAGGATATGGATACATCGACTATTTTGTAGTATCCGTCCATTGTAGTTACTATATATACATGCCTTATTTGAACAAAAGAGGGGGGTTTTTGGCTGTTTTTGTGTGCAGTTGGATGGAAGTATCTGCATATGGGTTTGGGAAGAAAAATAGACCCAGAGCCAGGTAGGTGCAGAAGAACAGATGGGAAGAAATGGAGGTGCTCAAAAGAGGCATACCCAGATTCAAAGTACTGTGAGAGACACATGCACAGAGGGAAAAACCGTTCAAGAAAGCCTGTGGAAGTATTGAAAACAACAACAACATTAACAACAACAACGAGCACAAATGCTTCATCAATCACCAAAAACAGCCCTGCACTAAACCCAACAGCCACTCCTCCTCAACATTCTCGCTATGGTTCCAATAATCTCCAACAACAGCACCCCTCCACCTGTCTCTATCACCACCCTTCATCAAGAAGTGTTGGTTTTTCATTTGAAGACAACAACAGTGCTGCTCCCTTGTTTCTTGACACTGGCTCTTACTCCCAGACCAACAACACAGACTGCAGGTTGTTTTTTCTTTTCTCTATAAATTCTGAAAAACCCAGCTTGGCCATATATAGTGTGGTAATTAAAAGTCTCTTTGTTTTTCTTTTGTTCTCTTTATGCTTTGAAAAAAATAACGAACAGGTATGTTTATGGAGTGAAAGAGGATATGGATGAGCATCCTTTCTTCACAGAACCTTCTGGTACTATGAAAAGCTTCTCGGCTTCCTCTATGGATGATTCTTGGCAACTCACACCACTCACTATGAGCTCATCATCTTCCTCTTCTTCAAAGCAGAGGAGTTGCTCCAGTTTGTCCGGTGATTACTCTTACTTGCAACTTCAGAGCCTCAGTGGCCACTCAAAACATCAAGAGCAAGATGAGGGTTGCTACTTTTTGGGTGGTGGTGACCATATCAAGTGTGAAACACTCATGAAGCTAGGGAAAGAAGAACCTCATCAGAAGACTGTTCATCGCTTCTTTGATGAATGGCCCCATAAAGCTAGTAGAGGAGGCTCACCATGGCTTGATTTGGATGACAAATCATCCACAACTCAACTATCAATTTCCATTCCCACCTCTGTTCATGGTTTTCCAACCTTCAATTCAAGAACCCCACCATGGTAATTCACCGTTATATTTTTCTTCTTGATTCCTTTTCTTTTATTATCTTTATTATTCTTCACTAATCATCATGGCTTGGGATTTGTCTATAATCTTAACATTAATGTCTTGCAGATGGTTGATCTTGGCTTTCAAGTTTCAAAAATTAATGGGTCCTAGCTTGTACCTGAATCAAAGGCCAATAATGTACTTACAAGATTTGGGGTTCAGATGCTGATGAACTACAATAGAGGAAGTTGAAATGGATTTGTGTCTCCACGGAGAGATCCAATGTGTAGTGATATATGCTAATGCTTTCTTAACTCAGTTCAATCTTCCGAACATAGACTCTTTCAGTGTCTCCACCAAATCTGTTTAATGGTTGAGCTGACAGTCAATGTCACTCTTTTTTTTGTTCAATTATCATTTGGTCTTCTATAAAATTGGGAGCATCATGGCCCCAGGATTTGGTTCTTTGTCACTTCTGAACATCCAAATCCGAGATATGTTTCATTGATAACATGTCCACTCATCCATCATTCCTTAGTATAATTGGTAGAAGCATAAAAATATAAGTAAAAGTCACGTGAATGAGTTTTATATATTATTTTATATATAAAAATTATTTAAGTAATTTTTATCTCTGAACAAATACACTCTAAATATTTTTTAAAAATTTCGTGATCATTTTTGATAGATAATGGATGAATCAACTCATTTTAAATTAAAATGAGTTTAAATAATACAATTCTTTATATTAAATGTAATTAACTAGATCTCATTGTAATCACTAGTCATTAAAATTAAATCAAGGGGAAACTCATTGATTACAAATAACCAAGTATATATATAGTACATAATAAAGGGGAACACCCTAACGAAACAAGGTTTGTCAAAGTGGTTTTCTTGTTTTTGAATTTCTGTTTCCTTGCTAAATGTTATTTTACCCTTTCTGTTGTTAAATAAATTCTTATTGTCTTAGTTGACTATTATGAATTCTATCACCACAATAAGCTTCACTACCAGCACGTGCCTTTGATTGATAATAAGTTAATAACAAGGCCAGTAGCTTGCCTCGGTCCTGTGGAACCATCAAAATGATAGGTCAGAGGCGGCAAAAACAAAAGAGAAACATTAGCTGTGCAGATACAAAAATGATACGTTCTCATTTTTTTCCCCCTATAAAACGTATATACTTATAAAAAAGTGGAGAAAAGTTAATGGCTATTTCAATTATTATTTGTTGGTATTCTAGGTTAGAGAGGCAAGATTGGGACCGGTTTCCTCGGTCCGTCCCACATTGGCGGCTAAGGTTAGTCCTCCCTTGTATAAAATTAGGTGGAACATTAGATTCAATTTTTTTAAAAAAATCCAACGTTTATTATTAGTTACATGCTTAGTAGTAATAAAATATAATTTTAAATGCTTGAAGTGACAATATTTGCTGATCAACCCTGGCTTTATCAACAAGAGGTGTGATAGATTTAAAACAGCGTTCTTGGAGGGCTTGTGGATTGTTGTGGGCAGAAGCTACCTAAGTAGATGCATGCAACAACATCCCAACAAAGTCCACAAGAATGTCAAGATACAAAAACCATTGTATTTCATAACACTGAAAAAAATCAATTTTTCTGCTCAACATGCTTTAGAAGCCATTAACACAATGAAGTTCATTTTTTTCCAAAAAAGAAAAAAATTCTAAAACAGAAACAGGAAAAGAGCTGTGGTCAGTGTTCCATACTATTGTACCTCCATAAATCACAGGCTACCAATCAAGTTTACCAACAAAGCACTGGATCCATTTTGGCATAACCACTTGAAAGTACTTGGATCTCAAGAGTCAATAGTATAGTGAAAGATGAGTCTAGGTCCTATGCTGCATTCAAAAGATTACTTTTTTGAAGTTATTAAATAGTAAGTGATTATTATGGTTAAAAATGGGTCCTTTAGCTTTTCAGTCACAAATCCATGGTGGAATTAGACTACTTAAGAGGGAAGGAGAGGACCTAGAGAACCACTGAGGGATAGAGATGCTTGTGTTGATTAAGCATGTAACACCCAACTGAGATAGACACCTGTGTTGATGCGGAGAGGCCCACCTATGAGATATAGTGCCAAGTCGGAGTCATTGAGATATGACTGGGTGAGTATGCAGAGAAGGGGATTTTAAAGTTGACTCTATTTGCTAATGGACACATTTTGATCCCCATTTTTAAAACACAGAGGGATCATTTTGTTATTTTCACAATTGTTAGTCCCCAAGGTGGGGCGAAGCAATGAATTCTTTGTGGAAAGATATGTAAGAAGGCATGGGATTAGCTGGTTCGCCCCTAGTTAGTGCCTTTAGTGTGAATGGTTTTCAACCGTTGGATCTTCAATTTTTGTTATCGAATGGTTCAAAGTCTGAATATGCTGAATTTGCAATGACTTTATTGATAAATCACTATTGTATAACATTATTTGTACATGGAGACCTTGTTTTGCTTTGTCATATCTGCCTCCTCTGTCAATAGCGTGAACCTCGACCCCCAATCCAACCTCCTTTGTCTCTCACTCTCCAAATCTCGTTTTTCACTATCGAATTCCAAAGAAGAAGAAACACAAGAACACAAAACCCTAAGCCCCAAAAACCCATCGCATGCAATTGAGCCACCCTCGATGTCTAATGATCTCTCAGTGGAGGTTGTCATCGACATCCTCTCCCACCTCCTGGTCTCTAGTCCCACACACACACACTCCCTCACTAAACAAAGAAAAGAAAAAGAAAAGATCTCAGTATCACTTTAATTTAGATTAATGCAATTTTTAAATTATAATTGAGTGTTGAAGAGGTAGATTTTGTAATGAATTTGGACCATCCGAATTCAATATTTAATCTAGTAATAAAATAATACTTTTATATCTTTTATTAAAATACTATTTTTTAAAAATATAAAAAACTCAGACCGAAGAATTTGAATTGTCCGAATTCAATGAAAAGTTAATTTATTAATAAAATAATATTTTTAAAGGGAGGTGATCCAATAGTTATTTTAGTTTTGAGCACTTTTAACTTTTTTAGATTCTAATCTCTTTTTTATATTATGTTTTTGGATCTCATAAAAATTTGTCAAATAATGTTTACAATAATTAAAAAATTTAATTTTTTATAAAATTTAATATGGAGCGATAGTGTACAAGAATTTTACACTATTATATTATACATTGTCATATAACCAAGTATAGATGATTTTCAAGCTACTTGAAGTTAGTTTATGCAAATAAAATAATTTGATTAGATAATAATATAAAAAAATTTATACTATAAACGCATCAAAATCAAATTTTTATTTATAAAGGTCAAAACCAAAATTTTTAATATTCATAAGAATTAAATATATATATTAAAATATCTATAGAGACTTAAATTAAGGTTGCAATGACAAAAAAGAAATATAAGAAATGTAAAATTATCATTTAGTTCTCATGACGTTCATTAAACTTACATTGGACATTTTTAGACAAATAAAACCAAAAAAATCATTATTTACATATGTAATGCATGCATATAGTTAATTACATAATTATAAATAATTAATTGGAAAAATTAGGTAGAGAGACCCCATGAGTAATCTCGAAAAAAATAGCATTATTTGTGCCAAATTTGGACAAGTACTCAAGACGAACCAAAGAATTTTGGCAAAATTAATTTTTCTGTTTAATAATCTATCCACCTTGAATATTGATCAACCAAATCAGTCGAGCCAACACAAGGTACTTTTGATAACAAGTGTTATTATCTTATTTTTCTCATATTTATTTGTTAATAAATTCAATTTTATTATTAAATCTTCTAATTTTTGGTAAATTTAAATTATATATATTGCTATTAGTGAGATTATATTTTAATTTGCATTTAATCTTAGTTTTCAAATTTAATTGGTAGATATTCTCATAATTTTTATTTTTTGTTGCAAAAACAAATAAATAGCAATAGAGTTAATAATTTGAATAGAATATTTGAATAAAAATTTGCCTAAAATAAAGGAAAGAATCATGGAAGAAAAAAATCCAATTTTATATAATGTTTTGCTTTTGTTTAAATAGACGACTCTTTAAATAGAAGATAAAAATCCAATTTCTTTTTCTTTATTATTTTAAAAAGTAAAAGAATAAAAAAATAAGAAAACAATTCATGAAATTCGAAAGTTCCAAATTTCCTTCTCATCTTTACATCTCCTCCTTTGTATCCAAATTCATGTGGTCGGCTTATATTTTAGTACTAAAATACGAAATGTCAATGTAAAGAACTAGGACTATCATGTGTTCAAGTATTTAATTCAGATTGTCTGAATTCTATGCAAATTCTTTCCACCACGTAAACTAGTAAATAACCCCTTCAGTCTATATTAGAATGACATTATTTGGGAAACATTATATGAAAATTAATTTCCCAAAATGGGAACTTATGTGTTGTAACATGATTGTCAAACCAGAAGTTTTTGGAATTACAAATGGACCAGAGTGCTCTAGCCTTTTAGGCTTAATGATGGCTAGCCAAAAAAAAAAAACAAAGAAACAGGGCCTTTCAATTAGCAAACAACAGATATTAGAGAAGAAATCTTATATACGCCCCATCCAAAGAAAGAAGAGGAGAACTGAACCATATTAGAACCGGCAATAATACGTTGAATCTCACAATCGTCAAGAATCTGCAAATTTTAGACCTAAAACCCTTGATACAGAGGATGCCCTTCCTAAGAGATAATAATCTAAAGATGAGCAAAGGCCACTTTTACAAATTAATAAAATTTATATCTTCTGTAAAAGTTACGCAGAGGGATGATTTTATTATTTTTTCGGGATAACTAACATTGGTCCCCAACATAACGGACCAACTAATCTTTGGCCATGTAAGAAACTTTGGATGATAAAATTCGATGAGATGGCATCCATTCCTTCTTTCTAGCAATGTGTGTACCGTGTAGTTTTTTGTTGGGTGTTCTTAGAGCACAAAAAGTATTTACTCCGTTCTATTTATGAATTATCAATCTCTTGGCAGTCAACTTACTAAGGACTTTGGAGAAGAATTAAGGCAGAGAAAAATGTTTTTTCAAAGTAATGATATGTATAATATCATTATACAATACTCTTACGACATAGGTAATAAAATAAAGGTGGTGATGGACCTATTTGAATTTTTTATTTTCTTGGGCCACCACCTTCTTTGGTTTTTCCATCTATGCCATAAGATGCTATACAATAATGTTATACACATATCATTATTTTTTCTCTTTTATGATTACAAATTAACAATTTATTTTTATACACATTCAACATTCATAATAAAGTTGATAGGTTTCATCACCGAATGATTGTATCTTAAATAAATTAGTAGAGCCCATTTCATTGTACATTATATATAGATAGGAAGTATTAAAATTGTGCCTATGTAATAATTTGTACAAAAACAAAGTATGTCTCATCTTTTTTTGTTTTTTAATTTTTCTGAGGAGACGCATATTGACAGTTTGTGTTAGAATATTTTATTTGATAGTAACCTCTCGAAATACGGTCGAATATTTAAGCAAAACTTTCTCCTGAGAGTACTTTTTTGTTTAATGCCACATATCTGAGATCGAACCCAAGAGCACATGCATTGACAATTTTTGTTGTACTATTGTTGAAATATGTTTAATACGAGAAATAAACAAACACAACTTGTGTATAAAATTGTTCTATCATACATAAATTTGAGAAAAAATGTTGAATACTCTAAACATATCTTTAGATCATATGAATGGTGAAAAGATGTGAATTTATGAGTTAAGAATAGTGTAGCATTCATTTCAACAGTTGTACTCACAAAGAAGATTAGTTGGAAAAGGAAGTTAACTGAAGATATAAACAAGATACTTCTCACTTTGGCCTATAATTTACTAAAATTATTAATGTTCTACAAAGAGCTTGTTTCTGAAATGATGTCAGAATAAAGGGTTTTATCGTTTATGCCATTAATAAGGGTTAGATATATTTTTTTTCCTGAAAAATAAATGAATTTTGATTTTGTTTCCTGAAAAATTGGTATTGGTCCAAATATTTTCAAAACTATTTGATTTTAGTCATACAACTAATATGTTTCTGTTATTGAGCTATCTAACAGAAAATCATGTTATCCAATACTACATACTATTGAGTAGTCTTATGTAGCACATTATGATACTGTGTTAAAATCTTCACCCAATAATCCCTATAAGATCCAACCCATTAACCAATCTTACTGGACCTAATAAATCATTTTATAGTAGGTTTTGACACAATGATTGTGATATAACATGAATGACTAGTAGCTACCAAATACAATTGGATAATGTAGTTTTCTATTAACTAGCTTAGCATTTAATATAGATAGATTAACTGCATGGACTAAACTAAATAGTATTGGAAATATTTGGACCAAAAGTAGCTCACAAATTTAAACAAGTCAAATCAACTCATTTAGACCCAACTTAATTCGTTAGGCCCATGAGTTAAATGATGCATTTTGGTCTGTAATAGATGTTAAATAAACCAACATAATGTCAATCTAATCTGTTCAAGACTACCCCTAGACTTAAATAGGTCACCTTGACTAATTTAGGCGCGACATATTTAAGTTCAATCTATTTAGGCGCATATGAATAGAGGTGTAATGTTTCGTACCAGAAAACATAAATTGTACAAGGATATCAATCCTCTAAAACTAAGTTGTGATAGTAAAAATTTTGTATTCTAATCTCACAACCTGCAATAACCTTTTCTCCTTTGTCGGCTACTAATTCATCCGCTTGCCCCCAAGAAATATATGGTTTAGTCGAGCTTTAATGTCAAACATTCCATGCTGAATATACTCATAAGCATGCTTACCAATAACATCATGGAACCTTGCAATGAAGTTTCCATATGCTGGCAACAACATGTTTTCTATAGCTCTTATTATTCTCTGCCTTGTATAATCAATGGTTAACCATCTGGACTGAATTCTACATTTCTCCTCAAACTGAATGTTGAACAACTTGAGCTTCTCTTTCATTAACTCTGCTCCTACATCAGGTGCCATTGACTTCTCTTTGTTGTCGAGCTCCAGCAAGCCTAGCACCTCATTCCAAGAGCTTCTTAGATAGTCTTCAATGTTTTGCTTGACTTTTGCATTGTACATTTGGATCTGGCGAGAGTGGAGAATGCGATCTAAGCTTAAAAGCTCTTCACTATGCTCATCGGTCATCGAAGCCATTCCATAAAGTTCTCCTATCTTTTGTCTAATGTACATGGTGTTATTCATCATGGAAACATAACCCAAAGCAGGTTCAATGTAGTTTTTGGACTTGGCTTCCAAGTGGCCCTCTAACAGCTCCATTATCCGAACTATCTTGGCAAGAAATAAAGGAGACGCACCGCCTCTATTAGCCACCATAGGATATTCTTCCAGAACTTCCTGAAGTATAGGAAGAACTTCTAGAATTCCATCGAGACAATTCATGACATCATAAGTAATTGGACAAATGCCTCCAGGAACATCTGCAACTGCCGTGTCAGAGTGAATCGGGTTCTCCAAGTCATTGAAAACGTCCCAGATTGCTTCCCCCAATCTCTTGTGAGTCGCGATTGCTTCATTGCTAAGCGACACATCATCTTGAGTGGAAAATAGTGATTCCAACTCAGGAATGATGTCACGCAATGTCATAAACACTTGCCCGGCCTCCACAAAAGTCTTGGGCGAACTGATTTCAACTGATAAAGTTTTGGTGAAGTTTACTAGACGAATGGTGGGTTCCCTGCTAATCTGCATGAAAGAGAGATCCCCGCAGGAGGAGGATAGTCCGGAGAAAATGCGCTCACAAAGTCTCCGTTCCTTTGGAAACAGAATCCTGATAGCAAGCTTAGAAGCTTTGATCCAACCCCGGATCATCTCTGTTGTATTGCAAGCATTGTCTTCCTCATTGATGAAGTCCTGCAACTTTAATGCCAAAAGACACTGTCGAATGAACTCCTTTCGACAACTGCTGTAGAAGTGGCAGCAATCCTCCTCAAACCCAATGGCCGCTGCGAGTTTCATGGCTTCATTTAGGTTGTTGATAATTTCTGAGGGAAGCGCATCAATGAACAAGTTTTGGTCAGGCTGAAAGGGTTTTCGTAGAGTCCGCCTAAGCAGGCGGATGAGAAATAAATTCTTTTCCTTAAGTTGCTTTCTAGAAGCAAAGAGTTTTGGCTTGATAAGTGCAATATATGTGCTTTCTTGTTGTGAATGAGAATCGACTTCGGTGATTGCATGGTCTTGATTATTGCCTTCTTGTGTTGTGACAACAGGAGTACTAGCGCTACTAGCACTGGATTGTAATTCTAGTGAACCGACTTAAATGACCACGTGAGGCTGATCTTGGAGTCCAATATATCCATTTACTTCTGGTAGGGCATCTAAATAAAAACGGAGGATGATCAAGGAATAACTGAAACTCGCTCCAAGAATACCCAACAACTATTTGATCTTGGTGAGTTGTAGTATTAGAGCTCCGAGAAAAAAATACAGCAGATCCACATCGATTCCGCAGTGAGTCTGTCTTGACAAGCTGAGTGTCATCACAGCAAAAGCAGCACAAGAAACCAGAGAACATGCATCTGGTTTCCCATTTGCATGTTTATCGAAGAAAGAGGAGTAGAAAGAGGTTATAGTCAAAACCAAAAATGCCATATGAGCTTTGAATCGTAGGCTGCTTGAGCTTTGCCATGTTTTAGCAAAGAAAACTGCAGTGCAGATGAAGAAACTGAAAGTAACGTAAAGAAATGTTTTAAAGAAGTTCCATTTCCTGAATAAGAATTGAAGGAGGAGCTCAAAGCGAAACAAAGCAGTCCGACTAAAGCTGAAGCAATACCCACGAATCTCCATAGCTTTGGCAGCTTCAACCACTTCTGAATTTGGTTGAGCAACAGTGCCATGATCGTTCTGAACTGAGATGAGTGTGTATTTGTGAAAGAATTGCTTTCAGGTATGCAGAGTTAGAGGAGCCATTTTTCGTTTTCAGTAGGGATAGCAAGCCCTCATCTGTTTCCGCAGGAAATTTCGTGGAAGGGACTGAGAAGGCTTTTCCCACGGCATTTTGATTTTTGACGTTTGGAGCAATGACTATGAGCCATGACATCTTTGAAAAGTTCAACACAACTATGCAAAACAGATTCTACTCTCAAATTGATGATTTGATGTAACTCAGCAATTTATCCGTAATATATTTTCTTGACTCAGGTTCGTTGATTTTCCTTTAACAAATAAAAAATGTTGCTTTACTCCAAATCGAAAAAGAAACCTAAATGCCAGAGTAAACTGTGGCAGTACAAAGGCCGTAACCAAGCAAGCATGTTATGTGGTCCACCCTACAGAACTGAACAATAGAGAAGTTCATGTACTCTTTCGACACAAGAAAAACCTCTTATTCAAATACACAACGACCATGTTCACATTAGAAATGAAGTATAGAACAACAATATACATATATATATTAGAGATGATTTTACATGATTGTCGTCATTTATATTGCTCGAATGATATTAATATAAATATACTTTCTAAGTTTTTATTATAATTTTGCATGAAGCAATTTTTCTAAACACTAACTAAATAAAAAATAAAACTACTGACGGAGACTATTAAAAAGAAGGGTGATGATACATGCACAACATATTGGGACAACAAACTTACACCATAAGTGTAGATGGAGAAGAAAACAAAACAAGAAAATTGGACTTAACAATATTAATATCATCCGCTGGACTTGTACACATAAACTCCCATTATTGGAAAGAAAATTATTGCAATAAAGCCAGGTGTAGATCTCTGTTATCAATAGCGGTGTTATCGCGTTGTCGCGGAGCGTCGCAGCCCTCCACTGCTACAGGGCACTTGTCGCGGAGCGGATGGCCTTCGTGGGAGTCGCAGCAGCGATTCACGGTGCTCCGCAACGCCAATCATGGGAATAGCGACCGCTATTGCTTCAGGTCGTCAGGTCGTGATTTCCCTGGGTTTTGGCCTTCATCTGCTCCATATTTCCTCTTGTTTTCTCCCTTTGAAGTGGCACAGCTGCTCTCCCCTTCTAGTTAGGGTTTTCTTTTATGTTTAGGGGGATTATTTTATTTTATTTAAACCTTTGTTTGGGCTGTGTCATTTGGACTGGACTTGTTTCTTCTCTTTTCTTTAGTTGGCTTCTTCCTTCTTCAATTAAAACTGGGCCTTTTATTTAAAGCTTAGAGGCTTGTTCAACCAAACAATAAAAATGAAGCTTAGGCTTAAATTCTTCTAAGGCATGACATTTTTATTTTATCTCTTATGCTACTAAATTTCTTACATATTTACTTATTCTTTATACGATGGCAATTACATGTTAAAATTATAGATTATAAAAATTTTGATTATCAATAATTAATATAAGTATAATTTTGGATATTTACTTTTATACGTGAATGTCATATTTTGTAGTATTGTTACCTAATATTTCACTATATTTTTTGATATAGCGGCTATCCTGCTATAGCGTTTTTGGGGCCAACCGCTCCACGCCGCTATCGGGGATTGACTAGCACGGTGTAGAAATTGGAAGGCTTAAGTCTTTGATGATGGTGATGCCTAACTTATAATTACTGTGGTAATTGACATTTGTTGACATCTCGATTTCAACAAATAAAATTAAAACTATACACCCTTTTAACTTGAACCATGCAAGTCTAAATCAATAAATAAAAGGAGACGTGCAATGATTCTGGGTGCGTGAATAGTTAGCGTTAGTTTTCTCAAACACAGATAATAAATAAAGGCTTATTTGGTCCCTAAAATTGTATAAATTAAATAAAATTTAGCCTTTCGGAATAAAACATTTCCAAGTATATGTACACACTAGCAACTGAGAAGCATCACAACACAGTATAGGCAAAGATATCCCTGGAAGAAGGCATTTACCTGATATACATGTCTAAGCTGTACAGTTCAAAATTTAATATTGTTAATCCTCATCACTGGCATCCTCTCCATTTGTTTTACCCCTCTCCCTTATTTCTCCATCACTCTCCTGCATATCAGCAGAATTTTCTCTTACAGGACTTGATTGCCGCTGTAATGGTTCATCATCATCAGATTCAGATAATGCTTGCCGCCGACGGGCGATGGTTGAGGTTGAGGATGGTGCAACCTTAAAAGGGAATAGAAGAAAATTATTTCATCTAAGAGAATTGTATATAGGAACCATGGAAATCAAAACTTGTGAAAGATATAGAATTATAGATAATACTAAGCCTAATATAATTATGAATTTAAATAGACATACTGCATAAAATAATTTACATGTCAAACTCGAGACATGCCACTCAATGACAATACAAACCTCTGGCACAGAGAGTGCATACCAATCAATCTATAATTATTTTAAAAAACAGCAGTACTATGGCATGTCATTAGTATCCTATGTGAAATGATTTCTCTTGATACCCAAGTTTCAATGAAATTGTTCCTGCTTTGTTATTGACTTCTATCACTATTTTAGAATTGGTTTAACCAACTACTAACTTACTGAATGATGAAATACATACACACTTGTCACACATCCCAACAGATGTTCTACTATAAGTTAGTCCACTGTGACATGGTGACAAAAATATATTCCAACCAGAGGAGAGTGAGGACATAACAGAGGGAAGAAAAAAAAAAAAGAAATTAAGGATCATAATTCCAATTAAACAATAAATTACCGTCTCATCTTCTGCATCAGAATCTTCAAGTCCAGCTGCTGCAAGAAGGCCCTGAGCATTCTCATCAGCGTCATCATTCCCCATAGTTTCGGGCTCTCTGAAATTGTCAGCATCTTCATCCTCCATTTCTTGTTCATTCATCATATCAGCTTCGGCATCTTCTGTGTCATTGCGTGATTTTGAGTGCTTATCCCTCTTTCTCTTCTTTCCACCTTTTCTTCTCCTTTTCTCGCCAGTCTCGCCCTCTTCATCGTCTGACCTTTCCTTCCGTTTTGAATGTGTGCTGTTCTTCCATTGTTCCTAGAAATACAATAGAAGCTTAGAGTTTTCAAGGCACATTATCCATCTCAGCACATGCCACAACCAACATGAACTGCTTTCACAAAGTACAAACTTTTCATATGCATTCCATTCCACATTTTAGGAGAAATACATATATAAGAAGGACACTCTTAAGAATAACCAGTAGATGTACAGTAATACACCGTAGCAGATTGAACTCAGGCTAAAGCTTATAGCCACAAGCCTCATGAACCTTCACCATAGAGTGCAGGACTATAACAAAGCAAAGATTTAATTACGGCAGAAAGTATCAGTCATTCAGTCTATTATTTTTTTCTTATTCTTGCAACCTAATAGAAACAATTCCAAAAAAAAAAAAAAAATCATAACTCCCCCCATTTCATATTATCTATCGCTTTTTTGCACAAAAATTAAGGAACGCAAAAATCAAGACTAAATTATAAAATATCCTTACCTAATTTTAAACATCTAATTTATTATATTAATTAATGTCACACAAAATTTCTCGATTGTTGGTATACTTGAATATTGTGAAGGGTAAAATTGTAAAATTAACCATAAATACTTAGTTCACATGTCAGAATGGCACATATTATGGACCAAGAAATTTTCCCTAGAGAGATGGATAATATAGAAGCAGAGTGAGTAAAATATAAATCTGAACAAAGCAGCAGCCTTCCTGTTGGTTATCTGCCAAATGCACCCTGAACAAAAATACACACTAACAGCAGAGGCCAAAAGGCATATAACTTAGCTCAAGGTAACTTCTCTTCAAAGGACATGGAATCCTTACCTTAACACGCTTAAAATGTTCCTCCTGTTGTTGCACTCTCTTTAGCTCATCCTCTTGTTTTCTCCTTTCCATCTAATTCCAGAAGTAAATAAAGGGAAAACAATTTATAAAGATTTAAAGGAACAGCCATGCAGTAGATACTGAGCAATTATGAACACAAACCTGAAATTTCCTTTGCTCTTCAGCCTTTCGCCGGGCTTCCTCAGCCAATGCAACCTGACGAGCAAGTTCTTGCCTCTGTCGTAATTGCTGCTCCTCACGCTCAGCTGCTTCAACATGAACTTTGGCAGCCGAAAGTAAGTGGTTGCAGTATCCGACATGAGTGTCAATTTTCTTCTCATCAAACCCATGAATGTGTTGGTTGGATGCAGCAGACAATTGACTAAATATACGTACGGCATTTTGCAGCTCTGCAACAGTTGCTCTCACCTACCAATAAGAAATCGGGTCAGTTAGAAAGCAATCCATCAAAGCCCACTGCAAGGTGGCCTATGAATTAGGGTTTTTCATCTCAAGGTTGGCTATTAGCGCATAACCTGAATCTAACATTATGAATCCATGTTTTATCGCACAACAAATCTAAAGGCATTGAAGCACATGGAAAAAGCATTTCCATCAAACCAAATACACCACAGAATCCCAAAAACTGCACTGTTCCAGAGGATCCTGAACTTTTTCTTCTTCCAAACCCTTTAAACGTTATAGTCAGAACTTCTAGAATTCATACAAATCCATTGTTCCCCACGAAGATTAAAATGCCTAATCCACAAAGAATTAGCAATCATAGTAAGAACAACAGTGCAACTGATTCTAAGTTTTCCATTCACCCATGCGCATATCACATTATCAGGTAAAATGGCTGTTTTAGGTCTCTGTGTCTCCAACAGATCATTGGTATATATATTCAGTACAGTACTGCTGTCCAGACAAGCTTTTGGCTATTAGGAGAATGAGTGAAGAAACGAAAGTAGTAAGCGAGGAATTGGCATCCCACCCATTATGATTCACGGCATGCTTGCTGCAAATAAACTGATGCTATAGGAAGTAAATGCAATAACCATTTACACATCAAAGCAATGTTTATAGCCATTAAATTACCCAAACCAGATCCTCCTTCACTTTTTGGCTGACGGCAGGTTTCCCACCCCACCAGATGATCGTTCCTCAACTCACACCTACACCAGGCCAGAATAAATCCCATATAACTCTCCAATCTCTGGGCCACTGAAAAAGGGAATGAAAGTAAAGGGGAATGCTTGCCAAACAAGACTGAATAAGTGTAACTTGACCCTCTAAAGATAAGCAAGCTCCCTTCCAGCAATAAAAAAAATCTTTATGTCTAAACAGGGAAAGATAGTATAGGGGAATGCTTGCCACACAAGACTGAATGAGCATAACATAACCCCCTAACAAGTATGCTCTTTTCTACTTATCCAACCATTTAGCAACCTTACGAATGACATGCTCCCGAAAAAAAAAAAAAAAACTTTGGATTCCCTCCTAAAGCAAGACCCAGATAAGCCAAGGGACATTGAAGGATTTGATGACCAACCACCGACGCAAGAGCACCACTCTTTTGGATTTTTCCTATGAAACAATTATGGAATTACAGAAGACTTTCACATAAATTGCTAATTGATATAAAGTTTTCCGTAATCAAACAAGCTAATCCTTATGGTGCATGCAATGCATTTCATATTCGTCCTTTAAAGAACCCTGAAATAATTGAGGCCAAAAATAGATATCCAAACTTAATGCCATCTATGAGCATCTTTCATCAAACAGCTGAACAAATTTAGTAAGAAAAGATTCAAGAGATAATGACAATACCTCATCGGCAGTCCTCTTTGCCTTCTGTAGCGTTGATGTTGAAAACTTCTGCATAGCAACGCCCGCATCAAACCTTAACGTATAATTTGAGGGTGCCAAGTGGATGGCCCTCAGTAGAGTTTTTATACAGTCTTGCCACTGTTCAGCTTCATAATGGGTACGAGCTAAATATAGAAGTATTTGCGAGTCTGTGTTATAATAAAACTTGCGCAAGCAGTTCTGATACTGCATAAGGAAAATCATTGTTTACCAAAAACCAGAGAAAGGACATCAGCATATGATTGGTATCATAAATAACTGGGTAGGAACTTAAAAAGGGATAAAAATTAAAAAAATGATAAGCTCACCATTTTCACAGCCAATGCGAAATTTCCCTGAGCAAAGTAAACATGGGCCAAATTTATCCAAACATCAGGCATCTGGACAAAAACACTGCCACTTGCAGCTTCTTGAACCTACAAAAAATTAATAAAATAAATAACTCCAATACATAGAATTTTATGCCCTGTAAATCCCAAAGATAAGCTGACATATCACAGTAACCTGAGTGAAGATATCCTTTGAAACATCAAAATGGCCTTTTTCTGCTAAAACTACCCCAGCACCATTGGCAGCATATAGATTAGCAGAATGCTGAATCAGAACCTATGTATATTTGAAAATAAAAGAGAAACATCAATTAATAATCCCATTGTTAGGACAACATTTAAAATATACAAGTAGAAAACAGGTAAAACAGTCAAAGCAGAAGATTCACAAAGAATTCAAGTGTTAATATATTTCGTATTCCTCAAATAGAGGGGAAAAAATAACATGCACTGATGCACATGGCACAAGCAAATTATATTCTTTATTCTTTTGTGTTCTGTGACCCATTTCCCCTGAAAGCTTGAAGGCATGGCAATGCACAAGCTCCATTTACGTTTTTGCTGAAATTTAATTTTAATTGCAGGGAATGGAGGTGCAGCATAGATCAAATACCTAACCACTTATTCATAGAGGTTTTAATACCATGCTCCACGCCGACTCTCCAAAAGCCTTACACCATTAGGAATGGTTTTCTACCTCTTACAACCTCCCCTCGAGCTAAAAGTATGGACAATGCACAAGCTCACTTTACTTTTTGGTTGAATTTTAATTTTAGTTGTGAAGGATGGAGGCAGCTCAGATAAAACTGTCAAATCCTAATCACTCATACCATGTCCTAAAACAACTCCCCCAAAAAGCTTAAGCCGTTAGAATATTTTGAATTTCATTAGCTGAATTAAATGCCAATATCAATGGAATTTATGTAGCCAAATCTAGGTCCACAAACCAAAAGCTGAGAGGTAATCACAAATGTGCAGAAACAGCTCATAAACACAATGATTAAAACAAAAAAAGGGAAAAAATCCTACTCTTGTGTAAAGTTCCTTGGCCTTCTCCAAATGAGTAGCTTCGAGCTTTGGATTTCTTTTCTCATTGCGAACTGCTGCGAAGTAATTCCAGTTTCCCTATTCATTACAGAACCAGTGTATCAATCATGGTAATGCAATTATGAGAAAAGAATTGCCACAAAACTACAGCTGGATGAACAATAGGAATTGCAGCAGCAAGAGGATTAATAAATTTGCATTGTGCACCAAAGGGACATACTAGAGCAAGAGTAGCATATGAGTCCTTCCCATCAGTTGCATCACTAGCTGCTCGAAGAGTTTCTTTCGCCTTCACCCAGTCATCATTTTTCAACTCCAAGTCACCAAGCATAGATAATGCATTTGGACACTTGTCATTCACCTTCAGGGCATCATGAACCTACAGAAAGTGGCATTTAAATAATAAAGCTATACAATTATTAAAGAAAAAAGAAAAGCATGGAGGTCAGGGATAATACTAACCAGTTCAATGCTCAACAGAATGTTGTTTCGAGCTTTTGCAATAGCAGCTAGCCTCAGATACGCATCAATATAGTCTGGGTACTGGAGATGAAAAAAAAAATAATGAAGCAAAAGGAATATATAAGCCAGTTATGAAGCACTACTGATGTACTAAAATACAGACATGAAATATGGAGTTTAAGAATAATCCAGTTCAACTTTTGCCTAGCAAACACATTCTTTCTGTAATCAAACATCTGTACACAAGACAAGGTATTGCAAAATCACAGGCATTGGCATATCAGCTCTAAGAGAACAGGACAAGAACAAGCATTATTCAAAAGAAAATGTTCAACTTCAACTCGAAAAGGAAACACAAATGTAGATGCTTACTGCTAATCTAATCAAGGGTAACGGAGAGAAATAGGTATAATTAAAATTTGGAGGTTGCTTGACAACTACAACTATTAAAACTTGTCCCAATTATGGGTTTAGATGCATGGATCAAAAGACGCCATATAGTACCTTGTCGTAAACCATGTTTTCGTTCAATTTCTTAAAATTTAAATCTCTTTTAATAATTTCATCCATGATTTTTCTATATCTCCATTGTTGTCTAGCTACTGTATTACCGTCCATTTGGTCTTACTCTCTTTGCTAGAGCTTCGACAACCTTCACCACACATGCCCAAACCACCTAAAGCAAGATTCTATCATTTTTCCCATAAAAGGTGCTGCCTCAACAATCTCTCTAACACATTTATTTGTAATCCTATCTTGTTCGGTATATCCACTCATCCAATGCCACATCTTCATCTCTGCAACACCAACCTAATTTTCTTGTTGTCTTTTCATTGTCCAACATTCAGTCCACTATAATATTGTTAGGCTTATAGTTGTGTGGTAAAATTTTGCCTCAAGCTTGAGTGGTACTTTATTTATTACAAATAACACCAGAAGCACTGCTCCTTTTATCCACCCAACATGAATCCTATGGTTTACATCTCTCTTTATTTCTGCACCACTTTGGAGATCACTACACCAAAACATATTTGTTTGAAAAAAAGAAGAAAAGAAAGAGACAGTTATGCTGATTTATCATGATTAATATCAGAGACTTAAAATAAAATAATTTGAAGAAAAAAGTTAACCATCATACAGATCCATGACAAAAATGATATCAATGTAACAACAATAATAAAAGATGGTGCCAGAGACACAGTTATGTTGGCACAGATGGCAACAGAAGAGTGATGAAAGCAACAGAGACCAGGTGCCAATGATGGCACTTCTAGTTGTGGAAAGGGCATTGATTTCAAAAAGGAATAAGGATATACATAAGAAAAAACCCTGATCAAAAATCACGTTACAATAAAGCAAAGTCACTAATAACAGCACATTTTTCATGCGATTAATTCCAACAGGCTTAGAGCATTTTTTTCAAAAAAAAATTTAGTAAAGAAAATGAAACTCCTCACTCCTAAAAAATACTTATGGAATTTGTTCAATACCAAAAATAAAATAGATTGAAAAAGTGCTGAAAGTATTCTGCACATGGTGAGGTCAATAAATGGTCTCAACAGCAACCCTTGCCATATTAAAATTACTAAACGACAATCAATTGTTTTAAAAAATATTCAACAATGTAAGTTTATAATAACCTGAAGCTGGAAACAATGTAACCAAGGCTGTGGAGAATCTGGAGATAAGCAGTTATAATTTATTATGTGAAAATCTCAAAAAATACTTAGCTATGGATTATTTATATAGCATTCAACAGTGAAAAGCTATTGATGGCTTCGGGAAAGTATTAATTGAATAACTATCATCACAATTAGAAAGAATAAGATGTAAATGTATTCACACCCATTGGTTAATCTTCTCGGTTTTGGTTGTGTTGGATGAATATGCATCTTGATGCACACGATGTTCTCCAAGACATGTACGTACCTTGAATAATATTAGGCGATATAATATACTTGCAGTTCCAGATTCATTTAATTGCTCAAGTAATCTGGCGAGGTTAAAGAGCACCGTGACTTTATCCCAAGGTAATTCCACATGGTGACCATTACTTTCAAGTTTATGAAACAATTGCATATCCTTGAACTGAAGTGTAGAAGTAGCAGCATCAACAGAAGACTTATTTTCCTCATTAATGAAGAAAAGCCATATGCCGTCACCTAAAGCCTCCTTAAAAGTTTGTTGAGCAAGCTGACAAAAAGAGAAGTTTGAGCTTAATTGTGGTGAGTGTGCTCAGGAACAGACCATAACATGAGCAATGCTGCATTTTAAATAGCAGTACAAACCTCAAATTCTCCCCTTTCAAACTGAAGAACACCAATATTATTGAGTAATTCGATTGGTACTTCTGGGCCTCCCTTCTTAAAAAGAGTACGAGCCTGCACCAGATTTACAACATAGATTCTAGAACTTCAATAATCAAGTGTTTTCTTAAATTTCATAAGGGTAGCATCTGCAAACCAAAAAGGAAAGCATATGACAAACTGTTTTCCCCTTACAGTTTTAAATGCATCCAGTGCAGCTCCTGTGTCAGACACAATTAACAATTCACCCAGTTCAAGAAATGCCTGTAATACAATCAAAAGGAAATATAGGATTAAACCAAGAGCTAGATAAAAAGTGTTGCTCAACTCGGTACAAAAACTAAGTTTTAGAGACATAAAGAGGAATCGATTTAGAGAATCTAATGGATTTCAATTAGTTAATGTCAAATTGTCAAGAAAAGCAAGGGCTCATGACAGTGTTAATGAGACAAAGACTATATATATATATGTATATATATATATTTAAGGGACAGAATTTGCACTCCTTTCAATTACATATACATAATATCATTTTACTAATAATTGCTTATGTCAGTAAAGATAAAAGAGAAAAATTCTTTATGAATAAAAGCAACATGCTACAACTTCCAAATCCACCCAATAAGTTTCATTTTCCCTAGCTTAGTATCACATACATTACATAAACAAAACAATATCTGGTTAATGAGGCATTTATGCCGCTGTTTTGAAACATTAATCTGTTCACAGGCTGCAAAAAATTCATTATTATCTGCAGAGTTTGATTTAGGCAACCAAATATGTTTGCTCTCAACTTAAATCCATAGAAGATAATACTTATGAGCCTCTTTCCCCTATTATATATCAGAAAAAGAAATTCTCTTTCACACCAGAAGCTTCGTACATGGGAATGAGAAGGAAGGGAAGAATTGGAAATCCAACACTATGATTCTCTCCTTGGCCTATAGACCCAACACAATGAAGAAGATTTTGGGCTAGGAATAGAAGATGGTTCTCATGTTTACTTTAAAAAGAAAAAAAGATGGTTCTTGTCCCAAAAACAGTGAACACAGAATTGACAGAAATGAAGAGGTCACATTTGAGCAGTACACTTTCCATCCTTGTTCTGGTTTCAGATTTCAGTGTACTGGGTTCAATGTAACTCTGAAATCATAAAAGGAGGTTCCTATTAGTATTTTTGTCCTTTGAATGAAATCTAATGGTCCCCCTCTTGGAATAAATTCTGGATAGTCCTTCATCATAGTGAGCTTTTTATGTCCCTTAAAACAACAACAAATCCTTTTCCTACTGCATGGGGTATTGGAGAGTTTATACATCCCTTAAGATTAAATATTTCTTGTCAATTGTCTTCGACAAAGTTTCCCAAGTGTTATATAAAATGTTAAATACCAATTCTGGTTAACACAAAAAGAGGCATAGCTAACCACTTCAACCCTGATAACACTTTTCCTGTAGAACACGGCAGAAATTACAGGTGACAAAACAAGTGAAGCAAGACATGGTACATGAGACACTAGCAGGGATCCAAAATTATATCTCTTCATAGAACGCCGTTCAACAAGTTATAGAAAAACAAACAGAAAATATCAGGAGCTTTCACCTGTGCATCACGGGGATCAATTTTTGTTGCTTTCCTAATGAAGTCCTGGCCCTTGTCAGTCTGACCAAGCTGAACATATATGTGCCCGAGTGCCTATAAGCAAAGATACAATATCAACTCAAAAAATGGGGAGAAATAACATCGTTTGACAACGATAAAGGATTACATTCCTGTCATTATGACAGTTTTTGCTTCACACACAAACAACAAATTTCAGTCCAATCATCTATTTGTTTTGCCAAGACATAGATAATCTAATCTACAAATCCCGTCTACAAGGATTACCCAAAATTTGTGACTTTTCAATACCACAACAACAACAACAAATCCTTGTCACACTAGGTGAGGCTAGCAACATGAATCAAATGACATCAACATGTGCTGTCATAAATCAATTTCACATTGTTGATTTTTCAATATTTTCAGTATAACAAATTAGTATATAAAAACATATTGGTAAAAATATTTTCAATTTATGAATAACGAACAACTCAACCGGTTAACAATCATCCATGTGTGTTGAGTGACCAATTAGTCCTATGAAATGAGCAATGGTTGAAGTTTAAGAATGCATATTTTAAAGATCGACCATCATTTTCTGGAATCTATACCATTTTCTCAAAACAAAAAAGGCATATGTCCCAGACTGATGTTTTACAATCTTGCATAAATGACTCAAGGAACTAAAGGCCCATTTGGTTTGAGTTTTCAGTTTTCACTTTCAGTTTTCCAGTTTCCCAGAATTTGCGATGGAAAAACTGAAAATTCTGAAAACTGGAATTTGTAGAGCCAGTTTGGTTTGAGTTTCCAGTTTCCAGTTTTTATTTCTAGTTTTCCAGTTTTCCGGATTTTGTAAAGGAAACACTAAAAACTGAAAATGAAAACTGAAAACTGGAATTTGCAGTTTTCAGAATTTTCAGTATTTCATTCACAAAATCCGAAAAACTGAAAAACTAAAAAGTGAAAACTCAAACCAAACAGGCTAGTAGTTTTCTGAATTTTCAGTTTTTCCTTCACAAATTCTGGAAAACTAAAAGACTGAAAACTGGAAACCCAAACCAAACAGGCCCTGAATGGGTCTTTCTCTTGCCACAGAAGAGAAATGATATAAGAAAAGTGAAACATCAACATCCTTTCAAGTTCAAGCACTCACCTTCAATGTCTCACAATTATCAGGGTACACCTCCAAAACTTTTTCAAAGTTTGAGAGTGCACTTCTAAAATCTCCCAACTTTAATTGCACTTGTCCCAAACCTGGAATCAACATTCGTATAAATTTAAACACTGAATTAGGTTAACAATACTAATGAGCCTATGAAAATAACTTCTAAGATACTATTAGTAGAATCATATAAAAGCATATAGCAACACAAAACAATATGCTATATTATCATATTACTAAAATATAGCAACAGACCAAGTCAAATCATAACACCAAAACACAATAGATATCTGCCATTGCTTTTAAATAACAGGGCTACAACTACAGAATTTAGATATATCTTATAACCACATAAGCGATGAAAATTTTTTTAGCAATAATTCATGGCTCATAATTTTTTCCCCCTTTTGCTGCCATATTACAAAGTTGCAGAAATGTACGTAGGAACTGACCATAATAAGGAAACACAAATTCATGGGGCTTGTTGACTTCCTTGACAGATGCCATATAATACAACCCAGCTTTGTCATAGTCCCCCTGTGGTCAGGAGAAATTAGTACCATCAACAATACAAAGCTTGTAAGTTCAAACCAACACTACACCCCCCCCCCCTTCCTAAAACAAAATTAATGACTTAAATTATTTTCATAATTATCCTTACAAGAATATGAAGTCAATAAGAGGATTGTAGGAGAAAAGGCAGTAAAATAATTAATTGTTTCTTTTATTTAGAAAACAATTGCAGGGCTTCAAACAACTTATCAAAGTTGCTTAACAAATAAGTGATTAAGATTTATGAATTCCATTAGGAGTAGGAAAAAATAAAAAGAACAACTCAGTCAGTCAGTTTGACCTGCGCTAGACAATATCTGACAGCAAGGGCAATTAACATTGTGCATATGGATTATCATGATGCTTCTATTTCACAAGAGAATGCTATAAAAGTGGAATGACAGGTAGACAGTGGTCAAATATCACCACACTAGAAAGAGACGCTATTTTTACGATAGACAGAGAAAAACATTGGCATACAAGAGAGAACAGTTAGTATATAAGATGTTGAATACAAGTTAGTAGGCCAAAAGAGATTGTTATAGCAGCCATTTGTAATGCTTATCCTTCATGAAAGTAAGGACCTTAAAATAAACTTTTCTAACTTTTATATGAGGCAAGAAGGCTAACAATGGCATACATTGCTCATTTCCTTTTACTGTGATTATTTTCCTGAGACAGAGAGGGAGTCACTGACAGCTTGTGAACTGGTGTGTAGAACTGTCAAAAAGGCCTATGGCCCTACGGTCTGGCCCCAGCCCCCATGAAGAAGTGGCCCATGACATTAATGGGCTGTATTGACCCTAACCCACATAAGCCCCCAAATGTGTGGGCTGGGGTGTGTTAACCCATGGGCCAGCCCCCATCTAACAGTTTATATTTCTTTAGCCTTGTTTTTTCCTTCCAAAAATAACATCAAACCAAGCACATTTCATTTCAGATTGATACGCATCGTGAATGAACCATACAAAAAAGTAGGAAACTGAGAAATTGAAGAACCCTAAATCCCAATTTTTCAAATTCCTTTGACCAAAAAACAAAAATCGTCAAATTCCCAAAATCAAACCTTCTTCCTCATTTTTATTACAAAGTTGAACCTCTTCACTAGGATTATACCGTCCTGAATGCATCTCCAAGATTGCAAGGGCTGTTCTTTGTGAAGACATGGACGAAGCTGCTCGCGAAATCTGGGCTATTGTGGAGGCTGTTCATGCACTAGGAATTGCATTTAGTGGTGATGTCGATGATAATCACCCCCCCCCCCCCCCTTCCCTCCCATGCTCATCACTGAAGTATCCATCTTCATTGTAGCTGTTAATTTTTTATGTGTTTGTTTAACCATTAAGATTTCAATTACAAAATCTTTTTTTTTTTCTTTTTTTTTCATTTCATCACTCTACATGTGTTCCTTGTTTCAAGAGTCATGCTGTTTTTGTTAATAAAAGAATTAAGATGTTGGATAACTGATCCAAAAGAGTGGTGGAGTCTTGCTTCGAATAGTAATGGTTAAGAAAAATATTAATTAACAATAAAATTTTAAGAAATATTGGCTTGATTTGGTTTCAAGAATAAATACATTTTTAGAACTTTTTAAAAATAATATCGTATATATTTTATTAGTTTAATTTTTAAAACCTTCGAATTTCTAAATCAAAGCCCTAGCCCATGTGAGCTAACCAGCTAAGGTTAACCCCAAAGGTGGGTCAAGCCCAGCTCACATGTGAGTCAGGCCTACGGGTAGCCCATTAAAAAAATAGGCAACATTTGAAAATTTTTCAAATAGGACTGGCCTTGGTTCACAAGGCCCATATGGACTTTTTACAAGGCCTTTTAGCTCTGTGGGCTTTTTGGTCCTAGACGATGTGGGCCAGGGCTTTGACACCTGTACTGGTGTATGCAGCATAGGGATAATCAAGCTACAGAATAGTTGTTTTATGAGATAAAATTGTAGTTCCATGGACTCGAGAATCTTTCATCTTTGAACTCAAACAAACCCACTCGGGTTTAATCCACACAATCAAGTTTCAAAAGAATGTTGCAAACAGGAAAAATGAGAGAGATATTTTGCTTCTAACCTTGCTATGGTAAGAGCGTGCTAAATTGTAATAAGAATGAGACTTTGTTGGGCCATGATTGGTGACAGCTAATGCGGTTTCAGTTAGTTGCTCAACTAAAAAATGTTGACCAGTGAAGAAAAAATGATTCGCAAGGTAATTCAGCGCCATTGCACAGTATGGGTATATCTCAAATGCCCTCTGCATCTTTGTCATTCCCTTCCTAATTCCGGAAGCTGAAAGATGCTATTTAGTATCAGGATCAATTCACTAAATGAGAAACAAACATTACTATATATATAATCAACAACTACATATAAATGCATATTATATATAATCAACAACTACATATAAATGCATATGAAAATCATACGGGAATAAAAAAGTGAACCTTCATTAGTCCGCAAGTCCAATATTGCAAGTGCAACAAGAGCCTCAACATTTTCAGGATCTAGCTGAAAAGAATAAAATCATAAAGCATATAGACATGAGCACTAGCATAGCAACTCAATGGCCGACCCACTAGAAATTGCAAGATTCACTTGCCTGCAAAACACGCTCAAATGCCTGTCGAGCTTTCTCAAATTGACCTAATTTGTAGCGACAAAGACCTATGCCGAGTCTAACAGGTGCAGGGCAACTGGGATACACTTGCAATGCCCTCTATAGGTTCCCAATGAAAAGGAAAAAACCTTGTATTAAGTTATGTTCATACCACATAACCGCCACAATTCAAGTAATGTGCATGATGACATTAGGTTTCTATACCCTTAGTTAACATTCACATTTGCTCTAATAATATTTTACATAGTCAAGAGAATCTGACCATTAAAATAAAATATCTACTTCCTGAACTTCATATCATATATCTAATCCAGTGACATGTCATGCATTAATCTTTTTGCACAAGAATAATAACAAGAGTAATCTCTAATCACTTTGCTTGTCATCAAGTCATATGTTCCAAGAATGTTTTCACATAAATTAGATCCTATTGAAGTTGTTGATTGGAGCATCACTAATCTAGTTTTGAACCACTGTTATTTGATTTTGCTTTTATTCCTCAGTGACAACAATATTGGAATGCATATAGATCCAATGGTATATAGATAAATAGATGCATATATATAAACTGTTAAAGAGTGAACACTTCCCCACCAGTAAGGAATAGGGCTATATTACCAACCTTGTACAACTCAAGTGAATCAGAATATCGTCCACGGTTGAACTCAACACAAGCCTGTAGATATCCAGTAAAGATATTACTAGAAATGCAGCACATGTATGTCATAACTAAGCAACACCTGAAACAAGCTGCAGGTCTAACAAACAGATACACAGATACACATTAGACGAAAAGACTTTCTTTTCAAAGTTTGATCAAAACCATGGCAGATTTAAGTTCCTTAGGTGTAGCAACCAATAAATGTATATAATTGCTTTATTGATTAATGCTTAATCAACAAGATTGCATGAGGACAAACAAGCACAATGTACGTTAAAAAATTGAGAAAATTACCAGAAAGGATGTTTAGCAAAATATTTCCAGCTTAGCAATGAGTATTCTTGGCAAAATAATTCCAGGTTAGTAATGAGTAAATACTTTTACACTGCTACGAAGATTACTTTTTATAAATTTTCCCAGAAATATCTGCTACCGTACGACATGGATGAAAAGTTTTAGCTGGAGCAACAATTGTTAGGAATAACATTACCCTGATGAAGTACACTTATTCCTGACTAGGTAGTAGAGTGATAGGGACCACAGATATGGAAGAGTTTATGAGAGAAGGAAGGTAAAAAGGACTGAATAATATGTTGAGCGGGAAAGCAATAAGTTTGAGCGGGAAAGTCAGTTAGTAGAAATAAGAAGAGAATAAAAGGAGAGCAATAGGATTGTATAGGCAGTTAATTCATTCATTGGCTGTTATTGTTTCAGAGTTGAGGACTCTAACCTCCTCCTCCTCTTGTATTCATTTCTTGGGTCCTTCAGTGTTTTGCTGAGGCCCGGTTCTCAATAAAGATTCACACTTTCCCCTAAGGATACTGGTTCTATCACTGGTATCAGACGTCTTGGATCCTGAGCCACACGTTCATGGCAGCACCGAAGATGGAGAAGAAACTGGAGTTGATGGAAGGTACACTCATGGCGATCCAGAAGCAAATCGAAGAGGATAGAGCACGGAACGCCGAATCGGTGGCGGCACTCACCGCCGTACTTCAGAAAATGGCAGAGCGGCTGGGTAACATGTAGAAAGATCGCGATCGCGACCTGAATCGCAATGGAGACGGGCGGCGAAGCGGAGGAAACCACCACCGAACCAAATCACCCACCGATGACTGGCGCGACAAACACCACGAAGACGCCGAGGGCGATGGAACTCTGATCGGAAACGGACGCCCTCGCGGCAGCGACCAGTGGAGGCGGATCGATGTTCCTCTCTTCCACGGCAAGAACGCCTACGCGTGGCTCGATAGTATCGAACGATACTTCCAAATCTGCGACGTCCCTGAGTCGCAATGGTTTTTGGTCGCCAAGATCGCAATGGAAGGGAAGGCGCTCGTGTGGTTCCGATGGTGGGAGAACTCCAGTTCCGAGTTTGACTGGCTGGGGTTCAAATAAGCGGTGGTGAAACAATTTCAACCCGAATTAAGCCTGAACCCATACGGTGCTGCTTTGGGCGAAGCAAGAAGAAGCGATTAGCGACTACAGAGAGAAGTTCAAGCTGTATGCGAGCCCACTGAAAATCACGGAACACTGCTACCTGCAAGGCCTCTTCCTCAATGGACTCCACCACGAGGTAAGGGCTGAACTCAAACTCCTACGTTACGAATCATTAGACGAATTGATGAATATGGCAGAACTGGTGGAAAGCAAGAACAAGATGCTTCAACGAGGGGTACACAAACCCTTCACGAGATTCCAAACTAATACCACCATGGCAGGAAAAGGCAGAAACAGTTTACCGGGGCTAACGGACGTAAGCAAAGGACAGGGGAATAAAGAAGATGAAAAAGGAGGGCAAACACTTGGTCGACGAGGTTTCCGATCCATTTCGGATGAGGAACTTCGGGAGAAACGCCTAAAGGGACTTTGCTTCACTTGTGATGAATGCTACACAAGAGACCACATCTGTAAGAATAAAGGATTTCGCCTCATGTTACTGGAAGATGACCAAGATGGAATGGCCGAAGGTGAATGGCATGATGCGTTGGACGATCTAAGAGACACCACCTCCCAGGTCCAATTAACCTGTAAGAGCATGGCAGGGGGACCGGCACCAAGGTCCATACAAGCCTGGGGAGAGGTAGCTGGCCACAAAGTGCGTGTTCTCATAGATCCAAGTGCCTCACACAATTTTATATGCCCCTCACTGGTGGAGGAAGCCGGGCTACCAGTCAAGAAAGCAGCATTTGTAGTGACAGTGGCTTCAGGACAATAAACAAGAGGGCAAGGGATATGTAATCAACTCACTATCAAGTTCCCGAACTTGGAAATCCTTAAAGATTTTTATATCTTCCCACTGGACAGCTCTGAACTGGTCTTAGGATTGGCTTGGTTGGACAAATTGGGGGACACCTTGACCAATTTCGGGAAATCAAGATTAACGATTAAATCAGGGGACAAATGGACAGTATTACAAGGGGCACCTAAACTCTGTTATGGAGGCACGGCCCTAAGAGCTGCCTTGAAGGACTTAGACCAGGAGAGTCAAGGATTCATCGTACAACTGTGGCCAATTGTCACTCAGCTAGCCCACACCACAGTACTTTCCCCTGTGATTCAACAAGTGTTGGATGGAAACCCAAAAGTGTTTGCACCGCTACCAGGGCTACCACCTTCACGCCGCCATGATCATGCCATTACACTGAAAGAGGGTGCAGCTATACCCAATCTAAGGCCATATAGATACCCCCACTACCAGAAAAGTGAGATAGAAAAACTGGTCCAGGAAATGTTAACAGCGGGGATAATTCGACCAAGCGTAAGCCCATTTGCTAGCCCTATCTTATTAGTAAAAAAGAAGGATAATAGCTGGAGATTTTGTGTCGATTATAGAGCCCTCAATAGCATTACCATTCCTGATAAATTTTCAATCCCTGTGATAGAGGAGCTGCTGGATGAATTAACAGGTGCCACCATATTCTCAAAGCTGGATTTAAAATCAGGGTACCATCAAATCAGAATGGTGGAGACGGATATTGGAAAAACAGTGTTTAGGACGCATGAAGGGCATTATGAATTTCTTGTTATGCCATTTGGGCTAACCAACGCCCCTTCTACGTTCCAAGCGTTGATGAATGATATTCTACGCCCATTTCTGAGGAAATTTGTGCTGGTGTTCTTTGACGACATACTGGTGTATAGTGATGATGAACAGAGCCATGCAACTCACCTTCAAGCTGTATTCAACATGTTGTCACAGCAGCAACTAATTATGAACAAGAAGAAGTGCGATTTCGAAGTATTAGAGGTGGAGTACTTGGGCCATATTGTCTCGACTAGAGGAGTAGCTGCTGACCCCCGAAAAACCGAAGCAATGCGACAATGGCCAGTGCCTAAGGACCTTAAAGCCCTCCGCGGCTTCCTAGGATTGACCGGCTACTACAGGAAATTTGTAAAAAATTACGGCGTGCTGGCCAAACTGCTCACTGAGCTAACCAAGAAGGACGCTTTTATATGGTCCCCTACTGCCCAACAAGCGTTTGACACCCTTAAACAAGCTATGGAAGAGTTACCGGTGTTAGCAGTCCCAAATTTTTCCCAACCCTTTGTCCTCGAAACCGATGCTTCAAGTCATGGCTTGGGAGCAGTACTTTCTCAGGAAGGCAGACCTATCGCCTTTCTCAGCAAGGCACTGTCACCTAGGGCTCAGCAAAAGTCAGCGTATGAGAGAGAGCTGATGGCCACTGTGTTTGCGATGCAAAAATGGCAACACTACCTTCTTGGCCACCACTTCATCATCATCACAGACCATAGGAGCCTTAAGTTCCTCACTGATCAGCAGCTTATGGGGGAAGACCAACTGAAGTGGACTTCAAAACTAATGGGACTAGACTTTGAAATCCAATTCAGGCCCGAGGTGGAAAACAAGGCAGCTGACGCCTTATCTCGCCAAATGCTCTTTCAAGCAATTTCGGTGGTGTAGGCAAGCATGCGGGAGACTATAGCGGCTGAGGTGGCAGAAGACAACCACCTACAGCACATCATTCGTGGCTTGCAACAAGGGACAGGCGAATTCCTAGGATACAGCCTGCACCAGGGGCGTCTATTCTACCAAGGGAGAGTAGTGATTCCCCAGAACTCTTCCCAAATACCAATACTATTGGCTGAATTCCACGACTCTCCCTCAGGCGGCCATTCGGGGTTCTTTAGAACAAACAAATGCCTAGCAGCTGCTGTATACTGGCGTGGCATGTGACAATGGGTAAAGGCATATGTCGCCGAGTGCCAAGTATGCCAAACCAATAAGTATGAAGCTTTATCTCCTGCTGGGCTACTGCAACCGCTAGCTGTACCAAGCCAGGTATGATCCGAAGTCTCCATGGACTTCATTTCTGGACTGCCGCGATCAAAAGGGAAGGATTCTATCATGGTGGTGGTAGACTGCCTCACCAAACACACCTATTTCCTTCCCCTCTCACACCCCTATACAGCTAAGGAGGTGGCCCAACTCTTCGTCAGAGAAATTGTGAAGTTACACGGCTTTCCCTCCAGCATCATTTTTGACCGAGATGCTATATTCCTAAGCCGCTTCTGGTCAGAATTATTCCACGCAGCAGGCACGAAGCTGAAGTACAGTACATCCTATCACCCGCAAACGGACGGCCAAACCGAGGGGATTAACCGCTGTTTGGAATCCTACCTCCGCTGCTTTACGAGCACAAAGCCGAGGCAGTGGGTTGACTGCTTAGCGTGGGCTGAATACTGGTTTAATACCACATTTCATGCCTCCACCAAGACTATCCCCTTCCAGGCTCTTTATGGACGCCCTCCACCCGTCCTTTTTAAAGGGGAAACTTACCCTTCCAAACTTCCAAAGGTGCAATCCCTAGTGGCCTCACGGGATGACCTATTGGATGAGCTTAAAGCCAACTTGGAAGTGGCACAGCAAAGGATGAAGCAATACGCGGACAGGCATAGACGGGAACTAAATTTTGATGTAGGTGATTGGGCCTTCCTGAAGTTCCAGCCTTATAGAATGAAATCACTGGCCAAGAAACCCAATGAAAAACTCAGCCCCCGCTTCTATGGGTCATTCCGAATATCAGAAAAACTGGGACCAGTAGCCTATAGACTAGCGCTGCTAGCTGACTGCAAACTACACCCTGTTTTCCATGTCAGCCGTTTGAAGAAGGCATTACCCCCACGAACACAACCAGCTGAGCTCCCACAAGGGCTGCCGAAGAAGGAGTGCTGCACACCGCCCCGGAAGGGATCCTGGAGAGCCGCCAAACACCGGAGGGCAACATCGAAGTCCTAGTCAAATGGAAGAACCTGCCATCTGACAACAATTCCTGGAAGCCCCTTAGCAGGCTGCAGGAGCAGTACCCGGAGGCTCACCTTGAGGACAAGGTGAATCTACAGGGGGGGGGGATAGTGATAGGGACCACAGATATGGAAGAGTTTATAAGAGAAGGAAGGTAAAAAGGACTGAATAATATGTTGAGCGGGAAAGCAATAAGTTTGAGTGGGAAAGTCAGTTAGTAGAAATAAGAAGAGAATAAAAGGAGAGCAATAGGATTGTATAGGCGGTTAATTCATTCATTGGCTGTTATTGTTTCAGAGTCAAGGACTCCAACCTCCTCCTCCTCTTGTATTCATTTCTTGGGTCCTTCAGTGTTTTGCTGAGGCCCGGTTCTCAATAAAGATTCACACTTTCCCCTAAGGATACTGGTTCTATCATAGAGGGAGGAGGAGAAGAAGAAAGAAAAGACAAAGAAGCCACAAGAAATTAAAAAATGCAACAGCTTAAAGTACCCCATGACTGAAGTAATGTGGAACCATAAAGACAAACATATCCAATAAAAGCAGTACATATGGAAAATGAAAAAATTGGAAAATAAGCTAGGGGAAATTGAAAAACAACTTAGTTCAAACGATCCTTCCAACCCCTCTCTGCATGTCCATCTATCAAGAGTATGCAAGGTTGCTACAATCGAGATCCTACATGGGATCGGAGAGGGAATACAAACATGTAAAGCGTGAGATCGTAACACAGACCATAAGATCCTATCAAAAATAAATAATTAAATTTATGTAAATATATAGGCATGTAACATACCATAATTAAGCAAAATAAAATATAGAAAAAGATAAACCCAGCCCAAACAATTTTTAATATCTTCGATACTTTTTATGTGGTTCAAATTGTCTCTTAAGACCTTTTTTTTTTGTTTCATGATCTTTGACTTAAAAGGCTCACCAATTTTTTTAACAAGGATAGAAGCCCAGAACCAAAAAAAAACAAAAACAACCCAAACAAACTTGCACTCAGCCAAACGAAAGGTTCTAGCACAAAGACATGTGGAGCAGATGCAGAACCTATGTTCCCCTCACCAACAGTGTTTGATGACATTTTTTAACACAATCCCTAATAAAAAAATCCAACACAGAAATACTCTCGAGTTTCAATCATAAAATCAAATTTTTTTGAGAGTAGAAATAACAGAGGCAGTATGCAACCAAACCATTGAGCTATCTAAGAAGGAAGAGCTCAAGTTCGTCGCCAGCCATGAGCTCACTGGAGATGATGACTTCATGAGATCAGACAAAAGAAGAGAGAGTGCAACCTAGTTGGGCACTAGGGTAGCTCCAACTCGTTGAGCTTCGAAGCCTCGTCGATCGTCGTCCTCGAAGAACAAAGACCAGAGGAAGAGACAAAGAACAAAGAGAAGAGGGAGCGGATAATCGAGAGACACAGAGAAAAGTGGGAGGCGGAGAGTGAGAAATTCATTTGACTACCTTTGGGCTCGGTACTGGGTTATGTGCAAATGGGCCAGGTTATGTCTCAAATACGGGTTGGAGCTTTTCATCCCTTGGACACGCAGACTCCACCGAGTTCGTAATCTTACCTACCAATTCCATTGCGATCTAGCAGCAGCGAGTTGAGGGATGGAATCGGGATCGCCTAAAATCGTGTGATTCTACATGTTAAAGTGCAATCCTAGCTACCTTGACTACATGCGATCTGTATCGATGGATTAAAACATGTACCAAATCACACGAATCAAATCTAAATTCAAGGGATTCTAACTACCATGCCTGAGATCACAAACAAGTTAACCTAAAATCTTGTACACAAGTGCACAAACTTAATAGAACTACTATTATACCTGGCCCAGAAGAGCAGGAACATTATCACGGTCTCCATCCAACACAATCTTAAATGCAGCAGATGCCTGCTCCACTTCTCCCTTTGCAAGCAAAAGCTGGCCTGTAAGCATTAACTAGGTGTCAACTTTTTAAGTAACTGCAGGGCATAACACACTCTTTCGATGACACGGGACAAACCTGAGGTTTAGCAATGCAGATACTTCCAACTTGCCAGACAATATCAAGATAAAAAAATATAAAGCAATCAATGTGCCATCATGCACAGAACAACTACATAACCGCTGAGTTTATCTAAATCAGGTGGGGCCTATTGCTCACAAGATCAAAGCACAAGGCTACAAAACAAGGTGTCAGGGGTTTGAATCCCTCCTCGCCCACAACTGGCCCAAAGGTAAGGACCCTTCCCTTTGAGCATGCTTCAGCAGCAAAGCCCAAAATACAGGAACAAGACTCTGCTAAAGTCAACTTGACTCTAAAATGAGAAATCAAGAGTGTACTCACCCCTAGATTATTTAAAAAAATATGTAGTCCTCATAACCCACTAAATGACAGAAGTGTAGATACACTCTCTTTCACTTGGGACGAGCTAACTTTAGAGGGGCTTCCTCCCTAATACAGATATCTCGCCAACAGGACAAACATATACAAAACTATATGATGAGATCAAACCCAATAAAATCAACTCCTTTCGAAACATCAAGGAGTGAATATTCAAATTTTATTCAAAATGAATATTGTCTCATAGGGGAGATTCTTTGTTACATAGCTAGAACATCTAAGGAATACCTACAGCTATTGCTATAATCCAATTGAAGATAAAATTAACAGGAATTCATGCTTCTCATTGTGAAGTTACTGTTCACAATCTTGTTCTACTGAGACATAATCCCAGAACACATAAGAAAAAATATATATATTCACCTTTCCCAACCCAAGTGGAGGGCTCATGCATGTCGATCCTTGATGCTTTATTGTAATATTGTGTTGCCAAAATGAAATGCTCCTCCTTTTCTCTTTGTTTTGTCTCTATTTTGCCAAGGTAGCTATAGTAGGCCCCAAGGGCATTTAAGATAGCAATCCTCTCATACCTAACATCAGCATAATAATCATCGATTTCTGCAGAGTGGGAGAAAAGCAACCAACATTGAATTACATTAAACCTTACAATTATCATCAAACAATAACAAAGACAAATAGCTTGATAAACCAGACCCATCAGTTCCACAGCCAATTTAAACAGCACAAGTCAAAAGAACATGCACTTCAATCCATAAAGAAAGTATACCAGGGCTGGATCCTTCCTCCAAAATCTGGCGAAATTGATCAATTTTTCCCTGCTTGAAATACTCCCTCTGCAGTAACATTACAAGAAAATATAGTCAATATTAGAAGTACAGTGGAAAATAAATGTTAACAAAGCAAAGCAAATAAAAGCAAACAACAGGAATTCTGCTAAATGGACACTGCATTTATGGCGGAATGATGACCAAAAGAGAAAATATTATCTCGTTTATCCATGCTTTCACAAACAGCTTGAAGTTACTTTTTTTTTTTTTTGTCCTTCTCTTTCTTCCTCTTTCCCACCATGGTTTCTTACATTACATTTGATTTTACTGGTGCAAACTAATTTAATATAGAATTCGTACCTACGGTTTCCTAATGAATGTCATTACTCTGAAGTCTGAACCAAAGAGCAAACACGCTCAAGCTACTAAAATATCAAATGCAAATCAACAAAGCAGAAAAAAAAAATTTAAAAAAATCATAAGAAATTCTTAGACGCACCTCGATTTTCACCTAGATATGCTTCCTATCCAATAACAAAGTGACACTTCGATTGAAAGTGAAAGTTACAGTGGATCCTAGCTGAAATGTTACTTTCTTAGTAGACAAGGAGCATATAAACATAGCGCGCTCCAGGTGCATATAAGAATTTCACAGAGAACAAGCACAAAAATAAAAATAAAATGAAAAAACCGCAAATCACGCATCAAATTCACGCAAAGAAGCAAGCATTTTAAGAAAAGCGGAATCGCGAGAACACGGAGCCAGAGATTGGGAATTGGATGGAGCAAAAATAGAAGAGAGAGATTGAAGATTGAAGCGAACCGCGATGATGAGCCAGAGATCGAGAGGGGCTTGCTCGGCCTTGAGGATGTCGAGGATGTCGGACGCGTCCCTAGGAAGCTGGTCGAGCGCAACCCTAACCTCTTCCTCGGAGTTCTGCACCGGAATGTACACCGACGCCATCTGGTTTAATCACGAAAATGCCCTCGAACCAGCGACAATGGGGAAGGTGCAAAACCCTAACTGGCTATGTATCTGTCTGTCTCTGTGTGTGCCTATGAGGTTGGCGAGAGATGATAGTGGGGCATCGAATGAGATGACGCACTCCACGCAACCGTTCTGGTTCTGTTTCTCCGCTCTGAAGCTGCTTATAGTGCGAGGTGATTGCAAGATTGAGTCTCAATTTTTGTTCGATAAACCCCCGATTTCGGTAATGTGACTTTTAGCTTCGAAAGGAGGTAGGGGTGAAACAAGTAATGGGTTAGCGCTGTTGACTCACCTCTAGAATCTGGTTGGAAGTGTATGATGCAAGCGAGTGGTGAATGGATGGAAAAATATGGTGTAGAATGGTTGATTATGAATCACTTTGTGTTGAGTTCTTAATTGACGCAAAGTGAGTTTGGGTTATACGGTCGTTAAATCTGATTCACTCAAAAATAGGCCTAGTGTGTGTTATCAATTTCAAATAAAATGTACGTTTATATTTTAATATTAATAAATATTACTTTTACAAACTATTTGGCCCTTAAGTAATGTTAGATGTGTAACTAAATTATACAACATTATTCTTGGCCCTTTTACCCCTTTCTTTTTCTTAGTTGTCTCCCCTAGCCACCGCTTCTTCTCACCTCTACCTCCACACCAACTCACTCTCCGGCCATCCTTCGTTGTCGCTCATCAACCTCCCACACAACCCCCTCTCTGCCATAGTCTCCGGCGACCTCACCACCTCCCATTCGAGACCTTGACTTATCATCTAATGCATTCTCTAGTGATATTTCGGTTAACTTCTCAAAATCTTTGCTTCAACTCATCAACTTATTATTCAATGGCTTCACTAGCAGGATTCTGGTCACTGTTGGAGCGCTAAAGAATCTCGAATATTTATGGCCCATGAGCACTTGATGCTGTGTATGGTTGAGGCGCATCCTTAGCTAAGATCCATTAAGCCCAATGTTTTTCCTGTTCAAATATCCAACATTTGTTTCTATTGGCTATTTATAAGGGTGAAAAAGCAATGGAAAAGAAAATTTTGTCTTCGTTGGCTTGTCTTGATGCCACCACCATCTTCAGCAGGAAACCTATAAATGAGTCTTTCCATCAATCTGGTCAACAAACAATGCACTGGACACAACGAACCATGTCTTGAGGATACATCATAGGTCGAGGGATGAGCTGAGGTTAGGCTCGTAGGTGTAGGAGTCGGTGGTATAGAGAGGGAGGGGTCAGGTGGGAAGGGGGTGCACGGCAGAGAGGGGAAGAAAGAAAGGTTGGGATAAGGATAAATATGTAATTTTAAGAAAATATCACTTTAGTCCCTAAAATTTCAAAAAGTAATTCAACTTATTCCTTTAAAATTTCAGAGATTAAAGTGATATTTTCTTAATTTTAGAAACTAAAGTGAATCATACATATAATTTCAGAGACTAAAGTGAACCTTTACTCGTGTTTGATATATAAGATATTGAAAAAAATGGTAAAACAATAAAATCACACACTAAAAGCTTTTGGTCCATCCTTGTTCACCGATTTGGGGTTTTTTTTTTCACCAATCATTAAGCCACAAAGGGGTTTGGGTGGCACTCCTAACTCCTAAGCCACGCTCCGCCCTATGTTTGAAGCATTTCCAAACACGTATTTTTAGGATTTTTCCATGTCATATCTTGTCACTCTCCTCCACCACCCTCCCAATCAGATCTCTAAGGGCATGAAAATATGCTAGGTTAGGTGCTATAATGCATTTCTAATAGGTAGTTTGAGCCTGGACTTATCACTTGATGTAAGCTCTTTTTATGGCTTAGCCCAACTGTCTAGAAAGTTTGGCTTAACTCAAAAACCTATTTAAAAGCCTATTCGATTATACATATTTAATTAAAAAAGAAAAAACTTAATTTTAAATAAGTCAAAGAATTTTTAAATATGTAAAAAGTATTTTTAAATTAGCTAAAAGGATTCTTAAATAATTAAAAAATATATTTTAAAGAGATTAAAATATTTCTATTATCATTTGCTTTTCTTTAATAATAATAATAATAATAATATAAGTAGACTAGTTTATAAGGCCTAATAAGCTATTTTCATTGCCCTAGAACTTGCTCAATTCGTTGGAAAGGTTTTTGGAAAATATAAACATAGCTTATTTACAAAATAGATTGGGTCAAACTAGGGCAACTATAGGCTAGGTTGAAGGACCTTGATGAGTTACATGACGTATTTCCATCCCTAATCACTCAATCACCCCAAATTGACCCCTTTTTCTAGTAATTTTTTTCTTCTTTTTTTCTTTTTTTAAAGAGTTAAAGTTCATTGTAATCCCCAAAATTACACTTTGAGTTATTTTAGATCCTAAATCCTCAAGTTTAAAATGAGTTGAATTGATCTCTAATTTTACAAAAGTGAGTCACAATAGTCCCTTAATCTAGATTCATAAATAATCTGTTTGTTTAAATGTTGATTTGTATCATTAAGTGATACATTGATATGCCATATGCCATTTGACTTCATCGTCTAAGCAGTACGCCGGTGACCTTCTCTTGGAGAATCTTCTTGGCATTGGCCCAATCCTTTCTCTCCTTTTCTAACTTCTCCTCTACCTCCCGCTTCTCTATGTGGAGCTCGGCGACTGTTGACTTCATTGCCTCCAAATCCCCATTAGAGCCCCCATATTCTCTTTCCAGGAAGCAGTCGATCATAGTAGACCGAAGTCCCTGGATCTCATGATGCCGACAGAGACCAAGACCCCTAGCCCTTTTCACCATCACCAAGTCTTCGGGATGGTTAAATTACTGATCCACAAACTCGAGGAAAAGGAACTCCAAACTCTAAAAGCTAGAAGCATTGACGGTGTTTAGGAAATCCTTGATCTCCTAAGCTCATACCAAAGCAAAAGGTTAGAGCGGTGAGGACCCAAAAGCTCCTTGGGGGATATCCATCCACGCTCACTTCGGAGCCTGAAGAAGCATGGGGTTTGATTGCTTCCGAATCCTTGACCCTGTACCTAAGGACTCCAGTTAAACTTGGCCAGTGCCAGCAACAGCCCTCTTCTTGGCCATGAAAGCGGCCAACTCCTTCTAAGTAAGCTTAGGATCTATCTTAGTTGAGAAAAAGGAATGTACAAGACCAAGTCAGTAAATGCTAACAACAAAAAGGTAAAAAAGAATAATAACTACTTATATGACTAAGGACTTTCTGATTGTTATACCTTCATCCCAACAAAACACCACAGGATGAAAGAAAGCTCAGATTCACACTCTCTTCAAGATAGTCGACCACTATTTGGTTATTAAAGTGGAGTAAACTATACTCCACCCTCAAAATCTGATAAGGGTTGGGCTGCCAGTATAAAGGAAATCACTCCAACCTACACTCATATAAAAAGGATGGAAAACTCATACTCCACCTCAACTTGATAAATTTATCTTTGAGCCTCTCAAAATTAGAGGTCAATAAGATAGTAGCTTTTTCCTTGGGATACTATTTAGGGACACCCAGCTAGCCTTGTTAACCCCTTTCAGTTGATGAAATACAAAAAACTCCAACATTAGCCTCATGTCTAAGTACCTTGAACAAATTTTCGAAAGCTTAGATGAAGACCCAACTGTTCAGATGTAGCTAAGAAAGGGCCACGTTCACCTTATTTAGGCACCCCTCCTCAAACTGCTTAAACAATACCCTCATATCCAACTTTTCAAAGAAATTAGTATACAAATATATGAAGTTGCCCTCTCTCCCCCTTGACCTATGATAACACACCCTATCCTCGGGCATTCTTCTTTCTCTACCTAACAAGACTAAACAAAAAAGAACTCCTTAAACCTAGGTACACCCTCACTGTCATAAAAAAATAGAGGCTATTTCCTTGACCTTGGTGCTAACCTAGCAACAAGGGTCGCATTCTGCCTTATCCACCACAACTTTCCTCTTTCCTGAGGTAGATACACCTTTTCCTCTAGCCATTGATAAATACCTAAGCAAAGCCAATGGAGAAGGAGCTCAAGAAGAGGGAACAGACCTAAAATAGAAAAGAAAATCAAAGAAAGAGCAAATACATCTACCCTAGGGTTCAAGTGAAGATAAGTCGATAAAATGGTAAAAGAGGAGTAAAAGAATCAAACTCACCAATCAAAATTCGAAGAAAAGTAGGTTCAAAGCTTGAATCTAAGCTTGACAGTTTTCTTGAATGTTGTTGCAATGAAGAACAGAAACTGAGAATGTAAGTAATGAGAGAAATGAACACTTTCACCTTGGTTCAAATATCTTCAAACCGTTTCAAGCTCATCTAATGCATGAAAATGCTTCCCTCTACTTATTAATGCATCTGAAGCTTTCATTTTATACAACTACATGGGGCTAATCCTTTTAATCCAATGGCTCGTATGCAACCCACGATCTTCACTTAATAAGAAGTTATTGCCCACCACTCAAGGTGCAACATGTGTCCTCACATATCCCCTTATAACCGTTGCTACAACAACTGAATAGATGCACTAAGCTATGAGTAACAAGTCAACTCATTTGAGCTCGACACGAAGTCCTTAATTCATACATCTCGATAATGACACCTCGGCCCAGCTACTTGACCTTCGACCAAGCTTGGGGGCTATGTACTGGACTAAAAATATAGGCCCAAGACATTAGTCTAGCATCGAAGAACTCGGATAGGAGACTCCATAAATTGGTCATGTGGCATTATGATCCCCTAGAGATTCTCTTTCGATTTAGTAGAGGATATCTCCTAAATTATTTATGAGTCCTCTCATTATCTCACCATATCAATTATATTAGGTCATATCTACCCGTGTATACGGAATATATCTAATATCAACTAAATCCTTAGAATATTTCCCTTATTTAGGGAATATTATCTCCTGATTTATCACGATGTCACCTCACTCTATAAAAGGGAGCTTGGTGCCCTTAAATATGATTCACAATTCTATTACTCATATACTTTTGACCACTCTACGTCTCACTCATCCACTAATCTAAGTTTCAAATTGTCTTTGCAGGTACCCCTGCCCCTGCGCGCACAGATGCTAGAGGACACCTACCACCTTACCTTTGCTTTTAGGTAAGAACACTAATAAAAAGTTTATCACTACTAGAAAAATGGTATTTAGCAGGTGATTTTATTGGGATTTCCGATCGTTTTCACCTACCACAAGAACATTTTTCGAAGGTTCAGAAATTACCACAGATAATGACATCCTTAAACTATTTAGTGGCAGTTTGGAGCAACCGCTGGAATTACTGCCTCCAAAGTCGGTTTCCCGAGGATTATCACAGTGGTTTATTTGGCAACGGTTTCGTAAATCTAGCGACAGTTTAAAACTGCCATAAAACTTTTCTAACAGTTGGGGCTCAAGATCTTTTTGCAATGGTTTTTGCAATATATTAGCAGTTAAAAAATCATTGCGAAATGGCTTGTCAGCACCAAATTTTCATATTGACCAATTATTGGCGGTTTTGAATCGTCGCAAATGCCAATTATTTGTGCTTTCAAATTGCCACAAAAAAAACTCAGTATTAATTGCTTTTTTCTTTTCGCTTTTTAATATTTTATTTTTGAAGCATACAAGTCAAAAACACTAATTGGTATCATGTACAATACTAGTAATCAACAATCATAAACAAAAGAAAAGTTGCATAGAAATTCTTAAACTTTTAAATAAAGAACACAATATAAGAGAAAGCTAAAAGAGCATAACAATAAAAAAAGTGTCCAAAGTGAAAGCTAAACAAAGCAGCCTTGAGCTATGATGCATTCATTTTCAACTTTGGTTGGAATGATCGTCATGAGGTTGAGCATCATCATTAGCTGAGGAAGATGGTTTTATACTTGGTGAAATTGGTCCATTCCTTTCATCTGGGGCCTGAAATTATGAATAGAAGATAGATTGTAACAATTTTTCACTACCGTAATGTACATAGTTTTATACAACACAAAATATCAAAAGCAATCTAGTTAATTTTAATAGTACTAGAATATGTGCCATCACATTAATCAAAGTAGCCAATTCAAGTAGAATATTGCTCCCTTGTAGTTGCAACATATATTTAATAACTCCCTTAACTGCTTATTTTCTTAATCTCTCTGCTTCAATAATTGATTCCAAATTCAACATCTTCAATTGAGAAGCTTCTAATTCAGACTTTATCTTATTCATATTTATTTAGAATCTATGATCAACATGTGCATTTGAACATGCAATTTGACCAAAGACTTGAGTAGGAAATGACCCGGACCCACGCCTCAAACTCAGCCAGTGTGCTCCTTCCCTATAGTTTGAGAAAGTGGATCATTGTGTGACAATCCCTTAAAGGAATCATCTTCACACTCAATATTCATAATTTTTTCCTACATACATATAAGATTTTATCCATTAAACACTACAAATTAAGTACTTTTCTGAAAAAATTAAGGTATGACAACCTTAATTAATATAATACTTACACCAATAACTTAAGGATCGTCATGAATATAAGAACCATCCTTTTTCTTGTGCAACATAACCCATAACTCCCCTCTACTAATTTGCTTCCATATTGTCATTCTTATATGTCATTATTTACATGTAGTCAATAATTAAATAAAAAAATTGAACCAATAAGTCAAATAAAGCATTAATCACCTTTTCATATTTTCTCCTTACTATGGTCTTTGAACCACTTGTATGGGTGTATAATTGCTTCTTTCAATTTTTAACATTTTTCTTGCATATGTCCTATTATTGCATAATCAAAAATACAATTACTCGCTAAAAGTATCAATGCAGTAAACAGAAACAAAAAGATCAAAGATAGGCACAAAACTGCTTTATACATAATAGTTTACATATCATCCTTAAAAAAGCATTAAGCAAACAATTAATCTAGCTGAACAAAAAACAAGCTTCTAGTCTACTTGTTTCAGTTTACCCTTAATTCCATACCATTCAAAACCATGTAAAACTCGAAACTCACTGTCAACTTTCACACTTTCCCTAGAATTATAAACATTCCCCTAACCTCTTTCAATTTCTAAATCTTGACATCAACTTTGGAGAGAATAGAATCAAATAATAGGTAAAACATCAATCAACACAATAGCCTCGTGTTTGGTATAACTTAAATCTTAAAAAGGGGGTAATTATTTTTTTCTTCAAAAGCTCTTCCAAAAGATTTTGATTATAAGAAATGTTGACTTTTGAACACAATACAAGCTAATCTAAACACACAACATCAACAAATACCCAACCTGATACCAAACTTGAAATAGTGACATGAAAAAATAAAATCCACAACAGTTCCCCAAGGAAACAAAACATTAAATTCACTTAGTAAATCTAGCAATTAACACCCATTAATAGATAATCAGATGCATGTGGGTGCAACATAAATAAGAAAAGTCTTAGATCCAAACACGAAGAGAAGTTCAATACTGAAAGCAATCATAACTGGATGCCTAATTGAAATAGATTTATTGAGCAAGAGCAAATTAGGATATATCACATGGGTTTTCTCATTCAAGCAATATTCAATGAAACATCTCTAATGGTTTTCATCAATCCCAGAATGTCGCTTTGCAACATTTTTCTCCATGCTCAAAGTGCTATTATAGAATTCATGAAACAACCTATACCTAGTATCTTTCCATACTTTCTCAATACGTTTCATGATATTACCCTTGAGTTGATTATCCACTACATGAAATTTCTTCTGCATACGCAATCAAAGACAATAGTATCAAAGTCACAAAGAGATTACAAGAATAAATTTGTTTACTTGTGTAGTCTCCTTATATGATTTAGGAACCTTACACCAAGAGATATAGCAAATGGGGAATTTATTGAAATCACTTCCCAAAACTCCTAAGAAGCCACCCAAAAGGCCACCTACATTGCGTATAGCTTGCCCAAACTCATTGCATGGAACTATAATCTTTTTGTAATATCCCGAATATATATGTCTTTAAGAAGGTCAAATGTAAGCTATAGAAGTGTTGGATAAAGTTAACTTAAACAAATAATGCATCCCAAATACAAATTTATTGGTATGTGATTTATTATTATTGTTATTACCACCATTAGTTTAATTATTATTATTGTTGTTATTATTGTTATTGGTATTGTTGTTATTATTGTTATTGGTATTATTATTATTATTATATTATTATTATTATTATAAAACCAACAAGTTGCAAGTCTGTTGGTCATCACCAGTGGTAGTTTTAGTTTATATTAAAATATCTCGGATGGAAAGTCATGTACCCATCCAAACCAAAAATTAAAAACTCAATTTGTTGAAACGTAATGCTTCCACACTACGGGCGCATGCTGGACGCGAAACAATGCCGAGTGGATTTTTTTATACTCCTAATATATATTTGGCACATTATCATACTCCAAAATATTTTTCATAAGAACCTAGTCGTCCAGTGATTTTTTTCCTAGAGAGAAAAAGAATTTCTCTCAACCTTCTCTGATTAATCTCTTCTAGTAAATGCTCTAATCCATATTCTTATATGGAATATGTTTTTGGCTAATCTTTAGGCTATTGTGGTATAGTTTTATCTTCTCAATCAATTCCTAATCATTCCTGATTCTTGTCTATAATTCTATGGCAGTTGAAAATGTCATTCCCATTCCCAGTATCATCATGTAAGCAATGGTCAGGCACTCTCGACCACAAATGGTGAATGGATAGTTGCTCGTGGCTATATTTTAGCTATTTAAAGTATTTTATAAATTGATTATTATAACCTTTATTATGAAGAATCATATTTCGCAAAACATATGGGACCATTATTTGTTACATGATTGTCAAAAGGTGTCACTAGTTTAAGTTATATTATATTTCATATATATATATATATATATGATTTTATATGGCATGATATGAATCTTATCATCAAAAAATAGGTTGACAGTTATCATGATTTTAATGTTAAAAGTATTAATTAATTATCAAATATAAATAGCAAATAAGACATTATACAATAATTTATATGAATATTAGAAAATATTGTTATTATATATTTAGCACATTATGACCTAGTTAGTTATCATAAAACGGTTAAGAAGATAAAACAGTTCATAACTATTTCATGGTTACCATATGAATAACAATTAGAATGGCAAAACCAGATATGATGTTGTGTAAATTTTAATTATACATATATAGCCCAACCTAAAATTAGAACTTAGTTAAACGACTAGTATAGTGCCTAATTAAAATATGAAATAGTAATGTTTAGCATGATAAGATTTAGCCAGTTGATGAAGAGTAGTTAATAGCTAAGTTATACAAACAGATTAATGAGTAAATATCTCATATAGTCCCTCAAAAACTGAAATTAAACCTGTGGTCCCTTAAGATTTTAATAATAGGACATATTAATCCCTCTGAATATATGTAATTCTTTAAACACTAATAGAATTGCACATGAACCTACTAATATAATGTTAAGTGGATATGTCATTTAAAGTCGAATAAAGTTTAAAATGACTCATTTTAGTAGTTGAAATTTACAAAATGAGTAATTTATGTCTCTATTATAAGTCATAAAGTAATTCATTTTGTGCAATTTTAGACACTAAAATCAGTGTAATATGTTCCGAACTAGCTTCATTTAGCTTGCTGATAACATTTCAATGACACGTCATCATTATACTGTCCTACAAGTGTAAGTCCACTAACGTAAAACTAATAGAGGAACTAATGTATCCATCATTTTCAATCTTAAGGGACTACAAGATTAATTTCTTTTCTTGAAGGATGAAATAGTCCGACATAAAAATCTTGAGGGACCAAATAGGCACTCTAGATTAATATATACTTACTATTTATTATATGAATAACTACCAGGATAATAAGAATGCCTAAGTAATAGTTAAAATTTTATTTAATAATCATTCATGACATAACTCAGTCAATTAATAAAGATTAACTAATAATTTTTATAGCCTCTATGACTAAATTATGAATTAATTATTAAAGTATAGGAGTGTTCTTCAATTTTATGGATATTATTTAACTATTATCAGTTTCTAAGATTAATTTAATTATATAGTATGAGAGAACCTAATATTTTTTGGCAATAAATAAATAGGTGAATGATAATTAATACGTAAAGAATAACTAAAGGTTCAGAATTAAATTGTCATTATTATTATTAGTACTGCTATTATTATTGCAAGTGGATTAGTAGACAGTAATGGCACAAACAATTTTTACGACATAATGCTTAATAGCTAAATTGTTATTTCATTAGTAGCAAGCAAAATATACGAAATAAGTTGTAGTATTTGAATTTATTATTGATTCAGTTAGTTCTGTATGTTGAGATCGGTATAGTAGAATTATAACATGTTTTGGAAAAGTCATTAATATTGGTACATCTGGCTGCCAATGAGGCGATGTACCAAGCGGTCATGGAGATAGTCTTATGAGATGTTAACCTTAGTTTGCCTAGCTGCCCAAGGAGGCGATATACCAAGCGGCCATAGAGGCAATCCTATATGACTTTAACCTTGGCATACCTAGCTGCCATGGAGGTGGTATTTTAAGCGACCATAAAGGTAAGCTTTTCAAAGACTAGAGAAGTTTGAAACCAAGTGAGGTGCCCAAAGAGAATAGAGTTATTTACAAACAGCTATTATCGTTCTTATGTGTGTGTGTGTGTATATATATATATATATATATATATATATATATATATATATATATATTCATCATGTTTAGAGTACTGTTATTTATGATTTAGATATATCACGGGATATGGTCTTTAAGAAGACAAAATGCATAAGTAAATGTTTATGATGCAAGTGAATACTTATAGAATGTGCATTCAGTTTTAAGTTAATTCCTTTTAGTTGGATTGTATTTAGTTAAGACAGAGATCAAGTTGAATGTTTATAAATTTTATTATTATATAATTATTTGCATTTCCATGTTGTATGTATTATTATGTAGTTCCTTGTTGTCCCATCAGAGCTGTGGGTACCCCTCCTTTTTCCTCTCCTTACAGTTATAGTTGCAGATTAAGTTATCATTCAGAACCAGTCTCAGTAGCTTTGCAGCTGTTTTAGTGGTGATCTTCAATTGTAGTGAAGTTTAAATCAGAATCATGGTAGCATAGAGTGCTCCAGTAGTGTGCAAGCAAAGTCCTCGGACATCGTTTAGGATGCATGATTATTTTAAGATTATGTTATTTTGTCATAATGATACGATATGTAATTTCATCTAGGAATATGATTTAAGATTGTTTATTTTAGTTATGGATTTTAGAACAATTTGGAAGAAATAAATATTCAATGTATTTTATTAATTATTTATTTTTACGATTCATTATGAGCATTAAGTTAGTAATTTACTATGCATAATTGCATGAAATTCATTACAGAAGGCTTACATAAGGGATAATATCCCTTATGTGCTGGTCACAATTTTTGAATCGTAACAAAGTGGTATCAGAGTATTAGGTTTCCTTGCTCTATATTGGAGCTAGTGTCCACAAGTAATATGACAACTGCGTGAATGGAAGCGCGCCCATTCACATGGAACGTAATATTATTTGAGGCCTTTAGGAGTATCATCATGTCTAGGTTCAATAGAGAGTTAGTTTCTTCTTTGGCAATCTTGTCCTAATTCCAAGTTATTATTCTCAAGTGAAACTATGTCATATGCAACGATGCATGTTTGATTCCTAAGATATGTTAGGTTAAATTTGGGGACCATTTTTTTTTAAAGAGGGCAGAATGTAATATCCCGAATATAGATGTCCTTAGGAAGGTCGAATCTAAGCTATAAATGTGTTGGATAAAGTTAACTTAAACAAATAATATATCCCAAATACAAATTTATTGGTATGTGAATTATTATTATTATTATTGTTACCACCACTAGTATTTTTTTATTATCATTACTAGTATTATTATTACTGTTGTTGTTATTATTATTATTATTATCGAGTTTAATTTTGATACATAACAATGTAAAATAGTTTTACACGGTCATTCAATCACATCTCTTCATTTGTATGACTTTTTAAGGAGTGGAGCTTGAAAGTAATCATATTTGCTGATGTTTTATTACATGATTAGATGAATGCTTAAAACTTCTTTATACTTTTAGTGTATTCTAATTAAATCCTATATTATTATTATTATTATTATTATACACACACACACACACACTAAAACTGAAACTAACACTAGTAATGACTAATGTAACTTGCAACATGTTGGTTTTACAACATGTTGGTTTTATATATATAGTCTCGCACCCTTCCAAACCAAAAGTTAAAAACTCAATTTGTTGAAATGCGGTGCATCCACGCTACTGGGACACGCTGGACGCGGAACAGTGCTGAATGGGATTTTTTTATACTCCTAGTGTATATTTGGCATGCCGTCATACTCCTAAATATTTTTCCTAAGAACACTACTCGCCCAAAGATTTTTAGGCAATGGTCAGGCACTCCCGGCAACAAATGGTGAGTAGGTAATTGCTCATGGCTATATTTTATCAATTAATAGTATTTTATAAATTGATTATTATCACCTTTATCATGAAAATCATATTTTGGAAAACTCATGGGATCATTGTTTGTTGCATGATTGTCAAAAGGTGTCACCGGTTCAAGTTATATTATATTATATATATATATATATATATATATATATATATATGATTTTATATGGCATGATATGAATCTTATCATCAGAAAATAGGTTGACAGTTATCATGATTTCAATGTTAAAAGTATCAATTAATTATCATATATGAACAGAAGACAGACACTATACAACAATTTATATGAATATTAGAAAATATTATTATTATTATTATCATCATCATCATCATCATCATCATCATCTATTTAGCGCAATATAACCTAGTTATTTATCACAAAATGGTTAAGAAGAAAAAACAGTTTGCAACTATTTGATAGTTACCGTATGAATAACAATTAGAATGGCCAGTTGATAGAGAGTAGTTAATAGCTAAGTTATGCAAATAGATTAATGAGTAAATATCTCATGTAGTCCTTCAAAAACTGAAATTAAACCAGCGGCCCCTCAAGATTTTAATAATAGGATACATTAGACCTTCTGTATGTATGTAATTCTTTAAACACTAATAGAATTACACATTAACCTCCTAACATGATGTTAAGTAATGTATATGTCATTTAAAGTCAAATAAAGTTTAAAATGACTCATTTTGGTGGTTGAAATCCACAAAATGAGTCATTGATGTCTCTATTATAAGTCATAAAGTGATTCATTTTATGTAAATTTAGACACCAAAATGAGTGTAATATGTTTCAAAATAGCTTCATTTAGCTTGTCTATAATGTTTTAATGACATGTCATCATTATATTGTGCCATAAGTGTAAGTTCACTAATGTAAAACTAATAGAGGGATTACTATGTCCATCATTTCCAATCTTAAAGGACCACAAGATTAATTTCTTTTTTTGAAGGACTAAATAATCTAACTTAAAAATCTTAAGAGACCAAATAGAGTGTTCACGTTAGATTAATATATACTTATTATTTATTATATGCATAACTACTAGGATAATAAGAATGTCTAAGTAATAGTTAAAATTTTATTTAATAATCATTCATAACATAACTTAGTCAATTAACAAAGATGAATTAATAGTTTTTGTAGCCTCTATGACTAAATTATGAATTAATTATTAAAGTATAAGAAATGTTATTCAATTTTATGGATATTATTTAACTATTATCAGTTTCTAATATTAATTTAATCATATAGTATGAGAGAACCTAATATTTTTTTTGCAATAAATAAATAGGTGAATGATTATTAATAGGTAAAGAATAACTAAAGGTTCATAGTTAAATTGTCATTCTTGTAATTAGTATTGCTGTTATCGTTGCAAGTGGATTAGTAGACAGTACGGAACAAATAGTTTTTATAATGTAATACTTAACAACTAAATTGTTATTTCATTAGTTGCAAGCAAAATATAAGAAATGAGTTGCAGTATTTGAATGTATTGTTAATTCAATTAGTTCTATATGTTGAGATCAGTATAGTGGAATTACAGCATGTTTTGGAAAAGTTGTTAACCTTGATGCACCTAGCCACCAAGGAGGTGGTGTACTAAGCAACCATGAACAGTCTTATAAGATGTTAACCTTGGTATACCTAGCTACCAAGGAAACGATATATCAAGCGGCTATGGAGGCAATCTTATAAGACTTTAGCCTTGGCATACTTGGCTGCCATGGAGGTGGTATGTCAAGCGGCCATGGAGGCAGGTTTTTGAAAGACCAGAGAAGTTCAGGACCTAGTGAAGTGCCTAAAGAGAACATAGTTATTTACAAACAGCTATTATTAATTTTATGTGTCTATATATATATATATATTCATCATGTTTAGAGTACTGCTATTTATGATTCAGATATATCACAGGATATCATCCTTAAAAGGACAAACATATAAGTAAATGTTTATGATGCAAGTGAATACTTATAAAATGTGCATTCAGTTTTAAGTTAAATCCCTTTAAGTTGGATTTTATTTAGTTAAGACAGAGATCGAGTTGAATGTCTATAAATTTTATTATTATATAATTCTTTGCATGTCCATTGTGTATGTATTATTATGTAGTTCCTTACTATCCCATATGAACTGTAGGTGGCTATTTGTTCACTGAGTTTTGATGAACCCACTCCTCCTTTTCCTCCCTTTACAGTTACATTTGCAAATTCAGTTATCATTCAAACCCAGCCTCACTAGTTTTGTAGCTGTTCTAGTGGTAATCTTCAACCATAATGAAGTTTAAATTAGGATCATATTAGAATAGAGTGCTCTGGTAGTGTGTAGGCAGAGTTCTTGGACATCATTTAGGATGCATGATTATTTTAAAGTTATGTTATTTTTTCATAATGATATGATATGTAATTTCTTATAGGAACATGATTTAAGATTGTCTATTTTAATTATAGATTTTGGAACGATTTGGAAGAATTAAAAATTTTATGTATTTTATTAATAAAGTTTTCAAAAAGTCTTAAGGAATTTGTTTATTTAATTAATTATTTATTTTTATGATTTATTATGAGCATTAATTTAGTAATTTATTATGCATGATTGTGTGAAATTCATTCCGAAAGGCTTTCATAAGGGATAATACTACTTATGTGTCAGTCACGATTTTTGGATAGTGACAAAATGGTATCATAATATTAGGTTTCCCCTGCACTATATTGGAGCAAGTGTCCACAAGAAATATGACGACCATGTGAACAGAAGCGTGCCTATTTGCATGGAACATGATATTATTTGAGGTCTTTAGGAGTGTTAGTCATGCTTAGGTTTAATAGAGCATCAGTGTCTTCTTTGGCAATCTTGTCCTAATTCCAAGTTATTATTCTTAGGCGAAACTGTGGCATATGCAACTATGCATGTTTGATTCCTAAGATATGTTAGGTTAAATTTGGGGACCACATTTTCTTTAAGAGGGTAAAATATAATATCCTGAATATAGATGTCTTTAGGAAGGTCAAATCTAAGCTATATAAGTGTTGGATAAAGTTAACTTAAACAAATAATATATTCCAAATACAAATTTATCGGTATGTGAATTATTATTATTGTTATTACCACCACTAGTTTTTTTTTATTATTATTATAAAACCAATATGTTGCAAGTCACGCTGGTCATCGCCAATTTTAATTTTAGTTTTAATATATATATATATATATATATATATATATATATATATAACATCTCAGATGGAAAGTCAAGCACCCTTCCAAACCAAAAGTGAAAAACTCAATTTGTTGAAACGCGGTGCTTCCATGCCACAGGTGCACGTTGGATGCGGAGCAGTGCTGAGTAGGATATTTTTTATACTCTTGGTATATATTTGGTACATCATCATACTCTTAAATATTTTTCCTAAGAACCCTAGTCATCCAAGGATTTTTCCTTAGAGAAAAAAAGAATTTCTCTCAACCTTTTCCAATTAATCTTTTCCGGTAAGTGCTCTTATCCATATTCTTATATGGATTATGTGTTTGGCCAATCTTTAGGCTATTGCGGTATAGTTTTATCTTTTCATTCAATTTCTAATCATTCCTGATTCTTGTCTATAATTCCATGATAGTTGAGAATGTCATTCCTATATTAATTTAGTAATTTGTTGTGCACGATTGCATAAAATTCATTCTAGAAGCCTTTTATTAGGGATAATACTCTATATGTATTGGTCATGATTTTTGGGTGATGACACCTACTATCAGGAATTGACCAAACATCTTACACCATGTATCATGTTTCTTTAGTTATGTTATCCAACTCATCCAAAACAAATATAACCTTTAACATGCCAACTTTACATAATATATAGGAAAAAAACAACATAACTAACAATTTTACAAATTCATGCATAGAAGGTTTCAAATTTAAGGCTCCAAAAACTTTAACCCATCAAACAAAATTGATCATAGTAAAAGTTAGATTTTTAAAAAATAATGGAAGAAATATTTTACTAAAACATTAACAACCCAATAAATTTTTTTCCTATTACCGCTAGAAGTAGTGTCAGCAGATGCAGAAAAAAGATTGTCTACACATATATTCTTCAAATGAGTCAGCATCTTAATCCTCTATATCATCCTCTGGATCAGCCTCTTGATCATGTAAATAGTGGGTTCGAATGGAACTAGATGTCTTATGAGCAGATGGCATTGAACTAGCTCCAATCTAAGTTGGTGCACTCAGTTGAGCTTTGCTATCAATTTGTGGCCTTGAATGAATGCCCACCTTAGAAGCTAGGAATGGACGAACATCACTATGAGTTGGTGGAACTAAATGAGCTCCATTGTAAGCTCGTTCTTGAGATAGAACAAAACAGACCCTAGCATGAGCTTGTGGCATAGTTGCAGTTGATTTCTCTGTAATCAATGGTGCAACTTTCAAGTGTTTATTTCTAGGCATGGCTGCAATTTTGGGAAAAAAAAATAACAATGTTTGGAAATGACAAATATCAAGGGCTAGATGAAATGACATTCTTAAGAGGGCTACTTAGAATATGAACAACAAGGAACTATATGGAAGAAGAAACAAAACCATCTATATCCACCAAGAAAACCTAAAAATTTCAATCCCAATGAAGTTATTTAAATGGGACAAAGGTATCATAACATCCATCATGAGAACCCTTCTTTCATGAACATTAAGAAAATTCAAAAAAGAACAAAACTTATAAAGTGCAATATTAGTGATGATACTATAAAAGGCCATTCAGTTTTGCAGTACCTAGACAGCAAAATATAAATTCATGCTACATACAACAGTAAAGTGATGGAGATGGAATGGAGATTAGTAGTTAGGACTTGGAATAGAGACAGAGAAACATAATAGCCAAATATGCTTTAACTTCTATTCTGTTCTATAATTTCTGCTCCTTCATTACTCATATACTTTGTCAATCATATCTCAAAAGCATACAGAAACAAAATAGCCAATCATATCTAAAAAGCAAAATAAAAACATAGAAACACAACTAATAAAAACTAAACAGAGTCTTCAGCTCCATCATTATTGTAGAGAACAACATCATTTGCAGATCCATCTTCTATATTATCATCCATTGCCAATGGCAAATCTCCACTGCCATCATGAAACCACCTATCCAAGTTCAATTGCAGAGAAAGAACAAGATCATAAATTGGCTCTTCTTTTTTGTCTTCTCCTATGTCGTACAAGTCTCTTGGTTGTAGATGTTTTATAATACTCCATCCTATTTCAATCTCATCATCCACATAAAAGACAAGTTAAGCGCCAAATACAAATATATACGGCTCATCATTTTCTTGATCTTCAACATGTATCGTATCAAACGAGAAAAATTAACACTAGTAAAACCCGACTCATTTCTTTTTATACCTCTATTAGAAGTGGTGTTATCCCACTGAAATTTGAACAATGTAATAATGAATTGACCATTATAGTTCAATTCAATTATGTCCCCAAATTTCCATAATAAGGAACACCTCTGACTACAACATTGTTATCACGATTGCTTGTGTAGCTCCTAGTATCAAACATAACAAATACTCCACTATCTTGACTTTTCACCCCATGCTCTCGACAAAGAGTTCTAAATTTAAATTCATTCACATTGTAAGCACTAAATCATTTGTCTCGATCAAGTCGTCTAAGTGCAAGCCACCGTAATTCATTTGAATGTTTAGCACCTTCATTGGAGATCTAGCAGAAAAGAATTACCACACTTAGTTTTTACTATTAGTTAAACCTCTAAAATTAAACAAAAAATGACAGCATAACTTCTATTCACATGCTTATGAAACCAACTAGGAAATTCCTTATGTACAACTTTATCTATCTCTAACTATAACCGTGTTTGATGCCTTAACATCCTCTTTTGTATTGTCTCAAATTCCCTAGAAGTAAGAATAAATTAATGTAAAATACTAAGACCATTGAATTGCAATAAGGTTTGTGTAAAACCTCATGTATTACTTACTCAAGAAAAGGGTCTATTGCTACACAGTTGACCAATACATGACAATGTGCTTGCAATTTCTCTATTGATGTTAATAAAAAATATGAGAAATCCCCAAATAATATGCCAACTTTAGGGAACATAGTTGCTTTCATGGTGTTCAACATCATCGGGTTGATCATTAACACGCCTTGGTCAATTGATTATTGTCTTTGTGTTATCCAAATGTCTTGAACAAAAAGTGAGAATTTCTTCAGCCAAGTAAGGCTGAACAATAGAGCCTTCTGGTTGTACCTTATTACACATATAAGACTTCAAACGACCTAAGTACCTTCACATTAAAAGGTTTATGGATTCATCTCAAACAATCGAGTTGTTTAAAGAAAGTGAACAAAAGAAATTTGCCATATTGAGCTAACCTTTTTATTGGATACATCCATCAATAATGCATCGGGCCACCCTCTTTTATTTGATCGACACTATAACTGTGAAAAATGACTGAGGGAAAATCATTTCCATATGATGAAGAATGTGACTAATTTGATCTTGGAAGGTAATAAGATCAATGGGGTTCAACACTTTACTGCATATTTGTCGAAAGAACAAACAAAGGTCAGTTAAAATCGTAAACACTATGCCAAGCATTGCATTCCTCAAAGCAACCGGTAACAATTGTTCCATTAGAATATGATAGTCATGAATTTTCAACCTAAACAACTTATGTTGCTTCAAATCAATATACCGTGAAGTGTTGCTTAAGTAACCATATGGAACAACAAAATTATTCAAGGTCTTAAGAAATATATCCTTTTGTGCATTTGACATAGTAAAAGCAACATAAGTATATTTTCCATTCTCATTTGGCCAAAGTTCAGACCTAATGACTGTAGATTGTAGGTCTTTTCGGGCATTAAGGTGATCTTTTGTCTTTCCCCTTTCATTGAGCAAAGTGTACAGTACATTGTCATACACGTTTTTCTCAATGTGCATTACATCAAGATTGTGGCGCAATATATGAAACTCCCAATATGAAAGTTCAAAGAATATACTCTTTTTTTCTCTAATGTGACTCATCTTCATTGGCATTTCGTTGCCCACATCATCTTTTCCTTTTAACCTCCAGTGTTTTTCCAAATAAAACTTGGATATTCTTAACCGGCCTAAAAATATCTGAGCCTAATAATTTTACTGGTGGAATTTTTTGTCAACTTTACCATCAAATCGAACCTTATCCAATCTAAAGCTGTGACCAGTATGTAAGAAATGACGATGACCCATAAAACACCATTTCCTACTATGATGAAGTCGGCAAGGTTAAGTATCAATATTACACGTAGGACAAGCTAGCTTACCATATGTAGTAAAGTCTACGTTGATGTTGTACACATTTTAAAATTTAATTTGATGAAGCATCAAATGTTTTAACACCATCCCATAGCTTTTTTAGCTTGTCAACTAAGGGAAGCAAGTAAATATCTTTGTCATTCTCTAGTGTAACACCCCGATTTTGCTGTCTGAGGGAAATGACCAAAATGCCCCTGAGGTCATTTCCTGACCCGAATTCGAGGGTAACCAACTCGGTCGTCCTCGAAGGGTCAACTCAATGTTTGAAGGGGATTGAATGGCCTTTGAATGCTTCCGGAAGCGGAAATCTCGTTTTCATGAGTTTAGAATCAAAATGACCAAAATACCCTATAGCGTTTACGGGTAAAGCCTCGCTTGAGCCCGAAATTTTCCCCAGAGGTTTAAAAACATGTTTTCATGTGTCTAGAGGTCTCTGTTCAAGTCCCGGTAGTCCCGGGCAATTTTAGTGCAAAATTACGATTTTGCCCCTAGAATAGTGTTTTTGAGCTTAATGACGTAATTAAGCAAACCTAAGCAATATTAGGCTCTAAACGAAGATTAATTAATTTTCCTAATTAATCTAGAGTCAAAATAATTTATTAAAGTTAATTAGAACCTAAAATTGCTTAGATTAAACTTAAATCCCTTTTTAGAACTCAAGATTCCTAGTTTTGGAATCTTGAATAGTGTTTTCTCTATCCAATTCCTTAAATCAAGGAAGTGTGTCTAGAGTTGTTTAGACTCTAAATTGAGGATCTAACTCACTAATGGTGCAAGACCACTCCTTAATTATGTCTAGACCACCCTAATTATCCATTTTCCTTACCTAAACACTTTCTTACAAATTTCTAATCTTAAGCATAATCAAAGATACACCTAAACACAACTCTAAATCATAATTAAATTGCAAAGCAAGCCTCCCGTTGGCTGTAACATGGCCGAAAAGCCATGGTCTCTTTGGCCACATGATTGAATTGTTTTCTCACTCCTTGAAGCCATGCTTGAGCCATACCTCACCATGCTTTGAATCATACCTCACCATGCCTCAAGACCACATTATCTCACCTCATGGAACTCATGGATGCCCTCCAATTCTGCACACAATGGCCGAAACTCATCAGCCCATTCACACCCTTCATTTGCTTCATTTATCTATAAATAGAATGCCTTGAGGAGCTTGCACCACTTTTAGATCATTTGCTAAGTTTAGGAACACTCAAAGTTTTTCTTTTCTCTCAAAGTTCTAGTGTTCTTCAAGTTCTTCAAAGTTCTTCATCTTCTTCATCTTCTTCTTCCATCTTCAAGTTCACCATATCAAGTAGGGATTTCCTTTCATGTATTCTTTTCTTTAAAGTTCTTGTTTCAAGCTTGATGTTCATAGTTTCTCTTGTTTCTTTTTAGAACTTCTCTTCCACTCCTTTTTCCTTTTCATTTTCGGCCACAGGCCTTGGAGAACAAAGGAATGAGAGCTTGATGATGAGAGTTTCATGATGATGTTCATCACTTGAAACAACCTCTAGAGCTCGATCTTTGTTCTTGAGTAAAATACTTCTAGTTCTTCCTTTCTTTAACTTTTGGAATCTTTAACTTTGATGATGTTTTAAAATGGTTCTAAGGACTCAATGATGAAGTCTCATGATGTTGGTGTTAATATATCATCAAGATCATGGACTCTAGAGTTTCAAAATGTTCTTTTTGTTCTTTGAAATTTCGGCCATTTCCTTTTCTTTTACATGCAAAATGTTTTGATTTTCTAAAGATGTTATGTTGAGTTCTAAGGACTCTAGACTTTACTTTATCTTGGTTTGATGAGTTTGGGTTGAGGTTTAAGTTCCTTTAAAGTCTTGCTAAGAGCTCTAGAGAGATAAAATAAACTTGCATAATTTATCTTATGCTTGCACTCATATTTACATTCTTGTTATGCACCTTTACTTTCAAGCTATCATCTAAGAACATAAAGATTAAAATGGAACTTGCATCATCACTTAATATAATTCTTAAAGTCTTTCTATTTCGGCTTTAAAGTCGATTGTTGTTGGGCCTAGAGCACTAAAATAAATAATTGAACTTGCATCATCACCTAATTAATTTCTCGAATGCCTATCTATTTCGGCCTTAAAGTCGATTGTTGTTGGGCCTAGAGCACTAAAATAAAGAATTGAACCTTGCATATTTACTTTCAAGCTTGCACGTTTAAGTTTATGGCTCGCATATTTACTTTCAAGCTTGCACATTTAAGATTATACCTTGCATATTTAATTTAAGTCATCACTTTATTTTGTAAGCAAGATTAAAAATGAAAAGCATGAGCATGTTTATTTCATGTCATAACTTAAGAACCTAGAGCTCAAAGACTTGCCCATTTCATTTCAAGTTAAAGTTTAATGTGAATGCATTCCTTGAATGTATGTTTTCGGCCAAGTAGTGATGATGGACTTGTAATAAGTTTTCATCTAGCTACAAGGACCAATAGTCTATGTTCTAAGTTTTTCTTAAAGCTTTACAGATCTTTTCAAGGTTATGTTATCATGAGATATGACTTTATTCCCCCTTAGAAGGTGAAATCTATTCTGGTCACTGACCTAAGGCTTCTCTTAGCCTCTTGATGAACTAAAATGATTTGCAAAGAGTTTTAAAAGTTCTAAATCGATTCCATGAGAAACCAGTTAACCTATGTACCTAGAAATGTCAATTTAAATCCTTTACTAAAGCTAAATGTTTTCAGTTCTGATATGATGAGTGTGATGCTGTATGATGATGTTTTGATGTGTTAGAATGTGTGAAAATATCATATGATGATGTAGAAATGATTCTATGCATAATAGGTAAGAAACTAGCTAACTAGAAATACCGTAAAGCTAGAATTTAACATACTTTTGACCCATTTGTTTATGGAACTTATCCAAACTATTTTAATGGAAGCATAATCAGATTAGGATTGTTTAGACATGAAAAACTTGGTAACATTTGGATTAGAATCGAATTCTAGCACCTATAGGGAAACTAGTAACTAGAAAACCATAAAAGTGCAAGTTTAGAACTCTTAGAACATTTATTTTTCTGGATTCTGTCCAGCAACGTTACAACATGATAAATGTGATTTATAATTAGTCCTTAAGCATAGGAATGTCTCATAATTGATTTAGATTTAATTTATAGCGCCTTAGGCGAAGACGGAACTGAGAAATGGTCTAAAACGTAAGTTCTAGAACCCCGTAATCACAAGTTAGGAATTCTGCCCTATGCCATTGATATGAACTGTCGCGTCCACTATCAAAATAGTCTAAATCCCCTTATTTGTAGTATAAGCAGACTCAGGTCATTCTTCCTTGGGACACATCAGTTATGTTATCGATCTGTAAATACTAATAACACTAAAAGGCGGGGGGGGTTTTTGTGAATTTTAGAACAAAATAGAGTGAAATGAAAGGATTACAGAAATAGAAATAGAAATAGAAACAGAAACTCACTTGATCAAAGAATCAATCCCAGATATCATGATCATTTGGCAGAATTCATCACAGTTCATAAGAGTTAAATTTGTATGCTACTGTGTTAATCCGAATCAACTATATAATCATATAGTTTTCACCCAACAATCCTTAAATCACAATCGCAATTCAAATGAATGTCAAATTAAATGCGATTGAATTAATCTGAACAACCGATCGGTAATTCAACCTTTACTTCAATTTCAATAACGAATTCAGTTCTATATCTAATCAGATATAATTCAAACATGATCATGTCCAAATCCATAATCGAAATTCATAAAAGGAAAGCATACATACAAAGATAAGATTTACACAGAACTCAGAATTCAAACCGATTATCTATGATGTCAGGGATTGAAAGGAGTTTAGCCTTCCATGGACATCTCCATTGGCAAGCTCTCTGTATGAACACTTTGAGTTTGAAAGGAAAACGAAAATACAAGTTTACGGTTCTTTGTTGTTTATTCATATCGAATTACAAAGGAAAGCTGAAATTTATAGGCAATACAATGGGCCTACCCGAATTTCCTCTTATCACTAACCTTATCTTATCCAGATTTTCGAAATCTAATCTAGATAAGATAATCCTCTCTGGATAAGCTTTCCAGAGACATATTATATGCCTCAATTGGACCAGAAATGAGTGAGATATGCCCAATTATGTGAGGAAAGGTCTTGGACCCGCCTAAGCATTTGCTCCGGAACTTGGAAGCCCAATTAAGCCTTGAAACGGACCGAATTTGATGAAGCCTGTGAAACCCAAAATTATGCATCTCGGTCTCAGCTTTCAGGAGCCACCAAGATCACCCAAATCCGATATTTCTAGAGCCCAAAATGATCTGTCCAATACAGAAAGGTCATAGTGAGTGTAAAATCCGGAATTAGCCAAATTTCAACAATTAAATCCAATGAGGCCCAATAATGCAAAACTCAATTAAATTGTCAGAATTAAACACATATAGAAGCAAATTAGGCCAAATATGAAACAATAATAGATGCCTAAAAATTCCTTTATCAGCCATTCAGATTTAAGTATGAACATGAGGATTATGAATGATGTTTAATTATGAGCCCTCAGGTGCATAAAATATGAGCGACGGATGTTAGAAAACCATACCTCATGATTAAGACCCGTAAGGGTCAAAGCATAAGCTACCGTAAGGATAAACGATTGAATGTTCCATGATGATGCATGTGGTATGTAAATGATGATGATGTTATTCATATGAGGAATTCATGAGGATACATGTTTATGTGGCATAAAGCAAATTTGGAAGGAATTCGACGTAATGACTTTGTGCCGCCAAATTCCCGACAAATTTGGGGACTTAAAGAGATTTTGAAAATTAAGGTACTAAGATGGGTTCTAGGATGACACCGGTTCGGCCGAGCACCTCCATAGAACTCATGTGACATCGGTACCAATTTATACTCTTAGGTGACATCGGTTCGGCCGAGCACCCCTAAGAGAATTGCCCCCTAACCCGTACTCAGATAGTCGGGATTTATGATTTATGATACGCTTATCGTTAAGTGGTAAGTAAGAACTAGTGACGACTAGTTAAGGTATGAGCTCATAACCTAGATATGTGACACGGTCGGGTGACACGTTCTGTGAGCACCCCCAGTTCGATTGTCTTTTAGGGTGGCCTATGAGGAAGAGAAGTTTCATGATTATGATTATGTCACTAAGTTTGTCCCATATGAATGTTTCTATTGCCACTTTATGCCACTAAGTATGATCATGCTTGATGTTATGTTTTATGTATGTGCATTAGGTAGTGCCATGCATACATTTTCTATTATGTTGCATTCATGACATTAAGATCATCCTAAAATGAATGGACCTTGGCTAAAGTATATTTTAAAGTTTAAAATGAACTTAATAGATGTTCAGTCATTTTGTATAATTAAACCCAAGGTTCCTGAGGACGTAGATGATGACACCTAGGTAGTAGGAGGCCCTACTGAGATTCTTTAGCAAGATTCTCACTCCCTCTATCGCTTTCTTTCCGTCACGTCTTCAGATGGCGACGTTCGTAGTGTTCGTGGACACCCCGACATGGGAGGTGCACTATGACCCGGCTCACGGGTCATACCATTTTGAGGGGCAGTGCACGGTGTGAGTTTTCATGTTCATAGGACGCCCATTCGCTCATCCCGTGCACACCCATCACTTCTCCCCGACTGCACCCTATGGCGACGACGAGCGGGTTTTTGAGCGTGCGCGTACGCATGATGAGAGAGTGCTCCGCATGCACACCGCCGCCTCAGCCATGCGAGACTATCCCGACATGCGTGCCGGACCTACTTCTCGGAGACCGACCCGTCCGAGGATCCGCCTACCCATCCGTATAGCGAGAGCTCTGGCCCCTCTCCACCATTGATGAAGGAGGCCAGTGAGGATACCGTGACTCAGCCATGACTTGCACAGCGACCGGAGATGCGGCCACACCGCGGGGGTCACTCTCGATCCCCGTTCCGCCTCTTTACGCCCGAGGAGCTCGCCTAGTTTCCCGGATACTTGCCTCGTTCGCAAGATGGACGTCAGTAGGAGGTGATGATCGACCGATGGAGTACCCGGTTAGAGCACACACCACTTAGATGGGGATAAACCTTCTTTTGTTTAGAGGTTATCCCATTAGATGCACTCGGGTAGGGGAGTAGATCATGTTTATGTTTATGTTGTATTTCCTTTCATGTATTTCCCTTGTACTAAATTAAGTCCCACACTTATAAGTGGGCAAGTTATATATATATGAGATGATATTCAGTGTTATTCATGTTGTGCCTTATGCTATGACGTTATGAGATGTATGTTTTGTTCGTTACATTATATATCGCATCACGCGGCTCTCACTTTGTTTTTCAAAAAAAAAATTTACCCGTATTCTCCGCTAAGTATTTCTAAGTAAAAATGAGAACTATGAAGTAGCAGACTAATGATTAACCTAAGTATGTTCTAGAGTATTGGATTAAAAATTAGGATGTTACATCTAGCATTTTCTTTCCCGGAATGATCATAAAGAGAATGAAGTTAGTTTGTTTCATGAATGTCAAAAGAGAGGTATTGTACGGAATGAGAATCACATGACAAATGCTATAATTAGTACTGATGTTTTCCAAAGGATTAAACCCATCACTAGCTAAGGCTAAGTGAACATTACATGCATCTAAAGAAAATTCAGAAAATTTAGAGTCAAATCTTTTCCATGCCTCAGTGTCTCTTAGATGCCTCAAGAAGTCATCCTTATTACTATCTACAGCATGCCATTTCATATAATCAAATGTCCTCAAGAAACTTTGTTGGCTGCTTTTTTTCTTTTTAATAATTTCAAGCTCATACTCAGTAGAAGAATTTTTCCATCTGGATGTGCCATATCACTTGAATTCATTCATGCTTTTATCAAGTCCCCAGTATAACATGCAATCATTTGGACATACATCTATCTTCTTATAATTATGACCAAGTTTTCTTATAGTCTTTTTGGCCTCGTATAATGAATTTAGGATCTTTACATTCTGAAAGGCATCATGCAACAACTTGATTATCATCAACAAGGCCTTGTTACTCATCCCACAAATGCACTTGATGTGATACAACTTTACTAAAAAAGCCAGCTTTGAGAATTTTTTGAGCATCCTTCATATAATTCATGTTCCCTATCTTTAAGAAAATCATAAAACTCTTTAGCTTTACCACTCTGACCCTCTTGTAAGTGCAACGCCTCATTTACTAGATTATGCATTATGGAATCTTCACTAGCATGTAGAGCTGAATACATGGGCTGTGATCTGCGGACCGACCCATTTAACTTGCAATCACCACAAAAATGAACCAGAAAATTTTTAGTCCACCAACCCATGGATTTTTTGATCCACATCGCTTAACTTGCGGGCTAAATGGGCCTGACCCGTAGGGTTTACGAACCAACTCGCTAGCTTGCATAAGTGAAGGAATACTTCTATTTACGATTTTTTTTATGTTCTTGATGGATTAATTTTGGTAAGTTGGTTTATTCTACTATTTTTGGTATTTATATTTGGTATTTATTTTGCTTATATTTGGTGTTTTATAGTTGGTAGTTGTTAATTTATATTCTTTAGTAGTTTTGTTATTGTTTATGATTAGATGAGTTATGCATATTTGATTGGCTTGTAACTTTGTATGTTGTTATTTTAAAAAAATTAACATTTTCAATTTTTGAAATTGAATGTTTAATTTTAATATTTGTAGTATTTAGTAATTAGTATTGTTATTTGTTTAAAATTTAACTTCGAAATTGGATTCTATAAAGAAAAGTGTGTATATATATTTTACGAGATAAAATATACTATATAAATATAAATATATATTATGGGGTGTAAAAAAGCTAAAAAAATATATGAAAGAAAAAAAATAAGGTTATTCGGGCTGATCCGCTGGCTTCTACAGGGGCAAAAATGTGAAGAGAAAAAAAGGGCTATGCTAACTAGTCCGCTAGTCTGTGGGCTTATGTGAGGCGAACGCAAACCACCCTAAAGCCTAGTCCATTCATAAAACGGACTGGTCCAGTTTGACCTGTTTAATTGTGGTCCATCGCAGTTTGGGCTAAACGGACTAGTCTGGTCTGCATACTCACCTCTACTAGCATGTGATCTAGGGAATATAAAAGCATCATGAATCATGTCATCCATGGATCTTCAAAAGATTTAGTATATTGCCCTTCATGCCAATAACTAGAAGTCTTTCCTTCGCCCCTCTCACTATGTAATAGCCAAACTGTATAACCTAGTGGAAAGAATCTTAACAACAAGTGATCATACACTTCTTCTCTAGTCTAGAATAGTCTAAATCCACAACGAGAACAAACACACTCTATCCTACTATCGGATGATGCATTAGCAAATTCAAAGTCCAAAAAATTCAATAATCCATCCATATATTCGGGAGTATCTCGCGGCTTCAAAATCCAACTTTTGTCCATATCTAATCCAATAGTATATAATTAAATTAAAGGCAGGCTAGACTGGGGGCTCAGAAAGAACATTAACTAAGGCATACAAGAACTTGAAAGTACATGAAAGACTATTCACAAACAACATAGAAGACATAATCAACCAAAAAGATCATTTTCTTCAAGTGCATGAAAGATAATTCACATTTTTGCTCCCTCTTTATTTGTTGCAAGGCTGGCAACAAATTTCTATTCATAGTTTCTCTCTCAATAGCAAACCTGTATTACATCCTTTGCTTATTTTCCTTATAAAACCTATCTTCATTGAATTTCATTTCTCCTTCTAAAGTGCCAAGGTTAAAGCAAAGAAGCCTATATACAGTTAACCAAATATATATTTACCTTATAAATGCAAGTACAATCTAAATCTAAGGACCCAAATTGAATTACCAAAACTGTTTGTATACACAAAAATGAGAATAATAATTTTCATATCCATGCAAACATAGGAATTCCTTGGTTTGGACAATGAAGAGTCTTTAAAAGCAAGGTCACCTAAATTTCTTTTTATCTAATCTAAGCATGATTCAAGTCTTAGCCTCCAAAGTTGCAAGTAATTCCTTTTGATAGCAATCCCCTGAATGCATATATGGTTTACCATTTTCTATGTTCAGTTGCAAAATCCAGATAACAACCTTTCTCATAAACTATTCAAAAGAATTTCACACTTAACCAAAAGAACTAACATAATTTCTTCTAATATAATTATTCTTCTAGGAATAATGAAACCAAAAGAAAAAGGATGAGTCCAAAAATTGTTAAAAGGCAACATCCAAAAGGGGTTGTATATGTTAAAAAAGAACTTGCATTGGAGAATGAAAATGAAAACTTGAGTTTAGAGCTTAAAGAGAGAATGACAGCAGTTGCAAAAGGAAATAAAAATGGTGGTTTGAGGTCCCTTTTATCCTTTGCTAGCTGTGTTAAAGGACACCTTAGTTGAAAAATAAATTTGTGTTCACCTTGTTGTCAATTATGTAACAAAGCAAAAAAGATGAAATAAAATAATGAAAATAAAAAAGAAGGATAGATAGTTAGTAGCATGAGAAAATGACACATCAATCAAAATATATGATATTCACATAAGTATAAAATTGATTTAGGGAACGAATTCTAATTGAGGAACTTTTAACAAAATGCAAACCAACCAGTGGCAAGGTCATTGGTCAATATAAGGAATCAAGAAATACCACATATTGAAAACAATGCAGCACCAAGCAATTAAGGCCCATTTGAATTCAGACGCTACAAAGACTAAATTTATTATCTTGTGGGAAAAAAACATTTATTACAGTCTTGAAAACAAAACATAGCAAAAATAATGACAATCTAACTAAATGTCCACCTTTCATTTACTAAGATTATTCATACTAGAATGGGCCCTTGATTATATTAATTATACCCCTTGGTTCCTTACAATATCAATACAATTAGTCTAAAGAAAAGATTAGGATAGAGGCATAGAGAGCTTTCGGAGGTTACTTCTAGGCCATTGGTCTTAGCTTTCACTGAAATCAATTTGGTTACTAACCATATGCTAATGATGGCATGGTCCACCTACACGAACAAATATAATTTCTCCAAATTATAATGGATAGCAAAAGCTAAGGATAAGTGGGTTCTATAAGCATAGGCGATTGGAATTCTTCTTATGCTGACAAGTAACAACACAGGTCAGTAACAACTTGCAATCTAACACTAAACAAACCCCTAAATTTAAATTACTCCATTTTCAAAATTCCTAAACTTAAATTCTTCATAGTTAAGCTATTGAAAATAATAAAAATAAAAAGCTATGAAGCACAATCTAGTGCTCACACCATTACCTGGTTTTCATGTAAGAGAGGTGACGAAACAAATCTGGTCTTCATGATTTCTGGAAATTCAAAGCAATGCTCAGCAAGTCTGAAACGAATATGAAAGTGAGCCATAATTCATGCCTTAATGAAACATTGCGAGAAGCGAGCATTTTTTTGTATTAAACAAAAATTTAGATCAAAGGAAATACTTGTCGAGTTAAGTACGATAGCATGACCTACCAATGGGATAATTGAAATCAAACTCACTCCATAACAAAGCATGAGCTAAAGTCACTTTGTCTATAATGTCTATGTATAAAAAACACCAGCATTATTCAACTAACCAAACAAAAATCAAAACTTGTTTCAAAAATTGAAAAACAAGATGAAAATGAGAAAAGATACAACATAGCAAAATAGTTCAGGCAATTGAACAAGCTAGGCAATGCAGAACAGTAAAGCCGAATAAACAATTGTAGCCACTGAAAGAAACAGTAATCCTAGTAATGCAATAGCGAAAGGATAGAAATCCAAATTGAAACGAACAAAAAAAATGAAAAATCTTCAAGTACATTTAAAAATGGCAAAATGGAACCAAGGTCGGGGACAATAATAATAATAATAATAAGATAAAATAGGACCTTGACAAGGTGACAAAGAGAAAGGATTAGGGGACTGCAGGGCGATGAGGGATCTCGGCAACTAGCGGCGGTAGTGAGAATGATAGGGGAAAGTGTAGTTGTTGGAGGAGGATGAGGGGGGATCGAGGGGGCACTTGTTGTTGTTGTTGTTGGGGTTGTGGGAGTGGAAATGTCTTGGTCGTGGTGGCTTTGATGGCTTCAATGAGAGGGGATCTGGGAAGCGTCTTGGTCGAAGTTGCAGACGAAGGAAGAGAGTCGCGATAAATTCACAGTTGTTGTTGAAGAAGTCGCGTAGTTGTCGGTTGGCTGGCGTCACTGTTGAGGAAGCACTGTTGAGAGTAGAGGCCAAGAGAGAGGGAACTTGAGAGTCTGAGAAACGGAAGATTAGTCTCTTTGATTAGGTTACTTTTCTAAGTTTTAATTTTTCACTTTTTTTTAATTCTTGGCGATTGGAGCATATTAAGAGCCACCAACAATTCTTAAACCGCCTCAATCCAAAAGTAACTACTGCTAAATAATTTGATTTGTGGCTGTCATTATAAATCACAGAGAAACACACAATAAAGCGACGGTTTAAGAAATCGCTGATAAATAACCACCTCTAAGCAGCACTTTTCTAGTAATGTTATGTTAACTATCCATATGACTAAAAATGAAGACAAATATTATGATAAAACTAAATAAAAATTTAAAAATAATGAGAGTGACAAATAGAGTGGTAGTAGCCACTTCCATATATTAAATTTTTTTTTAACTAACTAATTACATTATTAACTTTGTCTTGATCTGATGTGGGTGGGTACATGTGTCTGTCTAGTTTTCTTCAATAAAACAAAATTATGAACTAGATACGTAACTGTAACAGTGACCTGACTTGACTTTATTTGACGGCTGTGACAGTGACTCAGTGACCTTGTTGCGGGTGCATTATTGGTGCGTGGTGGAAAACAGCGTACGTTACCAACGGTCCAAATTTCTCTTTCCAGCAACTTTGTTAGTATTTGAAAAATACGATCAAATTGTCAAAAGCTGGGGCAACATAATTGGTGAGATGCATTTTTGCGAACCATCACCATGACTATTGATTGATCGAAAAGTTCCTCCATTTGAGCTGAGCAAACATAAACCATTGGTCAATTGCCTAGTCACGGAGAATACAATAAAAGCAAAACGTACTAAGTTCGTTCAAACAATGTCGGTATCAGTGTCACTAATATTTAGTATCTTACTTTTAAGATTTGAGTCACCTAAAGAACCGATTTCACTTTAGAAAATGATGTAGTAAGATTTTATTTTTAAATTAAGTAATTGTTATATCATTGTATAATTTTTTTATTCATATAATTTTTTGCATATCTCATAGTTGGATTAAATGTGTAAGTCATATAGATTATGTTTGTAAAATTTTAAATTGAACTAAAATAATTTGGTATAATTTTTATATGTATCAAAAGCAATGTAATATATATATATATATATATATGTTTACCACAAACAAGATAAAAGCAACACAAATGTATTCTTGTTGATGCTTAATTTTTATAAAATTTGACACAAATAATTCTTATGATAAATAATTATAATTAAACAGTTGGATTGATAAAAGTATTTTATATAAAGTTATTCAATGTTATAAACTATACTAAAAATTGCATTGGTATAACTTTATCATAACAATAATAATAATAATTTACTCTGCTTTTCATCTGGTGCTCATTTTAATATATAATTATCATACTTACAAATAAAAATTTTCTCTGCTTATAATTATTCAATGATAATGTGATTTACAAATTCATTCTAACAATATCATTAAAACTTTACTATAAAAGTACAACAAATATTTTTATAAAAATTACACTACAATTTATTCGATATTTTTATGCATAATGATACTAATCTTTATCTTTAGTTTTGATTAAATTTAAAATTGAAATAATTATGTTAATATATTAGCTTCTGATAGTTTCATTCTTACTATTTTAATTTTCAGAAATAATCTTTAATTTTCTAAAATGTCAAAATAAATTTATTTTAAAAGTGAAAATACAATATTTTATTTTAAAATTATTTATTTTCAATTTCAAATGAATAAATGAACTTATCATAATCAAGACAACATAGTTACAGGTTGAAGGTAGCACGAGAAGGAGAGTTCAATCATGCTTCTTACTTCCTTTTAATTTCTGAAACTTTGAACAAAATATATCAAGCTATTAGCTTGAAGGCAGCATGAATTACAGTTAGTTGATTTCAGAAAGTAACTTTCTGAATCAAAAGAAAATGTAGTAACTTTAGAAACTTTTTTAAAAAACTTTTTCTAAGAACCACATGATAAAAACAAATACAAAAGCTGAATGATATAGAAATAATTTGAGAAAGAGAGGTACCAAATTCCATCAATCGAATCATTTTTTTGAGAAATACGAGACATCTAAGTCATACAAGTAAAGCGATCTATTCCTTGATAAGAAAAAGAAAAAACGTGAAGGAAATGTTACTCTGTGTTTTTATACTGGTTGGGCCAAATACTGCCTACATTCAGTTCTCAACAAACTTAACGAGTTTCACTGAAAGCCCTTTTTCAATATCGAGAAAGTGAGATAGTCTTTGTATAACTTTCTTAGGCTATTTTCAGTGAGTAGTAGTTCTAATTTACTTTCACACCAAGTAGTTATTTTACTAGCCTCTTCAAGCTAATCTCACTTTGATCACTACTAGATTAAGGTACAATGTTTTGGTTTTGGTTGGTTCTCTCCAATAAAAAGCAATCAAGTTTTTCTAAGAATAAAATAGTGTGTAAACTGAAAACTTGATAGACTTCTTTCTAAATTCTTCCTAAGAAGAAAATGTTATCTAATGTGTACTAGAAAGAAGATTTTGTGTAACCGAAACTGATTACAAAAAACAATAGATGAACTTGCAAAATGTACTGAAAAGCTTTAGTGTTAGTTGTTCAAAAGTCACTTCTTGAATAAAGATCTCCTTCTTTTATACTTGGATTTTGAATGAATACAATTGTTTCCTCTTGATTTTCCTTCCTCTTGACACATGTTGATATTATTTTTGTGTCATAGGAACTGTCCTTTAGAAGAGTAACTGAGCTGTCTCAAAGCTATCCTTACAGGTGCAGAACTGTTGCCAATTGTGATTTCTGAATGGAGTCTTAGAGATAACTTTTACTTTCTAAACATGGTTTCTAAACTTTTTCTTTTAGAAGATAAGGATTTTGACCAAGTACAACAGTAATGTGTCATTGTCAATGCTTTTCTGAAAGTTGAATATATTTGAATTTCAAATTTTTCCAGTTTCTGTTGACTCAGCACGGGTTCTAAATAATATATGCCTTCTAAAGTAGCTTTACTCTTTCTAAGTTTAGTTCTGATCTTCTAATCTTAACTTTGAGCTTGATAATGATCTTTTGAATGTGTAGAAACTCTTCAGAGTTGATATTTATCGATCTTGATTGAAGATTATAATCATGATATGCTTAGGAAAAATTAATTTCTTCAATGATATAGCATTTTCTGAATATGTGATATACTTTCTGATAATGTATATTTGGTTTTTGATACTGGATAGGACTTTCTTGAGTCTTTAACATATCTTAATTTGCTTTTTGAACTATTTTTCACATCATTAAAGCTTTCAATTTCTTTGAATGAGATTATAATTATGTTAAAACATGATATTGTGAAAAATATATTATTAATTGAACTTAGAGAATAATCATGTTAAATGCTATAGAAACTCAATTGAAATGTTAGTAATTTTTTGAAAATATTTTAACAAAATTTGCTTTGTTGTCACTCAAAATATAGGCTATAAAGTTTTTTGAAGGGTTCTAAAGCTAACAATAGTTTCATATAATATTGAATTTAGTTGCATGCAATGATGTAATAAAGTTAATCTTACTCTTAATTTTATAAGGTTAATATTCAAATATCTACATTAATATGTTATTAATTATGATATTAAAATTTGTGATTAAAATTTTGTTAATTGATATTCCTAAAGTTTTTTTAAAATTTAAAACTGAATTAATTTTTGAAATAGAAAAAATATTTAAGTTTAAAATTATTTAATATGTTAACATTATGATCATTTTGTTAGGAAATAATGTGTAACACTAAGGTGGCTCTAAATTGCAATACAAAACATACTAATTTGTTTTTCGACATAGCATAATAGATTAATGCTATATGCCTGACTAATAGTATAACAAATAGTATACTAACAATGTATTAAAAACAATCTATTAATCAAATAATAAAGTTATTTTAAATTGCTGCATACAATAATATTATTGTTTTATATTTAAACTTAATAAACATTTGAATTGAAATAATTATGGCAATTTATTAGCTAATGATAATATAACTTTTTAAATCTAATTTTGATGAAAATTAATTTTCTTAAAACTTTAAAAATGTAAATTTAAATTATTATTAAAACAAAAAACCAAAAACAAAAGCATGTTGTTGCTTTTAAATCATATAATAGTTAACTTTGAAGATAGAATCATAGAAGTGACCTTAACATCCTCATGAAAAATTGGTTTCACATGATATTCTATTTAACTACATATAACAATAGTAATCTCTATATCTAAATTTTATAATGGTAATATTGAAATAATTACATTGACATGTTAGCTCATGATAATGTGAATCTTGTGATTTAAATTTTTATAAGTATTTTTCTCAATTTTTTAAAAACAAATTAAAGTTTAGATTTAATTTATTTTTAAATAAAAAAATAAAATATTTTTACTTTTAAATTATTTAATAGCTGAAGATGCATTTTGTTATGAAATAATAGGAAACATTAATTAAGGGTGGCTATAAATTCCCATACACAGCAGATTAAAAAATAAATACGATCAAATGGCTATTAATTCTAATTTATCAACTCCTCTAATCTAATAAGATTATTTCTCATATAAGTTGTTAGCTTGTGTTTGAATTTTTGTAGTGAGCTTGTGTGACAATTCTTATAATAAAAAAATGATAAATATTATACTTAAGAATATTGTAGAGAGCAACTGAAATTTTTTTTATTATTATATATGATTTTTAGTTTCAAATACAAATTTCTTTTAAAAATATTCCTATTAAGATATTTAAAGAATATAAATAAACATGCACAATGACCAAAGATTATTTCTAGTATCAAGTAAATAGCAATACCAAAAATGTTATTTGTAAATAACGTATAAAATCCCAAATTGACATTTTTTTTTTTGGTTAAGTCCCCAAATTGACATATGAATCCCTGTTCAGAAAAGTAAGGATTTCAATTATATAATTGTTTAGTACAATATTAACCGAGAAAAGAATTTACGCTATTAATGAAGACAAAATGTCGGTGCCACAGATACATAATTAAAATTTATATTTATTTATTCAAACTGCAATCTTTACGCATGTAGGTGTCAATGTCTACAAATAATAAAATTGATAGCATTACGTGAACAAACAAAGGTGGAATGATTTTCTTTTTCAGTTTTTTTTGTCTGACTTATTTTTAAACCACATAGAGTGAGTTAAAACTAAGATATTTTGATAGTTTGTACGTAATACCAATATAAAAAAAATTATATTATTATCTAATTAAATCATTCTAGTTACATGATTTGAAATAATTGAAGAGAAAATTAACTATATTGGATAACATGACAGAATGTAAATACATACACTATGTACAGTTTATCAAAATTAAATTAAAAAATTAATGTTGTGATTTTGTATATATATATATATTGAATTTTTTTTATAAAGAAAACTAATTACATTGATTATGCCTTGATACGATGTCGTTTATTTGTGTCTGGTTAATTTTCTTGGATAAAACAAAATAGTGAACTGGGCAAAGAAAACGCTGGCTAGCTACTATTCATTAGCCAGTGGCAGTGAACGTGCCTTTATTTTGGGTACCTGCGTTTGAGCTGGCGTATAATCTGGAATTGCCAACGTTGGCGTCTTTGGAACACAGGGACCCCATTGAGGTTGAGGATGCAATGCAATAATGTTTCGATTTGTGGGATTTGATGGTAACTTTCCCATTCGGCGACAGTGGCGTACAGCTAGACCTCTTTTGTCGGGGTAGGGGACACTACCAATTTTGCAATACGAAAAATGGGTTTTTATTAGTTGTTCCTGTAAAATTTAAAGATATGAGTATTAATAATTATTTATAATTAAAAATAAATTATGTATTTTTTAATTTAAATTTTTTAAAATTTATTATATTATAACTATTAATTACATAAAAGATATTAATATCTCAAACACTGAAACAACCTATATTATTTATTATATTATTTTAACATTTAATTAAGTAAAAGATTCACTAGAACTAATCTCAAATATTTAAATTATATTTTTTTATTCAAATAGAAACAAATAATTCAAAAGTAAAAAAAAACTAAGATGAAAAAGAAAATAAAACAGTATGAAATAAAATTGGATCACTAAAATATTGAGTTTATCTAATTTCTTCTATTTTTATAGAAAAAATATAAAAAAGTTTGGGAAGGATATATATATAGAGGAGTGGCAACTTTTGACACGATGATGCCATAAAATTGATACCAGAAAACAGCGCGTTTTATATCATAATGAGTCTGGAATCACATTATCCTAAATTATTTTATAATACAAAATATTATAAAAGTTAAAAGGAAAACAAAAATTAACGTGATGAAATTACATTTTTATCCTTAGGTTTCATCTTCTACGTTTCTCTCGTTCCAACTCTCCTCCTCATGTCATGCCGTCACCAAACCTCTATTGGCTCAACCTGCAACGATCCGACTTGCAAACATTACAATTCAAATTTTCAGATCTGGAAGGTCCACTGAAGCTGCAATGCTCTTGCGAGATTCTGCCCCATAAACCTTCATGTTGCTCTTCGCTTCCACCACCAGAATGCTCGAAGTGCTCCGTCGCTATGCCGCCTCCAGCACCTCCACCGGCGCAAGCTCCACCTATTTCCTCACATGAAAGGCATTCACTTCCATTGCCGTTTCCTCTGCATTGTCTGATTCCAACCCAACACTCTTTTCTTCTGAATCAAAGTGTATATACGTGTTTGTGCACCTTTTCTGGAATATTCTCCATCTGGGTCGATTTTGTTTTTGGCAATGTTACACCTGTGTTCACGAAAATGCAAACTTTTTTTCATGTTCATTGATGTTTTTATTTATTTATTTTGGTGTTTTGAAGGTAAGGCATCTAATGCAATATAAACTACTTTACTATTCCAATGGACGGTGGCTGGACTAAAATGAGAAAAAGATGAGAAATTTATCTGAGTTGTAAAGAGGCAAAAATTGTAGGCTAGACAAAGGGGAAGTAAGAGATAAGGTGGGAAGGGAAAGCTGGAGGAGGAGGAGGAGGGAGAGAAGGAGGTTAAAATGAGAAGAACAATTCACACGGATTTTTTTAATATTAAGATATCAAAATAAATTATTATAGTTTATTATTTATGTCAAAATATAGTTTTAATTTCAGTTAATTATAACCATCAGATTGCTGGGTCAAAGGTCCATATTCAAGAAGCATGCAGTCCCAAACTTATCCCAAACCGTGGCAGAACTCGTCACCATAAAATATCATCCCACGACTCGATGTCTTGTATTCTAAACCACCAAACCCACCCCCTCCCCCCAAAAACAATAATAATAAGAAAAAGCTTGCATGAAAAGAGTGTTGGAATACTTGTGCCAAATTCTAACGTTGCATTACTCACATTAATTAAATATTAAAATAATCATACCACATTATTTACGTCTAAAATTTACTGTTGCTATTTTTTATTTAATTGATTATTACTTTGCACTATCTATTGCAAGAATATTTGTGTACAGCACTTTTAGAGTCACATACGTTCCACCGTATACACAAGTGAGGAAGAAGGCAAAATAACTTAGGTAGCAGAGATGGATGAAAAAGTATATATAAGAGAGGGTGGTGCTATTTAAACACCCAACAAGTGGATATCTATTGGGACACTCATTTAATAATTATTAGATATAATGTGATAGATGGAGTGTATGGAATCTACCATTACATCCAATGATTATTAAGTGAGTGTTTCAATACATATTTACTTTTTGAGTGTTTAAATAGTATTTTTTTAAAATTCTTTTTACTTTTACGGAAGAGAGAGAAAGAAAGGAAAATGACTTCTCCTGCCTTTATGGAAGAGAGAGAAAACCATAAGTTCATGAATGATCTCCTCCATTGTCGTTATTGCTGCACTTATTGTTGTTTTTTATTTTGTTTTTGGTTTCATGCTCATATATTACTATTTATCTTCTTTTCGTTGTGTTTGTATCGTTATTATTCTTGTTTTTGCTATGAATGTTTTCTTAATAAGGGATAGTGATGTCAGTTTGAAACTATACTGCTAAAAAGTTGTAATTTGGTGTAAAAAAAGTTATAAACGGATGGTAGAGAATTATAAACTAGCGCTAATAATGTTTTTGTTGTGAATATTTTCTTAATGAGGGATAAATAATGTTCTGTTTTTTTGGATGGTGTTTTGGTTACTAGTGACACAAAAAGCCTCGATTTTGGACGTTGATTTAATGAATTTGAGGGATTAGTCTAAACTTGAATAATTATTTATTTAACTTTTTAGCATCAGTTTACACCTTTTTAATAATTTAATTTTAAATAAAATAAAATATTTTAATATTTTAAAAAATAATTTTATTATTTATTTTTAAAATTAAAATAATAAATAATAAATTAAATTTAAAATTAGATTTTAAAATATTTTAAAATTTAAAACTTATAAAAATATTAATTTAATTAATTAATTAATTAAAATTCCAAATAATTTTATAAAAAATAAATACTGTAACATTTTGACACCAGTTTATAACTTTCTAGCACCATTTTTCAACAATAATTTACAACACAGGAAGCCTTTTTGTTTTCACACTACCACCAAGCCTTTTTAGCAGCTACAACAATATGAACTCGAGTGATAAATGACGAATTTCTCCACTCACGTAATTTTGATGACGTTCGTGTTGAAGTTCCTAACAGCTTAAAGATAGTTCGAACTCCTTTCGTGCCTCTTCACATTGTAGCATTGATTTTCAAGTATTTAGAACCAGTTTTCCAAGTACATAGCACTAGTTTACAACTATTTAGCGTCACTCTACAATATTTTAGCAACTGTTTACAACTTCGTAGCACAGGTTTTCAGGTATTTAGAACTGTTTCCACATAATCAGTAACCAATGTTAGCGAGACTTTCTAGTCTCAAGTCCATGCCTATGCAATATGTGTATACCTTTCATGATACATAGAATAGAGTAGACACAACACACGTTTAGAGAAGTGGGAGCTGACAAAGCCGGTGACAAGCATCGACATGGCACTGAGGTAGTGGTTGGCAGGGGTAGAGGAGTGTCGGACCATTATTATTTTCTAGGCGGCGCCACTGCTGATGGCGGAGGAAAGAAAATTAGTGGTGTGGATGTGATGGTTGTGGCGGTGATTGTTTGGGTTGGAGTTTAAGGGAAAGTAGTTGAAGGTGACGAGATAGACGATAATGAGTACTATGAGAGGGTAGCATGGAAGAGGCTAGATGGCGATTGGTGGTTAGGACGAGAATTGTTAAAAAGGCTCTAACTCTCAAAAGTGAATGAAATTTTATTTCTTCTTGTAGCTGGTTTTTCTTTTTTAGGATTAGTCTTGACTCGTGAAGGTTCCAGGGTCATGGTGTGTGAAAAATTACTAATTTAATATAAAGAAGAGTAGGTGGGTGGGGGTCGGGGGAGCGGCAAGGAGAGAGGACCATGGATTTTTGTAGATTGGTGACCACTTTTATTTTTTTTATTAATGTATATATGTTTATGTATTTTTCTTTTTTTAACTAATGATACTTGTACATTTATATATACTTTATTATACTCGGGTCAAATTTCGTTTGAATAGTTGGACCTCTAAATATTTAAACCAGGAAGTTAACTGGTTTGATGTTCAATCTGGTTTCTTCTTCCTTGATATTAATACAAGTAAAAGGAAAAAGATCCCTTTTACCAACCGAACATATATTAATCAATCAATCAATTTATGTTCAATTAGTTACCCTAACTATATGCACCATTTACAATCTTGAACATACACATAATTAGGGTTAATCTTAAACATATCAAATCAATATGAAAATATTCAAGGAAGATAGAAAAAAGAGATATTGGAAAACCCCATCATAAATGACTAAAAATTCAGAGTCTCAAAATATAATCCTTGAACCCTTGAAAATCCTGCACTAGCTAAAGAAACTACTCATCTATTGATGGAGGTTGCAAGGCAAAGTAATAAACAGTGTAGAAAACTTAATCCAAAAACTAAAACTTGAAGAAGAAAAGAGGTAGAGGGAAGAGAGGGTTTGGAGAGAGATGGAGATAAAGTCTAAAGAAAAAGAGAATGCTAAAAGCATATGCTTAGCATTTTTTTCGACGAGTCTCCACAGGTCTCCACATAGGAGATGTATAATACATCATTAAAATACCGAAAATGGCCATAAAAAATCCAAAAACACACTATCCACATTATGGGCATGTTAGTTCATTTTCGTACCCTGTTTGGCCCTCTAAACCTCTAAATTAGGTCTTGGGGTTAGAAACAGAGGTTGTAGATATTTAAATAAGTTTTCCAATGTTGTAAAATGAACTTAATTGGACTTTTGCAACGCTAGATATTGGCAACATACAAAATGAAGGTCAGGCTAGACGATATTACAACATCAACAACTTTAATCTTGTAATTAGATTTTTACCAGAAATATCTTATAATTGGGCTTTTAGCTTAACATTAAAGTTGTAGAGAACTTATTGAATTTTTCAAAATATCTTTCTTTGTCTCAATCCGATATCTATGAAATGGGGTACCAATTTTCCATTACAATATTTTTTGCAAATTTCCTCAAATAAGCTTCAAAATTTTTCTCTTTAGCTCACAAAATGCTTTTCTTGTAAACAAGCTCCAAGCTTCATGCACCTCCAATTATGATTCCTACAAGTTATAAATACCAAACAAAGTGTCCAAACTATTAAGAACTAACCAAAACTCATTTTAGCACAAAAATGGTGCATTTATGCAAGATATACACATTAAATACAATTTAGGATTTAACAAGTATTCATACAATTTTATGGGAATTTATGAACAATGAAGGATAAAACACTGAGTGATAGGAGGAAAATATATGCACAATTTCACACTTATTATGCATACAGTGCAAAATCTCTTGCGCAATAATAGCACCATCTGTAGTACTTCTACTATGAATAAAGCTATTCTAGAAGGCCCCCACTTTTTCCTAAGAATAGGCCTAAGTTTATTAACAAGAACCTTGGTTATCATTTTTTTATACCATGTTGCACAAATTTATGGAGCAAAGCTGAGTGAACCTGATAGGAAGAACCACTTTTCGAATAAGAACTACAATAGTCTTTGCAAGTCTAAGTCCAAAGGATCCTTGTAAAAATGCATTTTTGATAAGCATCCACACATTATTACCCAGAACGTGCAAGAATTTCTTGAAAAAGAAAGGCTAGAAGCCATCTAGGGTAGGAGCTTTGAAAGCTTCCATGAATCACAAGGCCTACCACATTTTCTCCTTGGAAACATCCTGAACCAAATTTCTAGATAACTTTTGCATAAGACAAGGGATAACCAAAAGATCTTCATTACAGTGCAACCCTGGATTATGAGATATAAACAAATTTTAAAGAACAAGAGGACTTTCCTTTGAAGCATTATTGCATCATCACACCAAACATCACCATGAACAAATAGGCCCTCTATCTTATTGTGCCTTTTCCTCATAACTATAGGGTGTAAAAGAATTTGGTATTATGATCCCCAAAGTGCGCCTTCTAATTTCTAGATTAATTTTTGCAACCATCACATGTCTTCTTGGCCAAAAACTTGATTATAATACTTCTGCAACTCCTTCTCCAGAGTGCTAGGATTCTAGGAAGCCTAAACCTCTAAAATTTGATGGATGCCTACAATTCTGGCATCCTTTCTAATGAAAGATGTTTCCAAGGATCTCCTTATTAAAGATTATGGAGTCATCCTTGACTGCCAATGAAGCATTGAAAAAAGTCAAATCTTCTTTCGTCTAGAATTTGTCACAAGCTAGGCATAATCTAGATGGTAAACCTTAGCCACTTCAAAAGGTCTATCCCCTTTCACATCAAGCAGGCCCCCAAAGTAAAAGAGAAGAGGGTTATGATCAGAATAAATTCTAGGAAGGGCCTCCACACAAGCCTATGGGAAATTTCAAGTGTCATTCACAATCTTCCACTACCTTATCCAATGTCTTCTAAATCATTGGTTAGCCTATGCAACCATGTGTATTTGCCATTTACCATACCAAGATCCAACATGTTACGGTCATCTAGGCAGTCATTGAAAATCTTAGATTGGAAAGCCAGATACACCCTACCTTTGATTTCTTCAGAACAAATCTCCTTATTAAAATCACTAATTGCAACCCAAGGAGTTTGAATAGTCTCTATAAGACTCTCTTAAGTGATCCCAAAGGTTTGCACAGATGGTTAGAATGGGGGCACACAAAGGGACTATCACACACAAAGAGATACGCCAAGTGTGTATTAGCATTACCAAATATGAGAATGATGCTTTGATGCATGGACTCAATATCCCTTACCTTGATATTTACTAAATTAGAGAAAATCTAAATACTATCTGAATGGGCCCTAGCATCCTCCAAAACTAGACTTGGGTACTCTAAGCTGTCTTAAAATTTTTTAACACTAGCAAATTGAACGTGAGTTCAAACTAAGCAAACATTAAGGGTTAAAACTTCCTGCTGAGTTCAGAAAACTATCCTCTCTCGCTCATATTAACTGTACCCCTAGCATTCCATGCCAATGTAGAAAAATAATTATAGTCCATTATAATCTTCATGACCTAAGGAAAGGAGGTGCAGGACCTTCCTTGTTTATGTGGGGACTATGCCAACTTCAGTCTTTTTCTCACCCCCTTGGTTTACTCTTTAAGGCAGCATTTGGTTTCTGTCCCGGGACACAAATATAGAGACAGAGACAGAAATACAGGGAAAGTGGAGACAGAGGCATAAAAAATATTGTCCCTATATCGTGTTTGGTTGATGGGGATAGTACAGACATTTGACCGACGTTGACCACCATTAAGCACCTTTGACTGTTGTTGACCGGTGGCCGGACCACCACTAGAAAGTACTACCTAAGGGGTTAAATTTCTGTCTCCGTGTCCTGTCTCTATTGTCCGCACTTTTTGGAGGGATAGAAATACAGAAAATTTTTGTCTCTGGGACAGAAAATTTTTCCGTCTTCGTATCCCGTCTCTGCCACCAAACATGATATAGGGATAGTCTGTCCTGTATTTGTGTCCCGGCACACAAAGCAAATGCCCCCGAACAGCCACCAACTCCCCTTCCTTGGAAGTTAACTTATATATCTTAAAACTCTTGCTCCCAAAGGAACCTCAACTTTATCCCCATCTAATGGAGACTCATCCAAGATCCCTGGATGCACCCTCTTCTGGCCAAAATAAGGTGTGAAGAAAGGATTAAAGTATCTAACAAGCATCGGTCTACCTCCAAAAATGGAACCCTGTTGATAAACAACACTAAAACTCCTCCTTCCACCATTTCCCCTTGTCCATATGCTTTACCTCCTTCTAAGCAGGTGCCTTGGTAACATGGGGAATGACCTAGTTCATGGTTGTCGTCATCTACATGGGAACATACTTAGGGTTATAGTACATGACCATTTTCTTTACATTTCTTGGCACATGCAATTTTTTAAGATTCATATGGTTATCCTTATTCATGCCTTTTACTTTCTTATCCTTGCATTAGATCTTTCAACTTTGGGAAAGTTGAGATTGCCTCTTACTCTCAACGATTTGCTAGCCCTACTCATGGTCAAGTGTCAATCTCGACATATTCTTTCCCAAATCGCAGTTATGATTCTCATCATTTATAATAGAGAAAGAAGGACATTTCAAAGGGATCATTGAAACCTCTTCTGCTTGAGGTTAAGGCTGGGCATTTCCCCCATTCTACAATCATCTCTATTTTGTCCGCAACTATAATGGGTTCATGACTAGCCCTTGTGTAGTTTCTCTAAATGTGTCCATAACACTTGCAACCCTTGCAAATCAACTAGAGGCTTTCAAATTCTATATCAAGCCAGTGATCCCATACGTACACATGAGACACCACTAGCAAGGACAAGTCCATTTAATTTCCACATAATATTGAGCATGCTTACATCTACATTTTTTGTGGGGAGGTCTTCCTTCACATGTTTTCCAATACGCAAAGCAAGGAATGAAAAGGATAATAAGAGGAGTTTTATTTTTAAATTTTAAAATTAAAATTATAAAAATAAAATAAAAGGATAATTAAATTATACCGTAAGTTCTTATTTTAAAAAACTTACAAATAAGAGAATATTAACTTCAACATAAAAACTTAACTTTCTTATCTCTTCCAAACTCTTTTATCCAAAACATACCATTATTATATATATATATATATATATGATTAGTTAAGATGTTTGTATAGTTATCTAATTTCTAGATAGCCATATAAGATAACCTGATGTACTCATCAAAAAAGAAAAAAAGATAATATGGTGATGTAGTTGCTAACTCACTCTCCAATAAAAAAAATTCTACAAAGAGATAAGATCATGTGCTGGCTAAAAGATGAACTTGCTCATGATTCAAATGAGCAAGAGCAATATGATACATCCAAAGTCCGAAATGGTAAATCATACAAAAACAACTAGAAAAAATATTAAAACTTGAATCACAAAGGACAATAGCAATCAAATATTAAATACTCATTTTACTTCCTCAAAAATATACTAGGTGTCAGTTTTCTAAGAATGGATGTTGGTTGTAGAAAAACCAACCTAGAAAGAAAATAATGTGGGTCAAAATTAGCCTATGACTGAATATTTGGTTAATGAGTAGGTGGCGATTGATAACACTTATGTGGAGGGTATAGTCAATGAAAAATTACCTTGAAACAACCATAATAGACTAAAATCATCGTCATAGCTTTAAATAGCCTGAGGCTGAGATGTGGTTGTCAAAATAACTATTAATGCACATTGGTGGAAAGTTTAGGATGATAGTTTCGATGTGGCAATTGGGGTTTACGCGGTTGGGGTTGTTTTGGCCTTGAAAAAAGGCCGTTTTGATGGTATTTTGGCCATTTTCTACTTTTACTAATTAAATATGCTCTAAGATCTTGAGGATACTTATCCACCCATATACAATATCCTTAAAGCTTGATGGCTGATAACGACTGACCTTGACTGAATATCCATAAGCCGATAACAGTTACCCTTGGAATGAAGCTAGTCATTGGTTAAGGGAATGGATCCTACATGAGCCTTGGTCTTCGTGACACTTTTCCGCCCATGAATTACCTATGGACATTGGTTGAAGGCTCCAGAACATGGACATATGAGCTTTGACCAAGTCTGCAACTAAGATGAGAATAGGTTAAGCCTAAGCCTGACCTAAAGCTTGTTTAGACAGCCTATAGTTCTAAAAAATTTAGAAACAGATCACAACTATAGCCCAAACAGCAGCAGTTAAACACATCATGACACAAATTAAAACGAAACACTTAAATATTAGAACATTCATCCATAAATTCAAAGTAAAATTATTTAAAAAAAGAAAAAAATCAAAATAGTTTCCAGATTTCACTGGAAGAATCCCTCAAACACAAGGGACCAAAGGAATCTCCATTGTAGTTAGAACTATAAATTGGTATAATAAAAAATACTAAAACCAAAATTAACAAATGACCTTAGCTTATTTTTTTTAAGCAATCTACACCATTCTTTTTGCTTCCATCTGCAACTATGTTCATTTATTCTGATTAAGGAACAACCAAGGGAATGACTCACAGTGGTGGCTGCGACAGTGTGGTGAGAAGCAACGACGGCATGGTGGCTGCGAGTTGTAGAAAAGAGTGGTGTACATTGTGGCTTCGAGTTGCGAGTTGCGACCTGAGAGGAAGAGGAGGAGACCAGGAGCAACGGATAGTTAGTGATGTGGTAGTGATGCGGCGACGAACGAGTGGTGGTGACGCAGCAACTAACGACACGATGGGGTTGCGATGTCTTGCTGGGGGTTGGCGACGCAAAGTAAAGGAAGAGGGGTGGTGGTGTCTTGCTAGGGGTTGGTGGCACAAAGGAAAGGAAGGGGGTTAGTGGCGTAAAGGAAAGGAAAAGGGGAGTGTCTTCTTGCTGAGAGGTTGGCGGCACAAAGGAAAGGAAGAAGGGTTTTCTCAATTTAGGGTTCTTTCAATTGAGTTTTAGAACGGGGTTTCAATAGGTAGGTAAATGTATTAGGGGATTTTAAGTTTTAAATTTAAATGAAAAGAACTATAAAATATTTATAAAAACTTTCAATATTAACACAACAAGTAACTAGTGGCTTAGTGGTAAAGTTCATTTTTCTGGGTAGTGTTGGGGTGCCTTGGTTCGATCCCTACTTTTAAGATTTTATAAAACTAAAATAAATTTATGTATAATAGTTAAACAGGCCAGGCTGGCCTGACAGGATAACAGGCTATAGAATAAGCCTAGGCCTAGCCTATTAAACTAAATAGGCTTTAGAATAAGCCTAGGCATGACATTAATTTTTTTAATAGGCTAGGCCACAGGTCGCTTAGCTTGTTCCCATCCCTATCTGCAACCACTTCCTTGAAAATAAGGGCGGTTAAGAAAAGTGGTTGCTGATTTGGACAAGGGGATAAGTGAACGGATAATAGTTCTAGGAGGTTGCAAAAGAACATGGAAATTTTCCCTACAAAATAAGATACATGGTAAAGCATTGGTTGGCTTGCAGGTTAGAATTAGCTAAGGCGATTACCAAAATTCGCCAAGATTGTCCTGTTTAGTGCTAGGAGTTAGGTTCACAATCAGGAATAATGTTAGTGTTGTTAGCAATTGAATAACTACTTCGTTATGTTTATAAATAGCCATGTACTCAATTGGATAAGATCATCAGAACATATAATGAGTTAATGGAATTTCCATTTCCATTTATCTTTACGTTTCAGCACTTTATCTTTTCATTACTTTTACTTTACAACCTTTTACACTTAGTTTCATCAAGAAATTCTTACGCATCACAAGCAAAGGCTTTCCAAAGTAGTTTGGGAAACCATAACAAAGAAATAGAATCTCTTTGTCTATAAAATCATATAAGCTTTGGGAATCATAATTTTTGTAGAAAACCCCAAGGGCAAATTAGTTTCTCATAATATGAAAGTCTCCTATTGATCCCTAATAATTAAAAAAGGGACAAATTGGCTCATTTATACAAGTTTGTACATAGTTTTTTAATTGTACAGATATATACAAAGGGATTAATTTATTCTTTTTTAATTATAAAAGATTAATAGATAACTTTCAAATTTCAATGCAATAATTTGTTACTCCAATATATTTTCAATGGAATAAAATGAGGATTTACTCTAAATAGAATAGGAAAATAAGAGTCTATACTTTGTACTGTACAAAAGGTTAGTATATATTAATTCGCTCATGATCCCAGTTCATCCAAGCTACATCCAATCTGCACCCCTCGAAACTTGCTCTGGAGATTCAGTGCATGTTCGAGATGACTTATGGCCTATTTAGTTTTAATTTTCAGAATTTTCAGTATTTCTTTCACAAAATCTAGAAAACTAAAAATGAAAATTGAAAACTCAAACCAAACAAGCCCTTAATTTTGGGGCCAAATAGCTTTATTTTTTGTGTCAGAAAGAACGTAAAACATTTCATGTATCTTTGTCAAATAGATTAAATTTTTGGAAAAAAGGGTTCATGATATTCATAATATATAAACTTTTATGGTTAAAAGATTTAGAATTTAACTCTTATTATTCTTAATTTTTAAAACTGCCTCACTTCAAACCCAAAAAAAAAAAAAAATTTGTGTGAGGGTGCAGGACATGTTAGAATATAAAATTATTTATATTCTTCTACTCAATTATTTAGGTTTCTAAAAGAGAAGATTCATCACATTCTCAAAATTAAAACGATATTTTTTAAGTATACTTTAACATATTTGCTAATTGCACATGCATAGAATTGATTATATTTTTCAATTTATTTTATTTATACTCGAAAGAAGTTTTTTTCTAAAAGAATTATGTTTGCGTATTTGGATTACAAGCATAAGTTGATTATTTTGGTGTCAAGACACTTTTACCAAATTAATGTTAAACATTATAATTTTATATAAAACAAATAAATTATGTTATACCCTTTTCATTTATTCACTGTATAGAAATAACTCTTTTACATACTATTCAAATGAAACACACTACATTCAAACATTGAATTAATTTTAAAAAATATATAAGAAGAGTGGAAGCCAATGTACAAAGCTAACGTTTCAAGTGCTAAATGATACAATATTATAATATATTGCTATGAACGCATCTACTAATTTCTGCTCATGATAAATTTGCTAATTATTTCCTTACATATCCATATCAAATATGTTTAAAAAAAGTCAGAAAGATTGAAATTAACATTTTAGTTATTGACATTGTAAAATGTGAGTTTAGTACTTGATTCTATTTTTATTACTTTACATTTACTCTCTAGCTAATGTGCTATATTAAATGACATACTGAGAAGGAGAAGTGAAGATTGGAGATGATATACTGCAAGTCAAAAGATTTAAGCATCTTGAATCTATTATCCAAATAATGGGGGATTAGAAGGAGAAGTATAAATCATAGGATACAAGCTGAATGGTCAAAATTGCAAAATGCTTTGGGGGTTCTACTGTAACATCCCAACTTTACCTCTCATGCTAAGTACTAATTTTAAATAAGTGGTTAGAAGATTTTATGTGAAAATGACCCTCTTCTGAGAAAATGGCAAAATGGTAATTTTACTACTAAAGGGCAAATTATAAGGATATAACATCCCTATTATTCCCTTCATGCTAAGTACTCATTTTAAATGAGTAGCGTGAGGTATTTATGCATAAATGATCTTTTTTGAGGGAAAAAGGACAAAATGGTAATTTTACCACTGAAAGGCAAAAATAGGGAAATTATGAAGAATACATCAAGATCAGGTGAAATAAAATAATTTCTTATGAAAAATGTTTAAAAATATCAATTGGATAATTTTATAAAGTTTACTTAGTCAATTTTTTTGTTAAATGGGCAATTTTCGCAAAAAATGACCAAAATGGTGCATTTTCATCTTTTTACACCCACAGACTGGGCCAGCCTCATCTGATCAAGAACTAAAAAACAAACCGGATGAGGCTGTGCATGTCTGGCTAAGACTTGGGAAAAGGAAAGGATAAGGTTTCTTTTTCAAAGCTTGGAAAAGTGCAATTGTGTGCTTCCAAGGCATGGACAATTACCAAGCTTGACTCTTGTCTATTTAAGCAAGCTTTTCTCTCCCTCTTGTCCTCATTCTTTGGCCACAACCTTCCCCCTTCCCACACACTCTCAATTGTTTTTTTTTCACTCAAAATACACTCTCAAGGAAGGCTCACAAGTGGAGATCTAAGAGGATTTAAGAGGACTTGCAAGAAGCTCCTCTATTCAACCCAATGCCCTTTGCTCATTCAACCCTAACCTTCAATTAAGGTAGGGAATTACGTTTGTTACTTCTAGTTCTTGTTGATTAGGAATTTGTTCTAGTTCTTCTGTGACTACAAACAGCTCATTGGTCCCGAAATCATATTAAGAACATCCTAACCTTTCTATTGCTGTGGATGTCTTTCCTAGTAAATTTGATGGACAAATAAACCCTCCTCTCTCGAAGGGCGTGACTGAATAATAATACCAAAGAGATCTATAAGGTCTCTTAAAATGGGTTCATGCCACTTTTAAGTGATTGAGGGGCTGCTTGTTTGGAGGAGACACTTAAAGGCATTCTAAATTATATTTTCATGAAAACTTGATTTCAAAGCATTTCTTTTATATATATGTATATATATATAGATAGATAGATGTTGTGTATCATTTTTGTAAATGATGTTTCTTATGCATTCTTGAGGTTTCTAAAAGATAAAAACATGCAAGAGATCTAATTTGAACAAAATCATGAATATCTAATTTTTAGAATAACTAATTAATCTAGACAGTCTTCAATAAAAAAAAATTCATTTCTCAGCCTTCAGACCTCTGATTGAGCCTATTCCAATTTTGTATGAAAGATAAGACATAGAGCCACATCTCTTCTTTTGTTTGGTAATGTTAGGGCACCCAGAAAATTTGTGAAAAATATAAGAAGAGGCCCATATTCTATTGTTTGAAATCTGAGCAGCATGCAATGAAAATGATAAAATTCAAGTTATACAACTTGGATTTGAGTGAAACCAATTTTAAACTAAAGCTAACACTTATTCTGGAAATTCTCATAGCCAAACACTTCCTAGTTTTGTGTTAGTAATTTTTGTGAGTTGCTACACCCTTGATTAGGCGCGCAACCAAATAGCCTCTATGTAGGAAATTTTATGAAATTGTGTGGTTATCAGATTTGTTTCATTTTTTATTTGTTGGAAAGCTTGATAAATCAAAATCATCCTCATAAAATATTAGCTTAAATTTCCAAGTGTAGGGATCATAGTTGAATTTCTTATAATAATTGTCACATCTGTTAGGAACTGAAAAAGTTAAAAGATGCTTAATTTTGTAAGAAAAATATGCTAAACTATTTTAGCGAAATTCCTAAGCCTTAAGGATTAAAACAAGTGCTAGAATATAATATTAGCACAATAATTAATTATGAGAATATTATAAGCATAACAAAAAGAGTAATACATGGTTCTCATGACTCTATCATACAAATTCATAAGATACTCACGCTTGTATAGAGATTCTAAGTTATTAGGATATATTCTTATTGATAGAATTGTTATTATGTGATATTGTGCATTGTTTAAGTTATTATTGATATGTCATACTATGTGTATTGAATTGCTATCTTGAGATGTAAATTTATATTAAAGATGCATGTGAGGATCATTCTTAATATTACTTGCATTAATAAAGAAAAGGAAAGAAACTAATAGAAAGTGTCATATTTAAGCTCAATACCATAAGTCTAAGGAGGGAGGCCCATTGCAGGTTTTTGAGTTAAGGTCGGAGGTCCATGCCAAAGGTCACAAATGACACTAAGTAATCAAAAATTAAGATCAGAGGTTGATGCCAAAGATCAAAGCCAAGACAAGTTTATGTTGTGTGATTGCCAAGTAAATAGCTTATGATGCATACATGAATCATAACATGTCTATGGAAGAAGGATGTAACAAAAAAGGATCCACCTTGACTAATGAATAACTTCTGAAGCATGCTTACATGAGTCATGGCATGTCAGTGGAATAAACATGCAACAAAAAAAGATCCACCTTGACTAATGGATGATTGTTGAGGTGTGCATACATGAGTCATGGCATGCCAGTGAAAGAAGCATATAAGAAGGGGATTTATCTCGGCTACGAATGACTTTGAAAATTAAAAAAGGATAATATACATACACACACTTCTTTTAGGAAATAAACCTGAGGTGGCTAAAGGAGAAAATGATGATACCCATGTATTTTCCTACTGAGAAATATTATATTTCTCATTCCTTTTTATTTCCACATTGCCTTTAGATGGAGAACAGATTTCACATGGTATTGGGAATCCCCTTAGTTGAGCGGAGGTATTGCCCCCTCATCCATGCAATTTGTGTCACAATTACTACAAGTACAAGCACATATTATTACATGAATCCTAACACTAGTATAGACAAGGAGATCGATATCTGAAATACAATGTTATGCTTATAGGAACAAATGCCCCTGTTTACATCTCCATGCCCAACATATCGGCAAGTAGCCACCCTTATGAACCTGTTGCGCCAACAGAGTTACATGAAGATGATCCATCTGAGGAATGGTGGGAGGCTTCAACTACCCCATCTTTGGAGAAGGATCCTGCTCTTTAATCAACCATTACTAGTCGAAAGCTCAAGCACATTGATGCTACTGGTGGGAGTAACTAGAGGCTAGAGTATTGATCTTTTGGTTTATGTTGGAAGGAATTTATGGTTAAGTTTTTGTTTAATAAGTGGCAATTACATGTAAGAAGATGTTTTATTTGGGGAGTAACCTCCCATCTTATGTTCTACTATGGATAATTATCTCCACGTACCATATTTACTGATGATTGAATTTTTATGATGCGTGGGATGTAATCATTGGTACATTTTATTTTATAATTATATTAATGATATCACGTGCATCAGACTGCCCTCCTTATCAATTAAATCTCGTGAAGTAAGGCTCCCAAATTTTTGTAAGCTCTTCCTCCAATATATATATAAAACTAGTTTTGGTAAATTAATTTAAAAATTTTGAGTTTTCCGCAAAGCCAATAGGTAACAAACTAATAGAATCTAAATGCAAACTTAAGCGTACGTTAGAGCTACTAAGGTGTTACATCTTTGTAGTACAAGAGTACCCCTAAAGCTTAAGGGAAGTTTTTCACATAGGTATAAAGTCAGCAATGTTGTATGAGACTAAATGCTTGGTGATAAAAAGTTATAAGAAAATAAGCTCAATGGTGCGGAGTTGGGATGTTGCGTTGGATGTGTAGTCACACTAGGTGAGATAGAATTAGAAATGAATGCATTAGAGAGAAAGTTAGGATTACATCAAATGTAGAGAAATTAGTGAAGTCTTGTCTCGAGTAGTTTGAACTTGCAAAAAGAAGGCCTGTAGAGGCTACTATAAGTTGAGTGAATTGAATGGAAGTTAACCCAATGGCTAGTGGTAGAGGAAGACCTAGAAAAACTATAAATGAAATTATAAAAAATATTTAGAAATGACTAATTTAAATATATGATAGAACACTATGATTTAGTCTAATCTAAGTGGGTAACTGCACCTAATGGGATAAAACTTAGTTTGTTGTAATGATTTAGCTCTTAATGCAAAATGTGATTCAATTTGGTCTTTGGAATAATTCATTTTAGTCTCTATACACAAGAACTAACTTGAATTATGTTTTGTAACTTTAGAAACTAAATCACTACTTTATTATAATTTGAGAGATGAAATTAAAACGTTTGTACATCTTCAAGAATGCCAAAATCAACTCTTCCTCCTATTCTTGCCAAAAGGATTTCCAGAGAATTTATTAGATAGAACATTATATAATAATGAAGGTCAGGGGATGATTCTAATTAGATGCAAGTGACTTATTACAAGAGTGAGAGAAGCGAATCTGGGCCGTATAGCTATACATGAATGATCATGATTAAAAGTTATTAATAGTAATTAATGATAACGTGATCATTTGAAAATGTCAAGTGATTTTATATTTTAATCTTGATCATTAATATAAAATCCAACATCCATATTATTTGATCCTTTCACTCTCATAATAAAGCATTGATTTCACTTCCGTCCTTCAATAGTGAAGGCCAAATGATTCTAATTAGATGCAAGTGATTTACTATGAGAGTGAGAGAAGCAAATCTAAGCCGTATAACTATATATGGATGGTCATAATTGAAAGTTATAAATAGTAACTAATGATAGCGTGATCATTTGAAAATGTCAGGTGATCTTATATTTTAATCTTGATTATTAATATAAAATTCAATATCCATATTTTATCGTCTCACTTTTATAGTAAAGCATTGATTTCACTTCAACCGTTCCATGAAAGCCATTATGGTTTTTGTTATTTTGGTTTGTGCCTAACCATTATGTTTTTTTTGTCACATGCATGTTTTGTTTCTTTTGCTAGTATTATGTGTGCAACTTGTCATGTATGTTCACCTGGTACAACGGCTGCAGCTTGATGTATTTGTTTGCTGTTTTCGATGTGAAGAATTTGGACCTTTCTATCGACAAATTATTGAAAAATAAAACACCGTCCTACTAAATATTCAATAATGTTAGCCACATGAAGATCACAGTAGACAGATTTCTAATTAAAAAACGGATATGAGTTTTTCTAACGATTATTGTTAAAGAATCAAAATTAGTAATTTTGTAACCTTTTTAATACATCAATTATCTTAAAATCTTCAAAACGCTCGTTATTCAAGACGAAGCAAATTATTGTGGTCGAGCTCACGGTCTAGTAGTTGTCTTCTGCGCCTTTTTAGTGAGAGATGTGTTCGATCCCCAACTTTGCTTTTCTCCAACTTCTAGGAAGAGTTCCTGACTTTACTGATTCCTTAACAATGCTTCTAAGAGCACTAGTTAGAAAAACCCAAACTTTATTTTGAAAACACAATGGACAAGTTTCTTAGAGGCAAGCAAAATCACCACTCCTCACAAAAATTGCTATCCACCACATTTGTTTCATCACAAAAGTTGCCTTGTGTGGCCCTCTCCTTGAGATTTTCATTGGAGGACGCCAGCAGTTGGTCCGAAAAAGGCAACAAGTCCCTGCTGTTATTGTAACCAAAGTCGCATATATCTGAGAAATCTGAATTCTGGAGAAAAGGCAAGCCAATATCCCCAATGTCGAAATCCAAGAGCAAATCCGTTGAGAGCTCTTTTTGATCATCATCATCATCACTCTTGGGCAGTGATAACAAATTCCCACTGTCAAACGCGTTGGTCCCCGTTATTATCTTGTCATCTTCATTATCCACAAGCATTGACACTGTTGCATCTGCTTCAAGTTCTGCATTGGAGTACTTGTTCTGCAATGGCATTGGTGAGTGATGGAGAGGGTCTACCAGTAACAACTTAGAGCACTTGGAAGCCTTTGTATGAACCAAAAGGGAATGGGATTCAAGCTCAGGCTTAGAAGGAGATACTGAGATAAGTGGAGGAGTGACCTTTGCTTCCACCATGTTATTCTTTCCACTGGGTTGTTGAGAAGATGAAGTGCTGGTGATGTTCACTTTTTTAACTAAATTGGTGTTCCAATAATTCTTTATCTCATTGTCTGTCCTTCCAGGAAGCCTCCCAGCTATAAGTGACCATCTACCACATACAAAGACAAAGTACAATTAAAAGCCACTACTCTTTATAGTAACCTTATTATTAAATAGTGGACAAAATAATGGAGATTGAGAAAGCAACGTCTAAAGCTACCTGTTTCCAAGGAGATTGTGAAGCCTTATGATAAGTTCTTCCTCATCTGGGGATATATTGCCCCTCTTGATGTCTGGCCTGAGATAGTTTAACCATCGAAGCCTGCAACTCTTGCCACAACGTTTCAAACCTGCAAGTACGGCCACACATTTACAAACACGTTATATTAACCGCAGAAATGGTTTATTGTAGTTTTTGTTGGATATTATACAATTTATTATATAGCACCACTCTATCAAATTCCATGAACTTTTGGGAAATATAATTCATGAGATGGTATATCAAAACTTTGATGATTAAACGGGTTAAAGTTCATCAATTCTTATTGTCCCGTCTTCCTTTAAATTATTCATACTTCAAACCCCACAGATTAAGATTTCTAGAAAGATCATGATACATGATATTCTTAATGAAAAATAAGATATATATATATATATATATATATATATATATATATATATATATATATATATATAGTCTTTTTGTATACAGAAATACACACACACACACACTCACTCAAACATAGTTGATTAACCTGCTCTTTGAGGAAGGTTCCTCCATTTTCCTTGGCCATGGACACTGATGTAGTCTCTCAGGATTTTGTCTTCCTTAGCTGTCCAAGAGCCTCGGTTCAAACCCTCCTTTGAACAACAAGGGCTTCTCCCCATCTCTCTGTGATCTCTCACACTAAGAAACCACACAAATTAAAGCCTTTAGGCCGCTCTCGAAGTTGTGTATGTTCTCTAACATGTGCACACTGTCAGGGTTCTTATACTGGTCACTCATGAAGGTCGGCAGGCCCCCATGTCATTATTAGTCATACGTTCGTATTTTACTTTTGCCTTCCATTATTTCAATACTAAAAAATAAATATCTAATTAAAATACTTATTTTATTATATTAGATATAATAGATTGATAAAAAAAATAAAAATTATTATTATATCTAATAATAATAAAATAAATATTTAAGTTAATTACTTAATTTTAGATATTAAAATAAAAATTTCCTTTTACTTCATGATCTTTTCTCGTTGCTGTAGGTGTGTGGTCCTGCAGGTTCAACTTTCATCACGTTTGTCTAAAGAAAAAAAAAAACAAAATTCGTCACGTTTCCCAATTCAAGTTTTGCAAGAATTACTGTCTTTGGCTGTACCTGCATATGCAATTGGAGCCATTAATTTCGGAGTGTTAGATTCGAACAGGCCTTCCATTAAATCATTTGTCCCAAAGTACTTTCCAAGAGTCAAGGAAAAGATGGAAGAATAGTGAAATCAAATAATATCCTCTATTAATGAGAGACTCTGCAACCACAATAAGAGTAAGTCCAAGTTTTATTCAATATATTCACTGTTTTTTTATCACATCAATATTATTGTATGTTTAAATATCAGTCGTTAGAATTACTTTTATCTAAAAACCTTTTTTATTAGTTTTTTTTTTGTTAAATGTGCTACTAATTAATTGCATCCTTTACTAGTGTATTTAGAACTGTGTCGTATTTTAGAAAGTAAATTTAGAAGAATTCAAAAATAATGCTATTTATTTGTCCAAACAAAGAAATACACGTAAAATGGTATCTTTAGTTAGGGATAAAATTCGAGAAAATTTTTATAAATAAACTTATATATATAATTTATTTATAAAATTTTCTCCCTCTTTTATACTCTAATTTATCGTACCCAAGAGTGGACACTACAAAAGATGAATACAAATTTTTGAACTCAATTTCCACTGTTAAATATCTTACATCTCTTTATATATGTACGCTACGCTGGATATCTTTAATTTGATATACAAATAATAACAATTGAATTTAATGAATGAGCAACGTCTTTCACAGAGAACTATACGATTAAAACTTATTTATGTTATTTAAACATCACTGTTTTAATACCATTATATTTATGTGCAATATATCTCCCTTATATAAATATGAGTGGTGTTATTTACATTCCTAAAAAATAATATCTATTGAGATATTCACTTTAAAATTAACGGATATAATATAATAAATAAAGTGTATAGGATCCATCATCATATTTAATAATTTTAAAGTGAATATTCACGTCCATTCTTTTAGACTTTAGAGTTTGGACAGCATTTTTATATAAATATACACTACAGATCCTCCAACGTAGGCACATGCATCTCTCTGTACTTATTACTCACATGATTATATGCAGTAGCTATACGATACTTACACTGTATGGATTTGAAAAATCATTTCAATTTCTCGACGACGAGACTTAATCTTGATCAACAGACAACCAGGACTGAAGATACCCTCTGCTGCATCTGATAACGATAAAACGGTATCAAGTTCAGATAAGTGAAGAGTAAAGATTGATTTTGATCCTTAAAATTATATATGTGATTCATTTTTATCTTTAAAATGAGAAAAATACTACTTTAACTCCTAAAATTTTAAAAAGTGATTCAATTTAGTCTTTTAGGTAATTTAATTTAATTTTTAAAAATAGTAGTATAAGGACTCATTTGTTATATTATATGAGATGAATGATTTATTATGAAAGTGAAATGAGTGAATTTTGATTGTTGGATTTTATATGAATGGTCAAAATTAAAATATAAAGTCATATAACTTTTTTTAAATAAGTATATAAATATTAATTAACTTTCAATCTTGATAATCTATATATATATATATATGAACTTGTTTTGCCAACTATGAAATTTAAAATTCTTGATAAATGACACTCACTACCTTTTTTAAGATTTAATATAATTGTACTTGAATATTTTTTAGTTTTGTCAAAATTATTGATGCTAATTTATTAATTAAGTGATAAAAGAATAATATATGGCATGTATATAATTATTAGTGATAAAATTATAATATTTGATATTTAACATGTATATTAACTAAAATATTCTTTTATAATAAGTGATAATTATAAGTTTTACTTTCATATGATAAAAAAGTACTTTATTTCATTAATATTATTATCAAAATATTATAATTTTATCATTGATAATTATATTTATGTCATATGTTATCCTTTTATCACTTAAATTAAAAAATTAATATATTTACATAGGAGTTCAGTATAATTTTCTCTACAAATTTTAATGATTTTGTGTGCTCAATAATACTTTTTAAAAATTAAGAAATTTATATTACAATGTAACTACAATTCTTTAAATTAGGAAAAATCAATATGAAGCCTTACTAAAAATAAAGATTTAGTTTTACAATTTAATTTTAATATATTGATAGTGCAAAAATCATTATATAATAACATAATTTATTATTATTTGAGACTTTTAAAGTAGTGTACACTTATAGACTAAAAATATATATAACATATTTATAACTGTTATTTACTAAAAATGTATAGAAATTTTAAACATAAGAGGTAAAGTCACACATTGATTATGAATAAATTAAGTTGAAAAAAATACAAATCAAGAGACCTATAGACTTATTGTCTTAAGGTTTTGAGTAAATTCCTTTTTAGTAATAATATTTTTAAGTTAATATTAATTTTCTTTTTTTTTTTTGAAAAAAATTGACTTCAATTTCATCTTTTTATCAAAATCATCAGTAATTTCTATTACAATTTATCTTAGTTTACACATTAATACATTGTCATGTTAGCTTATTTGTCTTCTTGATTGATGAAGAGAAACATTTATCTCAACAACTTGAAATTACGGTGTATGGTAATGAAAATTACTAATTATTTTAATGAAAAATGAAATTGATAACCAAATTCGAAGTGCCAAGACCAAGATAGTGTCAAAAAAATAAAAAAATATGATCAAATTGATGTCAACTTCTAAATTTTAAAATTAAAATAGACATTTACTCTCCCTCAAAAATAAATAATCACGTTTTAACCAGCTATATATACTTTACCTATTATTAAGTAAATTTTAATTGTCCTTTCACTCTAAATAAATTTTATATAATCTTTCATAGAAATTTAAACATACTATCTATTTCAAAAATTAAGAGATTAATTTTAATATACTAATGTTATGAATGAATTTTATACTCTCATCTAATTATGTATTGTCACACAAATAAAAATAGTTTTTTTGGGTGAATCTAGAGTATCTATCATTGGAAGCAATTAATTCCTTTGAGATACAGAGCTCATATATAGGGATTTTATCTTTATCCCCGAGTCATTTTCCATATATATCGTCAGAAATCGAACCCCACCTAGATACTCAAGAGAGTTGATTTTTATATTCAGTAATTTAAAAATCTCACATATATAACATACATATTATTAAATAACATTCTCTTAGATTATTAATATATCAAAATTAAATCCTTAATTATTCTTAATTGTGTTTGTTTTTAATTTCTCCTTGATTCAAGAATCATGCAAACATCAAAATATCTGTTTCTTAATTTTTGGTATCATTAAACATTGAACAAAGGAAAAGGCTAAAATTTTTACAAATAGTAAATCCCACTTTATATTGACTATGCAGTGATTTTCACTAGGCAAGTGGTCGGGTCTTTGCTTTTGTGTATGCACTCCAGAAGTTCGGCTATATCTATTAGGGAACATAAAGTAACTGTTATAGTTAGTTATCATTAAACACTGAGTTAGTTAGTTATCATCATTAATAGTTAGTTACGTAATAGAGTTAGCTATATCTCTCTTGTATAAATACTAGTTTCGATGATCAATAATACCACTTGTCTTTTATATCATATTCAATATGGTATCAAGAGATAGACAACTTGCTTTCCGCAATTCACTCTGAATTCTTTCTCTTTTCTTGTTTCTCAATGTTTCTTGCTATTCCGCTTGCTTCTTTTACATCCAATCATGGATGACTTCAATACCCCGTACTTTCTTCATCAAAGTGACAATCCCAATTTGGTTCTTGTTTCACAACCACTTACCGATGACAATTATGATTCTTGGAGTTGCTCCATGGAGTTGGTTCTTTTTGTGAAGAACAAACTTGGGTTCATTGCTGGTTCTCTTCCATGCCCTGTAGACGACGATCCCCAATTGCTGCTATGGATGCACAACAACTGTGGGGTCCAGCCGGTACAATTGAAGCAGCCGGGAAGAAATTTTCCCGTAAAATCACTGTTCACGCATGATGATGTCAATGCTGACATAAGAATTTTCAAACTGTTCATGCGTGAAGAGTTCGGTATTGAAGGAGAATTTTCAACGCGTGAACAGTAAATTAATTACTGTACATGCGTTAAGCTCCCTCTATAAATAAAGGCGAGGAAGCAACTTCAGATCACAAGAAGCAGCGGATGAACAAGCTGCAAATGGGAGAAAAATAACAGAGAGTGTGTTATTTTTCTGAGAGTGAGAGGAAAATAGAGAGTGTGAGTAAATCCCAGAGAGTGTAGGGTGTGGGTATATACACCGGGAATATTTTTTTTGGGTATCATCTTTATTACTCCTTGGTACTGCAAAAGTGTAGTATTTGAATAGGAGGGTTCTCACCGGGAAACACTATATTTACCTCTTGGGTTGGAGAGTGTGGAAAGGATATTGTGTAATTATCCTGAATATAGTGGAATATTTTTCGAAGTTTGTCCGGTGGTTTTTCCTCTGGTATTTGGAGGTTTCCACGTTAAAAAATTGGTGTGCATATTTCTTGATCTGTTTTGGTAGCATGAATAGTGAAGTGGGTCCCACCACAGTGAATAGTACTCTGAATTACTATTCACATGAATAGTGATACGGTTCCATTGTTGAGTGCTGTCCGTGTGATCAGCAGGTCCTATTGTAAATTACTATTCATCCTGATATTTATTTTTCACCACGCTGCGCCGATCGGTAGATTTAATTCTATCGGATTTATTTTGGTACTCATTGCCACACATTAGACATCATTTAGTTACACTGTGAATCAGTCTCTGAGCTCAATAACAACAACATTGTTAACCCCATTGCTCAATGCACCTATGGTGGAATCCGTCCTTTGGTTGAACACCATCAGAATGAATATGTCATGTCATTCCTCATGAGGTTAAATGACAACTTCTCTCCTGGTCATGGTTAATTACTCCTTTTGGAACCTTTGCCACCCATCAACAAGGTTCTTTCCTTGGTCATCCACGGAGAAAAACAAAAGGAAGAGTCTTTGAAGTCTGATCGCCAATTGGTTTTTGCTGTCAAGTCTGATATGAAGCCTAAGCAACCCAAGAAAGATCGTCCCCAGTGTTCCCATTATCACTACATTAGTCACACAATGGACAAGTGCCTTAAGTTCCGTGGCTATCCTCCAGGCTGCAAGCCAAAGACTAAAGCTTCTACAAAAGGCACTATCAACATGGTTGCTACTAATCCAATAACTGAGGTCAATCCTTCAGCCTTTGTTAGTCAATCGCAATTTCAACACTTAATGAACTGTTGTCCACCCAATTTGCTGCAAAGATTTTCTGGACACCAAGAATCCTCAATCACTGTATCTGCAGGTATTCTTTTGGCTACAATTACTTCTAAACACTTAAACATTGATTACTGGATTATCGATTCTGGAGTCACATATCATGTTTGCTTCAGTAAAACTAAGTTTGTTACATTTGAAACTCTTGAAAACTGGTTTGTTTCTCTACCTAACAAACTTAGAGTATCAATTTTAGGAAAAGGTATTGTCCTTCTCACTAAATCTCTCATTTTACAAAATGTATTTTATGTACCAATCTTATCTTTCAACCTTATATCTGTTAGCAATTAGGTTAAATTTAATTCTGTCTCTTTCTATTTTTCTAATGATTTCTTCCTCATTCAAGAAAATGTGTCTTTGAGGATGATTAGGAAGAGTGAGGTGGAACATGGACTCTATGTTTTTTGTCCCAATCCACCCTAATCTTTAGACAATTCTTCAGTTCCTACCTTTAGTAATTGTGTTCGTAATTCAATATCAATAAACAAAGTGTCACCTTATATATGGCATGCTAGGCTAGGACATATTTCCCATAGATGTCTTAGCTGATTGTTAAAGAATAAACTCTTAGTTGAGAATAAAAGTTCTAATATTATTGTTTTCCATGATTGTTCTTTTTGCCCATTAGCAAAGTAAGCTAGATTAAGTTTCCATTCTAGCAATAATTTCTTTAGCAAATCTTTTGAATTTATTCACTGTGATGTCTGGGGTCCCTTTCACCGGAAAACATATAATGGTTACAACTATTTTTTAACTATTGTTGATGATTTTAGTAGGTATACTTGGATTTTCTTTTTAAAAACAAAATCTGAAGACACAAATAAACTTAAATTTTTTTTAGCTATGGTTAAGACACAATTTAACACTGTCATAAAATGCCTAAGGTTTGACAATGCTAAGGAATTAACACTAACTGATTTTCCATTGGAAAAGGGAATTACACATCAATTTTCTTGTGTAGCAACCCCTTAACAAAATTCAATTGTTGAGAGGAAGCATAGACATTTGCTTAATGTGGCTAGGCTTTGTTCTTCCATTCCAAAGTTCCTTTACAATTTTGGGGAGATAGTGTCTTAATAGCAGCTTGTCTCATCAATAGTACTCCCTTACAAGTATTACAACATCAGACTCCTTTTGAAAGATTCTATGATAAGTCCCCTGATTTGACCTCATTAAGAATTTTTGGTTTCTTGTGCTTTTCATCTACCTTACTGTTCACAAGACACAAATTCTGTCCTAAAGCCTTTGCTGTAGTTTTTATTGCTACCCAACAAGGTACAAAGAGTACAAAATATGCAATTTAAAAACCAAAACTATCTCCATAACTAGAGATGTTATATTCCATGAAAATGTACTTCCATTCCATAACATTTTTACTACATTACCTGTTATTGATCCTTTTCCTACCTTAGTTCTCCCTAGACCTTTACTTGACATCATACACAACATAAACCCTGCACGCATACAACCACAGATCTTAATTGATCCACCAATTTCAACCCAACCTCTAAACACTAATACTTCTGAGGCTTCCTTTACAAACCCTGACCTTTAAATTGATATCCCTACATCAAATGCTAATGAACTAGTCAAAGACACAAGGAGATCTTCAAAGCCACACAAACCTCCACAATATCTCAATCAATATGCTTGCAACTAGGTGTCTTCTAACTCCTCTAATTACCTAATTTCTGATTTCATATCTTATAAAAAGTTGAGTCCTTCTTATCAACAATTCATTATGTAAGTTTCTTCTACTTTTGAGCTCTAATTCTATCAACAAGCTGCAAAAATACCCGAGTGGGGAGAAGCTATGAAGGCAGAATTGCAAGCAATGGAGAACAACAATTCATAGTCCGTAGTCCATCTACCCCAAGGCAAACACACAATTAGTTGTAGATGGGTATATAAGGTCAAGTATCTTCCTAATGGCACAATGAACAAATACAAAGCTAGGATTGTTGCTAAAGGTTATACACAAGAAGTAGGACTAGACTTTATCGAAACTTTCTCTCTTGTTGCAAAATTATCAACAGTTTGGGTACTTCTCAGTTTAGCAGCAATCAACAATTGGAATTTCCTTCATCTCGGCATTAATAATGCTTTCTTGAATGGGAATATATTTGAAGAAATCTACATGGACTTACCTCTTGGATACTCCAGCAAAGGGGGGAATTTGGTATGCAAATTGAACAAATCAATATATGGGCTGCGACAAGCTTCAAGGCAATGGTTCTCTACATTCACTGCTGCACTAACTAAAGCAGGATTCATCTAGTCCAAGAATGACTACTCATTGTTCACAAAAGGCTTAGGATCAAGCTTAATTGCTCTCCTAGTATATGTTGATGACATTGTCATAGCTGGCCCTAATCCTTCTCTCATCCAACAAGTTAAATTTTTCATTTAACAAAAATTCAAACTTAAGGATCTTGGCTCCCTCAAATATTTCCTTGGACTCGAGATTGCATGGTCTAAAACAGGAATTTTTCTTTCTCGGAGAAAATACACTCTATCCCTTCTTGAAGACACTGGTTTTCTAGGCTCTAAACCTGCTTCACTCCCTATGGACCCCAACATAAAACTCAATCATTGAAGATGGTGATCCTATTAAGGATAGCAGCATGTATAGAAGGCTTATAAGGTGTTTGCTATATCTAACTATATCAATGCCAGACATAGCTTATGCAGTAAACAAACTAAGTCAGTTCAACTCACAACCAAGAGTTCTACACCTTCAAGCCATTTATCATCTACTCCGGTACCTGAAGCAGTCTCCAGGATGGGATTTTCTTTTCTACTACTTCTAACCTCCATCTCAAGCCATTTCTTATGCTGATTAGGCCTCATGTACAGATTCCAAGAAGTCAATATCTGGATACTGTGTTTTCATTAGAGATTCTCTGGTCTCATGGAAATTCAGGAAACAACTAACTATTTCTAGATCATCTATAGAATTAGAATATAGAGCACTAGCAGCAATTGCAAGTGAACTCACATGGATGCAATCTTTACTAAAGGATTTCCAAGTTAATACATCTTTTGCTGCAGTTTATTGTTACAGCCAAGCAGCAATATATGTAGCCTCAAATCTAACTTACTATGAAAGAACAAAACATATCAAAGTAGATTGCCATTTTGTTTGAGAAAAAGTTCAAGACGGCACTATTAGATTAGTCCATGTTAGGACACAACATTAATATTTTGACTAAGGCCCTACCTTTATCATATTTCTAGAATTTGTTATCCAAGATGAGCATCAAAGATATATATATGCCATCTTGAGGGGGAATATTGGGGAACATCACTACAAGAAATACTCGAGTTACTGACGGATTTTACCGACGGAAAACGAAAAATCCGAGGAAAAATTTTTTTTTTGCTACTAGGACTTTACTGACGGATTTTTCGTCTGTAAGCCACCGGTAATTTTCGCGCCACATTGTGGGAAGGAAGGCGCGCGAGTAATTTGATTTTCCGTCGGTAATTTGATTTTAAAATTTTTTCCAAAAATTATTAATCACCGACGGATTTTCCATCGGTAATTATCTGAATAATTTATTGAAGATTAATATTACCGACAAAAAATCTATTGGTAATTTTATTTTTGAATTTTTTTCGGCGTTAATTATTACTGATGGAAAATCCATTGGTAATTATTATTTTTTAATTTTTCGTAATTAAATATTACCGACGGAAAAATCCATCGGTACCTTTATTTTCAATTTTTATCGTTTTATTTATTATCGATGGAAAATCCGTCGGAAATTTTAATTTTAATTTTTTTCGGTTTTAATTATTACCGACGGAAAATCCATCGGTAATTAATAAGGAGTATAATTAAATAAAAATTGAAAATTACCGACGGATTTTTTGTCGGTAATTTTATTTTTAATTTTTATCGGCTTTAATGATTACTGATGGATTTTCCGTCAATAATTTTATTTTTAATTTTTTTCGGTTTTAATTATTACCGACGGATTTTCCGTTGGTATCTATAATTTTTTATTTTTGGAATTAATTATTACAGATGAATTTTCCGTCGGTAAACGAAAAGGACATTATCGACGGAAAATCTGTCGGTAATAAATTGGAATTATAAATCAATAAATATTTGAAGGAATCTTTTAGTTACTGACGGATTTTCCGTCGGTAATTTGAAAATCCATCGGTAACGTTATATCATATACTCTCAACACTTAACTCTCAAACAAGTTTTCTCTCCACTCTCAACTCTCTCTTGCAACGCCTCTTGACCGCCGACCGATCCCCGACCACCGACTGACGACTGTGCCTCGCCACCAGCTCCCCGGTCGCCGATCGCGCCCCTTCCAAGTCGCGTCGCCTTTCCCCCCGTGTCGCCCCTTTTGAGTCGTGTCGCCTTTCCGCCCGGCCAGCCCCTCCGCGCCCCTCCGCCTCGCGGCTCGCCTAGCCCCGCCGCACCTGCTGCTAGCCGCTGGCCACACCGCGCCGCTGTAAGCCTCTCTTTATCACTTCCTTAACTGTATTTCTAGCCTTTTATCCATCATTCTTTCCCTATATTTGCATGAACAACTTATGTTAAGTAATTTCAAACATTGCCTTTTCAGACATAGATAGAGATAGATTTATTCATGCTCGCTAAATATTTCACCACTAAATTTTAGTCACAGTTAAACCTTTGTGAAAAAACATGACAAATGAGAAAGACACTATGAGTGGGCTAATGATTGATATTTTGTTCATAATAGTAATGAAAAGCTTACCCTAGATTTTTGTTTAGAACACTTTCACTTTAGAATTGAAGATAATTTAGTTATTAGATAGAATTATTTACTAGTTCATAGCGTTTCCTCACTATGAAATGTTAATTCCATGCAAGATAGTCAAGAAATGTTAATTCCTTTATTGTACTACTGTTGATATAACAATTTTAATGATGCATGACTAATTTTAGGAGCTCCTTGAAGGTTATTACTTCTGTCAGGCACAAAGAGAAGAATTCATTCAAAGAGCTAAGCCATAAATAAGGACCATCCGAGAATTCTGAGGTAAGTAATTGTTTCTTCTCCTCATTTAATTATATTTTTGTTAGGATAGAGACCTATGATTTATAAGTTATAGTTGTCGGAAATTGGGGTTGCATGACTAGGGGGATGGGCGTAGAGGTCCTTTCCCGACTTGTTTGTATTGTTTGCTGTGGAGATTGATTGTGTATACGGAGATTGTAGGAAATGCATGTTGTGATGTTATAAGGGGGTGTGCTCTAGAACGGTTTTAGGATCTTTAAATGTTTGTTTAATTGTTTGTGAACTTTATTTGACTAGATTGATATATATGTATATTGAAATCAATTTCCTGGGATGTCTTAATTTAAGGGGAGATTCTGTCGAATTTTTTAAAAAATTAAAGACTGGAAGATATTTTGTGAAGTTAAAGACCACAATCCATTTACTTAAAAGACTTTTATTTTCAAAATTGTAATTAAATTTTCAACTTTTGAATCTTTAAATGAATTTGTTAGGTAAAATTACATAGACAAGAACCATGATTCCCACAAACAGACTATGGATGTATGATAGGGTGCACCCCAGTCGAAGGGGAATCAAACCTGAATTTTACGCAAGAGTTGAACAATTTATAAGGGTGGCTTGTCAGACAGTTCAATTTATGAATGAGCAGAAAGTTAGGTGTCCTTGTGCTAGGTACAAATGTAGGAAATATTTTGATATGGACACCATTAAGTATCACCTGTATAAGGATGGTTTTATGACGGATTATTGGGTTTGGACTATGCATGGGGAAGTTGCCACACAAAATTTTGAACATACTAGTGTTGAAAATGCCTATGTTATAGGTAGTTCAAGTAGAGTTAATATTGGTGAGCATGTCACAGGAAATGTTAATTGGGAGGATAACTCTAGGCGATATGAGGAAATGATTTATGATGCAGTTAGTCCTCAAATTCATGCAGATTATGAACCTTTTGTCGAGGCTCCTAATGCCGAGGCTGAGAATTTTTTCTCTATATTGGAGGCTGTGAAGGTCCCTCTGTGGGAAGGATGTGTACACTCGGAGTTGTCTCTAGTGGTTAGGATGTTAGCCATAAAATCAAAAGCAAACCAAAGTCAAAATGCGTTTGACCAATGGGCAATATTGATGAGTGAAATTAGTCCACAACCTAGTTCTATTCCAAAGGATTTCTATCAGGCTAAGAAATTAGTTTCAAAACTTAGGCTAAAATCAGAAAAAATAGATTGTTGTTTGAAGGGATGTATGTTGTACTACAAAGATGATATAGACCTAACCGAATGCAAATTTTGTGAAAACCCTAGGTTTAAACCAAAAAGATTTGAAAATGGAAGATATAAGGATGTTCCTTACAAAAGAATGCACTATTTGCCCCTAATTCCAAGGTTAAAGAGGTTGTATGCTTCAATGAGTTCAACACCTCACATGAGATGGCACTTTGAGAATAAGAGAAATGATGGTGTCATGACCCACCCTTCGCACGGTGAAGCTTGGAAACACTTTGATCAAACTTATCCTGATTTTGCTGCGGATCCTAGGGATGTTAGGTTGGGGCTTTGTGCAGATGGATTTACTCCGAATAATCAGTTTAGCAAACCTTATTCCTGCTGGCCTGTGGTTGTTACACTTTACAATCTGTCTCCTGAAATGTGCATGAAAGATCCTTACATGTTTCTAACTTGTATAATCCCTGGTCCCGATAATCCCAAAGCCAAGATTGATGTTTACCTCTAACCATTGATTGATGAACTTAAAAAGCTATGGTATTCGGGTGTACAAACTTATGATATTTCTATGAAGCAAAATTTCTTATTGAGGGCAGCATTGATGTGGACTATCAATGATTTTCTGGCCTATGGAATGTTGTTTGGTTGGATGACGCAAGGAAAATTGGCATGTCCAATATTTATAGAGGATACAAAGGCGTTTACATTGAAGCATGGTCGAAAAACTCATGGTTTGACTGTCATCGAAGGTTTTTGGATCTTGATCATGAATTTAGGGGTAAGAAGGATGCATTTAAAAAGAAGACGGTTGAGAACCCCAGGTGGATGACTCAGGCTAGCCTGGACTATTTGTGGCAATACTAGAGAGGTGACAAGTTCGAAGCGAAGTCTTTGAAGGCCAAGGAGAGCCGAGCGTTGCATAAGGGTGGCTCCCTTCATTGTAGTGGTTTTGCTAGTATTGAGTCTACACGTCGCCGGATGGTTTAGTCATTATTTTAAACATTTTTTAATTTCTCTTGTTAAATTTATATTTTATCATACTAATGTTTTACATGTTTCACTCGAAATGCAGACCAATGAGTTGAAGAGGCCACCTACACAGAGTGAGTTGTTCAGAAAGACTCACACGCGCAGGCTAGAGAAGACGTGGGTCGATCCTCCCTTAGAGAATATTTGGGAATATATGTTCTGTGCACTTATTCATTGTATATATACATAATTTATTATTTCATATATTTGACTGTCATTACTTTCATTTTTTTTATAGCATGCCTATGAGCAGCGTTATCTGGAAGCCACGACCCAGCGAGAACAGAGGATCGCAGCTGGTGAGGATTGCCCACCGCTTGATGAGGACAAGTTGTGGCAGGAGGTAGTCGGCGGTCCTTACAAGAACCGCATCTACGGCATGGGATCATTTTATGCGAGTAGTTTATCGACTGGCTCTGTCATTGGGGCATCTATAGGCACTGGGTCCACCGCTGATGATGATGAGGTCCGCGAGCAAGTTCACTTGCTCAATGTGGAACTTCATTGTATGCAAGAGAAGGAGGCGGTGACTCAGCGAGAGTTGGAGGAGGTGAAAAAGAACATTAAAGACAACGAAAAGACCTTGGAGATCAGATTACGAAAGCAAATGAAGAAGGAGATGATGTCTTTGTGGCAGAAGATGCAGGCAGGCTCTTCTGCACCACCAGACATTGATGATGATGATGGTAGTGGCGGCGATGGTGATGCTAATAGTGGTGGTAGTGATGGTGATGCTGACGATGCTGCTGACTTCTCCTGATTTGAGTTTCTATTTTTCTTATTATTTATCATATGTTGACTTTTTTATGTTTATGCTTGTACACTTTGTTGCATTTGTGTTTATGTTTGTAGACGATGGTGAAACTTTGTGGTGCTTATTAATTGAGTATTTTTTTTATAATTTGTTATTATTAAATATATTTATAATTATTGTTAAGTAAAACATCAATTCTTAAATAATTAGGTAATCTAAATATTGTTAAATTTTTATTTTTTTAAATAAAAAATTACCGACGGATTTTTCGTTGATAAAATAAGAAAATAAATTTACAATAAAAAATATTACCGACGGAAAATCCGTCGGTAAAGAAAAATTAAAAATTTCGGATTTTGATGATTACCGACAGATTTTCCGTCGATAAATATTAAGAATAAAAAAATAAAAATTTTGGATTTTATGATTATCGACGGATTTTCCGTTGATAAAATAATAAACAAATGAAATATAAAATTTTATTTTGAACCATTACCGACGGATTTTCCATCAATAATAAATTTATCTGTCGGTAACTCAAAAAATCCGTTGATAAATTCCGTCGATAACCGCTGTTTTTCTAGTAGTGCATAAAGTAACTATTATAGTTAGTTATCTTTAAACACCAAGTTAGTTAGTTATCATCATTAATAGTTAGTTACTTATCAGAGTTAGCTATATCACTCTTGTATAAATACCAGTTTCAATGATCAATAATACCACTTGTCTTTTTCATCATATTCAATAGTATCATCGCTTCGATAAAAAACGTCTTAGGCTTCAATTTTTTTCCTAATTCCTATAATATAACCCTTTTATATAATAATAGTCCTTACATTTTCAAAATTTCAAAACAACTCCTTATAAACATTAATTTCTCTATTTGAAGTCATTCTGCTACTGTATCGTTCCAAGTATAAAATATGATCCTAGGAGCTAATGAGGAGGAGCTATTGAAAGCGTACAGATAACATTTTAATATCTCATCATTTTGTGTTCGCTTAATTATATATTTTGATAACACACTACCTAATTATCTTTCTCTTTAATTGATAATAACCCTTCTTTTAGCTGTTAAAATATTAAATGAATTGTAAAATTTAATTATTGAGACACAAAAAAGGGAGAGAAGAGAAGGAGATCAGACAATATTTTCATCATCACAAGAAAAAGTGCTAGAGTTGAGTAGTTGAAATCTTTCTCTAAATGGTGCTAGAGCTAAGTAGAGCTATATGGACAGCATCTTTTTTTTGCCTTGAACATCCCTTTACATTCATTAAGCATCCAGGGGGAGGCCCTACAGCCTGAGACATCTTTCTGTTTTAGTGATTTTTCTCAGATTTTTTACTTTATTTGTTGTTCTTTGAATCCAGATGTATCCTTGGAAGTTATGGAGCGGAGGGATGGTGATTTAGTTACAACTACTAGTCAAAATGAAAAGTCATTAAGGATAAAGAACGGGTTTGTCTTTGATCTTCCCTAAGGTATTAGTTATTAGCTTATGTTTAACGGCGTAACATGGGTTGCTAGTTGGGGGTGTTTTTGATCACGTATATGGATGTGTTTTGTTTTTGTCTTTTCTTGTTTAATTTGCTCCTCTCAGGTTGGAGCGTTTGAGCTCTCTTAAAGTAACCAAAAATAAAAGTTTTGAATAATCTTGAATCCTTATTTTCTTTATAAAAGAATATGAATAGCATTATAAGGAATGGTAATCGATTTTAGGATGATTTTTAGTTATCTACTCCCACTGTGCTTGAATAATTATTCATTTTAAAAATATAAAAATAATTATCTATTTTAAAAATTTAAGCAATATTAATTGTTTATTTTCAATAATACTCTTATTAAGTACTATTAGAGGATGAGATAAATATAATAGAGGAGAGGAGAGAAAGTTGAAATATTAAAGAGAAATAAAATCAATTCAGTAAATTATTTTTTATTTTTTCTAACTTTGATGTTTTCTTCTCAACTATTTCCTTAATTCTAGTGTGCATTTAAAACTGGACAATTATTTAAAGATGAATAAAGTAATATGACTAAATCAATATTCTCTCTAGGGGGCATTTGTGTGTAGGTTTGAAGTTATGTTCATATTCCTAGAATGTTATATCAGATTATTCCTAGTAATTTTAAAAAATTATTTATTTAGCATTAAATACCAGTGAGATTATTTGTTAAAATTCATAGGGATAAATTTAAAATTTATATCCCCAGAAATATACATCATAATTTTTAAGTACTCCTAACATATTTAATAATAAAATTATTATTAATTATCATTATTATTGAGAGATATTTTTGAATTCGTACTCAATACTTATCATTCCCAAGTCATGAAAATCTGTTATTCCTATCCTTCAACAAGGGAGATAAAATCTCACTAACGAATATCTCTTTCCTAGAAATAATTAATACTCGAAAATAATTTTAAAAACTTGTAATAAATATAGAAATAAATTATTCTCAAACAATTATTCCCGAAAATGAATTAGTATACATTAAACAAACCACCCCTAACTTTTATCATTTTATCTCCTTTTCTATTATATTACTGGTCAGGTCAGATGAGAATTCGCACATAAAATTTAGGGAAATTTTCACAGTGTGTTTGTTTTAGTTTTTAAAAATAGTAATTAAGAAATTTAAATTTTATATATAATTAAAATATGTGAGAATAGATTTTTTTTTCTTTGGAAGTTCCTCTTTTGAACTTTTGAAAAAATTAAAAATTATTTCCTTTTACAAGTTCTGATTTTTTTGAAAAAATTCCAAAAATATGAAAAGTAACTTTTCGTATAAAAAAAAGTGATTTCTACCCAAAATAATCTCATCCAAGACAGCTCAAGAATGGAGATTTTCATATCCAAAAATATGATATATTCGAATAGAAGTTTATTTATTGAATTCTCGTTGTATAAATATAAATTCCCCAAAACGTTGAATACTGATCTTCATCACTTTTCTTCAAAATTTTCTCTCTTTAGGCTTTAGAACTAAGAAGTACAGACACACCAAGTTGGAGGTGTGTCCGTATGTCAGACACATGTCAGACAATGACACTCACATGACACGTGTTTGACACGCATCCAGACGTGTTCAATTAAAAAATAATTTTTCTGAGCTTGGACACGAGCCGTACACGATCGGACACGCTACAACACAACTGCATACGTTACACACATTTAATTCACTGACATGTTCTGAGTTAGTATCTTTATTTTTTAAAAATTTTTTAATACCAACATGAGCCAAAAACCAACTCTAATTGTTTAGTTAGATCTGTACTGTTGGGTCGTCATTTCATTTTAAAAATTCTCCAATTGATTATAAAAAATAAGAATTAATTAGATAAAAAAATTATACAAACATGATCAAAAAATTCAGAAAAAAATAATCATACAAAAATAAAAAAATTATATATATATATATATATATATGTCGTGTCTGTGTCCTGTAATTTTTTGAGTTTAGTGTGTCTCCGTGTCAATGTCGTGTCCCGTGTCCCGTATCAGTGTCTATGCTTCGTAGCTTTAAAAAGACAAAAACTTGGAGAAAGAATCGTTTTTAATCTGGCCAAAAATTCCCTAAAATTTAATACTAATCCTCAATATGCAGGTATTTACTATATTTAGAAACAAGTCTTGTAAATATAGTAATTTAAAACATAATTGTGAGTACCAAAGCTTACGCCAGAGTATTCATTTTAAGAAATTTATTTTTTGTGTGCTTAATTTTATGAGCTTAATTTTATAGTTAAATTGTTCCCTACGTAAATACTAACTTTCCCATGAAATACATTATTAGAGATAAAAAGTTGAATCTCCTAAAATTATAAAGTAATATGAAAGGCATTTCCAATTTTAAGGATAAAAATAATAATTTACTCGCTAATGGTAATTAATAATATATATAGAATAACTTATTACCAGACACAACCTTGTTGTCACACACAACTTAGATTATATTACAGGCCACGCCTCCCCAATTGCAAAAAATTTGAGGGAAACCAATAAAACCAATAAAGCCTTACTCTTCTTGCAGCGGAGTGGTATCACGCTCAAACAAATGGTGAATCAGCGTCAGGTCATGAGCTTGCAGTGAAGACCAACTCAGGAGTAATACATGGATAGTTGTATGTTACCATTCTGTTAATGATTCAGCTTTGGAGTAGGTGCATGCATCATACATGTACTGCATCATGTATGTTGTGGGTGGGTGTTAGCAAGGTTGAGATAAAGTAATGCTATTTGTATTTTGTACACAATGTTATCTGTATTGGCACCCTGATTTGTATAGCCATGGATCAGTCTATACTTGGAAGATCCTTGACAGCGTCATTCGTAGACACCCTCGTTATCTCCACGAATCACTTTCCCTGCATTCACTCCTGATAACGTCCTCCAAATCTCCTATTAATCGTGTTTCATATTTTGTACACTTCCTGTTTATAGAGCATTACATATATATATATATACACCACTATAATTAGTCATATTCTATGTAATGCAATATACACTTTTCATACAAACTACTCTTTATGGTATCAGGTAGCCCTCTAGCTCAACTGCCTCTTTGATCATGATTGTCGTCTCATCCTCCTCCTCCATCCCTTCCACCGCTCTTACTGAAATAAACACACCAATCTCCCCATTAAACAGACCCCTTCTAACTACTATACCTGGCATAAGCATCTCATCCTTACCCTCTCGGCCGACAAACTTCTTGGCCATATCGATAGCACAACCAAATATGAGCGCTTGCAGTGCTTGGCACTGGTGACGCCAGATGACAAGCCTGCTTTCTCTCATTAGGAACATCAAGATAGTTATGTCTTTTTGGCTATCCTTGTAGGGTTGGCAATGGGTATCCATTGGGGTGGGACATGTCCCCACCCCCAGTCCCTATTTAAATTTTTGCCACATGTTCCTGTCCCCATCACCATCATGAGTCCCCATTCTCCATTTCCCTCAGAGATTTGAATTCCCATGGATATTCGCAGGTTTATTAAAAAAAAATTTTAAAATCCAAAATGGAGAAAAATCACAAAAGCACTTTGAAATTCTAAACATAATCCTAAATAACAAATACTACTAAAATAACATACAATAACAACAAGTAAGCTTTGTCCTACTAAATGGGGTTGGCTACATACAGATCGAGCAATATCATAGACCTCTATCATATATAATATTTATGTTAACTATTCACTACTATTATAACATAATCCAAATTAGAAATAAAAATATAAACATAATTGCAAAGGGAACTCTTTATATCATTCCAGGATCCTCTTGTTCATTTGACTACAGACCCCAATCACCTCGATCAAAAAATGCTCAATAGGATAGTGATTTAGAAAAATATGTGAAACCCCATGCATAGAAATAAACAGGAGAAAAGAAAAACTCACCAAGAAAAGGGATGAAGAGAAAGAAAGGCAAGAAGTGATGGTGGTTTGTGACGGAGCACAACAAGGATCACAAACAAACATGAAGGAGCAACGCGGCAGAGATGGGATTATAGAATTGAAATAAAGAAAGAGAAGAAAAAGTGAGAAATGGAAGGAAAAAAGGGTTTATATAAGCATCCGAGTCAGGGGCATAACCGTCTATGGAGTGGCGTTATAGTTACCACTGCGGCAGTTCGATAACCATGCTCATGGACACATGTCACACCCCCATTCAACGAAGGGACATTCTATCAAGTGAAGTGACAAAAAAACCCCTAAAAAGTCTCAAAACAGAAATGACCTTGGATAGAGCGCAAAACCACCCCAGGAAGAGCATGAAATGACCACGGACAAAGCACAAATCAGACCCAAGTGGAGCGCAGGAAGGTCTCCAAAGTGACACTGAAAAGGGCAAAATGTGACCTCAACTCGGAGTCAATTCAAATGTAAAGCATAAGATGAACATGATAATTTCTGAAGTCACCCTAGTAATCGAGTTGGGGGCAACTGTTATGATCCAAGAACTCGTATCTCGGTTGCCCGGCTTAAAGACTCTGGATATGAAACCACTGCCACAATTTCCAAGTAATTTCCAAAATTTCCCATCTAAACAGGGCCCGAGAACACCTTGAAGAGATAGGAAAGAGAATCTCCAATTCCTAAACTTGGACCAAGGACCTCACCCCACGAAATAAAAAAGGATGCAACCCTAGGACGGGAAGAGCACATGGTAAGCGCATAACAAGTGTGGTCAGCAATATGAACCTTCTAGGAGGAGATCAAAAAGGGTAAAGCACCAACAAACCCTAGCATCACCTAGTAATGGTACTCCATACTAACGGTACATGCCAACTTAGCCCTGGTATCTCCATATTTGGATGTATTCGAAGGTTATAAATAGAGAGAGGAAAATCCTTCCCAGGTAAGCTACTCATTTTGATCATTCTCTCTCTCACTCCCACATACTAACTTGGGCATTGGAGTCTATTTGCAAATATCGTAAATGTCCACTCGTGGCGCTCCAACGACAGTCCGTACATCGAAAGATAAAACAATGTAAAGGACTTGATTGAAATTTTTTTACAATATTGGGATTTAATTGAAAATTTTTGTACAGTATAGAGATTTGATTAAAAAAATTTATAAACTTATTGGTAACTTCTTATTGAAAATTTATAAAATAAAAGGACTTATTACAAAATTTTAAACTAATTAAAAATTGAGTAAAACTATAGAACCTCTAGAGTAATTAAACCAATTTTATAAATATGACTAAATGTGGTTTTAAAATGAATAAGCTTTATCTGCATAACATTTTAAAAACAAAATATTCTATTTGAGAGTCAAGTAGAACAAGTTTTGTTACTTTCAAAATATATTTAGTTATATTTTAAATTAGAAATGGTCATATTTTATAATTTTGTCTATTTTTTTGTTTCATTTCTCAGGATATCCAAAACTTTTATAATCTTTTCATGTATTGTAGGTTCATTAAAAGGGATAAATGCTGCTCATAAATTTTAAAGCTACTTCATATATATATATATAGGATATCTTTTCGATGAAAGTGTTCTAGTTAAAACATTAAGGCCCTATTTGAAAGTTGTTTTCCAAAATAGTTTTAATTTCTATTTTTAAAAATAAATAAAAATAAAAAATCTTATTTGACATGCTATTTTTTCCCCTTAATTTTAAAAATATAAAACTGAACCCAAATTTTTAAAATAGAAACCAGAAAACATCTAAAGAGTTGTTTTAGGGGGGGTTTCGTTTTGAGTAATGCTAGTTTAACATCCAAAATGTGGGTGTCTATTCAGACACCCACTTTATAACAATTGGATATGATGAATGTTAATAATAAATAGGGACTACCATCACATCTAATTATTATAAAGTAGATGTCTAAACAGATACCTATTTTTTAGGTGTCAAAATATCATTATCGTTTCGTTTTTAAAAACAGCAAGGAGGCGGTGGCACAATTGCAATTTTAGTGTTTTATCATTCTCAACATAACTTCGACTCCCACAACCACTAAAAGAAGACATTAAACTCAATTTTTATAGAATGGGTGCTGCATCTGCCCCTAACAAGAGATCATTCAAGCCTTCCTTTACTTTCCATCTTCTGTAGCAGCGTAAGAGAGGTCCTCTACCCTTCGCCGGCAAACGCGACTGAGAACCTCCACCCCTAGCTAGATTTGTTGGAAAACCATAGGACTGAGCAGGGTGGCCTTGAATGCACAATAGTTAATGTATTGGTTTGCACTAGGCTGGTGGATGGAGTTGTTAGTCGATTGGACAATTAAATACAATGTGTGCAAGTTATTGTATTGTAATTTGTAATTGGATCCTGATTTGATTCTAGAGTGTGGGTAGTCCTGCTGCATCTTTTTCTTATTATATATCTTTATATACCTTGCTTTGGTTAGAGATGAGATGAACCAGTGATTTTTAATAAATCACTTGCAATTTTTTATTTCCCTGTTTAGTTTGGATCACTTTGGTTTGTAGGGTGTTCTCTTTTGCCGCTTTTGTTACCAGCACTTTATGCAAATTCTTGGTGGCCATCATAGTGAAATTTGGTCTGTAGATGTTGATCTGGATGGAAGGTACCTTGTCATTGGGTTTGAAGACAAGGAGCTTTGGTTTTATTCAATTAAGCATGCTTTTCTCTGTCATTCTTTTTCTTTCTCTCAATTAAGCATGACAATTTGAAAGCCAGAGATGCTTTGCTAATCACTATAAATGGTATTCCTGCTGGGATGAGGAATACCAGTTGACTTAACTTCTAAAGAGCTTAGATTTTCAAATACTCTGTCAACTAAACATGTTCGGCTCCTATTTCCTCATATTATTTTATGATCGTTACTAGGATTAGGCATGCTAATAACATGTATTGTTTCATTCTTGGACAAGATAAATATCATTTCAAAATATATGATGTACATTTGTTTTCCTGCATTTTTACTTTGCCTTTTACTAGATGAGTATTCTTAATTTTCTTTTTCTTATTTGGGAAGGAAAACGGTTAGTCTAAATTGTGCTCTGTTTTGAGTAGAGAAATGCAATCACGATATTGGGATGACTTCTACTATTCTTGTTATCTTCTTCGTCTACAAAATTTTCAGGTTAGGTGATACATCATATTGAATGAGCATGTTGTTGATAAAACATAAGAAAATAGGGATGGTTATAGGATGGATGAAATAATATGATCTACTTAACCATCCAATGATGAATAAGCATGTCACATTATTCTAGCAAACAAGGTCTGATAAAAATTCTAACTTTGTAGTATTTTTCTTCTTCTTGTTATTATTATTAGATAGAAGCTTTGACATTTAATAGACTAAAATAGCTACAAGATTGAGCAGGGCTGCAAGCGAGAAAGCTAAAGCAGAGAAGATACTGCATATCAAGCATGCTGAGGGAGAAGCAGAATCAAAGTACTTGGTAGTATAGCTGGGTATACGGACCGCAATCCGCAGACCAACCCGTTTAACTGGCAACCCGCATGAAAATGGATCAGAAAATTTAGTCCGTCAACCCGCGGACTTTTCTGATCCGCACCGCTTAACCCACGGGCTAAATGGGCCTGGCCCGCGGGGTTCGCGGACGAACCTGCTAGCCTGCATTAGTGAGAGAATGCTTCCATTTGTGATATTTATTTATATTATTGATGGATGGACTTTGGTGAATTGGTTTATTCTATTATTTTTTGTACTTGTATTTGGTAAAATATACTATACAAATATAAATATATAATATAGGGTATAAAAAAAAGTCAAGAAAAAAATATGAAAGAAAAAAAAATGGGGTTCTGTGGGCTGGTCCACATTTGGTCTGCGTTCGGTCCGCAATTGGTCTGCGTTCGGTCTGCGCGGTCCGCGTCCGGTCCGCGAGATGGTCTACAACTGGTCCGCGATCTGGTCCATGGGCTGGTTATGCAGACCGGCCCGCTGGTCCGCGAGTTTATGCGGGACGGACACGAACCACCCTAAAGGCTAATCCATTTATTAATCCGGCCCGTTTAATGGTGGTCTGTCGCGGACCGGTCCGCATACCCACCTCTACTTGGCAGGGCTTGGAATGGCTCGTCATCTTTGAAAGAGTATACTTCATATATATATATATATATATATATATATATATATATATATATTTTCTTTATTTGTTTATAGCTTTGTTTTTTAGTTAATTTGCTCACGTTCTTCTCTCATTTTGATGTTGAGATTGATTTTAATAAGTTACTTGATGCTCATTTTGTAGATTGTAGGTAACTTGGATTATTGAGGTATTTGGTCCTAGTCATTTTTGGTTCTTGCTTTTACTTTTTGATCATTTTGTTTGTTCTTTCTATTTCTTCTAACCTCTCATTCTTTGAAATTTTGTTTCGTTTTATACTTAAGATTGTAGACTTGGAATCCCTGGTGTAAACAATATCCTTTTCTATGCTAGCCATGGTGGGCTATGAAACACTTAGCCTAATGGCCCTTTTTAGTTCAATCTTAGGATCATAGAATTTGACTTTCTCTGTTATTGCAAGACTTGCATATTTTATAATTTTGTTTTATAACATTGTAAGAAGTTCAGACATTCAAGACATGTAAGATATTTACATTTTATTATATACTTTGATAAAGTTTTATGTATCTTTTATTATGAGAAATTAATATTTGTTATTTTCATATTTGCATGTTTCTTGAATTTTGTGGATGTTGAATAGTAATTAATATAGAAATTATGATGAAAAATATAAATAATGAATTGAAAAAAAATTAAACTTTGTGAATGAAAATGTAAATTTAGATGTGAATTGTAAAAGAGACAACACAACAAAATTGACTAATGAAGCTGTAAAGGAAATGGCAAGATATCGTGACCAAATTGCAAATTGGATGTGGCTATAAGAAAATCATGCATAACTTATAAATGAATTTATAAATGTAAATTGACACTAAGTTGAATTAAGACTATTTTTAAAATGAGAAGTTGTATTAAGACTTTATTTATTATATATGAAAATATTATCTACAAAACATAATATTATGTTAAAATTTGTCATTGGTAGTAATGTAATTTGCCAGATAATTTTTTATTTCATTAATTTTAAAAGTTATTTTTTAAAAAAATTATCCAAATAGGTTTTTTGCTTTTCACCATTGTAAAACTATTTTTGAAGTTAACTTGTCAAACAGGTTTTCTGTCTTTTATTTTTCAAAAATAAACTTAAAATTAGCTTATTTTCTAAAACAATTTTAAAAAATTTAAGAAAAAAAATTCTAAACAAGCCTAGAAAAGTGAAGATGGAAAAGTGAAGGAAACAACTTGGGTGGAAAACTCGATTTTCTATTGTTTGGAAGAGGCTAGAAAATAGAGGGGAAGGAAAAATAATTGTTGGGCCCATATGAATTGTTTTCATCCCTGTGATGCACATAAAACTAGAGGCACGAGTAGAAAAGTGGTTATATTACAATAATATCCTTTAAAAATTGACCCCATATGTAAAAAGATAAAATGGAAAAGGTTAAAGAAAAATAATAGATTTTTATATTTTCTTACATGAAGGTCATTTATGTCATCCCCATAATGTGTACAAAACTAGAGGCATGAGTAGAAAAAGTAGTGATATTACAATAATGTCCTTTATGAAGTGACACCATGTAAAAAGATAAAATATAAAAGTTAAAGAAAAATAATATATGTTTATATTTCCTTACAATAATGTATATTAAAGCAAAACAATGTATGTTTTCATCCCTATGATGAGCAGAAAACTAAAGGCATTAGTAGAAATGTGGTGATATTATAATAATGCCCTTTAAAAAGTGACACCATATAAAAAGATAAAATGGAAAAAGTTAAAAAGAATAATGTATGTTATATTTTCTTACATAAGGTCATTTATGTCATTTTATCTAGTTATATTTTATATTTTCAATATTTTAATAATTCAACTCTCATTGTCTTTCCACTCATCTTCTCTTCATCCAAACACATCAAGAAAAAGTATATTTTTTTCTTCATTTTCTTTTCTTTCATTTTCTTTCTCCTCATTTTCTCTTTACATCTAAACAAATCATAAAAGTAAAAAGTATAGTATCACTTTAATTTAATTAGACATCCTAAACTTTTTTTTGTACACAAAAAAACCCTAAATTTTAATGCATCAAACTCAATGCTATACTTTTTATTTGAGAGATTTTATTCTTGGTCTTTCACTTTTTAAGACATTTTTTATTATAATACCAAAGACCATAAACAATGATCCTCAAAAGGCATGTGTGTTGTGAATTTGCTACGATCCGCACAAAATGTGTGAAATTCTCTCAGACTCGTTGAGCACTTGAATTATTATTATAAAAAAAGTAAAGCCTTATTACGGTTCTGATGTGTGGATTGAGGACTCCCAGACATGTTGGTCCCTTTCCTTCACATGGATTCTTCGTGTCAATACAATTCGGAACCTTCATGAAAATCATCAAAGGCTTAGATTTGACTTTTCTCTTTTTCTTCATGATTTTCGACAGCACCTAATCCTCACACAAAGCCAACCAAGATCACCAAGATGATGGGACTAAAGAAAAATTTGGGGTCAGTCCAAATTCAAGCATTAAACGGATATCAATTATTGTAGAAATATGTATAGTACAGAAAAGCCAAATGGAATCTATGTGCCAAGTGGAATCTATGTATGGTGATGAATTTCTACAATCCCTTTTTCCCCAGCATATTTAGGGCTCCAGAACGTCTACAAAATTGGCTGTTAAACTAACTAACTTTCCTGAAGTGGTAACTAACTTTCCTAGAGTGGTCTTTGAAAGTTTGTTGCATTGCACGGGACTCCCACGCCTCAATTACCTGTAAGCCGTTAGAGTGACAACACCTTGGAAGTGGCAAATATTTTTAAATCATTTGTACTATGCTTACGCAATGACATATGCAGGTTAAAGGCCGTGTATCCGTCCATGTCGCTCTCACACATTTAATTCCTCTAACCCTTTCTTTCCATTATTTTAGTACGTCTTGCAGCGGTGTGCACTAGATATTGGTATTGAGAAATCTTAGTTATGCTTGTAGATTTTGGGGTGCAGTGTCTACTCATATTTCATTTATTATTAAATGAAGTACGGATCTTACTTGAATGGATTCACTTTTCATCTGCTGATAAATGGAATATGAGTTAATATAGTGTCTTATACTCCATGAGTACAAATAACATAACTTATTGCTATATTTGCCAGCCTATACTGACTTGTAGTGGTCGTTTTGGTCAATCATTCACCGAAACGCCACTACACATTCCCGTTGTGCAATGGGGTTAATGCTGAATCTTTGAAAATAACGCGACACTCATCTTGGTACTCCCATCAGAAGGAGTATGCGACAATAATGTTGTTTGGAAGTTATTCTTTACCACACACAAGGGTGGAAAATGGGACCGGAGATTAAATTAGATGTATTGATAATGTAAATATTTTTTAATTGAATAATGGTATAAATAAATTTTTATACTATGAATCTATTAAAATTAAGCTCTATATTAATTATTTATAAAAGTCCAATTGTTTTTCTGTACAAAAATAAAATATTCTATTAATAATGATATAATATAGTTTTTTAAGAAAAACTGCATTTTATCCTTGAAGAATAAGGCTTTTGTACTTGAATAAAGCTTGTGTACTTTACTCCCGAAAGTTTGAAAGTGAGTAAAATGACCACTGAAGTCTTTTAAATGTGCAAATCAACATTTCTACTAGAATTCTCATCTATCGTTAACATATAAAACATATATTTAAGAAAGTTCTACTACACAATTGCAACAATTTCAATCTTAACAATAAAAGAGATTTTTTTTTTTTGGGATAAATCTATAAAAGAGATATTGCTAAATGCTAAGTACAGTGAGAATATCACATTCTTTTACTTGATATTCTTTTGGATAAGTATTTAAAAGGATTTTTTGTTGGTAAAATTGACCTGAAATAACACTTTATTAATAGATAGATAAAAACAACAATTAACTAAATATGATAAATGAAAGCAATGGCTCATTGTTATCAATGGATGAAGCGTGTTATGCACTGGACTTAAGAATATTTTGCCACCACGAGCTTAGAGGTTGGTACAGATGGTCTTCAGGACTAATATTTTTCAGGATACAATAGTCACATCTCACTAACTCTGCACTTAAATTAGTGAGGTTAGAGGAACAACTCTTCTGAATTGCGTAAGAAACATAAAGTTACAGCTCAAGCTAATGATTTCTTGTTAGTGCATGATACAGTGGAAAAGAAATACAGAGATAACGCTACGAAGTTTTTTTTTTTCAGATAAGAGAAAAAATGAAGAAAAGCTACTGCGAAAGTGAGTTTGCTACTACTTATAAAAGAACCGTAAAACACTTGCATAACAGTAGTTGGTCAAAGAACCGTGTGATATTGGAAACAATGTTTCAGAATTGCTAGCCTAGAAAATAGGAGCTTTATTATGCTTTAACACTAATAAACAAGCCCACTAGCAACGTGGCGTGGATATGATGCTTCAATGGCAACATGAATTGGTCAAAATTAAGAGTTGATTTTTACACATAATTAAATCCCAAGCAAAGTAAAGAAACGTGGCAAGCCATATGTAGAATAATATTAAATAGTAACAAACTCAAAATAAAGTTTTAACTTTGAAATAAAACAATATTAATAAAATACAACACTTTTATACTGTCTACTTTCAGAAGATCTTAAAAAAATAATTTATATTTAGGCTTGAAATTAATTTATTTTTGATGTAATATTAAACAAGCTTCTTTATCTTCAATTAAAATTTTATATTATAAAAAATTTATTTTTTCTTTTCGTGAAAAATGTCTATCTGAACTTTAAAAAAAAACTTAATTAATACCTGTTTAGATTTAATTCTATATTTTCTTTTATATAATATTGCAATCATATATTGTTAGTGTGTCATAAAAGTAAATATACCTCACTCTTATTCTCATACTAACTACTTGAAAAGTGATATAAATACAAAAATTAAATTGCAATGTAAGAAATATTTTATACTGTGAGTGAATAAAAAATAAATTCTACTTATTTTGTATAAAAAAAATCACTCAAAATATCATATATAAATGATTTCATTATTAAATAGTTAGCTATAACTTGAATAATGTAACTACAATAAACCCTTTGACAAAAACAAAAAAAAACTACAGTAAACCCACACCCAACCAAAGAATTTCTCTACAATGAATAATCAATTCAAAGATTCAACCAAGTTACCTTATTTTTGGTCTTGAACCAATTTACTTGAAACCAGAATAATAGGCCAAAATGAATTCGGCAAAAAGAATTCAAAACGAAAAGAACCTAGCCCCATTCAGTTTGATGAAGGTAACGCCTATTAGTTTTAGACATCTTAAATGATGACAAACATCATGAGAATTAATGCCTTCATTATATGCACTAACACTTTAAAGGATACATCTTAAAGTAAAGAATTCTACAGCATGTCTCCTAAATATTCAAGAGATAACTGGCACCAGAAATAAATCCTGAAATGACTGTTTTATTAGCTAATGTGGCATGTGTGTACAGTACATATATTTTTTCAGCCTTATTTAGATACCTCCATTACAAGGTGCTGGTACAAAGGATAGACACCTTACATGAAAGAAAAAGAGCCTCCCTTCACAAATGGAAAAATTAAGAAAGGACATTATTTTTGAAATTTGGACAGCTCACAAATTAGAGCAAGGACATACTATAGCTGTCATTCCTCTCCACTGCAATGGTCAGATTTGTTTCCTTTTTGAGGAAACATATGGGCAGTAGGTAGAATTAGAATAACCGAGTGCTCATTAACAAAAATTAAAGTCTGCTGTATTCCTTTTTCTCCTCTCATATTTTGATTGTTTTTATGTTATAGCTTTCTGAGCTATTGTAGTCATCAATGAGAGTTAGTGTTAATTCTTTTCTTTTCACGAAGAAAAAGCCTAGAGATAAGAGCAAGCTTGCACTGTGAAAAGGTCATTGTTTTGCTTTGATTGTTTCTTGTAAGGAGCTTGTCTCCGTTTGGCGTTATTATGAGTGACAATTCTTGTTACTCTCTGCCTATTTACAGTGTGTGTACTGTGAACTCATTCAAAAGGAGTGAGAACTGGATGTAGATCTCTCATTGAGGTCGAACCAATATAAATTTGGTGGTGCACTCTTTCTTCCTCTATACTATTTATTATTCTCTTATCAGATCTGACTTAATTTTTTTTTTAATATAGTTTCTTGTTTTGATTAAAAATCTCCTAAAACTTTAAGAGATATCTAGTAAAATTTATAGAAGATTGGGTCATGCTAGCATGTATCAAATCTCAAAACTACTCAATAAAGACTTAGTAAGAGGCATTCCTAAAATTAAATTTGAAAAGGATCTTGTGTGTGATGCATGTCAAAAGAGCAAACAAACAAAATTCTCCTTCAAATCTAAGAATGTTGTCTCAACTACTAAACCTTTAGAACTTTTACATCTTTATCTTTTTGGTCCCACTAGAACTCAAAGTTTAGCTGGAAAGAAATATGGAATGGTGATTATAGATGATTACTCTAGATATGGCTGGGTTCTTTTCTTAGCTCATAAGGATCAAGCATTTCACCTTTTTGAAAAATTCTGCAAAAAGGTTCAAAATGAAAAAGACTGCCAAATCATTTCCATTAGAAGTGATCATGGTAAAGAATTTGAAAATCAAAAGTTTGAATCCTTTTATAATGAAAATGGTATATCTCATAACTTCTCTTGTCCAAGGACTCCCCAACAAAATGGTGTTGTTGAAAGAAGAAATAGATCCTTGCAAGAGATGGCACGAGCTATGCTTTGTGAAAATAACACACCTAAAAATGTATGGGTTGAAGCAGTTAACACTGCCTATTATGTTCTTAACAGAACAATCATAAGGCCTATTCTGAAAGGAACACCCTATGAACTTTGGAATGGAACCAAGCCTACACTTCACTATTTTCATGTTTTTGGATGCAAATGTTACATCTTAAACAACAAAGACAACCTGGGAAGATTTGATTCCAGAACAGATGATGGATTATTTATTGGATACTCTACAAGAAGTAAGGCTTATAGAGTGTTAAATACTAAAACTGTTGAGAAAACTATGCATGTTGTCTTTTGTGAAACTAACCCAGAAATTGTGCAAGACTGTCCAGAACCTGAAAGTTCTGAGATTTTGAGGTAGAGAAAAACCCAGAAGATCATGAGCTCTCAAATGAAAGAAATGATAGATGTAACAACCTGTTTTTCATTGTTGTGATAAAATAATTATTTATGAACAATCTATAAGGATTTTGAAAAATCTGATAGACATGAATATGATCACATTAATGTAAGGATTCTCTCAAAAAAATTAATTTTTATTATTAAAAATTCAATATAATAATATTATAATCGGGAATATAGAATGAAACATTATAACCAGTATAAGGACATAGAAAAAATAATGATCGGGTTGAATAACTATTTTATCCCGATAAGATTATTTTGGTATCAATCGAGTACCAAAATGATATTAATTGATACACCGAAGTGGTAATAATCCGTACACCAAAAAGTCAAAACTGGTCCAACTAATGAATATTATTAGATCTCAAATAATTTTTAGCTAGAACAATTAAATAAACATAGACGTTTCCAATATAGATACAAAGCAAATTAATCCGAAAATAAAAATAGCCATTACTTTCTCTCCAAGTTTACGTTTCTATATAAAGGGAAAAAAATGAAAAATGTGGCATTTCTTCCTTCTCTAGGCAGACTTCATGTTCATTTCCTTCTGCTTCACCTCCTTCACTTCTTTCTTCTTGAAAACTCCATGAAAGGTCTAATTTCCTAAAGGATACACCTAGATTAACCCTTAAACTACTTCAAGAACACATCGTCTTCACCAAAATCAATTCAAAACCTTGTTCTTCATAACCAAATATGTCCAAACAGCAGCAGATGGGGTAGCTGAAAAATGGGTTTAAAGCCTTGGATTAGAGAAGAAAACTTGAGAAAAGTGTAGCAAAAGCTTAGAAGAAAGGTAGGAAAAATTCTAGTCTATTGCTTTGTGATTGTTTGGCTATTTTGCTAAGATAAGTGTTTGAACTTTGTGGAGTTATATTGCTGAAATCTAAAAACCAATTCTAGGATTTAGGATTGCTTGAGTTATGATGAAATCATGCCTATAGGCAACAAAATTTTTATTTCATAAATTACATGTATTGAAGTTGGTAGATACGGAAGATACATCAAGCACAAGTTTTGGGAACTTGCTGAAATCTTGTATGTAAGTTACTATTGGCTGAATTGGAACCAGAATTCTTATTTTAGAAATTACATGTATTGAAATTGAATGATTATGAAAACTAGTAACCAATTTGTTTATGAGGAATTATAACCCAGTGAATGTGGCTGAAATTTTGATGGTATAAAAGCTAGAGAAAGTTTAGATAAACCTTACAACAATTATTATGGAAGAATTGAAGAGATTTGATTGGCATAAGGAAGGTTAATTCATAGTAGAAATAGCTTGAAAATCTATCACAGGAACTTGGTGCAATTGCTGGAAAATTTACAATAATTATTACTAATTAAGAGATGTAACAGAAAATTCTGATTATGAAAAGTGTTGTAAGAATTTAGTAGACTTTGCAGAAAAACCTCATAACAGTGTACCAGATTTGGCAGGGAACATCTTATAAAAATTTACTAGATTTACAAAAAATCTCATAAAACATTTAGTTGTTTGTTTTCGGAAGATCTCATAAAATTAAAGATAGATTTTGAATAGAATATGAATATATCATTAGACATCAAGAGATTTTTTTTCTATAAGATATCTCATAAGAATTCAAGAGATTTTAAGGAAATATCTCATAAGAATTTAATGAAATCTAAAGAAAATCTCAAAGACAAGTATAAGAAATTAAGCTTCAAGAAGAGAGGGAACGTAAGAAAATAAATCTCACACAAAGAGAAGGAAATCAAGAAAATAAGCTTTATGTAATAATCAATTGTTTGGTAGTAAGCTTATAGATTCACGGGTAGTAGTAGATGTGCTACGCCCTTAAAACTATATCGGGTTGTAATTGCGACGGCATTACATCGTTATGAGAAAGGAATGTACTAAGGATAGCAAGGCTATCAAGATGAGATAGAGTAGACGTACTACATCTAGTGAACTATATTAGGTTGTAACACGATGATGTTGCATCGTTGATAGTACGATCCAAAGAAAAGTATATAAGAAGAATCCTATGAGTTATACTATCAGGCCTAAACTTTAATAACAAGATAATGTCAAAGAGGAAATGAAATTGATTAAATGAAATGAAGTATATCATGTTAAAGTGATGAACTATATCAGATTGTAACATAAGGTGTTATAAAGAAGAAATGTGAGTGATGTATTGACAAGAGAAAGTTATTGAGATCTATATCAGGATGTAGTACGAGGTACTATATCAAGTGAACTATATCAGTTTGTAACACGAGGTGTTATAGCACAGGCAATACATCAGTTGAGGAGTATATCAGAAATCCTATAAATTCTATTCTCAAGCTTAAAGATTTTAATAAGCATATGATAAAGAAGTAATACCTCAAACAAATGAATTGTAAACTAGATAACCAGAATTACAAGGACTCTAAAACTCTATAGGTATGAGACAATATAGTTGAGAATGGCTTGTACAAACTAATTGTTATGTAGATAACCAAAAAACTGATTTAAGTATTTAACAAATGATATGATTTTATTTTGAAGCATAAGTGTATTCCTAATAGTATGATCGCTATGAAAATGAATAAGCAAAATGAACTATTTCAGAAGAAATTGAGGATACTTCAATTCTTTTAAAATTCTATGCCAGATGCCACTTTGTATTAGACTATTGTTTCTCTTACCGGGAATTTTTAATTCTCATTCCTACTGTTATTAATGTTTTTACATAGATTACAGTGATGATGATTATTTTGTAGAAATCATTAGCTGATACTGGCATCGCAACCCAGACCTTTTTAAGAACCAATGAGATAGAATTTTAGTCGGTATTTTATTTCTTTTGGTGACTTTTGATAGTACCCTGCCTAGACTAGAGGCTTTTTGCATAAACCAAGGTAAGGGTTTGACTCAATTATAGATATAGTTGACTTGTCATCAGACAGTACAACTATGTATTTTGATATATCGTTTATGCTCAAATTTAATGAGATTTTAAAAAAGAAAGCAACTTTATGTTTGTACCAATGGTGGGCTCATATGTAAATATCATACACAAGTAATACCAAGCAAAGTTAACAAGTAATAACTACCTATTATAAGGTTATGACTTAAGCATAGCATTATGATAGGCAGGGTGTTACAATAGAGAAATTGTAGAAATATCTCCTGAAATTGCAGGAGACATTTAGGCAGAAAATATCAAATCTGTAATTGAAACATTTGAAGCTCACAAATCAAAAAAGAATATTCCAAGGGAATGGAGATCATCAAAAAACTATCCTCAAGAATTCATCATTAGTGAAGCATCTCAATGAATAAAAATAAGGACTTCATTAAAAAAATGCAATGTAGCACTTATCTCACAAATAGAACCAAAAGATATGGATGAAGTCGTAAATGATGATGCTTGGGTAAAAGCAATGAAGGAAGAATTGCAGTAGTTTGATAAAAATGAAGTCTAGAATATTGTTCCTAGACCTGCAAATACTGCAATCATTAGAACAAGATGGGTTTTTAGGAACAAACTCAATGAACATGAAAATATCACAAGGAGCAAAGCAAGACTTGTGGCACAAGGATACAATCAACAAGAAGGTATAGACTTTGATGGAACATATGCACCTATAGCTAGAATGGAGGCAATCCGAATGCTACTTGCATATGCTGCTCTTCAAGGGTTTAAATTGTATCAAATGGATGTCAAAAGTGCCTTTCTTAATGTAGTAATTAATGAAGAGGTATATGTAAAGCAACCTCCGGGTTTTGAAAATAAAAACTTTCCAAATTATGTTCTTAAACTCTCAAAAGCTTTATATGTTTACAACAAGCTCCAAGAGCTTAGTATGAGAGATTAAGCACTTTTCTTTTAAAAAATGACTTTGAAAGAGGAAAAGTTAATACTATACTCTTCATTAAAAAATCTAACACAGATTTTCTCTTAGTACAGGTCTATGTTGATGATATCGTGTTTGGTTCTACTAATGACACTTTATGTGTTGATTTCTCAAAGCTTATGACAAATGAGTTTGATATGAGCTTAATGGGAGAATTATCATTCTTTCTTGGACTGCAAATCAAGCAAACCTCAAGTGGTATTTTTCTTAGCCAAGAAAAATACACAAAAGGGCTGCTAAAGAAATTTAGGTTTAATCATGCAAAGTCGATGGCAACACCAATGTATCCTTCAGCTAAAATTGACAACGACGAAAATGGTATTGGCTTTGATGAAACAAGATACAAAGGCATGATAGGGTCTCTTATGTACTTAACATCATCTCGCCCAGATATTTCTTTTAGTGTTAGAATGTGTTCTCGATTTCAAACATGTCCTAAGGAATTTCACTATGCTGCAGTAAAAAGAATTTTAAGATATTTGATTGGAACTTCACTTGGATTATGGTATCCAAAGACTGATTCTTTTGAATTGAAATATTTTTGTGATGTAGATTATGCAGGTGATAAAGTTGATAGAAGAAGCACTAGTAGGTGTCTAACATTGCTTGGAAACTCACTGGTTTCTTGGAGTAGCAAGAAACAAAATACTGTAGCTTTCTTAGTTGCTGAAGCCGAGTACATGGTAGCTTCTAATTGCTATTCACGAATGATCTGGATGAAAAACCAATTGGTAGACTATAATCTTACTCATGATCATATTCCTTTGTTTTGTGATAATATTAGTGTTATCAATCTCAAAAAAATCCCATTTTGTATTCTAGGACAAAGCATATTGAGATTAAACATCACTTTATTCGTGAGCATATTCAGAAAGGAAATGTTTCTATTAAGTTTGTAACTTCTAATGAGCAATATGCTGATTTATTGACAAAACCTCTACTTGAAGAACGTTTTTGTTATCTTAGAAAATGTATTGGAATGATTTACTTTGCTAATATAAACTAGATCTTTGCACAAACCTTATGTTAAATGGGCTATATTCAGAGAAACAAGTGAACTTGGCAGATTTATCTCCAAAAAAATCAGGAGATACTGTGAAAATGATGATGAAAGGCATTATGTTCGCATCAAGGTATTCATCAAAAGGATGAAGAGGAAAAGATTGTTTTTTGGGCTTTTCACACTGCTTGGGCTTTTCATTATCATTTTTGGGCTAACTATTACTGGACTTTTATTTTACATCAGACTCTTCTTATTTACCATGATTTTTTTTGTACTGTTAATGCTTATCCAATTACAGCTATCACCATTTAAATTTTTACTCTTTCTCTCTCTCTTTGTCTTTAAAATGCTCCATCTCCCTCACGTACCCACAACTATCTCTCTACCACCTCCACTTTTCTATATCTTCACCACTAACATTTCAACCCAATGCCACGAATCAAAAGCTGTGCATCCAAGCCCAAATCCCCAAAATCTAAAAAGGACAAAAACCCTTTCTTTCATCCTCATTTCACCTCTGAAGGAATGGTGCGCACAAAAAATCCTTCACGCCGTGATCATTCTGATCAAAACAAAGATGAAGTTTATGAAACCATGCCATCAAGGACAACTTGATCTAACTTTGGAAAAAATACAGGAAATGATGGTAATACTCCTCCCACTGATCCTACTCTTTTGGCAGTGCGCCATTTTTCCACCATGAGAAACTTTCGACATTATCTGTCTAATATCTCTCAACGACCTATAACTCCCTATTTTCATGCCAATCTTCAACTATTCTATGAAAAAGATTTAAACTTTATCAAGCTTTTGACTTTCACGGTTGGACACCTCTATTTCACATCAATGAACCGGTTTACCCTTTTCTGGTTAAAATCTTTTACAGCAACATTGAAGTTGAAAATGATGCAATAATTTCATATTTATGAATCAGAAAATTTTCATCTCACTTCAGTCAATCCAGGATGTTCTTGAAATCCCTACTAATGGTGATCGCATTTATGCATCACCAAAATGGCCCACAACCTCCATTGCCTTAACTTTTAAAGAAGTTGCTTTAACTATTTGTCCCCATATTAGTCATCTTATGGGCGTTAAACCAACTCATGCTACTCTAGGGCATAAAAAGGCTTAGCTTTACCACCTTATGGTCACATTCTGTTACCTAAAAATGGGAGTTATGAAAAAGTATCTTATAATGATACCCTTATTTTATATGCTCTCATTACATGCACACCTTTATTGTTTGGCTATATAATGATAAATTATATGCTTGATGCTGCAAATAGTGCAAAAGGAAAATCTCTTCCTTATGAAATGCTTCTAACAAAATTTTTTAACCATTTTGAAGTTCCTTTAGACACTAAGGAAGGCCACGCTGTTTCGAATGTTATAGAGGGACAAAGAAAACCTGTCCCAAAACAAGCTCGAGGAAGATCAACTTGCTAAGGGAAAGAAGTCATTGATAAAGATGAAGAAACAGAGGAGGAGCTATCCACTTCTAGATCATTTTTCAAGAATGCCAAATCATCTGTCAAAAACTCTCAGCCTCCCAAGCGGACATCTATATTGAAGGAAATTTTTCACGAACTGATGAATGAACTTGTATCATTCACTGACTTGCAGAGGTCTATTCTTAACTCCAGCTCCAAAGAAAGCAATACCGCAGAAAAGCGTCTTTCTAGATAATGATATCGGTGAATCATGCTTTAAACACGCTTTGATGATATTCCTTCCTCTAACTCTGAACATGGGGATGCAGCTGACACTGATGAAGCAAGAAATATACCATCTGATTCCTGAAGGCTCACTATGTTTCTCTTGATATTAGCATTTTCTTTTTGCATTTTCCCTGCACCTATCACTTGACTCTGACTAAATGCTCTACTAAACACTTTCTTTTAAGTAGCATTAGGAAGGATAATTGTAATAAATCTAATGACACTTAGTACTAAACTATCTAGTCTATGTGTTACTTCTCTATATTCCATTTCTATTTTGCCTGCTCTGTTTTTGCTCTCTTCACTTGCCAGGATTCTTGATGACAAAAAGGGGAGGAACAATATATATAAACAGATATACAGTGTAGAATGACAGTGCACAATGCTTCTTACCTCTTCAAATTTGAACTCTTGGTATCATTTCTATTTCTCAATTAAAAAAATATATTTGTTTGTGGTGATAAGAATATTTGTTTGTGGTAGATGATTCACTTAGAAAATGAAAGTATTATTGCACAATGCTTCAAGGAAGGAGGAGAAGGTATAATTCAAAATTTCTAAAACTGTCTATGCATGGAAGTTTATCACAAGTCATTTCATGATATATGTGATTGAATGAACTGAATGGACTTGTGAAATTTTCATTTCAGTGCTTTATGTCTCTCTCATCATCTCTGCATGACTGTGTGCTTGTGCCCTCAATGTATCGTTTCCTCTTATGAAGAAAGGAGATCAATCATAAGGCAATATTTCAAATTATCTCGTTGAAACTTTCTACTATAGAAAGAATTGGTAATCCTATGAACAAATCAAATTCCCTGTTCAGAAATTTTGTTCACAAACAAATGGGAATAAAAAATCTGTGATGTGGGTAACATATGCTAAAACTTAGGGGGAGCTTATATTAAGGAGGAGTTTGTATCCATAAGAAGCAAGGCATTTATCTGTTTATAATTTTTTTATGTTTGTCAATAAGGGAGAGATTGTTAGTTTTAGACATCTTAAATGATGACAAACATCATGAGAATTAATGCCTTCATTATATGCACTAACACTTTAAAGGATACATCTTAAAGTGAAGAATTCTACAACATGTCTCCTAAATATTCAAGAGATAAATGGCACTAGTAATAAATCCTGAAACGACTGTTTTATTAGCTGATGTGGCATATGTGTATAGTACATTTATTTTTTCAGCCTTATCCAGATACCTCCACTACAAGGTGCTGGTACAAAGGATAGACACCTTACATGAAAGAGAAAGAGTCTCCCTTGACAAATGGACAAATTAAGAAAGAACATTGTTTTTGAAATTTGGACAGCTCACAAATTAGAGCAAGGACATATTGTAGCCGTCATTCCTCTCCACTGGAATGGTCAAGTTTATTTCCTTTTTAAGGAAACATATGGGCAGTAGGCAGAATTAGAAAAACTGAGTGCTCATTAACAAAAATAAAGGCTGTTGCATTCCTTTTTCTCCTCTCATATTTCGATTGTTTCTGTGTGATAGTTTCTGAGCTATCATAGTCATCAATGAGAGTTGGTGTTAATTCTTTTCTTTTCACAAAGAAAAAGCCTAGAGATAAGAGCGAGCTGCATTGTGAAAAAGTCATTGTTTTGCTTTGATTGTTTCTTGTAAGGAGCTTGTCTCCATTTGGTGTTGTTCTGAGTGACAAGTCCTGTTATTCTCTGCCTAGTTTACAGTGTGTGTACTGTGAAGTTCACTTCAAAAACTTTGCTATAGTTGTTATTTGATATTAGTGGTGATCTCATTCAAAAAGAGTGAAAACTAGATGTAGATCTTTCATTGAGGTTAAACCAGTATAAATTTGATGGTGCACTCTTTCTTCCTCTATACTATTTATTATTCTCTTATCAGATCTGATTTTTTTTTTAATATTGTTTCTTGTTTTGATTGAAAATCTCCTAAAACTTTAAGAGATATATGGTGAACTTTTTAACCTGTTGATTTAGTGTGCACACCGATTCTATCAACACCTTAACGAGTAGCTGCATGCTTTAGTTTGCACCGAAGTATGGTTTTGCAAGACTGACTGTGTCTTAAAAACTAGCACTTTTTTTTTGTGAGATCCATTAAAATTGGGCCACAATCTATAAATATCAGAGTCCCTGATGCCAACAAACGAGGCGCAAGACCATCACACCAATCAATAAAAAGTCACCTTACCAATACATAGACTATCGATCATTCCCTTTATTTCGGACCCGAAAAAAAAAAATTATCATTCCCTTTATTTTATTTTTCTGTTTTTCTCCCTGTTTTTATTTGATTTTTTGTTTCATCTCCTCATCGTATGATGGTATGTTTGATTTTTTTTGTCTCACGAATCTCGTTATTTCGGCCGTGTTTCATTATGAGAAAGGACATGCTAACTTAATATTTTGTTTTTCTCATTGTTGCCAACTTAATTATATGTAGCATCCAAAGATTTTCTGCTGAGAACTGGTAAATCAGCAATATCAGATAACTACTGTGCCATTTTCTCATCCACGGCACTTTTAGAGGATGAGCATAAGGAATGACTGACAAAGATATGAATGCATTGGGATCTATAAAGGGCACTGAAAATCATCCATGGCAGGTGAAGTTTGTCCAAGTCCATATAGGTGTGCGTGAATTAAGCTTTTACTTTGTGACCAAGAGTGGCACTAGAGTGAAACACCATAGATTTTGTGAGCTGACTAGTGCTTTATTTTTATCCAGGGGATGATACAAAATCGCTCAAGTTCCAATGTCTCATTGAAAAGCTGTGTAGCTTGTATTATTAGTAATTGTAGGCTTAGCTTGTAATACGAAGTATTGGCCTCTGTCTGTAGTCAGACAACTGTCTTCAATTATGAATAAATGAATTTTTGTTGATCAAAAGAGAAAAATAAAAATAATTGTGCTTTGTCAATGTCTATAGTGTAGTGACAAGATTCCTCGTCTTGAGTAACCACACATTGGGCAGGGAGGGTGTGAGTTTGATGGTTACACACCACTTCCTCCCTTCCTGGAGTGCAAACACGACAAAAAATTAATAATAATAATTGTGCACAGTGTCTAGGTATGTAGTGTGTACATAGTAAACTTATCAATACGCCCCAAATCATTGCATTAATTGAACACCTTAAGCAACTCAAGGTGAAAAGCATTTAAAATTCTTCTTTTTCATTTTTTCAATTGAAATACTCTAACCCCTAACAAGAGAGTGTCGGGTGTCCCATCATCACAATAGTAAAAAGAGTAACATTATTCAAATATTAAAAAATTGATATCTAAATTAGACATCTATTTTATTATCATTAAATATAATAAATGGATGGAAATAGTAAAAATCACCATCACATCTAATAATGATTGAGTAAATATTTCACTCTGACACCCATTTTCGTATATTAAAATAACATGTTCCTGAGACGAAAATTTTCTGAAGTAATGCTATGTGTAGACTACCCTTGATAACCCTCATACATCCGTTTATTTTAAGTTTGACTTTGATGGTAAAATATTTAACTGGCGCCATCTAAACTCAAACTATCTTAATAAAGTAATGTAGAGTAAGTAGCATGACCTCCTCAAAATTTGCTAGTTATGATTGGAATTTTAGCCAAGAACTGCAACTAAACCATCCATGACTCATGGGACTGGCTAACTGACATTATATAACACCATATATGATATAACTATGACACCAACCTTGACATCAGAAATAAATCACCTCACCCGCATGATTCGTGAAATAAGCAGTATATGGGATACGAAGATTAACCAAACCTTATAGGTACACTCCGAAGCAGATTAATAACAATAACAATTGATCAAGAAGATAAATAGCCAACATAATACATTAATAACAATAAAAAGAATAGCAACAAATGAACACTACTTTATAATGTTTTTAGAGTTAACAACACTAAAGGCCATATGATTGATTTTTCACTAGTATAAAAGGTTGTAAAGGCGTAGTTTTTTTTTTTTTAACAAAGACATTGAAGTTAGAAATTCCTCTTAGAGGATATAAAGGGAGGGGGGAGGAATTGGAACCACCCACTTAAAAATACAAGAGACGACCATAATCAGTGGATTGTAGGATCAACTGCTGTAAAAATATAGTTGTAGTCATGAAATTAAAATTAGAACATGATAGTACTTGTTTTATAAAAGTTTAAATTAAGAGAGATTATTACAGCTTACAACCAAAAGCAGAAACGAATGTAATATCAAAAAAACGATGCAAATATTTTGGACTAAATCAAATACCCAAGTGTTAAATTTCTTGTTTTATCTCTCTCTCTCTCTCTCTATTTCCACATGAGAGAAAGTGGCCTCAAAAGCCTTTTTATTTTATATTTTAATAGAAGTCTTATATGCCACTTAAATTACTAACGAGAGTGAGCAATATGTAATATCTCTTAGAAATTCTTAAAGAAGTTGGGAGTCTTTTCTAACCCTAATGTGATACCAATGCTTATCACTAGCTAAACTTTTTTCCTACCAGTTAAAATATGCCACTTAAACTAAGTTATTTTTAAGGCTTAGCGATGAAGTGACTGAACCTCCATCCGGCCATTGGAGCTAGTTCAAGGAATCTTGCTTTACCAACCTAGTAAAATATAAAGTTTTGTCAATCACCTACCATAATAATAATAATAATAAATAATAATAACAACAAAAAGAATGCCTAAGAAAAATCTTTCAAATCTCAGGACAGTGCAACTTTTTCATGTAGAGATATGTTATTTGTACTTATAGTGTGTGGGATACCGTGTCGACATATACTTTATCCACCATTAAATAAATTGTGGACCATAGTTGAATGGGGTCCACACCTCATTCAATGGTGAATAAAGAGTGTGTCGACACGATGTCTCACACACAATAATTACAAATAATATTTTTCTTTAAGTGTTCTTTGATAAAGGACTCAATAATCGAGGAGAGGATCTTGAAATAAAATTTTGTAAGTTTTCTAATAAAACATTTAAGTTTGTTAATCAACAGTCAAACACCACAAGCACACAGGAAATATGAAAGAAGGCCAGAAAACTAAACTTCATTCTGCCGACTTCTCCGATGTTGATTGTATTAGGTGATAACACAGGAAACTTTATGGTCAGCACACACCCTTCTTCACTCGATTTTGAATGTTGTAGAAAATGGTGAGTTCCGAGAAGAAGAAAGAGCTTAGGAAATAGGGTCAGCATCACATCGTTAACTAGTACTAGAACAAATGAAATTAAATTAAAGCTTGACTTCCATAACTACCATTTTACTTGCCGTTATAGTCAGCACCACTGGCTCAAAACAATGAAGCAACACCACTTGATAAAAGTTCATGCAAATGCTATAAAGAAGATAATATCCGACTACCAATATGGCAGAAACAATAAGAAATTATACAGTGCTTGAATGCTCCTTAAACATATATCCTGCTTGTGATAACTTGGGAATAAAAGCAAAATCAAAAGCAATGTTTCAAAACCAAAAATTAGCAGAGTGCCCTGTGCTACGACTTTAGTAAAGAATCAAGCATATGCCTATAGAGTTTGCCATTGATTGTCTGAAAGGTAATATGCCTATAACATATAAATGGATAATTAAGTAGATATCAATATGCAGTTTTCCATTTGGTATAGCATACACACTCAACACATCAAAGACCATAACCAAGAAGCCAAAGACAAGGAGCAGAACTTCCACCATCTGTCTAAACACCTTACCCCTTCTTCCACTCCCCCGCCAAAAAATAAAAGAATAATAATCAATCTTAGGTAATTTCCTTTGGCATGTTTCACTCTAAAACAGCTGAATCCATAATTATGGTAACTTAATGAAAGGGTCAAATTTAATAGACCCGTATCTCTTCAAGCATGATGCTGTTTAATTCCATGTCAAGGACGATTTGTCATCGTATTTTTTATTTGCTAATATAAGTAACAATCACACAACTCCATAGCCCATTCTTGCTTCAAGTTAAATCTACTATCTACCAGGAACAAATAGCTAAAACACCACTTTATAATAGCAAGTTAAAAACAAATTGGGTAAATTATATTAAAGTATTTATATTATAATCACAATTCTTATTTACATAATACTATTAGTAAACTCAATAGAATATCATTTTTGTGATATTAATTTTATTAATAAAAAATCATTAATATCATAAAATGGTCATTTTGTTAAGTTTACTAACAGTGCTTTGTAGATGAGGAGTGCGACTGAATATAAATACTTAAAATTTGATAAGTAAAGCGGTGTGAATCTAAGGCGAACAACTAGAGAAGAAGTGTGAGTTACATTTTTACAAATCTCAGGAAAAGTGATCGTAATTTACCCAAACAAAAGTCCAAACACAAGATGCATTCCTCTTTCTTTTATTATTCATTTATTTTGTTAAAGTGATGCTCAACTTTAATTTATCATACAATACTGTAAACTGGAAACTAGAACAACAACACTTGGAGGATAAATTATAGGTTCTAGTTTTTCAAATAACCTTCAACCAATCGAGCAATCACATCAATGAAGAGCACACCAAAACTAAAATCCTCATCAAGTCGAAAGGCTTGCAGAATCAAAATACTCTGAATCAAGCAACCACATAATCAACCACGAGCACACTCTCCACGTGCTGCTTCACCTTCTCCAACTCCAACCCCTCATCATCCAACCCCACCCTCTCCAATTCCCTCCGTCCCGGAAAAACAGCAAGCGACGCCACCGAGAACCCCTTCGCCCTCGCCGGCGAGAAATTCTCGCCGCAAGACACCTGAACGAATTCTCCGGCACCGCCGCCTTCGATTCCTCCGGTGACATCCAAAACCTTCCCCCTAACCTCGTCTCCTTCGCCCTCCTCCTTCAGCCTCAAGAGCCGAACCCTAATCGCAGATCCACGCGGCGGTGCCGTAAGAGGAGATCCGCTGTCGTCACCTCCGCCGACCCAATCGACGGCCATGACGTCGTCGACGATTGGGAAAACGGATCCCCTGACGACAGCTAGGTGGTTCGGATGCCCATTGTAAGCTTCGAGGTGCTCCTTGGAGCGGTACCTGCTGTGAAGCATGTGAGTGAATCGTAGCTCGGGCGAGGTCGTTGCGGGGGCGGTGGTGGTGTGGCGGTGGCGAAGGATGGGGCCGACGGTGAGGTGGAGGACGTTGTCTAGCGCTACGAGGGAGCTGAGATCGTTGACCATGGCGTTGACCTTCGAGGGATCGGTGTCGGCCTTCACGTTGAACAGCACGATGTGCTCGACGGTTTGTGAGGAGCAGGAGATCCTGATCGCGCGGGGCTTGGATAATGGAGGGGACGAAGAGTGTTGACGGAGGTGTTTGGATGGCGAGAAAATGTGAGAAAACGAGGGGGAAAATGAAGGGCAGATTCTCAGGGTGAGCATGTTGTCGTCGGAATTAGGAAAAAAAGAGTGAAGAGGAAGAAGAGAGAGACTCCGGAGTGTCCTTTTCCGTTAGGAGTTTGGAATCTAGTTGACGGCTGTTATGAGGTATGAGTATCTTTTTATTTCGTCTTCTTTTATTATTATCTTTGCTTTGCACGTGCTATTTTTTATTTTTGGTCGGTGTTCGCACGTTTCACATGGGCTGAAGGTTTTTTCATTTTTGTCAGATATTTGGGCTGAAATTGATGATTCTTTGATTTTTTTGTCATGTTTTCTTTCGTTTTGGTAAGTCTTTGAAGCATAGCGGAAGCCTGAATAGACTCATTTACTTCCCAGTCCAACACATTGGGCCTGTTCCAGTGAGCCTCCAGCAACAACCACTGCGTAAAAATCATGTCAGATTCGACCAGAAACAAAATCATGTCAGAAGAGAACCAGAAAAGGAGCATGAGCCATGGCTCAAGTGCACGGGAGTCTTTGCAAAGTATGAGGAATCACGTTCAATTCCAAGGAGCTTGACTTATTCTAGTCCAATACTGATGAAACTGGCAGTGTTGTTGGCTTCATCAGAAAGCACATAGATCGACCAAAAAATAAAAAATCAGCATATACCAAATTCATCATCCTCTATAGAGAAATTCTTGTGTGGTTATGAACTGCCGCATAGGATTATGATCCTCCCATTTAAATCATGCAATGTGACAATGAGGCTTCTAGATCCACCCTCTAAATACTATCTATTCATGCAAAATCTATCGGGTGCATTGCTTCCAAATTCAATGATAAATAGTGACTAGGACAAACTTGAGTAACAAACTGCGACTGAGTCTCCTCCCTTGACCTCTAGCCATATGTCATGTCTGCTCCTCCTCATCTAAGCCTCCATTGCCATCAAGTGGCACTAGCTCCTCCTTATTAGCACTTAGATCAACTCCAGCATCAGCACCACCCCTAATGTCTCCGCCAAGTTGAGGCGGTGGCTGCACACGTGGACTCTAGTTTTGCAATATTAAGTTGTTCATTAGGATCTGCAAACTCTTCAATATTCAAGGAACGTTGAGGCATTTCAAATGGTGGAGATCATTGTGCTGCTTCAAATGATGATGGAACCTGAGAAGCTGGGTTCCTTTCCAATGATAGTTGGCGAACAGATTCCCTAGAGCTGAAGTGACCCTCCTGTAGCATAACTAATATCTCAATGATCCAAATTTCTAGAAATCAATTGCTCATGTCAAACATCAACCTCACCTCAGCATCATTTGTCACTTGAAATTTTTTATAATTTATAATGCCTTTCCCAATTGTTAAGGGCAACCTGTAAAGTACATTTTTTATTTCTATGTATGGTTGATCCAACTGCTATAGTATTTTGCTCTTTAGCTCCAAAGATGTGATAGATTAATCAACAATAATACAACTTGAACTCTCACTTACAAATGTATCCCCTTACCTTGTTGTGGTAATTTTGTCCCCGTAATTAACATACATGTAATATTTCTCAGTCATTTTGCTCACTCACAATTGAAACAATTGAAGCAGAATTGCTCACGGTTTTACACTGGAGTTAGTAGAAGTTACTTTGAACTTGAAAGAGTAAAAATTTACTTTGATTCCTGAAATTATATGCATAATTTACTTTAATTCATAAAATTAAGAAAATATTACTTTAGTCGTTAAAATTTCAAAAGGTGAATCAAATTAGTCTTTATACTACTGTTTTTGAGGACTAACTTGAATCACCAAAAGGACTAAGTTTAATCACTTTTTGAAACTTTAGGTACTAAAATAATACTTTCTTAATTTTAAAGACTAAAATGAATCACGCATACAATTTTAAAGATCAAGGTGAATCTTTACTCAAACTTGAAATCACTATAAGATGCAGGGATTACCAAATGAACTTGAAATTGCTACAAGCTCCAGCGATTTCTAGTTTATTTTGTAACCGCAGCAAGTTACAGTTTGTATTTGTGTAATTGAATATGCAAGCCATTATTTTTGTACATAACCATTTTTTTATTTTATTATAGTAAAAAATCCCCGTTACATGAATTTTTAAAACCTAAAATACATATTTATTCTAAAATTATCTAGATAGGTGAACAGGATCGGCAACACTGATGAGTTTGTATTGACTGCTTATATATGACTTTTTGAGTTCGGATCCAAATTCTGTTATTGATAGATTATTATAATCTCAATGTAAATCTGCATTCAAGTCGATGACTTGCGCGGTCCTTCGACTGGAATTAAGATTCCTCTGGTCCAATATTTATGAAATTTCTTATATATGACGTAAGTGTATCCAAATGAGTATTAATATTTAAAAAAAATGAAATAACAGGTGGATATTGAATATCGGGCATTGAATATTCACATACCATCATTAATATCATCATAATAATTTATAAATTTATAGAATAGTCCTAAATATTAAGACATAGAAGGGTCCTAGCGCGAGCGTGACTGTCAAATCTACATATTCTCTCTCTCTCTCTCTCTCTCTCTGTTTCTCTCTCTTCTGTTCAGAGAGAAGAATTCACAGGTCAGGGCCTTGGCTCCGCGGATTCCATTCAATCGCTGATCTTTATCACTCTCTTCCTTCTCATCTCTCAAAATATAATGTTCCCAGTTTCTAAGGTACGGTTTTTTAGAATTATATAATTATTATATGCAATCATTATACTAATAATATTGATACTAATTAATATTAATAAACTAGTAGTCAATAATTTCTTTGATTGCAAGATTTTATTTTCAAACAGATAAATATTTCCTCTATTGATTTTATAAGCTTTTATCAGCTGCTTGTTCTTCATCTTCCTCGGAAGATCTCTACAATTTACTGTGTTTGAGATGCGTTGGAATCGTCGAACTCAAATGGTTTTTTTTTATTTTTATTTTTTTAATTTATGTTCTTCAACGACCAAATTCTGTTTACTATAGCTACTATATATATTTACGCTGCTGCAAGTTTTCCAATTACGGTTCGGACACTTTAATTTCTTAACTCTTAAGTATTAATTTAATTTATATTATTTCTGGTTTTTCGCCTTTAGTGTTAACTGATTTTAATTCGAGATTATTAGATGGGTTTTTTGGTTTTATTCAATGAATGTGAATAGGTATGTTCGGAGAATTTGGACAATGATCTTTTAGCAATTTTTGGACGGTTACTTACTCACTAATATTAATTTTTTGCGTCTCGTTATTTTGTTTGGAAAAAGGTTAATGGTGTTGTCCGGGTTAGCAGTACCTTTGTTCACACCCTCATCTACTCTGCATCATTGACTCTATATATATATATATATATATTGCATTTTTGTTTTAAGTCTTTGAGGTTCTTCTTTGGAACTCTGTGCTTTTAGGTAGGTATTTCCTGAGTACAATTAAAAAAGGTTCCCTTTTATGGAAATGGGATCTGCTTTTCCCAACCCTTCATCAAAAAATAAATATTATTACCAACAACATGTAGTAATAGTGTTAATAATAATAATCATTATTATTATAATTATAATATTTCATGTTTTTAATCTGATTCCACTGGAAATGGAACTTGTGGAGGTCATGATTTCTACTGCAGAGCTTGTCTCATGTGCCCAAATGCCATAAACAATTCCAAACTGCTCATGTTTTGTCTCTCTGTTTAGGTTAGTGTAGGGAGGTACAGATAGGAGGATATGATTATGGATAAATTATAAAAAAAATTACCAAACTTTATTATTATTATTATCTAGTACTTTCTCATTCTTTCTTATCTCATTCTTTTTTTTTTTTTCTCATGATGCAGGGCTGGTTCTGACTTGATTTAGCTGTTTTGACCCCTAAAAAAGGGAATAAATGGAGGGTGACACATTCTCTGGTCTTGGCAATGGTACACAGATTGATAGCAAGATCTTGCAGACATTTCAGAAGAGCTTTGTTCAAGTGCAGAACATCTTGGATCAGAACAGGCTACTCATCAATGAGATAAACCAGAACCATGAGTCCAAGGTCCCTGATAACCTCACCAGGAATGTCAGTCTAATTAAGGAGCTCAACAACAACATCAGGAGAGTGGTTGACCTTTATGCTGATCTCTCAAGTTCATTCACCAAATCCATGGAGGTTTCTTCAGAGGGGGACTCCACTGGTGCTGTGAAATCAGATGGAAAAGCTCGTCACAAGAGATTCAGGCCTACATAAAGAGAGTTTGTTTTTCTTTATTATATTTTATTTTATTTTGTTTTATTTTGTTTTGTTTTTATTCTTTTGCTTTGTTGGGGAAAGCACAACATCGCAAATTGTGTTGAGGGGTAGAACAAGATTAGGCCCTAGGTTCTGTGACTGTAACCTTATATTTCAAAATAAAAAATGTTTTGATTTTCCAGAATTCCTCTAGTTGTTGTAATCTTGTGATTTTGGATCTAATAGAAATCAAACATGTTTTTGTTCTACAGATGTAATCATCATGCCGCCCTTGTTCAAAAGGGAAATAGGAATGCCATTTTTCTTTTTACAATTAATTTGTTTTTTCTTTCTTTTGATTGTGTGGTGTAATATAATTTAAAAGATGAGCTTTCTCTAGTTTATCTTCTTTTTCCATGATGAGCTAGATTGCATGAGGTAGGGCTTTCAATTTCCACAAACTTTTCTCCTAGTAAAAGCAGCTAAAGGGTCTTCATAAATCTTTCGCTATCATTCATTCTTGATGGAAACTCTTCACAGTACCTTTATTCCCTTTCACAAGCTCGACCTAAAATGCTTTTTCTTAGTTCTTACTTTAGCTAATAACTGAAATTGAGAAGCGATCGCAGATACTGTTTTAGGCCCATTCCCATGTAACCAGTGCTTCTTTACCAAGAAAATTTACTCCTGATTTTTTTATTCGTGTGTGTCCTATATGATGTGAGAACTCAGAAGAGTGAAAAGTACATACATGAATACGTATGTTATGTGTGAAGATGCCTTGAAACAGTTGGAAGAAAGCAACTTTAGCTAAATCTTTTTGGTTCCCAATCGCACATAGCCACAAGAACAGAATCTCAGATAAGAGATGATGAGATTTTGATTAATTTTATGTATTTTTTTTTATACCCAATTACTGGTATTGGCTGGGAAAGTAAAAGTATCCTGTATAGCTTAAAACAAAAACAATAGGTCTCAAGAGGCACAAATATGTGCAAAACAGTGACCCCCAACAACATAACAAGGGATCCCAAAGGCTCTCTTTTGGGATGGAACTCAAATTTCTCCGTGCTTATCCCTTCCTAAGGTTCTTTTTTTCTCTTCTACTTTTCAATTTTTCCTCCTCCTCCTTTTATTCTCTTTATGCAATAAATAAATGTGACTACCGTCTAGTTGATAATTCTCTCTCCGGCTTGGATTTCTCTCTCTCCCTGATTGAACAGATGTCTTTGTTGGTGGACCCAGTGTATGCCAGCCTAATTTTCCTGATCTTAGGATAGAGGCCCACATGAGTGATTGCTGAAAATGGCCTGTTTCTGGTTTAGATTTTTGCACATTGAAGGACAGTGCCTTTTCCTCATCTACAAAGTTGATCCCTCTGTCCATACTCTATTTACAATCAATTCATTTAGATCTAGCTATAATTGTTAGACCATCATTTGTCCATGCCCTCAAGGCGTTTCCTGGCCTTACACTCAGAAATTAGGCATCATATATCATATCCTAGTGTCTTACTTACAAATGATACAAATAATGAAATATAACTGCAAAACTTTCTTATAAAAAATACAGCACCGTTTTATCTTATTTTCAGCATATCTTTTTAAGTAAAAGACTAATCTCTCAAATTATAATCAAGTGTTTAAATAAAGATCCTTCTTAATGATATTTTTTTATACACATGAATTTTGGGGATCAAAACTAAGATCACATGCGTAAAAAAACTCAATCTTTTTAACTTGGACCTACATTCTGTTCCTACTATATGGATTTTAAACCGAAAGCAAAATAACATTAAATATTAATTTATCAAATTCTAACAAAAGGCCTTGCGCAGGAAGAAAGGAAGCAAGAGTCAGTTTCTAACAAAGGTTCATAAAATAGTGGAATTCATTTTTTGGTCAGCATTTCAATTCATGGACTAATGACTTTCTACACTATAGTTCACTTGTGTACAAAGGATGAGATGTTCATATTAACTCTACAAATGATTCATTTCATGACCAAATGAAGGAGAATGACTAAAATGTAACATCTTGGGATAACACAATTCAGTTAAACCTTATCAGCTGCTAAGTAAGAAAGAGCATAGAGGGAACAGTCTCGAATACATATGCCTGCTATGTCTGATGTAATCATAAAGGGCTAGAAAATCTGATATAGAAATGGGTTTGGTCCCTACACAGGCCAAGACAAATTAAACATTGTCCGGTACATAACATGTGCAGTGGGAATCTACTTTTGCCTTTCTTTGCCTTTGTTCCTTGCACTTCCAGCAAATAGGCTCGAAACGAGGCTAACCCTAGTTTGCCCCTTGAACTATTTTTTCAAATGATAATGCGACTTATAGGTATCTACATCATTGGTTGGACCCGATTACAGCAATCAGACTATAATAATCCACGCTCCATGCCGGAAATGTTTAATTATGGCCAAATGACTCTTATAATAATTTGATGATAATTTTGAATAAGTAATCTTACTTTTCTTTTTCTTTCTTTTTTCAACAAAGCTAGACTATATTGAGTTGAGGCTTCAGAGAGACACACACAGTCATTAAAACTTCATACTTTAAGAATATTAATCAACTTTGTAATGCTGACCTCGCTTCTCATTGGTGAATGGTGAGCCTTGAACGCTTTCAAAGTGCGTGTTAGCATTTCATGTCGTTTTCCTTCATAAAAGTACATCACTATTCTTATGTGTGCCTAATTGCATTGAATGCTTAATTAAATCCTGAAATCCATTTCACTGGATTAACTTCTCTTAAGATACTTACTGGCCACTCTCATTTACTTATTGTCACTCTATATTAAATGCTTTCATATATACTATGTCTCAAATGTCCTTAATATTATTTTAATATTTAGCCTTTTATTTTTCAAAACTAAATCAAAACTTGTGTATTAGATTCTCAATTATTTATTTTAATTATTTAGTATTTACTCCTTAATTATTTAGCAGATCGTTAACTTGTGGTCATTACTATAAGTGAGCTCAAGCGATAGCCTTTTCTTTTGTTTTTTTATTTTTTGGCCATTGCATCTCATTTTCTGGTCTGTACCCTCTGGTCTATGTTTGAACGAAAGAATATTTTGTTAAAAATCAATGGGAAAACTTATGTCTAGATATGTTAATATTTGCAATAAAAAATAATCACTGGTATATGGAACGATAATGAAAATGTTATTTGATTGAGAACATTATTAATAATATTTGTCTCCCACATTCGTGTAAGCAAAATGTTAAAATCTTGCCCTTCAAAATGAATTCATTATTATTAAAGCATATCATATATTATTAAAAAATAATCCAGTATGAATATTAAATGAAGCAAAATTGCACGATTTTAATTTTGCCAATCTCTATTAGTTGTCTATAGGTAGCCCAAGTTCTTGGATTTGCCTAAATTATTTAGGGGAAAAAAATTCTAATACAGATGCCCAAATTCTAGCATGTTATTTCAATTTTATTTTACTAGACTTTTTAATTCAAGTTAAACAATATATTTAAAGATAAGAAATTTTTGCATCATGGTAGAAATTTTATTATAATTCATTTTTATGTTCAATATTACTTAATATAACTATTAAGTATAAACTTATAATATTATAGTAGTAATATAATATCAATATATAATAAATTTTCAAATAAAGACATTTCAAAATATTATCACATGTAAAAATAATAAACAATAAGTCAATAATTGAGATTTTAATACACAAGTTTTGATTTAGTTTTGAAAAATGAAAAAGGCTAACTATTAAAACAAGATTAAGGGCATTTTAGGAATAATAGATATGAAGACATTTAATATAGAGTGGTAATAAATAAATGGGAGTGACAATAGCCACTCCTTACTTACTAATGTATGCTTAGTTATTTCAAGTGATCAAACATTTGTTTTTGTTAAGCAAAATCTAGGTTTCCGATGTTGTGTGTGGAGATAACTAGCATTGAGAGACTTCTACCCTATGATGGTTGATCCCACTCAAGTCAAATTAGTTGAGATTTAATGACTTCAAATTCAATACAAATGGTTTCAACCAGAGATCTTCAAAGGTGCTTTGCCCTTATAAATTAATGGGTTTTTTTATTGAGTGCCCTATGATTCCAATAAAATAAAGTTAATAAATTTATAAGCGGTTTCTGCATATTAAAAACTCAAAAATCACACTTTTTCATGATAAATTTATCTATTTGAAATTCTAAATTAATTGCAGGCACATCAAATCCTCTCTTTAACCTTTTGTAAAATTGAGCATCTTATAAATCAGTAATTTGTAGGATTAGTGGGATTATGGTGTGTTTGGTATGCCACATAGGATAAGACGCATAAGACATGTTAGTATAAAACCCGTTAAGATTTTAATATAGTACAATATTTGGTCTGACATTATACAAGATGTTATATTATGTGATATACTGTTATCCTCTCACTATTACAAATAGTTATAATCTTATATAAATAATTAATAAAAAATTATAATAAAATAATAATTTTACTTTGAAATTTAAAAAACAAATATTATCATTTAAATATTTATTTATAGTTACATTTTATAAATATTTATTATTTTTATTATTTAAATTATAATTTACACTAAATATAATTTACTATTTACTTCATTTTTAGCAATTATCATTAATTTAATAAAAATTTAAAATATATAGTACTGTATTTCTGTTATATATTTTAGTAATTTTTTCACTTGTATTTTTCATCGTGTACCATATATAAAATTATTGAACAATTATAATTGATTTATTTTTATTGTACATAATTAAATTCACATTATACGTTTTTTAAAATTATTTATTTGTTGTGAAAAATTTTAAAATAATTTTTATTTACATTTTTTATGTTTTCTTATTTCAATAAGAAATTTTTTATTTTATAACCTAATATGTTAAAAGTTAATCAAGCCTAACTTGGTTTCTCTAGGCTGGATTGAGTTATATAACATTTTGACATATAAGAGAGTTATGCTAAATAAGTTTATACAATATGTAATCCATAGTAAACAATGGATAAAATTATAGCGTATAGTATTAATTTATCCTATCATATCTAATACACTATACCAAACACACTTTATGCAAGGAAATGGGTAGGATAGGGTCAGACTTTAATTTGGTTTCATCTAATTTTCAAACATTAGCCCAAGTATGACTTATTACCTAGAGCCTGGCATATTGGTCATGCTCCCAATTTGCACATATTCGTCGCAAAATCGTTTAAATGCGGATCTATAGGCCCAATCCATTTATCACAGATTAAGTAGGTTAGAGCCTTTAATTTTTCTTCTAAGTTCATTTCAGTTTGCTAAAACTCTATTTCTTAGCGTCGTTATCCCTCTCATTATCCTCTCTAGACTTCCTGCTCTTTCATATGCTCAACAAGGGCAAGCCAACGCTACCCCCGGTGGCGGCTGATAAACTAAACCTCCCCATCTTCTTCCTTTTTCCCATTTTTCTTCTTTTTCATTTCCTCATCACATGATAATTCATTTTTTGAAACATTCCCAATTTTGCTTGTTGGCTCGATGAACCTGAACAACTAAATTAATGACTAGACAATTGAAAATAACTCCGTAGTGGATCAATAAACTCAGGAATAGTTGACCAAAGTCAATAGAGGATTAATGATTGATAGGAAAAGTTGAAAAATAGCCAAAGACTAAGTAAATGAAAATTTGGGGACAATCGAAAAAGAAATCAAATTAATAATGATGAGAGAAAAAATCAATGGCTCATGCGAACAAATCTAAATAAACAATTGAGATGCTAAATGTAAAACCTGTCCATACTATAGCTAATGACATGAGTTTACACTAAAGGATATCAATTAATATTATTTAACATAGGTACAAACGGAATGTTTTGGCATAACTACTTAATATCATTACTTAAGAATTAAATATTTCTATGATTTATAATAGAAAATCATATATAATTAAATATAATTTCATATATTGTTAGCAGATGCCTTTCTTTGGACATTACTTGGCTAATTTGAAATCATCAAAAATAAACAAAAAAATGAGAATTGAAACTTCTCACTAGTAAGAGAATGGTTTTAAAAGATTTAAACCATAGTTGGTTTTAACCATGTCGGCATGAAAAATATACAAGACTATAATAACATTATATGAACATAATCAAGTATAATATTATAGATAAAATATGCCAAGTAGAGCATATCATGCAAATCTTACTAAAATTATAATTTCTTTACTTTATTTTTTACTTTCATTGTATCACACATAGTTGAAGGCTTTCTTTTAGGGAATTCCCATTCTCTGTTTTATCCTTTAATATTGTGACAAGAATGCTGGATTTTTACAAGGTAGATAACATAAAAAGACCTAATATCTCGCCATTTACCTTCTGTGATTAGTGGCTAAGTTTTAATATCTTCCTTTTGAATTACTTGCTTACTAAGAAGTATGGACACACCAATTTGGTGGTATGTCCGTGTGTCGAGTTATAGGCGTACGCTCGTATGCTATACGTCAGGTATAGAGAGCTTCCACTTCTTTTTTGTCTCTTGTGCTAGACAATGCCTAGATGGAGCAGCACAGTCAAGAAATTCAGACTGAAATAGGAACCCTGTTCAAATAGAAATATATTGTAACCAGACTCTGTCCATCATGGGCCTGAGTTACTACAGATTTACACACCCTTTTATGCATTCACAATTGGGCCTAAACCCAATAATAAATGGTGAATCCCAAACCCACAATTAAATCATAAGATAATATTAAATAGGTCTTAAAGGAACAATTAAGTTATTCATTCAACCCATTTTATAAAATTAAAATACACATAAATTAATAGTAGTCCAAACTTGGAAAAATTGTAACAGTCGTGTCACCAAAAGAAGGCGTCATCTATTCTATTTGTTATAATTTAATACGTGCAGACATTTTACAAAATAATTTATGTCAAATAATATAAATATAATAATACATGTGAAATTCATGCATACATTTGTATATATGAAAATAAAAATCGGTTGTTCCGGAGACAGAATTCAAACGTTTTAGCCTTTTGATATAGAGCAGCTGAGTTAATTTATGCAGGTCAACATATTAGAAGTTCTCAAGTATCTAAAATATAAAAATATAATATTAATTTTATCTTATCTTTATCTCATATATTCATAAATATTTTGTATAATATTGATTTTTTAGATTATATTTTCAATGTAATACTAATAATAAATAATTAAAATCTAATGATAATATCTTATTATAAAAGCAATGTACTTGTGCTAAGCCAATTTTTTGCTCAAATGGTAATTTTAAATAATAATTTTTATAAATAATTATGTAAAAATCAATTAATATTTAAATGCATTAACTTAAAGTAATGTCACAGTAGTGTAGTTTGTTTATAATAAGTAGTTCCGGAAGTTACTTATAGTTATACGTTATTTTTAATTTCAGCTTAAATATTTTTTGGGCTTATAATCCATTTTTCTTATCCAAACAAAACAACTTATCTTCGAACAACTTTTGGTGAAAAGAAAAACCGATTTTAGCTTGTAATCTACATTATCAAACATGCTTTTTGTATTTGGATTAAAAATTCCGTTGAACTATTTTTGGATGTCTTCCAGGTAGAGCTCAAGTTCAATCGTCACCAACTAGGTTGCATGCTGCTGCGGCATATGTGGTTTGCTGGGGAATGGATTGTAATCTCTGGGTTCAATAGGGTGGTTTATTAAGTTGGATAAGTATTACTATTTTTCCTTTAAGTAGTTATCAATTGTTATTTTCATTCTCTTTTAAATAATTAATTATATAACATTCACCTTAAAATTTAAATGATGATTAATTAAGAAATGTTTTAATCACAGCATTTTATTTTTATATAATGCAATGAAAAGCGCAAGAAAAATATTGAAATATATAAAAAATGGAGTATTTAATATCTATGAATTTCTTATATTATACGAAAATAAGAAATAATTATTTAAAAACATCAAAATAAATAATATAATAATTAATAAAGAACAACTAATAAATGATTAAAATCTGATAATCATTTGTACATATAAAGAAAAATGGTGCAGGTCTAGCTATAAGACATAAGATATAGACATACAATTAAAGTATTATAAGATTTTCAAAAAATAAATTAATAATAAATCAAATTGCCTCAATTACAGCGAACTGTCTTTACCTTTTTCTGTTTCTCTGTTTTCTTTTGTCGGTCATATTTTGGTAAGTTACATAGATTTTTTTTTTTTTTTTTCGGTCGGACTATAGTCCACAAGTTAATTGAAAAAATACCGTCAGTTAATTGTAAAAAAATAAAAAAAAAATAGACCGCAAGTGATGCATCTTATTATCATCATTTTTGGTCTGGGTCATCCTTTTGGGCAACTCATCTTATTATTTTGGGCCGAGAGTATTTCCTTGAGTTGATAGCTCATTGCACAATATTAACAAATGAATAGCTATCTCTTTTTATGGTATACTAATACAGGCCCAAGTAACTTGTCTCTCCACCTGCACCCTGTAGGCTTATACAAGTTACATTTGGCCCAGTGGCTTTACTTTGCCATCACATCTTTGGTCAACCTTTGCCATCATATTTTGGATAAAAAAAAAAACATTGCCGTCATATTGTGACTTGAAGACACGCAAAAACAAAAGGTTGGCCAAAATAAATAAACTAAAAAAAATAGAATGGGGATAACACATATGGTTATGCCATTAGACTTAAGGAAAGCCACACTTTCATGGAGGTACATGTGGAAACCAACGAAGCCAGGCTTTGCCCTTAATAGACCGGCCTGACTTACACCTATTTGACTCGAGCCTGCTTGTTATAGGATCATTTTGAAACCTAAGCTTGACCTATTCTAAAATCTAGCTTGGCCTGAAGCCTATATATATAGCTAGTAAAATTCTTCATTACAATCCAAATTTTCATTTTTTTTTTCTCACAATATTCTATGTTTAATTCTTTTATGTGTGAATGAAAAATTGAAAAACAAATATGTAATTTCTTTGTTCAATATTGAATAAGATGAGATCAAGCTTGAGAACAGAACAATGGTTTGTAATAACAGAGAAGATCTAAAAACAAATAGTGAACACTCTTATCAATGAAAAATCAAAACCAAAAAAGAAAATGAAAATCCCATTGCAAAAGAAACAGATATTGGTGAGGCAAAAGATTGGAAAAGAAGAGAGTAACAACATGGTGGCAATGGCACAACTCTGGCGAGGTGGTACGGTGTGGCTCCGACGAGGCGCTCTTGAGTGGTTTCGATGAGTAGAGTCTGCATTGCGATAGGCGACTTGAAATGATGTGTGGCAACTTGACAAAATGAACAGCGCTCTAGTGGGATAAGGAAGAAAGAAGTGTGCAGGAGATGACCACTAGAGGGGAAATAAGAGAGAGGGGGGAAGATGTTGATTGCTTTACATAGAATGAGGTTGAACACTTTTGACAGAGATATGAAACTTGGCTTTTCTGACAAAAATAAATAAATAAATAAAAGTTTTCGTTGCCCTTTGAGCGGCGGCATGAATTAAAGAAGCAGGATTAGTGTTTTCAATTTTTGAATTTTAAAAGAGCAGAGTGAAATATGATATAAAGATAATCATTATGAACAAAAGTATGATCAATATGCAGCGAACTAGTGGTAAGCGTGCCTCTTTATTAGAGTAATGGATGGTATTTGATTCCTATATTTGATGTTTTTATTAATATGTGTATACACACACACACACACACAAACTTAATAGGCTAGCCTAACAAGGTTAATAGGCTTTTAAATTGACCTAAGTGTAGCCTAATTTTTAATAAAGTAGGCCAGGCCATAGGCCCCTGCTCGCCTATTCCTACCCTTGTATGGAGGTTTGTTGGCCCCTTCTCCTCAATTTTTTTTTGTTTATTTTTATTTTCTCTTCTTTTTTCTCTCTAATTTACTGCACGAGATTTGTTTGATTTTCCTTTTAGCGAGTTTTTCTTAATAGCAACAATATTTGAATAATAGAAATGGAGTAAGACTAGCTACACATTTTGGGATTTTTTGAATGCCCACACTTTATGTGGGTTTAGAATAGTGCGTTTATGACATGTGATAAATTAGCTTCCTATACCAATGTTAATTAGTTGAGACTTCTGTTGTTTAATGTTTGTTCTTATGACCGCATGTTTAACACGCTCGTTTTAATGATCAAGCTTTTACAAGCATAGTAAAGTTTGGAGTTGATACTGTCTTACTAAACAATAGAAGATTAATTGCAACAACCTAACTTAGAGAGTTCATGGAGAGCAAGTGTGTTTGTGTGAATCTTTTCGCTTAAAATTGACAGTTTACAATGGAGGAAGCTTGTAGATTTCTAAGTGAAGTCAATGAGGCTGCACACTGCATAATGAATTGTTTTCCTTGAGTTAGTTAGTGTGATGGAAGACTTATTTTTGGTTAGAATTGTAACACCCTAATTATTAACTTTTTATGTGTATGTCATAATTGGCCAATCATTAGATTTTTTACATTTTGATTTCAAATGTTTAGTTTATTTGAAAATACTTTAGTGGAAAATAGTGAATACTTTTTTTTTTCAAAAATTTAGAAAGGTAGTTTCATTCGTCAACACGTGACTAGAACTAATGCAACCTATGGCGAAGTAGCATTTCCATAATAATAAACACCTAGCATAACAAATCCTAGATACCATAAACATTTAACAACACATGTTATCAAATCAATATATAAATAAGGTACTAATATATCAAAAATTAAAAAAGCATAGTCCATGAAAAACAACCACACCTAATATAAGTCACAGGAATCATAACATAAATAAATTCTAGCTAATAGCTGGTAATAAAGCTCGGTCTCAAATATAGTCATCCATAAGGCATAAACATCTTAAATAAGGAAAAACACAATTAGGGATCAATAATCTACGTGCTCAAGATGCAGAATATAATAATTAAGTCTCTAAGCATGTGCTAGCTCTAAGGTCATGACCTTAAGGGACTCTAGCATCCTAATCTGCTAGCTCGTCTAAAGACCATGAAAAGAGAAAAGAGGTGAGAATCTAAAGGAATCTCAGTAATTAAATAAAACAATTCAAGTATCATCGTTGTCGTCCCCAGTCACTATGGTTTAATTATAAAATAAGTTGGCATGCTTTAGTTCATTTAATTAGTTCATAAACAAGAATTCCAAAGTGATACATATTTTAAAACTTAGGAAAATCTCTTGGTTAGGGAACTGTAAATTAAAATCCATAACATAACTAGCATAATCTAAATTATACAAAATGAAGCATGTATAAAAATGTAATGAAACAAGTCATTTAAAATCTATAGCACTTTGCTTGAACTTTAGTTCCTTAAACATATATACCACCCTCTTTCGTGTCTCCTAGACCAACCACGTCACCATATTTACGATTTAACTATCACCTACACTTTGACACACTTATCACCTAGGATGAGCTCAATCTAATTAACTGTTGCTAGATTTAAACGAGGATAGAAAAAGAACTTTCTCTCGAGTCATCTAGACCAACCACATCACTGCCCTGGTTCTTTAACTGTCACCTACACTTTGATTCACCTATCGCCTAGGATGAACTCAACCTAACTAACCTTCACTAGATTTAAATGGGGAATAGAGAGTAGAATTTCACTTAAACTTTAAATTTAACTTCCTCACATCTTACTTTGCAACATAATGGAAAAGTCTCATAAATTATTAGGAGACATAAGCATAATATTTATGCATTTAAATGACAAGCTTAGAATTACTAATCAACATACATAATGGAATATCTCATAAATCTTTAGGAGGCATAAGTGCAACTTTTACGCATTTTAATGACAAAGTGTACATTTCCATCATTTAACATCTCAATTTGAAAGTTACATAATGCAGAACATAAAAGTGTCTAAACAAATCACTAGAAAAGGACCGGACCCAGCTAGCGTTCATCCAGTTACATATTCCAGTAATAGAAACAACAATGACATTTCTAAATATCATTCACACATAAATATCCGAAATTCATAACATCAAGATAATATTAACTTTAGATTAACATATTCAATCCCTAAACTAGAATGTTATCCTTCAAATCAAATAAAGTAGTTCAAAGACCCCAAATTCTCAAATCCAATGCTTGTACATTACACCCTAACACTTTTATACAAAACATAAGTCAAAGATGCAAAAACCTCAAGTCCAAATTACCATTTTATGAAGGGAACATAATGCTTCAGCAATTTAACACCATTATATTAAACATTTCATAACCAAAAGAATACATTCAAACACCCAATAACTAGAATACTCAAATTAACCAAGATTCCACATTCAAAATCACAAAGTTTCACTTATCATTAAAACCATTGTTGCTGCAAAATTTTTCAACACTTAGTTCTCCAAATGCTATAAAAAGAACACAACTTTTGAGTATATATTCAAGGAACCACAATTTACAATTAAATTCCTACACTTTAGTACCAAATTCCCACTCTCATCCATTACTTTGGCTGCATAAAAATAGCCCCTAAACCCAAGCATTTTAGCACCATAAAACCATCAAAACCAACATTAAACTCTCATGTTTTCACTCTTTTTGGTGCTCCCCCAAACCAGAAAATTTCAGTAACAGAAAACTATGAAAACCAACATTAAACTCTCATGTTTTCACTCTTTTCAACCCTTCTAAGCTAGAAATTCCAGCAGCAATAGTAAACAAAAAAAAGGTAAAAATGCCTCATTGACATGGAATCTAGCAACCAACATCAATGTTCACGAGTCTCAAATCTCATGTAAACATTATCACCTATATTAGTAAGCCAAATAACTCCCAAATGCGCATTTTTGGATTTATTAATGCACAAAATAGAGACACAATTAAAACTAAAGAATTACACGTAAATGATGAATTGTTTTCGGATTTATTCACGTAGAAAACAGAAACACCATTGGAACTAAGGAATAACACATAAATGATACATTAATGAGAGGTTAGATGGTGGAAAAACTCATATACAAGAAGAAGAAGAACATAAACATGCTCTCCAATGGAGCCAAATAAACATATAAAGTGGAAGTTTCAAAGACAACCCCTACCAAAAATATGGAGGAACAAGAGGATAGAGTTTTCTTGAGGCTTGTGGATATGGAAGGAAGCAAAAATCTCTTCTCTCTTCCTCCTCGGGCCGTGGCTACTACGGTACCAATAGAAGAGCTTTATGCTCTTGGAGGTGGAGATGGTGGTGGCTTTGGGTGTGATTTGATGGTAGCTTTGGGTGTCTTTGGATTTTAGGGAGAGAATGGAGGTGGAATTGAGGTTAAGGTGCTATGGTTGAGGAAGAAGGAGAGAATGGAGGAATGGCGAAGATGGAGGTGAGTGTTTTGAAAAGAAGGGGAAAAAAAAGAACGTGAAGTGAAGGGGAAGGAGGCCATGGATGGTGTTTCAAAGGGGTTTAAGGTTGTATTTTGTCATGTTTCATTAAGAGTAGTATGGGTATTAAGCGGGGATTAAAGGGTGCTTATGTAATTTGCCTCCAATCTCATGAAGTGATAAAAAAAAATGCAAGACAACAAATAAATAGCATTTCTTTGCACCAGGAATTCAAATAATTTACATAATATTGGGTGTCTTGAAACTTTATGGGTTGTTTGCTTTGCTGTTTCTAGTTTTCAGTTTTCAATTTTTCCAATTTTTCCTTCACAAATCTGGAAAATCGAAAATCTAAACTGAAACAAGAAAGAAACAAATTTCTAAAATTTCTAGGAGGGAATATGAAATTTTAGATTGGAGGGAGTTCAAAATTTTTAAAACACTCAAATTCTTAACTTTTAAATAAATCAACACAACAATTAACATGAACATGCATTCAAACTGTTAAGAAAAGAATGTCTAATTATTTTTTATCTAATTAAGTAAGGAAATAAATCCCTAATTAAACTCAGTTAATTCTAATTAACACATAATTGCAACTAAAAGAAAGATCGGGATATTACGTTTCTCCCCTTCTTAAAAGAATTTTTCCCACAAAATTTATTCAATGTACACAGTTAGAGTATGTTTGATTTGCGAAAATATTTTGTGTTTTCATTTTCTGAAAATGATTTTCATTTCTACATTTTCAAAATCAAGGAATGAGTTTGGTTTATAAAAGTAGATTCTATTTTCATAAAATAAAAATAATGAAAATATGTTTGGTTTGTCTATTTTTAGAAAGTAAATCTTGTTTTAGAAATTGAAATTTTAACGCATCTGCTTCTTCTTCCTACCACAAGTGCTACCACTGATGAGGACCATCAACAGTGGAGGCTTGTGGACTTCCAACGACCTTACTCCGCCACTAAACTAGAGGTGCTCGCTAGCCGCCACTACTCCGCCATCATCTCTCGCCCTTCCATCGCCGTTCTTGTATTGCTGCTGCCTTTCTTCTTCCCTACAGCTTTTTGCTCCTTGTTATTGAAGACCATAGAGGCCATCCCAACTGTCATGAGGTTGACCATATCTTCCGCCTTCTAGATCTGCTCTTCGTCGCATTGATGTCGCTAGCAAACCCATAGTTCACCGTCTCACTCGTTGCCTTCGTCCTGTTGAATCAATCCCCTTCGATGCTTTTTCTTGCTTCTGCAATATTGATTTCTTCTTCCTAGTGTTGTTGTTGTCGCAACGTGCCCGGAGGGCACTGCGACGGGAAATGACAACCGATTTCAAAATAAACTTGTAAAAATGGGAGTAGCCACCAATTTTAATTTTGATTAAAATTGGAAAACCTTTTAATTTGCAAACTAATCTTTTTAAAAGAAATCAAAGGTTCAGAGAGTCTGATTATGATTAGGGAAGGGTGGAAACTTAATCCCACTGCACCCCTAATGCATCCGTATAAATACGGTTACTCTAGAGCTCATTATGCAAATTAATTATAATTTTAATAATATTTATTTTTTCCCCAAAAGTTATAATTAAAAAAGAAACAAAAATAGGAATATAAAAATTAAATTAAAAGAGAACGCAATTTAATGAAAAATTAATTTTGACTTGATAATTGTTGGCTACGCCGACGTATCCTCTGGTGTAATGAGGAACTCAAAGTCATGTCGTTCTGTAGAAAATAATTGTGAGTTAACTAATTTAAAAAAAAATGTTTTTTTTAACACCAAGATATCACAGCTCAGATATTCTAAAACGCAAAACTAACAAATCGTCACGACTTGACTAACTCAACTTTCAAAGAAGAAAATTCATACATTTCATCATCTTACTTTTTTCAAAAAAAAAAAAAACTAACAGCAAGAAACATTTTTTTTTCTTTTTAGTCCATATGCGCTTAGAGACATAAAATACAAGAACAACTTAATCCAAATGGTGAAGTTCTAAAAGTCTAATACTAAGTAGCGTGAAAAAGAAAAGGTCATATAAGCCTTTGACCAAAATTAAATGAACTTATTATGTCACAACCAAGCCAAGTCCACACACAACAAAGTTTTTTTTTTTTTTGATCTTAAGTCATGCACACCAAAAAAGAGAATATAGCCTACAAGCTATGACACTAGCCATGCAAACAGCATTCAAATGCGAAAAGAAGCGTAGACTAAAAAAACAGCAAACAGGTCTTCAATGTTACATTTTGAAAAGAATTTTTTGTTAATAAAAAGAAAAGTCACGGCCCTCACCAAACTAATAATAATGGAAAACAAATAATAATAGAGGGGATAGGCGAGAAGAATCCAGAAAAGCTTCTTGTGACTTGCACATTTGTTTTCTTCAAGCTGACCGAAGAAACCATTTTTGATCAAACAAAAAGAAAAGGAAACCGGCTTTGAAAAAGTAAGCAGAAAAATAAAAGGGGCTTTGGGTGCTACCACAACAAGTTGGAAAGAGGCTCATTGCATGTGACCAGAGCGACCAGGTATGACACTAACACAACGACATAGTCGTTTGGCTACCATGGCTATCACGCAAGGAAGGAGTGGTGGGTGGTGGTTTGCTGTGAAGGAAGGGCTTCACGCAGAAGAGAGGAGGACAGTGCGGCGGTGGCTGGAGGCAAATAGCGGCTTGTTCACGGGTAGGGATTAGAGCCTTTGGTTATGTTTTGATGGCTTAGGGGGTGGCCGAGGATAGTGGTGATGAAAGGAGTGAGATGAAGAAGATGATATTGAGGGGGAGACTGCGGCGTTGGAGGGAGTGGCCGCAGCCTCCCTGGCTTCTTCTCTTTTTGATTGTTTTTATTTGTTGTGGTTATTACCTTCTTATTGTTGCTGGACTGGACTGGAAATTGTTGTTGGTTGATAATTACTCTCTGGTGTTGTTCTCTCTGTTTTCAATTTTTCTGATCAGTGATGTTGATGAATGTGTGTGTGTTTTAATTTTTCTGTGGCCGATGGTATTGCTAATGATATCTCTGTGTTTGGAATTTTTGCTGATCAATGGTATTTGTTGATTGATTGCTCTCTACTTGGATCCCCCCCTTTTGAATCATTGGTCACTTCTCTTTTTGCAGGCTGGCCAATTCATCCCTCGTTGTAAAGGAAGAACATCATCATTTTGTCAAGGGTGGAGAGAGGAGCTGGTGTTCGCCACTCCGGCTCCTTTTTCTTTTTTATTTATTATTTCCTTTCAAAAAAAAATTATCATTATGTGCCTGCCCATCATTCCCATTTGTATATTGTTGTCTTTTGCAGGATATGGGATCTTCAACGTGACCTCTCTCTCTCTTTCATTTTATATTTTTTACATTTTTATATTTTTGTTGGACAGTAGCCAATATGGGCTTTGTAGCCAAAAAATGCAAATGGGTTGGGAAGCAAACATACCTAGGGTTGGGAAGCAAACATACCTAGGCTTGGGTTAAGACAAAAAAAAATGCAAATAGACAAAAAGATTTTTTTTTATTGTAACAGGCTGAAATAATAAATTGGATTTTTTGTTTTAATTTTTTTGAAATAAACAAAACAAATAGATTTTTTTAAAAAAAAAAATGAAAGAACTGAAATGAAGACAAGTAAATGGACTGGACAAAATTAGGTGTTCATAGTTGTCATTGTAGATTTGGTTGTTGTTGGAAAATTTGGAGGCATGCCTCATATCAGTCATCTTGCACCTGATTCCTGGATGGCAGATCTGACTTGTTGAAAAAGAAGACAAAAGGGAAAGTGGTGGGATAAAGATGTGCTTTTAGCTCTTTCTCTCTCTCTCTCTCTATGAAGGCATGAAACATTGAAAAAAATTAAAAAACAAAAGCAAAAGTGTGTCTTGTGGGATTCAAATTGAGCACAAGGTCTAAGAAAAATGGAAAGATGATTTATTTACAACACTGCCACCATGTTTTCATCTGAAAACATTTCCAACATCAATAACTGAAAAGGATGAAAACGTGAAAATATCATTTCCAAATTTGTGTGGCTTTTGGAAATATTTTCAGTGAAAATATTTTCTTTAATAATCACCCAAACATATTTTCATGCTTACTTTTCATTTTTAATGAAAATGAAAATGAAAAGGAAGAAACCAAACACGCTCTTAAATCATTGTCATTATGCTCATGTCTTCCACTTTCACGTAACTTCTTCGTATTTTCTCTTGACTCATCTTTGCTAAGAGCATCATCTCGTCTCTTTATTAGATGCACTTGCTCGACTCAAACAAAAGACTGGAGCTAAGGTTTGCACTTCATACTCAAGGGACAAACAAGAGACCCATGAAAGCTTGACAATCTCGGGAGTAGGTTTCTCTAATCTAGCTCGACTCATCTTATGACTCAGAAAGGTTGACCATCATTTGACTCTGCTTCGTGGTTTACATAACTTACAATGGTTAAGGCGACAAAATCCAAAAAGGATAAACCGATTTAACAGGCACAACCGATCAAAATAGGAAAGAGGAAGGCAAACATAGCACCAAAAATAGAAATACAGAGCTTGCTAATGACCGTATCATACCTAAGATCATTCCTCAATTGGACATGGGTAGCTAAACAGGGTAGTATTCAAGGCACATGACTTGTACAAGGTGATAACGAGAGAAAAGGTTTAGTTTTTCCTTGAGAATTTTCCAAAAAAAGTGATGAACATAGCTAGTCTTAGGGTCCAAAAAGAGAGCGCATTAGCTTCAAAGGGGTAATCTAATAAACATAGTTAACTCAGAACCAAACAAGTACATAATTGCCACTAAAACCGATTACAAATAAATAGATGGAATAGAAAAGGAATGGTCATATAACACATAGGGGAATAAAAACTCAAGCAACAATAACATTTACAACAGACCTAGCAATGGAAGTGGAAGCAATCAACTAAATGAAAGCCAAATAGAGACATATGCAAAGGATTCTTACAATCATAGGGAATGAAGGGAAAAGGGATGAACCAGAGTCAAGCAACATAATTGGAACCTTACCTTGCTCCTTATCATTACTATGTGCAAGATTGTCAGGCATGAGGGCAAGTTCAACATCCGTGACAGTGGCATCTTCCTTTAGTTGGGGCGTATGGATGGGAGGTTAGGGATTCTTCACATTACATTCATGAGCCACATGACCAGGCTTGGTATAAGCCTCTACTATGCATGCATACATGGCTTTTGTGATTCTTACCACATTTTGGGCACTTATCTTCATAAGCGAGCTTTGATAAAGAACAAAAAGAAAGAAAAGCCACACTTGGATGACTTTAAGAGTCTTACATTTAGCTCTTAGGGACAGACCCTTTAATCCCATTCCCCCACCCCATAAATAACAAAAACGAAAAAGAACACAAAAAAAAGGTAACTCAAAGTGTTATTTTTATTCGAAAAAAAGAAAGTTTCTCAATTGAAAAAAAGGAAAGAGTTTAATCCTTACCTAGTAATAATATAAAAGATTTTTAATAGTGTCATTCAATCATATATTATTATATTAGTCATAATGATTGATTCTCACACTCATTATTAGTGAAGGGCCATACAAAGAGAAAATTTTGTTAAATGACGAAATAAAAAGTTTTACATTGTCAGCATATCACAATTAAACTAAGAACAATGCTAGTATTGCATGAATATTTAGGCTATCAGTGGATGTTTTGTGTTGACCTCAATGAAATAAAGTCGAATAAAATAGTATATAGTGAAGAGCTTGTTTGGATGTGCTTTTTTTTTATATGTTTGGGTAATTTTTTTTAGGGTTAAATTCATTTTACCCTCTTGTACTTTAGATGTTGTGCAATTTAGATCTTGACTCTTAAATCAGTGCAATTCGACACCTTGGTTTTTATAGATTATGCAAAAATGCCCTTCCGTTAACTACACATCCAATGCCACTGTTAAATGGTCATGTGACTAGCACATCACTCATTTAGTGGAAAAAAAATACCCCCACCCTTTTATTAAGTTTCCCAAATCCTAACCTTATCCTAAATCTTCCTTTGTTGCTAGATTACACTTTACGCCAACCTCTGTCTCAACTTTAAAACACATGCACGTAGAACCAATGACTTATCCCCTTTAGCCACAAAATCCCTTGAACAACAGAAATAAACCATCAGAAAAGTATAGAAACAACATCTAACATAATGTGAGAGATAGAAGGAAGGGATGGTGGTTCCTTACATGGTAGCCACACCATCGTACTCTGACACTACCCTCGATTGCGAAACCAAACGACTCTCTTTGCACCCATCCTTAGCTACGAACCTATTACCCCTGTCCTTGAGCCACCATTCTCTGTTGAGTCATGAACCACCACCACCCTCCATTGAGCCTCAGCCAGAACCATTTTCGCCTTTCTTTCCTCCGTCAATCTTCAGTGACAAATTGTGAGGTCGCCCTTATCACCATTGAACCAGAAACTTTTCCTTCCCATTTCTTAGCAGTGAAGTCATTGAGCCCAACCATCACTATTTCCTTCATTTTTCATCGTCAAATCTTCAACTAGTGCATGCATACACCCTCAGTCATTGAAACTGCAAAGCCAGTCCTTTCTCTTTCACCGCCATCGCCAGCCTAGCCATTGTCGCTAGCCCTTCCACTTGATCCATCACTTATCATCATCTTCTTCACTATGTCTTTCCGCTTCATCGACTTCTTCTTCTAGAAAAATTAGTTCAAATTCAATTTAAATTGGGGCTTAGAGTTCAAATTGGGTTTGAATTAGGGCTTGGAAGTTAGTTTAGATTCGATTGGAATTTGGTTCAAATTAGAGTTCGAATTTGGGGCTTTGTTCGATGGTTTCTATTTGCAAGGGATAATTGAGGGTTACGTTTGGGTTTGGGAATTAGTTTAAAAGGGAGGGGTAATTTTGTCCACTAAATGAGTCATGTGCTAGTCACATGACCATTTAACAGTGGCATTGGATATGTAGTTAATGGAAGGGCCTTTTTGCACAGTCTATAAAAATCAGGGTGTCAAATTGCACAGATTTAAAAGTTAGGGTCTAAATTGCACAACACTTAAAGTACAGGGGGTAAAACGCATTTAACCCCTTTTTTTAAGTAAAAGTAGAACCACTAGAAAAAGTAAAAAAAGATATTTTTTAAGAAGTTAGCAGGCTGTTTGGTTGCTATTTCTAAAAACAGTTTTTGAGTTTTAAAAACAAAAAACCAAAAGAAGTTGTTTGATAATTTCTTTTGTAAAATTTAGTTTTAAAAATTGAAAAACATTTGGATTTTAAAAACTGAAACACAAAAACAATTTTAACATGTTTTGTTGTTTTCTTGTTTTAGAGTTGGGTGAAAACATAGTGGCAAATTTGTGATTATATTGAGTTTATACTTTTTCCATTCGTTCGAATCTTGTGAGAGTGTTTTCTTATGTTTTATTTTGTTTGATGGTCTCTATTCACCATATAACTCCAACTTCACTTCATAGTTGCTTCCTCCAACCACTGCGCCCAGCCCCAGATCCGGTTTTAAGGCAGCGGTGGTTGAGGTAGAGGTTCGCGGTTGTTTGGTGGCTGAGAATAGAGGTTCACTATTCGCTGGGGTTGAGGCAAGGAACTGCAGCCATTGTGCAATGCTGCAGCTTGTGCGCAACAGTAACGTGAAGGGCGCAATAGCTACGGAGATAGCAGAGGCTGGCAGATCTATAGCAGTGCAAGGCTGTGGGCCTCGATCTTGCGGCGGTGGTTGCTTTATGGGATTGATTTCCGCGGAGCTTCGAGGTGTTGGTTGGAAGATGCCACGGTGGTTGTGCAGCAGTGTGGTTGTTCAATGGAAGACAAAGGCGGTAGTGCGGTGCCGTGACAGTGGTTCGTGTAAGCAAGGCAGAGGTTTCGATAATGAGAGTAGAGGCTGCGGTGGTGTCTTTGAGATTGATGGCTCGTGAATTATCGATGGCTTAGTGGTTATGGCTGTGAATGATTGGTTCAGGTGGTGGCGTGATGGTGGGGTGATGGTGGAGTGTGGTGGCGATGTGACTGTCGTGAAGAGAACTGCCACCTCTTCTTCTTATTTTTCACATTTTCAGTTTTATTTGCCTTTAGAATTGGATATGGACTTTTGGACTGTGACTTGTTTTTTCTTTTTTCAATTTATGGTTGTGAATGATTAAGTTAATACAATTTGCTAAATAATTTTTTATTTAATTAGTTTAAAAATTATTTTTTGAAAAAATTATCCAAATAGGTTTTCTATTTTTTACTATTATAAAACTGTTTTTAAAATTAAATTGTCAAACAAGTTTTTTTTTTTCTAAAAATTGAACTTACACCTGTTTTCTAAAACAGTTTTAAAAAATTTAAGAACCAAAATACTTCCAAACAATCCATAGAATTTTCATCTTTTGATAAAGACCTTTTAATATTACATCCAAATAAAATTTGATGTTACATCCAAAGATAAAGTAACTTTTATTTTTTCAAGATATCTTAGTTAAAAAATTTAAAAAAGATATTTTATGAGAAGCAAATCAAAATAAACCTGAAATTAATGTTTGGATATTTAAAAATGAAATGGAGTGAAAAGTTTATTCTACTATTTGAAAGTGCACAATCCATTAGATGTGTTTTTTTTTTTTGGGGGGGGACTAAATAGGTATTTTTAATATTATTGTATTTATTTGCTTGTATTGCTACAAAAAAGAATAAAAAAATAAAAATTCACTTTTGATTATAGGTATAAGTTAATTATTTTAGAATTATGATATTATTATCAAATTAACTCTAAACGTAAAACGTTATATACATTATAAGCAATCAATTTTACACATTTTAGTAATTTATCACATAAAAACATTTTTTATACCATCCAAACAAACAAATTAATTTAAAATTAATACATCCAAACACGAACTAAATTGAATAACATCGATAATAATTATATAACTATTGACTTAATTTAAAGTTTCAATGAGTCAAATTCATAGAGTATAAATTTATTTTTTATGTTAAAGGCAAAAAAAATATAAGGTTGTTTATAGAACAAAATATTTGCAAATTTGAGTTTAGAGTATGAAAAATTATAAGGTTGTTTATAGAACAAGATATTTGCAAAATCCTCCGAGTTTTTCTTTATACATATTAAAAAAATCCGAATTACACAGTGAATGATTTTGTGGATAATTTGTTCATTATTCATCTATGCCATGGTACTTAGTAGTGAATAATAAAATAAAATATTTAGTACAAAAAAATTTTGTTTTTCATTATTTTTAGAGAATAATAAACGTAATTCATTTTTTACTATTGAATTTCATTTTTATCCCAAAAATTGATCAATATGTATATAGAATTTAATTTTGATACACTGACATTATAAAAGAATTTTACATTGTCATCCACTTATATATCTCCTTTTGAATAACTTTTCAAATAGTGGATGTTAAAAGTAATTATATTTACTGATGTGTCATTATATAATTGGATGAATATATAGAATTTTCTTACAATTTCAGTGTATTCCAATTAAATCTAGAAATTAAAGAAATCATCACAGCTAATCCGAACCGTTAATTGCTAAACCCTAAATTATTGGCACCGTTGGATTGATGACCCCTTACCCATATAAAGTGCGACTCATTCAGTATCGATACGCCAAGCTCTGAGATTAGGGTTCGTTCGCAGTCACGGCCACCGCCGCAACCTTCACTCCCGCATCTTCTTCATCTTCCCTTCCTTCAGATTCGCAACCATGGCAACTCAGATGAGCAAGAAGAGAAAGGTTTGTGACGAAACTCATCAGTAGTTGTTCTCGTCTCAACTTCATGTAGTTAGGGTTCTTCGTTTGTTTCGGCTCTGTATGTTCTTGTTGTTGGTTTTTTTTTTTTTTGTTTTTTAATGTTGCTTAGGTTTCTGAGCATAGGAATTATATATATATTTTTTATTTTCTTGCAGTTCGTAGCTGATGGAGTTTTCTTCGCTGAGCTGAACGAGGTTCTCACTAGAGAGCTCGCTGAGGATGGTTACTCTGGTGTCGAGGTTAGGGTTACCCCGATGCGCACTGAGATCATCATCAGGGCTACTCGTACCCAAGCTGTTCTTGGTTTGTGTTTGCTTCCATTGTTTTTTTCAATTGTTGTTTTTACTTTTCCGTGATCTGTTTTGATTCTTCCGTGGGTATTGAACGTTTTGTCTGAATGGTTTTCTTGTAATTTTAGGGACTGTTTGGTTACTTTTCCTGTTTTCTTGTTCTGGGTTTTCTGTTTTTAGGACTTCACGAAGCCAGTGCTGAGAATACTCATTTTCAGTTTCACTTTCCTATTTTTTCCGTTTTCTTCGTAAAATTATGAAATCTGAGAACATAGTAAATGAAAACAGAAAATGAAAACCTAATCAAGCATACCCTTGTGTTGTCCTCTGCTGTTTGTGTTTTTGATTCATTTGTGACATTTCTTTTGTGTCTGGGGAAATAATTGTAGGTGAGAAGGGTAGGAGGATTAGGGAGCTGACCTCTGTTGTGCAGAAGAGGTTCAAGTTCCCTGAGAACAGTGTGGAACTTTATGCTGAGAAGGTGAACAACAGGGGTCTTTGTGCTATTGCCCAGGCAGAGTCTCTTCGCTACAAGCTCCTAGGTGGTCTTGCTGTGCGGAGGTGTGTGGATATATATATATTTGTGCTCTAAATTAGGAACGTAGATGTGGAAAATGAATATCATTTCATAGTCTTAGTTTTGTGGTTTTGGATTGTTTTGTTTCATTTGGTAATGAGAAATGTGATGGCTTTGTAGATTTTTTTGGAAAGCTATGGTATGAAATGGTCTCAATTATTCTGTGTATGATTTCAATGGATGTATACTGAGATTTATGGTTATGTAAACTTGGCTTTTCATAGTCATCTAAAAAGCAGATTGGTTCTGTACCAAGTTTGTGTCGGAAGATGACTAGATCACTTATTGTCCTCTATTCCATCAAAAGTCATGAATTTTGATTGTGTTCATGTAGTAAAATGGGGACACATGTTCTATTTCATATGTCTTTTCCTTTAGCAATATTTTCTTTATCATCATTATATTTGCTTTTATTATTTGATGCAATCATATGTTTAACGGGAGCTAAATTTTTTATTGATAATGATCTTATCTCATGATGGTTTATTTAATCATCTTTTGTTGTTTATTGGAGGTATGCTTTTATTGTTTGATGTGATCATATGTTTAATAGGAGCTTATGTTTTTGTTTAGAATAATCTTATCTTATGATGGTATATTTGATCATATTCTGTTGTTTAATAGGTGTATACTTTTATGTGATATATATTTGATAATCTTTTGTTGTTTAATAGGTGTGTACTTTTATGTGATATATTGGATACTTCCTCAACTTAGTCTTCTCTTCTGTACCAGAATTTCTTTGCTGTATGACTAGTGTAATATGAAGGGCTTGGAGCTTTTAGAATACTCCTCAACTTTTACTATTTATATGAATGCAATTGTCTTGGTTGTCTTGATTAATATACTCAATAAATCAAACTCTCTGTTCCAGGGCATGCTATGGTGTTTTGAGGTTCGTAATGGAAAGTGGAGCCAAGGGCTGTGAGGTTTATATGGCAGAAACGCCTTTGAACTCCTGTTAATTATATTTGTTCTATGATCTGGTTTAAACTCTCTGATTTTAACAGGTCATTGTTAGTGGAAAATTGAGGGCCCAGAGAGCCAAATCCATGAAGTTCAAGGATGGCTACATGATTTCTTCTGGCCAACCAGTCAAGGATTACATTGACTCTGCAGTGAGACATGTCCTGCTTAGACAGGTTGGCTTATATTCTTTATAAAGATCTGATAGAACATCTGTTGGTTTTAGGATTTTTTTTTAATTTATTATTATGCAGAGATTGTGCTGATTATTTTTTTCCTCGCTGTCTTCTAGGGCGTTCTTGGTATTAAGGTCAAGATCATGCTTGATTGGGATCCTAAAGGGAAGCAAGGTCCCAAAACTCCCCTCCCTGATCTTGTTACAATCCACCCACCGAAGGAGGAGGAAGATTATGTCCGGCCTCCTGCTGTTCTGTCAAATGAGATTGAGGTTCCTGTGGCTTAAAATATTCTGATTGGCCTGTAGTAGCGGTTCATAGTATCAGAATACTAGTTTTTCTTGCATGCAATGTTTGCTGTCAAAGAGACTTTTAAGTTTGAAATTTTCTAGTTCATTATCCGTTCAGGGAATTTTGTTATACTCCAGTGATAAGATTTTTAAGGATTAGTCGTATTTCTTTTTTATCTTACCAACTACATTTTCTCTGTTTGCTGCTCCTTTTTGTTATTGATTTCGGTGTTCATATGTTTTTAATAGTGCAGATGACCACCCCCACCCCCAAAAAAAAAGTACTGTTTTTTTTTTTTTTCATTCGGATAAGAACCGCTCGAGATGGATTCTGAACATTCCCGTTGTGTTGAAAACAATAGTAGATTAGGGTTGAGGATGTGTTGAATAAAGTCGTAGTTACATTATAAATGAATTGTTTAATTGGTATATATTCGAACTAGAAATGTCGCTCTAGTGCTTTAGTTGGTTCATATTATGTGTGGTGTGGAATGAGTTGTAAAACAGTAAGTGAAAATGTTTCATGGCCTGTACATCTTAACAAAAGGAGGTCGTAAATTGCTTACCATACTTCCTGGTTTATCAATGTTTTTCTATACGGACAATCTCCTCTACATTCCCCGCACGGATCGCTTAGGCTATACACCAATCTGCTTTACATCATCCACTACAGCTCCTATTTTTGCTAATATAGTCTGCCGTCTACCAATTCTTCTCCCTATCCTGTACAAATTTGTCCCTTTATTTGTTTTTTGGGATCTTAAAACGAGTTAAACCTTGAATATTTAAAATTTAAAATTAAGATTCGAAAAAGAAGGGTTAATAGGCGATCTTGTTAATTCGACAGGCTATATTTTAACCCACGTGTTAAATGCATGAAGCTGAATGATAATTGAGTCTAACGGATTACATTTTTAAAAGATCAGTTCGTCTTTTTTTAATTTGTGAGCGGGCTAGTCTTTATAAGATTGCTCTATTTTGATTGTCATAGTTGGTGGGTTCTCCATAAATGCCGTAAGTACTTGATGAGTTGGGTTTTCTCTCTTTTTTTCTTTTTGGTCAATATGAGTTGGGTTTAATCTATAAATGTTTTCTCCCCTTGCTTGGTTTTTGCTGTGTTTTGGTGACCCCCAAAAGTAAAATTTTATGCCTTAACTTTACACTGCACAAACCAACTCTGGCCAAAAGATGTTAAAAAACTGTATAAACTAACGGTGGATGTGTCCGCCTCTGATGTTATAATTCGAATAAAAAATCAAGGTTCTGAAAATCGGACCGGGCATTGAATCGGTCAGGACGAAGGTTCAGAAATTAAACTGGATTGATTAGAGTCATTAGAATATAGTAGATATATAATAAAATATATATTTATATAAAAATATAAAATAAAACATGTCATAAAACATTTAAAAATTAAATTAGGCATCTGTAAAATTCATAGGATATAGCATAATTCATCTCTTAATCAAAATAAACATTATTCATATGGATCAAATCTCTCAAGTTACTACTTCCTATATTAGAAAAAGGGGAAAAAAATTAGGAAATATAAGATTTTAGGCTTTTTTTTTTTATAAAAAGTCCCAAAAAAATGGTTGGATTAGTTTTTTGGTTGGGCTGATTTCTCTGATTACGTTTTGGGCTGCTTCTTTGTAAAGCGGTTTTGCGCCCAAAGTCGACAAGAGCGATGGCTTTTCTGGTTCAACCGGTCCGATTCAGTTTTTAGAACATTGTATAAAACAAAAAAAAAATTGGATTGGGTCAACATTGTTGGAAGAAAAACCACCTCTATGACACATTGACTCATGACACTATTTCTATCTAACACATCATCAATTAATAGATCTTGTATGATGACATGGATTAAAATTAAACTTTTTAAAACATTAGAGACCAAAATCAAAACATAAATAAAAGAGGGATTAATTTGGTCTTTACCTTTTATTTTTCTTAATTTGGACCTATATGTTTCAAATTGTTTTAATTTGGTTCAAAGTCACTATTCCGTCACATAATGGATGAAAAATGCTGATATGACATGATCCATATGTGCATCAATATAATTTGTGCCATGTCGGTATTTTTCGTAAGTTATGTGACGGAATATTGACTTGACATGTAATTGGAAACGACTTTAAAATATAAGGAACCAAATTGAAAAAATAAAAATAAAAGGTAAAGATCAAATTGAAAGCTCAAATAAAAGTAAGGACTGAAATTTCTATTTTGCTTATATTTATAGGGACAAAAAATATATGTAAATCAAGAAATTGTGCAAATATCCTTGTCATGTTTTTTATTTAGATTTGGAGATCAAACAAATAGCATATATTGGTACCATCATTGTTCAAAATGTTCAAGTCGTTTTTTTTTTTCATTCTAGAGAGCTCCTAGTAGATTTAGGCGATGTGAGAAATGATGGATATGTGGAGATCAACATACCCTTAGCCCAAGGACGAAGGTGCTACTTGAGCTACAACTTGTTGACAAGTAGAATGTGTTACCTCACTTCTAATTGCATTCCAATTGCTTTGGTTAAAGGGAACAAAAAAAGGCAAACTGTCGAGCCCAATGTTCATTGGATAAATTTATGAATGAATTACTTTGATCTCTTTTGAGATTTAGTATAATCATATCTGATTCACCTTAATTTGCAAAATTTTCATTAGAGGTTCATGAGGTTTATTGTAACCTACATTGACATCTCTTGTAATTAATAGTCTATTAATTTAAGTGACCAAAAAAAAAAAAAATACATGACATGTAGTCTTCACAATATTTGGCATATAGATTGATTGAAACACCCTTTTATTTATGACTCGTAATTACAACTCCTGCCTTGTGTGATAAAAAAAATATTTTAGTTAACCTAGATATTAAATATTGTCAAAATATAACAATTTTATTAATAATAATCATGCTTATAAATTTTATGAACTTTGGTGACAATTTGTGAGGGAAGCCTATGTCGATTTTAGTAAATCTCGTGACCTTTTTTTATGACAATTTTTTAAATAATAGAATATTAAATATAATTAGATTAAATCTTAGAGGTTTCAATAAATGTAATTCACACAAAATTTATTTGCTTCAATGCAGCTCTTGCAAAGACTGATTGAGTTTTATGAAGGGATACTTGAGACGTGAATGATGGCATGTCTTCTAAAAGGCAAATGGGGTCAGACTTGAGTCACTCATAAAATATGTCCAAATTAGAGATAAATAAATAAACTAAAAAGAATAAGAATTTCTTTATTTTTTCAAATATATAAAATTACATGTATTCAAAGTACCTTTTGATTGAAGCACTACTCAATTATTAATCTCTAACTAAAATAAAATATGTTAGAAAGCGAAAAGAATTTTAATAAATTTTTTTTACATATTTGTTCACTTATATGAGTGATTAATTCTCATAATTTATTGTATTTATTAATGATGATTAATTTCTATTGATCTATATTAAATTTTTATTATCGATAGCAATGAATTTTAACCTATGAAAATATATATGTAGTTCGTACACTCTAATTAAATTGACAAAAGAAATATTATTTTGAGACAGCAATTTTGTTCTCATGAGGGAAAGTGTCACATGTATGAGGAGGGTTCAAAATAGCCCAGGTAGGAGAATTAAGTAGACAATAATAGAAATAAGAATAATTAAAAACTGTATAGAAAGATATGTGTGAATTGTTAAGTGAATTTTTCTCTTTGAATATTTTCTCCTTTCAAATTTTCTCTCCAATTCTTTAATTCTTCTATTCCTAATTTGTCCCTTTTTCAATGACACTTTCATCAGTGACCTCAATCAAGCGCGGTGCAAACCGGCAACATGGATGAGTATTATCGCAAGTTTATGGCTCATGCTCATCAAATTCATGCAAGCCATCCTATGATAGTGATATATTTTTTCATCAATAGGTTGAAAAATCCTATTCGTGGAGGAGTATATTTTGAGGTTGCTCAATCTCTTCCCTGTGCCTTATATTGGGCAAAATATTATGAGGAAAGAATTGCAATTGAAGATCAGCAACATCAAAAATTACAAATCCATATTTCAACACAATTTTAGCAACAAATCTAGAAGACAACGAATGTAGACCCATACTTAACATTGTAACAGATCAAGATTCAAATTCGAATTGAGATCAACAAATCAAATTGACAACCACAAAAGAAGAATCAACAACAAATCAAGCATTTGAAACACACACAAAATACATGAAGCAAATCCAGATCCAAACTCACATGAAGCAAATCAAGATCCACATGGTGGCAACAAGTCTAGTAGCAATGGAGGAAAAAATTAGGTGTGATCAACGAGAATGACAAATAGTGGCTACATGACACAACCCAGCTTAGGTCGTGACCGGGCTCATAGGGAGCATGTTCTTCAGTAAGTCTTAACACATAAATACACTTGTCATGGCCCAACTTGGATTGTGACTGGCATGTGAAAAATCTCATCCCCACATAAGTCTCATGGCCGCTGAGTCATGGTACATGCATAATTAAAATACCATTTTTAATCTCAAAACATATTCAATGTATAAATTCCAAAACATTATCAATATACATCCTTTCATCTCATAAACCAAGTCTAAAATCCATAATTATAAAATAAATATAAACTGAGTAATTGCTCTATACAAATCCATGAAAAGCAAAAATCATAAATATATATCAAGTCTAAATCATGGCATCCAAAGTAATGTATATGCATGGTCCGGGACCCTGCCAATAAAGTCACTGGAGCACTCTAAAGAAAACATAAACCAAAAGCTTCATTGGAAAGTGAAGCTCCCCCAAACTAAAGCACTACTACTGTTGAGAAAGGGGCTGAGAGGGATTTGAAGCAACAATTGCATTTTGAAAGGGGAGGAAAAGAAATGGGTGAGTTTCATCCAAAACTCTGTTAGCAGATCTCACTCGTAATCCTCACATGGGACATCTAATAGGATAATAGATCATAATAATGCAATAGCTATAAAATAGTTTCATATTTAAGTACATAATAATTTAAATACTAATAATCATGAAAGAACAAGTACACAATATACTATTTGAGAAATAGTAAACTATGATAATATATAGCATAATATATATATATATATATATACACACACACACACATATGTATTTTGAAATATGAAGGGCACCTAATGATTTGGACACCTAATCAGGTTCCGTTCTTTGAATACTTTGATAGGGTGAGATTGTCTTCTAATGAAAAACTTGGTACCAAGGTTAATGATCTTATAGCAGTTAACTCACTATCTATTTCTCTATAGCTACTATATAAAGTAAGAGTCATGAAAACTAATAATTTCTCTAAATTCCATAACCAGAACTCTAATTCTTATCTTCTAAGCAAAATTCCGTAATTATATGTTTCTGGTAAATACTGAGGTAAACATAGCATCGCTAATAAATCATATTCGTAATCACAATCTATTTAGCATCACTAATAAATCATATTCGTAATCACAATCTATTTAGAAAATAATTTGAACAATGATTATGATCCCATGAGTTTTCTAACATTGTTTTATGATTCATTTGAAAGCATAAATTCCAAACTTGTTATAAATTCATATATATTCACATAATTTCATACTTGCCATAAAATAATTTCTAAAATCATGCGTTAATTTCATTAAGCTAAGAAGTTAACTCTAATGACCAAAACAAAGATTAGAGGATTGAATCTACTTATCTTGAATGGTGGAAAGTGAAGTGTCAACACTAAAGGAGCTCTGGAAAGAAGGAATGGATAAGAAATAGGAGCAACAACACCCAACACAAAAAAAAGAAAGAAAAAGGATAAACCTAACGTAAACTATGAACAAATCCTTATCTTGAAGCTTGGAGGAGGTAAAACTGGAGGAGAAAGAGAATGGGGGGGGGGAGTGGAAGAAGAGTAGAAGGGTAATAGGGTTCGAATTTTTGTGAGGGGAACATATTGGGATTTGAAATATATAGGGGGGGTTCATTAAATGAAATCGCATCATTTTGGAATTCCTAATACGCAATATTTCACGTCTATGGATTTGTAAAATGCTAGTGGGCACATTTTTAGTATGCGTCCCTGCACACATGAAAATTCGAGGCCTAACTATCCTAGGGGGAAAAACTTAGGGAAAAGCTGAGGGAAACCACACCCCGCATTAGCGTGTTTATATTGTGCATCCACAAATTCTAAAATGTGCATCCGTGAACCAAAAACCTATATTCGCATACTTTATGCAGATTCTACAGAATTGCCTTGAATCAAGGGAAGGGCCTTTCGGCCCTAGATGACCTTCATACGGACATGAATATTACAGCAATTTTATACCTGCATATAGTAACATATATAAATGCAGAACTGGGGCTTCAAGTATTCATTGAACAAATCCAATTAACCAATCGAGTTGCATATTCAGACATGATCCAATTATCAGTTAAAAACACAATACCAAAGTAAGGTTACGTATCCTTTCCCAAAATATAACTTGCATATCGAAGTTCATATAAATTCAAGCATAAATGTAAACATACAAGGATCTTGTCCATGACAAATGGAGCAATTGACATGCTAATAGACATTATCCCAAAATAATTTCAATGATAAAAGAATGTCTTCTTAAGAAGGCTCACCATTTTCAGACCAAAAAAAAAAAGAAGGCTCACCATTTCAAGGATCAACTATTGCTAAGCCAGAGGAATAGGTTCAGAGTCATCACCTATATCTGAAAGAAAGAAGGGAATAATGAAGTGAGTTTTGCAATTAATTGGCAGACAGAATGTCTGTAACCCATATGAGACAATATGCCAATAGCTAATAAAATAAAAGCAAAGCCATAAATCATATATGAATTCAACAATTTATTACTTTCACAAAAAGACTTTCGAAAACATCAATGTTTTTATAGAAAATATTAGGGAATAATCAAACTCATGATAAATAAGAGGATCTACGCTTGGATGACCATTCCTTCATGTGATCCTAAAAGAGGACGGTCCCACCCATGTGAGTAGTCGTAGAACAAGAGAATCCACCATATGGTCCTAAATCAAGATAGTCAAGGTGCACCTAGGCTAACATCAACTGTCATTACCAACAGATCCTGTCAGAGATTCTCCTCAAAACACACACACACACACACATATACATATATAAAATCAATTAGTTCTAAATAATTCCAAAATTGGGATTTCCCTCCATTTTCTCAATTTCTTTTCTCAAATCCATAACAAATAAAAATAAATTTTCTATTATTCTGAATTCACGAGTTCCAATTTTTCTTAGTGCAATACAAATTTTCCAAATCAATATCATTTCGTCTTATATGTCAATTTTTTATAAAACATAAGCTAACATAATAGCTTCAAATTCCTCAAATATATATAATATACCCAAAGGAAAATTTTTCAGTGTCTAAATTATTAAAATATATTTGAAACAATATAGCATGAATAAGAATAATTATAGACATAATTTTTACTCACAAACTGTTTCTAAGGAATTGAAGATTGACTTTTAAATGCCACTAATCCAATGGTTGATGCTCAATCACCCTATATCTCTAGGAACAAGACAAAAACAACATTAGAGAGTGAACAATACCATCAATTTGCATCAATTACATCCAGTTGATAGAAAATACCAAATTTACACTTTAGGAGTCCAAAAACTTCCAAATCTATCATTGACAACCACAAAGAGATCACAAGATTAAATAGAGCAAGATTAACACTTACCCATCGCTATAAAAGGAAGATTTGAAGGAGAAAACAACCCAAAATTTATAGCCTTTGTTGCCTCCTCCTTTACAAAGAGAGAGAGAGAGAACACGGACATATCATGGTGAGAGAGAGAAAGTGAATTGGTAGAGAAGGGCGGTTGCCACACCGGTGGCGATAGCTGTAGAGGCGGTGCAAGAGTAGTGGTTGTGTAAAGGAGAGAGATAGCCAAGAAAGAGTGTGTGTGTTGTGTGTATACATTTTATGCATGAGGGAGGGAAGAAAAAAGGAAGAAAGAAAACAAAAGAAGAGAGAAAAGAGAAGAAAGGAAGAAATAAAAGAAAAGTGGGTTCCACCCACTAAATGTTGCACTATCAAATATTTATCCTAGCCTATGCCAAATAAAGATCCTTCTTGTTTTATTTTTCATTTTGACAGCTATTTTAAAGATGCTAACAAAAATAATTTATTAGGGTATCACAACAAAGTTTATGTTTACTTATTTATTTATTTTTACCATATTCACCATTACTTATTTATCTATGATTGTTTTTACATGAATTAATTTAAATTACTGGGCCATCACACTGCTACGAAGAATGATTTTGAACATGAACAAGGAAGAGGAAGTCTCGAAAGAAGGTAGAGTAGCTTCAGCTTTGTGGCTAGGGACCATGGTGACCCGCCTTTAGTTGTAGCGAGCAACATGATTGGCAATGTGAAGAGGAAGGAATGGCAGTCTAGGGAAATGAAGGAGATGCCTGTTATTCAAGTGGGTCAATGTAACATGTATGGTGTAGTCACAAATTGCCCAATTAGGAGAATTACACTTAGTTAGTAGGAAAAAATTGACACAAGTTATGGTATTGACTGTTGTCTACAATGTTGCTGTAAAATGAATAACACTAGTGCTGTCACTGGTGTAGCTTCCTTGGTCTACAAAATAAGGGAGTAAGACATTAGGCCACACTCACCCTTCCCCACCCAAGGCTTGGTAGCTGGGAGTGTGCTTTACTAACAACTTGATTTTGGAGAGCTGGAATGACACCGATAACGAAAGAAATTAATCGGAGAAATTTGAGTGAAACAACGTTTCTCTTTCTAGGGAAAATTTCTCCGATGGCTAGGGTTCTTAGAAAAAAAAAATATAGGGGTATTATGATGTGCTAAAAATATACGAGGAATATCTAACAAAAATTTGAGAACAGAATCATTAGAGTCCCATGCATGCACACGTGGTGATGGACAATGTGCACATGTTCTGCTTCAACGATCCAAGGCCTTATTCCTTTTGTATATATGTATAACAATTAATATAATAATATTTTACCTAACACACCCACACATATAATAATACTACACCTAAGACACACACACTCATATTAATAACACTACACCTAACACACTCACACACGTATATATATTTTAATAACACCATATAACGCACACAACACACACACACACACACACATATTATTAACTATTATTCGTGTGTTACGTTACCTCTATCTATATATATAATAATAGTAATAATATTGATCCTGCACACTATGTTGTATAGTGGGCGTGGGTTTATATATAACAAAATAATTATAGTGATGACACTTCCTACAACGTTGTTAATAATAATAACATGATAGTGCTACCCGTAATGCTAATGCTACCTAACATATAATAATAATAACAATAATAACAACATGATACCAATCATGCTTACCTAACCGTGCATTATATATATATAATATAATAATGCAACATATATATAATAATATAATATTAGTAATATCAATAATAATACTAATGGTAATAATGAGTACTAGTAATGCTAACAACAACAATGATAATAATAATAATGATAACTTATATACCACTAAACTCTGTATATAGGATATCACAACAATAGTAACTATGGTAGTCCCATGAGTTTTGGCAAAAACACATTTCATGCTCTCAAACCAATAGTTCCAAAACAAGTAGCCAACAATGCATCCAAATCTCTTACAGTAATTTCTAGTAAATCAAGCATAAAGTTGTACTTTTAGGAAAATAACTCCAATGAATAACATAGAGATTGTAGATGTGAACCCACTCACCTAGAGTGGTAGAAGGATGAGATTCCAGACCAACAGGACTTCGAGAAGCAGGAATGATATTAGTATCTACTATGGAATCACTAGAATTCTAAATCAACCTCTAAATCCTCTAACTTCACGTTATTCATGGTGAAGGAACATCATGACATAAGGACCATAGAAAACATCCCAAAACGTGAGAAATTGAGGTGGAGCAAAGCAGAAACCATAAATTAGACATACCTTGAGCTTAAAGGATAAAAGATTTATGTTAGATTTAAGAGAAAATGAGAGAAAATGAAGTTTGGAGTGAAAAAAAGGGTAGGGGAGCGAAGTTTCACGATTTTGGGGGAGTGAAAGGTGTATGTTTGGTCTGAACCCTGAAATTAAGGGGTTTTATAAAATTCTAAGTGCTGCAGCGCTCACCCAAAAGTGTATCTTTGGTTGCAATACTGCCTTACTGTTAGTGCTGCAGTGCTCTCCAGAGTGGTTTTTTTCATATCTTTGAGCAATACTTCAAGTGGAGCCTATCACTAATACGAGTAGGTCATGAGAAAACCTATGACAGTCCCAGATTTATCTAAGGACACATGCACTGTTCTAAACTCTCCTAAGGAATAATATGCCCAAGGTATTGCACTTTGTCATCTCAATGCGTATGACTTTATCACATGATTATATATGGAACATAATACAAATACAATACTAGCTTAATTTATCAGTGTTAATGCATTAGAAATTAGATTTCTTATTTTAAATGAAATCCATTGTAGATCATTATTATTTAAACTTTTGAGGCCATTAATTAAATTTTCATGACATGGGCCTTTGACATCATAAGCTTCCAAACACGTAAGAGTTAATATTACAATCAATTGATAAATATAACTTGTGATGGAAAAAAATAATAAATATAACTAAGGTAGGCAGAAATCAGTTACTTTATTTAAACCCTTAAAATCATCCATTCAAATCATTAAGGTAGTGTTTGACATCTATTCTAGGTTAGTAGAGATAGAGATAGTAGAGACAGAGACATAAAAAATAGTCTCTGTATCGTGTTTGGTTGTAGAGTATAAGACATGATAACTATTTTCATTTTTTTTTGGGAAACATGGAAACAAGATAATTAATATATGATAAAAGACATTAGTATCTGCGTTGGACTGCCCAGCTGGTCGCCAGACAAATAGCACTACCCATGGTTGTGAGGACATATAAGAAAATATCAAATATATATAGGGATATTATTAGAAGAAAAATATCAAATTTTTTTTTCCATATCTTGTCCTCACTTTTTGGAGGTACAAACATTTTCTATATTTCCATCATTGGGACAAAAAAAAAATGTTCTCCCCTATTTCTATCTCCACCATCAAATAGGTTTGTATTTCTAATATCTTCGTATTTTTGTCCCAAGAATAGCAACAAAACACTACCTACAGAACACTCCTTAATCCCTCGCCTGCTAGAGCTAATTAATTCACTTGCTCAAAATATGCATTTAATAAAATCGAGCGAACTCAAAAGGGCTAAGTAGAGTCTTTTATTACCTTGACTAGACCAATAAGGCAATTTCAACAAGAGATAAAACTTAAATTATTTGTTATCAATGTATGGTATATGTCCCTCCTTGAATGCTCCAAGGAGATTCTCTCATAGTGACAGAAATGTTGTTAAGTCACTCCATTAGCTCTGAGGTGAAAGAACATGCAAATATATTTTATAATAATACTTAAAAAAAGGTATAACTGTAACACTTTTGGCAAGTGAGATTCTCATTAACCATTGGATTTGGAAGACTTGCTCTGGGGAATACTTGGCATATATCTTGGTACTGTTGGTTGTTAGATCGATAACACAATTTAAATCAAGAAATGTTATTTTGACGTATAATTATGAAACATCATGTCGACACACTAACATTTATCATTGGAGGGACTGTGTACCTTACCTAGTCTAATCTCACACCCCATCCAATGATATATGAGAGTGTATTAACACGGTACCTTATAATTTATGAGTACAAATAATATTACTCTATAAATTGAGCTATCTCTCATGGGTTTGGATTTGATAAGTACAATCATAGATATAAAACTCGACTTGGTGATCAACTTGATCATAGTACTGGGTCAGTGATTCAACCAGTGAGTCATTATTTGAATTAGTTATAGTTAATAAATGTATAAAAATATATTAAAATTCAAATAAATACAATAAAATAACATAAATAGTTAATAATTTTATATACTATAAATTTATATAATCCCATTATCATTTAATAATTATTTTTTAATTCCAAAAAAGTTTTCTTCTAGTCAATGTCAAGTTTGCTTAACATATAGAAAATGACTTCGATCCTCTAAAGTGAGGATCACACTTTAGAGAGTAAAGTGAGGATATTTTACTTTTGGATCAATAAAGTTAGAAATGAGACCCTTTTTACTCTATTAATCTAAACGTGAAAAATTCTCATTTCATTCTTCAAAATGAGATCCCACTTTAGAGGCTTCAAACCCAAATAGTCATAAGAAAAGAAAAAAATTTCACCTTCGAGTAACCCACATACAACAAGATTATCATTGATCTCTTTTGAGATTTACTAAAATTATATTGACCTCCCTTGCTTATATTGGTTCATTAATTCAAGTAAAAAATATATATAATATGAAAACATATGCATAATTATTAATGCTAAAAATATAATATTTTGACAATATTTAATATATAAGTTAAATAAAATACTTTTTTTCATCACATGGAGTTGAAACTTAAGATTATACTTACCTCCGTTGAGGCTTATGAAAATGCAACCCACACCTCATCTAGTTATCTAAGCTACACTCATGTATCCTCTACTTGTCAAATTTTAAACATTTATATTACACACACCCCTCACTAACAGACCACCATAAGTAAACTTAATATAATGATATTTTTTGTGATATTAATTCTTCCTATATAATAAAATTATAAAAATACCCTTACCCACGATCTTCGTTAATTGTGAAAAAAATCTAAATCCCCATCTCTTTTACTTATTCAATGACAACAAGAGAGTGAATAAGGATATTTTTATAATTTTATTAGTTATCATTCTATTAAGTTTACTAATGGTGCTCTGTTAATAAGAGGTGTGAGTGTAATATAAATGCTTAAAATTTGACAAATAAAGGGGATGTGAGTGTAGATTGGATAACTAGAAGATGTGTGAGTTACATTTTCACAAATCTCATGAGATGTGAGTATAATATACCCTTATAACTTATGATAAAAAGGATACTTTAGTTGATATACATGTCAAAGTATCATAATTTTGTCACTAATAACTATATATATGTCATATATTATCTTTTTAGTCACTTAAATTAATTAATTAATATTTATATGAGAAATCAGTGTAATTTGATAAAATAGAAGAGTGTCAAGTATAATTATACTAAATCTTAGAGGAGACGAGTTTAATTTATGTAGAATAAAGTGTTTAAGCCATTAACAAGTGTACCACAAAAAAAAAAGCATAACCAATTAATATTGATACGACTAATTTGCTTAAAACCTAAATGCGTCTGTCCACTCTCTTTTTCTTCCCATTAAAATGTTTGTCCACTCTTTTCGAACATTGGGTTTCAAAGTTTTTCAACCATGTTGGGTTCACAGTAATTAAAAAAAGAAAATAAAAGTAGGTCCTTGGCCATTCACTCGTTGTCCTCGTGCATCCTGTTGTTATGTGATTGTTCATTTTGTTTGTATGCATCTTGCGTTGCCATTTTCATCTTGAATGGGTTAGTAGGAAGAAACCGTTGCTATAAACTCGAGGTCTTAAATGTTGTTATAAAGACTTGAATTTGATTTTGACTATTATTATTATTATTATTTTAAAGATTAAGAGATGGTTAGTGCCAGTTCATAGACAACACTCAAGGCAGTTTCTGAGCTATCTGAGCTCGGAAACTCATGGAGCAAAAGCTCCTAAATTCAAACTAAATGGAAACCATCCATATTGTTATATTGGAAACTCTTGCTGGCGTTGGGGGTTAACATTTCAGCTTCTACTTCTTGGGTTAATTTTTAGGGCCACTCATCATTATCTATTTTCACTCCCAATTTATTTACTTTTTTAAAAATATTCTCTTTCATCGTATTAAAATATTATTACTTCTAATCTTATTTAAACTCAATATTACTAGATTATTTTGCTGAGACCTAATTCTAGTGGAACCTCTTAGTTTCGTAGCTAGCCACTCATGCTTTGTTTTTAGTTACGTTCGTTGGTTTCCTTTCTTTTTCATTTTCGTTATTTAAATAATTAATATTATTAGTATTTTTCTTATGAAACATAATAACTTTCATTTTTCTTATAAAAATGAAAATATAATATTTTCACAAATTAATTCTCCTAACCTTAAAAATGCTTTGTAGATTGAGTTAGGCTCTTTATTTCACGTAGCTATTCTTTAAAAGTAATAGTACTTTATATTTTTTTATATTCTATATATAATATATGAGATTAAAATAATTTAACTGAATTTATGATAACACAACACATTTCGAATTAAAATTAGTTATTGGCTAAAAATTTACTTAATATTCATTGTCAATGTAAAATAAAATTGTGCTATCATCTAAATATTTTTTGTACTGTTATCATTTTATGTATATGCTTGATATCTTATAGATTGTCAAAATACTTTAAATGTTGTGATAATATATCAATAATTGTTTACATAAATTTTTAATTGCAATCATACATTTTAAATAATTAAAAATAATTTAATATATTATATTTCCTTAATTTTTAACGATGCAATTAAAAATTAAGGGATTTATGCAACACAGACTAGTATAATTTGTTTATTCAATACTTGATTAAATTGTGTTTATTGGACATAATATTGGGTATATATCTTGTATATTACAATTTAATTTTCTCGATCACTTTATTATTTGCATTATTTTCATCTAGAACATTCACTATGCAATTATTATCTTATAAAAATATTAAAAGTTAATTTAATATTTATATCTAAATACATATTAAACACGTAATTTATATATACCTATAATATTTACTGGTAAGATAATAATGTAATCAATATTAAATATTTTACAATTAAATTAATTATCAATAGTCTAATAATAAATTTATACAAAATTATGAAGGAAGTTTTTCAAAAATTATAAAATTAAAGAAATAAATAAATTTTAAAATATTATTTTTAAATTGTTAATAATAATAAGTTTTGAATAGTATATTGAAATAACAATAAATTATTAGTTCAATTATCAAATAGAGAGAAGAGTATTTTAGGGCATTTGAATAGAAGTTAGTGTAAATAGGAGTGATATTAGACAATGAGAAGTGATAATAAACAATTCCTACTTTTTATTATATTATAAAATCAGTGGTAGTGGCACCAAGAATATATGATATATAGTTATAATAATTTTTCTGTTAAATTGAAAAATTTATATTCTGTAAAAAGTTGCTAAAGGTGTATGTGTATTAAATTTTAAACTAATATTAACAAACTTCACCTAAAAAATATTACTATTTTCATTCTTAAATAAGTATTTATTTTAAAAATTTCACTTGTATATAAATAACTGTTCATTTTACAAATCTAAAGAACGTTAATTTTTTTTAACTATATCCCTATTAAATGATATAAGTGAAGAAGAGGAATTAATAGAGGAAAATAAATAATTAAAAAATATAAAATAATAAAATAATTTAATAAAATATATCTGAATTAATCTAACATCAAAATTTTGCCGATCATTCTCTTAATTTATTTGCGTATCTAAAATTGGATACTTAGAGGGAAGAGAGGTAGAAATTTCTTCAGAGGCGAGAACCGCCCAACCGTGGTCCCACTTTCTCACCCCGACAAAAACTGTTCTGTCTGTGGGACCCACATGCCAAAATTCAGGACAAATTGTAGGCTCAATCTTTGACCCTTTTGTCCAACATTAAATACAGACGCAGGGTAATGGATCCTCCCTCCCTCTCTCTCTCTCTCTCTCTCTCTCACTTGCAAGAAGCAACTGGCATAGCACTGACCAGTGTTACCACCATCGGCAGTGAAATCAAGAGAGAAGAAGAATCTTGTCCTGAACAAGCACGATGTGGTCGTTCCTGATAGCAGTGGCTTTCTTGTTCCCAGCATACCAAAATGGGCACGCCGCTCTAGACATAGACATAGACATGAACGCTCCTGATGCTCTGGAGGATGATGACCTTTCTGGGTCTGAGACTGAGCTTGAGTCTTATGCTGATGCTGATGCTTTTGATCATATGTTCGATTCGGATGATGATGATGATGATGAGGTTGATGACAATGAATTGTCTGATCATGAGGAGCAGATTGACAACCATGTCAAGTGGCGCTTGGGTGTGGACAGGTATACAGCCTCAATTTTTCATGAATTTTTTTTTTTCGGGGATTAATTTGATCAATGCTATTTTTTCAAGGAACAAAATTGGAGGTCTACTGTATTTTTTTTTAATCATGAATAAAACCCTTAAATTGGTCCTCTAAAAAGATATAGAATATCAATTTAGTTCTCAAAAGATCTAGAAAAGAGTAAAGTTTATTTTAAATTAGTTCAAACTTTTTTAATTTATTGGATTAACTTAAAATAAAATTTAATTAGACGATCAAATTGATGTGATATATCTCTTGGCTACCAAATTAATAGAATAAATCTCAAATTTGGTCTTTCATAAAAATAATATCAGACAAATTAGTTATTCAAGAAAAGAAACATCTTTATTAGATCCTCATGATTAAAATTAGATAAATTAATCTCTAATAATTTTTAAAAGTTAATCAAATTAGTTTCTCAAAAATATAAATCGAATAAATAAATTTATCAAAATATTGAAATGAGATTAATTTATCTAATTTTGGAATTAAGTAAGAAATTTTTTTATGGACTAATTTATTCAATGCTATTTTATCCGATGATCAAATTGAGAGTTCACTCAAATTAATATATATTACAATTCTTTCACACGCTAAATTGACGTCCATTAACTCTTTTTTTGGGCCAATTTGAAGTGTTACTATTTGTTAATGCATTTGTCAAAGCTACTCATTTTGTAGCCGAATTTTATTTGTCTCCTTATTATTTTGTTCTCTCTCACAGTGTGGAGACTCAAGTTATCAGTGAGTTCCAAAATCTAACCCTGATTTCTACAAAGCGATATGGAAAGGTTAGAGCGTGTTTGGTTTCCTCCTTTCCTATTTTCATTTTCATAAAATACAGAAAATGCTAAAAAACATACGTTTGGTTTATCATTTCCATTTTCAAATTTAGAAAATGAACTCTTTATTTCCATAAATTTTGAAAATGTCAAAATATCGTTTCCAATATTTTCATCTTGGAAGCGGTGGCATTTTTGTAGTTTTGGGGAGTGCTATACTATCACCCCATTGGGAGTGCTTCTCCACTATGGATGTTGTTCTCCATGGCCAATCCTACATAGATCTCGTCTGTTAGTGCTGGTCATTGCTAATGACGTGCGCAACAAAGCGGTAGTCGTCGGAGACAACGACAACCCGTGCTTGTTGTTGCAAGGCATCGGAGTCCTCCGGTTGCAAGCGGATGCGGCCATTGTAGAGAGAGAGAGAGATAGTACGGTGGCGCTTCAGTACACAAGCTAGCACCACCGAGGAACTGGGCTCTGTAGCCCGGCCATGGCTGCACTTCGTTGCCATCCACCGCTTAGCCACCACGAACCACCCATAAGCCCCAAGGACAGCTACAGGAGAAGCCACCGTGTCGCCATCCTTCATCGTTGCGAGCTCAGTCACCTCCATCGTGACTTCGTGGTGGTTCCCGGCGGTGCTGGAACGTAGGCGCAAACGAGGATGTTGGATGGATTGTAGTTTCATGGTACTTTTGCCGGTTCTTGAGTGAAGGGCTGTGTCGAAGGATGACAAACAGTGCTTTAGGTTGATGATGATTTGTGGTGGTGGTTTAGTTGGTGGTGATTTGATTTGGGCAAGAGAAGAAAGATGAACAAAATGAAACCAACAAACCAAACATGTTTTCAAATTTCTAAAAATTGAAAATGAAAATCATTTTTCAAAAAATAGAAAAAAAAATGATAATGGAAAATATTTTTATAAACCAAACGCATCCTAAGTTTTCTTGTGGATTTTGTGACTACAACATGCATTTTCATATAACCATGGCCTCTTTCTAGTTTTATTTCTTTTATTTTAGAGAAGGTTTAGGACCTCCGATGGAGAGTATAAGAATAGATGAAATCATCAAATTGACGGCAAATAAAAGCGACCTGAATATTTTTATTTTTTAGGATATGTTTTGATAAGTACGTGGAAATACATTTGTTAGTTCAATCGTTGTGTTTTGTGAAATATAATTTGATAAGTACCTTCCACCTTGGCCAAGATATTAAGTTTTTCTAATGACTCTTTATGTTTAGTTTATCTTCATGACCATCAAGATTTTTCAGGAAGGAGGCATGAATTTTGTTAATTTATTGTTATAATTGTTTAAGCTGATATATAATTACAAAAATATACAAGTGGACGAGAAACAAATGTTAAGAAATCCCACAAACATAAATTTAGTGGCTTCACCAGCTCATCGGTGGATCAAACACAATAGATATTGAGAAATTCTCAAATATTTTGAGAGTAAGGTAGAATATTTATTTTGTATAATTTATTAATTGACATATCAGCTAAATTAATATGTCAATCAATGAATGAAAAAAAAAAAAATGTTTTGTTATATTATCACAGCACCCAAGATTTTTTTGTACATATTTATTTAGATTTTAAAACATGTTTCTGTCTGCATGCTAAGGCCATATATATATATATATATATATATATATATATATATATATATATATATATATATATATATATATATATATATATATATATATATATATATATATATATATATATATATATATATATCTTCAAATCTAAATTGTGGAATTGCCCATCTACCAAAAAATCTTGAAATCTACCAAAAAAAAAATTGTGGAATTGCCCCCAATGAAACACTCTTCTGTTGTAGACGGTAGTGTTCCATTTAAAGTAATATTAATTTGACACTCAAAAAATGAGTGTCTGTTTAGACATCCACTTTATAACCATTGGATGTGATGAATATTAAAGATAAGTGAAGATCACTATCACATCCAATAATTACAAAATGAATATCTGAACAGACATCCACTTTTTGGTGTCAAAATATCATTACCCTTCCATTTATTATACATATCTTATGTTACGAGTATTTCAGATGAATCACTCTATGTCTTATTAATTTTTATTTTGAGAGATTTGATTTGTATATAATATGTGTGAAACACCATCCCAATATATTTCCATCTGATAAGAGTAGTGCATGTGTGCAAAAGCTTGATGGTTCCAAGCCAAGAAATTGTTCTCGTCCAGCTTAGAGGAGACTGGATTTGATATTTTCTTCAGTGAGAAGCGACTCGATGATGCAGGCGTGACTGAGCTCTCAGATTCCTCCATGGATCAACTCACAGATCTGATACCATACAGGTATCAGGCTGCAGCTGATAAAAAGAGAGAAGGAGAGAGAGAAGCTTAAAGAGCTAAGAGTGAGAAAAAGTGTCTGGAATGATTCTTCATTGAATGAATGATGATTACAGTATGAGTTTATATATACAAGTCTCTGATTAAGAACTAATAACAGAAGCTATAACAAAGAAAGTGTTTGTTTGTTAGCCTATTAACTAACTTTGCTAACTCCAGCATTCTGTACATGTGCTCTACTCTCATCACCATCCGCCATTTGATGGTGTTTGCTAATATTATGTACAAATAACATTACTCCTTTGTTCTGTACAGGGTCTGGTGATTGATGGGTGGTTGCAAACTTGTGAGAAAGATGAATTCATTTTCCATGAGAACTTGGTCCATCCGGCTCTGCTAGCACATAATGAGTATATGCATATACCTTAAACTCTCAATGGTTCTATATCCTGTTTATTGCATTGATCTCTAATCAAACAATGCTTGAACAAGAGCAGACCCAAAACTGTATTTATCATTGGAGGAGGTAGTGGGTCTACTGCTAGAGAAGTACTGAAGCACACAGACATTGAGAGAGTGATCATATGTGAAATTGACATGGTAAGTTCACCAAGCTGTTTTTTTCAAAATGATCATATAGAATTTCATATAAATTTATACCTATGCCAATGAATGTTGATCTAAGTTCAATTTTAATAATATGCCTAATCGCAGGAAGTTGTCAATTTGTGCCGCCAACACATGACGGCAAATCATGAGGCATTCAATGATGAGAGGCTTCAAATTATATACAGTGACGCAAAGTGAGCAACTTTCTTTCAATTCCTCTCTCTTCCTTTATTTTTTCTCAATTGATTTGATTAATCAACAGAAGATACTTATCTATTTTCTGAAAATTTCCTCAATGGAATGAAGAGTGATAGTCTTTGGTTCTGATAGAATTACTAGTTAGATTTGCTCACGCTTATGGGATCTTTTATTTTCACATATGTATGTGTGGTATTTACTACTTTCCCTCTTAACTTGTCATCATTTAAATGAATTAAAGTAGCATAGAAGGGTTGATTATGACTAGGTTGAAGGTTATTATTATTAGTTTGTTCTAATGAAAACTTTAATGTGCAGAGAAGAACTAGAGACAACTGAAGAGAAGTTTGATGTGATCATTGGGGATATGAATATCCCTGAAGCGGAGTTCAGTAATCATCTCTATACAAAATCCTTTTATGAGAATGTTGTCAAACCTAAACTCAATGACAATGGTCTCTTCGTCACACTAGTAAGCCGGCTCTTATTTTGCTTTTACTTTTATTTATCCAACACAAGACAATGAAAGAAAAAGCCAGTACTCCCTAAGCTGGCCTATTAAGAAATGATTTTGGCCAATAATCACTTAAACTAAAACTAATTAAACTCAAAATCTCAAAATAGTCCCTTCATATATATATACACACAGGCTGGTCCGGCGGGAGCATTTAGCCACGTGGATGTTTTCTCGCCAATACACTACACCATGAAAAAAGTTTTTACATGTAAGCACTATCCTTGAACCTTAGATGAATAGATGATGCATAGGTTTTGATTGTTGATTAATCAAAGAGCATAAATATATTTCTCTTGACTTCTATGCAGATGTGATTCCATACAAAGCTCAGGTGCCTTGCTCTGGGGATTTATGTGGATGGATTCTGGTAAGAATAGAACAAAAATTTTAATGAAAAGTTTCTACATCTGAGATATGCTCCTTCAATATTGCTTTCAATCATTTTGCATAAAATTAAAAGAAAAATGATATTTGTATTTTTTTTTTTTGGGGTATTCGTTCTCATAAGGAAATATGTGTTAAAAATAGAGATTTCATATTAGTTAACGGAGAATTTAATAACTGAGATGATAAGTAAAAATGTTGTTTTCCCAATTCCCCTATAATATGCGTATATACTTGTTTACATTTGAATCCTCATCGAATAATATCAATATCACTTATTTCAGCAGTTTACTCGATCCTCCACCATATCTACGTTAAATTCCTCCTATTAATACATATACTCTCCTATGTCCATAGACACATACAAATATCGTAATTTATTACTCAAATTGAAACCAATACATACAATATTTGGTTGGATATTGAATGCACTTGAATGTGAAGCACGTTGTATTTTATGAGATTGATTTTGATGCATTGTGGGTGTTAAAAAGCTAGTAGTAACTAATGGGTGCACTGTTTTGTTGTGAATTAAAATAAAATGCATCAGGCTTCGGATGCACCAATCATTCTTGACGCAGGGGAACTCGACAACAGGATCGGTGAAAGAATAAGGGGCGAGTTATATTATCTCGATGGAGCAGTGATTGTTGCTTCAACCGTTCTAGACAAGAACCTGAAAGAATCGTACGTTAGTCATATATATATATATATTCGATGGATTTAAACATGCATTCAATTTATTATTATGAGCCCATTGAATTGATATCCATGCTTTGATTCATTGCATTGCAGTCTTATGGAAGAGTTTAATGTTGTGACCGAAGGAGGTCCCGCACTTGTTCGCGGAGCTGGACTTAATCCCTATTATCACTAAATCCAGTAACATGCTTAGACTGTGCGAAGGGATTTATGTAATGAACATCTATGTAATGAATATGAAGATTAAAATTAGTGTATTATCGTGACTCTCTCTCTCATGGATCTTCGTGGGTGAACATGTTCTCTGATCTCATGCATCCATTTTCTGAGCCGCAAAAAGCACTACTGAATTTTACTAAGAAACTGAATTTGAAGAGAGTATTCCAATACCTAAATCACTCCTTGTCAAAGAACGTGGGCCATGATACGATTTTGTCGGGTGATCAGTGAGGAGAACATGTTAATTAGTTTTCATAAAATCCGTTTTCTAACGTTGTCAAATGACATAGTTTTGTGATCCTAAATCAAGATCACTACGTGACCCATGATTAAGGAAGGATGATCAAGAAGGATAATTACTGGAGTGGGAAGAGGGACTAGAGTGGACCATAAAGGAAGAAGGGTGCAAGGATGATACTGTTGGGCATTGGGCTCCCTTCCTATGTGGAGGAAGGCCCAAAATGAGCAAGCCCAAGACACTATTCTTACCTGACCAAGAGAGGGCTGCTAGGGTTGAGGTAGTGTGATCATTTTCGTGTAGAGAGCAGCCACAAAGAGAGAGAGAAGAGAGAAACACAACCAAACTCGGATTCATCTTCCTACTCCGAGCAGTCACCGTAGATCGCCGTTTTCAAAGCCGTCCACCGTTGGATCGAGCTGAAATTTGGACAGCAGGTTCCTGACAGGCGACTCTTCATTTTGAACGGTCGGATCATTGAGAAAAGCTCTGGAGTGTGAGATATTGAGCTCGCACAGAGATTCCATTTTTAGTTTGGAGAATCAGTTTTCTGGTTTAAGCTGTCTCTGTAAATTGGCAGTTGTGAAGTTGTTCACCGTTGGATCGGGCTAAAACTTTTACAGCAGGTTCATGGTGTCTGGTTCTTCATTCTGAACGGTTAGATCGTCGATACGAGTTCTGGAGTGTGAGATATAAATCTCGCACCACAGTTCTATTCTTGTTTGGAGAATCACTTCCTTGGTTCAAGCTGTCACCGTAAATCGGTGTTTCTGAAGCCGTTAACCGTTGGATCGGGCTGAAACTTGGACAGAAGGTTCTGGATATATGGTTCTTCATTCTGAACGGTTGGATCATTGAGAAGAGGTCTGGAGTGTGAGGAACTGGTCTCGGACAGAAGCTCCAATTTTGGGGTATTTCACATATTCCTTGTTCTCAATTTGAGTATTGGTGTTTGGTTGGTTTAGATTGTTGTTAGCACGATTTGTGCATATATTTGAGACTCTCTTGTACCTGTTTTTGATCATAGTGGAGCTATTTCTTTGGTCTGGACGACCCGTGGTTTTTGTCTCTCACATTGAGGGAATTTTTCCACGTTAAAAATCTTGGTGCATTGTCCCTATTATTCTGGTTTATTGTGTATGTTGATTGCTGCGATAATTTTACTGGTATAGTTGCTCCTCTTGTTCTTGCAAGTAGGGAATTGTGTGGTTTAAGTTCCCAACAGATACACCCACTAACAAAAAATACTCGAATGAGTTGATTCTAGGACCTTTGAACTATTTCCTAGTGTGGCTTGGCAGATTCGAGTGTTACTTTACCCAAAGAGTGCAAACCATCTGCTTTGGGACAGCCCAAAGGCCGTCGAGGAAGTCTTTTCTCCTCTATGAACAACGACACCTTAAAATTTGTAAGGATACTCACTAGAATTGAACATTTAGGAAAGAGCCCATATTAGATAAATATTTTTCAGTTTTGGTGTTAGGGAGGCTAGAGATCCCAGATTCTCTAAGGTGTATGAGAGGAGGAATAAGGTGGGCTCAAGTGGCCCAAGAGTTGGCCCAAGAACAATCTCGGAAAAGGAAGTTCAGATAGCAATAAACAGTTAGAAGAGAGGGAAAGTTAGTTAGGAAGAACTGAGAATGTATAAATAGCAGAAAGAATAGGTAGAACAGGTGTGAATTCATTTGTGTAATTGGTTCTAGAGATTGGAGAGAGTTTCTCCTTTAGGGTTCCTATTGTACTCTTTGAGGTTATGGTGATTTACCTAACTTGTAATCAATAAAGTGCTATATTCTTCCTTAGATCTAGGTTGGATCTAACAATTGGTATCAGATTCCTTGTCAATCCTGGAAATCTTGCTTCCATAGCTGCCAACAACAAGAAGTTTGAATCCATCAATGCATCATTTTCGGCGCTGTAATCACAGCAAGAAGAAGATCACGCGAGCATCCAGGCCTCGCTCGTGGAGATCATGATGGCATTGAAGGCCGTGACCGCACGACTTGATTCACTGGAAAATCGTCCCGATTGCGACGTGTCCCCGAGGCGCGAGCACCAACATGAGAACCAATGGCGCGCAACCGTCCGGTGGATCAATGGCGCCGAATCGATGTTCCCCTGTTCCATGGAGAAGACGCATTCGCATGGCTCGATAGCATCAAACGATACTTCGAAGTGAGAGAAGTACCAGAATCGCAATGGCTATTTGTGGCGAAGGTAGCGATGGAAGGAAAATCCCTAATCTGGTTCAGATGGTAGGAATCGACAGCATGCGAACCAACTTGGTATAGGTTTCATGAATCTCTCATAAGAGATTCCAACCGGAGCTCGCACAGAATCCTTTCGAGTTGCTGCTCGAGATCAAGCAAGAGGCTTCAATTCAGGAGTACAGAGAGCTGTTTGAGCTATATTCTAGTCAACTAAAAATCTCAGAGCGGCACTTCCTCCTTGGCTTGTTCCAGAATGGTTTCAAACCTAAGGTAAGGGCAGAACTGAACCTCCACTCTTTTCATTCCTTAGAAGAACTGATGGATAAGGCTGAATTAGTGGAGCATAGAAAAAAGCTATTATAGAAAATAACTAATAAGCCCTTCCAAAAATACACAAACACTGTTCCTGTGAGTGGTAAGGATAGAATACGCAACGTGGGCCAATCTGAGACCACTAAAGGGATTACAACACAAGGGAGAAGTGGACTGAAGCACTTGTCTGATAAGGAATATAAAGAAAAGAGGCCCAAAGGCCTTTGTTTCTTCTGTGAAGAGCGATTCACCTCAGACCACACATGTAAGAACAAAGGTCTTAAGCTGATGATCTTAGAAGAGGATGTTGAGGGAGAATGGCATGACACCCCCGATAATTTGGTGGAGGATAACCCATAGTTACAGCTTACACTGAAGTCCATGAGCAGCTCAGGAGGCCAAAGACGGATTAGAGCATGGGCAGTAGCGCACGGGTGCAAGGCTTATGTCTTGATCGACCTAGGGGCTTCTCATAATTTCATCTGCCCAACCTTGGTAGCATAAGCTCAGATTCCTGTTCATTCAGACTCCAAATTTGTAGTCACGGTAGCAGGAGGTGACCAAAAGCAAGGTCAAGGGAAGTGCAAAGTAGTCCTTATCAAATTCCCCAATCTACTGATGACCCAAGATTGCTACATCTTCCCTTTAGATGATTCTGAAGTGGTTTTAGGCCTAGCTTGGCTGGATACATTGGGGGCAACAATTGCTGAATTTGGTAAGTCTCATTTTACCATTAACATCAACAATGAATGGGTGGTATTGCAAGGGGACCCGGAGCTATGTTATAGTGGAGTGGCTCTTCGAGGAAGAAGGTAATGGGTACATGGTACAGTTATGGGCAGTGTTTAAACAAATGCAGGTGGCCACCACTATTCCAACAGAGATCCAACAAGTCTTGGACTCCTTCCTAGTCATATTTGAACCATTACAGGGGCTGCCCCCCTCCCCCCACAAAACCCATGACCATGCCATTACACGAAAGAAAGGAGCTAACATACCTAATCTCAGACCTTACCAATACCCTTACTACCAAAAAAATGAGATCGAGAAAATGGTTAAAGAGATGTTATATGTAAGAATAATATGCCCAAGTGTGAGCCCATTCGTGAGCCCTATCATACTTGTGAAGAAAAAAGATAGGAGCTGGAGATTTTGTGTTGATTACCATGCCTTAAATAGGATCACTGTCCTGGATAAATTCCTTATCCTAGTGATCGATGAACTGCTAGATGAATTGGTGGAAGTTACAATTTTTTCCAAACTCAATCTCAAATCACGTAATCACCAAATAAGGATGATTGAAAGGGATGTTACCAAAACTGTATTTCGGACACATGAAGGCCACTACAAATTCTTAGTGATACCTTTTGGTCTCACTAATTCACCATCTACGTTTCAAGCACTCATGAATGATATCCTTACACATATTTGTATTATTCTTCTTTGATGATATATTGGTGTACAACAGGGACGCATCGGCACATGCTGAACATCTCACACAGTTTTCCAGCTATTACATGACCATCAGCTGGTTGTAAACAAGAAGAAATGTGAGTTTGCAGTAAGCCAAGTGGAATATCTAGGGCATATCGTCTCTGTAGAAGGAGTGGCAGTGGATCCCCGAAAAACAGAAGCTATGCAAGCATGGCCAACCCCTCCTAATGTCAAGGCACTTCGTGGCATCTTGGGCTTAACCGGTTATTACCGGTACTTTGTGAAAGGATATGGTTGCATTGCCAAGCCCCTCACTGATTTAACCAAGAAGGATAGCTTTTTGTGGGATGACAAAGCTCAATAGGCCTTTGACAATCTGAAATCAGCCATGGCATAGCTCTCACTCCTGGCAGTCCCTAATTTTTTCTTGCCTTTTGTTATAGAGATAGATGCTTCCAGCTAAGGCATTGGAGCTGTTTTGTCTCAAGAAGGAAGACCGATTGCATTTCTCAGCAAAAGTTTGTCAAAAAAGGCATAAATGAAGTCTGCATATGAAAAGACATTGATGCAGTAGTTTTTACCGTACAGAAGTGGCGTCACTACCTTCTTGGGTGACACTTTATCATTATGATAGACCAGCGAAGTCTAAAATTTCTCATGGACCAACGTTTGTTCAGTGATGACCATCTAAAATGGACATCAAAACTGATGGGATTGGATTTTGAAATCCAATACCAGCCAGGTCTTGAGAACAAGGTAGCAAATGCCTTATCAAAGCAGATGATGTTTCAAACCATTTCAGTAGTATCTACCAATATTTGGGACACCAACAAGAAGAAATTGACAAGGATCAACAATTACAGGCCATTATCATTAACTTACAGCAAAGTGGTTCAGATTTTCCAGGCTTTTCCTTAAAGAATGGTCGCCTATTTTACCAAGGCCGTGTTGTGATTCCAAAGGAGTCTACACAAATTCCCACACTACTAGCTGAGGTGCATGATTTAGCAGCTGGGGGACACTCAGGTTTTTTCAGAACCTATAAGAAATTAGCAGTAGCAGTTTATTAGAGAGAAATAAGGTAATGAGTCAAGGAGCATGTAGCTGCCTGCCACATATGCTAGACCAACAAGTATCAGGCACTTTCACCTGCTAGACTACTCCAACCACTACCAGTACCTGAGCAAGTTTGGTCTGAAATCTCCATGGATTTCATTAATGGGCTGCCAAAATCAAAAGGGAAAGATGCCATCGTGGTTGTTGTGGACCGCCTTACTAACTATGCATACTTTCTTCCGTTGACGTATCCCTTTTCAGCCAAAAAAGTTGCTCATGCCTTTGTTAAAGAAGTTGTTCGGTTACATGGCTTCCCTAGAGTCATTATTTCTGATCATGACCCTATTTTCTTCAGCAACTTCTGGTCAGAATTGTTCAAATCAGTGGGAATAAAGCTGAAGTATAGTACTTCTTACTATCCATAAACGGATAGACAAACAGAGATGACAAATCACTGCCTTGAGACATACCTTCGGTGCTTTGCTAGTACAAAATCAAGACTATGGGCAAATTGGCTACGTTGGGCAGAATACTGGTTCAATACAACATTTAATGCTTCTACCCAAACCTCCCCTTTTCAAGCATTATATGGCCGGCCTTCTCCAATACTTTTTAGGGGAGACACTTACCTCTTAAAGGTAGCTGAAGTGCAGTCACTAATGGCAAATAGGGATGAGACCCTTACTGAACTCAAAACTCACCTCCATTTGGCCCAAGAACGGATGAAGCATTTTGCTGATAAGAAATGATATGAGCTGGTTTTTCAAGTCAGGGACTAGGCATTTCTCAAATTTCAGCCTTATAGAATGAAGACCCTTGCCCAGAGGCCTAATGAGAAGCTCAACCCCATATTCTATGGTCCATTCAAGGTGCTGGAATGAATCAAACCAGTAGCTTACAAGTTAGAGCTGCCTACAACATGCAAGCTTTACCCGTATTTCATGTTAGCAGATTGAAAAAGGCATTGCCACCTAATTAGCAATCTCAGGCTATACCAGCAGGACTTAGTGATGAAGGAGGGTGGAAACTGAGCCAAAAAGCCTGCTCCAAGTTTGGACCAATAGCACAGGTGACACGAAAATGCAAGTCAAGTGGAAAGGGCTGCCAGCCTTTGATAACTCCTAGGAATTATTCAATACCTTGCAGCAGCAATTCCCAGTTGCTCACCTTAAAGACAAAGTGATTCTCCTGGGATGGGGTAATGTTAGAGAGGCTAGAGATCCCAGATTCTCTAAGGTGTATGAAAGGAGGAATAAGGTGGGCTTAAGCAGGCTAGGAGCTGGCCCAAGAACAATCCCGGAAAAGGAAGTTCAAACAGCAGTAAACAGCTAGAAAAGAGGGAAAGTTAGTTAGGAAGAACTGAGAATGTATAAATAGCAGAAAGAATAGGTAGAACAGGTGTGAATTCATTTGTGTAATTGATTCTAGAGATTGGAGAGAGTCTTTCCCTTAGGGTTCATATTGTACTATTTGAGGTTATGGTGATTTACCTAACCTGTGATCAATAAAGTGCGATATTCTTCCTTAGATCTAGGTTGGATCTAACATGTGGTTCGGGAACCGTTATGATCATTCTCTTCTTGGCTTTTGTGTTGGTGGCATTTCATTCTCTGGTTCAGACCACACAAAAAATTCCCCATCATCTCAGTTTCAAACAACAACCTTACAAGATTATGAGCTTAGAAGTGTAAGATCTTAATTCGTGTTCTAAAACACTTCTCGAGATTCTAGTTTAGAACATTTAACAACTCCACCGGGATGATTTGTAAGTAATAACAGATCTTGAATGAGCTATGTAGTTTTTAATTGGTTACTGGTGGTACGTCTTCATTGGTCACCCTGTTGTACCTCTTTAAATGTATGTTTATGAGTTTGAATTTTGGAGGGGAAGGGAATGGAGGACTTATAGTGTAAAATTATATTATATTACAAATTCTTCCCTCCCCTCCCATCATCTCCAAAACCCAAACTCACAAACATACCGTAAAGGTCACCTACTGCACCCGTTGACGTTCCCTTTCAAACTTGGAAAGTTTTCCATAGGTAGAAGTGTGGACGGCAATGGTACAACACGAGGAAGGACATGCTAATGGATGAAGAGTAGATGATGGAGTGCTTGATATGTGTATACCAATCCCAAGGATGCAAATGGGAAAAACATAAAAATTTGTCAATTTAAATGATGTTTGTCTGGGATAAAATGAATTCGTCGCTATCTAAGTACAAGCATTATTATAGCTAAAGACTGAATTGGTTTGAAGTACTCATTTGAAAGAAACTACTAACCTTGCACTAAATACGTATTCATTTTGTATTTTGGTGGAATAGCAGGTCTGATGTTTGGCAGTTTCATTTTTCAAGCATGTAATTAAGTTGGAAAAGTGGCCAAATTGCAAAACCAATAGAAAAGTTATCCAACAAGTAGGCAAGTTGCAAAGCTAGTGCCCAAGTTGTAAGATCAAGTGGCCAATTTTTTTTTTTTTTTATGCTCTAATGCCTATGTAAAGGCTTGCCCATGGAGCTTCTAAGGAATCTAGCTCTTAACCTCATTTGCAATCATTTAGAGAGAGTTAGTTTGTTCCTTTTGAGTTTGTCTCTAATGCCGTGTTTGGTTAGTGATACAAGGACAGAAATACGAAGACACTGGAGACACAAACTTATTTAGTGGTAGAGACAAAAGCATGAGACAGAAAATTACAAAATTTCTATACCTTCAAAAAGTAGAGATAGTGAGGACGAAATATAGAGATAGAAATTTAATATTTTTCTTCTAATAATACCATTATACATATTTAATATTTATGTCTCCTTCTCCATTGTCTCCATTATCCCTGTATTTTTATCCCTTTCCCTCTATCAAATGCTACCTAAGTGTTGAATGTAGCCATTGTGAGGAAATACTATGAGATATATTTTGTGTATTTGGAATTTTAGTTTGACTGGGGTGTGACATCTTTGAATCTCCATCATATTTGCTTAATGAAACTTTGTTTGTCGCATTATCCTTGAACATAAGGTATTAGTCAAACCATGTTAATTTTATTGTGTTCTCAATTCCTATGTTTCTATACATTTATTCATTTGTGCCCTTTAGGGCCACCACATATCACAACAAGAGGTTGAAAGAAACAAATTTTGCAATGGAATAAATCCTTTATGTGCCTAGAGGCTCGTGATGCAATTTTGAGAAACTTAACTAGGAAAATCAATTAGGCAAACAAATTCAGCAGGATGCTTGCATTATCTATGGCCAAGGGAAGGAAATTAAAATTACACTGCCCTTATAGATTATTCTACTGTTACCTCATAGGTGAAGAGAAACCTGGTTTCTCCTAATTGGATCAAGCCAATTGATCCAATGACTTAATCCGAATTGGACCAATCTGATTAGATTGGCTTGGATTCATTAGGTTTCTCGGGTTAGTCCGATCTACTTATATCTTAGTTGAAATCTCCTTTTTGAGGATGACGAGCCACGTTTCTTAGAGAAACTCATCTTTTTGAATTTTTTCGTTTTGAGTTAAATAAATTCGAAATAGAAACATAACAAAAATGATAGATTTATATGGAACGTGACCTTATTCTCTTATGAGTGCTGTGAACCTATGAAACTCAAAGCTCGATAAACCATTAGTCCTTGAAAAACCATTTTTTAAGTAATTGGTTTGTTATCATTAAAACATATGGGCAACAAGGCAATTTAAGAGCCAAAATTGTGACTCTAAAGATTATTGGAGCTTACAATCTCCCATTTTGTGATGATTGCAAACTAATATCTTAGAAAATGCTTTTGTTTGTATTATATATATAATATAATTGAGAAGGTCTAGATAACATAGGACTTTTGATAACATAAGAGATATCTATTTCATGATACAAATTAAACACTTTTATTTTATAAGTCTTTTTCTGAAAAGATGTGTTTGATATCAAGAGATATATATATCTAGTATTTAGAGAGATAAGATATGTCATATAGAAGATAACATAGGAACTGACAGATATATAAAATCACAGAGTAAGCATATTGTCGCAACCGGGATTGCGACAGGACGGCGAAAAAAGAATTTCTGTTTTGAAAATTATGGAGTCGCCACCAAGTTTATTAGAATTTGGGAAAACATGGAAAAACCCATTTATTTTGAAAAATGGTCTTTGAAACTAGATTTGAGTTCGAGAGTCGGTTATGCATAGGGAAGGGTGGGATTTTAATCCTACGCACCCCTAATACACCCGTCCTTAGACGATACCTCTAATTAACTGTGCAACTTAAATAATAACCCCCTTTAAATATTTATTCTTTATTACAAGAAAATTAAAAGGAATTTGTTTTTTTTAAAAAAAGAAAAGAATTTTTAGAGCACCAAACTGTCACAGTTCAGGTGTCTTAAATGATGAGTTAATAAGCCTTCACGACTAAGTTAACCCTTTTCATTTGAAACGAAGCATTTGACAATAGGCATATAATTTAAATTGATTTTACACTAAAATAAAAGAATTCTTCTAAATAATAAATATTTGCAAATAGAATCTAAAAAAAGTGAAGATTTATTTTTGGTATTTTTCTAAGAGAAAATATAAAAATCTTTACGAGAGATATTTGGAACATCAAAGTTGTCACAATTCGGATGTCCAAATATCAAGTTAACAAACCGTCACAGCTAAATTAACCTCATTATTTGAAATAAAATTTTTGATAAATAAATGAATAAATTTAAATTGAAAATGAAAATATAAATTATAAATATTTACAAATAAGATAAAAAGAAATTTATTTTTTAAATTTTTTTTTAAAAAACAAATATAAAAGAAAAAAAACAAATATTTTTAGGGAAATTTTCAGGTCATTAAGCTGTCACAACTCAAATGCCTGAAATATCGAGTTATCAAGTCGTCACGACTAAATTAACATCTTTATCTAAAATTCCCCACATAAATGAATAAAATATTTCAAAAAAAATGAGAAATTATTAGTAAATATAAAAAAATACAAAAATTGCATAAAAAAAAACTACAAGTAAAAAAAAGTATTAAAAATTTACAAATAAAATGAATTGTGAAAAGTTAATTTTAACTTGACAGGGATCGGAATCGCCTACTCCTACGTATCCCCTAGTGCAATAAGGAATTCTAGGTCACGTAGTTCTATATAAAATGATTGTGGATTGATTAATTTTATTTTGACAAGGAGTTTTAGAATATCAAACTGCTACAGTTAAAATATTCTTAAAACATAGAATTAATAAGCCATCCCGGCTAAATTAACTCTATTTTCACAAAAAAAGGTTTCAATCATTTACCTACTTGTTTATTTTTAAAACAAATTAGGACACCAATTTTAGCCAAAACATTTTATATATATATATGTATTAATAAAAAAACAAATACCCTAAAAAAAATTGTGCACTGGGCTTTTAATGTATGCAAAGAATTAGCAAGACTAACCAAACATTTATTAATACAAACTAAATGACAAAAAAAGGATAAAATATAAATAAAGAAAAGAAAGACCAACAAGTTAGAAAACATTCTCGTGACTTTGTAATTTCCTGTATACCAAAACAAACCCAACAACTCTTTGTTTTTTTTTATTAAATAAAAAAAACTTTGTCCAGAAAAGAGACAACATTTAGATAAAATAACAAAACAAAAGGGAATCTAAATCAAAGAGGAGCAACAGGAACACGGGATGGGCTCTACTCACCACACACACCCACACACATATAAATGGACTCTCTGTTCTCTCACACACGTGCACATCACACACACACACACACACACACATAAAGACATAGATCTTTCACTCTTTCTCGCACATCTACATTCCTCACTCACACTAGACATGCATTGCACACACATATACAGAGAGCAAGAGAGAGAGGGAGAGAATGAGATATTGAGAAGGGGATAGTGGAAGAGAGAAATGCAGAGAGAAGGAGAGTGAGGCCATAGAGAAGTGCATGTCTGCAACCATGAGGAATATGAGGCCAAAGGTGTAGGGCGAAGGGGCTTGCGGTGAGGAGGGGAGGAAGTGGCCGACTGGGAAAGGGTAGCCACCACAGTGTGGTGGTGGTTCAGGTGAGGAAGATGGTGCGGCTTCATGTTGAGACTGGGCAGGGGTTCACGGTGAGTAGTGGACTAGCAGATCGCGGCTGAGGTGTGGTGGTGGGGTTGGCCGCGGTGGTCATGGCTTCTCGATGAGGAGGACTCGCGACTAGTGTGGAGGCACAGTGAAAGGGCGTGGCCAAGGGAGGCAGATGCGGTGCACACTGACAGGGGAGGGAAATTCTCGCGACGAGATTTGCCGGTGGCAAGATCGCCAGAAGCGGACGCGGTAACCGATGCGAGCTTAGAGGTTTGTGAGTGGCGGTGATAGGTTTCATGATAATAGTGTCTAGGGTTGGGGCTGTGAGGCTAGTGGTGGTTATAGTGTTTTGAGGGGATGATATGGTGTTGAGGGGCCATGGCACATGGTGTTGTTGGCAAATGGGTGCGGTGGTTTGGTGGAGTAGGAGTTTGGTCGCGGTGGGGGAATTGATAGTTGCTGATGGTGGTTTGGCTGCTGTGAATGGTGGTTTATGATGATGATGACTGTGGGTGGAGGGTGTATGGTGGTGTTTGGGTGAAGATGGAGGTGGAGCTAGCGGTGGCTCATGGTTGAGGAAGGAGTTGAAGATGATGAAGGGGAAGAAGATGAAAGGGGGCCGCGGTGATGGTGGAGGGAAGCCGCGACCCCTATGTCCCTTTTTTTTTATTTTGTTTATTTTTTTATTCTGATGATAATGATCTATACCTGTTTCTATTGTTGTTATTGCTGGTTTGTATTACTAGAATAGTTGTTGGATTCTCCTTGCAGGTTTCCCTTGGATTTGATCTCTGTTTACTGGTTGATTGATATATCAGTGTGTAATTTTGATTTTTTTTTTGGTTTGAATTTCTTTGTTGATGAACGATTGGAAAGATTCTTGCCAATCTGAAAATTTTTGTGATCTCCCCCCTTTTCTCTGATAATCCTCTCTCCGTATGTATACTCTCTGTGTTTTTCGGATCCTCCCAACTCTACCGAAAGAAATTTCAACATTTTGCACGGACACTATCATTGTGTCTGTTTTGATTTTTCTTGCTTTCTCTCATCTCCATAGTTCACGAGCAACTTAGCTGGAAAGGACAAAAAAAAGAGAGGAGCCCATGAGACTCCTCTGTCTCCTCTTCAATTTTTATTTTTTTTATTTTTTTTGAACAAGCATGAATTGGGCCGAAACAGTTTGAGCCTCTTTTTTAATTTTATTTTTTGAATGGGGTTAAACAATAAATGCAAAACGAGGTAATGGGCTGAAAAAAATATATAAAACACAAATGGACTAAAACCAAATTGAGTATCAAGTTAATAAATACTGGACTGAAATAAATGCAATGGGTTTTTATTTTGGAAATACAAAAGCAACCGGCAAATCTTTTTTCCATTTTTTTTTTCAAAAGAAATAATTAACGAAACTGTAATAAAATAAAAAAAGGTAAAGTAGGTGCAAATTTTTGGATTTTATTGTTAGAAGATTGGACAAAATCAGGTGTTCACACATATATCATATCTATTGAGAATCCGAGAGCGTAAGAGATAAAAACATAGTAATTCCAGCTGGAGCATGTTCTTGGAATAGATATATGCTTTTTAGAGATAAAAGGTGTAACAACAGAAGCAATCAACATATAGAAAGATATAGAAATATAAACTGATATATTCATAATAAGCAAAAAGTACAAAAGGAACTAAAAGAAAATTAAAACGAAAACTAAAATGGAAACTAAAAAGAATTCAAAATGAAAAAGACGAAGATGATGATGTTTATGGTTGGCTCACTTGGCTTGGCTCCCCCTCGATAAAAGCTTTTTTTTCCTCATTAAAATTCTCCCTTTTTTGCCATTAGCAAAAGATTGGTCAAAGCAGGGGTGAAAACAAAGAAGAAACGATCACAAAGTATGTATTAAAAATCATTATTTTTTATGGAGAATCGATGCTTGTTCGAATCCAGCATGTTGAACACGAAGATTTGCCTTATGCATTTTATGATGGAGTTCGATGAAGGGTATGTTACTGCTAGCAGAGATGATGGTTCTCTGGGTATCTTGTATCCCATTGCAGCAAACAAAGCTTCAAGGATAAGCATTCTAGGTCGATGGGAGGGTTGCCTTGAATTGGGTGGTCAATTTTCCAGATCTGAAATAGTTTTGTAAAGAGAGGACCATATGGAAGAAAACCTTTTCTCCATTCTCCTTCTCCATAGACACAAATGTGTTTCATGAGTACTTTTCCATAGTGATGGTTCGACATGAGCAAAGATGATAGAGATGTATATCTCTTGAAAATAACTCTTTTCTATCTCCCATCTTGGGAGTAATGCTTAGTTATACCAGGGAGTTTACCATTTTGAAGGGTGTATGAAGACTCTATGGCCTGGTTACATCATTGTGCTTGAAATCATTGTGCTTGAAGAGATACTGCACTATCTCCATCTCAGGAATCCTTAACTTGTTCTACCAATGTTCATTTTTGTCTCCTAGGGGCGTTCTCCGATAAAAGGGGTATTGGTTACTTCTGCAAGAATTTGCTCTAACACCCAAACTTCCTAACCTTTGATCACACCGGCTCCTTTTTCTTGTGATTCATCCCAGCAAAAACTGCAAAGAAGCTTTGACAAGATCATGATAAACCATTTCAGGCTTAGATAAAAACAGTTCCCATTCCTGAAATGTCAATACTTGAACAAGAGTAGTGAATTTTGCTAAATCGGTCAGCCAAAGAGGTGCACCAACATCCACATATGGGTGAGCAAAGTGCTTGATGAATCTTCATGCTTCTTTGAGATGTGAGGAGGTGAGTGGATTTTTTTTTACCAAAACACTACAATTCTTTTCTCATTTAAGCCCTTATGTAACCTCTTCTCTTTGTGTGTGACTTTTAGACCTTTGTGAACTGAGAGTAAAATAATCATATTCTTCATATGCGTCTGTCTTGCACAATGACTCTTCATGGATATATTGTCTCAATCGTTCTCACTTCTTTGTCCTTTCTGATCATCTTATTCTGATGTAGATAATCATTCTTAGATTATTCTGGCTTTACTTAACTGATTCTTCACATGATTCCTTTGAATATTCTTAGTTCAGGGCTTTTAGAGTTTTGAGAAAGCCAAGAATGTTATGAATGCATGCTTTAAAAAAAAGCTAATCATATTCAGAAGCTTACTGATATATATATATATATATATATATATATGAAGATCTTCAGCTAAAAGGTTTTGTGAAGATGTAAGCTATCTGATCATTTATATTCATGTAACATAGCTCAATATTTCCTTTGTGAACAAGATCTGTAACAAGATGATATTTAATGTCTATATGCTTGGATCTAGAATACTAGATAGGATTCTTAGTAATATTTATAGCACGTGTGTTATCACATAAGATAAGGATTTTGGTGTATATCCAGTGAAATCTTCTAATTGATTCCTTATCCATAAGATCTCTGAGCTGAACAATTTGACGTAGATACGTATTTCAGCAATTGAGAGAGCTATTGTATGTATTCTGTTTTTCGCTTGGCAATGTGATAAGAGATTTGCTTAGAAAACAACAACATCCACTTGTGCTTTTCTTTCTATTCGATCTCAGCAATGACCACAGTGATCATTGCTTTTCTATACTACACTCATGGCCTAGCCCAGATTTGGAAAGATTTGATCATTGTTGTTGATGAAGAATTGGGTGAATTGTCTCCCTATTGGGCCAATGTTCTCATGGCTTGAAACCTCTTTAATGGTATTTGTCCCTTGTCTCGTGCTAACAAAAGATCAGTTGAGCCATACAATGCTAATTTCTTTGCACAACAATTTGGTCTCTTCTAAAGTGTTACCATTTTGTTCGACTCAACAATAGTTGGTCAGAAAGAAAGACGTACACTATTTCTAGCTGAGATTGCTATTATCATGGCAGCCAGCACTAATAGGCTGAGCCAATTCCAATTGAAACCTTTTGTCGCTACTTATGGGGTCATTGTTGACTATCAAGGAAGGCAAATTTTTTTTTCCCAGAGTTTTCAATCTGCCTACCTCTTTTCTTGTTCTTGTGTTTCATACCCCTATAGCAGCTTGTGGTACATGAATTGATCTTTTATTCTACTCCCAGGAATGTTATTCCCTAAATGGTACCCTAGACATTTTGTTTAAAAACATGTTTGGTACGTACGTAGTTTGGAGTCGTTTTATTAGGACTAATGTAGAATATAGACCCCTAAAAAATTGCTGGTGGCGATGATCCAATGACAATGGTTGTCTCCAACGATGATGATGATGACGACGACAATGGCAGTGGTGGCTGACTGGTAGTGATGGTGGTTCAATGACATCGATGGTCTAATAGCAGCAAGAATGGTTTGGCAATTGTGCCAATAGCTTAGGTTTTAGGGCTATTTGATCTTTTCTTTTCTTTTTTTCTTTTTTTAGACATTTCGATTGATACAAGAATGTGAAATGAAAATGAAGTTGTCTTTTTTTATTTTTTTGAGAACGCAACTTTTTCAAGAATGTTTTTTTCAACTTGAGAGTCTTCCCTTCCCATGGTGAGATTCTTGAAAATGTGACATATGCAAACCATTTACCCTATATGTGCTTTCCTTGTTATTTTCATTTGATGTTATACAAATGTTGTGGTTCCCTTTGCTATTGATTTATTTTTATTTTCATGCATTATTGAATTACCTTCTTTATTTATTGCTGGCCAAATGGATTTTGGGTCAAACAATGAAACATGTAGAAATTTTAAATTAAGAAAGAATGATTATCCAATAAAAAAAAAAGAATGAATATCCTTTTTTATTCTACTAGAGACCAAAAACACATATTTATTGAGGAGCTAGAAAGCTTTTTTTTTCATCTTTTATAGCATTGTTCGAACGAAAAAAACTATTAATATCATAATCAATGAATAAAACAAAAAATTATAACACAAAAATTTTTTAAAAAGAAAATATAAAATACCATGCCTTTTGCTGGCTCAACTGAGTTTTAATCTTTTAAATTTATTACTCATGATTTTCCTTGTTCTCTTGCTTTACTTCGTTTTGTTCAGGTATTAAAGTGTAATGACCCGACGAAGTCGTTACTGGCATATGAGGGACATTGACCTTCATACACGCTGCCAACCGGTAAAAAAAACATGATTTCTTGCATAATTAAATGCTCAAATATCTTGTGAAATAAATAAATGATTCCATAAATCCATCACTCTAATAAACTTTATTTATAAATGTCTTAAATCTGAACTATCAATTAAACTAAATAATTGCCTGAAAATTTGTAATACATAATCTTTGAAAACTAAAATAATTCCTAAGTCTAAAAATATATATAATGCTTGTCTGAGGACCCTTTCTGTAGACTTAGTATTAGAGCACTCTAAAACTAATAAAAGACTTTTAGAAAAAACTAATTGTCCTCACTACAAAGTGAAGCTCACCATTAGAAACTGTCAATAACTACTAAAATGGAATGACATCTATCCAACAACTATATCTAGAAAGGGGAAGGGGAAGTCGAAAGGGGTGAGTTATCAAACTCAATGAACAAATAATCAACCACAACTCATATCGGACAATAAAAAATGGTCAAACAATCATGTATCACAAGCAATATTTATACATAGATAGATAGATATACGCAAACTATAAATAACAACAATCATATTGATCTTAAAACTGAGGGAGCAACTGTAAATTACATAGGCTAGGAAATTAGTCAATGATATAGAATAATATAACATATAATATTGATCTCATAACTGGGTTCTGACGGACTGAGTTCCACGCAAACATTTCGTTATGGCCCCTTGAGGCTTATAGACTAACCTCTGGGGGGTATATAAATGCTAACTCTTGGAGGACAAAGATTGTCCCTCGTAGACAAGTTGATATACTAAGGTTAACAACTTGTAGTTATGTTTCATTGGGTCCTTTGATGGAAATATAGATGTTGGCCCCTCGTAGGCAATTGTACTAGCCCATGGTAGACAACTTGATATGCCAAGGTTAATGATTATTTTGTCATTAATTAACTCACAACTCTATTCAATTGCATATGTAATTTAATGGAATAAAACTTGAATAAATTCAAACAATACTAAAATTATCCTTAACATTTTGTCCACCATACAAATAATAACAAAACTAATAATAATTAAAAATTAAATAATGCTTGACTGTTCTTACTATCTTATCTGCTACTCGCATGACAACCATTAAGCAAATAGAAAATAAATCACTTGCAAAATTGTAATACATGTTTAATTTGTTTTTGATAACAAGTTGGTTCTAACGTGCACGATAAATAATTTAATTAAACTTATAACAGTATTCATATTGTAATTGTTCTTGTTAAACTACCTACTGCCTACTGTCTATAAATTAATAATTAAATAATAATTCAATTTTGAACCTTTTATGAGTATTTTAATTGTTTCTAGATAATGCACTGAGTCTTCTAATATTAAATAATAATAATAATAATAATAATAATAATAATAATAATATAATTGAGAAGCAATACTAATTATTTGACTAAATTTTGGTATTGGCTGAGCTCTATTATAATTAACTAATAATTAATTTAATTACTGAGACCCCTTTTATGAATTTGATTGATATTCAAAAAGTAATAATTTATTTGTAACAACAATAATTGTCAATGAGTTTCTACTATTTGATTGAATCTTATAATAATACTTTTGTAATATCTCAGATATACGTGTTCATAGATAAATCTAGTACGGCCTTAGAGTTCCCAAGACCACATGTATTGCTAGGAAGGCCCGGTTGCATGACAAACTTCAAAAGATGCAAAAATAGAATTAATGTGACCACTATAGCGATCAAAGACCACTGTAGTAGTAGTGGTGGAGGTGTGGCTTAGGTGGTTTTGGTCTCTGGAGACTGTTATAGCAGTTATGTACATGCATGTCAAGGAGATTCTTCCCTGTTAAGTGGATTCTTAGCGGGTCATTTGTATGACTGCTAATGCATTCCCCAAATGTTAGAATACTTTCAAAATGATATAGTTTTGTTAAGTGACCCCTAAATAACACCATAAAAAACCCATCCCCCATCCATTTTAGACCTAGAAGCGCAAACTTTGCTTTCTCCTGCTCATCTTACACCCTTTCACTATCTTTCTCTTTCAATCCTTCCTCCCTCATTGCTCTAGTTTTGGCCATTATGAGTAGTTTCAATACAAATTGTATCTTTCATGAATTTAGAAATTTAATTGCTATTAACATGTTTTTTTTAAAAATTATGCCACAAGTTAGAAAAAATGTAATTTTATAATCATTGATGAAAATGCATGACTCTGAGAAAAAAACATAGGACTATTGTTGATGCTTGTATGCCATTTATATTACCATGCCTTTTAACTGTTTCCAGAAATTATGAGAAGAGAGTCTTAGCATCAACCTTATAAATTCTTTAGCAATCTGTCCCCCTTTAATTCCTTAGAGAAATTACTATGTTTTCTTATGATTTACATTAAATTGAAGTTATTACTATTATTATGTATTATGAATAGAAATGATTTCGATTGCTGCATTACTATTATGTATCTTTCTTGTTGTCCCATGTATGCTTGTAGGTGAATCTGCTCACTGAGTTTTAGATAAAATCCACTCCACTTTTCCCCTTATAGATATAGCTGCTAGTCTAGAGTCTTCCTAGATACCTTCTTCTCGGTAGTTGCTATTTTTATTTCCTTGATGAGCTTCACTTTGGAATAAAGTGAGATATATATGTTTAAATTATGTTAGTAGTGTTCCTTTTCATTGCAGGCAGGATTCATGGACCATGCATATTTATATTTAGTTGTGTTATTTTGAGGATTTATGTAATTACAAGCAAAGAATGTTATGACCTTTTGGAACAATTATTTCACCATTTGGATTCCATTCATGGATTGATTTATGAATTACGTTTTATACAAAAAAGAGCATTTATCCCATTTTTATTTGAATTATATTTAATTGTAAAATTATGAGGTTTTATGCATGACATATCATATAAGGACATCCATAGGACCAATTCTTCATGTGTCGATCACGTTCCCAAATTAGGTCGTGATAAATTTTAACCAATACTAAGGCTATTTTTATCATTTTGGTTGCTAGTCATATAATAATAACTACTAATCAAATTTAAATAATACTATAGCTGCTCTTCTATCTTGATTACTATTCTTATTGACAGTTAAATAATAATTTAATTGAAGGTTGTGCTAATTGATTAACTATTTTATGATAATTGGGTTCTCTCATGCTAATCAAATAATAAACGTGTCACCTAAAATTTATACTAACTGTTGGATGATATCTTATATGTTGTTCTTATAATTAACTAATAATTAATTATAAATTGCACTATCTTTTTTACTATTTTCTTATAACTTATTGTATTGTATTATGTCAAATAAATAATAATTATGTTTTCTAAAATTAACTGTCTTATGATGCTTTTCTTGCTATTCATATATTAACAATTACATATTAATTTTATTATATGAAATCGTAGTAGTTGTTGATTTATTTTCTAATAAAACTGAAATATATCATGTCAATTAAAATTAAACATATTTCCAAAATATAGTATGAATTGGCACATTCTGATAATCATGTAACAAACAATGGTCCTAAGTGATTTTACTAAAAGTTATTCTTGAGTTTTCTAAACTTTAAATAATTAATATATACATATATTATATTATAATATTTTCTAAAATATTTTCCATGGCTAAAATATAGCCATGAACTACTACTCACTCACAATACATTGACGGGAGTGCGTTGTCACTGTCCATGCAAACATGAAGAATTGGATTGATATTCCAAACAACGGCTTTTACATTGACAACTAAGCTTCCTAATCCCTAAGCAATGGCTACCTCACTAACAAAAAGGAAGATATATAGTGGAGAATGATAGTAACAAACATGAGAACATTTGTGTTTCTAGAGAGAGAATGAAGGCGACTATGGTTATCTAAGGATGTTTAGGGAGTGTCATGATGCATTATATTTAAAGATTTATATATGTTAATAGTTATTAATATCTTACGATATGATACACATATCTTAATATGAGTAAGTATCTCAATAGTATCCTAATGATATCTATGATCTATGATAGTGGTAAAAAGATGTTAGTATCCATCGTCTAAACAATGGTGAATTTAATAGATTCTGATGGGATACTAACTTTAGGGGGGAAAAATAATATCACAAAAAAATTAATATTAGATTATATTAGTTTATTACCTATACGATACATGGACGATTAATAGTAAAAAATATTTATTAAATATTAAATTCATTTATTTGTTTTTAAAAAAATATACTCTATATATATATATATTCATGCAATTAAAAAATTATTACATTACTTTAAATTAATATATTAATTTCTATAAAATAGAATACAAAATAAATAATTAGAAAAAAATGGAGTGCGATACATATTATGAAGGAAGAAAGTCATAATTAATAGTCAACTTTATTATAATAATAAGCTTCAATGATATCATAATATCACGCCATCATGTTCTATAAAATACAGATTTAGATATTAGTTAATCATGTGTCCGACATATTTTAATACATATAAGATGTAGATAATAAGGATGCAAGAATTGATAAGACTTAATTAATGGAATACTAATTAATTAATCAATTATAATCAAATTCAGTTGAAATCAAGTAACCATAAATTATTAATCAAAATGAATTTCTAAATGAAAATTACTAATGTTTCACAATCATTATGTTTATTATTAATGCAAATGTTACAATCGTTCTTTTCCAGTCATTATATCTTGATTTATGTCATTTATTGTATCAAATGTTAATTTAGTGGTTGACTAACAGTGAAATACGATCAGAATTTCTGAGTGTTGATTTATAATAATTCTTCTCATTCTGTTTATGATGGAATCAATGTTGATTTTAATTTTATTTATTATTATCAATCATTTTAATCTCAGCTTCAGCTTCAAAAATTTATAAATGTACAAATATAAAAAAATTTATATATATTCTCTAAAAAATGATTTAGTTGAAAATTATGAATTTTGATTGGCAATAAATTATAATTAACTGTACTTGTTACAACTATTATAATTGATGCATTCTGTAAATAAACAACTCAACAAAAAAAATATGACTTAATTTTTGCAAATCCTATTTAATTTAGAGATAATATCAAACATAGCTTGTGAAAAAATAAAATATTCTTTTAAGATAGGTAATTAAACTTTAATACTTACTTTCCAATCTAAGGAACTTTTTATTATTATTCTTTTAAATTAAAATGAGCTATCAGCTCAAATAGTTGTTTAGGTTTATAAATTAAATTGAATGCTTCTTATATTTAATACTATGTTGATTTTGAATTGGAATTAGTCATTAATATACTCTATTATTTTTAATTTATTTTTTATTCAAAATACAGTATTGAATATGATTGGAACTTTTCCTTCAATATCAACTTATGGAGTGATAGTCCATATCAGTTCATTTAATGTATCTAGTAAAGAGCATCTAATTCAGACTTACTATTACCTTTCTCCATGATATTGAATCAGAACTTAAATAATTTTTTTCCTTGAAGTAGTTAATATTTGTTAAATTTTCAAAAATATCATAGTACACAAAATTTATCAACTTATCAAAATCATCAATAAGAATATCACTTGGAATTTCAACTTCAGTTTCACCTTTTGTTAAATCTCCATCAACATCTTCTCTTATTACAATTAGCACTACATACAAATATGGTTTTCCATTCCAATATCTATAGAAAATATTATTTTTTAAATCAAATATGTCTAATTTAAAAGGAAACCAATATATTTGATGTAACCAAAAATTAGGAATTATGATTGATAATAAAATTGAAATCAAGTATATAATCAATCAACTATATTTATTATTATTCATAAATTAATCTTAATTTCAAATTCAAAAATTAAAAAATGATCAAATCTAAAAAAGGTATCATATCATATTATCCAAAAATAGTATTTAATAAAATATTTTTAATATTAAGTATATTTATTATAATCATTATTAATAATAAATTATCTAAAAAGATAACCCAAAAAAAATTTTGATTTAAATTTTCCAAGTCCCATATCAAATAGTATTGTTTTAAGCAAAATATCTAATTTAAATGGAAATTAGTATATCTAATTTAATAAAAAAATTAGGAATCATAATTGATAATAAATTTAGAATCAAGTCTAAACAATCAATTATATATATGATTACTAACGATTTAATATCAATTTCAAGTCAAAAAATTTAAAATGTTCAAATCTACAAAAATTGCATATTATATTATCCAAAAAATATTTAATAAAAAATTGTTCTACACGGTTTGGTAATAAAGTTTGATTAACTATTCTTATTATAATTATTATAATTGATACTTTCTCCAAATAAATTAATCCAAACCAAAAAACCAGATCGAATTTTTCTCAATCTTATATCTAATATTATCGTGTAAAAAAGTAATCATTTCATGTGTGTAATTAATCCCATAAACTAGGAGTTTTAATATAGATAACATTAATCAATTCCATAAAATAGAAATTAAACAATCTGTAGCATCGTTAGTAAAAAAATTATCCATCAAAATATTGTATAAAACTCAGAATTTAATTTGTCCATCAACAACCAAACATATAGGCTAAGCTCATCAGTTAGACTAAGGGAAAAAAAAATCAAAAACAACAAAAATAACTTCCTAAATAACAAAATCAACTAAAAAACAAATTCTTTTCTTCTGCATCAAAAAAGATAAACCAATAATTTGAAAGAAAAAATGAATAAAGAACTTCAAATCAAATTAAGTAGCATAAAAAATGCTATCATGTCCACTCAACTTGAAAAGTTCTTCTGTTATTAGCAATCACAGTAAAAGTACAAGTATTCCCTTTTTTCAGTAAGTTCAATTTAGCAAAATTCCATAAGCTATGTTCGCTTAAAATGAGATGAAAGAAGATGAAAAGTAAGATATGAAATAATATAAGACAATAGAAATAATATAAAATAAATAAAATGTTTATAGTAAATTAACATAGTTACCAAAACCAATAAAAGAAAATGACTAACATAAAGAGCATCATACTATATATTCTACAATTCACTCACATATATAGCATGCTTTCTAAAAGCTTTCATAGGCGTGAATATAATTATTGGATTGGTAGTCATAATTATTTGATTGACATTTTACATTTAATATATTATATGATGATTGGTTGTATGATATGATGAATGATTATGTAATCATTGGGGTAAGATTAGAGGGAAACCAAATGTTCTGGTTGAATGAATTGTCATCAATTTCCTTTCTTGCAAAACCCAATTTTAGAATTATATATATATATATATTATATGTTAAGAGACTAAATATCAAATTCAAACAAAAACTAAATATCAGCAAAGAAAGAGATTCATATAAAAAATTTATTATAAATTTATAATTTATTTTCTTCTTTTAGGATAGACATTTGCTTAAATTAACTTTATAATTTTATAATTTAAATTTTTCATGAGTTATTATTATCATACAAATTTAAAATAGAGATTTATATTTATTTATTTTTATTTAATTTACAATTATAATCTCTTTCTTTTTATTATTTTTTTTTATTTTTTTAAGGCATTTGAATTTATCCTAAGATTTATTCAACAATTTCATAGTTTAGACTCGACATTTCTAAAAGTATATAAACTTTCAGGATATTACATAGAATAAATTATTTCTTTTAAATTAAACTCAACTTATCCTACTTGTTTTATATGTAATAAACTAAATGCCTTTGAGTTCTCAATTGATGTGAGTCTAGCAAGTATTTTAGATCGTACAGCTAACAGAGTGAATGGAAGGGTATTAATGTCTCACAAGGATAGGCAAGATACTCATGTATGATAATTTTTTAATAAGTGTCCATTTTAAAAAATTTAATTTTCTACAATTATTTGTTCTCCTTTGAGAAATCTAAACCATTTATCTTTTAAACCCTTATTAACTACCCCTTCCCTTTAAGTTGACTCCAACTGTCCAAAAAACCAAAAATTATATATATATATATATGAAGAAAATAGTAAGAGAACCTTGGCAGAAGTAAAAATTGCTTAAGTGGACAAGATTAGCCCTCTCAAATAATAACCGAACCTTGATTACAATGTTATTGAAAAATAAAAAGAAGTAATGACATAATTAATTACATTAAGGGTAGTATCAAAAAAAATTAATGCTTCTTAGATGTCACAAATAGATAGATATTTTGAAATAAAAAATAAAAAAACTTGACAAATAGAGTGACATGGAGAGAGTCGTACGTACAAAGAAAAATAGCAAGTGGAAAGGTTAAATATAGAAAAGAACATTAAGAAAGAAAGAGGTATTAAGTGATAAGGAAAACAATGTAAAGTTACCTAAATTTTCTGACTTCTAAGTTTATTCAATTACTTTTTAAATTTGTGCGCGGACACTTATTAGAAAAATCGATACTATATTAAATAGTTATTAAAGATTGTTGACTATATTTTCGTCTTCTCATAAATGATATAATTAAAATATTTTGAGCATTAAATGTGAATTAATTACAAATTGAAAAAAATTGGATTTAATTATCCAAAGTCAAACCAAATAAATTCAAGCTATATGTTAACGTATGTGCTTACCAGATCTCTTCAAAGCTACTTTTGACTTATGAATGTTTTTAATTGTTTTGAATGAATTAATATTAATGAATTCTTAATATATGGCATGGCATTTTTTTCATAAAATTTAAATCGAACTATTCAGTTGAAATTAATTTTCAATATTAGTATTATTTCTGAATTAAATTAATGAGGAGAAGAATCATAATGCTTGTATATCTATACCAAAAAAATAATGCATTGTATATTCCATTAGCTCACCATTTGGCCAAATCTGACCTGTGACCTAACAAAACTTGCGGAAATGTTTGTTATTTATTATGTTATTTTTAATAAAATATAATATTTTTATTTTCTTTATTCTCCATTTTGTATTAAATACGATATATTTAAGTTTTCTTGAAAAAAATATAACATCAAAAGCACTTAAAAATTACATAACTTTTCTTCAAATTGAAATTCCGAACAAGGTCCAAGCTCGGTATTGTCCTTTTTTCTGTTCATAAAGATAGAACACAAGCAGTAAACCTCTCATTTGCAAGGACAAGGAGTGTTGGTCACTGTTTGGAGAGAGACACAGAGAGAGATAATATGGAATCACTTGTCTTGGTGAGAATGTTCATGAGAACATTCATGGTTCTCCTACTTCCAATGTTCCAAGATGGGAATGCCCAATTTTTTGGAAATGCTGCGCCTCAAATAATTGATGATTATGTGAACAACATTGCCAATCATGACCAAGGGCAGGAACATGATGGCACTGATGTGAGTAACCAAAATGTTCAATCAAATGTGGCCAACTATGACACTGGAGATTGGTTTGAGATAGAAGTAGAACCGGACGTTAAAACGTGTTTGGATTTAAACAGGTATACATTTATTTTCTTTACATGCATTCTTCCAAGATATTATGTTTTTTAATTTAGTTTATTTGATCCCATCTTGATTTTGATCTTAGGAGGGAGCCTGGAGTTACAAGTAGTCGGAACCAACATCTAACCATTCTTGACATAAAGCAATTCGGAAAGGTTTGATTTCTTGCTGACTTTTGTGGCACTATTCACTTATGATGAATTTTTATTTTCTGTATTTAATTTTGTGTTTTTAGAATTTTATGAAGAAATTAGTAAAAATAAAAAATGAAAACGGAAACATGATTATATTGTTTTCACTACTTTTTACGGATTCATACAAAAAAAATAAAAATAAAATAAAAGCAGATAGGCAAATTGTAGCATTAGTTGAGGGATGTTTTCTGCTATATCTGGTGTTTTCACATCCTTGATGGCTTTGTCGAAGAGGATGACGTTGGCATCATTGGGTGTGGATAGGTGCTTAGCTTTGTGCTTTGATGCCTTTTGTTGCTCTTGGTTTTTCAAGTTCTGGTTTTTGTTTTTACCTTGGCCCTCTAATTTTGCTCTGCCCTTTTGGGCATCGAGCTTGATTAAAATTATCGAAAAAATACAAATTAAAAAATAAAAACATAAACCAAATAGAAAACTTATATTCTCCATTTCACCGTGCCAAAAAGATAAAACAAAACTCTTAATTATAGCACAAAAAGGTACCAATTCTACTTTTGAAAACCTCATTTTGCTCTTTTCTTTGAGTTTTGTTTTTCATTTTTTTTAATTTCACTATTTTGTTTTGTTGGGGCAATCGAATACGGTGTCATGCATTGTAACTTAAACCTATACATAAAAAAGATTGGTTGAAATGGTTACTAAACAATTTTGACATCTTTGGATAAGAATTCAAGTACAAATCCTAGATAAGCAATTCTTGCGAGGAGAGTGCATAACTCATCATTTCTCGCAAATATTGAATGAGAATTAAAGTCAAAGAATTATGCTATAACTAAACATTACTCAATAGTTTATTTATTTTCTATTTTGTGTAGGCTCTGGTGATTGATGGGCATTTGCAAAGTAGTGAAAAGGATGAGTTCATTTACCATGAAAACTTGGTCCATCCTGCTCTATTAATACATGATGAGTATGCATATATTCCTATCTCTTTGTGAACTTATATCAGGTTAACAAACATTTGCATTTTCTAATCAATATTCATATGCAAAATGTTATTCCTCTGATTTGTTTTAACAAGAGCAGACCCAAAATGGTATTCATTATGGGAGGAGGTGCAGGATCTTCTACCAGAGAAGTACTTAAGCATAAAAACATTGAGAAAGTCATCCTGTGTGATATTGATTGGGTGAGTGGCTCAGCGAGACCCTAAAGCATGCAAATTTGTTGTACAATGAATAAGAAAAGAGAAAGGCTACAAATGTTGTTGATCATACATATTGTAACACAAATATCTCTAGATCATTACTGATATGAGCTCAATATGCGTAATTGTAGGAAGTTGTCAATTTCTGTCGAGAACACACGACAACAATGGACGAGAACTTCCATGACCGAAGGTTTCGAATTGTCTACAATGATGCAAAGTGAGCAATTATCAATCTTCCATTTTCTGGCGCCCTTTCCCTTTCTATTCCTCCTTTGATTGGTTGAATTACACACCAAAATATTTTCTCTATTCTGAAAAAAAAATTCTTTCCAATATGGAAGGAGGAGTTAATCTCAAGTTTTTATATCCATTAGATTTACCAGTTGAATTTATTGACATTTCATGAGATCTTATCGCATTCCTCTTTCTAACATGTCATTTGTATAAATTGAGGTGACATAGAACGGTTAATTATGACTTGTCTTAGATTCATTACAATAATTTGCTCTAACAAAAGCAATATATATTTTTATTTTGTGCAGGGATGAACTTGAAAGATCCGGAGAAAAGTTTGATGTGATCATTGGGGATCTTACACATCCTACTGAATCAGGTCCTTGCAAACATCTCTATACGAAATCGTTTTATGAGCAAGTGGCCAAACCTAAGCTCAATCATAAGGGCATCTTTGTCACTCAAGTAAGTCTACTTGTTTTTAGTGAAACAGAAAGATGAAAGTATCAACCCTTACCTAGGTCCTTGGCAGTCACTTATGTCACTCTACTTAAAGTTAGTGAAGCACAAAATGCTAAAATTATTCTTTCTACAGGCTGGTCAAGCTGGAATATTCTCTCATAAAAATACCTTTTTGCCTATATACAACACTCTAAAGCTAGTCTTCACTTGTAAGTACCATCTTCCCTCAAATCTAGCCACTATAGATGCATATTGATCCATATAATGTGTGGTGCCTAGTCTTGGCTAATTGGTGATATATGTTTCTTTTGACTTTCACACAGATGTGATTGCATATACAGCCCAGGTTCCATCATTTGGGGATTCATATGGGTGGATTATGGTAAGATTAAGTGCAAAATGTTTATTTAACAAGTATTTGATTTAACGTATGCTACCTTGACAATATAGTTGGAATTACAAAGATTTTAAAACTAAAATAATTGACATTTGACAATTTATATAAAAGAGTAAAGATTTACTTTGATTCCTAAAATTATATTCATGATTCATTTTAGTTTCTAAAATTAAGAAAGTATTAATTTAGTCTCTGAAATTTTAAAAATTAATTCAACTTAGTTCTTTTAGTGATTCAAATTATTAGTCCTTAAAAACAGTAGTAGAATGACTAATTTGAATTACTTTTGAAATTTTAAAGACTAAAATGAATTATGCAAATAATTTGAAGGATTAAAATGAACCTTTATTCATATATAAATCAAAGAAAGGTGTGTATCTTGTGATTCATTTCTAGATCACCTTATATGAGAAATTCTGAGGTGGTATGAGAGTAAGAGAAAATATTTATTTTATTCAATTTATTAATTGATACATCAGGTATTGCATTAAAAATACCAAAAAAGTGGTAAACAATAATAGTTTGCAAAACTAATATATCAATTAATAAATTAAATATAACAAATATTTTCTCTTACTTTTTAGGGCATCTAAGTATTTGTCCAACTTCTATTTTGTTACCAGCAGTGATAAGCCAATCATAAACTAATTTCTGAAATATTTGTTGTACACCAAATGTTTTAGGCGTCAGATGAACCACTTAGTTTTGATGCTGAGCAACTCAACAAGAGGATTAATGAAAGAATCAAGGGCAAATTATTCTATCTCGATGGGCATGTCATTGTAGCATCCACCATCTTGAACAAAACCCTTAAAACATCGTAAGTCATAACTTATATGAATTTTCGGCGTTGATGAATATGAACCTGATGGGTTCAACAGTACATTGAGTGGAACCTTTATTTTGTTTGCAGACTTATGAACTAGACATTTGTGATTATGGAAGGACAAGCGACGTTTGTTCAAGGACGGGATACAAGCGCCATGTAATGTGAAGCAATAAAATTGGAAATATTAAGAAAATAATTATGTTGGAAAAAACTATTAGTAGTATTTTTCTTTTTATTTTATAGAACATCGTTCCTTTTTTATTTTATAAAACATCGTTTCTTTTAATTTTGTTTCATTCATTCTTTATTTATTTGCTGTTTTTCTTTTCCATTTTTGGGATCAGATACTCACTAAAAATAACACACTTAATATTTTTTTCTCACAAACATAACACAACACATATAATAAATGGAAGACGAAATTCCTTTAAGCTTTGATAACTTGATGGAATGATTCAAACACGGTACATGACTTTTCTTTTTATAAGCTTTACAAACCAATAAAATATTAAACATAATAAAAAACCAATGATAAAGTAAGTAACATGGATGTCGGCATTGGTGGGCTATGATTTTTCAGCCACGATATCTACTAGCAATAAAGAAAGCATGTGTTGTAATTTCTTTAGAGTAACTAGTGCATGACAAATCAAGGCAGTAGCAAATTTGCTTTGTAACTAGCCAACACATGGTAACCTATATGGTGGGCTATGGACTCTTATATGCAAAACTATTCTTCAGCCTAAAGTTGGCTGATGGTAAGTGCCCACAATTTTCTAAAACGGTGCAATTAATATGTCCTACTTGGTTTAAGATATTTCTAATATTGCCTCCCTTAAACCAAGCTTGTAGAGTTTATTATTCCAAGCATCTTCTTCAACTTGTAAAATAGCTCAAGCTTCAACAATTTTGTAAAAATACCCGCAACTTAATCTTCAGTAGGACAATAATCAATCAGTATTTCCTTATCAGCAACCAATTCCCGAATCTTGTGGAATCGAAAATCAATGTGTTTGGACCTCCCATGGAACATTGTATTTTTGCAAAGTGTAATTGCTAACTTGTTATCACATAATATTATTGTGGGAGAGCTTTGCTTCTGGTTCAAATTTCAAGAATTTTTCTTAACCATACCACTTGTGTGGCACAACTTGCGACTGCTATGTATTCCACTTTTGCTGTAGAAAATGCAACAATAAATTGTTTCTTTGATTACCATGATGCTGCACTTGACCCAAGATGAAAAGACATACCCTGAAGTGCTTTTTCTTGTGTCTATATCACCTGCCCAATCACTATCTGTATATCTAATAAGTTTTATATCATTAGTATTTTCATAAAATATTTCATCATTTGGGGTACCTTTGATATATCGAAGAATCAGTTTTGCTACTTGCATATGATAGGCACGCGAGTCCTCCATAAATTGGCTAAGTAAACCAACTTCAAAGACTATGCCTAGCTTAGTTGCTGTCAATTATCTCATGCTTTCCAATCAAGCTCTTGAAATAAGTAGGATTCACAATTCTTCCTTTGTCTTCTTTAATCAGGTTTAATTTTTCTTCAACTGGAGTAGTAACTGGCTTTGAATTTTTTATCTAAAATTTCCTCAAAATGTCATTAGTATATTTATTTTGAGAAATAAAAATCTCATCCTCCTTTTGAATGACTTCGATGCTAAGAAAATAAGATATCAAGCCTAAATTAGTCATTTCAAAATGTTTCTTCATAGCCTCCTTGAATTCTATAATTAGTTTTAAATTATTGCTAGTGAAAATTAAATTATCAACATAAAGACATATAATAAGAATTTCTCCAGGCTCAACTATTTTAATGTACAAAGCATGCTAAAAAAGGACATTTCTAAAAACCATTCTTAATGAAATAGGAGACAATCTTCTTATACCATGCTCTCAGTGCTTGTTTCAAACCATACAGAGCTTTCTTCAATTTGTAAACTTTATCTTCTTCTCTAGGGATCTCATAATCTGTAGGCTACTCAACATATACTTTTTCTTCCAAAATGTCATTAAAAAATGAAGACTTAATATCCATTTGATAAATCTTCCACTTAATTTGAGTAAAGAAAGAATTAATCATGCAAATTGTGTCTAATCTAGCAACAAGAGCAAATACTTTAAAATAATCAATACCTGGCTTTTGTTTGTACCCTTTTACCACTAATCTGGCCTTAAAATGATCAATCTCACCATTGGGCTTGTACTTAGTCTTGTATACCCACTTGACTCAAATTGGCCTTTTCTCTAGAGGTAAATCAGTTAGCTCCCATGATATAATCCTTCAATCTAGTTGGTGACTAATGATTCATCTGAGACTAGCTAGATAATTCCGATTAAGTTAATGTTTCTTACTATTCATCTTCTTCTACCTAACTATCAGGAAGTGTCATGGGCTTTTTCTGAGATTTGGCTAACCAATTCCATATTACTTTCTCATCAAACGTCACATCTCTACTGATTATAACCTTCTTGGTCTCTGGATTATACAACTTGCATGCCTTTGAGTTCATACTATAGCCAATGAAGATGCATTTCTCACCTTTGTTGTCTAGCTTCTTCCTCAGCTAATCTAGTACATGGGCATAAGCAATACACCTAAAATCTCTAAGATGACGTATTGATGGCTTTCTTCTGCTCCAAGCTTCTTCTACTGTCTTATCACAAACACTCCTTGTAGGGTACCTATTCAAAAGATAAACTGCAGTAACAACTGCTTTTGCCTAAAATTCTTTAGGCATTTGTTTGAATCTCAGCATATATCTGACCATATCCATGATTATCCTACTTTTCCTTTCTGCTACTCCATCATTGTGCTGGGAAATTTATTTGGTTGTTAACTGATGTTAAATTCCATGTTGCTCAAAGAAATATGCACTGGTAGGATACTTTTGTCCTCTGTCTATTATGAGAATCTTGATTTTATAGCCCCTTTGTTTCTCCACAAATGCCTTAAATGACTTAATGGCATCACAAGCTTTTGATTTTTGTTGAAGAAAATACACTTATGTTTTCTTGTTAAAATATTCAATTAAAGTAATAAAATATTTGCTGCCACCATGAGTTGGTATATCAACGGTGCATAGATCTGAGTACATGATCTCCAATAACTTTTTCGCTCTATAGATTTTTCCAACAGGAAATGAATCTCTGTGTTTTTTTTCCCAAGTAACAAGTCTCACAAACATAATTACAAATTTCAACAATTGGAAAACCAAAAACAAGTTCTTTTCTTTAGATAATTCAATTCAGAAAAGTGAAAGTGCCCTAAACGCATGTCATAGCCAGTTATCATCAGTTATCACATAACTCAAGCAGAAAAATTTTTTATGTTGTATTTTTAGTGGAAAAAGACTATTTGAAGTCATTTTTACCATTGCAATAAACCTTCCATCTTTATCAAATATTATGCAGTAACCTTGATAAATCTGTATATTATAACAACCTTTCTCTAACAACTGTCCAATACTTAATATATTATGATAAAGTTCAGGAGCATAAAACACATCAAAAATAAAATTGTGAGGGCCATCTTTCAATTTAATTTCTATTTGACCTTTTCCCCAAATAAGAATATTTGTATTGTTATCAAATGTAATAGATGATTTAACTGACTCATCAAATAAAGAGAATAATTCCTTTTTGCCAAACATATGATTGCTACAGCCAGTATCCAAATACCAAGTATTTTTATCTTTCGAAAAAGAATTATTTGTTAGAAAAAGACTTTGTGGATTACAAATCTCCCCAATTTCTTGGCATTGACTTTCAGCAACATTGGCTTGATTTTTGAAGTTATTTTGACTCATCAGTTTAAATCTGCAATATGTAGCTTTGTAACCAAATTTTTCGCAGTGGAAGTAGTTGAAATTTGTTCTTTTCTAGTGGTAGTTACCTCCTCCTGTTCCTTGGCTAGCAGGCCCAAAATTGTTTACACCTCTTCCCTGACTAGGTGGTCTGAAATTATTGCCTCTTCCTTTGAAACCTCATCTTCCTCTGTCTCTATTATTGTAACCTCGATCTTTTGCTTCTCCATCATAGCTTGATTCAGCATCATTGTTTAGATTCACTTGACTCTTCAAGGCTTCTTTTGTTATTTTTTCTATCTTCTCTAAAATTCTGCTGACATGGCTTTCTATACTACCTTGTAATTTTGCAATTGTCATTTTATTTGTATCATAGGACTCTAATATTATAGTCACCACATAATCAAGCTTCATTGGCATGGTGCGTAAAATTTTCTCTACCATCATACTATCTAAAATCTTCTCTTTATAGACTCTCATCTTATTAATAAGGCCCGTGACACAAGAAAAATATTGCTTATTGATTTATGAGCTAGATATCTCATATCTTTCATATTCTCTGCTCAAGGATTGCAATTTTGATTTTTGTGCCTTCTCTACACCTTTGTAAGATAGCTTCAAAATATTCCAAGCTTTTTTGGTGGTTTTAGCATTAGCAATTTTGCCAAACACTAAATAATCTACTCCTTGATGAATTTGTGACAGCACCAATTGATATCTTTTTTGGGTAGCTGTGTCAGTTTTTTCTTGTAAACCTAGATTAACAAGGCTCCAAATATTGTGAGCCCTTAAGTGAGTTGCTATCAAGGTCTCTCAATAACTGTAATCCAATTTTCCATCTAATTTGGGACATGACCAAATAATATTGTAATTGTTTGCCATAATGACACTAACTATTTGGAAACACTTTTGTTCCTTACACACTCTAAATAAATTGGTGCTGCATTTAACTAACTTTGATACCAATTTAATATCAGAAACTCAAAATAACACACTTAATATTTTTCTTTCACAAACATAACACAACACACATAATAAATGGAAGAGGAAATTCCTTTAAGCTTTGATAACTTGATGGGATGATTCAAACACAGTACATGACTTTGCCTTTTATAGGCTTTACAAAGCAATAAAATATTAAACAAAATAAAAAACCAATGTTGAAGTAACTAACATGCATGAAGCAGCAAAGCTTTGTAGGCTTTGGTGGGCAATGATTTTTCAGGTACGTTATCTACTAGCAATAAGAAAGCATGTGTTGTAATTTCTTTAGAGTAACTAGTACATGACAAATCAAAGTAGTAGCAAATTTGCTTTATAACTAGCCAACACATGGTAGTCTATATGATGGGCTATGGACTCTTAGATGCAAAACTATTCTTCAGCCTAAAGTTGGCTTATGGTAAGCACCCACAATTTCCTTAAATAGTGCAATCCATATGTACTGCTTGGTTTAAAATATTTATCACAATTTTGGTTTGGCGTAGGTGTTGATATAGGTTTAATTTGAGAAATTGCGCCAAATAATTTTTCCTTTAGTAAATTTAACTTGGATTAGGAACAGAATAGCTACCAGTTGGTAAAAATAACTTGACTGTATGTGACAAAACTAGTTATAGATTAACTATAAAGTTTTAGGATATTAGTAGAAATTAGTTATAAGATTTGAAAGGTCGTTGACTATGAAGTAATTGTTATACATTCTTTACTATTTGGTAAGACAAAACTTTCAAATTGTTAAAGAATCATAACAATTATGGATATCTTATGACTTAGTTTTTTTGGATGAATCGAGGATATCCACTAGCAAAAGTAGTGATTAATCTTCTTGAGACATAGAGTGTTATGAATTAATTATGCATATTTAAAAATTAACTATACAAAATAGTTATAAAAGGTTCCCAACTAATTTGTGAGAAAATGTATGTAGAATGACTTTTGAGTGAAATTTAACAATGGATTGATTGATTTGGGGGAAGATCTTCTCTTGTACAACTTGCATTTGATCTTTTCATGTGGACATCATTTCCATTGATCAAGTAACATTTTGATTTTCCACCATTTTAACAAAACCTGATCGATGGTAAAAGAATGCATGTGAGAAAATCCTCTTCAATTCATTTGGTGTATCATAGGTAAGTCAAAATCTGTGAACACATAAAGCCATCTACTGCCAAAGTCCATAAATGTTGCACCATATTTACAGTGCTTTAATTTGAAGATATTGGTAGCAGTGATTTTCTTCATGGTAGGTGAAGAAATTTGCTCTTCCTTTAGTAAATGGAACAGCATCAGGAGGAATTTTTCTTCTATAAATAGAGGCTTATTTCATCAGTTTCTGTATCCAAAATCGAGAGCAACATCGTTTAGTAAGTGTGGTGAGTTTAGTGAGTTTCTCTTATTTTTATAAAGAGATGTCTAGTTTCCTAGTATAAGAGAGAGTGTTATTATTCTCTCCTTATATTTAAAGAGAGATATGATTTTATCTTTCACATATTGAAAATTTTTCTCATTCTTGCCTATGGTTTTTCTCTCATCATTGGGGTGTTTTCCACATAAAATATTTTGTCAGTTTTAATTTTCTCAACTCTATTTTAGTTGCGCTATTCTGCTTCCATAATTCTAGCACCTAACAATGGTATCTAAGCCATTACTTATAGTCCATGCTATGAATTACTATTCATGATCATTGTTCATATGTGTAGTTGTTTACTTTTGCAGTATTTTAATGTGTGTTGGATTTGTTCCATATAAGATACAAATATACAGTACTACTCACCTCTGTAGTACTATTCATGGTGAAAAAGTGAGAATCGATTTAGTTTAGAAATAGATCCCGATAAATATCATGGCAGCAAATTTGAGGTTGAGAAATTCAATGGGAATAATTTTTCCTTATGAAAACTGAAGATAAAGGCAATCTTGAGGAAGGACAATTGCTTACTAACAATTGAAGACAGACCTGCTGAAGTAACTGATGACAAATGGAAAGACATGGATGATAATGCTATTGCCCACTTGTATCCAATAATGGCAAATTTAGTATTGTCAAGTGTTGTAGAGAAGAAGATAGCAAAAGAGATCTGAAATACTCTTGTCAAATCATATAAGGTCAAGTCACTTCATAAAAAAATATTTCTAAAGAGGAGGTTGTGTACTCTTTGAATAAGTAAGTCCACTATTAGCTCCAAAACCCTTGAAATAGGTATCATAACTTAGGTTTTGAATGACAATAAAATAATTTTTTTAAAAATGTTTTGAAGATAGGACCAGTGGTTTGCTTGAGTTTCTATAGTGCTTAACATGTTATTTCACATGTACACATAATTCAATTCCTAATACATTTTTCACATTATAATGAGTTAACATAATTAAAATCTCATTCAAAGATATTCAGGATCTTAAGAATTTAAAAACTATTTAGAAAGTGAATATATGTAAGAAGCTTAAGATAGCAAGTTAGAGTATCAAAAAGTAATATTAGGCTTTCAAAAATTAGTTTGTGACTTCAGAAAGTATCATGACAATATCAAAAAGTGCTATCTCATGATCAATCAAGCATATAATCATCAATCTTATTGTGATCATTTTTTAAGAATATCAACACTATGAAGATCATCATCCATCTCAGAAAGAAGTTTAAATAAAACATAAAAGGCTCAGAAAGTTTAGAAGGACATTAGAAAATGTAGCAAACATCATAAACCATTGCTTACATAAGAAACTACACTGGGTCAACAGAAATTGAAAGATACTTGAATTTCAAATGAAGTCAAAACTTCATAAAGTAATGATAGTGATATATCATCTTTATACTTGGATATTCACTATCTTCTAGAAAGCCTTCATATGAAGAGAAGTTCAAAAACCACATTCAAAATCAAGATATAGTTTCTGAAATATTGTTCAGAAATAATTGTCAATGGATTATGTACTATATAGTTGTTTCTGACAAAGCTCAGCACATGTTTCTACAAGACAAATTGTAAGACATACAAAGTTTGATCAACACATGTCAAGAGGAGAAAAGATCAAGGGGATAGTGGTCCATTTCAAATTCAAGTATAAAAAGTTGAAGCTTTAAAACTTGAAGGAACTTTTGCGTATTCAACTTTCAAGCAACTGTTATACTTTCTGAAGTTCTTTCTTAGACTAATTTCAGTTTCTGAAAAAAAAAATCTTCTTTCTTCTATTTCTTAGCAAACATTCTTCATCAGAAAATTGGAAAAAAACCTCGCAAGTTGTTTCCTTATACACTTTCATTATCTTAGAAACTTGAGTGTTTTTTTGGGGTATTAAACACCAAAACCTTATATTCTTTGCACCTTAATATATTAGTGATCAATATGAGATTAGCTTGGAGAGGCTAGGATCAAAACTACTTGAGATAGTGGTTGATAGTAGAACTCAATGGTTTTGTTGAAAACTGAATGTAGGTAGTGCTTGACTTAACCAGTATAAAATATCTTATGTGATATTCTACTTTCCCTATCTCTTTAAATTATTGTGTGTTATTTATTTTGTTGTGTGAACATTTATTTTTGCTTGAACATCTTTCTGAAGATTTTATTTAGTTTCTGGACACTTTAGAAAGTAACTTTCTAAAGCTTATTAACTTGTGTTTTTTCATAGCCTTCAAGTTTAAAACACTTGATAAACTTTGTTTGAGTTTCCAAAAAGTAAAAGAATTTGAAAGCATGATTCAAACCCCCTGCATGTGCTATATCTTCATTTACAATTGGTGTCAGAACTCAGACCTCTAAAGGGTAAAGCATATCCTAACCGTTGTAGAGGAAAAGATCCTTAAAGAAAATGGCATACAACTCTATACATATTGCTAAGGGATACTCCATAATCTGGCTTCTATTTTTTGACAGTTTAGACTATGCATATTGGAGAGACAAAATAGTGTTGTTCATCAAATACACACGTCTTGACTTGCGAAAGATTATACAAGATGGTGATTATGTTCTCACAGAAGAACTTCCAGAGAATGTGTTCGCTGGAAACAATAAAGTTGGACCATCAACCTCTAGAGAAATCCCCAAAAATAGATGGACTAATCAATACAAAGCAAGAGTTCAAATGAACTCCAAGGCCAAATACCTCCTTACTTGTGCCTTTAAGCAAAATAGAGTATGACAAAATTATTACTTGTGACATAGCAAAGGAAATTTTGGATAAACTACACATACTCCATGAGGGAACAGATCAAGTAAAGGAGACAAAGGTAAACATCCTAGTTCATTGATATGAAATGTTCAAGATGACTGAGCATGAAAACATGGATGAAATGACCACCAAATTCATGCATATCATCAAGCAACTGAAAGGTTGGAGTAAGAGATATTCAAACTCTAAGATGGTTTGAAAGATCTTGCAAGCAAAATTTTTACTAAGTTTCTGAAAAAAAGTTTCTTTAAGTCTCTCACCTTAAAGAAAAATTCCTTCAAGGTATTCTTCTAAAGATTTTCTCAAAATTTGATTTATCATCATAAAAAAGGAGGAGATTGTTAGCTCCAAAATCCTTGAGAAAGCTATCATAGCTTTGGTTTTTAATGACAACAAAGCAAATTTTGTTAAAATATTTTGGAAAAATGACTAATGATTTGCTTGAGTTTCTATAGTTCTTAACAAATTATTTCTCATGTACATATAATTCAATTCCTGATACATTTTTCATATTATCATGATTTAACATGATTAAAATCTCATCATTTAAAGAGATTCAGATTCTTAAGAATATAAAAAATTGTTCAGAAAATAAATTATAGTATGTAAGAAGCTTAAGAAAGCAACCTAGAGTAGTAGAAAGTAATATTAGACCTTTAGAAATGAGTTTGTGACTTCAGAAAGGATCATGACAACATCAAATAGTGCTATCACATGATCAAATCAGCACATAATCATCAATCTAAGTTGTAATCAGTTTTGAAGATCATCAACATTATCTCAAGGATGTATTCCTTCATTTCTTCGGTTTTGGCCCCTTAAACATCCAAATTTGTCCTTGGCCTTAGAAATAACAATTGTAGCCCTTTGAGTAAGCTTTCCAACGCCACAAAAATAATCTTAATTAGACTTTTGTAGCTCTAGATATTAGCAAAATACTGGGTATTGTCCAATATTTGACCACTATAGCAGTTATTGCAATATGAATCTTGGGTCCCAGTTGCTCTAAGCTCCTTGCAAGTTATCCTACACTTAAATGGATATCATGTATGTATAATAACACTCAAAGAGAAAGATAGGGCATAATAAGGTACAATTATCCAATAGTTTAATAACTATGTACAATGAGGACAATATTTATTTTCAATGCAAATGCATGATAACAATGAGCAATATGATGCAAAAATGCCTAGAGTTTTAAGAGAAAATAATATGCATAAATGCAAGTTATCATAGAGAGAACTAATCAGAGTTTCACATAGGTGATTTTATACTGGTTCGGCCAATGCTGCCTATATTCAGTTCTCAACAAAACTGTTAAGTTCTAGTATCAACTTCTTTCTCAACATGAGAAACTCAAATATTCTTTAATTTTTACTACCTTTGTCAAGCAATTTCAGTGAGTAGTTAGTACAGTCAATCCTCACTCACAAGTAGTTTTGAACCTAGCTTCTCTGAGCTAATTGCACACTAATCACTAATGGATCAAGGTACAAGAAATATAAGATTTTGGTGTTTAACACTCTAAGAATACACTCAAGTTTCCTAAGATAATGGAATGTATAATGAAGCTACTTAAGAGACTTCTTTCTGATCTTTTAAAGAATAATGTTTGCTAAGAAATACAAGAAAGAAGGTTTTTCTTTTTCAAAACTGAAAATAATATGAAAATGATCTTTAGAAAGTAAGAATATTGCTTGAAAATTCATTGTGTGAAAGTTCTTAACTTGTCTGAATGTGTTCTCCTTTTATATTTGAATTTGAATAGGGCCATTGTCCCCTTGATTTCTGCTCCTCTTAACATATGTTGATCAATCTTTGTGTATTCCAGGATTAGTCTTCTTAGCTATGTTAGAGACAACTAGTATAGTACATAGAATCATTGTCCTTTGTTTTTGAAAAATGCTTTGGAATCTACTTCTTCAAGCAATGAGTGGTTTTTGAACTATTTTTATAGTGAAGAATTCATTAAAGATTATGATTCTTCTAGTATAAAGATGATATGTCACTATGATGACTTACTGAGGCTTTGACTTTATTGAAATTCAAATTTCATTTCAGTTTTTGATGACACAATGTAGTTTCTAATGTATGCTATAGTTTCTAATGCACTTCTATAGTTTCTAATCTTGCTATAATCCACTTGAACTTCTTTGTAAGATGGATGAAGATCTTCAGATAGTGTTGTTCTTCCATAATGATGAGCACAAATGAGAATGATGATTATGTGCTTGATTTTATCATGTGAAAGCACTTTCTCAATTTGTCATGCTACTTTCTAAAGTAATGAGCTAGTTTCTAAAGGCCCAATTTCACTTTCTAATGCTCTAGCTTTCTTTCTTAAGATTTTTACACACTCTAATTTACTTTCTAAATAATTTTTTACATTCTTAAAAATTTGAATCTCTTTGAATGAGATTTTAATTATGTTGAATCATGATAATATAAAGAATGTATCAAGAATTAAATTATATGTAAATGAGAAATATCTTGATAAACACTATAGAAATTCAAGCGAACTATTAGTTCATTTTTCAAAATATTTTAACAAAATTTACCTTGTTATTCAAAACTCAAGCTATATTAGTTTTCTCAAGAGTTCTGAAGCTAACAGTCTCCCCTTTTTTGATGATGAGAAATTAAATTTCAAGAGAATCTCTTGGAGAATAAATAAAAGAATTTTTCTTTAAAGGCCAGAGACTTAAAAAAAAACTTTCTTTTAGAAACTTAATAAAATTTTTCTTACAACTTAGCCTTTTCAAAAAGAGAACTTTCTTTCCTATTATGAGTCAAAATTCTATTAAGTTTCTTATAACTTTGTATCAGAGACTAACATGAGTAAAGTGTATAAAATATAACAATAATTTTAATATAATCTTATGATAGAGCATAATATTCAGCACAATGTATCCAAATTAATCAGAGCAACATTTGTTTAGAGAAACATTAGATTTCATTTCAATTAAATATAGAGACAATTGTACAACGAAGCTGATATTTATAATAAGAGAAAATAAAGAAATGTGTAAAGAAGTTCTTAAGTTTGAACAGAACAACAAAATGAAAAAAAAAATGATAAGCATGAGAGAAACAAAAATGAAACTCAAGCTCTTTCTAAAACTCCCCCTCAACAAATAACTCCTTGACTTGGTATGCAAAATATTTTTCATTAATTTTCTCCCCCTTTTGTCATCAACCAAAGGAATTGCACAAAGTCAGATCATCACTGACCATCCTTCTTAAGACTCTTAAGCTCATGAAGAATCTACAACAATAGATCATTATGTCTTCTCATCTGAGCTCCAATTAGATGCTTCAACCTTGTCCAATGTTGAAGCTAAGTCTCTTTGGTTGTGTCGAAGAAGTTGAGATTGTATGAGAGGTGGAAGTTCTACATGTTCTAGGTGTAGGTTCTGCTTCAACTTCTTTATCAGATAAGTTGAGTGAAACTATATCACCAGAACCTTGGGATTTCTGAGATGCATCATTCTTAGTCTCAGTAGGTTCAACAATTGAGTTTGGGATCAATTTTTGAAGCTTCCTCTTGCTCTTCTATAAAGGTGATTCTGATGGATGGTAAAGGCTAGGGCATTCTTTTCAAAACAAGAGCAGAGTTTGGATTTTTGGGCTCTTCAAACTCTTCAAGTTCCTTAATAATAGGCTCTGACGCTATGGAAAGCTCATTCATGTATAGATTGAGCTCCTCTGTGCCCTTTCCCTTAGTATGAGAGTTCTCTTCCTCCATATCCTTTGAGACATATTTGAATATCTCTCTCAAGGATATATGGTCCTCATAACTTTCAGAGACAATCTTCTCAGGATCCTTAGATTGTTGTATAGCTTTCTTACTCACGGCACAAAGATCAAGTGTTGGTTCTAGAGCACTTTCTGAAGCAACTTATAAAGTGTATTTTGAGGGTGGTTTAGACATAAGAGCAGTAGCAGAGATTGTGAAAGAATTGTACCCAAATTGCTTAGTAATCAGGCTTAAGGGTTACTCATTAATCACCATAAAGAGTTCAAAGATTGCAACACTTTGACTTCTAATGGAGTTCTGAATTCCTTTAACTTGTTGGGCTTTCTGAGCCTTTTCTATGTTTCTCTTTTCTTGAAGAATCTTACTTTCTCTGAGGACTGTAGATTCATCCTCTACTACCATTCTAGCTTGCTTTGCGGCTAATTATTCTTTCAGAACTAGAGATCCTCTAGGCATACCCTTGGGAAAGTTCCTAAACTTTTAATTAATCTCTTATCTTCTTATAAGGAGTTTGTCAGGTCTCCCTTATAGCTTCTCACTTTCTAAGGACTGGACCTCAATTTCTGAAGTCTGTTATTGCAGTTTCTGCCTCCTTTCTTCTTTGGTCTTGGATCTTCTTTCCAAGTTTTTGATGGGCATATCTTCAGATTGAGAATGCTCAGAGTCTTCTTATTTACTCTTTGAAGGAAGAACAAGCTTTCTCTTCCTTTTCCCTTACTCTTCTTTTTAAGCTTTACCCTTGGTCGTCTTCTTAGTTTCTTCCTTCTTTTTAGACTTGGTGTCTTAGCGCTAGCTTTCTGAGCAGCCTTTTTGGTTCTTCTGATAGACTTGAAAGAATTTATTGTAAATTTTGTTCCCACCATAAACTTATACCACTTATTAGCCAAATGATAATCAATATATTTAAAAATTTTGGTCAACAACATTGCATAAGGAACTTAGTTGTTTTTCTCTTTTCCATGACAGTTACACTCAACATGTATTCGATAACCACTCTTAGTAGATTCACCTTTCTCTTAGTCAATAGGCAAAATAACAACATAGAATCTAAGCCAATTAACACATCTGTCCTCCCTAGTTTGGGCAATAATGTAAACTGAATAATAGAAAATACTATTCTACCCATAGAAGTGAGCATGCCAGTGTTTATTTCACTTGTCTTGTGGATTCTAGAACTGATGAAGACTTAAGAAAGATCTCCTTCATTGACCCTGATTTAGTGATTCCAGCTATTGTAAGGTAAGCACATGAGTCCATCATAAAGATGCATTGACAATCTTTGCAAGCCTAGATGACCAATATCTGTTTCACCAATTTCTTAAGGAAACAACGAGTCAAGGTGATTTGGAGGCAAAATGTGGAGTTAATATTGGGGTTACAGATAAAAAGATGATGAAGAGATGATGCAAGGGTTAAGGTAGATAATCTAAACGCAAGTGTGTACCTTGAATAACCTTTACCTCGTGAACAAAACGACAAAATTTTTGGAGTTCTACATATATGAAAACATTGTCGTTTTACTTGCTTCGAGCATGTTATTGACACATTATGAATGTAGTGCGCCATGTGTGTTCTCCAAGTAACAGAGAACTAACAAAAGATTAACAAGCTCGACATTTTTAATCTTAAAAGACTATCAAAGTAATTATTTTTTTTAAAGGATCAAATAGCCCAATTTAAAAATCTTAAGGAATTAAACAAGATATTCATTATAATTTTTATGTGCATAAGATTTTATCACCATGTGATTCCATACATGTTTACATCCACACAAACGAGGCTGAGGGTGTTATTTGTCTACAGCCACGTCTCGATATCACACACTGTCTCATAGTCTCGAGACCGTACACACACTTCATCGCCTGCGATTTTGAGGCGTTGGGGGTTCACCTACACAAGACCTCCACGTGGCTCCATAACAAAGCAGTCCAACGAGGCATAAAAAGGTGGCCAACCTGCAGGGGCACAATCGTAATCAGAATCAACCCGTTTCGCGGTCTTACCCGACTCGGCAAACACGATTTTCCTTTCGCTTCTTCCTCTCCCTCCAAATTCCCGTTCTCTCTGTTTCCCGTCCTGGGGGTTCCACTTGTTTTGATTTCTTTGTTTGGGAAGTTGGTAATCTTTGGAGGCAGTGAGGCGGTATGTCGGTTAATCTGACGGCAAACGCGATTCCGTCGATAATCGGCGGCGACGTGAACTCGAAGCCGCTTGTTCAGGTTCTCGATTTGGCGTTGATCTCAAGTGGTAGCAGCAACAACTCACAGCAGAGGTACCGTTTGTTGCTATCCGACGCCGTTTCGTCTCACCACGCGATGCTTGCGACTCAGCTCAACGACCGAGTCCGAACCGGCCGAGTCAAGAAAGGATCCGTTGTTCAGCTCCTCGAGTACATTTGCACTCCTCTCCACAACCGCAAGTCTCTCCCTCTCTCCCTCTCTCCCTCATGCATCTAATAATCTCATTTTAGATTAATTTCTGCAATTGGAATTTGTATTTCTTTGTGATTTGAATTTTAATCTGGTTAAAATTTAGGATATTTGATTCTAAATTGAGTACATTACCACCTGAATTTAATTATTGTATGAGTTTGAATTAACAAAATTGTGATTTTTGCATGTCAATTCAATCCGTGAGACTAACTTGATTAAGAGTTTTGTATATTCAGGAGGCAAATCGTATAATGATTAAGTTCAGTAGTAAACTGCAAGTTAGGGTTAAGTTGCTAATTTATTTACCCATTGAGATTTTTGTGGAAGCATTCTTCTTCCCTTTGGAAACTAAAACTCAAACCTTCTATAAGATGATGCATTGTCCATGATGCGAAAGACCGACCAATAGTTTAGTTTTTTGTACATAAATCTGGTTTGTTTCCCTTGTGTGAATCGCTGGTGTTAAGAATTAATATATGCAATCTCATTGAGGATTGGCAAAACCTTAACATTGGTTGTTGAAGTGTTTGGAAATAGATGGATGCTAAAGATCCCAAAACATTTTGCTCATGGAATTTCTCCTCTTCAACTTTAGACATATCGAGTAAAATTGATTTACGTACTTCTGTTTCTGTTTGTCCTTGAACAGGGTTATTGTAGTGCTCAACATGGAAACTATAATACTAGATTGCAAGTTCATTGGGAATGCAAAGATGTTTGGGGAATCCAATTTACCAACTCAGAGAGCATTACCTGATAGCATTGCACAGAACTTGTCCAGGGGTAATAGTAATCAACCGGCTGCTAAAAATACAAGTGATAATGCGCAGAATTTCCAGCCCACGGTTCAACCTCCTTACCAACCACCTCCACTTTACAAAAGTCGTGGTGCAATTGTGAAAAATGAGGCACCGGCACGCATTATTCCTATAGCAGCTTTAAATCCTTATCAAGGTCGATGGGCCATCAAGGCAAGGATAACTGCAAAAGGTGATCTGCGTCGCTATAATAATGCTCGCGGAGATGGGAAAGTCTTTTCCTTTGATCTCCTTGATTCTGATGGAGGTGAAATAAGAGTAACATGCTTTAATGCTGTGGTGGATCGATTCTACAACGTAATTGAGGTTGGTAAAGTTTACTTGATATCCAAAGGGAGCTTGAAACCTGCACAGAAGAATTTCAACCATTTGAAGAATGAATGGGAAATTGTTCTGGATTTAAATTCTACGGTTGAACTTTGCTCAGATGAAGACGACTCTATACCTAGACAACAATTCTCCTTCAGGCCTATCAGTGACATTGAAAATGTCGACAGTAACTCCATCCTTGATGTTATTGGGGTTGTGATATCTGTGAATCCTTCTGTTCCCATCTTGAGGAAGAATGGAATGGAAACTCAACGAAGAATTTTGAATCTAAAGGACAAGTCTAGCAGGAGTGTTGAACTAACCCTTTGGGGAGAATTCTGCAATAGGGAAGGACAAAAGCTGCAAGAGATGGTTGATGCTGGGTCTTTCCCCGTCTTGGCAATCAAAGCTGGGAAGGTCAGTGACTTTAGTGGAAAGTCTATTGGGACTATTTCTACTACACAGCTTTTCATAAACCCAGATTTTCCTGAGGCTCATACCCTAAGGGACTGGTTCGATATAGTAGGAAAAGATTCAGCTTCTCTATCCATTTCTAAGGACATTATGCCAGGAGGGTCAAAGAATGAGATACGTAAAACTGTGTCTCAGATCAAGGATGAAGGTCTGGGGCGATCAGATAAGCCAGATTGGATAACAGTGAGGGCAACCATATCATTCATCAAGACAGATACATTTTGTTACACAGCTTGCCCTCTGATGATTGGAGATCGACAGTGCAACAAGAAAGTTACTAGGTCAGGAAACACGAAATGGCAATGTGATAGATGCAACCAAGAGTTTGAAGAGTGTGATTACCGATACCTTCTTCAAGCTCAAATTCTGGATCATACGGGAATAACTTGGGTGACTGCTTTTCAAGAATCAGGGGAAGAGATTATGGGGTACCCAGCAAAGGAGCTGTGCTTGTTGAAGTATGATGAGCAGGACGATGACAGGTTTGGAGAAATAATCAAGAGTAGACTCTTCAACCAGTTTTTGTTTAGGCTGAAAATAAAAGAGGAATTGTATGGCGATGAACAGAGGGTGAAGGTTACAGTAGTCAAGGCAGATAAAGTGAATTATTCTTCAGAGAGTAGATACATTCTTGATTTGGTTTCCAAGTTTTGTAGGCAGTAATTGTGGCTAGGTATCAGCATCCTTTCATATGATGAGTCATACCTGTTAGTATTAGTGTACAAGCTAACATAGAATCGGTCATTAGTGGTATTAGTGTCATTTGAATGCCATAGTAAAACATACATTTAAGTGCCATAAGTTCAAGTTCTGATTTTTCTGCTTCCTTTCCATGTCTGTAATCTTTTAAAATGATGGTTTACACAGCACATTTCATTGCTTTTGGCGGAACTACACTAATTTTTCCTAATCTTTGACCCATTATAGTTTTCTGTCGGCTTTGTTATATTTCATACTTCAGAATGTTCCTTAGAGTTGAATTGTTTCAAAAAGTAATCCATCACTGGTCTGCCTGTTTATTTGGTTTTCCATGCTGAGAGACATGTCATTAATATGCTTCTATGATGTGCCAAAACCAAAAAAAAAAAAAAAAGTTTCACATTTCAAGAATTGAGAAGAGAGGGTTCTGCTCTCAGGTGGAGCCCAAGAATCACATATTAGTACACACAACAGAGGGTTCAGTTCATTACTGAAGAACATTATAGATACATATCATGAAGACAGAAAGTCTAAAATTCCCTGCAGCATCTCAGAATATCATCAGCTTCGCTTAACAGGATCGAAATTGGCAACACCAATGACTGCACCAACAATCACCGCAAGCACAACTCCACCAGCGGCGATGCTGAGCAAGAAGTTCTTGAGAGAAGGAGTGACAGCAGCTTCAGCCACATCAGGAACCATCATTGAAGCTGTCAACGCGGCCGCAGTGAGCCCGGTCACAACTTTCTCCTTCATGGAGGCGCTGACTTGAAGCCTTCCATTGGGTTTTGATGCTGATGCTGCTGCTGCCACAGCCTTTGAAGGCCTTAGAGGCACTGGCTTGAAGAATGTCTCAGAACCAGGCACCTCCCTTTTCTGGCTGGAGTAAGTTAGAGGCATAGCCATTGAAACTGCTGAAGTGGATGCCATTCCCTTGTTCTCTAAGGTTCTTCCTTCTTCCCCCTGCTAGTTGTTTACTTTTCTAATGAAGCTTATGTGGAGAGTGGGGAAATTTGTCTACTGTGCTTTATGTTTTGAGAGGATGCTGGTGAAGGCCTGAGTGGAATGAGAGGTGCAGATTTTCCGCATATTTGCCTGCATCTGATGTGGCAGCTTTTTCATTGGAAATTGATGGATAACGTTATCTTGTTGGTCCAAATGTCATCTCTTGTGCTGAAATTTAAATTTGAGGTGCTCTAGTGGATCTTTGTCAATTTGGGGGGTCTCTACTCTTTAGATACGTGAGCCGAATCAACATCCCTTGATTGTGACTGGGTTTTTTTTTTTCCTCCTTAAAAAAAAGGTTGTTCAGGAGGTGTCGACTGTTAATGCTAGTGATTAATATCACTTGGGGACATACACCTCCTGTCGATTGTAGGGATTAATCTCACTTCGAGGCATACAGAAGGGTATTATCTCTTCCGATGAAACTTTTTTCATACACGATCATTGAATTAGTTCAAGTTACGTTAATGGTTCGAGAAAATAAAAAGGTTCACTACAACGATGGGACCAAGGTTCCTATAATTTCATCAATTTCTAATTAGGTTTTTATAATTTTAAAATCTATAATCAAGTTCTTATATAATATAAAAATTTTTAATCAAATTTCTATAGTTTAATAATTTGAGATAAAGTCCCAATACCTTATAAAAATTTTAAATAAAGTCACTATATTAATAAATTTTCAATCAAGTCCCTAAAAAGTATGTATTTTTAGGGACTTACTTGAAAACTTTTGTATGATATAAGGATTTGATTAAAAATTTTTGTACAATAGGGAGATTTAATTGAAAATTTTTAAACCATAGAAACTTTGATTGAAAATATCTATATAATATAGCAACTTAATTATAAATTTTTAAACTATAAAGACTTAATTAAAAATTAAATAAAATTATAGATAACTGTAGTAATTAAACCTCATTTTAGCTAAAGACATTTGAGTCTAAATATCCATCTTGGTCCCTCATAAATATATTGGGGATAAATTAGTTTTTCAGAATTTGAAAGTTTTTTTATTGGTCTCTTATAGTTAAAAAAAAGAGACTTTGATTCATCTATACAAATCTGTATAATATATATTTTTTAGAGCAAACTCTCAAGTTGGTCCCTAATAAATTCAACGTCGGATTAATTGGTCCTTGACAATTGAAAAATGTCAACTTGACTCCTGATAATATCAAAAGTTGGACACTTAGTGATTTATGGACGGAAAACATTGAAGGTATTAGTAGCAATTTCATTACTGGATAAATTGATCCATAATGTTATTTACACAAAAAAAGGAAAGAAAAAAATCTCTATTGCACATCCCCTTCCTTCTTCCATTCTCTTCGTCCCATCACCAGCAAAGCAGCATCTGCAAATTTTAACTGTTCCATTGTTGGGTTGGGGGCAACTGGTCTTGCCTCTCATGGAAAGACTCCCTAGTCCGACTCAATAATGTCCCAGAATTTATGCTTTTCTAAATTGGGACAGCCAATCAATGAAACTGTCACAGCAAAATTTTCTTCCCAGATGGGATTTATTTGTTCTGGACATGCATTGGCTTTAAAGTGTAGTAATTTCAAGTACAAAATTATATATGTATCACCTGTCATTTATTCCAATAGATTAAGTCAGCCGAACAAACTATATTCTTTTCTCTTTATTTGGTCAGATACAAAGGAAAAAAGATCACCTTTCGCCATACTTTTATGGTAACATAAAGATAAACGATATCATTAATGTTCGTTTTTTTTTTTAACTTTAAAGTCGCTGGTGCAAGCTAGGCAAATATAAATATGCAAATTTTGCTCTTCATAACTGGTAAACCTTATGATATACACTACTTCTTACTACTATATTAATAGAGTACGCGTTCATAGCTTCTTGAGAATGCCCACACAGAAGGAGTAAGCTCTACCAATAAAGAGTAACACCTATGTATGTTCTGTGACAGCTTAACAACAACTCAATACCTCCAAATTTTGTGGAGCAGCAGCCGCTCTTTCACAAAAGTACACACACAAAAAATTAGGGGCAGTGTGCCTGTTTCGGTTTTCAATTTTTAGTTTTTCATATTTGTTAAGAAAAAATTGAAAAAATTAAAAACTAAAAGAACTGAAAACTGAAAATTTTAATTTTCAATTTTTTCTTTTTTTTCTTTACAAATCTAAAAAACTAAAAACTGAAAACAACAAAGCAAACATCCCCTTAACTTTCCACTTTCTTGAATGCGTTCCGAAAATTGGAACTAAACGAAGTAACAAACGACTGAGAAGATAAAAATACTGCTGCATTGAAGACTAGTTTTCACAAAAGGATGTATAGAATGCACAAGCTTCAAGAATTTTCGGATACAAAATGCAGAACTCCACGATACTCATTATTATTGAATTAAAATATTGGATTTACATGGACGATTCGGTAATTACCATTATTTATGTCACACCGTGTAAGACAAGAAGGTCAGCAAGCATTGCACTGCCATAATTCCAACCCGTGTAGGCAAGACCATTGCATTGTGTCAAGACCAAACTTAGATCATGATCGGCACATAGGGAACACATTTTCTAACAAATCTTAACATACATTATTTTTCATGAAAACAGATAGAGTCTCCTCTATTTCTCGAATATTTTTTCAATATATTCACAACCTGCAATATCCACCAATAAATCCACAATAATTGGGTATCAAACATTGTCAGAATACACCCTTTCAACATATAACAATATCTCAACATAATCCAACCATAATACCAAATTAGTTTTTAAACTCTTGAACATAATAGAAAACATAATGCAAAACATAAAATCAGATTAAGTTTGCAAATCCTTCTCATGATATGATTTATATAGCCAGGTAAAAAGATCTCAAACATAAGCATAACATAAATCTAATGACCTTACTTACGACATATAGAGCAACTGACAACTACTGTCTAAAACAAAATATGGATTCCAACAAAAATGACCTTCCTTCTTCCCCTGCTAGTTGTTTACTTCTCTAATGAAGCTTATGTGGAGAGTGAGGAGATTTGTCTACTGTGCTTTATGTTTTGAGAGGATAGTGGAGAAGGCATGAGTGGAATGAGAGGTGCAGATTTTCCGCATATTTGCCTGTATCTGATGTGGCGGCCTTCCCATTGGAAATTGATGGATAAACGTTATCTTGTTGTGGTCCAAATGTCACCCCTTGTGCTGAAATTTAAATTTGAGGTCCTCTAGTAGATATTCTTTGTCAATCTGGGGTCTTTACTCTTTATATACGGGAGCCGAATCAACATCCCTTGATTATGATTGGGTTTTTTTCTGAAAAAAAAAAATTGTTCAGGAGATGTCGACTGTTAATGCTAGTGATTAATCTCACTTGGAGACATACACCTCCTGTCGATTGTAGGGATTATTAATCTCACTTCGAGACATACAGAAAGGGTTTTATCTCTTCCGATGAAACTTCTTCCACACAAGATCATTGAATTAGTTCGAGTTATGTTAATGGTTCGAGAAAAGAAAAAGGTTCACTACGAAGATACGATCAAAGTTCTTGTAATTTTACTCAATTTCTAACTGGGTTCTTATAGTTTAAAAATTTATAATCAAGTTCTTATATTATATAAAAATTTTCAATCAAATTCCTATAATTTAATAATTTGAGATCAAATTTCTATACTTTATAATTTTTTTTAATAAAGTCACTATATTAATAAATTTTCAATCAAGTCCCTCAAAAATACGTACTTGTAGAGACTTGTTTTAGGGACTTGTTTGAAAATTTTTGCATGATATATGGACTTGATTGAAAATTTTTATACAATAAAGAGATTTGATAAAAAAGTTTAAACTATGGGAGCTTTGATTGAAAATTTCTATACAATATAAGGACTTAATTACAAATTTTTAAACTATGGGACTTGATTAAAAATTAAATAAAATTATAGGGATGTTTAGAGTAATTAAACATCATTTTGACTAAAGACATTTGAGTCTAAATATCCATTTTGGTCCCTTATAAATATATTGAGGATAAAAAGGAGACATCGATTCATCTATACAGATTCGTATAATATGTATTTTTTAATTGTATGGACATATGCTAGGGATCAATTTGTCTCCATTTTTTAATTGAGGGACTAATAAAGAAATTTCAAATCTTTAAGGAATAATTTATTCTCATGTATATTTCTGAGAGACCAAAATGAGATTTATTCAATGTCTAAAATATTTAATTATTGCTTTTCTCAGGCCAACGTTTTTTTTTCAAATAATGTGCTTTTTTTTCATCGAAAAATAAAAACATAACGTGTTTTTCTCTTAATCATATATTGTAAGATGTTCAAAATTAACCCACACAGAATTAAAATTGAAAACCAATCAAAATTAAAGTAAATTAATTTGAATTGATTTTTATTTTATGAAAACCGACTGATTTGGTTCGGTTTTCAATTCTCATTTTCAAAACCAAACCAAATCAAATTGAATCAAATCACTAATCCATATATATGTACAGTATTTTAAATCAATATTTTAGATTTTCAATTATTCATTAATTTTTTTAATTTAATCAACGTGATTTTTGTTCAAATCTTTTATTAATTTTTTTTAACTAAGATATTAGCTAATATGGGTGGGGATAGGAGCCGAACTCACGACCTTCCGTAGTTTATTGAAACATGCAAGAGTTTATCACTAGACTGTAGGCTCACTTGCTTCAAATCTTTTATTATTTGTTAAACTTATTAGTTAATAGTATATTACACATTAGTATAACTTTTAAAAATTAATTTAGATTTTATAATTATATAGTTTTATAATAATGATTAGTACAATTTATTTGTTAAAAGCTACTTTTATATTTTATATTACTTTTACTAAAAATAAAAAATTAAATAAGTCCAAATTGATTCAAATTGGTTTGGTTTGATTCGGTTCTTCAAATATAATCAAACTGAATCAAAATAAATATATTGTTTAGATTCATTGATATTTACCACAAAATCGAATTAAATTGAAATGGGCCAATGGTTCCAATAGGACTGGCTATGATGAAACCGAATCAAAATAAAATATATTGTTTAGATTCATCGATATTTACCACAAAATCAAATTAAATTGAAATGGGCCAATGGTTCCAATAGAGAGATATGAGTTGCATTTGGCTAAACCTCAGAGTAAATGAGTGTAATTTTCTCGTAACTTGTCTTACATTTTTATTATTTACAAAACAATCAATTTGTCCTTGAGTAATTTATTAAGGATAAAATATATATTTTATCCCCTAAACTTTAAGTCATGTGCTTATAACATGAATTTTAAAAATATGCATTGCAACATCTTGGATGTTTCAAATAGTGAAAAACACCACCTTTTGTTAACTCGACATTCATTTTCATTATTAACTAGTCATGTGCATGTCACATGTACAGCCAAAAGGAAAAAAAATATCTTTCATTGTAATCAAATTTTCCAGCCCTAAACCCTCCTCCACTCAGAAACAGATCCAAAGAACCTTTTTGTTACAATTGAACTATAGCATCTAAAGGGTGTTTTTATCCATTTCTAAGTATGTGAGGTTCAGGGTTAGAAAACTTGATTAAAAAGAATGGTCTTTTTTCTATTTAACTATGTATGTAACATATACATGACTACTTAATGGTAAAAATATATGTCAACTTAAATGAAAGGGATGTTCTGTACTGTCTAAAAAGTTCAACGGGTCATAATGTATGTTTTGAAAAAATTAGGGTATAAATTACACATAACCTAAAGTTCAGGAGGATGAAATGCATATTTTACCCGCCTTTTATTAATTCGTTCTCTATTTGTTTATTTTTTTTCAAAATATGAGATGAGGTGTTATTTGAGCAAACCTTATGATAATCTTTGTTATTTACCCTATCTTATTTGTGTAATAAAATAAATTAATATTAAGAATCATAAACTCTTGCAATAAAAAAAATAAAAAATAAAAGTGACATTTGCAATTTTAGATAAATACTACATGCACATATTTGTACATTCGTTCTCCACAATTTAATTACAGTTAGATCCTCTTGTTTTGTGTACATCTACATGATGATGCCAAATACCCCCACACACACTTGATACGGGGGAAGCTATATCCTTTTTCGTAGCAAGTTGTACGTGACAAATTACAACAACCATCACTTAACCTCTTCACAACAAATTACAACAACCATCACTTAACCTCTTACATGAAGGATGACATATGCTTACCTTCCAGATGAAAAGGACACAATGAAAAACTTAAAAAATGTGCAAATCAATCTGTAACATTTCTCAAATGTGCTCTTTAGCCTTTTTGTTAACTTTTGACTTATTGGTTATAATAAATAGGTGTATTATACCCTCTCAAACTTTAGGTCAAGTGGAACTTAATACCCCCTCAAACTTCAGATCAAATACAACCCGATGTACTAAACTAACAAATAACATGTAACCTACTACCCTAATTTCTTTTTTTGAACATGGTCTATTTTTGTTAATAGTAGATGAAAAAGTTAACTGAATGATCAATTTGCACAGTTAAAAATTGGTTGGGGTCAATTTGCAAATTTTTTTAAAAATTGAGTGTAAAATGCACAAGAACTATAGTTTGAGAGGATAAAGTGCAATTTTTCTCTAATTTTATTCATAGTCCAATATTTCAATTTGGTGGACCATTATTAATTTTCACTTTCATTGCATTCTTAAAAATAACTAAGGTATTTATAGTAGGTGGAGTAGAACACCTTGTTTTAACTTGGTATAATTATTTTACAGATCTCTATAGTTTCATTTAATTTTTAATTAGATCCTTATGATTTAAAAATTTGTAACTAGGTCCTTATATCATGCATAGATAAATTTTTAATCGGATCCCTTAGCTAATCTCAGTTACAAAAATATTCCAACATATTATGATATATCTAATGAAATTAGGTATACCATGTAAAACTTATTGATTTAAACCATTCAATAGCATAAACTATCAATACACTCTTTTAATGTAATCTATCGGATGAAACATAAGCCAAGCACCTCGAAACCAAAACGATGGTGCTGTGCAATTGTTGGGTACTGGAGGTGGAGGAGGAAAACCGTACGCTAAGCACTCATCATCACAAGTCACAAGCATTGACGCTGATACTACTGCACTATGGTTACTTCTTTTCCTTTCTTTGTACTCACTTCTCAAAAGCACAAGCACCAATACCAAATCTGAAAATTTCTCTCTCTTCCTAGCTAGTATTTTTTTTTTTTTCCTTTTTCGCTTGAAACAGCAAGCATAGAGTGCATGCTCCTAAGTCCTTTCGTTTGCAACTTTAGCCGCCAACATATTCATATCAAAATCTGTGTCCTTTGAATATTCCGCAAACGATTTTTTTTTTCCCGGTGAAATTGGGGAGAAAGGACAAGTTGAGTAATATATGATCACAACAATAATTTGGGTTCGTAAATTAGAAGCATACGTGGAGAGGAAGAATAACAATAACCTTTCTCCTACCTTTTGCTTTGTTTACTTTCTTAGTTTACGGTGCGTCCTTGGGTTTGATTGATTATTGGGATGATTTTTGTTTTCTGGTTGATTTTGCAGAATGGGTATGGTTATTTTTTTTATTGTTTGATGGTTTGAATGGGTTGGCCATGGTGGTTTGAGTGGTGGGGAGGGAAAGATGGATGGTTGTTTGATGATTTGGGTGGGTTGGTTGATGTCTATGGTTGGTTTGTTGGTGGGTGGTGAAGTAGGGAAGATGGATGGTGTAGAAGGAGAGGAGACAAATGAAAACAAAAATATATTAGGAATTTTTTTTAATAATTATTATTATATTTAGGAACTTGACTGAAAAATTGTAGATAATATATGAATATAGTTGCAAACTTTTAAAATATAAGAATTTAATTGAAAATTAAGTGAAATTATAGGAACATGTTGAATAATTAAACCATTTAACTCTAGTATCATCTACAATTTCCTCAAATTAGTAGCAGAATGCACACCATAATTGGAGAAGGGAATTAATTCAATTGGAAGAATGAGGCAATTTACCATAAAAATAATAGACATCGAAAAGATCATAAAATTTGGGACACATATACAGAGCCCCCGATTATAAGTATCCAAAATATGAATCAAATGCCCTCACTTTTCTTCATGTTAACAACACTGAATTTAGTAACGAGAATAATATCTCCTCCAATCGTCCACCTGGTTATTCCTGAACGCACAACAACCAATGGAGAACACGGTAGTCAAGAAAAAGAGCAATATGCTGTTGACAACCCCTAATAAAGTCAAATCAGACTTAAGCCTTTGTAGAAAGTCTGCCTTGCAAGATTGGCAATTAAAGCACATAATGGCCGGATCATTACTCCATGCATCACAGTCAGGATTGGTATAAGTTGCATTTGTTGGCTTGTTCCAGATAGTAGAACTTTGATAGATGAAATTGCAGTCGTTTGATGGTTTGCAACATCCAGACTTCATAAAAGATCGAAAAATAGTCAGATAATAAAAATGGAGTTGTGCTATCAAGTTTCAACTCAAATTAAAAACATAAGAACACATACATCAATAATATTAGGATAATTTTTTGAAGACAAGTAAAATACATCTACAATTGTAACAATTTGTTCAACTAGTTGCATTTCTATCTAACAAATTAACTCTGACAAAAGAAAATGCAGATGTAGAAGCTCTATTGTAACCACAGCGTAGGCATCAGATTCCTGATAATAGTATTTCAAGGTAAGTTCTTACAAGTCACCAAACAAGTGACACTATCCAACTTAAATTAGGTATTCTTTTCTTTCCTTTCCATGTTTAAGTTAGCCAGGAAAAGAAAACAGAACTAAAGCTAGGCAAACCATAAATGAACAAGTGAGTAACATAACATAACACTATAACTATCAGTACTTGTATGTCACACAAGGGAATTTAACAGTAACATACCATTAAGCAATCATAATAAGCTGCTTTCATTTGCAAGACCTCATCGTGCTTTTCCTAGTGTGTTAGGTATGTGTGCAAGGATTTGACTAGGTTGTTTGGTTTATAAAGTAATTTTCATTTCCTGCATTCAATTAATTTTCAATTTTTTAAACTTTTGTAAAAGAAATAGTAAAAATTATAAAATCTAGTTTTTAGTTTTTAATATTTTTCATAAAATTTTGAAAATAGAAACTAGATTAAAAATTAAAATAGATAATTAAAAGACTGTTTTATGAAACTAAACACACCCTTACATTTTCCAATTAAAAATTTTCACTCTGTCCCTTATCCACTAATTGGAAAACCCTACTATAAAATAACACCACACATACCTCCTAATTTGATCCAACAAATGATCACTTTTCTAGAAATCTTTTCGAATTTAAAGTCATGTTTAAAGGAGACTAATAATAATAATAATAATAACGACAACGACGACGATGCATGGTAGGCCAAAGGCAAAGCCGTTTTTCCCTTTTAATTAACAAATTGCTTATGGAACTAAACATACCCTTACTTTTTCAGTTAAAAACTTCCACTCTTTGTCCCTTATCCACTAATTAGAAAACCCTACTATAAAAGAACATAGCACATACCCCTAATTTGATCCAACAAATGACCACTTTTTTCTAGAAATCTTTTCGAATTTAAAGTCATGTCATAATAATAATAATAATAATAATGCATGGTGGGCCAAAAGGCAAAGCCGTTTTTCAATTTCAAGTTAATCCTTCAAGATTTAATTAACAAATTGCTTAAAAAATCACGAGAGGAGCTTATTTCAGTCATCACTCAATACTTTATTATAATTCCAATTTAGGACTAGATTTGCAATGAACATTATTGGCAAGAGTAATTTGACAAACCAATCACGCAATCATGCAGAATTTCACAGATGAAGACCTCAATCTCACCATATACAAAACACACACAACCTCAAATTTTTATAATAACCATGAACAAAAAAAAAAAGCAACCAACTAACATTCAAGAAGGAGGAATTCGACAAAGATAAAAAAAAAAAAACAATTACCTGATCCGCTAACAACTTCTTATAGTTGAATTTCTCACTAAGCTCAGTCAAAAACGTTTCTTTCTGAACAGAGCATATCTTTCCAGACTGCATGCATGTCTTAATCCTATTCCACGTTTCGGTGCTGTTAACCCTGTTTTGCAGCCACTTAGAGTAATCCTCGACCTTGTCCTCTATATACCCTTTATGCCACAATGATTCACCCCGACCTCTATTGGTTACGACAAAGGCAAAGATGGTGACTGCGAAGACGGCGACGATGAGAAGGAACAAGACAAAGAGGTACATCCATAAGAGCCATGTGACTCGACAACAAGAACCGATGAGACCGAAAAGCGAGACAACGAGGAGGAACACACCAAAGATGAAGATGGGTTGCTCCACCCATTTCTCGCAATCACTGCCGGCCTGGTTGCTCAGCCATTTGCCGGAAAAGACGAGAGGGAGGGAAATGATCAATGTGCAGAAGTTGAGAATGCCAATCAAGCTGTTGCTGCACCGAATCATGTTGAGTTGATTATGAAATGAAACTAGAATTTTAGATTACAACTTGGAAGAGACGATGGAGGACAATGTGGTGAAGAGAAAGAAAAGATTGAGGTTTATATATTATTTTTTTACAGGTAATGGAGTAATAGGTGTTTTTGGTGCTTGTTTAGACTGTTTGAAGGACAGCTAAACAAGCAGCCTGGGAAATTTATGGACAAGGCAAATTACGATACTAAAATGATCTGGTTTATATTGTTTTACACCGAATACGTATAACAAATTCGCTATTATGGGATTGCGCGTTGTAATCGTTTATTTTTAATACAGATGGGATTGGCCATTGGCCGTTTTTCTATTCTTTGAAATGGGTTGGGCTTTAGAGCTCATGCTTTTACGTGACTGCTAGTTGGCAAAATGGCAAAGGGTATAACGTCTCAAGGGTAGTTAGTGTATGGCTATTTTTATGGAGAAAATAAAGTACATTATTTTTACTAGCGGCTTGACTCCCACTGAATGGCCGGTCAAGCCATATTTTTAATCTTTTAAACATTAATAAAACTAAATTTTTCTATAATAATAAATCATTAAATTTTACTAAATATTTTTTATTTGCAAATTGCTTAAGGTGAGGTAGTTATTTTTTTCCAAAAGAAGTGAGTGGAAAAGAAGAAAATATGAAAAAGTGGGAGGTAAATGAAATAGTAATTGATGGACTTGAAAATAAATTTTAATAAAATGAGGAGATACCAAAAGATGAATACTCACCTCAATCCCCTTTATTAATAAACGTTAGACAACATGACTTTGACACTCTAGCCTTAACGTCACCCAAAATTGCACTTTACTCCCTTCACTATAGCTATGTGGATTTTAATTCGTAAATTTTAAACATGTACAAATTGAAGTCCCTAAACTTTTTCAAATATATAATTTGGAAATAGCTATTGTCACTTCATTTTAACTATTGTCACTAACTAAAAGTCTTTATTAAATTTGATCTAATTATCCTCATTCTATTTTAACTAAAAGAATAACAAGTTAACAATTATTTATTAATTATCATAATGATATATGTATCAAAGATTATTATTCTTAATTTAATTAACAAATAATTTAATTAATTAAATATATTTAATATTGACCTAGGCACTAAATATTACAAGCATTTGACATTAACATCTTTAGTTTAAACATTTATGTTGAATTATTTTCTTTTAAATATTTCTTAAGACAATAATTATCTACACAATATAACAGTAAATATTTTAGAAAAATGGTAAATAAGTAAGAGCGAATAATTATAAAAATTATAAAAATAAATTACTAAGTCAAAGTGTATGACACAAATTGATGTTTGATCATTCAATATTCATATCATTTTACAAGTATCAAATAAACGTATGGTATTAAGATTTGTTTTGACAATCACTTAGACAGTTTTCAGTTTTTTCAGTTTTTCCTTTACAAATCTGGAAAACTGAAAACTGGAAACTGAAAACTGGAAAATGCAAAGCAAACAGACCCTTACTTTGTTACTATATATATTTTTTATATATATTCCATATATATGGGATCTAGCTTCCTCCAATAACCGAATAACATCATCAGGTAACCTAGAATATCTATAGATAAATATATATAAAGGTCAATGACAAATAGACTCATCACCAAGCGAAAAAAAAAAGGACATACAGACTGACGCATAGTACATGTTTGGAAGAAAATGAGATGTAAAATGATTAATGACTCCGCATGTCAATACTGAGCATCAGCTTCACAACTTTGTCGGCTTTTATTTTTTAATTAATTCAATACGGTAAATTATTTTATTTTTTAACAACGGAGATGTCGAACAATTTTTAAAAAGTAAGTAATTGCTAAAAAATTCTAATATAATATATTCATTTAATACTGTTAAAATGATATCAACATTCAATGATAAAATATCAATGTGTACATCATATGTTTCGATGTAGTAATTATTTTTATAATTACTCATTTTTACTTATTTATATTTTTCTAAAATATTCACCATTATTATTTCGATAGCTATTGTTTTAACAAAGCTTTAAAAGGAAATATTCAACATATGAATATAAATTATTATATTAAAGATGTTAATATTAAATATTTATAATATTTTCTGCCTGGGTAAATATTAAATACATTTAATTAATTAAATTATTTTTTTATTAAATCAAGAATAATAAATTTTGATATATATCAATATCATGATTAATAAATAATTGTTAACTTGTTCTTCTTTTAGTTAAAATAGAATAAGAATAATTTGATAAAATTTAATAAAGATTAGTAGGAGTGGGAGTGGCGATAGCCACACCCATATATTTTAACAAAAATAAGTGTACTATAGCCCCCCTAAATTTTAAAACATATATAAATTAACTCTTGAATTTTCCAAAGTATCCCGCCCATTGTCCTAAAATTTCTTAAATTTGCGATATTTTTGTTAACAATTGATAGAAAAATGAGTGAATGTTCATTCATATCTTGAAATTGTATGTGTAAGTCATTTTGAATCCAAAGATTTAAAAATTAATTTTTTTAGTTCCTAAAGTTACAAAATACAAGTCATATTAAGTCCTTGAACTTTTTTTTTTGTTGTCATATTTTTGTTGATATGTCACATTAATTCATTTGTCAATAATAAATTAACATTCTAGTGATGAACCACCGCCAATTAAACAGCATAGAGATAAGCATAACTTGACTATAATATGAATTTTACATATTATTTTTTTTATTGTAATATAAGAAAATTGTTAATATATTTAACATATACTAATTGTTTGAACTTGTTATCCAACCAAATCACCTTTGCAGCCAAGTAAAATGTTACTTTATCACCAAAATGTCAGTTAACATAACACATTAGCAAAAATGCGAAGGCAAAGTAACAAAAAATAGAGTCAAGGATTAACTTGACATATGTTTTGCAATATCAAAGACTAAAAATTAAAGTTAATTTCCAAATATTAAGGATCAAATTAACTTACACATATAATTTCAGGAACCAACTTGAACATTCACCAATAGAAAAGTTAACAGCCAGGTTTGCACATTTAAGAAAGCCTAGGGGGTTGACTTATACATTTTTAATATTTAGGGTCTCAAATGCATATGACTTATAATTAAAGAGGGATAAACAGACATACACTAACAAACCTTTAATTGTTATACCGTTTAGGGGTTATAAACATTATTTTGTATTCCATAGCTTTCAATTCTTTCACTCTTATCTTGTGTTTTTTAATCACATATATGTAGAGAGAGTTTAATTGACATGCACTGACACAACTAGAAATCCATGGGATACCGATGGTTACTACTGATGGATTCAAACCTATCAGTAGTTATTGTAATATCCCAGGTATACATGTTAATAAACAAGTTTCGTATGGCCTTAGGGTCCATCGGGACCCACCCATGTTGCCGGGTCCTAGATTTCGCTAAATTTGAACCATACACCTTTTTGGAGGGCTATATATTAGAGCCACATTCTTGGGATCAAAAGCCCCGATAATTGTTCCTAAAAGGAAAATAAGTTAAGAGTGATTTTTAATGAATTTTATGAAATCTTTAATGCTTTATTTGTAGTCCACAAGTTTGTAAAATCGTAAGGATTCTCGGATTTGAACTAAAATCCAAAATTTGGTTTTTGATTAGTGGGGATTTTGATTTTTATGATATTTTATTTAAATCTAAATGGGGGGTATTTCTTTATTTACATTTATGTTTTAAAGTTAATGGAGAGTAAAATAAACGAAGACATTAACTTAAAATTAAGAAATATAAACAAGTGATAACCCAAATGCAAAAGCACTTTGGGTGTTGTTGCTGCATAATTCTGTAGAACAGTCTCGCTGCAGCAAGTTATTCTCACTACAGCGAGTAGGCAGGCCACGAGGCTTGCTACAGTGAGATATGTTGGCTGCAGCAAGTTCTGCTTCTCCAAGTTCACTGCTGCGAGTTTTACTCGCTGCAGCAAATATATCTGATGTCAGCACAGTGTAAAATGACATAATTTTGGGTTAATAACCCAATATCCCTATATAAACCCTCCCCTTCGGGTTCCCTTGGCAAAAACCAAAGCTTTCCACCCCCAAACCCTCATTTTTCTTCCCCCTCTCAAATTTACTCCATTCCATCATCCCCAATCATCAAGGTATGTATATTTTGTTAGATTATGTCTCTTTTCTCTCCATTCCTTCATAATCTTGGATTGAGTTTTGTTATTTCTTTCATTGTTGTTAAGTGGGGGTGCTCCCCTAATGTTGTTAAAGTTAGAATATAGCTTTCAAGAAATTGTTAGAGATTAATCTAGAGTTTATGGTCACTCTATGGTAGTTATTGGTGCCATTCCAAGTTCTCCAGGTTAAGTTGGTGATACCCATATAATCCCAGCTTCAAACGGTGAGTGGGTTCAAACTCATGGCCTTCTTTTAGCCATTATGACTATGTTTGATACATGATATTTATGAAATATGAAATTTGAAATGAGAAAAAGTATAAAATATGATTTTATACGATTATGTCAAGCTAGAAAAATTATGATTTATGATGATAGCATGAAATAATGAGTTTTACAAAACCATGGGACCACGAATGTTGTGTTGTACGTACGGAAAATGTTTTATATGCTAATGAAACGATTATTGAAAGAATATATAATTTTATCTAGTTGCTTTTTATCAAATATGTTTTATGAGTTTAGAACATTATTATGTTTTCAAGATTTAGATTTCAAGCTATGTTTTTTTTTTTTGAAATATTCAGTTAAGATAATTACATATGTTAGAGAAACTTCAAGATTAGAGATTTCGAAATGTGATTTTAGAATATTAGTTAAAATATTTTGACAAGAATATCAAGCAGAGATTTTATATATATATATATATATATATATATATATATATATATATTAGAGATTTTATGATTTCAAGGAATGAGAGTAATTATGTATGAAAGAGTTTTGATACCTAGATTAGAGTATGTAACAAAGTTTCAGTGCTTTAAGAGCTTTCAGATTATATGAACTAAGTCCAAACTAGTTTAGACGGTAGCTATAGAGAAACAAATAGTGAGTTAATGGTTGGGAGAAACGATCGTTAATCTTGGTACCAAGTTGTCCTTAGGAGCAATCTCATAGAAAATACATGTTCTTCCCCGTGCCCGTGTCTGGGGAGAAAGAACAAAGTTTTGATGGTGGAGCCTGTGTCTAGCACCCATAGAGGATTGGTTATGTCATGGTTGACATGCATAACTGGATAGATATTCATGTTTCTCTATTAGAATATTGTTAATTATATTTTCAGATATTATTGATGTTTTCCTGAGAATATATGATTTAAGAGATATTATATGTATGAGAAATGATTTTCTTGTTAGAGTAAGAACTTAGAGATGTTTTCTTATGAATTTATGAATACAGAGATTTATTTTCTATGAGATTATGCATGTGAATATCAAATGGTTTATGATTGTTGCATGTACATTATATATGGTATATTCCTTAGTTGTCCCATGTGGGTGATGGCTGAGAGCTCACTCACTGAGTCCATTGACTCACCCCTCTCCCTTCCTCTTATAGTTGCAGGTGCAGATCCAGTTTCTTCATTGATCCAATATCTGTAGTGATCCCTTGGTGAGCTTTACATTTTTGTAAGGCTTAGTTTAGGCTTTTGTTAGTTTTAGAGGGCTCAAGTAGATGTGCAGGCAGGATCCAAGCGATGCATTTATTTTGAGATACTGTATTTATTTTAAGTGATTATGTATTCCCCTATATGTTTTCAAGGTTCAAGTATGTATTTTAAAATGTAGACTATGCCTAAGGATTTATGTAGTAAATCAAAAATGTATTAGTGTTGCAGTTTTCAAGAATTTAAATTGATTTTCAGTTTATGATCATGATTATACCTCAGTTTTTATGAATTTAAATATTATATTTTAATTAGAGAAAATGATAATAACTTATAAGAAAGATCATATTTTAAGTATAATAGCATATATTTTATGAATATAGAGAGATTCAGAGGTCACAAAGCTTACGTGGGGATGGGACTCCTCACGTGCCGGTCATGATCCAAGTCGGGTCGTGATAGTTACTGACGGTATCTCCGATCGATGTTGCCTTTTTCCAATATTAATGAGTTGATTATTAATTTGCATGCTAGACCGTCAGTAAATAATGGCTCCACTACGCGCCACATGGTGGGCACAGTTTTCTATGGGTGTACTGATGGGCAATTTTTTATTTTTATTTTTCATTAAATTACTGATGGATATTTTATTTTATTTATATTGAAATTTACCAACAGGTTTCCCGATAGGTATTTTGTTTTATTTTTATTTTATTTATATTAAAATTTACTGACGGGTTTTTAAAAATTTTGTATGTTAGCACGTAACTCATGGGATTCCTACATACCCTTCAATAAACCCATCGTTAATTAGTGTAGTGTGAAATGCACTGTTTTATTAATTGGTCCCATCAGTAACCCTCATACTTTTTAAACCGGGATACTTTCTTCTTGCCTATTTTGTTTTGCATTCTCTCTCTTTCTTTTCCCCTTATTCCCTCCGTCGTTGCTGCCTTCTTTGCCATCGTGCACCACCACCGGAGCTCTGTTTGAGAGACAAAGACTACCATTGCAATCTAGAAGCTTTGGTGGTGAGCATTTTAATTAGTTTAGTTTTTTATTTAGTTTAGTTTTTCAGTTTGTTTATGGGTACCATAGTATTGTGTTTTATTGCATTAGAGAGTAATTAGTGTTGTAATTTTGTTAATGTAAGAGTTGTGTTAGAGGGTGGCAGTGACTTATATTGACATTGAGAGCGGTTTTCCATTCTACTTTCTTATTTTATTTTATGTTTTCTATGTGTATAAGTGTGTTAAGTTAAATTTTTCGTATTGGATTTTCAAGATTAGATTTGGTTGGACACAAAGAACTTTCACATTCTGTATTTTTTCCACTGCTATAGAGGTTAGTAACTAAATCCTTGTTATTTATATAGTTTAGTATGTATGTAGGAAATGAGGATTGCATGATTAAGGGGAAGGGCATAGAGGTACTTCCCTACTTGTTTGTATTGTTTGCTGTGTGATTCTTTGTGTTTGCAAAAACTGCATGATGCATGTTCTGGAGTTATAATGGGATGCACAATAGAACAGTATTTAGGGTTATGAAAATTGTATGTAATTATTAAGATGTAACAGTTTCACCATATCTATTATGTTGTCGATTTTTATAATAATATCTATTATTGTTGAATTGATTGAAATGTTTCATGATGGAAGCTCTAAATTTAAGGAGAGATATTGTCAAAATTTTGTTAATTTTTTTTAGAGATAAAAGATTAAAAGTAACTGTATTAAAAAAACTTAAAGACCAATTGAATGTGTTTGAAAGTAATAATAAAAATAAAGCTTAAAGACTAATTGAATGTATTTTAAAGTCAAATTAAAAGAAATATTTGAAGACAAAAGTTCCTAATTTAAGAGAAGATACTGTTAAAATTTTGTCAAAATTTTCATTGAGGAAATAAGATTAAAAGTAAGTGTATTAAAAAAAATAAAAAAAATTGATTGAGTGTGTTTGAAAGTAATAATTTGATGTTGTTAAAAAATTGTACGTCTATGGTTGCATTGAAATCTATAGTTGGAAGAAATTTACAAAGCGTTCTTGTTTGAGACATGAATATTTGTTATTTTTAAAATACAAAGGAGGCTCCTACTTTAAAGTCAGAGTGTATGACTAGAGTGCTTCAAAAATAGATTATTCAATATATAATGAAGACACAACCTAAGATTGTGAAGTTGGCAATAATGACATTGAAAGGCCTCAGCACCTGAGAATCATATAGGGGTTGTTTGGAAGTTTTTTTTTTGTTTTTTAAAACTGTTTTAAAAAATAAGTTTAAGTTCAATTTTTAAAAATAAAAAATAAGAAAACTTGTTTGGGTAATTTTTTAAAAAAATAATTTTTAAAATGGATAAAACAAAAAATTGTTTGGCAAAGATCATAACAATAAAAATCAACAACCACAAATAACCACAATAAAGATCAACAACAAAGATCAACAACCACAATAAAGATCAACAAAAAACAGTGATCAATTTATAACTTGACATTGACAATGAAATCGACAGTAAAAGTCAACAAACAAAGATCAGCAACACAACAGTGAGAGGGAGGGAGAAGTAGAGAAAGTGAAAGACACCGCCGCGTCCTCTGCCCATGGCCACCATGAACAATCACGAGCTCCACGGCTTCCCCCCAGCCCAAGCTCCATGAGCTCAACTGCACAGAAGCCTTGCACAAGCTGGGTCGCGTCCCCCCGCGGATCTGGTCGTGTGCGGAGGCGCTGGCAAATCTGGCCGCATTCGGAGGCGGAGGTCGAGTGCATCGCTGGGTCGTGTCCCGGCCAAGGGTGGACGACCTCTCTGCTCACCGGCGTCGTTCCTTCCTTCTTTCTCTTCTATCTTGCGCTGCTCTCTGAAGGGATGTGATTGGCATGAATGAAAGGATGTGGTTCCAACAAAATAAAACACAACAAAACATCCACCAAGAATCGAAGCTAGAAGTCAAGTTATTTACCATTGTGCCACTGCATTTTTGTTGTTTTTAAAAATAGAGTTTTGAAAAACATGTTTAAACTATTTTACGTTTTTTGGTTTTAAAACACAAAACTAGTTTTTCTAATTTTAAAAACAACGTAAAAAAAATAGTAACATAAACGGGTTTTTATGTTTTATAATTTTTAAAAACTAGAAACTGTTTTTTAAAATGTTTCCAAAGAGGCTGATACATTTCTTGAAAGTTACGATGCACCTTAAACAAGTGTACATGATTCTCACCTTAAAAGCAATAGATAAACCGCCCTCTGCCCTAGAGAAAGCTCTTTCGGGAGACCTACACCCGAAAAGGTGCGACGTGAGCGGAGTCAGGAGAGGTCTGTGTAGATGCTCACTCTGAGGCCACATACGTAAGTTTCAATTCAAACTCCTTTTACTTAATTTTTACTAATTTTTTTATTTATGTCATAGTTATTGCTTACAATGTATTTTATTTTTTTTTCTCTATAGCGCGAGTTCACAAATCTATGAGAGCAGACATAGACTCAGTACTAGACCCAAGTGGCTAGTGCTGGACCTGATATTGATGTCCCTCCTCCAAACGAGGAGGATGTTTGGGTCCAAGTGGTCAGCAGCCTATACAAATGGACTCAAAGGACCTCCGATTGAAGCTAACAAAATGAGGTAAAGAGCAATGATTTAGGCCCACAAATGGAGCTACCAAATCCGTTCAATCCTGGTCAACATGGGCTAGAGTTGAAAAATCTACAGGGCCAAAAATGTTGATAGCGTCATAAAGTCCACAAAGATAAAAGTCCACATGGAGTCGCGGACCAAAACAAACGATAAATTAATTCACTTACAAAAAAATTCAAAAATTTTTAATTTTTTTAAGGATTAGCTTAGCCTTGGCGCATTTATAGGTTGACCCTTAGGATAGGAATAACACATAGGTCACGACCAGAATAAAAAAAAGTATTTAAAAAAACACATAGGTGGACTAGAGTCGGCTTATATGGCGTTCAAAGATAGGATTAACCAATTGAAAAAGTTGGTACCATTTGATTTTAGCATATTTTGAAGTTTCAAAGTTTAGATACTGTATAGTGAAATAATGAAATATCAGTGCAGCTCAGGTGTGAACTAGCATTTCATGTGATATTGTCAATTCGTAGGTTTAACGAAGTCATAAATCTGCTAAGTGGAGCTAAGTCCACATATATCCTATACAATATTTTCACCAAATTAAAAACAACACTTTCCAAAATCAAAGCAAAATACAGAATACCCACCCCCCCCCCCCCCGCCCCCCCTATAAACACATATTTTGATCCATGAAGCACGAGACAAGTCAATATAAGCTGGATACCACGTGGCAATAATGACATTAAGATAGACAACGACGGGACATTTATCAATACAAAAACAAACTTGACTCGGCCTCTCACAATTGAATGAAAAATAAAATAAAATAAGAAAACAAATCTAATATCTAATTTAATATAATATATTAAAACAAACCTTAAGTCAATTCTGTCATATGAACTTTGCTTTTGATATTTGGAAAACGAGTATGCCATTTGAAACCAATTATAATTACTTACATGTTCATCAATAAAATAATAGTATTTATTTTAAGCTTTCAAATGAAATATCTCTTGTTAGAAACTTGAAATAATTAATTGCCTTTGTTAATACCACTCTTATCTGTTGGTAAAACTAATTTTACATCAAAAAATAGAAAATACTTGTATTGTATTGTATTGAATTATTGATGATATATTTTATCCAAAATCTAAGGACTATAAATATGTAGATTTTTACCTTAAAAGTCTACGCATTTTAAAATGATAAACATAATATAATTTTTTCAATGTATTCACAACAAAACCTTTTTAAAAAGTTCTTAATAGTCAAATTTAAAGAATAAATATAATTGTATTGTAATTGATTTAAAATTCTAAAAACTTAAGTAATAAATAGCAAATATAATTTAAATTTCTTAATATATTGTTCTTCTGGATGCCATGTCAAAAAAAATTTCGGAACTAAATCGCCGTCATGTGTTTCTTCTATGAAGTAAATTAATATTAAAAATATTTGAAGAATTAAGTTGATATCATAAGTATATTTTAACGATCAAGTGGACAATGAACTCTAAATAATAATGGCAAAGAAAATTCATCGTAAATGCTTGCACCAAGGAAGGATATATCAACCTATGAAAATTGAAAGAGTAGAGGTATACATTTAGAAAAATATATACAGAATTTTTTATAGAAGTTTTGGTGAGTGTTGGATGAAATAAAATGATATGATCAATTAATTTATTTAAAGACTAATAATTATGTCGGATCATTATTCTAAATATAAAATTTAAGATAAATTTTTTATTATCTAACATTTTGAAAATTGAACACCACATGAACTTCTAATGGCCCTAATCACTCCTAACCCCAACCTAATACATTACATCCGTCGTAGATTGGTCCTATTGAAAACGCCACAAACTAGAGTCAACTAAACACCGCTAAGATAAAATTATATATTCTAAAAATGTGTCTTTCTCAATTTATCAGGATATGAAATAAATTTTGTTCTTTATTGACATGCATACAAAGTCAGGGCGATAAAGATAATCATAATCCAACTAAACCACGTTACCATCTCAGCACTGTAATTGAGGTTATTAAATTTAAGAGTTTTGATAAATTTATTTTTGTGTGATAAAATCATATATTTATAAAAGTTTAAAAATTAATTCGAGAGTTTAACAGTCATAATGTCTTACAAAATTATCAAATTTAAAAGTTTATATAAACTCATTTTTATATAGTAAAATCATAAACTCGAAAAATTTCAAGAGATGGCTTAAGAGTTTAATAATAAAAAAAATAAGACATCATCAAATTCTGCATTGCCCATAACAGAACTATGCACTGTTTTACGACAAGCTTAATTTGCCACCAGTTTTATTTGGTGCAAATAAATGCCAACCAGTTCTCACAATTAACAACCATCCACTTCAAAGCAAATAATGCCGATTTATATCCAAACCTAATTTAGCACACAAGTAACTACAAACGCAGGGAGTGGATGTTCCAGATCTTTACACACATCATTAGCCTTTTCTCTAGCTCTGGTTCACCCTATCTCGTTAATTTTATTTAGGCGCATTTTTGAGGAATAAGCAGAAACCAACTATTTAGGTATGTGTATGCATGTAACGATGCTTGGTTTTGGGTTAAAGAGGTCAAAGTAGCAGCCATGGTATGATGGAAAATATCATGCAAATGCAACAATCTTAGCTCTTAAAAAGGGATTATTGACCAAATGAACATACATGCCGACAGCGAAATAGGGGGTCTCCAATCTTTTATTTATAATTATTATGATGGGTAAGATTACTTTTTTAAAAAAAAAATTCATTTTTGGTTAATTTTTTAGAAATAATCAGAATTTCAAAAATATCCATCTTCAATTTTTTCTAGAATCTAAAAACAATATCTCTTGAAAAAAAAAAATCTATTTTTGACTTTTCCAACCAGTTAATTATTTGTTTGAAGTTTTTCTTTTATAATTAAAAACTGAAACGAACTAGCTTGCTTGATTGTGACCAAGCACTACATGTCTGCGTTGTCAATCCATACCTTTATGTATTTGATTTATAGTTTCCAAGCTACCATTTAGTTTGCAAATTTTATTTGAGAGTTTAATTTTTTTTGGAATAATAGTATAAAACTTTATTATCACATTAATAAAAGTAATTAATTATCGTACTCATTATTTAAAAAATTATACCAATTGAATTATTTAAATAGACAATAGCTTAAAAAACTTTTTATACCACTTGTTGAGCAAAGAAGTCAAGGGAGACTCGAAAACTTAAAAATACAAACTAAGCAATACATCATAAAAATTGCTCGAACACCATTTCTTGACTCAAAATTTTAAAGTAATAAGTCTATAGAACTCCAAACTCACTTGGAATCAACAAAATTATGATAAGATATAACACACTTTAATTTTATCAAATTTGTTGAAATAAGTCAAAAACTCAATCTTGTGCCCTTAACCTATTGTTTAAAATAGGCACACACGCAAGTGAAAAAAAAAAACTGCAAATTAAGTATAGTCAAATCCACATATGTCTGATGCAATTTTCTCTAAACTTAAAACACTAATTCAAATCCTAAAAAAGGAAAAAACTTTCGAGCTTCAAACACAAATTTTGATTTCTTGACCATGCAGCTCAGAGACAAGTACAAGTAATAACGATGGACGCTATTAACATAGTGTAATAAAATAATATAGAGATAAATAAACACAGGTCATTCATGAACATATACAAACATGACTCCGCCTATTACAAATGAATAAAATAAAATTAAAAAAAAAATAAAAAAGAGAAACCAATCATGTGTGCAAACTTTGAACTTTTCAAGTTCTCATTCTTATGTCTATCCCTTCCCATTTGTCAGCGCTGTCCTTTTTATTTTTTTCTGGGCAACTTGGCATTCTTTTATGCAATTTGCAAGTTGGGAGCTTCTATTTCCACCACAGTACAAAAATAATGACACAGCTTCTGCTCTGTCAAACAACCAAAAAAAAGGGAGCTCTTGTGATCATTGTACCTACTTTGATCTCAATTTTCAACACAGTGCATAAACCAATTTCACTTCTTCTCCATCAACAGTTTTGATCTCAATTTTGATTTTTTGAACAACACCATGTAAAGACTTCGGGGGAAAACACGTGTCAGTCCAGAACTGAAATAATGGCACACAAATTCATGCCACATATACGCACTAAGTGAAAAACATGTATCAACTGATGAACACAGATCACCCCCAAACTGTTTGTTATGTTGCATCTTAGGACCTTACATAACTGACTTGAACTTCTTGTGGCAGTAGATGGTATTTAATATTAAGATCTTCAAGGATTTTCTTTAACTCCATGAGCAATTCGGATCTTCGGCTGCTCTTGTCCCCGTAATTCTGAAAATTTATGGTGTGATTAACATTGAGACCCATTTTCATCTTGTTTACATTCTCAATATCTTTAACCAATATACTGTGGTCGGGATGCCAGTGCTGAGGCCTACTCTCCAAGAATCTAAAGATTTTAAGCGAAAAAAATATTAACTAACTTGAAAATCACTAGTAAAATGGAGACAATGCAAAATGAAATCAATCATCTCTAACACCTAGCAAAATCGATTTCAAATTAACTACTGTGAAATGATATCTTTTCTCTCTTCAGAAGATTTTCTAGGGTGAAGGGGGCCAGGACAGAGGGCAACACACCTTTGCTTTTGAAGAAAAAAAATGCAAAAATAAATCAGTTATGTTCAACTAAAGTATTATAATATCAAAATTGAGTTAGACCTAGAGCAAAGTAAATACATACGCTTTTATTCTCGCCTTCAAAGCTCCAATACTTTCAATTGAAGTAGAAACATCAACAGCAAATTCAACTGAATCACTCATTTCTGGACTCCTGTAGAAGTTACTAATTGGCTTGGTTGCCAGAACTGAATTTGGATAGCAAATCTTTTCATTGTCATATCTCAAAAAGATTGTAGTCAGTATGTTCATCTCTTCTACAACCATCTGTGAAGCATGAATGCATAAGTCAGGTACTTTTTGTCACATGAGAGCTAAGAGTGCTGCTAGAGTTGACAACTACCTGAACACCGTCAATGACACAACGATCACCAACATCGAATGGGTGCATCACAAAAACAAATATAATTGCTTCAAATACAGTCTTAGCTGTATTACCAAATATAAACACTGCAAGTAAAAGCTGAGATGAAATAAAGAGAAGAACTTTGGTTGTTAAGAATCCCATTAAAATTAGCCACACAATAATGATCACAACAATGACAATTACAGAAGCAAGGTTGTTCAACTCATCGATGGCTGTTTTCGTATCATTTAGTGAATGTACAAGTGATCGTCGTTCACGGTAGACTTTCACCTGCAAACAAGAATTATATGCGACCATCATGCCAGTAGCATAGAACTGAGCAATAACTTGATAGCTGGAAGAAAAAACATATTCATATCGTTAAGGACAATTTTATATGCCTGGCCATGTGTGACAAATTTAACAAACCCAACATGGCTTCTCCTGCTTGTTTTAAACTACCTTACGAGTGTTATAGTTCTATACATGCCAACATTTTGAGTGCAGCATAAATTAAAACAAACAAGCTGGATCCTGTTACAAGTGTTTTTTTGTTAATGACTGAACCAACAAGAATGAAAAGGAAACTCTATGGAAAAAATAATAATGGTGAAGGACACTTTTTTCTTTCGACAAAAGGACACATTTTGGAAATTGGAACTACTTAAATGCTGAATAAACATATTAAGAGCTTCTGAATCAAATATAATGTAATATAGACTATATCACATGACATTACCAGCCAATTCTTCAGAGACTTCCTCTTAATTCTTCCAGTTGCAACTGCCCCTTCAAATAGTGGAAGCACATTCTCGACCTCTTCAACAGTCATGAAGCGCAAGAGGTCTTCCTTCTCAATGTACCTGCTAAATTTGAGTGTCAAATGAGAGAGGCAATTGTGAGAAAATGTGAATCAGAAAAAGAATGCAGGGAGTTTCCGGAGGCTAACAAAGTTACTTGTTTCCTTGCTTGGCTACATTACTGAAAATTCGATAAGCAGCTGCCTTTGCTTCCCACTCACTAGTAATCTCATTATCTGTCTGCTCATGCTCATCTGCATCGACACTCTGAGGATTATAGGAGATGGTAGACAACCCAGAACTCCTTATCACATTAATCAATCCTTTCATTGTCCAAGCAGAAACCTTCTCTTGTTTCATTTTCTTGAGCTTGTCCACATCAATTACTTCTTCTTTCTTCCCTTTATTCCCGTTGTCTCTAATCATGGTCCTGAAACTCAGCCGGCCACTACTTGAACTCTTGCCTACTGTTTCCGCAATCTCCATCAAGGGAAGGCCGGAAAGAGTTCTAAGAATGTACTGATGGAAGATTGACTCCTGAACCCTGTCAAAGAACCTAGTAGATTGGAAATGTGAAGCTAATAGCTTAATCAAAAGCATTTTCGCCAACCATATAGCTGCTCCAATAAGAAAAGATGCAAGGGCTCTAGTAATATCATTAAGGATCCTAGTAACTCTCCTGGTTCTCTTGACCCCGTGGTTGAAGAGCAAACCCCACGCCAGAAGAACCAAACCCAACCATATGAAGGCCTGAACACTCTTCTTCACACCATAAACAAAATACAAAACCTTCTTCTTAAACAAGAAGTTCCTCTCAGTCAAGAAAACAAGAACATTGATGAACCACTCAGTGACCAATCTACCACATAACATAACCAATGCTAGCACACACCATTTCCACAGTTCCAAGCCCCAAATTTCCCTATGTTGCAACTTATGGACCAACAGGGATGCAATAAAAAACCCCACAATGCAAACAAAACCAAACCACTCAATTAATACCATCAGCTTCCACCTCTTACCCGACCTCCTGCTCACTTCAACATTTGCAGTCTTGTACACTTTTTCATCATCATCATCGTCTTCTTCTTCAACAGGGGTACCAATCAAAGGGGTTCTTGGGGTAACAGCAGTTATGTCAGGAACATCCCTTGAAGGAGTAGTAGTAGATGAAACATTCTTTTGAGGGGAACTCCTTGCAGGTGATTTGAAACTCTTCATTTGGGTCTTTGCTTCAACAAAGGTTGCACCTTTTGGATATGGCAGTTCAACCATCCTGGACTTTGGCTTCGAGAATTCGGTCCTACCCAACAACCGCGGTGTTGACGTCACGAACTCTGTGGAAGCTTGAACCACACTGCCTCTGAGATTCTCAAGCTCTGTTAATTCAACATGTGAGTCTGTGTACCCTTGTGAAGGAGAAGCCATGTGGGGAGAAAAGGAACTGGTTTCGTTCTCAGAGATTCGAAGGACAACCTCGTTCTTTGTCCCTTTCTTGTGTGCCTCGACTTTTCCTTCTTCTAGTTCCATGACAGGTTCACAACTCTCTCTTTTTTTTTCCCTTTTCTTTTCTTTTCTTTTTTCTTGTTACTGCAAAGCGCCGTTGTTAGATTTCAACAGTGACGCTGGTTTCTGCTTCTGCAAGCCCGGGTTTGAAGTTTATCTAAATGGAACTTGAACCTGTTTTCCATGCTATTTGATTGCTGATCATGTGACTCCTCACAGATAGGTTAAAACATGTTGGTTAAATGGCATTAGGCAACCACAGGATGTGGCACAGTTGAGAAGAGGGGTATGTTCCCTTAATCATCTTCTTCCAAGTTCAAACTTTGAAAAGATAGGAATGGAGCGTCATCTTTGACTAGAGTCACTGGGCCCCACGAAACTCACATCCGGATTAGTTAGCCTTTCAGGTAGGATACTGGATGGTGGCAGACCGAAAAAAAAATGACATTAGGAAAAATTAAGATGACCTCCCTAGATTTGACAAAATACAATCAACACCCTTTTTATTTTCAAAATTTTAATTTTATTATTATACATATTAAAGATTAGTATAATTATTAAATGACAATATTATTATTTTATCTACTGATAATAACATACCATCTTTCTATGCTGAGAAAAGGACAAATGGAAAGATGATATGTTTTTATATCTTAAAAAAAAAAATAATATGATCATTCAATAGTTATATCAGTCCGTAATATTTATAACAATATCATTTAAAAGCATGTATACAACTCTGTCAAAATCACTTATGGACTAATGTTAGTAAGAAATATCAGCGTAGATCTAAAATTAAAGGACATGGCATGCAAAATTTGAAAATAGAGAAGTGCGAGTTAAATATCGTCAAATCTTAAAAGAGATGAGTGTAATTTTCTCATGCGTTTAGTTTTTATAAACAGACAGCACCAACCATGAAAAACTTCTCCCCGCCAACTAATGCAAAAGAAAATATTTTGTTTAAAATATTATTTAAAGATTTACAAACAGGCAGGCAGTCAAATATAATACAACGGGAGTAAAGACGGAAAGAATAAAAAAAGAAAAAGAAAAACACCTCCAATGCTCCTTTTTTTTCAAATTTTTTTCTTTGCTGATAAGGTTTGAACCTAAAATCTTAGATATACTATTCAAATCAATCCTAATAATTTCCTTTTCTTTACTTCTAATTCCCAGCAATGAAAAAATAGGCCATAGGGCAAAATCTAATATAATTAAGTAACGTATCGTTGACTTTATGAGCTAAAAAGATCTATTTAAATAAATAAAAAAAATGCTTATATATATATATAATCCCTCAAGCTTGCTTGCTCGAGTAACACATCTTAATTTCAACTTGAATGGGATGTAGCTGCTAGGGACCAGGTTGTCTCGAGAGACAATGAGAGTCCCAATCCTCTTTGATGTTGGAGGTGTAAAGTAGAATTTGCGGGAAAGGCAAAGGTGACTGATAGCTACCAAGTCATTGGTTTTAACTCAGTTATGAATTGGTCAATACTAGTCATTAAGTGGCAAATAATTTAATAGTTAGCTTTTTATTAGGTAAGAGACTTACAATTTATTGGCAAGATTTGTAGGGATGGATAGCATGTGTTGTGGGGAAGGCTTAGCATTCCTTCCCATTGTTTACTTTGAAATTTGGTTGTATTTGTGGGGATGGCAGGATATGCATATTATGATGTTAGAGTTGTGATCTATTTTTGTGTATTGATTAAAACCAATTTTGTGGCAATGCTCTAATTTAGGGGTAGATTATGTGGAAATTTTGTTAATTTAAAGAGGAGACTCATCAATTAAGGAAAGGCTTCATTGAAATTAACTTTATCAATTTAAAGAAGACAATTATAATTTAAGTGATGACTGCTAATTCTTTTAATTTAAATTGGAGACTCTATTTAATTAAGATTTGAATTAAATAAAATATTATACCGACAAATTAAATTTTTAGAAAGGGGTCTACTATATTAAATATGAATTAAATAACATATTTAAGAGACACTCAACTTCAAGGTAGGCTCTATTAAATTAAGATTTTAATTTAAAAATGTAATTTCTTATAATTTTAATGAATTTCTTATGTTAAATTTCTCATTCATAAACTATCTTACATGCAAATAGACAATGGATATATAATAGATTACACCATAGATGAGAGGGGATCAAACCCAGATTTTATGGGGGAGTTGATGAGTTTATAAGGGTTGCTTGTCTATCACAATAGTTTATGAATGAACACAAAAGTTAGATGTCTTTGTACTAAGTGTAGATATAGGAAATATTTAGATATCAACATCATTAGGTATCTCTATACAAGGATGATTTTAGGCCAAACTATTAGGTTTGGATTAAGCATGGGGAAGTTGACATATAAGATTTTGAATATATTAGTGTTGATATTAACTATGTTAGAGGTAGTTCAAGTGGGTTAATTTAGGTGACTATGACATGGGAAATGTTAATTGGAGAATAACTCTAGACGATATAAGAAAGTGATTTATGACGTTGTTGATCCTCAATTTCATGCATATTACCTTCCGTCAATTTCCTAATCCTGAGAGATTTTTCTCTCTATTGGAGACTCTAATGGCACCTTTATGGGAAGGGTGTTGATGTGTGTATAAAAGACACATCCAACGCTTGTTTTGACATAATTGTGTGTGATTTACTTGGTTAAATTAACTAATTATGTGTTAAATAATTAGAAATTGGGTTACCCATTTTGTTTATGTTTATGTTATAATGTTTAGGTGCTAAATAAAGATTCAAGGTTATATTTACATAATTTTGTCACATGGAGAATTGGAGAGCAAGATTGAAAGAGCTCGGGTCCTATGCTTGCATGGAATCAGAACAATCTGTGAAAAAATTTCAATAACTTTCATTTCAAAGCTTCAAATTTGGTGATTGAAGCTTCTTTGGAAAGAAGAGGGAAAGGTCTATGACTTCAATGTTGTATGTTTTTCCTAATTCTCAAGTTTTCAAGGAGAAAAGGTGGAAGAAAGATAGAGGTTGCAATATGTTCCTGATGCCATCAATCTTGACCCTTTTTGAACTAATTCATCTATTTCTTGAGCTAGAGAAGTCCAATTGAGATTATTTCAAAGGCATTGGAAGGCAAAGATACAAGGATACAATTTTCTTATGCATTTTTACCAACATTCTAACTTTAAAGGAGCCAAATTATAGAATAAAAAATACGTAGATCCCTAATTACTTTACACCTATTAACATCTCCACTGCCATTTTATTATAAGAGTAAGAAATATTTGAAATTATAATATTATTGTCTTACTGTTATAAAAAAAATAATTTTAAATGCATATTTAACAAAAAATTAAAGTAAAAATTTTTTTATGTAAAGTTTGGTATTATTATTTAAACATTTATTCTTTGTAATTATGCAAATTATATAAAAATAAAAATATAATAAAATAATAAATTTAATTCCTTCTTCAAATTTAACATTAATTAAGGATGCATGTAGAATAAAGCACTGCCTAGTATTATAGTATTATAATATTCGAATTATTTATAAATAAATGATAATATCATAGAATATAAAATATAATATTTTATAGTATATTCATTAGATCTTATTCTATCAAGTCTTATAATATTATGTATTATCTTATTAGACGTGTCAAACGAACCTAAAGTTTATTAATATTTTAATATTATATAATGTTTCACATGACAATATGTCAGATGTTATATTATTATGTAATGTACTACTATGATTTTACTATTTCAAATAATTTTAGTCTTAAATTAATGTTTAACCAAAAATAACATAATAAATAATTTATTTGTTTAAAAATTTAAAAATAAATATTATTATTTAAACATTTATTATTTGTAATTATATATTATATATAAAAACAATAACTACAGTTGAATCGATAACCCTGTCAAGTGAGGGTCGACGGTGGCACTGTGATGAGAAGAGGGGTAGAGAAGGAGAAAGAAAAGAGAGAGAGAATGGGCTCAATTTTTTTTTTTCTCTGTTGGGGATTTGGGGCCATTGTGCAATTTCAAGGAATTACCCCAGCCCTATACGGACGAAGGAGCATGGAGCACCTTGCCCATGTTAGAAGGACCCACAAACCAAAGCAAAACCAAACAAAACTAAAAAGCAACAATAAAAGTAACGCTGATCTTAAATGGGGACAACAAGTTTGTCACCACGGTGAGTAAGACACTGAAATCACCCTTTTGCCCTTTATTTTTTCACCTTCTTTTCTCAGTCATCGCCCTCTTCTCAATCATCATTCCCTTCTCAAAGCTGTTGTTTTATGGTCGCCTGGGGAAGGGTAAGTTTGTGACCAGAACCCAAACCACACCAAGAAGTAAGATTTTGAGGCTTCAACAAAATTAACATTCAAACCAAAGTTCATCAATGACAAGAATAAAAAACCAGAGTTCATCCAATGATGTAGTTAATTTGGTCGTAACCGTGGTCCTAGATGACAGTGTCATACCCAAGATTTCAATTCGTATGCGCTGCTGCATAAAGAATTCCATTTTCCCCATTTTTTGTGCTTATAGGGTAAAGACTGTTGGTTATGGGAAAGAGCCATCCAAGAACCCAGTTTCCCCTATCTTCCATCCCTTCCAAGAGGCCTGTCCATTCTTCAACGTGATTGGCTTTTGTTCAGTCGCTGCTCCGTCAACACAAAGCATTTGTTTGTACTCTATCCCTTAAATCCACCTGTGCGCTTAGGTGTTCCAAACAACTATGCAATAACAAAGACACCACTAAGTGCCGTGAGCGTCGCTATGAACCTACGTTCGACCTCCGCTGCAGCCACCACTAAGCGCTGTGAGCTCTGGTGCGTTTGTTCTGTCAGGAACCTTTCAAAGCGACCAACACTGCAGCTGTCAGTACACCACAACAGAGTGTTGCCGCAGCCACCATCCAGCCAGCAGCCGACGCGGCCTTCCTTCCTCTGCCGTTCACGTCAGCTACTATGGTCACGCTCTATATCCCATCGCCGCCACGGAGTCCATGGCCACGTCGACCAACCTTCAATCCTCTTGCTCTTGGCCTCCCCCAAATCTATGATTTCAAAACCTAAACTCTGGGTAATAGAACCTTCTTCGCTCTATTAGGTTGCAATGCATGACTGGGTTACTGAAGAGGGAGTGTTGAGTTGGAGGGACAGTGGCTAATAAGGGTGGGGCTGGCGGCGGCGAAAAGGTGGATGATGGTGTTTTGTTGAAAGGAGGAAAAAAGTAAAATTCCACAAAATAAATATTAGATTATAAATACGATTTTTTATTACAGTTAATTTCAACCGTTAGATTTGATACTGAATGGTTAAGAGAAATCGTTTAGCACCGTATAAGAACGCCAAACACAAAAAAAAAAAAGGGAGGAAAAGAACAGGTCAAACTGAGCCCTTACCCACCACGAAAACTCAGCCACAGGAGTCGCGACCTTCACGTGCGGTTGATGTCACCACTGTCGCCACTCCCTCCTAATGCTGTCGCCAGATGATCATAGTAGAACGGCCATGAAGCTCCACTATAAAGCCCAGACCGCGGCTTCCTCCGTGAAGCCGTTATCAATGTTGGCATCCCCCTCCGCCACCCTCGCGTAATTCGTCAAAGACCCTGCTGCTTGCGCGACTGCTCACGCCTTCCCCAGCCTCCGTCGTTGCCGCATTAGCCTCCCGTTGGAGCTGGCCCGAAGACCCGCCACCAAGCTCTCCCCTTTGCTATCCCGTAGAAATGTCAAAATGAACTCGGCCTCTCCGGTTGGTTTGCCAAAACTACTATTTTAGTGTGTTAGATTGAAATTTTGAGTTCACCAAAAAATTTTAATTTGCCTAACTTGCCCGGCTTGGCACATGATAGGTTCGGGTGGGTATAGCCTATGGGACAAACCTTTTTATTTTTTATTTTTTTAAGAATAAAAAATTTATAATTTGTTAGCCTTTATTTGGTAATAGTCCAAAAGGCCTAAACCAGAAAAACATGATACCAAGGCCAAATTAAATTTAACATGTTTCTAACCAAAAAAAGGACAAAACACATACATTGTATTTAATAAATTATAATTTAATACGTGTAAATGATTAAATTTAATTAGTTTGTGCATAGTTGTTATAAAACTTGAAAATTTAGGTATGCATCAATTAATAAAAAAAAAATTTTTTAAACAAAATCATCAAACGATTAAATTTTTTTTTTTACAAATTTTTTAGTTTTTGATAAGCTGACCCGCTAACTTGTTAATCCACCCCAAAATGGGTTGGGTTGACTATTGGGGCTTATTTAATTTTGACGAGCCGGCTTGCCCCACCCCATTTTTGGCAGCATGGGCCAGCCCATTTTGACATCTTTACTATCTGGTGCATTGCCACCTCCCCCTATTTCCACCTTTTTTGTGTGCAGCCATACATTAGGTATAGAAATTTAGTTAGTTTTGTTTTAGGTTTATTTTCTTTAATCAATCTAACTTCTTTTTGGGTCAAGTCTTTTTTGGGTTTACAGTTTTGGCCTTGGTTTTGGGTCATTATTTTTTTTTTAACTTTTCGTTTGGGGTTAGAGTTACAACCTTTAAGTTTGGGCTAAATTTCTTTTTTGAGCTGAAAACTTTTGGGCCGAACATATTTCAATGTTTTTTCAAAAAAAAAAAGAACATGAAAAAAGGGCTTATAAAATAAATAAAAAATATTTTTATCCTCCAACAATCAATAGTCATGATTGAGAGGTGGATGCCTCCTTTATGTACTATTGAATTATAAGAATTTATTAAGTAGTCTAGTGCTAACTTAAATCCCGTGGAAGAGCATATCTTATTTTATTTTCTTTTAATTAATATACATCATCACACAATCATTTTCTATAAGAATGTTGTGACTTTGAACTCCTTATTGCACTAGAAGATACGTCGATGCAGCCAACAACTATCAAGCTAAAATAAATTTTTCTTTAAATTTTGTTCTTCTTTTTTATTTAATTTTCTTTTCTTTAGTTATATTTTATTTTTGTATATAATTTTGATTTTCTTTTTGAGGAAAAATAAATATTCTTAAAGTTATAAATTAATTTGTATAACGAGCTCTAAGGCAATCCTATTTAGACGAATGTATTAGCAGTGTAATGGGATTAAGCTTTTACCTTTCCCTAATTATAATTAGATTCTTGGATTCAAATATTTTTAACAGACCAGTTTTTTCCAAATCAAAAGGTTTTCCAATTTTTTCATAACTAAAATTTGTGGTGACTCCTTTTTTCAAATTGGTTGTCATTTTTAACGCAGCGCCCACCGAGGACATTGTGATAGTTTGGCGACTTTACTAGGGAAGGTTAGAGAATCAAACCTATTAGAGTAAATTATGCAAATAATTATAACTTTCATAATATTTATTTTTCCTTTTTATGTCACATTGTTATTTTGTAAATAATTGTTTATTTTATTTGTAACTATTTGTTATTTAAACCTTAGAATAGATGATTTTTTGTACATATATTGTTTGTGCTTTTGCCTTGCTGGAATATATATGCTCCTCACACATAATGCACTATCACTATCTCATACTTTTGGCTCTATACTTGAGCTTGTGGAACCCGAGGATTTGGTGGGGTCCCAACATTCATAGAAGGGCATCATGCCCACTTAGCATTTGGCGGGCACCATCCATATTATTATTGGTATCATGGATTGATTATATTGAGATGGTTCATCCCTACTTGTGATCCTTTTATGAACTGGGTCTTTATCTCATGGATAGGGGCAATCTGGGTTCATGGCCTTTAGAAGTCTAAGCTATTCCCAAAGCACTAATAGAATGAACCTAGCCACTAAACATCCATCCTCTAGGTCTCACCTTTTTAGGACACAAAGAAGCATCTTTTTTTCTTTTCTTCATTCATATTATTCATTCATTGCATGTAAAACGAAAAAATATATCTAGCATACATTCACTTTCCTTCACTTTAATCACTCATTCATTAGAACAAAGGCATGCATTCATGCATAGCATGCATCCATACATTTCCTTTCACACATGGTCCACATCTATAAAAAAAAAAAAAAAATTAGCATGCATTCATGCATACATTTTCTTACATGCATGGTTCATATCCATAAAAAAATAGCATGCATTCATACACATATCTTCTTTCTCATCCATAGTCCACGTCCAAAAAGTAAGAGAGGAAAAAAATTCATTTGACATGCATTCATGGCCTGCATTCTTTTCACATATCATAGTTGTATCCATACTCTAAAAAAATCATTTGTCATGCATTCATGTCACACTTTTTTTTCATATGCATAGTTCACATTCATAAACATAAAGAAGAATCATGCATATCATCTTCTTTTATATAAAAATAAGTCACCTAACATGCATTCATATCATACATTTTGTGTCACTAAAATAATAACATAAAAAAAAGAGGCATCGAACATGTATTCCCAACTTTCATCTATCTGTTCCCTAGTTTGTATCATGCATTTTTCCTATACATGATAACATGTATCAATAAGCTTAAAAAAGACATTCATATTCTTCCCAAATCATTCAATAGGCGTAGCTTGCTACATCTTTCATGCATCATATAGGTAGCATTTCATTTTGTAAAAAAATCCATCATTTCATCTTTAAACATTGTTCATCCAAGAGAAATTTTGTTTGATCTAAGAGATTATGTTGAGAGTAATAAGCAAACCAAAAAAAGAGGAAGCAATGAGGTTATCCAAGGAACCCCTGAAAAGAAGAGTTGAAGAAGTCATTCCTAGCCTTGAAGCTTGACATTGATGAGTTCAACAAAGCTTTGAAAGATGTGAAGTGGTTTTCCTTTTGATGAAAATACATTAGGGAATAAGGATAGGGATCATGACTTGAGTTGAACTTGAGCATTGAATTGCCAGCTTTCGTGGCCTCAAATTGTGTCTAAGTATTTGAAATAATGAAATGATTGCGCATGTTTCTTCGAACATAGTGTCTTCCATCTTTTACTCACACATTCTTGCTTTCTTTTCTAGTCTTTCAAAGTCTTTTTTCCTTTCAAATAGCTCCATCTGATGCGGATTATTTTGATAACTCATTAATTGATTCTCGTGTTACAATGGATATGAACAATCATGGTCTTGACGAAGGTTCAAAGCTATGCAAACAATTCACTTAGGTGCTACACTTAGTGGAAAATGGTCAAGCAGCCAATAATCAAAAAGTAAAATGCAAGGAAGAGAAACCTAGACCGGGTATCTAACCAGTCAGGGCACTGGTTCAAAGGTTTAGAGGTCTAACCTATTCAACCAGAATTCAACTGGAATATAATAAACTATATATAAATAATTTAGTGTCATAGCTAGAGATCATAGTGGTTATTCATATGATGTGGCTCCAAAACTTTTCCTTGGTATATATTTTAATCCAATCATGGAAGCTTGGATACAAAGAGAGTATATAACAATTGGCATAAGTTTGGGGTCTTACGTGGGAAATCTAGGGTCCCTCTAAACCCATAAAAGAAAAAAGTAAATAAAAGAAGAAACAATAGAAAACCCATCAACTCTACTCTGCTCTCCACTTTCATTACACTGCACTCATTTCAATCCCTATATAAACTCTTTCTTTCTCTCTACGTTGCAAATTGCAATGGCGTACCATAAACTCCCTGACTACGAGTGCCATTGCCTCGAGAACATCTACTGCGACAATGAGATGATGGCAGCCCTCAAACTCTACTCCAAGGCCTCCCTTTTCTCCTCCTCTAAGCGTCCAAGGTCCCTTCCTTTTTCTCTCTATCTTTGGTAGAGGCAGCATCGCAGAGTAGAAATAGAGGTGTCATGTTGTGCTACTTTCCTTTTTTTATGTCAAAGAGTTGGACCAACCAACCCTCAAAACCGACCTAGTTGACTAGTTTTCTCGGATTTGAACTCCCTCAATTTCAAGAGCTTAACTAGACTGGCAAGATGATTAGTTCCAGGTTAACTCGGTCGGACTAGTAGGCCTGGTTTAGTTTTTTTTGCATTGATTAAATGTCATCCTAATCATTCTAGTTTAATCATCAACTATGGTAATTTTTAATTATTGGTATGAAAGCTGCAGCATGAAAAGCTTTAAATGTGATCAGCACTAATCTGCCAAGGATAAACATAGCAAAGAATGAGGTAACAGTTGGTCTTAAACCCCTTGGCATCAATTGTAAGCACCAAACCAAGAAGAACCATAAAGATCCATCGTTGGCAAAGCAAAACTAGTGAAAAAAGAGGTGTTCATAATTAAAAAAAAATGAAAGGAAAGACTCCCTAGATAAAAAAACTCAACAAAAAAAGGGTTGACAAAAAAGTTAGAGCTAGAAGAATAAAAAAGCTCGCTAGATTGAAAAGCCAAAATGGCAGTCTAGGAAAAAGTTCAAGCAAAGTACAAACTAGATCAAAAGGACAGTATGAGAAAAGGTTTGTCACTTCGAAATTAGGCAAAAAGGAGCTTATGAATAATGCCAAGTTAGGACAATTAAATGACTATTGATCAGAAAAGAGTCATTTTCACAAGAAAAGAAAAGCCAACCATCCAAGGCATATTTGTAGCATAGCAATGGATACTAATCTTGATCTTGAATTCTAGTTCAGAATAGTCAAGCAATCAATGAAATAGGTAATCAAATGAAATCCACATTGCACATCCCCCATACCTCATTCTTACCCTTTGTGCCTTATAAATATCATGCATTTTCAAATTTGGTCCCTTCATTCTATCCTCTATCTCATTTCTATCATTTCTTTTCTTCATCATCAAACCCTTATCAGGCATAATCAAGACATTAGCTAACAAGTCAAGTCAAGGTTTGGTTAAAAAATGAGCTTGCGAGATTGAAAACCAACAAGGGCGATTTAGGCAAAAATTAGAGCAAACACAAAATAAAAAAATAAACAAAAAATAAAATGAAGAGCTCACTAGATTGAAAGCTTAAAAGGACGATCTAGAGAAAACAGAAGAAGAAGAAGAAAACTAAAGAAGAGAATGAGACTTCCTCAATTAAAGACCAAAAATGTTGGTCTAGACAAATGTTAGAGCAATATCAATATATCAAAATTCCAAAGCATGACAAGGCCGAGAGCTGAAAATAGTCACAAGAAGTGGTCAGATTTAGTAGTGCTCTGAAAAAATTAGATCAAATAAATATTTCCTAAAAAGAAATGGGCAATTCTTGGACACCATAAACTTGGAAAAATTTCTCATCATCCAATCATCTAGGTTTCATCATCATCATATCATTCATCATGTTAGATCATGAAGGTTTTATTAGGACATTGCATCATGCCATCAATATTTCCATGCTACAAATTGAGGCAATTTTTGTTTTTTTCCCTTATCTCTTTGTAGAGTTATCTCATCATGTTATGCATTCATCTTTTGCATAAGTTATCATAGTCATTGCGTTATTCATGATATCATCATTGCATAATCATCCTTAGACATTTAATTTTCTACACTATTTCATTTTGTAAATATCACATCTCATGAGCAAGCATTCACAGATAATTTATTTTCATCCATCATAGCATTTTCCAATGTGCTACAAGTCATTTAGCATTTACATTTGCATATATTCGTCATTGTAAAGCATCTAATTTCACATACTTCAACATACTTTGCGTATTGCAAGCATTTACTTTCACACACTTTCAAATACTTTTAGCACTACAAAGCATTTACTCTTCAGCATACTTTTCTATTTTGATCATTATCATTAACTTTTCAAATGGTTTTAAATCTCACATGCCTTTAAATTTCACATTCATTTACTTTCACATGCTTGTAATTCCATATGCTTTTGTTTTCATGAGTCTTTAAATTTCATGTGCTCTTAAATTTTACATGTATTTAATTTCACAAGTATTTAAATTTCACAAGTCTTTACTTTCATATGCATTTACTTTCGCAAACTTCTACTTTTACATGCATTTAATTTCATAAATCTTTACTTTCATAGTCATTTACTTTCACAAGCTTTTAGTTTCACAACCCTTTAAATTTCGCATACATTTAATTTCACAAGTTTTTACTTTCATTATACCGGTCTTTATTTTCATATGTTTTTAATTTCACATGTGTTTACTTTCATAAGCTTTTATGTTCACATGCGTTTAATTTCACAAGTCTTTACTTTCACATGTTTTTAAATTCTACATGCGTTTAATTTCAATCTTTACTTTCACATGTTTTTAAATTCCACATGCGTTTAATTTCATGATCCTTTACTTTCACATGCTTTTAATTTCCAACCAGTCATTTGGATTGTGATTCATTACCATTATTAAGTCATTTGGCCTTATCATTCGATGTCATTATCATGTATTCAACATCACAATTAGGCACTTATCATCATCTGCAATCATCAACTCTTCCATAACCATACTTTTTTCAATCACATGCCTTCCATATTGTCAGCAATATAGCCAGAGTGTCATGTCAGGATGTTTCAAACACACATGCCTATCTAGAGGTGCTATAGAATTCAAGTATCCAATCTCTTTGGTCTTTAAGACGCGTAAGTTCAGATTTGGGGACCAAATCTCTTTTAAGGGGGAGTATGTAATATCTTAGGTTCTCGTATCCCTAGACAAGTTTAGTATGGCCTTATGGTCCCCGAGGACCAACCGTGTTGCCGAGAAAGCTCCAGATGTAGAAGTCAATAAGAGGTGTAAATTAGACATTTTTGAGACTGCTATAGCAGTCGGGTTGTTAGTTGGGTTGGGTCACGGTCTCTATAGTGGTCATGTGTTATGCTCAACTACTATATCAGTCATAAACTGCTATAACGGTACCCTAGGATCAGAACAAGTCCAAAATGATGTAATTTCTTTTAAGTGACCTTTAACCCTATAGACACCCTTCCTATACGTATTTTCACCCTTAAATCTGAAACCCTAACATTTTAACACCTTCTTTTGCCCCTTCACTCTCATCCTTTATCAATCTTACCTCCTCCAAGCTTCAAAGTAATGATTGTGCAGGGTTTATACTTTTTTTCCTCTCCTTTCCTACATGTTTATGAGTTAAGGTGTCTATGTTCTTAGTCGTTGTCAAGTTTGGATACTTTCCCAATGTTCATAGAGTTGTTCTAGTAAGATTATAGTTTTTTCATGTGTTTATATTGTTCTATGACAGTTGTTGGTGTCATTTCAAGTTTCCAAAGTCAAGTGGATAAACACATGCACTCTCGGCTTCAAACGATGAGTGGATTTATAGCATTATAGTTGTTAAACATGAATTTAGAAGTGAAAAAATGATATAGATATGATTTTGTAAGCTATGCCAAGTCTAGCAAATTTATGGGTATGATTATAGCATGAAAATTACATTTTAGAGAACAATGAGACCATGATTGATATGTTGTATGCCATGAAAATGATTTATCTACTCACGATAGGATTTATTGGAAAATCTTAATTTTGCATGTTTACATAAGATGGTAAATTACACTCACCTCTCTTAAGATCTGCTAATATGTAATAGACACCCTCTTTATTTGTCCACCTGACATTTACCTCCCTTGAACTAAATAAAAACAAATAAAGCTTTAACAATGCTATTAACGGTGCTATTTACCCTTCGTGTCAAGGCTTGATCGGGTGGTAGATGAAAAAAAATCTCAGTTGGGTGGAGGTGGAGCTCATCTGAGAGGAAATATAGCTCAGCCAAGAGAAGGTGAAGCTCGGCTGACAGGTGGTGGAGCTCAAATGACAGGAGGCAGAGCTCTGTAACATGCTTGTCAGTCTCAACCAGTTGTTAGCTGAGCTCTTCCTCCTTTGGCCAAGCTCTATGTCCTCTCGGATGAGCTCTATTTTTTATCAACTGAGCTTCTCCTCCTCTAGTCAATCTCTATTTCCTTTTAGATGAGCTCCTCTTCCTCTTCCTGCTGAGCTCTATTTCCTCTTAGACAAGCTCTACTTTTTCCCAACTGAGATCTTTTTCTGTTAACAGTGATTAGTTCTATTTGTTTTCATTTAAATAAGGGGAGGTATATGTCAGGTGGACAAATAGAGGGGATGTCTATTACATTTTAGCAAACCTCAGGGAAGGTGAGTCTAAATTATCTTTACATAAATTGTTAGATGTGAATTATGGATTGTTGGAAAAACTATGTTTTCAAGATTTTGGTATTTTATGATCACACTTTTAGAAACCTGGCTATAATTTATTATAAATGTTGAGTAGAGCATGTTAATCACTATTGATAGATAAGTTATTATGATCTTAGAATTATCAAGTTTACAAAATTATGTTAGCTTGAAAAATGATTTTAGACTTTCAATTTTATGTTAGTGAAGGAATTGGACCTAGTATGATTCATAACAAATGTCAAATACATATTATGTGAGTTTCTGAACTCGCTATGTCTTCAAGATGATGATCCCTTGGTTATGATTTCATAACCATAGTTATACTACAGTCAGATTGTTAGAATTATATGAATTTAGAGCTTTCAGAGTTTCCAGATTTATTTAACTTTTGTGAAAACTAGTTTTAGATGGTAACAGTAGAAAAATAGACAAAGAGTTAATGACTGTGAGATCGTTAGTCTTGGAATCAAGTTGTTCGCCAGAAGGCAATCTCGTCTCTTATAGTATTCAAAGAATGGAACCTAGTGTTAGCTCTAGAACCCTTCAAAAAGCTTCAAGATAATATGTTTTGAATGACAACAAAACTAATTTGAGGAAAATATTTTGAAGAATGACTCATGTCTAACTTGAGTTTCTTGTAGTAGCAAACAGGTTCTTTTGTTGGCATAACATGGCTCCATTAACATGAATAATTTCACTTTACATGTGCAAACATAATTTATCTTGTATAAAGAGATGAGAATCAAATAGAAGTGATAATTATATCGTACTTTGAGCATATACATGCCTAACGAATTGAAGAAATACAACTGTACAAGAAACCAAGTCTCAGGACGTCAGAAAATAGCACTGGACTTTAGAACATAAGCTAAGAATGAAGATACCAATTGAACTTTGAAGCCATCATGTTCTACTATCTTCAATCATCATGATCATAATTAATTTATCATCAACAAGCTCGGATTGAAGACCAGAAGATCAAAGACATATTAAGAAACTGATACTGAACTTCAGAAAGTGCACTTCACAGTAGGACGTTGTTCTTTATTGAAAAAAGGAGGGAAAATTTGAAATTTAAATTTGAAGTCAAACCTGTAACATCCTAATTTTTAATCCAATACTTTAGAACATATTTAGGTTAATCATTAGTCTATTACGTCATAGTTTCCTTTTTACTTTAAAATACTTAGCAGAAAATACTGGTAAATTTTTTTTTGAATTATAAAAGCAAAGTGAGAGCCGCGCGACGCAATAAGCAATGAAGCACGTAAGGAAATAAAGCAAGCATCTCATAAACATCATAACATAAAGTAGGTAAAGGCACATCATGATGAAACTGAACTGCATATATATATATATATATATATATATATATATATATATATATATATATATATATATATATATATATATATGATATGCCCACTTATGAAGAGTGGGACTTAGTTTTGTACAACATGAAACGAATACATCTAAAAAGAAAATACAAAGGAAGGTGCAACGAAAAGCATAAAAGCAAACTCCCCTACCCAAGTGCAACTAAAGGGATAACCTCTAAACAAAAGAAGGTTTATCCTCATCTAAGTGATGTGTGCACTAGCCCGGGTACTCCATCGGTCATCCGCTACCTCCTACTGACGTCCATCCCGCGAGCGAGGCACATATCCAGCAACCTCGGTGAGCTCCTCCGACGTGTAAAGATGAAATAGGGATCAGGAGTGACCCCCACGACGTGGCTGCATCTCCGGTCGTCGTGCTAGCCGATGCTGGGTCACGGTGTCCTCACTGCCCTCTCTCATCAGTGGTGGAGTGGGGGCAGAGCTCTCGTTGTTCAGATGGGTAGGCGGGTCCTCCGACGGGTCGGTCTCTGAGAAGTATGTCTGGGGCACATAGTCGAGGTAATCGCGCATGGCCAAAGAGGCGGTGTGCATGCGGAGCACTCTCTGTTTGTGTGTACGTGCGCGCTCAAAAACCCGCTCGTCATCGCTGTAGGATGCTGTCAGGGAAAAGCAATGGGTATGTACAAGGTAAGCGAAGGGTCGTCCAATGACCATGAAGACACGAACCGTGCACTGACCCTCAAAATGGTATGATTCGTGCTCCGGATCATAGTGCACCTCCCACGTCGGGATGTCCACATAAATCACGAACGTCGCTATCTGAAGACGTGACGGGAAGAAAAGATAGAAGAAGTGAGAATCTTGCTAAAGAATCTCAGTAGGGCCTCCTACTACCTATGTGTCATCATCTACGTCCTCAGGAACCTTGGGTTTAGTGTACAAAATAAGTGAGCATGCATTAAGTTCATTTTTAAGCTTTTAAAATATAATTGACCAAGGTCCGTTCATTTTAGAATAAATCTTAATGTCATGAATGCAATATAATAAAAGATGTATGCATGGCATTACTTAGTACAAGGACATTAATCATAACATCAAGAAGCATCATAATGGTGGCATAAAGTGGCAATTGAAATCTCATGTGGGGAAAACTTTGTGACATAATCATCGTACTTTACTTTCTCATGGGGCCACCCTAAAAGACATTGGTTCTGGAGGTGCTCGGCCGAACCGGTGTCACCCAGAACGTGTCACATCTCTAGGTTATGAGCTCATACCTAACTAGTCGTCACTAGTTCTTACTTATCAATCCCGATAAGCGTATCATAATCATAATCCCGACTATCTAGTACGAGCTAAGGGGCATTTCTTAGGGGTGCTCGGCCGAACTGGTGTCACCTAAGAATACATCTTGGTACCGATGTCACATGAGTTCTTTGGAGGTGCTCGACCGAACCAGTGTCATCCAAGAACTCATCTTAGTACCTCATATCCTATAAAGAAAATCTCATAGGTTTTTCAAAAAATTTCTAAGTCCCCAAATTTGTCAGAAATTTGGTAGCATGATAGCAACACGCCAGATTTCTTCCAAATTTACTTTATGCCACATAAACAAATAGAACATGTATCCTCAATCATAAATTCATACGTTGACATAATCATTCTCAAATAGAACATACATTCACATGTAACATTGAAACTCATTATGCTCTTAATCCTACGATATCTTATGCTCTGACCCTTACGGGCCTTAAACTTGAGATGTAATTATCCTATCATTCTTTATCAACCTCTTATGCACCTAAGGATTCTCTTTTAACAAATCTCACTATCATTTATGTTCTTTAATAAATCTGGGCAGCACCATACTCCAAGGGCAGAGTTATATATCTATGATTACGGGGTTCTAGAACTTACGTTTTAGACCCTTTCTCGGTTCCATCTTTGCCTAAGGCGCTATAAATTAAATCTAAACCAATTATGAAGCATTCCTATACCTAAGAACTAATTATAAACCATGTTTACCATATTATGAGGTTGCTGGACAGAATCCAAAAATTAAATATTCTAAGAGTCCTAGGATTGCACTTTTATGGTTTTCTAGTTACTAGTTTCTCTAGAGGTGCTAAAATTCAATCTTACTTCAAATGTAACCAAATTTTTCATGATTAATCAATCCTAAACTGATTGTTATCATACTAAAACATTTTTGGCATTGATTAGGATTGAAGGGGTTAAACACACGTTAAATTCCAACTTCACAATTTTTCTATGAAGCTAGTTTCTCTCTTAACATGCATAGAAGTGTTCCTACCTCACCATATATCATTTTCACACATTCTAACACATCAAAACATCATCATACAGCAACCAACACATCAAGGCAGAACCGAACTATTCAGGTCCAAAATGACACATAATTTGACATTTCTAAACCATATAAGTTGCTAGTTTCTCTTGAAATCATTTTAGGACTTCTAAAACTCTTTGAAAACCATTTTATTTTATCACGAGGCTCAAAACAACCTTAGGTCAGTAACCAATTTAATTATTCTTTAGAAAAGGATTAAAATCATAAATCTTGTTGGTCATAACTTATAAAACTCATCAAGCTTAAGGAAAATCCTAGAACATAGGTTGTTGGCCCTTGTAGCTAGATGGAATTCATTCCAAGCTCATCATTATTGCTTGGCCGAAATTATACACTCAAAGAATGCTTCCATATTAAACTTTAACTTGAGATAAAATGGGCAAGTCTTTGAGCTCTAAGGTCTTTAAGTGATGACAAAATATAAACATGCTATGCACTTTATTTTTATTCTTCATTACAAAGTAAAGTGAGAACTTTAAAGTAAATATGCAAGACTTGGAAATAAATATGCAAGGCTTGAAATCTAAATATGTAAGGCTTGAAGTAAATATGCAAGGCTTGAAAGTAAATATGCAAGACTTGAAGTAAATATGCAAGACTTGAAATAAATATGCCATGCAAGTTCATTTCTTTATTTTAGTGCTCTAGGCCCAACAACAATCAACTTTAAGCCGAAATAGAATGGCTTTGAGAATTAATTAGGTGATAATGCAAGTCTTGTTTTAATCTTTGAGTCCTTAGATGATGACTTGAAAATAAAGATGCAAAGCAAGAATATAAACATAAGTGCAACCTCAAAATAAATATGCAAGTTCATTTATCTCTTATTAGAGCTCATTCAAGACTTTAGAGGAACTTTAACCTTAATCCAAACTCATCATAGCAAGACAAAGTGAGGTCTAGAGTTCTTAGAACTCAAGATAACATTCCTTAAAAATATAACCATAAATGAACTTTATAACACCTTTATGAAAACTCAAGCTTTAGAGATTTCTTTGTAGTGAACATAAAGTCACCAACTAGAACTCTCATCATCAAGCTATCATGAGGGTTCATCCAACAATTGTTGGCCGAAAATTTTAGAGAAAAAGAAAAGGAAAGAAACCGAAACTTAAGAGTAAGAAAGAACCATTTTGAAACTCTAGAGACCATGATCTTGATGATGTATTAACATTGACACCATGGGTCCTCATCATTGAGTTTATGTAACCATTTTAAAACATCATCAAAGTTAAAGATTTCAAGGTTCAAGAAAGAAAGAACTATAAACAATTTTAACTCAAGAACAAAGATCAAACTTTAGAGGTTGTTCAAGTGATGAACATCATCATGAAACCCTCATCATCAAGCTCTCATTCCTTTGTTTTCAAATGCTTAAGGCTGAAAATGAAGAAGGAAGAGAAGAAGAAAAGAAGTTCCAAAAAGATTCAAGAAAAACCATAAAACACATAACTAGATTAAGAACTTATATGAAAGAAACACTTGAAAGAAAATCCCTACCAAGTGGTTAGAGGTTGAGATGAGTGAAGAGGATGAAGAACTTGGACACTTGAACTTTGAGAGAAAAACAAAACTTTGAAGTGCTCTTTGAAAACTTACACTTAGCAAATGAACCCAAATGATGCAAGTTCACCCAAGCATGCTATTTATAGAGAAATGAAACAAATGAGGGGTGTTTGGGGAGGGAATGGCTTCGGCCATTACAGCCACAAGGAGGAGAAAATATCTTCTCCAAGGTATGCTTCAAGGTATAGTGGAAAGCATGGCTAGGTATGGGTTCAAGTATGGGTCAAGCATGGTTCTTTGAGTGAGAAACAAATCAACATGTGATGCAAATAGGGCAGGAGTGGCCGAAACATGCATCAGCCATGGGGGAGGATTTCTTGCATTTTAATTGTGGTTTAGAGTTGTGTTTAGGTGTATCTTTAATTAGGATTAAAATTAGAAAGTTGTAAGAAAGTGTTTAGGTGAGAAAATGGGTAATCAAGGTTGTCAAGACATATTTAAGGAGTGGTCTTGCATCATTAGTGAGTTATAAATTCATTTTAGTTCATAAACAACGCTAGACACAATTCCATGATTTAAGGAATTGGAAAGAGAAAATACTATTCAAAATTCCAAGATTAGAATCTTGAGTTTTAAAAAGAGATTTAAGTTTAATCTAAGTAATTTTAGGTTTTAATTAATTTTAATAGCTTATTTTGACTCTAGATTAATTATGAAAATTAATTAATCTTTGATTAGAGCCTAATATTGCTTAGGTTTGCTTAATTACGTCATTAAGCTCAAAAACACTATTCCAAGGGTAAAATTGTAATTTTGCACAAAAACTGCCCGGGACCACCGGGACTTAAATAGACGCTTTTAAACATGTAAAAACATTGTTTTAAACCTTCAGGGAAAGTTTCGGGCTCAAACGGCACCTTTACCTGTGTGAAAATGCTATGAGGTATTTTGGTCATTTTGACCCGAAACTGTAGAAAATGAGATTTCATTTCTAAAATCACTCAAGGATCATTCAATCCCCTTCAAACATTGAGTCGGCCCTTCGAGGATGCCCGGAATGGCTTTCCTTGAATTCCGGGCAGAAAATGACCTCAGGGGCATTTTGGTCATTTTCCTCTCAGACAGAAGAATCGGGGCGTTACAAAACCCAGTTACAAACTGACATGGCATCTCTTCTGCTAACTTGGTCAATCACTCCAGCTTTGTCACGATCCGACTGGGAAACGTAACCGGCACATGAGGAATCCCATTCCCACGTAAGCCTTGAGACCTCTGAGTCTCTCTCTCTATATGCATAAAATAACATACTTTTCATTCTAAAATCATATCTTCATTTAAAACTTTATTTAAACTCTATATTTGAAAATATAAAACTAAAATATTTGATATACGAAACTCTAAAGATATCTTAATCTTACACTAAAAACTAATTGATCACGTGAACTGAATCATAATTACATCTCTAGTTTATTGCATAAACTCTATTTAAACTTCACAATTTCAAATCCATTCTTATGAACTGAAAATATATATATACCACTGTCTAAATACTGAAATCAAATACATAATCTGAAAATAATGCATGGCTCGAATCGTGCCTACATATCTACTGGAGCACTCTACTCTATTAAGACTCTAAACTAAACCTTACTCTAAAGTAAGACTCACAGCTGAAAAATGACTGCGTTTGCCAAATCGGAGTCTGGGTTACATCTATACCTGCAACAATGAGGAGGAAGGGAGAGGAGTGAGCCAACGGACTCAGTGAATGAGCTCTCACCCATCATCCACATAGGACAACTAAAGATAATATACGTAATGCAATATACATGCAACAATCACAAACCATTTGATATTCATGTACATAATCTCATAGAAAATATCTTTGTATTCATAAATTCATATACCTGATGATGTGGAAAAGATAGCTCTATTTTTGTAAATTTGTAGAAAACATCTCTAAATTCTTATTCCAACAAGAAAATCATTTCTCTTATATATAATGGCTCTTAAGTCAAATATTCTCTTAAAACATCGATAGTCTCTAAAAAAACATAAACAATGGTATTCTAATAAAGAAACAGGAATCTCTGGTTATGCCCAATTCATGTGACATAACAAAATCTCTAGTTTTGCATGTCAACCATGACATAACAAAATCTCTAGTTATGCATGTCAACCAAGGTTAACAAAATAACTGTCATTAACTTATATTCTGTTTCTCTATAGCTACCGTAGATTTTCTTAGTCATAAAATACTTATTTCTTTACAACTCTGTCATATGCTTATGCTCTACTCTGGAAATTATTATAATATTTCACAAATCTCTAAACATAATCATATCCATACTCTTTAATCAAATCATTTAAATATAAATATTCTTGGAACTCTGAAAGCTCTGGACTCATACAACTTTAGCAACCTGATTTTAGCATAATTGTGACTGAGAAATCATGCCCAAGGAATCACCCACTTACAAGCATTCCGATTTCAAGAACCCACAGAATATGTATCTAGTAGTTACTACAAATCATACTGAATTTCATACTTCTGAGTGTCCTAAAAACTAGACTTCCAAAATCTCATTTCTATGTCATACAATATGTCAATTATGGTCCCATGGTTTTCTAAACACATTTTCATGGCATACTCAAAATCATAATCTTTGGCTAACTTGCCATACTTGTAAATCACACATATATATAATCATAATTTTATCTCTAATGTCATGATTGACAAACATCATGCAAGAAACATATGCATAGTGATAAAACTAAGGCTATGAGATCAAACCCACTCACCATTTGGAGCCGAGAGTATGTGGGCACCACCAACTTGACCTCCGAAGCGTGGAATGGTACCAGCAACTACCATAGAGCAACATTGACTCAAGATTAGTCTATACTAATCTCTAAACAACTCTAATCTAACTTTAACAACATTAGGGGGGCACCCCTACTTGACAACAATGGAGAAAAATAACAACCTATAACAAGGAGAAGGAAGAACACAAAGGAAACTAACCTAAACCAACAATAATCACTTACCTTGGATCTTGACTGAAGAGGATTTGATGTTGGATTGAGTGGAAGAGAGTAGGAAAAGGTTTGGGGAGGAAAGGTTTAGGGTTGAAGGGTTTTGGAAATTGGGAATAAAATCTGGAGTTTGGGGTTTAAAAGGGGGTGGAGGGGCTCATTTACGCGAAATGTCGTGTTTTGCACTGTTTGTGCACTGTTGACACCGCTACAGCGGTTGATGATTGCTATAATGGTCTTGCCTCACTTATGACCGCTATAGCGGTCCCCAGAACCTCAAATACACTGCTGCCACACATTGTGACTGCTATAGCGGTCCTAGACCACTATAGCAGTGATAGTTCACCAAAAATGTAGCTGCCATATATTGTGACTGCTATAAAGGTCTTTCATGCATCTTGGGACTTCTCGGTAACACAGGTGGGTCCCAGGGGACCTTGGGACAGTACGAAACTTGCCCAACAACACGTGTACCTGTGGTATCACAAGCTTCTAGAAGGAAGTGTTCAGAAACCTTTATCTTACAATGACTTCTGCAACAGATCTGACAAAAGACAAGGTACACTTCTAGACTGATTTTAAATACACAAATAGATGATCAACACGTGTCACTTAGAGAGCTGATCAAGGGCAACAGTCACAACGGCAGATCATCTATAAATTGACGTTGAGCCTTTAAAAGATGAAGAGCGACATATAGTGCTGAAACGTTATAAGTTATTCTCCTCATTTTTCTATGAAGTTCATTATTTCTTGCAATCACTTTCCTTGTTTGTAAAAATCTTCTTTCTATACACTTAACAGATCTTATGTTCTTCCTAAGAAGAATTGTTAGAAAAAATTCATTTGAGTTTTCCCAGATTTTTTATTATATATTTTTAGGAAACTTCAGTGTATGTTAGTTTGAATGGAAAATCCAAACACAATCCTCTTGTAGCCTCGATCTAGTACTGATCGGTGTGAGATAGCTTGGATAAGCTAAGGTAAAACTACTTGTAATGCGACAATGGAGTGTTCTTGTTGGTCATGGTTAGCTTGGAGAAGCTAGTACAATACTACTCGGGTTAGCTTGGAGAGACTAGTACAAGACTGCTTAGTTTAGCTTGAAGAAGCTAGTATAATACTACTTGGTTCAGCTTGGGGAGACTGATAAATAACTACTTGGTTTATGACAGTAGAGGTTATCTACTAGTCACAGATAAGAGCTTGGGAAGGCTACTGCAAAAACTCATGTTTTTCTTTCTTGAGTTGAGAAAAGTGTTAGTGAAACACAACATAGTTGAGAACTGGATGTAGACAGGTTGGCTAAATCAGTATAAAAATATCTATGTAGTATCTTCTTCTCCCTTATCTTTTTTGCATTCATTACTCTATGGTTATTTGTTTATATTTGCTAAGACTCTATTTTTTTAGTTGTTCTGTAATTGACGTTGTTATTCAAAAAGTAACTTTCTGAAATCTCTAACATTGTTTCTGCTACACTACAAGCTTAAGCTTGATAGTATCATGTTAAAGTTTCCAAAAGCTAAAAAGTAAAAAAGAAGCAAAGCACAATTCAACCCCTTTCTCGTACGCTTTTCTACCTACACCTAGTTAGGTGTTCGCCATGTGGGACCTCGTTATATACGTTTTCAGAGTTCAGAGATCAAAATAACCATTACTATTATGTATATATTTATCATGTTTAGATATTTTTGTTTCTCTAGTAATTAAAGCACCATGTAACCAGAAATTTTTTTTCTATGCAATTATGCATGTAGATGTTAAAATAATTTTTATCAATGCATTGTCTGTGTACATACATATATATGTATATATCTTGTTGATTGTCCCATGTGGATGGTGGGTGAAAATTCACTTACTGAGTCTATTGGCTTGCCCCTCTCCCTTCCTCCTTACAATTACAATTATAGAACAAGTTATCAATCAGCTACTAGTTCAATAGTCCATAGCTGTTCCAATGGTTAGCTTTACTTTGCAGTAAGGCTTACTTTAGGTTTGTGTTAGATTAGAATGCTCTAGTAGTTATGCAGGCAGGATTTAAATCATGCATTCTAATTTCATATTATCTATTTATTTTCAGAGTTTGTGAGCATCTATACATTTTGAAATGTAGACTGTGATTAAATTTATGTAACGAGCTAGTTATGTACTCCTTGTTTCAATTTTTAAGTATTGAACCAATTGTCATATTATTACTATGATCATGGAAAAAAACATTTCAGTTTTATGAAATCAAATATTATGTTTTGAATAGATAATTTAATGATGAGTTAGATTTAATTATGTTTTAAGAATGAAAATCACACTATTTCAAGCATTCAATAAGTCACATTGCCTAACAGGCTTATGTAGGGATCTAATCCGTCATGTGCCAGTCACGTTCCCAAATAAGCTCCTAACAACAATCATCACATTTTCACTTTTCAAAAGCATCATATAGTCATTTGTTTTCACTGTCATATCATATGTCTTTATACTTCCATCCTTCATCACAGTCAAGGCATGCATTTTTATAGTAGGATAAAATGTGTTACGTTACTTGTTCCTTACAAAGAAAATACCGAAAACTATAATTTTGTATATTTTCTAATAAGAACCAAGTGAAGATAGGCAATTGTGAACATTGTATTTTGTCTGAGTATTTTTTTGTATATCAAAAAAATCAAATCATGACTGAGTTGGGAAATCCCTCATCGATTGAGTTAATTGAACATCACTAGGTTTGGAATTTAACACTCATATGAACAACTAGGTGAAATCAGATCCTCAGCACCTTAATGTTCATTGAATTCTCTCTTTGTTTATTGATTCCGTCCTTTCCTTAGAATTAGTTTAAAGTAGTTTATTTTGATTCACAATTTGGATTCTTGAAATATCGAGTCTGTTAGTTTATATAGAATTTGGATTTGTGAAATGGTACTTGGTTACATAATCCATCTAGGACGATACTCTTTCTCACTCTTTGCGATCTAGTAACTTGATAATGCTGCATTAGGTGTGTACACTCAAAATTGTCTCCAACGATTGGGTTCTTAGCTATAAAATCAAAAGCAAACCAAAGTCAAAGTTCCTTTGACCAATGGGTGGCATCGATAAGTGAAATTAGTCCAAAACCTAGTTCAGCTCCAAAGATTACTATCAGGCTAAGAAATTAGTTTCAAAACTTGCATTGAAATTAGAAAAGATAGATTGTTGATTGAAGAATATATTGTGTACTACAAGGATGATACAACCCTAACTCGATGTAAATGCTATGAAACACCTAAGTTCAAATCCAAAAGATCTAAAAATGAAATGCATAAAGATGTTCCTTAATAAAAGATTGCATTGTTTGCCTTTAATCCCAAGGTTAAAAAGATTGTATGCTTCTATGAATTTGACACCTCATATGAGGTGATATTTTCAGAACATGTGATCACCCTTCTCATGGTGAAGTCTGGCAACACTTTGACTAAACTTATCTTGATTTTGTTGTGAATGCTCAAAATGTTTAGGTTGGGACTTTATGCAAACAGATTTACTCAAAATAATCAGTTTAGTAAACCTTATTCATATTGGCATGTGGTTTTTATACCTTAAGATCTCCCTTCTGAGTATATTCGAGAGTTGCTTTGTTAGGAGATTATCTGGTTCATCATTGTATTGATGTAATTCATGTTTAAAAAAGATGTGTTTGATAATATCATAAACATTGTGATGAACATTGAAAGAATCAAGGACAATAAGAAGGCATGGTTAGATTTGGTAGAGATTGTAGGCAGCCTGAGTTGAATTCATAGGACTTGAGGGATGGCCATGTGTGTAAGTCGAAGGCCAGTTCTAACGTCCGTGCAAAAACAAGCTATGTATAGTTAGGTCCAAGAGTTGACAATGCTCGACAATTATGCTTCAAACTTGGGTAGATGTGTGAATGTTGTACAAGGGAAGTTGAGCCAATATTTTAAAGTAGTATGCTCATCCACTCTCATGGTTGAAGATATCTTAATTATGGAGAAAAACATCTCGATAATTATGTGAAGTTATAGGGAATATTTTTCCTGAATTCTTTGACTCCATAGAATACTTGCTTGTAGACTTGGCATACAAAGCATGGGTGTGTGAGCTGATTCAGTACAGATGGATGTATCCATTTGAAAGGAACACTGGAAGCTTCAAAAGAACTATGAAAAATAGGGCTGAAGTAAACAGATCCATATGTGTGGCATATATTTCCAAGAGACGTCTTTCTTTTGCTCCTATTACTTTGAGTCACATGTTTAATCTAGAAAAGCAAGGGCTAGTTAGAATGACAACGGGGGATGAAAACTCAATTCCGCCTATAATGTTTGTATTCAATTAGCTTGGTCATGCTTCTAGGAAACCTATAGATGATGGCTATCAGACAGAGAAAAGCATGATACATATTTTCATATCTTGATAAATTGCGAAGTAAGTGTAGTCATTCAAAATGTGAGTGACATGAATGTATCTATTTCAATTATTAATATACTTTTATAAATCAAATCTTATTTTACATTCAATATTTACAAGCATTTTGAACAAGTTAATGGTTAACATACCCTTGAACAATTTCCAACATGGTTTAAATCCTATGTATGTGACCAAGCTAACTAGTAATAATTCAATCAAAAATTATTCTCTTGTTTTAGTTGTCAACTTGTATGTTGATGTTTAAATTTCAATCCTTCATAGGTGCTTGATGTTCAGAATAATATACCATGTCTACATATACAAAGTTTTAGGTTAGGGTCCGACTAACAAAGCAATTAGGTGGCCCATATATTATGTGAACATATATAAGTTTTCATACGTTTGAATGGGAAAAAGGGAGAAAAACAAAAATACTAGGTTTATGTCAGAGGTAATGCAGTCAAAGGGGTAGGTGATCGGCATGGAGTGCTTAAAGAAATACTTAAGGTTGAGTTTGTAGGCGACAAACCTAAAAAAATGGTAGTGGCGTTCAATTATGATTGGCACTACCCAAGGTCTACAAAAGGAACATGTGTACACACCAAATATAAAATTATTTAATTAAACCATACCTAGAGATATGGAACATATGATCATTTCTTTATTGTCCAAAACACAACACATGTTTATTATGCACTATACCCGAAAAGTGCAAGTCCAATTGGAAGGTAGTTATCAAAACCAAACCTAAAGGTTGAGTTGAGGATAAGGGACTACCTAACGATGCTTATCATGTGAATGATCCAACCCCTTCTTGAATAGTTGTCAATACAGAAACATTAACTAGCCTAGGTTGTGATTCAAGCAAGGTTGACATAGTTTAGACTTCTAGTGATCAATTAATGAAAACAAACAATGAAGTGGATGGTAGCATAGAGGATGAAGAATATGAATTTGAAAATGATGATAAGATCAAAAGTAAGGAAGATAGCCCTCAATTTTCATATTAAATATGATGTGTTTTATCTCATGCTTAATGTATTGCTTGTATTTTAATTTGTCATATTTTAAATTGCACCTTAAATCGTATTGATTTTTCATGCATTTTCATTTTTCTTTAGCCATGGCATTTAGAAGGAGATGTAGAAGTAAGGAGAAGTCAGACCTCCATCATTGCAGCTCACACCTCCACCTCCACCTCCACCTCCAAGCCACCCATACGTGCCCATCAGGAGTCTACCATGATTCCAACTTTTGGACACATGACTGATAAGCAAGGCTCAATAAATCCTGATCCTGTGCCTATTCCTATGCCAAACTCACAAGGAAGGAGCCGAGAATAGAGCAATTACTGGCTCCTCGATTGTACAGTTAGAAAGGTCTATGTTTGAGCCCCAATGGAAGCTCATACGTGATGGGAAGAACTAGTAAGTAATTTAACTTTTTAATTCAACAATTCCATTATAATAATTTGAACAATTTCTTCATATATATTAACATTGCTTTGTACTTTCTATTATTCAACTAGCACCTAGTCTTAATAGGTCTCCCCAAGGTGACAGAGACTATCCAGAAGATGTAAAGTCGACCAATTGAGAGCTTCGAGAAGCTAACGAAGTAAGGGAAGGAACATATATCAGGAAGAGAAGGTAAAATATAATAATTTATTATAAAATTTTGTGATTTACTCTAGTAATTGATTATAATTACCCTAACTGCTTTATATTTTCAACTGCTGACCAATTTCATCATCGACCCTTGGGGCAAGGATTACATGTTGAAGGGCTTCAAGTCCCGAGCAACCAAGTGGTTGTAGGACATGTATCTTGACATCCTAAAGCATTAGGATAAGAATCCCAGGTCGCTAATTGAGGTCAACCTGGTGTTTTCACAGTGATCCTAAGGTGGCGAGCTCTTCAGAGGTAAGTCCATAAAGGCCAAGGTGAGTGGTCCAGCCACTATTGTGGTTCTAGGCTTCTAGCACCACTGGTCTACTGTCACAATATCAATCATTTATAAATTCATTTTGTAAAATTTATCTTTTATCTGCCAATAATTTATTTCAATTGCAGGTTAAGCTCCAGAAGAGGCCACCTACACCGAGTGAGCTCTTCAGAGTGACTTACCCATGAAAAGGAAAAGAATGTATGGGTCGATGCTTACTTTGAGTAAACTTGGGTAAGTTCTAAAGGCTAAATATTTGTATATGTTGTTTGTATGTATTTGATTTATTGTTTCATTTATGTAGCATAATTCTAATTAAGCTCATTTTATTTTAGAACAAGTACACACAACCTCTTGAGGAGGCCAGGACTTAGCAACTAATCTAGTAGAGGGTTGAGAGCTATGAGCCTGTCGACTGCCCACCAATTGATAAGAACCAATTTTGGGTACAAGTAATCAGCAATCCTAACAAGAACTATATTTACAGCATGAGGACCTTTCATGCAAATGATTTGTCCCCTAACTCTATTATTGGGGCATCTCTCGACAATGATGAGGTACGTGAGCGATTTCACTTGCTCAATGTGGAACTTTAGCCTCAGGTGGAGGAGCATTAACGCCAGATGCGGGAGGTAGCAAAGTGGTAGACTTACCTGGAGAATAGGATAAAGACTGTAAAGGAAGAGCGCAAGGAAATGGAGATAATGTCCTTTGGAAGACGATGCTAAGGTGTTCAAAACTTATTAAAACGAAATTAAAACCAAAAATCAATCCAAGAAGACCAGAAACTGCTCAAAACTGAAATAAATCAGTTTGAATTGGTTCTTAATTTTTGAAAATCATACCAAATCAATCGATTTTCAGTTCTTATTTTCAAAATCGACCCAAACCAATCTAAAAACTTATTATGTTAATAATTATATATATTAATTAGATGTACTGCATATCAAAATTTCCTATCCATATCTAAATGTGTCTCATATTTTAACTCAACATTGTGGATTTTCAATTATACATAAATTCTTTTTATTTAATTAACATGATTTTTATTCAAATCTTTTATAATTTGTTTAACTTATTAGTTAATAGTATTACATGTTAGTATAACTTTTGAAAATTAGCTTAGATTTTATAATTATATAGTTTTATAATAACAATTAGTCTATTTTAATGTGTTTATAGTTATTTTTTTTATATTCGTAAAAATTGTAGTAAAAATTGAAAACCGATCGAATCCAAACTGATTAAATTAGTTTGAACCGAACTGAACCAAACCGAAATGAAACTTATTAGTTGGATCGATTAGTTTTGACCTCAAAACTGAACCAAACTGAATAGCGAACAACCTAAACAATGCAGGCAAGCCACTCTGCACCATCATAGTCAAACTCCAATGCCCCTTCCTTTGATGATGATGATGCTGTTGATTTCTCCTAATGATGCCACCGTTGTTTTATATTTCTAAAATTTTTGTAGACTCGTTATATTAGTGGCACACTTTCTATGACCTTTGTACTTATTTTTTATTTTTGAAATTTTATTTGTAATGTTTAAAATATTTGTTTTATGATTTCTTTGTTAATATCTATTTCTAATTTGTGTTATTATGAAATTTATTAATATATCAATAATTAATTAAAACCTTGAAATAATTAATTTTTAATAGATTTGATAATTAAATAAAATAACTTCATTAGTTGGTATGGTCATAAACTAATAACACCTAAAAAATAAAAAATAATACACACCTATTACTAGCAGATGTTCCCTCAATAATAGTTAACAACAGTTTTGTGTTTTGTTTTAAATTTTAGTCGGTTAATTACCGGCTGAAATTTCACCGGAAAATGTGTTAAATAAATAAAAAGCTCGATCACATTATTGGTGAATTTTCTCCTAGTAAAATTATTTTATTTTTAATTAATTACTTTTGCTTCGGGTTATTGGATGAATTATTCGTTGCTAAAATAAAATATACTTGCTAGTAATTTTGTTATGGTGAATTCTAAACAAATTTTTTTAATTATTTATCGAGGGGAATTGACATAAAATCCGTCAAAATTCCCTCGATAAGTCACTAGCAGAATTTTTTTCTTTTTTCAACAGTGATAGTTATTGGGAACATTAATACCGTGAAGTCATTTTCCTTGATAATTTTGTTATTAATTATTTTTTCTGTCTATAAATTTGTCAGTAACAGCCTTATTTTTTATAGTAATTTTCATCGAAATTTTTACCTCTAATCAAACATCCTATTAGGATGTATTTGATTGAGATATGAAATGGGAGAAAGAAATTTTATAAATGAGCTTCATGTTAAAATTGATGGATGGATCAAACACTCATTAAATTTTTCTTCTCATATCTACTTATCATTTATCAACCAAATATACCCTTTGCAGATGGAAAATAGAATATGTCGTTTTCTCACATCAACAAAAAGAAAGCACGCGTCGTTTTCTGTTCTTCACTGTTTCGAGTTTCGGGTGCTGTTCCGTCTCACAACTGTAACTGTTGATGGCATTGGCAATATGGCGTCAAATTTTGCTTTGGAAGAGTCTTTTTCAACATGTCTAAATACACTACTTGCTGTACCCTCCGAAATTGTACTACTTTCCACTTCTTCCTTTTAACCAAAAATGAATGAATGGGAAGAAATATAGAGAAAATTATAGAGTGGCTCATATTTTACCTCACCTTTCTGTTGGAAGAGGCATTAATTATAACGATGAAATCTGAGGGAAATCATATCCCCGTTTACCTCTGCATAGAAGTGGCTTTTAATTTTGGGTTTTTTTAATCAATTAAGCCAATGGTTATTAAATTAATATAGAGAAGTGATTTTTGGACATATAAATTATGGGATATCATGTTGACATAAATTATAATCTACTATTGAATAGAGGTATAGACCTTATTTAGCCTGGGTCTCATAACCTATTTAATAGTAGATGATAGTGTATCGATATGATATCCCATAATTTATATATCCAAATAATATTATTCATTAATAAGGTGAGTTTATAAATTTTGGAGTGAGACGCATGCATTAAAAGTTAAAAAACTTCTCTTTTCTACGTAATATTTTTTCTGTTTTGAATCTTTAATCAATACCCTTTGGGCATCCATTAGAAAAACCCTTTAATTTTTCACCAAAGAGGTTTACCAAAACCGTAGGCAATGAAATAGAATGTGCAAGAGAGACATGAGACTTATCTACAATTCTTCTCACTCTCACCAATCTTTGTTCGCTTGCTCCAATTGCACATCTGCTTGTCCTCTCTTCTCGCTTTTCTCTAACATAGTAAGCAACTAAACATTCCATGCATATTTTATTGAGAAATATTTTTTTAACCTTCTTTGTCTTGGATCTCGTGTTAAGACACAATTTATTCCTTTTGAATTTTAGTGATTCCTATTTAAAGAGAAAACTTTTGTCTTTTTATCCTTGTATGTGAGTGAGTATTAATAGACATTCCATTTTGGGTGTGCAAATAACTCTACTCATCATATTTTACATAAAAAGAAAAAATATATAAGTTTGACTTTTATGCATTTTCATCCAATTAAATCCCTTATTTTATATTATTATTTAAATAATAAAAGTGAAAATCAACTCCATATTTATTAATGTGACATTATTATTTAAATAGTAAAAGTGAAACTTTTGACATTATTATTCAAAAGTTAAATCCCTTGTTATATATTATCATTCAAATAGTGGAAGTAAAAGCTAACTCCATATTTATTGACGTGATATTAGTAAAACTTTTATTAAAACATTAGTAAAACTTTTATTATATACAGTAGTATATTAAAATTAAATCTAAAATATATACACTTTATATTCTCTTCTTCAATGATAACATAGCCACCACGGCTTTTAGATTAACTACCTAACATTAATTTAATTTCAATAAAAAACAAATTAAATTAAATGTGTCATAAATCTATCGTCTAACCCACGGATAAGATTTGCTCTAATGTCTACAAAACATTCTTCAAGCTTGTCCTCCAAATTCCCTCTCTACCAATAATAATTTCATCACCAAAATCAACACTCCCCCAATAAAATTAAATGGGTGATGTTCTAAGCCCCTTCACAGTGTCAGCTCCTCCCCCACCTTCTTCCTCAACAAGCAAGAACAGCATGCCCATGTTGTACTATGGCCTAGTGGTGGTGGGAACTGCGGCCATAGTTCTGGCTATATACAACCTCATCATCATCAAACGTTGCAACAGGCGCCGAACACAAGAGACACGGTCTCAGCCTCCTGCAATAAGGCCAAATAATAGGTTGGTTGAAGTAGTGGTCACAAGTGAAGGCAGAAGCTTTGGCAATTCACAAAGGAATTACTTGCTCTCAAGCTTCAAGTACAAGAAAGAAGTGGTAGCACCGAAAGAGGGGTCAGAGGGAGATCAAGAGCAACAACAAGAAGACGGTGGTGATGATGATAATGATAGTGAGTGTCCTGTTTGCTTGTCAGTGTATGAAGAAGGAGAGGAAGTGAGGAAGCTACCAAGGTGCAAGCACTCCTTCCATGCCCTTTGTATAGACATGTGGCTTTACTCTCACTCTGATTGCCCAGTTTGTAGAACACCCGTCGGCCCCTTTTGTCACCCTTTTCCGGCAGAGAATCCTCGTTGATGGATGTTATGTATGGAATATAATTTCCGGTGGAATCTCTGCTTCGGTTCGGAAAAATGTGTGGGGGCCATGTTGCTCTATGGGACGGGACATTGACAAGTGAACGACAACTTGAACACCACCACATTTGGTTCTTTACTCCTTTGGACTAACTTATAGGTTAAGTTGGATAGGAAATTTTTAGATATATTGTTGAATCTTGTAAACATTTTGTTTAATATTATACGAGTGACATACCTTTTAATGGATAAGTTCATTTTGAACACTATTTCTATATATTCACGGATTTAATTTTGATTCATTAACATGTGTTATAATGTCACATAGGTAAGTATAGTTGATTGCCAATTTGCATGTAGAAGGTCTCATAACTAGAGACAATATTTATGCCTGTGAGGTTTATGTCTTGAGGAAATTAATCACTGCTTGAGACATTTAATATGCCTAGTTCATTAAAAAAAATAGGCACAGTTAATTTTTATGTCAATTTTTATATTATTAGTATATAAAAAATTAAATTAATATTTGTTGATATTAAATATATTTTGCTAACTAAAACCTTGTACTTAGTTATGAATTTCCATTGACGACTAGGATAAAGTTGAAGATTCAGCCTTTTCTTTTTCCATGGGGTGGAGGGGGCGTGGAGAGCGTTGGTCTTACAGCTCCATTATACATTGGCCGGATGCAGACCATCCATTTCGGTCCACATGTGTCCACATCTTTCAACTTTCGTTGTCTTGTTTCATTGATTATTATCGTTGTTATGGTGTTGGCCATTGATTGAGGTATTATTAATAACACTGTTTTGCCATGTAGCTGTGATGGAAATGCGTTTACACCGCACGTTTGGCCCTTGAGGACGAGGGAGTCCAATTGCGGTGAAACCACCGATGGGAGAGAGGTCTTAAATGCGAGAAATAATAAGATGATAGTAGGGGAGAGCGTGCGTTCTTCAACTATAAAGTGACTTTTAGAAATAAAAGTGGAATTTTGTTAACAAGTGCTTTAAGAATATTGATTCAAAGAATAAAAAATTATATTCTTTCAATATATTAAAATGAAAAATTAAAACAAGATTACTTTTATCAAAATTTTCTATTTTCAAGTTTTTTAATCAATGCAACAAATTTCATGAGGTATGTTTGTGAGTTTAGGTTTTTGTGGGAAAGGAAGAAAGGAAGAGGACTTTTAATATAATTTTACACTATAAATTCACCTATCCTCTCTCTTTCACTTCAAGATCCAAATTTACAAATATACCCTAAATAATCAGTTTGACAAATTCCATAAAAGTCTTGAAATATTAAAGCAAAATCTTACAGCTCCCAAAAATTTTTCCTCGAACGTGACGAGAATGTTGGCAAGGGAACGTACATGTTGGGTATTGTAGTTTGAGGACCGGGCAGAAGTCAATTGGATGCCATTATTTTCATACAAAAAAATTTTATATGTTTTTAGTATATTTGAGTAAATTTTTTTAAAAAAAGATAAAATCATTAGAAAAAGTTTTAAAAAATATTTTTTAAGAAATTAGAATTCTTATCTTTTGAAAAAATATCATTTTTATAATATAAAAATATATTTAATAATAAATGAAGATCTTTTAATATTACATTCAAATATAAATTGATATTACATAGAAACAAAAATAATAATTTTTACTTATTCAAAAAATCAGTATCCAAACTAGCCTCTGTGCTGGATTTATTAATGCTCTATAGAGGGGTGCTGTGTAACCAAAAAAAAAATAAAGGTGGTATGGTTTATGCAAAGTTATGCTTTTAAAAACAATTTATGGAGTGCTTCTCAAAGCTAGTTTTTACTCTAATTAATGATAATAAATTTAAAAATTATTATATTTTATGTTTATATCCATATTATTTTAAATTTTTTAAACATATTTGCCAATCATTAATATTGTGAGTTTTGTTTATTGAGAGTAATTTTTATATTATTTTATCAAATAAACTACTATTTTTTTTAGGAACAGCTTTTTTAGAGTCTAACGACCCTAACAACTCTAAAAAGCTCCAACAATGCCAAATCAAGTAATAATTGTTCCCTTTTTCTCTTTTATGCTATAATTTGCAAGGAAAAGATAGTTACTTATCATTTTCTAGTAATAGGTTTCCTGGTTTATACACCATTTACTTTGAATTTCAGAAATTAGAACTAAATAAGATCTGTAAGGCTATATATAGTATAATGTTTAATTTAACTTTTTAATCAAATATTAGATTTAACTTTCTGAATTTAATTATAATCTTAGCAAAAAGTTGTAAGAAATAAATTTTGCTTAAACTATAATATAAGACTTTTCAGCATTCAATCAAAGATATTAGTTGTATAACATGAATCATGCCAATTTTAACTTAAATTGTGTTTGAATGTTTTTTTATTAACAAAACGGATTAGGACTAATAGGAAGAGATTGGGGATAGGTAGGGAACAAAATTATCACTTTACCACCAAGAGGACTTACTACTTTACCATCAAATCGTCTCACTCTTTTGGTATGCATGTAAAAAGTTCTCAACTTTATTATGCACTTGAAACACAGATCATTTTGTTAGTAAAGGCATGTGTTTAGTCTGGTTATAATATCTTGGAGTCAGTTATTTTTGTATCAGGTGTCTGTCTTCTCCTCTGCTTTAGGAGCTGTTTTTAAAAGTTAGTATGGCCCATACAGTGGCAGCAAGCACCATTTTTTACTATAGTGGCTGTAAATTGGTGTCCCTTTACATTCTTGATGCCAATATCAAAGGGGATGGGAAGCTTACAAGTTAGTTACATAGGTGCTGCCTAGTTTTGTTGGTTTGTGTGCTTGCTGTGTTTGGCCTTTGTTGCCTTATCTTTATATTTTCTTACTCTATTCTTTTTCCTGCAAGGATGTCAAGTGCTTAATAATTATCAAAAAATATATTGACATTTGGCCTATTTGAAATTTTTAAAGTTGCACGCTTTATAAATAGGTTTTAGTCAATTCTAGACTTATGAATAGACCCAGATAAGGCTTAAAGAACCTCCTATAACAGGCCACATGTAACATCCCATGCTGCTTTATGGATTGACGACTATCTCCACAAACCAACACGAGTCTTTTCAGCAGACTTTGTCTTCACTGACACGCTTCCTGGGAAAATTTTCCAATATTAACTATAAAGTTCTTTAGTGATAGGTTACCAAAAAGAAGATACATCTTGTTGGTATAGGTAGTACAAATCAATTCATATAAGCCCTTTTTAACTTTTAACTGTATAGCCCCATACCTATACCGTCTCAAGATCCCTCTTATTCTGATGTGTAATCGGTTTATTCATGTACCCCTCCGCTTGAAAGTCTGTCAGGAGCCGCTACTTGTTCGTGCCTTCTTTTGCATCGGCGTTCACTCCCCGACTTCGTCCCCAAGCGTTACATACTCACTAGCTTCCGCTTGGTTTGTCCCCAAACCACACCGTATTGGGAGAGGTGTAGGCTCTGATACCATTTGTAACATCCCTTGCTGCTTTATGGATTAACGACTCTCCCCACAAACCAACATGGGTCTTTTCAGCGTGCTTTGTCCTCACTCACACACTTTCTGGGAAAACTTCCCAAGAGGTCACCCATCCCAAAATTACTCTAAGTTCAAGCACGCTTAACTGTGGAGTTCTTTAGTGATGGGCTACTGAAAAAAAGATGCATCTTGTTGGTATAGGTAGTACAAATCAATTCATATAAGCCCTCCTTAACTATATAGTCTCATACTTATATAGTCTCAGGATCCTTCTCATTCGGATGTGTAATCGGTTCATTCATGTACCCCTTCGCTTGGAAGTCTGCCAGAAGCCGCTCCTTGTCCGTGCTTTCTTTTGCACCAGCGATCACTCTGCGACTTCATCCCCGAGTGTTACACCACAGGTCAAGTTCAAGTTGAATGGTTATAAATTATAATATAGACTTGGCCAATTATGAGGAAAACTTGGTTTGACCTAGCCCTATGATATGTGGGTTATGGCATAACAAGACAAATTGACTACTAAGATCATTTATTTTATTTATATTTTTTTATGGATCTATCTTAATCAATTTCCTGAAGGCATTAGTTAAGGAATCAAGAATAGAAAATTTTGCATTGGAAATATAAGCATTTAAGTTTTTAATGCACAGGATCTACTCAAAACTTTTAAAACTTGCTTAAATTTTCTATGTTCCTTAGTCATTGCTCTTAAAGCACTGATTAACAACTTTTTTTTTAATTAATTGGTAGGTTAAGTGAATTAACTCTCAAATTGACTCGCCTTTTTTTTAAAATTCATATAAATAGTTTTAGGCTTTTTTATACAAGAAAACTTAAAACTATTTGAGTTAATGACACTGTAAAACTATTTATATTAATAGTATATTAAAATTATTCTTTTAAAAAATGTTAAAATACTAATGCACTATTTAAAAGATAATAAAAAGAATTCATTTGTTAGTTGGAAGTTTGGCAATCCCTTGGATTAAGTAAAGAATCAAATTAACTAATAGAAGTACGACCTGAAGTGTTCAAAATTTATAGTTGTATATTTTTATTTCTTGGTTAGAATCAATAAAGACAGACATTTGATGCATGCTTTATCTTGATAAATTTACAAGTTTAAAATTAATGTGATTTTATTATATTTATCAATATACTTTTAATCAAATTTTACTTTTTAAACAATTAAGTGATAAGTGTTAGAATGTACCATAAAAGTGATAAGTGTTAAGAGGAATTTTACTAATTTCATTCGAGATAGCTAAAGTCAAGTCAATCGAGTTAGTTGAATCATAGTTAGGCTTTCATACCATTTTTCGTATCCAAACATTCTCGGATTTGTATAATTATACCACTTTATTTTTATATAGTTTCACTAATTTTACTTTAACATATAGTCACTGCTTAATTAAAAGTTTCACTAACTTTATTGTAATTTGTAGGGAGAACTATCATTTTAAAGACCTCCAAAAAATTATGTCATTGACAAAATAGTTCTAAAAAGAAATTGTATTTACCCATAACCTTTAAAAGATCTAGCTAGTTTGATAAATTTATCCAAAGGTCAACTAACCTAACTTGTATTATAGAATCATTACTTTAGCTCCAAAAGATCATATATTTAATAAAATAGTTTATTTTATATCAAGTTGATATTATAAAATGACTATTTTAGCCCTCAAAAGATTATACTTTTGACAAAATAATTATTTTTATTAAAAAAATTAGAGATCAATTAATGTTTGAGTAAATTTGATAAATAAGATGGATTTGCATTAGAGATTAATTAATGTTTGAGTAAATTTGATAAATAAGATGGATTTGTAATTGTTTTTTTTTTTTTGTCATGGGGGTAAGGGGGCGACCATGTGGGGGCAAGAGAGGGACAACCACATGGAATGTCGGACTCCACTATTATAAGACCCCAGCAAAGCCCTGTGTGATACACTTTGTATAGAGGCAGAGGCATCACCTGTGCTGGCCCCTACTGCCCAAGAATTGCTTTTTGGTAGAATCACTTTAGAAACAGTTTATGTACGCATAGCCTACCTTGCAATCCACTGCCCATTTATAGGTTTGGGGTACTGTGAGCCATGTCGGCAAAGCCCACAAATATATTACGAATTTTAGTTTTAATTTTATAAAATTTTTAATTTGATTTTGATTTAAAGTTTTTATTTTAGTCTCTGTTCATTAACTTAATTGTTAAGTAATAACATTTATAATAATTAAATATATTATTCGATTGTTTATAAAGATTAAAAAATTAATTTCATTAATACTAACTATATATGCTTAAATGTTTATAAGGATCAAAATTTAAAATAACAAGATCAAAACACAAAACCGAACACAACAAGTTTTTGAGAGACTCAAGTGTATACAATTGTATACAATCTAATCTGATTTTATGTTTAAATCTAAATTAAAAATATTATAAAATCAAAACAAATTTACTGCAAAATGGGACGCGACAAATGACTTTATCAAGTTATATTATGCAAAATTCCAAGTCTTATAAGCAAAATAATAATAGAATAAAAGCCAAATGAGTAACCACAGGTATAATATAATTGGTAATTAGCTGAGCTACTTAAACATCTACTTATGGATTCAATTCTTTAAGGGAACTTTCGCGTCAAATAAATTAGTCATTGTTATTGATATTAAATACCATGGAAAATCAAAACATAGAAAAAAGCAAAAATGATCCGAACAACTAGCACTTTATAACTTCTAGTTCATTAAGACAACCTAACATCAAGCCAACTCTGATGACTTACAAACCGAGAGGCTTATGAACTATACATGTTCTTTTAAGTTGATCGACATATACGCTGAGGATTCCTTTTACTTGCTTCAGTTGTCACCGCTCCGTGAATGCCGATAAGTGTTATTGATGTCCATTCAATACTCTAAATAAGTTGTGTAAACAATCTATTTAGACCTTAGATTTTACAATCGACACTAATTTAGTCCTGAAAATTTGCATCATTTGAATCCTAAAATTTTGAAATTTGACAGCAAGTCAGTCTTATGGTTAAATCCCACTAACGCCGTTAGCTGGCTCCTAGTTTAAGATTACAATCGACACTATAAGTTGTGTTTTTTTCAGTAAATAATTCATGTAATTCCTCGAGAAAACTTTACAAAATTATTTAGTCCCTTAAAAATTGAAATTAAACTTGTAGGCCCTTAAAATTTTAATAATAGGACACATTAGTTCGTCTATATGTAAAACACTAATAGAATTGCACATTGAGCTGCTAATATGATATTAAATAATGTATATGTCATTCAAAATGGAATAGAGTTTAAAATGATTCATTTTGGTGGTTAAAATTTACTAAATGAATCATTTGAATCTTTGTTATAAGTCATAAAATAATTTATTTTGTACATTTTAAACACTAAAATGAATGTAATATATTCCAAAATAGCTTTATTTAGCTTATCTCAAACATTTTAATAGCACATCATCATTATACCGTGTCACATGTATAAGTCCGCTAATGAAAAACTAATAGACGGACTAATGTCTTAATTATTTTTAATCTTTAAGACTACAAGATTAATTTTTTTTCTTAAAAGACGAAATAATTTAACGCAAAAATATTGAAGAATCAAATAAGGTATTCACTGTGTTTTTTTTTCTTTTTCCTTTTTTGGTTCAACACATGCCTGCTAACGTAGCAAATAATAGCTAACATAATCCGAAAGTGATTACAGCGATTGTTTGAATAAAAGGCTTGCTTTTGAGAAAATATAATGGTCTTTGGCTATGATTGGGTTTCAAAAGATCAAAGGAGTGGCAAGGAATGGAAGGGATGTTTTTTTAAGAGTAAATTGGACTCACCTTGCTTGAAGTTTGTGGAAATGCAATATAACTCATATCTCCTCTAGTTGTCCATCTTATATTCACACCTCTTTTGCTTATCAAATTTTAAGTATTTATATTACAGTTACATTTCTTATTCAGAAAATATCATTAATAAACTTAACAGAATGACAATTTTGTGATATTAACTATTCCTAATTAATAAAATTATAAAAGTACTTTTAAACTTAACAGAGTGGGTAAAGGTATTTTTATAATTTTATTAATTAAAAATAATTAATATCACAAAAATATCATTTTGTTAAGTTTACTAATGATATTCTATAAATGAGGAGTATAACTGTAATATAAATACTTAAAATTTAACAAGCAGAGTGGATGTGAGTGTAAGGTGGACAATTAGAGGGGGTGTGAATTGTATTTCCACAAATCTCAAGGAAGGCGAATGTAATTTACCCTTTCTTTAAACATGTGTTTGGGTGTTGTCTATAGGAGGGAAGGGAAGGGAAGGGTCATCATGGGAAATCTGTGTCCTTCCAAATGAACAGACTAAGAAGAGACAACTGTGTTATGACTTCTGTTTATATGATTTTAACCATAGTTTTTAGAATTGGATTGCTGATTAATTTGATCAAGACACTGGATCACTGGTTCAATCGGTGAGTCACGGGTTAAACCGGTTGAACCAAATATAATTAAATTAATATATAAAAATATAATTTAACGTAACAAAATATATGTTATACATTATAAAAAAAATGAAACATAATATTAAAAGTTGGCTAGTTTAGTGGTAGAAAATGACACCCTCCTTTCCCTTCCAATGGGAAAGGAATTTGAATCCCACATTTGATGTTTTTGAGGAAATTCTAAATTTCCTTGGAGCCATTGAGGTTGACCTGCGATTCACCCGGTTTGCACCAGTTCAGTTGCAGCTGCAGAACTGATCCAATGGTAAAATTGGACCGACTAGGTAGCCGATTCACCAGTTTTTCAATCGAACTAGCTGGTCTGATCCGATTTTTAATACTATGGTTTTAAACCTTTATATTTCATACTCAATAGAAATTATATCCACAATATCAAAGGACAAAAATACAAAATAAAATTTATATTTCTTTCCATTCCACTCACTTATATTATAAACTCACAAGCAAAGGCGTGACTCCTCTATTCCACTCTGCTTCTCATTTTTCTTCTTTATTCCATTAATGACTATTTTCTTATATCATTTATAAAACTCCCAAACATACTCTTAAGGAACTAGAAATAATATCAACATCCCGCATGGCCAACAAACATTATTGTCTAATAATATATTTTCAAACTTTAAGAATCTAAACATCAATAAAAGAGAAAATCTCAAGAATTAAATAAAAAAATTATTAATATTTTAAATGAAAAATCTTATGGGCTTGATTTCAGAAAATATTTTTTATTTTTTATTTTAATTTATTTTATGCTTTTTGGATTTTATATAAGAAATAGTAAAAATTAAAAATATAAAATTTGATTTTATAGTTTTATTGTTTTCTTTTCAAAATCTTAAAAAACAGGAAATTAACTAAAAATATAAAATAAAAATTGAAAATCATTTTCTAAAATTAAATGGATCCGACGAATTTAATGATGCAATAATTGATTGCCTCTGAGATATTAATTTCAAAGACTAAAAGCAAGGTATAAACTGTCAGTATTATGTTTAAAATATAAATATATACCCATTAGTCATATTGTTCTGCTATGTTTCCTATCATCTTTCAAGAAATTATTCTTTTTCATTGTAATTTAAATTTCTCACTTTCAGCCCAGACTAGTCCTCATACTGCACAAAACCAAGACAAAATACAAGAGCAAAAGGGAAAAACAAAAAAACGAAAAACAATTTTGCTCGCGGGAACTGCATGGACATTTCCCTAACTGGGGCAAGGCAAAAAAATGTATTGTATATTTGGACGCACGTTTGGAGGAGAGATAAGTGGGGTTGTAGTCTCGGAATTGATTTTGTTGTGATTATGTTTGGACTTAACATTTCAAAATCGATTTTGCTTCCAAACCCCAGTTTACCTTGAAGCAACATCAACTTGCTTTCACGTTGAAAAAATCTCAGTTGCTACAGTGCAACTTTTTTTCATTCCCTTTCTATCCTTTATTTAAATATACTTAAAAAATTGAAAAGAACAAAAATTCTAGCAATGACTTAAAAATTATATCCTTTTTAATAATTATACATTCAAAGGTGAGTTTAATTGATATTACCCAAACAACATTCATTTTCCCAAAATTACTCTTTAATAAAACTACTAAAACATAAATCACTCAAATTTAAAATCAATTGTAACTAAAATCAATTCTAGACATGGAAAACCAAACACACTATAATCATGCCAACAAGAAATAACGTCATAGCTGCACTCACTTGAAACATACAGATTCTGTTAATATAAGCATACACTCAAGCTGACCTCACTTCACTCTTATAAGTCCATTATAAAGCCATGTTGACAGCTTATACCGTACTTGATGCAAAAAGAAAATCAATGCATGTCAATTCATATCTACATTTATTTATTTTTTTTTTTTTGTGAAGGCAGATATATATATATACACACACACACAAACACACTCACGCTATGTGAATGATTCAAATGACCCAACCTTTTAACATATCAAAACCGAAAAAGGAATTTCTTTAAAATAAATTCGATTTTTTATAATCATAAATTCATCACACCGTGGCACAAACTTATCAATTATTCTACATGGTACATATAAGCTCCACTTTTCACAGTAAAACTGGAGTGAGGAGTCCCTATATCAGAGTGAAGATTACATTTTTCTTAAATTGTCTAACCTTGCCTGTAAATCACTATCTATCCCACCATCATCATTCGTTGTAGTTTCAACTTGAGGTACTTTAGTCTTTGCAGCTGGGGCAGCAACAGCTGATGATGGTGCATTCACAAGCTGCTCATCAAAACAAAACTCGTTATGCTAAGTTTGTGAGTGACTCGGTCATTTAGTTTCAGCTGAAAAATATGTTGAATGAGAAAAAAAAAATTAATTTAACATACCTCTTGGTTTATGTCAATTCCAATCTCATCTAGAACCTGGTTCACTAGATCTTCTGTTTCTTCTTCTTCTTCATCCCCTTCCAAAGCATCATCTATTGCATCTCCCATTACTTCAGTTGTCAATTCCATCTTCTCATTCTGTCTCTCGAATTCCATCATGATTTTCTGCAATGATGGCAAGTTCATCTGCCTATTCATCTGCCCCATGGCCTTTGTGACCCCTTTCATTGCCTCACCCATTGCTTGAGTTGATTTCAATGTCTGAGAAATTGTGTTACAAAAGAACTAGCTTTTAGCACTCAAATAAAGAAGGGTCATAAATTCTGATCAAAATTTTGTGGAGTGTTAGCTCAGTTAATCATATTCCAAGAAATGCAAAATGCCATGAGCCTTAAGAAAGAGCTGTTATCCTATAACAACCATAATGTGTGTATGAAGTACAAAACAATATATACAATTACCACAAAAACTTACCTGGATCCTGAGTGATACACCTTGGAGCTGTGATTTTAGCTTATAAAACTTTTCAATCTGATGCCTTGTTCTGACAAGATCTTTTGCCATAACTCTAACAGCACCCTGGAAAACATTACATGAAATACAAAAATGGCATTGGTGAAATATATACCACCCACCTTAATGGCTAAAGTCTAAATCAAGAGTCAACCATAAACAACAGAAAAACTTATATTGACCAAATCAAGATTAGCATAAACATCGTCAAAAATATTGAAAACAAACCACATCATCGTTTCCAACCCAGTTCCACTATCTTACAAGAACTACATTAGTTAAAATTTTGCTTTTTATATCATTCTACCTTTCAATACAAAGGATACAAGTGGAGTTCCAATTTAAAAAAAGAAAAATGTCAGTCCTATTAATTTATCTCATGACTTCTTCAAATAATTGAAAACTAAACTACACAATTTTATTTAATCTTGCAGCGGTTGAGATGAGATCATTCACCTACATAGTTTATAATAACAGAATCTAATATCTTCCCTAAATCATGGCATGCTGCAGATAACATGATAGACCAATACTATTAGAAATGAGAGAGGAATTTAAGTGCCAAACACATGGATGACACCCAAAATTTAAGAAAGAAGGATTAAAATACTGCAGAAATTTAAAATTAAATGCTTCTAATCCATGCTCTAAATGTAATTCAGGTATATTGCTTTCTTTCTATGCAAATAGTAGACCTCAGAATCTCATTGGTTCTACAACAGTAATTAACATATCCATTAGGAAAATGTGCAGAGGATTATTTCAAGCCAACAATAGCACTAGGGAAGTAGTCATTTGTTGCAAAATCAACAACAACAAAAGCTTTATGTTAGAGCACAAAATTTATTAGTCATGTGTCTTGACCCATCAGCTTAAGTTTTTGGGAGATATAATTTCATGATATGATATCAGAGCTTTCATGATCAAGTCATCAGGGGTTTGAACCCCTCATTCTGATAAAATTGTTACCATTTCAAGTCTAAAAGAGGCATTTGCATAAGGGGGTGAGTGAGTATAAAACCATTCATGTTCCTCTACCATCAGTTTAAACTTTTGAAAGAGATGGTTTCGTGACACTTCATCCCCAAAATTAACGTGAATCAATACATATCTTTGTTTATTAACAATTTCCTCAACCACAAATATGGACAGCAACATACAGAGCAATTAGTCACAAATGCCAACCCCATTTCTCTACTAGAAGGGGCAGAGGTGGAGTTTTATAAATCTGCAACGAAAAGAAAAAGAGACAAATTAGTACAACAAAATACACAGTCACCATACCATCTGGCCTTGTTTGGCACTTTTCTTTATCTCTGCAATCAATTTCTTCTCTTGTGTTTGTAAACCCTGCCTCTCTCGTTCTATTTCTCTAATTGATTTGTCCAACATTCTCTTATTTTCCCGCAGAAGCTCTGAAATGAATTCACAGATCACAGTCATGTACTACCAAATCAAATATGCAGAATTGCTTCAGCTTTCAAAAACTATGGTGAATGCAACCGAATCAAGTTAATCAATCAAAAGATATTTAAATTCATGTGGGAAACTAGAGACCATTCTCACAGAGACATCCTATTTGAATCAAGCCCAAACTAAACATTTCACGCTAGTTTCCACAAAGATTAATGTTATTTCTACATGCAATTTGTGAAATACTGTGCCGATTGCTGACACACTCTTATCTATCATTAAATGAGATATATGACTCAAATTAAGTGGGATCCATCTAATGGTAAACACAGGAGTGTGTCTTCCCGGAATACCATAAATATTGTGTTCAGATGACAGTTCTCTTCCACAAAACTATTATTCTCATAGCCGAAAATATGATTGAAATTGACAAGTAAACGAATATAAAAGTAATTGCAATTTCTGCATATTGTCAGAACGAGGAGAAATAACACCGATAAAATGCAACAAAATTAAGGCAAATAGTTATCAAAGAAATTGATTGTGGTGAAGATGAATAAAAATTCAAAATTTTGATGACATAATAACTATATCATCTATATAAAATTTACCAAACCCCAACTCGAAAATTTACAACTTTTTTTTTTTCCATTTGAAGATTCATGATCAACAGGGAGTTCGATGGGAGCACGCGATGATGAAACCAAACCTGCGGGAGTCTTTCTCTTTCCGAAGATGAAACTCATGGCGCTTGAAAGAACAACCTTAGCGGAAATCGAATCGAAAATCGAATGATGAGAGAACAAGACAGCGGTATGAGATGGTTCTGACTTCTGCGTTTGTATTGATTTCGGTGGAGATGCTTTTGATCGTGCAGTTTGCCTACGCGGTAAGCGTTGAAACAAGGAAGCATCGACGAAACCATTCGTTCCAGCTTCTCCCACACGTGGCGCCCTCGGTGTGGGACCACTATCTCACAATAATCTTACCTCTGCCTTGTTTTTTTTTTTTTTTCGTTTCATAATGGCATGTCAATTCTGATGAATGTACTAATGAAAAAGATAAATAATTATTACCATATTTATATTATATACTTATATTAAGTTATAAATTATAAATTAATATATAAAAAATTATAAATTAATATGTAAAAAAAAATTTATATATTTTTTTATAACTTTTTGAATATTAGTTTATAATTTTTTGTATACTAGTTTACAATTTTTTATACACTTATTTATAACTTTTAATTTAATATAAGTGTATGATGTAAGTGTAGTGATGATTGTATATCACTCCTCCACATAAATAAAGGAGTACAGCTATCTGGACTTATAATACGCGGGATATCGTATCCATACACTCATATTTATCCTTATGAGACATGAGATCCAAAATAAATGTGATTCATAATCTAAGGAAAGATATAAACATGCTGGCATGTTGTCCTATATATTGTGAGTATAAATGATATTTCTTGAATTAGAGAAAGAAAATAATATATATACTCATTGGACAGAGATAACGTGTCGACTCACAATCCATCTATTAGTGGGCACACTATCTCATCTATAAATAAGACAACTCATCAAAGAAATAGCCTATCAATTTCACTTCATCCATAAAAAAAAAATAAACATAGGGCTTGTTTGGCATTGGGTTTCAAGATTAGAGAGAAACAGAGGAAAAGATAAAGGGTATTAGATCTGAAAAAGTGTAAAAATGATTTGCTTAATCTTTACTAGAGTACAAGCGTTGTATTTATGCATGAGGTGCCAATACACGTGGCAACCAACTAACTCTATTAGAGATGTAACAAACTGTAACTAAACTCCTCTCAATCTAACCAAGCTATATGATCTAACAACCCCTTCAAACTCAAAAAGGGAGCTCCTCCTCCTCAACTTTGAGTTTGGAGTGACGAAAAACGGGAGGAGGATACAACCTTTTGAGAATGTCAGCGGTCTGCTCACGAGAAGGTATATAACTAACAGATATTTTGTTTTGCATCAGTGGTCCCTAACAAAATGAAGATCCAACTCAAAATGTTTTGATTGGATGTGAAGAATGGGGTTAGCGGTGAGCATGACAGCACTTAGATTATCACAATAGATAGTGGGAATCATAGCAGGAGGCAGGTGAAGCTCGTACAACAGTGATTTAAGCCACATAAGCTCAGAATTTGTGGTAGCCTGGCTCCTATACTCTGCTTCTGTGTACTGAAGCACGAGATTGCAAATTGTTTTCTAGAGGACTAAGTAATTAAGTTGCCACCAAAATAGATGCATAGAGCCGAAGATATATTTGGACTGATTTACTAGTAGTCCCCCTATTATTATTTTGTGAGCTTCAATCCTAAGAAAGTAGTGAAGAAGGCCAAGGTCCTTAAGGGAGAAGGTGGCATTTAAATCAATGATGAGGGATGAAATAGCTTGCATCGAACTTACTGTGATGATTACATCATCAACATAGACTAGAACATAGAATTTCACTTGAGGAGTGACCTTAATGAAGAGGGAGGCATCACACTTAGTTGAAGTGAAACCTAGTGATATAAGAGTTGTATGTAGCTTGCTAAACCAAGCTCTTGGAGCTTGTTTGAGGCCATACATGGCCTTATTGATCTTGCACACCAAGTGATTTCCACCCTCGACAAACCTTTCTGGTTAACCCTTCTAGTTGTGTAATGTAGACTGTTTCTTCAAGATCTCAGTTAAGAAATGCATTGTTAAATCCATCTAATGATTTGGCCGCCTCATTAAGAGAGCAATGGTTAAGACTACTCTGATGCTTGTACGTTTCACTATCGGGCCGAAGGTTTCATGGAATTCAAAGCCTTCTTGTTGATGGAATTCCTTTGCAACCAACCTTGCATTGTATTTGCAAATTGAGCCATTAGGGTTATATTTGACTATGAACACCCATCTGCACCCTATAGCAGTTTTATCAAGGGAAGAAGCATAAGTGGCCAAGTGTTATTTTTTTAGCATGGAAACATATTCTTTTGTCATGGCTGGACGTCATTTATCATGGAGCAAAGCTTTCTTCACTGATGTAGGTAAGAGAGAAGGAGTTTAGGCTTTTGGCTTGAAGATACCTGCCTTAGATTTGGTAATCATGGAATGATCATTTTTGAGTGTTTTCGACAAACGCATGAGTAAATTAAATAGTAGAACATACTTCGACAGGTGCTGTCTTGGATTTAGTAGTCTGCTTGTTGATAGAAAAGGTGCAGCGGGAGATATGACATCAGTAGGAGGATTTGGAGATGGGCCAGCAACAGAAAGAGTTGAGGCAGTAGCAGCAGCAAGGACAACAGTAGCAAAAGCATGACAACAACTTGAGGTACACCAGTTGCAGTAGCAACATAGGTATTAGTGCTAGGAGAACTTGTTGCAGATTGTGATGAAGAGGTTACTCTAGAGTTTTGTTGCAGAGTTATTGTTCTAGGAGTTGAGCTGTACAAAGTTGTAATAGAAATATGAGGTATGTTTGCAGTAGGTGATGAGAAATTAGCACGAGGCATTCGCATGAGTAGGTAACAATAAAGGAATGCTAGGTGTGGAATATTTTGGAAAAGGCTTAGGAGATATAGTAGATTGGAGTGAAAAATGTTCCAAATAAGGGAAAAGATGCCCATCTAATAAAACATGCATGGATATAATTGTTTTTCCAGATTTAAGCAGCATAAGTAGCCTTTACGTTGAGCTGAGTAGCCTAGAAACAAACATAGGTCTAATCTAAAATCTAATTTGTGCTTATTTTAGGGCCTTAATAGAGGAAAACAAGCACATCCAAATGTCCTAAGTTTTGTATAATCTGGTTGTTTACCAAAGAAAAGCTGAAAGGGATATTGTAACTTTAGGACAGGAGTAGGAAACATGTTTATGAGATGTATGGTTGTACAGAAGGCTTCTCCCCAATAGGAGACAGGAAAGGAAGCTTTAGCTAGCAAGGTGAGTCTTGTTTCAATAATGTGTTTTTGTTTTCTTTCGGCTAACCAATTCTGCTTGGGACCAGACAAATGATACAAAATGCCATGTTGCTGCAGGAATTTGGAAAAGATTAAGTATTCTTTTGCGTTGCCGGTTTGAAGCATCTTTATTCTTTTGTAAACTAATTTTAAGTTTCTGAAATAAATGAAGGAGGGTAGCACTACAGGATTTTCACAAAACACAGACAGAATTATAGACGGATTTACAGGAAAAAATATGCCATCTGTTAATTTTGTGTCTATAAATATTACAGATATATTTATAGACAAATTTGTCTGTCTGTAGATTTACAAGTAGAAAACATGTTGTTTGTTATTTTTGCGTCTATAAATATCAGAGACGAATTTATAGACGGATTCTTCCGTTTGTAATTGGCTGAAAAAAAAATCGTGTTAAATTAACCCATTACATACGGATTTTTCCGTCTATAATATTATATACAGAAAAATTTGTCTATAATAAAAGAAAAATATAAAAAAAATTTTACCTCCACTGCCATTATCACTGCCGGCAACATGCATCATCCATTGTCTCCAATAACCTTTTCCTGATGCCACCCCAAACAAACCCAAATCTTTCTAAATCGGCAGCCACATCCATTATGAGCCATCGTAACCATGTGCTTTGTCACGCCACCGTGTCTTTCGCCATGCCACCCCCAAAGGAAACAAAGCACCAATATTCTTATATATTAAAAATGGATAACTTAATGAAACTCACAACAAAAAAAGGTAGAAAATGAAAAAAATAAACTAATTAAAAGTTAGAGAATATTACCATGAATATAAACCATTTGCAAAATGGAGACTCTGGTAATCAGCGGTGGCTTAAAGAAGGACGGCAGCTGCTGTTGGCTTAAATCCGTATGTAGTGGCTTCAATGAAACAATGCATTTTATTGAAGGTATTATAGAATGATTTTTTCATCTATAATATGCACATTAAATACGAACCTTATTTTTTTCAATCTACCCTTCCAACTATTTCAAATTTTTCAGCCCATTATTGAAGCAATTTTCTAACTTCTCCGACAATATTCAAAACTTAAAAACTCACTAGTCTTTTAACTAATTTTTCCTCTCAGATTTTTCTCATTCTTCTTCCTTCTCGCACTCTCCTTTCAATTCTATTCATACACACATTATTTCTGTTTGGACATGCATGTTTACTTATTGTGATCAACCTCAAATCAAGGAATTCTACAATCACCAACTCATCATGATTACAAAAAGCAGCTCATTTCAGCAATTATTGTCACACTCCCATTGCAAGTGTTTTGATATCTCTCTCCCTCTCTATATAAGTCTATGATGTTGTGAATAGGATGTAAGTAAACTGATTGCAAGTGTGTTTCATAGGCTACGCATGTTTCACAAGATGATTCAAGATTGCAAGATGTTGGAATGTCATTTCATACTCTCTGCAGAAGGATGACAAGGTATACTTCAGTTTGTTATTCTATCTTACATAAATCGTTTGTGTCTTTTTTTTATAGGCACAATAAACTGATGTGTTCTTTGAATTACTGTCATCCCATATTGATTGTGATATCTTACTTCTATATTTCAGACGTTAATATTTAAAATTTATTATCTTAAGAGACTTAGGAGGAAAAAAAGGATTGCAACAATTATTAAAAAAAACAATGTAGAAATTCTATAATGTGTATTTTTATCTATAAAATTAGAAATGCGTCTGACAAGATGCTAGTTATTATTAGTAACTCGTCGGCCACTGTCATGATTGTCAAGTTGCATTTTTAATATTTTAAATAATAATATAATAATCGAAACTTTAATTTTTTCCAACTAATAACAAATTTATCAAAATTGTTCATTTTTTATTAAATCGTTCATCCCTAAAATGGTAGATGATGATGAGTTTAGCCTTGGCGGATTCAGAGATAGTAGATTTGTATAAATTTAAGGAAGAAGTGTACTTAATAAAGTTTTTTTTACCAATTTACAATATTCACATTCTTAATTAGTGTTGCCCTGGCCCATGGCATAACGGTTAATGTAATTTGGTGGGTAGAAATTAAACTACATGTAATGTGAAAGTAGTTTGCAAGAACCTTGGATGTGACCTTTAAGTATGAAGTTGAGAGAAGTCAGAGGAGCATTCCACCCAAAATTGCGCCTTGCGATGTTGCATTACCTTCTTTTCTTTTCCCTGTTATTCTGTCTTTGGAAGTGAGACCACAGAAAGAACCGAAAAAATGAGTGTTGAAAATACCAAAATTCAAATCTATGTATGATGAAAATGAAAACCGCTGGAGCAACCTTGGGACGATGTTGGATTTTTTAGAGACAACACCCTTCCACATGTACAATTATTTTTAACTCTAGATAGTGAACAAAATGGAAGGATTATTGGTGATGGAGTAACCAGGTTCCTTTTGACATGTATTTGACTTGTAGTAGATATGATGAAATGGGATGTAAAACTGCTGTTAACGTGGATCGATGAACTGTAAAAATAAATTGTTGTTAATGTGAAACCAAGAACTCATCATGAGATGGGTTTTAAAATTGCTTAAATGTATTTGACTCTGTGTCTTTCTTCTTTCTTCTTCTGAGTTCCCTGGGAAATGTGGAAGGCCATGGACTGCTTGGCAATGAGGACCCATTTTAAACATGAAGAGCCAATTAATTAAGGATGATGATATTTTGACACTCAAAGAGTGAGTGTCTACTTAGACATCCACTCTATAATTACTAGATGTGATGATGGTCCCCATTTATACTTAACATCCATCACATCAATGGTTATAAAGTGGGTGTTTGAATAGACACCTACTTTTTGAGTGTCAAAATAGCATTACTCATTAATTAAGGCCCTGATCTTAGAAAACTTGGTTTGTTGGACTGATGTTTCTTGCTTTGCATGGCAGAAATGGAAAATGAAGATGTGAGTGGTAGAAGTGGTTTGATGGTGGAACACTGGAACGTAAATTCAAGCACTTTCATCGCATGAAGGAGATGTATGCACGTGAAGGAGATAGCTGCATGGCAAGATGTATATTCTGAGTACTTTTACTATTTTTTCCCAATTTTTTAGTTTTTTTTAATTTTTTAATGCGATCTAAATTGTATAAAATTAAGTTAAAAGGGAAAAATTGGAAAACTAAATTGTATATCAAATGATGGATTTAGCTTATCAAGTGAAGAAGTCGGTAAAATATAAAAGTGAGGATAATAATTTTTTTATCTAGATAAAATTTAGAGCAAGAGGATGTCACTTTAGTTAAAAATATAGAAAGACTCCAGAGTTAGATAAATTTAAACCTACAACCTGTCATCATATGAGATCTTGTCATGTTCTACTCGATCAATCACTTGGGATTATTTATCACAAGAATTAGAAAATTAAAAATTAAATATTTGTGCCAAAAAAATTAAATATATCAAGTAAATAACACAATTAAAATATATAGAGTAATTTACTGATTTAAGGCTAAGGTATACTAGACACTAAGTTTAACAATATTTCATTATTATAAATAAGTTATTTAGTACGAATAGTCTGGTTAATATTCTCCAAAATACAATAATCATTTCTTACTATCTTTGCACTTGGACAAGTAAGACTTCACAAACAACTTATTTGGATTGCTCCGGCGAATGAGGATGGAATACAAAAGATAACATGTATTGTGATACTGTAATAGAATTAAAATTGTTTCAAGTTTCAATATTTCATGAAGAAATCACAATTCTATTTACAGGACTAGAAGCAATCCTCTGGTTACCCAACGTTCAATAAAATAAAGGTCTCAAATTATGATTGCCAACAAATAGGAAGCGTTAACATAGAATTGAATATTATATTATTAAACTATATATATATATATATATATATATATATATATATATATATATATATATATATATATATATATTGCCTTATTGAATCAATTATGTAAACGAAACGTAAAAAACATATGCTGAATGAATATAATTTGGGTTTTACTAAATATTATAAAATAAAAAATTAAATTTGAAACATAATTTACTGATGAAATTATAATGGTGTTGATGGTCATCTAACTAGGGTGTCCCAAAACTCATTTAAAGACCAAATTGATACCAAAAACCTTTTAAAAATTAATTGATATCTTACAACTCTTTTGATGATCAATTAAAGGTTTTATTCAATATAAATTTGCAAAGGTTGAAGTTTCCTTTAAAATCACTAATAAATAAATGATATGTGACTTGGGATTTTCAAAAAGTAAGGAAGACTCCAATTTACCCCTCAATCATAGGTATGTACGTGCATTTTGGTCTTTAAACTAAAAAAATGGTGCAATATGGTCCTTGAACTTATTTAAATGTGCATTTTAATCTTTTTGTTAAATTTTTGTCAATTATTGTTTTTTATAATTATGAAAAGAAGGCTTAAGCAGAAAAACAACCCGCCACTAAACCATTCCAAAAAAATCTAAAAGAAAATAAATAAAGCCACAACCATAAGACACCTGTATCAAAAAAAAATTAGCCATTGTGACAGCACCCCCAGACCAACACATGAAACCCAAAGAAGAGCTAATACAATACGAGCAACAAAAAACCCCAAACTGCAGACCCGAAACTAGAACACACCAAGGACAACTGCAGAAACATCAGCAAGGGATAACAGAAGCTCCTCTAAGTCATATAAACATCCATCTATTGCAGCAAAAATAGAATTGAAGCATTTACCAACACCAATTGGTCATCGTGCTGAAGCACTTGGTAGCACCAAATAAGACCATCTTCAAATTAAATGCCACAATACCACCATGAAGCTGGTATAGCCACCAAGTGATAACCAAAATAAATACACTACAGATGTGTTAGACCACAGCCTCACGATAGTCACTATTAAAAAGACACTTGCAAGGCTTGAGAAGAGCACCAAAACAACAGGCAAAGGACATCGTTCCACTCTGATCGCTTTGGCAATGCCATCAAAGTCAACGTAGGAAAACAATGTCCAAAAAACAAGACCCCCTAATTGAAACTGATTTTGATATAAAGCCAATAGAGGGTAGGAGAGCACCAAAAGAACACAGATTAAACGCACACACACACACACACGCATCATACACATAGCACCTGAAACAACTAAACCTCACAAAGTGTATCTCTCAAACATGTCAGCTCCAACCTCGATGTTTTTGCCATCACCCCTCATCCTCACAAAACTCCCCCACACACTTAAAGAATATCTCAACGTGTATCGCTCCACACAAACGCCAAAACAACCCAACACCTTATGACACCACAACCTCCAAGCATCATGGACCTACCAAAAACAAAAAAACCAAAAGACATATCCAAAAAATATGTAACACCAAGATAAAACATAAAAACCTCAAGTGTATCACTCAAGGTCAAACAAGACCTTTCTCATGGAAATCCTCTCTATTTTCCCCTCAAAACACACATATGAACTCCCCCACAAGCTTAGCCACCTCACCAAGTGTATTGCTCAAAAACCTTACTGTGTATTGCTCCACATAACCACCTTATCAACCATCCAACCAAAACAACACCTTGATTTAAGTAAATTGTTAGTAGAAAACAAGTACATTTTACCTTTCAAAACTGAGTCATGTGCATTTTAGTACTAAAATTAAAAAAAATAAGTGCAATTTTATGCCCTATAATTCTTAAAGTGTATTATTTTTTGTTAACAATTGACAACAATTTAACAAATTAATGGACCAAAGTGCATATTTAGAACATTTAGGGATCATTATAAACATTTTTTCAGTTTAAGGATTAAAGTGCATATGATATAGTTGAGGAGGGCAAAGTAGAGTTTTCAACAAAAGCAACATAAATTAATATTTAAATTTTGATAGGAATTATTGACATTAAAAAAATGGATAGATAATGAATTAATTATTTTTCACTAACATTACTTAATTTTTTTTCTTTAAATACCTTCACGCAATTATAATTTTCATCACATTCAATTATTTTTGGGTGAATATTGAATTAATCAAATTTAATCTCAAACTCTTAACTAGTATATTTGAAACACTCGCAAACAAAAAAGGAAAAACAGTGGGAAGTTGCTTTTGTAGGCTGCTGAAAGATAATTTGGTATCCCTCACTCCAATTACAAAATTGTCATCAAATAATATTTTATTTCCTTCAACCCCATGCCATTTCCAATATGCTCCAATGCCTCTGCCACCACCTGATGCTACCACCACCATTGACGCTTCAGATCTAATCTATCGTGTTTCTTGGCACTACCAGCTTTTGACGCTGTCAGTCAACCTCAAGCAACACAACCAATATTTTTCCATCTCAAATATGGTTCTTCATCTTCTGGTTCCGAACTTCTGGCTTGTTATCTCTCCAATTTGTGTTTTTGTTTTCTGGAGAGCCTTGCCAGTAAGTTTTGTCTTTGCCATCAAAGATCTTCATCATTGTCTTGGTCGATCTGGGTTGTTCTTTGACCTGCTAGCATTCTTGGCCTGGCTCGGGTTTCCAACAGTGGTTTCCCTCTGCTCCGTCGCCTCATCCATACTAAATCGGTTCTTCTCAGTTTAGATCGGATTGAGGTTCTGCACAATCGTTTTGAGCGTTGATTGTAAGATATTGTTGGGCCTTTTGTTCCTTGGACATTATTTTTAAGCCCATTGGAAGGAAAAGAAAAATAACACATTGATTTTTTGGTTTCACTGTGTTGCACGTGACTTCACAAGTTTTGTTATAAAAGGTCTGTCCATCTCCTTATTACTGGGTGCACGTCACAACTACATAAAATTGAGAGTATGGCATTTTGGTGAAAGAGTGTGTTTTGTTTGAGTGAGTTTTTGTTAGGTGAAGAAATTATTTTGTAAGATTGGGTGTATTGGGGTTTTGGGTTTGTAAGAGATTGTAAAATTGGTGATTATATTTTTCACAGAAACGTAGTGGATTGCTTTGTGGAGTTGTGAACATAGAAATTGTTGGCTTAACCACGTTAAATTCTTGTGCTCCTTTTGCTCTATTTATTTGTTTGGCTTGTATGGATTTAGAATTTTTTTCCCAACAAGGTATCAAAGCAAGTTCTGATCCCATTTCTGGTTTTTTTTATGGCAAGGATGCAAGGTTCAATGAGCAAATTTGAGATGGAGTTTTTTTTTTTATGGAAAACCAATTTCAGTCTGTGGCAGAGTAATATTAAATATATTCTAGTGTAGCAGGGGCTGGTTAAAGCTTTGAACAAGAAGGAGAAAAAGCATGAAATGATGTTAAACGAAGAATGGGAAGAGATTGAGATGAAAGATGTCAGTACAATTCACTTGTGTCTAGCACTTGAGGTGAAATTCAATGTTTTGAATGAAACTTCTGTTATTGATTTGTAGAAGAAGTTAGGAAATATGTATGTGTCAAAGTCTCTCACAAATCATTTATTTTTAAAGAAAGAATTATATTAGTTGAATATAGATGTTTGTGCTGATATTAGAGGTCATGTGAATCATTTTACAAAATTGATTATACAGTTATCTAATATTGGTGTAAAATTGATGATGAAGATGAGGCAATGTTGTTATTATCATCTATTTCAAATAATTATGATAGTTTAATCACTACATTGCTAGTCAGAAAAGATGCTTTGAAAGTTGATAATGTGATTGTTGTGTGATTAGAGAATAAAAAATTGAAAAGATCAAATGGTCAATAAGAAGAAAGTGTCTTTGTTGCTAGTCGTAGTAGAAGCATGTCTCATGACAAAAATTTTGGCAGGAATAACTCAAGATCTTCAGTATCAAGACCGAACTATAAAGACAAACAATGTTATTATTGTCATGTGATAGGTCATACTTAATTTTATTGCAAGAAATTGAAAGCAGATACGAAAGAATTTGAAAGAAACAAAGGGGACGGAAGAGAGAAGTTTGAATATACTACTACAGCTAAGGAAGAATACTCAAATTATGAAACTAAAGTGTTGATAGTTGAAGAAGAGAAAAATGTTAAAAGTGATTGCTGTCTTTTAGATTCTGGCTATTATAGTCATGTTTGTTGCAAAAAGAAATGGTTTGACACATATAATACTTGTAGTGATGGGTTGTTAGATTGACTAATGATGATTGCTTTAGCATTGTTGGAAAGAGTGCTACTAAAATTAAAATGCATAATAGTTGTGTACGGACACTTGGTGATGTGAGGTATCTACCTACACCTCCAAAAAATTTGGCTTCTCTAGGCAGATTTGATGTGTTGGGCTATAGATATTCTACAAGAGATAAAGTAATGCAAGTTAGTCGAGGTTTTTTGAAGATAATGAAGGATAACAAGACTGATGGTAACTTGTATAAGTTGATGGGGTCACTATTGTGAATAAAGGTAATGATAGAGTATATAAGAATGTCAGAAAGATAGAGCATGTGTATGTGCCAAAGAAAAAGGTAACATTTGCTAATGGTTTGATAAAACCTTTTGAAAGTTGCTATTGACATGTCCGATTTGTTCTAATCATAAGGTAAGGTGGAGATTTGTTAGACCTTTTATTACCTTGGACTGTGTTCTAAGCCCATTGGAAGGACAAGAAAAATAAGGTATTGGTTCTTTGGTTTCACTTTGTGCTGGACATGACTTCACAGGTTTTGTTATAAAAGGTTTGTCCATCTCCTTATTGCTGGGTGTGCACCGCAATAGCATAAAAAAGGATAATTGAGTGCGTGCCATTTTGGTGAGAGAGAGTGTTTTGTTTGAGTGAGCTTTTGTTAGGTGAAGAAATTATTTTGTGAAATTTGGTGTATTGAAGTTTTGAGTTTGTAAGAGATTGTTAGATTGATGATTTTCTTTTTCATAAAAACCTAGTGAATTGCTTTGTAGACTTGTAGATATATGCATTGTTCGTCTAACCACTTTAAACTCTTGTGCTGCTTTTGCCCTATTTATTTGTTTAACTTCTATGGTTTTGAATTTTTTTCCCAACAGATATCTACTATGGCATTAGATACACTTCTGCCATATAATTTTGTATAAGGTTTTTTCTTTTCCGATTAAGTTGCTTCTTGAACTTTGTTTTTTTGCTTTGATGATCAGCTACTACCACTGAGTTTGTGACGTTCTTGATTCATCCAATTTGGGGGATTCAAGGTTACTTTTGAGTTAGGGATAATTTTTTTTTTTTTGTTTGCCGGAGAAATGCTTGATGAGGTGCCAGATTTGATTGCTAGTGTGATTTGCAATTGCTTGTTTTTTTGCGGGCAGGTAGGGGGAGGGGGCGATAGTTCCTATAATGATTGTGGTTATGGGAAGAGGCCAAAAAAAAAAGGGGGCACAAGAAACAATCAGGCTAGTTTAATAATTTTAAATACTTTTATATTAGTAAATTTTATTTCATAATTAATCTATTAAATCTTCATCTTGAAATTTGATCTGGCCATTTAAATAAGAGGAGTATCATAAGATCTTAATTTCTTTTCCTATTTTAAGCTTATAAATTGTAATCATTTTTATAGGGGACATAAAAAGCACCGTGCCAAACCACACGGGTGCACATGACTGATGGCTTCTCTTTACAAAAGCTGGGAATTGCGTCTGAGAAACTGCGATGATGCTGTGAGCCCCAGTTCACCGCGTGTCGCATTGTTTTACAAGTTTTCCACTTCTGGGATATATATACCGTATATGTTATGAAGATCCAAAAATGATAAAAACAAAAATAATTCAATGTTGTTAATTTTTATTGCTAGACTAGATAATAAATGATAGATTGATCTCATAAAAATAAAGTTGTGCATTTAAAATCCCATTATCAATTTTTCTATATAATTTAAATTAGAAATTAATTTTGAGATATTGTTAATATAAGAATTTTAGCTCAGTTATCAATAAAAAAGGTCATATAAAAAATAATTTTGAAAAAAAGTCATATAATCATTAGAAACTTAATGAAATCAAAAATTTAATTTATTATATCCTTCCATAAGATATCAACCGTTTGATGTTAATACTAAATACAAAACAAAAAATTACAAATCTCTCTATGTTAATACATAATAAGAGAATAGTTGCTCTAAAGTTATTTTTCCACCTATTTGCAATGATAAATCCATAGAATTATTGGTAATTTGATAATTACTGGTAAATGACAATTGGTTGTATATTCTAATTTTGAATTTTTTTTATCTTGGTTAATATTTAGAATGATGAGAATCAATTTTTGATTTATCAAATATATATCATTTATTGGATGTTATTCATAATATTACATGATTATGGAAAATCTTAAATTTAGTACATATATCATTAGAATATAACAATATTATTAAATCTTAAAATCAATGTCTTATTATAGTATCACAATAGGAAAATTTGAACATAAAAGCTTGAACATAGCACACGCAAATTTTATAGAATAAAAGGCAGTGTAAATAACATCGTACAATTGACTAATAATTGATGAACACAATTATTGGTAATTTGATAATTAATATCTCTATATAATTAATTGATATTTAGTATAACGAGAATCAATTGTATTCTAATTTTAAATCAATTTCTGATTCATCATTTAAGTAGCAATGCTCTCTTTTTCATCATTCAAGATCACTCTTTTTCAATTTTATGCATACCACTTATGTGAAGGAAATGGAAGATGTTGATTTTCCGATGAATGTGTTTGTTCTCAAGCCAGCTTTTTTTTGAATTGTTAAACTCAGAAAAAGTTGATGAAGATTTTTTATTTGTCACAAAATAAGAACGTTTGGAATTTCTTATAGTAGTTCTTTGAGGATAATTATTTTGAAACTTCTACTTGAGATACAAGTGTGATACATTTGAGAAATTTTGTAAGCAAGAAGGCTTTGAGATGTAAAGCTTCAAGAAATGAGAAATTTATTATATTTTAATTTGTTCATTATTCAGTTATTTAACTATTAATTTATTTTAAAAATTAATTTGTATATTCGATTTACTATAAGATATATTTAATCAAATTGATATTTTTCAGTGATGGTCAACAAAATTTTTTTTTACTATCATCCCTTATATCACATGGGTCAAACAACTAGTAAAATGAATATGAATTTATTTTGATATGGTGATAATATAAAAGAGATGTACAGTGTTATCTCATCAAATCTCTTTATTTTTATTACTTTTTAAGTAATGAGAGTGAAAATTATTATATATAAAATTATTTATGTGTCTCAATCTAACAGTTTAAACTTTTGAGTGATTTAATGGTATGGTATCAGAGCTTTTATGATCAAGTGGTCCAGAGTTTGATTCTTGTTTCCCCTACTTCTTAATAACTATAAATAATTTCAACACAAGGTAAAGTGAGCTTCATTCATATATCTCAGCCTAGTAGTTTAAGCTTTTGGGACAAGTGATTTCATGACAAAAATTAACCATATTTATTGATATAGTATTACATTATTAGATGATTGTATATAACTTTTTCATATAGTTAATATATCAAAATTAATTAAATCCAAGCATGCGTAGGCTAATTGCTCAAGTGTGCACCGTGTCTTGGGGACCAAACGCCAAAGGGGTATATATATACATATATATAGGCCTAGAGATAATGTGATGTTGCTTCCACACATGAACATGCTATAGATCTATAATCATTCGTATAGTACTTGCCTGTTGCGACAGTTTGTGTTTGGTTGTTAAGAAACAACCCCGCTATTTGCTCACTGGCAATGTGATTTATGCAATTATACATGGTTGGTTGTATTGTAAATTAAAACAACAATAATAAAGAGAATAATGGAGAAGAAAAGAGATAATAATTTTATTGATAATCTCAAAGGTTATTCTCTATGGAGCATATAAAGCGTTATTTATAACCAAAGGATGAAAGATATAATATCATATCAAATCATAATTAATTATATCTATCTAATCTATTCACAATTGAATCCATCAAAGATATGGACATCCATAATCAAATAATATTTCATAATACTTTACCTTGAATATCCATTAGGGATATGTCTTTTATTAAAACCTTACTAAGAAAATACCCAGTGAAAAAAAAATCTTAGTGAAAAAAAAAGAGTACAATATCCTCAATGAGTGAACTTGGAACTACCTCGTTAAAAACCTTTTCAAGAAAAAACTCAGTGAAATAAAAACTTTGATCAAGGAAAAAAAAATAGACCTTCTCCCTTTTTGAAGTATCACTTAAAATCACATAATCACTCGGTCACTTGAACAAATAATTGGACATCAATTCCTCTCTCTATGCCACATTGGTCTCATGTAAAGTTGTGCAAGTTTCTTCTAAGTTTGAATATGTTGATCGATTGTCATTAGCTAGAAACATTCATAAGCTTTGTGTATAATATTGTACTATTTTCTCCATGACTTGACATAGTGGCTATAGTATATCTTGTGTATCTTCAGGATATAAGACTTTGTCTCCATAAGTAAAAGAAATCTGTTTAATACTTGCCTTTATACATATTTGAAAAATATCCTACATGCTAATACACTTATAGAAAATATATGTAATTTATCCATATAAAAATTCATGGGAGTTTTCTTTGTGTAAATTAATTGACAAACAAACTTTTTGTTTGTTAAATGCTCTGTCTACAAGCCAAGACAAATTTTTATCCTTTTGAGATTTTTCATCTCAAACTATATATGTTTTTAAAACTTTTATTGCTATATGAACTTCTTCAAGAGGAGTTCGAATAATCAATTTACGCATAAGCTATGATAAATATAGTTGTAAACTTCTTCATAACACACAATATAAAATAGTGTAATGTATCAAATTAGAAACATGATATACTCAATAACATGATAGATCAAGATCATAACATATATAGATTGTATTCAAGAATATAGAAATTTAGAGCATGCCATGAATATACTATCGATCAATAACTTCATTTTTCTTATATAAATACTCATTTTTATCTCAAGTGGTTTACATTGTCCAAATGTCCGAACTATAGGTCCAAAGACTTCACATTTTACAAGTGAGTCAAGTTTAACCCGCCTGGCTATTTTGACCAATCATTTATACTTCGAACGATTCTTAGTTTAAGATTCTCATTTCCATGCATAATGTGTTGCACTGCATTATTTACAAATATATTGTCGATAATAATTACTAGCCAGTTCCATTATTTTTCTATGAAGAGATAGTCTATTGTGATCTCATCATTTTCGGTGACTATTTTTCAAGTATCTTAACATCTTCTAGAGTTTCAACTATACAAAAAAAATTTACTATAACAAATGTCTTGATTATGTCTATATCCTCTTCAATAAGAGTATCATTTCCCTCCATAATATCATTTGGCTTCTTTGCCCTTGTTCTTTTTCAAAGATTTTCTTTTTTGGAACCGACTAGCTAACTACACTTTTGGCATTAGGTTTTTTCATTGACCAATTGTCCAACAGGGACATCAATTTAGATTGGGGAATTTTCAATTAGTATATGCGATTTAGTTATTCTTTTGTATCATGAAATAATGTATCTATCTAGCAATTTATTTGCTATTCGTTACAAATGTATAATCGTTTGAACTTCTAGTTCACATTGCCTTGTGTGAGGATCTTAATAGAATAATATTAATACATTTCAATTTATTTTCTTTTCTAACTATCTACTCTCTCCCCCCTAATGTTAGAAATATTTTTTATCATCAAATTGACAATAGATAAATTGAGCCTTAAAACATCCCCCATTTGTATTTCAATATTGACAATATATAAATTGAGCCTTAAAGCATCCCCTATTTGTATTTCAATACATTTAACTATAAAGGAAGAATCATATGCAACATATATCCCCAGTTGTCTTTAGGGTCTCATTTGGACAGATAACATGTGCAATTGAGATATATATTGCACCCCCAAAATTCTTAAACGAGAACAATTTGGCCGCTGGACAAAATAATTGTAGGAGAGAGAATTAGAAGATTTGTTGGCCTTATAGATACAAGTGTTGTAAAATATGCTCTCAACTAGAAATTAGAAGATTTGTTCTTATGAGCAAGCGGTCTAGCAATTAATTGGAGGTCTTTTACAAGTTAATTATGTTAGCCAACTCTTTCTCTCTCTCTTTCTCTCTCTCTCTCTCTCTCTCTCTATATATATATATATATATATATAAATGTTCAACATTTATACCATATATTGGCCTACAAGCTTGATAAAAGCTTGAGAAATAAATTCACTAGGATAATTAAAATAAATAATTTTGATTGGATTATCAAGAAATTGTACTCTGAATAAATTAATTTGCACAAACAAAATTGTAAGCTCCAGGTTATGAGATCATAATGAGCACATATGTAACCATTTTCATAGATGCATCTATCAAATTTATAAAATATTTGACAAGTCAACATGATAGATGAATTGATCCACACATATCACCTTGAATTCCTTCTGGTATTTAAATCCAATCTTTGCTAGTGAATGCTATATAATTATTTTGTTTTGAGAACACACAGTACAAGAAAACTCATTAGAATGAAGAATCTTCTAGTTCGTCAACAAGTTTCCATATGAGTTTTCAAAAATTTTATATATCCTTATTACTTCAAGATGTCCCAATCAATCATGCCAAAAGATAAAATCATTTGAGCTAGTAAACATCTAGTTTACAATAGCATATGATTCAATTGTATTCATATTAGTACCATGGACCAAAAGAAAGTATAGGCAAAACTTTCTAGTGCAACTTTCTTACCTAAGCATAAGTTTTAATATCGAGGTACTTACTATTTTCGTTACTTAATATCATAATTAGAGCTATCAAAGTGGACCAACTTGACTCATACAGGTTGGCCTACCACGAGTTGTAGGTTGGAACAGTGAATCTGGGCTGGCTCACTTTACTAGCAAGCTAGGAAAATGCTAATCTAACTCAATCCACCCAAGCTGGTGGGTTAACGGGGTTGACCCGCCAAAAAAAATAAAATATAAAAGTATAAAACCATAAAAAATAGTTAAAAAATCTAGAACATAATTAGAAAACCTAAAATTCATTAATAAAATAAAAAATACTTTACCAATAGCAAATATATAAAAAAATTAAAATAACATCCTATAAAAATAAAAAACAATACTACCAGCTACTTAAGAAAGTAGGACATAAAATAAATGCGTACAAATGAAAGAAAAGGAAAAGGAGAAGAGGGTAGAGCAGCTACCCACAAATGATAGCAATTATTATAAAAACAAAATACTACCAGCTACCTACAAATCAGAACCCACAAATGAAAAGGAGGAGATCACGAACACAGTAGAAGTAGAACACAATGTGGCAATGGAGGAGGAGGAGCACTGGTCTGGATCAGAGGAGAAGGTGCAACGGTGGATGATAAAGAGCAAACAAGAACCACAAAAGTGCAAAACGCTAACCGCAAACAATAAAAGTAGGAACATAGAAGTCGGACAAGAAGAAGACGAACAAGAAGCATGGGCCAATAAGGAGGGGAAGGCAGACCGGAGAGTAGAAAAGATGGCAGAGCCAAGGGAGAACAGAAGCATGTGGTGGTGGCAACTACAAAAACAGTAGAGAAGTTATGTGTATTTTTTTTCTAGTTTATTTTGTGTCTTTAGTTTTAAAAGCTAGTCAAATGGTCAATGGGTTTGATTTTGTTTGAAAAAAAAGAATAAGAGTTATGTTATTATTTATACTCATGGGATGTAGGACATTGTGTCGACTCACACCTTATTCACCATTGGATGAGATGTGAATTGACACAGTGTCACATATTCCACAAGTACAAATAACATTTTTTCAAAAACAAAATTATATGAAAACTTTTCCTAGGTCCAGTCAGTTTGTGCACTAATGCTAAGTGTGTGCAAATTGTGAGTGAGTGGGCTAGGCCTAGATTAAGGAAAAAGAAATGGGCTAGCCCATGAGCCAACCCATCGGCTCAAGCTTGTTTAACTTGCGGGTTAATTGCTTTGGGCCATTTCAACCCACTTTTATATGAACCATAATTTTAGCAATCCAACCCACCATTTTGGTAGGTCGAGTAGGGTTGGCTCGTAAGCCTAAACCCACTTTAACAGGTCCAGTTCACAATATGATATCTATTCAACAGATATCTTTGAGACTCACTAAGCTAGTAGAGAATCATTTGTGTTTCTTCATGAAACAAAATAATAGCTCTCCTAGAGCCTTTATTCATCTTGCTATCAAGAATGATATTAATATTTTTAATTAATTTTTATTTCTTTGAGAAACATAACAATAGCTCTTCTAGAGAATTCAATCATATTCAAACAACAAATAATTGTTATGATTTTATTTTCTCATTACAAAATGAATAGAATATAAGTGAAAAGAAACTTGTCATGCTTAATCACTTCACAAAAAGGTAAATCATTAACAATCATGATATAGTAGTGATATAAACACATGTATCACAAGTATCATGAAAATATCAGTAACATCTATTATTATTTCGTGATGTATTAATGACAAGAATAAATAAGACTATCTTGTGACATAAAATGATAAAGTGAATGATATGTTAAATTTTAATTATTTTTATTCAATATTGAGAACAATAAGATACTAATTTTTTAAAATAAAATATTACTCAAAAATAGTATCAAATAATACACTTAATAAAAACTTTCTTTATTAGATCAAATAATTAATATTTCTATCAAAATATTTAATAATAAAAAGATACATCCAAAAGACTTATATTAATCATAAAATGATTTCATAATGTATCTTGGAAAAGATAGCTTCTAGCCTTTTCTCATTCTCCTTTAATGATACTTGATTGTTGGGCCCTGTTTGCCTTGAATTGTATTTGTTTTATTAAAAGTCTATTTACAAAAAAAAAAAAGGAATTGAACCCAGCAGGTTTGCCTTTAAATTACACATATATATATAAGGTTGGCTTCCTGTTATTGTCTGTGTGGTGTTGCGCCGTAAGTGTGTGCCATTTTTGTAAGAGAGTGTGTTTTGTTTGAGTGAGTTTTTATTAGGTGAAGAAATCATTTTATGGGATTGGGTGTAGTAAGGTTTTGGGTTTGTGAGAGATTGTATTTTTTTTCCAAAAAATTAGTGAATTGATTTGTTGAGTTGTGGATATAGACATTGTTGGCCTAAATACGTTAAATTCTTATGCTCCTTTTACTCTATTTATTTGTTTCACTTGTGTGCATTTGGGCTTTTTCTTAACACTGATAAAGATCAAACAAATGTTATAACGTATGACAGGTATGTGCCAAATTTACTTTGATATCATAACGATAACATTTATCACATTTACTCAAGAAACTTATTCATTTCTAAGGTTATGATTTATTACATTCGCTTCAGGGAATGGAGCAGAGTCAACTGAATAAGTTTCATGATTTTTTTTTCATGAACAACTAATTATTTTATCTAGTTATGATAACACATGTAATCAATTTATATGTGATATCTTGTAAAGCTCTTTCCTTGACAATGCTACTGCAAGAGCATATTTGAGACATTAAATGTCAAGAATATTTTCAATATATATTTATCAATAATAGAACTACAAGTTCATCTATTGTAATATGCTTTTGAAAACATTATCATTTTTTTTATGATCACACCTCTTCTTTGTACCTTATAAAAAAAAGATCAGCAGAAGCTTTTAAAATATTTAGATTTAATCCTTTATAAAGGTAGTGAAGAAGGAAAATAAAAGAAACCCATTATATTCTTTAGGAGAATATGATGAGTACTTGATATAAATACTCAAAACTTAAATAATATATTGTAAATACGCAAAATTATCATTGAAGATACATTTGCTTAAGTGAAATATGAACATGTTCCTTCTAGGAAATATATGAACTTATTTTAGATCATAAAGCCACACACATTAGGTGGTGTGCATAATATATTTATTCACTTCAAGGAATAATCTTTGACATATTCACCTATGGAAATATGTAAATATATAAATCTTCTTAAATAGAGATACAAATCTATTATATATATTTTTCTCGGATAATTTTGAATAATTAGGATACATTCGCTTCAATAAATGATTATCCTTTATTTTTTTGTTATAATTCTTATTTACTTCTGGGAATGATTATCATTCACTGCTAGGAATGATTGCCATTCACTTATGAGAATGATTTTATTTTTCTTATAGGTACAATTATCACTCATTTTAGGGAGTGATATTAGATAAAAAGAGATAGAATAATGTAGAAGGAATACATATCAATAAAACCAAATAATAATAAAAAAATGAGTTAAAAGACTAATGCAATTTATAACTATTGCTTTGTGCAATCCTTCTAGAATGTATCATTTTCTTGTTTAATGGTATCTCTAACATGCAAATAATCAAGATATTTTAATATCTAAAATTCAAGGAAAATCAATTTTTTTAATTAAATATCTGATTTGAGATTTCTTATCCTCACGTTCTCAACTAAATCATGATAGTAATATAAGAACAAGAATCAACCAAGAATTTACCACTGACCGTGATGATAGTCAATGATAATATATTGGGATTGCCCATGCAGGAGCTTTCCTATGCATGTGATCTCTTTGTTCATTGGCATAGAAATGACTTTTGTGACTCTTGATCGAGGTGCTAATGGATAGGTCTCTCTTACTACTACCAAGAACGAATTCAAGAAAGGGGATTGTTGTCTTTTATAGACACTTTAGAATTCGTTATTTTTGAAAAGCTAATTTGTGGTGATAACATGTTGTAAAACAATAAGAATAGAGAGAATAATAGAAGAAAAAAAAGAGATAATGATCTTATTGATAATCTCAAAAGATTGTCTTTTATGGAGTATATAAAGGGCTATTTATAATCAAATGGTAAGAGATACAATATCATATCAGGTCATAATTAATTTTATCTATCTAATATAATCATATCTTAACTAAATCAATCAAAGATATAGATGTCGTCCATAATCAAATAGTATTTCATACCAGGTTGCAGTGTTTTGCAACTTGATTATTATTAGACTTCATGTTTTCTTGTGCCTCGTTGACCATGCTCTTTCTCTTTATTGCATCTTGTTTATATTGACCTAACAAATAAATTTAAAGGGTTTGCATTTTGACAAGTGACTATTACCACTTTATTTTGTCCCACTCAATTAGCTTTTTGTCTAGTTGTCCCAAATTGTCCTTTTCCTTTTCACAAATAGTAAACTAGTTATATATTATTATTCTAATATTATTCAAAATCATTATTATAAATATTTTTAAAAAATTCAGTCCTAAAAAGCCATTATTCTAAGAGGAACGATTTTACCTTATCATTTTTCTTTTAAAAAAACATTAATTGATGTATAAATTGTAAATATTTTAATTCAAAATTGTTCCATCACCCTCAGACATATACTGGTGCAGTGTGCAAAAGAAAAGAGGTTTGAGTGACAATCTTCTCATAATATATGAGAATGAAGCTTAGGCACAACTTATGAATTGGTACATTTAAAGGGAATACGACCCCATATGTAATTTCTTATATTTTTATAGATGTAACAATAGATCTCATAGATCATTGAAACCTTAGCAAAACTCTTCCTTATAACTTATTAAATAAATGACTAACTTGATTTATTGTGACCTTATTTTTTATGAAAGAAAATAATAAATTAAATTTTTTAATAATGATAGATTGAGGTAACGAATACTAGTCTAATATTTTTAATTTTATAAATGTTAGACGTTATAATATGGGATATATAGGATATTGCATACATCTACATCAACCTAAAACCTACATATATTATCAAAAAAGAAAATCTAATATATTAGTTACGTTAATTAGTGGAAAAGTACCTTTTTTTTTCAATGGAAAATTTTTTCCGTGTAATATTTTTTTTTTTGCAAAATACACAAATAATAAAATTTTAACATAACACTTTAAAAATATTTATAATAATAAGTTTAAATAATATTAGAATAATAACATATAACTAGTTTACTAATTATTAAAAAATAAGATATTTTAGGACAACTATATCAAAAGCTAATTGAATAGAAGTGACAATAGACAAAATGACGTTACTCCCTGGATTTCGATGATGTACTTCCTGGCTCCTAATGTAGTTTATCAAAATCAAAAGGTGCAACATGGCAGGAATTTGAATTTTAACAAATCCATGCTTGTGACTTGCATTTAAATCGAAATATAGCAACATAGTGTTGGTCTGAGTGGCAAAGTTCAGATCCCTCTGTCTCAAGATTAATTACACACAATATTGACTTCAGTACGCATGAAATTAAACGATATTACATACAATACCTATCAATATATAGAAATACGCACATTAGCCTCCTTTGAAATTTAGGTGATAAATGCTTCATATTATCTGAAATTTGACACTAAATATTCCTTTAAACACTGTAGAAGATATAAATGTAACTGTTGGACATTAAAAATAAAAGAAATATAAAAAATAGATATACAAAATTTAACATGGTTTGTTCGTTGTTTTGTCATGTCTGCTGTCTTGAGATTTTCATGATTTAGCTCTTGAATTTTTATTGGAGTTTATGGTTTGGTATAAGTTTTGTTTTGTTTTCTGTTTTAGTTTTGGTTTTCGCATTTGGAGTCGTTTTCTTATCTCCTATTATATTTCTATGTGCCACTCTTTTAAACAGTCATACTCTTTCTAATTATGAAAAAAATAATAATAACTTTAAAGGTCTCTATGATTTAAAATTTTATAATTAAGATTTTGAAAAATCTTCATATTATAAAAAAATTTCAATCAAATCCATCCAATTTAATAATTTATAATAAGTAAGTCTCTATATTTTATAACTTTTTTTTAATTGAGTTCCTACATTGTGCAAAACTTTCAAACCAACCTTAAAAGTTATTGTCATCTCAATCCTTACTCAGAGAATACATTTATTGAACTTTGTTGACATTTGTGGGCAAATCCGTATAATGGATCTGAGATTTTAAATTCAAAGTCAGAAGAAGAACATTACTATCAGTTGAGGAAGGTATTTAACGAATATGAAACCGTTTGCACACTTGGCAACATACAGAGCCTTGGTCTCTATAAATAGAAGTGGAATTGACAGCCCAAGGGATGGAACCGTTTGGTTGGACACTCTACAACACTTAAAGCAATGCTGCTTGTCATGAGTTATGGATAATAGAAGTAAATGTTCTTTCACCATTTCCTTTGCGCTTTTTTCGCCATTGTTTCTGTCATTTTAAGTTCTTCATTCGTTCTTCCTCTTTAGGACTTCTAGTTTTATTCTCAGTTTCATTTCTGCACTTTTATGTTATCGCGCCTTTAACATTGAATTTTCATTTCAAATATTTTACTGTCATGTTATTCTATTTTACAATTCATCATTGTAATTGAATTCTTTAGTGTAATTTATCGAAGACCATTCATGCATTTTTAAACTTTTTAATTCTTAATTTGAGGATTTAAGAGGAATACGTTTCAATTCCCTAAAACAAGATCTTGAAGCAAACTGTGCTCGGCAATATATTAGTTGTTGGACAAAAAACATAGAAAACAGTTATATATATTTAGTAACTTGATTGAAAATTATGCATAAAATAGGGACTCTTGATTGAAAACTTTTAAACTAAAAGAATTTGATTAAAATTTTTTATATATTACAAGGAACTAGCATTTTGTAGGGCACTGTCAGGGCGTCAAACCACATTTTTAAATTTTTGAATATTAATATGTTAATATAATTAATAAAAATAATTTGCCCCTAAATGTATGTTGCTGTTGAAGTAGATGACGGGGATTCAACCTTTGTATTCTGATGAATGAATGAGTCACAAAGATATATATCAACTTGCTTCTTCTTCATCTGCTTCTTAAGATGATAAAATGGTAAAGAGGTTCCAAATGAGAGTATGAAGATGAAAAGTGTGTGAATGAAAATAGGGAAGAAATCCAAAAACTAATAATAAAATAGTCAAAAACTGCTTATTTAGTTTAAAAACTGTTGGTGAAGGAGGGATATTAACTGTAATGGTAAAATGAGAAAGAAAATTGAAAACCAAGATCGAGGTCATTCCATTTTTATTATATTGTATAGATTAATTATAAATTTTTAAATTATAGAAACTTAATTAAAAATTGAATGAAATATAGGAACCTGTAAAATAATAATAATAATAATGGTTTGCCCTAACTTTAATTACAATAGCGGGACTCTTTACTTTGATCACCTGTATACGCAGAGGTTAACTAAGATTGGATGTCTATTTTTGGCCGGTTGCTAACAAATTTTAAATTTTAAAATAAGGTCATTCAAGCCAATATATATATATATATATATATATATATATATATATATATATATATATATATATATATATATATAAGTGATAAATTTTGCAAACATACGACAAATCTTTCCACATGAACTTGTATATTTTATTGTAATTAAAAAAGTGTTATTAGCAATAAATTAAGAGCTTTTTTAACTCGTTATGAATTGTTAATACAATTTTAAATAGATAAAATATATAATTTAGTCATAATTAATATAGAGCTCTTTCATAACGGAAATTAAACATAGAGCTAACTAAACTTTCTTAATGAAGCTGTCATAATGGAAGATTGATAAGGAATAATGGCAATGATAGCAAATATAAGGACTCAAATCAAATGTCACCCACTGATGCCTTTAATATATATGAGGCCCCTCTATCTCTTCTCCGATCTCATTGTAAGCAGTGAATAAATCATGAGCATCCTTTGTTAACTTTTCATTTCTTCATTTTTAATCTTTTACTTTAGGAAGTATCATTAGGAGATGGTGTTATGTCAACCAAGGTGGCCACTGGTGTCTCATTTTATCATCTATACAAAATATCAGTCGCCTTTTATTTTCTCCTTTGGTGTGCTATTTTTCTCCTTTCGTGTGAAAAAGTAAGTTTGGATGAGAGTCATCATGGCTGATCCTACCATATGTTGACTTCTCCAATTCCAAATTAAGGGCCCTCTGTGTCTGATATGCATCTAATAATAATTCCTTTTCTGTTATATACCTTTGGCCTGAACGATTAGCTAGCATCAATTTTGGCTTTACAGCCAAGAATAACAGTTCAAATTTACACTGTAATCGCAACTACTTTCAAATGGGCAGAAAGTTATGGCTGGTAATCATCTATTTAAACCTTCTATGACGTTAAAGTGGGGTAATTTTTACTATTTGTCACCAATATGCCATGTGCCAAGCCAGTGGAAAAGCTTAAGCTTGTTTAGCTTTTCAATTTTCTTTTCTTATCGGTTAGAGAAGGAAAAAGAACGATATCAGATTCACAACATGAAAATTAAATTACATTTTAAGGAAAGAAAATGTACTTTATACTTCAAAACTACATGCATGATATATCCTTATTTTACTATTTTATGTAAAAACTCACTTCAAGCTGATCTTATCAATAATACAAATATCTACCTTATATTTATGTTGATTGAATTCATTTCTCTTAATATTTAAACATCTACATTTTAGTTGTGTAAAATATGCAAGGTAGAGAGTAAGAATAAAGGAGTTGAGCAATTAGTATTTTCCACATCAAAAAATTGAATCTACTTTTCCTTTATCTCTTTATATCTTTTCAGTTTGTCTTGGATTGCTTTGACAAATTGTGCAAGTGCACGTGAGGTTCCAACCTCAGTGCTTCCAGCCTTCCGCACTCACATCAGCATAATTCAACGAGGAGAAATTCTAAGATACCTTTTAGAGTGAGAAGTTTTGCATCATTTATCAATTTAGATGAAGCATTCATCTTAAAAATACCAGAGTGTTAAATAATGATACTCATAAAGTTTATGTGTTAATTATAATTAACACAAAACAAATTGAAACCTTTTTCTTGAACCGGTAATTAGCATCTAAAAATTTCTTTGACCCAAAATTTATTAAGAATTCTAAAAGATTTATCGAACAGATACAAATCTATTGACTCACATTTAGATATGCTTACAATAAAATTAGTGAAACTTAAATAAATAGGTGTATTTTAAATAAAATTGATGTGACATATTTTTATGTCGACTATTTTTAAAAAATGAGATGATAGCTAAGAATCTTGCATCATTCCAAGCATGTCTAAAGCCTATATCATGTCAGCACCCCCACAATGAGCTAAAAAAACATGAAATTAAGATAAGTAAAGCTTACAACAAGACTCAGTGAAGAAAAGAATTATGAATTACTCTGAATTGAGCTCTAGAAACCAAGATGACATTAATTACAATGACTTTTCTTTGTTTTCCATTTACTAAAAGACTACAAACAAAGACCATTGGCAATGGCCATATTTGTTTCTACATTAGTAGTTTCATAAACGGGAAGCTCTTCTTGGTACCTTCCAGCTCCAATTATGTGATCTAGCTCAAACAAGTCAGAACTTGAATAACTCAAAGCATCACAATCTTCATCATCATCATCATCCTCATCATAATCATCATCTCCACCATTATGATAATAACCTCTAAAACCAATTCTACCATTACCCTTACCAGAATTATGGCAACCCTTCATAACTCCAATATTATTTTCCTTTGCCATGACACAATTTTTATTCAGCTCCTTTATTGAAGAACTCCTTGCAATCTTTCTAACACTACTATGCAATGGCAACAAGCTTGGATCGTTCTCATAATTGCTGTATCTCTGGCCAGAGGGTAATTGATGATGAGAATCCTCACCAAGGATCATGTTAACAGGGTAGAACCTCACAGACCTTTTCACTCCATTGTTGTCGTTGTTCCCTTTTCCCGAAGAAGGGGTTTTGCTCATGCAAGACCTTCTTGACAAGGAAGAAGAAGCTGTTGATGAATTAGAGAAGAAACATGGGGACTTGGACTTGTGCTCAAAAGTCACATCTTCGACAGCACCAACATAGCACATTTTGGCCTTCTTCACGTTCCCTGAGTTGAATATAGAGCCCAAAAAGCTAGCTATTCGGCTTCCCGGTGAGATGGGGTGCCTCACTTTTTGGTTCAATTCGCCATAGATTTTCAAGGCTCGTAACTTTGTCCTTGCAAAACTAGTACTAGTACCACCCTCACGTTTTGGCTTCTGCTGGTGCTGGTGGTTCTTCTTCTCTAACACGTGCCTTATTATCTCGGGTTTGGATGATCTTGGTCTTGGTTTGTGGTTGTGGGTTGTGTCCGTTTCTGAGGATGAAAAGAACACACTGGTGCCTCCATAGCTAGATTCTGAGGATGTTGAGGTAATTGAGGAGTTCATGATGAATTGAGAGCTGTGTTTGCTTTGCTTCTCAATCCAATCATCTAGCATCACTGATGAATGGCGAAGGTTCTTCATTCTCTCCTTCTTGTTGCTGCCACTTTTGTCTACTACACAAGCACCAATATGGTTGTTGTTGTTATTGTGCTTGAGGCTGAGATTGATGTGTTTCAAGGTGGTGTGGTTGTTGCTGGTTTCCTTGAAGAGACCCAGTTGCTGGTCCTTGTCAAGGTTTGATTTTGATTCGTCAATTGAGCGGTAAATGGAGTCTAGGAGGCTAGAGGAGAAAGATGGGGTTCTTTTCCTTTGTGGGTAGGTTAAGTTCTCCATGATGTACATGCTATATGTGTGTGTGTTTGGTGTTAGTGCAAAGTACAGTGAGAGAACATGAATTTATAGGGCGGGGGGAATGAAAGCAGAGATGTTGTTATTGGAGGAAGAGGGAAAAGTGTGTGTGTGTGTGTGTGTGTGTGTGTGCGTGTGTGTTTGTTTTGGTGTGTTTGGTGATGGGGGGAGAAAGGACAGTGAGGTGGTGATGGGGGGAGAAAGGACAGTGAGGTTTAGTTTAAGGGTGGTGAAGAGCTGTGATGTTGGGGTAGGGAATGTCAAAAGCTGCAAAGGGAAATTTTATAGGATGCAACTAGATCATGTGAGAAACAGAGGTAAGATCATGTGTGATTTGAGGTTGGAATAGAATAGAGAGTTGAGAATGGAGAATGGAGAGTGGAGAATTATTTTGTGAAAAGTGACAGTGTGGGTTGGGATTGTGTTTTTATGTGTCTGTACGCAAGCATGTTTAGGTGCTCGTAGCAACAGTGAAGTGTGTAGCTTTAGGTAAACATATACATTCAATGGGAAATACGACTTGCTAACAGCACTTTAAGTGATCGAAGAAATGAGGGAAAAGAAAACCGGAGAATAATGACAATTTTTTGGGAATGATTCTTCCGCTAAGAGCTTCCTAAATATCTTCTTCCTTGTCAATAAACAACAATTGTTTATTTCTTAAAATCCTGAAATATTGACTTAATCTTTTCCCTAGCTCATTTAATAATTAGGCATATTATTAGGAGGAGAAATTCTTATATATATTTATAGCGTCATGTGAATATGTTTCATATCTTAGGTGTAAAATTGCTATAAAAAATATTGTACACCAAATATTTCTCTCTTTTTTTAATTAAAAGTCTATGCTTCCAAGACTTTGAGTGATTAACATTATAACCCTTTCCCAAGGGAGCTCCTAGGATTCAAACCCCTAAGCTTGAGTAAAGCTCGGACTCAATCCACTTCGAGCTGGCCCCTATTGGATGTTTTGGATGTTTCTATCACGACCTGATTTGGATCGTGACCGGTACATGAGAGATCTAATCCTCATGTAAGCCTCGTGAGTTCTGCACCATCCTATATACTTCCTTTATTCATAAAACGTGGTTTAATTATAAATTAAATTAACTACTAATTCTTACTGATTGTGAAAACTCCTTTCTCATAAATAAATTATGAAACTATAGCTGTAAAATATATTTCAGCTGAGTTGCTTAAATACAAAATAACTTTGAATGATATACTATTAAATACAAAAGAATCATGGTAACTATCCAAAATGTAAAATAAACTATATACGATCTGGGACCCTGCCCATCACATTACTGGAACACATCTACCATGAATAAAATACCAAGGCTTCACGCCAAAGTGAAGCTCACCAAACTAAAGAATACTACTGCTGAGGAGGAGGAAGGGGAGGTTACTGGGCTATACCTGTATCTGTAAGGAAAAGGAAGAAGAGAGGGGTGAGTTTTGCAATCAAAACTCAATAAGTGGATCCTCACTCATAGCCATGCATGGGAAAGGAAAATATTGTAAATAAATAATAATGATAATGCAACATTCATAAACATTTCTATTTACTTTACATATTAATTATATTCTTTAAAATCTCAAGAATTACACAAAGGAACAGGGTATTCATCAACTGTAGGGAGGGTGCTTAGTCCCTGGTAGACAAAGCCCCTAGTTAATATGATCTCAGTGGTCCCTAGTGGACTAATTTAACTCAAGGATAATTTGCCCTTCGCAGGTCTTGGTATACTAAGGGTAGCGGAATAACTACGATTAACTCACAGTTCTGTTTCTTTCGGTAACTCTCTCTAATCTAAAACCAACTAAAATCATAAAGGTAGTTCTATATTTTTAGTTCAACAATTCTCACCTCTATCAAATATAAATTCTTAAATCGCATTTCGTAAATCATAGCAAATCCCAATTATCATAATCAAATCAATTCACGAATTAAATCATACAAAACTTTTTATGGAATAATTATGGTCTCATGCATTTCTAAAATCATAATTTCATGCATAAGCTCAAATGGAGCATTTCTAGTAAAATATATTTTTACATAAGGCAATTGTCACAACCCGACTTGGATCGTGAACGGCGCGTGAAGAATCCGATCCCCACATAAGCCTTGTGGCCTCTGTGTCATACTATGTGCTTACTTTAGTTCAGAAAATATGATTTAATCATAAGTTAACTTAACAAATAAACCTTGCTAAATTTAGAAATAACCTCTTCTTGATAAAAAAAAAATGGTATAACTGTTGCTACAAAATATATTTCAATTGAGTTACTCATATACAAAATATCTATAGGTGATATGCTGTGAAGTACAAAGAATCATGGTATAAAATCAAAATGCAAAATAAATTGTTATATGCGGTCCGAGACCCTGCCCGTCATATCACTGGAACTCATTTATCATGAACAAAAGTACTAAGACTTCACATCAAAGTGAAGCTCACCCAAACTAAAGAAAACTACTGCTGAGGAGGTGGAAGAGGAGGATCCTAAGCTACGTTTGTATCTGTGGAAAATGAAGAAGAGAATGGTGAGTTTTAAAATCAAAACTCAATGAGTTCATAACCGTACATGGGACATGAAAAACATAATACATAAATGATGGTAAAATGCAACATTTATAAACAGTGCTATTTACTTTACATATTAATTATAATCTAAAAAAAACTCAAGAATTACACAAGAGAACAGAGTGCTCATCAACTGTAGGGAGGGTGCTAAGTCCCTGGTGGACAAAGCCCCTGGCTAAGGTGATCTCTTCGGTCTCTGGCGAACCGTGCCCCTGGCGGACAGATTTAACTCAAGGGTAAATTGCCCCTGGCGGGCCTTGGTATACCACAGTTAACGGAATAACTGTCGTTAACTCACAGTTCTGTTCCTCTCAGTAACTCTCTCCATTCTAAAACCTCTGATATCACAAAAGGGGAGTTCTATGTTTCTAGTTTAACATTTCTTATTACTAGCAATTGTAAATTCTTAAGTCTCAACTCATAAATCACAGCAAATCTCATTTATTCATAATCAAATCAATTTGCAAATTAAATCATATGAAACTTTTTATAAAATAAATATGGTTCCATGCATTTCTAAAATCATATTTTTATGCATAAGTTCAAACGGAGTTTTTCTAGTGAAATATGTATATTTTTTTCATGAAGCCATATCGTACTAGAATCCATTTAAAATCCTCTAAATACTCCGTAATACTAGAAAATAATAATGTAATGACCAAACTAAGGCCATGAGCTCAAACCCACTCACCTGAAGGGGTAGATTGTAAACTGCCAACTCCGCAGGGACTCCAGGGAGGAGGAATGACACCAACATCTGCCATTGAAGCCATAAAACTCTATATTAGTCTCCATTAACCTCTAGATTAATTAAACACAACTCTAATAATATTGGAGGAGTACCCCCACTTAACAAAAATGAAGGCAAACCACAACCCAATTATCAAGATATGAAATGAGAAGGAAAGGAACAATAAATGCCCATAAATCTTACCTTTGATATCTTAGGAGGGAAAGAAATAGAGTGGATTTGTGAGAAAGGAGTGGGATAGGGAGTTTGGAGAGGTAGGGCTTGGAAATGGGGGAAAATTTTCGAGTTGAGGTGTTTAAATGGAGGTTGGGGGTCTCACTAACGTGAAACAACGCGTTTTGCACTGTTCGTGCACTGTTCACACCGCTATAGTGGTCCTGGACCGCTATAACAGTCCCTAGGGAGTGAAAACGTTGCTACCACCCAAGCATGACTGCCATAGCAGTTCTGGACCGCTATAGCGGTCCCCAGAACCCCTAAAACCACGCTGCCACCTTCTCATGACCGCTATAGCGGTCTCCTGGATGCCAAAAACCCACAACCACCCCACTGTGACTGCTATAGCGGTCCTGGATCGCTATAGTGGTGACAGTCCACACATCAATTGTGCTAAGGGTCCTCTGGGCATCCCGGGCCTTTCCGACAACACGGGTATCACAACAATATCATATAAGAATCCATTTTTAAAATTCTCAAAATACTTCGCAATGCTAATATAATGACCAAACTAAGCCATGAGATCAAACCCACTAACTTGGAGAGGTAGACTGTGAAGTATCAACACCACGGGAACTTCGGGAAGGAGGAATGGTACCAATGTCTGCCATTGAAACCATAAAACTCATCAACAACCCATGGAAAGCTCTAGATTACTCTAAACCTATACCAACAACTTTGGGGGAGCACCCCCACTTAACAATAATGAGAGAATAACAATACTCATACCAAGAATGTGAAAGAATGGAGAGAATGGAGATAAAATCTAGCAACAGTTACATACCTTGATGATTTGGGGAGCAAGATTGGAGTGAGATTGAAGAAAAAGGGATAAAAAATAGAGGGGAAAGGGTTTGCTCGATTCTGCTTCTGTTTTCTGATGGGGTAGCTTGATTGGGTTTTAAAAAGGGGCAAAAAGGAAACAACATCATTTTACTAATACTGTGCTGACTCAGGTTGCTTTTCTCGCTGCAGCGAGGGTCGCTGCAGTGATCCAAGGAAAACTATCACTCACTGCAACGAAGATTCCTCACTACAGCAAGTAAAGTTCGTTGTAGCGAACCTGTTCTACATAATTCTACAAAACCTGGTGCTGCAACTTGGTTACTGCATTCGGGGCCGATCCGGCTACTCGGGTAGGCCCCGGGATCCTAGGGCAATACGAAATATGCCCACGGACACATGTACCTCATGTATTACAGTTTCATATCTATTAATGAGGTGACATTTCACATAAGTCATAGGACCCACTTTTAACTTCTACTTTTAGTTGAAGTGTTCACTTTATTATTGTATATGGAGCATATTTATATGTCCTTCTTAGCATGTGTAAAAAATTTCTGCTTTAGAAGTTTGTTCAGGAACCCACATCATTACTTTTTTCTTTTTAACAAAATCCCAACTCGGTCTCTCTTAAATTTTGCGTCAGACAAATTAGTCCCTCTAGAAAAAGAATACCCAAAGAAGTTCCAACAAATCTAAGAAGTTGGACAAATTGGTCCTGTTAGAAAAAAGGGATAAATTAATCTCTTAAAATCATGAAAAAGTTCAAATTGCAGACTAATTTTGCTAATATTTTTAATTGCCAGGGACTTCTTTGGTTTTTTCTATGGAGAAACCAATTTAGCCAAAAAAAATTTAAAGAGACCAATTTATCCGATATAAAATTCAAAAGGGACTAATTTAGAGGTTTTTCTCCTTTTTTTCCTCTTGTTAAGATAGAAAAGAAAAGTTGAGAGAAAGAAAAACTAATTATGGCACTCAAATGAAAAGTTTTCTTCAATCTAATGAAAAAAAATGCAATGGGAATAATGAGTTTTTGATGTAAATTTAGTGAGAAGTTTAGGGTATATTTGCTTAGGCCTGTTTGGTTTCAATTTTTAATTTTTTAGTTTTAGAATTTTGTGAAGAAAATACTAAAAATTAAAAATTGAAATCAAAAATTGAAATTTATAGTTTTCAGAATTTTCAGCATTTCCTTCATAAAATCTGAAAAACTAGAAAACTGAAAACTCAAACCAAACAAATCCTTACTATTTCCATTTTTTGCTTTTATTTTATGTGTTTTGTATTTTTGAAATTTTATGAAGTAAATACTATAAATAATAAAAACAATAAAATATTGTTTGTCATTTTCACTCTTACTTGCACTATTTCCTCCATATAATTTTGAAAATAGAAAAAACAATAAATGAAAATATAAAATGAAAATTGAAGCCTTGTTTTGAGAAAACAATTTTTTTTTTATTTTTTATTTTGTGTATTGTCTGTTTTCAGAATTTTATAAATAAAATAATAAAAACTGAAAATCAAAACTGAAAATCCAATTTTATAGTTTTTATTATTTTTTCAAAAAAAAATTGAAAACTATTTTTTTAAACTAAAGTGACCCTGGTATTACACATTTGAGTCCGCCTTTTTTTTTCACCCATCTCTACATTGAGCTTGTATAATTAATCGGACTTATAATGCAATCCAAGAGTAAATATGTACCAAGGATTTGAAAGGGAATGTGACATCGAAGTTAGTCTCTAACGGTTTTTTTATATTAAATGAATTGATAAAAATTAAATTGCAACACCAAATTAATCTCTGAGTATTTTTATATCAAACATATCATTAAAAGTTAAATATGATATTATTGTGGTCCATAAAAAATGTTCATGGTACTAAACTGTTCTTTGAAAACTAGTATTTCATTAAAAATGGAGAGACTTATTTGATATAATATGCATCTATTAAATATCAAAGTGATATTTTAATTTTTAAGGACCTATTTAATATGAAAAAAATTAAAAATTAATGTGAAGTCACATTTTAACTTTTGAAGATATATTTGAATTAACAGAAATTACATGTTTACTCAACTAACTAAATGAATGTTTTTTTTGTCAAGGAAATAATGTCTTTTAAATTGATTATTATTTTTTTCGATCCAGGGTTTAGGGCTCATAATAGAATTTGGTTGGTTTTTTAAAAAAATAAAAATTGGCGGGCATATAGCTTTCCAAACCCAATTTATGTTGAACAAGAAAAAGAAGAAAGCATCATAAAAAAAAATTAAGAAAACGAAAAATAAAATCCCTTGACATGGAAATCTAGGTTTTTTTTTCTTGGTCAGAAAATGTAAATCTCGTTGTAAGCAGAAATGTTCTTTTTTTGGGCCAGATTGTAAGAGGAAATGATAGACTGTGGGCTTTTATTTCAGGCGTTTCGGCTAACCCATACTCCAACTATGGGTTTCTCTTTCTATCTTCTATTTGTAGCCCATGCATTAGCTGGGAGTTGCGGCTTTGTTTTGTACTCCTTAAGTCCTCAAATAACTGTTCAATTATAAATGCGCACTGAAATTAAGGCAATACTTGAAAAGATATCAATACAAGAAAAAATTTAAAGTACTTTATGAAATTATTTTTTTACTTTTCAACTCCACTTTTCTCTCTCTTTCTCCACTAATTTCTCTCTTCTCCTTCTCTCTCCTTATTTAATAAGGGTGTTTGTGGAAAAAATTAGTTTATACTATCAGAATTTGTGATATGGACAGTTATTTTTCGACAAAATGCATTTCTAAAATGGGCAGTTATTTGAAGACGAAAAGAGTAGAATCAAATTTATTGGCAATAAAAAGATTCGAAAGGCCTAATAATGGAACTTGGGCAAGCTTTAACTTTGTAGGCAATAGACCAAAAACATAAAATATGTATGAAGGAAATTGAGTTATTTTATTTGCACTCACTATACATGAGATATTGTATCGACTCACATCTCATTTATCATTGGATAGGGTGTGAACCACATTCAAGTGGGATTCACATTTAATCCAATAGTGAATAAGAAGTGAGTCGACTATGTCTTATGTATAGTAAATATAAATAATATTTTTTGAGGGAATTTGGGCCTGCATTAACTTTGTACAAAAGGAATGGGTAGTTGGTGAACAAAAAGGTTAGGGCCTTTTACTAGGGGAATGAGATTCGGTAACTACAAAATTGAAAAAAAAGGCCAAAAAATAATTGAGTATCGACACCTAATTTACCAACTATAAATTATATGTGCACCTCACTTCAAGTAAAAAGTTATTTTTTCGTCTTTGGATTTGGGTGGGTATCCATAGACATCTCAATTTATGTGATCCGAATAACAATAGTCAAATCAAAAGTCAACTAAAAAGAGAAGAAACATTTAAGTCATTAATTGTGGTCCTAAGAGTTATCCGTATACTGCCAGAAAAAAAAATTACTTGTTTGAAAAGATTATAGATGCATGCAAGGCTTGAGTTTAGTTTTTTGGTTTGATTTTAAACTAAATATTATTTAATGAGTTCAATTTTGGTGTTTTAATTGTGTAAAAATATTTTATATGAACCTCCAATTACATTATGTCACATCAACAAAATATAATTGATTCCCATTTCATTATTTTGAAAGTAATATATATGAAAGAATTTTATTTTATGACAATGTAATACATTGTTGGTGTATTTAAATTGAATTCTTATTTACTTATTAACTAATTCATTTCTAATAATTTAAGATAATTCGTTGTCTATTGAGTATTAGGTCTTACCCTTTATGATATTCTACCAATTTGCATATTTGTTAAGTATTAGATTGATCAACTGATTTAAGGGTAGGTTTGGTAATACTATTTAGAAGGGTGCTCTAATTTATGAAAAACATAAGTCAATTTTTTCTATTTAGCATGTTGAGGTACTTTTGCTCCTAGCTTTTAAAAGATAAGGGTGTTTTTAAAAGCATCTCATAAAGGTGCTTTTTAGCACCGACTTTTCTCTGAAATTCAAAAAACTAATATGATCTTACTATAATTAATAATAATAAATGTATAAATTATACTATTTAATATCTATATCCATTATTGTTATTTTGGATATTAAGAGCATATTTACCAAATATTATTATCGTGGCTTATCTCATTGAGAACAACTTTTGCATTATTTTACCAAACGATACTACTATGGCTTTTTAAAATCAGCGTTTTGAGTGCCTAAAGATCTCAGCAGTTTTTTGAAAGTCACAGTAATACCAAATTAAGACTAACTGGTATTGGTTTTGTTCTTGTCTTGTGTTTCTTTTGGGTTCCATTAAAAAAATTTCATTAAAATTAGGTTTTTTTTTATAGAATAAAACAAAATGACTTTAAAAATTTAGGGTTTAAAAATTATTCACCAATATGATTTTCCTAGCCAAATATTCCAAAAAGAGGGGAAAAAGAGACTTTTTAAAACCACACTTTGAACTGCTGTTAATTTCTTATTCTTCCAACTTTATTATCTGGTTCTTTCATACAGAGTTATAGATAGTCGTTTTCAACTATAGGGGTCAAGGTGAGGTGGTAAGGACCCTATTCTTCCATAATTAGTGATTAGAGTTCGATTGTCATCCTAGAAGTGGAACAACCTTGAGACTTGTAGCTTTCATCTACCCTTTTCATGAACCTATAATACATAAAAAGATTAGTTATTGTATCCGATGGTGAATATCCGAAAACCATATATATATATATTGTGATTTTCTATCCCTCCACTCTTTATTCTCCTACCTCATCTCCCCATCTCCGGCAATTTTATTTCCTCCGAGTTTGTTCTTGTAATTGATGGCCCCATCTACCAGTGCACTAACAAGGTTTCCAGTTATAGAGGGAGGATAATAGTACTCTTCATTAACTCAAGTACTCCAAAACCAAGCATTTAAATATCATTAGTATCCATTATGTGTTGGGCGCCATCCTATAGCAACCCCACAAAAAGATCATGGCTGCAATATTTTTTTCGCATTTGATTTGTCGAATTTATTTCTATCAACTATGGGACTAAAAGCCCAAATAGAACCAGAACTAAACAAAAGTTATATGAGGGAATACTACAACTTTCAAGTCAACTACTTAGCAGCTGTTCATTTTTCTGAAGACGGTTTAGCCATGGGAACATGAATTGTGTGGACCAGCGACAAAGTTGAATGAGTAACCTGATCCCTATTTTGACAAAGAGCCAAGGCACACCGCGAGTCTCCTTCAAGCAAAACCTGTTTGAAACCATGAGCAAACGCCAACTTTAAACCATGGCAAATGCCCCAGGGTTATGGTAATTTAGCATCTTACCAATTTCGCACTGAAACCCATAAAAACATTGCCCAAGGGGTCTCTAATAATGCCACCACACGATGCATTTCCATTCTTCTGAATTGAGCCATCGAAGTTCACCTTCAACCAATGCTCAGTGGGGCCACCCAACCCACCTGAGTGATCGAGAAGCTAGCAATACTATTCCTCATTGCTTGCAAGATAGAGATAGCATTGTAAACACTCTCTCTCTTAGCTTGACCAAGAACGTCATTAGTATTATTATTTTAATATTTAAAAGTAAGTATCTACTTGGAATACTCACTCCATTATCTTTAGATGTAATAAATAAATAAATAAAGTTGAGGCCACTATCACATCTAATGATGAATTGGATACCCACTTTTAAGTGTTAAATAATATTTTTGTAAGAACTAATGCTAGTGTTGGTGATCACAGATACCTTTCCACCCACTAGAAGAGCAAGTCTTGTGACTAACATTCGGTATCAAATTATCACCACTTATGTATTTACTCCGCATTACTCGCCACACTTTTCTAACCCTCATTATCCCCTGGATCAATCGGATTAGAAGCTACCCCCGAATTTCCATTCCCCTCGTGAACAGTAACTTCATTTGAAGGAATAGTAACTTGAGAAGCATGAGGTAAATCAACCGAACGATCTTCCGCATAAGCCTTGCACATATTATGATTCATCATTCCAAAGAATTTCCAGTAAGCCTCATGCTTCGCTTCCTTTATGGTGCTTTTCTAAATGATACTTTGGATAAAGAAGTATATCTGCAAAATATCTGATTCGTGGAGAAGATAAATTTGTTGATTGTAGAAGGTATTGCATGGTTTGAAATAGACACCAAAAAGCAGGGTACACGAAGATTGATTATTATTTTATTGGGAATGGTTTCCAAGATATCCTTTTGAAAACACATTGTATTTTAATTTTGTTGAGCTTGCTAATATCCTCGCCGTGTGCTAAACATGTTGATGTTTTGATTGTCATTGAAAATAATTTGAAGATTGTTGTAGAGTTCAACGGGACTATGGTCAAATGTTAAAATGATAGATGAGTTTGATGTCTTAATTTTAGGCATTGAAATTGTTCGACGGGATGATGAAATTTTCGTCTCTTTAAAAGAGATTTGAATGCTATTTTAAACAAGTTTCAAATGGAAAATTTAAAATTAGTTTCCACTCCAATTGAAGTAGAGCTGAAATTGATAAAAGAGAAATAAAGGAAGCATTGCATATCCAGCTTGACTGGAATTTTGAGATATTTGATAGCAACCAAACTAGATAGTTTTTTAGTTGGTTTACTCTTCAGATTCATAGAGGAACAACATTCCTGTCATTTGCAAGCAACTAAATGAATTATTAAGTACCCAAAATTATGGAGTTTTTTCTATGATAATGTTAATGATATAATGTTGGTTACACATATAGTGATTGGAAAAACAATATACAAGCAAGAAAAAGTAATATCTTTCATCTTGGCTACGAGGCAATATATCAGACTTCAAAGAAACAATTAGATATTGCACTCCTACCCACTAAAGTGGAACACAAGCATTATGGATAAGAAGAATTCTTAGAGTAGTGGAAGAGAAATAGAATACAAGTAATGTTATTCCAACACCAAAATATAGGTACCCTAATTGAACATTAATTTTTGGATGTTAGAATAATATTTTACAAAAGATATTGCTGCAATATCTACTTCATCAAGCTTGATTTGTTGCATTTATTTTGTCTTTGGTGGTAAGGAATTTGTTGCAAGACCACCTTTTTTTCCTTGGGGCGAAGAAATGGTGATTTTATAACATCGTATTCACTCGTAAAGCCTATAGAAAAAGGTCACGCACTCTGTACTGGGTATTTTGTATCAAGTGTTGTGAATAAAATCAGCTCTTATAATTCCTCTTCCAATGTCTGTATAGCATTCTTGTCATACGACTATGTAAGTAAACTAGAGAAAATTTGGTGGGGATTTGTGGGTGTGTTTCTTAAAACATTCTCCACGATATATTACAAGGATGGAAGGGTGAATAGCGTCAATAAGAGTAGTAGTTAAACTCGCTATTATATAATTACTATTAATTAACGAACTTGCAGGTTTTTCTTCCCATCGATACGTTGAAATTCATATGTTTGAACATGGTAGTAGATATGCCAGCTGAATGCAGAAGTTGGATATGTAGAAACAAAAATTATGAGTAAATTCATTCTTTGTATCCAATTTGAACAACTATATGATTTACACCCACCAGACTCATAAGTTTCAACTTTCAAGCAAACAACTGCTGCTGTTGATCCACCAGTATCTTTCAACTAATAGAAGCTAAATTTGCCTCCAACAGCCAAGAGAATAACCAGAACCGATTGCACGAAGATGAGTCGCCAGCGTGCTAGGGTCTTGGGATGTATATAAACCCAAAATGGAAGAGGTGCAAGTAGCACCAACTCTAACATCTGATTACCTATAACGATACCTTATATAACAAAACAGATATGAAACAATTTAATAAGCAAATAATACCTCCATATTTGCTAAAGCATAAGCAGCCACCCCTTTGATAAATCTCACAAGTATTGTTCGTGTATTCTGGCACGGTTCTCTTCCCACCAAAGTCTAGCATGCATCTCCCCAAATTTTTCTCGGCTGCACCACATGTGAGGAAACACCCAGAAGTAAATTCCATACAGTTATACATCAGAATGCAACCACAAAAGTTAACTCAAATGCACACGTCTATTCATAGATTGACACCATTCTTATGAATCTCGGGCTATGCAGGCATGAGAACAAGTTTTTCACCCTTATTGTTACCCGATACCAAACACAGCCTTACAAATCAGATTACATACAAATACAAATCCTTATTGCTTTAAATTGAATCTGGTCCGACGTTGTTCTAAGGGTTTTTACTATGCCTTTGTGACTGAGCTTAAGAGGTAAAACAAACAAAGGCACAGTCAGCAAGTTCAGGAGACTGCATGTCAGATTGTAATTATTTGCCATTCACATAATCAGATAGTCCTGAGATCCGGAGTTATAATGACCATGACAATGCTTCTAGCTAGAGCAGGTGTGAAGAAGGATTACATTCTAACACTAATTGACTATAGAGATAGTTAACTGGCCTCTGACAGGATCAAATATAGATAGTTCAATGATATTGGGAGATTGACCAGAATTTTTAGCATGGGGTCTTAAATAGAATAATATCCATGGTACTCCACCTTCAATCATTTCAAAATTGCAGTACTCTGCCTTCAACCATTTTACATTTTTGCTATGGCAACAAGGATAAATTTTCATTTAAAACTTTTGAGCTGATCAAAGCATAGTCTTAGTGTCTTATGATCCGTGAACAACTGTCTATTTGAAAGGCCAACCCTCTGAAAAAGCTTAAACCATGCTTACTTGCACTTAAATTTTCATTTATGGAAAATGAGGCAACATTTGGAAAAGAAGCTTTCTGTCAATTATCAATTCTACTAAAATCATAACGTGCTTGGACCACTTGGAAGAGGCTCATACATAATGATTTTATATCTCAACATTGATGACTATATCAGAAAGTAGCTTGATGAACACCAAGAGCAACATGAAGTCCAAGGATTTGTGTGTAATACTTAAGCCTATTCAACCTTTTGACATAGTAATGAAGTGCTCAAGGGATTATCTAGCCATAAAAGTTGGTGGCAAGCATACCTGAACCTGACTCGTTTGAGCTCCCGTTTGCCACCTGGCAGTGCTCTGATGGTAATGTAAACCCCAGGTTCATCCTGCTCAACCCATTCAGTCTCCAAGTCAATAGCATCGCTCATTGATAGATCCCCTGAGCGATCAGCTTCTCTAGATGAGCTACTTCTTATAGAAGCGTCCATTGATGATATCTCTGTCTTGGCAGCACTAATGGTTGACACCTTTGGGGTTGAGTTCATTCCATTCGAGTCATTGTAATGCCGGGATTGCATTGACCGATGATCAAAGGAATCTGAGGATGAGTACCCCATTCCCATCCCTATTGGGCGGTGTAAATTTCGAGGTAGCCGTTCCCTGGTTAGTGGAGGTGTGACAGGGCTGTCTTCTACTGATTCGCGCTTTGAGCTCTGTTTTCAATCCATAAAGGCACACAAATCAAAAACAGGAAAATATAGCCAAAACTTGCACTTCAGCAGTTCATAAAAAAGCGATGATATATCCTTCTAACAATCCTCCTAATTCAAAATTTCACTCACAATGGCATGAATTATAATTTATATAACATTCAATGATAATTGAGAACATGTAATTTTGAATTAGGAAATTTTTTAAGCACAAATCCTCAGATAAATAAAAGAGTCATATTACTGTATTTTATTCAAACACTGTCCCTTTTTGTCAAATATCTTGGCAATTTTTCTAGTTGTGTAGCATTTTGCTTAAATAATAGACATAATAATTTTATACAAGTATATTTTCCCTGTCAAACAAAAACCTTCACATTGAGAAACTATTAATAGGCCCTGACCAAAGTGAGGATCGCTATGGTAAATTGTAACCACTTAGAAGTTTGAACAAATACTGCTATTTGCTCCACACTTCAGAATCTGCACACCTACAGTCTACAGATATGAGCAATGATGATTCCATCTTTGACTCAAGTGATGAAGCAAGTGAAATGTAAATACAGTAATAAATTAAAATTTAATAATAAATTTTTGATATGCAATAAAATTGCCGTGAATAAACATTGTCCTGAGTAACACTAGCTGCCAATTACTACATTGTGCACGACAAATGACTATGAGCTGTCTAAATTCAGAATTTACCTCATCTTCAGACCTTGGTGGAGTTGGAAGAGGGAATGCTTGGCGGTGAAGCCTTTGAACGTTGTAAAGTTCCATGACCTTGTCATAGTTCTCTGCCCACCATCTTTGAGCTTGCCATTTGTTAAATATCTCACGGCTATACATTAAAATAAACCAAAATCAATTCAATACTCTTGAGCTCTGAAATCATGGTATGAACTATACATTGGAGTGGAGCACCATACACGTAGCATCTGAATTCAGGAAAAGAGCAATGCAATGGTAAATTAACAACAGTGAATACTACTTATGACAGTGAAGGATTCTTTTGTATTTACCACACCCCTTTTTCTCTACATATTTCCTTTTGCTCTTTCTTCTGTTGCAGGATGTTGGTTGAGTGGCATAACAATAATTCCTCAATGTTATGAAAATAATTAAGCTTTTTCACTTTGGGTATCAGTGTATGACTGATCCACTAGAAACGTCCAACTAATTCCAATTTGTTAATGTTATGATTATGTTATTTTGTTGACCAAAATATTTAAGATGAATTGTAAATTTTTAGTGGTGTATGACAGTGTTGTCAATCATGCTAGGTCACTTAATTAGATGCTTTTTGACAAAGAATTCTAACATGAATAATTAAAAGCAAAATCGGCCATTCTGTGCGTGAAATATAAAGTTGTTCTAAGGCCAACATTGACCTTACAGTGGAGTTGTCTGAGCAATGACAGCCAGTGGGTCCCATAGTTTAGTGTCAACTACAATACTAAACGCACCAAAACATGTAATGATTCAGATGGTTCAGTAGGTTTTAACATTAGCAACTCTATGCCGTAAATTGGTAGGTTTAAATTCATGAAAATAAACAAAACAAAAAAATTAAAAATAAAAAAGAAAGGGGGAAATCATTTGTGCACTGACCCACCCACCAGCACCGTATTGGTCACTACAAGGCACCAACTAGGACCAAACACTACTTGACGCCACTGGTGCTTTTATCCTACGATAAGATAAAAGAAAGACAAAAAAATCAGGCAAAGAATCATGTATTTTTAACGTCAACTTTTCCTAGTATAGTTTCATTTCATATTTTGTCTTGCATACAGGTCTGGAGTGGGAGATGATGAGAGCATTCCCCGGCAAATTGCTGATTAAAAGACAAAAGCTGGTATGAGACCAAGACAAAGCCACTAATAATCAGGCAAAAATAAAAGAAAAGCACAAGAGTTTCCTCCGACCAAAAGACAAGACTCGGTTTTAAAGGGTTACCAACACAATGAGCACTGACCCACCACCACTTACAAAGCCACAATAAGTTTTCCTTTTGGACCCACTTTTTTTTATCGCTTTTGGCAAGGGCGTGAAATTACAGGGGGATGTGGGTCCCTACCTAAAACCCATTTCGTATATACAGAGGGAGGAGGGTTCATGCTTTCATTGATGGCTTTGGGAAATTGGACTTTGGATGCTTCAACGATAAGGGCAATAGTGACTGGTGAGTGACCATAATTGATAGTAATAGTTACAAGGAACAGGCAAAAGCTCAATCTTGTTATCTCTTTTCCAATCCAAGTAGCATTCTGACCAGAACATAAAGGACAATAAGCCGTGCGAATATAGCCTGAAGGATTTTGAAATTTGGATTGATTTCGGGAACCGGAAATTCTCAATTTTTTGTTGGAGGATCATCACTCACTTCATTCAAACTCGTGGATCAAAGACAAATAAACTTATATTGCACTAACACGACTGATAAATCTTTTACTTGTAAAAACTGCACACAGTCTTGCTCCCGATTTATAAATGCTTTGTAAATTTAAAGTTCATTACCTAACTACCGAGTCGCGACTAAATGACACTGGTTTATAAAATCCAAAATCTACTATTATTGTGCTATCCAAATTAATTAAGAAATAAAGAGCAAATCATCTGAACAAGATTTAAAATTTAGTTACATATCTATCGTGAGGTTTTTCTTCTAGCATTGTATTTATCCTATTTGTTTGGCGCAGTATATTTTTCCAATAATTTGCTATCCAAAACTTTTTCAGTGCAAGTCTGGAACATGTCTAAATTCAGAGAAAAGGGAGTAATATATTTCTTATTTCTTATATAAATTACTAGTATACAACCTACCAAAGCTAATTATAAATATTTTTCTTTTAACATTTTTTATAGTATTTTCCTATTATTTATTTCTCAATACTGATGCAAAATAAATTTTTTTTAGCCCAAATAAGTCATATGTTTAAAACAAACTTGGCGAAAATTCCAATCAGGACGTTATTTCAGAGAAAGAAAGGAAGAATAAAATAAATAATCATGCATAAAAACAAATCCCAACCCACTCCATTGTAACCATAAACCAAACAAAACAACGCGCAGAAACTCAAGGCGTTAATCCCTAAACAAACACGACAAGGCTAAGAACAAAGAAGTTAACAACCAACATAACCTACAGGCTATAATACTATATAAATCCATGCATTTAAAGAAAAACAAAAGAAAGAGAGAAATGCGCCAAAAAAATAGTAAAACAAGAAGTACCCAGTTGGTGACAGAGTGAGAAATTGATAGTCCACTATACCAAAAAAAAGGCACCCATTGTCATTATCACTAGGGCAGTAGCCCTACATGCAACTAGATAGCATCCAATTATATCCAAAAATGTTCTATCCGGATTCACAATTTCACACTAGCTTATTCATGATCAATAATGTATGAAGTAAAGATAAAATTGAAAGTTTCATACATTAAGTTTTCATACTCTGCTATAATTTTATTAATAAATCTAATTCACAAATATTTTATCTCGTTTTTACTCTCTAAACAAATTACCTCGTGTAAATTATATTATTAATTTGATATAAAAAGTTTTCTGATATTCTCAACTTTTTAAAATACAGATGCTCGTATTAATTAATTAGTGATTAATAATAAGACAAACATCCCATTTAAAATAAAAATAAAAATTAGATTTAATTTATAATTTTTCTTACACTATAAGTACATCAAAACTAAATTAATAAAGATAACTAATTCATAGCTAAAAAGGAGAATACAAAAAAATATAACATTGCATACGTGATTTACTTTAATTCTTAAAATTAAAAAAATTCATAATTTAGTTTTGAAAATTGTAAAAAGTAATGCAAGTTGATCCATTCAATCATGTTTTTTATAGGCACTGAAACACTACTAATTTAAATCATTTTTTACGATCTCAAAAATTAAGTTATTAATTTTTTTAATTAAACTAAAATAAAACACGTATATAATTTTTCAAAATCAAAATGAGCTTAATTATGCTAAAAAAAAAAGAGTATTGGTTGGCACCAATGAAAAATCAGATGTTAACAATTTCGAGTGCGAAAACAACATGACTCCGATAATGTTGACCATCACCACGTTCCCCCTTAATGCACAGTCACCATCCCCTTAATACATTTTTTAATGCACAACACTAAAACGGCACCGAAAGCAGGGAAAACGACACACGGAGTCGCTAACGTTTTTTTTTTTTTATGACGCACCTGAACCGTATCCGCTTGAGGTCGTTCCCGCCACGTGGAAGCGACACGAAGGTGATCAAAACGCCGGGCTCCACCTGCGCCACCCACTCCTTGGGCTCGTTCTCCTCCACCAGCACCACCACCGGGTCCACCGTCCTCCGCCCACTGCCTCCGGCGGAGCTCGGCGTCCCCTCCCCGCTCGATATCCCCTTCAGCCTCGCCTCCATCTCCTTCCCCCACCCTGTCCTAGTCCCCGCCGACGAGCTCGAGCTCCCCGTCCGCCGGTACGACCACCGGAACCGATCCGAGTCGCCGTCCGATTCACCGCCGCCGCTGCCTGCGTTCCTGAGTCGACTCGGCGCCGCGCACGGGCTGCAGTGCTTGTACGCCCCCGACGCCTTCAATGCCATGTCCTTTAACTGAAATAACAAAAAATTGAAGGAAATAAAAAATTAACAATCACGCGCGCACGGTGGAGCGTGTAAATCACAAAGAAAGTGGCGAAGAAGGTAAAGAGAAGAAAGGTTTATTTACCTGAGATGTGAGGGACTTGACGGATTGGTTTCTGGTGTTGCTGGAATCGGGATCGTCCGGGTGACTCAGTGAGTCGTCGCCGAGTTTCTTGGGGCGAGCTATGCATGTGAGCATTTTGTTTTGTTTTGTTTTGTTTTGTTTTTTTCCTTTTTATTTTTTTGATTGAGAAGAAGGGGAAGTTGGGAGGGATCGAGGGTTTAGATGATTGGGCTATAAGGCGTGGGGACCGAGAAGCGGGTACGAGTTGGAGCCATGCGAAGAAGCAGCGACTTCGATTACGAGATCAGAGATTCTCTGCAAACTGGGGGAAAAAAAATATATAAGAATAAAAATTAGTGAATATATTGAGATGGAAAATGGATTTATAAATGAAAACTGGAGAAGAATTAAATGAGTTTTCAGTATCAGAGATTTGAATAGCGAGAGAGGGGGGACCATGTGGTCGGTCGGAGTAAATGGCGGATTCTGGCACAGGAAGGAAGGGGGAGGAGTGAATGAGTGTGTGTGTGTGTGTGTTTTTTTTTTTTTTTTTTTGTGTTGTGTTGGGTGTGGGGTTGAATGGGAGAAGGAGGATTTGATATGAGGGGACTGTGGAATCTGCTTTTTGTCGGGGGGTGGGGTCTGACCTTTGCTTTCCTGTTAACCCGTAAGGCCGTAACCGTGTATTGTCTTGTTGTGTTGTGTAATTTTTTTTCTGTTTGTTTATTTAATTACTATATATTAATAAAAAAAATTTATATAATTATCTTTTAATTATATATTATTATATAAATTATAATAGTTAATTTTTATATTATTATCTAAAAATTTATCTAAATTAAATATTTTAATTAAATAATAATATAAAATTATTTTATACCGTCAGTATATTAAAATTAAATATTTAATTTTTTTTTTTTTGGGTCAAATTGTGTTCGCGGTTGCCGTCTTTTTAAGTCTTGGAAACTGGCTGGGCGGGTGGTTGTTGGGCTCAATTGCTCAACCGAGTAGTGGGATCGGCACGTATACCTACAGGGGAGAGAACCCAGCTCATTGTTGACGAAAACATCCGACAGACAAAAGATTAACAAAAAAAAAGAACCCATCCCCATTTGCCCTGGACAGCCGAAACTTCGACACTTCACATACAATGCTTACTCTATGACCGAAAACAAGAAAAAACCGCCCAATACGAACCCAAAGTCCAGAACTTAATTTTTTTGGTCTGCTACCCAAAACTATTGGAGCGTCTAGGTATATGTTTTTTTTTTTACCCGAAAAAAAAAAGGGATATGTTTTCCACGGCCGATAAAAAAATATAGGATGTTTGTTTTCCGACCAAGAACCAAATAAGAATACGTTTGGATTGATAAAAGAAATAGTGTTTAATTTTAGTATACTAGTAATATAATTTTTTTTATATTATTATCTAATCAAATTTCTCTTTTTATATGACTTTTCAAGCTGTTAAGAGTGGAAAGTAACTATATTTATTGATATATTATTATATGATTGAATAACTGTGTAAAAATTTTTCACTGTATATTTCAATTAAATCCAAAAAAATAAAAACATGACAAAAAAAAAGAAATAAAACAAAAATAAAATGAAGTGAAGCAGAGTATGCAGAGGAATTTAGTTCCAAATTTTGGCTTTTGATATTTTATAACAATTTAATTTTTATATATATGGATATCATAAAATAATTTTATACCGTTAATTAATAAAATTTTGTTAAATTGATAAATTATTTACTATAACTATTTACTATCACAAGTAGTCATTTTGCAGAAATTCTATTAGCCGATCACCACATATAAGTTAAACATATTTTAGAATATGATCGAATAAAACTAATTTCATTTCATTTCAGTTGACAATTTTATTTTTGTTTAATTTGGGCCAAATGAAATGAAATAAAATAAAATCAAAGTAAATGACTGAAACATTTGTATTATTTTATCTCTTTTTAGTGTAATTTTAAATTCTAAAGAGTAATATTTCTCAAATATAATTTTTTTTTTTGTCTAAATCCTTGATAGAAACCAGGGACTATTGAAAAAAAATGAAGTACTTGTGCTCAGCCATTTACATGTGTTAATAAAATATTACATTATTTTGACAACTCATCTTTGATAAAAACTTTATGGTTATCTAGAATTTTTCAATTTTATCCTTTATAATCCATACAATTATGTATTATTATATATGTATTATTTAATTATGTATTATTATATAACTTCATATCCTTTAAAATTTAATTATGTATTATTATATATGTATTATTTAAAATTATGGTTATCTAGAATTTTTCAATTTTATCCTTTATAATTATTTAATTATGTATTATTTACTATATATTAATTATATAAAATTTCTTGTCATTGATGAGATTTGATTTAAAAAACATTATATTTTGTCATTCAAATCTTGTCATTGGAGATTTATTTATCAAAATACCATATTCTTGTAAATAACTATAAAAATCCATATTGTGACAAATTGTGGTTGCAAATCCCATATTAGAAAAAAAAAAATGAGCCACATTTACTTTATTATTTAGTAATGTTCTACGGTTATCATATCTTTTTGGTGAATTTAAAAGCTAATTAACCAAAAATTGCAAAATAAGATTAATGATATGTAAGTCCCATTTATTTTTGTGACGTAGTCTGAATTTTCATTCACAGTAAGTATCTTCATTTTAAAAGGTTACATTCTTTTTTTTTGTACTTTTAAAATTACATTAATCATGATAAGCTTAGGTTTTGAATCTAAAATCTTATACATACTACTCAAATCTCTTATTACCAGACCAATCCTAATGGCTTTTAAATATCTACGGTTTAAATTTAAGATTCAAAATAAAATTTTAAAAAATGAAAACTTTGGGTAGATGAGAGGGTAAGAAATTAAAACAAAAAAATAACTAGATCATTGTTAAAAGAGTAAGAACTTTTTTATATTTGAAGCATTTGTGTACTCCTTAATGTTATGGTTTATTTGACTGGTCCATAATATTGTAGAAGTGAATAATTAATCTATTATGGTCTTGCTATGATATGTAGAATACATCACTTAATTTAATCAATAATGTTATTTCAACATCTAAAATTGGGTGCCTCATTTAGATATATATTTTTTCACTATTGTAGGAGTTTAATGAGTGAAGTGAGCAAGAATCATCATCTCATCCAATAATAATAGAATGAATATTTAAATAATACTATTGTAATTTGATTAGTGTTTTAGATTGTCACATCTTTCAATGTACTTCTAAATTTTAGTACCATTTCTCTAATCCACCAGTAAAATCTTTATATCTTATATTTTTATACAATAAAACCCAAATTCCAAACTCATGAACAAACAAACAACACTCTGCAAAACAAACAAACGGAAAATACTCGCAAGTCGTGCAAGAAAAGAACAACCTCCACGTCATTTAAGGAACACTCCTAGCTTCAACACCATTCAAAAAGCTTCATCTCCACATCCACCATATTGTGTATCTCTCCAAATACGATGTCGCTTTTTGTGACATAGAAAACCATTGATTCCAAGCCCCGTTATTCTCTATTCATACCATGATGATCATGACGATGACAATGACAAGAACAAAAAAAACAATAATGAGACAAAGAATAGTTCTATAAATAAGAAGAAGAAAAGGAAGGAGAAGAGGAGCATTCAATGGTCATGCTTAGACAATTGTTGTTGGCTCATAGGTGTTGTATGCTTAATGTGGTGGTTTCTTCAATTCCTTTATAATGCCATGCCGGCGTCGATCCCGCAGAGGCCATGACTAGGCCTATGCTTGGTCCTCTGGGTGTCAAGCTTGCCAGGTAAGGGCTAAAGGTGAAGCACCCTGTGGTCTTCGTGCTTGGCATTGTCACTGGTGGCCTTGAGCTTCAGGAAGGTCGACTATGCGCCAATGATTTGTTTAGGAAAAGGTTGTGGGGTGGCACCTTGGGGGAATTGTATAAAAGGTATTATTCTAGATCAAGATTTCTCATAATCACTGACACAAAAATGGTATGTTATGTGATAGTGAAAAACCTAAAATTAAAATTACTATATTAATATAAACATAAATAATGAAAGTCTTGCTCTTTTGTTAATAAGAAACATTAGACAAAGATAAGAGAATCTCATACGTATTATTATTATTCTCTCTCTTTTTGGGTGTTGGGTTAGTTGTGGATTTTGTTACTAGGTATATGGAAGTGCATGCAAAAGTATTAATTTAATTTACACACAAAATGTCCGCTTTTTAGTATCGAAACATAGCATCAAGCATGATATCAGTGACAAGTAATCATACTAAATGGATGTAGTCTATGAATCTTCATGTGTAGTGATATCATTCACAATTACTCCAATTAATATGTATGATGATTTGAGTTAACATAGCTTCATTGTATTATAACTTGTCATATCTTAAATCTCATTTGCAGTTACACTACTCACCACTTGCATTGTTATCAATATTGTTAATGTTCATATAAAGGGATTGTTTGGTTTATAACCTATGAAGATATAACTAAAACTAACTAGGGGATATAACTCTAGATAAAGATAATGGGTTTCACGTTCTTCATGATTCGTATTAATTTGATTGTGAGCCACAATTCTTCTTGTTATGAAATATGACTTTTAAGAAATAGGCTATGTAAATGGAATGTGCATTGTTTAGTAATTTTGATTGAATGTTCTTGATTCATGGTCCTTTTGGAACATCTATATTGCTGTATATTTATCTCTATCATTTTGTGTGGCAAATTATGTTATGGTAAGTTGCTTTATCCAATGACTCCTATAGAATTTGTTTATGATAAAGTTATTATACTAGCTTCTTTTACTTTTTACAAACCACTATGCTAGGTTGAGCACATGTCACTAGATAATGAAACAAGACTAGATCCTCCTGGCATTAGAGTTAGGCCTGTATCTGAACTTGTAGCAGCTGATTATTTTGCACCTAGTTATTTCATTTGGGCCGTTCTCATTGCTAACTTAGCACGCATTAGGTATGAGGAGAAAAATATGTATATGGCATCATATGATTGGAGACTCTCATTTCAAAACATATATGTAATTCTAAGTGAAACCAATCCTTTTTAGATATACTTTTCCAACTTAATTGTTGTTGATAGAATTCAATTAATTACAAAGCTTATGACTTTGATAGGCTCGTCATTGTGTTCTTCTTCTGAACAGGTTAGAGATCAAACTCTGAGTAGGATAATAAGTAACATAGAATTAATGGTGGCTACAAATGGTGGTAAAAAGGTGGTTGTAATTCCACATTCAATGGGTGTTTTGTACTTTCTTCATTTTATGAAATAGGTTGAAGCACCAATGCCAATAGGAGGAAGGAGTGGATCGAATTGGTGTACTAAGAATATTAAAGCAGTTTTGAACATTAGAAGACCCTTTCTTGGTGTCCCAAAATCAATTGCTGGGCTTTTCTCTATAGAAGCCAAGGATATTGATATTGCCTGGTTTTTGTTTAAACTACTATAATGTGAATACTTGTTTTTTATATTTCATTTAATACTGATATAAGTGCTTTTTAATCATGCTAAGATTGTACGCATATACACAAACATGAGGTGTACAAAGTGAGAGAAGTGGTTAATAAAGAAAGTGAGAGGAACAAATTTTGGTCATTAGTCAAATCATACACAAATAGTCAACACTAGAAGTTATTTGAAGATCACATGGTCATTTTCAAAAGTCATACTACTATATGTTTCAATCTTAATTGTCTACGTATGATTTAGTGACTAAAATTTGCTTCTCACTCTTACAAGTAGTCATTTTTTTCTCACTTGTTCATCTCCCAATATATATATATTTATATATATATATATTCTCTAACTACAAAATTCAAAAGAAATTCATTTTCATGAAAGTATTTTGTGTTAGATTTTACCTTTTGATTTGTAAAAGTCTTTTATTTTCATTGAAGTCCTTATGTATGAATAGATAACTAATTATTTATTGAGACTTTTAATACATATGAACTTTGTATAAAAAAATTTGCAAGAAATAAAACATTGCTTGGTTCTATCATGATTTGTATATCAATGAATTTTAAGTCCATATACAGGGCTTTTGCACCACATGTTTTGGATAATGATGTTTTTTGTTTTCAAACTTTACAACATGTAATGCAGATAACCCGAACATAGGATTCAACCATGTCAATGATACCAAAAGGCGGAGACACTATATGGGGCTGCCTTGACTGGTCACCTGAAGAACATTATAGCTATAGTGTAAAGAATTAGAAGAATCACGAGCCATAGAAAAAGTGAACTATGGGAGAATTATATCATTTAGGAAACATGTAGCTATGATACATTCCTCTAAGCTTGAGAGGTTAGAATTCAGGGTAATGTTCCATATATATAAACTTTGGTATTTTGTATAGAATCTCTTTACATCTCTTTATTTTTTATATTTGAATATTATAATAATTTCAATCAATATATGTACATGTAAACAAGTAATTTCATTTTTTTTCTTTGTCATTATTAGGATTATAGATATGTGATTATAAGTATTTAGTTAAATATGATTAGATGGTAGGTTGAGTTTATGTCATGGTGATCACATTCAAAATGCTACTACTTTCTAAAATTTTCTAACATAACATTTACTTTCATTTTTCAATCAAATTCTTGCATATATAGCCTTCCATTATTCTTCTAATTTTGAATTGCTCTATTATGACCACATAGGTTGAATGTTCATTTACCCTCAAGATGAGGTGAAACTTCACTCTAGTCTCAATTGCATTCAATTAGATATTGTTCATTACCTTTCAGGGAACATGTGACATCTTTTCTTCCTCTTCAGCGGGTTGTGGTGAATGTGCAACTGATAATCTGAAATGGGCTGCCAATAGAGTACTCACAAGCTTTGTATTTGCATCCTAAATTGCTTAAGTACCTTTTCAATATACTTCTTCTAAGACAAATATAATTTGCTAGCACGTCGATCCCTGTGAATTTTCATGCCTAAAATCTTCTTAACTGCACCTAAGTCTTTCATTTCAAATTCACCACTGAGTTGCTCCTTTAGCTTCTTGATCTCAGATATACTTTTAGCAGCAATGAACATGTCATTAATATAGAGCAACAAATAGACAAATGAACCATCTGAGAACTTTCTGTGGTAAACAAAACAGTCATAGTCACTTTTTAAGTAACTGTGACTTAACATGAAATTGTCAAATCTCTTATTCCACTGGCAAGGAGATTGCTTTAAGCCATAAAATGACTTTTTTAGGAGACATACATGATTGTCCTCCTTGCCTAGAATAGTGAAACCTTCTAGTTGTTGCATATAGATCTGTTCTTCAAGCTCACCATGAAGAAAAACTATCTTGACATCAAGCTGTTTAAGCTCTAAGTCAAACGGTGCAACCATAGAGAGCAACATACGAATAGAACTATGTCTTATAATAGGAGAAAATACTTCATTAAAGTCTATTTCTTCCTTTTAGATAAAACTTTTTTTAACTAAGCGTACTTTGTACCTAGCTGGTTCAACTCTAGGGGAGCTTTCCTTTTTCTTAAAAAGCCATTTGCAGCCAATGACTTTTTGTTCTTTAGGTGGTTTCACTAACTCCCAAGTATGGTTCTTATGAAGATACTCCATCTATTCACTCATCGTACTAATCCATTGTGCACACTCTTCACTCAATATAGCCTCAAGGTATGTGGTGGGATCTTTTGATTCCACATCCTCTGCCATTGATAATGCAAAAGAAACTATGTCTGGATGACCATACCTCTATGGTGGTTTTATTTGCCACTTTTCTCTATCTCTAGTAAGGCTATAATCTTATAATTGTTGTCGTGCATCTATGGCATTAACAATATCTTGTTCTTCTTCTAGAATGGGTTGATCAGAGGCATCTTCTTGCATTTGCTTTGGTGGATCTGCTTTAAACTCCACCTACTTGCTAACATCTTCATCTTTTTCTAGATCGCCAACCTCCTTTTTCAGGTGAAGCATGGATGATTCATTGAACTTGAGATCTCTACTGATTATAAATTTTGATGGCTTAGGTTCTGCACACCATTATCTATAACCTTTCACCCCAATTTCATATGCGAGAAATATGCATTTTAGTGCCCTTCGCTCAAGCTTTCCATCATCAATATGAGCATACACAGGACAACCAAAAATTCTCAAATTCGAATAACTAGCAGGAGCACCGAACCATACCTCAATAGGAGTCTTCAAATCAATCGCAGTTAACGGAGATCGATTCACCAAATGACAAGCCATATTGACAGCTTTAACCCAAATTTCTTTAGACAAATCAGCATTAGAGAGGATACAATGAGCCCTCTCCAAAAGAGTTCTATTCATACATTCGGCTACTCCATTCTGTTGCGAAGTCTTTTGCACAATATGATGTTTTACTATGTCTTCATTTTCACAGAACTCATTAAATTGACCTCTACAAAACGTCAAAACATTATCCATTTGGAGGTGCTTGATTTTATTACCAGTTTGGTTTTCAATAAGCGCTTTCCATTTCTTAAAAGTAAGGAATACATCATTCTTGTGTTTCAGAAAATAAACTTATACCTTCCTCGAGAAATCATCAATGAATGTTAATAGGTATCTAGCACCACCTTTTGATGGAACAGGTGCAGGGTCCCATAAGTCAGAGTAGATGTAATCCACTGTGCCCTTAGTCTTATGGATAACAGTGCTAAACTTGACTTTGGTTTGCTTCTTATGGACATAATGTTCATAAAAATCAAGCTTTCCAATTTTGTGATCACATAGCAAGCCATGCCTGCTCAAAATGACATTTCAGTTTCACTCATATGCCTTAAATGCATATGCCACAAATGAGTAGTATCTGAATCTGACTTAGATGAAGATGACACTGAGGCACACCAATGAATGTACTTCCTTGAAGTAAATAAAGACCATTAACTAACTTGCCTTTTGTCACAATAAGAACACCCTTGGAGATTTTTAAAACTCCACCTTCAGCAGAATACTTATAACCTTGAGAATCGAAGATGCCTAAGGATATAAGATTTTTCTTCAGGTCTGGTATATACCGAACATCTGTCAGCATTCTCATAACTCCATCATGCATTTTGATTTGGACTGTTCCGATGCCAATGGCCTTACAGGGCATATCATTTCCCATAAGGACAACACCACAATCAATTTACTGGTAAGTTATAAACCAATCCCGGTTCTGACACATGTGATAGGAATAACCTAAATCAAGTATCCGAGTATTACTAATTGAATTGGGTGATACTGCGAGAATATTATCAGTACTTTCAACTACACTGGCTACATCACTTGAATCTTTGTCCTTTTTGTCTTTAAGCCTCGGACATTCTGCTCTCCAGTGCCCTTCCTTTTTGTAACATCGACACCTGCCTTTATGATGTCTAGACTTAGATCTAGACTTTCCTCTGCTACTACTTGATCCAATCTCCTTTGACCTCCCTCTAGCAACTAGGCCAGATGCAATATCATCACGACCGCCAATATCGTGCTCTATTCTATCACTACTTAAAAGTGCAGATTTAACCTCATCAATTTTGAACCTTTCATGACTATATATGGGTGTTTCACGAAAGTGCTTGTAAGAATGAGGTAAAGAGCAAAGTAACTTCATTACCTGCTACTCACTTGGAAATGTCTCCTCCATATTTTTCAAATCTGTGATGAGTGACATAAATTCAGCTATGTGAGACCAGATTGATGTCCCTTTTGTCATACGAAGCAAGTACAGACGTTACAAAATACTGAGATGGTTGGCCATCATCTTAGTCATATATAATGACTCCAAATTGGTCGATGGCGATTTTGTTGTTTTCTTTGAAAGGACCTCCTGTAGCACATTGTCTGTAATGCATAATTGAATAATAGAAAGAGTCTTTTGATTAGCATTTTCCTATTCAGATTCCTTTATTATCTCGAGCCCCTTTTCTTTGTCAGAAAGTGCTATTCTTACACCTTGTTGTACAAGAACAGCCATCATACGAACCTTCCACATTCTGAAATTAATGCACCCATCAAACTACTGAATATTAACTTTTGCAGTAGATATTTTTAAACAAATTAGGCTAGAACTTTATAAGAGCTCTGATACCAGTTTCTTATGAAATAACATACCGAAAAGGTAGAAACAGAATAGCGCAAAATAATTATGTGGAAGAATAAAACAAGTGACACAAGGAATTTACATGGTTCGACTTTAAAGCCTATGCCCACTGACAAAAGGCGATAACTAAATATTTAATTTTGGAAATATGATGAAGATACAAAAGATAGATATACTCCACTCAATCCAAAATCCCAAATACACTCAGAATACCTTACAGTATTTATCTCACTGATGTATACTCTTAACTCACAAAAGAGAAAAACTCATAAAGAACAAATAGTTCTACTCTATTACACTGAAGTGAAGAGATAGTAGATTGAATTGTTATTCTCTATCTTGTGTTTGAAGTGCTGCAATTGAAGCTCTATTTATGGAGCCATCTGTACAAAAAATTTCTTCTTAGCATTTAATACTTTCAGTTCTATATATCCACCTTTTGACTAACTTGTAGATACTCCATAAATGCAGCATACAATATTTGATATCTCCAATTAATGCTTCTACTCCACTATTAATAGCTAGGAGATTTTGTCTCATAGCTTGCAAATCATCAAGCCACCAAATTTGATAGTCTTCATTAATTATAAAAGAGTCTTTAGCTATTGCTTTATTATTAGGAAAAATATTAAGGCTACCAAGATATTAAAAATGGATAGATGTTCTGAGGTAAAATCTCAATATACTTTTGGTCAAATTAGTTCAATTAAGTTTGCAATTTCACTTACAAGATAAGGTTCAATCCAAATCAAATTATATATCTATTTAACATAATACTTATACAGCCTAATATACTTTCAGCCCACTAATTTATGAACTAAAAACCTTACCCCAATACCCAACCCACACCACTTTTTACTTGTTAATTCCTAACATTTTTTCTTTTTTGATCAAATCAATTTAGTTGAGTTTGTAGTTCCACTTTCTCGAAATGATTCAATCCAAACCAGATTGTATATCTATTTAATTTAATACTTATAAGGCCTAATATACTTTTAGCTCACTACATTATGAATAAATAAGCCTTACGCCAATACGCAACTCAGACAACTTTTTACTCATTAAATCCCTAACATTTTTGCTTTTGCAGGCATTGATACCTAGGGCTAACACAATCCCTTCTCATTCCTTTATTTCTGTTTCTCCATCTATAATTGTTGCTCCCTTCCACCCACATAGGACATCGTCCCTTTTTTTCCCCTCTTATCCCTACGATTATCCCTGATAATATCCTAGTTTAGCTTGACAATATTTGATGTGAGATGACATTGAAAAGCACGCATTATAGTCACTTCTTTAACTGCATTGCACTATATTTCCAATTGATTTTGGGTCTAACAACACTATAACCCTAGAGATAAGGTGGTCTTTAATGCATGAGAATAATATATCTTCACTTGTTGTTTAATATTTTAAATAATTCTCCCTTCTAATGTTGTCTTTATTTTATTTTATTTTTTTATTATTATTGGCAATTGGTCTAAGGGTAACATAGAAAAATGATTTGTTTCATAGACAAATTTTATGCCTTTTATTATATGCTAAATTTTTTATTTGATTTGCTATGTACTTTTTTAAATTTTAATTCCATTTTGGCGAAAATTTTAAGTAACTATAGTTGAATATGATTTATTTCAGTAATTTAGTGTGACTGTTTATAATTATTAAGTATCCTACACTATTGTTATCAAATTTTCATACATTGTAGTTCTGTGAAGACTCATTGCATTTTTTCATACACTATTGTTATTTTGTTGTGAACAATGTTGGTTTTTATCTTTTAATTTGGGTTTGATACTTGGATGGTTGAAAGTTGATGGTAGCATGTGGTTAGTATTTGCTTATTTTACTAGATTTTTATACTTTGTCTTCAAGAATTGAATTGTCCAATTCAATTCAAATTGATTCCAACTAGTTTGCAAACTAAAACCAATCCAATCTTAATTGTTAATTAGTACAATTGAATCACGAATATAATTTAACACCAACTACATAAGTGTCACACACCAGCTCAAAAGGAAACTCTTAGTTTGGCTAAAGAATAGGAGCAATGATCATATTTTTGTTCCAACTAGACTTTTACAAGTATCATCATAGTTAGTATCAAATTCTTTTTATAGAATCTTGGATGACGAAAGGGCTATCTTCCTTCTTAAATTACTTGTAACAGCCCGCATGGCCAAGAAAATAGCATACTACCCACAAAGATGTAAGATAAAAAGGCAATAATCTCAATCTTAGATTTATCAATAAAGCTTTTACTAGATATTGTATCCCTTGAGACTATGTCTTAATGCATCTATTGAGCATCCTAGCAAGGCTAGCTAAATATGTAGCAAATGAATACTCTGATACTAAAATTATGCAAAAAAATCCTATACAATTTTATTAGATATCAGAAAAAATTCTTGTAGTACACATCTAGAAGGCACCCCAAGCATTATATAAACCCATAGGTAAAGTCGTTGAAATGGACCAAACCTGATGGGCCAACCAAATATCTTGCAAAAAATGTAGGCTGTGCTGAAAAATAAGAGTAAAAATTAGATATAGCTGGACCTGATTTGGCCTGACCCAAATTAGGCTAGCTCATTCTAGGTTAGCCTATCCTGATTACTTAAAAATAAGACTCTTGTACTCGTATACGTTGCATTTTAATGCTTGCCAATAAATCTAAAAAGAACATGTGCATGCTATCAAAATTAAAGCATGCACCATTGTAGTGCAAACTATAGAAGCATGGTGAAAATGGAGTGGTTTATATCTACTAATTTTTTATTTAATTTTTTAATTATTTTAAAATATTTGTATTGATTTAAAAAAACTTAAAAGGTTAGCCTAATATCTAGCCTGTGGCACACAAAGGATTGGGCTAGGCTAACAAAACGCTAGCTAGCCCGAAATTAACTTAACTCAATCAACCTCGATTCAAAAATAGCCTGGCCAGAAGTAAATGATAAACCTAATTTTTTTGAATTTATTTCCCTTATTTGTTTTATACTTGTCCATATTTCTATGCACTAAATGGCTTTAATTGTGGTAGTTTTGTTAATTGATTGTTGACTTGGCTTTGATTTGAAATATTTTTTAACCGGCACCTTATTTACTCATTCAGTTTTTCCCTAATTTTCTACCTTTATTTTAGTTAAGTACCATTTCTTGTAGGTGCTCTTGTTGGTTAGAGGATAACTGGAAGTGATGATGTTGATTGGTGCAACAAAGAAGCAAGTATAGAGGTCTATCACCTACTATAGTGGGGTACTAACCCTACCAAAGTGGGTTTTGTTAGAGTCTAAGAGTGGTGAAAATTGAACAATCCTATTAAAGCGGGTTGTCACCATAGCGAGGCATATCGATCGTGAAATAAGCCATCCTTAACCCTTCCAAAGCATATTCTCAACCTTGCCAAAGCGGGAATTGTCATCATCTATGCACGGTAAAATTAACCAATCTTGCCACAATGGGATATTAAGGCCACCATAACGGGCGAAGGCGTAGACCTATAAGCACTATTTTTGGTGCAATCCTACCATAACGAGATACCATGGCTGCCGTAGCATGATGTTCTTATATGTTAGATTTTGTTGAGCTGCAACCCTATCATTTGTTTTTGGCATAGTTTTAGTAATTCCTGGGTTGGTTTTATGTAATATACCTAACAACTTTCAAGACATTACCTCATTTAGCAATTAGACCTAGGTTTTTGTGCTCTTTCTCACTCCATTCTCTCTACCTTTCTCTTCAGGTCTCTATCTTCTTATTCTCCTTATAGGATAGCTTTAGTTTCCTACATACAAGGCTTGTAATCTCCATGGCTATGGAGGAGTAGTTCTCTTAGACACTGCAAGGAGCTTCAAGAGGCTATGGTTGTAATCTAGAAACTTTAATAATCTATTATGAATGTCAATATATGTTTATATTTTTTCAATCCGTTTTGCTTGTTTCTCACTTATTTTCTTCACGAATGGTATTCAATATTGAATATGAATGAGTTTTGTGGTTGATTTCATACTGATCGGTATGCTCGTGTGAAATCAATCTCTTGAAGGTTGAAGAGTGGATTGAGTCTAATCTAAACTAAATTTAATTAGGTTTTGATAATTTACATGAATTGATTCAGAGTTGAGGTCTCTATATAGTAATTTGTTTGTGCTAACTATTCTCCTAGAGTTTTATAGGCCTAATTATAGGGTTATTAGTTGAGCTTCCTCTAATAACTCAATTTAGCAACATAACATGTGTTTGACAAAATGCTTAAGTTGATGATAGATTTCCCATGAGCCTTGAGAACTCCTTGTACTTTCATTAAATTAATCACTTATTGAATCTTGTTACTTTTTACTCTTTTTATCCAAGCAAAGGGTTAAAAATGTAAAAATATTATCAAGTGATTTTTTAAAATTATAGAACCACCACCGAATGAAAACTACAATATTTGAGAACAAAAATATGAAATAAAAATCTTTAACAAATGAAAAAAAAAGTGATAAAAAAATAAATTTGGCCAAAGTTGCGATGGTTGTAAGACAAAGCAATGAGGTTGGAGGAAATGATGTTTTCCTTTAACCCACCAACTTTCAACTTAATCAGAGAACAAGAAAATAACAACGAAAATGTCATTGTGAAACCAAATTTTGTCAAATTCGCACCTAACACTTCAAAATCAAACAAACTAAATTAATATGGTTGGTACATGTATTTATATGATCAAATAGCACCTATTAAGCCTTAGCAATAGTGCTAAAATTTGCAAGGGTCCAGTTAACTCAAATCATAAAACCAAAGCTATACTAAATTTTAGTACAATTGCAACCCAAATTATCTCTCAAGGATCTAGATGGCTATCTAATCAAGTTAAAGTGGGCTTCCTTTGTTAAATAGATTATAGTAAAATCTAAAGAAAGAATAAATTCGAATCAATAAGCACTAGCTCAAAAATCTTTGGGAAAACAAAATTTAATTTATTCCTAACTATGTAGAATAAATCGATATACATAAATCAAAGCTTCTATATTTAACCTCGCATTTAATCTTGAAGACTTCCAAAAATCAACAATTGATCAATCAAACTTTGAAAACTCAAAAGCTTAAAAAAGCTATGTTAATTTTAGTCACACATTAACATTAGCATAACCTCTAATAGGAATTTAACTCTTTCTCATCAAATGACCAAATTAACATTAATTAACCAACATACATCCAATCATTATGTAAATTATGAGCTCTAGAATTAAATACAATTTTGAAAATCATAAATTGAAAAAATGGAAAAGAAAGAAAACATAATTAATAATTGAAAAGGTAAAAGGAACAAAGTCTCAAGATGACATTTGTACCCCATGAATTCTTGAACTAGTAAAAGCTACTTGCTCATCCATTGTAGACGAAAAGAATAAGAGAAACCTAATAGTGGAGCTTTGCCATTACCAATAGAAAAGATAGAAGTACATGGTTTTTTTAAGACTAAATATCTCTCTTTTCTAAAATTGATTAGAACTACCAAAGCCCATTTAAATTTTTTTCCTTATTAAGGGCTAAACCAAAGCCTACAACTTAAATCATATTAATCCTCATTTCTTAAGCTTTCTTTTGACATGTCATTTGTCTTGATTGGGCTTTTGATGCGTTTGCAATAGTAGTTTGAATGTAAATTGTAGCCCTATATCTCAGGCTCTCAGCTTTCCAATGGCATCGACTTGACTTTGTTTGGAACTTTGTAACACAAGAGATGATCAAATGCTACACTCTACTTCGGCTTTAGGAACAACACCCCTAACAATGTTTTACAACCAATTTTAATTATCAAGACGATTGAATTAGCCTTAAACTTCTACATGAAAATTGTAGGATTTTCTCCTAGCTTTCCTAAAAAACCAATATATTTAGATGTCTAAAACTCAAAATACAATCAAAATATAGAATAGTGTCAAGTTAAACATAGTGCTAGTAAATGCAAATAGATCCAAGTGAAGCATGAACATCAAGTATAGCCCAAAACTAAACAAGTAAGCACAATAGAGAATTAATTCATTAAATATGAGAGAAACTAATATATTAAAAATCCAATATCAAATTTTCTCACACTTTGACTTTTGCATGCCCTCATGTAAAAAAAAAAAAAAGAACTCAAAATTAGGTCCAAGTGTGAAACAAGGGAAAATTCCATGAGAAAACAAGTCTAATATACTAAGCGTGAATTCTAAAATTAGAAGATAACAAAACACCAAAATATCAAGTCTAATGATTTGTTAGTGCCAAGTTAAGAAGTAAAAACAACAAATGGGGATTCAAATATCCTCAAGGATTCCCAACAATCAAGAAAACTTCTCTTCAACTTTTTAAGTAAAAGCTAGATACATGAATAATGTTACTAGATAATGTTGCATAATGATCTCTACTCTAAAGTATTTAAAGTTAAATGTTTCACTCAGATCTCTACAATAGAATTTTCAATAATATAAGCTTGCTTATGTTCTATTTCTTGTCCACTTAATTCATTTTGGACATTTTCCAATATATTATGTTATGATATGAGTTAGATATGATTTGATATTATTCATTATACAGGATTAGGTTGATGTGATTTTGATTCTTTTGTATTTATTACTCCAGGCTTATAACTAGGCAGCTCCATTTTGTACAGATACATACTTCAAAATATACAAACATCATATAGATTATTCAGTTGGTCTGTGTTTCTTATTTTCAGTTCTTGTTTCTAACATGATATCAAGAGTTCTGTTCCTGGTAGCTTCTTTCTTTTTCAACTTCCTATTCTCGACAGCATACTAGTCACTTTACAGCCATCTCTGGTGACCCTCTTTCCAATGCTCTGCTTGTGACACTGACCACACTGCCATGCTTGCTGCCACCACTGCCTAAACCTTGTCATTAGCCACTGTTTGATGCTCCTATATGCACCATCTTATCCCCCACGCACGAAGTAACGCGCTTTTAAAAGTCTCCTTTGGCCGCCACCACCATTTTACTATGTTGCTATGTTCCATCTCAGACACCGCCTGGTCCATTGATGCCACCATCCACCATCGAGTTTGCCGATCAAATCTCACTGGCATCCACCTAGTCACGTGCCTACACAAGTGAAAAAAGTATCGACATGTACACACCACGTGCCTAGCCTAAATTTAGAATCAGGGAACTATCCAACTTGTGACCTGACCCACGACTAGACCCGACCTGCTCTACATCCAGTGCTTTGCGTTGACCTAGTCTTTGACTTGTTACTGACATGGCTAACTTGCTGAAGTGTCTTGCCATGTGTCCTTGACTTGCTAAGGTGGCATTGTTGACGTGGCATTTCAAATATACCTTCCCTAGGATTTTTGGTGAAATCTTTACATTTTTTAGCTTCATTTTCGCAAATTCTACCTACAAAGTGCACCTTTTGATATTGTGAAGGATCCCAAAGGCTTTTGTTATTGTATGCATATTGCCCTGCTCGTCCTCCAAGGTCTAATCAGGATTGGTTTTAGCACCATCCCAATCCATCCATGCCTGTGACTACTACTTTGCTACCAATGATGCCTCTACTACCAATACCCTCGAGTCTCTCCTTAGACAACTCTTTCAACTTCCTTTACTTTCTAGTAATACTCCTGCTGCTTTATCTTCCACTCTAGGTAATATCACATGGTATTATGACTTTGACTACTCTAACCATATGACCTCTATGTCCACCACTTTCTCTTCCATGCCTACCATTGATTCTGCATCCCATATACACACTACCAATGGATCTCTTATGTGCATAAGTCATAAGGGCACCTTCTTCTCATCTAACCTCATCGTACCTAACATATACCATATTCCCAAATTAAATTTCAACCTTATCTTTGTGGGTCAATTATGCGATCTTGGTAATGACGTCAATTTATCTTCTTATGGTTGTCATGTGCAAGATCCATAGACGAGACAGATAATTGGAAATGGAAGGAATGTTCGAAGAATGTTTAAGCTCATTGAACTTCATGTTCCTTCTCCAAAGAACCTTTATGCTATTTTCCTACAATCCTCTTTCCAGCTCTAGCATCAGCATTTCGCTTATAGCTCTATAAGGAAAATGTGTCCTTTCATCTCTAAAGACCCTTGGGAATAGTTAATAATGAGTCTTTTCACTATGTTTCTTGTCAAATTGCTAAACAACCCCCGTTTTCTTTTCCTAGAAGTACCTCTGTCTCTAATTCTCCTTTTGATCTTATGCATTTTGATGTTTGGGGGCCAACTCTGAATCCCACAATGGGTGAATCATGGTATTTTATCATTTTCATTGATAACTATTCTCGTTTTACTTGGATATATTTAATGAAAAATCATCATGAGTTGCCTCAAATTTATATTGACTTTGCTAAAATAATTTGAACACAATTTTCTAAGGTAATTAAAGTTTTTCGTCATGATAATTCCATGGAATACCGTGATTCAAAGCTCCTGACTTTTCTTGCTGATCAGGAAACTTATCCGAATTCTCTTGTCAAGTACCTCTCAACAGAATGTCATGCCGAGCGAAAACATCATCATATCCTTGACCTTGTTCGTGCAATTCTTGTCTCTTTTTCTTTCCCTGAGCATGCTTGCGGTGAAGCCGCCATAGCTACTGTCTACACTATCAATCGTCTCCCATCCTCTGTCCTTGGTAATGTTTTCCTTTTTGAGCGTCTTTATTGTTAGAAAAATTAATTAAGACACCACAAATAAAATTAAATAAAACAAAAAAATTGCTCAAAATAATATAAAATCAAATAAATAAAACAAATAACACAATAAAAATTAAGTTAGAGTAGTTTATAGGTTTATGGTTGAAGCATGCCAGACACTGAGTTTAAGAATATTTCATCATCATGAGATAATTACTCGGTACAGATGATCTTCATAGCTTATACTCCCCATAATATAATAGCTACTCATCACTAACTCTATACTTAAATTAGTGAGACAACAGGGACAACTTTATTAGATTTGCTTGGGGGAACAAAAGAATACATACAGATACTATGGTTTTTTTTCTAGAACTATCATCGGAAAGTTTTTTCCTCTATACTCCCAAATACATATATGTGACTACAATATATATATAGCATTTGAAAAAGGCTTATTATCCAACGTTATCCAAAAGAAACCCAACATGAAAAAATCATTAAGAAGATGTAATGAGAAAACATTCATGTGCTCATTATTACATTTAATAAAATCTATTGAAATTATGTAACAACCGAAACAGATATATGATGACAATATTCCTAATTAATATTTATAGTGTAATAATGTAAAACAAACCAACGTATGCATATACTATTTAATTATAACTTTAATACTTACGTGAAATATTTAAAAACAAATATAAGTATTATTAAATATAATTAACTTTGAAATACAATAATATTAACAATAGTTATTATGAAAAAACAACAATCCCCCCACATATTTCAAAGTTAATATCATATTAAAATAGTTTCTGTGGCCATGAGAATTCAGTGTATAAGTATTAGTGTCTTTTGGACTATGAACCAGTACCTAGAACATATGAAATTTGAACCATAGGAATAAAGGTGAGATTAGAACCTTATGAACTTCATAGGTGACTTAGCGATCCCATTACTCATAGTGTCTTTTCATCCAAAGTTGTTCAACGTGGTATGGTGCATTTGGACCTTGCACCATTACCTGGATTTAATGAATAGCTCTAGATAATTGCCCAAGTTCTCATAAAGGCGACCCCATCTCCACCACTCACATAGGTGAATCTATTAAGTGCACACTACAAACAAACACACCACTCATTCATAAGCTATAGATTCATTAAATTCATCCTTTATTTTGTTGTTGTCATATACTATCCTTCAAATATAATTCTACACATTAGGGAAAGGACTAAAATAGATAGTGCTTAAGTGATTGATAAGTGACTTATTTTTAGTCATATGCACATAACTTTTGACGAATTCTCAAATTTAGGTTAGGTTATCATCACTCACAATCTATGAATTGGGCTAAAGTTTCATCACCCTCGATGTGTTTATCACTAACTTTTTGCTTAGTGATTTTGTTAGAGACTCCACAAATTCATCTCTAACCTCACATAATTTATTAAGAGATCTCTTAAACACTTCATCTCATACACAAGTCTACTTGAATGGTTTTTCAAGTGATGAAATCATCATAAAAATTAAATCCACTTATGGATTTACTCTTTCATGAATCAAATGATCCAATTAACATTAGAGTATCCTGCAAGTACATATGGGTTTCTCTATTACATAGATCAGTCTACATTACCACTAATCAAGTTTAAATTCATAATTCCCCTTTTCATCCCCATAATTTTGTAGGAGATAAAATCACTTATATATATATATATATATATATATATATATATATATGTCTGGTTGTCCTATTGTCTACCACTCAATTTTTTGTTTTTCTTTTCTAAACTTGACCAAATTTGACTCCGCTTTGCTTTATTTCTTTTTCTCAGCCAGACTCAAAACACCGAGACCAAAGCTTTAAAACTTGAATGCAAAGGAGAGCAAAATGGGCTCATACAAACCAAAAACATCATCATGCCATCAAGAGCATGTGTATATGTAAAACAATTGCACCAAAATCATCATCAAAAGCATGTCTAAATTATCCTTATAGCACAAGGTTATTCAAAGCATAAAGATATTGTAACGCCCGGGGATTGTGAAGTCGGGTAGTGATTGCCGGTACAAAGAGGCACGGATAAGGAGCGGCTCCTGGCAGACTTCGAAAGCGGAGGGGTACATGAATGAACCGATTACACACCCGAATGAGAGGGATCTTGAGACTGTATAGGTAGGTATGGGACTATACAGTTAAGGATGGCTTATATGAATTGATTTGTACTACCTATACCAACAAGATACATCTTCTTTTTAGTAGCCCAAATTAAAAGAACTTCACAGTTAAGCGTGCTTGACTTGGAGCAATTTTGGGATGGGTAACCTCCTGGGAAGTTTTCCTAGGAAGCGTGCGAGTGAGGACAAAGCATGTTGAAAAGACTCATGTTGGTTTGTGGGGACAGTCGTCAATCCGTAAAGCAGCAGGGGATGTTACAGATATGATTATATAAACATAATAAAACATCATGAACTGAAACACAAAAACCTGGACCAGAAGGAGGTATTTTTTTTTAATTACAAGAAAGTTGGAACCAATTTTGTGGTAACAAAATTATGAGATAGGAACTCTAAATTTCTTTCTCTCTTTCTAGATAAAAAGTGTTGTACAAGATTGCGGTCTAAAAGACAAAATCACAACCATTTCAACATCATCCAACTAGTAAAATAATTAATTAATGAGTAGATTGTGAACAAAACCCAAGCTAATATTAACATTCATTAAAGAAACTATAAATTTGCGAATAAAAGCTCTTTATCATATATGTTGTAACAGTACCAATCACATGAAAAAAGATAAATAAATTAATAAATTAATAATAATAATAATAATAATAATAATAATAATAATAAAGTACGTAGAATTGTTTTCCGTAAGTTGGATATAACCTTGACTCATAGCAACAAGGATACGTAAAATAAAGGATACAAAATAAAGACCGGAACAAAAGAAAGGAAAGGGATAAAAGGTCACAAGACTACTCTGGTGATTTAACAAATGATGCTACCTACAATCAGCATAGACAGCCAACTAAATGGTCTATGTGGAATGACTTGTATCGGCAAGCGTATTGCACTCAGTACATCTCAAAGGAAAAATGTTCTTTAAGATTGTTGGAAAACTTAATTAAGACATCGCAAATAAAATTGGATAAAACAAAAAATAATTGGTCAAAATAATATAAAATCAAATATAAAAAAAATAACACAATAAAATTAAGTTGGAGTGGCTTATAGGTTTGTGACTGAAGCGTGCTGAGTACTGAGTTTAAGAATATTTCGTCACCAGAAGATAATGATCTTCACGGCTAATACTCCCTATAATACAAACTAACACTCCTCACCAACTCTGCATTTGAATTAATAACACTACAGGAACAATTTTATTGGATTTGCGAGGGAACAAACGAGTACATACAATAGACTATGGTTGTTTTCTAGAATTGTCATCGAAATTTTTTTTTCCCTCTACACTCCCAAACACATGAATGTGACTATAACAAATAACGTTGGAAAAAGGTTTATTATCCAACATCCCAAAAGAAACCCAACATGAAAAAATCATTAAGAAGATGTAATGAGAAAACATTCATGTGATCATTATTATATTTAATAAAATCTATTGAAATTATCTAACAGCCCAAACGACTATATGATGACAATATTTCTAATTAATATTTATAATGTAATAACATAAAAAAAACCAAAGGATGTATATACTATAGTATTGTTATATTTATTTAGAATTAAGTAGTATAAATAAATATTAATAAGTTTGAAATATAATTAACTTTGAAATATAACAATACTAATAATAGTTATTATGAAAAAAAAAATTATCATACTCCTTCAGACTATAGTTCCCTTAAGGTTTTGGTTGTGCCTATTTTGTGCTCCTTCAACCTCATGAATATATTACACTGGAACCCCATGTTCATCTTTGTTGCTTTCTTGGGTATGGGATAGAGCATAAAGGTTACCATTGCTAGGATCCTATCTGTCAATGCATTCTTGTCTCCCATCATGTCATCTTATAGGAACATCACAAGTTTTCATCTTTGTCTTCCTTCAAGTTCATTCCTTCCACCCAAGTCCTTTCTTGACTACATTTGTTGATCTTTTTCCTAGTGATATTGATGCAAGCTCCTTTGGTGAGCCTACAGTTTCTTCTTATGCTTTGACAATTCCTGATGATCTAGTTTCAGATGTAGATTCCCCACTAGTTGCCCCTCTTTCTGTACTCGTTGCCCCTCCTCCTGAGCATCCAATTAGGGCAACACAATCTCCTGATTATCTTCGTGATTACCAATATTTTCCTACCGTGCTTCACTTACATGAACCATAGACCTATAAAGAAGCCTCCATAGACCCCTATTGGCAGCATACTATGTAGGAAAAGTTACAGGCATTGGAGGAGGCTTACACTTGTGACTTGTTTGATCTTCCTTCTGATAAGACTTTAGTCGAATGTAAGTGGATATACAAGATTAAGACTCATTCAGACGGGTCTATTGAGTGAAATAAGGCTCATTTGGTTGCTAAGGGTTTCATTTAGGAGTATGGTATTAATTATGAGGAGACATTTGCTCTTATTGCTTGTATCACATATGTTCGAGCTCTCTTTGCTAATGCACCCACTTAAAAGTGGACTCTTAGTCAGACGAATGTGAAGAATGCATTCCTTAATGGTGATTTGACCGAAGAAGTTTATATGTAACTGTCTACTGGCTACAACTATCCCGCGAACAACGTTTGTCTCCCCATAAGGCCTTGTATGGACTTAAGCAGGCTCACCGTGCATGGTTTGACAAGTTCAGCTCCATAATTCGTCAACTTGAGCTCTCATCTAGTCCTCATGACTTTACTTTCTTCATTTGTCGAACTGATCATAGCACCATGTTATTGTTACTCTATGTTGATGACATGATCATTACTAGCTATGACAACTCTAGCATCACAAACCTTAAGGCCTCCCTCACCTGTCAATTTGAGATGAAGGATCTTAGTCCCCTTAGTTATTTCTTGGGTCTTGAAGTTTTCTCCACTAATGATGACATTAATTTATCTCAGGCCGAGTATGCTTTTGATCTTATCCCCAGAGCCACTCTCATAGATTACTACACGAAATCCACACCTCTTCAGTCACTCCCATGGATGGAACCGTCTTGGATAATCCTACTCTTTACAAGCAGTTAGTTAGGAGCTTGATCTATTTCATAGTTACGCAGTCTATCATTTCCTATACTATCCAACTAGTCAGTCCATCCATGTCTACTTCACGCTCTACTCACTATATTGCTGTTCTTCGCATTATTCGGTATGCAAAGGACACATTATTCTATGGATTTCACTTATCTGCTTATTCTCCTTTGGTTCTTTGAGCTTACTCTAATGCTAATTGGGGTAGAGATCCCACTGATCGTCACTCTACCATCGGCTATTGTATCTTTCTTGAAGACTGTCTTATCACCTAGCGCATCAAGAAAGAAACTTTGGCCGCTCACTCCGGTACTAAAGTCGAGTATCGAGCTCTTGCTAACACTACTTCTAAGGCCCTTTGGATTCACCAGCTCCTTGATGATCTGGGTCTCTTGTGATCCTTCCCTATTCATCTTTATTATGATAACCAAAATGCTATTCAGATTGCCCATAATGACATGTTCCATGAGCGTAGCAAATATATTGGGATTGACTGTTATTTCTTCAGACAATGTATTCTTCATGGTGTTCTTCATCTCGTCTCCATTGGGAACCTTGACCAACCTGCTGACTTATTCACCAAAGCTCAAAATCTCGAGCACTTCTGTAGTTTGGTCTCCAAACTCAAGTTGGTCTTGTCACTACCCCCTTGAATTTGACGGAGTGTTATGATATGATTTAATATTTCTTATTGTATAGGATCATGTTAATTTGATTTTAATTATTTTGTATTTATTATTTTAGGTCTATAAATAGACATCTCCATTTTGTACAGATACACACTTGAGAATATACAGACATACAGATTATTTAGTCTGTCCTTGTTTCCTATTTTCGGTTCTTGTTTCTAAAATCATGTTAATATATATATATATATATATATATATATATATATATATATATAATGAAAAGAGATATTTAATAAATTTTAGAATTAACAATTCATAAAATATAAGTTAACCATTAAGAAAAATTTATTTTACTAAATTTTTGAATTCTATAAAACTAGATTGTAGAATTATAATTTTAATTCTATTATCAGACACAAGGACCCAATAGTTACTTTCTCGATTCATCAGTACGATGATGAGTTTGCTTGTCTAAATTCTAAATATCTTTTAATGGACTTAATCAACTTTAATGTGACGTTTATTAGTCCTTGTCATGGTTAGCTTAGTGCATCATGGATTAATTAATAAAAAATTAACGAGTGGTATCCAATATAGACCTCTTTTAATAATTAACAAAAAGAAAATGTAAGAAAAGGACCACCTTGGGTCATCGTCACCCACAAGCCCAAAGCCACGTCAAAATGAAAAGAAAAATAAAAGCTGGATGCCAAGCCAAGCGAAGAAAAATTGGAAACAACAGTCTAAAGTCTCTGAGATTCCAAGGAGTTGCAAGAACGGAAATAACGAAAAGAGTAGAGGCGAAAATAAAATAACGAAAACCTAGGGGCCAATTGTGCATTCAAGACAGTGCCAGGTGTCACCCTCGAGTTGAATCTACAAGGTGTATAGAGGGGCATTTTTGGAAATTAAACCCTATCACGAGTTTAACTTTGCAAATGACTCAGTATGTAGCTTTTCCAAGAATCAATCCACCCACGAACCACGAGCAAAGGTAGAGCGTGCGGTGATTTGGCTATCATAGATCGTTGATCGGAGCGCGTGGATAGCGCGTGAAATATGAACACGTGGAAACGGTGTAAACAGTCAAGGGCGGCTAGACTTGGGTGATGAAGACGAAGGCCCAGGGCCCAAGGGTTGAGGAACTGTATTGATGGCCCACTCACAAAACGACATAAATGTTGGAATAATAAAAGACAAAAGAAAAGAGATCGAATTTAAGCTGGTTTTAATTGTTTGACTCTTGTTTCTTCAAGTAAAATTTTGCATAAGTACAAGATTGGAAATGGGAGAACATTTTATAATGAATGATAAAAATTAATATTAAAAAAGTCATAATAAAATAATGGATTTTGCTAAAGTATTGGTTAGAGTTTCCAATGATAAAAATGGAAAAAAATTTATAATGAATGATAAAAATTAATATTTAAAAAAAGTCATAATAAAATAATGAATTTTATGAAGGCATTGGTTATAGTTTCCAATGATGGAAACTTTTAATATTCTCAATACATTGATTGTATCAGTAATTTAAAAATTTTATTTTTTCAATAAAAATTTCTACTTTAACCACCTTAGCAAAACCTTAAAATAATTAGATTGAATTATTATAACTACAGTTTAGCATATCAAAGAGGTTTTGGGAATAAATGTCCTTAGAATTTTTGTTGAAGTTTTAAAAATAGAAACTTTTTACTTGAGAATCAAATCTTTTAAAGTTATATTAGAACTCTTGAGAAGCATCCAGGGCACTTATTAGATTAGATTAACTCTATTTATAAAATGATATAGAATTCATTTATATTTATATTTTTAATTTCTAATCAAACACAAAGTACTATTTAAATTTAAAACAATCATAAAAAAAGAGTTATGTGCTGGTGAGTTGTGATGGCCTGTTTGGTAGTAGCACTTTATAGGAGTATTTATGGAGGGAAAGGTTGTGTTTGTTTCAGCAAAGCCAAACAGGCAAGAAGGAAAAAAAAGGTTGGAGCATTCTAGAGAGCGAGACAGAGAGTGCAAGCATCTGGCTGTGTGTGTGTGTGTGAGAGAGAGAGAGAGAGAGAGAGAGAGATAAGTGGGTGGGCTGAGGGGGTTTCAAGCGAGGAGACATGCCCAACTTGAACCCAACAGTTTCTTGTACTTGCTTCTTCATGCTTTGCCAGATCCCAAAGGTCCTTGCTCTCTGTTGTCTCTCTCTCTCTCTCTCTTATTTGTTCTGCCTTATCCTCTTTGTCTCTCCACTAACAACCTCTTTTTTATTTTATATTTTAATTTTTTAATATTCTTTCCTTTACTTATGTTCTTTTAATTTTGGTGTGTCTACCCTTTTTTTTTTTTTTCCTTCTTTTGTACTGCTCTTTGCCATGTTTTGTGATTTGTTTTTATGTTTGTGGGATCCAATTGGTGAGTTTCAAGTGTTTGGCTGTTAAAGTTCGCTGTTTCCCATTTGCATGTGGTGTTTGAGGTCAGCTCCTGATGTTTAAGTCATTACTGACTTAAGATTTGGAAAGTCGGTTCTGAGGTAAAGCTGTTGCTGTGTCTTCTGTTGCTCCTGTTCAGCTTCTTCTCAGTTTCTAGTAGTTGACATTTTGGATTGGGAAAAAATAGGTTTGCATTTTTTGGGTGTTTTTCCTCTTTCCTTTTTTTAAAGCACCAACTCAACTCAAAGTTGATTTTTAGTTTGTGGTTGTCTGATATGTGCATGTCTTCTTTTTAAAATTTTTTTACTATTTTCTTGTACTTTTTTTGGTACAATTATTTTCTTGTATTTGAATGACCATATAATTCATTTAAGTTTGAGTTTCTTGCTAAGTATGGCACTTGGGGTTGTATGTCTAAAACATTGCTTTGATGAGATACTACGATAACAGCAGAATAGTTTTTTTGTTTATTTATTTTTTTGTGAATGACACTTGAGGATTGATGATACTTTATTATTATTATTTTTTGTATTGATTTGATGATTGTATCCGTCAGCAAAGGTTGTGATTTATGTAATTTCGACAAGACCAAAGCCAAGTGAAAAGGAAATCACAATTCACCATTCACCATTCACAAATATTTACATTTGGACTTGCTGTCGTACTTTTTTCTGTTCCATTTTTTAATTGTTTTCCCAAGTTTCGGGCAAAAATAATTGAGTTTGAAGAGGAAGAGATTTAAGATTGTTGATCTTATTGGACTTCTATCCAATTCGTTATATGGCTCCATGGATATACCAACATATAAGAATGCCCTTCCTGTAGTTTTTCATTGCTTGTCTAATTTTAAGATGATCTTTTTGTAAGATGTGATTAAAACATTTTGAGAATTAAGGCTTGTAGTGCAATATACATTGTACTCGAGGAATGATAAGTCATACTTCATTATATAATTTTTTTTCAATATCACCGAAACTTACTTTTTCCTTATAAATTTTCCCTCTCTTTAATACAATGAGCAATACATTGTTACATACCTACTAGTAGGTATTCAATATAGTGATTTTCCATTCCAATCGTTCTATAAAATAGTGATGCGTCTCTCCTTAAAAGTTTTCCATCTTAAATAGCCAATTGATTCATCACTAAGTAACAGAATCTCAAATTATAGGTTGTGATTCATCAATATAAAATAGGCTGTTTTTTCTATTTTGTGACGTACTTTTTATGCTGTGTTTGCTCTCTTACAAATATGAAGAATGATTGGAGAGCTTCAACCCTTTGAGGAATTTGTTCTGTGTTGTGTCATGCAGGATCTCTTTTCCTCCCTTCTTTGCACCTCATGCAATGAATTTATTCATTTTTTATGAGCTATTGGTCCATGTATTCAAGGGGATGAGGTTTATGAATGGCTTCATCTGCATTTCTCGGTATTTAATTAGCTATGAAAATTTTTTGAACACATAACTCCACTCCTTTGTGACTGGCAATTTTGATTACTATATTTGTTCCGTCCCATGTGAAATCCTATTTTAAGAGCGTAAATTTTTGGAACATGACCTCCCTTTTTCCCATTCTTTGGGAAAATATGCTGTGTCATAGTTCGTGAGGGGCATAAATATGTGTCATGCATTGTACAATTTTCTTTTGTATGTTTGTGATTTTCCTTCCCTTCCTTAAAATGGGCTCATCTAACATGAAACGGTTCTCTCAGGTCAAGTTCTAAATTTGAGAAATGGCTGTGTTAAAGATTAGATGAAACTGTTTCAGTTGTCGAATCATCCTGATACCGTGTTCAATTGTCCACAAGTTGATCGCAACCACTCAATGGTATGTGAAGCTGCACTTTTGGATTTGTTGCTTTTGCTTTTAGTGACTAATACTTAGCTTTTGTCCTCCAACTACAGGCTCATGGTCCTTATCCTTATGGTGATCCATTTTTTGCTGGTTCATTAGTTGCTTATGGACCACAGGCTATTGTAAGTTGTCTAGTCCATCTTCTTTTTTCTGTGCTCTTAATATTTATATGCACTTTATGTTACCTGATTTCGGTGATATGTAATTTTATTTTTTTTTTTGGGTAAAGGGAATGTTGCTTCTTGATTTCCTTGTATAAGGTTTTAATATGATGTTACTGTTGTCTGAAAATATTTCAGAATCAACCCCAAATACTGCCCCAGATGCTGGGATTACCATCCACCAGAGTTGCATTACCACTGGAACTTGCAGAAGATGGCCCCATTTATGTCAATGCAAAACAATACCATGGTATACTGAGAAGGCGTCAGTCACGGGCAAAGCTTGAGGCTCAAAACAAACTCATCAAAAGTCGTAAGGTATGTTCCATAAGATAGTGATGCGTTGAAGTTTGAAAACTCTGCTTATGGTTTGCACTCTGTTAGCAAATGAAAATGCTACAACAATTCTTTTAATGCTTGGAGCAGAATAATATTCCTATTCTCTCTCTTTTAACAATGTGGCAGGTGGGGTTAGAACTAGGATATATCATATAATCCTTTGAGGGAGGGGGTAATACAAAATTTGAAGGTGTAAATTTATGTTATATAAAAAACAAACTAAAATTTAAGTTTCGCATTTTCTTAAGCTCCCTCAACATAAGGTGAACATGGTTCCACCCCTGGGGGTAACAAACAAATGACAATAACAAATCCTTGACCCACTAGGCGTATGGATCAAATTACGCCATAGTGCTCCTTAGGTTCCCCCCTTGGGGGCAAGCATAGAGAAAATTAGTTTTTTCTAATCCAAGAAAGATGTTGAAAATGAGATAGGAACTTATAAGGAGATAGGAGGAAAAGAAAGTCCTCTATACAAGAACCAAAACTTCTAGAAAAAAAAGTATCAATGAAGCATAGCTTTTCTAATCTCTCAACAAGAACCAAAACTTCTAGAAAAAAAAGTATCAATTAAGCATAGCTTTTCTAATCTCTCAACATATGTGAGAGGTAAAGTCCTCTAAAATTACATGTTAGTTACATAGTTTAATTGTTATTCGCCAGGGAATGTTGGAATTACATTATGAGTTTCAAAAGGATAGTTCTAGAACTTCGAAATGAAATTGATACCATAGAATCACATGTTGCATTATGTTATAAACATGGTATTATACTATTATTCCATTATTGTGAATGTTGAATCATATAGTTTCCTCTTCTAATTGGTTGCAGCCATATCTTCACGAGTCTCGGCACCGCCATGCTGTGAATAGGGTGAGGGGTTCTGGGGGGAGATTCCTCAGTACCAAACAGCTTCAACAGTCTAATGCAGAATTTGCCAATGGAGCACATTCTGGCTCAGACACCGACAACATATATCAAAAGAAAGATGCATCAGAGGTAGAAAGTCACCCCTCAAGAACCGGAGAGAATGCTTCTTCCATCACAACCTGCTCCGACTGGACAACTTTATCCAGCAGCACTATCAATAGGCAGCCTGAGCGTATGTTCCTGCCAAACCCTCCAAACATGAGCGCAGCACCCCAGTGTGGTGGGGGACTCACCTTTGGTGGAACAAAGCAACGTGCCCCAGTTGTCCGGTGAGAAGCGGAATGAAACCAAGCTAGATCGACATCTCACCGGAATGGAACCAAGCAAGATCGGCATCATCGGTCAGGCAAATCATCCTTGGCTCTGTCACTTTATTTTGTGTGTTTTTCATGTGTCATTATAAAAACTTTTGTCTTTTGAGAGAGACTGCATTAGCACCCAGACTTTTCCTAGTGCTTTGCCGTGTATTTTAGTGTTGCCATTGCTTACAATGGTCTGTTGAACTGGATCAGAATGGTTGCTGCATGAAGTTTTTATGGTTGTGATCCATTTATATATTTGCAAAGTGGATAATTTGGTCTCTTACTTTTCTTTTATTTTTTTCCTGTCAAAATTTGGTCTATAAAGCTTTTTCTTAAGCTGGCTTCTGACGTTTCAAACCGTCTATCAATATTATGTTGGTTATATTTCTTTTAATTCCTTTGATAAAGATAATGATGTCACTAATTCACTAGCTCGTTCATATTTGTTACTAGTACATGATCGCCTCTCTTAAGGATTTATTATGAAGTTTGTTATGAAGGTGCTATGCAAAGAGGATACGGATAATGTGAAGTTAAGTTGCCTAATGATTCATACACTTACTTAAAATTACTAATTCCAACATAAACAATTTTGTAGCATGATATATCATAAGTGCATATATAAAAAACGCAGTCCAGAATTTCACGACATTTAACCAAGTTTTGAAAATCAGACGGATTGGTTGATCTGACCGGTCGGACCAGGAACTGATCCTTTGGTTGGTCCGGTCATAACCAAAAACCAAAATTTCCAAAAATCGGTGTGAACCGGCCAAAAGCTTGTTGAACCGGTTAAGTTATTATTATTATTTTTTTAATCAAATTCAACAATCCTTCTATAATAAAAGATAGTAGAAAATAAACCTTGATTAGTCAAATCAACGACTATTAAATCTCTCAATCTCTTGAAAAAGAGCTCAAGAGATAAACACCAAGTAATGTGATACATGAATATTTATAATTGTTCTAAGAGTGGAAACTTTCTACTCTTTTATTGAACCATCAGCATAGAGATTGTGTTTGTATTCAACACCCTTTAGATGGGAGGTTACATGTTGAATTTTCACCTTCTTTCTTTTTCTAATTTTTTTACAAAAAATATCTAATTTTAATGTTTTTGTAAAACAGAGAGAGAGAGAGAGACTTCCTACTCTATACAGAATGAGACTTGAAGAATTATTAATTAATATTTTTAATACCAAAAAGCTTGTAATTAATTTAAAGAATATGGCATCTGAGTACTTTTATCTTTCAACTCGTTACTTATACCTTTAATATTTTTATCTATTTTATAACATATATTTCATCATATGTCACTATATATATAGTTTATTATACATTGATTAAATCGGTTGAACAAATAAATTTTCTTTTCTTTTCTTCCTGTCAAAATTTGGTCTATAATGCTTTTCTTACGCTGGTTTCTTACATTTCAAACCGTCTATCAATCTTATGTTGGTTGTATTATAATGATGCCACTAAGTCACTAACTCGTTCATAATTGTTGCTGATACATGATCGCTTCCGTTAAGGATTTATTATGAGATTGTTAATTATTGACAACGCGATTGGCAAAATCTTTGAATCATAGGAGACTAAATTAACAAAAAATAAGGATATGAGAAGAAAACGTTCATTCTGCTTATACACATTTTTCTTTATTGAATCTCCTTGCTTTGAAACTGGAATACATGAATTTATAAATGTATCAAAAAAATGTGAAAGGCATTTATTTTGAAACAGATTAAATAAAATATTAAGTTTCCCTATATTTTGTTCAAGGAGTTATTTTCAATATTTTGACACCCAAAAATGGGTATCTATTGGAACATCTATTTTTTTAGCATTGGACGTAATGGATGAAAGAGATGAATGAGAATCAATATCATATCTAAAATATGTTTGATTGGGGAGTAAAAATGAGGATAAATTTTTCATAAAATGGGATTTATGTATAATTTTACACATAAAATTTATTCATAAAAACTTATCCCCTACTTTTACCCCTAATTAAACATATCCTAATAGTAAAAAAATGGTGTCCCAAGGACATCCATGTTTTTGGTGCTAAGAGAACCACCATCATTTTCAAGTGGCACTTTGTATGCATTTTAGTTTATTTTCTTGTTTCTCCTGTCATGCTTTGGATCTCTCTGTAGAATTGTCATTGGAATGTCGAGTTGGGACCACATGCAAAATTCCAATATAGGTTGTCACATGATCACACAAAAATCTTCAAAATTCCACAAAAATACACTAAATTAAGCACTTTGAAGGGCGTTTAGAAGCTAAAACATGCATGTGAGCCGTTTATATATATATATATACTCGTGAATCGTACGGACCAGTTAAATAAGTCAAATATAAATAAAGATGATAAATATATTGAATCAATTTAGGATTTTTTATAATTATAAAAAATATTTTTAAATTTTTTTTTACAAAAACTCATCATTTGTTACTTTTTTTTATAATTCATTATCATTTGTTGCTTTGAGTTATTAAATTATTATTTTTTAATCACAAGTAAATTGATTATATTCTAAAATTAATATTATGTTGTGTATCTTTTGAGTGACGTGTAATTACAAATAATTAATAACAATGTAAATCGTTTAGATTTTATTATCAATATTTTAAAAAATATTTAAATGTTATTTTTTGTTCCTATTTAATATAATTTTAATATAATAAAAATAAATTTTAACTTTTGATTGAGTTTAAATATTTAAATGTTATTTTCTGCTCCTATTTAATATAAATTTTAATATAATAAAATAAAATAAATATAATAAAATCAAAAACAATTGAGTGAATTTAACATTTCTGCTCCTATTTACCACTCCTAAAAACTATTTAACCTAAATTTGTTTTAAAAAATTGGTAAAATCTCATCACAACGACTTATCTCAATAGCAAGAAAAGTTGGATGGGAAGAAAAAATGACACTGATGAAAATGAAATACAGATAAAAAGGGAAAAAATGATTGACGTAGAATCAATTAGAATTTTGAATTATTACCACATTAAAATTAATAAGAAAGAATACTTCCTAAAGTTAACTGCATCAAATGAAACAAAACTTACAAAGTCTAAATTTAAAAATATGATTTCAAATTATTTAAAACATTTTTATTTAATTAAATAGGTTATCAATTTTATTTAAAATATCAATTCTTGGTAAATGATACCATTTTGTATTAATTCTCCAATTTCTGATACATATTATTTTATTTTTTATCAATATTTCATTTATTAATAGTTATACACACACACATGCACAGAGACACAGAAAAATTAAAATACATGTGGCATATAATAATACAAAATATAGCTATATTTATATCTACACGTATTTAATTTAATTTTTAAAATTTTACTATATTAAGAGAATAAATTATTAATAGTGATAATAATTTGTAGTAATAATTTTAAAAAATAAAAAATTATTTGTTAGTTTTGTATATAAAGATAAATCACAAAGACAAAAAAAAATTATGATGCTACTATAAATATATACATTAGAATTAAAAAAAATTGAGCAAATACATCATATTTATTTTTTTTACAAATTATTGTCACTATTTCTTATTTTTATTGTTAGTATTTTTTCTTATAATTATAATTTTAAAATTAAATTAAGAACATATATATATATATCAATCATTTATATTATTACACGAAACATATATTTCATCTTATAAAAAATTAATATGCATAACTATTAATAGAGGGTCATGTAGTTAAAAATAAAATAATTAATATAAGAAAATGACAAATTAATTAAAATTCAAAAATGGGTTAGAGTGTATCTTGTCTTAATTTTGTAAGGAAGAGGAGTATAGACTTTAGATATAAAGTGGTGGAGAGTGTAATAATATAGTCTCTCGAGTGAGGAGATTGTAATTTACTCTAAAATAAGTTATGCTTTTATAAAATTGAATTTATAAAGTTAATCTACAAATCAATTTTTTTATAGAATTAAATCACAAAAATTCATCTTTAACAAATATTGTAAGGGCAAATTTGGACATGTTAATCCTATATTAACTCTTCATTTCAACACTTAGCATAAAAGGACATATTGACTAAAAATTACCGATTTGACTTTTGTTAAGCTCTACATTGGCTTATTATTAATTTTTCACATCAAATGACTATATATTTTTTTCTTTGTTAATCATGCTTGTGCATCTTTAAGCACTAACTTCCCTCATTTTCTAATTTCTTCTTTATTTTCACACATCTCAAATCAAAACAAGGTCGTTTAGCTCTAAACTTGTAATATAGAGTTTGATTGAGCCATTCTATTAATTTAATGGCTCCAATGTGCATTTCCACTAAATATTGAAATAATTAATTAACATAAAGATTAATGCGTCTCATCTTATGAAAAGTGAGGGACACGATAAAATTTTAAAATCATGCCTCGCAATATTTGTCAAGAGGAATTTGGCGTTTTGCCCTAGTTTATAATACTTTTAAAGTAATGGATTTTGTTAATTATTGTATTCCAAACAGTTTTGTTATAATTAATCTCTCAATTATTTGATGGATTTAATGTTGAAGTATTGTGGTGTGTGTGTAAAAAGCACACATCTAGTGCTTGTTTTCACATGATTTTGTGTGACTTACTTGGTTAAATTAGCCATTTATATATTAAATTGTCAGAAATTGGGTTACTCCTTTTGTTTGTGTTTATGTGATGATTTTTAGGTGCTAAATAAGGATTCAAGGTCATACTTGTATCATTTTGAGATATGGGGAATTGACGAGCAAAATTTAAGAAGTTCGGGTCTTGTGTTTGCATGGAATCAGAATACTTTGTGAAGAAATTTTCATAACTTGCATTCCAAAGCTTCAAATTTGGTGATTCAAGATTCTTTGGAAAGAAGAAAGAAATATCTACAACTTCACTATTGTAAATTTTTCCTAATCCCCAAGTCCTCAAGGACCAAAAGCAGAGGAAAGAGACAAGTTGCAGTATGTTCCTGATGTTGTCAATCCTGACCTTTCTGCACTAAGTTATCTATATCTTGAGCTAGATGAGTCTAGTTGATATTATTTTAAAGGAATTGGAAAACTACGACACAAAACTACAACTTTCATGAAGACCCCGAAGGTTAAATCGCATTGTAGAAAGCTACACAAACTCAACAACGAGCAAATCGCGATGTTGTGAGAGCATAACATGGCCCTGTGGCATTCAACACGGCCCCATATGATTGGCCTCGTGGGTTTAATGAATTTTTGGGATTTTAGCCAATTTTTACATACTTAATTCATATCTTAGGTTGTTTTTGACCAAAAAAAAAGGCTTTTAAAGGCCCAAAACAAGTCAAGAGGGGTTAAGTGAACATTACATGTATGGTCATGAATGATCTGGGACACTTGGGATCAATTGGGGGGAATTAGAGATTCAAGCAAGCTCTGCTAGGGTTTAGAGAAAACTTCAAGAGAGAAAGCTTGTGCTACATATTTTGTTCTTCTTCTCCTTTCTCTTGTGATTTGATGTCATTAATGTTCATTTTCTCTTTGATTATGGATGTGATGACAATATTTAGTGGCTAAACTCTTTCATAGCTTGAGTGATGATGTAACCTATGTTAGGATTATGAGTTGTTGAATTTCTTTTAATCTAATGAACATTCCTTCTTTCAATTGAGTTTCTATCTTTGTTTTTAATGCTTTTGTGGCTTGATCAACCATAAATTGATGTTGTGAGTTGTGTAGGAATTGGAAAATTGGTGCATAACTTATGTAACATCCCCTGCTGCTTTATGGATTGACGACTGTCCCCACAAACCAACACGGGTCTTTTCAGCATGCTTTGTCCTCACTCGCATACTTCCTGGGAAAACTTCCCAGGAGGTCACCCATCCCAAAATTGCTCCAAGTCAAGCACGCTTAACTATGGAGTTCTTTCAGTTTGGGCTACGGAAAAGAAGATGCATCTTATTGGTATAGGTAGTACAAATCAATTCATATAAGCCCTCCTTAATTGTATAGTCCCATACCTATCTGATCTTAGGATCCATCTCATTCGGTGTGTAATCGATTCATTCATGTACCCCTCCGCTTAGAAGTCTGCCGAGAGCCGTTCCTTGTCCGTGCCTTCTTAGCCAGCGATCACTCCTGACTTCGCAATCCCCGGGCGTTACATGCCCACCAGCTTCCGCTTGGTTCGTCCCCGAACCACACCGTACTGGGAGAGGTGCAAGCTCTGATACCACTTGTAACATCCCCTGCTGCTTTATGGATTGACGACTGTCCCCACAAACCAACACGGGTCTTTTCAGCATGCTTTGTCCTCACTCGCATACTTCCTGGGAAAACTTCCCAGGAGGTCACCCATCCCAAAATTGCTCCAAGTCAAGCACGCTTAACTATGGAGTTCTTTCAGTTTGGGCTACGGAAAAGAAGATGCATCTTATTGGTATAGGTAGTACAAATCAATTCATATAAGCCCTCCTTAATTGTATAGTCCCATACCTATACAGTCTTAGGATCCCTCTCATTCGGGTGTGTAATCGATTCATTCCGCTTTCGAAGTCTGCCAGGAGCCGCTCCTTGTCCGTGCCTCTTAGCACCGGCGATCACTCCCCGACTTCGCAATCCCCGGGCGTTACAACTTAGACCTATGGATAGAAACCACAATTGTTAATTATCTAGGGATGGAGATTAATAACTTGCGTGGGATTTGAGATTAGGATTTCATGGAACACAAATAATGCTTTTGAATCTAGGGTTCATGTTAAGGAATTAAGTGAACTTTAGTTTCCAAGAGGGTTGGTATGCCAAAGAATTGGATATTAACTAAATAAGAAAATCTCCATCAATTGAGTTGATTGAACATCATTAGGTTAAGAATTTAACATTCATATGAATAACTAGGTGAAATCGAATCCCTAGCACCTTGACCTTCATTGAATTATCTTTTTCTTCATTTATTGATTACTTTCTTTAGCATTAGATTAGAGTGGTTTTATTTTAATTTAAAATTTGAATTCTTGAAATCTCGGACTGGTTAGCTTAGATAGTATTTAGCCTTGTGAAGTGGTACTTGGTTACACAATCCCTATGGAACGATACTTTTTCTTCCTCTTTATTACTTGTACAACCCGATACACTTATTAGAGTCACACCATATTGACAATATAAAAGTTTTTATATGGTCATCTAATAATATATTACCATATTAGTCATGGCAGTTGACTTTTCCACCCATTGCTTGAAAAGTAATATAAATGAAAAATTTTGATTGGGTACTATTGTAAAAATATTTTAGACTAACTCTTATTTTATTTAATCATATGTTAAAATGAATTTAATAAGTAATTTCGTCAAAACTTATATTCTATTTTTTAAGGGAAAACTTAAAGATTTAATTGGAATGCACTGACATTATAAAAAAGTTTTACACATTCATTCAATTATATAATAACACATAAATAAATATGGTTATTTCAACCTCTATTACGTGAAAAGTCATACAAAATTATATATTTAATTGAATAATAGTGTAAAACTCTTTTACACAATCAGTGTATCAAAATTAAACTCAATTTATATTCCTTTATCATATTTCAATAGTAAATTGTTATAATTAATGGTATAAATACATAACACGTTATTTATATTAGGTAAATTGGATGGTTTTCCAGTTAGTTGAGTATATATATGTTAATAATGTTATTTGAAGTTCACAACATTAAAGACACTCAACATATAAAAGGACATGAAACCCAATATTTCCTTTTCTTTATCCCTCCAATTTCCCCAACCAACTCATTTCTTTTCTCTCTTGGGTATTTGGAGTATGTTTGGATTGATAGAGCATGATGGAATGGAGTAAGATTTTTATTAAGTCTATTGTTTGCATTTGTCAAACTTGGATAGAATAGAGTGAAGATGGATATAATTCATTCCACTCAATCCCATTATTTCCTCTTATTTCTTTTCCCCAAATTGGGGGAATTGGATGCAATGAGTTACTTTTTAAATAAATTGCTAGTTCACCCTATTATTGATATCAGTGTTATCAAAACCGGACTGAACTAGTAGGTTCGAACCAAAAACCGGTGAACGGGCTCTCAGCTCGGCTCAGTTCGTTACTTGGACCGGTTCTGTATATGACTCAGTCAAACCCAGTTAGAACCGGCTGAGTTTGGTTGCGAATTGGTATGGGTTGAACCAATTTTAAGTATAAATTCATCAATATAAAAAATGGTATCATGTTGTAATACCCGGTGTACACGTGTCAATGGACAAGTTCCGTATGACCTTAATTATAAAAGTATATAATATGATTTTACATGATTATATTAAGCTAGAAAAATTATGTTTTATGATGATAGTATGAAAGAATTAGTTTTACAAAACCATAGGACCATGATTGTTGTGTTGTGTGAATGGAAAATGTTTTATATGCTAATGAAATGATTTTTGAGAGGATATATGATTTTATTTAGGCTATTTTAACAAATATATTTTAAGAGTTATGATATTATTATGTATGTATTCCAAACTTTGGATTTCAGAAAGCTTTTAGAATATTAAGTTGAGTTATGTTGAATAAAGCATGATTAGTTTTATGAAGAAATATTTTATCATGCTTTTGGAGTTTCCATGATTTAGAACTCCAGTGTTTGAAGCTATGATTTTAAATTTATCTAGTATATGAAAAAGATATGGTAGTTTAAGATTTGAATTCAGAACTTCGATTTTATAGTACCAAGAGGTATGAAATTCAGTATAATTTTTAGCAACTGCCATATACATATTTTGTGAGTTGGAGATTGGGTTGCCTACAAACGGATGATCCCTTGGACATGATTCTCACAGCCATAGTTATGCTAAAGTCAGATTGTTAGAGTTATATGAATCCAGAACTCCCAGTGCACTAATTATTTAGGGGCTCTGTTTGCCAGGGACAGAGTACCTATTTTTCAACTATGGATTGTATCAAACTAATTTAGACGGTAGAGATCAGGAAACAGACAGTTAGTTAACGGCTGTATAAGATCATTACTTTGGTACCAAGTTGTCCGCCAGAGGACAATATTGCCCCATAGTAGATACAGAAAATGGGACCTAGTTAGGTACCCATAGCTCGTCTGCCAGGGACTATTTGACTTTACAGTTTCAGTTATTATATATGTATTTATTCAACTCAGCAAATACTGTTTTCCTAGGCTCTGCTCACTTTAGTTAAAATGATTTCATATTGCTTGTGAGTTTACAATTATTGTTCATGAATTTGTGAAATGAGAAACAATTTTCTTGTTAGAGTAAGAACTCAGATATACTTTTCTATGAAATTATAAATGCAAAGATATATTTTCTATATATAGCTATGCATATGAATATCAAATGATTATGATTGCTATTTGCATGGTATTATATGTATATTCTTTGGTTGTCTCATGTGGGTGATGGGTGAGAGCTCATTCACTGAGTCGGTTGACTTACCCCTCTCCTTTCCTTTCATAATTACAGGTACAGGTTCAGTCTCCGTCCAACCTAGTAGACTTAGCAAATTCCAGTGGTAGCCTTATTTGAAGTGAGGCTTAGTTTAGAATTACGTCAATAGTAGAAGTAATCCAGTGGGTGTAAAGGCAGGATCCAGCCATGCATTTAGTTTCAAATTTTGTATAAAATTTCAGTATTTGAGATAATTATGTATGTTTTCAGTTTATAAGCATAGATTTGAAATGGTAAAGTTGGTTCGAGTTTATGTAACAAGCTATAAATGCACTTATAGTTCAGTTTCCAAGTATTAAGTTGATTTTCAGATTTAAATTTTAGATCAAGTAATAAAACAGTTTGTGTTTTCATGATTTACATATTTAATGGAAATGTCATATAGCTTTCTATATTAATGTATTTCATTCTTGCGAAATTGGATATCAGATTTTGAATAAATATTTGGATAACAATTTAGAGAAAATTATATTTTCAGAAAGTAAATTAAGTATAATATTATTATAAGGTATGTATTCATAGAGACATGTTATCCAAAAGACTTATGTGGGGATGGGATTCCTCATGTGCCTGTCACATTCCCAAGTCGAGTCGTGACACATGCAAGAATCCAACTTGCATCATGTGGGAAGGAAGTTGACTCCACTAAGGCACATATGTTCTTATTATAAGTTGTATAAATAATAATACATATTCTATACTTATTTCAATTATTTTATATTTTAATATATTTATTTAATTAAATCCGGTTGAACCAGTGACTCACTGGTTGAACCAGTAATCCAGTGACCCAGTGCATTGATCGAGTTGATCACTGGTTCGATTCTAATAACTATGATTGATATTATCATATTCTAGTTTAAGAGTATTATCGGAATAAAAACTTTACAATCTTTATTCCATTCCATTGATTTATCCAAACAATAAGATGGTTTGTATGCTAAGGAATTGAGTATTAACTAAGTAAGAAAATCCCCATCAATTGAGTTCATTGAACATCATTTGGTTAAGAATTTAACACTCAGATGAATAACTAGGTGAAATCAGATCCCTAGCGCCTTAACATTTATTGAATTCTCTTTTTCTTCATTTATTCATTACTTTCCTTAGCACTAGATTAGAGTGGTTTTATTTTAATTTAAAATTTGAATTCTTGAAATCTTGAATCGATTAGCCTAGATAGTATTTTAGCCTTGTGAAGTGATACTTTGTTACACAATCCTTAAGGATCGATACTCTTTTTTACTCTCTCTAACTTGTACGATCCAGTACACTTATTAGAGTCGCATCATATTGAGAATATAAACATTTTTATATGGTCATCTAATAATATATTACCATATTAGTCACGATAGTTAACTCTTCCACCCATTACTTGAAAAATAATATAAATGAAAAATTTTGATTAGGTAATACGTAAAAATATTTTACACTAACTCTTATTTACTTTTATTTAATCATATGTTAAAACAAATTTAACAATTAATTTTGTTAAAACTTATATTCTATTTTTTTAAGGGAAAACTTATAGGTTTAATTGAAATGTGCTGACATTATAAAAATGTTTTACATATTCATCAAATCATATAAGAACACATAAACAAATATGGTTATTTCAACCTTCACTACTTAAAAAGTTATACAAAATGAGATATTTGATTGAATAATAGTATAAAACTCTTTTACATTATCAGTGCATTAAAATTAAATTCAATTTATGTTCCTTTATCATATTTCAATAGTAAATTGTTATAATTAATGGCATAAATACATCACACGTTATTTGTATTAGGAAAATTGGATGGTTTTCCATGTTAGTTGAGTATATATATATATATATATATACATATATATATATATATATATAATGTTATTTGAACTTCACAACATTAAAGACACTCAACATGTAAGAGTACATGAAACCCACTATTTCCTTTTCCTTTTCCCTCCAATTTCCCCAATCAACTCATTTTTTTTCTCTCTTGAGTATTTAAAATAAGGTAAAATATGCTTACCTCCCTTGAAGTATTAAGAAATGACATTACACCCTATTTGTTTGAAAAATCTTCACTCCATCCCATTTTATTAGGGTTGTGTTTGGTATTTTCTCTTTTGTAGTTTATTTTTTATGAGTTATGTACTAAATAATAAAAATAATTATAAAATAAGTAATGAATTTAATTTCTATACACTGCTATTATAAAATAAAATATTGATAGATAACTTTTTACTAAATTTGACACTTTTTTTGAATTTTTATTTATTCATGGTTAAAATTATTTTATATCATCAGTTTATAGAAACTAAATTCATAAATAAAATTAAGAATCATATTAAAAGTTAATAATGATTATTTTATTAAAAAAATTAATAATAATAATTTTAAATAAAAAAATATAAAAATTAAATAAAAATTTATAGTAATATTAAATATATAAATAAACATTAATTATTTTGAAAAAATAATAATCCTTGCTAAATAATATTAGTAATAAATAATATTTATATAAAATATAATTATATGAATGAGATTCAAAAATATTAAAAATAATTTTTATAAATCAATAATTTAATTATCATAGTTAATAGTTAGTTGTCTATCATGATTTGATTTTGAATTTTATTATTTTGTAATGTAACATCATATTTACACTATACACTAATAAAAATTCAATAAATTGTCAAACCATGATCGATAGTTATTATAATAATAGGCAATTACATAATATAATTTGGCACTTTTTAAAATTACTTTTGCTTGATTTATTTTACAATTATTATTTTTATAAATTTAATTTTAATGAATTGACAGTGTAAAAGTTTTTGATATTATTATCTAATTAATCATTTCATTTAAATGATTTTTCAAGCAGTGGATATAAGAATAGATCACTTTGGCTATAAGACAATATATGCTTGAATAGATTGTAGAACTAATTCATATTATCAGTACATCAAAATTAAATTTATTAAAATAATAATTGTAAAATGAATCAATCAAATGTAACCAAAAAATATCAATTAATAGAAGTATTTATTATTAATTTTTTAATTAAAATAATAATTATTATATAATTCTTAATATTGGTTATAAATTTAGTTTTTATGAACTAACAGTATAAAATAATTTTAACCATGAACTAATAAAAATTCAAGAACGTGTAAAACCAATAAAAAGTTATTTGCTAATATTTCATTTTATGCTATTAGCGTATAGAAATTAAACTTATTACTTATTTTATAATTAATTTTATTATTTAGTATATAATTTATAAAAAATAATTCATAAAATAGAATACACCAAACACACCCTTAATAAAATGGGGTGGAGTGTCATTTTATAATACCTCAAGGAGGTAAGTGCATTTTACCCTTTAGAATATATTTGGATTGATGGAGCAGAGTGGAATAGAGTGAGATTTTTATTAAGTCTATCGTTTGCATTTGTCAAACTTGGATGGAATATAGTGAAGAAAGATATACTCCATTGCACTCAATCCCGCTATTTCGTCTTATTTCTCTTCCCCAAATTGGGGGAATTGGATGCAATGAATTATTTTCTAAATAAAATTACTAGTTCCTTATTATTGATATTATTATATTCTAATTTATGAGTATTATAGGAATAAAAAGTTTACAATCTTTATTCCATTCCATTGATTTATCCAATCAATAAGATGAGATAATTATTCCATTTCACTTCACTTCATTTTAGTTCACTCTACTTCAGTGCTTATCATCAATCCAAACATACCTTAGGTTATGTTTGGATGGATGATAAGCAGTTGAGTGGAACAGAATGTAATATAATGGAACGGAGAGGAGCGAAGCAGAGTGGCATAATTATATCACTCAATTGTTTGGGTATATCAATGAAAAGGATTGGAGTTTATAAATTTTTTACTCCTATAATATGCTTAACCTAGAATATAATAATATTATTAATAGGGATAAACTAGTAATTTTATTAAAAAATAACTCATTTTATTCAATTCCACCTAATTTGGAGATAAGAAAAGTAAAAGGAGGTGGTGAAATTGAGTAGAATGAATTTTATATATCTCCATTCCGCTCAATCCGATTTTAACGTATCCCATCAATGAAACTAATTAAAATTCCACTCCATTACGTACCATTCCTTCCAACTCTACCAATTCTGCCTCCATCTTCCTTGGTCGTTAGGGTTTTTGTTCTCCTTGTTCTCTTTTGATCTCTTGCCTATTTGATCCGCCTTAATCTCCACGTCTATCTTGTTTTAACTATGCCCTTCACCCTGTCCTCTAAAAACCTCGGACATGATCGGGTCTCGTGGGCTATGTACCCAGAAGCACCGCAGTCTTTTGTATTTTAACTGAATCTTCATTATTTCTTTTATTCTAGTCCAGCAATCCTCAGCTTGTTCTTGATTGCTTTTGAGACATCTAGCTTCACTTTGGCTTCGATTATTCTGCTTTCCCTCCCTTGAACATTGACAAAATCTTACTCCAATACACTGCGAACCCTTCTTGCTATCTTCTCTCCCAATTCTTTGGTTTTGCAATGTTCCAGATGCCCCCAAATTTGCTGCCATATCCGAACTTGGGAAAAGCTTTCCCCCTCCATTATTATATCTTCATGCTCTCTCTTAGTATTCAGAGTAAAGTTTTGAATAGCCACGGTGATCCGATCTCACTGTCATGGCATCTACTTCTTTAGCAAAGAAGAATTGAAATATGTTGTTACCATTGACAATGATGGGTTCCAATTTTTATTACAAGTTATACAAAATTATTTTTGGGTATCAATTATTTTTTTAAAAAAATTTTCTCACAATTTATTGAGATCTGATTCCCACAATAAAAGACAAGGATAAAAAGTTTCTATGACTTGAGAATGGTAATGATTAAGTAAATATAAAAATATCTCTCAATTATTTAGCCCTTCAACAATTTTTATTTTATCTTTTACTCATCTAATTTCATAAATCCATTACACTTTCAATTTAAAAATTTTTGTTGATTATTATATTGATTGAAATTATCAAATTTTAAAAATTAATTGTTAATTTTATATATATATTTTTGAAAGTGTATTTTTATTTTGGATTATAATAACAATAAATATTTTAGAGGTATTTTAATAATTATAACATATATTCACAAGAATATATATTATAAAATAAATAAATTTTAAATTTATGTATAAGAATCTTAACAAATAATCCTAAAAATGTTTAATAATAAATAAACAATCCATTTAAAATATCCATAAATAAAATTCTCTTGAATATCATATCCGAAAATGTGGTTTGTAGGGACGTAATTCCAATCCTCGAAACAAACACTCCCTATGCGCTTCTCAACAAAATTAAGTTCAAACTCCAAAATTCAAATATCATTTTGTATTATTTTTAACCTGTACAAAAATAGAAGCCCCATTCCATTGGTGTTCGCGGCCCGGGAAAGCAGCCTGGAACTCCAATGCGGCTCTTCCTTTCTCCCTCCCAACACGCAAACTAAACACACACACACTCATACTCTCACTGAGACCAACTGCATCCCATTCCTATCATTATCACAACTTTCAGTTCACAAAACTAACATAAAAAAAGAAAAAAAATCAACAGACACCAACCCAGCCAAACATATCATCGCAGACATCATGGTTTCGTTCGTGAGGATTTTGCTGTACGGGGTGGGAGGGTTGGTGGCGGCGGGAGTAGCAGCGCTGGTGGCGTTCCAGGAGAAGCTGGTGTACGTTCCTGTCCTGCCGGGCCTCACAAGGTCCTACGCATTCACTCCTTCTCGCCTCGGCCTGCCCTACGACGACGTCTGGCTCACTTCCTCTGACGGCGTTCGCCTCCACGCTTGGTTCATTAAGCTCTTCACCCCTTCCACTGGTGCCCCACCCCCCCCTTCACGTGCCCCTCACGTGCTCTTATTCCTCCTCATTCTCCTTCTGTAAAATTGGGGATAAATTTTCGTATATAATTGTATACGTGAAACTCTCCTATGAAAACTTACCTAGCCAAACGCACCACTTGTGTTGTTCTTTGATTCTGGCGAATTGTGGTGATGGGTGTCGGTCTTTGCGGGGACTCGGGGTTGGTTTGGAAGATTTGCGGTATCGGAGAAATTCTTGTATGGTCATGGGGCGCCGAGCAGAATTGTGCTTTCGGCTTCAATTGCTGGTTATAGCCACGCTTTTATCTAAAACATCACTTTATCGTTGGCTAGAGCACGATCCACTTGGTGCTCCATAACCGTACAACAATTTGTCGCGGCCATAGGGATTGTTCTCTGTGGGGATATGCCAATTGTGTTGTTTTCAATTTCTGTGCAGTGTACAGATTTTGGGTTCGCTCGAGTTGAATTTGGATATGCATCTTTTTTTTTTTTTTTGCTGAGATTTTTAGAATTTGGATGTTGGTGCATTGAGTTTGAATTTTTCATTTTTTTCTTCTTGTTTTTCTTTCTGGTCTGATCTGGCCAGCTGAAAGTCCTGTTTGGCTTCTTATTTCTGAATGTTAGATGGGGCTGGGGTTAGGACATTACTGAAGAAGGTGGCTGGGGAAAAATGTGGGATGAAAAGGCTAAGGTTAATGTTCGCTAATTACTACTGAATGAGCCAAGCTGTTTTATGTTGTTTTGTATGGATTGATTTTGAATGAGCGGAATTAGTTATGTCCAATTGTCCAATAATAGCTTCAAGTATAGAATGGCACACAAACATAATAATATGCTTTGGAAACTATTTGCCTTTATATAGTAATTTTCCTAACTGACTAGTTTCTTTTTTTAAAATTAAAAAATAATGAATAACAAGCAGATAGTAGTGATCTGCACATCAAATAGTTGAAGGAAGTCTCGAAGTTTGACTGTACTAAATCTTAGTTGGGGGTTGCGTCTTCTTACATTAGAAGCATGCTTGTGCAAATCTGATATGATCTCTTTGTATTCAGCGCTTTTCTGTAACATAGCAGTTAGCCTAATGTATTTGATTTTTCTCATGTTCTGTTGCTAGGTCCTACTATTTTGTTTTTGCAGGAAAATGCTGGAAGTATCCTGGTTTAAAACATTGGAATTGAGTTGTTGTTATTATTTATTGCCTCTTTACTTGATCAGATTCAATATGCTTTTAGAGGCCTTGACACCTGACTGTTAGATATTGCTCATCGTCTTGAGATGGTGCGCGAAATGTTACAACAGTTACAATGCAATGTTTTCATGCTTTCTTACCGAGGGTATGTCTCAGTACCTTAATGTAGCCCTGTGTCAGCAGACTAATATCTGTAAAATGCATGTCACCTCCTAAGGATGCTCTAATGTATCATTCAATTACACAGTTATGGAGGGAGTGATGGCTTTCCTTCACAGCATGGAATTACCAAGGATGCTCAGGTGTCCCCTTGGGTTAATACTTAATACCCGCATTTTTGTTGTCAATATTTTATTATTTTCAAACAAATTTTACCAATTTTGTTGTCTTCATGTTGCCAGGCTGCATTGGATCATCTTTCTCAAAGGTCTGACATTGATGCATCTAAAATAGTTGTATTTGGACGGTCTCTTGGGGGTGCAGTTGGAGCTGTAATAACAAGAAATAACCCTGACAAGGTACTGCCCTGGTAAACTTTTCATTTATCTCTTCATGCATCACATCCAGTGTGCTCAAGATTGATGGATTTTACCTTTTTGGTGGAGAGCCCTTGGCTACACTGCAATTGATACAGATTTGGATTTTGGTTGACACCCTGGATTGTAGCCTGCAGATAAACGTTTCCTTAGAATATCTTTATTCTTCTTCCCTACTAAGTTCAGAAGATAGGGCATATTAAAATTTTATAATGTGCCACAAAGGTACTATTGCAAGTTGCTTTTGCTGTTGATAGAATAACTCGATTGATGATTTTATCAGCATTACTTGGGAAAAGAATATTTAACTCAGAATCAATCATATTTAACTTGGATTAATACACAAGAATAGTTCTATATCATAACATGCCCTGGCTCCCCCTCACACATTTGGGTTTAAAACATGGACAATGCACAAACTCACTCTACATTATGCTGAAATTCAACATTTATTTAGGAGAATGAGAGCAAATGATGATCAAGCTCCAAACAATTTGGTCATAGAAGCTCTAATACTATATTGCGAACCATCTCTCTCCAAAGTTTAAGTTGTTGGATAGAGGAACATGAGCAGTTTTAGATCCTAACAATGTTTAATATTTTTGAACCAATGCAGTTGTATTGCTCTTTCTTTGTACACACACACACACACTGTTAGAAGTGTGATGCTAATAGGACAATAAATCATGAGTGCTTTCCATGGCTTACTGTTATGTTTGTTGAAATGATCTAGCAATCCTTCATTTAGCATGTTTTCTTTGTTCTGGGGTTCTCTTTCGGTTTAGGATTTAGAGTTTACTATTATATTTGTTGAAATGATCCACCAACCCTTCGTTTAGCATGTTTTCTTTGTTTTGTAGTTCTTTTCTTTTTTCTGTTTTGGTTATGAACGAGGTTTATGCCTTGGTTAGAGGAATTGTAGGCTAAAGTGCAGGCAAAGGGGCTAATTGGGATTTGATCCTGGATCAAACAGTTCTCAGAAGGACTTGGTGCCACTTGAGATGAGGTTCTTAGGCATTATGGAATTTTATCATGAAATATTATACTAACTATCCTCTTAGCCTTCCATTAGGCTTAGTTAAAGATTCTTTGCAACTGTATATAACCCAGGAAACTGGAAAATTGTTTCAAAAAACCCTCCCCCAGTTTTCATCCTCGGCAATGTTTTGTTTAACATTTTAATCTACAATCTCTTATGACCTTCATTTATTGTTTTAGGTTGCTGCTTTGATACTGGAAAATACTTTCACATCTGTATTGGATATGGCTGGTGTTTCATTTCCAATTTTGAAGTGGTTTATTGGATCAGAAGGACTGAAACCACTCAATTTTCTTGTACGTTCTCCATGGCGAACTATTGACATTGTTGGCCAGGTGAGGGATGCTGGGATACAAATTTTTCACTCTACTTTGCTGATCAAGTTGTGCATTTACATATAATTAATTAATACAATGCCTAATTAAAATTAGTAGGTCAGTTGGACATAAAATATGGAATGCCCATAATGTATAGAAAGTTGACTAGGCTTTGTATTCCAACTGAAGTTTTCAAATATTGATATTAATTCTTAACTTTTACAGTCTCTTTTTTGCCTTAACAAAGAAATATTGTATTCTCTTGTTTGTTGTCCTTTCTTCTTCAATTTATCTCTAGCTGGGTAGTGGATTCATGTGTTTGGGCATTTTACCTTAATTGCAGATCAAGCAGCCAATGCTTTTTATCTCTGGGTTGCGAGATGAAGTAGTTCCTCCACCAAATATGCAAATGCTTTATGCTAAGGCTGCTGCTCGTAACAATCAGTGTCTCTTTGTGGAATTTCCCACCGGTATGCACATGGATACTTGGCTGGCTGGTGGAGAACAGTACTGGAGAACAATTCAACAGTTCCTTGAACAGCATGTTCCAGACAAAAAGGTACACAGCTTATCATCAAATTGAAAATGGTAATATATATATTTTTTTATCATGCTGTGTATCATAGCTGGGATGGATTAATAAAAACTGGGATAGTTTAATTTTTATGATGCTCTATAATTTGTTGCCAGAATTTCACCCAAATTGTTTTTCTGTAGATTTTTTTTCCCCTTTACCAGGCTCTGCCTTGTCCTCTTTATATGTTCTCCTCAAACTTCATCAAGTCATTGTTGTTATCATTTTTTTGTCCCGTCTTTAGCATTACTATTAGCGTCTTCTCTTAGGTTTTGGTAACGAATGTCCAGAGGGCACTTGTTAAGGAATCAACAAAAGAAAAATTTTAATAAAAAATGTAAAATTTTTAAGTTTGTAATGCATTGAATGGATTAAAACCTTCAAAACTTTCCAATTTTGATTCTTGGACAAATTACACTTATTTATCTTAAGATTGGTTGAAATTCAACTTGTCTTCCCTTTATTTGTAAAATTTCCTTGTAAGGTCACTGAGTTTGTGAAATTATTACACCAACTTTCCCTAAGTTTATAAAATCATTACACCGTCCTTCCCTTTATCGCACAATAAACAGTGCATCAAGAGGAGATGGTGTCATGCAGATAAATAGAAGCGAATGAGAATGAATTTCAACAAATCTCATGAGTGGTGAGTATAGTTTACCCTTGATTCTTTAACTCTGTTACCAAAACGCTCTTCTCTTTGTTGGTCATTTTTAAATTTCTGTTTTATGCTGCTGCCCGATATTGACGCAAGGTGATTGGCTGGCATTAGATTGCTTCAACGGTACTAGCTAGCTAACCTAAAGGATTCGAACAGAGTCTGTGTAATGAGTAAGAATTTAGATATAGAGAGATAGGGAGAAGTAGAGAGAATATCAGAAAGAGGGAGAATATCACATTTTATTTCACATATTAGATATCTATTACATTTACGTCACTTAAAAAGGCCCGATTTATACTATTTACTATTAATTAAGATAATTTCTCTAATTGGGCTACTTAGGCCCATTTCATACTTGTTACGTTACCTTCTCCTTAAAGACAACCTTGCTCTCAAGATTGATGGAAAAGAAAAATACACTTTAAACCCAAATTGCAATCAAAAGAAATTAATCCTAAAATGGTTTATTATTATTATTACTACTACTTTTCTATTCTACTGGACCAAAAATAAAATTGCCTCCTGGATCCCACTGTTTAAAACTTAAGCCCAATTGTTTCTTAATTTCTGATTTGGACTTATTCTTCAAGTCCAACTTGAAGACTAGCTTAGTGCCCTCTGTAATTTGGGTTGAACACATGAATAGAGGCCCAATTATTTCCTCCATGGTGTGGGTTTGGTCCATTGGGGTAACACCCATCAGAGACACCTCCTCCTCCCCATTCTGGAAGCTTCTGTCCACTAGAACCATAGGCGTCACCTTCCATCGCGGTTGCACAGTCGCCGACACGCGGGGAACGGTGACTTGCGATTCCGATGTTGCCTCGCCACCGTCTTCGTCTCCAGCGTTGTCAAGCACCAGAAGAGGTGCTCCTGCATCAAGTACCAGAAACGGCACCACCACCACCTTGTTCTTGGCAAGATCGGCAAGTGCGTGAGCGGCACGTTTGGCCGCGGCTCGATCAGCTTCGTTCCATGTGACGGTGGAGAGGAAGATGCGCAACTGCTCGGTCAGTTCAGCGAGGATGGCGGCGCGTTGGTTGGTGGTGGACGGTGGGGCGGAGATCTGATGATGGTCGTATGGCTGGCCGTCGACCTTGCGCTTCTCATTTTTCACTGTGTAGTGCGTCTCTCCTCCGCAGCTTGCTTCGTCGTTGTTCGGATCGAAGATGCCGCAACTCAGATTTGGTTGAGCTCCGGTTGCTGTTTCTGCGCTCATCGTCGCCGGACGCGCCACTTTGGCGGCTCTTCTGGCACTGAAAGCGGGTGAGGTCTCGATGTGCAAATCTAGTAATAGATCCTATTCTTCTGTAGTTTCCAATCTATGGTTGTCATTGATACTACTTTCTCGAGTTTTAGAAGAATGTAGATGAAATTCTGGAGTTGTTGTAATTGGTTGATGCGATTCTGGAATTGTTGAAGAAGCCGGAACAATCCTCTGATTTTGCCCTCCCTGATCTGTTGTTAATTTTGCTCTTTGAATTTGTTGGGGAAGGACTCCTTCATCCTTTAGATCTGGTTGTTGCTGCTGCTGGAAGATCTGCAGGCATGCCTTGATCTCTTCCAATGCAAGATCCAAATTTGAAACTTCGTTGCAAGAAATTTCTGGGAGGATGGAACGAGCATCTGGTTGGTAACGACGAAGAAAAGCGATCTCGAAGGTCATCCATTCCACATTTGGATTGCGCCGCGCCTCCATAGCTGAAACCATTTCAGAGCTTGCCCGGTGAAACACTTCTCTGCCTCTACTAGTCTCCGTGCCTCAGCGGTTCCTCTAGCATCCCAGAATTGTCCTGCACAAATTGCCCATCAATATCCTTCGATTCCATCAAACACCAGTAATTTTTCTTCGGAAGTGAGTGGTTCTTCCAATGGAATGGAAGAGCCTCTCCATGAAAGCACCATTGTAATGAGGAAGAATTTAGACATAGAGAGAGAGGGAGAAGTAGAGAGAATATCAGATAGAAGAATATCACATTTTATTTCAAATATTAGATATCTATTACATCACCTAAAGTCTCCTATTATACTATTTACGATAATTCTCCTAATTGGGCTACTTAGAGCCCATTTCATTCTTGTTACAGTCTGCCCTTAAGGGATCCTTGTGAGATGTCCCTACTGTGACATGGTGCTCCTCATCAGACTATTCGAATGGACAATTTTGGTTGGTTTGTGGTTGAACTTGGGAGATGGCCAGACAATTTGTACCTTTTGCTGTACAGTTCGGTGTCTAGATACATTGTGATGAGCTGGTCTGGTCAAATCTCACTGATGACATTTATGGATAAACATTAATTTTCGAAGATAATATATGCATCGAGTTTATGTTCTTTACATATCTTTGCCCTTGTTAATGGATGACTTAATATTTATGATGTGCAAACTGTGATTTTTAAGATTTGCTTGATTGATTCTTGTATGTTATGTAGGAAATGTGAATGCCTATTCGACTCAATGCATGATCATTTGGCTTGGAGGATTGAGCTGCCTGGTCATTTAAATGTCGTAATGACACAGGATCATGTTAAATTTATTTCCTAAGTGTGTGCTTGGTTTGAGGGGACAAATAGGGTGAAATTTTTCATGGATGAGCTCTATGTGTGGTTTACACTTGAAGTTTATCCATGAAAAGTTTCACCTCATTTTTACCCTCTAACGAAACATAGCCTAAAACTACAATTATATGATTATAAGCGGATGGAAGAGGTAATATTTATGTTTATAATTTTATACGAGATAAAATTTGCTAATAATTAAGTTTAATGCTATGTAAAGCACATTTTGTATGTCTAAAATCCCATCTCTCTTCAATTTTGTCTATGAATATAAGCATTGTGTTAAATACGTATTAATTCATGTCTACCCAATAGATCAATTTTGTCTATGAATATAAGCATTGTGTTAAATACGTAGTAATTCTTATGTCTACCCAATAGATTAAGGTTGGAAAGATGATTCATCATATAGTAGAAGAATTTTTATGATCAAATGATCGAGTTCTCCTCATTATTCCCATTGCTAAAGTAAACTTTCTTCAACAATCCCCCTTTTCTCTCCTCCTCCTCCTCCTCCCCCCTCTCTCTCTCTAAACGTAGCATTCAGTCTAATGATTTGGAACGTTAGTGTTGTCTCATCTATTATGGTCCATGTAGCATGGTTCGATGTCTACTGCTCCACTATAGAAAACGGTTCTTTGTACTTTTTTTCTAACATCACTTTATGTATCATTCTACTAACATATTAATTGATTACCGGTTTCAGAGATATCGCTCCTCTGTACATTAATAGACCGATTTCCGATATGAAAATAGTGTATATCTTTTATTGAAAACAACAGCATTCCGGGAAACTCAACTTATTGCTAGCATCCTAGGTTCCTGTTGATGGGACAAGTCTGGGTTCGATCGTTTTATAGTTGAAAATCAATGGCTTCGTTGCAGTCATTTTTGGCAGCCAATGGAAAGCGGGCACGCGTTTGTGTGGGGGGCAGTCATGAAAAGCTATATGCTAGTTTAAGGGGCTTAATTACACAGGCTAGTGAAGTGGTAATCTTTGGCAATAAAAAATATAAAAAACCCATGGAACCAGCGCTTTGTCTCTGCCACCGTCACAAGCTAGTCGCATCTTCCATTGCATCTCCACAGCCACCGCGAGCAGCCCCATTACGCTTCTGTCGCCTGCTCATGACGGAGCCACCTCATCACCATTGCAACGCTATTCGCCGTGTACCCCGCTCAGACGCCACGTTCTCTGCCATAGCCACCGCATCCATGGATGGCCAGGCCTCAAAACCAAATCCCTAACTCTTGCAAGTTGCAACTTCGTCTCTGACCCGTTTTAGTTTTTCTTTCCCCTGCCTTTACTATGTTGGCGCTGACACTGAGTTGGGCTAAGCTTTGTTTTGTTCCGTTCTCTCTCTCTTTTTTGTTTTTTGTGTGTTTACTTTTTCATCTTTCTGATTTTTTTTTTCAATTCATAAAATAAAAAAGAAAACAAAATACCCAATTCTTAAATTTAGCTAAGAACTGGGCTTTTAATGGACACAAAATACTTCTGTTCAATAGATACAGTTGATCTGGTAGAACGTTCTCTACTCGTGAGTTTTTAAATGGTCACTTCTTACAGAAAAAGAGGGTCACTTTGTTTTTTTGCTTAAGCAGGGGGCATCACATGCGGGATTTCCCTAAGGATTTGTCTGATTGGGTGGTTTCATGTCTGGTGGGTTTTGCGATGGTGGCGATATGGAGGAGACTTCTCCACCCCACCCACACACTCTCATAAATTAGGGGTTCCAGTTTTCTTTTTCACTAAAAAAGGTTGTTTTCCTTTTAAAATGCTGTTTTCCATTCTTTTTAAAAAACACAGAAAAGAATCCCAAAATTACCATCCCATTAGTCTTTTACTAGTATTTAGAGTATGTTTCCATAGTGTAACTTATAACTTTTTTTAACTTTCTGGAAGTCAAAAGTTATCTTTTTACATTTTGTTCTGTTTGATTAAATAGCTTATCACTTTTTTAAAAGTGATTCTAAATACTTTTTGAGAAGTTAAAATATCTAGTTTCTTAAAAAGTACCTTATGAAACACTAAAAAACAAGTACTTTTATTATTATGTATTGATTTAATTACTCCGCAGGTCTTTATAATTTTACTTAATTTTTAATTAGGTCCTTATAATTTAAAAATTTGTAAGTAGGTCCCTATAGTGTATGAGATTTTTTAATCAAGTCTTCGCCATTATAAAAAACAGAATATTCTATAGAATATTCTATTTCCATCTTCTTCACATAACGACAGGAATCTGATTGAAAATTCTCATACACTATATAGACCTCCTTAAAAACAAGAGCATAATTGAAAATTGAGTGAAACTATAGAAATTTAAAGAATAATTAAACCTTCAAGATATATATTTGTTTTTCAACTGATGCCTCAATTTCAAGAGAAGTATAATTTTAGTTTCTTGGTGGAATATAAATTTTTATTATATATTTTATATTACTTTTGGTATTAGATTTGTTTGTCCCTCTATGAATTGAATTTTAAAAATTATTTTTCTATCATTCTCTAAGTTTGTAATATCATTACACTGTCTTTTTCTTCATTAACCATAGAACAAATAAATTTCACAAGGGGTTACTGAAGGAAAAAAAAGGTACCTTCAAAATCTAAATTTCAAAAGGGGTTAAAGATAGCAACTTCAAATAACACAATCTTTATTATGTATTAAGTTTTTGAGAAAACCCTACACAATGTACAAAATAAATAAACGGCATAATTTATCACTACAAAGAAGGATTGAGTTGTAAAGAAGTAATGAAGATGGCTGAAATTTAATAATATAAAATTTAGCCAATTTTAATTTAATAGTAAAGGAAGATAGAAGACACACAAGGAAAAGATTGGGTGATATGGCAGGAATATAATGTAAAATATACAATAAACTAAAATTTGCACTCCACCAAAAATAATGTAATGTAACCTAAAATATCTCATACCAAAAGTAATATAAAATATACAATAAAAAATTTATATTTCATTAAGAAACTAAAATTACACTTCTTTTGAAAATAAGACATCAGTTGAAAGATAAATATCTATTTTGAAGGTTTAATTATTTTTCAGATCCTTATAGTTTCACTCAATTTTCAATTAGATCCTTATTTTAAAGTAAACCCCTATAGTATATGAGAATTTTCAATCAGGTCCCTGCCGTTATGTGAAGAGGGAGATGGAATTGAAATATTCCATATTCCACAGAATATTCTGTCTTTTTATAACCGCAGGGACTTGATTAAAAATCTCATACACTATAGGGACCTACTTAGAAACTTTTAAACTATAGGAATTTAATTGAAAATTGAGTGAAACTATATGGATCTATAGAGTAGTTAAACCTTATGTATTTGAATATAAAATAACTTATTTATAAGTTCTTTTTTAAAAGTTACTTTTCTATAAGTATTTAAATAAATTGTTTATCCAAACGGGACTTTAGATAATTAACTAATCACTAACATTCAATCATTAAACTAAACAAAAAAATCTGATCATTAAACCGCCAATGTGTCATGCCCTAAAGCCTTACACATGCTAAGAGTATCATATCCATTGACCAACACATATAGGCTGCATTTGTTTAGGGATATTGACAGTATTTGTTTACCGCCCTGGAGCAGAAAATACATAGATGGTGAAGACAGGAGATGTTTGGTAGTGGAGATAGGATACGAAGACCCGAGACAAAAAATTTTTGTATTTCTATTCCGCTGAAAAATGGGAGTAGGATACAGAGATATAAATTTAATTTTTTTCAATAATATCCCTTAAATAGCAATTTTTTTATGTTTCTATTTTTGTTGTCTCTGTTTTCACTATTCGGAGATAGTTACCAAACACTATCCCAGGAAGCAATCACCTTTGTTGTTATACGAGATGTATTTCAGTCATCAGCACAAAGATTCAGCACAAGGGTGGAAAGAACAACGTTAGCATGCCACCAACGAAATGCAGCGTGCATTAAATGCAGGACAAGTTTTCATGTTCACCCTATTGTAAAGCACACGAGCCCGTAGGAGAGTCACGCCCCAAAGCTAGATGGAGATTACGTAGCCCAAGTCCTTATAATTACTCTCTTTCAAGCAAACTTTTTGGATATGGAATTAGTTACAGAAAAGAGTTTCATAGTGAATCTCATATATTTTAATTTATTATAAGTTATTTATTTATTTATTATTGAATTAAATTATTTAATAAAAATATAATAATTTAATAACTTCTAATAGGAGGTCGATAATGAATTCAAACATAAGAGATTCATCTTATAATTTGTTTCATTACCAAGGCCAATGTCATGATGATTACTTTGCCTTTATCATAGTTAGCCTCTCTGTTGATAGCTCTTTCTGGTTGGCCAGCTCTCGATAAAAGCACCATTTATAATGAGCATTAATCTTTGGGGGAACCATGTCCCAGAAGCTAGTTACTGGAGTTTGGAGAGCTCAAGTTCTTATGAGCCCTTAACATTGTTGCAGTAAGCAATTAGTTTTTTCTCTTTTTTTTTTGTATGCATCAAAAGCAATTAGTTAATACTAATCACCCAATTAAAAATTATTTGTTATTGGATTAATGTTTTACAAATATGCCATGTTTTTAATTTAATATATGTCGATTTAAATCGACTTCTATGTAAATTTCAAATTTTCAACCAAAGATACTAAGAAGTCAATTTAAACCATTTACATTAAGTCTACAACTGTCATGTCTACCTGCAATGGTCATGTGTAACAACTTGTCTATCTATATTTTCTCTGATAAAATAATTAATTGTAAGTAATTAGTAAGGATTTTAAAAATTTTGGTCGACATAGTTAGGATCAGAACAACATAAGGATTCTGTAAAAAAAATGAAATTAATTAAATATTAATAAAAATTTAGAATAATAATATTTTAATCAGTAATATAGGATGAGATCTTATAAATAATATTAGGACAAAATAAAAATTAGGATGAGGTTAAGATGATAATTTTACTCGATAAAGTTTTTTTTGATGTCAACCGGGTACTGAAATAATAAGAAATGGTACACTGAAATGGTAATAACCGATATACCGAAACATCGAGATTGACCCAATTAATGGATATTATCATATCTTAAATAAAGCTTTACTTATAATAATCAAATAAATATAGATATTTCTAATACTGGTAGAAGGCAAATTAATCCGGAAAGATCAATTCCATTACTTTCTCTCCAAGTAACAAGACTATAAAAAGGAAAAAGACAAGTATTTTCCTTTCATTCACGGACACATTCACGTGTTCCTTTTCTTCTTCTTCGTTGGCTTCCTCCTTCTTCCCATCTTCATTTTCTAAATTTTCTTCTTTGTAAAACTCCATCAAACCACCATATCTACAAAAGATACTCTTAGGTAAGCATCTAAACTACTTCAAGAATATCTTCTCTACATCAAAATCAATTGAAAACTTTGTTTTTTCCTTGCACTTGGTTCATTTTCCAGCACAAAACCAGGCTGAATAAAGGAGGGTTTGAGGCTTGGTTGGAGAGGAAAAACTAGAGAAAGTTTAGCAAAACGCTTGGAAGAAAGGTAGGAAAAAATTCTAGTCTATTACTTGGTGATTGTTTGGCTAGTTTGTTAATATAAATCCTTGAAATATGTTTGAAATTATTTTATGAAATCTGAAATTTATCTTCAAGAGTCATATATATGTGAGTTGGATAAATATAAAGGATGCAATAGATATGAGTGTTGAATTGGTTTGCTGAATTTTTGGATTTCAACAGGGCAGCAGTTTTCACGAATTTTCTGACCTATTTAGAGGCCTTAGATTGAACTGAAAATTTTATACGATGTAGCTAACATGTTGAGGCCTCTTCAGTAAAATTTTTGAGGTATTCTGGTCACTTTTGCTATGTTTAAAAATCAAGAACCGAAATTGTACCTATGCTGCCTAAACTATTGGAACTGAAGCTGCAAATTTGTCTATTTTTGTTACCATAGCAAATGACCGATTTTTCTTTTGAAAGTTTTACAGGCTATTAAGGACATCTTAAGGTTTTACTAGGATTTTTATTCCTAATTTTCTGGTTCCATTTTCTAGGGTTAAAAATTAGGGAATTTTGGAATTTAGCTGAGAATCGATGGTCTCTGACGACCAAATTTGTCTAATTTTGTTAACATAGCTAAAGAACTCTTTTTACTATGAAATTTTTATGGAACCTTGTGGACGCATTGAGGTGTCATTGAGAATTTTTATAGTCTCCGATTTGATGGTTTGAATTGCATATTAAATTGTACGACAAATATATGAAATCTGCCATTGTGCTGAAAATAAATTGTTGCTTTGAATTGATGAAATATTGACATCTTGTACTAGTATGACATGAGCACATGAACAGAATATGAATATCTCATAGGACATCAAAAGGTTTTAATAGAATATCTCATACATATTTAGTAGATTTTAACAAAATATCTTATAAGAATTCAAGAGACTTTAAGGAAATATCTCATAAGAGTTTAAAGAAATTCCAAGGAAATCTCAGACAAGTATAAGAAACCGAGCTTCATAAAGAGAGAGAACATAAGAAAATAAATCTCACACAAATAGAGGGAAATCAAGAAGACAAGCTTTACATAATTATTAATTGCTTAATGGTAAGCTCATGGATTCACGGGTAGTAGCAGACGTGCTATGCCCTTAGAACTATATCAGGTTGTAATCGCGACGGCGTTACATTGTTATGAGGAAAGGGATGTACTGAGAACAGCGAGGCTGTTCTAGATGAGATGAAGTAGACGTACTCCATCTAGTGAACTATATCAGGTTGTAATGTGACGGCGTTACATCGTTGACAGTACGATTCAAAGAGAAGTATATTAGGAGAGTCCTATGAGTTCTACCATTAAGTTCAAAATTTTCTAATAAAATTAAGTCATAAGAAATAATGATTCTAACTAATGAAATCATCATATAAATAACTAAAGTACTTTGCTTATCTTGTATTAAGCTGAATATCATTGAGTGGTAGACTGGTATATTTTTCCTACTGGGAATCATTGATTCTCATTCCTGCTGTGTGATGTATTTTATATAGATGGCCTCGATCATGCTCCGTCTTGAGATGCCTGAATTGTAGTGGTATTATGACCCAGAGTTACGGTCAATGTACCTGGTCGCTAAGTCTCGTATCTGTGTTTATGTACTATTTACTCGTCTGCCCGTTACTACTGTTATGAGACTTACGTTTGCTTAGATTCCCTCATACCATTTAACTATCGTAGGCTCTTACATCTGACTTTTTGATGAGCCACTGACCGAGGGAGTTAGGTTTTTTGTATGTAGTCAATTGTATTTTGATAGGCCCTAACCCGGACTAGGTGGTCACTGCGAGGACCAGGGTAGGGTTGTTTATAATATATATGTAATTAGGTATGAATGTATATAGTATGACTTAACTTGCGATGGATGTGATATAAGATGTGAATTATCATGTGACCGACTTCTTAGGATGCGCATTACATTTTCACTATTCCTATAAGCTGACTATCACATTGTGAGCAAACTTGATATAGGACAAGTTAGTATAGTTTTTAGTGCAAGGCTCATATTTATTACAACTTATACGTGTATATTTCATATAGTTAAGGAATTGCAAATATATAAGTTATGGGTAACGTCTACTTACTGTAATGTTATGACTCGAGCATACCACTATAGTAGGATAGGTGTTACATCATGTCTGTATGCTACGTTCAAATATGTGTCCGAGACCAAACATGAAGGTGATTAAAACCGACCTGCTCACTTGTTAGAGATCAGTCTACTTTTCAGCTACATCAAGCATGCTCTTAGTCAGTGAGAAGTCAATTTGAGTCGAGTTTGCATTGGCTTGTCAGACTTGTAAAAGATTATTTTAGTCAACTTCATATATGAATGTCAAACATGAGAGAAATCAATTTGAATCGACTTAGCATTGGTTGTCAGAGGAAAGAGAAAACGAGTTCAATTGACTTCTCAATTGCATTAGTCTATAAAAGGAGGACGATGCATAGTCGACACATACCAATTTTGTGAATTCTAAATGTTGCTTGAAGACAGAAAGGTGAGAGTAGTGTGGTGGTAGTGATGGAGAGTGAACTCTATTTGTGCTCTGACATATCTTTCAAAAGTCGTTTTGAATACACTTTATAATATTCTGACATACTGAAAAAGTCTGACATCCAATTCGACTTTTTGATGACGATTTAACCATTTTGGCATGATATGATCAATGCATGTGATAATTGTAGGTGGACATGCATGCAAAATCGATTTAAATCGACTTTCAAATATTTTTGGATGAAAAATGGAATCTTAAATGGAATTTGGTTTAAATCGAGTTCTATTAAATTAAAAACAAGACAAATATGTAATCAAATGAAAAGTAAGAGAAATATATAATTAGGTATTTTTATTTTTTATGTAAAAATCCTAGTTTTTATATTGTAGATAGATATAGATAATTAATTTGGGGAGTTCTTCCTTTTGATAATTGATGTGAGGATATACCTTATATACTCTAAGTTTTGAGAGTCAAGCAAAAGTTCACAAAAACTATATAAAAAAGCATAGTTTACACAGAAAATAAATTATATATTGTTATATCAGTAAAATGTTTGGCTCAATTATATATTATTTTTAAATTTTTACAAATAAAAGCATTTCATTGGATGATTACACTGTCTTACTTATGGTATAGTACCTAATAAGATAAGACATGATAATATAAAATTTGATACACTTTTATTACTATATAGCGTTTGTTGTGACATTTTAAAAGATACTCTATTTTATATCATATAATATTATCATTTATTTACAAATAAGTCTAATTATGTATAAATATTAAATAAAAATAAAATAATAATTCTATTAATTATTTAAATTTTTTAAAATGTACAATATTATAATTTATTTGAAAAATCTAATTATAAATAAAAATTAAATAAATAGTTTTTTAGTATACTTATCCTAATTATTCAAATTTTTATTTAATAATAAATAATAAATTAAATTTTTATTAATAAAATAATAATTTTATTAATCATTTGAATTTGTTAAAAATATACAATACCATCATTTATTTAAAAAAATATAGTTATAAAAAAATTAAATGAATATTAAATAAATAGTTTTTAGTATTTTTATCATAATTTTTTGAATTTTAATTTAATAATAAATATTAAATTAATTTCTTATGGATAAAATAATATTTTATTTATTATTTAATTTTGTTAGAAATATACAATACTACATTTATCTCAAAAAATATAATTATAAATGAAAACTAAATAAACATTAAATAAATAGTTTTTTAGTATTTTTCATAATTATTTAAATTTAAATTTTATGAGAAATATTAAATTATTTTTATTATTAATCCTTACTTTAATATACCATATTATCTATTATTTTATTATATATTCTATTAGTGTATAATTTGTAATTTATTTTTATATCAGATATTATTTAGTGTTTATTTTAATATTTATTTGTTATTTAATATTTATTATTTTATTATACATTTCTAGTTTTATTTATTTATTTATTATTTTAAAAATATTTATAATATTATTTTATTTAATATTATATATTTAATAATCATGGTTTTATTTTAATAAAATTATTATTTATCATTTTATTTTATTTATTATTGAAATATTTATTTTTATTTTAATAATTATTTTATTTATTACGCTATTTAACATTGTTTAATTGTATAATTATAAGAAAACTAGCGAAGGCTTATCATCATTGTAACGTAGAAGTCGAAGTTTGAAGAATAAATTTACATAATATGCTGTTAAGCACCCAAAAACATATAAATATAAAATTATTATATATTCTGTGATGTTTAATACGATATTTCAAACAAACCGTGCATATCAAAATTAATCGGTTAATTTAAAGAGTTAAATTATTCGGACAATATTATTATAATAATTTTATAACGAGCGTGAAGTGTGAGTGGGGTAAAGGGAAGTGGATATATCCAGACTCCACAAATTTTCCCTTTTCCAAGCCTTCCCTCTCTTTTGTTCTGCAAATCCAAAATCCCACCCACATCACATCTCACTTAACTCTTACAAATACACGAAAAAAACAGCAAGCCCCACTTGAACTTGAACTTGAACTTGAACTTCACCTTCACCTTCACCTTCACCGCTTCTCTCGCTGTTCTTCTTCTTAATTATTTATTGGCATTGTTGAAGGAAGCAACAAAAAGGTGTTGAGCTAGTGTTTTGAGGAAGAAAGAAAGGTGCAGGGAAGGGGGAGATGGACGGTGGAGCACACTACAATCCTCGCACCGTCGAGGAAGTTTTCCGTGACTTCAAGGGCCGCAGGGCTGCCATGATTAAAGCCCTCACCACTGGTCTCTCTCTCTCTCTCTTCTTTTTTATGACTGAGACGGAGTGAGTGAATGAGTGAGAGTGACTTCTTTTCTTCCTCTCACTCTTACTCTCGCTTTTTATTTTTCATTTTTTTTAATTTAGGGTTTTTTTTTCAACATTTTGTAATTACTGTTCATTGTCTTTGCAGATGTTGAGGAGTTTTACCGGCAGTGTGATCCTGGTTAGGGTTTATGCCTTTCTTCTCTCTTTCTCTCCTTGCTTTTTTCCGTTCCGTGTTTTTTTGCACCTATTGGGTACTCGAGTCTCCAATTATGTGTTTTTTTGTTTTCAGTGTATTTTGTTTTTTCAAATTGTTCAATGCATCTTTTCTGTGTTTAGGGAATTTGTTATGTGATGGTTACTTGGTTGTTGCATTGCGTTGATCTGTTTGTGTGAATGATAAAAAGAAAAAAAATAATTATTTTTTCTCTAAGATTTTAATGATGATGATGGAGTAAGTTCCGCTGTCTTTTGGGGTACGAAATAGTTGCGTACTTTGTATTGTGTGAAGTTGTTAACCATGTGAGGCAGCCATTCCACTGATGTCGCGGAAATGACAAATTGTGTTTTCGAAGTATTGAAAGACACCACAGGAGTCACTAGGGGGTGGTGGAAGTGAAAGCTCCTGTGGGTAAAGGGTTTTTGAAATAATCCGAATCCTATCATATAATACAATGTACTTGCTCTGTCTTTCTGACGATTATGGATGGTTTTCGACCTAGACCCTCAAACCTAACTGACCCGATAAATATTTTCCTCCTTCTGAACTACAAATCTTGGCCACAAACTTAAATTTCCGCTAAGATTTTGTTTTAATGTTGGTACATTAACAAAAGAATCTAAATGACTAAATGTGATCTGAAATACTACGAATACCTGCATTTTTTCTGTTTTCTATTACTTTTCTTCTGAACTTGGAAGTTTCATTGCTCCATCCACCTACGGTGAAATTGCCTCTCCATAAATGAGTCACACCTATTATGTGTTTTTAAATTTGAAATGGAAATGATTTAAATGTTAGTTGTGATTTGAAAGCTATTTCGCCTATTTACGATTCTTTTACATGTGAATATATTATGTATTCTATTTTAAAGGTGGGATAATACATTCCATATGTCATCTTTTATGTTCTCACCTCCTAGTTCAACCATAGATAGGATCTATAATCTTGTCAACCTTGTTGTATGTGTGTCGTCGCATCTATGTTCTTTTTCTTTTCATAGCATTCATGTGGTTCTGTAGACTGTAGAGTGTCCTGTTCTATGAAATTCTATGGTTTGGATGCAGCTGGCTACTTGATTTTACTCTGCATTGGTGAAGAAAGGTTTTGGTTTACTTACTTTACTATGTATGACTTTGGGATAATGAAAACTTGGTATAGCTGGGTATGGTATTTACTTTCAGTTAGTAAGATCAAATCTCTAGCTTCTGTTGCTTTTAGTAGCTGAAACAAGCTATGTTTTTGTTGTTTTTGTTTCATGCTCATTTACTATTAATGTATTGGGTAAACAACTTATACATGCAGCTAAAGCTTTTAATCTGCAATCTTGTGTTTTATCAAACAAGTTTGTTTACTTCTATGGTCAAATTCTTGTATTTTACTGTAAACGACATGCATCATTTTGTTGAAAATATGTTGATGCTTTATTTATTCATTGCTTGTTCAGACAAGGAGAATCTGTGTCTGTATGGATACCCCACTGAACAGTGGGAAGTTAATTTACCTGCCGAAGAGGTTCCTCCCGAACTTCCCGAGCCTGCGTTGGGCATAAACTTTGCTAGGGATGGGATGCAAGAAAAGGACTGGCTAACTTTAGTTGCCGTTCACAGTGATGCATGGCTAATTGCAGTGGCTTTCTACTTTGGGGCCAGATTTGGTTTTGACAAAGCTGACAGGTACAATTTTTTTGGGCATAAAATGTGTATCTTCCTTCCTTACTTAAATCTTCATATGAAATTTAGTGTTCTGAGAGGAAAATTTAGAGATTCTTCCTTAGCTATTTCTATCTCTGGTGAGTATTTCACAGCTTCTGGTTCTAGGTCCCTAGACTGTGTTGGTGACAAGCTGGTTAGTGTACATGATGAATGATATATGTCATAAACATTGCTAGAAGAAAAACAAAAATAATTCATTCAAAGCAATAGATGGACTGTTGCATAAAGTTTGGCAGATTTGTACCTGTGAATTGTGAATTTGTGATTAATATTTACATTTTGGCCTGTCATTGTGTAATTCTTCATGCAGGAAACGTCTGTTCACTATGATTAATGATCTGCCGACAATATTTGAGGTTGTGACTGGAACTGCAAAGAAACAGACAAAGGAAAAGTCATCAGTTTCAAACAACAGCAGCAAATCAAAGTCTGGCTCAAAAGGGGTAAAAATATCTTTTCGACTTCACTCTTCCTTGTATATTGTTTTCTCTTTTCTTCTAATTGTTTTTAATGCATAATTCCACTGTCCATTCTTTGGACAATAGTAGAGTATCTATACCACCTTTGTCATTATCACTAATTCTATATTTGGTCTGGATAGAAGTGGGAAATGTCTTCTTATATTGCTGGATAGTTTTATTGTGGTGTTTACTAATTCATTTATTTCTTGCTTAATTTGTCATTTCTGCATGATTATTTCCTTATTGGGACAAAATAGCGAGGATCTGAATCAGGGAAGTATTCAAAGCAAGAAAAGGATGAGGATGAGGGTTTGGACGAAGATGAGGAGGAGCATGGGGAGACCTTGTGTGGTGCATGTGGCGAGCTCTATGCATCTGATGAGTTTTGGATTTGCTGTGACGTATGTGAGAGATGGTTCCATGGAAAGTGTGTGAAGATCACTCCTGCTCGTGCAGAGCACATCAAGCAGTATAAGTGCCCCTCATGCAGCAACAAGAGAGCACGACCTTGATATACATAGGCTGTGGCTTGTTCTCACCCCCATAACCCTATCATGCTGGACTGCTAACCAGTTAGTTGCCTAGGCATTCTGTTCTGTGCCATGTTGGTGCGGCATATGTATTCAGTGGTTTGGTCTTGTGGACTAATGTGGATATTTTGTTTTAAAATTCGTTAGTTTGAAGGTTCTGAACTGGTCTCCAACCTGAACTATATTTGGGTATATTTATGTTCCTAGTACATGATCACATATTCGTTTGTGCAGAAGGCTCCATTTGTGCTTACATATTCTCAATTTTGTTTGATGTTTGATTGCTAGTATTATGCATTGGACTGATCAGATTGATGATCTGTCATTCTGCCCCACGCGGGCTGTGGCGGGACTCCAGCTTGCGAGAAATGACCTGAGTTGGCTTGAGCTGCAATTTTTGTTGTTAAAATTTTTGATTCAGCACATGTTACTAGCTTGCTTCTAGGTCCTTTCTAGAAAGCTGATATGCCACTCAGACATGGCAAATAATATCTTTGTGCTTTGCCCATTACATACTTTGATGCTTCATCCTTTGGCCTGCAGTAGCACACTAGGGGAGGGTGAAGGTGGTTGGTAAGTAACGTGATTGTCTTTGTTAATCCTGTGATGAAAAATGTGTAGTTCTCGTTAATTAATCTTTCATTCTTGTGGTAGGGCCTTACTGGGTGATAGCATTGTGCTTTGATGGATCATAGCAACTGTCGAGTGTGCCAAATTATGACGACTTTATTCAGACATATGATGTGATGGTGGGCGGATTTTGTAGTGGGGAGGGCTGAAATAGTGACCAAGTTGATCATTACATCTTCACCATTCAAATAATAATCAATGGTTGAGGTTAAAGTTTTTCATCATAAGAAATAGGGCAAATAACAAGAAGTACCCTTGGGGTTTGAAGAAAAGCACTCTACTCCATTCTTGTCCTAACATGACACTTGACTTCAAATATGTGATAGATATCAATAATAAGTCTATCAACTAATTTTATATTATTAAAAGAAGAGTATGATATAGCTAATATTTATAATGTTTATTATTTTTTAATAAAATGTCATATTATTAATACTTATATGTATAGATCATTTTTACAAAGTAAAATATATGTTGGTTATAATAATATAAAATATTAATATTTTTATATATTCAATTTAATTTTTAAAATTTTACCATCAAGAGAACAAATTACTAATATATAGTAGCAATAGATTGTAATATCTATTTTTTTAAAAAATAAAATCATGTATTATCTCAGCTTTTAATTGTAGAGTATTAATGTTTATAAAAATAAAAATTAGTTGTTAATATCGTATATAAACATAAATTAGAAATCACATAGCAAGAAGAATTACTATAAAAAATACATATTAATATTCTAAAACTAGTTGTTGAGAAAATATTTTTTTTTATTTTTTCAAAAATAATTACTATAAATTATTATTAATAATAATAATATATTTAATTAATGAGTTTAATTTTATTACACTAATGGTATAATTATTTTTATAAATAATCCAATTATATATTATCACATCTGCATAACAAATTACTGTTACTTTACTATTTTAAAAGTCATGCATCTGAGAGAATTCGAGTGGATAAAAATATAAAAAAATTCACTATAAATGCATTTAATTCAAAACCATTATTAATAGATATAATGATTTATAATAATTATTTTTTGTAAAAATAAAAAATATGTATTTTTTGAACTATTAATTTTAGAATATATATAATAGTAAAACCACAAGATTCTTATTGTTATGTTGTATGTGATTTATCTTTATGTACGATATTAACACAATTTTTTTATGCACACCAATAATCCAAAATTAAAAATTGGGAAAAAAATTAATTTTTATTTTTATAAAATAATTATTATAATTTATTACTATTATTAATAATTTATTCTCATAATCTAGTAAAATTTTAAAAATAAAATTTAATATATAAAATATAATTTTTTATATTATTATAAGCCACATATTTTATTTTGTAAAAATAATATATAAATATTAATAAAGGATATTTTATTTTAAAAATTAATAAACATTGGCTATATTTTACCCTTTTTGTAATAATAGAAAATTTGTTAGTAGGGTTATTAGTGTCATATCTATTACATATTTGGGGTGGAGTGTTATATTAGAATAAGAATGGGGTAGTGTGCTTTTTCTTTAAACCTCAAGGGTGTTTCTTGTTAATTACCCTAAGAAATAATTCTATTATTTATATTTATATTTTAATATTTACTAAAAATTGTAAAATTCGATTTATCCTTTCATCTCCTAAATTTCTACATTTCCTTCGCCTTCTCTCTCACTTCACACTTCCAACCCAGAAAACCACACCTAAGAGGCTTCCAAAAATTGTTTTCATGTCATAAAATGAATATTTTAAATAGGGTAATTCTAAATATTTTTGGCATTACCTAAGTAACCATCACAAGGCAAATTAAGAGACTGCCACAAGGAATACTTTTTTAACGCTTGCTTTCATAGCTCTATACCCTATCTTGTTTGCATGGATACGGTTTACCAAATTGCGGGAACATGCAGCTACTAAAGCAAAATCTAATTACCCCACTACTAGAGGATTTGGATCCTCTAAAATGAGATAATTCAAATCCACTATTGGACTAGCACAACAATGTTTTTTGGCACATACATAATCAAATTAAAAATGTTGCATCTGTCCACCACCATTCAGACCGACTTGCAACATTAGTGGAAAAAAGTAATTCACACTTGTTTTATTGATTTCGTTGTCACCGAAAAATATTAAAACAACTGATTAGAAACATGATAGATTTGATTTTGAGTTGTCAGGAAACCTTTATCTCTTGGTAATGTACTTTTGCTTTAGGACAAGTCCCCTTATATGGGATGCCTTTGCTCCCATCTAGTGGGCTTTGTGTGTTTTGTTGTTTTGCTTTCCCAACTGCTTAGATGGGTTTCCATGAAATCTTTTTGTTCAGACAAAAAAAAGATTTGATTTCGAGGTGCTAGGCTATTTTTGAGGTAGCCATGGAAGATGGTCTACTATTGAATTTGTATATTGTGTTGGGGTTTGAAGTTATGATCAAGATTAGGGGATTTGAATTTATGATTGAGATTGGGATTGATTTGAGACCGAAAAAAAATATTATCTTGTTTGCATGGATACGGTTTACCAAATTATGGGAACATGCAACTATCGAAGCAAAATCTAACTACTTCACTAATGGAGGATTTGGATCCTCTAAAGTGAGATAATTCAAATCCACTATTGGATAGCACAACAATGTTTTTTGTCACATACACAGTCAAATAGAAAATGTTGCTTCACTTTACCACCGTTCAGACTGACTTGCAACATTAATACAAAAAAGTAATTCACACTTGTTTTATTGATTTCATTATCACCAAAAAATATTTAAAAACTGATCAGAAACATGATAGATTTGATTTTGAGTTCTTAGGAAACCTTTATCTCTTGGAGTTAATGCACTCTTGCTTCAGGACAAGTCCCCTTAGATGGGCTACACTTGCTTCCATCTAGTGAGTTTTGTGTGTTCTGTTGTTTTGCTTTCCCCGCTACTTAGATGGGTTTCCATGAAATCTTTTTTTTTTCAAACAAAAAAAAGATTTGATTTCGAGGTGCTAGGCTGTTTTTGAGGTAACCATGGAAGTTGCTCCACTATTGAATTTGTACATTGTGCTAGGGTTTGAAGTTATGATCGATATTGGGGGGTTTGAATTTATGATTGAGATTGATTTGAGACCAAAAAAAATAGTAAGACTAGAACTAGGCTATTTGTAGTTAAGGAGAGAAGATGTTCTCCATTGATTCTTGTTGGGAGGTGAATATTTGAAGCCAGTGACAGATTCAGAAAATTTAAGTGATGGGGGCAAAAATAATACATGTGCATATCAAGAAGCTTAAGATGATTTTTATCTTAGCATGAGGTTAAGGTTAATAAGATAATGGGTATATACACACACACACACTACTAAAAAACTTGTAAAAGCTCTATGGGGGCACATGCCCCCAATTCATCCCAAGTAAATCCACCTTTGTTTGAAGTAGTCTTGAAAGAGTGGCAGTAGAGGATGTGGAGCAAGGAAGGGAGAGAGGGAAGTAGACGATATGGTCGCACGGTTAAAATAGTATTCCGATGCTTATTTTTATTGTAATAATATAGTGATCGAGTTGTGTTATTTGTACTCAGATTGTAGGATACTATGCCGATTAAAACCTCATTAATTATTGGATGAGATATAAACCCTACCTAAATGAAACCCGCATCCCATCCAATGGTGGATGGGGTGAGTTGGCACGATATCTCACACGCTATAAGTACAAATAACATTTTTCTTTATATTAAGAGTGTGTTTGGTTGAGAGGAAAAATTGGGGAAAATTTTTCCATGGACATGATCCAAGTATAAATTACACATAGAGCTCATCCACAAAATTTTCCTCCATTTTTACTGCTAACCTAACACACTTTAATACTAAATTTATGCTGCTGATATCTATCTTCCGTTGGTTTAATTTTATGGGTTTTGTTATCCAATGCCCTAAGGTTACTAAAAGAGTTAAGCTTCAAAACTTTTATGACCCTAATGTTTTGAAAACATAAACTCCCATTTTTTCAATGCAAACATTTCCTGTTTTGACTCCTTATCTAGTGCCCTATTCAATTACTATACTTAGATGAAAAATACAGGGACACTGAGACAGTAAAGACAAAGACATGAAAAAAGATAGTTTTTGTATCTTGTTTGGATATATAATGGACAAAGAAAAAAATAAATGGAAAAAGACTTTTTAATCCCCTTCTTCTACATTATTCCTTCTATTTGCACTCCATCTCCAAATTAATAACCAAGCACCTAATAAACTGAACAAATCCTTATTCCTCTACTAAAATCATCCAATGCCAAACCAAAACCCTACTCCAGAAATTAAAAACAAAAAATCACCAACCACTGAAGAAAAAACATGGGCATAAGGTAATGGTGATAAGTGCTGAGGGATGCTGGTGAGGAAAACATGCACAAAAGGAAAACATGTGCGGAAATGGAGGGGTTCTGATGAGGAGAAGAGAGACGACAGTGATAAGAGCTAGCTGAAGCAACAGCGGTGGGGTCCAGTTCAAACTAGAAGAAGGAGAAGTAGGAGGAGAAGGGTGGATGGTGGAGGTTAGGATCCATGGGTGATGGTGTGGTAGCACTAATGGAGGTTGATGGGTGCACATCATGTTCAAGTTGGACCTAAGGTTGAAAGAGGAGGAGAAGGATCGAGAAAGGGAAATTGGAAAGAGGGAAAAAAAAAAGCAAAAAAACATCTGTACTGGTTGTGTCTTGACTATCTTCACCTTTAAGGTGGACAGAAATTTAGAGAAATTTTATCATGAGACATGTACCTGTCTCTTTCTTCAAATAAGTTTGTGTTTTCAATGTTTCTATATTTTATGTCATAGGACAATAACCAAATACTACCTTAACACACTTGTTAAATAAGGTGGATTCTCACTTACAGTTGAGGGTTAATACAGTTCGTGCAGCTAGCCCGTTTGCATCCTTTTCCTCTGCCATTCGAACCACAATCCAAGCACCGTGGATGGCATTGACTGACTTCACTTCTTCACCACGTCTTGCTCTGTTGCTGCCATGTTACTTCTACCACTATCACTACTGCATCACCCTTAGAATCACCACCACCTCTTCCTTGCTTCCCGTTCCACCTTCAACCATCGCGATGCATGGCCATCGGCTAATGTTAGAGAAGCTGTGAAATTCGCTAACCACAAGCCGCGAATGTCACAATGCACCACCATCGCTCTTCTATCCTTGTTCGACAACCACAAACCACCTCGTTCCATCTTTGTACACCGCATCTTGTGCACCCTCACTACCATCGCAAGTTCGTGCCAGCATAGTGGGGATGGTGTCGCCACAGATGCACCACCACCACATACATGTGTCCTCCCTCTTGGACCCATGGCTACCGCATGCTTCTCATATAAACCTAAATTTGAAAACAAACCGAAACATAATCCCAATGTTGTGTTGTGTTGATTTAGTTACTTATTCCTTTTGATTTTATTATTTTCTTGAATTGCCATAAAGGAATGTTGGATTGCAGTTCATTGTTCTTCATTGGATATGTTGGTTGATGAATGAAGGTGGTTTCAAGAATGGGGGTGACCAATTGGATGTTTGTTTGCCCACACTTTTATTTGCATTTAACAACATTTCTTAAATGTGGTTAAATTTGATTGCATAGACTACATTGACCACTAACTATAGGTGAGCAAGCACCGTTAGATAAACCCTTTATTATTACATGAACCATATGTAATTTTTGACTATTAAGTACTCCAGGACCCCAAAGGCCACACCTGTGAAGTGCGCCTTGCTTGTGTGCCTTCCGACATACAGAATGCGTTGGACACCATTACTGTGTTGTCTACGTCCTAGGTGACATACTCGTGCTTCTAAGTAGAGAAATGATGAATTGACACTCTTGTGTCGCGATACACAAATTTTGAGTCGTTAGATTAAATGGAAAAAAAATCTAAGAATATTTTAGAAAAAATAGATATCCTTGAATGGTGGATTAGGTAGTGATTCATGGTCTTTTGTTCCATTTAGAGATTTTGATAAGAAGTTGTGGCTCTCTCTGTGCTATATGTGGAATGTTGGACTATATGTTGGTTGAGGAATAGGATGATCTTTGAAGGTATTATACCAAATTGGGATAATGAAATCCAAAATACTTTGGTAAGGCTTGAGTTTTGGGCTAAAGCGTGGTGTCAAGATTTTCCTTTAGAACCTCAATTTTCAGCTAAGAATTTAGATAAGGTTTGTGTATGTTTTTTATGAATCGCTAGAAGTTGTGTGCTTAAACCAAGTCAATGTCATGTAAGTATGCAGATACTCTTGTGGCTGGCCTTGCTTTTATCTGTGGTGCTAATTCTAGTCTTGATGGCAATGCCGTAGGGCTGTTATTAGTGTCATACATATCTAGCTTTCCATGGGGTTGAGTTGCTAATTAGTTTATGCTTGTCTTTTTGTTAGAGATGATGTTTTTTCTAGCTTTTGATCTTTATGCCATTTTGGTCATTTTTCATGGGATGTTCGGCTTGTGCCATTGGTGTATTGCTATGAGCTTATGGGGTAGAATAACAGTTTTAGTTACTTGTTTTGTTTGTGCTTTTGTTATCCTAGTTTGTTGTAATCTTTTGTATCTAAACTAGACTAGCTCGCCTATCTTTATGCTTATATTATACGTTATACTCTTATCTGTTATTTGATGCGGATAACATATTATATAAATTTATCCATCATATCCTCCTTATACGTCAAAAATCGTATAACTTAATACAACATTGGGAGATTGGATTAGATCTGATTAGCTTCTAATGTATAATGTGACTTTTATTTTTTTAATATTTTATTAAAATAATATAATTCTTGAATAAATAAAAAAAAAATAAGTAAAAATTTATTGATAAAAATAATTCTTAATAAAACTATTTCATAATAAATAAATACTATTATAATAATATTTGAAAATTATTTTTAAATCATCAATAAAATTTCTTATTTTATTATTATTTGATTTAATATTTACTTATAATATTAGAATTATTTATAAATAAATGATAATATTATAAAAGTTTAATTTTAATGTATTGACAGTGTAAAATCCAATCAAATCTTATTTTGTATGACTTTGCAAGTAATGACGATTGAAAATAATCATATTTATTAATATGTCATTACATGATTGGATAAATGTGTAAAAAAAATTTATACTGTCAATGTATTCCAATTAAATTCATATTATAAAATATAATATCTTATATATTGTTATATCAAATATTATATAATATTAAAAGTTAATTAAACCTTATACTATCAGATATTATCTTATCAAATCTTATACTATCGACTTTTATCTTATCCTAAGGAACGGGCCTAAGTCACTCGAAAACAATTTTCGTTAAGGAGGACTCCTGGCCCATGCAAGTATGACAATTTTGTCATGTCATCTACTCTGCGAGAAGGAGCTTCATTATCCTTCGGGTGTCAACCTGCAACCAGACTGTCAGGCTTTTAAATCACTACAGAAAGCCATTGGTTGGTGTAACGAATCAACAAGAGTAAATTATATTTATATTTCTTGTGGTTTATGAAAATATAACTTATATCCTCTTTAGTTATTTGGTCTATACTCATATCCTCTCTACTTATTAAATTTTAAGTATTTATATTACACACATACACTCTTCATTCAGGTAACTTTTGTTTACTATCTCTGAACAGAAATACAGAGACACTAAAGACACAAACCTATTTGGTGATGGAGACAGGAATAGAGGGCAGAAAGATTTTTGAAAATTTTTATACCTCCAAACTGTGGGGACAGTGGGGATAGAATACAGAGACAGAAGTTTAATTTTTATGCTTTCAATAACATCCTTATATATATTTATTATTTATGTCTCCGTCTTCACTACCTCTATTATCCTTGTATTTCTGTCTCTATCCCCCTACGAAACGCTACCTCAGAATACCATTAGTCAATTTAATATAATGATATTTTTATGATATTAATTATTTCTAATTAATAAAATTATAAAAATACATTTAAATTTAACAAAATAGGTAAATATATTTTTATAATTTTATTAACTAAAAACAGTTAATGTCACAAAAATATTATTCTGTTAAATTTGTTAATAATATTCTGTGAATGAGGAATATGATGGTAATATAAATACTTAAAATTTAATAAGCAAAAGGGTGTGACTGTAAACTGAATAACTAGAAGATATATAAATTGTATTTTTATAAATATCAGAAGAGGTGAATGTAATTTGCCTAATCAACAATTGGATGAGAAGGGAAAAAAGGACAAAAAAGCTCACGTGGAGTTAGTTAGACCTCAAGGCCACGTGGAGACAGCCGTAAAGAATGAGGGCACTAGCAGCGGTGGCCAAAAGAGTAAAAGAAATACGAGGTTAAAGGAATTTCATGCGCGAAGACTACTGTGGTATTGACCTCCTCTCTAATTATTCTCTTCCCTCTGATTACCTCTTCTTCTCCATTCTTCTCAGGTGGCTGAACCATTCCTAGCAGTGGAGACTACTAGCTCACACACACACACCTTATAGCTTACTCATTTACATAGACCATAAACCCAAACTTACATAGTTTAATTTTAAGTTGCTGTTATATTGCTTTTACTTCTTATGCTGAGAAAACCCCAAAATACTCCTTGTCAACGTTTCTGCATCTATAAAACCTTGAGGTATATTTTAGTAAACATACTACAGCCGGTTTCTCAAGTTACAGGTCAAACAAAAAGGACATAGCTTGATAATATAAAGAATATGGCTAGGATTTCTGTATATAAGACAAACAGCCAAGGCACAATTCATAGAATTACATAATAAATGAGACATTTATGAAATTCCTGAAAGTGACTTAACCCAGCTAGGTTATCAATGTACCAGTACAACTAAATATACAGTTGCAATAACCTAAAACAATACAGGATCTATGCGAACAGTTTTCATACACACACAACAAATGATTTGACTCTGTTTTCCCATCAGCGGTCTAAAGGTGCACTTCTTCACCGTTGATTTTAGAAACTTCCCCACTAATTCATGCTTCCACTGGATCTTCAACCCCAGTATGAAAACCCACAAACACAATGATGTTCACTGGTGCATATTGCAACAGCACAAACACATAGGACATTCAAAGCAAACATGTAAATCAAGAGAAACAGTTCTGCCATTCAACAGTATCAACCAATAGCAACATACTAGTTTTAAAATAGTAGATAAACATTATAGATATTAAAAAAATACGTTTGCAATGCATTATGTAGTATTATAGTGCAAGCAGAGTTGCAACCTAATTAACATTTTCTGCAACAATACTCCAGCTATTGTGGGCTGCAATATAATTTGCCCACGCAATAAACATACACTACTTCCAGAGAACAGGAATGGTTTAAATACAACAGAAGCATGCAGAAGTAACAAGTGACTTTACAAAAGAAAAATGTTATGATCCATTTTCTCCATATCCCAGACATTGCAATTATTCAACGGCCGCTCAAATTTTACTTATGCTCTAACAAAATCAAATCCCAACCATAGGTTTTAGAGCCAAGACATGTTCTGAATCCAACGGCTTGATGACATTAACGACCCCAAAGATACATTGTCCATGACAACAAGGATAGCCCCTCTTCACCAAGAATATGTATTGCAGAATGCAGATCCCACTCTCCAGTCAACTAAGTCTTATAGTATCACTTGGTATGAGGACATTGGGGTTTCTTATATGAGGATTGAGTGCTGCCAATTCCTTCCATTTTGCTCCAGTACCATAAATTCGAGACGATATGCTCCACAAGGTGTCACCAGGCTGCACCTTTGTGGTAACTGGAGTACTAGATTTCAAGGCACCCTTTGACTTCTTCGGAAGCTTATTGTTCTTCCCCATTCCATTAGCAAGCAACCAGCGTGAACCAGACTGTTGCTGGCTTGAAGTGCCCCAAAGCTTCTTTTTCTGAGGCTCATTCTTGTGAGGTTCATTCTTCACACCCGCAACATGGACTTCAGTAATTTTGAACTGAGGAATGACCTCTTCTTCAGAACTTTTCTGCTCTTTCTTGTTGTCCTTCGTCTCCACCATAGCTACTATTTCGCTCTCATCATCCTCATCCTTGTTGTTCCTGACCTCAGACACAGTACAGTAAATTTTTTGCTTTGGTGGGACAAACACTCTCTCAACTTGTATAAGAGCAAGCATTGGAGTTCCAACGGGCTCATAATTTCTCAGAGGATCACGGAGTTGCACCATTAATGCCACGGTGAAATTGTTTCCTAGCAAACCACATTTTCTGCCTTTGCCTCGTCTCCGCTCTCCCTTTGAATTCCCACGTATGAAGTCAAAAGAGTTAGCATGATGAGCTGCAAGAAGCTTGGAAGTATGCTCACTGATGTTATCTATGTCATCGATCTCACCAGAATCCAGTTTCATCCATTCATCAAGAGTTAATGAAAGGCCCATTATCCCATCAACGCCATCGCTGCTGCCTTTTGTATCCATCAACTTCAAACCAGCAGCACCTTCCAGGCCAAGCGACCCACTCATATCGATCCCCTTGCCCTGGAGAACTGAAATATCCCCAATGGACTGGGCAATGATGTTTGATGGGGCCTCCTCCTCTGACATTCCAGATTGTATTCTTAAACCCTCCATCGAAAGTGCTTCAATTTTATCCATAGCCAATGGAGCAAGATCTTCCAATGAAACAAACTCTGAGCCTGTCCGGTTGTCTGCTGAACTTGAACTATACTTGTCAGACTTCGGTCTAGATGGTCCTCCTTTCAAGTCCATTTGCATGGAACTACTATCTTGCACTGCTATAAAATCATGTTCCAAATGGCATTGCCTACTGAAGCAAAGCAAAATTCAATCAGTCAAACGTTTAATTAATCGCTATCAAAAACTCTTAAGTCGAAGACAAGTGATACAAAGGATAGACTAACCTTTCTGTTCCCTCTAAAGCAGGCATAGCTTCCCATGCTATTTGTTGCATTGTCTTCCCTGTGATATCTTCCAGAGGCATTAATTCCTTTGCCTGCATTGAGAGCTTTTCAATTCCCACTGAAGCTAAACACTGTAAAACCTCCATTATACCAGAACCCATTTCTGCAGGTACCACAACAGGGTTGGAAACTTGCATAATTAAGCTCCCACCACTTTTAGCATTCTGGAAAAGTGTGGGATTCATAGACCGTAGAAACCCCCCATCTTTTGTTTGAAGAAAAGGGCCCAACCCCTCAGCAAGAGGAGGCAATGTGGGAGGCTCTTCAGGTGGTAAATGAACTGGACTTCCAAAACCATCTTTTGGCGGAGAATGATGAAAAGCCTTCTCATTCAAACCCCATTCCCGCATTAAGGTTTCTGTTTCCAAGTCCTCTAACATCTGAGCCCTCTGTTTGCTCCTCGTGTCCTGAGACTCAACTGGACACTCCCCCTGCAGATCTTGGAACAGGGATGATGACCCAATACCCTCAGAGAAGTTCCAGTACTCGGGTCCAGTAGAAGCATCATAGCTACCATCCGCCTCATTATCATTATCATTGTCAAAATCAAATAAAGAGAAACTCCCATCCAGAGCCTCCTTCTCAAATTGTCTTAAAAGGAGCTCTCTTGGAGACTCAGGCTCGCTTTCAGAACTCAAGCCCATTGAACTGTGTTCAATGCCTAGCATGGTTAAAAATTCATTGGCAACTGATTCCGTAACATCATCCAAGCTATGTGATTCTCTCATCTTATATTCAGATTTGTCTTCCATAATTTCAGGAGAGTCTAGGGCAGCTGTCTCCAAATCTGAGACGCTGTTTAAAGCTGATTCTAATTCTTGCAGGATCAGTTCTTTAGTGTATAAACCATCCTTTTTGTAAGCAAATTCATGTGCGACTGCTTGATCCTTGGAATTATCATCTACCTCATCTATGGAATCATGTTTAACGCCATCTTTGGAAGACAATTGTCGAGCAGCAGTATCAAGGTTACATATACTATCAACTGCAGGAGAACCTTCCAGAGCCATTATCACGGATTCCTCTAGTTTAACAGGTTCATTTGGTGACAATTCTATGCCCTTATCAACAACAAAAAACTCATTACCTTGACACTCTTCAGGGTTTTCTGTTGCAGAATCAGGCAGGGGATGGCCATCTGGTTTGACTGTCTCCAGGTTTTCATGAAATACATTGAGTTCAGGATTGTCATGCACTGGACCTGTATTTCCATCATCACCAACAAGTTCTTCAGGCTTTTCTTTCCCAAGATCAGATGAAGCACATGCATCCGGCTTGTTCGGTTCAAGATTTTCAGTGAATACATCAAGTGCAGGTTTATCCTGCTGATGAACACTTGCCTTTTCTTCATCAAATTTCTTATACAACATGTCTATTGAGCTGGCTAGTGCTGACTTTGACGTTGGCAATACCTCATGAAGATCCTTTATCTCATCTACAGCTCGAGATGGATGTGGACTAGTAAAGCTTTGCAAACTCCCGGCACGCCTCATGCTGCTACTTCCATCAAACTGTCTGGGTTTAACATCTGGTCTCATCGAAGCCAGACTACCCTGCCTTGAAGTCAAAACATTAGAAGCATTATTATGGCCATCTCTGGTAGCACCAGCATTATCACCAACCACCACATACCCAAAACTGACATTCATTACACCACCCTTAGCCATTCCCGATAATCTAAAACTCGTAGTCCACTTCCCCGAGCTCTTCTCCTCCTCAAGCTCCTCCAATGTGAGAGGAAGCAACCTCGTGAGATCCACCCGATGCTTCCCCAAATCAAGTTCCGGCGCATTGACAAGCGAAGCATAGAGCAAGAAATGCTTCGCCTCATACTTCGCAGAATGGTGAGGTCCACTCCTGCTACCATACACCGAGCAAGTGTAGGTCAACTTCTCTTCAAATTCAGCCTTACCTTGAACCACAGCTGCCGGACAGGTCACCAGAACCCCGTCGCGCCTCTTCCAGTACACAGAGAGGCTGGCATCATCAAAATTTGAAGGCAACCCTTCAATCAAATGGACGTGGAGATAAAAACTACAATTGAACCTCTTATTGCGGATGTGTGAAAGGGCCTTCAATGGCCTCCAATTCCATATGGACTTCTTATCCTTCTGCGAATTGCTATCGTCTCTATTGCTGGCTTTAGGCCTCGATTTGGTATCAGGTAAGAGGGGTTTCGATCGAGAACTTGTAGCAGAAACTGAATTCCTTGAAGAAGTTCTGTCCAAGTAAAGAGCTTTGCTCATAGTCTCAACATCTTTCAACAACTTCTTCTGGTTACTACCAGAACCCCCACCACCACCACCACTCTTCTTACCAGCTTCAAATTTCGACAACATCATCTGTATGCCAGAAAAAAAAAATGAATAAAAAAAATTAACGTTAATTCAAATGAAACAGAACCAAACCCATACTGTACTTATCTGAAAAACAAAAAATTGCGCACATAAAAAATCGAATACAGGAATATTATAAAACTTTTGGGGGAGAAAAAAAAAGGGGTTGATAGATTGAGTACCGGGGTGTGAGGGAAAGGAAGCAAAGCTTGAGAACAAGGTAAAGCGAAAAAAGTGTGAGCAAAGCTCGAGAGAGAGAGAGAGAGAGAGAGAGAGAGAGAAAGGGAAGTAAAAGCGAAATCTTACAGAGAGTTGTGATGTTGTGCGCGGACTGCGGAGCTTGTAATCTTCTTCTTCTTCTTCTTCTTCTTCTTCTTCACCAATCTCTCTCTCTCTCTCTCTCTCTCCTGTGTTCTATCTGTCAGTTGCCGCTACCTCATTCAAAATAGAAGAATTTCCAACAAGAAAGTATATATAATAAGGACAAAAATGTTATTGCAACATAAATAATTAAAAAAAAAATTGATGAAGCGCTATTTTATTTTATTTTATTAATTTTTCATCTGATGGGCGCGCCTATTCGATACTGATTGTTGCTATTTTCTTTTTTCTAATTCTTTCTCGACAAAATGGACATTTTCGTACCTCAGGCGTATGGGTGGAATTTTAAAATTTTGAAGGATTAATTTGTTTTTATATATTTTTGAAGGATTAAAATCGGTATTTGATTTCATTTATATTTGTGCAAACATACGTTGAGTCCTATTAATTTAAATTTTGTGTTTTTGTGCTCTTAAATTTTTTTAGAGTATCAATCATCAAATGTATGTAATGATTAATTTTTTCACGCAATCTATATTTATTTAAGGGATAAATATTGATTATAAATTTTAAAATTATTTTATTTTTATAGTCAATACTAGTTAAAAAAGAAGAGGATTTTTACCACATCCTCTTGATTTTGTTTTCCTTTGGTGATTTAAGTAGCAATTATCAAATACCATTTGGCTAGTCACTGAGTTTTTTCTTTTTTGTCCCCTTTTGCTTACGGAGATCACCATGTTTCACTCACAAGTCCGCAGTCGGTAAGATTTGGCATGATTTTTTCACTTTTCTTTTGTCCGAAAACAAACTTTTTCGACTTGCGGTGTTTAAGGATAAACTAATGAACTAAATATTAAAAATGATTTCTTAAAGCAAAATTGAAAATCACAATATGATATATTTAATTAGCCTGTCACCTGATCGCAATTACAGAGAATATGACGACAGCTAAGTCTATGAAACCGTAAAGACCACAGAAAATCCTTAAAAATAGCAAGACTGCATTTTTGGATAAAAGTCCTCTCTACTCTCTGTAATGTTCCAAAACAGAATTTGAGCATCACCGAGAAGACATATGACTGAACCCAAGCTACTAGGCAAAGATAAAGTGAGTTTGATTTATGAAAATATTTTTCAGTTTTATTTTTGAAAAATTATTTATATTTTTAGATTTTTTAAATCAAGAAATGTATTTGATTTATAAAATTAGATTCTATTTTCAGAAAATGAAAACAATGAAAATATCTTTAATTTGTCAAATTTCAAAATATATTTTTAAAATTTAATTTAAAATAATAATATTATATTTGTTATTGAGTAATAAAAACATATATATATATATTATTTGCATTTGTTCATTTGGTTAACAAATTTACAAGAATATCTCCATAAAATATTGAGACTAAGAATAAAATAAATTGCTCACTTTTAAGTTATTTTTATCATAGTTATCAATTATTATGTTGTGATTTGTACATAAATAAATATTTAAACACTATAGTATTATTTTAGTACTTATTTAAAAAATTGCTAGAAATTTTTGCTCTAAAATAATAAATCATAAATCATAAATATTACATGTGATATATAATATTAATCAAATAACATAAAGGAAACTTTCACTACAAAAATTACCTGTTATGACAAAAATATATATAGAATATATTTGATTTTGGAGTAAATAATTGTATCTGTTATACTTCATGTATTAATCTGTAAAAAAGATACAAAGGTGTGACGAAGTAGTTACCGAGAATCATAAAACTGAGATCAAACATTTCCATCATACCCATTACACAAACATAACAATACCCAAAACATTTATTGATAAAAATAATAACAATAACAATAAGCACTAACGGTAAAAAAGTGAAATTGAGAAATGAATGAGTTCTAAGCCTAGTCCTGTTGCTGCTGAGACTCCAAGGGGATTCCAATGTCAGAAGAGGGTTCAACTTTGAGGAAAGAAACAGCAAGGAAAGTCTTGGTCTTGCTGATGGGCCTGCTTTTAAGAAGCTGAACGATGTCGCCAACCTTGATCTGGTTGTCGGGGTTGTGGGCCTAGTACTTCTTCCTCCTCATGCGCCTCTTGTATTTCGGGTGAGGTGCCAGCCGATCGAACAACCTCCACCGCAATGGTCTTGTCGTTGGTGGTGCACACCACCTTCCCCTGCATCGACTTCATAGCGCATATTGGAGGTAGAAAGGAGGGAGAAGAAATGGATCGGGCAGTGGTAGTTAGAGCAGAGAGATGAGCGGAAAAAATACGAAGAAAAAGAAGACATACCAGTGGCCCAACGGAGCAGGGAGGAAGAATTGGCAGCGTGACGAAGATCATCGGCTCATGGAAGCAGCTGCTTCTGTCGTCACCAATCACCAGGATCATTAAGGCGGAGGCACCAGAGAGTGAGGGGCTAGAACTTGGAACGCGAGAGTATGATGGGTCTTTCTTTGAAAAAAGAAATAGAAGTTCTCTATAATTACGAGTATGCCACCGCGTTTTGAATGAAAATATTTTCACAACTGATGACAATATTTCAGTGAAAATGTGAAAACATGAAAATGGCGTTTTCAACTTTTCTATGAATTCAAGAAATATTTTCAAGAAATATTTTCATGAAATGTTTTCTATAAATGTTAACCAAACATATTTTCTTACCTCATTTTCATTTTTAGTAGAAATGAAAATGAAAAATACGTAAACCAAATGCACTCTAAGTCTTTGAGCATGTTTATAAAAGGTGTAAAATAATCCCGAGGTGTAACGTAGTGGCAACTTACTTTGTTCCTTCTGATTTCAATAAAAAAAAGGAAAGATGTAAAATTATATTTATTTTAATAATTATTTATTAATACAATCACTTTTTTATATAGTTGTTATTTGAGAATTAATTTATGTTTGGGTGCTTTACCTGATAAGTAGATCAAAGTTAATCTATGTTGTTTCAATTGTTAAAAAATAATGCCATTTTTTTTAAAGAAAAAAAACAGGTTTGAGTTATCGTAAGACAGCATTTTTTTTAGAAGAAAAAAAATCTAAAATTTAGCTTAAGTTTTTTTCTTGGAAAAAGCATTTTTTTTTCACACCAAAAAAGCTTAAATTATATGCACAGGTCATTCAAACTAGATGATATTTTTTAAATAACACTTTTTTTTTAAAAAGAAAAAGCCGTATTTTGAGGTTTCCAAACATGCGCTTTATTTACTATCAAATGACTCATCTATACCACCTTGTCCATTCTCATATGTAACTACAGGACTAGGATATTCTCACGATATTTTCCAAAAACACTATTGTATGAGAAAAAATACAAAAATAAAATTAATAAATAATTACAAATAATAATAATTTTTATTATAATATATTTTTGTTTTTTTTCCGTATAAAAAGACACTCTTATATTAGCGTGTACTATGCGAAAGGCTTAATCCTAATTCTATACGTTTTTCCTTAGTCAATAGTCAAGACTACCATTTTCCTTAATTGAGGTGATTTAGCATTTTTCTTATAATTAATGATATCTCTGATTAAGTGCAATGTACTTTTCAGTCAATGGAAAGTTCTTTCTCGTTTGGCTTCAAAAGGTGTAAATTACACTAATTCAAATGTGGATCATTACTCAAAAGAATTATAGTATGTTTAATCTGTTTTATGAAACTTTTTCTTAAACAATAGTTTGAGACTTTCAAAAGGTTAAATCAAATATTAGTGTCTTCAAATCTACAAAGTCGAAGAGAAAAGCAACTTTAAAAGCGAAAGATTCAATTTCTATAGAGGTAAAATATGATTGAAAAAAGCCTTCATTTTAGAAAGTAAAAAGAACAAGTCATGAAGCTAAAATTGCAAAATTATAGTCTTGAAAAAGTTGAAGAAGGAGATGATGTGCAAATGGCAGGGGAAACAAAATAAAGGGGCACAATTAAATTATGGCAAAAATGCGAAGAGTGTCTCATAGTAGAAGGTTCGTTGGTTGGTCCGCCACTTGTAGTAGATGAGAATTATGAAGAACAAAGTATTGATGTACCCAAAAAAAGAAAAAAGGGCAGGGAATCGAACCGCATAGGCATGCAATTCCAGGCTTAGCTGTCCCATATGGCATGCCCTTTTGAGTCTTCAATGTGCAGATATACTTAACTTTGCATGTACGGATTTTTAAAAATCCATGCATATAAAAATATATATATTATCTACACAAATAAACCAATCTCAATTTTGCTACAATTTTGGTCCATTTTTGACATAGGCAAATTCATCGGGGCTCTTCATGATATCAAATTGCATTAAATTTATGAGGATTCTTCATGTATTCAATGCAATTGGATTTCATGAAAAGCACTCATGAATTCAATGCAATTTGATTTAATAAAGGGCTCTCACAAATTATTTGTTTTATTAGAGTATAAATACTCAAAAACCCTTAGCTGCTTGCAATTCATGCATCTGCTTGCACTTCACTTCGTTTATTTTAGTTGAAAGAGAAAAAATGACAGGGAGATGTTTTATGCTTGTACATTGTGATGGCAAAATTATTATCACATGTAAGGGGGTCACAATCTGCAGTCAGAATCTAATTTATGTGATTGTCAGTCCATTTATCAATTTTCAAAATAAAATATTGGCACAAATAGGTCAACACACACTACCAGCAATTCGCAAAATACAAATGGAATTACAGACGGATTTTTATTCATTTCAAATAGATTTTTAAGTTATTGATGCTTTATAGACGGCTAACCAGCATTTGCTATTTTCGTGTCTAGAATTACTATAGGTAGAATTAGTAATCTATTTACAATTTTTAGCTGGCTTTATAAATGGTTCTTTAGTAAGTTCCGTCTGTATTGTGATTAAAAAAATCATAAAAAAAATTATTAAATATAGATGAATTTTTCGTCTTTAAAATAAAATTAAAAAAATATAATAAATCCTAATCCTCTATCTTTTCTTTTCATTGGAGGTAGAAGAAGCTACGGCCATCATGGAGGTAGAAGACAATGTTGTGCAATAACATGATGATGAAGATGCTATAGTGAAGGTGGATAGCAGCTGAGCCACGGGTGGCAGCTACTTTTGTTCTCAAATGAGCGTTTGATTATTAGTTTGTGATGACAGAGAATTTGTTGTACAATGTCAATTAGATGTTGATGATCTCCTCAAATTGTTTTGGCAAAGTATGATAAACAATTTTGTTAGATTTGGTTATAAATAGAAACGACTCTACACTTTTGAGTCTCTCTATTTTGTACTTTCGTTGCTAAAGAGAATAATGATGAATTCTGTACTCACATTGAGTACTCTTCCATAGAGTTATCATGTTAAGATATGTTTCGGTACCATTCATTTATTGGAAATATCATAGCAAACATCTATTATGTTGTCATTTTATGTTCACTGCAGTACTAGAATTGTTGATATCGTGTCAATTAAAAGAAGAATTATATATGTTGTGTGCGTGTGTGTGTTTTTTTTTTGATAATATATGTTGCGTATTAATAATAAGAGTAAACATTTATTCTAATTTTTCAAAGATGCATATAATACTACATTGCTTTTGTATTTATTATGACATAAAATTAATCTTTCAATAACATTTGTATTGGTAGTTTTATTTCTCAGTGATCAAATTAGTAATTTTGAAAACTATGCTTGAAATGGGAATTGTAACATCCCCTGCTGCCGTATAGATTGACGACTGTCCCTACAAACTAACACAGGTCTTTTCAGTATGCTTTGTCCTCACTCACACGCTTCCTTGGAAAACTTTCCAGGAGGTCACCCATCCCAAAATTGCTCCAAGTCAAGCACGCTTAACTGTGGAGTTCTTTAATAATGGACTACCGAGAAGAAGATGCATCTTGTTAGTATAGGTAGTACAAATCAATTCATATAAGCCCTTCTTAACTGTATAGTTCCATACCTACATAGTCTTAGGATCTCTCTCATTCGGGTGTGTAATCGGTCCATTCATATACTTCTCTGCTTAGAGGCATTGCCAGGAGCTGCTGCTTGTCTGTGCCTTCTCGCACCAACAATCACTCCTGCCCTCGTCACCAGGGGTTACAGGCCCACCAGCTTCCGCTTGGTTCATTCCCAAACTACGTTGTACTAGGAGAGGTGCAGGCTCTGATACCATTTGTAACATCCCTTGCTGCTTTATGGATTGACGACTATCCCCACAAACCAATACGGGTCTTTTCAGTGTGCTTTGTCCTCACTCACGAGCTTCATCAAAAAACTTCTTAGGAGGTCACCCATCCCAAAATTGCTCCAAGTCAAGCATGCTTAACTGTGGAGTTCTTTAGTGACGGGCTACCGAAAAGAAGATGCATCTTGTTGGTATAGGTAGTACAAATCAATCCATATAAGCCCCCCTTAACTGTATAGTCCCATACCTACACAGTTTCAGGATTCCTCTAATTTAGGTGTGTAATCAATTCATTCAGGTACCCCTCCACTTAGAGGCCATGCCAGGAGCCGCTCCTTGTCTGTGTCTTCTCGTACTAGTGATTACTCTTGCCCTCGTCACCGGGCATTACATGCAAGGACATCCGATAAAATTGGAACAATACAGAGAAGATTAGCATGGCCCGTGCGCAAGGATGACATGTACAAAATCGAGGAAGCGTGTAAGTGAGGACAAAACATGCTGAAAAGACCCATATTGGTTTATGGGGACAATCGTCAATCTATAAAGCAGTAGGGAATGTTACAAGAATCATCAAATTCTAATAATAATGATAGTTTGGGGGAAAAATATTTACAAAATATGGAATGTTGGAATTGAGATGCTCTACATGGTCCATACAGGTTTTTCAAATTGAGGTGCCATTTCTTAGTTATAATTGGTACAAAATGAGATACAAAAATATACAGTCAAGCAAGCATTCAGTATCATTCATAATTTCAAAATTTAATGAAGTAAATATTCTCTTGCATTCACAAACTAGTCCAAATTTAATGGTGCCCTCTATCGCTTTCCCTTGTCCTTTACTAATTTTGTTGCATAAGAATAATGATAGTCTCAATGAATTTGAACACACATGTTAAGATTTAATTTTGATGTATTTTAATGTAATTTTTTTACACTTATACTTAAATCTTAATATATGTATATATATAATTTAATAAAATTATCATATCAAATCAATATATAATCATTTGTTTTTGGAGCTCTTAATTCCTAATAGAACTAAAACCCCAATTTAACCTTTCAAATTTATAGGGGCACAAATTAGTCTCTAAAATTTGAAAAGTCTCACTGTGGTCTTTCAAATTTCACAAATGGAGATAAGTTAGTCCGTCGTTCAAATTGCCGTATAAGCCGTTAACTAATGTCTTGTTAACTTGCTTATTTATACTGTTAATTTTTATGATGGGTCCTAACTTGCATGACTCCTCTAAACAATTTATTTAGACCTTCTTCTTCAAATAACAAGAGCAGATTCTTACTTCATGTCTTGTTAATTTACAAGGTGAGTCCTAACTTGCTTACATATTTTTTAAGAAGAAGGTCTAAACGATATCATTTAGAGGAGGAATGCAAGTTATGATTTACCGCAAACACATAAACAAGTTAACAGGATACATGGATATTTTCGTTGATGGAGAAACTAATAGACTAATTTTTCTTTAGCTATAAATCTAAGAGACTAAACCTAAGAGACTAAAGAAGGTCTAATAGACAAATTTTTCTTTAGCTATAAATCTAAGAGACTAAATTAGGATTTTAGTCTTTCTAAAAAAAAAAAGAAAAAAGAAAATGGATAGCCTGGTAGGGATTGAATCCCTCATTTAAAACCAACAATCTCCTAAACAAAAGGTGTCACATAAATTATAATTTATTAACTAATTATATATTTCATTTTATTAGGTGAAATGTAACATCTTAATTTCCACCTAGCCTAATTAACTCAATAGCTTGAGTAATCATAATTACGACTAGAATAATTGAATTTATTACAAATATTGACCACAAATAAACAGAAGTTCATATGGAGAATAAAATTTAACAAGTCAACCCCAAAAATTAAAGATTCAACCTAATTAAAGAGTCAAAAGTCAAGAAAAAGTCAAATCAAAGTAAAAAATAAACCAAAAAGACTAAAATAAGTAAAAGTAAAAAAAAAGTAAATTAATTAAAAAAAATCTAATGATGAATTAATAGTTTGAGAGAGGCTTTGAAGGATAATACAGCCATTAAAAAAATAACCCTAGTACTTCACTAATCAAGGATTTAGTAAATATGGTATTATCTCTAAAAGTATTATGTTCAAGATGTGACAAAAACTAATTAATTATTCCTAAAACTACTACTATTTGGTGAACAATAAAAACAAAGTCATCTACACCATACGACCATGCAATTTTCGGCCAAAACATGTCACACCCATCATCACATGTTGAAATTTCAATCTAAGATTAAATGACATCCCATGATGAAATGTGCATGTACATGATCAAAAGAATAAAACACAAAAGCCCACCCTATGGCACATGCAATTTCAGTTTTTCCATCGTCATCATTAAAAAATAAAAAAAATATTTTTGACAATTTGGATGACATTTGACAAAATGACTTAACACCTAAATGACATCTAGTGTACTCTAACGAGAATGACTATACTGACTACCCAAGTAAGAACTCTTAAGGAAAAATAATGAACTAGAGCTTGCAAGTAGAATCTAACTAACACTTACTAAATAACCTAACTACATGAACTATATAAAACAAAAAATCTCCCTTGTTTTCTTTTCCTATGCATGGCTTCATGGCCTATAAAAATGGTAATTGTGGGTTCATTCACTCTTTATAATCAACTTATATACTTACAACTCTCCATGTTCATCCAACTGTCTAAACTTTCTTTAGTTCTCTCTTCAATCTTTTCTTCAACGTCATTTCCAACTTCTCCACTTCCAAACCAGGAACCTATCACCAGCTTTGCAAGGATCACCATCTTGGTCCTTGCAAAAATATTAAACACACTAAAATCTTCAACTCAAGTATAAGGAGAACATCTTCTTCCTTTTTCCATTCAAGGCCCTAGACATTGCAATGATCTTGGAGTATTTTCTTTCCATTAAAATTCTCCTAGTAGGCTTGCATAATGACATGATGTCTCAGATCCACGTGTTATTAGTTAAGTCAAGTTCAGCCTTAAGGTACCCTGGAACTTGCCCAAATGGCGGGAAAACCTCAAAATGCAAAAATTGGACCCGTTTATGCATACAAGCTCGCTGTAGTAAAACTAGGGTTGCTAGGGTGACACCAAGGTTGCTACATTGACACAAGGGTTATCAAGGTGACACCACGGTGAACACGCTAGCCAATCCTACCAGGGGCATCTTCTGCTAGGCTCGTAGTAGCAAGCCCCCTATCACCACGATGAGCACACCTATGCGGGCTAAGGTATAGTTTTTGCCATCTTCTCTGTGGTGAGACCCTGATGCCCTATCACCTCTAAACTGAGGTAGTTTTGTTTTTGTGATCCTCTACCCTATATAAACGCCTCATAATTGCTGTAAAACCCCTAAATCTAAACCTTAGCTCATTCCAACTCTTCTTCCACCCCATCTCTTTTAAATCCAAGCTCTCCTAACCTCCCAAGCTCTCTAGGTAATTGATTTATGATGGTTTCTGTTGAGTTTCTTGATGTTCTCCTTGGGTATTGTTAAGGCTTTCTTGGTACATGATTTTATCATGTTTTCTTCCTTCCAACTTTATCTAGAGTCACTCTAAGGTTATCTTCATGATCGTTGATATGTTTGATTTTTCCCATGGCAAATGTTGGTGTCATTCCTACGCCCTAGAGCTCTGCTGGTATTAGCATCCAACCCTTTCAGGTGAGTGGGTTTAAGTTCATAACCTTATTTTTTACTATTATGATTAGTTTCTTTATACTATGTATACTTTCCTTGTATTTAGAAATTTGGTCATGCAATGTACATACTTTATAATTATGCCAAGATAGAAAAATCATGATTGTATAACCTTTCATGAAAAAGCATGGCTTTTGAGAAAATATAAGAAAATACAAGGGACCATAGTTGATAATTATATGTCATTTATATTGTTATGCTTTTAAACTATTTTTAATAAATTGCAAGACAAAAGTATGTATTTCAGAAATATAGAATATCAACTATAAAGATTATTAGAAACACTAATTTGAGACTTTAGTTTTCAAACTTTAGCCTGATGATTGTAAGTAATATTTTGATAGAAGTTAAAAAAAATAGAGCTGTGGTTAATGACAGTAATTTCATTAACCTTGGCAATCATTCTTTTCTTAGATTAGTTCACAAAGGACGTGATTCATGAGGGTTTATTATAATCATACATCATAATTGGCTAAGGGGTATTGCCCCTCATGCAAACCTACTATTCGTAATGTGCTGATATGGTGTGCAAAATTACCATTTTCATGCAATTCTATTAATTTCTAAGTAGATCATAATAATAACCTTGAAATAGGAAATATTCAATTCATATCTTCCAAAGACTAATTGTTCCATAATTTGAAATAAAATGAAATATACAAATCCATAATCTATGGGAATTTTTCAAATATCATGATAAAATAATTGTGCTAATGACATATTGACCTGACTACAAAGCGAAGCTCACCACTGATATAGATAACTAATAGCTATAGGGGATGAGGAACGGTGTGCTCGTCAGTTGCACAATCTATAAAGGGAAAAAGATGGGTAGGTCATCAAACTCAATGACAGATAATCACTTATAGCTCACACAGGACCAAGGCAATAAAAATGCCACTTAATGCATATCAAACATAATTAATAATTTATATACATAAGTATACATGAATTCAAACATCACAAATTCAATAAATCATGGCAAAAAAAAATTATTTAAATAAAATCATAACCAAAAGGTGAGTGGTCCTAAATAGAGAAAACATGAATCATGATACATGAAATCCCATAGTAATCCCATAGTGGATGTAAAGTGGAGATTGCCCCTTGGATAAGCAACTTAATATACCAAGACTAATAATCATATTGTCATTAACTCATAGTTATGTTCCAAACAATTCCCAACACACGTGTCACATCAACTACAAGCATATATACATTTACATGAATATGATCTTGTCAACTTACAAGAATACATGATTTATATAATCCAAATAATTCATGACTCATAATCAAGCATGAACCAACAAGCACACAATAATCAAGGTCCCATGAGAATTTTCAAAGTAATAATTTCATGCTTTTAAAATAAAATTTCAAGAAATTTTGTTGTTTTTGAATTCCCAAAATCATAATATTGTCTCGACCCTACTTAAGCTGTTACCAGGGCATAGAAAACACATTTCTTTCCCATCCCTAACATGCAAACTTCCCCAAAAAAAGGCAAAGTGCAAACTTCCCAAAAAAAAAGGCAAAGTCTCCCCGATTTTTGGGATATTTTTCAAAATTACAAAAATAACCTACATAAGACGATAGGTAAAACCAAGGAAGAGAAAACCAAACTGGGTATTGAACCGATCAAGGTATCAACCAGAATATAATATATATATATATATATATATATATTCATAGGTCTATAAAAATAAAATCCATATAAAATTTCTCTAATCTCAGCATCACAACATAGTCACAAAACATTTGAAAATATATTTGTTAGTGACTAGTGAAATATATGGTGAGTTGCTTGTGATTGATGGAGAAAGAAAAATAATAACTCAACAATCTTTGTTAATGCACTTCTTTGGTTCCATTTTCTTTGTTTTTGCTCTTTGAATGTCATAAGATGTGAGTATTTAAGTTTTAAAAAATAAAGCAAAAAAAATAATCAAAATTTTTGAACCGATCAAACCGGTCTGGCTCACTAGTTTTCCCTGGTTTTGACATCCCCTGGTTTAGAACCTTAACCAGATTAGCTAGGTGATCGGTTCCTGGTTAACCTAGTCGGGCTGATTGGTCTGGTCCGATTTTCTTCTTAATGGATAAAGCCATAGAGTTGAGCTTGAAGCATTCTCTACTGCATCCTTTGCAATAGAACAAGCAACTCAACATATAAGTTCTAATTAAAGTTTTGCAGACCAAAGTATTTCTTTTTCCATAGCCAAGATAATACGAACATAAAACATGTTTTAGTTTGCCACTTGAAACATCAATTATAATACTTTAAGTTCTAGAATGAAAAACATATTATAGATTAAAACTATTACATAAACATTTCATAACATAACCATAAACATGCAATCCGAGGACTTTATTTGTGATATATAGAGCATTACAGACAATTCTAACTGGCCAAAACTCATAAAAAGATAAGTTTCAAATTAAAGATTATGCCTTCTTAATAAGGCTCACCAATTCAAATAATAAGCTATTAAGGAGCCAAAGAATTGAAATTAGAAGTAGTACCTATATTTGAAAAAAGAATAAGCAAACAGTAGGGTGAGCTTTGCAACTTAGTGACAGAGAAAATATCTATAACCTATATGAGACAAGATGCATATAACTAGAAAAATAAAAGTAAACTCATAAATTGTATAAATTCAACAATTCTTATTTTCAAAGAAGAGATTTTTCAAAAAATCAAGCTTTATAAAAAAAAATTAGGGATTCCTTAACTCCTTGGGATTCAACTAGCCAATTTAGGATAATCTAGAGGATCCACTTCATGGCCCTAATAAAAGATAGTCAAGGTGCACAAAGATCAATTCATATTGTCGTTAGCCACAAATCATGTAAGAGATTATCCCCAAAACATATATACAAGCTTTACTAATTCCATCCTCAATATTTCAAAAAAATGACTCATGCCCACAATTCACAATTTCTTTCTCACTTCATAACAAAGTCAAACTAACTCTCACATATTTCTGATCTATGAAATTCAACATTCCATTTTGCAATTCTAGTTTTCCAAATCAATATCATATCATCTCATGTGTGTGAACAAAAATATAATGTTGCTAAATAAATGTTTTTTTGTTTCAAAATTACTAAAATATATATATATATATATCCAGAACTAACATGTCATGAACAAAAACAATTATAGACATAATGTCTTCTCACAAACTAGTTTCAAAGAATTGAAGACCAACTCTCAAGTGCTACCAATCCAACATTGATGCTCAACTGCTATATAACTCTTGGAACATGATAAATATAATAACAATGTTATTAATTAACATCAATTAATTTTAAAACATAAAATTCCTCAAATCTAAACACCTAAGGTTCCAAAAAAACCCCTTCAATTAGCCCTTGACATGCATCGTATCTCTTGTTGTCCTATGGTTATACCCAACAAGTTACAGAATACACTTTCATATATCCTTTCAAGCATCCAAGTCATGCTCATGAATCACTCACACACATATATATGCTAAATTTTCTCCTTTTAATAAGGTCAAATGATCATCATGAAGCATGCATCATTCAAAAGATGATAAATTTCAAAGAACATAGGCCAAATTACATGCATGGAAAACTAATAACAATTTTATCTCATATAATATTCTAACAACAAGTGGCCAAGTTCATAATCAAGAATGAGAATCTTAAATCATATAGAAAATTGAATACATATACTAGTTTTAAAATAATTCTACACTTACCTGGATTTAGTAACTAACTACCTATATCATGCGTACTTCTTATGAAACTTTGGGGAAAAATTTAAGAATGCACTCTGACATATTAGAATAACTATCACAATCTTCAAGATTGAGGTCAATCACTTGCAAAGATTAAACCAATTTAAAAACAAACATCTGTGGTCAATTTAATCATCAATTGATCACATGCAAAAATTCAAACACAAATACATAGGGAGGAACTATGGAAAAGTTAATGCTTGATATCTCACAGAAATCATACAACTCTACATTGAGCCATGTCTTGCGACCATGTCATGTCTATTCTATTTCTTAAATTGTACAAAATATCATAATACATGAAGAAAATGTTTAATCAAGAAAATATATGATAAACATTTTGAATTTTGTGAAAACTAAATACCTTATGTGTCCTCATGTAATTGCAACATGTTTCATAAAGATTTGATTTGTTTAGCATGGCTTACACAATCTAAGGTAATAGAGGTTTGCCTTATTTTTCTGCAATGCAAGTGGAGGTTCAGAAATTTAGAGTAATTACCTAGATAAGCTATGCTTGAGTTTGGCAAGACACTGCTTTTGTAAGGAAGGTTTCCTTTGGAACTGACCTTATCCGATCTCAAGTTTTATGGTCAGAGTTCTACAATTTAAGCCCATTCCCTATTTAAGTTTTGTAACAACCTAAAAACTTCAAAAGAATAAGATAATCACATGTAAGCTCAACTAATCATGATCTGCAGATTGACACACATGTTATCCTAGTGAATTGAAATGCAGAATTTTGTACCTAGTCAATTACATATGTTGGTATACCATGCTCTTGAAATAGGGCCTTGATGTAATCTTCATGCATAAAAACCCATCATTTCCTTTAATGTACATTAAGCTAAACCCCAGTTTCTACCTTTTATGCCAGTATACACCAAGCCACATATTTGAGTTATTATAAACAAGGGAACCATGATCCAAACCACACCACATTGCATATATACATATATGGAAGCTCATACATATTCAAATATATAGCACTATCTAGCATATTAGCATGTTTTAAATCAACATATTCAACATGTAATTCTATTGCATATAATTCAATATCAACCATTCACTTTTTATCAAAAGCACAAGACTACATGCCATTATACACCAAGGACTGGATTTCTTCCATCTTGTATCTTAAAGTTCAGAATAATAACGTGGCCAGTAGTAAAGGATTGTGCACTAAGGTTGGATTTGCAATTGGATCACAGAGTATGAAAAATAATTTCAAACTGAAATGAATGAAAGATAGGGAGAATCCAAAAACCATGTTTTGGCAAAATGGGTTGATAGGTATTTATGGTCAAACACCAAGCTCAAAATGATTCACCGCACATTAGGACCATCATAAGGTTATAAACTATAGAGATCATATTAAATGACGAATCATTTTGAATATTAGAAGACCGTAGTTAGCTAATTATATAATAAGAAAAAACTAAGAAATGCAATTTTGTTAATGTTAAATTAGCAAGCAAGAACTATTAAACAAATTTAAACATTTATAGGTCATCTTTAACATGGCATTTTTTCCTTTTTTCGGTCTTTTGATCAATGTCAGTGTATAATCAATATTTAGTTAGCATTTTTTTTTTCAATTTCTAGTTTATCCTAGATGGTCTATATCTTTTGTTTGTTTTGTGAACTCGTCGAATCAACTGTTGAAAATATTGACTAGTCCGTTCAAGACATAGAGCTTAGAGACATGGGTTTTATCTTCAGTTTATAGACGTGGTTTTGCCTCTAGCTTATAGATGTTGGCTTTGCCTCTAACTTATAGATGTGGATTTTGCCTTATGGTTAGAGGCAAAATCCACATATATGAGCTTTACACCTTGAGGGGATTAATCATTGCTTGTAGCGGTGAATATTCTAGGTTCACTCGAAAAAATAAAATACACAAATTTAGCAAAATTTTCAATTCATCACTGAAATGAATTCCCAATTTCTTCTACTCTTATTTTTCATTGGTACCCATAACTCCCCTTTTCACCTTCAAAAACTCATCCTCCACCATGATAACTACCACCCTAACCTCCTTCAGCTCTGATATGTGATTCGAAGGGGTAGTGCACTTGCAAAATCACCGTCATTTTTGTTGCTATTTGCTCCCAATTTTTCCTTCATGGCTGATATATATTAAAACAACGAGTAAATCTCCCCAATTCCATTCAATTTAGTTTGATTATGCATTTGAGTTTGAATTTTCCTCTCCATGCCTTCAACTACTTGTCGAACACAAAAGTGTTCCTTGAAATTGAAGCTATCCTTGAGGCACAAATTGAGTATCATTTGTTCTCAGTATGGGGGTTCTTACATTTTCAATTTGATCTTTTATAAGTATTAAAATAATTTATGTTAAATGCGGTCTCCTCCTCCTTCTTCATCCTTGCCTTCACAATTGAGGCAAGAAAATAGGTATGAGATGATGACAATTCCATCTTATCATCTTAGGAGGTGAGTTGAAAATTGTCTTGGTTCATCATTGTTCTGGGGATTGGGATCTAATTAGATTTGTGATGGGAAATCTCAAAGGGAAATGGGTCGATGGGACATGGTGTGAAGGAAATGTTTAAGGTTGAAAATCAAAGGAGAAGATGATTTTGGTTGGTAATGGAGGGGTGTGACTAAGGTTTGGGCTTAACAGATTGCTTCTAATAAAAGAATGAGACAAGAAATTAGGTATTTAATTGAAGAATGAATTGAGAATTTTATTAAGTTTTTGTATTTCTCAAATGACTTTGGAATAAATTAGAAATAAAAAAATTATAAGTCTCAATATTTAAAAACACTAATTAAATGTTAACTAAATACCAATATATATTAAAAACCAATAAAAACTTGTCATGTTATAACATGTTTCAATATTATCCATCTAATAGAAGTATCCAAGTAAACACCTACTTGCAAATGTAAGAAGAGTTCATAGAATACAATTAGAATTTTATTATAATGCACTGACAGTTAGGGATAGAGCTAGATTATTACATTAGGTGAGGCTAATACTTAATAGTTAATTTCAAATAAAAAATATAGTAGCAATTGTTAACCTTATTTAAAAATTAAATAAAAATTACCATATTTAAAAGAAATAAATATTTTACAATTAAAATTAAATAGAAAACATATATTTACATAGCATATTATCTATTATAATATCTAAATATCAAGTTAAATTAAAAAAATAATATTAACTAAATAAAATTTTTAAGGGGGCAAATCAACAAAAATGAATAAATTATAATAGGTGCTTTCTCACATGAAGATGAAAAAACTATCTTCGCCTACAGATATGACATGTCTCAAATAGTTAGATGACTTATGTCTGATATAAGTAGCATAGAAGATTTTAAAATAGTCTTCACAATTTAAGGAATATTCTGCTCCTGACACTGCTAACAGCTTTTTTGTTTTTCACATTGTTCGATCTTCTCTAGTCTTTCCTTCTCTGATCTCCACAGCCAAGCTTCTGTCCCCATCCCACTCATCCATATTATTGTGGGTGATAGAGAAGCTGATCAACAAATTTGGGATTTGAATCACTATCTCGATCAGAGAAAGCAGGACTACAAATTAGAGGGTGTTCTTCCCTCAAAATTTCCATGGATGGTGACAATGACAACAAAGGCAAAGAGGGTTAGATCTAGATTTGGCTTCAATTCGAGCTTCTCCGTAGTGGTCATAAAAGATGGATCCAAATAAGAAGATGATCTAGAGCCTTGATAAAGAAAAGAAGCAGTGGCAACAAGATTTTCCCCACTTTGTGCCTAGCTGTGAACCACCGCCATCAGCCACTGTTGTTAGGTCTGCAAACCACAAACCATCTCGTATCACCTCTGACTGTCGTGCACCTTCATCACCGCTTCTCGGCTTCCTACACTTTGTTGGTGACTTGGTCATGTCCTGCCACCAGCATGCCGTGTAATGCCATCGCGAGGAAACATCAGCCTTTCCCTACACTTTAAGTGTTGCCTCCTACCCAACTATGGAGGCATGTGTATATTATTGGTGGTGAGATCTGTTGTTGATGAACCAAGGAGATGCTTCGCTGCAATCTCCATTGTAGTGGGTGGCAGTGATCGCTTTCGACGATGGATATGGAAAAGAAAACGTCTAGTAAGAAGGAAAAAAAACTAGAGAGAGAAAGATGTTAAAGAGCATGGTGGTCCTTAAATTGTGAGGACTATTTTAAAATCTTTCATATTACTTATATCAGACACATGTCATCTAACTATTTGAGACATGTCATGAATCTATAGGTGAAGACAATTTTTTCATCTTCATGTGAGAAAGCACCATTATAAAAGCAATTGACAATTTTTGGGGGTAATTGCCATTCCTTATAACTACTCTTCACTTTTACTGATAATATAAAAATATGTTACATAATTATTTAATTGTATATTATTATATTAGTAAAATGATTAACTTGCAGTCTTATTATTTAAGAAGTCATATAAATAAAGAAATTTAATTAGATATCAATATAAAACTCATTTATACTATTAGTATAACATAATTAAACTAATAAGATTACACAAATTTTGTTTATCCATAAATATCATTCTAGCTACTTATAGGATGCGTGGCACTCAACATATTTCAAATCCTTTCCAAATTCTGCTTTATTGACACTTGTAATCTTAAAACAACACACTCCCATTGTTGTTTCCAGACGTTCCGTTCCCCTCCTCTCCGAGCCCCTTATCGTGTGTCGTGGCCTTACTTGTATATTCTCCTCAAAACTATTTTTGCACTCTCGAAATTACATTTTTGAACGGTTCAAATTTCATTCGAAGCTTACCATATATAATAGTAGTATTGAATGCTGATAATCAAGTATATGTTAGAAAAAAGATTTCAAAATGTAGAAATTGCACATCTGATGTATTTTTAATCCAGTAATCAAGGAATAACTTCCCCACATTGTTATTTAATTACTTATTATCACATCTGTCAATATAGTTGACTCTCACTTTATTATTTAAAAAATTATACAAATGAAGAGATTTAATTGAATAATAATATGAAACACTTTTAGATTGTTAATATATCAAATTAAACTCTAAATCTATAATGAGTTATCTCAATTTATTATGGAATAAAACTTTCTAAACTTTTTTTATTCATAAATTTTGAAGCTAAAACTTTATTTAAAAGGATTAAATGATAAATTACTTAAACTAATCAAGCATTATCAAAGAATTCATTGAAATAACAAACAAATTTGGATTTTCACAAATAAAGCTGATTTGGAATGAAAATAACTTTTATATAAATAATGTATACTTGTAATGATTATACAGTTAAATAAAGAAAGGTTAACAATTATTCATTTATGTATTAATATACCATAAAATATTTAAATATCTCAATAATTTAATTTCTAGCATTGACTGGGTAAAATAATTTTACAATATCAATCAATAAATTTGTATTAAAATGAAAAATTACAAAAAATAACTACTTATTATTACAACACCTATTATGATTTATTATCTTGATGAAATTTTATTGGCTGATAGGATTGTGAAGGAAATTTTTTATTATCAAACTTAATTTTTTTTGGTGTACTTATCAAACTTAACATAGAATATGATAATTTTTAATTTTTTAACTCATGTTATTTTAACTCATTTTTTAATTTAATTTTGATACACTTACAATATTATTTTTTTTTCCATAATCAATCACATGTTAAACATATACATATAAGACTCTCACACTACTAACTCAAAACCATGTAAATGAGATGATTCAATTAGATGATGGTTAATGTATATAAATTAACACCTAAAAAGTATTATTTCAACATCTAAAAAGTGGATATCTCTTAAAATTTTCATTTTATCACTATTGAATATAATGATGGTCGTACAGATTTTATCACTATTGAATATAATGATGGTCCTACTTATTCTATTAACCCGTCACATTCAATGATAAAAAAGTAAGCGTCTTAAAGGACACTCACTTTTTAATTGTTAAAATAATACTTCTCTTAACACCTATATTATTATTAATTATATATTGCTAAATTAATAGTATTCATTAAATTTCATATTTATTAATTGAAAATTAATTTTTTTTTTATTTTCAATAAATTAAAATTAAACTATTTTTTGGTACTTAATTTTGATATATCTTATGTGTATACAAATTTGTGCATACATCCAATCATCTATTATCATGTCAACATTCAGTCTTTGATTTAACTACTCACTATTTTTAAAACTTTGTAAATAACAACATGTAATTGACTGGCAATATACAAATAAAAACATGTGATTGGTTTATAATATAAAACTCTTTTGAGTCTAGTTTTGATGCACTTTTATTTAATTAAACTATTCTAATTATATAATTTTTAAAATAATAAATATGAGATTTAATTATAACCATCTTTATCATCATGACAATAAGTTTTATGCAAATACCTTGAAATTAAACTCAACTCTTTTACCCGTCAAAAACTAGTTTCTTTTTTCATTTGCCATATATCATAGATCATAATCATCATAGTTGATTATAATAGCAGGCACCTGAGAACCAAGTTACCTAAACTGAGGCATTAGAAATGCGCGTATAAATACATTAGTTATTATATTTGTATTCATTTGATTTCTCACTTATCATTCGTGTTCCTGTTCGAATGAAAAGTAAGTTTACATAGTGTTCCGTGTCAAATAAGAATAAATCTATAGAGGGTTAGAGGGCGCGTGGGAGCCGTAGTGGTGGACGAACATAGAAGCTTCGTTTCCTTGACAGATTTCAGTGTCCCTGTAATCACCAAAGAATCACCAGCGGGTTGATTGAGAGACTAACCGATGAACATGTCCGACAACGAAGAAGACATTGCAGATTGCGAGCCCACTGAAATGGCCAGGCGCAGGAGGTTCAGAGACAGGTCAAAGGTAAATTGATCGAGAATAATACCTTCTATTCAGACCATGGTTTCTGTTCGATTTCCGCACGTGGTTGCATCTGTTTTGATGTGGGGTTGCTTTTGTTTTGGCTCAAAATGAAGGAGGTGTTGTCCAAACAAGCCGTTAAGATCGCCAAACGAGCTGAAGAACACGAAAGCTTCCTCGGCAAGGTGGGTTTTTCTCTGTTCTCTGGTTTGTGTTTAGTTACGTGGTTCTCTCTCTTTTCTTTTTAATTATGTATGGTAACTTGTGCGTGCCAATTTTGTACAAGCTTCGATTTTGATTTTTCTTTTTTTTCTTCTTCTGTCTATGAATGTTCAGGCTACGCATCTTTTGGGGGTTCTTGGCTTTGGAGGTTTTTGCTTCCTCTTAGGGGCAAGTAAGTTGATGAATCTGACTATTATAACGTGATGCAATTTTTTTTTTTTTAATAGCTATACAAATTCACTGTGTCCTTTTAATGTTTTCATTTTTCGCTCTTTTACCAGGACCACAAGACATTCCTTTAGTATATTGTTTATTCTACGTCATCTTTGTCCCTCTTCGTTGGATATACTATAAGTTCAAGAAATGGCATTACTATCTCCTGGTAAGTTGAGATTGATGAAATTCTGTTTCTGAAATTTCCTGTTCATCTATTAAACTATTAGAAGGTGAGCCTTCGTTCATCGGTGAGATTGTTATCTTGTGATCTGGAGATTCCGGGTTTGAGTGTTGGAAACTTGTTCTCCATAGAACTCATCAGGTGGAAGCCTTGTATACTGGGATACCCTCTTATCTATTAAACTATTGTTTGCTTGTGGAAGCATATATTTGTGTCTAGGATGAGTATGAGTTTCAATGCCAGTTTGGCACTATTTTTACCATCCTTTAGCAGCCACTGGCAGTTTGTTGGAAAGGATCATACAGAATAATCTGTACCTGTCAAAACTAGAGGTGATGTTAACTGTGCTGTTAAAGATTGCAGTTTTGAAGTTGAATGGTTTTTAGGCACAGGACCACAAAATCATTAGAAGAGGGCTCTGTGAATTCAAGCTGTGTTTCAATTCCATTGCTTTTTATAATAGTTAGAGCAATGTTATAGTGTTCTCATTATCATAAGGGTATAGTTATTAATTTTGTCAGTTGCTGCTGTAGAAACATAAGTAATAAAAATTAAGGTAGTTTCATCATTGTTCTTGTGTTTCAGGATTTTTGCTATTATGCCAATACAATCTTCTTGGTTTACCTTCTATTATATCCAAGGAATGAAAAGCTTTTCCTGGTTTGCTTTTCATTTGCTGAGGTAAGCTTGTTATATCTGGTAATTCAACATTTGGGCAGAAGAATGGTTCATTTGGTGGTTTTTGACTTATTCAAGTGCTGTTGCAGGGGCCATTGGCATGGGCTATGATTGTTTGGCGCTGCAGCTTGGTTTTCAGTTCTCTTGACAAAATTGTCAGTGTTCTCATCCATCTTTTACCTGGTATATTATGCCTTCATTTTTTCAGTTTTCCTCTGTTTTTTAAGACAGCAACAACCAAAACAACAACTACGTCTTCTTCTACTTGGTGGGATCAGCTATATAAATCAGACAATGCTATAGTGTCCTGTCATAGATCATGTCTATATTCAAACAGTTAAAATTTAAATATTACTTTTCAACAATATAATAAAATTTTGGAATATCCTAGGTTTCTATTGTGATTATTGTGGACTTTATGCTTCCAATGGCCCAATATTGATTACATCTGCCAAAAAACTATATTTGATGTATATGTGCATGAACAATTGTACTTTAATAGTTCTTTACATTTCTGATGATTTGAAGGACCTTCAATTGCTATCATCCAATATCAGTTACATCAATTGGAACACATATGTATGTTTTGGTCTAATTTCAAGCTTCTATAGACATCAGCAGCTACTCTTTCATAGTCTTGCTATCTCTCCCAACCAACCCAAAAAAGCAAATGCTTGATGGGGTCCTTTACTTTGATGCTGATGTCCAGCTTAGTAGCAATACACACCTTCATCCTATCTCTTTTGAAGTTTTGAACATTACTCCACTATTTTTGGATGTCTTCAACTTTAAGTAAGAAGAGGAGATTAAATGGAACTTAGTTCAATAACTAGACGTAGAGGAAGTTCTAGAAAAACTATAGATGAGAGTATTAAAAGAAATTCAAATTTTAATAGTTTGAAAGTAGATATGATTATAGCATGACACTATGGCATCATTTGATTCATGTAGGCAATCTCACCCCGTGACACAAGGCTTAGTTATAGTTATTGTTCTTCTCTCCATTTCTTATGCTGTGATTCCTTGTGTTAATATATATTAGATATAAAATAAAATCATTCATCAACCTTACCATATCTACATGAGCTTCATTCACTATATTTTATTCTGTATGTTGTTAAAATATGTGATTTGAATATTTGTTAGTTTGTGGACCTGGTCGAACTTCTTACATAACCAGTATTAGGGAGATGCTACTATTTCTTATTGTATCCATTTTGGCTTTATTAAGCTTTTAAGGAAAAAATTCTTTTCAGGATTGGTTTTCTTCACCATTCGATGGTGGAATCCTGCAGCCTTAGAAGCCATGCGACCAGAGGGAAGTACATGGCATTATGTGGAAGATAAATCCTATCTCTGGACGTGGCTGTTTCTAGTTCCCTTAGTAGTTTACTCTCTGTGGCAACTCCTATACTTCCTCATCGTCAACGTCTTACGCCGGCAAAGGCTTCTAAGAGATCCTGAAGTCATGACTTCCTACAGGTAATCAACAAGCACTCACATATTTCCCAAGGGTGCATTTTTTGTGTGTGTATGTGTGTTAGATTGGTAACCCAGATCTTTCCCTGACATTTTCTCATATTATTGAGCTCATTCTTTCACAGAGAACTCTCCAAAAAAGCAAAGAAAGCAAACAATATATGGTGGCGCTTAAGTGGCTTGCTTGGGGATCAGAATCGTTTGTTAATGTACATTATTCTCCAAGGCATGTTTACTGTGGCAACCACGGCACTGACTGTTCCCATATTCTTGTCGTATGAGTTATCTGTGGTGTTTCAAATACTCAAGGTTGCCGCGTCTGCATGGAATGGAGGAAGCTTTTTGATAGAGGTGATGCCTAGGCAGGTAATTCTCAAGGAGAAAAAGAAGTCAGAGATGCAACCTGCTCAGGTTCAGAATGAACAATCATAGATAGTAATGGAAAATGGTAGAAAGTTCTGTGCTCTGTTGAGACATTTGGGTACCGAGGGACTAATCATTATATAGACGTAGGCTGAGTTATACTAATCTTACTATGTATTGGAAGTTGAGGTTGTTGAGTTGTAGTTTTTCTGGTCCATGTTTCTGAATATGGGAATGGAGTGGTATATGCATGTCTGTCTATACACACACACACACACTTCTACGATTCCATATTCACTAATTTAATTGGATACTTAACAAAGTCGTAATAGTATATATCTGTTTTTGTTTTCTTCTCTTCTGCCAGAACTTTAGTTAGCTTGAGTTTGTATGCTACTTGATCATTATTGGCGCACACATCGTCACTTACAAATTTTGCTTAAATGTACGGGGAAATTGACAAATGAAGCAATCAGATCCAGCATGAAAAAAAAGATTAATCGAGACATTCACGGAAAGGTCAAATTAGAAGTTTCAGTTCCAAGTTCCAAATAGCAAAACTTGCAACTAGAGAATGGTAGTTATCAGTGTGTTCGTGGTCTGGCTGTCCACAGAACCGGATAAGAAAGATAAAGGAGGCTTACAGATGGGGTTGGGAGTGAGCTAAATTGAGTTGATGTGGGTAGGGTTAAGGCTTGGCTCGTTAGTGTTGAGTTTGACTCAAGCTCGGGCTTATTAAGAATTAAATCTAAAATTTAGGCTAACTCAGCTCGTTAAGAGTTTATTGAGCTTGAGATAGCTTATGAATTGGTTCGATTCAAATATTGATTGAGTCTGTGAAATCATTCATTTCAATAAAAATACTCTTTTATTATGATTTAATTGGTAAAATGGATGAAATGGACATAAAAAAATAGACCTAAGCTCTATTCTTTTACAAATTAGGTCCCTCATGTTTTATCAAGGTTCTTATTTAGTCTTAACTTTTCTTTTATTCTACTTATATCCTTAACATTTTCAAAACATTTCAGTTTTATCATTTTGATGTAATGTAACTAAATTATAATCGAAAACTTGACATTTGATGTTGTGTTGTGATCACCAAGCATTATAATGTGACATTTTATGATTTGTTGTGGCTTTTTAACATTATAATTTGATTTTTATTTCATTTTTTTGGTTTATAATTTGTGTATATTATACCAAAATGATAAAATTGAAATGTTTTGAAAATACAAGGGATACAAATAAAACAGGCAAAACTTTGGGGTTAAATCCAAACAATGAGTCGAAGCTTTACCTCTTTTTGTATGGGAGAACTACCATTTTGATTCTCAAAAAAATATTTAATTGACAAAATAGCCCTAAGAAAAAAAAAACTATATTTACTGATGTCTCTTGAAAGATCTATTCTGTTTGACAAATAACAAAAATGATTATGAGCAAATCTACCAATAAAGTCACTTGACATTTGAATGAATTTATCAAGTATAACTAATATTTGAAGGACTAGAAATGAATATAGTTTTGTTTTCTCATGTTTCAGAAAACAAATAAAAGTGCGGCCGTAATTTTGTAAATATATGATTTTATTGGTCGGAATCATCAATAAATAACATTTTTTTCTTAACGGGATTTGTGAAAATAAACCCTCCTCTAAGCCTCTCTTCCCCTCGTCACTCACTCACTACTCACTACGACCTCCCTCGCTCCCTCCGTCAGCTCAGCTCAGCTCCGCTTCCTCCCCTCTCATTCCGCCGCCGCTATGCTTCCACTCCATCTTCAACGACACCCTCCATTTCGATCAAACAAAAAGAGAAAAAGAAAACGCAGATGAAAAACGGAACCTCTTTTTTTTTTTCTTTTTTGGGTTTATTTTGTCCCTTCGTTTTTGAGGGGGAGATTATTAGTCTCAAATATGCATGGTAAGTGGAGGAAATCAAGGAACGGGTATTTTAATTTATGTTTGTTTTTCAAATTTAGACTCTTGCTTTAATATTTCTTTATTTAATTTAATTCGACTTCCAAGTCATTGACTGTCACTGTCTTGTGAATTGCACACACAAAATCAACAAGCGTTATAAAACTCAGGGGTCAGGAGAAAATGGCCCAAAAATTTATTTACACTCACAAAAATCAAAAGGACGGTGAGGGTCCTCTGTTCTTGCATAATCTCACGATTTGCTTCCTGCCATTCTTTGGTTAATTCCAGGACCTTTTGCATGACATTCCCCATCTAATTCAGAATTAAGACTCCTCTCCTCCTCACAAGTACCCTGTTCCAACAAATACCTTCAGAAACAAACTCAAAAAAAGTTACTGACATGGACACTTGACACCATTCAAGCCAGGTAATTTTAAAAAGTTTCATTCTTTATTTATTTGTTTACTTAAACAATTTAAAATACTGACAAAAAAGGTTGAGATTCCTAAACCAGGAAAGCAAGCTTAGAATACAAAAGCCCCATTGGTAGCATGGCTGCACAACCCTTGCCAAGTGTTAGCACAAATGTAAACCCGTTTCATTTGCCCATAGTTAATTGACCCAGTTAAACTCCAACCCACGGTTAAAGCATTCCTTCCACTTCACACCACACTCAGAAATACAGATTCAATTATGTATATTTTTATTTTATTTTTCCTCCCCTTCCTTTTAAAACTCACCCAATTTTCTATTTTTTCTTTCTTCCACTGTTTCATTCTCTCTCTTTTTTTCTCTGTGATTTGGTAAACCACTTTAGGTAAACAGAATACTACTACTATAAACACAAAGAAAGAAGCAAGCAATCACAGGGTCAATCGAGCAGAATAGGGAACAGAGAGAGACTTTGGTAAACACATTGAAAGGCCATTTGTGTTGGCCAGAAAGGGTGGCTATTGGCATTGATTGGTATTGAGGCCCAAATGAAGAGGTCTCCTCCTGCTGCAGCATTATCTTCTTCTTGTTCATCATCTTCTTCTGTTGGGTTTGAATCTCCAAAAAGGAGGCGTAAGCGCCCAACAAGGACTCTTAAGCCACGGCAAAGTAACACTGACCAGAACCAAGCCATCAATGGCTGCAGAAGAAGCTCAATTTACAGAGGAGTCACCAGGTTTTAAGTCAATTTCTTCAATTCTATCTGTAGTATTCTGCTAGATGGGATTTGAGTTGCATTTGCATGTCTGTTAAAGTCTCTTGATCAACTTCAACAGGCATAGATTGACAGGGAGGTTCGAAGCTCACCTTTGGGATAAGAGTTCTTGGAACAGTGTTCAGACCAAGAAGGGACGCCAAGGTAATTTGCTTTTGGGAGAGATGTTATTAGTACCCCTGATGAGATATCCCTTAATTACGGGTGGAACTAAAATGCTATTTTACCACCTAAAAAACATCCACTCCATTACCATTAGTGTGATGGTGGCTCCACTATTCTTACTCAACCATCACATTCATCAGTAATGATGCTAATGGTAACATAGTGGATGTCTTAATTAGAGTAACGTTAATGAAATCGGGTGTCAATCTTTTTTCTCAACCATTTTTTTAAGAGAAAAATAATTGAGACTCACTCTCAATTAACATTATCAATCTTCTGAAAAAAAAATAAAAAAACAAAGATTGAAACTCGTTCTCTGACCCAATGTTTGAGATATCGATGCAAGAATATCACAAATAATACTACTCTTCTTTTGGTTAGTGAGAAAAACTTTGATAAAACTGAGCCCAGAAAGAAAGTTAAAAAATAAATGCGTGAGAGAAAATTGAGGAGATCTATTGTCCTTTTGTTTATTATTTTGTGTGTTTATTTTTTTCTACCGGTAATTATTGTCTATTCTGACCTTGTTTTTATTCCTCATAATCTCTGTCATTGCAACGTTCACTTGCACTGCTGTGGCTGCTTTTAGTTTATCTAGGTAAGTCCCTTCTGTACTTGGATCTTTACATGCTCCTGGTCAACTTTTCAGTTTACTCAATTATTAATTCTAATGCAGTGTCCCTTTTTCGAAATTATTTTAAGGTTGAGAAAGATTCTGATCATGATGTGGTCACTTGGACCAAACTCTTTTATTGTATTTATTTATTTATTTTTGTGTTGATGTAGGGGCATATGATATTGAAGAAACTGCAGCCCGTACGTATGATCTTGCAGCCCTTAAATATTGGGGAAAGGAGGCAATCTTGAATTTCCCGGTATATTAATTTATTATTTTAATTTATACATTTTAATATTGGAAAAGATACGTTATATCTAATTTCATTAATTAATTAATTAATTGTTGATGAACTTTGCAGATAGAAACATATACCAAGGAATTTGAGGAAATGGACAAATTTACCAGAGAAGAGTATTTGGCTTCTTTGCGGCGACATAGCAATGGTTTTTCTAGAGGCGTTTCTAAGTACCGTGGGGTGGCTAGGTTAGTTGCATTGTAATGACATTTTTGGCACATAATTTTATGATGTATTACTTATCTTTATTTTTTAAAAGGATTGGATCCGTAATCATGTACAAGAAGTGATCTAAAATCTACATTACTGTAGTAATGTTCACATATCATGGTTTTTGCCATTTACATTGGTGTGTGTTGGTGTGTGTGTGTATATATATATATATATATATATATATTCCTTAATGAAATAAATAACATTTCTTATATTTGAATAGGCATCACCACAATGGCCGCTGGGAAGCTCGAATTGGAAGAGTAAATGGTAGCAAGTACATCTATCTTGGGACATTTGGTAAGTTCAATAAAAGTGCCTTGGGAAAAGGGAAAATATTGTTAAGTAGTTTATCTATTTAGGATTTAGTTAATTTTTATTTTCTTTATATGAAGAAGATATATGTTTTTTTCGCTTTTTATATTCTTTTCTTCTCTTCTAATAATCTATTAATTTTCTTTTTATAAAATGATTAACATGGTTAAATAACAAATTTAACATAATTATTGCAATAGTGGTAATTATGTGATTATGTCAACAATTAGAGGCAATGTTGAGTAGACCAATGGCAATCAGACAATTGGGCGCATCCGTGCATATGTTTAGCACATCTGGAAGCATCATTTACCATACTGCAGCTTAGAGAACTGGAATTCTCATAATTGTTGAGTAATTGAAAAATATTTGATTGAGAACAAAATTTATCAATAAATATATACTACATACCTTATTACCTTTAGATGTGATGAGTGATCTTTATTCATCCCATTCTTTCATCACATTCAATAATAATAAGGAGCGCATAGTATATTTGTTGTGATTATAACACTTCTCTTTGTAATTGCTTTTTTTTTTTTTTTTGGTCTGAATTAGTAATTGCCTTAAAGCTGTTGTCCTAGGCTGCATGTGTGAGTTGGGGTCATTGCATGAACTGTAGCTGCGGTACTGTTGTCCACTAGCTGCAGTATACATCAATTTCTGCTGACCGTATTGTGAATCACATAAAAATCGAAACGTAATAATTAATAAAAAAAAATAGCGACATAATAAAGTTACAGTTGCAAGTAGCAAGCAGCAATGCACGTGCACTTCCCCCTCTCCCCCTTCCCCTCACTGATGGGTCCAATTTGTTCGAAGTGACCACCACGAGGGGCTGACGTGTACAGATAAGGGGAAAGGGCTCTTTCCCTTTGCTTTAATGAGTTCAATTTGTTGATTCATATCCCCAATCCCATTCTTTTTTGCTGAAATTTTTCATTTTCATAAATTGTCTCATATATTATAGATTTATTTGAATATGAGCTTGATAGGAACATGTGTGTCTTGATCCCTTAGATTTGTTAAATATTGCTTTGCTGATTTTTTGGAAAACAAATTGACTTGCTCCCATTCGTATCAACGAGAAAAACACGCCTAGATAATGTATCACATTCCTATTAGCTATGTATGTTTCACGCACAATTAGATGCAAAGTCCAATATAACGTTTGACTGGATAGAGTGCTGCACGGCTACACCCCATTTACGAGGGTAAAGCAAAAAAATAGTGTTGCGTCTATAACAAACTTGTATAATAATGATATGACAAACTTGTATAACAAACTTTTCTAGCACCAGCTTTACCCGGTTTGTGGGAAGCTAGTTTCTTTGTTTTGTTGGGCTTTTAGCCCCGTTGATTATCAAAAAAAAAAAAATAATAATGATATGACAATATGATATTTTATCTTTTAATAAAAATAAATATTAATACATTACAAGATAAAATAACATTATGAGCATTATTATAATATTATTATATAATAAGTTGTACACTAAATATTATTTCAAGACAAAATCCTTGATTTTGTAATTTGTTCATGAATGATGATGCTCCACAATCTCCTGCCATCATGTCGGCCAAAAGTAATAGTAATTTGAAAATTTCAAATCTTGTATGCAGTATTAAAAATTTAAATTTGGTTAAATATTGTATTTTTAGCTATCGAAACGAAATAGAAAAGGGAAAGTTAGATCAGGACTCAGGACACTAAGAACATCTAATATCCAAAAGTCCAGTAGTCACGTGAATTCTAATCTGGATATGATATTTAAGCCATCAACTTTATGAGATTCTAGGTCATTATCTTTTTGTAAATTCTATTCTTTCATGAATCGCTTAGTAATAATCTTCCAATTTGCAATTACTATTATTTTTTATTGTTAATCTTTTGGATTCGTTATTCATGTTTTTTTTTCGAACTTTGAAGAAACTCAAGAGGAGGCAGCTGAGGCATACGATAAGGCCGCATTGGAGTACAGAGGAGTCAATGCAGTGACCAATTTTGACAAAAGAAAATACAAGGACCAAATAGCAGAGAGGAAAAGTGAGCATTCCCAAGAAACAGGTACAGTTCAGAAGAAGAAGAAGAAAAGTGAACAATCCCAAACAACAGGAACAGTCCCCAATTTCTCTGAATCCGAAGGAGCAGAAGTTCTACGTACAACTAAACAAGCCCCTCCTGAAAATCCTGTAACACAACAACAACAACAGCAGCAGCAGCACCAATCAGTACAATGCAGCGATGTCCCTCAAACTATGGAATCCCCACCAGTTACTACTTCTTCGGTCGTGGACAATAATGTTCCTGACCAGGACCTACCATGGAGCTTCATGGACAGTGGTCTACCTGACATGACATTGAGCAATGCTGACGATTTTCTGAGCATGTTCGACGGCGTAGACTTCGATGCTGACATTCATTTTCTGTTTGGGTCAGAGCCTACCGAGAGCGATTTCAGTTTGAGTGCAGTTTTGGGCAGTATTGGCTGTGAAGATGTGTTGTGTGGGGCTGCTGGAAACAAGAACAAGGTGGATGACATAAAGCAGAATAAGCAATCATCCTCTTCCTCCCCAGCTTCTTCTTCTTCTTCTTTTTCTTCTTCACATTCATCTCCAAAAGATACAAGTCCTTCTCCAAAATCTCCTTAGAAGGTGATGGAAGAGCTGTTTGGAGCCTTCCCGAGTTTGATGCATGGATGGGTGTGGATGGACATTGGGTGAAGTGTGCAAGTGTTCAAAACTTCAAATGGTGTTTTGGTTTTATCTGCCTCCCTTAAGACTCCATTGACTTCCGTTTTGGACATTGATTTTAGTTTACAGAAACAGGTGGTGTGTGCAAAAGGGCCAAAAAAGAGAAAGAGCTACCGTTAGGTAAACTGCTAATTAGACATTTTTCCTTTTTGTGGGTAAACGATTTGGGTCCTCGATTCCGGATACTTGACCGTTTTGGGATAGTAGTAGTAGTGGTTGGAATTGGGATCAGAATTCTGACTTTGCCTTTTGGTTCATTTTATAGATTGCCAACCTGTAATGTGCATCCGAGTTTCGAAAATTAAATATTAATAATAGTCCAGTTCTGTGATGTTGAAGGGTAGCTTATAATATTAATAATGTTGCAGGTTCTTATATATATTTTGGTTTAACATTTGGAGTCACGATTTTTTCAGTTCTTGACACAGTAAAATACAATATTTTCTGAAGTTACTGAAAAGATTGAAAAATGCGCAGCTCAATAGATGTTAATTTACTAAGTGCATTTTGCAACTATTCCATTAATATTCTTTCATATGGGGAATAAAAGTACAGTCAAAACTTCAAGAGAAACTCAAATTAATGACATATCGTATACACAAACTGCAGAGTTAACTATATTCTAACTGACCCCTTCGAAAATAAAAATAAATAAATAAAATAAAAACTAAGCAATAATGCATCAATGAAATACAGAATACGCCAGCGAAGAACAAAACAATAAATAATATCCTCTAAAATATATGTAGTTCACTAATTAGTAATTACATCCACCTATATCTTGAAAATACCACAAAAAATAAAACAGAACCTTGGGCAGGTGTCACATAGTGCGTGTATGGCACACCATCCTCGACCTATGGTAAGCCATGTCACCTCAACTGTGATATGGCTTCTTAACAAAAAAAATCAAAAACCCCAGCAGCTGGTGAAACTTGCAAGCTAAAAAAGAATCAACCCAGGCAACAAACCTATACCAGAAGCCGGGGTTGGTGAAAATATACTTCTACACACGATGACAAAAAGATTATATGCACAGCACTTGCAACATTGTGCAGTGCCCTTGGGACAGCTACAAGCTTAGAGCATCAGAGGCAATAACCATTGGTTATTTGCATCACTCTGAACGTGCTAGTAAGAACCCAAACCCTGAGTTATCACGTATCAATGGAGGTGGTTCCACTTCTGCTACTTCTATTCGTTGCATTGATTTGGAAATGTCATCCACCGAAAATGGAATGCTGTGTCCATATTTAAAGGTTTATAAGAAAAAAGCTACAGCCAATACCAAGACAGGCAATGAAATAGTACAAGTCTATTTGATTTCTGTTTTCATTTACCGTGTTTAGCCTGTTTTTCTGTTTTTGCTAGATTTTGTAAAAGAAATAGTGACAACCAGAAATGTAAACAGGAAACAAGTTGCTTGCTTAAGTTTATGCCATACCTTGAATCATCATCTAATAGGAAAGAACAGCTGACAACATTGTTAGATTCCTCAGACATCATTTTTGTAATAACCTGCACAATAAGGAAAGCTGTTCCACGTTGATATATTATCATACTCATTGGTATATTCACTCTCTGTTTCTATTGGAATAGGACAAAATTTTGTGCACATTCAGCAAGAAAAATGCAATAAACAGGTCAGTCTCACCAAAATTACTATTAACTTACTTCTGCAGATACACTGTGCGTGCCATATTTGTCATCCCAGTACATTGTACTGATCCTGTATAACTGTTGCATACTAAGAACCAGCAGGACCAAAATATCATACTTAGGAAGAGAATTAAAGCGAAGTATATGATCTTATGGGGTAGCTATAAGAAGGAAAGAAGGCACTCACAGGGCAAAGCTCCTTTGTTATTTCATTAAAGGTCGTTTTGGGTTTCTGATGCATCACCCGAGATGTAGGAGTCGATTGTGAGATGACTAATGTTGAATTGAATTTGAATCTGAATGAGTTTCTACAAAAAGTGACTCTTACTAGGAATCCAACAGCCTGCCTGATATGTTTCAATTCCTCCCAAGCTGAGCCAGCATACTGTACAAGACAGATTCAGGTGAACTGGTGAAGATATAAAAATGGGAAAAGAAGTTAAAGGTCTCAAACGGTTGATTGGTACTCACCTCATCTGTTGCCTCAATACACCACTTCTCTAATTCTCCCAAACCTGTCTTTACATACTCCCCGTTGCTGAATGAACAACACTCACGACGCAACAGAAGACTATGGCAAGCATCACATTAAATCCATCAAAATGACAGCATTCTAGTTGAAGCAATTTGACATGTAATGCAAAGATACGTCCCTCTCTCTCTCTCTCTCTCTCACACACACACACACACACACGGGGAGGGAGATTACCTGTTCATGTGAGGGAGATTACCTGTTGAATAATTGAACATTAATGAAAGAGAATATCTGAGTGAACACCTTGCAGACCAAGAATGGGGGCACCTATTAAGCCAGAACTTGCTTAATTAAGATCATATTCACACAATGGAGGTGGGCACCTATTAAGCCAGAACTTGCTTAATTAAGATCATATTCACACAATGGAGGTGCATCCATTCAATTGTGAAACTTTAGAACTCACATAATTTGCTTTCATTATCTTTAGATAATTGTTTAAGTTGTTCACAATACTTTGCCAGTGAGCAGTTAAAGCTTGTTGAGCAGCTGCATTAGCACGTGGGCGTCCTTTCACTAAACTTCGCTGTGAGGTCTTTGGAGCCTGCAGTTGTTTTATCACATTGAGAAGATGAGTGAAAATCCAGAGGAGATAAACAATTGCAACTTGCAAGTTTAACCAACATAGAGGGACGTCTAGGATCAATTAGCATATGAGAACCTCCCATGTCTATAAATATTTATCTGATTAATTATGTAAAGAAGATAAAAATAAAATCCCTTCCAGTTAGCAATCTTCAGAAGTCACAAGTATCATGTGCTTGATATTCTATAAACAAATTCTGTTTTCTCATATGTGAATTTGGATACGACATTGTTTATGATTTTTAATAACTAACGTATAAATAACATGATATTCAATTAAAACCCACATATGATTGCATGTTGCTACGACATCTTAACATAGAGAAATAATGAAGTTTTTTTAATAAGATAGATCCTTAATTTTGATTTCAATTTCTCATAGCACTTGTGAAAAGAACAATAATTATTAACAATATACCTGTATACACAATCCAAGTACTGGAGATATCTCCCTTTTCAGATTGTCTCTTATCATTCCATATATTTTTTCAAGGAAGGCAGTGAGCTGTTGCTTAAACAGAAGAGCTGGATATTTTGCTTCCACTTGGCGTAAATCATCCACTCTGCCAACTCCTCCATTATTTACAAGAGACACTGCACTTTGGGGTGATGCTCTTCAAACCAACATTGCAGAAGGAAAATAAAACATGAAAAAGAAACTTGAAGAAAGACTAGGAATTATAGAAGTGAAGTAATTCTATCTTATTTTGTTTTTGTATAGAGAAAGATATAATTTATCGGTACGTTACAAGAACCACTTAATGAATGTGTAAGATACTAACTTACTTACTTAACCATATCTATCATAATAAATGTCATATCTATCATAATAAATGATAAAGACAAAAAACATAAACGTATGATATATTTCAATATACTTATCTAATCATATCTATCATAATAGATGCCATATCTATCATAATAAATGATAAAGATAAAAAACATAAATGTAGACATATTTCAACAATAAATTCTCATAAGCATAGAAGAAATCTAAATTAACAGGTAAAAGTTGTTTAAGAAAGGATAAGCAATTGTTTCATACTTGAGATATTCTTCCAAACATTGAAGATGATGCCGTTCTCCACCGTTGGGGTGCTAAGCTAGCTGCTCCACTTGCTTTGAGAGTGCGTTGGAGTAGTAACAACAAAGTAGGTGTATTAGACAACCAATATGCTTAATACATTAGTATTATCCTGTGCCTTCAATAGTGCAGAAATGACTGTTCGTGAAATATTTCTGGTGTTTTCAGAAATAGATAAGTACTTTTATATGCAAAGGCACTTCATCATGAAAGGTATCAAATAATCCAGAAAGGAGAAAGTTACCTCAACAACTAAAGCAATTGGTTGAATGATACGGTCAAAGACAATTGTTCTTTCAACTTCAAATGATCTCCAGTGAAGAAGGCACTTATATATCACACATGCAGCAACAGGTTTGCCCCCGAGAATCCCAAATCTTGTGATATGCATTTGATCAACAATTCTTGGTTCTCCTGAACCAGACAATCAAATTTTAAAAGGATGGACTCGCAATGGAGAAAATGATTGAAATTCGTGAAGCTGATCTAATGTAGATATCACAGATACATATTTTTTATTTGCATCTAACTAGCCACTCACTTGCTGTTTCTCATTTAGAGATTTTTGTGGTTTTCCCTCAGATTCAGGCTCACGTACGTTTGAAACAAGAGTCAAATCCTAAAACACAGAAGAAAAACATTTTACAAGTCAAAATAACTTCCACAACGAATGTTCATCAAAAGAAAACAATTATTCTTACTGATCCAATTTTTCCTCCACCATTTAAGGCATTCCCGTTTTCTGGTGTCCTCTACATATTGTGCACAAAAACATCACATTAAATCTTGTTACATGTTACAACTCCACACAATGACACTGTGTTTGTTTCTTACTTGAATAGAGCTTTTCCAGTTGGAGACACAGCCAAGGCTTGCTGACGAAGAACTTGATTTTCTGACTCTGCATTGGAGATTTTGTCTTCCAACCTAAATCATAGTGTTATTTTAAAGAAAATTTAAATGAATTTTTAACAATGCTGGTGTAGATGGTCATGGGGGGAGGAGAGCTGCCTTGCACATCCAGAGGTACACTAAAAAATGCACAAAAAAGAACAGATGCATGGTAAACACAATCCTAGACTTGCTGACTTGCGCCTAACATCTTAATCTTTTGGAATAATTGCTCTTTGAGAAAAATGTGTTGCATTTTGGGAATCGGAATTTCTCAGAATGGAAGCTAATACCTGTGAAAATGGACCAGGAGTATTGATGAACCCTTAAGACACCAAAAAATTCTATACCCCTAAAAATAAATGGAAATAAAACCTCCCCTTTCTTCTTTATTTCCTTATTTTTAGAGTCCAGTGAATACTATCGTTACTGAAGAAATATGACCACATAAACGAAAGTGCTTACCTAGACCCAACTAAAGAATGGAAATATATCACTGACTGGCAGCCCAATTCATGGAAAGGAAAGAATGGGAACTTCACACTGCCACATGAGATTTTTCTTTCTTCTCATGAAAAAGCATAAACCACATCTAATTACTGAAGACCTAGTACAAATGAACTATAGATCTTTACCCCTCAAGATTTATACTAACCTTTGAACCATTTCTTGGAGCTGATCCACTTTGTGCTTATAATCGTCAACTTTTTTTACCAGCTCCATATTCCTAGCCTGAGCCTCAGCCTGAGCTTTTCTGGCCTCTTCTTTATCCTTTCTTTCTAATTGCAGTAATTCCTGTATGATAAGGACAGTAAATCAGCATACTGAATACAATCCCAGTCATTTCTTGCCAATAAATTTTAAGATTCCTGATAAAAACCAGTGATGCTTTTCTTTTCCCTCTTCTGTAGGTCCAGAGGTTGATCCTGAGGGAAAGCCCTGCGGGGAAGAGAGAGAAAAAATCTATATTGATACCTAAGGGATTGGCCTTCATCAGCTGTAAGTTGAGGGAATAACTCTTGGGCGGGGAACACAAACTAAGAGAGGGAGAGCTACAGTTGCTTCAAAGGGGTGGCACCACTTCCACCCTCTCCTCCCCCTAGAGCCATTGATAAGAAACCAGAAAATAGAAGAACAAATTGGATAAAACAGTGCTTGAATTGGCTCAGAAAGAAATGCAGTACTAGAAAATCAAGGTTAGCACTACAGCAGCCTTCTATCCAATCCTAAGCCCTTTGGAAATAACAAAATGGGCTACCATTACCTCGCTCTACCCTACAATTATACCCCTTCTCACATAATCCTCATACATACACCAGCACTAGACCTGCCAGCACACACACTATAGTAGCACACTTGCAATTCAGTTACCTGAGGGCCCCACCCAATCAACATTCTCTGATCCTCTCTATAAATTCCCCTTTTTGCACCTATACTTCCTCCTTCTATACACTTGTGCCTGCTTAGGAAAATGATCTTTAACACCATCATTTTCAGTTTTAGTAACAAGAAGCTAGATGACTCCGATTTTAGTCTCACCCATGGCAGGATAAGCTGTCTGCCTATAATCATCAAATTATAAGTAATCACATCAACAATGAGAGAATCAATCAGAAAAAAAGGTAATGGCTAGGAGGAAAATTTGAGTAACAAAGTAGATGCATTTATGTGATGTCAACTGATAGTTTTCTGGTTTTGTTAAGGAAAGCATCCATTTGCCTTTCCAACTGGAAATTTTCACGAGAAACATCCCATAAAAAAGAGAAAAAGAAGAAACAACTTGTGGCTCCTAAGTGATGTGTAAATGGTGTAAAATTTATGTAATCAAAGATTGATTACATTCAAACTACTGACTTCAGCCATCAAGGAATTAATCTTTTCAGTATCTTGAATGATAACAGGAGTCTCCTTGATAACTGGATGTGCTTCTTCAATGGCTTTCCGAGCTGCCTCATGTTCTTTGAGGACTCTGACATTTGCTTCTTTGACTTGTATTTGCATTGCATGCAAAGCACCTTGTAACTTAGCAATTTCTTGTGCTTTTTCCTCCTTCAAATCAGTCTGTTAGAGAAGAAAACAAGATTACCTTATGGCATAATAGTTGCAACATTCATATGAGCAATAAAGATCACAATTTCATGTTATGTAAATATATGATAATGAAGTTACTCTTAAACGCTTCTCAATTTGCAAACGCCATGTAAGTTCTTCAACACGCTTCTCTAGTTTGTCTTTTGCTTCTTTAAGGGCCCCTATTTCTCTTGCAACCTGAATCAAATAATTCAATTTGTTACTTACTTCAGTAGTATCTTGTAAAGCAATGTTTGGTACACTAGATTACATAAACACCATAAAAAGAGCACAATTCAAACCATTTTGAGCTTTCTAAGTTCCCTCCTAGCAACCCTTCTTCTCCAACCACACTGAGTAACAACAGCTGCCTTCTGCAGTCTTCTATAGTAAGAATATGCAATGTGCCCTTGCAAATGAGCCTGAAGAGATTATCACAAAAGATCATTATGGCAAGACAAATAAAAAGGTTGCATGGGTTAATTTTCTCAACTAAGAATCTATAAACTATGATGAAGATCAACAGAGCACCTGGATAAGAACAGCAGACTTAGTTTGCTTTCGAAATCTAAATTCATCACGAGCTTTCATAGCCCTTAACCCTGTCTGCAATGTGATTGCAGATGATTGTGCTGTTATGCAAAATTTCCTGGCAATGTATACCTTACAGTTTTTCTCTATTTTCACAGCTGCTGCTTCACGTCGCAATTGCTCATACAGCTTCCGGGCCAATATCCCTATTTATTATTGAAAAGAACCATAAGAATGTATAGAAAATAGCATCACATTATGATAAGCAGTTCATATGTATGAACCCATATGCAGAAAGAAACATGCTTTAGTAGAAAAAACCAACCATTTTAATGCAGGATAAATTTTTGAATGCCATGAAAAGTAACCAGCTATGGTTTGATGACAATGAAATGTAGGCTCAATGAGTAAGAGACAAGACTTATATGTTAACACTAAAAGTGGGCCGTTGGGCTGATTAAAATCATTAATGTTTCCTTTCAATCCCAAGAGACCTAGGAGCTTTTACGAGCTTAGCCTCACTTCAGCTTACCCAGTATACACATTACATAATTCCCACAAGAAGAGAAATGCTGCATATGCATGAGATTGACCTACAGGAACTAGAAAAGATGGAAGCAAAAAAAAATCAAAACCAGACAATTCAACATACCTCGCAAGCCAGATTACAAGTATATTACAGCTTGACGCAGTTCAACAAATTCCTTGCATGCAATATGAGTATGTATTTGCCTCTGAATGATCCTGGCTGCATTTCCAAGAACTTCTGCTCTTCTTGCATCTAACTTGGCCATCTGACCAGCTCTTAGGAAAACCTTTGTCTTGCCTATCTGTCAAACCATAACAAGTCTCGTATGACATTGGAGTTTACAAAGTCAGTCTAGATAGACTTCCTTATGATAAATTACTAGATGCAAAAATTAATCTCTAAGACAACAACAGCAGCAGCTAAGCCTTGTCCCATTAAGTGGAAGGCAGTTACATGGCTCAAACGACGCCTTAGTACTCTATCGTATATTATATTTATACTTAACCCATTAATATTTAAATCTCTTCTAACTGTTTCCCCTATAATTTTCGTAGGTCCTCATCTACCCTCCATTTGATCCACTCTCTTCACTGGAGCCTCTGAAGGTCTCCTTCATACATGTCTGAACCACCTAAGACGAGATTTTATCATCTTCTCTATAATAAGCACTATCCCAATTTTTTCTTTGATGCATTCATTCCTAATTCTATTATGTCTAGTATGATCACTCATCCAACACAACATTCTCATCTCTGTCACATGTAGCTTATCCTCATCTCATAATGGAAAAAAAAATTCCATTTAGAAATTTAGAAGTCACTGGGAGATGTAAAGAAATTATGGAAAGACAACAGAACTGATACTTCGAATGATGTGGATCGAATAAGCAGAACTGCACTTTTGTGCCAGTAAGTTTATATCCAATCATCATCCCTGGACAAGTATGCGACATGATATAGAGAAAGGCTATTCCAAAGGGTTTTCATGAGCCTCTTAAAACCATTTGGGCACTCTGGAGGCTGCAAGATCATAACCATGCTCTTTGTTGTTCAAACAAATCATTTTTGCTGCAGGTGCCAAGCAGTGGACAGACTTCCATGTACTGGTTATAGAATAATTCTGAGATTGGTATACATTTGAAAGGTGTCATTTATTTAGGTAAGTAGTGGGGCTTGGCTGACTGATTTTGTCCCTCCCATGCATGCACCACCAAAAATATTTTAAGTTACAAGAAGTAATTAATCACCTGATAGCCTTTCATACCCATTTTATCCAGAACCTTTTGACATGCAACCTTGTCATCAAAGCTGAAAAAGAAAAGTTAGAAATAATTAACCTGGGGCCTGAAATGCATGCAAGAGGTGAGAGTTAAACCATAGACAAAGCAGTTCAGTTCTTGCTATAGAAATCAGAAATTTCTGACAACTACGTCTTGTAATAAGAACTGAAAACACACTTGCCAATTCGAAGACAAAACAGAATAACAAGGAGGTGAAATTACTTTCCATTGAGAAATTCAGGGGCAAGAACACCAAATCGGTTAAGAAACTCATAAAAGGTCCGTCTTGTAGGATATCCAGCACAGCTGATTCTAATTGCCTCAAGAACTCCCTAAAGAAAATAACAATAAACAAGCAATCACCAACTGCAAAAGGGTTCCAAAAGCATCCTTTGCATGCTAAAATTAAAGCCAATAATGACAAAGAAACACCATATACTCACACCACAGCGTAACTGTTGAATAATGTTGAGATTTTCAAAAATCCCAGGCTTGAGGACATTGTTCGGCTTCACACGTCTGATATAGTGAGGTTCAGTTGAATTTAGGGTTTCGATCAAAGATTGAAGTTGTAACTGCATTTTCCAGTAGCATGTGTCACTTACTAGTCACGGAACATAAAAGCAAAAGTTTCAGATACTTGAGACAGGAATGTCAAGGATTTGATTACAATGATTCATAAGAGGTTTATAAATGGCATGCACAGCTATCTACCTAGCATCATCATGGTTTGTTTTCTTGGAGGGAAACCAAACTAAAAAGAAGTACAGAGAGTTGAATGTGTGTAGAATCAAATTTTGACACCAGTTTGTGCTTATGCAACCACCGACACGATCAAGCATTTCCATGAGCAGAGATTATATTTATACCACTATCCAAAGAACCTGGCCTTGAGCTTCAACCAGCAGAATATACAATTTCACCATTCCAGTAATAGATGAATTATTGATAGTTAACTTCAGATTGTGAGCTCGCAGTTCTCTGTCAGCATTGCAGTTATAGAAACTGGGATAACCATTTAGAAGATTATATTGTTAGGACTGCAATAACACATGTTTATTTAATTATCATGGGGATTGCAAAACCTACCAGTGAGATGTTCTGGTGTAAATGTTAATTTCACTTTGTGCTCATTTTAGGATGATTTTTTCTCATCCTTCTTTTGTTTAATTCTATGTCTTTCTACTGATTAAACCCTTTTGACTCTATTCTAGATGAAAAAGCCCATGGCATTGAACATCGGATCTCTTTCTGTTTGTCTCCTCTTTCTTTCTAAAGCAAAGGAAAAATAGGGTGTTTAGCTCCTTTATACAAAGTAAGCAGGCAAAAGCTGAAAGAAGTAACTATCCACTTCTAAAAAGAGCTCAGAAAAAGAATACTAACTAACAATACCTTAAAGCAAGATCCAATTGAAGAGAACTTGGATGATTTTGAAGACTCCTCAGAAAAACAGGGGAATAGGCCTGCCAAAAATGAGCATTTTGAGGCTGTCAGCAGATCCTGATGTTCAGCGACCACATAATCCTCGTTTTTGTCAAGAAACATATCAGCCTGATAAATCACCTAGATAAAGAAATATAGTCAAAAAGAAGATAAAAGATGTTCAAACAACAGTTAATGGTAAAAATGTCACGAAACTGGAAATAAGGCCAAATATAGCTACCTCCCCTGCATAATGAGATATGGTAAAACTAGTCCGAGAAAGTTTTGGTTTGATAAAGCGCTTGTTATTTTTTAATGTCTGGTACAACTTCTGAGCGAATGTTTCATGTGTCGACTTAGGAAACATACTGTGTCAAAACCAAGCTGATATGAGACAACAAAACTCCAATGTCCAGGAAAGATCTGACACATAGACGTGTCGACACATAGACACAGCATCCAATGGTGTGCCTGTAAGCTATTTCTAACAGAGAAATTACGGTCAGCCACATACCAGGCCTCATCAAGGAGTGCAATTATTCCTCCAGGTTTCTGCAAAGATTGAATAACACAATCATCACTGCCCGAAGTTGCTGTATACGGAAACAAAGAGAGTATTTATATGAAGTATGACTCGAAAAAATTATGGTTACACTTCAATAGGATTTGATAAACTATGAATTTTCTAATTAAAAAGGTCCATTACTACTCATATACTTCAAACAGGATAAAGCAAATTAACAATGTAGTAAGCAATGGTAAATACCTTCTCAATTAGATCCAAAACATCTTGGTTGTCAACAAACTCTATGTAGCTCCGTTCAACTCTCTTCTTTGGAGTATTTTTCTTGCTCCATTTTAAACACATGCTGCAACCATTCAATCAGGAGGGAGGGGGGAATATCAGAGAAAAATTGAATTCCAAAATATAGATAACATATTAGCCCAGAAATTACCAAACCTGATTAAAATGTTGTTGCAGCTTTTCATTCGTAAAATTAATGCAGAACTGCTCAAAACTGTAAGAAAACAAATTTATAAGATGCAAGACTAAAATGCCATACATGAATTCTGGATGAAGGCCATAGCTTACCTGTTGATCTTAAAACTTTCAAACCCATAGATATCAAGAACTCCAATGATAGACTGTGAATTCAGATCTTGTCCAATTGAAAGATTAATCTTCTCCACAAGCCTAAAAGCAATAAGGAGTAGTTGTACGAATAAGAAACCTAGAAGAAATAAAATCTAGAGGAAGTATTGATCCAATCACATAACCTCAGTTTCCTCAAGAACAACTGATAACAACCTGTATCTGAAGAGCTATTGTGAAGTTATTTCAACTATAAATATTACTATTTTGTTTCTAAAGTGACATTTATAGCTAATCAGCCATATTCACAATTGAGAATGGAATTTAGATGTGAATATTCAGTCGTTATGCAAGAACAGAACTGTTTAAAGTCTCCTAATACAATACATTGACTTGAGCTATCGTCTTATTGAACTCTGCAAATTGCAATAGTTCTCTATTTCATCAAAACAGTAGTTTGCTATTTCTTTTTTTGCACTAATTCAGAGACAGGGTTTATATGAGGGATATACATCACGCACAGCCCAAACAGAAATAGTGTTACGGTTCATTACCAATCAAACAAATGTGAATAAATGGTTTTAGCTAATGCATCCCCGCTACCAACAGCTGCGACAGGATCAAGGGTTCTTGTAATAACCTCCTCAGGTGTTATCATCACACGCTTAATCAGTGCATCTTCCAAGCTCTTAGCATCACACCTACAATAATTTTGCATATTAAAATGTATAGAATATCCCCGAACCCATAATGCAACAATGAATATGAAATTCATAAGAGGATTATATTGGGGTCATACTTGAGAAGTTCAGCAATTGTACTAAGGTGGAACCTAGACTTCTCATACTTGATGACAGAAGAATCAATCTCCTCTCCTTTTGAAAATTCAATATTTCCAAGGTGCAGTATTGCTGCAACACCCCTAAAAATTGCCTCCTGAAACACACAGCTAACATCAATAAAGCAACTTCCAGTGCAAAATTTCCATTCCATTAAAAAAAGTGGTTCAAGAAAACTAACTTGCTCTTCCTCACTGATTCCAACAACATCCATTGCCCTACAAGTTGCAATATATTCATCAGCATCATCAACTCCATCCAGTTCATAGCATTTGGATTGATTTAAGCAGTGGAAGGAGCTAGGACTTTCCAGCTTATACTTTTCTTTTTCCTGCAAAATAGTGTTACAGTGACTAAATAGGACCTCTATTAAGATAGGATCCAATCATGTGGAGAATATAAACACGATGGCACATTTTTTTATATCAAGAAAGAGGACTTTTACCTCAGCTGGTGCTGCGCATAGATGGTAAAAGCAATGGTAGTTTCTTTCAGGATCTGAAATTTGACAAACACGGGACCTTTCGAGCAAGTAAGTTCATATGGCTGCCCCAGAGATCCTTCCCTTGTTGTCAAATTGGATCTCAACAAATTTACCAAAACAACTGCAATTCAATATCAGGAGAAACAAGACATTTTGTTATATCAAATATGATTTCTGAACAATAAAATATTTATTATCCATTTTTATTTATAGTTTTTACATGGTTTACTGACAGTACAAGGTAAGGCTGCATGGTAAGGTTGCCTACAATAGACCCACATAATGGATCCAAACCTTCCCTGTTGACAGCACATAGTAGGAGCTTTATAGTACAAGCCTGCCCTATGTTACTTTATAGTGCAACATAGTATTAGCAAACAGAACCCAAAGTTCCAATATTAGTTATGGATGAACTGATCTGGCCCATCTTACTCGACCCCCATTTCTGACCAGTTTCAATGAAGTAAAAAAATATGAAAACTTTATCATCAACACATGATATCTCTATCTCACTCACCGAAGTAAAATAGTCACAATCACTTTCCCTAAACCATTATATGACGAAATCCATGCAGTTGTTAAAGCTCACCTTGAATTATTGTTCCTAACTGTTTTTGCATTGCCAAATGCTTCAAGAACTGGACTAGACTGCAAGTGATCAATACAGAAGCAAGAATGAGGAAACAACTTCAATGCTTTTAAAAGCCTTACATATCTAACAAAAATGTTAAAGAATGAAATGATAAAAGAACAACTGAAAGTTTATTTGGGACAGGTTTAGGTTTCAGTTTTCAGTTTTTCAGTTTTTAGGATTTTGTGAAGCAAAATACTGAAAATTAATAATGAAAACTGAAAACTGAATTTTATAGTTTTCATAGTTTTTAGAAATTTTTTTACAAAATCTGAAAAATTGGAAAACTGAGAAGTGAAACTAAAGAAGCCCTAAGACTCTCCATCCTGAAAGACATGCATAGAGATGGAGTATCAAATAAAAAAAATGCAGCTTCGTTGTACTTCTAGAACTTGTTGTTCGACTGTTCGCCCTTCTACTCCAGAATGGCCCCCAATGTAAGCAAGATATCACATAAGCATCTTTGTTGTCTCCGTCTTACCAGCTCCGCTCTCACTACTAACTAGGATCGAGTTGCTTTTGCCCTCATTGATCATAGCCCTATCAAATATAGTAAAAATAATACACGAAGCCAATGACACAGACATCTTTCAATTACCTGTAAGCAACATCTGCAACCGCAAAAACATGGGGACTCAACTCTCCAAATGCAGCTCCTTTATATTGCTCCTTCATATGTGTATCATATAGATGTGGTAACCTTTGAAATGGGTTTAATGCGATCAGGATATTGCCAGTATAGGTCTACAACAATGTCGGAGTAGTAGCAGGTTACTTATGCTAATCTCAAAAACAGTTTCAGCAGTCACTGAAATGATAAAATTATTTGTATCTTACATAGATCTCATTGAGTTCGTATCTAGTTGCCAAGTTGTCCAGGACTCCTGGCTCATGCAAGTATGACAGTTTTGTCATGCCATCTACTCCTCCAGGAGGAGCTTCATTATCCTTCGGAAAAACCTTTGAGATGTTTGTGACAACCTACAACCAGATTGCCAGGTTTTTAAAACATTATAGAAAGCCATAGGCTGTTTTGTCAAGTTACAGGTCAAACAAAAAGGAACTAGTCAAATTGATAATATAAGGAATATGGCTAGGATTTCTGTAAATAAAGATATCAAATAAACAGCCAAGGCACATCATAGAATTACATGGTAAATGAGATATTTATGCAATTCCTGAAAGTGACTTAGCCAAGCTAGATTATCAGAGAATGTAACAGTACTACTAAATATACCATTGCAATAACCTAAAACAATATAAAGAGTAAAGGATCCATGCAAACGGTTTTCACACACACACACACAACAAATTATTTGACTCACTGTTTTCCCATTACATGCACTTCTTCACCGTTGATTTTAGAAACCTCCCCACTAGTCCATGCTTCCACTGGATCTTCAACCCAGACATGAGAACCTACAATGATGTTCACTGGTGCAGACTGCGACAGCAAACAAATAGGACATTCAAAGCAAACACGTAAATCAAGAGAAACAGCACTGCCATTCAACAGTATCAAGCAATAGCAACATACTAGTTTTTGAAAAGTAGATAAACATCTTATAAAATCGATATTAAAAAAGTACTTTTGCAATACATTATATAGTATTATATTTTCCTAATAACCTTAATAGTCCCAGAAGACACACACAAAATTGTATAGATAAAGTAGTTCTCAACAGCAATGACAACTAATATAGCCATATAGCTATATACATGTTATTGCTTTTAGCCAGGAAATCTGCTCATTGTGAACCCTAAACATTGAATATACAATAGTTGGTCAATAACAAGCAACACAAGAGGAAGAACGCAAAAAAAAAAGTATATTTAAAGAAACAAGAGTAACAAATGCTGCAACCTAAAATATTAATCAAAATGGAAAATGATCATTTTAAGAAATCCAATAATTTCAGGGAGATTCCAGCACAAATTACTATTACTTTTGATATATGTCAGAATACATCTTGATGATCAAAATGTTGAAGTTAACAGATTTTTTTTTTTTTTTTTTTTGAAAAAAATTGTGTTGGTGATAATGAGAGTGCTTTGGCCAGCTTTTGCATCAACCAAGACTCCGTCCCATGCAATTTTAAGGATGCACCTCCCACATCAGCTTGATTAAAACAGTAAAGATCATTCTAAGCAATCTATTCACATTAAGGAGATAGTACACAAATTGTTATGATAGTACACAAATTGTTATCACATTTCTGGTCTGCTAGGAAGAGAATTTAACATTACACATAGATAATCAAGATGTTAATTTTTTTTTTTTTTAGGTTGTACAATAAGGGTATGATCCAGCAAGCTTTCGCGTCAATGAAGACTAACATTGGCACGATGCATTTAGGATAATCAATATTCAAGTGTACTCAGGAAGGTCTTTCTAAAGCCCCAACAACAACTACAGCCTCATCTATGCAACACTGAGCTTATTCTCTTGTAAGATTTTTGCTGACCAACATTAAATCCCATACAATATATCAGGTGTTATAGATGTGCAGTGAAACATTCCCTTAAGCTTAAGTGACACTTTCTTCTCACAAATAACACTTGAAGCACTTATACAGTTATGCATGTCATCCACCCCACTTGAATTCACATCTTGCTCTATTTTCTCATCAATTTGGACGACAGACCCAAGGTACTTAAACCATGTGACTAGTGAGATAGTATGAACATTTTCACCTCTAAGTTAGCATTGGTGCACCTCCAACTAAACTTTTATTTTATGTACACCATCTTACCTCTACTTAAATGAAAATATTCATTGAGGAACCAATTTTTGGATATGTGCAGTAAACACTTTCAAGATCACGATAACGAGATATGGGCTCAAAGTCAATCATTGGAACAATCTTATATCTTTTGGAAGCCTCAACCAAGACTTTGGGGTTCCAAAAGTTGAACCAAACATATAATAAGCCAAACTAAGTTGTGGGATTTTGATAAATTATTCTGTACATATCACGTTCAACATCAGTAGTCTTAGCTTAACATTCTTGTAGTTTTGTCAAATGTTTGCAATTACATTCAAAGACAAGCAACAAGGTTAGCATTCAAAATCATTTTCACACAATCAATGTATATAGTAGATTGGCATGGCTGGATTACTATGAAGCATGGAACCAACACTGACAGTCATTGATAGTCACACATATGTTGCCTCACACCTAACACTTACCACCTGTTTCAATGTGATGCAAAAAAAATAAGAAAAAAGCAAAATTTTGAAATTCAACATGGAGTCAAAAGTTGAGGAGGAAACTGAATTTTCACTTCCTAGAGCCACTTTCACCCTTTACTTTCCCCTCATCCAAATAAGAGAAAATCTCAATCTTCCATTTTTTTTAATTCCTTTTTTTCTCTCTCAAACCAAACATCAAGTAATAGTTTTGCCAATTTAATTATAACTTGTATAGTTTGAAACTGCACCATGAATGAACAATTTCACAGAAATCTGTTCTGAAATTCAAGTAACAGACTGTAGATCAGTTTTTTTTTTTTCCCACTTGATTGGCATAGATTACTACTTTCTCTGGTTCATTGGAGATGCAAGCACCTGGGCAGTAGAAGCAGAAAGGTCACATCACATAGGATCAAACCTCCAACATCACTTCTCACTAAAATCGTTCAAAGACTTATCTACAAGCTCAAACAGATAGTTTGTTATCGGAAAACGATATGTTGACGCACACACTGGCCGCACTACCGACGCATACGGTGGTAGGCTAGTGTGCATTCTTATTTTGAGACCATATGGTGGACTACTCAGATTAAACAATGTATTCAAAAACTAATGAAAGGAAAAAGAGAAACTGCATACTCTTGCTCCCTTAAAAAACCTCACACATACACTTCAACCATTCTTTCCTTTTCTCTCTCATTCCAGTTCTTGCTCTGTCCGAAAACCCCACCACCACTACCAATGATTGGATCGCTAGAATTACAGAAACCCACCAGCAACAACGTTGTTTCCTGCTCCACTAACGAGGCCACCTTAATCCAAGGCTCTGCCGTGCTATCCATGGCAATCTCCTCGTCAGAGGCGACGATGGGCATGACCTGCCGCCGACTTCGTCGGATCGGCATAACCGACGTGTTCTCCATTGCCGGCGACTTCAACCTGATGCTTCTAGACCACCTAATCATCGAGCTGGGGCTTAACCCCGTCGAGTGCTGCAACGAGCTCAAGACCATCACTTGCTTCCAGGTAACTATTTCTTTTTGGAATATGCTCATGAATCGATTTATCTGACAATATCAATCAAGCTCACTGACAATTTTATAGGATGTGGATTTTTTGGGCTTTGTGTGGGTGTTTCGTGAAGTTTGAAATTTTAGCATGTTTGGTGATTCTGGTGATTATTCAGATGGAATTGGGTATGAGTTTTTGACTGTTTCTTGATGTGAGGAGTGATGGGATAATATGATGCCATTTTTGCTTTGTTCTTTTTGCGGATTTGTCTGATTTTGTTGTGAATTTTTGATGAGTTGTGTTTTGGAAGACTTTTTAGTGATTGGGTTTTTGATAGGCTGTGGTGAATAACTTGGATGATGCTCAAGAGCTTACTGATCCAGTGAACTCGACATCACTGAAAGAAAGCAAGCTTGTGTACATAAGCATTAGCTGTAACTTATGCAGGATTCTACCTTACATTCAGTCGTGAGCCTGTTCCATTTTCATTGTCTCCTAAGTAATTTCTTCGAGAGATTATTACATGAGCACAAGTCTTGTTGGGTGGTTTGTTTGTGCAACTCATGGTTATGCACAAGCCGTCCCTGAGAAAAGAGTGATTGCTTGCATTGCTGATGGAAGATTTCATGTTCGTCTTTCATAAGTACTTAACCCATGTTTTTTTTTTGGTATTTGTTAGCTATTATAGTAGTATATTATTGAGCATGTGCAAATTATCATGCTTTTACTGTGTATGCTTTTTTTTTCCTCTTGCGTACTTCTATTATTTGCTGATACTAGATTATCCTTGCTCTTTTTTCTCTTTGATGGGTTAATGGAGTTTACTTTGACAACATAATTCATGGGCTAGATTATCCTTGCTCTTTTTTCTCTTACCAATGCATACTTCTATGTGTTTGATCCTTCTTTGATTGATCTCATGAAACGTTTATATTGATGTTTATCCCTTTGTTGGTTTTTTATGTCATAATTCACACTTGATGTTTACATCATGGTTATTTTTTGAAAAGGAAATTAATGTCTTTATTTTTTTCTATTTCAGAGGAACCATATGTGCATATCAGTGGAATTAGCAGCTATTTTTCTTGATGACCAAGAGCAAGAGTGGAGATAAGGGTGTCTAGTGCTGGTAGCTCAAGTGAAATGTCTCAATAAAGCACCGTGTGTGCTCACCCTCACAATTTAAAAGGAGACTATTGTAATTATTCAAAAGGAACTATTGTTTCAAATTTGTTATATAAGCCAAATTTGATTAAAAATCCTTTTACTAAATTGAAGTCAAAAGATTTGGCTATTTACCAACTTTCTTAGCATCTCACCGACTTTTTAAATTAGAATCATCAACACTTTTGAGCCATTTACCAACCATTGGTAGGAAAAGAAGGGCAAAAAAAGTCATAGTGAATTTGACAACCGGATGTGAAATGTAAAACATTACCAACATTTGAAGCAGGTAACCAACATTTTAAACTAACACTACCAACATGAGTGAGCTACTTACCACTTTGTGTATGAAAAATTACAAGTCCTTTTGCGTGGCATTGTTTGCTTGATTTAATTAGATTTCATTAATTAATTTATAGTACGTATAAGTCCTCTTAATTTGCTTGCTAACCCAAATTCACATGAGATTTCTAACCTTTTGAAGATTAACCAAATCTAAAACATTACCAGCATTCGAATCACATTACCAACATTTTGAACTAACATTACCAACATTTATAAGCCAATTACCAACTTATTGCAGAAAAAATTTCAAATCTTATTGCCATTATAGCAATGTTTACATGATTCAATTAGACTCCCTTCATCAATTTATAGTACCAAGAAATTCACTTCACTTGCTTGCTAATCCAAGTTTACATCAGAATGCTAATATTTCAAAGTTAACAAAGTTTGAAACATTACCAATATTTTAAGAAAGTTACCAATATTTTGAACTAACATTACTAACATCTCTGAGCGAATTACCAACATGGCACAGGAAAATTTTAACTTCAAGGACAAACTGATTTGAAATTGTTTTTGATACGCATTGGTAAGTGCCTCTAATATGTTGGTGATTTGTCATCAATTTGTTGGTGATCTTTCCAAAAAATTGGTATCTTATTGATTTTTTTTATATATCAAATATGTGAATTTTTTGAGAAATTGAGTTGTAGAACTAGTTTATAGGACTTATGAACTCTATGAATTGATGAATCAAGCATCAACAAGACATCTAATTTGTGCTCAAAAAATAAAGTCAGTAAAAAAAAGTTCTAATATGCTTTGGTAAGTGATCTCAATATGTTGGTGATTTCGTATTAATTTGTTAGTGATCTTTGAGAAAAGTTGGTGCCTTATCAGTTTTATTTATATTAAATGTGGATTTTATGATAAATTCAATTAAAAAACTAGTCTAGAAGACTCATAAACTCTATGAATTGATGAATCAAGTCTCAACACGACATCTAATTCGTGCTCAAAGACAAAAGTTAGTCCAAAAATTTTTTTGATATGGGTTGGTAAATGATTTCAATATGTTGGTGATTTCATATTAATTTATCGGTGATCTTTCAAAAAAGTTGGTATCTTATTAATTTGTTGGTTTGCACATCTTGGATGCTATCGAGAGGACCGATTTATCAATATAAAGGACCTCTAAGCCTTCTATCATAATCCTAAATCTCAGTATTGCCAAAACTGAACATTTACCAATGTTTGGATTACTCACCAATAAATTTAACATGAGTCACCAACATTTCTTCGCCACTTACCAACATGTATCAGAAAAATTTTGGTCAATTTTTTTATTTTGGATGTTGTTGTGACTACCAATTTATCAATATAATGGGCCTTAAGTCCCCTAGCATAGTCCTCAATTGGATTTGTCGCAAGAAAACACAAATCCCATGTCTGCACTAGCAACTCTAGTACCACACCAGTGTTTAACATTGGTCACCAACAAATTTATCATAAATTGCCAATATTACTGCATGACTTACCAACGTATACCAGAAAAAATTTATCCAGTTTTGGTCCTTCAACACAACTTGAATGTTGTATAGAGTACCAATATTCATCAATATAAAGGGCCCCTAAGTCCTCTACAATAGTCTTCACTGTCAATTTTCCCAAAAAAACTAAATCCCATATCAATCCTAGCAAAACTGACAACATACCAGCTTTTAGCATTGGTCACCAACAAATTTAGAAACTAATACCAACATTTATGCACAACTTACCAACGGATACCAGAAAAAGGTTAGACATGTAAAATATTTGACAACAAAAATATAACCCATAAAATATTTAAATCTCTTTGCCTATGGGGCATACTCTTGATGTTGTGCTCAGTATCAATTCATTTTATCATAAAATGAAAAAATATTCTAAACATAAATGTATTTTGAATCAATACTTAGAATTTTAACCTTTGATTTCTTCATATTGTAAATATTGACCTTCTTATACATATAGAGCCACTCATTACAAAATGCATAAGCATATTTGATGGCATATATGGAGTATACAAGGACTTAGACAAAATTCTACCACATACGTACAGAATTACTATCAATCATGTGCCGTCAAATAAACTATCTATTATATTTCAATAATATAAAAAATAAAAAAATAATATTTTTCCTTGAACTTCTTCCAACCCATCAGTATGTAAAAGGAAAAGAATTCATTAGATCTAAACAATGACAACATTCCAACTATAGCTTTGATATTTCCTTCTTTTTGAATTGTGCATAGCCTTCATGATTTCTCAATTGCTAACAAAGATGATCTGCTAGCCTTGAACAATTTTGACACCATATTTGAAAACAAAGATTAATCATAATATCCTGTAATTCAAAAATTAGCAAACTAGACCCTCATCAGCAATTTATTTAATTCCATTTAGACTATAAACCAATGCTTAAACTTCAAAGATTGTAAATTCTTAATTAATAACCCATGTTTGGTGCACTGTGATGAGGAAAAAACATCTAAGTGAAGTACACCTCATAATAAAGACATGTTATTCAAGTCTCGATAAGTCCAAGGCTCCAAGCTTTTGAAGTTTTGTGAAAAATCCTATATTGTTCCATGACTCAGCAAACAAAGCAAAGCACCATGACTCATTAAAACTTTGAAGAATTTACAGAATTTGTCAACAAATTTGTGGAAACATCAAAGGATTGGCCATAAAACAATATCCCAATCATTAATCATCTAAGCTTTAAAAGGTAATAAATTCACCTGAATCTTAAAGCAATCAGATGCAGAAATTGCTCATGGACATTTTGTTCCTTAAACCTCTCGCATAAGATCCCACGAGTATTTTGTTCTACTTTCACAAATTCTCAACAGCCAACCAAACCAACTCGCGAAGGTGGACAACTAAGTGCTTGTAGGTCACAAGTGTTATGGGTTACCAGCAAGCTTGACGACTGATGAGCATGTTGAGGAAGGATAAGAGGTTATCACTATCAGAATGAGAAATAAAGAAAGGGGTTTAAGGATTTGAGTGTGGAAATAAGAAAGAATGGGGCAAGATTTTGATCTAAGGGAGGAAGCGCATGAATACTGAGTGCCAAAATAAATGCAAGGGGTGAATCACATCCACCGATGACAGTTTGTCTAAACAACGTGATTCCCCTATGCTGCTCAACACTGACAATGGTTTTTCTCAACAGCTACAGATTAAGTGCCACCAAGGGCTCTGTTTCTAGTAATGTTGTTATGGAGTCAAGTGTGTGGAGTTTCAAATTAGAGCATCATAGACGGAGAGTGTTGGTCATGCTACCTCGCTAGTGGTGCTTGTAGGATCGATTGTCGATAGCCGTAGTAGAGAGCGACAGAGGGATGGTGATGAGTGGCAATGGGTTTCAATGGCAAGGCCACAAGAGAGATGCTTTGACCGAGGGAGAGAAAGCGTGAAGTTCAATTTATTTTGTTACTGTGCAACTGTAGAGGAGATGTATTATCCTTCTATTTTGTTGCATTGTAGTGATTGGCCGTATACGTCCCGTAGTGCGTCGACTTGAGTGCGTTCAAATAACAACTCTCTTTGTTATCAGCATCCTGCCCTTGACACACAATCATCCTTGCTAAGTCAAATGTATTATATAATATTTCTATTCTGTAGCATCTGAATGGGTGGGATGGGCTCAGGGTGAGGGTTTTTTCTTCAATACTAATTAGCATCCTGGATAACCAACCACTTACATGTATGGCATTTGCCTCATTCTGATTCATTTTTTATCACCTATAAGCACAAAAGCATGACAAACACAGCTGCCTTGAGCTTCCAAGTTCCAAGCAAGTTTCATTTTACAGTGAAACTTGGGGGAATATTACCACTTATATTATTGGCAAAATATGCTGAATTGTAAGAGAAAACACTACTCTAAAGTGATAAAGTAAGGTATATTCATTCACCCTTATATGAGCAAAGTGCATCGTAGTGACAAGTCACTAAACGAGCCCATTGGACTGAAAGCCAAAATGGTAGTCTAGGCAAAAGTTAAAGCACAGTGCAAACTAGATTAAAAATGTAAGGGCAGTCTAGGAAAAGGTGTATCACTTTGGAATCAAGCAAAAAAGGAACTCATGAACGATGTTAAGCTTGGGCAATTAAATGACTATTGATCAGACAAGAGTTATCCTCACAAAAAAATAAAGAGCCAACAAATCTAGGGCATATTTGTTGTATAGCAATGGATCACAATCTTAGTCATGAATTCTAGTCCATAGTGGCAAGTAATCAATAAAATAAGTAATCAAATGATATCTGTATTGCACATCCCTTACATCTCATTCTAATCCTTTATGCTCTGTAAATGTCATGTGCTTTCAAATTCAACCCCTTCATTCTAACCTTTATCTCACCCATATCCTCTCTTTTCTTCATCATTAAATCATCATCATGCATAATCAAGACATTAGACAACAAGTCAAGTCAAGGTTTAGTTTAGAAATGAGCTCGCTAGATCAAAAACCCATAAGGCTGGTCTAGGGAAAAATTAAAACAAGCACAAAAAAAGGGGGAAAAAGAGAAAAAGCCAACAAAAAAATAGGAAAGTGAAAAGCTTGCTAGATCGAAACCCCAAAAGGGCAGCCTAGGAAAAAATTAGAGCATAAAAAAAGGAAAAAGAAGAGACTTGCTCAATCAACAACCAAAGATGTCAATCCATACAAAAGTTAGGGCGAAATCGAAAAAACAAGCAAAGTCCAAAGCATGACAAGGTCAGGAACTGAAGATGAGATCAATAAGGAGTTGGAAACAAGAATAAAAAAGGGACAGAGGAGAAAGAGGAGGAATAATAAAGTGAACCATTCTCAAAATAGCTCATCTTGGATCAGACAAAGGTATTCCCAAAAGCAATGTTTGGATGCCAAAACTAGGGCAAATTTCTCATCATTCAATCATCCAGGTTTCATAATCATCATATCATTCGTCATGTTAGGTCATCAAGGTTTTATTATGACATGTCATTATCACCATTCATCATACCATCAACATTTTCCATGCTGAAAACTAGGACAATTTTTTTTTGTTTGCTTTTCCTAATCTCTTTGTGGACTTATCTCATCATGTTAGAGCATTTATTTTTTGCATCATTAAATCACCCAGGCACAATTATCATAGTCACTCCATCATTCATCATATCATCATTGCATAATCATCTTTAAGCATTTGCTTTTTTGTACATATCACATAAGCAAGCATTTACATATCGTTCATTTTCATCTATCATGGCATTTTTCAATATCTCTGCAAGTCATTTCCTATGTTTGCACTACAAGAATTTCCTTTATCATAATTTTCACACTACAAAGCATTTAATTTTACATACTTTCAGCACTGCAAATCATTTACTCTTTTGCATACTTTTTGTCCTGATTCCGATTATTTACTTTTCAGTCTCGATGCCAATCATATTCTTCTTGATCCTAGTCATGTACTGTCACGACTTGATTTGATCATGTGACCGACACGTGAGGAATTCTCATTCCCATGTAATCCTCGTGACTTCTGAGTTTCTCTATATGCATATTTTAATATAAATCCTTTTATAAAACATCGTTTCATTTCTAATAAACCATTGGCTCTTTGAAAACACAATACTCATCAATATCATAATCATAATCAACTCTAGCATAATTATCTGAAATTAGAAAATCAAATCATTTCATTTCATTTCCAAGCTCTAAACATATCTCTGAAATTCAAAATATATGAGTTGCTCTCTATACAAAATATACATGAAATCTATAATCATGTAAATACAAAATAATCATGATAAACAATGTAATCCATCTCTATGATCTAGGAACCTGCCTGTCATGTACATTGGAGTACTCTATCTCTAAACAAAATGCAAAATAGAGTACTTCACTATAAAGTGAAGCTCACCAACTAATAAATTTCTATTGTGGGGTAGGAGGTGGAAGAGAAGAACCCACAGCGTCTACAGCACTTGTAATAGAGGAAGGGAAAGGGTGAGTTTCTCTAAAACTCAGTGGGCAGGTCCTCATCCACAACCTCCTCATGGGACAATGAAAGAGAACAAAGAACTATGTACAAGTAATCATCAAATTAGTTAATGCAATAACTCTGAAATCATATTCATAGGAATAAACAAAATAGCTCAAAAACCGATACTCTTTGGAAATTATAAGACCATGGTACTCTAATAAAAAAACAGGAATCTCTAGTTATACCCAATTCATATGACATATCAAAATCTCTGATTATGCATGTCAATCATAGCATAACATAGTTTTTAATCTCTAGGGTACATAACTAGGTCCCGTTTCTGAATTCTCTAGCCCTGAGGCCAACTTGGTATACCAAGGTTAACAGAATAACTGTTGTTAACTCACAGTCTGTTTCTCTATAGCTACCGTTTAGTCTCTAATTCAATAAATATATTATTTTCTGTAAATCTCTGTTGTAACATTTCTCTAAGCACAAACTCTATAACTCATAATCATTTTACCCATAAAATTATCATGGTAATTTTATGGAAACCTCTAATCAAGTAATAATTATACTCTAGCTCTTTTGATGAAATCATTTAACAATAATGCATGGTCCCATGAGTTTGCATTAAAACAAATATTTCATGCTCTAGTTGGAAATCATCATTTCAATAATTATAACCAATCAATCGGAGTCTCTAATCTCTTGAAATCTTTACTAAAATCATGTATCAAAATAATCTGAGTAAATTAACTCTAATGATCAACATAAGGGCCATAGGTTTCAAACCCACTCACCTGGAGGGGAGGGAGTGATGGCGTCAACACCAACGGAGCTTTGGAGAGGAGGAATGACACCAACATCTGCCATTGAAGCCACAAAACTCTAGATTAGACTCCAACAACCTCTAGATTACTCAAACATAACTCTAACAACATTGTGGGAGCACGCCCACTTAACAATAATGGAAATAAACAACAACCCAAACTCTAGGTTACAAAGTGGAGAGGAAGGAGACAATAAAAATCCATAAATCCTACCTTTGATCTCTTAGAAGGAAGAAAGATTAGAGTTAGATTGAGAGGGGAAGAGAGAAAAGATGTTTTGGGAGCAAGGGTTTTGGTTTGGGAGACCAAAATCCCGACCTTGGGTGTTTATAAAGGGTTGGGATGCTCACTGAACGAAACTATATTACTTTGCACCATACTATCATCTAGCCCATTTGTTACAGTGAGCCTGTTCAGCAGAATTCTACAACAACAACACACAACCAGCGTTCCAAGACTCCCCGCCCATCCGGGGCTTTTCTAACAATATGGGTGGGTCCTAAGGGACCCTAGGGTAATACAGAACTTATCCGTTGTCACGTATACACTGGGTATCACATGTACTTTTCAATCTTGATCCCGATCCCTTACTTTTCTATCCTGATCCCAATCATTTACTTTTTATCTAGATTTGGTCATTTACTTTTCAGTCTCGGCAATCATTTACTTTTTTTTCTTGGTCCTAATCATTTACTTTTTTGTCTTGATATTAATCATTTATTTTCTAGTCTCAATCTCAATCATTTACTTTTTAGTCTTGATCCCAATCATTTACATTTCTGTCTCGATCTCAATCATTTACTTCTTAGTCTTGATCCCAATCATTTACATTTTTGTCTCGATCCTAATCATTTACATTTATGTCTCTATCACATCATTTATTTTTTTAGCAATTATCAAGTCATTTTTTTTCAACAATCATCTCATTATTTACTTTTCATCAATTATCACATCATTTATTTTCTACAATTATCATATCATTTTTTTTAGCAATCATCACATCATTTAATTTTCAACAATTATTACGTCATATATTTTCAATAATCATCATATCATTTATTTTTCAGCAATTATCATATCATTTAATTTTCTGTAATTATCACATCATAACATCATTTAATTTTTTACACTTATCACATCATTTATTTTTTGCAATTATCAACTTATTTATTTTTAGCAATTCTTATACTTTCATAAGCCTTTAATTTTGTATGCATTTTATTTCACAGACTTTTAATTTCACATGCATTTTCTTTCACATGTTTTCTTTCACAAGCTTCCCCCCCTTTTTCACAGACTTTTAATTTCACATACTTTTATTTTTTACACTCATTTACTTTCATAAGCTTTTAATTTCACACCCAATTATTTTCATAAGCTTTTGCTTTAACATGCCTTTAAATTTACAATCGTTACATTCACATCCTTTAATCACAATCGTACAACTGCATCCTATGGCTAAGAATGCTTCCTCTCATCTCTCACACATAAGAACGTCACTCTCACTAGATACATATACACGTGTGTGTGTGTGTGTGTGTGTGTGTGTGTTTGTTTGTTTTTGTGTGTGTGTGGAGCATGGGGAAAAGGTCACATGATCATCACTTAAAAAAGTCATATGACTTTATATTTCAATTATAACTATTAATGCAAGATCTGATGACTCAGATTTACTCCTATCACTCTTATATAAAATTACTCATCTCACTTGATCCTCTCTCTGTGGAGCATATCATATGAGAGGGGTGAGAGTAGTGATTCATTGTGGAGTGAGGAGTTAATCTTGGCATACTTACACCCTTCAATAAATTTTTAAAATATAACATTTCTTCAATTCAACTGTTAAATTCAAAGTTCTTACAAAGTAGATCACATATATCAAATTTCATGTAGTTTAAAAATGATTTGATATTTCATCATGCCACTTTTTATTTTGATAGATAATATGTTTTTGAAATTAATCATCAAAATACATGTCTATTATTCTCCAATTTTTCTAAAATTTGGTATGTTTAATCATCAATATAGTATAACATAATTCAATGGTCCAATCAACTAAATTATATTTCTATGAAGAGTTATTGAATGATATAAGTGTAGACTTATACTTGGTATAGATGGATTCTTACTCATATTTATTAGATTTAATTAATCTATCAGTCCCTATAGTTTCACTGAATTTTCAATTAGGTCTTTACATTTTAAAAATTTTCAATTGGGTCCTTATACTGAAAATAAATATTTAATTGAGTCTCTAACCTTATCATTAGTTACAAAATGTTAAAATTAATAGAATATTCCCAGAATATTTTTTAACTATAATTTTACATTAAAAAAAATGAAAAACCCACTCCCCTCCCGCTTTCCCTTCCCCACCACCATCAACCCGTCTCTCCAAGTGAGCAGTTTGCCACAGAGATCACAAATCAAGAGCATTCATCATATCATCTCTCTCTCTCTCTCTGGTGAATCTTTCTTTCTTTCAGTCCCATTCATGGCTCAATTCTACACTTGGCTGGCTGGTCAAGAACCATGCATGCATGCATCCAGGAAAGAACGAATGAAGCTTCTCGCTGCCTCTGTAGTTCATTGGCATTGGTTTATGTTTTTGTCGATCTCTATTCTGTTTTCTTGTGTGTTGAACAAACAGCAGGCAAGGAGGGAGCTAGGCTTTGCAATCTTGGTAGCACCTTGCTTTGCTTTCTTGACGCCAACTGGAATATATATATACATATAAAATTTTTAATTTATGTTTTAAGTACCTCGAATTTATAACTAAGAGCTAAAATATTTTTACTTAAAAAGTGCTTTTGATAGAAGCTATTGTGCACAATTATGAAAAAAAAAACTCCCAAAAAAGAGAGTTTTTAACCCTCAAAATGGGAAATTTAATACCTTTCACACTGGAAGCACGTTTCTATCATCTCTGGATACTTTTCTTTGTGCCTTTCATTTTTATGGTGGTTGTTGTTGATTTATCAATTACAAATGGAAATTATTTATATTCAACATTTAAAAGCTTAGATAATATTTTCCTAACACTTTGTTGTATAAAATGTATCAGAATCACTTCTTTTTTTGTTTTAGAGTTGTTAGTGGTGCTGTTTGACTTCTCTTTGTTTTGATTGCCTCAAATATCAGAATCACTTCTCTTTGTTATATTCTAAACAATTACGCGCTGGATCTTGTAAGTGGCGTAAAGCCACTTTGATTTTTTCAAACCGTGCACAGTAGAATTCCTACTGTGCACGCGTGAAGGTTAGCCTCCGGAGACGAAATTTTCAAACTTGCACAATAAAATTTACTGTGCATGTGTTTGGTGTACCTACCAAACTCACGAGAAATTACTGTGCATTGATTGCACAGTAACTTCCAAGCGCCTATAAATAGAGGCCTCCTCCTCAGTTCATTTCATCCCATCCCAGAGAGAAATATATATATATAGTGTGTTCTGAGAGTTTCTCCTATTTTAATAGAGAGAGGTGTATTTTTCCTAGTATAAGAGAGAGTGTTATTGTTCTCTCCTTATATTAAGAGAGAGGTGTAATTTTCCTAGTATAAGAGAGAGTGTTATTGTTCTCTCCTTATATTAAGAGAGAGGTGTAATTTTATCTTCCACATAGTGAAAATCTTTCTGGGTTCTTGCAGTGGTTTTCCCTCATCATTAGGGGTTTTCCACGTAAATATCTTGTGTCAGTTCCTATTCTCTCGACTCTATTTTAGCTGCGTTGATCTGTTTCCATTACTTTGGTACCCAACAGTGGTATCAGAGCTTTGGTTCATTGGGATTTATTCTTAGTATGCTCTGTGGTTGCAGCTTGATCTGATCTTCCACATCAGAAAAGAATTTTTCTTGGAGATTATCACGACCATTGATTATAGTCATTGCGAGTTACTACTTTTGGTCCTTTGTTTATCGTATAGTTGTATACTTTACGGTATTGTTAACGTATATTGGATTTGTTCCATATACGGCATAATATACGTCTTGTTCATTATCACGGTACTATTTACGTATAAGATCATTCACGTATCACGGCACTATTTACATTATACGGTACTATTCTGATAAAAAAAGTGACCAGTTTAGTAGAAAGCAGATCCCATAAACACTATGGCAGCGAAATTTGAGATTGAGAAGTTCAATGGGAGTAATTTTTCCCTGTGGAAATTGAAGATGAAGGCAATCTTGAGAAAAGATAATTGTTTATCAGCAATTGAAGGCAGACCAGCTGATATTACTAATGAAAAGTGGAAGGAGATGGATGATAATGCTGTTGCTAATCTGCATCTTGCAATGGCGGTCGGTATTGTCTAGTGTTGCGAAAAGAGGGACAAAGGAAATGTAGGATGCTCTTGTCAAGCTGTACGAGGTCAAGTCGCTTCACAATAGAATATTTCTAAAACGGAGGCTGTATACTCTTCGGATGAGTGAGTCCACATCAGTGACGGACCACATCAACAATCTGAACACTTTATTCTCCCAGCTCACAGCATCAGATTATAAAATAGTGGAGAATGAACGTGCAGAGCTTCTACTTCAAAGTCTACCTGATTCATATGATCAACTCATCATCAACATCACAAATAATAATATTGCCGACTATCTATCCTTTGATGATGTCGCTGGTGCTATTCTTGAAGAAGAGTCCAGGCGTAAGAATAAGGAAGATAGATTGGAAAGCTCAAAGCAAGCAGAGGCATTGTTGGTGACGAGAGGGAGATCAATGGAGCGTGACTTCAGTGGGAGTCATGGTCGGAGTAGATCAAAGTCAAGAAGAAGGAAGAACTTCAAATGCTACCAATGTGGCATGAGAGGGCATTTGAAGAGAGATTGTCGAAATAACAAGAAGAATGCAGATAAAGCTCCAAAGGCATCAACCTCTCAAGGATGTGTTGCGAATACATCTGAGGATGGAGAAATCCTGTGCAGTGAAGCAGCAATTAGTTCTAAAGGCGTGGCGGCTCACTGATATTTGGATCATGGATTCAGGAGCAACATGGCACATGACTCCACACCGTGACTGGTTTTACAGTTATGAACCTATCTCGGAAGGATCTGTGTTCATGGGAGATGATCATGCCTTAGAAATTGCTGGTGTTGGTACTGTCAAAATAAAAATGTTTGATGGCGTTATTCGTACAATTCAAGGAGTACGACACGTGAAAGGCTTGAAGAAGAATATGTTGTCTATTGGGCAACTGGATGACCTCGGGTGCAAGACCCATATTGAAGGTGGGATCTTGAAAGTTGTTAAAGGTGCTCTTGTGGTAATGAAAGCAGAAAAGATCGTGGCAAATCTATACAAGCTTCAAGGAGATACGTTGCAGGAGGCAGATGCATTAGTTGCATCCGCAAGTCAAGAAGAAACGACGATAATGTGGCACCGCAAACTAGGCCATATGTCGGAACGTGGTTTGAAGGTTCTTGCAGAACGTAATCTCATTCCTGGGCTCAAATCGGTGAACTTACCGTTCTGTGAGCACTGTATTACAAGCAAGCAGCATAGATTGACATTTGGTAGATCAACTGCTCGGAGTAAGCACATTCTAGACTTGATTCATTCTGATGTGTGGGAGTCACCAGAAATGTCCCTAGGAGGAGCAAAGTATTTTGTATCCTTCATCGATGATTACTCCAGGAGACTATGGATATACCCAATCAAGAAGAAGTCAAGTGTGTTTCCAATATTCAAAGACTTCAAAGCAAGAGTGGAACTTGAATCTGGAAAGAGGATCAAGTGTTTAAGGACAGACAATGGAGGAGAATATACAGATGGAGATTTTGTAGCATTTTGCAAGCATGAGGGTATTCAAAGGCAATTCACTGTTGCACATACACCTCAGCAAAATGGTATAGCAGAGCAGATGAACAGGACTCTCCTAGAAAGAACAAGAGCAATCGAGAACGGCGAGTTTAGCCAAGTCTTTACAGTGAAGCGATCAAAAGCGCACATTACGTGATTAATCGGTCGCCATCAACTACAATTGGTCTGAAGACACCAATGGAGATGTGGAATGGCAAGCCAGCAGACTATTCTTCTCTACAAGTATTCGGATGTCCTACATATGTGATGTACAACACCCAAGAAAGAACTAAGTTGGACCCAAAGTCCAGGAAATGTATATTCTTGGGTTATGCTGACGGTGTAAAGGGGTATCGCTTGTGGGATCCCACTGCCCGCAAGGTTATTGTCGTGAGGATGTTATATTTGCGAAAAATGAGCGCAAAGTGAAGGAAGAAATGACAACCTTTGTCAAGGAAACAACTACGGTTCAGATAGATGAGAAATCTGGAGAAAAAGATTCTGAAGGAGAAGTAGAGCATGATGAACAAGTACGGATGAGGCCAATAATACAACGATCGAGGCGATCATCACGCCGAACACCACTGACATGGCATTCAGACTATGTTATGGCAAGTCATGATGCATTTTGTCTTCTAACAGAAGAAGGAGAGCCATCAACCTTTCGGGAGGCTTTGAGTAGTCAGGATGCATCTCTGTGGATGACGGCAATGCAAGAAGAAATGGAGGCCTTGCATAGGAACAAAACATGGGAACTTGTTGCACTTCCAAAGGTCGTAAAGCCATTGGCAACAAATGGGTCTATAAGATCAAACGAGATGGCAATGATCGGGTGGAGCGATATCGTGCAAGGCGGTGGTAAAGGGATTTGCTCGGAAGGAAGGTATCGATTTCAATGAGATATTTTCTCCGGTTATCGGACTTACCACTATCGAGTAGTCTTTGGCTATGTGTCTTTGTATTTGATTTACATCTTGGCGATTAGATGTAGCTTTTTTCTTCATGGAGAACTTGAAGAGGAGATATATATGCTCCAACGAAGGCTTTGAGGAAAAGAAAAAGAAAACTTGGTTTGTAAGTTGACCAAATCTGCATGCGGTCTAAAGCGGCGCCAAGGTGTTGAGTGCAGGAGATTTGATTCCTTCATAATTAGCCTCGGATACAGCAGTTGAGTTGAGACCATTGTACATACTACAAGAGGTTTGATAACAATGTTTTCATCATTACATTGTTATGCGTGGATGACATGTTGGTGGTAGGCCCCAACAAAGATCGAATCCAGGAGTTGAAGGCACGATTGGCTAGGGAGTTTGATATGAAGGACTTGGGACTTGCAAACAAGATTTTAGGGATGCAAATTCACCGAGGCAGAAAAGTCAGGAAGATTTGGCTATCTCGGAAAGAATTACTTGATGAAAATCTTGCGGCGCTTCAACATGCAAGATTGTAAGCGATTTCAACCCCACTTCTGTGAATTACAAATTATCCTCGAGATATGTGTCCTAGCATGAAGCGAGAGGATGGAAATGTCTCGAAATCCGTATGCATCAGCGGTGGGAAGCCTTATGTATGCCATGATTTGTACTAGGCACGATATTGCTCAAGCGATTGGTGTGATTAGTCGATTTATGGCAGATCCAGAAATGAGCATTGGAATCTTTGTGAAGAGGATCTGAGATATATTAAAGGAACCTCAAGTCTTTGCACTATATTTTGGAGGATTAGAGTTCATTGTCGGGGATCGTTGATTCAGATTTTGCGAGGTGATCTTGATAAAGAAAATCTATTACAGGCTATGTGTTCACATTTGCGGCGGAGTGTGAGTGGTTATCAAATTCTGGACTATTGTAGCTCTATCTACTACAGAGGCTGAATATATGGCAGCTACACAAGCTTGCAAGGAAGCTATTTGGATTCAAAGGTTAATGGAGGAACTCAGGTACAAACAGTCAAAAATGCATGTGTATTGTGAAGTCAGTGCCTTACACATTGCAAGGAATCGGCCTTTCATTCCAGGGCCAAGCACATAGGTGTTCAATATCATTTTGTTAGAAGTGGTAGAAGAAGGAAATGTAGATATGCACAAGATTCATACTAAAGAAAACCTTGCAGATGTCATGACAAAGCCAATCAACACTGACAAGTTTAAATGGTGTAGATCTTCCTATGGGCTATCAGAAACGTAAGCAGCATGGAATTGGCAAGATGAGAAAAGGTTTTGAAATTCACCAAAAGTGGCTTTAAGTGGGAGATTGTAAGTGGCGTAAAGCCACTTTGATTTCAAACCGTGCATTAGAATTCCTCGTACGTGCGTGAAGGTTAGCCTCAGGAGGCGAAATTTTCAAACTTGCAGAAAATTCGTGCATGTGTTTGGTGTACCTACCAAACTCACGAGAAATTACTGTGCATTGATTGCACAGTAACTTCCATGCGCCTATAAATAAAGGCCTCCTCCTCAGTTCATTTCATCCCATCCCAGAGAGAAATATATACATATAGTGTGTTCTGAGAGTTTCTCCTATTTTAATAGAGAGAGGTGTATTTTTCCTAGTATAAGAGAGAGTGTTATTGTTCTCTCCTTATATTAAGAGAGAGGTGTAATTTTCCTAGTATAAGAGAGAGTGTTATTGTTCTCTCCTTATATTAAGAGAGAGGTGTAATTTTATCTTCCACATAGTGAAAATCTTTCTCGGTTCTTGCCCGTGGTTTTTCCCTCATCATTAGGGGGTTTTCCACGTAAATATCTTGTGTCAGTTCCTATTCTCTCGACTCTATTTTAGCTGCGTTGATCTGTTTCCATTACTTTGGTACCCAACAGATCTCTGGTAGACTGCTCACTTGGAGAGAGATGGGTTGAGAGTGGTAGTGGGGAAGGGGAGTGAGTTTTTCATATTTTCTTAAAAGTAAAATTATAGTTAAAGAATATTCTGTTAACTCTAACATTTTTATAACAGATGATAGAGTTAGGGATTTAATTAAATATTTATTTTCAATACAGAGACGTAATTGAAAATTTTTAAAATGTAAGAATCTAATTAGAAATTCAATGAAATTATAGAGACTGGTGGATTAATTAAATCTATTTATTAATATACTATTTTTTTTATGATACTAAGTTCTCAATACTATTTTGTGGTACTATATTCTAATTTATTACATGCTAATTTATTGCAATGCTGATGGTAAATGGAAACTTGATTAACAATGGAATATAGGTGAAAAAGTATATTTATTTTTATTTTGATTTACCATGCGTCAACAAGCTGGTTTACTAACCTGATTGATTTTGATTGGATCTATAAATAGACTTATTAGCATATGCAAAAAAACATGCTAATTATAAATTGATATTGATACATAATGAATATAGCTGGGATAATGTAAATGATAGATCATCTACTATATTTTTTGACATAATCTGTTCAAATGATGCCTAACTTAATATAATATAAAATGGTTTTAATTCGTGAAACGTGTTAATGTAAGACTAGAATATTCCATTTAAAACTAAAAAGCAAAATAAAATAAGTTAAAAAAGAGGCAATAAAGAAATTAAATGTGTTAATGTAAAATAGTTTTAATTTCCGCATCGTTTCTTTGTTTGGATCTATCATTAGTTCTTAAAAAAGGTAAACCTTATGTTATGAACTCATATTTTCTAGATAGTTGAGAAATTCAGAGTTCTAATTTTCTTTTTTCATAATAAGAGCTTTTTATATATAATTTTATTTCAATCCTATCATTAGTTCTTAAAAATGGTAAACCTTACGTTATGAACTCAAATTTTCTAGATAGTTGAGAAATTCAGAGTTCTAATTTACCTTTTTCATAATAATAGCTTTTTATATATAATTTTATTTCAATCTATATATATGATATTTAATAAATTCTAATAATAAATTTTTTAATTTTGCCAAGTTTTTCTAAATCTATATTTTTAGTCCAACTAATTTGGAGCTATAAATTACAAATTTAAATTTTGAATTCAAAATCATCTTCGACACTATAAGATTTTTAATCTAAGGCAACATAATTATAATTATTCTTGATTTATTAATAAAAGAACACAATAGACATTTTTTCATATCTTATCTTTGTAAATCAATCAGGAATAATATATTGTCAAATTCTTTCATCCAATAAATCTTCTTATATAGTACTCAACTAAAATATATCACTATCTTTCAAACAAAAAAAAAATTCAAATTATAATTAACATAATGCATAGTCTCCGCCTTTTCAAATCTATGTTTTAAGCCCAATAAATCCGGTGCTTTAATTTACAAATTCAGATTTTGAATTCAAAATTATATTCTAATAAATATTCTTTTTCAATTTACCATGATAATAACAATCACTGTTTCCCATAATTAATATTTCCTATAATCATTCAATAATGCTTTTAAATTAAAATACACTAGCATAATGGTGACTCAATATTGTCAACCCTCACTTCAAAACTCTCTCAATTATTTTATTTAACGCAATCATCATATGTTCTTTTTCTCTCTTCTCTTACTTATCTCTTTGTATCTCTCTATTCTTTCTCCGCGCTTCACTTTTATTTATGCTCTTATTTTCTACAGCTTTTTTTCATGATTTATTTTTGTTGATAATTAAGTTTATATTTTATTCCCTTTCTTTTTACAAGAAGTTATAGAAAGGTTTTGCTGAAGATTTGGACATTGGTCTTTGGATCTAAGGCTTAGCTCTACTCTGAACCACTTTCATGCCTGTGCTTTTCATCTAATACGAAAAGACAACTTTATGCTCCTATGATTAGGAATTGAAGATTAGTGTGTTTATGGTTTGATTTGTACTCAATTAGATTTTTTACTACTGTTTTAATTATTTTTATATTTATTCTCCCATGTTATGATGTTATTCCTTTTTTTATTGCAATATTGTTATTTGTGTAGGTGAAAGAAAGGACCAGAGAAGCAGGCTCTTTAAAAACTGATTGTAACTTTTAAAAAACAAGTACTCTTTTAAGTTCTTAGAATTTAGAGAAGCAAAAGCAATGTTAGTTCTTCAGAAAATTGAAGTTTCTAATCAAAGTACTAACTTATAACAAAATAAATGAGGCACACACAAAATAATACAATTATATAAAAAAGAGGAGGATAAGGATCATACAAATATATTTATACTGGTTCGGTTAACCATTGCCCACATCCAATCTCCAACTCAAAAGTATATAGAGTGTTCTTGTATAAGCCTCTGTAAGCTTACAAACAATAGTCTTTCTTTAGCCTTTTCAAACTATCTAACTATAATATTGTCCTATCCTTTTCAAGCTAACTTACAATGACCACTAATAGATCAAGGTTACAAGTTGAAATAAGTTGGTTTGTGTTTGTGATACACTCACTAAGTAAAACATTCAAGTTTTAATGATATTACAGTGTCAATAGAAAGTCTCTTGAATGACTTGTTACAAAGAAAATAGCCCACAAAAGAGGATATTTTCTAAGATAGGAATTGTATGAAGATTTTTTAATAGAAAGGATTCTTTCTGGGGGAACTTTCTAAAGCTTTTTGAAGATGAAAAATGTCAATATTGATTGTAATGGATTCAATATGCATTCAATCTTCAAATGATGATCCTTCTATGGATGAAATTTGAAGAAAATCGTTATTCCTTGATTGTTGGATCACCCTACACACGTGTCCTTTTTTAGACTGTTGTGAGAAAAATGGTCTTTAAGATACATTTGCAAGCAAGCTCTCCTTTTTGGAGCTGGAACAGGACCTTTGACGACTGTAATAGTATTGTTGTCCTTTTATATATGCGATGTGACACATGTTTGCTTCAAATGCGATTCTTCAATACTAGACTAATTGTAATACAAGTTTTTTATGCTTAAGAAACTTTCCTAAGACTTGAGTTTTGGTCATGATTAGCAAGATTTTTCTTTTGAAGAAATCACTTCTTTCTGAAAATTCTTTTTTGTGGTGTCTTTTTTATCTTTTTGAATCGCATACTTTCTTTTTCATAACTTTAATTATTTTCCAAGGTATATTATGCATGAAACTCGTCCAAAACTCATGAGAAATAATGCATATTGTATAGAGCTATGGAGTTTGAGTTACATTTTAATATTCTCATTAAGTTTATTAAAGAATTTCAGCACAAGATATATGATATAAACCTAGATCAGGCATTAGAAAAGACACTTATCGATCAATACAGTTAATCATCTTTGTCGAATGATCCCTTCAAACTTTGATTCATTGTCATTCAAAACCATGCTATAAAAAGAATTTTCTCAAAGGCTGGAGCTTCTAATTTCCATGTTGACTCACTTTTTTGTTTTTGCAATGCTATTGTACCCGCCTTGATAGTCAAGAATTACTTTCTTTGTTCTTTTTTATTTTCCAATTCAAGTCAATTATTTTCATTTATATTTTTATTATTCTTTATTTCTTTAGAGTTGTTTTCATGTAAGCAGGGAGACTACATACGCAAAGGAGACATGAGAACTTGTAAGGCCTCAAAGAATTGGCACGCAATCTGTTTGATCTTGCTTAGAAATGTCAAAATGGGCCGAACTCGTTGAGTTGGTCCGCCAAACCCATCATTTTTAACGGGTTAAATTAAAGTTTTGAGTCCATCAAAAAATTCCAACTCGCCTAACCCTCCCCGTCAAAATCCATAATTTATTAGTAAAAAAAAAGTAAAAAATATTTGACCCAAAAAAAAATAAAAAATATATACACTCACTGACACAATAATACTATACAGTTGGTGTTATTCATTCAAAGTTAAAATTTAAAAATAAAACAAAGTCATAACTCACAGACAACACTATTAATAATAACCTTTTTTTGGTCAAAGTTGGTGTGTAGTTGTTATGGATCTTGAAAAATTAGATATATATAAATACAAAATATTATTTAAAAACTTTTTTTCAAAATAAAATTAATCAAAACACTAAAAAATATTTTTTAAATTTTTTTTTATTATTTTGATGGGTTGGCTCACCCTACACCTCTAGTCTTGCTTTAGAATTTCAGAGATCTACTAAGGACTTTACTTTTTGGTTTTGATTTTATATTGGACTTTGTATGCTGAAAATTTTTAACCTTGAGCATTTGGCTGCCAGGTTTGAATTTCCAATGTAAAATCAAGCATGGATTTTTTTTTTTTTACTTATTATCTTTTGTTATCATTTTTGTTATTGAGTATTGCATTCCATATTACAATTTATGGTTTATGGCCAATAAAGTTGTAAAAAAAAAAAATTGTACTACATTTTATATTTATAGTCATCTTACTAGTTTTATATTGAATTGCATGATTCTTATACTACCGTTTTTTTCCCGTGCATAGCAAGTCATGATCAAATGCTTCCTTCAATTTTGTAATCAACCTAACTAATTAGCATTTCTTTAAACTCAGTTAATTTTTCAATAATCTCACTAGCAACATCACATTTCCCTTCAAATATCTTGCAATGCCGCAAAATTATGAGAATCATGCTCAATTCTATACGCTTTATATTTTTAATATCTAATTACAAATGATATATTGAGATATTGTAATTTAAGGTTATTAATGATCTGTTATTAACTATGACATATATTTTAAAATTAATATTTTAATTTTGATTTAATAAAAGGACATAAAAGAATGGAGTATTGTTAAAAACTTGAAATGATGTAAAATAAGGTTATTTATAATTTTTTATTAATTATAAAACATATGATTATAACTTAGATATTTTAATTTACTAAAAGGAGGTAAATGTTGTAACTTCCCCACATTTGCCATATTATATACTATAACTAGTCATTTGACCTGTGCGATACATGAGGAGATAATAAAAAATAGTTTGTTGATTATTATAAAAAATAAATGATAATTTATTTACATATATCTTATAGAAAATTGAGGATATAAATTTATCTTCAAAGTAAGTTAATAGTTAAATAATTAAATAAGTGAACAAAATATAAATGTGTCATTTTATTTTATATCTTATATTGAATATTATGTTTATAAGATTGAAAATATCTCGATAGATGACCTATAACTAATAATAAAGAGTCTATATTATGAAAATTTTACACGTCTCGAATGTTGAAATTGTTGAATAAAGAAAGAGAATAAATGAATAATTTTACTATATCATGAGCCATTTATAGAGATGACAATGAGTATCCATGAGAAAAAGGACATATGTCACGCCTCCCGTCACCGTTTATAATTTTATCTCTCATCTTTATCCCCATCCCCCTTATGGGTCCCCATTTCTCATTTTCCATTTCCTATTTCCCATTTTGAATCCCTATAGTATTTAAGAATTTATTAACAAATTTTAAAAAAAGAAAAACTTTAAAAATATTTTACAATTTGAAACATAAATATCTATAATAACAAATACTATTAATGCAACATAATCTAAATTAAAATTAAAAATATATACAAAATGAAAATATAATAAAAATAAATAAAAAATAAAAATATATTATCCAATCGCCTCTTTGTTTAATAAGCAGGAACACGCATGAGATACGTCATAAAAAGCGAGAAATATGTGTCAATTCCTTTTCTATTTGGATAATTCCAGCATGTACCCATTTTCAATTTTTTTTATCATCCCTAACCGTTTATATTTTTTTAGTAAATTAAAATATTTAACTTAAAAATATAAAAATATATTTTCTTATTAATAAAAATAATACATAAATTTAATTTATATGGTTTCAATTACACTTTCTTTTCTTGTACATCCTTTTAATAAATTAAAATATTAATTTTAAAATATATATTACAATTAATGTGTAATAATTAGTAAAAATTATTTATAATTCTAATTTATATAATCTCAATTATTAGAGTAGTATATCAATTATAATTTTTTCAATAAAAATGATATAATTATTTACTTTTTAATAATTAATAAATATTTAATATCATTATCAAAGAAGTGTAAATTATAGAATTTATTTTTTAAAATATTTTAGTGTTAAAAAATTGAAGGTATTTTGTTTCAAAAAAATTAGTATGAAAAGATCATAGAATTGATATATTTGAATGTTTAAGTTGTAAAAAATTAAATAGAATATAGTGATACATGAAGATAGATAATTTTTTTTATTATGATTTTTAAAAGTTCTACATTTGAAATTAGAAATTTTCCCCCTAATCCCATCTTTATTTAAAATTTTTCCTTTATTCTCATGCACATCCCGGTCACGGTTCGCCAATTTTCATTTCATATGGAGATTTGAGTCTCTATTGATATTTACAGATTTATTAAAAAAAATTTAAAATAAAATTTTTTAATAATACTGTGAACTTCAAAACATAAATATCTATAATAACAAATACTCCTAATATAACACAGTTATAATAGGTTTGTTATCGTTAATATTATAATTATATATATAAAATTTTTATGGTATAATATATTGAATTATAATTTTATTTATGCTTATTTTTTATTTTTTATATTGATTTTATTAATGGTAGAGAGATATGAAGGTATGATTAGAAAAAATTAATTGATAATTAGAAAGTAAATTAAGTTTAAAAACTTACTTGAAGTATTGAGATTATGAAAAGGGTGGGGTATAGTTTTTCTATAAATAAGACATGGAAGACTTTTTATGTAATGAGTCTTAAATATTAATATTATATCAATTATTATCATATTTGATTAAGAATAAATTTGGTATAAATTGAATTTTGAATTATTATCATTTCAAAATCAATCAATTAGTAATTCGTTAACAATTTGACTTATCCGTTTTCTTTAAAAAAAAATATGTTGATTTTAAAACTTATTTATTTTGAAAATATTTTCTTTATGATTTTTTATATTCCTTTCATAATGTGAGGCTATTAATGGTTCTTAATTTAGTTGTAGATCATAATTATATTAACATGGGTTCCCTCTTAGTACAAATTATAATATTTAATGATTGTAATATTTGATTCTTTAATGATTGTAATATCTAATTTTATTTTATATGAAAAATAATTAATAAGTAAATTATAAATTAAGTTTTAAAAAATCTTTAGAGATAAAGTTTGAGAAAAGTGGTGGGCTAAATCACTATATAAATGACATATAAAGCCTAAATTACTATATGAATAACATGTGTAATAGTTTTCATGAAATGAGTTGAAAATATTAGTATAGTAGATTTATACAATCAATAAATTTTATACAAAATCTTAATTATTAATAACTTCTAATCATAAATAAGATTCTGATAAATCTTTATTTTTTTTTCTTTTTAAAATTTTCTCCAATTTTTTTTTATTTTTTTCAACACTAAATTTTTTTTTCAAAATTTATTCAAATATTTTAAAGTATAAAATTATTAAAATTATCATAAATTGTATGATTGATTTTTTTAAAATTCATTCAAATCTTTTAAAATATAAAATTATCAAAATTATCTGTAAGAGCTCAGAAGTTATTAAAGGTATAATTTTATGATCATCTCAAATGATCCTAGGATTTTCATTTCACCTGTGTACATACATAAATTTTTTTTTTATTGAATTGACATATTCTTGGTCTTCAAATCATTAAATTAGTCTATATATATAATCAAATAATGTCATCACTAATGACATAAAAAATATTCTGCTTTTAAATAATTAAATTCATCATAATCTTATTGTTAATAAAAATGGTAAATGATATAACCTAGCGCATATATTTTGTATCATTCTTATAATTTATATACTTAATTTCATAAATTTAATATAATAGTATTAAAAAAAATCACCACCTGCATCAAATATAAAAATTTTAGATGTGAAATTAATACTAAAATTATGAAATTAATTTATCAATATAATTCATGATTTCAGTATCACAATAATTAAAGATATTTAATTAATGTAATGGAATCCTATTATTAATTATGGATGATTATCAATGATATGATAATAATATATAATAATTGTAATTTTATTTTTTTTAAAAATAAATAAATAACTTCTAAAAATGTGACGCTAAAATATTACCGTTATACTTTGTAAACTTTTCATCAAACGACTCTGAAATATTAATATTATAAATTATAGATTATAGATATAGATTATAGATGCTATTGATAAAAAATTTCTGATCATATACATTATGCTATATCGGTATTGGTATTTATAACAAAATTCATTATAATAGATAACATATTTTTGAAGGATTTAACGTAATTTTGACATAATTAAGGTAATTTTACAAATGAAATATATAAGATTTGTTTTATATTAAAAATACCTATTTGTGGATTGCAAATCATTGGACTTTATTACGGTGATACAAACAAAATTGTAAAATCTTCTATCAATCATGGACATAAATTTTATGTTATCACAACGATAATTACGTTGATTGAAAATAAGTATAGGGGTTGACTTTGTGTGTTTTTATCTTCACATTCTAATCATATAATTTATAGCACTTTAAATTAAGGCAATTCATATTATTTATACCATTTCAATATTTTACTTTAATTTATTACCACATATTATATATTAATACAATTATTCCACCATTGTTAATGTATATTTTTTTTCATATCTCGTCATGTACGATGCATGGGATCAAATACTAGTTACATTAGTAAGTCAGCTCAAGATACTACAGTTTTTATACCTGCATCTTCTTAATTTCTGTTTATTTCTTAACTTTTAATGATAAAAAAACCAGCTGTGATGATAAATATACATTTCTTAGTACCTCAAGCATGGCTAAATTAAAAAAAAAGAGAGTGAATTTTTACAATTGTGAAACAATATAAATATAATTCAATGAAATAATTAATCAAGATGTATATGGTCCTCATCGATGAAAAGGTCTATATTAATATGCTCTTATCTTTGTATTATCTTTGTATTATCTTATTTAACACTACCCGCGCCGATAGCGTTATTCAGTCCTAACTTTTTTATTTTTCTTCCTTTTAAAGAAATTCATTTGCAAGTTGTGATGTACAAATCGTTACAAATCACGTTCATACAATTTTACAAATTTATTTTGAAGACATTTAACTACATCAATATGTACTTAAAAATATACTCATTTTTTAAATTCTTTAAAATATAGGAAGGGCAAACAAAGTGAAAGTAACAGTATAGGATAAATATATTGCATTCTTAGAGAAGCAAATAAAAAATTTGCAAAGATTGTGGCTAAAATGTCTCATTAGCAGGTAATTCTACTATTAGGCTTTGTGTCTTAGTATCATAAATTTGTTTTTTGAATTTATGTTAGGTAATTTAATTAGAACTAGGTATAATCTTTATCATTTTTATCTTAAAACTAATAGATGTGATTGGATCCATCATTGATGTAAGTTAAATTGAAAATAAGACAATAGATGAAGATAGCATCGATACTATTCATTAGGAAGAAGTGATGAGGTACAAACTAAAATTACAATTATACAAAGTTATTTCGAAAACTCTTAACTACATAAATCATATATTTAGAAATATATTAATATTTCAAATTTTTGAAAAACTTTGATAGGAAAACAAAGTAAAAATGACAATATGATATAAATATATTGCACCCGTTAAAGACAAATGAAAAAGAAACTATCTAAAATCTCTAAAGTCAATATTACAAGTTTCTCATCAACTATAGTTGAAGGGTTTTTAGGCAATATAATTTTATATGGTATTGTAATAAATATATCCATTTTTACTAACTATAACATATTTTATCAATTTCAACATAATATACTTCTAATTGCAAGTGAATTATCCATTTTTTATATGCTATATTTACTTTTTAGTTGTAATCACATATTTTAAAAAGTGTGTCTAACTGTGCAATGTATGGGTGAGTTTTATGAATATAGTTATATAATAATTAATTATTAAGAATTTATATATATTATATAAGTATTGAAAAACATAATAAAATTTATATTTTAAAAAATTCTTTATTTTGACATGTTATATTAAAAAATTGTTATATAGGATAACTTAAAATAATGAAAAAGTAAAAAAATATGTGAAATAAGAAAATAAAAGGATAATTTTTAAATTTAAATTTGAGAAAATATAGGATTTTTTAAAAAATTTGTAAAAATTTATTCTATATAACGACTTATTATAAAATTACAAAAAACTAAAAGACAAAGTAATTTATTTTTCTCCCCCTTTCTTTTATGAGGGAGCGCAAAAAATAAAAATTCAATCAAATAAGTTTCTTATAATCACACATTAATAAAAGTTTAATTCGATAAATATAGCTACTTTTAATTTTTAAATGGCAATAGGACAGTCCAATAAATAAAATTATCATTTTTTCTCCTTTATCTCTAGCTTTGTAATAAAATAATTTTTTCAATTAGATAAACCTCTTGGACTAGAATAATAAATATTTTAATGCATTTGTTAAATTCAATAACCTTAAAAAAGAATGATCGACAACATAGTCATTTAGCTCTATAGTTACAGCCATGCCACTACAAGTCCACAAGTGGTATAGCAGAAGTAGCAACAGATTCTGAACTTGAATATGAAAAAATTATTGAGCAATTATTGAATAATGAACTTTGTAAAAAAAAAAATTTATTCAAACTCTTACAGCTGTTGAATTCCTAACATAAAAGGTTCTCTTTGAATGAAGATATATAAATGGTTATTCTTAAGACTAGAGGTGGATGCTACAATGATTAAAAAAAAACTACAAACTATAAATAGTATTTAAAAGAAAGACCAAATCATTATTCAAGTTTAAAGATTGAAAATGATATTCATAATCTTTCCAAGGTTCTACTTGATTGAAAATGTTGAAGCTTTTGCCAATTTTTTAACCCACACATAATAATTTATTTAAGTTTTTATATATTGAGGAATGAATAAGTTCATCAGTTCTCTAAATAAAATTAATTAGACATAACAGGGGAAAAACAACATAAATGTAATCCAATTCGGCAATATATATTGAAAAGTCATTGTTATAATAAAGGCTACTAAATTAGTGTAGTGAGAACATAACAGAGTGAAAGGATAATTAATGTGATAAATTAAATGGAGTAATAAAATATTTGAATTTATTTTCAAGCAATTTCTTTTTTAGGAAAAAATATGATTAAAATTTGGAGGGAAGCATAATCAAGCTTCCAAATGTGTCATTATCTCATTAAACTTTTATGTTAACAGTTCTTAAATATTAATAGTATAGATATAGATATAGATATAGATATTGTTATTTAAAATTAAAAAAATATGAACAAACCCCTTACCATAAAGTGCAAAAGTGAGGGATTGACCACTCTTTGATCATTTAATGAGATTCACATATGATCAAAGTTATTAATCTAATTGTAATAAATCCCTCATTGCTGTACTTTATCAATTTCCTCCCGAGGATTTAAATCCAATCTCTAGTATCTTGTAATTACAGATACTGTTGAAGCCACATAGGAAGTGATGATATGTTCTCAAGCAAGCTTTGTGGTGTCTCGGTTATAATAACTGACGATAATTAATTAAGATTTCACTTTAATTTAATTTAATGAATCGACTTTTGGTCTCATGCTTTGTTGTTACATGTATGGGGATAAAGTCATATCACTTGTTCCAATTTTCCTTTTAGGAGGCGTTTGTTTCTAGAGATGGCTTTACATTTCCTCCTGGAATGTGACCGTGAGAATGTGGATTTCCATATTTGGTCAATGATTTAAAAAAAATATTTTTGGGTAAGTTTGTATTCCCAAAAATGAGAATTGTTTATTGCCACTTCTCACCATGGGAACATGTTAGATTCCCATAGAAAAGAATGTTTTATGTTTCCATTAAAGTCAAAAGATCAAATTGTCCTTATCCCTATACCATTATAGGATGTTGGACCAACATGGCCGATGTTGGACTAACATCGCCAGTTGTTAGACCACGGCCAATAACGGACCACCACCAACACCGGATTACAGTTGTCAGAGCATTATATTGTTGTAGATCGCCCATTCTGAGCACCAATGCTAATCCCCAATCATTTTTTTGGGGCTATTTTTGAAAAATATCCAATATTTTCAGGAATGTCATTATAAATCAAGTGCGAAAATGATTCATTATCATGTATAATTTACACTTTTCTTGACATTTCAGTTTGAATAAACGCACTTAAAGGTCTTACTTGGAAATATGATTCCCGGGAATGAAAAATCAGACCTTAAAACAAATGCACCCTTAAGGAATTATTTTTGCTATTTTAAATTGTATGGTTAAGTAATATGTAACCAAAAAATATATATGGTTAAGCAATAACTTTCTTGAAGGATCAAGTTTAGGATTTAAATATTTAACAATATAAATAATTATTTTTTTGAAGTTATAATTTGTTTACAGCGTGACTAACTAGCTACTTTTAAATTAAGTAATACTAACGGATGATTTGAAATCATTTTTACGAAAGAGTAACGACCATAGATTGAAAAAAATTTAGGGGAAAAAGAAAACACAAGGCAAGTGCGAAAAAAAGAGAGTGGAATATAAGGCTATTAGTACAAAAGTGACAAAATATTTTCTCTGCCATTAATATTTACTCTTTCAAATTTTATCTATTCTACATCAATTAATCTTTTTCAAAAGTAATTTCTATTTCTATTCAATTTACAAAATCAAAAAAATTGAAAGCTTTTGGGTAAGTATAATGTTATCCAAGTATGCTTTATTTTTTTATAGTTTTTTATTATTTACTTCATTATAGTCAATTTAATTAAAATTTTTACAATATACGAGATTTTATTAGACACGAAACAAGAATTTCATTTACGCTTGTTAAAAGAAACTTCAATTTTAACATAATTAACTAAGCTTCGGCAAAATTAGGAAAAACTAAGCTTCGGCAAAATTAGGAAAACGAAAATTGAACTAAACACAAATAGCACTAAAAATAGATACGTGCAATTTGCCTGTCGGAGATAATATAACAAATTTTCTTTGGTATTCGTTTCTGGCATTACTAGTGCAAAGTCCCAAAGAAACAAACAAATTATTCATTATTGTTTTTTCAACAATATTTTGACACATAAATTGCACTGTCAAACCGTGCTTACCAATTTACCAAAAAAAATAGTCATGCTTACCACCCTAACATTATGGTTAGATAGTCAATTCCACCTTAGAAAAATAATGCGCGTTATCTAGAGCAAAACTAAATACTAACAGACCTCAAAATAATCAACGAGCAAAGCCGTTAAAGAGAGAAACCAAATCGAGATCCCGTTTGGCATGTCAACAACCAGCCACATAATTAAAAAAACACGGAGTCTAGAGTGGCAACCTCGTGTTTTTGCCTTGTTTGTGTCTGTCCTATGTTGCTTGTTTAATTTGGTTGTCCTTCTCAAACAGTCTAAACAAAGGAAAGAAATCTTCCAGCTCAATTTGGCGTCTCATTTCCTTCCTGTTCACCAATAAAAAGATAACACGTGTGAGTTCAGTAATTATTGAAAGTTAGTTTTGAAAAAATTGAAGAATTATTTTTAATAATGAGACATTTGTCAAAATATAAGTAACGAGACGGTGAAGGAAATGAAAAATTTAGTACAGAGAATCCAAATCCCTAAACAATAAACAAACAAGACAACCCATATCACTCCATTATATTACCCACAAGAAAAATATATAAACCTCGACATTCTCTATCTCTTCATCACATTTTCCTTCATCTTCTTTTTTTCTGGTCTTCTAAGTCGCAACCTAAAACTCTTCTAGTTTCATTTCCCTATCAATTCAACATGGTTAAATTCAGCAACAGCATGATCGGCATCCTCAACTTTTTCGCGCTACTCCTATCCATCCCCATCGTTATTACTGGCGTATGGATGAGCAAGGCGGCCAACGACGACTGCGTGCGGTGGCTGAACCTCCCCGTCCTCGCCCTCGGCATAGCCCTCCTTGCGGTCTCACTCATCGGCTTCATTGGCTCTTGTTGCCGCGTCACGTGGCTCTTGTGGATCTATCTCCTTGTCATGTTCCTTCTCATCATCGCTGTCTTCGCATTCGCCATCTTTGCCCACTCCGTAACCAATAGAGGTGCGGGTCAATCATCAGGAGGGATCAACCAGTATAGGGTCACCGATTACTCTAAGTGGTTACAGGAGTGGATCAACAACACCGAGAGATGGAACAAGTTTAGAACTTGCATGGAGTATTCGAAAATATGCTCTGTTTACAAACACAAGTTTTTGGGCTTCATTACAGATAATATATACGCTAGGAGGTTATCGACGGTCGCGGTAATTTTCCTTGCAACTATCAAATGCCCCATTCTTGAATGTTGATTTATTGCATTTTTTTTTTATCTTTGTTGTTTTGGATTGTTATCAAAATTTGAGCTTGCATGTTGTGACGGATTTGATTAGCGCTTGTTTTTGTTAATTTTTAAAAGGGCTTATACATGGATGCCTAAAAGTTAATTCACTTTATAACATGATGATGCACCTCCTTCCAATGAATCAATAAATAATCACTGATCCCTAGCTTGTAGCAATCGGGTATGATTACTTTTCTTTTTATGTTTGATTTATTGATTTAATCAATTTCGCTAAATTCTCTTAGCATAAAGGATAATACATATTATGTGAAATCTTTTACAAAAAAAATATAAATATATACTTGTAATTTTGAAAATTTGAGTAAGCTCTTGCGTAAAGTTCATGAATGCAGTGAGGATTTCTAAGTTGGTACCTATTTATTAGCTCTTTCCATAGAAAATCAAATCCAACATATACCTAACTCACTATGAAAAGCATGTTGAGATTCCATCACTTCCTTTCTCATCTGACTTGACAATGATGGTTTCTTGTTGTACAATGCTAGTACATTGTTCTATGTATAGATCATGATTCATATGCTAATTTAAACTTCAAAGGGTATCAAATAATGCTTCACAACTGCACTTTGTTATGACTTCTTAATAAGTAAATTTCTTTCAGTGACATTCAAGTACTAATGTTTGAAGTGTTATGCCGCGCACGGTAAATTGCATTTATTTTATTGTGCTGGCTTACGTGAACATGGAAAGAAAGAAATAATTGATTTCACTTGGAAAATGTGAATTTTTTGGTGGCCTATAAGAACTTATCTTTAAATACTATTATTAGTTTTCTGATGCTTACATCTTCATTTCTTTGTGGTTACAATAGCGCTTCTACGTTTATCTTTTCATTTTGAGTTAATTTATTAGCTAGAACTACAACTAGTTGAACTAATTCTTAAAACTATTGAGGTCGTTTGCTTGCCTTCAAAACAATGGTTCTAGAATGACTTATATATGTCATCATATGTTTCCACCTCTACATTGAAGTTGAAAGTATAATTTCATTTTTGTTATCTAATTATTTTTGGATTTTCTTTGTAGGATGGATGTTGTATGCCATCAAAAGACTGCAATTTCATCAATCAGAGTCCTAATGTTTGGAACAAGCCAACAAATGCAACTTATTCCAATGTTGATTGTGATGTATGGAATAATGATCCGAAGGTTCTGTGCTTTAATTGTCAATCTTGCAAGACAGGAATTCTAGAAAACATAAGGAATGCTTTGAAGGGAATGGCTGTTGTCAACATCGTATGCCTCGTCTTCTTGATTATTGTGTTCTTCATCGGTTGTTGTGCATTCAGGAATAACCGAAGGAACAGTTGGAAGAGATTTTAAGCCCATCACTATTGTTAACATTAAGAAAAGTTAAGGCATTTGTTTTATATTTTATATTCTTTTAGTCTAGGGTTCTATATTTGCTGGATTTTATTTTCTTTTTAGTGTAGTCTATTATTTTCATTCTAAATCGCCTAATTTTTTAATCATACTAATTACCTTGTCTAATTAGTTTGTGCATTTAGATACTAATTTGAGAATTTTTTATATGCTATTAGAATAAAAACAAGAGATTCTATTCCACCAATAATTAAGAGTGCAGTGAAGGTGAAAAAAAAATAATAATGGTACATCAAATTGGAGTATTAGACAATACCACTTCTTTCTTTCTTTGAGAATATATAAATTTTTATACCAAAGTAATGGCTCATCGACAAGTTCTTCATAAACTTTAGATGATAAACTTTCCGGAAGCAATGAGCGTAAAATTTCAACTCTCTCTGCAATAAACTAATTTTTTGTGGAGTTATATTTTTTGTGTTTATATCATTTTTTGTAATTTCAAATAACTTGTAAAAAGAACTTAGTTCGATGAAACATAAACTCACTTAAAATGGTCAAGGATGTTTGCATGCAATTAGTCAAAAAAGAGGGATCACATTGTAGATTTGAAAGTGTTATTGTTGTTTAGAAAATAAAAGAAAATGGAACTATATTTGCGAAGACTAAAAGTGGCTGATTTGGCGAACCCGTGAGCATAGTTACTTACTATAACGTGGCTAATTTGGCGAACCGCTGAGCATAGTTACTTATTATCACTCAAAACATTGGTATGACCTTTCATTGATTTCATAATTCTTGTCTCATATATCTATAACACATCAGCCACATCTTTATACAGAGCTAACATTTTGTGCTACCATGGAATAAAAGTTAATATTTTAAGAACCAAATCAATATCACAAATCTTTTGAAAATTCATAATTCTTTTCATGACTGATTTAAGATTCACTTTTGAGTAATATTATGGGAATAATAAAATTACACAATAAATACACATCATACCTTATCACCATTAGATGTGATGAATGATCTTCATTCATTTTACTCATTCGATCATCATATGTAATAATGATAAGGTGTGTGGTATTCACCCGCCTTAGTTTCATTGCCAAGGGTTGTTTCTTGCTTTGTTTCTTACTTTCTTTCGTGTGTACTTTTGCCTGTTTTCATTAGTTTTTTTTTTTGTCAGACAAAATTTTCATTGATATGCAATCAAAGTCAACACTTACAATAGAGAATACATTGGTCTTCAAGCATCCAAGCTATATCTATGACACAACCAATAAAATCTCACAATTCTTGATTAATCGCATCAGAATGTTGATAATCACATATCAGTTAAATAACTGAACAATGGATGAGCTTGTCCAAGATCTCTAATATTGATCGGATACTACTGGGTCTTGATGTAATTTTCATAACAAGTTGCATATAAAAGGGAAGAAAAACGGCTGGCTTTAAGCTTTCCTTTATGATTAAGGATCCCATAGAAGCATTTTGCAAAGAAGCATCAAATTTACACTATGATAAATCTCAACACATATAGGCACAATAATTAATTATAGTAAAACTTCCCAAAAAGAGAAGTTTTTTTTTTTTTTAGCACCGGCAGAAAGAGAGGCCATGTGAAATACACATTTAGGACCAAAACCTAACTACGTTTTATTATTATCGATCTATCACATGGTACCAGCTTCCCACCATCAATAACAAAAAAATTAAAAAAAAAAGAAGAAAGAAAGACAAATCCTCAAACTTTTCACCGCCAATACAGATTGTCGATCTGTCACATGGACGAAGCACATTCTTCTAAGGTTCCATGATGTGTTAGCAACCACAAAAGTAAGCCATAAGCTACATGTAAGCTCCAATATGCTTCTAAAGCCACGTTTTGGCTTTGTATATGATACCAGAAACTCACTAAAAATAACACACTTAATATTTTTCTCTCACAAACATAACACAACAAATATAATAAATAGAAGAGAAAATTCTTAAATTGATAGCGTGATGAGACGATATGTTAAACACAGTATATACATTGCCTTTTATAGGCTTCAAAAAACAAAAAACCCACACTTGAAGTACTCTTCATGCAGCTAGTCTACTCATTAACGTATAAGAGCATTGGGGGGGGGGGGTTTCAATTATTTAATATTTTGTGCTACCAATTGTGGACTACAAGGATGTGCTATAAGGATGCTTGATTCAAAGCATAACACATTTGCACAGCAGTGATTTTGGCTACTATACATCCAACACATGGCAATGCAACACTAGCTAGGCTTGGTTTAATAATTTTTTTTAACATTGCCTCCCGTAAACCAGGCTTGTAGAATTTATTATTCCAAGCATCTTCTTCAACTTGTAAAACAACTCAAGCTTCAAGGGCTCTGTAAAAATATCTGCAACTTGATCTTCAGTACGGCAATAATCAATCAGTATTTTCTTCTCAGCAACAAATTCTCGAATATTATGGAATAGAATATCAATGTGCTTGGAGCTCCTATGGAACACCGGATTTTTGCAAAGTGCAATTGCTGATTTGTTGTCACAGAATATCATTGTGGGAGAGCCTTACTTCTGGCTTAAAACTTTAAGAATTTTTCCTAGCCATACTGCCTGTGTGGCACAACTTGCGACTGCTATGTATTTAGTTTCTGCTGTAGAAAATGCAACAACAGGTTGTTTCTTTGATGACCATGACACAACACTTGACCCAAGATGGAAAACATACCCTGAAGTACTTTTTCTTGTCTCTATGTCACCTGCCCAATCACTATCTATATATCCAACAAGTTTTACATCATCAATATTTTCATAAAATATTCCATCATTCAGGGTACCTTTGATATATCGAAGAATCCGTTTTGCTGCTTACAGATGACAGGCTCGTGGCTCCTCCATAAATCGGCTGAGTAAACCAACTCCAAAGACTATGTCTGGCCTAGTTGCTATCAAGTATGTCAGGCTTCCAATCAAACTCTTGAAATAAGGAGGATTGACAGTTCTTCCTTTATCTTCTTTCACCAACTTCAATTTTTCTTCAACTGGAATAGCAATTGGCTTTGGATTTTCCATCTGGAATTTTCTCAAAATGTCATTAGCATATTTCATTTGAAAAATAAAAATCTCATCCTCCTTTTAAATCACTTCAATACCAAGAAAATAAGATATCAAGCCTAAATCAGTTATTTCAAAATATTTCTCCATAGCCTTTCTGAATTCTGTAATCATTTTCAAATTATTGCTAGTAAAAATCAAATCATCAACATAAAGACATATAAGAAGAATAGCTTCAGGCTTAACTAATTTAATATACAAAGTATGTTCAAAAGGACATTTCTAAAATCCATTCTCAATGAAATAGTAGTCAATCTTCTTATACCATGCTCTCGGTGCTTACTTCAAATCATACAGAGCTTTTTTCAATCTGTAAATTTTCTCTTCTTCTCTAGAGATCTCATAACCTGTAGGTTGCTCAACATACATTTCTTCTTCCAAAGTGTCATTTAGAAATGCAGATTTAAGATCTATTTGATATATCTTCTACTTATTTTGAGCAAAAAGCAAAACAATCATGTGAATTGTGTCTAATCTAGCAACAGCAGCAAATACTTTAAAGTAATCAATACCTGGCTTTTGTTTGTACCCCTTTGCAACCAATCTGGCTTTAAAACAATCAATTTCACCATTGGGCTTGTACTTAGTCTTGTACACCTACGTGACTCCAATTGGCCTTTTCTCTACAGGTAAATTAGTTAGCTCCTATGTATCATTCTTTTCAATGGCATGAATCTCCTCATCCATGGCTTTTCTCCAATTCTCATCATTAGAAGCTTCTTCATAACTCACTGGCTCACAATTGGTATTTCTGGCTGTTCATCTTCTTCTACATAACTGTAAGGAAGTGTCATGGGCTTTTGTTGAGATTTGGCTAACCAGTCCCATATTCCTTTCTTATCAAACATTACATCTCTGCTGATAATTATCTTCTCTGTCACTGGATTGTAAAGCTTGTATGCTTTTGGGTTGGTGCTGTAACCAATGAAGATGCACTTCTCTCCTTTGTCATCAAGCTTCTTTCTGAGTTGATCTGGTACATGGACATATGCTTTACATCCAAAAACTTTGAGGTGTCGATCGGATTGAGGGCCTCTTTCCACTCCAAGATTCTTCTGGTGTTTTATCACAAACACTCTTTATTGGACACCTGTTCAAAATATACACAGTAGTAGCAACTACTTCTACCCAAAATTCTCTAGGTAATTGTTTAGCCTTCAACATGTATCTCACCATATCCATGATTATCCCGTTCTTTCTTTTTGCTACTCCATTCTACTAGGGAGTGTATTTGGTTGTCAACTGATGTTGAATTCCATGTTACTCAAAGAAATCTACATAGGCAGGATACTCTTATCCTCTATCTGTTCTGAGAATCTTGATTCTGTGGCCACTTTGTTTCTCCATAAATACCTTGAATCATTTAAAGGCATCACAAGCTTCTGATTTTTATTTCAAAAAATACACCTATGTTTTCCTACTAAAATCATCAATAAAGGTGATAAAATACCTGCTGCCACCATGAGTAGCTACTTCAACAGTGCACAAATTTGAGTGCACGATCTGCAATAACTTCTTTTTTCTCCAGGATCTTCCAACAGGAAATGAAACTTTGTGATTTTTTCCTAATTGACAAGTCTCATAGACATAGGAATTTCAACAATTGGCAAATCATAAACAAGTTCTTTTCTTGACAGATAATTCAATCCAGAAAAGTGAAAGTGTCCAAATCGCATATGCCATAGCCAATTATCATAAGGTATAATAGAACTCAAGCAAGAAAATTTTTCATATTGTATTTTCAGTGGAAAAAGCTGATTTGAAGTTATTTTTACCTTTGCAATAAACCTTCCATCTTTATCAAATATCATGCGGTAACCTTGATAAATCTGTATGTTATAGCCTTTCTTTGACAACTGTCCAATACTCAACAGATTATGATAAAGTCCAGGAACATAAAACATATCAGAAATGAAATTGTGAGAGCCATCTTTCAATTTGATTTCTATCTGACCTTTTCCTAAAGTAGGAATATTTGTATTGTTGCCAAATGCAATGGATGGCTGAACTGATTCATCAAGTGGAGAGAATAATTTCTTTTTGCCACATATATGATTGCTATAGCCAGTATCTACTACCATGTATTTTCATCTTCTAAAAAAAATTGCTTGCTAAAAAAAGACTTTGTGGATTAGAAATCTCACCAATTTCTTGGCTTTGGCTTTCAATAATATTGGCTTGATTGTTAAAATTATTTTAACTCATCTTCTTGAATTTACAATCTACAACTTTGTGACCAAATTTGTCACAATGGAAGCAATTAAAATTTGTTCTCTCCTGGTAGTAGTTACCTCTTCCTTTTCCTTGGCTAGCAGGCTCAAAATTGTTTCCACCTCTTCCTTGGTTAGGTGATATGAGACTGTTGCCTCTTCCTTGATAATGGTTACTGCCACGACTTCTTCTTCTAAAACCTCCTCTGCCTTTACCTCTATTATTGTAGCCTCGACTTCTTGCTTCTCCGTCATAGCTTGATTCAACATTATTGTTAAGATTCACTCGGTTTTTTTAAGGCTTCTTTGGTTATTTTTTCTATCTTCTCTATACCTTTATAAGACATCTTCAAAATGTCTTAAGCTTCTTTGATAGTTTTGGCATTAGCAATTTTTCCAAATATGGAATAATCTACTCCTTGATGAATTTGTGATAGCGCCAATTGATCTCTCCTTTGGGAAACTTCATCAGCTCCTTCTTGTAAACTTGGATTAACAAGGCTCCAAATATTATGAGCCCTTAAGTGAGTTGCCATCAAAATTTCCAGTAACTATGACCTAATTTCCCATCTAATTTGGGACTTGACCAAACAATATTGTAATTGTTTGTCATAACGACACTAACTATTTGAAAATACTCTCGTTCCTCACATACTGTTTTAAATAAATTGGTGCTGGATTTAATCAGCTCTGATACCAATCTGATACCAGAAATTGACTAAAAATAACACACTTGATATTTTTCTCTCACAAACATAAACACAACACATAATAAATGGAAGAGGAAATTCTTAAACTGATAACTTGATGAGATGATATGTTAAACACGGTATATACACTACTTTTATAGGCTTCAAAAAACAAAAAACCCACACTTGAAGTACTCTTCATGCAACTAGTCTACTCATTAAAGTATAAGAGCATGAGGTGTTCCAATTATTTAATATTTTGTGCCACCAATTATGGGCTACAAGCATGTGCTGTAAGAATGCTTGATTCAAAGCGTAAAACATTTGGGCAGTAGTGATTTTAGCTACTATGCATCCAACACATGGCAATGCAGCACTAACTAGGCTTGGTTTAATAATTTTTTTAACAGTATGTTTTCTGATATACACATTGTGTTTTGAGTGACAACAAACCAATACCTTAAAAAATCCTTTTGTATGGAGCAATAGTTTACCAAGCATTGTGATTCACAGAAAGCTATAGCGCTCAAGTGAAACAACCTATTCTTTTTGGGTTTTTCCATCTTTAAGCAATTCTTTACATAATAAAGAAGTCCTATTCTATCAAAAAGTTCGTGCATGATCCATCAAAAAGTTCACTTATCCATCAAAAGGATTATTTTCCCACTAGAAAATAGAAACACTCAGAGAGTATAAGCTATCCAAAAGTAATGACGTATCAGAAAGTTGTTCTCTGAAGGCATGTGCTAAGAAGGATCATCTCAAAAGAGCATCTCGACATGAGGAAGCTCTAACAATGAAAATATTTGAGAATATCTTCTAGAAACACATTTTTGAAGAGACAACATAGCACTCTGCTTCAATGTATAGTTGTCCTACAATTTCGATTGTCCTGTAAGAGGTGTTGCATTGTCCCTGTGTACTATGGAGAATAAAGTTTCTCTCTCCTCCTTCTTTTGGATGTAGACTAACTGACATCTTCCAAGGGCCAAACCTTTCTGTTACCATTTACAATCTAAAGAAGTTTACAATAGCCAGATCATGAGAAGAATAGAAGCTTTGGTTTTGACATCATTGCGAAAACATTGACAAAAATCTTACTAATTCTTTTTCATTCTAACCATTTGTAAAAGAAGTTTATCTATCCCATAACTACTTCCTAGAAAACCTTCTTTGCATTGTAATAATGTTATCCTCTTCAAAGAGTTAGCTAAGGAGTTACTTGACTTTGTGTTTAAGGGAGATCATACACTTTTGAGTGTATCCAAAACACTTACCATTATCTTATATCCCTAGTGGTCTGTGAGGTAGCTTGGAGAGACTATTTAAAAGAATACTCATGAGGCAGCTTGTAGAAACCATTTTAAAAAAAATGCTCATTCGTAAGCTTAGAGAAGCTTGTACAAAACTACTTCATAGTGGAAAAATATCAACTTGAGGTTGGGAGTAGGCAAGTAGCTAGCAAAACCAGGATAAATCTCTATGTTTATCACTCTTTCCCTTATTTTTTAAGTTTTTGAACATTTATTTGTCATATTCTAGGTGTTTAGTTTGCTATTTATTCTTTCATTATGCTAAAGTTACTTGCTATAGAAAGTTAACTTTTGTTTCTAACCATATGCTTCGGCTTCCTAAGTCTCAGACTCGAGAAATCTTATTTCAAAATTTCAGGGTTGAAAAGATTTTTAAGGTCACAATTCAACCTTCTTTTTCATGACATCTTGCTCTTTGACTATCTTTCTCACAATTTAAAATTTGCTTCTATACTAGTGGGATGTCAAACAAATCATCATATTATAGGAAAGTGAAAAACAATAAAGAAAAAGGAAGAATAAAAATATAAAATACAACACAAGAAGAGGTCTCTAAAATAATCATCATGAAAGTGATATGAGTTCTTGCATGAGGCTAGTTTCCCTTAAAAAGCATACAGGTTAAAGGATGTGTGAGAGATAAGGAAAAACAGTTGCAATAGGAGAATAAGAGGATTGCAGCAAATGATTTATGAATGGCGACTAATTGCTTTTACTAGAGGTTTTGACTTGTAGTTGACTCATTTTAGGGTTTAGGTCTTTGTTTTTCATTTAATCTTAGTTGGGCTCCAATAGGTGCTCACACAATACTAGACTTACATGGTTTTACATTTTACATGGTACATATTTAATTTTAAAACAAGTTTTTTCTTATGAATATTTTCTATTTTGATAAGGTATGCTACCATTAATACAGAAAATAAGGAGATTAGCCACATTTATTAATCAATGATTTCTAAAAGAGTGGGGAACCAAATTTGAGTGAATTGATTTGCCACAATATCATGTCACTATCTCTAAGGCTATGTTTAAGAGTTTTGTAGATAATAGAAGAGAGTAGATAATAAAATGGAAAAGAAAGGTTGGAAGTACAATGGAAGAGGCTATGTCATACCTTTCTTTGGATGTTATACTCATTCCCTCCTTGATATCCCAATTGGGAGGGTTAAAAAATAAGAGCTTTTAGTGGAAAGTGAGGGATACATTGTCCTTCACAAGACATTCTATTCCTTCCTATAAAATTGCTTCCTTAGCTTTTTGCTAGAGCGCCCTCATACACAACCCACTACACAACATTAATTATGTTTGCTAGCATGTTGATCACGTCACGTCATGTTGGGTCTCGATTGCTCTTGCTGAAGAGAACAAGTAAAAAGAGCTAATAGTTGATTTTGTCTTTAGACTTTTTTGAAGGCATCAATTCTCTTGTCATTTTCTAAGAACGAAAACATACCCTTTGCAATTGAAAGTGTCATCGGTTTAATCGTTGATTTTTGTTTTCATCAATTAACACATCAAATGCCATACCTGATAATTAAGAACAAAGAAGTTAGCAACTTGAGGGCAATTGTTGGGGCTTAGTTTTATCAGCAGCAAACCTTGATTTCATTTATGTAATATTATTGGTTGCACCAAATGAAACAGGATGTTGATAGTAGTACAGAAGCATGTTGTGGATTGTATTGAACTTTATTTCTTTATTCGTTAATTAAAAAGCCAAGTGAAAAAAAATACTCTATATTTATCAACTGGTGTTCCCTAGCCAAAGGTATTCTTTTTTATTTATCTTATTAAATTACCAGCAGAATATTCACTAGTAGCATTGGTGCACCACATATCGAGTGATGTTCTGAAAGTAAGTGGCATGCTAATTTAGGTGCAAAAATATGCCCATGTTAACGGAAAATTTACTAGCAGATATTGGCAAGCCAATATTGGTGCCAAAAGGCTTTAACGTTATCGACAAATAGTCCACTATTAATATATTTACCAAAAAATGTGCATCCAATTTTTTTCTCTAATCCATCAATTAGACCATGGAAAAAATCCACTGCTAACTTACATGTTCCTAGTGGTAAATTGGCATCACTCTATAAATAGTCGACCACATCAAAGTTTGAAAAACTTGGCATGCATAACCTCTACGACCTTTATGGAAAGGCTATGACTAGTTTTATGATTTTTTCTTTAAGCTTCTCTTCCTCTCCATACATTTGACAATTAATTTAATAGATAAATAAGATAAGGCATGCGAAACAAGGAGAGTTATGAAATAATTGATATTTATTTAGTAAAATAATAAGAAACTCTCCCACTTAGCCAAAAAGTTCTCTTTGTTTGGGTATACTTAATATGAACCCTTTCATTGCTTCCACATAATGTCATCTCAAGGTTGGAAATTCCAAAAGAAAATTACATAGACTCTAATAGGATTTCCACCAAAAATTCTATTTTGATTATTGTAACCCAAATCTTGTATTTATCTTTTAAAAAATATAAAAATATTATTTTATTTGTCAATTTCATGAGATTTGCTTCCTTTGCTTTTAAAAGCCTATCAAATTTCATAGGATTTGAACAGAATTGATTTAATTTCAAAACTTAAACACAATTCAAATTAATTTAGTTCCTATTTTAATAATTCCAAATACAATCTATTGTATTTTAAACATAAGAGTTGATTTTTAACAATAATTCAATTCATATTTTATTTAATCATTACAAACATAAGAATTTACTTGTAAATAAATTCAATTCAAATCATTTCCTAATTTTAATCATTCCAAACACTATCTTATGTTAGCTCCAGAGCCCTTTCGAGAAGCATTAACAAGTTTGACTGACAACAAAGCCAATTTAAAGAAAATACTTTGAAGAACGACTAATGGTTGTCTTGAGTTTCTTATAAGACTGAAATATGATTCTATCGTTTAGCAAGAGCAAGACTTATTCAAACGAGGATAAAATTCATGCTATATGTGCAAACATGTTTATTTCATGTTAAGATATATGAACTGAAAAGTAAGTGAAATTATATCTTTATTCAAGCATAAAATAGCTAACGATTTGAAAAAGATATCGACGATGCAAGAAACCAAGTTTCAAGACTTTAGAAAGTGGTACTGGACATCAAAAAGTATGTTTATAATGAAGTTATTAAGCAATCTCTGAAGACCAGATGTTACACTATCTTCTATCAATACAATCACAAATCTTTCATCATCATGAAGCTTGAATTGAAGATCAGAAGATTAAAGAATCATCAAGGATTTGATACCGCATGTCAGAAAGCTCACTTCACTATGGAGTGCTAAACATTACTGGAAAATAAGGAAAATTTGAATTTCAAATTTGAAAAAGTCAAAACCCAATGTTAGAACTGGCATGTCATTTCTGTTGCCAATGGGATCAATTCACCCCAGCTTTTAGAAGAAGGAGTTTAAAAACCACGTTCAGAAAAGTAAGAGTAGTTTCTGAAGGGATATTAGAAACCTCAATGCTACAACGGCCTCTATAACAGATCTGACAAACTATTAGCCTACTCTTCTAGACCGCTTTTCCAAGACACGAATGGATGATCAACACGTGTCACTTGAAGATCTAATCTAAGGAAACAGTCATAAAAAAGACCATATTTAAAGAAACTCCGTGTTAAAGGAAAAAACTCTGTAAAAACCTCTCCTCATCTCCAGTAAGGTTCATATCATCAATGTAATAAGATTCCTTCTTGTAAAAATCTTCTTTCTACGTTCTTGAATTGATTTATGTTCTTCTTAGGAAGAAATGATAGAAAAAAGTTATTCAAGTTTTCCCAGGATTTTTTCACGTATATGTTAGGAAAACTTGAGTGTAGGTTAGTTTGAGTGGTAACCCAAACAGAAAACCTTTATACCCTTGATCCAGTAGTGATCGTTGTGAGATAGCTTGGAGAGGCTAATGTAAAACTATTTGCAACATGATTGTGAGGTGTTCTTACTGGTCACAGTTTAGCTTGGAGAGACTAGTTAAAGACTACTTCAATGGGACAATAGCAGGTGGTTTACTTGACACGGGTTCAGCTTGAAGAGACTGGTGAATAACTATTTGGTTCAGTTTAGAGATGCTGGTGAATAACTACTTAGGTTTGTGACAATAGGGGTTGTCTACTGGTCATAAGTGTTAGCTTAGACAAGCTAGTACAAAACTACTCGGTTCAGATTGGACAGGCTAGTGAATAACTACTAAGGTTTGTGACAGTAAGGGTTGTCTATTGGTCACATGTGTTAGCTTGGAGAGGCTAGTACAAGACTACTCGATTAAGCTTGGAGAGGCTGGTGAATAACTACTCAGGTTTGTGACAGTAAGGGTTGTCTACTGGTCACAGGTGTTAGCTTGGAGAGGCTAGTACAAGACTACTCAATTCAACTTGGAGAGGCTGGCGATGAATCATTACTTAATTTGTGGCAGCAGGGATTTATTTTGCTAGTCACAAATGAGAGTTTGGGAAGGCTAATGTAAAGACTATCCAGTTTTTCTTTCTCGGGTTAAGAAAGATGTTTAGTGGAATCTTAACATGTATTGAGTACTGAATGCAAGTAGTTTTGGCCAAACCAGTATAAAATATTGGTGTCACATCTTCTTTTCCTTGACCTCCTTTACGTTTCTCTGTTACGCGTTATTCTTTAACATATGCTAATATAATGCTTTTGCCTTTCTGTTATTTATCTCATACTTCAAAAATCTACTTTCTGAAACTACTAACTGAGTTTTCACTACACTATAAGTTTCATAGTTGATAGCATTTGTATTAAATGTTTCGGATAAGTAAAATGAAGTAAAACACGATTCAACCTCCCTTCTTGTGATATTTTTACCTACACCTTAGAGATTGTCGATCTACCCTTGGTTCAAGCACAATCTTCGAAGGTTGCATAACATGCTAGGAACTGCAAGAGTAAGACACAAGTTTTATCTCTCGCAATTCAAACATAGCTTCCACCAATAAAGAATTATGGGTGGGACATCAAATGAATCACCATATTATAGGAAGGTGAGAAAATAGGAAATGAAGAAAATATTAAAAAAAATAGAAGGGGTCACCAAAACCACCATAGAGGTGATGAGTTCCTACATAGACTGGTTTCCCATAAAAAAACACACACACACACACAGGGGAAAGGCTATGTGGAAAGTGAGACTGAAAAAGAAGAAGTTGCATAATAATATGAGGTTTTATCTAAGGTACACCACATTAAGTGTGGTGTAACATTAAGAGTTCAACCACATTTATGAAGTGTGGCTGAATTCATTCACTAAACTTTTGAATGCATGTAGGCATACTTTATAAATATGGTTAAATACCTAGTGTGTGATACACAGTGCTTCATCTGGTGTACCATAGCCTTCACCATAATATGATGAGAGTGGCAAAGGATTGAAGAATGGAGAATGCTTGCTTTTACTCTATGTTTTGAATTGTAGTTGTCTCAATTTAGGGCCTAGGCCTCAATTTTTCATTGAAACTTAGTTGGGCTACTTTGATAGCTTTTGTCTACACTTCAATTCAACTAGGCAAGTAGTGGCTAGAGCCATCAAAGTGAGTAAATTAGAATGACCACGGGTTGCACATTAGACATTTGAAAACAAGTTGGCTCACTTTCATGGCAAGCCAAAAAAATTGCTCACCCAGCTCAACCTATCCATGTTGATGAGTTAAATGGGTTTGCTTACCAAATAATTAAGGAGATAAAAGAAATCTAAAAAATTTAAAAGTAATTGCATAAGACTTGTGCCCATTCATGTACCATAACTCAAAAGATTAAGGTTAGGTCAATTTAAGCAAAGCTAAGCTTTTATTTTTCTTTTAAAAGAGTTTGTTATTTAGGTTTGTTTGCATGAATTGGGATAGAGAAGTGATTGGGATACAACAAAACTTGACCACAATATTACCCGTATAAAGAAATAGGAAAATGACAAAAATACCGTGTGAAGAGCAATGTGAGATTAAATTAAAAACTATTACCTTATACAGGTAATTTTTATGATGGACCTCTTATTTTTAAATCCATCATGAACCTTTTATTATTAATCGTTGAATCAAACCATCCAATAAAAATAATAATTATCCAATAACTAATAATAAGGAATTTATAATGGACCTATAAATTTGAAATCTATCTTATAATTTGCCCCTCTATATATGTTATAATATTGTCATCAAATTTTGTTATACTGAATCATTTCTCATTGGGATATGCCCCACCCTCAGAAAGAGAGAGAACTTGAAAAGGATTTATTTTGATTCAACCAATTTTTTTAAAAGCAAGCAAGGATTAATTATGGAAGTGGTCATCATCGGGCCTTGAAAGATATGGCGCATGGTTGAAATTCGAAACATATTCCTTTCCCTTTTCTGATCCTTTATTCTTTTCTTTATGTATACATCACAGAGTGGAGAAGTCACCGCTGAAGATATTAACAAGACACAACGTGCAACTCTTTCAAGATGAATCCTGCTAGCTGAGCGTAACATATAAAACCACATTTATTATACAAACGAATACACCAATAACAACATTGTCACTTCCAAGACCAAAAGAATAGGAGGGATTGATAGAAAGATAAGAAAGAAGGGTTAAAATAAAAAAAAAAATACAATCAGAGGTTTAGTGCATATTACAGAAACTTACCAACAAAAACAAGAGTTCGTACTCACACTGCCTGTGGCTCTAATATGACATGAAAAAAAAAAAAAAAACAATCAGAGCCCCAGTCATTTTCCTATACAAATCTGTTACATGTGAATTCTAATGCACGTTTAGGACCATAATAACAAAATGCCTTCAATCAATCAAAGTATGTATCATATGAAAAACAGAACATAGCAAACCCAAATCCGAGACTCGGAACCATTATTTCCCTTCGTGATATATATCAGGCTCTAATAGCTGAACTAAAAAACCATAATTAGAGCCAAATTTAATTTCTCCAGTAGTTTTTACAAGCCGTAACCTCTCACAGGCAATGCGCCATTGCCTTTCTCTTTCAAGGAGTTGAGCTTCTCCAGCTTCCACTCCCCTCTCAGCCGAGCAATAAAAGTGGTAGCTTTTACATTCACATCGGGGCTGGGACAGAAAACGGAACCACCCACCTCACCGTTACGGTCTGTAACGGCGTTAGGAACGGTGTTGACGGTTGCGGTGGTTTCTAACTCCTCGACGGTTGATGTGGATGATGACACGCCAATGTCGTCACGCTCCGGCGAGCTCTGATTGCTACGTATCTTAACGAAATCGCCGCGAACCACGAACTTCATCGCCGGCATCTTGAAAGGCGGCGGCGGCGGCGGAACCGGAATCAGGGGCGACTGGTTGCCGGCGTTTACTGCCTCGTCGTTATAGCCGCTCGCTCTGTTCGGTAATGGCGGCCTCCCGGCTTTTCTATGAGGGAGAGGTTCCGGAGGATCTGTGGCCGGTGGCGGTGGCGGTGGTGTCGGGATTGCACTCTTCCACTTTGACCATCTCCTCGAAGAAGTCAACGGCGGAGGAGGCGGCGGCGGTGGCGGCGCCGATACTGAGTGGATTTTCTTGCTCTTGCCAAGTCCCTTTCGGAACAAATTGTGGAACACCGAAGGTGGCGGCGGAGGAGGAGGTGGCGGTGGCGCCAGCGCTGGCGACGGTGGCGGTATGGTGCTACAATTCGTTAACTCATCGATAAAGTTATCGTAATGGTGATGAATGTGATCGCTCTTTGTCCTTGGCTTCTTCTTTTTCTTTCTCTGATTTGAGAGTACGGAAGCCCAAACCGTTGCTATGTCCCTCTTCACGCTACTCTTCCTTCTTTCGCTCCTCCCGTGCTTGTGCTCCGATCGCGTCTTCGCCGGCGCCGGCGGTGGCGGCGTCGGAGGAGCTAGCGGCGGAGACCGGATCCTCGTGAACTCGCGATCGTCGTCAAGCTCAGTAATCTCACTAACACTGTCCCCTTTTTGATACGTCCCTCTTGGTTTCCGACGAGATTCAGCCGGCGGAGGAGGAGGTGGAGGTGGTGGCGGCGGAGTAGGAGGCGCCGGTGTCTTAGGCGGCGGTTCCGGTGGAGGAGAAGCAGAGCGAGTCTCGAAGGTATCCACCGGAATTTCCTTAACCTGAGCATCTCCTTCTTCAGCTACCGGCGACCGCGTGCGGAGGTCCACGGTGGCACTAACTTGATCCCTCGCCGGCGAGCGAAACTGCTTGTCGATCTCGAAGTCGTCAAAGAAACGAAACCTGAACCGGTCATCGCCGGTTTCCCAGTTCCTTAGATCTGGGTAGGAGCTGCTGTTCCTCCTCAACCGGGTAACGCCGGTTGCCGGTGACTGCACCCGGATCGGAGGGGGATCATAACCCTTCCTCTCGTCAGAGAACCCGAACCATTGCTGCGAAACATAACCACCGCCTCCTTCTCCCTCCTCTTCGTCCGAACGCATTTTACGAAACGCTGCGTTTCGATCCGGAACGGCGTCGTCTTGCTGTTGCGACTCGTCGTCGCTTCGTCTGGCGAAAACGCCGCACAAGATGGCGAAAACGACGAGGAGGATGTTGAGGGAGTCCCAGCTCTTCTTGTCGACGGAGGATGGGCGGAGGGCGTGGGTGGTGGCGGAGAGGAGCGGAGGCACGGCGAAGAAGAGGAGCGTGAGGACGACGATTGGCAAGAGAATGATGAGCACAGGAGGGCTCATGAAGGGTGAGGAGTGCCGCGTGCGGCGGTACGGCATGGTGGTTAGTGGTGGGGCTTGTGGCCCTTCCGAAGGGGTGGTGCCACTGCTGGTGCTTGTGGTGGAGTGGTGGTTGGGTGTCCCTCTGCGTTGTGCTATTTCCTTTTCTCTATTTGGATATTTGATTTGATTGGTACAGGGTCGTAACGTAAGGCTGTGCGGAAGTGGAATAAGAAATTTATAATGGGCATGGCAAGGCCATGTTCTTTTATACGACAGGTAATAATATATAGGAGTAATACTAGTTTAAATTTCAAAATGTAGGTGTTTATTAGTATATTTATTTTATAATTATTAAATATGATGAATATTAAGGATAAGTGAAAATTATTATTATATTTAATGATTATAAAAAAAGTATCTGAATAAACATTCATTTTTTAAGTGTTAAAAAATTATTATTCAATAATCATAAAATAAATGTATGAATAAATATCCACTTTTTAAATGTTACTTATTCTACTTGGAGCAGGGTTTCGGCCCCCTTATTGTACCAAAAAAAGATAATAATAGTAGTATACTTGGAGTGACAATCCCACATGCAGTTTCTGTTAAACTCAATTCCAATGTTTTGATAAAATTAGCTAAAATTATTGCTTTTATGATAAATTAGCTAGAATTCTTTTTATGATAAAGTTAGTTAGAATTATTCATGCCCAATATGTATTGCATGACACTTATTTGTGAGCTGGGTATAATATTCAAAGATTTATTTAGAAGTATTTATTTATATACACTATTATTTAATTATTTTGAAATCATTTATAAGATTTTTTAAATAATGAATAGTTGAGTCAAGTATTGTCATTGAATTATATGATGCTATTGGTAAGATTTTTAAGGCAAATTGATTGTTGAACCAAGTATTTTGAGTCTTTAACTGCTATGAAAATACATGATTCGGTATTTGTGTAATAATTTTTATAACCAACAGTAATATAGATTAAATCCTTATATTTATCCTTTGTATTATTATTTGTGTTGTATTGTAGTTTTACACAATGATTGCTAGTCGTGCTAGTTCATGAGGCCTAGGTAGAAACATATGATTTTGGATTTTTTTTTCGAGTAGAAAATAATGTAATTTGACATGGTATGCAATGATTTGTCAGAATAATCAACGTTTAAATAAAAAGCCGGATAATGAATTGGCGAGGTTTATGGTTCATAATTCAATTAATTTAACTTCCAAACATTATTGCATGATGTAATAGTTTTTTTTCTTAATAAAAAGTCATTTCATCAAAAACATTTTCTTACAGATTGACAGTAATTAAACTGAGGAAATCTGATCATTTTGTTCTGAATTAAATCAATAGGACAATTATCTTAAAAATGCAAATGGTGCATATATGTAGTAATATTATAGTTGTTTCACTGTAAATTAAAATCCTGATGAAGAAGCTTTTTGGCCAAAAAGGTGTACTTAAAAAATCTAGATAATGTCAATTATTTTTCTCAATTAACAGGCGTATGAAATAAATGAGAGAAAGTAGCAGAAAATTAAAAAGAGGTGTAGAAAAAGGATAATTTTATAAAGTAAATAAATCAAAATTATTTGTACATGGAGGTTTTTTCAAGTATTTCTTTAATTCATGTATTATTAAAACTAGACGTTTGTTTGAGAAGGGAGTAATAGTTGTTGCTCTTAGAGAAGCCAGATTCGTTATTCTTCAGTTTAAATTAAGCTTTAGACAAATAGATGTGCTACTTTAATGGCAAATTTCAGAATTGAAACTCCTTTTATGCAAATATCCTTCTCTGGGAATTAATCATACCATCTTGCGTAGGTTAATATGTGTTTAATGGAAGTTGTTACTTGTTGCACAACCTCTAGTTAAGATATCGGTCATCTACGAAAAGAATTTTTTAACTGGCGAGGCACAAGAGAAATTTTCAAATATTAGTACTATCATGTTCCTTGCTTAAATGTTACTGTCTCGATTTCAACTGCAGACTTATATTGTTCGTAAAAAAGACCTCTCTCTCTTCGTCGTTGTTGTTTTTTTTTTTTTTTTGGGGTGTTGAGCAGAACTTTAAATTATGTTAATATATAAGATTCAAAACCCAAACTTAAATAGTGTGAAGATTAAATTATCAATGACATTCACATTGTTTGACACTGGCCCCAACCTTTCAAGTGATCCCTTTCTCTATGCTGAATTGAACTTTTCAAATCGCATCTTTCCGTTTTTGGTGATAATTTTCGTGTTTCATCTCAAATTATGTTTTTGCGCATTATAATGACCTGCGCTTATCCAACATTTATCCAGGTATCGCTGAGTGACGGCAGGGGTATATACATTCGTCTACATATATTATATATAATAAACATAATTATAATTATAATTTGTGTTAGGTATAACGTCATGGCTTATTAGTAGTGATTTGTCCATTTTTTTCTGTTTTTGTCTTGCAGTGGATCCATGAACAAATTTTTGTCTAATATTCTGTTTGCCAATCAGTTCAAGCGACAGTTTTGTATGTATCTTTTTATATATGAAAAGGGGGCCTAAAGCCCAGAGGCCCGGACAGCTTTATGATGAACACAGTAAATTTCACTCCTCACAAGGTTAATGATACATGTATCTTTTACTTCATAAATCAGGATTTATTTTATTAGAATTCAGCTTACTTTTTCCTTTATTAGAAAAAAGTTGGCAATTCCGTGAAATTTATTTGATAAAATATTACGACCACGAATGTACACCAATTGCCACCTACAGTGATGGATATTATAATCTCTATTCGCGCCACTGAATAGTCTCAATCATGAATCATGATTCATGTGTGTGGTATCATAAGGAATAGTAACTTCAACCAATCAACAAATTAAACTGCGTATATACGATGACAAAACAGAAACCCTTTGCTTGTTACGACCTCAATCTAATTTTAATGTTGACAATTGTAGGATTGTTCAAATAATTTGCGTTGTCTCTTGTCATCTTATCAAATCTGTGCATATGGGGAAAAAAAAAAGGAGAAGGAGAATAAATATTTAGATAGGGTCACAGACATAAGAAAAGAAAATCAAAATCTATCTTGGAAAATCTCTTGGTTTGTCCTCAAGTAACAAGCTATGCTGATAAGCTAGGCTAATCCAAGTGCTTGCTCTCGTGTACATTTGCTTGTTTTATGTATTATGTATTTTATCAGCTAGAAGGCTAGGAACATTGGGGTCACGTGTCATTCGACAAACAAGTACTAGAAACTCGTATTCGTACAAGTTCTGCTTACCCTGAATCATTGGAGCGTGGCTGCAATGATGGAAACTCACATCCTTCCCAACAAACCAACACTAAACCTTGCTTTACGGGGGCGCACTTCGTCAAAAGATGGAAACCCAAACGAAATCTTTTTCCTTTTTTTTTTTTCAATTTTTTACTATTTGACTATTTGTTGCAAAAAAGAGTGTTACTGATATCTACCACGGACAAGCCGCTTCAACTTCCATCATTTGTTTTCTATTTATTCTATCCCTGTTTAGATCTTAAACTGTGATTAAAGTAAATACAGAACTTTGATCTGTTTTCCAATCGCGTGCTGCCCTAAGAGAATTAACACACTTTTCACTCCCTTTTCATGTGGTTCAAACTCTTGAGATGACCAAGACTGGAAAGGAGATGAAACAAAGTTAAACAGGTCGTAAATTCCAGCTTCATTAGCATGCAATTATGCTTTGTAAAAGTTTAAATCAAGGATCCGTATGATTTGAAGGTAAAGAACGAAGTGAACATTTTTATCAATAAACTTTGTGCATAAATTGGTATTAATTTCATTTTAGTTTCTCCCATTATACTTGTGAGTCATTTTAATTCGTGGCTTTTAAAATGAGTCAAATTAGTTCACGACATTACAAAATGTGAGTCGTATTAGTCCTTCAACCCACTCCTATTTAATATTCAATTAATTAAATAATGATAGGTAACTTTAAGTGGTACATTGACATACCATATGTTATCTGAAGTAGATAAAATTTAAAAAGACTTATTTTAATGTATAAAATTATTCAAAATGAATCATTTAAACATTCATTCTAAGTCATAAAATAACTCATTTTATGCAATTTTAGATAGGAAAATAAGTTATTTTAAATTTTATTATATTTCATATGGCATATGATATGATAAAGTATTACTTAATATTATGCATCATCATTTAATTAATAAATATTAAGTAAAAGTGGAATAAGGAACTAATTTGACTCACATTTTGTAATATGAGGACTAATTTGATTCATTTTAGTGAGGGACTAAAATGATCCACAAATAAAAAATTAAGGACTAAAATAAGCATTCACTCATGAAATTTTTCATCGTAATTTTATCCTCAAATCAAATATATCCTAAGAGAAAGATTTTGTCCTAATTTGAGATTATATCTTTAGACTTATTGAACATTTATAGAGATACTTAAAAATTAGTCATTAATATAACAAGAATTTGATTTTTCTAAAGTTAAGAGGTTAATGAAGTATAAAAGTAAGGGTTATCATTTAATACAATACACATATGATGGATGAAGGGTGAGGACTTTTTAAAGTAAAAATATCACTTTAGAAAGTAAAGTAAGAGGATTTTATCTTTAGATTCATAAATTTAGAAATGGAGTTCTTTTTTCACTCTATTAGTCAAAGAATGAAATTTCTCACTTTACTCTTTAGAGGATCCAAATCTATAGGTAAAAATTATTGTTCTAACAATAATTTTCTTCACTTTTACACTTTATTAATTTTTTTTAAAGAGCCAAATCCATATAAGAAAGTTGAAATTGAAAATCAGGTGGTAGCAACATAAGAGTAGGCCTACCAAGATAAGCACTTTCATTTAAATTTAACAAGGACTGAATTAATTAAGGCCTTGTGCGCTTGTCAAATACTAGCTCGCAAATGGTTGCCAGCGCCAAATAAATAGCGCTTCTCTCGCCAACCTAGAAGCCTGAAGCATAAGGCTCTCATCGACTCCATTGTTTACTTGCTGGGGCCCTGGGGGCGCAATTGCTATTTATGCTATTCCTATATAGATAAATAAATAAATGATACTATATCTGCTACTGGGGACCATGGCCTCACCAGGAAAATGATATTTCAATTCTTACATGGATATAGACACTTATAATAATACGAGAAGAGTGATAAAAAAAAAATAAATTAAAAAAAATAAATAATAAAATATATATTTTATAAATAGTATATTCGGATACCTGAGAAAGTTATCGTTAAAATAGTTTTATTGCTCTCATTATATCATATGCAACCACGGTAGACGACATCATCAATTCATCCTCAAAATATCGAGTAGTGTTTGCATAAGTGGAGTACGTGGATGATACCCCGCCAAAGACGAGTGGAATATTATATCTCTATCTTGTGCTTCTAAGAAAGCTCTCTGGTGGGGTCACCACTTTTTAGGTGGAATATTTTAGATATAGATTCTCCAAATGGTGGATTTCATTTTAAAAAATAAAATGAAGAGTTTTGCAGAGTAAGTAATGAAAGTGATAAAGGGACAGATGGGGAAGGGAAAGCATAGGTACACCTACGGGCAAAGAACCCACACAGGGACCCCTCAAGTAGCTGCCTGCGAGTCCAAGGCTCCAACAGCTAGCTCCCATTGCACATCCTGTTCCCCCTCATATGGTATAGTATTGCCCTCGCTTGCCCTTTTGCATTATTCATATACTCTATCTCTCTCCTCAGATAATTAATCGTTTTAGATATTAATTTTATTTAAGAAAATAATTGAATATACAAAAGATTTAAAGTAATTTATTAAATTATTTTTATTTATTTTTAATACTTTGACTTTTTCTCTTCTATTTCATTATCTGTCTCTCTACTCTTTCAATAATATTTAATAGAGCTGTTATTTTTTTAAAAAAATTAATACTATTTAAATTTTTAAAATTAACACAGCTATTTCTAGACAAATAAAATGGACCATTATTTAAGTACAGGGGAATAGTTGCTTCAGAAAATTGATTAGTTTTGGAATTATAATATTTAGGAGTGTATTAGTTACCGACAAGAATTTCATCCATCATATATGCATACGTTTAGTAATGAATCAATAATCCATCATTTTTAGTTGAATTATAAGAAACTATTGTGGTCTTTGGGGTAGACAAAGAATATGGATTTTTGAACTTTACTACACAATCCCTCCGTCCTTGAACTCAAAGAATATGCTCAGTTTTAAATGCATTATAAAATTAAGAAAATAATTAAAAAAATATTAAAGTTAAGAAAATTAAAAATAATTTATTGAATTTTTTTATTTTTTTAATAATTTAATTTTTTCTCTTCTCCTTCATTATATTTCTTTCCTCATCCAATAGTATTTAATAAAAATATTATTAAAAATAAATACTATTTAAATTTTTTAAATAAATAATTGTTTAAAAATACAAGGAGAACATGACATCTCTTGGACGGATTCCACGATAAAAGAACTGACTTTTATTTTCACCAAAGGCAAGGAAGTAATACCCTTATTTAAGTACCGCGATATTGTTCACAGTCAAAGTCCAATCATATCAAAAAATTTCAAGATTTAGGATCTACCGTTCAATTTATAAATTTATTTTTATTGGAAATTTTAACAAGTGCCTAGGGTATCAGTTAGATAAATCTAAAAAAATATGGCAGGGAAAAAATAATTAAACTCCGGCTTTATCCGGGTGAGTCTCATGCTCCCCCTTTTTCACAATATTCTTAATAATTTATTTAGTTTGTGCTATTTTTCATGGTTAATTCAGTTAGATTTGGATGATTATTGGCAAGTATGAGTTATGGTTTTGATTTAAATATTGTATATGAATTAACGGTTCCATGTTTGTAATTATTTGATACATATGCCATTTTGAAGATCACGTGCCCAATTCGCTAATATTAATAAGGTTAAATTTATTTATTTTCCTTGAAAAAAAATGAGTTTTGATTTTGGTCTAAATATTATTTTCAAAATTACTTGATTTAATCATTGCCATAATGTATCTATGCTAAATGCCGAGCCGGGTAACAAACCATCACGCTATATATCCAATTATATATGAAAGTTAGTAGTCATATGTTATAAATTATGATCCTATGTCTTAAAATCTTCATCCAATAACATAATCTATTATACTCAATCTATTAGCACATTTGACCGGACCCAATAATTCATTTTACATAATAGGATTTTAACATATATGGTTAGGAAAACATGGCTTTTTATTAGTCAGCTTAGCATTTGATGGAAACAATAAAATTGGAGGGATTAAAATAACATAGTTTTATAAATATTTGAACCAAAACCAAATGGTTTTAGGGATCAAATACAAAACTCACTTGTTTTTCACAGGCCAAAAAACATATTTAAACCTTATTAAGTACTACTCTATTTAAAGCAACTATGGCTTCTACCATGGCATTTGTATTTTGCAATAACTTTTTTTTTTCTTTATATATTGGAATAGGCAATGAATGAGGTTTGAACATAGTAAATTATTGACTAAATACCTAAATTAGTTCATCAAATTTTGAAAATTTCAAATTGGTCCCTCACATTTCAAAAAAGAGCACAAATTGATCCTTCGTACAGTTCTATGCAGCGTACAGAGGGACCAATTTGTATAACAACCCAGACTGGCTTATGGAAATTAATTCATATAATCAAGCCACCTTCAATCAGATAAATCCCATACTTATACAGCCTTGGTGATTCTTCTCATTCCTACAGATAATTTGGCTCATTCATGCACTCCATTCTCTTAAAACTGCAGAGCCGCTCTTTATTCAGGTCTTCAGACCTGCGATCACTCCCACCCTTGTCATCGGGCTGCTATACGCCCACCAACTTCCGTTTGGTTCATCCTCAAACCATACCGTACTGGGAGAGATGTTGCTTTGATGCCATTTGTAACAGCCCAAACTGCCTCATGGATTGATGACCGTCCATGCAAACCAACACGGGATCTTTTCAACGTGCTTTGTTATCACTCACATGCTTTCTGAGAAAACTTCCCAAGAGGTCACCCATCCCAAAATTACTTCAAGTTAAGCATGCTTAACCATGGAGTTCTTTAGTGATGAGCTACTGAAAAGAAGATGCATCTTATTGGTATAGGTAGTGCAAATTAATTTATATAAGTTATCATCAACTGTATAGTCCCATACCTATATAGTCTTAGGATCCCTCTCATTCTAGTGTGTAATTAGTTCATTCATGTACCCCTCCGGTTAGAAGCTTGCCAGAAGCCACTTCTTGTTTGTGGCTTCTTATACCGGCGATCGTTATTTCTAGTGTTTAATTTTTATACATTGACAATGTAAAATTTTTTTACACTGTCATTTAATCAAATCATTCTATTTACATGATTTTTTAAGTTGTGAGTTCGAAACTTTATTCCCTCTACTAATATGACAATATATGGATGGAGTCACTACATAGAAATTGAATTCTCATTTCTATTAATATATCAATTTAATTTGTATACTTTTTAATTCACAGATTTAGATTGTACCAAAAGAATATGAGAAATATTTTTTCAACATCAATTGCCTCGTACTCAGTGTAGACACCCAATTTATCATTGTTAAGTTTTGTGGGACCTTCATTTTGACATCATCCACCTCTTTCCTCCGCCCTTAGATTTAGATATACACACAAAGACATCTATTTTCGGGATAATCTATATATCTGGTCTGTAATTGCTACCCTTGACCCCGCACGCATAAACGTATGTTCTTATCCAACAAAATATCATCATAGCAAAATCAGTAGCCTAACAACATGGAAATCTCTTGGTGGAAGAAACAAAAATCATCAGTATAAATTTTGAGATTCGCAATCACTTACTGTGTGATTTGTTTTGTATATAACTTCACTCCAACACCAATACCCATACTTCTTTTTTCTTCATATTTTGAAATTCTTATATACATGTTCAATTGTTTCTGATACTACATCTAAACTGCTGCTCAATTTTCACAGCAGTACTGGAATTAGAATCAGAGGGACCGAAACAGAAGAGTAGCTGCTACGATCAGCAATGCAACAGTGCATACCAATGCCTGCAAGATTATCACGATGGCATTTAGAAAAAGCAGCAGCAAAGTGCACTAAACTAATACATAATATCTGCACTACACTAATCCATATTTTGTAGAAGTTCAGAAAATGCATGTTTGAACTTTGAACTATGGAGGCTTGACATATGAATGGGAGCTTCAACAGGTTTATCTTAGATTTTAGATCCAAACTAAGCCAGCTAGCCACACCCAACTTCACTTGTTAACACAAAAAAGAAAAAAACAATTGATGATAAACCTTATTCTAGTTCGGATTTGACCCTTCTAAAATGAGAAAGTTGGTAAATCTTTCTAGTCCATAATGGTTAGATGTTGCAAAGGCTTGCATGAGTGGATGAACCTTAAACTAGTTCATAATGTTTAGATTTTGCAAAGGCTTGCATGAGTGCATGCGAGCATGTGCAAACACAAATAGACAATAAGAGGGAATCTAGAGAGGGATGGGAAAGAGATTACAGCAATTGCAGATGCTCCTAGGCCTGCCCGTTCCCTAGGATCCTTCTGATAGTAGTTACCAAAATAGAGAATCGTCGCATAGTACCACAGAAGTGGACATAGAAATCCAAAAAGAAATCTGTAATTAATAAACAAAGCCATGAGATGAGATATTCACCAAGAGAGCCATAAGGAATCAGAGAATATAGTTGATAAATTACTTACGAGAACCATCCAATTCCGCATCCATAACATGGAAGGGGTTTGTCGTAAAGTCCTGTTTGGAAGTCCTCGGGGTCTCTTATCAGGGTATATTTTCCCTTTTCTTCATCTGCAGCATCTGTTGCTTGGGCTGCCACAGAAATTGTCAGCATTTCAGGGAACTTAATTTAACAATTCTAGTGATGCATATAATGAGATACATTTGTGTAGGTGTGCTGTTTAGGCAAACAAAAAAGGACTCGCACTGTAATCAGTTGTCTATAGTAAGTCATTCTTGTACATTATCAATGAATTTGTTACCTAACCCTCCATGGGATCTTATTCTTCAAAGAGGAGTAGCTGACTGACCAAAGCTACTAGTATATGTTGTAGTCCATAGTAAAGTTAGCTCATTGAATTATAGTAAGAGGAAAACCAGGTCCCAAGATCCAACTCAGACAACAATGGGTAAGATTATAATGGGATTTGCCTAGTTATGTAGAACATAAGCACAAAGAGGCCACTGAAAACCAATGTATAGTAATGATTGTTACCTAATTGTACAAGGAGAAACGTGTTCTTTTTAATGGCAGGGTCGTAAGCCAAAATAGAGCACAATTCCATCAGAAAATAACTGCTTACTTTGTTAGATGTTGAACATTTACATGTAATAAAGTTTAGTCTTGAGCACAATATATTCACCTCATCCCCTCAGGAAAAAAATAAAATAGAAAATATGGTCTAAATTTTTTGAAGCCATGGGCATAATAGTCCTTGTTTTCCACTACAAATAAAACTGCGCGAGCAAACAATAGATGAATATTTATCAAACTATTCCTTATTCCAGGTATATTGACATATCTTCAATTTTCATAGTAATTCATTACCCTTAAAAGTTGAATAACTTCGAGCTGATGGTCTTAGAAGATCAATATGCTTATCAGAGACTGATGCTGCCAATTCCACGCCATTTCTCAAATCAACTGTCTCTTCCATAGCAGCATCTGTGACATCAAAGGAAATAACATTCATGGTAAGTAAGTGTGTTGAGTTGCATTGTTTCTTCTTAGTTCCAGATGCCCCTATACATGTCAAGAATGCAGTTATGTTCCACTCATCAGAAACTGATGAGTAGAGGCAACAAATCTTGTTTCCACGAAAAACCATGCTTTCCATGCTAATTTAATTTATGTTGGAGCAAGTATATATATTACAGCAAAATACAGAATGAATTATCATCTTTCCCTTCAAATTTATTAGCCAAAGGATTAACGTCAACAATTGGGCATGAAGGACACATGGTGTCATAAAACTATTTCATGCTTTTAGCTGTTTATTTTTAACCTGTCAATATAATAGTAACAATTTTAATCAACTTGCAGCAATAGAAAATTATAACATAATTTCTTAAATTATCCAAATGAGGACAAACTTCATGTATGGCAAATTATGACCAGAAATAGTTCAAATCTCAAATTTCTCATACAAATCACTTCAGTGCCAATATATTTGAAAATTAGAATAAATTCTCATGGTGCCGAGAGGGGCATATATGAGGATGATCAATACTGAATCTGAAAAATCAATACAAGGCACCAAATTCTGCATATTGAATAAGCTGTTTTCTTGATTTAACCTGCTAAGCTTTTTGCAATTGAATTTAGAGGAATTAGATGCTTAATAATATTAATATTTAATAAGAAAACGTTTTGAGTACCTTTATCCATAGAATTCGGAGCTAGTCTGCAGATTCAAGCCTTCAGCTCTTCAAATAACACTCAAAATCCCTGTTTCACAGAACCCAATACGATCTTAGACAAAATCTTGATTTATGAGACCAGCATGTTTCCCCTTAGAAACAAACAAAAGAGCAGAATACATAAAATTTCCAAGATATGGAAGTACATGCAAATTACAATATCCAGTTGTTCTGAAGAATTAAGAAATTCTGCTTATCCTCCAGACCATATCAGGATTGCTATATGTTACAAAGAACCCTCGTTTATGGATTCCCTGCAGAGGCAGGAGCCTTTGAATTCTAAGAATTGATATTTATGAGACCAAAAACGTTTGAATGGACATAACATTTACTCATCCAAAACCCCAATCATGACAATTAAGAAACTGATCTCGCATTGTGTTGCAATAGGAAGCCAAACCAGAACCAAAGGTGGAAAACATCTGCATAAAGATAGCAATCATAAACCATCTCTCCCTAAAACTAAAGTTAATAGGCAGAGACATATAAATGATTTTACAGATAACATGACTCTCACACTAATGCCTCTTTTCTTGTGCTTGAAGCATGAACATTTTATCAGAATGAGAGATAATAGGGATTGAGCCCCTAACCACTTGGTCAAAAAGGTTTTGATACCATATCATGAACTTCTCTCTCAAAGACTTAAGCTGATGGGTAGGCCACATCAATGATTTTATATCTAACAACAGATCTCCCAATTCAGAATTTCAGCTCACTTAAAACCCATTGATGCTCTATTACATGACAAAACATGTAGAAAAATAACATAACAGAAAGAATTATAGAAATCAATGGTCAGAAGAACTAAAATTTCTTAATCCTGGGCAACCTTAAAGAAATAAAAGCTCTGAAAGATGGCAAAGAGAAGGGCTTTTATGCTGCATGAAGAATTCCCAGAAGAAAAATGAAAACACCCATTAAAGAAAGGCAAATATAGAACTGAACAAACGTCAGAAAACAGAGCAAATAAAAGGAAAACTCGCCTTGTAAGAGCGACAAGAAGTTCCACTGATCAGAAGGAAGAAAGTAACAAAAAATAACTTAGAAAAGACAAGGGCTTTGCATTGGATTATAGGTTTTCAACATGATAAGCAATGGCTGCTAACCTTCAACATTATGCAAGTCGAAGCTGAATAGAATTGACTATGTTCTTGTCTTCTTTTTGGTGTCTTCAAATAATATATGGATACCCAATCAATCAAAAAAATAAAATAATATATGGATTTGAATAATAAATAAAAAGAAAAAATTCTGTCTTCGAATTTTTCTTTTTTATTTTTTGGTGATATAAATTATCTTTATTACAAAAAATAATAATTATAAATTACAAACTCTCTGCAAAGTGAGAGCACAGTTATCTACATTCACCCTCTCTATGCCTCACCGCATAAGAATCTTGTGCACTAGACCGTCATTTTTAAAATACAATAATCATACATTATGCAATTCCTTTATTAAAGAAGGCATTTTTGTTATTTACGCAGCCTCCTCCTATCTTTGGCTGTTGCCTCTTTTTTTCCTACGTTGTCATTTTTTATGGTAAAGTTCCTTCATTGTCTTTGTCCAAATTCTTCAAGTTAACCTTTTATGTGCGAAAATGACAATCATTGAAACTAAATTGTCTTTTGGTAGTTGTAAAATCATTTTGCCCTTGATTATTTTTCTATGAATAATTCAATATTGTACAAATAACAGTATAATAATTACTTAAAAATTAACAATCGCCAATTCAAAATTTTCTTTTGAATTAAACTCAGGATATGCCACCTAATATTTAGTATGCAATGCCAATGCATATTAAACAAAATAACAAAATTTCTTTTGCTTCAGTCATCTAAAATTGTCCGTTGATGCCGTCGTCTACGGTTGAATTGTGTTAGAGGGTATCACTCATTAATTTATTTTTTTTCGACAACGTAATCTAGTTTCGATAATAGTGTATTATTCATTCATTGATTAAAATCTGAAATGAGTAAAATACACATATCCCACACGAGGTATTAACAAATAACGCTTTACTCTATTTTTTTCATTTTTATGATACACTCTACTCTTATTTTAGAAAATTTACACTTCACCCATTTTTCTAAGACGTGTTTCACATTTTTGCATTACTAGACATGATAGGATGAATGGATATTATGCATTAAGTTGTTATTTCACTTATTTGTTGCTTAGTGCATGTAACATATGGTATAAATTTATTGAAGATTTATATAAAGATTCAAAAATAGTTGTTAAGTGTATTGTATTCAAATGAAAATGTTAAATAACGAAAAATTTACTTAAGTTTTATATCATTAATGTGTCATAATTGCTCATTTTTAGATGAATAAATTATATTAATTTATTTTATTTTATAATTATCATGATTTATATAAAAAATTCTGTAAATTTTTTTCTAAATACGTAGCATTATTCTTGAAAAAATAGTATGATGGTAGGTTGGGAAGTTGTGGGTTATTTTCACACCATTAATTCATTGATAAAATACACGATAGCTATGACCAGGAACAATCGGAACCCATTTGCTTATGGTTTAATTTTGGCGCACTGACAGTGTAAAAGAATTTTATATTATCAGCCAATCACATCTCTTCTTTTTTTGACTTTTTAAGTAGTAAGGGTTAAAATTAATCATATTTACTGATGTGTCATTATATAATTGGACAAATGTGTAAAATTTCTTTACACTATCAGTATATTCCAATTAAATTCTTTATTTATTGCTACCAAGAATTAGTTTGATTACTACTACATGCATTTTATATATTCACGTTCACATCTTATCTTATTGAAGATATTACGACATAAATCATTTAATCTGGGGGTAAAGCAGGGGCTCCACAACGAACATAATTAGTAAATCACTCAAAATGAATAAAATAGCAGGATAACTGAACACGTCTCTAAGTAAGTTGGCTTCACTTTAATATTTATAAACGTAATCTACCTAAATATAATAACCAAATGGAATGTTTCTATCTCAATTATATTCTTGCAGACAAACAAAAAACATAGGGAAAAATAAAGCCTTCACTCCACCATTTATTGCGTGCCGTTTAATCTGAATTAGAAGGGATTATTCTTTATACTTCTTTCTGTGTACGAAGGGAAAAGAGTTAATGTTCATTTTAGCCTCATATTTTATATTTATGAATTATTTTGATCTCTAATTTTTAAAATAGATCAAATTAGTCTTTGATATTGTAAAATATGAGTCATGTTGGTCTCACAACCCACTCTTATTTAATATTCTATCAATTAAATGATGATAAACAACCTTAAGTAATACCTTAACATACCATGTGTTATCTGAAGTAGAATAAAGTTTAAAATAACTTATTTTGGTATCTAAAATTATATGAAATGATTTATTTAAATATTTATTTTAAGTCATAGAATAACTCATTTTGTATAATTTTAAATATTAAAATAAGTTATTTTAAACTTTATTCTATTTCCAATGACACATGGTATGATAATGTATCATTATATTTAACACTATACATCAATGTTAAATAAAAGTGGAATAAATGGCTAATTTGATTCAAATTTTATAATGCCGATGACTAATTTCACTCATTTTAAAAGTTAAGCACTAAAATGACTCATGAGTGAAAAATCAAGAAATAAAATGAGTATATATTAACTCAAGGGAAAATAAAGCCTTCACTCCACCATTTTGTCTATGATGTACTGGATAAAATATAGTGTATCACACACCAAACGTTTAACTATATTTATTAAGTATAGCTAAATTCTTTTATTATACTTTTAAGTTGTAAATGTATTTAGTCACAATATATAAATGAAGCTTAACAGCTAGTGTTCAGGTGTAACATAGATTTCACCCCAAATAATACCTTCTATACCCAAAAAAAAAATCTCCATAAGTCGTAACAGATTCAAGGTTACATTACTCCCGTGATATAGCACATTGGCTTTCTTGCCTTTGTCACTCTGAGACATAATTTGGTGTGTTTTTATTTTCTTTGTGGTTGGGAAATTTATTCTTAAATCACGTGAAATTTCTAAATTAGTAATTTAATCCCAATCGTATAATATGATTCCAATAATTAAAATGTTAACTCAGAGAGAGAGAGAGGATAGTTACATTAAAATAGTTTAATTTTGATACACTGATAATATAAAACAGTTTTATACTGTCATCCAATCAAAACGTTTAGTTTAGATGACTTTTCAGGCAGTGGATATAAAAATCAACTATCATCACTTATGTGGTATTATATGATTAGATGACTATGTAAAATAGTTTTACATTATCAGTACATGATAATTAAATTCAATTAAAATTATACACATACTTATAAAAAAAATAATAATTTAATTTCTAAGGTTACGAAACATAATTCACATCAGTAATCTTTGAAACAATTCTAAACATATTTACACGTAATTAACTGACATATGCATAGTTTTCATTCTAATTAGCGTTACACTTATCTCCTCTTTTATATTTACTTAATACTATAATTTTCGTACCTATGCAAATATGAGGAAAGTGGTGATTGGCAGAGTTTTATTGAGGTATACGAAGGCTGCTCCACTCTCTGAAATTTTTTCTTGTCAAATTATGTACACCATCTTAATTTGTTTCACATATAAGAGAAAGGCCGTATCTTGTCTTGTTACTCAAATTATCTCTCCACAAGCCACACTCACTTTTTTATCGGCAAATCATTGATTATGTCTAGTTCAACCATTTTTTCACATTTAGTCTCTTTACATACGCATTTTTAGTTTTGATTTGTCAAGCGTCCATTCAGAAAAGATATTTTAAGGATTCTAAAAGTATGCAAGAGTTTGAGTTTTAAAATCCACTAAGCATTGTCCTGAATGTTTTTCAACTTGTCACCTCCTTCCCCAGTTATTTTCGCAAATTAAAGTTCCAATGATGTGTAAATTTTTTTGTTGTCTTTCTATTGTTTCTTTTTCTAGTATATTTTCCCCCATTGGCTTAATCCATGAGGGTGGAGGATTGGTTGGTCCCCACACTTACGGACTAACGTTAGTCCGCCTATTTTTCATTATTAGGTGCAATGTTAATAGTTCAAATTCAATTAAAATATTATTAAACAAGCTTTTTTAATGTAATATAACATCATTTAATTTATGACTTTACCCTTTATAATTATCAACTATTTCCTCCACCTCCTCATTTTAGGGTCTTGTCCGACTGCCGCCATCCAATCATCAGCATTGACGGCATGGCAGGGCCAAGTTCGAGGAGGAGAAGACTTGATGGCATCTTATGGTTGAACTACTGCTCACTCATAAACGGTTGGAGTTAAGTGTTAGAAGTGAAATCTCATATTGATTGAGAATAAATTAAGTGAGTTGTATACATAATATGGAAGGAGCCATGACTTATTGTCTTAAAGTTTTGGATCAAGATGTGACGTTCGGTCCGATGATATGGTACATTCACTTAACCCATTAGTTATATCTTCTGTTGTTGGGCTCTCCCACTGCGACATAAACACACTCCATATTTATGAGTTTTAAGTTTCTATTGTCCAAGGAAACTTGCTCCTGCTTCCACCTCCTTGGAGATAAGGCGATTCCATCAAATTTGGATTAGCTTTTAATTGCAAGAGGTTTTAATTAAAGGAATTCACTTTGGGGGCATTGATATATGTTCTTGTTGAGCTGGTCATAGTTTCTTAAGTCTTAACACATAATAGCCTCTCAACATTTAGGGAGGAGTTTGACCAAAAAGAAAAAAATAATCCAGGGAGGACCACAAATCATGAAAAGTTGAAGCTCGAAGTTTATGATCCATTATCTGCCACTTTGATTTCCTCTTTGAGTTTATTCCTAACCCTTACTCTTTTGGGTCTAGGACCCTTACTCTTTTGGGTCTAGGATCTTCTTCTTCTTTTTTTTAAAAAAAAAGAAGACGACCTTTCTACTACATTCCATGAACACATTGGCTTTGTGTTTTGTTTTGTTTAATGGGATGGGTGGTGAAAGATGGATGTAGCTATAAATTTAGGAAGGGTCATGTTAAGGTGGTCCAACATATGTTTTGGACCATCACATAGTTCATTATTTATTACCATTATATTTTGATTTAACGATTTAGATTTTGAACTATGATAATTATATAAAATTTATAATCATTGTATGACAATAATAAAATAAATTAATTACTTTACATTCACAAAATGAAAAAATAATTTACATATTGTGTTTACATTGATAATACGCTTACATATGTGATTATGAGGTGATTTACTTAAATATGATTTAATTTACTCTGCCTGTGGTGGATTCAGTTGCAGAAGAAGAAGACAACGCCATCGACAATTTGTTCCATACCATTGCATCGCTGTAGGCTGCATCAGGAATACCTGCCACATGGAGGTCACCTATGGTGGATTCACCATGTCAGGAATCTCTGACGGAAGCTCTGCCACTTCAAACCTCTTGTGGTGGACTTTGCTATGCCGTGCTGAATGGATGAAACGTGACGCGGGAGAGAGCTGACACGAGAGAGGGAGAGGGAGCTGGCTAGAAGACTTGCTCCTTATCGAGACACGCTCATGGACTCTTCTATTCAGTTGCATGCGTTTGAACAACTACTCGAGTGAAGTGAATAGGCAGACGGAAGTGATTTAATGAGCGAAAGACTATTATTGAGAGGGAGTTGAGTAGGTAAGAGCTGCAAAAGGTGAAAGAGGATGGGGTAACGACACATAAAGTAAAGAGAAGAGAAGTAAAGGGGAAAAAAAAAGACAGGGATTGTTAAAAAAAATGATTGAGAGATATTTGATTGAGAAAAAAATAATGAAAACTGATAATACAGTGGATTCATATGGTTACATTGTTGTTGAAGTTCTACAACAAAATGTAATACATTTTTGTTTTGATATTGAAATGTATATTTTGTATATTTTCTGTATGTTTGGTTGGGACGTAACTATTTAGTAAATTTGTGTGATTAAATCAAAACAAAAAATAGTGCTAAATTTGTTGTATTTTAATATATTAGTTGATTTTTTTTCCCTTTGCAAAATTGAATTAATTAAAATATTAGTTATATATATTGTTAGTGAATTTACTAATTTATTTTTTTCGAGTTAGTCTATTTTGTTAGAGGATATATTAATTTAATTTTTTGCAAAATTCATTTACTTGAAGTTGATTAATTTAATTTTTAATTTAAAAGACAGCAAGACGTATGCGATCTCAACATTTGAAATTGCCTTCAATGAGAAATGAGATACGAGGCTATATGCAACATGCCGATCTGCTTTGCTTTGTGGAAGTCAGTGACATAGTGATAAACCAAAAGCTAATCTCAACACTGGTTGAGAGGTGGAGGCTCAAGACTCATACTTTCTACTTTCCATGCGGGGAGTCCTCTGTCACACTAAAAGATGTTGCTATTCTGTTAAGGCTCCTAATAAATAGTCGACCTGTCATTGTATCTACTGTTACTAACTATGAAGCACTCATTGATTTGTGCCAATATCTGCTAGGTGTTCCTCCCAAGCCACTGGATTTTAGTGGAGGTACAATAAATTTGATTTGGTTGAACAATAGTATTGGAAACCTAAAGTCAATTCTGATTTAGCAATACAATAATAGAGTGGCCGTGGTTTCATATTGGCCTTGTCGGGCTAATGTATCCTGCCCGACAAGAGCACTACTGAAATGCATGTAAAGTAATTGCATTTGCTCAAAGATTTGGAGAAAGTTAGATCACATAGTTAGGGCTCAGCATGCCTTGCTGTTCTTTTTCAGGGGCTGTCATGCTACTCGCATTGAAACTAGAGAAATCAATGGGTACATTATTCTATTGTAAGCATAGGCATGGCAGGGGATGCCCATTTTGGTTCCCATATCTTCCTTGCCATTTTCGCTTTTTCCCCTTAGCCGAAGGTTGCAACTTTTTACTTGAATTTTTATATTGATGTTGTTAAAATAATAATTAATATCTAATTAAGATAATGTCTCATAGATGGAACTAACCACATTACCCATGTGAATTAATTTAAAGGACGATTACACTATAAGGTTTCTAATAGATAGCTTGGAACATCAGGTAAATATTTGAAATATTATACAATTTTTTTGTGGTCACCATAGCAATCATTATTTGCATATATGATGTTTTTTTGTTAATGCAGTTTATATGGAAACCATATCTAGATCCTGTGATTGATGTTTTTATTTTAGACGATGTGTGTAACACTCTCCTAAGTATAATACCATCTTTAAGCTATAATATCAGACTCAAGAGTTGTTACTTATAAGTTAGCAGAATTTGCTTAAGTATCTATAGCACATTAGAGCGAGTTGATCGATAACTATGTCATATATATATATATATATATATATATATATATATATATATATATATATACTTAAATATATAAAAAGAAAATAGAGTGGTTAGAGAATATACGTTCAAATACATGAAAAAGCTCTTATACTAGCCTCAATATACATCTGTCTTCTTAAAAATTTACCAACATAAGTATATCCAAATGAAAACTAATAATAGTCTTTGACCATCATGCTATTACAAAACATGCACTTCCATGAATGTAGCTTCATCTTACTCTTGAGTAATCTGAAGATGACATAGAAACACACAAACAGATAGGTGAGAATTATGAAATTCTCAGTAGGATATCCCCAAATACACAGATATAAATGTCATCGACATCGTTCCAGCCACTTCGGTTTCTTTAGAAAAATGTGATCATGCATTACATAACAAAGATTAATTTTTGAAGTTCAAAATTATCCTTACGAAGTGGGTTTCTTTTAACATTCAATCACTTAATACACATATATCACAATGCTCAAGGTCATAGTAAATCATCCTGAACAAATAATTCAATGTGATATGAGTATGTATTTGCAAAATGCAGTGATATTTAATGAAATTATCTTTATATGTCCTTGATATGTCGAACATCTTCCCCACTACATGTGCTCTTGATACATCAAAGGGGATCTCTGGTTTACTTTTGACCGTAGAACTCAACTCCATGGATTTTTTTCTTTTCATTAACATAGGGAAGACTTAGTTTATTCCAATTGGTATCAGTAGATAACACCACACATGGGTAATAGACTGCTTATCAGGAATTAGCTCATTTCTATACGTGATCATCAGACTTCATTTTTACTTCTTTCGAATCTCACATAGATCTATTCTTAGTCGGTACGTCTATCAACTCATAATATCTCTAGGGAAGTTCCTTTTTTTGTCTCCCCCTTCATTCAATATAAGTTCTGTTTCTATTTTACGCATATGCCAGAACATGTACAATTGAAGTTTATATATTATCTTTTGTCACATATATGCATCATCTACTTTTCTTTTTTCCAAATGCATGCATTTGTCACATATAGGCATTCATTCACAAGTAATTCTCATTCATGCCTCATAAACTAATTTTTACTTCTTCTAGCATGCATTTATATATCACAAGTCATATGCCCAAATATTCACAATAAGGTATCCATGTAATACTAGAAGTCTAGAACCAAATGCCATTATATCATCAATTAGAGGAATTTATACATTTTTTGCACATTAGAAAGATTTCACATCCCAATAATGCAATTTGTTCACATACCAAACTGTATCAAATAGAGCTACAAAAATTGTCCATGACACTTTAATGTGTTCCTAAGGTCCTGTAAAAATTTCAGGGTAAAACAAGCTCTTTCAATATTTTAACAAAATTATACAAATTCGGTGGTCAATATCCATAAATTTCAGGGCTGACAGCCAGAATCCCTAATTTTACTACTGTAGCAAATAGTTAAATAAATTATGTAAAAATTTATGGTTGAACCTCAAGGTGTCTTAAACACCCTGTAAAATTTTCAAAGAAAAATTCGATCATTTGGTATAGTAATAAAATTAAACAAATTCAGAGGTTCAAAATTGGTTGTTCAAGCAATAACGCTAACAGTCTCGATTTTTTATTTTTCAAAAATAGTAAAAGCTTCAAATCATCCAAAGAAAATTAGTGGAAATGCCTTCATATGTTAGATTCACTATATAAAAATTTCAAACTACAAAAGATATTTACTAATACTTAATAAAAATCATAAAACACTCACTGCCAGTGAAATACTTGAGATTCCAGCAGCCTAGTTTGAAACTTATTTTGAGAAAAATGGTTTTCTAACAACATTAAGTTCCACCTATTTAAACACATGAATATCTATGTATAACCATATAACAAAACTAAAGACATCAAGTTCAATCATTGAATAACTTGCAAAAACAAAATTGAAAATGAAAGAGATACAAAAACCTTTCTTGTGAAGCTTTAGGGATTCTAGCCCACAAGGATCTTCCAAAAATGGTTATCTTCACTCTTTGCTCTTCCAATCAACTCTAAACCCTTCCTTTAATAGTGAGGTATGATATCTCAAGGTGGAGAATAGAGATGATTCAAAATTCTAATCGATTGGTTTTGTAGATTATGGAGAGTAGGACAAATTTAGCGATGGAATCTTAGTGTTTTAGTGAATTTGAGCTTGGGTTTGGGGATTTGAAAGCAAGGGAGAGGGTTTTGAGAGTAAGAATAATGGAGGGGTTGTCTTAGGAGGTTGCTGGCCGAAAATAATGATAATGGAGTGATAAGGTTGGTGTGTTATGTTTGTCTTAAGTTTGGTGATAGTATTTATATAGTTTCAAGCTTTTTTTCCTTTCTTTTGGAAAAGAAATGATATGAATGGCTAGGATTGATTTGTTGGTTGAAGAATGAACTTGCCTTTCCATTTGGAACAAGATAAGTGGCTCACTTAAACTTAATGAACAAGTAACTTTTTTAGTATTAAAATTGTACATCGAAATTTCACCGATCAGATGGGATGTTAGTTACCAAGTTTTAATCAATGTCATCCACTTGGCAAAATATGGTTGACAGAGGTTACTTGGCCACCAAGTAACGTTTACGGTGTCAAAAATCGCACATCCAAACTTTACCAAGTGGGTAAAACATTGTACCCAGAAAGCCTAGCTAAAATATCTTTACGTGGCCCCCAAGCCTAATACTCTATTTCGGTCCTCGGGTCTGGTTCCCCTAGCCTCATTTCTGATTTGAATTTTTTTTCAACTCATCTATTGGACAATCCTCATCATTGCTAAGACTATTAGATTTTTAAAATTCTTATTAATAAAGTTCAATTTAATTTTTGAATAAATTTTAAGGAGTTGCAATATGCAGGTCGAGCAGTAGTTGTTCTCAGCTATTACTTCACTTTAATGTTTTGAGGTAATGGAGTTGCACCTAACCGACTAAGTTATATGACAATTGGGGTTGAACCAAGAAGTTCCTCTTGACCAACTAACCTAATCTGCAAGGATTTCATAATATAGACTTAAGGGGAGTACCATTTACCAACTGGGAAAAGCAACATCAACAATGGGTAGTAATGTGGTACTAACGTGCAAATCGTGTATTATCTGGAACTCCCACTGTTGATTATTAGCCTTTCAATTTGTAGTAGTCTTGATACTTATCTAACATTCGAGCTACACGGTTGTCCTTTGAGGAAACATATCATCTACCTGCCCACGAAGAAGATGAACCACCCCTAGATGAAGCATCCTCTATTGGGATAATCTATTTTGGCATGGGTTGTACCCTTGAGTTCATTGGATTTTGTTGTTGTTTCGATGTGTTTCATATCAAAATAATTTCTTGATTCACCATTTTATTTTGATTCATTTTGGTTTTGAGGGATTGGTTTGATGACAGGTTGTTGGACTGGAGGTGCAAAGCAGTTTGATTGAAGTGGTTCATTGAGATGGCTAGATAAAAGAGGTGTTATGGGATTGATTTTGTTGAAAGTTATGGGCCTGTTTGAATCTTTGGGGAGAGGATGAAGAAGACTAAGGAGTGATGGTATGATTTTCATATTTATGGATTCTTAAAGATAGTTTTTATCATCTGTTTCTTCTTCCATATTATAACATTTGTATTTTTTATGACTGTGGATAGTATTATTCTTTTTTAAATCATTTTTCTTTGTCCTTTCTTGTATTTTTTACTTAATAGCAATGGTTGTATGACTCTAGACTTGCGAGTTTGGAGGTAGTTAATAGTGATAATATAGCAGTATGACAAAGTTGGGCGTGATGGTGGTTGAGGATTGGATCGAGGTTGATTAGTAAGTTAGTATTGCTTTGTAAAATATAGAAGTAAATCATGGTGATATTCTTTAATCCCATGGATAATTTAGAGAATATGAGTTTGAAACCTAAATAAATAATGTGCAATTTAACTATTCATGAAGTTTGCCACTTTTGTATAACTAAATATAAATATATGGATGAAACAAGTTAATCCCACATAATTTTATTTAATCTTATCTTGCTTGATTTGGATTCTAATTGAGAATAATGTAGAGAAAAGGAGAATTAATCATGGACAATTATCAGCAATTGTCAATATGATTATTAATTGAAATAATTGCTGTTGACATGAGATTTATGATTAAGGAAATAGAAAAAATAACTATCATGCATTTGGAAATGCTAATCATACATGACAAAGTGTGTTGCTAATTTTAATGTCCCCTAATATTGCAATTTTGCTTGAGTCTATCTAGAAAATAGGTTTTAAATGTAAAACTTGGAGGATTATCTTAAATGGATGATCTCTATAATGACATGTGGTCATTCATTAAGCAATCTAGTTTGTCATTGAAAGTTGATGAACCCATGCTTTATTACAGCATATATAGTGTGTAGATGTTGGGTTTTTTAATATCTTCTCTATCTACAAAAGTTTGTGTCTTTTTTTCCAGCATATATAGTGTGTATATGTTAGGGTCTTAGTAGGTTTGAACTCGTCTTGGTCGTATTAGAGCAAACTGAGAAAGTGGAATGCCTGGTGCGGAGCCTGCTAGGACTTGTCTAGAGGCTTGACCTGAAAAGGTGGAGTGCCCGGTTGGAATGTCAACTCGAAGCCCATGTTGATCAGAAGTTGGTCAAGAATGACATGGTATTGATTGGGATTACAACTCAAGATTTATGAAGGTTGAGGTGCTAGTTGAAGGTGGACTTAGGGCTTAGTAATTTATTCAGATTCATGGCCAACTCATGCACTTTGGATCCATTTTCTGAGTTTATTTAGGGACAATGAAGCATCAGTTGACATATTGACCTTTGGATCAAGTAAGACTTGGCCAGAAATAGTGGAGCACCCAGTTGGTGTTTCGATTTGGGGTTTCGGATGGTGTTTAGCTAATAAGCTTTTAGTGCCCTAATTATGGTGATCATCGGGTTATGGCACATTGTGTTGATCCGTCTTTTACACGAGATCCAATTACGAGGGAATTGGTGTCGTAGGGAGTGTTATACTTCAACTTGGTGATATGAGAGCGCATCGGAGTCATGATGTGAATCTGACTTGGCTGCATGGAAAGGAATCGAAGTCATAGCAAAAGCTCGACTTGGTTACATGAGAGCAAACTAAAGTCATTATGAGTGCTTCATCTGTCTGCTTTACTTTTTCCAAGTTATGATCAACTAGTGATATTGTGATCCATTAGTGATGTTGTAAATTGAGTCCATTTGAGTTGAGTAATTGAATATTGAGTTTGCTACTGAGTGTTTGTTGTTGATGAGGTTTAACTTATGCTCCCGGTCTATGGGGATGAAGCTCAGAGTAGATCCGAGATCCACCTGGACTTTCATTATTGCTCTGGAATATGCTTGGCATGGATCTGAGGACACTATGGAATTTGCTCTAGGACGTGCTCGGCACAGATTTGAGGACATTCCAGCTTTGCACTTTGATTAGTGCTCTAGAAGTGCTCAACGTGGACCTGAGGATGTTTCGGCTTTGTACTCTGATTAATTCTGTGGAATGTGGTCAGCGTGAATTCGAGGACATTCCAATTTTGTACTATGATTGGTGCTCTAGGACATGCTTAGCATGGATCTAAGGACATTCCAACTTTGCACCTTGATTTGTGCTCTGGAATTTGCTAGGCGTGAATTAGAGGACATTTTGACTTTTCTCCTTAATTTTGTTAAGGAGGTCCCATGTGCCATCGAAATGTTTGGTTCACAATGCACTGGGAGCATGATTTCTAGCTATAGTAGTGAGTATTGGAAAGGGCCTGCTCTCTGGCATAAATGTCTGGCACATGAAAAGTATTGAATCCTGAGATAAAAGGATGTGTCCTGCATATATGCGATGTAAGAAAATATGTTCTACATATGAATAAAAAAAAACTTCATATTATAAATAAGATGATTATAAGAACAATAAAGACATATCTTCAGAGATGGTAACATGGCTTGGTCAGGAAGCGACAATGGCGTAGTGCTTGGTTGGGTTGTCGACTTAGGACTCGAGTCGAAACTCTATCAGGAATAGTGGAGCACCTAGTCGAATTGCCAACGTAGGGTTTAATGTCTTGTGATTAAGGGTAGAAAGTACATCAATATAATAATTTGCTCATAATGATAAATTAGAGAGTTATATACAATGCCTTTATGAAGAACTAATAAGGTTTACAAAAACCTTCCCTTTGATCTGTGACCTTCTTCTTAGGGGTATGACAGTAATATGTTGAGAGTATGACCATGATGATAGTAATATGTCAATATGTATAATATCCAGAGCCGGATAAAAATCCTTATAGCAAAACATGTTGATTATAAGGTAGAGGTATGCTCGACGTCCAAGAGATCTACAAATTTCTTCAAATCTGAGATAAGGGTATACTCGGTATGTAAATTAAAATAATTGGAATTTGAGAATAAGGAGAATAATGAAGACATATCTTCTTTGATTTTGGCCAGGAAACAATGATATAATTTGGCCATGGGGTGCCGTTGGTGCTTGATTAAAGGTAACAAAGGAGCTTAACTAAACTAGGCTTTGGTGTAGTGGTTGTGTGCGCTACCTTTGAGTCTAAAGGCTTGGCTTGAGTCCTGCTTCATGCTTTTCATATTTTTAGCTAGCTAAGCCTGCCATCTTTTTAAGCATTCGCAATTATTGGTCGGAGGGCCAACAACTTGAGGAACCTTAATATCTCTTTTCCCCTTGGTGAAGTAGCACCGACAGGAAAGCGTGCCGTTGAACGGTGCTGTGGAGGACAACATTGTCACCATGAAGAGGAATAGGGGGTGTATCGTTTCTTCTATAGTGAGTCCCTAGGGGAAGTTGTGCTTCACTAGCAATTGAACATCTTGTAGATCGTGGGTTGAAACTAGCAATGGTGCAGTGGGTGTGTGTCATTGTCGCAGTTCATTGAGCAGCATGACCTGGAGTTTTTTGACACAGAACCAGCAGTTGGCTTGCCAAGGGTGGTGACTTTCTCACTGACATTAAGCCTCTAAGGGATTGGCTTGCGGGCGGAGGTAGTGGCGTCATCGCTGTTCGTAACACGGAGTCTTGGTGGTGGAGGTCCTCATAGAAGATGGATGTAGGCTGGTTGGCAGTCAATAGCAAGCTCTGTCTTCCATGATTGTTGCGACCATGATCCGTGTTATCCTTAACACAAAGGTTTTGAACAAAACTTAAAAGAGAAATATAATTGTTAAATAAACATTGATGGGTACAAAATTTGAAATATGTGTTGTAAAACATGGTCCATTGCTTGAGTCTGTTTCCAATTCTCAATTGTTGACTGGGTTTTAGAGATATGCATTGCCAATTTGTCAGAGGAAGACATGGCGCAATGGTTGCCTGCTAGTTTTTAGCTAATGGCTATATTGATAGATTCCGATGGCAGCAATAGAGTTTTCTTCTTCTTCCTCTTAGGTGGAATGGTTTAGGAAAACACACACAGTCAATAAACAAGCACCACTAAACATGTTCATGATTAAGAATGCCATTGTTGAGCTCGTGCTCCAAAAATATGTATGCTTGTGTTTTAGAATCATGTCACACAGATTGTAAGGTGAATTTCAGGTATAAATGCATTAACAAGCAAAATATGATTGTATGCATCCCAGTGTTACCAAAAAGAGAGGATCATGGTGAGATATCACCTATAAATTGATTGATTTGATGAAAGTTACTTTTGATTAGGATTTGTTCCATATCATGATGATTGTTTGCTGTCGAGGTCATTCTGCTGACGTTGGTGGAGTGGGCTTGTTTACTAACCCTACAGTGGGCACAATGTTCTTACCTGGAAATCTGGTAAGGATGCAGGTTCCTCTAATCGTCTGAGAGAATGCGTGTGGGTATCTGCAAAGGCACTCTTATGCTCAAGTCAGTGAATGATTGAGGCTATAGAGTGGTAAAGAGTAGTATGTATTTAGGTTGTTATATCTGGGGGTGTTAAGCCCTTTATATAATGGAAGGTGACCCCATAATAAGTTAGGAGATAATCTTTCTTAAATTGGAGAAATATTCTTAGGATTTAGTAGAAATCATATATATTTCATATTTATAGGAAATATGATATAATATAGGAGATATGCTATGATAATGAGAGATTCCATAAGCAAATAGGAGATCTCATATAATTTGGTAGCCAATCTAGGAGATATTCCAGCCTAAATTGGTAAAGAATCTCTAGGAGCCACTTTGCCATGTGAACTAGTCATGGGACCCTTAGACGAGTTCTTTGAGACTGGGTCGATATCTTGGGCTTATATTTCTTATTCAGTATGTTTATAAATTCTTAAAATAATTTTATATGGATTTAATTTTTATGTAATGGCAATGTAAAATTTATTACACAATTATCTAATCATGTATTGACACATTATCCATAATAGTTGGCTTTTTCACCAACTGCTTGAATTACGAATGAAATATTTTGATTGAATGATAGTATAAAAGTGTTTTATTCTGTCAATCCATTAAGATTAAACTCATTTTATATTTATTTTGCTTGTTTTTATCATGTGTGCAAGCATGTGCCATACCGATATCACAGCAGAAACGTGTACCCGTATCGATTCAACCTAGCCGCCAACCACATGCCATAGATGTTTAGGGTGTGTTCATGAGATTGGTTTATAAGGAAAAGGGAAGGAATATAAGATTTATGGGGATTTGAACGTATTCATGAGTTTTATTTTTAGGATAAGAGGGTGTTAATGGAAGATAATTCTAGTATAAATAGGGGGTAGTGTCATTTTTAAAGCATAGAAGTAAATTGTTAGTAAAAGGCTTCTCTTTTTTTGGCTAATTCTCTCTATCCTCTCTATTCCCTTTATTCTCTCTAATTCTCAAATTATTCACGCATCAAATAGTGCTTTCATTGAACACCATGCCTCAATTACATGGTGTTTGTACAATCTCAAAACCTTCATAACCTTCTTCATGGCCAGAAGTTTCATTGTTTGATAGATCAAGAGAAGAAAAATGGATTGTTGAAGTAAATGCGAATTTGAAGGATTTCTGCACTAAGGTAGAGGGAACAAATGTTCCTTTTGCCTCGTTTTTGCTACGTGATTCTGCTAAAGATTGGTGGCGCACTTGGCGGATCATCAAACATGAACTCTATACATTAAAGGAGTTTTTGTATGCAATTCATCTCAGATTTGGAAAAATTGCAGATTGGGTTCAATAAAAGGAAGAATAGAGTCTAACAACACAGATTATGGATTCATCCTCAACATATTCAACATTAGAATCTCAAATTCAAATTGAAGAGCAATCGGATCCAACAATATTAGCAATCGAAAATAAAAAATAGCACATTAGTAATTCTAATCAATAAGAGGAACAACCAGATCGAGCAACAAAAAACAATTCGAGAAGTTATCAAATTAGCGAAACAGAGCAACAAAGGAAATCAACAACACCAGATCCATGTCTTCTTGCAGCAAAACCAGTGTTACTAATGATAGCAACAGCGATGAACTTTGTCAGTGAAGCAATCCATGGCGGAGTTAAGGACGACTTCGTGGAAAGGAAGGGGGAGGAGTCATCGCGCATGAAGGACTGGCAGAAGCTGTCGACGGAAGCGACAATGATGGCTGAAACACCACCGAATCTGGTTCGTGCGATTCCGTCTGATCTGAGCAGCGTCACGGTGGTGGAGGTTGTAGAGGCAGATGCGGATGACGTTATTGTCGTAATGGAAGCAATGAAGTGCATTGAGGTTAAAACCACATTGTAGGTGGAAGGTGCTGCTTCTGTTGTGACCGGCCGAATCCCAGCCGCGAAGAAGGCCAATGGAGGCTTCGCCAGCAGCGCCGGGAAGAAAGGGATGGCCGTCAACTTCCTAGGATGGGGTGCGATGGAGGCAGATGTGGCAGCAACAGTGAAGGCAATGGAAGGTAACGTTGTTGTGGTGGCTGGCGAGGAGCCAAGGGCGGCATGGAAGACAACTGATACACGTGGCGATGGTGAGATGCTCCGGAGAAGGATCTGGAAGGGAAGGAAAGAGGAGGCGTAGGCAAAGCTTCTTCCTGACCCACGAATTAGGCTTTTGAGCCAAGCCCATGGTACTAAAGGGAAATCAAGTTATTTTCTTGAATTGGGCCTACCTCATTGCCTCAAGGAAGGTTTAATGACACAAGTGCTGGGCTCAAAATTATGCTTAATTAGTGGGCCTTTATTCATGCGTTCAACCCAATTAATTAAGGGCACAAAGCTGGTCTTCAATTTGGACTAAAACAATGAGCCCAAATCAGAAATTAGGAAACAACTGGGCTTAGCTTTTAGACAATGGGACCCTGGTGGGAATTTTATTTTTAAAACATTAGAATAGGAATAATTACTGTTAGATTATTTTTTTGTAATTAGGAGCTATCGTAATTAGGAATTGAAGTGTAATTTTTTCTTTCTAGCAACCTTGAGGGCAAGGTTGATTTGAAGGGGAAGGTAATAATGGAAGATAATTCCAGTATAAATAGGGAATAGTATCATTTTTAAAGCATAGAAGTAAATTATTAGTAAAAAGGTCTCTCTCTTTGACTAATTCTTTCTATCCTCTCTATTCTGTCTATTCTCTCTAATTCTCAAATTATTCATGCATTGGGTGTTTGAGAATTTTTGCTAATCCCTCAAGACCCTTCAAAATTTTTACTAACCCCCTCAGGACCCTTCAAAATCCTTATTTTGTATTTCTCCAATTTTGAGATTTTAAACCAATTATAATTTAATTTACTATGTTATCCCTATTAAAATGTCATTTATACCAATATTAATATAAAGCATATTATCTATACTAAATTAATTTAATAAAAGATAAAATTGTAAGAATATATTAACTATACCTTAATATATTATAAACCCTTTATTTTCTTTTCCCTATCAATTTTAATCTCGTAAATAAAGTGGTTGAAGTGCTTTAAAAGCCTTGCTTCCTTTTCTCTTCCTCCCGACCCCTTTGGTAACTTTTGCTTCCTTTCCCTCAAAACTCGTTAACACGCCCTTAGGAAACTCGCTTTTAACAGTTAATGATAGTCGCATTTGCACGTGAGAATGAAAGGAGTAGGTTTTTTTTTGGTCAAGACGAAAGAAGTAGTTGGAGACGAAAAAACGACACGAGGAGGACTGGGGCGCGGTTAAGGGGAAAAATATGGGCCGACGAATTTGTAAAGTCAACAAAACTATCGTCAAACTTCAACCCTTGGTGCTCCTTTCTCCACTTCGTCAATGGTGCCTCTTCTTTCCAGCCGATTGCAAATAAAATTTTAGAACCACAAAAGCTTTCATTATGTTGGATCGTATTGCACACTTATATATAATAATCTCTCAGTCATATAAAATATATACGCTTATATATTAATATTAATATTCAGTTATTCGGATAAAACATATTCATCGACGATACTTAATCTTACCATAAAGTCTTTCTTGGTCTCAGACCAGAGCTTTGGAACCACCCCCCCATTTGGATACCATAATCATGAAGAAAGGATGCTTAGGCCCGAGTCTCAAGCTCACTGTTCCTTCACCAGATGAGGCTTCTTTTGCCAAGTTCCTGTGAGTGATCTTATCTCTCTCTCTCTCTTTCTCTCTCTCTCCTTGTGTGTGAATGTGAGCTTGTTTCTTGTGTTTGGCTATGGCTAACTTGGAATTGTGTGTGTATCTGAGGGTATGTGGTTAGGACTGAAAGCGGCACGTTTATGGATGGGAACTTGCTTGTCAATAAGGATGGAGTTCTAATTGTCTGTCAAACTGAAGTGGAAGCTGTACGAAACATATATATATATCTTCCTTAACAACTTTTATCTTTTGCACATTTCTTATTATTATTATTATTATTATTTTTGTGCGTGTTTGTGCCGTCTTTTTCTTAAGAAAGAGTAATTTTATTCAGTAGATGTCCAATTGGGTTGGTGGATTATATATTTCTTCTTTTTCATTTGATATCTTGGAGTCAAAGATATTGATTAGATTATTAAAATAAGTGATTTAATTTCTTCTCTCACCTGGGTTGTGTGTATAAATATACTGGAATCTCATGAATTAAAAGCTTGTTTTCATCAGACATCATCCACCATCTGAACCGTACAGCTAAACAACTTTCGTTTCGTCCCTTAAAAGATTGTTTTTAATTTCGTTTGAATTCCATCTTCTTTTCTGCCAGATTGTTGTGTGAATTTTCAGAATCAAAAGTTTCATCATTTTTTTCCAATTTCGATGCTTCTTTTAGCTTATGATTGATTCACATGTTAATCACGGTAAAAAAAATCACCAGTCTACGCTTTACATTGTAAAAATTCCTAGCCATACGTTTATGGTGATTAAAATATTCTCAGAATTATGTTGATAATCAATTACTAAACCACGATCTAGTCCCCTAAAAAATTAAATAAATAAATACATTGCTAATTAACATGATAAATTGATATTACCTTGTTTTGATTGTTGCTATCCAACTGAATGTTATAATCACAGTTGCCCATAGGACTGCATTTGAATTTGTGCAAATTGATCATAGCTTTTCGCGTTAAACACCATTCATTGTAATTTTTGGTACAATGATGGCATGTAAATTTAAATCAGGGATTTCCTGCATATTTTTGATTTGGTTACAAATCAAACTCACAATACTTATGAAAAGAGATTCACATGCTGGTTGAGTTCCGATAATTCGATTATTTGAGCTTAATATGTTTGTTACTTTCAGTCACCCCCTGTTAGGCCACAAGACAACCAGTTAAATTTGGCAGACATTGACACAATCAAAGTGATTGGAAAGGGCAATGGAGGGATAGTGCAATTGGTGCAACACAAATGGACTAATCAGTTTTTTGCATTGAAGGTTTACTTTCTGCTTATGTACATTGCTTTGAGTTTGCAGCTTATAGTTCTTTCCTTTTTTTTGTTCTAGATAATTTTATTTATTTGTACTGGCATTGTTGACCCAGTATTTCACAATTTCAAAGATTAAAACTAAAAGCCATTCTTATTTTTATTTGAATTCTCAGAGACTTTGAACCTTAGCTTATTTGCTGTGATATATACAAGTCGTTTTAATTCACCCTGCAATCACATTGTTGGTCAGGGGAACAATATTATTGCAATATGGTTTGTTGTCCATTATGTCAGAACATCATCTTGTTCCCCCAACATTGGGCATTTTAATTTCACTGAACATAATTATTGAGATTTGGGTCTGTTCCTTTGGAACTTTTATATTTTAGTCAATAGCAACGGGACAAATTTAGATTATGGTCAGAACGAAGGCGGCACCTGCTAGAGTCATAATTTCTTGTTTGTTGTTCATTCTGTGCATTTTCTTATTTGGAATTAGAACAACTACCGGCTAATAAGTCCCATATTGGTTTAACATTAGCTTGAAAGGCTCCTGCATCCTCATCATTATCTCAAGGGTCTGTTTAGCTAAATGACCTACTTAACTCCTTATCTAAAAGTAACTTATAAATAAATTATTTGTATTTAGATACATAATAACAAAAGTATTTATTTTAAAGTGTTTTAAAAGTACTTTCTTAAAGATTAGATATTTTAACTTCTGAAAAAATATTAAAAATTACTTTTTGAATAATAATAAGTGATATAGTCAAACAAGACAAATATGACCTTTTATTTTCAGAAAATTGAAAAAAAAAATATAAGTGTTGTTATCTAAACGGCCCTTAATCTAGGTAGTTGTACTTACGAACTAGTTTCCTTTTATATGATATATTTTATTACATACTCCCATTCAACTTGGTCCATTTGCCCCTTATGAAATACGATGCATTCTCCACAATTCAGGAAATCCGAATGAACATTGAGGAGCCTATGTGCAAGCTGATAGCACAGGAGCTAAAAATTAATCAGTCATCACAGTGTCCTTATGTTGTTGTCTGCTACCAATCATTCTACAATAATGGGGTCATATCAATCATCTTAGAGTACATGGATGGAGGATCCTTAGAAGATCTTCTGAACAAAGTCAAAGCAATTCCAGAGCCATATCTTGCTGCCATCTGTAAGCAGGTGAGGAGTAAGTAGTTGCATTTCAGCCTACACCAAAGGTTCTTTTATCTGCATGCCTAACCAGACTTGATCCCTTTCTTGTATTTATTCTGCAATGTAGGTACTGAAGGGCTTAATATATCTTCACCATGAAAAACATATCATCCACAGGGACTTAAAACCTTCCAATTTGCTGATAAATCATAGAGGGGAAGTGAAGATAACTGACTTTGGTGTGAGTGCAATCATGGAAACTACATCTGGTCAAGCAAATACATTTATTGGCACATACAACTATATGTCTGTGAGTAAAATAATAAAATATGCAAGTATATTTATCATTTTCCTCTTACCAACTAGATATGCAAATGCAACCCCTTCCCGAAATATAAGTTCACTGTTCTGTTCATTTTACAGCCAGAGAGAATCACTGGAAGCGCGGGTGGCTACAACTACAGAAGTGATATATGGAGCTTGGGACTGATACTGCTCAAGTGTGCTACGGGGCAGTTTCCATATACACCACCAGAGGAAAAATTAGGATGGGAAAATATTTACCAGCTTATTGAAGCCATAGTCGAGAAACCTTCCCCTAGTGCTCCATCTGATCAATTTTCTCCGGAGTTTTGTTCATTTATCTCAGCATGGTAAATATTACTTAGGCTTCAGTAACCAAATGGTGTGAAGTTCTCAAGAATCTTGGACTACCATTGTGAGAGTGAAAGCAACAAATCTTGGCCATTGGATATGATATGGATGGTCAAGGTTAAATCATAAAATCATTCAATTATGATTATCTATATATGCTTTTACGGCCCAAAATTTATTCTTTCCACTTTTATAATAAATTACTCCTCTCACTTGAGTTATCCCATATATATATATATAGAGAGAGAGAGGGAGAGAGAGCGCAAAATAGGACGGACACACTTTTAAATACTCTTGCAGCTTGCTAGAGCTCATCCTGAAAGTAGTTGGGATACTAGAGTAGCCTTAATTTTTAAGTAGGATGAGTACGTCGTCAAAAGAAAAATGCATGCCTTACCTCATTGTGTGAAGCCTTAAATTCACATGTGATTTGAAGTCAATATATCTTGAGTAAACCCCTAAAATGGTCCCTAACAATTTCACATTCGAACAAATTAGTCAGCTGACAAATTAGTCCCTAGCCATTTAAAACGTAGACAAGTTAGTCCCTCAATGAATAAACATTGTTAATGTCTATGATGTGACTATTAAGCGGTTGATATGGTACTGTTATCTTTCAACATGACATCCCAATCACCTCGTTACTATCTACATTGTGAACCAATTTGTTCTATTTTATATTTCATTAGTGGCTCATTTTGACCTATTTATAAAATAGGACAAATTGGTCCCCAATGAAACGATGTTGCTTAGTAACATGTGACTAGGATGCCATGTTGGAAGATAAAGGTAACACGTCAGCTGATTAATGGTCACGTCATACCTATTAACAGACTTTCTTTACAGAGGAACTAACTTGTCCAAAATTTTAAATGATTAGAGAATAATCTATCAGTTTTTCTTTAAAAACTTATTTGTCTGATAGCAAAATCGATGGTAACCATTTTGGGAGTTTACTCATATATATTGTGTAATTTCATAAAAGGAACTTCCATCTAGGTAAGCAAATTCCAAAGAGTAAATTGGTATGGATAATTAGTATGAAAGAGTTTTACAATCTATATTCACATAATTTAATGAATTTGTTACATCATGTATTATCAAGCTCATCAAATGATGTAAAAACTCATCATTGAGTGACAACGTAAAACATTTACTTCAGTTTTAAAACCTTCCCACCTTGAATCACTGTTCCATTGGCTATTTTTCCATACATCACTGCATTTATGAGGCCTCTAATCCTCCTTGTTCAATCTTGTGTGTTTAGTTTACAGAAAAATCCAAGGAACAGACCGTCGGCACAGGACCTTGTGGTATGTATGAATCTTATGTATATTTGTGTATGCCATGTAAAATATTGAGTAAATAGTCGTTTTCACAGTATATCTCTGATTTAAATTCCAGAGACATCGCTTTATCAACATGTATGAGGACGTGGATGCGGACCTTTCAGCATACTTCTCTAATGCAGGATCTACACTTGCAACCATATAAAACTTGTGGCTTCGAAGCCCTGAACTCTATTCAAAGACCCAAGTAAAATGGCTTTTCTAATTTGCCCTATGTTAATCAGTCTGTCATGTACAGCAGGATTTTTGCTTCTATGTACTAAGTGGTTCGCTAGTGTAAAGCTATGTTGCATGTTACTGACATGAGTAATTGGTACGACATGACTGCAAGATAGAGATACGGCATAAATTAGATTAAAATAATGTAAAACATGATTAGGAGTATTTATAAGTATCGGTATCCAATACAATACGTATCCGGCGTCGACTATTTTAAAGTGTTCATGCATCATAATTGTAAATTGGAAAGAATGCATATACACTATGTTTCGGTGCTCAGAAAGTATATGACTGAATTCTACTTCCCTACTAAAATGATCCTTTGTCTTGAAAGCTAGCACCGGTTTGCTTAGGAGAGTGAGACATTCTTTCTAAAGCCAATATCATTCATTTACATATATATTACCAAACTATAATTGTGGGATGTGCATGTTTGCAACCTTCCAGTTTTCAATACTACCTCTGCATCGTGTGAACAGTGAGTATTTCCACCTTATATGTAACTGCAGTTTTGATTCCTTTCCTTGTAGAGTCACCACTTGCATATGCCAAAGAAACGACCACCTGAAATTGTGTCCAAGAATTTGTTCATAGACTTGTAAATGCGCGTGCCATGAGACTGCAGCAGTTCATGAAGAATTCAGATGATGAAGATTAGAACAAAATGACGGTAAATTCATGATTGCAATATAAGGGCCAAGACTTCTCTCAAAACAATAAAAAAAAAAAACAAATTGGGGGGAATTTGCTTAAGACACAGATGATGGCACAAACTTATTTAACGCACGTAATTAATTTTCCCTGTTTTTTTTGTGTTTTTTTTTTTTGGGGGGGGGGGATTTGAAAATAACTAATAGAGTGGATGATATTATTATTTGCTCGATAGCTAGAAAAAGAAAATTACATCTTGAAAAAATAATTTACCTTCCTGATGTGGGCAGTGCCACAGTGATAAATTCTTGTACACTGCAAATATCAATATACATAACCTAGCCCCGGTGAAAAACTTAGGGGCCAAATAATGCTACCGAATGGAAAAATACTAGTAAAACAATAGTATATATCATGTAAATATTCCACATGAAAGGGCAATCTATTTTATGCTTTTCTCTTGAATTTTCTTTGGGCCTTCAAGTCTACAACAATGACAGAGATGTTATCTTTGCTTCCCCTTTGGAAGGCAAGTCTAGATAGATACTCTGCAGCAGACTGAGCTGCAGGATCAACTCCATTGCCTGGTCCTCCTCTTGGTACATTGTTGTTGCTGCTGCTGCTGCCGCCATTCTTCTTATGCCAAAGAAGGATTCGTTTTCTTGCAATGTCACAGACTTCTTCATTTGTCATGACATCCCATAAACCATCACTGGCTAGAATAAGGCATTCATCGTTTTTCTCTCTTTGGACAAACATGACTTCTGGGTCTGGAATTATCCATGGTTTCAAGTACCTATCACCTGGTGGTGGACAGACGAGCAAAAAATGCACTTCAGCAAAGATGACCATAATCCAAATAAGGAGAATAAATATTAACATAAAGGAACTTAGCTTCTTTCTCTAAAGCGGGGTATCTAATTGGCACACAATCTTTTAAAGTATGAATATTATAGTGTATCAATCATGGTGTTTTTGGGTCCCAGAGGGATACGAGTAGAAGATCACAAGAGAAACATAAAAGAATACTTAAAATTTGTTTCCCGTATGGGGATAAACTTCATCTAAAAACAGTATGGAAAGTCTACCATTTAAAGTTTCCACCTTAATTAAAGAAGATACTAAGTTGACTTTGAAAAGTTTGTTTGTTTTCCGGCAACCGACTTTAACAAGAATCATTACTGATGAGTAGAAAATAATGTTATCCTCCCTTATGTCAAGATGACTTCAGCAACAAGACCACGACAAATGATAGCACCAAAACTTATTAAAACAATAAAGAAATCAAACCCACTGATTTTTTATCACGATATGAACAAGATGCATTTGTTACACAATTTACAGAGTCATTGAATTATATGCAGATCTATGTAGAAATATTTTGATGTGGTACTGCTAAATATAACTGACAGAGAATTGAGTATACAGTTTTCTTCATCTACCTGTATAATTTGGTAATGAAAAACCAAGCACAAATACACATACCTATGGACCTTGCCACTGCCAAAACACCAAGAACTCGGTATCCATTCCACTGTATGACCCTTCCTCCCGCAGCTTCTATCCTTTCCCACTCATCCTCTCTGTTTGCCTACAAATTGGAAATAAAGCTTCCTTTATCAGATAATTTCAGCTCCCAACAAAAGTTCCAGCAAAACAAACTATGAAACTAGGAAGGAAGCCTTACTTTGTGGTCAGTAGACAATGGCACGGCTTCTTTTCCGCGACACAAAACTGCTCTTGAATCACCACAATTTGCAACTATTACGTGGGTTTGACTTAAAATAGCAACCACTGCAGTAGAGCCAGCAGTCTCAGGAGAAAAGGGTTCACTACTAGGCTCGGAACCATCATCAATGTTGCTTCCCCTTCTAGGTGCACAGACCCCTCCAACCTCATCATCTACTTTATGAAAACAATTAGAGAATGCGTTCTTCCAACAATCCTGCCAATTGTCTCTCCCATTGTCATCAGATAAATTATACTCTGCAGCTCCTATCTCCTCGATCAACACCGAGTGAAGATGATCCCGGCAGTAATTGGCAACCTACGAAGGGGGAAAAAAAACCTCTTATTGAATTGGATCCACTTCAAGGATACAACAAACTGTGGAACCGGCACAAGGGATTTTAAGACATACCTGACAGCCCCCATGTCCATCATAGACACTAAAAAAGTGGGCTGATGAGTTTTTGTTTTCAATCACATGGTCATCAATTAGCATCTGTGAAGGAACATTAAAGAGTTGAGGCTTAACAGCAATAGCATCTTCCATCTCCTGTCTCCTTCCACAAACTGATGAGAAACCCCAGAGAGGACCACCACCACTCAATTCCAAGGCATTCTCGCAGCTTGTTCTGCTTGTTTTCACCATCTCTGGCATTTCATTAAGTGCAGCAGATGCTTTCGGATCAGACCCATCTGATCCACTTCCCTCTTCAATCTCAAGTTCCATTGCAGCAGAAACAATGTTCTGCACAGCCTCTAGCTTCGCATGCAGCTCGATCAAACTGGACTTGCCGTGGATATTGTCATCAACCTTGGTGGTAATTGGTAAATCTATATCAGAACAATTGGTCATCAAAGTAGAAGATTCCTCCTGAAGACAGTTTTTGTCACTAGCTGCAGACTGAGATTTTGGATTATTTACACAATGAAAATTGTTAGCTAACATGAATTCATCTTCCACTATTGCCTGGTTATGGCTTTCAGTCAAGACCCAATTTCTGTCACATTCAGTAACCATTTCTGATGCAAGGTCAGCTCCAACCTGATTCTCCTTTACCTCTGGAGAGACTTTAATTTGGTGTTTTGGACTTATATCTGTGCGGCCTTCGCTTCCAGCAGAGTGAGATTGACAACCCTCAATTGACGGATTTAATATCAAAGAAGCTGCTGCTGCTGCTGTATTTGCCATAAGCTTCAGACCAGTTATCTCCATGTGGGTTGTCACAGTCGACTCCTTTTGGATCAAATTCCCAAGTCTAAATGGCACTGCAACCGTCGAAGTAATTTCCTCCATAAGTCCTTGATTGGTAACAATAGCCTTATCCTCTAGAATGCTATGACTGTTATAGCCTTTAACCACTTTTTTCCTTAAGCCTCTTTTCTAGTACATGGGGTTCAATGGGCAGCTGAACACCAAGAAGATTCCTACGGCAACAATGAAAAGATATTAGAGCCAATCTCCCCAGAAGCGGTCAACTTAAACTACAGTGTAACAAAACCAATTTAATGTTATGCTCCTTAGGCATCAAAATATAGTGAAACAGCTAAGGTAGATGCTAGATTAGCCCTCTAGATCCTTTCTGAAAATTCACCTGTTTTGGACTTCTTATATTTAATCCTATCAGTCAACGGGGCATAGGTGGTGTCCCAAGATCCTTTTTTTCTTGCCTCCACACCAATCCTTTGATGCCTGGAATGGAAGGCAATAGATGATTCAAGAAACCAAACCAAAAATAAATGTCAAAAGTGATTGCCTTGTCTCTTTCTCTCTATAAAACAAGGAGACAAGGGAAATGGGGTCATTGAAACTTGAAAGTGAACAACAATAAAATTATTATTTATGAGAAAAAAAACAACAACAAATAGCACAAAAATGGGAAGACAGGTTCCCTGGATCTGAGGCAATCCATATCCACCATTGAAAGTTCCCCTGGGGTTTACCTCCTCTGTTACTTTCATGTGTCAACCACAAACATGGCCACCCATCCTCTAGATGACATTGAAACCGGGGGGTGGCAAATAAATAATAATTGATCATGTCAATTCCCCACCTACTTTGTGCCATTGCTATCTATGATCAACTACATGCCTAGCTTTATTTTCTATATAGTGCACCGAGATTAATCTCTACATACAGTTAAAGAACAGACAAATTATTAAAACCTGAGTTGCTTACCTTCACAAACTGCACATGAGAGAGATGGAACGGAATAAAAGGAGCAACAGAAACCTTAGCAATGATCTGCCATTAATTGGTTACTTATTTTCTTCAAAAAAAGTTTCTTTGCTGAAATATAAGGACTATGAAAACAAACTAATGCACATGGAGATTATGGCCTCTGCTTCTTTTCCCTTTTCTTTACAAGAAACTTTCTAACACAAGCATCTGCTTTTCCTTCACCAACAAAAGGAGATGTGGCAGGCTTTCCATTTGTTCCTTTGCTGAACGATGCAAGAATTTGACACCTAGCCCTTTCGTTTCTTTTTCTCATTGGTCGGTTTGGTTTGGTTACATCATTTCCCAACAAAATATCTCCAAAAGGGTCTCTCTTTCTTTTAATATCACCAATGCAAGATTTAGACGTGAAAGTAATTCTAATCTCAATTCCATATTCATTATGGGTTTGAGTATCTTTACTAAACGTGCTCTCGACTTAGGCACCGATTAAAGATACGAAACAAATAAATTTTAAAGTTTTTAACTAAATTTTGCATTCTAAAAATACAAAAACTCATTTTTACAATGCTAATTTCCTTTATTCCTTAACTAGTACATTAAGGGTATTGATTAAATAAATACTTCCTAATTTTATTAATATGATCCAGATGATAAGCGTTGAACCATCCACAGAATCAACTTTTCATATTTTAATAAGAAAAGAAGACGAATAGGAAAAGAGCACGTAAGAGAGGGGAAGATTGTGTGAAAGATACGGGCGTGAGGATCAAGAAGAGATCCCCCGAGGTGGCGGAGGGGAGATGTACGTAAGCAACATCAGACGGGACATACAATCATGCGAATCGGTATGAATTTTCATATTATTATTTAATTATTATATTAATAAATATAATTAATCTTCATACCTATTATTTAAAATACCATTATATAAATATAATAATTTGATTAAAATTTAGATTCATTAATGCAATTCAATTTTATTCTTTTAGAAAAGTTTAAGCAATAAGTTGACAATTACAAAATAAATATTTAAGCTCTTAGACACGATATCATGGGTTTAATCTCGGACTCTACATAATAATAGACAATATTTACTTTGAAGATCCCTATAATTCCAAGAGATTAATTAATGTTATCAGCTATAAACACATTTTTCCCCCACTTTATTGAAAGGTTAGAAATCAAGACTAGTATTATCTCAAGCAATTTTTTCCCCTAGAAAATGTTAATTCTAATATAATGTGATATATTTGGTAAATTCAAACAAAATTTATTATAATTGTACACGTGTTTCATTCATAATAAAACTATTTGTTTGAAAAATAAGCAAAACTAATTGTTTTAATCAGAAGTGCATGAATTAAAGTGACGTGATGGAGACAGCAAATTCAATAACAGACCACACACACACAGAGTGACATGCAAGCTAAGAGGTGTGACATGAACATGAAGGACTAAAGATGGGAGTAGTCTCCTCTTCTTGTGTTGAGAATTGAGATTGTCTGTGGCCTTTTGTTTTGTGCCTGAAGCCATGACGCCAGCTTCAACCCTTTCCCGTTGTCGCCACGTGTTCTGCTAACCAACCGACCTTATCATATCATATTTTATTTCATTCATAACTCGTATCGTATCTCTCCCCACCTCCCTCTTTCTTTCTACTGTCATTTTCTAACATACATACATATATATATATATATATATATATAGCAAAAAAAAAAAAACAGACAATAAGAGAAATGTAGAGAATTATTGTAATATTGTTGACCACATTCTTTTTAATATTAACTATTTCCTCTTCAAAATTTTAAAAAGGGATAATATTTTGCCTAAAAAATGTCAAGTTTAATTTCCATATAAAACACATTAAAGAAAATTTATTTACTAATAATGTAACAATTTCTCATCATCAATTAATAAAATTTTATCAAAGTGACAAATCATAAAAAATAATCGGCCGTTATTACAATCACCCAACATTATGTCATTAAGGGGATATTCTATTCGTTGACAATGCTTAGTTATTTTACACCGTCAATACATATTAATTAAACTCTTATTTTATAATGAGATACATTTAATTTAAAACAAAAAAAATTTAAATATTGAAGATAAATATAAAATTACTTCAATTCAGACAAGTATAAAAAAAAATTAACTAGTCTCAATAAAAGTGATTTGTGACATTATGTATACTTCCAATATCAAAGTTTCAAATCATATGATTAATCATCATTTCGAGGAACATAGAATAATTTTGAATTTAGACGTAAAAATGCTAATTATGACCTCAATTTATTACCTCATTGTCACTCATTCAAATATTTCCTTTGCAGATAGTAGAGTGAATCAATTCCTAGACTCATCATGTCTAGGTCATTAGGATGTTGTGACTTGCATTCTGAAATATTGTAAAGGAACACCTAGAAATGGCTTTATTTTTTAGGATAAAGGGCATGCCAAGATAGTTGAGTATTCAGATGCTGATTAGGCAAACTCTCCTATTTAGAGACTGTAATACCTAAGTGTTAGGATGGTGATAGCTTATCTAGCAAGGGAGCAAGCTATAGGGAAGATGGGGGAAAATAGAAATTCGAGCTGTGTATCCAAGTGACCACGATACAGCATGGAAAATTCAAGCTATATTGTGGCAATCAAAACACACTATAGCGTGGTGGTAAAACCAATAAAATGAGGACAAGCACCCATTTCGTAGACATCTCTCACTCTCTCAAACCTCTATTTTCTCTAACCCCAATCTCTCAATCCCAACCCACTCATACAACCTAAATCAACAATCAAACACTCAAATCCTTCCCCACTAGATCTCACTCCAACTCTCTCCCCTTTGGTGTGATTTTCATATTCAAAGGGAGCCCTTTTCTTCCTCCTTTTATCGTAGATGTGATATTCTAATTCTATTTCCTTTGTTCCTCTAAGATTTGTGGGTTTCTCATTGATTAGAAAATTCTTTGGAACCCTAGGTTAAGAAATTTGGGAGGGGGCTTGCATAGTTGATGAAATATGTTGTTCCAAGTGGCTCTAGCCCAAAACTGCATAGTTATTATGACTTTTGTTCTAGATTCATTCTAAGGACCTACCGTTGCACTCTAAGGCTTTGTGGAAAATTGAGATTTTCAATTAAAGGGCCAAGTCTATGAGTAGATGGAGCATCTGTGGTTGAATATATTGCATGCTAGTGTATTTTATACGAAAAAGATTGTTTGACTTGAGAATTTTAAGTAAATCATGCTCTTTTTATGATTGATGATGATTTGAGATTTAATGTGAAAATCTCATTTATTTACTAGACTTTGCTATGAATGGGTTTTGAAATTTAATGTGGAAATTAGATATTGAAAATGTGTTGGAAATTTGACTGAGAACTGTTAGGTTTATAAGACTTTGATATTGAAAATGGATTATATGATTGAAAATGATTTGAGAGTGAAACTAGATAGAAAGTATAACTAACAACTGGGGCGTTAGCCTTGGGGTATCATGAATTTCAATTGGCAGGAGTGGATTACCAAACTTTAGTTAGCAGATAAGGTGTGAAACTGCAAATCTTGGTGACATGTCCAATATAGTTTTGGCTTTGGGCCTATGTTACTCACAGTTAGCAAGTAAGGTGCTAACTTGTGCGTGGTATGTCACATTCGGTTTAGTAATATGTTCTACTTGGTTACTCTCTAAAAAGGAATCCTAAGAATCCTTTAAGAATCTTAAATGAAACTTATATGTTTATATTATTTTCATATTTATTTATTTTGAATTATGGATTATTATGTTTCTCATTGAGTTGTGGAACTCACCCTTGTCATCTTTTTCCTTTTTAGTTACAGGTGGTAATCAGGGAATCAACAACTTAGCTCTCCAATAGAGTCATACCCCAGAGTTTGGTGAGCCCTAATTGTTTAATAGCCTAGTTGTTGTTGGTGGATTTTGATTATGATTTTAGAATTTTGAGCTCCAAATTGTTACAAGAAAGATGTTCCTATAGGATTGGTCTAGACTTATACCTTGGATCCCTATTGAATGTATGTGATGTATTTCTGACAATGATTTTGTATCTCTTTAATTTAGTTTGGGATGTCCAAAATACAAGGAAAATTCTGTCCATTTTCTGTGTAAATTCACATAAAAGACTTCTGAATATTGAAAAGGTAATCTTATTTCTTGGAAGAATAAGAAGCAAAATGTGGTTTCAAGGTCTAGCATTGAAACATAGTATGATGTCATGGCATCCACCACATGCAAACTTAACCTATCCTAAGCAAACTTCGTAAGAAACTTCAATATGAGAGAATAAGGAAATGGCACTTATTTGTGACAATTAGGCTGCATTGAACATTGCCTCTAATCCACTTTTCTGTGAGAGAACAAAACAAATTTGAGGTCGATTGCCATTATATTAGGAAATAGATTCTATCTAATGATATCATCACGAGTTTCGTAAACTCAAATGATCAACCAATAGATCTTTTGCCAAGTCTTTAAAAGGTTCTAGAATGAATTATCTATATAACAAGCTTGATACATGTGACCTATATGTTACAACTTGAGAAAATGTTAGAATCTGTAAATAAGATAGGATATCACATCATGTATATCTATAAATTTTTTTTTATATTGGTTACTCAGTGTCTATATATACCATACTTCACTATGTAGTTGAAGCAGACGAATTCTCATGTCTTTCTCTCCTCTCTCACTCTCAACACACAAACAAAAGCCATACTACCAAAGACTAGTTGTAACCTTTGCATAATAGGGGCAAAAGGAAATTGAGATAATAGAAGTTCCATAGGACTTATATTTCCAAGAACATAGGAGGGTATTTGATTAATTAAACAAAGAATAGCTAGAAGTGAAACATCTTCACACTAATGGGCAGACATCTAGAAGAGTAAGCCCTAGTGGCTTTTAGTAAATGGTGGTTTTTCCTTTCTGTTACACCACTTTGTTGTGGAATATATCTACACATGCAAGTTCATGGATAATGCTATGCTCTTTAACAAAATTTGAAAAATTGTTGATTCACATCTTAACGTAAACGGTTTTGTCAAATTATGTTTAAATCATAGTAAAAACTGAACAAACAATTGGAAAACATCTAATTTATCTTTCACAAAAAACAGCCAGATTACTCTTGTGCAATATGGAAACACAATATAGAGCAAAACCCTGGCTCCAACATTGCAAAATATATAACTACATGGAGGATGGCAGGCTTAAGAAGGGAGATAATCATGTGAGGCACATGCTATTAGTTGTCCGTGGATAATATCGAAGTCAATTAGTGTTTTCATTGCAAGATCACAGCATTCTCTTCAACAAGGAACAGCTTGATTATGCAAGAGAACAAAATTCCTTTGCATATCAATTTCTCATGAAGGCGGCCCGTGTCAGGAACATTTGAAATAAGTTTCCAACAAGACGCCCCGCAATCTCCAGGTGCTGTAATTCACAGGAACCACTGAAGTAAAAAACAACTAGAAGGATATTATGAGCTCCCGAGCACGACCGTTCACATCGATTGCCACAGGAACAAAAGCTTGTTATCCAGGTAAACTTTGAAAATTTTAATCAGCAAAATGGAGCTTGAGTTGTGCATCTAATAACTAGCATTAGATATGTAGCTTGACTGGTTACGGATAACCCAAATCTGTTTAACATATCCAACAGAAACTGGACGAAGAGTGAAGAGTAGTACTCGTTGTCCAGCAAGAACACAAACAATCATCACATTTACAGAGCAGTAATAAAATTTTCTTGAAATCCTCAGAGGAAAGTCTTCATGAACACCTGGATGAAATATAATAAACTTGAACTGCATCATGCTGAGGAAAAGTATCTGCAAATCACAAAATACCAAAAGAAAGCCAGGAGGGGGGAGTAGGGAGATGAACAGAGTAGCAACAGTAAATAAAAGCTGATTTTATTAGAAAAATTAAATGTATTTACAAGAAGCCTTGATCTCTGATTTGTAAGAGCTACAGCCTGGATACAGTGTTTGCTAACATATGATCACTTGTACCTTGAACAAATAGATCTTTACAGTGGAAGTCATGAACCGCACGAGCAAAATCTGAGAAAGCTAGAAAGGTCACTCAAAAACTACTTGGAGAGGGTAGTCTACCAAAAAACCTATATCCTAATTGAGGAAAGGATTAGCCATGAGACCATCCTACGTAACCAGTCATTTCTTAAAGTACTTTGTTTCCTTTGTCATTGGTATAATCGGCAGTACTATACGAAGAAAGCAGTTTCAAACCATCATATTCAAGTCTGCAAGGTCATCCATGGGAATTCCTAGGCCCATGAAGTCATGATCCTGTAATCCGTCATCATCAATATTCAACCATAAACCAAGATCTTGACCTTGATCATCAAGAACATCAGGAACACCAAGTACATCCATTCCAGGTAGCTGCAGGTTGGACAAATCAATAGATTCATGGGCATCCAATTCACCCAAATCAAACTCACCCTTTTCCCTGGCATTGCTATTAGTAGACGTCTCATTTGACTTTGAAAAAGATGAAGATACTGGTTTAGGTTGCCCTGACAGCTTGCCAACAAGGCCATTGACAGAAACTGAATGCTGCGTTGCTTTCTGCTTAGGCTTTGTTTTGGATTTCCTTTCTCCCTTAGCACTAGATAATGCTGGTCTACCAATTTTGGTGGTTCCATTTCTGGATATCACTTCTCTGCTCTGCCCATTTCCATCTCTGTCCCTATCACTCCTCTTTCCTTTTGCACTGCTTGAGAGAGAATGTCCAATGTCTGATGGGGCACTTGAAGTACCAATTGTACCACCAACATCATCAAGGGACAATTCCCTCTTCTTCACTCTGTTTGACCATAGATCTTCCTTCCCACCAGTTTGCTCAGATGAATTGAGATCATGATAATCTATATTTTGACTATATTGTGATGGGCTTTGCTGTGAACCCATTGAAGCTGCAGAAATAAAAATAAATAAATATATCAAAATCTGGCTTGTATTTTAGCAAAATGAAAGATGAGACCTAACAGTAACAGACAAGACAAAGAAAGGATTCAAGTCCTCTGTCCCCTCCATCTATTCTCAATCCTGTCCCTCAATCAAATACTGAGAAGAGGCATCTAAGACAAAAACTACACGTCATTCTTCTTCAGTTACTCTCTTTAGCTTGCAGCATTTTATTGGGATAATTGGACTGGGGACAGGGTGGACAGAAGATTTGAGTCCACAGAGAACATGACACACACAATTGAAGCCATCTGAGGATGTTGGCCAAAATGATCATACAAACCACAGCTTAGAAAGAAGAAACAAAATAGATTAGAGCGTTTACTCAAGAAAGTGATGAAGATGACACCTGTTCTTGCTTCCAGAGAAAGGACAGAAGCAAATGGTTTTGCAGATTCAGCCTCCAAGTCAGCTAATTGGTGAGCAAGACTCAGCTGCGAAGAAGCAGCAAAGAACATATTCCTGAATAAGGGCTCACTGAAGCAGCTCATGCCTGTCTCTTCAAACTGATGGCAGCGGTCCAATGTTCGTTTAACAAATCCCAATGCAGCTTGCTTGGCCATTTTGTTGCTTGAATTTTTCCCACCAGAGGAACTACAAGCCTGACAATCAGATGCTGTCAATTCAATCTGCCATATAACCTAACTATAAAACATGGAGCATTTTCTAATATGGTTGAATCTATCAAGAAGCCGACCCCATCAAGTGGAAAAAGGCTATCAGGCAAAGATGTGTTTGACTCTTGTTCCGAGACAGTTTAATTATTTTAAAAAAGATAAGAGGCAGAGCATGGATTTTTGCTTCTCAGATAATCACTAATATCAGAGGACGTCAAATACGTCACAAGTCTGATTTGAAAAGGCAGACTTACTACTAGGGTGACTATTTCCTGTTGTGGAAGGTAGATATTCATAATGTAAACCATCTCAACACTTCATGCAAGTCTATACAGGGTCTAACAACAACATTATGATGGATCACCTAGACTTACATTTGTATATCCAGCATTTGCATCTACACAAAATAATATAGTCCCATACACTTTGATGTGTCACTTTTTCTACTTCCCACCCCATACCCCTGGAAAATCAACAGACCATGTCCACACACTGTATCCATACTATCGTTAGTCTGATATAAGAATCCATAGCAGTTTCAACAAATATTGTAGTACAACTATTGGTCTTGGAGCCTTGCAGAGTACTTGACCAGGTTAGCATGCAAGAAATTTATTCTAAGACTGCAAACAGACAATGTACAAAGTGATATTGATGTTACGAAGGTTACCATGCATTTCTCATAAGCGGTCACTACAAGTTTGTCTAAAGCGCGATGTTCAAAATCCCTGTTAAACAAAATTCCATATTTCCATTCAGAACAATGAGCCACAAATGGTTCAATTAAGAAAATAAGCAGGGCATAAATGACAGTGCAATTACTTCTCTAGAATTTCTTTAGTGACTGGGACAGATTTCAACAATCCATCTAGCAAGCCTTTCTTCCTGGAGATCTATGATATACATGAAATAAAATCACAAGGTGAATTATGTAGATCAAATTTAACTTCGCTAAATTTTCACTGATACTGACAAATCAAAATTATGTAATAAATAAAACAAATCAGGACAAAAAATTTTAGTAGCAGTTAGCACATTACAACCAGGCTTCAGCATCAGTGAGTACCTGTCCTTGGTAGTCCTCCTCTAACCTAGTGATATCCTCACAAATTCCTTCATCCTCTGCTTGCGACATTTCAGGCTTAAAAAACAAAAGTAAAAAGAATAAGTGTCAAACACACAAGCTAAAGATTAAAAAAAAAAAAAAAATCTTGAAGTAAATTAATTATGTCTACTGATTAATAGACTAAGACAACTGCATAACAAACTAAAATAATATAGTGAAGTAGAATCCGGTATTGATTCATATATAGTTCATCAATTATAAAATTACATGAAAATAAGCAGAAAAAGACCTTAGCAAAGTAAGCTTACCACTGGTTCTGGGGCAATTCCGATGCTTTGAAGCTCCAAGAGAAGCTTATCGTTTATATCTAAGGTATCCAAACAGGTCAAGCTAGGCATTGATAATTTGTCATCAAGAAAGCCAACTAATGAACTACCTAAGCTTGAATTCAATCCAGTTGATGGGATATCAACTATATCACTTTCAGTTTCATCATGCTGTGGCTTCCCACTTATCCTATAACCATTGTTAGAAGAGTGACAAGCAAACTGATAATAAGCTTGTGAGTGGTGATCTAAACTGCTCAACTCCAACTCCCCTCCTGTCTCAAATTCAGTATCACGTGCATCAAACTTCAGCTCTTCATTTTCAGTGCTACACTCCTCTGAAATCATAGCAGATATAAGCCTTTCACAAAGGGGAATTACATTATGATCTCCTTCAGCTGGTTGTAACTGTTCTGAAACAATCCCAGCACCCCTTTGACTATCAGGTCCAACATCTCTGTAGCAGCCAATCAACCCAAACCCATTAACAACAGCTTCACAATCATCTATGTTTGAAGGAACTGCAGCTGCCATTAATCTGCTTGATTCAAGATTTCTCTGAAAGCCAAATGAATTATTAAAGAAGTTTCAATGTTTTCCTTGCATGGCAGGTTTGTCTAAGAAACTCAAGAAATCCAGATCAATTGAATTATGCTTTAATAATCAGTAAAAAGAAAAATATAATTCATAAAACAAATGTCAATTGTGGTGACTTGAATATATTCCAAGGTAATATGGTTTATAAAACTCTGTACTCTTACATATGAAAGTACCAAGACTTGAATAGGTATGACAAAGGTAATGGTGACCACTGAGCTATCACAAACTCACGAAAAATAGCGATAACAATTGTCACACATAATCACATGTAAGGTAAAGGTCAATACCTTCTGCTTCCAGTAAGTAATATCCTCCTCAGTTATTAAACTGAAGAAAGGCTCCCTCTGCCTCCAGAATTGACTAGAAAAGGCACGAGCTGCAGTAATGAGAAAATTCAAAACTACTACATCAGACAAAAATATTGAGGATATAATATCGAGAGTATCTAGTTAGGCTCATACCAGAGGTGATTACACCCTTTACAGCAGCCAACAGCTCTTCATGTCCATCTTCTGACCCAACTAAACCAATGAAACAAAGGTTAATAATGATATACTTGTTCATATATATGTGTGTGTGTGTGTGAAAAGCTGATTTATGAGTCTTTTCTACAAGCTTAAACTAGTACCGAGAAAATCTGTCACTCCATTAATAGCAGTATGCTTTTGACGTGCATATGCCTTGTGATCAGAAAGTTTCCTGGTTGGTGGGCGACCTGCCTTACTGCATGGATTTCATAAAAGCATAAATTGGAATTCATGGACCCAAGATATTGTTCAAACAATTTAAACAATACATTTAGATAGAAGGCTATAAACCTTTCATTCTTCTCGAGCCCTAGTCTTGAACTTCTAAGCTGTTTTGCAGTCCCTATTTTTCCCAGCTTCTCACGATTCACCGGCATTGGTGACCTTATGGCAGGAAAACTGCGTCCTGTCCTCCCTTGCCTCCGAACACCATCTCCATGTTCTTCCCCAGAGACAAGCTTATTTGTTCTTGTTGGAAGGACCAAGTTAGACACCTTTTGAACATTTTGTCCAGCTTTCTGATCTATAGCTTCTGGTTTCCTGCCCTTCTCTTTAGGTTTAATCTCAGAGATCCCTGATTCTTCACTTTCAGATAAGGCAGAAGAGGATAAAGAATCACCTTTTAATTTAGTTTGCTGAGGAGAACTTCCAGCCGGTCGTCTGGGCAATGACCCAACATCATTACCAACCGCATCAGATAAGGAATCCAAAACAGGCGAATCGTCATTACTTGAACCAATGGGTACAAAGTTTGTTCTTCTAGCAGTGCGGGAGCTCTTTTGTGGCCTCTGCCAATGGACAACAGGGGGGGAAGATGACCGTGCTGATGCTGCACGTTTCGGTTTGCTAGTGCCAATGCCAGAAGGGGGCTTGGTGGCACAAGGAGACAGTTCCCAATCATTAGGAACACCTGCTCTATGGACAACTGGTGACAACTTGGGAGCAACTCCTGAACCTGATCGTGGTGTCCGGATAGAAGTATTCATTTTTGCACTTGAACTAGGGCTAGCTGAATTAAATTCATCACGAACAGCTGCCCTGGTATGGAACAAAAGAATAAATCAGTTAGAGAATCCATGACACAATGATGAATGGAGCTTTGAATAATAAACATAAGTCACAAGTCAAGGCTATATAACATACCAAAATAGAACCAATGAACAATCCCACCAAAACAACAAAACAAGGAGAAAGCAACGCAAAGAGAGGGAGGGGTAAAAAAGGAATTTCCAAGGATAAAATGTTCTTTCCCAAAACACTAAATCATAATAACAAGAAATGAGCTCCAGTGTGCTTACTTATTAACTGCTCTGAAGTTCACCTTGTCCTTGTCTGAATTAACAGGACAATCCCGCCTATCACTAATGGTAGAATTATTATCTGGGTCACTTCTTGAGGTAGAGACACGTAAGCCCAACCCAGTTTGTTGAGCAATACCATCTGATTTTCCAACTCCAACAGTTCCATCAGAAATCCCTGGCCTAACAAATCATACATGAAGGTATTACATTTATTTATTTATTGATAGAGTGGAAGGATTAGAAAACGAATCAATAGAAATTGAAGCAAAAACAACCAAACCTCCCAACAGGTTAAGTCAGCTGCATGGATCAACCAATAGCAAGCACCCTATCGTAAACTGCGTCTATAAACAATTCATTTAAGGCATTATAATCCTAACATCCCAGTTGGATCCTAACATCTCACTGCACTCCACAGCCTCAGCGCTAGCAGTGCACTAGCTCCTTGACTAGACCTAACAAACACACCACCCGCGTTAGTTGATTATAGCTGAGAAACATGATGGAAGGCTCTAATACCAATTGATAAGAACCTTGGGAGAACTACACCACAAAAGCTAGCCATTGTGATTGGGAACTCCAAGGCATTATTAAACCCCCCCCCCCCCCCCAATATCCCATTCATCTGATGTGCAATAGGATCCTAACACTTTCCACAATAGGTAATGCCTAAAATTTCTCCCTACATCAATAGGAATTTAAAAGTATAATAAAAAACTATATGTTACACAATATTTTCCACTCAATAGTTCAAATCCACAATCCTTAAAATCAGAGAGAACTTAGCAAAATCCTTCACAACAATATTCTATTTCTAATTCAACTAAGATTGAAATTTGAAACCACCACTAATATTATATCGACAGCAACCCCAACAGCTATCTTGTTTATCTTCCTTCATTCATCCTCTATTGGATGATAACCATTAAGCAATGAATTAAACAAATTACATTGGTAGAACAAGGGGGTTGTATCTTCTTTTGCATTGTCCTATAGCAAGGTCACTTTGGAATAAGCTTTTCAACATTGTTGAAGAATTGTGTGTTTGTCCAGTGGCTTTCAATCATTTCCTCCTCACCAAATTCAGAGGTTTTTGGCTCTTAAAAAGATGCAAAAATATTATGGCACTCTCAGGTTTATTCTATGATTTGGTGTATTTGATTGGAAAGAAAGGCTAGAATTTTTAAGGATTCCTTTTCAATTGTAGATTTTACTTGAGATTGGGATATTCTTTTGGCCCCACTTTGGTGTCCTGCTCATGGTTTGTTTGATGGAGTGTCGTTATGTAACATACAAAGCAATTGGCATGCATGGTTGCATTGTCTAGAGTCATAGGATTTAGCTTTGTCATTTAAATGTCGTTGTTAAAATGCCATATCCTCTTTGGTACTCTTTCCTTCTCGTCTAATAAAAACTTTTTCTATCAAAATTTATTTTAAAAGAATCTATACAAGATAATTAGGCAGAAAATTTATTCCCACAGAAATAAATAAATGGAAAAGGTAAAAGGCAAATATTCCCCATATATGTGCAATCACGCATCTCATTTTTTCTCTAAATCTTCAAGGCTTCTACCATTTTCTTTTCATATATAAAGGCCACCAAGTCATTTAAGACAACTCCCTAACTAATACTTTATCATATGGAAGCAAGAGAGTATATATAAAGCTAGTTATATGATAGAGAGTCATCAGAAACTTGGTAATCTTGTTGAGTCTCCTTGACTTAGTCATTCTGTCCACTTTTCTTGATAAAAGATCAAAGTTTCTTGAATCCACTGGAGTTTTTTCTTGTAAATCTTACTTTCAATTCCTAACATATTCTTTGAATAGCTCCTCCTTTTGTCTTGATGCAACCCATTCGGAAGGCTAAAGCTCCCTCGAAGGTCAAATCCTTTATCTCAACAATTGTTCTTAACAAAATTAACACCAATGATATGTTGCAAGTTCAAAGACCACAAAAGGCTATTTCCCTTGACATGTGTATTATGTGCGATGCTAGCTCAAAAGCAACTTCACACCTTTTCCACATTGCTCCATGGCTGACTTTTTATGGAATGAGCTGCTTAGTATTTTTGTTAAATGTTGGTGTGCCCAAAGAACTGGATCAATTCCTTTTGACTAGATTTGTAGGTTTTGAGAGGAGGAAAGACATCAAATCCTTGTGGCAATGAATTGTTTTTGTAGTTGGTTGTTTGGTGTACTTGGTTAAAGTGCAAATCTGACATTTTAAACAGCAGGCATTCTAATGAGAAAGTTTTGTGAGATAGGATTAGGCATCTAGCGTCTACTTGGGGTAAGGCACATGCTCTTTTTAAAGGGATTTCCATCTCTAATATGCTTAAAGATTGGAAAGTTTTGATCTTTTGATGTCTTTTCATGTGTATTCTTTTGGCATTGAGGATATCTAGTCCTCCTACTCTATGCATTATTCTTCCCTTCTTGTTAAAGTAATTTCCTCTTTTACCCCAAAAATATGTCCAAGCCAGGACAAATGCATTTAGAGACATTCATACCTTAATGAATGAGAATCATTACTCAATTTTGAGCGAGCATCAGTAGCATGTCTTTGTTGAATTCCTTGTCTAGTTTCCTGGAAAGTGTTAACAGCTTTTATCAATGATGTACTTGGAGACCCTTCCGGTTTGATGCCAGAACGCTTCTTCTTCATTTTTGACTTTTCCCAACCATCACCTCCACTAGATAAAGTTCGTTCCTCACTCTGAGCTGCACCACTATTGGTGATTCGTAGCATTTCCTTATCTCTATCTACAGTCCCAGATGGCCTGACAACAGAATTAGTGCGCACATCCATCTAGAATTTGTCAAAACCCAAGTTAGTTTTGCATCAAGTTTTAATGCATACCAAATAAATCTGAAAGCTGACCCTTCATATGATGAAACGTACAAACAAATTTATAAAGCCACAATATTATTCTTCTCTTCTTGTTAAAGAACTTTCTTCCTTTATCAAGAAAAAGAAAAGAAAAGAAAAGAAAACAAAGAGAAATTACAAAGCCACAAGACAGTCATATGCCTTGTTAGACCAGAAAAACTGTAGAACAAAACAGAATGTTCTGTATTTGTTAATTTCATAAAAGCAATGAGAGAGGCATAAAAGAACCTATAGAGTTCATGAAAGACATACATACAAGCCAAAGGGTGCCACATAATTTATGTAGGTATAAATGTTATTGTAGGCAACTCTTGCAAAAGAAAAACTAATGCAGGCTTCCATGTAACACAAAGATATGCAGAAAAAAACACTTTGAAATATATAACTATGGGATCTATATATATACTATCTATTAACATGACAGAAAGAAGTTGATGAGTAACAATGTCAAAAGAAGAGAACAACTGTGTTTATACTAGTAAGAAGCAAGCATAGAAATTAAAGACACTTACCCTTACATCAACCAAAGATGTTCTAGTGCGCTTGTTTGGAACAATATTTTTGGTTCTTTCTTCTGACTTTTGTTGCTCATGTTCAAAACCACCTGTGACGGTATGACCTTGAACCCCACCCTTACCTATGCTTGGCCCCAAGACTGATCGATCAGTTAATGTCAAACTAGATCGGTCATTAGAAGATCCTTCTGCTCGAGATCTTTTCTTTGAAGTTATGCTTGGGAAAACTTCTATGAGTCCAGATAAGGCTTCCGTGAACAGTTTAGCACGTTCCCTGTGGATTATGCAATGTTATTAAACGGGTCTAACTTTGATGTTAATAGCAAAACATACAAAAAAAACCTACCTTGCCCTCCTAGAGCTTGAGTGTAAACCATCCCTGAGTTGTTTGATGTCTTCTGGTATAGGCAGTGGTTGCTTGCCTTTTGTAGAACTAGATGGAGATTCATCTGGTGAAACTCCAAGAGCAGCACTTATATGTCGCTTATAATCTGTTTGACGATTAGACTTATGCTCTGGAGCTACCAACTTTGGATCAAAACGGACATAATTGAAGAAGTTCACCACATCCCCTTGTGTTGCTGAAGAACCACTTCTTGACATGTTTGGAAGAGAAGATAAAATTGGATTTTCCATGCTTTCACGAAAGCTACCAGATCTATCTGAAGCAGCTATGTGGGATGCACGCTGCCCAGTGTACAATGGTCTATCTGGGCTGCAGGAAGATAGATGAAATTTCCTAGATGTTGCCATTGCACTAATTCCCACACATCCTCTGAGTAAAATATACAGAACAGAGAATGGTGCATGACAAAGATATTGCACTATAGTACATAATGGGCAAGTCTAAATTGCAAGGGATCAATTGGACAATGCACCTGAAAGGATCAAAATAATAACATACAGAAAATTCAAACTCTCTTGGCTGCGATATGGAGATATATGTGCACACTGAATGTATGGCATGGAATTGCAATTTAGGACTTGTGCTCAAAAGCATTACAAGTTCATATAATGAACACAAGTTTTTCAAAATGACTTCAACAATCTCTGTTACTGTGTACTGAAGAAAGATTAAAGCATACGTTTTCTTTTTTAAGTAAAAAATTTAAGGGATGTAATATGTTTACCTTTAGTCTTAATGACATTATCTACCAATAAACAACCTTTTGCTATACATGCAGATATCATTTGAAATGGTAAAATACTGAATGAAGTAAGCTAACAACAAGACTGCCCAGGCACAGTCATGAAAAGCAGAAAATTGTGGTATTCAACTGTGTTAAGAATTTTGCCAAGACTATGTAAGTCACCAAAACTTGTCTCATGGAAGTCAGATTGATTGTAATTTACCACATCTAATGAACATATACATAAATGTAATTCAATACAAATAAATTCCAAATGTAGCATCATTGTGAAATCTACATTATTATGACAAATGCAATTAGTTGACAATTCTGTCAACTTAATATGATATGGAAACTAATTAATATAACAGATTTTGACTTCAACCACCAATTACTACAACTACTTACAACCTCAATTTCAGAAACCAACTACTGCAACAACTTATTTTCTCAACTCTCAACTTCAAACACAATCTTGGCCCATTAACTAGGCTTCATTATCACGCTCATAACTCAACAAGACACTCAATCTTTACTAATAAATACTGTTACTTTCAATTTGAAATAATCAACAATTTCCAACAGTCACTTTGACAGTCACCCTGTCAACACAACTAAAAAATCCTAGTCACTGAATTTATCAGCCAGTAACATCAAAGGCACACCATTGTTAACAAATTTTCCTTCCACACTCACAGCAGTCTACTCTTGCTCCTAGGTTAACTTCCTCAGTGAGAATGGCCACACAGTAGAATAATATTTTTGAATGAAAAAAAAAAAATCCTATGCTCTTTCAACTCCAAGCATACTTTTTTCATTTCAAATTTTAGTATATAAAACATTCTGATAAAAGTCCAACTAAAGAAAGAAACAAACCTATCAACAACATAACTTCTGTTGCACAAGTTCTGGTTACTCCATGCATGCAAATACTCTTTCTCCTCTACTGCCTCAATATCAGTTCGTTCGAAAGTTCAATAAATTTTATTAAAAGAATAATAATATAGAGAGAAGTAAGACCATAAAGAAGCCCTAAAGATTGAATCAACACAAAACTCAAAAATTGAAATCACGAACTGCCTCCACAACACAGAAACTCATAACAACATCCAGAAACCAAAACAATAGAAGCTGAATCAACAATGAGATGAAATAATAACTGCAAAACCAATGAATCAAATGAGTGAAAAACAAAAATAATCACACATCTTGTATGTAAATAAACACATATATACCCTGAATCTTGCATGATGCTATTGCTATTGGTTTTGAGAATAGCGTTGAGAATTGAGAATTCGGAAGAAGAATGGAAGGGCGCGCTGGGATTGGATTTTATTGCTTTGAGCTTCAAATCGAAGTTCGTACGAAGCCATGGTGGACGAAGGAGAGCCACCACGGCGTTTTGATCGGCAATGAATAGGACTGGGTTATATTACGGTTCTGCCCACGTCTCTGTATTTTCGTGGAAATTAGGACGCGCGCCAGAGAGGGGGCATTTTCGTCACGGTGGTGTTATTTTCGGCATAACTGGCATCGAGTTTCCATGTGAATTCATCAATAATGCACTGTGAATACCCGAGGAAAATAATAATGGAAATGAAAATGTGCTGGATATTTGGCATGAATCATGTTTTATACAAACTCCCTCCATTTCACAGTAACGCTCTATTTTTTATTTTTTATATTTCATATATTTATTTATTTATAATATTTAGGTAGTATTAATTTTCTTCTTCAATTTATATCTTTAATATAAATGTATTAATTAAGTAAATAATATATTTACCTAGATGAATAATAATGATCATAGAAATATAATTTTACCAACTCATATATTTATATATTTACCAAGTTGCTTTTTTATTTCATTATTACGTGGATTGTTTAATTTATTGTAGTTATTATGAAACAAAGAGAGTGATAAAAAATCATAGTGGAATGGGAGAAAATTTACATTTAAGTTTTTTCCAATCTCTATTCCCTCTATTTTATCAATTAAATCATGACAAATATATTTTTATTGAAATTAATAATTTAAAATTTAAAAATATGCACTTATATCAAGATAAAATGACACGTCATAATTTAATTGGTAAATTGGATGAAATAGAGGTAAAGAACTTAATATACGATTTTTCTAATGTACTATTGTACTGGGTAGTATGTGGCTCGGAGCTAAGCAACAACAATCAATACTGAATCAATAGATTAGTAGATTGGTTAGTGAAAGAGAAATGTTAAATGTCCACTATCAAACTTACACCATCTATTTACACTAAATTAAAAAGTTGAAAATCAGCATGCAAAAAATTGTAAACCAATATACAATGTTGTAAACCATCTTAGTTTACAACTTTTTACAAATTGGTTTACAACATTTTATACATGATTTATAACTTTTTATATCCTGGTTTATAACATTTTACTTAGTATAAATATATGGTATAAGTTTAGTGGTGGTCCTATATAACTCCTCTTAGCAAAAATAGAAGATAGTTTTAGAGGTTTTTCTTTATTATGTACAAACATTATGGTGTTTTTATGATTAAAAAAAATATGGATTCAAGGTGAGGAATTCAAGTCATAGCAATCTTATACAGAGAGATAAGCTAACTATCTGCGATGCATGGTTCTGAAAACCGGACCGGATATCGAACCGGTTGGGGTAAGGATTCAGAGGTTCAACCATTTCAATCGGGGTCCAACCAGAATATAACCAGTATATAATAAAACATATATAAATATATAAAAATATAAAATAAAATATATGTCATAAAATAACTAAAAAATAAATTAGGTATCAACAAAACTCATAGAATATAACATAATTCATCTTTTAATCAAAATAAATATTATCCATATGGATTAAATCTCTCAAGTTACTACTTTCCATATTAGAAAAGGAAAAAAATTAGGAAATATAAGATTTTAGGCCTTTTTTTAAATAAAAAAACCAAAATGTTACAATTGTATATTTTTTTTAAAAAAAAACGGTTAGACCGATTTTTTGGCCAAACCCGTTTGCTCGGTTTACCGGTTTCCAGGTGGTTCTCAGCGGTTCTTGGACATTTTTTTTACAAGGTGGTTTTCATGTCCAATCCGGACTGGACAGCAGGCCGGTTTTCGGTTCAGAACATTACTGTGACGACGCATAATACATGATGATGTGGAATTCAAGAACACAAGTGATGTGATGATCTTCCTTCTTTCTTGCTTTTGAATGGGCAGGGTGTACCTACTAAGACATACTCAAGTTAGAAAATATTTAAGAGATTTAGAGAAATAAAGAATTTATGTGTACTTTTTTTTTTCTTGAGATCCTTTGTTTAGGGGTATATTTAAAGAGATATAGAAGGGTGGGTACGAGCAGCTAACCTCCTATTTTCACGAAGTGTATTCTTGTTTGGGATTCCGTTAATTGTTTTGGCCTTAAAAAGCAGCTCCAATGGAGCATATGGATCATCCTATTTGGTATTGGAAAATGAGTTGGGACAGTCCCATATCATGTCCTTGCATTGTAGTGGATTTGTAGATTGAAACTAGTCCCAGTAAAATGGGACGAGGCCAATTAAAAGAGGATCGGATAAAAAATAGACATCTGGCAAAAGTGGGACAAGTCCCATATTATTTTTAAATTTTAAAAAAATATGAAATCAAAAGGGGAATCAAAGTTGGAAACTTCTACTAAAGCAATAAATCCGAACTCCTATCCCATTTAGCTTTTGATGTTTTGCTAATATGGCAAATAGTGTAGCCAAAAGTGGGATTGAAAATAAAACTTCCCATTGGAGACACTCTAAGGTCGCGATTGTTTAGTGTCCTGGGACAGAAATACAGGAATAATGGAGACAGAGATAAAAATAATAAATATGTATACGGGTATTATTGAAATTTAAAAATATTAAATTTCTGTCTAAGTATCATGTCCCCACTGTCCCCACATTTTGGAAGTATAGGAATTTTATGTTTTCTGACCCGGGAAAATTCCTGTCTCCACCACTAAACAGGTTTCTGTTTCCAGTATCTCTGTATTTCTGTCTCTGAGACAGTAAATAAACACTACCTAACAACTAGTATCCAACCTATTTAATACTGGGCCTAAGTATAATTCGTAACAGAGCCCCAAACTCGATATTTGAATGTCTGAGTTTATGAGCTTGATTAACATTATAGGTTTCGATATGAGCTTATGAACTCTGAGTTCCATTCTTCAACCATTGAGTCACTTTTTATTAGTATGGAATGAGTTTCAAGTGTTCGAGTTCCATCTTATATTAGCTGCGTAGAAAGTTTGAATTGCGAACATAAGCTGTGAAGGGTTATCATGAAAATGGAGCCTCCACTTATAAGGGTTCAATTTCTTGTGAGGTTATGACCTCAAACTTTGAATTTCTATATACTACTAAAGGCTGATGTTGAGATTTCTTGTTAAACTTTCTCTTCGGAACCTCATCACTGCAAGTCCGAACGAGCATTTATCATCTAAATTCCGTCTCAGTCTATTTGTTAAGAAGATTCCAAGTCGTGGGACTGGAGCCATAAAGAGTTGCCACGACGAAGTTTTGACCTTGGAGACCCTATGGATATTACTTCGCTATGATCTATAGGCTGCATTGTTTCAACATGAAATTTTTGAACTTTAGTCTTTTTGAGAAGTCTTTGAAGAATTGACCCTTTAAACACTTTTTGTTGGGCCTTTAGCACCGGGCTTTAATTTCGGATATACTTTTTCCAAATCCCTTTAATTAATTCTAACACTTTGGTAGTGTTTGTTTACTGTTTTAAGACAGAAAATACAGGGACAGTAAATATAAAGACATTAATAATAAAAATATATAGGAATACTATTGAAAGATAAAAATATTAAATTTCTGTCTCCGCATTCTTTGAAGATACAGAAATTTTATATTTTTCTCTCCCGGAAACAAAAATTTTCTGTCCCATATTCCTGTCTTCACAACCAAACAAGTCTGTGTCTCTAATATCTCTGTACTTTTATTTTAGAGACAGTAAACAAACACCACTTGAGCACATGTCCAAGGGAATTATTTTGAATAAATTCTCATTGCTTAGAACACTAATCTAGAGGAGTTGATTTTGAATAAATTCTCAACACTTGGAACATTTGTCTAGGGAGTTACTCTACTCTCGGACTTTGGATATGAAAGGAGTTTTTATTCGACCTCCAAACTTTGAATTTAAGGGGAGCTATAACTCAGAATTATTTTCCCCTCAGATATTAGTCCTGGAAAGGGTTACTGCATAAAGGTTTCTAACCCTCCAAACGTGCATTTGGGTTTTCTTTTTTTGGGGGGGGGGGGGGGGGGTTGTTAATATTTGGGGAGGGGGAGGGGGTGCTGTTAATATTTAGTAAGTACTCGAAAACAAAAATTTCAACATTTTGTAAAAGTTAAAAAGAACAGTTTCTGAATATATATATATATATACAAATTCCAAAGTTTCATAATAATTTTTCTTTAAATCTGAATCAAACGCGCCTAAGTTACAACAGGGGAATTCATAGCTAGCTACACTGCAAAAAGAGAAAGCTGTATTAAGGGGTCAGAATTTGCCACAAGTGATGGCATATGCTTCTTTGACAACGTGGCCACTAGTGGTGTCATGATCCAGTGACAAGTTTACAGATATCTCTACCTGCCTTCAAAACCTCACGTATGACTACTACAGTGATCCAATCCTCAAGTGATGAATATATCCCTGTACACTAAGGTCTGCATGATAGTTTTTTTGGCATTGAGAGTGAGGCAAAGCCGGCTGAAAATGAGCAGGCTTACCCACCACCGTCATCATCACACAAGTTCCAGCTGTTTGTTACACAAGAAATTAAGCCTATACATGGAAGGAGATTGGGTCACTGTTCATGTTGAAAGTGCATTCCCAGAGAGTGCAGGACACACACACACACACACACACACACACACCCCATTGAGTATCAGGTGGAATAGTCTATTGCAGAATCACCTAGAACAAAATGGGTTTGTTAGAACAGATTAAAAACATTAAAGAATAAAGATCAAAGTTTGGTCTATTACTGTGTGTGGAGTCAACTGATGATTGCTGCTGTGGTGCTGACAAACTATTACTGTGTGTGGAGTCAACTGATGATTGCCGCTGTGGTGCTGACAAAGTCCCCTTATCTGTTACAGTCCAATAAAAAGAGGTAAAAGATTCATTAGCTATACGCCTAGAAAGGAAAAGAACATGTCTAAAATGAAATATCCATCAGATATGGATCATTGAATACGATTATGCTATTTACTATCTACAAATGCCTTTAAAGTTGCCATTGTTATTAGACTAAATATCCCATTATAGTCCCTCAAACATCTATCGGGGGACAAATTAGTCCCTAAATATTTGAAAATCCTCTATTGGTCCCTCAAAATTAATAAAGAAGGATAATTTGGTCCCTCCATACATGTCCGTATAGAGATTTTTTTAATTGCACGAACCAATACGAAGAGACAAATTTGTCCTCTTTTTTGAATTGTAAGGGACCAACATAGGACTTTCAAATCGTAAGAGAGTAATTTGTCCGTCGATATATTTCTGAGGGACCAATTTGTCCTCTTTTTTGAATTTACAATGGATATCTAAGAATCATCTTGGGCAGATAACATCGATCAGCTGATCTCATGTCCAAAGAAAATGGAAAACGCCAACAAAAGGGTAGAAATACAGCATTAGAGTCTCTGGCTGATAACAGGTGGTGTCCAAAGATTTTTTTTTTCGTTACAACTGTCCAAAGATTAGGATGTGATAAGGAAGGCAGATTAGTCAAATAATTGTACTTAGGAGAGAAAAAAAAAATACCAATAGAATGTCGTGTCCCCTTTACAGCAGCGAAATTCTTATATGTATAGCCAACAAAACTGAGATCTTGAGGAGTCAACAGCATCTGTAGAGAAAGAGGATATAATAGACTGTAAGGGAGTTTAATGAATACTCCAACATTGATCAACGTATATTTAGCCTGAAACAAACGTGTCAGGGTATTTAAAAAACAAATCAGGCTATTAAAAATGAAGAAGTCAACACAAGAGAAAGCATAGAGGCTTACAACTTTTTCTCTAAATTTCCGTCAACCTTAAAAAATACACCATAGCTTCAGACAAAAGAAAATAATTGATATGCAGTGTACCCTTGAGGATCTGAACAACATTGTGATAAGAGATCCTTTTTTTTTTGTGTTGGGATAGAAAGGGGGGTTCCACAGAGACATTCAGGCACTTATTGTTACATCCCCCTTGGATGAGGAACTAAAGTATTAATGGATCAAAATATGGAGGACCCAAGGATTATTAAAGGAGATAACAATTCACTGAGTTATCCGAGGAAGTTAATTTGTCAGACAAATGTTATTCCTCCAAGTAGATAGAGTGTATACCTTTCTGATGGGTCCCGACCCAGGTCTAGATGGTTTTGGTTGTTCAACCTATTAACACAGTTACAATCATGTCAAATTTCTGGCTAATTAATATGTAACCAAACCTGGAAAAGACAAACAATATATCCAGGCATATTTAAATAAGAAAACATAAACACGGAGTATAAACAATTACTTCATCCTTACTGTTTCTGAAAAATCAATTTATTAACGAATGATGAACTAAAGAGATACTCACAAACATTCATATACCCATTTACAGTAATTAATTTGCAAGTACACTATCATATATGCATCCCATTCCGAAAAGCTGGGACATGGCTCTATCTTCAAAGTTCATTTTAATTACTTCTCCTAATCTATTAGTGCAGTAATCTGGTTGCACTTTCTCCATTCATTTTTTGCCTTTAGCCCTTTGCCTTCTCATTTTCAGCAAAAATTCTCTATTTTAGACAAAAAAAACTGTAATATGAATGGCATCCGTCTGAATAAAGTAGAAACCAAATTTCTTGTTCTTCATTGATGGTCAAGGGAAGAAATTGGTACAACAGAGAATGTGCAAAAAAAAGAAAAAAGCATTTTGTGCCAGCTGCCACTGGCTTTAATGGAGCCTACTCTCACTACGAACAAGCTGGAAGGACCAAGACAGAGTTCAAGTTCAATACCAAACCTTACCAGGGGTGTAGGTGAAAGAGGAGAAACCAAGCAGGAAAGAATAATTCATAAGTCACAATACATCACCTCATCAAATTTCATAAAATTTTGAGTGTCAAGCTCGCCATTGACTTGTGGTTTAAATGCTGCCTCCATTTCATAGAGCTTGTCCCAGTCGGCATCTTTGAACCAAGGATGAGCCTGGTCAATTAAGAACCACCAATATTAGGAGGGAATATTGTGCAGTAATAGTAAAACATTCCAGTAAGAAGAGAAAGAGAGAGAGAGAAGAAAATCACATTTTACCCACCTTAATTTCTTCTGCTCCTCTGGTACCAAGCCGGTATTGAACATCACAAAGCAACCGACATATTAGATCCTTCGCTTCAGGAGACAACCTTGCCTCCTCTGGAAATTTTAAGTGATTTCTCCAATGCACAATCTGAAGACTCTCATCACCAGGCCACAAAATTATTTAAAAGAAATTACTGTTAGTGCTACTGAAGTAATAACTTAATAAGGCAATGAATAAATGCTAATAAATAATGTTATTTTGGTGGATGTTTTTTTTTTTTTGGATAATGCTAATAAATAAATACTTAGGCCAATTATCGCAAGAACAAAGTGAGCTAGTAACTATGAGAGGAAATATAAGGCCTAAAATTTCAAGTAACAATATTCTAAGTAAATAAATACATGACTGACTTCAAAACGAATGGTGGATGAGACTTGAGAATAAATCACACATACACAAATAAAGCGTTAGTAAGACAAAGTATAGTAGACTTTGTCCTTTGACTAGTCCATTGAAATGTTCAATGATTAAATCACATAAGGGAAATAAGAACTATACAGGAGAAACACGCTGATCATTTGGTCTGCAGTTCGAAGTCCATGAATTAGAACTTCTTTTAAAACATTTGTGAGATAATTTATCTATTGGCAGAGTATGATTATCTTCATATAACAAATAATGTCACAAACTAGATGTTGAAAAGATTATAAGAATTTATCATGGCTAGAACAATTGAAACCCCAAATAAAGAAACTAAAATCAGAGCAATCCCTATCAAATCACCAGTTAACTCAAAATTGCCTCTTCTTCCAGAAAATTGTGGGTTTAAGGGGGGAAGAATAAAGGACAAAAAATGAGAAAACCTTTCTGCATGTTGTTACTGGATCATCAGAGTAAAATGGGGGATAGCCAACAAGCATCTCATACATTATAGCACCAAGAGACCACCTGCAGCAAGGCAGAACTTGTGTTTTCATTTAAAAAGAGATATTACTATTACTCTTTAAGCAAAACATATATGTTTACATGCGACATAGCATTTTTCCTTGTAAAAGAAGCTACAGAGAAGAATAACGTATGCCAGATACCAGTACAACATTATAAAGAATGATGACATCGATTAGACATAGTGCTGATTGTCTTCTCTGAGATGCATCAGAAAATTCCTAAAGGAATATTCTAGGCCTATCATAATAAGTATAAAAATAAAAACGAAGCAAATACTTTGATCAATATTCTCTGTTAACAGTTTATGTTTATTTTGTTTTCTGAAAACGGATAAGCTTATAATGCTTCAACTCTTTCTTAAATAAAGATGATAAGACGATTCCAATTCATGATCTCTGTGAATTGGAGTATGCATGTAATATCAAAAAGGTCATAACTTGTCAAAAGTGGACATAAGTTCCTTTCCTTAGTATTTGGACTTTTAATTGATATAAAAAACAAAGAAACTGGCCACAAAATAATCTATGCTCTCAAACTTTGGCCCACACACAATGCAAGGTCAAGGTGTTGCACAGCTTGCACTATGGATGACCTTTTTTCCATTTATCTACTCTAGTTAGGAAAATGGTACAGCATTTGACTGGTTCCAAGATAAAGCATTCCAGTGTCTCTAATGTTTGGACACTAGACAGATATTATATGCGGTATTCAACTGCCGCACCATACAATGTCCAAGTGCAAGAACCTTGAGCCTTGGCACTGCACCTAACCACTAAAGCTAATTAAGAAAACACTGCAAAGCTATTATCTGCATTCACTTCAAAATGACAAAACTACTTAAACAGATAACGAATAGATTCCACTCAAAACATCAAAAAAGAGGATATCAACAAACCAGTCACACTCCACACCATAACCCTTTTTCAGTAACACTTCAGGAGCAATATAGTCTGGAGTACCAACCGTGGAGAACGCCTGGCATGAAATAAATATGTAAGTTTGAGAAGGATATCCATGCAAGCATATAAAAAAAGATCTGTTCAAAATTATAAAAATGCTATCAAAATCAACATTTGATGCACTAATAAGACATCGCATGATTATCACACAAATTAATAGACCAACATATTTATTGAACAAGGAAATAAACTGGAGTCTTCTTTGTAGAGAAGAACTGAAAATTTCACCATTACGCTTGCCATCTTAGTGCAAAACAAACAATTTTGACTCTCTCAGTCTTTACTTCGATCCATCATTCATGACTGATGACATATTAGCTGAAGTGACCAAGAATGGTACTAACACTGGGCCAGTGTGTTCATGCAACAGATGGCATATGTTTAAGTACTACATTGCATATTGCCATTGTGATTTTGTAAGAAATCAGACATAAAAACAAGGCAAGCATTCGGTGAAATTCCTGAATGTGGGCAAAAGGCAATTACCAATTTCCTGCGGTTCATTTGCCAATGCTGAAGTTGTTCAAGGGGACTTTTCCAGCGTCTTCCATTTCTGCTATTTGGGAAGGCTCCATCGACATCCATGGTATCGTTCAAGTTCTCATCATCCAAGACTTCATTTTCGTTTATAGATGATAAATTTGAGCAGTCAAGTGGCTTGCAAAGGCCAAAATCAGAGAGCTTCATATGACCATTTTTGTCCAATAGAAGGTTGTCAGGTTTTATATCTCTGGGGAAAACAGGAAGAAACATATAATTGCATATTATGGTTTTTAAGAATAAGACCACAGTGCAGTTCAAGATGTAACAATACCAACCGATGAATGTAGTTGTGTTTATGAATAGACTCTATGGCCAAAACGCTTTGGGCAACGTAAAATCTAGCCACTGTTTCAGTCAAAGTTTCTTCCCTGATCAGCAAAGTCATTATATCACCACCAGGTAAATATTCCATTATCAGATATAAGTACTCAGCATCCTGAAAGGAGTAATAAAGCTTCACAATGCAGTCACTGGCAACTTCAGCAAGTACATTCCTTTCAGCTCTAACATGCTCAACCTGTGATGGAAATGAGCACAACAAATTAATTTAAATAATAATAGCAGAAAGAACTTCCCTTAATTCCAATAGTAAATTGAAGAATGGAAAGAACAAACTTTCATACTACTAATGACAAAAATGAAACTTGACCTGTCCCCTGCTGAGCATTTCAGACTTCTTCAACTTTTTCATGGCATATATGTTACCTGATTTCTTCTCCCGACACAGTCTTACCTGTGAAACCATTTTGTAAATTCAAACAAAAATTCATGGTAACGAGAAATGCAACATAGTAAAATGACAATCCAAAACAATTATGTAATTTATGACTGGCACAAATGTCAACAAAACAAAGGAAGGCACTAAATATAGAATATGAGTGTGCATAACTCTACCTCCCCAAAGGCTCCCCTGCCAATAATGGTTAGAAGGTCAAAATCATCAACACATATTTTATGTCTTTTTAACCGCATATACTCAGTCTCCTTGAGCTCTAAATCCTTCAGTAGATTGATTTGTTCCTCTTCTGGTACATGAGAAGATTCTAACTTCTTTTGTAGGACTGAACGCCTGAAATAATAAAATTCATGTTCAGCAGCCTAACAGTAGAAATAAATAAAAAGCAAAATAGATGACTTAATAAATCTAAGTCCCACCATGAAATGCATTAACATTGTAAGAAAATGAAATAACTTGCATGGAAAATAATTCTTTATACAAAAGTATAATGCAAAAGTGAAAATCATGTGTGTGTGCGTGCATGCACGTACTCGGTGTCCATTTACGAAATAATTTAGGACTGCCCAAAGGCCATAAAAACCGTATGCCTTTTTGTTTGTTTGTGTAAAATTATGAGTCGTGTCCATCTTAAATACAACTCTGCCAAATGGCCACAAAATGCATAATTAAGCAGGCAGGCATAGGCGACACTGATGATGCACAGCACTTACGAGGATGTGAGATACTGAAACCCAAATTTTATTGATGCTCTCTGCATAGATGCATGCACATTAAGCCTCTGCTGTGCATTTGTGCGCAAGTGTGCATGTCTGTCGGAAGTAAGACTCTGCCTAAAAGGCCACAAAATACATAACTAAGCAGGCAGCCATGGGGGACATTGATGATGTACATGGCTTACAAGGACCATGAGGCACTGGAACTCAGGATTTACTGATGCTCTCTGCATAAGACGCATGAACAATTTGTGGCATGACATAGCATGGGAAGAGGGGTAGCTTAAATGTTCTTCAGAATCCAAATTGAGGTGCACACCAAAGAAGATACCCTAGCAAATTTGTATTCTCCTCCAGCCCCTTGACACATAAAGGCTAACACTAATATTAAATGAACTACAAGACTCCTTTCCAGCCAATTTTCATCATTTCATCAACAAAACCATTTACGGAACTCAATGGCACCATTTGATTCATATCAACAACTTGTTGGGAAAAGGCTTTTTTGTAGTTGATTTTCTAATGTTATTAAGCACGTAGCGACCACACCCCAAAATAAGTCCCAACCCACAACATCACGCATTAGGATTATCAAATTAGCATTAATATATATGCCAATAAACATAAATTTCAGGAGAAAAAAAAAGAGGAGAAAATCAGAAAAGGAAAAAAAAAACAAAACAAGACAAAACATTTAATCAAGCGGCAAAATAGAAAGGACTAAGAAGCCCCCAACATAACATGCAAGGGGAAAAACAGACAGAAATAGACGACATGATCATCATAAGGCAGAGGGAGAAAAAAATTAATTTTAAAAAATTACAAGAAGAAAGAAAGAAAAGAGGTGCATGGCGTGTTTACCTCTCCTTGCGTTCTTGGATGTGCTTCATCTGAGCCCTGTAATGGTTCTCAATGAATTTCTTGGCTGCAGCCACCCTCTCCATCGTCAAGCTGGACCCCACCGTTCCTCCATCCTCATCCTCTTCCTCTTCCTCTTCCTCCTCTCCAGCCATGGTCCCCACCTCGTCATTCTCCTCCCCCTCTTGCACCTTCCCCTTCTCCTCCTCTTGCACCTTCCCTTCCTCCTCCTCCTCTTCCTCCTCCTTTCGATTCTCCATCACCAAAAGCCAAAACCTTCTCTCTCTCTCTCTCTCTCTGTTTGGTCCGTGAATTGGGATGATTGTGCCAACGAAGCCAACAGAAGGAGACCCTCCTAGAAAAAAACAGCACATACACACAAACGCACAAAAAAGCGTAGCTCTCTCTCTCTCTCCCCCTTGTTTGTGTGTCGGACAAGTGTTGAACAATGGTTCGGACTCTATAGTTTCTGGAGCATGGGGATTCATGGGAGGTACCCTGTCGAGGTGGAATGCAACATCTGGAGCTAACGTGAGACCGTGATCCTACGGTCAGTGATCGTCGATGAATACGATGTCAATGTCATCAGATTGGATGTACACCGCTCCACAACCCTTCTCATGTCACCATCCCCTTGTGGTCATGTGAACATTCCTGCCGCATACCTGGAGTTTATATGTTCTATTGTTAATTTTTTATTCGTCTTGATAACCCCAACTAATTTTTATTTTATACTTAAATATATCTCCATTAAAATATAAGTAATTTTGACTTTGGGTCCTCCAAATTTATTTATTTTTATTCTTGTCTTTTTTTAATTTTTAATTTTATTTTTTATCTCTATTATTTTAAATTTGGGTTCGAATGAATATATTTTAACATACATTTAGTTGTTAAAAGTATTAAAAATTTTGTTTTTATCCTTCAATATATATATATATATATATATATATACATATATATGGGTGCAAAAGACTTATTTTCAATTTTTTTAGTTTAATTTTAATACACTCATTTTTATTCATTAATTTATCTAAGTTTTAAAGTAATAAATATAAAACTCAATCATCTTCATTAATTTAGCAATACATAAGTAAATTATGGTTAAATAAAAATTAAACACTATTTCTTTTGTCTTTTTTATCGGTCGAACTTTCAGGTACATTTCTAATTCCAGCATGACGTCAAACAGAATTTGACGTTTCCACTGGCCGAAAAGTGAAAGAGGAAAAAAGCATCCGTTGTGCAAGCTTTTTATTTTTAAGCAGGGGGCCTTATTTGGAATTTGCAGAACGAAGAAAATGTCAATACAACGTGGATAATATTAGTTTAAATCAATAATGTTCAAAATTCCCTCGGTGTTGGTCATATAAATACTGAAAATTTTTCTGTATATAGTTTTTATGAGTAAAAATATCAATTTATATATAGTTTTGTTTCTTTTTTATGGAAATCCATATATAGTTATATCATCGCAAGACATTATATTCTCTCTTTTAAAGTATCTATCAATTTAGAATAAACAAAGATATTAGAAACATAATAAATAATATTAATAATTAAGTAAAATATAGTAAATAAATTAATATATCCTTACATATTAATTAATATAACATAATGTTCAAAACTAATATTAAATGAAATTCTTTGAAAAATATGAAAATAACTAGAAATAATATTCAAAGAAAAATTAATACTTTATTTAAATATGAAATTGATAAATCTTTATCTGACATTAGAGAAATATTTTAAAAGAGATAGAGTAACACGTTGTGTTTCATAGACTAACGCACTTAAAAATGAAATTTCTTCCAATAGTAGCCCTTTGCAAGCGCCATATGCATAATCATCCATGTGTGTGTATTTTTTCATACTATACTATGCCATAAAGTTTTAATAGAGTGACGCATTGGATAAGCATTTGCTCAAATACCAGCTCTTATGCGAGCTCAATATTAAGTACCTTTATCTTGTCAAGGAAGATGAAGGCAATGCGACAAACAGCCATTTAAAAATTTTCAATTATAGGTGACAAATCTCATCTCATCTAATCTCATCTGATCTCTCCAACTCCTCCAAAAGCGTCTTAGATTTTGGAGTGAAAAGGATAAAGTTTGGGGGGGGGGGGGGGGGGGGCGGGCAGGGGACGAAGGAGAATCAGCACTACTGCCAGAATTGTCTATTAGCAATGGTTAAAAAACGCATTCTGGGACCAACTCTATTATTCCAAATGCAAACATGCTCCTAAGTTTGCATCATTATTCTCGGTGACGCTCATGGAATTTCGGGGGCACCTTGATGAATTCTCGAAGTGGCAATAAACAACCATCAATTACTGTCTATATGCTCCTTAAAGAAGCATTTATTTACTGTCCTGACACAGAGACAAAAATAGAAATATAGAGACAGTAGAAATAGAAACATAAATAATAAATGTATAGAGAAATATTATTTGAAGATAAAAATATTAAATTTCTATTTCTGTATTCTATTCTTACATTTTAGAGATATAAAAATTGTGTATTTTTTTATTCTGAGGAGAGAAAATTTTTCCATTCCCACCAAATAAATTTATGCCTCTAATACATCCTTATTCCTGTTCCAAAAACAGAAAATACCTAAATAAACGGTACCTAAGTAAGGGACAGCCAGACAGGTTTGTTGAATGATCCCCTCGCCTCCCAAGTCCCAACAGTGTACGATTAAGAATTTCTCAAAAAGTCAAAAGCAGAAACCAATCTTTTTGGGTGTAAGAGCCAGAGGCTTAAAAGGGTCAAACATCGGGGGGCGGAATTTCACAGCAACAAAACATATATTATGGCACTAGACACGGGAAACCAAGAAAGAAAAGAAAGAAAGGCAGTGAGTGAGATCATGCATAGCAATCAATAACAAATTGACAACTTTAGCTGAAACAACTCTGCAATTCTATCAAACTCAAAACATAACTATTCATTAAACATTTTTTTTTCAATTTTTCCTTTGTTTGGGTAAAAAATATATATGTCTATACATTTATACACCTATTAGTATCCCGTTTATTTAAAAAGGTCTATGTATGTAATTCCTATTCTCTCAGCTCATGTGACTATAACAATACATAGCCAAATCAAAAGAATGGCAAAAAAATCATACAAAGCAACTAGTAAAGAGAAAAATCGCACACGAGATGGATGGGGCAGTGGGCCACTAACTAAACAAAACTGGTGCCAGCTTGGGCGTGGTGCAACAAATAGTGAGCAATCTGATCCCTAGCCTGCATCGAGGTGGCAGACCTTATGCCATTCTCGGCAACCATCTCATCATCAAAGAGCTCAAACTCCCACTCAGGATCCATCTGCTCGTTCCTCATCTCACAAATATTATGCAAAACGCAGCAAGCCCCAAGAATCACAGGCAAGTCCTGAAGCTTCACCTCGGTCCTCTTCTGCAAGCACGACCACCTCCCCTTGAGCCTGGCGAACGCGCCCTTGGCCACCTTCTGAATCTCCCCAACCTTCTCGTTGAACGCGTGCTGCGTCCACGTCAGATTCTGGTGCGTGTACGGCACCAGAACCCAGTCCATCAAAGGGTGCCCCGAGTTCCCAACGATCCAAACATCCCTCAGGCTCCCCCTGCTGGCTCTCTCGTACAGAGCACTCTTCTCCAGAACCTCATCGTCGCGCATGGAACCTGGCCACCCAATGCACACGTCCGTGAAAACCCCGGTGGGGTCCACAACGCCCTGCACCGTTATCGAGTAACACGTCTTCTGGTTCCTCTCCGTGTGCCTCTTGTTGAAATACGCCGCCACGCTGATCTTCGGCGCGATGATCGGCACGTGCGTCGTGTACATCGCTCCCCCGACGTTCGGGATCCCCGAAATGGCCTCGAACTTCTGTTTTGTCCCCTTCATTGTTTCCTCGTCGGGCCAGCGGAGGAACTTCGGCATCAGAACCGTGCGTATCGCGGAGCAAACCTCGAGGACGAGCTTGTGGCACGTGGAGATCCCGAGGCCGAACCGCTTCGACACGAGCCGGAGCGGGTCGCCCGTCGCGAGCCGCCAGATGCAGACCGCGACGCGCTGGCGGACCGGGATGGCGTCGCGGAGCATCGTGTTCTTCTTCGTCACCGCCGAGTCGAGCGCCTCGCAGATCGCGTCGAACGTGGACCGGCTCATGCGGAACGATCGCCGGAACTCGTGCTCCGGGAAGTCGCGGTGGCTGCACCGATCCCACCAGTCCTTGGACCGGTCCTTCACCCACAGCCTCCTGTGATGGACCGCAGATGAACCGGCATCCGAGCCCGGTTGCAACCAGCCGTGATCCGAAACGACGTCGTTTGAAGCCGAGGTGTTTGCCGCCGCCGCCGCCGCTGCTGCTGCGGCTGCGGAGGCGACGGTTTGGGCTGAGCAACGGGCTTTCTTGGTGCGGGTTTGGTCGAGGGAGTTTAATTGGTCGTAATGGGCTTCGAATTGGGCCTCGTATTGGGTCATGGCTTGGGCCTGGTGGTCGTAGTTGGAGTTGAGGATGGCTCTTTGTTGCTCCGACTCTAGGATCCTGTTTTGTTCCTCTTGTTTGTCTTCCTCGTCGAGGAGAACGAGTGAAGCCACTATGTCATTCAAGCTGGTACTATCACTGTTATTAGTATTATTATTACTGCCACTACCACCTTTTTGTCCTCCTCCTTCGTCGTCTTTTCTGTTACGCTTGTTGTTATGGTTGTTGGTGTTTGGGTTTGGGTTGGGGTCCATGTCTGAGAATAGGTTGTAGAAATGGGAATAGTCTTCTTGGGTGAGGAACGGTGCAGGACCAATTTCCATGTAAAGGGAATTTTGCTGGGTTCGATGGAGGTGAATAATGCGCGATTGGGAGTGGGGGTTAAGTGTGAACGCTGAAGATTTCGCGTGTGAGGGGAAGAGTGAGGGGGTTTCGGAGATTTATAAGGTGGGAAGCTTTTGAGAGCGGAAGCGTGTGCGATAGTGTGAACGCGGTGGGTGGGGGGCTTTGATGAAGCGCTTTTTGCTTTGACGGTGACTATGACTTTGGGGGGGTTCGGATTTTGAAGCATAAACAATTGATGATTAAGCGTTTTTGTGTGTAGTTTGTGAGAAGACAAAAACAAAATTTGTTTTTGGGGAAGCGTGGTTTTTTACGCGGCTGAAGAGACTTTAGATTTTTTCCATTTTGCTTTTTTTTTTGGGTAAAGGGTTTCGTAGTGTAATTTGTTTGTTTTGTAGTTGTGGGTTTGGAAAAAAGTTGGTGGGAAAGAGAAGGGTAGAATTGGAATGGAAGGGTGTGGAGAAGTTTCCTTTCTGATTTTGCTATTGGGTCGGGATGAAAGAAAAGCCGCAAAGCGAGTAAGGAGATAAAGGCAAGGAGTTAACGGTAGCTTTTGCTTATTTAATCTCCAAATTGGAATGGAACTCTATTGCCAAGTGGCAAATGGCAATCACTTTTGCGGAAAGACATTGGAGAAACAATTTGGAAATATGCAATATCTCTTGCCAAAAAATGGTTTTATTCTTTGAAAATGTAAATTTCTATATGTAAGTCAACTAGTCATCATCTTTCTTATCTTAAGAAATTCTTTCATATTTCATCTTTATCTTTTTCACTTTTTAATTTTTCATCAAATTATAACTTAATTTATTTCATCTTTTATTCAATCACTATGTTATGTACATAACTATCAACCATTCATTTTCGTCTCTGTTATTTCATTGTTTTCATCCTTTCTGTTTTGGAACAAGCAATAAACGTAACCTAATGACTGTATCGTTAATACATCACTATTTTGATCCACAAATTATTGAGCTTATGCACTTTTTATGAAAATTTTTATTTTCATTTTGATAAGTGCATTTTAGAATTTTGTTGAAGTACTATCTAAATGTAGTTGGTCGCAGTGAAAGTCAATTATAACCTCATGCAAATTTTATTTCGAATCTTGGATTCATTGCATTTTGAGAAATTTTACGCAACTATCGCTTTGGTCAAAATTATGTAAGCCATTCATAATACAAAGAAAAAATTACAAAAAACATATAGAAGTGATCTTACTTAAAGAAAGCATATAGGACTAAGGGTTTAATTAAATAATCAAAATGATTTTAAAATTCTCACTTATTTAATTTTAAACAAAGGGAAATTGTTATGGAAGTTTGAAATAAGAACCTTAATTTCGTTAATAACTCAAAATTCCCTCGCAAAGCACTCATCCATTGCACCAAGCTAAAATCTTGTTTATTAAAGTAACATTGTAAGATATATTTTACATGTGATGATAATTATATTCAGGGTGTGTTTGGTATGATATATTAAGCATGATAGTATAAGATAATACTATATGTTATATCATTATTTGTTGTTTCGTACCAATAACATATTGTATAAGTTTATACATTATAACCACCTTATACGTCAAAATGCTATATAACTTAATATAGCACAGGGAGGCCGGATTAGGCCAGATTAGTTTTTAACATATAAGGTCACCTTTTATTTTTTAATATTTTATTAAAATAAAATAATTCTTAAATAAATAATAATAAAAGAAATTTGTAAAATAAAAATAATTTTTAATAAATTTATTTTATAATAAATAAATACAAATAGTATATGATATCAATTTACTTATATATAATTAAAAAATGTAATTGATATATAATAAAATAAATTAAATAGTAAATAAGAAATAAATCATAAATAGTATGTAATATAAGATTAAGGATTAATAATTTAAATTGAATAATTATAATTAAAAATATAAAAAAAATTTATTTATATAATTTATTGAAAAATAAATAATTATAAAATATTGAATAAATGATAACATTTAATTAAATTAAATTTTAATTAATAAATATTTACATAAATATAATATTTGATAATTAAATTTAAATAATTAATTAAATTCCTATTTTATTAGAATTATTTGTAAATAAATAATGATATTATAAAATATAAAATATAGTATCTTATGCACTATTACACTAAATACTATATAGTATTAAAAGTTTATCACCCTTATACTATTAGGCTTTATTTTATTAGGTCTTATACTATTAGTCCTTATTTTATCAAACATGTCAAATGGGCCTTAAGGTATTAAGAGTGAATGTTGATGGTTAAAATTTTAACCATTTTACATTAAAGTGCATTATCTTTGAATATGTAATCTCCCTCCGCCATTGATGTTTAGGAAATCAGGAGTAATCTTCCAAGGTTAATCCTCAACAACATGATAGCAACGAATGTTACACATAAGAAAAAGCATGTCAGTCTGCCTTACGACATGAAGATCTTTAGTTCAATGGGAGTGAAGCCCATTGCAAACAATTCAAAAGAAAGAACGAGCACAAGTAGAGAAGAAGCTCCACCTTATCCTTTTTTTTCCTCCCTTATGTGAAATGTCACCTAAATGATCTACTCGATTCATGAGAATCGTGACCCTTGAGGCACCTAAGGTTGAATCAGATAAGGCCTTTTCTCCTCTGCCAAGGAGAAGAGGTTGAGGAAGACTAGCTAGGAAAATAAGAGAGCCAGTCCCTAATGAGGAACCATCAATGTAGTAGTTGAAATGAGGGTAATCCACTAGGCCACTAATAACATGTTGGCGCTCCCGGTAAAGAAAAGAAGGGAGGAATTCAACATGAGGCTGAGCCTATCTCGCATGCTCGAAGGGCTCTACAGCCCTGCAGAGTAGGGGTGTAAGCAGATCAAACCAATCCAATGAACTTGACAGATTCAAACCAATCCAATTAAATTTCTCTGGTTTGGATTGGGTCAATTGGTTTAGATCCAATTAGAACCAATCACATATTGATTCAGTCATCGGATTTCTATTTTTCGATAAAATTATTTAATATGATTTTTTGTATCATATTCTGTATTGGATAAGAGAATTGGTGAGTATGGAGGAGAGAATGACGAATTTGTTGTTATTATTATAATTTTTTTGCTATATTTATTTGTAAAATATGTTTTAATAATAAATTTTATCATTTTTTACCAATTCATTTTCATAATACTATTTATTTGTTAGTTTTAATGCAAAATTTATATTTTATATATAATATTATACATTGACAAATGTTTAAATATATACTTTTTGCAATACATTTTAATTGAATGTTTTGATTATATATACTCTCATTTATTTACTTACAAAAAATGTAACATTTTTTTCAATCAACTTATTTTATACTCTTCATTTTTCAGGTCCAAAAATTGCAAATGGAGCAAGTTGTTTAGATTTATGTTGATGTCTATCAATTGATTTATCATTTGAATTGCTGAGTAGAGCAAGGTGTTATTTACTATGTCAATATTTGAGAGTCCAAGCATCCACTAAGCAGATGTATCTAGTTTTTGGTTCAACAAAATTTTCCTTATTTTATACTTTTGATTTCATGTATAAGTATAACTATTTTGGTTCTTATCCATGGTTACCTGCACTTTGATGACAAACGGCAATGCATACTTTGTGCAACGTATTCTTTTTAATTTTATCGGGACTTAATTTATTTGTCTCTCATTGTCAGCTTCAAACATGGAACTTTGAATTTTTGAAAGAGTTATGAGTACATTGCGGGAGCAAAAGATTATGATGTGATTGGGTTTGAGGATAGAATTTTCGATGTGTTTGTTTAATTTTTAAAATTTAATTTACTTATTTTACCTATTAATATGATCTTTTTTTAGTACCTAACTTCTTTCACATCATTTGTGCCCTTCTTAATGGATACTAATGATATAATAAATGACATTTATTCAGTTGTGCTATGGTTTTTAGATACCTTGCTAAATCTTCCAAAGTTAATTAACAAGACAGATAGCTTTTGGTCATCTTCATGGGTTCAAGGAAATCAAAGTTGATATGACTGTGATCTAATGGGTATGAAAGCTTAATTGATGTTTATTTTTTTCATACCTGAATTTGGTCATTTCTTGGAAGATTTAAAAGCACACTCAAGGTGCTTCGCCATTCAAAATAGGGAACAATTTAATTCCTAAACATACAAAATAAGACACTTTTATCCCCTCGGTCTGTCATGTTTAGAAACCAAAATCTCCCAACAATAACAACAACAATGTCTATTCTGACTAGTTGAGGTTAGCTAAATGAATAAAAATTTTAATTTGTCTTAAATTTTGTGTTATACAGATGGTCACCAGGGAAATGGAATGTATGAAAGGTATGACATAATAGATTTTATCAGAAATATCAAATGTGTTTTCTTTAACTTTTTTTGGCAGTAATGAAGAATTGAGTATTCTAAAAAATGAATGTGAAGCAATATGTTACTTCTATTGTGGTTCAGTTTTTAACATTTTAGAAATATGGTATATTGTGTGAACATGAGGATAGGTCTTAGATGTGCTGCTCATTCCGTTGGGCTCGTTGGAACCTGCTGAAGCATGTGTGTCTTGACTATGATTGCATGTCTTTGATTTGATGCTTTGCTTGAACTTTTTTGAACTTCTCTTTCCATTCAACTATGCCTAACAATAGTTGATTCCCCTTCTCTATGTACGTATAATTGTGTGTGTGTATGTGTGTGTGACTCACTATGGCTCTCCTTATTTATCCTTTGAACATCCTATGTTTACATGTCTGAACTTTCTAAGTGAAGCTTCTTGGTTACAATTTTTTTCCTTAAAGATCAATTCATCACCTATTGAAAACCCACAAAGAAATCTATTTTTGTATAGCAAATTTCCCTATTTCATTGTTTCGGATTGGTCTTTCTTTCCTTTAATTAACTCAAGGTCATTGGTGACATATACTAATCACCCTCAAATCACATATCTGACACAAATCAAAATGTGAGATTTATTGTAAGCTAATCACAAATTATATTTTCTTTGATATGTATATGAAACACAGTAGATTTTGTTTGCTTCTAAAGAAAGGAAGCTTATTGACATTGGAGAGTCATGAAACAAATTGTTTAAATATGGCCAGGTCAGGTAATTAACTCTAGTATTGGTTGATCTCAGTGAACATATTTAATAATGACAAAACTCAATCCTTTTGATCATCGGATATATGGAACCTTCACTTGGATTTTGAAAATGGCATAGTGTAAGTTCTTTCATCATGGACTTAGGAGCAGCTCTAATCATTACATTTTATAGTCATTATTTTTTCTCCTGAATTAAAGAATGGAAACTTATCTTCCTTATAGACCTACTGATTGAAAAATATCTAATAGTGTAGCTCTTAAATGTCAAACATTCATGCTATAAGGTTATTGGTGGTATATCATTTAAATTTAGAATGAGATTTTAATGATATCCTACAGCATTGTTCCTTTTAATTGATTGGTTGAAGGTATGTGTGGAGTCCCTTTTGCTATTGTAAGCTAATCATATATTCTAACCTACTAATTCAGGTTATAAAGCATTGTAAATGTTGTTCATCTCTAATTTTGATTTGTGAGAACGTGACACAATTCAATTTATCTATTCATTAGTGTTGTAAGATCTTGCGTTAATGAATTTTAAGACTACTCTATAAGATTGTGCTTTACTTATGGATAAAGAAAAGATTTTGATCCCATTGATACTTCAATTATTTATTACTCGTTAAACTCATTCCTTTTTTTTCATTAGACATTATAGATTATGCATCAGATTTGAAACTGACATTTTCTGAAAAAGGAAAGCTTAGACGCATTGCATAGCTACTGCTATATAAGTAAAGCTTGCAAATCTGGTGCTCCATACATTGGACATTATAGATTTTGCAAAAGATTGGAATTTGGCATGTTTCTGGAAGAAGGAATTTTAATGGCATTAATAGGTTTTGCTGCATGAAGAAAACCATACAATTTGACTGTGATACTAAATCAGTATAATAGTAATTCTTTTTCAAGTGGATTATGGTCCCTATGCAATCTCTCTATGCACTTGATTTGTATTTAATGTATGAAAGTGGTTTGGTTTTGTATAATGGCCAGTGATGAATTTTTCTGCCATTTGAGTTCTGATACGGGTTTTTGAGTCTTATATGATGAAGGATGTTTTCTGAAAAAATGAATTTTATTGGCAATGGATAAGTTGATATAGAATAATCTTCAAAATTATTCAAGTCTTAAAGCTCGAGGATGGTAAAGAGTTATTCTTAAATTATTCTATACCAGCCTTTACATGGTAAACAAATTAGACAGAAATAGTCTATTATTGTCTTTTCAATTGCTATAAAGTATTACTATCTTATAACTAATCATAACTATAACTAGATCATAATCCATTAATCCTAATCTAAATAGATTCGAATTCATTGATAGACCACTATTTTGGGGATCTAAATTTTAATTGGCATCCACTATTTTGGGGTTCTAAATTTTAGTTTGCATTTAATCCATATTCTGCTTTTATACTGGAAATCGGTCTATAGTAATATAACAAGTGCATTATGGTGTTGAACCAGTGATTTTTGCTACAATCCTTTATAGGTGCCATTCAAGTAATTTGAATATGTGAGTTAAACACATCATATATTATTAACCTGAAACATATATTGACCTTTACTTTTGGTGATTTATATTAAATTCATATAGGTATGTGACAGGTTAACATGAGTTTTTTTAGACATATTAATGCATATTTATTAAGCTATAGTAATTGCCATCATGTATTATTCATTTCTTATTTTTTTTATATTTTTATGTCATTCCCATGCACTGCACAGGGTATTAAAATGGTTTTTAGTACAAGTGAGCAGAATAGCATGATATATAAATTTTATTTTTCTTTTTTACCCTTTTATTTTGTATAGATGATTTTTAAAGATGACGACAAAATAGGAAAATAATATATATGCATTAAATAGTCTCTCCTTATCCTCAAATTGAGGGTCACCAAAATTTACTGTAGTAAGAAGAGGCATGGAGGGCTTGACTGACCCTCCCCTGCCTTTTCCTTCACTCTCATATGACCGGTCCAAACACATATCAAGTAGAAATTTCCCTTCCCTTCCCTTCCCTTCCCTGCCTCACCCTCCGTCCGCATGCTGCCAATCATACCCAAAAACATTCTGAAATCCCTGGAACTTGAAATCTAATTTTGAAATCCAATCCCCAGAATTTGAAATCCAATTCTAGAATCTAATCCCACAATTGAACCTGAATTCTCGCTCAGATGTTGTAGGATGGAGTTGGGCCCTGGTCTTAGGTATGTGATTGATGGTTTAGGTACGCGTTTGGGATCTGGAGAGGCCATCCTTGCAGATGGATAATCTTGAGCTGGTTCGGCCATAGGACACTCATAACCCAGGACACTCTCCTTCCTTGCACCCTTTCTTCACTCTGCTACCTTTGTACTTGTTCTCTCACTCATGACATCGAGTGATTGTTTTTACATTAATTTTGGGAGTATTCATCTCTTCCATGTAAGCTTTCCGAGCTTCTATGTTTGTGGGGGAGTTTGCAAAGCGAAGCCGCAAGCATGCTTATGCGATTTTGGGTTGGCTTTTTTGGTTTCACATCACATGTACAATAGCAAAATATACTGTGTTATGGCTTTATGAATTATGATTCCACCTTGCACAAGGCATGAATGGAGCTGGGGAATGGGCAAGGGTTTGTGAAGAATGAGAGTTCTCACTGTTCTCTCTCTTTCTTTTTCTTTTCTTTTTTTGAATGAGGATTCAATTTGTGGGATTGGATCTTAAATTCCTGGGAGTGTGAAGTTAGATATAATTAAACAAAAATAATTGGGTCAACGCATAAAACTAAAAATTTTAGCAAATGAAATGCTGTGATAGACAAAATCAAACACATGGCTAAACCGCATTGGGCCAACTAAAAGAGGAACCTTTATTTCAGGAAGGGATCCACCAAAATCACCTAAAATTAAATCATATTTTAACCATTTTCAAGTGGACCTATGTACTTATCCATTTAAAATTCGAAGCATGCATTTGACGTATATTTATCAACAAATAATTAAAGGTATAATGGTAAATAGCAACGATCGACACATTGGTTGTTTCCTTTTTCATTAATAAAATGAATTCGCAATCTATCATCTGCAATTCATCTATAACATATGTTAAAGTTCTTACACTAAAGTTGTCACATAGCATTTTCTTCTAAATTAGATAATTTTTAATTCTTTTTATTTGTGTGATTTAATTTTCTTTTTGACTTTTTATTTACCCGCCCACCCTACTTCGCTTATAATTAATATTCATTCAAATGTGTAGTTATTACATTTACAATTATAAATTACTCTAATTACATTTGTTGAATCATATAATATAATTGGTGAATTCATCGAACAATATAATTTAAAATTTACTACAATGGTGTATCAAAATTAATCTTACTACAATAATTATGTAACAATATTATCCAACATTGTTATAAACAATAATATTAGTTTTTTATCTTTGAATTTGTTTAAATTATGGAACTAATTATGTTAATCTATGTTAAATTATGGAACTAATTACAATAAGAATGATGAAATCGCCATTCGTCTAAACATATCCAGTCCTCTAATCTACTAAGATATTATTTCTCACATAAATAATGACTTTATCTAAGATTCTTATAGTGAGCTTATGTTAGAATTCTTATAATTAAGAATGGTGACAAATTTATACATTATATTAAAAATATTATGAACAATATAAAAGTAAATATATTATTAAAATATCCAATATTAATTTTTAATCAAGATTACCTATTTTTTTTTAAAAAATTTACTAAAATAATTTTTAAAAATATTAATAAATTCGTCCCATGCACGGAGGATAAATCTTTGAATGTATGGAAACATGACAAGAATGCAAACAATTTATAATCTATAATATATAATACTAATATTTTAGAATCATTTGAGGGAAAGTTTTACACGTGTCGCAATAAAAATATTTTAGGGCCCACATCTTTTAAGAAATTATTCATTAATTTTTTTGAAAAAAATAAAACTACAATTATTACATATTGTTAACATATCATTGATAATTATCTGTATTTAATAATATGATTGCATTATATTAATTAAATATCTTTAATTATTGTGATACTGAAATCATGAATTATATTGATAAATTAATTTCACATATAAAATTTTTATATTTGATATGGGTGGTGATTTTTTTGAATCCTATTATATTAAATTTATAAAATTAAGTATATAAATTATAAGAAAGATGTAAAATATATGCGCTAGGTTATATTATTTACCTTTTTATTAACAATAAGAATTTGATGAATTTAATTATTTAAAGACAGAATATTTTTTCATGTCATTAGTGAAGACATCATTTGATTATATATATAAACTAATTTAATAATTTGAAGACTAGGAATATGCCACTTCAATAAAAACAAAAATTTATATGTATGCAGGTGAAAATGAAAATCTTGGAATCACCTGAGATGACCATAAAATTATACATTCAATTACCTTTGAGCTCTTGCAAATAATTTTAATAATTTTATATTTTAAAAGATTTGAATAAATTTTGAAAAAAAAATCAATCATACAATTCATGAAAATTTTGATAATTTTATACTTTAAAAGCTTTGGATGAATTTTGAAAAAAAATTTTAATGTTGAAAAAAATTTAAAAAATTAAAGATTTTAAAAAGAAAAAAATGATAGAGATTTATCATAATCTTATTTATAATTAGAAGTTATTAATGACTACGATTTAGTATAAAATTTATTGATAATATAAATCTGCTATACTAATATTTCAGACTTATTTCATAAAAATTATTATACATGTCATTCATATATTGATTTAGGCTTTATATGTTGTTCATATCGTGATTTAGGCCTAATTTTTTTCAATCTTTATGTCTATGGATTTTTTTAAACTTAATTTATAATTTACTTATTAATTATTTTTCATATGAAATAAAATTAGATATTATAATCATTAAAGAATCAAATATTACAATCATTAAATATTATAATTTGCATTAAGAAAGCCCTAAGAAAGCCCTCATGTTAATATAATTATGATATGTAATTAAATTAAGAACCATTAATTGTTTCATATTATGAAGATAATATAAAAAATTATAAAAAAATACTTTCAAAATAAATAAGCTTTAAAATCAGTATATTTTTTTTAAAAGAAAATAGACAGGTCAAATTGTTAATGAATTGCTAATTGATTGATTTTGATATGATAATAATTCAAAATTCAATTTATACCAAATTTATTCTTAATTAAATATTTAAGACACATTATAATACTAATCTAATAATTTATTCTTAGTCAAATATGATAATAATTGATACAATACTAATATTTAAGACTCATTACATAAAAAGTCTTTCATGTGTTACTTATAGAAAAATTATACCTCACATTTTCATAATCTTAACACTTAAAGTAAGTTTTTTTAATTTAATTTATCTTCTAATTATCAATTATTTTTTTAATCATATCTTCATATCTCTCTACCATTAACAAAATCAATATAAAAAATAAAAAATAGTATAAATAAAATTATAATTAATATATTATACTATCAAAATTTTATATATATAATTATAGTATTAACGATAACAACCTATTATAATTGTGTTAAATTAGCAGTATTTGTTATTATAGATATTTATGTTTTGAAGTTCAAAGTATTTTTAAAATTTTTCATTTTTAAATTTTTTTGATAAACCTATAAATATCAATAGAGATTCAAATCTCCATGTGAAATGAAAAATAAAGACCTGTAACCAGGGTGTGCATAAGAATGGAGGCAAAATTCTAAATGAAGATGGGATTAGGAAAAATTTTCTAATTTCAAATATAGAACTTTTAAAAATCATAATAAAAAAATTATCTATCTACATATATCACTATATTCTATTTAATTTTTTTTACCACTTAAACATTCTAATATACCAATTCTATAATTTTTCATACTAATTTTTTTGAAAAAAATATCTTCAATTTTTTAACACTAAAATATTTTAAAAAATAAATTCTATAATTTAGAATTCTTTGATAATGATATTAAATATTTATTAATTTTTAAAAATTAAATAATTATATTATTTTTTATTGAAAAAAATTATAATTGATATACTATTCTAATAATTGAGATTATATAAATTAGAATTATAAATAATTTTTTAATAATTATTATATATTAATTATAATATATATTTTAAAATTGATATTTTAATTTATTAAAAAGATGTATGAGAAAAGGACGTGTAATTGAAATCATATAAATTAAATTTATATATTATTTTTATTAATTTAAAAATATATTTTTATAATTTTAAATTAAATATTATAATTTACTAAAAAGATATAAATAACTAAGGATGATAAAAAAATTGAAAATGAGTATACACATGAATTACCCAATAGAAAAAGGAATCGACACATATTTCAACTTTATAAGAATGATCTATGGGGCTAAATCTCTGTTTGTTAAACGAGATAAGGATATAGATAATACATTTTTATTTTTTAATTATTTTTATTATTTTTATATTATCTATATATTTTAAATTTTAATTTGGATTATATTGCATTAATAGTATTTGTTATTATGAATATTTATGTTTCAAATTGTAAAATATTTTTAAAGTTTTTCTCTTTTTGAAATTTGTTAATGAACCCTTGAATACCACGGGGATTTAAAATCCCCATGGGAAACAGAAAATGAGAAGACCCATAAAGGAGATTGAGATGAGGATGGGGATGAGAGACAATTCTAAACAGTGATGAGAGGTGTATGATATGTCTCATTTCTCATAGATACCTGTTGTTATTCCTATAAATGGCTCATGATATAGTAAAATTATTCATTTATTCTCTTTCTTTATTCAACAATCTCAACTTTCGAAATGTGTAAAATTTTCATAAAATAGGCTCTTTATTGTTAGTTATAGGTTATTTATCAAGATATTTTCAATCTTATAAATATGATAGTCAATATAAGATATAAAATAGAATGAAATATTTATATTTTATCAACTTATTTAATTATTTGACTATTAACTTACTTTTAAGATAAATTTATATACGTTTTCTATAAGATATATGTAAATAAATTAGTATTTATTTTTTATAATAATCAATAAACTATTTTTTATTATCTCCCTATACATCGCATAGGTCAAATGACCAGTAAAAACATATAATGATGTTTAACTTTATTAACTAAAATAAATCATTATTATTTTAAGTCGATTTGCCGTAATGGGCAAGAAAAGTAAATGAGTTATACCCTTAAAATCTATAGCTTTAATTTCCTTTTTGACAAGGATTCTATTACCATCAAATCAACAGAGATAGTGTTTGAATCTCTTTAAGTAAAATCTTATTTAATTTTAATTACTTTGATCTTAAAAGAATATTTTTATTTTCCTATTTGGTCGTTTAATTTTTTTGGTATAAAATCTTTTGATATCTATCCCTTCAAATGCAAACAAGTAAAATTTAACACAGATTTAGGAAAAGAATCGAAATTTAATTTGAAATCCACCATATATTTTGATATTCCCTTTTAAAACAAATGAAAATTTATAGTAACTGATTTAAAGTTAGATTCCATGACAGATTTCATAACAATATATTTTTTAATTTTTCATTTACTTGTAACCATTTTTATGATAAGTAAGATCTCATATTATATATCTGTATTTATATTTTCCTTTTGTGTTAGTGTTAGAGGTAGTATATAATTATTCAAAATAAATGAATATTATTGCTATATTATCTCATATATGTGAAAATCATTACATTCTCTTAATCCATAAAAACTGCACAATTCAGAAAAGATTGCTACAATCAATTTTGGGTTGGTGATTACAAATTTATTTAACTTTTCTTATATATATATATATATATATATATATATATATATATATATATATATATATATATATATATATATATATATATACACCACCTATACCAAAAATCTCCTATTATTCTCATGTCATCAACCACTTTTTTAAGCTCACTATTGTTCTCATGTCATCGACCACTTTTTTCTTACTAATTAAACACTTGTACTCCTTTTCTATAAACAAAATTCAAACCAACCTTCTTATCTTTCAATCAAAAGGAAGTCATCTGCAACAATGGGTGTCGATGATGATGATGAATCACAACCCGCCATTGATTTATGGCGATCATTTGATAACATCATACCTTACGAGCCCTGCAATGACATCTTCTATTGTGGCATGAGCATTGTGTACAACTTCAATCATATGGTGCTATGGAACCCAGCCACCAGAGGTCAAGGTTCATCCTTTGTCTCATCACATAGAGCATAGTCTGGAACAGTTGGTCCTCCATGCAGTCTATGTGGTTAGGACGGGCTGACGTTTAGCCACATTTTATAATGTGGCTAATATTCTCATGAGATGATGGGTGTTGATGTGGATGTCTCCGAGCGAATACCATACAATGCTCACTTCTTGCACTCCTTTGCGTTGAGATGATCAGTGACTTGCATTGGAAAATGAATCTAACCACTCTCTCTTCATGCCATACAATGAGCAACTCATGGATTATAATGTTGCTATTAGATGTTTCTTTACTGCTTGTGTTTAGGAATAACTCGGGTTGAGACTTGTACAAGGATTGAAAACGTAAGGTGTTGAAGCAACTTGGATAAATCAAATTAATATTGGACCTCATCTTTGATAATGATGGAAATTTCCAAGCCTTCAGGAAAGATGTTGAGGTTCTTGTTGCAGGAGAAGATTAGGCAGCAGCCAGTGAAGGACTTTCCAATTCGTCTGGGGACAATGTTTCAGCTCTTACATGTTTCAAAAGTATTAGTATTATGAAAAATGTTATATGTACATAACTTGGATGGAACGTAACTTACCGTACCAACTTGTTAGCATACAGAGTCATTATTAGCATGAAATAGTTTTATAATGAATGAAAAATATTATTTGTACTCATAAAATGTGGGACACCATATCAGCTTATACCTTATCCATTATTTAATGACTATCAAACATTGCTGATTAGTATTCAAATTTTAGTGGAATTTTAGTTATAGAATGGGAATATAAAAATTATTTTCTCTCAAAAAGTTTCTCTCTTTGTCTAAAAAGAGAATATTTTGAAAAGACGAAATGACGATTAGTGTTCAATTCTTTGGAATATTATTGTTATACAATGAGAATTAAACTGAACTTATATTTGAGTATGTATTCGAAAATTCATTGTCTCGTTTGAAATGGGCCGGGATCAATATTCACTTCTTTGGAGGAATTATAGTTATTTATGCAATGGGGGTCTAAATTTTGAATACATTTTTTAAGCAAAAATTCCTCACTCCTACACCAAAAAAAAAAAAAAGAACTTCAAGTTTTACACATGAATCCCACTGCCCAATGATATGATAAAAAAGTTTGAGAGAAAATGATTAAAAGTTAGAGCAAGAATAGTTTTAGTCCCTAGTAAATAACTAAACCTCCTATTAGAATTGACATTTATTCCCCATATACTATTCATTGGACAAAAAAATTTATTGAGGATTAGCTTTATTTAGCCAGCATCACCTTTATGATTCAATATCCTTAACATTCTAACTTGTGACTCTTGTAATAGGTGCAGCCTCTTGTGATGTCTCTTTCACAAATGAGTCTTAGAGAATAAGTTTGGGTTTTCAAAAGAGTTAGGAATGACACTACATGAAATACGCGGAAAACTGAAAGTTTTATCAATGGTTTATTAATTTTTTAACCCATCAGTAAGTTTTTTACTGACTGGATTACCGACTACGAAAGGATGTTGATTATTTGCGCATTGGGAGAACTTTACGGATTGGCTAACAAAGCAATTGGAAACTCCCAGTTGCATTTCCAACAAATAATTAATTAATTATAGTCGATGGAAGTATAAAATAGGCATCATGAGTCGTCAACGTATTAATATTATCGACTGGTAATGTTATTTACTTTAAAGAATTAATCTATTTAAAATTGTAGTTTCTGTGACTGACTTGCTCTGCAGCATCATTTGCATGAATGGAGGGCTCAACGACAAGTTCAGAATATGGATTATCAACTGAAATATTACTTTCTGAAGGTTGAGAAACTCTAAATTCACTTTCTGAAGATTGAGAGACTCTCTGAATTCACTTTCTAAAAGTTGAGAAACCTTGAATTCACTTTCTGAATTGTCTTCAATGCTCAGATTCTAAAAATCATCTTCAAGAGCAACCATTTCTTGAGAGAAATCTCTTGAGTTCTTTGAACTTGATGTGTATGGTCTCTTCAACACAATGAGTCCTTTTATTCAAAACCATGTAAGCTCTAGACACAAAGGAGTACCCTAGGAATATGACGTCATTAGATTTGGGATCAAACTTTGCAAGCTTGTCCCTTGTGTTTAAGGTTTTGAACCTCTTCTTCTTCAAATCTGTTTTTCTATTTTAATCACTGATTTAAATTGATATTTTTAGTTTTGTTGGTTGATGATATATGGATATTGATATATTAATTTTGATGAAGTATTTGGATGATTCTAGAAATCATTTTTGTCAAAAGGAATATTAGACTATGCTGCTGGATTTTCAAATTTCTTCTGGACAGGTTATGGTTCATGAATTTTCTGATGTATTTGTAGTAATTTTTATGAGCTATAAAAATTATATGTTAAATATAACATATTAAGAAACTCTAAGAATTTTTGTGGTATATGATAAAGACTTTTACTTCCTGAGAAAAATCATGAACCGAAGTTGTAACTGTGCTGCCTGAGATGTTAACTCTAAAGCTGTAAATTTGTCTAATTTTATTATCATAGTAAACGATTGATTTCTTCTTTGGAAATTTTTTAGAATATTAGGGATATCTTGAGGTTTTACCAGGAATTTTATTTCGATTTTCTAGGTTCAATTTCTAGGGTTAAAAATTATGAATTTTGGTTCTTGAGCTGAGGTTGAATGGTTTCTAACCACTAAATTTGTCTAATTTTGTTAACACAGTTAGAGAACTCTATTTACCTTTAGATTTTTATGAAACCTTTTGGATACATTAAGGTGTCATTCAGAATTTTTATAGCCTCTGAATTGATTGTTTGATGTGCAAATAAATTTGTGCTACAATGGTGTGAAATCTGCCCAATTGCTGGAAATGAACCAAAGATTTGAATTGATAATGTAATGGTAGTTTAGTTCTAGTATGACATGAATACTTGATGTTAAATATTTGGCCATGTGACTTGTGATGTATAAATGCATACTAGGGGAAGTAGATATTGGTTTATGAGGCATGATTGAAATCACAATGTGAATGAATGTCTATATGTGTTTTATACATGTATGGGTAAAGAAAGTGAATGATATATTGAATTAAGTTCTGTAGCCATAAGTAAAAATGAGATCCTCTTTGACTTGTCAAGGGCAAATAAGGAACATGAGATCCTCTATGACTTGTCAAGGGCAAATAAAGAAATATAAGATCGTCTTTGACTTGTCAAGGGCAAATAAAGAAACATAAGATCCTTTCAACTTGTCTAGGGCAATTAGAGAGAGATGAAATCCTTTCGACTTGTCGAGGGCAAATAGAGAGAGAGATGAGATCTTTTCGACTTATCGAGAGAAATTCAAGATAGATGAGATCCTCTTCAATTTATCAAGGGCAAATAAAGATAATTTCCCCATACTTGGTACATACATATTTGTATCATTAAGAATAATTTTGATTGACATTATTTACCATGATTATGATCTTATGATAAATGTGTACAAAGTGATTGACCTTTTAAAAACAACCCACTTCGGAAATATGATTTGGAACTTTAAAAATGAACTGTTATTATGTAATGCTTGATCACCTTTTTCTTAATAAACCGAAGTGGCTGAGGCGATGATGATGACATTATGGTTGTGTATTTGGAGAGTTACCCTACTGATAATTGCATAATTCTCACCCCTATGTGTTTGTGTTCCCATGTCGTCTCCAGGTTGATCCAGAGAACAAGGAGGTTGCTTTGTGAAAGGGAATCAGATTTGCAGTAGTTTAAGGCTAAAGCTTATATTGACTATATTGAGTCATGTGTTTATATCTGTATAGGTAATAGAAAACGTATATGTATTAAAGCTCTTAGATGAACTTCCTTTTGTACTTAGCTATGCATTCAATAAATGTTTTGTATCTTTGTTATATATTTTGATAGAATTATGCTTAGTTATTGCACGAACCAACTGAATTTGCTATAGTTATTTAAGAAAAATCTGCTAATTTGTAAGTAATAACTCTCGAGTCCGATGTCATAACTTAAGGGTGACGTTGTACTTGAGAGGATGTTACAAGAGTGACAACTCACATGCCAAATAAAAATTATTCAGCTTCTAATTTTACGCCTAAATTGAAATCCAAATATCAACGAAAGGAAAATAATTTATTTCTTAATGATTCAATCATGGACCGCACTGATACCATTTGTTAGAAATTTAGTTCTTTATAATCCCAAGATCACCTATGTTAAATCATCAAGAAAATTGGAAGACTAGATGAGGAAGTGTACTTGAACATCCATAGGAACTTATTGGTCTTTGGACATATGGTTATTGATCTTCCAAGTTGATATGCATCCTTTAGAGATGACGACTCTTCCTTTTCTGATGATAAGATGTCAAGAAAAAGAGGTGTGCATATAACTTAGGGACCATAACCATAACTCTATAAACCTTAGTTTCTAATTCAGCCCATCATAAAATTAGTAATTGAGTAACATGATATCTACACATAATAAGCCCATACTTAACGAGATGATTTAGGCCCATTAACTTATCCTTATCATATCACTTTAATTTAGGCCAAATTTTATAGTAGCACACAATATACAATGATATATACAAGTCCATATATAGATTCTTACAATCAATTGACCAATACATAATCATTACTTTTTTCTTGCAATTCAAATGCTTTTGAATAAGTTTGTATACTTTGAATTGTATAACTATGTATTTAGTATTGTATATATGTTTGTAAGTGTATGACACATGAAATGGTAAGATATTAAAAGTTATTGAGGAAACATGGTGTTTTGGAAACACCATCCAAGGTTTCCAAAGTGTTGCAGAGTGCGACAATTATTGCAAAATCAGACATGGATGGGAAGCATATGGGCATTGTAGTTCATCTTGTGAATGTTTTTATCCATGTTAAATTTGCAATCTTGGTATACAATGTTATCCTTTAGAATATTCTTTTAAATGATGGGCAATGACAACTTTTTATAAATAAAAACAAACTTGATACAAATATCAATTTGCTCTTTCTATCTCTTTCTTTGTTGACTACCAAAAACAAAAACATTTTCTTTGTTGTATTTAATTTCAATAACACATTTAATGAAGGATAGTTCATGTCTAAAAGTTTAAAAAATATCTATTTATGTTATTACAATATGGATCTACTTATTCTATATATGTAACGTGAAGTTGACATATCAACCATACTAGTTTTACAATCAACATTACCCATTTTTAATTTTCAAAGCACTTACCTAGAACATAAATAAATTTTATATGACATTATAGAATAGAAAAAAAGGGAAAAGTATGCAAATTCAATATTTGGATATAATATGTTACATGAATTTTGTGAATATTCTTCAAGAGAAGAACAATAGATTTTAAATAATATATCTTCTACTACATACCCTATTAATTGCTTAATCATGCTTCTACAAAAGAGGTATCAAGTGCAAAGTCCAATCTACAATTCACACAACTCATCAATTTTATTCCTAAAAAGTGAGAATCATATGGGTTTATCCTAAAGCTAGTTCAAACATCCATTTTCCACATATACTTTAACATAATCGCTCCATGAGAACGAAGCTCATAAATTTGCAATAAAACAATATATAAACCTTTAAATCACCAATTCCAATGTCAAAATATCAACAATTCATTCACGATTCATCCATATTAGACATAACCCTTTTCCCCTAGCTAAAAACCTAATTACTCATAACAAGAACAAAGGAAAAGTATACAAGAGAAGAACAACTCATGAACAAAGTCTTGAAGTGATGAAATCATTAATTATCTCCTCTCCTCTTAGTTCTTCTCCAATTCCTAAACATCCAAATCTTTTCTACCCTATGTTCTGTATTCTTCTAACACAAACTCCCTTCCTTAAAAGGCCCTTTTTTGTTTGGAACATGAACAGAAAAATTATGTATTGCAAACGCCTAGGCACCAGGATTACTAAAGCTCAATTTTTGTGTCAGCACTACAGGAGCTTGGGCGCCAGGTTTGGGTGCTTAGGTGCAAGATAATTTGCCAAATTTTCTTGTTTTATTTCTTGAACCCGAAAATGCATACAAAAATCATGTTAAAATCAAGATAACTTCTAAAACACACTAGATTACTTGTAAGACACTAAAACAATTAAAATTCCAACAAAATCCATTCATCAAACATTAATTTGCATGCTTAAAATTCTTCAAACATCAACAAATTATAGAACATCACCTTCATCACTTAGGAGATGAGTTTTATATAGTCTACCCTTAATTCAACTTTGGGACAATGCTCCTTCTAAAGGGGAGGGTATTGTAACAAAAAAAATGGTGCTAAGAACATGGAAGGAGATATGAAATTGCAAGATGAGTTCCACCTAGACAAAATGACAATAGAAGAGTTTGTTAGACTTGATGGACATGTGGCAGCAAAACCTAAAAGCAAGGAAATGAGGAGGAAAAGCTTGAGGGAAAGAGTAACAAATACACGGCTGGCAGACTTTGTGACTTAGGGCCATTTGGCATACTTGATAGGATAAGGGCTGATAGTATAAGATCTGATAGGATAAGACCTGATAAATTTTTAATATTATACAATATTTGGTGTAACACTATATAAGATATTTGATTTTATTTTTAGTAATATCACACTATTTATTTACAAATAATTCTAATATCTTAATTAAATATTAAATAAAATCAAATAATAATAAAATAATAATTTTTATTATAATAATTTCCAAATATTATATTTATGTAAATATTTACTAATTAAAATTTAATTTATATTGAATATTATTATTTATTTCAATATTTTATAATTACTTATTATTTCAATAATATATATAAATAAAAGATACTATTTTATATATTTTAATATTTTATACTTTTAATCATAATTATTTAAATTTAAGTTATTGATCCTTACTTTTATATAACATATTATTTATATATTTTATTATTTAATAATTTATAATTTTATATTATGTATTATTTATTTATTATTAAATATTTATTATTTTATTTTATTTATTGTTTGTCAATTATTTTTATTTTTATTATATATCACTAAATTGATATTATATATTATTTGTATTTATTTTATTATAAAATAATTTTTATTTTTATAATTTTAGTTTATTATTATTTATTTAAAAATTATTTTATTTCTATAAAATATTTTTTAAAAAAGACTTATAGGTTAACAGCTAATCAGACATATACAGTCTCCCCATACTATATTGAATTATGCAACATTTTGACGTATAAGAGGATTATAACATATAAGGTTATGCAATACGTTATCTGTATTAAACAATGGATAAGGACATGCTATCATACTTAATACATCATACCAAACACCCCCATAAGCATTGAGTTGTATCCTCTCTTCCTTATGAATTTCCCCTACCTTTCTAAATCCGAATTCCCTTCTGACCCTATTCTTCTTCTTATTCTCATAATCTCACGTGACTCATTCCATAGGAAGGCTCGAGTGCAGCTTCTATTATCCCCTTACATTACCTTTAAATTCCCTTAGTCATATCCTTTTATTTTCTGTATTTGTAATTCAGAAAAACTCCTACAGATTACTTGGTTGTTGTACTTGTTACTTGGAGAGAGACTTTACTATTCCATTGTTTTCCTATGTCAATACATGGGAGCATACTTTCTATAGGTAGATTTTCTTTTTTCAAATAGCCAATGACAATTTTATTTCATTTAATGGAGTGTTTGATTGGTAGGCATAAAAAGGGACATTTTTCACGCCTAGAGTTGCATTAGCAATCTAGCATAGTCTTAATTAGTTTTAACATCAAGCACGCGCGGGTGAGTTTCAATTATTTTCTTGATCTAATCAACAATTGTCATATCTTGATATATATATATATATATTTATAGTTTTAATTGCTTCTCAAGGCTCATGCATGCATTTAGTATCAATTATTTTCTTGATGGCTTTAATATAAATGCACATGTAGTGTCATTTTTAATATTTTATATGAAAATAAATGACAATTTTTAAACAACATTGAAAAAAATAATAATATTGAATATAAACTAGAACTTCATATATAAAACTAATAAATAATAATTATAATTATACAAAATGATTGATGTCAAAGAATATAAATATAAGCGTACATGTGTAATTTGTTCATACACTTGTATATTTGGAAAATTCTTTTGTTCTCCCAGAGGAAGAATTCAAGTGTTTTACCCTTTATTTAGAATTTAAGAAAAATAAGAGAGAAAATGAAGGGAAAGAAAATTTTGAATGGTTGCGTTGATTTTTTAAAGTGAGCATGATAGAAGTTCAAGTTGTCCATCCGACGAAGGCAAATGTGGTTTATTTGAAATAAATGACAATTAATATTATACCTACAAAACATTGATTGTCTAATCTTTCATATGTAATTAAATACCCTTTCTTTTCTTGTGAATTCTTCTTCCTATATTTCTGTACATATATTGGAAGTAATTAGCCTCCATACTACCTTTACCTCCAAATAACGTACTATTGCATATCCCCTTTGACTCCCCAAAGATAGAGAATGGTAAGGAACCACTTTCCTAAGGAACTGATAATGGAAATCCTGACAAAGCTCCCTGTAAAATCTCTGGTCCGTTTCAAATCATTAAGCAAACCCTACCATGCTCTTATCACCAACAAATTTTTTTCCACTAAACACTTTTCTTGCTCCATTATAGCTTCTAAAAACCGGCCCAACCTTTTCTTTTCTAAATTTAAAAAGAATTTTTCCATAAATTTTTTTTCAAATAATGAATTATTACAATCCTCAATTGATCTAGAGCCACCATACCCATTCCCACGCCACCTTATAGATCACATGACAGCTTATGGCCCTTGTAATGGAATTATTTTTCTTGAAGTGGGTGTTTTGGGCCACCCTGACCAATTCATGCTGTGGAATCCGGCTACTAGAGAAATAAAGGTTCTTCCTTTGGCTCAAGAGGTGGATTACTCTATTTGGAAGGAATTTATTGAAGTACATGGATTCGGTGTTGATCCCAAGAAAAATGACTACAAAATTGTGAAAATTGCGGCCAGTGTGAAATTTGACATGGAACAAGATCAACATCCTTCTGCTCAGGTATACAATCTCGATACTAATTCATGGAAAATGGTCAATGTTAATATCCCTCCTAATAACTTAATCCAGCCAACACATAGTTCTTATTTGAATGGAAATTATCATTGGTTGAGTGAATGTGGAACCCATAAATCGATCCTTTGCTTTGACATGGGCAATGATGTATTTTGGAAAATGAATCTACCCCCAATTTCTCAAGCCGGTACAAACGATAAGCTTATGGATAGTGATGTTGCTATTCTCAATGATTCTGTTGCTTTAATAAAGGAATACATGCTTCATTCTTCACTAGCAATACGTGTTGAGATTTGGGTGATGAATGAATATGGTGTTGAAGAGTCTTGGACAAAACGATTTATCATTGGACCTCTTCTTCAATCGTGGAAATTTTGGGGTTTTTGGAGAGATGATGAAGTTCTTCTAGCAGGGCAAGATCATAAGCAATTGGTTTTGTATAATGTCATGATCCAGAAGCCGGTAAGGGAGCTTTCAATTCCTATAGGAGAAATATGTCAAGCTTTTATATATGTGGAAAGTGTCGTTCCCTTGTCTTAAGGAGGAAGCTTGATGTACCGCTTCTTATATAGGCTCATGACAATATATTCTAATGATATCATTTTAAATAGGTCATCTTAAGATTTAAGTTGTTATTACCATGAAGATATTGACCTGATAACATTTTTGTCAACTTCTATGCATTCTGTTAGGGTTTCATTCCAAGATTTTTTTTTTACGAGATCCTAAGAAAGTATTTTGAATACAAAATATCCTACGTAATCAAAACATCTCACATTTCCAAAGAGTTACATGTCCAAATAACCTTGTAACAATGTTCAACATTTTATAATAATTTTAAACAATTTGAAAATTATTCTAACAGCTTCGAAACATTTTTAACCAATTGTAACAACTCCACTGGGGATTGAAATAATTTCATATCCCCCATAACAATATATACCATGCAAAATCAGAATGTTCAAATATCTTTTTTGTATGAATACAAGTTTTTATGATATTCCACATACTAGAAAACTAGCTTTCTAAAAGCTTGTTCTGCCATGACTTCTTTCTGAAAATTTCTGGCAAGAAAACATGTCTATAAAACTCTTATAAAAAATTTCAAAGTGGTATGTCATAATAATTTAAATGCAAATAACATATGCAAGGTTCATAAAGAATTTTACAGTTCGAGGTATGTCATAATAATTTAAATGCAAATAACATATGCAAGGTTCATAAAGAATTTTACAGTTCGATTTATCAAGTTTCTCGACAAGCCAAATAACCAATTGCACTAGTTTCATGAAGCCAATGGAAAGATCTTCTCAAAAATCGAAGATCATGAACACTGCATTCAAGAAGAAAATCAAACACATGGAGTCAAGAATTAACTCATATCAACTTCTTATATATATGAGAATATCAGTTCAGGCCCTAGACACGATATCTATATTATCATGAAAACACATCTTTCAAAAGTTTAAACTAATTGATAAAAGTATGAGAATGAATTTTAACTCTAGCAAGCAGCCGTTTCACATAAGTGTCTTTTTTAGGCTTAAAGTATGAATAATTTTATTACAATATGAGTTTTAACCATAAGCCATTTGACAAAGGCTCTAATGTCATGCCCTATTATAAAATCATCTTTCCTAAAAGTTTAAATTGATGAGTTATAGCACATAAATAATTTTATACTCTGACATTTATCTATATTCAACATATATGGCAATCTACACAATATTAGCTATACTCTAAATTAGATGTAAGTTGTTGCTTACGTACGATTATTAGCCATTAAAATGAACAGATTATCTGTCTTGCCTCAAACATGTAGCAGTCAACCACAATGATGACAGCGAAATACCCACTCAACTAGTGCATCACCAAGAAGTAAGGAGGGATGGAAATTTAACTACGTTGGAAGTGTTTAGGAATGGAGGGCATGTGAAAATAATGGAGGACAACACAGAAATGGTGGAAAAAGAGAAACAAGATTGCTTAGGCCATCACATTAAAAGACTTCTCAAATGTAAGTGGGTGGTTTGGTTATCATCTTGACTTACTTTATTGTCAATTACCTTTAAAATATAAATATGAATAAAGAAATAGCTCCACTTTGAGACGGATAAAATGTCAAAAAAGAAAAAAAATTGATATCCTTAACATTCAAAAATCCAAAGTTAGGTTTTGGTTCAAAATTTTCAAATCCACAAATTCTTTGAATTTTTCCTTTCAAAAACAACTACGCATAAGGGTATGAAAAATTCACTCTTGGTCATTTTGTAGCCTCTTACCAAAAAAAAAAAACACACACACACACACACACATTAAAATAAAATCTTCAAATGAGGCATAGATTTTTTTCTTTTTTCTTTTTTTTTGGGTCTGAATGAGGTATAGAGTTCAAACTGAAATATATTTTAAATAAAACATAACGATGGTGTAACAACTACTCTTATCATCAAAATCCTACAACCCTAGACAGCAACTTCCTTGTCCTAAGTTCAAACTAATCCGAATCACGAAATCCAAAAAAAGAAAAAAAGAAAAATACAAAATTTGTCTTTTCCATTTTTATTGAAGTGAACTGCTAATTAACACTAATCTTTTAATACTTTTGAATGTGATAAAACAATATAAACAACGGCACATGGTTATGTTTGATGATTTTACCCAATATAAATTATTATATTTTAAAGCAATTTTTCTATATCATTGAAAATGATGAAATTCTATTTCCAGATATCCTTATCCCATCAATAATAATAATTAAAAAATTGACTAAATCCTAAGAACTTATTTTATTTTTACCACTTTGATAATTAAACCCAAACAAATTTTCTCTTATTTATTTATTCTTAATTTTTATTTACATAACTGCCTATCTCTCTTTTCAAATATTCTAATCAAATACTTTTAGGGCCATTTGTCACACCATATAAAGCATGATAGAATAAGATGATATAATATACAATGATTTTATTCATTGGTTAGTGCAGAAAATGTATTCTATAAGCTTATCCATCAAATCTTCATTATATGTTGAAATGATGGATAACTTAATTAAGTATAGGCAGGTAGGATAAGAGCTAATTCACTTTTAATATATAAGGTTTTTTTTATTTGATTAAATAATAATAAATAAAATAATAAGTTGTTTAATAATAAGTAAATATTTAAATTCAAAATATAAAAATAAATTATAAATTATGTACTAGTAAAATATATAAATATATAAATAAATAATAGGCTATATATAAAAAGTTAGGATTAATAATAAAAAATGTTAAAATAATAAATTACATAAAAAGAAAAGGAGTATTTTTATAATTTATTAAAATAATAAATAACATTTAATATAAATTTAAATTTTATATAATAATATATTTTAAATTATATTTAAATAATCAGTAGAAATTATCATTTTATTTGTATTTAATAATCATTTTTTGTTAGAGTTATTTGTAAACATATAATAATATTATATATTTAAAAATTATATATAACTCTTATTTTTATATAGTTAGAATCATCTAAAAACAAATGATAATATTATATAATATAAAATAATATTTTATACAATATTACACCAAATATTATATGGTATCGTGGAACCAAAAAATTTTTTTATGGTATTATATGTCTATACGACCTTATTATATCATGCATTCCAAATGAACCCCTATTACTTATAGGATCAAACGCTTATCACTAGACTAAATGTTATAACTATTAGCAAGGGTGTAACCTTATTTTCTTAAAAATCGAGAACCACATCTCCATTGAAGGGCTGCACCCATTACAAGCGTCATGTGCTAGGATGTTAGACCATCGAATCTTAAGGGTAACATTGACTAATTAAAGTCAATATTTGCTACATCTTAAAGAATAGAAACAATTAAATAAAAGTAAAAGAAATTATTATCTTGAGAATCTAAGTGAGATTTATTACTTCTTTGTGTTAAAAAAAATTGACTAATATATAGGTATAATAACTGATAATGTTATTTTCTATTTTTCACACAAGGAAACATTAGTAGATCCTTTTTTCAAAAAAGTATAATAATTAATTTCGTATCCAGCAAAATTTAAATATTACCTTGTCAACATAGAAATTTATATAGAAATTATATAAAAATAGTACAATAGCTATTCTTAACTGTGCATGTACTTGGTAGACATTTATTTGAAATAACTGACATTTAATATTTATAATGAATTGTAAGATTTCTGCCTACCAAACATTCATCCTCCACTCTCTTTATGTTTAGTGCTACACACATATATATTGAGATTGGGATTACTTAAACAGCATAACATATTTGCCTCGAATTATCCATATCCATATTTGCCTCTAAACATCCAGTGACTACCCAAACATAAAATATGTCAGCCACAAACCTAGGTGAAGAATTGATAGAGGAAATCCTAACTAAACTACCCGCAAAGTCTCTGATACGATTCAAATGCTTAAGCCAAGCCTATTGCACACTTATCACCAGCAATAGATTCATCACAAAACATTTTTCTCACTCCACTTTGGCTACTGAAAACCAACCCAACCTTCTCGTCTTTCATTTCACAAACAAGTTTTGCATAACATTAGTTTCTGGTGATGAATTATTGCAACCCCCCATTGATCTAATCTCACAGTTCCATTTACCAGAAGACCGTCTAGATACCATCAATGCTTATGGCCCTTGTAATGGTATATTTTGTCTCGAAGTGAGTATTTCACAAAGCCCTGATCAATTGATGCTGTGGAATCCAGCCACTAGAGAGGTTAAGCCTCTTCCTTTGCCTCTAACTGTGGACTGCTCCACTTGGAAGCATTTGACAATAGTACATGGCTTTGGCTTCGATGCTGAAACCAATGACTATAAGGTTGTGAACATTGTGTCGGGTGAGGGAGAAGATCAGGCACCTTTAGCACAAGTTTACAATCTAAGAACTAATACTTGGAGGATGGCTGAAGTTACTTTCCCTGCCAATGACATAGTTAACCCAATATTTACTTCATTTCTAAATGGAGTTTACCATTGGTTAGCTAAGTCTAATAACGAGCGATTTGTCTTTTGCTTTGGCATGGCAAATAACATATCTTGGAAAATGAATCTACCCTCAGTTTTTGAGGGAAATGCAAATCAAATGCTTGTGGATTGTAATCTCGCAATTTTGAAAGAATATCTTTCTTACATTAAGGAATATAGATCTTCTTCAACAGGAAATCTTATTGAAATATGGGTCATGAACGTATATGGTGTTGAAGAAAGTTGGACAAGAAGATTTACTATTGGCCCTTTTCATGGACCCTGGAAATTTTGGGGGTTTTTGAAGTGCAATGAAGTTTTCTTAGTAGAACAGGATGGAAATTTGTTGCTTTCCTACAATGTTGATACCCAACAACCAGTGAAACAGTTTCCGGTTGATGTAAGAGAACTATCACATCTTTATAGATATGAAGAAAGTGTTGTCTCGCTCTCAATCCTGGATGGGGAGCAATGAAGCACTAGTTTGAAGAGGTTCATATTTAGTCATCATTGTTGCATTTTAGTGATTTCTCACTTTAGGGAAAACTTAGGCAATTGCCTGGGGTTTGCCAACCACTAATGATGATGATGTGGGGAATGCCTTGGTGAAGGCTCAAAGGAAAGGTTATTGTTAGCGGATTAGAGCTAAGGGGTGTTGTTTCTTTTTGGACCTAGGCAAGCCGGCACTGTTCTTCTTCCTTTAAGTTTAGTTTTTTATTTCCTTGTTGATCTTTTTATGTTGTTGTTTTCTAAGCATTTCTGTTTTTTCTTTGTTTGATGTTTTGGTTCGATGTGTTGGTGTTCTGGCTCGTGTTGTATTTTCTGATGCTCTTTTTGAGAGTTCAGCATTCTAAAATTATTGGGGAAAAAACTGATTTCTCACTTTATTGGCATGTCTATGATCACACAGGCTGTTTTTACATAAACATTTGCATGATAACATCTTTATTAACTTTTACTTGCATTTTTGTTGGTTCTTTTTTCTATTTATACGTTCGTTTTTTTAAAATGAGTGTTAAGATAATAATATCTCATAGGATAAAAAAATTAAAGAGAATAATGAAATAACTGGTTGAACAATACTAGGTTATGCAATTGTAAAAAAGGAGAAATTATTAGATGTTTTCATAGATACAAAGAAAAGATCTATTTTTTATCCTAATTTATCTGCATTAAAAATATAAAGAAAATAGGAGAAAATAAAAATTAATAAAATTAATATATTAAATTATGAGTGATAAAAAGTCTCTTTTTTCCATTTTTATTATTGGAAGCAGATGAGAATTTCTCCTAAAAAACAGATTCATTACAAACAAATTCTGCAGCAAATGCATCAATTGTTTGAAAGAATTGTGACAAAACTCTACGATGTAATAGAATCTTTTGCATTGACTATCACATAAATCTATTGCCACAATATGTTCTAAACATGCATCGACTCATGAAATTATAACATGACAAAACAAAAGATAATTAATCATTGTTTATATCTACTTTAGCTATTAAATGTACTAGTTAATTTGAACTATTAGGATTTGGTTAATGGCGAGGGATTTTGATAGAGGGAATGCTTCTTTCCCTAGCAAGCATCACAATTTCAAACAACAAATGGATGACACTTCACCTGAAAATGGGGCTATCCACATACCTAAGATTCAAGACACCTAATACCTGGTGGACGTAGTTTGAAGAAAGCATACTATAACTGCATAACTGCCTAATTGGCAAGTTAACATGAACGATATTCAGAGTGTTACATCATCAAAACAATTAACTTAGAGGACCCAACCTCGACACAAAACCATGGAGTCTTTGCCTGTGTACATATGGAGCATGCTAGAAACAAAAGATAGTCTCATGGCTTACAATATCATCACTAACAACTCAAAAGAGGGCTCACCTCGAAAGCTAAGGTATTTGGATCCTATGATGCTGGTGGAGCAGGACACATTGGAGGAGCTGTATAAGTGACCTAGTTTCTCCTTGAGAGGTCTTAGAGAAGTTACTCAACAAGTGCTTCATAGGAAAATCCAAACACTTTTGAGTTTGATTCTTGTTAGTGTACCCAACACAAACCTTTCAACAAGTGCCTCAACTTTTGCTCTTTTTTTTTTTTTTTTGTTATCTTCAACATGGTGCACTACCCTTTCTGCTTGTCTCGCATTTCCTTCTTTTCATTTTTTTTATTATTATTTTTTAACAAATCAGCAAAAGATATGGGCTAAGCTAAAATGGAAATGAAAGGGAAGAAAAATAAAAATAAAATAAAATAGGTTGATAAATTTTTTTTGGATAAATGAACCGAATATTTTTGAAAAAGGGCTAAAATATAAAAATAAAAATCAACAAGATGAAAATGGGCTGAGCAATTTTTTTTTTTGTATTTTTTTCAAAAGAAATAAATATAAATTTTTAAATGGCTGAATAAAATCAAGTGTTCACACCAAGTCTATTGGAAGAGGCTGGAACCCCATTAATTAAATACCTTTCAGAGATGCATTCTACAAAAAGTATCTTTTCGGTTTTTGTCAGGGAAGCAAAAGAACTAGAATTCCTACAACTGAAGCCAGGAAGTCAGAGCATTGCAGAATACACTGCCAAGTTCAAAGAACTTTGCAAAAAATATTCACCAAGGCAACCCAAGTGAGCGCTATAAGTGCGTGAAATATCAAAGGGGTCTTTGCTCTTAGCAATGAGGTGGCCAGCAAATCAAAAGATTGATCGAAAATAAGAGCCAAAGTGATTCCCTACCTATGTAGAGGTAGCAAATTTTGAGGGCAACATTTTTGAAAATGGGGGGAGTAATGTAACATCCTCAAATTTCCGTTAGACTAATTAGCTCATTTTTATGAGTAGTCAGTAAAATTAGTTAGATGTTATGTGAATTAAAGGGTAGTTTCTAAGTTCATGAGATTAAAACTTAGGAAAAATAATAAAAACAACAACATAATAGTAAGATCATAATTCAGACAAAATTAATAGTTTTATTAAATTAAGGTTATAAATTAAAAGGAGAACCTAAAGGCCTATTAGGGACTACTCAGCTATGACCATGTCATCTATGCCATAATATTTAGTTTCTTTTATTAATAGTTATTAATTAATTAAGCTTCAAATATTTTACATTCAAATTTCCAACGAACCTAGAGTAAAATTCATCTAGAAATAGCTCAACTAAAACCAAAATTTGAAATTAAAACTACCTTCACAACCTCTCAAAATTATCAGCTAAACTCGTAGAAAATTAGTGGATTTTATTTTGTTTTGATCTGATGAGAGATAATAATACACTTCAATTGCCAAATAATATTTGAATTTTTTTTATTGTTTGGTCTTTTACGTAAGGTAACATGAAATTAGATGAAGAAATCAAACTTTTGTTTATCTCTTGGGTATGTTAATTTACAATTAGATTACCACGTTTCTAACGTAAAATCACCATGGCCAGCATTTAGAAAATCAGAATATATCTAAACGTAATATACTAGTGTAGTACCTATTAACTGAACAGAGCAATTAAATTAGTCAAATATGAAGATAATAAATATATTGAATCAATTTAATATAATTTATAATTATAAAAAAATTTAAAATATTTTTTTAATAAAACTAATTAATTGTCACTTTTTTTTATAATTCATCATCACTTATTGCTTTGAGCTATTAAATTTTTTTTTATCATAGGTAAATTGATTACATTCTAAAACTAATACTATATTGTGCATTTTTAAGTGACGTATGATTAAAAAAATAGTTAATAATATCAATAGATTTTGCCAAATTAATAAATTTAATATGATAAAATCAATAACAATTGATTTTATTATATTAAATAAAATTTACACAATCAAAATCTAAAAATATGATTTTAAATTAATTTAAATATATTTATTTAATTATTTTATTTAATTAAATAGGACATAAATTTTATTTAAAGATATCAATTCTTAGTAAATGATGCCATTTTGTTAAAATTATTTAAAGATATCAATTCTTAGTAAATGATGCCATTTTGTTAAAATGTTCAAACTATCAATATTTAAGGTTTAAGTATTTATATGATGTAGGATCAATTATAATTTTAAATTATTATCATGTTTTTAGAAAATTTATTATTAGAAAGAATACTTGCTAAAATTAATTGTGTCAAACCAGACATAGTTAGACATTTAAAAATTATAAAATAATAATTTAGTAGTGTGACTAACAAATGTAACAATGATATCTCTATTTAAATTAAAGTGCATTCCATTTAATTAGTTAATTCAAAAAAATTTAGAAAATAAATATTTAAATTAAACATTAAAATTTGAAATTGGAGATAAGATAATCACCATTTGATTTATTTTAAGTTTTTCTTTTGAATCATATATTTATTTTAAAGGTTGATATTTGATATTGAATCAATTAAAACTTTTGAATTTAGAATCAATTAGAAATTATATCTGTTAAAATTAAGTACATTATATTAAGAGTAAATAAAATTTTTAAAATTGAGAAATATGATATTGAATTAAATAAAATATATCTATTTAATTATTTTTATTAAAATAAGATATAAATTTAATGTAGAAACTAAACAATTATGACTGTCATGGACATATCTCAGTAGAAACAAACTCGGTATCACACTAATGTAGCTCATCAACATATATAAGTCCTAATTAGAGCATATATTTTCTATGTATATAAAAGTTATAAAATATTTGTTAATTTGAAAATCTAATTCAATGTTATAATAACACAGGGAAGAAAGAAAATGGTTAGTCTTATCAATTTTGATAATATTAAACTTTGTATTCTTCCCATCTCTTACAAGTTCTCTTATAGTATTAATATCGATCAATATTTCAATGACATCTATCATAGAATAATAATTAAATAATTAGAAAGTTTGAAAAAAATGTGTTAGAAAATTAAATACAGTATGCAAAGATTATTTATATTGTCAATTAAATAAGAAATGAAGAAAATAGTGACCAATGATTTATACAAAAATGAACCTTCTGTTGTGATTTAATTTAAAGTCAATACTATATACAAATTAAATCTAACGATAATTATAATGATTGAAAAAATTAGGTAAAATTGAACTTTTTTCCTCACAGCTTGGTCAAATCTAAATTTAGTTGATAATATATATTTATAATTTTATAGGATAAAATAATGAGCAAATCACATTTCATTTGTCTATTTCAAAATTATTAAAATATGATCATATATGTAGTAAATTGGTATAATAATATATATTTTTGAAAAATATATAATATGACTAAAATTATTCAGTAAAATATTATAATGCATGGATAGGATATATATATATATATATATAATCATGTATTAAATTCTCATTGAAGGATAATTTGTCATGTGCCTAAACAATTTCTAGAATAGGTTTCTAATTGTTGAATAAAATTTGAATTATCCCCATATAAAAAAAAATTCAATGATAGCATAGAAATTATAAGATATAAATATTTAAAATATTATTTTATAGTTGATATGGTAATTATTATTAGAAATTAGCAGAGATGAGAACTTAATAATTAAAGTAAATTAGCCAAAAAATTGTATATTTATTTTTAAAATTATATATTTTAACTTTAAAATTATATATTATTATAAGAGGTTTCACTTTTTGTGTTGAACTTAACTAAAATTTTATGAAATAATAATAAAACTAAAACTTATGAAGTATTACACGCAGCACATCAGTTTTCAATACATATGAGTTGCTGCATCCTGAAATTGGCCAGTACTTCTCCTGATAGAGTGATATCTTTACATTCATGAACTTTAATTTGAATAGAGATTTCTTGAGTTAATTCAGGAGATTAATTTGATTTTTGTTACTGCTATAATTTCCAATTGAAAAAAGGGATTCTACGAGATACGAGATATTGTTAACAAATTAGATCAGATCTTACTTTGTTAAACCTAGATTATTACTCTCTCCCAATAAATATTAACTAGTCCTCTTATTAAAAAAAAAATCAGAAAATTTTCCCTCTTGTTTCTGTACAATGCGTGGAGCTTTTCAAAATAATTTGGTCTAATTAGTCGAACCATAAGTCTGACACACTTACTCGGCTATTAAAGAGAAAGGCATAATCCTAATAATAATAATAATAATTATTATTATTATTATTATTATAATTAGTGCATAGCATAGTTATAAAACCAGCTCGATGATACACACTAAGAAGTGAGATTATAACTTCAGATGTTTTTAAAAGAGAACGAAGTATCATTAGCTATCAATCTAACATTTCATAAAACATTTTATGTCCAGCTTTAATGTACATCATCTTCCTTTTTTTCTATTTTAGTGTAGCATAAATGTATACTTAACACTCAAATAATTTGACACATAAAATGGAACAAACGTGTGTGTAAAGATTTGGTAACGAGAATACAACGTAAAACACTGTACATAGGACAAGATAGTATCTCGAATCATTAAAATTAAAATTAGGAAATGAATTGATTTAATTTTTAAGTTAAGTTTGGAACGATTAAATAAAATTGGAAATGAATTGGTTTAGAAATCTATTTTTATGTCTAAAATACAACAAATTATGTTTGAAATTATTAAAATAGGAAATGAAATAATTTGATTTGTGTATAAATTTTAAAATCAATTCATTTCCATCCAAACCCTATAAAAAACCAAAGAATTTGAAAATTAAAAAAATAGAATTTGATGGAATTACAAATCAATTCATTTTTTTTTCAATTACAAACAAATGATTTGATTTGTAAATCATATCATTCCCACTTGTATGTGATTCCAAATACACTCTAAGTTACAGCACTTAAAATTATGAGACTGTTGTAAATCATGTATTCTACGTTAATATATTATAAATAAAAAATGACAATGTGTCAATATATTAATACCTGATTATAGATTATTACATAAATAATATATCATATTTATACAATATCTACACTATAATAATAGGACACTATGAGTGTAGTCTAAAATTAATATAATGTAGGAAGACATGATATTAATGAATAATTAAAAAGTTATCACAGTAATTAGAAAAGAAGAATAGGAGTAGAAAAGAACAATAATAATAATTAATTATGTGAATAGTTTAAAATTAACATAACATAGAGAGGACATATATAATATTAATGAATATTTAAAACAGTAATGTGATGATAAGGAAAATAAAAATAAGAATATAATATGTCAATAATAGTAATAAATAAAAAAGGTTAGACGTCATGAAACATATGATAATAACAAAGACAAGAATTTATAATCTATATCTATAATTTATAATACTAAGATTTCAGAGTCATTTGAAGAAAAATTTTATACGTGTCGTAATGAGAATGTTTTAGGGCCCACATATTTTAAGAAGTTATTCATTAATTTTTTAAAAAATAAAACTGTAATTATTACATATTATTAGCATATCATTGATAATCATCCGTATTTAATAATAGGATTGCATTATATTAATTAAATATCTTTAATTATTGTGATGCTGAAATCATGAATTATATTGATAAATTAATTTTATAATTTTAGTATTAATTTCATATCTAAAATTTTTATATTTGATGCAGGTGATGATTTTCTTTTGAATACTATTATATTAAATTTATGAAATTGAGTATATAAAATTATAAGAAAGATGCAAAATATATGCGTTAGGTTATATCATTTACGTTTTTTTATTAACAATAAGATTATGATTAATTTAATTATTTAAAGACAGAATATTTTTTCATGTCATTAGGGATGACATTATTTGATTATATATATATAGACTAATTTAATGATTTGAAGGTCAAGAATATGCTAATTCAATAAAAAAAATTATATATGTACATAGGTGAAATGAAAATCCTAGGATCACCTGGGATGACCATAAAATTATATCTTCAATAACCTCTTAGCTCTTGCAAATAATTTTGATAATTTTATATTTTAAAAGATTTGAATAAATTTTGTATAAAAAAGTTAATCATGAATTTTGTATAAAAAATTTAGTGTTAAAAAAAATTTTTAAAATTAGAAAAGATTTTAAAAAGAAAAAAATGATAGAGATTTATCAGAATCTTATTTATAATTAGAAGTTATTAATAATTAAGATTCTATATAAAGTTTATTGATTGTATAAATTTACCATATTAATATTTCAAACTCATTTCATGAAAACTATTACACATGTTATTCATATAGTAATTTAGGCTTCACATATCATTTATACAATGATTTAGGCCCCACTTTTCTCAATTTTTATGTCTAAAGATTTTTTAAAACTTAATTTATAATTTACTTATTAATTATTTTTCATATAAAATAAAATTAGATATTACAATCATTAAAGAATCAAATATTACAATTATTAAATATTATAATTTGTACTAAGAGAGAACCCATATTAATATAATTATAATCTATAATTAAATTAAGAATCATTAATAGCCTCACATTATGAAGAAAATATAAAAAAATTATAAAAAAATATTTTTAAAATAAATAAGTTTTAAAATCAATATTTTTTTTAAAGAAAACAGGTAAGTCAAATTTGTTAATGAATTACTAATTGATTGATTTTGATATAATAATAATTTAAAATTTAATTTATATCAAATTTATTCTTAATCAAATATGATAATAATTAATATAATATTAATATTTAAGACTCATTACATAAAAAGTCTTCTATGTGTTATTTATAGAAAAATTATACCTCACCCTTTTCATGATCCTAACACTTGAAGTAAGTTTTTAAATTTAATTTACCTTCTAATTATCAATTATTTTTTTCAATCATACCTTCATATTTCTCTACCATTAACAAAATCAATATAAAAAATAGCATAAATAAAATTACAATTCAATATATTATACCATAAAAATTATATATATATAATTATAATATTAACGATAATAAACCTATTATAATTGTATTACGTTAGTAGTGTTTGTTATTATAGATATTTATGTTTTGAAATTCAAAGTATTATTAAAATTTTTTATTTTTAAATTTTTTTAATAAATCCGTAAATATCAATAGAGATTCAAATCTCTATGTGAAATGAAAACTGAGGACCCGTGACTGGGATGTGCATGAAAATGGAGGTAAAATTTTATATGAAGATGAGATTAGGGAAAAAAATTTAATTTCAAATATAGAACTTTTAAAAATCATAATAAAAAAAATTATCTATCTACATGTATTACTATATCATATTTAATTTTTTACAATTTAAACATTCAAATTTATCAATTCTATAATTTTTTCATACTAATTTTTTTGAAAAAAATACCTTCAACTTTTTAACAATAAAATATTTAAAAAAATCAATTCTATAATTTACACTTCTTTGATAATGATATTAAATATTTATTAATTATTAAAAAGTAAAATAATTATATCATTTTTATTAAAAAATTATAATTGATATACTACTCTAATACTTGAGATTATATAAATTAGAATTATAAATAATTTTTTACTAATTATTACATATTAATTATAACATATATTTTAAAATTAATATTTTAATTTATTAAAAAGATGTACAAGAAAAGGAAGTGTAATTGAAATCATATAAATTAAATTTACATATTATTTTATTAATTAGAAAATATATTTTATATTTTTAAATTAAATATTTTAATTTACTAAAAAGATATAAATAGTTAAGGATGATAAAAAAAATTGAAAATGAGTATACACTGAAATTATTCAATGGGAAAAGGAATTTACACATATTTCACCTTTATAGGGATGATCTATAGAGGTTAAGTCCCTGTTTGTTAAACGAGATAAAGACATGGATAATACATTTTTATTTTTTAATTATTTTTATTATATTTTTATTTTTTATATATTTTTAGTTTTAATTTAGATTATATTGCATTAATAGTATTTGTTATTATGGATATTTGTGTTTCAAATTATAAAATATTTTTAAAGTTTTTTGCTTTTAAAATTTATTAATAAATTATTGAATACCATAGGGATTCAAAACGGGAAACGAAAAATGGAAAATGGAGACCCATAAAAGGAATGGAGATGGGGATGGGGATGGGAATGGGGATGAGAGATAAAATTCTAAACAGTGATGGGAGACATGGGATATATCCTCTTTCTCATTGATACTCATTGTCATATCTATAAATGGCTTATGATATAGTAACACTATTCATTTATTCTCTTTCTTTATTTAACAATTTTAACCTTTGAACTGTATAAAATTTTCATAAAATAAGCTCTTTATTATCAGTTTTAGGTTATCTATCAAGATATTTTCAACCTTATAAACATGATATTCAATATAAGATATAAAATAAAATGATATATTTATATTTTGTCCACTTATTTAATTATTTAACTATTAATTTACTTTTAAGATAAATTTGTATCCTCAATTTTCTATAAAATATATGTAAATAAATTATCATTTATTTTGTATAATAATCAATAAACTATTTTTTATTATCTTCTTGTGTATTGCACGGGTCAAACGACTAGTATAGATAATTTTCTCTTTATCACGGTATACTAAAACATATTGTAGATAAAGAATTTAGCCAATGACAATATCAAATTAGTTTGCTTCTAAGAACAATAAAATTAGTATCTCTTAAAAAATTAGTTACAATCCTTAGTTAAAGAAAAGATTAAAACAAAAGACTGGAAACACATAGTAATTTAATGTTATCTTACAAATGTTATCTTTGTAAAATGCAAGTTATGAATTTAGTTGATTTTATAATGCCTGTGGATGATGTAGGCTATGGTTGCAGTGAGACCCATCAAGTCGCATGGATGGCATGCAATTATTTGAAGTTTTCTTGTCTGAGTATGTTACGTGTGACATGAGAACTCTGATCAGTTTTGCCAATGTTTGGCATGTAATTTCTTACTTATATATTCATGTAAGAAATTAAATAAGTTAGTTAGTTTGTCATGTGTCATACATTTATGCATTTATGAAGATAAGACAGTAACCAAGGCTGCATGATCCTTTGGTCACCGAACATAGGTTTGGCAAGCCAAGGTGACCTCCAAAGACTAAATATCGGATATGATCCCTTGATCTGTAGTTATACACTGACAAGCGAAGGTAATCCCCAAGCCTCTGGGATACGATTCTTCGAACCTTAGGCAGAGGTGTGGCAAAGGAAGGTGACTCCCAAGTATCTCTCTCCCCCAATGGAATTCCAAGGTGATGATGGCCGCGGCATGAACTCATTATCTTTAAGTTTAGGGGGAAGTCCTACGCACTAGCTAAGTTAAAAACCTAAGTTAAGAGAGTTAAGGGGCAATAAATGCCCAAAGTTCAAGTTGAAGAGAAGAGGTTAAGACCAAAGTACAAGTTAAGAAAGAGCACGAGCTTGCATGTTGTATACATTTAATTATTACCCCTTAGGGACATTTATTTTAAGGTTTGAAATTATGTTCCTCGAAATTATATTCTTAGGAATGGTTATTCGTGAATATTTTAAACAAATTATTTATTTAGTATTTCTTAGATATTATTCCTGAATTTTATTCCTGGATTATTCACTGAAATTCCCATAAATAAATTTAAGACTTTTTTTATAATATATATTCTTGAGAATATGTATCATAATTTTCAAAATACCCATACCATATATTTTTATTATTATTATTATAATAATTCAAAATAAAAATTACACTTCCAAAAAAAAATTTAAAATTAAAATTTGTTCATCTCAATCAATTTAACAATTAACAAAAATTTTTAAATTGAGAGCATAATAGATATATCAAGTGCAGATAAGCACAGCCAAATAAAAATTGTAGGGAAAAAATCAAATAATGAAGGAATATTTCTTTATTTGTGCTTTATAATTATCATTCTCAAGTCATGGGAACCTTTTATTCCTATATTTTATCGTAGGAATGAAATCTCACTAAATCGTAGGAAAATCATTTTTGAGAGAATAATTGATACTCGAAAATAATTTTGCGTATCTTGTAATAAACATGGGAATACAACATTTTCAAATAGTTATTACCGAAAATAACTAAATATACCTTGAAACAAATGCCTCTTATATTTAAAATCATTTTCAATTTGGTGTTAAATTACTATTCTAAAAAATAGTAATGTGACACAAATGATACTAACATGGCACACACGTGGATTGATGTGGTGTGTCGTGCAGTATTTTGCATCAGTTATGTAACATAATAATGAGTGGAATCAAATTGAAGATTATTTGAAATATAAGTGATCGAATTGAGAAAAATATAAAGTAAGAGATCAAATTGAAAAAAAAAATCCAATAAAAATAATTCCATTTTACCTAAGAGTATCATCAATTTAGGAGAAACTGGCAACAGATAATGAAAAAGCTGCACATATTTTTTGGTTTTTAAAATCACCAGTCAAGTCTATTGTGTGTATATATATATATATATATATATATATATATATATATATATATATATATATATATATATATATATGAATCAATCTAACCAATTGATTCACTTTTTCGTGATATTATCTTAACGTTGGGATCTATTTGGTACGGTATATTAGACATGCATGATAAGATAAATTAATGGGTAAATTATATTCAACTCCTCTGAGATTTATAGAAATGCAATTCACCCCTTTCTAGTTGTCCACCTTACGCTCATACTCCATCTATTTGTCAAATTTTAAGTATTTATATTACAGTCATACTTCTCATTTACAGAACACCATTAGTAAACTCAATAGAATGCCATTTTTATGATATTAATTATTTTTAATTAATAAAATTATAAAAATATGTTTACTCACTCTCTTAAATTTAAGAGTATTTTTATAATTTTATTAATTAGGAATAATTAATATCATAAAAATATCATTCTATTTAGTTTATTAATGTTGTTCTGTGAATAAGGAGTATGACTATAATATAAATATAAATATTTAAAATTTGACAAGCAGATGGGGTGTGAGTGTAAGCTGGACAACTAACGGGGGTGTGAGTTGTATTTCCATAAATCTCAGGGGAGATGAGTGTAATTTATCCTAAATTAATATTATACGTTATGTTCTTATTCGTTATTTAGTGCAGACAACGTATTACATAAGTATCATAATTCCCTTATACATTAAAATGCTGTATAATTTGATATAGCATTAGAAGGCTAAATTATGCCTAATTACCTTTTAACGTATAAGGTCATATTTATTTTTTAAAATTTTTTATTCAAATAAAATAATTCTTAAATAAATAATAATAGTGAAAATTATATAAATAAAATTAATTCCAAATAAAATTATTTCATAATAAATAAATACAAATAATATACGATACCAATTTAGTTATATAAAATAAAAATAAATACAATTGATAAATAATAGATAAAATAAAATATTTAATAATAATTAAATATCTTAAAAAATAATACATAGTATGAAATATATAAAAGTCAGGATAATTAACAACAATATTTTAAGTTAATATTTATTTGTAAATTAAAATTCAATTGTGATTAGAAATATAAAATATTAAAATATATAAAAGAGTACATTTTATGTTTATATAATTTGTTGAAATACAATAACATTTAATATAAATTACATTTTGATTGATAAATATATATTTACAAAAAATTAAATATCTAAAAATTATATGTAAATAATTAGTGCATTTTTATTATTTAATTTAATTTAATATTCACTTATAATATTAGAATTATTTGTAATAAATGATAATATTATAGAATCTAAAATATAGTTTCTTATACAATAATATACCAAATATTATATAGTATTAAAAGTTTATCAAATCTTATACTATCAATTCTTATTCTATTCGAAGTGCCAAACAAGCCCTTGGGTTTTTATTTCCCTTTACAAGACTCAAATACACAATCATGCTAAAGAAAATAAAATGTTGAACCACTTGAATGAAGCATGTTTAAAAATTGGCAATGTATGTTTACACTATATTTGTTTACATGTAATCTAGATAACCCTTTAGAAATATTATCACATTTTAAATTACTAATAATATTATAATGTAGCATTATTTGGTATATGCAAGCAATCTAACTGGTAACACGCATTACCTTGTTTGGTATATCATAAGGATTACTAAGTAATATATGTTTTTACTAATAAATTAGATAATCCTTACTAATAATATTAATTATTATCATAATAATAATTACTATAAGAATTTAAATTAAGATGATAATTTTAATTACTATTTAAAATTAATTATTAATAATAATTATTAATTATAAGTAATAACTTTTAGTTATTAATTAATGATAATTAATCAATTTTCAATTATATTTCTAACTATTAATTAATAATAATAAATTGTTATCTATTAATTATTCTTATTAATTATAACTATTGTTATTTTATCATTATTAATAGTAAATTATTAAGTTAATAATTATTATTAATTAATAATAATCATAAATAATTCAGAATAATTGTTATTATTAATAATTATCATTTATTATTTAATAATAACAATACTATTATTAATAAAACTTTATTAGTATTATAACTAAGTAATAATAATAGAGTAATGTTCGGTGAACAATAAAATTATATAATAAATACACACCACACACCTTATCACTATTAGATATGATGAGTGAGGATCACTCATTACCACTCATCACATCTAATGGTGATAAGGTATGTAGTATATATTTATTGTATAATTTTATCATACAACGTAACAAACATTTTTTAAGATGATAATGTGGATCACCAACGTAATATCTAAATTGTCAATTATGTGATATAATCAAATAAGGTAATACTGTGGACCCAGATAATTTTAAGTCATATTATCAGTAATCTAAATAAAATTACATCATACCGAATGCCCATAAGGGTGAGAAAAGAAAACATTTGATTTCGGTATTTTTATGGAAATGATTTTACATCTTAGTATACAATGCATGTCAAAAGAATCCGGACAATGATTGATTTATAAAGACATAATGTTAAGGGGTAATGGAAGGAATTGATTGAGTATAAAAAAAAGGAAGGAATTAATCGTTTCCTTCATTATTATGGAAATATATATTTGGTGAATTTATTACAATTTTAAACATATAAAAATTATAATGAAAATTATAAAATATTCAATTAAATAAAAAATAAAATAGAAATAAATCAAGTAACTAATAAATTTTCTAATTCCAATTCATGAAAGTTTATTTGCATATTGATATTTAGATAGAAACACAAACAAATTTTTACTTTTTAAAATTCAGTTTTTTCTATTTTTTTTCTTTCATTCATTGATTTTGATTTTGCATGCCATATAAAGAAAAAGATTCTACGTAAATAATATTTCCAATTTTCTTTGTATGTGTCAATGGCTAAACCTTTCCAATTATATTAAACAAACTAGTAAGTGTCTTCACCTATAAAATCCCTGGTCCGATAATATATGTTCCCATCATCACAAAACTCAGGTTTCTAGCTAGGCACTTTCCTTCCATATTGCCTACCGAAAACCAATTCAATTTTTTTCTGTCTTCCATCGCCGTCTTTGATAGTTCCAACCAAGTGTCACAGGCCCAGTTGCTTCAAAGCGACCTCTCTCCTGAACAAGGTGTTAGGTAACATCATATCTTACGATCCTGCAGTGGCTTTTGTATTATAATGTGTTCTTTTAGACATGTCCCCGCATCTGGTTTTATGGAACCTGATAACTAGAGAGGTCAAGGATCTTCATTTTTTATTTTTCGGTACATAAGGATCTTCATTTTAATTTGTCTCATCATGAGGATTCTGTTCTAGAAATTCATGATGATTGGATTGGGCATTGATATCGATACAAATGACTACAAGATTGTATTTTGATTAGCAAAAGAGTATTTTTATCTCATTAAACTCATGTGTCATGAATCAATAGGTCAAGCTCATGTGGCGAGGTAGAGGAAGATCCTTGACCTCAAATTGCATAAAACCAGTGCTTTGAACTATGCAAATTAGAGTTTCACACTAAGTTAGAAAATGCCGCTGCAGGGACCGTAAGGTATGATAATACCTTCAACCTTGATACTTGTTAATATGTGATGCCACGGGTCCACTTGTTATTGGCCAAGTCTAGCACAGCCTTTAAGTACCTTGAGAACTTCAGGTTGCAAGAAATCATCAGATTTTAGAAGTCTGTATTTTATGCAGCATAGCTACAGTAAGAAAAGCTTGCTACAATGAGAAAAACTAGTTGCAGTGATCAGGTGGAACTACAGGTTTACTGTAGCGAGCATGGTTTACTGTAGCAAGGACACCCAAAGCTGACCAATGTTCAAAACGATACGTAAAACGCCCCCTCTCCCTATATAAACCCTTCCCCATGCGTTTTTCTTCAAACACACGAACCCTAATAGCCTTTCTCTCTTCTCCTACCTCCTCACTCTCATCCTCTCTCAATCCTACCTTCTCCAAGCTCCAAGGTAAGGGATTTCTCATGGTTTATGCTTCCTTTCTCTTCATTCCTCTATGTTCATGAGTTAGGGTGTTATGTTCTCAGTTGTTGTCAAGTTGGGTACTCCTGCAATGTCTTTAGAGGTGCCCTAGTGTGTTTATGGTATGTTCACGAGTTGTTTGTGATTCTATGGCAATCGTTGGCACCATTCCTAGCTCCAAAGTCCAAGTTAGCGGTGACACCTCTCACCCGGCCCTTCAAAGTGAGTGGATTTAAACTCATGATCTTATTTTCAGCTATTATGAATATGTTTCAACTATCATGATTGCTAAGCATGAATTTAGAAGTAGAGATATGTATAGAGCATGATTTTACAAGTTATGTCAAGCTTAGCAAAATTATGATTTTGATTATAGCATAAAAAAGGTGTTTTAAGAAAAACTATGGGACCATGATTGGATTGTTGCATGCCATCAAAATGTTTTAAATGTTCTAGAAGAGATTCATTGGAAAATATATGAATTAACAAGTTATTGAAGTTATCAAACATGCTTTTATTGATTTAAGAGATTTCCACGTTTTCAAGAGTTAGGAAATAATCCAGATTATGCTTTCAGAATATCAAGTTAAGTTGTATTAGAAAAATATTGAGCAGAGTATGTTTATCTTCTCGAACAGACATGCTATTATGATTTTAGAGCAATCATGATTATGAATCATATTATTTTTAGATACGATTTTAGGATTTCCAAGTTTATGAAAGTATGTTAGCTTGAGATATGATATTAGAATTTCAATTTTATGATATTGAAAGCATATAACTCAGTATAATTCAGAACAATTGTTAGGTACATATTCTATGGGCTCTTGAAATTGTGATGCGTATAAGCTGGTGATCCCTTTGGCATGATTTCATAGTGACAGTTATGCTAAAGTCAGATTGTTATAGTTATACGAATTTAGAACTTTCAGAGTTTTTCAAAGTTATTCAGTTTATGTGCAAACTAGTTTTAGACAGCAACTATAGAGAAACAGACAGTGAACTAATGATGGTGATAGAACGTTAGCCTTGTTACCAAGTTGTTTGCCAGAGGACAATCTTATCCCCAAAGTATTCAGAGAATGAAACCCAGTTAGGTGTCAAATACGGGACCTTATGAGGTATCCATGGATATTAGAGTAATTCCAAAGATTATTATTATCACACTATATATATATATATATATATATCCAGCGATTACTGTTTCTTTAGTATTTACCACACCACAAGTTTAAAATGATTTCATGTAAGACAATGAACTTAGAAATGCCTTCTTATGAACCCATTTATTGAGAAGTGCTTTCCTATGTAGCTATGTATGTAAATATCAAATGATTTTATATTGTTACATGTATATTATGTTTATGTGTATTCTTTAGACGTCCCATGTGGGCGGTGGATAAGAATCCACTCACTGAACCTGATAACTCACCCCTCTCCCTTCCTCCTTACAGTTGCAGATCCAGTATTCACCCAAACACCGCTTCAGTTGATGCAGGTATTTTTCCAGTAATGTGCTTTACTTTAGAGTAAGGTTTAGTTTAGTGTTATATTATATTAAAGTGTTCCAGTAGTTGTGCAGGCAGGATTCAAACCATGCATCCTAATATAAGATTATGTATTTATTTTAAAGTTATGAACATCTTTATATGTTTTCAAATTCAAAGCACTGATTTGAGATATAACTTGTAATCAGAATTTATGTAGCAAACTAGATATGTACTCATGATTCAGCTTTCAAGTATTGAATTGGTTTTCAGATTTTAACTAAGATCATGAAATAAAACAAGTTCACGATTAAGTATGTCAAAATAGTTTAGTTTTATGAAATTAATTATTATGTCTCAGACTTAAATTGATATCAATTTAGAAGAAATCATGTTTTAATAATGAGAATCATGTTAATTTATATATTCAATGAGTCATGTTATCCAAAAGGCTTATGTGGGGATCGAGACCCTCACGTTGCAGTCACATTCTCAAATTGGATTGTGACAGAACACGTCATGCCTATGTGCCATTATGGTTTAATTTCTTCAACTTTCTTGAATTGAGAAACGGGGATTGCTCTGGTGTTGTTAGGAGTCAATGAATATGGTGCTATTGCTCGTGGTGTGGTATGAGAATGACACGTGTTGATTGTTCTAGAGTTAGTGCATCCCATTTAACATCAGTGGTTTCTCCCTAACAATTGATGGTCAATGCCATCTTTTACAATTGCAGTTAACCACATTTTTAAAATGTGGTCAAATGCGGTTGAACATGTGGCTAAACAGCCACACATACACTACCACTCCTTCCTCCTTCCCCCACCTCCACCACCATCACCACTGCCTCCTCAAAAACATATTTTTGAGGTTCATCCACCACACCAACACCAAGCCCTTAACTCCCCTGTCGAGTCCATCTGAGCTGCCTGCGCGCTCGCTCGCTTCGTCGACTCCTGTTTCTCCTCCATTTCTTCCTCCCTCAACACCACTAGAATCGCCACCATTATCAATCCCCAAACCATCCTGAAGCTCTTACTTCGAGTCTCCATCAATGAGCTCATCAGGCTCCATTCCTCCTTCTCCATCTCCAACGATGACCCACAGTTGCGGACTATAAGGAGCGGGTGGATAACTCAGTGAGTCGACTCAATGACTCGATGTCGGAGGTAGAGGTGGCAATCGGAAAGGGAAAGGGATCAGTGATGATGGAGGTGGAGATTATGACATGAGGACGTGGGTGAGTGCGGCGTTACGGACCAGCAGACTTTCCTTGATAAATTGGAGGAGATGGGATCGTCGTCAGCGATGGAGGTGAAGAAGAATATGGAGAGGTGCGAAGAGTACACCAACAATAGCTTGGCCATTGTTACCAACATGAAAGCCTTATTCAAGTGGTTGCATATACCAATTAATTTATTGTTTGATTGTGTTGTGACTCTACATTGTGTGTTTGGATTTCAGTTGGTAACTTCAAAATCATTATTTTGGTAAATTAAGACTGTTTTTTATTTTGGGAAATAATTTTCGTTTTTCCTTTCCTATCTTCGGATAGTTCCCTATTTTGATCCATTATGCTATATGGTGAGCTATGCATATTTGCCTGTGATTTGCAATAATTAGAAAGTTCTGACATCGTTTGTTTTATGCCTTTGTTTAATAAAAATTAAACTCATTTATATGTTAATTAAACTTTTAATTTCTTTGTTCCTAATCACTTGGCACAACCTCTAGGTCATCTTCCCAAGTAGTGGTTGTGCCGAATTGTTGAAGGTCTCAAGTGGAATTATGTTGTGTTTTGGCAGGCTGTTAGCTTGAAATCTGGTGTGACTTGCCTTGATTTGGGGTGATGGCCATTGCCACGATCCCAAAGGGTGTGGTGCCAGAGGGGCCAACTCGCGAGCCGAGGATAAAAGGAGTGGAGTTGTTCAAACCAATTAGAATGTAGATCGTTTTGGGGGAAATCAAGTGGTCTTCAAACAGCTGTTCTTGTACCTCTTAAAGTTGTGCTTATCGAGCTTGGTTCGATGGAGTGGTGCCCCGAGAGCCTATTTTGGACATGTGCCACAATACGAATGCGGCCAGCGAGTTTAGGGTGGTGGGCGGCGCTGGCAAGTTGGTAGAAGAGGAGGGGGCAGGTGGGAAATGATGATGGGAGTGGAGGAGGGAGATGAGAGGAGGATGAGGAGAAGGGGATGAGGTTTACCAACGTTTTTAGTTGCAATTAGCATATTTATAAGATGTTGTTAAACAGGATGCACCAACTCCAAAATAATGAACACTTGTCATTCCCATATCACACAACATATCATTGACTCCCACTATCACCAGAGAATTCCTATTGAGAAATGTTACAGGTGGCTTCAAGTTGAACTCAACTGACCCTATCTGACTTTTCAAAATTAGGTCCACACATAACCACTAAAGACGTGTGATCTACTATGAAGGTAAATGGTTACCCAAAAACCAGGATCAAAAGCCACCATGTCCTATATCATATTCATGTATTTATGACTCTAGGAATTTGTTCTATTCCTTTTTTTCGGTTTGGTAGAATTTGTTCTATTCAGTTATGCGCTTTATTCCATACATTAGTATATCTTGGGCTCCCACTTGAGCATTAGAGTACTTACATTAACAACCCCCACCGTGTTATTCAAACATTGGAAATTGCCTTTACTTGAGATCAAACCCGTTTTCGATCAACCTCGGTTTCCAGGTAGTTCTTTCCTATTCGGGTTACTTGTGAACAACAAAAACTATCACCCTCATTCCCCAGCTTTTTCTATTATTGATCTTAGGAATGGCAAATACAAAGTGAAAAATTGCATCCAATGCGTTTTGGAAATCAGTTCGAATGATCACTACGAGCCGCAAGAACCTTCAAACGGTCCGCCTCACGGTATATCTCTCACTAAAAGTGGGCAATGTCCCTCTCTTATCTGTGCTACTCCCTTTTTGTCTTTCTTTTTTCACCTCCTCATTCCTTCGTTCTCTCTAGTATTTATATGTCTATCATCCTTACCTAACTTGACATTGGTCCAATGCCTAGGCCATACTTCAACCCATGTCCGACTCCATGCGGCTGTCCCGTCAGATCTCATAGAGTTGTCACATTACATGTCCATCACTGCATCCAATCTCCTGTTCTTTCTTTCTTCAGTCGTCCATTGCTACAATTGTTCGCCTGACCCTTCCGCCTGGGTACCACCGCCACGTTGACTGCGTATCGTACCTTGTTTTTCTTGTTCTTTCATTTGACTTTCCGAGTGTATTTTATGATTTCTCATGTTTTCCTCCAGAACATTAGCCCCCTGCCCAAGGCGGGACGGAGCTAACTCTGCTCCGCTTTGGGCATTGATCGCTTTACTCTCCCTGATTTTTGGCAGGCTCCGCTTCTTCTCCTCACCGCGCTGCTCTCATTTGTAACCTCTCCCTTTTGTACGTGCACGGATCTTCAGGCGCTTGGCCCTTTATTGGTGAGGGGTTAGGAAAAGGAAGAAAAAGGGATCATTGCTCCGCACCAAGTACCTTCTGACCCCTCTTTAGTTTTCCTCTACTGCTGCTCTAGTTACTCCACTAGCCCCTTGTTCAGCATTCATTTCATTTCCTCGTGTTGTGAGCCATGTCCCTTCACCTATCGTGTCGAGGCCACATGGCACTCCCCCCTCTACCCATCTCTTTGGTTCCCTCCATTTCAAAAGACAACTATAACTGCCATTTTTTATCCCTCATTTCCTCTTTACTTTCTACATCATTCCTTCTTTCTCAACTTCCTCTGTTTTCCTTGTTCTCTGGTTCTTCTTCTTCTCATAGGTTCCCTCTCCTTCTCTGTCTCTCTCACCCCTTACCTCACTGCCTTTGAAGATGGTGTCCTCTAGTGCTGATGACAATCCATCTAGGGGGTATTCCCCTTCTTTTGAACACACAGTTAATGAGAACCCTTCTGCGGCTAATTCGGATGCTGAAGATGTGTATGCCGTGGAACAATCTCTTATTCTCATTCGCCGGAATGACTTCCCAATAGGTTTAAACCATGAACTGGTCACAGGTACCCTTACCCCTCGATCCTCTGATTCCCATGGCAAGTGCCAAACGTTGGATGAGGACCCCAACCCTCCGGTTTTTTATGTTCCAGATTCTGGGGAGGATCTCTTTGGTTACCGCCCTACCTCATAGCCAAAGGACGATGCGGCTCTTCGCAATCGATACCCAACTCCAGAGGTCCCTAGTACTGACTTGAGGAGCACTATGCTCTGCACACGTTTAAAGAGGGGGAGTTTTCGTGGAGCCCTTTGAACTTCGTTTGCCGTTCAGGCCAAACGGAGAATTGGACCGAATGGGTTGATGACCTGTTTGCATGGGGCGGCAACTTTGTGGCGCGGTTAGAGATGGTAGGCATAAAGGATGCTATATACCAGCCACCTCGCCTCGGTATAATCAAACATTCAGGTGATATGGAGCTACTTGTCTAGAGGTGGAGTTATATGACCCACACTTTCATCACCGCCTGGGGGGAGTTTACCCCCACTCTAGAAGATGCCCACATCATGTGGAAATTGCCTTGCTTTGGTGACTTGGACTTCTTTGAAGACTCTGTCCCTTCTGACATCGCGCTCCCAGCCAAGTATATGAAGGATGAGGCGGCCAAGAGTACAGGCTATGCTGCGGACCTTACTCTGCGGAGGCTCAAGTCTCAAGCCTGTAAATGTTATATTGTAAGTCTTAAAGATCATTTTGATAATGTCAATAAGTCAAGCAAATGACAAAAAGAATGGAGGCAAATAGCATGGAAGTTCTTGAAGATGAACAAACAAATGATCAAGTCAACTGGTTAGAATAATTAGGACTTAGATCAATTTGTTAAAAGGTTTCACTTATATAAGTTTATTTGGCCATTTTCAAGTTAATCAAGTTTTAATCTAAGAAATGAGTTTGAATCTACAGAAAACTTGATTTGAAATAATTCAATTGTTGTTAAATGATGTTTTGATTTAACTTGTGAAGAACATGGGTTTACTCTTAAAGGATATGTTTGAAAAATGTTCAAAAGTGGTTTTACAATAAGAGAATGTCTTAAAGTGTGTTAAACTTTAAATTCTTCAAGTTCTGGAATAGATGTAATCGATTACAACATAATGTAATCGATTACAAGTCTGTTCTTGAGCCCAGAACCTAAATTGTCATGCATATAATCGGTTACCAGCAAGTGATTGTTGCTTATTTTTAAAAATTTGAATTGTGTAATCGATTACCAGGCCCAGAAACTTGCAAATAGGTGTGTTTTGAAGAAACACATCTCTTGGGGCTAATCCTCAACGATTCACATGAATTGTTTTCTATAAATACCATTGTTTAACACATTTTAACATACAGAAAACATACTACAAAGATCATTTCAACAATCATTCTCAATTATCAATCTTTGTGAGCAACACTTGACCAAATTGTCTTATTCTTGAGAAACCTTATAGGACCTCAATTTGTAACATCTACTCTATTCAGAGAGTGATTTCTTGTAATACTTTTTCAAGTTTGTGTACAAGGGTGGGGCATCCCTTGATAGAACAAAAGTGGGGCATCTCTTGGTTCTTAGAGACTCAAACACAAGGGTGAAGGATCCCAAGGTGTAGGAGTGCTCTTTGATTGTGAAGGAATTGAAGTTAGTGGAACTCTCAAGTAGGTTGTTTGAGAAAACTGGATGTAGGCCACAAAGGTGACCAAATCAGTATAAACCAAGTTTGTAATCTCTTTTCCCTTATCTATTTAAGATTATTGCAAGTTTATTTTCTCATCAGTTGGATCTCTTGGCTTGTATATTTATCTTTTCAACAGGGTATTCATACATTTCCTCATATATCTTGCAAAAAGGCATTAGAGTGATTTTCATAAAGAAAAAGTTTGTGAACTCAATTCACCCCCCTCTTGAGTTTCTTGAGGCCACTTGGATAACAAAGCCAAGCAGACCTATGCAGGCTACATCTGCTACTTCTTCGGCTACTTCGAGTGGATTAAGACGAATAATGGGGAAGAGGGAATATGGCACTAAGCGGGGGTTTCCACTATGGCACTATCATGGAGCTGCAAGCTTTGATAGCCTTTTGGCTAGATAGGTACGTCTTCCCCAGTCCTTTTACTGAATCTATGAGTCCGAGAGTGTACCTGTTTTCGGCGATGCTGGCGGTTATAGTTCGTCTACCATTGGCTTCCATGTTCTTGGGGAGTTTGTACGCCCGCCTAGACCAGGTTCAGAAGCAGATGGAAATCTCCCATGGCCGTTTCTCCATTAACTACTTTTTGGTTTCTCTTTGAACGCTTCAAAGTGTACAGCTCGCCTCGTTGGTCCCCTCGCGATTTCAAAGTGAGAACCTTAACTTCCTTGCCCCTTGTTTGTGGGCCTGGCGCAGGGTTCATGAGAAGGGGGTCGGCGTACCACGCCACTGAGCCACGTCCTTAATGATGAGGAGAGTTTCATCTTCCACCTATATCATTCTCTCGTGGCAGAAGCACCTTGCCAGCCCTTCTCTCTCTTTGGAAAATCCTTCATATTTTTCTATAGTCCATTAGCCCGTGCGTGTGTAAGTCATGAACGTAGCAAAAGCCAGTATCTTCCTTTTCTCTTTTTGTGAACTGTTTATACCCCACTATTGGTTTGACCAGGCCTTCCACTATCCACGCATCGACTAGTTCACATACTTTTGCTATAGGTAATGGGACCCTAAGGAAAGTTGGCGACTCTTTGTCCGCCCGCGTCCGTGTGTATCGTGGCTGTATGTACCCTCTATGCTCCTCCTTCTCTCTCAGATGGTTAATCTTATCTCTGTCCTGCCCATGATTTCTTTTCCACTTTTCGCTCCTTCCTCGAATAGCCTGAACCCTGTATACTGCTTCCTCCCCTTTAGGTCTCTTCCCTTGAGACTTAAGTGATTCAGCCACATCGCTGCCTCTTCTCAACAACTCTTCAAAGGTGGATATCTTGCTTTTCTGAAGGAATACCCTTGACCCATCTTCTATATTCTTGATGCATGCATACACTAAGTCGGTGTCGGGTAAAGTTTCCTTGCACTGCAACATCTTATTCCTACGGCTCTCCCACACATTCTTTCATTCTTCCCAAGTCCATCACATGAACTTCTCCTCCCTCCTCTAGAAACTTGCTGCAAAACCTAGCCGCCATGTCCTCCCAAGAGTGTAACGAACCCGGCTCTAACTTAGCGTACCAAGTAAACGCTAGTCCTGTAAGGGATTTCGAGAACTCCTTCATGCGCAACTCCTTACTCCCCCGGTATACCCCTAGATCATCCATGAAGGCCATCAGATGTTCTCTCACACTCCCGTAACCATCAAATTTCTGGAAAGGGGGGTTGATATCCCATAGGATATGGCGCGTAGGCAACATACACGGGATAAGACGGTTCAATGTCATAGTCATTTGCTCTGGGATAGGCCACATTCAAAAGCCACACTCAATATTGCATATTATGCAATTATGACACAATGCCTAAATTCTTCTTTCCTGCCACCCCTACCTCCCACGGCTGAAACTAGGCGGTCCCATACTCGACTTGACACAGATACTTTTGATGATTCATCCCTATTCCTCCCACTATCACTTCGGCGGGATAAGTTAGGAATGGAATCATACTCGTCGTCCCATGTTCTTGGGCTAGAGTACTCTCCACCTTCCTCCGATGCAACACCTCTAAAATGGTGGGATGATGAGCTCCTTGCCATCTTCTTCTTACTTGACGTCCTTGCCGGGTCCCCAATGGAGTCACCAAATGTTTTGGAAATCAGTTTGAATGATCATTACGAGCCAGAAGAACCTTCAAGCGGTCCGCCTCACCATGTATCTCTCACTGAAAGTGGGCAATGTCCCTCTCTTATCTATGCTACTCCCTTTTTGTCTTTCTTTTTTGACCTCCCCATTCCTCCGTTCTCTCTAGTATTTACATGTCTATCCTCCTTACCTAACTTGACATTGGTCCCATGCTTAGGCCATACTTCAACCCATGTCCGGCTCCATGCGGCTATCCCGTCAGATCTCATAGAGTTGTCACATTACATGTCCATCACTGCATCCAATCTCCCGTTCTTTCCTTCTTCAGTCATCCTTTGCTACAGTGGTTTGCCTGACCCTTCCGCCTGGGTACCACCGCCACGTTGACTGCGTATCGTACCTTGTTTTTCTTATTCTTTTGTTTGACTTTCCGAGTGTATTTTATGATTTCTCATGTTTTCCTCCAGAACATAATGCACCATCAAATGAGCAAAAGGAAGTCCTCAATGTGGGAACGTTTGAATCCAAGTCGCAAGAAAAAAAATTTACATGGAAATGTTGAATTTTCAAGTGTGATGATGAATCCCATATTAGTTAGGAATTAACTGACCAAAGATTGTGTAAGTGAAAAGGCCCTTGAACCAATTGCCTTAGAATTTTTGGGTCGTTCTAATTTTCATTTAGTCCATTGTTAGAAATCTCCTAAGATTTTTTGTTTGTCCTCTGATTACTCTAAAAGGTGATATTAGAATCGATTATTTAGTTGGTCTAAGTATTAAGTTTCTTTTATATCATTGTTTTCGGCTATATGATGTTATTGATTAATAAAATTTAGGAGCCCTTGAGTTTGTCAATTTATTACACTATGCACCCCTCCTAACATTCCCACATTAGTGAAGTTCCCAGAAGATTGATCATGTGTGAAGCAAATGTTCATTAATGGCAATTATGCAATATTGAGTGTGGCTTTTGAATAATGAAAATGACCAATCAAGCCATGAGCCGCTATCAACAAACAAATTAAGCCTCTGGCCAGAAACTCAGCTACACCATAGTCATGAGCCCCCTGAAACTACAATGCCAAACCCAAACCCCACTGCCACTCTATGAAACATGACCAAAGCATCTTAACACCATCACAAAGTAATTTACGTCCTCAATTTATTGATCATTGGTGATCACCTCTTGATACATGCTTGCAGATAGTATCATTTCTCTCCTTCTCGCTTGCCATGTTCTAGTATCTCCCCATGCCTATATATCCACCTAGTTAATTTGTTATGTTGCTCATGAAAATAGGATGTCATTCTATTACATGCAAAATTGTGATGTTGTGTATCCATATGACTTTTACCTATGAACTGCGATTTTATTGGAAGGTAATTGACTTGTCCACCAAATCATACAATGAATTCAGCTCAATCGGAAGAGTAGCATCGATCAATAAACACCTACAAATAACTACATTCATTTCATTAATATTGTTTGGGAAAAATTATCTTCATGACTACCAAGTTTTTTATTTAAAGAAGTTACTCACAAGTAATAAAGAAGTTGAGTGAAACATACATAAAAGTTGACCATATAAGATTATTGGGAGATGATCAAGTGACCGATGCTTAATTATGAGAGTAAAATGAGCAAATATGGAATGTTAGAATTTGTATGAATAGTCAAGATTAAAACATAAATCATATCTTTTCTAGATGATTATGATAACTTTCCAATGAGAGTGATTGTTTGTCTACTTTTTATTATTTTCTTTCTTCATTTATGTTATCTTTCTACTATTTCATTATTAACCTAAGTGAATAAGTCAATTTGATTGTCCTTTGCTTAACATAGTATTTGGAAACCCTCAAGAATTCAATTCTCTCGGGAATTGAACTTAATTCTCTAATGTGAAACCAGCTAAACTTATGGAATTGAATTCCATTAAAAAGCCCAAAAGTAAAATCACATCAAAATATGTGTGATTTGCTCATAGATTTGAACGTAAAGAATGAAATACTCAAAATATCCAAAAGCTTGTTTTGATTGTGTTATGTGCTTTATTAATGAATGATAAAATAGTCAAAATATTATAAGACAATTAATTCAATTATATAATTTATTCATCTATACCAAACACCAGAATTCAATTCATAATAGACTTGAATTCAATTCTCAATGAAGTTTAATTCAATTATATTTGATTAAATCATTCCAAACACCCTACAAGTGATTAATATTCTAAATTTTGAGCACCTATTTGAGTATATTACATGTATTTATCAGGACTTTCAAGCTACAAGATGGCTTCCAAGTCACCTTACTGGAGTGCGAGACTCATGTTGTAGTGTCTGCCACATTCTATAATGGTCGTCGGTTGTGCAACCATCGTTGTGCTAGAGCACAACTTGCGATTAAAAATGAGAAGTTTCCCAAATTGGAGATACAAAGGCATTCAATCTTAATCCCATTTAAGCACCTTAAAGGGCGAACTGTAGGAGTTTTGGCGGACCCTAAGACATTGTTGGGGAATAATGGCAACCTTAGGAAAGAGACTTTGAAGACACAAGGATTTTGAGGGGTCGTATCAAGAGGAAGAACAAGTTCAACCTCATTCAACCTTCCCTAAGTGTTCCCAGTCAATCCCCCATGGGTTTTACCTTGCGTTTTGCATTCTCTTTTCCGCCATTTTGCACATTTTTATCCATCATGAACTAAATCTCCTTCCCAGAGCGTTGATGGAGCTGTATGTGTGATGATATTACCAATGAATTGATGTTACCTTTCTTAATGCTTTCAAATGTTTGATTACCATTTATATAATTTGATGATTTGCAATAACTAGATATAGGGTTTGTAAATAAAGCTTCTTATCATAAACATACCATGAGTTGTGCAAAATCTAGATATAGACAATCGCAATTCATGTGATCTTTGATAGAAATCTATAGAGATTCGTCATTTTCCTAAATTAGTTTATGCTAAGAGATTAGTCAATTAATCTAAGCTACGGAGAATTGCGTGAACTTGATAAAGGCTTGAAATTAATTTAGGTTAATCAATTAGAATAAAGACAAGGTAACAAAGATCCATGTCAATTGAATCCAAAAAATAAGTTAAATCAATAGCCCTTGTGCTCATAGCATAGCATATATTCTATTCACAAATTACTCATTCATTCTCGTATACTTGCGTGTACTTTGCTTTGAGCTTTTCTTTTTATTTAAGACTATTCACTTATGAGTCAAATTAATTCTCAACATTATAAAATATGAGTCAAGTTAGTCTATTATTCCATTTTTATTTAACACTTTATCAATTAAATGATGATCTGTAATGTTAAGTGAAATCTCATCATACCATGTATCATTTGAAGTAGAATAAAGTTTAAAATAATTTATTTTGATATTTAAAATTACACATAATAAGTCATTTTATGATTTAGAATGAATATTTAAATGACTCATTTTGTATAAATTTAAATACAAAAATGAGTCATTTTAAACTTGATTCTACTTTAGATGACATATGATATGTTAAGTGATATCTTATCATATCATGTATCATCTGAAATAAAATGAAGTTTAAAATAACTTATTTTAGTATCTAAGATTACACATAATCAATCATTTTATGATTTAGAATAAATATTTAAATAACTCATTTTATATAATTTTAAACATAAAAATAAGTCATTTTTAACTTAATTCTATTTCAGATGACATATCTTATCATACCATGTACCATCTGAAGTAGAATGAAACTTAAAATAATTTATTTTGGTATCTAAAATTACACACAATAAGTAATTTTATGATTTAAAATAAATATTTAAATGACTTATTTTATATAATTTAACTACAAAAATAAATCATTTTAAAGTTGATTCTACTTCAGATGATATATAGTATGTTAACGTACCATTTAAAATTATTTATCATCATTTAATTGATAAAATATTAAATAAGAGTGGATTGAGAGACTAATATAACTCACATTTGTAATATCCAGACTAATTTGACTCATTTTAAAAATCAGAGATCAAAATAACTGATAAGTGAAAAATAAGAAATTAAAATAAACATTAACTCTTTTATTTAAATTTCACAACTTCATTGATCATATTCTTTTAATCCAGATAGCTGTCACTATTAATTACATTGGCACTTGACCTATACTTACGGGAACAATAACCCATTAATCACTTAATTAATTGCACAATCTAGTATACTTGTCAAAATCACATTAGATTGTATGACCATTCTTAATTAATTGCACAATCTAGTATACTTGTCAAAATCACACTAGATTGTATGACCATTAATGACAAATAATTAGCTTCTACTATTGACCATCTATATATAATCATACAACTCAAATTTAATCATCTCCCTCCCATACTAATTTATTCCGTACTTATAGGCTCCCTAAGATTTTCTTATTAAAACACACACACAGCGCTCACTCTTTTGCAGCGTGATTATAAGTTGGGAGATTATTTTCACTTATTCTTTTTCAAAATTACCCACAAACATTATATTGCCAACGAAAGCTACTTTTGAATTAGCAAATCCAAACAAATTAATTTATAACGATCGAAAACAATTATATAAAGTCGATTATTCAAAAAACCTTTTCTGACAACTAATCCAAATATACACTTAGTAGTATTTCCAAATTGGAGAGAGGACAAAATCAAGAGAATGACATGTCCCCAAATAAAAGCATAATATGAAGGCTTTAAACCTCAAATTGAGTCAAATGTCAATGTCACACCACCGCCAGCAATCAACGTATTATGGGCCAAGCCAGGAAATCAGCTTAACACACATACAAAAAATAATCACCAAGCTGCTACAATCTATGTTATGTCAAATAAGTAAAACCTATATTAAAAACATTGCTTGCTAGAAAGGTGCAACGACAACCACACACCAATTCGGACAATAATTGATTCGAATATTCCACATTGAGAAGTTCTTATCACTTGGGACATTCAGAAAACTGATAATTCAAATTAAATAGCTACACCTATTAAAAAGGTTAAACAAGGTTTATGAGCGGAAATACAACAAAAGGAAAAGGAAAAGGAAAAGACGTTACATAACACTAACCTCAAAAAACCAGGTTTCCTCCAATATTATGGAATAAAAAATCTCTTCAGAGGAGTTCAGCAACATTTGAAGGCAACTCCTCAATTACCACATTGTAGAACTTCTGGATGTCAAAAAGCATTCTTTCATCATCCTTTGTGACAAAGTTGATGGCTACACCTTTCCTACCAAACCTCCCACTACGACCAATACGATGGAGATAGTTCTCAGGCTGTGTTGGGAGATCATAATTTATAACTAGAGACACTTGCTGGACATCAATACCACGAGCCAACAGATCAGTAGTTATTAAAACGCGAGAAGATCCAGAACGGAATTCACGCATAATGATGTCCCTGGTATTTTGGTCCATGTCTCCATGGGTTGCAGAGACTGTGTGGTCTCGGCTTCGCATCTTATCAGTCAGCCAATCAACCTTCCTTCTGGTGTTCACAAAAATGACACTCTGGGTGATTGCCAATGTCTCATAAAGATCACAGAGTGTATCCAGCTTCCATTCCTCTTTCTCGACATTGACATGAAACTGTTTTATACCCTCCAAGGTGAGTTCATCACGCTTCACAAGGATTCTCACAGGTTTGTTCATAAATTTCCTTGTGATCTCAAGTGCTTCAGGAGGCATTGTAGCAGAGAAAACCCCCACTTGAATCCTAGCTGGCAGCAGCTGGAATATATCATAGATCTGACAACAAAATAACAAGTTAACGCACCTATGCATTACACTTGCTTTTAGGCAACTAAACCAACTGGCCCATTAAAAATAAAACTCCAAGATAACTGAAATTAGCTTACTTTGACGTCTTAATTTTATTAATACTAGTATAAGGAATTTCACATGTATTTGAAAAGGTTATAGAAATTCAATCTGAAAAGAGCTGGAATTTAAATAACATGTTAAACTGTCAGAAAATAAACAAGGAAATAAAATAGTTTAATGAAGAAACACGATGAAATGGATAAAAAAGATTTGACAAGTATGAGTTTATTATTGATATACAAAAATGCAGATCTTGTATGCATTAAATCTCACACAAAATGGAAAAGAAAAGGGGGGAAAAAGAGTAGTTGATAAAAGTGAAATGAAAAAAGGAAAGGGAAGTTACAAATTTAGAAATACCTGATCTTTAAAACCTCGGGAAAGCATTTCATCAGCCTCATCCAATACAAACATCTTGATGTAATCTGGCCGAAGTGACTGCCTGCGCAGCATATCAAATACACGACCAGGGGTACCAACAACAACATGAACACCACTCGACAGAATACGTTGATCTTCACGAACACTGGTACCTCCCACACATGCATGTACCTTCACACCAAGATAGTCTCCAAGTGCTCGCATAACCTTTTCAATCTGCTGAGCAAGCTCACGAGTTGGTGCTAAAACCAAGGCCTGGCAATCTGTCAAACTATAGTCAAGTTGCTGCAGAATCCCAGAGCAGAAAGTAGCTGTCTTCCCAGTTCCAGACTGAGCCTGTTGTATAACATCAAGTCCCTTGCAAAATGGAACTATTCCCCTTTGCTGAATAGCTGATGGCTTTTCGAAACCTAAGACAAAAACCAAAATAGTATAGAGATTTGAAAAGATAAAAAAAAAAAAAATAAGTGGGACAATAAACAATACAGGTACAGCAGAATGATACACAAGTCCAAAGTGTCATGCTGCCATCATATGTTTTATAAAACAGAAGTATTAAATAAAAGAATTTCCAGGTCACCAAAAACCATAGCAATAAAGTTCAAATTGTCATCAGATGGAAGTAAAATTGAAAAAACTCCTTTTTGTTTTAAAAAATAAAATATGAAAAAAAAAAGTAAAAAGGGAGCCAAAAGAGCACTAAATCTACCATATGCATAAATTCCTCTCAGGAGATTCTCTTGCAAGCCCATAGCATCAAAACTATCATGAACCTCATCATAGGATGTGAAGAAGTCCTGTCCTTCAGCTGTAAGCCTGTAGCAGCCAAGTTATCAAAATAAAACAAATAACATTTACAATCCCATTGCAAGTATGTGTCTGAAAATTGACAAACGTGTACAACATAACAACAATCTCAGTAAACAAATGCATTAAAACCAGATTGCATCCAACTACTAAGAAGAACATGAACCAGAAAAAGATAAGTGGGAGCTCTTACAACTCATTCATCTTCATATCATAATTACGAGCATCAAACTGTGACCCCTCAGGTGCAAGTCCTGCCATGACTGCAAGATGAAAAGAAAAGAGAATTACCATGCCATTTACTAAAAGTACATTTGGTTTAGTGGTAAGCCAATTCAACTTGGCTCCACATCAAGCATGCCTCAAACACTGTCTAAGCCAAAATCACATTTGCACTCAAACATCATTCTAACACCACAGCCCCAAAATCAACACTTCGTTGCTTTAGCAGTCAGGGACAAGTCATTTGATTATGTATCGACAAAAACACACTTAAAGCTCAACATAACTCAATCAAGTTTACAAAAATATTATAACTACATTCCACCACTGATCCTATTATACAATACCCAACCTTCAATCTGAAAAAGAAATCCTTTTACTCGAGGAAACTCATACACTATCTGGTAAACACAAATCAGAAAGCAATTTTTAATTACACTCTTAACTATCCAAACAACAAAATCACTTCTTAGATAATGTTTCAAGCAAAAACCACCTCACTGAATGCCACTTACAACTAATATATGGTAGAATAAGATTTGCAAAATCTAATACAAGCACACACCTATGGGGATAAAAAGAAACCATCAGAGCATACGCCAGGGTTGGAGCCAAAACAAATAAATATAAAGATCAATATCGTATATAGATTTAAAATGAACAAAATTTGATGCCAGGTTCCTACGTAAAAAAAAAAAAAAGCAAATCAACCTACTAATAAAATACTCTTAATAAATCTATAACTAAACACAGGGAACTAAGGAATATCAAAAACAATTTTAAAAAACGAAATTCCTGTCAGACTAAACCTGAGCCCAAAGAAAACAAATCTAACAGTGAGAAGAGCATGAACAGATCCAATCCCTAAGAAAACTTCATTAACTACATCGAGTTAATATAAATAATAAAAAAGGACCAGAAATCGAAACCGATTGATTCAATAGACATTCGCATCGAAAAAACAAAAAAAGACAAAAAAGGCAGAAGAAAAAAAAAAGCAACCTTCAAATGATGATGATCGTTGATCGAAGGGATGATAAGAACGGTAATAGAGAGCGGTTAGGGTTTTCCCAAACTCCTCGGATCTACGCCGCGGAGTCGAGGAAACGAAGAGAGAAAGAGCGTTTTTTTGGCTATAAAGTGAGTATACAGTGGAGGCAAACACACGCAGACTGGGGAGACTTTAAGCGTAGCCACCCTTCAAAGTGAGTGCGCTCTTTCTTTTTACATTCTGTTATTACAAATTTGCCCCTGTTCTCGCCTCCTGTCTTTTCCCCTGCGCCCAGTGGGGCACGGGTCAAACCGCCATGAAGGTCGCTGATGGGCTTGGGCCGTTGGGCTCCACCCCATAAACAAAATATTGTGAAAAGGCAATTGGGTGCGTGTTACACTAGAAATTAAAAAAAAAAATCTTAAATGTCAAAAAATATTTTTATAAAGAATAATATTATGTGTATACCTAACTTATACAACAGATATACATCGCATATCTTATCACTATTAGATATAATTAGTGATTTTTACTAAGCCCACTCACTTATCACATCTAATGATGATAAGGTATTTGGTATACATTTATTGTACAATCTCATTGTACACATAACACCGCTCTTTTATAAACTCCCTAAAGAATTGTGGGATCTACTAGTGCCATGTAGGATCAAGTAATGAGAGTTCTAGTCATGAAAAATATTTAGATACTCTAAAATCAACAGAAAATATTTATTTTATTCTATTTATTAATTAACTCATTAGTTTTGTTAAAAAATAAAATGGAAAAATTGGAACTCATAAAAAAAAGTGTTGAATAATCTAGAAGTATATTATTAACATAAGATGTGCATATTGGATTTTTTAAATGAATTTAGGATACATATCATCGGAAATAGTAACTAATCCTTAGAAGCATGGAGAGCTCATAGACATGACTTTTGCCTTTGTCCACTAGATATTCTCTATATACATAGTTAGAAATCGAACCCCTACTAGATACTTAAGAGCCAAGCTAGCTATGATTTACAAAGAGATGACACCTATTTATAAGTCAAAAATAAGAAAGACAATAAATCAGTAACAAATCGAAACATAATAACAAAATCAAACTAATATTAATATAAATTAATCTAAATAAATTTAAGATAACTATATATTCTCTAACACTCATTTTCAAACTAAAGCTCATGCTACAATTGAATTGAGAGAGGCAAGAGCTATATGGAATTGAGCGGAGCCAAGTGACGGAGATTGGCCTAGGTAGAACTAGGTGATGGAGATAGATCTAGGTGGAACCAGATGACGGAGACAGGCTTAGGTGGAACAAGGTGACGGAAAAGGGCCTAGCAAAACTAGGTAATAAAGACAGGCATAGGTGAAACCAGGAAATGGAGATGGGCCTAGAGACCAAGACTGATAGTCAGGGCAACAACCAATAACAATCTTGAGCAAACCATAACAAGCTTTTGAACCACTACATCAGAAAATCACTAAGGGTCTAGTTGGGAGTTTTTTTGTGATGGCTATTAATGGAATGGAATAGAAAAGAAGGGAAGGGAATAGATATATGCATGTCATACCTTTGATTGGTGGTACGATTTCTAATATAAGTGAGTGGAATGGAAGGGAATATAAATTTTACTTTCCTTTTTTGTCCTTTTATTTTGTATGTATAATATTCAGAGATGAGGCTAAAACAATGAAACAGCATAGATCATCAAATGAGTCCCTTCTTATCCTCCCAAATCGAGGGGTCACAAAATCTACTGTAGAGGGAGGCATTGAGGGGCTTGGGTGACCCTTACTTGCTTTGCCCTTCCTTCCTATACAACTCTTCCAAACACACATCAGATAAAAATTTCCCTTCCTTTCCCAGCCTCACCCTCCATTTCATAGCCTAAATGTTGGTTTAATTAAGAAACAAAAACTGCAGGAAATCCTTGAATCACAATGCCGCTAAAACACAAAGTCATAGGTTCAAAAGCTCAGAACCAGAGTTGTAGCAAGGTCACTACTAGGAGAGGGTAACCACCTTTGACATAGATAAGCTAGATCTTAGGCAAGCCTTAACTCCACAAAAAATCAAAGGGAAGCGTGAGTGAGTGGAAGAGATAGATTAACTTTTTCAAAAAGAAGATATAATGTTACGATGATAAATGTTGACAGAGAATGGTACGAGGATTGCAACTCTGGGGAATAGTGTTTGGTTGGTGAGAAAATAGCAAAGAAGATGAAAGTAAAAAAAAAAATGCATTGTAGGAACTCATAGAAGAAAAAGTAGCAGAAACATCTTCAAGGTAGGGTGGATACCATGACTCTGGTATTATGTTAGAAGACATAATGGAAAAATAGAAATGTAAGAAAAAGCTAAAGTTATTACACTCCCCATTTCATAATGATAGTCATGCTATGCTGATAAACTGAGCCATTTTGGTAGATTATGACCAGAGATATATTGGTTTTTTAATTATACCAAAATGGCACAATTTCTCACCACAACTATTATTGAGGAATGAAGGGAGCATTTAGTACGTATATTATTAAGATGTGCGTATGATTTATAAAGAGGTAGTGACTATTTATAGGTCTAAAGTAATAAAGACAATAATTAGTAACAAATCAAAATATAATTACAAAATCAAACTAAAACATAAATTAATATAAATAAATCTAATATAATTATTTATTCTTAATAAGTTTTGTAGGTCATTGTTGTCTTTTATTTCTCTTGTATTGTTAATATAATAGCTAATGTGTCAATTATTAAATGAAATAGGTCAAATTATTCCTCCTACTCTCATTTTATCTAAGTATTTCTCTCTAGTTAGAACTTAACCTCGACGTCAAACTTCTAACCAATTACAAATGAGGCAATGCCTTTTAAAATCCTATTTTTATAATTGTTAGAGACTTAGAGATTAATGTTTTTTTCACCAATTTTTCAATCAACAATATTGTTGACAAACAAAATTAGATTGGCTGTGGACCAACTTAGGGTGGATTTGGTAATGCTTTTGAGCTGAATACTTTGACTTATGAAAAGTATGGTTTCTACTCTCTAAAATTCAAAAAAATTTAAAGGACAAATAAACTCTTGAATTTTAATAAAATCAAACTTTATCATTTCATTAATTCAGACTTTTAATTTATTATTCTTTCCACAAATATTTATATCCATTATAATCCTTTAATATTTTGATAGCAATTATATAACATATTTACTAGACACTACTTTAATAACTCATGCTTATCAGAGGTAACTTTTATATTATTTTACTTCATGGATCTACTATGACATTTTTAGGGAGCTTATAGAGCTCGATAGCTATTCGGAATATAGCTGTGAAAACTGGCTCAAACCGGCCGATTTGATTGGAAAACCAGTGAACCAATCATGAAACTAGTCCGAGCCACTGATTGGATCGATTTCGCATTGAAACCGGTGTGATCCAGTTCGACTTGGCTAGGTTTGTATCAAAACCGATGGCTAGACAGATTGAACCGGATCGGGTCACACATTTTTTTTTTTTGCTAAATGATTTTTTTTTCAAAACCTTTTAAAAGAAATTCTAATCTGATTTATAGAAAAATATATTAACTTTGTTAATATTATCATACTTATGAGTTTATGATGTAAAACTTTATCAGTTTACTTGTATAATTATATTTTGTGATTGTGAAATATCAATAATATTTAAGAATTTATATTATTTATTTATATTTTTATATTTAGACTCTTTAAAAAGTGTCAAATTATTAATTAGTTATCATTTTATTATATTTTATTTACATTTTATTTATACTTCTATATATTTTTTTTATAAATTTAATTTAACCGGTTCGACTCTGAGTGATCTAATACCTGGAATGAGTGTAGTAGTGTTAAAACAATGATTCGGAAGTCGCAAGCATGCTAAATCAAAGCAAAGTGTGATAACGTTGGACGCTTTACTCTTCCAACGACTCGTTTCTGATAAGGCTAGCTTTTCAGAAAACACAGCCAATCACAGAACTCCACGTCAGAAATTTCGGATGACTGTTAAACCAGTCAGCAATATCCCCTCTTCCTCTCCCTCCCTCCCTCCCTCCCTACTAACTCCTCTCTCCCCGCTATCCTCTGAAACAGTGAAAGCGAGACCACTCACACTCGCAGAACAAACACCTCGTACTGCCAAAACGCAATCGCCGTTTAAGCCCCGCCATGATCACCACCGACTACTAACCGATACAACAGTGCCGTAAACCATAAAACGACCAAAAGAGGGTGAAAAAACAAAAGAAAAGGAAAAAAAGAAACCCCACACAACAATGGAGTGCGTCGGAGCGAGAAACTTCGCGGCAATGGCGGTTTGTTTAAGCACTTCTTCTAGGCATCGTTTGCGGAGGAAGAGGCTTTCCAGAATGCGAACTTCGCTTTTGGTACACGGCATTTGTTTGCATCATCATCGTCGTCATCGTCTTGGTTCACAGTTGCATTGTGTGAGGGTGGATGCGAAAGCTGGCGCGGGGAGCGAGAGCTGCGTGGCGACGAAGGAGGATTTCGCGGATGAAGAAGATTACGTTAAGGCCGGTGGCTCTGAACTCGTTTTCGTCCAAATGCAGCAGAATAAGCACATGGAAATGCAGTCCAAGCTTGCCGATAAGGTTTTCACCTCTGTTTCTGTAGAATTTGGTTGTTGTTATTGTTTTTTGAGCTTAAATTTGGTTGCTCCCGAAAGTTTGGGCTCTGTTTTTTATTTGTGTTGAAAATTCAAAGGATAAGGTATTAGGCTCTGTTTGTTTGTCTGGCTTTTTTTTTGGCTTTGTTTTTAGGTTAATAACTTAATATAGTTGCTCTGTGCTGTTTGAATTGTCACCTTCAGAAACTGCAGTCGAAGTATCTGAATTTCCTTTTTTTGAGATGAATTTTTCAGTAATTGCTCTGTGCTGTGGGTAAAGGCATGTTGAGTTTTTCATCTGATTGAGGCTGTTTTTGATTGAATGGACGGAGTTGAGGTTCATTATGTGAATAAAAATGATGTTAAGTGAGATCTGTTGTGGCATCTCCTTCTATATATTTCCAAGCAATCTGTGTCTTTGGGAGTGTTGATAATCAACCTAAATATTAATTCAAAATTCCACTCACAATGGTATAAGGAGCAATTAACACAACACCCGAGGAGTATTTGATAAACTTGAGTAGGATTTTGAACTAGGAGGATTTTTAGGCACTAATTAGGAGAATTTACCATTTCTTTGGTAAGTGTTAACTTTCATGCGCCATTTTTTAGGGTTCTGGAGTCACTTAACAATGTTGTTCTTTCGAACCATCTGTTTTCTTTCTGAGACCTGTGGCCTAAACACTCTTGCAGTTGCCGATGATATCTTTAGGAGATGGTATACTGGATCTAGTGGTGATTGGTTGTGGTCCAGCTGGTCTTGCTCTGGCTGCAGAATCTGGCAAGTTAGGATTGAAAGTTGGGCTTATTGGTCCGGATCTCCCATTTACAAATAATTATGGTGTGTGGGAGGACGAATTTAAAGGTAACAATTCTTGCTGTATAACTGATATTATCTTTGCATTACGTATGCTATTTGTTTAGATCTTATGGGTGTTGGACTAGAGGGTTATAAATCAACCGAGACAATGCTGCCAATGCTTACTTGTTAATTTTGTATGCTTCTTTGTATCTTGGTGACTTGTGAACAAACTCTAATGTATTCTTGATATTGGTCAGTTTGGACATTTGTGCTGTAAGAGAATGATGTATTTTCCCTTGGTAAGAAGCATAAACTTGGCTTTCTTTTACTTATTAGCGAACTGCTTCACTATTATTTCAGGTCTTGGACTTGAAGGTTGTATTGAGCATGTTTGGAAGGATACCATTGTATATCTTGATAGTATGGATCCCATTTTGATTGGACGTTCTTATGGACGCGTCAGCCGACATCTGCTTCATGAGGAACTGTTAAGAAGGTAAAACTGTTTGTGATATTAGTATCATTGTCTATCATTTCTACTAATTATAGGGTATTAATTGTTTATTTAATTTTGTAGATTTATGATTCATATTAATTTTCCCTAGGTGTGTCGAGTCAGGTGTATCATATCTTAGCTCAAGAGTAGAAAGGATTGTTGAGGCAAGCAATGGTCTCAGTCATGTTGTCTGTGAATATGATATTGTTGTGCCCTGCAGGTATAATATAATTTATTTGCTTTTAAATTTTTATCCACTTATCTATTATGTATTAAAACTTCTGACATTTTATTATAGGCTTGTTACTGTTGCATCAGGAGCAGCTTCAGGGAAACTGTTGCAGTATGAGGTTGGGGGTCCAAAGGTGTCAGTCCAAACAGCTTATGGTGTGGAAGTTGAGGTTTGGGGCTGGCTCTACGGTTTTCAGTTATCTATTGTTTATTTCCTTTTTGTTATGTGTTGTTTATTGTTGGCTTGATGCTAGTATCATTAAAAATATCTTACATCTCTGCATTCTCTCATTTCCTAAAGTTCCAGATTTCTCATGTCCTTCATCTCTTTAAATGTTACTCATTAGAAAAATCTCTTGCCTTATGCTGTTAATACAATTATTTTGTGGTACTGCTTAAAGAAAACACTTGGTGACAGGCTACTGTTATCATTACCTTTGATTCTTTTGGTTCGTACATTTTTAATATTAATACCAATATTAGTGCTTCTTTTTGTGTTACAAATTTTTAAAGCGAACCGATCATTGCTGCTTATCTGAAAATGGCAATACCCGAACTAATAATGTTTTGGTAAACAAATCAAACATTTGTTCCTAGTCAAGGTAGTCTATATATATATATATATGGCTTCTCTTAAACTGAATAACATTAGTTTTTAATAAAACATCTCATGCATGTAAAATGTGAGAGCCAGTAACAATGCCATTTCTTTTGTTACAATTTTAGGTGGAAAACAATCCTTATGATCCAAACTTGATGGTTTTCATGGATTACAGAGACTCCATGAAGCAAAATGTTCAATGTCTAGAAGCAAATTACCCAACATTTCTTTATGCAATGCCCATGTCTCGTACAAGAGTGTTCTTTGAGGTTAGCTCAATATTTTCCATTGTAGTGTTTTTACATTGCGTTTTAGAGTTCTATTTGGATTTATGTAAAAATGTTGATTGCAGGAAACCTGTTTGGCGTCAAAAGATGCCATGCCTTTTGATTTATTAAAGAAAAAGCTCTTTTCAAGGTTGGATACAATGGAGATCAGAATTACAAAAACTTATGAAGAGGTGAGGCATTGAAAACGCTAGGATTGATTTTCCAGACATATTTTTTTCTCTGTTAAATTAAGTGTTGAAGGGCCCATGCTTAGTCCATATAGTGGACCACTGATGTGCTGATTTACATTGTTAAAACGACTGCTCAATACAATTCTTACATATCTTAGTCTTATAAAATCTAATTGACGGTATTTATGGCATCTATTTGTTATCAAGTTTATGCTCTTCATAACGGAGAACAGTAGTGGAGTTGAAATCCTGTGCTTCCCTTGACAGCATTGTCTGTTATCCTCAATTTCCAGCTGACAGTGTCCTTTGAGCTGTTACATTATAATTTTATATGATATGTACCTATGAAGCATTGACACTGACACGGGATACGATATGGACACAGAATTTTTATGTTGCTGTAAATTTTTTTTGTCTTTTATTGTTTGAATTTTTTTCGTCATGTTTATATAATTTTTTTATCTAATTAATTCTTTTTTTTTTTGTGATCAACTGAAGAATTTTCAAAATAAAAATACCCAACAGCATAGATCTAACTAAATAATTAGGGTTGATTTTGGACTCATGTTGGTATTAAAAATTTGAAAAAAAAAAAAACTCAAGTATGTCCGTGGCGTGTCCAAGTCGTGTCCACAGTGAATTAGAGCAGTGTTCAGCTATGTCTGGTGCGTGTCTAAGCTCAAAAAAATTATTTTTTAATTGGACACGTATGGATGCGTGTCCAACACGTGTTGTATGGGTGTCGGTGTTCGATACACGGACACACCGATTTGGTGGTATGTCCATGCTTCTTACCAGTTTTTTTGTGCATCTAGACGTATCTTGCATTGAAGTTTAAATTTGAGTGTCCAAATAAATTTACCTTTCATTTATTAATTTCTCTGTAGGAATGGTCTTATATCCCAGTTGGTGGATCCTTACCCAACACAGATCAAAAGAACCTTGCATTTGGTGCAGCTGCCAGTATGGTGCATCCAGCTACAGGCATGACATGGTTGCATCTTAATTTTATGGATATGGTTTAAGTTGTTACCCTTACAATACATTTTGTTTTCAACCCAATAGGTTACTCAGTTGTGAGATCCTTGTCAGAAGCTCCAAAATATGCTTCAGTAATTGCTACTATCTTGAAAGAGGGCCATGCAAGGGACATCATTACTCATCAAAGAAGTAGGGTAAATCTATCTATGCAAGGTAATCCAATTTACACATAAGCTTAGAGCCCTGGACATAAAAGCTCCTCAGTTTCTCTATAATTGCATAAACTGTACAGATTTTGTCTCTATCCTCAAACAGTTCTACTATCTGGCGCAAAACTGTAAATAATGTTGACATGTAGTTTGTGTATATTCTGAAATTTGGGAGAATATTCTAACATACTTTCTGTGGATGTGAGGTTTTCTACCTATGTATGAACTTAAATTTTCTTTTTCATCCAGCTTGGAATACACTTTGGCCACAAGAAAGGAAACGACAGAGAGCATTCTTTCTATTTGGATTAGCATTAATCCTGCAGCTGGACATTGAGGGCATTAGAACCTTCTTTCGCACTTTCTTTCGCTTACCTGATTGGTATGGTCTATTTTCTCTCACTATTTTGGTCGATATCTTGGAATTTGGTTTATGATGTTTTCCAAGTTTAGCATGAATAGGATATTGTGTATAATTTTCAAGTAGAAAGTTATGCACATGCATTGAGATCCCTTGGTTCAGTTATTAGCTATAGAAATTATGTTTCATGCCTGCAAACTACTTCCATTCCTTAATTATAGTCATTTAAAGGTTTTAGCATGGGTATTAAGAAAACACATAAATGCTATTGATTTTAGAAAGAAAAAAAAAGATTTAAATTACTAAATTATCCTATATACACTCCACTAATTTTTGTCTCTTTCTGCTTTCCAACTACCAATAAAGGATAAAATTGGTATAAAACAACTAATTTTCTGTTGAAATACCAAAATAACAATCAATGGGGAAGGAATTTTTTCCCCAAGTGACTATAATTAAGGAATGGACGGAGTATTTTCAAAGAGACCCTGCCTTTGTTAACATTAAAACTAATGGTGGTAGCCTATCTGATAAAGCATTGTTTTAAACATTTAGATGCATGTGACAATGAATTTTGACTTAAATAACAGAATACGCATGATCAAAACCTGAGCAGAGGCTGTAACCCCAATTTTTCAACTGCAGATGCTATTTTATGATAGAAACCTGATTCCATTCTCATTGCTTTTTTTTTCCCCTCTTTTTTCCCATTTTGTGCGATAGAATTGCTTAGGTATTGAATGATGGTTAATTTTTCCCCCCCTCACAGGATGTGGCAAGGATTTCTTGGCTCCTCTCTCTCCTCTACAGACCTTGTACTGTTTGCATTCTACATGTTCATAATAGCACCAAATGACTTGAGAATGTGTCTGGTCAGACATCTGCTTTCAGATCCTACAGGGACGACTATGATAAGGACCTACTTAACGATATAGTACCTTTTTAACTTTCCCCCGTTACCTGTTACGATCCCTATATTGGGAGACAGCTTAGATTACATTAGGTGCTGTAATAGAAGTTAGAAGGTTCCTTGTATGTACATATATTTTATGAGACCAGATATGCTCTTACGATATTTATATATCCTTGTGCAGTTGTGCTAATAAACTGGACGTGTTCATTTTGTACGTCCTACCTTGCTAACTGAACATCGTGTTGATGCCTATTTTCAAAAGAAAATATAGGGAGTGCAGTTAAGGGGGTCTACAAATGCTGCTTAGTTAGTAGTTTCCATGTCGTCCATATTAAATAGATTTACCATTGTTCTTTCTGAGACACATCTTCTCTTGCATTCCTAAGAAATTGCCTTCACCAGAACGTGTTATTTAATGTCATACTAAGTCATTTCGATATTTATACCTAACCTAGCGTGTCCTAATTTCTTTTGAATCCGAACAATCTAAAGCAGTGAACATATATATAGAACAAAAGAGAATAGACTCCTGCTGCAATAAATTTGTATATATCTCATGATGCAGTTTGGGACTAGCTTCTTCATTTAAACTCATAATTAATGTCTCAAGTAAATATACTGTTCATATTCTTCTGGCTTTGTCGATCCAAGAAATCAACTTATAGTTGAGTATGGGAACTTGATATTGAGTTGAAAGGCCAAAGTGAACCATTGAATACATAAATCCAGATTAATTTGCAAGTTGTTTTGCATTTAACAGGATCAGGATCTAACAATCATTTTAAGGACGCTTTTCTTCTTGAAAACACAAGAACAGTGCGTCTAATTTGAGCTAAACTAGACAATTTTGTTGGGAAGCTCATGATGAGCTCGCTCTCAGAATTGATGCTACATAACAATAAAGTACAGAAGGCCAACAACAATAACAGATTCGACATGTTACTCGTGACCAATGAATGTTACAACATCCATTAATATATTTGATCATTCCCCTGGTTTCATTTCTCCACGATAACACGGTCCACCACTTTTCAAGATTATAAATGTAAATTATCACAATTCACAGGGAAATAAAAAGAAAGCGCAATTTTTCGGTCACCAAAAATATTTTGGTTCCAAGTAATTATTGGAGAACTGTGAAGAATTCAATTTATTTACTGGGAAATTAAAAGCCGTGCAATCAATTTTTTGTTTTTTTGTATTTTTTTATACAATTACTTGATATTTATGTGCTACTACCTCTATTTTCTAATAAGTGTTCATCTATAGAATTTTATTTTTCTACAATTATTTATCCTTTTAAGAATTCTAAACAATATTAATTATTTTTTTTAATAATATCCTTATAAGAGATAGTTGATGGATAGATTAAATATGTGAGAGAGCGTTGAAGTGGCTGATAATAAGAGTAGTGTTGTAAAATATAGATTTATCTAACTTCAAGACTATTTAATTATTTTCTTAATATATATGCTTAGGCGAAAATAGTCACTTATTAAAAAATGAAGGTACTAATATCTAAGCAATTTAATTTGTAATCTCAGAACTAAACATCATACATTCCACTTCTTGTGAGCATCTTAGGTTTGTTGATCTATTATGTTGTGCATGTATCATCTCTCAATTGAATTGAAAAATATTTATTGTACAACAAATTGCACAATAAACTTACACCACCATTATTATTATTCTTTCTCATTTCAATATATTAATGTTATTGGGCAATTTTTCTTATTTTGTCTTCTTCCCATCTACACTACTCTCTAGATATCAACACATTGTTTCCAGTAATTGAATTGACCACATATTTCTGTGATCAGAGCCTCCGAAGCCTTTTGTGAAAGGTGTCCTTAATTGGACCAGTATAAGAAAAACATATGTTGTAAAGTGAAAGAAGCATCCATTTTTCTCATAATAAATGCTAAAACCAACTCAAAATACTGGATAAAAACAGGCCAAACTGATATTTCACCTTGCTTAACTCCTATAAACAAAATGTACAGAATGAAGTTCAGAATAGCCCTGCTCCAGCAAGAAATACATTACTATTACATACCATCGCCTATGATGTTGACCAACACTAACATCCCAAAAGATCATGTTTCATTTGATTTTTCTAACAAACATTTGTGTCATGTAAATTTAGCAAGTTGTCAAGTCCACAAGCTAATAAATATAAGTTTTTCAACTTCGACCAAACCTTGCTAGTTTTGCTTTCGTAAACAATCTCTCAAGTCTGCTAATTCTTTCTTCAAGATCTATCACTATGTTACACCCTTCACCTTCAGAGCCAGCAGGTGGGCTTACCTTGTCACAAGGCAGCCTTTGTTCTCTGCTCCCACTAGCATCCTCAAAAACTTCCTCCATAGCCTCCATTGAAGAAGGTTCACTGTTATCTTCCACAACCACAACTGGTTTGGTCTGTGGCAATGTCTCTCTTGCAGCACCATAGTCTGCGGTATAGGCCGAAGAGCTAGACAAATGCTCACGTTCATCAGCTGTTACTTCGGCAGTATTCAGATTCTCATGTTCTGGAAAACAATCCATTGGAACATCAGCATCACAAATTTCATCGGCTTTTGCGCCATCTTGCAAAGAAATTCCGCAAGTTTTTATATGTTTAGCAAGAAAACCAGGAGGCACCTCAGCATCATTGTTGCCACCCTCCCTAGATTTTGGACCATCTTCACTGGATTTTCTGGAAACCACAGTGCTAACGCGTTGCGAAGGAAATCCAGGCCGAACATCAGCATCATTACTTCTCTTTTTCTGCACAATATTCTTAACAGGATCCAGATGATCCAACACTGATTGCTTCCACCACTCCACATAACGCAGGGTAACATCTGCCTCAAACAGCCTAGATGGGAAATACAAATTTTTATCAGATATGGGTCTGCAGTAATTTTCCCAAGCAATGGCTTGAGTCTCAATGAACCTAGGCACACAAGCTGGAACATCTTGATCCATTCCAAATTGCATAGCAACTCGATGCGGGAGGTACTGCTCTACTAAACCAACTGAACCAAACCCAACAAGCTCAGAAACTCTCAAGCAAGCAACATAAGTCACAATACCTTTATCCAAATCTGTGTCACTCTCAAATTGTATCAACGTTTCATTTTCTGGATAAAATAGTTTCCACTTATTAGCATATCTTGCATATGGACGCCAAAGAAAATCCTCCACAGCCGAGTTCAATGCCACTCTCACATTGTCGATTTTCAAGGCCTTAACCTTGTGCCACCTAGCCAACACTGGGTCCCCACTTTTGATCAACTTGGGCAGTGGTTGCAAGTTTCTGAACCTCTCCCACACCCAAATTTGAACCAAGTAAAAGGGTGATCTAAGAGTAACTTCAAGCCCCACACCATTCCCAACCTCTGGAGTATTGGTCAATCCAACGATTGCTCTCTTCAACAATCCCAAGTCCCTATATATACTTGCCAAAACTGCTGGTGCCAATGCAACAGGATTCCCTCTTGCAAGATGAACTGCAATTGGGAACACACTCTTCCTCACTAGGCAGCCACGACTGAAAACAAAAGTTGATAACCAAGTTGCAAGAAATGCTTCATGCTCGATTTCCCTCCCACTATTGATGAAAAGATCCATCCATGCTGATATGCTAGCCTTCTTTTGTTTACTCCTCCCAGCTTCCGTCCTTGCCAAAACCAATTGCTCTTCAGTTTCTTTCATTCCCTTGTTTTCATCGAGTGTGGTGAATACAGGTTCGCCGAGAAGAGGGTAACCCCCCAAAACCATCACATCCTCCAAAGTGATGGTTGCTTCACCCCAGGGAAACACAAAAGTGTTTGTCATGGAACACCACTTCTCTGCAACCCCAAGTGCCAACTCTTCTGTTTTGAGTATGTGATACTTTGTGCCCATGATTGCTTCAAAGATGCCAACTTTCTTCCACAGTGACTCATACTTGGGAAGAAGGGTGTCCACCCAGAAAACCCATTTACTTGGAGGGATGCGCCAGCGCCACCTCCTTGTCAAAGGCCACTCCTTGGGGTCAAAGGTGGGTGGCACAGAAGTGGCAGAAGACGAAAGAGCCTCAGAAACTGAATCATTAATTGAGTTTGAAGTTGGTTTTAGAAAATGGGCTGTTCTGAGAGTTGGTTTGCTGTCACCCGCTGGTGAAACCATCAAGTCTTTCCTCACCTCCATGATGGTGGTGGTGGTCTCCAATGTTTCATCCATTGATATGACTGACTCAGCTATAATGCCTTTTTGAGTTTAATGAGAAAAAATGGATAGTTTTTTTCACTTTTTCTGCAGTGACTGAGTTTCACAATTATTCAAAAGTAGTGTTTTGGATTGAAACCTCTCGGACCATCACGCATACTGTGTGTTGTATACCGTGTACAGTTTACCAAAAATAGGAAAAAGAAGGAAGCTTGCAAAGGGAATGGCAAAGATAACTCAAATTAGTAACCTTTTATTTTATTTTATTTCATGCAGTTTCTCAAGTAGAGCAACGCATTTTGGGTCGAGGAAAAAACGAAACGGTCCCTTTGCCTGAGTCCGTCGGTTGGTATCCCACTGTTTCGGGATTGGATCCTCTGGGGTGGCAAAACGGCCAAGACCGTCGGGTTGAGCGTGCTGACCCATCACTTTTTAATGTGTGGGGTGAATAAAAAATATTCAACCCGCCCCGTATCCCGCCGCATTGTACAGTCAAATTGCGAATGATAGGGGTAAGTTGATAAAAATAGTTAAAATCTAATTAAAATTAGGTTGACCTGCTGGTCCACTATAGTTTAACTTAGCAAGTTGATACTTTCAATTCTAATAACAAAAACGAACCAACTTACTCCATCCTGCCCTGCTTCGTTTACTACCCCTAAGATCCTCTTATATGAAAAATATGCACGATAGGGTTAAGTGTGAATCTCTACCATTAATTTTTTTTTTTCGATATATGCTTTTTTATATTTTCTAAAATAAAAGATTTACGAGAGAGATCGACATTTGACCCCTCATGTATCACATGAGAGGATTCATGTCCCATTTCTTTTTCCTTTAACCAGTATACTACTCTCTTTGTTCCTTTTTAAATATCTATTTTGAGTTTTACACACGAATTAATGTAATGATAAGATTCTATTAATTATTTTAAAAGATAATAGTAAAAGCTAAAATACCCTTTTATTTTTTTCTCAATTTATTAAATTATATCCATCCATTCTCTCTTCAATTTTACTCCTTCTCCCCAATATTCACATTTTGCAAATATATTGGAAATAGAAACCTAAATGAAAAGAGGGGTATATTGGGAATAAAGTCATTAAATACTCATCGAAAACCCAAAAATGATAACATAAAAATAAAAAGCTCAAAAGAGATATTTAAAAAGGAATAGAGCGAGTAGTATATAACCCATGTTATACATGGAAACTAAAAAAACTAGATTCTTTTATTTATATAATTAAATAAACTTAAATATTATAATTGGCATATTTAAATATTTTATAAAAAATAAAGTATTATATTTATGAAACACAAAAAATAATAAAGTAACATATAATTTATTATTTGTTTTAGTTTAATAGATATAAGTCTATTAACATATAAATAATAAATCAACGGTTCGACCCTCTTCTTCCTTAACCAAGTGTCTAGGGCTCGATTTCCATATGGGGAATAGAACATCATTAAAATTCGTGGTTAGCTTATAGCATGTGAAGGGATTAATTATTGCATCCGGTAGTAAATACCCTAAAAAAAATTAACGATTCAACTTATAGTTAGTTTTTAAGGTAATGTTTAGTTAATATTAGAAAATAAAATTATCACATATTGTACTTATTCAAAAATTCAGAATTTAAAAATCTATATACGGAACTAATTTAAACTTACATTTTTTGGGGGAAATATGGAAGCTAATAAGTGACCTAATTTAAAAATAAACATAAAAAATAGAATAGCATAATTTTCTAATAGGTTTCCGCCAACTATTTTAAAAAGGACTACAAACCCCATAAATATTGCAAACTAATATAGAAAGAAAAATTTTTTCTTTGAATCCATTGCACAAAAAAAATTGGTAGATTAATAATCTATAGTAGGACTATTACATGATAATAACCACAATTTGTAGAAACTACAGAATAGGAAGAGGGTTATTGTCAATAAATATCAAATAGTGACCACAACCATAATTGATGCATAGGTCTTTCAAAAAACAGGCAATGTTAAAAAAAATTGTGAAGAAAATATTTAATATAGGGAAAAGTCTATAAGATGATAAGACCCCTTCAATTTTGACTCACGTGCACATTAGTCTTGTTACTTTAAAAATATGCAAAATAGTTCTTAATTTTTTTTTATATGTGCACATTAATACAATTTGATGATCAATGTTCATTTTTTTTTCATTAGGAAATCTCAAAAATAATAGGATAAAAGTGAATATAGATAAAAAAAATTGAAGGATTTTTTTAGACTTTTTACATCAAAAAATAAACACACGTTAATATATTGTAGTAATGTGTATGTGTCAAAAGTTTAAGGATCATTTTGCACTTTTTTAAATGGCAGGACTAAAGTGCATATGAGTTAAAGTTAAAAGAGGTTTTTTAAACTTTTCCCTATAATATATAATTATATATGATAAAATATGAATATTTCATGTTTAGGCACTACTAGTGTAAAAAATTTTACATAATTATCTAATCATGTATTGTCATATCAGCCATTATGGCTAACTCTTATACCTACTATTTAGAAAGTCAAATAAATGAAATAATTTACTTAGATAATAGCATAAAATAGTATTGTGGGCACCATATTTCTGTCTTTAAATTTTTTTTTCTTTTAACCTTTTTTGTTGTATTTTTAGTAGATAGTATTTTAAGTTTAAATCATTCACTTGAAACCTTAACCAACTCAATTTTAATTGACTCAAAATAAAAAAAAATAGTTTATTTGTACTCATTTGGCATGGGGTACCGTGCCGACTCATTTTTTATTCACAATTGATAATGGAGTATGGACCATATTTAAGTAAGGCCCACATCCTATTCAATAGTGAATGAAAATGAGTCGATATAGTGTCTTATATCAAATGAGTGTATATAACATAAAAAATCAAGATTTTAACTAACCCAATTTTAATTAATTACAAACCAAAATCAAATCCTAGCTTACTCTAGCTTAACTTGCTAGCCATTATCCATAACCACAATCACTCCCTTAACTCATACCAATCCATGTTCATCAACTCTTACATCACCTTCAATCCATTCCCCTCACCACAGCTACCATTATCACCATTAATATACACAGTTTCAAACCATACAAAGCCATCATTCCCTATTACCATCAGCCTCCTTTCTCAACCCTTATTTTATGCACTTTGGCCCATGCTCCTTAGAGCATCTCCAGCAATGATATTTTCAAGTCTTAGTTACTTCTATATGGCCCACATGCTTGTCTTATTTTCAAAACAACTACTAGAGGAAAAAAAATTGGGCTCTCACCAAGTGGAGTGCATCCCTTGGTAGTAGAATTGGTCTCATTTTGAAAGAAAGCCATGGTGTATTGACACATGGTAGAAATAATATTAAAAATCTAAAATTAAAAGCTGAAATTTGAAATGTGAGTTAACATTCAAATATTTGTGTCAACATGAATTTTATCTAACAAACTATTCATTTATATCCATTGTGGTTATTATTTGCAATTTTTTTTTTTACTTTTACTCTATAAATGTCATCTTTTCCATTGTTTTTTTCACAACTTTTTGCATTCCTTTCAAATACTTCTCAAATTCTTTCCACGCAAATTCTAGTCTCATATTCTTACTAAAAATATGGATCCAAATTAATTAAATTTAAATTTTTTCCTCAATTACTTACAGAATGCTAACTTCCCTCAAAATCCAAATACCCAAATTTCTCAACCTTCAAACCTTCAAAATCCAAAATCCAAATTCCAAACTTCTTCCAAAACCAAAATTCCTCAAGCCATCAAAAGTCCAGTTTTCAAGCTCCTTCTAATTTTCAGTTTCCTTTTTTCCCTACAAAATCAATCCACAAACATCTCAATTCCTAACTCCCACTATGTTTAACCAAATATCCAGAAATATGGGTATACCATCTTTCCTCTTTCAATCCCACCTAGAAGGTTTGGGATCTAGATCTACTAGTGTTAGGGGATCATCTGACTCATCTCCCTAAACACTTATAGATCAGTTGACTCCGAGTTCACAACATTGGAAATTCACTACTCACAATGGGCTAGAGGCTATTAACATCAACGATGAGCAATTTGAACATCATGGGTAAGATAATGGTTATTGGCTATGGAACAAGGATAAACTCCTAATAAGTGCTTGATTAAATGTGTCAAAGAATCCTATGATTGATACAGAACAACAAAGTGCATTTTGGAACTGAATCCTTGAGTATTGCAAGGAAGGCAACCATGACTTGATTAAAAGAGGGGTGACCACAATCAAGAAACAATGGCATAGGATTAATGGAGGGGCTCAAGGATTTGGTGGTTGTCATAATCAAGCATCTCGAGGAATAGGAAGTGGTTCAAACAATGATGATATAATAGAGTTAGACCACAATCTCTATCAAGCCAAGTATAACAAAAAATGCAATTTTTTGATAAACTAGAATGAGATCTGAAAGGAATAGAAATGGAAAATCTAATTAACTCAGGATGAAGGTTCAAAGAGAACAAAGGTAAGTGCTTCTAGAGCGTACTCTTCCTCGTCAAATCCGAAAATGGCAACGAATGAGGATGTTGCTATAAAGTCTCCAGTTCGTCCACAGGGCACCAAACCATCCAAGAGAAAGGGTAAGACAAAATTTAAAGTGTGTGGAGATGTTGTGGACGAAAAGATTAGGACATTCAAATCTAAAACAACTAGGAAACTATCTACTTTGAGGGCTTTAAAACGATGAAGGAAAGGATATTGATATTATAGGAAAAGGTGGTAGAGGTTAGAGAAATAGAAATAAAGATGCAAGTTACTAATATAGAGACCTTTTTATAGAACTAGGTTTAGCCTAATGGTTTAATATGATATGTTTTGATGATGATAAATGAGTTCAAAAAGATATTTGAAGAATGAGTTCAAAAAGATATTCAATATAATATATTAGTTATGTGTGGTTGTGTACTTATTATTGTGATATCTAATTCACATACCATACCATAATATTTGAGTAATATACTTTATAAAAAATATGCAATAGATCTTTACAAGTGCTTTGATGGTCTAATCTTGAATATGTTCTTATGTGAACAATGATATGCATGAAGTACATTGTTATTATGTGAACAAATATATGCATGAAGCATATTCTATTGTTCTATTCTTAGAAACCATGCATATTGAGATATATATTATGTATGATTGGTTTAATTGTGTTATATATCAATGAATCATGCACATTGAGATATTTTTAATTGGACTAACGATGATTTTGAAGAGAGTTATTTGTGTAGAATAGTCCAAGTATTAAGAATAACCTTTGAACAAGAAAGATCACAACAATTTAAACCAACAAGAATGGAGCTAAAAAAGAACGAGTCAAGAGCTTTATGGTTAGATGATGTTGTTAAAAGGTTTTTCTTTTGATAAGATTACTTGGCCACTTTGTTAATGGATATTTCAATGTAGTTTCTAAATCTTTTTTAATCAAGTTTTTCTTTCAAATATAGTAATGGATTTGATTTTAAAAGAAAAATTTTGATTTTAAAAGAAAAGTGATTTGATTGTTTTTGATGTAATAATTTGATTTGATTTGTGAAAATTGAGTTTGATTTGAAAGGAAATATTTGAAAGATGTTTCAAAGTGGTTTTAGAATGTAAGAATGTCTTAAAGTGTGTTAAAACTTTGTTTCTTCAATTTCTGGAATTGTAGTAATCAATTACCTCATCAAGTAATCGATTACCATGTTGTCATTGTGCCCAAAATGTGTTTTTAACTCATATAATCAATTACACACTGCATGTAATTGATTACTAACAAGTTGACCATTGCTAGAATTCAAAATTTGAACTGTGTAATCAATTACCAGTTTATGTAATCAATTACTAGACCTAGAAATGTGCAAATAAGTGTGTTTTGAAGAGACATCTTTTGGGATAAATTCCTAACGGTCTATACATTTTCTTGTATATAAATACTCAACATTTAACACATTTGAATACATGAGAAAACAAATTAAAAAGATTAATTAACACTTATTTTCAATCATCAATCTTTTCATCAAACTTATGGCCAAAACTCTTATCCTTTGAGAAATCTTCTAGTACTTCAAGTTGTAACATCTCCTCTGCATAGAGATTGATCCTTTGTATATGTAAATGAGTTTTTGTGTGCAAGGGTGAGGCATCTCTTGTAAGAACAAGAGTGAGATATCTATTGTAAGAACAAGAGTGTGGTATCTTTTGGTTCTTGAGAGACTCAAACATAAAGGGTGAGGCATCCCTTATTAAAACAAGAGTGAGATATTTCTTTGTTCTTGAGAGACATAAACACAAAGAGTGAGGATTTCAAGGTGTAAGAGTGTTCTTTGGTTCTAAAGATTATAAAGTTAGTGGAACTCTCAACTGGATTGCTTGAGAGAACTGGATATAGACCACAAGAGATTATCGAACCAGTATAAACCGAGTTTGCATTTTTTCTTCCCTTAATTTTTTACTTTATTCCAAATTTAATTTATCATCTTGATTATTCTTATTAATACCGATAATTTTGGTAATTTCTCCATCAAACAAGTTCTATTTGACTAATTTGCAATATTTATATATTTTTTATAGTCATTCCGCTGCGTGCATAATTTAAGCACATAAAATTGAATTATTTCTTAAATTTGAAATAGTTTTCAAATCACCCAATTCACCCCCCTCTTGGGTGATATTGTCATGATTAACAAGTGGTATCAGAGCTTCGTGCTCTAGTAAAGCTTGATCACTTATATCCTTATTTGTTGGCAACCATAAAAAATACTTTCAAAATGAATTTTCTAGAATTTGATAAAGTACTTTTCTTTGATGGTAAGCATTTTGTTTATTGGAAATGTAGAATAGAAATTTATATACAATCTATTGATCTTGATATGTAGGATGTTGTTCTTGATGGATATATTCATAAACCAAAACTAGAATGGAATGATTATGATAAGAAATGCTTTTCATTGAATATTAGAGCAATGCAAATTTTAAGAAGTAGTTTAAGTGATGATGTTTATGCTACAATTAAGAATTGCTCTAGTGCTAAGGATATTTGGGATGGTCTTGATATTCTTTATCTTGCAACTAATGATTTTATATATAAGAGACATCAAGAAGAGAAAAAGCCATTGGAGGGTGCTTATTTTAATCAATGTCTTCAACAACCGGAGGTTCAATGTGCTCAAAAGAAATCAACATTTCTTAGTGATCATGACAATCAAATTGAATTAGAGGCAAAGCAAAGTCAAAAGGAACACATTCTTAAAGTCTTTGAGGAAAAGGATAAGGATAAAGATGATTGTCATGAAGAGCCTATTGTGAGAGATATAAAAGCAAACTCCAAGATGATTGAACAGGACCTTGAGGTAAACAATGCAAAACTTAGCTATTGTCCTTCCCCCGGTGAACTAGAATATGCATATAATGACTTGCAAGATGGTTTGTTGTGTTTAGAAAAGAAAAGTTTGGCTTTTCTAGAAAATATTTTCTCTATTGAAAATGAAATTGAATCCTTAAAAGATGCATATTCTTTTCTTAATGAGAAATTGATTTTAAGTTTAAAGTCTCAACAATTATTGATAATTGTAGTGATCTTGAAAATCAAGTTGAGAACTTATCTGCTAAACTTGGCAAAGATGATAATTCTTCATGCTTGCATTCTATATTTGGTAACCATAAGGAAATTAAGGATATTATATGTGAAAAATCTTTCATGGTTTGCAACAAGAATGATTTAGAATGTCATAAAGTCAAGATACCAAAGGGTTACAAAATTAAAAATTCCAAACCATCATCCAATTCCATTGTTTGCAATTATTGTGGTCATTAATGACATATTTCTCATTATAGAAGATATATATATATATATATGAGAAATAATATGACATGGGTTTCCAAAAATGTTAAATGTTTTTACACTAACCTTAAAGGACCCAAGATGAAATGGGTACCAAAATATCCTCCTAGTACTTCAACCTTGCAGAAACTTCTTAAAAGACTGGACAAATTGGTCAACCAAAAGAGGAATTATCAAGGAGAATGCTATCAAGGCATAAGCGTAAACATGTTGTTCAAAAAAAAAAAAAAGAATCGAGCACTCAACCAAAGCTTCTCACAAGCAAACTATGGAACTTTTAAAGTTCAAAATAATAAAAGAGAAATAGTGGGTGAGAAAAAGTATTCCTTTGAATACCACGGTCAAGGTATCAAACTTTTCTACTTTTATGACAATCACTTATAAAGTCAATTAATTTGAGGCATATTCTTTGTAGGCCTTAGGTAATAGATCAAACTATGCATGCCTAACAAGATTCAAATACTATATTTAACATATGACTATACATTATTGTTGCACATTTTATCACAAAGTTGAATATATTTTGATCATAATGCTATCTGTGCCTAGACATGCTTATCATGCTTCAAATTGTCACTATTATATGAAAATGAGTAAACTATTTATAATTTGCTTAGTATCTATTTAATTTTCTATGATGAACCATATTATGGAAATGATATGTATGGAAGAACACTTATCAATGACTAATCCTTGAGGATCCAAGATTATTGGATACCAAAGAAAAGTGCTCTTAATTATATTGTAGGGACAAGCACTTGATACAACAACAACAAGAAAAACATGAACATCCTCAAGGAAGCTTGAAGTTTCAAAATTGATGTTATCTAAACAAGCTCAATTCATTTATTTTGGCCATCAAATCCAATCCTCATATAGTAGTATAAATAGGTCAAGAGAAAACTTTTGAGGAACTCAAATGAGGAACATAAAGGAATTTTGTTCACATGTAATAGATTGACATGCTCAAAGTAAGAACACTTAAATACATAAGAACAATATTTGAAGGATAATTACACTCTATCAAACTCGATAACTATCTATATCCCAAAATTTATATTATGTTTAATTTTATGGATTATGTTATACTTATTTGATTAAGTGCTCTAAATTGATTAGATTAATTCCTTCATATGAAGAGAGTGCTTAGTATGACAAAAGTGCTTACACTGATCTTATTGGTTATGTCATTGCATTAAAGTGAATATTTCTAATTTATATGTACCTTGATCTCTAAAGTTTAAATCATTAGTGGCTATAATCATTCAAGAATCATGCATTTTCTTTCTTTTATATGTGTGTTTTATTGGAATAAAAAGTCATAAAAAAGGGGGATTCTTATTCCTATAATGCTATACAAATAAAATATTTGTAAGTTTTTTTTTGCAACTTATTATGAGAATTTGGAAGTATTTTCATCTTTTAATTTGTTGAAAGGTTAGAAAATTATTTATTTGAATTTATGTTATGCATGTGATATTCTCTTAGTTAAGTTTGAAAATGTTACTAAATCTTGAGAGAACATTTAAGTGAGTTCCAAATACTAATGTTTTGAACTGTTTCTTAACAACCTTTTTGGAACAAAAATTATAAGCCTTACTCTTTAAAGTATTTCATCATCTTTAAGCTCTTATTCAAGAATGAAAATATGATTTTTTAATTTCAAATGATTTTTTTTTCACAAGAGTTCACTTACTCTCAAGGAATATATGTCTTTAATACAAAATTCTACTTTACTAAAGAACATTATTTGTGTCTTTGTGAAGTTCCATTTGAAAGGGGGAGAACAAGTTGATAACAATTTTTTTTTAATCCTTTCTATCTCCATAAGTATATATTTGGATTGTAATTGTTATTTATACTTGATCCCTTATATATCACGCATGTATATTCTTATTGCTTATCGGTAAATGCATAGATATACATCTTGTATGCATGTGTATATATTTAAATGATATGCATATGTTGAGGGAGAGCCTAAGTCCTAATCATATAACTTACATACTTGCTTAATATGATGTGACTCTATCATTAGAACTTATACTCATGGAGATGCCTTCTTATTCTTTTTCCCTTATCAATGAAAGAAGGTATGTACTTTTCACTTTCATATTTCTTGACCCTTCTTGAGAAGTTCATTATATATGCAACAAGATATGATCCTTGATAATCTCAATGCTATGCTCTCATATGTCTTATGTGTAACTTTTGCACAATAATGATCATTTATCTTGTGCTTTGTTTGTAGCAAGTAGTAGTTCAAAGACTTATGGTATCTAAAATGACTTTATTTATATAGAACACTCTTGAACTTATATCTTGTGCTTATTTGGCTTCTTATTTGACAAAAGTTTATTTCATGTTTAAACGTTTTTGGCAATGCCAAAAGATGAGAAGTATTATGGTGAAAAAAAGGAAACTCATTCCATTTCCTTCCTAAACCTTTTTGATAATGTCAAATAGGGGGAGAAATAGTGAAATGAAAAATATTTTCTTATGCTTATTGTGTGATATATTTAAATGAACATTTATTTGAATAGGTTGTTTGACATATATTTCTTTAGTGATTTGTCACCATAAAAAAGGAGGAGATTGTAGAACTAGGTTTAGCCTAGTAGTTTAATATGATATGTTTTGATGATAATAAATGAGTTCAAAAAGATATTTGAAGAACGAGTTCAAAAAGATATTCAATATAATATATTAGTTATGTGTAGTTGTATACTCGTTATTGTGATATATAATTCATATAACATACCATAATATTTGAGTGATATACTTTGTGGAAAATATGCAATAGATCTTTACAAGTGCTTTGATGGTCTGATCTTGAATATGTTCTTATGTGAACAATGATATGCATAACGTACATTGTTAATATGTGAACAAATATATGCATGAAGCACATTTCATTATTCTATTCTTAGGAACCATGCATATTGAGATATATATTATGTATGATTGGTTTAATTATGTTATATATCAATGAATTATGCACATTGAGATATTTTTAATTGGATTAACGATGATTTTGAAGAGAGTTATTTTATGTAGAATAGTCCAAGTATCAAGAATAATCTTTGAACAAGAAAGATTACAACAACTGAAACTAACAAGAATTGAGCCAAATAAGAACCAATCAAAAGCTTTATGGTTAGATCATGTTGTTAAAAGGTTTTTCTTTTGATAAGATTACTTGGCCACTTTGTTAATGGATATTCCAATTTAGTTTCTAAATCTTTTGTAATCAAGTTTTTCTTTCAAATATAGTAATAGATTTGAGTCTAAAAGAAAAAATTTGATTTTAAAAGAAAAAGTGGCTTATTTGTTTTTGATGTAATGATTTGATTTGATTTGTGGAAATTGAGTTTGATTTGAAAGGAAATATATGAAAAATGTTTTAAAATGGTTTTAGAATATAAGAATGCATTAAAGTATGTCAAAACTTTGTTTCTTCAATTTTTGAAATTGTTGTAATCGATTATCTCATCAAGTAATCGATTACCATGTTGTTCAATTGTGCCTAGAATGTGTTTTTAACTCATGTAATCGATTATACACTGCATGTAATCAATTACCAGCAAGTTGACCGTTGCCAGAATTCAAAATTTGAATTGTGTAATCGATTACCAATTCATGTAATCGATTACTAGACCCAGAAATATGCAAACAAGTGTTTTGAAGAAACACATCTTTTGGGATAAATTCCTAATTCTTATTTATAAATAGTCAACATTTAACACATTTGAAGGCATGAGGAAACAAATTAAAAAAGATCAATTAACACTTGTTTTCAATCTTCAATCTTTTCATCAAACTTATGACCAAAACTCTTATCCTTTGAGAAATCTTCTAATGGGTGAGGCATCCCTTGTAAGAACAAGAGTACGGTATCTCTTGGTTCTTGATAGACTCAAACATAAAGGGGTGAGGCATCCCTTGTTAGAACAAGAGTGGGGTATCTCTTTGTTCTTGATTCTTGAGATACTCAAACATAAAGGGTGAGGGATCCCAAGGTGTAAGAGTACTTTTCAATTGTAAAGATTACAGAATTAGTGGAACTCTCAAGTGAGTTGCTTGGGAGAACTGGATGTAGGCTACAAGAGTTAACCGAACTAGCATAAATCGAGTTTGTATTCTCTTTTCCCTTAATTTTTTACTTTATTCCAAATTTAATTTATCATCTTTATCATTCTTATTAATACTGGTAATTCTCATAATTCCTCCATCAAACAAGTTCTATTTGAGTAATTTGCAATTTTTATATATTTTTTATAGTCATTCCGTTGCGTGCATAATTTGAGTACATAAAATTGAATTATTTCTTACATTTGAAATAGTTTTCAAATCACCCAATTCACCCCCCTCTTGAGTGATGTTGCCATGACTAACACTTTCTTATGACTGAAGAGCAACATTATCTTCATGCTAAACTAATAGAGAAAATCAAGGCAAAGTATGATAAATTTAGGCATTGGTTGTATTTTTAATGTAAGTGTCATTTTTGTTTTTAATTTAGTGTCGTTGTATTTTAATATAAGTGTCATTGCATTTTTAATTCAAGTGTCATCGTATTTTTTATTTAAATGTTAATGTTAATTTTTCATTTATTTAATATTTTAATTATACAAGGTTACAAAACTAGTTGTTATAAAACTAGCTGTTGTAATGCTAACTTATAAATATGGAGTATTACTCCTACACATTTGCTCACAAAATCCTACGTCATCCCTTTACTTGAAGTCTTAAATCTCATGTGCACTCATCATCCCCTCTTAAAACTCTTTCATTCACAACCATCACTAAAATATATACTATCATATTTGGCTAGAAACTCTAATGATCCTAATAACATGTCCTGGAAAGATTTGGTTGATGATATTATGTTCGACGATTTAACTCGACCAAATACCATGTCTTCAAGTGACTAGATTAAGGATTTTCTACTCAAATGATTCAGATGAGGGCCAAATGAACTCATTTTGCAGCAACATGGGCAAAGTTCTTCCTCTAAAACTCATAGAAGGATAGATAAGGATAATGAAGCAAGGCATGGATGTTTTTTCAGGGACTATTTTGCATATAGTCTGGTCTATTGTCTTGAGATATTCTGGCAAAGATTCAAAATAAGAAGATATGTCTTTCTTTGCATTGTGAAATCCCTCTCAAATATTGATTTATATTTCTAGCAAAGAGTCAATCTAATCCTACAGGGAAGAAAGGCTTATCTACAGAGCAAAAATGCACAACTGCCATGCATATGTTGGCAACCGAAGTATCGACTATTGCTGTTGATGATTATGTGTGGAAAAGTGAAAGTATTGCAATTGATTGCTTAGAGAAGTTTGTCAAAGATGTGATTTTGGAATTTGAGACCAAATATACTTGCGAAAGCCAAACTCAAATGATGTTCAATGCTTACTATAGATGGGGGAGGACCATGGCTTCCTTAGCATGATGGGTAGTATTAACTACATGCATTGGCAATGAAAAAACTATCCAAAAGTAATGAAATGTATGTACCTAAGTTGTTATCATAGGGTTCCAACTATAGTACTTGAATTTGTGGCTTCATCGAACTTTTGGATATTGCATACTCTCTTTGGAGTCGCAGGTTCAAACAATGACATCAATGTGTTGGACCATCCACTAGTGTTTAATGAAGTTTTAGATAGTCATGTCTCTGAGGTAAATTACACTATGAATGGTAACAATTACACTATGGGTACTACTTAACTGATGGTATATATCCTGAATAGGCAACATTCATTAAAACAATCTCTGGACCATAAGGAGATAAGCGAAAGTTATTTGCAAAGTACCAAGAAGGCCAATGAAATGACGTAGAGTAAGTATTTGGAGTGTTGCAGGCTTGCTTTGCTATTATACATGGTCCATCGTGATACTGGGAGAAGAGGAAGCTTACCAAAATTATGAAAGCATGCATCATATTACACAACATGATTATTGAGGATGAGAAAAACACGTATGCTGGAAACTTTGATCAGCTCCTCTTTTATGATAATGTGAACAGTGGCATATCACAACCAGAATTGAGCGAGGAAACTTTTGTTCTATATGAAAGATATATCCAAAACAATATCCAACTTTGTGATAGACAAAAACATCCACAACTGCAAATAGACTTGGTCGACTATGTATGGCGATTCCGTAATGCTCGTTAAATAGCTTATTGTAGTTCTTTAATGTTTAATTATGCATTGTAGTTGCTTTTGTAATTTAATTTTTAAATTTATGTAATGGTAGTGGTGTTGTTGATCATGTGGCATTTTCTCAATATTTAATTTTGAAGATACCTCAGGTCCATGTATCTCTAAACAAGTCTTATATGGCCTTATAGTCCCCTAGGACCCACCTGTGTTATCGAGAAGACCTGGATACATGAAAGACCCTTAATATGCAGACTAGGTGTTTTTAACACTACTATGGCGGTCCAGGAAAATCCATTTCAGAGAAATCTCCTTCCTTCTGGTGGAGATTGGGGTGATGAGTGCAATAAGTTCTGGAACACCCACACGGTACGTGCTTGAATTCTGTCAGCATAGGCTCCCAAGTGTTTGCAGTCTGCTGTGGGGCAAGAATGAGGTGAGTTGCTTAACTCACATGGTTCTGCAAAGAACTAGCTCATCCTTTGGAAATACCCTTCTATGTTGAATATGGTCGAGCTCAATGGCCACACTTCCAGGGTGCTTTTCTTAACTCAGAGTCCTGATCCATGTACTGTGGCCTTTGCAGCAGGGGATGAAACTATGGGATTTTGGAATGCATTTGGAACTCCGGAGACATCTAAGCCAGCACCAAAGGCAACAAACATTGAGCCCTTTGCTCATTTGAAGTTTATCAGTTGAAGATTTTGCATATGAAACTTGTATGAGCATGCAAAGTTGCAAATAACAATTCTCATCAATTGGTCTGCTGGGGTTGCGAAGGGTTGCCTTGGAGTGGCTGGATGGGGAGGGCTCATAAGGGACTGTATAAGGAGATAGATCAAGGGCAACTCAAAACACAATTTGTTGCTTGTTTTTTCAACAATGCTATTCCAGCACCCAACTTTCTCAAACACCCTACTCACAAAACACATGGATCCCACCACTTTTTTTTCTCTCAAATTTATTATCTTTTTATCACTCTTTTTATACCATCATGGGTGTCTGCACCCATGTATATGTTGAAATAACATTTCCCTTTTTCCCCCTCAATTTCCAAAGGACAAAGGTCCTATGGCTTTTTCATTTGGTCTTATTATGTACAAATTAAGCAAATATTTTTGAACTAGAATTTGTATTTTTAATTTTGTTGCATGGCAATTAGAAGTCCCTCAAAAAAATCATTTCCAAAACATAAGCCAATGTGAAAATATATTTAGAGTTAATGTTTATTTTAGTCCCTCACTTGATATTTATAAGGCATTTTAATCCTTGACGTTTAAAATAAGTCAAATTAGTCCACGATATTATAAAATGAAAGTCATGTTAGTCCCTCAATTCGCTCTTATTTAATATTCTATCAATTAAATGATAATAGATAATCTTAAGTGATACTTTGACATACCACATGTCATCTGAAGTAGAATAAAGTTTAAAATGACTCATTTTGGTATCTAAAATTACACAAAAATGAGTTATTTAAATATTATTTTAAGTCAAAATGACTAATTTTATATACAAAAATAAGTTTTTCAAACTTTATTCTATTTCGAATAATACAAGGTATGATAAGGTATTACTTAGCGTTTCATATCATCATTTAATTAATAAAATATTAAATAAAAGTGAAATAAGGGACTAATTTGACTCACATTTTGTAATATCAAAGATTAATTTGACTCATTTTAAAAGTCAGGACTAAAATGATCACTAGTAAAAAGTCAGGTACTAAAATAAATATTAACTCATATATCTATAACAATACATAAATGAGATAACTTGGATTTGGTGTCCAACTTTTTCTTTCCATCATTGCCCTTACAAATAATTTATTAACATGTAATTTCTATTGGGGGTTAAAATGCAATCACATGTTGCATTTCCACATCAAGATATTCATGTAAAATAAAATAATCATGATCGGTTAATATTTACATCATCAGTAACCACTGACAGCGGTTACACCGACATACATGCCTTCAACGCCTACGCCATGATGAAAGCGGTTTTCTTATGGTTTAAAAGTTGAAAAAAGAATGTAAATAATAATATTCAAATGCCACCACTCCTATCCCATGTGACACTTCCTCTTTCTCTCTTAACTTCTGATGTTCTTCTTCTTCTTTGCGAAACAATCATTATAAGGGGAATTCTCAGATGCAGAAGGAAGAGTTTTCTGCACATTACAGAAGTTGTAAACCTATTTATAAAATGTTGTAAACCTATGTGTAAAATGTTGTAAATCTATGCGTTAATATTGTAAACTTATGTGAATAATAGAAACATTTCTAAAGGTGATTACAACAAAAAATTGTAAACCTTGCATGAGGAAGTTGTAAACAATGAGTAAAATGTTATAAACCACTGAGTAAAATATTGTAAATCTCATTTCTGCAAGTGCAAAAAACTCTTTCTTCTACACTTGAGAATGCACCTATAAATTGATGGCGCAAAATCGTTAGCCACAACACACAAAAAATGACGTGGTTGATTTGATACTTTGATTTTTGTGGAGATTTGGGCTTATTAGGTGTATTTGTTGATTTCAATATGAAAATTCGTTTCAACCAAGAAAAGAAAAGGTAAATTATGTGTTATCGTTCTTTTTCTACCGTTTAGCTTTATTTTCGGTTATGCTTAAAATTCTCTCTTCTTTTTCTTTCAATAGTGCATCATCTCTTCAAAATTAATTTACTCGGTCCGCATGCCAGGCACTACCCAATATTGGGATAACAATTCTCTCTTTAACAGTGGGAAGATTTTATTTCTCCATCTTCTCATTTGGATACAATGCTTGATTCCTTCACATAGTTTTAGTTTTATTTTTTTTTTCTTTGTTTCTGTTTGTAGGCTTCTATTCATCTTCTTCATTGAAATTTCTGTTTGTCTAATGGAGTTTGAATTGAAATTCTTGCAAAATGCATACATATCTATTTATTGCACTTCTTATTTTATCATTAATGGCGGTTTCGAATTAAATAAATTGTTTTCATGAAATGTGTATTTTTACCTAATTCTGTTTCAATTTTATATGCAAAACTGGCATAAGGGCCATTAAATAACAAATGATTGCATGAACTTTACGTTTCGTTTATCTTTTATGCATAATAGAGGGGGAACCCACATTTATAAAGGGGCCTATATTATTTTGGTTTTACCATCAATTTTGGTATTAGTGCTATTTTGCATCCTCTATTAATTTACGCCTTCATGCATCTTTTTTGAAAACTGCTTATATTCATTTATATTAAAAAAAACTAATTCAATGATTCAATAAGTTGAGATTTTCTACGGACTATAGTTAACATGAAAAAGGAAAATTAAGGCAAGACATTCATAATCGAATTTGAACGAGTATATATATATATATGTATAAAATCTTATAGTTGTCCTTCCCGACGGCAAAACGAATGATTTCTTAGATATTAATTTTCACTAGAATAAAACTGTCACTAATTGTTTTAGTTCCTTTTAGGAGGTAGTTTGGTGTTTTGCTAAATTATAGGTGGTAGTTTTAAAATTGTAACTTCTCTCATTTTCTTTTCATTTTGTTTTGCTTTCTTCTTGGATTGTTACCTCCTATTTTAATTGGTTGTTTCTCATATTGATAAGCAGTATTCGGTACAACTGCCTTTATTTTTACTTAGCATTTTGATATATCATTAGAATTTTTAATTAAATACTTACACTGTTCATAAATTTCTTTAAAAACTCTAAATTTTGATACTCTAGATTGTTCATATATATTTTTTGCTAGGCTAAATTGTTCATATATTATGCATAGTACGTATATGAAGCCATTATTATTTTTGCAAATTTTTTTGGGCCCGATTTTTTTCAGATTTGTCACCAACCGTTGAAACAAACAGTGAAATAGAAGGTACTAGCTTCGGTAACTTTATTTCTTACGTTCACCAAATAAATCTACCACCGTTTGAATTAATGAATTATATATCTGTAAAAGAAAATAATTTAAAATTGAAACTTTAACTATAATAAAATCTATCTATACTATAGTATTATATAAAGGGGTTGAGACATTTTATCGCGTTTTTTCCTATATCTTCCATGTTAAATATTATTATCATTTAATAAGTAACTAATTATACAGGAAAAAAAAAATACAAAACAGTCACAAAAGGTAACCATCATATATACCTACTAACTTCTCAATCCTACACCCACTACACCCATGTTTCAAGAGATCAAGAAAGAAGAGAATGACACTTGGCAAATGATGATAGACCCATGAACATAGGAAAAAATAATGAAGAAATATATAATAAAATTGATAAAGTGTTTTATTTTTTTAAAATTGATTACAAAAGGACAATTGATGACATATTAATTTAAAAATTATATATATATATATATATAAATCTACTTAACTATATTAATATCAAACAAATAAAAAAATATGGCTTGCCATTAAGTTCTGGTTATATTGTTTCAAATTGATACAATATGTATTGAAGAGCACAAATGAGTAGCACAAGGATAATTTGTAACAAGATATTCAAACCTAAACTATTATGATTTGACAAAATAATAGTTGTATTTTACTGTGATTTTTCACACTACATTAACATTAGCACATATTAAGTGATATGATTTTTTTTCTCCCAAATAATTATAAAACTAGTATTTTCCTTTTCATAACATTCTTATATTACTTTGCATAATATAAATTCTTAGGGCCAAAAGTAAAAGTGCATTTGGATTATCTCTCCTGTGCTTATAAAAATGCATGCAAATAGTCTCATCCATTAATTGACATGAAAAAAAATATTATATAAAAATTATAAAAGTAATAACAAATAGTCTCAGAAGAGAGTAACTTAAGAAGATGTTAATCTCATTAATAAAATGAAAAAACAAACTTACTCATAGAGTAAATTTAGACCTGTAGCCAGTGAAAATTCTGCCATGTCATTGGTTCATAAGTACTAAACCTTGGTGTTTGCAATTATGCCAATTCTTAAGGCTTTTATACGTAAAAATATCCCCATTGTATTTCTTTTTTAGGATTTGACTCTTTTAAAGTGATAAAATTGGTAAGTGCAAAAATAAAGGGCTAATCATGCATAAATCATTTAATGTGACCTACACATAATGAAAATTATTCATCTAAGGTTGATTGGATGTAAATCTTCTATCCTTAAATGACATATTTCTCTCCCTTTTCAATTATTTATTATCATATAAAAAAATAAAAATCAAAATAAATTTAAAAATTTAAAAATAATAAAAACACAGTATAAGTTTTTCATGTGTCAATGTTGAAGGGACATGGAAAGATACATCATTTCATGATAGAAGATTTTTATCCAGTTTTGTTTAATCTCATTTTTATACTTTATCAGCCCCTCATTTTCTCCTTTTTTTTTTCTCAAAAAAAATCAAATCAACCTCCTCGCTCTTGTTGAGCATTTTCATTTTTTCACTATCAACTTGATGGGTATTCCCACGGAAAAAAAAAGGATTGACCCAAGACGAGCCCATAACCCGCATAAGATTGGGCTAGCCGGAACCAAACAAAGGGAACCTATCCCTATCACCCGTTGGTCACACAGTTGCGAGTTGCCACACTCAATTTAAAGCGAAAATTAAAACCCAGAGTCTCTCTCTCTTTTCGCTTCCTGGACTCCGCGGCGTAGATCCGAGGAGTTTCGGAAAACCCTAACCGCTCTCTCTAACTCTCTGGCCACTCTCATCACCCTTCGATCACCGATCATCATCATTATCCTCATAAGGTTCCCCTTTCTTCTTATTCCTTTTTCGTCTTTCTTTGTTTCGTTGCTATTGTATATGTGCTTTCTGAAACAGTGCAACCAATCGGTGTCGATTTTCGGTCATTTTTTTTTGTTGATATTAAATCGGTGTGGTTATTGAAGATTTATGTATTGGATCTGTTCATGCTGCTCTCGCCGTTGTCTCCTTTGTTAGATTTCCGGCGGTTGTTAGCTTTATTTATTTATTTATTTATTTTCTTCAACTTACAGGTTCAGTTGATATCCGACTTTGTTGTTACTGATTTCGGATTGATTTGTTTTGTTTAGAAAGTATTCTTTGACAAAAAAAACTTCCTAAGTTTGTTGTTACGTTTAGTTCTAGGTTTCGAGTATTCTCTTTGGAGGTTTTATTCACTTTGAAGGCAGCTGTTTCTTTTTTCTTAATTTGTTTTTGTTCCAACCATGTTATTTGCTCTGATGGTTTTCTTTTTATCCCAGTAGATGTGTGCATGGAATAGATTTTTTGCAAACTGTATTTTAGTTGGGAGTGGGGTTGAGTGAAGTGATTTTCTACTAGAAACATTGATCTAAGAAGTGCTTTTGCTGTTTGGATAGTGTAATTAAAAGTGACTTTTAAATCCGTATTTACCAGAATGTGTACGAGTTTCCTCGAGTTGAACTGATGTATTGTAGAAGTATTTCTCTTAAAATTGAAGCTGGTGGAATATAGTTATAATATAAAGGATTTAATTTATATTAACTGACAGTGTAAAAGTTTTTTTTCAATTAAGTTATCTAACCAAGTATTGCCACATCAGTTATAATAGTTGACTCTTTAACTAACTACTTAAAAAATCTTGGAAATGAAAGGTTTTTGATTGAATGATAGTGTCAAAGTATTTTACTCTAATATTAATTTCTTTTAAAATTGTTGAGTTATGTGAAGTTATAAGTGTGCTTCTGTCAATGCATACACAAACAAGTTATCTCACTGCAAAAGGGACAAAATTTTGATTCTGTGGCTGTGGTGTTAGGATCACGTTTGAGTGCAAATGTGAATTTGGCTTAGATGGTTTTGAGACACTCTTGATCGGCAACCAGTTGAAGTGGCTTATAGCTAGATCAATAATGCTTTAATAAATGGCATGGTAATGTACTTCTTTTCATTTTGCAGTCATGGCAGGAGCTGCACCTGAGGGATCACAGTTTGATGCTCGTAATTATGATTTGAAGATGAATGAGTTGTAAGTACTCGCACTTACGTCGTCTTGTTCATGCTCTTCAAAGTAGTTGGATGGAATCTGGTTTTAATGCATTTGTTTCCAGAGATTGTTGTGTAGGATCTGTCTACTTTTAGATACATACTTGTGATGGATTCTAATGTTATTTTTTTTATTTTGATAACTTGGCCACTACAGGCTTACAGCTGATGCACAGGACTTCTTCACATCTTATGATGAGGTTTATGATAGTTTTGATGCCATGGGCTTGCAAGAGAATCTCTTGAGAGGCATTTATGCATATGGTAGAACAGATGTTTTTTCATTTATGCATATGGGTTTATGATAGTTTTAACATTCCTTTTTTTTTTTTTGGTTTTTTCCCCTGACAAGAACAAATGTTTTTTCAATTATACCTTTTCCTGATGACAATTTGAATTTGGCTTCTATGGTTTTTGGTGACCTTGGAATTTTTTTTATTCTTCTATATTTGCAAACGTGTGATAGCACCATAATTCTTTGGATATACAGAAACCATAGTGTTTATTGCCTTTTCTTTTGGCTCTATAATTAATTGTATGCTTTAATCCTTTAACTACTTTGGTTTGTGTTTCAGGTTTTGAGAAGCCATCAGCTATTCAGCAGAGGGGAATAGTTCCATTTTGCAAGGGACTTGATGTTATACAACAGGCTCAGTCTGGTACTGGGAAGACCGCAACTTTTTGCTCAGGGATTCTGCAGCAACTTGACTATAGTCTGACAGAATGCCAGGCCTTGGTTTTAGCACCAACTCGTGAGCTTGCTCAGCAGATTGAGAAGGTTATGCGAGCACTTGGAGATTATCTAGGTGTGAAAGTACACGCATGTGTGGGAGGTACCAGTGTTCGTGAAGACCAACGCATTCTATCAAGTGGTGTTCATGTTGTTGTTGGTACTCCTGGTCGTGTATTTGATATGCTGCGCAGGCAGTCACTTCGGCCAGATTACATCAAGATGTTTGTATTAGATGAGGCTGATGAAATGCTTTCTCGAGGTTTCAAAGATCAGGTACTTTAAATTTGTAATTTTTCATTTCATATCTGTCAGCTACTGACATTTTATCTTGTATCTGGGATGTAATACATACAAGAGTCTGTTTTTGTATGTTGATAATAAACTGGTATATTTAGAATCTTTTTATCCATTTGATCAGGTTTCTTCCTTGTATATATTTTTCTAGGTTTATTTTTTATTCACCTGTCGGTTTAGCTGCCTAAATTAATTAATGTACTGCATAAGTTATTCAACTCGTGTTATTTTGTTATCAGATCTATGATATATTCCAGCTGCTGCCTACTAAGATTCAAGTGGGAGTTTTCTCTGCTACAATGCCCCCTGAAGCACTTGAGATCACAAGGAAATTCATGAACAAACCTGTGAGGATCCTTGTGAAGCGTGATGAACTCACCTTGGAGGGTATAAAACAGTTTCATGTCAACGTCGAGAAAGAGGAATGGAAGCTGGATACACTCTGTGATCTTTATGAGACATTGGCAATCACCCAGAGTGTCATTTTTGTGAACACCAGAAGGAAGGTTGATTGGCTGACTGATAAGATGCGAAGCCGAGACCACACGGTCTCTGCAACCCATGGTGACATGGACCAAAATACGAGGGACATTATCATGCGTGAATTCCGTTCTGGGTCTTCCCGTGTTTTAATAACTACTGATCTTTTGGCTCGTGGTATTGATGTCCAGCAAGTGTCTCTAGTTATAAATTATGACCTCCCAACACAGCCTGAAAACTATCTCCATCGTATTGGTCGTAGTGGGAGGTTTGGTAGGAAAGGTGTCGCCATCAACTTTGTCACAAAGGATGATGAAAGGATGTTGTTTGACATCCAGAAGTTCTATAATGTGGTAGTTGAGGAGCTGCCATCAAATGTTGCTGAACTCCTGTGAAGAAATTTTTGATTCCATCATATTGGAGGAAACTTGGTTTTTGAGGTAAGTGTTATGTAGTGTGTCTTTTCCTTTTCCTTCTTTTGTTGTATTTGCGGATATAAGCCTTGTTTAACCTTTTTAAATTTTAATAGGTGTAGTTATTTAATTTAAATTGTCAGTCTTCCGAATGTCCCAAGCGATAAGTACTTGCAATGTGGAATTCCATCCATTACTTTCCAAATTGGCGATGCACCTATCTATAGCAATGAATGTTTTTGACATACGTTTTATTTATTCTAGCATAGCATAGATTGAAGTTGCTTGATTGTTTTCTACATATATAGAGAGAGGGGGAGAGAGTAAAATTAGCTGTATTTGCATTCATTGCTCACACTAACTTTCTGATATTATATGATTTACTATATTTTATAATTAAAATTCATTTTAATTTATAACTATATATCACAAACAATAATATAATTTGTAGTGGAAATTTATTTTAATTTGTAATAATTTACAACTATATAAGTATTCAATAATATTTATTTTTGAAATTATTAGACAAAACAAGTTGATTTTTGAAATTATAATAATTACATTGAATTTTAACTTATGAAAACACAATTTTTGTAATTTTAATTTTGAGAATTAACCTATTTAATGTTTTAAAAATTAATTTGATTTTATTCTTAAATCATTTCTCTTAAATGGTCAAGTTAGAACGAAGTGGTTATTACATTTTAAAAAAATAAATTTATGTAATGTTTTATTTATTTTCATATATTAATTTTAAAAATTAAAGTGTGTATATGTATGTGTGTGTGTATGTATATATATATATATATATATATATATATATATATATATATATATATATAGAGAGAGAGAGAGAGAGAGAGAGAGAGAGAGAGAGAGAGAGTAAAATTTACTGTATAACTTTCAATTTAATATATGATTTACTTTATTTTATAATTAAAATTCATTTTAATTTATAACTATCATAAACAATAACATAATTTGCAATGAAAATTTATTCTAATTTCTAATAATTTACAACTATTTGAGTATTTATTAATATTTATTTTTGAAATAGTTAGATGAAAACTTTAATAATTGCATTGAATTTTGGCTCATAGCAACATGATTTTTGTAATTTTGATTTTGAGAATTGATCTACTTAACTTTTCAAAAATTAATTTGATTTTATTTTTGAATATTTATTTAAATGGCCAAGTTTTAAAGAAGTTACCATAACATATTAAAAAAAGTTAATTTTATGCAATATTTTATTTAGTTTCATGTATTAATATTAAAAGTTAAAGTATAAATAGTAAAATTCACTATATTTGCTTTCATTTCTCACATTGACTTGCAATTATTATATAAATTGTTATATTTTATAATAAAAATTCATTTTAATTTATAACTATTATAAATAATAATACAATTTGCAGTTAAAGCTTATTATAATTTCTAATAATTTGTAATTATATGAGTATTCATTAATCTTTATTTTTGAAATAGTTAGAGTAAAACTTCAATAATTACATTGAATGTTAACTCTTGGCAACATAATTTTTGTAATATTAATTTTGAGAGTTAATCTTTTTATCATTTTAAAATTGAATTTAATTTTATTTTTAAATTAAACATTTTTACTAGTGCCATGGTGCACGACACCTAACTATCTGCCACAGGCTGAGACACATACCAATGAAAACATAATGGATAAACATGTTAAACAGCCATGTGTGTTCGGCATACAGTAACCCATACCTATGAGTATGGTATTATTTAGAAATCTTAACAATATCTTCAACACAGCTATTTCTATCCACATGTGAGCTCAAACATCAGTTGCCGACACGTCCTGCTAGTCTAAAGATGTACATGGAAATTCAAAAGGGGTGAGAATTTTAGCGAATCTCAGTAATATTAAAACATGCATGGTGTCATCATCGTACATCTTTGACCCACTTGGTTTATTATAGAAAAGGTGTGCATGTCACTATGCAGTCCAATTTTTAGAGCTTTTCGTTATCATCATTATCAAGTGGACTTTTTATTTTAATATGGTCTTGATTATGAGTGTAACATGTTAAATATGTATATGTATATGAGAGGAGGAATTTCACATTTGAATGTACATTCCATAAGGGCATGCGTGCATGGACATTGGCAACCGTGTCACTTGGACTAAACATGCATGTATGAGAGAAAGAAATGTAATCATGTAAGAACGTATATGAAAGAGGCAAAGTTAACCATTAAGCAAGTACCATGACCTTGAACATTCTTTAGTACTTTTTTTTTTGTTATCTTTAATTCTTTTAATGTATCACCCTCTCTCATGTCACCTAAGCCAACCGCATCACCGTCCCCGGTGATTTAATTGCCACCTAAACTCCGCATCACCTATTGCCTAGGATGAACTCAACCTAACTAGCCGTGACTAGATTTAAATGGAGATAGAGAGGAACAACTTCTCTTAACATTAAGTTTAATTTTCTGGAATCTCATGTTTCAACATTACGTAAAAGTCTCATAATTTTTCTTATTAAAGTTTTTAATGCATATTTGAACTTAACACCTTTAATTGACAAGACTCATTCACATAATCAACCATGATCAATGCTCAGAATGAATGTACGTGTAACTTGTCTAACCATAGTATCCAATATGGCAATTAATGTCGCATATGTTACCAATGAGTCACAATCAAGTTCGTCTCAACAATTATCCAAAATCAATATTCACAAGTCAGTCAAGTATAGCATTTAGGTACAATAAATTGTCACCATTAATCAATAGATAACTGAGAGTCCTTCATTTTTATGACATCACAAGTAACAAGTCTTTTTAAATAAATTGGCTTGAGTTTGATGACATGCATAATTTGAACAGCATTCCTTTTCCTTTCTATTTTCCAAATGTTTGTGAAAAACCAAGACCATCTTTCCATGAACATATGTTTTAATAATTTATTTTCAAAAATTTTAGGACTTTTAATTTTTGCTAAAGAGCCCTCCATAAAATCTACAAAGCAACCTGTAGCTAATTTTTTTTTATCCAAAACAGGTTTTTCATACTTATTCCACTTAAACATAGTTCTGCCATTGAAATTTTTAGAATTTACACAAAAACTCTAAACTTTTAAGAAATTATAATTTGACCCCTCAACTTTACTTAAATTTATTAAATGACCCAAAAACTTATTTTTTTTAAATATATACCATACTGTTTCAGAACTCACTCTTATAGTTTTGCTCCCTAAATATTTAATTTTTTTTATAGAAAACCCCTAAATTTTATAAAATTACATTTGACCCCAAATTTTTATATATAATTACAAAAATACTCCAATCACATGTACCCACTCCATTTTTCATGTAGATTCCAAATATGTGGTTAGTTTTAAAAATAACATTTTCTTTATGGGAGAACCTTCCTTGGCTGAACCTATATATCCCAAAATCTAAACTTTTGTAAAACTTTCAAACATAATATCATGTCCAGAAATTTCAGCCTCAACGAAAACTATAATTAACCTACTAAGCATTATAAAAACAGAGCAAAATCATTTTTCAATGATAATTCAATATGTCTATGAGACCCAGTAAAAATTTCAAAGCATAAAAAGATTTCTGGCTATATTAACAAAATTATACAATTTCGGATGTCAGAAACCATTTGTTTTCACCCAACAGTCAGAAATCTCAATTTTGTTACTCTATTAAATGAACTAGAAACATTCTATAAAAATTCATAGTTGAACTACAAAAAGTCCACAACATTCTGTAAAAATTTCAAGTTATAATTCGATCATTTGATATGCTAATAAAATTATACAAATTCAGTGCTTTAGAAATTACTGTTCAGACCGAAATTGTAACCTCCTTGGTCTCTAAATTTTTAAAAATAGAAAAAGTAATCTAGACACCTCAAGAAAAATACTGAAGATACCTCCATATGTTAGCTTCATCATATAAAAAATTTAGCTTAAAATATTGTCTCCATCTATGTGAATAAAATCATACAAATTGAGCTGTTTGCATAAATCCGAGAATTCCAGCAACATGACATACAATTTTTTTTTATCTTTTAAGCAGAATCGTTTATCAAAACTCTAAGCCTTCTTAACAAAAATCAGAGAACAAGATAAGATAAATAAGATTAAACATAAACCTTTACCAAAACATGGTTTTTATTGGAGATCAAGGTAGCCACAAGCTCTTGAAGTTTGATCTCCCAAGTAAGGAAGCAAAACCTCTTCTTTTTCTTTGACCATGAATTTAGTCTGCTCTGGAACAGATAGAAGAAGGCTTTTTCTTGAAAAATTGATGGTGGATTTGTGTTTGATAGGTGTTAGAGCTATGGAAAAATGTATTTGTTTGTTAGATTTGGTGGAGAATTAAATGAGTTATGGGGTGAAAGTAGGTGGTGATAAGTGAAGATGAGAGTTTGGTGGTGTGTTTTTTTTTTTTGAATAATAAAATCTGACTGTGTGAGTGGGGAGTGAGTGGTTAGGTTTTTATATTTATTTGTGGGTTGTTGGATTAGGTTTAGGGGTATTTTAGGGATTAGATAAATAGATAGGTAGATTATATAGAAAACGTATTAAAATTCAAGTGTAGTGATCATTGATATCATCAAATCTCTTTATCATTATGCCTCTATACTTTTAACTAATGGTAATTAGATAGTTAGTAACTCTTTAGAAATCTTTAAACAATTAACCACACATTATTTTCTTAATTACTTTGATTAGGCTCAATAAGCACTGTCCAAGGACAATGATAATTTTACACAGAAAATTTAGAAATTGCAATTTTTACAATGATTGCTATCTAAAACACATATAGTCCCCTTCAAATATTAAATTAAACCTTTGAGGATGGTCAGGACCAACCGTCCTCGGTTCCCTTGCAAAAAGGACATCTGGGGCATTTTGGTCATTTTGCACAGAAGGAAAAATCGAGGCATTACAATAGTTAAAAAAATAATGATTCCATATAATTACTTATTAATATAAGTGCCTATTAAGCCGCTTTTTTATTTTTTGGATGTTATTGTAATTAACAGGGAAGAGAAAATCGGACCGGGTATCGAACCGATCAAGATACTAGTTCAAAAATTTAGAGGTTCAATTGGGGTTTAACCGGAATATAATAAAAAATATATATATAAATATGTACATATGATTAATTAGAATATAAATAAATATATTAAATCATTAACATTAGCATAATCAACAAAAAAATATTCATAGGCCTATAAAAATAAACATAATCCATATAAAATTTTAAGTTTCTTTAGTCTCAGCCTCACAACACAGTTATAAAGCATTTGAAAATAATATTTGTTAGTGGTCAGCGAGGTTTATAGTGAGTAGTCTACAAATGATGGTGAGAGAAGAATAACAACCCAATAATTTTTGTTAGTGCCCTTTTTTGGTTCCTTTTTTTTTGCTCTCTGACTGTCATGAGATATTACAATTTAAGCTGTTGAAAAAAAATAAAAAAATAAAAAAAAATAAACCGGTCCAACCAGTCTAGTTCGTCGATTTTCCCGGTTTTCCCCGGTCTTGGCCGGTTTTGATCAGTTTTGACTTCCCCAGTTTTTGGGGCTCAACTGGACTAGCCAATCCGGTCCAGTTTTCTCTTCCATGGTAATTAAATAAGCATGTATATATTCAATTTTATATTGTGTTGATATTAATTGTGTATCACCTATTAGCAATACATGCATTATTGTACTCGTCAAGTCGTATTTTTTATTTATTTATTTATTTTTTATGCTAGTACTAAATATCTAAAATAATAGCAACTTGACTGATATTGTTATGCCTATCAAGTTGCATTTTAATTTTTTGGGTTTTAATATACAAATAAGGAAACATAAAAATGATGATGTAATAAGAATGATGATCTTAAACCAAAACATAAGAGAATTGAAAAAAATAAATCTTTGAAGATGATAAAACTCAATATTATTGTATCTTTGGCCACGATTAATTTAAGAAAAATATTGGAATGCAGTAGTGCTTATGTTGTTTGAAACTGGTAGCATGCAAATACGTGGAAGATGATAAAACTCAATTTTTTGCTGGCAACTTCACATAAGCTCAGGTTCAAACGACAACAAATAAACAAAAAAATAGAAAAAAAATATCAAAGCAGACACAGGTAGAGAAAATCCTTATTGTGGTTTGAAATCTTCACAAAAAAGTGTGAAAATCTATAGATTATGAATGCTACTATGGTATTCTCTTGGATTAAAAAAAATACCTATCTTTGAACTTTCTTTAATTCTTTCTGGAAGCCAATATCCTTCTAGAATTTATTTGTTGGTCATGCCATAATCAAATAGCTTCACCTACATCGCAAAAGGCCAATAACTCATTAAATATAAACATGTGAAATAGGCAACAATGATAAATGGTTTTATAATGTCCCCATCAGGTTTTAATTTTAGGCACATTATTCACAACAAAGTCATAAAAAATTGAAAATATTTTTTGTCTTGCCAATATTATATTAAGTTAAAAAAAGGACCAATAACAGGTTATCGCATAGAAGAGTAAAATTATTTATAATGACCCTCCAGATAAGCAATAAATATACACTTATCATATCGTTACTTTTAATGGCTCAACTTGTATTGAATATAGCCAATATGCTGGTTTTATCATTATTCATGATTCATATAAAAAATTACTTGAGGAGTTAAAGCAGTATTGCCAACTCATGCTACCCAATCTTTAAATGCCATCTACAAATGGAATGAGGAGTGTAAACATCTTTGAACAAAGAACTGTTGCCTATTTAGGGTCACAATCCTTATGACGGGCTTACATAACCATTTGAATCATGCTATAAACAATAAATGAAAAAAATAAAACAACTTAGATAAGGAGCAATATTTACTTGAGAGAACTCAAAATTAATTTCAAAAACAGAGATGAAAGACTTGCAAAGAGGAAAAAGGAACCGCCAACTATATTTGGGAATTAAATTTTAACAAATGCTAATGATAATGGAAGGGAAAGAGCATGAGTTGGAGAACTCACCGGATATGTTTGACAGAGAAACTTTCCTTATACACAACAATGGGCAACATCTGTACATGACACTGTGGCAAACAATGATAATTATATGATATGATGGAAGAAGAAAAGTGATCAAAATATTCAAAGAAGGAAAAGTGAAAAAGGTTAAAGAAGAATGAAGGAAGTTTTAAAACTGCCTTAGAAAGTAGAGTAACCGATCAAGTGCATTTACAATTTTAACCTTATTCAAAGGATTTATGTCAATGGCAAAGTTGGAAAGTAAAAATGGATACCAAACAAAGACAATTGCCTTTATATATGTTACAGATTACTAGAAAATAAATGAAATCTTAAAATTAAATAAATAATTATTATTTTGAATTAAAAATAGTATCATAGTTGTCATAATCAATTGTCAGTAAAAAAAAATTGAAAATTTTTTGTTTAAAAATTTAATTTCTTGTTTATTTTTAAAATAATGTTATTTCTCAAATTTTAAAAACATATTTGCTTTTCCTATATATGCTTCCAAAAAATGAAAACATTGACAACACATTTTTTATATTAAAAAATTTCAAGAGTTTTAAAACACTTGTATATAAAGTTTAGAAATAATCTTATGCTAAATGATATTATTCTTTGAATTAATTACTAAATATTCTATACAGTTGCAAGTCTAGCAAAACAGTGTAGAATCTTAAGATGTGATCAACAAAGCAATTAATGACATATTGAACAAGAGCTTATGTACTACAATTTATAATACTTTAATAAATTTGATTGAATGTCTAGGATATTGTTTGCAACAAAAAAAAAGTCAATTACACTCTTCTTTTAAGAGCATAAGTTTGTCATTAAAAATATGCAATGAAATATACTATTTTTTATGCCTAGGATATTATATAATAAATAATAAAAATATAAATGAGTAATACAAATTGTAGATTAATAATATATGTTTAATTACAAATTATAGGTGTAAAACAAGTGTAATACAAATAAGTATCTAAATGGGAAAAAAATGAAATTGCAGGTTAATAATATATGTTTAATTACTCTGCAAGTTCCTATAATTTTACTCAATTTTCAATTAGATCCCTATAGTTTCAAAGTTTATAAATAGGTCCCTATAATATAAGATTTTTTGATCAGATTCTTGCCATTATAGAATACCATTTCCATCTCTTTTTTCGCCCTATCATGAAAACAAAATATTCTATGAACATTCTATTTTTCATAATAACAGTGACCTAATTGAAAATCCTCATACATTATAGGGACCTATTTAAAAATTTTTAAACCACAGGAATCTAATTAAAAATTGAATAAAACAATAAAGAACCAAAGAATATTAAACCAATAATATATCCATCAAATATTCTAAGTATCTATATGTGAACACCATATTTTGTCCAAATATTTATTTATTTTCATATTTATTATTTTATACAAAAAAAAATTCAGCCCTTTTTTTTTATTATTATAACCCATTCCATTTTTTTTTCAGCCCACATTTTAATAGCCCATTTTAATATCTTTATAGATTAAAAAATGATAAATAGTGTGTTGGCCCAACTCCTTCTTCGGATCCCATTCCTTCTAGTGCCAGGCAATCCTTCTCGTGACTCATGCAAAAGGAAAAGAAAAAGAAAAAGGAAACCAATAACCGAGGCAAATGATAATGTTTCTGATCGTTTTTTGCAAGGGGATGAATTTGACTTCGGTGATGAGCTGGAGATCCCTGCCAGCTAACGGTAAAAATTAAGCCATCAATGATTTCGTTTGACTGGAGGGCATCAATAAAATCACTCATCATTAACGAGAAGGGGAGAAATTTTTTTTGGGGAGAGAGCACAAATTACACTAACCAGCAAGAATTCAAGAGAAAAAAAAATCAAAAATCAAAAATTTCAAACCCAGAAGCAAATCAACAATCATTCAGCAGCAATTCCAGCATAATTCCAGTGACAACAAAAAGGAAAAACCAGGTAAATTCAACAGCAACAATAATATGAATTTTGCATCAAGAAATTAACAAGAGAACAAAAGAGAGGAGAAGGAGGAGGAGGCCGCGACAACCTCCATCCCAGCCGCAGCCTCCATAGCCACTCACATCATCATCACCATTCCATGATCACCATCATCTTCCCCTTCCAGCCACACACCATCGACCAGCCACCATGGAAGCAGCACGGTGGTGCCAAGATCAGCGCCAAGATCGGCCTCTTCTTCCCCTTCGCAAAGCGGCCACCGTACCAGCAAGCCGCGAGACTCTCCTCCCCGTGTGAAGCAACCCCCGTGCGGGATCCTTATTCCCTTAAAACACCTCAGCCGCGATCTGCCACTCCACAGCACACACACCCACCTTCTCTTCCCTCATGCACGTCGCCTTTCCGTAGCCCAACCACCACATCGCCGGTCCCCCTTTGCCGCGAACCGTCACAGCCACCTCCAAAGCTTTGATCCCTTGCCTTGGCCACGATGAACTCAGCTTTCCGTCCATTGCCCAAGCCGGGCCAGTCGCGAACCACCATGGAGTTCGCCATTTGCACAACCGCGAACCAGATCGCAGCACCGCAAGCCACCCACACCTCAACCTCCACAATCGGCTGGCCACCGCGTGAAGTAGCCACCACCCCAACTGCCGTGCGAAGCAACCACCGTGAGGCCCCATCTTTTTCCTCCTTCACGCGGCGGTGACTCGCTGCCGGTCTTCCCTCACGCGAGCTCGTCCTCTCCGCTTCGCGCTGGCGGCTCGGCCCCTGTTATGATAGATCGACCTCCGCCCTTGGCCGCCAGCCCCCTCGCGCTCCTTCTCCATCTCTCAGCCCCTCTCTTTCTCGGTCTCTCACCCTCTCTCCTCTCATGAACTCAATCTCTCTCTCTTCCCTTCTCAATCTCTCTTTCGTTCTCTGTGTGTCCGTGTCCTTTTTTTGTTTACTGTGAGTGCTTATGGGTGTGTTAGTGTGAGAGAGGGTGTGGTGCGTGTGTGTGTGTGAGAGAGAGAGAGAGGTGAGTATGTGTCTGTTTTTTTTTTTTTAAGTTCTTTTTTATTTTTGTTGGAGTTAGTTCATTTTGGATTGAATTTAGAAATTTTTTTTTTGGAGTTAGTTCATTTTGGATTGAATTTAGAAATTTTTTTTAATCATCTTATTTTACTTTGGTAGAATTAAAAAAAATAAAACAAAAATAAAAGTGTGATTTTAATTGTTTATTTGTTTTTATTGAATCTTGTGTTAATGGTTTTAAAATAAAAAAAATAAAAATAATTAGTAGAATGTTTTAGTTTTATTTTATATTTTAAGTTAGTTTTATTTTATTTTGTTAGATTAGATTGTGAATTTATTTATTTGGATTGAAATGTGTTTGTTTGGTTAGTGTTTATTTTATTTTTTTAGTTTTAGATTCTTAATTGAGATTTGAGTTATTGTGGTTCCGATGAATAAAAAATTTTAATTTAAATAAATATTTAAATAATTTGATTTACTAAGAAAAAGTTCTTTTTTTTTCCGTTGTTGTAATGATCTTTTTTAAAGAAAATTAATAAATTAAATTAAAAAGAAAAATAAAAAAGTGAAAATAATAATTAAGGATCTTTTTTAGTTTAATTATTTTACGTGTCTTGTGTACTTGTGTTTATAAGTTAATTTCTCTTTTCATTATTATTATTATTATTATTATTTTTTATGTTTATGTGCCTTGCTTGAATAAATTTTGTAATTGCGTTTATTTTGCCTCTTTAGTTTAATTATTCTGTGTTTGTGTGTGTGTGTGTTTTTTTTTAATTAAATTATTTCACGTTTATATGTTTTGATTAAATTAATTGTGCTTGTTTCGCCTGTTTTAGTATATTATTTTATATGCTTGTATGTTATGTTCAAATTAATTGTGAGTTTATGTTTATGATTTAATTTTGTTGATTTTTTTTTATTAAAATTAGAATTCGTCAAAAATATTTTCCTTCCATTTAATAATCAAAAATCCTTTTCCAAAAATTTAAAATCAATCAATATATGTTTTCATTCTCTTTCAAAAAATTAAAATTGATTGACATATTTCTGTTTTAAAATTCTCATTTTATTTTAAAATCCACGCAATAACTTGTGATATTGATGTATGGCTCGCCATCCTCAAGTTTCATAAGAATGTAAGGGTTTATTGTATAGTTTATACTATCCTAAATCCTGTGCAAAAGTGGGTTTTAATTTCTTGAAAATTAGTTTCTTTACTAAGATCAATTCAACACACAATTATTTTCTACAGAACGACGTGACTTTGAGTTCCTCATTGCACCAGAGGATACGTCGGCGTAGCCAACAACTATCAAGCCAAAATCCTTTTTAATAAAATTTGTTCTTTATTTTCTGTTTTAATTTTAACTTTATTTCTTTGAAAATATGTAATTATCACAAGTTTTGGGGAAATTAAATATTATAAAATTATAATCAATTTGCATAATAAGCTCTAGGGTAACCGTATTTATACGGATGCATTAGGGGTGCAGTGGGATTAAGTTTCCACCCTTCCTTAATCATAATCAGACTCCCGGACTCAAATCTCTTTTCAAAAGACCAGTTTACAAATCAAAAGGTTTTCCAGTTTTAACCAGAATTAAAATTGGTGGCGACTCCCCTGTTTTTATTTTAAAATTCGATCATCGTCCCCCGTCGCGGCGCCCTTCGGGAACGTTGTGACACTATAATATATATATATATATATATATATATATATATATATATATATATATATATATATATATATATATATCGTGTGTGTGTGTATGTTTTTTTTTTGTTTTGATATTCCATATTTATGTTTTGATTCATTATACTATATTGTGTCTATTAAAAAAAAAGATTATAGTTGTGTTCATTATGATTCATGTGTTAATTGATCATTAGAACTCCTGAATAAAGATACAAAGAATTTAAGATGAAAATCCCAAAAGGACAGAATTTTACCACGACCTACAAATTAAGCATATGTTTGTTTGTTAATTAATTTACATAGAGAAAACTATTATGAACTTTTATATGTATAAATCAAGTCTATTTTCTATAAGCGCATTAACATGTAGGATATTTATCAGATTTGCACAAAGACATATATCAAACATGTTTTCTTATTTACATGTGTAGATATGGTCATATTCACAAAGATTTATAGCCATTACTCCCACATATTATGCAATGATATTGAAATACATGAAACAAGTTGTGAATGTTCTAGCTAAATGGCAATGAATCAACATGTTTAAATGTTATTTATAAGGACAAAACACTCACAACTAAATATGAGGATAATGTGATCCAACAAATTTATTCAAGTCATCAAGTTACCATCCACTCCTTTGAGAAACTAATATATAAAATCATAGTGCACTAATTTTGAGATTTTAGGTGACACTTTTAGTTTGGGGGAGAAACAGTGTATTTTTATTTCCTTCATTAAGATTTTTATCCATTTGGATTGTTCCTTCATAAGGTTTTTAACGAATAAGTTCCTATCATGGGTATACCCTACTCTTTTTTATTTTCTTTACTAAAATTATTTCCCAATCAATTTTTTCTTAGTAAAGTTTTCCCAATCAACCATAAGGCCTAACATAGGTAATAGCTAGCTGAGTTCCTTAAGTATCTAGTCAGGGGTTCGATTCCTGAAAGTATATGTAAACAGGGTTTCGTGGCCAAAAGTTTACCTTCTTAGGGGAAATATTCTAAAACATTATTTGATTATGGATGTCATTTTCAATGAGCATTTAATTTGATTAGGTATAATAATAATTATGATTTCATGAGGAATAAGAAAAATAGGTATTTTTATTGATTATTAGACCTGGAAAATCTCCAAGGATCCAAAATGCATTTGTACAAGAAAAACCCTAAAGAGAAGAAGAAATTCCCAATCTCAGAACTAGCTACAAATGAATGGAATTCACGCTACCTGCCTTCACTCCTCTCCCATTTATACTCTTTTATCCCCTTCCTAACTAATATTCCATCTCATTTATTCACTTAATCATCTTGCTGCACTTCCATTTCTGGCCTAATAATAGGCCTAATTTTGTTCTTCCTGGAGTAAACTTGCCCAAACCGGGAAGTATTCCTAACACTGCCCCTTGTAAATGCACCTTGTCCTCAAGGTGTGCATAGGAAAACTAATCTACCAAGGTGCTAAGGACCTCCTAGGAGTTGTCATGTGAAGGAAAAACTAAAACCTCCTTAGCACCCATATCATTCACTCGGACCTACAACACATCCTCAGGTTCAACATGCAACACACCATCTTCTGTCAAGCTTGTTAGAAGCTCAAAGGGTTGAATTGGAGAGGGGAGAGCTTTCTTGAGCCTGCTCACCTGAAAAATCGAGTGAAGGATGCAAAATGGTGGGTGTAACATCCCCTGCTACTTTATGAATTAACTACTATCCTCACAAACCAACATGGGTCTTTTCAGCGTGCTTTGTCCTCAGTCACACACTTCCTAGGAAAACTTCCCAAGAGGTCAACCATCCCAAAATTACTCCAAGTCAAGTACGCTTAACTATGGAGTTCTTTAGTGATGAGCTACCGAAAAGAAGAACTCCACAGTTAAGCGTGCTTAACTTGGAGCAATTTTGGGATAGGTAACCTCCTGGAAGTTTTCCTAAGAAGTGTGTGAGTGAGGACAAAGCATGCTAAAAAAAAATCGGCATTGGTTTGTGGAGACAATAGTTAATCCATAAAGTAGCAGGGAATGAACATAATGTCCCAATTTTTCCTACTTTGCAAAAATTACCAAAATGCCCCTAGGCTATTTTTGCATGAGATTTGAGGCCGAATAAACCCTAATAGGGAATTCTAACATTAAAGAAACATTATACAAGACTTGGATATCATCTTGTGCGAAAATCACAAATCCCGACTTTTCCATGTACAAAGGACCAAAATGTCCTTGAGGTTATTTTTGCCCGAAAATCAAAGATAGCCAATTCCGGTTATCCTCATGGGGTTAGATTTATATTTGAAGGGGGTTATTTGTATTATGTTGATGTTATGGTAAAAATCTCAACTCCCAGTTTTTACCATACGTAAAATTATCAAATTACCCTAATGGTAACTTAATACGAGATTCAGTAATTCTTGAACCTGGTTATCACCCGGGAAGTTCAAAATGTTTGTTACAAGTATAATGTGATGTTCAGGTAATTCCAGGGAGTTTTTATGTGAAATTACCTTTTTTTCCCTAGTTAGTGTTAAATGAGTTTACTTAAGTAATCAAGGCAATATTAGGCTCTAATTCAATTCAAATTGATTTCATTCTTTGGCCTTGAGTTAAAAATAATTACTTGAGGTAATTAGAGCCTAAGAATTGTATGAAGATTTAATTTCCTTTCTTCATTACAAGAACTCATAAAATCAATGATGTTAAGATTAAGGTAAATCTAAGTGCATTTTCTTTCTTTGTGTTGACATTAGAACTCATGTTACTAATTGATTTTCAACTCAATTGAGATTAACTCCATTAGTAGTATAAGATTACTCTTTTACCTTATCTTGGTAAATCCTAAACACTTGGTTTTTTCACCATTTACACAAAATTACCAATTCCAAACCTACCACCTAATTAATTATACTATCATTTGTGTCCTACCACTTAGAAATCAAATAAAATTGTTCCCATTATTCCCTAAGACAGTCGTGGCCTCCATACCTCCACGATGCTCATATTTTATTTTTCTTTCAAGGAATAATGCACACAAACACATCATAACCTTACCATTTGTTCTTTTGAGTTGTCTTGTACATGATAGATAAAAAATTTTGCTCCCCATTACAACCTTGAAAGCCACAGATTCCAGCCCCCCAAACTCCTATATATATGTGTTTTTCCAAGCCTAATGCATACATAAACCTTCATTCTTTACCATTTACATTTTTAGTGTAGTCTTGTTGACTAAATTGGCCAAAAATCCTCTCTTATCTTTCTAAACTCAAAGCTTTCTTTTTCTTCCTCCTGCACCTCGAAGAGACTCAATTCTTAACATTCATTCTCAAGTTCAAACAAACACATACCCACCATAGATTAACTCCTAAACACCTAAGCTTTCCATTTCCAAACACAAGAACACAAAAAAAATCCTCTATCCATTTTAACTTCTCTTGGCCGAACCTATATCATCATTAGAATACGATTTTTATTCTTGTTGCTTCATAGAAGATCAAGCTTTCTCTTTAATAAACAAGAAACTACTTAGTAGGGATTTTATTTCATGTTTTTTCTTATGCTTTCTCTTTATTTTTTAGTTTTCATGGCTTAATAATGACCATGGCTTGATGATGAGGAATTATGGTGGTGGTTGTGAATCCATCATATAAATGACCTATAAAACTTAAGGTTTAATTCTTTATGCCAAAAGATTAATGAAATAATTGTTGTTTTTCTTTGATTTGGTTCTTTTGAGCTTGATGATGAGTTCAATGAAATTAGGTTCTTGAAACCACGGTGATAAAGAACTCTAAAGCCCACTTCCTCTTGTTAAGATTATTCGGAGTTAAAGAGTTTCATACTCTAAAAGTTTTGAGTTTTAAGCTTAACAAGATATATAAATGAACTTGCATCTATGTTTATGTTTCAAGTTCTTGGATATCATGTTTATATTCCAAGCTTTGCATTATTATGTTTGTATTTCAAGTTATCATCTTAATTCTTAAAGATAATAATATGGACTTGTATATTCATATTTATGTTTCAAGTTATCACCTAAATCTTAAAGACTTAAGAATGAAATTTGCATCTTCATATTTATATTTCAAGCCTTGCACATCATCTTTATATTTCAAATTATCACCTAAACTTTGAAAACTTAAAATTGAAACTTGTATCTTAATATTTATATTTCAACCCTTGCACATCATCTTTATATTTCAAGTTATCATCTAAGCTTTGAAGACTTAAAAATTCAACTTGCATCTTCATATTTATATTTCAAGCTTTATACTTCATATTTATATTTCAAGCCTTATATATCATATTTATATTTCCAAGTTATCACCTTATAATGACAAAGATTAAAATGATTGTATGGCATGTCTATGATTCTAGTCATCACCTAAATCTCAAAAGCTCGAAACTTGCTTCTTTTATTTTAAATAGAAATTTTGATTATGGACACATTTCAAACATATGATTTTTGGCCTCATAAGGATCTTGAGTTTGAAGTTGGTTTGATTTCATTTTGTGGCTTGGATCTTGTTTTTTAGATGAACAAAGAATTTTTGAAAGACTTCGAAATTGAAAAGGATTAAGAAACATGATTTTAGAAGCTAAAGTTTTAGTTTCTAACTTGATCTATTAGAACTGGAATGGCTACCGATTTATGATATTTAGATGAGTATAAGTCACTAATAATTGTTATCAAAATTGTTTTTAACATTTTGGAAAAACTAGCAATTAGAAAGGATCAAAGTTTGTGATTTTATAAAGTCTTAGAGAGATTAATTTTCTGAAACTTATGCTTACTATTTTTGGCCCTATTCATCACTATTCATGCTGTTCACACACCTGAGGATTACTAATGTTGGTTGTAAAAATTATTTTTGGTATCTAGATGCATAAATGTGTATTTACGCGTGATAGTTCGGACTATTTTGCAAAATGTGAAAAGTTGTGTTTTGAACTATCAACTTTGTGGTTTTAGATAAATGTTTTTAATTAGAGTTAGTAATGATGTTGAATGTATCCATGAGTTCAAAATACCATTTAAGATGTTTAGAAAAAGTTTTAGAAGTTTCGGTTGTTGTTAAGTGTTAAAAACGAGCGATTTTGTACTTTGACCCCCAAAGTATAGGATAATTTGACATGTGGTCCAAAATGGCTTTTATGATGAATTTAAATGAATTCTAAGTGTTATTGGTCTTTAAAATGTATAGATTAGTTTTTGTAATGATCATTAGTTTGAGAATATGAGGTAAAAAGGAAAATTGCGTTTTGACACGTAATCTTTGAAAAATTGCAGCTTTGACCCTCTTTTGAGTTTAAGCGTAAATAATGTGAATGATATCTTATGGAAGCTATACTCATGTGTTTGGTTAAAATTTATATGATTTGTGATGATCACTAGTATATTGCACTAATCCTATTGAGAATAACATATGCATTAACTAAGTCCGGTCCTTGATTCCGGCATATTGGATAGGAGCATATTTACTTTCATGAGATATTGATGATAACATGCTTATGTATATTTATATGCAAAGAATATGTTACATACTTATGTGATCAAATTATATGATGAATTATGTCAAGTTATATTTATGATTGATTAATTGAGATGCCTGATTCATGAAGTTTATGAGTATAAAATGTTAAGTGATAAGTTATGAGCATATGTGTCATGTTTGCATTTCTAGATAATATGCCAAGGTTAAGGTAACATAAAATATATGGAAGTGATCCTCTAGGCTCCCTGAATTAAAGGTTATGAAAAGTGATCCCATAAGGTAATCCTTTACACTCCCCAAATTAAAGGTTATGGAAAGAGATCCTATGCTATGAGCATCAAGTGTTAAATGATAAGTTATAATTATATGTTTCATGTATGCATCTCTAAATAATATGTTAAAGTTAAAAGTGACATAAGACATACGGAAATGACCCTCTAGACTCCCCGAATTAAAGGTTATGAGAGGTGATCCAATAAGAAAGTTGCATAGGTGATCCAATAAGAAAGTTGCATACTCATGGATAGAAAGTCAACTTAAGACAAGGAAGTGATGCCTTTTCCCCTCTATTACCCCATATTAAATCTAGCAAAGACTAGTTAGATTGAGCTCATCCTAGGAAATCGGTGTGGTGGAGTTTTGGTATTGCATTTAAAATCACCAGGGAAGGTGAGATGGTTAGTTTAAGGAGTGCACGTAAAAGGGTGGATATTAAGAAAGGAACTTGAGAGTTCCACTATGAGAAAGTAAATTATCATGGGTTCTCTTGCTTTTCTATGCATGCTAAATGTTATACGACTGATCAGGTTTGTTATATCGTGCATTCATTTATTCCTCACTCAATCACATAATCTGAATGCTAAGTCACCTAAGAGAGTAAAGTAAAGATGTATATTTGGTGTGCTTACTCATGTGTTAAGGCTAGGTGACTTTAGTTCTTCAGTTTAACTTATGTTTATATAACTAGCCTTATCTTGTATGTTACAAATTCATGTTGCGATATGTTTATGTTATTTGCATGTGTTACTTATGCACTGGAGGCATTGCCATGCATTCATGAGATATCTGTTGTCTTCATAACATCAAGATTCATGCTAAAAGATACGGGCCTCGGCTAATGGTATTTGGAACTTAATAAATGAACCTATATATATATATGTGTGTGTGTGTGTGTGTGTGTGTGTGTGTGTGCTCACATTTTCATAATGAAACCCGAGATTCATAGAGACGATAACGATGACACTTGCATTAGAATCGAGAAGCCTTATTGAAAATCTTGTAAAATTTTCTCATCCCTTTTTCTTTCTTCCGTGTCGTCTCCAAACAAGAATGATGGCGTAGCTCGTGAATTTCTTTGAGACGCAGATGAGGGAGTTGCGGTACAAAAGGCATCAAGAAGATCACAGTAGGAGTACGGAAATAGTTTTTCCTTTGGATATTGGCTTTAGGGTAATCACACCTCTTTCATCGACTGGTACTTTAGTTTCTTGATGGATGTGTATTGATACCCTCTATGTTTAGAGGACGTTGCTAATATGATATAATTCTAATGTGTTAATATTGTTTGTGTCATGTTATGCCATGATTTATATACATATTGTGATGTGGTTTATATGATCGCTTTTATTAGATGTGTACTGACCGCTATCCATGCGTATGCGTGACTTGCATTTTAGAGTTTTAAATCCAAAAAAAAAAAAGTTTACCCATATTTTCACTAGAGCATTTCAAGAGTTTAAGTTAAAGACTGTAACAAAAAAGTAATAACTAATAAGTAACTTAAATGCATCCTAGGCATGTTGAGTTAAATATTAGGGTGTTATAGTGGGAGTGCCACCTTATATGTTACCGGTCTAATCCTCTCAAGCACCTGATATGGACTGTAGAACTGGGGACTTAGCTTCTTATGGGTCGTTTTACCTAGGACTTTATTCAATAAGGCTGGAATTTCAAATAAACCCAATCTCCCTCGACATAGCAGACCTCTTTCCGATGTTTATCGGCAAAGTGCTTTGTTCTCTGCTGAGCAAGGTGCAGCTTAGATTTTAACTTAGCCAAGATCTCATCCCTAGTCGCCATCAAGGACTGCACTTCAGGTACTTTAGAAGGGTAAGTATCACCCTTGAAGAGTACTAGAGGGGGTCTGCCATAGAGTGCCTGAAAAGGGGTTGTTTTCGTAGAAGCATTCAAGGGAGTATTGAACCAAAATTCAGCCTATTTAAGCTAATCTACCCATAGCCTGGCTTGTAACTTGCAAAGCAACGTAAGTATGTTTCCAAACAACAGTTAGCCACCTCCGTTTGACCATTGGTTTGACGATGGTAGGATGTACTATATTTAAGCTTGGTTCCTGCAACTCGAAACAATTCAGACCAAAAGTAACTGAGAAAAACAAGGTCCTGGTCCGAAATAATGGCAATAGGGAAACTAATCCGTATTTTCCTTATTTATAGTCAACTAATCTCGTAATTAACTCACTTCTCTAACTAACTACTAACTATCGGATCCTGATTCTACTTCCCCTAGAGATTCACCTTGTCCTCAAGGTGGGGTTACAAAAAAATTTAGACTAAAAATCCTCCCGAGTCCCATTACTTAAAAAATAAATGGCTAAAACTTTCCTTTACACTTATCCTTAAAACAGAAAAAATAAAGAAATAATTCTTTTTAACAAGAGCCCAAAATAATTGCCTCTTTAATGGTGAATTTAGCCCATTGCTCCAAACCCAAAGTGGCACCAAGTCCAGTATTACTTTTACTGCTGAATCAATTTGGGATGGACCTATTAATTTTGGAGGAAAGCCCTATTTTAGACCTACACCTACTGTTACAATCATTTGAGCTTGGCCCATAATGTGCTTAGAGTATGCTCTATGATCAAATTCCAACTTCTTTCTTTGTTGGATGTAGGCTTGGCCTTGGCCCAATAGGACAACTCCAGTACCCATTTGGTTTGCCCTAATCTACTTCTCCACCACCTTCATCATTGTTGTTATGCCTGCCCGCTTCTCCCATGTGTTTCCATTCACCACCGCACTCACCGCTAAAGAAATCTCGCCAGCCGTCACACAAGGCCCCGTTGTGGTGGTTGTACTACCCGACCCTCCAGTGCTATGAAGGGAAGATACTGTCGCCACAGCAAACACCATGCCAGTTAGCACCCTCACCACCGTACAAATCATCGGTGACGTCGTCACATAAACCCCACCGGTCGCCATGTGTAGACTCTCTATGATGCTTGTTTGACTCGACCTTTCACTTCTCTCTTATGCTTCGCGACAACGTCATCCTCCATCGACGTCATCTCCACAAGTGGCTTCTTTATCATGAGCGTGAACATTTCTGTCAGCATCTTCTATTTCTTTGTCCTTATTCACCTTGTCACGAGGCGATTCCTCTGCCACCTTCTTTTCACCTTTTTCTATCTGCTTTAGATTTTGTTCTTGATCTTGGACAGAAGTGTAATGAGCAAGTTGCTTTCTCACCTATTCTAGAAGATTCTTTATCTCCTTGGCACTTTCTGCCATTCGATGCTCTTCATGAGCCATTTCTGCCCTATGATGCGCCATCTCCAATTGATTCTCATTTTTCCGTAACCACCCTCCAAAGATGGTCATCTAATCTTTCCTTCCACTGACAGTCCCCTACTCCTTTGCCAGAACTTGGCTGTCCTTCCATGCGCCACTATTCGAGGTGGAAGTCACCACACTGAGAACCCTCCCGCTGTAAAGCCTCGCGATTTTGATCACTGCTGTCTTGTTTGCGCCAAGAAACAAAGCGCAGATATCCCCCCGACCGTGATCGTGATCCCTTTTCTGGTTAAGACGATCGTTCAACTTCTTTAGCTCCTCTGTGATGGATGCAATTGATGTCACCATTTGCCAGTTGTCCTCTCTTAACTGCTTCTGGATCGCTGTTAGTGCCACTAATGATTCCATCTTTGCAGCCTCAATGGAAGCTTTTCTCAGGATGAGACAAACCTGGCTCTGATACTAGTGTTAGACATTAATACTAAATGACACTCTTTATTGCTAAGAACCCTTGGCAATACCCAAGAGTCCATAGGGAATGATACAAGTATAAACCCCTAGGAGAGTATAGAGTCTCCAATCTCTCTAAAACTCAATAACAAATTATTAAAAGACCCTCTTCCTTATTAACATAATCCCCTAATTAACTAACTAACCGATCCTAACAGATCTTATATCTCTTACATTTAATTATAAATAATCCTTTGGGTGTTCTATGTAAATAACCTTTTAAAACTAACAATAATATTATTCTTTTCTATATTATGTCCATTTTTTTGTTTTGAAAATGGAATAAAAGTAGAAATAAAACACGCCACAAAGTTTTCAATGCATTGAAAAGCATTTTCTTCTAGGTATTTTAATGATTTTTTCTTCGGTTGTTGCGATTAAAAAATTTATAAGTGAACAGATTCTTTTTTATTAAAGAGCAAAATTTTTAATTCTCCAATACCTCAACACATTCATGTATTGAAAAGTTTAAAAAATTATTATTTTAATTTTTTAATAGATTTTGTTAATTAATACCCTAAAGGTAGCAAGTATTGAAATTTAATGGTAAATCTCAAGTATTAAAAATATAAAAGTTTATTTTTTAAAAACTAAAATTTGATCTTTTATTTTCTTAATTATTGTCTTTAGGGCATTGACTTGATAAATTTTTTTTTTTAATTAATGTCTTGAGACATCGATTAGAACCACCTTCCACTACTTGATCACTGTTCATGGAACACTTCCTAAAATCCTCACATGAATTACACGTATGAGCACAGAATATTTCTGTTACTATTTTCTTTCATCATCAATGCGACACTTAAGATGCTTTGTTTGCAGAGTCAGATGTCTAACATTGGTGTCCAATTTCTTTAATTTGATGCAGTAACATTAATATTAAGGGTTTATCTAGGTGGTTAAGGAGTTAAAAATAGAAATACTAATATTAAAAAGATAAAAATTTACAATTTTAAAGCAATGATTTCATACTAAAATTTCAAAATTTGTCTCTTTTAATACTCTTAATCAGTGTCTTAAGAGTACTACTTAACAAAATCCTAATATTAAAACTCAACTAAATATTAATAATTTGATTAATTTTGATTTATTTCAAAAAAAATTTATATTATTATCTAATTATATGTCTTCTGTTTATAAAATTTTTAAATTAGTAAATAGTCAAATAAAATGCTTTAGTTGATATAATAATATATTAATTAGATATTTCTGTACAAGTTTTTTATACTCATAGTGTATAAAAATTAATGAAAAATTACATTGATCTCTCTTGAGGTTCAGTGTATTACATTCAAAATTTCTCTATTTGTAAAATTATCATTGACCTCTAACGAGATTCTCTAAAATTACATTGATTTCTCTTACAAATACTAATTTGTTAATTTAAATGACAAAAAAGATAATATGTGATATATATGTAATATGATTAATGATAAAATTATTATATTGAAAATATTTAACATGTTGATTAAATAAAATACTATTTTCATCACACGAAGATGAAACTCATAATTATCTTATAATCAACACGAGGTATTTTAGTTTATATATATATATAATATTATTAAAATATTATAATTTTGTCACTAATAATTATATACTATTATTTTTTTGTCACTGAAATTAGTGAATTAACATATATAGAGGAGGTCGGTGTACTCTGATCTACGTAAAAGTTAAATTTAGTACAAATATACTATGTGTGTGTGGTTCTACATTTGTAAAGTCAATTATAGGTAGAATTAATTTTGTTAAAACTAATTTAGTTAGAATTGACAAATAAAATAATTTATATTTAAAAGTTTATTTTAAAGTAACTCTAATATAAAGTAATAAATTTTCACTTATTTGGAAATCAATTTTAAGGGCAGGAATTGATTTTTATCTAAAATCAAACAATATAAAAAGGTTATGGTATATTTGTGAGTTTGAATTTTAGAAAAAAATAGAGGAGAATAACTAGGTATGTGTAATCTAGATTTTGGTAGAAATTCTTTTAAAATAATTGATCTTGAAAGAATTAATTTCAAAATAATTGATTTTGAAAAAATTGATTTATATTTGAGAACTATTGTAGAAAAATGAGTTTAAAAAAATTGATATGAGATGAAAAAATAAAAACTTAAAATTTTAGCTTTCACTATAATAATTTTTTTAAAAGTAAAACACCTGTCCTAAAAGTAAAAATCCAATCCAAACCATTTCAATTTTTCCAACCTGCTTTTTTCCAACTCAAATTGTACAAAACATTGAGCATCCAAAAAGGCCGTAAATGACTTACAAACCCTTTTCGCCCATTCCTTTCCTTTCAAAACCCAGACTCCCGCATAACTATAGGCTCTCGGCTGCATTGTTCAACGAGCGATATAAATAGCCGAAACTGTTGTATGCACTTGAAAAAGGTTTTAACGGCTCTTGATTAAACGCAGTAAGGTCTCTTCCTCGTTAAAGTATGAACCATATTTGTACAGTTGCATCCGCCAAATAAATTTCAAGTTGAAACCAATGATAAAGGTGTACAAGATTCAGAAGGAAGCAGAAGTGAATAACAGTAACAGCCATCAATGTCACCCGTGACCACAACCATAGAAGAAACCTTTTGATAAAAACAAAACAAAAGGCTCATAATCTGAACGCCACGCTGGCTGGCAAATATGAAATATAATGTTGTTGGTAGTTAGACACTAATATGAAACCTTGAGAAAACGACTAAAACAGAAGAAACAAGAAATAAATAAGCCTTGAGAAAGGGACAAATTGCATCCAACAGCTTGATCGAGTCAAAGTTGCAAAAGGCTTCTAAAGCCGTGTCCGTGCCCATGACGTAGCAAATTGAGACAGCAACAACAACCACAGCAACATTTACAGAAAATACTATTCCAACGGCTAAAATGGATAACTACTCTATTATCATTAAATATAATGATAGTCCTAATTTTTTTCATTTATTAATCGCAACTAAAGGTGGTCCCAATTAGACACTTGGTCGATAGAATAACAATGCTCCAACATTTATCATAGCTTCAGAAATGGATTCCCGCGGTTACTATACGTGTCAAAGGGAGAAGAAAGCGGTGGCTCCCGCGTAATTTACTACCTGGAGCGAAGGAACCTTCCAAGCCATATTTCTCCGCTCCATGCATTCCACCACCTTCCCCGATCGCAACCTCTTCTCTCTCTCTATCTTCTTAAAAGCCTTCCACACTAACGAACAATAACACACTTCCATAAAATTAACAACCAAACAAACAGAAAATAATAAATTAAAAAAAGTTCCCCAATAAAGAACAGTACTCACACCAAATTTCCTTAATTTTCATATTTTTAGGCTAAACTATATAACATATAGTACCCAAGAAGTTTTCGCTCTCTCTGACTTTATACGAAATTTCTCTCTTGTATCGCGCGACTTCGCTACGAATCATATCATTTCCTTAAATTGATTGGGATTCCCCTCTCTATCTACATAATAATAACAATAATAACTCTTGTTATTGTATTATTATATTTTATTATTATTATTATTATATAAATATAAATAAAACTGCATCGCAGTCTTTTACAACGAAAGAATAAAAATTGTTTTTATTTGGCACCGTCTTGAGAGTGAAGCTGCGCGGGGATACAGAGTGCAAAATTCGGTTAACTCTTTCGCCGATGGCGATCTCCGATGTGCCTGAGAGTTCGGTCGCCGGAGGGGATGGTGGTGGCGGCGGCGTTCTAACCGCTTCGGATCTCAACCGCTCTTCGCTGAGGCGGAGACACGGCGGCGGCGGCGGGGTCCTGTTCGACGCCGATGGCTCCGCCGAAGCTGCGGTCAGAGATTCGTCGGGCTCCGACGACTCGCTTAGCGGCAAGGGCGGCGCCGCGGGCGAGGAGGAGGAGGACAAGGAGCGAAAGCTGGATCATGCAGCCAGCAATGCCGCCGGCGACTTTACCTACCGTGCTTCGGTTCCGGTTCACCGGAAAGTCAAGGAGAGCCCGCTCAGCTCCGACAATATTTTCAGACAGGTTCTTTTTTCGTTTTTTCTGCGGCGGTTGATTTTTTTTGTTTTTGCACCGATTTGGTTGATTTGAATTGTCCATGTGAAGTTCTGTGGTTCGTGATCCATTGAATTGACGCAAAGAAGAAAAAAGAAATAAATTGGACTGTGTTTGTTTGGTTATGCATTGCATTTTTTTTTTGTTTTGGTACATGCATTCCATTGAGTAAATAATACCCTTTTTTTGAAAACAAAAAAACAAAAAATTTTATAATTTGTGAAAGTTTTTTTTTTTGATGAGTACTGTGTAGATTTTAGTGTTTTATTATTTCCTAGGTGTGTCACTATTGCTTACATCGTACTTTTTTATAATTGTTAACATGGTCGATTAGTGTGTTGAATTAAATAAGTGGGTGAATCAATTGTTTCAAACCTTGTAGGGATATGCTTAGTTGTTTGTTTTTTCTTTTGGCGTCATGTGTAACTGTTTCTTTCTTTTTATTTTATACATACTAATAATAACTAATTTATGAATTTCAGAGCCATGCGGGGCTGCTCAATCTCTGTGTGGTTGTGCTTGTTGCGGTGAACAGCAGGCTTATCATTGAGAATATAATGAAGGTTTGCCTCATCTGGAGGCATAGCTTTTAGCTCTATGGTCTTCATTTTGACAGTAATTTTTTTAATCTTTCTGAATTTTTTATTCTTGTGTCGTATTTTTGCAGTATGGTTGGTTGATTAAGTATGGTTTTTGGTTTAGTTCGAAATCGTTGAGAGATTGGCCCCTCTTCATGTGTTGGTAATTTTTGGAGAATCACCTTAAAAGTAGACTGTATGTTGTGTACCTTTTTGTGAGTATTTGTTCTTACATTCTTTAACAATGTTAATGCTTCTTTTGCAGTATTAGTCTTAATATATTTCCACTTGCTGCCTTTATGGTGGAAAAGTTTGCACAGCAAAAACGTATTACTGAGCCGGTAAGTGATCTTCCTAGGTAAGGTATTATTATATATCATGTGGAACAAAATGTTCTGTAAACCACATGAATTCCTTGATTGTTGTACAAGAGTAGTTTCAGAATATGGTTATTTGTGCTGTGATATTTTCAGTTACCTAACTTCTCCACATTTACATAAATGGGAATGTTTGACTTGATTATTACAGGTCATTTGTCTACTTCATACAATCATCACAACTGTTGCAATGTTGTATCCAGTTTTAGTTATTCTCAGGTCAGAGTAGAGTCCATTGATCATGGAACTTAAATATACTCTTTTTTTGACATTTGTCATTACAACTTATATTTTCATTTTGGAAGGATTTGCCAACATAATGAGGTTAAGTTTATAAAGGTGTTATGAGATTGTGATACTATGAGCTTATTTGGTTAACTTGGATTTGGCTTTCCAAGATACTCATGTGGCTTCCCGAGGCACTTTTTGTGAGAGGAGAAAATTATCTGCTGTGGCTAAAATCGATTCTACCTTTTATTCAAACAAAGCTTAAAACATTACTTTTTTGCATTATATGATAAGTGATTTAGGTTCCTTTGGTGAACCTCGTTGTAATGTTTGGTTCATATAATGTTGAAACTTAGCTACATTTTGGATCATTATAGTTAGAAACACAAACGAATATGTCAAGGGAAAATTGTAAACTACTTTATTGTTTCCTTATATTGGTTCATGCAAAATTAGGCGCAGCCTAGCCTCTTGAAACTACATTGGGCACTGTCTTGTAACGAATGCATTTGACTGACTTCCATGCAACATTTACAAGCCCTTAACCAAATATAAGATCATGGTAGATTCTATGTTTTAATGAATAGAAAGGCTTACCACATTTGTGGATTAGTTTTAGATAGTGATTTGTTTTACAAGGGATATAATAAGGACATCTACTTGATGCTTGAAATAACTGTGCTGTCTTAGGTACTTCGACATTTCATAGGTGTTGATGTACCCAAAATATCTTATGGATATGTTGCTTTTCTGTGCAGATGTGATTCGGCTTTTGTATCAGGTGTCACATTGATGATGTTTGCTTGTATTGTGTGGTTAAAATTGGTATCGTATGCACATACAAACTATGATATAAGATCACTTAGTGTGTCAAATGAAAAGGTAATGTTTAACCTCCATCTTAATTTGTAGATTATGGCTGCAGAAAGAGTTGTTTCTGCTTTTTTGAGAATAATATATTAATCACATGGAAAAATACAGCTTTGTTTTATCTTTATTACAATAATATCCATCCTACTTCCCCCTCCATTTCTTCCTTCTTGAACGTACTGTAATTATTCAGATTACTGATAGATAAAAGATCTATTTTTGCCCCTTGTTCAATCATGTTCTCTATGTTACAGGAAGACATATTGCCCAATACTTTGAACATGGAGTACCCATATGATGTGAGCTTCAAGAGTTTGGCATACTTCATGGTTGCTCCTACGTTGTGCTACCAGGTTGCAGCAATGTTTAAGTGAATTATTTGTTTAATTACTTTTTCTTAGCAAATTTTTTTTCATTTGTCATTGTTACCTCATTTAGGTTTACCTCTTTTATTGCATGCATTTTTTTCTGATTAAAGCAAAACAAAAGGCACTGTTATATGGACTTATTTACAGCTATAGTTTGGTGTGGAATGAGTTTGAGGTTTTTAGTTAGTATGTCCAATCAGAATCTATCACACACACATACACAGGACACAGCTAGGAAGTCAACTCTTATATAACAAGACTAGAATATTTCCTGTAATTGCTTCATTGGTGGGATTTGTCCACTGACTATTTCACTGTTGTCTTTAATAGGTGCTATAACTTTTGGAGAATCTCTTCATTTCTGATCCTACTTTTCCTTTTCATCTCCAAATGTTGGCCATTCGACTTCATTCTTTTCAGAAGCAATAATCTTTTTTCCCTTTCCTTTGGCATGTCCTTAGCCTGGACAACCCAACGGTTTTTCAATCATCGCGAAATGTGTAATATCTGTAGCAGAACTTCTGAGATTCACTCTCTTACTTCCTCATTGTAGTGAGCTAGTTTCTACACCAAATGCTTTTAGTTACATCTTCCTTTGTGCACTATCTCACTATTTTTGAAGCAGTTGAACAGGACTCTCTGACCTGTTTATATTCTATCCTTCTGGTTGTTACTCTTTTTTATACACATAGGTGCTAAGCATCTCAAGGACATGGTATTTCTTCACTCAGTGGCTTGAAAATATTATGTAGCGGACATTGTGGGCTCTTAATGGGAATGCTGGATTGAGTTTAGCATATTCTGTTATTTGGTGTTTGTCCTTTTCCATTAAAATTGTAGTCTTTATTATATTCATCACTTAAACAACATGGGGAGGGTAGGATAAAAGTTGTATTATGTTAATCATGCTAGGATTAAGTTGCAGAAGTTTCCAGAGACTTCTTATTAGTGAATGCAGTTCACTTGTTTTTGCGTTTGCCAGGATAAGCATGCATTTGTGAACATTTGTTCTGAGAGAAAGTTCTGACATTGTTTTTGCTCACATATATTTGCACTTACATTTCCTTTGTAATCAAATGCTGACATAGCCAAGCTATCCTCGCACACCTTCCATTCGAAAGGGTTGGGTGTTTCGTCAAATTGTCAAGCTGTTAATATTTACAGGAGTTATGGGATTTATAATAGAACAAGTAAGCAGTAGATATTTGTAAAATTAGTGTTCATTTTCACCTCTATTTTGCCCATAATTTTTTATTCACTTATTCTGCAGCTATTTTGATTCTGACATTGTATTGTTCATATAATTTGGCAGTATATGAATCCTATTGTCCAAAATTCGCAACATCCTCTGAAGGGAAACCTTCTATATGCCATTGAGAGAGTTCTGAAGCTGTCTGTTCCAAATGTATATGTGTGGCTCTGCATGTTCTACTGCTTTTTTCACCTTTGGTGTGTATTTCCTCTGTTTTGGTTCAACATATATAGTTGTTTCTTTTTTCTTTCCTTGAAAAATGGCTGTGGCTTTGCTCCTTTGGCTATGTTCTAATAATGATGCCTTTATGTGTCTGTTTGTTATTGATTGATGTCCACCTTCTTATATACCTGAAGAGTATAACAGCCTTAATGGGATGATCTAGTTGATTTAATTATGTTTACATGTGGAGACTATTGTTGTTTGAATTATATACTCCTTAAGATGTAAAGGCAGTTTTATGGACATGCTTTAATGCACCTGCCCATGGTCACTTTAAGTGACTCTCTCTGACAGATATGCAAGGCAATTACAGAGCTTTATTGATGAGTTTGTGTACTTTTTCTGTGACATTTGACTTTAGAGGATATCTTATTCTTCTCTTTACTCATACTTCTATATTCCTGTGTCTCAAATGGAATTCTTTTCTGAAAACGGTTTAGATCTGTGTATGGATGCAGAAGTTCTTACCTATCATGTGCTGAACTGTCTTATCTTGGCTTTGTCTTTTCTCGAAAGTATAATTTGAGTTATATTTGAAGCAGCTTATTCTAAGAGCTACTGTTGCAATGTAGGTTAAATATACTTGCTGAGCTTGTTCGATTTGGCGATCGTGAGTTCTACAAGGATTGGTGGAATGCTAAAACTGTTGACGAGGTACCTCTTTGTCCTGGCACGTTCTTAGGGTGTTTAGTTACAATCCTTTCATGAAGAGAATTTGTGACATGTCTTTGTTCAATGCATTTCTGCTGCTGCTGTCAACAGTATTGGAGAATGTGGAATATGGTATGTATCCTTTCAGGCTTGCCTCTCAAATGATAAGCTGGTGTAGTTTTTGGATGAAAGGAACCAGAAAGAGAACTAGCGTTTTTTTTTACCCATCTGTTTCTTTTGGCTTACCTTTCCACTTGTTACTGAATATATAATTATGCCAGAACATAACAGCCATTTTTTGTTACTTTCGTGTGTTGCTCTAATAAATTACTACAATGTGTTTATTCTTTCATGTTGCAGCCTGTGCACAAATGGATGATTCGCCACATATATTTTCCATGTATTAGGCATGGTCTGCCGAAGGTAATTAAGTGCTCTCCTGCCTTGCTGAGTGGGCCCTCAAGAACTATACTTCTTTTAGGACTTTTTAGGTGCAAATGAAAAAACTGTCTTTACAATATTTTGTGTCTTTAGGGTATTAGTCTAGTATCATAATAAATAAAAAGGTTAATTTTGATATACTGTTGGTGTAAAAGAATTTTACACTTTCATCTAATTACGTACCTTTATTTATGAGTTATTTGTGAGACTTTTAAGAGTGGGTAGTTAAATTTAACACTTTTGCTTATGTGACAATATATGATTGAATGTTTACATGAAAGGTTTTAACACCAACAATGTATTAAAATTAAATTCATAAATAAATAATCGTGTAAACAATTATAAAAAATTTATATAATATCGATGTAAAAATAAGTGAATTGTTTATACATGCACTATTGCATGTTTTGATATGTTTGATTAACAATTAACATGTTTTGAAATATTTTTAACATCAATCAAGTTAATGTTTTATTTCTTGAACTGAACAAAAGAATGTACAAATTTCTGGAAAATATTTTCAGCTGAAATCTTTTTATTCTTGTTCCTTTATATTTATCTCTGCTGAATTTTATCATATCACAAAACTTGAAGACTTAGATATTGGTGGAAGCTTTTCAACCGATAGACATTATTCAAACTCTGCATTTTCCTTTTTGTCACTTCAGATATTGTTTTTTGCATGGTACAAACATGTATCTGCATATAGATTAACATGATTAAACAATAATGTTAGAGGAACTTCATTTAATTTTCTCATGTTGATAACCATGTTGTCCTTTAGTTTGGTCTTTCCTTTCAGCTATTTGTCATCAACTTAGTTGTTTCCCCTTGACTGATATGTGGATTGGAATTTCTTTTGTAAAAATATAGATATCTTGCGTTACTTAGTTGTAGATTTCTTTATGATTATGATTTTCACTATCTTATGCAGGGTGTTGCTGCTTTAATTGCTTTCCTGGTTTCTGCTGTGTTCCATGAGGTTTGTGGCTAATCTCTTGCTCTATCTCTAACCAGTTTCCCTCTTTTGATAGCATGCTATTATGACTTATCAAGGAAGCCTGCACTACATTTTTCTTTTTTCGTTTTTTTTCCCTGGCTTGAGAAGTCTAGGGGAGGGGACGCTCCCCCATTCCTAGTCATTATTTCTGAAGTATTATTTCTCCCTTTCCCTTTAGCGGGTGTGTGACTGTGGGGGAGGGGATTGGAAAAATAGATTCAAATTTGTGACTGACTTACAGAAATGACAGATAATTCCTGTCTTTGAGCTGTACAAACAAAACCATGAGGGTTTCATTAATGTAACCATGAGCTAGTTACCAAAACCTCAGGTACCTGGCAGTCTGTTGCTTGGCTTATGTAGATGATGCCAATACAGCTGCTGATATCTTAAAGATGGATTCTTATGTGGCACTTAATAGACTGTTGTATATTCTATTTTCGACTAGTGTTTTCACTATCACAGCCTTGGACATGAAAAAGCATCTATGACATCATGCTTTTGAGTTTTCAGTGAAGCTTTTCATTTGTCTCTTTAAGAAAAATACATATGAATATACAATTTATCAATTTCATTGCCAAAGACACCTAAATTTACCAATTCGGCTTATAATGCTCTTTCATCTGGGTGCAGCTTTGCATTGCTGTTCCTTGCCACATGTTCAAGTTGTGGGCTTTTATTGGAATTATGTTTCAGGTAAAGTCTTATCACCATATTCTACTTCCGTTTGTTCATCTGACTTGGCTATTGTCGAAGTCTAGTTTTGATATAAAATTTGCACAACTTTTCCAACCCCCTCTCCCATCCCCCAACAAAATAATTCATTTCCCTTAAACAGGAAAAGAAAAACCTGAAGTAGTTCCTGTTCTTCTATGGCAAAGTGAAAGAAAATGTTCTCTGGGAAAACTTGTGCTAGCTCAGCTATAGTTGATTATTATTATATCTTCTGTCTTTTTAGGTTGACTCACCCTTTTAATGATGAATCTCGTCCCCTTTTCGTAGGTTCCTTTGGTCTTGATCACTAATTACCTGCAAAATAAATACAGAAACTCAATGGTATGTATCCCAAGTGTTCCTATTTAAGCATTTTGAGTATTAATAATGTGTCATAGAACTTCATTTATTTGTTGTTTCTAATTGTTATTTCTCCAGGTTGGAAATATGATTTTTTGGTTCATATTTTGCATTTTTGGTCAACCTATGTGTGTACTACTATACTACCATGACTTGATGAATAGGAAGGGAGGAGTTGACTGAACTAACTAGGATTGCATCATTAGGCGTTCATGTGGATGAGCTTCTCCATTTTCGGAGTAAATATGGTGTAGATATTTATGGGGACTGTCTGCCTTCACAGTGGTCCGTTAGAGGTTAATTCATCTTGACCGATGTACTGTACTTCATTCGTGTGGCGCTTATATGAAAATGCAAGCAATTTTGAAAGAAATGCACTAACATCTCTCAAGTGCTAATTAACACTGTAACCGAGTTCTGATAATTTGTAGAGGGATAGCTATAAATGCCGAGAAGGTTTAGGTTCGTTATATTTCTTCATGCTCTGGAAGTTCTAATTATGAAGGGTGATGGCTATTATTGAGGATGAAACTTTGTTACTGCAGTAGCATGTTAATTTCATAAATGCAACGTACTTTGGAAAATTGGACAAGAATACCTTGCTTACGTAATTATTATGGCCAAAACGTTACTAATTGCAAGACACAGCATTTATTGTAGCTGATTCTTGAAACATGAAATGGGGTTCTACGAGATCCCCTACTCACTAGTCAGTGTCACCACCTCTCCCCAAGAGATTTGAATTCACTGCCCTTTTGGTTTTAAGATAAATATACATATTCAATCATCTAATTTGGCAAGGCAAGAATGCAAGTAGCATTTCATCATTATGTGTTTGTTCTCTTCAGATACATATCTCTTCAGCTACTAACGATTTAGCGATTTCAGTGTTAGGATAGATTATATTAAGGATGTCAATCCTATTGGTTTATCTAGTGTCTAGTGATAATCAAAGCAGCTTCCTTGCAATTCATACAGTAGCACTTAAAAGGTTGAATAATTATGTTCAACTTCTGTAATCCGACCAAGTTGAAGGATCAACTCAAATGATGACGTTAAATTTCGGGTGTCTGATCAAACGCCCTTCGCCCTTCGTGGTAGGAGCTGCTTAACCAAATTTTCTTTTTCCTCCTCCTAAACCAAAAATTTTGGTCATAGGTTGCAGAAACTACCTGTTTCATTCTCGATCCTGGGACAAAAGCCAAATATACTAAAATCAACATGCCAAGGTTGTTTTTTCATACTTCAGAAATTATATATTTAATATTATTCACAATGAGATTTGAACTTATAACCTAATACTTTCTAATCACGTCCTTTATCACTATACCAATCTAGTGACTTACATGGTGAGATTGTTTAAAGATATGCATGGATGTAAATGAGCCTCAAATCATTTATTATGCAGTTTATTTAAGAAAACATTCATCCCAATTATATTCTCGTGTCACCTTGGAATGAATGCATTTTTTGTCATGAACCATTTAGAAGAATAATAAGGGATATTAAGAATTGAATTCTAAATCACTTTGTCATAAACGTTTTGATACTGTCATTAATCATTTCTTTGAAGAAAACTTAAGTTATTAACTAGAAATAGACAAATGATTTTACACATGTTCATATCAAAATAAAGTGATACATGCGAGAGAATTCCACACAAGGAGATGATCAATCCAATTTAATGAATCTCACAGGTTGAAATGAAACATGATACATGCATATTATCAGATAGAGATTAAAAATATAAGAAAAAATGACCATGGACGTACAATGATTTAAGCTTAGTAGGAATTTCAAAGCGTAGAATCTAGAAACATTCCAAGAACCTAAAAGATTGCTAACGCCACACAAATCTCCACTCTCCAGGGACACAAGGTTGGAAACTCCAACTCTTATCCAAAATATTAGTACAATGGGTAGTTACACTTTTTGCAGATAATTGATAGTTTGAACTATGTGTGGTCCACATGACACTGTAAGCATATGGTAAATCAATAATATCTCACGGAAAAAAGGTTACAAAATTCAGGGCTTTCCGCCAGAATATAAGTGCCAAGACCTAAGCTTTATAGCAAGAACTATTACTGGTTTAGCCGAAATTCTTTAAGCTTCTCAGCTCATCATTATAACAGGAGATAACAGGAAACCCAGATTTCTGAGTTCAGATTTACATTTAAAAGATGAAAAGGAGAGAAATTAACGTCGGGCCCTTTCATCATCCTCAATCTGCAAAGCCTCAATGCCCTTGACTGCAGTTTCATAATTCTTAACATGCGAAGCGCCTCTCGTTGATGATACTACCCTCCTGGGATCTGAAGATCCAAGGTGTGAACTTCTTTGCCCACTTGAAACCCTGTGTACTGCTGAAGGGCTAGCCTCAGTAGTACGCAAACGATGATCTGACTCAGCAGCAACAAAAGCCTCATGACTACTTGAAACAGCAACTCGCCTTGATGATCCACTTGACGGACCGAGGATATTGGCGCTGGACAACTGCATGATCACAAATTGTGCAAATATTATGTTTGCAGGAACAAAACTAGGGTTGGCTGCATATTTGAGATCTCACATTACATTCATAATCAGTGAGAGTCAGAGAAGAAAAATTATTTGATTTTTGGAAAGGAACCCCAAGAAAACCATGCACTCCAAACAACTCACCATAGCATCCTTATTAACAGCAGGATCAGTGGTGACCAGGTTTTTCTGCCTTGAAGAACTTACAGAATTTAAAATGGGACCTGACATTCTTCGCCTTGAGGAATCCACTGAAATCAGACCAGAGGGAGGTCTTCCTTCCTCCCCTCCTGTGAGACCATGACAAAAAAACCAAAAAACAAAAACAAAAAATCAAATTGAAAACAAATGTCAATCGCAGGCAGCTAACTTGGATAAATAAGATAGGCTAGTTATTGCAAACCCTACATTAATGTGTCGTAGACAGCTAAATAATATATATTTTTGGGGAATGGATTAAATAAATCTATTATATATCCGTAGTTGTATATTTAAATTTAAATTAAGAACTTGTGAGAAAGAAAAAGTTTGATCACATCAACGATAGTAAGTGGGGTCTAGCATCAGTTAGACTTCATCACTTGAACATACTAAAGAACAAAACTACATATGAATTACACTGTCCATGCATAAACATTCAAAAAGAATATAAAAAAAAAATGAATGAATGAAACCAAGAAAGTGAATAAGTATGGCGTATATTATTCACACCCTTGAGCTGAGATCAGTGTGATTTCAGCCAAGGAAGAAGAGAAAACAGTACAGGAAATGAAAGAAAATGAGAAGGATCCCTGAGCACTAAGCAGCTCAGCCTCTCTGACAGTACCCCTCCTTGCTAGCTCAGCGTGTTAGTTAGGCTGGGGGGGGGCAAACATTTTTCACTCCCAGCTCATGATTATCTTTTCAACACTAAACCCCTATATTTTTCCCGTTTGTACACTTAAATCCTTTTAGGAAATTGGTCTCTAACAATGAGAGATCATACACCCTACAGAGAACTTCAGTGGAACTACCTGTCTGCCTATCGGCAGCACTGGTCACCAGTGGAGGCATTCCATAACTAGTTCCGGCACCAGGAACCTAAAACAAAAAAGCATACCAAAAATTCAATCCATGTTGATGACAAAGATCCCAATGGGGAAAAAAAATGAAGACAACAGAAACCACTGACAATGGCACGTGCTGGTGGAGTGGCTAACTGTGATTGCTGATACTTCAAGATGGTCCAGTCAAACACATAATCAAACTGGAATCCTGTCCAAATGGCAATGCAGTGAGAAAAGCAAATATACAGCACGGTCCTTCATAGATTGAAAAAGCAGATTATACGAGGTAGTATACACATGATAAACATGAGAAGTGAGACAAAAGGCATGCTTTCGATATGAGAATTCCAAACCTTCACGAATAAACAAGTCGCGAAATATTCTTTTGAGGTAAGCATAATCTGGCCTATCATCAAACCTTAATGAGCGGCAGTAATGGAAGTACGATACAAATTCAGTTGGATAACCTCGACACAAGGCCTGGAATAAGCAATAAATTTTCAGTGGAATTCATGAGTGACAATGCACAATATGCTTTGAAGGAGGCTAGTACAAATTAAACCTACCTCTATCGAGGTAGTAACTTTTTTTTCACTGATTTTCTCATACTTCTGTTTCTTGGTTCCTGCTCGAAGTCCTTGCCAAGGGAGACTACATACAAAATGCAGATTAAGTAAACGGTTTTCTACAGTACATAGTGGAAGACAACAAAGTGGGTTAGAGAGAAATAATCACCTTCCTCTAAGGAAGTACATCAAGACAAAACCAAGAGACTCTAAATCATCTCTTCGACTTTGCTCTATCCATCAACCATCACAAAAGTACCAAGCAACATCTATCTATTAGATAACACAACTCTGCCACACACTAAAATTCCAGGGCAAAATCATATGATCCTACATACCAATTCCAAGGTGAGTATTCATGCTAGCATATCTTGCAGTTCCAGTCAAATTCTTATTTTCCCTGTAGTTATAATGATCAAATAGATTACACACATCACAACATGGAAAATAAATTAACATCAAAACAATACCAGCCAAAGTCTAGGAGAGGACAACATAATTCACAATTACAAAGATAGGGACTAAGTAGTCATTTTCTTAAACATTAGGAATCAAAGTGACTCACTTATGTAATTTTAGGGATTAAAATGAGCATTAACTCATTCATTATTAGGTCATGCACTGGATTTATTTCTTTCAGGACTCCACTAGATTGTTCTATTATTGGGAGACAGAAGTACTCTTTAGTACAATAGTCCTTCCTTGCCAGAAAAATGGAAGATTTAGCAATGCCTTTCAGAGTTAAGAACCCCAGAGTCGAATGCTTTCAGGCAAGTAAACTAGAATCTTTTGCTCAAAAATTTACAACTGAAGATCCTATCTCCTTTATTCTCAACCCCTCCCCTTCCAGATTTTCCTTGTTCTTACTATTTAAATTACTGTCTACACTTAAAGTCTGTTGCTGTATACAGTGATACACTAGTTACTGACTAATCCTAGCTCGCTTTGTAGCATCAAACAATTTTACCCTCTTACCCAGAGAAGACCCTAAAGTTTCACTTACAATGTGTACTGGATAACAAGGTACAGGGTTTGTCTAGCAATATATCTTAGTAAGTATAATTTTTTGTCAGGAAAAAAAGTTCTTATTTGATTTTTCTCTTTTTTGGGTCAAGATCACTAACCATAAAATAAATCTAGCATAAAATTTGATTTTAAACTAAACAGATTTTATTCCAAACAAAGGTTTCCTTTTTCTCCACCCCTTAGTGTGTTTTACTTTAAATTTGAAATAGAAATAACCAAAACAGACCCAAAAAATCTTAGGTTTGTCTATCAAACTAAATAAAAAGCAAAATTCAAAACAAACTAAGAATTATCGAAACCAATAAATCGGTTGAAAAACTGTTCTGAACTTGCTTCAAGTTTCCAAAACCTAGTCCTAGCCATTCTCAACTTCTGAGGGTTTGCTACTGCTAAGGCGGCACAAAATGCACAGCAAGAGTACAGTAAATGAGTGGACTGGCACCCACAGCATCATTGTACTAGTTAAAAACAGACAACTCACAACAGGCAAGTGCCCATAAAATAAGCAGCCAACTTTAACATGATTGGGAAATCTACTTTCATTAATACCGCAAACAAAAGGTTTGATAATGCAAGTGCATATACATTTCCCAAACTTGTATGAAGATGAACAGTAAATGACAACTTGACAATTTACATCTGCCATTAATTAAAAGTGGCTGAAAATAGATCTCATCAATGCCAACTATGCCATCAAGGCTTAGCAATAGAAATAGCCTAGATTGCTACCACATTCACACAAACCTACTGAATCCTTGTACCTGTAAGGAATGTGTTGGTGTGTTGTGCTATCTCTGTATTTCTTTGCCAATCCAAAATCAATACAGTAAACCTACATGTAGATCAACGGGAATTAAATAATTTAGTACATTACCATACAAGACATCAAAAATCCACATGTAAACAAGATCGGCCACCTGGTTAGCCCGCCTTCCCAAGCCCATAAGGAAATTATCTGGTTTGATATCCCGATGTAGAAATGATTTAGAATGGACAAACTCAACACGGTTGATCTGGCATAAAACAGAAGACAAGGAGAAATACTTATTAAATAAGAATATTAAATACAGTATTTAGAAAATGTCAACCAGGGATATAGGAATTGAAATCTTTAGTAGTTACTCTCAGCTCATTAGTTACCGAGTAGTTAGTCAGTATTAAAGCTAAGCATTTGTATAAACAAGCACTGGTGGGCCTAAACAAATCTTTTATTTATTGTATCACTTGGATAAGAGGGCGAGTCTTGACACAATGGTAAAGTTGCTGCCTTATCACTTGGAGGTCACGGGTTCAAATCCTGAAAACAATCTCTTCGCAAAGCAAGGGTAAGCCTACGTATATCTACCCTCCCCAAACCCCATTAAGTGGGAGCCTCGTGCGCCGGGCCGCCCTTTTTATTGTATCACTTGAATGAAATAATTCATTGACATTTACTCCCCTTAATTCAAAGGTGGGGGGATTATGTTTACAAAAAGAGGGCCTACCATTTGATCAGCTAGCATGAGCACTGTCTTTAGCGAAAGCTTTCTAGTACAGAAGTTAAATAGATCTTCAAGACTAGGTCCAAGCAGATCCATCACTAGAACATTATAATCTCCCTCCACTCCAAACCATCTAACATTTGGAATACCAGCTGCCAAGAGCAAACTTGAGTTAGAACCATTTATAAATTACTAATAAGATTAGTCCATAAAAGGGGAGAGGAGGGGCTCATAACAAAAAGTGCAAATAAAATAAAAGACAACAGTCATTACTTCCTCCCTGGAGAATTCTGTACAACTTGGACTCATACAGCAACTGAGGATGCTTTGTCTTGACACTTTCCTAATTTAATGGGGCAAAGAGCAGCAAGGAACAGATAAAAAGGAACAAGAAAATCAGCTCTGAAGCACTCAAAGACATTGAAAAATCTAGTAATTACTTGAGAAAAACACAGTTCAAAATGTCAAGCTCAATTGAAATGTGATATGAACCGAGTTTTATTCATAATGAAACAGAGCAGAAAAGAAGGAAATGCTTAATAGAGAGACTACGAGCGAGTCCCAGCCTTTGGAATAGTCATCCCCACCCAATACTAATCTCTACACAATTCTGCCACCATTCTCCACTCCCTCTCCCTTTCATCCTCACATCCTAGCCTCACTCATGAGATCGGAACAAGGACCTGTAAGATTCTACCTCAAATACTAAGTCAATAGAAATATATAAGAGTATAAATACACAAACATACATATACATATAATATACAAATAAAATAACGTAAAATAATCAAAAGAAATTAGAATTACAACTAAAAGTCGAAATTCAAATAAGACAATTCATAATACAAAGATATAAAGAGATACATAACCAAAAACCAATCATGAAGTCATGAACCATCTCTCACAAAGCTTAAGCTGTTAGATAAAAGCACATAAATGGTTTTATATCTAATACGCTCCTTCACACAAAAGCCCATTATTGGGCTTGAAAGGAAAAACAATGCACAGGCACACCTTATCATGTGCTGATTTTTATTTTTATCTAGTAGAATTGGAGGCAACAATTATTGAACTTTAGACCAATAAGTCAAAGAGACTCTAAAACCATGTCATGTCTTAGCTCAAAAGATTAAGTTGTGAGATAAGGCACATGAATAGTTTTACATCTAACAACATCCGCAAAACATAGTCATAGCTTTGACAGTGCTCTTGCAAGGGTGAAAGATTGTAATTGTTTTTTAGTAATAATTAATAATAATACTAAGATTGTATTTGTTCGGTCTTGTTGAACCTTGGAAAAACATATCACTGGGGACAAAGAAAAACTGCTTGTATACTTCAATGGAGTCACATCCACCACAATGGAACACCCAGCAATCACAAATCCACAACTCAAATGCAGGGAAGCACCTTGATGAGACCCATGCAGCAAACCAAGTTTGAGAAACTCAGTCTCAAATGAAGGGGAAACACAGTCACAGCACCACCAACACCGTAGAAAGAGCAACTCAGAATCTCATATCAAAAGGGAACAGGCTTGGGAAATGTCCGAATAGAGGTTTGGGGTTGGCTTCTTTAATTTTCAGGACTGGGCTGGGTTTTTTCTTGACTAAACAGATTGCTCTCAAAAGTCATCTCATTTCAGCAATTTCACGAGCTTACTTGACAACAATCTCACCAAGCCAAGAAGGTGTGTAACTGGAAACAAAGCTCCCACACAAAAGCATAAGATAATACAATCTTATGAGGGCTATCTTGCCCGCCCTGGCCTCATTCCTTGCTTTCCCACACTCCTTGCTACTAGGCAAGGTTGTCACATTTGTCTTCAATGTACTAGTTGTACTATGCCTAACAAAGTATTGGCCACATTAAGATTACTGTTATGCCATAATAGCACGTTACTATATTACAACAGTACACAAAACAGACTCCAGAGAAGTAAGTATTGAGATTGATCAATATTTTACTTTCAGAAATTTTTACTATTTAGATAAAAGGGTTCTCTTTCACGGACTACTTGTTGTGCCTAATCATCAAATGTTCCATACAATATACATCTTTCCTCAACAAAATTGATCCGTACAAAAATAGTAAATACCAATGGATATAGAGGAGGAAAAATAAGTTTTCTGATACCAGCTGATGGTCTTCACAGGAGATCAGGAATAAAAAACAATAAGCACTTAAGCAGTATATAAGAGGTTTGACTAAAAGGTTGTCAAAAGTGAGATATCTCCCAAAAAAAACTGCCATGGGGTCTGGCAAAAGTGAAGTACCGAAGTGCAAACGTGCAGAAGTTATGTATTGTAAAGAATATGATATTATTTGATAATAATACCTGCATTTATTTATACTGATACGTAACTAAGTAATATTTTAGGTCCTAAAATCACATAAATTTCCTAAATTGATATTATCACAATTCACGAGTAACAAAAACAAAAACCATTTTAAAATCGACATGATGTAACCCCTTTCTCTGGTGTAATGTGATGTGGCCCAACCTGCAAGTGCATCATATGAATTTGTGATGCAGAAGCCTCCCAGATGGGAGCAACATAAGGGTAGAGTTGAGGCTGTAGAGATTAGAGCATCAGTATATTAGAGACTGGGGTAGCAAGTCTCAAATCTTAACTAGGTTTTGATCTAAAATGGGTCAAACCAGAAGCCCCTTAGAAATGTGACTGACTCCACATCTTTATGCCCATTTGGGTCGTAAGCACAAAGTCCTAAATTTTATTGCTGAAAGCTAGTTTCTGTCGCTTTAAAGCGTAAAGCATTTCGCTTCTATTGGATTTTGCTTTTAAGTAACATTTAAAGCATTTTTACTTGTTGAAAGCATAAAAGCAAACACTAGATTCCGCTTTTACGCTTAAAAACAAGCTTTTAAACAACCGCGCAAGTACAAGATTGTGGCTTTCAACAACCTTGAGGAAAAGATGCCCTTTTTTTTTACTTCTTTAAAGTTCAATATCTACTAAAAGAAAAACTACTTTCTTAATGACCATTGGAAACAAAATCTGGTTGAGGGTAAATTTCACACAAGCAAATGTAGATTGAATGATGATCAGTTCGTTTTCAACTATAAAACTAGTTATTTTGAGGTTTACCATGCACAACAGCACAGGGTGAAGTCTTGAAGAATACACAGAATTTGTGTGTGTGTGTGTGTATATGATAAACCCACATGTTAGATCAGTTTCCCCTTTTTTTGGTTAATCAAAGACATGATTTAATATATTTTTTAAAAAAAACAACAACAACTACAACACATTCGAGATATTTTATTTCCTCATTGAATAAATCGCAATATGCATAAACAAACATTTTTTTAACGCTTTTCTTGACACTCATCACAATGTTATGAACTGCAAACCCACAAGAATCATCTTCATTTCTTCTATTCCTACAAAATTTGGAGTTGTCCTCCTAATTTTTACAGCCAAAAAGAGTTGAACTTAGATTCCAGCCAGTGCTGAAATGTGAAATTAAAACAAGCAAGACAAAACACCACAATGTCTCAGTTATGCTTTTGAACAAGAGCAGTCAAATCACTTGATCACTTACAAAGTGGCTGGACACCAACAAAATTCTCACTCTCACCATAATGTTTTAAGCTGACAATTAAACAACAATAAAAGCATTCAAATTCAAAATATAATCCAAATTCCAATTGGTCAACAATACTTACAAGCTTAATTGCAACCTCTTCATTAGTTTGAACATTAGTACCTGCACATACACGCACAAGAAAACACCAAAAAGAAAAAAAGGTCATTCTCATCACCATCACCATCAACATAAACAACAGCATAAATTACAAATATAAGTTGAAGAATTAAAGAGGGAAAAAAAGAGAAAAAAAAACACAGAAATAAACACAATTCAACCTAAATAAATCTCCCCAAAGGAACCAGCACCGATCTTCCGGCCAAGCCGAAACTTATTCGCAACGCGAGGTTCCATTCAGCTTCAACAAACAAAAACTTTCACCAAAAAACAGAAATAAAAGGAAAGAATCAAATGAAAAAAATGAGATTTTTTTTTTTTGAAACCCTAAGCTAACCTAGGCTAATGCCAGCACCTAATTCCAAGAACCAGTATTCACCGATCGGACAAAAAATTCCCCCAAAAAATATTCAACTCCAACGAAAAAAAAAATGAAGACCCCAAAAACACAAAAGGATATAAAAAAATGTTTTTTTTTTTCAGAAAAAAATGAATAGAAATTTAATGTTTTTGGGTATGGGATCTAGGTTGAGAAATGGTGTAATAATAACAATTAGTGTGGGGTTGGGGAAGATAATTGTAAGGGGTTAGGTTAAAAGAACAAAAAAGTGATTATTAGAGAGAAATTGGAATCTGAAATTACAATACAAGGGTGATTAGGTGATTCTCCTTTTTGTTATGAACCCTATTTGTATTTTTTTTGCTTTTTTTTTTTAATTGATTGATAACAGTGGAAGCAGGAACATTCTTACAACCGACGGTTATTTTGGATTTTGATTTTGTTATTTATTTGCTATAAATAAATTTTGCCTTACGGAAGAAGTAGTATACCCATGTTACGTTTATGTCATGTGTGGAGGTGGGGACGGAAGGGAAAGGAAAGGAAAGCGAACGAAGCACTTGCGGTGTTGTCAACTTGTGAGTGGTGATTGGTGATTGGTGAGGTCCTCGTCACGTGACTTTTCTCACTTACGTCGTGATTCCATAATTAATGATTATGATTATTATGATGATTATGAACAAAATGATATATAGATTAGCACGTCTCAGTCGCCCTTACGCCCCATCATTTTTCATTGCTCCCGATCTCTTCATGGTTTTGTTTTGTCTCAGTGCACGTTAGCCATGATTCCCGAATTGTGTTTCTCAGAATTAATTTCCAGGTAGAATTAAGAGTAAAAACGGCACCCATGGGGCATGACAGGGAACTCTCCGTTCTCAGGCCCCGCCATCCACGGGCAAAGCTGAGAGACGCTCTATAGGTCATGGCCCCTGAATATTCTCACGTTTCTTTATGTATTTATCATTGCCATATAGTTTCTAAAATATGATATGTAGACTAGTGTTTTGTATCGACCCTATTACAAAATATTTCTAGTTGTGCTTCGCTATTGTTGCCACCCTACATTCTCCCCGTCCCTTTACTTAATCCCCACTTTTGGAGTTTTTTCTCCCATCCCCATTCCCCATCTACCCATAGGTCCTTGCGGATAAAGCCGTCAAAATGGACCGGCCCAACCCGTAAAAAATATGGGCCAGGCTAAAAAAAGAGTAAAATATATATAGTCTAATTTGGCCCAACTCAAACTAGGCCAACCTATTATGGGTTGGGCCGAGCCAATGACTCGAACATAATGTTTTTAAATAACCAAATATAATATAGGTGTTGCAAATATGATGCCAATTTTTTTTTCACATTTTTTCTCTTCCATAAAGGTACAAGTAGTTTCTCAAAGAGAACCAAATCCAAGCTTTTTAAAGAAAAAAAATGCATTTTCAATTTTTTTTTTTTAACAATGGGCTTAAGAGCCCAAAAGAAAACTAATCCATAGTTCTTTTAGGGAAACAAATGTTGGGTTGGGCTCCCTTCCTATGTGGAGAAAAGTCCAAAATCGAGTCAGCCCACTTATCCATCATTTACCCAACAGAGGGGTTTGCTAGGGTAGTGGAGTGAGTGATCATTTTGTGTCAAGAGAGTAGCCACAAAGAGAGAGAGTGAAGAGAGAAACACCAAAACTCGGTTTCATATTCCTACTCAGAGCAGCCACCGTAGATCGCCGTTTTCGAAGCCGTTCACCGTTGGATCGAGCTGAAATTTGGACAGCAGGTTCTTGACAGGTAGTTCTTCATTCTGAATGGTCAGATCGTCGAGAAAAGCTCTGGAGTGAAAGATATTGAGCTCGCACAGAGGTTCTGTTTTTGGTTTGAAGAATCAGTTTTCTGATTTAAGCTATCTCTGTAAATTGGCAGTTGTGAAGTTGTTCACCGTTGGATCGGGCTGAAACTTTCACAGCAGGTTCGCGGTGTCTGGTTCTTCATTCTGAACGGTTAGATCATCGATACAAGTTCCGGAGTGTAAGATATCAATCTCGTACCACAGTTCTATTCTTGTTTGGAGAATCGCTTCCTTGGTTCAAGCTGTCACCGTAAATCGGTGTTTCTGAAGCCATTAACCATTGGATCGGGCTGAAACTTGGACAGAAGTTCTGGATATCTGGTTCTTCATTCTGAACGGTTGGATCATTGAGACGAGGTCCGGAGTGTGAGGAACTGGTCTCGAACAGAAGCTCCAGTTTTGGGGTATTCACATATTCCTTGTTCTCTATTTTGAGTATTGGTGTTTGATTGGTTTATTCTGTTGTTAGCACAATTTGTGCACATATTTGAGACTCTCTTGTACCTGTTTTTGATCATAGTGGAGCTATTTCTTTGGTCTGAACGACCCGTGATTTTTGTCTTTCACATTGAGGGAATCTTTCCACGTTAAAAATCTTGGTGCATTGTTCCTATTATTGCTCTGGTTTATTGTGTATATTGATTGCTGCGATAATCTTATTGGTATAGTTGCTCCTCTTGTTCTTGCAAGTAGGGAATTGTGTGTTTAAGTTCCGAACAACAAATTCCCATCAGATCTGAATTAAAAGAGGCAGATGCAAAATCAAGCCAAGAATCAAAAAACATTAACGAAAAATCTAAGCGGTGACCAAAATTTACAAAGCTGTCAGTACAAGAATTTGCTTCTCGGAAGTCATGCATGAAGCTTACATGCCAATCGTTGCTCACAATCTGCCTGATAGAGCAAAATAGCATAGAAGTAGAGTGAATCAGGCTCGTGGCAAAGCAAGACCACACATTAGTCCATTTCCACTAAGATTTGTCAATATCCTCTATTGTAAGACCAACAAATAAACCCCATGATTTAACTTAGGCGATGGTGCAAGTGCCTAATTACATATGGAAGCCCCAGATAAAATTCCTATTCTCATCACGCAGAATTCCACCAACTACCACCATGCCATTTATAACAAATCCATAAGTATTAAGCTTAACCCAACCATGGTGAGGAGGTTTACAACCGACCTATTGCATAGAGAAATCCCCAATCAGAGGTCTGGTGCGCAAAATAGTTTGAGTGCCATGTTGCAGTCAAGGGCAAGAGATAGACACTCCTTGTGAAGCACTATAAAATTAACATTTACTCCTTCAATGAGCACAGGATTTCTGTTGTGCCACACTTCAAAACAATAAGTAGTAAAAAGGAGAGGCTATGCCACCACACTAGAAGTACGAATTTGGTTTGTAAGACTATCCTCCAACCAGTTAGTGAGTGGCAAGTTAAAAAAAATCTATATGAACCAAATTACTTCCCATGCTCATCCAAACGGTCTTCATAACTGAACAATCACGAAGCGAATGGAGCGCTGCACCACAAATAGCACACATAGTGGAATCTGAAATGTTTCTTCTAAACCTTGATAAGTTTGTGAGATGGGCATTATTTGTAACTAGTCACATAAAAGCTTTCAGAAAATGGGGTACCTGGAGCTTCAAAATTGCTCCAAAAAGCTTGTCATCACCACAAACTCTACTCCTCAAGATAACTGCCTGTGCAGACTTCCTCGAAAGTTCCCCTGAGGAGGAACGAAACCAAGCCACCGCATCACTATCCAAACTGGCCTTCGGAGATTTCAAGAGGTAAAAAGGTTCAAAAAATTGGGGTCCAAAGCTTCAGAAAGTTTATCCCAATCCCAAGACCCAGTAGGACCCATAAAATCAGCAACTATTGCCTCCGCATGCCCATTATCCACCTCAATTTCCACAAAATCCTTCAGGCGATGAATCCCAAGGATCCAATGATTTTCCCAGAACCTAACCTCATTACCTGTCCTAATTCACCAAATCATATCATTTCGACTTGTGGCAAAACCTCAAAAATAGCCCTCAAAGTATTGGAAGCTAACATGACGAGGTTGCATGATAGGGATGAACCACATAGCAGATCGGTCTTGAACCATCTTCCAGGCTAATTTCATTAGCTACGCCTTGTTCATGTCCCTCGCCTTTGGGAAACCTAGGCCTCCCGTTTGTGTTTACAAATAATGTCCCAGTTATCCAGGAGGGCCTTTCTCCTATTCGTAGAACCACCCCAATTGAAATTTATACAAATCCTGTCAATGTGGTCATAAACATTGAGAAGCAGCTTAGTCATCTACATGACATAAAGAGGTATCGATGCCAAAGGCTATTGAGCCAAAGTTACTCGACTTGCAAGGGAAAGAGTGTTCGTTTTCCAAGTATTAACTGATTTTGCATTTGTCAATAATATACTGAAAGTACCTCTAGGAACACTGCTCATGAAACAGGGAAACACCAAGATATTTCCCCAAATCAAAAGTTAGGTTCATCCAAAGAGCTTGATTGATCTCTACCTTACAATTCCAAGGCACATTCCTGTAGAAGAACACACTTGATTTAGCATGATTCACACTTTAGCCAGAACTTGAGCAAAATAACTGCAAAATGCCTTTGATAGCGTAGTTCTGTTCAAAGGAGACTTTAGCAAACAATACAAGGTCATCCGCAAAACAAAGGTGAGACAATTTTGACCATTTGTTGATAGGGTCACTGGTTCCTACACATTATTGGAAATAGCTAAAGAGATCAGCTGGGAAGAGTTTTTCAATGCACATCACAAAAAGGTATGGAGACAAGGGGGTCACCTTTTCTAGTTCCCCAAGACAAAGAGAAAGCGGTGGTGGGGTTGTCGTTCCAAAGTAGTTGCATCTCTACCGAGGAAATGCACCACCAAATCACCTGAATGAAGTCATCTGGCAATCTGATACTAATTAATGTATCCTTCACAAGATCCCAGCAGAGCCTATCGTAAGCCTTTTCCAAGTCCACTTTTATAGCCATGAACCCCAAATCCCCTCATTTATTTCCCATACTATGAATTACCTCTTGGGCAATGATGATATTATCAGTACTTTGCCTACCTAGAACAAAGCTACAATTACTCTGGCTAATAAGCTTAGGCATAAGAGCTTATAGCCTAGAAGCAATGATCTTGGGAATCAACTCATAAATCACATTACAAAGTTCTATCGGTCTAAATTGAGAGATGATTTCAGGCTTGTCCACTTTCAAGATTAGAGAAATAAAGGTTTGATTCACCTCATGGATGCTAGTGGGGTTCAAAAAAATGGAATCCACCCAAGGCAGCACTTAGTTCAAAATGCTCCCAAACATTGCCAGGAGTCCGTCTAGGCCAGGTGCTTTCCAACCACCCCTATCAAACACAGCATGACTCACTTCTTCCAGCGAAGTTCCTCAGTTCTGCTGCACTAACTTCACATCACTGAGTTGAGGAAAGCAACCTGAAACCAGGAACTTCATATAATCACCTTCCTCCTAATAAATATTGGAGTAGAAAGAAAATCCCATATTTTTTAAAATGGTTTGATCCTCCACCCATTAACCCTGGGCATCTTTGAGGCCCAAGACTCGATTTCTCTTTCTTCTTGCAGTGGCTAACCCATGGGAGTAAGTTGTATTACTATCCCCATAATTCATCCATTTACACGTCGATTGCTGCTTCCAGAAAACCCCCTCTTGGACAATGCAACTCATACTCTTTCCAGAGTTGTCGATATAAATTTTCAAGAAAGAGATTAACATCAAAAGAAAGTTTCTTGTCTAGTAACACCCTCTAAACGCAACATCAGTCTATTCTTTCTTCGCATAATGTGACCAAAAGTCTCTTTGTTCCAAACCTTTGCTACCAAGACAAAGGAAACAATATTGTCAATTAGCCTACCATCTTTGGCCCAAGAGTCTTCTAGTAAATCTTCAAATCCCTCGTGTTCTAACCAAGGCACCAGAAAATGCAAAGGCCTCTCCTCATTACCCTGCAATCAGTGCTTCCCAAAATCAATCAGAATAGGGACATGATCATATTTTAACTTAGGGAGATGTTTACAAGTAGCATCCCCAAAAGTAGAAGACTGCTGACTAGTGTTGCTGACGGCAAACTTTTGTTTTCAATACAGAAGTTTCAAAAATATGATTTTAAAACTTAGCTCCATAATTGGTTTCAATATAGGTTATATAAAAACCTTTATAGTTTTGAACAGGTTCTAAATTCCTCACAAGAATGATCTGTGGCTTAAAAATATAACAACATAAATATAGAGAAGTAATTTATAATGATTAAGCCGTATCTCATTTTATTGAGACTTAATGTCCTTGTTGAATCAATTACATATCAATGTATATAATAAGGTCATATCTTGGGCTACAAGGGTTCAAATGAGGTCATCTATGACATTGAAAGCTAAGACATAGGGATACATGTTTCATTCAAACTAATTTTGCAAAAGACATTGTTTCGAAGGTCATTTAATCACTTGAAAGTCATGGTTTCAACATGGAGTGTTAGTGAAGTGTTTTGGGGATATTTCTGTCATCAAGGATCTAATTAGTGTAAATAATACGTCTAAAGAAAGTTTGTAAGATGGGGATTATTGTGATTAAATTATCAGGGCTTGGGCAAGAGGCCCTTGAGTTGGCTCTCAGGTTAGTTTTAGAAAAAAAATGTACATATTAGAATAGAGATGTGATCGCAGCTTTTTATCCTTTTTTTTCTCTTCTTTCTCTCAACAATGAAGGTGTAAGACTCTTTTAACTTGTTCAAGATTACTCCGGTAATATTATTGTTTCCTGAGACCTTGCGTTTCTTAAAGTCCAGTAATAATATATGTTTCTTATTCCTCCTCTTCTTAATTTGAGGTTTCTCATTTGATACTATTTAAATTTGAACACATGTTTGAGATTATGGTTAAATACATGTTAGTTGGTTAATTGATATGAGTTTTTTTTTTAAGGAAATTGATATGATTTTTAATCATTTGAGTTAATAAGAATTAGGTTCACAGGTTTGAGCTTTATATAGATCTCTATATAAAAAAACGTGAATTTTTGAGATTTCATAGCTTTATTGATCTTAAGTTGGTCAAATTATTGAAGGTTTTTATGTTTGAATGTTTGGTTAAATATTGAGGTTTCAGTTTATTCCAAATTAGTTGTATCTTGCATATTGATTTATCACATGGAGTCAATGATAGAACAACAATTATATTTAAAAAATTCTTGAGTTAGTGCCTTTTTTACAATGTTATTAAACTCGGCTCGGATCAACCGACTCACTAATTCTACCAATCATCCAAAATGGCTAAAAAAATCCAATGCATCCTTGTTGCAAATGAGATTTGAACACTGGACTTTAAGCAAGGCAAAGACACATCTTTACCACTAGAAGCATTCTACAGTGTGTTAAATTGCTGATTATTTATGTTATTTTATTGTATTTACTTAAATTTTAATATATTTATTTAGTTATATCCAATTCAACCGGTTGAATTTGTTAGTCATGGCAATATTATTCAAAAATGGAGTGAATTGCGTGATTTGAAAACTATTTTAAATTTAAAAAATATTTCAGCTTTTTGTTCTCAAATTATATATTATACTACAAATTTTGGTAATTGATCAATTTTATAATTTGGATGTACTAAACATTCACATCAATTTAATAGTCATTAACGAATCCTATTATAAAAATATTTTTAACCATATTGATTGCTTCATATTTAGTTTCGGAAAGGAAAACTTCGAATTCAATTAACTAGTATCATTTTATCTTATATTAGCGAATTTTGTATGCTATACATAAGATGAATAGGGCACAAATTAACCATTTCTTATGGGAAAAAGGTTTGGTATTAAGTTTTAAAAATAAGGAGATATTACATTAATTTCTCATAAAATTTAACAAAATTCACCCAATTTTTTTTTATTTATCCAAGTGATATTGATTTTTTCTAGATCCATTATTCATTATGTAATGAGAAGCAGGGCAGTGTAGATTTCACAAACTTAGGTGAGTTTCAGTACAATGATTTTAGAAATTTAAAGCTCAAAGAAAATTAGGATAATTTCTCCTTAAAATAATAAAACACTGCAAAAAACGTAACATTGTGACTATCAAATTAATGAATTGTCTGATAAACAACAACACACTCATCATAATGCTAAAGTCTAGTCATACTTTGACTGCAGCATGATCCCAATAAAAAGTTCAGATAAAACAAATTGTATGATATCCGTCAAATTGGTCAAGATATAGCTTCACCTCATCTCAAGCATTGTTTCAACAAAAAGCAACACAAGTATTGTTCAGTTGCAGCCAAAAGTTAATAGCTATAAAAGATAATATATAATTTAAAGGTTTATACACAAGCATTATAACTAGAAGCTCTTGTAGTTATGGGTTGAAGTAAGAATTGCCACACTTGCATTTCCATCCTTCAGGCTCATAATTGGCATATTGAACACCAAGAAGATCCTTGTTGGTAGGAATTTGAATTGGGTCACAGGGACTGCAGCCTCCACACTTGTGCTCACACCTTGGTGGTATTGATCCAAGCCTACTTAAACCCCTCAATGCTTCTCTATACCCGTTGGCCTTTTCTTTCAGTTTTCTTTCACTTCCCTTAAAATATAAAAAAGAAAAAAAAAATCTCACGTAAATCATATCATATAACATATACATGCATTAAAAAGACAAGCTTCCAAGACGAAGTGGTACCTGTGTAGAGTCAAAAGCAGGTCTTGGGGTATCTTGAATTCCTCTTATCTGATCAACTCTGGTAGAATGTTTGATGAGTGCTGTTGGTAATTACCAAAATGTGAAAAAAGACAATACTTCTTCATTTCGTTAGGAGAAGAAACAAGAGAACGGGAAATGGGGTTTATGCTAAGTGTGTGAAAGCTAGTGTAAGAATACTTTTATGTGAAAAAGATCTGATTCTGCGGTAACGTGTGAGCATGCCAGTGGAACTATACTAAGTTACTAACCTTGTTGATTTGCAGCACCAAACGGCAAGAAAGGCTTGCTTATTACACAAACCGAACTCCACAGTATAAGAGTAGCCATTAGAATTTGGCACATTCTTCTCTTCATAATTGTAGAAATCCTAAAAGGGTGTTGATATCAATGACGGCCAGCTTTATACTAATTTAAAGGGTGTTAGGGAGAAGAAAGATTGATGCGCAGTAAGGCAAAAACAGTGTTTGGAGGGTAGTGATTAGTGAATCACTCACTTGAAGAGACCAGACATCACTGTTCTGTCGTTGAATGAGTTCCGAAACTCACCAAAAGGACTAAAAAGCAAACAGAGAAAGATATGCCAGAGACCCCACCAAAGATTTGTTGGAAATTTAATGAGGGGAGAGTTGCAACTTTCTCTCTGTAAAGGGCTCTAGCTCTTTCTTTCTCTACTTTTTTGAAGTTCACTTGCTATTTATTTATTTGTTTATTTATCTTGGCCAAGCCACATTGCTTCTCCAATCTTAGACAAGTGGCAAACAGGTTGGCATTTCTTAGTACCTGTTTTGGCAAGTCGGTTATCTTACATAGGGGAACGCATTAATTGAAAGAACTCTGAAATTTGTTTGATTGCAAATTACAAATTAGTCTTGTAAGGGCACCCTTGCCTTAAACCTCATAAATTGTGGAATCTAGTTAAATTTTTTTGTTATAAAAAATAATTTGTTATTGACTCGTGGAGCTGGAATAGTGCATAAAGTCCTAGGCTACCTAGACTGCAGAGCAGCTTCTTTCATACTTTTTGATTCCAACAGTTCTGAGTCGACTTCCCTAGACCAACTCAAGTTCGCCGGTTAAAAAGTAGACCATTCCTTTTGGTTATGTTTTTATACTAAAATTCCACCCTAATCTCTTGTATTTATAAATAAAAATAAATTAATTCTCAAATTCTAAAAATTTTATATTAATTTCTCAAATTTTATAAATAAAAATAAAATGATCCCTCTATATAATTATTATTTGAGCTATATACTATTAACTTATTTATATGTACTATTAACTTATTTATATATATTATTAATTTTTATAGTATATCTTGACTTATCTCATCCTCTAAATAGCATCTTTTGGACCATTTTCTTTATCTTCTCTCTCATCATAGTTCTTTACTCAGAAAAAAGATTTTAACTTTTAGTTATTATTTATTCTGCACAGAATAGATGAGTAAATAATAAGTTAGGATCCAATATGAAAATTAACATTGCATTTAAATAAGTTAACAAAACACATGAATATTTCAGATGATAATTCGATGAATAGATTAACTTATCCATGTTTGTGAAATTTAAAGGACTAATATAAGATTTTTTTAAATCTGAGGGATAAATTTGTCCCAATTATAAATATGAAGAATTGAGTTGAGAATTTAGTCTTCTTTTTAATATAATTCTAGTTTAAAGTTTTCTTCTCACTACCAACAAGGTGACTATATAAATATCCTCTCCATTCTTAAATAATTATCTAATTATACATGTGTATTGGAATTAAGAAAATAATTGATTAAATATCAATATTAATAAAAATTATAAATATCTTATTAAATTGCCCTTATTTCTTTTTGATATATCAACACTTTCTTTTTTTTCATTAATAAGTCAATAATATTTAATAAGAATATTATAAATAAAATAATTAATATTATTTAAATTTTAAAAATAAATAATTATTTTTGAATAAATTAAATTTTTGAAATGAATAATTATTTAAAAAATAAAAAAGCGAGGAATAACCCTGTTTTATTCTCACTAGTCCGGGTGCTAAGTAGCATAAAACTAGATAGCCATAATTGAAAGTGCCCCAAAGTGGGACAAATTAAGATCAAGTAGGAAGTACAACTGGACCAAAGATTAATTGGAGAATTAGGCCAATGGAGACAGAATGGAGTGCAGCACTTCATGGTGTTGTCAATTTCTTGCAGGTTGGTTGATGGGGGGAGCCTGGAACATGCAGTCAATCGACCTCATAACAATGGAATTTGAATCCCTTATTAACGTGGTCAAAAGATGGGGTACGAGGCAGTCTTTATGAGTTAACCCAATGAGTACACTTTGTTCATTGACTCAAATTATTCCCAAGTCCCCCATTCTTAGCTCAATTTATTTTCCTTATTTTATAGCAGGTAACGAGAGTTGAAACTTGAAAATCCACAAGGAACTTGAATTAAATTGAAGGGTATGTTGAAAGCAACCAAAAGGGGAAAAAAGCCTAGCTTTGATTGGACTACTCAGATTTTAGAGTTGAGTTGCAGCTTGTAACTTTCATAACTTTGCATTTTATGCTATGATTTACCCGTCTAAGAAGTTACGTACTATATCTTTGTTTTCCAGGTAGGGGCTCACTCAATCGGTTCTAAACTTTTACTTGCGTGTTAAGAGAATTTCATCACTCCCATCTCAACAAGTTCATCAGATCAATATCAGTCATGGATTTAGGGAATCCAACCACTGTGCAGTAGAAATTTGCAAAGTGGCACCAAAGCCTAATGATTCTGTAGTCTGTACTTTCTTTGATACGTTGCCCTTTTTTCTTTTGATCGGTGATGCCGTGGACTCGAGCATACAATCTGTTACGAGTTCGAGACATGGCTTCATAGAATTTTAGAGTGTGTTTGGTTCCATTTGCAGAATTAATTTTAGGTAAAATTAATTATATTAAAATTGATTATAAAGTGAAATGACTTATATTTGTTAGTTGTTTTAAAACTGATTTTAATAGAAAGTAAAAATTTTCACTTCTCACCAAATTAATTCTAAAAGTCAAAATTGATTCTAATTTCTTGGAACCAAACTCTCTGTTTTTAATAGAATCAATTTTAATCTTTTGGAATCAAACGCTCATCAAAACATGCTGTTAATTAGAACACTGTGTGCGTTTCACCTATATAGTAAACAAATATATCTATTATTTTAATATGGTGAAATGTCTAATAAAAAAAATAGAATAACAATAATATGGTGAAATGCGGCACACTGATTTCAGTGTTTTAAACTTCTAATCAAATTTTTTGGAGCTACATCTCGCATTGAGATAGCATATGTGTGCTCGAGTCTATTGCATCACCACTCTTTTATTTTTTGGAAAAGTTGTTACCTTCAGTTTTATAATAAAATAATACAATATTGATTAATTAGTGTAATCAAGTTCACCAAGCATATATTGCTGCATTGAGGTTCGGCTCTAACGCTTCCCATCATTGAATATTTCCTAAATTAATTTTCCATTTACCAAAAACAATAATAGCCAGCCCTTGTTAGTTACTCCTACATTGAGATTTTTTTTCAATAAGGTGAAGTAAAACGTACATGATGGTGTCATCATTGTGCATTAGGCAAAATGAGGTTTGAGAAATGGGAAGGGCGAAAACAGAGGTACCTTGTCCCCATTCCCCACACGCAGAAGCCGCCTTGAAAGACGAAAAGGTAACACGACTACAAATAAACACAAAACTGCTCCCCCAACACGACAAATTCTTAGACACATGTCGAACGTCAATTAAATATAGTTTATATCCATTAATAAAATAATATTTTAATTAAAATGGATACTAAAGATAGATTCTAATCTATTCTGGATGGTCCCCGAATATCCATTACTTAACTTAAAACAGTCATTAATTCTCTTTTAAGTGTAAAACTGTTGTCGTTAGTTATAAGATATATCATAAAAATCAAACTATTAATTTAAAAAATATTATTTTGACTCACACTCTGTGAAACACTACATCGATACACTTATATTTATTATTGAATGAAGTGTGAGATCCAAATTAAATAGGGTTTACATACAATTTAATAATAGATGTAAATATGTAAGAATAGTATCCAAGGAAGAGAAAACCGAACATGCCGGGCGGTCCGATTAAGTTTAAAAAATCAGGGGGGATCAAAACCGGTTAAAACTGGAAAAATTGAGAAAAATCGGAACGGTTTGACTGAACCTTTTATTTTTTTGCAAAACTTAAAATTTTTTTTATTCTAAAACTTAAATGTTGATATCTTATGACAGTGATAGAGTAAAAATTAAAAAAGAAAAATTTAACCAAAGAAGGACATTAACAATAATTATTGGGGTGTTATTCTATTCTCTTTATTATTTATAGACTATTCACCATAAACTTTAATGGTTACTAATAAGTATTGTTTTCAAATACTTTGTGATCATGTTGTGAGGTTGAGACTAAAAAATTTTTATACAAATTATGTTTATTTTTATAGACTTATGAATATTTTTTGTTGATTATGTTAATATTAATAATTTAATATAGTTATTTATATTTTAATTAATCATATATATATATTTATATATATTTTTTTATTATATTCCGATTAGACCCCGATTAAATCGGTTGGACCTCTAAATCTTTGAATCAGTACCTTGATAGGTTCATATGCAGTCCAATTTTTTCTTCCTTAACAGTATCTCATAAGGAGTGGAACAAAAGAATACTGTTTATTAATTAAATATTTAACTCACCCACCACACTAATAATTTTACTAGGCAGGTTAAGATAAATCCTAATTGAATGTATGTATTTCTCGCTTAACACATGCAAGCACAAGGGGCTATATATCACTGCATGAGAATAGACTTCTGCAGTGTGCAAAATGAACTTTGATAGTGATGGTTGCAGGCTGTGGCATAGGAAATAAAGACTGCTGCAGTTTGTATGCATTACCCAAAGTCCCACATTGTGTGACCTGGAATAATATTTTTGGGATGTGCCCCTCTTCTGTAAGCTATATTGCTGCACTACCTGTAGTCTGCGTACTCTGCAGGGCAGAAATTACCATATCAGTGCAGATTATGGGAAAAGCTGAATGGGCATATGGCCCTACGAAATTGGGGTTATTGCCCTCCGAGATTAGTTAGGATTATTACTCATGGTGTGAGAAGACCAAATGATTTACTGGGTAAGAAATGTTTTAAAGGATGTTAACAAAGACTTATTGCTCTTGTTTTGTCAAATTTTTCTTTTTCGAGTACGATGGGTGATTGCGTGATTTGATTATTCACTGAATTGTCTTTCTTCAATTAATTCCATTCAAAACTTAACTCAAAAATTAAAATGCCTTTTTTACGCTGTAAAGCGTATTCTTGCTTTACTTTCTAGTTGTTTTCCACAAAAATTCTTATTTTCGAAGTTTGGATGATTTCGAAGGGGAAATGACTTTATTTTTTTTATTATGGATTTCCAAATTATTTTGAAAAGCATTTGATTGTAATTCGAAAAAATTTTCAAATAAAACTACATGTAAAAGGCGGTAAAAAACTGAAAAGATAAATTATAAAAAAAAAGAGTAAAATGCAGAAAAATAAAAATAAAGAAAATAAAATTATCATTGATTCATTGTCGATTTTTCTTTTGTTTTCAATAAGATATAAATAGTTATTCAATACTAACTCTATTAACATTTTTCTTACTCATGGACCTAATTCCTAGTACTAAACATGCTAGCCTTGACTAATTCTAGTATGCAAAGCAGTTAATACTTTGCCACATGTCCTATTTTATCAAAAGCAGTTTTCACGATTTTTTCTAACCTTTTAAAACTATTATCCAATCATCTTTCCACTCACTTGAATTGAAAATTACTTTTATCAGCTGCCCCTATTTTCATGGAAATAATTATAGAATTGGTCAAGCTCCTCTATTCACATTCTAAAGTCTTCAACAAATGTGATTCATGGGTGGTCAACTGTCACAAGAACCAATGCGCAATATAGGACCCATTCCCTCGGCTGAAGGCTAACTTCTTTATAGAGTTAATTGTTCTCAACTAATGGATATTTAGCCAGGGTTAGTTACGGTGTCCATCAAGCTTTAGGGACACTGTATATGGATGGATAAATATTCTTAAAATCTTGAAAAATATCTTAATTAGTATTTGGTTGAATTTAACATAGTGAAAGTAGAAAAATAGCCAAAATAATATCGAAACAGCTTTTTTTGTAGCTGAAACGATCACAATCGGGCAAACCCAGATTGTCACATTGAAACCATACTCGAAAGCTTTCCGTTGATATGAATTAATAGTTATTTTGACAACCATAGCTCAGTCTCGGACCATTTAAAGCTGTGATAAGGATTTGAGCCTTTTTTGGTTGCTTCAAACAAATTTTTGATCACTACGTCCTCTATGTGAATGACATCAATCACTAATCACTCATCAGCCAAATACGTAGTCTTAGGCTAATTTTGCCCCATATTCTTCCCTTCATAGGCTAGTTTTTCCACAACCGATATCCATTATTGAAAAAATAATATTTTTATGCTCCAATGCTATCCTATGAAAATCTAAAAATAGGACATGAAAACCAGAAAATATTTTTTGAAATCAAAATGCATCCTTAAGGAGAAAAAATATATTTCCATTTTCTGGTTTCTGTTGGATCATATTGGGGTTGGAAACTTAGTGGCAATTGCCAATGCCGGCCTTTTCAGACTTTTTTTTTCCCCACTTCCCTTTCCTTGATTTCAACCAATCATAAAACCAATACAATATAAAAAAGTTTAATTTTTATTTAATAAGCATGTATTTTAAATTTAAGTGTACGTAGTTGATCATGATGACATAATAGTTGTTTAATTCAATGAGGTGATAATTTTATATTATTAGTGTATTAAAATTAAATTCATATAAAAAATTTAAAAATAACTAACTGAGGCAGACCCAAAAAAAAAATGAAAAGAAAAAATTGAAAGACAGGAATTGCTGCTGTCATCGTGTTATATTAGAAATTCTGTACTCTCTTTTATATTACATGAAATGTTGTACTCTACTTACAGTAAAGAATTTAACCAAATCGCCTTCCCTAACAAACAAGAGGGAGAGTCAAATTTGGTGAATGACAGTACAAAAAATAATGTGCCCCTCTGAAGCCTAAAACATCCAAAATTCCTAAAAAGAATAAAAGAATAAATAAAATAATTAAAAACCAAAATCAAAACGAGAGAGATAAAGTTAGTCCCTCTGATGTTATGTCACCATCATCATACACCCCTTTTCATTTTTTGGTCGAGTCATCATCATACACTTAACCAGCAGTGGGAATTGAGGTTCTTGGGCTGGGTAGGCCCATGTATGAAAGCCTAGGTGAAACCCTAAGTTTTGGGCTTGGCCTAGGTGAAGGAATTGGGCCGTAGCGTGCAGAAGCAGGCCTTGGTGACAAGTTAACTTGCTCCAATGCCCTTGATTGAAGGTGTTCGGGATAGTCACGGACACACCCAATACGGGGTCCAGCCCCAGTGGACCACTTGCATGATAGCCTCTTGGACAAGTCAAATACTGGGGCCTCACCATTCATGGCCACACTATGAACCGTTACATCATTGGCCCTGTTACCATTGTTGTTAATGGCATTAATTGAAGCTGCTGAGACTGATTGGGATGTTAGAGCAGGAGCAGGGCCCTTAGTTTGCCGTGGTTCATTAGTGGCAGTAAATGAATTGGTCCCAACAAATGAAGGAGCATCATCATCTATAGCACATCTCTGCAAGAAACAAGAAGCAAAAAGCAACCATTAGCTAATCTAATACAAGGACCAATTTTATGATGCTAACTAAAACATCCATTGGACTAAACTTTTTACCTTGACATTAGAGAGGTCTACATTGTGCTCCTCAAGAAAGCTTATGAATTCCTTGAAGTTCTCTTCTGTTGGGTGGTAGTGACCACTATATGGCCAAATAGCCTGAAATGAAACTTAGTTAAGTAAAATTGGTTTTGTGGAAATGGTTTGAGTATGATAAATAAATAGAATGGTGCTACATGACCCGAAGGCATTGCTAGAAAATGTTGTGCTAGACACAATTTGGCATCTATGTGGCATATATTGACTGGTTAGACGGAAATCCAGGGTGGTTAAAAATTTAAAGATCCTCTTATCATATTTTGCCACCTAGTTCTAACAAACAACTTAATGGCCAATATTTTGGTTGGGAAGTGTTTTTCAAATAAATATTATCTATATATGATATGATTGTTATAAAGAAGTGATAAATATTTACCTCAAGTAGACCCTGGTGAGCCACTAATCTACCAGCAGCTGTTGTTGCAGCACCAGCTAGAAAGCTAGAGTGCTGAAAGGCCCCCTTCTGCTTTTGCCCCACATACAAGGCCCTTGTGGTGCTAAGTACAAATATCCATTTGCACTTCCCATCAGTATCCACCAGCCTCCCATCTTGTCTATAGACCAGCTTCCCATTTTCAACAATCACTTCATAGTCTTCCCTTTCTTTCTGCAATGGTAACAACAAATATGAACAGTATTAGATTAAATATGAGATATGCTTGCACTTTTATTGTGATTATAAATGTGGGGTTGTCCAGTGATGACTTACTGGTCCAAGATATTTAATGCACTGGCGTTGTAGAGTGGTCCTTGGACATTTCTCAAGATTTATTTCTTTACCATCTCCAACATCCAACCTGCATGTTATTAAGCACAAAGTTAAGCATCCATAGTTCCATATCCTTAGCTTTCTATAGACAGTTAGATATCTTGGAATAAGAATTTACCAGTAGAAAAATGGTTGGGTGCTCTGGCTTTCAAACCAAATATCATAATATATGTGCAAATTATGTCCATAGCGATGGCGTGGGTCAATCTGTAAGCAGAAAACAAGAAGCAGTGTCAATATTATCAGACCATGAATTAGAACTCATGATTTCACCATTACATAAATTTCATGGAATCAATATGGATGACTTACAGCTTCAAGCCAATGTTGCAGGGCCAATTTTTGCGCCTTGTCATCCTTGGACAAACCTTTACCAACCTGTATGTGAAACAATTAGCAATGAATGGCAAGACCCAAAATAAAATAACATGAACAAGAAAAATGAATGAATTTCCTATAATTTGGAGAAAGCTGAATCTCAATGGAATTTACCTTAGCTGCTCTTGTCCTTGCCCTTGCCCATCTTGACACAGCAGATTCTTGTTTATCCACATCAAAGAATGATACAGAACTCCTTTTAAGCGCAGCAAAGTCTAGTGCCTTCCACCTATACATCATTCAAAAACTCATCAATCAATAACATGCATAATATAACCTTAAATCAAATATCAATCACAAAAACACAAACAAAAAATTATTGAATTTCATTGAGAACTAACCATAGTTCCTCCACTACAACAGCACAATCAGCCAAGTTTCTTCTAGTACGGTAACTCTTGTACACTTTCTGAAGCTTAGTTGCGGCGGCATCAAGCTCGCTAACCGGTCTCGGCGAAGAGAAAACCACTGCCTCAGGCAGAGAAAGCACAGGAACTGGCTTATGCTGCAGTTGTTCACTCTTGTTTGCAAGAGGATCAGAAGCCATCTTCTTCTCCATCTCTTCAACGCATGAAAGGTTTCTTTCAAGGATCACTTGTTCAGGTCTGCAACCCTTCAACCTGCTGCTTGAACTGTTGGAACCATTTGACAACACAGCACTGCTAGTTTCTGATGATTCTCTTTTGTTGAAGCTCCCTGCCCTCAAAATCACTGCCCCATCTTTGGAACCAAAACCGATGTTGAAGGAAAGACTAAAGAGAGAGTGTCTAACAATTTCTTCCCAGGCAGATACGAGCAAGGAAAGTGATAATCCCATAGAGATGCACACAACTTCAAATTTGTTTCAGGAAAAAGCAACCCCTTTTGAGTCCTGCATCATGTGATAGGAAACAATAAACATAACTTCACCATAGAAAAATCCCACACACAAAAAAGAATTTGCATAATTACGAAAACTTCGAATCAAAAGAGTTAAAATAGAGGGTGCATAGAAGTCTTGTTTTGACATGGACACCATGAAGACACTTATGAAAAACAACATCAAAAAGCAACAGATACCAAAATCCACTACGAATAAATTACCTTAATCAATTTTCTTGTATGTGGCGTGTGAAGTTGTCTCTCAGGTATGAATTGAAGTCTGACTCCAAGAACAACAAGTTAAAGCACACAACAACTGAGTAAAGATGGGTTCGTCGCAGTGGCTCCCCTTGCTTATATATATGTTCCAAGGAAGATAAACATTCCACACACCGGAATTCAAATACGTGTCAAGAACTAGAAAATGTGAGGAAAAAAAACAATGCTAGTCTTTGAATTCCACAGCGAACCTACGCACACACTTTCGAATTGGAAAATAAAGGGTGTGAGGTTTATAAGGTTCCAAATGTTACTTTTGTTATTTTACAAAGGTCCAAACCAATCGTGTTTTTCTTTTTCCAAAAGTCTACCCCACGAGTTTAATTTGTTTGAGTGGTTCAAAGCTTTGCGGTTGGTTGTGTTGTTGTTATTGCAATTGTTTTCTCCTTGTTCTGGGGACCATAAGACACGAAACGGAGTAGGCTGCTGGTCAAATAAAGTAAGCCTATGGGAGGTTCCATGAAGAAACACGAATTGCTTTAAATGTAACAAGCTTGTGTTACTACAATATAATATAACAACATGTGGGAACAAGACATTATTTTATAAACTTAAAACTATTTCATTTTTTTTTTGTGTGTAAGATTTAAAATACAATTGTAAAAGGTTGTAACTGTAGATATTATTCAACGATATGCAGAAAGAGATTTATGTTACTCAACAGCACTTCAAAGTATGAGATTAAGAGTGTGTTTGTTTGTGTTTTCTTACAAAGATTTGTTTTTCTTTTGACTTCTGAAGTGAAATTAACAAAAGAATAACATTTATACGTTGCCGTTTTAAAGCCTTTTACATCGTCTTCTACATATTAAAGACAAATAAATTATACGCACCAACAAAAAAAAAAAAGACAAATAAATTATAACAGTATTTATTTAATGTGCTTATTATTTTTCTTTAAGATCGAAAAGTATGCTACAAATTCCATTTAAATCTTTTCTGTAAAACTGATTCTCGTTCATCCACATATGTGTATAAAAGTTATTATTTCTGCATAAAACTCATAAAAAGTTACACTTTATTTTAACCCTGAATCAAACATGCCCTGGAAACTAGCGGCTCCTTGAAAGCTTTGTGCTTCGCTTACATTAGGCTTAATTTAATAGTTAAAAATCAAAGTGTTTTAGTTAAAAAAATAAATTGCCAAAAGATCAAACTATATACCGTAAAGAAAAAATTTTAAAATATTGAGCCTAATAAATTGGCATATTTATACTATATTATTATTATTTGAAAATCTAATGATAAATAGAAGTACTTTAGTCTATAAGATTTTCTAATGAGTAGCCTGGTTAAGGAATAAAAAAAAAAGAAGTAAGTTTCTAATAAGCTTTTGACTGGGTTCTATATGTTGGAAACTTAGAAATATTTTTTTTTTGGGTACAATATTTACCTTGTTTGAATTCTTAATTTGTGCTCTTAGGACATTCTATTGGTTAGAAAAACCCTTAGTATATTTAAAAATTAAAAATAATTTTTTTGACCCATTTAGACTTACTTTTTAGTCTATTTAAAAGGTTTATTATTATGTAGAAATCTAAATATCCATTTAAATTAGATCAGACTTTTAAAAACATTATACTAAGACCCTAAAAAAGTCTATCACAAATAATAGGCAAAGCTGAGGTTATTTTTTTTGGAAACACAGGTCTAGGTTATTTAAATCAAAATCTAGTCTAACATAACCTATTTTCACCCTAGTCTCCCTACAATAATAAGCTTTTCAAATTTAAACTTGCATCTTTCTTCAAAAGTGGTTTATCATTAATTAACTTGTTTAATTTAGAAGTACTAACTTCATATTGTATTAAAATATTATTACTTCTCCATTCTTGAATAATTATATATTTTAAAATTTTATTTTTTCTAAAAATAATTATCCATTTTAAAAACTTAAGTGGTATAAATTATTTCTTTTCAATAATCCTGATATTAAATACTATTAACACATTAGTGAACAAGGAGTAATAAAGTTAAAGTATTGAAAAGAAATAAGGATAATTTAGTAAATTATTTTTAACTTTTACTAACAGTGATATTTTCCCAATCATTTTCTTAATTCTAATCCCCATTTAAATCTGGATAATTATTTAAGGACGAAAAGAGTATTAACTATTAACTATCAAATGTAGCATTTATTTAAGAAAAATATATAATATTTATGAGTTTTGCTTACCATGCTCTTAGATCATAAGTTAAGAAATTAAGAATGAAAAATTTTTAAAACTTTCAATCCATTCAATGGAACTTTAGAAATCTTTGAAATATTCCAAGGATTGAAAAATTAAAAATCTAATTGTCAATAGTAAACTTTCCACTTAAAACTCAATTTTTCAATAATAAACTTTCCGCTTTTGGCTTTCCAATGAGTTTTTATCACATATTCATATTGATCAGCAGAATATATTTTAGTATATTTTTTTGTATTTCTGAAATTACATTGATTGCAATGAGATTTGAACTTAGGACCTCACATATACTATCCAAAATCAATACTTAATTATATTTTAGTATATGTAGCTTGAGGTTTGTAGAAAAGAATTAAAAACTCAAAATCAATGCTTAATTATAAAATATTTTTACCAAAATGTCTTGATTTAATTTATATTTTTTAATCAAGTTATTTTGAATATCGCATTAAACTATAAGATATACATGTAAAGGGATATTATGGGAAACCAAAACAAGAAAAATTATAAGATATGTAAAAAGAAAAAAATTAAAAATAGTTATGAATTTGTATTAAATGGCTCGATTAGTTAAAATTTTGGAGGAAATAATTCTTTAGATTATTTAGAAGTAGAGCAGAAGCAAAAAAATTTATATGTTTGGATATAATTATATAAGTATTTTTTTATTAGAATCAAAAGTTGTTAAATTGTTTAGATAAAGTAGATATACAAGTACTTTTTTAAGTAAAATTATAATTAAAGGTATGAGAAGTTACTTCCTAAAAAAGATACTTGGATTTTTAAGTATTTTTTGTATGTAAATATTTTAATATAAAACTATTTTTATTTGTTATTTATTAAAATCAATTGTTTAATATTTTATAAATTTTATGTTATATAATATTTATTGGACTTATTAAACTAATTTTATATATATTTATTATTATTGAGTTATGTTTTATTAAATTATAAAATAATATACGCAGAAAATAAATCGTAATGCAGAACAATTAAATTATTGTAGTTGTATAGTGAAAATAGGATGAAGGGGTGAATGTGATTCAGTATAATGTTATTTTTTATATTTTCATAAAAAATTTTAGGATAAATTTAGAATCTAAATAATTTTAAAAATCAAACATAATATTTTCTCTCTTCTACTACTTCTACTTCTACCAGAAGTAGATAGAGACTTACTTCTAAAAAAATAGAAAAACTAATTATTTTATATTTTTTAAAAAACTTATTTTTTTTCTAAGAACTTATTTAAACGAGCTCCAAATAAGAAAATAAATGATAAAATAGGAAAAAAAGGTGATGGATAAAATAAAATAGAGGGGTTTACATATTAATTCAATACGCTTAAATGATACAGCATGGCACTCATAACTTTTGACCTTATACAAAAAATCTTGAAGTGTCTATTTGTGTTAGCGCGTGGCGCCTTTGGTTTCCATGAGTCAACCGAACTCCTTGTTTGTTTGCAGTAAAAAGCTGGGCTCACGACCGCGTTTCCTGAATTATAGAGCTGACTAGCTGCACACGTTGACGTATACATACACAATAAAAATATTATTTTAATATTAAAAAAATAAATATTTAATTAAAAAATTTATTTTATTATTATTAAATATGATAATGATACTAATTTTTTTTATTTATTTATCACATTTAATAATAATAAAATAAATATCTTAATTAAATACTTATTTTTAAATATTAGAGCATTAATACTCCGTACATAAATCAAGGATACATGCACACAGACACGATGCCTTTGGGCCTGTTACGGTCAGTGCTTCCTCGCCGTATTATTAATTTGGAGATGGCTCTATTAACCGCAAATTTGAACAAGTGAACGTGTATGTGGTTGAGACATTTATTTTGTATTAAAGACTTTTGGTTGAGATTATTAACCGCAAATTTGAACAAGTGATTAATTTAAATTTTTCAGTAAAATATAATTCTCTCTTTAAGAGATAATATTATTGCACTCTTTCTTTTATATTTAAAAAATGTATTTTTTCAAAAAAATAATATAAACGACAATTTAATTTATTTTTAAATTTTTATTAATTTCTTATTTTCACATATTTCTTATTTTATTTTTTACTATAATACTTTTTTTTATGAAAAGTTATACGTGTTAAGATTTTTGATAAAAATAAAAGCATATGTGACTTATAATGACACAAAATATTGATTTATGTACTTATTATTTAATTCTAAATTATTACTATATTAAGAGAATAAATTTTAGTAGTAACAATAATTTGTAATAATAATTTTTTAAAAAATAAAAGAAAGAGTGCAATAATATTAATATACATTGCTTAGTTACTTTTAGTCGTATACGCGGATATTTTCTGAAATTTAAAAATTCATTATGTCTCTTCTTTATTTATTAAATTTATTTATAAGGTTTTTAAATTTATAAAATCATTATATCGACCTCTTTTGAATTTATAAAATCATTACATTGATCTCTTATTTATTTTTTCACTGTATACTGAACAATACATCAATCATTATCAAAGAGAAATATGTTATTTGTACTCATTCTGTGTGGAACATCATGTTAATTTACACCATATCCACTATTAGATGAGATGTGATATCTATTCAAGTAGAGACCACACCCTACGTAATAATAAATAAGGTGTGAGTTAATACGATATTTTATATAAAATGAATGCAAGTAACATTTTTCCTATAAAAAGTGTCGCACGAAAAAAAGCGGTCATATAAAATAGGAGACCAAAAACCATGAATTGAATTACAAAGACTTAACAAAGGAAGAATAAAAATATTAGAGATTATTTCGTCTGCAACACGGTTATAAGTTATTATTATTATTATTATTATTACTAACACGTTTATTAGTAATTTTCAGATGAGTAAATAGTCATATTTTTTATTTGATAATTACCCTTTCTTATAAACCAAAAAAGAAATTCTGATTATTTTCTTTCTGTATAACACTACTAAAAAAAAAGTGAAATAAAAGGAATTTCATCACACCTTATAATTTGTATATTAAATCATAAGAAGCCAACCCACTGGAAAGATCCTTCGTTATAAGAGCATCGAAACAATTAATTATTTCCTCCAGAAAAAAATAGATTGGTTTACGGATGCGTACCGTGCGGGTCAAGATGGTCAAATCATAAGACCATTCAATTCAATTCGTGGGTAACGAGTGTCATAATCTCTCACGGACTTGGAATTTGGAATTGGGCACCCTCTGTTTGCGGTCAAGTTGTGCACTTTTTTTTTGGGTTACAACTTACAAGTCATGTTTTGCTTTGAAATGGTTTATTATTCTTCCCTCGTGCTATCATTTTAGGCGTCCACGCGTACAATCAGAAATCTAAGGAAAAAATTGATCGGAAAATTAAATTTTAAATTCATTAAAGTATGAATATGAATATGAATATGAATGAGACGGTGGTCCACGGTCATATAGTTTACGTTTATGGATTTTTTTTTAACGAGGTCAATGTCCTATGTTTGGAAACAGGATAAGGATTTGGTTTTAATGCATTGAAAGTATCAAATATTTTTATATTATGATTTAATTGAGTTAAAATTTATTTTAGTCTCTAAAATTATAAATGTGATTTACTTTAATCCTTAAAATTAATAAAATATTACTTTAGTTTTTGAAATTATAAAAAGTGATTTAAATTAATTTTTATATTACTGTTCGCAATAACTAAATTGAATAAATCAAAAGAACTAAGTTGAATCTCCCTTTACAATTTTATAGACTAAATTGATATTTTTTTAATTTTAGGAACTAAAATGAATCACGCATACAATTTTAGGGATCAAGGTGAACTTTTACCCCGATTTAATTATGTATTATTTTATAGTATTTGTATCAATACATATAATTAACTTTTGTATCTACCATTTGAGAGGTCATATAAATAAAAAAAACAATTGGATAATAAAATAAAAATAATTTATAATATTAATGCATTAAAATTACACTTATAAAATAATGTATCAACACTATTAACATTGCCCGAACTTACTAATAAGAGTTAGCTCACTTGGTCGACCATTCACTGATATATTATTACGACTTAGATTCAATTCTCATATTTTCTCTCAGTGGATAATCTATAAGCACATCTATAAACTTTTTATGAATGTGAATACATGTTTTGACCCCCAATCAGGAGGGACTTTTTTTCTACCTAAACTTTTACACCCCGTTTGGAAAGTTTTTAAGTAATGGAATTGAATTGAATTCCATCAGGAATTGAATTTAATTCTTATGTTTGGAATGAGTTAGTAAATAACAGAATTGAATTGAATTCCTTGATTTGGAATCTATCAGAATTGAATTCAATTCTTATATTTTTACCATTTTATCCTTTATCAATAGAATTTAATATTTTACTAACAACCCCAATTATTCATTAGAATACATAACATAACATAATTAAACTATGTCATGTCATATGAAACAAAAACTAAATACCTGTAAGCCAAAACCACCATTCAAACCACCACCATGAAAAAAAAAACTAAATACTATTGTGTCATTCATAACTGGTCCTGCACATACAAATCTAAACCACCACCAAAGCCAAAACAATTTCTCCCAATTGTATGGAGGAAGTTTGAAACATTAGATTATCTCAACTTCATATTACACATAAACTTCACAAAATACTAGAATAAAGATGGGAGAAACATAATAATTTTCATAAACCTTCTGTCTGAACAAAACAACACCTCGCTTGGGAAATCTACTCACATCATACATACTAAATTTCATCAAATCTGTTTCCAAAAGCATACATATATATCTTAAACTAAAATACTATTTAATCATTACAGTCAGAGATCTCCCCCCAAAGAAATACACTTATAATTATGAAATTTGTCATAAAATCACCAACCTAACTTTTTAGCCAACCATCAAAAGCGTAGCTCTTCTGGGAAACCAAAAAAAACTCCAATAAGATTAGGATGTTCATTAAGCCATTCAACAGCATCAAAAAGGTTGTCATCCTCCAAACCCAATTTAGCTACTGCTTCATATATTTCTGCAGGCTTCCAAACTTGAGTGCTTGTATTTAAAATAGCTTGTGCAATATCTTTCATTGCCAAAGACACCTCTTTTAAATCGGATGAGTACTCATTTGTCATTGGTGCTTTTCTTTTTTTACCTTTCCCAACTGAAGTATTAGGTACAGATGGATTTGTTGCTCCAAATTGTGATCCCGGTGTTGATGGCATACTTTCAGAATCAAAGGGAGAAAAATTCTCCAAATGAACCTGATTGTTTGCTTGCATCTCATCAATTTCATCAATACTAATATGGGCATTATCCTTTTCCCATCTTTGTACCTTTTCTCTAGCGCTCTCGGCTTGAGCTCCGGTTGCTACATCTTTCTCATATATCTCTCTGAGAATGTCTAGGTGATGAAGGGATTTTCCTTTGATATTTTTGAACTTTGGATTGGCCTAGTAACAAAAGGAAATCACAATAAGAAAGTTCGTAAACAAGCATGTGCAAGGAAGATGCTACCAACTATATTATAGGAAATGAAATAGAATACTCATACCTTTATTAGAGATTTCCACACCTCTAGAGGAGCCTCAAATATTTTAGATGAATCATTCCATCCTATTCCACTTTTCATTTCAATTTCTTTTGCTAGCACCATTTGTTCCTTAAGAGTTTTGAGATGATTCATCACTTTATTTTTGTTGATGTTCAAAGAAAATTTATCATTAACCTCCTCTACCACCTTTCTATATGCTTCAGCAGAAAAAGCTCTATCTTCCTTTTGACCTTTACTCTTTTGCTCCCTAAGGACTTCAAGCATCACACCATCCATTTCTGTGGTCCACTTGAAGTATGTATTACAATCATTTCCTCCTTCCACCTCACAAACTTTCTCATCATCCATATCACCACCTATTGTTATATGACATCAAATATTTAATTTTTATATTATATTACACAAATGTGGTACTAGAAGTAAAATAACTATAATGTATTGAAATCAAAATAATGCAATAATAAATTATAAAACATGAAAGATAATCATCCATTGTAATATCACATCAAATAACAACTAATAAATCAAACCATACATCAACTCTAGTTCATTTTTGGGAGCAAAAATAATACACAAAAAAATCAATATTGTCTAGTTATATAATCATTCCACATTTGTGCGGCAATGGAGTCTCTCAAAATTTCCCCCCTTCATCCATCTTCACCCCTAGCAATTGCTCCATTAGTAAGTCCACGTTCAGGCTCATTATTCATGAGATCCCTATCAACTTGTGCAATAATTTCTTCATCTGGATCAAAATCCACTAAGAAGTTGTGCAAGATACAGCATGCTAAAACAATTTCACTCACTGTCTCTGCATCATATCTAGCCATCTCCGCTAATATTGGAAATCTATTCTTCAAAACACCAAAAGCTCTTTCAATTGCATTGCATAATGAAGAATGTCTTAAGTTAAATAACTCTTTTGGGTTTTCAGGAGGATGTCGAGAATATTCTTTCAAATGATATCGAGTGCTTCGATATGGAGTGATAAATGTTGACCTCAACATATATCCAGCATCGGCTAAGTAGAAGTTACCTAAAAAATAGAATTAAAAATATTTACATAAAAAAAATTCTGAAAAGTTTTAAATAGCCATGAAACTAATTTATGGAAAAACTTAATACCTTGAGGGACATTTAGATTATCTTCTCTACTTAACGCGTTATCTAAAATTCTTGAATCTGAAGCTAAGCCCTCCCACCCAGGTAATACGTATGTGAATTTCAAGTCAAAAGTACAAGCTGCCAATACATTCATTGTCAGATAGTTTTTCCTTCCTCTATACCTTGACACATCTTCTTTTGAAACCTTAACTCGGATATGTGTTCCATCTATTGCACCGATACAATTCTAAAAGTTTCAACATAAACCAGCAACCATTATCATGTGACATTACAAAAATAAATTCAAAACAATATTTGTATTAAAAAATACCTTAAAGTATGGATAGAATCTTCCTCCACTGTTGAGTATTTGTGGTGAGACAGTAGAACCATTTGGTTGGACTAAAAATTGATCTTGAAGTGTTATTAAAGCTCTAAGAACTTGGTGGAAATGACGACTAATGGTCTCGGTAGACCGACGAAAGAAAAAACTTTCTGACTGAACACGTGCTTGACCACTTAAAATATGTAGAAACTTAGCAACTTGTTCCTCAACAAAACTGTATTGATTGTCCCTCAAAAGTCCTCTTCCATGAAGTATTGCAACTAATCGAGTGAAAGCATCATAACTCCTACGTATTACAGAGCGTGAGTTATAATGTGCTTCTAATTAAGCCATCAATTCTCGGCGTACTTGATGTCTATTATATCGTTGTGATTGGATAGTTGGTCTTTCAATACGAGACACATGTCGAGTCATATATTGCATGCAAGCTAAATAACCCGCATAAACAACTATGGCTAAGATTGCATTTCTTTCAAATTGCCTCATATTACCTACAATGCAAGTGTCTTTCAATTTTCATGCTAACAAAGTTGTAGCATCTGGATCAATGATTTTGTGTATTATATATAAATTAAAATGGTTTCAATCTAGGAACAATCTCAAAATTATTGAAAATGAACTATGTCAAAAATTTATATTGTTAGAGAACTCTAAAATATTTTATATGCTATATACCAGCTCCTAAGACATCCACATCAAAAAATGCAACTTATACCTCATCAATTTCTGGCATTTGGGGATATATAGCATACAAAATGCAACTTATTTCAGCTCCTATGTCAATTTTTGGTCATTTTTCTACATCTCATCATTCTGTTCTGAGTAATAATGCAAGGAACAAAACCAAACAAGGCACAAAACCAACAAAGCACAAAATCAACAACAACATCCATATCACAAAAGCATAAAACCAACAACAATAACAACAACAACATTAAATCAGTCCAGTGGGGTCCGAAAATTGCACAGCAAAAATCATAAATCCAGCAAAAACCATAATAAATCCAGCAAAAACCAGAAATTACACAACAACAATAGTCAGATCACCTCCAGTTGATGATGCAGTGGTGGCGGCGGTCTTGGTGCTGTCCAAACCCGTGGCTGGTGGCGGAGGAAAGAAGAGTGATGCGGCGGTGGACAGATGAACCGATTTGCAGTCCACATCAGAGGAATGAACAAAGAGGAGTGAACAAGTTCAGATCTCAGTTTTTCAACATACTTTCACCTGATGCTGTGGCGGTGGAGTCGCGCTTGAGCTCCGGTGGGCGACGGCAGTAGCGGACGGACGGTCGGAATGGACGGACGGCGGCAGCGGAGAGGTGGTCTTGGTGCTGCGCAAATGGGAGACCGATGGTGCTGCGCAAATGGGAGGGCTGCGCAAAAAAATGGGGGAAGGGCTGTGGAAGGGCTGTGCAAATGGAGTCTCTCAAATGAGGGCTAAATTGGTAATTTCAAATTTTCAGATCAATTTCCTTCATAATTCAGACCCAAGTAGGTCTGATTTATTTTGAATGGAATTGAATTCCAATTCCTTATCAATTCCTTGCTAAAAATTTGTTCCAAACGGTGGAATTGAATTCCAATTCCTGAAGGAATTCAATTCCACCCCTTTCCAAACAAGCTGATAAATAAAAAAAAGGGCATTGCCCAAACTTGTAATAATGCGGCAAACGTAATAGGCTGTACATTCGGCGCACCTTCAATCAAATGGAACTTATAAAATTAATACTAACAACTCTTCTAGATTTTGACTCTCCACCCTCTTTTCATTATTCTTAAATTCTCATCAATATTTGCTTTTTATTTACAATATAATTGGTTTATTTAAGTTAGTCATTTTCGTTCCAAAGCAGCCATCCATTCTAACATCAATATGCATTAGTTGAACATATTTAATTTAACACGTTCAAGACCAAACAAATCAACCATAATAATATCTTAAAACAAATACTACGTAATAACACCTTTTCCACACCAGCCGTGGGTTTGGCGGTCACAGGGCTTGGAAACGCTCAACCTTTATATTTTCTTGGGTGAGGGCAATTGCGGAGTAGTGTTATTAAAAGAGTAATGATATTCTGATACTCAAAAAGTGAGTGTCTATTCAAATACTTACTTTATAATTATTGGATGTGATAGTGATCCCCACTTATCCTTGACATCTATCATATCTAATAATTATAAAATAAATATCTATTCAGACACCTATTTTTTAGATGTCAAAATATCATTATTCTTATTTAAATATCCAGGACCCACTTTTAAAATATTAAATATGATGTGATATATAAAATATGTGTGGATTATTTTCACATTAAATATAATTTTTAATTAGATCTTTCAATAGATACCTATTTTTTATTAGGTGTTTTATAACATTTTTGTTTACTCTCTCCTCATTAATTCCTCCTCAATCCTCATTCTAAACGTTTTTCCCCTCTCCGACTAGTAGGATGACAATGAAGAAAAAGGAATCGTAGATATAGACCACTCTTAATAAGGACTGTTAAAGAAAATTGATCAAATACCTTCCTTCGATTACAAGCATCTTTAAGGTTATGCACATAAATTAAAAAACCATGTAAAATGCACAATTGAAAAAATAGTTAATATTGATAAAATCTTCCTTTTATTTATTTGTACAATAATTATTATGAAAAGTGGGAGGGAATCTATTCAAGGACAAATATAAAAAAAGTTAATACTTTGTTAAAATTCCCACATGACATATAAAATTAGATAATTTTTTTCCTAAACCGACACTTAGAATTAGACGAAGGTAGTAAATTTAAATTATTATAATGTATTTAATGGGAAGAATTAAATGATTTTAACTGCTCCAATAGACAACAATATCTTTAATTTGATGATAGTAAGAACAAGGGTATCGACAAGCATGTACATCAACTAGTAGGATTTTCTAACTTAATCGGAGGTTTTAGATTCAAACTCCAGGTAACAACCGAATCAACCGTATCATTAATCTAGCTGGCTGAAGAGAAATTGTCTTCAACAGAAAGAGGCATGTGTTATATTTTATGAACATTATTTTATTATTTCAAAGTTAAAGTTTAATTTTAGTTTGTTATTGCTATTTTTAAATATTATTAGATTATTATTTGTTTAATCTTTTAAACATGCTTATACAGGGATAATTTTTTCCGCCAAAAAAGAAAAATGCATATACAAGGATTTTTGCCAACTCGTAAATGGTCTTCCTAGACTACGTTTTCAACGTTGTGTAATATCTAAAATTTGCTTTTGACCAAGGACCTGCATTCACACGTTGAGCATTATCTTACGGTTCCTTGCTATGTGGAGCCATGCCTTCCCAGCAAGGAATCTACTAATGTATTGTTTTCCAAATCTTCATCCTTAATAGCAATGTGAAAGAGGATTGTGAATTTTAAACTGCCTTTCATCTGCATTTTCTGATTGAAAGTATAAATAATTTATGCTTTTGGTGGTTCTTAGAAATGAATAGATTTGTACTTATTGGTCTTGCTAATCTTCTATTTTGGTATGAGATTATTTTTGTTGGTTGCATCTTCTGTGATGAATTTGGTTGGTTTATCTTATAAGAGTTGTGGCTTTTTGAATTTTGTTTCTCTTTAGCTGTTATGTATTTTCAGTTTTTACTTTTGTTATGCTTTTATTTTGATTATTGTTGACTGTGATGTGTAGCTTTTTATTTCTCTGTGTCGCACTGTAATCATTCTCTCTTATTGAGGCTTAGTTTTTCATCATTTATCAAAAAAAATCTTTCAAGTATTATCGTGAGTAATTAACTTTTGTTCAAACAAATTAAAAATTAAATAAAAGATTCTGTATATAAGCAAAATATCCAGCCAGAAGAATTCATTACCGTTTTAATTTCATGAAAGAAAAATTCAAATCAGCTTTACATTTGTTTCTATTTCGCAAGATATCCACTTGTAATAAGGACTAACCCTTTTAAGGTAGGAGCTTTTGGATAAATCTTTGGCCATAAGATCATTTCCATGTATATCACCAAGAATAGAATTCATGACTAAATGTTTAATATTATAGTTTCTATCACTTAAGGAGTCTAGTTAGGTACCAAATGTGTTAAATCCCTTGGTTACATTTTTTTCTTCTGTCAAATTTGATCACACATACAGGACAATTACATGTGGCATAAATGCTTGCAACAAAGCCATTTAATTAGATGAATACTTCGCTACTAACATTAAATGGACGGTATAGAAACATGCCATGATGTGACGAAGTTTTTATTGGTCTTTTGATCCATGAGAACACCCAGTTAAACATTGAGTCAACTTTTTTAAATATTGAGACTTATAGTTTTTTTTTCTAATTCATACCCAAGGATCATTTAACAAATACAAAATTTCAATAAAATTCTTGATCTATCCTCCACCATCAGCTAAAGCCACTGTCGTTCGGCCACTCTCTCCACTGTCACAAGTCGTCACGCTCCTCTTGCAGGTGGAAATAATGAAATAGGAAATGAATGGAATGGAACCGTGTATGAAGAAGGCATGAGAAAGCAACAGTGCGTAACAGCAGTACAACATCGTCCTCATCCTTCGTCATTTTACTATGGAATTAGATTTCACAACAAAAATTGAAGATTTCAAAGCATAACACCATCACCGTTATTATTATTTTCCTTGAAATTCATGCCCTCATCAGTCATTTGATCACCGTTCAATTCATCCAGCATTTGACAAATATAGGATATTTGTAGATTAATTTAGTTTTTTTTATCGATTTACTTTTTTTTTCCTTTTTGGACTGAATGGATTTTTGTTCATAAAACGCAGATTGTTAATCTTTTCTTTTGTTAAATTTTAGAGTTTGATTATTTTTTATTTAATTTTTTGTGTTTGATTGCAGGTTAATGTTTGGTTTTTGGTTTGTTTTTTACAGGCTTGCTCAGTTTGGAGTTCTTGAGGAGCAGCTTGATCACCGTGGAGGAGAAGAGTGATGAAGGATTAACTAGAAATTTTAAGGTTGTATATTTGCTAAATGAATCTTTGGAACAAATTAAAAATAAAAAAATTATAGATTGCAATAGTTAAATATGCTGATGGGGCCTGGCATAGATAAGAGGATCAATAAGAATTTATCATATAATGACATATTTCGGCACCATCTATTTATCATCAGTATTGAAATAATCACCCTTTAACTATCTCGGGTGGTGATGCAATTGCCATGTGAAAGAGATGAGAACCTAGGGTAAAGTTTGGTTGAAGCGGAGCTATTGTGAAAAGCGATAAAAAAGTAAAAAAAGAGAGTAAAAAATAGTTTCTAAAACTTCATTTAAAAATCATATTTTACAACAGTCTCTGCACCTATAAAAGTGACTTTGAGATAGTCAAACTAGTCTTTTATATGATACTTTCTAGGAAACAAAAAGAAGATCAACATTTGTCAAGAGAAAGTGAAATAAAAGGAAAATAGTTAAATTTAAAGACCAAGTATAAAAAGATGTCTTCTACACACAAGAAGAGAATTTTGACTTTTGATGAAAAGGCTTTTGCTAAGAACGCTTTAACACTAATCCTTTCCCTTTTCTGAAAGATCATTATATTTTGTAATCAGTTTCTGTAAAAATCTTCTCTCTAGCTTTTATTATATCACATCTTCTTCTTAGAAAGAATTTTAGAAAGAAGTCATTCAAGTTTTCAGTTCATACATAGTTATAGTCTTAGAAAACTTGGGTGTACCTTAGTTAGAGTGTACCAAGCAAACCAAACTCTTTGTAGCATGATCCAATAGTGAGCGTTGAGATCTTAGATTGACGAGGCTAGTAAAAAGACTACAGAGAGATAGGATGGAGTTGTTTATCAAATACACAAGTCTTGACTTGTGGGACATCATACAAGAAGGAGACTACACTCCTATGGAGAAAGTTCTAGGAGCTGAGGATGGACCTTCCACTTCAAGAGAGATTTCCAGGAGTAGATGGACAAAGCAAGAGTTCGACTTAACTCTAAAGCTAAATATCTACTCATTTGTGCCCTAAGCAAAGCTGAATATGATAAAATCATTGCTTGTAACACAGCAAAAGAAATCTGGCACAGACTACATATGCTGCATTAAGGAACAAACTAGGTCAAGAAAACCAAAATAAGCATGTGGGTTCATCAATATGAAATGTTCAAGCTGACTAAACAAGAAAATATTGATGACATGACCACCAAGTTCATGCACATAGTTAATCAACTCAAGGGTTTGGATAAGAAATACTCAAACTTTGAGATGATGAGGAAGATTTTGAGAAGCCTTTCTGCCAGATGGCTCCCCAAGGTCACAGCCATCACAAAAGCTAAGGATTTACAAACCCTTAGCTTAGATGCCCTCATTGGGTCCCTCAAAACCCATAAGGTTGTGCTCTCTAAAGTTCATGGTGAAGTCATGAAGAAAAGTAAATCTGTAGCCTTGAAGTCCTCTTACGAGAAGCAAATAAAAGGTAAAGCAATGAAAGTGATTGAAACCTATGAAGAAGAAGAAGAAGAAGAAGAAGATTCAAGAGAGGAATCTGAGGAAAAAGATGGAGATGAGATCTCTATGCTAGTGAGGAAGGTGTCCAGGGCTTGGAAGAGAAGAATCAGGAAGAGGAAGGACTTCAACCTCAGAAAAGACAAGAAAGGCAAGGGAAAGATGGAAAAGGTGAGTTGCTATAATTCTAGTGAGAAGAGATATTTCAAAACAGACTATTCCAAGCTCAATGGTCCACAAAAAAAAGTTTGCTCTAAAGAAAAAAAGGGGATGCTTGCCACTTAAAGTAATTCAGAGGAAGAAATGAAAGGATCAGAAAGCTAAGATGAGCTTGAACATGTTGTCAACCTATGCTTCATGGCTGAGAGATGTGGTGGTAAGAATGGAAGGTAATACTATAATTTATTCGCTATTGTTAAAATCTTTTTATATTATATATGTGCTTATGATTTTGTGTATGCAGAGGACTTTTTACATTCTACCAGAGCATGAGGTTGCTAAAGCAATTGCAGCACATGTTCCATGATGCCCACAAAGGCCATATGACTAGCTCTTGGCTAAATGATGGTACCTTCAACATGCTGTGGCACCATTGGGCATGTGACCTGACCATCAAGGATAGGTCCAAGAAGGGCAAGACAAATCGGGCCTCACTGAAAGGCGGGTCACTACACGTGGGTAGGTTGAACACTTAGGAAGAGACCATAAAGCATGTGGTAAAACTTTAATCTTTCTACACTTAATGCATTATTAATTTACTAAATTTGAATTACGATAAATAGTATGTTTTTATGATTTTAATTTACATATTTATGCAGTCTAAGGAGTTAAACTACCCTTCGAGTCAGGGGGAGTTGTTCCGGGAGACCTACACCCAAAAAGGTGATCAAAAGAGGGAGACAATGGAGGTGTAGGTTGACCCTCGATCTAAGGCCACATATGTAAGTCTAAATTCGAACCTTTTAGTATTTTATTTTTATTTTTTTTATTTTTGTTATAATTATTACTTACAATGTATTTAATCTTTGTAGGGTGAGTATACAGCGCTCTAGGAGCAGGCCTAGACCCAATACCAGACCTAAGTGGTAGAGGTTGGGCCTAATGCTAATATCCCTCGTCCAAACGAGATGGATATTTGGGACCAGGTGGTTGGCAGCCCTTACAATGGTTGCATATATGGGATATAGTGCTATCCTAATAGTAGGTCCTCATGCTTTACCACTGAGTCTATTGCTAGAGATGATGCCCTAAGGGATTATGTGCATGCCCTCAACCAGGAGCTGTAGCAACAAGAGCAAGAGGCCTAGCTTCTTCAATAGCTCCAAGAGTGGGCAGTAGGGCGAGTAGTAGTGGAGCAGCGGTAAGAGAAGGCCAAGAAAGAAAAAAGTAAATTCAAGAGGATGCAGAAAAAGATCACGATTGATGTGATGAGCTTTTTCAGAAACATGCAACTCCCAGGATCCTTTAGCTCCGATAAGAAGAAGCTCCCCCAGATGCCTCTCCTATCCATTTTTGAAGGCTCCTCACAGTCTAATGGTGGGGACCACTCTGATAGGTCCAACGCCAACGATGCCGATGATGCCAACGAAGAGGATTTTAGCTAGTTTTTATCTATTTTTTTAAAAAAATTTATTTTGGATATTTTTTATATTTATTGCACTTTGTATTTATTTCATTATGATACTTTGTTTATTTACTTCATAACACTGTTTATTTTATTATTATTTCATTATTTTCTTAATTAATATAATTTTAATTGATAATTAAATTATTATATAAATAATAAATAAATAGTATACAATTGGATTATTTATATAGATGAGTCACACATGGCAAAGTTGTCAGTTAAAATAATAAAAACATTATCAACGGGCTAACCCATCAAACATATATGATTTTTTAAAATTAAACGTTTTTTTAAAAAATAAGTAGTCATTAGTAAACACATCGGTAGAAATTAATCAAATATTTTTTTTATTTTCCAACACGAGTTTTTACAAATAACAAAAGTCATTGGTAATATTATTTCCATAACGGTCTCAATGACACCTTTAATGTAATTGTATGGATTGGTTTTAATTTATGAACTCGTCAGGTATTCTCGTTGGTAATATTCTATTGACACGCAAATTACCGATGAGCTACCTGTCAATATTAATATTACTCGTCGATAATACTGTTGGTATACCATGCTTTTCTCTTAGTGGATAATGAATGATACCAGGCCATATGAGTCGCTCCAGGAATTGGGTCGGGATGGGAAGCACTTTCATTATTAATTTTCTCTTAAAAAATTTGCGGAAGGACGTATTCGTATATGTGGATCAAATGAAAAAAAAAATATATATACACTTTGGATTTTGGAGGCAACTAGTCTGTTCCTGTGCATGGCACGAAAGAACAATATTTAAAATAATTGTTAGTTTAAAATTATATAAATTTATTTAATACTTTATTTTAGGAAGGATTAAAATAATTCTTATAATTTTACTTTTAAATATATATTGATTAATTAATATAAAATGAAAATTGGGTTACTTAAAATTTTTTCTGTCTTTGTTATGTGATCATATTTTCTATTTCCAAAACGTACGTCTCAAATATGTGATGACATATATTCGGCAAAGGAATTCAGGATTAGAAAAAAAGGCAATTTATTAAAAAATTTAAAAGCTATAAATTTGACTAGCCCATTTAGCAAAGGATAGATTTATATACCCTTAACTCATATATCAATTTGTATAAATTCATTTAATACTTTATTTTATGAAATATTAATTAACACTCCCCTTTTTTTTAGAATATTTATTCATTTTCAAACAAAGTTATTTTTTAAAATATCTGTCAATTTTACATTTCAATAGAATGGATTTTTTTGTTCCAATAGTACCCCTGAGTGATTTATAACCATTTGTATAACTTTTCATTTTTAATCATTTGATGTGCTCCATAATTAATAACCATTATGGTGTATATATTAGTCTATACACCATTATTTTACATAAGAATACTCTATTACTATATTATTTATCACTATAATTTCTTAATGCTCGTGTTAGTCTAAATTTGACAGCTATTTTATAAGAGAAGGAGTATGGAATAAATATTGAGTAAATTAAATATTTTTCTTCTAATAGACATCTTTATTACATAATCATCTCCTAAATTTCAAAACATACACCTCAAATGGGTTATAAAATATATTGAGCTAATGAATTCAATTTTCTTAAAAAACTAAAGGTAATTTATATAAAAATTTGATTATCGGCATATTTTTTAAAAAATGATTGAAAATCCAATAAAATAATAAACTAGTTGAAATGATAGAACATATATAATAAATATATAAAGATTTTAAACTAATTAAATTAAAATTTAGATATTGCCTTTACGTTAAATTTAACATACATACATTGTACTCTAGAAATATTTTAAAAAGATATGGATCAGTGAAAAATTAAAATGAGAAAAAGAGTGCTATTTAGCACAAATATGAAAACAAAAATATTAAACTAAGATTTTCAGTATTTGTAATATAAAAAGTCATATAATACATGGTATGATAATTTATTTGACGAAATATTAAATGAGTTTTTATAGTTTTCTTAATTATATATTATTAGTCAATATAGCATAAAAATGAGTAATAGTAAGAAAATATTATATGATACTATGAGAGGTATAGACATGGGATGCTCCTCATAATACTTTCACAATGTGATTAAATTCTATATTTTAGATATATTTTTTAGTTGTATAAAAGTATGCATACCTAATTTATATTCATGTAAATAAAGTTATTGAAAACTTCATTAAAAGAAAAAGACACAATACTTTATCATGGAATGATATTAAGAAACGGAAACATTTTCACATAAAATAATTTAGTAAACTTAATTGTAATGAAATAAAAGAATTTGATGTGAAAATATTTAATTTTTAATTTTGTTTTTGTTGAAAGCATGAGTATTCCCTAATTGAAATTCATAAGTTTTAATTTTTTCACTAAAATTTTTGTTACTTTAATAATTTTTTAATAAAATTTTTTGCAAAATATTGCATATATATTAAAGTATATATAATAAATAGCTATAAGTATATACTATACTAAAATTCAAGTTGTCAGCAAGATAACAATTGAAAAACGTACGCATATACTTTTCATATCAAGCATAAATTAACATTAATATATATATATATATATATATATTTACAATTTAATAATTACAATATATTAATTTTAATGCATAAATTGAATATATGAGAATTTTACTGTGTTCAAGATAAACTATATGGATATTTAAATTTCGGTATATATCATACATAAATATATGAAAATAAACATGTGTTGCTCAACGTTTCTTTGTATGAACTCAACATTAATTACAGGATATGTAGATGTAACAACCAAAACTAATAATTTTTTTCTGAAGAGAGTGAAGTTTAAGACTTTTGAACTTCAGAAGATAAAAAAAGATTGACCTTTAAGATTCTTTAGTAGTATTACTTTTAAAGATAGATATATAATATGAATGGAGGACATGTTTTAGAGTAAAATTTTAGATATTATTCTATACAAGTCTTTCTCATTCATTTCTCTCTTGACATTCTAAACTCATAAACACACCCAAATTTGAAACGAGAGATACGCATACAACAAGAAGCTGATAGAGATTGATACCTATTTTTATACTATTTGAAAATATAGTATGCCTTTTATTTCAATCCCTTTCGGGTTGCTGTAGGTTCGAAATGGAGAAACGGAAGTCCATTTTTTTTTTTCTTTTGTCAATGAAACAGGGTCTTCACGTATGCTTGCATCAATTATCTGTACCCAGAAAACTGTATGCTTTGCAACCACCCATGTGGGCCAAAAGATGAATACACATTAAATTATTAATAATTGCAGTTTGATTATGATATCTATAGGATAGAGAAAATAAGCCATTGTAGTTGAAAAACGATACACCTACGATGTTTGTATGATTTTTCAGTCGCCACATTTTTCCTTTTATTCAGCTACAACTTTTAAGTATTTTCTCTCCCCTTCCTTCTAATGGAAGTTATTTTCATAGCATTGAACCATAATCTAGCATCGATCTGCATTAACAGAAAGCAAAAGTAAAAATTAATAAAAACTTAGAGTACTGCTTTGCGTTTTAGGTTATTTTAAGTTTTAGTTTCGCTTTCAGTTTCAGGATTTGTAAAGGAAAAAGCGAAAATCGAAAATTCGATTTCGCTTTTTCTTCACAAACAGTAAAATCAAAACCTAAAGCGAAACCTAAAATCGAAAACAAAGAAAGAAACTGATCTTAGTGTCTACTTGTTTCTGTGTTTACAAAATTGATTCTGGATTTTTTGTGGAATTAATTTAGTTTAAATTGATTTTAAATTAAGGTAATTTATGTTTTATAATTCATCTAAAAGTGATTTTGACAATTTTTTTTAACATTTCTTTCATAATCAATTCTAGAAGAAAGAATAATTAATTTTGATCTTTGAAAATCGAACAAAATAAAAATTCACTATAATCAATTACAATAACTCTATCTAGAATATTAACCAAAATTATAGGTCTCCTAACCCACAAAACAACTTGAAAATAAATTTCAATATGTTATTTAGTACAAGAAATAAAATATTTTTTTTAATGAAATTTCATAATGACATTCTAATAAATACTACAAGAACGAAAATCTTAACGTGTATTATTTAATGTACGTGACTTCAGTTATATCATTAAGAATATTATTATAGTGTTATATATTAAAAAAATGGAATATTATTAAACTAGATGACCAAGACACGTCAGGAAAAAAAATGAAAAAAGAAAAAGATGACTAAGAGAGCAAGATGTCACACTCACACATTCAATAATACAAAATAATATTTTGGTCTTGTCAGCTATACGAACACTATTAACATTTAACAATTTGTCCAATAGTAGTCAGCCGACTGAGTTTTTCTTGGAGGCTCTGCCCTGGGATTCGAACTCAACTCCTTGCAATCCCGGATGCAGTGACGAAGCCATCTACTATTTGTCCATAGATTCTTTTTCACGATTTGTGGTCGGAGTCCACGGCCTCATTTGCATCTGAATGGACTTTTTAGTTTCCAATTATCAGGATGGCCCATGCAACAGGCCCAAAGTGATCGAGCCACTTCACAATTTTGAAGAAAATAATTTTGTGGAGCAGTTTCACCAGTTCAGTACGTAATAGTTGGTTTTCTTTCTTTTTTTTTTTAAGGATTATTTAGACGATATGTCTATGCCTTGTTATTTGGATTTTTTATCCATTTAAAATAAAAAATTATTAATTACGTGAATAAATAAAAAATATTAATTATAGATATGAACAGTTTTAAATGTATATGAATACATATGGGCTCCCCGCGTATTCCAAATGAGCATTAATACACAACGGCATGAATACACAACGCAAGGGTCCTATGCATATTCATATTCACCTCTATATAGCTTTAATGATTCAGTTACTTTTAGATGGATGATTTGCAGACAATGATAGTTATTTTTTTAATTTTATTTTATTTAATTTATAAGTTTAATATCAAACCACAAGTGAATTTTTAATTAAAAATTATTTAATTTAGGATTTATGGTGGTAAAATTTAAACCTTCAGAATCTATATATTTAATTAATTTAAGATAGTTTATGTTTAAAATTAATATTGATGACTAATTTTTTAATGTTTTGTTTTTCTTATTATGGATTGATATTTGGTAACATTTATTTCATTTATGTAGCAAGATTTAGTATTGCAAATTGAGACGCTGACAAGACTAAAGACTCCCATGCTCGCATGGAGTATTATCTACGGCAGACAGGGTTTTGGGAGGTTGTCAACTTTGGTATTCGATCGTTGGATATTTGATCTCTTTATTCTTTGACTTTTATTGTTATTTTTATTTCAAAGTTTAATTAGTTTAGTTTCAGAGTTTAATTATTAGGGGAATTTGGGTTCAACAAAGTTAAGTGAAACCTATTTATGATATGGTTTGATTTAGAAATTAAATTTCATATAATATATTTATTTTATCTAGTAATTAGTTTAATTTTTTTGTTTATAAGTTTTGTGATTAATTTAGTCTAGGTTTATACTTATTATCATGTTAATTAAATTTATACGGTCAATCGAGTGTTACACCTTAGACGTTGTGGCGCACCAGCACCGCATCCTTGGATGAAGTACTATCTGTGGCAGGCTGGATTTTAAGAAGTTAACTTTGGCAACTTCCATTATGACTCAGCGCTCATCAGTGCCCTTGTAGAGGGATGGCACCCAAAGACTAATATATTTTATTTGCCTTATGGAGAGTGTACTATCACTTTCCAAGAAGTGGCTCTGCAACTTGAATTGCGGATTGATGGTGCTGCAGTTAGTGAGAACATCGATGCATGGGAAAAGTGGCGCAAGTAGAGTGTATGGGATATAATTTGGGATTTGTTAGGTGTAGTGCCAGAGTTTCAGCACAGACACGAGTCCTATGTGAAGTTAGCTTGGATTAACAATACGTTCAAGCACTTTGAATTTCCCATTGATGCATCCGAGATTGCGTTCAACGGTGGACCCAGGCATACTTGTTGATTGGTGGCATGAATATGCTAGGGCTCCTGTATATGCGATATTCACATCAATATGCAAGGGGCCCCTGCGTATTCAGAATAAGTATGAATATGCAGAGATCCCATGCATATTTATGTGAATATTACATACGCAGGGAGGAGCCCTTAGCATATTCGCCCGCCTATTTTCATACTAAATTTTTTTCTGTTTATTTCAGTATATGTATATATATATACTGTTCATTTTAATCAAAAAGCCCTTGTTATTTTGCTTCATTTACCGGTAGGGTGGAGTCTATTTCAATAGAATAGTAGAGCCAAAAATACATATGTTTATATATTTATTGAAGAAATTTCAAAATTTTTGTGGGGCATGTACTATCATCTACTTGGATCCATGCCTCCTGTGGCAACCTTCTTATTTTCAGAAACTAAGATCGACAAGATATACTAATAGTCTAAAACTGGTGGGCCCTCTCTGTCCCCCCCAAAGTGAATCATTTCCTCTGGCGGATTATATCAAACACCCTACCTGTACGACAGAGACTGAGAAACAAGGGGATGGATTTGAAGCCATACTGCCCAAGATGTAGTTTGGAGGAAGAATCAGTAGAGCATGCCTTCACAGATAGTGAATGGGTCAAGCAATTTTGGCATATTTCCTTGCTGCCTCAGATCCATGAAGGGCCAGAACAACAACCGGTGGGTGTATGGATTGAGAAGTCACTTAACATGTTAAATGTTCAGGAAGGTGAGCTGTTCGTGGCCCTGCTTTATGGTATATGGCTTTCACGGAACAAATTATGCTTTGAATCCCGAGACACACAGGCAGAAGTGGTGATTGCCAACGCCGCTTCAGCACTCAGATCTTTCTCAGAGCTCCAAAGGAAACATGGGGAGCGAAGGGGATGCACTTCGGAAGCACAGAAAGAAACCAAGAGTACCTGGACACCACCTGCAGCAAGAAGATTTAAAATAAATACACCTGGGCTTGGTTATTGCAACTTTCTGCACACTAAGAAGGGTGGTCATAAAGTGGCCCATCATTTAGCTAAGTTCATGGCTTAGGCCGGTTCCATTGTATGGTTAGAGGATGGTTCAGCTGAAGTTATGCATTTTGTAATAGCAGATATTTCCTACTCTTCAGTTATATGAATCAGTTTCTTTCTGGTCAAAAAAAAAAAAAGAAATAGTCTAAAACTGAATAATTTAGGGTATGATTAGTTTTAGATTTTTAATTTTTAGAATTTTATAAAAAAATATTAAAAATTAGAAATAAAAACTAAAAGTTAAAATTTATAATTTTAAAAATTTTCAACATTTTATTCATAAAATTTGAAAAACTGAAAAATTAAAAATAAATATTAAAAACTCTAATCAAACTGCCTTATTATCCCAATCCATCACGCCGTTTCCCAGCAGAAAGATGGGCGTGATGCTCATTGGTAAATGAAACAGCCACTTCAGTTTGGATCTTCACTCCATACCCCCTTGTCATGTCATGCGTTTTTTGCTTTGCCAACTAACACCTTTAACATCGACAACAACAAAGTTCACACATTCTCAATTCTCTCAACAAACATCCTAGTACTATTATCCCTTCCCCAAGCCCAAACCTTCACCATGGCGGAATCTGAGTCCATCGATGTCACCGTAAACTCTCTATCAGGTACCAATTCAATGATCATGCACAATCACTTTTGTATTAATCATAAGTTCGTAGTATTATCCTATTATATTTCGGACCATTTAGTCAATGAAATGGGCAACCTAGTTTGAGTTTAGATGTTTGTTTTGTTGGCACTTTGATTTGCACTATGCAATCCTCATTTAAGTGTTATTTTATAGATTGATCTTATTTTTGGTGTTCAACTGTCAAGGGTCCTTTTTTATTTAGTCTTATTGAGATGGGATTTTGCAGAATTGGCCTTTTACTTATATGATCATAGTTTTAAATTTTGGTACTGCTATTTGAATTCCATTGGCAATGAATTTAGAATATGTGTTTTTCATACTGAGACAACAAAATTGAACCATTCTCCTTATATTGTACTATAGATTTAACTTTGATACATTGATATCATAAAAGAATTTTACACAGTTATCCAATTATCTAGTGCCATAAGCCAATTTCTATCCCACTCCTTGAAAAGTCATATAAATAGAGATATTTGATTGGATCGCGATGTAAAACTCAATTTCTCAAAATTAAACTCTGTATTATCATTACTAGCTGTGGGAAGGTATGGACTATGGAGAAATTAGATGAGAGGTGAGCAACATATTGTGAGGTTTCTATCAAGTGGCTATTCGTTGGATGATTTTGTTATGATGATATCTTCTGCTACCTGTTAAAAGATGGAAAAGCAAAGGAAGAAATTGAGGCAACATCGCATCCTCAGAAGTCGCCCTGCCACCATATCAGGGAAACTCATGGATTGAATAATACCATTGATGAAAACACCTCACTGGATGATGTGAGGGCTCCAAATGTGTTTGAGCGAGCAAAGGAGGAGTTTCAAGCCCTTGCTCAAGTGTTCCATCACAAGAAAGAGCCTACAACTCATGATACAAAGTTTGAAACTTTTTGTTTGTTTGTTTTGTGTTTAGAATTGATTGGTTTGAAAGCAGACATTTAATGTTAAGAGACTCTTATTTCTTATCTTGTGGTCCAGGAATGGAAATCAAATGCCCGAGTCAAAACATAAACAAGAAATCCCAAGCTCTCTATCAGGTACATAATTTGTTTGAAATGTTAGTTGGTCATTTAGGGATGGATTGAATTTTGATGTTCTCATTCAATTATATATTATCACATCAGTAAAAATAATTAATTTTCACTGCCACTACTTGAAAAGTCAAGTAAATGGATAAATTTGATTAGAACTTTTTACGCTGAGCTCAATGTATTAAAATTAAACTTTTTGGATATTGTGATCATATCAGATATTTCATTCTTTAAAGTAATGCTTGAGATTAGAATTAGGCAACAATTTAATAGAATGGGCTTATCAATTTTACTTGGTTTTGCACTTTGGGTATTTTGTTAATATTGGGTGCAATTCATTTCTTTATTTTAACAATGTTTTAAGAATCTTTCACATAATGGTTTCCATTTTGAATGACTACATTCATGTTGTTAAAAAAGCACAATAGGCTTGTCAGTCTATCTTTGCTTTATTTGTTCCAATCCTTTGGATCCCTTAAATCTTGCTCAATAATTATAAGAATCTTCCGTAACATGGCATGTGACTGCCAAAAGTCACTGTTATGGCTTTATAAATGGTGGAAGGCTTCTTCAATCACTATCATATGAGGTATTTCATATTGGCAGAAACAAAGGCGAAGTCATCAACAGACCTTTTAGTGAGAGCTAGGAAGAGATTAAAGCCATCATACACCGTGATAAAACACAACACATTCACCATAAAGAAACTCATGGAAGGACCGATGATATTGATGAGAATACCCCTGCCAATGAGGTTAAGGGTCCTAGTGTCTTTGAAAGAGTAAAAGAAGAATTCGAAGCTGTTTTCCAAGCAATACATCCCAAGAAAGGAAGATGACAAATTTCCTTCCTTACCATAGAAGGATGTTGAATGTGATAAACAGGGAATGCTATGCTTATACTTTTACAATCTATCAAAATGCCAGATGTAAATCTCTCTCCAGACCCCATGGTTTTTATTTCTTTAGGATGGAGATACAAATAAGAGAGATTCTTTGGTGTAAATCATTGTTGATAAATATTATTTTCCTATGTCTTTTTCACACCTTATTGTTTGCTAAATCACATAGATTTTATCTAGTGAAAAGGCTAAGGCTATGTTTGGGAGTTTTGTAAATGATAGAAGAAAATGGCTAATAATGGAATAGACAAGAAATATATAGAGTGGAGTGGAAGAAAGTATATTTCAACTCTTATTTGAATGTTTAACAATTTTAACGAAGAAAGAGAAAAGAAATTACACACAGTCAAAATGCCATTTGCTTTGAGTGGCAAGAAACAAACATATTCTCTCTTACTAGTCATTCCACTTCCTTTCTTAAAACTGCTTCCAAACAATGATTATTTAATTTTAACTTTGTCACTCTCTCCATTTTCATCCTCTCAAATATACCCTAAATGCTTGTTTGGTTTGTATTCTTTTTTTTCATTTTCTGTTTTTCATTTTCTTTTTTTGTGTATTTTGTTTCTTGAATTTTGTGAAATAAATAGTTAAAACAGAAAATGAAAACAATAAACAAGGTTTTATTATTTTCACTATCTCTTTTACAAAATTCAAAAAAATATAAAATATAAAAAATAAAAACAAAAACTAACCGGGCCCTTAGGGTCTGTTGTTGACATAATGAATTAAGTCCTTCCAATTGGTTTATTTAAAAATCATATTAATATAAAATATGGCTCACTTGTACTAATTAATCCTTAGATATATAAACTACAACTCATCTCATTGTGGGTAGAATTTTGAATTAAAAATATTTTAATTTTTGATTTACTACTAGGAGCACATATTAGCACTTGTACATAATTGGATAATTGGATAATTTGAGATGCTAACGATGTAAAATTTTTTTACATAGTTATCCAATTATATAATACCACATAAACAAATATGGTCAATTTTCATCACAAATACTTGAAAAATTATGTAAATAATGTAGCAATTTGGTTGGATGTCAATGCAAAGAATTTTACATTGTCATTGCACCAAAATTAAACTTTTTTAATTTTTAATAAAAAATATTTTCCAAATATAACTCCCTCCCTTTAGAGATGATTTTATTATACTCTCATCCCCTTTATCTATAAAATATATACTCCCCTCCCCTAAAATTAAAAAAGACTACACTTTAATCCATTTTAATTTTTTTAATTAATTTTCATTTTCTCACACTTTTTATTTAATTTTTAACCAAAACACTCTTTATTTATAGATATATTTATAGCTTATAATAATACAAAATATTGACATGCTTATATATATATATATATATTTTCATTTAACTTACTTTTTAAATTGTACTATATTAAGAAAATAAATTATTGATAGTAAAATTAATTTTTAATTATAATTTTTAAAAATAAAAGTTAAACATTTTTACTTTTTTATTTTAGAATATTAATATATGTAAAATAAAAAAAAATAATTTTGAATATAAAAATAAATTATAGATAACATAACAGAAAAATTTTGTGATGTTAGAATAGAAATTATATTAATATTTTAAAATTGATACTTAAAAAATACATAATTTTTATTTTCAAAAATATTTAATACAAATTATTTTTATATTAATTATTTTTATTTCTATTTATTTATTTTCTTAATATAATAATAATTTAAAATTATATATAACTAAATATTTTATATTATTGTAAGGCATATATATTTTATTTCATAAAAATTAATATGTATAATTGATTAAGGTTCTTTTAGTAAAAAATAAAATAATAAACTTGAGAAAATGAAGATTTAGTAAAAATTTTGAAAATGAGTTAAATTGTAGCTTGTCTAAATCTTTCAGGTGATTTGAGTGTATGATTTAAAAATAAAGAAGAGGAAAATGTAATAATATTATATCTCAAGAAAAAGACTTGTATTTTACTTGAAAAAAGAAAAAGCAACAATCGCGCCTATATTTGAACTTTGGAGTGACAAATTATGTGATATTCTTGACTTTATGCCTTTTGGTAAGGTTAATTTTCATTTTAGTATCTAATTTTATACTCGCAAATTATTTTAATTTTTAATTTTTAAAATGAGTCAATTAAGTCCTTAATATTCTAGTGCTCATCCCATTTTTATTTAATATTCTAATAATTAAATGACGATAAGTAATTTTAAATAATATTTTTAGATACCATAAGTCATCTGAAGTAGAATAAAATTTAAAATAACTCACTTTGGTACATAAAAGTATACAAAATGAGTTATTTAAATTTTCATTTCAAGTCATAAAATGATTATTTTATACAATATTAGACACAAAATAAGTTGTTCTAAACTTCAATTTATTTCACATGACAATGTTATGCTAGTGTATCAGTTAATGTTATATAAAATTGGGATGAAGGACAATTTTGACTCACATTTTATAATTTCAAAGACTTATGAATATAAAATTAAAAATTAAATGAGTATTAGTTTTATTTTTTGGATAATTCTTGACTTCCTGTCTTGCACTAGCATGTAGTATCTAAGCTGGTCTTTTTGTCTAATAACCTATGACGTCATACGAATCAGCACCGCCGTCCAACTTTGTTTATTAACCACCCATTCTTGTATAAATACAAATATAACACATTATATTTAGATATACTTATAATAAAAATGAATCTTATTAATTTTATTAAATATATACTTATTTATCTATAAATTTTATATTCTTTAATTTTTTGTGAGCCTGTGTAAGAATCTCATTCTTGCACTTATGCTCCTATAAGAACTTTTCTAGTATATATCCCTACCCTGACTTCATCAAACATCACCCATTAGTTTCCTGCCTAGAATACTGCCACTAGACAAAATAAATATGTTAAGCATCTTTCACATATCAAGGGTCAAACGTTTTGCCGGCTATTACATATAAAACAGCTATAGATGGGATCACTAGGAGGATATGCTTGGGTAAAATGAATGTTTACATGCTTTATGGATGAATTATATATATGAAGCTCATTAATAAAAATTTACATCTTATTTTTTATTCCATCCAAACTTATCGTGAAAGTTATATGGCCCATTGCTTTACTATCCCCCTAAATGCAATTAACTATCACTCTCATGTTATTTACCCTCTCAAATCTCTATGCATGCAAAAGTAGTGACTGAAAACGATCCTCTGGATGTGATATGCATAAAAATATTGGACTTTTTGTACAAGCGACCAAAAGGGCAACATTTAGACTGTCTCTAAAGATGAACAAATAACGGCCAAAAATGAAAGATCTACAATAATTAATGCCTTGCAAATGAAGGCAGCTCATATATGCTTACAAAAGGGAAAGATAGCACCAAAATAACAAACCTGTGGTCAGGTCATGGTCATGAGTTGCCGTTTATCCATGGACTCTAGATACGCGTCTCTATAGTCTATCCAGTTTCCTGGATATTATGCAATTGATGTAAGGCTAGCTGCTTAACATAGCACTCAATAGTGTGGACTACTACATATATAAAATGCCGCAACAGGAATTCAGCTCCACCCCAAAAGATCTATTGCATTCCCAAAACTACAGAAAAAGGAAGTAATTAGTCTCTATTACAATCTTTCGACCATTAATATAAATCATTTTTATATTCTGCACATAAATTAAGATAATGATTAGATTTTATTGATCTTTTAAAAAATAAAAGTAAAATTCACACTACTTTTCTATTACTCAATCTCCACTCGTTTTCTCTCAAATTAAATACTCCAATAAACTCATTTCCACTCATACTCTTTTTAATTAAATAGAGGAGTAAAACAAGTATGAAATAATTAATGAATTATTGAAATGTGAAAATAACCTATATTTGGGACTATAAAAAAAATTCAAAAAGGACTTATATTTAGGAACAGATGGAGTGTTAAGTCACTGAAATCATGAATAAAATATTATGTGTAAAATTTGGTTTAGTTGTGTCAAAATGTAACCATTATAAGAAATTTCTTTACAAACATTAATGGTAAATTTAAATGCTTCATGTTTATTGAAAAAAAATGCTTTCATTACATTATACTTATTTTTTTAATAAATTCTTAAATGCTTTAAGAAATAAAAAACTCTTAAATATGTGTTTAGTCTCGATAAATATAGGTCATTTTAATTTTAATTCCTCTAATTTTTTTCTTTTGGGTTTTAGTCCCTCCTTTTTCCAATATCATATTTTTTATCTTTGCACTCCATATATAGGCCCCTAAAGGTAGTTTAGGATATACATTTAATCCTTATAAATGTTGAAAATTTTATTTTTTATCCTTATAAATACCGCCAAAATCTTAGTTTGATTCTTATAAATATTACCACTTAACAATATGAACTAATACTAGGACAAAAAATAACATTACAAAAATGACGGACCAATTTTTTTTTTTATAAATTCTTAAATACTTCAAGAATTTAAAAAATTATTCTCTATTATTCAAGGTTTATGTTGAATAATTATTATCGAAAAATGTTTGTGTCAAATTCAATTTTGTAGTAAAAAACATCTTTAATCCTTAGATTTTTAATTCAACATCAATTTTGTCCTAATAACTTTTTTACATCAATTTAGTCCTAATACTTTTAATTATCAATTTAATTATTTCATTAAATCTTTGCTCATCTTCAAATACATTTCAAGTTAGTGGAGATCTAATTGAATGAATATATTCATGTCAAAAATTAAAAATGTTAGGACTAAGTTGTTGTAAAAAAAATTATTATAGCCAAATTGAAATTGAAATTGAAATTGAAAATGCTGAGAATAAATTGATGTCAAAATTGCTAGAACTAAATTGATGTTAAATTAAAAATGTTAGAATAAAAAAGATTATTTAATGTTATTTTAAAAGGGAAATTACATGAACCTCCCTAAGATCTCGATATGCAAAATTGTCACTAAAGGTCCTTGAGATTTACTAAAACCTACCCAACCTTCCCTTCAAAGTTGTAATATTCTAGTAATGACATGCACATGATTATTAATGATAAAGTTATAATACTTTAGTAATATTTGACACATAGGTGGACTAAAATAGCTTTTTTTGTTATCATTATTTATCATTATTTATAATATCATGTTGATCCCATCTACATATAAAACAGCCATAGACAGATCCAACAGTTGAAGCTGTCTATGGAGCAGCAGTAGCAACAGACGGCCAAGAAAGAAAAAAGTAAATTCAAGAGGATGCAACATAAGATCATGGTTGTGTGATGAGATTCTTCAACAACATGCAGGCCTCAAGATCTTCTGCCTAGAAGAAGCTCCCCTATATGCATTCCTCTATAAATAAAATATTTTTTATTTCTAAAACCTGTTTGTAAAAATAAAATACCCATCACTAATATTATTTCCCCGACGTTCTCATAGATGCCTTTAATTCAATTGTACCGATCGAAGTTGCAATTTTTGTCTGGTCGATATACCCCTTGGTAAGTACTAACTGGCAGAAACACCCATCAGTAATATTATACCGATAAGCTCAAAACTGATACCTTGTACCCATCGGTAAAAATTGGATCCATCGATAAACTTGTTGATATTATGCATAAATCTTGTAGTGTCACTATGATAAATGTATAGTAACAAAAAAAATCATAATATTGAAGACATTTGATCCAACACATATATAATATCGAAAAGTTTTCAAATCTTTTCGAAAACTTTGAAAAGATTTGATTATAATACAACACATACTGAGTTGTGCGCTCTCTATATAGATTTAAAACCATGAGAGCTATAACCATGCAAATATAATATAATCCGAATCATTGTAAAACAAAATTCAAAACATCTCTATGCTCTGGGACCCTGCCCGCAATAACACTAGAGCACTCTATAACATAACCAAAAAGGGCACTTCACTCCGAAGTGAAGCTCACCAATTGATATCTCTACTATTAGGAAAAAGGTGGCTGAGAAGGACCAGCAATAGATACTAAATCTGTAACAAGAAAAAGAAGATGGTGAGTTTCATCTAAAATTCAGTAAGTGAATTCTCATCTATAACCCTCTTCATGGGACAACAATAATAAGATGCAAGAAATAATAATAATAATAATAACAATAAAACTCCAAAGTATTTTTCACACACACACACACACACACACACACACACACACACACACACACATATATATATATATATATATATATATATATATATATATATTAAATCAATCATAACTTTCATCTGTATCATAAGTACTAGTACTCTGAGCATGATAATTATATACATAAATATTATAATTGTTCCTATTAACCAACAAGTAGTGCTCAGTCCCTAGCTAACAAGAGCTTCTGTCTGTAATCTTATGGTTCCTGGAAAACTGCATCCTTGGCGGATAAGCTGTGGACATCTAACTAGGTTCAATTTTCTTTGATCTCTAAAAATCCTACCTCCATGGTTGCTTGACATACTACCTCCATGGCAACTAGGTATGCCAAGGTTAATAGGATTGCTTCCATGGCCACTTGGCATATTGCCTCCTTGACAGCTAGGTATACCAAGGTTAACATCTCATATGACTGCCTCCACGACCGCTTAGTGCACCACCTCCTTGACAATTAGATGTACCAAGATTAATGACTTTCTAAATATGAATTATAACCCTGGTTTAATAAACCTCATTGTACATAACTTACTGTAAGGTAATAAAAATCAATAATAAACTCAAACACTGAATTCCATACTTCTTAGTTTTATAAAAACTTGTAGTGCTCTGAGAGCTCTGGATTCACCTAACTCTAACAGTCTGACCTTAGTATAACTGTGTCAATGAATTTATGTCTAAGGGATCATCTAATTGCAGACACTATGATCTCGATGCCCACAGAGTATGTAGCCATCAACTGCTATGAATCGTAGGGAGATCCGTGCTCCAAAATCCTTTTGACTGAATTTCTAAATCATATATCACGCTAACATATATTTTTCATAATCTGGACAACTCTAATATCATACTTCAACCATTAGGTTCAAAATCTTGAAAGCTTTGAAATCATAATAGAATATATATTTAAAACGCTAAATCATACTCTCTGTTCAACATTCTCTAAAATATCTTAACTGACATTCTAAGAACATATTTTGAAATATGACGTCTTGAAAACATAATAATATCATAACCTCATAAAAGCATGTTTGATAAAATAGTCAACTTGCTACAATACATATTTTCCTAATAAATCATTTCTTGTGCATATAAAGCATTTTCATAGCATACAGTATATCGATTGTGGTCTCATAGTTTTCTAAAACACATTGTTCATGCTATTTTGAAAACTGAAATTTTCATAAACTTGATAGATCAACAAGAATCACTAAACTATTCGAAATGTTCTCTAAAATCATGCATTTATGCCAAATTTTAATGAAAATAACTCTAATGATCAATGTAGAGATCACAGGATTGAACCCACTAACCTACAGGGGAGGAAGCAACAGTGTTAACACTAACTGGGCTCTGTGAAGCGAGGATGACCCCAATATCTATCATTGAAGCTATAAAACTCTAGATTAATCCCTAATACCCTCTAGTTAGCTCTAGATAAACTTTAACAACATGGGGGAGCATCCCACTTGACAACGATGGAGAACAACAATAATCCAAACCATAGAATATGAAATGGGGAGGAAGGAAATAACAAAAACCCATAAAAACTCTCATCTTTGATCTTCAGAGGATGAAAATTAATAAGAAATTAAAAGAAAAAGGGTTGGAGAAGTGTTTGGAAGGGAGGGGTTTCATTTTCTGAAGTGAATGCCCGAGAATGAGGGTTTTAAAAAGGACCTTTTAAAACTTTTCATTTTCTACTATGCTGACATCAGGGGTCCTTGCTGAAATTCGTGGTAATAAGCTTGCTGTTGTTCTCACTCATTGCAGCAAGTTATAGCGAGCCTGGTTGATGCCTAAGGCACAACTTAGCTCGCCCACGAGCCTGTTTTGCATAATTTTACAGATTTCTGCCCTAATAAGGCTCACTAAGTACCGGGGGTTCCTGGCATTATGACGGAGGCTGTCGTCTATTTCCTCAAATTAGAAAATTGTTTCAATGCTAAGTTGCATAAAAAATTTAGTAAAGGACATAACCTACGTTGTCTCTCAAGGAGGTTTCAACACGTAGTTGAAAAAATTGGGGGTTTTGAAGAATTAAATTATGGCAATTGAAATTAAAAGATAATAGCAACAAGATAATAACAATAGTGAAGAAAGCACTAGTGCAAAGTATTCCTAGGATTGAAAATTAATTATCATTGATGAAATATTAAACTCATTGGTAGCTGTTAGTAATTAATTACTAACAATTCTACTAGTGATCGATCGATCTCCAGAATTTGATCAATGCAAATAACTAATAAATGAGATATCAATTTATTTAGAAATCACATTAATTTAATAAACCAATTGTTATAGCTTAACCGCCAATCGAAAAGTTAATTCTAATGCTTTCTTTTAAACAAAGACTAATAGATCTATCAATTTATGCCCAAAGGGTTTCTTTAAATGACGATCACCAATTTAGTTATCCCAAGAAATATTATAGCAATCACCACAATAATTATAGAAAAGGAAACTGTAGAATATTAAAAAACCAATTTATTTAATATCAAAAAAGGGTCTCAAACATCATCTCAATCCATTTAGAAACCCTTACACTAGTAAAGAAATCTACTCCTCCATCTCTGGAGGATTACAACAGTAAAAATAAATGGAACCTGAAAATAATAGCAATAATCCTTACCACAATCTCCAATATAAAGTACCCTCACTAATGGCAACTAATCTTAGAGCCTAAAACTAAAACTAAAAGATATAGAGAGAGAATAATAGCAACTAATCTTAGAGCCTAAAACTAAAGCAAAAACTACGGTAAAAGTCTATGTCAATTCCTTAGATACTGTTCTTTAAAAGGGGCCAAAGTAGGGCCCAAAAACTAATCAATTTTTTGCCATCCCGCTATCGCATGAGCACTACAGCCCTCAAACACTGAGCAGTGAGCTTGAGCGCTACAATACTCAATAGAAACGACATCTTTACATATTTGGCTAGTTTTTCACCTTAAATATCCTAATCAATCCTTGGCACTGGAAATAGAGATTGTATCCCTTTGAATAAGAGTTCCAATGCCACCAAAATCACCTAAATCGAACATTTATGGCTCCAGATATTGTGAAAATATTGACTAGAGGTCAAGTCAAACATCATCAAAATATCAGCATCAAAATTTCAAGGATGGACCTGAATGCCCAGAACACTTTGACATAATATTCTGGGTATATTAGTTGATACTCTAGGAGATAGTGTCATCCTGAAGGCTACTGCTCCATTACTCTAGCTGAGGATGCTGATTCTCACACTTAGGCGGCTTCACCTCCAAGGGCAGCCCTTTCCCACCGAGCAACAGTGGCTCTTGCCATGGCACTTACATTGGGCAGCTTTACTTAAAAGGGTCGCCCTTTCTACCGTTCAAGTTCTAGATAGGCATATATGCTCTGCCGCTTCGTGCGTGCGTGAGCTCTTGAAGATGTAGCTAGACTCATCTTGCGTCCTTGCTCTGGTTCTCTTTCTCTTGTGTCTGACATCAACTGATACCATAGGGACTTCTAGTCCTTGGTTCTTAAACTTTCTCACTCTTTATGCATGTCTGATGCATGGAAATCGAACTACTCTATTCATGCCCATAGAAAAATGTGAAAAGCAACCATGTGGCTATATTCTTAGTATGCATAAATGCAACACATCATAAACATCTTGAACTAACTTTTGTTGCCCTTAACCTCCTAATCTTGTACGTGCAATGCCAACTCAAGCATACTATCATACAAACGCATGGGATTCTATTTCATGTTACACGACTCTTTGAAAACATTTTCTATTTTTGTAGGTTAATGTTATCTTGGTTGCAACTAATGATCATAGTTTTTTGTAGTAAGACTAAAAGTTTTCTTTAGTAACTGAAATGAAGAATGTGAGTAAGACAAGTTATGTGATTGGAATATAAATATTCTAAAGTGGATCACAGGGATTGTCATCCTTGTCTCATAAAGTAATGATGAAGTTTTAGAGAGATTCAAAATGGAAAATTGCTCAACATTGCTTATTCCAATTCAGATAGATAGTCATGCAATGTCCAATGAATGATTTGAAATGAAAACAAATGAAAGAATTTCCATATACATATGTTGATGAGAGTTTGATTTGTGTTCAAACCTGTACAAGATCAGATATCAAATTTATAGTTAGTATGATTGACAGATAAAGTAACCCAACATTGGATTAATGAAAAATCACTTCCTTACTTATAAGAGATATGATCATCTTGAGATTATTAGATATCTAAACTTAGACTTTGTCAGCCATGTAGACATAAAGAAATATACTTCTGATTGTTTGCATCTTTTAGCCAAAAAAGTGATATAATGAAAGTGGGTGAAACAATCAGTAATTCTTGCTTTCACCATGAAAGTTGAAGTTATGGCATTGCTTTGAGGCCATGATTCGGGTTACATGGTTGTGGAACTTTATTCCAGGGCCTACAATTTTTGACAGTATTGCTAGGTCATTGGAAATTTATTGTGATAATTTCACAACATTCTTCTTTTGAAAGAAAGCGACAAGTATTATACAAGTGCTAAGCATATGGAATTGAAATACCTTGTCGCTAAAGAGGAAGGTCAGAAACAAAGAATGTCAATATAACACATTAGCACCAGCTTTATGATTGTTGTTCTATTAATGAAAGGGTTACCACTCAAAACATTTGGTGCACATGAATGTTGAAAGTATGAGTGTTGTTAGCAATTAGCATCATTGCATATTATGATGATGCTTGTGTTTTATGGATTTTGACACTCGAAGGTGACAAATGAATATGTTTACACATTACCAGTTTTTCGAATCTGTATACATAATAGTGTATCGGAATAAAAATAATAGGTGTTGTCTTTTAATAAAGACATTAAAGTTGGACCTGCTCTTCATTATGTATCATGTTGAAAGTTAGTGCTGTGGTATATGGAAGGGACTATGTTGGAACAATAATGACAACTGCCATGACTCACATTAAATCTTTTAGTTGGTCATTCTTTTATATTAGTGCCAATATAATAAGGATTTGACATTATATTTATTTGCGTATTATATTTTTTATATTAAACCATGAATGTATTGTTATATGAAACAATTGGGAGAATGTAAGTATTGTGTCCTATATAATTGTGCTCCATATAATTGTTTAATAATTATAGAAATGTTAAATCCAGTTGTCGACTTATAGAAGAGATAGCTTAATTACGAATAGTCATAATTATGAATAGACACCTATTCATATGTAAATATTTGACTATAGAGTGTAAATATAGGACTATTGGAGGTGTTTGATAGAAGTGGCTCGTAGGGAGAAATATTCACTATATCCACCATATTTTATATTTAAGAGATTGCTTCTTTTAAATCTATGATGGACTATACACACTCTTCTAACTAGTGTCCTAAAAACACTTATTAAAGAATCTAAAAATTAGATTTTTATAAAAAATAATATTTTAAGATTTTAATGCATTAAAAATATTGATTGAATTAAAACTTTCAATTTTAACTTCATATTGATCAAATAAAAATAAAAAATAAATTTTAAAAGTTTTTAATAGATCTCATCGTTTGAAACATAAAAGCTCACAGCAAAATTTAAATTTTTAGTGCGGTTAAATATTAAATCCAATTAAAAATGGTAGACGGCAAAGAATGGAATCATGTTAGGCCTACGATGTCAAAAGGACAGGGATAACTTGCATATTTAATTGCGTCCAGGCGGCAGTGACTCAAGGATATAAGAAGATATATTTTATTTAGGGTAAGTGAAAGAAATAATGTGTACTAAATGACATGAAGTGCAATGGGAAAAAGAGTATTTTATTATTTAAATTTTAAATAGTAATAACAAGGAAAATTTCATTGTTTAAAAGATAAAAATAAAAAATAATTTTTAAATTATATACCTTAAGTTGCTTTATTCTACCTGACTCATTTCACTAAAAAAAAAAAATTGATGATGCACTTGTCATCTAATTATATATGATTATTTATAGGAATTTTTTAAAATAAACACAAATTTATCACCCCATCCTTGCACATCTTCATAATAAAATTATTGGTCTCATAAGCTTATGAGTGTATCTTAAATGAAATTAGTCAAACCCACTTTTATTGTGTTTATAATGATGGATTCTGAAAATTTTAGTATTGTAGACAAAGATAATGCATTAGTATAGAAATGAGTAAAATGCATTATATCTTGTTATGTTATCTCATTCCTAGTGTAGATTTGTGCCGTGATTGTGAAGATGTGTAACAATAAAGTGGTAAACTTGTGTTTATGCAAAAGTCTTTTCTATTTGTAAGTCTTTCAAAATAGTGGGTGATTAAATCTAACTCTTTTATTGACATGGATGAAGATGGATGGATAGATATCACTTGGGGACGATTGGCTCTATCCTCTAAGAATCTTTTTGAAATATATACAACTAAACAATATAAACAATATTGGTAACTAAATTCATAGTTGGATGATATTTTTGAAAAATTAGAAGTTATTTTTATATTTAGATGTAATATCATTTATATTTGAATGTAATATTAAAATATCTTTATTTATTATCAACTAAATATCTTTGTTATGTTATTCAAAAGGTTCATTTTTCAGAAGATCAAAATTATAGCTTCTAATTTTTTTGTGTTTTTTCTAGTGATACTATGTTTATTAAAAAAGTTTTAGACAAAAATATTTTATTTTATAATATAACCATGATTAATATTTTCGGCTCCTTCTTTAGATAATTTCTTGATCCGTTCTTAAATGTGACAATATATGGTTAAATGTCGTATAATTTTCTTTACATTGATGGTATGTATAAGTTAAAGAGTTTAATTTTAATGCATTAATTATATAAAATATTTTTATACATTCATATAATTATATTTTGTCATATTAATAAAATATGGTTGACTCTCATCTCCACAACTTCAAAAGGCAAATAATACATAGAAATATTTGATTGAATGATAATGTAGAAATGTTTATTTTTTTGTTTTCCAGTATATTCGCACCGTCGGATGCAGTCACTAATCCATTCGCATACGGTACAATGTAGAAATGTTTAATGTATTTAAATTAAACCCAAAAATATAAATATTCAATAAAATCTAATTGATTTAATTTGTATGCATTGACAGTGTAAAATTTTTTACAATGTCATCCAATTAAATCCTTTCATTTGCATGACTTTTAAATTAGTGAGAGGGAGAATTGACCATATTTGCTGATGTAGTAGAATGTGATTAGATGACAATGTTTAAAAAGCTCATATGAACGATACATGAAAATCAAACTCAAATCAAATAAAGTAAATGTTATCCAATAGATCTAAAGTTTAATTTATATGTACTAATATTTCCACATCACTAAAAATGGTAAGTCTTATGTATGTCCATGATTTGAATAGTCTCATGCAAACGTGATGATTTAGCTAGATTACGATAAAATTTTCTTTTTTTTTTACATTATCAATGTATATAATAAGTTAAACTTATAAATCTAACTAACTTTAAATTTTTAAAATGTAAAGTTTTGAGTTTAATTTTCATGCATTATCATTGAATTATGTACTGCAATATTATGAAAAATAATTGAGCCTTACATCCATTAATTAAAAGAGTAACGATATTTTGACACTCAAAAAATAAGTGTCTATTCAGGTATTCACTTTATAAACATTCACTTTCTAAAGTGGGTGTCTATAACATCAAATAATTATAAAATAAATATCTAAATAAATATTTATATTTTAGATGTCAAAATATCATTACTCTAATTAAAAAGTTAAAAAAAGTTACATTGCAATTAAACAGTAAAATTTTACACCATGACACCATCCCATTTCGTTTCATTAATTACTCTTCAAGTACGTCAATGTAACCTTATCCGAATTCAAATTAAAAAAAAAAAAAAAACAACGCAGCACCGATTCCGAGTACCGACAAACCAAATAGTCGCATGTTTAATGTCCGAAACTAGTTTTCCTGGTTCGTCGGCTCCAGCAATCGCCCATGTTCCTTAGTACCGCAACAGCATCGTGAACCAACCTCTATCCCTCCTCCCTCACGAAACAGTAAAACACACACTCTCTCTCTCACTCTCTTCTGACCTCATTTTCTCTCTCTCGCTCTCTGACCCCATGACCTTTTCCTTCCTGAATTTCACGCTTTCTGAATACTAACGAATATGCGTACCTCCCTCTATTCACCATCATCATCTTCCTTATCTTCTCCTTTCTTTCATTCAGTGCTTAAAAAGGACCCACATCTTTAACCCCCTTCATCCCTCTTTCTCTTCCACATCCTTCAAATTCCTAACATCACACTCAAGACTCTCTCTCTTCTCTCTCTCTCTCTTATGGACTTAAGAACCGTGTTCTCTGACTCAAACGACTTGATCAGCACCAGCAGCGGCGTGGTCTACACCATCCCCACCACCACCACCACCGAAACCCATTACTCAACAGCTTCACACCTTCCACCACCGCCGCCGCCGCCGCCCCCCGACATCACGGCCCTCACGCGGCTCTCCGAGAATCTCGGCTCGATCTTCGACCCCTCCTCGTCGGAGCACGACTTCTACGCCGACGCGAGGATCGTGCTCGCCGACGGCAGAGAACTCGCCGTGCACCGCTGCATTCTGGCGGCGAGGAGCTCCTTCTTCAGGAGCGTGTTTGCGGCGGGTTCTTCTGCTACGAATAAGGAGAAGAGTGGTTTTGGGAAGTTTCAGATGAAGGAGTTAGCGAAGGAGTATGATGTTGGTGTTGAAGCGGTTGGTGCTGTTGTTGGGTACTTGTACAGTGGGAGGGTCATGCCTTTGCCAAGAGGTGCGTGTTTCTGTGTGGATGAGGATTGTAACCATTTGGGGTGTAGGCCTGCTGTGGATTTCATGGTTCAGGTGCTATATGCTTCTTCTACCTTCCAGCTATCTGAGTTGGTTGCTCTTTATCAGGTACAAATTATATTAACTCCTTTCTTACGAATCTTTGATCATCATCAATTTCCTCTTTTTGCTTTCATTTATAGTCTTTATTATTTCTAATTTCGAATTTCTTACCCCTCTTAAAAACTTGAACAAACTAATCTAGAGGCACATAAATCGCTTTATACTCAAACACAGATGTTTACTATTTTTGTATTCGACAACAATCAAGTGTTTTCTTTAGTAACTGGGTTTAGCTACATGGGTGGATCAAATGCAAACTCATCTCTATGCATAAGCTATTTGAATTGAAGTCATTCTTAATATTTTTTGTTTATTTACATCTATGTATTGGTCTATCTATCCTCTAATTAATTTATCTTCCTTAACTCTGTTTCAAACAACTATGTTTTTTTTTTTCTTCTCCTAAGTAAATGGGTTCAAAGTTACATGTATCATCTAATCATAGATCCTCTCTCATCCTAACTACTTGAAAAGTTATATAAATTGAATGATTTGATTGGATGACAGCATAAATTTTTTTTACATGCTTAATGTATCAAAATTAAATTCTATTTTCATTCATAATTATTGTTGATCTTCTTTTACCTCGAACTAATGATCTATCCTCTAATTTATCTTGGACTGGTTTATGTTTCTGTATTGCTTTCATATATTTAAATGAAGAAAGTTCGCTTTCCGAAAATGGCAAAGGAAAAAACAAAGAAGGAAATTTGATATTGTTTAGTGTTTTTGTACTCCCTCAGTCCAGGAATAATTAACTGTCAATTTGGATAAATCGGTACCTTAGAAATCAATGCATTTAGTTATAGTTATAACTGGATATACAATTACAGACATATACATTAACTTTTTCATGTATCAATCGATAGTTATATTTGTACGGAGGAAGTATTACTTTAGAATATTGGTTTTGGCATTTGTCTAAATCTGGGTTTGGTATTGCTTTCTATTATTCTTTTAACTGTCTTTGGCCATAATTAGTTCACAGAAATTCGGGCTTGGACACAAGCTACTAGCTTTTGTATCGTAGCTGGCTTGAGCAAAACACAAGTGATTAACATACAATTCTCTGTTGGCTGTAGCAGGCATTACTTACTTGCAAAAGGTTAATAGATCAGCCTATTTAAGATGTTATTTCACCACTGAAAGTGAACATGATGAACATCACATAGAGAGACACAATGTATTTGATGGTAGTATTAAGATTACTCTTAAGGTGTATTTGGTTAGAGCTAAAAAATGAAGGCAAATTTTTATGAATGAATTATGTGTATAATTCTACACGTAGTGTTCATCATTCATGAAAAATTGCCTGCAATTTTACCCTATTCAAATACATTTTTAATGTGCAGAAACATTAACCGCCTCTTTATATTAACTCACAATGTACAGATAATATTACTCTTAAAATCTTAGGACTAGAAACTTTGTTTTCCTTACTCACCTTGAGTAGTAGGTGCATCTGTGTTTGTTCATCTTCTGCAACTAATTTGAGTATATGGAAATTCCCCAATAAACTACATACCAGTTCATTGTAGAAAACTAAAAAAACAAGGTGGTTGCGACAAAACATACAAAATCAATATAAAATTTAACATGATAACATAAATCTTGGAATCTGTTTGGAGGTTGGAATTGGAATTGTAATATATAGCCTCAATTTCAATTCCAATTGTAAAAGAGTTACTAAATTTCATGTTTGGGTTTACTAAAGAATTGTAGCATAATTGCTAGAAAATAAATCAGAAAGAGAAGAATTATATAAACTTTAATGAAAAGAGAGATATTAATAAGTTTTGGAAATGATAGTTTATAGGATATGAGTTACGAATTAAAAAGAATTTATTTTAATTGTTTTTCAATTTCATGACATTGGATTGCAGAATTATAATTCCAATTCCATATATTGTTCCAATGAAAAAAAATTGGAATAGAGTCATCCAATTTCAATTACAAACTCAATTCCATTAGGATGCTAAAGATATATTTAAGATATAAATATAAATTATTGCTACACAGTCATTCGTAGCACAAATCCTAAGTGCAAAACTAAAACACATAGACCAATGTTTCAAAAGTCAACATTAGTCCTATTCATACATTGAATGGCAATTGTCTTGCTCGTGTTGGTGTATACCACGATTTGGATTCTTATAGATACCATACTAGCTGTGCAAACTATAAACTGCATTTTCATGAATTCATCATAGTGAACATAATAGAATACAGGATTTGGAATATGTCTCTACGAACCCAGAATATCATGAAGAGTGAGTTCCAACAGATAACTAGTTCATCCATCATCTTTACTAGAACATTACATGCTCAAACTACTATCCGTTAGTTCATATATAAATTCTTTTAACAGTAAATTTGTTTATTTGCAGAGACATCTACTAGACATTCTAGACAAGGTTGCAATAGATGACATTTTGGTGGTTCTTTCTGTTGCAAATATATGTGGCAATATGTGTGAGAGGTTGCTAGCAAGGTGCACTGAGATCATAGTTAAATCTGATGCTGACATTACCACTCTTGAAAAATCACTGCCCCAGCCCATAGTTAAACAAATCATCGATAAACGCATAGAACTCGGCTTGGACATGCCTGAAACCTCATGTTTCCCTGACAAACATGTCAAGAGGATACATAGGGCCCTGGATTCAGATGATGTGGAATTAGTCAGAATGCTCTTGAAAGAGGGACACACTAATCTAGATGAGGCTTGTGCTCTTCACTATGCTGTTGCATACTGTGATGCAAAGACCACGACCGAGCTTCTTGATCTCGGTTTAGCTGATGTCAATCACAAGAACCTCAGGGGATACAGTGTGCTGCATATTGCTGCAATGAGGAAAGAGCCCAGGATTATAGTTTCACTTTTGACAAAGGGAGCTCATCCTTCTGATCTTACATCGGATGGTAGAAAAGCGCTTCAGATTTCGAAGCGACTAACCAAGGCTGTGGATTATTTTAAGTCCATGGAGGAAGGGAAGGTATCGTCCAACGACCGATTGTGCATAGAGATATTGGAGCAAGCTGAGGGAAGGGAGCCTTTGCTAGGAGAGGCATCACTTTCACTTGCTATGGCTGGGGATGATTTACGTGTGAAATTGTTGTACCTCGAAAACAGAGGTATTTTCTCACATATGCAAAGTCTTCATTTTGTTTTTCCTTTTCAATAAATCAGTTCATCCAGCATCTATGGCCTTGGCATATTTTCGTCCACATTTTCAACTATCTTGGACAGAATTGAAGAAATTTCAGGTATCTCTTAAGTAATTTTATTAATTTTTAACTAACTGATTGTAGAAGTTCATGAATAATAACCTCCCTCTATTGGAATTGAATCCTTGTAATAAACAGCTGTAATAACAAATATTGTTTACCATAGTTTGTCATTTATATTTAGTTTTTTATTCCTTTTGTTATCAATGCAAAGAGTAGGTTGATGGATGATGATGATTAAGGTTGAAATTTTTCTTATTAGCCGCAGAGTAGGTGCGTTATCCTCTCTAATTGTTTTGAATATCATTTGGACTAGCATGTCATTTGTCTATAGAAGTCTTGGATCAAGTAAACTACTAGGAAAGAGGAACTTCACTATTATACTTTTAGCATCCTGAGACTGTTGCTTATGAGACATCGTTTTTCAGTTGGATTGGCGAAAGTTTTGTTTCCAATGGAAGCAAAGGTTGTGATGGATATTGCTCAAGTTGATGGCACATCTGAATTTCAATCAGAAGACATCTATCCTCCAAATATGCGTGGTCGTAGCACTGTGGACTTGAATGAGGCACCTTTCAAAATGAAGGAGCAGCACTTAGTCAGGATGAGAGCACTGTCTAGAACAGGTAATTGATTTTTCCCATCTCCCCCCTTGTTCTATTGAATACTTCCCTAGAGGTCAAAGGCTTAGTGATTCATTCTTATCAATATAAGAGATTAGTCCTTGCCCGTCGTGTTTCACTCTTTGCAAATATATCCCGGCAGGACAAGAATATGATTTATTGCCTGCATGATTAGCCATCACTTATATATGCAGAAGATAACTGATATACTTTTGCCATTCATGACATTGACACCGGAGATTAGTGCTAGTTTTTGGGGGATTTCTTGTGGATTATATTTGTTCGAATGAGGAACGTTAGTTGTACCATTTTTTGAGATATCTTTGAAGGAACACTCCGAGGCATCTTTTAAACATTGGTTGAGAGAAAAATTGGGACCCATTCTCAACCAATATTTAAAAAACACCTCAAGGTTTCTCTTTAAAGATGTTCAAAAAAGTGCTGCAAATAACATTTCTCTTGTTTGTACTCCATGCTACTCAAAAATGATGTTTAGTTAAAGATATCATCTTCTAGGGTACATTTGGTTGAGAAGTAAAAATGTCATCTTCTAGGGTATGTTTGGTTGGAAGTAAAAATGAGTATAAATTTTTCATAATTGAACTTTAAGTGTAATTTTATACGTAGAACTCAATCAAGAAAAACTTATCCCCATTTTTATCCTCCAACCAAATATGGCTCTAAAGTCTAAAACTTCAAAGAAACCAATTCATGCTGCAGATGGAAATTATGAGATTATGACATGCACTATCCACTATAGGATAAGTATTTTTGAGCATCAGAATTTGATGCATAGAGACATTAGATGACTTGAAACGTGTTATGCTGTTGTAGCACTTTTTTCTTTGAATATCTAAACTATGTTGTTAGAGGAGCATGATTGGTTTATATTTGGATATGTTTGGTTAGGGAGTAAAAATGAAAGTAAATTTTCCATAAATAAGGTTCATGTATAATTTTATACATAAAGCTTATCTATGAAAATTTACACCCTATTTTTAACCCCTAGCCAAACATATTTAAGAGGAGCATGATTGGTTTATGCAAAGAGTTATAAGATGAATTTCTTTCTGCTTTTCCTTGAGCAGTGGAATTAGGGAAACGCTTCTTCCCTCGTTGCTCAGAAGTGTTGAACAAGATCATGGATGCTGATGACCTATCTCAGCTTGCATGCATGGGAAATGACAGCCCTGAAGAAAGACTAATGAAGAGAAGAAGGTATGTTGAGCTCCAAGAAATTCTGAGTAAGGCCTTTAATGAGGACAAAGAGGAGTTTGATAGGTCGGCCATGTCATCATCATCATCTTCCACATCAGTAGGAGTTGTTAGGCCTCATGGCAAGCTAGCCATGAAGAACTAGATGAAAAAGTAACGTATTTAGAGGCTAATCATTTTCTATTGATATCATTGCTTTGAAATGGTATAGTTTTTCTTCAGCTATTCTCTTTCTTTCCTTTTCCATCCGTGTGTCATGTTTTGGTATTTCATTGGTCTTCTCTAAGGAGGGGATGAAAAATCTTACCTTGTAGCAACAGTGTCTCTGCTTCTTTTTACCTTTCCATTTCTGGAAAGAATACCAGTTTCATTGGTCAAACTCATTAGTCTCTTTTACTATTACAGTGACGGCAGCAAAATATTTTGAAAACTGTTTTGTTGGCCTTTGCAAAATGATGGAAGGGGGACAACCTTTTTAAGTTAAATGATACGTGTTTGGTTCGGCGTTTGGCCAACCAATTTCACGTTGATGTCAACGGATCGGGATCCTCTCCTTTTAAACAAAACAGGACGTTGTCCTGTTCTCAAAATCCTGGCCTTTAATTACGGGTAGGAGCATATCAATGGCTCAAGTTCATACACATCAGCACAGTAATAAAGTAATTCTTCATTGAGGTTGGGCTGCAACTAAGAAAGAACTAAAGCTAATGCAGCAAAAGTGGACTATTGATATTGATTGTTTCCACTCAAAGAGGGCCCTAAAGCAATGTCCTGAAGCTCAGGCCCAAGTAAATGTCTTCCATACGGGGGCATTAATATTCAATAGGATGTTTGGCTAAGAAATCAATGCCCAAAATGGGACCTATATTGCTCAAAACACCGCTGGAGCATATAAATTCACAGCCACGAGGGTCCTCTTTGATACCGTGAAAAAGTAGGAAACAGAAATTATATTAAAATATTATATGAATGCTGTAGATAGAATGTGTAGCAAGAGATCTCTTGCTCTTAGTGCGGGGAGAGATCCAATTGTCTCTACCGAGTATGAGACCAATGTGAGTCTACCCTTTTGATACCATCAGATTTAATATTAAAATAAATGGATGGTCCAGATTTGATTAAAAGAATAAATAAATTGAATTTAAAAACTTAAATGATTTTGCAGGATTCCAAATCTACCGCTCTACTCCTTCCCCATCATCGCATCACGGTTCTCAACCACTGCATCACCGTCATTGTGCCCTTGCTGTCTGCTAGTGGAGCCAGTCCAGGTCCCATCCTTCCTATTATCGCCATTTCACCCCTTTTTACTTTACTTTCTTTTTTTTTTTTTCAACTATTTAGCATTTCTTCATCATCTTGGGTTGAACTTCTCTGGTGCCGTGGAGGGTAACCCCGGCGACCTCGAAAAGATGGGGCTGGCAATCGACTTTCTCCGTTGCCGCCGCTGCTGGTGCACCTCATGCTCGACTCCGACAACGGAAAAAACCATCTCCGGTAGAAAAATGGCAAGAGTTCTTCCCATCAACAAGCTTAAGTTCCAATCTATACAAGGCACATACAGCACACTTAATCTCGTATTCATAAAGTGGTTGTGGATCCATGTAATAGGATCTTCATTTTGATGGGGCGGTAGAGAAATACATTTTTATAAGAGTAAATAAGTAAGTAACTTATTAAGCGCTAGAGTAAATTTTACAAAATTATTTAATTCCTTAAAAATTAAAATTAAAATTGTTATTTCTCAAAATTTTAATAATAGGATATATTAATCATTTTGTATGTATTTGATTATTTAAATACTAATAGAATTGTACATTAACTTGTAAATATAATGTTAAGTGAAATATATGTCATTTGAGATGGAATAGTATTTAAAATGACTCATTTTAGTTATTGAAATTTACAAAATGAATCATTTAAATCTCTATTATAAATCATAAAGTAACTCTTTTTGTGCCAATTTTAGACAATAAAATGAGTATAATATGTTTTGAAATAGTTTCATTTAGCTTGCCTTTAATGTTTTCATGACATATTATCATTGTATTGTGCCACGTGTATAAGTCCACTAATGAAAAACTAATAAAGAGACTAATGTGTCCATCATTTTCAATCTTGAGGGATCATGGATTAATTTATTTTCTGAAAGGAAGAAATAGTCCGACACAAAAATCTTGAGGGGCTAAATAGGGTATTCACACTATTTATAAGTATTAAGAGATAATGGATAAGATTAGCTTATGTTAGAATTAGTTATGGCTATAGTTATTTTATTTGTATTTGTTAGTATTTCTGTTTGTATCAGTTAGTCCAATCTCTATATTCTAGCACTGATATATAAGCTAGCATCACACACTGGCAAAATCATCAGATTCATTTCTAATATTGATGTTTAATCAATTTATTGATATTTAAAGTGTCTGAGCATCTAAATTAATCATTGATGACTGTTTTTTGTTGGAGTTTTAAGGGTTTTAGTATGTTTTGCAAGTAACCTAGTATGTTTTATAATTTATCTTGGTTTTTGTATAATTTTTCATTTTATTTTCAGGTTCAAGAGATAAGTCATAAAAAGGAGCAAAGGCATCAATCTTGGCATCCCAATACCCATTCCTACTATCCCAATGCCTATAATGAGAGCTCTCAGGTAGATACTTTGCATCCCAACGCGCTGACCTGGAGCCCCAATGCCTACAATTTTCTATTATTAGATGTGTCCAGACACCCAATCCTAATGTCTAGACACCAGCAACTCATGTCTTGATGTTGAAAGGATGAGATTATTTAGGGATTTTTAATTTGGACTCAAAACAAAGTGGGGAAAATAGAAAAATGGAGGATAGAAGCAAAGACATAACTAGGGAACCATGGAGACACCCAAAGGGAGCAAGAGGAGGAGAAATTGAGGAATTAATCGTTCCAAATCTTGGGTTCCAATGGATCCTTTCTCCTTCCTTAGTCTGGTTCCTGCTATAAACATGAGTAATTAGGCTCTTTGCTAGGGGTTAGGGTTTTTAATCTAGATGAGTGTTTTGTGATTGAAATTCTTGAACCTTATTGTTGGATTGACTTTGATTGATGGTTGTTCCTTTATTTCAATGTAAGTTGAGAGTTTTTTCTATCTCATGATTTGATCTAGGATTCATATTTCAATTGGGAGATTTGGGTGTGAATTGGATTTAGGGCTCAACCTCACAATTTTCATAATTTAGGAATAGATTTTGGGAATTGTGGAGTTTGTGATTGGAAATTTGCTTTTAATGCTTCTTTTTATTAGAGCTAATTCAAGGAATTGATTGGTTTTGAGGGAAAAAGGAACGTTGATTATTCCAAGGAATTGGGAATAAACGAATTAACATTTAATCTCAATCTTGGCTTTTCTAGCACAAGTATTTAAGAGGTCATGTGGAAGAAAAATTAGATTTACCCCAAACCTCTAATGTTGTTAAAAATTGTTCTTGATTTAATTATGTTTATTACAATAGTTAATTTTTCTGTTATTTATTTTGAAATTGATTTTTAATTTTAGAGCTACATTCAATCCAAGAATTTAGTGTGTCTAGAAAGAAATCAAACTAGTGAATTGTTGTTTACCAGAACAATTCTCATAGGACGATACCCACTCATAGTGGTTACCACTTAAATGATTCGGTGCACTTGCCAATTAGTTATCAAGTTTTTGATATTGTTGCTGGGTATTGTGTGGTGTAAACAACATTAGTAACTAGTTGATTTCTAATTTAGGTTTTTTTAATTGTTCTTTTATTTGGTTGTTGTCCATCTAAAGAAAACTTTCAAAAAAAATTGTTTCTTCTTTGTTTATTTCTTCTATGGATAGCTATTATTGTGAAATTTGTTGGAGTTTTGCATATCTAGCAACTAAATACCCAATTCTTTTTTCTTCTTGTGATATTTGTTCAAGTGTTGAGCATATGACTTATTTAAGTCCTTTTTATGAGGTTGAAACTTGGTTGTCATCACTTGATTTTGTTGTGTATGTGCTAGTTATGTGCATCCTACATGTTTATTCTCGTATTATGAGCCAAAAATGCATGATGACTGTGAAAATGGAATAACAGTTGAAATCATTGAGAAATTAAGTGGGACGTTTTTGCTAAAAGAGGTGGTAATGTGGAAAAAGAAAATTTGGTTGTGTTTGATGTTTCAATTTCCCAAAATCAATCAAACGTGCAAAAATTGATAGTTATTTGTTTTCCTTACATAGTGCACAAGAAAACTGTTTATATCTCTCATTTCTTGTTTGTTATTCATATGCGTATTTGTAAAAAATATTTGGTAATCCTACTATTTGTAACGAAAGCATATGTTTTTTATACTTTTGATTAGGGTGTTTTTCATAAATTAAGCTAATGATATCAAAGAGTGCTTATTGGGAGGCAACCCATGTTTTTATTGCTTTTTATTTTTATGTTTGGTGGTTAGTGTTTGTTGAGTATGCTTTAGTGCCTCCCTTAGTTTAGAGCCTTTGTAGGGGATGCCTATAATGTCGGCCACACACACACACACACACACACATATAAACTTGCATTGGAACATTTTTTCTTACCTCTCATTCCATGTCAACTCACAATAGAAGAATTTGAGAAATAAAGGAGGTGATTCGAGCTTGTGCTTAGATCGTCAGAGTCAATTTGGAGGATTTTCCTACCCTTCCGTTGTCTTTGGATAGTGGTAATGATGTTGAGTAATAAGTAATGGCTAGTTGCAAGGAAAACAAGGGAGTTTCTTTTTCTCTTAGTTATGTTTTATTTGTTGTTTTTATTTCATTTTGGTTGTTGTTTTTCTTTTCGGTCATGGTGTTCATGTTGCTTTTTAGTATTAATTTCCTATTCATAGAGTCAAGTCCAATAAAATAATAAAAGAAATTGTGAGTTAGTTTAATATAGTTGTGTTAAAGTTATCTTTTAGGAATTGTGTTGAATGCTTAATGATTATATGAATTTTGCTTAGCCTTGGAGTGTTATGAGCACTGTTTCTGATGGATCATCCCTTCATTCATAATTCTTGTTGATACTTGATTTGAAATTGTGCACTTTCCTAGGGAGATAGTGGATTCAATTTCTAGAGAAGGATTATGAGAATTATTTGGATTCACACTTATCCTGGGTTGTATTTGATTCTTTGTTGAGGTGAAATCTTAGGGTAGTGCATTTTGGCAATATTATTTAGAGAGTCATTGCATTTGGCCGATTTGTTTGTGTCAACCCTTTTATTTTTTACTCTTTGCTGACTTTCATCTTCATTTCCTTACCTTGTCATGCTTAGTCGAGGCATGCCAAGAAATAGTTCCAAGTTTTGTCATCAATAGGATCAACTAAAGCAAAACACTATTGATTCTTGTGTTTCAACTTAATTTCAATACGTTAAAACTTGAAAACTAGCTCATTATCTTGGTAGCCAGGCTTTTATCTAGTTAGTAAGACTTCTTGAACTTTTGTCAGGAATAGGTCAATCATAGAATTAGAAAATGAATTATAATTTTAAACTTCATTCTAATTTTATTTTCTAGAGATGTAATTTAAAATGTAAAAAATAATTAAAAATTTAATATTATAATATTTTTATACCATCCACCTAATTTGGAATCTTGAATTGAATTGAGTTAAAAATAGAGTTTAGAATTAGAATTAAATCTTTTAATTCCCATTTTTATAATTGAAATAATATATAAAATCAGAATAAATTTTCAAGAGTCAATTACATTGCATTAAAACTTGGGTTTGTGTCTCTCCTCATTAATTGCTAGCAGTCATATTTGTCTAAAATTTAAAGTATGCTCCTCATTAAACTCTTTGTTATTCTCTCCCTCTTTAACAATCATATTTATTAATATTAACTATTTTTTATTAAAAAAAAGTATTCCCTCCATTTTATATCTATAAAAAATGAAACAACACACATATTAAAGCAAAAACAAAATCTTAATAAATATATAAAATTATATGAGCTGATAAAATTATCCCTGTATATAAACTAAATTCTTATTAATACTATCCTTATTCTCTTTTTTAAAATTAAGTATAGTCATTATTACTCCTCACTCTACTATACTATTTTCTCCACTTTCTTCAAATTTTTTTAATATATATTCAGTGATGCGCATTGTTCAAACACGATGAATTCATAATTATAGTAAGTACACTTAAGATAATTAATTAATCAATCAACACATTTAAATTAAGGAGATAAATAGAAGAAAAAAATAATTCTATCTAGATATTGTAAATAAATAAATATTTTAAAACACTAAAAAATAAAAAATGCAGATATATTGAAATCGAGAGAGTACTACAGTATAGAAATTGCTTAACCACACATGATTATTTTATATAAAATTACTACAACATGGTAAGAATTATTATGGTTAGGATTATTATATTAAATTTTGTTAATTTAAATTTTAAATTACAACTATAGACACATTAGACTCGCAGGGAGCAATTAAATGATAGTATTGCAACTATTGCATTTCAAAAAGGCAATTTAATTATTATATATATATATATGTGTGCTTGGCTTCATATAACTTGACTGTCAAAATTTGAAGATAGGTATACACTGTTCAAGATGAAGGCCATTTCCTCCATTGCAATCCTTTTTTCTAGTTGTTTCCATTGGTATTGGTATGTTCTGCTTACTGATTGAAAATATTTAATTACTTTAATTTTTGGTTGTAATCTGATTGCTTTGGACTTGAATTATTGGGTATTAACCATTTTATCTGTTTGTATGTGGATGACATAGGAAATGAAGGGCTATTGAAAGTTACAGGGGTAAATGTGTGTGATGATCCACCCTATCACTATCAGGATTGTGGAACATCTGATGAGTTTTCGTGTAATACTAATTGCATGAGCAAATATGGAGAAGAAGAATGCGGATTTTGCATCCCTTCTGACATGTGTTTGTGTAGACACTCTTGCTAAAAATTGTAGTCCTTTGTCTACAGTGTTGTCCTTTTGAATATTTGTTTGAATAATGGGCAATGACGAATTTTGAAAAATAAAAAAATTGTTGTAAATACCAATTTCTCCTTTTTTTCTTCTTCTTTGTTCCTATCAATTTAAATATCATATTTAATGGAGGATAGTTATGTCTACAAGTTTAATCTGCTTATAAATTTTGAATAAGATAACCTTTGTTGCATATCCGTCAACAAATCTTGCGAGGAAAAACAAAAAATGGTGTTGTTGGGTAGCATGACTTGGGTGATCTCAATCAAATTTATGTGCTTATGTTACTCTTAATATGTGGCTAGTTGTGTCATGGAGTTGGGTTAAATTTTTTACTATGCTGTCATACGAGCCTTTGGAGTTTCAAAAATTAAGTTGCTTCTTACAAAGCTAGCTCTACAAGGGTTTGATCATTTTGAACCATGTGAAGCAAATTGTAGAAGTTTTTGATCCTGAATATTTATGGTGATAAAGCTGGTGAGTGGTTTTGTTGGGTGGTTGTCTGCTGTAACAGGTGTTTCTGAGACGTGTTGCTTTCCTTGCAATCCAAGAGTGGTTTTTTGTTAATTTGGCGAGTGGTTTTAATTTAGGGGTGGTTTTAACTTCTAAGAACTCGCCAATTTTCTTATTTTGAAATGCATTTTATTCTCGTTTTATATTATGTTCTCATGTACTAGGCTCCTAATACTGTTTGGTGAGTTGGGCATGTTTGAATTATGAGGAAAAAATTTTGCCAAAAAAAAATCGTGGTTGCTCAATAATTCTAATCAAGGAAGAGAAAATCGGTGAGCAAGACTGTCCATTGGATAATGGAACCGGTCATCTGTTTGGTTCAAGTTAAGTCAAAAAATCAGGAAGTCAAAAACCGGGAAAAACCAAATCCGTCTGACTAGGCTTTGCTTTTTTGCAAAACTTAATTTTTTTAGTTCTAAAACTTAAATATTGATATTTTATGGCAGTTATAAAGTAAAAATAAAAAAATGAAACGAAAGAAGGATATTAACAAAAATTATTGGGTTATTGTTCTCCTCTCTCCATTATTCATAGACTACTCACCATAAACCTTAATGGTTACTAACAAGTATTGTTTTCAAATGCTTTGTAATCATGTTATGAGGTTGAGACTAGAGAAATTTTATATAGATGATATTTATTTTTATAGACCTATGAATATTTTTTATTGATTATGTTAATGTTAATGATTAAATATATTTATTTATATTCTAATTAATCATATGTATATATTTATATATATTTTTATTATATTCCGGTTGGACCCTAGTTGAACTGGTTGGACCTCTAAACCTTTGAACCAATACCTTGATCGGTTCAATACCTGGTCTGATTTTCTCTTCCTTGATTCTAATACGTGCCCATTTTCAACCAAAAAAATAAAAAAAAATAAAAACCATTTGCAATCTGTAGTTTCCTTACATTGGTTGTAGTGAAAATTTTGAAAAATGCTTATGAAATAAGAAAAAATTATTTCTTATTATGTATTTTTTTGGGTCCAGAAAAAAAAAGTTGTATTATTCAAAATATTCAATAATTAATTGTGGATAAAATTAGGCCTCAATTACTATAGCAAGAAATTAAAGTTGGAAGCTCAATTGCACATTCAATGACTTATATCCTTCGGTCACTAAGTAGAATTGAACAAAATAAAATAAGATGGGATGAATGAAATGGAGTGGAATAGTATAATTATTTTATGCTATTGTTTGCACATTTTAGTGACAAATAAACAAAACTCATTTAAGGGAAACTTTTTTCATATGTCAAGCTCTCAAAGTAGTTTATGGCCTGCTATTTTTATAACATCAATTATTAATTATTTTTAAAAAATTTATCTTCATATCTCTCTTTCATTAATAAAATATAAATGTTCTACATTAAATGTTGAATTTTAAACTATTATAATTATTCTTGATTTAAATCATAAGGATCATCCAAAAAAAAAATCATAAGGCTCATAAAATATATCAATCAAAATTATTTAACTTAAAATATTAACGAATAATATAAACAAAACATAATTGAATGTACTATACTAATATAGTACCTGTGCACTGCATGGATCAATTAAATAAATCAAATATAATGATAATAAATATATTGACTCAATTTAATATTATTTTATAATTATAAAAATATTTTAAAAAAGTACTCATCATTGTTTGTTGCTTTTTTCTTTTTATAATTCGTCATTATTTGTTACTTTCAGTTTTTAAATTAGTTTTTTTTTATGATAAGTAAATTGATTACATCCTATATCTAATATTATATTGTGTATCTTTTGAATGATGTATGATTAAAATATAATTAATAACAATTTATATTGTTTAGATTTTATTATCATTATGTTTTAAAAATATTTTAATGGATAATAATTATTGAATTTAACCATATTTAAACATTATTTGCTAAATTAATAAATCCTATAATGATGCTCTAAATCAATAACAGCTGATGACTTTAACATTTATCTGACTAAATAACAATCCCTAAATTAGTATATAAACTATGATAGCTTCTATGATAGCCTTCAATGCATATTCTTTTTTTCTCAATCTACCACTCCCTGCAAACTATATATCCTTAGGGCTCCTTATTCCTTCTCCCTAGCCTATCCATCCTCAACACAAGCTACTTAACATTTCCACTCACTGTCCCCACTTTATACAAACATAAAGAATTCAAAAAAAGAAAAACACATCTACAAACATAGAACTGGTTTCTATGCGTACAAGCTCCCATCATATACGCTCTATATTGGCTGCATTCTCACATTCTTCTTTCTAATTCCCAAGCTCACATTCGCTAATCATCATTGTGTTGCAGCAAGATCATCTACACTCCAGCAACCTACAAATGCACACTGCACACATTGTCACACAAAGCTATGATCTGGTGCAGATTATCCAAAACTGAAAGATACACAAAGTTTACAGCAATGTTACCATGTAAAGGAGTTAATCAGATTGAGCTACTTTGCCCCACCAATCCACTTTCGGATCCAAACCAACCCACTGGCTTACTAATTAAATCCTCTAACTCAAGGTACATGTTTGAGACATGCACATCTACTACTTCCTCATCAACAACAGAACTTTCCCCCATTAGTTTTTCTGACATAACATCATAAGCAGACGATGATGATACATTATTTACACTTGTACTAGAATTGCAACCATTGGCCCTTAACTCAGACAGTAGTGCAGTTAAAGAATCAGTGAGCTCAGATTGCAGAGTATCCAATAACTGTTCAGAACCTTGGTGTCTACAATCAACATCTGGGGTGGTGTCCATGGCCTTAGTGAAGCTATGAGGGCACTTTGTTTCTATCAATCTGCATCTCTTAGCCATGTCTACCCCATCAAGCTCCCTTTTTCGCTTTACCGTCTGCATTAACTGCTCAACCAAAGAGGGCTTCTTGGCAATTCTGGTGAGGAAAACTAGCATGCGACACTGCTTCGACTCTGCACTCCGGACTCGCTCCTCAACATTGGTGAGTTGAATCTGCGTATTGTCATGAAGATGTCTCAGCTTCAGAATTTCCAGTTTTAATAAGCTCATGTCATTCTTCAGCTTCTCAACTTCATCCTCCAGACCAGGCTTCGTCGAGTTTGATTCTGCTTGATGTTGTTTGCTGTACTTGCTCCTCCTCCTGATGTTCTTCAGCAGATGCTTCTTCCCACCCTGAAATCCTTCATTTGCAAACTCCCAACGGTCCGTGTAAACCTTCCTAAAGCCCTGCGCCAAAAGCAAGTCATATAGATGAAAAGAAAAACAAGAAAATAAACCAAGCAGCAGTCTGGGCATCACAAATTCAATTGTACAGCCATACTGGGATTCATCAAGAAATGTATCTCTGTAGTCTGCACAAACAAGAAACTCAAAATACTCAAAATTCAAAACCTTCAATAAATAATTCATGTGTTCAAAAAAGTCTCAAGCTTAAGGTTATATTTAGATGCCGAATTTTGGAGGAGAAAAGATGAGGGTCAATTTTAAGTTGACGAAGCTTCCATCTGGTGGGACTATTTTCAAGATTTGAACGGTAAACTCTAGATCAGAGGCACAATCTTATCGTTGCATCTATGCTAGTCCTCCATAAAATTACATAAATAATAGTTCAAATTCAAAGTTAAATGATATTTCATATGTTATTCCTTTTATTTAAAAAGTAACATATGTACTGAAAATGAAAAGGAGCACCTTCCATGCCTTTCCCTATCGTTCCATCCAAAAGATACACTAGAAGCAAAGGACACTAAAATACAATGCAAAATATGGAAGTAGCACAATCACTTTCTCTCGCTGTCTCTCACATAACAACACTGACATGCACAGAAAAGTTTCAGCGTACAGAGAAAACAGTCAAACAACAATAATATTATTAATATAAATAACAAAACATTTCACAAAGCGAATATTAACGTAGAACTAATATTAAAAAAATTAAATTTGGGGATATTTATGAAGAACTGACATAAGTGTTAAGCTGGCGAATGAAGCTAGAGAAATTGCTGTGCTTGAAGTACTTGGGGAGAATGGTATTGGAGAACACGTGAGGCTCCCAAACCACGAAGCTGTCACGTGCGAAGCTCCACGACACAACCGGGTCCGTATCCGGATCCTCTACCATCTCAAACGTCTTCTTTACGAACGCCGCCGGCGACCCCTCAACGTCGCCGTCGCCAACCTCTTCCGTCACTCCCGACTCCTTCCTCTCCGAACTCCCGGCCGAAACGTCGTCGTTCAGAAAAACAGCGTCGTTGAGTTGCTCCACCGGTTTTTCTGTAACTACTACCTCTTCGGTGTTTTCCGCTTCGTTCAATGGCACCACCATTCTTCTCTGTTTCTTTTTTTTCAGACTCTGTCAGTGTTCAGAAACGAAGAAGAGTTTTTTTGATAAAAAAAATGTGTCACTAATATTTTTCCCTTTGTCTGAATGCTATGCTATTACTCCCTCTCCAGGCTCTTTCTTTCTTCTGCTTTATTCTCTGTTTACGGATGAAAAAGACGTGAAGATTATTTCTTTTTTTTTTTCATTTTTTCTTGAATAGTTCATTTGTACTTGATTAAGTTAATTCCATGATGAGTTTTGTTTTTAAATAAAAAAATTTATATGAGAAATTGAAGAGAATTGCGTTTGTCCGTGACTCTCTATTTGAAGGAACTCATCTCAATTGCCCGTTTTCATGCTTCCCCTGTCCATTTGGTTGCCATTTGCAATATAGTAACTATATCATAGTAGCAAGAACACATAAAAATATACTAATGATTTAAAATACAATTTAAATTTATAAATATATAATTATTATAAAAATATTGGTTGATATTGTGTTATACGTGGGATTTATCATAAATTTAAATCAATATTGACATTTTTCAACGTAGCCATCCCGTGTACCTCACCTCACTTGCATGTCTTCCTACCTAATTTCCAAAACCACAATAATAATTCTTGTAACATATTACCAAACCTATAAAGAGTTTTTAATACATTAAATTATTATTTAATTAAGGTTTTTTATTTGTATAATTTTTAAGCAATGATATAAAAATTAAGTATTGTTATTAATATTATAATATATAATTAAATGATAATATAAGTTTTTTATATTATTAGTATATGCATTTTATATTTATGTATATATGCACGAATCTTGCATAGGAGTTTTTCTCTCTGTTTTTTTTTTAAATTAACATAGGAGTTTTCTCTAAACATTAATTATCTTGTTAACGAGATGAAGTATGTACTAGATGTGTTGCAATTGTGTTTTCTACTACGCTTTTGGCAGGACAATCATTACATTGATCACACCTTTTAAGTGGGCTAAAATAATTTTTCTTTATTTTTTTTAATATGGATTTTCCTGATATTTTAATGTGGTATCCTCTTATTTGCTTTTGAATTTATTTACTTTAATTATTTATTTATCTACTATATTGAATGCAATTCCATAGTAATTAATTATCCATCCAAATATATCCTTTAAGTGATGGCGCACGTGTTGATCCTACATTAAAGAACACCATAATCATTCCGCTAACCTTATTAGCATGCACGTAGATTTATCATGGCATTAACAATAACGATATTGATTGACAATTCAGAGAAGTTATCCTACTTTTAAAGAACAGCTTCTATGAATTGCCAACGCGCGAATTTCATTCCAAAATTTTGAACAAAGCAGATACCATCAAATACTAAGGACTCCAAAAAATTATTGATTTATACATTGATCAATATTATTCTAACACTAAAAGTTGGTATCTAACTAGGACATTCACTTTATTATTATTGAAAGTGATGATGATTCCACTATCTTCACCTATTTATCATATCAAACGATGATGGAGTAGGCGTCTCACGTAGATAATCACTTTTGAATGTGGAAATAATATTTTACTTGTACATCAAGTCAAATATCACTCAGTGTTTTAAAACTCGAATCGGATTAGGCGGTTCAACTGGTGAATCGGCCAGGTGATCCATTCAAGCAGCCTAGCAGATTGGACATGCGTACGGACTGGTGTGAATCGGTTTGACTTGTCGATTTTTTGGAAAAACCGGTGACCCGGTGAGTCGCCGGTTTCCACGGTTCAACCATTTCAGGAAAAAAAAATCTTGTAAGTCGCCGACACTACCTCGTCGTTGTGCCGTTGCCACCTCAGATCTACTACCAATCATGAGGAAATCAACCACTATGCCATGTTGTTGCCAGTTGCTAAAAGGACTACTATGCCATGCCACTGTCGAGAGAGAGAGAGAGAGAGAGAGAGAGAGAGAGAGAGAGAGAGAGAGAGAGAGAGAGAGAGAGAGAGAGAGAGAGAGAGAGAGAGAGAGAGAGAGAGATGAGTTGATGAAGAAGAATAGAAGAAACGAGAGTAAGGGTGGTTTGCGGTGCTATGTTGTACTATGTGAAAGAGAGAGACACTAGGTTTATGTCACTTTTGACTGTTTCTTTGATCACTCCTTTTTATTTTTTAGTTTTGGTCATTGTTTACTCCTTTTAGGTTGTTTTTACGTTGTGCCCTGCCATTCTTTGAGGTTGTTTAACAACATTGCATATGGATCACAAAGGGAAAATGATTTTTTTTTTCTTTCCTTTTTTATCATGGTGATTTTAAAAAAAATAATAAAATATATCTTTATTTTAAAAGTACATATTTTATAATTTAACTGCAGTAATTATTAATTGCACATATTTATACAAGCACACATTTTTAAAATGTACTAATTTGTTGATTACTTATGTTATTTTATTACATATATGAGTTTAAATATATTCATTTAATTATACCCAGTTCAACTAGTTCGACCAATGACCCACCGATTGAACCAGTGACTCATTGACTCAGTACTTTAATTGGGTCGATCACTGAGTCGAGTCTGAAAAATATGATATCACCCCATAAAAAGACATATTGAAGTTTCAGACCTCCAAAAAGAGACTACTTAACTTGGCTAAGGAGATGACACATGAAATGACACACCAAATTAAAGTATACATAATACTCATGGAGTCCACGAAGTTATATACTCTATAGACTAAAGCTGCAAAAACTTGATTGAATGCCATAAATTATGCTTAATTTCTTGCACTTCCTAACACTTTCCTTTTGTTGAAGCTGATGTATATTATCTATAGAATATAACACAGCTCCCTTTGACTTGTTTCGACAGGTAGATTAAGCAAGAGCTAGTACGAGTAATAAAGCCATGTCAAATATTGGACATGAAATTGAATAAAATTCATATTATATTTAACAGATACACACAACAAAGTAGTTTTGCAAGTATAAAAGATTACTCCCCAATTATAGTCATTATTTGTTTGGTTTTATGCTTGATATACTAGGTGTTACTTAGATATTATACTTAGTTTTTAAAAATTTAATTCAATTAATTAGTTTTATTATTGCCATTTTAGTTTTCAGGTATTAATTTTATATTTTTAGTACTCAATTATTTTTTGAATTACTTTGGAATAGTCCCAAGTATGAAAGCATCAAGAAGAGGTAAAATGTATGCCCCTCCTGAACACTAATTTCCTTTTTTCAAATTGTAACCTGATTTTTCAACCAAAATCTCATCAGGCACCGAAAAACATGTCAAGTCACGGAGAGACAACCTTAGATGGCTAGTTTTGAGAGATTCGAGATCCCTCGTTGAAGATGACATCAATCTTCTTCCCCCTAGCAATTTTACATCCAAGAATTTCTCATTGGTTCTTTTAAAGTAATATTTGGTGCACAATAAAATTATACAATAAATATATATTATATATTTTATTACTATTATATGAGACGAGTGAGTGAGATGGGTGGGGATCATATATCATATCCAATAATAATAATATATATGAAGTACATTTATTGTGCAATTTTGTTTTACTTCTTTTATGACTGCATTCTTTTGTGTCTTGGTCTTCATTTGTTTCCTTGTCATGAACTAAACTTTTCGTCGGAAGGGACTAATTATATGATGATATTATTTATGAATTGAAGGTATTCATTTTTCTTCGATAATTATTCAAAAGTGCACAACACTCTCAAAAATAGAGATGATTTACACACCGACGTGGAACCTCATGTCAAGCAAGGGAGGCAATAGGCAATGGCCCCGCTTAACATTTTTATTTTTTTTAATAAATGTTTCAGTTTTTTTTTTTATTTCGCCCCCGCTAATATTTTTTATTTGGATAATTCTTATCAACTTTCTATTTAGCTAGATGTTTAAATGTTACAATAGATAATATGTTATTTGTATACATATATACATGGTGATTTTCTTGAGCTTGATTGTTATGCATTTATTTATTTTATAAATAATTATTTTTATTTACTGTTTTAAAATAAGAGTAGAAATTTTAAGATATATATTCTTTATATAAAATTAACTATTAAATATGGGTCACTCATAATGAAACGCTCTACCTTCTTCCTTGCTACACAAGTAGTACATAAAACACACAAAATAAAAAACACTAGAAGATAAAGCGTAATGCTTCAGGTCCATGTGATACTATACAAGTCTAACACAATCTTAGAGTCCCCAAAACCTACCTGTGTTGCCAGAAAGACTCTAGAACCACCAAAGTCATGGAAAGTACAGAACAAAGTCTGTTGTTGCCAACATGCTTGCTAGGTGAGATAGCTCCCTCGCTAGGCAAGCCCTGCATGCAAGATTTTTTCTCTCTCTAGAATTTGGTGTTCTTGCTAGGCGAGGCTCACAAGCTCACCTGAAAACGCATGTTTTACTGAGGCTAGTTCTAGAGTTGGAGGTCTCACTAAAGAAGGTTCACAAGCTTGCTTGGCAAAGGCCTTTTTTTGGGGGGGGGGGGGGGGGGATTCTGGAACTTGGTGAGCTTGTCAGGCGAGGCGAGGCGAGGCAAGCAAACTCGCCTGGAAAGGGTCCTTGATGCTAGAACAGTGTCAAAAAGATACAATTTCGATTTTAGAGCCGCCAACCCCTTTAAAACCCTCCCTACTCGAGTTTCAAGCCCCAAAAAAGAAACCCTTGTATCCCAACACTTTTCCTCCCTTTCTCTGTCAACCCCATTCAAATCTACCTCTTCTAAGCTCCAAGGTAAGGATTTGTTTATGTTTTATGTTAGATTCCTCCATCTTCTTCATCTTCCATGATATGGGTGTTATTATTTCTCATTATTGTCAAGTGGGGGTATTCCCCCAATATTCTTAGAGTTGCCTAGAGGTTATTAGAGGTTAATCCTTGGTCTTGTTGCTTTATGGCAGTTGTTAGTGTCATTCCAAACTTTCAAGATTAAGTTGTTAGCACCCACATACTCCCAGCCCCAACGGTGAGTGAGTTTCAACTCATACCCTTATTATCCATCATTATGAGTATTTCTAAGCATTTGAATGCCAAGTATGAATCTTGATGTGAAAGTATGAGTAGACCATAGTTTTAGAAGTTATGTCAAGTCTAGCAAAATTATGATTTTGATTATAACATGCGAGATGTGTTTTGGAAAACCATGGGACCATAATTGAATTGTTATGTGCCATGAAAATATTTTATGTGCTCATGAAAGAATTCACTAGAAAACACACAATTTAGCAAGTTTACTAAAATTGTTAATGTGTTTTATGGTTTTATGATATTGCCACGTTTTCAAGGGATTTCAAAAAGTTTTTAGAATATCAAGTTAAGTTATATTGGAAAGATGTAGAGCAAAGTATGATTTATCCCTATGAGCAGAGATGTTATTTTGATTCCAGAGTTATTTTGATTATGAACCACGTTGCTTTGAATATGATATTAGAAGTATCAAGAGTATGAAAGTACATTAGCTTGAAATAAAATTTTGGGATTTCAGTTTTATCATATTGAAAGTATGGAATTCAGTATGATTCATAGCAATTGTCATATACATATTCTGTGGACTTTGAAATTGCGATGCCTACAAGCAGGTGATCCCATGAGCATGATTTTATAGCCACAGTTATACTGAAGTCATATTGTCAGAGTTGTACAAATCTAGAGATTTCAGAGTTTAAGAGTTTTCAAATTTATTTAGTTTAATTGCAAGTTAGCTTTGAATTATGAATTAGAGAGAAATATAACTGTAAGTAATGGCAATTATCTTGTTAACCTTAGTGTACCATGTTGCCCATAAGGGGCAATCACCCTTTTTATTCAGAGTACAGAAATGGGACTTAGTTAGGTGCCCATAGCTTGTCCATGAGAGATCGTTTGCTATTAGATGGATGCTCATGTTCACAAGGGACTAAGTATCACCTTTTATAACTTGCTTAGAATTATGTTCCTTCCCTAATTCCCTTTGAGAACTTTATATTGTTTTTTGAGGATTTCAAGAATTGTTATTTATGAAATTGTAAATATTTTTCTTAGTATAGCTACATACGTATATAATAGTAAAAATATTTTGTTAGTTGCACACACACACACACACACACATATATATATATATGGTTGTTGTTGTTGTCTCGTGTGCATAATGGGTCAGAATCTACTCACTGAGTCTATTGACTTACTCCTCTCCTTTCCTTCTCACAGTTGCAGGTCCAATTTTGCTTGGTCACTGCTTTAGATGACACAATTATTTCTAGTGGAGAGCTTTACTTTGTAGTAAAATTTAGTTTAGGTTCATGTTAGAATTAAGGTGCTTTAGTAGATGTGCAGACAAAATCCGGACTATGTATTTATTTTAATATTACATATTTATTTTAGAGTTATGGACATCCTTATATGTTTTGAGATTTCAAACATTGAATTATATTTAGTGCAATGAATATTGCCTATTTATTCTCATATTTCAAATTATATTCGCTCACTCAAGTTTCCCAATCACATAATAATATTAAATATAGTTTATTTGAATTAAAATCAATCAATCATTAATGAATGAGATTCCGAAAACAATTACCATTTCTAAAAAATAATCAATAATAATAATGAGATAATGAAAAAGAAATCAACCTTTCTAATAAATTCTATCAATGTCTCAAGAATAATATACTGAAGTACAGTCCAAACGTCTCTCATACTCTCACATCACCAAAACTTTTCTTAGACTCAGTCATCACACAAAATTTTTATCTCTCTTTTTTGGTTTAATCTTTTCATTTGAAACTTCAAAACGGGAGTAAACTAGCCATTTAATCAGTTTGTTTTCTAGGGAAAATCAAAAGAAGATTCTCCACCTCACCGAGAAAACTTGCAAGTTGTTGCTTCTTATATGTTTTCTTCCTATTAATCTACAAAACATATATATATATATATATATATGTATGTATGTATGTATGTATGTATGTATGTATATTCTCTTATTTGTATTTATGATCTTAGATATAAGATTAAGCTCTTTGTGATGGATGATTTAGGTCCTAGCAATTTTATGATATTTGACTGCAATGGATCTATGCTTCTCAAAAAAGTCATGTTCTAAATTCCTTGATAACATTTACAGTAGATGTCTTATTTAGATTATTATTTAATTTATATTATTCAACTTTTGCCATATGTCCATGTTGTCTATAATTAATTTTGTTTGGTATTTTGTGTTTATTTGCATGTACATAGCTGACTGCATTTTACTATGTATTTGGGTTTAGCTAAATTATGAGTTTTCTTTAGTAGTGTGTCTCATCTATTCTTCTTCCTCTTAGTGTGTTACTGAAATCTAAAACTTATGTTCTTTTTACCATTTATATGGCCTTTATTGCTTTGATACACTAATTTACCCAATTCATTTAGTACATATTATTGGTTACTATTTCTCATGAGTGATAAAATTATATCACTATGTCTCTTATTTATTATTCATATATCTCATATAATTTGAACATTTATGTATTCTTGAACTTTTATTTTTGTTGTTATATTGTTTTTTTACTTATTATTTTACTGCCTCAACTATATATGATCCATTTATTATGGTTCCTTTTGTTAAAGTGAAGTATTTAAACTCTAAACTCTAAATTCTAAATATAAAGGAATTTTACTAGGCATTTTTTCTGAGTTTGGAGATTCAGTAGCCAACCAATCATTTCTATTTAAAATAGAAATGAAGGGAAGTTCAAATTCCCATTTTAAATGTTTTCTCAAAGTTTGAAGGATATGCATTGATACTTCCATAATCTCTATGTTTATGGAGTCTTCTCTTCCTTTTAAAAGAGTTGAAGTTAGGGCTATGGGTGATTTCACTTGCTTGAAGATAACTTTCTAAACTCACTCTTGAGATGAAGTCAATTGAGCAGATGAAGAATAGTGTAAAGGTGAGTTTCTTTTTAATTAATATTAGGCTTAATTTAAATTGTGAATATATTTAATAAATTATATGTTGATTTTATTATTGTTTATAGCTTATTTCAGGACAGTCTATATGCAGTATTTGCCACTATCAACAAGGGCATAAATAATAGCCCTCATTTGTTGTTCATAGTATCCAAGTAAGGCAAAAACAAGTCAATGTTTACAATGGTCTATATCTCTGTGAAAATTATGATTATCATGTGCTCAATGCTATACCAAGGTTGGTCAGTTTACTTTGTACAAATTGTAATCCTATTTTTGTGTTTATTATATGTTGGAATTTTTAATAAATTTAAGTATATTGTATCATTTAGGCATAGAAGTGTATGGTAATTGTCACAACGCACCTAGAGGGCGCCGCGATAAGGATGACAACTGTGAACACCCGATTTTGTTCAATCTTTGAACAATAAAATCTAAAAATTTGTATCTAGTTTACCTCTTTATTTTATTTACAGTTTCTTTAATTACTTATTTGAAAAAAAAAAAAAGAAACAGGAGGTTCACGGACTTGTGTCCAATTCTCCTTTTACCCAATTCAATCTGTGAAGCATGGGAAGGAGGAAAAGAAGAAAAATCAAAATTAAATGATGGTGTCTTTGATTTGTGATTCCTCTTTCGGTGGAGTTGAAAAAAACAACAACGAAGAGAGTATACATTTGAGACGGGGACCATAATCAAGGGATGAAAAAAATTTTCAGATTACCAATAATATTTTCCAATCACTCAGTGAAAATTCAAACAAAAAAAAACACGGAGACATTAGAACATCAGAGGAAGAACCTGTAAAGAAACTAGAATCTCAGTCCAGTAATACAATCCAGCAAGACAATCCAGTAGCAGCACAAAGGAAAGAAAAGGTAATAACAAGAGGACCAGTATCATCATCATCAAGGAATTTTTTTTTTATTATTATTTTAAAACAAAAAAGGGGAGGAGGGTGCAGAGGCCGCAGCCTCCTCATCACGGCCGCGGCCTCCCAGTCTTCTTCATCATCAACACCATTACAACCACACCTACCCCTTTAACCCATCATCATTATCTTCATCCCCTAAGCCACCGTGACCACCCCTCAGCCGCCCTCTTCACCATCACCAACAACCTCCATGGCCTCCCGATCCACCACCTCCCCCTTTAACCCATCATCATCATCCCATACCCCTCCGCCACGAGCCAACCGAGCCACCACACCGAACCGCGAACCTCCGCACCTGAAACCCAGCCAGCCATCGTACCCCGCCATGAACCCGCGGCCTCTTCCTTCAACCTCCCTTTCCTTCTCAACCAAATCTTCAGCCACTGCCGGCGTCCCAAGCACTCCGCCATCCAACCACCGCGCCTGGCATCCTCAAGAGCCGATCCACTCTGTCGCGGGTTCCATGTTCCTCGCCGCTTCACTGCGAGCTCGCCGCAGGTGTCGGCATCTTCTTCTCACGTTCTTCATCTCTCGGTCACCGTCCCCACCATCATCAACATCCATGAACCACCACTCAGCCACACCGCCACTCTCCCAAGGCGGTTTCCTTCTTTTCTTCAGCCGATCTCCCCATTCATGGCCGCCGAGCTCTAGATCGGCCAAAGACCGCCCGATCTGCTCTATCCATCACCGATCTAGGCCAACCGCATGCCATCCACCGCCGAGCGTCTCGGTGTAGCCCCTCCGCGTGCAGCAACCGCGGAACCCGCCATTGGGCGACCTTCCTCAGCCCTTTTGCTCATCCGCGCTTCCCATCCCTTTGGCCGCCGCGCCTTGGCGAAGCTCCTCCACGCGTCGGTGAACATGCCGCGCCTTCAACCTCCTTCCCAGCCGCGCCGTGTTTCACCTCTGCTGCTCCTTGCTGCGCGGCCAGGACCTCCATCAGCCTCCCATCTCTTCCAGCGGCGGCGACCTTTCTTCCCTCTCTCTCATGCTCTCTCGGTCTCCTTCTTTCTGAGTGTGTGTGAGTGAGAGACAGAATGTGTCTCGTGTATTTGTGTGGAAGTAAAAAAAAAAAAGAGGTAAGCATGTGTGTGTGCGTGTGGATGAAAGAGAATTGTGTAAGGGTGTATGTGAGTGCGCGTGTAAGTTTGTAAGAGAGTATGCTGTGTTTGAGTGGTAGTGAGGAAAGTATATGTGTGTATGATTGTGTTTTCAGAGAGAGCTTGTGAGTGTTTTTTTATTTTGATTTTGTTTTTTTTTGGTATGGGTTGTGTTAATGAGATTAGAAAAAAGATAGAATTAGGTTAATTTAGGTTTTGTTTCTTATTTATGTTTTTAGTTGGTAGTTATTCCGTTTTTAAGTTAAATTTTGACTATATTTGGGTATGAATTTGCGATTTGTATGGTTAATGTTATGTCAAATTTAGTTCTTGAGTTCATTTGTTGGATTTGGTTTTGTTTTGATTTAAAATGGGTTAAAGAGTTTTATTTGGTTCAAAATAAAAGCACTTTGGTTCATTAGGTTTGTCATTTTTTTTTAAGTATTCTAAATTATTCAAGTGTGATTTAATAAATTAATTCTAAAATAATTATGCAGAAAAGGATAAAAAGAGTCTCTTTATTGAATTTAGTGTTAATATTCTAACTAAAAAGGATAAAAAGTAATAATTAGGACTTTTTTAGTTTGATTATTATGTATGTTATGTGTTTTGTTTAATTTAAATAGGTAATGGTTCTTATTTTTTTTATTTATTTTATGTGTTTTTGCTTATGTGTAATCTTACTTTGCTGTTATATATATTTATATATTTTGCCTAAATTAGAGGTGTTTGTGATCTTTACTTTAGCTTTTTTTTTTGTTTAAATTAATTAGGTGTTGATATTTATGAATGAATTACTTCTTTGATTTTAAGTGAATTTAGTGTTAAAGTTCTTTTAATTAAAAAGGATAAAAATATAATAATAATTAGGGCCCTTGTTTGTTTATTTAATTATTTTATATATATTGTTTAATTGTAAGTTTATGTTTATGAATTAGTTTTGATTTTGTTTAGTATTAATTATTTATGTGTTTTGTTTAGATTAATTGTGTAACGGTACTTATGATATAGTCTTGCTAGTTTCCGTTAAAATTAGAGTTTTGTAAAGAAAAATTTAAAATGTTTTTATGAATTTTGGGTTTAAAATAATTGAATAAGTTTTCTTTACTAAAAGAGATTTGAGTTTTTTTTTTAAAAAAAAGGATTAATTTAGCCGTGACGGTTTGTTAACTCGATATTTCGAACATTTGAGTTGTGACAGCTTAATGATTCGAAGGTTTCCTTAAAAATGTTTGTTCTCTTTTATATTTGTTTCTATTGATTTATAAAAATACATAAAAAAAATAATTTTCTTCTTTTCCTCTTATTTGTAAATATTTGTAACTTATATATTTATTTTCAATTTAAGTTTGCTCATTTATTTAGTAAATTTCTTTTTTAAAATAATGTTAATTAAGCCGTGACGGCTTGTTAACTTAGTAAATGGGGATGCCTGAGCTGTGACAGTTTGGTATTCTCAGTTTTTTCTTTAAAGAGAATCTCTTTTATTATATTCCTCGCAAATGAAATAAAATAAATGTTTGAAAAAGTTTATTTATTTAATTTGCACTGATTATATAAATGCCCAGAGACGTGTACTAGGGTGCGTGGGATTAAATTCTTGCCCTTCCCTATACATAACCGATTCCCGAACCCAAACTGGTTTCAAAGACTATTTTCTAAAAAATGGATTTTTCCAACGTTTTCCCAATTTTAAATAAACTTGGTGGCGACTCCATAATTTTCAAACAAAATTTTCTTTTTTCGCCCCGTCAGCGATCCCTTGCGACGGATGGCTGACTCCAGAGGATTTCAAGAGAGTCAGGCCTATTTTAATTAGTTGTGCAAATTAAATATAGCCTTTTGATGTTTGTTTTCCTTTTCTTTGTTTACTTTATCTAATATTTTCTTTCTTTATGTTTTGTCTCTTTACAGAGTCTTTATGTTTCGCGTGTTTATTTATAGTGATGGCTTTGTTTGTTAAAACCTTAGGATAGATGACTGTTAATTGGGTTCTGTACGTGTTTGTTTGAGTTGTTTTTGCAGGTATTAGTCATGGGTAGTCTTAGGATTTCAGGTTTGTATGCTCTCTTCACACACAACACTTACACAATAATCACGAGTGGGGCCCTATACCCGGGTCTGAGTGTAACTTGAGATAGGTAAGAGATTGTGTAGTGGTAGCCATTTTGGATGTTCATCCTGTTTGGTTATCGCGAAAATCTCATCTAGAGTGTGATTCTTTCATGAATGCCCTACACCTAGCGGTTCACCTGCTGTTGTGGGTAACATTCTGAAATGAATCTTAACTCTAGAGGCCGTAGAACTCTGAGAATGTAGATCCACCCAGTGAAAGTGTTCACAAGGTAGAACGACCATAGAACTATAGAATTAACCTCCAGAATTTACCTCATATAGGACACAAAGAGAGCATGCATTTTCTTTAACTCCTTTCTTTGTACATAATTTCCTATCTTTGTTCTTTGTACATAATTTCTGTTCATTTCCTAAATTGTTTACTATTCCTTCTTTTATTTAAATTAAATTTTTCTTTCTATTATGGCAGGTTTGTTAGAAAGTCGAACTGAAATCTTTTGTGAGTATCTTTGGGAAAATGGAAACAAATATGAGACCAGACAGTCAGAAGGGTGAAAAGTTGAAAAGAACTCTACGTCTCAAAGCCAAGACACCCGAAACTAAAAGCTTGAGATCTTTGGGTCAGTTGTTGAAGTCACCACAATGCTTGTCTCTCACCAGAAGATATGGAAAGATCTTGAATCTCTTAGAAGTGGACGAACAGGAAGAAGCAATCACAAAGACTGCACAAGACTTACGATCCTCTACTCCGATGTTTCACTTTTCAAGACTTCCAGTTAGCACCGACCATTGAAGAATTTGAGAAGATCCTGGGGTTACCACTAGAAGGAGAAAAACCCTATCACTACCAAGGCCATTATCCTTCTTTACAAACCCTATCAACTGTCCTAAGGGTAGGTGTAAAGAATCTGCATGAAGCACAGAAATGTAGGAATGGGACCTATGGATTCTCAAGAGATTATCTCGAAGAGCATATGCGCCGTTTAGCTCAAGTCGAAGACTGGGATGCTCTCGTAGATGTACTGGCTCTCACTATCTACGGCACTATCTTATTTCCGAACATTGAAAGCCTTGTAGACTTTGCGGCTATTGACGTATTCCTTGCTCGCAAGTTCCATGGTCATAACCCTGTTCCAGCCCTCCTGGCAGATGTTTATTGTACTCTAAACTTTTTCCATGAGAGAAATGGTAAGAGAATTTTGTGTTGTTTACCAATGCTATATGTGTGGGCTACTTCGCACGTATTCCAAAGGAATTACAAGGCGCCTTGTCCGATTGAAGACCTACGAATGCATAACATCAAGAAGAAGAATGGACAAGAGTGGGCTCAAGACCTGGCCAAATTGGATGAAAGGATGATACGATGGTATCCTTGGAAGGAGGATGGTCAAACTCTTATTTATCAGTGCGGAAGCTTTCCAAATGTACCTCTCATGGGTACCCGAGGATGCATAAACTACAATCCTGTCTTGGTATTACGCCAGTTCGGGTATCCCATGATGGGACCTCCTTCTGAAGCTGCAGTTACTCCATTCGTCTCATATTATCAAGACTCCAATGACATTGGCCTATTGCAGAAAGTCCAATATGCTTGGAACAAGATCGTCCGAAAAGGAAAAGAATTGGGAATGAGGAGTTGTGCAGTGAAAGAAAGTTATCATCAATGGGTGAAAAACAGGGCACAAGAGATCAAAATGCCATCAGGGTCATAGCTGTTATTCCTCTGGACGATGCATCAGCATGCCGCTTTCATGAAAATGAAGAAATCAAAGAAGTGAAGGAGAAATTAGACAAGGTTGAACAAGAAAAGATGCAAATAGAAGCTGAGTTGAAAAGTGTCCGCCGTAACTACACGACGTTAAAACGAGAAAGCACTGAAAAGGATCAAGCTCTAGAAGGAACAAGCAAGAAGTTGAAGATGGGGCACGAACACATGATGAAAACCAAGGAATGCCTCAAAGCTGCCAATAAAGAGCTTGGACTTCGGAGGCAGGAGCGTGATAAAGCGCTATCCGAAAATCAACAGTTGAAAGATTTACTTCGAAAGACCAAAATTGCTGAAGAAACTGCATTAAAAGGTGAAGAACAAATGAAACAACAAATGGAAGAATTGAACAATGAGTACCAAAGGAAGATTGAAGAACTAAGCCAACACATGCATGATGAGATCATGGAATATCAAGTTGCTCTGGAAGAAGAAAAGGAAAGAGTTGCGAGTCTGGATGTTGAAATACAACATCAAAACCACATTATTCATGAGCTGAAGACTCGCTTTTCAAACTTGGCAGGATTGGCTAATGCGGCCATCGAAGATGTTCCAAGATACATAGGATTGGCAGAGCAAGGAATAATCCCTTTCAAGACCCCGATTGAGATTAGCAGTTTTGTTGACTACTGTAAAGACTTGATTGGGAGAATGAAACGAATAATTCTTTGAAAGATGTTGAGAAAGGCCTTTATGGCTTTATGATGTATTTCTTTTCTCGTTTTGGAAGTGAATGTAAAACAAAAAGGGGATGACAGTTATAATACCCCTTGATGAATAAAAATCTTTGTTTCTCTACATTGTGTTGGTCTCATAGCAATACCCACGACTTAGTACTTTTGAACGAGACGTTCTGAGGAACGGTTATCATCAAAGATATTCACATCAAGATTCGGTTCAACTGATGATTTCTAACAAATAGCTATGTTTTTGTCTTTTTCTTTTCACTGAAGTTTGTTTTTAATAGGTAAAAATCCATCACAATTGGGCGCCCAAGGAAAACCGATACCGATCAAACTCGAATTCACAATACCAGAGCCCGGACCAAAATGGCTGGAGGGAATGGTGACACAGAAAGGGGTATCCCAATCACAACTACTTCTGAAATAGGAAGAAATCTGAGCGATGAAGTTGATGCAGTGAGAGGAAAACTGAATGAACTGTCAAACAACCAAGGAAGGTTGGAAGATATGATGCGGGCCATACAAAAATCACTTAACCTATTGGGAGCTCATTCAGCAAATGTGCAACCAAATACTACGACACTGGGTATGCCTGTGGTACCGGGTGAAGCTCTAGATGTCACTGTAGGGATGAATGATATGGGTGAAATCCCGAATAACCTCCATGGGCAACTACCGCCCACGATACCATTGGTAATCCCTATCGGAGAAGGCTATCGTTCCTTAGAAAATGTGCAAACTCACGAGCATAGGCATGTTACCCCTATTTGGGAGCAGCCTCGTGTGGTCATCCAGAAGCAGCCATCCTCCTCAGAGAATAGTCGTGCAGAGGCAGAAAAAGGAAAGTTCAAAGAAGAGTGGATGGAAGATTCAAGAGCAGATTCGGGCTATTCAAGGACCTAGCCCCTATGGGTATGTGGAAGTTGAACAACTCGCTCTTCATCGATGTAGTAATCCCTAGGGACTTCAAGGTTCCTGACTTCTCAAAGTATGACGGGACGGGTAATCCTCTTTTTCACTTGAAGAGTTATTGCACTAAGATGGCGATATGGTCAAAGGATGAAAAATTCCTCATCAACTTCTTCCATGAAAGCCTGACTGGACCTGCTTTGGAGTGGTACATTCAACTGGACCACTCAAAGATTTCTAGCTGGAGAGAATTGGCAGATCTGTTCATGAGCCAATACCAGTTCAATCTTGAGGTGGCACCTACACGGGAGTAATTAAGCTCTATGCAGAAGAAGAAGGATGAATCATTCAAGCAATATGCTCAAAGATGGAGAGCCTTGGCTGCTCAGGTTCAACCGCCACTCATCCCGACTGAAATGTGTTCTTATTTCTTGGGAACCTTGGGATCCCTTTATATCGGGGCAATGGCAGGAGCAGCATACAAAGACTTCTCTGAGTTGATAACTGCTGGAGAAAGAATTGAAAGCTTAGCAAAAGCCGGCAAGCTTCCCATGAGCAGTGAGGACGCAAGAAAAAGTTTCCCACCAAGGAAAAAGGAGACAGATGTGAATTATGTGCATGGTCAGCAATCCTTCGTCCCACGATACCCACCAACCCGGCCACGATCATACCAAACACATATCCCTCCTTACTCATCTTACCAAGCCACACCAACCACAAACACCGTTCCATATTCTCAACCCCAAGTTAACAACATCCACATAAGGCCATATCAACCTACTCGCCCAACATACACCCCGGCACCTCGACCAAATTTCCAAAACCAAAACCGTAATCGATTCCCCAACTTCCCACCTTTCCCAAAGCTATCTATTTCGAATGCTGATCTTTTTCAAAAATTAGTTGATGCTCATCTGATCTCGGCATATCCTGTACACCCGTTGGAACCGCCATACCCAGCTTGGTACAACCCGAACCTGACCTGTAAATACCACATGGACATAGCAGGGCATTCCATTGAGGATTGCGAAGGTTTCAAAACAGCAGTAAGAAGGTTAATTGCTTGCGGGAGGCTAGACTTTCAAGAAGATTCGAAACCAGACATTGTTAACAACCCGATCCCAAAACACGAAGGAGGAAGTCGTGTGAATGCCTTGGAGGAGGAAGAACCTCTAATTAAGAAAGTTTTGAATCTTCAAACATCAATGGAAGAAGTGTTCAATGGTTTGAAAGAAGCTGGGTACCATATCACAGTACCTGCGTCCATAATGAAAGAAGATGAGAGATGTGATATTGAATCAAGCTGTTTATATCATTGTGGAGGTCTTGGCCATGATATAGAGAATTGTTGGGATTTCAAGGCTCGTGTACAGGGATTGCTCAATTTGGGCGTGATTCGAGCAAAAAAAGAGGTTAAGTTTCCAAGAAGAAGTGAATATGATCGATCGCTTCATACTTCGCATCCCTCCACTGAATCGAGCTCCGAAACCAGAGAAAGTGGTGATCACCGTGAAGAAACCAGCACCATTCAATTACGAGAATACACATGCTATCCCTTGGAACTATGAAACTAATGTGGAGACAAATGGAGACATAGGGGAAACCTCGAAAGTCCAAACAAGTGAAGTGGTAGCGGAGGTAAAAGGAATAACAAGAAGTGGAAGGATTTATGGGCCCGGAGAACTGGAAAAAGGAAAGCTTGTCGAAGAAGAGAACATGGGAAAGGGTTCTGGTGCAGACGGAAAAGAAAGAGAAGAGAATGAAGAAGAGGAGTTCCTGAAGATCATGAAACAAAGTGAGTACGACATGGAGCAATTGAAGAAGACTCCTGCCAGAATCTCCTTGTTGTCACTAATTTTGTCATCCGAATCTCATCAAAGGGCAGTGCTAAAGGTCTTGAAGGATGCTTATGTGAAACCGGATGTCTCATTGGAGAATATGGTGAATATGGTGGATCCGGTAAAGCGTGTCAATATGATCACTTTCTCAAGTGAAGAGATCGTATCATAGGCTAACCCACGAGCACTGTATATAACCCTTAAATGTAAAGGCTATATAGTGCCCAAAGTCCTCATTGACGGAGGGTCGGGATTAAATGTCTTGCCAGCATCGACATTGAGCTACTTGTCAATGGGCAAAGACGATGTTTCGCCGCAAGTGATGATCGTGAGAGCTTTTGATGGAGCAAAGAAAAACATCCTGGGGGAAATAGTGCTGCCATTGGAAATCGCCCCGAGCCGATTTGAGGTTTTATTCTAAGTGATGGAGATTGAGTCTGATTACAACATGCTACTGGGAAGACCATGGATCAACAATGTTGGTGCTGTTCCTTCAACCTTGCATCAAAAGGTTAAATACATTGAAAATGATTCAGTCATTACGATCCATGGAGAGAAGGAGATCATTGTATCTAAACCTGTCTCATTACCTTATGTTGAAAATATTGAGTTAGTGGAAAACAGCTTATGGCACAATCTGGAGGTGGTGGGGATGAAGCAAGAACAGAACGAGCTCCCAAGGCAAGATGTCAATCAGATAGTGGCTCATATCATGACCAAAAATGGTTATCTGCACGGCAAAGGACTGGGACCACGGTTACAAGGTATCAAAACACCTCTACCTATCTCAGGGAAGCCTAACCGATTTGGTTTAGGATATGAGGCATCATTAGAAGAGCAGATCAAGACCATGGCTCTTGAACCAAAGAAACCAAAAGAGAAGATGAAGCAGATCCCTCATCTGAAAGAGACCTTTCCTTATCAAATTTGAGGTGATTATGGCTGAAGGAGGATGTGTCCTATTGTTGTCCAACCATCAATATGGTGGATGTTGAGAGGCTCAAGAACGCAACAATGCTTATCTTTGTCAACCGCGATGGGATCTTTGATGAATTGGGAAGCTGAACCAGTGCTTGATGTTGTTACTTCAAAGTAATCATTCAGGATTGTATTAATTGTATTTGCTTTTATGGATGCTACTTTGAGACATCATTTGAATAAACTTGCATGTTCATCCAGCAACTGTTCTCTTTTCTATCCGTTATTCTTGTTCTTTAGCATTCTTTCCTCAAACCATTAATTTGCGCCTTTTTATTCATGTTTACCCGTTATTTGTCTTGGCATTCCAACCCACCGCAATTACTTTCCAGGGATTTAAGTGTAGGAATTTTGCCACATGAAAGAGATTTTGAAGGCCAATCAATTGACTCTCTTACTGCACTTGAGTGTGATAGCTATGAATCTGAAGAAGATGAAGAAAGCGTTGAAAGATTTTGGGTTCTTTGGAACACATGGATAAAGGATTTGACTTAGACAATGAGGTGGTCAAGTAATTAACATGGGCAATCAAGAAGAGAGGAAAGAGCTGAAAATAGTGGAGAATCCTGAGCGGACAGAGATGATTGCTTTGTTCGAAGAATACCTGGATGTTTTTGCATGGTCTTATCATGATATGCCAGGATTGGATCCAGAGATTGCTTCACACAAGATCCCTTTGTACCCAGAAGCTGAGCCGAAAAAGAAAAAGTTGAGAAGAATGCGGGCCGACATGTCGCTAAAGATAAAAGAAGAGGTGACTAAATAGCTAGAGGCCGGGTTTTTAGAGGTGTCAAGACACACAGATTGGGTGGCCAACATCGTGCCTGTACCTAAAAAGGATGGGAAGGTTAGGATGTGTGTTGATTATCGGGACCTGAATAAAGCTAGCCCGAAAGATAACTTTCCACTCCCTCACATTGATGTCCTTGTTGATAATACGGCCAGGAATCACCGATTTTCATTCATGGATGGATATTCGGTACAATCGATTCTCATGGATGTTCATGACAAAGGAAAAACTACGTTCATAACTCCGTGGGGAACATTCTGCTACACAGTCATGCCATTCGGATTGAAGAATGCCGGTGCCACTTACCAACGTGCTATGGTTGCGCTGTTCCATGACATGATGCACAAAGAAATTGAAGTGTATGTAGATAACATGGTCGCTAAGTCCAAAGAGGGAGAAAGTCATGTAGTAGTCCTGCGAAGGCTGTTTGAAAGGCTCAGAAAATATAAGTTGCTTTGAACCCGAATAAATGCATCTTTGGAGCTTCCACAGGGAAATTACTGGGATTCATTGTCAGCAGAGAAGGGATAAAAGTGGATCCGGACAAGGTAAAAGCAATACAAGAAATGTCAGCTCCCCGAACTGAGAAGGAAGTGAGAAGTTTTCTTGGGAGGCTCAACTACATTGCTAGATTCATTGCAAATTTGACTAGTACTTGTGAGCCTATATTCAAGTTGCTGCGAAAACATCAACCTGGAGAATGGAATGAGGAATGCCAAGAGGCCTTCGATAAAATAAAGACTTATCTAATGAAACCTCCACTTCGATTCCTCCTACGCCAGCCGTCCCTTTATATCTGTATCTTCTGATGTTGCCTACTTCACTCGGGGCAATGTTGGGACAGTATGATGAATCTGGAAAGAAAGAACAGGCCATTTACTATTTGAGCAAGAAGTTTAATGAATGCGAATCTCGCTATCTGGCAATTGAAAAGACTTGTTGTGCATTAGTATGGGCTTCGAAGAGGTTGAGGCAGTACATGTTATACTACACTACTTGGCTGATTTCTCGAATGGATCCGTTAAAGTACATATTTGATAGTCCTCATGTGTCATTGAGAATGTCAAAATGGCAAGTGATCTTTGTCTGAGTTTGATATCAAATATGTCACTCAAAAGTCTATCAAAGGAAGTGCAATTGTCGATCATCTAGTCAAAACCCTCTGGAGGGTGTACAACCCACTATGCTTGAATTCCCTGATGATGAAGTGTTGACACTAGAAAGAGAAGATGAGGAAGAGGGGAATGTGTGGAAGATGTACTTTGATGGAGTAGCCAATATGAACGGATGTGGAATCGGAGCTGTAGTAGTCTCACCACTCGTAAAGCGATATCGCTTTCTATCAAATTAGACTTTGAATGTAACAACAACATGGCAGAATATGAAGCATGTGCAAATGGTTTGCAAGTTGCGATTGACTTGGGAATCAAAGATCTAAAAGTCTTTGGAGACTCTGCGCTCATAATCTATCAAGTTAATGGAGAATGGCGCACAAAGGATCCGAAATTGGTACCTTATCAGAAGCATTTATCTCAGTTAATTGAGCGTTTTGATGACGTATCATTCTCTCATTTAACTCGGGATAAGAACCAGTTTGTGGATGCTTTAGCGACTTTGGCCGTGATGACTAATTTGGAGGTCCATGCTAACGTCCAACCCATCCATGTAGAAGTGCAAAGTGAACCAGTTTATTGTGGCAATGTGGAGATTGAGCCGGACGGTCAACCATGGTATCATGATATCAAACAGTACATTCAAAGAGGAGAATACCCACAGTGCAAATGAGGTGGATAAGAAGACAATTCGAAGACTAGCCATGGCTTTCTTCCTGAATGGTGAAGTTCTCTATAAGAGGAACTATGACACGACTCTCCTCAGATGTGTAGATGCTCATGAAGCTCGAATAATCATGATTGAAGTTCATGAAGGGATCTGCGGAACTCATGCCAATGGACATATGATGGCTCGCAAAATCTTAAAAAGCGGTTATTACTGGTCCACTATGGAGAATGATCAGACGATTATGTTCGGAAGTGCCACAAATGCCAAATATATGCAGATCGAGTCAATGCTCCCCCAGTTCAATTGCATAGCATGGTGTCTCCTTGGCCTTTCTCGATGTGGGGCATGGATGTTATCGGCCCGGTTAATCCCAAAGCATCTAACGGTCATCGTTTCATCTTGGTGGCAATAGATTACTTCACTAAGTGGGTGGAAGCTGCTTCATATACCAACATCACACAGAAGGTGTTTCTCGATTCATCAAAAAGGACATCATCTGCAGATATGGAATTCCAGAAAGGATCATTACAGACAATGCTCCTAACCTCAATGGTGCCGAAGTTCAGAGGTTCTTTGAGACTTTCAAGATCAAACATCACAACTCAGCTCCTTATAGACCTCAAATGAATGGTGCGGTTGAAGCTGCAAATAAAAATATCAAGAAAATCATCGCCAAAATGGTTGTGAACTACAAAGATTGGCATGAAATGTCGCCGTATGCTTCAGACGCCAGATCGTACTAACATACGATCAAGCACAGGGGCAACTCCTTTTTCATTGGTATATGGAATGGAAGCCGTATCTCCTATAGAGGTTGAAATCCCTTCGCTCAGAGTTTTGATGGAAGCTGAGCTGGAAGAATCTGAATGGGTGAAAGCTCGATATGAGCAATTGAACTTGATCAAAGAGAAGAGGCTTACAGCCATTTGCCATGGCCAGTTGTATCAAAGCAGAATGGCTAGGGCTTTTAATAAGAAATTCCGCCCTAGAGATTTTCATCCAGGAGATTTGGTTCTGAAGAAAATTCTCCCTAACCAAGAAGACATGCGGGGAAAGTGGGCTCCAAGTTATGAAGGTCCTTACATTGTCAAGCATGCATTCTCAGGTGGAGCATTGATTTTACAAAATATGGAGGGACAAGAATTGCCTAAACCAATCAACAGGGATGCCGTCAAAAGATTTTATGCTTGAAAAGGTGCTTAAAAAGCCCGTTAGGTCGAAAACTCGAAAGAGTGACCTAAGCAAAAGTTAGGGCAAAGCAGATACTTAAAAAGCCTGTTAGGTCGAAAACTTGAAAGAGCGACCTAAGCAAAAATTAGGGCAAAACAGCAAAACTAAAGAGCTCGCTAGGTTGAAAACTCAAAAGAGCGGCCTAGGCAAAAGTTAGAGCAAAAAAAAGATAAGCATCTTCGCTGGTAACTGAAACTGGGACAATTCTTAATAATCTAGCAAGTCAAGCAGATAAAGGCTGAAACTGGGGCAATTTTGAAGGGAATTTGAAGACATGTTGTCAGATATCATGGCTATGATGGTCAACTTGTTTTAAGAAGTCAATTGATTGAGCCACAAAGAACCTAAACTGGGGCAAAATTTTGTGTCTCCCAAAATTCTATCTTTCACAAAGCATTTTGTCATCTAATACACCAAACAATGAAAATGTTCATTCAGTTGATCCCTCTACCTTCTTTTGAATACATGTTTATTCATAATGTCTCAAGTAGGATAAATTTAAGCTTCAATTACGCAATCTAACAGTGTTTACAGCAATACATCAATGACTAACGTCATAATCCAGAAATTTCAGTTAAACTTGACAGAAAAGTAATCAACCTTCTGAAAAGGAAAATGGGAGAAGAATAAAAATGAGCAAGGTCACAGAAGAAAAGAAAGCCTTTGTTGTGCCAGAAGGTCCAATGCTGAGATTCTGAGTTTGATCGGTTAAAGTACTCCTCGAGGCTTGCTCAATTGAGTTACGGTTAGTTTTTCAATATTGTATAAACTGAAGGTGAATAATTCAAGGCTTTTTGCATATGATTTGAAAAATGAAAAAAAGATTGTTTCTTTTCCAAATTACATTTTAGTCGGCCTCAGATGCCAATTTACGTTTTACCGGCCTCGATGCCGGTTTACGTTTTACCGGCCTCGGATGCCGCTTTACATTTCGATCGGGCCTCAGTTGCCAATTTACATTTTCAGTTGGCCTCAGCTGCCAATTTACGTTTTCAGTCGGCCTCAGTTGCCAATTTACATTTCAAATCGGCCTCAGTTGCCAATTTACATTTCAAGTCGGCCTCAGTTGCCAATTTACGTTTTCAAGTCGGCCTCAGATGATAATTCTATTTGATCGGCCTCACCAATTTACGTTTGATCCGGCCTCAGATGCCAGTTTTAGATTTCCAGTCGGCCTCAGTTGCCAATTTACATTTGATCGGCCTCGGATGCCAATTTACATTTCAAATCGGCCTCGCCAATTTACGTTTTGATCGGCCTCGATGCGACGTTTCCGATCGGCCTCAGATGCGATTTTACATTTTGATCGGCCTCGATTTGCCAATTTACGTTTTACCGGCCTCAACTGCCAATTTACGTTTTCAGTCGGCCTCAGATGCCAGTTTACGTTTTTAGTCGGCCTTAGATGCCAGTTTACGTTTCCAGTCGGCCTCAGATGCCAGTTTTACATTTCCAGTCGGCCTTAGATGCCAATTTACGTTTTCAGCCGGCCTCAGATGCCAATTTACATTTTCAGCCGGCCTCAGTTGCCAATTTACATTTCAAATCGGCCTCAGTTGCCAATTTACATTTCAGTTGGCCTCAGATGCCAATTTTACATTTCAAATCGGCCTCAGCTGCCAATTTACATTTCCAGTCGGCCTCAGATGCAAATTTAATTTCAGTTAATCCCAGTTTGTCATTTTACATCTTCAGTCAACCCTTGTCGGTTTTTAAGGTTCCAAGATCGCTCTAGATTCTTGTTAGCTTGTGCATTTGTATTTCACTTTCTCATATGTGCATATTATTTTTGCTGTTTAGATTTAGATTGTTTTCCATGCAATTATCGTACAAAATCAATGTTCATGTCTTTATTCATTCCTTATGAAGAAAATATAAACTTTTTTTCATATTTTTTTCATAAGAAATGAATAAAGAGGGGCAACTGTGAACACCCGATTTTGTTCAATCTTTGAACAATAAAATCTAAAAATTTGTATCTAGTTTACCTCTTTATTTTATTTACAGTTTCTTTAATTACTTATTTAAAAAAAAAAAAAGAAACAGGAGGTTCACAGACTTGTGTCCGATTCTCCTTTTACCCAATTCAATCCGTGAAGCATGGGAAGGAGGAAAAGAAGAAAAATCAAAACTAAATGATGGTGTCTTTGATTTGTGATTCCTCTTTCGGTGGAGTTGAAAAAAACAACAACGAAGAGAGTATACATTTGAGACGGGGACCATAATCAAGGGATGAAAAAAAATTTCAGATTACCAATAATCTTTTCCAATCACTCAGTGAAAATTCAAACAAAAAAAAACACGGAGACATTAGAACATCAGAGGAAGAACTCAGAAGAAACTAGAATCTCACCCAAGAATACAATCCAAAGAAGACAATCCAAAGAGCAAAGACAAACGAAAGAAAAGGTAATAACAAGAGGACCAGTATCATCATCATCAAGGAATTTTTTTTTTATATTATTTTAAAACAAAAAAGGGGAGGAGGGTGCAGAGGCCGCGGCCTCCTCATCACGGCCACGGCCTTCTCATCACGGCCGCGGCCTCCCAGTCTTCTTCATCATCAACACCATTACAACCACACCTACCCCTTTAACCCATCATCATTATCTTCATCCCCTAAGCCACCGTGACCACCCCTCAGCCGCCCTCTTCACCATCACCAACAACCTCCATGGCCTCCCGATCCACCACCTCCCCCTTTAACCCATCATCATCATCCCATACCCCTCCGCCACAAGCCAACCGAGCCACCACACCGAACCGCGAACCTCCGCACCTGAAACCCACCACCCACCAGACTCGCCATGAACCCGCGCCTCTTCCTTCAACCTCCTTTCCTTCTCAATCGAATCTTGACCATCGCCGGCGTCCCAAGCACTCCGCCATCCAGCCACCGCGCCTGGCATCCTCAAGAGCTGATCCACTCTATCGCGGCTTCCATCTTCCTCGCGCTGCTTCACCGCGAGCTCCGCCGTGTGTCGGCATCTTCTTCTCGCGTTCTTGATCTCTCTCGCCACCGTCCCACCATCATCAACATCCATGAACCACCACCGCAGCCCACACCGCCACTCTCCGGCGGTTTCCTTCTTCTTCACCGATCTCCCCATTCATGGTCAGCGAGCTCTAGATCGGCCAAAGACCGCCTGACCGCTCTATCCATCACCGATCTAGGCCAACCGCATGCCATCCACCGCCGGCGTCCTCGGTGTAGCCCTCCGCTGCGGCAAAGAACCGCGGAACCCGCCGCGGTTGGGCCAGCCTTCCTCAGCCTTTTGCTCATCCGCGCTTCCCATCCCTTTGGCCGCCGCGCCTTGGCGAAGCTCCTCCACGCGTCGGTGAACATGCCGCGCCTTCAACCTCCTTCCTGGGCGGCAGTGTTTCACCTCTCACGCTCCTTGTCGCGCCAGACCTCCATCGCCTCCCATCTCTTCCAATGGCGACCTTTCTTCCTCTCTCTCATGCTGTCTCGGTCTCCTTCGTTCTGAGTGTGTGTGAGTGAGAGACAGAATGTGTCTCGTGTATTTGTGTGGAAGTAAAAAAAAAGAGAGGTAAGCATGTGTGTGTGCGTGTGGATGAAAGAGAATTGTGTAAGGGTGTATGTGAGTGCGCGTGTAAGTTTGTAAGAGAGTATGCTGTGTTTGAGTGGTAGTGAGGAAAGTATATGTGTGTATGATTGTGTTTTCAGAGAGAGCTTGTGAGTGTTTTTTTTATTTTGATTTTGTTTTTTTTTTGTATGGGTTGTGTTAATGAGATTAGAAAAAAGATAGAATTAGATTAATTTAGGTTTTGTTTCTTATTTATGTTTTTAGTTGGTAGTTATTCCGTTTTTAAGTTAAATTTTGACTATATTTGGGTATGAATTTGCGATTTGTATGGTTAATGTTATGTCAAATTTAGTTCTTGAGTTCATTTGTTGGATTTGGTTTTGTTTTGATTTAAAATGGGTTAAAGAGTTTTATTTGGTTCAAAATAAAAGCACTTTGGTTCATTAGGTTTGTCATTTTTTTTTTAAGTATTCTAAATTATTCAAGTGTGATTTAATAAATTAATTCTAAAATAATTATGTAGAAAAGGATAAAAAGAGTCTCTTTATTGAATTTAGTGTTAATATTCTAACTAAAAAGGACAAAAAGTAATAATTAGGACTTTTTTAGTTTGATTATTATGTATGTTATGTGTTTTGTTTAATTTAAATAGGTAATGGTTCTTATTTTTTTTATTTATTTTATGTGTTTTTGCTTATGTGTAATCTTACTTTGCTGTTATATATATTTATATATTTTGCCTAAATTAGAGGTGTTTGTGATCTTTACTTTAGCTTTTTTTTTGTTTAAATTAATTAGGTGTTGATATTTATGAATGAATTACTTCTTTGATTTTAAGTGAATTTAGTGTTAAAGTTCTTTTAATTAAAAAGGATAAAAATATAATAATAATTAGGGCCCTTGTTTGTTTATTTAATTATTTTATATATATTGTTTAATTGTAAGTTTATGTTTATGAATTAGTTTTGATTTTGTTTAGTATTAATTATTTATGTGTTTTGTTTAGATTAATTGTGTAACGGTACTTATGATATAATCTTGCTAGTTTCCGTTAAAATTAGAGTTTTGTAAAGAAAAATTTAAAATGTTTTTATGAATTTTAGGTTTAAAATAATTGAATAAGTTCTTTACTAAAAGAGATTTGAGTTTTTTTTTTAAAAAAAAAGATTAATTTAGCCGTGACGGTTTGTTAACTCGATATTTCGAACATTTGAGTTGTGACAGCTTAATGATTCGAAGGTTTCCTTAAAAATGTTTGTTCTCTTTTATATTTGTTTCTATTGATTTATAAAAATACATAAAAAAAAATAATTTTCTTCTTTTCCTCTTATTTGTAAATATTTGTAACTTATATATTTATTTTCAATTTAAGTTTGCTCATTTATTTAGTTAATTTCTTTTTTAAAATAATGTTAATTAAGCCGTGACGGCTTGTTAACTTAGTAAATGAGGATCTTTTGTGATTTAGATTCTCGCTTTTTCTTTAAAGAGAATCTCTTTTATTATATTCCTCGCAAATGAAATAAAATAAATGTTTGAAAAAGTTTATTTATTTAATTTGCACAGTTAATTATAGGTACCGTCCGAGGGTGTACTAGGGTGCGTGGGATTAAATTCTTGCCCTTCCCTATACATAACCGATTCCCGAACCCAATTTGGTTTCAAAGACTATTTTCTAAAAAATGGGTTTTTCCAACGTTTTCCCAATTTTAAATAAACTTGGTGGCGACTCCATAATTTTCAAACAAAATTTCCTTTTTTCGCCGTCCCCGTCGCGATCCCGGTTGCGACAACAACCGATTTTAAAATAAAACAGGATTCGCCACCAATTTTAATTCTGATTAAAACTGAAAAATCTTTTGATTTGCAAACTGATCTTTTAAAAGAGATTTGTGGTTCGGGAGTCTGATTATGATTAGGGAAGAGCGGAAACTTAATCCCACTGCACCCCTAATACATCCGTATAAATACGGTTACCCTAAAGCTTATTATGCAAATTGATTATAATTCTATAATATTTATTTTCCCCAAACAATTTCATTAATTACATATTTACAAAGAAAAAAGAACAAATTTTATGAAAAAGGATTTTGGTTTGATAGTTGTTGGCTACGCCTACATATCCTCTAGTACAATGAGGAACTCAAAGCCGTGTAGTTCTGTAGAAAATGATTCTGTGTTAAATTGATTTTATTAAAGAAATGATTTTTAAGAAACTAAAACCCACATTTGCATAGGATTTAGGATAGTATAAACTATACAATAAACCCTTACATTCTTGTGAAACTTAAGGATAGCAAGCCATACATCAATATCGCAAGTTGGTGCGTGGATTTTATTATTGAAACAAAAATTTCAAAACAGAAATGTGTTGATTGATTTTAATTTTTGAAAGTAGATTTTTGATTATTAAATGGAAGGAAAATATTTTTTAACAAGTACTAATTTTAACTGGAATTGACAAAAATAATTCATAACTAAAACAATCACAATTAACTTAAACAAAATATATATAAACATATAAAATAATTTAACTAAAAAAAAGGAGAAATAATTTATAAACACAAATAAATAATTAATTTAAGTAAGACACATAAACATAAAATAATTAAACTAAAGAAAATAAAATAAACACAATTACATAATTAAACAAAATATAATAATAAAAAAATCCTAATTACTATTTTCCTTTTTTTTATCCTTTTTAACTAATAAAACCAAATTCACTCAAAATCAAAGAAGTAATTAAATCGCTCTTTTTTTTACTTTGTTTTACATAATTACATCATTTTGAAACTAATTTATTTAATTTCGCGGAAATGATTTAAAAAGAAAGCTTAAGAAAGGCATATCATAAACTCTTTTTTTTTTATAAATCAAAATGCTTAAATATTTATTTTGAATCAAATTAAATAAAAGATTTTTTTTATTTAACTCCAAAGAACTTGAACTTCAAACAAACAAGTCCAAAAACTAAAAAAGAAATACTAAACCAAACAAGTAAATCCTAATTCAAACAAATAGGTCCGAGAATTTGATTCAACAAAATAAAAGAATAGTATTATAAAAAAAATAAAAAAAAAATAATACTAATAATAATACTAGAACAAATACTCCCTAATTACCCTCACACACACACATGTGTACACCAATCTCTTGCTCAGCCACACACAAACACAAATCTCTCTTCACTCTCACACACGTTCACATGCTCACACAACACAAAGCACACACGCACACGGTCACACAACCAAAAAAGAGAGATAGACAGACAAAGAGAAAAGGAAAAAAGGAGAAGGAGTGAGAGTGTGAGAGAGAGATCGTTGCAAGGGAAAGAGAGAATGGGGTGAGCGCCGGCCAAAGGGGGTCACCGCCGCGGATAGAGCACCGGCCAAAGGGAGGTTACCACCGCGACTTGCATCGAGCTCCGTAGCGGTCTTCGCGAGGCAGCGAGGATGGAGGCAACGCGGACAGTGAAGAGAGAGGAAGATCGCAGCGGTGTAGTGGAGCTTCTCGCCAGCTGAGTTCAAGCGGAGCTTGGCTTGCGATGGCTGAACTCGCGGTGCTTATGGGTAGCTAATAGTGGCGGCGTGTAGCAAAGAGAAGGAAGCGGTGATTGATGGCCGGCACGGATCAGAGCACGAGGAAAGGGGTTCACGGTGGATCCATGGCGGCAGGGTATCCTCGTGACAGATCCGAGGTGGAGGTGAGGTTGCGGGTTTGGTAGTCGGTGGAAGGGCTTTGCGGAGGTGAGATCATGGCGGCTAGGGGCATGTTTGGCAGTCGAAGGGAGGAGAGGCCGTGGGTGGTGGCTTCATGGTAGAGGGCGGAGGTCGATGGTGGTTTCAGGGGATGTGGTGGTGGAGTTTGATGACGATGAAAGTGGCATGGAGGCCGCGGCTGGGGGTGGAGGCCACCGCGGCCTCCTCCCATTTTTCTCTTTTGTTCTCTTTTTCTATAAATTTCAAATGATAATGAAACTGTTGTTGCTGGAATTACCTTGTTACTTCGTTTTTGTTGCTACTTAGTACTGGGATCTGTTTGAAATTTTATTGCAGGTAGATTGAGTAGGATTCTTGATGTATCAGGATTCACTCTTTGATTTTTTTTTTGGGTGTTTGAAAATTTTTTGCTAATGAGTTGTAATTCTTGTTGATCTGAAAAATTGCCCCCCTCCTGATTCTCGTCTTTGTTGAATATATATATCATATCTGGTCAAATGAAATTATTGCTAATTTTATCTTACCATTTGTCTCGTGGGAACATGCTAATCATAAAAGCAAAAAAAAAAAAATGAATACTTTAGGGGGAGGAACGGCTATGATGATATCAACCACTCCTCCTACTATTCTTTGAAAAATCGGGGATCAACATCCCTTTTCATTATTTCATTTTTTTTATTTTTTATTAATGGACAAAAATGGGGGTTTCAAAGGATTGGATAAAATATGGTGTTCACGGTAATCAACCAATCAGGTAGTGCAACCTTTGTTCGGTGAGAGGTGCGGTAATTATTATTGTGTTTTTTCTTTTAATTTTGCTAAGGTGTTATTCATTTTGTCTACTTCTGCTTAAATTCTTATCATAATACTGCTTTAAAGAGAATGAGGTTGAATGATATTATTCTCATCTTAATTGTTGTTATTTCACATGGCACACATATTTTGTAATACTCAATGATGATAAACGACTAAATAGTGCCTACTAATATAACAATATCACTCAATAATAATGCTATTAAAAAAAAGAAAAGTTCGAGATTTCAATTTCAAACCAATATCTCCCAAGAAAAAGCCGTGTGCTTAAATGTGGATTCAATCATTAGTAAAGGTTAGACCACGAATACATAATTTCTAGGTTAAAGGACTCTTAATTTAATCTAATATTCATTTTAACAAAATAATTAAATGGACATGTATAATTTAATGTCTTATTTTCGAATCCTAAATATAATATTTTATATTTGATTTGAATCGTTTGGTACACTTAATTCAAACAATTATTTTTAATTGTAAGTCATATTATTTATATCATTTTAATTTTTAGTTTTAATTTGTTATGACATTTTTTTTATTAATTCTAATTATTTCATCATTGCTAATATTCTTTTTTTCTTCTTTGTAGTTTTCTCAAATGACAAGAAAATCTAAGTACCAAAAAAAAAATGGCAAGGAAGATTTCAATGTAATGTTATATCTAAAAGATACTTTCTGTATTTTTCAAGTGTGTACTCTTATGTAGAATTTTTATTTATCTTTAATATAATTTCTATTTTCATGTTTTGTTTTTGTTAAAACTTCATATCAATTAAATATCAAACTCTTTAATTTTGTTAATATAGTTTATTGTAATTCAATTTGTTTTTTATAACAAAATATTAATAAATATTTACATCACACTCCATGCGTCGCACTCATTTGAGAAATTTTGTAAGTAAGAAGATTTGGAGAAGTAAGGGCTATAATAAGTGGTTAATAGCTCATGTTTCTGTGTTATCATCTAAGTTGAAATGGGAATGGGACAAGTAAAATGAATATATTTTCATATTTTTGTTCCTCCTAACAAATAATATGTGTTTTAGATTGGATATAGACAATATGAGTATTATAAGAAATCTATTTTGTATATAACTAAGGTTATTCAAAATTTGTATCAATTATAAAATATGTTTTTATAAAATTATATATTTTAATTTACTAAAAGAACATAAATGTCTAATGATGTAGTAAAACTATTTATTTTTTCTTTTTTATCATTCAATAATTTCATCAATCAAAATGAGATTTTTTTTTATAAAACTATAAGATCTTTATTATAAGTTAAAGGTCCTTTATCAAAATTTTCTCAACTTTATATATATGATAATGATGATGATACTCAAAATAAGATATCAAATAGAATAACTAATTTCATAAACATATTCATTTATGTTTTTTTAATTATTTATGTATTTAAATATTAAATTACTTTCAAAACAAATTCATATATAAAATTAGATATTTTGATTTATTAAAATGGAATAAAAGGAAATAAGGTGTGGTTAAAACTACATAAGTTAATGTTACTTTCGATTTTCATTACATATGACATTGTTTTAAAATTAGGAAAGGATAGGTAATTGAGATAATGTAAATTATGATTACTCATTTTTTTTGTTTATTAATTATAACATATATTTTAAAATTAATATTTTAATTTTCTAAAAGGATGTAAAAGAAAAGGAGGTTTATTTTTTTGTGAACCTAGGGTATCCATTACCGAAAGCGATGACTAATCTATTTGAGGTGTAGAACTTACAGATGTAAGTTTTGTCTCTAATCATAAAACTATTTCCATATGTGTACCAAAAAATGAGGTATAATTGAAATCACATAAATTAAATTTATTCATACTTTTCAAATTATAAAATATATTTTTATAAATTAATATTTTAATTTACTGAAAAGATATAAATGACTCATGATATGTAAAATTACTCACTTATTCTGTTTTATTATTAAAAAAATTTCTATATTCGAAACATGCAATATTTTTATATCTATAGAGATTTTCTTAACCTTATAAATATGATATTCAAGATAAGATATAAAATAGAATGATTCATTTCAAATACATACTCATTTATATTTTATTCGTTCATTTAATTATTAATTTATTGTTAAAATAAATTTATATATTCAATTTTATATAATGCATAGTTAATTAAATTATTATTGTTTTTAGGATCAACAAACTACTTTTCATTATCAACCTGTTTACACGAATCAAACAACTAGTTTAATATATTTAATATCTAATATAATATCTAACTAATATATTATATTCTAATAGTTAATTCTTGGGTGACTGTATAAACGATTGTGATGTTCTTATTTTGCATAAACGATTGTGATTATGAAATTATTTTTTTGATGCAATCAAAATATGGAAAGATATTATAACGATATATTTTGATTATCTATGTTAATTATAAAACTATATTCTAATATCGAATTTGATATCAAATTATAAAAGGACATTGTTAAGTGAAAAAATATAAAATTACAAAATCAAATTATTAAATTATGAAAAAATATTATAATTATCTTATTTTAATTAAATGCTAGCAATCTCTATCTAATTTGATGCACTTAAATTTAGCAAATATTGAATGTATTTGATTCAAATGTGATAATAATTTAAATTTTTAATTAGATAAAAAAAAGGAAGAAAGAGAATATTAAACGCAAGGGGACCATACTAGTTTAAAATAACGATAACAAAATCAAGGATTATAAAGAGAAAAAAAATTAATATAAAAGGCATCAATTAAAATCATAAAAGATACATTACCAAAAAAAAAAAAAACCATAAACGATACTAACTCTATTTTTTTGAGCTGAATTGAAGAGTCAATTAATATAGAAATTAAATCTTTCCCGAACTAAATATAGATAAACAATTAATTATGATGCATTTATTAAATATAAAAACTTTAAAAGGAAATACTATAACATTTGAAAAATGGCAAGCAATACCAATTTGGTTGAGTCCCCACTCTTTTTACGGTTTTAAATAATTCATATGAATATAAAATTTTTATATACCAGACAAAAATAATAAGAATTCGCAGGAATAGTATACTAACCACATAAAATGAGATCTAATTATCCATTTTTTTTAGGAAAAAAAAATAAGGAAGTCAAATTAAATTTGGCTGCTGACACTGTTATCGCGGTGGCGTTTCAGCAGCGTAACGTATTCTGTGTCCGAATGAGACAGCTTCAGCAATGGCACCCTCAAAACTTGAAAGAGACGTAAATACGGTCACATTTTTTTCGTAGTTCATGCGGAAGAGCTCGAAACCTGTGAAGGTGAGAGAGTGAAGTTCCAATGTCACATTTTTTTTTTTGTGGTAGTCCATACGGTCACATTTTTTTTTTCAATATTAAATAATTCCACATGCAACTCATCCTGGTGTTTGGTTCTGAAAGTGCATGCAAAAGAAAGGGCGAAAGGGAACAAATCTTGCAACCTCCTAAATTCATAGTTAAACTAAATTTCATGTAACTCCAAAGCTTCTATTTCTTCTTTTCTTCATCCCAGGGCAGAGGTGCTAAGCCTGAGTGTTGCTGCTTATTTGTTGATTAAGTTTTAAGTGCTTTTGCATGTTTTTGCCTTTGATTTTTTTTTTTTAATTTCTTTTTCCTGTTTTGGTTCTTTCGTTCTTGTGATGGCTTTCATGCGTTAATAGAGAAGTCATTGATGTTGACCATTTAGTTTGGAATTGGATTTGTGAGTTGAATTGCATTTTGCACGGTGAAGAATCAGGTACCATCAGAAGTTAGCCTTTCTTGTTGCATGTCACGGTAAACGACTAGTTTGTTGTTTGGTCAGTAGTAGGATCTCATTTTGGTGGGTTTTGAAGTCACCTTTTCTGCTCTGTTTCTGGACTTTTGATTCCTGGCTCGAAATTGAGAAACAGGTTGCGTTTGGTTTAAATAAAATAGTTTTTAATTGTCATGGTCAGTATTACTGTTTTCAAAATCTCATGGGGGGGGGGGGAGATACTAAATATTGAAAATGAAAACTGAAAACTGAATTTTATAGTTTTCACAATTCTTGATATTTCCTTTATAAAATCTTAAAAACAGAAAAAATACTAAATGAAAACTGAAAACTATTTTATGAAACCAATCGCACCATTACTTAGTTTCTCTGGGCCGTGGTGGTTGTTTTCTGGGTTACCTATCATCTTCCGCTTTTTCTGTTCTTTTAGTTTCAGTTACAATTTTTGTTTTATTATTTTAATTTCGTAAGCAATCACAATTACATTTGATTTTTTTTAGTATATTTCCTTCCATTATTTGTAATTGGTCAACTTGCAATAATCCACATCGATTACGTCTTTAAATTCTTGATTTTGTATAAATATTTATATATGCACTGTACTTGTATCAATTTGGTACGCAATGCAGATACACAGTTTTATCAAGCTTCTCTGTAGATAGAAGTTATGTGTGGCACTCTACATCTGGCCTATTCCACTAACGTGCCTGAACTGACAAATGGTTTCAACTCTCGACTTCATAATTTTATTGTCAGTTTTTCTATGCTGCTGTGCATTTCAATTGCGTGCATGTGAAGAGTTAAATGGAAAAGCTTGCATTATTTTCTTTAATTTTTATAAAATATTTGCTTGCTGTTCAAGTAATCTGGATTTTTTTTTTTTGGCTATAATCTGCAGAAGTGTCATGGTCGTGGTTGTCAACTGACAGTAGTTGAAGAATTTTAGCCAAAATGGGTCAAGAATTTTTTCCCTTCTTTCGGCTTGAATCAAAGAGGTTGCTATGGTTCATTGGCATTACTTTCGCAATAATTTTAGCTTTTCAGTATCTTGAGCTTCCATATGGCAACATTCTACTCTCTCTATTCTCTTCTGGCAACATACCTACATCAGGAAGTAGTGTAATCCAGGGTCCAGATCCACCTGCTGTGTCTGAAATTGTTAACAATGTGACAATTGTTAATGAAGGAAACTTGACTAGTGAACATGCCCATGAGACTGGGATAGCTAACAAAACTAGAATGTCTGAGGAAAATGATACCATTCCAAGAACCAGTTTCGCCTTGGAACCAGGAAGCCAACCAAACACAGCTCTAGGACTTGATGAGTCTAACAAAAGTTCCGCGGAGGACAGTACAAAGTATTCAGGTAATGTATCTACAATGAAGCAGGCGGAAGACCTTTCACCAAGCAATTTTAGGAATACTACCGGTTTGAATCTTTCGACAGAAAGTACCGGAGAAGAAAACATTACATCGAGACCTGAACATAAATCTGGAAGTTCAGATGCTAATTCTACTTCCTCTTCTACTGAAGAAGAAGCAACATATTTACCTCCGCCTTTGAGTCCTACAACAAATGTGAGCCCAAATATTTCAACCGCAGTGTCATCAAATTATTCCAGCATATCTTTATTTAAGAAAGAAAACAAAACTAATTCCATGGAAAAAGAGAGTTTCAAGCCATCACAAAATGATGGCAGTATAGTGGCCAAGAATTCCGCCATTGGTAGCACGCCTAAGGAGAATCTAGATTCTCATACTTCAGCTCCAGAAGTAACACCAGTATCTGAAATGAGCAAGTTACTGCTTCAAAGCCATGCCTCGTATCGTTCAATGGTATGTGACAGAAGTGTGAAATTAAGCTTTATAATGATGATTTTAGAGAATTTTGCCTTCTGATATTCTGGTGCTCTTTTCTTGTGCTGCTAAATTGTTCCTAGAGGCCAAGGTGGTCTTCAGCTGTTGATCAAGAGCTACTGTGGGCCAGATCAGAGATTGAAAATGGACCAACTGTAAAGAATGATCCAAATCTTTACGCTCCTATTTATCAAAATGTATCCATGTTCAAGAGGTATTATTTGATAATTATCAGGAACTGCTATTTACCATTGTGTTAAAATTTCAAGGTTCCCTGACAATAATCGTTGTCTTGGTCCACTTAGACTTGATGCTGAACAAATCTGCCTTCTGTTTAGGGAAAAAAATGTTTGGCAAATTTGTGCTTTTGGCTAAATGTGTAAATAGTAAGTTGAGGATGTTTGTGAAGCGTGATTCAATGTAGTAATTGTTCTTCACTGAATGAATTACTAGTAGTCCTGTGTAGAAGCACAGAACAAAATGTTTATTGGTGCGGCTGAACATACATTTCCCATCTAATTTCCTTGTCGCTGTCTAATTCTCAGGAGCCATGAATTAATGGAAGAGATGCTGAAGGTGTATGTATACAGAGAAGGAGCTAAACCCGTACTACATTCACCGTTTCTCACAGGAATTTATGCCTCTGAGGGCTGGTTCATGAAGCTAATGGAACATAATAGAAGATTTGTTACTAATGACCCAAAAAGGGCACATTTGTTTTACTTACCTTTCAGTTCTCGAATGCTGGAGGAAGCCTTGTATGTACAGGGTTCCCATAGTCATGAGAATCTGATTCACTATCTTCATAACTATGTAGAAATGATAGTGGGGAAACATCCTTTCTGGAACAGAACTGGAGGTGCTGATCACTTTCTTGTTGGGTGCCATGACTGGGTATGCTTTTCCTGCTCTAACTATCGTCTTTTTTTGTTTGGGGCACTAACTGTTTGTCATTTCACATTCAAATTCAATGCTATATGCTTTATGGTATGCAAATAAAAACTCAAATTTTTCTAGCAAATAAAAACTTATATTTTTCTATCACATTAGTCTCAACCGTTTCAACTCCTGCAATTCTATGCTTTGTTAGAAATTTTAACTAAGGCAGTAAGAAAAAAAAAAATTTGAAGAATTTTCATGACATGGATAAATGATGCCATTGTGTTACCTAGGTAGTTGCTCCATAAGCAATGTGTTTTATAGCTCAAGTACATTTGTCATTGCATGAGATAGGGTGCACCATGGCATCATTTGATCTATATAACCGACCTCATAGACTGGAGAAAAGGGTTTTGTTATTGATGTATTACTCTCAAACATTTTATCTGAAAAAGGACACTTCTCCACTATGCAGGCCCCTGCAGAGACAAAGGTGGACATGGCTAACTGCATTAGAGCCCTCTGCAATGCTGATGTGAAAGAAGGATTTGTCTTTGGGAAGGACTCATCACTTCCCGAAACTTATGTTCGCAATGCCGTAAACCCCACTAGAGAACTTGGTGGACAATCAGCTTCCAAGAGGACAACTCTGGCCTTCTTTGCAGGGAGGATGCATGGCTATGTTAGGCCAATTCTGTTGCAGCACTGGGAAAACAAAGACCCTGACATGAAAATCTTTGGTCAATTGCCCAAGTCTAAGGGCAACAGGAACTACATCCAGTACATGAAGAGCAGCAAGTACTGCATTTGTGCAAAAGGCTATGAAGTGAACAGCCCACGAGTTGTGGAGGCCATATTCTATGAATGTGTTCCAGTTATTGTATCTGACAATTTTGTGCCCCCATTTCTTGAGGTTTTGAATTGGGAATCCTTTGCTGTTATTGTTCTGGAGAAGGATATTCCAAACTTGAAAAGTATACTTCTTTCTATTCCAGAAAAGAGGTATCTTCGATTGCAGATGAGGGTCAAAAAGGTGCAGCAGCATTTCCTTTGGCACCAGAAACCGGTTAAGTACGACATATTTCATATGATACTTCATTCTGTTTGGTACAATAGAGTCTTCTCCGCAACTGCTAGATAACTTGGAGATATAGTAGCAGTAGATTGATAGAGTATTCTTCATTTTTTTGTTTCTCCTTTTTCCTTTTGGTGGTTGTTACGTTGAGAAATTGTGGTAACCACTAACAAAATAACATATTGATAAGGTCTATTTATTGTGTACAGCTTTGTAGGTTTGGTTTAATGTAAATAAAATTTTCTCTCCATCTTACTACCAAAAGAATTTTCTCCAGCGATTCACTGTGTTTTAATATATACAAGATTGCAGTATTTAACGGGGTTCTCTGCACCATGCTAATTGAGAGTAGCATTAGGCAATATATCACTGTAATCATGGACATTAACCCAATCAACCCTATTGGTATGTCAATTGATGGGTTCTTGGCTTCTGCAGCCCTGGTTGTAACAACTTCAAAACTCGCATATGCTAAAATAAGCAATTGCAGCTTCAAACACCCCGCCCCCAAAAGGCAGAAGAAGGTGCCAAATTTGATGGATTGGCAATTGGGAAAAACCCTGCAATGATCAGAAACAAAATCATCGCCATAGTGTTGATTGCTGATGCTATCCAATTGAAATACGAAGTCTTCCTTGTACTGCTAATTGCAACTGCTGAAGTAGCAAGCATGCCGTATCCATCTCTAGGACCTACCTGTCTTGATGTGCAGTGAATTCTTTGGTTTGTTCAAAAGGGTTGTGAAGGAAGAAGTCCATGACCTTGCAACACCTGGCACTTCCAACAATGCTTTCAAGGAGTATGCACCAAAACTAATATGTTGTGGTGAGCAATATTAGTGATCTCTGGAGCTGTTGTGCCTTATTCAATTCGACTCAGGATAAGGATCATTGGAGGGGTCTGACCCGGCTGATTCCTTTTGATGAACTCATCTTGAGAGGCAACAACTCTTTCGTATTTGATCCTTGAGGTAGCTTTTGTATCTCTATCTTCACACAACCAACTGCAGAAATTGATTCCCAATGCTATACAGGGTATGGAATTCTTCACACAAGTAAGTTTTCAGGAGTGGCAAATGAACTGGTTTGAGTCTAGCTATATCCTCACTATAATTCAATCTGCTTCTCAAATTTTTGATGATATCTATGAGATGGTTAATGTAATAGTGGGGAGACTTCTTTGTTTGGGTACGCTAGCTAAAAACGTGAGGTTGAGTATGTTGTGGTTCGACATATTATTGAAGGCATTAGACATAATCTGTTGCAGATGGAAATGGAAGCTATATTCCGTTGGTTTTTGCTAATTTTGGTGAATCTGAAAAACATGAGTATTCATAGCCCAAGAATTGCAATTTTTGCCGAAATTACTGCACACTGCATCATAATTCTTCCTTGAAGTTCCTGCTACTCCTTGCAATTGGTGGAAAACAATGTTTAGGAGGGACTCTGGGCTCAGTTTCCTTACTAGCCAAGCCAGAATGCCGTCCCACATGTTCAAAGCAAAATTCCTTCCACCTCACACTTCTTTTAGTTGTTATGGTTCTTGAGATTGATGGAATAGGTGACACTGTCAAGTTCTGTGTAGAGAATGCCAATAGTGTGAGAATTTAATTGTGTAAGCCCAATCCGTGGTATAAGATTCACAAAATCCAAAACTCTCTATGTCCCATTTAGTGTCCATTTTTATTATTTACGTGAAGAAACAATGAAACATAACCCAAAAAAATCAAAGTCATACCAACACAAGACACACCTTGCACAATTCAAGTTTTTAATCCTTGGCAAGACAGAAAATAAAAATTATCCATGCCAGCAGTTTCAGTAACTCGAAGGTGTAAACATGTTTGGGAGCCGAATAAGATTTGCACATCCTTCATTAAAATCCAGTCTGCCGTGGACCAGAAAAAGAATGAGCTGGGCCATTGCACCCAAATCAATGTATTTGCTATAGCTTAATAATGGCTTAGTATGAGTAGCCACCCTATAACGCATACTACTCTCAAGATCTCACAATACATAATTTGTGAAGCATTGGCTCTCAATTTCAAATTGCAAATAATTGCAAAGCAAATTACTCTACAATTAATGCCATATATGGCTAGCAGCTACTTTTATTGATCTCCACTGAGTGCTATAGCTAACCAGCTGGATACAGATGATTGAATTTCAATGTGACCATTTGAGTACAAAGATAAAGGGGTAACTGTAACCTGTCATGCCAAAAAGGAAACAAAGAGTACCAACTTAGCATAGTAGTATAAGATGCTTAGGAAGATAGAGAAAACACGAAAAATTGCTACTCACAAATCCCTCCTCAAGTGCTTTGGAGTCTGAATCATCCTCTAGGTTCTGCTGCCCTTTCTCTGTTAACTGCAAATTTGAATTTAGGCAATGCTCATCAGTCAGCAGCATGTTTCCAAAATGAATGTAGCTTGTTGGCATAAAAGAGAAAATGAAAAGAACATCAGCTGTATAAGAAGTGGTGATTTTCAAACTTCCTAATTTTAGGGCAAATTACATTGACATTTCCTGAAATTTGGTAAAATTTACCTTGACTTTCCTTTATTTGTAAAATTCGCTTAGGAAGTCTTTGAGTTTATGAAATTTTATATCGACCTCCCCCAAGTTTGTAAAATTATTACATTGCCCTCTCCTCCATTGCACATTGTACAATGCGTCGAAGGGATCACAGTATCATTCGGACAAATAAAATGAGGGCTAAGATAAATTTTATCAGATCTTAGAAGAGATTAGTGTAATTTGTCCTTGATTTTATTAGTAACAGGTGAAGACTTTCAATTCATGAGGATCATGTTTGTTTGCTTTCCGAGTCATGCTAATGGTACCTCCATTCTGAAGTATTTCTTTATGGTTTGTTGAGAACTGAGTTTTCCTGCAACACCAACAGATTCAATCTCCACGTTCTTGCGGTTTGAGTTTAGACGACGAGCTGCTCCCTAGATGTTTTAACACGAAAAGAAGTTCAATTGAAAAAAGAGAAGCTAGAAGAATGTTGCTAGAAAAATGGCAACCAGAAGATAGATCCAGAATGCATTTATGGTATCACATAAGAAAATCTTACAGCAGCAGAAGCATCGCGTCCTAGTTGTGCAAGCATGATTCCAAGACTTTGCTGGTTGGACATGTAATGAGCTGCAGAAGGGTTCCTATTTGCTGACACAGCTTGCCAACTGAAAGAAGACCTCCATGGACTTTGCCTTGTCACTTTGACACCCTATTCACAAAAGGGTAGGCGATAAGAACAAACACTGGAATTGCTACTGGAAAGCACACTATGTAAGTTGATATGTATGCTGCACTATCTAAGTTGATATGAATCCTAGCATGTTGATCGTGCAAAAAACAAGGGCTTTATTAGTTTCTTTTTTCATTCCTTGTGTTTTCTGTTTTCAAAATTTTATGAAGAAAATAGTAAAAACAAGAGACAGGATGATTTTACTATTTCCTCCAAACAATCCTGAAACCAAAAATCACAGCAAATAGAAAGAGTAAATAAAAGCAAAATCCAACCAGAGCCTAAGGACGCTGACAAAATTAGTTAAGGTTCTATACAGAATAATGGACAATTAAGCATCCCAAATATGGATTGAGTCAATTTTTTCGAAGAACTTATAATTCAGCAATATGTTTTCTTGGCAAACTAGAATATGAAATATGATGATCAGGAAAGCTAACCTTATTTGCCAGGGGACAGCTTGGGATCCCTATATTGAGGAAGCAATTCTTGGGGAAAATCCCTTTTTGTATATCTCTAATTGCTGCATGAATTAATGGTAAACACACCGACACTGCGTCCTTCAAATCACTTTCGCAGCTCACACTCTTTTCCCTGAAAGATGTTTAAATGATTACATAACATTGGAGAGACAAATAAAAAGGAGAAAAACTGTTACTAGATTGCATTACATTTAACATAATCGCCACTCACCAGATCAATGATATACAAAGAGATGGTACACCACATATCAGCGCCTCTCTAGCTGCAGCAACAGCTCCTGAGTACAACCTACATCAATATAGACACCGACATAAGAAACCGTGTGAAAGCAAAATTAAATAGCAATCTATCTGAATAACCTACTTAATTCCTTTTAACAAATTGATTTTTATGATATCAATGCATTGAAAGGATCATTGCGAAAGAAAAGCACATCACACACTTACGTGTCATGACCACAACTTGCTCCTTTGTTTAGTCCACTAATTACCTGATTACAGAGTCATCATACAAATAAAATGATGTGTGAACTAAGAAGTTATGAAGTATGAACATAGCATTGTAACAAATCAATACCTACCAAAACAGGCTTTGACCATGAAAACAATGCCCCAGATAAAGCCAAAGCGACACAATCTACTGGGGTTCCTGACATAAAAATGAATAAAAATTAAAAATTGAAGCACCCTTCATGCTAAAATTGTTCTTTCCCTCCAAAAAACCACTAAGAAAAATCATAACTAGAACCATGCACTGTTCTCCAAGGATCATGATTCTGCCAAATAACCGAATTGTTGTGAAACTACCTGACACTTCATAAGCAGTGACACCACCTACTTCCGCTGAACACACAGCAAGAGTCTCCCCAGTGGTAACTGAGTGGCCACACACCGATCTATCCCTGCATGTGCAAAAAGCCATTGCCAAACTCAAAACACCATGCAAATTCAAGCTAATCCCATTTGAAGTTTCCTCATGATCTATTGGAATAAAAACTACAAAGTGAATTTAAAATGAAAAAAAAAAGAAAAATCATGTTCCATGCTTTTGAATCTCCCACTTATGCAGAAAACTGCGGAAAAATGCTGTCAGCACGGCTGCAATTGCCACTGCGATGCGGTTGCGAACCGCAGCAGTATAAAACCACCTAAGGAAATGGGGGTGGGGGACTAACGATTGTGGGGCGCAGACATGGACATCAAGAAGTGCATCCTGAGCAAGCGCCTCAACGAGGAATGCAAGGCCAGGTGACTCTATGCCTTCACCATTGGTGACAAGAACCACAGGCTTTATAGTAGAAGCTTTGGCGATTGGTTCCTGTGCTATGTTTTGGTGCTGCTCCTGCACTGTGTCCTTCCTTCGGATCAGTGCTTGCTGTAGATTTGAGATCAGTGCAGGGTTCACGAAGTTGTTCTTCACAGATGTGGCCATTGAAAGAGAGAATAGAAACAGAAATAGAAATCTTGTACAATCGTAAAGTTACACACAGAAAGAGACACAAAAGGAGGTCGTTGTAATAGTACAGTGGGAGATTCATTCAAATTGAATATTTGTTGGGGCACTTGCATTCATTTATAATTTATAAGGGAGTTCCTTGTGCTGCTAGCACTGTGGTAGATTTGAGCAACTCAACTCGCATCAATTTTTTAGTTGTTATAGTTGTCTTAATCCAGTGAGTAAAGTGACTGTTGAATAGTAGTACACTGTATATATAACATATATAATGTTATACGAATTTTTCATATCTATATTATTAATAGTTAAGGAGCATTAACAGAGAACTTCTGCCATTTGGCAACTTTCAAAGGAGGCTAGAATCTAAAATTTTGAGAAGTTTACTAAATAAGAAAACTATTCAAACATGTGATATGAATTTGTTTTTCTTATTTTTAAAAAAAAGTGTTGATGAATTTTCTTAACAGGCAGCCTAATTTTTTAAATTTTAAATTAGTTCGTATATAATCAAATTTTAAATATTAGTTACAATAAAATTAGATTTTAGATAAATAATACATTGAATAACTGCTAAATTCTTAAACAAAATCAAATATTATTAACATCTTTGATATTTTTATATAATGATTTTATCATATGGTCATTCTATAAATTAAAATTTATTTAATTGTATATATTTTTACCTATGGTCCCGTGCATCACACGGGTTACACAATAATATTAACTAATATAAGTCGTTTTTGGATTTTTTATCCAATTCAAAATATTAAAGTGGCTATTTCTATTTCCAAATTAATGTACTTTTATTTTAATGTCCTTAATTACCCTTCTCTTTCTTTTATGTAATCAAACTAATAATTATTATTTTTAGTTTAACTTATTTTTAATAATAGTAAAATTTTTCTTCAATATTTTGTGTTTCAATAATCTTTTATTTTATGAGAATTTTCCCTTTTTTTGCATGGAATTTATTAAATATATATTTTTGCATAAGAACCACAAATTGATTATCTTAATTTGAAATAATGTCGGCATATATGAATGCATTGTCACGTAGAAAAGGATCCAAAAAATGCAAAAGGTAATATGTAACTTGCATATTGCATCTACAAAGACCATGCAAATTGCATCTACAGAGACCATGTTGTTTATTTTTTTAATTTTTTAAAATGATTTCTTTAATCCAACATACTTACTACTATGTATTGTAGATGATTATTGTATTATAAATTTTAAAAGTAATTTAATATTTATATATCAATAGTTAATTAAAAAGACATAAGATTTAGTGGTCCTCTACTAATAAAAATTATAATAAGTATTAAATATTTTGAAATAAAATTAATTATCATTTAATAAAATTCATATAAAATTACTAGGATCACATTTTTGCAAAATAAAAAATTCAAAAACACAAACAATGATATATTAAAATAAGATTTATTTAATGATGTCAATAATAACTACTTGAATCAGTACAAAATGAGTTTAAATAATATAAAAGTAATAATAAATTATTAGTTTAATTATGAAAGAAAATTGTAAAAGAGTGGAAAGAGTATTTTAGGATAATCATATAAATGTTTATTAAATTAGGAGTAAAGATAAATAAAGGAGAGTGGCAATAGCTTGCTCTCTTCTTCTCATACAGTAACACATTTATGTTGTTTGGTGTTTCTCTTATGTGTAAGAATGACACCAAGAGTGGAGTATGAATAAAAAAATTAATAAATAAATAAATAAGCTTGATCGCCTCTTTATATATGGTAGATTGGAAAGGAAAATACACTTACAAGAATTAGAGAATGTGTATAATCTAAATTACTAAGAAATTATGATACCAAACAAGCTGTGTTAAATTAGTGGTAAGTAGTTTGGTCTCCTATAAGGATAAAAACATAAGTTTAAATACTTAAAATTGCACTCGTTGATAAGAGGAGAAGTAACCGTAAATATTTTATCTTTAAAATTATGAGAGCAATGTCTCTCACAATTATAAATTCATAATAAAAAAATTACTAAGAAATTATGACGAGAATAATAAATTATTTTTAATGGAAAATATGAATAGTGTTTAAATGTAAACTTGTGGAAGTAGTACTAAGTTATTTGCAACTGCAGGTGCCCTACATTCACCTATATGCTTCACATGTGCTGTTCTTATCAATGCGACCCCGCTTCCTCTTTCCCTTTCTTTCTCTCATTCATTTTTAATCACTGTCGGTTGATACATTAAATTAGCACCAATTTTGTGTTCCTTGTCACCTGGCATCATAGGTCGAGGAAGGGAAAAAGACACTGCGCCAAAAGGGTCTATTTTCTTCATAACTTTTTTACATTAGTAATAGCCTCAGAGATCAGTGGCACCACAATAAAGCTGTACCCCCCTTTTTTTTTAGTGTTCTTGCCCTACAATATCAACGAATCATGGCATTACCGGCTGGATGAAGAGTGTCGGAACATTTACCACTTAGCAGTAGCATTACATATTAGCGTTATTGCATTAACCTTGATATTCATTGAACGTTAGGTTTGAAATTAAGAGCTTTTCCCACTCTATCAAGACAAGAAAGTGAGGTAACGAAATGAACATTTAAGTGTCCCTTTTACTCCCATTTTATCATGTGGAAATGGTGAAATTCTTCTAACATAAATTACATTGAAACGTGAACTCATGGTTGAAATTTGAATCATTGCTTTTTTTCTAACTGGTAGAAATAATAATGACATGAACTCAGAACATAATGTGTTTGTATAATGATCACTCCCACGTGATAATGATTTCCGTGGGGGGCTTCATGGAATAGGCAAACACTAGAATTTTATAGAGATATATAGGTTGAGGGAAAATAATCACAATCCACCATGGCATACCATCATATGCACCCACCCATTAAGCCGCAGCATCGAGTGGTACGGGATTCGATTATCTTTAATCAAATTTAGGAATTTGACTTCTGACTTTGATTATGAATACACTTTAAATCTCCTGACTAGCTACCTCATCGAGATGCCCACAAGCTAGAGAATGAATTAATCACCAAAACCGTATATACCCATGATCTGTAGTCTGGACAAAAAAAAAACAATATGCACCCACCCATTTCATTACCTTCTCTGACATGACTTCTCTCACTGGGCCCTTGCCCATGAAAGTATTTTCTACGTGTTCATTAGTCATTAGTTGGAGTAACATAGATTGGTGCGAAATCTCAGGGATCAATTATTAGTTTTGCAATATAATGCATTATGAAGGTGAAAATTAACATCACGTGTGTAGTAATAATTTCTGTTTTCGCATAAAATAGAATATTTCATAATTCTCCGGCTCAAATATAGGGATTTTTTTAATAATAATTTAAGTGTGGTATTTTAAGTGTGTTATTAGAATTTATAAAGTTTAAGAGAAATATGGGTTTTTCCTATATAAATTGCTATATAGCGATTTACCTCTGTTATCAATTAAAAAATTTGTATTATTTTACACACAAATCGCTATGTAGTGATTTAGCATATTATTTTTTTAGACAAATCGTTATCTAGCAATTTACAACCTCACTGTTTTTGAAACACACAAATTACTACATAGCAATTTATAAGTAAAAAAAAATACTACTTTGTGTGTTTTTGAAACACAAATCGTTACATAGCGATTTATATATCATATTTCTCTTAAACTCCAAAAATTCCAAGAACACACTTAAATCACCATCCTTTATCCATATCAAAAAAATGACCCTCAAATATATCATCATGTGAATAAAAATTACTAAGGTTTTAGTACGTGTCAATTAGGTCAAGCCATTGGTAAATTATCCAGGTTCTTCCATGGGGAGAAAAAAATTCAGGACCTTTATTTTAAGGTATGCTAATCTATTTTCATAATTATTATGGAATAATTTATTTACATGTTTGTTAAAATTTTATAAAATTATTCTTGGATATTAATTATTCGCGGGAAAGAGATATTTCCATATTTTAATGAGACTTCATTCCCATATTTAAGAGTAGGAATAAAAAATTTCCATGATTTGGAGATGATAATTAGTAGGTATAAATCCTAAAATATCTCTCAATAATAATAATAATTAACAATAGTAATATTACTAAATTTGTTAGCGATATTTTGAAAATTATGATATATATTTTTGGGAACTTATATTATAAATCAAACAAATTTAAAATTTATTCATGTAAATCTCAACAAATAATCCTATAATCATTTAATGTTAAATAAACCAATTTTTTTTTAAAAAAAGATCAGGAATAACATTTCCGAGTACTACACTCCCAGAAATCTCAAACCTCGAAACTGATGCCAAACAAATTAAATTGACTTGGCTTCATTTCATTTCACAAAGAGTAACTCATGAGAATAGACAAGAGAACAAACTGTTCGAAGTGTAGTGTTGAACTGCAAGCAAATCATTGCGGTTGCACAATTCAAATAAATTTGAATCGTGAAAGCAAAAGATTTTCAACAAACAATGAAAAAAGTACACAAATAATCTCTAAAAAAGCATGCGTTTGTACAAAAATTCAAATGAATGAGCATCTACGCCCCTTCATTATTACCATATCGCACATTTTAACTCTTTTTTTTCTTTCTTTTTCTTCGGATCCTTTTTCAAAGGAGTTGAGCGGAAAGTCTTTTTGAGCTAAACAATTTCTCGAATAGAATTTTTTTTTTAGCAGAAATGGAATGGAAACACAATGTTCTACAAGCTATGCAAAACAAAAATAAAATAAAATAATAGAGAAGTTTTTTATGTGCTCTCTAAGTAAAAAATATATATAATGAAAATATTATTTTATATCTTTTATCATTCAATCTCATTTTTTTTATATTTTTAATACAATAAGCAATGTGCCAATAGTAAATAGCATAAAGCAAAATTTTATTTTTATTTTAAGATCATTTAAGAGTCTACCGTATAATTTATATGAGAAGGTACTTTACTATGTCACAAAATGCGACCGTGAAAGCCAACGGCAAGCATCAAATGGAGGCTCGAAAGAAAAATAGTATTTCACAGGAAATGTTGCACATTCATTCACTTGATTAACGGACATAAAAAGGCCAACATGATCAGATGCCATGCAGATGCAGAATTCCTATTACAAAGATGCAACTTCATTTATTGACCAAAAAAAAAAAGGCATGACGACATTGTTGATTTGTTCTTTTGGTTAAAGACAACAAAATTGTAGATTACTTCAGCGGAATGCCATATACTAAGAAGCACGGTGTCGGACACGTGTTTGATATATATGGATGCTTACCCACATAACACGTACGGAATAGACGTCTCTATCTATCTAATTAAAAAAAAAAACTGAGATCAGACACCCGGTTGGACACCGCTTTGACATAGTGTGGATAGGACTTGACATGTCATGGACATGTCAGAGTTTATTTTTTTATTTTTTTTATTTTTAATATCAATATGAGTTTAAAATTAATTTTAGTTATTTAGTTAGACTTGTACTGTTAGGTTATTTTATTTTGAAAATTTTTCAACTGATCACCAAAAAAAGAAAAAAAATTAGATAAAAGAACTATACAAGCACATCCAAAAGATCCAGACAAAAAAAATTATACAATAAAATAAAAAAAATGTATATATGTATATATCACATCTGTATCCTATAATTTTTTAAATTTGATATATCATGTCCGTGCCATGTCCCATATTTTTGTTCTTGCTTCATAGGCTATATAGAAGATTACTTCAGCGGAATGCCATGCATTTGGCAGATAGGTTACAACCACATGACCAGAATCATAAACAAATAGGGAATGCTGAATGGATGAGGGTACAGATTTGTTATGAATCATTAGTATTTATCAGTATTACTCCATATATTTGGGTTATTGTCATTTCTTATTGAAGTTTAATGATTAGCTAATGTTGAGCATTCATCACCTCCATTCCCCTTGTCAATGCTGAATTCTCTGTTACACAGAATAAAAGAAAAATTATTTAAAATGTTTCTTTTTATCTTTGGAAAATAAACAAATTTTTATCTCAGTTCATGAAAATTGTTTTGTTTAATTTCTGGTCAAACATTTCTAAAAGTGCTTAAAATTATATGGGACATGTTAAAAGTTGTGTCCAGAGTTACAGCAGTGGTTTCGATGGCTCGTAAGGCGATTAATCATACTACAACTTGAAATCAGCTTATTTGATAAGCTTTTCCGAAATCAATTTTACAACTCCGAACTGCAGAGTCTATTACTCTGTTTCTTTTTCTCTCTATGCAGGTGAAGTAAGTTGCAAACACTTTTTTTCTTTTATGGGCTTGCTCTGCTCCAATGTTTAGGGCGTGTTTGGAGTATCATCTGCAAACAGGGTTTGCTCCAACTTAATTCTATAGAATTGATTTTGCTCAAAATTGAGTTAGTGCCAAGGCAATTTATATTTGGTAACATTTATGTCAGAAGTGATTATGATGGAATAATTATTTTTATTCAAAATTACCATTAGATATATAATTACTAAAAAGGATATCACTTATGACTTTTATATATTATATTTAATCTTATTTTTTAATTTCGTTTTTTGATTTCTATGTATACTCCAATAATATATATATAAATATTATCTTTTTTAATATTTGGTATGCTATAGTATGGACTTATCAATAAAAATGTAGTTAAATTACTCTCTATGTGCCTGAACTTTTTTAAAAAATTTAAATAGGTCACTATACATTTTAAATTTGTAATTGGGCCTCTAAACTTTCAAAACATTTGTAATTGACTCCCTAGCCACAAACTTTTGTCAAAGGAATGTTGAAAAAAAAAATGAAATATTCCAAGATGCCATTTATGCCATTTCTCTGAAAAAAAAAAAATAGTTCATTGGTGTGATCGTGGATTCGAAAATAAGCTGCACATTTACAACTTGTGCCACTTGATTCTCATTTCGCACTATGCCTTATTGAATATGCACTTGCTAAAATTTTTTAGCAAATCATACCACTTATCAAGCACCAGGGTTTAAATCATTATTTGGACAGTGATTTTTCATAACACTCTTTTTAAACTTCCTCCAACCGCTTCATTTTTCTTTCCCATTCTTCAACATAAGTTGCTTTTGCAATGCTGATTATCAAGTTCCTAAGAGCTGAACCACCACCAAATTGTTTCTTACAATTAGCATATGGATGTTGGAGAAAAAATCTATGTTCAACCCCAGGGAGCATCTCCTCAACTGCTTGAAAAAGTCCCTGTAAATCACAGTTGAATTATATAAGGAGGAAATCACAATTAAACTAGTAAATAAGGCACCAACAGGTAAACAGAAAGGAAAAAATTTACGGTCTGTTTGGTTTTAATTTTCAGTTTTTTTTTTTCAGTTTTATAATTTTTCAGATTTTATAAAATAAATATTGAAAATTTTGAAAACTATAAATTTCAGTTTTTATTTCTTACTTTTAGAATTTTCTTTATAAAATTCTAAAAACTAAAAAAAAAAACTGGAACCAAACCGGCCCTATATTTTGGTGGTCAGAAATGAAAAGACCCTTTATCATGTAATAACAGCATCAGCAACCATCCTCATGAGTCTTTTGTCTCACTTTCAACAGCAGCAACAGCCAAGGGAAAATAGTTATCATTTGGATCCCCAGCAATGGCAACTAACAATTGCTGTCCATACTAACCCTTTAAATGGCACCCATCCAATCCCATAATTGGTCTACAACTAGCCAAAATCCCCATCTTCACAGAATCTATACACATGTATAATCTTTTAAAATGTGGCTGGTCAGTTAGTGAAGGCCTATCCACCATAACTTTGAGAGCACATCCAAGGTTCTTGTTACGAACTTCCTCACTATAATCCCATATCCTGCCACATTGCTCCATAGCTTGCCCATATAGTTTCTCAACTGCCTTTCTCCTAGCCCAATATGCCTTAGTAAAAGAAATCTCAGCCATATACTTTTCCTTTACATTTTGGATAACGTGAGAAATTTTCATCTTCTCATCCATCTACGTTCGTATGTCTTAAGCTTATAGGCTAAGCACCCACTTTACTAACAAAGGCCATCCACTGATGACAACCTTCACCAATGCATTTCACTCTACATATAAATTTGTCATTCTTGACATATCCAATATCCCTACCATTCAACAAGGCCCATTCTTCAATAGCACCTTTAAATTGATCAAGAGAGGTAAATTCTAGGCCTACTTTCCACTTGTAGTTCATACACATCTCCGCAAGATTATACAAAGGATATTTGGTTTTGTTAACCTCATATTCTGATAATCCATCCATGCTTTCAATTGACTCAGTTTCATACGCAGATGAAAATTCAGAATCATCATGGTCTGGTGTATATTGGATGAGCTTTGAGGATCTAGGTTGATTGGGCTTTAAGTCATCATTTTCAAGTTCTTCAAATTGAATCTCAGAGTGATCTTCATGATAACCATCATCAGCATTATCCTCAAACCTAACTTTTGAAGCACCACCATTATCACTTCTGTTATCATTACTTCCATCTTCACTCCATGTATCATATTCATCAGGTACATAATTTGGATCATTAGATGTAACTTCAATTCCGTTACTCTCTCTAAAACCCGCAACTACAAAAATTTTCACTTCGTTACAAGGCAAGCTCGTCACATATTTGGCCATTGCCATACAATCAGAATCATTTTTCAACTCCTTTAATACATGATTCATACCTTGACCAGGCTCCCAGTACCAAATTTTTACATACCTCTGATACCCTAACTCTTCTAATATAGCAATAGTTTCTTGAAGTGACCAATGGTCCAAGTCAAATTCAAGGTCTTTCTTTTGTCGTACTTGTTGTATTATTTTATTAATATTTTAGTTATTTGTTTTTATTTAATGTGTATATCTCACTAAATGATTAAAAGGTAATTAACCCTAGCACATGTGTTTTATCAATCTCCTCACTTTAAAAGAGTAAAATTCAAAATGTGTGTTAGATCCTTGCAATTGCTAAACCCAACATGCACTTAATCAATTTAGATTTCCCTTTGGACGGTGTTCTATGTGTCTTTTGATTTTCCAATGCTAGTTTTTTCAATACTAGCATGGAACATATGGACGATGCCCACAAAGAAATCGCACAAATGGAAGGTGTTTATCCTAACAAAAATATGTCTTTGAACGTAAAAGTTACATGAATTTAGATCCTTTAAAATAAACATATCATTTTAAAAAATAAAGTGAGAAATTTTATCCTTAAATCAGTAAAATTAAAAATCCTCACTTCTAAATTTATTAATCCAAAGGTTAAATTCACTTATTTTACTTTCTAAAATAAGATCCCCACTTTAAATAATCCTTATCCAATTTACATATAATACAATATTTAGCTGAGTGTAAATGAGTAAAAAAATGCCCAGGAATACACTTATAGATGTGATCTCATTAAGCTGTTTCTATTATTAGCACAATAGTGCTTTTGCTAAATACATTTACTAATATTAGATATGAAAATTTCAGGAGCTTTATTGTATTCAATAATTATTATTATATATGGCATTTTGGGAAATTTTTACTTTGATTCATAACGAGAGCATGGTAAGATTAGTGAAGGGATTATCATTTTATACGTAAAACCCTTTCATGAAAACTTACCTTCCATTTCCACCCTAACCAAACACACCTATTAGTTGGGCAACCAGCTTCTCGTTGCCAATAGTGAAAAAAAAATGAAAAATGATAGAGAACTCTCATTTTTATCAGAATTTTTTGGTCAGAATAATAAGAAACACTTATTTAATTATGAATAAATAAATGATACCTATCATATGTATATCTTCACCAATTACTCTAATATTTTATTTAAATTCTAAATGTTTGTTTTTCCTAAATAATAAAATATCGATAGCGCTATAGTGTAAGTCAGCATTCTATTGAAGTTTGCCCTCAAAAAGTCATCCAACCTTCAGCGTCAAGTTGAATTTTCTTCAAAATCCCATTTGAGTATAGAGCAGGCCTGCAGTATACTTTGAAGTCCTGCTAGTTTATAAATCACAACAATCTCAACCCATACCAAGCTGTTTCCAGCATCAACATGCTTGATTCTAAACCATTAGTTCAAACTAATTTGAACCAACACTGCACCAACACGAATTTACGATTTTGATCAAGCATGAGTAGGTTGCATGAGAATTCCAAACAAAAAGCTCTGCCCAACAAATCATTTAAACAAGCAAAAACAGTATTACATTAACAGAAGAATTGAAAGAATGATTAACATATGCTGAGTCTAATGGTTGATTTGGAGTCATTCTCAACAGATCAACTCCACACGGAACAATTACTACTGGTAAACGGCATCCATTGATCCGTCACTTATGAAGGTTAAGACTCTAATCACAGGATGAAAACAATTATTAAGAAAGGGGCAAAAAAGGGCAATTAGGCTGACTATTACATTTAAACATGACAATAATCCAATCCCCTACTGAAAATGTAATGACACTAGAATAGAAGACTGTAATCCATCTAAATATTACTGTAATCCATCTAAATATTAACTATTCAACAAACAATAAAAACAAGAATAAATGAACTCCTAGACAACAATTCTCAGCTTACGAAAATATCATCACCAATTTAAACTTAATTGGCAGCACACTTAGTTAAGCTAGGTTCCCTAACAACAGTCAGCCTCTGCAATATATATAACCTAACTTCTAAAATTCAATTTGTATGCTACACAACACCACAAACCTTTATCACTATATGTAAAATCATTCATTCAAGAACCATAACAATTAACACTTAATCATAAAGCACCATAAAAACTGCCATATCAGGTAGGATTATCTACAGAATCAAAAAATAAAAATAAAAAGCAAACAAACATGCCCAAAATACCAAATGCTGATTACAATTCCCCAATATATGCATAAGTTGTGTGGCTTAATTTATTATTAAACAATGAAGTGTCGGTTTGCACAGCATTCCAGATCCGAGATACAAATAGTTGGTACTTGAGTTAGCAAGATAACAAATATCATCGCTAGTTAGTATAAAAAGCACCTTGATTTAACAATATATTACAGTTTCAATGAATGCATTCACAGAAGGATAGCATTTCAAGATGCATCCAGTGAAAGAGAAATCAACTAGCTAGTCCACAAATATCAGAAATGCTCAAATGCATCTATATTGGAATAAATCCAACATCAAATGAGCTACTTTTTCCATTGTCCGACTGACTTTGAAATGCATAAATTCAAGAAAACAAAAAATACTAAGTATTTCAACAGCAAGCTAACCTATCTGTTCATTTAAATGGGTTCAACTACATGTCATATTTAACAGCTTGGAAATTTGATCAAAATTACCCTCCCAGCTTTTAATAATAATCCAGGGACCTACATGAGAACCCAACTTCACCAAGCATATAGAGGTTATTCTCTTCAGTTGACCTGCAACCTAATTGAAAGTACAGACGAAAATGGTCAACGAAATAAGGAAAAGTACATTCTAAAAGCAGCACTTCAAGGGTTTGCAGGTGCAGGAGTTTCCTGTTCGCCATCATCATCATTTTTGTTTGCATTAGCTGGCTTCTCTTGATTCAGGATGCGTCCAGTTAATGCGTCGACTGGGCGTGTATCACGCGGTCCCCCTTTACGTCCCATTGCCAACATTGGTGGTGGGGGCAGTAATCCTGCCCGGAATAAAAGACGCTCCACAGGCTCTGAAGGTTGAGCTCCAACAGAAAGCCAATACCTAGGGGAGGAAAGGGAAGTCAACACTATCAAAAAATTATTCACAAATTTCAGTTTCCTTTAACTTCATAAGGATGAAATACAGGTTAACCACCATCTAGCCAGAAACAATTTCATATCTGTCAAAGATACAACCAATCAATGTGATTTAATCCTACTCCAGAATTATAGAAACTTATGAGGTGCAACTACATTATCTCACTAAATGCAATACACCTTCTGCATGAAAAAACTTGACCAAAGTAATTTGTCAGAACATTTTTCAGGGAAAAAATCTATGATGGCAAGGACAATTTTAACCTAATAATACAGAGTATGAGGAAGTAGAAAAACAAATGAGAACATTTATTGCTATGGTTTTTCAGGCGGGTATGATAGGAACCATGACCACGTTTATGCCAGTATCTAAAATATGTTGCAACTTGCAAGGAGAAAACAAGATCTCAAAAAATGCTCTCAATTGTCACGACTTCCCCAAACTGGCATTCAAGGGAACTTAAAAGAAGCAAACAAAGATTTACTAACTTACTTGACCCTATCAAAGTTGAGACCCATTCTTTTCTCGCCATCTTGGCCTGCACAGAAGCAAACACATGTTAATAAGGAATTGGTAAGAATGGTCATCAACAGCATCAACATGAGCCATCAACCTACCTATCCCCCTTTCTAACTACCCATTTGATAGATACAACAGTGACCACTTGCAATCATTCATAACAAAAATCACACCTTTACCATGTAGGCATCAGAATTCAAAATAAATAAATAAATAAACAATTTCGATGAAGAGAAAAAAATGGAACCTGGCAAGGGATTGTAGTAACCAAGGACTTCGAGGTGCTTGCCGTCTCTAGGGGATCTGCTATCAGCAGCCATGACTCGATAGAATGGCTTGTTCTTGCACCCAAAACGAGATAACCGAAGCCTCACCACCATTTTCGCTTCTTTTTTTTCTTTCCAATTCAAATCGCAGACACAATTTTACAACCACACAACACAACAAACGCTCTCTCAATCTCGCGGATAAGCTGTCAAAACAAGCACACCTTAGGAGCTAGCCAAAAAAAAAAAAATCAATTTAAGGCGGAAAAAAAAAGAAGAGTTTAATTTTGATGGAGCGACAGTGTCATCCAATGAACTAATATCTTCCTTCTGGTGTTCCACTCCGATTCCGAGCTTTAGTTACGAGTTCTGACAAGTCATTTCTTTTTAGGCTTTAAGGTTTCTTTTGTTTATTTTAGTATTAAATTTTGATGCATAGCAAAAGGATGGAACTTACAATCAGAACTTCTTCGGTATAGCGGCCAGCACGGAGACACGACTGCGGCACAGGTCCCTCGACGGCGGCGGCGGAGGGGAAGGATGATGGCGGTGGCGTTGTGAGGGTTTTGTTCTGTTGAGTGAGAAATGTTCTTTTGAGAGGGGAAGGCAGTTTTGCATTTTTGGCATTTGTCCCGTGTGAGATGGGTTTTATTTTGTTTTGTTCTTTGTTTATCTTGGACGGTTATGGGCTTTCTGGCCCAAAACGTGAGTGAGACTTTAGTGCTTTTAAAGAAAAACTGGGCTTCCTGGACAAAAATGAAAAATCTGCTTTGACCAAAACCGAAAAAGAAATCGGGGCCTATAAATCTATTAGGGTAAAGGTTCCCTTAGGTCTTCTCATTTTTCGTCAAAGTTTTGTTTTAATCCTAAAACTGTTTTTTTTTTAACTTTTTTGGTTCTAGTTATGTCACGAACTTTTTCAAAACATTTCAATTTTGTTTTTATGTTTGGAAATATCCAAACTATTAAAAAATATATGTAGATGTCAAATTATAATATTAGGAAATTATAACAAAATATGAGATGTTATATTACAATATCAAGGATTACAATAAAACATAAAATATCAATTTTGTGTTTATAATTTGAGTGTCGATGATATTTTAAGTTGAACACAAACTTGATATTTTTATGTTTGGTTATTATCCCTAATATTATAATATGACATTTTATATTTTATTGCAACTTCCTAACAATGTAATTTGCCATTTATGATCCATTTTTTATTTTAAATTTGGATTTTTCTATAAAAAAGATAAAATTGAAATGTTTTGAAAATGTTAGGAATGAAAATAGAACAATAAAAACTTTTGGGACTAAATCAAAATCTTGATCAAACATGAAAAACCTAAATATTTGTTTACCCAATATATTTAATCCCCTATTTATTTGGATTGTGTTAATCTAACACAAGTGAGTTGTGTGGTTGGCTCACGTGTTCACATTTAAGGTATATTTGACATGTTATATTAGATATAACTAGATATACTAGTTATTTGATCTCATGCATTGCAAAGTGTATATAAATAAAATATTGTTAATTTTAATTTATAACAAAACAATATTTAATGTATTTAAACTTATTTACATTTGAAAGAACTATATTTAATTATTGGCTTAAATATATTTCTGGTCTCAAAAAATAATTGAATTTTGGTTTATGTCTCTAAAAGGGAAATTTAATTTTGGTCCAAAAAGTTTCAAAATTATTTGGTTTTAGTCCTTGGTGATTTATTTGTTTATGTTAAATACTAAGTTGATTAACATCCATATCATTCACCCTTACATGTTAACCATTAGCATATGTGTCATATCATAATTCTATACATCAAAACCCTCATCTTGTAACATATTAGATCAATTTAATAACCTATCTTATCGGATTTTATAACTCATTTTATAATTAGGAGTTTGACCCGTATAATTATGATATAACATATAAGATTACTGATGACTATCATGTAGGGTTGGATGACATAGTATTTTAGTATTTAGTTCGCCCATTACGCATTTAACAAAGACATACTAATTACGGGAACTAAAACTAATTAGTTTAGAAATGTTTGGATTGAAACTATTTTTTTTTCAAGTATCAGCACCAAATTTCATTTATTTTTGTAGAAGGAAAACATATTTAAACATTAAGTATTTTAATAAAATATTTGTTAATTTTTAATAAAAAATAAATTAATATGAATATAATTACAATATTTTAAAGTACAATAAAAGACTTGAATGTAAAATTTTAAAATTATTAGTTGAATTTAAAGTTTTGTGTAATTTAGTTTTATGTAAATAAATTAAATGAAAAACTTATTATATTTTACTTTCTTACATTGAAGCCCAACACATATGCATAATTGTAATATAAGATTCCTCTAACTTGTGCACAACTTTAACCCACAAATAATTTAATTTTAAAATTATAAAGAATTAGACTAATTTACATAGTATTGAAAATTGGACTGGACCGGTCACCTAGCCAGTTCAATTTTGCAGTTGAACCAGCGTGAACCAGTTAGAACTGGGTTCAATCAGCCAGTTTTTATCGAACAGGTAGTGAACCAATTGGCCGGTTCATTGTGCACCAATATGAGGGAATTTTCACAAAATTTCTACGCAAGGATTCGAACCCCCTCCCTCAAAGAAAGTGAGTAGCGCCCCTACCACTATATTATTGATGCTTCTTATTATTTATGTTGCATTTAATATATATATATATTATACACTAAGAGGTTACCATGTGAAATGTTGAAAATTCTCAAAAATTGCACCTAGTGGGATTCAAACCATGGTCTAGGCGCTACTAGGACTTGGGCACATGCAACAACCACTAAGCCAACCTTGTTATTGTGTTTTTATGTGCAATCAATTTTATATATATATATATATATATATATATATATATATATATATATATATATATATTATATTTAATGACATTAAGTTATATTTTTATATAATAATTTAATAAAATCCGGTTCAACCAGTGACTCATCGGTTGAACTAGTGATCCCGTGCTTCGATCGAGTCGATCATCGGTCCAAGTTTGAAAACTATGCTAATTTAACTTCCTTTCCTTTCAGCTTCATTTTCATGTTCAATATGAACAATTACTTTATCACTTGAAGGAGCTTGTAAAGTATCACATTCCACATCATATAATGATTTCTTATCTACACAATAATATAAAAAAGGAAGATGAACAAAAGTATAAAATATTGTTATTACTTCAACAACAAGAACAATAATGAAAAGTTACTTAATTTTTAACATAATAACTTCTTATGAATACATGGCACATATTGAAATCAATTATATTGCTAAATTAAAGACTTGATTTATGTCATGTGGGTATTGATCACTTGATGTCAACTTGTTAAGTTTTTCATTCAACAGATTGTTTGTGCCACCATAAAAAGTATGTTTGTTATGAGCCATTCACCATTTATTTTGAATTTTGTACAAATTTTGCAACCAATTACAATATTTCATGTCAATCTTTGATGTCATCTTACCATTTTTTTTCCAAATTCTTATTCTGATTCACATTCTTATAAACATTTAGTGAATAATTAATAAAAACTATTATCATTGTTTAAATGCACTAAAATGCAAGTGGGTATTCTTAAATATATGCCATAAGCATAACCTATAAGATGTGTCAAAAAATACAATCTCAATAGCTTTTCCCATTGCTTAGTCTTGATATGTACTAATGGTTCTTAATTGTCAATTAGCCATTGATCTCAAAAATGTGCTAAAAAGCCACTAAAATGATTGACTCGTCTCATCTCATAAATATGCATATCCAAAACTTATATTTTGCCAATATTTATTTACACCCACAAACAGTGCACATACAAGATTATATTGTTTGTGGGATAAGTGGTGTCAAAAGCAACCACAGCTCCAAAACTATTATAATCAATCCTTGATTGAGCATCTTTCCAATTGAGATTTCTCATTCTTCCCTCTTGATCAACTTGCATATTCTAATAAAATATTGTACTTTCATAATCCATTTTAAACTTAAAAGTGATTTACCAAACTTTGGGAGCCACCTGCTTCATTTCATACAATTTTTGGGCATTAATATAGAATCAATCTTTGAAATCTCACAAGTTCAATTCAACCACTTTCATCAACCAAATATGAGAATGCACTAATTGTTGGAATTCATGCACTTGCTGTTGTAATCAAAGACTTATCTTTTGCATTTGAAACATGTGGCGCAGATTTTACCAAGTACTTTTCTTTAGATGTTGCAAATTCATGATATGCTCTTTAACAAACTTTGTTATTGTCCATATTTTCTCTTGATTAAACCCAAAAGTGTCCATTACTTCACATCCAAGTCTAGTGTCATGCTTCTTAAACATTTTTATTATACGCCTGTTGCTATTTTTGAATCGCTTATTCCAACAAAAAAAAATTCATTCCAACTTTGAAGGTTTTCTTGACAAATATTATTTTTATTTTCTTACAATGAAACTCAATATATGAGCATAACTACAATATAAAATATAAGCTTGCTTTAGGTCATGCAAGGTCTTGCTCACAAACAATTTAATTTTATGATCACAATAAATCAAATTAATTTCACTTCCTCCTCTATTGCAATATATTTAAGCTTCCTTTTCATGTTCAATATAAACAACTTTTTCATCACTTGAAAGAGCTTGTATAGTATCTTATTCCACATTCTTTTCAGGATTTTGTATCTACACAATAATATAAAAAGGAATATGGATTAAAGGATAGAGTATTGTAATTACTTCAACAACAAGAACAATAACCAAAAAGTTAACTAATTTTTAACACAATAACTTCTTATGAATACATAGCACATATTAAAATCAATTATATTACTAATCTAAAAACTTGATTTGTGTCAAGTGGATATTGATCACTTAATGTCAACTTGTTAAGTTTCCATTCAACACATTGTTTGTGCTCTCATTTCTTGGGGAAGACTTTGTTAACCATCAAAAGTATGCTTGTTATAAGTTACACACCATATCTTTCGAATCTAGTACAAGTTTTGCAGCCAATTACGATATTTCATCTCAAACTCCAATGTCATCTTAGACAATATTTCTTCAAACTCTTTCTCCAATTTAAATCCTTGCACACATTTAGAAAAAAAGATTTTAAAACATTTATCACTATTTAATACAACTAAATGTGAGGGGCATTCTTAGACATATGCCAAGCATAACCGATGAAATCTATTAGGAAATACTTTCTTAATAGTTCTTGTCATTGCTTGGTCTTTATCAGTGCTAATGGTTCTTGGTTGTCGATTATCCATTAATCTCAAAAAGTGTTAAAAAGCCACTTGAATGATTGAGTTGTCTCATCTAATAAAAATACACATCTAAACATTATATTTTACCAACGTTGATTTACTCCGACAAATGGTTCACATACATGATTATTCTATTTGCATGAAAATAGTGTAAAAAAAAACCATGGCTTCAAAACGATCATAATCAACCCTTGAACAAGTTTCTCTGCAATAGAAATTTGTTATTCTTCCATCTTGATCAACTCGCACATCAAAATAAAACATTCCATTTTCATCATCCATTTTAGACTTTAAGTAATTTACCAAACTTTCGAAGTTATCTACTTCAATTCATTTCATTTTTTAGGTTTTAATATAGTTATAATAGTCTTTCTTTGAAATCTCACAACTTCAATTTGACCACTTTCTTCAACCAGATATGAGTGTGCACCAATTATTAGAATCCTTGCATTTACCATTACAATCAAAGTCTTACCTTTCCCACTAGAAACACATCATGCAGATTTTACTAAGTGCTTTTCTTCAGGTTCCACAAATTCATGACTCTGCTCAACAATAAACTATGATATTATCCATGTTTTGTCTTGATTAAGCATAAAAACCACCTTGCTTCACATCTAGTTTTAATGCCATGCTTCTTGAAAGTTTCATTGCACACCCATTTGTTATTTTTTAGTCCCTTTTTCCACAATAGAGTTCTTTTAATTTTCAACTTTGAAGGCTTTCTTGAAAGAAAAAAAGTATTAGTATTGTCTTACACTAAAACGCAACTTACCTATATAACTAAAATATAAATTATAAGCTTCCTTTAGGATATCCACAATCTTGCTAACAAACAATTTGATTTCATGGTCACGATGAATAAAACTAGTTTCACTTCCTCCTCCATTGTAATATTATTAAGTTTCCTTTTCATGTTGAATATGATTAACTATTTCATCACTTGAATGAGCTTGTAAAGTATCATATTCTACATCATATAATGAATTCACAATAATATAAAAGGAATATGAACGAAGTACAAAGTATTGTAATTACTTTAACATCAAGAACAGTGATAAAAGGTTAATTAATTTTTAACATAATAACTTCATATTTATACATACCATGCATTGAAATCTATTTTATGGCTAAATTTAAAACTTCATTTGTATCTTGCGTCAACTGCTCACTTGATATCAACTTGTTAATTAGTTATTCTATTTTGTAATATCCTAATTATTAATCTCTCATATATACGTCATAATTAGTCAAATATTAGATTTCTCACACTTTGATTTCATTCATTTAATTTACTTGAAAATACTTCAAGCAGAAAATAGAGTATAAACTTTTTTTCATTAAAATTTAAAACAACAAGAGCCTTGTTCTTTAATGTTTAATTAAACTAACATAACCTATGAGCAAAGTTATATTTCCATAATAATAAGCACACAACAGAACAAATCCTAGTTATAATAAACATTTAACATAACATATCACCACATCATAATATAATAAGATACTAATATATCATAGGAGGGCATGACTCCATGGAAGACAACCACACCTAATAGAAACCACATGAAGCATAACATAACATCCTGATAAAGAACATATCATAAATAAGTCTTAGCTAAAAGCTGGTAATAAGGCTTGATCTCAAATACAATCATCCATAAAGTAAGCAAATTTCAAAACAAGGAAAATGTAAATAAGGATCAATAATTTATATACTCAAAATACAAAAATAAGATATGCCAAAGATAATAATTAAGTCTCTAAGCATGGCTAGCTCCAAGATCATGAACTAAAGGAACTCTAGCATTCTGATCCACTAGCTTGTTTGAAGATGACACGGAAATAGAAAAGGGAAGATAATCCAAAAGAAAACTGGTAGTTAAATAAAATAGTCTAAGTGTTATCGTTGTTGTCTCCAGGTACTTCAGTAATTGTAAACTAAATGAGCATGCTTTAGTTCATGTCATCAGTTTGCAAATTAAAATTCTGAAGTGACACATATTTTAAATCTTGTAAAAATTCTTGGTTAACATTAATGAACTGTAAAACATAGCATTGGTAACATGTAAAACACATAGCATGAGACTTGCATGAAGGAGTATGAGAACAAGACATAACAAATCCTCTAGCACTTTTATATATTTAATCTTTAGTTCCTTTAATATATCACCATTTCTCATGTCAACTCGACCAATCGCATCACTGTCCTCAGCAATTTAACTGTTGCCTAAATCACTTATTGCCTATGATGAGCTCAATCTAACTAGTCGTCACTAGATTCAAATTGGGATAAAGGGGAAAGATTTAGTTTAAACTTTAAATTTAACTTCCTTACATCTTGTCTTATAACATAGCATTGTTTTGAAAATGATCGACCTCAGTCGGTTGAACCCGAATCTGTCCGTCCGGGTTGAACTCAAAACCGCCTTTGCAAAAAGCGCCAAGAATCACGAGAACCGGCCAAGAACAAGCAAGCCGGCCAAAAACCCGGTTCGAACCGTTTTTTTTTTTTGTAAAAAAATGCAAAATTACATATTTTGGGTTTTTTTTTTAAAAAAAAGCCTAAAATATCATATTTCCTATTTTTTTTTCCTTTTCTAATATGGAAAGTAGTAACTTGAGAGATTTGATAAATATGGATAATGTTTATTTTGATTAAGAGTTGAATTATGTTATGTTCTATGGTTTTGTTGATACCTAATTTAATTTTTAGTTATTTTATGACATATATTTTATTTTATATTTTTATATATTTATATAAATATATGTTTTATTATATATCAATTATATTCCGGTTGAACCCCCGGTTGAACCGATTGAACCTCTGAACCTCTGAACCCTTACCCTGACCGGTTCGATGTCCGGTCCGGTTTTCAGAACCTTATAACATAGTGTAAAAAGTCTTACTAGGAGACATAAGCATTCCTTTCAAGCATTCAATGATAAAGCTTAACATTTCCATCCAACATACTTTGGTTCGCGTTCCAAGGCCTATGAAACATAATCCTAACTTGTGTTAATGCTCCGATCCATACTTCACGTTAGGACAAGTTAGGCTATGTTACATAGTTCGTGAAACACTCCCCATGCACATAACCACTAATCACATAATTTCTGTCAATTTAACATTTCAATTTGAAAGCTACTCGATGCATAAGATAAATGGGACAAAATCAATGCATAAGACAGGTGAGGGGGCCCTCTACTCAAAAAAATTGATAGCTGGTCATTATCAACACCAAGTTTCAAAGGAAAAAAAAAATCCCAAACCAAGCTACACAAAAACACCTAGAGAGTGGTGTGCAACAAGGGTTGTTTCACAAGGAAGGAGCACTAATTAATTGGAGTGTTTTTTTGGAGAGGGGAGTTTTGTTGCATGAGAATTTAAAATGGTAAGTAGATGAAATAACAATGATAAAAGAGCTAGCCTAGGGAATTCTCAAGCTAGGAAATGTTTATCATTAACATAAACAAATAGACAAACACCTGATGGAGAGCTATGTTGTTAATTATATGATCACACAATTGACAATGTAATTATCCTTGAAGTCAATCAACTAAAAGGGTAATAACTAGCATATACACTTAGATAATTGCTATCACAACACCCAAAATGTAATAGCTAAATTAAACATCAATTACCATAGCTCAATCCTAAATCAAGAATTAACTCTATTCTCTTGGTTAATCAAATGCCTTCCAATTAATCAACTAGAGTACTTTTAATCAACAAGCTCAAATATTCATGCTCAAAAATCATGAATCACATGCGCATAAAAGCATTTCACTCAAGATGATCTCAATCAATAAACATGAAAAGAAAAGGGAAAAACAAAAGAGAAAGAGAACCATACCAAGTATTGCATTTAAATCAAAATGTTTCAAACCATTAACCCTAGTTCTTGAATCCTTTGAGCTAGCAAGAAAACTGCTTCTCCATGAAAGAGGTTGCAAGCAGAAAAAGATAAATGCTAAGAGATTTAGAGAAATAAAACAAAAAAATTAACTACAGGAATGTAAGAGTGAGTGTTCTTGAAGGAAAAGAAGAATAAGGGAAAAAGAAAGCTCTCTATTCTAAACCTAGTCTCTATTCCCAAAATGGCAAAGAGTGCCTTAGATTTCATGCCTCTAGGTATTACATCATCCTTAAATTTGCTAAAAAGGGGGCCAAGTGGGTGAAAAATACAAATTTAAACTTTTAGACTCAGGCTGCAAAGTTTGCCGCAATTAGTTTTGGACTTTATCGTGAGTTTCGATGCCTTTTCACATGCTTGCTATAGTGGCTATTGTTCATTACAACGAAGCTATCTTCATTGCTGATGACGCTCTGACTCGTTGCAATGAAGTTGTCTAGGGATGATTCTTCATCCATGTGCTTCTAGACTTCATCTCAACTTTCCTTTTTCAATGCAAGCTCCAAAGCTCCAATTCCACATTGCACTGTCAACCGTAACCTTCTTGAAATCCAAAAATCACTCTACAGAAATAGGAGGACTCATTAGTGATGAAAATAAAAAAAATGCATAAAGTTAATGAATTAAAGTCACAGTTCAAAATTGAGTGCAAGGAAATCCAATTACAAATTCCTAATAAAATTATGGAAGTTAAACTCAAAAAAGCATGCAAAAGCACCAAGTGTAAAAGAAAAATTATTTATAAAATGTGTGTTTATCACTAAACATCTCACAAAACAATCCATCAATTCCAAATAGCACAAGGTCATTATTATATATTGTGTAGGAAGCACGAGAAGAGGGGTTGAATTGTGTCTTTCAAAAATCTTTTGCTTTTTGAAAACCTTAAACAAGATCTATCAAGTCTTTAGACTTGAAGTAGCAAAAAAAGAGTTAAACAACTCCAGAAAGTGGCTTTCTAAAGTCTTCAGAAACAGTTATAAGTTTAGAAAGTTTAATCTTTTATTGTTAATCAAAAATAGAGATGCATATACACAAAGAAAATAGAGTTTAAGGGAAGAGATAATCACATAGAGGGCTTTATGCTAGTTTGACCAAGTTTACCCTACATCCATTCCTTAACCATCTTTGTTGAAAGTTCCACCAAAACTTCCTTTTCTATAATTAGAGTCCAAGATAGTCTTTTTACTAGCCTTCGTAAGCTAATATTAGTGCGCAGTTTGTATAATCTACCCTCACTCACAAGTAGTTTAGATTCTAGCTTCTCCAAGCTAATCTCACACTGATGCCTAATGGATCAAGGTACAATAGATATAAGATTTTGGTGTTCTTCACTATAATAAACACTAGTTTCCTAGTATAAAGCAATGAGTAAGGAATTTACTTGAGAAACTTCCTTCTAATCTTCTGAAAGAGAATGTTTGCTAAAAACTGTAAGAAAGAGGACTTTCTTTTCGAGAAACTGAAATTGATATGATGAAAAACTTCAGAAAGTATAAAGGTTGCTTGAAAATCTTGTGAGCAAAAGTTCCTTCTAGTTTGAAGTCTTTCTCCTTTTATACTTGAATTTGAATTTGACCTTTGTCTCGTTGATCTTTTCTCCTCTTGACATGTGTTGATCAATCTTTGTATGTCCTAGGATTAGCCTTGTATACATGTGACCTTGGTTGTGTCAATGGCAACTATTGTAATATAGAAAACCATTGTCCTTTGTTGCTAAAGATGACTTCAGGAGCTACTTATTCAAACAGTGTGGTTTCTGGACTTTTCTTGCTGTGAAGGCTTCATTGTAGATATTGTTTCTTCAAGTATAAAATTGATATGTCACTATCATAACTTTCTAAGGTTTTGACTTCATTGAAATGCAAATTTTCTTTCAGTTTTTGATGACCTGGTGTAGTTTTTGATGCACTTCTATACTTTCTTAGCCTTTTATATTCTATCTAAACTTTTCTCTTGGATGGTTAACTATCTTTAGATAGTATTAATCTTCATAAATGATGAGCAGGAACAAAAATGATGATGATGTGTTTAATTTGATCATGAGAGAGCACTTTCTAATGTCATGAACTAGTTTCTAGAGACCTAATTTCTGGCAATCTAGCTTGCTTTCTTACATTTCTTACATAATGCAATTCACTTTCTAAGCTATTTTTCACATTCTTAAGAATTGAAATATCTTTGAAAGAGATTTTAATCATGTTAAATCATAATAATATGAAAAATATATCAAGAATTGAATTATATTTATATGAGAAAATTGCTATTAAACACTATAAAAACTCAAACAAGCCATTAGTTTTTTTTCAAAGTATTTTAACAAAATTTGCTTTGTTATCATCCAAAACTTAAGCTATGGTAGCTTGCTCAAGGGTTCTAGAGCTAACAATCTCTCTTTTTTTTAATGATAACAAACCAAATTTTGAAAAAATCTTTTGGAGAATAATTGAAAGAATATTTCTTTAAGAGTTAGAGACTTAAGGAACTTTCTTTCAGAAACTTAGTAAAAATTTAATTTATAACTTAGGGTCTCTAGAAAGAGAACTTTTTTAAAGTTTCTTGTTGTGAGTCAAAATTTTGTTACATGTGTAGGATACATTAGATAATAATTCATGATACAATCTTGATAGAATATAATATTCAGCACAGTGTACCCGAGTATGATAAGAGAAATATCATATTTCATTTCAAGAGCAATATAGAGATAATGTACAATGAAATTGATATTTATAATAAGAGAAATGAAGAAAAAGACATCAAAGAGTTTATAAGCTTGAACAAAAGATAGTACAAAGAAAAAATTGACATGTGTGAGAAAATGAGAATCGAAGCTCTTTCTGAAACTCCCCCTCAACAAGTGACTTATGTGTAAATGATTTCTCATCATTTTTCTACCCCTTTTATCGTTAGCAAAAGGAGTACACAGAGTCATACCATTACTGGCCACCCTTTCTAAGATTGTTGGGCTCATGAAGAATCTACAGCAATAGATCCTCACATCTTCTTATCTGAGCTCCAAGATCTCTATTGGTTGCATTAGCTCTATCCAATCTAGCAACTAAGTCTCTCTGGTTGTGTAGGAGAAGTTGAGTTTCTATAAGATGTGGAAGATTGTTGGTAGGAGCAATTTCTAGATCAACTTCTTCATCAGATATGTTCAAAGGCACTGTGTCACTAGAACCTTAAGGTTTCTAAGATGGTTCCTTATTAACCTTTGCGATATGTTTAGTAGCAGGCTCTAGTTCAGATTCTGAAGCTTTCTCTTTGTTTTCCAAAGAGATGATTTTGATGGATGGTTAAGGTTGGGGCATACCTTTTAGTACAAGAGTAGAATTTGGATTTTCTAGCTCTTCAAGCCCCTTAGGTTCCTCATTGATAAGCTCCAAAGCCGTGGAGAGCTCATTCAGAGCTCTTTTGTGCCCTTCCCTTCTGAATGAGAGTTTTCTTCCTCCATATTCTTGGAGAAAGATTTGAGTATTTGACTCAAGGACAGATGGTCCTTATCACTTTTAGAAACTGTCTTCACAAACTTCTTGGATTTTTGGATAGCTTTCTCAATCATAGCACTAAGATCAAGTGCTAGTTTTGGAGCACTTTCTAAATAAGTTTCTAAAGGGGTTTTTCGAAAGTAGTTTGGAACCAACAGCAGCAATAGAGATGGGGAATGAAATGTACCTAAATTGCTTAGAGATTGAACTAGATGGTTACTCATTGATCACCACAAAGGGTTTAGGAATTGCAGCACTTTGACTTCTGCTGGAGCTCTAAAATCCTTTGGCCTATTAGGCTTTCTAAGCCTTTTTCATCTTTCTCTTCTCTTGAAAAATCTTGCTTTCTCTACGAATATCTTCAATTCCTCATTATTAAAGAATGCAGACAAGACCACCAGCCTTCTCTCAAAAGTGAATCTTTAGGAACTAAAGTGAACATTTATTCTGTATTTCTTGTAACACCCCGATTTTTCTGTCTGAGAGAAAATGACCAAAATGCCATTTTCTACTCGGAATTCGAGGATAGCCAACCCGGTGGTTCTTAAAGGGTTAAATCAATGTTTGAAGGGGATTAGATGGTCTTTGAATGGCTTCGGAAACTAAAATCTCGTTTTCTGAGGTTTGGGGTCAAAATGACCAAAATACCCCTATAGCATTTTTACGCGGGTATAAGTGCCGTTTGAGCCCGGAACTTTCCCAGAAGGTTTAAAATGATGTTCTTATGTGTTTAGTGACCTCTGTTTGAGTCCCAATGGTCCCGAGCAGTTTTTGTATAAAATTACGATTTTGCCCTTATATAGTGCATTTTGGGCCTAATGGTATGATAAGCAAAACCTAAGCAATATTAGGCTCTAATTAAATATTAGTAAATTCTAATTAATAATTTAGAGTCAAAATAATTAATTGAGGTTAATTAGAACCTAAGATTGCTTAGAGAAATTCAAAACTCTTTTCTAGTTTTAATTCTTTGAGAAAGGAATCTAGAAATAGTGTTTTCTCTCTCTAATTCCCTAAATCAAGGAAACATGTTGGCATTGGATTCCAAGTTAATGAAGTTTGACTTCATTAATTTAGAGAAACCACCTTCTAATCTAGTGTTATATGGCCCTAATTACCTACTTACTAACCTAAACACTTAGTCACAAAACTCTAATCTTTGGCCTAATCAAATACTACCCTTAAGCTTACTCCTAATACACATTAAATTGTGATTTTCCTCCCCCCTTGGATGCTCCAAAAATGGCGCCACCTCACCTCCAATATCCATCGCATGTTTGAATTCTTGCACTCAAAGAACCATACCTTGAGCCATGCCTCACCATGCTTTAGGCCATACCTCACCATACTTAAACCATACCTTTGAATGACCACATGTAAGAGATATTTTCCTTTCTCTCCCCATGGCCATGAGAATTTCGACCACCCCTTCCATTTATACACCCTTGATGTTGTTTTTCTATAAATACCATGCTTGGAAGAACTTGGGCACCTTTTGAGCATTTGCTAAGTATAAGTTTCAAGGAGCATTCTTAAGCTTCTCTTATTTTCTCTAAGAGTTTTTTTCTTCTTCATCTTCTTCATCTCCACCAAAGAGCCACCCCTCACAATCTCAAACCACTACACAATCACCCTAGATCACCATTCAAACACATAAGCTTTCATCCTCACACATCAAGCTCACACAAAAAGTTTTCCTTATTTTTTTTCCTCCTCTTTGGCTGAAAATCCAAAGACCACTTAGAAGCAATTTTTCTTCTCTTTTTACTTCAAGAAACAAGCGTTCTTTTTCACCACTTGGTAGGAATTTTGTTCTTTAGAGTTTTATCTTTTAAAGCTTTGGTAAAAATGAGTTTTTATTAGTTTCTTTTGGCTTTTAGAACTTCTTTTCTTCTCTTTGATTTTTGGCCTTGAAGCCTTTGAATCTTGAAAATGTTGGCTTGATGATGAGGGTTCAAGAGGTAGATAATGAGAATCACCCCTTGTGTAATCTCTAAAGCTTGAAACTTGGTTTTTGAACCAAGGAGCATTTTGATTTTCTTTCCTTTTCTTTGGTCCTAGTTTTTGGTGTTTTCAAGCTTGTGTTGTTTGGAAAATGACTCAAGGATGAGAGTACATGATGTTGGCGGTGGTATATCATTAAGAACATGGTCTCTAGAGTTTTAAAAGTTTATCTTTCTCTTCCTAATGGTTTCAGCCCTTTTTCCTTTTCCTTATGGTTATGTTTTCTTTGGAATCCATTTCCTTGAGCTTGATGATGATGTTCAAACCATAAGGTCTCTTTGAGAACTTTGGTACAAAGAACTCTAAAGCTCACTTTGTCTTGTTAAGATATGTGTTAGATTGAGGTTTATATTCCTTTAAAGTCTTCTATGAGCTCTAGTAAAGAATATAAATTGAACTTGCATTCATATTTATTTACATTTCTTGTCTAACATCTTTACTTTTCATGCTATCACCTAAAGGTTAAAGATTAAAACAAAGTTTGCATTTCTATATCACCTAATAATTAATCTTGAAACTTGCCTATTTCGGCCTTAAAGTCAATTGTTGTGGAGCCCAAAGCACTAAAATAAAGAATTGGACTTGCATTCATGTTCACGTTTCCTTGCTTAGCATATTTATTTTTCAAGTCACCACTTAAACGTAAAGATAAGAATGAATTTGCATCTCATATTTACTTTGAGTCCTCACTTTACCTTTCTAATGAAGAATAAAATGAAGTACATATCATGTTTATGCTTTTACTATCACTTAAAGATTCTAGAGCTCAAAGATTTGTCCATTTATCTCAGGATATGGGAGCATTCTTTTGAATACAAAATTCGGCCATGTGATGATGATGAGCTTGGTGCGAGTTTTATCTAGTCACAAGAGCCAACAATCTATATTCTAAGATTTTCCTTAGGCCTTAAGAGTTTTATAAGATTATTACCAACAAGATTTATGAGTTAAACCTCTTCTAAACATACTTTGAATTAGCTACTACCCTATGGTTATTTTTAGTCTCCTTTTATAAAATAAAATGGGTTTCAATGAGTTTTAGAAGTCATAAAACGATTTCAAGAGAAACTAGTAACTTGTATGTATTAAGGACATGATTTTTGAATGATGCTTGAGTGTTAATGTTTCGGTTCTGCCCTCGTGTGCTTTCTTCTATATGATGTTGTTTTGGTATGTTAGAATATGTAAAAATTATATATGTTGAGGTAGGAACTCCTCTATGCATGTTAGGAAAGAAACTAGTCTTATAGAAAAATCGTAAAGTTGAGTTTTAGCATATTTTTTTATCTATTTATGTTTAGCCACTGTCAAAACTATTTTAATGTGATAACATTCAGTTTAGGATTGTTTAATTATGAAAAACTTGGTCACATCTGATATAGGATTGATTTTTAGCACCTATAGAGAAACTAGTAATAGGAAAACTGTAAAAGTGCACTTCTAGAACACTTAGATTATTTGATTTTCTGTTTCTACCCAGCAACCTTATAATGCAGTAAACATGGTTTATAATTAGTTCATAGGGGTAGGAATACCTCATAATTGATTTAGATTTGATTTATAGCGCCTTAGGCGAAGACGGGACATAGAAAGGGTCTAAAACGTAGTTTCTAGAACCCCGTAATTAAATGATATCAAATCTGCCCCCATTCTTATGATGCTATCCAGAGTTGTTTGGGATCATAAAAATAAGTGAGAATTATTAGTCGTGAACCTATAGGTGCATAAAAGGTTAAAAATGAATAATAGGTTGGCTAGATTGCAAGTTTAATACCCGTAAGGGTCAAAGGCATGAAGCTCTGTGAGTTGTGTAACATAATGAAGTTCGTTAGTATTGATGCATGTGTTATGAAGAATATATTTATATGACTTTGATGGTTTAATTTTGAATATGGAATTATGATTGAATGCACATACTCTATATGTTTTGTGGCTTGCTATGATGATGGTGAATTGATAAGCATAAAGTATTGAGTAATATGTCATAATGATATTTAAGAACATGTGTTTATGTTGCATTCATGCATAGCATGCCGAAACGCATTTCTTCTGCTATCGTAAGTAGAAAGCAAAACTGTGGGGGGTATGGACACTGAGGTTGCTGAAGCGGACAATATCCCGAGCGGATGGATGCCAATAGATGCGTTTCGAAGAAGAAATGATCCAAAGAAGGAAATGATGTATTACCCCATATTAAATCTAGTGACGACTAGTTAGGACTGAGCTCATTCCTGGGCGATAGGTGAGATGTAGTTTGGTAATTAGATTATCGCTGGGGCCGGTGAGTCGGTTGGATTTTTGGTGAATATGTTAAGAGGGCGGTCTTTAAGAAAAAGAACTTAAGAGTTTGACTTATGAGAAGGATGTCACATGAAAAGTACTGTGCCTTTTTATACTACGTATATGATTTATGTTTCTTTATGTTAGGCCAAAGTACCATGATTTTCATATTAACGTGCATATGGTATTGTCATGCATTCATCAAATATCTGCGACATTCATGTCATTAAGACTCATACTAAAAGACACTCACTTCGGATAAATAGATTTGAAAAGTCTAAAACCAAACCTTATGCATGTACACCTTTTTCATAATTAAAACCGAGGTGGCTGGGAACGATGACGATGACACTTGTGTTAGAGTCGGGAATCCCTACTGAGAATCTTGAATGAGTTTCTCATCCCTTTCTTTTTTTTCTGTATCGTCTCCAGACGAGGATAACAACGAGGTTTGTGACTTCCTCTAAGGCTCGTGTTTAAGGGTCACACTAGCAAATGGAGCAGAGGGTTGCTGCGGAAGTATGGATAGTTTAGCTTTTGGATTGATACTTATCCAACCTCGTAGGCGGATAAAGAACACTTCATATATATGTGTATGTTTTGATGTGAATGATGGTACAATGATGCCAGTAATTTATGTATCTATGAAGATGTGATGATATTATGTTGTTATGTATAATACTCTATTTCATGATTATGTATGGTGCGATTACTTTTTCTTGTACGTTATGGTTATGACGAACTTTAGGTTAGCGCGCGGCTCACATTTTATTTTCAGGTTTCAAAAAGAAAAATTTATTCGTATTTTCCGCTAAGTATTTTTATAAAGAAAGTTTTCGAAGAATGAGACTAAAAGAATGATAGACTAATGGTTAACCTAAATATATTCTAGGAGTATTGGGTTAAAAATTAGAATGTTACATTTCTCACATGTGGAATTCTGGACAAGATCACCAGCCTTCTCTCAAAAAACACCGAAAAGATTTATTCGTTCTAGGCCAAGATTAAGCCTCCTCTCACAATTACATACTTTAAATTTCTTCTTTTGATTATTATAATTACATATTAAATTTCTTTTTTATTCATTATATCACAAAATATTGATTTTATAATAATAATTGTTTGAAAAAAATAATTGTTGCAATGAAATTCTAATTCTTGAAATATTGATCTTGTTTTATCATATGAAATGTTGAAGTTTAATGACATTGAAAATAAAATTTTTTCTCTTCAATGTTTATGTTTATTATAGTCATTTTAGATTTCTAGAACAAATTTATAATACATTTATCAAATGCCACTTTTATGACTTCTGCTTCTTCTTGAGAGTAAATTTTGTATTATTTTATCAAATGGTTTTACTATGATTTATTAAGAATAGAATTTTGAGAGAGTATAAAAAGCTTAATAGATTTCAAAAAGTCTGATCAATATTAAACCAAAGTTACATCAGCGATCCGTCATGCATTTGCTATCTTGATTGCAAGTTCCAATAAGCTATTTGTATAATTTTGAGAATGAGAATTTGACTTCAAGAGTATATTTGGTTAGAGGATAAAAATTGGATAAATTTTCTATAATTGAGCTTTACGTGTAAAGTTATGCATAAAATTTAATTATGAAAAATTTATCCCATTTTTTCCCTCAATCAAACATAGAGGTAGTCATAAGATTGTCAAGTTCCCATTGTATTAGGGATGGTAAACAGGGCAAGACAGGTTGACCCGTTTTGATTATTTAGGTTAAAATATGCCAACCCACCCTGTAAAAAAATGATTGGTTAGCAGACACTGGTAGAGTAACTCATTTTCAATTAAATTTTTAGCTATTTTGTCAACCTACCGCACCTCGTTGTGAGTTGGCCATAAAATAGGGCGGGGCGGTTGACCTGTTATGGTAATTTTGGATTTGAAATGCCAACCCGCTTCATAAAAAAATGATGAGTTGAGAAATCAATCTGGCAGGTTCAATCTGTTTTGCCACCGCTAATTGTTATATCATTATATTATTATTATTAATAATATTATTATTTAAAACACGTGGCTAAATAATTTTAAATAATAATAATAATAATAATAATAATGTTAAAACATTTAAATTTTAACCTTTTTTTAAAAAATAAATTTGTGTAGGTGTTTTTTCAAATTAAATCTTAAATATATTAAATAAGCTTATATAACTATGAACAGATAAAAGTCATTCGAAATAACAAATGGATCAAAATAAGAAAATAACACACATAATATACATAAAATAATACTTTATTTGAAATAGAAGATAAAAACTGTGACAAATTGAAGCTATTAATTATTATAAATTAAAATTACAATATGAATTCCTTTTTTTTGTGCTGTGAAAAAATAAAACAATATGAATTCAATAATAAAAAGTTTTAATTAATCTGTTAGTTCCTATAATTTCACTAAGTTTTTAATTGAGTTCTTATATTTTAAAAGTTTTCAATTGAGTCCCTATATTGAAAATAAATGTTTAAATTGGATCCCTAATCTCATTATCAATTACAAACATGTTAAAATTAAGAGAATATTCTCAAAATATTCATTTTTCTATAATTTTACATTAAAAAAAAAAAGAAAAACCCAACTCCACCAGCACCATCAACCCCAGTACCATCATTATCGTCCAAAGCCAAGCCAGTATTTTTAAGCTTACGCACACTTTCAAATGAGATTGTCTATTTTGAAAATAACTGATATCAAATCTGCCATTGGCTTTTATGAGATTTGAGTTGACTAACTTCCTCCTAGCAGAACCACTGATGGAGCTTTGCATTTTTGCTCTCAGCTGGGTAAACGAAACTAGAAGACAATTGAGAAGAGTCATTGGTAAAGAGTGAAAGGAATAACAGAGTAGATGGGTGATTGCAAACAACAAGGCTTCCTAACAAGTAGTAGAAGGAGCTCACTCATTAAGGACCGCCTGCGCCACTGTTGGGATGAAGGGGTTCCCCGGTTCTTCCTAACAAAACTGCTCCTTCTATGTCCTTGCATTCTATTTTATTTATATCCAGTTGTCCTTTTAATTTAATGTCTCTTAGCCAACTTACCAAGTCACTTAACTGTTCTTTACCTTTTAAGAGCAATGGGCATGAATTGGTGATTGTCGTACTATAAATTCATGGTGCTAGAGAAATCTTCTCAAATACTATAAACCAAAAAGGCTAAACTAAAAAGGCGCCATGAACGGGTACAATTTTGTATCTTATCACAAACATTCAGAAGAATCAGCAAAGATACAACAAATTGGAAAAGCCACTCGATGGCATGGACGTAATGAAATTAAAGTTCATCGTGCGGTTATTTATGGTCAACTCGGCACAAAGTTTTGGGCAGAAAACAGTACATTTATTCGGAGTTTTTCTTTTTTCTTTTCAATACAAAATTATAGAAGAAGAAAATTTTAGAAATATTTTATTAATTCTAATATTTTTATAATGAATGATCAGATTAAGGTAATTAAATATTTATTTTTAGTATAAAGATTCAATTAAAAATTTTTAAAATATAGAAATTCAATTAAAAGTTTAATTAAATTATAGAAATTGACGGATTAATTAAATCTAATAAAAAGTATGTTAAGTTTAAAAATTAATTTCAAATTAAAATTCAATAATTTTTTCTTTTTCTGATCTAAGGCTTTTGTTTATATCATTCAAATAGAGTACATTTATTATTTAATAATAAATAAAGTGTAAATTGATCCATACACTCATACTAATAACATTCTTTTCCCTTCCATATCTAATTACAATGAATAATAATATTTTAACACCTAAAAAATAGATATCTATTTAAATATCCACTTTATAACTATTGGATGTGGTGGTAGTCCCCACTTATTTTTAGATATTCATTTTTTAGATGTCAAAAAACCATTCCTCAATTACAATCTATCACTAGGGTTTTAGCACTCTTGCTCTTGCTTCAACCAACTTCCTCCCACAACTCCTTCCTCTTCTCATATCTCTCTCTATCCAATGAGTAAAGACAACCTCAACATGGCTGATCTCAGTTCTGGTTACCCCTCACTCTCTTGTCGTCAATTTCCCTTCCTTTTTTTTTGTTTCCTATTTCCCTCTCTTTTAATTTACTTATTATTATTTTTCTGATTCTCATGCGAGTTTCCATTGGGTTTTGAATTTTGATTTCCCTGCACAGCTCTCAATGAAGAAAACCGAGCAGACCTAGTCAATGCTCTCAAGGTCTGCCTCTGAATTTGTTTCCTTCAGAATTCAAACAAAGTTTCCATCTTTTTTTGAAATCTTCTTCGCTTTAATTAATTTTTTATTTTTTTATAAATTTTTTACTGAGGGTTGATGGATTGTTTTTTCTGTGGTTACTGGAACATCAACGTTTTGTGTTTGAATTTTTTTTTTCTTTTGTTTGGGTGGAGTTCTCTTTGCAGAGCAAGATACAGAGTCTGGCTGGGCAGCACTCTGATGTTCTCGAGAGCCTATCCCCAAATGTCAGAAGGCGTGTTGAGGCTCTCAGAGAGATTCAGGTTTGTTTGCTCCTTTACCTCTTTTTCAAAGCTTGAGGTTTTGAGTTTTTTTATGATAGTTTTTGTGGGTTGTTTAGATTTTTCGTTCATGTTGTTTGTCTGCTGCATAATTTGTCCATCCTTGTGTTAAATTGTATCATATGGCACATCTTTGTATTTTGTATTCCCTTGTGATTCTAAATTAGTTGTTATTTTGGGAATATGAGAATGGATGGATTTTAAAACTCTACTGCATTGCAAATTTCTTGTCTCCAAATAATAGGTTTTGATTGGCCGCGATTCTATTTAGTTGAAGGAATGCTGGATGATAATTTTAGTAGAATCGTCACGGAGAAGATAATTTACCACTGATGGCACCGGGGATTTCTAATATAATGAACTTTTATGTACTCAGAAATCTGCATTTGACGCAGGCAAAATGTTTATGCATTAATATGAAATGCTGTTTCCGGGTTGCGTATGTGGTTATCTATTGAAATCTATGGTTTTGATCCCTTACTGTCTATCTATCATTATGTAAGGGTGAAGTAGTTGTATTGCGTTTCAAGTTCAATTGGTTTGGTTGTTTGGACCTGAGATTTCTTCTTGTTGTTGCGTTTACTTTTATATCTATCTACCTAGGAAAGTTGAATGAATGTGTTATTCCATAATGTCATCTTGTGATTTTTCTGACCTTATAGGGCAAACATGATGAATTAGAAGCAAAGTTTTTTGAGGAGAGAGCAGCTCTTGAGGCTAAATACCAAAATCTGTATCAACCATTGTACACAAAGGTATGCTGACAATTCTGTATTTGTAGAGTTGCATATGATGCTATAAACTACCTTCCTATCTGTTGTATGATTTGGTTGCATAATCCGCTTCTCTTAGTTATCAGGCACTTTGATATTTTAGGCAGGCTTTGCTGGTTCCTTTATCCAGCTCAAGTGTGCTTATTTTTTTTCTTCTTATAATTAATTTTCAAACTTAAAATTGTTTGTGTTGTTTCGGAACATTTGATGTTTCGATATCTTCATCTCTGAACTTGTTATGAATTGATGCAGCGCTTTGAAATAGTAAATGGTGTTACTGAAGTGGAAGGGGTAGCAAATGAAATGGCATCCGAAACAGAAGAGAATAAAGGTAGCAACTACAAATACTCACCTTGTACTGTCAAGTGTTTCAATTCCCTGATATATCAAGTTGCTTTTGACTTGTATAGAGAAAGGAGTGCCTGCATTTTGGCTCAATGCAATGAAACATAATGAAGTGTTAGCTGAAGAGGTTAGTCAATTATGTTCATCCGTAAACTTCTCTCTCCCGTCCTAATGCTTCTGTAAGTTTTGCATAAAGCTACTTTTTCAGACATCCTCTTATTGCTTCTTTACAAAGTAGATTTCGGAGCGTGATGAAGATGCTCTCAAGTTTCTCAAAGATATCAAGTGGACTAGGCTAGAAGACCCTAAGGGATTCACGCTTGAGTTCTTCTTTGATACCAATCCTTATTTTTCAAATTCTATCCTGACAAAAACATATCATATGATTGATGAGGATGAACCTATATTGGAGAAAGCAATAGGGTAAGCAGGTCTTCTTACACACTGCTATCACAATATCTGTTTCCCATGGTTTGCAATCTTGTGGAAAAGTGCTAGCTTGTTATTAAATAAGTTTTTCTTTCTTTTGTCTTTTTATAGGACGGAAATTCAGTGGCACCCAGGAAAATGCTTGACGCAGAAGATTCTGAAGAAAAAGCCTAAGAAGGGTTCGAAGAATGCTAAACCCATTACCAAGACTGAAGACTGTGAAAGTTTCTTCAATTTTTTCAATCCACCAGAAGTCCCTGAAGATGAAGAAGACATTGATGAAGATTTGGTATGACAGTTCCATTTGGATAAATTTAAGGCTAGGAAAAAATTTGATATATTTTACTATTTCTATAACATGTAGCCGACCACGTTATGATAGATGAATATGATGCATGATAGAGCTCTATGGCGTCGCCTGATCCATATAGCTGACCCCACTTAGGGAGACAAGACTCAGTAGTAGTAGTTGTTGTTACTATTTCTATAACAACTTCAATTTTTGTTCAACAGGCAGAGGAACTTCAGAATCAGATGGAACAAGATTATGACATTGGGTGAGCTTAGTTGCCTTTCACTTGCGTGAATGGAGTCATGTTTTTCTGGAGTGTAGAACATGTTGCACATATGGTGTTTCAGTGGAACTGTTTACCTTTGTTGCATTTTTGGTATTCTGTAATCTTGAATCTATCCTCAATGGATTTTGATGCTTGTTTAGGTCAACAATAAGAGACAAGATTATCCCACATGCTGTGTCATGGTTTACTGGGGAGGCCATTCAGGGAGAGGAGTTTGGAGACTTGGAGGGTGATGATGAGGATGATATAGATATTGAGGGGGAGGATGAGGAGGGGGAAGATGAAGACGAAGATGATGACGATGAAGATGAAGATGAGGAAGAAACCAAGACTAAGAAGAAGGTCTCGTGCTAATTGATTTGATCTGCTGAAAGTGAAACCCCACTCGGGTTTATTTATTTATTTATTTATTTTTTATTTGAGGTTTGAACTTGAATTAACGCATTTGCTTTTGCCTGCCCTATGGTGTCAATTCCCCTTGGAATGTTGCTGCAGTCATCGTCACATAAGGTAAGATGTTTTGGCTTTGTGATCTAAAATAATGAGACAAATGTTCTTACGCTAGATGTGCTTTCTGTTTGAATTTGTTGGCTATATGCTGTTGTGGTTAACTCGGGCTTAATTTTTCATAATTGTTCAGATGGGTGGACGAGCACAGCTTGGCGGTGGTGGTCAGCAGGGTGAGCGACCTCCAGAGTGCAAGCAGCAGTAGTTGTTTATTCCTTCAGTGTTATTTATGCAGCTGATAGTTGTTTTGGGGTCCCAAGATGCCTGAAGAAAAAGTGGGTTTCATGTGGTTTCTCATGGTCCTTAATTCATTTTCTTCCCTAGATCATATAGTCAATTTGTTCAGAGTCCCTTTCTGCTTTTTGCCATCAGTTAGGAGAGAATATGGTTTATATATATAGAGTAGGGATGCTATGATTTGTTATTGCTTAAATTTGTCTGTTTGTCACTGATACTTAAAATATATAGGCTGTGCTTCATTACTCAGTTTTCCTAGTTAATTCCTAGACTAGTATTACAGTTGAAAGTAAATGACTTGGCTTGTCGATTTCCTCAAGAATATATAGTCCTGCATTTTCAATGTGCAATCTAAATTTTGAAAATAAATGAAGCTCTCGAAGCATAGAAGAACCTTTTCAAGAGATAAGGTAAGTCATGTCGAAGGGTTCTGGCCTCAACGTATTCGAGCGGAAAAATGAAGCCATAGCCGATAGGTTTCAATTTTGAGCAATATTCAAATAGTTTTTTCGGGGCGTAAAAGTGCTTGAAAAACTTTGTATCTAAATTGAAATATAGAAACATTCATTTGGTCGTTAAACTTGTCTTTTTTCGTTTTGGACTTTAAACTAATTTTCTGTTTTGATTTGGTTTTCTATCCCTTTTTTTTTTCGTTGGGTTTTCTAATTCTTAACTATAAAATGAATGTCCTATAATTTAAGCAGTTTATTCAATTTTTTTCAGTCGGTTCAATTTCCTTAGTATGCATAATCTTTAACTTAACGGAACGATATATCATACAGCATGTCACACGGTATATCATACGTGGGACTATTTCTTTTGGTATTGTAATAGAACAATATATTTAACAAAACGCTGTAGGGCAGAGGGAATGATTTGCCTAACCAATGTTGTTGCATCACATTGAAAACAAAGAATAAAGGGAATGATTTGTTCACGACAAAGAAATTGATAATATACAAGCTAGTTTCCCTCCAAATATTATGTTTCCACCTAAGTTTAAACTAAATGATGCATGTAATAAAATAGTAATTTATTTGAATTTGAAAGTCTGTGAAACTAGTAGTTTTATTTTATTCCATCTTATATTGTTTTAATTTCTTTTGGATTTTTTAAACTACCTTTAATGAGACATACTCGCGCACACATTTGCAAAAATATAAAACCCCACGCTTACGTAGGGGTGCCAAATGAGTGGGGTTTGCCCGTTTTATCCATGAATCAGAAAATAACAGCTCGACCTATTTAAATTCAAACCGTGGGCTTAAATTCATTGCTAACATGCTCTATAATTAACTTTACTATTTCTTTTTCAATTTTAAGTTTTAAACTTTTAATGTCATCTATTTGATCTGTTATAATTTAACACGCTGAAACATTTTACAAAATGATTGATATCAATGAATATAAATATAATAGCACGTGTAATTTGAGCTACATTTGTATATATAAAAAAATTGTGTTGTCCTCTTAGAGAAATAGTTCAAGCATTTTAGCCTTTAGATTTTCTGTTAAAAAAAGAAAAAAAATCAAAGGAAAAGATGAACTAAACAATTAAGTTGATTTCTTGAAGTTAACATGATAGAAGTTCTCATATATCTAATATACATATTTGGAGAAAATTTATTTATTTTTATATATTTATGTTTATTTTTTGCAATAAACTTTATTGAGTATAAATTAAACTTTGAATCTAAAAATTAGTAAATATTTATGATATAACTAAAATTAAATTAAAGTATTAAATATTTAAATAAAATATTCATTTTAGTTTTATATTATAAAAATTAATAATATTTATTTTATTTACAATTTCATTTTTATTAAAATCGTTTATGAAAACAAGAGGATAATATTACATTAAACAATATAAATATAGCATATAGTATAAATACTTATAATGTTATACTAATTAAATACTATACCATATTAAACGTTCAACAAGTTTTTCCCTAAATAAAAAGTTAACAAGTTTAAAAATGAGTTGAATGAACTCCTAAGTTAATATTAGCTTGGCTTATATTAGCTCGTTGATATCACTTAAATTTATAAACAAGCTCTATGGTTCTATTTGTAATATCCCCTACTGCTTTATAGATTGACGATTGTCCTCACAAACCAACACAAGTCTTTTCGGCATGTTTTGTCCTCACTCACACACTTTCTAGGAAAACTTCGTAGGAGATCATCCATCCCAAAATTGTTTCAAGTCAAACACGCTTAACCGTGAAGTTCTTTAGTAATGGGCTACCAAAAAGAAGATGCATCTTGTTGGCATAGGTAGTACTAATTAATTCATATAAGTCATCCTTAACTGTATAGTCCCATACCTACACAATCTCACGATCCCTCTCATTTAGGTGTATAATCGGTTCATTTATGTACCCCTCCGCTTAGAAGCCTTGCCAAGAGTTGCTCTTTGTCTGTGTCTTGCTACATCGACAATTACTCCTGCCTTCGTCACTAGGCATTATATGCCCACCAACTTCCACTTGGTTCGTCCTCGAACCACACTATACTGGGAGAGGAGTAGGCTCTGATATCATTTGTAACATCCCCTACTGCTTTATAGATTGACGACTGTCCCCACAAACCAACACGGGTCTTTTCAGCATGTTTTGTCTTCACTCACATGCTTTTTGGGAAAACTTCTCAGGAGATCACCCATCCTAAAATTGTTTCAAGTCAAACACGCTTAATTATGGAGTTCTTTAGTAATGGGCTAATGAAAAGAAGATGCATCTTGTTGGCATAGGTAGTACAAATCAATTCATATAAGCCATCCTTAACTGTATAGTCCCATACCTATACAGTCTTAGGATCCCTCTCATTCAAGTGTGTAATCGGTTTATTCATGTACCCCTCCGCTTAGAAGCCTTGTCAGGAGCCGCTCCTTGTCCGTGCCTTGCTGCACCGACAATCACTCTTGCCCTCGTCACTGGGCGTTGCACTATTTCTTCAGTTAGTTGTATTTTTTTTAAGTTTATCAATTTTTTTTCTATTATTGTTACGGACAAGTGTTAGGGTGGACTAGGTAACCAGTGGTATCCTAATAGCTAAGGCACAATTCGACAGGCCCAAACCTTCCACGATTCGAGTTCAAGAACACGCTCCATCCGGATTCTAGCAAGCCTCAGCATGGCGATGGTTACTGAGGCCACGATCCCTTCTCTTCACTTCGCCTATGAGTAGGAGAACATGGGACAATAGAGTGAGGGTGCACGATTCCACAACAACCACCTTCAAGGCCATCTCTATAAATTCTTACAAGACCTCGGGTATATTTTTTTATATTTACTTGCACACTCATACCTATTTTAAGCCTTCGCTTATTTTCTGGTGGAGTCCTTCTATGTACACACCCCCATATTACTCCGGAGAAAAGTAAAGTCTCAATTACCTTGCATTCTTGGACTTGATCATCCTTCGGGTAGCGGGGTGCATTCCAATCCCTTCATATTCCATCTCATTACATTGGCACCATCTATAGGGACGTAGTGTTGGCCATCTTTTTTATTCCCTATTTGTCTACGTTAAATAACCATGTCAACTTCGAGGAGGATCCCTTTGAAAGTTAACAGAGGAGACTGCCACATTCTAGAGAACAATCTCGATAAGGTTGAAGTGCATATATACAACCTCAAAGTCCATTTCTCGGGTTAGTACTTAAATTAACTAGGAGGAAGTTCCCAACATCGATCACAACCATGTGAACCATGATGGGACAAATAACGTAGGAGCTGGAGACACAAATTCTCCCGTCGTCATAAAAATACTCAAGGACATTGGGGAACATGCTGTGACTATCCAAGATTTGCAACGGGACATTGATGCCATGAAGGGTGACCAGTGTAAGGAGAGAAGGAACGCCTCACTGAGGGTAAGCAAATGCGGGAAGAAAGTCTTGCTCAGGAACTCCGATGGAAGAAAGAAGAAATGGCTCACCGCTATTATGAACGTCATAGGCTGGAATCTTGGGAACGAGGTTATGTCGATGCCCCACGTAGGCCATCCCAGAGTCTAATCTGTTGGGTTCGAGGCACCATAAGGGAAGGACAAGTCGCCGAGAACTCGATCTTGGCTCGTAGTGTTCTAACCCACGACCCTAGCATCGAGAGCCCGAGGTGAAAGACGAAGCTTGCAAGAGCCACCACAGAACTAACCACGATTCTCATCGGTCATAGGAATCTAGGACCAAGTCCAATGAAACCTAGTTGGAGGTGTCAACAAACTCCACTTCCTACGGTCACTACCAAGAAACCAACACTTCGTGCCATGTGGTTGATAGGAGGAAAGGGAAGTAGGTAGTCTAGGACGATGATGACAACTTTTCGTTCTCCAACTACATTATGAATCTGTGACTCCCTTAGGATTTCAAGCTTCCTTCAGCAATTGAAGGATATGATGGGACAACAAACCCCCAAACACCTAGATATGTTCAAGTCACAAATGTATTTGCTATCAAGTGCCATGCTTTCCCCATCATTCTTCGAAAAGCGGCGTAGTTCAATAGCATGCCCCTGAAGTACATTGATCGGTTCTTTGATTTGGCTTCAAAATTCTTGGCCTATTTCAGTACTAGAAAGTTTAAGCCTAAGTCTATGTCGAGCTTGCTAAGCCTCTTTTAGCAACCTAATGAGCCCTTTCGAGACTATCTGGAGTGATTCAATAAGGAAATGTTGCTATGTGAATAGCTCAGTACTTAAACCACTTTGGTTACTCTAATCAATGGCCTTCGAAATGGTTTATTTGCAGAGTCACCGGCAAAGGCACTAGAACAAATTTAGGTAGGAGTTGAAAAGTACATTCACTTGGAAGAAACAATGCAGGTTAAATTTGATGTGCAAAAATGCCTTAGCATCCAGTAACACTGTGGAAGATGGATGAATGAAGAAAAGAGCAGTAAGCATGAGGAAAAAACTTCTCGCGGTCCGAGGTACCCTATGTATACTCCATTGACGATGTCCCTCAATGATCTTCACCAAGAAATCTGGAAATGCTACCTAAACCTTGGCCCTTGAGGTCTAAGATGAACATTGATAAATCTAAGTGGTCTAAGATGAACATTGATAAATCTAAGTTCTATGTTTACCACAATGCCCGCAGACATTGGACCAAGGATTGCTATGATCTAAAGGACATGGTACAGACCTAATTCAAGAAGGGAAACTTGGAAAATATGTAGCTTATTAGAAAAACCCTAAAAAGGGAAGATCCTCACCTACCCGAGAAGATGGCGTTAAGATAAATCCCTATAGTTGGAGGTCGGAGAATCATGCGCGACAAGATGAGGATTCAAGAGAAAAGGATGAACCCGATCACATGATCAATGTGATAGTGGGAGGTTTTGTAGCGGGAGGAGCCATAAAATGGGCGAGGAAAAAACACTCGAGAGATTATGAGCGTGGCCCTAAAAGCCCAACCAAAAGACTTCCCAGCCATAACATTTACTAGTGTAGATAAGGAAGTCCTTAACAATGGTGACCCTATGGTGGTCTCGGTAAGGATATTCAATGCCAAAATAAATTGATGAAGGAAGCGCAATAGATCTCCTCTTCTAGGATGCATTTGACAAGTTAGGCATCTCGACTTCTAAACTTGAGCATATCCCCAAGAGCTGGTTGGTTTTGTAGGGGATAAGGTCCACCCTGACAAGTATGTATCTTTATATCTGACTTTGGGAAGTAAGTCCCCAAGTAGAACGTTGAAGGTGGATTTCCTAATAGTCAATACGCGCTTTGCACACAACACTATCATCAGAAGGCCCACTCTGAATAAGATGGGGCGCAGTTGTCTCCATAGGGTGTCTGGTGATTAAATTCATCTCGGACCACAAAAAGGTCGTGACCTTGAGGGCTGATCAATTAACAACTTAGACATTGCTACAACGCTAGTCTGGAAGGCCCTAAGGAAGCTACCTTAGGGTTCATGTAGTTGAGCTGGATATAAGGTCAGATACCATTAGACACCGACCACTAGATACCAGTATATATATATGATAATACATAATTAAATATTTGTGTAAAACATTTTCACACCAAGGATGTGTTTAGTTGACAAGTAAAAATAAATGGTAAGTTTTGATGAATAAGTTTCTGTGTAAAATTAGACATGTAACTCATACATGAAAACTTATTTTCATTTTTATCTCATAACCAAACACATCCTAAAAGTAAGTGAAAATTAAGGATGCATTTGTATGAAATTTTGGAGTCTCAAAATCACCTTTTTTCACCCAAAAAAAAAAACACTTCTCATACATTTAGATAAATTTTTTTAAAAATAATCTGAATTTCAAACGAATTAGTTTTCAACCTTTTTATAGAACCTAAAAATAATAACTTTTGAAAAAAAATCAATATTCAAATTTTCCAATTTTATATAAAATTGAAATTTCATAATTAATTTCTTTAAAGTATGAAATAATCGGCTTGCGAGTCCAAAAGAAAATCATATCATAAAAAAAGGGCCAAAAGGATATCAGATCATAAAAAAAAGCGGGTGTAACATAATAAAATAGTCATTTTACCACACCAAACACCAATAGCAATCCTCATCTAGGTAGGCCCAATACTAATATTCATTTTTTAACCCTTTCGGGTTTAGGCCTTTTGGAGCTAAGAAGCAGAGGGTAGTCGTTGCCTTGCCGGTGGTGCGAACAGGAAATCGAAAATGGAGGGAAATCAAAAACCCTAAAAACACGGCAAGAAGTGTTTCATGCATCTGCAGCACCCACATTCCAGTTCCCTTGTTCCATTTCATTCACTTCCATGGCGAGGCTGCTTCGTAACACTTCCCTTTTCAGACGCTCTTTGTTCCATCCCGACCTTCCTACGGTGAATGCATTTCTCGCTTTTGAGGAACCACTTAGTTTTGTATGTCTCGGGTTTGGTTGGTTTACCTTGAGACACGTTACGGTGTCGTTTAATGATCAGTGGCTCATTGGCCGTTTTTGCTTGCTCGGTCTTAGTTGCAGGGCTTCAAACCAAGGGTGTTGGGCATGTCCCATGCTTTGAGCTTTTCCACGAGAGGTTCCTTTTCTCAACATTTATTTTTTCTTCCTTGCTTGCTTTCTCACTTGCCTTCTATATACCAGAACCTGATTTCTTAAAAAGGATTATGATAATTTGGAGATATTATTGATTATTTACTTTATATTTGCAGTGAAAGCTCAATTTGATCTAGTACTTATTCCCGTCATTCTATTAGTTCATTTTGAACTCATCTTTTATTTTTCTTTTTTGGATATTTGTTTCATTATTATTATTATTATTATTTTGTTTTGTAATTTTATAAAGCTTTCCTGATGCCATGACTTTCTATCAGAGAAAGATGTTCTGCTAGCGTTTTGTTGGTAGTTATGGTGTGCTATCCAAGCTTGTCAACCAGGAATGGCCACTTTCACAGGAGAGCAGGGCATAGTGTGAGAGAATGAACAATGTGCTTAAGAGAGTGAGCAGCATGAGAGAGTGAATAGCCTGTGTGGGACTGAAAATTTTTAGGATGTTTTTTTTGCAGGAATAATTTTTGTTTAGTTGTTATTAGGAGTCGCAACGTGACATTTGGAGGTTGTCTATTTAGTTATAGATAATAGAATTAGATGCGCATTTTGTTGGAGTGGAATTGTGGAAGCTGACATGTCTGTTCATTTTGTTCTCTTGACTCTAAGAACCTATGAATATGTTCTCATGGTAGCATTGTGTGAACCAATGAGAAACAAGATAAACAGAACTTTAACAGAACTTTCTTTCTGCAGGAGTATTGTGTATTTGACTAATAGTAAGCACAAATACTGGCTTAAGTTAGGAGTTTCTGCTCTTGTCTCTGCAAAATTTGTCTCTTTCTCGCATTTGGGAGTTTTTAGAGTGCACTGCTTCCGAGTTGATGATATTTTTCGCTTTTATGTACCTGAAGGTAGAAGGCGCTCTAAATCAGATGGAAGCGAGTCATGTGAAGAGAACATGTCGAAGAAAGATTTGGCCCTGCAACATGCCATGGATCAGATCACTTCTGCATTTGGAAAGGGTTCTATCATGTGGCTTGGTCGTTCCGTCTCACCAAAAAATGTGCTTGTGGTGTCCACTGGTTCTTTTGCTCTTGATATAGCTCTGGGGGTTGGTGGTCTTCCAAAGGTATAATTAGATCCTTTTGGCTAGTATATGGCCATTACACTCTTAGAATTTCATCTGAACATTTGAAAAAAAAAAATCAGTGTCTAATTTCATTTACCATTATCACAGGTCAGTCTTCATGACCGATCGATTGGGTTTGACAATTTGCTCTGCAAAAATAAAATGTTTCTGGTTAACATACTTTACTTGCATTGTGAAGCAGTTATGTGCTGATTATCATTTGTAATTGTGATGTCTGTAGGGACGCGTTGTGGAAATATTTGGACCAGAGGCTTCTGGGAAAACAACTCTTGCTTTACATGTGATTGCAGAGGCACAGAAGCTAGGAGGTTATCTTGATATGCTACTTTTGTTGTAATGATTGTAATTTCTGCTGCCTTTTGATTTTATTAGCTTTAGCACTAGAACTGTTGTCTTTTGTATATGTGACTGAAATATTACTAGTCATGTAGTAGTCATTGTTATTGAAGTCACAGTTGCTCTAACTAATATTTTTCGCCTTCTCTTTGCCTGTGGTTGAGGTAATACTTTTTGTGTATGCTTTCTTGTTTTTAATTTTTATGAATCTTCAATGAATTATAAATCAGTTCTAGAACACCATTTTGACTGATGTTATTTGGAGCTGGAAAATTAATGTTTTGAGTTCTGGAGAAGGTTCCACAATTTATCAATCTCTGTTTCAATACTATGTCAAAAATACGTAGTGCTTGTGCTTCCAGGTTCCTAGTTGTATGAACAGTGTTGTGTTCTACCCTCGCCACTTATTTGTGTTTGTGTGCATAATCTGAACTTTTTGTGACAAGTATCATTCGGGACGAGGCCTGTATACTTTTAGGATTATGATTAACTTGTTAAGATTTAGGAGTATATCTTAGGAATTTTGTGGTCAGTTTATGCAGATGTTAATTTGTTCATATCATGCAGGCTATTGTGCCTTTGTTGATGCTGAGCATGCACTTGATAAGGCACTTGCAGAGTCGATTGGTGTAAATACTGAGAACTTGCTTCTTTCACAACCTGATTGTGGTGAACAAGCACTTAGCCTTGTGGATACCTTAATCCGGAGTGGGTCAGTTGATGTAATTGTTGTTGATAGTGTAAGTACTTGAAGCTTGAAATTGTGCTGTGATGGAATCGACACATTTTTTTACAATAGACATGGGACCAAATTTTAGAAGTTCTCGAAATGAAAGTCCCTTTTACTTTTCATTTTCATTGGATATTGTTTAGATTATGTCATTGGCATGTTGTTTCACTTGATTGATTTTCTTAATTGATCAAATGTCTACTTTTTACCATGTTTCCATTTGCAGGTGGCTGCTCTCGTTCCTAAAGGTGAACTTGATGGTGAGATGGGTGATGCTCACATGGCTATGCAGGCTAGGTTGATGAGCCAGGCACTTCGGAAGTTGTGCCACTCCTTGTCACTTTCACAGTGTATATTGATTTTTATAAACCAGGTATCAGCTATACAGTTGTTGATCACACTGCTGTCAATTTTCCTACGGCCAAATTGTGAATATTATTTTATTTTATCTTGAGCAATTTAGCTTTTCTTTGGGTTAACCTGACATCTTTTAATTTCATCTTGGTCTATGAATGTTTTCTTGACTCTGAGCCAATGCTCTTCACTTTCCATTTAATGGATGAACTTGGGCTTCGTTAGTGTCGCATAGCCCCATGCCATTTGGTTCATTATGATGAATTCTACTGTTGTAATTAATGTTTTATAAATTTTATCAGGTTGTTGTGTTGATATTTAAAAAATTTTCCCCTCTCTAGCTCTGCTGTGCTATATTAATGTCATTGCCTAGCTATGTGTGGAATGTGTGTTGATGTTCTTATGCTTTTCTGATTACCAGAATTAATCAATTGTTTACTAATCCATTAACACTGATGTACTGGTTTGCCGGTTGTCATTATCATTTAAATTATGTAAACTTGCTGAGAGTTGAGGTTCCTCTGCTAGGCCTAAATGTTTGTTCTTGGTGGAAGCAGTAGTTTGATCGTAGGAAATGTTAGTCACATAGCTGTTGTTATCCTTCACTGTTGCTTATATGTTGCATCAGGATATATGTCTCTTCCTTTTAAAGCAGTAAGTAATTTGTTCAAATTACCCGAGGGAAATGTTTATATTTTAAGTGGGGAACTCTTGTGTGTTTCTTTCTCCAGGTGAGGTCAAAGCTTTCTACTTTTGGGTTTGGTGGGCCTACTGAAGTTACTTGTGGTGGTAATGCATTGAAATTCTATGCTTCTGTTAGGCTAAATATAAAAAGGGTAGGGCTTGTCAAGAAGGGTGAAGAGGTACAAATCGTCTAATTCTTCTCTCGCTTTCTGCTTTAGTATTGCCATGCCTGTTCAAATATCATGGTTTCAAATAAGCATGAAGAGTAACTATGTGTACTGGGCAGTCCGGTGAATAAGGCTCCCATTTGGTGAGGTCTAGAGAGGGTAAATGTACGTAGCCTTGCCCCCACTTTGCTGTTTTGAGGATTTGAACTTTGTGACTTCCAAGTCATAGGAAAGCCTCCTTACCGTTGCGCCGAAACTCAACCTATGTACTGAAATCCATGATTGTGTGAATGTCTAGCTTTTGAACTTGGTGATACCATCTTATTGGAACTAATAATTTCTGCCTTGAGAACTTGAACCACTGACTTTATAACCTGCAGTCTTCATAATTTTACAATAATTATGACCCATTGCATTTTAAAATAGGAGGAATTATTTGAAGTTTATAGCTTGCTTATTGTTGAAATTCTTTAATTATTTGCAGTCAATTTATTCTACATCCAGTTGTTGCTCTGTTTAAAATTAAAAAAAAAGGCAGTCTGGAAGTTAAGTTTGGTATGTCATATGGACAATAAGCCCCATTGAAGAAAAAGAATAATTTACATGGATAATGGGCAGTAAGAGAAAAAGAGTCATCACAATTATTCATGAGGTCATTCTTGAAAATATTTGGGGAAGGCCTTGTTGGCAAAATTGGTTGGGTTGACTGACATTGCTTTGATTGTGCAAGAGCCCTTGCCCTGTCAACTGTAAGATAATAAATGTAGTAAAACATTTCTAAGTACTTTAACCATCCAAGCAGCCCTTGCCTTTTAATTAATGGGTTTTGTTAAGATTCAACCAGAACAATTTACTTATTTGTCTACTGGATTCAAGACTGATCTAATGCTGGCCCTCTTAGAAACTAGTGCTATTCATAAGCTGTCCTGGATAGGGCTCTTTTTCCTTAGTGCTTGATCTTTTGCATGTGATCTCTATTTCTGCAATTCCTTGCAGCTGCATTATGGTCTAATTTTTAGCTGGAATAGTTATGTATTTTACTATGCAGACTTCAGGAAGCCAGGTTCAGGTTAAGGTTGTGAAGAACAAGCTTGCACCTCCATTTAAAACAGCACAGTTTGAGCTTGAGTTTGGTAAGGGTATATGCAGAGACACAGAGATTATAGATTTGAGCCTAAAACACAAGCTCATCTCAAAGAGTGGTCCATATTATGGATATAACGGCCAGAATTTCCTCGGTAAGGATGCTCTGAAGAGGTTCCTGGCTGACAGTGATATTACTCAAGAATTAACAACAAAGCTCAGGGAGAAGCTTCTTAATGCTGAGACAGAAGTGGTCACAGAGGCACAGGATGTAGTTGGAGAAGTTGCAGAAGTAGTTGTATCCCCAGATTCTACTGATGAAGAAGCAGCTGTTGCTGTAGAAGCATGATTTTTGTAAGAGACCTTCAATTATGAGGCCCTCTATTTTTCCCAGCTTCAATCTGGACCCTTGTGATTTGTGTAGGCTGTAGATTGATGAAATGGCCACTAAAAGGCTCACTCAAATGAAGAGGCCCCGTAAAAGCAATGGAAGCTTCATATGCTTCTTGTTTGGAATCACATCGTTCCTTGCTGCCACATGGCACATTGGCTTTGTAAATTGAATTTTTGGGTCATTTTATATAGGCCATAAGTCATGTAGCATGTGTAATGTAAGTTATGTCATTGGAGGAAATGACTAACTGGTTAGGAATCAAGGCTAGTATGAGTTAAAGTCATTGCCAATATACTAGAATGTCATTCTACAATTTCTAATTTTCTATGATGGTATTGGTGCATATGTATCTCATATGGTATTTTTGGTGCTTTTACTTCTCTCCATCTTTCTCTCGTTGTTTCTCTGGCCAGTGATATGGACAAGATTAGATTATTTGTGAAATTGTGATCAATGGGTAAAAGCTCCAGTCCAATAGCTTGACATTTGCATTAGCAACCTTGGTAGCTGGTATTACTAATTAGGGTTAGATGCATCCCCTTATACTTTAGGTTATGTGTAATTTAGATCCGGATTTTTTAAATTATGCATTGCAACACTCTGGACTTTACAAACAAGTAAAAAACCCTTTTCGTTAACTTGTTATCCATTTTCACTATTAAGTATCATGTGCATGTCATGTGATACATTTTCTAGATAAAAATACCCTTTATTTCAAGAAAAATTTTCCAACCATGAACCCTCCTCTGTCCCACCCTTTTTGTTTCAAAATCTTCAATCCCTATTATCTTCAACAGTCACAATCATCATCACAACACAACCTCCATTGCCACCACTACCACTACTGTCACCATCATCATAGTTTCCTAATTGGATGATAAAAAAAATGCAGTCTAAAATTGCATTTGAGTGAAAAATATTTAGATGTCTCATGAAGGAACAAGCCTTCATCAATGAATGAAAAAACATAGGACATATGGAAAGGAAAATTGATCTTGCATCTAGTCTTGTGCATACTCTTCATCAAACTTTAATTTTGTCATTTTTGTTTTCATTTTTCTATTTTGTGGAAGCAAAAGAAAATGCAAACTGCAACGTAAAGAATCATACAATTGCAAATCGAAGTAGAATTGTAGAAGAATCTCAAATCTACGTTGATTATAATTGGAGAAAAAATAGTAATCGATAAGAAATAGCCACCGTCTGGCCTCCTTCCCTTGTAGCAACCTCTGCGAAACAACCACAACTCAACCACGAACAACACCTTGCACAAAGCCACATTCAGTCGTGCCTCCACCTCCACTCGTTGGAATTGCCACCGCATTGGAGCACCATTGCAAACCGCCGCGATCTTGAGCCAACACCTCATCTTGTAGTGAGCCGTCGTCACCCACTCCACCATCCCTAGTCAACTTGCTATGCCACCCCATCTTAGACCCTTACCCTATGTTTTGGTGGTGGTGGTGGCAGCAATGGAACACACCTACTGCCACATCCTTTGGCGTTGGCCGCTGCTCTGCCCCAAATAGGAAGACTCAGTTGAGAAGGGAACCTTTGAAAGGGAATTTGTCTTCTATAGAGATGAAGGTGTATACCTGGAAGTTTATGTTTGTGCATTGAAAAGGGAATAAATTAGGGTTAGGAAATTTCATAAATGGTAGGTGCATTTTTGTCTAAAAAATAAATCATGTGATTTGCCCACAGGACTTAAATGTGGAATTGGATGTTTCACTAACAGAAGGTCTCTTTTGCATAATTTGAAAATCATAGGGGTTGGTGTTACACGTTTTAAAATGTTAGAATCTAAATTGTACAAATCCTAAAATATAGGGGATAAAATGCATTTAACCTACTAATTATTTAAATCTTTGACAAAATAGCTAGGAATTTTCTATAGTTCGATGAAAAGTTGTTTGTTTGTTTTCACAGTTAAAAGTTTGTGCACAATCAATTTTGATTATTTAATTTTTTTCCTAAAAGAAAATAACTTTTTCTAAGTAATTTTTAACGAACTTTTGCATATATACTTTATTATACTAACAAATCAGTATGTCAAGTGTAAAGTATTGATTGAAAATTTGTGTGAAGTGTAAATTATTAAGCTATAGTGAGACTGGTCAGGCGTCTGCACTATTTCTGCTTTTATTGATGCAATGACATTGTAAACTTCGTCGCGTTAAGCACTATGATGCTTAGTGTATGGATATGATGCAGTTCATTGTCACTGAGCAGTTCATCATAAGATCTGCTGTGTTGAAAAATATGTCTAGTTGATCCAACAAATCACTGTTTTACTCGGAAATGTCAACAGAGACTGCATCATATAAGCTAACAAATCAATGGTGCTTTTTGAAAAGTCAATAAGTGTGCATAATTCTTGTTTATGAGCTATTTTTCTTTTTTTGTCTTTTTCAATTCATTAATAGATATCTTGTATAGATCTCAATATACATATTTTTAAGGCAATGGCTTGAATACTTTTTTAAAGATAGTATACTACAATATTTTTTAAAAGATACAATTCAGAATTGAAAAGTTATAGTTCAGGATAAAAAACCTACGGTGGTAAAAATACTTATGATAACGGAGATTGAAAAGCGTGTGATCTTTTCTAATCAAATTGAAGTTCTAATGCAGAAGCCAACAATTATTACACCAATAAGAATCCTAGGCCAAAAAAAAAAAAAAAAACTTCTGATTGTGCTTTTGTATGTTAGGAGGAGACAGAAAAAGTTTAGGGTTTAGTGTTCATCAATCTCTTAAGTCTCAGTATACTTGTACATTTTATCACCAAAAGGACTCAACTGTCATATACTCTCACTAGGAGAAGAAAACTGACACCTCACTAAATTAAGAATCCTATGTCTAATGTTTTGACTTGATTAGTTTGTATCTATTATTGGTCTACATTACATCATTAGAGTCTAGTATATCACTAAAATTTGAATCCGCTTATTATAAAAGTAATACCCTCTTTTAATATTAGCTTTTTCATTAATAAAATTTGAATCTATAAAACATGATTTAATTAAGAGAAATAAGTGTTAAACAACTTAAACTAGCCTCAGTGTGACTTGATTTGTATCTATAAGGATATTACTTCCTAATTATAATCACATATTAGGCGTATTTTTTCAGGTATAAAAGTAGGCATTATTCCAGATAATAAAAAAAGGCATTATTATTACGGCTTAAACGTTGCTGGTCAGATCTTAGTTATGGGGCTTGACTCATTTTTCTTTGTTTTTTTTTTCCAATAGATGTAAGATGCTTTCTCACACTTGCATCAGGAATGAGCAATACTCATGCAACACACAACCTATTCAGAACAGTTTCCTTTTTTTTTTGGTCGAAAAAAAAATCACCAAGCAGTACCAGAACAAACATCACAACCCAACAAAGCTATGACTAAAATGACACATCCTAATTCGTATTACCATTGGGTACAACACAAGTACAATATGGACATACAATATAAATTAAATTAAAAATATATAAAATATAATTATGTATATTTAAAACTATCGATGAATTATCCAATACGACGTGCATACGATACGGGATTTGAAGGATTGGTTTATCATAGATTATTTGAACTCATTATGTTATCCACCTAGAGCATAATGTTGATTCAAAACCTTCTTAATGTTAGCTTCCAATGCATCACTTCAAACACCCCCATTCTGTGGAAGCATCTTTTATGGTGATAGATGAGTTTGTCACCATATGCGGGCCAAAAACATAGCGACCCTTTTGTCCTTATTTTATTTTCCACTTCCATCCTATGTCTTGTCACACTCCGCCTCTTCTCTTCCAACCTTTCTCTGTTCTTCGATCTTCCCAACCAGTTGACGGTGACGGCTCATCGGGCAGCAGTAGCGACGAAGCAGCCGAAGGAGAAGGAGAAGGACAATGAGAAAGCGACGGTGAGCAGGACATCGCTGGTCCTGTGGCACGCGCACCAAAATGATTCCGCTGCAATGTTCGAAAGTTCATAGAAGAAGATTCTTTGGTCGTGAAGGCGAGGGCCTACAATAACCGCACAGTGTTTCCGCGTGGCTTCCCTCCATGGTTGGATCACGTAATCAAACAGTGCAAAACGAACACAATTAGCACACTAAAATGACGTCGTCCCCTCAGTTCCTCATCACCCAAAAGACAAAAAGCACCGGTGAGCAAAGAAGGCCCCGCAGGAGAGGAAGACGCGAGCGAGGCGAGGGGTGCGGAGCTCTCGGTGCGTGGTCGAGCCTTTGGCTGCCGAAGCGATTGATGAGGGGTTGGGAATGGGGTAGGTTGGGGTCGATTGTGACCGGCGGCGACACAGGTGGGTGGTGGTGAAGGTAGTGGAGGATAGTGAGGGATATATGACAGAAAAAATCGAAGATGATGGGAAAGGGTAAAAAAGGTATATCACTCTACAATTATTTTTAATGAATACTAAAACATAAATGTAAATTTAATGTTGATTAATTTCAACCACTAGATGTCAAGATCCAGGGCTACAATTTTATCGCCATACAATGACAAACTCATTAGTAACCACTAGCGGATTGATTGGCACTGAAGTGACAGTCAAGCCATATTTTTTTATCTTTTAAATATTAATAAAATTAATTTTTTTATAATAATAAATTGTTAAATTTCATTAAACATTTTTTTTGTTTGTGATGACTTAAAGTGAAGTAGTTATTTTTTTTCCCCAAAAAAAGAAGTGAGTAGGAAAGAAGAAAATATGAAGAAGTAGAGGATAAATGAGATAGTGATTGGTAGATTTTAAAATAAATTTTAACAAAGTGATGAGATACCAAGAGATAGGTACTCACCCCAATTTCATTTATTAATAGTGTAGATATAAGAATCGAACTCGCCCCATTCTCTAGCTTCCACTAGCTTTTGCTACACACAACTAAGTTTTGAAGGCATACCATCCCTTGCAACTAGTATCCCAAGCGCATGCAATTTTATTTTACTTTTGAAAGTGCTTATTTAGATCTCATGAGAAAGATAAATACAAAGCTGATTGGATGGAAAGAGAAAGTATTATGGATTAGAATATTTTAATAATATGGGCAAAGATGGTAGATTAGTATAAGAAGTAGGGTACGTTATATCTTATTATTTTGTATTGTTAAGAGTTAATGTGAGGTTAAACTTAATATTGGGGCAAAAAATATGTACAATTATATAATTTTTAAAAATATTTCAATTTTTTTTGTAGTACACAGTAGTGAAACATGCCATAATTTTTTTTTTTGGGGGGGTACTGGGAAAGGATAAGATGCAAGTAGGGTATTTTTTTTATTATATCTTCTAAGATCAATGTGAGTGAGGAAAAATGTGTAAAATAGAATTAAAGGTTACTTGTTTAAAATTTCATAAAAATTAAACATCAATAGCAGTACAATTATATAGCTATTATTTTTGTAATATATTACGTTAATTTTTATGAATATAAAAACTATGTCAAATAATTTTGTTTAATTTGAAAGTTTACAGACTTGAGTTATACGGGGTGAGTTTTGAATTCAATAGTGGATTTTGTAAAAATTTACATTAATAAAAAATTATTCAATGATGTGACTTTTTTTTAAAAAGTTGCATCGGTATAATTTAATCATATATATATATATATATATATAAATATAAGGAATACCATATATATTCATGTATGTATATAGAGGAGAAAAATCCTTGGGCGGGCAACTGCCACCACTAGCCGCTAAGATCCTCTGCCATTGGTGACAAAAGTCCCCACGTTATACAAGGTGGATCCTTCATTGTATGAACCCACCGTTCTTCCACTTATTTTTCTCGGGTCCATCCTGAATGACTTCAAATTTTGAGTATATATATCACTCATCTTAGTGTATATTTAACTTCTGGGATGGAGCATAAAATTAGAGCATAGAATTGAAATTAGATTATTCAATTCCATTTTTCTTTTTTAGAATAACATATAGAATTGGAATTATAATTTCACAATACAATTCCATAAAATTTAAAAAAAGCTTTAAAATTGACTCTTTTTAATTTATAACCTAAACCCTATAAATTGTCAATCCTAAAACTTAATAAACATCTCTTTTCTTATTAAAATCTATATAATTTTTGAACTTTCTTATTTATATTCTAATAATCATATTACAATTCTTTAATAAACCCAAACATAGAATTTAGGATTCTAAGTCAATTGCAATTCTATAAAAATTGGAATTGAAATTAAAATTTTACATCTCAATTCCAATCCTATGATTCTAATAATGTTTTTGCTTTGAGTAAAACTGCATGGAAAATCGTTTTTTTCCTCATTTTGCTATGGAGGAATGTAAATCAACCAAAGACTTGTTAAATCTCCAAGTCCCATATATGCTCATGTGGCTTAACACATTTTTATTCTAATTTTTGTTTACCCAACTTTGAATTCTTAAAATTTCAATTCCTTTACCAACTCCAATCCTAGCGCCGTTCAAATTGGAAACATCAAGGTTTCTACCATTCAACTTGTGAATTATGGCTTGACTTTAGTTAGCTTGGGCAGTTTGCAGTTGCTATGAGTTAAATAATACCTTCTCAGGCATAGCTCCGAGCCTTGGATTAGGGAGAAAAGTGACTCTTGCTGCTTTGGTTCTTTCTATATAGTTTGATATTCTTTTCCACTCAACTTTTCGTAGTAGTACACAAAAAAGTCCATCTGATGTGCTGAAGCCCCTTTAATTACGAGCCTAAAATATATTAAACAAGTAAACTTTAAGATGGGGTTGGTATTTCGAATTGTACTTCAAGTGCTACACGTGACACGTTTATATGGATCGGTTTTATTAATAAATGGCTGGCGACTATAGTGTTGGAATATTCATACATAAGTATTTTTTTTAATGAATTAAAAGACGTTAATGTCCTGTCGTTAATATCCGGCTTCTCAGATGTCGAAATCCAGTAGTAAATTTGGCCACCGAAGGGACGAGCCATGATCTCTTCATGGATGAGCGCATTCAGACCTCGGGCCCTGTCCACCTTATCTCGGTGAGTAGCAAGTGGATTTGATCTCCGACCACCCCAAAGGCAAAGAAATCCGAGCACAATGCCCTGACATCAGTCCAAGGTATACCGACGTGGACAACCAAAACCCTGAGTTCGAGACGAGTGTGAAGTGAGCGCATGTTGAGTGCGGACTATAATGTAACTTCTAGATAGATCCGCTAACGGTATTTTGTATAGTGTAAATAGAAAATGGAAAGTCTGCCATATATAATCTATTCATCCCAATTGTCTGTTTCCCTTTTTGTCACACCCTTATTGACTTGGGCGTCAGAGTTCCTTTACAAGTATCCACCCTGGTGCATAATCCACCGTGAGGAAGAAGGAAACAACTTGGAGCACCACCATTCGTACGTCGGAGAGTGGTCCTACCAGTGTAACAGTACATTACATTGGCATTGTTGCCTGGGTCTCGCTTTGCCGGCGACACATTTTACCACCATTATACCTTGTATGACGCGCCTCACCACTGCTCCCCAAACACTATCTTACCACCACCTTGGACCACTTCTAATCAGCATCATAATGGCCAGAATCAAAACCACCGGTAAACCCATCTTTGAGGTTAGTGGCGGCACTGCCAGACCACCCAGCCCGTTTGCTCCACAGAACACCTATCCCCTAGACGGGCTCACCACATCTAAATCTGCCTCTACTACTAGGGAGCCTAGGCCCAACCTAGAAGTAACTCAAGACAGGAGGGCTCCATAGCCTGAAGGGTCCTAATAGCTTTAGTGGCCAAGGTTCCCAATGGTTCCACCATCCCTTAGCAGGAAATGCTCTACTTGTTGCGAGAGAAAAATGCAAGAATGGCGAATCTGGAGAACAAGCTTGAAAGAAGGCTAAGAAGGAGAGACGGGAAAATTAGCGAACTAAATGAAAGGTTAAAGGTTGCCAAGGAAGCTCGGGCTTTGGAAACACAAAAAGAGGTCCGTCGAGAGGATGAAGAACACCATAACCATGAGGAAACCTCATATCATCCAAGAAGTTGGTGAGCCCCAACCACATATCAACCCAGTTCATCTTGACGACCGAACTCCTGCCTAGCATCCTCTGTAATTCCATGACCTAGAGAACAACCCAACCGAGAACCCAAGGCCTCAGGCTTCATGGCCACACCACTAAGTTCCAACAAAAACATGGAAACCCCCTTTGATGAGACAATCATGAGGTACCTCATCCCAACCGATTTCAAACCACCTACAAATATGAAATAGTACGATGGAACCTCAAATTCCCAAAACCACCTCGACATCTTCCGAACTTGGATGCTCTTCGAAGAAATGATAGACCCCCTCAGATGCAAAGTCTTCCCCCTTACACTATAGAAATCGGCCTTGACTTGATACAATCAATTACCACCCTGGTTTATCCACCGCTTTTCCAACCTAAACTCCTGATTCATGGCTCAGCTCACCACCCACTGGATGAAGGTCAAGTTCATCACTAGACTTCTCAATTTTTGACAATTCCCCAATGGAACTCTTTGGGACTACCTTGACAGATTCAACGCGAAGGAACTCTAGATCAGAGATCTAACTCCTTAGATGGCTCTAATACCCTCATTGGAGGACTTTGGCGATGGGAATTCCAGAGATTTCTAGCAAAAAAAAGAACCAAAGACACTTAAAAATCTCTAGGATAGAGTAGAAAAGTACATAAACTTGGAGGAAGTTTTAAACCTAATGGAGAAAAATGATGACAGAAAACCAAGTCCATGACGAGAAGACAAAATGAAAAGAGACAACAAACCTTCAAAGGAAAGCAATTCACTGAATATACTTCGCTCAGGGCATCCGTAGCCTAACACTTTAGAGAAATCCAAAAAATGGAGCACCTACCTAAGCTTGCAGCAGTGAAAACTTTACCTTACATAGACAAAACCTTATATTTTGAATATCACCAAAGTCAACCATTTGATGGAGGACTATTGAGATATCTAAGATGCAATGGAAGAATTCATCAGAACAGTGAAGTTGTCCAGATATGTGGTATCCTAGCAAAGTCCGAGAAATAAATGATCATTGCCAATTCGAAGGGACATCGACAGAAGGCTGATAGGCTGGGTTGAGACCGACAATTGATGAAAGGAAATCTGAGAGGAACCACGTTGAGACTCTTTAGTCTGAACTATCAATATTGTTGCTAGAAGATTTGCTGGGGGAGGACTCTCAAAGTCTTCCAGAAAGAGGGCTCTAAAAGAGGTGATGAGGGTAAGAATAGGAAGAAGAAGCATCCCAAGAGTCCCGCGATTGCCACCCACAGCTTTCTCGGAAGAGGATAACCCAGGCATTGTGTCGGGGCATGGTGGCCCAATGGCGATATCAGTCCTGACAATGAACACAGAGACAAGAGAGTTCTTGTAGACCAAGGAAGTTCTGTCAACCTTCTTTTCCAAGACGTCTTTGACAAACTATGGCTAAAGGACAAAGACTTAAAGGTGTATCTAAAAGACCTTGTTGGGTTTGGGGGAGAAAAGGTAAAGCCTGACAAACACATCACCCTACACACCACGATGGGAGATCCTCCACTCTCTAAGACTGTTGCAATCAACTTCTTAGCCATCTGGATACCTTTTGCCTATGACATCATCATGGGAAGACCAACAATTAATAATCTAGGGTGATAGTGTCAACTGTTCACCTCGCCATAAAGTTCCACACAGACAAAGGCAAGATAGTCACTATTAGGGCAAGTTAGGATGCGACAAAGCTCTGCTACAATGTCAACCTGGAAATCAAAAAAGACAATAAGAATTGCTATCGTTGTTATGGATTTTGAAGTCTAAAGCCAGAAGCACAACAACCATCTCGAACCCGATGAAGAGTTAGAAGAAATTCATATTGGGAGGAATGAAGGCCAGACAACCAAAATAAGCAAAGATCTACTTAAGGACACAAAGGAATAACTGCTCAAATTCCTACTTGCAAACACCAACGTGTTCACCTGGACAGCAGTAGACATGCCCGGAGTCGATCAAAGCACGATGTTCCACCATCTATCTGTCTACTGGGGCACTAGATCAGTTACTTATTGAAGAAGGAGGATTGCACCTGATAAACAATATGAGGTAATAAGGCAAACTGAGGAGTTACTGAAGGCTAGGTTCATAAGGGAAGTCCAGTAACTGATCCCTATAGAGAGATATACGAATTTTCTATTACAATACTTCCTATAAATGTGCTCTAAAACTCTTTTATTTAGCTTCCCAAATTGTCCCAAATTGAATACTGTTACAAACTTCATACACCTCTATGGTCTTCATGCACTAACATGAGAAGTCCTTAGAAGCAAATAACACTCACAAAAAGGATTAAAGGACATGAAGCTGCAAAATATATTTATTTATTAAAATGGCACACTTAATCATGATTTCACTCAACGATGCATAATGAAGACTAAACCTAGACCAATCAAAAGTCGACCAATTAAGCACACAAATTTTACAACATGCCTAAAGTTATAGAGGAAAAGAAGTATATAAATGCAACTTATCAGAGACACTAGCAGACTTAATAATGTTGAATATGTCTGACTTTGATGTTGTGCTAGGCATGGACTAGTTAGCTTCATGGCACTTGATAATGGACTGTACATTACTACAAGACATAGTGAGGTTTGATTTCTAAGAGGTCAGTTGCAAGAGTTTCATGGCACAAGTTCTTCAATTTTGGCTAGTTTGATCTCATTGATGAGCACTTTGCACCTTATAGATAAGGGAAATCATAGGTTTTTAACTTCAACAAAAATATGGATGTTGAAACGCCAAGTTTGGATTTGGTTCTGGTGGTATGTGAGTTCTTAGATGTGTTTCTTTCCAAGGATGCCATTAGAGAGGGAGGTCGAGTTTAGGGTGGAGCTTGAGTTAGGAGTAAGGCCCATCTCTATGCCTCCATATTAGATGGCTCCAACCAAGGTAAAAGAGCAGTTGTAAGAGTTGCTTGATAAGGGAATAATTTGGCCAAGTACCTCACCTTAGAGTGCTCCAGTTTTGTTTATGAAGAAAGATGGGTCAATGAGGATATGTATAGGCTATACGCAACTGAACAAGAAAATAGTCAATAATCAGTATTCCCTGCCTCGTACTAACGACCTATTTGATCAATTCCAAGGGGTGTTTGTCATGACCTGACTTGGGAACGTGACCGACACGTGAGGAATCTCATCCCCACGTAAGCTTTCTGGGTGACGTATCTCTCTATATACATATAATAGCATAATATTATCCTTAAAACATGATTTTTCTTCTAATCCAATATCCATTTCTTTGTTCAAAACATATTATTTAAATTCATAAAACTAGAAGTAATTGATATTCAAGATCTGAAAATCCCTTTTTAATCCATTCTACTGATCATGAAGTCATAATTATCTCATCACATAATATGAACCTTGATCTGAAAGCATGTTTAACCCTTGAAAACTGAATCATAACTACATAGCTTATCTATTACATAATCTGATCAAATTTCATAATTTGAAGTTCATACTTAGGTTTTGAAAACATATACATAACTATTTAGAATACTAAAATCTAATACAATGCATGGTTCGGATCCTGTCTGCACATCTACTGGAGCCTGCTAATACTAATATAAACCTATACTAAGCCTTACTCCAAAATAAGGCTCACTACTGGGAAAAAGCTGAGTCAATCAAATTGAGCTGAAACTGAATCTATACCTGCAACTATGAGAGGAAGGGAGAGGGGTGAGTCAACGGACTCAGTGAGTGAGCTCTCACCTATCACCTACATGGGATAACCAAAGAATATACATATAATATCATGCATGCATCAATCATAATCATTTGATATTTAAATATATAACTATATACAAAAGCATTTCTCGTTTCATGGATTCATGAACAAACAATTGTAAACTTACAAGCAACTTGAAATTATTTTAACTAAGGTGCGGCAGAGCCTAGGGAAACAACATCTGCTGAACTGAATAAATACACATATAATAACTGAAGTTGTAAAGTCAAATGTCCCTGGCGGACAAGCTGTGGGTACCTATCTAGGTCTCGTTATCTGTATCTACTGTGGAGCGATATTGTCCTCTAATGGACAACTTGGTACCAAGGTTAACGATCTCATATAACCATTAACTAACTGTTTGTTTTCTGATCTCTACCGTCTAAACTTGTTTGACAAAACCATAACTGAAAAAATGGGTACTCAGTCCCTAGCAAATAGAGCCCCTAAATTCTTAGTACACTAGGAGTTATAGATTCATATAATTCTAACAATCTGACTTTAGCATAACTGTGGCTGTGAGAATCATGCCCAAGGGATCACCCATTTGTAGGCAACCCGATCTCAAGCCCACGAAATATGTATCTGGCAGTTGCTAAGAATCATACTGAATTCTGTACCTCTTGGTACCATAAAATTGAAGTTCTAAATTCAAGTCTTAATCTACCATAACTTTTCATCTACTTGATAATCTAAAATCATAGCTCAAAGTACTGGGGTTCGTAATCATAAAACTCAAAAATCATTTAACATATTTATTCATAAAACTAAGTCATACTCTTGTTCACATTTCTCTAACATATACATAACTATCTTAACTGAATATTCAAAACATAACTTGAAATCTAAATCTTGAAAACATGATGGTTCATAAACTCATAAAACATATTTGATAAAAAGCAGAGTTGCTACAATATATATTTTCTCAATAAATCCATTCTTAATCATGTAAAACATTTTCCTAAAGCATACAACGTAGCAATCATGGTCCCATGGTTTTGAACAACTCATTCTTTCTTGCTATCATCATAAATCATAGTTTTTCTAACTTGACATAATCATATAAAATCATATTATATACTTTTGCTCATCTCAAATTTCATATTTCACAAATATCATGCATCAAACGTAGTCATAATTGCTAAGATAAGGCCATGAGTATGAACCCACTCACTTTTTGGAGCCGGGAGTATATGGGCACCACCAACTTGACTTGGAGAGCTTGAAATGGCACCAACAACTGCCATAGAGCAACCATTACTCTAGATTAATTTCTAATGACCTTTAGATAGCTCAAATATAACCCTAATAATATTGGGGGAGCACCCCCACTTAACAACAATGAGAGAAATAACAAAACCTAAACCAAGATTATGAAGGAATAGAGAGAAAGGAGACATAAATCAACTATATACACATACCTTTGAAGCTTGGGGATGATGGATTGGAGTGGAATGAGAGAAAAGAGGGTTTAGGGGGTGGCCTTCGGGTTCTGCTTTTTCTGTTTCTGGGAGGAAGGCCCGATGGGGTTTTAAAATGGGTCAAAAGTGAAACGGCATCATTTTTCTGATACTGTACTGTCATCGACTGCTCGCTGCAGCAAACTTTCGTCGCTACGGTGAACATGGGCAAACAACAACTCGCTACAGCAAACATAACTCGCTGCAAATGAGGTCGTTTCTCTGTAATTATGCAAAGACAAAGACCACTCAAAGTGCTCTGGCATCTGGGTTGTCTCACTACTCACTTATTTTTAAGTTAATATCCTCATTTATTTTACTCTCCATTAACTTTAAAACATAAATATAAATAAGGAAATACCCTCTATTTGGATTCAAATAAAATATCATAAAAATCAAAATCCCAACCAATCAAAATCCAAATTTTGGGTTTTAGTTCAAATCTAAGAAACTTTGCGATTTTCTAAACTTATGGGCTAAAAACGAAACGTTTGGAGGCTTTATAAAATTCGTTAAAAATCACCTTTTAATTTATTTTCCTTTGGGGAACAATTACTGGGACTTTTGATCCCAAGAATGTGGTTCTAACATATAGCCCTCCAAGGAGGTATAGGATCCAGACTTAGTGAAATCTTGGACTCGATAACAAGGGTGGGTCCCAGGGGACCTCAAGGCTATACGAAACTTGTCTACTGACACGTGTACCTGGGGTATCACAGTGTTTTTCTCCAAGATTGGCCTTCGATTCGGCTATCATCATTTGAAGATAAAGAGTGAGGATATATAAAGATGACCTTTTGGACTTTCTATGGGGACTATGAATTCCTTGTAATGTCTTTTAGGCTGACCAATGCCCTTACAACTTTCATGGATCTGATGAATAGGGTGTTCAAGCAGTTTCATGATCACTTTGTGATTATCTTTGTTGATGACATCCTAGTTACTCTAGGAGTAAGAAGGAGCATGAGTAGCATCTAATGATTGTTCTGCATATGCTAAGGGATATGCCAAATTCTCTAAGTGTAAGTTTTGGCCCGATTAAGTGGGTCTCCTTGGGCATATAGTATCTAAGGATGGAATCTTGGGAGATCCAAAGAAGGTGGAGGCTGTATTGCAATGGCCAAGGCCTTCAAGAGTTTCAAAAATCTGTAGTTTCTTGGGTTTAGTATCAAAGGTTCGTCAATGATTTCTCAAGGCTTGTAGCGCCATTGACAAGGTTGACATATAAGAATGTCAAGTTTTAGTGGTCAGATACATGCGAAGAGAGCTTTTAAAAGCTCAAGACCTATTTGACATAGCTCTAATGTTATTATCGCCCTTAGGGACAAGTGGCTTTTTGATGTTCTGTGATGCCTCGAGAGTTAGACTTGGTTGTATCCTTATGTAGCATAGCTGAGTTGTGGCTTATGCATCTATATAGCTCAAAAGGCATGAGCATAACTATCCCATGGATAATCTGGAGATGGCAGTAGTGGTTGTTTTGCGTTGAAGATTTGGTGGTGTTACCTATATAGAGAGACTTGTGAGATTTTCATAGATCATAAGAGTTTGAAGTACATCTTTTAGTATAAAGACTTGAACCTTAGGTAGCATCAATGGCTAGAGTTGCTAAAGGACTATGATTGTATGATTTCTTATAATCCAGGCAAGGCGAATTTTATAGCAGACAGTTTGAGTAGGAAGTCTATGGTCAATATCACAACCCAAAAATCGTGAATGGCACATAAGGGATATTGTCCCTTATAAAAGCCTTGTAGAATTAATCTCATGTAATTATGCATAGCAAATTACTAAATTAATGGTAATAATAAATCATAAAAATAAATAAATAATTAAATAAATAAATTTCTAAAAACTTCTTCAAAACTTTATTAATAAAATACATAAAATACTTAATTATTCTAAATCATTCCAAAATCCATAACTGAAATAGACAATCTTAAATCATGTTCCTAGAAGAAATTGCATAAAATATCATTATGATAAAATAACATAACCTTGAAATAACCATATATGCTGAATGATGTTTGAGGACCCTGCCTGCATATTACTAGAACACTCTATTCCAACATTATCCTAATTTAAACTTTACTACACTAGAATAGCTGCAAAGCTACTGAAGCTGAGTCTGAATACTAACTAGATCTGCAACTGTAACTGTAAGGGAGAGGAAAAAGGAGGGGTGAGTTCATTAAAACTCAATGAGTAAACCTCCACTCACAACCCACATGGGGCAACAAAAAAAAAATACATAATATATACATGTAGCTACTATAAAACATTTTATATATTTAGATACATATAACTATATTGTAATAACAATTTATCTGAAATCATGGCAATAACTAGTAGAGAAATAGTAAATGTTCTATACATAAATAACTGAGTTGATAGCTAAATCTAAGCCAATGACTAATCTAATGGGCACCTAACTAGGTCCCATAAATGGACACCACATTGGGTTCTTTACTGTAGGTGAGCTAGTTCTCTAGCAACCACTTGGCACCAAGGTTAATGATTAATCTTGTGGCCATTAACTTGCTGTTCTATTTCTCATTAATTAATAAAAAAAAATAATAACTTGCAATTAAACTTAAATCTAATAGATCTGAATTCATATAATTCTAACAACTTGACTGTAGCATAATTGAGGTTATAAAATCATGTCCAAGAGATCACCAACTTGTAGGCATAGTGATTTCAAAAGTCAACAGAGCATGTATTTGACAATTGTTATGAACCATATTTTGTTCAACACTTTCAATAAATCATACCTAATGTTCTAAAATTTTAATAGGAAATCTATAGTCTGAAAATATTGTAATCAATATTGTTGCTGTAAACATTAAACCGAGGTTTCATAATTTCAGAAACTGAAAAGGATATTCTATAACATGTAAGGTATCACATCTGGTCCCATGAGATTTTTGAAATAATAATTTTTCTAAAAATTGACATAATCTGTGAAAGCATGTATTTGACAAAAGTCATTCAAGAATTTTATAAACAATTTATATAATACAGGAAAAATACTAAAAATGATAAAATTATGATTATGAGCTTAAACTCAATCACCATTCGTTATTAGGAATGCCTGACAACTGCCTACATGATATTATGGAAATTTATAAATGAGCATGTGTGATGAAAGGAAAATTTAGTATGCTATATCTTTTCTAATTCTAACAATATCTACAATACTGATATAAATATTAATATCAACGATAATTATAAACAATATTGAATTTAATAAATTTGATAAGATGATATTTTCAAAGTTTAAAATCAAATAGTATCAATTACTATAAATAATATTGAATCTATTTTGATAAGGTATTATTTTCAAAATTTAAAATCAAACATCACATCACAAAATGAATATCATATTACATGAAAAGATTAAATATCAAATTCTAATAAAAGCTGAATAATGGCATAGAAAAAGATTGATGTACAAAATTATTATAAATTTTATATTTTATTTTCGCCTTTTAGGATTGATAATTTCTTTTATAATTTGGATTTGACATGATTTCCTATTTCACATAAATTTAAAATAGATATTTATATTTATTCATTATTTATTTATTTATTTTTGATATACAACCTTTTTTCTGTTTTTTTAAAAGCATTTAAATGTCTCCTAAGCTTTATCCAATCATTCTTAAACTTATGCATGTCCTTCCTAAAGGCATCGACTTTTGGGATATTACAAGCAATTTGTCCCATATAGCATTTTTGAGGCAACCATTAATAGAGGATGTCCACAAGTTAGAACCAGAGGGTGTCCAGTTTGGTTAGTGATTCAGGAGTCTTTCTCGCTCATATTTGGACCCAGTCAACCTTAATGTAGCAGATTAAGACACAACAAGGAGAATATCCCAAGTTGGCCAAGTTAGTGGAAAGTGTTTATAGGAAGGAGAATATAGAGTTCTCAATTGATGTGGAGGGTATTCTACATTTTGGTGACCACTTATGTGCACCTGATGTGGATGAGTTGAAGAGGAAAGTAATGGAAGAGTCTCTTAGCATAGCATACTCGGTTCATCCTAGTTCATCAAGACTTCAGGTAGTTGTTTTGGTGGGAAGACATGAAAATGAATGTTAGTGACTAGGTGGCACAGTGTTTAGTGTATAAGAAAATCATGGTTGAATAGCAAAGTCCTGCAGGGTTGTTTCAAGATATAAAGATCTCGGAGTGGAAGTGAGAGAGGATAACTATGGACTTTATAGTCAATTTACCTTGGACCACTAAGGGGTCTGATTCCATATGAGTGATTGTGAATAGGATGACAAAGTTAGCATATTTCTTACTGATGAAGACTACCTTCTGCGTAGCTCAATATGTCTAACTCTACATTGATAAGATTGTTAAGCTCTATTGCATGCCAGTGTCAGTCATATCAGATAGAGAGTCCCAATTCATTTCGCGATTCTAGAGAGCGTTTTAAGAGGCTCTTGGAACACGTGTAAACTTGACCAAAACTTTTCATCCACAAATAGATGGCTAGTCAAAGAGGACAATTTAGACCCTAAAGGATATGCTTAGAGCTTATGTTTTGGATTTTGGTGGGAGTTTGTGTGACCACTTGCCACTAATGGAGTTCTCATACAATAACAGTTGCCAAGAAAAGATCCACATGGCACCATTCGAAGCCTATATAGGAGGTATTATAGATTTCTTATTAGATGGTTTGAGCTTGGGGAAGATAAGTCTCTGGGCCTGGACCTAGTTCAAGAATCCTTAGGTCCAACTAACTAGAGAAAGGTAGTTGGTAGCTCAATCCAGGTAGAGATTCTACGTAGATAACTTGCGATGAAACTTGGAGTTTGTGGTGGTTGATCATGTGTTCCTACAGATATCTCCCATGAAAGGAATGGTAAGGTTCAATAAGCAAGAAAAGGTAAATCCTCACTACATCGGCTTTTTTGAGATTTTAGAAAGAGTTGGAGCAATGGCCTATAGGTTGGCACTACCTCCTAGTCTATCAGTCATGCACTTAGCCTTCCATGTTAGCACACTTAGGAAGTACGTGTCCGATCAGTCTCATGTGCTCACACTGCAAGTAGTCCAAGTTTATGAGAGTTTGTCCTATGAAGAAGAATCGGTTGCCATTGTGGATAGGCAGATCAAGAAGCTTAGCTTGAAGGAGGTAGCCTTAGTGAAAGTCAGCTGGAGGAACCACCTTGATGAGGAAATGACCTAGGAATAAGCTAAGGAAATCATGAAGATCAAGTATTCAGATCTTTTTCCATTTCAAGGTATGTAAGTTTAGATTTAGGGACCAAATCTCTTTTAAGAGTTGTAGTATGTAATATTCTAGGTCTACGTCTCCATTCGAATGCCTTCCTTAGTGCTTAGGGTATATTCTGCAAAGCATAAACTTGCAAAAGCACAGTTTTGGTCCCTGTGGACGTGCATAAAAAATGCGTAGACACAAGGTATGGTTTCCCCCCTTTTTCCAAACCTTTTCCCTTTGAGGACAATGAGCATTTAATTTTTCATGTGTGCATGGATGCGCACTAAAAATGCATTGACGCGCAATTTGTGAATCCTTGAACGTGCAATTTTGCATATCAGAATGCTTTAAAACAATGCAGTTTCGTTAAATGAGCTAACCTATATAAACCCTCCCCTATCCTATTCCACTCATAAAATTCGAACCCTGACACCCTTCTACTCTATTTCCACCCTCTTCATTCTCTTCCTTCTTCAATCCTACCTCTTCCAAGCTTCAAGATGAGGATTTATTAATGGTTTAAGCTAGTTTGCTTTCTTTTCTTCAATTTTCATGTGTTGGGCGTAATGTTCATAGTTGTTGTCAAGTATGAGTACTCCCCCAACATTTATAGAGTTGTTTGAGCGTATATATAAGTTCGTATGGGTTTTTTATTGCTTCAATGATAGAAGTAGGTACCACTTCCATTCCCCGGAGCTCTGTTAGTATTGACACCTCTCTTTCCACCCCTCAAAGTGAGTGGGTTCAATCCCTTGACTTTTAGAATTTATTTTATTGCAAGTATGGAATTACATGAATTTATGACATGTTTAGAAATTGTGCTTTCAAATGCATCAGGAAAATATGTTAGAAAACTCATGGGACCATATTCGTTATTCAAATTGTTTTACAAATAGTTTGTGATTATGAATATGATTTATTTGGGATGCTATGCTTACCTCAATATTAATTGGAAGTTCATATTTATGAAATTTTTCTTACAAAGATGAGAATTAGAGCCCAGCTATGAAATTTAGGGAAATTATTAGTTTTCATGATTTTAATTTGCATGGTAGCTATAGAGAAATAACCAATGAGTTAACAGCTATGAGAGTATTAGCCTTGCTACTAAGTTGTTTGTTAGAAGACAATCTCGTCCTTTTCAGAGTATTTAGATAATAAAACCTGGTTAGATGTCCAATACATAACCTTGTTAAGTACCCTTCAAAGTTAAGAGTATATCTATGTAATATATTCAAATATTTTTATTTCTCTATTTGTTTACTATTCTTCGTGCTTTACACGAATTATTGGTTTTTGAATCATTATCTATTTAAATATGAAAATTATTTTATAGTTATTGTATTCATTATTTATATATTTTTGTTGGATGTCCCATGTGGAGGTTGCGAGTCCTGTTCACTGAATTTTAGAT